>CM050888.1:114286028-124286028 GCA_027725995.1 Rhynchospora tenuis | reverse complement strand
CATCAATTATTTTACCTTAAGTCCTCATAATTTTCACAATTCAAGAGTTTATTTTTCTTATAAAGGACGCATTAATTGAAACTTCATTTATTTGTTCTCTGTATTTAAACATGGAAATAATGCATTTGTTGAGAATGAAGATATGAAACAGCTAGCCTCAGATTACTCATCATAGGCCAGTTAGGAAAAATGCATCCACAAAAATAAAAAAAAGATTAAGGGTTAGTTAGAACGTTAGGGACTTTCCTAACAGAGTAAAAAAGGCCATGTATACCTCTGTACCAATACAAGATAAGAAAGAATAAAAATCATTTCTTCATTTCTTTCTCAAATCCAATAGCATTTCAAGGAAATTATAATAACTTTAATGCTCTTATAAGGTTTTTTATTCCGTTAAAGTGTTGAGAGAGAAAAACATCATGTAAAACACCAAAGAAGATAGACAAATCAACAAACCGTTGAGGTAATTGGAGAGACTTCCATTTTGTATAAATTCATAGATCAATAGATAATGTCCAGCTTCGGAACAAAAGCCCAGGAGCTTTACAAGGTTATCATGCTCCAAAGAACAAAGCAAAGAAACCTCATTTGCAATATCAATAGTTGCTCCACCGAACTTCCATGTAATTTCTTGATGGCAACAGTCGTACCATTTACTTTTCCCTGTAAATGCCCAATAAGAAATAAAGTGAACATATTAATTCTACAGAAATCAAATAGAAGCAAAAAAACAAAAAAATAAAAATAAATAAATAAATAAATAATGATCCGGACTGGATATAGTTTATGACATTGTTAACCCAACAGATAAACTACCATAAATATTATTAAAAGAAAGAGTAATAAACACATAGGGTAAACAAATTGGAGGATAGTAACTCTTTCATCCCAGTCAATATTATTTGCAGTAGCCGAAATGTCTTCAAAATATAATTGAATGATTACCTTGTAGACGACCCCAGAACCACCACTGCCAAGCTTATTACGGTCGGAGAAATTGTTAGTGGCCTTCTCCAATTCACTTAGTCGATATTGAAAAGGTTGAACCGACCCAGCTTTCCTCATTTCTCATGATTTTCCTTCAATACTCAACTATACCATCTAAGCCTTGAAGCATAAAACTGCTGGCAACTTTTTTTAATGATAAGTATGTAGTCTGGTGGGAATTTTTTATGAAGATCCATTGGAACATTATATTAAATTTTCTTAAGCGTTTGCGTATTGAAGTTCCACATTTTTTTACTAATTTGGGACAATAATTTTTTTGTGAAGAGAACTCATTTAAATCTATTAAATACCGCGCTTCAAAAATACGAGTCGATGGTTTTATATTTGTAATGGTTAATCACCCATGGATTGATAAGCTGTGAGCCTGTGACGCAGACAACTATCGATCAAATATAAAAAAAAAATATGGATGAAAGTCAATTTATTGAATTGATCCGTTCTGCAACCCAGCCATAAGAAAAGCAGAGGATTAATTAATTTTAGGTGGAAAAAAGCAGGGCAGAAAGGGCCTCACTCCAGCGTCTCCGATCCATTTCGTCAAATTGCAACTGATGTAGGTCTGACGGACCAAATTCTACTCCTTTTTCAATTGAAACAAAAAAAAGAAGCTGAAATACCAAATACGTAATGGGGGATTGCCTACAACGGTTCTCAAAGCAGGAGACCTAGAAAAAGATTTAAAGCTGGGAGGAATAATGCTCAATTCAAGCTGATTTTACACTTGTATAAACCAATAATTTTAAGATGGCGAGCATTGAAAATTTGAAATGCATTCATTTTTTCGTAATATTTAATCTCCTCTCCAAAGCTGTTCAAAAAGAAGAAGGTTGTAGAGCCACCACTTTTGGATGTCAGAAGTTGCCACAACTTCATATTTTATTAATATTTAAATATTTTAAAATTCAAATGCTGAATCCAAACCGTTAATATTGTTCAATTTAACGATTGAGTATTTTCATATAAGTTTTATAAAATTTAGAGTCGATTTGATACACAATTAAGTATTCAAATGGTGAACGTATTAGAAATAATCTATCATAATTAACCAGATTCGTTTATTTATTAACCACTTATCGAGTATTAAATCGTCGTTAAATTTTATAAATCTTATATAGAAATACAGCAGTTGTTAAATTGAATAAAGTCAACAGTTTGGATTTAGCATTTCAATTTTATTTTTTTTAAATATTGATAAAATACGAAGTTGTGACAATTTGTGGCTCAAAAAGTGATGGCATTGGAACATTAATCGTTAAAAGAATGTTACACTTATAATAAAGTGATAATAGATGAATAACTGTACAATGATTTTGAGTGAAGAGTGACTAAGGTTAGGAGACCAATAGAAAATACTAAGAAAAATAATCTAAAAATTTATCCTGAATTGAATTTAAGTAGTCAATGTAGAATTTGACGAAAGTATCATAGTTTTTTTGTAATATATAAATGAATAAATCATAGAAATTCTTCTAGTCCAATATCCTTGTATTAACAATTCTCATCTAGATTGATTAATTAAAAATTTCGAGGATATGCTGTCAAATCCATGCACATGTTTTATAATTACAGAGTCAATATCCCGCTGCAGTACAAAGTTTCGATGTTCATATATTTGATAATCTGAAGACCAGCTGTCACCCAAGTGTCAAATGCTAACATGAGACTTCTCTTGCATGAGCAATCAACATGACAGTATCAAAAAACCGTGTTTGGTTGCGTACAAGCAAAGATGGTAATACTCTGTTTTATGGTTTTGATGGGCTCTTCGAGAAGTAAATGGGCTTTCGATTTATGAGGTCTAACAAATCAAATCAGGTGTTGTTCGATAGAAATTCAAATTGTTGCTTCAGTGGTCTTGAACTCAAAAAGAATTGCTTGAATCTTCAGCTCTTCCCTTTTGTACTTCAATAGAAGTCCGAAGTTTAGTGAGCTGTAACTCGACAAGACTGCTTGATTTGTCGGGCCCCACATATTTTAGTTGAATAGAAATTAATACTGAAAATCGTTTTGCATTATTTTCAACCAAACTTTAAATAAGCAAACTCAAAACAAGAATATCCAAATGAAATTCAAATATAACACGGAGTAAGTAGATGATTTATTCCTATTGCAATTCTTTCATAAGATTTATTTTTCTTAAGAGCGACGATGCTTACTGCTACGAATTGGCAACGTAACATGACTGTTGAGCATCTTTACTACTTCCACCATGTTTGGTCTCAGTTCAGGTTCAGGTTGGAGGCAAAGCAATGCAATCTCGAAATAACATTGTGCTTCTTCTGAACGATAATTCCTGATTCTTGGATCTAGAAATTCCAGCATGTCCTTCGCACTATCCCATTGGTCCCAAACCTAAAATTCAGATTGATCTAATAGCTTATTAATTGCTCAGGAAATTGTACTATCAACATTCAATATCCTTATATTAAATGAACGTCGCCGTTATCCTAGAGGTAACGGGTTCAATTTCTGCCGTAAGCGAATTAAGTAGATATAAATAAGTAGATTAATTAGTAGAAGAGGGATAAACTCAAATATAAATAAGTAGATTAATTAGTAGAAGAGGAATAGATTCTAATTTACAGAGTGGGCAAAAGCCTCTATAAATAAGTAACCTCTTATTTCAAAAAATATCCTTATATTAAATTCATGCACAATAAAAAGAGAATGAATACTGAGTTGTCTATTGGAGTAGGCTTTTTTGTTCCAATTTTCAATAAATTATGATTAAAATCACAAATTTAAATGGAAAAAAAAAGAAATTTATCTATGCCATTGTAAAACACTCTAATTTTAAATATATCATCAAAAAATGATTAATTCAAGATATGCCACCACAAAACTCAATTAATTTTTGGCACTCCACTTCTATCAAATTTTTAAATATACCAAAGAAAAGCAATAATATAATTAAAACTGAAAAATCAGATCATGTCATTTCAAAACTCTGAAATTTGAAAAATACCACCCCAAATGACCCTCTCTCAAATTTAAAATAAATAAAATATTCCAAATATTAATACTTAAAATTTGAGTTTAAACTTTGAAAGTGCGAAATTTTAAATTTTTAAAATTTTAATAAATAAAAAAATTGAAATTTCAGATGGTCATTTATTTCTTTTTCGAACAACTAATGGCATAAAATATATTTTTTTATTATGTTGTAGTGAGATAAAATTAATTAGTTATTTTGTGATGATATATTTAAATTGTTAATATTTCATATTTACATATTCAAGAGGACAATATGGTCGTTCAATCAAGTGACGGAAAAAAAAAATTATTATTTTGTAATGGGACAAAAATTATGGGTTTTTTTTTAATGATATATCTTGCATTTCAATATTCTACGGTGGCACAGACTAAAATCTCCCATTTTAAATTGGTATGGGCGTGCAAATGTACTAAGAGGAAGGTTCCGCTACCAACATTTTGGTTGCCCGCAAATGCCAACATTTTTCTATTTAGTTATTTTTTCAAATTTTAAAATTCAAACGTTAAATGCAAACCGTTGATCTTATTTAGTTTAACGAGCGATGCGTTTTCATATAATTTTTGTAAATTTTGGAGTTTATTTGATGCTCGATCAAGAGATATAAAAACTAACGAACCTTGTTAACTATGATAGATTCATTTTAATACGTTTATGTTTTAGCCTTTGATCGAGTATCAAATAAACTCCAAAATTTGCAAAACTTATATGAAAACACATCTCTCGTTAAACTAAATAAGATCAACGGTTTGAATTTAACGTTTGAATTTTAAAATTTGAAAAAGTAACTATGTAGCAAAATATTGGCATTTGGTGGCAACCAAAATATTGGTAGCGGAACTTTTCTCATGTACAAAATTGCTTCGGCTTATGCAACAATAAAAAGGATTGAGACTGCCGGAGTATTTTAAATTTTCCTTCTATACTGTGGTCAGGCTATTTTATAAACCACATCAGCAAAAGATGCCACAAGCATTCACCATTTTAAGTTCATGCTTTCCTTACCGTATCAAGAAATTCTTCTTCGATGACAGAAACCGGTTTCGCTAAGTCGTCCTCTAGCACCTAGAACCAAAAAAAATAATAAAAAAAATAATTACCGACTAAGTTAGTGTAGAAAAATCAAGACACAAATACTAACAGGGTATTGTCCTTAAAAGCTACAATACTACATCATGATATATCTCGATAGGTTATGTCCTTTAAAAGCTATAATACTACATCATGATTTATCTAGAAGCATCATCCACAGACTTGCAAAAGCTCTAAAAATAGGAGATAACTCCAGCTGTTTTTGTGTAAAGCGTCACACGTCCTCTATAAAATTAAGAACCTACCTCAAAAGATTTCTTCCCAAGCAAAATAGATAATAGAGTAACTCCAAACTCGAAGACATCATAAGTAATATCATCATCTCGTGTGATGTATGCCCTACGATCGAACGACAAAAATTAGATTTCGATTTGAGAAATCTTTTTGGACTTTTACTTCTTAAATATGAGGTTTGTAGTTATAAATTCATTAAGAAACTTACAACCGGCCGCTAAGAAGTGAGATTTCAGATAATGTTTCACCCCTGTCTAGTACTGTTGTCCATCTGAAACTAGACAGTTGAACATTCCAGGATTCATCAAGCCAGATAATTGATGGATCGAGATTTCTATGAAGAACGAGATACTTCTGCCGTGAGCTATGATGAAGATAGCATATTGCGTTTGCGATTCCTTTGATGATCCTTTCGTATGTACTCCATTCTCTATGGGAGCGATTATCATCTATTACATTAACAAAAAAAAAAAAAAAACTATTACATTAACAAAAGATAAACTTATGTGGGTGTAACCATGGACAATACATTGCTAGTATTTTTTAATCTCAGTTTATTATAGATAAATGTCATAAACTAAATGGAAATCATTTCATAAAACTTGCGTCCAGAATTATGTGAGAGTGAGGCATTGTACTACTTTCATAACAATGAATTGGTTACTAATACATGACCTCATCATGAGAAACAGAGGACAAGGAAATTTATACGTGTCATTATGATTTTATTTCGTCTAATGTCAGAATATTCCAATAAGTAAAGTCCGGATCGACTTAACATTACACTAACTCTACATGCAGCATGTGCCAGAACGATGCTGGAATGTATTAAGCCAAAAATTAATGCGGCAAGTTACAACACTATGATACAAGATCGAGCTAGGTGGTTCAGCCGAGTGGTTTCACTCTATTCTGCCAATTACGTAGTCCTTGGTTCGATATATGGAGAGAGCATTTATTTTTAAATTTCTTATTCCAAAATCATTAGTTTCAAACCAACCTTAAAAAAAAAAAAAAAAAAAAAAACACGGAATTACTTACCGTATAAATAATCACAGAGGAGAAGTCCCTTTTTTGGATATTCGAAGACTAAATACAGCTTCTTTTCTGAATCCTCCCAGCAACAACCCAAAATGTTCACAATAGGATGCCTCGTATTAGGAAGTAAAAGATCCCTTCTGCTGCCTTCTTTTACGAATGCAATTATTTTGAACAATGTTTCTCTTATATCAAACTCATATTTTTCCACAACAACCTCTTGGCCATCCAGTACCCCCTGAATTACACAATTCAATACAATTGAGAGGGTCAGCATCTTCTAGAGTTGGTGTTCGCAGGTTTTGATTAAAAATAAGCGAAAAACAAGAATTGTTTAATTATACGAGGAGATTTTGATACGCAACTTCGAAAGTTTCTCATTCATTGTTTTCCACAATACTTTTAGTCTTCTTTTATACATATATAAGTTATCCAGTGACTAATTTTTAACTATATATCCACACAAGTCGTCATTCTAATTAAGACACTCTTGTGTGTATGTTACATATATTATTACTATGAACTTTTCAAGTGTTATAAACAGAAAAAAAAAAATCGTAGAATATTTCTTTATTCTAAACTTTATATTACAAATATTAGTATTTTTTAAACATGTTTGAAATTTAAAATTTCCAGCCAGATGTTGAAACCGGCCGTGACCCAAACATGGCATACTAGATGAAATTAAGATGAACCCTTAAAAAACATCGATATATTACTGTCGCCACCCAACCTTAAGGTGCCGTTTGGATGTGTTAGGAATAGACTAGGAATTGCGTAAATTTAAAAAAGAATACTATTTCGGAAAGAGTGGGAAGAATCTATTTCGGGAATAAGAAATATTGTTTAGATGGTAAGTTGGGAATAAGGTTATTAGGAAGTGTGTTATTGGGGTGAGTATTATTGGGAAGAGTGTTATGCAGGAAGAGTGAGAAGAAGCTATTACGGAAATAAGGGGTGTGTTTGGGTGAGGTTGAATAAGCCTTATTCCGAATAAGGCTTATTCGGAATGAAACCAAACGTGTTTTGAATAAGCCTTATTCCGAATAAGGGCTTATTCAATCCCTCATTCTAATTCCATCTATATGGTTGAATAAGAATTCTTATTCCGAATAAGAGGTAAGAGGAGAGAGGAGAGAGGATAGCTTATTCCATTCTTATTCTAAGGTGTAACAAACACACCCAAGAAATGTTGTTTGGATGAATTTTATTCCAGAAAGAAGCTATTACGGGAATTGGGCTTATTCTCATCCATCAAAATGGAGCCTAAAAGAACAAAAAAAAAAAAAAAAAAAAAAACAATATCTCAAAGATATTAAGATTAAAATTACCTTGTAGTTTCCATCCCACAAATCCATGGAGAATTTATTCGTAGCGATCATGATATCTAGCAGAGAGTATTGTCTGGCTTGCTCTGTGCTTGGGTCTGTCGGTATCGCATGTTCAATGGGCTGGAACTCGATAAACCCCCTTGAATCTAGTTGATTATGAGTTGCCTCATCTTCGGTGGGCTGGGACTCAAGACGATTGCTTGAATCATCAACACGACTGCTTGATCCTGTTACAACTAATTTTGTATTGTATTAAATAGATACAAGTTCAACATTTAATTTTTTTTAGTAAAGTTCAACGTTCAAACTAACGCTCAATTTTCTCTCTCTCGCACAAACTTAGCACTTTAATTATATAAATAGATCTAAAGTGACTTCCATACGTCAATACCGAACGAACCAACTTATGGTGGTACCACAGTTTCCGGTTCGGCCGAAACAAACTTGCATGACTCTTTGGTTGAAACTTATATAAGATTTTTTTTTTTTTGGAGTAAAAATGGGGATCATGCCCTCATCTTTTTATTAAAAAGGTAAATAGTATTTAGAAGAGTTTAGCCAGAGGCTAAAAAGAGCCAAAACAAAATTACAGTGGAGATACTATATGAAATGTCTCAAAAAATAAATAAAGAAACCTCGAAGCCTTGTAAAGACATCCATGAGATGGTCTGAGATTGTAAAGTGCGCCATTCTAGAAAAACTTGCTCTACGAGCAAGCTGATGGCTTGATTTTATATATATATATATACCATTCTAGAAAAACTTGCTCTACGAGCAAGCTGATGGCTTGATTTTATATATATATATATATATATGAATGCAGACTGAAACTTAGTTTATTTTCAATCTCTCTCCTTAAGCTTAAGTTCTTTTACGCCCTTTATGCCAAAAAACTTTTACAAATTCATAAAAGCTAGAACAAGTGTGACGGCTATATATTCTTCTCTCTTCACGAGCATTGTATAGTTGGATATTATTATGTCGATAATGGCATTAAATGTTTAGAAATGAAATGAAATCTCGTGTCTATATGTTTAGTCATTTAATAGTGAATTGAATTATTTGCCAACTGGAATGTGGACTTATTTCTAAAGATATTTGAGATCTCATGCATTATTATACTACATATTAGTCCAACTCCCCCCTCTATTTTTTTTTTATTAATAAAGCACACATTAGCGATATGAAAATTAGCCTTTTTTGAATTAAATTTTCTATTAGAAATAATCAACTTTTTTGTTTTAGATATATATGATATATAACAAATTTGTTTGATTGAATTGCAATAATAGATTGATTTTCGATGAAGTCTTTGTTAGAATTTTTATGTGGCCTATATTAATTAATTGTGAATCAATTTCATTTATGAAATCAGAAAATATATTAAAGGCCGTCTAACGGGTCCAGACCCGTTACTGTTGCCCCACTGTTGGTGACCAGTGTTTTGATCCTGACCGTCTGATTCGGCTCTCCTTCTCCGTTGGATCGGTTTCTTCCAGAGACTTCTGCGCCTCTCTCTTTTTCTCTCGCAGGTACCTTCAACGGAGTGGGCAAAAGGGTGAGCCATGTGGGTACCGTACGGAGGTATGCTGCGACCTGGTCTCGGTGTTCCAAGGTCTAAGCTTTGCTACCATTTTTCTCCTCCGTTGGCATATTCGGTGTTCATCAGCACAGCTCTTTTCCTTTTCCTCTTCCGTGGACTGCTGCACTTTTCGATCGACAAGACGGCAAGCCATTATTGTCATCCTTTTCTTTGTACAAGATAAGAGCGAAAAAGAGAGGAGGCTGTTAGTGCTTCGCCGCTATACTCTCAGTCTCTCCCAGCCTGTCACAATACTATTTTTCGATCTGGATTGGGTCAGGAGGTATGAGAGGTCGTTCAAGGCATGAGAGGAGGTTAAGAGGTAGAATGCCATGGCTAATACTTGCTAGATCGCGTCATACAGGGAGTCGTGGGATTCATCCAGTGGTAGATCGTGGCTGCTACAACAAGGTTATTTTCTCTCAATTTTGCTTCCTTTTTTCTATATTTTGGAATTAAATTTCCAATTTTGCTATCAATAATTGGTCGCTCATCTCTATTCCCCTGCCGATTTTTTTAATTAAGTTTTCTTTATCTTTTCGTGTCTCTCTCTATGTGCACTCATCCTATGGAATCATGCACAACCAATGATGCGCTGCGGACATAGAGGAGGTAGGATAGCCCGTGCTTCTACTGATGGCTGTAGCATTGCTGTCCTCTTTCCTAAAGACAACTAAATTTTTCTCCCTTTGCAAGTCTTTGTCGAAGGTATTTTTTTTTTAATTCCCCTTTAACCACCTTTATGTTCACAAGTAGTTTTAATCTTTTTCTTGATTTGAAATGCAGGAGTCTTAAACAATTCCCAGTAGATAATGCCTATATGCCAGAGGTGATGAAGAAAATGTCTTTAGCGCGCCAAATTGACATACTTACCAGAAAAAACTCACAGGCAAGTGATGTTTTTCTTCTATGTAATGTGCTGGGGATTTCAATAAAGGATCTTGATTATTTTTATTTTTTTGTCTACGAAAATGAAAATAAGAACTGGTTTCAAAAAAATGCAGAAGCTCTAGGACTTGACCTAGATGTCAGTGATAGCAAGTAAGAAGGAGCCAAGGGAGTGAAGGAGAAGAAAAGGTCCTCTGTTCATTTAAACAAACCTCAACAGGTTTGTTTCAAAATTTTATAATAATCTCCTATTTATTTTCTTAACGATTATCTTGGTTTAATACTGCTGGTACAAACAATCTGGTTTATTTTACCATAATTTATTGTGTCGGCATTTTATCATTAAAATGAAGGCATATATTGACAGCCCTTTCTTTCCTCGCAATCATGATGACCAATGTGATTACGTGACAATTAGTCAACTTACAAAATTAAAATTGTTGATTCGTTTCCTCTTCATTTGGATAGACTGTCTATCAAACTCGGTGTGATTCTGGGATGGAGGCTGAAGCTTGCCTTTTAAGCTCCTTTCGATCACCATTAGGTACAAAATCTTTTGTCATTTTTTTTTATCATTTGGGATTTCAAATATGCTTTAGCTAGATATTTATGTTATGGTAATTTAGTACATAATTTATGGTTCTGATTTCATACTTATGATAAAGGTATAGCAAACCAGTAAGATTATCATCTCTCTTTTTAGATTACAAATCTCAAAATCATATTAATTTATTGCTTTACGATAGATTGCTGCACAGTTCCCTTTCCTTTTTGCAGTGGTGTTTCTTGCTTTATTATTTCTTTGCTGCATTGGTCGGGGCATCCGAAGATGAGATCTGATCTCTACTGCTGTCATGGCTTCTCAAACCTTGGTCATAAACATTTTTTGAGGACTCAAAAATTAACATCTATTCTTGCATGTAAGTTTCAGTTTTGAATTTTTTTCATATTGTTTTATTGCTAATTATAGTGTTCAATATATTTTGAATTTGTATTTTGTTCAATTATAGAACTTATCTGCTACATAATTATTATGGAATCAAAAAGGTATTGTTTTCCCATTAAGAGCTCTATTGCAACAAACCTAGGTAATTTCTTCCATTATATATTACAAAATATCTTCCATAAATAACAAGGATTACAAAATTTCTTAATTGTGTTAATGACTAAACCTAGATGAAATCAGGAGCAAATTGGGTCAGGGATCACATCAGGTGTTTTTTCTCCTACTGAAATTTTTCATTCATTAATATATTTTCTGAATAGCTCTCAAATAAATACAAACATTATCCACGATGCACTAGCCATGGCTAATTGTACATGAAAAATTTTATATAATTTCTTAATTCATTTCAGCATATTTACCGTTGCAAGTTGCAACAATTGAACATAACCAAGACTCACAAGAAGTTCATACTTCCACACTCAAAATTGTTATTCTTATTTTAATAAATTAATAAAAGTAGATATGATTGTTAATCTCCTCTTTAACTGGTAGATAATATTGTTTCATCTTCAAATGACCCCAAATCCTTTGTAGGTGAAGAGCCTGTTGAAATATAATTGTTGCAATATCAAATAAGCCTTCGTAAGTTTGTCTTCTTTTTTTTTTGACGTTAATCAAATTTCAAACTAAATCAAACTACCCATAGGAACATAAAAAGGTAAAGCCCTTAAATGAATATGAACATAAAAAGGTAAATTGGACGGAGCACTGACATAATTGTGTTATTTTTATTTTCGATTTGATTTTGTGATCTGCACATATCTTATCGATCTTCACATGAAATTCAAGTGAATAAACCAGTGCCTAATTGAACAAAGAGAGTCGGTGACTGTTGATATTACTTATTTGTTTGTCAGTCTTATTTTATTGAACTGCTATTTGCAGATGGTGATAATGTTCTTAGAAAACATAATATGTTAGTTTGGTGTATGAAAAGCTATCGATAGAGATAATGTGAAAGTACTGTCTTCAATTCCATACCATCAATGAATGCGCAGATTCAGGTAATCTGTAGTAATACCTCATTACTGATCTTTTCTGAGCCATTTTTCTGCTTTACCTTGCAAATTTCTAAAATTATTTCTACCCTCGCAAAATGTACAATGACATGCACCTCAGGAGAACAGATTGATAATCTTTCGATCATGTACCAAGTTGCTCATATAGATACACAACCAAGGCAGAAAATAGATCATTTTTTTTTGTAAAACACCACTGTAATATTAGAATTATCATGTCTGTTTTACTGGTATTATTTTTTTTTTATCAAAGAATGCTATCTATAATTCTAATTCTCATAATCTCATTTCACATTTTCTACAATACTTTCCAATGTTGTTGTTATGGATACGCAGATTGCTATTACTACCCAATTATTATTATTATTATTTTGTCTTTCTAATTCCTCAATATTAATTTTCTTGCTATGTTTTGCCCTCAAAATGCCTTTTGTGAAAGGTCAGGCTCTCCTCCTATTTTAGCCACACGCTGGACCAAAAAGATAATGGAATTCAAGCAAAGGCTGTTGACAGGTCTAAAAGGTATCTCGAACTCTGTACATATCATACAAAAAAAATCTGCATATAGAGAATTCCACTACGGCCATATAATTGAGTCGTCAACAATTTAACTTCGCTGATATAGCAAATTGGACATTTGTACTCAAAATAAGATCATTATATTACTTTTTTTTTTCCTCTATATGTTATATGCCAATTTAGTTCTGCCGATTTGTTAGGGATAAGATCAGGAAAATCAAAAGTTAATGGAAGGTAAAGACCTTCCATTAAATTGGTAATTGATCGCATCCGAACGTTGAAAAACATCGCGTTAGGATGGATTGTGTCATGTTAATCACTTAAACATTTTCTTGATTTGATGTGATATTTCTGAATTTTATAATCATGCTAACATAACAAGCTTTTGCGTCAATTAAGAAGAAAAAGAATGTGCACAACTAAAAAAATTTAGATCGCGCAACGCGCGAGCAACCACTAGTTTAATTAAAGGGTGCATCAAAATTTGATGGAAATTCTGATGGACCAGATTCATTGTACTTGATCCCTTTGGTTGCCTCAGCATTAAATACTCTATAATCTGAAATTAAAAGGCATCATTTCTCTTAATTCAGCCATTTTTTTTAGAAAATTCAAAAAAGAAGAGAGAAAAACGTCATTATGTGCCATCATTAGGGCTGAGGAAAACTCAAAGAAGATCAGTACTCACGCTTCCGCCTAACGATTAACGATTTCTGCTTTTCAATTTGTAAGATTTATACTCAGATTTTGTTATTTTATATGATTTACGGATCCTAGCAATTCGTGTTCTTATTTTCAAACACGCTTATTAATATTTGCGTCTTTCATTTGGTATCAGAGCGGTCGTATTTTCATATAAAATATAGTATAAAATGATTTTAGTATTCAATAATAATTTAAGTATTCAATTACTGGATTTATTCTTTCCGTTTTAATTTACTCTGTGTGCAATTATGGAGGTGTAACGAAACCCTTTTTTTCTTTTAGTTTCTGTCTTCTAATGCGCACAAAATTGAATACTCTTAGTGATTGAGTACGACTTCTAATGCGCACAAAATATTAGTTTGTGTTAGATAGATGTTTTACAATGGGTGAGGATAAATATATATATGCTAAATTACTCCTCTTCAAGAAGTTGAACATCTATTTTTGTTCATGCGTTAGAATTTTGTCTTTATGATAACACCCATGGTCCCACATGTTATTTAATGGTTTAGGCTTAACCAATCTAAAAAGGTTCATGTCTAATTAAGATTCCGTGGCAGTTCATTTCCAAATTACTTTAGTAATTAGGCTTTGATTCCCAAATTGACGCAATGGCCCTACTTAATTTGCCATCCCTTTATTTGGTTTCAATTTTTTTATTAACCATTGACGTTGTGGTGTATCATGGTAGGATTAATGTTTAGTTTTCCATTTAATTATTATTTCACTTATTAAATGAAATTTTAGTTCATTGTCCAGATATAATGTAAGAATTATTTTTCATGTTCCATTTGAATGATAAATTGAGAACTATGTTTGCATTAGTTAAACACATAAAGATACGTTTATACATACCTTTTAGTTTAAGTTCCATTTAATATTTCTGTTAAGCGTTTAAATGGATCCATTAATGGAATTGTCTGGACATGATGCATTAATTAATTTCATTTAATTATGTTTTAATAAAATTTCATCATTCAAATCAATGAATTAGATGCACACTTATTATTCGCATCCTTTTGAATGAGTCAGATGCGCATTCTTTATTCGCATCCTTTCGAAATTTGTTCACGTTATATTTATTAGATGGAAAAGCTAATAAAGGTTCTGTTATTTATTGAAAAATGCGCCACGGTTCTTTTAATTAAGGAAATATTAGTTTCTAAAGTGTATATACATGTGCAACCAAATTGTTCATGAATTGTTATTTTCCTTACGAAATAGGATTATCATTTCATTTATGATATTTTCTATTATTATGAATAATTGTTTCCTATTTATGCGTATATGATTTATTAAGTGGATAAACTCATATATGATGTTTATTATATATGAACATAATTTGTTATACACTAATGTTAAAGATCAAATAACTATCCTTTAATTATGTGTCTATATATATGCGCCTGATTCAATATTCATTATAATTTAATGGTTCGTATGCACTAATGTATACAAATAGCCCAACTGAAGTTTGTTATTAATTTTTCATAAGAAAATTTTAACCATCTAAAGTTACTTTTAATAACTTGGTTATTATCAATTTTAACAACTTTAATTATAATAATCATTTTATTAAAGGGAAGTATGTGATATTTATGTTCACGAATCACAATAAAGTTTAACATTTAATAAATTCTAAATGCCAATTTTACCAACTTTAATTGTCATTTTAGTTTATTAGTGGAATTTCATTTATGATTCAATTTGTTTCTGCCCAACGGTGATACAAATTGATTTTCTGAATTGACTATTGCGACAAAGCTGAAATAATTTTGGTGTTTTACTTTTCATTTCAGTTTGATTAAGAATTATCTCCTCATAGTTGTTTAATTTTATTATATTATTTGTGATATTTTAGTTAATGTATCACTATGATGTTTATATTTAATAAATATTAAGAATGTCAATTTGAACAACTTTAATTGACATTATAGTTTATTAAATAGAATTGCCTCATAAACTTCAATTTATTTATGTCCAACGGTGATATAAATTGAAAATGTGAAGAACTATTTATGTTAGAACTGAAATATCATTTGGCGTTTTATTATTTATTTCAGTTTAATTTATTGTTAGTTCTTTTATTATGATATGTGAATTTTAGTCGACTATAATAACCACTTTAGTTTTTCTGAATTATTTATAGCATTGAATAAACTAAATTCCAATTTAGAAAGATCAAATTGAGATTTGTCTTGGTATTTTAGAATTAGACCAGACATTATGAATAGGCACTTTTATGTTATCATGAATAAAAGTATGTGCTGATGATGTATTAATGTTGCTAAATTATATCTCAAATTTCATGAGGTCATAACCAAGTTTGGATTTGAAGAAAATATTGTAAATCAATGTATGTATCTCAAGGTTAGTGGGAGCAAATTTATCGATCTCATATTGTATTTAGATGATATATATTCTATTAGTCACTAAGAAATTCACATGATGTTATTTATTATGCTTGTTTGATGTTTAATTTTATGGAAGAAGTGTTAAGCAGTTTATAATGACATCTTCCATTATGCAAGCATGATTTTCGTGACATATTGCAAGGTCACTTATTATATTTTTGATATCTCATATTTATATATGTATTTTGATCGTATTTAGCACCCAAATATTACTCAAACCATTATAATTGTCTCATGAATTGTTGAGTTTTTCTAGATTTTGATACTGCCGTGGCATTTGATTTATTTTGTAGGAACTTGGTGGATTGGACATAATAATTGCAAGAAAGGGAGAATTTTGGAGAACAAAAATGATTAAATGGATCCATAGCACTGTAGAGCTCATCCTAAGCTTTCCAACGAACTTTGAATCACCTAAATCGGAGTCCGGATGAGAAAATTATGGCCCAAATACTATCGGTGCGCTGTGCAGCCATTTCGGTCCGAAATGTACGGATTTCGGTGCGAAATGCACTTCTGGAAAGTGCGTTTTCGGTAATTTTCGAAGAAAGAAAGTGCAAACCGCCTCCCCTTTGCCCTAGCCTGCCTCCCAAGTAATTCTCCCGGCATATATGCATGAAAGGACGGCAGAGAAAGATATCCAACCCTCCATACACCAAATTCCACCTTTTTCACCTCCGTTCTCGCGCCGAAAGGCGCGGGTTTTCACCATTCTTCATTAAGCACGACCTTGACAGCAACTTGGAGCGATTCTTGATACGCGACAGCGGCAGAAGCAATCCAACCACGACTCCATAGCCTTGCAAACAAGAGTTTAGCGGGATTATTTGGTTGTATCTCTTCTTCTCTCTTTGTTTGTATCGATGATGGAGCTTGTATCTTATTTTTCTTGCATGTTAGGCTAGTTTATTATGTCTCAAGGGTAGTTAGTAGATTAGTTTAGTATTTTGTGATGACTTGATGGATTTATATTATGCTATGTGATTTATTTAGTTGTGAATTATTGTTTATGCTTAGTTTAATTGATTGTTTGCTTGAACGTTTACTTGTTAATGTCTGCAGCGTTAATAAGACACAAACTCGACCAAACCTTTAATTGATTAAGTATTTGAGGTAAACCCAGATTCGAAAGAATAGGTTAGTTAACGACCGAAAGGACTAACTTCTATTGCACCGACAGGACTTTAGATACCTCTGGAAATCCAACTAAATATTCTTAAATTTCTAAGAACCAAAACGCGACAGCTGAGGCTTAGTTATTTACGTGGTAAAACCCGACATCAAACCTAAATCAGAACCAAAACGCGACGGCTGAGGTTAGGATTAAGGTCTGGTCGCTTAGTAACCTTCACATAGTGTCCTGTAAAAATATCAAGTCAAAACAGAAGGTTTAAGGCAAGTTTTAGTGTTGAACAGTACCCATTTCTCTCCGAAATGGATCTGTTTCTCCCCGAAATGACCCTTTGTCTTGGTGAAAATCGTGATAGAATTGTCTTAAAGCTAAACTAATTGAACACTTATCCCTAAGACATTCATTTGCATCTGTTTGAGTCCTTAAATCACCAAAAATAACCAAAAAATATTTATTTTACTTGTACTTTATTTATTTGTCTTTTAAAATCATAAAACCCCAAAACAATTGTCTTGTCTAGCTTTTGTGAGAAAGTAGAGTCTAGTAATCAATTTAATCCGTCCCTGTGGGTTCGACCCTAAGCTTTACCAGAACGACTAGTGAGGAAAAGTCTTAGGTTATAAATTTATTTGACCTATGTTTTAAACCCTCATCAAATTGGCGTCGTTGCCGGGGACGGTGTTGATATTAGAATTTACTTTAGTGACGGGAGACTAGACATTGTATCTTTTATTTTTATTATTATTTTTTTTTTAAAAAAAAAGAAAAAAAAGAAAAAAAAAGTTTCACTTGTATCACCATGTTTTATTCTTTTCAGGACCGTGAACATGAAATGGCGAACAATTTGAGGCAACAAGGAGATCCAAAAGACACATGGATGCAACAAATATATCATCAACTTAATGTTGTTAACAACACCATAAGGGGATCATGCGAGGAAAGGTGTGAAGAACACGAGAACTTCAGCAACCTCACTGGCTTCTATGGCCCACAAGACCATCATGTGGATCATGGAAGATTCGTCTGGAGGAAAACTGAGGCAATAACCGACGTGCAATCTTTATATCGCATGGATCGAGTCAAGCATCAACTCAATGTGGTGAACAACACAATAAGGAGAGCATGTGGGGAAGGAGAACATGATGCAAAGAGCTCACACGATGCATACAACTCTGGTTTGGCTAACAACTCTTGTTTTTCTTGGTATAATCATTGTTCAATGTCTCAACCCGACTGTAGGTCGACTTTCTTTTCTGAAACTTATGATTCTTTATTACCTTTGCAAATGTCAAATGATGAATCAGTTTTTTTGGACAGGCAAAGAAAACAAAATGAGAAAACTCTTGAAAAATTCAACTCTCTATCATCTGAGTTCAAGACTCGTATCACAAAACTAGAAAAGATGTTTGAGACCATAATTCTTCAAGAAACATGTTCCTCATATAGATCACAAAATGAGCAAATTGATAAAGTAACATTGCAAAGTAATGAAGAATTAGAAAGTTTTAGTTGTTTGAAAGAAATTGCAAATTGTTATGAGACTGACAGTGATGAGGACACACAATTTGAAATAAATGAAGAACAAGAGAAAATAGAAAAATCAAAAGTTGTAGCACCTCAACCTAATATCCTCCCAATTTTCATTCCACTTAGATTAACTTATATTGAAAAATCTAATGAGTTGGAATTGAAGGATCCTCCAATAGTCTCTATTATTGATGAATTTGAGAAGAAGGAAGATGGTGGTAATCCTCTCAAAGTCGAGGCATCCGACGCGACGAAAGAAAAGATCACCAAAATTGACTTGAGCCCTCAACTTGGAAAATGCTTGACGAATTGTGATGCGATGGAAGACAACAAACCACAAATCAAGTATCACATCACAATCGAGCGAAAGAAGATGACATTCAAACAAGGAAGCGCCAAGCATATTTCAAGAGTCTTTCTCAAGTACTTTTGGGTGAATTATGATGCGTTAAATGGGCGTAAAGTGAAGATAAGATGAACATGAGAGGTGGTCAAGCTCGTGACCTAAAATAAGCGCTTCTTGGGAGGCAACCCAAGCCTTAAAATTTTTATTTATTTATTTATTTCAATTTTCTTTCAAAAAAAAAAAAAAACTCTCATGGTTGGTTTGGATTTTGTTGTTGGATATGTAGGTTTGATTGATTGTGGATGTCCTACTTGCAACGCGCACTAGAGCACCATGGGTCGCACATGACCCCCGCACGACCTCATGCGAGTTGTATGCCACAAGAAAACCAACTACGTTGTTGCCAATTTGCTACCACGTTGCTCTCACTCCTGTCCCATGCCTAATAGTGCCGAATCATACCAAATTCATGCCAATTATCATGCCATTCATCAATTTGGTGCGTTTCTCATTTCCCTTCTATTTTCTTTTTTTGTGTGATGTGCAGCACTGGGACAGTGCATGAATCAGTTTGGGGGAGGGAAGAGAATATGAAAATAAAATTTTCTGGGCAAAATGCTTCTGTTTCGGGCCATTTTTGAATTTTTCTTTTCCATTTCGGTCCGAAATGGAACCATTTCGCTCCAAAATCAGGCTCTGGAATTTTCGTTGAATTTTTGAACTTTTGAGATTGATTTTTTCTGATGCATGTATTATCACTGAGAGGTTTGTATTGATATATTATTCACTGTTTCATACTGGTTTGAATTTTAAAGCGATTTTAAAATTATTTCTTAAGGATAAATGTTTGTTTAGGAGAGTTTAGGTTGCTTTGTGCACCAATAGATCGAATTGAGAAATTGTTTGAAAGAATAGGACCTGAATTTGGATGCTTGTAATTGTCAAAACATTTTAAGTCAACTCTCACAAGTTTTTGCCGAGTGAACGATTTTGTATGTTGTGAATCATTGTTTAAATAATTTTTATCAACTTTAAAAATTATAAAATGAGTCTAAATTGTTCTTGCACGCTTGAATCACCAACAAGCAGAAAAAATAAAAACAAGAAAAAAAATAATAATTGGAGGGTGGTGGCGGTAAGGCGTAATTTTCTCCACAGTGGACCGTAGCGGTAAGGCGTAAAAACCGGTCCGACCTCCCCAGCATGTCATGTGCTGGTAGCTTAAATAAAAAAAAATTGAAATTGGTGAAAAATAAAAAAATTAGACTCATTATAGAATTTTTAGTTTTGATAAAACTTATTTGCAATTGTTTACAACATATGGAAAAGAACGGGCTTTTGAAATTGAGATTGCATTTGGTTTGATGAAGTGAAACTAGGGTCCTTGACTTGATTTTGAAATTTCATGAGAACTAGGAGTTGCACAAATGAATCAAAAAGAGAACTAAACCCTTGTCCTTGGAAATAATTTTAATTGGCTTTATTTTTGACATGTGAAACTTTGAATAAAATTGATAAATAAATTTTCATTGCATCATTGGTTTGAGACGTTTCAATTCTAAGTCTAAGTACAGTCTTACCCTTTAAGCTTAGGACGTTGTTTGAGGACAAACAAAGATTTAAGTTTGGGGGGATTTGATATCTCATATTTATATATGTATTTTGACCGTATTTAGCACCCAAATATTACTCAAACCATTATAATTGTCTCATGAATTGTTGAGTTTTTCTAGATTTTGGTACTGCCGTGACATTTGATTTATTTTGTAGGAACTTGGTGGATTGGACATAATAATTGCAAGAAAGGGAGAATTTTGGAGAACAAAAATGATTAAATGGATCCATAGCACTGTAGAGCTCATCCTAAGCTTTCCAACGAACTTAGAATCACCTAAATCGGAGTCCGGATGAGAAAATTATGGCCCAAATACTATCGGTGCGCTGTGCAGCCATTTCGGTCCGAAATGTACGGATTTCGGTGCGAAATGCACTTCTGGAAAGTGCGTTTTTGGTAATTTTCGAAGAAAGAAAGTGCAAACCGCCTCCCCTTTGCCCTAGCCTGCCTCCCAAGTAATTCTCCCGGCATATATTCATGAAAGGACGGCAGAGAAAGATATCCAACCCTCCATACACCAAATTCCACCTTTTTCACCTCCGTTCTCGCGCCGAAAGGCGCGGGTTTTCACCATTCTTCATTAAGCACGACCTTGACAGCAACTTGGAGCGATTCTTGATACGCGACAGCGGCAGAAGCAATCCAACCACGACTCCATAGCCTTGCAAACAAGAGTTTAGCGGGATTATTTGGTTGTATCTCTTCTTCTCTCTTTGTTTGTATCGATGATGGAGCTTGTATCTTATTTTTCTTGCATGTTAGGCTAGTTTATTATGTCTCAAGGGTAGTTAGTAGATTAGTTTAGTATTTTGTGATGACTTGATGAATTTATATTATGCTATGTGATTTATTTAGTTGTGAATTATTGTTTATGCTTAGTTTAATTGATTGTTTGCTTGAACGTTTACTTGTTAATGTCTGCAGCGTTAATAAGACACAAACTCGACCAAACCTTTAATTGATTAAGTATTTGAGGTAAACCCAGATTCGAAAGAATAGGTTAGTTAACGACCGAAAGGACTAACTTCTATTGCACCGACAGGACTTTAGATACCTCTGGAAATCCAACTAAATATTCTTAAATTTCTAAGAACCAAAACGCGACAGCTGAGGCTTAGTTATTTACGTGGTAAAACCCGACATCAAACCTAAATCAGAACCAAAACGCGACGGCTGAGGTTAGGATTAAGGTCTGGTCGCTTAGTAACCTTCACATAGTGTCCTGTAAAAATATCAAGTCAAAACAGAAGGTTTAAGGCAAGTTTTAGTGTTGAACAGTACCCATTTCTCTCCGAAATGGATCTGTTTCTCCCCGAAATGACCCTTTGTCTTGGTGAAAATCGTGATAGAATTGTCTTAAAGCTAAACTAATTGAACACTTATCCCTAAGACATTCATTTGCATCTGTTTGAGTCCTTAAATCACCAAAAATAACCAAAAAATATTTATTTTACTTGTACTTTATTTATTTGTCTTTTAAAATCATAAAACCCCAAAACAATTGTCTTGTCTAGCTTTTGTGAGAAAGTAGAGTCTAGTAATCAATTTAATCCGTCCCTGTGGGTTCGACCCTAAGCTTTACCAGAACGACTAGTGAGGAAAAGTCTTAGGTTATAAATTTATTTGACCTAGGTTTTAAACCCTCATCAATTTTGTAATAACGCAACTGCTATTTTGGTTTTAAGAACAACAAATCAAGTGAGTGTCTAATGGATCGACATATTTTGTTGTTATATACAAAGTCAAAGATATGACTATAGTAATACAACATATTTATTTGAGAATTATATTAACTAATTTTCTCACTAAAATATTACCACCCATTTTTGCCGGCACGGGTCTGGTTATTAAATTATGAGTTTGTTGTATTGAATTATGTATTAAGTTATAATGTGAAGCTTCAATTATGACTTTGACTTTAAATTTATGAAATTTGCTTATTTCTTATGTTGCGCATTATGTTTAATTTAAGCAAATTCACTCAAGTGGATCGAATGAATTTTATTAACCATTTGTTGGGAAGAATGCCAATTCTATATTAATAGGGATCAAATAACCGTTATATTTATTTCGATTATATTAGTTTAGTTTGGTATTTCTTACTGAACAAGGTTTAAGATTATGTTGGCCAATCCTGAATTTGTATTTCATTATGATGATTCAATATAGGCCAAGTGGGAGAATGTTAGAATTTTTATGTGACCTATATTAATTAATTGTGAACCAAGTTCATTTGTGAAATTTAATTAAAGGGTGCATCAAAATTTGATGGAAATTCTGATGGACCAGATTCATTGTACTTGATCCCTTTGGTTGCCTCAGCATTAAATACTCTCTAATCTGAAATTAAAAGGCATCCTTTCTCTTAATTCAGCCATTTTTTTTAGAAAATTCAGAAAAGTAAGAGAGAAAAACGCCATTATGTGCCATCATTAGGGCTGAGGAAAACTCAAAGAAGATCAGTACTCACGCTTCCGCCTAACGATTAACGATTTCTGCTCTTCAATTTGTAAGATTTATACTCAGATTTTGTTATTTTATATGATTTACGGATCCTGGCAATTCGTGTTCTTATTTTCAAACACGCTTATTAATATTTACGTCTTTCAGTCTTAACAAATTTCTCAGTTCTACCAAGTTCCAGCACAAATGCTATATTGAATTAACAAATAATTAATAACACTAAACCTTCTTAGTTACTTATATTAATTACATGCCTACCTATGTAAATAGATAAAAGTACCTTCTTGGAGAAAACCAGGATAATCTGGTGCTGACAATGAGTCATTGTTATTTAGTATCTGCAAGACACTCTTCATGTCGGGTCTCTTGTTGCAGTCATTCTGGATGCAGAGGAGAGCAATAAGAATGCAACGTTCTATCTGGTCTTGCAGAGGGTCATTCCTTATTGACTGATCGATAATATGTGTTAATGGATTGTTGTTCTTCCATTGACGCCACACCTATTAATTAATAAGTTGAGATGTTATCTACTTATCTTACATTTGACAAAATAAAATGATTTTTTATGCATGCGCCGCTGTGAAATCATTTTTTAAGAGAACCTGTCCCTTACAACATGTTGAAGAGCTTCACCATTGTTTCTGATTGGATAATGTGGAATCGTGCACCCAGCTATTATTTCCAGGACAAGCAGGCCAAAATTATATACATCTGATTTGGGTGAATATTGTTGTAAAAAGTACAACTCAGGCGCATAATATCCTCTTGGAAAAAAACATGTAAGATAAAAATTTGGAAAAATCAATTAGCAAAAATTGTCCATGTTCAATAATGTATGCAGTTTATCTAATTTCTAAATACTTACAGTGTGCCATATCCATTTCTAGTGGTATTATGTGTCTTATTCATATAGAAAATCTTCGAAATGTCGAAATCAGCAATTTTGGCATTGTAGTTTTCATCTAACAACACATTTTCTGGTTTTAAATCGCGATGGATGATCGGGTCCTTTAAATTATGGTGGAGATAAGAAAGACCTCTGGCAATTCCACATATGATGCAGAAACGTGTATCCCATGTCAGTTCCTCACGCTTATTTTCATCTGCTACATTTAATATAATTGATTAGGCATCACACATAATTATTCAACTCTATAATGAATACAGTTTGAACGTATAAAATAAGCAGGATTTTTAAATTACCTTTATCAAAATTGAAGACTTATTTACTAATAAACCCACCTTAATTGAAGCATCATTTGTTTGTTCAATGTGTTTAAAATGAAACAAATACACAAAAGGAAACTATATATTACTAAAGTTGACACTCCATATAAGGTATTTATTTTGGCACAAGTAAAATTCTTTTATCCTCCTGTATAATACTAGGGCTGTCAATGGGTACGGTACGGTACGGTAGAAGGTATTTTCATACCCGCACCCGTTAAAATTTTATTTACCCGTATCCTACCCGCACCTGTTAAAAAATGGCTTTACCCGCATCCTACTCGTACCCGTTAAGAATTAACGGTAAGGATACGGTAACGGTACATAATGGATAATAATAATATTATTAATTTAATAAAAAATATATAATGTTCTAAATAAATATCAAATAAATATATGGATAAAGTACAACATTAGATAATACTTTAGATATAAAAAATGTATATATCATGAAATTTATTCCCATATCAATAGAATTCAAAAAAATCCATATAACTAATTATGAATTATAATATAATAGGGTAAAAATTAATTTTTTCATCAACATAAATTAATTTGGATGAAGATGGAAACAAATAACATATTTATGAAATATACTAATAACATGATTAATTATATATACATATATTTTTGTAAAATTTTACCCGTTAGATAATGGGTACGAAATAGCCCTTACCCGTACCCGTACCCAATAAGTTAACGAAAATTTTTGTTTACCCGTACCCATACCCGTTAGTCTAATGAAAATAAAACCTTATCCATACCCGCCTTATCGAATGCGATACGGATAGGGTAAGTGGGTAAACGGGTTTCATTGACAGCCCTATATAATACACTGTCGCCATAGCTTAGCATTATTTTTCTGTTGTATATATAATGGATTAAAAATGGGCTAAGCTTTCTAAATGTTTTCACTGTATCGTTCACTGGTTTAATTAGAGTGAGCAGCATCTATTTATACTGTACCCGTATTGAAATATGTCGTATGTAATGTTGTAATTTTTTTTTTCGAATGGAAATTTTTGGTGTGTCAGCCGCACGCCCGCACCTAGCTATCAGCGAACAAAAAAACTGAATAAAACAAAAGAAACGAAACTCTTTTATTCCCTCAAAACGTTAAGATAGAGAAGCTTAGTGTAACTCACGGAAATTTTATACTAAGTTACTAACCTACTTTAAGATTTTTATTTTTTTTAAATAAGGCCCGTAGGCCCAACAAACCTGTAAGGTAACTGCTGAGATCTCCATTTTCTACGAGTTCGTAGACTAATATATTATGTTCATCCTCAGAACAAAAGCCCAGGAGCTTTACAAGGTTATCATGCTCTAAAGAAGAAAGCAAAGACACCTCATTTGCAATATTGACCAGTCCTTTAACAAAACTTCCTTGTAGTTTCTTAATAGCAACCGTCCTTCCGTTTACTTTACCCTATGGTCAACAAGAAATAAAAGGTGACTATATTAAATAAAAATCAAATAGAAATAAAGTGATCACACATATTTTCATAGAAATCAAATATAATCCAAAAATTGATCCGGAGTATCAAATATTTTAAGAATTAATAGATATTCTTTATAAAACAAATAAGCTGCACTTTCTATTACAGAAATTCCCTTTAAAATATATATATATATATATATATATATATATATATATATATATATATATATATATATATATATATATATATATATATATATATATATATATATATATATATATATATATATATATATATATATATATATATATATATATATATATATATATATATATATATAGTGCATACTGATGGATAGTTTTTCTGTGTAATCCCGGCAAAATTATTTGAAAAAAGTTTTTGATTAATTTTTCTGTCTTGGAAAATTTATCTTCAAAGACAATTGAACGATTACCTTGTAGACGTCCCCAGAACCACCGCTTCCTAGCTGATTGTTGTCAGAGAAATTGTGTGTGGCCTTCTTCAATTCACTTAGCCGATATTGAAATATTCGAACCGACCCAGTTTCGTATCTTTTCAGCATTTCCTTTCTATACTCTTATTTCTAGCAAGCTATCAGAGTCCCAAAGCAGATAACGATGAGGCATTTGTTATTTTCAAAGAGTTGGTGGAAGCCATAACGAAAAATATGATCCACAAGGTTAGCAGTTTAGAAATCATACCCGAATTTCAGGCTGTAATCAAAAGCCTGGAGCAATCAAAGAATAAGATCGAAAATAGACACGCAGCTTGCTCCAATGTTGAGTTAGCCCACTTCCGCACTAATCGTGGTGAAGGGATGGAAGTGGGTTAAATCAAAAATGGAACAGGTGAATTGCTGTGAACAGTAGGAAGCCGTGGGGAAAATTCAGACTCGCGCGTGCAAACATTTCCGTTTTTAGCCATTGAAAGTTTGTAACCGAGTATTAACTTTTTATTTCCGCCGACATTTTCCTTTAATTGTTTTTTTTTGTCATTCTGTAAAACAAAACTAAATGAAAAGACATTATAGTCAATAACTCAATATCTCTTTGCTTCTTCCGCTCTCTTCCTTCTGAGAAGCCTCCCTCTCAAAAAGATGTCTGGATTAAACCCTCAGTGGAAACAGATCTTTCTCTTTTTTCTCTTACTTTTTTTTTTCAGAGCTGATAAGCAATCAAGACACCAAGCAATCAATAAGAGGGCTACACGTATTTTTTATACGGAAATGATATACATCTAACGACATCTAATTCATTTTAAGGTGTGCTTCTTCGCGCCCGCAACTTCTCTATCCTGACGCCTATTTCCGCCCCTTCCTTACTCTTGATGTCTCTTTTCTTCCTCTCCCTTTCCTTCCTTGTGTTTCTCTTCTCTTCTCGCCGTCGTTTTTTCCTCCCCAACATCCCTCCTCTTTCTCAATTTCCCTGATCTCATGCACCTCTCTTCTCACTATTTTCCCCTCCCTCTTTTCTCTTCACAGTAAGAGGTTTGACGTTATGGAAAAACCAAATCAAAGTAAAACTAAAATCTTTGATCAATAATGAAGAAATCCAAATAACATGTATAACTTTTTCCTAAACTTTAGTTTTTTTAGATGACGTGGATGATATTTTGTTGGATGACAGTTATCATTTCCGAATAACTTTAGAGTAATGAAGCCAATCAATAAATTTAAGTCCAAGGTTACTAAATTATAAATTAAATTAAGGATCCACAAAGACCAAAACTATTAAACTAACAAGGAAAAAGATCTTCCAGTTCTAGGAGTCAAGATGAAGTGGATGCAGTAAAGTATTGCCTGCAATAAACTGTGTAAAAGTTATATTTCAAATGGCAAAGGCCATTAACTTAATTGGAGCATATTATAAAAAAAAAAAACTTAATTGGAGCTTTATACAGCGCAACAAAAAATTTTTTTTGAAGGTTGGTTTGAAACCAACGATTTTGGAATAAGAAATTTGAAAATTGCTCTCTCCGTGAATCGAACCAAGGCCACTTGGTTGGCGGAATAGAGCGAAACCACTGGGCCAAACAACCCAGCTTCAGCGCAACAAAAATTAAACCAAGACTTTGTCAGTACATCCTTCCCGGTCACCTGAGCATAAAAGAAGAAATATATATCCTAAGCTGTACCATTTCTCACTGTTGCCAACCATTTTTACGGTAGTAATAACAATAACTCAATTTCTCTTAGAAATTAAAATAACTCTTAACTATGTACCATTGTAGCACAAAACTGAGCACTACAAAGAATTCGTTGTCTGTCTACCTAAACTACAAAACTTGAAATTGACATAAAGAAGGGGAAATAAAATCTCTCGTGCAAAACCTTTCCTTTAAATTTTTTTATTACAAGGTATTACATCTTTTCTAAATTGTGATCATAACCTCAGGTCATTTCAGCTCTTGTACCGGCCCAATGTCACATTCTTCCCCATCACCAGTCTGCTGGATTCTGCTGTGCTGGTCACTGTAGAAAAAAGCAGAAATAAATAGATTGAGGATAAGAGATATATGCAAAAGAATGAACCTTCTGTCATTATTTGTTAAGCTTTCTTCTTACTATTGCAGTCTATATGCCTAATTATAAGCCAGTTTCAACCATTACAATCTAACCAATAACCATAACAAGCTAACTGACTGCTTATTAGCTTTTAAGAAACTCTCCAGTATTGTATGAACTGGACAAATTCTTTTTGTTATATATAGTATTATTCTCAAGTAATTAGAATGCAGGTGGTGTCCAGTACCAGAAATTAAAAATGATTTTGTTGCAATAGTTTTGGAACCGTATCCATCTTTGTGTTTAATTTCCAGATTTATGTATAAAATAAGTGAATTATTCCCTATCCTGATCAGAAAGGACTAATTAAAGACAAAAGAAAGTATAAAATAAAAAGGAATATAAGAAACTAGAATAATTAACAAAACTACAAATAAATCCAAGAAATTTACGGAAAGAAAATCATACTTGCCGGGTAATATGGCACTACTGTGCAGAGCTGATGCACCATTACAGAAATTGGATGATGTTATAAATTCTTATGCAGTCGATAAGGTGTGCAATAACTACTAAAGCTTAACCCCTGAACAAAACAGAACTATAATTGGATTTTTTACTGCACTGTTACAGATTTGGTATAAAAGAATCAAGATCCATTTCTAAAGCTCCAATAGCATGTACACATTACACATGTCATCCAATATTGCGAAGGGAGCAACAAAAGGACATTATTGAGGAGAGGAAAATGAAAACACTAGAAAAGGACCAGTATCAGTTAGCATCAGTGAACAGAAGACTAGAACTTTGGTACATGAACTATCAGCAATCAATCAGGCTATAACAAAATCAAGATTCCAAGAAACAGCTTTGAAACATCACAAACAAGTTAAGCCAAACAAAATTGGCACCCACTCAGTACTAAAGAATCAAAATCAAGATTGGAAGTCACGTTAGTACCAGGATAGGAGAAGAACCAGAGAAGAATGGCACAGAGAATGACGACAACTGGTACAAGGTGAACAAGGGACGCAGCGAGGCTGTCCCGCGCGACCTCCTTCTTTGATGCCTCTGACAGTGGGTCCCACTTAGGCAGCTCGTCCAGACCAGTCCCACTTTGCTTCGACCCGTTCGACATGCTTACCAGGCTTGAAGACCTCTGCATCCTCTCTCGCTCTCTCTCTTGAATTTCTGATGATTCTGTTTCTGTTCTGTTGTATACTTGTATGCGATAATGCGATTTATAAATTGGGGAGACCGTGGAAGCGGTGCGTGTGTGGGGTTGCTAAATAGGGAAAGGTTCGTGATACGTGGAGTGCTATGAGTGGGATTAGAGTATTAGACTCTCTCTCTGGTTGATTGGAGTCAAAATGGTGGGCGGATATTATTAGTGTGTTATGATCATGGACTTATGAATGCGACAAGAGCTGCAGCGATATAGATCTTCTGTGGCGAAAGTTAGGATTTAAGATAAACACCAACTTCTTACCGGTCATAATGGTATTGTTGTACAAAAATAATATAAGTGATGTACTTTTTTTATCTTTTACTACAATAAGTAAAATAGTCTTTTTGTCAATTTTAAAATATGAGATGTCTAAAATTATAGTATACGTCCTAGTATGCTATTCTCTATTAAAAAAAAAGATCTCCTTAATTTGTGCATCATTTTCATGGTAATAGTTTAAATGTGATGTTAAGGAGATCATTTTTATTGAAAGTTTAATTTTTTTTTTAAGAAACATGTAACAACTGTGACTGTCGTATGGTAAACCAGGTCCTGTGTGTCCGATAATAATTTTAATAAAATTTTATGAATGATATGATCAAGAAATTAAAGAAAATAAATAATTGCAACAGTAAATTTTGCGGAAATTTTTGATCTGATGGTATAGAAATATTTCTCGCATTTTATAGAATTTTTCTGTATAATTGCCACTTTAATCTGATTTCTGAATAATTCTTATTTGACTAAATAGTGAAATAGTTAATTTGCACATAACCTGTCAGTGGCTCACTACTTGGTTAGTTACACAACTTCTGCCACAAAAGATCCGGAGATCATTTAATAAAATTTAAGACGGAGAGATAGAGAAGCTATCTTCTCCTTCGTCTCTTCCGCCGAGTTGGCGTTCTCCCTTTCTTTCCGATTTTTCTTCGAGTTTATCTCGAATACTCTGTCCCACTCTCTGTAGTTCTGTAATTGGACTAGGATGCGGCTGCCGTTAAGCTAGCCATTGCGCAGGAGACACCTCTTGCTTCCCCTCGTGCTAGCTTGAGGAAGCCCTCTTCTCTCCTTTCTGTTTGAATAAAATTTCACCGCCACAAGCCCCAATTAGCGACGTGGCCGGCTTCTCTCCACTGCCACGTTATCCCCTCTCTTCCCTTCTTGCCCAAGTTAGGTAATTTCTATAAAAGGGGATGAACTAGGGTTTGGGAATAAAGACAGAAATTGGAGGAGACGGAGAAGGGGAAAACGGAGGCATTGGAGCAGTGACGTTTGGAATTGTGCTTGTCTTAATCGTGCTGGTTCCTGAGTTTTTCAGAAGCTTCGTTAGAAGTCAACAGAGAGGTGTAACTCATGTCAATTTCTTGTTCCTCGAGTTTAACAGTAGGCTTGATGTTAATTGCTCTCGTTTATAATCAAGTCACTAATTTCTGTGGGTTAGTGGAGTTAACTAAGTCCTCTTTATGTGAATACTCTGAGGAATTAGAATTCTGAATCATGAGATGTATTTAGAAAATGCATTTGAAGCATATTAATATATATGTGCATATCTGGTAGTATGGATTTCATGTTGATAATATCATATACCTATACTTAGGTTTATTTAGGTATTTGAGTCAAGGAGAATTAAATTCTGAGGTTATAAAAGGGGGTTGTGGCACAGTGTTGGGTAAGCATATAATTGGGATATTAGTGAACTCATATTGATATATTCTGAGTATACGAATAATATACATGTATAACTTGTGGTTTTTGGGCACACCTAAGTTCATATAAAAAGGGTATTATTGCATAATTTATGTGTAATTCTTATATTAGCCATTGTTGGAGGTGCTCATCATTTTTATACTCTGAGTATATTTTATATAAGTATACTACATATCTAGATTATATGAATAGTGGGTGTCTGTTACATTTTATTTATAAATTGTGCGTCTGAGTTCAACAGAGTAAATATTTAAGTATTTATTAAGTGTGTATATGCACATACATACAGTTTAGAGTACAAATGTCTAGGGTTATAGAGGTTCTGTATTTAATAAGAGATGTATATGCATATTCTGGAATAAGAAGATACTGTTAAACATATTTTGATAAAATGAGGGTTAGGTAGCATCTGTTCTTGTACTTAATGTATGTTAGTATGTATGCCAAATTATGTAGATCATATATAAACTTGCATAGGTATATAAGTCTGAAATTTGTTGGGGTTGTTTGGTAAATTGTTAGGACTCATGTATTTAATACTGCAGTCAGGAAGTTTCATAATACATATTTTAATTATTTTGATAAAAAGGAACTTTTGGGAACTGTGGATACTTAGGCAACTACATAAGTACACTAATCAGAATGAGAAGTTTAATTTATGCATATCAAGATAATCTGATCTGATAGGTACCAAGGGGGTAAAATGGGTCATGGTGGTTTTCTGTCATATGGCAGTTGCATGAATTTTTAAATGTTCATGAAATAGTGAATTTCTAAGTTGCAGAATAGATGGGTGTTGGGTTACATGCTGTGCTTGATAAAATAAATTAAGAGTTAGGCATATTTGGCCTATCAGGTGCATGGTTACCAAGCATATATATTCAGTATTTCTAAGCATGATTTTGGTTGATTTCTATGAAAACAGTGCATTCGGGAGGCAATTGATAATTTTCATGAGTTAGTATGCACATTAGTTGGTAATAGCATGTTGTAGATGGTGTACAAGGGTTATTAGAAACATGGTACCAGTTTTTGGTACATAGGAATGTAATCTGGTATGCCTCTGGTGTGGTGCTGCGATTTTCAGGGATGAAAACGCAATAAAATTAATTTCTGAGGGCCGAAAGGAATAAAACTGAGGGCTTAACGGTAACATGTGGGTGTTACACTAAAAGTTAGGGGCTCAATTGAATGATCTGAGGGCTTAAGAAACTTTTGTGGGCTAAACTGAATAAATGGGTGCCTATCGGATCCGATTTGGTTGGTGTCGGACCCGTTATGGCTGAACCCAGACACTGGGTCTGGTCTGTTGCGCTGGATTCTGTTGAGTCGGGTGTTGGCGCTGGATTGTTGTGGGCTTTTGTCGCTGGGCTTTGTTTGGTTGAAATGATGATGGCACTGAAAATTGTGTGGGCTATGGGAAAATGAATAGAGGAAAAAATTGTGTGGGCTGAAAATGAATTAAGAAAATTGTGGGCTAATTTGAGTGTATGTTTTTGTAATAAATTTAGCTTTCGGATTATAACAAAGCTAATGACAGATCGATTGAGCTTGATAATAAGTTGGACTAAATGACTTGAAAGTAATGTAATTAGTCTAGCATTCGATTGACGGATTTTAGGGAGATGATGATTAACAGTCTGACTTTTTAAAGAACGGATACTGTGGCAATTATCTCAGACTTTCTAATCCTGCAAAATAAATAAATAAATTTCTGATTTATATTTTCTGTCTGATATTTTGATGCATTTTATTGAGTTTAAACGTTTCCTAATTTTTCTGTCTGCTATTTCTGATTCTGATTCTAATTCTGATTTCGATATTAGGAAAAATTAACTCAATATTAATTCTGATGATTGGGAAAGTAACTAAATATAATTAAATAAGTATTATCACACAGTAATTAAATATGGGACTTGGAACCAAACTGAACAGTCTAGTTACCGTTACATTACCAGACTTTGTTAGTTACGGTTTACCGTCAGATTAAAAGGAACCCGTTAAACAAATATTAACGGTACTTGATCTGTGAACAGGAGCAGATTTGGAGCAAGCGGGTAACGACTGAAGGTGCGAATACGCGGTTTCTTTGTTAGAACACGGATTTCGGTATTTTTAAATTCTTGCATAGCATGTTGATCAGTCATTGACGGTGCATTTTATGTGTGCATATAGACAATAGAAGCCCTAAATAAATGAAATTCATGTTGAATCAAACTGTCCATTTTGATTAGCTGAATATAATAAGTCTGACATAGACATCCGTTTGTTAATTGATTTGAACCGTCAGACTTATCAAAGGACTGGAATGGTTTCCGTAAACTGACTTGATTATCTATTCTTCTTTTGTGATAGAAGAATCAGACTTGAATTAAATCGGACCATTCTTATTCCGTCTGCATAGCATAACAATAAACTGAACTGTGGCACTCACCGGAGTGGGTCTGATCCACCTACCCGGCCGGAATTATTAGCGCTTTTAATTACTGGATTTTCCTCTGAGAATCTGGACTGTAGGGTTGGACCTACAGTAATGGAAAGAGTTCTTTCTGATTCTGTTCGGCCGTAAAGAACTTGAGTGTATGCTAAAGAATAATAACAGTTATGCTTGATTTGAATCTGTTGCATATTGGTAGGGCTGTATAAAAAACCCGTCAACCCGTTCGACCCGTTCAACCCACCCGACCCAACCCGTTTTTTACCAGGTTAAGAGGATGTTGGGTCGGGTACGGGTTTTAATTTTGACAAACCCGTTCATATGGGTTGGGTTACGGGTTTTATAGTAGTAACCCGTTCGGACCGGATTCATTATGATGTAAAAATAATTTACCTTAAGCATGATTTATATGCTAAAATTTCATAAGATTTTATCATATTTAATACAAACTCTATTTTTATTCTTGACATCGTATTTCCTTGTTGTTTGCAAGCACTAATAAACTAAATCAACATTTGAAATTTTAAATATATTTAAGAGTGCATGTTCATTAACTTGAATTTTAACCATGTTATCAATTTTTTTTAATGAAGTTATTTGACTTATTTTGTTAGAATTTTTTTATCTATCATATCTCAAACATTTGCTATGATGTTATATATTAAATCATCTTTATATTTTTTAAAAATATTTTTTATTTGATTAAAATTTGAACCCGTGAAATCCGTTTAACCCGCAAAAACCCGTCTATAAAAAAATTGATGGGTTGGGTTGGGTCATGGGTGGGTTAATTAAAATTTTTTCTTAACCCGTCATTATCGGGTTGGGTTCAAATTTTGATAAAATATCGTCAACCCACCCGTTGTACACCCCTACATATTGGCATGTTGAAATATGTCTGAAATTAGACCGTTCCGCTTGATGCTTACGGTACTGGAATTCATTTCGGATTTCACAATGTTTTCTGCAATATAAAACCTGTGAAAAAGGATTTTTGGTGCATTAAGAAAACTGGATTCTCAAAGAATTTAATTAAAGGGTATTAATTCCGTTACCGGTACGTACCAAGATCCGCGTACTGGAACTAAAACTCGCACTGAGATTTATTCTCATCCGTATATTTGTTTTGCATGTATTCCTCAACGGTTGGGGGTTCCAGGTGAGTGAGAGATGGGAAGATCTAAATCTTTAGGAATAGAAGGATGCTTCCAACTGAAAGGCGAGATTCCCAGCTTAAAATGTACTGCTACGATTCTGCGCACTCTCAACCAGGTAATTTAATTTATCCGTTAGTTGTGCATTCCTTGGGCCAAAATCAAGAAAATGGAATATAAAATGGAAAAAAAAAATTTACACTATCTGTCTGGAGCCTTACGGGAACGATTCGTCGCTCTCGTGGCGGAAGGGATGTCACATCCAACTAGTCGGGGTGTGACAAAACATATACATTTTATTCAAAGTTAATAAATTTTAGTAAAATAAATTATGATGTTATGATAATATTGTCTTATTTCCTGGATTTGTTTGTTAAAAATAAGTCAAAGTATCTTATTATGCCTTAACAATTCACCCTAAATTACTTAGTCCAAAATATGTCAAACAATCTTATACACAGAAGATCCAAAGTGGAAGCTCAGTTAGCTTTGAGCGTAGGCGATTCGATTCCCATCGCCACTTTGCGTCCCTCAGCGGCTACATTCGATTAAAGTCACCGGCCCAGTGCGAGATTTTTAGCACAGGTGTAACTCAGAGCCGGATTCGAGGGTCCTCATCAAGATTCTCCCTTCAACTGATTGTAGGCTACCTTTTGAATCTGGCTCGTTAATCGTTTTTTTTCTTAATGTAGGGAGACAAAGCTCACCTACAGTTTCATTGAACGAAGAGATTTCGTACAGAAAAAATGAAAGAAAAAAATCAACAAATTAAAATAAATTACAATTACAGGAATAAACAACTAGAAAATATGTTCAAAGTCAAAAGTCTTTGGTTCATTGAAATTGTCGCAATTGCTTAAATTTTCAGAATGCAACAATTAAACGCATTCTAACAAAGTTGAGAACGGTACCAGACGCATCCAGTTTAATTGTTTTGAATTTAATTTTATAGAGTGATGAAAATTCTAATTATTTTTTTGTCGAGACACGTGCCGGTACGTACCTTATATTGCCCATCCTTGCTAGACACCATCATCAATTATTTTTGAAAATGATATCATCAGTATATAAATTCTGTTAATCAAAATTACATGGCATAATTGTCGGTTCCTTGCGCTGAGGATTTATTTTGCAAAGTTCTAAACAGACGTTATTAAACTTCACAAAATAGAACGTCCTATTGTCCATAGTTTTTTTTTCCAAGACCTTGATAGAAGCTAAAAAGTTATACTGCCCATAGTCATGTGAACATAATTTCACGTTCCGATGGCGCAATGAAAGGTTCGATATTTCAAAATGATTTAACAAGATTAAAAAAAAAAAATCTTGGTTCTTGATATAAATTGTTCATCCGTATGTCGAATGTATCTCGAAGACAGATATGGATCGGATAGTGAAATTATATTGCATCCATATATTTTTTTTTTTTTTGGTCAACTACGATTATGAATTAAATAGTGAAATTATATTGCATCCATATTCATTTTTAGGATTCGAATACTAGTCGGAACGAAGTTTATCCGCACTGTTTTTCATCTTCATCTTTTGACCTTGCAAAGCAGTCTTTTGCCGTCAGCACTAGCTTTGTGAAAGTAATGTGAAGTGAAACCAATTAATTTGGGATATCAATCAATCAAAAATCAAAATCATCAAAATCAATCAATCATCAAAATAAAAAAAAAATCTACAGTACCATTAGAGAATTTTTTGTGACCATTTTGAATAGTGTTTTGTGTAACGGCTGCACAATATGCACATCTTTCAACATGCAACATGAAAGTTACTAATTAATCTACAGAAAAAATTGAGAGACTAGCCCCCATATGCAACTGAGAGGATCCCACATGCACTAGCCCACTGCATGGGCCAAATGCTGCCTCCTTCTTTTTTTTTTTTTTTTTTTAACGTTAGTATATGTGTTTATATGGTCCCTCGTATCCTAAAAATTAAGGTCATGTTCCAACATTGATGGAATAAATATTTTATACCATTTATAACATTGATAAATATAATACTAACACACTTATTGATTATATCAAATAAACATCATAATTGTGTTAAACAATTATATGATATTTAACCATAATTAAAAACTAATTTGTTGGTTAAAATTATTTCAGCATTTTGTGAAATCCAGCGAGAAAATTTCCATTTGTTCTTTTTATCTTTTTTGTTATAGCATGATTACATTATGGTTTTTGTAGTTTGATCAAAATCAAGACATTAGTTGTTTATTTTGTTCATTGATGCTGATAATTTGACATTATTTTATTTATGGTCATTGGTCATGCTAATTTGAAATTGGCCTGTAATGTTTTTAATAATAACTACATGTTAGCCTAAGTGTTGAAACTATTGAGCTTTTATCAAGAGTATTTTTCTTGTATTTTTATCATGTATGAAAGAAGTTACAAGTGTTGTATTTATACAACAACTCTCAAATTGTACCGTTACAGTGTATAACGTTCAACTGTACGGTTCTAACGTTTTAATCCCTAAGTTCATTTATTTGTCATATTTACAATTATACCCCTGACCCCTTTCATTATTTTCAACACTCCCCCTCAAGTTAGGATTATAGATGTCTATTAATCCTAACTTGCTAACTATATTTTCGAATGTCTTCGGAATGAGTCCTTTAGTGAAGATATCGGCCAATTGATCTTCACTCTTCACGTATGGAGTCTCTATTTCCTTTTTTTAAACTTTTTCTCTTATGTAGTGACAATCAACTTCAATGTGTTTCGTTCGTTCATGAAAAATCGGATTTGAAGCGATGTGTCGCGCCGAGTTGTTATCACAAAACATCTTCATTGGCTCATGTATTGGAATATGCAAGTCTTTCAACACTTGTTTGATCCAAGTGAGCTCGCTTGCGGTGGATGTCATGGCTTGATACTCCGCTTCCGCACTAGACCGCGCCACGACATTTTGTTTCTTGCTTTTCTATGTGACTAAATTCCCGCCTACAAACGTGCAATAGCCGTTTGTCGATTTCTATCGAAACTCCCAGCCCAGTCTGCATCGGAATAGCCACACACATCGTTAGATTTGTTATTTTTCATCCATATACCCTTTCCGGGTGATTTTTTAAGATATCTTAAAATTCTATCAATTGCATCTAAATGTGGCTTCCTAGGTGCATGCATAAATTTACTAATTTGACTTACCGCAAAGGCTATGTCCGGCCTAGTTACCGTTAGGTAAATTAATTTTCCTACAAGTCGTTGGAATTGGTTTATGTTTTCCAACGGATCACCATCTTCGGAATTCAATTTGGTATTACTATCAATTGGGGTAGAGGCCGGTTTTGAACCAAGTTTACCGGTTTCTTTCAAGAGGTCTAAAGTATATTTTCTTTGGCAAATAAATAAACCTTTCGTAGAATGAGCTATTTCAATTCCTAAAAAATATTTAAGTACACCAAGATCTTTTATTTCAAAATTTTCTCGTAATTGTTTTTTTACACGATTAATTTTTTCTAAATTATTTCCGGTAACAATTATATCATCAACATACACAAGAACAACGGTAGTGTCATTATTCTCATGTTTTATAAAAAGTGAAGTATCGGAATAGCTTACTTTAAAACCACAAGAAATTAAATAGTGAGATAATTTTCCATACCATGCTCTTGGAGATTGTTTGAGTCCGTAAATTGATTTTCTTAACCTACAAACTAGGTTAGTATTTTTTTCTATTATATGACCCGGTGGAAGAGTCATGTAAACTTCCTCTTCAAGAGTTCCTTGAAGAAAAGCATTTTTAACATCCATTTGGTACAATTTCCAACCATTATTTACCGCAATTGAAAGTAAAATTCTCACGGTATTCAATTTTGCAACGGGAGCAAAGGTTTCTCGGTAATCAATTCCATAAGTTTGGGTATAGCCTTTGGCAACCAATCTAGCCTTATACCGTTCTATGGTACCATCACTATGATACTTAATTTTGTAAACCCATTTGCAACCAACGGGTTTTTTTATTTTTGGGTAATGGTACTATTGTCCAAGTATTATTTTTTTCTAAGGCTTGAAGTTCTTCCTTCATAGCCTTGCACCATACCGGTTGGTTTATGGCTTCTTCAAAATTTCTAGGTTCTTCATTTTGAGTTATTGCACTTAAAAAGGTGTGGTACTTATCGGTTACCTTATCATAAGAAACATAATTTTGAATAGGATATTGAACCTCATATGTTACAAAATCTCGTAACCTTGCCGGTGGTTGAGTGGAACGTGTGGACCTTCGCAATGGAACATCTTGTTCCTCACTTGCACTGTCTTCTTCTTCTTCAATACTTGTGCTTCCTTCTTCTTCGACTCCACTTTGAGTGTTGTTGCCGATATCATCATGACCTTCTTCTTGTTCATTTCCTAAAAAAACTTTCTCACTACCTTGATTAGGAATTATAGGAAGAACAAAGTCATTTGTGGAAATATGATTATCAAGCTCTTTGTTATTATTTTGAAAAAAAGGCTCATTTTCAAAAAAAGTAACATCTCTAGAAATATAAAATTTATGATTTTTTGGATCATAACATTTATAACCTTTCTTTTTAGAAGAATATCCTAAAAAAATAGTTTTAATAGAAGTGTAGTCTAATTTATCTAATTTATTTTTATGAACATAGCAAACACAACCGAAAATACGTAAATGATCAAGGTTAAAAATTCTTTTGTACAAAACTTCTAAAGGACTTTTATATTCTAAAACTACACTAGGAAGTCTATTTATTAAGTAGGTGGCGGTAAGAACGGCATCCGACCAAAAAATCTTAGGAACGTTATTTTGAAAAAGAAGAGCCCTTGTTACTTCAAGGAGGTGACGGTTTTTTCTTTCGGAAATTCCATTTTGTTGAGGGGTATAAACACAAGTTGTTTGATGTAAAATTTCTTTTTTACTTAGAAAATCCTTGAAGGCAACGTTAACATATTCGGTTCCATTATCGGTTCTAAGTATTTTAATTCTAGTATTAAATTGATTTTCAATCATATTAGAAAATTCTTGAAATTTTGAAAATACCTCACTTTTATTTTTTAAAAGATATATTCAAGTAACTCTTGAGAAATCATCTATAAAAGTAATAAAATATTTAAAACCATTAAAAGACTCAACGGGAGCGGGTCCCCACACATCGGAAAGAATAAGATCAAAATATTTTTCACTCTTAGAATTTGAAGTATAGAAAGGTAATCTAGTTTGTTTTGCTAACTTGCATACATCACAATTACTACAATCTAACTTAGGAAAATCAAAAATATGTTTCAAGACTTTATCGGAAGGATGCCCTATTCTCTTATGCCAAAGTCTTCCAAAATCTTGTACATTTGTATAGAAATTAAGTCTTTTTTCCTTCAAAATATAGACCCCATTAAACAAGAGACCTTCACCAATCCTCTTCTTGGTTTTCAAATCCTGAAAAAAGACATTTTCGGAAGAGAAAATAATTTCACAATCTAGTTCTTGTGAAAGTTTTGCAATAGATAACAAATTCGAAGTGCATTTTTCTACGTAAAGTACATTTGTAATTTCTTTAGAAAAAAGCTTGATTGAACCATATCCACAAATATTCATTTTATCACCATTTGCTACTACCACAAAATCTTTATTTTCTAAGGTGTGATAGTTATGTAATAAATTTTTATCTCCGGTCATATGATTTGTGGCACCCGAATCTAAAATCCAAAAATTCTCAAAAGTTTCATTTGAATGGTGACCAAGAAATGTATATACAGATTTGTTTGATTGGTTAATTCGTTTATTTGGAATGTCATATTTCATGTGGCTGGATTTAGTACTAGTTTGACTAATTTCATCACCGTTCAAACTATTGGGCCTATCAAAAATAAAAGAACCTGTCTTTTTGGGCTTGAGCATTTCGGTCAGTTGGGCCAGCAAAGCACCCAATTCACCTACGGGTACAGAGGAGTCGGAGCCTCTTTTTTGCGCACTCGTTTTCATCGAGGATCCGAACCGAGCCGATTTATTCGGTTTATCTTCTCCACTTCGTACAGAAGCGCCGTAACCCTTCTTCCTCTCCCCCTTAGGTCCATCCGCCGCACCATTCTTCTCGTCCACCTTTTCTCTCCACCATTTTGGTCGAAGATGGGGGTGTAGGAACCAACATCTATCCCTTGAATGACCTTCCTTTTTACAATTATCACACCAGTCAGTCCCTTTTCCGGATCTAGGATTAGGATTTCTGACAGCCATCGCCTGAGCCTCGGACCTCTCCTGGTTGGCCACTGCACTCACCATGAGGAGGCGTCTGGTTTCTTCCCCTTCAATGGTGGCCATGACGTCATCAAGGTGTGGGAGCTCGGCCGATAGGAGGATTTGAGCTCGAATGGCATCGTAGCTTTCATCGAGACCCCCAAGAAACTCGTACACCTGTTCATTCTCTCTTTCCTTGAGCATATTCGGGTCTGAGGTAGGCAACTGGTAAAGTTTCATTTCCTCCCAACCTCGTTTCAGGTCAGTGCTATACTCAAGGATGGATCTCTGATTTTGATTGATATTTCGGATTTTTTGTTTGAGATGATAGATATGAGAATGATTTCTCCTTTTTCCATAATGTTTGGCTATAGCATCCCACAATTCTTTGGAGGTTTTATGATTGATGAAAATTTCTGCTATTTTGGGTTCTATGGAGTTCTGAAGGAGATTTAAGACTTGGCAGTCTAGTCTCCTCCATTGTTTAAATTCTGTTGGTTTTGTTGCTTGATCTGGTTTTTGGTATTCCCCCGTGACGAATTCAAACAGTCCTCTTCCTTCGAGGGAGATATTAACTGCATTGGCCCATTGTTGATAGTTTAGGCCATTAAGCAGTATAGTTGTGAGCTTTATATTGCCGGTATCGACGCCTTGTAGGCTGCTCCATGGTGGGTTAGCCTCGGTGACGGTGCCGGTGGATGTACCAGTGTCATTGCTCATACTGGTATTGGTATTTTTGATTCTATATGACTGTTTTGAAAAAACTGAGTGGAGAAGAGTATTATTGCTCTGATACCATGTTGAAACTATTGAGTTTTTATCAAGAGTATTTTTCTTGTATTTTTATCATGTATGAAAGAAGTTACAAGTGTTGTATTTATACAACAACTCTCAAATTGTACCGTTACAGTATATAACGTTCAACTGTACGGTTCTAACGTTTTAATCCCTAAGTTCATTTATTTGTCATATTTACAATTATACCCTGACCCCTTTCATTATTTTCAACACTAAGACACCTCTATATCGCGCGGAGGCGTAAAAGCGGCTTAATGTAATCCGAAATAAACCATTCTGAGAGATGGAAAATTAGAACTCAAAAACGACAGTAAATTTTTGTAGGAGGCCTCACTTGTTTATAGGACCTCCAGTTCATATTTTGTATAAATAAATAAAAAGACGGTATTGGCTACACTAGGCCAATCCAAAAGCAACACTCACCAGAACCTTGGTGAGCAATCAAAGGATGCTGCTGAAATTGATGGCAAAACAGTGAGCAACCACCTTTGTGGTAAAATATCAAGGGAAACAATGCTCGAGGTAGACCAAGAAATAGTTGATGTTAAGATGAATAACTCGATACTGAGTGGTGGTAAGAAAAGCTAAACCCTAAACCCTAAACCTCAAACAGTACTGGAATAGCCAAATATCCATATACATGCTTGATTGACTCCACCAGTACTATTGTCTCTGCCAAGAATACATCATGCGCATGAAAGGTATGCATTCCAATCGATTGCAACCTCCTTCTTTCATACAATATATAAGCTCCAGCTGCCCTCCCTGTATTCACCCAAGACGCATCTATCACCACCTGCCAACCTTCCTGACACACTTCGTACCTTTCCATTGCATGTCCCCTGGTTACTGGTAAAAGTGCGCTATTTGTATTAAGATCTGATCTCATTGCTGCAGCAATTCTTTTAATACCCCATGAGGCTGAAAGGCACTATGTTCTATAACTGCCTTGTTTCGCTCCTTCCAGATCTCCCAAATGGTGTGTGCAAACAACTTAACGCCCTCTTCATCTAGTGCCCTCATTATCATCTGCAACGTTTCTTGTATGCTCAGTGGCAAATCATGTACTCTAATGCCTAGTGCACTTGCGAACCAAACCTGCCTCGAGGAGGGACATAAAAAAAGACAGTGCATTTCGTACTCATTTTCCTCTCGGCAATGTTGACACATCGGGGAGAAATTGAGCAGCCTCACATGCATGTTTACTGCCATTGGCAATCCTCTATGTAACAAACGCTAGAAGAAAATTTTTATCCTTGGTGTTATCCCTTTGCACCTGTATATTGATGGCTAGATCGTCTGTTGTGCTACCCCATGTTCAATTCTCTCTTGAGCAATCAATTTGTATCCTTCCTTCACTGAGTATTTACCATTCTTAGTCTCTTTCCAAACTAGTCTATCCTGCATCTCAGCTGACGGCATAGGTTTGTTTTCACTTGTAATAATCTGTTGTACTTGCTCCTGGTTAAACAACTGCTGCAATTCCGTAAGGTTCCAATGTTCTGTTTTTATCTACCAAGTTGCACACTTTCAGCAATCTGTCCCTAGCCAGGGCTTGTTCTCTAACATCCCAAATATCAAACCATGGTTGAGAGAGTGTGTGTGCTGTTCTCCCATTCCCTAACAGCCGAAACACCTGGCCGTGGAATCGATTTTTCAATTTTAGAACCTGGTTCCACATTTTACTGCAGCCTGTCTTGCTTCTAGCTCTCCAATAACCAATGTTTGGGTAATATTTAGCTTTGCATAACTTCACCCATAACTTGTTCTCATCTGCCATTAGAGGCCACACTACTTTCAGAAACAAAGCTTCTCCAAAGCTCTGTAGATCCTTCACTCCGAGCCCTCCAAATTCTACAGGTTTGCACACTTTTGACCATGGTTTGAAAACTCGGCCGAGTCCGAGTCGACTCGGGCGAGTCAGAACGGACTCGGCGGAGGCCCAGCCGATTTCTGCCGAGTTGGAACGGAATCACATAAAAAATAAAAAAAAAGAAAAAAAAATGGGGGAGGTCGAAAGAAATAGAAGGCGGTCAGACGAGACAGATGGGCTCGAAGAGAGAGAGGTCATACGAAATCAGCGAGGTAAGGAATGAGAGAGATTCGAGTTTGAAGTCTCCGAACGGACATGAGAAAGGAACGCCATGGCACAATAGAAGCTTTCAATTGGGATAGAAATGAAAGAGGAGATAGGTATGGGATCTTATGTGGTCACAACTAATAAATCCCTTCATGTACAAATGAAAATATATGCTTATAAATCTCAGTTCCCAAGCATTTCTGCCATACTAAGTTCAATTTAAACAATATTAGTGCATTTTTAGACATTTAAACCGTTAAATTCAACAATTCCTGCTTAATTCGGCAATATTTAGTTCTAATATTGTCATTAATTTGTTCATTGTTTCTTATATGAATTAATGTTTTGTTTGAAGAAATTAAAAATTGACGATTGTTAAACAACACAGTATGGCATTAACATGTATTGATTGAAACCAAATAAGTAAAGGACCAAATTAATGATACAAGTTATAAATATTTTTTGTTAATTTAATTAAAAAATGTTGTTATTTTGAAAAAATAATTTCCCTCTATTTTTCTATTTTTATCTGATTTTTAGAGGCATAAAATATTATTTCATAAAAAGTCGGAGTTCGTGATCCGATTCACCCTATTTATTTTTTAGTTAATTTGATACTTTCAAACTTTGATATTGTTATTTCCTTTTGTAATTATATATTTTTATTTTTTAATTTTTTTTTCTGATTTTAAAGACATTAAAAGTGTTTTTTTTTTTAAATCCGAATTTCCGATATAATTAAAGACATGTACCGGCTTTGACCTGTTTTTTTTTTTTAATTAAGGCACTCTTGTCGTATGCTACAGATATAATAAATATGAACTTTTCAAATTTTGTAAACACAAAAAAAAAGAACTCTTAAAAAAATTCTTTATCCTAAAGTTTATATTTCATACATTTAGTATTTTTTTAACTTATTTTTGTAATTTCACTTTTCCACCAGTTCAATGTGATCCAAACATGTCATGCTTGATGAAATTAAGATGGAAACTTCTGAAAGACATCAATATATTACGGTCTCCACCAACCCTTAAAAGAAAAGAAAAAAATCAATATCTTATATCAAGATAAAAATTACCATGTAGTCTTCGCCACACAAATCGACGGAGAATTTATTCGTGGCGATCATGATATCTAGCAGAGAATTTATTCGGCTTGCACTATACTTGGGTCTTTTGGTGTTGCCTGTTCAATGGGCTGGAACTCGGTTAGGGAATCTAGTTGAATAGATGTAGTCTCATCTTCGGTAATCTGGGCCGAAAAAATTATAAATAACTTTAATTAATGAAAAAATTTTAAAATAATCCATTTTTAATCAAAAATTTAAAAATGACTGTGCAGTTTCGGAATTTGGAATTCCGAAACTAATTCTGAGATTCCGAAACTAGAAATCGTCTCTATATATAAACGCGCGGAACCCTCTCCCCTCTCTCACTATGTCGCTTTCCTCCCTCTCGGCTCCGAAGAGCAAAGTCCCTCTCAGGTATGTTTTTTTTTTTATTATTTAATTTATTTATTTTATTTAGTTAAATTAGGTTCATAATAGAAAAAATAGAAAAAATACTCCAAAAATATCAAAAAAATATAAAAAAAATCAGATTAAATTCTATTCATTAGGATAAATATATTTCAGCAAATTTTATATTTTTTTACATATTATAATAGTAGAATTGCTCGTCGGGTACTCAAGGTACTCTAATAACAGTCTTCATTAATGTAAAGATGAGAAAGAAATTTAATATACTACTTTTTATAAGACATTAATTTTTTTTCCGCTTGCAACAGGAAACTAGCTTTTGAGGTGCAGAAATTATTTGAAGATCTACGTGGTGGTGGATATTTTGGTTATGTAACATATTTTAAATTGTGTTTTGTGAAGACTATGTATTATGCTTTGTTGAAATTATGTATGCCTTTTTTTTTGTTGAAATGTACTGTTATAAACTCAATGATATTATGTATGTCTTTTTTTTGTTGAAATGTACTGCTCTAATCATGCTTTGTTGAAATTATGTGTGTCTATGCTTTAAAAATATATATGTGGAATTTTGGTATAATTGAGGTAATTACTGTCCTTGTATTAATGTTATATACAAGTTTTTCTGTGTGAGAAGCAGTGAGAATATTTTACTAGTAAATACTAATTCATACTTCAAAACTGTACAATTTTTATGGATAACATTAATAAGAATATTTTTACAATTAACAACTCTATTTCAACAAAATCAAAAAGTAGAAAAGTGAAATTCAATATTCATTACGTCCCAAGAAATATAACATTGAATCGTTTGTATAATGAGCGTTAGAATTGCAACATCTACACACTTTACCATAATTCCGCCACCAACTAGGCAGAAGATTCAACATCACATTGTCTAAAATCTGTTAATACTCTATAAAGAATAGTTCTAATCTATACTGGTCAGTATTGCTAAAATAAAACTATTTTACAAGACACGAGTTAATATTTTCAACGTGTCGTGTCGTGTTGATTGGAGAAATAGATGACACGACACGCGTAATGACACGACACGTCTAACACGACGTGTTAGACGTGTCAGGACGTGTCAGGCTGGAATTTTATAATTTTTAGCCGAAAATTCGAAATATATATTAAATACATCTTAAAAAGAATAAAAATTATGAAATCTCGCAGGGTTTCTTATCTAGTTGACGAAAAAAATATTTCGTTGAAATATTATTCTCGTTATTTATTTTTTATTTGTAAAAAATAAAAATAATTCTTATACAATTTTCATATTAGCCCTCCTTTTTTTTCCGGGCTTGGGACCGGCTACGTTTAAAATCGTAGGCAAAGTTACTAACTTGAAAAATCGTTAGTGTTGTTTTTAAAAAATATATATAATGAAATTAATTTATAGAGATAATTGAAAAAGTCAGTACCTTTGAGTTAAATCTCGGAAGATAGCATATTTGTGATGATGCCAAGAGCCCAGGACGACCCATATAATATCCCAGGCTAGCTGTCTCTATTCTAGGCTTCTAGCCCGTACCCGTATAATTACTCCAGTAGATGAGTAGAACGTATGTCCGTTTCTCAAACAGCTAGCCAGCTACTGATGGCTGATGGGTGTCTTGTCACTTTATACAACGGAACGGACGAATAGACGAATAGCGGGAAAATTTTTTCAAACTAACCGATAATACAATGCCACACGTCCTTTTATTAATAAAAATATTATTTTTTAAAGTCGTATTAGACGTATTACGTGTCGTGTCGTGTCTTGTCGCGTCGCGTATCAAAACGTGTCGTGTTAAAACGTATCAACCTGATGAAATCCTTGACACGACACGCTTGCAACACGACACGTCGATACGCACGTGTCGTGTTATTTTCGTACACGTGTCGTGTCGTGTCGTGCCAACACGCGTGCGTGTCGTACCGACACACATGACACGACACGTTTTGGAAAACACTACTACTCGCCTCGCTGTCCAACACTCGACTTGAAACCTGGAACCCACACCAATAGTGGAAACAATGCAAAAGTGGAAACAATGCAAAAGCAGAGAGTGAGATAAATATAATTTATCTCAGTGCGGTATTTAGTTCCAATCACACGAACTTCTACTGTACATGTTCAGGAACTAACTACCGTACCAAGTTAAAATAATAATAATACAAGCAATACATAAACAAATCAATTCACAAATGCAGTCATTTAAAAACAGATGCAATGCAAAAGGAGCTCGGCTACTTCAATTCAATTCAGATATAATTTAACATTTCAAAAGCCGGCTCGGTTTGGATAACTATCTAATGCAAGTCTGGTATATCAAATATCAGTCAATCAGATACCGCGAATCACCTTGTAAGATGATTGCCAACGGCCATTCAATTCCATTTATCATTCAGAAAATTCCATATCATATCATCATAACAAATATACCACAAGTCGAGAACACTCTCCTCCCTTGGACCATTCTAGACTGGTTACCGTGTTGGGATCCGGATCATAAGCGCTTAAGTCACGGTGTTTGACCAGACGGGTCATGACTCCGCTCCAAACAGATGGAGTGCTTTTTCTCAACCGAACAAGTGTATCAAAGAAACAACATATTCTCAATTTAATCAACAACGGCAGCCATTCAACATGTAGTTCATTTAACATCTCGTAATAATTCAATAATTACTCAAGCATATGTATATACGAAATGATAAATATGCACATAATGAATTCAGACATGAAATGCAAGTAGTTATTTCCTAATCATGCAAGTAAAGCTCATGTGAAATCCGCACCTGAAAGCAAGAACACAAAACACGCAAGACACAAGCAATCGTATCGGCCACCTCGGCTCCGATAATCAACCTCCCAACTCTAAGCAATGAAAATACTGATTCTAAGTTTTGGTTTTCATGTAATAATTAAGATTGAAAGCATGTTATTTGTAAACAGACCCAAGTTAATGCGTACATGTGGTCAATTTATAGTTATGTACCATACCTCAATTATTTATACTAATTAACTAAATACTGATTAAACTCATGATATACAAAATTATACAAGCAATACCGTCTACACTAACCTGATTAGACCTCAATTAATAAGTTCTCTTTGTAATTTGAAATTACAAGTTACCATTTAGTTTGCTTAAAAACTAGTTCAGAAATTAATTAATATAATCTTTATAAATTACCAAATAATCAAGGCCGGTTGTACAATCCTTTTAACAAAATCTAAACTTTCAATTCTTTTGCCAAAATATAAGGGAACATAATACAATTTTCCAAGATAACTAAATATCAAATAACTTGTAAAATTCTTTAACAAAATTCGGTCATCAAATAAATTAGCTAAGTTGAGTGGTTTTAAATTTTCACTAATTCATTTCAGCTATGTTGTTTTTCTAAAGTGTCAAAACAATTTACAAGAAAAGTATAAATAAATTATCAAAGAATCCATTAATTTGTCAAAGAGGTCCAGCAGCACACAATTTAAGTTAGAATATCAATAAAATATTTTCAGCTTAAAACTCAAACATAATCGAATGACTGGATGAAAATTTTACCAAAAGAAAAGCTCCAAATTCATCTTTGACAAAAGTACTATGTGCTGCCCTCAACCAAAAGCTTCTCCTCAAACCGATTAGCACCAATGACTAGTTGTCTAAGTTCTCTCTTCCTTTTTAATTTCTGTTTTGGGTGGAATATTTAGTAGATATTTGCTACCCTTTTCTCTCATGATATGGGAAACCAAGAAGAGAAGGGTGCGCACAAAAGAAATGGTGAAAATAAATGTTGAGGATAAATTCTGATCGGCTATAAAAGGAGAACTATTTAGTGGGCGATGCACTCTATGCCAATAAAATTGAGTTGCTTGTATGACACGTGGGTCCCAATTGCTAGATGGCATGAGGAGAATTAATGGAGTGATACAAACTCGGTGACTTTGAGTGGAATTGGTGCTTCATTTAATACAAGAAAACATAATGTAACTTACATGTGGACCCACCTTGAGAAACAAACAATTATGCAGACCGAGTTCATGGAAATTTCAGAATTTAAGAATTTAAAATGCACCAATATAAATCCGATTAGCAAAATAAAATTGCATACTTTCATTATAAAAGATAGCTTTCTCTTCTAATATTAAAGTAAGTAACATTCTAAGTTGTTGCAAAAACCGAACTTGATTTCAGATATTATTTACTAAATTTAAGAGTATTATAAAACATCATGCATTGCAATTAAAATTAATCCAAAATAAAATTAAGCACACAAAATTCTAATTACACAATCAAAAGCAACAAAAAGTTCTAACAAAAATTTCAAGGACCCAAAAATAAAAATCCAAGGTATAATAGGAAGGCTGAACATCACAAGGGTGCTAATACTGCAGAAGGAGCATCTTGATCATCTGCAACTACATAATTTAAAATTTTTAGAAATATGTTACCTTGTTACATTTACAGAAAAAATATTAATTACTATATTATTAATTATTGAAGTAAATATTATCAGTATTGAAGTTACATTATATGACTATTGTTGTTACTAAAGACATAGTTTGCACATTAATTCATACATGTAGATGGCAGCAATACTGCTAGTGCTGCAGAAGGATGACTGGAACCAACTGAAAAATGCAAAAAAAAAAAAAATTGTTTTTTGATTTGGCATTTTATAGCATGTACACATAAATTATTAATTCACAAGTTTAAGATTAAAAGAATGTATATTTTGCAATAGTAAAATTACGGAAGAAAAAATTTTAACCTTCAGTTAAATTTTCAGTGACAGGACAATTTCTTCTTTGTGCATTTCTTTTCTCTATGCTTCTGAAGAATGAATCACAAAAAACTTCAACACTGCTATTCTTTTGTTTTCCTGCAAGTCGAACACGCTTTTGTTCCTTCACCTGAAGTCCATGAATGGACCGTTCAATTGTTCCTGGGTAAAAAAAAAATTAATTATTATGTTCTTACATATTGACAGACATTACTATTTTTAATATTTGAAATTCTTATATAGTTATACGAAACATAGTTTGTAGTATTATGCATACCAGAAGAAGTCTGTGCAGCAGAAACCTGTGCTAGTGGCACTTTTGTAGAAGGAGCAGGAGCAACAACTGCAAATAGACAAAATATAATTTTTTTCTTAAGAATTATGTTGTTAAATGTGAATTATGTTGAATTTAGTAAGTTCAAATATTGAAGTTACGAATGCCAATATATTGCATTCATACCAGAAGGTGTCTGTATAGTTTGATGCTGTGGTGTTCTTCTGTTATTAAAACCTTCAGCAAACTTCTCAGCAAAGCTTTTGGGTCGATTTCTTGGACATACATCTCGCTTACGTTTCTTCAATGGATCTTTGATAGAAATTTCTTCTGGCATATGCACACTTGAAGCACCATTTGCATCTGTCACATTAGACGTATCAGCACTTTGTGATACTGTAGTGCCAGCAACATTCCTTTCTCGAGATTGTGAAATGATCAACCTCAGTGTATTGAGGCCATCAATAACTAAATCTTTGATCGATTCATCCATCATCGCAAAATCGACAAGCTCCAAAAAAACTGGTTGGAGCAAGGAGTACAGGTCATTGTGTTTATTGCGCCTCTTTGATACCTTTTTGGCAATCAATCCTGCATTCAAGTGATCCCTGTTTACTTTATTGCACTTAGCCCATCTATCAAGGACATATATTTCTAGAGCCACTGAAACACACTTCTCTCTATAAATAAGGAGAGCATGGCGACATATTATGTCAGCAGCTTCAAACTTGTGGCATTCACACATAAAAGTGTTGTCATGACTGTTGAATTCTACTTTGAATACTTTACTGCCATCTTGAACCAGATACAGTTTCTTGTTACATATAGGCACAATTTAATAATATTAAAATTTATATTGCATTATAGTTGTAATTACTGGAACTATTTTGTACTATTATTTGTATGTATATAAAGCAGGTTGAGGTTTATAACTATTGAAATTACAATATATAACTTTTGAAGTTTCATGTTGAACTTATAATATGTAATATTATGAACTATTTTTTAAAAAAAGATACCTGAGTTGTTCAGATCAGGATGAGATAAATAGACAACGTCACTACTACCCATGTCATCTGTCAAGAAATGCAAATATTAATTCCAAATCCATGATATACTTCTAGTTAAACAAAACATATTATACAATATCATTCATACCAGAAAAAATCTGAACAGCAGAAGGCTCTAATACAGCTGGTAATGCAGGTTGAGGTTGTCCAATAACTGCTAATAATGCACAATGATGTTGTCCAATAACTGCAAATAGAATTTCGAAAGATGAAAATTTTCACTAAGCAAAAAGAACACATCTTAGGATTCTATTGGAAATATTATATAACAAGAGCAAGGTTCTAGTACCACAAGTTTTTGGTGCCACAAATGCCACAACTTCTCTTTTTCATTAATATTTTAAAATTTTTAAATATGACTTTCGAATCCAAACCGTTGATCTTGTTCAATTTTACGAGCGATGAATTTATATATAATTTTTGGAGTTTATTTGATATCCAATTAAGAGGCAAAGAAATGAACGACTGTTGTTAATTATAACAGATTAAATTTAATGCGTTCATGTATTGGCCTCTTGATTGAATATCAAATAAACTCCAAAAATTATAAAAATTATATAGAAATACATCGCTCGTAAAATTGAACAAGATCAACGTTTTGGATTCGAAAGTCATATTTAAAAATTTTAAAATATTAATGAAAAAGAGAAGTTGTGGCATTTGTGGCACCAAAAACTTGTGGCACTAGAACCTTGCTCATATAACAATATATGGAATTTTTTACTTACAATCCGAATGAGAAAGATCAATATGATTGAGATCTAACTGAGATAAAATGTTCAAGTGAAGCAATTCCATGCAACTAAAACCTGTAGGTAAATATTAAATAAAAATGTAGTTCATATATTATTTTTTACAGTTGTAATTAACATCCTTAATGTTGGAACTAAATATGACTTACAGTTGTAAACAACATCCTTAATATTGAAGTTAATATGTCTTACAATTGTAGTTCATATAACATTTTAAGAATAAAATTGAAATCAAATAAAACTATAATCAAAACAAAAAAAGAACAATTACCTGATTGTTGCTCTATACTGAGATTATAAGATTCGTTCAAATCAAAACCTATTACAATCAAATATTACATCACCAAAAAATCACAAAGCTTATTTTGATTCTGATTGTGATTCAAATTCAAATATAACTTTAAGTGTATTTCATTCATTCATCTAATAAATCCCTTGCGAAGACATTGACTACATCAAAATATACAATTATATATGATCTACAATTTGTAATAGATGAAATTTTTCAAAAAGAATAATCGACAAAAACGATCAGAAGAAGATCCAGTTGTGTTCATTACTTACCTAACCTATCCATACTGCTTCAAATCGTCGCCTGAGATTTCCGAAATTAGACAACACCGATCAGTGGAGAGCGGTCAGAAATCAATCTAGCGATCGGAGAAGAGCGATCAGTGCAGAGGAGAGATCGAAGAAGAACTCCGATCAGTGGAAAGGAGAGGTCAAAGAAGAAGTTCGATCAATAGAGAGGAGAGATCGAAGAAGAACTCCGATCAGAAGAGAGGAGAGGTTGAAGAAGAGGTTCGATCAGAGATCGAAGAGGAGAGGAGATGAGAGATCGAATAGGAGAGGAGAGATCGAAGACAAAAGGAATAACGGTCGAGTAAGGCAATATCATTTTCCACGTGAAAGAATCTTAATGATCTTAAGGATCTTAAGAATTTCCGAACGGATGATGCGGATGATAGAATCTTATAGGATGATGGTAAGCAATTCTGAATGTGATTCTCCCAAGAAAAAAGAAAAAAAGAATGCTTCGTTTCACATGGCGTTTATTGAAGGCAATTAGTGAAGGATTTCATGATGCGAATCGGGTAATTTTTTAAATTTTATTAACCGATAACATCTAGGATCGTTCTTACTATTGCTAACTTTCTTTATTTATTTGCATCGCAATCAAATATATTCCTATAAGAAGGATTGTAGAACCATACCTATGGTCTTTAACGAAGCTCTGTTTCTCTTCGGTTCACCTTGAATCCGAAACAAAATGACAGTCGAATCCGTGCTAGCGAATTCCCCGTCAACACCTAGCTCCGTCGCCCGTATCTTAATCGATTGCTTAATCGATAGAATATTTTAACAAGTATTTAGAAGAAGAGGAGAACAAAGCTTCAACACATGAAGACTTACTTGTCTTCTCAATTTTTCTCATCAGTTTTTACACAAAAACATCTGAATAAAACCTCTCAAATTCGTATAGCATTTAAAGCCACTAACCAGAAATTAAAACAGCACTTTAATTTCTGACGTTGCAGCACTAAAACCTTGATAACTCTCTGTAGGAAACTCCAAACGCCCTGAAACTTGGACCATTGGATTCTACACTTCAAGGGCTACAATTTTCATATATCATTTGCCCAAAATGGTTATCGTTTGCTATACTATTTTTCTGTTTAAAGTTGGCTCAAATTCTGACCCGAATTTAAGGCCTTCTTTCTTCTTCATTTGTTAAAATAATTGGGCTTGGGCTTCAAATAAATTTATACATTTCATAATAATATTCATATATTATTATAATATGTGAAACTTATATTATCCTCATAATATACACATATTGATAAATTTATTCTTTGCTAGTTAATCACGTCATGTGATATAATTTTCTATTTGTACTTTATTTCATGCAACATGAAACCTTGTACATAGAAAATATATTTCTTGTTTCCCATTCAGTTGGTGTGACCTATATTGAGGATCCATATTATGTTGGCAATGGAATAATTATTTTATTCCATAAACTGTAAGCGGTACTCTAGCATACATTACAGCTACCCAAATAATATAGATGTTTAGCAAATCCTTTTACGAAACACGATCCTTCTAGTAATGTTATTAACATTACTTGTGTCTATTCCTTGCCATATGATATTATGACTATTATACAAAGTAGGGCTGTGTCATCTTTGTATTATAATCTTTTCTTGATCTCTAACAAGTAGGATTATATAATTATAACTGCACTTCAGTTATATTAGATCCATTTATAATCTCACTTTACCAAGGGGCCCTTTATAATATCATTCCTCAATTAATGAGTGGCAATTAGCTATTGACATATATATTTTCCTCCTACACAAGTTACATACAAAGAACTATTACTTTTATCACCACTTGCTTCAAATGGCTTTTAATAATAATTACGTTGCATATTCCTTATGTGAAAAATATATCATATCAATCTTAGAATTAACGACACGATAAAAATATTAATGACACAAACACAATCCATATAATATTTTTATCAATTAGGTCTGTTCAATATATGAAACTTTTCATATACTCGTGTTATTAAATGATAATCCTTTATCAACGTTTACAGAACTACAACGTACTTTTAATCAACACGACAGTCTTATATGACATATTAGTGTTCCTGCTAATATTCAAGACCTGTGAACATTTTAGAGATATATATTCATTTTATTTAGAGTTCTGCGGTTCAAGACCAAGAGCATCTTCTTGAACACTTCTAAATATGAATATAAACTCATGGAACAAAATGTAATAACATCCAATTCATAAATATAACATATAAAAGTAATCACTATAAGATAACTTTTAGAACACAATTCCAACAATTAGTACAATTATTTTCTCGGACTCGCACATCCAAATCAATCAAGGAGCTTATAGCTACTTCCTGTTTCATCATTTGGCGAGAATGCTGCAATTGGATATATCAAAGGTACCAGTAAATCGCCTAATCTCAGATGTGTTTGCTAATTGGAACTAATGTCTCCTGAGAAACTAATCAATTGGATCAGTTTGCACCTTGTAGTTTGAAGTTTTTACTTTTTATTCCTTTTGGTTTTCTTTCTTTCTTTTCTAGTCATTGATATATCTATCTGTAACATTAGTGACTGACGTATGGTAAACCAAGTCCTGAAACTGTCTGGTAAATCGATTAAGAATCGTTTATTATTAATATTGCATAATAAAATCAAATCTGACGGTAAAACTTGTGGGAAATTTTTGTTGTGAAATCTGAGAATGTGCATCTCGGGATTTAGAATTTTTCTGTATGAATTGCCACGATGAGTTGATATTAGAAAATATTTGATTTAACTAATTGAAGGAAATAGCTAATTTACAAAAATTAGTTATTAATGGATTGTTGTACACATGGCCACACGGGTATAGCCACATAAGATCGGAAGGGGTTTTAATAAAAGAATAGGACGAGAGAGGGATGGCGATTCCTTCGTCTCTTTCTTTCTGTCTCTCCGATCCGATCGCCTCTGTCTTCTTCTTTCCTCTCGAGATGTGCTCACGGCCATCTCTCTGTTGCCTTGCTGTTACTTTCTTAGTGGTCAGAATAGAGGTGCCGATGAGCTGTCCTCTATCGTGTTGACACCTCACCTTCTTCCTTGTGCTTGCACGGGAAGGCAGCCGAGCTCGTTTTCGCCTCTCGATGTCGGGCTGTCAGATGGCCTTAATGGAGCCATCGACGTGGCCTCACCTCCTCAGAGCCCTTCTGCCTCTCTTCTTCTTTCTCCTTCTTGTCCGCTAGCAAGGTAAGTTCTCCTATTTATAGTTGGGGTAAGGTTTCGGTTTGAGCACGGCGGAGGAGAAAGGGAGGTAGATTGGAGCTTTGGGAGGTAGCAACGTTCTTCTCTGTCTCATTCTTGTTGATTGATTCGGTTAATTTCTTTGATTTGTTGATCCCTAATTTCTAGGGTTTTTACTGGTAGGAATTAGGTGTATGGAATTGGCGTTGTTCTTGATTAGTCTAACGTTGATTCTTGCGTTGGTTGTGCTCGAGTTCTTGAGAAGGTTTCTCAACGATCAGAGGCAAGGTATAACTCTCTCTCTCTGAATTGTGGCTTGATTTAGTTTGAAAACGAGGTTGCTGTGGCTGTGTGTAAACTGAAGTAGGACTTGTTAGATATGATATGCTGTGATTGATAGTGATACTTGCTATCTTGCGATTTATATTCTATAATGATACTGATAACTGTTCTGTTAGCTGTAAATAGCTATTATTAACTATGATATAACTTAAGGAAGCTAACTGAGGTGGTGACAGGTTAAATTCTACTTCTATTGTGCTAATTGAGTCTCAAACAGAGTTGTTAGAGGTTGCTGTTAGGGTTTGAGTCCATATCTCTGTTTTACTGGTAAGAGCATAATAATATATAGTGCTAAACATTGTCTAATGCATTAATATGCTTAGATATAGAATGTAAATGATACTGTAACTCATTCATGAATAGAAGCATAAGTCAGAGGCATATAGTGTAGCTATATAACTGATTTATATGATGTAAATGGAAGCATTTGAGTTTCATATATACTATATACATTATATTCCTATTCTTGCAATAGGCTAACAGTAATGATACTTAAGTAAATTGCATGATTATCTTATGTTAGGCACTGTATACTCATTCATAAGCATCAATATGATTTTCAGGAGGTATTAGATGCATGGTTAAATATCTACATGTATATCTATAATCTGGACCTATGTATTTTGCATAGTTATGCTCTAATATATGTGCATATAATAGTTGCATAGGGTTGAGCTAGTTTATTTACATGTATAAGTCTGAGTTGGCATATGTGCATGTTTCAGGGTATATAAACCTTGTTTTATACTTTTTTTATGAAAATGAGCATTTTGTATAAGGTAGTCACAGTGTAAATTATTGGGTTAGCATATATGCATATTTCGAATATATATGGCTATATAAAACTCTGTTGAGACATTCTAAGGGTCTGAAGTTAAGAGTTGCATGTTTTAACTGATATTAAGGGAAAATTTCATGTTATACACCTACTGTCACGAGTTATATCCTTACACTTTGTAAAATCTTGTAAGTGGGGTGCTTACTGACTTGAGAGTTAGTAAACATGGGATTCTGGACTGATAATCGAGCTGATTTTATGAAAATATGGTGAGTAAATGTCATACTGGTATAGTTTCTGTTGAGTCAGGGGTGATATTGCGAAAAGTAAGTTTAATTTGGGCCTTTCTGTAAATATTTAGGGACGGTTTTGTAACATGGAAGGCTTTGGTAAAAGTTTAAGGGGGTTTGATGTAAATTTTGAGGGTTGTAATGATTCTGTGGACTTATGTGCATAAACCTAGACTTAACGGGTTTGGGTTTACTAACTGTAGGTGTCGGATCTGATTGTTGGTTTTGGCGGACCCGTTACGATGCGGTCCAGTCAACTGGGTCAGGTTGACTGGGTTGCACCTGTTCGCTGTTTGCTATGTTTCGTTGTTCTGTTTCGTTGTTGGGCTGTGGTTGATTTTGCCTTATGGGCCGAGAAAAAAAAAATAAGAGAAAGAAAAAGGCCTGTAGGCCGAGATTGCATGGTGGGCTTAATTTCGAAAAATAAATTTGGATTTTAATTAGCTTTCGGATTTGAATAAAGCTAATGACGGATTTCCGTTAAACTAAACGACTTGGAAACAATGTACTTAGTTTAACTATCGATTGTGGGCTTTTTAGGGAAATGATGAGATTTAGTCTGACTTTCAAAAAGAACGGATACGTGGCAAATCATTCAGACTATCTGATCCCGCAAAAATAAATAAAATAATTTCTGATTTATATTTTCTGTCGAGTTTAATTGAGTTTCCTAAATTTCTGTATAAAAATTTCTGTTATTTCTGATGATGAATCTTCGATATTAGGAAACATACAATTAAACACTGAAATGAATAATTGAAAAATGTAATTAAAAGTTATGACGATATTAAAGGACTTGGAACCAAAACGTACAGTCCAGTTACCCATAAGTTACCAGACTTAATCGTGTTTACCAAATGGATTTAAGGGACCCGTTAAATATGAATTAACGGTACTTGATCTGTAACTTGTAAACAGGAACGGATACTGAAGTGCCCCCGGACATCTGAATCAAGCAAGGTGCGGATACGCGGAATCTTTGTTAGAACTCGGGTTTCGGTACATTTAATTTTGTGCATTGCATGTTGATCATTCTTTGATAATGCATTTCCAATTTCATGTAGTCGATAGGAATCCCTGAAATATGAAAACGCATGTTGAAACAAACTGTTCATTTGATTCCACTAAAGAAATATATATTTCGACATTGAATTTCCGATTGTTAATCATTTGAATAGTCGGATTATATTAAAGGACTGGAATGGCTCCGTAAATTGACTAATTTGCATAAATATCCTTTGTGATAGAAGAATCGGATTTGAATTGGAATCGGACCATTCTAAATCAGTATGTACAAGCATAATTATAAAAAAAAAGTATCACTCTCCGGAGTAAGGTTTCGCCACCTACCCGGCCAGGATTATTAGCGCTTTAATTACTGGAAATTCCCTCTGTAATCTGTACCAAGGGTTGGACCTATGGTGTGGGAAGAGTTCTTTCTGATTCTGTTGGGCCGATAAGAGCTTGAGTGTATACTATACTCTGTTGAAATTCTGTGATAAATATCTATGCTTGATTTGAATTGATGCATATTTCATATTGCAGTATGCCTGTTATCGGACCATTGCGTCTGGTGCCTACGGTACAAAACATTCTGATTTATTTTAAATATATCCTGAAAAGCAATGATTTATTTTATAATTGTTTCAAATATAAAGGGTATTATTTCCGATACCGGTTCGTACCAAGAAGCCGCGTACTGGAACTAAAACCCGCACTGAGATTAATTTCTCATCCGAATTTTTGTTGCCTCTTTTGAGGGTTCCAGGAACGTAGGAATGGTGCTAGGCGACGGTCTATAGCTACAGTTGAGTGCTCTTGTCTGCAGTTCTGTGTTCATATCCCGAGTTTAAATTGTAATGCTACCCTAGCTCTGTATCTGGATGAACTTCCCGACGTTTTGGCGTATCTGTATTTGGAGATTCCTCCTCCGAGTCCGCCGCGCGAGATGGAGGTCGAACCCGAGTCCGAGAATCACTCCACGGAAGCGTAAACGCGGGGAGCGTTAGTATGGGTGTGGTTGTTGTTGTATCAGGGTGATAGTCATGTTGTGATAGTGTGGTTCTGGTATTGTGAGCTTGAGTGGTCATCGGGTGTTGTCGGAAAAGTCGTTATGTATTGTAGAAATGTTTTATATGTATATAGTGTGAGGCGAGTGAACCAGCCTTAGGTTATACAAAAATAATAAGCCTAAGCGTCAGAATGTTTTACTTTTGAGTGTGAAGTAAGAACTTGTATAATAATCTGTGTGTAATAATATGAAGCTTGCTTTGTTCATCCATGTTTGCACGTTTAAGTTCGGGACCGAAATCAAGAAAATGGAATAACAAATTGAAAAAAAAATTTAGCTATCTGTCTGTAGCCTTACGGGAATGACTCGTCATTCTCGTGGCGGAGACGACGTCAGCATCTCAGGTCGGGGTGTGACAGTCGGCTCTGGGGTGGTATCAGAGCGATTAAACAATATTCCGTAACTAAGGTAGCATGGTAAGTCTGAAATCGGGGATATGAAACGAGATCGGGACAAGAACACTCGGAACTGTGGAAAACGAATAGAAATGTAGTGATATAAAATCTAACCTAGCATTGATAATTGTCTGTGAAGGTGAATTAAGGATGAGTTATCGGAGAACGTGTCCAAGGAATCGGTCCCAAGTACCCACTGAACCTTCGGATCAGGAGGTAAATAGGCTTTTAACAGCATACGAACGCGGACGAAGAGTAGCTGGCAGGAATGGCCAGGAAAGACATCGTGATAACGCCGAAGAGGAGTTTTGAAAACAATTTGACTCCTTTGCTAGACTTGGACCGCCATCATTTAACGGAGACGGAGGATATCGAGCTGCTGAGGAGTGGTTAGCAGCCATTAAATCCCGTCTGATGGTGTGTCGGGCCGCACCTGAAATACAAGTGGAATTAGCTGCGTACTATCTGACAAATGCTGCAAGATTCTGGTGGGATGGAGTCCGGCGAAGTTACGATGGTGAAGCCGCTCGAATTCCCTGGGAATGGTTTGAGGAACAATTTGGAAACAGATTCCTTAGTACGTTACATAGGGAAGCAATGAGAGCACAGTTTGTTAACCTCCGCCAAGGTCAGAGAACGGTGGCAGAGTATAACAACTTATTTCTGACTGGTGCTCAATATGCCCCGGATATTAGGGATGATGAATTTCGATTCAGACGACAATATCTGAATGGATTAAATCCAGACATAGCCGTAGTCGTTGATAATCCCAATGTGCAGGGAATCCAAACAATAATGGATGCAGCTGAACAAGCTGAGTCATATCAGCAAAAGAAGGCTCAGTTTAAACGGAATCAAGTTAAACGAGGAAGGGGTCGAGGAGCCAATCGAGGACATAGACCTCCGTTACCCCAAAATAGATCTACTGCTACTCCGTATGAGCGAGTCTGGTGTAGACATTGTCAACTTCCCCACGCTGAGTCTCAATGTAGATATAAGAATCAATCCTGTTTCCGATGTGGAAGCTTGGACCATTGGGCTCGGAATTGCGCGATGCCTGCACCAACAACTCCACAGGCAAGCTTCACTCCTGGAACTAGTTCGTATCGAGGAGGAAGGTCCTCTTCACCCGCAAGAGGCAGAGGACGGGGATCAAACCGAGGCGGAAGGACAAACTCGACCACTGCGGTTCATGCAATAGAGACGACGGGTGAAGCAACTCAAGGATCGGATGCGGCGACGGGTGATGGAGCTGAACAAGGAAGCCAAATGGAATCTGCAAACCTGCTGGCAGGTACGCTATTCATATCTGACTGTCCCGCATATGCACTAGTAGATACTGGATGTAGTCATTCTATTATAGCTAGTGCTTTTGTTAAAATGTATGGTTGGGACATAGAAATAACTGAGGATACTCTGAAAGTAGACACGCCTTTGGGACAAGCGACTCAGAAAGCGGCTTATTGTCGGAATCGAAAAATTAAAATAGCAGACCGGGAATTAGAAATTGACCTTATGGTAATGGATATAGCACCTTATGATATTCTGTTGGGTATTGATTGGTTAACGAGACATGCAGCTGTTATTAACTGCCCAAAGAAAGAAGTGCGATTTGGGTTACCTAATTGCACTACAAGTGTGTTACGGTGTAGAGAACCGAATGATTTAGTTCCTTACATATCAGCCGTGGAAACCCGGCATCTGTTGGAAGCGGGATGTAAATCTTACCTGATATCTATCCATAGTCTTGAGTCTAAATCAACGGAAATTAAAGATATACCGGTCGTATCAGATTACCCAGATGTGTTCCCAGATGAGATCCAAGGATTACCCCCTCCACGAGAAATCGAATTCTCAATAGACTTAGAACCCGGAACTTTACCAATTTCAAAGGCCCCATACAGAATGGCGCCAGCGGAACTAAAAGAACTGAAAATCCAACTAGATGATTTGCTAAACAAAGGTTTTATAAGACCCAGTATATCACCTTGGGGAGCTCCAGTATTATTTGTCAGGAAGAAAGATGGAACCCTTCGATTGTGTATCGACTATCGGGATTTAAATAAAGTAACTATCAAAAACAAATATCCATTTCCTCGGATAGATGATTTGTTCGACCAATTACAAGGTTCGTCGGTCTATTCTAAAATTGATCTTAGAACGGGTTATCATCAATTGAGGATAAAGCCTAATGATGTTGAAAAGACTGCATTTCGAAGCCGGTACGGGCATTATGAGTATTTGGTAATGCCTTTTGGCTTGACTAATGCTCCGGCAGCTTTTATGGATTTAATGAATCGAGTTTTTCGGGATATGCTGGATGTATGTGTGGTAGTGTTTATTGACGATATCCTAGTATATTCTCGTAATTCGGAAGAGCATGCTACACATTTAAGAATGGTGTTGGAACGACTTCGAGAACATAAACTCTACGCCAAATTCTCGAAATGCGATTTTTGGATGAATCAAATTTCCTTCTTGGGGCACACTATCTCGCAGGATGGACTGGCCGTGGATCCAGAGAAAATCAAATCTATTATAGAATGGGCACCTCCCAAAAATGTCACTGAAGTAAGAAGTTTCTTGGGATTGACGGGTTATTACCGACGGTTCGTACCTAATTATGCCAAGTTAGCTAGGCCTCTTACTCAATTACTTAAAAAGGATAATGGCTTCGTATGGGAAGAGTTACAGGAAAGAAGTTTCCAAGAGTTGAAGGAGAGATTGGTTTCTGCTCCTATTTTGGTTATGCCGATAATGGGAAAAGATTACATCGTCTACACGGATGCTTCTAAACTTGGATTAGGCTGTGTCTTAACTCAAGACGGACATGTAATAGCTTATGGATCTCGACAATTGCGACCTCATGAACAAAATTATCCAACTCATGATTTGGAGCTAGCAGCGGTGATTTTTGCCCTCAAACTGTGGAGACATTATCTCTATGGAGTAAAGTGCAAAGTCTATACTGATCATAAGAACCTCAAGTATATCTTCACTCAGAAGGAACTTAACCTCCGACAAAGACGATGGCTAGAGCTAATCAAGGATTATGACTTGGATATACAATATTATGCTGGAAAGGCTAACGTGGTAGCAGATGCTCTAAGCCGAAAGAGTTATATAAATATGGCGAGCATCATGACAGTAGAACCGAAACTACTGGAAGAAATGCGACGTTGGGAATTAGAGATCTCATTTTCTCCAGGAGTAATGACATCCTTCACCACTACGATTGAAGAAGAAAATGCTTCTAAAAATTCTATGGAAATTGATGTTCCTACAATGAATGCTATTGAAGTGCAAACGGATTTGATTCAAGAAATTAAGAAAGCACAAGAAAAGGAAGTGGCATTTACTAGGTATTGGGAATATGCAAAGACCAAGCCGGATTCTGTATTCTCCATCGACGAAATGGGAATACTAAGATTTCAAGATAGGGTGTGCATTCCTAATCAACTAGAGTTAAAGAAGAAAATTTTGTCAGAAGCTCATGATTCCGGATATTCCATACACCCAGGAGAAGTCAAGATGTATCAAGACCTAAAACGAAATTTTTGGTGGCCTCGTATGAAACGGGAAGTGTCGGATTACGTGCATCGATGCTACATCTGTCAGCAAGTCAAAGCAGATCGACAACGTCCTGCAGGATTACTACAACTACTTCAAAGACCTAAACATAAATTTGAGTCAATTACGATGGATTTTATTTCGGGTTTACCCCGAGCACCTGGCAATTATGACTCTATTTGGGTAATTGTAGATCGACTAACTAAAGTCGCTCACTTTATTCCGTTAAGAATGGATTACTCTGGATCTGACCTAGCAGAATTATTTATGAAATTTGTGTTCAAATATCATGGATGTCCAAGAGAAATTATTTCCGATAGAGACACTCGATTTACTTCTAAGTTCTGGATCAAATTTCAAAAGACCATGGGAACATATGTTACTTTCAGCACTGCCCATCATCCTCAGACAGACGGACAAACTGAACGGACTAATCAAACTCTTGAGGATATGCTGAGAGCATGTGTACTTAGTTTTGGAGGATCATGGATACAATATTTACACTTGGCAGAATTTGCATACAACGATAGTTATCATGCCAGTTTGGGAATGCCTCCATATGAAGCATTATACGGAGAAGTATGTAAAACTCCGCTTTGTTGGAAACCTCAAGGGTTAATTGACCCAACTGGACCTCAGTTGGTGTCAGAATGTGCAGAAAAGACTCAACTGATACTTAAACGGTTAAAAGCTGCACAAGATCGGTATAAAAAGTATGCGGATATGAAACAGAGACATGTTCAGTACAATGTAGGAGATCAAGTGTTGATTAAAGTTTCTCCTATGAAGGGAGTTAAGCGTTTTGGTATGACTGGAAAGTTAAGTCCCCGCTACATCGGACCTTTTGGAATTAAAGAGAAAGTCGGGGAAGTAGCATATAAACTGGAACTACCTGATGAACTATTACAGATACATCCTGTCTTTCACGTTTCGCAACTACGAAAATATATTAGAGATCCTAGTCACCGATTAGATTTTTCTAATCTTTGGATAGAACCTGATCTGACATATCAAGAGAAACCAATGAGGATATTAGACCGGAAAATACAACAGCTAAGGACCAAGACAATACCTCTGGTGCTAGTACAGTGGGGACGACATTCTAAACGAGAAGCAACTTGGGAACTTGAGGACACGATTCGGAAACAATATCCTGAATTGTTCGGGTAAGCATCGTTCAGGGGACTGAACGATTATTTTAAGGGGGGTGGAATGTAACATTAGTGACTGACGTATGGTAAACCAAGTCCTGAAACTGTCTGGTAAATCGATTAAGAATCGTTTATTATTAATATTGCATAATAAAATCAAATCTGACGGTAAAACTTGTGGGAAATTTCTGTTGTGAAATCTGAGAATGTGCATCTCGGGATTTAGAATTTTTCTGTATGAATTGCCACGATGAGTTGATATTAGAAAATATTTGATTTAACTAATTGAAGGAAATAGCTAATTTACAAAAATTAGTTATTAATGGATTGTTGTACACATGGCCACACGGGTATAGCCACATAAGATCGGAAGGGGTTTTAATAAAAGAATAGGACGAGAGAGGGATGGCGATTCCTTCGTCTCTTTCTTTCTGTCTCTCCGATCCGATCGCCTCTGTCTTCTTCTTTCCTCTCGAGATGTGCTCACGGCCATCTCTCTGTTGCCTTGCTGTTACTTTCTTAGTGGTCAGAATAGAGGTGCCGATGAGCTGTCCTCTATCGTGTTGACACCTCACCTTCTTCCTTGTGCTTGCACGGGAAGGCAGCCGAGCTCGTTTTCGCCTCTCGATGTCGGGCTGTCAGATGGCCTTAATGGAGCCATCGACGTGGCCTCACCTCCTCAGAGCCCTTCTGCCTCTCTTCTTCTTTCTCCTTCTTGTCCGCTAGCAAGGTAAGTTCTCCTATTTATAGTTGGGGTAAGGTTTCGGTTTGAGCACGGCGGAGGAGAAAGGGAGGTAGATTGGAGCTTTGGGAGGTAGCAACGTTCTTCTCTGTCTCATTCTTGTTGATTGATTCGGTTAATTTCTTTGATTTGTTGATCCCTAATTTCTAGGGTTTTTACTGGTAGGAATTAGGTGTATGGAATTGGCGTTGTTCTTGATTAGTCTAACGTTGATTCTTGCGTTGGTTGTGCTCGAGTTCTTGAGAAGGTTTCTCAACGATCAGAGGCAAGGTATAACTCTCTCTCTCTGAATTGTGGCTTGATTTAGTTTGAAAACGAGGTTGCTGTGGCTGTGTGTAAACTGAAGTAGGACTTGTTAGATATGATATGCTGTGATTGATAGTGATACTTGCTATCTTGCGATTTATATTCTATAATGATACTGATAACTGTTCTGTTAGCTGTAAATAGCTATTATTAACTATGATATAACTTAAGGAAGCTAACTGAGGTGGTGACAGGTTAAATTCTACTTCTATTGTGCTAATTGAGTCTCAAACAGAGTTGTTAGAGGTTGCTGTTAGGGTTTGAGTCCATATCTCTGTTTTACTGGTAAGAGCATAATAATATATAGTGCTAAACATTGTCTAATGCATTAATATGCTTAGATATAGAATGTAAATGATACTGTCACTCATTCATGAATAGAAGCATAAGTCAGAGGCATATAGTGTAGCTATATAACTGATTTATATGATGTAAATGGAAGCATTTGAGTTTCATATATACTATATACATTATATTCCTATTCTTGCAATAGGCTAACAGTAATGATACTTAAGTAAATTGCATGATTATCTTATGTTAGGCACTGTATACTCATTCATAAGCATCAATATGATTTTCAGGAGGTATTAGATGCATGGTTAAATATCTACATGTATATCTATAATCTGGACCTATGTATTTTGCATAGTTATGCTCTAATATATGTGCATATAATAGTTGCATAGGGTTGAGCTAGTTTATTTACATGTATAAGTCTGAGTTGGCATATGTGCATGTTTCAGGGTATATAAACCTTGTTTTATACTTTTTTTATGAAAATGAGCATTTTGTATAAGGTAGTCACAGTGTAAATTATTGGGTTAGCATATATGCATATTTCGAATATATATGGCTATATAAAACTCTGTTGAGACATTCTAAGGGTCTGAAGTTAAGAGTTGCATGTTTTAACTGATATTAAGGGAAAATTTCATGTTATACACCTACTGTCACGAGTTATATCCTTACACTTTGTAAAATCTTGTAAGTGGGGTGCTTACTGACTTGAGAGTTAGTAAACATGGGATTCTGGACTGATAATCGAGCTGATTTTATGAAAATATGGTGAGTAAATGTCATACTGGTATAGTTTCTGTTGAGTCAGGGGTGATATTGCGAAAAGTAAGTTTAATTTGGGCCTTTCTGTAAATATTTAGGGACGGTTTTGTAACATGGAAGGCTTTGGTAAAAGTTTAAGGGGGTTTGATGTAAATTTTGAGGGTTGTAATGATTCTGTGGACTTATGTGCATAAACCTAGACTTAACGGGTTTGGGTTTACTAACTGTAGGTGTCGGATCTGATTGTTGGTTTTGGCGGACCCGTTACGATGCGGTCCAGTCAACTGGGTCAGGTTGACTGGGTTGCACCTGTTCGCTGTTTGCTCTGTTTCGTTGTTCTGTTTCGTTGTTGGGCTGTGGTTGATTTTGCCTTATGGGCCGAGAAAAAAAAAATAAGAGAAAGAAAAAGGCCTGTAGGCCGAGATTGCATGGTGGGCTTAATTTCGGAAAATAAATTTGGATTTTAATTAGCTTTCGGATTTGAATAAAGCTAATGACGGATTTCCGTTAAACTAAACGACTTGGAAATAATGTACTTAGTTTAAATATCGATTGTGGGCTTTTTAGGGAAATGATGAGATTTAGTCTGACTTTCAAAAAGAACGGATACGTGGCAAATCATTCAGACTATCTGATCCCGCAAAAATAAATAAAATAATTTCTGATTTATATTTTCTGTCGAGTTTAATTGAGTTTCCTAAATTTCTGTATAAAAATTTCTGTTATTTCTGATGATGAATCTTCGATATTAGGAAACATACAATTAAACACTGAAATGAATAATTGAAAAATGTAATTAAAAGTTATGACGATATTAAAGGACTTGGAACCAAAACGTACAGTCCAGTTACCCATAAGTTACCAGACTTAATCGTGTTTACCAAATGGATTTAAGGGACCCGTTAAATATGAATTAACGGTACTTGATCTGTAACTTGTAAACAGGAACGGATACTGAAGTGCCCCCGGACATCTGAATCAAGCAAGGTGCGGATACGCGGAATCTTTGTTAGAACTCGGGTTTCGGTACATTTAATTTTGTGCATTGCATGTTGATCATTCTTTGATAATGCATTTCCAATTTCATGTAGTCGATAGGAATCCCTGAAATATGAAAACGCATGTTGAAACAAACTGTTCATTTGATTCCACTAAAGAAATATATATTCCGACATTGAATTTCCGATTGTTAATCATTTGAATAGTCGGATTATATTAAAGGACTGGAATGGCTCCGTAAATTGACTAATTTGCATAAATATCCTTTGTGATAGAAGAATCGGATTTGAATTGGAATCGGACCATTCTAAATCAGTATGTACAAGCATAATTATAAAAAAAAAAGTATCACTCTCCGGAGTAAGGTTTGGCCACCTACCCGGCCAGGATTATTAGCGCTTTAATTACTGGAAATTCCCTCTGTAATCTGTACCTAGGGTTGGACCTATGGTGTGGGAAGAGTTCTTTCTGATTCTGTTGGGCCGATAAGAGCTTGAGTGTATACTATACTCTGTTGAAATTCTGTGATAAATATCTATGCTTGATTTGAATTGATGCATATTTCATATTGCAGTATGCCTGTTATCGGACCATTGCGTCTGGTGCCTACGGTACAAAACATTCTGATTTATTTTAAATATATCCTGAAAAGCAATGATTTATTTTATAATTGTTTCAAATATAAAGGGTATTATTTCCGATACCGGTTCGTACCAAGAAGCCGCGTACTGGAACTAAAACCCGCACTGAGATTAATTTCTCATCCGAATTTTTGTTGCCTTTTTTGAGGGTTCCAGGAACGTAGGAATGGTGCTAGGCGACGGTCTATAGCTACAGTTGAGTGCTCTTGTCTGCAGTTCTGTGTTCATATCCCGAGTTTAAATTGTAATGCTACCCTAGCTCTGTATCTGGATGAACTTCCCGACGTTTTGGCGTATCTGTATTTGGAGATTCCTCCTCCGAGTCCGCCGCGCGAGATGGAGGTCGAACCCGAGTCCGAGAATCACTCCACGGAAGCGTAAACGCGGGGAGCGTTAGTATGGGTGTGGTTGTTGTTGTATCAGGGTGATAGTCATGTTGTGATAGTGTGGTTCTGGTATTGTGAGCTTGAGTGGTCATCGGGTGTTGTCGGAAAAGTCGTTATGTATTGTAGAAATGTTTTATATGTATATAGTGTGAGGCGAGTGAACCAGCCTTAGGTTATACAAAAATAATAAGCCTAAGCGTCAGAATGTTTTACTTTTGAGTGTGAAGTAAGAACTTGTATAATAATCTGTGTGTAATAATATGAAGCTTGCTTTGTTCATCCATGTTTGCACGTTTAAGTTCGGGACCGAAATCAAGAAAATGGAATAACAAATTGAAAAAAAAAATTTAGCTATCTGTCTGTAGCCTTACGGGAATGACTCGTCATTCTCGTGGCGGAGACGACGTCAGCATCTCAGGTCGGGGTGTGACACTATCTGGATTTGAGTACAGATTAAGAGGGTAAAGTAGCTGACTTAAAGTTTGTCTATCATTTTATTTTAGTTGTTTATTTTCCTTTTTAATCAGAACTCTTTGTTAGGTAATACTTAAGGGGAAAAAATGAAACCCATCATAAAATGGTAATGTTTCTGCTGATAAAAAATATTTGCTTAAATTAATTTACTTCTATTAATTGATATATATAATTGTTTTTATTATTTACAGTGACATAAAAACCAATTATTCATTTGCAACATATATTAAATTCTAATGTTTTACAATGACATATTTAAAAGGGAAATATAGTCATTTTAACTAACTAATGGCATAGAATTTTTTTTTATTGTTTTGCAATGACATTAAACTAATTAGTTATTTTGCAGTGGCATATTTCAAATTTCAAACTTTTTCAATGATATAAACTAAAATGCCCCTTTCTAAAACTAAACCTTCTTAGTTGCTTATATTAATTACATGACTACCTATCTAAATAGAAAAAGTTACCTTCTTGGAGAAAACCAGGATAATCTGGTGCTGACAACGAGTCATTGGTTGTAAGCATCTGTAAGACACTCTTCATGTTGGGTCGCTTGTTGCGGTCATTCTGGATGCAGAGGAGACCAATTTGAATGCACCGGTCGATGTGGTCTTTCAAACCCATGTTGCATTGAAACGGATCAATAACATCTTTGAAATTACTTTTGTTCTTCCATTTACGCCACACCTGTGTCAATATATGTTGAGATGTACTAGTTAGCTAGCCTACATATATATGGAAACATAAATAAATCCATTACATGAATTAGCCACTATATATGAAATCCCTTTTTAAGAGAACCCGGCCAGTCCCTTACATCATGTTGAAGAGCTTCACCCAGCTCGTTTCTGATTGGATACTGATATATCGTGCATCCCGCTATTATTTCCAGGACAAGTAGGCCGAAGTTATATACATCTGATTTGGGTGAATACATCCCTACTCTCAACAACTCTGGCGCAACGTATCCACTAATTAAGCACATATAAGCAGCGAATTAATTAGAAAATATTTGATTCATTCAACAATGTATGATTCCAATCTTTCTAAATACTTACGGTGTGCCACATCTGTTTCTGGTGGTAAGATGTGTTTTATTTTTATTGAAAATCTTTGAAATGCCGAAATCAGCAATTTTAGCTTTGTGGTTCTCATCAAGCAACACATTCGCTGGTTTTAAATCGCGGTGGATTATTGGATCGTCTAAACCATGGAGATAACCAAGACCTTCAGCAATTCCTTTGATAATGTTGAAACGTTTTCCCCATGTCAGTTCTTTGCGCTTACTTTCATCTGCTACATTATATTATAATTGATTAGATCATTGCACTTATTAAATCCAACAATGAACACATATTGACTTTATTTTTTTTTTGAAGGCTAACACATATTTTTAATCTTTAAGTCTTCACAATTTTCACAGTTATATTGAAAAATATAATTACTACATGGAGGCCACATTATAATCAAGGCATCAATAATTTGTTTTATGTACTTAAAACTAAAATAATACATAACAAGAAAATCATAAGAAAGTATAGGGTTCCCATTTTGTGGTATTTATTCCCACAAAAAGATGAAATCGAGAGATAAACTTCTTACAAAACACTGGAAATTGAGATAAATCAAAATGACGAAAGTCAAAAATCAACAAATACCGTCGAGGTAACTGTAGAGATCTCCATTTTGTATATATTCGTAGACTAACAGATAGTGGTTATCTTCGCAACAAAAGCCGAGAAGCTTTACAAGATTAGCATGCTTTACAGAACAAAGCAAAGAAACCTCCTTTGCAATATCGAATAGTCGCTGAACAGAACTTCCATATTGTAGTTTGATTGCAACCGTCATGCCATTTATCGTACCCTATACACAATGAGAAATAAAGTGATCATGTAATTTCAATAGAAGACAAAAAATTGAAACATAGTACATTATTTTGAAAATTCCAACAAGGCCAAGGACACTAAAGAATAATAATCGTACTAGTAATAATAGCAATGATGACGACAACAATAATAATAATAGTAATAGCATTAATTAGTATTAATATTAGTAATAGCAATAGCATTAGATTATTAGTATTAATATTAGTAATAGTAAAACCTACATCTTTATCTGTGAGTTAAATCTATTTTTTATGTGATGATTTTGTACGAAAATTTATTAACTTTCACGCGCTTTTATCTAATGTAACTCTTTAAATACTGTCCAAAACTCCAAATTAAATCAGATGATAGTAATTCTGAAATCCCCGTCAAATTTTTTGCAAAAAAAATATACATATATTAAATTTTGAATTAATTTTCTCACTTCAAGAACGTATTTGTCCATAATAATAGAATGCTGATTACCTTGTAGACGATTCCTGAACCACCACTGCCTAGTTTATTCTTTTCGGAGAAATTGTTTGTGGCCTTCTTCAATTCACTCAGCCCATACTGAATAGGTTCGACCGACCCAGCTCTGTCTTCCATGATATTCGTTCTATTTCTCTAATTAGCCCCAAAGCAGAAACTGGTCGCAATTTATGGAGAATAGGAACATTATATGCAATGCTCTAATCCATAGGGACGGAGTCAAACTATTATTATTATTATCAAAGTGATCATGATATTCCTTCTTAACCGTCCAATATTGACTCAGTCAAATTTCCTGTCATTTGATATTGGACTATATTATTATTATCAAAGTTTCACATCTTTTTAATATTTTTTTTATGAAATGCCTTTCAAGAAAAACTCCAAAGAAAAGCTAAGAAAAGCTGTGGCCTTGAAAATATGTATATATATATATATAGAGAGAGAGAGAAAGGCTACAATCAAACCGATTTGACAGGACTCCCCGTCAAACCCCGTCAGATCTCAATTTTGAAAGTTCAAGTGACCGATCCAAACTGTCAAATATGATCTCCATATTGAAATCTCCTTGCAAACCAAATTTTACATTTTTTTGAATTTTTTTAAATTTTTTTGCTATTTTTTTCGGATTTTAGAAAATTGTTAATCTAATTTGTTCTGAACCCTACAAAAACTGCAGTTTTTAAAAATCCGAAAAAAATACTTAAAAATTTCAAAAAAATGTAAAATTTGGTCTGCAAGGAGATTTCAATATGGAGATCATATTTGACGGTTTGGATCGGTCACTTGAACTTTCAAAATTGAGATCTGATGGGGTTTGACGGGAAGTCCTGTCAAATCGGTTTGATTGTAGCCTTTCTCTATATATATATATATATATATATATATATGAGTTGAACTCTGTTAGCCTCTGGTAATTAACACAAACTTTTTCTTAATGAAAAGACGGGGTCTTTGAACCCCTTTTTTGTTTCAAAAGAAAAAAAAAATGAGTTGAAGGTTAATTTCTAATTTCATGCATATTTTTTTTATCCTTTTTTTATCCCATATTTTTAAAATATGAATGAACGTGCTTTTTATTAATGAAAATTGTCGGTTTACCGACCTTCAAAAAAAAATATGAATGAAAGCCAATGACAAATATGGATTATATGTATAGGTGGAAACATAGTGCCCACCACCACATCTCTGACAGGATGCGCAACTCCAAATCCAAACCCACCAGTCTAATGTGTGTTCAATACGAGCTGAATAATTTTTTTTGAAGAAAATACGAGCTGAAAAAGAACGAAGTTCATTGAGCTACATTTGGTACAATTCTATTTAAATAACGCTCCATTTGGGCCATTTTATATATGCTTCTTCAAACCAACCTTATGCCATGAACTTCCCTGAAAACTAAGTATCCGCAAGAATATTACCTGAGCTTTTTCTTTATGGGAAGTGCTGAAGTCCAACTCGCAAGACGGATTTGGTCTGTCCAATATGATCGTATTTGATTGAAGTAAAAATCAAATTTAAAAATCTCGTTTAACCTGAGTAGTCGTTGCATAAAGTTAAAGATCAAATCCATAAGGACCGAGTCTGAGTATTTCTAGCCATTTTTCAAAAGCTAGATGAATGAATTTTATGTGTTTTTTAGTTTAACAATTGACAAGGAACTTAAATTAATTGCAATAAATTAAGTAGATTTTTTTGGAAGGTTTTATGAGTTAATAATGTAAATAAATGCCTTAAGGAATTAGTTTCATCTATAATTAGGTCATGGAGTGTCAAACCATCAACTTTGGTCACTGGAGTCGGCTTACGCGGCCTGCAAATCGCCACTCGACCTACTACTTGGCCTGGACATAGCCGAGTGACTGCTCTGGAGGGCGCGTACTCTATATAAATGTTGTGTCTCTTTATTGATACTTAATACTACGTGCTAATGATAGTTCCTAATTAAACTCGCTAATCCTCAACTTTCGCCTTAGATAAGGATCGGGTAAATTACTAACATAAAGTCTCTTGAGTTGGAAAACCTAGATTTTCGTTTTGGTCAAATACTCAAGTTCACTCGTTGTGGTTATAGAGACATCTAATTAATTAACTTATGTTACTTAGAAACCATGCCTTATGGCTTAGTTAGTTATTTTTCGATTTCTAACCTATCTCATGATAATATTACTGATTAACTCATCAATTCAAATATTATATATCCTAACTAAATGTGCTCATTGATCAAGTAGGAAATAATAATTAACAAGTCAAACAACAGCATATGAAAAAGCCAAAAAGCAAATCACAATAGTATCATGCATAAATTAAGTCTACAACATTCTAATTTTGAAATTACACCTACATCCCTAATGCACGAATTACAGAGAAAGATAATGGAACAAGAACGAAAAAGAGAGATTTTTGTTGAAAATCACACAGATTTTCGATTTTTAGCAAATTTAATTCTCAAAATAACATAACTGCCTTCCAAAAAGTATGACGGCTGCTTATATAGCAAGTACAAAATTCTAGAAAAACAGAATACATAAAAATTACTAAAACAACCCTAGAAATTGTTCAAATTGTAAAGAATGGCTCAAAAGTCCATGAAGGAAGGCTCGGATCGCAAATTCGAGCTGATGATTTGACGATTCGGATTCTGAGTCGTGGAGCTCCTGTCAAAATATCAGCCCGATCTGACAGTCGGATCAAAAGTTATACCGCTTTTTGTGAAGTGCGAGCGGGGCCATATTGCATCAATCCCTATATATGACATAAGTAAATTTAGCCTAATATAGTTTCCAAGCAAATAACAAACACAAGAAATAAAGATAAAGATTCCATGAGTTTTTGAAAACTAGTTCTGATCTCGCGCGTTGCGCGATTCATCCCAATCTGAAAGTGTTACGAAACAGTTTCCTAATGAGTGAGGATATGTTTGCAAAGAACTCCAAACACTAAAATACAAACTCTTTGTATAATATTATCTACTGTTACAAATGGAAATGAAGTAAAATGAAGTGCCATACCCTGGCTTCCATTAGAGTTGGTATTTTTGTATGAACGTATATAGAGGTAAGAATAAGGCATAGAAACCAAAAAGACTGTAAATTGGTCCAAATGCTAATTTGAACTCACAAAAAGGGAACAAAGAATATTAATACAAATATTAGAGTATGAACTAACATGAGCAATAGGAAGTACCAGTAGAAAGCATTTCACCAATGAACTGTTATCATCCCTTTTCATTAATCGATGGACATTGATTAAGTGTTTGAGAGTTGAGACAATGAGCCCTTTTGATCAATGTCAATTGAAAACTTCCTTTGGCTTGTAGACATCATATTAAAACATACAAAGAAGAAAACGTGTCAATTTTACGGAAAAAAACAAAAACCTTCATAAACAACTAATATTCCAAGAAGAAATGAAGAAATTTAAAACATAAAGAAGGTAAAGAGGGAATGGCATATGCACATATACATCCTCATGTACCGACTGCATGCATTTAAAATAAACATCATAACTAAAAAGGTGAACCTGCAAATGAATGTACCTATTTATTTTCTCAAGCGAAGGTCTGACGATCAACCGCCCATCATTTGATAGTTGCAAACACAGCTGTTATAGAAAGGTATTGTCGATATACGCCAAAAGAAAGACATCTTCTCCAAACATAAAAGAATCCATACAAATATATATGTTATATGATTAGATAGATACTATAATAAAACCAGAATTGTCACAACAATTTTCTAGTTAGCTACTTATTAGATCCATCGCGATAATGAAAAAGTCAGAATTACATGATTTTTCAAGGATAACCAAAATATTCAATTAAATTGCAGGAAATTGCAACAAAAAATGTATTGATTACTTAATTATCTCATCCTATTTTAAAAAGTTTTATTATAAAAGTGAAAACAACCAAATAAAAAATGCGATCACAGGAAAAATATGAGCACAATTAAAAATATGGTTTTTATGCAATAACAAATAATGCCTAAAATAATAAACATCAGTACATATTTTAGAATATCAACCTAATTAGCAACCGACAATTACAGGATTATAAGGTAAATCAGTTCTGAAAATTGATCCATCATAATGCTATCATCTTGTACCAAATGTGGATCTGCTATCAAATAACCACATACATATTAATTCAGAATCATGAAGCAGAAGAAACCAAGAGATGAACCAATCACGTCTGTGAGTAAAAATTCAATAAAAAGAAAAAAAGGAAACAAAGGTTGAGCAGCAAGATGCATCTAAATCTAGACTTACCTCAAGGAGCATACCCAACTTAGACCAGGCGACCCCCTCGCAACGCTGTTATTTGGCTCTTTCCTTTGACAGATACTCGCCGACTCTTTGACATCTCCAGTCTTCCTGGATCATGACTGGTTCGAGCGTTCCTAGATCGTTGCTGATTTAAGAAAATAAAAAGAAAAGTAAAATTACATCGGAAATTTTTCTATGACATTTACATCGGAAATTTTTCTATGACATTTTCTATGACATTTACAGAGCAACAAAAATTTATCATTCCTGATGCAAAAATCATGAAGACACTATTAATTTACTATAATAATATAGCAAATTTTGTGTTACCATAATTTTGAATCTAAGCACTCATGCACTGAAAATTGTAAACAGTAATTGTGGGTTTTATACATTAATAAACTGGAAGAACTCTCAAATGACCATTTTTCCTTGGGAATACTTATACGATTTATAAAAAGGCAAAAAAAAATTATGAGAAAATATTAAGTGAAGTTGAGAGAAAATTACTTCATAGGTTTTGTCAAACTGACTGAGAATAACATCAGCCGACCTCAAAGTCTTGTCAATGTTTTCATGTGCCGTTCATACTCCATGTGTTCTCTCCTGCAGATCAAAAATGAAAAATAAAATTAGAGAAAAAAGGTAATGTTGGTTATCAACTCGGTGCAGAAAGATTTATATATCATATTACTCCTAAAAGCCTATAAACGAAAACACAAAAAAAACCTCAACAAAATATATTTATGTGTCTAAAAGTTGCTTTATTTCTGAGAAGTACGGATGGATTGATAAGATATTTACTAAAATTGAGAAATTCTGAAAGAATATCCAGAATTCAACCCAGGATCGAATTATGCATGCGTGAACACATATGGAATTTCTTCTTCAAGTCACATGCCCATGGGTTAAAATAATGGACTAACCTAAAAAATTCCTTCAGAAAGGAAATCAAAACGCTCAATTTGGCCACAATTTTCCAAATGATCAAACAAAAGCTACAAAATTGACACGACATAAAAGAAAAAGAACAGTTAATCTGACCTAAATTGGGCGCATGGCAGAGTCGAGAGTGGAGTAATGCTATCTGATTAACTTTTAATTGCGATGCACGTGAGGGCGCTTGGAACAGAAGATGAAGAAGAAGAGAAGCGAGTGGGAACAGGAGAATGTGCAGGAATGGTCAGCACAGAAGTAGGCGCGCAAAAATCGGACAACCAGCAACCACGACTCAGTACCAATCCCAAAATAAGCCCGGACCACAACACCAAAGGAACGGGAGAGGGAAAAGCACAGGCGAGGAGCACAATGCGATGAGCACTGAAACCATCTGGTCGGAACAGAAGTGGGCTCGTACATCTCATCGACCACATCGAACCATCGGATGATCGACAGCACACCAAAAAAGCACGACAGAGCAGATAGCAGAGACTGTGAGGAATGGGGGAGCGTACGGAGAGAGACAACCGAGAATAAGAGGAAAAAAGAGGGCCTCAGATCGAAAAAGGAAGAAGCGGCATCGAACGTCTGTGATGAAGCAAAATAGAACCAACGGGCACGATGAATTTACTGTGCTAACCACAGTAAAAAGTGCACCGCACGGGTAACTCACGCTCGTCCAAATTTATATACTTCTAATAACATACAAAGGGAGAAATACACCAAATATGTCTCTGTTTCAATTGCGCGAACTCGTGGAATGGATCGAATGCACCACCATCACGTCAGAAACTGCTCCAAAGTCGCTGCTAAGACCTTGCTTCGCTGTGATTTTGTGGAAACTAACACAGTTATGGAGAAACAATGCAAGAAACTAATGGTGGCTTGGGCAAAATGTGTAGAACTAGATATAACATCGCGCGAAGTAGAACTAAAGTTAGTCATCTGATTCATTTTTTTTAGCAAGAAATTATTGGGGTTTTTAAATATCATCCATTTCAAAATAACAAAAATAACATCAATCTAAAAAATAAACAAAATTTAAAAATCTAAATGTAAAAAAAAATATCACTGGATTAAGTGAGATATAAAGCAAAATTGTAACTGATTCCACTATTGTATCGTAGTTTGTTGGATGAGTGATCAATTTTAATTTGTTTTATCATATCGGATGAATAAATGAAATTAATTTTGGTCTAAAACTGGCAACCAACATTGATAGATAATTTATTATACATATTGATGTCACGTATTTATATATGGTTTTAGGCCGGACTTTAACCCAAATCATAACTCAAAACCCTTGATTTTATTTACTTTTACTTGTTTTATGTTTATATTTGTAGAAATTTGATATTGCTTGGGTTTATTTTGATTTGTAGGGACTTGGAGCTAATTTGCAGCGAAAACAACTCAATGCGGCACGAACCATTACACGAATTGAGCCTCAGATGACCCTGTGCGACCGCACAGGATTTCCATGCGACCGCACAAGCCTATTCTGGGCCTTGGAGAGGTGCACGTGACTCCAATTTGGGCTGATGACTTGGGTGCGACCGCACGGACCTTCTATGCGACCGCACGGAGCTCCAAACCCTATCCCGACCCCTATATAAGGCGCTCCAAGTGCCGAAATTAGGGCATCATTCATTCCACCTACTTCCTTGGCGGCGCCGCACCCCGAAACCAACCCGATCCACCTCCAGCGGCCCCTGTGCGACCGCACAGGGGTCCCGTGCGACCGCACCACCTCCTTGCCGCCTTGGAAACCCACATTTCGACCTTCCTTCGCCTCATCCTTCCACCCAAGTGATCTCCCGACGAATCCAGAAGATAAAAGAGACTTGAATAGGGGCTCTGGCCTTCCTCTTCCCATTTTGGTTTCCATGGAGTTTGTATCAAATTGCTTTCTTTCTAATACTTGTATTTGCATCATGTTAGGTTAGATTAGTTATGTTCTAGGGCTAGTTGAAACTGAGGTTTGGATTGTTGATTTGACTTGATATTTGGTTCCTATTGTGTATTACTTGCTTGGTTTCTTAATGTCTATGCTTGTTTGTGTTGAATTGTTTGATTGAACCTCCTATTAGGTGAATGACCACATCTAATTTAGGCAAAAGGTGTAGGTTGTATAATTGAACCAAATAAGTGTCCAAGGTAGGTTAGGAGCCGAGAGGTGACCAACTTAAGCCCGAGAGGAACAAGTTTCTGCTTAGGCGAGAGTCTAGTAGATGCCTTAGAGAATCAACAAGTAGACTTAGGTATTTAAGCCAAAATTACGAGAGTTGAGGGTTAATTACCTAATGGGGGCTTTAGACTAGGTTCCATACCAGGTTCTGTGACCAAAATTACGAGAGTTGAGGTTCAGGAGATTAGGTATGGCTAGATCTGTCCCACACAAGTCAGAAATCGAGTTTTCGTGTCATTTTAGCATTAACCTAGGGTCGTGCGGTCGCATGGGATCCCTGTGCGGTCGCATGGGATCCCTGTGCGGTCGCACAGGATCTCTAGGCACGCACGAGTCGGCGGTGCGGCGCGGGAGCGACGCCCGTTGACAGCCCGAAGTCTAACCAAGGTGGAACCGAACCCCTAGGACATTTTTATACCTTATTTTTCCTCTTAAAACACCAAAACTTGCTGCTATTCTGTTTACCTTTGGTTTGTTGTTTTTGTTACTTGTTGATTAAGCCAAAAACCCTTCTTTTTACCGTCTAGATTTTGTGAATAAGTAAGGTTTAGTACTCATCTTACCGTCCCTGTGGATACGACCACGACTTTACACCAACGAATAAACCGTGCGCTTGCGGTTGTTTTTAGGTTACAAAGCCACAAAATAATTTTAAAAATGTAGTAAGATGAAGCAAACAATAGTGAAACATTTTATATACGGAGTAGCTGTCAGTATTAAGATAAGTCAACTATACTAAAAATACGTTTCAAAAATAAATGTAATATAGAACATACAAATATAAAAATGCCACCCAATAACTCTATACAAAAACTTGACAAAAAAATATTACCAACAATCCCCCAACTAATATAAGCCGTATGTATCACGATTTGTGCTCATCCTAACTTAATTTTTTTAATTTTAATTTTCTCCAGAGGGTCTGAGCAAGATCCCATAAGAACAGGAGATGAAACAGTTACCACCTGAACGCACAATTAATATGTACAATTTCTTGTATCATAAAGGAATGCAAGTTAGAAATTTATATATATGTATCATGTCAGATGTCGTAACAGCTTATTTCCTTTGGAAAAGGAAAAATGCAGTGCCAAGTAGGGAAGATAAATATTCTAACCTGACATCAGTAACGAGGTAAGAGAATTATACATATGTAAAGGGGTTGTGTCATGCACGGCACGTGAGGGGGTGAAAATCACTGCACAGTGGCAGTGATTTTCTGTGGCGCATGATCTTTTGTGGCAACATAATATTTAAGATTTTCTATGACAGTTTTCATATAATATTTGAATAGTATTTTCAATTTTTTATGTCATTTTTTTATATAATGTAAAATAAATCGCACAATTGTTTAATAGTATATTCGTATAGGAATGAATCGCGCAACGCGCGAGATTCAACTCTAGTTTGTATGGAAGGGAAGTGTTCCAGCTTCTCTTGAAGGATCGCCTGAAACTCGGTCCCATCTAACATGTCCTCGAGGCAATAATTTAAATATATTAAGTTGGGCCTGCGTTAGTTGTGCGTGGGAGCATTGTAGAAAGCACAATATTTCCGATTTTCTGTGACATTTGATTTTTTTTTATGGTAAAAATAATATTTAGAATTTTCTGTGACAGTTTCCATATAATATTTGAATAGTATTCTCAATTTTTTATGGTATTTTTTTATATATCGTAAAATAAATCGCAAACCATTTAATAACATATTCGTATAGAAATGAATCACGCAACGCGCGAGATTAGCACTAGTAATTAATTAACAATTAGTTACTTTTCCTTTTAGCCCTACAAATATTTTGGATAAATTATTATATTACCAAAATAAAATTGACTACATAATTATAATCTAATGAAATATATATCAGAAACCTATGTCAATAATTTAGCTTCACAAAAACAAATGACTTAGTGGCACGTCTTCCACCAAATTTGTTCATTGTGAATGCATAATTATTTCTACAACTTGGTCATGGAGATGATGCTTGTTAATTTATTTTCCTATACTCTTCTACCAATTTGACAGTGCCATCAATCCGTAATTTGTTATTAATTAATGCTCTTTAAATCAGAAAACAAAATGTATGTATGAGCATATACTTTAGCTAAATAGATAGAACCATTTAGTAGCTCAAGAATGCCAACTGTAAATTACTCAAAATGCCAAACCTATTTTAAATGGCAAGTTCATACTTAACTGGTACAATGTGGACTTTTAAATCCCTATCAGGATCAGAGAACGGAAAGAATAAAAGTTAAAAAAAAACTTTTGTGTACGTTTGAAAACCGAGAAGATGGTCAGTGGCTCCGTCGTTATCCTAGAAATAACGAGTTCAATTCCCGCTGGACGCGGAATAAGTAGCTTTAAATAAGTAGATAGATAATTAAGTAGAAGAGGAATATAGCTTTAAATAAGTAGATAGATAATTAAGTAGAAGAGGAATAAACTCTAATTTACAGTGGCTACAGCCTCTATAAATAAATAGCCTCTTATTTCAAAAAAAAAAAACGCTTGAAAACCGAACAATAACATAAACTAATTCCAATCATTAATGTGTTTTAACCGAATTAGACTCCTATTACACCCAATTGCAGCCACTTTTTTATTCATGTTTGTAGTTTTGATTTCACTTAATGAAACAGTGTCCTTTTAAGCTACTTTTTTTATCCAAAAAAAAAAAGAAGTTGTCATTTTATTCTTTTTCCTGATTTCTTGAGATTAAAAGGCCTGGTTTTAGCGGAAGATTATTTTGGCAATAAATATCTTTTTGTTTTTTTCAGAATATTTAATTTTGGAGCTTTAGTATTTCAAATTAGTACTACGTATTTCAAATTAGTACAGTAGTAGTAATAATACTAATAATAAAAAATAAACAAAAAATAAATAAAACTGAAATAAAAGAGTAAAAAAAGAAAATTAGAAACAGCCTAGCAAACTGTGAAAGAGAAAAATCATTAAGAAAAGCTGAAGCCTTGTTAAATGCCGATTAATTAAGAAGGCTCCATTCCAAAAGAACTTCAGGAAGTAAATCAAGAGGAGATTTGGAGATGCCTTTGAAAATTTTATTGCACCGTTCCCTCCAAACAATAAAGATAGCAATTTCATAGAAGCTCTTGACATGCTTACTGATTGCAGAAGACAAAAGCAGTGCAGTGTGAGTAGGAGGAATAGGAGAACCAGCAGTAAGAGGGTGAGAAGCAAGTTTTTGAGAGAAGATGAACTTGAAGGATATAATATAAGGGCAATCATTAAACAAATGAGAAACTGTCTCAGAATTAGTACATAAAGGGCATCTATTAGGCATGGACCAGCCCCTCTGCAAATTATCTTGAGTCGTAATCTTATTTTGAAACATCAACGGAAGATTTTGAACCTTGGTGGCACTTTCAAAAACCAGATGGAGCTCAATGGAGAGTTAAGGGAGGGATAAGCTTTAATCAAATGATGAGTAGACTTTGTTGAAAAAGACCCCTTTGCCCCTGGTAATTTCCAAGATACCTCATCTCTGCCTGAGGTAGTTAGGTGTTTCAGGGGTAGTAGAACTTCATGAATTAAGCATTGAAGCTGGAGCATGGCTGAAGTAGAGGCTTGTAGGAGTGGAGAAAAAAACTCTACAGGATCGGATGAGTGCAAGGCAAAGGCAGAGACTGTGATGTATTGATCAATTGCGAATGAAAACAGGTCTGGGAAAGTGAATTTGAAAACCTGATCTGTCCAGTTGTGGTGCCAGAACAAGGTGTCAGCTCCTGTGGAAGGATGGTGAGATAAACCCACTGTCACAATATCCTGACAAAGCATGAGATCCTTTACAAAGAAACTATTCAGAGGTCCTAAGGAGACGGTGTTATTCTGTAGTGAAACTAATGCGGCTATCTAAGTTTTGCATTTAAGCATGTAACTGGATAATTAATTAGATGGTCACTTAGGATACTCCTTGGAAGTTAGAAGTTGGAACTGTGCTCACTCAGTATATGGATCAGATAAACATATAGCAATGCATATCGACAAACATTACCTGAGTCATATTTCCAAAAGGAGAGATTAAAATTAAGAAACCTTCTTAAATCAAACCTAAACTCACATTTTTAAAGATCGACAGTGAATTCATCAGCGATATCCTGTTGCAGCAGTTACAGATTATTTTGTACCACAATTTGGATATGTCGTGTGCATAGATTCTGTAATAAGATGAATTCAATCAAGTTAAGTCAATTCTATGTTGGATATCAGAAAATGTTTATTTTATCAATATTTCCTCAGATCCGTTAGTAGGAAGCACAGATATATTGTGCAAGAAGAAAGATAAATTGTCTTTTGAGAGAAGAGCAGGAAAAGATGCACAATCAGGTTTTATGTTCTTTCAAATAAGTTACTAAATTTGCAAACTTTGATATAATGAAAACAGACTACAGAAATAAATCCACCCCCAATACCTCCATAAAATTTGTAATTCAACTAAATGATGTAAGCATCTTATTCAAGCCAATTTCCATTAGATTTCTCTCTCTTTCTTTTTTTTTGTACCTGAAGCTTAGAGTAAGGGAAACGTGAAGCTAGTTGTTCACAAAGATAAATGATTCTTGTACCTGAAGCTGAGAGGAAGATAAAACTCACTTTCATCGCAATCAATCAGCATGAGTACATTGAAAGGAGAAAAGCCTGACATGAGCATGCTGCTGTATGAAATTAAGTTCCATCTCCTTGCTCCGCTACCTCTCTGAGCATCTCTCTCACTCTGCAGATTGATCGAGCCTCCTTGTTTGGCCGATGGTGCGTCGAGAGGAGAAAAGTGCATTATTTAACCAAACACAACGACAACATTAAAATACTCATAAAGAAAAGGTAGATATGCTTACTTTGGCTTTGTATTATGCAAGTCTCCATGGCTAATTGGCAACGTCCCTTAGTTGAGCTTCCATATCTACTGAAATTTTAATCAATCCCTTCTGTGCAGTTTTCCAAAAGACAAAAAAAAAAAATCAACCATTCAAAGCATGTACAAAGCTATTCATAATAGGCATTGTGTTATAAACTTGTAAAATAATTGAACCTATTGCGCCGGAGCAGTACTTCCAAACAGAACTTCTTTGCTACTCCGTGCTTTAACTGTTTTGTCCCTACCACAGCAAATGCAAAAGTCAGGCTTAAGTTGCAAGGAATATTTTAATACAAAGAAAATAGAAAAAGGGCTAAAATAGAAGGCTAAGAGAAAGGGGAAAAAAAAAAAGGTCTATGTTGATCCCTCAAAAACACCAGGGGACCAAGAACGTAGAACTCAAAAATACCACCAGTGATCCCAATTTCTCAAGACCAAGTAATACCAACCCATGTTTGGCAGCTAATGGCACAAAAATAAGCCAGAAAATCTCTATTAAAACAATCAAATTTCCCAAATTATAAGCTTTCGAAAAAATAAAAAATCCCCAAATTATAAAACTGCCTAATCTAACAAATCACTAAAACTATTCAAGTGCCTTTTTGCCGGTGAGTTGCCTGTACGCTATCCCCTTGATCTGGTTCCTTTCCTTAAAAATAAAAGCAAAAGGAACCACAACCATAGAAGAAAATAAAGAGGAAGAAATGGTGGGAACAATGATCAGAAAGTAACGACTGGAAGAAGAAATTTAGGAAGAAATGGTAGGAAACAAGCAAAAGGTCTCTGTCTCCGCTTTCCTTTTTGGCTTCATGCAGAAAAGCAAAAGATGGAAGAAGGGTCGAGAAGCCATTCCTTCTGTAGAGGGAGTTCATTGATCCCTGTAGCCATTCCTTCTGTAGCAGTTCCTGCGTCTAAAAGAATTTAAATAGAAAGCCACCTAAGGAATTCTGTGCAACACGGAAAGTAACAACAAATAACTCAAGGAAAATCCAAACTTCAGATCCATAGTGAGACATCCCTGCAGCCGTTCGTGTTCTGCAAAAACCTAAATAGAAAAAGCACGTAAGAAAGTCTGTTCGACACAGAAGGCAAGAACAAACGACGTATAGAAAATCCACACCACAAAATTTATAGTGGAGACGAATGGGGCATCATCAAATCCATCGCAAACAGACGGAAATCTAACGGCCAGCGTTGGTGTTCAAGTTACTGTTACATTGGTTCGGCCGAAATTGAACTATTTTTGGAATTTTGGAATGGAATGGAATGGATTGGATTGGATTTTTTTTTTGAAGAAAAATAGAGGTCAAGCCTCTATCTTAAATTTTATTAATAAAAATTAAATTACAATATTAGCAAGGAGCTAATTTAAATCCAAAAATAAAATAAAAAGCTAATAAAATAAAATAAAATCAGCAAAGAAAGGAAAGAGAAGTGTAAGAAGAAAAGGATTGGATTGGATTTTTGGATTGGCATGATGCCTTCTCCAAGATAAGGGCTAACCTGACCTTATTGGCAAAGACATGGTGGTCACGAGGATGGCAGTGGGCCCGACAGATCTCTCAAACCCAACAATTACTGAATTTGAGTGTTGGGTTGAAGCACATGGAATTCCACAGGAATCACTTGATGATGATGGACTCAAAATGGTTTTCAAGGAGGTGGGAACACCTATTGCAGAATATAAGAGCTTCCTTTATGCTGACCAACGGGTGTATAAGCAAAGGCTGATTGTTGATATGAAGCAACCTCTTAAACCAAAACTTCCGCTTAGATATCAACAACTGGGCAGGAAGTGGATTTACATGGTGTATGAAGGCGTTGCAAATGTGTGCATGTTCTGTGCACGGATTGGCCATGAGCACATAGTATGCCCGGCCAAAATGAAGCTCAAGATAATGAAAAACGAAGAGAAACACCACAATCAATTGGAAGGCAAAAATATCCCCGATACGGTGGTCGGTAGATGGATAACTGACCGGACATTGGTGCCAAGGCCAGAGGATGAAGCGCCAAATGTTGCCAACTGTGAAGTAAAGAATGCACAGAGAGGCCAGGCGAGTGCTTCCAAAGTTGGTAAGCAATGTAATAGAGGAGAAAGAGGCGTAAAGCGTTCCATTGATATGAATGAGCACCAAATCCTAATGCTCACAGAGGGGCAAAATGGGGAGATGATGGAGACTGAACAAAACCGTGAGAGGCATTTAAACTACAAAATGGCCAAGGAGGCGAACCCAAACTCGCCTTCCAGGTTTGCACAATGAATGCAATATCATGGAACTGCCGAGGGTTCGGGGGGACAACAAAGAAGGATTTTCTGAAGGACACAATGCGAGCAACTAGATCGGATGTGGTGTTCCTATCGGAGACGAAGTCCTCGGCAAGAAGAATGGCAAGGCTGATGGGGGCTATGCCGGAGTACAACTATTTCGCAATCCCTGCTAGAGGACTGTCGGGTGGACTATGCATGGCATGGGAGCACTCGGTTCAGGTTCAGATCTTGCACTCATCTCTGAGTTACATTTGTGCTAGAATACATGTCAAAGACAAACCGCCTTGGGTGCTCATAGGAGTTTATGGGGATGCATCTCATAGTACTAACGGGTTGCTTTGGGAACATTTGCGACAATTGGTGTGTATTCATGGGACTGTTTGTATTATGGGGGACTTCAATGAAATAAGCAGTAGTGAAGAAAAATATGGGGGCAGTAATAGAGTTAAACCACACACGGTGCAATTCCAAAACTTTATCTTTGATGCTGGGCTAGTGGATGTCGGGTACAAGGGACCTGCATACACGTGGACCAATAAGAGGCATGTGGCAGAAGCGATTTACCAAAGATTGGATAGGGTTTTGGTAACCCCGGCTTGGATGGATCTGTACCCGAACGCTTACGTAAATCATCTCCCACTAATTCATAGTGATCATTGTCCCATACTACTCCGGGTTAAGAAACCACCGGAGAGATCACATCAGTTTAGAATTGAGAATTGGTGGCTTACAGAAAATACTTTCAATGAGGAATGGGTTAATACTTGGAACATCACAACAGGTTATAATTGGCAGCATAGATGGAAGGCCATCAGACACACAATGAGAACTTGGGCGATCAAAAACCCAACCCCAAAAAAGAAGCTTGAAAATCTTGCGACACAGATTCAAATGGTGCAATGCCAACATCCATCTGTTCGTGATCACTCATTGGAAGAGAATCTGTTGAAGGAGTATCAAAGGGTTGAAGAGCAGAATAGTGAGTATTGGAGACAGAGATCGCGCATTCAATGGCAAGAGGAGGGGGATCGCAACACCAGGTTCTTTCATACTGTTGCTACAAACCGTAGGAGGCACAATCTGGTGACTATGGTTCAAAAACAAGATGGCACCTTAACAGGTGATGACCAGATCGTGAGATCAATTTTTCTTGACTATTTCAGAAATCTATATTGCCCACCAAGTCCAGGAGAAGAGCAGGCTAGTGAGGCCCATGTTGCATGCCAGGAAATCTTCTCATCTTTAGACCAAAACCCAGAAAATAAAATACCACATGAGGCCCACAGCCAACTCACTTCGTTGCCTACTTATCATGAAATTAAGAGAGCTTTATTTGAAATGGGCCCAGACAAGAGCCCAGGCCCAGACGGAGTTACAGCTCGTTTTCTTCAGCAAAATTGGCATATACTGGGCGGAGAAGTTGTGACTCAAATTAAACTGATTTTCCAATCCGAAATTGTGCCTGATGAGATATTGAAAGGCCATGTAACACTTATCCCCAAGAGTTCTGAACCCCTTACACCAGCTGAGTATCGTCCTATCAGTGTAGGTAATATGCTGTACAGATTGGTTATGAAACTGGTGGCAAGCAGATTACGGCCTTCTCTGAAGAAAATTATCTCAAAGGAGCAAAATGCTTTTATTAAGGGACGATGTATAGCTGATAATATTCTACTGGTGAAGGAAATCCTCCACTCATTTTCACAATTGTCTTTCAAGCAACATGCTTTCCTGTTGAAGGCAGATATCAACAAGGCATTTGATAAATTGGATTGGAAATTCATGCAAATGGCAATGCAATATCTGAATGTCCCCACGAAAATCATAAATATCATGTTGTCGGCTTACAGTAGGTCCAGAATTACAATAAACATAAATGGCAGAGGGGATGGTTTTCTGGTTCCGACCCAGGGGCTAAGACAAGGCTGCCCCATGTCGCCATATGTGTTCATTATTTCAATGGAGATACTATCAAGAATGTTACAAGGAGCGCTAAGGGGTGGCCTAATCAAGGGGGTGCAGCTAGCCCGATCAAGCCCGCAGGTGACACATGCAGTTTACGCGGATGATTTGGTACTGATGGGGGAGGTCACAGAGGGAGAAGTGCAAGTTTTTACAACTCTGATGAATACTTTTGCTATGGCTTCGGGCTTAGCTATAAACCCCCATAAGTCAGGTCTCTGGTTCTCTCGAGCTAGTACAAACTTTGAAATTGATCATCTAAAACTTCAATGGCAGGCTAGGAGAGTAGATGGAGAAGAAAGGTACCTGGGTATTATGATTGGACAGAAGGGGGACATCAAGAACAATGGTAAGAAATTGCTTGAGAAAATTAAATCCAAGTTGGCCGGGTGGAAGTCACACATGCTATCTCATGCTGGCCGACTAGTTCTAATTAAATCAGTTCTGATGTCATTGCCAGTTTATTCTATGGCATTAGAGATGTTGCCCAAAGGTGTGATCAAGGATATCAACAGAATATTGGCAAAATTCTTTTGGGGCAAGTTGAACCAAGAGAGATACATGGCTTTTGTAGGCTGGAAACAAATATGTACACCTATAGAAAGAGGGGGGCTGGGAGTAAAGGATTTGGAGAAGTTTGGAGAAGCTTTGTTTCTAAAAGCAGTTTGGTCCTTGATGGCAGATGAGGACAAATTGTGGGTGCAAATATGTAAGGCAAAATATTATCCAATGGTGGGCTTTTGGAGGGCAAAAAACAATGGAGGGTGCAGTAAGATGTGGGGACAGGCTGTCAAAATGCGAGACTTTTTCTTGAACAAGGTACAGTGGCAGATTGAAGATGGCAAGAAGGTAAATGCAATTTCACAGCCATGGTATCCACACTGGACTGTACAAGGAGAGGCAAGCATGAGAGATAGGCAGATCAAAGTCTGTTCTCTGGTTCACCAGGAAACTGGAGATTGGAATATGAATGAATTGGCCAGGCTTTTTCAAACAAATCAAGTGCAATCAATTGTTGGAGGAACAAATAAACCTGATGTGCAAGGGGAAGGGGTCGATAAATTGGTGTGGCAGAAATCAAAGAATGGCAGGTACTCGGTCAAAGAGGGATATAAGGAGTTGACCCAAGGTCAGCAAGAAGTTATGGAGGTTGTTGCGGAAAGGGTTACCAGTAGGGGTAAACATGAATGCCAGAATCCATACTTTTGATCCCATATGTCAAAGGTGCCAAGAGGAAAACGAGTATGAGATGCACTGTCTCTTTTTCTGCAGTACTTCTAGACAGGTTTGGTTTGGAAGCCCTCTTGGAATTCGAGTGCATGAGTTGCCTTTGAATATTGCAACAACTGTCATTCAAATCATGAAAAGTCTAGATGAAGAGGGCAATAAGTTGTTTGCAAACACCTTGTGGGAAGTATGGAAGGAAAGAAACAAAGCAGTTATGGAGCATCGTCCTTTCAAACCACTGGATGTGCTACATCGAGTGAGGATGCTAAGTGCAGAAAACTTGACAGAACGAATACCAGTACAACCACGACCGCAGCTATCCTTGCTGGACAGGTACGACTACTATGATCAGGGGTGGCAGGTGGTCATGGATGCATCCTGGGATGTGTCCAATAAGGCAGGAGGGGCCTATGTGGTGTATGACAGAGGCATAGTACACTCCATCAGGTTGCATTCGTTTCAAGTGCAAGATGTCTTTCATGCTGAGGCAGTTGTGATGAGAGAGGCAGGAAGGTACATGTTGCAGCAACTTAGCATACCAACTGGTACAAAAATACAATTTTTCTCAGATTGTTTGGGGTTGGTACTGGCGATAAATCAAGGAGACGATGCTGATTTACCTTACTGGAGAGCCGCGGGGACAGTAAGAGAGATGATTAACATGCTGTCGGAGCGAAGCGCTGACACGAGGATACAGCATGTACACAGAGAAGCGGTGCATGAGGCACATGGCTTGGCGAATGTGGCAAGAAGGAGCAAAATCAACTACATTGGCCCACCACACATGATGTTCAATCAGGTGGCCATTCTGGCACCAATGCTGGATCATAATTTCTTTCAGCGTGTGCAGGAGGCACCTCCATAGTGATATCTTTTCCGTTTCTTTTAACTGGTGCCGAGGGGTAGAATTTTTAGTTTGTTTAGAGACTTAATTTCATTGTAATCGATTCTTTTCTTTTTTCTTTTTTTGCACGATTTCTTTTAGCTTAATTAAGTGGGATGGGTTGAGGGTTCTATGATAAGACTGGCACCAGTATCGCTGCTGTTGTAATTCAAGTTGTTGTAAATGTTTTTCATTAATGCCAAGCCTACGGGTCATTTTCAAAAAAAAAAAAAAAAACCTGACCTTATTTGCCAGGAGGAGGCGTGCTAGGACAGAGGAGAGAGTTTTCTTCTCTAAGAAAATCTTGCCAAAACGTGCTTTTATTGTGCTGCAAACTTGCCTTTCGTGTCCACTAGGCTTAGCACTCGGCTTGGGCTGAGCCAAATGGTACGTCGAGTGGGCCAAAATCAGGGTGAGCTGACAGCTATGCACGCCAAGCACCGAAAAAATTATAAGTAATCTTAATTAATTAGGAAATTTTAAAATAATCCTAATTTAATCAAAAATTTAAAAATGACTTCGCAGTATCTGAATCTCAGATTCCGAAACTAATTCTGCCGACATTTCATCCACTTTTTAAGCGAAATTCTGCTTAGTTTCGGAATCTTATACTAGCTAGTATTGGAATTTCGGATTCTGATACTAGACCTGCAGACATTTCATCCACTTTTTCAGCAAAATTTAATTTTTTTAATTTTTTTTAATTAGTATCGGAATTCTAAATTTCGATACTAGTGGCATTTCACTGCATTTCACCTACTTTTCAGCACACTTTAATTTTTTCAATATAAATTTTGTAAAATTTTTTTAATTAGTATCGGAATTGTAAATTATTCCGATAGTATTGATAAATTGAGTGTTGGTCCACCATTATAATTTTCTGTAATGAAATGTAAAGATAAGAAAACACAGAAGGAATTTTTCTCAGAAAATGCTTTTCATTGTATTGATTTTTGTTACACTGTCTAGAGGCTACTATCCTCTTTATATAACATATTTCTATACAGAATATTCTCAGAACTATCTCCTATACTAAACTCCAAGGCTTTGGTATGGACCATAGTGAGCTGGACAGTGTGCTGGCACTGATCGCTGGGAGAATGATTGACATCTCATATTTATACTATTATTTTGGCCAGACTTTACATCGAAATTGTGACTAAAACCATTAAATCCATCGTGTTTTGTGCTACAATTGTCAAGATTGGATACTGTCGTGGAATTTATTTTACTTTGCAGGAACTTGGTGGATAAGACATGATAATTGTAACAAATGGAGAATCTACAGGAAGGGAATGATCAAAAGGAATTCATAGCATTGTGAAGCTCGTTCTAAGCTTTCCAACGAGCTTTGAATGAACTCAATCGGGTTCCGGATGAAGAAGTTATGCCCCAAACACTGCGCAATGCTAGATGCACATGAATTCGGACCGCATTACTACCAATTCGGACCGAATTGCCATGCTGGAAATTCTCTGTTTTCTCAATACGGTCCGAATTCCCTTGAATACGGTCCGTATTCCATACAAAGAAAGTCTGTCATGATTGGAAACGTGTTTTCTCTTATGGAAAGGTCTCTAATGCGATTGGCAAGTTGGGAAACACCTCTAGGGCGTCCAGAGACAGAAATGAGGGCCAAGGTTGCTATATATACGTCTCTATTGCTTGGGGAGCACATCTTCTTCCTCCAGCCATCATTCTCCCACCTCCCACCACCGTTCTCACGCCGAAAGGCGTGGGATTTCCACCACTCTAGCATCACTCGACCATGGCAGCGACTTTGGAGAGATTCTAGACGCGACGGCGGCAGTTTCAATCCAACCACGACTTCAGACTTCGGTTCAAATAGGAGTAAAGCAAGATATTGTTGTATCTCTTCATTTTCTCTTATTTATTGTTGTCATGAAGTTTGTATCTTATTTTATTATTATTTATGTGTTTTGAGACTATGTTAGGCTAGACTTTTATTGTCTTAGGAGTAGATGTAGTTTAGGATTTGGTTCGCTATGTGATACTCGTTTATGATTAGTTATGCTATTTACTTGTTGGAATTTTATAGTTTATGCTTGTGTTTAGAATTGATTATTTAATTGTGTTTCTTAATGGATGAATGGCCACATCTTGTTAGGACTAAAACATAAATTGATAATTAAAACTTGCACAAGTAGTTCGAGATAGGTTAAAAGACGAAAGCCAATCAATGAGTAGCTGAAAGGTGAAAGTTTCTATTAGAACGACAGTTTATAATAGATGTCTCGCAGAAAACAACAAGTAAACTCGAGTAAGTCTACCAACATTACGAAAGTTGAGGTACAATACACTTGATGAGGGTTAACACTAGGTTCTATACCAAATACCGTGTCCAATAGGCGAAAGCGGAGGACTAGGGAGTTTAGGTATGGCTAGATGGACCTTTAGCATGAACTAATCAAATCAACAAGCAGAACATAGAGTTTACGCAGTGGAATACGGACCGAATTGGACACAATACGGACCGTATTGGTGGGTCAGAACACGAAAGTGCTACGATTCACGACCCTGTGACCAATCCTAAGTGAAATCGAACCCTAAGGCATCTTTTATTGCATATTTTACTCCATAAAACAACCAAAAACATTTAATTTACTTGTCTTAGTCCTTTGTAACCTTTCTTCAATTGTTTCATTAAACCAAAAATCCCATAAAGATTTATTGTCTAGCTTGAGCAAATAAACAGAACTAGTATTCATTCTCGTCTCTGTGGGTTCGACACCTTTGCTTTACTCAAACGACTAGTCAGGTAAATAAGGTTTTCTTTTGACCCTGGTTTATACCTCGATCAAAATGGCGCCGTTGCCGGGGATGGTAGCATGATATTAATTCCTTATTTTAGTAGATAAAGACTAGATTTATTTATTTATTTATTTTATCATAAAAAAAGAAAAAAAAAATAATCTCACTTGTATCACCGTGTTTCACTCTTTTCAGGAATTTGATCAAGATATGGAGGACAGTTGGAGTGAGCACCATGACCCTTGTACTTACCAAATGGAACGTGCACCACATGACATGATGGGACCCAATCTTCCAATGGCTCGACTAAAACATCAAGTTGATGTGGTGAACAATATAATAAAGGCAATGCGTAAGGAGAGACACAGTGACATGCGACATGCAGGCACTGGCACATCACGAGCTGCGCGAAAAAGGTATTTGGGCATGCACTCGACCACATGGCATGCCGAACGCCTTGGTGCAAGACCCGCACACAATGCATGCAACTTTGATTTGACTAATAACTCTTGTTTCTCTTGCTATAATAAAAGCTCAATGTCTCGACATAACTCTAGGTCGACTTTCTTTTCTGAAACTTATAATTCTCAATTACCTTTGCAAATGTCAAATGATGAATTAAAATTTGAAGATTTCATGGTCAATCAAATAAAGAAAAATGAGGAAATTCTTGGAAGATTGAATTCTCTATCATCAAAGTTTAGCAATCTTGATAAATATGCCACACAAGTAGAAAAGATGCTTGAGAATGATATTGTCCAAGAAACATGTTACTCATATAGATCGCAAGATGAACAAAATGAAAAATTGACATTGCGAGGTAATGAAGAATTAGAAAGTTTTAGTTCTCTAAAACAAATTGCAATATGCTATGAGACTGATAGTGATGATGATACTCAATTTGAAACAAATGAAAAACAAGAGAAAAATGAAGAACCAAAGTATGTAGCACCTCTGTCTATTTCTCTCCCAATTTTCATTCCACTTAGATTAACTTATATTGAAAAATCTAATGAGTTGGAATTGAAGGAACCTCCAATAGTTTCCATTATTGATGAATCGGAGAAGAAGAAAGATGGTGATAATCCTCTCGAAGTCGAGGCATCCGACACAACAAATGACAAGTTCACCAAATTCGACTTGAGCTCTCAACTTGGAAAATGCTTGAAGAATTGTGATGCGATGGAAGGCAATGAATCACGAATTAATTATCACATCACAATCGAGCAAAGAAAGATGACATCTAAACAAGGAAGCACCAAGCATGTTTCAAAAGTCTATCTCAAGTACTTTTGGGTGAATTATGATGCGTTAACCGGCCGTAAAGTGAAGATAAGATGAACATGAGAGGTGGTCAAGCTCGTGACCTAAAACAAGCGCTTCTTGGGAGGCAACCCAAGTTCTAAAATTTTCATTTATTTATTCCTTTAGATTTTCTATCAAAAAAAAAATATATATATATATATATCTCTCTTGGTTGGTTTGAACTTCATTGTTGGATATGCAGATTTTGATTCGTTGTGGATGTCCTACTTGCAACTCGCGCTAGAGCACCACGGGTCGAGTAAAATAAAGCGCACGACCCACGCACGACCTCATGCGAGTTTCATGCCACAAGAAAATAGCCACAATGCTGCCACGTTGTTGCCACGATGTACTCACGCCGAAGTGCTACTACCCCACGCCAAATAGAGTTGAATTGATGTTGAAATCCATGCCATGATCCTGTGAGTTTCATTTTTCCTCCTTTTTATTTTTTCCTGTGATTGCATTGGGGACAATGCCTTGAATTAAGTTTGGGGGGGAAGGAAGGAAAAATGAAACAAACACGAAAATTTTGATTTCTGTCATCTCAATTTGGACCGTATTCCAGCCAATACGGACTGAATTCTTCTCAGAAAAATTTACAGAACAGTTTTCACTTCTCAATATGGACCGAATTCTCATGAATACGGACCGTATTCCTCTGTCAGTTCAAAACAGCACATATTTTACACTCCAATTCGGTCCGAATTCATCTCAATTCGGTTCGGATTCCTTGTTGAAATTTCTGAAAAGTCACAACTTGTTTTAAATGTTTTGAAAAAGGTTAGAAAATTAATTAAGTGTACCAATGGTTTGTTTTTGAGAAAGTTCACACTAAAGACCTTGAAATTCGTCAAAATCTACAAAAGTTCAATTTATTTTCAAAAACTCTCGTTTGTTAAGAGATTTCAAACTAGTTTGTGTGCCATTGGACCGAATGGATTTTAAATTTGCATTTGATTGGATTTGAAATTGGTTGCTTGAATTGTTTAAACATGAGTTAGTCAAAACTACAACCTTTCGCCGAGTGAACGGATTTATGTTTTACAAACCTTTGTTCAAAAAGAGTTTTTATCGACTTCGGAAATTATAAGATGGTCTAGACTTTTGGAAATCGTTTTTAATCGCTTAAATCACCAACAAGCAAACTTAAATTGAATAAATCTAAATAGTTGCGAAAATAAAGGTGCGAAGGGACTTGCAATTCCAAATAAAAATTCCACAAATATTGGAGGGTGGAACAAAAAATTCCATAGTGGACCGTGGCGGTAAGGCGTAAAAACCGGTCCGACCTCCCCAGTGCGTCATGTGCTGGTAGCTCAATCCAAGTCCCAATAGCGTAAAACCTTAAGTGATGTAAATCACCGCGACTCGACTTGCATAAAATAAATTGGTGAAAATAAAAAGTTTTGAGTTCGTATCATTATAAAATTTTCGACTTTGATAAATCTTCTTTACAAACTTTTGTGAGGCATGGAAAAGAACGGGCGAATAAAATTGGTTTTGCATTATGTTTGACAAGGAGAAGCTAGAGTCCATGATTTGCAATCAAAATTCTAAGGACCAAGAGTCGTATGAACTAGTTTGAAATGAGCTTAACCCTTGTTTGAGAAACTCGATTGAACAAAATGTTGAAGCGTGAATAAATTTGATGGTGCACTCAATTAAATTTCTGACCTTATTTTAATTTCGATGGTAAGTCTTAGCCTTGTCTTTTCTTCTAAATTTAAAATTTTGCTTGGGGACAAGCAAGCTTTATGTTTGGGGGGATTTGACATCTCATATTTATACTATTATTTTGGCCAGACTTTACATCGAAATTGTGACTGAAACCATTAAATCCATCGTGTTTTGTGCTACAATTGTCAAGATTGGATACTGTCGTGGAATTTATTTTACTTTGCAGGAACTTGGTGGATAAGACATGATAATTGTAACAAATGGAGAATCTACAGGAAGGGAATGATCAAAAGGAATTCATAGCATTGTGAAGCTCGTTCTAAGCTTTCCAACGAGCTTTGAATCAACTCAATCGGGTTCCGGATGAAGAAGTTATGCCCCAAACACTGCGCAATGCTAGATGCACATGAATTCGGACCGCATTACTACCAATTCGGACCGAATTGCCATGCTGGAAATTCTCTGTTTTCTCAATACGGTCCGAATTCCCTTGAATACGGTCCGTATTCCATACAAAGAAAGTCTGTCATGATTGGAAACGTGTTTTCTCTTATGGAAAGGTCTCTAATGCGATTGGCAAGTTGGGAAACACCTCTAGGGCGTCCAGAGACAGAAATGAGGGCCAAGGTTGCTATATATACGTCTCTATTGCTTGGGGAGCACATCTTCTTCCTCCAGCCATCATTCTCCCACCTCCCACCACCGTTCTCACGCCGAAAGGCGTGGGATTTCCACCACTCTAGCATCACTCGACCATGGCAGCGACTTTGGAGAGATTCTAGACGCGACGGCGGCAGTTTCAATCCAACCACGACTTCAGACTTCGGTTCAAATAGGAGTAAAGCAAGATATTGTTGTATCTCTTCATTTTCTCTTATTTATTGTTGTCATGAAGTTTGTATCTTGTTTTATTATTATTTATGTGTTTTGAGACTATGTTAGGCTAGACTTTTATTGTCTTAGGAGTAGATGTAGTTTAGGATTTGGTTCGCTATGTGATACTCGTTTATGATTAGTTATGCTATTTACTTGTTGGAATTTTATAGTTTATGCTTGTGTTTAGAATTGATTATTTAATTGTGTTTCTTAATGGATGAATGGCCACATCTTGTTAGGACTAAAACATAAATTGATAATTAAAACTTGCACAAGTAGTTCGAGATAGGTTAAAAGGCGAAAACCAATCAATGAGTAGCTGAAAGGTGAAAGTTTCTATTAGAACGACAGTTTATAATAGATGTCTCGCAGAAAACAACAAGTAAACTCGAGTAAGTCTACCAACATTACGAAAGTTGAGGTACAATACACTTGATGAGGGTTAACACTAGGTTCTATACCAAATACCGTGTCCAATAGGCGAAAGCGGAGGACTAGGGAGTTTAGGTATGGCTAGATGGACCTTTAGCATGAACTAATCAAATCAACAAGCAGAACATAGAGTTTACGCAGTGGAATACGGACCGAATTGGACACAATACGGACCGTATTGGTGGGTCAGAACACGAAAGTGCTACGATTCACGACCCTGTGACCAATCCTAAGTGAAATCGAACCCTAAGGCATCTTTTATTGCATATTTTTCTCCATAAAACAACCAAAAACATTTAATTTACTTGTCTTAGTCCTTTGTAACCTTTCTTCAATTGTTTCATTAAACCAAAAATCCCATAAAGATTTATTGTCTAGCTTGAGCAAATAAACAGAACTAGTATTCATTCCCGTCTCTGTGGGTTCGACACCTTTGCTTTACTCAAACGACTAGTCAGGTAAACAAGGTTTTCTTTTGACCCTGGTTTATACCTCGATCAATGATGTTGGCAGTTAGTTATCCGGCTGCACATTCACTTGTACCAGTAGCATCTCCAATCGCATGAGTACTGGTCACATCCAGTGGTAATCTTACATTTTCTCTTTCCGTTCTATATAAACTCTCAAGATTCATTCTCTTCCCACCATTCTCTTCTCATTCTATTCTTTGCTAAAAATAAGTTTTTAGAAGTTCATCACATCAGGTAACGTTACCTTACCTTCTTTATTTAATTTATTTTATTTACAAAATGTAAATATATGGTAATTAGCTAATTGAGTTGTGAAATTAAAATTTAAAAATATAATATTTAGTTTCCTAGGAAATTTCATTACGGTAAAAAGGTTGAATGGTTGAGATGGATCATTGTACCGTGGTATAATGGAAGGTACAAATGGGCAACAATAACTTCCTAATTTCTAATTAAGTAATGGTACACTTATTTCTATTATACTTTACACCTTTACCCGATTGTTTTATTTGTTCTCAACAGATTGTTAGGTTTGTTATTACTAATTATAAAACTTCAATTATGTTAATATCTCGTTGAATGACACACAATATGTCCAACAGGAGCATGATTCAAGTTTCGTTGAGAGATTTCGATGGTTCTATTGAATACTGCCGTGTACATGATCTCTTGCATGGTCTTGCTATTCAAAAGGCCAAAGACGACAACTTCCTGATGGTTTGTTCAAGAATAGATGAAATGCAGAATTGTAATCATATGCGACGCCTGACAATCCATGATAGTTTGTGGACAAGCGAGGATGAAAAGAACGAAGAGCTCTATGGCAAATCAGTTGCATTTGCAGCTCCAAATTTGCGCTCTCTCTTTAGTTGCAGACAAATTCCAAAATTTTTGCACCTTATGCATCTTAAAGTGTTGAGTAATACAGGCAGTTTGACTTCAAGTGAATTTGATCACCTCGTCAATCATGGTAGATTGAGTCAATTAAGATATGTTCAGCTAAAATTATTGGTACAATTAATGTAGGAAAGACATACAAAATTTTCAGAAGTTCATTGCTGGTTTGAGGTTTCTGCAAAGCCTTGATCTCCAATACAATGACCTATCTGGTTGTGAACTACCTGATTGTGTATGGCATGTGAAGACATTGAGGCATGCTTTACTACCCAGAACAAAAGCATCTACTTCTGGACCGCCACCATCAGTAGATTTAATAAATCTACAAACCTTACTTGGAGTGATAAGTAGAGAAACTTGGGGAACAGAGGGATTACCTAAGTTACCTAACGCAAAAACTTTGGGAATTCGCTCCTCTAACGAATTTCAATGGAATACCATTGCTTCTTTGCTAGGTACACTTGAGCATCTCACCTCTCTTGATATAAATGGTGATGATGTCTCATTAAATATAATTGATATGAGAGGTTTTCCATTTTATTACCATTTACAAGAGCTTCGGATGTCCAGCAACTCAAAAAAAATCCCTCTTGATCATGGTATGTTTCCCATCCACCTCACTACGCTGAGACTTAAGTTGCAGTTTCAACAAGATCCAATGTTGGTGCTCGAGAAGTTGCAACACCTCAGGTTACTTTTTCTAGAATGTTGCAAAGTTCAACAACTGTGCTGTTCTACTGGAGGGTTTGGCCAGCTAGAAAATTTTGGGATCGACTTCCCATTGGAACTGGAAGAATTGAAGATAGAGGAGGGTGCTATGCCAATGCTTAAAGAATTTTATGTATATCGTTGTCCTCTGCTGCATGTTCCTCCTGGCCTCCAACACCTGACATTACTTAAAGAGCTACGGTGGATTGGACCCTTGACTGAGACAATGGAAGATGAGATCCGCACCATATGCAAACATGTCCCTTCCTTTTTAATCGGGCACGTGGAATTGAGTAAGCTTGAGCCCATTTTCAAAAAACACGAGTAAGCTTGAGAGAGGTTGGAATTGATTTTATGTTTGCATCAAGGCAAAAGAACAAGTTTCGACTTTTCGAGTTTCGCCCCTGCATCTGTGTCAATGTTTAGTAGTTTAGCTTGCAATTTGGTTTTCTCATTATTCTGTCATAAGTTTCTTCCTTTTAATCTGCTTCTTTGCTGCTACATTGTTTTTTCCTTTAGATGAATTGAGGAACAATATAGTATACAGCTTTAGCTGTTGTTGTAAACTTGTCATTTGCCTTCTGAAAGCAACATTTGCACATGCAAACATGCTGTCTGATCTGATATTTATTTTACTTATTGCTATGAAATATGCATATATTTTATTTCATATTATATCTTGATGAGTTTGCTATTTGAGCTAACTCCAAAATTCTTCTTCGAACACACGTCAACCTCATTATGGAGTCCTTTTCACATCTTATATTATACTAAAAGATTGTATCGTCTACACTAGGCCGTTCAAATAAATTAGATTCAAAATAAACGTTACATTATATAAAATTATTCGCAATTAGCCAATGCTACAGAGATCAGTATAAGACTATAAGCTTTTAGATCCGAAAGATAGATGTACAAAATTTGGCCCCACAAAAGTTCAAAAGTAGAGTACAGCAGCAAAATTTGAAGCAAAAAAAAAAAAAAAAAAAAAAAAGGCAGCTGGACAACTTTTTAGGTGTTCAGAAAAGTAAAACAGACAAAATGGTTCCAATTACCTTTCTAACCATTTTTCTGGTTATTAAAAATACTATATGGTAAAAGAAGGGAAACTGTGAAACCTTAATCTGCCACCACCATCCTTCACTGAAACCCTCACAAGCTTCAACTGCAGCTCAAAATTACTATTTACAACACCTCCCACCTTCAATTCCATTGCATTTGGATCTTAAGGAAAACCAACCTCAAGCAGCCAAACCATAACCTTGATTTTCCCTTTTATCCACCACGGGTGGCTTTGTACCCACGAGAATATCATATGTATACTCATCTGGTATAATTCCCTTTTCAAGCATGTCATCATGAAGTAAAAAGGCTTCCTGGAACTTCCCTTCCCGGAAATATGAATTTATCAACATGTTGTAAATATGTACATTGGGCTTCACACCGAACCTCTCCATTTCTTGTAGAACCTGCTTGGCGATTTCCCTTTCAACTTGCCCATTCCTGCACAGTCCGTGTGTCAAGACAGTAAAGGTAACTACATCAGGCAAAATCCCCTTTTCATTCATCCCATTGTACAGCTCCAATGCACGATTTTCATCACCAGATTTGAACAACCCATTTATTAGAGTAGTGTATAAGGCTGTATCGCATGGGATTCCTTCAGCAGACATTTCATCAAACAGCTCGAGTGCGGGTTCCATTTCTCCCAAGTCTTTATACCCAGATATGAGACTGTTGTATACAGTTGCACTTGCAGGTAACCCCAATTGCTTAAAGTTATGGTACAGCTCTGCTGCAGCTTCCATGTTTCCCTCTTTGCAAAACCCAACAACAAGCATATTATAAGTACACATGTCTATTTTTAAACCCCTCCTATTCACTTCATTAAGAAACTTCAGCGCCAAGTCACAGCAACTAGACTTACAGTAACCGTCAATAAAGCTACTATAAGTAACTATATCAGGGGCAATGCCTCTCTTGCACATTTCCTGGAAAGTGGAGGCAGCACAAGCCATGTTGCCAGCCTTTACAAACCCGTTTATGATACTGTTATAAGTCATGCAACTGGGGACAAAGCCATCTCTGATAGCCTCATATAACATCTTAACCGCCTCCAACATGCAGCCGGAAATGGAGAGCCCATTGATCAGAGTGTTGTATATGAACTCATTACAAGGTACACCTAACAGTTGCATTTCTTCAAGCAGGTTGCGAGCTTTATGAAATTCATTTTTCTTTGCATAATAATTCATCAGGGTGCTGTAAGTTACAGCATTTGGTGTTAAGCCTTTTTGGCGCATTTCAGAATATAAAGTTATAGCTGAATTTATATTTCCCCTCTTACAAAGGCCGTGAATCAAAGTATTGTAAGAAACAACACTGGGTTTCAAGTTGCAACTTAGCATCTTAGCCCACAAATTATTCGCCTCTTCAATTTTACCCTTTTGGCACAGCCAGTGAAGGAAAATGTCAAAAGATATTACATTAGGAATTCCTACCTGTACTGCCTCCTCAAACAAGCTCTTTGCCTCATTAAATTTATCTACCTTCAATAAGGACCTCATAACTGTATTGAGATTGAAAACAGATGGTGCAATACCCATCTCTTTCATCTTCAAATAAAGCTCATGGGCTCTTTCAGAATCTCCTAATTTAAAACAGCCCTCAATCAAAACTGAGAAAGTAACCTTATTTGGTGCATCGCCAGATTCAAGGATTGTTGAAAACAAATCCAATGCACTGTTTAATTGTCCCTTCAAACAAAACCCTTTCATTAGACTGGTCGCCCCGATTACATTAAGTGGTATACCATGCGACCTCATTTCATCTTTCAAATTTAATGCCTTCTCAATCTCTCCTTCCTTAACACATGTACCAATTAAAGTGTTATAAATAAATTGAGTTGGTACGAAGTTGGCCTCTTTCATCTCATCTGCAATCCTTAAAGCTTGTGGCAAATCTCGTTTCATGCAAGCATATCTGATAAGTGAACCATACATTCGCTTATCAAGTTTCAAACCAGCATCTGCCATATCCTTCAAGTACATATCAACTTCATCTAATCTTTTAGAATTTAAACATCCCTTAACCATTACGTTAAATGTGAAATTATTGAAAGGCAAACCTTTAGATTTCATCCCATTGTACAGATTCTGCGCTATTGCAAACAAGTTCAACCGTACAAGAGAAAACAACAACTGATTTCTGGTATGTAGACCAACAACCAAACCTTTTTGGGACATGTAAATGAAAGCCTCTGATGCCTCTTTAACCTTACCCGAATAAACATATGAACGCAACAGGTAAGTAAAAATGCGACCATTGAGACCGAACCTTGTAGAAGCATCAATGACCCGATCCACAAGGATATCAGGTCGGGTTCCTGGGTCAGAGAAGAACGACGGGTTCAACAAATTCGATGCTTGTTTGTTCAACCCGGATTGAATGAGTATGTGAAGCATAACACAAGTCGGGTCAATCCCAACAAAACCAGCAGAATTGAAGTACTTGAGAGCAGCTTTTGGGTCATGTTGATTGGATAGAAGCTGTTTTACAATCGTTTCTTCTGAGGCATCTTTCGGATTGAACAGAGAACTGAGAGTGCGAACCGAATCAGGTTCGGGATTGGGTTGAGAGGAAAGGCACGCTGGTGCGAATCTGGAGGCGCATAGAGAACGGGAGAAGGAGAGCCATGGGGACAAGTTGAGAGAGGTTTGTAAGGCTTTTCTCATGGCGGAGCACAGGGTTTTGGTGAGTGGCGAGAGCAAGGAAGGAGTGTAGGGTTTATGACTCTGGAGGAGAAGAAGCTGAGGTGTTCTGACTTCTGAGGTTCATTATTTTCAAACGGTGAAAAGCCCATGGGCTGATTTAAATACCCAACTACAATTGGCTTTTAAAGCCCAAATTAAATTCAGAGTTTATATTAAGCCGAATCGGGTCCAAATATCTGAGCGACCATACCCGATAACCCGAAACGGGAATCAGACGGGGGGCGGGGGGGGGACCCGCATCCTCTACCCATCTCTAAGAGATGGGTAGAGTGCCCATCTCATCACGACCGTCTGATCTAATCTGGACGGTTCATTTTTTTCGGGTCAATAATTTTTTTCGGGAGTGGTGGAATGCACGGGGCTCCTTTAACCGTTGAGATTAAATCAGACGGTTGAGATCGAGAGATGGGCACTCTACCCATCTCTAAGGGATGGGTAGAGGATGCGGTTCCGGCGGGGGGGAGGGCTCTCCGTTGTAACTTGTAAGAGAGGAGAAACATTTTCATCAAAAAAAACAAAAAAAAAAAAGAGAGGAGAAAGATGAGAGGTGTAGGGGGCCCACTGCTCTGCATCGGCGATCTCCTATGCGACGTTGCTGACGATGACGTCAGCACAGTCGACACACTAGAGATCCCGTCCTCCTCTCCCTCTTCGTCTGCCTCTCCTGCCTCTCCTTCCGAGCCATCCTCGCCGTCTGATCTCAATCGCCTCTTTGAGGTAACTCGTCTCTCTCGCTGTATATATTATCGGATTAATTACTTTGGTTTGGTACTTTGGTTAGTTGATGAGCAAATTGGACGCTGTTTACTTGCCTTGTTAGGATCAACTGTAGATTGTTTGATTAAGTATCTATTACCTCCTAGCTATTTGCAATTAAAATTGTTATTTATTTTGACTTTAGTTTACCGTAATCTAACTCTGATTTCACAATATATTGTAAGTCATATCCAATTTGCTTCATTTAAAACAAAAATTGAAGTGCAATGTGTTCTGTATTGACCCTAAAATCCTCGATTATGCTATTATGTGTAAATGTTACATTATTTTTATGGATAAGTTTTCAATTCGAAATTTACGTTCTCATAATTCTACTGATAATAAACAATCCCTATATTGTTTCAAGGAAGAGATATTGATGTTTTTATGTATAAAAAACACTATCCAGTTCAATGAAATGTTGTGTTTGATTTTATTTCTTACAAATTTTTTTATCTTGTTTGTTTTACGTCTTACATATCAGGAACATTACAATGAATTAGTGAAATCACTTGATGGAAATGATCACTCGTGGACGAATTTGATGCTAAAGGTATGTGACTGAAATTAAATATGCTCTACTTTTACCTTTTGGTTGCACATTCCTCTTTGATTTCATGAAATGGCAGTACCATATTTTACTACTCATGTCACATTAGAACGTATTATTATCATATTACAAATAATTATTTAATTCAGTAGTCATTTTCTCATTAATTGTGATCTCGGAATCATGTCGTGCCTTATTGACTGATTCATATCAGAACAAGTTTCTAAAAAAACTTTAGATAACTTCTATGACTCAAATAATAAGAAGACTGCAAATAGTGGTGTCTCCAAGGAATCAAGCAAATTTATCTGATGTCCTTAATAGGGGCGTGTTTTGGATGTAAATTTATTGCAATTCTAACAATTTTTTTATGAGCAGTAAGCAAAAGTAGTACTCGTATGATAAAAATTACACATATTTACATCAGAAAATTAAAAAGATAAATTAACACAGCTTAAGGAAGGGAAAGCTTTGTCAACGCAAACCAGTGCGTTAGCTCTGCTGTTTAATCTGACTTTGTTTAAGCAATGTTTTTGATAATATGTATTCTGTATCATTTCTTATATCTAGCTGTGTGCTACTCTAAAGATTGCTGATAAGTCGGTTGTCGCGGCTGATTCCAATGTACAATTATTATTGGAGAAGGTAGCAATGCTTGAGAGCTTACTAAAGAGAGGTGACTCTATTGTTAAGGCTTTAGAACAAAAGATGCAATAGTTGTGTCAGGTTCTAAGCAAACATAAGAGGCTTGGAAGCTCTTATTGGTTTCTGGGATATTAGGAGCCAATATGTATATCATGCCAACTAGGAGCCAATATTTAAATGTTCAGTGCAAAGTGTTTTGTTGTTAAGTAATAAAAAGATCCTTGTTTAGTATTGGCTTTCATTACTCTTTTTGTCTAAGAATTCGTGGTCTGACTATCAGTGTTTCAATAATGTTCTTTTGTTTGTTGGCTTCCGACAAATAGTACAAAGGAGGATAAACTTAAGCACAATAAACAGTGGATTTTAGGCTAAACAGAAGCATAAGGTAGTAAGCCAGACCATGAGAGTACAGACTACAAAATGTTCTTAAATTCTGTTTACCCAACTGATGCATCAGCAAAAATGCCTCACAGAAAGGAAACATTAATTTACCCCAAATTGCACCCATAAAGCCCTTGCTTACAATCATGCCATCATCAGACATATTATATTCCACATCATCATCCTCTTCACCATCATCTATGCTCTTTGTGTTCTCCTCATAATAATCAAACTCAAAAAGGTCTGTGAACCATGCTAATTAATTCACTCCCTCAAGCTTGTAAAGCTGCTGACAACTCAACAGGATGGCACCAAGGCCGGCTTTGCTGAAACAGCTTTATGCCATCTCAAACCAAGTACTAGCACTGTCTCTGAGCTGGCTGAGTGCCTTGGTCTCCTCAGGCTCGGTAATTTTGCTGGTATCTTTGAAGCAGTATAGGATATCGTTATTACCAGAAAGATATAGGGTTGGCAATCAGTAAAATAAATGGTTATGGGCCTTTACAAGAATGCCAATGCAAACTTTGATATTGCTATTGCTTCCCAAGATTTATTCCATGTGTTCTTAGTATATGAATTTTGGTACTTTTTTCAAAACTTTTGTTACAATAAAAGACCCAATGTCTATGTCAACGGTAAGAATTATTGGGGTGAAAGTTCTGTTAAAGAATTATTGGAGTGAAAGTTTGTGTCAACGGTAAGAATTCCATGTGATATATCAGCCCATGAGGGAGAGTATACTGCAGTAGGTGCACTTGCCGCCTCCTGACTCGAGATAATTGCAAAAAACTTTGTTTCCTTGCTAATAAAACAGGAAGAGAGTAATATTTCACTTCAAACACAGTCAGGATGTGGTTTAATTTGAATGAATTTAGAAGAAAAAAATAGAAAATATATGAAAATACGTCGAAATTTTATTTGCAAGTGATTTTTGAACCCATTTCGGCTTAACCAACATCCCTACTACTTATAAAAGCACTTGAATATCAATTTAAGGGTGGAAAACAATTAGACCAACGATGTAAACAATAATGTACTGACGGGTATAAATATTTTTTTTTCTTTGATAATTTATTAAAAATAGAGACCAAGAAAAGCAATATCAATAGGAGATAGAAAGGCATAATATTTGTCATTTTATTTTATTTTTAACGTTATAATTCTTTATTCGTTATTGGTTAAGGAAAGAAATGATACTAACACTTTTTAATAAAAATGCATAATACTTTTTGGGCGTGATTACCAGTATCGATAATGATATCGTCAATATATATTTTTCTTTGCTAGAAAAAAAAATAAGAATTGACTCAAAAGTCAGTTTTACGAGTCTGACGTCGCCTCGTATAAAAGTACTGGCACATATGTCATCGGTTTTTGTGGACCGCGCTTTAAAAATCAAACAATTTCAATTATGTTGTAAAATAAAGAGGAACAAAGAAATAAAGAACAATATATCAAGGGTAAATAAGATAATATTCTCAATCTCATTTTTACAATTTCTATTCTCTCTTTCATCAATTCATCCATTCCTTTACACAAGTTTACAATGCCTTTATTTATAGGCTACAAATGAGACCTCATATAATGATCAATAATTAAGTTGTGGAAATCATGGAATTAAATAACTAGTAGAGAATATGGAGATATGGAAATCATGGAATTAAATAACTAGTAGAGAATATGGAGATAAATAACTAGTGGAAAATATGAAGATAAACAATCCATAAATTCGTTAATTTCATATCACTACTCCTTGAATATTCATCTTTCATTATACACTATTAATATGATACTTCATGATCAATATTAATATAATACTTCTAGACCAATTTATCTGCCTCGTTAAAAATCCAAAAAAAAATCATTGGAATAAAAACTTAGATAAGAAAAAAAGAGTACAGTGGATATAATGTTTCCCCTCATTTTGATATTATCGGATATCCTTCAGTCGATGTAGACTTATTAAAAATCTGAGAGTTATCGCATCCACTACGGCTGAAAATGTTTCTTCGTAATCGACTCTATATATTTGTATAAATTCTTGTGCCACTAGTCTTGCTTTGTATCTCACAATCTCATTTTTTTTCTCATTTCTTTCAATAACAAATACCCATTTGTAACCTACAGGGTTAACAATCTTTGGGCGTCTGGACTACTGGTCCAAATCCTTGTCGTTTGTCAAGTGATTTTAATTCAGTTTGTATGACATTTTTCCATTTAGGTCAATCATTTGTATGCCTACATTCTTCTATGATTTTTGGCACATTATCCTCTTCGCTTATAACATCACACATCCACATGAGTTACATTTTTGTTCAATATTGTATTAGTTCTTACATAATTTATAGAAATCTCATAATCATTTGAAACTTCAGTTTCTTCTGGAACTCCATCAATATCTTCAAGAATTTTAGTTTCTTCTAAAACTTTATTAATATCTTTTGGGATTTTAGTTTCTTCTGAAATTTTGTTAATCTCTTCTAGATATTTAGTTTCTTCTGGAAACTTATAAATCTCTTCTGGGGTTGTACCAACTGTTTTATTATGCTCTTTTCTTTTTACGTGAATTTATATCCTTAGAACCAATTGATCATCCATGTTTTCTACATTCATGAGATTCATTTGATATTTTTGTAATATCTATTCGAGTAGGTGCATTTATAGCCGGAATATGTGAGTTAGTGATTCTATTTATATTTGTGAATGCGTCAGGCAATTCATTTGTTCTTTGCAAATTTATAATCTTTTGAACTTCAAGTTCACATTGACCGCTTTGGGGATCAAGATAAGATAATGATGAATTCCATGTCATTTGTTTATCCAATTTTTATTTTGATTCACCTAAATTTGGAAATATTGATTTATCAAAATGATAATCAGCAAATTTTGTTGTAAAAACATCTCCTGTTAACGATTCTAAATATTTGACAATAGAAGGATAGTTAAAACCAATAAAAATTCTCAACCTTTTTTGAGGTCTCATTTTTGTGCGTTGTGGAGGAGAATTGGAACATATATTGCAAAACCAAATACCTTTAAATGAGACAAATTTAATTCTCTTCCGGAGACCAATGTAATAGGGAATAGTTATGATCAGCAGTTGGCCTTAATCTAATTAGTGCAGCAGCATGTAATATGACATGTCTCCATGCAGAATATGGTTACTAGATTTCATAAGTAATGGTCTAGCTATTAATTGTAACCTTTTAATAAACGATTCTATTAGACCGTTTTGTGTATGAACATATGTCACTAAATATTCTACAATAATCCCAATAGACATGTAATAATTATTTAAAGCATGGGATGTAAATTCTCGTGCATTATAAAGTTGAATTCTTTTAATTTGATGATCTGGAAAGTTGGCTCTCAATTGGATAATTTGTGCTAATAATATAGCAAATGCAACATTTCTTGTTGGCAACAAACAAACATGTGACCGATGTGTTGATGCATCAACTAAACCATAAAATATCTAAATAGTCCACATGGTGATGTTATAGGCCCACATATATCTCCTTGAATTCGTTCTAAAAATGATAGAGGTTCACATCCAACTTTATCTGGAAATGATCTAGTAATTAGTTTTCCAAGAGAGCATGTTTGGCATATCAATTCTTTTGATAACTTAATCTTCAGGTCCTTTAGGTGAAGCTCATTTGCGCTTTCAGTTATTCTCCTCATCATTATATTTCCTGGATGACCCAATCTATCATGCCATAACGTAAATAACTTTGGATCAACTAACTTTTGGTTAGTGATCTAATTTGATTCTATTGCACTTATATAAGTACCATATAGTCCATTAAACAATACTTGCATTTTTTCCAAAAAAATTTTCTGGCTATTTATAATAGATACGTTATGAAGATATTCGTAATTTTTGTATTCATAGTTTCAATATGATAATCATTCTTTCGAATATCTTTAAAACGTAGTAGATTTCTTTTATATCTACTCGAATATAATGGATCATCTATTACTAATTTTGTTCTTTTATATAACAAAATACAAACTTTTCTGGAGCCTTCAATAATATTGCTTGTGCGAGATATAATTTGAATATTAGTCACACAAGAATGCAATTGCAAAAAGTATTTCTTATTTTTCAATATGATATTTGTAGTTCCGCTATCAATCAAATATGATCTTCTTTATTTAATATTGCATCAGCCATTTTCCCTTGAAATAAAAAAAAATTACTTTTATTTATTAACATATACATAATATAAAAATTAAACATAAATGAAAATTTCCTATAATAAAACTTGATAAAAGCATTTGGAAGTAGTACGTTCTCAATATTGTTCTTTTAAATTATTTTGTTATATTCAAATTGTTATGACTGTTCTGAATTTGTTTTACTGATTTTCCATTATGGAGTCGATTGCCCCTCGCTCACCTTAGCCATGGCACTGGCCTCTCGGATCGACGGATCGGCGCTCCTATCATCGTTCGTTTCTAAGAACCAAATCTTCAGATCCACCGCCTCCTCCGCCTCCGTCACGACGTCTCATATTTCCGATCGGATATTGCGCCTCTTCGCCATCGACCTCGATGGGAACAAGCGAGAAGTGGCGGGGCTCAAGTCTTTGCAACAATACATCGTGTCTTCTTAGGTGATTGAGGTACAGTTCTCTTTCTATCTTGGTACTAGTTCTATTGCAAGTTAGTGCTGTCCCAAAAAACAACATTTCTGGCTATCTTGATGGTTTTATTTTTCTGATTTTATTTAATGTAGTTTTCAGAATTGTCAGTAAGAGATGAAAGAATAGACGTATAGAGATAAAATTTCATTTCTTGCTATTCTTGATCTGCCTCCGTTATCAATTTGTATTTCTAATTTCTAGTTTGGATTTTTTTTTTTTTTTTAAATGCAAGCAGTTGCTGGAAATTAGCTTAGAAGAATTTAGTTACTTTGGTTATTGCTGCAAAATGCAAGCAAACTCAGAAAAATGGTTATTTCTGGAAATGCATTAGTTATAGAACTCAATCAATTAGTTACTGTTTACAATTAAGTTCAATACTAGTGAATCAGTCAATTTTGAACTCTTTGAGTCTTGACCTATAGTTAAAGTTCTAATTTAGGTGTAGGTTTGACAATTAGTTACTGAAAATGCATTACCTGTTCATACTATCTCTTTTTTTTTTTAAAATAGCAATAAGAAGTTCACTGAACTGGAAGAGAAGTTGAAGGAACTGGAGAAGCATTTGGAAGAATTTAAGAGCCAACTAATTCTACCTTGTATTATTTATTAGTTTTCTACTTTTCTTTTGATTATTATAATTTGTAAGTTGTAATTTCAAGTAGTATGTTGTATGAGGAAGATACACAATTAGTGGTATGGTCACTAATTGCATTTGATTTCTCATTTGCTGTCTGCAGCTTTATGAATTGGTAGTTTGTAAGTTGTAATATAATATGACTCCAGTTTTGAGCTACTTGTAATTTGAGCTTTGTGAGTTGCATGTTTCTCTGTAGCTTGTAAATGATATGCTGCTCTTATTTTTTATGCTTGAAGTGTATATTACAGTTTTCATTAGAATAAGGCTAGATGATTTATATACTAAATGCTACTCTCTTTAGTTCAAATCTGTAGCTTGTAAATGATATGCTACTCTTTTTTTTTAAAAAAAAAAAAAACATTAGAATAGCAAAATGCACACACAACAGGTACGAGTACCGATGTACCTATTTTTTCTTTGTACCTATCTTGCATAAAAAAAATACTATAGTGTTTCTATGAGCTTTTGGAAGCAGTTTCAGTAGGAGGAATCATGCGCTATAGAGTCAAAGTTACAAAACAGTCAGTATAAAAAAGAGGTTATATATATATATATCATTAGTTCCATGTTTCTAAGAGCTTTTGGAATATGCTTTCCAGGTCACAGAACAAATTTGGTTAGTTAATAGTGATAAATATGAGATAGTGCTCAGAACAAATCCTGGAACTTTCTCTCTCTGTGCGTTAGATAATAGTGATAATATGAAATAGCGCTCAACAACATCTCAACTAATTGCGTGCTTAAACTAAAAATATGGAGATTAGTTTGTATATATATCTATCTTATGGAGATGGAGATTAGTTTGTACAGGTACAAGCATAGAGCATAGAAGTGTATGGTAGAAGTGCATGATACATTCATATTGGCTATTGGGTAATACAGCACCGCATAGCCCATAGAATGACATGGTACAGGTACAAGCAAATGACATGGTACATGTAAATGGAACAACTACAAACAAATGACACCATGAAGTTGCATTATTTACTTTATTTTATTCAAACAGGTACAAGCAAATGACAGGAATGAAACATGGTACAGGTAAATGGAAGTGAATTAAAAACATTATTAAATCAAGGCCAAGTGATAAGAGCTAACAAGCGATTACAAAATAAATAAATGAAAGTGAACACCATGAAGGCATACAAGCGCATTATCCAATTTGCATTAGCATTTCTTTAATATAGTGAATACCATGAAGGCATAAAAGCGCATCTCTTTATTACAGTGAATACCATTTTAAGCATAGCAGCCAATGAAACCAAAATTTTTTTTGATAAACGCCCATGGGCTAATACATTCATTAAAACATAGTCTTACACAATACAATCGCCATCTAACTGGTCTTTTGAGAAAAAAACATAACCCTGGTGCTACTGGTGAAACCTAAATACCAGTACTAACCTTAACCAATACAACACCTAAACATACAAACTAAATTTCTTGTAATTGCTTCGACTTATCATTGAGTTCTTTCTTCATTTCTTTCATGAGTTGCTCCACCGACTTGGCCAGGAGCCAAAGCTAGGATTTTTTTTTTTTTTTTTTGTCAAAATTGAAAAAAAATAAAAAAAAATAAGAGAGAAGAAGAGGTGGAGGTTAGAATGGAAATCTTCTCCTGAGGATCGGCATCGGAAGGGAAGGGGCTTGAAGTTGAAGCTGAAGAGGAGGTGGGTTGGGGCCTAGGAGCAGTAGGTATAGGTGTCGCCGATGACGTAGAAGAGGTTGTGCAGGAGGAGGCTGAGCCACGTCAGCAGATACCCTGAAGTATAACACATAAACATAAATTAGCAATATATCACATCTTAACAATATATAACAATACATCGAAAAAAAAGATAAAACAAATGCTGAATTTGCAAACAGACACCCGCAATTTCTCAAGTAAAACGCATGACCAACAATGGTTGTGTTTAGCACCTGATAACTGATAATCTGGACCTCGATGACAGGCTATTTAAAATTTTTAATTGAAAATCCAAAATAGAAATATTACATAATTCTACTATTTCGTTCAAACTCAAAACTCAGGAACCGAAAATGCATAAAATTACCTGTCTCAACTGTTGATTTGGCCTAAACCGCACTTGTCCCAACGGCGATGCTAGGGTTTAGGATTTGTCACGTCCTCTTCGCAGGTGAGCACGGAGTTGAAAGTGAAAACTGAGTAGCAGTTAGAAGTGAATCAAAAGAAGGGGATAGATCGAAGCACGGAGCGAGGAGAGAGGTGTCCGTGCTTGTATAGGATTTTTCAGAGTTCTGAGCAGAGGTTACAAGAAAGAGGAGACAGAGACAGAAAGTTCAAGAGAGTTGAGGAACTAACGCCAAAAAAGGTAACCCTCGGCGCTTCAGCGTTGGCTAGAGTTCTGAGCCCCGCCACTTCTCGCTTGTTCCCATCGAGGTCCATGGCGAAGAGGCGCAATATCCGATCAAAAATCTGGCGGAGGAGGTGGATCTGAAGATTTGGTGCTTGGAAACAAACGATGATAGGAGCGCCGATCCGTCGATCCGAGAGGCCAGTGCCATGGCTAAGGTGAGTGAGGGACGATCGACTCCTTCGGCTTAGAGAAGAAATTTTTTTTTAGGGATAAATGAGCGCTTCACATCCAACCGTTCATTTAGTGAACGATAGCGAGCGCTTCACATCCAACTGTTCATTTAGCGAACGATTGCGATTTCCTGCGCTGCAAGCGTGCCATGCGACACAGGATTTGGAAAGTTATATAGTTTTACGCCCCTGCCTAACTCCCTCCTCTACATTTGTTGCATCTCGACTGGCGATCTCTTCCATCATTCGAACAACCTCTGTCATGTCAGGACGCTCATCTGGCACCGTTGCAACACATTCCATTGCAATCTGCAACAACTGTATTTCCTCCTTGATGTTTTTGTACCGCATCAACTCCATGTCAAATACCTTCGTCATCCACTCCTCGCGCTCCACTGACCGGACCAATGATGGCAAGTCAATGCCTTCTTCACCTGATGATGCCTGAGGCAATTGAGTTAAGAGAAAATCAGCAAAGGAATAGATTCATACACCAGCTGTCTGGACCAAAAAGTGAATAATATGTAAAGCTTACTATTAGACCCAACATGTTGCTGGACTATGATTCTACGAAGATATAAAAAATCCACCTATAAATCCATCTAATGTATGGTTAGTTTGGTCAATCTGCTGGTGAAGTTTCTTACTGATTGTTACAACAGACAAATGACATCAATATTTTTTATTTATTAGGTTGTTCAAACAGAATTTTGATACACATGTACAATGACAGCTTCAACAATTCAAATAATTATGGACCCTAAAAAAAAAACTATTCAAATAATTATTAGGCAAAATTGGAAATAACCCCTCAAATCTTGCTTATAACCCTTGTAATCATCAAAATTGGAAATAACCATTGTCATCTATATAGTTAAGGAGATAACACCTTTTGATGAATTTCACTCATATTTTAAATATAAAATTTCATTTCTTATACGTTTGGACAAAAATGACCTCAGATCTTTTTTTTTCTACTCAGAACAAGATTTGAGGGGTTTATATCCAATTTCCCCTAATTAATAATACCTTGTAGAGACACTAAAAGGTAAAGATTAAAGTGAATGTACCTGGATAGGTGCTTTGCCAGTGAGCAGCTCCAAAAGAAGCACACCAAAGCTGTACACGTCAGACTTAAATGTTGGGCTTTCTACGACCTCTGGTGCACGATATCCTCTGACCGAACTGGTTGGAGGGGTTGAGTTGCCGAAGAGGGGATAAAGGGTATAGTCGGAAAGTGAAGCAGCCTTTAAGTCAGACCGTAGGAGCACATTAGAGGCCTTAATGTTTCCATGGACCAGGTGCGGGCCCGTATGTAAATGGGCCAGGGCACGGCCAGCTTCTAGTGCCACCCGCATCCTTCTGTCCCAGTCTAGTGGGCTCCCCTGTGAACCTCGAGTTTCTAATTGAAATAACAAACAATTACATAGAATAAGTATTAGATGTGCCCAAAAACTAATCCGCTATCATATACTCGTATACAGAGGATTTCGTGCCAGAGAAAATGTGCCCAAAAGCCCCTCTTAAAAATACATAAAGTATACTCATTTCATTTCAGAATTAGCAGTCCCATCATTGGATAGTTCATTGTTAGTATTTTCTTGCTGAATTCTGATGATATCAATTTTATTGTCGGGTGGCAGACCTGGGTGACATATATTATCAGAAAGATGGAGGAAGAGGAGGGTAGATGACAGCAAGAAGCATGTCAGCGTCTTCTTCATTACACTTACTGGTCCGTTAACCCTCCAGCTGCTGGTAAAACCATTATTTTGTACAAGTTGCACATTGGAGAACTTCTATCCACTACATACAATTGGTAGGCACTTTTAATGTCTGTATATCCATTGATTCACATGTTTGTGGTGGTTAGAACTGATAAGCAACAACAATTTTGTTATTTTGTTATGTAAAAGAATAATTGCATTAAGCCCCAGTGAAAGACTCAAATCAATGGTCAAGTTATTTTTTCTTTTTGGAGATTATTTTTTCTTTTTGGAGATTATTAAATAAGCCTTAATTGGCAGGCCTCCTTTTTGGAGATTATTGAATCTGCATCTGATTATGCATTTAAACACTATTCACTTGCATTGCAATGAAAATTTGTTTTATTAATTATTCTTAACCTAAAGTGGGCTAACATGGACTTAGTATCGAGCAGTTATTGTATCTGCATACAAGTTTTACTATAGAGAAAGTGCAGTATAAGAATGTGGTATTCACAGTCTGGGATGTAGGGGGACGAGAAGTTCAGACCTCTTTTTGAGGCATTACTTCTCCAATACTGATAGATTGGTAAGCAAAATTAAAATTACAATCTCATACATGTTCATTCAATTCTGGTCCTACAAGTTATAAGATTGCAATTATCTGGTTTCCACCAGTAGAGGGCATGACTGATACTTTGTGGAACTACTAATGAGCATTTGGGACATCTATCCCAAAGAGTTCATAACAGAACATGCTAAAATTTTCTTTTATATAAGAATCGTTGTATATAGTTTTTTAATTAATAATTTGTGTCTCTGTAGATCTATGTGGTTGATTCATTGTACAGAGAAAGAATTGGGAAGGCTAAGGCAGAATTTCAGATTTTATTTTACTTCTATTTTGTTCTTTAGTAATTATGACAGTTATTAATCTTTTGTGCTGATATTATATATTGTGTTTCCTCTTCAGACCATAATTATTGATCCTTTGATGATTAATAGTGTGATTTTGGTCTTTGCAAACAAGCAGGACATGATAATATTTCTTTGCCTTTCTTTTTACTGAGTAAATGTTTGTCTATCTATAGTTTAGATTTTGCCATTTTATGTCCAGTTACATGTTATGTATGTCACTTTGGACTTGATATTCCTCATCTTTACAATGTGGTGCTTCAGAGTGCATGTGAAAGAGTTACAGTAGGGGACGGAAGCTGTGGTTGAGGATTTGAGAAGGAAAGGTTGATGCTAGAGCCATGGCCTAGTGAATGAAAGTCGTGGCCGAGGGAAGAAAAACTGTGGCTGAGGGAGCAAAAGCAGTGGCCAGGGAATGAAAGCTGTGCCAGGAGAACAAAAACCATGGCCGAGGGACGAAAGCTGTGGCCGTGGTTAATGATTTTGTCTGTGGTATATCTAGTTCTTGTATTTACATTCATAGAAATAGATATGCATATAGGTTTATACCTAGTTAAACCTTCACTTAAGAGTACCGGTGACGAAAAATTAAAATACTAAAAAAAATTATATATATACTTACTTTAGATATGAAAATTAGCATAACTAATGTGGGGGAATCGGTAAACTCGGTAGTATGATTTTGTCTGTCAAATAACCTAGGGAGTAATAATAATAGCTCTTATGAACTAAACAAACCTAGTAACTTTTTTATATATTCATAAAAGAACTTACTTAAACTACACAAAATTTAATTGAACAGAACAGCAAATCAACTGTACAACCAAAGAACTTACCATGTAGCATGGCAGAGAGGCTTCCTGCAGGTACGTAGTCGAAAACGAGTAAGTTTTCGTATTTGGAGGTGTAATACGCACAAATGGGAAGGAGGTTTCGGTGTTTGACCTTGCCAATTTTCCCCATGTGCTGCTTAAACTTGTGTGGTGCCACCACATTCTTGAGCCGCTTCACCACCACTGTCGTCCCTTCCTCTAATTTCACTTTGTATGACGTACCTACACTCCCTTTTGACAGCAGCTACATTGCATTGTAAAGAAGTGCAAAAAGAAAAATTAAGATAAAATTTGAAGGCTGAAAAGTATTGACTGAGACAATGCAGCATCCATTCTATAATATATATATGTACAGCACTTTCTCATTACTAGCTACGTACTTGCTATAATTGACAAGTCAATGGGTAGTGTGATTCTAACTGATGTTCCATATTTGTTTGAGAAAATATCAATTATTAGTGGCTATATTTTGCTAATGCCCCACCAGTCGTTTTGGTAACAACAAGCTAGCCACAGAAATTATGGAGAGTATTTTCTTTTTGAAGCAAAAATTATTGAGAGTGTATTGTGCAAATGGCTTTTTCATTGAACTAATTTATTTTTCAACCTCAGTACATCAAATCAAAGAGTAATTATATAATACCCATATCAGAGTGTACATGTAATCTAATTACCTCAGCTGAAGCACTCAACAGATCAGTTAAGCCAAAATTGTACCCGGCACCTTTTCTGAAAACCAACTGGTTTTTCTCTGCCTTTGACCTACGGGCTCGAGCGACTGTCATTTCCTCCTTTGATAATGATGTCGAGCTGACTGTCATTTCCTCCTTCGGTAATGATGTCGAGCCGACTTTAGTTTCCTCCTTTGATAATGATGTTGAGCCGACTTTAGTTTCCTCCTTTGATAATGATGTTGAGCCGACTTTCGTTTCCTCCTTTGATAATGATATCGAGTCTGTATCTCCTGATTGGGCCCCCAAAAATAAGAGAGGCAAATTAGAACATGCCTTGAGTTAATAACTAGAGACCGATAACAAAGGCAAATTGGATTTTGAACATATTGTTTTCGTTACAAAATGATACACATATAGCCAATTACATTACATGATAATTAAGAAAATATAAATCGAATTCTAAAGATTCTACATATCAGATTTTAATCTAATTGATTGCATGTAAATAAGAAACTACTGTAATTGCCTAAATTGTAATATTCTATAATACCCCCTCTCAAACTGAGCATGACTCGTCATGTAAAATTTGCATATGTTGTCTGTCATTAAACGATCAAAATAGTTAAATGACTCACATGGCTTTGTTGTCTGATATAACAATATTATCACAGACTTTGTGTGGACCCACATGGTTCTACAGAGAATATGTTGTCTGATAATAGCGATATTATCACGGACTTTGTGTAGACCCACATGGCAGACCAATGAGAGGTGTGGTCTATGCATAGAGAATACGAAACGTGTTAGGGTCCACGACATGGTTCACGCAGGGACAGATTGAACGAAACACAGATTAAAATGATTGAGATTCTTTTTAGTGAAATTAAAATGACTCATGACTGAGATGAACTAACTGGATTGAACGAATCCATGCATAAGGAAAAGTGTGGGACCCATATGTCGCGTGAAGCACCCTGTTGTTCCTGCAGTGGGTCAATTAATAAATATTGACTCGTTTCACCGCAGAGACATAAAACAGTCTTGCAAAAAATCAAGAAAAAAGACACAGGATGCACATGGAGCCTGCGAGAATGGCCCTTTGAGGCTTTGACCTGCATTGAGGTGAGAGAATGTCCCAGTTCGAAAAGACACGAAGAAGGAAAATCAAACGGGTTGGATCAAGAAAAGAAGAACAGACGATTCAGATTCAATACTGTACCAAAATTATAAATGTAACCTGTCAAGCAGGCCCACCTGTCAGCCACACTATTGATCAACAGTGCTTATCAATAGTGCCTTAGCGGAAGGGGAATTAATATATAGGTAGATTCCTCTCTATTCTTCAGAAAAATTTTATAAAAACATATTTAACGTCAAACTCAATCCAAATCTTTAACTATTGAAAACTATATTGACCTATCACTCCTCAATCCAAATCTTTAACTATTGAAAACTATATAGACCTAACACTCCTGTTATACGATCTCTATGAAACTTACACACTTCCTGATAAGAGCGGATGGCAAATACCTCCCTCTTTCTTCAAAAAAAAAAAAATAATAAATAAATAAAAAAACCCGTGCTCAAGATGATCTCTACACAATGTCCAGAAATTTGTTTGATGAACAATAGTAGTGTTCTCAATGACAAAAAGGCCTTCTGAACTTCTTTAATAATATGGAATTACTAAAATAGATTTGAGTTTCAGTGACCTCTTAAATTTTTCAAGTTGCAGCACAAGTGCTATTCCGTATTAACAAATAATTTGTGATTAATAACACTAAACCTTCTTAGTGGCTTATATTAATTATGTGCCTACCTATCTCTACTACTTATAAATGCACCCAGCGAAAGGTTTTAAACATTCATATAAAAGGAGTTAAACATTCATATAAAAGGTCAGGCTGGGAGATTGTAATTTTTTTTCCTCTACCGTTCGATCGGTTTGATCTGTGGTTGGATGTGAATCGCCAGACGAATAAACACTATGGATTGGTTTCTCATCTAATATAGAAACAAATTGAATAGCACATCTATTTGTAACGCTGATAAATTAAGAAACATATTTTTATTGTCTCACATTATTTTATTTCTTTATTTGCCCACATATGAGGGCATCTTATGCTAGTAATAAATAGAAAATGTACCTTCTGGGAGAAAACCAGGATAATCTGGTGCTGACAATGTTTTATTGGTATTAAGCATCTGCCAGACACCCTCCATGTCGGGTCGCTTGTTGCGGTCATTCTGGATGCAGAGGAGACCAATTTGAATGCAACGTTCTATCCACTCTTGCACACAATCATTACTTATTGACGGATCGATAATATCTGTTAATGTTTCTTTGTCCTTCCATCGATGCCACACCTATCAATAAGTTGAGATGTTATCCTACATTTGGCAAAATATAGTGATCTTTTATGCATGAGCGGCTATGAAATCATTTTTGAAGAGAGCTTATCCCTTACAACGTGTTGAAGAACGTCACCATTGTTTTTGGTTGGATAATGTGAAATCGTGCACCCGGCTATTATTTCCAGGACAAGCAGGCCAAAATTATATACATCTGATTTGGGTGAAAACTGTCTTAAAGTGTACAACTCAGGCGCATAATATCCTCTTGGAAAAAACATGAAAGAAAAAAATTTGGAAAGATCAATTAACAAAAATTCTCCATGTTCAATAATGTATGCATTTTATCTTTCTAAATACTTACGGTGTGCCAAATCTGTTTGTAGTGGTATCATGTGTTTTATTTTTATTGAATTTCTTCGAAATGCCGAAATCAGCAATTTTGGCATTGTAGTTCTCATCTAACAACACATTTGCTGGTTTTAAATCGCGATGGATGATGGGGTCCTTTAAACCAAGGTGGAGATAAGAAAGGCCTTTGGCAATTCCATAGATGATGTAGAAACGTAACTCCCATGTCAGTTCCTCACGCTTCTTTTTATCTGCTACAAAAAAATATAATTGATTAGACATTACACTTAATTATTCAACTCTATAATGAATACATTCCTTACGAAAAAGCAGGATTTTTTTTCAATTACCTTAAGTGTTTCATAATTATCAAAATTGAAGACTTATTTACTAATAAACCGACCTTACTTGAAGCATCATTTGTTTGTTCAGTATGATTAAAAATAAAACTAATACACAAAAGGAAACCATAGCAAATTAAGTTAACACTCCATATAAGGTACTTATTTTGTCACATGTAAACTTCTTTTATACTTCTGTATAATACACTGTTCGCCATAGCTTAGCATTATTTTTCTGTTGTATAATGGATTGAAATTGGGCTAAGCTTTCTTAATTGTTTCACTGTATCGGTCACTGGTTTAATTAGAGTGAGCAGCATCTATTTATACTGTAACTGTATTGTAATATGTCTTTTGTAATGTTGTAATATACTAATATATATATATATTGAATGAAAATTTTTGGTGTGTCAGTCACACCTATCAGCAAAAAAATAATAAAAAAAAAGAGAAGAAACAAAACTATTTAGTCCCCTCAAAACGTTAAGATAGAGAAACTTAGTGTAACTCATGGCAATTTTAGACGAACAAAAACGAAGGAAATAAAATTAAGCTGACAAACCTTTAAGGTAACTGTTGAGATCTCCGTTCTGTATAAATTCGTAGACCAATAGATAATGTCCAGCATCGGAACAAAATCCCAGAAGCTTTACAAGGTTAGCATGCTCTAAAGAATAAAGCAAAGAAACCTCTTTTGCAATATTGACCATTCCATCTACAAAATTTCCTTTTAGTTTCTTAATAGCAACTGTCTCTCCATTTAATTTACCCTATGGTCAACAAGATATAAAGGTGACTATATTAAATAAAAAATCAAATAGAAATAAAGTGATCATATATATTTTATAGAACTCAAATATAATCCAAATATTGATCCGGAGTATCAGATAATTAAAGAATTAATAGGTATTGCTAACAAAATAGATAAGCTACGCTTCCTATGACAGAAATTCTATTTTAAAAAACCAAAACATATACTGTATACTGATGGATAGTTTTTCTGTGTAATCCCAGCAAAATTATTTGCAAAAAAAAGTTTTGGGTTATTTTTTCTCACTTACAGCGAATGTACCTTCAAAGGACAATTGAAGGATTACCTTGTAGACGTCCCCAGAACCACCGCCCCCTAGCCAATTCTTGTCAGAGAAATTATTTGTGGCCTTCTTCAATTCACGTAGCCGATATTGAAAAATTTGAACCGACCCAGCTTCGTCTCTTCTCACCATTTCCTTCTATACTCTTATTTCTAGCAATAGCAAGCTATCAGAGCGCCAGAGCAGAGAACGAGGCATTTCTTATTTTCAAAAAAGTTGGTGGAAGCCAGAGGCAAGAAAACACTGATTACGGCTCAATGGATATCCCCACAGCTCAAGATCGGGCAGGATGAAGCTCCAAAACTTTGCTGTGAACGGGGGAATAAGCAGATAGAGAGATTGAATAGCGGGTCGAGAGGAAGCAAGAAGGGAAAGGCGACCGACATATCTTTCTTTTCTGTATCAACAGTGAGTTTCAGTATCGGATTGCATTTCATCTCATTTCAATTCAATTCAATTGATTTCGCAGGATTCGTTGGATCTAATATTACATGGAAATTCAATCAAATGACATCAAATCCATTCATTTTGATAAAAAATTTTATAACGAAATAAAATGAAATGACTTAAAATGATAATAAAATCACATGTTAAAAAAAATGGGATTTTGACCGGGCTCTATACGTTCTCCAAAATGACACGACACGATCGTGTTGACATGACACGACATGCGTGTTGGCACGACACGACACAATACGAATACGGATTTAACACGACACCATCGTATTATCGTGTCGTGTCATATTTGTGTCGTGTTGAGAATTTTAAAAAAATTAACATGATTTGACACGAGACGATTCGACGCGCAACACGACACAACACGAATAAGGATTTCGCACGACACGATCGTATTATCGTGTCGTGTCATAATCGTGCCGTGTTGAGAATCCTGAAAAATTAATATGATTTAAGACGACAAGATTCGACACGCAACACGACACGAACACGAACTAACACGACACGACAACACGAATTTAATCATTAATATTATAAAAAATAGCATCATAGTTAATAAACCATAAATATTTTGTCTTTAAACTATTTTTTAAAATAATTATTTAAATTATTTTTATATATTAGTGTTCAGTTTATAAACGTAGTTTTTTAACAGAAAGATATCAAAGCTTAGGTACTGATTTCTTAACGAGCTAATATGTATGCAAGCGAACAATTAAATATAAGTTAAAATGTTGTTGTATAGAAGATGGTGGCATCTGCGGTGGGGCAATTGACATAGGCATCTGGAATTGCATTTGCAGATTTGCCAAAATATTCTTATTATCGCCACTATTATCACCACTAGATGGGCTAATCCAGCTTCGTTCGATATTTGAATTACTAATAAAATTAAAACGTAATAAATTTAAAATTTGTAAAGAAGATTTATTAAATTAGTTCTTATTATATTTTTATAATAAAGTTATGTATATCCTTTGATTTGTAATTCAATTTTATATTTAATTGGAACAGACTAAAAAAATTGGGTAAAACAAAAACATAATAGCAAATTAATCCGATAAATTTTTGAAGAGTAGACTAATCCAAGGCTATAGAAAATATTACAGAGACAAAATATATACTTAAAAATAAGGAGCTTGCATATATTATGACAGTACTACAATAAATACTACTAATACGTTACCGGCGCATAATATTTAATGCTTGATTCTGAACCAACTTTATCCACAAAGCATCAAAATTGAACCAAATCTATCACGAAATCTCACATACATATTCACAACCAATCATGAAAGTATAAAAAAATTCTAAATCCAACAAAAAAAAAAAAGGAGCCAACAACTATCAGATGATTTTAGCATTCGTTGTCCACTACATGCATTTCCCACATTTTGGCATCCATTACTATTTCCTTGTATAGCTTTTAACTTGGGTCCTGCGATCTATATAATAGATCGTGAAATGGAGCTCAGAGAAAGCTTTGTATATTTATGGGCTTGTATTTTAAAAGCTTATATATTATTAAAAAGCTTATATTAATGAAAATTAAAGAGAAAACATATCAAAGCCTCTAAGTATTTCAATTGCGACTGGATTCTTGTGGCTTGACCAAACAGTAAACGCTTTATGGTTCATTTTAAATAGAATAATGATTCAAATAATCAGGTTCAATTTAATGTAAACATGGACCAACGACAATGATTAGATAATGATATTGTCAACATTTTTTTTTCTTTTCCTTTTCTATGAAAAAACGGAACAAAGAAGAAATGACTTGAAAGTTAGTTTTACGAGTCTGACTGACATCGCCTCCAATGAAGTTGTGGCACAAATGTCATCGGTTTTGCGGAAGCACCATATAAAAATCAAACAATTCCAATTTTGTGTCGATTTCAGAACAGATTTTTTTTAATCCAATGTAAATCGTTTGATTTTCGAATAGACGGTCTGCACAAACTATATTTGATCCAGTTTTACTACGAAGTAAGTGTCTTTTAGACATGATAGAATAGTGGCTATCTAGAGTACTACAAACTACAAAGTGTTTCAATATGTTTTTCTTGGCATTTTGTTGTAAAAGATATTTAAAAACGTTAAGGAACAGGCGAGTACCATTTTTTCCCATTTTGAAAAATGAAAGAGCTGATTCTTTGTGGATTTTGGAAAAAAAAAAAATATCCTTCTAGTTAAGAATATTATACCGCACAATACGTAACACCGTACAACATGAATACATGATTCACTCCTTGAGTTTAAAAAAAAAAAGAATTATTTGCTAAATAGGAGAAATTCAATATCAATGAATTTTGTGTTTATTGTTGCAAGATTTTTTTTTTCCTTAGTACACGCAATATCGATTTTTAACCATTTGTGTTTAATGCATACTATCACAAATATATAAGAAACTCGTAAGATTGTGACATCGTTTTTGGCAAGTAAAAAATACAAGGAATTAAGAAATTTTAAATAATTAACATTTGAAGTTCTCAATTAGTATTAAAATCAAAATCAAAATGGTATAAACATTTTTTGTGCATATGAACATATACGTATAGCAAGCGATATTATGCAGCAATATACATTATATTGAATATTTATTGACGTTTATTAAAAAAGAGGTTGCAGTGTCATATTAATTTGTTCCATCTAATTTTTAATATATAAAGTTCGCATGATAAGTCTAAAAGTTTATTATGTGGTCTTCCGTTACTTCACTAACGCATGCACATAAATTTAGTTATATATTAAAAACAATTTTACATATATTAAAGGTTGTATGCGTGTTAATTATTATAAACTTAGTACAAAATAAATGAAAACATTTTAAATATGACATGAATAAATCACTTGTGAAAACACAAACATCGATGCCCTGAATTATTTTTGGGATTAAGAGTTTAAAATATTGATGCAAAAGTAAGTTGTGATTAAATTAAATTTAGGCACTGAAAACCTTCATAAAAAATGCTAATATTTTGCCAAGTCGGAAGTTGGGAGCCATGCCCATGTAGTTGTCAGTATCAAACAAATCTGTCGAGCTCGTTGCAACCTGATTGAACCCAAGTAATCAAACCGAACCCAAATCCAAGTTCAACCTCTATCGCGCGCTGAGGCGCTCCCGCTGCTCTGAAAATGGAGGCGATTGAGTCGCCATGGCGAGTGCTCGAATTCTACAGCGGCGTCGGCGGGATGGTGCGGGCCCCACTCCCTGACAAACTCCTTTGATTTCTCAAAAGCTTCTCTCTCTAATTCCTCCTCTTCTTTTTTTGGATTTTCAGAGGTACTCGCTGATGGAGGCTGGGATCAATGGCGAAGTGGTGGAGGCTTTTGACATCAACGACCGCGCTAATGATGTGTATGAGTATAATTTCGGCCATCGTCCTTGTCAGGTATATCTTTGTTTACTCTGGACGAATTTGGTTGGGAGTTGAGGGGTTAGGGTTTTAGAACAGAAAGAAGCTGAAACCAGTAGAGTAGTTCTAATTTTCATTTTGAGACTATTTCTCTTCAAGGCTATTGGAAGGGAACCCCCAAGTCTGGTATATTGTGTCATAACAGATTGAAGCAAATTAATGGAATACTAATATTTATCACTAGAAACTGTAATATTTGGGAATTCTTATTCTATGTAAATTTTAAAACTAATTTGGTTGAAACCCTGCCATAAAGGTTGTGACAATTTTAACTTTTAACTCCATAATTGTATGAACAATGTATTATTGGTACTATCACATTGTATCTTTGTGGCTGAGGAAATTTAGGATTAAGAAATATTAAGTTTACTTCATATTTGAGGCGCTTTAGGAGAGCTCAACGGAGCAAACTGATCCCATAGCACCCGCACACTGTGCATCACCATACTATATGTACTGCGGCATCTTCTTTTATGCATCTCTATTTCTTTTTTGTGTAGGGAAATATTCAAACTTTGACAGCTAATGACCTAGACAAATACAGGGCACATGCATGGCTCATGTCTCCTCCATGTCAACCTTACACTCGGCAAGGTTTGTCTCATCAATTCTTCTGTTTGGAGTTATTTAGATGGTGCTATCATGTACCAACTTTGATAGTCAGCTCCTTGTTTTTCTTTCTCTGCTCTTTCATTGATCCATTGGGTTTGCGTGATGCTAGTTGAGGCAGTTTAACTGCTTGATTAATACTAAACAGTACAATACCCAAAAGTTATACCTTCAAGGGAAATACTCTGCCTGCATGGATAGGATCATTGTGTCAATGTGCATACAATAACAACAACAACAACAACTAAGCCTTTTGTCCCAAACAAGTTGGGGTAGGCTAGAAATGAAACCCAACAAAGTCATCAAGTCATTGGAATGTGTCAATGTGCATACCTGAAAAGAAAATTGAAAAACCCTGTCTGTTTACGTCAAGGAATATGCATTATAAAAGAAGTTCACTGGAGACCTCAATTATACATTGTCATGAAATGAATTGAATGATTGATTTGTCTAACGGCAGTTGTTAACTCTCATTTTGTCTCAGTGAGGTCACCTCATCTTTTCATCTTTTGTATAAAAAATTTAAAAAGGACGGAATGAATGATCATTATTTTAATTTTACTCCACCCCCTTTTCACCTCTCCGCTGTCTTCCTCTTCCGTATCCTATTTGCTGGATGGAGGCGAGATTCAAAGAGGAAAAAAAAAAAAAAAAACAATGGAGAGTATGAAGGAAACTGTCATCCTGTTTGCCTCTTTGATTGAAGAGGGACAAGTAATCAGACTGGGACACACACACAAACAAAAAAAACAGTTCAGTGGTTTTTTGGGGAAGAAATTAATTTGAGTGATCTGTTCCTGATGCAAGCAGCAAGCCATTGCAAAAGTGGCCTCTGAAATACCTCTCCTTTCGAATTCAGGATTTCACCTAAGAAATCTGCAAAATTTCATAATAAATTCAAATTTAGTGGATTGTTACACCTTAATTCAACTTGTCTTGTGTTTTAGTTTCACTAATTTCTCATTAATCTTAAGTAGTTTTTAGGTCTTCAGAAACATTCAGGTGATGCTCGAGCATCTTCATTTATCCAAATTCTAGAGGTCATGCAACACATGCGCCAGCCGCCATTGATGCTATTTGTTGAGAATGTAGTTGGATTTGAGGTTTGTATGATGTTTTTTTTTCAATTTTTACTCTCTTATTACAAAATTATCTGTTTACTTTGGAATCCTATTCAGGAACATTTAACAATACAGTATTTAATTTAATAATAAATAACGAACACACTACAAGTGCAGGATTTAGTTATTTGATGTGTACACTAGTTTTCAGTCGGTCAGAGCTGCATTACTGAGTTATTTTATATGTGTTATTTATACTCTTTAAGTCTTAATAATTTGTTTGAAGAAAGTAACATTACATGAAAATTGAGGTGGTTCCATAATATGAACACATCTTAATAACTTTAGATCTCTGGTGCAGGTATCTGATACTCACGATCAGCTGATGGATGTTCTTACGGGACTTGGTTTTGTAACACAAGAATTCATTCTAAGTCCATTACAGTTTGGAGTACCATATTCTAGACCCCGGTACTTCTGTCTGGTACGGTAAATTTGAGTAGTTTTTAAATGATTCATGAAACTGTTTGCAATTCAATCCATTTGAGTCGATATTTGGTTAATACATTAGTGAAGCAAATTTTAGTCTGAAGTTACCATCAGCCATGCAACGATACCTTTAGATTTTTGAGTTATCATCTGTATTAAAGCAAACTAGTCCGACTTTACCCTCAATTCAGATTTGAGACGCTGGTGTTTGCAATATTTGATTGACTGATTTAATCTTAGCAGTTAGCTATCTTCTATAGTACATGTGTTGATTTAAGATATAATCACATGTAATTAAGTTACAAATATGCATCTTGAAATAGCATGCCAATAATTGTTGATTTAGCTTTCTTCTTTCAATTAGATTTAATGAATTGTTTTTTCAATTTCCTACATACGCAGGCAAAAAGAAAACCTTTATCATTTCTGAACCCATCCGATGATAACAAGTTAATCCAGAGACCTCCATTTGACGTACAAAATAGAGAGATGCAGCCCTCTTGCAAGCAGATAAAAAGCTTCCTTGAACCACGGCATGTTGATTTGTAAGCTTACCTGCTTATGTTGGTTATTTCAAAAATTATATGGCATATTTTGGTAAAGTGCTAGCCTTTCCTGGTACAGTTTGGTGACTTTCATGGTTACAGTATGGACTGTAATTCTGATGCAACAATTTTGACATTTGATTGCACAACTTTCTGTATATTGAGGCTTAAGTAATGTTTTATCTCATTGTGATGATTTATTAAGTTAAAATTTAGCTAAATGTTGTAATATTTGCAAAATTGCGGGTTATATGAATTGCAAACTACTCCTTAGTGCTTTCCTTAAGGTCACATTCTTTCCTTTGATGCATATATTGGTACATGGAGTAACTAATAATATATAAAACATTGCACGCAGTGGTAAAGAAGAGGCCGAAGGAGGTTTAGAGAACATCCATGGTGCAGACCAATTTACTGTCCCCACAAGTTTGATAGAGAGATGGGGAAATGCTATGGGTACCACCTTTTTCTTATTTTTTTTGTTACTTTTGCATGAGCTCTCTTGAATATTGAGTTTCTCAACTGGTCCCACATTTTGTGTTTAATTTTCTTGCAAAAATGGTAGTTATCTCTTGAATATTAGGTTTCTCAACTGTGTGGCAGGTCAGGTTGGGTTCCATTTAGTAAATTAGTCTTTGGACTTAAAAGTTGAATTTGGGTTTTCGATTATTCAGCTGGCCAGTAATTTTGGATTATTTTGGTTTACTTCGTGAAAATAATCTGGGCCTGTGACTGGGTTGTTTTTAAGTTTCAGGCCTGTTCCACATTGTTTAGGTCTATTTGGGATCTCTCATATTTGTAGACAAATATAAAGCCAATTAGACAACCCAAATAAAAACTAGAGAAAATATAATTGGAATCAACTTATGCTTACTCAGATATATTCAACTAACCTAAAATCTTGGTGTTACAACTTGAATAAGCACTAATTGAGTACAATGGAACCAGATTTATTTTATTTTTTAAACAACAAAGGAAGCATAAGAGCCAGTATTTTCACTGGGTATGTTCCTTCATTAAGAGACTATATGTACCAGTTATAGCTGGTGCCATATTTGTAGTATTTTGGACTACACTACTGTCAGATTATTAAGTACCTTGATTGTCTGCCAGATATCGTGTATCCCGAATCAAATAGGTGTTGTTGTTTTACAAAAAGCTACTACCGGTATGTGAAGGGCACTGGCTCCTTACTAGCCACTTATCAGGTACAACCCTTCTCACCTGTTCCTTCTTTTTAAACCCCCTGTATCTAGCTTGATGCTTTAATGGATGAGGAGGCCACTATTGGCATAGTTTGAGTCACATTCAATAACACTGGTACATACAAACATTTAATAATGGTACCACAACAGAATAATATCCTTGTAATCACTTCTACTTGTGACCTTTAAATCATTGTACTGGCCCATTTGTAGTTTCTACCCTAGTAGCAAAAAGATGTGGCACTTACAATCCTTGATGAATGATGACTACTGACCTTACAGAATGCTTTTCTCGTTGTTATTTGACTAGAATGTGAAACAGAACAGCGAAGAAGTTGTTAATGCTACCCCATTGAACGAATTGGGCTTGCGATTTTTCACACCTCGAGAGGTAATCATTTCCTTTTTATAGAACAATTTAGAGTACTTGTGCAAATCTGACTGTAAATGGAAGGAATGAGGCTCAGTTGTACAATTACTTAGGCATAGGTGGTCTTCATTTAAAAAGGTTGAGACAAAATTGGAGGTTCCATTACACGATTGATAATGAAGCTAAGCCTATTTGGGGCCTAATTTGTTTGGATTATATTCTTAGTTTTTGCAATTGTTCTTATTGTTATTTTAAGCTTAATCATTTGACTAAAACATATATTTGATCCATTTCAGGTTGCAAATTTGCATTCATTTCCCCCAACTTTCAAGTTCCCTGACCACATTACTCTTAAGCAACAGTGAGTCACGTGTCAATTTTTCATTAATTTTCTTTATTGTTTGTTTCTGTTATTAAAGCAGTTGAAAATGCTGCTATTAAGATTCCAACTAGTATGCAAGGATTGTTTTTGTTTATTTATAATCTGGTGTTTGGGGCTAAATTTGGAAGCACAATATATCCAAGGAATGAGGATCATTGTGATCTTCATCTTCTTAGTTCTTATATGACGCATACAGTATATGAAAACGTAATGTTCATTTTCTCTGTAGGTTTGCTTTATTGGGGAATAGCTTGAGTATTGCTGTGGTGGGGCCCTTGCTGCAGTATTTATTTTCTCAATCTACTCAGTAAGATTGATTATTCACGCTGCACAGGTGGCTTGATGGAATTAATGTATTTTTTTTTTTCACGGTTCCTAATTTCCTCTGTTAAAATTAATTTATTGAAAAATACGAAACATTGTTCCAAATTTTGTTAACTTCTACAGGACTGTGTTCCTTTTATAGTGTGTTTCGATGGGTTGAGAACAGACACATCAAAGAGGGAAAAAAAAAAAAAAAACTAAAAATGTGATTTTGACGCACTTCGTCAATCACTTCTAAAATTTGTTTACTGAAGGAACGTATCTAAGAAAGAACCACATTGTTTACCGAAGGAACGTATCTAAGAAAGAATCACATTGATATAATCCAAACTTCCTAATTCTCGGAACCATTTAAAATATCGTGTCAACGCAATCTTGATTTTTTCACTAGAGTGTGAGCATAGTTTGGACTATTTTTGCTTTGGGGTGTAGAAAGTTATAAAAATAATAAAACTTACTAGTTTATAAAAAAAAAAACTTGCGTTTTGAATTTTTCTTCACTTCGTATATTGCTCTTATAACCGTAGAAGTATGAACTAAAATTTACTAGTTAGTACTATGGATTATCTACTAACTTTAATGTTTCTCTCAAAAGTCATAAGACAGTGGACGTAAAAGCTATTTTTAAGTATAATCCAGAAAATAACATCAGCAAATAGTAAATTGCGTCAACAAAAAATTTGTCTGCACCAAAAATATAAAAATTATTAACGAATTCGGAATATGTACATGTCAGCTCACTCTTATTATTTTTCCAGCCGAGTAATCCAAGTTAAACAATTTAAAAAAAAATAGTTTAAGAATTAAATCGAAATTCTGCTATTAAGGTGTGTATGACACAAGGATCATTGAATTACAAAGAAATTTGACCCTTATCTAATCTAATTGGAAAATAGGAAATCCAGTATTAAGCGATCCGTAAAACCGTAACTAATACCTGAGCCGCGCCGTTTGGCACGTGTGCCGCACGCGCAATCCCCCTGGCGATTCACTTTTTGATTTCACTCTCCAGTTTTCACCTATCCGCTAGCAAGAGCGAGCTTCGCTTCGTCTCTCCAATAATCTCCCAAGAGTGGCACCTTTTTCTCGCAGTCAATACCTATACAAAGTAAACCATCCCCCAAAGGCCCAAACACAACACAACACTCCTCTTTTCTCATTTCTCATTTCTCATTTCTCATTTCTCAAATCTCAAAAACCAAACCAATTAAAAAAAGCGCTTCCCAAGGCGGCGACCTGAGAACTCGATGTGGCGGCGCGCCTCCCTCTCCCTCATTCGCTCTTCTCTCCGCTACCGCGCCGGAGATCTCTCCCATGGCGCCTCCGACGCCCGCGCGCTCTTCTCCTCCTCCTCCGCTTTCCGTCGTACCTCTCCTCTCTTCTTCTCTGATTCTGGTATGCCTCTTGATCTTAGATCTCTCTTTGTCAGATTTGACTTGATCGGACTTTTTCACGAGGGTTTTGTTCCTTTGGGGTTTTAGGAAGTGCTTCCGTGACGAAAAGAGTGGAGGATGTGATGCCGATTGCCACTGGGCTCGAGAGAGAGGAGATTGAGGCTGAGCTTCAGGTTTGATTTAGTTCGATCTGATTTCCTTTTCGTCTTTTTAGCTATAATGCTGGGTTCTTGATCTGGTGACGCATAAGAGATGCCTTTGTTTATAATAATTTTTTCTATCTTATTTTCAGGGAAAGCAGCGTTTTGAGACGGCACCTCCTGTTGGCCCTTTTGGAACTAAGGTTAGTTTGGCATTTATCATCTGACTTTATTGATACGCTTATTTATCAATAGTCGATTTATTTAAGCTTCCAATCTTCTTATTGCATTGGTCTGTCTTTTTAGCTATGCAAAAACTGGGTCTAATTCTCATTTTCTTTTAAGAAGCCAAAATATTAAGTGCATTCATCTGAAGTTTTCTCTTTCTGAATCAGATATAACTTTTATGCTGTTAGTCTGTTTGAATAAAGTGGACACATCCTATTTCTGCACAGTTTGTCATGTAATTGCTAAAGCATCCTGTAAAGGTGTACATTTAGCTTCAATATCATACTATCAGGGGAGCTATCTTTTGTACACCTTTTATATGAAATAGGAAATATGTTTGATATTTGCATGAGCTCTTGCCCACATATTCTAATGTCTTCCAAGAAGTAAATATTACTCAATGGTTGTGTTATTCAAAGGGCAGCTTGACTCATGTCATCTGGTATAATTTTAGTCTTTTTAAGAAAAAGAAGTGCGGATAATTTTTAGAGAGAAGCAATTTTATTGTACATTTTGTAGTATGATTTATTTCAATACATTTTAATTTGTAGATTGAGATGGGTGAATTTAGGATGCAGCGGTTAATGTGTAACTGTCACATGTTTGTTCTTCTTTGTAAAGATGAACTGTTTAAATAGCATTCAGGAAATAAATTTATATTTTCTTTTGTGTGGTCAAGTAACTGTCGGAACCAATATCAGCATGATGAGATAATTAGTGTCGTTGGATACTCTTCATGGCTTAATTTCTTCATACCAGTAATTATATGAAAGAGTTCTTAACTTACATTCTGTTTATCTTTTTTTTTTTTTTATTATTGCATCCTAATGCCTTTAGGCCATTCTATTGAATGGTGCATACAACTTGGTTTTTCTGTTTATATAAACTAGCATATATTTAATTGCCTAACTGATTATTTATGTTTGTTCTATGTATACATTTTACTGCATGATTCTTTAATTTTACTTGATTATCATGATTTTTTTCCCCTCTTGTAGGAGGCCCCAGCTGTTGTAGAATCCTACTATAACAAGAGACTAGTAGGTTGTCCTGGTGGTGAAGGAGGTACTTTATTTCTCGATAACTTTTATATTCATTTTTTATGTTAATTTTGTAACTTGCCTTATGTACATATAATGCATATATTCAAGGACTTTGATTTTGACAATTACATCAATACTTCTAATGGTACATAATGGTGCATGCATGGAAGGTGTTGGTATGTGTATGCATGTATATGATAGAAAAGTTAATCCACTAATTAAACTGGTACACATGACAGCATTCTGTGCCAAAACACCAAAATGTTACTGAAGGTGTACCGAATCCTGTATTTGTTGTATGTATATTTGACTTTCAAGTTTGTCAGAAGAAGATTGCTCTCCTACTTGATTTCCTAATTGTAACATTTACTACGTAACAGAGGATGAGCATGATGTTGTCTGGTTTTGGTTGGAAAAGGACAAGCCACATGAATGCCCTGTTTGCTCTCAGTACTTTGAGGTAATTTGTGTGTGTGTGTGTATTTGTGGAGCTGGCATTTTCATTCTGCCGGCTCCCATTTTCATAGAAGTGCAAAACAGGATATAAAGTTACTGTTGCAAGTTGGATTTAATTGTTTGCATCGTGCTTGGTCTTAGTCCTATTTACTACTAGTGCTGTCTAGTAGTTGTATTGTACCACAAAGAATATAATTATACAAGCCTGCAGGATATTTTAAACTAGCATGCTGCATATCTAAACAAGCGTGAAATTGTACTCCTTGGTTACTAAAAAGTATGTATTGTATAGGTAGTATGCAGGCCGGCCCCTTTTACTGGGCCATTGACTGTTGTACGTTCAAGTTTCGAGTAGTTTTGGGAAGATGCATGTATCATGTCGTTTTGTTTTTAACCTAACCTTGTCTGATAAATAGTTTTAGGCCTCCAACAAATTAGGCCTGAAACTCTTTTCTTTGGTTTATTAGCCCCATAAACTTTTGGTATCAGTCTAATTCAATCCTTCCAGTAAATAGTTATTGAGAAAGATATTAATGCAGTTGTTTAGGTATGGATAACTTTATAAACCTTCAAATTACGATCTTAACTAGTTGAGCCATTGGACAAAGCTATTGGCTGCCAGTAACCAATTCAAAAGTTCAGAGGTCCTTTTGCACAATGTACTATATTTTGAGGGGCTCATCAAACAAAAAGAATGTTCATACTTGTTAGTGCAACAGTTCATGTGTTCTTTAAAGATTCTCCACATATTAGAATACAGCAAGCATTGTAGGACTCCTTATATATTATTTTGTGTGCATGCAGCTGAAAGTGATAGGCGAAGGAGGTGACCCAGAGCCACATGATGATGATGATGAAGATGAGCATCATTAGATGATTTTTCAATCAAATCAAATCGTGAAAATAAAAGAAAAGATATAGTGAGGCAGAGGATCTGCTACTACGCTGAATCTGTTTTGTTTAATCTCTCCACCCAAGGATTTCTGAGATTTTGCTTATGTCAGCAGGATTAATTTCTCACTTTTTGTTTGTTTTGTTTTGTTGTCTGACTTGATTTTTCTTTGAATGCATAATTGCATGGTGAATATCTTTCTTTCGTACTTCAATAATGATTGATGCCAGATTGGTATAATTGACTTTCTAGGAGAACAATTAAATCACTAGACTTACATTATTTTCTTTTCTTTTTTTTTACTATGTTATTGTAGCTGTGTGGTGCAATTGTCACATTTTCATGTTTTAACTTTTAATTCTTTCCTGGCCTTTAATGGTGTTATATCTCCTAGTCATTAACAGTGTTATTGCAAATAGTTTTGGGTTATGACAGAAAGTTCTTTTTTTTTTTTTTTATTGTGGTGTTACAATACCAGGTTATCGTGCGCTGACTGTGTATACCCTTTTTTTTTTTTTTTTGTCTTTCAGTTCGTTAAATATTGAGAGATTTGTTGACCAATCGAAAAGCAACAGCACAGAGCTTCTCTATGTCGTCCTCTCATCCCATTTTATTTGACGGCAGGAGGCATTCTCTATTTGAGGATAAATTTACTAATATTTTCTTGTGACCTAACCAGCAAAGTTCCATCGGCAGCTCTAGTGGTAGAGTGGTCCGATCGAAGGAGATGCTAGCACGGGCTATATTGAATGATATCTTTACATATCTTTCCCTGCCTGATCTACACTTAATTTAAACCTTGTCTGTGCACTTGCTTAACTTTAGTTTCTTTTGTTGTTTTATCTTCGTCTGTACTTTTGAGCACACCTATGTTGATTCTAGATCTTTGTCTTGTTTTGGTCTCATCTAAACGCATGCTTGTCGTTTTCAAGCATCCAAATGTTTTTGTTGTCATACTGATGATTTAAGTATCTCTCGGTAATATGCTGTGCTCAATCTCATCAAATCAATTCAAGGTTTGCAACGTCTTCTTTATAATTTTGTATCTATTTTTTTGGAAGGAAAGTTTACAACGGATTTATTAGACAATATCGATTATTGTTAAAATATGTTTCAATTGGTATCCAAAATATATACAACAACAACAACTAAGTCTTTTGTCCCAAACAAGTTGGGTAGGCTAGAAAAGAGACCCAACAAAATCACCAAGTCACCAAAAAATAAGAAGTATATGTCAAAATAGGACTAATAATACTAAGAAAATAATATAGAAAAACAAAATAAATTAGTAGTAATAATAATAATAAAAAAAAGTTGTAGTAGTAGTAGTAGTAGTGAGGCCTACACCTAAGCAGTGAGCTAATAATCTAACCTACAAATCTAAGACTAATTATATGTCAAATTATTGGTATCCAAAATATATGAAATATATATTATATACTAATTATCATATAAAAAAATAAATTTTATCCAAGTTTTGCCATTCATCAAATGACATAAATTTTGCGAAAAAAAAAAAACCATATACTTAATAAGACTAAATGACAATCAAATTGTATGAAATTCGTTGCGGCAATATATCGTTCTATAGGCCAACAATATATTTATTTTTTTAATTTCTTATTTGTAAAATATTCTTATTGTTTGATAACCAGTCTCATGAACACCCACCATGAAATTTTTATACATTTAAGAGATGAATTAATGGATACCCAGAGAACACCCACCATGAAATAATGGATGCACACTCATCTATTATGAGATAAATTATTGGTAATTGAATATTCCATACTCTATTTCAGTTAAGAAACAACTGATCATGTAGTTTTAATCTAATAAAAAGGAAAAAATTTCTTGACTGCTACAAACAGCTGTCTTAATTTTTTTTTTTTTGACAATTTTTCTAATATCTGCCATAAACGCATCTATTTTTTTTTTCATTATTATGGCATATATGCAAGGGCCTAGCAAGATTTGTGTTGCCATTGCCTCTGTAATGTCGGCGACATCATCTTCACACTTCATCTGTCGTGATTGCTAACTCAACTCTATGAAAAAGCCTCAAAATAAGTTGGAGGTTGCGGGTTCAAAACCGGTTGGAGGATTTTTGTGATATTTAATTTTGAAAAGTTGGAGGATTTAACCCTATATTATCTTATCTTCAAAAAAAAAAAAAAAATTTTTGAAAGCCTCAAGATACAAGACTTAATATTAAATTTATGCACCAGCCTTTACTGGCACCGTACTTGTACCAGTCTCCATAGCTAGCACTTCCATATATTAAAAGAAAACAATGCCACGACAACTGCACGCTAATAAATCTAGACACGTCCTGCATACATCATCAATTCTTTTTGCACAGCTATTCTGATAACTGAACTCGTTCTTGGGCTGCCGTTCTGAGCCTGTTCAGACGGGGTCTGTTTTGTCAGCCAACATCCAGTTGTACCAGAACTATCTTCTTCCAAATCCTTCATTTCTATTTCAACATTCAATCAAAAGCCTTTTGAGTGCTATTTATGCCCACTAGGGTAGAATAATAATTTGCTTATCATAAATAAGAGGCACAATATACGCACCGATACTGCTTAATCAGCCCAAAATCTTTTTATTTATTTATTATTATCATTATTTTTGTTCTAGAACATGGAAATATACCTCATATGTCACGGCTAACTAAGCGCTAAGTTTAAGTCACGAACTGGAGCAGTCCATTTAGTCTCTAACAAACATGCACGGATCTCAATGCAAAAGATAGAATTCCTCGTTAAATCGTTAGCCAAACATACATCAAATTGCACAATATATTATTAGCATTGGGACCCATCTTTATTGTTGATGTAGCTTCCAACATGATTCTGGAAAGTCTACCAAGAATATCCTATTTTGTGGCGTAGTATAATTCACAATGTCCAAGTATTATTGGCAACTTATTACTTGTTTTTTTTTCCGTTATGGGTGAATTTGGGATTGTAAGTGTAGATAATTTTCAAAAGTACAAAATTTAAGTAATATGAGACAAAACAGAATACAGTGATCAATTTATAAATAGAATGGATTAACAGAGAAATTTGATGAAATTCATCATTTGCACATGATTAAATTTAAGTTATAACGCTACAATGCCACAAAGCAGTACCAAAAAAAAAATGACCATATTTTGGATTTAAGAATAAACTAATGATAGTTCTAATTTTAAGACTTAAAATTAATTATCCACAAAAAGTTTGATTATCAAAAAATATTAAATTAATGAAAACTGTTTGCGACAAGATCAATGGCAAGGGGGAAGGGAAAAAAAATAAGAGAGAGAGAGAGAGAGAGAGAGAGAGAGAGAGAGAGAGAGAGAAATAACTTCATTAATGACTTGGTTTAAACAAGACCAAATTAGTGCGCTGATTGCTGTATCTTTTCGTATTTATTAAAAAAGAAATTAAAATCTTTTTGTGTGGCATAGTGTGGAACAAGATTTAATGGTTCGAATTAATTGAAAAAAGGTTGTGCGTTGCTAATCCCAAAGATGAATTGTCGCAACTAGCAACAACAACTTGGGTTATACTTAATAATTAATATAAAGATAATTGGCGATTTAGACAGCAGACTCGGTATAGGTTGATCAAATTATTTGTTACAGTTTTGTTAAAGGGAACAACATTAGCTTTTTGTCTTCTATAAAGCATCCTAGTCTCTAGCTATCTAAGAAGGGGCAATAAGTTGCTTAACTAACAATCTAAGAAGTTCATTTACTCTGTTATTTTTACCCCATGGCATTATTTGGAATTAAATTGCCCTCTAAATTATGCATATAAGCCGGACAAAAAAAAAGAACATAGAAATCAGAAAATAAAAAAGTTGGGTTTTCATAGTTCCTTGTAATAGTAATTTTTTTTTTCCCTTTGTAGATAGAGCTCGGATTCTCAGAATTGGTTTGACCAAAAAGTAGCCACCCTGCCTTTTTTTTTTTTTATAAAAGAAATGCTTGACAGTGGCCGTTAAGGAATACAACCACCCTGCCTTCTAATGCTTCAGAGAACTTGTAAACTGAAATATTTTGACATTGCATACAATGTGGCATGGATTAAACTAACAGAGTAATGAATTTTAATTTGCACAAAATAATTTATAAATTTATGTTTTGCAGTGGAAGAAATATTACTGGGGATGACTCATCCACCACAGATATCCCCTAGAGCTTTTTTTACTATACCTATAGCTTGATCTTACAAAAGAAAGATATACCTTATATCTTGTATTTATTTTTTTTGTTGAGCTGCCTCCCATGACTTGCCAATTTATAGTTAGAAAACAAAAAGTGGGGTTTACATAGATTCTCTCTGCATGAACAATTAGACGCAAACCTCTCCATTATTCTACCTAAAGAAATAGATGGCTTAGGTTTGACTCTCTTTTCTTTTCTATGCTTTTTTTAATTTCATTTTAAATGTGCGTCGTTGAGGGGGGATCCATTAGCTGCATGTTTGTATGTGAAAGAATTATTTAAAAGGGAGAATTTGCAAAAGTTCTCTCCCTTTCTTAGCAAGCTATCCCAGAACAGAAGCTTCTTTTGAAGAGAGATTTTGCTTGATGAACTAAAATAATCAGGGGCAGATAAAGACCGCATGAAATTTGTATAAACGTCAAAAGGAATCTCTGAAGCAAATAAGAAATGGCATAATTAGTTCAAACAAAAACAGAGGTGTCACATAGTAATGCTTTATAAACAAAAATACTATTGCAAATAAAGGTATCTACTTGATTAAAACCAGAAAATATGCACCGGTGACAATTCGATGGCCCTGATTTTGGACCATAATCATTTCTGTTGAACATAAATGATAAAATACTATCGTTTGTTCAAGAAGATAACACGAGTGCTATTTTAACCTATCAAGGTATCTGATGCCAACAATTTTGGTTTTATGTAATTAGAATATTAATGTATCATTTTTTTTTTCAAAAATTTGTCTTATCTTGGGAACCTTTTTTTACATGCTTTTAGCAATTTTTTTTTTCAGAAAAGGAGTTGGAATAGTATGATACGTTGTCTACATGCATAACATACAATCGTTCAAAACCTTAGACTTGCTCTTATTTAAATACATTTTGTTACGTCTCATTTGATAGTTGGCGCCTCACAAGAATCAATATAATTTCAATTGCAAATGTCGAAAGCAATTAAAGCATACCTATGAATTGATGGCTATATATAAAAAGGGGTACTGCTCTAGTTTGATCTGAAATACATAAGTTATGCATATCACTGATCAAACAAATCAAGATATGCATACAGACTAATAGAAAATATAACAGGCAAAATTGCAAATTAGCAAGTACTGATTGCTGTTGACATAACATGTTTAAATAACATTCAGAACCTAATATAAGCATGCTTAGTTACTTCGAGGAGTCATCCTCCTATATTAAATGAAAGGCAAAATATATTCCTTGTATTGGGAGAATAGTATACTGATAAACCAAAGGTGGACTTTTAACCCACTTGCCTGCTGACTTAGTACTCCTCACATAAAAAATAAATATTATAATAAGGGGGGGGGGGGGGGGGGGGGGGTGGGTTCTCTGAACCGCCTTTTGGAATTGGAATGCAATCTATGTACTAATTCTGTTGACCAGGACAAATTCAAATTTTAAAAGAATAAAGAGAAAAAAAAAAAAGATGATAGAATCAACCTGAGTTGAGAATAACTTTAGAAAGGGTTGCTATAAATAACTTTTTTATTTTTCAGTTAATATACCATCAACCCATGCCGTTATTTTTGTAAAACAATTAGGATTTATGTCAACGACACGTCAAAATCATTTCTTTTCCATGCAAATTCTATGAAAAATGAAGAAAGCACTTTCTATGTAATCATTAATAAACATCTATCATAATAAGCTCACATTTATGCCACATCTAACAAGTAACAAATGCCATTTTCTTTTGTTAGAAACTTTTTGTCTATGCCTTCATTACAAAAATAGACGTGCTTCTAGATGTTAGTGTAGAATATAAAAATTTCTGTAAACACTTAATCTTTTCTTTTTACTTTCTCTTCTTACTACACTTACATAACATCACATATGAACTCCTTATATAGACTTAACTAAACTCCTTAATTTCATAAACATACTTAATTACATTTAACCATACATTTATCTAGGTGCATGTCTTACACAATCCAAGATGAATCTAGATTTTCTAATCCACTAACTCACCTAGAAGACCAAAATACATTTACTTTTAGACTATGACAATTCGACTCATAATTTATTAAGTTTAATTTCCAACAAAACTCCCCCTTAAACTTAATTAACTAAATTCTTCTTCTTCAACAAACTTGCGTCGGTGATGTCTCATCTTCAATCTAATCACTGGGTAATATCATCTCGTAGCGGATATATCCTCATAGCCGTCATCTTAATATCGGCTTCCTCTTCAACTTTTTCTCAAGCTAGCATGCGTCTTCGCTCCTTGTTGTTTTCAATAGTCGAAAGTCATGGTTGTATATCACTTCTTGCCTCATGTGAGCTCCACACTCACACGCGGCTTTTACACCGCTTCTTCTCTTGTGGTTTCATATCACATTTTTATGGTCTTCAACTCTTCTCCAGCAACCTCCTCATTGTGTCACTGGCTCTCTTCTCCCGGCACACAGCACAGGACTTCCATCGGCTTCACTAACCGATCGTCAAAGACCATTAGCAAGAATGTAACCATGCTAATTTGAACATCTGCTATCCATCATATCTCTAATGCTCTTTTCAACACGCTAGAAATAAATTTCTTCATATATGTCCAACACACACTTCTCATTCTCGTCATTCTTTCATGAAAAAATACTCGACACTTCTTTTTTTTAATCACTAAGGGGGTCAACAAGATTTTTTTCACCACTCTTTTTTCTCACCATACAACTTTGTGGTATTTTTTTTTCTCCTTTTCTTCTTCTTCTTCTTCTTCTTCTTCTTCTTCTTCTTGTTCATCATGATTGATCCCTTGATCGTCTCGCTCTGATATCAAATGTAGAATATAAAAATTTCTGTAAACACTTAATCTTTTCTTTTTACTTTCTCTTCTTACTACACTTACATAACATCACATATGAACTCCTTATATAGACTTAACTAAATTCCTTATTTCATAAACATACTTAATAACATTTAACCATACATTTATCTAGGTGCATGTCTTACACAATCCAAAATGAATCTAGATTTTCTAATCCATTAACCCACCTAGAAGACCAAAATACATTTACTTTTAAACTATGACAATTTGACTCATAATTTATTAAGTTTAAGTTCCAATAGTTAGGTCTTCAAATTAAAGATTCAATGGAAATGAACTTCTGGCCGTCTGTACTTCAGTAACATAGTCAACTCGTTTTAACCATTATACCTGGCTTATGAACATATGGACATACACATTTCAGTTCTAACTTCTAACTAGTTAATAACGAATAAGTTTCATATATATAGGATAGAACAGACTTTTATCATCTTACTGTTCCAAGAGCTTAGTTAAATTAACCCAAAAAGCAAAACTCTATAATCTCTTTTTCAAAAGTATGGTAGGTTCATGCATTCTTCAGCAGATAATATAAAATATTTATATATTAAGACCGTAGCCGAGAAGAATTACAAAATAAGAAAAGGAGAAGGATAACCAGCACATACACGGTTCAAATCAATGGCCCATGCTAGTCTAGAAAACACCCAGAAATATTATCTATAGCATATCTTCGCTAATCGGTAAACTGGAAACTCTGTGGAGGAAAAGATTCTTGTTTATAACTAGCAAAGGCATACTTAGTGGAGGGCTGGGCTTAGGATTCCTATTGTAACACCAAAACAAGAAACCTTCTGTGGTTTTTGATGAGATAAGTGTTTGAAGTTGTATAATTTATTTGTTGCAAAAAAGTGTATCATCTTTCTTGTAGCGAATCAATATGTCTATTGTGCAAACGCAAACGAGCAGAACAAGTGAATCTCAGTAAAAAAAGTTACAATTTAGCATATTTTTTTTCAAATATTATGATTATTTTCTTTTCTCGATATAGTGTTTAGCACAATTATTATATATGGTTAGTCTAAACGTATTAAAGCACAGAATCACCATCAATGCTTAACACAGATTTGTTTAGCTGATGTACTTAAAAACTGGGGCCTTCAAATATTTGTGTATCTAGCACTAAGTACTAACAATAAATACAATAGTTGGAATGCCATATAAAATCATTTTTTAAGATTTTTGAAGCTTGTTCTCTCTCCACTGCAAAAGATGCATCTATTCTATTCTCTATCTCTGTCATAGTGAAAAAGGTCCTTTTTATCATTCCCTCTCCAACTTTTCTTTCCCATTTCTGTTTCAGGTGTCCCAAATTAAGCAGGGTATTTACAGTATGCAGTGCTAATAATTAAAAAAAGAGCAGTGTACTGCTTCTTAATTAACTCCTTGTGACATGTACATTAAGTCATTAACTTATAGGTCCTTGTTTCAATCTTATTTGTACTCTCAAACTTGTAATTTTTGGTGACTTAAAGTCTTAAACACCTTGATGCCTGTGTGGATCTGTGAAGTTACTGTACTGCAGTCTTTCTCCTATAGTCATGCCCAAGTGTGCCACCTTTCAGCCAGAAGTATATCAAATTATGAGTTTCATGCAAAAACATGTTTTGTGGACTTAGAGAATTTCTGGTACATTCGAGGGTTTGGTCACACAGGTGTTTGCTTGGGGTTTGGTTTGTTTTGAAACTTAGAAATGTTGAGTAAACTTTTAGAGCAATTTATTAAATTGGAAAAGTGGAAACAAAATTGAACTATATCAATTAAGAAGTTGAAAGAAGGTATAATTTTTTTTTTTTTCGATTGGGAATGAACTAAGAAAGAAATTGAAAACAATCTCAAAGAAGCTTAGGTTCACATACCAACTAAAAGCAAGTGTTCCCCTGTGTTTTTGTTGAAAATCTACTGTATGATGGCATTGAAATTAGACTTATTTTTTTAAGAAAACAGAATATTATGTCAACATATTAAAAATATCAATGACAGTACATATGCACTCAGAGCCGGAATCGAGGTGAGGGAGGCCCAGTCCTCTGTACGAATTGTGCCAAAAATCCTATGTTGTTAAGGAAAGTTTCTTCTATTTTAGTGCAAAATACCATATCTGGCTAAATATAGTGGCAACAAATAGAATATATGATGTGATTTTGTATACTGTCTTAAGTTAGAATAATACGTAGTAATATAAAGCTATTTAATCTCTTTCCCCAATCTTTGTATCTCTCTCATTCTAAGCAACAAACTGTATATGTTATACGTTACTTTTCACATGGTGTGATTGAGATATATCACAAGTTCCTACTTTCTTTGGAAAAATTATGAACATTAACATAACTTTGTTTTTTACAGAATCGTCTAATTTTCGTTTTAGACTTATAGTTCTTTGCTTCAGTAATCATCACTTAGCTTTTCATTTTGACAAAAGGTCTAGATGTGTGTGTGTGTGTGTGTTCTAAGTGTGCATCATCTTACTTTAAAATCACTGCCCTAATAAGGTAAAATGCTGACACTGAAGGTTGCCTTTGCAACTACTCTACATTTGTCTCACTGACATCTCACCTTCATCGTAAACTGTTATGGATGAAACATATACTAAGTATGAAATAGGCTGCAGTTATTACCCGACTATTTTTTGCAACATGAGTTAACAATGTCAAGACACAAATGTCTGTTTCTCTCTTCCAAAATCAGTATACAACTATACATACTTCACAAAAGTTATTACAGAGTTAAATGGAAGACATTAGTAATAAAAGAACCGTAATTATTAATTATCATCAAATAATCAATATTATCAAGATAAGAGATAAGTTTGCTTCATTTTCTTGCACATAGATTATTGTAATTAAAGGTCAATAAACTGTGGGACATGGTTGATAAGAATCTGAGCTCTAATTGAAAATTCTCATGTGCAGAGTGTTATTTGGATAGATGAACCGCGTAAGTTATTGTTTCAACCTCTACTTCCACCAGGTATATCTCATGCATTAATATTTTAAAAACTATGCACGGACATTTTATATGAAGTGTGCAAAAAGATTATTCCTTTCCCTTGAATAAAAAAGACTCCATGCTTTTCCTGCCATTTTTTTCTGGTTCTTTATCTCTCCCTAGTTGATGCTGTCTGTTCTCTGCTTACCTAATTCTTGTTCTATAATATCTACATCTAGGTGACTTGTTTAATCATATATGGTTTGTATCCAGCTAACAGTACGCGTTGACACTTGGTGCAAGCTCCACTATTGTGGGATTCTATATTCTGATTCATTTTTGGCTTATTCCCATTCAAATTCCCATTGGCCTTATTTCACTATAAATAGAGGTCAATTTCCCTTGTTTCTCAATCAAACAAAGCTAGCTTGTTGTGAAGTGTTAGACTTGTAGTCACTACAAGTGTCTTTTGCTTAATATAGTGTTCGAGAGAGCTTAATACAGACATGAATTTCGGAAGCAGCTCTTCCGGTTAGTATAGCTTCCTATTTCCTTTTGCAAATTTTCTTTGTTATTTAATATTTTACTTGAACATTATTAAAAGGTGCATGCACTGGCAGAGGCCATACATGATGATTTGAATTTGCATATGATCTCACATTGCACAAAGTTGCATGTCTGAACAGGTTACTAACTAATATCGATGAGCATGTATAATTATTTGAATAAACGTACACTAATGTAGGTGCCAGAGGAGCAACAAGAAGGGTCGAGTATGGGAGAACCTATGTGGTGAGGCCTAAGGGGAGACACCAAGCCACCATTGTATGGCTTCATGGCCTCGGAGACAACGGATCAAGGTATGCATATAATTTCCCCGTCACTACTTCAATTGAAAATTCTTGACTTTAACTCGGGCACAAAATTAATTGCATCACTAATACACTTGGTATGATTTTCAATTGGGTGATCATCATAAGTAAATGGATTTGCATGAGGTTTCTTCTTGCGCCATTTGATTTCATATTTAGAACATCCATGTCGGAATTCTTCAAGTCTGTAACAGACTTATGTCCATATTAATTGGAAACCTATATGAAGTCTTGTGTGAAAGGAGCAAGTTGATATTGAATTGTTTACACGCTTTCTATATTCCCTTATCAAGAAAAAAAGATTTAAACGGCTAGCTAATCGCCTTCTTTCATTTCCATGCACTTATTCCTAGTATAGCTTTACCAAAACCTGTCTATTCCCTACCTAATCATGTGTACTGCTGAGAACTTCAATCTCTCTTTTTGATTCAAAAAGAAGGGACGCAAGAGCTTAAAGAATGTCAAAGCTAACTATTAGCTGGTCTAGTCTTTCCTACATGTTATTCTCTCTATTTGGTGGGGGCCACTATTTTGGACATGATGATTAGAACTACATTGCATTTCACTTTATAGATGAAGATAGATCACTATATCTTACTTTTGTCCCTTTCTAGCAAGATGCTTCATGCATGTCATTCCGTCTGTCTACTTCTGTTCACATCATTTAGTATAGTCTGTCTATTGGAGAATAAACCATCCTTTTTTTCTTTCATTTCTTTCCTTCTGGATTAAGCAGAAAGTAAGATATAGTTGCCAAGGAAAAAAAAATGCTCTTTCCTATGAATGAAGAATTGAGGGAAAAGGGCTAAGAGAAAACAACCATCAGATTAACATATCCAATCCTCGTTTAAAAAAAAAAAAAGAAAGAAAGCATAACAACACATCTGATCATGGTTTCTTATTTACAATTGAATTTAGTGATAAACAATACATATTGACTGATAAAATGTTATATTTAATGTTTTAATGTTGTTAATTTCAGCTGGTCCCAGCTTCTGGATTCTCTTCCACTTCCAAATGTAAGTAATGAATTTAATTCTTATCTTACCTAAGCTGATTAATGAAATACATGTTGCTGATATGTACCACTATAACATTTATTAATCCTCTTTTGTCTTTGTATTTGATTTAGATTAAGTGGATTTGCCCCACAGCACCAACGAGAGCTGTCACAGCTTTTGGGGGCTTCCCTTGTACTGCTTGTGAGTCATTCAATCCAAAATATTTCTTGAAACTTTACATTTTCAAATTCCAAATGGAAATAATCACCTAGAAAAGATGAAATATATATTACATGGCATAATGAGACATGCATTTATGCAATTTAACCGCATTATTGATTAGGGTTCAATGTGGAGGATACTTCATTGGATGGTCGAGATGATATTGAGGGGCTCGATGGATCTGCCGCTCATATTGCAAATCTCCTTTCTGCTGAACCCCCGGATGGTAAGCTAGCTACTAAATTTTGAAGCCATGATACCCTTCGCCTAAATGAAAAATTTACATTAATACATTATATCTGGTGTGTTGTTTACAATGTATCAGCCGTGGGAGCCACGTTTTGTAGCTACTTGGCCATAATAAAAAAAAATAAATAGTATAGACATCATCCAACTTTTGGAAGAAGTGCAACAAAGAGAAACTATCATTTTTTGAGCATCAACTGAGAGAATTTTGTCTATTTTGCGAAATCATAGCAATACATTTACATGCATCTAATTAACTTGGTATTACTGTTCCAGTCAAACTTGGTATCGGTGGTTTTAGCATGGGTGCATCGGTGGCACTGTACTCTGCTTCTTGTTACGCGCAAGGGAAGTTTTGGGGTGGAAACCCGTACCCAATCTATCTTAGTACGATTGTTAGCTTAAGCGGATGGCTCCCTTGCTCTAGGTTTCTTAATTTCTTTATTGTCTTTCTATTGTTCATTTTTTCGTAACTTTTAATGTTAGGATTTTAGTTGAGTACGGGGTTGTTAACTCCATGAATGTGCCTTTAATTAGTTCTTGTTTCTCAATTTACCTGATACTTTTGGTCAACTTAGAAAAAACAAAGAAAAGGAAAAAAAAAAGAAAAAAAGAATTAAGTATGCAAATAACTAATGTTCATTTATGTGTGTTCAGGACCTTAAGAAGCAGGATGGAAACTTCACAAGGTGCCATAAGAAGAGCCGCAAACTTGCCGCTTCTGCACTGCCATGGAAGAGGTACTCATTTGAAATGAAAATAAATTAAGTTTAAAGTGGCAAAAATATATATATAAGAACGAACGCAATGCGCTTATTGCTCAATCAACTTTTATAAATTGGCAGGAGATGAGGTGGTTCTCTACAGACACGGTGAGAGATCGGCTGAGATATTAAGATCTTCTGGGTTTTCCAACCTCACTTTTAAACCCTTTAATGGGTATGTATAACTAGGGAATTTTTTTTTTTTTTCAATTTTACTTATTTTTTCCATGCTTATCATTCTTTTATTTAATTCACAATATGTATTTTTCTTATAATTTGTGTAGATTGGGACACTACACAATCCCAGAAGAGATGGATGATGTATGCAAATGGCTCCGTGCACGGCTAGGGCTTGATCGATCACGCTAAGCCTGGATTGGTTGCATGCTCAAGGGAACAAATGACCTTCACTATCTGCTAAGTTTTACTGAAGCAAATATAAGTAGTGACACGACAAATGAATGGAATACAAATCAATAAGGTTGATTTTTGTACTGTTGTGGTCAAGTAGTAGTTTGTTTTGGCAAGCTTAATTCTCACTTGTTGGGAATGGTCATTACATAGAAACGTTGTATGATCAATCTTACACAAAGATAGCTTACAGTGCTATGGAAAGGTTATCTTTGTTGATATATGTTTTGTCATGTTTACTGGTACTATATTTCAAATGTAGTTTGTACTTTCCATTTGTTCCAATATTCCTTTTCTTCTCTGCTGTAGTAGTGGTTTGTTCAAACAATGCCCATACTATACTTTTTCTGTGCACAATGCCCACGTATCAGCAACATTTAGTACTCCCGTGTAAATCACAATATCTAATTAAATCCAGCATATATGTGGGATGTCAATTGGTAGGGTTTGTTTATGTTTTCTTCAGTGTGCTTCTGTTCCAAACACCTCTCCTTCATGAGAGTTTAAAATATGGACTTACATATATGATTGTACTATACGGAGGTATATATAATTGCATGAATAATTGGAAAAGGACGGAGCATTTAATGTTAGGCAGCCCTCCTAAGAAGTGGGCCTTCATTTTGCATAATTACCAGATTGGAGATGCTGGTTGGGGCTAAAATCGTAGAATTATAGTTAAATCAAACACATGAACTTGGTACAATAACAGAGGCCCAAAATGGATGTACCGATATACAATCCTGGTTGTGCCTAAAATTGGCTAATGAGGGAAAAAATAATACATGTGCAAATACAATGATCATATCAGATAACTATTATTATTTCAATTCCTTTCGCTCGCTAATTGAATTCCAGAAAGAAACTAAGAAAAGCCAGAGCAATCTACACTTCTTGAGTATTTGTTTTGGGTTTTGCAAGAGCCACCAGTTGCGCGAAGCTCGCAACTAAAATAATTCAGCAAATGCTGCTGTAATGCACAGCAGATGAGAAAATAAAGCAGACCCATCCAGCAATAATCCGAACTAACCATCAGACAATTCATTGTCTTGAAGTGGAGGCGGGGATGGGACCCTTACTGGATTATCCTCGGGGTCACCTGTCAGCCCGTTGTTACTGGTATTAGTGGGCGCAATGGCATTGTTCTCGCCATCAGTTGCATCATTACCGCTTGTGTTTCTGCCTTCCAGGTACCGCTCACCCACCATGACAATAGCCCGGGGCCCACTAGTGAATTGCAACATTGATTGGCTGAAGCTCCTTCTGTGGCGCAACAGCATGTGGCTTACAGTGCTTTGCCCGACAAAAAACACCATGAGTGAGCCAGTACCTCGTCCTGAGCCAATGTTCAGATCCATGCCCGGATCTAAGCTTGTTTCACTAACTCCAGTGATATCCATCTCTGAATTTAGCATGCTGAAGAGGTCTCCTAAGTCTCTCTGCCGTTCCATGGTGCGCCAGTTCCTCTGACGCTCAGGGTCCACATCAGACGGGTGGACCATCGGGTGCACCTCCTTGGCATGCCTTCTCAATTCATTATACTTGCCAGTAAACTCACATGTCTCAACAGAACAGGTCCTCTCCTTCAAATCCATGTACCGCCTTGCTGGTTCATCAACAACCCAGTTTGAGACCAGACCCCTACATAGGGGGCACAGCAACTTGTCACTGGCAATGGTCTTGGATGATTCTGAAACTTGGGAACCGGCCTCAGAAAATGATTTGCGGTATTGGTAAAGACAGTTAGAGTGACGGCTGCTGGTGTTACAGAGAAAAGGCCGGCAGCCATTCTTATGGGAGGAGCAGAGGAGCATAACGGCATTGTGTGGATGGTCCATGCACACAGGGCAGAGAACCTGGTCCCACTCATCAGTGTCCTTTGATTTGATTGTAGAGGTAGCCTGTCTCCTGGCTGAAGAGGCTAGAGTGTATGGCGACCAGTGAGCATGGGCACGATTTTGTGTCTCCTTTGGCATGTTTGGCTTGATGGAACAGTTGCAAGGGATAATAAGAGAGAATTAGGTCTGAAATGATAAGAGAGAATAAGGGTCAGTGTTTCTGACTCAAGAATCGCACATTTCCTCTGGGCTCGTTTACAGATTATTATCAGTTACAGACTTGAAATTTAGAATATACTAAAAGAGGTAAAGCATAGCAAATATGCCAAATGAAGTAAAGCAAAGTAAAAAATTCTACACCTAAAACTGAAAGTGTTCTACTTGTAAAAAAAAAAAATTAGATTTGTTTTCCCTTTTCTCCAACTTTTACTTCGATTGTACTCTTCATTTTTTTTTTAAATTTGAAGAAAACCAACTAAACTTGCCTTCAAAAAAGTTAATCAATTAAACTATACAGTAGTAAACGCCAACTATATTCTCTTCCAAGAATAACCAACAATCCACACCTTATTTCCCATGAATTTAGATTTCGTGCAGCCAGAGGAAGTACAGCACAACACACATTTTATTATACCAAGAAATGATTGCAACTGCCAACTGTTTTTGGGTTGAATAAATTTATTCTCGTTAGTCCAATCTCAATCTTATTAACAAGTAACAACAACCACTACCCACCAAACGAAATCACAAAAGAAACCAAGCATAAAGAAAGAACATAAAAAAGACGAATTGGGTAAAGCAACTTAATAACAGATAAGCAGGGCTATAGAATAAATTTAGTATTCTTTTCTTTTGTTGGTAGCTAATCAACCAATTCCATAGAATCCAACAATTAAGGCAAAGTTTCACGCATTCATTCCTTCTTTTATTTTCTTGAGGAAACAATTTTGGGTCTCCTTTGATTTTGATTTGTTTTACAAATTCTTAGTTATGAACTTTGATTTGATAAAGTCACGCACGCCTTTCAGCACCGAAAGGGGAACGAAGCTTCGTATGGAAATGTCAGACTATGACTAAAATAAGCAACATATAAAGCAAGAACAAAACCAGTTTTTCTAAACAGAAAAGGACCATAATTATACAAAAATTAAGCACCAAAATTGAAATTCAACCTTTTGTAGAGAACCAATCGAAGCGACTCTCGAGCTTTACAACAGATTTCGAGTAGATGAACCCAGAATTAACGCCCAAAAAAACCCCCAATTGAAGAAACTTTACCAAATTTAAAGATATATAGAGACATATACCAGGTCAATTTGAGCTTGGATAGATTCGATCGAGGTTCCAGCGGAGAAGTAGCAAGAGAAAGCAAGCGGAAAACAAAGGGAAAATGTGTGAAAAGGAAATTGAGAGGAAAGAGAGAAGAGAGAGAAAAGTGGATTCAAATTATAAAGGTGGGTTATGATATGACGAGTACTTCCATAATTATTATCAACTAATAATTTAATAATAATGAATTATGATGCTGACGTGGCTCATGACTTGGTGGCTTAGGTTCCCCTTGATTAGACCACTTTTGAAATTTCCTGTTTTATTTTTATTCGTATTTTTTTTAGCCATTATTTCTAAATAAAATTAGCTACTCGTACTGTTCTTTTTTTTTTTGTCTTATAAGGAACTAAATAAAAAAAAAGTTACTCTGAAAAACAGCTTATTTAGATAAGAGTTCAAAATTACCTCATGTTTTTTTAATAGACTTACAAGCTCCAATAAAGAAAAGCAATAGTTCTTCATGAAAAAAATGTAATTTTAATAATTATTGGAGACTAACAATTTATGTTAAATAATGAATTTTGGGACGCTTATATGACTAATGACACTGTGGCCTAGGAATTTCTCTAGTGTGCTTGTGTGAAGGAACCTCTCTCTAGTCCACTTTGTGAAAATAATATTTTCGTTTCTTTTCCTTTTAATTTTGGTGTAAGTTACCTGGGATGTTCGACCCTGTGTTTAAATAAAAATCCAAATAGTTATTTTACCATTATTGAAGGACGATTGATGATATTTAACGTTCATTGAAATGCCCACTATTCTAGTAAAAAAGAAGAAGTGATAGATTCCTTTCAATTTCGTTAGTAGTTTTTAGTTTATTATGTTGTATTTACTGTAAAATATCGTGGAGTCAAAAATGTGGCCATCAATTTTTCTGTTGAATAAGAATCCCTACTTGGGATTCTGGAATTTCAAAAAAAAAAAAAAAAAAAAAAAAAAAAGCTCTTGATTCTTTTATCCTCAAACGAATCATCATGGTAAATACAGTAGGAAATGCGAAACATTTCCCTAAGAAGTTTGAATGAAGCCTCAACTCAGAGAAACGGAAGGAAATTTTTTTTTTTTTCTTTTTCTATACATTTTTTTAGGTCGCTGGGTCAATATACTTTTAGCCTCAAGTCACATGCTTTTTGCGGCGGATTAAATAATTGAACGTTCGCCAGCCAATTTATCTCTGTGCAACAATACATTAATAAGCTTGAACAGATTAAAATTTAAATAAAAATTAATATGGTGTTGGTTTGACTTGCATCGTAATTTATATATTGTCATTATCATAAATAAGTAACATTTATTATTTTTTTTTCATGATGAATAACAACGGAAACAAACAGGAGCTACACATCTTTTGTTATTGTTTGAAGAGACTTCCTTTATTAGTGCATTTGGATTGTATATCTGCTATTATATTGACTCATAAAAAAAATAATGTTATATTTAAAATGAACCAATCAAGTTCTTTATATATATATATATATATATATATATATATATATATATATATATATTGACTCATAAAAAAAATAATGTTATATTTAAAATGAACCAATCAAGTTCTTTATATATATATATATATATATATATATATATATATATATATATATAATGGATATAGAACACTAATGTGTATATAGACCTCATGCACTGGATTTCTGTGCTGTCGGATTCCTTCAAAATTCGTGCAGCACATTTAGATGAGACGCTGAAAGGAGGGATCAGGAGAGATCCCTTTAATTTTCTGTTTGCTTCTCCGTTTGCAAAATGGAAGCACCAAAAAATAGACCAAATTTCACTCCTCTCCTCTCTCCTCTCTCTCGTACCCAGTACATTCCTCTCTTGGAACAAAATTTGTGCGCATCTCTCCCCAGGGTTCGCCTCTTCTCTTCTCTGTCGCACCACTCGGAAGAGAAGGAAGCTTCGTCTGGTTCCGATCGCCTCTTCTCCTTGGGTGCGCATCTCTCTCCTAGGGTTCTGATCGCACATGGAAGCTTCGCCTCTTGCTTGCACAGATCAGTTTTGAACAATCTCGTCATGGTCTCTCACAAACGGTTAAAAATCACTTGGTACGAGAAATATTGTATAAGTTTGCAATCGGTAGCCAAATGAGTTCAAAATCGCACAAGAAACCTTAGCAATTTTCAGTTTCTTCTACTAGGTTCAAAATCGTGGTGCTTAAGAAATCCTGTGAAACATTGTACAAGTTTGCAATCGGTAGCCAAATGAAATCGGCACTAATTACATGAGAATCCATAGAATATAAAATGTTTAAAACCAAACATGTAGAAATTAGCCAAATGAAATCGGCACTAGGTTCAAAATCGTACCAGTAACCTTGGCTTGAGAAATTAGCACCAGTAACTTGCAATTTTTTTTTTTTTTCCTAGTATCGGGTGCTCAAATAAGGTGTATATTGAAATTATTGTGGCATGTGTACTAAGGTTATAAATGTATTGAGAAGAAAGTATCATACAAAAGTATCTGGTTGCAATTGTCTATTTGCAATTCCTATTTTCTATTTACTGTTATTAAATTTTCTAGCATTATATGGTGACTCGTAAACATGTCAATGATATTCAATTTGTAGGAATGCATCATTTGGAAGTGAAGAGTTCAAAAAGAAGCAATTGGAAGAAATTAGAAGGCAATTGAAAGAAATGAAGACGGCAATTGATTTTTATTTTTTTATTTGGTTACTGTTGGAATTGTGAATTTCATGTTTGTTCACTAAATTTTATTGTAATTTTAGCTTGTTTCCTTGAATTCTATTTATCTTGCTATTTTCCTTGAATCCCTGTTTCTCCATGTACCATGTACTGGATGTAGCATTCTATTTATTGTAACTGAAGCTTGTTTATCTTGCTATTGTATTGTAATTGAAGCTTGTAGAACCCATGAGTAGTAGAACCCAAGGATATTTGCGTGCTTGTAATGCATGTTTTCATGTAAACACCATGTAATGGATGTTTTCATGTACCATATACTGTGATGTTTGCGTGACTTAAATTTAAATCACCAGTACCCAGTACCCATGGGTAGTACCTAAATCATGCATAACATATACCCAGTACCCGATTACCATGTACCCAGTATCCATGTACCATGTATTCAGTATATGCACGGCTTTCATTTGTTGGTACCTAGTACCCTTTGTACCTAGTATACATACAAATATAGTTGAACCCATAACAAATATGGGCACCAATCAAACAGCATATTATAATGGTACATAAATAGGATTTTAACTTGGGTACATGGTACCACCCATGTTTACTAACTTACATGGTACATAAACAGGATAAGATTACATAAACATGATCAGATTACATGATACATAACAAACAACATATTAGAATCAACCATCACACAAATTTAATTAGAAAAATAGGATCAGATTACAAAGAGTACATCACACTAATTTTATAGATACATTACAATTGACGGAAACAGGCATCAATTACATCGGGTTAGCACTTGTATGGTTTAATGGCCATTATGGTGTTGTTAGGCACCTCATTGCTCTGGGATCAGAGATGCAGCCTCTGCAAAAGAAGAGATGCTTAAAAGGCCACCTGTGTTTATTAACCAGCACTCTGTCAATTTCATCCTTTAGCTCCTAGTAAAGAATGCACGCACAACTAATAATACCAACAATTTGTACTTAAAAGATCACCTTCTTATCAGTAGCAAATGATTTTGATGACATAATCGAGTTCAAAAGTATTAATTTAAAAAAAAAAACTATCAACTATAGAGCTATATTGGGGAGAAATAAAACCTGGAGCCTGATAACAAAATAATCCTCCTAATCAACATAGAAACGTTTAATTTCTCGAGCTCCTACTCCAAAATGCTGATGAACCACTTGTCAGAGCCGATCAACAGCTACTGATTCGAGGTGGATTTGGGTGGATCGTACGACAATTGTAAGGGTTTCAACATAGTGCGAAGAGAGGCGAGGGTGTGGTGGAGCGAACACTGGGGGCTGGGGAGGTGAGCGAGTTTCGACCTATCGAGATTAGGTCGAGAGAGCGCCTGATTCTGCTGCTAGGAAAGAGAGTTGTAGAGGAAACAGAGAGGTAGCCAAGAGCAGGGGAGGCGGAGAGAGAGGGGTGCTCAGGCGGTGGAAGAGAGAGGGGTTGCGCTAGGTTGACTTCTGTCGGAGTAGAGAACGAATGAGAACTGACAGTTTATAGTTGGCAACCTGTACATGTATCGATGCAAGCTTACATAATTTAAATAATTTGGCTTGTTAATTATGAAGTGAGTGCTTATTATTCGACAAATTATAGAGTAACAATGACAAAAGTGATTTAATATACCCTCATTTTGAAGGATTATTTATTTTTATTGTAACCAAATAAATCCGAAGCACCTCTTAGTTGCCAGCTTTGAACAGTTGATATAGATTGTCTTTTTCAGATATTATTTAAGCTATTGATGGTCATAAACTACATTAGAAAATTCAATTTCAGTAAATATATGTAAAGTAAATAATGTTTTGTGTTGGTTTATTTTTTTTCATTTTATATTTTTCAAAATACCCACGAAAGATGGAAAATTTAATAAGTCTCTATCACTAATCTTAAAAGTTTAATTAACAAATAAAAAGAGAAGGAATCATACGGGCTGGACATGTAAGAAGACTGATGCTGGGTTACTATTTTCGTGCTGTCAAAAAAAAAATGTAACAAAACGTAAGGATTTTAAATAAAAGAAAAGTTTTAAATGTTATTAGAAACTGCCTTAGATGTCACCTTCTTTAAACAAATGTTATTTTTCATTTATTATAGAAAGGCACTGTTAATAATAATAATAATTTCAAAAGGCTGATTGTTCAAATTTGCCAACTTAAGGGGTAAGTCGTATCTAATTTATTCTCTTCATTACTAGCAAAAGATGTCCTCAATATGTGGGCAAATAAGAAAATAAAATATTAATATTATTTTTATTCCGTATAGAACTTTATATGTTATAGGCAATAAAGATATGACAAAATTAATAATCTATTAGTCTTTCCTTTTAAAATAAATAGCTAATTTGGTAGTAACTTAATATTTTCTAATAAAAAATATTGACGTTTTAATTTGAAATTAAGATTTGGACCACTGATCAGATCAAATTACACAAATCAATAGTCTATAATTGATATAAGAATTGTTTACACCCTTTTATATGACATATTTACTCTTTTTATCTGAAATGTTTACTATTTTTTTAGGTGCTTTTATAAGTAGTAAAAATAGAGATTAGTGTTTTTTTTTCTAAAAATTAAGTTAAATTTATTTAAAAATGGTAATTTGGTGTAGAAAAAAGAATGTGGGCGTTTTATTTTGGAATGCTCATCATCATGGCAAACGAAGTGGGAGATTAGTAACATTTTCTAAAAAATTTGAATGAAGCCTCATTAGTCATTACTCATTAGTCATTGCGGAGTAGTGTCTTTTGGTGAGGTCGCTGGGGCAAGGCAACGTTCCACTTTTTTGCGGAGAATTTGATTATTGGGGATGCCGACGGGCTTATTCTACAAAATAAAATAATAACTAGTAATAATAATTATAATAATACAGAATAATTTCAGGTTATCTCTCAGTCTGTGGGAATGATATAGATCGGCTTGGACGGATTAAAATATAAAATAGATTTTTAATAATGATATTGATTTAATTTGCATTGTTCGTTTTTTTATCTGTCCCTCATCATTAAAATGTGAGGTTAATTTAATAATTTAGTTTAGAATGAATATCAAATTATCAACACAAACATTCAAAGGAGCTGAACCTTTCTTTCTTTCTTTTTTTTTTTCATTATCTGGAGAAACTTTTTTACTAGTGAACTTTGTGTATGCATGCGATATTACTAGTACAGATTGCAAACTAAAAAAATAAACTTCCATTAAAAATAAAATTAATAAGAGTTGGATGAAATATTTCTGACTTTATTTTTGAGAAGAAAACAATAACTTCAAAAGATAGGTTCGGAAATTGGCAACATACTCGCAACATTGGTAATTTAATAAGCTTTAATGCCAATCAAAACAAAGTTAAAATTTAGTAAACAGTTGACATGTAGAAAAACAATATAAATAATATTACAAGTTATTTATCATAGAAAAACTAAAAAACTATTCTCAAAATAATGTCCGCTATTTCAGCAGATGATTAATTAACAGAAATTCCTACTAAAGAATTTACGGTTCAGAAAGTACATGTTAAAGCACCACCATCACCAACACTTTGGACGGTCTACAGATGTCGTGCTAGAAACAAAGTAGTAGAGCTATTAATTAATAAATACAATATACTTGTGGTCCTTATTTCATGATTTTTAATTTTTCTCTTTTTCGTTTTTGAAGCGCAGCAGTATCTTTCACCAAATTATACCCCAACAACATTACCTCATTTCGTATCAACTTCTTACAGAAAATTTTATTTGATCTTTGAAGGTAGTACAAAAATGCCTCGAGAAAAAGAACAGGTACGACAAAAATGTACTATAGATTAATTGATGGTGGTACTAAGTACTAACCGTATCGCGCCATGTACAAAATATTGGAAATCCATGAAGTATGTGAAACTCTGTTTTGAACGTATGGTTCACATGAAATCATGTATATGATGTTTTTGCATCGCGGAAGTTCGTAATCGGATCTCCAGGAGAAAAAATATGTCTTGATTATCATAATTTACTTCAAAACTAAATTTCAAAGTGTATCAAACAGCACATTCAGTTAAACCGGATTTGTTATGAAGAACATACAAAATAAATAACTCAAAAAAAGACCTCGAAACCGCATAATCATCCCAGTAAATTCCAATGCCTTTGATATTTACTTAAGGCTTAAAGGCTACATGCTAAATGACACTACCATTGTAATGATAGTATAGAGCTCTTCGAAGCCGATAATTACCAGTAGGATTCATTGAACTAACAAGGCCCAATACTCCAGTCTATTTGAGTTTCGGGCCAGTATCTAACCGGGTTTGCTCTATAGCACACTAAGCCAGTGCTCCCGGCACCCACATCCTCAGCAGTCAGAAAAAAAACGACTGCTGAGCGGTCGTTCTCCCCTTTTATTTAATATTTAAATGTTTTAAAATTTAATTGTTGAATCTAAACCGTTGATTTTGTTCAATTTTACGGACGATGCGTTTTCATATAAGTTTTATAAAATTTAGATTTAATTTGATATTTGATTAAGAGCTCAAATTATGAACATATTAGAATTAATCAAACCAGGTCCGTTCATTTGTTGAACACTTAATAAAGTATCAAATTAACTTCAAATTTTATAAAACTTATATGAAAACGCATCGCCCGTAAAATTGAACAAAATCAACGGTTTGGATTCAACAATTAAATTTTAAAATATTTAAATATTAAAAAAAAAAAGAAGATGAGCAGTCGTTTTTTCCGACTGCCGAGGATGTGGGTTCAGTGCTCCCGTATTTTCATACTTACATCTCAAACCATAAAAGAACTACACGACAAGCTTGATTCTTCCTGAAATTGATAAACATAAAACTTCAATTTTTCTAAGGTCAATTGACATCACCATAACAGATACCCAAGTTTCACAACATCTGAATTAGAATGCTATTTTTCAAAACAAAAAGAAAAGGAAGAAATTCTAGTAATATCTCCAAAATTGCACAAGAGTACAAATTCATTTCAAATTCTACCACCTGATCTGCAAAAATTATGGAGGCAATCACCCAAGGAAATTCATAATGACAAGATGGAGCACCAGGTTGCACAATATGAAATCGGCAAAAGCACGTTCTGGTGGCAGATCCTACAATACAACAATATATGTACCACTTGAATACAACGAATGATAAATTCATTTAAGGAAGAATATTATATAAATAAACCTGGCAGGGACCAAGCTTGTTAACTTTAACAATCAACATTGACATGATAATTTTTTAACCTAATCTGACCACAGGATCAACTTTATTGGTGAACGGTCCAGGCCAAATAAGAATTTCCATAACCACCTAATGGTTCAGTTAGTTCCGGTACAGTAAGTAGGATTTGATCCAACCCTCACTTTAGTTTAATTACTTGTCAAAGATAAAACAGAGGCTAAATTTTCAAATTTGCCCCCTGAAAAGTCCTGAAGTACAAGAATAACCAAATCCAACATGTACCCAAAAGATCCAGTGACCATTTTGCAAACAGAACCACTCTCCCAACCAGCTGGCCATCATAACAGCTCTCAGTTCTGGCACATCTGAACCCAATGAAGGATCCAGCTTAACCCGTGGAGCATTAAACATGATAACCCAACAGAACCACATGGTCAAAATTGAGTAGCCAAAAAAATCCTTTTTTAAATTTTTGACTCACAAATATCCATGGTTGGGTGATGCACTAACCATAACAACACAGATTGCTACACCAATTACTATTATAACAATGTCTATTGGTTGTATGAAGTAAATCCCAGAAATATTAATAAACACACATGGAATAACAATGTCAATGACTACAAAAACAAACACAAGAATGCCACAGAAAAAACCATTATAAACAGACAAGAATATGCATTTGGATAAAAATCTAAGTTCTTCAAAATTTGGCATAAAGATAATTAATTTGTAAGATGATAAACAAATATCCATAGTAGTACCTTAAATTCCTTGTTATCTTTGTTGACTTGAATGCGGAGACAAACTGCATCAACACAATGAAAATACGAATTCAGTTGTAATCTATCTGTACAGCTATCGATTTATTTTTTTAAGAAACGTTTAGAGTAGTTACAAGGTGCAGGAAAATTAAAAACAGTAGTAAACAACACACCAGCTAAAACAGCAGTGCCGACACAAGAAAGAACACCAGACAGGAAAGAGTTGAAAGGAAATGATCCCACTATTGCCATGTAGCCTACCTGGTGCACAACAATATTGTTAGAAGTGGGTATGAAATGATGTACAATTATATGCTTGTGTTTACTTTTGTATATTTGTTTGTAGCAAACATGGAGACGATACAGCATAGCCTGGAAGCAATAACCAGTAATGGTAGGTACCAGTCCCAATGACCTGGTACCATAGTGAACCAATCACCTTACCGTTGTCTAAATTGAACATATAATGAACACTCACTAAAAAAGGTATTTCGAAACATGTTTACAATATACTTTTGTAATAATATATCTCCTTTTGATAATGGAAGCTACCTCATCATTTATTAAAAAGAACATAAGCAAAACATACATTGATGAACCTAATTTTTTATGCATGAGTTTATTGTTTGGTATGATTTCTTTGTTAGCTTCAATATGACACACTTGTAAACTAATTGCAAATGCAGAAAGCTAAGCTAAATAGTCAAATAGATTGAGTAGAGGCTTTTTATCTCCAGCAGAAATTCCAGGATGCAAGTCAAATATTTTATTCTGAAAAACAGAAAGAGAGATAAACAAAAATGTACCTGAATTAGAGCCGTTGCAACAGCATAAACAACATAAAGATCAATAATCTGCATATAATTTGCAACACAGGGGGTGTAAGTACAGATCCAGTTCCATTAGATAAACTTTCTAAGAAGAAAAGTGCTCCAATTATAAAAGGACTCACAAATTTCTGAGAGAAACAAGGTTTTATTTTACACTTTACCTTGAGGTTTGTAGGAGTGGCAGCATAAGCCTTGCGAAGAGACTGGATGAGAAGCTGCGCATCGTTTGTAGGTTTCGCCATCTCTATCGCCTGAATTTCGAAACCAAGTGTTTGAACTTTGAAGTAATAAACAAAAAATAGATCAAGCTTAATTTAGTGGAGAAGAAAACAAATACCCGCCTGATCTGCTCTCGGATCTTGTGCTTCTAAAGGAGAATTTGCACGGAAATATCTCTCGATTTCGTTTTGTCGCTCTTTCTGCTAATATCAGACGGAAAAAAGGAAGAGACGAAGCTGACTGGTGGGACCGGAAATAAATGGGCGTTATTGGGCCTTATGGGCCTTAGTTATCTCTTGTGACTTTTATTTTTCTTTACTCTCTCTCGTCTTGGGCCTTATTATATTACGTGGCGAAAACGCTAGAGTTTTTTTTTTTTTAAAAAAAAAAGATAATAAGAAGATCACCCAAAAAAAAAAAGAAAAAAAAAACGGAGGATTTGGAGAAAACATAAATGCAGTAATTAATTTATAGTGCAGTCACTCCAAGCATAAAGCCGTGAAGGAATCTATCCATTGTCTGGATTTTGCATAACTTAACTTGTAGGAACAACATTTTTCTAGTCCTAGAAACTGTGTATGGTTTATGCTGACAAAAGTTAACACCGCAATTGTCAATAAAACAATAACGTCGCATCAACACTTTTCATGCTTATTGTCTGTTTATAAATTTGAAGCCTTTCCAAATTCGAATATTGTGTATAAAAATCTCATTTAATTTGTAAAAATTCAAAATATATCAATACAGGATTACACATATCCTTACTAAAATTGATATACGAGCTTAGAATAAAATTATCTCTATGAAAATTAATTTTAAAAAAAATAATAGCCGATGTGAATAAGTCATTAATATTCTGTCGGAAAAATTCAATCTGTCCCTTTTGTTCAATTAATTATTTTTATCCAGAACACTGTAATTGAACAGTCCCTTTTGTTAAAGCGATTCATTTTCTTCGTATTACTATTCCATCTACATTAACTGATGCTTTTCTCCCAAAATGGGAAAAAATAAATTGAACATTAACTCTTGCTGTCTTGCACGAGGCAATAAATAAAAGAAATTAAAACAGTGGGACTGCTGCCAAAGGAATGGATCCTCTACAGGCCACGGCGCCTGATTGATGATCATTAATTTGTTTGTCGTGTCATCGTGTGTAAACCAGGAATTTTGTATGGAGTTCAAGGCTTCAAGCCCCAGGGACAGGGTGGGGATGGACCATGAAATGAAAGACATATTAGATTTTATATATAGATGAGGTTCACTTTTTATCTTCTGACCAAAAGTCCAAAACTGCTACTTCTGACTTTTGTTTTGTGTAGGGACCTCTTTTATGTAAGTGCATCTACTGTTTTAATTTTGTAGAAGAAGATTTTGAAATTGTGCCAAGAGATTTTCATAAGAAAACGGAAATATCCAGTATAATTGGTTAGTGATTTTGTCGTTTATAAGAAGATAAATGGTTCAATTCTCTAGACGCGGAAGAAAACTAAAAGTTACATTAATTGAGTTTTGCCTCTCTAAATTAATAACGTCAATTAAAAAAATTAGAAAGACCAATGAATGCAATCACCGTTAAAAATTTCTGAGGGGGGAGAACATATGGATGCACTTGTTTTTTAGATAATATATACATATTTTACAAATTATTGAAGTCTTATAAATCTTAACTATATATTTTCTTTTAACATTTATTTGACTAATTTTTATCAGCATGGATGTTAACACTTGCTTTAGAGTTTAGACTTTAGACCATACAATTGAAATAGAAGCATCTTTTTTTGACAGATTCTTAATAGCGACTACCAAGTGACATGTTTTTGAATGTTGATAAATTTTAACAAAAGATGGCAGAAATCTTTTAACGCGTCGATAGTCATTCGACTCATGCATACATTCAATTTTTTTCTTTCTTCATGAATTCTTAAGTTCGACTCGGGTTGGAAGGTCGGAGGTAGCATAGAGAATTGGGTGGAAAAATTTTCAGATGGGCTCAAATTTTTGTAATTACTTTCGAAGGGAAGCATATTTTTGCAACTTAAGAATTACATAATATTATGAATTATTAGAAAAATAAATTATATATCATCGCATTGTTCATTAAAAGAATTTAATTACAAATTGAACAAAACTTTATACGAAGTGTTCTATTATATCCATCAATATGTTATTAAATGATAATTTTATATATGATTTTGTTTTGAGTATATTAGAGTCAAGCGCGTTTGATGTGACATGCGATCTGAGAATCAATTATTGAAATTTCAAATGATTGATTTAAACCGTCAATGTGATCTTCATATTGAAATTTTCTAGAAGACCAAATTTTATATTTTTTTTTTCAAATTTTTTAGCTATTTTTAGACATTTTTTTTATAAAATTGTAGGGTTCACAACTAATTGGATTGAAGATTTTTTTAAAATTCAAAATTATGAAGTTTGATTCCCTAGGAGATTTCATTATGAAGAATAAATTGTGCAGTTCGAATTAGCTTTTGTAAATTTGAAATCTCAAAATTTTAGATCCGGTCGCTTTTGACAAGCTTAAATGTCAAACGCGTTTAACTTTGACATTACTCTTCTACTTTTTTTTTTCTTTTTTTTTGTTATATGTAACATGCATTTAGTAACTCTTACATGTTTCCCTACATGATAATCTAATAAATATTTTGCTTACAAGTTACAAGTATCCTTACCAGATATTATTTGTTAACCAAAAAGTTCTCATATAAAATATATCGGTCTTATCAGGTACACGATACTGTTCAAGTAATCAGACAAATGAACATTATAAACATTAAACCGTAATATTTGAAATAAACCATTAATAAAAACTATCATCATCAACAACAACAACATCGCGGTGGTGGTGGTGGTGGCTGCCGCCACTGCCCAAAGATAATTATTCAGCGTTTTTAATTGATCTGATTGTTAACAACTATTTTGTGGGGGAGGGAAAACAATTGATGTATGCTACGGTCCATCTTTGCAGATACTCCAATCCATTGAAGCTGTTGATTGAGTTTAATTTAATAAAATGTGTTTGGTAAGGATTGATTGATTTGATTATGCTAAAACATGGTATTGTGTCTCATTTGAATCAGTTTAAAGTATTGACAAAAACAAAATTCAGTTCAATCAGCAACTTTTAGAGAACATGAGCATGATACCCTAAAATAAATAGAAAACGTTTGGATTTACTCGTTTTCCACATGTCTAATTAAGATAAGATCATGGATTTAATTATTTGTCTTTTCCTCTTAATGTCATTTAATTATGAAGGTTCCCGACGAAAGTGACCCTACTGGTTAGGACAAATTTTGACAGAATACATGCATGAAAAGACGTAGCTTTTGTTATTTATGCTTTTTCACAATTAAAATCTTTTAAAATCTTGTTAATTTTTGAAACTTATTGAGGATGAAGAAAATAGAATAACGTACAAATTACGCTGAGAGTTCATTCATTTTTTGGTCCAAGCTGATATTGAAAAAATGAAAAGTTTTTACTACATGACCATCTTTGTAGGAAATGAATTATTCAATAATTATATATAATTATATATTGATGGTTTTGACAATAAATTTTAAAAAAAATAAATAAGGTTGAAAAATTAGAAATAAAGTTATCAATCTATTAGTGCACCTATAAATAAAATTTTAAATAATTACTTAATGCATCAAGCATTGCTAATTTAAAAAATTAAATATTTAAAACACCAATTCATAAATGACAAAATAAAATATATATCGAAACTCGTCATTTATATACAGATGTGACATATAGATGATGTAAATCATGCGTACAATATTGCACTTCAAATAAAACTTATATTTTAATATTTTTAAAAACTTCAAAAGTCTTATCCAAGCACGAGAATGACTAATTATTTTATGTACCGGATAAGTATTTAGAAAAATGAAGATAAAAAATTGATTTCAACGGAACATTTTTTAAATCAGGGCTCTTAAGTTGCAGAAGCTTGTATTATTTGGAGAATGTGAATAGCATTTCAAACTAAAATTTCTAGTTGCGTTATCATTTTATTGTTTGTATTTAAAAAAAATAGTTTTTTTTTTATTTTAGAATTGAAAAATTGCGTTATGGTGAAAAAAAATTACACAATTATATTTTTAAAAATAAAATGTGTCAGCATCGATCCACACCACATGCAATGATCTCGCACCATATATTAGCATCCAATGATTGGAACTTTAGTATAGAGGGCGAGGAGATGTCTCCAAAAAAAAAAAAAAATTCGGATAAAAATCGCATGAAGAATAATTATGATGTGTGGAGGAAGAAAAGATATAATTAATTTCTCATATTACTAATAGCACTTTCCTTTTATTCGTTATTTCTGTGAGTATGTTTGTGAAACAGGGTGAACACCTCAACGGTTTTTTTTTTTTTTTTTTCATTTTTCAGATTCCCCCCCCCCCCCCCCCCCCCCCCACACACACACACACACACACACTTTTTTCTATTTGAACGGTGATATATTACTTTTTATTTCTCTCTCGTTTATCCGACAGCATAAAGTGTTGTAGCAGAAACAGGGCTGAGCACTGGATTGGTGGAGCCACCAAAAATGAAAACAAAATGGAGAAAATTTCCAGTAGTGGAAAGGGATAGAATAAGACGCAGCATTTTAAATATAACCAATGAGATTTGAATTCAAGCACCACTCTGTTTTGTTTGGTCATTTTTCTTCAACGTAAACATCATCTCTCTTGTAATCTTGTCAATTTTCTGATGTCTTCTTTCTCACAACAGAGAACCTCTAGGCGTTATTTACTCTGATTACATTATTATAGTAATTTGTCAGACACATTTAAGCTGAGATATTCTCAGGCTGCGCATTTTCCGTTTGATTTTTTCTCGCGATACTTGCATACCATGCGCGTTGTACATCTCCAAGACAGAGAAATTGAAAACAATTGATATTGCTCATTGTCATTGCCCACGAAAGTAATTAATATATATGCAATCAATATCTTTCACTTGTAATCTCTCTATTAAAGTATTAATTAAATTAAGTGTACACATTCTACACATTTTTTCCCACTTCGTTTTATTTTTTTTTCGATCTATTACTGCAAAAGTGCAAATATTATGATTTTTACTGATTTTATTAATAACTTGTGATATTGGCGAAACTTGAAGCTGATTTTTTCCTTTTCACAAAAAATGTGTCTTTTTTTTTTTGAGATTTTCTTACTTTGTTTGTCTTAAGCAATAATAATAATAATTTTAAATTTTGACAATGTTATGTCTTATTTTCGTTGCTTGCATTTAATAGTTTAATGTAATGCTGCAACTTAATGTTAAAGAAAATTAAGTTTGATATGTGAAAGCATACTAGAGTACCTAAATGCATCTATTATAAAGCACATAACGCATGTATTCAGATTTAATTTTTGTGTCACATACTAAACCTTTTTTTTAATACAAATAAACACATAAATTTAATTTAAAATATACCACTTCAAAGAAAAAACAATTTAAAATGTATTATTGTTATTTTTTTCGTCTTACAAATTAAAGGTTATCTTCTGTACAGGCCTTTATCTAACCCACAGCCCGGTTGGTCGAAATTTCATAAGCAAATTTGACCTCCTAGTATTCATAGAGACTTGTATGTGGCAGTTATGCAGTCCAAAGTCAAGTGCAAGCTACATACTTCGACACACATGTTCCATCACAGAGATGTTCTAAAAATTGGGTTGACCAGAATTAGGCTCAGCACAGAAATGACAAAACCTACAATGCCGAAAGTATTTAAAAGAGGTCTTTTCAGATATCAAGTCGGCCATAAAATAGAAGTACCAATGAACTATTGAATGAATAAGAAAAAAGCATGATGCCATGAGCTTATTCATTAACCAAATGCAGTTAGGTTTTTATTTTTTATTTTTGGGTTTTTAATGCAGGTAGGTTTGGGCTGTTCGTCTGGTTTAGAATTTTGCACGCTTTGCCACGGGTTACGAGTTACGAACTCATCATAGACACCGTCTATCATTCAATGTGCACCGGTAAAAGGGATTTCAAGGTCTCCGAGCTGCCTATCTGGCTATCTGAGATGGGGAGGTGTGAACCAGGTCCAGGCAGAGAAAATCTCCCACCTAGCCGGGTGAGCCACATTCTTTTCACTTGTCACGCCTTGGCGACGACTTCTCCAAAGGCCCACTATTTTTGGAATATTAAATTTCTTCCTGTACGCCAATATGCCCCCAAATGTACCTTTATTGCACCACATCAGCAAAAATTAGTGGCATTCAGTTATTGAAATCCAGAATTTTCATGAAGTTTGCTTTTTGAGTCTACCTGTTTTTGCCTCTTTTTTTTTTAAATTTTTTTATTGAGAGAAATATTAGAGTACATCTCTATTTTTCTTTATCGTACATTGAATTTTCTATGGAAAAAAATCGCCAATTCATTCAATTTTGAAACTAAACCGTTTACCATTAACAATGTTTCGATGAAATACTGAAAAATCTCAATATTCTATAAAAATTAATATACCTCATTTGTATGAGAAACCAAAAAGGAAAAAAATGCAGTTCTCCTTTTTTTTAAAGAAAAAAGATTGAACAATAATTTTGTAACTCTTTTTTTTTTAAAGAAAAAAAATTAATATACCTCATTAATATACCTCGTTTACCACCATGCACGATTATCATCTCTAAATGGTCCTTCCTGGACAGAATCGGTACCGATTCTTGCTTTTTTCTCTCTTGTTTCTGTTGTTACCGCCACCAGTGGCTACTTGCGCTGATCTTAGGAATTGTGGCTATCTTTAATTATATCCGTTAGTTAAAATGTATTCTTTTAACGCTTTGGGCTGAGATTTTATTGTTCAAAATTTTTTTCCTTTATAATTACGTTTCAAATTCAAGATTTTTTTATCCAATTATTTCACAACAAAGTACAATTGTTCTGTACCATAAATCAAAACTGTAGATTAAAATATTTACGTTACGATTTTAAGATTTATTTATCCAATTATTACACAACAAAATACAAATGTTCTGTGCCTAAATCAAAACTATAGATTAAATATGTTTTTTAATTCACAGAAATTTAAATAAGTAACACGTTACACTCAAAATAATAGACAATGGCCCCGTTTGTTTGTGACTTAAAGGGTGCATAACTTAAATTATACATCCTTAAATCACCAAACACCCGTTACATAACATGCCTTAAGGGTGTATAACTTATGCAACCTAAATAGGTAACAATATTTAATAAGTAACAATAATTATTAAAAAATCATAATTAATAATATTTAACAAGTAATATTAATTAAAATAATTAATCAATAATAATTTTTTATTGTTAAATAATTAATAATGTTTATAATATTTAATTACGAGTAATTATTAATATTTCATAATAATAAAAATGATTTATTATTATCATTAATAATTAATAATTAACAATAATTAGGTCACAAGATCTTATTAATACATAATACTAATTCAAATTAAATAATTGAAATATAAGGGCATTTTAATCTTTTGACATGAATATAGGCTTGCATTAAGTTACTCATCCTTACTACACAACCAAATATTAATTACATAACACTACATAAATACTTAGGCATCCTTAACTTATGCAACCCCTTACTACACAAACAAACGCCCCAATACAAGTAAGAAGGTATTACATACTTGTACCTAAGTCATAAATAATTTGATATCTACTTATACCAAATACAGAAAGGAATATATTCCTTGCACAGAATAATCAATTCAATCCACAAGAATGAAATAAGCAACAAATTTCTCTACCGGAATTGTATCCCTGTTGACTTCCCCATCCGAACTATCACCTCAAAACTCCAATGTCCTACTCCTACGATAATTCCAAAGTAGCATCCCTTGTAGCAACTCGCTGACATACAGACCCCACCACACTTCAAACTACACTCCGAAGAAAAGTAACGTGGGCCCCAAAATCCGACACACCAGTCGATGTGCCAATGAGGTTAAATCTTATAAGACAATAAGCCCACCTCTTCCAACGGGTAGGAATCTCGTGTGCACCCCAAAAGCTGCGCACTTTTTCAAACCCTTCGTCTCTTCTCTCTCTTCTCTTCTCCAATGGCGACATCTCCTCTCGCCTCTCTCATTTCTCTTTGTCTTCTCTTCCTTCCTTCTCTCGCGTCGGGATGCTACACTCGCCTCTTCGCATTCGGCGATTCTCTCACGGATACAGGGAATTTCTACCACTCGATCGGAGACCAGCCTGACCCCGTCGCTCGACTCCCGTACGGTCAGACCTACTTCGGCCGCCCCACCGGACGGTTCAGCGACGGTCGTGTCATCGTTGACTTCGTTGGTTCGTTTTTATTACCACTGTAGCATTTCTTATGTCCTTTTTTTTATTCGTTTCAATATTATTTTAGGGACAGTTGTTTTCAATTTGGTCCCTGAGGATACTATTATAATAAGTCAGTCCTGGAGATGACAATCGTGCATGGTGGTAAGTGGTAACGCTGATAACACGACCTGGTTGCTCTGTCCTGGTAGAATTTTATTAGAACTTATCCAGTTTGGTCCCTGGATTTTCTAATATGAAATAATAGTTCCCGGTGGTATGGTATTTCTGTTGTTCTGTTGCTCTGTTATTTTAGTTTTGTTTGCTGAAGTTTGTGTTTTTGTTGATTGAAGTCCTCCTGGGTAGTTTTTGTGAATTGTGTCTTATTGGTATCCTTCTGTTGAGATTATTCCTTTTGATACCCCTGAAGTTCCGTATTTTTCTTGTTTGTTATGATTATGCGGCATATACAGCCATCTTTTGTGATATTTCAATCTCAAAAGGCTTTAAATTGGGCAAATCAAAGTTGGACTCTTTCGAATGGGGTTTCATAATTTTGAAATAAACAAATGGAATTGGTGAACCTTTCAGTCATTTTCAGTTCATCCAACAATAAATCGAATTATTGATACTTGAAAGTGAGGGAAGGTGTCACTTTCTTAGTATATCAATTGTCAATTAATCTATATCAGTTCATCTAACTTTGTCTTGTTTGATTGTTTGCCTTTTTTTTGTGAAATAGTGGTTGTTAAAGATGTTACTGTAATATGGTAGGTGTAATTAAGATCTTTTACTCGAGTAATTACTGGGGGGATAAATTTATTATTAGCCCATAAAATGTTTGTAGCTTGTCTTGGATTTAGGGTCCTGTGAATTCAGATATAAGTTAGGCCTCTGGCTTTATGTTCTATTATGTCATTCTTTAGAGAATGTAGTAATTTAATGCCATATTGATTTAATTTTGGGTCATATGGGGTAAATTATCTTAGTTTCTTTCTGGTTTTCTTATATTATCTCCAGTTGGTTAGATGTTTAATTGCTCTGGTGTTAATGTACCACGGCATTTTATTTCGAACCAGTATACATACTTTGCTAGCTGAGGATATTCCATGTTTTATTTTTTCCAACTATGAGTTCTAATAATCAAACCATTTTTTTAAAACTTTTTTAACTAAATTTTCCAACTGTGCTTTATTCCATTCATTAATCTCCTTAAAAGTCTAAACATAGCACATCTACCTGTGCCTTGTTAGGAGATCAATATGAGATACCGTTTTTACATAATAATTTTTTACGAGAAAAGAAAAAGGAGATATTATAAAACTTCATTTTCTATAAGGGTCGTTTCTTACTGAAAGGGTCAAGCTATAAAATTTTGCACCAATTAACGGAAATTTTAATACACTTGAAGGAATATAATATAATGACAATGGTGCTTGGCATTATAATATTGAAAGTTCAATAGATTAAATCTAGCATCAAGTTAGATTGCATTACCCAATGTTTAAAATTACAAAATCAATGAATTTGGAAAATGCTTCTCCTCATTCATAACTGTTCTTCTGAGTTCATTATCTAAAATAATTCTCTTGTATTTTGTAGCGAAGGCATTTGGGTTGCCATTCATGCTGCCATATCTGGCTGGTCGCACTGCAGATGATTTCAAGTATGGTGCTAATTTTGCGGTTGGTGGAGCCACTGCTCTAAACAATGACTACTTTAGGAAGAGGGATGTGGAGCCCAACTGGACTGACCACTCCTTAGATGAGCAGATTCGGTGGTTCAAGCAACTGCTTAATATGGTGGCGACCCAGCCAGGTATGCACACAGGCTCATTGGTATTGGATTGGTACCATTTGAAACGTGCTGATACAGATCTTCAATGAAGACATCCAATATCCTGAATTGTTGTGCAGTGCACTGCTACCAATTGGCAGATGGTTGTATTCTCCTAACAATTGCGGGAAAAATGTGAAAAATTAGGTCTAAGCGTACTTCACTATGCCATCCCAGGGGCTTAGTTACAGAATGGATGAAGTGCAAATGTTTAGTCCTTTGCTGCGCCAGACTTTGTAAATCACAAATCAACAAGACTGGATTAGGGGCAAACAAGAAAAAATGTAATTTTATAGAAAAGAATATGAATAGGAACCAACAACAACAGAAATTCAAATGACAATCAGAATTATGACATCAAGCATTGATAGTACTGTAGTGAATATGGACAATACTAGTACACTGCAAAATTCCTGATTCTCTCTCTCAAAATATATTCTTATAGAACGGGATGAATTGATGAGGAACTCACTGTTTTTTGTGGGAGAGATTGGTGGGAATGACTACAATCACCTATTTATCCGAAGAAAAACCCTAGATGAGCTCCGTGCAATTGTGCCTGATGTTGCTGATGCTATTGGTGCTGCTGTTAAGGTAACCCTCAAAACTCCAGTGAATATTACTCCTATAGAAACTGATCATAGATCAGTAGTGTTTCATTTTCTTTTCCCTGTGTTACCCTTATTTGTTAGCCGATGCAAGGAACAAAATTAGATTAGGCTTTACCTTAATATTAATTTTTAGTGGTAGCAATTAAGGATGTCTCTTCATTTTTATGTTACATATTTGAGTTTAATAAAGCTTAACCAATTTGAACAGATTTTTGAGTGCAACCTTTCCACTGCCAGTATTTTCTTCTGATTGTTATTGTTATTTTTTAAACTTGTAGGAATTGATTCAACTAGGTGCTAAGACATTGGTGGTACCAGGAAACTTTCCGATTGGTTGTGTACCGCTGTACCTCAGAGTTTATCAGAGCAAAAAAGAAGAAGATTATGATCCAGACACAGGATGTATAAATTGGCTGAATGAATTTGCTGAGTATCACAACAGAATGATTATTAACAAGATAAATAGCATAAAAGAGGCCTATCCTAACGTGACCATAATTTATGCTGACTATTATGGTGCTTCCATGAACATCTTTCGGTCTCCTCTCGAGTTTGGTTAGTTCTTTTTCCTTGATGGAATTTTATTGGATAAAAGCATTAACTTTAGAGCTTTAGCCTTTAGGCTTAGCTGCAAAACCTGTGGAGTTCTTTTTTTTCTCCTCTTCTGTCTACATTATCAGGAAAGAACTTAGGTAGTAATTACTACTTAGGTGATATTTCCTATATTGGATAAGTGTATACAAGATATTTCTTTATATTTATGGGTTAGGTTATACTTGGAATTTTTAGGTTTCTTGGTGCATATTACTGATCCTTTGCACGTTTGGTTTGATACTCGTCAAAGGCAAAAACAAGGTTCAGTTTGTGCCTTAGTTGCTGAATACGAGCCTTAATTAGTTTTAATTCAATTTTTGTAGGATTTGAGGTGCCTTTGAATGCATGTTGTGGTAGTGATGCGCCTTACAACTGTACCCCATCGATACTATGTGGTTCACCTGGGTCATCTGTTTGCAAAAACCCATCGAAGTATGCCTCATGGGATGGACTCCACCTGACAGAGGCTAGTTACAAACTAGTAGCTGAAAATATTTTAGAGGGGCCTTATGCCTCCCCTCCTTTGATGAAATCTTGCAACAATTTACAATGCGACAGTGATATTTTGAAGCTACCTTACTCAGACCCATTTAGTATTATATAAAGAGATATGATGCTGCTTTACTGTCTCATCCTTTGGTTTATATTAGCAGTTGATATTATATATATAGGAAAAAATCATCATAAATATCTGCATAGGATATTAAGGGCATTTTTGTAATTGGCTCATTTTTTATGCCATGTGAAAATTTTATGGTTAGCACAGAAGATTGCATAGTGGCCTTGTAGAATTTCATTATAATAGTTTTTTTTTTCTTTGTAAGTATATGCTTTTGGTAATCTATTATGCATAATTGCAATTGGTTTTTTCCTGTTGAAGTAAACTATCCTATCTAGTTAAGGATTTTGGGTTTTGGTACAATGTGTAAAGCTACTTAGTTCCAAGCCTTGCCCAAGATAAGCTAGGGTTAGGAAAGAAAGTGAATTTTGAAGTGGGCCTATTCCAGGCCCACGTTAAAGTTCACTCTGCAAATTAAGTTCAAACATAATTCTTCTATGGTGCATCCGGATCCTTTGGTCGTTTTTTGATCCGGACCGTCCGATTTAATCGCAATGGTAAATTTTTTTTTTTCGAGCCTATCAATCTTGATATTATGCACGTGCAGATTCAAAAATCGGACGCCGACCAGGGGATCTCGTTCCCTTCTATGGCTTCGAGATTTGGAGCTATCCTTACCCAGCGGCAGAAGTTATCTACTTTTGTATTCACTCCCCGACCCGAAAAAAAAAAAAAAAAAAAAAAAAGATCTTAGAAAGAGATCTTTTAACTATTTAAATAGCTGATGACTCAGATAATTGTGACATTTTGCTTGTAAATAATGTAGTCAATTAATGGTGAAGTACCCAAACTTACCCGGGCATATATATTCTCAGTCGACTACGAGACATTTTGGTTTAAACTATTTGTTGCTTTCCGTATTTTTATTTACCTCTGTTAGTCTGTTATAGTGGTTTCTTTGAATTGTTTTGCGCGGCTTAATATCGGTACACTGGGGTAATGTACTGGTCCATTACTATTATCAGGGTTTAGTGTGAAAGACCTTACGCGCTGTTGTGTAGCTGTTGTCGTTGACTAAATATAACATTATAACTTATAGTTGCTTTCGCCATAATGTGTTTAAAATTAACATCAAGAGACTTTGCCAATTTTGACAGCGTATAATTATTGTTAAATTTTAGTGAGATGAGATAGAGCAGAACTTAGTTTCTACTCTGTTACTTTCGTGTTTTCCGGTCATTTTTATCTTTGACAGGTTCAGAGTTAGTAAGAATTAGGCAGTCCAAAATTCTTATTGAAGAATCAAGTTAGTGCTGCATATGCAATCAATGCATAAAAGGAAGGGTAGCTGTGCGTGTATTTACTGGCAAATGACGAGTACAAGGAAAGTTATTTAATTTTGATATGATTATGCACGAAAGAGATTTATTGTAATATTTTGGTTCATTGTTTCTATATAGATGTTATAGCCTTGATAAGTAAAGGAACCAGGATAGAATTGTATGCGTGTAAGAAAAAAAGAAGAAAAAAGTTCATCTCTGTAACTCATTTTTTGATGAAATAAAATAGAGGGCGGGAAGGATTTTTGGGAGTGTGGTGTTATTTACTTTTTGACATGGTATCAGAGCGGTCGATTAACCTGGTGATATAGTTAGGAGAATTATAGTTCTTCTTTGTCTTTAACTGCTATTCTCTGTACTATATTGCTCTAAGGAGTTGATTCCTCTGCTTGATATTTAATCATGACTGGAAATTTAGGTGATGCGTCTGACACCGCTACTCTTATTGAAAAATTAACACAGTTGATTACTGTGCAACAAAACCAACTGATGGTTATGCAACAAAATCCTTCAAACCCTACACCACCACATGTTCCTCCTGCTGTTACTCCAGTAATAGAAACATCTCTGCAGCCGAGTAATATTCCTATCAAATTGGATGGAAAAAACTACTCTCTTTGGTCGCAGGCCCTATGGACGCATATCAAAGGACGGCAGAAACTGAACCACATCACAGATCCGCCTCCACCAGTTGATAGTACAACCTTTGAGAAATGGGATATTGATGATACAGTAGTGAAAAATTGGATATGTAATTCAATCGATATCACCCTGTATGGCAAATTTCTTCGGTATCCAACAGCTAAGGCGGTTTGGGATGCAATTGCAACAAGTTACTATGATGGAAGTGATGCTGCCCAGGTATTCGATTTAAATAAAAAGGTAAATCAAATAAAACAGTCAGGAAGAAATGTTGAAGAGTATTATAATGATTTGGTAGAACTTTGGCTTGAAATTGATTTCCGTAGACTTAATCCTATGACATGTGCAACAGACATAGAAAAATTTGATAAATTTATTCAAGAATCTAGAGTTTATACGTTTCTGGATGGACTTGATGATAATCTTGACAATGAAAGAGCTAATGTGTTGCAAATGTCTCCATTCCCAACTCTTGAGCAAGCATTTGCTAGGGTGAGAAAAGAAGCGTCAAGACAAGGGATTATGAATAAAGGAGAAGCAGGTGCTTCTCAAATCTCAGTAGCTATGCTGTCAAGGGGTCAAAGAAATTTTGAGGTAAACCATAATCCTAAAAGACACTCTAGTTATGTTGACAAATCTAAATTGAAATGTACTCATTGTGGCCAAGCTAGACATACCAAAGAACAATGTTTTCTACTTGTGGGATATCCTGATTGGTTCAAAGAAAAACAGAAAGGGAAACAAAATTGGGCAGGAAAAGGAAAGGGCAATGTTGCGTATATAGAGGGGGAATCAGTGGGTGTGAACCTGCCTAGCGCTAACTGCACTAGGGCAGCACCAAATTCACGTGGGCAGTCCCAGTTACAGTGGGTAGAGGCCAACAACCATGCGGCATGAAATGTGCAGCAACAAAACTCCTCACAGCAGCATGACTCTGGTAATGCATCAGGACCAGCCGCTGGACTTCTCACAGCAGGCTTCAGTGCTACTGCAGGATCAATCTCAGGTACATCGAGTAAAGGGATAAATCAAGGTAACTTTGACTCTAACTTTGATTTTTTAAAAACAGATGATTGGTTTTTAGACTCAGGAGCGACAGACCATATGACATATTCAGAAAAGGATCTTCTGAACATTAAACAATCTCAAAAGGATGGTATTTTTAATGCAAATGGTATATGTTATCCCATGGTATGCGCAGGCGACGTGTCACTGTCTCCGCAATTAACCTTAAAGAACACCTTAGTTGTTCCTTCCCTGTCATCTAAATTGATCTCAATTGGACAGCTCACAAAGGATTTGAATTGCATGATTCTTATGTTTCCTGATCATTGTGTTTTTCAGGATATTCACACCAAGAAGATTTTGGCCCGTGGTACTAGAAGAGGTGGATTGTATTACCTGGATACTACAAAGACTGGAGAATCTTTAATAAGTGTCAACTCTGCAGAAGTTCAAGACAAAATTTGGTTATGGCATAAAAGACTAGGTCATCCCTCGTTTGGGTATATGCAAAAGCTCTTTCCTCAGTTTTTTAATGATTTGAAAAATGCACAATTTGTATGTGAAACTTGTATTAAGGCGAAATGTCATCGTTCGACTTATTCTTTAAGTGATAATAAGAAATCTATGCCGTTTGATTTAGTACACACAGATGTGTGGGGGCCTTCTCCAGTAGTGTCGAAATCTGGACATAGGTGGTATTTAAGTTTTATTGATGATTGTTCCCGTGTCACATGGATATATCTGCTGAAAACTAAAGATGAGGTCAAAAGAATGTGTAAGGAATTTGTTACCATGGTAAAAACACAATTTGAAAAAATTGTTAAGGTAATTAGAAGTGACAATGGAACAAAATTCATGAACCAAGAATTGCGCATGTTTTTTAAAGAAAATGGAATAGTACATGAGACATCTTGCGTTAGGACTCCGCAACAAAATGGAGTTGCTGAGCGACGGAACAGACATATTCTAGAAGTCTCACGGAGTCTCATGATTGAAAGTAACATGCCGAAAATTTTTTGGAGTTATGCTATATCTTTTGCTGCATATTTAATAAATCGTACTCCAACAAGTGTTAATGATTTTAAAACTCATCTTCAAGTTTTTTCAGAACATTTGAAAATCAATTCGGCACTTAATTTGGTTCCAAGAATTTTTGGGTGCACTGTTTATGTTCATATACAAAAAGAATTTCGATCAAAACTTGATTCAAGAGCTGAAAAATGTGTTTTTTTGGGTATTGGTCAAAATCAAAAGGGGTATATATGTTACTGCCCCACCACACACAAATTATATGTGTCTATGGACGTCATTTTTTTGGAGAATGAATTTTTCTATAAAAATTTAGACATTCCAATTCAGGGGGAGAACCGACCAGAGGAATTGGAATTGGAATTCTTGACATATCTGAATATGCCACGTATAGAACATATCTCTCATATGGATACACCAGCTCACAATTCGGAAACAAATGGGGTCAAACATGGAAAGTATAGACAGGAATCCGAGAGAAAATTTAATGGAAAATGATACAGGATATAATATGAACAGTGCATATCCAATAAATGACGCAAGCAGTCACCATCCAGTCAATGGCGCTGGGCACCATCTGGTCAATGGCGCTGGTCAAGATTCAAGTGAACATGAGGATGAAGAGGTAATACAATCTGACATACCACGTGGACCTGAATCTCTTGGAAGTGATATCCAGGTAAGTACTCTTGAAACAAGATTTCAATTACCACCAAGATGTAATAGAGGTATACCACCAAAAAGATACGTTCCGGAAGACGGAACCAGTAAAGAAAGATACTCGATTGCAAAATATACCACCACAACTTGCTTGACTGAACCTCTTAAAGGCTTTGCGAATCTGATATCTTCTGTAGTTGTGCCCGACAATATAGAAGAAGCAAAAAATGATCTGAAATGAATTAATGCAATGAATGCTGAAATGGATGCCTTGGAAAAGAATAAAACATGGGAAATTACAAATTTACCTATGGGAAAAAAAACCGTGGGTTGCAAGTGGGTCTATACCATAAAGTATGATGCAAATGGAAAAATTGAAAGATATAAGGCCCGATTAGTGGCGAAGGGTTATACTCAAACTTATGGAATAGACTTTCAAGAGACTTTTTCTCCTGTTGCTAAATTAAACTCTATTAGAGTTCTTTTATCTCTTGCAGCAAATTTGGACTGGCCATTACATCAATTTGATGTCAAAAATGCATTTCTTCATGGAGAGCTAGTGGAGGAAATTTACATGGAGATACCACCCGGCTATCAATCAACAGGCAATTCAAATCAGGTATGTAGGTTGAAGAAAGCTTTGTATGGACGAAAACAGTCACCGCGAGCATGGTTCGGACGTTTCTGTCAGGCAATGAAAAGTTATGGCTATGCACAGAGTGAAGCAGATCATACCATGTTTTACAAAAAAGGATCAAGGTAAAATTGCAATTTTGATAATCTATGTGGATGACATGATTATAACAGGTGACAACAAGACTGAGATACAGGATTTAGAGAAAAGGTTGTCTAAAGATTTTGAGATGAAGAGTTTAGGCGGACTTAAATATTTATTAGGGATAGAGGTGTCCAGAAATAAGAAAGGTATCTACTTATCTCAGCTAAAATATATCCTTGATCTTCTCACCGAAGTTGGCATGTTAGATTGCAAGCCCGTAGACACCCCAATGGTTCAAAATCTAAAGTTAGATGCATATTCAGATCATACACCCACCAACATTGAAAGATATCAGAGGCTAGTTGGTAAACTAATTTATCTCTCTCATACTAGACCTGACATTACTTATGCTGTAAGTGTTGTTAGCCAATTTATGCATTCTCCTAAGGAAGAACATTTGGAAGCAGTTTTCAGAATTCTCAGGTATTTGAAGGGCTCACCAGGAAAAGGTATTGCTTTCAAGAAAAATTCTCACTTACAGGTAATGGCATATAGTGATGCAAATTGGGCAGGGTGCATAGTGGATCGGAAGTCAACTGTAGGATATTTTACATTTGTTGGAGGAAACTTGGTAACATGGAAAAGTAAAAAACAAAATATGGTTGCTCTCTCTAGCGCTGAGGCTAAGTTTGGAGGAATGGTGAAGGCAATTTGTGAGTTGTTGTGGCTAAAGAGGTTATTAACCGAGCTAGGGTATGATCCAAAATTTGAGATGAGATTGTTGTGTGATAACAAAGTTGCCATTGACATCTCTCATAATCCAGTTCAACACGATAGAACAAAACATGTTGAAGTGGATAGACATTTTATCAAGGAGAAATTGGATTCCAAAGTCATAGCTATGCCTTTTGTACGTTCAAGTGAACAACTGGCCGATGTTCTAACAAAGCCTGTGTCAAGTCAAGCATTCAAGGAAGCAATTGATCGATTGGGTATGACAGATATCTATGCACCAACTTGAGGGGCAGTATTGAAGAATCAAGTTAGTGCTGCATATGCGATCAATGCATAAAAGGAAGGGTAGCTGTGCGTGTATTTACTGGCAAATGACGAGTACAAGGAAAGTTATTTAATTTTGATATGATTATGCAGGAAAGAGATTTATTGTAATATTTTGGTTCATTGTTTCTATATAGATGTTATAGCCTTGATAAGTAAAGGAACCAGGATAGAATTGTATGCGTGTAAGAAAAAAAGAAGAAAAAGTTCATCTCTGTAACTCATTTTTTGATGAAATAAAATAGAGGGCGGGAGGGATTTTTGGGAGTGTGGTGTTATTTACTTTTTGACAATTCTCAATCTTACTTTCTTCTTAATTTCACCATCCCTGTTGCACTTTTTCAATCCATGTATCTCAAAAACATAATTTGATTTTGAAGTTCAACTGGTTCTGTTGCGTACCAATACAGATAGAAGTCCAATATTAAAGGTATCATTTATATATCAATACAAAATTACTTTTCAAACACTGGTACGGGGACATAAATAACAGAGTTCAATTATTTGCATGATGCAAAGAATGCTGATAGCAAAGTTTCCGGAGTGTATGTTTTCTAAGCATGATTTTTTGCAATAAATGATCAAATGTTCAACGCTTGAGAATAGAAGGATATTTAATAAGACATAGGATCCAACAAGATAGGATTTTTGAAAGAAACTTCTTTGTCAAGGTAGTTGATAAAATGTTTACTTCAGCAAATATTGAATCCTTCTAAAGTTGTCTTAATTTAGCTTTATCTTAGTATTAGAAATTTAGAAATGATGCCCCTGTGCTCCTACTTTATCTATATTTTTGTTAGTTCTTTAACTATAAATGTATTCGACGGTCCAACAAGACAGGGAAATTTTGTAAGAGACCTGTTTGTCAAGCGACTTGATCAAATGTCTTACTTCAAAAAAAAAAAAAAATGTCTTATACTTCAGGAAAACTTGAATCCCTCTGAAGTGGTCTTAATTCTTGCTTTAGAATTGATCCCCTGGGCTCGTTCTTCACGTTATAGAAAGGACCAGTCAATTCGAAATGACTTTATTTGTCAAGTGTGAATCACAAAGTGAGTCAGACATTGATGCATATATAATGAATGCAATAGTGTAAAAGAGCCCAAACAAACAAATACCCACGTACATACAATTTAGCTGTCAGAAATATTTGGGGCAGTACTCGGTTCCTATAGCAAATTAGCAATACAGTGAGAATACAAAATAAACGCCTGAGAACAGGTCAAATTTGAAGAAGTCAGCTATTTTTTGGGAACAGTGTAGACAGAGTTATTAGTGAGGAATCATGCTAGTTAAACCGTATCTATATATTTTAAATTTCTAATTAAACTTTTTCAGCTCAAAAACGCCAACTTCAAAACTAAGTCAGAAATAGCGTCTCGACGTCGCAACCAAAGGAGGGATAGTATTATTGTTTATGACAGTAACTTTTGCACATTAGATTAGACAATATAATATGCCACTTTATCCTATTTGTTTTTGCATGGCTGCGCCAGTTCTTAAATGTTAAATGTGTGGTGCGAAACTTTGATGTGTGCTTATCGTCATTGAAACCTCCTGTATACGGCAAATTTATAGACTTCACGTATATAAGCAATATGCATGTAGACCATTTTTTTCTTTGTTCAATATAGACAAAACCTGATGTTCAATCACATTACTAATATTGCGCAGCTCGTGTATTCTAAATTTCTAATCGTGGACCGAAAATATTATACATCTTTTTATTTGGACAAAAAACTGATAATTGTGCAGCTCTGTACGCGCCTACTGCATATATAGCTGGCTTCTAATTAAGTCAGACAAACGTATTTGAATAAATGACTTTGATAAATGGTTTGTTCACTGCAAACAAAAGAAGAAGCATATCCGAAGCTGACAATTTTGGTTGCTTCCACTTTATCAACATGACAAGACAATATATATGTCAACCTTTCTCCCATTTTTCTCAATTAAGGAAATTCATTTTTATGTGACTCCACAGTCCACACCTTAGGTGGGGTAGCTAGGCCGAAGCCTGAAGGAGCCTGGAAGAAGTGTGAAGTCATAATGTGAATGTTTTCTAAGCCTGATTTTTTTTTTTCCGAGTATTTCCACAATACTATTGAGCAATTTTTTTTAAAAAAAATACATATTTGAACTCCATAAATATCATACATTATAATATTGTCGACCCATTATCTATAAATAAAATCATACTTTTGTGTAACTACTATAATATATTGTTATATGAAAATTTCTTTATATTTCACTGATCCACATTGATTTTTTTTTTTTTTTTTTTTTTTTTTTTTTTGACTCCGCCCATGTAGCTACTAGCTAGGTCAACCATGAGCCATGTCTTGTTACTTCTGTAGTTCTTGCCAAGTTTTGCATGGTCTTTTGGATCATCAATGATCATCGGTCCTTCTGTTTCCTTTTACCTTGTTTTGATCCTTATCAGGGTTAATATACTGGTTCACTTCAATTCAAATTGTTGTAATTCTTTTAAACATATATGTGGTGTCGTTTGGATGAGTTAGGAATTAGGTAGGAATAGCATAAATTTAGGAAAAAATACTATTCACAAGAATTGTGAAAATTGGCTATTTCTAGGAATTGGAAATATTGTTTGGATGGTGAGTCTAAGAATAGCGTTGGGAAGTGTGAAAAGCATAGAGAAAAGTGTTATTGGAAAGAGTGTTATTGAAAATTGTGTTAGGAATGGAATTAGCTATTCCAAAATGGTTTGGATGAAAAATGTAGGAATGGAATTGTCAATTCCTAGGAATTGGCCAATTCCATCCCATTTAGACGAGCCCATATGATATATATACATTTCATAAAAAACTCAAGAAGAAAACCGATTTCATCTAGTCTTAATCTACATATATATTTAGATGATTAGATCTGTACAAGACTACAAGGTTAAAATAAAAAAGAAATGAAAAAGGACGAGCTTAAACCGATACATATATACATGAGATACTACGTTGTGCATATGCATGTCTGTGGGTACATATACGTACGTGCTAGATACTTAATTCGAGCATATGTAGTCTTATACAATCGACATTTGTAGTATCTAGTACGAAGTTAACATACTTAACATTTTGCACAATTACGTTGTTGGTTTCATATAACACCTTGTTCAATTGCCTTTAATCGGTAATGCATAATTACAAGACAAAATAAGTTCGTGTTGTTGTCTGACTAAACACTTATCTTTTTTATTATTACACTTTTTTTTTCTATTAATAAAGTGTTGACATTAATCAGTATTATTTGGCTCAATCTATTAATCTAAAAAATAAAACTATATAATATAATTACGAGATAATTAAAAGTTCTGGGTGAGCCAGGACGACTTAGGCTTGCTTACCTTGAATTCATCGCGCTTCCTAAAATACATGTGTGTGTGTAAACAACTAAACACCAAACAATTATTCGTACATGAATTGTTCCATTTATACATAAAATATTACATCAATATGCTTGAGTCTAACTTTCAGCACTCAATTTCCAGCTGCGGTTGTGCAACACAATGAAGTTTAATTTCTTATTGTGACAGATTTCGACAAAATTATAATTAGTCTTCAGTTACAATTATGCAGAGCACATAATTTGTTTCACAAAAACTACGCAAAGTTTAGGAGTCCCATATCGGTCCAAATGCTGCTATCCCGGCTTTCTTACAAGCCTTGACAACATCCCGACTTCCCTCAGGATTGCTTGTAACCACTACCACCTCTGCTTTCCAATCTCTTGCTGCATCAACCGTCATCTCGGCTACATTTGGCCGACCCATGATGGCTGTGTCATGCACCACAACTTTTCCATTCCTACTCGCAGTCACCATCTCCTTGATCTCCTTGCCAAAGTTCTCCTCCACTCCTCTTGCTACCCAAACCAGGCACACTTCTGCCTTGGAGGATTGCAACAAGAAAGATAAGAAAACACATATACCAGATCCGGTAGCAACAAGCACTACTCTTTGGTACATGTTTACTAAATAAGGCAGCCCTGCAAAGTGCACACCTCGTACCCAAAGGTGACTAGGTGGGTCAGCGACCAATCCTTTGGTAAAGTCGCCCACTGCTCCAGCAAGCATTAAGTGAGTTTCTTTGTTATCAGATATGATTCCAAATGCATGCCATTCGGATAAAGGCGACCTACTAATCCGACCTAGTAGACCAGCTTTGATGCCACCGGTAAAGGTTATGAGAGATGCATGTCCCGAAGGTGCTGTTACTTTGACTGGGACCTTTTTTACCGTCACCCAAGGGAGGATGGTGAAGAATGTGATGGTTATAGTTAGCCAAAACTCTTGCAGCTTTATTAGGCTTGAGAATTTGAGTTTGTCATAGGATTTGTTTGCTGGGTTGTAGCCATTAGTTAGCACAATAAACACCCATAAAAGAGCAAGGGCCATCCACCCTGCAAAACGATGTGTTCTTTCGAACACATTGTGGTGAAGGTGCCTAACTAGTGGGAAAGCTGCAAGGCATGAGGCACAAAGCAGTGCGAGGATGGCAGATGCAACAGCGATAATTTCAGGAGAGGTTTGATCACTATTAATAAGGGTTTGTACAAGGGCATATATCAGCCATGCAACTGCTGATACACCACACCCGCTGTGCACCCCACCAACTGACTGAAGGATTGCAGTGGCAGCCGTCTTGATTGGAAGTGGCACCCATGACCTCCCTAGGAGTTTGACAGAAAAGTAGAAGACAATACGAAGAAGTGCCTCACTACGACAGAGTGTGAGAGCCAATATGTTGCCTATGGAAAAGAGAGCTGTCCTTTTCTTAGCATATTCAAAGTGGCTAGTTGCCGCGAGAACTAATGCCACTATGTTTAGGATGAAACAAATTGCGAACAGGCGCTTGTACACTGTGAACAGACCTTGGTCAAGCAATATAACCGAAAGCCGTGATTGTTTAGGCTTCACTGTCTTTCTAAGAGAAGCGGTGTTTTTGATTGGGTCAGGGATAGTATTTTCAGTATTTTGGATCTCAATGTCAACCATCTCTTCTGCTGCATCATCTTCTTCTTCTTCTTCTTCTTCTTCTTCTTCATTTAGGTCACAGAAGTGGCTACTTTGCCGACTAAGGGATTTCTCTAGTGCACCTGAGAAAGGAAACACTTTGGAAGGGTCAGGATGAGACCATGGCATCCAAACCCACCGGCCACTGGAGTTGTTCGGTTGATTGTTAAAAGAAGGTTTTACATTAAACAAGCCGTCTTGAGAGGGCTTAATCTCAAAGGAAACACCGCGACAACTTGAGGATTTTGAAATAGTACTTTGCTCAGCCATTTTTCGGAGGTGTTGAGCTAGGCTCAAAGCTTATGAGAAAGAGCAAAGAGGTGAGGAGTAAAGATAAAGGCGAATTAGGAATATTGAGGTGGTGATATATGCATGCAACTAATAAAAGATGAGAGGCATGTATTTATAATATGAAATCAAGAAGATCAATAGAGGCCGTAATCATTAATTGGCTAGCCTGTAACTTAACGGTGATTTATTGGCTGTACGTTCGTTTTCATTTGACGTGGTCAAAGAATTTCATGAATGAGGACGGTATTTGATGAAAAAATTAAACAGACACGAAATATATATACAGCATTCCTACTAAATTACCATGGATCGGCTATTCTCTAATAACTTTTTCCCCGGGAGTTCGGCGATTGTAATTAAATTTTAAAATTTATTTGCTGGAGAAACTTATATATTCATGAAATTCTTTGACCAAGCATCGCCTATTAATTGTAAATGATCAAGAGATAATCTCCAAATATATTCACTGAAGAAGTAACATAATGCAGCAATTTAATTAACAAGCATCGAGATAATAGTCTTTTTATATATATATATTTATATATCTTATAAAATTAATGAATGAAATATTAAATAGCTGTATATTATGATTTTGTACATATACTCAGTGTCGCGTGCTTTTTACACAGTTGATAAAAAATAATTATTTTTTATTTTATTTTTATTTTTTTTTTGAAACTAAAAGCCCAGGGGATCTAATTCATTAACAAAAAGGAGTTTAAGTCACCTAACCGTGACTGTGTCCAACTAAAACAACAGAACGAAAGGAAAAAAAACAACAAGTTCAGACTATCTATGCAAAAGCTAAAAAATCAGCTTGCTACTAGCAGCTAAAATTTAGAAATCTAAAGAGCTAAAAACTGTAAGTTTCAACTTTCAAAAGGAAGTCTCCTGTGAAGCAACTGAACCATCAATCCCCAAGCAGATCTTCATCCGAGGCACTTTCCACATGTCCCTTAGAAGTCTCGTGTCAACTGATGTCTCTTGACTTGCCTGATGTGGGCCCCTGACTTCAGGTACTTCTCCTGCGTTCAGCCTGGCCATTGATTAGTCTGAGCAGCTCGATCATCAGTGTTGTTTGTTGGCTGAAATTGGATAATCCCAGTTGATAGGGCCGCCAGTAACCCATTTACTAGGCCCATTGCTGGCCTGCCCCAACAAGCTTGGTGGATCGGTAAAGTACTGTTAAGCCCAAGAAGGCCCAGATCAAGTAAGGGGTGAGTAGACGCTATCTTCCAAATCAACAGGAACCCTCGGCAGGGGACAGCAGTTAGACCGTACTGGCGCCAGGGTCAGCTCAGCAGACAATCGTACCGGCCTCTGACAGAATGGATGCCTCTAGAAGATCCTCCGAACTAGTATAAATAGGCCACAGTAGGACTAAAGGGGGGTCGGCTCTTTGGGCATTTCTCACTAGGGTTTATCCGCGTTGATATTTAAGAGATGTAAATCCATTTGAGAACATGAATAAAGAGCTTGATAGTTGATCTTTATATTATCGCTGTTACTTTACTTGCTTTAAGCCCATTACCATACTTGGTAGTAACAACCACCGTGGGGCTCACCTCAAGCAAGGAAGAGTAGCTGATGCCAGATCGCGGGAAGAGTTTAGAACCCAGAAGACTCTCGTTCGACTTTTTCATGGCAAGAGATTCACCTAATCACCAAGCGCAAACCTCTGCGCAAGGCGAGCGCACTCCTCTCGGGATGCCTCCGGACCTCTTAGTGGAAGAGATCCCGCAAGAGACCGCTTCAGCGGTACCAAATCCGCCGTTCACTCCGACGAACCTGGCGGGCTGTCAATCCGCTCCCCCCGGGTACTCCCAGCCGGTCCATACCCCTCAGACCGCGGGACCGTCGGGAGCGAATGCCGTCAACTCGAGCGCCCTCAATGGCCTCGCTTCGTCGGGAGTCACTCCGACCGTTCTTGTCGGACCGACCCCGTCAGGAACCACGCCAATCCTTATGGGCGGACCAACTTCGGCAGGTTTCCAGCCGCCTCCAGCAAGACCACCCTCCTCACATATGCATGCGGGATCGATGCAGCCTGGTCTTGCAGCACCACCTCCCTTGATTGGATCAGGAATGCCTCCTGCCTGGCCCACGGTATCTGCGCCAGCGGACCCCTACCGGCAGATGTGGGACCAGCATATGCTTCAATCATGGGGACAGTTTTTATCCTTATCCTCGCCCATGCTGAGAAATAATGTCGCTCCGATACCGACTCATATCATGCAACAACCTGGCGAGCGTCTGCCGGCGCAGCAAGCCTGCATGGCTCCATCTAGGTCGGGACTTCGACCACCCCTTTATGAAGGTAACATGGGCGGCATTAGAGGAGAACATTACCAAGGGACCCCTTCGTGCTTCCCTCATCCACAGGGCCATGCGATCCCGCACGAAGAATATGTCCCGCCATTCGTAGGAGGAATGCCGTCTGGGGCTCCTTTTATCCAGACGCAAGAACGAATCCGCTCGCCCAGCCGCCATAGCACGGGGAGTGTCACTCATTCCCCTCGGAGGAGGTGGCACGATGACACACCTGATTTGGGGCGACGAAGGCAATGTTCCCCGGCAAGGGGAGTCTTCCCAAACCATTTCTATCATCACCCGATAAACATTAATGGTTTCACTAATCTCCCCAGGTTCTCTACCAAGACCCTGCAATGCCCGAAGGAATTCCTGTCCAGTTTCAAGGCCAGAATCTCTCTCTCCACCTTGGATAGAAGCATTTGGTGTCGAGTTTTTCCTACATGCCTGGAGGAATCGGCATGGAAGTGGTTCTCGGAATTACCTTTCAATTCGGTGAGGGACTTCGCTGATCTAGAGAATCAATTTCTGCAGAGATTCCCAAGTATCCGGGCGCCAGCCAAAAGATCAATAGATCTAATGAGTCTTAAACAGGGCGAGCGGGAATCAACAAGGAAGTTTCTCAACCGGTTCGCTGAGGAGGCAAATCAAACTATTGATTACAACGACGGAATCATCTTAGCCGCAGTAAGGCAAGGTTTAAGGCAAGGAAGTGCCTTACGCTGGAGAGCAGTAGAAGAAGACTTCAGGACGTTTGCAGAATTCCGAACTGCAGCGGAGAAAACCTTGGAAGCTGAGGAAGATGCCGCAGTGGCGGGGAAACCAGCCAGCCGAGGAGCGTTGCGCAAAAGCCCTGATCGACCCCGGCGTTATCCCCGACCCGCTTCTCCTCCTAATAGGCGAAATACGCCTCCGTCCACTCGCCGAGATACTCCTCCTCGTCCTTATCGGCGGGGTCGTTCTTTCAACAAGTATAAAGGCGTGGTAGCTCAACCTCGATTTCCTCCCACGGGAGAGGATTATAAGCAAGGGTACACTAATTATCATGTTTTCTCGGTTTCAACCGATTCATTGCTGCAGGTTGTTCAAGATGACCCGGAGTTTAAGCGACCCGAGCCACTTTCTAGGGAAGAAACTAACCGGGGTGACAGAAACAAATACTGCAGATATCACAATGGATACGGCCATGCCACGTCCGAATGCATCAAGTTGAAAGATGAAATTGAAAGGATGATTAGAAACACTAAGGTGCTTGAGAGGTACTTGGAAACCCCCCAGTGGAATAATGAAGAAAGAGGCAATAGAGGGGGAAGGCAAGGGAACAACTACGGACGCCGTATGCGAGACCGAGGCAGGCAAGCGGAGCGCACCCGACAGAGAACCCCTCCAAATGCCGATCAAGATAATCCCCGACCTTCCCCAGCACCCGTCTTGTATATAGCGGGAGGACCTGCCGCAGGGGGAGACTCAGAAAGGGCCAGAAGGAGATACGCTTACCCCAAGAACCTAGACAACCCGTCAAGGATGGAGGTCTTTCAGATAGGAGAAAGCAACTCGGTGGCAAACACGCGTATCACCTTTGGGCCGGAGGACTATGCAGGAATCCATTTGCCTCATGATGACGCTATTGTGGTAATGCTACGCGTAAATGGCACGCGAGTAGGCAGAATCCTGGTTGACACGGGTAGCTCTGCCGATATCATCTATTATGAAACCTTAAAAAAGTTGCATTTGCAAGACCATCCCCTCAAACCTATGGCTACACCGCTCACGGGTTTCACAGGCGATCAGCTTATGCCCTTGGGGGTTATAGATCTGCCAGTTGTTTTCGGGGAATCCCCAAGGGATGTGGTGTCCCGAGTCAGTTTCGTAGTTGTAAACACTCCTTCTCCGTATAACATTATTCTGGGTAGGAAGGCTCTGAATGACATCGGAGCCATAGCCTCTACACCCCATTTAAAGGTCAAATTTCCCACTCGGAGCGGAGTCGGAACCCTGCGAGGTGAGCAGCAAATAGCCAGAACATGCTATCAGGCGTCCATTCCAAAGCATGTGGCTCAAATTGAGCACGCAGGTGAACGAACGGAGTCTTATGACTCGGCGGAAAATATCTTGCTCCATAACCCCGCTGGACCCACAGGCGGTCCCATGGAAGATACTGAAGAGTTTGATCTGGGAGATGGCAAGATCACCAAGATCGGCACTGTACTACCCGGAGAGGACCGAGAGTTGGTCAAGGCATGCCTCCTGCGAAACCGCGATATTTTCGCTTGCGAGGGTGAGGCTATGCCCGGGATAGACAGGGAGATAGCCGAGCACCAAATTGTTACCAAGCCAGGCATGAGACCGATTACTCAAAAGAAGAGAAAGCAAAGTCGAGAGAAGAGAAGGGCAATTAAGGTGGAAGTGGAAAAGCTGCTCAAAACTGGGGCCATAAGGGAAGTCAAGTATCCGCAGTGGTTGGCTAATCCGGTATTGGTGACTAAATCCAATGGACAGTGGAGAATGTGCATAGATTACACCGATTTAAACAAGGCTTGCCCCAAGACGCCATTCCCATTACCTAGCATCGATGCCATGATCGATTCCACAGCCGGCTTCAAGTACCTCAGTTTCATGGATGCCTACTCTGGTTACAATCAAATAAGGATGAGTCAGGCGGATGAAGAGAAAACCTCCTTCGTTACTGAAGAGGGATTGTATTGTTACAAGGTCATGCCCTTCGGCCTCAAGAACGCAGGAGCGGAATACCAGAAAATGGTTTCCAAGGTCTTCAAGGAAGAGTTGGGAGACATAATGGAGGCGTATATTGATGACATGGTTGTTAAGAGTGGCACTGGTTCTGATCATGTCGCCCATCTGGAAAGGGTCTTTGCCAAAATGAGACAGGTAGGAATGCGGCTCAATCCTAAAAAGAGTTTCTTCTGCTTATCCAGCGGGAAGTTCTTAGGGTTCATCATCTCCGAGCGCGGTATTGAAGCCTATCCCGACAAATGCCAAGCGGTTATAAACCTCAAGTCACCTAGTTCCATCAAGGAGGTGCAGGGCCTCACCGGCAGGATAGCAGCGCTCAGCAGGTTCATCTCGCAGTCCGCTATGCTATGCAAGCCTTTCTTTGACCTCATCAAAAAGAAGACGCAAGGGTTCAAGTGGGGACCAGAGTGCCAGGAAGCCTTTGGAAAGATCAAAGAATATCTCTCCACCCCGCCCATAATCAGCAGGCCCATAAATGGTGAGCCACTATATCTATACATAGCCACCAATGAGGAGGCTATCAGCACGGCTCTGGTCAGAGAAGAAGAAGGCGTACAAAAACCGGTGTATTTTGTATCCAGAGTATTGAGGGATGCCGAGACCAGTACCCAGCGATTGAGAAGAATGCGTTTGCAATTGTGGTGACGGCCAGGAAATTGCGCCCTTATTTTCAAGCTCACCCTATTCGCGTGGTAACCACTATGCCACTCCGCAAGGCGTTAGGACAATTCAACGTCGCTGGGAGACTGCTCAAGTGGGCCATTGAGTTGTCGGAATTCGACATCACCTATCTGTCCAGAACGGCTTACAAAAGCCAGGCTCTGGCGGACTTTATAGTCCAAGGGACCAGCGGAGATTTTACCCCTGTGGAGGCGGTATGGGAGGTATATGTGGACGGAGCCGCATCCGACAAGGGCACTGGATTAGGTGTGGAAATAATCAGCCCGGATGGAGATAGATTCAAGTACGCGTTGCGGGTGAATTTCAACCCATCCCACAATGTGGCCGAGTACGAGGCTTTCATCGCGGGTTTACAGTTGGTTGCGGCCACTGGGGCTAAGAGCATCAGGATCCGGTCCGACTCCCAACTGGTAGTGAATCAGGTGCTCAAAGAGTACAAAACTCAAGACGAAACGCTGATCAAGTACCTGAGAAGGGCGGAGCAACTCATGAGCGGTTTTGACAAGGTCCTCGTTGAGCACATTCCCAGGGGAGAGAACGAGACAGCAGATGCTCTGTCCAAACTAGCCAAGAGCGAGTTGGACAAAGACCGTCCCATAATAGTCTTGGAAATCTCCTCGCCCAGCATTCAGTCACTCGAGATGGTTGTCTTTCAGACACGCCATGAGGAAGAGTGGTACTCGCCAATTTGGATGTACTTAACCAAGGGGATTCTCCCACGAGACAGGAACCTGGCGAGGAAAATTAAGAGATGGTCTTTGGAATTCACAATAATTGAAGAGGAGCTATGCAAAAAGGGATACCACCACCCCTGGTTGATTTGTGTCGGAAGGGCCAAGGCTGATGAACTGTTGAAAGAAACTCATCAAGGTATTTGTGGTAGCCATCAAGGACCCCGCACCTTGGGAAAAAGAATTATGCGCCAAGGCTATTACTGGCCAACATTGAGAAGGGACGCCGAAGATTTGGTGAGAAGATGTGCTCAGTGCCAATTTCATGCTAGAATTAGTCACATGCCTCCTAACAATTTGAAGCCTATCACAAGCCCTTGGCCTTTTGACATTTGGGGAATGGATATACTTGGCCCTTTTCCTCAGGCGAGGGGGAACCTCAAGTTCATTGTGGTCGCTGTGGAATACTTCACTAAGTGGATCGAGGCCAAGGCCTTATCCCTTATTACTTCCCAGAAGATCACAGATTTCCTGGAGCACCAAATAGTGTACAGGTATGGAATTCCGAATGCCATCATCACTGACAATGGCCGTCAGTTCACCGGAGCACCCTTCAAGAATTATTGCAGCGGACTGGGCATTGACATTAATTTTGCATCTGTGTGCCACCCGCAATCCAACGGACTGGCGGAAGTATCAAACAGAACCATTCTGGAGGGGTTGAAGAAGAAAATAGAGGGAACTAAAAACACTTGGCCCGAGTATCTCAGCGAGATGGTGTGGGCTTATAACACCACCCCGCGATCAGCCACCGAAAGATCGCCCTATGCTCTGGTTTATGGAATGGAAGCTGTCATTCCTATGGAAATTGTCCATCCGACGCTCCGCACCATCAACTATTCCACCCAACGGAATGCTGAGCGCAGGATGGAGGAGCTCGAGGTGATTCACGAGCTCCGGGAGGAAGCTTCAGCTCGGCAGGCGGAATATCAAAGGAAGATGCGAAGAGCCTTTGATAAAAAGGTGGCTCCGCGACATTTCCAGCCTGGTGATTTAGTGCTAAGAAAGGCGGCGGCAGCAGGCAAGCACATTGGCAAGATGGACCCCGTTTGGGACGGTCCTTTTGAGATTGTGAAGTCGGCCGGGGAAAGAGCATTCTATTTAAAGGATGCACAAGGTAAGGTATTAGCGAACTCCTGGAATGCGTCGGACCTGCGCAAGTTCTACCCATGAAGCTCTCCGCAAGGTTTGCACCACTGTGAATACCGTTGTATCTTCCTTTTGCTGCATTGTCTTTACTTTCAATCAAGGTTGCCAGCCAGTTGGCAACCACAAGCGCTGAGTTTGTTTAATATGTTTCTGTAAGAAACTGGGCTAAGTAATGACAAATGAAGTTTGAGAAGCTTAATCAGAAATATGGATGCAATTGAAGAGAGGAAGCTTGAAAGCTCCTTTTAGTACATATTTAGTACCTACACCAAGGGAAGTTATGAATCCTAGTACCTACACCAAGGGAAGGATCGGATTCAGAATCCGAGTACCTACACCAAGGGAAGAGTCGGATTCACCATTTAGTACCTACACCAAGGGAAGTTATGAATCCTAGTACCTACACCAAGGGAAGGATCGGATTCAGAATCCGAGTACTTACACCAAGGGAAGAGTCGGATTCACCATTTAGTACCTACACCAAGGGAAGTTATGAATCCTAGTACCTACACCAAGGGAAGGATCGGATTCAGAATCCGAGTACCTACACCAAGGGAAGAGTCGGATTCACCATTTAGTACCTACACCAAGGGAAGTTATGAATCCTAGTACCTACACCAAGGGAAGGATCGGATTCAGAATCCGAGTACCTACACCAAGGGAAGAGTCGGATTCACCATTTAGTACCTACACCAAGGGAAGTTATGAATCCGAGTACCTACACCAAGGGAAGGGTCGGATTCACTATTTAGTACCTACACCAAGGGAAGTCATAATCCGAGTACCTACACCAAGGGAAGAGTCGGATTCACCATTTAGTACCTACACCAAGGGAAGTTATGAATCCTAGTACCTACACCAAGGGAAGGATCGGATTCAGAATCCGAGTACCTACACCAAGGGAAGAGTCGGATTCACCATTTAGTACCTACACCAAGGGAAGTTATGAATCCGAGTACCTACACTAAGGGAAGGGTCGGATTCACTATTTAGTACCTACACCAAGGGAAGTCATAATCCGAGTACCTACACCCAGGGAAGGGTCGGATTCACTATTTAGTACCTACACCCAGGGAGGGGTCAGGCTACCACGCCTGATCAAAAGGGCGTGACCCTCACAAAAATCGTATGCTTACTCACATGACAGGCGTGAGTGGCATTTGTTTAAAAAGCCCGAGGAGCAGAAAGGAAAAATATTCATGATAAACAATCTCGAAACTTCAAAAGAAAGTGGACCTCAGAAGAAAGAAAACAGAGACATCATTAATGCATTATGACAATTATCAATCGCATTATTGCGAATTCGAGATAAAAGACAATCTCGTAGAATAACTGAATAATTAATTAAGTAACAGAAAGATTTAATTTACCCCGAAAGTGACAGACTCGCCGTAGGCAAGTCAAAAGCTCTTCTATGAGGGCATTGATCCAGACCTTGACGGTCGGGCTGAATAGCGAAGCGGATCAGTCCGATCCCCAACCAAGAGTCTGGCCAATCTCCAGTAACCTACCCGGCCAACTTTCGATGCGTTTGGCTACGCGACATCAAGGGCGTCATAGTAAGTATGAGAACCCCGGGAATGAACCCCAAGAATGATCTCACACATGAGAATAAGTTCCTTCCAATCCAACGACTGAATGGAAGGAACACCACTGACGCCAAGAGATGGCTGATCGGTACATGCCATACAGCTGGGCTAAATCCGCAGATGTTGTCTCGCCGTTTTGGCTAGAGAAAGAGATTAATGTACTCATAAAATTTTATGAATAAATTTAAAGATTCTTATTTTTCAAATTAAACTTAAACGATGTTATCGTCGGCGCTTAGCGCTGTTTTGCATATCGGGGCGCATCGCGCTTAAGGCAGCGCATTTAGCATCGAAGCGCGTCGCGCTCATTGCAAGAAAAGTAAAATGAAACACATTATACTGCAAAGCTTTTTTCTTAACTTAGTTTTAATACAACAAAATTCCTTAACAAAAAAGGGGAAAAAGAACTAAGAGTTCACTGAGGGTTCCCCATCGGTCCCTTCGCTGCTGCCCGACTCAGTCCCCCCGCCACTGCTCGACCCAGACGAAGCGTCCGCCAGTAGCTGAGCCCGCCTAGCTTCTACAAGCTCGCTGCTATAGGGCTCCACAGGCTCGCTGAGTAAAGCCTGCAGAAAGTTATCTTCATACTCCTCCCCCTCGACAGCATACCACACGGGGAGACGCTCCAAGTGAAGAGACCCAACTGGTCCTCCACGGAAAAAAGTGAGAGATAGCGGGATGGCTTCCCTGTCGGAAATGGCCACCTGAGCTCGCGCCCATCGCCCCTCGACACCGGCCCGGGTGGCAGGGTCAACTGCTACATGAAGGCCGAATGGGAAGAGACCTCGGGCGGCGAATCCTGTCAGCCAGCCCACTGGGGGTCCCACTGCACGCACCCAATATTTTACCAGCGGGACTGGAGGAAGGTCGTCCCACAACCGGCGGGATTGGAGAAGAGTTTTGTGGCTGTTAACTGTGGAGGCCATGAAAATATATGGCCCTGCTTTGACATGTGCGAGCTCCAAAGCTCGAGTTTCCCATCCGGGAGGTCCCCAAACTTGAAACCGCCGGGAGCACATTTTCTTAACTTCCCAACGGAAGTTCGGTTTCTCAAGCAGAAGGGCGGCTTCAACATCTACAGTCGTAAGGGGATCGGGATGATAAAGCACGACCCCGAGGTAGGAATGCTTCTCAGCCTCGGCGTCGGCTGAGGGAGGAAGAGGATAGTGAGGAGCGAAGGCCATTGTAGTAGTAAAGTAAATAGGCACGATCAGAAAGGGCAGTTGGGATATTGCAAAGTGCCAGCCATATTTATAGGCACCAAAAGGCGCGACCAAAGGACAGACACAGAAGTTAAAGCACTCCCCTCATAATAAAGCGGTGGGTACGGAACCCAAAACGTCGCTTCATAATCGTAAGTAAGGTACGAGATCCAAGGCATCTTTTGATGAAACGACGGGTACAGGAAACGAGGCGTCGTTTCATGATGAGAGATACAAGTCCCAAGACACCTCCATGGGAATCCGCCTGACGTAGCGAAATAGGCGAGGTCATCAACTGCGGGCTAACGCCAGGTGGCTCTATTTCACGTGATAATCGATACCTTTTTGAGTCGGGGGCCCAGGTGATAAATTGGACAAAAGACACTAGAACGAAATCTTATCAAAAATCAGTCAAAGGCTGCAAGTTCTCTGACAATCAAGAACCGTGCATAACACGAAAAGTGAAGATCACTTATTGTCAGGGAGTGCTTTCCAAGGAAATCCCGGAAAACCCGGGTACTTGGGAGTCAAAGAGACATGACATTTAATGACCAAATTAAATGAATTCTAAAGTTAGGCGGCGTTTCCCAGCTATAAATACCCCCCCCCTAACCCCACATCTAAAAGATCATCCCAGAAACAATCTCTACTTCCTCTTTAAATATATCAAGCGCTTGAAAGCCTTCGTGGCAGAGAAAACAAAGGGCACAAAGATGAAGAAAAAGAAAAGGAAAGAAGAAAGTAGGAGGAATCAAAGCAAGACAGTCTCGTAGGATAACTGATAGGGGGAAGACAGTCCCGTAGGATAACTGACATCTAGTAGTCAGTTAACCTCGAGGACCGTTACCCCCGAGTGGTCCGGCGTGCAAATGTTTGGTCGGCAGTCCGGAAGTGTCCCATCAAACGGCATGGACATGTGGACAAAAGCCCGACCATACAGACAGGCCGTGAGAAGTTCTGTCAAACGCCGCGACCATTCAAGAGTCTGTACACGACTGGCCAAGCCCGCGTGAACAGACACGAGGGGATCCCGACGGGATCGTGCACACGGAATCCTCTTATAAGGGGCCGAAGCGGTCCCCTCCCCGGAGAAGTCATTCAATGTCAAACCGCTCACACCACCAATGGGACAAGGCAGTGGTAAGACCTGCTGATCCCGATAGCAAGACAGCGGCGAGACCGACTGATCCCGACAACAAGCCAGCGGCAAGACCTGCTGATCCCGATAACAAGACAACTTCAAGATAAACAAGAAGACCTGGCGACCGTTAAGCATTTTGTAAAAAAAAAAAAAAAAAAAAAAAAAAAAAAAAAAATGAATGATGATGAATGACGATGACGAAGACGCCTAAGATAGTGGTGTATTAGAAGAACGATGAAGAAAGAAATGTTTGCACAAGTTGGTCCCTGTAAACAGTTACTTTTTCAACAAAAGCTTAAGTTTCTTTCTTCTTCCTGTTTTTGAACAGCATTTGATTAATTTGATTAAGTCGGACAGAATAAATTCTAGTCAAGCGAATTCAAACCAGCGACCAAGCGACGCTTGGTCCGCGTTACTTTAACCCGCGCGAGAATTAAAGTTGCGCTTACGGAAGCATCAAGATCCCAAGTGCGCGAGCATGCGCGGAAATAAAAATTTCGAGCATCGTTCAATCGCAAGAAAAATAATTAATCAGCAAAATTAAACTTCAATTAGCAAGGCAAAGGAATATGTCAGTTAAAGCGCCACTTCGTCAATAGAACAAAAGTTTTTAAACAGCACAAACAGACAGCAAAAAGTTACAAGAAATAAACAAGCAAGTTATTCTTCTTCCTCTTCTTCTTCTTCTCCTTCCTCTTCCTCCTCCGCCTCAGGCAGCTCGGGCCGGTCAATATGGTCAGGCCACTGGTCTGGCGGATAGGCGAATTCGGGATGGTCGTGCTCTTCAAAGAGATTTGGCATGTCAACGAAAGCGTTGCCCGCCGGGTCATACATGATCTCCGCAACGGGATCCCAACGATATCCACTCCAGTCCCTGGGTTTCAACTCGGGGGGCGTCTTGCCACCCAATCCGATGCTGGCCAGAGTGAAAGGAAAGAAATGCCTCAGGTAGTTAGCCTGCTCCTTTAGGGTGGAGCGGAGACGGCCAGCCAAGCGATAAGCAATGGTAGGAACACAGCCTTCGGAATTCAGGAAATTCGTGATGGCATCATTGCTGATCTTGGCAACTTCTGAAGAAGAAAGGGGGCGGTTTCCTTCAATGCCAGGAGAATTTTCCATTAACATATTCACTTGACTCTTAAGCTGAGAATTTTGTTCTCTCTCGCGGGCCAAGGCAGCCTCCAACTCCGATACTCTCCTTTTTTCTTCCTCAATGACCACTAGGCAGTTGTCCCGATCCCTCCTTGCGGCCTCAGTCTGGGTGGCCTGCGACCCCAGCTCTTTTTTCAACTCAGCCAGCTGGTCAGTGCACTTGGCTGCCTCAGTCGACAGGTTTTCCACCTTGCGGTTGAGTTCGCCTACCTGAGCTTCCAACTTAAGTTTGTCGAGGGAGAGCCCGCTCATTTCACCTCGCATCTTGTCATAAGCCGCGCTGGTCTGCAGAAGCTCAGACCGAGCGGAATCTAGAGCCCTTTTGCTCTTATCCACCTCGTCTTCTAAAAGGACTATTTTGTCCCGGGTATTGAGGAAATACCGCTGGAAGGCCTGAGAAGCACTCTCCTGGATCATCGTATCCCCTTTGGCCTTTAGAATTTCCTCACCAGCCTGTTCACAACGAGAGGAAAGGGAGGCGACGGCTTCAACGAACCCTTCATATTTTTCCTTAAGAGGAGAAGGAAGTTGCTCAGAATCGAGTTTTGACAAAAACTCCTCAACCACTTTGTTGGGGGCGCTCTCTATAGTAAGAAAGGGGGTTTTGTTTCTACTCATCTCCTCCCGCAAATAGGTATTGTGCGCGGCAGCAGCCATGGTCATCTGATCGACCTTATGACGAAGGTCAATATACTGAGCCAAGGTGTAGGAGGCTAGGTTACCAACCCGCTGAGCATGCTCGCTTATGAGGGCGAGACCGTCTTCCACATCCATGCCGGCACACTCGAGCTCAGTAGCCCGCGGGATGGATATTTTGTTTATCCCGGCGGCATACCGCTGATGATCAAGGCGGTCGGCCGACCCCGCCATGACGGCATTGTAACCCGGGACATAGGCCAAGAAGGTATCCTTTTGCCCCTTCACTTCCCGGATCTGAGCGGACCGCCAGTCGTTAGACGCGGTGGCCCCAAGGGGAAAAAACTCAAGCGTAGATCCCAAGCGAGCAGGATGAGGCTCAGGAAAAGGGGGGCAGCCGCCGGGAGGAACCTGGTCGGGGGGAGTTTGTGCATCCACTCGTTTGGCAATTTGGGCCAAGCGAATCCTATCTCGCTCGCCATCACGGGCAGGGTCATCCTCAACACTCACGAATTCCTCCCCGGACGCAGGGGAGCGAGCCCGCTTTCGAGAAGCGCCTTTCTTTTTCCGGCCAAGAGTAAATGCCGGCTCATCAGAATCCGACCCCGATCTATCATCGGTTTTACCTAGCAATCCACAGAGAGAGAGAGTATTAAAAACAACGGAAGCAGGAGGCTTCCCCATACCGGGCGCGTAAAGCCGGGGTGAAAGAAATTCTGAACTATTCTCACCTACTGCCGAACGCCCTTTAGAGGCAGGAACTTTTTGCTTGCGGCGAAAAGAGCCCATCTCCTCTTCTTCACCTTCTTCCTCCTCCTCGACCTTCTCAACCTTTTTGAAAAGCAGAGGGTAAGGAGTGAGAGATCGCCCGTCAAAGGCTATGGTGATAGGCCCGTCAGAAACCAATTTAGCATCCAGAGCCTTAACGAAATCTTTGTCAGCCTGATTACTCGGGCGAGGAAGCTGGAGTTTCGCCCATTTCCTCGCGCGTTCAGCATTCCATTAGGACGGAACGCCGAATTTGGTGCAAAGTTCTGGGGAAGCGAATACAAACTGTCTATCCCAGTCGGAAATTTTGCCGGGACGATGAAAGAGGTTGGGCGACCTCATCCTCAAGTTGCAGTAGTCCAAAGTCCCAAAAAAGTCAAAGTAATGGCCTAGCAACGCCAGGCTAGTGGGGCGAGAAGGAAGACCCAGCGATTTCAGTTGTTCAGGGCGCATGAGAAGGTCAAAACTATTTATACAGCACCAAGCGCCAGGATGCAGTTGACCCGGCGGAATACTTGCGAACTTGAGAAACGATACTTGGAAGTCGCTGAAGGGAGCAAGCAGTCCGCATCGCACGGTCCGGCCAAAAAGACATATTCCCTTTGCGGTGTCAGTGGGGTTGTCATCCTTTGCAGACACCACAATTTTAACGCCAGGAGGCCGAGTCATCTTTTCTGTGAAGTCGGTCTCGGCGCAGCTCTCCCCCCAACCTCGACTGCGAAGCTGCTTGACCTTCACCAGAGGGGTGACTTGCTCCTTGGTAGACTTCTTCAATGGTTCATTTACTTTCTCTGTGGCTTTATCTTTATGGGCCAGAACTTTAGCCCGCTTTCTGCTGGACCCCGCACCAGTAGGGGTTTCAGTACGGGGGGCCTGGGGTATCGCAGGGACCCCGCTGATGCCCTCAGCTGTAGGGGATTTGGCCCCAGGCGGCTCTAACCCAAGAGGAGCCTCCTGACCTCTGTGTCGAGCGGGATCGGACGAGGAAGCCATGGCTACAAAGTTCATTTCCATCAAAAAGGAAGTCAAAGCAAAGAATCAAACAAAACGTCTAGAAGAACAGAAGGGAGAGGAAAAAGAAAGTACTCACCAAGGGAGTAGACGGCACGGGGAGGAACGGCACGCAATGTAAGTCGACAGGAAAAAAGAAGAAACACTTCTCGAAGAAAGGAGGATCGTAAGATAACTTAAAAAGGAAAGACGAAAGAAGAGGCAGAAGGTCGGGTGACCTTATAAAGGAGGAGGGGGAGAAATCGAGGCAGAATAATCACAAAAGATCTACAGTGTGACGGTTCGTTTTTCCCGCCAAAACGTGACCTAGATACGCGACTCTTCGGAGGCATCGTTTGGCTTGGGAGGGAATCACGAAACATGCAACACGTGTCACGAAGTGTATAGAGAGCCCTACAATTCGCACAAGGCCTGCCTATGCTTGACTCGAAAGCTTTCACCTCGCTCCGCTTGATAAAAGCTTGGGGGCAGGTGATAGGGCCGCCAGTAACCCATTTGCTAGGCCCATTGCCGGCCTGCCCCGACAAGCTCAAAGAGGTGGGGCCCATAGTCATTGTTGGGGCATGTTCACACGACAACCGAACTCGAAAGCTTTCACCTCGCTCCGCTTGATAAAAGCTTGGGGGCAGGTGATAGGGCCGCCAGTAACCCATTTACTAGGCCCATTGCTGGCCTGCCCCAACAAGCTTGGTGGATCGGTAAAGTACTGTTAAGCCCAAGAAGGCCCAGATCAAGTAAGGGGTGAGTAGACGCTATCTTCCAAATCAACAGGAACCCTCGGCAGGGGACAGCAGTTAGACCGTACTGGCGCCAGGGTCAGCTCAGCAGACAATCGTACCGGCCTCTGACAGAATGGATGCCTCTAGAAGATCCTCCGAACTAGTATAAATAGGCCACAGTAGGACTAAAGGGGGGTCGGCTCTTTGGGCATTTCTCACTAGGGTTTATCCGCGTTGATATTTAAGAGATGTAAATCCATTTGAGAACATGAATAAAGAGCTTGATAGTTGATCTTTATATTATCGCTGTTACTTTACTTGCTTTAAGCCCATTACCATACTTGGTAGTAACACCAGTTGAAGCTGAAGCACTTCTATTCTCTAGCTCTGTTAAGTCTCATGTCCAATTAAAAAAAAAAATTTAAATATGATAAACCATATTTAGAAAATTTGCATCCTCAACTTCTCTAAAAAATTTGCAACCTTAACTTCACTTAATTAATGTTTTTCTGCTGTACGGGGTCGTTTGGATGGTGGAGAATAAGCTAGGAATAGCAATTTCGGGACTAAATTTAAGAAAAAAGTGAGATTTCGGAAAGCGTGGGAAGAGTACTATTTTGGGAATAAGAATGTTGTTTGGATGATGAGTTTAGGAATAGCGTTGGGAAGTGTGAAAAGTAGGGAGAAAAGTGTTGTTGGGAAGAGTGTTATTGAAAATAGTGCTATTCCTGAAATTGGCTATTTTTGAAATTGATAATTGCGTTTGGATGAAAAATTTACGCCAGGAATAGACTATTCGGGAAATAGGCCTATTCCTTGTAGATCCAAACGACCCCGTAATGCTTAGCTTTAAAAAAATTATGGAAGGCAACATTTATGGAGGTTCCCAAAAGATATGAAACCATAGTCTAAATGCTAAGTTTTGGAACTAAAATTGAATGATTATCAGCTGGTGAGGTAAATTGAGATTACTTATAGAAATATACTTCTGAAATTATATATAGCTATTAGATCTAAAGTTCTAAACTAAAATCAGTAATACGTTAATTATGGCTTACTTCAATTCGATCATAGTCCAGTTTATTATTTATAGTAAATGAATGTCATAATCGCAGTTAATTAATTAACCAACTGTCAAAATATTCGACAACTCATTTTGTAGTCAGTATTCTATTTTCAGTTTTTCACGGTCAATTAACTATTTTGTTAACATTCGTAATTGAATATTCAAAGAATTTCCGGTTGGCACGCTAGTTCTTACTAGGCCGCTTTCTAAAATACAATAAATAAAACAGAGAGAGATGATTAATTCAATATGACATATACAAAAGGGGCGCGTGATGAAGTTGTCAACTTGATGATGTATTTTGTGTGAAAATGTCATCAACGCCTGGCTAGATTATGGCTTTTTTTAGAATTTGGGATATAAGTCACCATTCTATTTTCACTGCATGACACAATCACATGCTAAGTTGATGACCAAGTAATAGAAGTATAGAACTAATTATATTCTTTTTGTGATTTCGTTTGAACATTTCTCTTTTATTTACTTCGCTTGATGGTGTTTAATTACCCTTGAGTTGCATTAATTAATTATTGCCACTTTAACATCCAAAAAAAGAAAGCATAGACTTAAGACTTTTCATGATGCATGGGTTTACCAAAATTTCCTTGGTAAAAAAAAAAGTCTTCAGGTGTAAGATTTTGAACCGTTAAGAGAATTTGCAACGGTGCGAAAGGTCAAAGCAATGTTTTGAATACCCTACCGGCCATCAAACCGGTGAGGGTGGCGGTATCCGGTTTTTTCCGGTTTTACCGATTTCTGCCGGTTAGTACCGGTTTTATCTGGTTATAGTATAATACAGATATATATATGGTCTCATGTACAGACAAATAGGACCGCTCAGTCCAATGGTTACAACTATTGAGTTCCAGGGTGTCCACTAAGTTCGAAACAGACTAGTAGAGTACTAGTAAAGTAGCCCATACCTATGATCATAGATAGACTATTAGACCATTAGACTATTGATTCTCCTACCTATGCAACTTTCCTGAGCTACTCAGGCAAGTGAGAAAACTATAAGAATACAAAAAAAAAAAAAAATCATAAAAGGTCAAATCAATTAGGTACCTACTATGTACGAGCCCCATGAAATGTACTTGTAATCAATTAAAGGTACAATTCTTTCATCTTCCTCTTTACCAAAAAGAAAAAGAAAATTGAAAAGAAGAAGGGAACGTGCCTGACAAACTTGAGCCAGAATAAAGGATGGGAAGGGTGGAGGCAGAAAGGAAAAAGGCTAGGGTAAAAATGCATTCCAATGTTTCTTGTCTTCTATCTCTTAGCGAAATCGGAAAGAAAGTAAGTAATTTTTGTCTTGAGAAGAGGAACCTAGCGAAAAGAGAACTGAAGACGACAGACTGGTCATAGCCGATACAGCGGTTTTTCCGATTTTTCCGATTTTTGACCGGTTTTGCCAGGTTTTTGACCAACGGGTTTTATGGATCTTACCCTACCGGATCCTGATCCGGTACCCGGTTTTACCGGAAATTTCCGGTACCCGGTAGGGTATTAAAAACACTGGGTCAAAGTTCTATGGTCGTCAAGATTTTCCAAGAGAGATGATTAGATGCATATAGGTCCAGAGTTCTGATCCCTACGATGAATGTCCCATTGTCCATTAATTTGTACCATCCTAATTCCTAATTCCTAGCTATTTCCTAAGCCGCCACAAAATTATCCAAGTCCAGTCCTGATCACATTACCAATTGTCCAGGCAATTCACTGAATGATCACATTCTGCTGGAGCAAATAAAATCCAAACTAATTCTTATCATCTGTCTCTTTTTTTTCTTTTCCAATGACAAATGTTTCTACTGACACGACAGAGAATACGGATTACTGTTTATATATAAGGAGGCCCCACAATAGATCCGCGTCATTAATTTCTCTTACATTGAATTTAATTAATGAATCTGTGCTAACGGTAGCACTTTATGAAACAGCACCAGTGCATCATAAGAGAATTTAGATAAACTGCGCTGCCAAATTTGAATCATAGAAACAGGAATTAATCACCAGAGCATCAGAAGAGAATGTTGCAATGCGCGGTCAACGTAGGATTAGTAATTAGTATGAGTTTAAAGCCCATCAGATAGTCAGAACTCAGAAATGAGAAATCTTAATAGATGACTGTGGGACCACACGGTTATTGTCAAAGCCCAGATAAGTCTCCATGCAACTATGCAAGCCCCGACAACAACATTAATTACCACCCACAACTTGATTGGCTGCTGCCAAGAGTTTTGCATAAAAGAAACACCATTATTAGTATTTATTACTCTCCAATTTCGTGGGTTGACATCATTCAATTGCTATCTTTATGCTACTCGTTCTCCCAAACCTAACGTGGACATTGTAACTAAATTTTCAGTTTTAGATATTAGAGAAAATCAATAATGGTAAGTTTGTTTTTTGTTTTTCAAAATGTCTTATAAATTTTAAATATAAGGAGAGAACAGATAACTTCGATATCATGGTACATCCATTGCATCTCAATATTTTCTATTTTAAAATATTAGAATGGTTAGTAATCTGAGTCGTTCTTTTATATATACGCGTATCACGTTTAATTACAACGTTATGGTCCTATTATAATTAGTGTAAAAAAGCTTCAAAATTCTAATAATGTGAACAATTTATGTACATTGGTTTTTCAAAATTTATTATTCCTATCAAAGAAAAATTGAAATGTGCGTTTGGAAAGGCAATTTTTCCTCCCCCCCCCCCCCCCCAGCTACTACGTAGCATTTCTATAAAAGAACTCTTTTTTTTTTTTATTTAGTTTGAAGGCTTCATAGCAAGTAAATAGCAGCCTCACTGCTAGCATTGAGCCTAGATGTCCTGAGTCTTAGAGACCAACCTGGTAAAAACTAATATAGCAGAATTATTTCAATACCTCTGTGTAGAAACCTGCTTTATCTTTAGAGTAATGCTAGAGTCAAACGCGTTTGACGTCAAACACGATTTTAATCTCAACTATCAAAATATCAAATGGCCGATCCAAATCACTCAATATGATCTTCATATTGAAATTATCTTGAAGACCAAATTTTATAATTTTTCAAAATTTTTAACTATTTATTTTGGATTTTTTAAAATTGGAGGGTCTAGAATTAATTAGATTGAAGATTTTCTAAAATTCAAAATAAATAGTAAAAAAATTCGAAAAATTATAAAATTTGATCTCTAAAGAGATTACATTATGGAGAATAAATTGAATGGTTCGGATTTCTCATTGTAGTATCAAAAATTGAGATTCGATCGTGTTTGACGGGCTCAAGTGTCAAACGCGTTTGACTCTAGCATTACTCTTATCTTTATCCCATTTATCTTTTTTCCTTTTCCTTATTATTTATTATCTTTTTTTTTTCAGGACCAGCAATCTATCAGATCTGGCTGTTCAACCAACCAAATTGAGGTCTCTCTGTATCCCACGGTCCCACCTTTTCCTAAGCCTATAATTTTAAGAACAATTTTAGACCAATGGAAGATTCGGTTTTAATTGCAAAATGGGCCTGCATCTTTGTTTTATATTGAAATGAAAGTTTACAGTTTGCCCCTTCTGGGCTTGAAGCCTGAATTTTGATACCATCTAGTCTCATCAGTCATCTCTGCTGCAAAACTGCCTACGGGCTTTAATTTCAAAAAAAAATCCCTGCTGCAAAACTGAAAGCATGCAAAGATTCTAACTTCATCCGGATTTAGGCAAGGTGGAATCCTAAATGCAATTTAGGAACCATGGTTTAGTAATTTGTAAGCTTGTTAATAGAATGAATTGACGTCAGTGTGTATTCCCTTATTGGAACTTGAGCTGCCTAATTCATGGATTGATCTCAGAATAGTTTTCATCGATTACCACCTGTCTCTGTTTTATTGGTCGATTGCCCAAATGAGGCTAATTTGGGACCTTCTTAGAATTGACATCCATCCTGGTAGTACACGTCATCGAATTGACATTTCTAGAGAAGAACAAGGATAAGCAATGATTTTCTGGACAGATTTTGAAATGGTTGTCAATTTGCTATATGTGCATTTTAAGGGCTATACCAGGTGTGAATTCTGACCAGATGAAGCTTAAGATACAATTAGAAGTCCCTCAACCAAACAGTTGCTTGACTGAAGAAAACCTTCTTTTCTAGATATCAAGGTTTTAAAATACGGTTTTTGCGATATGACAGTACAAAGTTGATTTAGCGATTCGGTGTTATATCGGTGATATAACGGAGAAAAAACGGTGTGTATAAAAAGACAATTATACAAATAATCTATCTTATAAGTTACTTGAAAATTTAAATTATTAAAAAAATAACAAGTCAAAAGGTAAAATAGACAAAATCAAAGTATTAAAAACTAAACTAATTAGGATTTTTGTATGAATTTGTATTCAGCAAGAAAATTTTTTTTTAAGTTACATGAGCCGTCCGTTTTTACGCCGCTAAATGCAACAATTTTAAGTTATATCGCCCATATTTCGGAAATATAACGCAACTGTTATTTCGTGCTTGGTTGTTGTAACGTTGATGCATTTTGCTCCAAAAATCTGTTATTTCGGTCATAACGGTGTTATTTCGGTGAAATTTAAAAGCTTGCTAGATATAGATCTTGAGGTCATATATTGTGGAGGATAAATATGAAGGTTAATAGAAACCAGGGAATACAAATGAGGACTCCTATATTGTTAGTGTTGCTATTAGTGTAGGTTATTAACATATCTGCAGCAGGTATGTGAGTTTTTCTCTTGATTTGTCTCTTTTTTTGGGTGCTAGAACAAATAGTTTCCTCGTGCAGACTTGTAGTGTATGTCTATAGTACACTGATTCTCACCAAAATTAGTTGGTACTTGGTACTATATGCGTTGAGATTGTGTTTAATTATTATCTTGGAGAATTAGGAAAAAATTGTGTTACTGCAGGTAGACTTTAGTGGGAAAATAACATTTTTTAATGCTACTGAACTTGGATTTGATTCTGTTATTGGCGTTTTCAAAGGCAAAATGAGCATCTTATATTGTTGTTTCCATAACAAATTCTATCATAGAGTATATACGTGACATGGTAAAATAATTACTGTCATTTGTCAGAAATGCCTGTTTAAATTTCTAGCTACTTGATGCAATTAAACAAAATTTAGACCAAAATTCCCAATAGACAAAACTAATCAATTAATGTCGGATACACTCAGGGCATATATGTATGGTTTACTTGATATGTATATACGTTTTCATTCTAGCATATACGTAATACGTTTTCATTATTTTTTCCAAAGAGGAAATAACATGGGAACTTGCATAGGACCGCTGTCGGAAAGCATACAAGATGGACCACTTGAGATTTATATAGTCTAGCCATACACATCGGCAATATATTGACACTTCTACTGCTGAATACATCAGAAAAATGATAAAATATAACTTAATTATGATCTGCAAACATGCCATTTTCAACCCTTCATTTAGCTATACAATAATTGGGTAATATGCAAATGTTGCAAGGACACCTGGACCTTCTGAAGAATCTGAACTGACACCACATAGGTACTTTATCCTATTTGTTTTTGCATGGCTGCGCCAATACCTTAATGTGTGGTGTGATTGTGAAGTTTTGATGTGTGCTTATCGTTATCGAAACCTCCTGTATACGGGTAATTTTTAGACTTCACGTATAAGCAATATGGAATAAAACTTTTTTGGTTATAGAATGGAGAACAGCAGCAATCAAGGCACTAATGAGTATCAGATCAAAATCCTTTCTAGAATAGCCACATTATTAACCATTGTGAACGTAGTTTTGCATGCAGTGGGTTTTAAATTTTAGAAAGTCATCACATAAAATTTTGGTTTAAAATTTTACTATTTTAGTAATTGATGGCATAAGGAGATGAGGGTGTTCTGATATTTCAGGCCTAAGAACGATGCAGAGCCAGTAATTGTCTAATTGAATTATTTTTAAAATTTTTGTAAAAGAAAAAATTAATCCAAATTTCCAATTTTTAGGATTTGGTTTCTTAAAATAAATGGGCCTAGTAATACTGTTCTCGTGTCCCCTCGGCCTGTAATCTTTCTTTTGTTGAAACAAGGCCTTATTATCTTTGAGTACGTTTGGCATGAGAGTTTAGAGGAATTAGAGGGATTTTTGGGGTTAGTTGGAGCTACCTCGAAAATCCCACCCCCTCACTATTCTACCTCTAAATTTTAAAAAGTACCTCGAAAATTTCAAAAAGTACTAACCTTACACCACTAAACCCACTAACCTCACCCATGCCAAAAGTGCCCTTTACAACTGACTCCTTAATTGTTGGCTTGAAGTCAGGAAAACACTGACACCATCTCCCGTCCTCTCTGAGTCTCTCCTGAAAGTTAAACTGAAAGCAAGAGAGAGGAGGAGATGCTGATCGCTTGTCAGATACCAAACTTGACTACCTGACCTCGATTCCTCCTTCCTCGCTCCAACACATTCACACACTCAATCTCCACTATCGCAAGAAAAGGAGGAGAGAGAACAAACTATCTCAGGGTTACATCTTCCCATTGCTCTCACATCCATGCCTCACGAAGAAAACTCAAGAACAAAACCGATTTCATCATGTCTTAATCTGCCTATATATTTAGATCTGTACAAGGTTAAAATCAAAACGAAATGAAAAAGGACTAGCTTAATTAAACCGATACATATATATATATACATGAGATACTACGTTGTGCATTTGCACGTCTGTACATATACGTGCTGCATACTTAATTCGAGCATATGTAGTCTTATTGCCACTTTAACATTCAAAAAAAGAAAGCATAGACTTAAGACTTTGCATGATGGGTTTACCAAAATTTCCTTGGTAAAAAAAAGTCTTCAGGTGTAAGATTTTGAACTGTTAATAGAATTTGCAACGGTGCGAAAGGTCAAAGGTCTATGGTCGTCAAGATTTTCCAAGAGAGATGATTAGATGCATAGGTCCAGACTCCACAGTTATGTGTAGGGCTGTCAAACGTGCGAAACGGAACGGAACATACCAGTTTCGTTTTCGTTCCTGTCAACGAAACAGAAAGAGCGTCCGTTTTCGTTCCTTTTTCGTTAAACGGAACGGAATTACATTGATTTTACATGGTAAATACCTGAAACGAAACGAAATTCTGTTCCGTTTTTGTTCAGTTTCTGAAAACGAAACACATTTTTCATTCCGTTTTCGTTCCGTTCCGTGGTACGGAACGAAAACATTAAAAACGACAGGTTTCTGACACCCCTAGTTATGTGAAAGACGTAAAATATTAATTCGTAATAATATTTTCTTAATTGGTAAACAAGATCACGTAATTCATATAAAATAAGAATTCATAAGTTGAGAACTCACAAATTGAAGGGCAGAAATCGATAGACGTTAGGGCTGCTATTTATTTATTTTATATGAAATATATGAACGTCATTAGGGCTGCATTAGGGCTGCTAATTTATTTATTTTATATGAAATACATGGACGTTATTAGGGCTGCTAATTTAAAATACTATGGTTGACTTAATATTTTATTTCTAACATTATTAGGGCTGCTAATTTAAAATATTACGGCGACTTAATATTTTATTTTTAACATTCTGATCCCTACGACGCGCGAATGTCCCTTAATTTGTACCATCCTAATCCCTATTTCCTAAGCCGCCACAAAATTATCAAGTGAAGTCCTGATCACATTACCAATTGTCCAGGCAATTCACCGTATGTATCACATTCTCTGCAGCTTCTGCTGGAGCAAATAAAATCCAAACTAATTCTTATCATCTGTCTCTTTTTTTTCTTTTCCAACGACAAATGTTTCTACTAACACAGAGAATACGGATTACTGTTTATATATACCCACAATAGATCCGCGTCATTAATTTCTCTTACAATGAAATTTAATTAATGAATCTGTGCTAATTAACGGTAGCACTGTTATGAAACAGCACCAGTGCATCATAAGAGAATTTAGATAAATCCGCGCTGCCAAATTTGAATCATAGGAACAGGAATTAATCATCAGAAGAGAATGTTGCAATGCGCGGTCAGGTCAACGTAGGATTAGTAATTAGTGTGAGTTAAAAGCCCAACAGATAGTCAGAAATGAGAAATCTGAATAGACGACTGTCACCGGTGGCGGATCTACCACCAGGACGGATGGGGCTAGAGCCCCACCTAACGTCGTCGAGTCCATAGAGCCCCACCTTAGCCCCACTTAATTTTTTCTGCCATTGAAGTACTCAACGGTCCATTGTATGAGATGGATATATGATGAACTTATATTGGTCTAATGTTCTTATAAACTCAGGTGAGTGTTCTCCAAAATGACACAACACGATCGTGTTGGCACGACACGGTGTGCGTGTTGACACAACACGACACGAATACAAAATTGGCATGACACGATTGTGCTATCGTGTCGTGTTGGGATATTAGAAAGTTTAACACGATCCAACAAGACACGATTTGACACGCAACACGACACGAACACGAATTAACACAAATTTAATTATTAATGTTAATTATTTAAATAAAATTAATAAATTCAATTTACAATACTATATCATATTATTTACCATCATTTTACTCATATTGTTCTAATCTAATTATTATTTAGTAATTTTTTCCTTTACTTTAATTTTTTAATATTTTTTAATTTTAAAAATAATAAAATAATTGACACGATTTGACACGACTAACACGACGTGTCAATATGACACGACACGATCGTGTTAGTCGTGCCGTGTTGCCTATTCTCACCATTTAACACCACACGACACGACACGATTAAAAAAGTAGTTCGTATCAATACGACACGACACGAGACTCTAACACGATCGTGTTTGACACGACACGATACGCACGATTGGAGAACTCTAGCCCCACCTAAATATTTTTTCTAAATCCGCCACTGACTGTCACTGTGTGACCACACGGTTATTGTCAAAGCCCAGATAAGTCTCCATGCAACTATGCAAGCCCCTCCAACAACATTAATTACCACCCACAACTTGATTGACTGGTGCCAAGAGTTTTGAATAAAAGAAACACCATTATTAGTATTTATTACTCTCCAATTTCGTGGGTTGACATCATTCAATGCTATCTTTATGATACTCGTTCTTCCAAAACATGGACATTGTAACTAAATTTTCAGTTTTAGATATTAGAGAAAAATCTAATAATAATTAACAAGTTTGTTTTTTTTGTTTTTCAAAATGTCTTAAATTTTAAATTATAAGAAGTGAACAGATATCTTCAACATTGATACATATCTGTTGCATCTCAATATTTTCAATTTTAATATAATAATGGTTACATGTAATTAATCTATAAGTCGTTCTTTTATACGCATATCAAATTTTTCCGGCATTTTGATCGTATTAAATAGTATAAAAAAGCTTACGAAATTCTAATAATATGAACAGTTTATGGACGTTGATTTTTCAAATTTTATTATTCCTATCAATGAAAAATTGAGATACACAAATTTTGAATGTGCGTTTGGAAACGGAATTTTTCTTTTTTTCGCCCTAGGTCGCTACTACATAGTATTTCTATAAACAAACTCCTTTTTCTTTTTTTTTCTTTTTTTTTTTTTTGAAGGCTTCATGGCAAGCAAATAGCAGCCTCACTGCTAGCGTTCAGCCTAGCAAGTAAAAACTAATATAGCAGAACATTTCAATACTGCTAAGTAGAAACCTGCTCAATCTTTATGCCATTTCTCTTTTTGCATTTCCCTTTTTTTTAAATCCGAAGGACCAGCAATCCACCCCCGATCTGGCTGTTCAACCAACCAAATTGAGGTCTCCCCCTGTATCTCACCTTTTCCTAAGCCTATAATTTAAGAACAATTTTAGCCCAATGGAAGATTCGGTTTTCATTACAAAATGGGCCCTTTAATACTTTTCAACCATCTGGAGTCGTCTCTGCTGCAAAAACTGAATTGAGGCAAGGTACATCCTCCACCAGTTGGGATCCTAAATGCAATTCGGGAACCATGGTTTAGTAATTTGTAAGCTTGGTAGTAGAATGAATTGAGGTCAGTGTATTTTCCTTATTGGAACTTGAGCTGCCTAGTTCATGGATTGATCTCAAAATACTTTTCATCAATTGCATCGCATGTCAGCCTCACTATCTGTCTCTGTTTTGTCATTTGATTGCCCTATTGAAGCTAATTTGGGACCACCTGAGAATTGAGATCATCCTGGTAGTACATGTCAATTTTGCTAGAGAAGAACAATTATAAGCAATGGTTTTCTGGACAAATTTTGAAATGGTTGTCAATTAAACAGTGGCTTGACTGTAGAAAACCATCTTTTCGAGATATAGATCTTGAGGTCATATACATTGGAGGATAAATATGAAGGTTAAATTGAAACCAGGGAACAGAAATGAGAGCTTCTATATATTTAGCGTTGCTATTATTGTAGGTTATTAGCATATCTGCAGCAGGTCTGTGAGTTTTTCTCTTCATTTGTCTATTTTTGGGTGCTTGAACAAATAGTTTCTTGGTGCAGACTTGTAGTGTATGTCTACAGACTACAGTAAACTGATTTATCAGCAAATTAGTTATATGCGTTGACAATTTATGTGTCCAATTATTCTCTTGGAAAATTTGGAAATTTGTGTCGCTGCAGGTAGACTTTAGTGGGAAAATAACATTTTTAATGCTTTTGGACCTGGATTTGATTCTGTCATTGGCGTTTTCAAAGGCAAAATGAGCATCTTACATTGTTGTTTGCATACCAAATTCTGTCGTAGAGGATATATGTGAAATGGTATAACAATTATTGTCATTTGTCAGAAATGCCTGATTAAATTTTCAGTTGATGCAATTAAACAAAAGTTAAACCAAGTACCCCAATAGACAAAACCAATCAATGTCGGATACATTCAAAGCATATATGTATGGTTTATTTGATATATAATACGTTTTCACTCATTTTCCCCAAGAGGAAATAAGATAGGAACTTGCATAGGACCGGAAAGCATACAAGACGGACCACTTCAGATGTACCTCTTGTGTGCTTCGAGTTATTTAGTATTGTCTATAGTCTAGTCGTACACATCGGCAATATATTGACACTTCTACTAATGATTACATCACAAAAATGATAAAATATATTCCTTTGGCAGCCTCTGCCAATGTTTCGAAAAAAAAATGATAAATTATAACTTATGATCTGCAAACATATATGCCATATTCAACCCTGTATTTAGTTATACAATTGGATAACATGCAAACCTTGCAAGGCCACATAGTCCTGAATAATCTGAAAATGACACCACACTGCATCCGCATGTACCACTACACCCATAGGTCACTTTATCCTATTTGTTTTTGCATGGCTGCGCCAATACTTTCACAATGGTTCATGTGTGGTGGGAAGTTTTGATGTGTGCTTATTGTTATCGAAACCTCGTGTATACGGCTGATTTTTAGACCTCACGTATAAGCAATATTGGAAACATAAAATTTTTTTCGTTATAGAATGGACAACAGCAGTAAATCAAGGCATTCAGTAAGGAGCTAGTATTAGACCAAAATCCTTTCAGAATAGCCACATGAACAATTGCGAAAGTAGTTTTACATGCAGTGTGGGTTTTAAATTTTAAAAAGTGATCGCATAAGATTTGGGTTTTAAATTTTAGTAATTGATCGCATAAGGAGATGAGGGTGTTCTGATCCGAAATTAAAAAAAAAATGATTTACAAAAATAACATTAAAATTAATCAAAACGATAAATATCTAAATTATTTATGATTAGAGAGTAAATATCTAAAATTAAAGAATGAAATGGTAAATATTCTATTATGATAAAAGTGTCCAGCATGTTACTAATTCTGCTGCCATTTAGGTCTCCAATCCTTACGACTGATATTTTTAATAGAAACGTTTTTCTGTCAATTAGAGGCAGCAACTATACAGTACAATATAGATGCTTAGATATAGATGTACATAAAATGGGTAAATCATGAAGAGTCAATATTAATAACACATTGGCTGTTAATTAATTGAGATAAGCAACCCAAAATAATTAAAACCATGAAAGTTGAACCCAAAACAGAAAGAAATTATGATATGTGAAGTGTAAATTCTGAAACTTGCCATACCCAATGATATATGGAAGTGGCCACAGTACAATGAAAGCCACCAGTAATGAAATTAGGGTACAAAGAATATTAGGGCGTGTGTTTGAATCCTTGATTTTTTTTTTTTTTTTTTTTTTTTTTTTTAAGAAGGCACCATAGAAGGGGGTATATGTCCACACGAGGAATGACTTGATTATACAACAGGAATTATAAGTGCCAAAAAATCATCTCGCGCCATCGCTGCACAGAATATTTGTCTGCTATAAATGTTCAGTTTAATAATCAAATGTGTCCAGTTTAATAGTCAAAAGTGTTCAATTAAATGCGTCAAGTAATGGTTTTATTATATAGATCGCGCATTATTTTTGGAGAGAGGCGCACCAAGGGCAAAATTGGAAAAAAAATTATTTGAACCGGATTGGTTCATGACCCCTTCTAATTTTTTCATGTATTTTTTGTCCGGTTCGTGATCCCTTCGCTCACCTATTAAAAAAACCGAAAAGTCGTACTGAACATTTATCTAATAACCTGAACAGTCGTACCTACTACACTGAACATTTATTCTTACTAAATTGAATATTTATACTTATCCAATGAACATTTTTGCTTATAACATTTGTATTTTTTATTGCAACTAACTGAACATTTATACTCAATTAACAGAACATTTGTACTTACCCAACTGAACATTTGTACTTGCTAAACTAAACATTTATACTTAATAAAATGAACATTTTTGCTTATAACATTTATATTTTTTTATTGCAACTAACTGAACATTTATACTCAAATAATAGAACATTTGTACTTATCTAATTGAACATGGCGCGCGATGGTAAATCGCCCGATGGCGATAATCAATTTCCATTATACAACATGTTACATGTCTAATGAAACGTTACCTTACAAACTTTTGGGCCTTAGAACGATGCAGAGCCGGCAATTGTCAAATTGATATTACTTTTATAATTTTTTAAAAAAAATTTAATCCAAATCAAAATTTTTATTTCTTCCAAAAATGGGCCCAATAATACTGTTCCACGTGTCCCCTCGGCCTGTAAATTTTCTCTTATTGAAACAAGGCCTTTTTATCTTTACAACTGACTCCTTAATTCTGGGCTTGAAGCCTGGAAAACATTGACACAGTGACACCATCTCCTTTCGTCTCTGTCTCTCCTGAAAGTTAAACTGAAAGCAAGAGAGAGGAGGAGATGCTGATCGCTTCTTGTCAGAAACCCAGCTTGACTACCTCACCTCGATTCCTCCTTCCTCGCTCCAATTCACACTCAATCGCCACTATTGCAAGAAAAGGAGAAGAGAGAAGAACCAATCTCAGGGTTACATCTTCCCATTGCTCTCGCATCCCTGCTTCACGCGTTGCCATGGAATCCAAACAGACGCCGATGGAGCAGAAAGAGGAGACGCCTTCTGCTCCCTCCTTCAACCTCCTCTTTGTCGAGATGGGTGTTGGCTACGATCAGCATGGGTGATCATCTCTCTCTCTCTCTCTCTCTCTCAACCCATAATAGTGGTTGAATTCAAGGTGATTAAAATTTGCCTAATTTTTTTTTATGGGTTTCAATTTTATGACTGAGAGTAGACAAGATATAACAGTGGCAGCAATGCGGGCATGCAAAGATGCAATCTCTTCTAATTCCATCCCTGCGTTTAGACAAGGTACTTTTTAATTGGTATCATTGCTTCAGTACGCTTGTTGAAAGAATGAATGGAATCAGATGTATTTTCCTTTCTGAAAGCCGATTTAGAAACGCATACTGGTTGTACATGCAAGTAAACTGATATTTCTATGGAAGAAGTTGGAATGAAATGATTTGCTAAAAGTATTTTGAATTAATTGATGATTGGTACAGGGACAATACCAGGTGTGAATTCTGACCAGATGAAGCTCAAGATACAATTAGGAGTTCCTCGGTCAACTCAGCATTTGCTTGATACTGACAGAGTTAAATCTGTATTTCCCTAGTATGTTTCTTTGTTTTGCATAGCGCCATATATTTTTGTTTTATTTGAAATTTTTTTCATTTGTTAATTGGTTTTGGTTTATTGGAATGCCAGGAAGTGTAAATAAAAAGATTAAATTGCAGGCAAGGATTGTTCAAATTATTTATTATTTTATGGCATGTTATGCATGCATTAACATACATAACACTGGGATAACCAAACTACAATATAGATGCATGTTCTGAATAAAGCACTACATACTGTTGTTAAGCTTTTGTGACAAGTTATTGTGCTAATTTGTACTAGTTAGGTAATGGCAATTTCCCATACACTCTATTTATACTTGTAAAAAATATTTCATAGTACATAATACTTAGTTTACACCATACATATAACCCAACCCCACCATCACTGCTTATATGTGTATTGACAAATATATTAGCGTAGAATAAAATTTAACAATCTGTTGGAACTTTCTTTTTCAAGTGGTGAGATCATTAGCTTTGAAGTGGTAGATGGAGGAATGATTTCTTCAAGCGGCACATGCATTGAAGCCATGGGAGATAAAAATGATGACTGCTATATTGTAAATGCTGCCATTTATGTCGGTTATTAGTGTACCACAACTGCATTTTGTGTGAGTTTCCCTCTTGCTTTATCTCATTTTGGTGCTGGAATAAAAGTTTCCAGGTGCAGACTTGTAGTGTATCTGTACACTGATTTCTCAATGAAAATAATTGTATATTCCTGGAACTTTTGGTGTTTAATTATCATCCTTGAAAAGTAGGAAAAATTTGTGTTGCTAGATGTGCTTTTAAGCGGAAAAGTGATGTATATAATGCTATTGAACTTGGATTTGATTCAGTCATTGGTGTGCTCAAAGGCAGAAAAAGTATCTTATAGTGTTGTTTGCATAGTCAAATTCTGGATCAATAGCATATATTAAGACCCAGTTGCTGTAATTTTGGGTGCTATGTAACATGGTAAAACAATTACTGTCTTTCATCAATCCCCACTAGAGAATACTGATTATTATCTGATATATATTCAAACTTCAAAGCATATGGTTACCGAAGAAATGGAAAATAAAATTACAACTTATATTGGACCATCTGAAAGCTTACAAGATGGACTATTTGCAAGAATATACCTGTTAGCACACAACAAGGTATTTGGACAGTCTATACTATGTAGTCTGTACATAAACATTGACAATTGACACTATTAGTATGTATACATAATTACAACAGCACATCACAATAATGAAATCCTAACTTATGATCTGCAAGCATGCTTTCTTCAAACATTCATTGAATTACGCAGTTGGGTATGATGCTTGCAATGTAATTCCACATAGACCTCCATATGAGCCAATATCACGCTGCATACGCATGTACCCTCCCTCACCCCAGCCTGAGCCCCACGAGTTCTTTACCAGCCAGTACTTGGTCCTGCCCGATGCACCATAGCCAACAACTGTAACAGCATGGTCCAAGTCGGTTCCACAATACCCTGTAAAGAGGCCACCACCATAGAGTTGGAAGTCGATACTTGAACCCTCTACCCCTGCTGAGACTGGTTGGTTTGCCACTGCATTTAGCAATGCTGCCTCGCTCCTTGGCACTTCTTGGTAGCCCCTAATTTATTAGCACAAAATAAAAAGTAAATAAATGAATAAAAAAATAAGTAATAAAATAGATAAAAGAGGGAAATAATTTTAGACCATTCCCTTGGAAAATATCAACCGTTACAGACCTGATAGTGGCAGCAGAAGCAGACTTCCGTCTAGAATTACAGTACCCTTGGTTTCTGGTGTAAGGATAGTTGCTTTCAGTTGTAAGGCCTCTGTTTCTGGCAATAAAACTGAAGGCAGCTTCCATGGTGCCACCTTCACACGACATGTCATTCCCGGTACAATCCAAAACCTCCTGCTCTGACAAGGACATCAGCCGGCCAGTTTTTAATTTTACGATGCCTTCCATTGCTGCCACTGCTGCGAAGGCCCAGCAGCATCCTAAAAACACATCAAGAATTCAATTGTTTCGATCAGAGATGTGGTACCAATTTAACTTGGACATGTATATACTTTTTTGTTACTTGCTTGTTGTTATTAAATTAGATAAGCATAAATGTATTGCCTAATAACAAGACCATGAATATAATCTGCATTCCGGTTTCTGGGTCAAAAACTTATTTTGTCTTGTATTCGTACATGCCAGTCAAATTGGATCCTTCTGTTTCAAACCAAAGCCCTTGCTTGTAATTTTCGTTAAGTAATTTTATTTGTTCAAAAATTTGTTAACTGATGTGAAGCAACATACAAAGGATTACATCAGCATAGTGCATGTGTAATATATATAAGTATAGTTGTGAAATGGAGGATCAGTCTTGGATCTACCACAAGTGTCTTGATCCTTGACTCCAGTGACAGCGCCACGAGCCCTCCAGTCCATTGCACCTGGCACAGAAGCTAGGTTCGCATACATAAAAGGTTTTTCCACATGCTGTTCCTACACAACAAAATCAGAGTGTAAGTTCTTCCCTCTACCAAAGTCTATTTCATGACAGTAGTAGTGAGTTTCCACTTATGTGTTTCAAAGCAACTAGTCAGTTGAACCAGTAGCAAAGCGCTATTAAGTACTTTTTTTTCCTTTCAATATCAACAGCGAGAAAAAGCAAGAAATTTGTTGCTCAAAAAGGTAGAAAGAAGTACTTAAGCAAAAGCGTGAAAAAAAAGGGGGAAAAAACTTTAATACCTCTTTTGCAATCAAAGGTTTCGGCTTGAAGCCAAGGAAGGAGGCCTTGAACTCTTCATTGGTCAAATCAGCAAACCGATTGAGGCTAAGCTGATATGTGCGATTCCCAGCACGGTTGACAGATTGAACATACTCAGCATTAGACTTAAAAATTTCAAAGCGGCGCGCTTTCTCGTCAGCATCTTTATATGCTCGTCCATGTTGTGCCATCCATTTCTCATGTCGTTCTGACATGGGCATGTCAACAAGTGACAAGTCAATGGCAGCAGTCAAGGAAACCAAGGCAAGTAGTGTTGCTAACCATAGACTTTGAGAAGTGAATGACATGGTTAATTGGTTTTGCTTGTAGCTTCAGGTCAGGTGTTTGGTGCAGTCGTATATGCAACAGCTGAGATGGGTATATATAGACATGCGTTTGTTTATGGGACTATGGGAGGGTATCCTATATACTTAATGGAAATATTAGAGGTATAATTGAATGACTAATGATTGCTTCAAGATGTTCATGCAAATGGTGGGATTAAAATGACCTAACCCAATAACATTAAAGAATAAAAAAAATAAAAGAATTACCTTTTAAAGCTGATAAGATTATGCATATTGCTCATTTATACTTGGCTTGGCTAGAAGTTACCTGTGAATTTAACGATTTATCACTAGATCATTATCACCAAATTCACCATAATGGCTATTACTATGCAGAGTCTTCTTCTGACTAGTGGGTACCTTATTTCTTTTTATATATTTATTTCATTCATATTCTCACTTGAACAAGATATATTGCCAAGTTATATGTTTATTTCGTACCTTATTTCTTTTTATATATTTATTTCATTCATATTCTCACTTGAACAAGATATATTGCCAAGTTATAAAATTAGTTGTCTAATTTCTTGAGTTGTCATAACACTAGTGTTTTAAAATGGACAAATGGACAGCATTTACATGAATTTGAATAAGAGGTCTATATTATGTGAATATAACATGTCTTAAGATGATATATGCGGTCTATATGTTAATTTAAATACGTGGACCACACATGTGCATGATTCAGCCCCTATATGTGGACTGTAACAAACTTAGGCATTCATTTGTCAGTTGCATAACTTTTTTTTTTATGGGTAGGTCTGTTTTATTTGATTTTTTGGTTAAATGTTTTATTTATGCTCTAATAAGACTCTGTATAATCTCCACATGACATTTTTCTATTCGTATTCATTCTTTTTAAATAACTAATGGAAATTAGAATCCATTCTTATTCTGTATTGGACTAAAATTTTAATCGTTTTTACTTTCATTGCAATGGCTTTAGTTTTAGCTATAATTAGCTTATGTTTACTGCGTATAAATGACATTTTTATAAAATTTTTTGTATAAATTATTCTATATTAATTAAAAAAAATTACAAATAGATTTTTTTTTGAAGCGATGTTGAAAATAATTTTAGTGTTAAAAGTTCGGAAGCCGGGAATATATGCACAGGCCATGGCTCTCGACTCCAACACTCCAACAGACAAAACCAATCTTGGTTATTCCGTGCAAAATCTGAAAAGGTTCCAAAGGATGCTACAACAAATCCCTTAATTTGGTACAAAAATTTCTCAATCAAGGCGTCAACATCCTAAAAGATGACATGCTCGCTTCCAAAAAGGAGAACTTCAATCACATTTCTTGTTAGTCTAATTCAAAAAATGTTTATCATAATTCCAAATATTATTGATCACTAGTCGCCTTCTGCCTGTACTGAGCTTAATTACTTCATATCATGCTAGCAACAATTAAGATAGAAAATGCTAAACCTTCAAAATATTATGTACGCACAACACAGAACAAACATCTCGCGTTCTCCATTATATAAAAGGGAAAATTATATTCATCTGCCTGGTATTTACTAAATTATGAGAAAGAAGATGCATGTACGATGTTCCATATTTTGTCAGCTCATTCATATGACATAGTTATAACATTTTTGCAAGGTTATACTAACAATAAGTATACATGCCTTCAGATTTACATGACAGTACTTGATATATTTTTTAAAATATGGTGATGTTCAGGATAAGAGACGTCTTTACGCGTTCCAACTTGACGACTCTTGCCTCAAATAAGTCACTTCGGCCTTTTTATTTTTTTTGAAGATAATCGGCCTTTTTATTTTTTAAATTTTTTTAAGAGTACTTGGCTTGTAGGATTCTAAGTTCTCACAAAACGTCAAAAATGTCGTTCTTACAAATTACAATAATTTAGTATAATTTTCATGGTATAGCAGCATGGGCCAGCCAGTTACTTAGTTTCATATATAGGTATTATATATCAATATCATCAGCATAACGGTCTACAAGTATTTATTGTGTTTTATATTTTAGCTACCGAATCAATCATATATGACATGGCACACCTTATATTTTGCTTGGCGAGAAAGATGGCTGCCAAACACTGAAACACAACCAGCTTTTGCAACAAATTATGTGAGCACAACCTATTTCCTGATCCAAGGGAATGATTTTTCTCCACAAGGATTTCTATATGTCTTATCCCGTTTTAACAGGATACTCCTCTATGAAGCTATTACTATACCTATTTTTTCAGAGCATTATATTTTTCTTGAGGAGGGTTCTGTGTCCTGTTTCTGGTCTCACAAATCCCATATTTTATTTTTCATTTTTTTAAATAAAATTTTTACATCCGATCTGAATCGTTGATCTTGTTCATTTTAATGACGGATGAGTCATCATAAAATTTTACAATTTTAAGAGTTCATTTAAAAATAACATATGATAGTTTTCGCATTCAAATTGAACTTTGTTGAAATTATTCATATTTGTTGAATTTCCTATATATTTCTCTGTGTTCGCATTTTTGAAGATGTGAATTGTTTTTTTTTTCTTCTTCTTCTTCTTTTATTCACTCCATCCACCATGCGTGCATAAACACAGAGAACTGTTCCATCTATGTGCATATCCAATATGGATTGAATACAATCTTGATTTATAATTTCTTAGTCCAAATCCCATAAGATCTATTACTTGCTACACAAATTGACAAATTTTATGAACTTTTCTAGAAATTTGATTTGATGGTTTAAATATAGTAAAGAGGAATGTTTTAGGCTTATATTGTAGAGAATCTATTCACTAACACTTTTAATTTAAACAATATGTTCTGAAGTTTAAATTAATTGTTTCAGTATTCAACTATCATCTAACATATTCAATTGAAATTTGCTTATGCTCCTAAGTTTTAATTAGTTCAGTATTTAACCATCATCTAGGTTGAGCTCAAAGTTGGCTATTTAGGATAAATGGAGATTTATTTAACATTGTGGTTGGCATAAATGACATCTTTAATTATAAAAGCTTTTTTTTTTCATCAGATTCTATATATCGGTATAGTTTATAATAGCAAATAAATAGTAGCTGAATTGACACTTCAATTTAGAAAGTTACGATGAGGTAACTATATATGAATATGTAAAAAAAAAAAAAAAAAAAAAAAAAAGATAATTTCATTTTGATCATTTATTTTTATGTGAACCGTACTAACAATTTTTGTAACAAAAAGTATATTATCCCTAAATCTGATTAAAAAGCCTCAGAACATTTTATATCTGTAGAGGTGAATGTTTTGATTATGGATGCGTAAATATGATATGAATATGGAATTCAACAAAAGGAGGAAACTTATGATCCCCCGACAAATTGAGGACTGGAATATAATGGACTTCAAAGACTCGTCATACTTTACTATTCAAGGAACTCGCCACAGTTGATCAAACCCAGAGAATTAGCAGCGCTTCAGATTCTATCTCCATTCTCTCCAGTGCTGCTAGGTATCTTGTTGAGAAAACCAAGGAAACCCTTTCTTCAAACAAGGAGGAATCCTATTATTATCCTAAGAAATATGTTAGCACCACAAGCGTGCCCATCTAGTACGAAAACAAAAAAGGTCCCAGTGAGAAAATGACTATAACGAAATCGACATGGCTGATTAACAATGCCTCAAATATATTTTTTTTTTATTTTTCAGATTGAGTGATTGACATTGTTCAATCAGTAAGTTTATAGCAAATTTGGCATAGACATTCTTCGTACAAGTAATCTGTTAATACCGAAATAGGAACATTTTACTAAAAAAAGAAAAAAAATAATGACCGGCTTCCTGTTTTTCTTTTTCTATTCCAATTTTTTTAGTAAAGGGAAGTTTATTAATTTTTTTTCCCGAACCAAACTATTGCTAGATTTTATGATGCTCTCTTTTTCTTTTCTATTTATTGTTGTATTACGGATATATTAAGATATAAATACTCTTGTTTAGATATTAAACTGCTCTTTGAATTCTTGATTAAAAGAATTGCAAATTGCAATTAACAAGTACAAAGACCGCCAAGAAACAATCCTGAGACCATTGTCTTATATCAAAAAGGTTCCTCTAATGGAAATTGTCTTAGATATTATCGAAGAGAAGCAGGAATCATGCTAACAAATGGGAGCTAGCAGCAACAGAATATTAATAATTTAATATAGAAAAGGATGAAGACACACTTCTTATTTTTCTTTTTTGTTCCTTTTGTTTTGTAGTTTTCTTTCTTTACAGATCGCATTTGTCATTCTCAATTCTCACTGCAATTTATCCTCACTTCCCTTTAAAGGAAAAATTTAAAAAGATCTTCAATTCGTAGCTAGTAAGCTGTTTCTACATATTAATTATGTCAATAGTGATAATTATTTCTTTTAAATAAACTTCTTTTCTGCTATTCAGGTTAACAAATAAATCAAGTACAACGGCCAGTCCAGTGATTAAACAGAACACAAAGGTATATACTGTTGACAAATGAACCAATTTGACTTCTGCTGAACAGACATATCAAGCATGGCATTGTAAAAGGTATACTCTAATTTTTAAAAAAATAAATAAATAAATCACTCTAAATACAATAAATTTTAACTAGTAAACAATAAAGCAAGTAGCAAACAATCTTGGTAAATCCCTGACCCACTGGGTCAAAGTTTGTAGGCTATATTCAATCCTAGCATTAGACCTATCACCTAGTGACAAGGGTTTGACATAATACATCGAACATCAACGGTGGCGTACACAATGTTCCAATGGAAGAAACAGACGAGCATCAGTATGAACTAGCTATACGAAATTATTTAAGTTGGTGTTTGAAACTAATGTGTTTTAAACAGTTGACAAAGTGACCCGTATTACAAATTTCGAATAAACTAAATCAGAACTATATTATTAAACTAAAAATGTAAGTAAACAACTAGTCACATGCACAGTACGCAAGTAATAAAATATAAACTATAATCATATCGAAAATAATATGGTAAGTTAAGTTTGAGTAAACTAAGTTACACAATCCTCCAACAAGAAAATCTGAAGTAAACTAAAAAGTTTTAAAAAATAATAATATAAACAATAATTAAAAAATAAACAGAGAAAACAAAGGCAGAAATTTACCCTTGGAAATATACTAAGAAGTGCTGATGAGAGCTTCAGGATGCTTAACAGGTATGGCGGCAGTTTTACATATTAAATCCGTTAAGGCCTTAATTAATGATTTTGGGTCAAAAATTACCCCAGCTTTGGGATCACGGATGGAATCGACAGAAACCTGAGAATAAATCTTAGCATAATTATAATTTATACTGCATTAATATTATGCATCGAACATAACAAAAAAGTGTAATGATGGTAAAATCAACAGAACTACAGCCAATTAGGGGCAAAGATAGTATGATGTGCAATCATCCAACAAATCACAATAAGAGAAAGGTGAACATACCACGTGAGATATTCCTTGAGAAGCCAAAATATCAGTATCAATGGGTACTTGACCATCTCTAGGAACTAAAATAGCATTTATGTAGTCACTTGGCTGTGTAAAAAACATACAAAAAGAAAAAAGAAAAATACAGAGAATTATTGAAGGGAAAAGAACTTTTAGCAAGAAGAGTTTCAATGTATTAATTTAGGACCACAGACCAATATAGCTACATAAGGTATTTGACCCTCAAAGATTGCAGTCATGCTCATTACAACTTACATGGTTATATAGGCTTTTGTGAGAAGCTCCGTAAGTCCGGTTCAGCGAATCAGTAATTGCAGTTACAAAGTCGGAAGCAGACAAACCTGCTGTTTCCCTATCATGTGTACTGTTCAACAGAAGTACCTTTTACATAAATTAAAAATTCAGTATATATTTTATTCTAATTGTCAGATTTGTTCTATTAAACTTTGCTTTTGTGTGTATAAAGACAAACCAAAATTGTACCTTAGGGATGGATCTTGACGAGATTCTCTCCCCAATACCCTGTAGTACCTATATAGTACCTTTACTATTAGTCCATGCCATATATAGCATTTTAATAAAACAAAAGAAATTATTTTATAGCTAATAGATAGTATGTATTTGTGCAACTTTTATGCTATTCATGGCATATTTCTTTTTCCATGGCACGTACATTAAGTTGGAGCCTCAACGCACAGCCCCTTAATACTACCCTGGTTAGCCTCAATTAAGCATAAAAGAAAGCAATTAGCAGCAAATCAAATTGATATAAAAGAAGTACCAGTGATGGACAAACAGAAGTAAAAAGAGATCCCATGGCATATACAATGCAATCAACCTTACTCAGCTGCTCCAGTACCATAGGATTGACAGATGGAAATACCTATATTATAATAAAACAGTACTGATCATAAACAAATAAATTGTAAAAGATTACCATTAAAATGACTTATATGTAGTGATATCTGATAACCTTAATAAAGAATCAAATAATGGGCAGTAATCTACCCAATTAGGCTACAAACCTCTGACATGTGCAAATAAGACTTTAATCAAATATTTTCTCAGTTAGTCCTTATTTTTGCCTAAATTTACTCCTAATATTCAATAAAGGAGCACTGAGAAAAGAAAAGTTAAAAAAGCAAAATCAGCCACAAGGTGGTCTAAGCTGTCATTAGAACAGTACGTATATCAGGCTCACCAGTATCTAACAATTCATACATACCATGTTTCTATTGAAAGTATCTAACTACCAACCTCATGTAACAAATTGCTTCCCTCGCTTGACATGTAAAAGACACGTTTAATTCTTGAAGGCAATGCAGAACAAGAAGTGTAATCCTATAAATCCGAATACAAAAATGAGAAGTATGAAAATTATAAGGAGATGTACTGCAGGGCAGAAATTTGAAATAACAGATTATTTATTTGAGCAAAGTACCTTGTTAACTTGTTCTGTACGGCCATTAGTAGGATGAGAAATTTCATTTTGACCACGTATGATGGTTCCATCCTGGCAAAAAGGAAATGAAAGCTAAGAATTAAGTTTTCAAAAGATAGAGAAACATCAAATCAAGGAAGAAGCCTCCAATAGATGTTGACTAGAAGCTTGCTTTTTCTTAGAAAAAATTATTTAAAAAATTTTCATACTAATACAGACAGCTATTCAACTATTAGTGACAAAACTAAAAGTAAAAATAAAAACTTTTGAATATTTCATGATATTTGATAGACAGGCTATTCAAACAAAATACACATGAATTTACTACAAATTTCAACCTTATTGGACTGATTTGAGAAATATTTTCAAGATTGTCAAAATATGTCATTTCCAAGTTATTCTTTCCTAAAAGAAAAAAGGGGAGAAATAGACAACATACCCACAATTCACACCCCAAAGTGAGTCTGTCATTGGTTGAAATTACTGGGAGAACGAGACTTTCTTTGGGAATTTGTGAAACACGAGAAAATAAAAATATCGCAGCATCCAATGACTGAAAGAATATACGAGCCCCAGCAAAGAAGAAATTCCCAATGCTGTGCACAAAGCAATATTAACATGTCATGCCAAAATTTGAGAAAAGAAAGAATGTTCCACAATAACCAAACTTCCAATCCCCAAAAAAAGGTTAATTGTGCATATGAACCTATGCTGCTCCAAAAGCAGACAACTGGGATATATATGTGTGTGATTTTGAGAAACAATACAGCAGATATATTATTTGAGCTAAGGTTTTTCTATTCACCTTAGGAAGCATCACCTGCCATTGCTGAAGCAAAACGATTCATCAGACCGTCTCAGGATCTGAAAAGAAAGATAAACAAATTATATTCATGTCTAATCAAAATTATAATGATTTTTTTACCACAACAAAAGATAAAATAAAAGAAAAATCATTTTGAGAATATTAATGTACTGAATCTATCCTAAAGTGCATCATAAGATAAAAAAAAATACATATACATATCTAAAAAACGCAAGAAATTACAACTAATGACAAGGAAATCAATAAACAATCAATTAATAAGAAGACCTGGTCTTGAAAATACACAAGAAATGCACGGATGGTCTCCCTATAAGGCCGCGAAACACCGTCCCATAAAGGGTCTTCACCTTCCACAATCCGGTACCTATTCGTAAAAAAATAATAATAATAACTTTAGAGAAAATGCTATTGTATCGGTACAATTCATTTCTGTACCTTGAGGTCCTTAACTAAGCTTAACTTGTATAAAATCTCAAATATATATAGTAATACTAACCTAAGTCAGAAAAGGAACAAACACAGACTAGTTTAATACATATGTTACCATTTGTCAAAGTTCAGTACAGACATTCATGACCTACCACTCCATTTTGGCATCTGATGGATCGATGGGCAAGCGATGACCAAGCAACCTCCTGACCGCTAAAGCTTCTGATGTGCTTTCATCTGACAGTCTTAAGCATCTCGACCTTATGTCTCCCACTGCGGGCCCACCTGTCAGGTCACATGTTCACCATAGATAATCAGATATGTAAAAACTATAATTACAGGCCAGATATCTGGTATACTACTAGATGGGAGGGCTTATTACAGTGTCCTGTCAGGTAATGCCTGGTAAAGTACAGTAGGTAAACTTCAAGGAATGCCACCGACTGTGAGCTAATGTAGATTTCAGAAGAAATTTGTTATTTTCCCTCTATTATGCTTTCTTATATATGGGTTCAGCAAAGATGCTAAAATTTGGTCATACAAGAGCAATTCACATTTACTGGTACAGAATTGCACGAGGGCGGACTAGAGGATATATATCAGAAAGTCTCAGTAAAAAGTTCAAAAAGTAATAATTTCACAAGGGAAGACTAGAGCAACATTATACTCCTCTTGAATTGAAATTCCGATTCTAATTGCAGGAACATACTCAATTTCTTCATAACACATTTAGTAGCATATTTGGCTTAATTTAATATGGAAACTTTAAAAAATTTTACCAAGTACTCGAACAATCTCTGCCGTACTTCCACCATCATCTGAAACAGGTAACACATGCGCAACTCGAGTTGTTACCTTTTTCAATTCTTCTACCACACCATTAAATGCTGTCCCACCTGATACCAAATTCAATGCATCAGAAATATTAAAGTAGCAATTGGAACAAAAATAATAAATAAATGCGTGTGCTTTTCTTTCCACAAGGTATAATTAAATATATAAGCAGCCGAAATCATCAAAACACTGAATTCAAATATCGATGTCACATTATCTAAATTCCACAAATAACACAACGATGAATTTAATTGACCTCAGATAAAACTAAGGTTCAATTACCAGAGAAAACAAGCAGAGAAGGGGAGGAGCAAGGCGCAGCAGTGTCGTTGCAATGCGCTGAGGCCATGAAGGAGAGCTGTCTGTAAGTGTAAGATCTGAGTTTGGTTGTAGAGAAGAGAGATCTAGAGGAGGGATTCTTGGAGAAGAAGCGAAGAGAGAGAGAGTCTCGAATAGAGATGGTAGGAGAGAATCCAAGCGCCATTTCCGCTAGATGGTTTTATTCAAGTATACTGTATACGCCTTTTTAGGTACATTTTTTTGTTTCGTTTTTCTGGTCGAGAATTTTCTGGTTGAGGACTTGAGGAGGAAGCGAGGGAATCGGGTCGCAAACGGACAACTCGGATCGGGTTACTTGTCAAAAATACTTGCAGCTTAACCTTTTTTTTTTTTGGGCTTTAGTTGTCACTTGTCAGCTAACTCTATTTCTTATCGTTAGAAGTAGGTAAATTATGCAGTCATTATTTTTTTTCATATGAATTTTTTCTTAACAATAAAAGACTTTCATAAATTTTAAATAGTAGTGGTGTTTTTGGGGAAGTTTGTGCTACCTGCCCACCTCGCGACTTGCTTGATGAGGGGCTTTCGTGCAAGCACACTGCCAAGTCATTCATTTTTCTGGGGTTATATTATTTATTTATTCTTTTTACGTCTTATGGGATTATTTGCGAGTTAGTGCACGTATAGCGCCCGTAGCTTTTTTTTTTTTTTCTAGTTTAATTCATCCCACTAGTAATATATACCAGATAACGTATAAATAAAATTTTCCTTCTCTTTTGTGTGTCTGTGTGTGTGTGTGGATGGGTGTGGGTGTGTGTCGTATAATAAGAACCGGGAAAAAAAAAAAAACCAATAAGAAAAGTTTATATTTGAAGTCGCTTGGTACAAATTACAACAATCACTTCACATTGGCTTCTACATTATCAGAAAATTCGAATGAAAAGTAAAAGCAAATAGTACATCGCCTTCTAAATCAATGATACATACCCACTGACCCACACTGCCACCCGTCTCCATCCATCCACATAGCAACTTATACCAGATACCAAAATAATCCATTCGTTCAATAGCCGGCGCTTCCACTACTTTCAGTACCAGAAAATCATATACATCGTCTCTGAGGATTGGAGCTCGGTTAAATTTGCAGTACCAATTCTCTCCAAATCTCTTTCAAATTTTTCATCAGGAGCATAAGAACACAAGAACCACAATTGTGAGCAAGAAACAGCTCCCTTTCATCAGGAGCTGATCACTTGAAAAACGGAATTTTGAGTTTTTGAACCTTGAACTTTTAGAAAAACACCAAATTGGTCCCTAGACTTTCTTTGAACCTCCAAATTTGTCCTTGAACATTCAGAAACAAAACCACCCCAAGTTGATTCTTGACTTTCAACAAAAACATAATAATAATAATAATAAAATGAAAAATAAAATAAAATATTTCATGTCATTCCCTGAATTTTTTTTAAACAAATTGGTCCTAGAACTTTTAAAGTTAGCCTCAACAGGATTAACTGGCTCTCTGACAGCTTCAGGGAACAATTAAGTTGTGTTGAAATTTCACGGACTGACATCATGAAAATCAAAGGAACCAACTATGGTATTTAATTAATAAAATCAAGGACCAATTTAGTACAAAAAAAGAAGTAGAAGGACTTATTTGTTTCAAAGACCAAAACCTGAACTTTCTTTCATTTATTTTAAAGCTACGAGTACTCATATTTCCTAAACAAGTTTCAATTTTAAAGAAGCTGTTTGTAACTTTAAGAACTGTAATCCCATGTCAAGGGGAAAAAATGGTAAAAAAAAGAAAGAAAACATTTGACCTTACTCAACAGAGAATAGTATTAAGACAAAACAGCCAAACAGATGTACAATTGTTAAGAAAGGTATATATTGCGAATTTGCGATAATGACAAACAATCTTTGTGACCAGGACAGTATAAGACCTAATAAGGAATAATCAATAGAAATTGGTAGACTGGCAGCAGCTTGGAGATACTTTATTACAGGGAAATAAAAATTAAACATTTCAGAAAAGGATTAATTATTAACAAAGAAACAACAAGGTCAGCTAATCTGAGACTTGAATTTAGAAAATGAGTTGGATGTTCCCATAGAATTAACAAAAAGGTAGTTTACAATTTTCAGTACATGAGGAAAATTCAAAACTTTTTTGCAGATTTTAGAATCACTCTCATTGAATTTTGCTTCTAATTAAATCATACAAACAATTCAAATTAAAGTTCAGAATCACAGCAATATGTGCATGAACAGACAAAGAAAAAAGAGGCAATTTAAAACAAATTATTCCCAAAAAGAGATGACAGGTTAGGCATAAAGTAAATCTCATTTGCAGAAACACAAAACAAAAAAGGTACAGCAAATAGTCACTTTAGCTTCAGTACCATGTTCCTAACTAAAATTTTCAACCTAGTCAAACAAGAACAAAATGTATTTAGTCGAAATATCTTACCTTACAATTACATAGTATTAGCTTCAATAAGAATATTTAACATTATCTTGTGACTTTGTGACATTCAGAAAAAACTTAGCGTGATCAATTCTTCGAATAAGAATTACCTATAAGTGCTTGACATAAGGACACAAAAAAAGTTCTACCACAGGCCTGTATAATCAACATGCAAGAAACCCAGAACAACACCAGAATCAAACGCCACTAATGATGCAATAAAAAAAAACTCAGCATTCTCTCAAGAAAATTAAACAAAACAGAACCAAGCATTGTGGACTATTCATGTACTTAACAAAGTTTCAATTTTACTTAATTGAATTTTCCTTCTAGCACAAAGAAACCTCAAAATTATACAGTTTTAGATGGTTAAATTGGGAAATCCACTATCTGTTTCATATTAGTAACACAAAAGTATTAGATCTCCCAAAATTGAAGGGCAGTTTCAGCCAGTATCTATTTTTTTCTTATTTCTTATACCTGTTCATAGGCACCTAAAATCTACTGTCTCAAAAACCAGTATGAACATAGTACCACCCTGCCAATGACCCTTACTTTACACCAGAAAAACATTAAAGAACAGAATTTCAATTTGCACTAACTCAGCTTTACAACAAGGAAGCATTAGCGCTCATTGTTATCAAAAGAAAAAGTACAGTACAACGCACAACTTTAGCATCACATGACAGAAGAGAGGATACATAATTTCATAATTAAAATCTACATCAATAACTAAAGCTAGAGAACACATCATGTGATGATAATTCACATTCTAATACAAATAACTATGAATAACTAAACAGGATAAATGATAAGGGTCAGAATGAAGTACACAGCAGCTAGCATGCAATCTTTCAAGAGATAATTGGTTTTATATGGTTATTCTCTTAAAAGCTAGCAATTCAAACTTGTATTAGTATTGAAACCATCTGATCCATGAAAGCAGATACACTTCATAATCTCCAAGAGATTGCATTTAATACACCTGAATCAAGTACACAACCACTTAAAATAGCTGTTTGAGAACAAAATCAAATTAGATTTTCATATAGATCCAGTGATACTTCTGCACTTCTTTTATTTTTTCCACAATAGAGGTCATTCATACAGAACTATAGTAATTCAAAAATCAGCAATCAATGTAGCTACACACAACCCAATAGTACAACCAGAAATAATAAAATGCTTTTTAGAATGAAACAATAGTGAACTATAGTCCAAGACAATCCAATAGTTCAAAGAGGTTCCTAAAATAGAAATTAAGAATAATTCTGTTTGACTATTGTTTTCCTTCTTCCTTTTCCTGTTTCCTTTCCCATTTCCTTTGTTTTCCTTTTCCCTTTTTTCTTCCACTTGGTTTTCAGGTTGGGGATATTATAATTATTCCTTTAACACGTTTAAAATTAGAAGTCTAATTTCAAAAGGCTAACATATTTCTTTATTATATAAAAAAGTAAAAAAAAAAAAAAAGGATGATACCTTGATGTAGCTAAGTCTAATGAACATAGGTGGTATACGTACAACTATTTTTTATTTTTTTTTTGAACAATTTTGAGCAATCAGGACAGCTTTTTAAGCAATCATAATAATATTTCTTTACTATATAACAATGTAAAATTAGAATGAATGTAGGTGCTATGCATATCAATATTTTCATTTTATTTTTCGTAGGATACAATTACAGGTAGTGATTAATGCAAACTATTAACAATGATAAATATAACAAACAGAATGATGACGATTAACTAACTAGGCGACTGAGGATGGAAGATGTGGTGACAAAAATACTGATAAAAAGAAGGCCAAAATACAAAAATACTGAAATCTGTCTATCCTTTAGGCACTTCATATAGCCTATGCCGCCAAAATACCAATTATATGTGTCATAATAAATCACCATTACTGAAAATAAGGAGTAAAAATTCCAATTCATGATTTCCTCTAAATTTTTATCAAACTTGAAACATGCAATTAGGGCAGGGACAGAAAAGTGTGTATTTTACCATAGTTAACTTTAAATTCAACTACAAGCAACAAGTTCACATTACTCCCAAATCCCAATTCCGTTGAAATTAATACTTATCTTAATAACAGCCAGAATAAGAAGGGTTCTCCTCAAATATATAGATAAAGATATTATCTACTAGGTAACTCAAACATAGCCAAGGGACATAGTGCAAAACAAAAATTGCACCTCTATAAGATAAGGAAAGAGAACAAAACTTGCCATTATATCTACACAATAAAATATCATTTTGATGAATAAGTGTAATATATAACAACATTTCTTAGCAAGTATGAGACTGAACTAAAGCACCAGACTGACCAAATCAATTGGACTATACATACAAAAAAATACATTTGAAGTTAGAGATATCACAGGTAAGACGCAAACCAACAATAAAAAGAGAACCACAGAACAAACAGTAGCCAGACAGGAAATCACAAGGAAATAAGCATAACAAAAGTATATAATATCATCCTTCATGTTTTCTACAACTCCTATCCGTTATCTTGCTTGTCAATTTTATTACTTCCATATAAACCTTAGTAGTTCCTCTACAAGTTTCCAGCTTTCATTTTATCTTTTTCACTTGAAATCCTCTCAGAAAGGACTCCCCATAAAACTTAGTAGTTCCTTTGTAGTAGTTTACTCAATTGTAAATTTCTTTGTTAATTTGTTATATGCAAGGAAGTAGATGAATAGATAGACCAAATTGCAATCGTCTGTCAATTAAACTAAGATTTGAAAATGCAGGACTAAAAAAACACATAATAACACAAAATGCTTGAGCAACCAAAGAAGCAATTTAATCAACAAAAAGAGAAACTAAAACTCATTAAATTAATTACCTCAGTAATATGGAGGCAAGTTAGGATATATTCCTGGACCGTTCGGCAACCCAGCTGAAGCACCCCCAGGGAGACCCAAACCCACTTGCATCCGGCTATCATGTCCCCTATACTGTGCATCCAGAAAGCTTCCACCCATACCCGCTGCTGGATTCACCCGAAGCAGTGCTGAAGCAGTTCCTAAATTTCCCAACCCCATTTTAGCAAGCATGCCTGAACTGGGTGTCAGGCCTGAACCCGAGCTCAAACCCAAACCACCCAAGCCGTACTGTGCACCAGGTCCAAGAGCTCCAAGACCAAGTCCAGCACTGGTGTTAGCAGTGTTAAGAGAAGCAACACTGGCTTTCGGACCAGGGGCACCAGATAAAGAACCAGGTAATGGGAAACCACCACCAAAGGAAGAAATTCTCGTACCAGTTCCACTACCACCATAAGAAGACAACCCAGCATCAGTGCCAGCAAAAGAAGGTAATCTGACACCAAGACCGCCATATTGTCCTGGGCCTCCTGGCAATGAAAGACCCATACCAGAAACACCCATATCAGAATTAAGAACACCTGTTTGACTCTGACTAGTGTGACCAATTGGACCTGGTTCTGATGTCCCACCAGTCTTTCCTCTTTTACCTTCTATAGCCAGCTTACAAGCAAGTGTCTGCCCATCAAAAACCTTGTTTGGATTGACCAAGGCTGCCTGGGCCCCACTGACAGTCTTATACACAAACAATGCATAACCCCTAAACTTCCCTGTCTGTTTATCAAACCCTAGAGGTCCCTCTTCTATCTCCCCATAGGTTGCGAAATGTGACAGGAGCCTCTCTGATGACATATCAGGCAGCACATTCCCTACAAATATCTTGCGTAGTGCCACGTCAGCTGCTTTCTGAGCCGAATTCGGAGCCGACTTCTCAGCAAGACCAGCCGAGGCAAGCTGCACCACAGTGATCCGGCCATCAATCTTCTTAGACGGATCCTTCAATGCGAGAATCGCACCGTCCACATAGCGAAAAGTGATAAAGCCATAGCCTTTGCTCTTCCCAGTGGCTTTGTCAGAGATCACAACAACCTCTTCTAACTCACCATAAGGAGAGAAGACAGACCTGAGGGAATCCTGTGTGGTATCCCAGCCAAGGCCGCGAATGAAGAGCTTGCGCTGGGCCGGGTCCCGGCTGCAGAGAGATCTAACCAAATCAAGCGCAGCACCACCATGGCATGCGGCTGAGGCGACGATCTCGGCCAGTTGATCGCGGGACAGAGGCTCGATTATGCTCATGAGATCATCCTTCGTGAGGAGAGGAGATGTAGCGGCGGCTGAGAGACGTTGAGGCACGGCACCACCGTCTTCGTTGGGTCTGCGTTTCTTCGAGTAGGGCTCCATTGAGAGAGAGAGAGAGGAAAACCCTAATGAGGAGAGGTGGAGGAGATGGAGAATAGTGGTAACTGTAGAAGCAAAGAATTGGAATTTGGAGGTGATTAGAAGTGGGGTTGGTCCAGGTGGCATGGCGTGTCGCCTGGGGAACAGGTTAAACACGAAACTGGTACCATAGTTGCATGGGTCTACGCTAATTTGATGAATTTTGGGCCTGAACGAGGGGAGACCCAAAAAAGGGATACCAGGGACGCAAGGTCCGTTGGGCTGCACAATAGAATTAGATAACGATGTATCATGTAGCTAAAGTTAGTCGTTTACAGTTTAGTTTACAGAAAACTAGAGGGGAATTGAAAAGAAAGAAAAATATGAGAGGGAATGAAATGGAATGGAATGGAATGAAAAACTAGCAGCCTTCGCTTTCACTTCAAAAGTATAATTGTTTCGTCCGATGGAATTCAATTTGCAAAGGACAATTTTGGACATCATCCTTTCTAACCTGTGACATGGTTGGAGATATAAGATGTGCCCTTAAGTAGCTACGAGAAATTGTAAAATTCCAAATATCTTGAAATTGCGAAAAATGCACGGGACCTTGGTGTCCTGGTACAAGTTCCAATAAATTGTCTTTTTAATTTACTCTTTTTCTTACGTTATATCCGTAGAAAAAGACAAAAAAAAAAAAAAAAAAAAAACCTCACTTAAGATGTCTTGATAAAAGGATAATTGATCATGGAAACTTGATAATAAATTCCATACCGTATTTCACAATTTCTTAGCAATAGTAAAGTACTAATTGAGTGAGAAATCTTTGAGGCAGACAACTAATTAAATTGTTGTAGGAAAGTGTGTCCAAAAAAACAAAACATTAAAAAGTTTAGCAGAGGGAAGGGTCTAAGACGAAGCAATAAAATTTTGAAGTGTAGAACTTGAAGAGTAAACAAAGCTAGCTAGGGGCACTGCTGTCCAGAAAAGAGCGCCATCAGTTTTCCTTCCGCTACACAATTGGAATGTAATTTTTTTGTACAGGAAGTAAATAGCGGATGGAAAATAATTTCCCTCAGCGAAAAATTCTCTTCCAATCCAAACACAGTAAATTCAGAAAATTTCTTTCCCTCTCATTAATTTACCTCCTTTACCTCAAATCCAAACAAGTAGCTGTGTTATTTATTCCAGATTTTTTTTTTAAAAGGAAAGGCTTAGTTTTCTTTTTCAATATCTCAAAGAATCGGGGATAAAAAAAAATTTGTAAATGGACTTCATGACTATTATATATTCACTCTCGATTCACTCAGAACATCTTTTCCATCGATTCTAAATCCACAATCAGCGTCGAATTCGCTTCCAAATCCATACGGGTAATTCAATTTTATGTATGGTATTATGTTTATAATACTATGTATAGGCCTTTTTTCAGGAATTTTTTTGGATGCGCAGTCTTTTATGATATTAAAAAAGAAAATTAAACTTTTTTGGAAAAAAAAAAAAAGTCCGTTATTCCATAGGAAGTAGAAACTTTGTTGGAGCGTTTGAATGCTCTCCAAAGGAGCATGTTCACAATCTAAATGAATAAACTTTTTTTTAATTTTTTTTCTTTACAGACTTTTTGTTAGTTGTGTGAACAAGTCTTGCTTTTGTTATAGGTTTATAGGAAAAGTTGGGAACAAGAATTTAAAAACAAAGTTTATTTTCACTTGATTGCATTACACAGTGGTTGAATTGTTTTTCACCGATTGCACTACATATTGGAGATAACTAGCTGCTGTTACGCGAAGCGCGATAAAAAGGTTTCTTAAGGCTAGAATGTAATTATTAAAAGTATTAGAATTATGATTGTAATTCGGCAGAAAAAGCTAGCATTATGAAGCCATCAAAGTTTTTTTTTTAATTTAACAAAGTTAGTAAAGCACCTGTGATCAAATTAAAAGGAGAAGTAAGAGTAAGGGCACAAAATTTAATTGTGTAAATTTTGGTATAATATCTAAACAAAAACAATGCAAAGCAAACTTAATTCACAGCCAACGTGAATAAATAATTTAAAACATAAAAACATCTGTAAGCTATTGATATAGAAAATAATAATAAACTTTATTTTTAATTTTTTTAAGATGAAAAACTAACAGTTTGTAATGATTTCGGTAATCCTTCCAGCACTCATTCTTTGGATTGCAGCTATTGTTCTATATTCTTCTCTGCTTCATGCATTGTCAAATCTTAAATGAGCAAATTTCAGAGATGATCCACGTATCAAATAAACCCAGCATCTATAAATAAAGAAATAATAAGAATAACGCACAATTCAAAATGACCCAAAGTAACAAATAGTAAGAGGTATAAAAGAAAGGCAAAAAGAATCTAAGAAAATAGAAGTTACCAATAAACAGAAGAAATTGAACAATAGGCCTGTACCTAAACAAAATAGAAATTCAGTCACATCATAACAACACCACATTGAGTTATGGGCTTGCTCTATACTATTTTTGCCAAATGCATTTTTTGTCCATTACGGTTGAATATGTTGCCACTCATATCATGTAATTTAGATGTACAGAATGTAAACCTTGTTGCTCTCGTAATGTAACAAACTACAAAAATCATATAACACAGATGCAATTCATCTGGCATGGCTTAATCTGTCAACACCAAGTATCAGACAATATAGTCTTAAAGTAAGAAAACTAATATTTATCTGTAGCAATTTGGTGGACTTGCAATATCCACAATTTGAAATAACAACTAATGTTGGACTGTTATATACTATATCTAAAGCTATGTAACCTAAGTCCTATCTCCATTTTATAGGCAAGTACAGAGAACACCAATAAATATTCAGAAATAAATTAGGGTCAAGAGACGAACAGGGACGAACAGCCGAACAGGGACAAGGACAAGGGGACAAGCTTGTTCCCTGTTCGCTGTTCTTGTTCGAGAAAAAAATTGGAATTGGGAACTAGGGCCTTGTTTCCTGTTCGTAAGTTTTGGTATTTTGTTTGGTTTGCGCGAACAGAGCTAGTTCGCGAACTAGCTGTTCGTGACTGGTGCCAAACACACCCATAATTTTCTTTTTCAGTGTGCTTCTTTTTTAGAGAAATTTCAACAATAAAAGCTTGATCATTAAGGAAATAGTATTGTAGCTCTCATACACTACCTTCAAGAGACAAAAGTGATGAAAAGCCACGTAGATGATGTGCATCGTTAGTACGATAGCCAACTCTATGGAAAGAATCAAAATGAATGCCAGAATAACAGTGGCACACACACCAAAGCCGAACTGGCTCACAGCGAACATCCTTGTAATCTCAAACTGCAACCAACCAAGCATGATAAAAAAAATTAGAAAAAGTCAAAAACGTGAATAAAGAAAAGGAGAAGTAACTCTATTAATCAAAATCATATGCACTCATAAAGAAAAAAAGAGAAAAAACTTATAGCAAGAAAGTTAAGAGCCTCACTGCTGGTCTATCTGATGTCTTGCTTGTTATCCTTGCTGCTGGTCTATCTGACCATAATGTGTGTCAATTTTCCAAAATTGGTTCGATCTTTGCCAACATAGTGCCCAAATAACTAAACACACATGAGATAGACCTACAAAGAGAAATTAACCACCCAAATAGTGAAAGAAGACTCGATTACATAGTTAGAAATAATTTGTATAGAGAAAAGAAAGGGACAAAAACTACTAATGAATTAAAGATTTAATGTCTGAATAAAACATTCTTTGTTAATTGTTACCACACATGAAGTTATAAATGTCGAGATCATGCAACTAACACATTTCAAAAAATTTAGAAACGAATTAAAATATATGTGTTCTAATACTCACTAATCTAACATAAATAAGGATGAAGCAAATCCCTCAAACTGACAGCACAATTTATCCTCCAGGAAGTCATGGGATAGAGGCTGTAGATCGTCATGGTGCAAGCGGCACATTACTTTCACCTGTAAAATAATTGAATAATGATATTTATTTAGGAATTCTATAAACCAAGCTATATACTATATACCTCTGTCATACTGGTAAAAAGTATGAACCAAGCTATGTACTGTGTTGTGTACTACTGTCAAACTGGTAAAGAGTATAGACAAATGATAACCATTTTTCTTTATTGTTGCCAAATTCAATAGAAATAATAAGTAACCTTTACTGTATTAATTAACTAAATCAATGCTAGTAAAGAAAATAAACATCAAAGTTAACAATTGGGGCTTAATTAAAGGGAAATTGATTACTGCCATCTGCAATTTTGTCATCCCTTGCCATCACTTGAACAAAATGAACACATAAAATAGATAAGATGAGCATATAAATGATTAAAGTGAACATTTACAAACAAATAAGTTCAATAAAAATAAGTTGAATATGCATGTAAAAATCTAAACAAGAATGACAAAACTTATTTGTTTGTATGTGTTCACTTTAATTATCTATATATTCAACTTGTTTATTTCATGTGTTCACTTTGTTTAAGCGATGGCAAGGGATGGCAAAACTGCAGATCAGTTATAATTCCTGGGTGCTGCAATAAAGTATCCGGAGAGGGGAGAGCAAACCAGTAATCCATTGAAAGAAAGGAAGCTGTAAAATCTAGGCTTTGAGGCAACGTTGGAGGTGGAAATGATCCAAGGAGGAAGTAAGCTGTTTGCAGAAGAGAGAGATAGAAATCGATAACGCTGTGTGGAAGAGAGAGATCCTCCATATGGATCTATTTGAGAGCAGTCACCGGAGGCCTCACAACCCCCCTCCTATTTCGTCTAAGCGGGTCATTCTCTCTCTCTCTTTCCTTCCTTTTGGTTTTGGCAGAAAATTGAAGAACAATGAGGAAAAGCACCGGCGAAAATATCAAAGGGTTCGTCCGCTCTAGCCACCGTGTTTCTCTCAGGCCGAAGTCCCCAACTCTTCTCTTCCCTTTCACCGGCGACAATTTCTTTGAGCGTATCGACGACTGAGAAAACAACGAATCTGATCGATGGAACGGATCGTCGAGATTGATTGCCGACGTCATAAAAAAAACACCGAAGACAATCTCCCTGGAGTATTTTTTTGATATACTGCATAAATTTATTTTTTTGTTTCACTTAAAAACTCAACATTATATTTAATAATTAAATTTTGGATGTAATTACTTTTAGAAGTGGATAATCACAAAAGATAACAATCTAATTTGACAGTATTTGACCTTTCAATCAAGTTTGTTTCCAATGTCTCAGTATCCAATACAAAAGCAAACATAATTATTGTACACATGTTCTTTCTATGATGTTTATTTGTCCCAGCTAGCGTATGCGTGAATCTACCAAAAATTATTGTTCAACAAAAGGATAGAATTACCACTAAAATTTTGACACGTCGTTGATGTACAAAGTTGTAAGAAACTCTATATATCTCGCATTCGTAGAGCCAATTAGTATCCCTCTGTCTTTTTTTTACGGTTTTGCCACGATGATTTTCTCGCCCATACGAATCTCCGATAAATTTCCAAAAGAAACAGGAAACTCGTTTTACTTTTTCGTCTTCTTTTTCTTTTGCTGCATTATTACTTCTCTCCAAAGAAACAATTACAAAGAGGGGTAAATACAAAAGGAAAAAAAAAAACGTAGGTGCTTTGGCTTCTCTACCTTTTTGAGTTTTGATATAATAATATAATACTATAATATTGTAAAAAATGAGTAGGAAGAAAGAGAAAGATCGTGCATTTTCATACAAGTTTGATAATATAATTACAAACTCTTGAATAATTTTGTATATTAAGTAATATTCATCTACATCAAATTATATATTTTTTTCATGTAATATCCATCTACAAGAAGAAGCCTGATGTCGTAATGGCATTTGCATAGCTCTGGCTTATATACAGTCAATTTTATGTATAATTTTTTAGTTTTTGGTTGGGTGAAATTTAGTACTTTAAAAATTTAAAGGTTTAAATTTTTTCTCTAGCTGGATTTAGATGGCCGGGAAATAACTCTTGTTGTTTTTGTGGACAACAGGAGAGTGTTGATCATCTTTTTTTTTTTTTTTGCATTGTCCAACTGTTTTTCGATTTTAGACTATTTTCATTAGATTTAATGGGAAAGGATTTTTTATTATTGCTAATTCAGTTACAGATATTTGGAGATATAGTTATAACACTAGTACAAAACAATGAGGGTATTTTAAAGTACTTTTTGATGTTTTTTACTGGTAATATGGGGGGCCAAAAATAAGTGTATTTTTCAAGCTAATAGTGGTACTTATAAGTTATAACTCATCTTCTTATATTTTTGTCTTAAGTCTTTCTCTTTCTATGGAGAAGCACTACGACAGGTTTGGAAGAACAAATCTAGCATGCTAGAGAAGAACGAGGAGGTGAACCAGTAGCTGAGCTAGAAGCTGAAGATCTCATGGACTAATTGCCAGCTCACCGTATAGTTTTCAGCTTTAGAAGTTGGTTTTCTTTTTGTTAGTTCTATGTTGGTTTTGTGCAGTGTTTTCAAATTCCTACCCCTTACCGAAAAATTCCGGTAATACGGATACCGGAACAGTGACCGAAACGGCGGTTTCCGATATTGTGAGACAAAATACCGGAAATTTTCAGAAAATACCAGGAAATTTCGGATTTCGGCCATCTGGCCGGTAAGGGTGCCGGTAGGAAATTGAAATCATTGGTTTTGTGAACTCTAGCTATGGGTTGTTTGTTGTTGGTTGATTTAGCTTGATATAGACTTATTAGTTTTTTGTCGTTGGCTATGTGACTTTTTTTTGTTTGAATCACTTTGGAATGTTTTAATAGGATGAAGGCTCCCTTGTTTGGGGTGCTATTTTAAAAAATATATATATTTTTTTCTTTCATGTTTTTATGTTCATTTTAAATTGAAGTAAAATAATATTTTTTTGAAATAAAAATTATCCACATATTGAGTGACACGAGTGATGAAGTTAATATTAATTATTATTACTAGTATATTGTGGTTTTCTCCAATTTCTCAAGATCTATTAAATTAATATTTTTTAAAAATATTTATAGTAGCTATCAACTATTAAATTACTATTTCCTATAAAGAGCTTGGCTAATTTACGGCCCTATGATGGTAAGTATCTTCACACACCTTATATATATACTAGGGGTACATCGAGCTTCGCTCGATACATGAGTTTTTATTAAAAATTAAATTTTATTATATTTTCATTATTATGTTATGTATAATTGAGATTATTATATATTTTAGTTCTATAATTTAATTTTATTTATTTGGAAATGACTACAAAATTTTGGCTGAATTTTAAATTCGTTAGTTTTATTGAAATGAGATCGTTAGTTTCCCAAACCAATTAGACCACACAAAGGAGAGGTGTGATGTAATCATGTAATCTAAAAACCAAGAGTCAAAATAAGATGTAAACAATATATAGAATCAACATATAGTAAACTCAGAAAAAAAAAAAAAAAAAAGTATAATGTGTCATGATATTTCTATATCTGAAACGTCATTAAATTCTTTAAGTCAGAATTCTTAGCATTCTATATGGCAAGCTTTCATTTTCCAATTAATTTAAAATCCTTGTATCCCTGATTTAATGCAAATTCCAATAGACCATATATTAAGGCTCTTTATGCGTTTTTTTTTTTCCTGCTACCAAAATTCATCTCTATCTCTTTGATACCCTTCTTTATTAATAACAATGACAACTTTTCATAGTCCATATGGCAACCTTTAAACTTCAACTTTCTTATTTTTTATCTCCATAAAATCCTTTAATATTTTCATGATTACTCCAAACATAAATATGGACACGGACGGGACTATCACTTACCAGCTACAAAAGTGTTGATATATTCTTTTTACAGACGGCTTTTAATGCCCAGATGTTATATATAATTTATTTGTATATAAAAAAGGCCTAACCAACTACCCAAGCCTCTTTTGAAGGTCAAAGAGTTGAGTCTATTTGCTGCAATAATCAAGATATTCCTTGAATATTCAAATAAATGAGCAGGGGAAACATTGGGAATGTGCTCTCAAAATATTGTAAATTGTTTTCAAATATATCTGGTACACCTTATATTTCTACGAATAACATAGTTTTACAATCTAAACATCACCATATGTACCACCTTGCTTTTGTTTTTTTTAAGTAAACATCAATCTTTGCTGCATCTAAAAAGAGTAGCTATGCAAGTTGAGCTGTCTACAGATATCATCTTGTTATACCTTTAGTCTTGCATATATACCATCTTGTGGCATACTGCAATAAAATCATCAAAAAGAAAAAGTTCAACTTCTTCCTCTTTGTCAGCACTCACCTATTGTCTTTCAATACTGGAAATTAATGAATTCTAGAGAAAGATTGACCATAGAGAGGCTCGAATTTTTATTGTTGCAGGGTAATTGAATATAACCATACTGGTAATGTTCCTTTCATTAACACATGAAATAAAATGCGATTAAGTTTCTAAGGAAATACCATGTTGCTACTGAAGAGAGCCACCAGTACAGCACCAAAATCCTGTACCTTAGAGTGGAGCCCAATGTTTGCTACCTAAATCACATACTGCAAAGAAAACTAACAATTTTTTTTTTTAAAAAAAAGTACATCCAACAACTAAGAAAAGGAGAAAAGAAAAAACTGGGAACAGTGTCACATGGCATCTACCTAAAATAATAATAATAATAATAATAATAATGGAACCAATGCATCCTTCTAAACCAGCAAGAACCATAACTTGTTAGAAAGTGTTTAATTCTATTTTTGTGCCATCAAATAGCAAGAAATCACAACTAAACACCATAGATCTAGTGCTAGAAGCATTCACACATCAAAACAATGAGAACAAGTAGGAGAAAGTTATACCTCTCATGAAATCGCATTCATGAGGCTCGAATCCAAGGCATAGGAGTCGATGGGGTGCGTGCTCCACCACCTCCACCATCTAAGGCGAACCCAGATCCTCGGCAGAGCAGCCGTTTCCCCTTTTTTTTGATATTTAAAAAATTTAAAATTCAAATGTCGAATTTAAACCGTTGATCTTGTTCAATTTAACGGGCGATGCGTTTTCATATAAGTTTTATAAAATTTGGAGTTGATTTGATACTTGATTAAGTGCTCAACAAATGAACGTATTAGAATTAATTAAACCAGGTTCGTTCATTTGTTGAGCACTTAATCAAGTATCAAATTAACTCCAAATTTTATAAAACTTATATGAAAACGCATCGCCCGTTAAATTGAACAAGATCAACGGTTTAAATTCGACATTTGAATTTTAAATTTTTTAAATATCAAAAAAAAGGGGAAACGGCTGCTCTCGGCAGTCAAAAAATGACTGCCGAGGATCTGGGTCCCATCTAAGGCGCCTCAAGCCCACCAAGGAGCTAACCACGAGCTCCATGAAAGTGCTAGCTTTCATGAGCTCCTAGCTAATCCCCTCTATGAACCTCTTCATCCTATTAACTATTTTAATGGAGGAGAAGAAGGAATGGTGCTCAACACATGAGCAAGAGAAGGGAGGAAGATGGGTGGCGGCTAGGAAGAGAGGAGAGAGAAAGTGGATGGAGGCTAGGGCTTTCCCAAGAGGTGACCCCTTTATATAGCCAACAACTCTCATCCTCTCTTTGAACTATTTACAAGTATGCCACTAGGGCTCTAGCTGAAATTAATAGGGCCATTTTGGGCTACATCAAATGTTGCAATGGCCCAATAAACCATCCCATTAATTACTCCTTCATCCTTCCTCAAATCGGGCCTTTAATTAATTAAATAACTAGAAGCCCAAATAACTCAAACTATTTAAAGTGTGTTGAACATAATTAATTATTAACTCATTAATAATTAATTTAGGATTAGCTAATGCATTAAATTGTTTCCATATGATCCTTTTGACTTAATTAATTATAACGGTTCATAACGGTATATAAGTAATTAATCAACTTATCATATTTCACAATACTAACTGTTGCGAATAAACAATTAATGCACCGTGTGGTTAGAGTCCTATTTGTGCGACCCTATTGAGGATTTATGCTATGTTGGCCATGAAAATAAATCGTTATTTATTTCCAATAATCATAAGCGGTATCTAGCAACACGTTATGATTCCCAATTCGCATAAATAATGTACCGTTACAATATCTTAATCCTGCACAAGAAATATAAGTATTTTCTTGTCTGATTCTTATGTCACATGATATCATTGTATAATCCAAGATAGGAATGTGTCATTCTTGCAGATTATACATTTCTTGATCTAGAGTTGATCGTCTAGTTTGCATGCATACGATCCAACTCCATCAAGGGGCCCAAACAGATATCATCACTCACTAGGTATACTAATGAGGGACATACGGTTTTCTTGATGAACAACTTTTCCCCGCACAATTCAAGAGAACATAAATAAAGTCCTTATAGCAGCCTTTATCAGGAATCAACGTTAGACGATATTTATTGAACCTATCCTCATGTGGAAAAGGTGAACATCTCAAACTTAGATTCAAACTTATATGAAATAAACAATGACACTTAACACAATCCATATGTTTATTTCATTGGGTAAAGTCCTGTACTATGTTCCAATAACATACACATATGCAATTAAGTTGGTAACTCCTTACCTATGATTTGTATAAACTTAATCATCACTTAACTTGCATACTAATCTTTTATGATAATTAATGTTCCTTGTTAATTATCAAGATTATGGACGATTTAGATTTATTATTGTCATTCTAATGAATGATCCACAGAGATCTACAATTCAGATCCTCAACCTGAATGATCTGTCAATAATAAACTCTAGGAACAAATGATCAAATATCATCATTAACATAAACTAAGAAAATAAGTCATTAAATATTGACTTCTAGGACATAACTCCAACAATCTCCCACTTGGCCTAGAGTCAATCAATAGTGACTTCTAGCCAGTGAAGAATTTAGAACAACGTCATATATCCATATATATATACATGTCTCGAACCTCAAAAGATATAATACACTTAAAGCAAGTTATTCATACGTCCATCATGCATGGATGCACAATTGCATCTCGTATATTGTTTAAGGTAGAGGTTAAGTTAGAGTGTTCGCTGTGTCCGCGAACCTATCCAATTTTGTTTGACCCTATATACATATATACTCCTATATATGTGTTCTTGATCATCATCATGTGAGATCAAGTGCCATCGTCATAGATCTTAGTTGGATCAAGAATTTAATATTGGGTTCTTCAAGTTTAAGCTATGGTTCGAGATGCATAGAACCATATTAGCTTGACTGAGAACTTCTCGATCCATACTACCTTCTTTCATTGCTTCACAAGTTGCTATATATATTTTGTTTTTGGTGACGGAAACGGTTGTAATATCCCATTTAGAACACCTTCTAAATTTACAACACCACATTTAAACAAAATACGTAGCTCAATTGTATTCATATCAATCTTTCGAAAACTAGCATCAATATATCAATTTATATGAGCTTTCTTTCATCAGATGAAATATATCATTCTTTCTCATAAGATACTCGAAGATATTCTCGATTATTGTCCAAACGTGTTTTTCTTTGTATCCAATTGACAACTGCTTGTCATACTCCTTGGGTACAACACATAGGGGCATGTGCATAAGTATGGCGTACGTATTGAAACTCATAACAGAAGGATGCTCGAATTGTATCGTGCACTCTTCTCGAATTGAGTTGCAACACACCGAGTCGAACTCAAGTGTATGCCATACAACGTGGTTAGACATCCTTTTTAGGAGTCTATCTTTTCGTGTAACTATAACACCTTGTCATTATATGCACATTTTGCTCAAACCTAACATCCATCATAATCTATCTCCATAGATTTTGTTTCCTTGGATTAGGTGACTTGCCCAAATTCTCTATTGAGAAAAATATTCTCTAATGAGATCTTGACAATAATCATTTCCTTAATTTTATTCCCAATTAATGTCTTGTATCTTGTACAATACATGTAACATATTAATGCTCCCACTGAATATCTTGTCTATACAAGATACTTTTGACGAAGTTCAACTCCTTGACTTTCTTGTCAAAATATTTATTCCAATTTCCACAATACTTGCTTCAATCCATTAATGGATCATTGAAGCATATATATGTTTCTAACAATACAACAAATCCTCGGTTTGTGTCAAATACACAACAACTTCCTTCATTCAATCGAAGAAGGCGGTTTTGATGTATCTTTCCATATATCTATATATACGAAATTTAACTATTGTTAGAATGATCTTTATTGACTTATACACAGCTACAAGCGAGAAGCCGTTCTTTGTACATGGTCAACTTGTTATCGACTTACACATAGCATCAATCATGAAATTATGCTTTGTACATAGTCGACTTGCTATCCATATCTATCTTTCCTTTAAAGATCCAAATGCTCTAGATGGATCGCTCCTTCTTGAACATTAATCAAGGTCTATACCTTGTTGTTATATATATGGATTTTACTTAAAGATCATATTGATTCAAACCATACTTGTGGAATCGGGTCTTTCCATCGCTTATGTATTTATCAACGGATCCTCATATGTCAAGTACGAGGATGTTGTGAAGCCTATGTACTTTTCAGTTTAGGCAATTCACTCTCGTTGATCTTTGTAGGATTGGTGCTTGAGGTCAATAAACTACTTCTACAACAACTTGTAGAGTAAGTTCTTGATCCTAATATATTGCACAAGTTTCTCGAACATCATCCATTTGTGAGATGTTTGAGTACTCTTTAGAAGCGAGCGTGCTCATAAACTTCTTCCTTTCACAACTGCTTGTGAATTAAGTTCCGCTCAACTCCCACTAAGCACCATGTATGGAGTGACAAGTTTCCTATAAAGGTACTTCTTGTAGTGACGCATAAACTCCTTTAATGCTCACTTTACTCCCACTACTTCTTCTTGAGAATATCATTCTTCAAGATTACGTTATGATGAGCAACAACTACTTTGTTCTTATCATATTCGTCGAAGTAGTACCTTTCGGTTAGTTCAAGATATCCTACATAATATTAAGTGTCTTATTTGGGTCCAAGCTTATAAATCAATCGTACCTTGAAATAAGCTTCTCAACACCAAATCTTGAGAAACAATATACCTAGAGATCGAATCTTATAAGATATCTTTCTCAATAGACTTCGATGGAATTTTTATTCAGTGTAAACAATATTGTCCTCAAACACAAATCCCTTACATGAGTCGAACAAGTCAATTTGATTTATTACCGATCGAACTAAATCAAACAATGTTCGATACCACCATTCTTGGATACATTCTTCTAATGTTCCTCATGGAGCAAGTTGTGAAATGTCTTTCATACTCTTTAGGTAATATCTCAAACTATATGACTTAACAATTTACCATGATCCATCTTAAGACTTTTACTTTTATTGAATGGTATTTCAACTTTACTCTTGAAATTCTTTTGATCTTGCCAAAAGATTCATAATTATACCATATCAAATAGATACGTTAATATCTACAATGATCGTTGGTCAAGTGGTAAAGTGTCAACAACCTTTCAATTGTACAAGTCCTATAGGTCTATATACATCAATATGTATAAGTCTTAATAAAGTTTCTTGTCCTTTAAACCTTCGTAGTTCAAAGGCGCTTTTGTCATTTAACAAACACGATTCGCATGAATTTCAATTGATTTGCAATCGAATTGATTTACGAGCTCCACGTTACGTAGACTCTCATAATGCGATTCTTGTTTATATTCGACTAAGCGACTATTTTACATAAAAGTCAAATACTTTATGTGAAGTCTTACACATTTGTCATTCAAAATTTATTTATCTATTTCAAGCAAATTCAATCAAGATGCATGAAATCTTATACACAAATTCATAACAATAAGAGAACAACATTTCTCTATTACAAAACATGATCATCCATCATCAAATATGAAACGGAGATAAGGTTTTATAAGATGTTTGGAATAAGGTATACAACCTCAAATTCCTAAACAAACTCTTTATTTAGTAAAGATAACTCTACGTATTCAATGGTAGCGGCTTAGACGTATAAGCCATTTCCAAAACGGAGTTTACTTTACTTATCTCGAACTTTCTCTTATTCATCATTGCCTACACATTTCGTTAAATGCGAGCACATGAACTAGCACCTAATTACTAGTGTGAATTAGAGATAGTGAGATAATTTGAATGACAAATATCTTAAGGTTTAGAACATCGTGGTATTTCGGATAACCTTTCAAATGCCTCCCATAAATGGCAAATGAAACATCTCATGTGACACACGGTCACTAGTGAGGGTCTCAAAGTTTCAACTCATATCTTGGTGAAGTATTCCTTTAATACTTAACCAATTACTTTTAGCACTAACAAGTGTGCGAACAATCTATCCTTTATCCATAGAAAGAGATTGTATGACAATATCAACAATCCTTGATATTGGAGATCTTAATATCTCTAGTTGTCAATTAGCTACTCAAACCTTTCGGTTCGCAAGCTAATGAAACATTTATCTTCTTATAAGAAGAGTCTCTTGGTTAACTGACACTCCATTACTCGATCATAAATGATTGAGTCTATCTTTACTTTCTCTAAGAACGCCTTCTTGAGTAAGTGGATGAGAGCGTGAAAGTCTAGTCTAGTCCTTATGAATTCTCCAATTCAAAAATCTAGAAGTTCTAAAAGGATATAAGCATTCGCTTTATTGAATAATTTTCGTAGAAACTAATCAATCATTGCGAAGCTATGTTCGGGAAGTCGAGGAACGTTTTTGGGATTAAACATGCACAAGTTTCTCCTTTCCAAGAACATGTCTTAGAAATCGGTGTTACTTCTCCAAGTAAATACCTTAGAAACGAGCTTGTTATTTTCAAAGATTGATCGCAAAGAAATTAACATATTTAATATCTATAACAATTTCAATTTAAGGTCATTTAGTTTATGCAATGTTTTATTTATAATGATAAACAAAACTCCCACTACATTTATTTAAAGTCCCTAATGTAGTCGGTTTCCAAGATCCTCATTTTCGTTGAAATAGGGGACAGCGTCGGCATGACACCTAAAACAACTAGATAAGGTAGGTTCTAAAACCAATCATATCTTGTCCATATGATTCTTGGTTTGTGAGATATCATAAGTATATCCACAAACTTCGTCCCAACGTCCAATCTGAGTGGGTCCGTTGTAAAGCAACTTCTCTCTATTTGCTCCTAGTAAATCCGATTTACACCCCGACTACAATGATGGACTACGATGTCCGCGTCGGCAGGAATGCATCAATAGACAATCAATTGTATTGAAGGGGATAGAGAGAAGGAGGACGATTTTGCTAAATCAAATTAATTTGGGACATAAGCAATTACGTGACTTTGTTCGGTGGTCGTGTAAGCATACACCCATACCTACCTATGACAATTCAAGGCATTCACAAACAATCACATAATAATAAGCATCTCAAGCATTGTCGTGGGTTTGTATGGCTCCCGCTTGCATTAGTCTTCGTCGCATCTCCATGTAACGAAACTAATCTAATCAAACCCTCCCACTAATTACTAAGATCCTATCTAATAATTAAGGGAAATAAATACATGTGATAAAATCCTAAAACCCGCCTAGGCCTTAGGGGCATGCAAGCCTCACAAGTTACATCAAGAATTAATCAATTATTAATTATCAAGGCACCTTAGGCCACATTACAACCAATCACATGCATTCACAACATTTTACAACACACAAGGCATTGAAATCTTGAGCCATATCAAACCCACATCCTCCTACAAAACAAGTTAGCACAATATACAAATATATGTCTAAGTTGTTCATAACTAGTAAGCTATTAAGTATCTTTGCGTATTGTTTGCTAATTTGTGTTTTTCCATGCAAAGAGAGTTTAACATTCAAACAACTAATTGCTTAAACTCTTTGATAAAATCAACATTCAAAAAATCCAATGGATGACAGCAAGGAGAGTTCTAATCAACTTATCAACTAATTGATTAATTAGAACGAACACATTTCATTCAACGGGACCCGAAAAAATCAAGAAATTTTTCGGTCTCCAAAAAAACCAGGAAAAATCGTGAGAAATCCTTATCAAGAGACAAACTACCTGTTCAAATTTCAGGAAGAAATAATTTACCAATCGGGAGAACCAAAATTATCAAACTTCAGGTTGTGTATTAAAACACCGGTTTGAAGTTTCAGGTTTTGGCCTCAACCTTTTGGACTGTTTGACCATCTTCCAAAAACTTTTAATGCAAAACAATTTTACAGTAAACAATCACAAGTACAAGGCTAGTAACCATGAAAGATTTACAATTTTACTCATTCAAAATCATCAAGTTTAAGGAGTTTGAATACAAGTGCCCTGTTCTGGAACAGCACGTCGACGAAATTGATTTTGAGTGTTTGAGGTACCAAAACTGGTCCGATTTACATGAAATCAATTTTCATGGATTCAGGACTTCAAAAGGAAGATTTCTATTTAAACACTTTTTCTATAAAAAGTCTCAATCAATACCAGTTTTCAAAATAATCCAATCGGTACAGAAAACCAACAGGACCGTTCTTGTCTTTCATCAATTCAAAAAAATAGAAAAACTTCGATCCATACCATCAAATTGGTATGGAAGGAAGTAATCCAAGTCTACTTCATTCCTAGCCAATAAAATTAGGGTCTCTTTATCAAGATAACTAAGATAATGCCCACAAAACCAGATCTGGTCGCACAGGAACCAGTCCTGCGCACCGTCACGGAAAAATTCATTAAAAATCCATAGTAACTCGGATTAAAATAAAACCAGTGGAAAAATGCTCACAATTCATCCCTCTTTCAAATCCATCAAAAGGAAAAATCGAAATAAAATCTTTTCTATGCGAAAAACACAGAAAACCTCGGAAAAAAAGAGTTCCAGAGTGCAAACAAAGGCAGCAACTTAATTACTCAACTAATTACACATTTCTCATCTAATTAATGTGCAAAATAGCTTAAGCACGACCTTGTGCTCTGATACCACTGTTAGAAAGTGTTTAATTCTATTTTTGTGCCATCAAATAGCAAGAAATCACAACTAAACACCATAGATCTAGTGCTAGAAGCATTCACACATCAAAACAATGAGAACAAGTAGGAGAAAGTTATACCTCTCATGAAATCGCATTCATGAGGCTCGAATCCAAGGCATGGGAGTCGATGGGGTGCGTGCTCCACCACCTCCACCATCTAAGACGCCTCAAGCCCACCAAGGAGCTAACCACGAGCTCCATGAAAGTGCTAGCTTTCATGAGCTCCTAGCTAATCCCCTCTATGAACCTCTTCATCCTATTAACTATTTTAATGGAGGAGAAGAAGGAATGGTGCTCAACACATGAGCAAGAGAAGGGAGGAAGATGGGTGGCGGCTAGGAAGAGAGGAGAGAGAAAGTGGATGGAGGCTAGGACTTTCCCAAGAGGTGACCCCTTTATATAGCCAACAACTCTCATCCTCTCTTTGAACTATTTACAAGTATGCCACTAGGGCTCTAGCTGAAATTAATAGGGCCATTTTGGGCTACATCAAATGTTGCAATGGCCCAATAAACCATCCCATTAATTACTCCTTCATCCTTCCTCAAATCGGGCCTTTAATTAATTAAATAACTAGAAGCCCAAATAACTCAAACTATTTAAAGTGTGTTGAACATAATTAATTATTAACTCATTAATAATTAATTTAGGATTAGCTAATGCATTAAATTGTTTCCATATGATCCTTTTGACTTAATTAATTATAACGGTTCATAACGGTATATAAGTAATTAATCAACTTATCATATTTCACAATACTAACTGTTGCGAATAAACAATTAATGCACCGTGTGGTTAGAGTCCTATTTGTGCGACCCTATTGAGGATTTATGCTATGTTGGCCATGAAAATAAATCGTTATTTATTTCCAATAATCATAAGCGGTATCTAGCAACACATTATGATTCCCAATTCGCATAAATAATGTACCGTTACAATATCTTAATCCTGCACAAGAAATATAAGTATTTCCTTGTCTGATTCTTATGTCACATGATATCATTGTATAATCCAAGATAGGAATGTGTCATTCTTGCAGATTATACATTTCTTGATCTAGAGTTGATCGTCTAGTTTGCATGCATACGATCCAACTCCATCAAGGGGCCCAAACAGATATCATCACTCACTAGGTATACTAATGAGGGACATACGGTTTTCTTGATGAACAACTTTTCCCCGCACAATTCAAGAGAACATAAATAAAGTCCTTATAGCAGCCTTTATCAGGAATCAACGTTAGACGATATTTATTGAACCTATCCTCATGTGGAAAAGGTGAACATCTCAAACTTAAAATCAAACTTATATGAAATAAACAATGACACTTAACACAATCCATATGTTTATTTCATTGGGTCAAGTCCTGTACTATGTTCCAATAACATACACATATGCAATTAAGTTGGTAACTCCTTACCTATGATTTGTAGAACTTAATCATCACTTAACTTGCATACTAATCTTTTATGATAATTAATGTTCCTTGTTAATTATCAAGATTATGGACGATTTAGATTTATTATTGTCATTTTAATGAATGATCCACAGAGATCTACAATTCAGATCCTCAACCTGAATGATCTGTCAATAATAAACTCTAGGAACAAATGATCAAATATCATCATTAACATAAACTAAGAAAATAAGTCATTAAATATTGACTTCTAGGACATAACTCCAACATAACTAACATCAAGACCATGCTTTCTTAAGCATGTAGCATAACTAACAGCAAATACATCCTGTTGCTCGAAAACCTAACTTCAAAAGACCATTAGCACCTTGGTAATGACTTAGAAATCTATCAATCTCTCTAATAGTCTAACATTGACCCTCTTAGCAGCAATATAATCTATATGCCTGTAACCCTTCAAGACTGACGAACCGTCTGATCACCCGCCAGAAGAACCATCTAAAATAGTAAGAGAAAGGAAATATTTTTGTGATTGAAATTTCTAAAAAAACACAACAAAATCAAGCATGAAATGAAGATTTTTTTTTCGAGAACATATCTAGAATAGAATAGTAAGTAACAAATATGATAAAGAATTTTATTTATCCATCCAAACAATATAATAACTTTTTCAACTAATAACTTGCTCTATTTGGAAGTTTATATAGACAGAAAGGAGTTTCAATTGACTATAACACAACTTGGCATTATATGGCATTGATGTTCTTTAGCGTTTTTCAATTGACTATAACACAGGCAAGCAACAGAAATATTTAATTTTCTAGCGTTTTTTTCTGGCAAATTGCGCTAGGAATTAAAATAGGTCAGAAACGTTCCAAACATCTGCTTATTAATGACAGCTCATCAAATTTGATTTAGTTGTGTTTTTCTATTAATGGCATCACCAACAATTTATTGAGACAGGCACCCACGGCATTAAATTCCTAAAGCTATACACATTTCTATACTAATAGATTGCGCCATTAATTTATGAAAAGTATACACATAGTTGAAAATAATTTCACAGCTGTTATGCAAAAATCTTTATATCTATTTAAATAACCAAAAATAAAGGTACAATAATTTGTTAAAATATTATTTGAAGATGTATAAATATATAAATCCAGTACTTAAATATTTATTTTTCTTGGATCACTAATCAAGAAATGTGAGAAAATTTTCGCCTTGATCATAAAAAATCAAACAAATTAACAAATTAAGATAATTCGTACAAAAAAATAAGACCCAAAATTGCAAACTAAATAATCTCTGCTCCTTCTTTAATGTTCCTGGAATAAAAATCTCTGCTCCTTTAATGTTTTTTGGTTGCAATAAGTAAAATTTATATACAAAAATTTGACAAAAAAAATCTATAGGAAATAAAAATTAAACAAATAAAATATTAATAAAAACTAAAGGTTCTGAATTTATCCATGACAAGTAGAAATTCCCAAAAAAAAAAAATGTTAGTTACAAAAGATGTCTCCAAAATTGAAGCACAAATTATTTGAAATCACAAAATTCGTTGGATCATATAAGGGAAAAAAATTCATGAACCTTAGATCTGTGCATTTCGCCATGGATTTCAACCAGGGATCTGCCTCGATTTCATTTCCAAGTAGGAGACATGGAGAGAGGCTTATGAAGCGGCAGAGCTGGCGGGAGAAAGAGGAATGATAGATGAGAAGGACTCCGTGGTAGGAGTCGGGGGAGAGAGGGAAATGCGCTGATCTCAGCGAGAGAGAGGACCTTGAGTTTGACTGACCCGCAGCCATGGACTGCCCTTAGCTGCCACCTTCAACTCCAAATCTATCTCCCCATCTGTGCACCCGCAGAGAAGGGTTGGGGGAGGAGACGAGGGGTGCGAGCGATAGAGCCAGAGGAGGTGAGGAGTCAGAACCTGATTGGAGAAGAGAGAGGGACAGAATGGACTACGACCTTTTCCGAGATAATAAAAAAAATAAAGGGACAGAAGGGAAAGAGTTTTATTGTGATCCCAATTACTGTTGAATTACTGAAACGGGTCAAACCGATGAATTAAGGGTCAGCAACAAAATTTCCTACAGAGTTCCAGTTTTACAAAGTGGAAAAAATATCTACCGAACTGTAAAAAAGGTTGCCGTGTCGGTAAGAATTTGAAAATTTACTTCTGACACCCACACAAATTTATCTATATTTTTTATTTTTGATATCCTGCAGTGGAAAATGGAATAGATTTAGTACTCGAGAAAGGAATGCAGGAGCTGATTTGCATGAGCAATTGAAGGAAAAATGTTTATGCTGCTTAGAACGATGAGTTTGAAAATGAGACCTGCATGAGCAAAGCAACCTGATGTAGCATGACATAAAACATGATGGTGCATTTTTCTTGACGTTGACTAAATTTGGCGTTTAGTCGTTTACACTTCTCATTTGAAGGTCGAAGTTGAATTAATGGGAAACGGGGTGTTTGGTTATGTCTTAAGGGATGCATAAACGTACTTTTGATTGCTTTTATTGTTTTCCCAACTCATTTCGGCCACGGAATAAGGCGTGCTCTCGTGCAGGAACATAAATTGGCTAAAAGTCCACAGCACACGGTGCATGATCCTCTCATCATTCGTTAACATTATATAGGGCGACTTTACATGCCAACAGTAGGCACTACAACAGAAATTATTTTTAGAGACACCCCCTCTAGAGGCGGTTTTCAATAAACCCGTTTCTAAAAATTACCAGTGGCATTTTGGAAATTTTTGTCGATTATTTTTAGAGGCGGTTTTTAACAAAAATCGTTTCTAAACTTTTTTGCAAAAAACAAAAAAATGGTTGTCTATCTTTAGAGGCGGTTTTTATAAAAAACAGCCTCTAAAAATCACATTTTTAGAGACGATTTTTAATAAAAAACAGCCTCTAAAAATGAAGAATTTTTCTGAATTTTTTTCGCATTTTTAGAGGCGGTTTTTACCAAAAATGTGCAAGGATCATTGGCCTACTTCGTAAACGCCTTCACCAAAAGGAAGTCATGTTATCATGTTGCGATACATCCGAATGTGTTAGTTACAAATTCTTAACTTTGACTCTAAGATTTGCAATTTGCGATTTAATGTTACAAATATCAACAAGGTTTAAATATGTAATTGCAGGAATCATTATGTGGTTGTTATCGCACTTCCCGTCCAAAAAAAAATGTGGATTGTGGATTCTCTAAATGACGATATGTATGATTCTCCAATCATAAAGGCGTGCAACACGTAAGTTGTTTTAGTCAACATATTTATTATCTACTAATCAATTCTTCTAACTTCATATTTTAATGTTGCAGTGCTTTAAAAAGAATTAGAATTGCTGATTGTTTCGATATTGACTTCATTCCGGTACACAACTAGACTAATATATAGTTTCATTTAATTTCTCATTTATTAGATTTAATATTAATTGTAACAATTTTTGTTATTACTTGTAGAGTCCACGTCAACCGAACGGAACAGATTGCGGGTATTATGCCATGAGGAACTTGCAGTTGATCCTTTTTTATTACATGGGATACAGGATGCTTCCAAAGGTATATATGAATTAATTAGGATTTAGTTATTAATTAGTTTAATTGAATTACTTTGAAACTAACTAGTTATATTTTTACCGATTGAATATGTTTAATTGAATATAGGTTTTGAAGCCGGTAGGTGAACCCTATAAGGACGAAGATCTCAACTTGACTTTGAAACAGCCTCTAAAGATACATCTTTAAAGGCTGTTTTTTTATTAAAAACCGCCTCTAAAGATGTAGAAATTTTTTTTCAAATCTGATTTATTTTTAGCCACGCCATTTTTAGAGACGGTTTATTAGTATTTTTAACACCTCCTATTTTTACTAACTGTGCAAAACCGTCTCTAAAAATGTTTAAAAAAACAACCTCTAAAAATGTTATGTGGTGTAGTGAGGGCCTGCATTTCAGTCTGTTTAATGACTAATAATATGTATCAAATTATGGTCAAGAGATTTATCATAGAGAAAATGAGCAATGAACTGATGAAGACAAAAAAACTGGACCTGCTGACTAACTTTTTTGATGAACAACTGATAGAAAGAGGCGAGACAAATTGATACTGGAACTCTCCTTGACACCGAAGCACCAGTGGTCTAGTGGTAGAATAGTACCCTGCCACGGTACAGACCCGGGTTCGATTCCCGGCTGGTGCATTTTTTTATATTTCTTTACAAATTTTTCCTCTTTTGCCCTTTACCTCTCCAGCCTGTGCTACTTCTGTTACCGAGTTACCTCTACCAGACTACCCTCTTCATTCACACCAGTCCCGCTTCTACACAGTTCCTCTCCAATTTTGGAACCCGTCAAACAAACAATAGACACCCCACCTCTCGATCCAATCCCCTCTTTCCTTTCTTCAATTTCCCCACTTTTTTAATTAATTACTCCAAATAAAACCCAACAAAATCCCTGACCAATTTCTGAATCGCGAAGTTGTTTAATTTCGTTTTTAAATGGAGAAGGAGAAGGAGAAGGAAGACAAAGGGAAGAAACCTGAAGAGGAGAACGAGGAGAGCGAGGCACTAGAGCTTGTTCTCTTCCAAGTGTCCGAGTGCTATGTCTACTTGGTACACACTTCTGGTACCGACTTCAATCATGTAGTACCCATAAATTGAATTCTTTTTGGGGTTTAATGTTTGGTTTTTTTTTGTGCGTGTAGATACCTCCAAGAAAGACTGCAGCTTCTTATAGGTGATTTTCTTCATCTTTTCCTTAATTGATTTAATTTTTGCAATGCCCCAATTTAAACAATTGAACTTTCTGTCATTCCTCTGTTGTATAAATAAACTGTAATTCACCTTAGTTTACCAAATTAGCCTTGATTGATCCCTCAATTGCTCACTACAACACTAATTAACCAATAAAATAAAAGGATCGGGGGATTGGGGTGGGGGTATTTTTGAGCAATTATAAAGGTCTCTTTGCAACCTAACTTTCAGTAAACTTCACAATTTGAGGATAATTGACTGTTCTTTCTAAGTGATATTGTGGCATATTTGATGTAAAGGTTTTTTATTTTAGCTAAAATTATAATGGTTCCAGAGCTGATGAATGGGATGTGAACAAGTGGGTTTGGGAAGGCATGCTTAAAGTCATAAGCAAGGGAGAAGAATGCATTATTCGACTTGAAGATAGCAAAACAGGTTTGTACTGAGGCCTGGTATGGTACTAATAATACCCTCAGAGCATTTGCAATGTCTCGATATACCCTCTAGATTCAGAATGAAATGTTTTCCATGTCATTACTTTTTCCTCCTTCAAAAAAAAAAATGCCAAATATGTGTATGCTTATTGCCCCTTTGCACAATACTGTGAAATAGGAGGTGTAGCGCAGGAACTTTGAAGAAATCAACAGAATAGGTTTACAGTTGATAAACCTCTTCCCTTTCCAAAAAAGCAGAAAACTGAAAAAGTAAGAAGGGAAAAGAGGACCTTTGTACAGTACTGGTACCATCTGACACAATTTTTGTTTATTTATCAGGAGAGTTGTATGCTAGAGCATTTCTGAGAGAAGGTGAACCGCATCCAGTCGAACCTGTCATTGATAGTAGCAGGTTTGTACCTTCCTGGTAAAACTCTTGGTTAAACTTGACTAGTCCAGTAGCATGTATTTAGTTTTATCTTTTTAACTAGATTCTGTATTTGTTTTTTCGTTTTTTCAGATACTTTGTGCTTCGGATTGAAGAGAATATAGGTAATGAACTGTCTCAATTGTACTTTTTACATTTTTGTCCATTAAATTCCCAATTTTAAATTAGGAACAAAATAAGCTGTTTTCCTACAGAACAAGATCAGATCTCCATTTGTGACTTCCTGCTGCTCTCATCTAGCTTACTTACGAAAAATTGAGTATAAAAATATATTTGATTATGTTTAATTAAAATAAAATTATCAAACCCTAATTGTTAGCTTTGGATAATCCTAGGGGTATAGCTGTATAGTCAATGTTGATTGATCATATTTAAGTATACTAAAACCAATGGGCTACAGGTGGCCGTCAGAGGCATGCTTTTATTGGTATCGGTTTTCGCGAAAGACCTCAAGCTTATGATTTCCAAGCTGCTCTTCATGACCACATGAAGTAAGTTCTTAATTTTTTTTTTTTTGTGTTATTCTTTCTGTTGTTTTTCTTGTTTTATTATTGAGGAAGGCAGGAAGTTATTTGACTTTGTAATAAGGCAAATTGAGTTCTGAAATAACAGATGAGGAAGCCCAATTTGAGCCTTTTCAAGGCTATAAATTTGTCCAGACAAATATTTTGAGGAAGAGTGTATTCTTTTGTTGGCTTTTTAGTAACCTAGGATGTAGTCGTTAAAGCTTAATCTGATCCCAAAATTGCCTGTATCTAGGCTTTCTTCATAGCACCATCATTTACAAAGTTAAGAATTGGTTGATTTCTTATTATTAATATTACTATTCTTAATGTCAATTTCTGTTCCTTCGCATCAAAAAAGGTACCTGAATAAAAAGAAGACCGCTGAGGAGATGGAGCAACAATATCAGAACACATCATCAGTTGATTACAGTCTCAAAGAAGGCGAAACTTTAGTTCTACAGCTTAAAAATGTAATACCTTTTGTTTTGCTCCTCCTTTTAGTGACCAGAAAAAGAGTAATTTTTGAAATTTTGTGTGAACCTTTTCGAGTTTTAGTTTAGTGTAATACCTAAAGGAAGATGATATCTGATTTCTTAGTATTTTAGTTTGGTCCATACATTATGCACTGAGAATCCAGCATGGTGTTGGTAGGAATATGAATGGCACTCTAATAGTTTGGTTGTGTCTGTTTCCGGTTCTCTTATTTCCTGCTTGGTGTCTCGTTTGCACAACTGAGAGTAAGCTGTGCAAACTTGCCTTTGGTGAAGTTAAATTGAGGATAATTGCATTATGGGTTAAGGGTTTTGTAGCTATTGCTCAATTGCCTCTACACTGAATTTTTTATCATTTATTTGATTGGTGCTGGTATCACTACTGTAATAGATAATAGGAGTTTTGTTAACATGATGTAATTATCTTTAACAGAAAGAGGGAGGCAGACGGGCGAAATCAGCATTTTTTGAACAAGGCTTGAACAAACTCTCATTGGCTGATAAAACAACTGAAGGCACGAAAGAGAGCCCCACTTTGTCCCTAAAGTTGCCGCCTCCACCCTCACCTTCTCACAGCTTATCATTTAACTCCCCCCGAGATAGTCCCGACACCAGTTTCCACTCGACTGGAGAGCAACGTAGTCAGGATACTACTGAAGACGATGATTTTGGGGATTTTCAGGAGGCTCATTGAGTTTGAGATGCATGTTTTGAGTGCTTAAATTTGTTCATGAAATTCTTTTAACACATTAGTGACCTTTTTTTTTTTTTGTATTTCTAAAATGTTACACTCCATGGTCTTTTTCTACTTTTGTTATTTTGTTTTTCTTTAAAACTGTGTTCCAGGTCTCCTGCTGTGCTATAATGAGTTGTATGTTATATTAATGCAATAATTGTTCCTTTATGTCAATTCATTGATTTGGATGACCACTACACACTAGTGGTCTAAAAAATTGTGCTAACTACACTAAAAGCATTATGAAAAATTATCCTTAATCAGTGAAAACTTGCAAGTTGTTAGAAGATCCGGAGGTTTATATCACAAATCACAATTGGTGTTTTAATATGGTTCATGTATTATTTCTTCAAAAAATGGTTCATGTATTAGTGTACTACCGATATACCCTCATATTGCTTTACAAAACACAGCCATTCATTTTAGGTGTAATCCAAAGCACCTCATCTTGACGAAATCCGCGGGCTCACTGATGTTATATACACTATTAAAATTTGTATGTGCGAACATATACACGGTATAAAAATATGGTTATTAGTTTTGTAATCTCTACTACTTATAAATGTACGCATGCGAACATGTGTTACACGCTAGATCTAGCGTGTGAAACCGTTCGATCGGTTTGATATGTGGTTGGATGTGAATCACGAGACGAAGCAACACTATTATTTGGTTTTTCATTTAATATAGAAATGAATTGAATAACACACCTATTTGTATCACTAGTAAATTAAGCAATATATTTTTATTGTCTAACCTTATTTTGTTTTTTTATTTGCCCACATACGAGGACATTTTATGCTAGTATTTTATAATATATAAATATAAGAATTTGAATCGGTTGAACTGGTTCTCTCCGGCTCGGATCGGTCGGTTCAGAAAACGTGGTATGTTCCATTTAACTCGCAGCTCGCTCGCTCGCTCCTCTCCTCTCGTTCTCCCCCAACTCTATCGACTATCGCACAACACAACACAACTCTCTCACGCTGCCACGCAGACTTTTCGAACAATGGTGTTATGGAAACCTTAGCTCTCTCTCGCTCGCTCGCTTGGTCTGCCGTATCTCTCGTATATTGGAACGGTCTCTCTTGCTCTGAGAGTAAAATGTGTAATTTGTTCTCCTCTCGTTTATAATACCATCTGGCCAGTGCTCCCAGACTTTTCTTAACTTTTTCACCAACTTTATTTGGTGGGATATTATAGACTGGTGATTGATCATAGAACTTAAAAGCTCAGGTCGTTAATTGCAATATTAAGTGAAGTGCAAAATTATGTTCAGTCGTTTTTGTTATTAAAAGAATAGAATTTTCATTTTTCCTGGAATAAAAAAAGCTTTACTTTCCTTTTTTTAAGATAGAGGACTGACCAACATTTCTTCCCTTTTTGGGTCATACTCATACAAGTTGGTATTGTACCCTAGGAAACTGTACTAGTCAGCAACTGACTAGTTGAATTGTCAAAGTTACAATAAAAAAATAGTTGCTAAAAAAGTCCATGAGAAATTTTTTTTTTTTTCAAAATATGTGCTATTTTGAAGAGTTTTTGAGAATACAACCTCTAATTCCTGTAGGTTTTGTAATTGCAGGAATCATGCCATGGCAAACACAGTCCTAAGTCCTAACAAGTTCCCAATATCTGTTACTTGTGAAGAAACTGAAAGTGCTCAAAAAAATGCCAGTCAATGGACTTGTCACAAATAACTTTACTGATTAGCCTCACTGTGATAATATGTAGATCCCTAGTTAAAAGAAAATTAAGAAGCACGATCTATGCTTTGATTTTACCCCCGCGAGGTCTAGAGCATGGCCTTGATTAATATTTATGGGATATTGACAGCATAAAAGAGAGATTAGAGATTGGTGTCTCTTTTGGATCAACTTCAGTGGGTGAAGGACTGAAGGATAGAAGAAAAGCCGAGGTGATTCCTGATTCCCTCTGAATAAGAAAGCGGCCATACATTTGCAAAAATGGCCTTTCTCCTTTTGTTCTTATAGAGGGCATTTATGTAAGTATACTACTAATCATTTTTGTAATCATGATACCTATGGTAGTGTAGAATATCTAACTAAGAATGGTATATTTTGGATGTGGCTGGAGAGGCTTTTTCTCCGACAAATGTTGAAATTTCTAGGAAAAGGGTACCGAGAAAAAAAAAATAAAATAAAATAAAGATCCAACTATCAGTTCCAGGAACATGGTGCGATTCTTGAATGAGCAACAGTACGAGGACATATTTCATCGGCTATATGAAATGTTTAAATTTAGGTACTGTTAGTACTGTCTGGGTTGTATGAGTAGTAGATGCAGTTATACTCGCATTTTTCATTTTTACCTAACTTTGTGTGTGCTATATATCAATTTATTTGTCGACTGCTGGAAAGCTTTTGACTGGGTGTGTTTGGAAGTGAAAGTGAACAAGAATGAATAGTCTATTCGTGAATAAGAGATGTGAATAAGAATTAGATAGAATGGTCTATTCATGAATAAGGAGTTGTTGTTTGGATGATGTGTTGTGAATAAGAATAGAGAAGAAACAATATAATAATGATTTGATTTTGTTTTTAAACTATTTTTCATTAGAAGAATGGATGAAAATAATATAATAACAAATTATATTCATAAATCATAATAATAATAAATATTTTATTTAATAAATCATTAATAATAAAAATTAAATAACTATTAAAATAATAATTAACATAAATAATTATAATATGTATCATAATAATAATTATTTAATGAATCATTAATAATAAAAATTAATTAATTGTTAAAATAATAATAACATAAATAATTATAATATGTATCGTAATAAATAATTATAATTTTTTTTGTTTGAAATGGCGTAACATCTATGACAGAGAAGGGGGTAAAAGGAGGACTTTATGCACGACATGGTGGGGCCTGCACTGCGCACTACTCATCATAGCTCCCTTTTTTTAATATTTCCAACGGAAACACACCCTTATTCGCGAGCTAATTCCATCCGTGGGCTCGAATTAGAATAAGGACGCGAATTAGCTATTCAGCTTATTCGAAGCTGTGTTTGGTTCACGCGAATTTGGACTATTCGTGAACAAGCTTATTCGAGCTCCTTCTTGGATAAAAGCGGAACAACCAAAACAAAATTCAGAAACAGTTTTTAGGCTTCTAGTTTGGTATTTCATAATATGATTTTGACTTCCAATTTGTTAACTTTCCTAGTTTTGTATTTTTCGAGATAATTAATTAGTTTTATTTTTAGAAGTCTTTTTTTGTAATTTGGTGCATTTTAAATAAGTTGTTCCGTAACACCGAATGTTTAAGTCAAGTTATGCAATTACTTTTATTTATTGAGAATTAAAAGCAATTAAGCACCATAAAATACCTTTTAAGGGTCTCCTGAAACTACAAAAAAACTTAAAAGATGTTTTTGTCATGAATGAACCAAATTAAAATTGTGCATGTGAAAATATTTCGTATATATTATGACAGATATATAGAAAATTACTAACACTTTTGATGGATTTGTCTATCATTTTATTTGTTAGCATTTGAATTTTGACAAACTTTAAATGATAGTATGTATGAAAAAACATCAAGGCATATGTTTCGCAGGCCATTTTACTGCGCCATCAAATCAAGGACTATCTGTCTAATTTCTCACTGCACGACTGAATGCAAAATGAGGGGTTGGTAACTATCTTAGCAAAAAGAAACACAGCTGAAGATGACAAGTTTAAGCCGGAAGAAAACCAAAAAACGATCACAAAAAAATATGTCAAGTTTATTAACACCAAACATACATGAAAAAAATTTCAACATTACAACAAATTAATTCTGACTTTGCGGAAATTATACAGTTCAAATTTATGCAAAATATCGTCACTCAAAATGATATAGTTAGTAAATTATAGTAAATTAATTCTGACTTTGCAACACACTTCACCTAAAATTGATCAAGTAAGTTTATTATAAGAATTAGACGTTTCATATTTGTGTTTATGAAGACTTTCCACAAACCGCTATACATGGGGTTCTTTAAATCTCCATTTGAATATAAGTGCAAAATGCATGGTTCTAAAATGTAAGATTTCTGGGCCTCCAAATTATTAAAAAATTGCATTACCTGCACCAATTAAGGATGTATCTTCTTCTACCACTACGAGAGCTATTTTTTTGCCACAACATGCAGCTTTTTACTTTGATACAGTACATTTGTTGATATTTTTATTCATAGAAAATTTGTAGAGATTAATAGCACATTATAATTAGATTGAAAGTCGTTAATTGGATAACTCTGCCCATCACTTCATTTAGTCCACTCCAATATCTAATATACATATTTGAAATTGAGAAAGTCTTATGTGCTTGTTGTCCAATCGCCATTTATAACATTTACAGCGTCTTCAAAAAAAAAAAAAAAAAAAAAAAAAGGTAACATCTTACAGTGTATTCGATTAAGCAGGGGTTTTATATCTTTAATAGGAAACTGTTTTTTTGCCATTCATTACTTTAACAATGAGAATGAATAATGAATGCTTTTACCATTCCAAATGCATGCAACTTGTCTTACATCAGGTAGCAAATTTTCAAAGTACAATTAATAAATCTTTATTGTATGCGCGTCGCAGACAACGAAAAGATAAAATACTTAGTTGGAATTTATATCAGAATTAATTCAACAGTCGGGCAGGATGATATTTTTAGATATAAGAGGCTTAGGCACTAAGACGCTCACGATGTGGTTTAGACACGCTAGGAAAATAAGGCTTCGACCAAAATAATTTTTACGTGGGATTTCATTTCATTGGAATTGATTTCTTAAGATTTGGTTGGTTCAAATAACATAAAAATTCCGATGAAATAACATCAAATCCATCCATTTTGATAAAAAAAATTTTTAATAAAATGAAATGAAATGAAATCAAATGTTAAAACTTCAGGGCCTAAGTGCTTGGCGAGCGGATACAGTAATGCATCAATTTTGAAAACTGGAAACCAATTCATATTTTATTTTCCTTAAGAAGAATTTTTTTTTCTTTTTTCACGTGGTGTAAGAACGATTCGATCAATAGGATTCATTTTCTCTTGACAGATAAATTACTGTAACTACAATGGTCAATTTGGCAAAGATGATGCGACCACTTAATTAAAAAAAATATGAATCTAATTAATATTTATATATATGCATTCAAAAAATTGAAAACCTCTTAGAATTTTCTCCAATTACAGAGAAAAGAACCAATGTCCGGAAGTACATTAAAGAAAATTTCTGATCAAGGTAGATGTTTAGCCTAGTCGGCTGTGACCTAGGATATATCAATAATCAATAATATAAATAAACATGTGTGGGTGCGGGTCCCTATTTTAGTTAGTATTAGTGCGACACTTCATCAAGATTTTTGATTTTTCTACTCCGACTTAATCTGGTCCGTTCCTTCAGATCTATGTTGTTGTAATATGTGTTGCTTAGAATTGTGTTATCTTTATGTTGCATTATTAATATCCATTTTGATTATACTGCGTCATTTTTATCATATAATTTATTTCAACCTCTCTCTCTTAGTTGCTTCTATGAGAAATGATGGAACAACATTTTTTATTTGTGATAGTTTAGAAACTTAAGTCAAGAAAAGTAATTCAAATGCCTAAGAAGACTATTAATTGTTAATTTTTTCATAATGATATAGATCTTGCTTTTTTTACTACTGTGTTTTTTTGCAATTTTAGATATCTTCACAATTATTTCCCATCAATTTTTTTTAGGTACCCAATTCCTCCATTCATCCATGATGACAATATATATTTGCTGAATTTCATATCGATGGCGAAGGTTATTATCCTGATGATGAATATGATCCTGCTGCCGACATGTTTGACAATTAATATTTCTGTAGAAATTTAAATTTATATTTTAAATTTTTATGGTATCACCAATGTACGTTTCAATAGTTCTTCATTTTAGCTTGAATTTAATTTTAAGTTTCTAATATTTTTTCCATCGCATTCCTCTCTTATTGTCGAATTAATTCACAAAAATTATATCGTCAGTATAAAACATTTCAACATATGGAGATATAATTTATTATTTCAACCCTACCAGTTATTACACTTTAAATTAATTATAAACATAACACCCTATTACAATCAACAATTATTAAATGATAACATATTAATTTTTATTACTATGTCAAATATCGAGCGAAGCTCGATAGCCCCTCTAGTGTAGATTATAATGATCGGATGAGTTGGAATGAGTGCAGAATCAATTAAAATGCTCAAATATTGCCCAAAATATACTTTATTTGCTCATTTTATGCATATTATCTTTGAATAAATAAATAATTTACAAAAAATATGCTCTGAATTATATTGCAGACAATATAAAGTGTTCCAATATAGATTATGGTGATCAGATGACTTAGAATGAGTGCAGAATCGTTAAAAATGCTCAAATATTACCCAGAATATGCTTTATTTGCTCATTTTATGCATATTTTCTATGTATAATTAAATATTTTAAAATAAATATTTTATGCTCTGAATTATATTTTAGACAATATAAAATGTTTAAATATAGATAACTGTGATCAGATGATTTAGAATGAGTGTAGAATCGCTTAAAATGCTCAAATATTAATCAGAATATGCTTTATTTGCTCATTTAATGCATATTTTCTATGTATAAATAAATAATTTACAATAAATATGCCCTGAATTATATTGTAGACAATATAAAGTGTTTACATATAGATTATAGTAATCAGATGAGTTAGAATGAGTGCAGAATAGCTTAAAATGCTCATAATATTGCCCAGAATATGCTTTATTTGCTAATTTTATGCAAATTTTCTATGTATAAATCAATAATATACAATAAATATGCCCAGAATTATATTGTATACAGTATAAAGTATTCAAATATAGATTATAGTGATTAGATGACTTAAAATGAGTTCAGAATGGCTTAAAATGCTCAAATATTGCCCAGAATATGCTTTATTTGCTCATTTTATGCATATTTTCTATATATAATTAGATATTTTATAATAAATATACTCTGAATTATATTGTAGACAATATGAAATGTTTAAATATAGATTATTGTGATCAGATGATTTAGAATGAGTGTAGAAACGCTTAAAATGCTCAAATATTAACCAGAATATGCTTTATTTGCATTTATGCATATTTTCCAAGCATAAATAAATAATTTACAATAAAATGCTCTGAATTATATTGTAGACAATATAAAGTGTTCGTATATAGATTATAATGATCAGATGACATAAAATGAGTGCAGAATCGCTTAAAATGCTCAAATATTGCCAAAAAAAATGCTTTATTTGCACATTTTATGCATATTTTCAATGTATAATTAAATATTTTATAATAATATGCTCTGAATTATATTGTAGACAATATAAATTGTTTAAACATAGATTATTGTGATCATTTGATTTAGAATGAGTGCAGAATCTCTTGAAATGCTCAAATGTTGCCCAGAATATGCTTTATTCGCTCAATTTATGCATATTTTCTATGTATTTATAAATAATTTACAATAAATATGCTCTGAATTATATTCTAGACAATATAAAGTGTTCAAATATAGATTATAGTGATGAGATGACTTAGAATGAGTGTAGAATCACTTAAAATGGTCAAATATTGCCCAGAATATGTTATATTTGTTCATTTTATGCATATTTTCTAGGTATAATTAAATATTTTACAATAAATATGCTCAGTATAATATTGTAGACGATAGAAAGTGTTAAAATATTGAGAATTGTGATCAGATGATTTAGAATGAGGGTAGAATACCTTAAAATGCTCAAATATTAACAAGAATTTGCTTTATTTACTAATTTTATGCATATTTTCCAAGCATAAATAAATAATTTACAATAAATATTCTCTGAATTATATAGTAGACAATATAAAGTGTTCGAATATAGATTATAATGATCAGATGACTTAGAATGATGCAGAATCGCTTAAAATGCACAAATATTGCCCAGAATATGCTTCATGTGCTCAATTTATGCCTATATTTAATGTATAATTAAATATTTTATAAAAAAATTGCTCTGCATTATATTGTAGACAATAGAAAGTGTTTAATTATAGATTATTGCGATCAGATTATGTAGAATGATTGTAAAATCGCTTAAAATTCTTAAATATTAACCGAATATGCTTTATTTGCTCATTTTATGCATATTTTGCACTCAGAAATAAATAATTTACAATAAATATGCTCGGAATTACATTGTAGACAACATAATGTGTTGCAATATAGATTATAAAGATCAGATGACCTAGAATGAGTGCAGAACCACTTAAAATGCTCAAATATTGCAAAGAATATGCTTTTATTTGCTCTATTTATACATATTTTCTATGTATAATTAAATATTTTATAATAAATGTGCTCTGAATTATATTGTAGAAAATATAAATTATAGAAATATAGATTATTGAGATCAGATGGTATAGAATGAGTGCAGAATCGCTTGAAATGCTCAAATATTGCTCAGAATAAGCTTTATTTGCTTATTTTGTTTATATTTTATATGTATAACTCAATATTTTATAATGAATAAGCTCTGAATTATATTCTAGACAGCGTAAATAGTTGAATATAGGTTCTTGTAATCAAATGACATATAATGAGTGCAAAATCGCTTGTACTACTCAAATATTGCTCATAATATTCTTTATTTGCTTTTTTTATGCATATTTTATATGTATAATTAAATAATTAACCGAAAATATACTCTGAATTATATTGTACACAATATAAATTGTTTATATATGGATTATTGTGATCAGATGAGTTAGAATGAGTGCAGAATCGCTTAAAATGCTCAAATAATGCCCAGAAGATGCTTTATGTGCTCATTTATGCATATATTCTATGTAAAAATAAATAATTTATAATAAATATGGTCCGAATTATATTTTAGACAATATAAAGTGTTTACATATAGATTATAGTGATCAGATGAGCTAGAATGAGTGCAAAATCGCTTAAAATGCTCATATATTGTGCAGAATATGCTTTATTTGCTCATTTTAAGCATATTTTCTATGTATTAATAAATAATTTACTATAAATATGCACTGAATTATATTGTAGACAATATAAAGTGTTTATGTCTAGATTATAGTGATCCGAAGAGTTAGAATGAGTACAGAATCGCTTAAAATGCTCAAATATTGCCCAGAAGATGCCTTATTTGCTCATTTTAATCATATTTTCTATGTATAAATAAAGAATGTACAATAAATATGCTCTGAATTATTTTGTAGACTATATAAAGTATTTACATATAGATTATAGTGATCAGATGGGTTAGAATGAGTGCAGAATCGCTTAAAATGCTCAAATATTGCCCAGAATAAGCTCTATTTGCTCATTTTATTCATATTTTTTATGTATAAATAAATATTTTATAATAAATATGATCAGAATAATATTGTAGACGGTAGAAAGTGTTTAAATATAGAGAATTGTGATCAGATGATTTAGAATGAGCGTACAATCCCTTAAAATGCTCAAATATTATCCAGAATATGCTTTATTTGCTTATTTTATGAATTTTTTCCATGCATAAATAAATAATTTACTAGAAATATGCTCTGAATTATATTGTACACAATATAAAGTGTTTGAATATAGAATGATCAGTCGACTTAGAATGATGAGTTTAGAATCGCTTAAAATACACAAATATTGTCAAAAATACGATTTATGTGCTCATTATATGCCTATTCTCAATGTATAATTAAATATTTTATAATAAATTTGCTCTGAATTATATTGTAAACAATATAAATTATTTAAATATAGATAATTGTGATCAGATGATTTAGAATGAGTGCAGAATCGCTTGAAATGCTCAAATATTGCTCAGAATAAGCTTTATTTGCTTATTTTATGTATATTTTGTATATATAACTAAATATTTTATAATGAATAAACTCTGAATAATATTGTAGACAATATAAAGTCTTTAGATATAGATTATAGTGATAAGATGAGTTAGAATGAGTGCAGAATCGCCTAAAATGCTCAAATATTGCCCAAAATATGATTTATTTGCTCATGTTATGCATATTTTCTATGTATAAATAAATAATTTACAATAAATATGCTCTGAATTATATTGTAGACAATATAAAGTGTTCAAATATAGATTATAGTGATGAGATGACTTAGAATGATTGAAGAATCGCTTAAAATGCTCAAATATTGACCAGAATTTGGTCATTTTATGCATATTTCCTATGTATAAATAAATATTTTAAAATAAATATGCTGATAATAATATTGTAGACAATATAAAATGTTCAAATACAGATTATAGTGATCAGATGACTTTGAATTAGTGCAAATCGCTTAAAATGCTCAAATATTGCCAAGAATATGCTTTATTTGCTAATTTTATACATATTTTCTTTGTATAATTAAATATTTTATAATAAATTTTCTCTGAATTATTTTATTGACAATATAAATTATTTAAATATAGATAATTGTGATCAGATGATTTAGAATGAGTGCAGAATAAGCTTTATTTGCTTATTTTATGTATATTTTATTTGTATAACTAAATATTTTATAATGAATAAGCTCTGAATTATATTCTAGACAACTTAAATAGAAATATACGTTATTGTAATCAAATAACATATAATGAGTGCAGAATCGCTTAAATGCTCAAATATTGCTCAGAATATGCTTTATTTGCATATTTTATGCATATTTTCTATGTATATGTAAACAACTAACAATAACTATGCTCTGAATTATATTGTAGACAATTTATAGCGTTTACATATAGATTATTGTTATCGGATGAGTTAGAATGAGTGCAGAATCGCTTGAAATGCTCAAATATTTCCCAGAATATGCTTTATTTGCTCATTTCATGCATATTTTCTATGTATAATTAAATATTGTATAATAAATTTGCTCTGAATAATATTGCAGACAGTAGAAAAAGTTTATATATAGAGAATTGTGATCAGATGATTTAGAATGAGTGTAGAATCGCTTAAAATGCACAAATATTAATCAGAATATGCTTTAAATGCTATTTTTATGCATATTTTCAACGCATAAATAAATAATTTACAATAAATATGCTCTGAATTATATTATAGACAATATAAAGTGTTCGAATATGCATATTATCATGATCAGATGACTTAGAATGAGTGCAGAATCGCTTAAAATGCACAAATATTGCACAGAAAATGCTCTATGTGCTCATTTTATGCATATTTTCAATGTATAAATAAATATTTTATAATAAATTTGCTTTGAATTATATTTTAGACAATATAAATTATTTAAATATAGATAATTGTGATCAGATGAATTTGAATGAGTGCAGAATCGCTTTTAAATGCTCAAATATTGCTCAGAATAAGCTTTATTCGCTTATTTTATGTATATTTTATATGTATAACTAAATATTTTATAATAAATAAGCTCTGAATTATATTCTACACAACATAGATAGAAGAAATATAGGTTATTGTAATCAAATGACATATAATGAGTGCAGAATTGCTTAAACTACACAAATATAGCTCAGAGTATTCTTTATTTGCTTATTTTATGCATATTTTCTATGTAAAATTAAATAATTAACAACAATTATTCTTTGAATTATATTGCAGACTATATAAAGTGTTTACATATAGATTATAGTGATCAAATGAGTTAGAATGAGTGTAGAATCGCATAAAATGCTCAAATATTACCCAGAATATACTTTATTTGCTCAATTTATGCATATTTTCTTTGTATTAATAAATATTTTACAATAAATATGCTCTGAATTATATTCTAGACAATATAAAGTGTTCAATATAGATTATAGTGGTGAGATGACTTAGAATGTGTGCAGAATCGCTTAAAATTCTCAAATATTGCCCAGAATATCTTTATGTGCTCATTTTATGCATATTTTCAATGTATAATTAAATGTTTTATAATAAATTTGCTCTGAATTATATTGTAGACAACATAAATTATTTAAATATAGATAATTGTTATCAGATGGTTTAGAATGAGTGCAGAATCACTTGAAATTCTCCAATATAGCTCAGAATAAGCTTTATTTGCTTATTTTATATGTATAACTAAATATTTTATAATGAATAAACTCTGAATAATATTTGCTTATTTTATATGTATAACTAAATATTTTATAATGAATAAACTCTGAATAATATTGTCGACAATATAAAGTGTTTACATGTAAATTATAGTGATCAGATGAGTTAGAATGAGTCTATAATTGCTTAAAATGCTCAAATATTGCCCAGAATATGCTTTATTTGCTCATTTTATGCATATTTTCAATGTATCAATAAATAATTTACAACAAATATGCTTTGAATTATAATGTAGACAATATAAAGTACTCAAATATAGATTATAGTGATGAGAATATGAGATGATTCAGAATGATTGCAGAATCGCTTAAAATGCTCAAATATTGACTAGAATATGCTATATTTGCTCAATTTATGCATATTTTCTATGTATAATAAAATTTTTTATAATAAATATCCTCAGAATAATATTGTAGACAATATAAAGTGTTCAATTATAGATTATAGTGATCAGATGACTTATAATTAGTGCAGAATCGCTTAAAAATGCTCAAATATTGCAAAGAATATGCTTTATTTGCTCATTTTATCTATATTTTACATGTATAATTAAATATTTTATAATAAATTTGCTCTGAATTATTTTGTAGACAATAAATTATTTTAATGTAGATAATTGTGATCAGATGATATAGAATGAGTGCAGAATCGCTTTAAATGCTCAAATATTGCTCAGAATAAGCTTTATTTGCTTATTTTATGTATGTTTTATATGTATAACTAAATATTTTATAATGAATAAGCACTGAATTATATTCTAGACAACATAGATAGAAGAAATATAGGTTATTGTAATCAAATGACATATAATGAGTGCAGAATTGCTTAATCTACACAAATATAGCTTAGTGTAAGCGTTATTTGCTTATTTTATGCATATTTCCTATGTAAAATTAAATAATTAACAACAATTATGCTTTGAATTATATTGGAGACTATATAAAATGTTTACATATAGATTATAGTGATCAGATGAGTTAGAATGAGTGCCGAATCGCATAAAATGCTCAAATATTGCCCAGAAGATGCTTTATTTGCTCATTTTATGCAAATTTTCTATGTATAAATAAACAATTTACAATAAATATGCTCTGATTTATATTGTAGACAATTTAAAGTGTTTTACATATAGATTATAGCGATCAGATGAGCTAGAATGAGTGCAGAATCGCTTAAAATGCTCAAATATTGCCCAGAATATACTTGTTCATTTTATGCATATTGTCTATCTATTAATAAATAATTTACAATAAATATTCTCTGAATTATATTGTAGATAATATAAAGTGTTCAAATATAGATTATAGTGATTAGATGACTAAGAACGAGTGCAGAATCGCTTAAAATGCTTAAATATTGCCCAGAATAGCTATTTGCTCGTTTTGTGCATATTTTCTATGTATAATTAAATATTTTACAATAAATTTTTTCTGAATTATGTTGTAAACAATATAAATTATTTAAATATAGATAAATGTGATCAGATGGTTTAGAATGAGTGTAGAATCCCTTAAAATGCCCAAATATTAAACAGAATATGCTTTATTTCCTTACTTTATGCATATGTTCCAAGCATAAATAAATAATTTACAATAAATATGCTCTGAATTATATTCTAAACAATATAAAGTGTAAGAATATAGATTAGAATGATCAGATGACTTACAATGAGTGCAGAATCGCTTAAAATGCACAAATATTGCCAAGAATATGCTTTATGTGCTTATTTTATGCATATTTTCACTGTATAATTAAATATTTTATAATAATTTTGCTCAAAATTATATTGTATACAGTAGAAAGTGTTTAAATATAGAGAATTGTGATCAGATGATTTAGAATAAGTTTAGAATCGCTTAAAATGCTCAAATATTAACCAGAATCTGTTTTTTTTGCTCATTGTATGCATATTTTCTATGTATCATTAAATATTTTATAATAAATATGGTCCGAATTATATTGTATACAGTAGAAAATGTTTAAATATAGAGAATTGTGATCAGATGATTTAGAATAAGTGTAGAATCGCTTAAAATGCTCAAATATTAACCAGAATCTGCTTTATTTGCTCATTTTAGGCATGTTTTGCACGCAGACATAAATAATTTACAATAAATATGCTCTGATTATATTGTAGACAATATAGAGTGTTCGAATATAGATTGTAATGATCAGATGACTTAGAATGAGTGCAGAATATCTTAAAATGCTCAACCATTGCCCAGAATATGCTTCATGTGCTCATTTTATGCCTATATTTAATGTATAATTAAATATTTTATAAAAATGTGCTCCGCATTATATTGTAGACAATAGAAAGTGTTTAATTATAGTTTATTGTGATCAGATGATGTAGAATGAGTGTAGAATCAATTAAAATGCTCAAATTTTAACCGGAATATGCTTTATTTGCTCCTTTTATGCATATTTTCCACTCACAAATAAATAATTTACAATAAATACGACTGGAATTACATTGTAGACAACATAAAGTGTTGCAATATAGATTATAAAGATCAGAAGACCAAGAATGAGTGCAGAATCGCTTAAAATGCTCAAATATTGCAAAGAATATGCTTTATTTGCTTTATTTATACATATTTTCTATGTATAATAAAATATTTTATAATAAATGTGCTCGGAATAATGTTGTAGACAAAATAAATTGTTGGAATATAGATTATAAAAATCATAAGACCAAGAATGAGTGCAGAATCGCTTAAAATGCTCAAATATTGCAAAGAATATGCTTTATTTGCTCTATTTATACATATTTTCTATGTATAATTAAATATTTTATAATAAATGTGCTCTGAATTATATTGTAGACAATATAAATTGTAGAAATATAGATTATTGAGAGAGATGGTATAGAATGAGTGCAGAATCGCTTGAAATGCTCAAATATTGCTCAGAATAATCTTTATTTGCTTATTTATTTACATTTTATATGTATAACTCCATATTTTATAATGAATAAGCTCTGAATTATATTCTAGACAATGTAAATATTTGAATATAGGTTATTGTAATCAAATGACATATAATGAGTGCAAAATCGCTAATACTACTCAAATATTGCTCAGAATATGCTTTATTTGCTTATTTTATGCATATTTTCTATGTATAATTAAATAATTATTAAAAAAAATATACTCTGAATTATGTTGTAGACAATATAAATTGTTTATATATGGATTATTGTGATCAGATGAGTTAGAATGAGTGCAGCATCGCTTAAAATGCTCAAATAATGCCCAGAAGATGCTTTATGTGCTCATTTTATGCATATTTTCTATGTATAAATAAATAATTTATAATAAATTTGGTCTGAATTATAGAATAGACAATATAATGTGTTTACATACAGATTATTGTGATCAGATGAGTTAGAATGAGTGCAGAATCACTTAAAAATTCATATATTGCCCAGAATATGCTTTATTTGCTCGTTTTATGCATATTTTCTATGTATTAATAAATATTTTACAATAAATATGCACTGAATTATATTTTAGACAAAATATAGATTATAGTGATTCGATGAGATAGAATGAGTGCAGAATCGCTTAAATTGCTCAAATATTGCCCATAAGATGCTTTATTTGCTCATTTTATTCATATTTTCTATGTATGAATAAATAATTTACAATAAATGCTCTGAATTATATTGTAGACAATATAAATTGTTAAGATATAGATTATAGGGATCAGATGAGCTAGAATGAGTGCAGAAACTCATAAAATGCTCAAATATTTCCCAGAATAAGCTTTATTTGCTCATTTTATGCATATTTTCTTTGTATAAATAAATGATTTACAATAAATATGCTCTGAATTATATAGTGGACAATATAAAATGTTTACATATAGATTATAGCGATCAGATGTGTTAGAATGAGTGCAGAATAGCTTAAAATGCTCAAATATTAAACAGAATATGCTTTATTTGCTAATTTTATGCATATTGTCTATGTATTAATAAGTAAATTAAAATAAATATGCTCTGAATTATATTGTAGGCAATATAAAGTGTTCAAATATAGATTATAGTGATGAGATGACTTAGAATGAGAGCAGAATCGCTTAAAATGCTCAAATATTGCCCAGAATATGTTATATTTGCTCATTTTATTCATATTTTCTATGTATAATTAAATATTTTACAAGAAATTTGCTCTGAATTATATTGTAAACAATATTAATTATTAAAATATAGATAAATGTGATCAGATGAGTGTAGAATCCCTTAAAATGCCCAAATATTAAACAGAATATGCTTTATTTGCTCATTTTATGCATATTTTCCAAGCATAAATAAAAATGTTTTCAATCAATATGCTCTGAATTATATTGTAAACAATATAAAGTGTTCGATAATAAAGATTATAATGATCAGATGACTTAGAATGTGTGCAGAATCGCTTAAAATGCACAAATATTGCGCAGAATATGCTTTATGAGCTTATTTTTATGCATATTTTCAATGTATAATTAAATATGTTATAATAAATTTGCTCAGAATTATATTCTAGACTATATAAGTTATTTAAATATAGATAATTGTGATGAGATGGTTTAGAATGAGTGCAGAATCGCTTAAAATGCTCAAATATTGTTAAGAATAAGCTTTATTTACTTATTTTCTGTATATTTTATATGTATAACTAAATATTTTATAATGAATAACCTCTGAATTATATTCTAAACAATATAAATAGATGAAATGTAGATTATTGTAATCAAATGACATATAATGAGTGCAGAATCGCTTAAACTACTCAAATGTTGCTAAGAATATGCTTATATTTTGAATATTTTCTATGTATAATTAAATAATTAACAACAATTATGCTCTGAATTATATTGTAGACTATATAAAGCGTTTATATATAGAATATAGTGATTTGATGAGTTAGAATGAGTGCCAAAACGCTTAAAATGTTCAAATATTGCCCAGAATATGCTTTATTTGCTCATTTTATGTATTTTCTATGTATAAGTAAATAATTTACAATAAATATGCCCTGAATTATATTGTAGACAATATAAAGTGTTTACATATAGATTATAGAGATCAGATGAGTTAGAATAAGTGCAGAATCGCTTAAATTGCTCAAATATTGCCAAGAGTATGCTTTATTTGCTCATTTTATGCATATTTTCTATGTATTAATAAATAATTTACAATAAATATGCTCTGAATTGTATTGTAGACAATAGAAAGTTTTCAAATATAGATTATAGTGGTGCTATGACTTAGAATGAGTGCAGAATCGCTCAAAATGCTCGAATATTGCCCAGAATATGTTTCATGTGCTCATTTCATGCATATTTTCAATGTATAATTAAATATTTTTAAATCAATTTGCTCTGAATTATATTGTAGACAATATAAATGATTTCAATACAGATAATTGTTATCAGATGGTTTAGAATGAGTTCAGAATCGCTTGAAATGCTCAAATATAGCTCAGAATAAACTTTATTTGCTTATTTTATGTATATTGTATATGTATAACTAAATATTTTATAATGAATAAACTCTGAATAATATTGTGGACAATATAAAGTGTTTACATGTAGATTATAATGATCAGATGAGTCAGAATGAGTCTATAATCGCTTAAAATGCTCAAATATTGCCAAGAATATGCTTTATTTGCTCATTTTATGCATATTTTCTGTTTATAAATAAATAATTTACAATAAATATACTCTGAATTATAATGTAGACAATATAAAGAGTTAAAATATAGATTATATTGATGAGATGACTTAGAATGATTCCAGAAACGCTTAAAATGCATTAAAATTACCAGAATAAACAATATTTGCTTATTTTATGCATTTTTTCTATGTATAATAAAATATTTTATAATAAATATCCTCAGAATAATATTGAAGACAATATAATGTGTTCAATTATAGATTATAGTGATCAGATGACTTAGAATTAGTGCAGAATCGCTTAAAATGCTTAAATATTGCCATGAATATGCTTTATTTGCTCATTTTATCTATATTTTCTTTGTATAATTAAATATTTTATAATAAATTTGCTCTGAATTATTTTGTAGACAAAATAAATTATTTAAATACAGATAATTGTCGTCAGATGATTTGGAATGAGTTCAGAATAGCTTGATATGCTCAAATACTGCTAATAATTACATTTTTTGCTTATTTTATGTGTATAACTAAATATTTTATAATTAATAAGCTCTGAATTATATTCTAGTCAACATAAATAGATGAAATATAGGTTATTGTAATAAAATGACATATAAGGAGTGCGGAATCGCTTCAACTACTCAAATATTGCTCAGAATATGCTTTATTTGCTTATTTTATGCATATTTTCTATGTATAATTAAACAATTAACAATAAATATGCTCTGAATTATATTGTAGACAACATAAAGAGTTTACATATGGATTATAGTGATCAGATGTGTTAGAATGAGTGCAGAATCGCTTAAAATCCACAAATATTGCCCAGAATATTGTTTATTTGCTCATTTTATGCATATTTTCTATGTATAAATAAATAATTTGTCTTAAATATGCTCTGAATTATAATTTAGAGAATATAAAGTGTTTACATATAGATTATACTGATCAGATGAGTTAGAATGAGTGCAGAATCGCTTTAAATTCTTTAAAATTGCCCAGAAGATGCTTTATGTGCTCATTTATGCATATATTCTATGTAAAAATAAATAATTTATTATAAATATGGTCCGAATTATATTTTAGACAGTATAAAGTGTTTACATATAGATTATAGTGATCAGATGAGTTAGAATGAGTGCAGAATCGCTTAAAACGCTCAAATATCGCCCAGAATATGCTTTATTTGATCATTTTATGCATATTTTCTATGTATTAATAAATAATTTATAATAAATATGCACTGAATTATATTGTTGACAATATAAAGTATTTACGTATAGATTATAGTGATCCGAAGAGTTAGAATGAGTACAGAATCGCTTAAAATGCTCAAATATTGCCCAGAAGATGCCTTATTTGCTCATTTTAATCATATTTTCTATGTATAAATAAATAATGTACAATAAATAAGCTCTGAATTATATTGTAGACTTTATAAAGTGTTTACATATAGATTGTAGTGATCAGATGGGTTAGAATGAGTGCAGAATCGCTTAAAATGCTCAAATATTGCCCAGAATAAGCTTTATATGCTCACTTTATTCATACTTTCTATGTATTAATAAGTAATTTAAAATAAATATGCTCTGAATTATATTGTAGACAATATAAAGTGTTCAAATATAGATTATAGTGATGAGATGACTTAGAATGAGAGCAGAATCTCTTAAAATGCTCAAATATTGCCCAGAATATGTTATATTTGCTCATTATTCATATTTTCTATGTATAATTAAATATTTTACAATAAATTTTCTCTGAATTATATTGTAAACAATATTAATTATTTAAATATAGATAAATGTGATCAGATGAGTGTAGAATCCCTTAAAATGCCCAAATATTAAACAGAATATGCTTTATTTGCTCATTTTATGCATATTTTCCAAGCATAAATAAAAATGTTTTCAATCAATATGCTCTGAATTATATGTAAACAATATAAAGTGTTCGAATATAGATTATAATGATCAGATGACTTAGAATGAGAGCAGAATCTCTTAAAATGCTCAAATATTTCCCAGAATATGTTATATTTGCTCATTATTCATATTTTCTATGTATAATTAAATATTTTACAATAAATTTGCTCTGAATTATATTGTAAACAATATTAATTATTTAAATATAGATAAATGTGATCAGATGAGTGTAGAATCCCTTAAAATGCCCAAATATTAAACAGAATATGCTTTATTTGCTCATTTTATGCATATTTTCCAAGCATAAATAAAAATGTTTTCAATCAATATGCTCTGAATTATATGTAAACAATATAAAGTGTTCGAATATAGATTATAATGATCAGATGACTTAGAATGTGTGCAGAATCGCTTAAAATGCACAAATATTGCCCAGAATATGCTTTATGTGCTTATTTTTATGCATATTTTCAATGTATAATTAAATATGTTATAATAAATTTGCTCAGAATTATATTCTAGACTATATAAATTATTTAAATATAGATAATTGTGATGAGATGGTTTAGAATGAGTGCAGAATCGTTTAAAATGCTCAAATATTGCTCAGAATAAGCTTTATTTACTTATTTTCTGTATATTTTATATGTATAACTTAATATTTTATAATGAATAACCTCTTAATTATATTCTAAACAATATAAATAGATGAAATGTTGATTATTGTAATCAAATGACATATAATGATTGCAGAATCGCTTAAACTATTCAAATATTGCTCAGAATATGCTTATATTATAAATATTCTATGTATAATTAAATAATTAACAACAATTATGCTCTGAATTATATTGTAAACTATATAAAGCGTTTATATATAGAATATAGTGATCTGATGAGTTCGAATGAGTGCCGAATCGCTTAAAATGTTCAAATATTGCCCAGAATATGCTTTATTTGCTCATTTTATGTATTTTCTATGTATAAATAAATAATTTACAATAAATATGCTCTGAATTATATTGTACACAATATAAAGTGTTTACATATAGATTATAGAGATCAGATGAGTTAGAATAACTGCAGAATTGCTTAAATTGCTCAAATATTGCCCAGAATATGCTTTATTTGCTCATTTTGTGCATATTTTCTATGTATTAATAAATAATTTACAATAAATATGCTCTGAATTATATTGTAGACAATATAAAGTGTTCAAATATAGATTATAGTGGTGAGATGACTTAGAATGAGTGCAGAATCGCTCAAAATGCTCGAATGTTGCCCAGAATATGTTTCATGTGCTCATTTTATGAAATTTTCAATGTATAATTAAATATTTTTAAATAAATTTTCTCTGAATTATATTGTAGACAATATAAATTATGTAAATATCGATAATTGTTATCAGATGGTTTAGAATGAGTTCAATCACTTGAAATGCTCAAATATAGCTCAGAATAAACTTTATTTAGTTATTTTATGTATATTGTATATGTATAACTAAATATTTTATAATGAATAAACTCTGAATAATATTGTCCACAATATTATTCAGAGTTTATTCATTATAAAATATTTAGTTATAATCGCTTATAATGAATAAACTCTGAATAAATATTTTATAATGAATAAAACTGAATAAATTTTTTCATGTAGATTATAATGATCAGATGAGTCAGAATGAGTCTATAATCGCTTGAAATGCTCAAATATTGCCCAGAATATGCTTTATTTTCTAATTTTATGCATATTTTCTATGTATAAATAAATAATTTACAATAAATATGCTCTGAATTATAATATAGACAATATAAAGTGTTAAAATATAGATTATAGTGATGAGATGACTTAGAATGATTGCAGAAACGCTTAAAATGCTTTAAAATTGACCAGAATATGCTATATTTGCTCATTTTATGAATATTTTCTATGTATAATAAAATATTTTATAATAAATATCCTCAGAATAATATTGTAGACAATATAAAGTGTTAAATTATAGATTATAGTGATAAGATGACTTAGAATTAGTGCAGAATCGTTTAAAATGCTTAAATATTGCCATGAATATGCTTTATTTGCTCATTTTATCTATATTTTCTTTGTATAATTAAAGATTTTATAATAAATTTGCTCTGAACTATTTTGTAGACAAAATAAATTATTTAAATACAGATAATTGTTATCAGATGATTTACAATGAGTTCAGAATAGTTTGATATGCTCAAATATTGCTAAGAATTAGCTTTCTTGCTTATTTTATATGTATAACTAAATATTCTATAATTAATATGCTCTGAATTATATTCTAGACAACATAAATAGATGAAATATATGTTACTGTAATCAAATGACATATAAGGAGTGCGGAATCGCTTCAACTACTCAAATATTGCTCACAATATGCTTTATTTGCTTTTTTTATGCATATTTTCTTTGTATAATTAAACAATTAACAATAATTATGCTCTGAATTATATTGTAGACAACATAAAGAATTTACATATGAATTATAGTGATCAGATAAGTTAGAATGAGTGCAGCATCGCTTAAAATCCACAAATATTGCCCAGAATATGCTTTATTTGCTCATTTTATGCATATTTTCTATGTGTAAATAAATAATTTGCCATAAATATGCTCTGAATTATAATTTAGATAATATAAAGTGTTTACATATAGATTATAGTGATCAGATGTGTTACAATGAGTGAAGAATCGCTTGAAATGCTTTAAAATTGCCCAGAATATGCTTTATTTGCTCCTTTTATGCACAATTTTAATGTATAAATAAATTTTTAGAATAAATATGCTCTGAATTATATTGTGGACAATATAAATTGTTTACATATAGATTATAGTGATCAGATGAGTTAGAATGAGTGCAGAATCGCTTCAAACACTCAAATATCTCCCAGAATATGCTTTATTTGATCATTTTATGCATATTTTCTATGTATAAATAAATAATTTACAATAAATAAGCTCTTAATTATATTGTAGACAATATAAAGTGTTTACATATAGATTATAGTGATCAGAAGAGTTAGAATGAGGGCAGAATCGCATAAAATGCTAATATATTACCCCGAATATGCTTTATTTGCTCCTTTTATGCATATTTTCTATGTATTAATAAATAGTTTACAATAAATATGCACTGAATTATATTGTAGACAAAATAAAGTTTTTACGTATAGATTATAGTGATCCGATGAGTTACAACGAGTGCTGAATCGCTTAAAATGCTCAAATATTACCCAGAAGATGCTTTATTTGCTAATTTTATTCTTATTTTCTATGTATAAATAGATAATTTACAATAAATATGCTCTGAATTATATTATAGACAATATAAACTGTTCGAATATAAATTATAATGATCAGATGACTTAGAATGAGTGCAGAATTGCTTAAAATGCACAAATATTGCCCAGAAAATGCTTTATGTGCTCACTTTATGCATATTTTCAATGTATAATTAAATATTTTATAATATATTTGCTTTGATTTATATTTTAGACAATATAAATTATTTAAATATAGATAATTGTGATCAGATGGTTTTGAATGAGTGCAGAATCTCTTGAAATGCTCAAATATTGCTCAGAATATGCTTTATTTGCTTATTTTATGTATACTAGCAGCAGAGCCCACCCAATGTGTGGGCTGACTTAAATACGTATATGTGCAAATGAAAATATCATTTGACCCAGATATGTTGTTTATTTTCAATATTTAAGGTCAACGTTGTCTTGATTGGCGCTGTATGCACCAGTAGTATTTACCGGTTTAAACATATAGAATCAACAAAAGTAGACATATTCAAAAAATAATTCGATGAAAATAAATATGTTTCTCAATAGAAAGTTTCACATAAAAGTACATCGTCTCAAACAAAAAATAATAATACAACATGACAAGATTCTTGAATCTCTTTTGCTCCACTATTGTAACGAACAATGATCATATTTAAGATGAAGGCCTATTTTATAAAAATAAATAATTTAAATTAATTAAAATGAAAATTTAAAGATAATTTTCTACGTTCAGTGCATGTGTAAGTGTGATATGAGAAAAATTAAATATTTTTTAAATGAAATTTTGCTAACTTAATCCTTTATATAACAAAAAAACATAAAAAAAAAAGTCGCTAAAGGAAAGTCTGTGAAAGGAAAAGTATCAAATATTGGTGATATATTTCTGATAACATTTAAAATTTAATTGTTAGATTTAATGCTTAATATTTAATTCTGATTTCGCATATTCAAGTTTCCTCTAATTGTTTCTCTCCACCAATTAGAAATTATTAAATGGGATTGAGTAGTAAATTGGAAATATTACAGGAGCACGTATCATATAGTGACGTATATGTTAAATTTTTATGGTTGGTATTTATTGGGCTATTAGGATATTTACTGACAAATCACCAATTAGGTGCGGATGGAATAAAATTGGAATGCTAATTACACAAAACAAAATTAAGGATTGAAATGGTCCAGCTATGATTGGGTCTATCAAATGCTTAAGTTTCTAATTTTAATTGGAGAGTTTATATTTTTTTTGGAAGATAAATTTGAAGCATCGATTTCAAATGTTTTAGTAATATTTCTTCTCCCATGTGTTGATTACTTTCCATATTATCTTAATTAATTGTAAGTTGAAGGATAGATTAAAGCGTTATAGAGCAATGAGGAGCTTAAATTGGCTCTTTCTTTCACTCATATTTATCAACTGTCATTTGCCTCAAGTGCACAGAGATGCATAGATTTCTTCTTTTTCCAATAGGTACAGGAGTTTTTAAAATGTAACTAAAAAAACAAAGAAACAAAAAGGCTGACATAGGAGAATGGGTGGCGCAGGAGTGAAGAAAAAAAGATATCAGAGAAATGTAAATTCAATTTTGCAATTTCTAGAAAATATTTTTTTTTAAAAAAAAAGAAAACTTGATATTGCTAACAAAATTTTGCCATTTTTTGCCATTTTGCCATTTTGCATTTGGGATTCTTCAAAACTTATTTTCCTTTCGTAAAAAAAGAAGGATCTGCATTTATAGAAAGGATTTACATGGAATAGGATTGAATAACTTTTCAATAACCAACAATTTAGGATAAACTTTAATATCCAAATACGACTTTTTCACTATTTTCGATTCAATTTTGTTTTTAATCAAACCTCCTATCTTTATTTCAAAACTAAAACAAATCTAAATTCCACTGACCATATGTAATCAACACACGATCCCACCCAAATGGCATAAAATTCAGTAAATTGGCAATTATTATAAATCTCGAGTATATCTTTTTCCAAAAAATAAAAAAGTACCATGTTGCTACCAAAAAATACTGGTACGTGTAACCGGTATAGCTTGTACCAGTCTGCCAACAGTCCATCTTTACACAAAAATGCGAAACATAACTGATCGTTCACAAAATCACAAAGCTGATAAGGTTTGTTTGACATCTTATTAAAGATTTCCTATTTTCAGAGAATTAGAAAATTATTTTTCATCTGATTTTCAGTACATGGAATAAATTCCTATGGCTAGAGACAACCGATGGGGAGAAACAATAGGATTAGAGGAAGGAGCCTTAACAAATTAAATAAAATAAAAAATAAAAATAACATTAAAATAAAATAAAAGATTTCTAATTTTAAATGGAAACTGCAACTTCTTCTCCTCCTCTTTGAATAGTATTTGCCTAATTCTCTATCTGTAGCCATCATACACAGATTTGGTGTGCTGCTATGGTGCTCCAGCCCCGTCATGTAATTTTTAACCTCCACTCAGATCATCTCTTGCGTCATGGCCATGAACTCTGGGATGAATGGGAAAGCTAGTGCTTGAACATGCATAGTACGGGAAGCACTGGACATTTGATCCATGTACAGGAAGCACGGCTGCACGGGTGTCATAAGTAATACGAAGCACGGCTGCACGGGTACTATTGATAATCACAGTGCTCGTTTCACCAAACCATAAATTCAGATTCCATTATACAAAAAAGAGGATACTAAAACTAAGTTTAAAATAAACAAATATCTGTCGATGCTCGTTCTACTGACTTTGAGGTGATCATCTTCGTTCACATTTAAGATTCTTTGTCAAGCATGAGATCAATAACTGTTGAATTTTTGCAATAGATAGCTTACCTCAGCCCCATAACCTTTCACACACATTTGTAAAAAGCTCAGAGGGATAAGGCATTAAAGTTTCCTACATATCACAAACAATGCGAAAATCATTGGGCACACAACAACAGCAATAAAACATTAATAAATTACAATATAAACAAACATTCTAAGCAAAATATAATAAAAACTAATGAAATGCTATTATGTAAATACCTTGGCCTGAGTTATTCATCAACATGTTTCTCAATAACCTAACAGAATAAAAAAAAAAGTACAAATAACAAGACAACACAGTGTATTCAGAAAATTACTAAAAGAAAATATATAAATTACCTTGAGCCCAGAAACAATATCAAGGCTAAGGCAGATCAACTTATGGATTTTCTCGAATGGATCATGCTCCTACTCCTACATGCCGAAAAAATAATAAAAAAAAAAGTAGAAGTGCATCATATTAAACTAATTTAAAGAAACAAATTTATTGAGCCATACATGATAGACCTGTATGACACCACTGATCTTATCACAGGTACGATATGTGCTATCTAAATCTGACACCGAGTGGCAATGGTATTTGTAAGGGTACATCTCAGGGATCTAGTCTAGATACAAAAGGTAAATGAATTGTTAGGAAAGGAGCAGAAGAGAAGCAAAATAATAAATGAATGAATCGCACTGTCCCATTTGATCCCTATAAGAAAGCCACGAATAGAGCATATTCACTTCTCAATTGAAAACAGTCGAAGTTCTTTGATAATCAATTCAACTACCCACCAGAATCAGAAATTTGTGATAAATTTCATTGCAAATAGGAGATACCTGACTTATTTTTTCTATTTTGGCAGCAGGAAGCAAGTCAAAAGCTTAGATTTGACAGGTTATCTATGAACAATTCATGTGAAGGCTAACCAAAATCTAAAAATTGAAGCAAAAATCAAAATCTACACTGCAAGGCCAACCAATACCAGCCGAAATGAATCATCAACACTCAACTTAGATCAGGATAAAAGTTACTTACGGAAGCAATAGTCGATTGCCTTAATTCTTCTCTTACACTGAAATTTTCTGGAGCAAAAAAAAAATCAACAAAAAAGATTCACATTAATTGATTGAACAAAGAGATTTATTGATAAAAATTGGTACTAAAGTTTTGCTTACCTGTTGGATTCAACGAAACCAGTGCCAAAGTTGCAACACAATCACCAGTTCGAGACCGTTGTTGGGAGTCGAAGGCGGAGGGAGGTGCGCCGATGGCGGTCGAGAGGTGGCAGAGGTATGCCTGAGTGTGTAGGGCGTCGGAGGGTGGCGAGACGGATTTGACCGACGGCTGTATCGGAGTGAGACAATAGAAACGGCTGAGGCACCTTCCATCGCGACTCTCACCGTGCATCGAGTCTAGGGTTCTAGGATCGAAGAGAGGAAGAGGGAGAAGCGAAAATCGAAGAGAGGAGAGAGTCGAGTGGTGTGGTCCTTCTCTTCGCACTCACAGCGAAGAGACGCAACGAAGAGAAGCGACTGGAACGAGGGAGAAAGGAAAAACAAAATGAAAAATGAAAAAAAGAGTCGAATTGAACGGGGGCACACGATATATCGGACGATCGCTCCTTCCGCTCGCGTTTGTCGCGCGTTCTGATCTAGCGAAAGTTCAAAAAACAAAAACCTCTTCAGTTTGAAATAACATCTGATCTGCTCATCAATATAATATTGTAAGATCAATGGTTCAGATTATAAAATAAAAAGATAATGAACGGTGCACATTGTCCGACTAAGATTGTATCCTTAGTTCTCACACTCTTGCATTGGTACATTTATAAATAGTAATGATTTTATATGTATAACTAAATATTTTATAATGACTAAGCTCTGAATTATATTCTAGACAACATAGATAGAAGAAATATAGTTAATTGTAATCAAATGACATATAATGAGTGCAGAATCGCTTAAACTACACAAATATTGCTCAGAATATGCTTTATTTGCTTATTTTATGCATATTTTCTATGTATAATTAAAGAATCAACAACAATTATGCTCTGAATTATATCGGAGACTATACAAAGTGTTTACATATAGATGATAGTGATCAGATTTGTTAGAATGAGTGCAGAATGGCATAAAATGCTCAAATATTGCCCAAAATATGCTTTATTTGTTCATTTTATGCATATTGTCTATGTATTAAATAATTTACAATTCATATGCTCTGAATTATATTGTAGACAATTTAAAGTGTTCAAATATAGATTATAGCGATCAAAGGAGTTAGAACGAGTGTAGAATCGCTTAAAATGCTCAAATATTGCCCAGAATATGTTTTATTTGCTCATTTTATGCATATTTTCTTTGTATTACTAAATCATTTGCAATAAATATGCTCTGAATTATATTCTAGACAATATAAAGTGTTCAAATATTGATTATAGTGGTGAGATGACTGAGAATGAGTGCAGAATCGCTTAAAATGCTCAAATATTGCCCAGAAGATGCTTTATCTGCTCATTTTATGCATATTTTCAATGTATAATTAAATATTTTATAATACATTTACTCTGAATTATACTGTAGACAATATAAATTAATTAAATATAGATAATTGTGATAAGATGGTTTAGAATGAGTACAAAATCGCTTGAAATTCTCAAATATAGCTCTGGATAAGCTTTATTTGCTTAATTTATGAATAAGCTTTATATTGTAGACAATATAAAGTGTTTACATGTAGATTATAGTGATCAGATTAGTGAGAATGAATGCATAATCGCTTAAAATGCTCAAATATTGCCCAGAATATGCTTTATTTGCTCATTTTATGCATATTTTTTATGTATAAATAAATAATTTACAATAAATATGCTCTGAATTATAATATAGACAAGATTATATAAAGTGTTCAAATAAAGATTATAGTGATGAGATGACTTAGAATGATTGCAGAATCGTTTAAATTGCTCAAATATTGACCAGAATATGCTATATTTGTTCATTTTATGCATATTTCCTATGTATAATAAAATATGTTATAAAAAATATGCTCAGAATAATATTGTAGATAATATAGAGTGTTTTATTATAGATTATAGGGTTAACAAAATGTGGCGAACCTTTTGAATTGATCGAAATTGATATGGAATCTTTGATTGATTTATTTTCATAGTTGATTTTCAATAAATTTGATCTGAATTATTTTGCAGACAATATAAATTATTTAAATATAGATAATAGTGATCAGATGATTTAGAATGAGTGCAGAATCACTTGAAATGCTCAAATATTGTTCAGAATAAGCTTTATTTGCTTATTTTCTGTATATGTTATATTTAAAACTAGATATTTTATTATGAATATGCTCTGAATTATATTCTAAACAACATAAATAGATTATATATAGGTTATTGTAATCAAATGACATATAATGAGTGCAGAATCGCTTAAACTACTCAATATTGCTCAGAATATGCTTTATTTGCTTATGTTATGTATATTTTCTATGTATAATTAAATAATTAACAATAATTATGCTCTAAATTATATTGTAGACAATATAAAGAGTTTGCATATAGATTATAGTGATCAGATGAGTTAGAATGACTGCAGAATCGCTTAAAATCCTCAAATATTGCCCATAATATGCTTTATTTGCTCATTTTATGCATATTTTCTATGTATAAATAAATAATTTGCAACAAATATGAAATATGCTCTGAATTATATTTTAGACAATACAATGTGATTACATATAGATTATTATAGTAATCAGATGAGTTAGGATGAGATCAGAATCGCTTAAAATGCTCAAATATTGCCCAGAAGATGCTTTATTTGCTCATTTTATGCATATTTCCTTTGTATAAATAAATAATTTACAATTAATATGCTCTGAATTGTATTGGAGACAATATGAAGTGTTTAGATATAGATTATAGAGATCAGATTAGTTAGAATGAGTGAAGAATTGCTTAAAATGCTCATATATTGCCCAGAATATGCTTTATTTGCTCATTTTATGCATATTTTCTATGTATAAAGAATTAATTTACAATAAATATTCTCTGAATTATATTGTAGACAATATAAAGTGTTTACATATATATTATAGTGATCAGATGAGTTGAATGAGTGCAGAATCGCATAAAATGCTCAAATATTGCCCAGAATATGCTTTATGTGCTCATTTTATGCAAATTTTCTATGTATAAATAAATAATTTACAATAAATATCCTCCGAATTAAATTGTAGGCAATATAAAGTGTTCAAATATAGATTATAGTGATGAGATAACTTAGAATGATTGAAGAATCGCTTAAAATGCTCAAATATTGCCCTGAATATTCTTTATTTTCTTATTTTATGCATATTTTCAATGTATAATTAAATAATTTAAAATAAATATGCTCTGGATTATATTGTAGACAATATAAAGTGTTCGAATATAGATTATAATGATCAAATGACTTAGAATGAGTGCAGAATCGCTTAAAATTCACAAATATTGCCAAGAATACGCTTTATGTGCTCATTATATGCATATTTTCAATGTATAAATAAATATTTTATAATAAATTTGCTATGAATTATATTGTAGACAATATAAATTATTTAAATATTAATAATTGTGATCAGATGGTTTAGAATGAGTGCAGAATCGCTTGAAATGCTCAAATATTGTTCAGAATATGCTTTATTTTTTAATTTTATGCATATTTTCTTTGTATAATTAATTATTTTATAATAAATATGCTCTGAATTATATTGTAGACAATAGAAAGTGTTTAAATATAGATTATTATTATCAGATGATTTAGAATGAGTGTAGAATCACTTAAAATGCTCAAATATTAACCAGAACATGCTTTATTTGCTCCTTTTATGCATATTTTCCTCGCATAAATAAATAATTTACAATAAATATGCTCTGAATATAATATGAAGTGTTCAAATATAGATTATAAATGATCATATAATTTAGAATGAGTGCAGAATAGTTTAAAATACTCAAATATTACCCAGAATATGCTTTATTTGCTCATTTTGTGCATATTTTCTAATGTATAAGTAAATATTTTATAATAAATATGCTCTGAATTATATTGTAGACAATATCAATTATTTAAATATAGATTATTGTGAGCAGATGATTTAGAATGAGTGTAGAATCGCTGAAAATGCTCAAATATTCCTCAGAATAAGCTTTATTTGCTTATTTTATGTATATTTTATATGTATAACTAAATATTTTATAATGATTAAGCTCTGATTTATATTCTAGACAACATAAATAGATGGAATATATATTATTGTAATCAAATGACATATAATGAGTACAGAATTGCTTAAACTACTCAAATATTTGCTCAGAATATGTTTTCTTTACTCATTTTATGCATATTTTCTATGTATAGTTAAATAATTTACAACAAATTTGCTCTAAATTATATTGTAGACAATATAAAGTGTTTACATCAATAATCATCAATAATATAAATAAAGATGTGTGGGTGTCGGTCCTTGTTTTAGTTAGTATTAGTGCGACACTCCATCAAGACCTTTCATTTTTCTGCTCCGACTTAATCTAGTCATTCCTTCAGATGTTTGTTAATTTTTTATGTGCTTCTTATTGTGTTGTAATATGTGTTGCTTAAAATTTTGTTCCCTTTATATTGCATTATTAATTTCCATTTTGATTTTACTGCGTCATTGTTATCACACTAGCATAAGATGTCCTCATATGTGGGCAAATAAAGAAACAAAATAATGTTAGACAATACAATTATGTTGCTTTATTTACTAGCGATACAAATAGATGTGTTATTCAATTTATTTCTATATTAGATGAAAAGCCAAATAGTAGTGTTGTTTCGTTTGGCGATTGATATCCAACCACAGATCAAATCGATCTAACGGCAGGAATACCTGTTTACTATTTAGACCTAGCGTGTAACGCCTATACGTTACGTGCATTTATAAGTAGTAGAGATAATTTATTTCAACCTCTCTCTCTTAGTTGCTTCTATGAGAAATGATGGAACAACATTTTTTATTTGTGATAGTTTAGAAACTTAAGTCAAGAAAAATAATTCAAATGCCTAAGCAGACTACTAATTGTTAATTTTTTTATAATGATATAGATCTTGCATTTTTTACTAATGTGTTTTTTGCAATTTTAGATATCTTCACAATTATTTCCCATCAATTTTTTTTGGGTATCCAATTCCTCCATTCATCCATGAGGAACAGTATATATTTGCTAAATTTCATATTGATGGCGAATGTTATTATCCTGATGATGAATACGATCCTGTTGTCGATATGTTTGACGATTAATATTTTTTTGTTGAAATTTATATTTATATTTTAAATTTTTATGGTATCACCGATGTACGTTTCAATAGTTCTTCATTTTAGCTCGAATTTAATTTTTATGGTAATTAGATTGTTATGTTTCTAATATTTTTCAATCGCATTCCTCTCTTATTGTCGAATTACTTCACAAAAATTATATCGTCAGTATAAAACGTTTCAACATAGGGAGATATAATTTATTATTTCTACCCTACTAGTTATTACACTTTAAATTAATTATAAACATAACAATCTAATTACAATCAATATTTATTGAATGATAACATATTTAATTTTTATTACTACGTCAAATATAGAGCGAAGCTTGATTAGCCCCTCTAGTGCTAATTAAAAGTGTGAATCTCAAAACTTTTCGAGAAAGTTTAATATGCACCGTAGTGCATAGGGTTTTCCATGCACCACAGACTTTTTTGGGAGTACTTTTTTGTAAATTGACAAATCTAATTAAACCAATCTAATATACATATTGAAATCTCAAAGCAAACCAAATTTTACAATTTTTGAGATTTTATTATTATTTTTTTCAAAATTTTTAAATCTTTCTATTTTTGGAATGTTGTAAATAGTAGTTTGTTTCCAATATTAGTAAGTTTTAAAAATTTTTAAAAAATAGTAATAAAATTTAAAAAATTGTAAATTTGATTTGCTATGAGATTTCAATATGTAGATTAAATTAAATATATTAGATTTGTCAATTTATAAAAATACTCCAAAAAAATCCACGGTGCATAGAAAGTCCTATGTACTGTTGTGTATATTAAACTTTCTCAAACTTTTCACAATGTTTGGTGCATGTAGTGAATTACAAATTGTGGCGTGTTTGGTGTGTTGACACGATACAGACCCGTGTTACCACGACACGACACGCCACACATATGGATTTAACACGACACGGGTGTGTTGGTGTGGCGTGTTAAAACTGTGTCGTGTTGTAATTTTTAGAAAAGTGACAAGGTTTAACACGACACGGTTCAACACGGTACGATTTGACACGACACGGTTACGACACGACACAACACGGTTCCATATATTTTTTTAATTTTAAAATTCAAAATAAAAAATAGTATAGAAATATTAATGCATCATTAAAAATAAATTAAGGATGATTTGAAATTTTACATGATAACACAAAAAATATCAATACATAGGAATTAATAGTGACAGATTATTTAAAATTTCAAGAAAAGAGTATATAAAAAACATATAATTTTCAACCAAGATATTACGAGTTAACACCATATGATTCTTATTATTTTTTTAATTATACTTTTTCTCATGAAATATCAAAAAAGAACAATTCTCAGGTAAACATTGAAACTCAAAATTTTATTCCATATTTTTTTAGATTTTTCTTTCAATTTTTAAATAATTTTTAACATTTTTTCACAATTTCTATGAAAAAAAATAATAAGCTACTAACACGGTTTGACACAGTTGACACAACTGTGGCGTGGCGTGTTAACACGGTTTCCAACTGTGTCGTGTCAGTTTCCGTGTTGTGTTAGTATTTCCCTCCATTCAACACGACACGACACGACACGGTTGCAAATATAATCCGTGTCAACACGACACGACACGGTGCTAAACACACCTGTGTTTGGCACGACACACCACAACACGCTAAAAATGTAATTCACTAGGTGCATGTGCTTTGTTGCGCGGTAGGTTAATCTGAATCCGATAGAGGAGATTCCCTGCGGCGCTAAGCGAGCTAGCTAGTAACTAGTTTGTATCACAGTATCAACCGCGTCACTTCGTCAAAAGTCAAAACGATCTAAAGATCTTACTCTTTTTTAAGAAGATTTTGTAAAAGTGGATGCTCAATAAAAAGTTTTTGTAGACAACCCTAACATGATTTAAAAGTTATATTCAGCATCGTCAGCTGTAAAATATTTTTCTCCTTGCTGCATGTGCGTACGATGGAAGCATTTTATTCGTGAGGAATGCTTGTTTAATATATATTTTTCATATAAGTTGAAAACATATTGTTTGTTTTAAATTATAAATGATTGTGATTGATCAGAATTTAAATGGAGTAACTCTACAAAGTCATTTCTTTATGATATATTGTATTTCTGAAATGAGTATTAAATCTTCAACAGCATGCTAAATTTATGATATCTTAAAAAAAAAAAAAAACGCTTCAAAGTTGTATTCTATTTCAAACAAAACTAAGATCAGAATCAATATAATCATGTACATACAATTGATTAATGCATAGTGAGACAGTAAATACACAGTTAATAACAGAAGGAAATATGTTATTGACGGCTAGTGGGGTCAGGACAGTATAACAAAATTCTTACGGAACTTCTCCCAGTATAACAAAATTCTTAGTGGAAGTCAAGTTCTGTTAATAACCCGCGCGATGTTTGGACAAATCCTTAAAACTTTTTTTGTTCAGCTAATAAAACTGAGATAAATTAGTTTCAAAGATGCCATAGTCTTCATCTTACTTTTAAATTGTCTTGATCCGTACTTTTAAGTCTAATTAAGAGCTTAAAATTTTATGAAAAAAAAAATCAAATGATTATAATTTGATATTGTCGAACTAAGATTCGTTTAAACATCTTGTGGGAAAAAATAAAAGGAAAAAAAAAATTGTTACAAGTTTTCTATATATTTATTGCATGTAGACGAGCTCAACCACTCATCAAAGGTCCTTCCCCAAAATCACATGAAAAAGAGAGAGAGAGAGAGAGAAAAAAAAAAAAAACAAAACAAAAAGCAAGAGAAAAGCCAACAAAACTTAGACCGCACCCGGCACCACCAATTATATTGTTATGCATGCATAGTCATATAGAATTATATTAGTCGCAAAAATGCATCTACTATGATGTTACATTTGAACTTCCAATAAATTATTATTATAATAATCATTATTGTTATTATTATCTAAACAAATTGCCCGGTGCTCAATTCCAGTATTCCACTTAATTAAACAGCAAAAATAGCAAAACATAAATCCAGATCTCATCTGATGTAAAAAGTCAAAACTAGCATGTCGTTCGACGTGCACAAATAAAACTAAAACCCAATAAAACAAATAAACAATTAACATTGACTTGGCCCCGCCTAACTTGATCTAATCCAAATCCAAAGCCAGAGTCGGAACACTGGACACATCCATTGTTCAAACAAAAGGAGACCTTTCCACTTCAATAATGCTCTATCACCTTCCTCACTACCACAGCAGAGAAGTCAGCACAGTATTAATTCCCATTTCCTTTCCTCTTCTCTTTCCAGTTTCCACCAACCCAACTCCTCCATCCCTTTCCCTTTCCCACCATGAGCTACGCCGTGACCAAGTCCTCTCCAGTCCTCGTCAAGCCGGCCGCCTCCACTCCGACCGAGACCATCCCTCTCTCCTCCATTGATCGCACTGCGGCCGTGCGCGTCTCCGTCGACTTCATCTCTGTGTTCTCCCACGGGGAACAGCCAGCCAAGCGGATCAAAGAAGCCTTTGCGAAAGCGCTCGTGCCTTACTACCCTGTCGCAGGGAGGATCGCTGAGCCTACTCCTGGAGTTCCAGTCGTTGACTGCAATGGAGAAGGCATCTGGTATTGTGGATCCTTCTTTTCTGTCTATAAAGAGTTCAGATTTTTGTCATTTAAAGCACGTATATTGAATATGAAAATGAGATCACAAAGTTGGATGTTTGGAAATTTAATAATCTTTGATCAGGAAATGGGTTGATGTATTTTGATCCAGAAATGATTGGGAATTAGAATGTGGCTCATGAAATTTGGGATATTCTTGCAGGTATGTAGAGGCGACGGCTAATTGTAGGCTTGAAGATGTGAATTATCTCGAGAGACCATTGATGATCCCAAAGGAGGAGATGCTGCCCCGGCCTCCGGCTGGTGTGAAGCTTGAAGATCAGATCCTCATGGCTCAGGTACTGTTTTTTGTTTTTCAGAATTTTAATTATTATTTTGTTTTGGTTGGTAGTAGATCTGGAGTGAATTAGAAGGGGGGTTGACTTATCAAAGCAACTTTGATTGATCTGTTGGAATTTGAAAGTTCAGTTAGTGTGAGTATGAAGTTTAATTGTTAATAACCATCTTTTTGAACTATTATTAGTAGGATGTTAGTGAATTCTTAACATGTAATGTTTTGGTAAGCAATCAGATCACTACACCTGCTAAATAGGAAAATGAAAATTCATTTGAAAATGACATTAAAGCCTTTGATTGGGTTACAGCCTTACAGGTGATAACAGAGACATCTTAATATAATATTGTTATTGCATTTTAAGAATCCGGTCAACATCTTGGGTACTATTGAAAATGTTATGAGTTAACTTGGCAATCTTGATAGTATTTTTCGAATGAAGGCAAAAAAATTGTCAAAAAATAGAAAAATTTACAAAGATAATTACTGATTTGATTGGCTGTGTATCAAATTTCATACAATTTGAATGGCATTTGATATCCCATCAAAGGTCATTAAATATAGACTATTGAAAGTTTTAAATCGTATCATGTAGGGTAAAAGTTGCATCGATTTTTGTCATTTTCATGCGCATGATATAAATATCACATTGATCACATCTCAATTGTTGGATATCAAACTTCATTTTTTTTAATGATTGTCAAAAGAGTAATCTAAAACTTATAAATTTAATATATTGTCAATTGTCAATGGATCCCCTCTTGAATTGCTGATCTTTTCGTTAGTAATTAAAAATGAGTCTTGGGCTGATAGTGGGGGAGCATATGCAATTCCTCTTGAAATATGCCAACCTATTACCTACCTAACTTGCTTTTATTTTTCCCTTTCTTTGAACTGTCATGCTAACACAAAGTCCTTTTTTAGTTATTAAAGCACATTGGTAGGTGCCAACTGCTTGATGTGCTCCGTTTTCCTGTAGCATTAACTTTTTTGCCCCCAACACTAATTTCAGTTAATATGACTTTCTTTCTGAAATGTATGACAATTTTATATCATTCTCACTACATTGGTTACAACTCAGTGCAGCAATCGTGATTCATTGTTATCTTCTGCTTAAACTAAACTAGGTGCTAAAATGCATTGTAGAGTCTGATTTTCTTACATAGCAATTGAAATGACACATCTTTTGTTTGATCTCAGATTACTGACTTCACATGTGGTGGATTTGCTGTTGGCATCTGCTTCAGCCACCTGATTTTTGATGGCCAAGGTGCTGCTCAATTCTTAAAAGCAGTTGGTGACATGGCACGTGGCCTTCCAGAGCCAACTGTGAAGCCAGTGTGGTCCCGGGAAGCCATACCAGACCCACCCAAGGTGCCATTTAGTGGGCCTCCTCCTTCCTTCACTGCCTTTAATTTTGTTACTTCTGTCATTGAGATCTCTCTCGACAGCATCAACCAAAACAAGGATAAATTCACCGCCGAGACAACACAGAGGTGCTCTACCTTTGACGTTATAACTGCTATGATTTTTAAATCCCGTGCAAAAGCTATTAAATTAGCCGACACTGCTGAGGTCCGGTTAGGGTTTGCAGCCAGCACACGCCATTTACTCCACGGGGTATTACCATCGGTGGAGGGTTATTATGGTAATTGTGTCTACCCAGTCGGGATCAGCAAAACGAGTGAGGAGATTAACAGTGCGTCTCTTGTGGAGGTCATATCCTTTATAAAAGATGCAAAGGATGCACTCTCAACGAAGTTTGTTGATTGGATGAATGGTGGCTCTGACACACACTACAATGTGCCGTTGGATTATGGCACAGTAACAGTTTCAGATTGGAGCCGTGTTGGGTTTAATGAGGTGGATTACGGGTTTGGTGAACCAAAATATGTTTTCACATTAAACGATGATGTGAACATTGTAGGGTCAGTGATTTATCTGAAGCCGCCGACGCCGAAGCAGGGAATCAGGCTGATGTTGCGATGTGTCGAAGAAGAACACTCGGCTGAGTTCTGTGATGAGCTGCTCAAGTTTTAGATTCACTAAGATGGCTGAGATTGTTAAATTCTTTACTTTTAAAAAATAAATTCTTGTCTCTTTTTTCCCTTTTATACTATGTCTAGTTTTCAGTACCTTTTGTGGTGATTGTTTGGGGTGGGACATAGATCTCAGTAGCTTTGAGGTTGTGTGTGCTTTTGTTTATGTTGTTCGAATTGTTGTATGCGGAAATTTTTATGATATCTTTTTCGCTTACGCTCTCAAATTATGGGAATGTGTTGGTCATTTTCAGTGACAAATATATAAAGTTCATTTACAGGGAGGTGACTGGGTGTATGTCAAAGTCATACATACAAAGCTAAGTAATCGCAAAACTATTTTCTATATATGGAAAGAAAGGTGATGCAAAGGAATGAAAAAAGAAGGTTAGGTAAAGGGTGTATACGAAAATGAAGATAATGTATGGTTCCTTGTTGGCTTGTTCCACGATTTAAAAAGCTTATATTAAATTTTAAAATTTGTAGCCTTCCTTTTGTAATAAAAAGAAGGATAAGGTTACTGTTTTTTATTTAAATTAGGAGGGAAACTAAAAATCTTGTAGCTAATATTTCCGTATTCCTTAATTTTCTCAGTAAAATCAGATTTTGAGGGACTTGGATTTCCCTCTTCATTGTACCCAGGAAAGTAAATCGCTTCCTCTCCCTTTCCTTCACTCTTCAGTCTTCACTTTGATTCCCTCCTTTCTAGCATGAGCTACGCCGTGACCAAGTCCTCTCCAGTCCTGGTCCAGCCGGCCGCCTCCACTCCGTCCGGAACCCTCCCTCTCTCCTCCATTGACCGCGCCACGGGCGTGCGCCTTTCCGTCGACTTCATCTCCGTGTTCTCCCACGGCGAACAGCCGGCGAAGCGAATCAAAGAAGCCTTTGCGAAGGCGCTGGTGCCTTACTACCCTGTCGCAGGGAGGATAGTGGAGCCCACTCCTGGAGTTCCAGTCGTTGACTGCACTGGAGAAGGCATTTGGTATCGTACCTCCTCTTTTTTCTACCTCAAAAGTTGAGAGTTTTATCATTTAGAGCACTAATACTAAAAGTGAAGATGAGATCAAAATTTGAAAATATTTTATCAGGAATCATTTTGTAATTCCTTTGGGTTTTTGTGTTGATGGTTTTCACTTTAAACGCCGGAGTACTGGGATACTCTTGACAAGTGGATGACCGGCGTTATCGCAGGTATGTAGAGGGGTTGGCTAATTGTAGCCTTCAAGATGTAAATTATCTTGAGAGGCCATTGATGATCCCAAAGGAGGAGATGCTGCCTCGGCCTCCTGCTGGTGAGCCACTTGAAGATCAGATCCTTATGGCTCAGGTAATTTTTCATTGTTACTTCTCATTTTTCACAATTCTACTATTTTTGGTTGTAGATCTGGAGATAATTAGAAGGGGTTGACTTAGTAAGCATAGTTTCATCGATCTGTGGTAATTTCCTAGTTCAGTCTGGGTGTGTGTGTGTGAAGTTTTTAACTGTTAATTACCATCCTTTTGAACTATTATTAGTACTATGAGATGAAAGTTTGAAATATGTAATGTGGTAAGCAATCAGATAACTACGCCTGCTAGAGACAAAAAAAAGAAGTTCGTTTGAAATGACATATAAGCCTTTGATTATGTTACAGGCAATAACAGATGCATTTACTATTATATTGGTATCGAATATTATGATATAAGTTGAGAACCTGCGATCTTAGGTACTATTGACAATGAGTTAACTTGGCCATTGTGATAAACTTTTCAAATCAAACCAGAAAGAAATTGTCGAAATAGAAAAAAAAATTACAAACATGATTAGATTGGCTGTGTATCAAATCTCATACAATATGAATGGTATTTGATATCCCATCAAAGGTCGTAACTCGTAAATATAGACTCTATTTTAAATCCTATATGAATGATAAAGCTTGCATCAAATTTTGTGGTTTGCATGCGCATGATATAAATATAGTGTAGATCGCATCTAAATTATTGGATGTCTAAATCAATTCTTTTTAATGATTATCAAACTTATCAGCTGTCAATGGATCTTCACCTATTAAAGTACTCATCGTTGTGTCGAGCAATTAAATATGATAATCTTGGGCTGATGGTGGGAGAGCAATTGCAATTCCACTTGGAATATGCCAACAGCCAGCCTATCTAACTTGCTTTTCTATTTTCCCTTTGTTTGAACTGTCATTCTAACACAAAGTCCTTTTTTAGTTATTAGCGCATGCTTGATAAGATGCAATTGGAGATGGCCGATTCTCTCCACACTGGATGAGGCGATGCATCACACATTCACACTAGACAAGGCAATGCACACCTGGTGCATTCTATTATCTAACAAATTATGTATATTCGAATTTATTCAAGTATTGTGCCAATCAAATCATGTAGATAAATAGAGCACTAGAGCCTCTGATTTGATTGAGCAAGAATTAATAGAAATTGCTTTTCATTCTCTTTCTGTTATCTGATGATGTTGGTAGGTGCCAACTTCCTGATATGCTCCTTCCTGTAACATTAAATCTTTACTCTTTTTGAAAACTAATGTCAGCTAATATTATTTTCTATCTGAATTGTTATGTCAATACCATTTCATTCTCATTCCATTGGTTACAACTCAGCAGTGCAGCAATAGTGACTCTTTAGTGCCATTATTGGCTGCTTAAAACTATTTGCCTGCTAAAAATGCATTGTAGAGTCTGATTTTATTATATAGCAACTGCAATGACACATCTTTTGTTACTAATCTCAGATTACTGAATTTACATGTGGTGGATTTGCTGTTGCTATCTGCTTCAGCCACCTGGTTTTTGATGGCCAAGGTGCTGCTCAATTCCTGAAAGCAGTTGGTGACATGGCTCGTGGCCTTTCAGAACTGAATGTGAAGCCTTTGTGGTACCGAGAAGCCATACCAGACCCACCCAAGGTGCCACGTGGTGGGCCCCCTCCTTCCTTCACTGCCTTAAATTTTGTTACATCTGTCATTGAGATTTCTCTTGACCGCATCAACCAAAACAAGGATAAATTCACTGCCGAGATGGCACAGAAGTGCTCCACCTTCGACGTTATAACTGCTATGATTTTCAAATCCCGTGCAAAAGCTATTAAATTAGCCGACACTGCCAAGGTCCACTTAGCATTTGCAGCCAGCACGCGCCGTTTACTCCGTGGGGTATTACCATCGGTGGAGGGTTATTATGGTAATTGCATCTACCCAGTTGGGATCACCAAAACAAGTGAGGAAATCAACAGTGCATCTCTTGTGGAGGTCATATCCTTTATAAAAGATGCAAAAGCTGCTCTCTCAACTAAGTTTATTGATTGGATGAATGGTGGCTCTGACACGCACTATAAATTACCGTTGGATTATAGCACAGTGACAGTTTCAGATTGGAGCCGTGTTGGCTTTAATGAGGTGGATTATGGGTTTGGTGAACCAAAATATGTTTTCACATTAAATGATGATGTGAATATTGTCGGGTTAGTGGTTTATCTCAAGCCACCTACGCAGAAGCAGGGAATCAGACTGATGTTGCGGTGTGTTGAAGAAGAGCACTCAGTCGAGTTCTGTGATGGGCTGCTTAAGTTTTAGATACACCAAGTTGACAGCCATAGTTTGATTCTTTAGTTTCAAAAGAATAAATTCTTCATTTTTTTTCCCTTCTTTTTGGTGATCCTTTAGGCAAAGACGTAGATCTCTGTAGTCTGTGGTTACATGTGCTTTGCTTGATGCTTTCATGTTGTGTTGTGGAAATATTTTTGTTCCTAGTACGCTTTAATATAATGGGAATATGTGGTCATTTTTAGTGACGGATATATAAACTAGTTTATTTTACAGGATCTGATTGACTGGATATCTTGACCATGGTATGCCAAGTTGCCAACAGATATGGAGTGCTGTTGCTACAAAATACTTGTAACTATGACAAAATACTGTCAATTGATTTTAACTGTAAAACTAATAAGAAACAAAGATACCAACTGAAGATTCCAATCCTCTTTATTTTAGGAAATAATCCAAATCCTCTCGTTGGGTTTTGATCAGTGACTTTAACATGTCCATTCATTAATTTTGGGAAACTCATTATAAAATTGGAAATATCCCCAATAGAATTATACCCCTTGAATTCTGTACTATAGTGGCAATAAACTGCAACCGTACTGACAGCAACGGTGACACTCTGATCCCACACTTTGTGGTACCCGGTTGCAATCCGAATTAGGAGAATCCGTGGTGATTTGGGAAGACTTAAATTAAAGATTAAACTAGATTTGTGATGAATACGAGTATAGTATGGAAGATTAATAATTATTAATTCCACTTAAGCGGGGAAAAAATAAAGGGTATATATTAAACTATGATTCTCTAATTAATTAAATAGTATGACACCTCAAAACACTTCAAGAAAGGGGGTTAATTAAATGAACATTCTAACATAAAAAGAAAGGGCCAGTGCAAATTCCCATTGGGCCATCGCCCCTGTGAAGTCCGAGCAATAGGAAACATGATACATTGTGGTAAAAATCTATGTTGACTTATCAATCATCTCATTGACTATTCAACATATCTATCATCTCATTGACTAAGTGAATAGCACGGATTATTATAACATTTGTGATTTGAAACTTGGAAGACATTGGCAATGCCTAAAAAGTTCGTAATTTAGAGATAGTGCAGACATATTTAATAATAGTATTTCACTAATTCTAGGTATAAGTAATTAATATATTAGCGTATTGAAATTTTTTAAAGAGATAGGCTACGGTAATTTGTGAAGTATAATCTGCCCATGTTATTTCGCCCTCCTTTTTTTTTGATATCTGTGATTTCTTATTTCTATAGCTAATAGCTAATATAAACAATCGAATCTCTTTCTCATATCAAATTCTCCTTATAAACTAAATAAAATAATGTTGTAAATTTTGGTGACTAATATTGATTAAATGGCATATAGTGTAGTGTCCATGATCTAAAAATCTAGAACACTACTTTTAAACTTTATCCTAGATGGTGATTCCGATACATTTAAACTTTATCCTAGATGATGATTCCGATACATTTATCGCTATAATAACTTTCACGCGCCCTTATCCATCGCCATTACTTTTAAACCATGCCATTTTTCCAAGTTCTTTTTTCCATTTCTTCCCACCTCAATTTTGATCGACCTCTGCCTCACCTTCCTCTCCTTTGTATTTTCGAGAGGCTTAAAATTCAGCTACACGCCGTGCGTAAGGAGGCCTTTGTCGAGTATGCCCAAATGATCTCAATATATGAGCTCCTTTTTGATCCGACCCCTCTGTGAGCACAATGTCCTCAAGTCTACACTCATATTCTGAACGTGTTGTCTTACATTAGTCCAATATTCTACACCATACAACATCATCTTTCAATAAATTTTAGTTTCTACAGCCCAAACGAGAAAGAAAACAAAAAGTTGTGATAGATACGGTGAGTTAAACGTAAAAAAATCTAGTTATTTTTATGGAAATGAATCCAATCCTACAGTTAAATTATTTAAAACAAAACATGAACAATTCATGTGGGTCAAGGATGATATGGATACTAATGTTATATTGGAATTACTTGATAATCTAGATTATAATAATAATATTTTATGTTATATTTATATAATTGAAAATATGAGTAATCTCTATCTCTACTAATAAAATTACCCATAAAAAGATCATAACAATTTTACGTAAAGGGATGTAAACAATTTTTATGCCAATTATACAACAACAATAATAACTAAGTCTTTTGTCCCAAGCAAGTTGGGGTAGGCTAGAAAAAACCCCAGCAAAAAAGTCACAAAAAAATAAAATAATATATAAGATTACTAATAATACTACTACTAATAACAAAACCTACACCCTCTACTATAAATAAACTAATACTCTAATCTACAAACCTATGACAACACACCAACCCCTAATTTCCTATGTCATGGTTCTGGTAGAATTGCTAATTTTCACGTGTTCCTATTATTTTTGAGACAGTCCATTCATTAAGGTCCTTTTTAATGCTCTCCCATGTTAATATTGGTCTACCTTTCTCTCTCCGTGCATTTTCAAAATGGTTGAGAATTTTGTTGGAGAGAAGAGTTTTGAGTGTGTCACCGGTGCCAAAGAAATGATAATGGAAGAGTGGTGCATTGTACCAGTTGACAGTTGTAAAACTAAATGATTTTGTATACCTTGCATAAAATATTGACATTTTTTTGTTGCAAATACACAATTTATCTTTAATTTTATTTAGGTCTTTTTGTGGAAGATTCCAGCTGATCCCTGATATAAGTTGTATATAATGCCAAATGAAAATTTTCTTGCGAGTTTACCTAAATAATTTTTATTTCCCCTATTGCCAAAACAAGAAATTGTTGAGAAGTGTCCAGTTTGCCGTCGAAATTGCAACTGCAAAGATTGTGTTAGAAAAGAAAAATGATAATGCAAGCTGGCTAATTTTAATTCCTTAATTGAAATGAAAATCCTATTTTTATTATCCGTTCTGATCTTTCTTTTTATTTCTTTTATTCCAAAAATTTTAGCTTCCCGAGATAAGGTTTTCAAAAGAAGATATAAGTTACATATGGATGACCTTTGAAAAAATATATAAAAAAATTTAAAGGTAACAACAAAGATTGCAAGAACAATGGTGCTCACATAGAAAATTTACATAAGGATAATAAAAAGACAAAAATATCTGTTGATTTAGAAATTGAATATTCTTCAAAGGGAAGATGTACCTAAATTAAAGAAATATCTCATGAAGTACACTGGAATGAATTTATTTACACATTATGATCACCATTAGTCTTGCAATATTTGTTACTACCTTTAAATTTCGCATATGCTTTCTTAACGGTCATCCATACTTAACTGTTTTCTCTTGAAAATTTCATCTCAAGAAGCTAAAATATTTGGAATAAAAAGAAATAAAAAGAAAAGACCAGAACTAATAGAAGGATATACTTTCCATTTCAAGTAAAAAAAATTAACATTACGAAACAACTTGTATTATCATTTATTTTTTTTAAGATAACCTTTGCAGTTACAATTCCCATGGCAAATTAAGCACTTCTCAACAATTTCCAGTTCGGACAATAGGGGATACCAAATGAAAAGTTATTAGTTAAACTCGGCAAAAAAAAACTTTCCATTTGGCACTACAACTTACATCAGAGATCTGGAATCTTTGACAAAAAACTAAAATAAATTTGAATAGATGAATTGTGTATTTGCAACAACAAAATACTAGCATGTCATGTAATACAAAATCATTTAGTTTTACAACTGAAACAATGCACCACTTTTCTTTTGTCGTTCCTTTGGCACTAGTAACACATTGAAAACTTTCTCCATTTGTGCGCACTTTCTTCACCCCATAAATATAATTAAAATCTTAAATTTTTTTTTGAACTTTACTGCTAAACTTATAAATTTCTGCTAAAACCACATCTTTATACAATTATTATATATTGGTATAGCTTCAGTCAGGAAACAAATGATTTCCGGTCATGATCTTCTTATTATGAAAAGAGGTACCTTGCAATCAATTCCTGTTCATTGACTTCATTCTCTTTTGGCAGATTTCTTTACTCATCTTCTCTTCTTATTCCCAGACACTTCATCTTTAGAATATTCCTCATCAGAGGAATCGATTTTCACCATCGAGCACAAAAATGCATGATTCCTCTCCTTCTTGCCTACTCACCTAGTCACCTTTTATTATCAGATCAAAAGGTAGCAAAAAAGAGAAGCCAATGGAACTGGATCGCACAAAGAAAATAAGGAGAGATTAATCAGAATTAGAAGAAACAATTGAAAGAGGAGATGTAGAATTGGTGCTTACCTAAATACTAATATCGGAGGAGCTATCTGGCAGAGAAAGCGAAGAAAAAGAAGCATCTCGAGAGGGGCTGCTCAATCTGGAGAAGACAATAATGAAAAATTAGGAGCAAAGGTATATATATATACGACCTAGACCCAAGGTTTGAAATTAGGGTTTATTTGGAATACCTTGCGCCAGGGGCTATTGGATTGGAAAAGGAAACCTAGCTTGAAATTTTAGAGGAGAGCCTGAGATCAAGGAAACCCTAATGCTGACAGAGCGGCGCTAGCTCTTTCCAATTATGCGATATTTTGAAGTAGAGCGCAAAACCTGGGTTCGATAAGGTAAGGAAGGGGGAGCGTTTGTTATATATAGCGGAGAATCGAACCAACACGACTTGTCTTACATTAAAATTGGCACTGTAAATATAAATAACCATGCTAAATCGTGTTGGTTAATATAAACATTCTTAAATCGAATATTAACCACACAACAAGACAAGTCGTGTTGGTTAATATAAACACGTACTCTCCCACATAAAAATGTTTGTTATTTATATTCGATTTACCTCTTATTAGAAAAAGTCTAACAGTTTGATTTTATGAAACTAATTGTTCATAATTAATATAAAAAAATATTTACACCTCTCGAATGAAATTGTTATGATTTTTTTAGATCTTTTTATGAATAGTACTCTATGATGAAATTGTTATGTTTTTTTTTTATTTTTATAGATATTTTTATGAATATAAAGTAGGGATAGAGTAACTCATAAATTAAACAAAATTTGATATTTAAATTGGCAAACTTGATGACAATTTAGGCTCCTAGGTTTAATATCTTTAAGTAGTTATCAAGCTTCCCAATTTAAATATCAAAGGACAATCATTTATTCTATTTATGTCACAGGTTATTAGACTTAATTCAGCAATATTTATATTAGCATCTTGTTACCAATAGAAATCATTGTATTATATCATATCCTATCTCTATCCTCACTGCTCATAAAAATACTAATTGAAAGGCTAAAACAATTAGTCTAAGAATGTAAACAATTAATTTAAAGGCTAAAACAATTAGTCTAAGGATGTAAACAATAATTTATTCTATGCATTCTTAATTATTGACATATATAAATTTATTGACTTTTTACTTCAAATGAAAAAAACAATTGTCGTTGAATTGTGTGGTGCCCTTATGAAAATAAGAAAAAATTTGTCATCTGATTAGTTGTACGGTATGTTTGGAAAAAGAGTACAACACATATGGAAGACTTTGTAAAAATAATAATAATTTTTTTTTTCATGTTGGAAATATAACACTTATGTATTATTTTCTCTTATGTAATTTTTCAAATAATTTCATTCATTGAGAAATAAATATTTCTATAAAATTATTTTTTATTGAGATGTCAATTTTTATTTTTGTTGAAGAATAAATATTTTTAAAATTTTTTATTACCCACCCATTGGGTATACGTTTGCTAGTATCATTATTAAGATATGGACTAAAATAAGGGGTGACTGACAAATGGGCCTGTCAGACAGAACTATATTTTATTTTTTAAAGATTCTAATTCTAACTATTCAATATATTCTTCATATTTAAATTTTATTAGTGATCAAATTATATATATTTTTAATTTTTTGGTATTTTTTGGCATTTCACAAAATTTTTAATCTAAATTATTCTAGATCCTCCAATTAATAACAATAATTTTTATTGTAATAAATTTCAGAAAAATGTAAAATTTATCTCGAATGTAAATGTATAGGCCCATTTATCAGTCGCCTCTTATTTTAGTCCATCTCTTAATAATGATACTAGCAAATGTACACCCAATGGGTGGGTAATAAAATGTTTAAAACCGTATTTATACTTGAACAAAAATAAAAAACGACATTTCAATAAAAAATAATTTAATAGAAATATTTATTTCTTAATAAATGAAATTGTTTGAAAAACTACACGAGAAAATTATATATATGTGCTCTATTTTCAAAATGAAAAGAAGTAATTTTTATTTTAAGAAAGTTTCTATATGTGTTGTACTCTCTTTCGAAATATGGTATACAACAACTCATCACGTGACATTTTAATTTCTATTTTGATAAGGGCACTACTAATTCAACGATAAATTTCATTTCATTGAAGTTCAAATGAAGAGTCAATAAATCTATATCTATCAATGGTTAAAAATGCATATAATAAAATATTGTCTACATCATTTAAACTAATTGTTTTAGCCTTTAAATTAGTGTTTTTATGAGCAACAGGATAGAGATAGGATATGAATATATGATATAACCAGATGCTAATATAAATATACCTGATTTAGATAACCAGTCACATAAATAGAAAAAGAAGTCAACTAATTTCTTTTCATACAAGACGAGCAAATCAAGTTTCAACCCGACCCGCATGAATTTATAACACCTCTGAAAATAAAAAATAAAAAAAGAGAAGCTTGCTGTTGTACGCACAACAAACAAGCACGACAAGCAAAGAGAGGAGACAACTAACAAACGGCAGGAGAAGTACAAGAGAAGCATCATCTCATCAAGCAAAGCCAAACTCTCTCTATTGAGATTCAATGGCGACTCCCTCTTCCTCTCCGTCTCCGTCGCCGTCAAGTCACGGTCGGATTCTCCAGTTCGCGCCGTTTCAGAGCATAGTCGACGACGGCTTCTGGCGCCGTTTGTCGGCGCTTAAGCTCGACACTCTTCGCATCGATCAATCTCCAATTCCCATCTCAGGTCCGTACCATTTGCTCGCAACTGGTTTTTGGTCTTCCAGTTTAGTCCCTGATAATATCAAAATTTCGAAGCGATTCTAACTTAAAATTGTCTGTGATTTGACATACAAGGGAACTTAATATGAGCAGAATAGTGTCAATGGTTTGAGAAATTGAACTTGAGTTTGATTTTCTATGACAAATTCTGACAATAGAGGAACACAATTAACTTTTAGTCCAATTTAAATATTATAATCTTAGCTGAAAATGTGTTCTCCATTGAGCAATTTCGGGCCTTAAAAATTTACTCAGAAAATTCGGGTCCAAAATCTCTGATTGTGCATGAGCTCGTCACTATTTGGCTGCTTAATTAAAAACAAATTGTTTAATCTTTGATAAAAAAAAACTTAGGTTTCTATGCTCCTTGCTCTCATTCAAGTGTGTCAAATTATATGACGCTTCTCTCTGAGTCGCTGCCGTCTGATTCGAACACTCAGTCTCCATTAGTGCCGGTGAGAGGAAACAGGAATAAATGCCCAATTCCTGGAACATTACTCAATACTAATACAATGGAGAGCTTTCGGGCACTAGATAAAGAGTCTTTGCTGAAGACTGAAGCCAAAAGGGTAGGCTGATTTTACAGATTTAAAGAGATTTTATGTCTGAAGCAATGAATTTTGTACTGTAATGGAATGACAGGAACCAACTCTTCATTTTTGTTATGACTTGAATAAAAATTGCATAATATCTGAATGGTACAACTGAGTTGCACACATGAGATATATAGTGATGTGCCATTGGAAGCTTAAAGTGTTGCCTGATAAATAAGGCTATATGTGGGCTTAGTCAGTGATAGTTTTTTTAGACCACTACTAGAAACTGAATAGAATTGTCCCATTCCTGCCGTAGTGGTTTCGTTTTAAATTTAGCTGAAGAAAAGTTTACAGCAATACACGAAGTCATTTCCTAAATGACCAAATACATTAAATAAATGATTTTTTATTTTTTATTATTTTCTTTTATCTGAACTGTGCCACGTACAAGCCACGAAGAAGCTCTAAAGAAGCTTAAATATTGGTAATGAAATTTTTCTTTCATTTGAAATAGATTTTGGAGGATATTTGTTCAGGTCGTGCAGAAGAGGAGCCTTCTGTGCTTCTGAGGTTTCTTGTTATATCATTTGCTGATCTTAAAAAATGGGGGTTTTATTACTGGTGCGCATTTCCAGCCTTGGTTCTTGATCCTCCTGCAACTTTGTTAAATCTTAAACCAGCTTCAGAAGCTCTCAATTCTGATGAGGTTTTTCTCAATTGTCAATTTGATACATTTCATTTATCAATTTTCTTTGTTTCCCTTAAAATATATGGATATTGAAATTAGCCAGTTAGTTGCTGTTAAACTTGATTTGTGGAGAAATTTTTGCAGAATTGAGGTACACTCATTGTCATAACTGCAATTTTATTGTGGATTCAAGTCAGATGTGATGTCAATTCAGGACCAGTTGAATTTCAGAAAACATAATTGCATTATTGAGGGCTAACTGCAGCTAACTTCTTAGTTTGGGGCTCATTGCTAATTTTTGGGGGATAAAGTTAGGTTAAGCAATGTAGCTTGGTTGTATAAATGAGGGATCAACCATGTCTGGAGTTTAATTGCATAAGTGAATTTTTAATTTGGTTTTAAATCGGTTCTGAATCGAATAATTTAATGGATTAAATGGGGTCAATCTGGGACTGATTGGGACAATTTTTGGAATGCGGAGTCAGGTACATCCTTGTTAGCTACTTTACCAGTCCTCCTCGTACTTGTACAGACCTGTAGGTATGTCAGTATATAAACCGGAGAAAAGATGATTGTTGATTAGATACTGCAACATGACTATGTTGACTGGTATTACATCGATACAAACATAAAACTTACGCTCGCAATTTGGCATTCAGGTGGTTTCTCTTTCAGCAGCATGCAATGAGTGGAGAAATTCAAGTGTAACAACTGGTATATTTTATATTTTTCTCCTTTAATATAGAATGCCTTATATCATTTTTTATTCAAAAGGAGTAACCAAGTAAATGTACAGATGTACCCTTCTTTCTCGTGAGTATAAGTTCAAATTCTGGTGCAATTCTTAGGCCTTTGAAAGATTGGGAACTCTGCAAAGGTGAAGGTCAAAAGGTTGTATACTATTTCTTATCATTATAGATATAGGTCTGTAACTAGAGGTTTTATTCTTCATGTGCACAAAAAGTCAGGTGTGCAGTAACCCTTGCAAAGGGAACATAAATTAAGGTGCCCCTTTCTGAAAATTGCCTTATAAGTTGCTTTCCTATATCCCAAATAAAAAGAGAAAGGGACTGTATAATTTAGTTTGTTCTAAAAATCAGAAATTTATGCTTCTCATTTTTCCAGGGTGTACATTATATAGTTTTGCCTTTTTTAATAGACAGACATTTTATGGAACCTTCAGCATTGTATCTACTAAATACTTTTCTACCCTTTCTTAAGCATTATATGTAATTATTATGTTCCAAATCTGTTAGATGAAATTTCATGTGTAACCCAACCATCTGCAGAAAAAGCTCAAATATTTTTGACATACTCCTGCAAGATGAAAAGCAGCATGCATGTTATTGCGACATAAAAAAAACAAAAACATTATCTAGACCCCAATTTCCATATTTTTTTTTAAACAGTCCTTTATTATTGCTACTTGTCTCTTGAAAAATGAGGTTAAGGTGGCTGTTCTAGTAATTTAGAAATAAGGGAAATGGGGGGCTGGTGATATCTCAATCATTTTACAGGGTAGTGTAATACTTCTGGTTTGACATTTTGTGCTTAAAACATGTGTTCCAACTATTGTTGTATTAAAATTAATATCAAATGATGTTTTGTAGGTTTTATTTGGGTTTTATGACCCCTGCCATTTGCCAACAAATCCAGGATGGCCACTTAGAAACTTCCTTGTATTTATCAGCTTGAGGTGGAATATAGAGAAGGTCAATTTCTTCTGCTATAGAGAGAAACAAGGATCAGCTGACATGACACTTTCCCTTGTTGGTGAAGCCTTGGTCTCTCCCCCAAGTGGTATGAAACCGTTCTTTGGTGAAATTATTTTTTATTTATTTATTAAATGACCTGGACTTCTATCCCAGTAATACAGCTATTCTATTTTGTGTTGTGGTTTAATCTTGTTAGTTATGTGGCTTGTTTGGGTTCTGCTTATGCATTTGGTGTTCAATTGAGTATCACTATGCTTACTTCCTCCACTGGGGCTTAAGAATCTTACTTATGTTATATCATGGGTTATTTGCACACTTTAGTGTTAAAACCTTGGTGATATGTCATTTATGGTAACCAAACCTTATTTTATATCTATTTATGTTGATACCATTGGCCTTTTTTTTTTTTTTTCTGTTCTAGCATGGAGAGACCCACAATACATACCTAAAGCAGTTGGATGGGAACCAAAAGGAGGAAAGCTCATGCCTAGATTTGTAAGCCTAGCAGAATCAATGGATCCTGAAAGGTATTTTTTTTCCCTTTCGGTTTGATCTTTTCTGGGGCATTACTGCACCAAATTTCATGATTTGGTGAAGACATGTAATTATTATATGGTATCAAGGATGAAAGATTTCGATTGTAGCATGATTTTGGCAAAATGTAATTAATAGACACCTGTAATCGGCCCCATAATACATTACCATACTATTCTGGTGTGGGTTCTTTAAGTGAAAGTTTTGTTTTCTCTGAATTGCACAATTAGCATCGATTTAATTGAAATCTGCTTCAGTTAACCCTCTGCTAATATGTCTCTTGTATGCATTCATCTTGGCATTGAATTACTCTCAGTTGTGCAACTAATAACTATAAGAGACAGAAAAAGAAAATGAAAAGAAAATATCAAAATGAATGGTGAAACCATTATTGTTGAGAAATGGTGCCAAAATAAATATTGATAAAATATTCTTTAAAAAATAATGAACAATAGGATAAAGAATATCATTTTATAGAATTTTGGTCGTGTTTCTAGGTTGGCTGTGTCAGCTGCTGAGCTTAACTTGAAGCTCATGAGATGGCGTACCTTACCTTCTCTTGATCTAGATATGTTGTCTGGTGTAAGATGTCTGCTCCTAGGAGTTGGTACACTCGGTTGTGAGGTTGCACGGATTCTCATGGTCAGTATTCTAAGTTGTCACACTTATTAAATTATCTAATTACTTCTAGCATTACTTAACCACTACTAGCCCTTGTTGCCGCATACTAAACTGCATTATACCTTTAGATGCGCAATTGAACTCTAATTTAAGGAAGTGAAACCTCAACTGTGCAGTCAATATTACAAAAGTAAATTTATAAATTTGCGACATCCAAGGGGTAGTGTTACTGAAACTAAGCAGTTGCCACTTCAGATACTGAAGCTGACAAAATTAGCACCGGAACCCAAGATTTTCTGCTTAATATTTTTTTTTTGGAAATAAGTAGATGAGCGCTCTACCACTTTTCAATTATGAAAAGCCAAAAAACAACAAAAACAAATATCCAGAAAAATATAGTCAAACCAAAACAGGCCCTCTACCCCTAACCTTTATCTATCGTACCAGTAAAACAAACATCTACTGGTACAACTAAAAACATACCAAGAGAATGAAATCTTTCTCTCTGCCTTATTTAACAAACAAAATTACCACTTGCCAACAAAGGAAAAATACACACACATGATATCAATCATCCACAGTACCAACAAACAACTACAAAAATAACCCCTACTACTGGATGCAACCAGAGAGGAGAAAATCATCGTCTTTTTATTTGAATTATCAAACTTGAGTGTCACCATTCTCCAAAGCCAGTATCTCCTGTCCTCCTCCATCCAGCAACAGTTGCCCATGTCCTAGCAGGCTTCACAAGTTGAATGGAGCTGGCCCCATGCCTTCCACCTGAAATGGGGGTTCTTCCTCCACCAAAGCAAGCACTTGGTCTTTCATAGCTGCAGGCCATAAACCTGACCAGTAATAGAGCAATGCTTTTACTTTAGTACTATAGTATCTCAATGTAGCACTCTTGGCATTTTGAAAACAAACTTCATTCCTCAAAAGCCAACAGGTCCATAATATATATGCTTATAAAAGCCATATGCATCTCATTACTGACAACATTAGATATGGTCATAAAATCATCCAAGGAGTCAGGTGTATGAAAGATATTGAATTTTCCTTAGCAACCAGAGCCACATTCCTTGGACATGGTCACAATTAAAAAACAAATGATCTATCTTCTCATCATTATGGAAATACACACAATTAATTGGACCTTCCCACCCTCTATGTGCTTAATAATTTTAGAATACCATCAATATCAAGTGTGGCTATGAAGATGAATCCTCATATTAAGTTTTACATTTTTATAATCCTGATTGATATAGAATATGTTTATTTTCTAATTCAGGCGTGGGGAATACGAAAAATGACTCTGATTGATAGTGGCAGAGTAGCCATGTCTAATCCCGTGAGGCAATCGCTTTACACATTTCAAGACTGCCTTAATGGCGGTGAGTTCAAGGCTAATGCAGCTGCAAGAAATTTGAAGCAGATATTTCCAGCAGTGGTGAGTTCATACTCTTGGTGCAGATCTAAGCTTGTTTTATGAATATTCACAGTGGTTAATTAGGCCAAAACATTTTTTTTTTTTTTTTGTGTAAGTATGCAAGAAGTTACTTTGTTGTACAGGGACAAGTGGAAGGTAAGGTACATGCATTTTTTTCTAAAGAAATAGAGCAGTTAGGAGTGAATAATACATTGTCCATTGTTATTGTAGGGGATCGAGTGGTATTGACCGTAATTGTTGTAATTGCAATTGGGGCCCCTAGATCTACATGTATCAGCTGTAATTGTTGTATAACGTTTCAAGAAATTTTTTTATTTTTTATTTTTGGGTGATAGGAAGTGGAGGGAATAGTGATGCCAATACCTATGCCAGGGCATCCTATTGCAGCCAAGGAAACAGACACTGTGCTTGAATCATGCAAGCGTCTTGAGGATTTGATCGAGTCTCATGACATAACCTTTTTATTAACTGATACACGAGAGAGCCGGTGGCTCCCCACACTTATCTGCTCAAATAAAAACAAGGTACTTTCTCCTTGCATCTATGACTTGTATGCTTTTGTTGGGGCAGTTCCTTCTTCATATGTTTTGTTGAATTAGAAAGGAACTTCTCAATTTTGCTAAAATTTGTTTCTGTGCAGATAGCTATCACAGCTGCATTAGGATTTGATAGCTATCTTGTGATGCGGCATGGGGCAGGACCCATGCCAACTACAAGTCCAGGTGCCACGGCGACTGATGTGGGATTTACAGCTCCACGATTAGGGTGCTACTTCTGCAATGATGTTGTTGCTCCTATTGATGTAATTTTTAATACTAACTGTTACCTTCCCATATGGGTTTACTTTTTACACTTCTTGAAGCTTTCAAAAACTACATGAGTGAAGATGCTTTAAAAGCTAGGATATAGTGGTGCTACTTCAATATCTGAATTATGAATACAATTATACTTTAGATAAAGGGTACAGATAAGCAATTATGAATGCTAAGTGTACTTGTATAGTTTGGCCTCTCATTTTTATATTCTATTGTGCAGTCCTTTAATATCTGTACGAATGAGGCCTTGACAATTGCTTATTTCATGTTTTTAATTTCTGTTAGTCGGTCTCTAACCGCACGTTGGATCAGCAATGCACGGTTACACGGCCTGGGCTTGCTCCAATTGCCTCTGCTCTAGCTGTTGAGTTGCAAGTCGGCCTCTTACATCATCCGGACAAGTAAACATTGGTGTTTTTTTCATTGTTTCTTTTTTTTTTTTTTGGTTTGGGAAGTGGGGGGGGGGGGGGGGGGGGGGGGCGCACTAACACTTGGAACTGGGTTGACTCTAAGAGGTCAAGTGTTCAATTCCCGCATGCTTGTGATAGGCTTGGCGAGCCAACATAAAACACTAACCATATATAAAAGAAATGACCAGGGTCAGGGTGTCATTTCTATCATACCCCGACTTGTTTGGGACAAAGGCTTTGAACCTTTGAACTAGCACTTGGAACTGTTGTGGTTAACTATATATAAAAAATGAAAAAAAAAAATTGTGCAATAGTTCTTGTCAGATCACAAGGAACTTATTTAATTAACTAATAATTTGGCATCACCAATCAACGGTCACCATAGTTCTACCAGTTATAGAAATAACACACGAAATGTACTCTGCATCATGCGCCTTTTTTTTATTTTTATAGGATAAATGCTAAAGGAGAGATTGCGGGTTCAATTGTTAGCAGCAGTGATGACCAGCCACTTGGCATATTGCCTCACCAAATTCGTGGCTCTCTCTCACAGTCTTCTCAACTAACACTACTTGGCCACTCTTCTCAAAGTTGCACTGCCTGTTCTGAAGCCGTAAGCTACTTTTCAATTTTAAATGGAAAAAGTTTATGTGAATGGTCAAAATTCCATTTACTGTCCTGTATATGGGCAATTTAATTTTTATATTATTGAAAGGAAACATGGCCGAAAATTCCCAGTATGGGAAGTACTGAGTTGACAGATAACTTGCCTACAGACAATCAAAATATTTTCTTTCCATCTTTCTCCTTTTGACATCTTTTTGTAAGAAATCTGAAAATGTTGGATTATATAAATATTTTTTCATGTCTTTTCTGGCTATAAGTACCACTTTTTATATCTCAAGGTTTTCAGGTGTATACATGCTCATGTTGGTTTTTATAACGTTACATTACATAAATGATCTGATAATTTTGGTCTGAGGCATTAAAATTCCTTATTTCTCCTTAAATATTGTTCAATAACTTGGCATTGGCAAAACTAGCAAATGAGGTATACTGCCAAGTAAATTTCATTGACAATATTTGTTTTTCATCTTTGATTTTAAAATAGATTATGTAAACTATATTATTACTTCTCCCTCTTTCAGGTTGTGGCAGAGTATAGGCAGAGAGGATTGGAGTTTGTTTTGCAAGCAATTAATCAGCCAACTTACCTAGAGGACCTAACAGGATTAACTGAACTGATGAATTCAGTGGGCTCTTGCCAACTGGATTGGGTTGACGATGATGCAATTAACGAAGAAGACGGTGATGATTTTTGATATTTTGAAAGCAATGACACTTTTATTTATTTAATTTATAATTGATGTATCTATTTTTGTCTATTTCTTGTATATATAATTTTAAATTACTAATTTTATTCTTTTCTCTTACAACTTGTTTTCCTGGTATCTTTCTATTCAATAAGGTCTCGCAATGGCTAACAGCCCAATGGCCAGTTAGTTTATAAAATCTGTATCTGTCGGCCGACTAGTCGTTTTTCCTTGTTAAAGATCGAATTTACACCTGATACTCTCAACCGAGTAATGGTAATATCAACTTGTAGGTCGCAAACAGGAAAACCAGAACTTTAAACACTGTTATTTTCCTCACAAAGTAGTTTTACATTTCCTCTAATTACAATAGATCAGACAAATTAAATGTCTGACGCGAATATAAACTAATTTACTTTTTTTATTTTACAACGATACCCACAACGACAGATAATATGCACATTTGCTTAATCAAACCCAACCCCTCAACGTATACACAGTTTTTAACTTTTGTGATAAGAGGATCTATATGAGAGCAGCATCCAGTGATTCATGAGAGAAAACGGCCAACTTGGACAACTCATCAAAAAACACAGCCGAGTGTTCCTCCTTGACACAACGCAAGATCAGCCTGATCCCTGTTTTAGGCAAAGGCGGCTTCAGATATATAGCTGTCGCAATGATGTCAAGATCATCGTTCAATGGGAAAACATACTTCGGCTGGCCCCACCCGAAGTTGACCTCATTGAATCCGACCTTGGTCCAGTCTGACACAGCCAGTGTTCCATAATCCAACGCCACATTTTGGTACGATTTAGAGCGCCCGTACATCCAATCCTCAAACTTAGTTGATAGTGCTGCCTTTTCGTCTTTTATTATACTCATGACTGTTACAAGAGATGCCTTGTTGATCTCCTGACTAGACTTTGTAATGCCCATCGGGTAGACGCAATTACCATAATACCCCTCAACAGAGGGTAACACGCCATGTAGCAGATGCCGTGTGCTAGCAGCAAATCCCAGCCGGGTTTCAGCTTCAGGCGCCAAATCAATTGCATGTGCACGGCATTTAAAGATCATGGCTGTCACAACATCAAAAGTTGAGCTCTTTTGACCCGTCTCAGTCATGTATAAGCCCTTGATACGATTGATACTATCTAGGGAGATGTCAACTACTGAGGTGGTGAAATTAAAAATGGTGAAGGACGGAGGGGGCCCTGCCAGCGGCACCTTGGGTGGGGCAGGAATGTGTTCTCGGGACCACACCGGTTTCACAGTTGGCTTGGGAAGGCCACAAGCCATCTCACCAACAGCATTCAGGAATTGTCCAAAACCTATACCATCAAAGACCAGGTGGCTTGAGCAGATACCGATGGTGAATCCACCGCAGGTGAATTTAGTGACCTGAGATTACCATGGCACGTGTCAGAATCTATGGATGCCAGTGGTGTTCACATTTTTTTATTTTTTTTCCCCCAAAATTTTCTAACCTATAAACCAAAAGGAAAAATGTTACAAAATTACCTGAATCGAAAGGATTTCATCTTGAAGCTTGGTTTCTGGTGGAGGCTGCGGCAGTAGCTGCTCCTTGGGTATCATCAGTGGCCTTTCCAGATAATTTACTTCTTCAAGGCTACAATTCGCATTTGCTTCGACAAACCAAATTCCCTCGCCAGTGCAATCCACCTCAGGCTCACCCTATTATATTAATATGATTAGTCACTCCATCCAAAACCTAAAAGCTAACAGAGAATGCCTATATGTAGTTTTTACTATACATTTTATTAATCTCTCTTCCCGCTTCTATAGTTTATATGTGATTATTATTTGTCAACAGTAGATACAAATTTTTATTAGCGCCATATAATATTTGAACAAGTATACTTAGAATTTCTGCTGTCACTGTATAAGCATAGTAATATTCTTCATATATCTAGGGAAGTATATATATGCTCATTATGAGCTAGCTAGTTTGTTTAACTAACCTGAACAAAGTCTCATAGAAGCAACACCTCTATCAAATTTGCGTGCACACACGCCTCACACTGTAAATTGTTCAACTCTGAATGCATCTACTAGGAAATGAATTTTGAAGCACAATTAAGTTATTACTAGCTTAGTCTCCCTATCACTCTACATATACGTACGGTAGCAGGAAATCAAATGTAACTCGCTTGATAGAAATCTTTTTACTGGATCGTTTTTATACGATGTCACCAGAAACATGTTCACAGTTTACAAACCATTAATATGTTGACTGATAAATAGCAAATATAGAAAATAAATCTAAAAAAGAAGCTACAATTAGAAATAATTTCCATATAATACAAAGTAATAATACAATTACCGGATTAATCTCGGTGATTTTTCCTGCGACTGGGTAGTAGTGCACAAGTGCTTTTGCAAATGCATCCCTGATCCTAGTTGCTACTTTTACACCATATGTAAAAACTATTACTATATCAATTGACATGCGCCCTGCAGTGCAACGATCGATGGATGAGAGAGGGAGGGTTTCTATTGGGGTGGTAGATGTTGGCGGGACCCTAACAGCGGGTGATTTTGTTATCATGTGTGCACTCATAGCTTCTCAGTTAAAGTGCATGCAGTTGTGTGTGTCTTAGGGAATTGGTGGAATGATCATGCATATGCATAGCTATATATAGTGAGAGTATATTATTTAAATTATGTGAAACCGGGATAATTTTAGGACAGATTATTAAATGCAGCCAGACATTTGATTAATTTGAGTTGTATGACATGATAATAAAGTTTGATACAAAATGTGCTGTAGATCAAGATGAATGGCAGTAGACGTCACCTCTCTATATGGAGATATAGCTAGTATGCTTGATTTCCGTAAAATACAATCTCTTAGGATATGTTTTTAACGTTTTATTTAAGTTTACTGAAAAATGCTATATATTTTCATGCAATTGGGTGATTGCAGGATTTTTCTATATATTTTATGGAACCGGGCCCAATCACGTGCTGGCCTTTATTTTCATTAAAAAAAAAAAAACATTATGCACTTGGAAACCGCGGAAGACGAACTTCGATTGATCATGATCTGTGTGCGTTTGATGCTGCTTTAATTGTTAATGGCCATTTTTTTTTCACATATTATTGGTAGCTAGGATGATAGTAAATTTTCATCAATATGTAAAATGTTGGTGAGCAATCCATATCACTAAAAAATTATGAATGAAACAGTTTCGTTGAAATTCGACAATGATAAACGAAAAGGAAGATGAAAATTAGTTTGAAAAGGACGGAAAAGCTTAGCATTAAAAGCCCGTAGGCGTTCCTTGACACATTCAACATATAATTCTGGGATTGTAATAATGCTATCGTTCAAAATCCGGTTGGAGGTAATTTATGAATATATAAATTTCAATAAATTGCAGAACTTAAACCTATCTTATCTTATTAAGGGGGGAAAGAAAACACAAATTAATCTCATTCTCCGTAGACAGATTACTCCTGCAAATCAGAGAAGCCATAATTTCACACACACAAAAAAAAAAAAAACTCAGATAAACAACTTATAATATCACACGATTAAAATTATATACCAGAGCGCTCTGTTGGTAGGTGCCGATTGCCAAGTGCTAGATATGTATACAACTTTCAAAATAAAAGATAGATATGGTAGTCCTTTTTAAATGTGATGTTCTTGAACTGATGGTGAAAAATGATCGATGTTCTTGGGCTGAAGAGTATTTGCAAGTCATGAAATTTGAAAAACATGCCAACCTACCTAACACGCAAGTCATTTTACAGTTATTAACGCTCGTCGGTAGGTGCCAAATTGATATGCTCCTTTTTTTATTATGTATTGTAACATTTAAATTTTTGGATTTTGATGTCATAAATAAAGATGCTAATATCAGGATTACGGAATCAAGTCTGATAGCCTCTTAGAAAATAAATAAGAAAAGTCACATTAATTTATAGGACTTGCAAAACATATTTTATTTCAACCCGACCCACATGAACAACAAACCAATCCGCGAGAAATGGAAGAGCAGCAGTAGTCGCTGTCAAAGTCACGGTCAGATTCTCCGGTTCCCTCCATTTCAGGACATAGTCGATGACGGCTTCTGATGCCGTCTCTCGGCGCCTAATCCTTAATTCCATCTCAGGTCCGTACGGTTTCCTCTATCCTTCTCTCTCGAGACTGTGCTCCAACGTTATTGTTTTAGCGTTCCGTGTTTAGTCCCTGATAATTCAATAACGAAAATAAGTTAGTCTGCGTTATCGTTTTAACTTTTTTCTTCATGATAATTAATGGAGCTTTGACTTATCTGGTCCACGTTCCTAGGGAGCTAAATTATCGAATAATGCTTGGGTGTTTTGCAAATCACCATCTTTCTAACTCATATTTGGAAATCTTCTTTTATAATTTTTTAATCCAAAAATAGGATTCTGGTAAAAATTATAGAAATATTTTAAAAAAATTTTAAACACACATCAAAATAAAGAAAGAAGTTAAATAAAGAAAGAATATGAACAGCAACTGGACTGGAACAAATAAGTCATTTACATTAGAAAATTGATTTAAATCAGGCCTTTCTACGTTAAACTCCAGGCCTAAAGGCCTCAAGTCATTTATAAAATAGGAGACCTAGGAAGGCAATTCTGGCCCAATAAAGGTTTGAAATAGGAGACTTCAGGTCGTGGTTTCGCGAGTTGAATTAAACTCGCTAAATCCGCCGAAAAAATTATAACTAACTTTAATTAATTACGAAATTATAAAATAATCCGTTTTTAATAAAATTTTTAAAACTGACTGCGCAGTTTCGGAATCTGAGATTCCGAAACTAATTCTGCTTAGTTTCGGAATCTGAGATTCCGAAACTAACTATTTCTAACATTTGTGCGGGAAATAGCTAGTTTCGGAATCTGAGATTCCGAAACTAGCTATTTCCCGCTTAGAAAAACATATTTTTATTAATTTATTTTACTTTTATTATACTTTATTATTAATATACTTTAAAATAATAACAAACATTATTTATTAAAACAACTATTATTAATTTTTCAAATACTTTCTAATAATAACAACTATTATTAATTTTTCAAATACTTTAAAATAATAACAAATATTATTTATTAAAATAGTATAGTATAAATTATCAAATTCTATGTGATAATAGTAGAGGAAAAATTACATAACCTATGCCATGCCATCTTTCATAAAGCACTCACTGGTCCTTACATTTAACTAAAAGTTTAGTAAGGAAATAAATCTATCCCACGTTAATGATAAAATAAAACCTAATAAGGGATCTTAATAATGGGCCTTACATAAATATATCATAGAAATAGAAATATTACGTAAATAAGAGGAGAGAGAATCTAATTATCCTTTCTTAATTCATTGTGGGGACTAAATGGTTTTGTGCGCATGATTTGGAGAAAATAGTGAATTGATTCTAATCTCCAATATGCACTCAAAAATTTTTTTATGTGATGTTTAGGTTTGAAAACTTTCAAATTAGATTTTGGAGGTTCAGACAGCGTTTTTTGGCCCCGAAAATGGTCGTTACGGGGTAAACCCCCGTAAACCTTGTAGATCTCGTCGCGAGCTTTCCGGAAAGTGCTCATATGCCCAAAACGGACTTTCCTATCAAAATTAAGCCTCCTTGAAGTTATAGTGTTCCAAAACATCGATTTTTTAAGTGTTTTCTTTCATCTCTCTTATATGCATATATAATATGTTGAGCTACTCGTTGTGAATCATTGTAAGCAGCCTAATTTGAAGGGACACAACTGAGATTCCGAAACTAGCTAGATTCCCGCTCAGACGTCAGAAAACTTAATATTTTATCCTATTTTATTACTATACTTTACTTTTATTATACTTTACCATATAACACTACTTTATTACTTTTATTTTATTATTTTTACTATAATATTTTTAAAAAATTTGAAAATAATAACAAAAATTATTTATTAAAACAATTATTATTAATTTTTCAAATACTTTCTAATAATAACAAAAATTATTTATTAAAACAACTATTATTAATTTTTCAAATACTTTAAAATAATAACAAAAATTATTTATTAAAAACTAATAATAATAGAATATAAATTATCATATATATACATTTATCAAACTCAATAACTTAATAATATAAAAAAATAACACATATTTCATTAATATAAAAAATAACACATAGTTCTCTCTCTTTAATTAATTAAAAAAATTTAAAAAATTAAATTTCGCTCAAAAAGTGGCTGAAATGTCAGCAGGTTTAGTTTCGGAATCTCAGATTCCGAAACTAGCTAGTTTCGGAAACTGAGATTCCGAAACTAAGCAGAATTAGTTTCGGAATCTCAGATTCCGAAACTGCGCAGTCAGTTTTAAAAATTTTATTAAAAACGGATTATTTTATAATTTCGTAATTAATTAAAGTTAGTTATAATTTTTTCGGCTAAATCCGACGTACCAAACTCCCAATAAAGGTTTGAAATAGGAAGGCAATTCTGGCCCAATAATATAAAGTAATTAGTTTTTATTGTACAATGACCCAACAACAGCAGAAAGCATAAACACTTCTGTTGAATTAAACCCAAAGTCCGCACACTTTTTAACTTTGTGGCAACAGGAATTTTTAAAACTTTTTAAAATGACATTAGAATCGACCAATTCATGAGAGAGACTGTCTGATTGGCTGCACACATATTTCAAAAAGTGCACGGTAGTACTAATTAAGCGGACCAGTTTAAGGTAAGCAGTGTGCCAGTTTTCGATCCAAATCGTCAGATTAAAATTTTTTCGGAATATGTATTATTCTTGGGACATCCATCATTGATCGGACGGTTCGGATTAAAGGTTAGCACTATGCTGATCTTAAAGCTGTCCGATCAGTGATGGATGCCTCGTGAATAATACCAGATTGATAGGTCCGAAAAAATTTAACCGTCCAGATCAGATCGGACGGCTAGTATCGAAAGTTGGCATACTGGTCCGCCTCTGGGCTCTGAGATAATAAATAAAAAAAAAAGGCACATTAATTTAGTGGACTTGCAAATCAGATTTTATTTCAATCCAACCCAAATGAACAACTTACAAGTGAAAGAGAAGCAGCTGATGAAGCAACCAATCCCCAATATCAAGTCACTGTCGGGTTCTCCAGTTGGCGCCGTTTCTGAGTATAGTCGATGACGGCTTTTCTGACGCCGTCTGTGGGCGCGTAAGCTCGACACTCTTTACATCCCATCTCAGGTCTGTACGGTCCTCTCTCCTTCTCTCTGTCTCGAGACTGTTCTTTAGCGTTATTGTTTTAGGAGTTTCGTGTCTAGTCCCTGATAATTTCAAAATTCGAAAACGATCTTAACTTCTGTGTCCGTGATTTGACCTCCAGAATTTTAATAAGAGGAATGTAGAATTAGTGGAGTTGAAATTTCAAAACTTACTCGTCTTCTATAGAATTACGCATGAGCTTGTCCCTATTTGGCTGCAAATAAAGAATGCTTTAGTTTCTATGCTCCTTGCTCTCATTCAGGTGTGACAGATTATGTGACGCTTTTCTCTGAGTCGGTGCGTGCGTCTGATTCAAATACTCAGTCTTCATCTAAGGCAGTGAGAGGAAACAGGAACAAATGCCCAATTCCCAGAACATTACTCGACTCAAATACTTTGGATTTTGGAGAGCTTTTGCGCACTAGACAATAAATCTTTGTTGGAGACTGAAGCCAAAAAGGTAGGCTGATTTTACAGATTTAAAGAGATTTTATTTCCGAAACCCTGATTTTGTACTGCAATGGAAAGACTCAAAATTAAATTGAAAGTCATTCTTGCAATCATTTGCCTTGTTGTCAAAATACTTTTTTTTTTGTTATGACTCTGTTTTATAATTAATTGCATAATGTTTGGGTGGCACAATTGAGTTGCACGCATGATATTTTTTATGCACAATTGGAAGGATATGGCTTAGTCTGATAACTTACGCTTAATACGGGCTTCCTCGGTGACCAGTGATAGTTTTCATAGACCTACCACTTGTATATTGTTAAGGATTGATTCATTCCTGTACCAAGTAGTATTAAAAATTGGCTTGAGGAAAATTTTACAGCTATACATGAGTCATTTCCTAAATGACAAATTTGTGAAACAAATGATTTTTTTTAATATATGCAGCAATTAACGAACACGACACAATGATGATTTTTGATAGTTTGAAGGGAATGACACTTTTGTTTATTTATGTTATTATTGATGTAGTTATTTGTGTCTATTTCTTTATTAGTAATATTGCACGATGCTACAAATCAAAAGCTCTTATTAAATCACTTATCCTATACAAATACGTTATTTACATTGGAAAATATTTTCAGGATCAGGCCTTTTTATGTTAAATTTCAGCAAAACGGCCTCTAGTTAACAGGAATTCCATCTGTCAGCCAGCTAGTTCTGGCTTAATAAAGGTTCCAAACATAGAATTTACAGATGAAACTCTTAACCGAGGGATAGTAATTTTATATACTGTTGTCTTCCTCAAAAAGTTAACCGTAGCGTTTATTTTATAATTACAACAGATTTTGACAGATATTTTTCTCTGGCAAGAACGTAACTGATTAGTTTTTATTGTACAATAGCCCTACAACAGCAGAAAGTATGAACACTTGCAGAATTAAATCCAACGCCACTGTACACACACAGTTTTTAATTTTGTGACAACACAGTAAACCAAATTCTTAAAATGACAGTATATCCAACGATTCATGAGAGAAACAGTCTAATTGGCTGCACATATATATATATATATATGAAAAAAAGCACCATATTACTAACTACTAAGCCATTTTGGACAATTCTTCGCAAAAGACAGCCGAGTGTTCCCCCTTGACACAACGCAAGATCAGCCTGATCCCAATTTTCGGCAAAGGTGGCTTCAGATATATACCTGATGCAATAATATCAAGGTCGTCATTCAACGGGAAAACATACCTCGGTTGGCCCCACCCAAAGTCGACCTCGTTGAGTCCAACCTTGCTCCAGTCCGACACAACCATCGTTCCATAATCTAACGGCATGTTGTAGTATGATTCGGTGCACCCATACATCCAATCCTTGAACTTAGTTGAAAGTGTCATTTTTGCACCTTTTATTAGACTAATGACTGTTACAAGAGAGGCCTTATTGATCTCCTCACTAGACTTTGTAATGCCTATCGGGTAGAGGCAATTACCATAATACCCCTCGACTGAGGGTAACACGCCATGAAGCAAATACCGTGTGCTAGCAGCAAATCCCATCCGAATATCGGCTTCAGGCGCCAAATCAATTGCACGTGCACGACATTTGAAGATCATGGCTGTCACAACATCGAAAGTGGAGCTTCTTTGGCCTGTCTCAGCCATGTACATGTCCTTGATTCGACTGATACTATCCAAGGAAATGTCAACCACTGAGGTGGTGAAATTGAAGATGGTGAAGGGCAGTGGGGGCCCTGCATGTAGCGCCTTGGGTGGGGCCGGGATATTTTCACGGGACCACACTGGTTTCAAAGTCGGCTCAGGAAGGCCAGATGCCATCTCTCCTACTGCTTTCAGGAATTGTGCAAAACCTTGACCATCAAACACCAGGTGGCTTGAGCAGATACCAATAGTGAATCCGCTGCATGTAAATTCAGTGACCTGAGAATAAAAACATACTGTTGCTTTTATCAAACTAAGATATTAACTGGGTATATAACTATACAAACTTAGGAGTAAGGTTGATCATTTACTCGATTTTAATATATGCGCACATCAAGTGCACAAAGATGCAGTGTGCTATTAGTTCAGAATAAGTATTGCAATCACCAGTTGGTGATATGTTGCAATCAAAAGTTGGAATTTGCTTGATGGGTAGAGATGGCTTTTACTATACAGGGGCCAGTACAACAGTATATGCAACGTTTTTTTTTTTTTTTCGTTTTTGGTTATTTTGCAGAAATCACCATAGCACGTGTGAGTATCAAGGAAAGCTAGTTTTGTACACAGTTTATTTTTTTTATCCTAAAAAAATGCAAAAAAGCATTCCAAGTGTTAAGAGCGGTACAAATGATTGCAGGAACAACCAATTCAGGTTTAATGGCAACCGACGTCATTAATCGCCCCCCCCCCCCCCCCCCCCCCCCCCAAAAAAAAAAAATAATAATAATAAATAAATAAAAAATAAAAAAATAATAATAATAATAATAATAAAATAAAAATAAAAATAATAAATTAAAATAAAAGTTAAATAAAAAAAAATCACCTGAACCAAAAGGATTTCATCTTGAAGGTTGGCTTCTGATGGAGGCTGGGGCAGCAGTTGCTCCTTGGGTATCATCAGTGGCCTTTCTAGATAATTTATTTCTTCAAGGCTACAATTCGCTTTGGCTTCGACGAACCAAATTCCTTCGCTGGTGCAATCCACCTCAGGCTCACCCTGTCATATACATATAGTTAATCACACCTATAACCTAAGCAAACAGAGATTACACATATATGTACACTTTTGTATTTTACCATATTTCTTATTAATATCTCTTCCCGACTCTTGCTTCTCAGAATATGTTTGAGTGAGAGATAAATAATTAGAATATGTTCGAGTGTAATCATAAATTAATTTTTACCACCAAATTAAGTGAACTCAGAATATGTTCGAGTGAGACATAAATAATTAAAACTTTTGCGGTCATTCGGTTTGTGTTTTTTTCATTTATATTTCTGGAGAATTTTATGACTAGCTATGTGCTGGATTGATTTTCTAACCTAAAGAATTCTAAGCCAGAAGAAGCTATAATAGAAAAAAATTTCCATAAATATTGACAAAGTAAAATTTAATATTATCACCAGATTAAACTCAGTGATTTTTCCTGCGACAGGGTAGTAGTGCACGAGTGCTTTTGCAAGTGCATCTCTGATGCGTTTAGCTGCTTTTACACCATGTGTAAAAACTGTAACTGAATCAATCGACATGCGGCCTGCAGTGCAGCGATCGATGGAAGAGAGAGGGAGAGTCAAGATCGGGGTGGTCGAGCATGGCGGGACCCTAACTGCAGGTGATTTTGTTATCATGTGTAAGCTCATAGCTTCTAATTAAGTCAGAGCGCGTGCTTCAGTGTGTGCGTGCGTGCGTGCGTGTGTGTGTGTCTGTGTCTGTGTCAAGGGAGTGAGTGGAATGACCATGCGTGTAAGTATAGCTATATATAGTAAGATTATGCTATTTATTTAAGTGGTGGCGGGATAATTTAAGGATAGATCATTAAACGCTGCCCCACATTTGATTAATTTGAGTAGTGACGACATGATGACACGATGATACACTATCATTTGTTGATATATATTGCATTGCAATAGACTTCACCTCTTTACTGCTATATGATTTCAATTTCTATTAATTACTCTTATATGGTTTCAGACCCTTACAAACAGCGCGAGACAATTTATTTGGTAATGACTAGAAATTTTACTAATTGGCAAAATATTGATACTACATTATATGGCTTAAGGTAAGATTTAATAGCTCTTGGTTTTAATTCACCCAACTTCAATTTATTTTCTCTTGACCTCAATTTTATTTAAGTTGCCGAAGGTTTTAAAAGTTTATATATAATATATAGAGAGAACATACAGTTAGGGCTGCAAGTTTTTCGTTTCATACCATTTTTCGTTTCGTTTCGCCTTGGCGAAACGATTAACGAAACAAATTCTATTTTGTATGGTTTAGCGAAACGATTAACGAAATTAAAATATGTTTTTTTCCTGTGTAAATTACGTAATTTTCGTTCGTTTTGATCGTTTCAGCAATACGAAACGATTAACGAAAGATCAAATCTATTTCGTCATCGAAATGAAACGGTTAGCGAAACACTTCATTTTCGTTCCGTTTCTAACGTCTTGCAGCCCTGCATACGGTGCATACTAATGTACGGAAATTTCGGTGCATACTGATCCAAGCTCTTGATCTGCTTCAAAATTACCGATCCAAATCGTCCAATATATTATCCCTATTGTAATCTCTTTGCAGACCAAATTTTATATTTCATCTTATTCAAAAATGGCAAGCTTTACAAAATTCGAAAAAAAAAGAAAATAAATTTCAAAAATTGTAAAATTTGGTTTGCTATGAGATTTCAATATATAGATTGAATTGGTTAATTTAGATTTGTCAATTTACAAAATCACCGATCAAACGATCATGGTTCACGAAGGCCTAAATGAACCATGGTTCACAATAGATATTCTATATATATATAAGTTATCAATGGGTTCACCATTAATTGTATTGATCAATTACACGTAATGTACTTTTACTTATCGAAATGTGATCGATGCATCGACTAATTTTAGCAACAATAAATTAATTTAATAATAAGATGAGGTCTTAGAACCTCATTTTTGTTTCAAAAAAAAAATTAGCTACAATAAATTGATTTAAAATTAAGTTCCCGGTTAGAAAAATATTGTACGGTGATCCTTGACTAAAACAGTAAAACTTTATAAGAATCTGGAAATGCGATACACAGCTATAGTTTTTTCTCAGTATAACATAAAAAGGGAAAATCATCCAAAGATTCCAATCCAACCAAAAAGGTATATTCACCTGAATGGCCACTGAAAGTTCCTTTTTCTTAATTTATTATTTGACGCAAATAGCTAGTGGCGGGCTAGCGGCTCAAATCCTGAAACAGAAAATAATGATGGTCTCAGTTTAATTGGAACTTTTTACAACCAAGTGTGAAGACGAATAAAAAAAAAATTGAGACTAAAGATTAGAAAAGCAAAGGGGAGAAAAAAATGATGAGGACAAAAAAGTGAGAAGGAGATTAAATTTATCAAGAACACGCTACAAAAACGCTGTTAAAATTAGAGAAGAATAAAAGTAGTATATGTTGGTTTTTCATTAAATTTCATTTTGCCTCATGAAACTAAACCTTTGAAACAGAAATATCAGTAACTCGAAACAAAGGTGAAATATTATTTCTACCCCAATTCACCCTTCACCAAAAAAAAAAAAAACAAGAAAAGATCATACAACAAATAAACAATAATCATAATAACAATATGGGAAATACTACGTATGGTCAAATGAATTTGACGGATCGTTCTATCAAAACCCGATCATTTCTTAATTTAAAAAGTTCAAATAACCAATCGGAATAGTTCAATGTGATCATCAAATTGAAATATTTTAGGACAGCAAATCTTACATTTTATTTAATTTTTAAATTTTTTTTCAAATTTTTAGTAACTATTGTTATTGTAGTATCCATAATTAGTTAGATAGGAAATTTTCTAAAAGTATGAAAACAATAGTAAATAAATTTGGAAAAAAAAAATAAAACTTAGTCTCCAAGAAGATTTTAATATGAATATGACGTTAAATGGTTTCGATTGGTCATTTAAACTTTTCATATTGAGAATCAATTGGGGTGGATAGACCCTTTTGTCAAATTATTCGACCATAGAATTTCTCAATAATAGAGGAGGAGTACAAGTGGTGATAGTAGTAAAATTAAACTGAATAGGCAAAAGGAACCCATAATAAGATAGACAAATATGAAGCTAAATCTGATTCGAATCTGCACTTAACATTTTGCTTCTTTTTTCATATGTTTAATTTAAAAACTCATAGATGGAGGCTTTTCTTCAATAAAAAAGAAAAGTAAAAGAAAGTGGAGGAAAGAAAAATTAGCTGTGCAAAGAAAAGGTAAACACGGATAAGTTACTCATGGTTATCTTGTGACTTTTTCCTTCTAATGGGGCTTTGACAAATTTGAGGTTGACGTCTGATGTACCTAATATAAATAAATTTTTTATAGAAAGTGTGGCAATTATTTTGTTCGGATAATATTTAAAAATTATTACAAGGATCAATATATCAAATGAATGTCTCATATGATTTAGTGATTCAGTATATTCAGCAGCTGGTTGCACAATATATCAGAGGGTCAAAAAAATATATATCTCATATGACTTAGTGACACAGTATATTTAGCAGGTAGCACAATATATCAAAGGGTCAAAAAAAAATATATATCAAAGGGTCAAGATCAATTGAATGTCCCATATATTGACAAGTGGCACTATATGTCAAGCCAGTTAGTTTGGCCCGTGGATTCGCCTAACCACCCAAGAAAACTCCGAATACATACATCTCTGTCCTTGTATTTCTATTCAAAGTCAAAAAAAAAAAAACTTTTAAAATATATCTTTCATAACTAAATTATTATAAAAATTTATGAATATGATTTATATCCTAATTATACATTATTAGAGGGGGTTTATATCCAATTTTAAAAATTTGAGGGGTTTATTTCCTATTGGACAAAGATTTGAGGGGTTGTTACGTCAAACGTTAAAAATGGAACGGAACACCTCAATTTCGTTTTCGTTCCGTTTCAGTGGACGAAACAGAAAACCGTTTCGTTTTCGTTCCGTTTTCTTTAAATGGAACTGAATTTCCGTTTCGTTTCGATTTTACATTCAATTTCCATGGTATATTCCTGAAACGAAACAAAATATTGTTCCATTCCGTTCCATTTCTCAAAAACGAAACCAGAATCCATCCGTTTCCGGAACGAAAACGTTGAAAACGAAAGGATAAAGGATATTGACAGCCCTACTTGTATCCGATTTGGCCCCTCTTCAGATACCATCTCGGACCAAGTGTAATTTAATAATTCCTTATGAGTCTAAGACCGAACGCGCGCCTCCATTTCACAAGTATACTCTATTGAAAATTCAGTTCAAGCTTATTCAGTTAAGGAATATTCAATTTATTTTCCGTGCTTTTAAGTCTTAAAGACCGGTGATTGTGATTATATACCTAAAGCAAATTTTGAGATTTGTTTTTAAGAAAGAAGTAAATTATCGCACTCCGTAGTCTAATGTGCAATTACTTACTGGAAATTAAATATTTTGGGTGTCTCATGTATGAAATTCTGTATACAATAACGGATGATTAGGGTAACGGAAAACGGAACCGACTGAATTCTTCTTTTTAATTCCTCTTCTCCTTGGTCACGTATCTGAGGAAAAAAGAGAAATCTTGGGAGGACGGAGGAGGGTGGGTGAGAGAGTGAATGGTGTCTTCATCTTCGGATGCGCACACATCGACGGCGGTAGACAGCCAAAAATTCATGCTCTCCCCACCACCGCAAGTCCGCAGAGATCGCACATCCTTTGTTTCTATCCACGGGCGAAGTGGCTGAAGCCCAGGCTGAATCAGCATAATCTCGCAAAGTTCGTGTCTTACTTTATGGGCTTTGGATTTAATTTCTTTTTCATTAAACTTATGGAAGTGTTTGCTACTCAAAAAAGCAACTTCTATTGTAAGAGTGATTCCAGGATTTATTTGGACGAATGCTTTTCAAGATAAATATGACCTAAATCCATTAGTATTGGGGTGCAATTCAAGAGGAAATTTTTTATTCCAGGGTAATTGAAAGTTTTGCCCCTTGCACATGAAATTTTGTTCTAATGTCAGACTAAATTGATGTCAAGTCACTTATATCTTTCCAGACTACAACTTTATGTGCACTAATTATGTAGAGATTTTTATGAGTTTATCACAAGGAAATAGGAGTAATTTAGTAAGCGCTATAGAATAAATTCTTTCAATTTTGTGGCTTTTTAGCTCATTACAGTACAATTTCTTTTCAGCACGGAGACAACTTTAGACAAGTCAGTCAACATGTGCTATGAGCCGTTCATATAAAAATCTATCAAAATTCTGTGGCTAATTATGCAGGTGAATTTTGTCGTTAGAATCGTCAGCAAGCTCAGAACTGCAGTAAAAGAGATGGTTGACAGAGGAACTGCAAATTGAGGATTTACACCAGGTGAGCACCCTCTGGTATGTTCTTCCCTGCTAGATCTTTTTATTCAGTTAAATTGCAGACAAGTTAATAAGGAAAAAAGTGCTATTCACTTTTGTATCTATTTTTTGCCAGTGGGATTTACTTATAGCTTTTGACCCATTTTCTATAACAGTGCTTCTAATTTTACCTCATACTAAAAAGTAAACCCTACCAAAATTTCAGTAGCAGAACTCTTAGGTGCTACCATTAGGCAAAATTTCTGTAAGAATTCCTACCTTTGTGATTGATAAATATTAGGAATAGGCCATTGTTATTTTCAACAGTTGCATTTCTGACATTCAATCTTTTTAACAATAAACAATGTCGAACTGGTCAATACCTGTGTACAGTCATATGGGTTATTTACACCAAGAACCTCAGCAGTACACAGGTATTGATGAATCCAACATGGAGAATGCTGCTTTGATGACTATATCCTAGCACGCAGGGCAGGCCGATTGTTTAGTCAAGAGGTCGGGCACAGAATTGGATGAACAAAATCTGAGCTGCGATGGTGTGGCTGAGCGGTGAGTTAAGAGTGGGCCGAAGAGGCAGAGATGTTGCTCGGCGCCATGAGAAGGGGATACAGAGGAGAGAGAGCATGAACCCATTAGGTTGCGAGAGTGAGGGGCGAGCGAGACCGTGGCCAAGGACCGTGGCAATGAAGTTGGAGGAGCAGGAGGTGGCAGGAAGGTGACATCCATCAAGTTGGCTTGCGCTGCAGCTGCATAGATATAGGTGGCAATGACGGACCAGCATCAGTTGTCTTTGGTGATGGTGCATACTCAAAAATCTCAAATCGATTGTCTTTGGGACTTGCCACCCGCATCGGTTGTGCTGGTGCAGTACCAATAGTGTACTTAAATGACAAGCATGCTAATTTGGTATGTAAATTGAAGCATTTCTTTATGTAAAGAATTCTGTGAAAGCTTCCTCTTTAATTTCAAATAATAATACTTTTTCTAAATGTTATTTTGTTGGAAAATTGTTTTTTGATGCATGTACAGGCTTGCTCTAAAAGTTAATGGACACAGGTGATGGATTAGAGATCTGTTACTGAATTTTTGTCTGATCAATGTTCTTGCTTTGATAGTTAAATTTATACGAGCTTTCTTCTAAAACACAAGTGATTGTTTAGTTTTTGTTTGGGGGCTATAAGTGTTAAATGTATACGTTCTTGAACAATCTAATATTCATTCGATGCTCTTTCTTTTAGGCGCAAGAAAAATAAACAAGATATCCATTCAAACTAGATTAAATAAGTAATCTGGTGCGCACTTAAACCTTTTTTTTGTTTAATATTCAGGTTTCTTCAATTGACACCATACCACTTATCTATTTGCCTATGAATATTATCTTTCCAATCTTGGCATGAAATTTAGTCATTTTATGTAAGTTTATGTCATTTATTAAGTGATCCAGTGCCTTGGCAAAATATCAACAAAGAAAAGAAACCAGTTAGAGCTTTTATTCCTCTTTCATATAGGTTGCTAAATTGGGGCAATCTATGAATTCATTCACTATGATCCTTTATCAAATCCGTTAGATTAAGGTTTCCTTTATAATTTCCTTTTGTTTTGAATTTTTTTTTTCTGGATTATATTGTCACTGTGCACCTAAATCAGATATCAATAACATTGTAGTAACTTATACTGTTATTCGGATATGGTTTCATAAGAGTCACCCAGTTTTTTAAAATGTTGATTGATATGTAAGTTCTACATGCATATTTTTTCTTCAGCTGTTTTTAATTTTTGCTGCTTGGACTAAAATAAGATTCTTTAGCAATGTCATTTAGGGAAAAAAATGGAGATGCTAAGATTAGGAAGCTGCTTGGTTGCTTAACATTTCATTGATGATCAAGGTTACTATTTTAGCTCTTCTTTCTCTGTGCATATTATTTCTGAAAGTAGAAATCTATCATCTGAATTCTAAGTGATGGCTCTTGTTACTACCAAGTATGGTAGTGGGCTTAACGCAAGTAAAGTAACAACAGTAATATCAAGATCAACGATCAAAACTCTTTATTCATACTCTCAAAATGGATTTACATCTTTTAAGCATCAACACGGATAAACCCTAGAGAGAAATGCCCAAAGAGCCGACCCCCCTTCTATCCTAAAGAGGTCTATTTATACTAATCTAGAGGAACCTTCCAGTGACGTCAGCCCTGTCAGAGGCCGGTACGCTTGTCTGCTGAGCTGTCCCTCCTGTCTGTACGATCATAACCGTTGTCCCCTCTCGAGGATCTCTCCTGGCTGGGGCGGAATGGAAATGACTACGCTGCCCCTCTTTTCCCCTTCATCCAGGCTATCCGAGGTGGGCTAATACATTGAGTCTTCTTTCTGGGCCTTTTAGGCCTCGTCACGTTTTCCCGCTTATTGGGCCTCTTGGGGCAGGTTGGTATTGAGCCCAACGGGTGAGTACTTTAGGGCCCTATCACCTGCCCCCAAGCTTTTAGTGAGCAAGGCGAGGTGAAAGCTTTTAGTGTAGTTGAGATCTGGGCCTACCACGAGGGTGATTTGGGACCCTATCACCTGCCCCCAAGCTTTCAGCAAGCGAGGCGAGGTGAAAGCTTTTAATTGTGAGCGGGTTGAAAAAGGCCGACATTACTCCGCAGGCGGTCCGAAATTCCCAATGTAATCTCTAAGTAGGCCAAGTCGTCGACTCGACCTCCTTCGAACAGGTGTCTTCAATAGTGGGGGACACGTGTACGATGCTCTATGAGCCTTGGGACCAAGCGATGCCTTCGAAGAGACGTTTGGTCGAGTCTTTTTGGCGGGAAAATCGAACCGACGCCCTGTAGATTTTCTGATGATTGTGTTGCCTCGGGTTTCCCCCCTTCTCTTTCATATATACTCTTCAGTCGCCGTTTTTCTCCGTTTTTCTCATCATTTTCTTGCTCTCGAGGTCTTCTGCTCTCTCTCTTTCCCATAGATAGTTCATTCTCACTCTCTTCTCTTGCAAGTAGTTAGCGTTCGCCATTCTTCCTTCAGATCCCTGCTTTCGGTGAGCATCTCTTTCCTGAATATCTCCTTTTGGTTTTCTTCTTCTTTTTGCTTCTCTTCATTCTTCCTTTATCTGTCTTGATTTTCTCTTTATGGACGAAAACTTGACAGCCATGGCGTCATCATCTGCTCCCGCTCGCAACGAGGGTCGTGAGATTCCTCAAAGTCCCCTCCAGATCATCGCCAACCCTCCTTCAACCGGGGCTTCTGCTGGATCCCCTGCTGGCTTCGCTGCACCTGGAGCATCCATCCCGCCGATGATTCCACCCCGTGGCGCCGAGCCACCCTCAAAGGCGGAGCCTAGCAAGAAGCAGCGTAAAATATTGGCTAGCAAGAGCAAGGCCAAGGAGAAGGTGGCGGAGCCAGCTAAGAGGCCCGCCAAGGAGAAGACTCCTCCCCTGCAAAAAGTCAGAGAGGTTCGCAGCAGAGGTTGGGGGGATGGGTGCGCTATGAGCGATTTTCGCGAGAATATGGTCTCGCCTTCTGGCACCAAGTTTGTTGTCGCAAAGAAAGAGGATAACCCCACTGCGACCGAACGAGGGGTATGTCTGTTTGGTCGAACTGTGCACTGCGGCCTACTCGCCCCCTTCAGCGAATTTCAGGCGTCTTTTCTTAAATTCGCTAGGATCCCGCCGGGTCAATTGCATCCCTGTGCCTGGTGTTGTATAAATACCTTTGATCTTCTCATGCGCCCGGGTCAGCTAAAGGCGCTGGATTTGCCTGTCCGCCCCGCTAGCTTGGAATTGTTGGGTCATTACTTTGATTTCTTTGGGACCTCGGACTTTTGTAATTTGAGGATGAGGACGCCAAGTATCTTCCATCGCCCTGGGAAGATCTCTGATTGGCAAAGGCAGTTTGTTTTTGCCTCTAGGGAGTTATGTACCAATCTTGACATTCCTACAGAATGGAATCAAGATCTCGCCGGCAAATGGACTCAACTCCAGCTTCCTCGCCCTAACGATCAGGCTGACAAAGATTTTGTGAAGGCACTGGACGCCAAACTCTTTGCCAAGGGGTCTATTACCATAGCCTTTAATGGGCGATCTCTGGAAGCCTACCCTCTCATGTTCAAGAAGGTTGAGAAAATCGACGACGAAGAGGAAGAGGGCGATACTGAGGAGATCGGCTCTTCTGGTCGTAAGCTAAAGAAGGCTCCTGTTTTGAAGGGGCGGTCTGCAGCAGGTGAGACTACAGAATTTTTTGCACCCAGGCCTTTCGCCCCTGGTATGGGGAAGCCCCCTGCTTCTGTTGTATTTAATGTTCTCTCCTCCTCTGGATTGTTAGGTGATGTTGGTGATGGGTCGAGCTCAGACTCGGATGAACCTGCGTTTACCTCGAGGCGACAGCCGAAAGTCGCGTCACGAAAGCGGGCTCGCTCTCCTGAGTCCGAGGAGGAATTCGTGAGCGTTGAGGACGATCCCGCCCGTGATGGCGAGAGGGATAGGCTCCGCTTGGCCAGAATTGCTGCGAGGGTGAGCGGACAAATCCCACCTGATCAGGTGCCGCCGAGTGGCTGTCCTCCTCTGCCCAAGCCTCACCCCGCTCGGTTGGGGTCTTCTCTTGACTTCACTTCTCTAGGGGCCACAGCGTCTAACGATTGGCGATCAGCCAGAATCAATGAAGTGAAAGGGCAGAAGGATACTTTTGATATCTCTTATATTCATTGGTATTTTGACCGTACTTATCACTCAAATATTACCCAAACCATTATATTCACTGTGCTTTTGTGCTATATTTATCAAGAAATAGGTACTGCCGTGGCATTTGACTTGTTTTGCAGGAACTCGATGGATCACACACAATTATTGCATAAAATGGAGGATTTTGGAGAAGGAAATGGCTATATGGAATTAATATCATTGTAGATCTCATCCCAAGCTTTCCAACGGTCTTTGAAACGCCTCAATCGGAGTCCGGATGAAGAAATTACGCTCGAAATACTATCAGTACGAAATGCTGGACTCTCGGTTCGACCCGAACTGAGCCAGTTCGACCCGAACTGAGCCAGTTCGACCCGAACTGAATCAGTTTGGTCCGAACTGAGTCAATTCGACCCGAACCGAGCCTATTTGACCCCAACTAAGCTAGTTCGACCCGAACTGAGCCAGTCCAGTCCGAACTGAGAGCCGAATTGGCTGTTTTGGCAAGTTTTCGATGAAGGAAATTGCAGATTTGGCAATGTTTGGCGACCTGGATGCCCTAGCCTCCTTCCCAAGTCATCCTGGAACTTCTATAAGTGTCTCCCCCTGTCCTGGAGGCAAGGGAGGCCACCATCCACGAAATTCCACCTTCACACCACGTTTTGGCACCTTTTCACCACCGTTCTCGCGCCGAAAGGCGTGGGAATCCATCTCTCGCAGCAACGCACGACCATGGCAGCAACTTTGGATCGATTCTAGACGCGGCGGCGGCAGAACCGACCCAACCACGGCTCTGGACGTTCGGTATCTTGAGTTAGAGGCGATATTTGGTTTATTTCTTCCTTTCTCTTGATATTTGATCGAATGGAGTTTGTATCTTCTTTATTTGCATTTGTAGTTTGTTTTATTAGCATGTTAGGCTAGATTTGTTTTGTCTTAGGGTAAGGATGTAGTTTAGGGTTAGTTTGATGTTGTTGTGATGATATGCTTGATACTTGACATGCTATTTATCTATTTGGTATTATTTGATGCTTTGTTTATTGCTGTTGTTTAATTTATCTTACTTCTGAATCTACGGTCGGGTTTGGTGAAGTTACGAATTTAAATTAACAATAGTAGTAAGTTAAGTGTTTGGGTTAAGCCACAGATCTGAAAGGATAGGTTAGTTATGCCGAAAGGTACAACTTCTGAACTGCTTGAAAGAGTGTTTAGATAACCAAGGAAAACAAATAGTTAAACTCTTGTAAACTTGTGCCAACACGAAAGTTTAGGACTAGTGAACTTGAGCGAGTTTAGTAGAGTCCTGTGCTAGTTTCTGGCCCAAAAGGCGAAAGTTGAGGACTAGGGATTGTAGCTACCGCCAGTCTAAACTTGTGGCATTGTTAAAGTCAAGTATATTACTCAACCACTCTGTTCCACGCCCTCAGTTCGGACCGAACTGGTCTGGTTCGGACCGAACTGAAAGTAGGAATTCGAGGTTGTTAGTCTTTAACGCGACAGCGAGCGATTCTAACTATCTTGGAGCCAAACCTAAGTGAAACCTGAACCCTAGGACATTTGTTTGCATATTTTATACCCCAAAAATCCAAAAGCTCTTTATTTTATTGCACTTTAGATAATTGTCTCTTTAAACCATAAAATCCCAAAATATTTGTCTTGTTTAGCTTTCGTGAGGAAGTAAAGTTTAGTACTCATTAATCCGTCCCTTGGGTTCGACCCTAAAGCTTTACCGTAACGACTAGTGAGGTTGAGTTCTAGGTATAAATTTATTTGATACTTAGGTTCTAAAACCTTCACTTCTCTAGGGGCCACAGCGTCTAACGATTGGCGATCAGCCAGAATCAATGAAGTGAAAGGGCAGAAGGATACTTTTGATATCTCTTATATTCATTGGTATTTTGACCGTACTTATCACTCAAATATTACCCAAACCATTATATTCACTGTGCTTTTGTGCTATATTTATCAAGAAATAGGTACTGCCGTGGCATTTGACTTGTTTTGCAGGAACTCGATGGATCACACACAATTATTGCATAAAATGGAGGATTTTGGAGAAGGAAATGGCTATATGGAATTAATATCATTGTAGATCTCATCCCAAGCTTTCCAACGGTCTTTGAAACGCCTCAATCGGAGTCCGGATGAAGAAATTACGCTCGAAATACTATCAATACGAAATGCTGGACTCTCGGTTCGACCCGAACTGAGCCAGTTCGACCCGAACTGAATCAGTTCGGTCCGAACTGAGTCAATTCGACCCGAACCGAGCCTATTTGACCCCAACTAAGCTAGTTCGACCCGAACTGAGCCAGTCCAGTCCGAACTGAGAGCCGAATTGGCTGTTTTGGCAAGTTTTCGATGAAGGAAATTGCAGATTTGGCAATGTTTGGCGACCTGGATGCCCTAGCCTCCTTCCCAAGTCATCCTGGAACTTCTATAAGTGTCTCCCCCTGTCCTGGAGGCAAGGGAGGCCACCATCCACGAAATTCCACCTTCACACCACGTTTTGGCACCTTTTCACCACCGTTCTCGCGCCGAAAGGCGTGGGAATCCATCTCTCGCAGCAACGCACGACCATGGCAGCAACTTTGGATCGATTCTAGACGCGGCGGCGGCAGAACCGACCCAACCACGGCTCTGGACGTTCGGTATCTTGAGTTAGAGGCGATATTTGGTTTATTTCTTCCTTTCTCTTGATATTTGATCGAATGGAGTTTGTATCTTCTTTATTTGCATTTGTAGTTTGTTTTATTAGCATGTTAGGCTAGATTTGTTTTGTCTTAGGGTAAGGATGTAGTTTAGGGTTAGTTTGATGTTGTTGTGATGATATGCTTGATACTTGACATGCTATTTATCTATTTGGTATTATTTGATGCTTTGTTTATTGCTGTTGTTTAATTTATCTTACTTCTGAATCTACGGCCGGGTTTGGTGAAGTTACGAATTTAAATTAACAATAGTAGTAAGTTAAGTGTTTGGGTTAAGCCACAGATCTGAAAGGATAGGTTAGTTATGCCGAAAGGTACAACTTCTGAACTGCTTGAAAGAGTGTTTAGATAACCAAGGAAAACAAATAGTTAAACTCTTGTAAACTTGTGCCAACACGAAAGTTTAGGACTAGTGAACTTGAGCGAGTTTAGTAGAGTCCTGTGCTAGTTTCTGGCCCAAAAGGCGAAAGTTGAGGACTAGGGATTGTAGCTACCGCCAGTCTAAACTTGTGGCATTGTTAAAGTCAAGTATATTACTCAACCACTCTGTTCCACGCCCTGAGTTCGGATCGAACTGGTCTGGTTCGGACCGAACTGAGAGTAGGAATTCGAGGTTGTTAGTCTTTAACGCGACAGCGAGCGATTCTAACTATCTTGGAGCCAAACCTAAGTGAAACCTGAACCCTAGGACATTTGTTTGCATATTTTATACCCCAAAAATCCAAAAGCTCTTTATTTTATTGCACTTTAGATAATTGTCTCTTTAAACCATAAAATCCCAAAATATATGTCTTGTTTAGCTTTCGTGAGGAAGTAAAGTTTAGTACTCATTAATCCGTCCCTTGGGTTCGACCCTAAAGCTTTACCGTAACGACTAGTGAGGTTGAGTTCTAGGTATAAATTTATTTGATACTTAGGTTCTAAAACCTTCATCAAATTGGCGCCGTTGCCGGGGACGGTGTTGATATTAGAATTTACTTTAGTAACGAGAGACTAGACATTGTATCTTTTATTTTATTTATTTTTTTTAAAAGAGAAAAAAAAAAGAGTTTCACTTGTATCACTATGTTTTATTCTTTTCAGGAGCATGAACATGAAGTGAAGAACGATTGGAGGCGACATGGAGATCCAAAGGATGATGCATGCATGCAACAATTACATCATCAACTCAATGTTTTCAACAACATCATAAGGAGAGCATGCAAGGAAGAATGGGAAGAGCCCGAGAACTTCAGCAACCTCATTGGCTTCTATGGCCCACAAGACCATTGTGTGGATCATGGAAGATTCGTCTGGAGGCAACCTGAAGCAACTATCGATGTTCAAACGTCTTGTGGCATGGATCGACTCAAGCATCAACTTAATGTTGTGAACAACACAGCAAGGAGAGTATGCGGGAAAGGAGAACATAATGCAAGGACCACACACGATGCATACAACTTTGGTTTGATTAATGACTCTTGTTTTTTTAGGTATAATCATTGTTTAATGTCTCAACATGACTCTAGGTCAACTTTCTTTTCTGAAACTTATGATTCTCCATTACCTTCGCAAATGTCAAATGATAAATTAATATGGGAAGATCTTATGGAAAACCATAGAAAGTCATGTGAGGAAACTTCGAGTGATAAATTAATATGGGATGATCTTATGGAAAACCATAGAAAGTCATGTGAGGAAACTCTTGGAGCAATCAAATCTCTATCTTCTGACGACAAAAATATTGTTACAAAACTAGAGAAGATGCTTGAGACAATGATTGTTCAAGAAACGTGTTCCTCATATAGATCATAAGATGAAAAAAATGATAAAATGACATTGCACAGTAATGAAGAATTAGAAAGTTTTAGTTCTTTGAAAGAAATCGATATTTGTTATGGGACTGACAGTGACGATGACACACAACTTGAAACAAATGAAGAACAAGAGAAAATTGAAGAACCAAAAGTTGTAGTACCTCGACCCAATATCTTCCCTATTTTCATTCCACTTAGATTAACTTACATTGAAAAATCTAATGAGTTGGAATTGAAGGATCTTCCAATAGCTTCTATTGTTGATGAATATGAGAAGAAAGAATATGGTGATAACCCTCTCGAAGTCGAGGCATCCGACATGACAAATGGAAACTTCACCAAAGTCGACTTGAGCCCTGAACTTGACAAATGCTTGACGAATTGTGATGTGATGGAAGATAACAAACCACAAATCAAGTATCACATCACAATCGAGCGAAGGAAGATGACATCCAAACAAGAAAGCTCCAAGCATGTTTCAAGTGTCTCTCTCAAGTACTTTTGGGTGAATTATGATGCGTTAAATGGGCGCAAAGTGAAGATAAGATGAACATGAGAGGTGGTCAAGCTCGCGACCTAAAACAAGCGCTTCTTGGGAGGCAACCCAAGTTCTACAAATTTTTATTTATCTATTTATTTAAGTTTTATTTCAAAAAAAAAAAAAAAATTTCTCATGGTTGGTTTGGTTTTCGTTGTTGGATATGTAGGTTTGATGGATTGTGGATGTCCTACTTGTGACTCGCGCTAGAGCACCACGGGCCATGAAACGAAGAAGCACATGACCCACGCACGACCTCATGCGAGTTGCATGCCACATGAGAACCAACTACATTGCTGCCATGCCACTACCACGCTGCTGCCACAATCCTTCCCATTGATCTAGTATGTTCCTTTTCTCTCCTATTTACTTTATCTATGCGATTGAAGGCATTAGGGACAATGCTTGAATTAAGTTCGGGGGGAGAGAGTTATTAAAAAGGGAGTTTGGATGAAATAGGGTAGAAAAGAGCAAAAATGACGGATTTTGTCGGAAAATTGATTGCGTATGCCTACCACTTCTCTTCTTGGTTTTAAATTTACAAAAATCACACTGTTAAAATTATTTTTAAGGGCTGTTCAATAACCTTTCTCAAGTACCCTTGTTTGTTTAGACATCTCATCTTGATTTGTGCACCAATGGACCAAAGTGAACGATTTAGTTATTATAGGACCCGAAATTGGTTGCTTAAAAATTTGTCAACACAATCTGAGTCAATTCTCACAACTTCTCACCGAGTGAACGGATTTATGTCCTACAAAACTTTGTTTAAAGAAATTTTACCAATTTTAAAAATTATAAGATGAGTTTAGATGGTTTTTAATGCTTGAATCACCAACGAGCGATCAAATTGACTAAAATCTAAATAGTTGCGAAAATGAGGGTGCGAAGGGACTTGAAATCTAATTGAAAAATCCACAAATATTGGAGAAATGACGACCCGGCGCGAAAGCGTTGGTAACGGAGTTGCTAGGAGCTCTGGCCCAAGTGTACCGTGGCCTTAGTCGTGCAACACCCGTCCGATCTCCCCGGTGCGTCATGTGCCGGTAGCTCAATCCAAGTCTCAATAGCGTAAAACCCTAAGTGATGTAAATCACCGCGACTCAACTTGCACTAATAAATTTAATTGGTGAAACTGTTGTTTATCTTTCTCATCATAAAATTTTTGACCTTGTTAAAATTTCTTTACAAATTTTTGTGAGACATGGAAAAGAACGGGTGAGTAACTTTGAGTTTGCAATTGTTTTGATGAAGTAGAAGCTACGGTACTTAATTGACTAAACTTTCATTAGGACCAAGAGCAGCATGACTTAATTTGTAGAACACTAAACCCTTGTGCTTGATGACTTTTGTTGAACTAGCTTGTTTGTCTTTGTGTGATTAATTTACGTGGGCATAAGTGATTAATTTTTCAGCATTCTTTGGTTTTGGGCGCTTCATTCTTTAAGTCTAAGTACAGTCAAAGATTCTAAGTTTAGGCTCTTGCTTGAGGACAAGCAAAGTTTAAGTTTGGGGGGATTTGATATCTCTTATATTCATTGGTATTTTGACCGTACTTATCACTCAAATATTACCCAAACCATTATATTCACTGTGCTTTTGTGCTATATTTATCAAGAAATAGGTACTGCCGTGGCATTTGACTTGTTTTGCAGGAACTCGATGGATCACACACAATTATTGCATAAAATGGAGGATTTTGGAGAAGGAAATGGCTATATGGAATTAATATCATTGTAGATCTCATCCCAAGCTTTCCAACGGTCTTTGAAACGCCTCAATCGGAGTCCGGATGAAGAAATTACGCTCGAAATACTATCAATACGAAATGCTGGACTCTCGGTTCGACCCGAACTGAGCCAGTTCGACCCGAACTGAATCAGTTCGGTCCGAACTGAGTCAATTCGACCCGAACCGAGCCTATTTGACCCCAACTAAGCTAGTTCGACCCGAACTGAGCCAGTCCAGTCCGAACTGAGAGCCGAATTGGCTGTTTTGGCAAGTTTTCGATGAAGGAAATTGCAGATTTGGCAATGTTTGGCGACCTGGATGCCCTAGCCTCCTTCCCAAGTCATCCTGGAACTTCTATAAGTGTCTCCCCCTGTCCTGGAGGCAAGGGAGGCCACCATCCACGAAATTCCACCTTCACACCACGTTTTGGCACCTTTTCACCACCGTTCTCGCGCCGAAAGGCGTGGGAATCCATCTCTCGCAGCAACGCACGACCATGGCAGCAACTTTGGATCGATTCTAGATGCGGCGGCGGCAGAACCGACCCAACCACGGCTCTGGACGTTCGGTATCTTGAGTTAGAGGCGATATTTGGTTTATTTCTTCCTTTCTCTTGATATTTGATCGAATGGAGTTTGTATCTTCTTTATTTGCATTTGTAGTTTGTTTTATTAGCATGTTAGGCTAGATTTGTTTTGTCTTAGGGTAAGGATGTAGTTTAGGGTTAGTTTGATGTTGTTGTGATGATATGCTTGATACTTGACATGCTATTTATCTATTTGGTATTATTTGATGCTTTGTTTATTGCTGTTGTTTAATTTATCTTACTTCTGAATCTACGGCCGGGTTTGGTGAAGTTACGAATTTAAATTAACAATAGTAGTAAGTTAAGTGTTTGGGTTAAGCCACAGATCTGAAAGGATAGGTTAGTTATGCCGAAAGGTACAACTTCTGAACTGCTTGAAAGAGTGTTTAGATAACCAAGGAAAACAAATAGTTAAACTCTTGTAAACTTGTGCCAACACGAAAGTTTAGGACTAGTGAACTTGAGCGAGTTTAGTAGAGTCCTGTGCTAGTTTCTGGCCCAAAAGGCGAAAGTTGAGGACTAGGGATTGTAGCTACCGCCAGTCTAAACTTGTGGCATTGTTAAAGTCAAGTATATTACTCAACCACTCTGTTCCACGCCCTCAGTTCGGACCGAACTGAGAGTAGGAATTCGAGGTTGTTAGTCTTTAACGCGACAGCGAGCGATTCTAACTATCTTGGAGCCAAACCTAAGTGAAACCTGAACCCTAGGACATTTGTTTGCATATTTTATACCCCAAAAACCCAAAAGCTCTTTATTTTATTGCACTTTAGATAACTGTCTCTTTAAACCATAAAATCCCAAAATATTTGTCTTGTTTAGCTTTCGTGAGGAAGTAAAGTTTAGTACTCATTAATCCGTCCCTTGGGTTCGACCCTAAAGCTTTACCGTAACGACTAGTGAGGTTGAGTTCTAGGTATAAATTTATTTGATACTTAGGTTCTAAAACCTTCATCAACTTTCACAGCCTATGTTCCAGGCTACAATGCTGTCATGGCGGGATCAGCTGATCGACTCGACCATCAGCGATATGCAGCCGGGATAAACAAGATATCTGTCCCACGGGCTGTTGCATTCGAGTGTGCCGGGCTGGACGTAGAGAACAGCCTCACTCTCATAAGCGAGCACGCCTTACGGGTTGGTAATTTGGCCTCCTACAATTTGGCTCAGTACCTCGACCTTCGCCATAAGGCTGACCAGATGACTATGGCTGCTGCAGCTCAGAACACACATTTGCGAGAGGAGCTTGGTAAAAACAAAACCCCCCTACTCACTGCGGAGAGTGCTCCTAATGCAGTCGTGGAAGAATTTTTGTCGAGGCTTGATCCCGATCGCCTGCCTTCTCCTCTTCGGGAGAAATATGATAGTTTTGTTGAGGCCGTCGCCTCTCTTTCCTCTCGCTGCGAACAGGCCGGCGCAGAGGTTCTCAAGGCAAAAGGGGATGTGATGATTCAGGAAAGCGCTTCTCAAGCCTTCCAGCGGTATTTCATTAACACTCGTGATAGAATAGTTCTTTTGGAGGATGAGGTCGACAAGAGCAAGAGGGCCCTTGATTCTACTCGATCAGAACTTTTCTCGGCCAAGTCCGCTTACGAGAGGGTGCGGGATGACTTGGGTGGACTGACTCTTGAAAAGACCAAGCTGTTGGCTCAGGTGGATGAATTGAATCTCAAGGTGGAGAATTTGTCGTCTGAGGCGTCCAAGCGAGCTGACCAGCTTGCTCTACTCCAAAAGGACTTGGAAACCCAAACAAACCAGGCTGAAGCCGCTCGAAGAGATCGAGATGACTGCCTTTCCACTATTGAGGCGGAAAAAAAGGAAGGTGTCAGAGTTAGAAGCGGCGTTGGCTCAGGAGAAGGCCAAGAATTCTCAACTCGCGGATCAAGTGAACATCTTGATGGAGAATTCTCCTGGTATTGAGGGACCTCGCCCCGTTCCTTATTCTGAAGCCGCTCGAATAGGTAATGAGGCTATTGTGAATTTTTTGAATTCTGAGGGCTGTGTCCCTACAATAGCTTATCGTTTGGCAGGCCGCCTCCGCTCTACTCTAAAGGATCAGGCCACTTTTTTGAGGCACTTTTTTCCTTTTACGCTGGCCAACGTCGGGCTGGAAGGCAAGACGCCCCTCGAGCTGAAACCCAGGGACTGGAGCGGATACCGTTGGGACCCTAACACCAGCACCATGTATGACCCGACAGGCAATGTCTTCGACGGAATGCCCAGACTCTTCAAGAGGCGTAATCCGCCCAAATTCGTCTTTCCGCCGGATCAATGGCCTGACGAAATCGACCAGCCCGAGTTGATAGAAGAGGAGGAAGAAGAGGAAGAAGATGAAGAAGAATAGTTGTTTGTTTTCCTTGATTTGTCGCCATATACTTGGCGTTTTTAATGAACTTGTTATCTTTTGCAATTTCTTTTGAAGTACTTGCGTGGTCGAGGTGATGTGTTTATTAAAGTGATAATTTAGATGTTTTTTTAGCAAATCAGCTACATAATTGCTTGATTTTTATTTTCTTCTTTGTTGTCTGAGCGTCGCTCGACTTCTTTATTTCTGTCCGCGCACTTATCGTTAGCATTTAAATGCCTTTACTTTACTAGGCGTTGTGCAGTAGTATCGCGCACCCCGATCAAGCGTCGCTTGGTCGCGTTACTAATTAAGGCCTACTTGATTCATCTTGAGTGAAAATTTGATTGGACTTCAACTTTCCCGCCCTCAGCGGATTGTCACTGAGTTAACTACTTCAGCTGTTTGGCTAAAGTCTTAAGTTTGTCAGCGATGTTAGATTTTATCAGTCGGTATTACTTCCAAGAGAATTTCCACAACATATTTCATTCCTTGATAATATTTCTGATACATTTACTCTCTAAGCACTAATATTGATTATCTTTGCCAGCTTCTACTAAATAATCTTTAGTCACTATTCCCTTATACACATTTTTTTTTACAAAAAATAGATTAAAGGTACTACATCTGACTTAATGATTATTGAAGTTCGAGTAGAGCCGCCCTTTGAGGATCGAGGCGGAGTGATCTTGAAGTCGTCCTGTGGTTGGGGTCGGCTGATCTTGAAGCCGCCCTGTTTCTATACCGGTGACTGGAAACAGCCACCGTTTTTCAGAGACATACCCAGATTATGCAGGCGAAGTCACCTTGGCGGGGACCTTGCCGTCACATTGAATGACTTCTCTAGGGTGGGAGCTGCTAGGATTCCTGGGAAAAGGTTTTGACATCGGCAACTCCCGTCTCTGTCCCATCCCGCTACGTCGAGGTGATTTGCTCGTACGATACACCTTCTCGACGGGGCGGGTTTGGGTTTTGAACGATCTCGGCACTTTGACAGAAGAACTTCTCGCCGGGCACTACAACTACTCTATATCAGCTGCCTCACTCCCTATGTCACCAATATCCTTTATTCTCTTGGCAACATTGGGAGACGAGCCGAGCCGAATTGTGTAGTTGTGGCGCCGACTGCAATGCGCCGGATCGTTCGGGGGTAACAATCGTCGAGGACAGCTGATTTCTGGATCTCAGCTATCCTACGAGATTTCCTTCCCCCAATCAGCTAGCCTACGAGATTTCCTTGATCTTGTCTCTCTTCTTCCTTCCCTTTTTTCTTTTTCTTTTTTCTCATTGTTTCCCCTCTTGCTATCTGGAAAGCTTTCAGAAGTTCGTTCTCTTTTTCTATGTTCAGGGAAGATGAACGAATTTTGCTGAAAGGATGCCTTTCTAGCGAGGGGTTGAGGAGGTATTTATAGGTGCAAAACGCTACCTAATTCCAGCATTGCTTTAATTTTAGCATTTATGCCTGACGTTTCCGTACCCTGGATATCCGGATTTTCCGGGATTTATGTTGGAAAACTCCCGGTCAATAAAGAGCATTTAATTTCCGTATTACATACGGTTTGTGGTTGTCAGGAGCTCTGCAGCCTTTGACTGGTTTGCAGAAGATTTGATTCTTCTGTCCTTACTCAGTTTGTCGCGTAGGCGTCAATTTTGTGGAGAATATCCAGATTGTCGCCTAGTGATCCCGCCGCTCGTTCGCCCCTTGTCAAAGGCGGGGTTAAATCTGGCGGGTGGCGGGTTCACCTGTCATCTGTCGTGCTTTATGGCCCATACCGCGTCGGCGGGTATGTCGATGATATCGCTCAGGCGCAAGGGGATCTGGCTTGAAAGGCGAGGTGAAGGACGATATCGACACGAGGATTCAATGGCTACAGTATAACCCATGAACCTTTTCACATTATGCATTAAATGCCTTCTGAAAAGGTGTCTTGGACTCTGCCCCCATCACTTCATCTCGGTCATGATGGGGGAGTGCCTTGGGTTTCGTGCCTGACTTATAACTTTGAGGTGACGCTTCGGATTCCGTACCCACCGCCTCATCATGAAGGGGCGCTTCGGCTTCAGCATCCGTCCTTTGATCACACCTTCTGGTGTTCTATAAATAGGACTTGCATTCTTCGCTATTCTTTACCTCTTCCTTCCCTTACTACTTCCTCCTTAATTTCCCTTGACGTTAACATAATGGCCTTTTCTTCTTACTACTCCCTTCCCCCCTCTGATAGTGAAGGGGCCGAGAGCCATTCGTACCGCGGGATAGTGCTTTATCATCCCGACCCTATTACAGCTGTCGACGTCGAAGCCGCCCTCCTGGTTGTGGAGCCCAGCTTCCGCTGGGAAGTAAAAAAGATGTGCTCCAGGAGGTTTCAGGTCTGGGGGCCTCCTGACTGGGAGGCTCGAGCTTTGGAGCTCGCGCATGTCAAAGCGGGGCCATATATTTTCATGGCCTCCACAGTTAGTAGCCACAAGACTCTTCTCCAATCCCGCCGGTTATGGAATTCCTCTCCCCCAACCCCGCTGGTGAAGTACTGGGTTCGTGCAGTGGGGCCCCCCGTAGGCTGGCTGACGGGCTTCGCCGCTCGAGGCCTCTTCCCCTTCGGCCTTTATGTGGCTGTTGATCCTGCTACCCGGACAGGGGTTGAAGGACGATGGGCGCGAGCTCAGGTAGCCGTTCCCGACAAGGAGGCTATTCCCTTGTCCCTCACTTTTTTTCGTGCAGGACCCGTCGGGTCTCTTCACGTAGAGCGTCTCCCCGTCTGGTACGCTATTGAAGGGGAGGAATATGAAGATAGCTTTCTACAGGCTTTGCTTAGTGAGCCTGTGGAGGCCTATAGCAGCCAACTGGTGGAAGCGAGGCGGGCCCAGCTACTGGCGGAGGCTTCGTCTGGGTCGAGCAGCAGTGCTGAGGATGATGGGGAGCCCTCAGTGAACTCTTAAGGCCCCTACCCCTTTTTTTTTTTTTTTTTTTTTTTTTTAAGGAATTTTGTTGTATTAAAACTAAGTTAAGAAGAAAGCTTTGCAGTATGATGTGCTTCATTTTACTTTTCTTGCAACGAGCGCGACGCGCTTTGATACTAAATGTGCTGCCTCAAGCACGATGCGCCTCGAGATGCAAAATAGCGCTAAGCGCTGACGATAACATCACTTAAGTTTAATTTGAAAATAAGTCTTTAAATTTATTCATAGAACTTTATGAATACATTAATCTCTTTCTCTAGCCAAAACGGCGAGACAACATCTGCGGATTTAGCCCAGCTGTACGACATGTACCGATCAGCCATCTCTTGGCGTCAGTGGTGTTCCTTCCATTCAGTTGTTGGATTGGAAGGAACTTATCCTCATGTGTGAGATCATTCTTGGGGTTCATTCCCGGGCGTTTCATACTTACTATGACGCCCTTGATGTCGCGTAGCCAAACACATCGAAAGTTGGCCGGGTAGGTTACTGGAGATTGGCCAGACTCTTAGTCGGGGGTCGGACTGGTCCGCTTCGCTATTCAGTCCGACAGTCAAGGTCTAGATCAATGACTTCGTAGAAGAGCTTTTGACTTGCCCACGGCGGGTCTGCAATTTTCGGGGTAAATTAGATCTTTCTGTTAATTAATTACTTATTCAGCTATTCTACGAGATTGTCCTTTATCTCGAATTCTCAATAATGCAATTGATAGTTGTCATAATGCATTACTGACGCCTCTGTTCTCTTTCTTCTGTGACCCACTTCGTTTATCTGAGATACTCTTTTCTTTATGCTTTTCGGACTTTTAAACAAATGTCGCTCACGCCTACCTTGTGAGTAAGCATGTGATTTAGGTGATGGTCACACTCTTTTGATCGGATGTGATTTATATGGTAATCACTAGTTCTGTGACCCGGACACTGACGACGTTAGACCCAACCGTCTAGTTAGCGTGGGTGCTAAAAGATTGACTTCGATTATTCCCTTGACATGGGTATTAAGTTCTGGATTCGACTCTTCCCTTGGTATAGGTACTGAATTGTGAATCCGATCCTTCCCTTGGTGTAGGTACTAGGATTCATAACTTCCCTTGGTGTAGGTACTAAATGGTGAATCCGACTCTTCCCTTGGTGTAGGTACTCGGATTCTGAATCCGATCCTTCCGTTGGTGTAGGTACTAGGATTCATAACTTCCCTTGGTGTAGGTACTAAATGGTGAATCCGACTCTTCCCTTGGTGTAGGTACTCGGATTCTGAATCCGATCCTTCCCTTGGTGTAGGTACTAGGATTCATAACTTCCCTTGGTGTAGGTACTAAATGGTGAATCCGACTCTTCCCTTGGTGTAGGTACTCGGATTCTGAATCCGATCCTTCCCTTGGTGTAGGTACTAGGATTCATAACTTCCCTTGGTGTAGGTACTAAATGGTGAATCCGACTCTTCCCTTGGTGTAGGTACTCGGATTCTGAATCCGATCCTTCCCTTGGTGTAGGTACTAGGATTCATAACTTCCCTTGGTGTAGGTACTAAATGGTGAATCCGACTCTTCCCTTGGTGTAGGTACTCGGATTCTGAATCCGATCCTTCCCTTGGTGTAGGTACTAAGATTCATAACTTCCCTTGGTGTAGGTACTAAATGGTGAATCCGACTCTTCCCTTGGTGTAGGTACTCGGATTCTGAATCCGATCCTTCCCTTGGTGTAGGTACTAGGATTCATAACTTCCCTTGGTGTAGGTACTGAATATTTAATAAAAGGAGCTTTCAAGCTTCCCCTCTTCAATTGCATCCATATTTCTAATTAAGCTTTTCAAACTTCATTTGTCATTACTTAGCCCAGTTTCTTACAGAAACATATTAAACAAGCTCAGCGCTTGTGGTTGCCAACTAGCTGGCAACCTTGATTGAAAGTAAAGACAATGCAGTAAAAGGAAGATACAACGGTATTCACAGTGGTGCAAACCTTGTGGAGAGCTTCATGGGTAGAACTTGCGCAGGTCCGACGCATTCCATGAGTTCGCTAATACCTTACTTTGTGCATCCTTTAGATAGAATGCTCTTTCCCCGGCCGACTTCACAATCTCAAAAGGACCGTCCCAAACGGGGTCCATCTTGCCAATGTGCTTGCCTGCTGCCGCCGCCTTTCTTAGCACTAAATCACCAGGCTGGAAATGTCGCGGAGCCACCTTTTTATCAAAGGCTCTTCGCATCTTCCTTTGATACTCTGCCTGCCGAGCCGAAGCTTCCTCCCTGAGCTCGTGAATCACCTCAAGCTCCTCCATCCTGCGCTCAGCATTCCGTTGGGTGGAATAGTTGATGGTGCGGAGCGTCGGATGGACAATTTCCATAGGAATGACAGCTTCCATTCCATAAACTAGAGCATAGGGCGACCTTTCGGTGGCCGATCGCGGGGTGGTGTTATAAGCCCACACCACCTCGCTGAGATACTCAGGCCAAGTGTTTTTAGTTCCTTCTATTTTCTTCTTCAACCCCTCCAGAATGGTTCTGTTTGATACTTCCGCCAGTCCGTTAGATTGCGGGTGGCACACAGATGCAAAATTAATGTCAATGCCCAGTCCGCGGCAATAATTCTTGAAGGGTGCTCCGGTAAACTGACGCCCATTGTCAGTGATGATGGCATTCGGAATTCCATACCTGTACACTATTTGGTGCTCCAGGAAATCTGTGATCTTCTGGGAAGTAATAAGGGATAAGGCCTTGGCCTCGATCCACTTAGTGAAGTATTCCACAGCGACCACAATGAACTTGAGGTTCCCCCTCGCCTGAGGAAAAGGGCCAAGTATATCCATTCCCCAAATGTCAAAAGGCCAAGGGCTTGTGATTGGCTTCAAATTGTTAGGCGGCATATGACTAATTCTAGCATGAAATTGGCACTGAGCGCATCTTCTCACCAAATCTTCGGCGTCCCTTCTCAAGGATGGCCAGTAATAGCCTTGGCGCATAATTCTTTTTCCCAAGGTGCGGGGTCCTTGATGGCTTCCGCAAATACCTTGATGAGTTTCTTTCAACAGTTCATCAGCCTTGGCCCTTCCGACACAAATCAACCAGGGGTGGTGGTATCCCTTTTTGCATAGCTCCTCTTCAACTATTGTGAATTCCAAAGACCATCTCTTGATCTTCCTCGCCAAGTTCCTGTCTCGTGGGAGAATCCCCTTGGTTAAGTACATCCAAATTGGTGAGTACCACTCTTCCTCATGGCGTGTCTGAAAGACAACCATCTCGAGTAACTGAATGCTGGGCGAGGGGATTTCCAAGACTATTATGGGACGCTCCTTGTCCAACTCGCTCTTGGCTAGTTTGGACAGAGCGTCCGCGGTCTCATTTTCTCCCCTGGGGATATGCTCAACGAGGACTTTATCGAAATCGCCGATGAGCTGTTCCACCTTTCTCAGGTACTTGATCAGCGTTTCGTCTTGAGTTTTGTATTCTTTGAGCACCTGATTCACTACCAGTTGGGAGTCGGACCGGATCTTAATGCTCTTGGCCCCGGTAGCCGCAACCAATTGTAACCCCGCGATGAAAGCCTCGTACTCGGCCACATTATGGGATGGGTTAAAGTTCACCCGCAAGGCATACTTGAATCTATCCCCATCCGGGCTGATTATTTCCACACCTAAACCGGTGCCCTTGTCGGATGACGCTCCATCCACGTATACCTCCCATACCGACTCTACAGGGATAAAATCTCCACTGGTCCCTTGGACAATGAAGTCTGCCAAAGCCTGACTTTTGTAAGCCGTTCTGGACAAATAGGTGATGTCGAATTCTGATAATTCAATGGCCCACTTGAGCAGTCTTCCGGCGACGTTGAATTGTCCTAACGCCTTGCGGAGTGGCATAGTGGTCACCACACGAATGGGGTGAGCTTGAAAGTAAGGACGCAACTTCCTAGCAGTTACCACAATTGCAAACGCATTCTTCTCAATCGTCGGGTACCTGGTCTCGGCATCCCTCAATACTCTGGATACAAAATACACCGGTTTTTGTACGCCTCCTTCTTCTCTGACCAGAGCCGTGCTGATAGCCTCCTCATTGGTGGCTATGTATAAATATAGTGGCTCACCATTTATGGGCCTGCTGATTATGGGCGGGGTGGAGAGATATTCTTTGATCTTTCCAAAGGCTTCCTGACACTCTGGTCCCCACTCGAACCCTTGCGTCTTCTTTTTGATGAGGTCAAAGAAAGGCTTGCATAGCATAGCGGACTGCGAGATGAACCTGCTGAGCGCTGCTATCCTGCCGGTGAGGCCCTGCACCTCCTTGATGGAACTAGGTGACTTGAGATTTATAACCGCTTGGCATTTGTCGGGATGGGCTTCAATACCGCGCTCGGAGATGATGAACCCTAAGAACTTCCCGCTGGATAAGCAGAAGAAACTCTTTTTAGGATTGAGCCGCATTCCTACCTGTCTCATTTTGGCAAAGACCCTTTCCAGATGGGCGACATGATCGGAACCAGTGCCACTCTTAACAACCATGTCATCAATATACGCCTCCATTATTTCTCCCAACTCTTCCTTGAAGACCTTGGAAACCATTTTCTGGTATTCCGCTCCTGCGTTCTTGAGGCCGAAGGGCATGACCTTGTAACAATACAATCCTTCTTCAGTAACGAAGGAGGTTTTCTCTTCATCCGCCTGACTCATCCTTATTTGATTATAACCAGAGTAGGCGTCCATGAAACTGAGGTACTTGAAGCCGGCTGTGGAATCGATCATGGCATCAATGCTAGGTAAGGGGAATGGCGTCTTGGGGCAAGCCTTGTTTAAATCGGTGTAATCTATGCACATTCTCCACTGTCCATTGGATTTAGTCACCAATACCGGATTAGCCAACCACTGCGGATACTTGACTTCCCTTATGGCCCCAGTCTTGAGCAGCTTTTCCACTTCCGCCTTAATTGCCCTTCTCTTCTCTCGACTTTGCTTTCTCTTCTTTTGAGTAATCGGTCTCATGCCTGACTTGGTAACAATTTGGTGCTCGGCTATCTCCCTGTCTATCCCGGGCATAGCCTCACCCTCGCAAGCGAAAATATCGCGGTTTCGCAAGAGGCATGCCTTGACCAATTCTCGGTCCTCTCCGGGTAGTACAGTGCCAATCTTGGTGATCTTGCCATCTCCCAGATCAAACTCTTCAGTATCTTCCATGGGACCGCCTGTGGGTCCAGCGGGGTTATGAAGCAAGATGTTTTCCGCCGAGTCATAAGACTCCGTTCGTTCACTTGCGTGCTCAATTTGAGCCACATGCTTTGGAATGGACGCCTGATAGCATGTTCTGGCTACTTGCTGCTCGCCTCGCAGAGTCCCGACTCCGCTCCGAGTGGGAAATTTGACCTTTAAATGGGGTGTAGAGGCTATGGCTCCGATGTCATTCAGAGCCTTCCTACCCAGGATAATGTTATACGGAGAAGGAGTGTTTACAACTACGAAACTGACTCGGGACACCACATCCCTAGGCGATTCTCCGAAAACAACTGGCAGATCTATAACCCCCAAGGGCATAAGCTGATCGCCCGTGAAACCTGTGAGTGGTGTAGCCATAGGTTTGAGAGGATGGTCTTGCAAATGCAACTTTTTTAAGGTTTTATAGTAGATGATATCGGCAGAGCTACCCGTGTCGATCAGGATTCTGCCTACTCGCGTGCCATTTACGCGTAGCATTACCACAATAGCGTCATCATGAGGCAAATGGATTCCTGCATAGTCCTCCGGCCCAAAGGTGATACGCGTGTTTGCTACCGAGTTGCTTTCTCCTATCTGAAAGACCTCCATCCTTGACGGGTTGTCTAGGTTCTTGGGGTAAGCGTATCTCCTTCTGGCCCTTTCTGAATCTCCCCCTGCGGCAGGTCCTCCCGCTATATACAAGACGGGTGCCGGGGAAGGTCGGGGATTATCTTGGTCGGCATTTGGAGGGGTTCTCTGTCGGGGGCGCTCTGCTTGCCTGTCTCGGTCTCGCATACGGCGTCCGTAGTTGTTCCCTTGCCTTCCCCTCTATTGCCCCTTTCTCCATTATTCCACTGGGGGGTCTCCAAGTACCTCTCAAGCACCTTAGTGTTTCTAATCATCCTTTCAATTTCATCTTTCAACTTGATGCATTCGGACGTGGCATGACCGTATCCATTGTGATATCTGCAGTATTTGTTTCTGTCACCCCGGTTAGTTTCTTCCCTAGAAAGGGGCTCGGGTCGCTTAAACTCCGGGTCATCTTGAACAACCTGCAGCAATGAGTCGGTTGAAACCGAGAAGACATGATAATTAGTATACCCTTGCTTATAATCCTCTCCCGTGGGAGGAAATCGAGGTTGAGCTACCACGCCTTTATACTTGTTGAAAGAACGACCCCGCCGATAAGGACGAGGAGGAGTATCTCGGCGAGTGGACGGGGGCGTACTTCGCCTATTAGAAGGAGAAGCGGGTCGGGGATAACGCCGGGGTCGATCAGGGCTTTTGCGCGACGCTCCTCGGCTGGCTGGTTTCCCCGCCACTGCGGCATCTTCCTCAGCTTGCAAGGTTTTCTCCGCTGCAGTTCTGAATTCTGCAAACGTCCTGAAGTCTTCTTCTACTGCTCTCCAGCGTAAGGCACTTCCTTGCCTTAAACCTTGCCTTACTGCAGCTAGGATGATTCCGTCGTTGTAATCAATAGTTTGATTTGCCTCCTCAGCGAACCGGTTGAGAAACTTCCTTGTTGATTCCCGCTCGCCCTGTTTGAGACTCATCAGATCTATTGATCTTTTGGCTGGCGCCCGGATGCTTGGGAATCTCTGCAGAAATTGATTCTCTAGATCAGCGAAGTCCCTTACCGAATTGAAAGGTAATTCCGAGAACCACTTCCATGCCGATTCCTCCAGGCATGTGGGAAAAACTCGACACCAAATGCTTCTATCCAAGGTGGAGAGAGAGATTCTGGCCTTGAAACTGGACAGGAATTCCTTCGGGCATTGCAGGGTCTTGGTAGAGAACCTGGGGAGATTAGTGAAACCATTAATGTTTATCGGGTGATGGTAGAAATGATTTGGGAAGACTCCCCTTGTCGGGGAACATTGCCTTCGTCGCCCCAAACCAGGTGTATCATCGTGCCACCTCCTCCTAGGGGAATGAGTGACACTTCCCGTGCTATGGTGGCTGGGCGAGCGGATTCGTTCTTGCGTCTGGATAAAAGGAGCCCCAGACGGTATTCCACCTCCTACGAATGGCGGGACATATTCTTCGTGTGGGATTGCATGGCCCTGTGGATTAGGGAAGCATGAAGGGGTCCCTTGGTAATGTTCTCCTCTAATGCCGCCCATGTTACCCTCATAAAGGGGCGGTCGAGGTCCCGACCTAGATGGAGCCATGCAGGCTTGCTGCGTCGGCAAACGCTCGCCAGGTTGCTGCACGATATGAGTCGGTATCGGAGCGACATTATTTCCCAGCATGGGCGAGGATAAGGATAAAAAATGTCCCCATGATTGAAGCATATGCTGGTCCCACACCTGCCTATAGGGATCCGCTGGCGTAGATACCGCGGGCCAGGCAGGGGGCATTCCCAGTCCAATCAAAGGAAGCGGTGCCGCGAGGCCGGGCTGCATCGATCCCGCATGCATATATGAGGAGGGTGGTCTTGCTGGAGGCGGCTGGAAACCTGCCGAAGTTGGTCCGCCCGTAAGGATAGGCGTGGTTCCCGACGGGGTCGGTCCGACAAGAACGGTCGGTGTGACTCCCGACGAAGCGAGGCCATTGAGGACGCTCGAGTTGACGGCATTCGCTCCCGACGGTCCCGCAGTCTGAGGGGTATAGACCGGCTGGGAGTACCCGGGGGGAGCGGATTGACAGCCCGCCAGGTTCGTCGAAGCGAACGGCGGATTTGGTACCGCTGAAGCGGTCTCTTGCGGGATCTCCTCCACTAAGAGGTCCGGAGGCATCCCGAGAGGAGTGCGCTCGCCTTGCGCAGAGGTTTGCGCTTGGTGATTAGGTGAATCTCTCGCCATGAAAAAGTCGAACGAGAGCCGTCTGGGTTCTAAACTCTTCCCGCGATCTGGCATCAGCTACTCTTCCTTGCTTAAGGTGAGCCCCACGGTGGTTGTTACTACCAAGTATGGTAGTGGGCTTAACGCAAGTAAAGTAACAACAGTAATATCAAGATCAACGATCAAAACTCTTTATTCATACTCTCAAAATGGATTTACATCTTTTAAGCATCAACACGGATAAACCCTAGAGAGAAATGCCCAAAGAGCCGACCACCCTTCTATCCTAAAGAGGTCTATTTATACTAATCTAGAGGAACCTTCCAGTGACGTCAGCCCTGTCAGAGGCCGGTACGCTTGTCTGCTGAGCTGTCCCTCCTGTCTGTACGATCATAACCGTTGTCCCCTCTCGAGGATCTCTCCTGGCTGGGGCGGAATGGAAATGACTACGCTGCCCCTCTTTTCCCCTTCATCCAGGCTATCCGAGGTGGGCTAATACATTGAGTCTTCTTTCTGGGCCTTTTAGGCCTCGTCACGTTTCCCCGCTTATTGGGCCTCTTGGGGCAGGTTGGTATTGAGCCCAACGGGTGAGTACTTTAGGGCCCTATCAGCTCTATTTTCATCTGTGAATGTTGTGGAATTTAATTTTAAGAAAGAATTTCAAAAAATATTTGCAATTGCTATGATATTTAGGTTGATGATAACTGCACATCTGCCCTTTCCTCTCCATGTCCATCGTTAAAAGCAAGCAATGCCTTGGCTGATGTGGTATATATATATATATATATATATATATATATTTTTTTTTTTTTTTATGATACTCCATGGATTCTAAACACACATTGATGTTTCCAGCAATTGTTTTTGTCTAATATCATTTTCTTCATTTATTATTATTATTTTCGTTATTTTGACTTAACTGAAAGTGTCTACATATATGTTTATAACTTTTTTTTTTTGGACTTGCTGTCAATTGAGACTGTCAATTATATTTCTTCCCATCTAATAGAACTAAACTTGGCAGGCATCTACAATTATTGATTCAATAGCAGAAAACCCCATTGAAATTACACGACCAAGTTTTAGTTTGTTGTGGACCCTTCAAGAATCTTATTTTTAAGTTTCTGGTAATGGCTCCCATTAGAGTGACTTTACTGGTATTGACTCCCATCTTATTTTTATGCTCACTGTACCATTAGATTTGGATGGATCATGGTAGATAACAAAATAATTAAATGCACCTTTGGGTCTATATAGCTGCAACAATAAGACTATGTAACTTTCTTCTTCTTTTTTTTTTTTTTATTGTTTTCGTGGTTCAATCTCTTTCTAAATATTAGCCACCTATAGTTTTGTTACCCAAATTTGCAGCAGTTAGATCAGTCTGAACACATGGTGCAAATCTTTTGGCAAAGCTCGCTATCTTGATTTAGGAATGCATTATTTAATTTTAGTTCTGATTTTGCATAAGATTTTGATTAATTAAATGTTGAATGTCTAAACAAATTTAGGTAACCTATCCATGATCCAGAAAAGCAGGGGTGAATGGGAGGATCACAATACACAGAAAGCATAATGTATAGAAGGGAGAGGAGAATAAAATTAAATGAACTAACGAAGAGGCAACACATGCAGAGTGGTTCGACCTATCTAACCTATTACAACATGTATTGTCAATCTAATATATGTATGATTTTAGTGAAAAAGATATATCTTCATGCTTAATTTTCAGATATTGTAAGGACATTAATGAAAATATGACAAAAAAGTTTATAGTTGGTACAGATTCTGAGGATACGGTTTTTGGAAAAATAAGAAAAATAAAGGAAACTTTGATATGTTTGTTTGGGTTGGATAGGTTCACATTATGTTAGATCTAATTTGGAGTGCTTATATTAGATTTTCTTAATTTTTTATGTTGATGGTACCAATTGGTACTGCTCTTTGAGTGTAATTCTTACTATTCTTTGTTTCTCTGATAAAACATGTACCTTAACGCTGCTTTCTTAAAAAAGAAAAAAAAAAATAGATGTACGACTGGTCACTCATTTCATGACTTTAATAATCTTTGTCATCAGGCTTTGCTTAATATCACTGAACTAAATTGTTATACATATGTAATTCTAGTCGCGGCAAAGCCGCAACAACTAAGCAACCTAGTTTATATAATATGGTTCAGCCGGATAATCTCAACTTATCCCTTTAAAAGTAAACTAGTGGTGCCGTCGCGCGTTGCGCGACCTATTTTTTTATCTTGTTTTTTGTTCAAGTTGAGCGATAGAGAATAATTTTATTAGAAGAAAAAACAACACAAATAAGAATTTTAGGAAAAAAAATATCATTGAAGAATGAACAACCTAAGAGAAAATGGAAAGGTAAGATTTTCGAAACGTATAATTTAACATTCATCTAATATTTTAGAAACTATATTTTTTTGTCGTTGTTCCATAAGTATAAACCATTAATTTTTTAAAAAATGATTTTTTTATAAATCATGAAGTTTGTAACAAAATTTTACATCTACTATTATTTTTATAATTTATGTATTTTTATGTAAGCATGTTTATAAAATATATAATTGTTTAAGCTTACATTATGCGATATATAATTATTTGTTATTTTTACAAACTTCATGATTATACTTTCACATATGTACTATTTTATAATTTGGAAAAACTGATGATGCACCTGTTGAGACTCGTCAGAGCTGAACTACTGTAAAAATGATGGCCCTGAAAACCATTTTTCAGAGTAAACTTTCAATATCCGAAATAGCGAAATGGTAAAAGATCACTATATATCCAATGATGATAACATAATAAAAATATATATATACATTAATTGATCAGATTGTTTTTTCAACGGGAATCCAGATCTGTTGCTCATGCCTGTAGACAATTCAAAAGGAAGCGATTAACATAAAGCACAGAATATAGGAAAACCATAGGATTAGAATTGAATTCGATCCTCTTATTGGAATGAAAACCAACAGAAATAAGAATCATGGCTCAGGTATTAATAATATGTTTAAATTTCAAAATATAGTCCTATCAGAGATGCCTAATATAGATTTAACAATGCAAACTACGAACACTTGCAGTAAAAATCTCTTTAAGTTCTATGCCTCAAAAATCAACAAAATAAAATCGTATCTTTTCTACACATATATTGCCTACCATTCTTCATTGATATGCATTTTACTTTATAATTATATTGGTATTTTGTGGCAGTTGTAGAAAGTATCAAATCATGATTAATAGATAACTTGTATTTAAAATAACATAGCATTGCAAAAGATCATAACAATCACCTGACTAATGTTTGCCTTAGTTCAGCTGTTTTGGTTAATGCCATGAAGCCATCTCACATTTTTATTCTACCCAGCCTATAAGGAAGGACATGTACCCAGCAAACGGAAAAAGCAAAGAAAAATGAGGGAATAAAAGGAAGGGCTTAAGCCTCAGAAGCTGGGGATGCAACGTGCGTAAAGGAGGAGAGCACGTGGTCCGAAGACTTAGAAGAAGGGAATTGAACGGTTGAGGGAGAATTAATCGGACGAACAGATGTGCGCAGAGAGAAATAAACGGACAGGATTTGTTACTGTCCGAACAACTGTTTAGTTACAGTTGTTTCGGATCCGGATCTAATTGCACGCGTTAATATATTAAATGATTTCAATAAAAGTATTGAAATTAAGTCAAAAAATATAAAAATTAGAAAAAAATCATTATAATAATATTTCAAGTATAATTTTTTATTCCACCAAAGATCATAAAATATTTTAGTAAAATTTAGTATAATACTCATGTATAGTTTACATGAGGCTCACTTTTATAAAATTTAGTATAACACAAATCCAATTACAATTCATAAAGCCTAATTATTTGAAGCCCAAAATAGCCTAACAAAAAGTAAATCCGGACTTCTCTATGTTTGGGCTGCTTTGCTCTCCCGAGTTAATAATTTATTCTGATTTTTTGTTGGTTTAGTTTTCTTTGTTCGTTTCTTTTTTCTTCTCTCCTTGAAACCTCGGCTGTTGTAAGACAGACAATTAATTACTCTCAGGTAAACACTACACAAGCTGATTAATTTGTGTTAATATCTCACTTCGATAACAACCATAATATAATATTACAATCATTACATCCTTAACATTACTTATTAAATTAATAAGTTTTCCTTTTTCATTTAAAAAGCAAGGAAAATCCTAGTTCAACAAAACAAAACAAGATAGAGAGAGAGCGCTAAATTCCATTGATGATGCTTTTTACTTTCTTCTTTTTTAGAAAAAAAATAAAGTCACCCTGTAAGACAAAAAGGATCACCTGAAGGTACTATATTTACATAGTTTTATGTTCGTTTCTTTTCTTGAAGGGTAAATACAGGATGCAAATGAATATGCACACAATTTGGCTACCAGCTTCACACAGTTGATATTGCACTTTACCAGAAAAAACACTGAGCAATAAGTTTAGATAAACCAAAATAGATATTTTACTAGAGCGGATTCTCAGCCAATCTAGTATTGATAGAATTTCTATATATTGAAGTAAGCAACAACAAAATCGGAGCTCTAATTTGCAGAAACTAATCTTGTGGGCAAAGATACGAGTGAAATAGTTTGTTCTTAATCATGCCAAGAGATGGAACCACCGAATTTAATTTGTTTTCTAGGTATGCACTTTCTTACAAGAATAATAAATCAACTAATGCATATTTTTTGTTAGAGAGAAAAATGAATGTCGTTCAAGGAAAGAAATAATCATAAATGAGATCCCAACTAAACTTCAAAGAATATTTAGTGCTTATTAAATATCAGCAGTTGTTTGAATTGTTCATGTATCTCACTTCATCTATTGAACTCTGACTTTTTGGTTTTGTATAATTTGGGTCCGTTTTACTTCACATGTTGGTTGGTGCCAAGTAGCGTTGAAGTGGAAAGTTGAGCGGGCCAGGGTTTGGTGGTTAATTAATTAGTGCATAAATATTCATTTGATATCTTCGATAGTATTATTTAAATGTAAAAAAAATTGTACATGTCTTCACCATTTGAATTAAATTAAAATAAAGGTTATTATATTATTAAAAAGGAAAAATGCATTTATTTTAAAAAAATGAATTTTGTTTATGTAGAATATGAAATAATTAAATGAAAATAATATAAAATAGATAAACAATAAAACTGTTCTAAAAAAGTTCATTGGCTTCAACGCACCTTTCTAACCTATCCAATGGTGGTGAAATGTTCGAAACAGGCTCACAGAAAAATTGCTTTTTTTTAAAAAAAAAAAAAAGGAAGAAAAAACAAACCTATTTGATATGCTGATCCATACGCCAAAAGATGATAATAATAAAAATAACCTGGAAAGATTTTTGCAAAACCGAAAAATGGCACAGTGAAAGGAACAAAAAATTAGTAATCACTTTAGGTGGATTCTACATCAACTGTTGTAACTTGTAACCGGAAAACAGGTAAAGTTAGTTAATTCATTTCCGGATTAAGGGATAAATAAAAAGATATATATTCGACAAAACAACTTTCAGTAATGACTAATGATTGTTAGAAACTACCGGTTGTAAGAATAGTTTTGAGCCTAATCCAAACTCGAATAACACCAAAATAGAGATCCTAATAGTGAAGTAATAAAAAAAAAAAAAAAAAAAAACCATCTCATGTTAGATCCGGTAGGTTTCATTTTATTATTTTAAACTAAAAAAATGACCCACAATCACAAGCAGGGGAATACTTCTTATTTTGAGTAACATCTAAAGCTCTTATTTATTTAATCAAATAGACTTACAGTATCCATATGCCAATATACTACAAGGCACTATTTATTGCGGTGAGAGGCTGAGCTATATATATTGAACAAAAGGGATGTCAATTGATCCATATAAAAACAGATACGGTATGCAGTATTATTGCATATAAAAATATATATATATACTTACCACATGATAAACTTTTTTGGTACACTAATTTGAATTTCATAAGTAATTATACAATACTTTTATTATTGATCCCTATGTTGAATGCATAGAAGTATTTTATAAATGTGAACTTTTATATTAATAGACGTATGAAATTATTTAAATTTGATATAGTCACATTAATATCATGAATTTACTTTTAACTCCGTTATTGATTGCGGTCAAAACACTTGACACCAATAACAATTACAATGACAGTATTTACGTACTAGTCACATACTAGCACGTCTATACTTCTTTTGCAGAAGTGCTCGTATTATCATAAATTAACAAATGATTTTTTAGATAGAATCCGATATTTGTGAATGAAAATTACTTACCGTCACGTAAAATAATTTTATCCAGGGCATACCATCAATTCGGAGTCGGATACAAGTGAATACTATTTTTCAAGATTAAGTAGCGTAACTTTGTATAAATTTTAGATTAATATAAATCATATAAAAATTATAATTTATACAAAACGCTCTGCAAACAAAAATATATAAAACATAACGCACTAAACATGATGAAAGAGTCCGGATTCAAACTGCATTGGATCACAATTAAAAGCTCTTATTTAAGAATATATTAACTCGAGGAATTACACATCTTGACTCGACACACTCTCAGAAAAGGAAATAGAATTGGTGCACGAAGGTAAGAGAAAAGGGAGGGGTTAGGCCACAAACCAACCAACTCAAATTCTCCGAGAAAATTGGTCAATGTTTGGTTGTAGTTCATCAGCAAATTGGTTGCACCACACTCTCTATTGCCTTGTGACCATCTCACAAGCCAAATCACACCAACCTAAATTTACTAATTGCTCCTTTTGGGAATCTATCAATCTAAAATAGGAATTATCTCACATAAGCAAATAGTACCCAGAGGAGAAATGATGGGGCCTCAGATAATTAACAATATGATATTCGGTCCATGTACCAATATTTTTTTCCATTGTTGATAATTCTGACTCTCTGAGATAGTGACCAAACAACATCATGTTTATTATTAATTGTTCAATAAAAAGTTAATTTTACAGGAGTGGAACAAAAAAAAATGGAATGATCTTTTTTTATTATCCATAATAACCCGAAACTTTCATTTGGTCTGACTTATATTTATGTTCAGTAGAAATTCAAAGCCACCAACAAATATTAGATCCGTTAAGCCGTTAAAAGTTCTTGTTAACATGAAATTGATCCATGAAATTTTCGGAAACTTTTCAAACAGATATCATTAGTTAAACATATAAATTTCCCACATTATCGCTAGAAAATGATTTATTGTATAAGCTGTATTCAAATAGTCCGAGAAAAATGAATAAATTGATTTAATTTGAACCAAAGTTACATTTTTTGTGATTTTTAGGACAAGTCAGACTTGAATGATAAGCAATTGAGGTTTGATGAATCAACTCGAATAATACTCCTGTTGTACTATTTGATATTTTTGATACGAATTGACAATTTCAGAGGTTACAGTCACAGGTAATGGAGCTAAGAAATAAAGGTTGGGTCCAGTTGTGGACTTCTGGGTAAGTCGCCACTCGCGTCACCAAAAGACAAACTGCATACGCCACACATGATCTGAAACCTTTAGCATAAGCTGAGGTACTAGAGAAGAAATTATTATTTTTTTAAAAGTGTCCCTTTTCTTGGGTCCAAAATTGAAGTCAGTAAAGTTTATTTGTTAAATCAACCTCAACTCCATAGATAGAATATAATATAATAATATCAAACTTTCATAAATTAACCAGATATGGTACACTGTTAATCCTTAATGCAGGGACCGCCTACAGATTTAGAGATGCAACTAAAATTTGAATTTGTGTTTGTATCAAATCTAGAATTACAAACAAACTCAATTTATTAATATAATAAAGCCGTTGGTTACAGAAGCAAAGCTCCCAAGTCAAGCCTCCTCACACCCCCTATTTGATCCGAACTATCCACAATAGACCGCCATGTAGCACTCACCTCTCAGCACACCCCACACACACAAACCTTGGTTTGGTGTGTTAGCTCATCTTCCATCTTCTCTTCCCTTTTCCCTCTTTTCTCACCACCCCATTTTTTCTTTCTTACCTTCTCAGCCCCCTCCATTTTTTCTCGTTTGGGAACTTAACAATCTCCTAATGGATCCTCCTTCTCCAATGAAACCCCGAAAAAACCGGTACCGCATCGAAACAAAGTCAATCTCATACTGTGTCCCAAATGCCCCGTCCCGACAAGCGGCGATCCTAAAAAACGTAACATGCAACGCTCCACCGGGTCAATTGGTTGCAATCGTGGGCCCAAGTGGGGCTGGTAAAACCACACTATTGTCCATCCTTGCCGGGGCAATCCACCCGTGCAATGTATCTGGTGACATTCTGGTAAATGGTAGCCCAATGGAGGTTTCTCGGTTCCGACGTATCTCCGGCCATGTGACTCAAGATGATGCTCTCTTCCCCTTGCTGACCCCTGAAGAGTCTTTATTGTATAGTGCACGTCTAAGACTGAAGGCCACGAAGAGTGAGGCTGCGAACCGGGTGAATGAATTAATTGAGGAATTGGGTTTGTCCCATGTGGCAGGCTCTACTATTAGTGGTGGAAATGGCGGCATTTCAGGTGGCGAGAGGCGGCGTGTTTCAATTGGAGTAGACATGGTTCATGACCCGGCAGTGCTATTGCTTGATGAACCGACTTCTGGTTTGGATTCAGTTTCGGCATTGCAAATCATTAAAATGCTGAAATGCATGGCCTTGTCACAAGGCAAAACAATTGTTCTGACAATACATCAACCCGGCTACCGGATCCTCGAGTTGATTGATCAAATCATACTGATTTGTGACGGCATGGTGCGGCACCAAGGTTCAATTGGGTCAATGGAGTCCCGGCTGGTCGAGTTAGGACATGTCATACCAACACATGTCAATGTGCTAGAATTTGCCATGGATACAATGTCGGGATCAAAAATTTTCGAGTTGGAGGAAAATGTGGGGAAAAAGCATGAGACCCAAATCTCGAGGCAAGCTGATCATGATCAGGTTCTTTATGCAAATTCTCATGTCGGTGAGGTACTAATTCTTTCTGAGAGGTTCTTTAAAAATGTGCTAAGAACAAGGCAATTATTCGTGGCTAGGATGGTACAATCCATCTTAGCCGGTATCGGGCTCGGTACAATATTCTTGAATGTGATGAATATCCAAGCACGGCTTGGGTTTTTTGCATTTAGCCTCACTTTCCTTCTTTCTTCTACAACCGAAGGTTTACCAGTATATCTACAAGAGAAGAGAATCTTACAAAGGGAGACCTCTAGAGGTGCATATAGAGTCTCTTCTTATGTCATAGCCAATGCATTGGTATTTCTACCGTTCCTATTAGCCGGAGCACTTTTGTACACTGTACCAGTATATTGGCTGGTAGGTCTCAGAACAGAACTTGATAGGTTCCTCTATTTCTCTCTGGTGGTATGGATGGTCATGCTGATGGCAAATTCATTCGTTGCATGTTTCAGTGCCATTGTGCCAAATTTCATCATGGGCAATTCAGTAATTGCCGGTCTCATGGGGTCTTTCTTTCTATTCTCCGGCTACTTCATCTCAAAAGACAACATACCTAAATATTGGATTTTTATGCACTATCTAAGCTTGTTCAAGTACCCGTTCGAGTCATTCGTCTTGAACGAGTATGGAGGTGAGAAGGGGAGGAGAGAGTGCTTGGAGATGGAGCCATCCGGTTGTGTTATAACTGGAGGCACGTTTGTGAAGCAGTATGGGTTGAAAGAGACTCAGAGATGGAGCAATATCTGGATTATGTTGGGGTTTATTGTTGGATACAGAGTTCTCTGTTTTGTTTTTCTCTGGTTCAAGTGCAAAAAGATGCGAAGATAGAGAGATGGGGTTACAATGAATTTCATAGATTTGTATCTGATTTTTTGGCAACATTTTGTTCTGAGTGTATTTGTTTAGATAACTTTCTTTTCTTTTATTAATACCTGGTGTTAATTATTAATACTGTGTAAAAATACATGAAAAAAAATTCAAGTTGATATGAATAAGAGATTCTATTCATTTTACAGTGGTATACAACTTGTCACTAAACGCTAACTCTTTTCTGATGGATTAATATTTAAATCTTCTAATCTAACGTTTTATTAAATTGCATGTACATATTCCTAAAATGAAAATTTTGTCATGTCTTAAAATATATCACTTCTGTGGTTTGAGTTTGATTTGACCAAAATGACAAGTTGGTGATTGTAAATTCATCACGATGCACCAGCCTGGTGTGGCCTTTAAATTGCTCACAATTATATTTTACATTGTACATTTTGATTTTACGACGCATTTGCTGTATGCACCAAAAATTGTTCAAGGCGCATTGCGTTAAAGAATATTGACAGAGCAAAATAAATTTTACTAATTCCAAAGTCATACCGATATATATTTCGGTAAAGTGAGTACTTCAGAGATTTAGAGTTTTTAAATTTGTCTGTTGTACCGCTTTATTAACTGGTTTAACCTTTATAATAATAATTTTAGTTAAAATTATTACATGTTATGTTAGAAAAAAGTGTGTGGAGCCGTTTTTTGCGGGCCGCTGGCTGGCCAGCGGGTCGCTGGTTGGACCAGCGGGCCGCTGGGTGTCAGGGTCAGAACCGACTCCTATATATACCCCTCTGTTATAACCGACCTCTCTGCTGGAAACCCTTCGTGTTTGTGTCCAGAAACAAAGAGAGAGGTTAGGGTTTGAGAGGGAGGAAGCCATCCGATTGCTTGGAGCAATCGGATCACACGCACGAGTCGAGATCGGCACTTGGAATCGTGAAAGGTGACGCCAAGCCCTAACTTGAGGTTGTGGTGTACCGGTTGCATACGGAGAGAGACAAGGCGTTGCAGAACCGAACTCCGAGAAGAGTCTAGGCGTTCGATCATCGTCCGCTGCGGTATATCTAATCCTCTATGTTTATTTTAATAGGATAGATATGCATATAGGTTTATACCCTAGTCTAAAACCAACATTGGTATCAGAGCCATAAGGCTTCTTTTCGAAGTTTTGAATCTGTTTAAGCCTTAGGAACACCATGGTTGCGGTAGATCTATATTTGGTTGTTATGGTTTTACTCGACAAAACCCTAGACTTGAATTCTACGTGTTTTAACACTAGATCTCGGTAGGAGTTCGTAGTAATACACGGTAGAAAGTCTAACAAGGATAGAGTAACCCTTCTGGTACAAGAAAACTCTCTGACGCATTCCGGTTGCGGGAATACCAGAATTAGGGTTTCAGCCCGTCAGTTTCGGCGGGCCGCTGAAAACTGCAGTGCTCACAGACAACATCAGGTTGTTCTGTATGGTTGTCAGATGATCGCTGGCTGGGCTTGCGGGTCGTCTGAACAGAGATTTGTGACCAGTCGTAAAATCTGTCATTTTCGGTGGGTAGCCGAAGTTTTCGGCGGGCCGTTATCTTTTTCGGCGACTCGCTGTATTTTCGACGAGCCGCTGGTGGTTTCGGCGAGCCGCCGAACCTGATACTGACAGAAACAGTAAGACAACCAGAATGAGATCTGACCAACTTTTGACCTCCCTCATTAACCAGCATGGTGTCTACAACTATCCTGAAGATAGTTACATGGTTTATACCTTCATTAGATGCATACTTGCATTGAGAGTGATGGTAGGTATTTATACCTCTCACTATTGTTGGCATGTTTGAGTAATGGCCCGGGGTCATTGACTCGCATGCTTGGACAGTACAGAAAGGGTGACTTTAGACCTAAAAGAACCGGGTTTCTTGTCCAATGTCTGGATCTCGCGCCAATCGAGTTGATTGGGGGGTGGTGCACTTAGTATATGAGACAGTATTGGTGGCCCTGGTTGTCATCTTTCGGTTATCGTTGCTCAGTTTTGCATCATTCCTTGGATTGATTCAAGGATTGTGCGATGAGACTAATTGTGTAGTGCTAACTTATGTGCTTGTCTCTATTTATGGCATTGGCTTACAGTCATCGCTGATTATGAAAGATATTGATGGATGTGTATTGCTGGGCATTACAATCTCATTATCTTGTCAGGATGGACTTGAGACCATCACATCTGATGAGAAATCCTAAAAGAATTTGTGAAAAGTGAGAAACATAATGATTTCGGGTAGCGGAGCGAGCCGCTTGGCTTGACAGCGGGCCGCTTGCGATCACTGACCCACAACAATTCCACTCGTATTTTGTTGCTGAGCAGAAGTTGTTGTTTCTTGTATTAAGTTACAACTTAAATTAATCTCTGATGATAGTATTGATAATTATTGGCTATATAACTTGCAATGTCAATAAATTTTTGACAAGTACAAGAAGCGCCTTGAGGCTGCATCTTGACATCAGGTCAAATAAATTTTGAATTGCATAAAGAGAGTCATAAGTTGACATTTGAGCAATAAGTGTTAGAGTTAACTTGCTCGCTTTCTAATTAGTGAGAGCGTGTGCAAGTAAACTTCACTATCTTGTGATTGTTCGTTTCTTAACGAATGTTGCTCAAATTAGTCAAACTTGATGACATAGTCAAGTAATTGTACAAATACTAAGAGATTAATATTGTGAACTTAATGTACAAAAAGATATATTTCTAAAAGTACTAAGAAATCTGAAATTGCAAATTGCTTGTATGTTACTACCTTGATGTTGGTGAAGTAACATAGCATTTTGGCTTAAAGTTCAGATATGGCTTGTTTTGTCATAATATGAAGTAAAGTGATCTATGTAGAGAATCAATGCAATGGTGCAATCCAAGGGATTGGCACGTGCATATTTGTTGTTCTAAGAGGGGCACAAATGATTGCTCGATGATACTTTAATACGCTTCAAACCTTGACAATAATTAGTACTTGTGATTATTTCTTTTGGTGTTGGATTTCATAATTAAGAATGTGGATGGTAATGATATTAGTACCAAGACATTATGGTTTGTGGTACTAAGTAAGCTTTCTTTCAATGTATTTTCTTTGAATATTACATAATCTCATAAATGGTGATTATTTAGCACGCTTAACTATGCAAGTTGAGGTTAAATGACTGGGATTGACTTTTAGGTCATAATCGCCAATCTATTCCAACTTGAGACATAGTAAGCAATGTGTGAGAACTTGAATGCTTGTGGATAAGCGATCAAGTTATGGAGATTTAATGTGTTCACTGCACTTGAAGCTTTTGGTTCTTATCATATTTATGACTAGGTTCAATTCAGTCATAAAAGTGTGAAATCTCTTAAAACGAGTCGCAGTCATTTGGACTTGCTGTACGAGTTTATGAGTTATGATAAGATTGAAATAGTTCGATGATTCACTATTTCTCAAATCGTGCAACAAATTGTGTTGCATGATGATGATAAAGCACCATTATGGATATGGTTCTTACAAAAGTTAAGTGGCAGCTGTTGTGTTCTGCAAACTGGTAATGCGGTTTGCATCGATAAATGCACAGCACAAAAAGAATTTCCAATTGTGGAATTTCTGCTTGAGTGTTCAAGCGGGCCGCTGGTGGGACTAACGGGCCGCTGGATTGCTAAGCGGGTCGCTGGCACTCAGTCTGAGGACTGAAATCTCCAAATTTCTTATGGTTTGAACTATGTGCTTCTAGAGATTCCTTGGAGGATTCTCATATAGCCATAGGTTCAGTTGCATGTATGATTGCACCTTCTCATAAATTTCAAGGAAGTTTATTGGAGAAGAACCATAATTATGTCATACTATTAAATCACTTAATAAATTCCATGTAGAGTTGAGATTTATATACAACTTATAGTTTCTTATGCGAGCTACTTCAATTGTTATGAACTTGACTCGGATGCTGAGGAAAAGAGGGGGAAATGAAATAGGTTCTTCCTCAACATTCTCGCACAAGTTCAATGAAGTTATACTTAGGAAAAGATACTATAGAGTTTAAATCTCGTTTTGAGCAATTTAGACACATGCCCTAATATCCGATTTTTAAAATTGTGAGTTAGGAGGAGTGCTTGCTCAAAATTAGAAATGTTGAAATAAAATTGATGTTGAGATCAATTTGAGTTCCATTGCTAAAGAAATTTATTCGAAAAAAAAAATTAAATATGAGATAGAGTAATTAAGAAAGATTAATGCATGACTTATTTGATTTGATGATAAATCAATTATGAGATATCAAGCATCTCTCTGTTGGATGTGTGGAACGGTCTGTTTGAGGTGCAAATGGTCCGTATGGCACTATGTCGCAGCATAGAGACTCTGTTGAATAAGTGAAACAATCTGGTTCAGTTTTGAACAGTTTGTATGGCACTTAACAGATGAAGAACTTCAAGAGCATAGGCTCCGGTATAGTCCGTTTGAAGTGATACACCAGAATAAAGGGAGTCTAGTATAAGGAAACTCTCTTGGAGATGAGTTTGCCTTAACTGATTTCATTCTAAGCAATAGATATGCTTTTGTTGAAACAATTCTAAATGGATATATAACAGTTTTAGACAAGGATCACTCTGCTGATTGAGCAGTGGAAAACTAAGAGCACAAGAGGTGCTGACTTAGTTGATCTATGGCTGAGAGTGCACGCTTAGCCAATTGGTTTGTTGTCTAAAATATATGTTAGATAGTCCAAGAATTAGTTGTCAAATAAGTGCACTATTGGCTTGATGAATAGAGATAAATGATTCTTGTCAAATTTCTGGATTGATACTCCTAAGCTTGAATCTACACATGTCTGAAAAGAAAGAAAGCAATCTGTATGAGAATAGGGTTCACTAAGTACTACTGGATGTTGTGCAATGTGGCACATTAGATGTTAAAGAGTGTGATGAGTCGTTCTTGGGCGGGCCGCTGGCTCGGCCAGCGGGTCGCTGACACTGAACGACCTAGCGACTTGGACTGACACACACTAGAACACACATCTATTTCCATTAGTAAAGTGAAAATGAGTTCCTAACTATATTGAGGTTTCTCGAGAGAAAGTGCTGAATGTAGCTATGCCTTCATAACTCAATATATCTGACCAGGGGTCAAATATTATTGAAGAAGAGGAAGCTCAACAAGCAACATACTCTCAGCGGGCCGCTTGCTGGGCTAGCGGGTCGCATAGACTGGGTTGACTTCGAGAACAAGGGCTCTATCAGTTCCGTGTTGAGCGGACTACAGGGAAGCCTAGCGGGCCGCTAGGACTGAGCTAGACTTGTTGGAAGTTGCAGAACCTCATATAGTATATTTGTAATATGTTGATAAACCATTACAAACATCTCCTAGTTGGTTGCTTGGAGCAACAGAACTAGTACAAGCAAGATGAGAGGTTTGCTTGTTTTTCTATGCATATAGCTAAGGAAATGAGATATTGGGATTCATGAGCTTCTATATTGAGTTAGAAGCATAGTAGACTAGTGCATATGGCACATTCTACTTGAAACCCTATTGCAGATTATAAAATAAAGTCACTCTAGCAAGGCTATGAGTTTGACATATGTGATAAGCCAATTCCAATACCTATTTGCAAAGGCATATAGATTTTGAGATATCTGAATAAACATATGATAAATAACATGTAAATTTATCAAGTCTAAATACTTGCAAATAATTAGCTTGTGGTGAAGCTATTCATATGCATGCAAGTATACTTTGAGGATAAAGTTGACTTGATAGCGAAGTTTCTTTGTGAAACTAGATGATTTACTCTCTCATGTGGGAGATTGAGTAAATGAAACGCTCTCTCATTGTGGAGATTGAGTGTGACTCTCTTATTGTGGAGATGGAGTCAATAGCATGTTTTAGTTATCATACTAGCTCTCTCATTTGTGAGATGGAGTACCTTGGCATAACTGGTGCTTATGTCAAGAGGGAGTTTGGTTGAGATGGTCCTATCATACAATTGGTAGTTGTTGTGACTTCAGGGAAGTCGATAACAACTCATTGTAATAGTATAGCAATGGAAGCTTACTATAGGGATGGTGGACTAAACCAAACAGATTCAGATATTTGGAGACATGATAGCATAAAGGGAGTTGATCTGATATTGAGTGGATCCTATATGAAACAGTTCATCATACATCCTGTGATCTGTTTTAGGATACTCAGAACTTTTTGATAAGTTCATGGAGACGTCACATGGTCCGTTACATTATGGTAGTGGTCCGTATGACAGTCAGATCCTCATAGTTATATGTACTTAGATTTGGATAATGAACATTGAGTTTATTATTGATCAAGTACATGTTAGCACTAATGGTAGTATGTCATTGAACTTTAGGTTGTCTCGCTCACACGAGAAACCGCCTCTAATGCCCGGGGCATGTAGAGATGAGACTAGATTGAGCTATGTACGCTTAGTTGAGGACTAAGGAGCCATCTGGGATGGTCGAAGCTCATTGTCGCTTCAATCTGGGACTGAAATGAGGCTTATCTTCTTTTAGGCGATCCGATATGATTGTTCCCCAAACGATCATGTAGTTCAATATTAGCCGATGTGAGAATCTCCTTAAAACTCGAGGAGTGTCTAAGTGGTAGAATCTCAGGATTAGTTGCAATAAGAAGTGGTCAAGACCATAGACACTTGGTTTGCAAACTGAATATAGACTCGTACAATGAATATGATCACACGTCTGTTCAGCAGAAAATTCATTGTAACATGTGTTCGTACCACATGTACTAGGCGACATTTGGAAGTGGGTTGAGTGGTTTCAGGACCAAGACCGTCTGACTCTCCATGTGTGAGTTCCATGATTACGTACCCTTTGACTTTTGACTATGTCATGAGAGATAGGGTCAGTGCAGCTACTTTGGTGTGTACCCTATGGTGATGTATATTCCGCCTGTCGGGGCATTGCTGGGCAAGCGACTGATCTCATTTTGAGTTTCATGAGACGAAAGGAAGATTCGACTCGTCCTGTACAAACGACAGATCTGTTGGTGTTCAGGGCCCACCAAAACTCGTCTTAGAGACTGAGATTGGGAACATACAGCAGACTAAGACTGAAAAGGAAAAGACATGTATCATTGAGCGGTCGATAATGTCTGATCTAGTGCGGATTTGAGTGTTTCTAAGGTACTAGTATGCACAATTAACTGTTATTTTTATAAAAGGGTAGATGCTCTCTCTCTGGCCTTGAATTAATTCTAGGTTAGGCTTTTGAGCTCCCACTCAGCAGGTGTATGCGCTGGTCGCACGTTCCATTTGCCGTATGAGGTCTTGCTCAGTGTTTGGCATAACGTCTCCAAGAGGGAGATGTTAGATTAAAGTGTGTGGAGCCGTTTTGCGCGGGCCGCTGGCTGGGACAGCGGGTCGCTGGTTGGACCAGCGGGCCGCTGGGTGTCAGGGTCAGAACCGACTCTGTCTGTTCTGACCGACTCCTATATATATTCCTCTGTTATAACCGACCTCTCTGCTGGAAACCCTTCGTGTTTGTGTCCAGAAACAAAGAGAGAGGTTAGGGTTTGAGAGGGAAGAAGCCATCCGATTGCTTGGAGCAATCGGATCACACGCACGAGTCGAGATCGGCACTTGGAATCGTGAAAGGTGACGCCAAGCCCTAACTTGAGGTTGTGGTGTACCGGTTGCATACAGAGACAGACAAGGCGCTGCAGAACCGAACTCCGAGAAGAGTCTAGGCGTTCGATCACCGTCCGCTGCGGTATATATAATCCTCTATGTTTATTTTAATAGGATAGATATGCATATAGGTTTATACCCTAGTCTAAAACCAACATGTTATTTATGTAGAAAGAAAAATGGAAAAACTGTAGAAATTCCTGGAGATAAATTTATCGTTGTGGAAGGTATCTGGTATGCGGTATGCCTCAAAACTGCTGCCGCAATTTGGGGGAAAAAGAACTCAAGTTTGCATTAAACAACTTCAGAAGGTTATATGCTGAGATTTGGAGACCAATTTTGCAATTGTTTGTTTTTATCTCTGTGTCTGTGTGCTTGCTGGTGGGCTTTACTGTTAACCAGGCCGGTAGGTACCGTTGCAATTGAGATAATATGCAGATGTGACAGTGACAGTGGTCTATTTTGTATAAGGCTATTTGCCTTTTGCCCCTTCCCGCTTCAAATACATTTTTTTTCCTTCGGAAAAAAAAAAAATCAAAAGTTGGGAATGAAATTCTTGACGATATTAGGCTTTTATTTTTTTTTTTTTTTGTTACTTTCATCTTAAAAAAAAAATCCAGAGTGAGATCTGTTTTTTTTTTTTTTTTTTTTTTCCTTCTCTCTTTTTTTTGGGCCCGTCAACATCATACGGAGAAATTTCGTTTCGATTTTAAGCAAATTCATTACTTCTGTTTTTCATATTGGGATGCCAATATGAGGAAATTTGTCCCAATTACCTCAATAGAAATAACTAAAAAAATTAATTAGTAATTTATATTCAGTACTCATGTTTTTTATTTAGTATTTGTAAGTATGCAAATAGTTTGCCATGAATTCTTCCTTAGAAATGCAATGGCAAAACTGATATTTCAATATGGTAAAAGTAGTATAAAAAAGGGAGAAAATAGTTCACAGAAAAACCAAAAAGTTGACCCTTTAAGTATTGTTACTGCGTCCCTTTTGTTGTTTTCTTATTGGTGTGGTAAGTTTTTTTTTTTAATCCAGTAATCTTTTTCAATGCATGGCTGACGGACATTTAATTGATTTTATCTAACTTTGTGTATTTTTTTTTCCTTTGTAAGCTGTGATCAAACCCTCGCTCATAAGTTTTAAAGATTTTAGAAAACTGTACCGGTAAAACACATGATATTTATATTGCCGACCCAAACAAAGAGATCCAATTATCCCTATATTCTTGGAAGCAAAAAAAAACTGTTTATGCTAGAAATGCAAGTGGTATGTGTTTTGCGCCTTTTGTTTTCCTACATCTTCAATTTCTTTATAATTTCTTCATCTATCATGATTCATGATGGCATGTACACTTGCAATTTTAAAAAATATGATGTCATGAAATAATTATACTTTTTAGGGACATGGCTATATTCTATGGGTATCTACTTTTTTACCTTCCCTAGGAAGAATTGTTTTCACACGTGGCTATGAATTATTGGGCAGTAGTTTACTAGAAACAATACAAATTGGGACTCCACCTAACAAGTTTCAGTTCTGATTTCTCTCTTTTGTTTCCTTCAGACAAAACTAACTCATTAACACCCCCCCCCCCCCCCCCCCCCACACACACACACACACACAAAAAAAAGACAAAACTAATTGAAGAGGCGGAAATGTATAGTGATAATATTTTGTGCTGTCTATCCTGTTTCCAGAAAGAAGGAACAATTGCCAAAATCACGCCTCGGGTAATTATTAGTATTTTGCAACAAGTCAGATTGAGAGTTTAATACTCTTATGTATGTATACTGAATATATATTATAAAGGGAAATTTTTTTATAGATACATATTCTGAACTGAGCTTTTATCTTAACCGTTTATAATATAGATTGAGTAAATTTTTTCGGAGGTCCCTAAACTTTATACATAGTCTATATTTGGTCACTGAACTTTGATTTGTCCTTCTGAAACCCTTAAACTTTGATTTTGTCCAATTTAGATCACTCCGTTAGTTTCTCATCAAACTCTGTTTAATCGAATCAATTGGGTGCAAAATTTGAGATCCATAGCAAATGCGCCTTTTCATCACCCACAACACCCACCTCTGTTTCTCTCTAGCAATCCTTGCTGAACGAAAAAAATAAAAATCACCTCACAACAGCAACCTTTGGTTCTCCTCTGTCTCTCTCTATAACCTCACATCTGAGAATTAAGTTCTTTTTTTTGGACAAAAATTCCTCTATCTCTTAGATTTGGTGTTATTGCATTTGTTTACGTAGAGAAGCTGTGGTTGACTCAATTAAAACACAAAATATTCTTTGGTTTCTTCTTTGATGCGTAAATTCAAGAATATAAATAGGGTCAAAATAAAAAATTAACTTCTAAATGGCCATTGAAAGCATGCGCACCTTTTGATGATTTATTGAAAAGTTAATTTACGGATGGCACAAACATTTCTTTGATATACTGAATTGGCATATGATTCATTGTACGAAGTGGCTATATATGCCGCCCATATAATAGTAATTTTACAAATATATAGTAATAAATTATTAATTCGTCTGAATATTTTTTTTATTTGCAAACAGGAGGAGATTTTTTTGTACTCAAAATTCCAGCCATGGAGTGAGAAGTGAGAAGAAATTGGTTAAGAGAGAGACGAAGTTGCTGAGAGATCGAGAGTTTGGATTAGTAGTGTTTCATAGCTAGAGAGAGAGACCGAGGAGGACTAAACGGTGCTGCTGTGAGATAGTTCTTTTTTTTTTTTGGGTTCAGTAAGGTTTGCTACCGAGACGACGGAAGGATGTGCCTTGGGAGATAGAAAAAAAGGAGCATTTGATACAGATCACAACTTTTACACACCAAATGATTTAGTAAACGGAGTTAGATAAAATTTTGACAGAAGGACTAAAATTAGACAAAATCAAAGTTTAATGGTTCCCACATGACAAATTAAAGTTTGGTGACCAAATATGGACTGTGTATAAAATTTAGGGACCTCCTAAAAAATTTACTCAATATAGATTATAGAATGAATTACTTTAAAAAAATAACACAATTGTGATCAAACTCTGGTTCAGAATTTGTATCATGGAAGAATTCCTCTAATTATTATTATGAATTTATGGTTGCACTAAGGAAGTATATGCTTTTGAGTTGAAAACCTCCACCGTATGTCATCATAACCTATGTTTTTTTGTTTACAATTTTTTTCCCCCTCAATTGGAACATGCGCCCGTGGATTAATATATACAAAATCCAATTGCCTAAACCATGCTACAAGTACATTGGTTCACTACAGTGAAACTTGTGCATCACTCACAAATCTGGCCTTCTTAAACAGTAGTTTTCCTTTAAACAAAATAGAAGTCGAAATCCTATCTTTTGTTAAAAAAGCGAAATTCAATTTACATAGAGCTTAAAGTGTGAAAAATATTATATTCAACCATGCGCTCTCACCTTTTTATACCGTTAAATAAATTGATCATCATTAATATTAATTAATACTTAGTTGACCTGTTTAATGTTTTGATGCAAGCTCCAGATCAAGTTGCAATTGATTTTTTCAAGGCTGGGAAACGACATGAAAGTTCGGTACATGGAATCCCAGGTCAAATAAGCTTAGACATAAGATACCTTACAAGAGCAGGTATTCAAATTTTTATTCGCCGACTCTTTTCACTGTAAGGATCCTTCTAAATTCTAATACACAATATCGGCCTAATTTTATGTCCCAAATAAAGTGTAATTTTAATCTGTTTGCATCCCACTGCCATTCAAAAATGTTACATTAATTGCCATAAAGCACATTATCATGTACTTGCACGGAAAAAAAAAATATGTGGGCTAGTTTAAATGAGATATAATACGGTACCCATATTATAGTTTTGTACTGAGTAGCATACGGACATACGGTACAGATTTATTTTACTCAGTAATAAAATTTGCCAAAAAAAATTCCTGTTGATTCTTTTAATTAGCTTGGGTCTCCATTAGTCATATTACAAAATTTAATAAATATTCTCAAAAAAATGTTAGCGAGATAAAAAATAATATTTCTGTAACAATTTAAAATGATATATTGTATTTTCTGAAAATCTATATTAATTATTGAAATAGATGTGCAATATTTTATGTAGTAATAGCCACGAAAGTTGTACATTAAAGAAGATGCACTCATGCACATGAATATAATAGAAATATCATTTTTTCTGAATATTGAATTTCCAATTGTGAAAGTTTATAATAAATCAGATTAAGTTTTTAGAGACAGTGCATAGAACTTTTCAACCGTAGCAAGACGAAAAAAAAAATGATGGCATCTGGTACTGTGAATTTCTTTCTACTGTAAAACCATCCCAGAAATAAACACCGTAAATTTACCAGAAAGCAGTATTAAACATATTCCAACAAATTTCAACCTCTAAAATCTTTCAAATTAATGCATCAAATCTATGCGAAGAACCCCAAAATACCAAGACATTATATGTTATCTTGTTAGTTCGCTCTCTCACCTGAAACCTGATCTCCTGTATATATTTTTCTTTCAATGGGCACTGTCGAACTTCTAAGACCTAGTTTTCAGTCCAGCTTGTACGAAACCCTTGGTATCACCATTGTACAGAAGAACAAGATCAGTCAATGATCGACTTCTGATCTTGGGGAACTCAATCTCCAACCCAACTTTAATTGGAGTTGGCCAGGCCTGTCAGATGTGAAATAACACTACTGTTTAGTTGTCAGATGTTAGTTGCAGAAGCCCTTCCAACAAAATAGGACAATAGTTTTCTTGCTTTTAAGAAATCATAACAAACTAAACAGGACAACAGATGTAACCATCATTGTGGTTATTATATTTTTATTCATGCCAACAACAAAACTAACATAATCACCAGAATAAGTTAACCAACATCCTCATCATATATTCTAATATCACTGGTACACAATAGAAAGAATATATGCAATTTTGCTCCCATCCTAGACTGGTCGAACACCTTTTCCCTGACATATAGAAACACAAAACCATGATAAGTTGTCATATTGCAACACTTCAAAGAAAATCCAGATTGATACTTGCGTAGTTTGTGTATGATAAGGTGAATAAGACAAGTATGACAAGACGAGCATATATGTACCTAGAGGCACTACAATGGAAGATTCTTGTGGGTGTACGCCACACCTTCATCACCATTCACCACTTGGCCATTTCCTTTCAAAATCCTGCACATAGTTTTACCAACACACAAGTTCTTGAAAGTTCGAAACCAATAATAACAAGACAAATTTTTGCCCAATCTGCATACTTTTGGTTGCTTTGAACTTCATAAATGGTTTACATTGCCTTTCTTTGCTATCTAATATGGTCGACTCAGATTTACAAATTTTAAGAATATTGAATATTTTTGGTGAAAAATATATAAAGAATATATTATTAATGTAAACATAAATTAGAACGAAATTGATTTGAAAATCCAATATAGATAGGAAATAATATTACCATCTTGTTGTTAGGAGCCCCTCAACACCAACAGGTCCCCGAGCATGAATCCTCCCTGTACTTATTCCAACCTGCAGGGACCAGAAATCTCCAAATAAATCACAAATACAAAATTAAAATACCTATCCAGTAGAGGATTAAACTAAAAAAAATTCTGAAAAAAATGTTCTTACTCATTACCTCTGCACCCAGTCCAAATCGAGCTCCATCAGCGAATCTTGTGCTTGCATTATGGAACACAGCAGCACTAAGAAGTGGGAAAGAGGGAAGGAGGAAGGAGATAGAGAGGTAGATATAGAGAGGGGGGGCACAGCATTAAGTATCCAAAATTTTAAGCATCAAGAAGCAGCAGTTAATGTACAACAAATAAGTTAAAATAATACCTATCAACTTGTTTGAGGAAGATATCAGAAACCTCATCATCTGAAGTGACTATACAATCAGTATGTGCACTGAAAAGTTTAAATACGATTAAAGAATGAACAAAAGATGTAGAAAATATTATTCAAGCTCTAGAACTGGTGTTATTGTACCTGCCATAGCGGTGGATGTGATTAATTGCAGCATAAACATCATCTACAAATTCAATGGTGCAGGCCATTGAGCTATACTCATGATGAAAGGACTCTGCCTTTGGAAGGCTCAATTCTTCATAAGCAATTGGTCCTCCAAAAATCTCCACACCTATGCAAGTTGTCCAAATATGACCCTTTTAGAAATATGTACTACAATACAAATGTGAAGAATATAAAAGATAAAAACCTTTTGTTTTTAGCTCAAATATGATATCCTTTATGTCAGATGAGTTTAACAAGCTCTTATGCACGAGCAATGTTTCCTGAAAACCAAGTAATTTATAAATAAAAAGGTAAAGAAATTGAAGGAAGCAGATACTGCAGTACAATTTCAGTTAGATGAGGTAAATGGGGAAAAAAATATGTAAGCACCATAGCATTGCAGGCTGCTGGATAGTCAATTTTTGCATCCAATACAATCTTCTTTGCCATGCTCATGTCAGCTGATTTGTCAATATAGACATGACATATGCCATCTGAAGAAAAAGGAGTCTCAGATTTTAGGTTCCATTAGTTAACAAAATTCATGGATCACATTTAAAACACTATTCAGTCTATTCTAAGAGATCACTGAAAGGAAGATGGGTTGGTTAAGGTAATCAATAAAACAAAGTTTAGCTTCAAATCTCACCAGCATGTCCTAAAACAGGAATCTTTGTGGATGCCTTAATTTGGGACACAAGCTTATTGCTTCCTCTTGGGATGACAAGGTCAATCACATCATCGAGCTACAAAAAAAAATAATAATTACAGCCGCCAAATAAATAATACAGACTTTTTCTAGTTTGCAATATCTTTTTAACATGACAACTTAAGGTTAGCTTGTTACTCCTTTAACTAACGAAAAAGAAAAAGAATACTCAAATTTATAAGTACACTTGCTCACTTTTAGCAAATCTCCAATTTCATCTCTTGACGTCACAAGACCAATGAGTCCTTTCCCAACAGAGGTTGGAATTGCTTCGGTAATAATCTATAAAAGATGAGGAAAAGATGTCCTTATTGTCTTCTTGCTTTCATTGGGCATATTCTTTTTCTTTTACATTGAGAGCTGACAAAACTTATATTACCTACCTTGTGCAAAATCACATTGGATCTCATTGCCTCCTTACCTCCTTTTAGAAGCAACCCATTACCGCTTCGAATTGCCAAAGATGCGATCTGTGGTTTCAAGGGGAAAAAAATTTATATAAATCATCCAGCTACAGTTAGGCAAGCAAGATGTAGTTGTTATCAAGAACATAAGAAAAGCATCTAGATTCCCACATTTAACTAAACAACAGATATTTCAAATTTGGAAATAATTGAATCATGGTATTCTACCTGAACTAAAGCGTCAGGACGAGACTCAAACACAATGAGAAGAACCCCCAAAGGGCTCGATATCTTCTCAAGAACCAATCCATCAGCAACCTAGGAAATTGAAAAAGAAACTCACTGTTCAACAATTTTATTAAAAAAGTAACAGGGTTGTTATTGTAAATGGATGCATTTTCTGTATCAAACAAGCACACCTTTTTCTTGTCGTATTTCTTTTTTACTCCTCGGTAAATAAGGATAAAAGATAAAGAACTAAAGCACCACTCATACATAGCCATATCCATATGGTTAATGTACGAACAAATGATTGTTTTTAATAATCTCATGGTATGGAGAGAAACTAAAAACTAAGATTGTTTAAAACCCTATATTTTACCACTTAAAGTATAAAAACTGACCTCTGTTCTTTTGAGTATTTGGCCGATTGGATCATCCATGTTAGCAAGTACCTGGATGGATTTTGCTAAGCTAGATATCTGTTCAGATTACAAACCACACAAGTATAAACAAAAAAAAAAAAATCGACTAACAAGTCTGCTGGGGTCCACAGAGCAAGAGTAATGGATGCAGATATCAGCACAACAAACTACAGGATTCTCTCAAAGAGCATATAACAAAACCTTTTGGTCAAGTTTGTGCTGATTTAACATGTAATAACAAACTTTTAGTAGACTGTAATTACCTTTCCGGGCTTTAGTGTCAACCTAGAGATTAAAGCCTTCTCATAACCAGCTTTCCTCGCAGCTGCCACATCAGCCTCATTTTCTGCTCTGATTTTAGCCTCATTTGCTACTAATGCATCAGCTATGTCAAGCAGTATCTTCTTTCTCTCCTCCGATGATATACTCTATTTATAAACAAAATGCAAATAGAATTTAACACTCACTCAACCAAAAAAGGAAAAAAAATAACACATACTGTTTTGTAAGGAAAGATTTAATATTGATGGACAAACAACTATAATTATTCTATTTCTTTTGTCGTGTATTTGAATTATTTGTATACTACATACATAATATACTAGCCAGGCCTTTCAAATAGGTGCATATGCCACCACCCCAATATTGATAACAGGGAGGAAATAAATCTAAAATGTAAAACGATTATATTACAACAGGACTGAACCATGTATTCTGCATCAAGCTGACTTTGAAAATATACTCACTGTGTCATATAATGCGCTTAAGTGATTAACGCTTTACCTGAAGGTGACGGGAGCAATCTCTAGCTGAAACTGCCATATCACGGGGTTTAATATCTTTAGTAGACACAACTATCTCTTTCATCATGCTTTTTGTTGGAAAGAGAGTTCCCACCTTCTTCCCTTGTAGGACTTTGAGAATACTATCTCTTGTAAAACCACTTCAATAAATAATACCATATCAGCTTCCAAAGTTTTCTTTGACATAACTAAATCATACTTTACAACAAATTGAGCTAGCGAGCCAGACAGAAAATTCAAAATTCATATTATATACTGGTTATATGTGACTTTACTGGAACATAAATAATCTAACTGGATCTTACTGATATGTTACCAATAGTTTAATCCAGGAGCTGCCTCTCTCTATAAAGTTTTTTTACAAAAAAGATAACAGCAAGAAGGCAAATTATTATGGTATACCTAGTTATTACAACAGGAACTTGAGTAGAAGCATAGACTGCAGCCTTGACTTTGGCTTGCATGCCTCCACGGCCGACCCTCGATTTGTCTCCAAAAGTGATCTTCTCATCGTGCTTTTCTTTAAGGTAGGTGTCAATCAGTTCTGACTTACTATCACTTGGTGGCCCATTGTAAAGGCCCTCAACATCACTCAACAGTATAAGGAGATCCGCCTTTAATTCCAAAGCTAATAGTCCAGCTAAACTATCGTTGTCCCAGAAGATTCCAGAAGAATCCTAAGAACAATATACAGTAAAATAGTTATTCTCTAAAGTACAACTTAGTCACTGTATAGTCAAAATGAAAAAGTAAATTGAGCCTAAAGTGAATAATCCTCGAGAACAAAAGTGTATTTTGAGGCATGAAGGCATCAGTAGGGCTTTGATGCAGCCTAACTAGTTCTAATTTGAGAAAAAGGAACTTTTGGGAAATTATTATTTTAACCATGTATCTTGGTGTATGGGCTCTTAAAAGGAAATGCTAGTCAAAATGTAGCTCACAGATTATCACTACTTGGGAGGTTAAAGCACAATTGATATAAATATTGCAGTATATGCATGAACAATAATAACAAACCTCATAAGGAGCCTTTCTTGTACTAACAGCATCATTCTCATTGAACACTGGTATGACTTTAAGTGCCAGTAGGGTATTCACAGTATGGCAGAGTTGATTTCGAAAGTCAGGATCCTTGAAATCATTATCAGTCACAAGAAGCTGAGACGATGCTACGTCAAGCTGCAATTGGATTTGTATATAACATATAAAACTAAATAAACATAAATTAATAACTAATCTCAAAATCCAAAACCAAAGAAAAAGTAATTACTAATTAAAGAAATTACCTGGGTAAACAAGGCATCATAAAGAGCCATTAGGCCATTTTGGCCAACAGCTGCACATGCCTTCCCATCAAGCTCAACTTGTGGTTTCTGGAGATCAGAAAAACTGATTGGGAAAGGGGGGAAAATAATAAGATTACATTGAATATTACCATTATCACATTAAGAAAAAAATAAAAATCAAAATAATGCGAGAGTTAATTGAGGGAAAACAACCTGCTATTGAGAAGTTTTCTATACCGGAGGCGTTGTCGTCCCACACCGACAGCACCCGAACTCACCAAAATTACCTCATAACCTTGGGAGTTCAGTTCTTGGAGCTGCATTGATTAGAAACTGAATTAGAAAGATTATCATCAAATTGAAGAATGCATGCAAAGGTATTAGCTAGAATAAGAATATTTCTAAACCGGGTACCTGCTCAAACAAAGCACCCAGTCGACCAACAGCCAATCTCCCATCTGGTCTCGTAACAACAGCAGTTCCAACCTATTAAATTGATGAGTTGGAACCAATGTAAGCATGAAATAGCTCGATGGAGAGGAGGAAGACGAGACGATTAGAGAGAATTTGAAAGAGAGACGAAAGAAAGAAACCAACTTACTTTGACAATGACGCGCTTGACGTCCTTGACGAAGACTCTGCTCGAATCCATCGTCGCGAATTGCGAAGTTTACGAATGTTGGAGTGGCTGCTCGTTCTCTCTCTCTCTCTCTCTCTCTCTCACTCGCGCCACCGCCAGATACAAGTATATAAATAAATAATAGAACAGAACAAGTGAACTGGTGTCTGGACTGGAGCCTCTCTTCTCTCTGTTGGTGCGTGATGCCTATGTGGTCTAAATATTCGCTTCTTTTTAAATTCGGAAGTAAAGTGGTTCCTATCCGCTGCGCTATTTCCTATTTGTAGGCACTTGGCATGGAAGGCATGAGGCTTTGGCAGTAAAAGAGTCGGGTCAGAATCGGGTTCCATTTCTGGTGCGATCCAACCCAAATATTGTGGGTCGGGTTGCTGCCTTGGTATTGTTTTTGTTGGGCGGAGCAAATTTTTGCCTTTTGCCCTTTTGCGCTACTGCCAAATCATAAATCCTTTGTGCTACCATAGTTGTGTGCAGCACCAGTGTAGGTTGTGGCGTGTAATCTCGACCATTCGATTCGGATTGACAACCACGGCAACCAATCAAATAGTTATAAAAAATGATATCAAATCAGACCAAATTTAAGAAATTGGTTATTCATTTGTCAAATGTGAATTTTTTTAAAAATATATATACATAACAATTCAACTTTCGCAGCATTAATCGATGCTGAAATAATTTTCAAAATTGTATAAAATTGTATACATAACATATCTAATTTATACAGAAAGAATGTATAATTTTACTTTCTTAGTTGTGATGTCTTATTAGGTTGTCGTGGACGGAAAAATGGTTGCATTTTAGTATTCCATCACCACCTGCCCATATATATGTATCCACAAAATTCGTAACAGATAAAAAATGGTTGCATTTAATTTCAATATGTTATGAATTTCGTGAACTTTTTCAACAACTGAAAGTCAAGGAAGCAGATCTTAGCACAAAAGTATGCAAAAAAGCAAGCGAAAAGTGCTTACGATCAGTAACAGAGTCAAAGACATTGAATATGAGAGGACTAAATTTTAGAACGGAGCATGCTTTTTTTTTTTGAAATAAAATAATTTTACGAGTACTTTTGAATTCAGATATAATTTTATAAATATATCAATAATTATTTTGACCAAAATAGAATGCCACACCTTGCCGGTACAATTTGTCCATTTTTACATCGAATATTGATCTCCTAATTGACGAATTAATCGAGGTTTCCCTAGAATAGGAACCATTCCATTACATTCCATACTACACCTTTATTCCCTGTGGCCTAACCAGTCATTAACTTGGACAAGCATGCTGCAAATGCAATGGTTTCGATGCCAACAGGATTGATGACAAAAAGAATTATTATGCTCCTGGCAATGCATCCACTAAAGGTGAATTATGCGCCCAATTAAACTCGCCAAAATATATAACACTAGCAAAAGATGCCCTCAATACGCGGGCAAATAAAAAATAAAATTTTTTATATTATTTTTGTTTCATATAAAACTTTACATGTTAAACAATAAAGATACGGTAAAATCAATAATTTAGTCTTTCCTTTTAAATAAATAACTAATTTGGTAGTAATTTAATTTTTTTTCTATAAAAAGTCTGACCTTAATCTAGACCATAGATCAAATCAAATTACACAAATCAATAGTCCATAATTGATATAAGAATTGTTTAACACCCTTTTATATGATATGTTTACTCCTTTTATATGAATTGTTTACACCTTTCGTATGCGTGCATTTATAAGTAGTAGAGATATATTATGCAGACAGTGACAAAGCCGTATATAATCCAGATTTTAAGGCGACTATATGCCTCCTAGTCCTATTGGAATTAAATGAAGTGGGTAAATACTTGTTGAATTTGCCACTCAACTCTCAAGCAGAAATAAAGAAGTTTGATTTTGAATAACGTGTACAAGTTTGACTGTAATTACTCCTTTCTCCTCTAGATTTTGTAAACCGCATGCTCATCTGCGTTTCATTTGCACTGTGTAATTTACTAATTTTATTCTATTATTTATTATATTTCAGCTCCAAATAGTAAAGAAATTAATATGAGCATGGACTACTTTTCTATAAAAAAATTTATATTATTTTCTATAACAACCTAATATATTTAATTATTACTAATTATATTAATATTTAAATTTAGTAATTGATTCTTATTTTAAAATTTTTCCTGGTTCTGCCAACTATTAGAACTGAGGTGCTACAGCCCCATGGTTAAGATATATTGAGTCAAACGAGCACTTTACACCTGATAGAAAGATATTGGTTTCTACTTTCTAGTTTAAAAAATGGTTTTCTTCTTACATCTGTGGCCTACAGGCATCTTTAACGAAAAAAAAAAAAAGATGATATAATCTCAAAATAATAATGATAATAAAGTAAATTTTGACATGAATACAAAATTAGGATCTAAAATTGTACATTTTCCAAAAAATATTAATTTATCACAAATTACGAACAATTGCTATCAAAATCCGATTCAAAATTTGTATCCATTAAAAAATTTATAATAATAAGCACGGCCCACGTGCAACTTATTAAAAAAATAAAACACAAAGACCTACGAAACAGGAGAAAACAAAACTAAGCTACTCACTGTATTGTTCCGGACTGCTAGCCACGTTCTCCGTGCATTCCCAAGTCGCAACAAACGAAATTTAAGAACTTGCGGGTCACGAAAAACAGGACCAGGATTAGTTTGCAACTTGCATTTCGCACGGAGCCGCGCCGAAGGTAGCGCGCAGTGCACGAAACTGTTGGGGACCACTGACCAGTTGCCATCTGTCTGAGTAACAGTAATAAAATTGAAAATTAAGCCTGTCTTTCATTAAAAAAAAAAAAAATTAAGCCTGTCGTCTCATCGCTGACTCGTTTGTTTTTTACTCACTGTTGTTTTTTTAAAAATCTCGTGAACTTAATTCCAGTTTTTAGATGCCAATCCTGAAATGATACCTAGGAAACGAATCAAATTCTCTGGTCCAGATTTTCTCTCTAAACTGAATCCTCTTCCCCAGTAAATTATACAAAACTTTGGGCTCAAGAAACGTACTTCCTAGCATAAATTATCAGATAGAAATCTTAGAGAATTTTTTTTTAGTTAAAGATCTTTTTTTTTAACATCAATATTTTTTAATAATTATCATCGATTAAGTTATGTCAATTTTTTTTTTCTGTGAATTTTTATATTAATTGTAATTTAGCAGTTTTATTTTAGTTTTTTGTTTGAGTTTTACATTCTTGCAGTATTAATTGCAAATCAATTCTTTAATAAACTCCACTCTAGTAAATTTGCTTAATTAGGGAAAGGAGGATTCTGGAGCTTCCGCCTTCCAGTAATACAAGGTTTTAGCGTCACCAAACTCACTTTTTCATTTAAATTTTAGTTTTTTTTATTAATTCAAACGTCAATTATAAAAAAAATTAATCTTGTTTAATTTCACGAGAGATGCGTTACCATAAAATTTTATAATAATTTATTTGTTACTAGACAAAGAGATTAAAAATGTAACAAATCTAGATGATAGATTAATTCTATCGTGTTTATTATTTATTTATTGGTGTTGTTGTTATTGTTGTTGTTATTATTATTATTATTTGATACAATATGAAGACTAACTTTGCATACGTTGAGTCAACTTTACTCCTGTTATATGCCTCTGAACTCTGAAGTGGAAATTCTGAACAAATCTTTGCCATTGTAATTGATGATTATTAATAAGTTGGCGAATCAATTTAATGTTATTGTATATTTCACGAAAAAAGCACACATTATAAGTTATCTATTAGAATCAGTTTTAAATATTGTTCAGGGCCCTGTGTTTTATTCGTCATGTTCCCAAATCCCAACCAGCAACGGAATATATGTAAAAAAGAAAAAGAAAATTGAGTTAATTTTATATTGGGAGGTATAATATAAAAATCAAATACAGAAAATTGAGTTACTTTTGAGATTTGATTTTTGAATTGTAAGGTTTGGATAATGGAAGCACAGCGGGGACACACAAAATAACAGAATTTGAACTCTCCTCAATTTAGCATAATATGGCGACTGAATGAAGTACAATAGAATTACACTTTCTAAGGAAATCAATTTTATCATTATATTATAGTCTCCATTACAGTATACATCAAAACATCATACCATATTACCATCTGCATAAAATTAAGACAACATTGCCGTTGGATTGGACAATTTAAAATGTTACAGCTGCTTTGTACATTTAAATATACACAAAGAATAACCGGAAGTGTTTTGGGCAACCAATTTTTTTACTTGGAGCAACATATATTTTTTCTAAATGTCTAAATTGCCCTCAACATTAATCAAAATTTATTACCCCAATTTATTTTATTAACCGTGCTTCCTTTCTATTTTAGATTTCCTGCTAAAAGAAAATCAATATTTTTAATGAAAATCACATATAATCATACATGGAAATTTTTTTGACTTGTGGATTATTCATTGAAGAAATTCTCACTTTAATAAATTAAAATGCTTAAAGAAAATCAATCTTTTTTAAAATTTTATTATGTACACAATAGGAACAAATATGTTAAATTGGCATCAACAAACCAATAGTGCTTATAAATCACATATAATCATGCACAATATGAACAAATATGTTCATTGGCTTAACAAATCAATAGTGCAACTCTTTCCTTTATTTGCTCTACAGCCCTAAAATTTTCCAAAATGGAAAAAAAATTCATCCATTTGACAATTACTAGTAGATTTATTAAATTTTAAAAGGGCAATTTGATCAGCACGAAGAAAATTATGTTGCTCCTAGAAATAAACCTGTTGCCGAAAGCACCTTCCAAGAATAACCTAGAAAAAAGATCAACAAATTTACTTTGATATAAAATAACGATCCATCCGCTGTCATTGGATTGTCTGGGTGGTGTAGTTGGTCATCACGCTAGTCTCACACACTAGAGGTCCCCGGTTCGAACCCGGGCTCAGACATTTTTTTGTTTTAAAAATATTTTAAAAATTATTTAAATGTATATATTTTTTCTCTATCGCATTTCACCCTTCAATATTCAGTAATATGACTGCTGTCCATTTAATTTTTGATTCTACGGAAATTGCATGGGACGAGTGATGTAGACATGTAGTATGACTTTACTGCTACGTTAGGAAAAATTGTAAAAGCGAATCAAATTTAAATAAATTTGTAAAACCATATTAATTTTATTTAATCTTCATTATCATCACGAATCAGTCCAGTCACTACTGAAATTCAAATACCATCATTCTACCTTCACTTTTTAAATATTTTATAACCAAAATATAATTAATTATATCATAATTACCATCATAAATTCGCCAGCTAATTTAACAAAATATCAGTTAATAATACAATAATTTTCCTTTTCTGAATTATTCGAATTATCACTATTCATCTATTTGTCAATTTCAACAGCACTATCGTTGTGTTAATATAAAGGGTCCCAGAGAAAACGAAAACCCTTCTTATCCCCTTATCTCTCTCACACTATCCATCCACTGACCTCAATCTCGCATCAATGGCGGCGGCGACTGCGACATCCTCTCTCTCTCACGCACCGGCCTCCAAAACCCTAGCCTCCGCCTCCGCTCCCAAAACCTCACCCCGCAGAATCAGCTTCCTCTCTTCTGCCAAGTACGTCGGCATCTCTGTCGATGGAAGGCGGACATGCGGCGGTGGTGCGTTAGCCGCCAAGATGGTATCCGCACCTTCCATCGGCAAGCCTCTTATTTCTCTCGATTTTGAGACGTCTGTGTTTAAGAAGGAGAAGATCTCTCTTGCTGGACACGATGAGGTTTTTTTTGGGCCTCTTTTATTTTTCGCACATTTTTGGATTTCTCCTTTGTTTACTTGATTTTACTTGGTTAGAGATGATCGCAATGGAATTTCTAGAGAAGATGTTTGGTAATTACCAGTGATTGGATGTACTGTGATGAAATAGTCATGCAATGGTTGAATCGAAACATCGAAATTACCCTAGAATTATCGTTAACTTCGCAAAAAATCTAGTTTTCTTTCTTATTAGTAGCGAGTTCTTATGTGAGCTTCTCTTTTTTCTTACATTATCCCAGGAAACTACTTGTAATTGTTTTGATATTATTAAAGAAAGTGATATTTCTCGTTTCTCATTATAATTTTGTTCCTGATTTGATCAGTACATTGTCAGAGGAGGAAGGGATCTCTTCCATTTACTGCCAGATGCGTTCAAAGGGATTAAACAAATTGGTGTTATCGGCTGGGGCTCTCAGGTTAAAACAAAGACGTTCCAATTTTAGTCATATATAAAAAGTTTTTTTTTTTTTGGATAAATTTTATGGTTTCTGATCATTTTACATTCACAGGGTCCGGCACAAGCTCAGAATCTTAGAGACTCCCTGGGAGAGGCAAAATCTGATATTGTTGTGAAGGTGATAATACATAATTATATAATCTTCGAATTGAATTCAATGCATTACCTCCTTCATCATTTCGATTTCATATGCAGATTGGGCTGAGAAAAGGATCAAAGTCCTTTGAAGAGGCGCGAGCTGCTGGGTTCACAGAGGAGAATGGGACTTTAGGTGATATTTGGGAGACGGTCTCTGGCAGTGACCTTGTCCTTCTCTTGATCTCTGATGCTGCTCAGGTTCCTGTTTTTGTTTGTAGATTTATCAATTTTGTTGAAAATGTATCTTCTTTCTGGTTGATGGTGGTGTTTTAGCAACAAGTATTGCTCTTGGATATGTGACTGAGAATTAGTTAAGCTACAATTGCTGGGCAAGCCCAAATAAGTTTGTTAGTACTGAACTGGTATGGACTTGGACTAGTGTTAATCCAGTATGAGTCTTTAATACATACTAATTAACAAGTGTTAATAATAATTCTGTTATTCACTACCATTTGTGTCATTCAGGCTGACAACTATGAGAAGATATTCTCTCACATGAAGCCCAATAGCATACTGGGCCTCTCTCATGGTTTCCTATTGGGCCACTTGCAATCCCTTGGGCTCGACTTCCCCAAAAATATTAGTGTGATTGCAGTTTGCCCCAAGGGGATGGGCCCTTCTGTCAGGCGTCTCTATGTCCAAGGGAAAGAGATCAATGGTGCAGGCATCAACTCCAGTTTTGGTGTCCATCAGGTGTGTGTTAACTGCCATTTTAACAAAGAAAAGCTGTCCATAATAATGTTTTTGGGCTTTTTCTGTCAATTTCTTTGAAAGTTTTATGTTATTTGCACCAACCATTTTGTTAGTTATAATGAAGAAGGCACAATTTGCAAGTAATGATAATCCTCCCTAATTTGATAAGCCTTTTATTACGTCTGAGTTATGAGTTTTAAATAATATATCACACAGAGCATGTTTACTACATGTTGAATTCAGGTTAGAAAATTTTCCTGATTATACGATAAGGTGCAATATGCTTGTGTTCTTGTGGTGCAAGTAAATGCAGAAATTTTATGGATATGCTAGTCACGTATTGTTCATTTTCTAGAGGTTTTGCATTTATATGCTTTTACTTGCAATCTAGAAAGTTGTTAAATGTTGAGTCTTAATGTGTTTTAGACTAGGATGTGGCGGAGATGAGCAGCGCTACCGGTCTGACTAGGATTTATAACAGAAGTAATGTGTTTTAGAAATATCTAGTTGTTTAAGTTCTATCATTAATGTGTTTTTAACTAGGATGTGGATGGAAGGGCTACTGATGTGGCTCTTGGTTGGTCAGTTGCACTAGGATCTCCTTTTACATTTGCAACTACTCTCGAGCAGGAGTATAAGAGTGACATTTTTGGTGAGAGGGGTAAGTTTCACTAACTTTGTCAAGGCAGGCCATAATTTCCCTTTTCAGATTTTCCGGGTCACTTATTTTTTGTTTTGGTCTTCTCTTTCTTTAGGCATTTTACTTGGTGCTGTGCATGGAATAGTGGAGGCTTTGTTCAGGAGATACACTGAAAATGGCATGAGTGAGGATCTGGCTTACAAGAACACAGTTGAATGCATAACTGGGATTATTTCTAAAACTATTTCAACTAAGGTATGCCCATTCAAAAATACAAAGATAAAAGACCTGATTTTCTATACTAGCCTCCAAGGCCTCAAAAAAACTTGAGCCAGCTTGCTTTCACATGTATAACTTTACTGAGATCAACTAATGTCAAGTAGGACATCCTTTAAACACAATATATGAAAAATATCATCATGACACAATTTTTATTTTTTTTACTTTGCTATGACAGGGGATGTTAGCTGTGTACAACTCACTGACAGAGGAGGGTAAGAAGGAATTTGATGCGGCATACAGTGCGTCATTCTACCCATGTATGGATATATTGTATGAGTGCTACGAAGATGTTGCATCTGGCAGTGAGATTCGCAGTGTTGTTTTGGCTGGCCGTCGATTCTATGTATACTTTTCATCCTTAACTCTTTTCTTATTGTTGTGTTTCTTTGAATCCTGGCCCTGGCAAGTACATTTAATTTTTGTGTCTAGAAATGGTTTTGCTGTACTGTTGATAATGCCGTCACCTGTATGGTGTGGTATTGTATGCTGCTTTTACCTTCAATTGTTGATGAGTTTTATGTTTTTCATTTTATCTGCAGTTGACATTTACTTGTGTAATTGCTTGGTAAACTTCAGTAGACATCTTTTGTATCTTTTGTTCTCATTTTAATCTCTGCTTCACCAATAGAGCCAGGGAAAGAAAACATAATTGTCAGTCATGCCAGTTCATAACACATGATAACTGTTATTCAGTTCAAACCTGGCCCTATGCATTTTTATTTACTAGGAATTGAAGCCTTTATTTACTTCGCAGGAGAAGGAAGGTCTTCCAGCATTCCCAATGGGAAAGATTGACCAAACCCGCATGTGGAAAGTAGGTGAGAGAGTTCGTTCAACTCGACCAGCTGGGGACTTGGGCCCCTTGCACCCATTCACAGCTGGTGTTTATGTAGCTCTCATGATGGCGCAGGTATTGTACTGTTATATATAACTGTCTATGTGTCAGATAGTGGCATGAACTAGTGTACTTTATTATTGCCGCATCAGAAGTATCAGTTTCCTCCTTTTGTTCTGTGGCTGGTATGTCTTTTGATTTTCACAGGGGTCAACGTCTACTAATTCGAGTACAACTTAACTTCAGTGACTCAACTAGTACCATTGATTTTGTTAGAGTTGTTAATCTTTGTGGGTTAAGATTACTTTTTAGTTTGTTTCATCTCAAAATGAAACTGGGTGGCGCTCCCACCATTTATCAAAAAAAAAAAAAAGATTACTTTTTAGTTTTTATTTATATTATTTTGCTAATCAGAGGCCCTAATTATGCTATTTAAAACTTGTTCATGGAAATTTGTATCAAAGTACTTGGACTCTTACGACTCAAATTTGTATTGCAGATTGAGGTCCTGCGCAAGAAGGGGCACTCATACTCTGAGATAATAAATGAGAGTGTGATCGAGTCGGTGGATTCATTGAACCCATTCATGCATGCACGTGGGGTTTCCTTCATGGTAGATAATTGCTCTACCACAGCCCGTCTTGGGTCCCGCAAGTGGGCTCCGCGCTTCGACTACATCCTTACTCAGCAGGCCTTCGTCTCTGTGGACAAAAAAGCCCCACTCAACCAGGACCTCCTAAGCAATTTCCTCTCAGACCCAGTCCATAATGCAATTGAGGTGTGTGCAGAGCTCAGACCAACTGTTGATATTTCTGTCCCGCCTGATGCTGATTTCGTGAGGCCAGAGCTCAGGCAGTCGGGTAACTGAGCCGTGTAGTAGAGTGGTTTGTTAGAAAGGTATTTTGGTAGTATGCTGTATTGGACTGTGAGTGTGTCGTAGGTGAATAAATTATTTCAGATGTGGGTGAATAAATTATTTCGGATGTAGTAGACTTTGTTCGTTGTGCAAGTGAGGTAAATTATGAATCTATAGAGCTGAGGCCTTGATGCTTTGTGACATTGGCATGTCGCACCCTATCTAGTCTGTATAACCTGCACTAGCCAAGGTCTCATGTTTATAGAGCTGAGGGTCTCGTGTTTCTGTTGCCTCAGTTTATCATTTTGTTTTCTTTATTGCAACTTTTGTTATCGATATTGTAAATTGCTCTTCATAAGTTTGTGATCATAAGCTAACTTTGTGTGTTTGGTTGTGCAAGAATAACGAATAGGAAATATGGAATATGGAAGAGAACACAACCAAACATGGGATACATGAAAGTATAAACCAATTTATTCCCTAATGCTATGTGTTTGTGGCAAGAGGAGATGGGGAATAAAATGGTTTATACTTGCATTTATCCATGTTTGATTGTGGCCTCTCTTTTCCTATTTCCTATTCTTTATTCTTGCACAACCAAACATACAAAATTATTAGAAATTAGAAATGCTCTTTATCAAAAGAACACTCAAACATCGGATAACCCCTATTCTAGTCTATATTTAATGCCACTTATTTATTTTAAGTGACTGGTGCAAACTAGCCTGAATAACCCTTCAATAAAGTGCCTTTTTAATTGGTTGCTCTCGCAAACCTTAAAAAAAAAAATGTTGCAAAGGGTTGCGTGCCTATTTTTCATATGATGGCTTAATGATTTTCTATCTACGAAGATAACCATCTAGGAAAGTTTAACCTCATCATTAGCATGAATGCTAAAAAAAAAGGCAGACATTAATTTACAATGGTTTTCTTGTAATAAGAACATCTAATTAGTAATTAAGTGCTACTCACCGGCAAAGTTGGTGACTTCAAATTGGCCTGACAATCTCTTGATTTGGACCAGATTTAATGCAATTGCTAACATCTTAACTAGATTTTGGATCCTCATAACCTCATTATACTGTTATTCCTGCTCATATGTCAGTATATATTTTGACGGTATAGTTGTTAACATTGGAATTCAATAGTGTAGATATATGACATCTAAACCGTCCTGTTTCCATGGCGCTCGTCTCTCTACTACCTCTCTCTGTCTTTTTCCTGGCTTCCTCCAAATGAATGTGAAAGGCAATTAGCTTGCTTGAATGTGCCTTGATTTAGCAAAATCTGCGTGTTTATGTGCCAGTATGATTTAGAGAGGCAAAGGCCCCCTGAATTGGTCTTTGAATTGGTCTTAAATCAATGAATTGTTCTAGGCACTGTAAATAGTTTTATTGCTGATTTGCTCTTATGTAGGTGATCTAATATTATAAGCATATAATAGGACCTGTTATAGTTTTTTTTTTTTTTATTATTGTTAACGGTAAAAATTTGTAAGTTTTTTGAATCAGTTTTACAAAAATACCATCCCTTTATAATCGGTGAACTTTTTTTTTTTTTTTTTTTTTTTTTTTTTTTTTTTTTTTTTTTTCCCCCTTCTCCTCATTGTTATCTTGGTCACTGATTGCAGTAGTGGAATGGGTAATATTTTCCTTTTTGTGTTTGTTCTTAGTTGCAAAGGCGCTAATAAGGTCCTATCTTTTTTTAGTAAGATAATTTTGAAATAATTTTTGTAGGAGGTTATAGTGCCCACAATTTTAGGACCCCAAAGCTTATTTTTTGGTTACTTTTTCAAAATATAAAACTCAAATTTTGAATCCATTGATCTTATTCGATATAATTAGCGCTACATTTCTATATAAGTTTTATAAATTGTGAAGTTTATTTAATACTTGATTAAGAGACTAAAATATGAACATATTATAATTAATCTAACATATTTAATTAGATTCGTTCATTATGCAATCTCTTGATCGAGTATCAAACAAACTTCAAAATTTACAAAACTTATATGAAAAATATATCACTCGTTCAATTAAACAAGATCAACGGTTTGGATTCGATGTTTGAATTTTATATCTGAAAAAATTAATTAAAAAGTGAGTTTAGGAACATCTAGGATACTCAAATTGTAGGCATTGGAGTTTATAACCCTCCTCTTCTTGTAATGAACTACCCCTCAATTAATCGTGTAAATATACTGAGGAATATACACATTGGAGTTGTCAAAGAATTGCATGGGGCCCTATTGAAAAGAACATTATTTTTAGTGGATAAAGTCGCCTTAATTATAAAAATATTCTTTTTACAGAATTTTATAAATCAATCTGTTTTTCTGATAGGAAAATCTCATTATTTGATTTGTGCTGTACAAATAGCTAGAAGGCCAATGATACAGAAATACAGAATGCCAGAAAAAGTGCTGGAGCCTGTTCCCCGAAACGGTTTGGAAAACCAGGTGAAGTAACAGCTGTAGTAACATTTCTTTGTATGCCTGCCGCTTGGTTTGTCACCGGCAAGCCAACCTGCGTCGACAGACAGTGGCAGAGCTGCAGGTTATATTAATCAAGGATAAACAAGATTTCTTGTGGATTACCATAAATTTATATTAACGATATGATATCATTTCGATGTGCCTATCATCAGTTAATTTCAGTATGAATGTGTGATGACGAAAACTTGAAATCATGATGATCTGTTCATCTTATGGCATTTATCCTCTTTAATATGGGAGTTATTTAACACTGGTGATTGTTAATAATTCCAACAAACAGGATCCTAATCCTCATTTTCTATTTGGGAAATTAGGTGCACCAACTCCTTTTACAAAGCCCATGGTAGAGAAAAAAATTAAAATAGATAATAATTCATTTGTTAAAATTAGAAGTCGAAGGGAAATAAAAACTCCGCTCGAATTTCAAATTTTTGGGCTTTACGTACATTGTCGTGTAACACGTGTGAGCAAATCAATTCCATTTTTAAATAACACCAATAAGCCTACAAGGCTACAACTAAATTCCTATCAGCATGGTCAGTTTTGGAATTTCATTTTAAAAGAACCTGCAACTATCACATTTATGTCTACTCCCTGTTACCTATATAAAATTATAAAACCTTCATATCATACCCACACCATTTATCCCTAAAAACACCGTAAATCATGTCATCTCTCTTCCTTCAATTCTGCACCGTCATCCTTTCTGCCGTCCTTTACAGCCTTCTCTTTAGAAAGCGGACCAACAGTACACGGCTGCAACCCCCGGGTCCAAAGGGATGGCCGATACTCGGCAATCTGCCTCAACTCGGCACAAAACCACACGAGACCTTGTATGCTCTCTGCAAAATTTATGGACCCCTTATCTATCTCCGATTTGGGTCGGTGGACGTTGTAGTTGCATCATCATGCAATGTGGCATCCCAGTTTCTGAAGACCCATGATGCAAATTTCAACAACAGACCACCAAACTCCGGGGCGAAGCACATTGCATATAACTACCAAGACCTGGTGTTTGCACCGTATGGTTCAAGGTGGCGAGCCCTTAGAAAAATCTGCACCCTCCATTTATTTTCAGCAAATGCATTAGATGATCTAGGGTCGATCAGGCAGGCCGAGGTCATGTCCATGGCAAAGGAAGTGTATTTGCAGGGTAAAAAAGGTGCTGCTGTGGATCTCAGCCAGGCAATATATGTCTGTGTCATGGATGGTCTTTCCCGTGCTTCGGTTGGATGGAAGGTTTTTGGAGAAGGGAAGGAGGCAAGTGAGTTCAAGGCCATGGTGATTGAGCTTATGGAGTTAGCTGGAGTCTTTAATGTAGGGGATTTTGTTGTGGGTTTGAAGTGGATAGATCCTCAAGGGGTAGCGGGGAAGATGAAGAAACTTCACAAGAGGTAACTGACTAACAGGAAGAACAATGTTTCTACCTTCTAAGAAAACGAAAATGAAAAACAAAAAGGTTCCATTTACAAATATTTTATTCATTTATTTTTTGAAAATTTGGGTACGTAACAGATTCGATGAATTTTTTGACTCCCTCATCGAGGCGAGAAGAACAAGGAAGAACAAAGGAGAGGGAAGAGATCTGCTAAGCGTCCTTCTTAATTTTCAGGGAGAGGGAGTTGATTTTGAAGAAGGGAAGCTCACTGATACAAACATAAAGGCGTTAATGCTGGTAATTTATAGTCCCCCTGTCTTTTTTGCTTGCTTCTTTTTTTTTCGAAGGCCTGTTGGCTAGCTGCCAACGGCAATTGTATTTAAAAGAAAAAATCAGTTCAGTTACAATTTCTAGCAATTAGCAAAACCAGTAAGGAAAATAAACAAAGCACAATCCAATCAAATAGAAAGGAGTGGAAGAAAGCAAATCTTCGACAAAATTAGCAGCAAGCAGCTGTGACCAGTCATATAGCACGCCAAAATTTTGATTGGATTACAAAATTTTGTAAGAAGTAAGTGAAAGGCCGGGACCGACACAACATCAAGAAGATGACCAGTCATATATTGCCTCTTGAAAGGCCGGGACCGACAAAATTTTGCTTGCTTCTTACAAAATGAATTGGTTCACTATTATTACATTTGTTAATATTTCGTTTTTTTTTCCTCCAAGGTCGATTCACATTAAATAAAGCCCTGCCTTCTTTTTTTTTTTTTAAAAAAAACAAAATCATTCTATTTAAATTTAATCCTATTCATTTTTTTTTCCCTGAAAAAAGGAGATTTCCGCTATCCAAATTTTTTCTTTAAATTAAATGTGCATGCAGGATTTGAACCTTAATCTCTTTTAAGTTATTAACGATGACTGTCTTGATAAGACATCATTCCTTTTAATTAAGAACATTTGTTAATTAAAAACATTGTTTTGTGATATGAAAAAATTTATTATTCATATTTGATAAAATATATTTACAAAAATAAATTAAATCATATTCGATTGAGTAATAAATAGATACTTATCAATTATATTTTGTAGAGAACAAAGGCAAAATAATTTTAACTTTCAACACTGCACTAGATGCGTGGCAAGCTAATTAATTTCCAGACTTTCCACACCTCATCATTGACGAAACAATAAAACTAATTAATTGCAAGTTACAGAAAATGAAAAATATATAAATAAAATATAAATCAATAATACTTGGAAAAATTCTTCAGGAAGTCGGACCCAAATAATTAATCCCTCAATGCTCACGAATGTGCCATGACACTATTTCTATATTATATATAAACTAACTAAGAAACAAACTCCGTTGAATTTCTGCAGAACTTGTTCGTTGCCGGGACCGACACAACATCAAGCACGGCGGAGTGGGCATTGGCTGAGCTGATTCACCAGCCCGATATTCTAAAGCAGGCCCAAGAGGAGCTTGACTCAGTTGTTGGTCGGCACCACCTTGTGACAGAGCAGGACTTACCAAACCTGCCCATACTTCAGGCCATCATCAAAGAGGTCTTTCGACTTCATCCACCATCACCTCTATCTCTTCCAAGAATGGGGACCAATGCATGCGAGATTAATGGCTACCATGTACCCAAAAATGCTACCCTGCTGGTCAATGTGTGGGCCATCGGTAGAGACCCGGCCGTCTGGGAGAACCCGTTGAGGTTTGATCCTTGGAGATTCCTTCCGGGTGGTTCCCATGCGCATGCAGATGTGATGGGGAACAATTTTGAATTGATACCATTTGGCGCCGGGAGAAGGAAATGCGCCGGCATGCGACTGGGACTGAGGATGGTCCAAATCATGACAGCCACTCTGATCCATGCGTTTGACTGGGTCCTGCCCGACGGGCAGACTCCTGACGAGTTGGATATGGAGGAGGCTTATGGGCTCAACTTGCAACGGAAAGTACCATTGGTGGCATCCCCCGTCCCGAGACTTGAACCCTGCGTATATGAAATTGCATTTTAAGTTGGCACGGTCCGTGCATATATAAGTTCCCTTTTATTTTATAACCATCCAGATGGACTGAATTCATGTTGATCACCGTCTCACTGATCAGCTAGCATCTTATAAATTTGTAATGCAAGTGGCCCGAAGCTATTTAATCGTCGGAAGAATAAATAAGATGTGAGCCAGAGGCACTGTTCGGACCGAAGTGGTCCTGGTTCGGTCCGAACTGAAGTGCGAACCAGGCAGATGTGTGACAGTTTTGGAAATATTTGTTTATAGAAATAATTATTTTTATTCTAAGCCAGCCTATGTTCTATAAAGGCAGGTATTTTCCTCCTCCCCAAGCTATCTTCTTCTCCTCCTCTCTTCCTCTCTTGTACGAAATTATTCAAAAAGAAATAAAAATGGTGGTGTGTGTGAGTTGTGGACGTAGGCACGATTTGTGCTGAACCACGTTAAATTCTGTGTTCTTGTTTGAGTTATTTTTAGTTTACATGGTATCAGAGCGGTAGGTTCTGAGAATCTGTGCGCCTACGAGTTCCTCTGGTGCGACTTGCTGCACAAGTTACCCCTTTCTCGTGCGAGTTACTGCACGATTGCCTTCTTCTCTGTGCGATTTACTGCACAGAGCCTTTTTTTTCCTTTCCTCGAAAACCTAACCCGACCTCACAATGAATCCCGATTCTGAAACCAAAACTCCGGCACCAGATGCCATGACTCTTATCCAAAACCTGAACAACACCTTATCCCAGTTGCTTGCACAACCGAGACCTCCACCAAGCACCCAAAGCCAAGAAGGTTTCACCTCTGCGATGACTATCAAGTTAGATGGCAAGAACTTCTACCTTTGGTCACAAATGCTGAAGATGAAACTCGGCGGACGAGATAGATTGGGCCACCTTGATGGATCTACTCGGCCAAAGCCCTCGGATGAGGAGGCCTACAAGCGATGGTTGGTGATGGATTCTCAGGTGAAAGACTTTATGATAAATGCAATGGAATCATCGCTGCTAGGTAACTTCTTACCTTATCCTTCTGCAAAAGAGGTATGGGATGCGGTATGCACCCATTATTTTGATGGAAATGATTTGTCACAAGTTCTGGACATTAAGAGAAAACTTAACAAAATTAAACAAAATGGTGATTTGGTCCAGAACTATTATTCCTTACTTCAAGGGTTGTGGCAAGAGTTGGATACTCGTAGACCTAATCCTATGGAATGCCCAGTTGATATTGAAAAATACCGAAAACTTGTGCAAGAGGATAGGTTATTGAGTTTTTTGGATGGCCTTGATGATAAATTGGACCCAATTCGGGCTAGTATCCTCCAAATGACACCCCTTCCACCGGTAGAAGAAGCTTTTTTCTTGGTTAGAAAAGAAGAAGGACGTCAAATTGTTATGTTGCATGGGGGGGAAGTTGGGGATAATTCTTTGGCTATGGTGGCAAAAACCCAGAACTTAAACATACAGAAACCCAATTCAAAGCCACCTAACTACAAGAAACCAGTTCCTCCTGGGGGGTGTACACATTGTCATAACCCAAAACACTCTGTAGAGCAATGTTTTAAATTAATTGGGTATCCTGATTGGTGGGAGGAGAATAAAAAGAGGCGACAGGGCAAGGCAAAGGTAGCAGAGGCTGAGAACAGTGCAAACCATACCCCATCAGCTGCAAATGTAGCTGTTTCGGGTCCCGGCAGCGTGCATTTCGGTCCGAAGTCGGACCATTTCGGTCCGAAATTGGGTCAGTTCGGTCCGAATTGTTGCCAATTCGGTCCAAACAGAGAGCAACCAGAACCGCAATCTTCAGAAAAGCTTTCACTTTTGCCTTCTGTTGAGAATCGTCAAGGTAAAATCTATCTTTTAAACACTTATGGTACTGATAGTTCTTGGGTTATTGATTCAGGAGCGACAGATCATATGACTCATGATAAGGAAGATTTGGTGAAAGAGTCCACTCCAAGAAGAACTGAGATCATCAATGCAAATGGGGAGATTTATCCAGTCACAGGGGCTGGAGAAGTCCAATTCCCATCTCTTACTCTCTCAAATACTCTCTTGGTCCCATCTCTCTCATCAAAACTGTTATCAGTGGGTCAATTATGTGAGGAACTTAACTGTGTTGTACTCATGTATCCCAGGTTTTGCCTTTTTCAGGATCTCTTGACGAAGGAGATTATTGGTCGTGGTATTAAGCGAGGAGGACTGTATCATTTAGAAGACATGGCTGCTGGACAAGCTCACATTTCTGCTGGTGCGAGGTTGAATAAGAAGTCTTCTATTTGGATGTGGCATAGACGCTTAGGTCATCCATCTTTTGGGTACCTAAAGAAACTTTACCCGAGTTTATTTTCTGGTTTTGAACATGAGACTTTTGATTGTGATGTGTGTATTAAGTCTAAAAGCCATCGTGCTCATTTTGCTAAGAATTTGGATGATAATGGTATTAATAGAAATCCTTTTGATTTGGTTCATTCTGATGTTTGGGGACCTTCCCCGGTTGAATCTTTGGTAGGAAATAGATGGTTTGTGTTGTTTGTTGATGATTGCACTAGAATGACATGGGTCAATGTGGTAAAACATAAGGCCGAGGTACCACTAGCCATTAAGGCTTTCATTACCATGGTGAAAAATCAGTTTGATAGAAATGTCAAAATATTTAGAAGTGATAATGGAAGGGAATTTGTCAACAAAACACTAGGAGAATTTTTCACTACCAATGGAATTTTACATGAGATAAGTTGTGTAGGAACCCCTCAACAGAATGGAATAGCAGAACGAAAAAATAGACACATTCTTGAAGTGGCCAGGGCACTCATGTTACAAAACAATGTTCCTCATTCATATTGGGACCATGCAGTGATTTCGGCTGTATACTTGATGAATAGGTTACCTTCTGTGGTTCTTAAATTTCAAACACCCTTACAAAAACTATCACAATACACTGCTCTTCCCTCAGTTCTCAATATTCCACCAAAGGTGTTTGGTTGTGTAGCCTATGTACATATACAAAAACATATGCGTTCCAAATTTGATCCTTGTGCTGAAAAATGTGTGTTCATAGGTTATGGTCAACACCAAAAGGGATATAAGTGTATCAATCCAAAAACCAGAAAACTTTATACCACAATGGATGTGACTTTTGTGGAGAATGAAGGGTATTTTGTGAAAGATCAGGTTCATTCTCAGGGGGAGAATGTGGTAGAGAACGAACCTGTATTTGATGCCTTGGAAACTGAGGAATTTCATTTCGGTCCGAATTACAGTCAGTTCGGTCCGAATTGTTGCCAATTCGAACCGAATTCCAGTCAGTTCGGTCCGAATTCCAGTCAGTTCGACCCGAACAGAGACAATGTTGAGAGTAATACACATCAGAGAAATCAATTCGGTCCGAATTCCAGTCAGTTCGACCCGAACAGAGACAATGTTGAGAGTAATACACATCAGAGAAATCAATTCGGTCCGAATCCAAGTCAATTCGGTCCGAACAGAGAGATGGCAGATGATAATTCTCATGATACTGACTCGGAAATGGACCCACTTGATCATTCGGGTCCAGCAGAAGAAACTGAAGATGAAGAAATGATACAGTCTCCTCCACCATCACTTGACCAATCTCCGACGTCAGAGGTAAGTGTTTCTGAACCTGTTATTACTAATCCTGGTTACAAGTTGCCTTACAGGTCTAATAGAGGCATACCTCCCAAGAGATATCGACCAGATGAGAGTGGTGGGAGCAGATATGCAATGGCAAATTTCATGAGCCTGTCTCATATGCCAAAGTCAGTAAGAGAATTTGACAAGACACTTGCTGCAGTCCAGATTCCAAGAAACCTCGAGGAAGCTCTAAGTGATCCCAAATGGGTGGAGGCCATGAAGACAGAAATGGATGCTCTGGAAAAGAATCAGACTTGGGAATTGGTGAGCAAGCCAAGGAACAGAAAAACAGTTGGTTGCAGATGGATATTCACAGTGAAGTATGGGCCCACTGGAGAAATTGATAGGTATAAGGCTAGGCTAGTGGCAAAAGGGTACTCTCAGACATATGGAGTGGATTATCAGGAGACCTTCTCACCGGTAGCCAAGCTTAATACTGTCAGAATACTGTTATCCATTGCAGCAAATAAAGACTGGCCACTACACCAATTTGATGTAAAGAATGCGTTCTTGCATGGTGACATAGAGGAAGAGATTTACATGGACGTACCGCCTGGATATGGTCATTCAAGTAACAAACCTCTCGTGTGCAAACTGAAGAAAGCATTGTATGGCCTAAAACAATCACCTAGGGCCTGGTTTGGCAGATTTTGTAGTGCTATGAGAAGATATGGGTACACCCAGAGTGATGCAGATCACACTTTGTTCTTTCTAAAGAATAAAGGGAAAATTGTAATTTTGATAATCTATGTTGATGACATGATAATCACAGGTGATGACTCTGAAGGAATCCAAAATCTGGAGGACAAACTATCCAAGGAGTTTGAAATGAAGAACTTGGGTGGTTTGAGGTACTTCCTTGGAATTGAAGTAGCACGCAGCAAAGAAGGTATATCTTTGTCTCAAAGAAAATATGTGTTGGACTTGTTAGCTGAAACAGGTATGATGGATTGCAAACCTGTTGACACACCCACCAAACAGAACAACAAATTGGGAATACTTCCGGAGCAAGTACCAACAAATAAGGAGCAATACCAGAGATTGGTAGGGAGGCTCATATACTTGTCACATACTCGGCCCGATATTGCTTATGCTGTGTCTGTGGTAAGTCAGTTCATGCATGCTCCTAGTGAGCAACACATGGAAGCAGTCATGTGGATTCTCAGATATCTCAAGGGGTCTCCTGGACGAGGTATATTTTTCAAGAGAAATGGGCATCTTCAAGTTGAAGGGTATACAGATTCTGACTGGGCAGGGGATATAACTGACAGGAAATCTACCTCTGGGTACTTCACCTTTGTTGGTGGTAACTTGGTTACTTGGAGAAGCAAGAAGCAAAAGGTTGTGGCCTTGTCAAGTGCAGAAGCTGAGTTTAGGGGGATTGCTAAAGGACTACAAGAGTTGTTATGGATTAAAAGAGTGCTAAAGGACCTTGGTCTCTATAGTTGTGAAGAAATGAGGCTGTTTTGTGATAACAAAGCTGCCATTGCTATCTCTCAGAATCCAGTGCAACATGATAGGACAAAGCATATTGAGGTGGATCGACATTTTATTCGACAAAATCTTGAAGAAAAAGTCATTAGCATTCCACATGTGAAGACAGAGGACCAGTTAGCAGATATACTGACAAAAGGAGTGTCTAGCACCATATTTCATACTGCAATTGGCAAGTTAGGCATGCGAAATATCTACATGCCAACTTGAGGGGGAGTGTGAGCCAGAGGCACTGTTCGGACCGAAGTGGTCCTGGTTCGGTCCGAACTGAAGTGCGAACCAGGCAGATGTGTGACAGTTTTGGAAATATTTATTTATAGAAATAATTATTTTTATTCTAAGCCAGCCTATGTTCTATAAAGACAGGTATTTTCCTCCTCCCCAAGCTATCTTCTTCTCCTCCTCTCTTCCTCTCTTGTACGAAATTATTCAAAAAGAAATAAAAATGGTGGTGTGTGTGAGTTGTGGACGTAGGCACGATTTGTGCTGAACCACGTTAAATTCTGTGTTCTTGTTTGAGTTATTTTTAGTTTACATAAGAAAATATCTAATTTTTTTTTTATGGAAAATCTAGGTGTTAAGAAAATATTTAAATGATCGCGATCTAAAGTATTTCTTTGAGAAATACCTTAAGTATGATAAAGATGCTGGGATGTAAAATATCTTCAAAATCTAAAATGGTTTTAGCGTTGCCATACTTAAGGATACCATGTAACTTAGCTGCTTGGAATTCGTTAAAATGAAAATGATACGAACACTCCGATAAATGTCAATAGCCGTCGTTATGTGGTGTTTGAAATGATACGAGCGTACGTGTACATGTTGATACGATATAACATATTTATGGAATAGCACGATACATGCATATTGATTATCATATTAAAATAGTGTCGTGTTGAAAACTTCCGAACATTAACATATTTTAACACGATGCGAGTAGTCGACACTATGAAAATTAATATTATTTATTTTTTAGTAGATTATTTAGAATTTATTAAATTATACTGAGTTTATATTATAAATTTAATAATGTGAATTCATAATTTTTATTTAATCACTAATTTGTATATTAATTTTTATTTTAATATAGCAAGTTACAATAAACCAATAATTTATTATATTTTTTCTATTTGGAAAATTATTCAAAATAGTTTAATAAATTTTTGATGAAAAAAATTAAAATAAGTTATAATATGGTTTGACATATTTAACACGTTGTGTCAGATTTAACTAATTGTTTTCATTCAACGTGACAAAATATAATATATTAATTAAAAATATTAACTTGTGTCAACACCATCTAATATGATAGATGATAGAAATTGATACGAATTCCAACATGCATATATTTATCATGACACCGATTACAATGCCCTCTAAATACACAGACAGGATTGGAAAAGTGCTCAGCTGAAGCTCATGGGCCAACGTCCGGTAAGGAAAACGAGTGGGACAACAATAAATTTGATCCGAACAACTTTTGTCATGTATTATAGCCAAAAGTTCCCTGAATAACAACTGTGGAGATTAATGTGTTGATAGGAGCAGTGAAGACAACTGTGTATGATGTCGATCGGATTATATTTAACGGCGTGCGAGTCATTTTTACTGCGATTAATGTCGATAAAATGCGTATTTTATAGCAGTTAACGAATAATAATAGTTCTTTAAATACAAATAAAATAATTTTTTATATATAAAAAATAAAAAATATCTGCGATCTGCACCCAGCAGATTTTAAATTTTTTGGTAAAACGGCCCATCGTAACACAGTTGCATATGTCCTTATCATAAAAATCGGAAATCGGAATTACCAGATTTTTTTATTAATAATAAAATAATGGCTGTTCCTTTCCTCCCAGTCCTAGCACCATTTATTAATTTGTTAAAAATAAATTCATAGCTACATCTACCTCCCTCTTTGTCTCCTTTTATTATTAGTATTATTATTTGACTAAATGTCTAAATCTCACATGTACACTCTTCCTTTTTTTACTACCTCAATTTTCTTCCCTCGTTTTGGAATCTTCTGGGTGAATCGGTCTAGAAAAAAGAAAGAACAAGCACATCACTTCAACAAACAACAAGTTGGTTAGCCTCTACAAGTTTCAAAAGAAAAAAAGAAATTATCCAAAACTTTAATTCACTCTGATTATGAAAGAATTATTATCAGCGAAAAAACACCCCTGGTTTTGCTTTCTTAGTGAATCGGTCAAGAGAAGTTCTATATGTGCAACGGTGGTGTAAAATTAAGTTTGTATTTTTTTCCCCTTATTTTTCTCACAATTTTTTTTTGAATAATTTTGTTTAAATTATTTTAAACTTTAAGTTGGGAAACTTTGTAAAACATTTGTATATATAGATCTGTATAGTAGATCAGATGTTCCTTTCATGACTCTGAAGCGAAAAACAATTGTTAAATTGAACTAATAGAACAAGGAAAATATTGCATATAATTGTTGTTAACAAAGTGTGTGGAATTTTGAACGGTTCAACCCAACAAAGGTGGAAAATTTTTCGATGATGAACAAATCTTAGATAACATTTTAAGACTTATCATTCCTCTGCAGCTAAGCCGACTGCTACATTCTTAATTTCTCCTGACCCAAAAACTTAATATCACTGTAAATATATTTTATTGCATCAGTTAACAAAAACTGAAACCGAGGATACGCCGTCGAAGTATATAAAAAATGCTGGAAGTTGGGTTTAAATGTTGCTATCCACTGTTTTTGCATGTAGATTTGCTGTTAAATCAATATCTCTGCAATTTATACTTACTATTTTTTCTTAATTTCTGTTCTTTCACTTTTATTCATTATTATTATTATTATTTTTTGCTGTACAATTTCATGATGATACTCAAATTGCTAAACTATACTTAATTTCGCTGTTGATCTGGTGCCTCACTACCCCTCTCTTCTTTATCGTCAGGGTTAATTTAGTGGTTTGGATCTTTGATGATTATCTCTGGGATAAAGGTATTTTGTCATTTTTTTTTTGTATTTTTTTTGTTTTCAAAATTGACGGGAAATTTAGGGTACATAATTAGGGATGGTTTTGTGACATCAAATTCTTGAATTTTTCAGGATTCTCTTTCTGTTTGTGTTTTTCCGAATTGCTTTATACGAACAATTTTCCAATTTTCTGTAGAACTAATCATTCTGACTATATTCAGTCTCAATTATGAAATTACTTTTCGAGAAGTGTAATGGTAATACATATGATTGGCTGTAGAGGTTTGCCTAAAAATAAGTATTTAGAATCACGTCACTGAGTCATAAACAAGAAAGAAAAGAAAACCAAAGTACCAAATTAATGACTGGGAAAAGAAATTAATTTATTTCCCTAGGTCGCTTCTACCTAGTAATTGATAAAGAAAAAAAATATTTTGATAAAGAAATTGATCTCTACTCTGCGACTGTTACTATTAGGTACTTCAAAAGTTGGAACTAAGCGCAGCTATGTGCCGTTTTGGCATGTGACATGCCATTGAGTTAAATTTTCTGTTATTTATATTTTATTCTGTTAAATCAATTTATCGGTATTGCATTAAGGTGCGCTTTCAAACCAATATAGTGATCTATTGTATGAGGACAGTGGACAAGGGTATCATGGGTATTGTAGCAACATCTATTATGTTAATTTTCTGGCATAAATATATATATATATATATATATATATATATTTTTTTTTTTGAAAAAAGGCCATTGGGCCCGTTTCTATTAGATAGAAACAATGCTTCTTTTACATTATCTGCCTACTCCTAACAAACAAAACCCATCACTAAAAAGTTATTACCTCCTTAAAAACTATTACAACCCAAATCACATGATATTCAAAAGAGGAACACAACCGTACCCAGCGTAACATAACAATCCAAAATAAGCACTGCAATTTTTAAACCCCGTATACCAAGACAACTTGAAGTCTGCAATTCACCCTCCAGCTTCTGAAATATGTTTAATTCTGAGTTAATGTCAACTGCGTCATACTCCATCCTGCCCAATCATCTTCTCCTGTCAGAGTGGGTATGGATACATCTGGAGACTGCATTTGGATAGGTATCATTGACCAGTCTTGAGGCATCCAGCAGTGGATATGTTCTTTAGTATGCGCATCAGCTAATCCTGTCCAACATACCACAAAAGATTGAATCATCAGCAACAAGCTTTTAGTTGTCTTGATTCTTTTTGCATTAAAAATCATGTCATTCCTCATTAACCAAATACTCCAACAGAATGCACTAAAACAAATTAAAAAGGCTTCTCTAAAACCTGGAGATAGATTCAAAGCAAAATCCATTATATCCTGTATAGAAATCGAATTAGTAAAATGATCTTGGCAATTCCCCATCCAAAATCAAATTGTTTTAAGTGGGTTCTCAGTGAACCATATAGTTCTTTTATTTTGTAAAATGTTTTGGGAATTCTGTTTTGTCGAGTAAACAAAAACATTGTTAGTCCCTCATCCTCTGCCCACCTATGTTCCTTATTTATTTTGCTTTCAGTACAGTAAACATCTTGTATCTTTGGATTTTTTATTTTTGAGACATCAGTAAGGAAAAAATTGTCTTCCTGGACATGATGATTTTTCACCCTTTGTTGCCTACTTGCCGCATTAATTGGATTTTAAGAGCAGAATAAGTTGGAGAATGGATAGCAGAACCTTTACTCGTTGTTGCTACAATAACCAAGAGCAGGGATGGAGTTTGTCCTGATCTGCCGACTTTCTGCATCACATCAATCCTTAAGGATTTGCTTAACTACAACAAAGATGTCTTTTAGATAGACACAATTATCTTCCAAAATACTCTAAAAACTCTTGCTAAAATTTTTTGATAGACTTGCTTTAGTCTTGCTTAACTCAGTGTTGCAAAGAGCTATTGATAGACTTATTCCATGTGTTGGTAAAGATAATAAATAGTCTAGCAATGATAATTTCTGGATACACTTTTGATTCATCAACAGCATGACAAAAAGTCTTTCAAGGATGAATTCTCCGCTACACTCTATTTTAGCAATTGCATGATCAAATTGTCTTCCAAAATGAATTCTTTGCTACATCCTTGCTTAAGGTGTAGCATGATCAAATTATCTTGCTGTTTAAATTTTAAATATATAATAAAATAATCATAATAATTAATTAATTATTAGACATTTGTTGCAACATGAATAATGACAATTTTAACAAGACCTTTAAAAGTCTATCTAAATTTTGTATATATTCTGATTTGCATATAATTAAATGGAAATATAATCATAATCAAACAATATGAACAAATATTGTTATAATTATTATAAAAACAAAGAATCAGAATATTGCAACAAGTATAATACAAAATATTAATAATCAAGATCATTTTATAATTAACTCGAATATCAATCACTCTTTATATTTACAACGTCAACATAAAATTAACTAAATACAACATTGACCTAACATAACTTCACACGATTTATATCTTCGTGCAGTACATTCCATAGGAAACAAAGTAGCTCCTGGTACAGGTGCAAAAGAAAAACTTGGTAATATTCCATTGACTTAGTTTAATTCATAAAAGAATTGACAATTAATAAGTTTAAACAAAGAACCATAACTTATCACACCTGTCGTATGGAAGATATGAAAGTCTTCATATTGATTGATCTTTGATGTCCTAAGCCATCTACAATATAATAGAAAAAAAATATAAAAGAAAGAAGAAAGTTCAATACTTGTGTAGCTCCTGATAAGGGTGCAACTCTTGATAAGAGTATAAAGGAACAACTTGTTATAATATAATTAAAAAAAAAAGAGCAGAAAAAATATAAAATTCAAACTCTGTAGGTGTAGGTACTGTACAGCAGAGTACTAAGGCACATAAGGGACCTCACCCATAAAACATACATCGCATACCATTTTTTAACAATTCACTAATAATCCAAGCCAAGTACACGGTAGTTAACTCTTACTTGTGAATAGCATAGCATAGGACCTTCTCTTCTCCTTGCCAATGTTACCAAAAGCTTCTAAAAATAAACAAAAAATAAACGTTTTAAAGATAACGATCACATTTTTTTCTACTACTTCATAATAAGTAAAATATTTGCGAGTTTTCAGTTATCTAAGCATAAACTCTAATGAATAAAGTTTACATGAAAATTTCAAGCGAATTGATGAAACTTAAACCCTGATCCAAAACCGTTGGCATGTCCAGGTAAACAATCCCAAGTTTACTTGACCCAATAGTTTGCTATTAAACCAAATTGAACAAAATTATCACACATCCCAAGTAAAAAATCCAATTAAATAAATATTTCGTCGATTTAAAACTAACCATCACCAACCTGTGCAAGATGAGTCTTTGCTTATTCATGTCTTGCCATGAGATCATCTACACCTTTTAATAATATTCATTTGCACATATCTCACCATACAGAACTGCAAATCAGAATGACACATAAATAGAAAAGAGTCATTTCGAATCAAGTCTCATCAACAAAAGGAAAAGAAAAGAGTAACTAACAGCAAGTTCGATGTGTATACCTGGGCTTTTCTAAAGTCTAATAGAGATTATACCACATCTGCCTTAACAAGCTTGTTGTTACGAGCCGAAATTGTTATCATCATATTTCTATTGGCATCACATAGGCAACAAATGGCACTGAGAACTTGAACAATTCTCAGCTCAAAAGTAAGAGCCACGAACTTTTAAGTGAAACAGTATTGTAAATTCCAAGCATAACAGCAACCAAATCACTAAATTAATCATAACCAAGAAATTGTAATATCCTTACCAGTATTAAGTACAAAGAAGACTGAAGGTCACACTATCTTAGCCTATGACCACCACCATATCTGCAGCTAAGCCATCTTTCTCGACAAACTGATCACAAGATAATGTAAAGTTATTTATGTTTCTAATATAACTGATTTATCCTGATGCAACTGATGATATTGTTCAATAAAACTGATTTTGCATCTTGTCTCAGCAAATCGACAAAATTCCATTACAGGTGTTTGCTAATGTTCAATTTATATATTGTTCCCCATCATTTAACCATCATAACTGATTATTTTAATTTTAATAAGAGGTCAAAGCCGGGAACAGTTTATGCATATTACACAATGTATTTATACATACATTTAGATTTTTCCCTCCAACTTAACCTAGATGCACAAATACAACATGAACGTGCAGTACAGAATATGTTTTTCAATAAATGTCTGACAATTATAATAATTGACATAAGACTAATATTTTACCCAAATTGCTAATGTTGAATTAAATCTAATAACAACCTAATTAACAAAAGACATAAAAAAAAATGAAAGAAGCTATCTCACCTGATAGGGATCAAAATAATCAGACCTAAACATTCACCTCCTTAGGACCTGAAAGCAAACCAAACGAAATTGTGTTAAATCAGATTTCATATCAATTACAAATCTTACAAATCGGATAAGTAATATAGAATGAAATCATAAAACCATAGAGACATAAATTAGCAAAGTAACCATGGAGTGTAAGGGACGGACACGGGGCATCTTTGTCCCAATTGGCTTTGCGTGTAGCATCTATTACTGCTCGACGATAAACCTAGGCGAAAACAACAAAATGAAAATTCGAATTTCAAGCGATCGGCAGTGGAATTGAGAAAGAGACGAAGAAAGACAAACCGCAATCAGCGCCGCACGAGATGACTTCTAGCTATTTGGTTTTTTCGTGAATAGAAGAAAAATGTGGTTGGGAACTTGGGAGACGGAGATCTAGGGTTCTGTATTAGAGGAGGGAAACGAGAGAGGGAAATAAAATTTGGGAAAAATTTAAGTCCTAATTTGTTTTGATGAAATTTGAACTTGATTTTTATTAAAAAATTTATGGAGGGAGCGTGCAAAAAAATTAAGGAGAAATTTTAATAATTGAAACTTCAAATGAATAATGATAAGTAACTTTATCGTTATATGATATCAACGAAAACAAAATAACTATACAAGAAGTTAATTTAAAAATATTTTATAGTATGCATACAACTCTATAGATATGTCATATGTACTATAATCATTGCAATATCTGTCATTTATCTTTTAAACGAATGATAAAATGTATTAAAGATCAAGCACTAAACTGTGAAAAATCAAAAAATCAAATAAAATAAATTCATAAGTATCATCTGACAAAACATACATCGGTTTTATATCTTATAAATCTCGTGAATATAATATGTTTACAACTTTATTTGGAGAGGAACCATATTTAATTATTGTTGCAATATCTATGATTTATATCGTTATTAAGTTAGTGTTACATTATTAGATATTCATTATATATGATCATTTCTTTTTATGAAATTTCGTGCTTTTAAAATTCAAAATTTGATCGTAGGTATGTGGCATTAATTGAAAAAAAAAAAATTAAATTGGAGAAATGCTATGGTCAATTATTCTTTTACAATTATTTATAAAATAAATAAAAGGGGTCAATTTTATCATTTTTTTCTACATGATTTATTTGGAATTAATATTAAATTGGAGAAATGCTATGGTCAAATTTATTTGATAAATCACTAAATGCCAAGCTAAATTAGATCTCAAACTAAAAAGTTCAAATGACTTTCAATGTGATATTCATATTGAAATCTCATTGCCAACCAAATTTTATATTTTTCGCATTTTTAGGCATTTTCTCAAATTTTAAAATATTGTTAATGGAGGATCAACAAATAATTAGATCGAAAAATTTCTAAAATTTTCAAAATTAGTTTAAAATTTAAAAAATATATATGATTTGGTCAGTAAATAGATTTCACTATGAAGATAAATATTGCTCCTTTATATTTTCTCATAAAGATACTATTGTGTTTGATGGAGCAATCTATAAAATTTATTTGATTGTAGCAATTCTCAATAAATTTAATTGGTTTCGTATGAGATTTTAATATATATAATTAATTTGTGTAATGATAGATGGTATCGGTTCTCAAAAATCATTGTTATTATCACTAATATTGTGGTTATTATTAAGAGGTGACATTATCATACACCAAATAAATTTTTAGTTATAAGTATTTTGTTCTAACCTACCATATGATTTGTTGAGATGTATAGAATATATCCATTGCCTTAATTACGTATTTGAATTCGTGACTTGCCGTGAGAACGCATTTATATCTAATTTTGTGTTATTATCATAAAAAAAATCTTCCATGGACCAATTATTATTTAAAACAAACGACTTAGATATCAGTCTATGTACAAAAAAAATAATTCACTACAAAATATACAAATTATTATTATTTCGCTAGAGTAAAATATTATAAAACTACTCCAAGCATATCCTGATGTACTCTTTTATGTAATAGACACTTGTATTTAAATGCGATCCAATTAATTATTTATACCACAAATTTGATCTGATTTAAATTTTTATGAAGTGTTCATCATTAATTTTAGGATTTAGTGGGTGCCGCCTACCAATTAGGAAAAAAACAATTAGGAAATCAATTTTGTTTTTATCACTTCTTTCAAGAATGGAGAGAAATAAATTTTGCCGAAATCATAATTTAGCACCACTGTTATTTATGTAACAAAATATTTATAAGAGATTGAAATTGATTTTATATTATTCATAGGAAGATTACAAGGATCTTATTATTGAGCCGAAGTCTTGGTACAAAATTTCAGCTATCAACTATTTTGTTTGTAAAAGTAGAGTTTGGATACTTTTATAACTGTATGAAATAATCATTTGTGATCACCGCAAATATTGATCTCAACCGTATATACGAAAAATAATTCAATAACAAACAATTATTTTCTTGGGAGGAAAAATAAATGGCCGCACATTTTTTTTCCTCTATCCTTGTTATAAAAAAAAAGGAGGGAATATTTTTTACCAAATTCATCTTGGTGCTGCTGCTTGTCATTTTTTGGCGCCAATGTTTGTGAAAAATCATTGATGGGAGTTTCCATTTTTAATACTATTCCCTGCAAGATATTAGAAGATATCTTGCAATAACACTATTTTTATAAAATTCCAGCTACATTAAAAATTTATCTTGCAAAGTTATCTAGCAATATCGCCCACTATGTAGCTAAATAAAAAGTCTTCCAATAAATATCTATCTAAAGGTCGTTTTTCTTGTAGTGTACATGCCAACCTTTACTCGTTGTTCTCCAGGATTTTTTTTTTAATTCTCGAAATCGTCGAGTTCTTTATATTGTAATCAAAATTCGAAGTTTCATAAACTAATTCTTTGTACTAAAAAAAATGATTTTTCTTGAGACCGACTTAAAGAATGATTTAAATTAATCAAAAGTTATTATTATATCTTTATAAACATGATTAGAGGCGTTATATCCGATATTAAAAGTTTGATGGGTTATTTTCAAGTAGAGAAAATTTGATTTATATTATATCTCTTTGAATTTAGGTTGCCGGGCCCTTTTTTTTTTTTAAATTGAAACAACCCATTTTAAAAGCGGCCCATCAGGATAGATCTGGCTCAACCCAGTCAACTGTCAACGCATTACTTCTGTTATTTTCTAAATTTTTTTTTCTTAATAAAAAAATGGCTCATCATCTGTCAACGCATTACTTCCAATTGCGTCCGGAAGACCGGAGGCCGGAGTAGAGCTGTCAAACGTGCATAAACGGCATGGGAATGAGTACTTTCGTTTACGTTCCGTTAAAAATCACGTCACAAATTTAATTTTCATTTAACATTCCGTATATTTTGCGGAAATAAAATCTCTTATGTTTTCTTCCGTCTCTGTTAAACGGAACAACGGAAGTAACGTTAAAAATTTTGTTATTGTTGACAGCAGATCATATCACAACTTCAAAATTTTATTCTAAAAACAAAATTAAAGGAAAAAAACAGCAAATATTTATACTTAGCATTGTACAGCAGAAATTGAACTTGCAAAAATATTTCAATAACAAAGCATAGATGGTACTACAAAATTAATAACAAATTGAACTTACAATAATACATCAAATTCATAAATAACAACAGAACCAAAACCACCTTACTGGTATGACTGAACCAGTAGCAGCAGAACCAAAACCACTTTACTAGTATGACTGAACCAGTAGTAACATAACCAAAATCACCTTACTGGTATGACTGAACCAGTAGCAACAAAACCAAAACCACTTTACTGGTATGACTGAACCAGTTCTGTTACCTTACTGGTATGACTGAACCAGTAGCAACAGATTCAAAACCACCATGAAAAAATAATCCAAATCCAAATTCAAATCTCAAGAGATTAAGGCATCATTTCAGATTAAAAAAAATAAAAATAAAATAGCATACTCATCTTTTGAAATATCAAGCTCGAATTCATCCAAACAAATCACAACTGCAAATCATAAAAAGGCAAGAATCAAATTTAAGGAAAAAATCAATAAAAATTAGAGAGAGAAAAAAAAAGAAGATAAAAAGAAATTACAACGAGTTTACCTGTTTCTCTTCACTGTCTCTTTTTCTTGGTCTCTCGGCGCAGGCAGGTAGAGACACACGCCACTCGAACCTCCTGGATGATCCTCTTTGATTGCAAACTGATTGTTGATTTACTCCACTCTGCAACTGACTTGCTTGGTTCGACACTAAAAAAATATTGATTTTTAGAGATGGGTAGAGGATACTTGTCCGCGATTCCCTTACACAAGATATTGAGATGGGTAGAGGATGCTGATCTGCGATTCCCTTACACAAGACCCCAGCAGTACTTCATTCTCGGCCCACATGGGCCACATCCCCTCCAAACTCAACACATTCACAAAACCAAAGAGATCCTTGGTAGTTATTAGTTAATACAATAATCTGGTGATATGGATATGGCAGTACGACGGATGAACTGCATGCAAAACTTGGCGGTTCTAAGTTCGAAGCTTATCCATGTCACTGCCTCCGTTGAATTTGGGGATTTAATCATTCCTAATTTCCTATGTCTTTACTTCATGATTAAATATAACAAAATAATTTCGTTGACACGAGGGACCAATCTGGCTTTGCATTTTTGCGATTACCAATATTGCGCATGCCTATTAATTGGTTGTTAATTCTTCTTTGCACTAAAATTTTCACCGCAAGGAACTATGTCATGTAGATTTGAAGCTACTATATATATTAGATTCTGAAAATTTACATATAACATTACACAAAAAAAAAAGTTTAATTGCATTATGTTCGGATTTTATCTTAATTCTAGATTGCAGAAAATATTCTTATTTTTCAATTTTAGAGAAAATGATACAAAATCCACTTTTGAAAACTTATAATATCTATATTCAATTAGATATTCTTGGTCCGTTTGTTTTCTTTTCTTTTCTCAAACTATTTTAGAATGTCAAATTGTAATACAAACATAACTAGCTGATGAGCAAGATTCCAGTGCCACCATTTTTTTATGTCACAAGTTGCCATAACTTCATATTTTGTCAATATTTAATATTTTTAAATAAGTTTCGGGTTGTGAATATGACGACCATAAGAAAGCTGAACGTAACGGAAGTGGAAAGAGCGAATTGAAAAGTCGAATCCAAACCGTTGATCTTGTTCAATATAACGAGTGATGTTGTTTTGACATAAATTTTATAAAATTTGGAGTCAATTTGATACTCGATCAAGTGGTAAATAAATGAACGAATCTGGTTAATTATAACAGATTAATTCTAATACGTTCATTTGTCGACCATTTGATCGAGTATCAAATCGACTCTAAATTTTATAAAATTTTTGTCAAAACACATCACTCGTCGTATTGAACAAGATCAACATTTTGGATTCGAATGTTTGAATTTTAACAATGTTAAATATTGATAAAATATGAAGTTCTGACTATTTGTGGCAAAAAAAATTGGACACTAAACCTTGTTCCTAGCGTATATATAACAGCGTTTAAAGAACCAATATAATCTTCAAGGAAAGATTCTGCATTGGGTGCTGTATTTTTTTTTTTTTTTCTATTGTAGCAAATAAAACAGCATGACAGCAGAAAAGATTCCGCATGAGGGATCTGTATATTTTATTTTTAATTTTTCTTGTCAACTTTACTTTTTTTTTTTTTGGAAGCATATTCCCCGGTCCCCACTATATTTTACTCTTCACGGGGCTCTAACGCTCGATCAGAAGGCTGCTCGAATAGACAACTGGGGAATTGCTCAGGACACATTCCTCTTGCTCATTCACTCCAACTTTTTCTTTAAAATGACCAAAATACTCCTCTTCTCCCATCTTGTTTTTCTCAAGACTTTCTATCTATTTCTATCTAATAAGAGTGTTTTGGTCGATGTTTAGAAAATGTTGGAGTGAATGAGCAAGGTAGACGTGACCTGAGCAATTCTCACACAACTGGCCTTTACTTTTTTTGTTGAAACAAAAAAGACAAATTTAGTCGTGTATGTATCCTCCAATTTTTTTAATCAGCCATTTACTCCTTTAATCCTTAATATTAGCCATTTATCCCTCAAATCATTCCCAGTACAACATGTACCCTTTTACCAATAGAAGGCTAATAATTATATGTATTATATTGAAGCTAGGTGGCATTTAATATCTAAAAAAAAAAATTGAAGTTTGTTTACGCTATTGGTACCTAATTTCATAAGTCCATTTAATTGATACCATGTTCCCTTATTCTTTCCGGATGCTAGTAAAATTGAATTATGTCCGAGTTCTTACATTTATGCATGGCTGGACTCAACTCATAGCTATTATACTTGACCAGCAGTCTCATTTTTAATTTCTCAGCTGATACATTATCTTAACTCAGACACAAACTATAAAAAGTTTATCCATCTAGTTTTTAGGTTTTATCTCAAAGTCAAACCAGCAAAGAATAACAAAAAAATATCACTAAAAAAAGTCAAGAACTTTTGTTGAACCCAAGTATAATACACGCTGATGCACTTGTTTTAAGGAAAAATTCTCAAAAGTTCTCTATCGTTTGTAATTATTAATTTGGCTTTAATTTTTTTTTTTCCAATATGGTGAATTGGTCTGAAGGGAAAGTTGAGAGATAAAAGGACAAGGTATTTTAGTCTCATAATTTATTCCAAATTTTAATTTTTCAGAATTTTAATATTATTTAAATTAATAAAAAAGATAAATTACTAGAATAAAGATGATTTGAGGCGTAAATGATTAATATTAAAGATTAGGAAGGTATATGACAGATTGAAGAAGATTTTGGAGGTATATGCTAATTTTTCCAAAAAAAAAATAGACAAACACAACTTTATTTGTTTATTTATTTACTCAGCATACGATCTTTTTTTTGTGGAAGCAGAAATAGAAGAGAGGCACAAGCGCACAACACAGAGCCTAAAAAGTAGGAGTGTCAAATGTGGTTAACGACCACGGAATTGGTATGTATCATTACCGAGCCACTTAATTAACGAAATGGTAAGTTTCGCCATTTCGTTAATCGTTTCATTTAACGAAACGGTAAACGGCATGTACAAATTATACGATTTCAAATGGCATGTGGTATTTCGTTCAAGTATCCATTTCGTTATTGAATCGCAAAAATTTTCGCTGTCACAAATCGTTTCGTTTATAGTGGAACGTGGTGGCACAACGGTAAACGAGTACCGTTGATAGGCCTATTACAAAGTAATACAGCCCATAAATCGGCACATTCACACGCAATCCAACATAACTTCCCATCGTACGTGTGAGACATTTTTTTTTCTTTTTATTTGAGAGTGGTGATGTGTGAGCTTTGAATTACAATTACAATTGAGGACTTTGGAAAGGACACGCAATTATCATCGGTGTTTTCAAATTCCTACCTCTTACCGGAAAATTCTAATAATACCGGGTACCAGAACAGTGACCGAAACGGCGGTTTCCGGTATTGTGAGACAAAATACCGGAAATTTACGGAAAATACCAAGAAATTTCGGATTTCGGCCATATGGCCGGTAAGGGTGCCGGTAGGAAATTGAAATCATTGATTATCATACGTTACTCCCTGAGACCTAATTAAAACCAGCTTCTCACACCTCATCTTCCATCCTCTAAAAAGTAAAAAAACACGTCTTAAATCATGACACCTCTCTTCCTTCTACTCTCCGCCGTCATTCTCTCCACCATTCTTTACAGCCTCCTCTTTAAGAATCAGACCAACAGTACACAGCCACTTCCTCCGGGTCCAAAGGGATGGCTGATACTCGGCAATCTACCTCAACTCGGCACAAAACCACATCAGACATTGTATAACCTCTCAAAAGTTTATGGACCCCTTATCTATCTCCGATTTGGGTCAGTCAATGTAGTGGTGGCATCATCATGCAATGTGGCATTCCAGTTTCTGAAGACACATGATGCGAATTTCAGCAACAGACCGCCAAACTCCGGCGCTGAACACATCGCATATAACTACCAAGACATGGTGTTTGCCCCATACGGTTCAAGGTGGCGTGCCATGAGAAAAATGTGCACCATCCATTTGTTCTCAGCAAAAGCCCTAGATGATCTCTGGCCGATCAGGCAGGCCGAGGTCATGTCCATGGTAAAAGAAGTGTATTTGCAGGGTAAGAAGGGTAAAGTCGTGGATGTCAGCCATGTGATAAATGTATGTTCCATGGATGCTCTTTCCAAAGCCTTGGTTGGGTGGAAGGTTTGTGGAGAGGCGAAGGAGGCAAGTGAGTTCAAGTCCATGGTGGTTGAGCTTATGCAGTTGGCTGGTGTCTTTAATGTAGGAGATTTTGTCAAGGGTTTGGCGTGGATAGATCCTCAAGGCGTAGTCAGAAAGATGAAGAAACTTCACAAGAGGTAATTTGAAGTGTAATGTTTCTCATAGCAAAAATTAGGATTCATTTACACATATTTTGTTTATATGGTGTTCCTGGCTTTCCTGCGAGCATCACCCGTTTTTCCTAAAAACTGTTTCGGCCTGTGTCCTGAAAGTGGCAACAAAGTTTAATTACTATATATGGTAATGATATGCTGTCTCTAACTTCTGGATTAATTAAGATATTATTATAATACTTTGGACAACAGGTTCGATAAATTTTTTGACTCCCTGATTGAGGCGAGAAGGACAAGGAACAACAAAGGAGAGGGAAGAGATCTGCTAAGTGTTCTTCTCAATTTTCAAGGAGAGGGATCTGATTTTGAAGAAGGGAAGCTCACCGATATAAACATCAAGGCGTTAATGCTCGTTAGCCCCTCTTTCCTTTTTGCATGGTTTTAACAAAATAATTGTAGTTAGCACAAAGTAAATTAAATAGTTGATCAATACACTAATTAACGAAATAATAATACAACTAGTTGCAAGTTACAGAAAATAAAACTAAATAATAGAAATAAAATATGGAAGTGCTCCCTTGGAACACGGACCCAATAATTAATCTCTCCATCGATCCTATGTTTTATATATAGTATATTATAAACGAACTAACAAATTAAAAAAAACTGCTGTCAAATTTTGCAGAACTTGTTCACTGCTGGGACAGACACGGCATCAAGCACGGTGGAGTGGGCGCTGGCTGAGTTGATCTGCCACCCTGATATTCTTAAGAAAGCCCAGGAGGAGCTTGATTCAGTCGTTGGCCGGCACCAATTCGTAAAAGAGCAGGACTTACAAAACCTGCCATTATTTCAGGCCATCATCAAAGAGGTCTTTCGGCTCCACCCTGCAACACCTCTGTCTATTCCAAGAGTAGCCGAGAATGAATGCAAGATCAACGGGTACCATGTACCCAAAAATGCAACACTCCTGGTAAACTTGTGGGCCATCAGTAAGGACCCAGCTATCTGGAAGAACCCGATGAGGTTTGATCCGGATCGGTTTCTTCCGGGTGGGTCCCACGCACATGCACATGTTAAGGGGAACAATTTTGAGTTGATACCATTCGGAGCCGGGAGGAGGAAATGTGCTGGCATGAGATTGGGATTGAGGATGGTTCAAATCATGACAGCCACTCTGATTCATGGGTTTGACTGGGTCCTGCCAGACGGGCAGACGCATGACAAGTTAGACATGGAGGAGGCTTATGGGCTCAGTTTGCAACGGGCAGTGCCATTGGTGGCATGTCCTGTTCCAAGACTTGAACCTTGCGCATATGAAATTGCATATTAAATTGGCATGCAAAGTTTCTTGCACCGTTGCACACCCGGCCCTTTTGTCTGTCAGCCATTATCTAGGATAAATAATGTTCATCGGCATATTGTAAATTTGTAATGCAGGATCTATGTAATCGTTCTCGTAGGAAGAATAAATTTAATTTTAAATGAAGCTCTAATACAGTATAAGAAAATATCTAGATTTTTTGTAATAAAAATATTTTTGAGAAATGTCAAAGGTATTACAAAAAAGATTGACATATAATATACCTTAAGTACGAAATGATTTTAGTAGTATAAACAGAGATGAGATGACATGTAATTTGAGATACCACCAACAACAAGCAAGTTAAAATAACATTTATATGTAAAATATTTCTATAATTATAAGGTGATATGTAAAATGACACTTTTATAAGGAAAATAACTTTCCAGACGAGCGACAAGTCCGACAAATCAATCAACGTACTCTAAATGAACTACTTTTTGACAAACTTAGTATGCATCTCAAGGATTGGGAGCAGTCAAAACTTGAAAATCAGCGAAAGATTGGGGCCCAATTATGCTGCTGTAAGTCAGTAAGAATTTTTTTAAAGTCCAATTTTTTTCATTCATGCATGCAATAGAAAGAATACTGAAGTAAACCAGCTGTTTGGAATTCATCAAAGAAATGGAACATGATGCGAACAGATTGATGTCCCTAGAACATATTTTTATGTAATAAAGTTTCATATAATTGTTATTTTCTACTTTTAAATGACCAAAGCATGAGCTCAACGGCAATTAGGATTGCAAACGTAACTAACGTTGATCATTTCGTTTCCTCCCTATCAAACGATCAATGAAACTATATATTTTTCTGTTTCATTTTTTTAAACGAGACTGATCTCTTTCTTTTTGTTTATTTTCATTTAACCGTTTTATGTTATTTTTTATGTATTTTTGATATATTTTTTAAGTATTGATAAATAAATTTTGATGATCTGAAAATATCGCAATCATATCAGTCTATGCATGCAAAATAGATAAACATATATAATAATTAATTGTCAAATCAACAAATCGAACACAGTTGCACATTTGATGGTTTTGAAATAGAAATATATGTATAAAAATTAATTGTCAGTTAATTGATTACTTCGATCGTTTTTTGAAACGAAACAGTTAACGTAAATTAATTTTTGTTGTGTCATAAACGAAACGGTTAACGAAAATCTGGACTTAAATGCTTGCTTTTTATTGATAATTAAATAAGTGTGTATTAAAAATTGTCTCTGTCATCGCTAATAGAACACTTTTTTAAGGAAATTGAATTGAGAATTACTTGGGATATATAAATTATGCGAGGCAGAGGTGAGAAACATAGAGATCCGGGACTGACACGCCGGTCTTATTTTATTTTATTTTTTCTGAGATAACACATGGGTCTTTAATTTGAGACACCTGCAATATAAACGATCGTGCGAGGAAGAGCTCAACATTTGCATTTTAATTTACTCCATACGCCTCGACTAAATATAGTTCAACTGTGCATGTTTTTTTAGATTACCACTGTCACTTCATCACATGTAGGCCTGTCTGTCAACGGAAGAAGATTAAACGTTATTCAGTTTTGTTAATGGCTAATGGAACCTATAACGGTAGCGAAATTTATTTCGTTAATGAAACGAAACGGCAAACGGTAGTAAGACTGAAACGATTTTCTGCATGCCGTTTACTGAAATTCGGTATTGTTGTATATGCCGTTTCCTTGAACGATAAACGAAACGAATAACGAAACGCTGAAATCATATGATTTGAATCGTGGCATGGGAAATGATACAGCACTTTTACCATGTGATCAACACGTTTGACATGCCTAATCACATGCCAATTGGCTGTTAAAATTTCTTGCACTACATTCTTCGTCGCAACTCGCAAGAAACACTCTGCAAAATTCTATAACACTGCACAAAATATGAATTTTAATCTTATTTTTATTATTATTATTATTGTTATTATTATTATTATTATTATTATTTTTTGTTATTATTATTATTATTATTATTATTATTATTATTATTATTATTAGCAGCAGTATAGTATTATTATTATTGAAGCTGAACTGGTTTTTATTCTCAAAGCTATCGTTTGGATGGGTAGGGAATAGCTTATTTCCCCGAATATCTAATCTCATGACTAAATTTTTCATCCAAACGCAATTATCAATTCCAGGAATAACACTATTACTCTTCCCAACAACACTTCTCTCTACTTTTCACACTTCCAAAAGCTATTCCTAAACTCACCATCCAAACAACATTCTTAGTCCCGAAATAGCACCCTTCCCAAGCTTCTCGAAATCTCACTTTTTCCTTAAATTTAATCTGAGGATTTGCTATTCTAACTTATTCCCCACCCATCCGAACGACCCAAAAGTAAATAAATAAATAAAGTAGACAACTGGTCTTTTTTGAGTATTTCGTTATTAGGATCTTCTGTGGAGACAGAGGAAAAGACAAAAGAGGCGACGACCCACTGTGTAAAAGCCGTATTTAGGCTTTTAGCCCATAAATAATTAGCACATTCACAAGCAAATTACACATCAATTCCTACCGTCATTTTTAAGTTTTCTTGTGATTGTCATCTGTGAGTTTTTAAACTTCATTAGATAAAGAGCTCTGAAAGGACCCAATTATTTAACTAGATCCTATATATGACCTAAAGCATATTATCATCTAAAATCCCAAAAAAAACCGTCCAAAATCATGCCACCTGATCTTTTCCTTCTATTCTTCACTGTCATCCTCTCCGCCATTCTATGCAGCCTTCTCTTTAAAAAGAACATCAACAGTACACAGCCGCTTCCTCCTGGTCCAAAGGGATGGCCGATATTCGGGAATCTGCCTCAACTCAGCACAAAACCACACCACACATTGTATGCCTTCTCGAAAATTCATGGACCCCTTATCTATCTCCAATTTGGGTCGGTCGACGTGGTAGTTGTGTCATCATGCAGTGTGGCATCTCAGTTTCTGAAGACCCATGATGCCAATTTTAGCAACAGGCCGCCAAACTCTGGCGCAGAGCACATTGCATATAACTACCAAGACATGGTGTTTGCACCATACGGTTCAAGGTGGCGTGCCCTGAGAAAAATCTGTGCCATCCATTTGTTCTCACCAAAAGCACTAGATGATCTAATGCCGATTAGGAAGGCTGCGGTCATGTCCATGGCAAAAGAGGTGTATTTCCAGGGCAAAAAGGGTGCAGTCGTGGATCTCAGCCAGGTGATATCTGTATGTGCTATGGATGCTCTTTCCCGAGCCACGGTTGGGTGGAAGGTGTTTGGAGAAGGGAAGGAGGCAAGTGAGTTCAAGGCCATGGTGGTTGAGCTTATGCAGTTGGCCGGAGTCTTTAATGTAGGGGATTTTGTTAAGGGTTTGGCGTGGATGGATCCTCAAGGGGTTGTGAGAAAGATGAAGAAACTTCACAAGAGGTAATTGAACTGTAATGTTTCTTCGAGGAAAAAAAAGGTTTCATTTACATATATATTCTGTACTGTATGTGGCATTTAAATTACGTCACTATGAAATAATAAAAGTGACTAATATCATTGGTCAATTAGTAATAATATTACTCTTTTGATTACTTAAAAAAAAATATTACTCTTTTGAATAAAAGAATATATAACATTAATTTGGAATATATTCTAACCAAACAACTAATTGAAAAAAGAAATAATACATATGAGATTTCAAATTTTTTAAAAAAAAATCAAACTTCAGTTGGGATGACAAGAATCTATTTTTTTCTCAATTGCTATATATTGCTTAGGATTTTTTAGATATTTTAAAAAATCTGGCAAAAAAAAAAAGAGTGACATAAATCAAATTCAATATTTTCTTTTAAATAGTGACATTAAACTAATTTGTGTGGTTTTATGACGGCATATATCTAATTAGCCATTTTGTGATGGTATATTTAAATTTGAAGCATTTTGAAGAGACATAAATCAAGTTTTTTTTCTTAAACCAACGGTTCTTTTGCCTGTTTCCTAAACAGGCAATATGATTCTTCAGGCTAGTGTATATCGTAATAATGTGCTTCTCTATTTAGGATTAATTACAAAATTATCATAATACGTTGGGTAACAGATTCGATGAATTTTTTGACTACCTGATTGAGGCAAGAAGGACAGGGAAGAACAGAGGAGGGGGAAGAGGTATGCTAAACGTACTTCTTAATTTGCAAAGAGAGGGGTTTGATTTTGAAGAAGGGAAGCTCACCGATACAGACATCAAGGCTTTAATGCTGGTTAATTAGTCCCCTATTTCTTCAGCTTGCTTTGAACAAAATAAATTAGTTTACCGTAATATAAGTCTATATGATTTTTTGCAGATAGAGCACAGGGAAATAATGCTGAACACTGCACCATAAATACGTTACAACTTGCAAGCTAATTTCCAGACTACTTCACATCATTGACAAAATAATACAACACAAACAAAATATAAACCGATAATTAAGATTTGGAACAGCTCATCGATCTGGAAGGCGGACCCAAATAATCTCTCCATTTTTATGTGTCATGAATTCTATTTTCTATTATTATATTATTATAAACTGACTAAGAAACAAAATTTCATCAAATTCTGCAGAACTTGTTCGTTGCCGGGATAGACACGTCTTCAAGCACGGTGGAGTGGGCGCTGGCTGAGTTGATCCGCCACCTGGACATTCTCAAACAGGCCCAAGAGGAGCTCAACTCAGTCATTGGCCGGCACCGTCTCGTGACAGAGCAGGACTTGCCAAATCTGCCGTTATTTCAGGCCATCATCAAAGAGGTCTTTCGGCTCCATCCCCCGTCACCTCTATCTCTTCCAAGAACGGGGAACAATGCATGTGAGATCAACGGCTACCACATACCCAAAAATGCGACCCTGCTGGTAAATGTGTGGGCTATCGGTAAGGACCCGACTATCTGGAAGAACCCGATAAGATTTGATCCATGGAGGTTTCTGCCGGGTGGGCCCCATGCACATGCAGATGTGAAGGGGAACAATTTTGAGTTGATACCATTCGGCGCTGGGAGGAGGATGTGTGCCGGCATGAGATTGGGGTTGAGGATGGTTCAAATCATGACGGCCACTCTGATCCATGCGTTTGATTGGGTCCTGCCAGATGGGTAGACTCCTGACGAGTTGGACATGGAGGAGGTTTATGGGCTCAGTTTGCAACGGGCCGTGCCGTTGGTGGCATGTCCTGTGCCAAGACTTGAACCTTGCGCATATGAAATTGCATATTAAATTGGCACGGTTTCGTGCACACCCTTTGGTTTGTCAGCCATAATCTAGGATAAAAAATGTTCATCAGCATATTGTTAATTTCTAATGCAGGAGCTATGTATTCGTTCTCGTCGGAAGAACAAATTTCATTTTAAAAGAAGCTCAAATAGAAAAAATCTAGATTTTTTTGTAATAAAAAATATTATTGACAACTAAGGAAGGTATAACACAAAAAAAAAAGATTGACATAGAAAATATCTTTGGTATGAAATTAATGATTTTAGTAGTATAAGAAAAGACGAGATACATGTAATTTGAAATATAACCAACAACCAGAAAGTTTCAACTTGCAAGAGACTAGATACCACCCAATAATTATTAATCTTAAAGAAAGTTTTGGAGCATACTAGGCTAGTAGGGACCCGGATCCTGTGTCGAGCAGAAGAAAAGAGGACAGATGGAGTTTGGAAGGCAAAACAGCCTTAGTCACCGGTGGAAGCAGAGGAATTGGGTATATTTTTACTCTTTTGTGCTTCTTTCAACGAATGTCCTAATAAGTTCATAGTTTCTTTATAAAATATTTTTTAAATATAATATTTTCAACTACTTTACAAATCAACATATTTTATGGAGAACTTTCGAATTTGGATAAAGATGCTCTTAGATTATGTAAGACCAACCCTTTCAGAGCAACACAACAACATTTTCAGATCAGGGCATCTTCAATTTGTACCTTATAACTGTTTGATTTCTACCATATTTGACAAACACTTCGATAAAGAATGTAATGGAGTCACATATTTATAAGTGATAAAACTATATTTGCTCATGAACAATCCATGAAATATATATATATTTCCATTTTTTAATTTCCAAGCAATAATTCCGTGGCAGATTGAGTATTTCAGTTCTGGACAACTCAGTGGTTTTCCCAATTTACCTTAGCCAAAATTCATTATAAAAATTATTGCAAGGGCTTGCTAATTGAGACACTTTACTTGTATATTTGTTCAATTGCTTCCCCAAAGGCCTTGTTGTTCCAACCATTTTGCATTCATCTTTAATTGTAGTCGAGGAATAGTAGAAGAGCTGGCTAGATTTGGAGTTAGAGTTCACACATGTACAAACGAACATGATTTGAATAATTTATTAGATGAATGGAGAAGCCAGAATTTGCAAGTGACAGGTGCAGTTTGTGATGTCACAAGCCGTACTTACAGAGAGAAACTCATGGAAGAAATCAGCTTAATTTTTGAAGGAAAATTAGATATTTTGGTAAGTTGAACGATGTAATTTAATCAGACCTAATTAATTTGGACTAAACAAATTATTTCACTTATAAATATGTATATTTCATGGATTGTTCATGAGCAAAATGTAATTTAAGATCTTCAAATTTGTAAGTGGAAATAATTTGTAAGTGGAAATATACAGTTTTTTGAAGGAAATAGATTTGCACAGTAACAAAATGTAATTTAAGATCTTCAAATTCTACATTAACAATGTAGGCCGCGGCCGCATCAAACCAACAATAGAAATTACAGTTGAAGATTACTCCTCTTGCATGGCATTAAATTTTGAACTCAAAACTAAGAACTAAGATGTACTAAAACTGTGAAGTACTAACCAGTACCGGATTTACTAAATTTGAACTCAAAACTAAGAACTGTGATGTACGAAATACCATGACCCCCCAGTGTTTTAAATACCCTATACCAGTACCGGATTTTTCCAGTAAAATCGGATTTCGGATCCAAATCGGATAGGAAAAGACTTAAATCTCGGACTGACTGTGAATCGGAAAAAACTGGTTAAAAACCCGATAAACTAGCAAATCTGAGTGTTAAACTGGTCAATTTATTATGTCGTGAGAGAAATAGATACAAATTTAATTTGTGAGAGGAGAGAAACGAACCCAGATGGAGGCATTACGAGCCAAAGCATCCATCCACTGGGCCATTGCACCTTATTTGTCAGGAGATCTTGTTAAATTTATATATTCTATTACAACTAATACTACCAACTACTTACCGGTACTAACCGGCACAAACCGATACAATCAGTAAAAAATCCCTTACCGCCACCCTAGCCGGTTTGATGGCCGGTAGGATATTAAAAATATCGGTAACCCCTTCCATTGCATTCAGCCCAGTACATTTGATGGTACGTATGTGCTACGTAAAGTCTAGCCAGCTGAAGCAGACGGACCAACTTGTGTTCCTAGAGCTATTTCCGATGAATGTGAAATGCTTCATGTTTAGAGGAGGGTAGAGGAGATGAATGGAGGAGGGTGGTGGCCTTAACTCTGTCTTATTAGTTACCTTGCATCAAAACTATAAGAAAAATAAGAGACAAGAGAAGACACTCAATTTTAATGTGGTTCAGTATAAGTATCTACGTCCACGACACACACTCCACCGTTTTTTTTTTTTTTTTTGAATAATCAATTACAATAGTGGAAGAAGATAGCTTGGGGAAGAAGGGATGCACCTCCTTTATATATATAGAACGTAGACAGGCTAGAGAGATTTAATTTATTTCTATATTTACAATATTATAAAAAGGAAATAACTTAAGGCCATAATCCATCGACTCTGTCCAGTTTGGATCGGACCGAACTTCGTGTCCTCTAGCTCACAAAAAAAATTCAATGGAAATGGAGAGAAATGGAGGAGAATGGGGAAAATTGCTTTTCAAATTTTTCACCAAATACTAATCCTCAGATTTGGGAATGAAGTTTTAGTTCCTCTCTTCTTTTCCATTTTCTTTCATTCCATTCCATCAAAATTCTAGAACAGACCCTAAGTAAAATTGTCCATCTATACATACATAGGATGATCTCATTTATCAAATCAACACAATCATCGGATTACTTTCGTAATCTTTATGTTTTTCTTTTAAAAATGTCTCATGTTCCTTGCCTCCGAGATTTATTTGTTTACACTCTCTCTCCAACCTGCTCGTATTTATTTGTCTCTCTCAACAGTTTCGTTCAAGAATTACTAAAAAAAGTAGCACCCATTGTCAAATTGAATCCATCCGTTACCTATCAACAGCTATTAAGCACTAATTTATTAATTAAACTTTTCTAAGCATTAAAATATAAAAGACAAAACTTACAATCGAGACCATTAGAAAAATTCTCTTGTAAAAAAATTTGAGTAAATAGTGTTCCGTCCAATAACAAGCGAATTCTGAGGAATCATCTCAATAATTTGGATATCACAATAAGCAGCACTCAGTTGAAACAAATAGGATAAACGGAACTAATATGAAAAAGAAAAAGTGGTAGATTATAGGTGATGCGAGTCGTGAACGAGCAGAAGAACAGTACTTTTGCGATGAGCATTCTAGGAGAAAACTGCTCAAAGAAACTTGTTTTCTGGATGAAGCGCCATTAACTTCAGTGCAAGTTCTTGATTTGTTCAAATTCATTTCTTTCCCACTGCTTATTGTGCCATCCAAAAAAAACAAGTGCTTCATTAATTTGGGACAGAAAATGCGTACTTTCCAAATGAAACAATTAAGAAGGGTAATTCAGTAATAAAACAAAATATTTATGTGTTTTTTAAAGTATCATTAAAATTAATCAAAAGAATTTATATCCTATTTTAACAAGATTGGATGGGGTTATATCCGATTTTGAAGATTAGAGGGGTTATATCCAATTTTCCCTATTTTTTTTTGTATTTTGTTTAATCAATCTTACAGCACATCAACTACTATGTTATGTATAGTCCTCTCTTGACTTCTGCTTGCCCGGCCAGGAACCCAAGCTCTCTCTCCCTAGCTCCCTCCCTTCACTCTGGTTAATTTGCTCTCTCTAAAAACCACGTAGAATTGCAAATATCAATTTAGCTCCCTCAGAACGCTTCATATATACATGGAGGGAGAAAGGAAGAAGAATAAGTAAGAGAATGGAGAGCAGAAGAAAAGAGGAGAGATGGAGTTTGGAGGGAAAAACAGCCTTGGTCACCGGTGGCAGCAAAGGAATTGGGTATATATCTTTTATTTTATTCTTTTGTGCTATTTTAATCTGTGCTAATAACTCCATAATTTTTCTAAAATAAATTTATAATTTGTTCCACTGAACAATAATACACCTCGCACGTGTAAATTAACGTACTGAAATAATTTTATGAGGAATGCTAAGGTCCTACGCGTAGGACGGATGTGGTCCGTCCTACGTGATCGTATTCGCGTAATCAAACTTCAAATCACAATTCCAAATCGATAGATTGAATCTTTATATTGAAAACTTGTATGAAACCAAATTTTACAATTTTTCGAATTTTTTTACTATTTATTTCGTATTTTTAAAAAACCGCTCCTAGAACTCATATGGAACGTCCAATAACAACGGTTTTTACAAGTACAAAATAAATAGTAAAAAAGTTCGAAAAAATGTAAAATTTGGTTTCATACAAGTTTTCAATATAAAGATTCAATCTATCGTTTGGAATTGTGATTTGAAGTTTGATTACACGAATACGATCACGTAGGACGGACCACATCCGTCCTACGCGTAGGACCTTAGCATTCCTCTAATTTTATAATATGTGACCGACAAATAAACAAAATTAAGTAATAAAAGAATTGTACGGAGCCTTTTGCGAACAAAAATGGTATCATTCTTCTTTTGGAAATACTCGGTGTATAAAATATAAACTTTTTCAACAACTTTACAAAGCAATCTGTTTTCCGAATCAAAAGAACCTAATTTGAATAATTGAAATATATATATATACTTGCTAGTTGCTTGGGATAAAGAAGTTCTTGGATAATCAAAGAATGATCTCTTGATAGCAAAAATATTAATTCTCAGTTGAGGAATCTTCAATTTGTAGCTTTTTACTGTTTAATTCTACCATTTTTGAGGAACAACAAATGATCTGTAAATTGATGATGACTGCCATGGATTGATACGTGATGGAATGTAATGGAAGCCTTGGATTGATACATGATAACTATATATGCTAATGAACAATCCCTGAAAAATGCATTATTATTGTCTATCTTATAATTTCCAAGCAATAATTCTGTGGCACATGGACAATGAACTTAGTATTTTTCTTAATTTTCCAAGCAATAATTCTGTGGCAGATGGACAATTAATGAACTTAGTATTTTTCTTAATTTACTTAATACGAAATTAAATTCATTGTAACACATATTACAGGGCATGTTAGTTGAGAGACATTACTTGTTTATTTGTTCAACTTTTTGTTTCAAATGCCTTTTTTATTCAAATCATTTTATGCACATGTACACTTGTAGTCGAGGAATAGTAGAAGAGTTGGCTGCATTTGGAGTTAGAGTTCACACATGCACACATTAAGATAATTTGAACAATTTATTAGATGAATGGAGAAAGCAGAATCTGCAAGTGACAGGTACAATTTGTGATGTCACAAGCCGCACTGACAGAGAAAAACTCATGGAAAAAGTCAGCTCAATTTTTTGAAGGAAAATTGAATATGTTGGTAAGTCAAACGAGGTAATTGAATAAAACCTATTAATTTGGACTCATCTCCAAAATATCATCAATCTACTATAAATTTTTTCCCAACATAGCCAAGTGATATGTCATTTTATGATAGTGATAAAATCTACTGATTTTCTTCAAATTTTAGGTTAACAATGTAGGTGTTGGCGGTGTTAAATCAGCAATAGAAATTACGACCGAAGATTATTCCTCTTGCATGGCATTAAATTTGGAATCAAACTTCCATTTGAGTCAGCTCGCATATCCTCTTTTAAAGGCATCAGGAAGAGGCAATGTTGTTAACATCTCTTCTATAGCTGGTGTAGGAGGCGCCCCTCTTGTTGCTCACTATGCCTCCGCAAAGGGTATGTTTCTACACTATTGGCATACACGGATACACATCCCATCTCTTACGTACATTCATTTCTGTTCTTATACGTTTCCAAAATTTAGCCCAAAAAAGTTCTTCTTTGATGAAAAAGAAGTAAAACTATCAAACAACTAAGTTCTATATTTGGACTCGTTTATGTGTTTGGAATCAATAATATGGTTCTGCCAAAGGTACTAAAATGATATCTAAAATGACACGTCTTAAGGAAAATAAAATTATCGGACAAGCTTTTATTTATTTGTGAACCAGTTGTTAGTCAATTTATGATTTTGTTTAACTTTTTTTTTTTTTACAAGAAGTATTGTAACATATAGCTTAACTACTGTTAAATGCTCATTTCTCATTAGGAGCTGTGATCCAGCTTACAAAAACTCTGGCTTATGAATGGGCAAAAAATATGATTGGTGTCAACTGCATTGCACCGGGACAATTAATACTCCTTTAGCACAGTGGGTAAGTAACTTCTTAAAAAAATAGTGTTGTAGATGGCATAGTAGTTTCTAGCTTTTCCAATTAATTACCACGTATACAACAAATTCACTTATGCATATATAGCTTATGGAGGCCAAATGCAGACAGACATTCACATGATTTTTGATATAGGCAATTCGCTTCTCAGGTTCGAGTACGTGAACTGTGACAACCTCTAAGTAGCGCTGTCAAACGTGCGAAACGGAACGGAAACAGCCCGTTTCGTTTTCGTTCCGTTTCAGCAACGAAACACAGATTTGATTCTGTTTCGTTAAACGAAACGGTATTTCTGTTCCGTTTCCGTTCCATCTTCAATTTTCCATTGTATTTCGTCATTTTTGTATTCCGTTTCGGCTAAACGGTATGAATTTCAATTTCGTTTCCATTTTGTTTTTCAAAACGAAACCAATTTTTCTTCCATTTCTGTACGGAACGAAAACGTTCGAAACGGTGGAATGTTGACAGCGCTACCTCTAAGAATAAGATGTACCTATATATCTACGTACAGCTAGCTATCTGGCTAGCTAGCTCTTGTCCATCAGTAAGTTGGTGTTGACTTCGAATAATGTTTCTGTTAGTGATTTTGTGCTGTGTGTCTCGATGTCGTGTTTATATTTCATGGATTGAAGAAAGTGTGTGTGTTTTCGGTGCCTGTATAAATGCTCCACGTACCAAGTCGTTTTAAACTACATTAATATATGATTGTACCTGTGGATTTGTTGTATTTGTGTGGGCTCATTTCCACTTAATGTGTGATTGTAGCAATATATAATATTGCATAAAGAGTGTTGTGAACTACTTAATTAGTAATATGGTTATAATAGTTTAATAAGAAATAAGATGATAATAGCGTTAACAAACCAAACCAGTCATGCATAGTAAACAATTATTTGTTAGCAATATTAAATTCAAATATTAATTGCAAACGAACCAGAGATCAGAGGAGAAGCAATCAGAATTCCTACTAATGGTATCTTTGTACGTATGGCAATAATTATTGAAATTTATGACCTCCAGCGCACTTCACAAACTATATACATATATAATATATCGAAGGAAGAAGAATTTTATCAGTTAATTAAAAATTTAAAATCTTCAATTTACCTGTACAGAAGATGTACAAAATTCGACAAGAGATTACCGTGTAAATAAGAATGCTAAATTGATAGACCATCGATACATTTATTTATTTATTTATTATTATTATTATTATTATTATTATTATTATTATTATTATTTTTTGAAGGTTGGCTATCGTTAACAAAATTTATTAATTAAAAATTACTTAACCGTAATTTACACTAGCCAACCCAAAAGGATAGGCAAATAAAAAAAGCCTTATAAAAGGCCTCTATTTCTGTTTGACCCTAAAATTTTTGCGAATGGAGAAATAAAGAAAATAGCAAAAAAAAATTGAGAAAAATGTCAAACAACTCCAGAAAATTCATCAAAATTTCTACACAGGGTATAAAAAATTATGGCGGATTCATAAGATCAAAATCATGCACAAAACAATGAAAATATGCATTAAGAACCCTAAATTTTCAGAAAAAAAAATAAAATCTTTTCCAAGGTTATTTTGGAAAATTATTGATGTCATTGAGTTCATTAGGTTTTGTTGAGCCTACACAAAAATTGTCATGTTGAAACTCCAACGGAAAGGGCATCAAAAATTTTTTTACTCTCAGCCCCTGTAAAATACAAGGGAAAATAACTAAATGGAGGTGGCCAGCGATTATGAATGAAGAAGAAAAGACCTGAAAATCAAAATTTCCCTCCGTACAAGCACTGAAGATGGGTGCACATGTAAAAGACAGAAAACTGAGTGCATGTAAAAGACGGGACAATGAATCTATAATATTAATTAAGTCTCGTGGCCGGCTGGCCGCTTTTGAAGCGGATATTTTTTCCTTTTTTGCTAGAAACACACCAAATCTGACCGTTCCTTTATTTTTTTTGCGAAATCTGATTGTTCAGTAATTTCAGCGATTTTTTTTTTTTTTTTTTACTTTTATGGCCCAAAATCTGTAACTCTCTAAGTAAAAAATCATATTTGCCTTTGGAGTCGACCCATTATATTGTTTTGCGTTCATTTTTCTGGTTCCTTTGATGTTATGGGATCAAGGGTTTTTGTTCCCTCTCCCGAGCTTCTCATTTCCTTCCTTCCCTTTCCCCTTTCCTTCCTTCTCATTTGCCTCACGAAGGTGTGTTCGATCTCTTCTCACAATCCATAGTCCATCGCTTCTCCGCTCGAAGACAAACGTCGCTCTTTTTTTTTCTTCTCCAGTCTAAGATTTGGATTTCAAAAGAGCAGGATCACCGTACGACTCTATTACCCTATATGCCATGCCCGACAAGAATCGTCATCAGAGTCTGATTTTTCTGCACCGTTAGATCTAGATCCAGACCCCCAACTCCTTTTATTTCCTGCCCTATTCCTTCTTTTTCGTTGAGCTTATATCCTTCTCCGTCTCTGATTGGCTCGAATGAAGGAAAGAGAGAGAGAACCAAGATGATGAAGGCTGAGTCAAGCCGATGATTCAAAATTATGGCTGGATTGAGAAGAGCATCTGTCATTTGGGTTGTTGAATTAAAGTTGCAAATCATTAATCAATTATGTTACTTGCGTACATAAAAGTGGGAGATTAGATGCTAAGTTGCAACGGTTATATGAATGATCATTGGATATTATTCTTGGTCCCTTAAGTAATTAAAATGATTTTTGTAATGCTTTAAATGAAAGGTAAGGTATTTAATCTGTATCAGGCTGGTATCGCTTCTTTCAGCTAACTGGTAAGCGTTTAAATTGCTAGGGATCGGTTTTTAAGGAACTTTTTCTACCAAGAACCAATCTATAAAAAGGATTCGAACGAGAGAGGAGTCGTAATATATGTGCTTGTATTGGGAGTTTAAACGAAAAAAGTCTTAGAAATAAAATGAATATGAGGGCTGTTAAGTAAGAATAATGAGTTGGCAAGTCGGATCTGTTTAGGCTGTGGATGGAGTCTGATGTTGGATTCTAAAATTTGAAGCCCATTTCACCAAGAATCTGTTTTGCTGATTTCCTTTGTGGGCTACCTGTTTAGTTAAGGCCCAAATCGGCCTTGTGTTGTATATGTTGTAGGCCGGAATGAAAATGATGATGATGGGCTACTGTCGGCTTTCTGAATAAATTAATAAGTTAAGACTTATATTAAAAGCTGAAAATGAAATTGGTGGGCAGAAATTCATAATAAGATGTGGGCTTAGGAAAAAATGGAATTAAATAACTTCAGGATTTCGGTACATGATGGTATAAGTCTGATAGAAATATAAAAGTAGAAATATTTTAATATACTTTCGAACTCATTATGATCCCAAAACAAATAAATTTATTTATGTTTCTGTCTTTGAGATTAATTTTCTAAATATGGATAATTTACAAGGCACGTATGAAAATATTGTGGAGAAAACAATGCCAGCTAGCTATTCACGCGAAGAAAGTTCGACCATTCTTAATATATATAATTTTCCTCGTCGTCTATTTATAGTTTGAGGCTAAAAGCTACCAACCTGTATGTCTAGATGTATATATACACGAAACACTATGAACAAAAACTCTTATAGGAAATCTCATGAATTCTCTACCAATGGATAACTACAAAATTTTCTTTTTGTTTCTCCTCTTAACTTTTGCATCGTATGTAATAGCAAACGATGACCAAAAGAAGCTCCAAAACTACATTGTTACTTTCAAAACCAAAGATGGTGTCGACATATCGAATCCTAAAACAGCTGAAACTTGGCATAAGTCTATTTTGTCATCAGTCACAAATGATGATCCAGAATATAGACATATATACTCATATAATAAAGTTTCAAATGGTTTTGCTGCAAGACTAACTGAAGATGATGTTGAAGCGATGAAAGACTACCCAGGGTGCACACGCATTATCCCTGCAAACAAACCACTTCAATTGATGACAACGCATACACCTCACTTTCTAGGGCTGCAGGGTAAAAATGGATTCTGGAGAAGAACCAAAAATATGGGTGAGGGGATCATCATTGGTGTTCTAGACAGCGGTATTTCCCCAGGGCATCCTTCCTTTGCTGACAAAGACATGCCGCCCCCCCCAACCAAGTGGAAAGGTCACTGCGACTTCAATTCTACAGTTTGCAACAATAAGCTTATCGGTGCCAAGACAATGCTTAAAGCTGGTTCTGATGAAAAACACCACAAGCCTCCCATTGATACAACTGGACATGGCACCCATACAGCTAGCACTGCAGCTGGAACTTTCGTTAACAATATAACTGTCCTTGGCAATGCCATGGGTAAAGCATCTGGGATTGCACCACGCGCACACCTAGCAGTTTACAAGGTATGTGATGAGTTAGGATGCCAAACACCAGATGTGCTCAAAGGGTTTGAGGAGGCTGTAAACGATGGTTGCGATGTGATCTCCATCTCCATTGCAGGTCCAACGGTACCATTATATTCAGACCCCATTAGCGTGGCAAGTTTTTATGCCATTTTAAATGGTGTGTTCGTAAGTGCTGGGGCAGGAAATAGTGGGCCTAATGCAAGTACAGTTGCTAATAGTGCACCTTGGCTTCTTACAGTAGGTGCAAGTACCACGGATAGACAAATTAGATCAACTGTGAAGTTGGGCAACGGACTTAAGATTAATGGAGAGTCGCTTTATCAACCGATGAATTGGACAAGTAAGATGTTGCCACTTGTTTATGTCGCTGGGGATGGTACTAATGCCAATTCAAGTCAATGTTTAAATGGTACTTTAGATAAAAAGCTAGTCAATGGAAAAATTGTTGTCTGTGATTACGGCCTTATCACTCCAACTTTGAAGGGCGCAATTGTTAGAGAGGCTGGCGGTGTTGGAATGATTCTTACAAATACTGAAAAGGAATGGTATTTCACACAAGCTGATGCGCATTTGCTTCCTGCATCTCATGTAAGATAAAAGACTACATTCGCTCTACCAAAGAACCAATTGCGACGCTCCTTTTCAAAGGACTTGTGCACCACAACAAATTTTCTCCGTCAATCACCATAATGTCATCTCGTGGGCCTAGTTTAAATGCACCCTTGACCTTGAAGCCTGATATTGTTGGCCCTGGAGTATCTATACTAGCAGCTGTGCCACCTTATGGAATGCCACCCAGGATTCTAGGTCAAGAAAAGTATAAATCGTTCTACTTCATGTCAGGCACGTCTATGGCAACCCCACACCTAGTTGGAATTGCCGCTCTGGTAAAAAAAGTACATCCTAATTGGTCTCCATCAGCAATTAAGTCTGCCATTATGACAACAGCGCAAATAACCGACACTGACGGGAAGCCAATTGTTGATCATACACAAAGCCCTGCTAATGTCTTTGACATGGGTGCAGGCCATGTGGACCCTAATAAGGCCTTGGACCCTGGCTTGGTTTATGACATTGATTATCAAGAGTATATTTCTTACTTATGCGGATTAGGCTTTGAGGATGCTGATGTTAATAACATCATCAATCCTGCACCACCAGTGGAATGTGCAAAGGTGAAAGTTATTCCTAAAGAGCAATTAAATTATCCATCAATTGCAGTGCCTATTCAAAGAAATACAAGTACCAAGATTATTTATCGCACTGTCACTAATGTTGGTAAGGCGCCGAAGGTCACATACAAGGCAGCTGTTACTCTGTCAAGAGGCATGTCCATTGAAGTAGTACCGTCTACCCTCAAATTCATAAGTTTGAATGAGAAAAAAACATTCAAAATCATCTTCAAACGAGAGGATGGAGATATAGCTGCAGTTCCCACCAATCCCTTTGGCTTTGGGGAGTTGAAGTGGATCACCGATAGTTATTCCGTTCGCAGCCCGATTGTGTTGTTCTACTAATGTATCTTTACTCTTTAGTTACTGGAACTATATTTATGAGTTGGTTGATTCTTTTTGCCATTATGGCTTCCAAATTCCAATGAGACTACGTATGTAATAATCATGTACTTTTTACATCAAATTAAAGATTTTGTAATTAGTATGTAAGTCGCCAATGTGAAAACTACGTTGAAAGATTATATTTGCCTGGAAAATAAATATTAATGGCATTGCCCATGAGGACTTATATATATATATATATATATATATATATATATATATATATATATATATATATATATATATATATATATATATATATATATATATATATATATATATATATATATATATATATATATGTAAAATATGTAGTAAAAGAAAATACAGATAAATAATGGTTGTTTTTGGAAGTGGAGTAAATAAGAATGCATAGCTTGTTCGTGAATAGAACTTGTGAATTAACGCAAGTATGTAAATGTTGGGCTCTAGAAAAACGAGAAGGATGGTAGTTCATTGTATAAATCTAAATAATCACAATGCACATTGAATTACTTTTTTTAATATCCTAAAATTTTAAAAATTTTGGACAAGCCATTTTATCAAAATAAATTGCAGAAAATACTAAGATAGTTCATTTTCAAACGAAAAAACTGTGTTGGGTATCAAATGTTGGACTCTAGTAAAACCGAGAAGGAAGATTTTAAAAAATCTCAAAAACTTATACAATGCACATTCGCATACATATTTTCATATACTAAAATTTAGAAATTTTTGGACAAGTCATTTTATCACAATAAATTACACAAAACACCAAGATAGTTGTGTGGACTTTTTCATCATTTCTCGAAGAATAATCGGGTTTCCTTAAAAAAGGGAATAAGTCTTAGATTCACCCCTCACGAGTTTAAATTCAAGTGTAAAATGCTTCTTAACAACAAGAAAAAATTAACAAAAATCTATTCTCATGAGGGTTTATTAATTTTGTGGATCATTTGCTTCCATAGGCGCAAGTCCCTATTATTAATTACCTCATGATGAATCACGAGAACCTCTGATTAAGGGATTCGAGAAATTATATGTCATAGGCTAGAAAAGTTATTGTCTCAATTTATTTTTGACTTAAAGTAAACTCAATTGGTGTTACCAAACGCAGTTGACGGGGCACAATTGAGAATTTATTTCTTTAGGCTTAAACTTGACTCAATTGACGGTACCAGTCCTAAATAGCGGGACCCAATTGAGGACATCCTTATCTAAAACTTTTATTTGGTTTTGGTGGCTTGTGAAAGCTAAGTCTTGGTCATTTGGCAACTTATAAGACTAGAAGGATTCGACTTATTAGTTCTTGACCATTTGACAGCTTGGAAGAACTAGGTCTTGGTTATTTGGTGACTTGTAAGATAGATTAGAAGAGCTTGATTTAATGGTTCTGGGCTATTTGGTAGCTTGGAAGAACTAAGTCTTGGTCATTTGGTGACTTGTAAGACTAGAAGAGCTTGATTTGATGGTTCTTGGCTATTTGGTAGCTTGGAAGAACTAAGTCTCACTCATTTGGTGACTTATAAGATTGGGAGGATTTGATTTGGTTGTCCTTGGCTATTTGGTAGCTTGGAAAGACCGGGTCTTAGTCATTTGGTGACTTATAAGACTGAAGGAATCTGATTTCGGTAGTTCTTGGCCATTTGGTGGCTTGGAAGAACTAAGTCTTGGTCATTTAGTGACTTATTCTAGGGGAATTTGATTTGGTGGTTCTTGGCCATTTGGTGGCTTATAAGAATGAGAGTTTGATTTTGTAATCCTTGGTCACTTGGTGACTTGTAAGGATAGGTTTTTGGTCTTCTTGTTGAGAGTATGTAGGATAAAGGATTTAGGTTTATGGTTCTTGGCTATTTGACAGCTTGTAAGAACAAAAGATTTTTGGATTTTATTCCTGAGACTGTGTGAGTCGCTATAGGAATTGGTTCATGGGACTGTGTGGGTCGCTGTAGGAACAAAGAGAGGATTTAATTCGTGGGACTGTGTGAGTCGCTGTAGGAATTGGTTCCTAGGAGGTGTGGGTCGTTGTAGGAACAAAATAGATTTGGATTCTAAGGGCTATGTTGGGCCGCTGTAGGAATCGGTTTCTGGAAAGACAATTTGACTTTATATCAACGCTGATCTTGATCTCGGGGAGTGACTTTTCCTTAAATGAAGATGTTTCGTCTTTGACTTTGAGTATCATATTTGGAATTTTAATTTTCTAGTGTTCCTCTTTACACTTTAGTGATTTTTGTTATTTTTTTATTTTGATTTTAGAAACTAGATATTTAAAATTCATTTTACATTTTTGAAAATACTCACATGAAGGTATTTAGTTGAAATAGTCACTTGAAAGTTGTTTTAATGTTGAAATCACTTAGGTTTTATTTTTAAAATTTTATAGAAGATGTATTATGTTTACTATTTTTATAAAATTCAATTTTTACAGTGAAAATACTTCAAAAATATAAAAGGCTAGTATTTTGAGAGATTTTAATATCCAAATATCAATGAATCTAGATTCTAGATTTTTAGAATTTCAAAGATATATCATTTCTAATTTTTTTGAGTTTCATAGTAATTTTGGTGAATTTAAAAAGTTTTTGCAATTTATAAAACTCAATTTTAAGGAATATACTTTGAAAATACAAAAGGAGCATATTTTTGTGTAATTTCATACCAAAATATCAATAAATCTAGTTTCTACTGATTTTTAGAATTTCTTAGATATTTTATTTAAAATTTTCTGAGTTTCCTACTATTTTTAATAAATTTTTAAAATTTTTGCTGATTTGGCAACTTCTGATTGGTCCACGTCAGCGTGGGAAATGATTTGGCGCTGACTGGGTTTGACTGGCGCTGGTCATTGACTTTTCCACGCGATCTTCGTATAACGGGTCTCTGACGGGATTTCAACTCGATTCGCCGCAAAGGATCCCAGGGGATTTGACGCTGAATTTCGACTGAGGAAGAAGAAGGAGATTTTGCAGAGAGACCCCTATAATAAAATTATTCCTACCTGAGCTCTTCCATATTCTGTTACGATGATTTAGATCACCATTGACGATGAGACTGAGGGAATGAAGATCGTGAATTCAATAAGAACGCGGCGATGGTCTTCGTTTAATTCGCATCATCTTCGTTTGGCCAAGAAATTGAAGGTTCTCTCTGGTTTTTATTCGCTTTTGTGCCTAAACTTTTCTGTACTCGTTTTCCGACGAACGAGGTTACCTCAGTCGTCCTACTTGAGCTCAATAGAATCACGAAAGAGAGAATAGTTTAATGGTGGCCTTGGTATTCTTTTCGTCGGTCTCTAATGGCGAGGGAACCGAGGACTGCTATGGTGTGACAGTCGACTGCCGCTGATGAGATTGCGAGAGCTAGGCTTTACCAGAAGTGGGTCCCACATATATTCGATGAAGTGGAGCGTGAAGGGATAAGGTTAATTTCTGTTGCGTTTATCTAATTTGATTGATTGAGCCATGGGTTGGCACGGTGAGTCAAAGATTTGGTATCGATTGAAGCTTGGAAAAGTGGCACTGTACCGAAAATGATTTGTCTAATTTCGAAGCAGTGAGAACAAAGCATTCAATTAATCTGTATCTTATGCCTAATTTGCAACTTGGAACCGAACTTATGATAGGCATGGACTGATTATATCAAAGGACGTATTGGTGTAGCTCTTTACAAATCAATTTGATAGTTCAAGTTCCTATATACCATTGAGCTTTTTGGCAAAGCTTATGAACGTGATGTTCATTTTACGCAAGATAATTACTGCCAAAACTCACTAACTTCTGCACCTTTGTCTTAACATATTATTCATGTATTTTTAATTTATATGTGGGCTGTTATAAGGGATTCCATGCTACATGCTTAGTATAGTTCTTATTGATACAGCATGTGCATGCTATCATTATTAATTCATAATTTTATTCTAGCAGTCCTGTATCACCAATTACCACTTCACATGTTCTCTTGACATAGCCTGGATTACTTGTGCCGCTATGTCCACACAAATATTAACAAGCAAAAATTAATAAGCGGTTTATAATTAGAATACTGTTTATTGTATCTCTTCAGTGTAATTGTTTACTGTTATGAAGAAGAAAGAAAGAGCAATCTTGTTACTCAAAATACCTGTAATCTCCAACAAGTGTTAACTAAAAGGATAAGCCAGAAAGACATAAAGGCATGATTATAACAATGAAGTAAGACTACATTAATGCTATTTTCTATCAGTAAATTCACCAGAGACCTTAAGCTGAACTAAGATTTCAATTATGAAACGGTGATAAACACAAACATCTCTACATCTCATAGACTTCTAATTGATGTGCTTATGTTCAAATTCATCCCAAATGTGACTGAGCTAGGTTACAGACCACATGAGAGATGAAGGCAAATTGATGTACCTCACCATGGCTACTAAGCTAAGCTATAGACATCCATGGGGAACTTGAATGGAGCTTCTCCACTGCCATGACTGAGCTATGCTTCAGACCATGGCTAGGGAGTAAGCAAGAAGGAGAGATCAACCGAAATCGGCTCAAGAATCCGAAAGAAATGATGAAGAGGCAATAAATAAGCTTTCTTTCTGATGAAGGAATTATACCCTAAGTATCAAATAAATTTGTACCTAGAACCTAACTTCACTAGTCGTTTGGAGTAAGGTTTAGGGTCGAACCCAAGGGACGGATTTCTGAGTACCGGACTCACTGGTTCTCAAAAGCTAGACAGATAAAAAGGGATGTTTTTGAATGAAATAAATACCTAAAAGAAAGGTGCAGAATATAGATGTTTTTGGGTGTTTTGGACTCAAATAACAAGACTCAGACAATTGAACAAACACTGGATAATAATTAGGTTTTTCTAAAGATAAAAAAGGCGTCCTAGGGATCAGATTTCACTAAGTTTAGCCTCCAGAGAAATCGAAATTAATCGCTTTCGCAATTAATTCGAAGACCTGAAAATCCTGTCTTCAGTTCGACCCGAACCAGACCAGTTCGGTCCGAACTGAAGACGTGGATTTGAGTTGTTGAGTGATATACTTGACTTTGACGATGCCACGAGTCTGGACTGGCTGAAACTACAATCCCTAACCCTCAACTTTCGCCTATCGGGCCAGAAACTAGTTCAGGACTCTACCGAACTCGCCCAAGTTTACTAGACCTAAACTTTCGTGTTGGTACAAGTTTACAAGGGTTTTACTATTTGTTTTCCTTAGTTATCTAAACTCTCTTTCAAGCAGTTCAGAAGTTCTGCCTTTCGGCACAACTAACCTATCCTTTCAGATCTATGGCTTAACCCAAACACTTAACTTACAACTATTGTTCGTTTAAATTTGTAACTTAACCAAACCCTGCAGTAGATTCAGAAGCAAGATAAATCAAACAACAGCAATAAACTAAGCAACAATTAATTCCAAATAGATAAATAGCATGTCAAGTATCAAGCATAACATAACAACAACATCAAACTAAACCTAAGCTACATCTTACCCTAAGACTAAAGTAAACTACTCAGACATCGTAGCAAAATAACACATAACAACAGTAATAAAGCAATAAAGATACATGTCTATCAATAGAGAAGTAAAAAGCATGAAAAGTAATAACCAACTACTACTTTGCAACTTAAACTTCGCTATCTAGAACTGTGAGGGTGAATGGATGTCAGATCTCGCACTGCTCGCTGCCGTCGCTTCGAAAACAGTAGAAAGATCACAGGAATCGGTGAAGATCTCCAAGGAAGTATGCAAATTCGTCCAGAGCCAAGAGAGTCTGCCGTCAGGGCAGAGGGGATCTTATATAGAAGCCTCAGGTGCTTGGGGAGCAAGCTAGGTCGTCCAGAGCATCAAATCTCGCCAGAAATCATCTTCCTTATTCAGAAAAACATGCCATATGCATCACTTCGGGGCCAGATAGGGGTCAGTTCGACCTGGAGTGAGAGTCTGGCTGAAGAAGCCCCAGTTCGACCCGAACAGAAGAGGGTTCGGTCCGAACTGGATATGGAGAAGTGGAGAATGTGCTAAGTCCGGTGCAGAGCTTGGTTCGGTCCGAACTAGAGGTGTTCGACCCGAACTGAGCCTGGACTTAGCGTCTGAGGTGGCATGTGGCCCGCGTGACGGTCTGGATCGTGTGCCTAGTGCCAGGAATGAGTCGTCTGGCCTAAAAGCAAGCATCCTGAGCTTCTCTAAGTCTGTTTTCCTCTTGATCTTCATCAAAACCTGTATACAATGAGCTAAAGCGACGGCAAAGCCGAATCCTGGAAAAACACAAGGAAATGTCAAATAATAACAAGGTTTGGGTCAAATTTAGGTGCCAAGTACGGTCCAAATACCAACAAATAAATGAGATATCAAATCCCCCCAAACTTAAACTTTGCTTGTCCTCAAGCAAGAGCCTAAACTTAGAGTTCAACTATACTTAGACTTAAAAACAATTACCCAAACCGAAGTTATGCTAGAAATCAAATACTAATGCCCACAGTCAATCACACAAGCAAATCAAGCCAGTCAATTAGAATTCATCAAGCACAAGGATTTAGTGTCCTAACAATCAAGCCATGCAACTCTTGGTCCTAATAAAAGTTTAGCCAATCAAGTACCCTAGCTTCTATTTCATCAATCAAACGCAACTTCAAAGTCACTCACCCGTTCCTTTCTATGTCTTACAAAAGTTTGTGAAAAGAAAACTTAGCAAGTCCGAGAATTTTACAACGAGATAAATAAACAACAATTCACCAATTTAGAAATAAATGTGTAAGTCGAGTTGCGGTGATTTACATCACTTAGGGTTTTACGCTATTGAGACTTGGATTGAGCTACCGGCACATGACGCACCGGGGAGATCAAACAAATAAATGCACGACCAAGGCCACGGTACACTTGGGCCAGGGCTCCTAGCAATTTTCGTAATCCTTTCTCCAATTATTTGTGGAAGATCAAACAAGTTGTCACACGACCAAGGCCACGGTACACTTGGGCCAGGGCTCCTAGTGACACTCGCTATCATTTCTTAATTTGGATTAATTGAAGTCCCTTCGCACCCTCATTTTCGCAACTATTTAGATTTCAGTCAATTTAAGCGCTCGTTGGTGATTCAAGCATTAAAAACCATCTAACTCGTCTTATAATTTCAAAAGTTGCTAAATTTTCTTTTAGGCAAAAGAGTGTAAGACCTAGAAATAGTTCACTCGGTGAGAGGTTGTGAGAATCGACTTAGATTGAGTTGATAACTGTTAAGCATCCAGGTTCGGGTCCTATCACGACTTTAACTCACTATTTCGGTCCATTGGTGCACAAATCAAGTTCAGGGTTCTAAACAAACAGAAGTACTTGAGATTTCTAAAAGAAAGGCCCTTAAAAGTGTGTGATTTTATTCAATGATAGTCAGAAAAGAAAAGAAGGGCAAGAGCACTCAATTTCCAACAAAATTTCAAGAAGAATGTGTAAAACAGACCTTCAGTTCGGACTGGAATGGACCAGTTCGAACCGAAGTGACATGGTGAATTCCAGAAAACGACTAAGTACCCAGTTCGGACCGAACTTGATGGTTCGGGTCGAACTGAGCAGTGGTGCAGTGTAGAGTCCTTTAATGACACCAGTTCGGACCGAACCAAAGCAGTTCGGGTCGAACTGAAGCCAGAAAAACAAGAAAAAAGTACCCCTCCTCTCTCTAAATCGTCCGAAAACCCAGAAAAGAAATAACAAACAACCAGCGAAAATAATACGCCCCCCCCCCCAAACTTGAACAGAGCAGTGTCCTCGCTGCTAGACATGCACACAAAAAATAAAATAGGAGGGTAAGGCGGCGTACCTGACTAGAAAGGAGGAGGAGGGAAAATCCCAAAGGGATCTTCCGGTCCGGCTGGCTGCTGCGGCGGTGGTGGCACGAGGCAGGGGTAAGCTGCTGGGTCCGATGGAGAAGGGCGCGGCACATCAAAATCTTGCTCGGGATAGATGTAAGGGATGGAGGAGGTCTTGGTCGGCCGAGAATGAGGATTTGGCTGCCAAACCGCGTGCCATGGCTGCTGCTGCTCCATCTCTGGTGGGCTGTGATAAGAAGAAGCCGAGGAAGCGGTGCTGTGGATGGAGTGCACCGGTGAGCCCCAATTCGGGTCATCTTCATCGCCGGGCCAGTAGTTGTTGCGGAGGAAGAAGTTGTTGTCGTAAGCAACGTCCGCAACACGGTCGAGGCGCCGCCCGTACTGCTGCACCTCGTGAGAGAGACGGCTAAGGTGCATGCCATGGTCCTGCTGGACAGCTGTGTTCCGGCGCACCTCATCCCTTGTGTCAATCGTGAGGGTAGTGAGATTACCCATCATGTCGCGAAGCGCAAGGGCCCACGGTGGTGCCTGAGAGAAGACGTCCTCCGCCCCCTCTTCCATTGCTGCAGCCCCTTGGTCGGTTGGCATCGGAGCGGGCTCGACCACTGCTGCCCTGCTGGAACTGGCCTCTCCTCCGGCCGGCTGTGGGCGGTAGTCAGTAGGGATGAGCCACAAGTCACGGCGGCGGAGATTGAGCTTGTGAGGATAGGGGAGAGGGAAGTTGCTCCCATTCTTGCGGAGCCACACAAATGTGCCATTGGGCATAATCTCAACAAAACCAGCTTGCTTGAACCTCCACTCATCGTAGAGAGAAAAGCCTCCGCAGATTGATTTGGGAGGGAGTGGAAGGTTCATGCGGGTGGCTAGAAGGGAGACATAGCCACCCATAGTGATGCTCCCCTTGGGCACCCTATCACGCTGGTAGAGCCAAAACTCGACCATAATCTTCACCACATTGATCTTGGGAGGGTTGGGCTGAAGGGAGTACCAAATGAGGCCCAACTCCTTGTCATTAGTAACATTCGCCGTCTCGCCCCTCGAGAACACTTGTGAGGCATAGGCGCGCATGAGAATGCGGAGAGTTGGGTGGTGAACCAAGCGGGACTTCCGGGCTTGAGAATGGCCGGCAATGCGGATCCAAATGGACTCGCTAGTCAAGTCGCTCGAGAAAGGAAAATGTTCCACCGGGCAATCCCTTTCTAAGCCAAACACCTCGGCCACATCTTGCAATCGGGCCTTGTGGGTGGCGTTGGCAAGACGGAAGACAATGATGTCGGTCCCGCCTTCCTCCATGAGAGTTAGAGAACTCAGAAATTCCAAGGTGAACTTGGTGTAGGCCAGATAACGGTGGGTCCAGAAGGCAGGAGTGATGCCAATCTTGGTGGTGAGCTCGAGAAACTCTTCAGCCACCCCAAATTTCTCAAGTGTTGCTAGGTCTATCCACCGGGTGTGCTCGAACTTCCGGTCCTTCATCTTCATAATATTGAGATACTGGAACTTCCATGGGATCTCAAATGTCATGGCCTCCTCAATTGTATGGGCATCTGGGTGCCTTTGGAAGTCGGGGTGGTCCTGCATGGGATGCGAGGGCCCGGCTGGTCTAGGAGGAGGAGGAACTGGCTGGGCAGGGGCACGAGCACGAGAAGAAGAAGCCCCTTTATCACCCTTGGAACTAGAGCGCGTCTTAGGCATGATGGATTGAGAGAACAGCACAAAATTCTTCTAAGTCAAAGCGCAGTTCGGACCGAACTTGGTGAGTTCGGGCCGAAGGGAGGGTCGAACTGGGGTCGAAGCAGAAAAGGCAGGCCTTCGGTTCGGGTCGAACTTGGTGAGTTCGGACCGAACTGAAGGAAGGCTGTAGAGGTTTTGGACTGGGGTCCCTTCGGTTCGGACCGAACGGTGAGCTGTTCGGGTCGAACTGAAGTGGGCTTCTGGTAAATTCTGTCCTGAACTCTGGTACAGGGCCTCTATTCTGGTAAAATCTTGTTATAGTGCTCAAAATGCTGGTACAGACCTTTAAACAGACTCACAAACCTCGTTAAAACCACAAGGAAGCAGTAAAATGAGAAGAGAAAGTGATGAGACCTTAAAAAGCGTGTAAAAATGGGAACCCGACTTGTAGCAGCGGAGAGATGGCCTGTTGAGAGATTAGAGGTGCGTGACGAGAAGATGCGACTCCAGCAGTAACTCCAAGGAGAGAAAGAGAGCCTACTTCGGCCTTCCTTGGTGTGAGATGGCGGTTTTGGAGCAACCCAGCGAAGAGAGGCCCTAGGGTTGTTGAAGGAACCCTAGAGAAGGCCAGGGAAGCCCCCGAGAGCGAGAAGAGCCGACCAAATCGAAGATCCGCCGACTTTGAGAGATTTTTCGTGGAACGTGCTTGAATTTTCTTGAGGAATTGCTTGCTCTATTCTGAAAACAGAGAGGAGATTGTGAGAGAGGGAGAAGAGACGAGCAAAATGGCCTATAGATCTGTGGGTTTGGTTAAATAGGGAAGGGATGCGTCGGTTACGGAGGGGTGCTTCGGTTTGGAAAGGAAAGGACGCGACTTGGGGAAGGGGTGCGAGTGGGAGAGAAAGGAAAGAGTGGGGGACGGGTCGGTTTGGGGAGGGGGTTGCGCTGGGGACTTAACGGGTCGGGTAGGAGATTTAAAACAGGCCCAATAAAATTTAAATGAAATAATAAGAAAATGGGCCTGGGTCCCATTAAAAATTTCAGCCCAGAGTTCTCCGTTCGGACCGAACTGCACCAGTTCGGACCGAACTCAACCCTTCATCTCCTTTCGCCTGGTCCAGGTCGAACAGCTTCGTTCGGACCGAACTGGAAGTCTTCGAACCGAACTTGCTCCTCATCCTGTTCCTTAGCCCAATTCTTCCTTCGGGTCGAACCAGCTTGCTCCAGGTCGAACTGAAGCTGGCTCCTTCGACCTTTGCAGCTGGCTTGAGGTCGTACAGGGATTCTTTGCAATCCAGGTGCTCTAGCGCCAGCTGCCCTCCTTGATTCCCCCAAACTTGTCCTGAAAAGAATCACAACTCATCCCATCAAAGAATATTTTTGTCATTTTTTTTTTTTATAATTTCCTCACTAATTTTTTTTTTTGTCTTTTTCAAGGAAAGGAGAAATAAAATAAATCTAAGAATTAAAGACCCTTGGGTTGCCTCCCAAGAAGCGCTTGTTTTAGGTCCCTAGCTTGACCACCTCTTTTCTACTTATCGGATCGGTAAGGTTCGGAGAGAGAAAGAACAAAGGCTTCCTCAATCTTCTCATCGGCTATGTAATGCTTCAATCGCTGCCCGTTGACCTTGAAAGGCTCCGAATCCTTGTCGCAGATATCAACTGCGCCGAATGGGTAGACCTTGACCACGCGGAATGGCCCCGACCACCTAGATCGCAACTTGCCCGGGAAAAGCCTAAGTCGTGAATTGAACAAGAGCACCAAGTCGCCTTCCTTGAAATCTCTCCTTGAAATATGCCTGTCATGCAAAAACTTTGTTTTTTCTTTGTAAAGTTTAGCATTTTCATAGGAGTTTAGGCGTACCTCGTCCAACTCATGCAAATCTAGTATGCGCTTTTCACCGGCTTTGAGCATATCCATGTTGATAGCGCGAGTGGCCCAATATGCCTTGTGCTCAATCTCAATTGGCAAGTGGCATGGCTTCCCATAGACAAGCTTGAAGGGGCTCATGCCTATTGGTGTCTTGAAGGCTGTCCTATAGGCCCAAAGAGCATCATCTAGCTTGTTGGCCCAATCCTTGCGAGACCGGGCTACAGTTTTCTCCAAGATGCTCTTAATCTCCCTATTAGACACTTCCACTTGCCCATTGGTTTGCGGGTGATAGGGTGTAGCAACCTTGTGGGTGACTCCATGCTTCTTCAAGAGATTGTCGAAGGTCCGATTGATGAAGTGCTTTCCCCCGTCGCTTATGACTGCCCTTGGCACTCCAAATCGAGGAAAAATGATCTTTGTGAAGAGCTTGACCACCGAGTTAGCGTCAGCTGCCTTGCATGCAATTGCCTCGACCCATTTTGAGACATAGTCGACGGCGACTAGGATGTACTCATTCCCATTAGAGCTCGGAAAAGGGCCCATGAAATCCACACCCCATACATCAAAGATCTCCACTTCGAGAATCGGGTTTTGTGGCATCTCATTCCTCTTGGATATGTTGCCCGTCCTTTGACACTGATCACAAAAAAGTACAAAAGAACGTGCATCTTTGAAAAGAGTGGGCCAAAACAAACCTGATTGCAAGACCTTGGCTGCTGTCTTGGAGTATGAGGCATGGCCCCCATAGGCAGACGAGTGACACCCGGCCAAGATCGGCCGAATTTCCTCATAAGGGACACATCTCCGGTAGACATCATCAACTCCAATCTTGAACAGGTACGGTTCATCCCAGAAGTAGAACTTGGCGTCGGATTTGAGCTTTTTCTTCTCCTGCCAAGTCATCTCAGGGGGCAGAATCCCACAGGCAAGATAATTGGCCAAGTCAGCATACCAGGGCTGGTCACTTCGGCCTGGACCATCCCCAGTTCGGGTCGAATTGTGCTCAAAGGCCAGGATTTCACTGGCAAGCCTCATCCAGTCTTCATCACTCCGCTCAGTTCGGTCTGGAACGCCATGCATTCGACCCGAAATGAGGGCTAGCAGCTCCAGACTAAGCCCCGTTCGGTCCGAACTGCAGTCTCTTCGACCCGAAGTGAGGGCCAAGTCCTCCGAAGTGGGTGGTGATGACCCCGAACTGAGGTCAGTTCGGTCCGAACCAATGTCTGTTCGGGTCGAACTGAGTTCGATCTTCATGAGATTTTCGTGGGGAAAGGCATCTTCAATAGGCAATTCTTCGCCCTTTCCTTCCTTCCAATGCAGCCGAGACAAGTGGTCTGCCACTAAATTTTCTGTTCCTTTCTTGTCTCGGATTTCCAGATCAAATTCTTGAAGCAAGAGGACCCACCTTATGAGCCTTGGTTTGGCATCCTTCTTGCTCATCAAGTACCTCAACGCGGCGTGGTCTGTGTACACGATCACCTTAGAGCCCACAAGATAGGATCTGAACTTGTCTAGGGCAAATACAACAGCGAGGAGCTCCTTCTCCGTGGTCGTGTAGTTTGCTTGAGCCGGATCAAGCACCTTGCTCGCGTAGTAAATGGCCACAGGTTTCTTGTCTTTCCTTTGGCCTAAAACAGCTCCAACCGCATAGTCACTCGCGTCGCACATGAGCTCGAATGGTCGTGACCAATCCGGCGGTTGTAAGATTGGTGCAGAAACAAGGGCTTCCTTCAACCTGTTGAAAGCGTTAATACAATCATCATCAATAATAAACTCACAGTCTTTAATCAATAGATTGCTTAATGGCTTTGCTATTTTAGAGAAATCTTTTATGAATCGGCGATAGAATCCGGCATGTCCAAGGAAGCTTCGGACATCTTTGACATTTTTAGGGATCTCTAGCTTTTCAATCACTTCAATTTTGGCCTTGTCGACCTCGATCCCTTGAGATGTCACCACGTGGCCTAGCACTACGCCTTTCTGCACCATGAAATGGCACTTTTCCCAATTCAGCACTAGGTTGACCTCTTTGCATCGCTGCAAAATTTTAGAGAGGTTAGCAAGGCATGAATCAAAACAAGAACCATAAACAGAAAAATCGTCCATAAACACTTCCATCTCTTTCTCAATAAAATCTGAAAAAATAGCCATCATAGCTCGCTGGAAGGTGGCTGGTGCATTACATAAACCAAAAGGCATACGTCTATAGGCAAAAGTACCCCAAGGGCAAGTAAAGGTGGTCTTATCTTGGTCACTAGGATGGATGGGTATTTGAAAGAAACCTGAGTAACCATCTAAGTAACAATAAAAAGAGTGATTAGCGAGTCTTTCTAAAAGTTGGTCAACAAAGGGAAGAGGAAAGTGATCCTTTCTAGTCGCCGCATTAAGCTTGCGGTAGTCTATACACATCCTCCACCCGGTCACGACTCGCGTTTGAATCAGCTCGTCCTTGTCGTTCTTGACCACCGTTGTGCCTCCTTTCTTGGGGACCACGTGCACCGGGCTCACCCACTTGCTATCCGAGATCGAATAGATAATCCCCGCATCGTGGAGCTTTTGCACTTCTTTTCTGACCACTTCGGTGAGAATTGGGTTAAGCCTTCGCTGCCCGTCTCTTGATGGCTTGTGGTCATCCTCCATGAGGATTCGGTGAGTGCAAATAGCGGGGTCGATCCCTTTCAAATCTTCTATCGAGTATCCAATAGCACCTTGGTGAGCCTTCAAAACTGTCAATAACTTCTCAACCTGCCCTGCATCTAATTCAGAGTTAACAATAACAGGGTACGTTTGATTCGGGCCGAGAAATTCATACCTGAGAGAGGCAGGCAGGGGCTTGAGTTCAACTTTTGGAGGCTCAGTTCGGTCTGGACTAGCCTGGTTCGGGCTGGAGAGGTCCAGAGCCATTGCATCTCCCATCTGGTCGCCTTCAGTTCGACCTGGAGTGGTTTGGTTCGGCCCGAACTGGTCTTCATGAACCTCTTCCCTATGTACAGTTCGACTCGAAGCCAGTGGGTTCGGTCCGAACTGAGGGGTAGGATCCACTATTTCATCTAATTCCTCAGCCTCGATCGTTTCCTCGACCTCGATTGCTTCCTGTACTTCAGAGAGAAACTGTTGGTAATCCTGGAGAGAAGACTCATACCTTTCCTCGAGTGTCTCCTCAATCGTTGGCTCGATTACCTCGATCCTAAAGCATGTGTCGGCGGAGCTTGGGAACTTCATGGCATGATTAATGGAGAAGTGAAGCTCCTCCTCCCCCACTCTGACCAAGATCGTGCCGTCTCTGGCATCCATCAAGACTCCAGCAGTTCGGAGGAACGGGCGCCCCAAGATGATGGGCACCTCCTGATCTACTTCCATGTCCATGACCACAAAATCTCCCGGCACTAAAAATTTGCCGACTTGCACCGGTACATCTTTGAGCATGCCTATCGGTAGTCGCTCTGTGGAGTCCGCAAGCTTGATAGATATAGCTGTCGGGCTTAGCTCGCCGAACCCTACCTTTTCATAGACTGCTTTGGGCATGAGGCTGACACCGGCCCCCATATCGCACAGAGCCTGCTTGATGATGGCATTTCCGATGACGCAGGGGAGGACAAACCTCCCCGGGTCCTCTAATTTGGGCGGCATCTTCCTCAAAGCTTCGCTGCTCCCTTGTGTAAGAGCAACGGATTTCAACTCCTCTAGAGTCAACTTTCCGGTACACAATTCCTTCAAAAATTTAGCGTATACCGGCACTTGTGTCACCGCATCCATGAAGGGGATCGTGATCTTCATCTCCTTCAAAATCTCCCAGAATGCCTTGAATTGGGCATCCTCTTTGCTCTTCCTCAACCTCTGTGGGAATGGGACAGGAGGTTGGTAAGCGGGTGTGACTTGAACGATCTTTTCTTTGTTTTGGCCAGCCTTTGCCTTTGCTTCGGACCGAACGGAAGTTGGTTCGGGTCGAACAGCCTTGGGTCCAGGTCGAACAGGCCTCTTGGCTGGCTCTTCAGCCTCCACTTCGGACCGAACAGGTGATGGTTCGGGTCGAACTGGGCTGGTGAGGGGCGGAAATGGCGCTATCTGCTGCAAAATAGGCTCTTCTTCAGCTGGTTCGGCCCGAACTGGGGCTGCTTCAGGTCGAACTGAGGGCTGGTGAGCTGTTTCTGCCGGCATGGGTGGGTCTTCGTACTGCTTCCCGCTCCTCAAGGCATGGAGGGCTTTGCAATCGGCATTCGGGTTGACTTGAGGCTGCCCTGGGAGCTTCCCTTGCTCCTTGGCGAGATGTGCCTCCAGTAAGCGCTCCATCCTCTTTATTGCCCCTGTGTTAGATTTCAATTCATCAACATCAGACTTAATTTCAAGATTAAATTTAGTTTGTCCGGCCATAAAGGTATGGACAAGTTCGGTAAGTTCGCCAAAGGCGGACTTCCTTTGAAACGGCTGGTCTCTACTGTTGGTGAACTGATTATTTCTATTAAAATTTGAGGGGCCTGGGCCGGTGTACGGGTATTTTTGACCAAAGTTCCCGTTAATGGCATTGACTTGAGGACTGTCGGTCTCGGGTTTAGCCAAAGGGCAGTCGACAGAAGTATGCCCCTCCTCGCCGCAACATCCGCATTCTCCTTTGTTAAGATGTGAGCCTTGTGCGGATTGAAACACGGCAAGCTCCGCCTCGAGCTCGGCGATCCTCTCGTCCTTGGTTGTGACGCTGTGCACTTGCTGCCTCGAGTTTTGTCGGCGAGAGCTGATCATCGGCATCCAATGGTATTGCCTCGCACACCGGTCAAGTAGCTCTCTTCCGGCTGCCGCATCTAGCCGTAGGAAACTTCCACCTGAAAGAGAGTCAAGGTTGATCTTAATATTGTCATACAAACTGTTATAAAAAGTTTTAACTATCAACCACTCTTGAATCCCATGATGGGGGCACGAGGTCTCTAGATCCCTAAACCGCTCCCAAGCATCACTCATAGGTTCATCCTCTTTTTGTTGAAAGTTTGTAATTTCCCTCCTTATTGAGTCAGCCCTATCAGTTGGAAAGTATTTGTCAAGAAAGGTTTGAGCCATGTCATCCCAAGATCTAATTGACCCCTTTTTCAAAGTTTTGTACCACTTTTGGGCTTTGTCTTTGAGGCTAAACCTAAACAGCAAGAGTCTAACAGCTTGTTGTGGGACCCCATTCATTTTAATAAGTCTAGTGTAATCAAAAAAAGTTTGAAGATGAGCATGGGGGTCCTCGTGGTCGTTCCCATGGAACGGGGTTTGTTGGACCATAGTCACGTGGGCGGGGGCGATCTGCATGTTGTTGGCATCGATTCCAGGGATGACAACCGGCCCTGCTACGTGCTTGGCCCTCGGAGCACAATACTCCATGAGAGATTTGTTGGGGTTGTCATTCTCCCCGTCAGAATTGTTGCCAACGCTCTCATCATCGTTGGTCCATCTGCGACGCTCATCGTCGAATTCTCGTCGTTCTCGCTCTAATTGGAGCCTGAGTCGCTCCAAGCGCTGTGCTTCGGCCGCGATATCAACTTGAGGGTTGTTCGCTGCCATGTTAGCTCCTGCTTCCCTCTGCACTGGGTTCAGTTCGGGTCGAACTGGAGCTGTTCGGATCGAACTGGAGGTTGAAGATGACCCTGGTTGCTGCGCTTGGTTGATTTCGCGAAGAAATTCTACCTGCTGCAGCTCTGGATCTTCCTGCAACCCACGGAGAAAATACCTACGCAAAATAGGAGGTTGGGACTTTGATCGAGGCCCTTTCTTCCTACCTGCCAGTCCTGCAAAACAGAGAGAAAGCAAATATGAGAAATACAAAAGAAAAGTCTAGTCTCTTGATACTACAACAAGTATCCAATATCAACACCGTCCCCGGCAACGGCGCCAATTTGATGAAGGAATTATACCCTAAGTATCAAATAAATTTGTACCTAGAACCTAACTTCACTAGTCGTTTGGAGTAAGGTTTAGGGTCGAACCCAAGGGACGGATTTCTGAGTACCGGACTCACTGGTTCTCAAAAGCTAGACAGATAAAAAGGGATGTTTTTGAATGAAATAAATACCTAAAAGAAAGGTGCAGAATATAGATGTTTTTGGGTGTTTTGGACTCAAATAACAAGACTCAGACAATTGAACAAACACTGGATAATAATTAGGTTTTTCTAAAGATAAAAAAGGCGTCCTAGGGATCAGATTTCACTAAGTTTAGCCTCCAGAGAAATCGAAATTAATCGCTTTCGCAATTAATTCGAAGACCTGAAAATCCTGTCTTCAGTTCGACCCGAACCAGACCAGTTCGGTCCGAACTGAAGACGTGGATTTGAGTTGTTGAGTGATATACTTGACTTTGACGATGCCACGAGTCTGGACTGGCTGAAACTACAATCCCTAACCCTCAACTTTCGCCTATCGGGCCAGAAACTAGTTCAGGACTCTACCGAACTCGCCCAAGTTTACTAGACCTAAACTTTCGTGTTGGTACAAGTTTACAAGGGTTTTACTATTTGTTTTCCTTAGTTATCTAAACTCTCTTTCAAGCAGTTCAGAAGTTCTGCCTTTCGGCACAACTAACCTATCCTTTCAGATCTATGGCTTAACCCAAACACTTAACTTACAACTATTGTTCGTTTAAATTTGTAACTTAACCAAACCCTGCAGTAGATTCAGAAGCAAGATAAATCAAACAACAGCAATAAACTAAGCAACAATTAATTCCAAATAGATAAATAGCATGTCAAGTATCAAGCATAACATAACAACAACATCAAACTAAACCTAAGCTACATCTTACCCTAAGACTAAAGTAAACTACTCAGACATCGTAGCAAAATAACACATAACAACAGTAATAAAGCAATAAAGATACATGTCTATCAATAGAGAAGTAAAAAGCATGAAAAGTAATAACCAACTACTACTTTGCAACTTAAACTTCGCTATCTAGAACTGTGAGGGTGAATGGATGTCAGATCTCGCACTGCTCGCTGCCGTCGCTTCGAAAACAGTAGAAAGATCACAGGAATCGGTGAAGATCTCCAAGGAAGTATGCAAATTCGTCCAGAGCCAAGAGAGTCTGCCGTCAGGGCAGAGGGGATCTTATATAGAAGCCTCAGGTGCTTGGGGAGCAAGCTAGGTCGTCCAGAGCATCAAATCTCGCCAGAAATCATCTTCCTTATTCAGAAAAACATGCCATATGCATCACTTCGGGGCCAGATAGGGGTCAGTTCGACCTGGAGTGAGAGTCTGGCTGAAGAAGCCCCAGTTCGACCCGAACAGAAGAGGGTTCGGTCCGAACTGGATATGGAGAAGTGGAGAATGTGCTAAGTCCGGTGCAGAGCTTGGTTCGGTCCGAACTAGAGGTGTTCGACCCGAACTGAGCCTGGACTTAGCGTCTGAGGTGGCATGTGGCCCGCGTGACGGTCTGGATCGTGTGCCTAGTGCCAGGAATGAGTCGTCTGGCCTAAAAGCAAGCATCCTGAGCTTCTCTAAGTCTGTTTTCCTCTTGATCTTCATCAAAACCTGTATACAATGAGCTAAAGCGACGGCAAAGCCGAATCCTGGAAAAACACAAGGAAATGTCAAATAATAACAAGGTTTGGGTCAAATTTAGGTGCCAAGTACGGTCCAAATACCAACAAATAAATGAGATATCACTTTCCACCATGACTGAGCTATGCTTCAGACCATGGCTGGAAATCAAGCTCAGAAAAAGGGAGAAGAAGATCAAACGATGCCAATTCAAGAAATTTAGAAAGAAATTCGAAGAATAAGACAGAATCGAGGTCAAATCAGATTTTAGCCAAATTCAGCTTTATTACTTCGAAAATTTACAAAATTTAGCACAATCTCAATTCAAACCACCTATCTTACCTTCTTCATGTACACAATTTCTTCTAGAACTCGGTTTCTTGCTCTCTTTTGCTCTCTCTTTTCACGCTTACTATCTGTTTGTTATAATGCCTCTTCTCTCTTTCTACCTAAATTTTGTATCTGTGATTTTCGATCTTGGAAATGTTTGGGCGGTTTGCATGAAAGTCAAAGGAATAACAATTCTAACAGATCAAATAGCAAACCATAATAACTGAATAACTCGCAGAACCAGCAGTGGAACGGGCCGCCCCAGTCCTGAAACGGACCGTTCCAAAACACCGAAAAGTAATCTTTAGAGCGGAAGCATACCTGAATCCATAGCTACGGCCAAGATCTTTAATGCAGAGCACGTCTTGCTTGATTGCTGAGATCCTTGATGTCTTGAGAGAAGCACCAAGGTGGGAGGAGATCTTCCAAGAGTTCAAGACTTGTCCTTTGATGCCTTTAGCCTTAACAAAAGCACTATCTCTCTCTAATTGATGTAAGTATTAGGGAGAGGGGCATAATAGATGCTATCAACACATGTATGCAACAGAAATTCTTAGATGTCTTGTCCCTTGGAGATCACCAATCCCATATATATAAGCCAAAGAAACTTGGCATGCACTCATGTTCTATATTCATCCATCACAAATATAGAACATGATTTTCCTAAATTAACCACTAATTAAAGGCTACACAATTTTTGTACAAAATCATACTTTTCCTTAATAGCCACATTAAGCATATTACCATAATGAACAATATTCGTAATTAGGAGATCATTCAGCTATAATTAGCCCACCTTCTAGATTGTTTCTATTTCTGGTATGATTGGAACGGTCCGTTCTAATCCTAGAACGGTCCGTTCTAAACGTGTCCAGAGCAGTCGCCCCGACCTGGGACGGACCGATCAGTCGACTGGTCATACCAGACCAAGGACTGTCCGTTCCAATCCTGGAACGGGTCGTTCCAGCCGAGGCTTGTCAGCCTTTTTGGCTAGAAATAATCCAACAATCTCTCACTTGGGCAATTATGCTTAATGTTATTTAATTACGCTTAACTTAAATGAGCTCTTGATTTATGGTAATAGGTTTTGTACTCTAATTCCGTTCATCATTCATAATGATAAAGGACCAAGGAAGCTTTTGTCACATTATAGCCATTACAGGTTTCTAATCATGTAAAACCGTCGTAACTCAACCCACAATGATCTCAATATCACAATAAATGAATGACATTGAATTTAAATGTGTATAAGTGGTGTGAAAAATACACGTAAATGTGACTGTGACGTGTCCATTTTCCAACTATATTGGTCACCCTGAAACTGAAGTGAGGTCAACTTAAATAGATTGAGAATGAAAAACTGAAACTGAAAACTGAAACTTTATTCATTTCTGAAGAAATTCTTTACATAATATATTGAAACTGAATAAACTGAAACCATTATCTAATCTAGCACTCCCACTGAACAAAACTCCCACTAAAGCCTAGAATCCTCAACTGAAATTACACCCATACTTGTTACATGTTTCAGAAACTGCTTGGGTATTAATGCTTTAGTGAGTGGATCCGCAATCATTGAGTTTGTTCCAATGTGCTCGATATTCTCAACCTTTTGCTTAACAGACAGAAACTTAATGTCGATGTGCTTCGAGTTGGCTGAGCTTCTGTTGTTGTTAGCATACATGACTGCTGAGTTATTGTCACAATAAATCTTTAGTGGAGCCTTGATAGAGTCCACTACACGCAGCGAAGTGACAAAATTTCGCAACCATGTCCCAAATAATGATGTCTCATAGCAAGCTATACATTCTGCTGCCATGGTTGAAGGTGCCACAAGGGATTGTTTGGCACTCTCCCATGAAACAGCTCCACCATCCATCATGAAGATGAACCCCGTGGTTGACTTCAAGCTATCTTGACATCCCGCAAAATCAGAATCAGAATATCCTATGACCTCCAGCCTATCTGATCTCCGATATACCAGCATATAGTCTTTGGTTTTCTGAAGATATCTTAAAACTCGTTTTGCTGCCTGAATGTGCTGAACACCTGAATTATGCAAATATCTTCCTAGCATTCCTGTAATAAAGGCAATATCTGGACGTGTACACACTTGGGCATACATTATGCTTCCAACTATGGAAGAATACTTATTGTCCTTTACTTGCCCTTTTTCCAACTCTGTTTTAGGACATTGTTCAAGACTGAACTTGTCCCCTTTATCAACAGGGGTCTCTGTTGGTTTGCATTTTTCCAAATCATACCGCTTGAGTACTTGATTGATATAGGCCTTTTGTGATAGACCTAAGATACCTTGAGAGCGATCTCTAATTATCTTTAGGCCTAACACGTATGATGCATCACCAAGATCTTTCATTTCAAAATGCCTAAATAGAAATTTCTTAGTCTCATGCAACATATCCTTATCATTTGTGGCAAGCAGTATATCATCAACATACAAAACCAAGAAAGAATATTTACTCCCACTGAACTTATGGTATATACAATCATCCGCCGGGTTACTCTCGAAACCAAATGAGAGAATCACTCGATGGAATTTGTGATACCATTGTCGAGACGCTTGTTTGAGCCCATAAATAGATTTCTTAAGTTTGCAAACCATTTTCTTTGGATCATCCGATACAAAGTGGGGTGGTTGCACCATATAAATGGTTTCATCAATATCTCCATTGAGAAACGCAGTCTTAACATCCATTTGATGAAGCTCAAGATCTAAATGTGCCATAAGTGCCATGATTACCCTAAAAGAGTCTTTCGATGAAACTGGAGAGAAAGTCTCTTTATAATCAATACCTTCCTTTTGAGTAAAGCCCTTAGCGACAAGACGTGCCTTATATCTTTCCACATTACCTTTAGAATCCTTTTGGTTTTAAATATCCATTTGCAACCAATAGGTTTCTTTCCTTCTGGTAATGGTACTAAGTCCCATACATCATTGTCATACATTGACTTTATCTCCTCTTTCATGGCTTCAATCCACTTTTGTGATTTTGAACTATCCAAAGCAGAATGGAGTGATGTGCTCTTGAAGAAGAATGGAGTGACTCATAAAGTCGCAACCGCCTACCATCCTCAAACGAGTGAGAAAGTGGAGAATTCCAATAGGGAGATCACAAGCATCATAGAGAAGACGGTGGCTAAAACTCACAAAGATTGGGAAAACAAGCTTGATGATGCACTTTTGGGCATACCGCACTGTTTTCAAGACTCCCATTGGCATGAGTCCTTTCAAGCTCATTTATGGTAAGCCATGTCATTTCCCCATTGAAATTGAGCACAAGGCGTCGTGCAATCAACATGGACTTGCTCAATGCTGGTGAAAAGCGCATCATTGACTTGCATGAATTGGAGGGGGTATGCCTAAACTCTTATGAAAATGCCAAATTTTACAAAGGCAAAACAAAACTTGTGCATGATAGGCATATTTCAAGAAAAACGACTTTGTTCTTCTATTCAACTCAAGGCTCAAGCTTTTTCCGGGAAAGTTGAAGTCAATATGGTCGGGACCATTTCGAGTTGTGAAGATCTACCTCTTTAGCTCCATCGATATTTGTTAAAAAAAACTCGGGAGCCCTTCAAGGTCAATGGGCAGCACTTGAAACATTACATCACCGATGAAGGAATTGAACAATTGCTCGAGATCTAGTTCAACGAGCCCGACCCAAGCAGAAACTAGAAGAAAGGTGGTCAAGCTAGTGACCTTAAACAAGTGCTTCTTGGGAGGCAGACGAAAGACTTCTCTTTCTTTCTCTTTATTTAAATTATATGATGATAAATCAGAAAAAATACCATAAAAATTGCAAAAAATACAAATAAAAAGTTTAATTGAGAATTTTTGGATTTAAATATCACAAGGATGGTAGATGCAAGTTGTGCTAGAGCACCTTGGGTTAAATGACCAACCAACCCCTATACAACCTCATACGGGTTGCATCACTGATCTAGAAGATGATTTGAACCATCCTAGACATCGAAGGAAGGACTGGACATGAGTTAATGCAAGGCCGAAAGAAACCAGAGAAATTCGACCATCTGTTCAGTCTGAACTGCCTATGGTGCCTATGGTTTAGTCTGAATATGAGGGGAGATGGAAAAGGGACATGGCTGCAGTGGAGCTCGATCCAAACTAGCTTCACTTCAGTCCGAAGTGAAGGAGTTGAAATGAATTTCGGGTACAGTGCTAGTTCGGTCCGAAGTCATTCTACTTCGGTCCAAATTGGAAGGTAATGGGTTGAATTAAAATTGTTTTTTGGCCTAATTTTAATGTTAATTTTGTAGGGGCCCGTTTGGATTAAATTAACATCTTCATTTCCTTTCAATCCGAACAAATATCCCCTTACCCGATCCGAACCCAATTGAGCCTCCTCCAAAAATCACACCCTCTCTCTCCCCATCCGTCGCTTTCTCTCCCTCTCTTGTTTCCTTCTTCTCCAAGAGGAGCCCAAAACCCTAACAACCTCAAATCCTTATTTCTCCACCATTTTCAAGATCAAAGTTGTGATTTTCTCTCCTTACCACCCTCTTGCACTCTCTCCTCTCGGATTTTTCAAAGAGGCTCTCTCCACGACCGATTTTTCATGAGACGCTTCATGAGCTACGAGTCGAACTTCTCAGTTTCTCAATCTCTCTCGACTTAAAGAACTCTAGGAGCCTCTCTAGTGCCCTCTAGAGTGTTTTAAAGAGTTTCTCGGAGTTTTTGTATCGGCGGGCCTGCTTCTCTTTCGACTCGACGTCAAAAGAAAGATCAGGTTATGAATCATGTACACTCTCTCTTTCCGAGCTAGTCATTTTAGGGTACCTTTCTTACATATAAGAATAAAAAATAATTTTTTTAAAAAAATAAACAATTAAAGTAAAATCTTCATAAATAAACACAAAAATAAACTAAATAATATCAAAAGGTAGTACCACTCTATGGCTTTCTCAATCTTTGTTTCCTTCCTACCAATTTTCTACAAAGAATAAAAAAAAATTAAAACAAAAAATAATAGATTGAAGAACACGAAAAAAAAATTAGAGAACAATACCTATCTACCTATATTTGTTTTCTTCCTTTATTTTTACTACAAAAAACAAGAAAAAAAATTAAAATTATAAAAAAAAACAGTTCAGAAAAAAAAAACAAATTAAGAAGAAACTGCGTCTAGTTTCATTGATCATTTCACTTTACCAAAAAAGAACTATTTTTTTGTTTCGTTGATCGTTTTTGAGGGACGAAACGAAATGGTTAAATTATAAAAAATAGTTTAGTTTGCAGGCCTACCCGTATGGCCCTATACCTAGGAAAAAAAAAGAGCCGATTCCAAAGGACCACAAGGGTTGCCACTTGCCAGGGAGGGTTGGTTTAATATCCATACGTACTTCTGGATTCTAGACCCTAAAAACAAAAAATCCATTGAATGCTTCCAATATCTCAGTACAATCGGAACATGCAATGCACTCATCACATCGGTAGAATCGGGACATACAAAAGAACCCTTTGCATTGCACCTAAATAGATAAAAAAGTGACACGCCACATTGCTATCAATAAAGATATATACTTGTAGTGCTCCTTGAATATACATTAGGCTTTTATATTGTTCAGAAATTAAATTATCTATGATGTTATACCAAATGCTTCAGTACGATATTTAAGGGTATTTTAAATATTATGAAACTTTTTAATTTCAATTTCAAATTTCGGCATGATATGTAAAAAATTAATCTATTAACTTTTTAATCTTAGTATACACGAGAATATAAAGTACTTTAATGCATACTAATGGTCACGTCGGCAGTTTAAACTGAAAAAAAAAATTAAAAATAATTTTTGAATTACCGTCCTGACAGTTTGGAAGTAGTCGGAAAATGCTGAATGTCTATGTTCCTTCTTCGGGAAAATTAGAATATATTCATCATTAGGAGAATCGTGTTGTTTATAATTTAATCTGCATTAATTTCAAAACGAAATTGCACATATATATGGTTTTGAATGTCTGTGGTACTCAGAGTTAAAAAATATCAAACAGAATTATTAAACGGAAGTTGTGTAGATTGATGATTGAAGCTTATTTTACCAGGATATATAACCTTACATTTTGTTTGATGGGTAAAGAAAATCTTGTTGGCTTTACCGTAGTGTATATAATTATCATGTTGTTTTTACCGTAGTGTATGTAATTTTTGAAGACTGACCAATATATGTTTAGCTCTAATTATATATAAGGTAAAATTGTGGAGGGAATTATTAAAGAAATAATTACTCAACAACAAACTTATTTGATAAACTGATCATACCTGATTAATGATTATAAATAAAAGAAATGTAAACACTTCTTTTGCAGCCTGAGGTATTTTAATTTCCATCAAATTTAGAGTTATTTGAAATTGATTATTGCCTTATTGGTAATTTCTATTCAATATATTAAAATGATTTATAAATTATAAGTATATATAGAATTAATTTTATGGACGCTCTCGTCGCTGAAAACCAACGGATTCAAAATTATAGATGGTTTTATGGAACGAAAAACAGTTCAAATATATAAGCAGGCAAACTTCAGTAGCCAGCTATGTTACCCCAGTACATGTAAACATCAGCCGTACCCGTACCGGATAAGAACTGGGTACTGGTACTGTACCCGGTACGTACCGTATGGTCAACGTGTTAATATTAGTGTTTATGTCATTTATTTGTGCAAACTCTAAGCCTTAGCGAAATAAAATTGCATTATACACATTATATCTTGTAATATAATATCATTATAGATCAATTTCATATTCAAATGATATATATATATATATATATATATATATATATATATATATATATATATATATATATATATATATATATATATATATATATATATATATAGATGATGGATATAGAACACTGATGTGTACGGATCGTCCCGGTACACATGAGTCGTTTTTCGAGATCCAAAATTCAAACGGCCGATCCGAACCGTTCAAGTTGTTCTCCATATTGAAAAACTCCCGGAACCAAATTTTACATTTTTTCGAATTTTTTTACTATATATTATGATATTTTCAAAAAACACTACAATTGGAGTATTTCAGGCCCTCCAATTTGAAAATATCATAATATAAAGTAAAAAAATTCGAAAAAATGTAAAATTTGGTCTCCGAGGGTTTTTCAATATGTAGAACAACTTGAAAAGTTCGGATCGTCCGTTTGAATTTTGGATCTCGAAAAATGACTCATATGTACGGGGACGATCCGTACACATCAGTGTATTTTATCCATTCACTATATATATATATATATATAGAGTTTAGCTACGGTGAGTCGCGACTCATGGACCCTCCGGTGAGTCGCGCTCAAAACTCTTGGATCTGATTCAAAATGACCGATCCAAACCGTCCAATATGATCTCCATATTGAAATCTCCTTGCAGAGCAAATTTTATATTTTTTCGAAATTTTTAAGTATTTTTTTCGGATTTTTAAAAACTGCTGTTTTTGAATGGTGCATAATTATTTAGATTAGCGATTTTCTAAAATCCGAAAAAAATACTTAAAAATTTCGAAAAAATATAAAATTTGGTCTGCAAGGAGATTTCAATATGGAGATCATGTTGGACGGTTTGGATCGGTCATTTTGAATCATATTCAAGATTTTTGAGCGCGACTCACCGGTGGGTCCGTAAGTCGCGACTCACCGTAGCTAAACTCTTTATATATATATATATATATATATATATATATATATATAAATATCGCCGTACCTGTACCATATATTTTTTAAAATTTTCGTACAACCTTATCCGAATCATATCGGTTACAGTACCCGTACCCATGCAACATAGGTAGCCAACAATCACTAGAGGACGTAGCTCAGTGGCATCCACGCAATCCTGTTTAATCCAGGTTTTTATAATACCCTACCGGTACCTAAAATTTTAGGTAATATCAGAACTGAAACAGTGATAGACACGGTAGTACACGTTAAAAAGAAAAAAAATAACACAAAAAAAACATAAAATACCGGATTTTTAGCTAGTTGGGCTGGTATAGGTGTCGATAGGGAATTAATTCATAACACTTGCTAAAATGTAAATGCCAAGGGACAGAGTATATTTTAAAAATAATCTCTACTATTTATAAACGCACAGATCTAGCATGCTAACAGGTGTATCTAATGTTCGATTGATTTGATATGTGGTTAGATATCAATCATCAGACAAAGCAAAAAAATATATTGGTTTTTCATCTAATAAAGAAACAAATTAAGCAATGTACACTACCACAAAAGCAGGCTTTTGTAACGGGTCATCTGTAACACTTAAATTGAAATTCGTTACAGATATATCAAAAAAGGGCGCTGAAAAAAAGCGGGACTAATTTGTAACGCGTTACAATTTTCCGTTCAAAAAAAATAAAAAATTCTGTCGACGAATCTGTAACGCTTATTTCGTAATAAGCGTTACAAATCTATAACGTTTATTTCATAATAAGCTTTACAGATTGTTCTGTAACGCTTATTTCATAATAAGCGTTACAAATTGTTCTGCAATCCTTATTATGAAATAAACGTTACAGATTGTTCTGTAACGCTTATTATGAAATTAGCGTTACAGATTGCATTAATCTGCCACTCATCTCTCTCTCTCGTTCGAAAATTGGTTTAAGTCCGACAACCATCTCTTCTCTCTTGAGCTCCACTCTCAAACCCTCTCAAACCTCTCCTCTCTCTCCATCTCCTCGATCTCTGCACGTCTCTCCGCCATTCTCAACCTCTCCACCCTTGCCGACAAGCTCTCTCGACTCGACAGCCACCTCGACATTCCTCTCGACAGCTGCTGCCTCTCTCAACTCGACCTTGACAGCCACCTCGACATCTCGATAGCGGCTGTCTCTCTCAACTTGACAACAACAGCCACCTCTACAGCCGGTAATTAAGATTGAAATTAGGGCTGTTTTGGAATTGGGTATATATGTTATGATTGAGATGCAAAATTAGATATGGAATGGGTTTGAATAATTAATCAATTTGAAATGTATCTACTCTTGTAAATAAATTGATATTTATTGAACTTGATTTGTTTTTCTCATTTGCAAGACTTGTTTGTTATTTTGACGTGCATATATGTATGTGATGTATGTCTATATATGTATGTGGTGCATGTATTTAATTGGTATGTATAATATATTTTGGTACATTGAAAATTAATATACAAGATGGTACGGCTAGCAAAATGGACTAGCCACAGGATACCAGCTATATAAAAAAAAATTTAGATTAAATCTGTAACACTCTTTTCATAATAAGCGTTACAGATTCCCACAATCTGTAACTCTCATTATCAAAGAAGAGTTACAGATGCCCACAATCTATAACGCTCATTATGAAAGATGCGTTACAGATATGGCCAATTTGTAACGCTTCTTTCATAATGAGCGTAACAAATTGTGGGTATCTGTAACGCTTCTTTGATAATGAGCGTTACAGATGTGGTATTCTCTAACTCATTCTTTTAGGATTTGTAACGTTCTATAAATCTACAACGGGACCTACAGTAACGTGTCTATGAACGTTACAGTTTCTCATTTTTGAACGTTACAAAAATCAAAATTTGGCATAGTGATATCTATATGTATCGTTGGTAGATTGAGCAACATATATTTATTAACTAACATTATTTTATTTCTTTATTTATCGTCATATGTATGAGTGCAACTTTTGCTAGTCATTAAAAACTCAAGGGAAATTTAACCTTTACTTTGTCATCATATACAGTGAAAATCCTCCAAGGGAAATATACACATAATATTTATATGTATTCAACTTGAGCGTATGTGCATGTATATATATATATATGTACACACACATTGAAATCTTACGGGGTTTAATCGGATGTCCGGTCAAATCGTTTTGATTGAATCCACTCTCGATATATATATGTTATGCTCATATATATCATTATCTATATTTATGTATATACTTGGCGGAAAAGAAGTTAGAAGTTTTTTTTTTTTCTTTTTGAAATAAGTAGAGATTTTATTCTCTACCACTTTTTCAATTGCGAAAAGGAAGTTTTAAAGTTAAATCGGTAGGTAGGTATACGATTTGAATCAAACCTAATTAAATTAAATTATTAATGGTAATTCGGGATATGCGTTCGACAAGGATTTGAAAGTAATTACACATTTGCCTCTTCTTTCGGAATTGGGGGCTCTGGGCCGTCTATAAATACACCCCGTCTCCTCTCCCACCTCATACTATCCCCTCGACCTATACGTAAAAAACAAGAACAAAAAGTTACACCAGAAAAAAAAAATAGATGGCAACCAAACAGCATCTAGTGCTAATTTTCTTAGTGCTGATGTTTTCCATACCCTCGACCAGGGGAAAATCTATAAGAAAGTTTTTTAACAACAGCGAAGTGGGATTAGGTGATGTTGCTGATGGTCTGAGGGTCGTCTGTGGCCTGCTCAACCTATTTGGATCCCCATGTTACCCAGGTTCTTATGTGGACACCCTCCGGCCAGTAGCTGGCAGCAAAGTATCTGCACCCGAAGATTTAAGCTCCGGTGCATTTCTGCTCAATTTCTCCGTTGGAGACACCCGCCAGAATGTAGCCCTTATTCCAGACACAACACTTGACATGACATTTATGTTTTGCCAGCCATGCTTGGACTGTTCTCTCGAAACAAACATTCCTGTTTACAACAGTACTCACTCCGACACTTTTGAGAGGTACAAGTGTGAGGGGCCCACGGACTGCCTTACTTCCCGATACACGAGTTGTTCTAGTAAATCTTGTACCTACAGTTATGATGACATCCCCGCTTTCACCTCCAGAGGATTCCTCGCTAAGGATACCTTTTTCTTAACCAATGAACCTCCGGTGTCCGTTATTTTTGGGTGCGGGACCACCAACACTGGTTTCTTTGGGAATGCTGTTGGCTACCTTGGGTTAGGCCGGGGCAACCTCTCATTTCCTGCACAACTCAATGTAAGCGTATTCTCATACTGTCTAAGTTTTGATCCATCTCGCACCACATTCTTCTTTGGTTCTGACGCTCAGATGCGTACTGGATCTGGTTTCTCTACCACACTTATTCCAAACCGGCTCGATCCCACATTATATTATGTGAATATGACTGGGATAACAGTAGGGGGGAAACGAATAAATATCCCGTCCACATCCTTCCTTCCCCAAACTGATGGCACTGGGGGCTTAATAGTAGACTCTTCTTCTAGAATAACGCTTCTAGAGGAATCTGTTTACCTTGCTTTCAAAACAGAGATAATTAAACAGCTGCAGTTGCCGGAGGCTAATGCATCGGTCCATAATCTGGACCTTTGCTTTCATATTTCACCAGAAGACAATGATGTGAAAATTCCCAGTCTGACGATCCATTTTGATGGGTCAGAAATGACTACCACTAACTACTTCACGGAAGATACAGATGGGAAAATAATATGCCTTATGGTGCTGCCATCCAAAAAAATATCTATTCTTGGAGGCCAAATGCAGACAGACATTCACATGATTTTTGATATAGGCAATTCGCTTCTCAGGTTCGAGTACCTGAACTGTGACAACCTCTAAGAATAAGATGTACCTATATATCTACGTACAGCTAGCTATCTGGCTAGCTAGCTCTTGTCCATCAGTAAGTTGGTGTTGACTTCGAATAATGTCGTTTCTGTTAGTGATTTTGTGCTGTGTCTCGATGTCGTGTTTATATTTCATGGATTGAAGAAAGTGTGTGTGTTTTCGGTGCCTGTATAAATGGCCCACGACTCCACGTACCAAGTCGTTTTAAACTACATTAATATATGATTGTATCTGTGCCTCTGTGGATTTGTTGTATTTGTGTGGGCTCATTTCCACTTAATGTGTGATTGTAGCAATATATAATATTGCATAAAGAGTGTTGTGAACTACTTAATTAGTAATATGGTTATAATAATTTAATAAGAATTGAGATGATAATAGCGTTAACAAACCAGTCATGCGCGCATAGTAAATTAACAATTATTTGTTAGCAATATTAAATTCAAATATAAATTGCAAACGAACCAGAGATCAGTGGAGAAGCAATCAGAATTCCTACTAATTAATGGTATCTTTGTACGTATGGCAATAATTATTGAAATTTATGACCTCCAGCGCACTTCACAAACTATATATAATATATCGAAGGTAGAAGAATTTTATCAGTTAATTAAAATCTTCAATTACCTGTACAGAAGATGTAGAAAATTCGACAAGACATTTCCGTGTAAATAAGAATGCTAAATTGATAGACCATCGATACATTTATTTATTTATTTATTTATTTTTTATTATTATTATTATTATTATTATTATTATTATTATTATTATTATTATTATTATCATTATTATTATTTTTTGAAGGTTGCCTATCGTTAACAAAATTTATTAATTAAAACTTACTTAACAGTAATTTACACAAGCCAACCCAAAAGGATAGGCAAATAAAAAAAAAACTTATAAAAGGCCTCTATTTCTGTTTGACCCTAAAATTTTTTCGAATGGAGAAATACAGAAAATAGCAAAAAAAAAAAAACTTGAGAAAAATGTCAAACAAGCTCCAGAAAATTCATCAAAATTTCCACACAGGGTATAAAAAATGCACAAAACACTGAAAATATGCATTAAGAACCCTAAATTTTCAAAAAAAAAATAAAATCTTTTCCAAGGTTATTTTGGAAAATTATTGATGTCACTGAGTTCATTAGGTTTTGTTGAGCCTACACAAAAATTGTCATGCGGAAACTCCAACGGAAAGGGCATCAAATAATTGTTTTATTCTCAGCCCCTGTAAAATACAAGGGAAAATAACTAAATGGAGGTGGCCAGCGATTATAAATGAAGAAGAAAAGACCTGAAAATCAAAATTTCCCTCTGCGCGTACAAGCACTGAAGATGGGTGCACCTGTTCTTTCTCTCACTATTTTCCGATAATTTGAAGGGTGTTATGCGGTTTACAGAAAACTAAGTGCATGTAAAAGAGAGGACAATGAATCTATAGTATTAATTAAGTCCTGTGGCCGGCTGGCCGCTTTTGAAGCGGATATTTTTTTCATTTTTCGCTAGCAACACACCAACTCTGACCGTTCCTTTCTTTTTTTTTTTTGCGAAATCTGATCGTTCAGTAATTTCAGCAATTTTTTTTTTTACTTTTATGGCCAAAAATCTGTAACTATCTAAGTAGAAAATCATATTTGCCTTTGGAGTCGACCCATTACACGACCCATTATATTGTTTTGCGTTCATTTTTCTGGTTCCTTTGATGTTATGGGCTCAAGGGTTTTTGTTCCCTCTCCCGAGCTTCTCATTTCCTTCCTTTCCTTTCTCCATCGCCTCACGAAGGTGTGTTAGATCTCTTCTCACAATCCATAGTCCATCGCTCCTCCGCTCGAAGACAAATGTCATTCTTTTTTTTCTTCTCCAGTCTAAGATTTGGATTTCAAAATAGCAGGATCACCGTACGACTCTATTAACCTATATGCCATGCCCGACAAGAATCGTCATCAGAGTCTGATTTTTCTGCACCGTTAGATCTAGATCCGGACCCCCAACTCATTTTATTTCCCGCCCTATTCCTTCTTCTTTTCCGTTGAGCTTATATCCTTCTCCGTCTCTGACTGGCTCGAATGAAGGAAAGAGAGAGAGAACCAAGATGATGAAGGCTGAGTCAAGCCGATGATTCAAATTTATGGCTGGATTGAGAAGAGCATATGTCATTTGGGTTGTTGAATTAAAGTTGCAAATCATTGATCAATTATGTTACTTGCGTACATAAAAGTGGGAGATTAGATGCTAAGTTGCAATGGTTATATGAATGATCATTGGATATTATTCTTGGTCCCTTAAGTAATTAAAATGATTTTTGTAATGCTTTAAATGAAAGGTAAGTACCTAATCTGTACCAGGCTGGTATCGCTTCTTTCAGCTAACTAGTAAGCGTTTAAAGTGCTAGGGATCTATTTTTTCTACCAAGGACCAATCTATAAAAAGGATTCGAACTAGAGAGGAGTCGTAATATATGTGCTTGTATTGAGGGTTTAAATGGAAAAAGTCTTAGAAATAAAATGAATCTGAGGGCTGTTAAGTAAGAATAATGATTTGGCAAATCGGATCTGTTCAGGCTGTGGATGGAGTCTGATGTTGGATTCTAAAATTTGAAGCCTATTTCACCAGGAATCCATTTTGCTGATTTCCTTTGTGGGCTACCTGTTTAGCTAAGGCCCAAATCGGCCTTGTGTTGTATATGTTGTAGGGCGGAATGAAAATGATGATGATGGGCTACTGTCGGCTTTCTAAATAAATTAATAAGTTAAGACTTATATATATTAAAAGCTGAAAATGAAATTGGTGGGCAGAAATTCATAATAAGATGTGGGCTTAGGAAAAAAAATGGAATTAAATAACTTCAGGATTTCGGAACATGATGGTATAAGTCTTATGGAAATATAAAAGTACAAATATTTTGATATACTTTCGAACTCATTATGATCCCAAAATATTCGGAACATGATGGTATAAGTCTTTGAGATTAATTTTCTAAATATGGATAATTTACAAGGCACATATGAAAATATTGTGGAGAAAGCAATGCCAGCCAGCTATTCACGCGAAGAAAGTTCAACCATTCTTAATATATCTAATTTTTCTCGTCGTCTATTTATAGTTTGAGGCTAAAAGCTACCAAACTGTATGTCTAGATGTATATATACACGAAACACTATGAACAAAAACTCTGATAGGAAATCTCATGAATTCTCTACCAATGGATAACTACAAAATTTTCTTTTTGTTTCTCCTCTTAACTTTTGCATCGTATGTAATAGCATACGATGACCAAAAGAAGCTCCAAAACTACATTGTTACTTTCAAAACCATAGATGGTGTGGACATATCGAATCCTAAAACAGCTGAAACTTGGCATAAGTCTATTTTGTCATCAGTCACAAATGATGATCCAGAATATAGACATATATACTCATATAATAAAGTTTCAAATGGTTTTGCTGCAAGACTAACTAAAGATGATGTTGAAGCGATGAAAGACTACCCAGGGTGCACACGCATTATCCCTGCAAACAAGCCACTTCAATTGATGACAACGCATACACCTCACTTTCTAGGGCTGCAGGGTAAAAATGGATTCTGGAGAAGAACCAAAAATATGGGTGAGGGGATCATCATTGGTGTTCTAGACAGCGGTATTTCCCCAGGGCATCCTTCCTTTGCTGACAAAGACATGCCGCCCCCCCCAACCAAGTGGAAAGGTCACTGCGACTTCAATTCTACAGTTTGCAACAATAAGCTTATCGGTGCCAAGACAATGCTTAAAGCTGGTTCTGATGAAAAACACCACAAGCCTCCCATTGATACAACTGGACATGGCACCCATACAGCTAGCACTGCAGCTGGAACTTTCGTTAACAATATAACTGTCCTTGGCAATGCCATGGGTAAAGCATCTGGGATTGCACCACGCGCACACCTAGCAGTTTACAAGGTATGTGATGAGTTAGGATGCCAAACACCAGATGTGCTCAAAGGGTTTGAGGAGGCTGTAAACGATGGTTGCGATGTGATCTCCATCTCCATTGCAGGTCCAACGGTACCATTATATTCAGACCCCATTAGCGTGGCAAGTTTTTATGCCATTTTAAATGGTGTGTTCGTAAGTGCTGGGGCAGGAAATAGTGGGCCTAATGCAAGTACAGTTGCTAATAGTGCACCTTGGCTTCTTACAGTAGGTGCAAGTACCACGGATAGACAAATTAGATCAACTGTGAAGTTGGGCAACGGACTTAAGATTAATGGAGAGTCGCTTTATCAACCGATGAATTGGACAAGTAAGATGTTGCCACTTGTTTATGTCGCTGGGGATGGTTCTAATGCCAATTCAAGTCAATGTTTAAATGGTACTTTAGATAAAAAGCTAGTCAATGGAAAAATTGTTGTCTGTGATTACGGCCTTATCACTCCAACTTTGAAGGGCGCAATTGTTAGAGAGGCTGGCGGTGCTGGAATGATTCTTACAAATACTGAAAAGGAATGGTATTTCACACAAGCTGATGCGCATTTGCTTCCTGCATCTCATGTAAGCAACGCAGATGGTATAAAGATAAAAGACTACATTCGCTCTACCAAAGAACCAATTGCGACGCTCCTTTTCAAAGGACTTGTGCACCATAACAAATTTTCTCCGTCAATCACCATAATGTCATCTCGTGGGCCTAGTTTAAATGCACCCTTGACCTTGAAGCCTGATATTGTTGGCCCCGGAGTATCTATACTAGCAGCTGTGCCACCTTATGGAATGCCACCCAGGATTCTAGGTCAAGAAAAGTATAAATCGTTCTACTTCATGTCAGGCACGTCTATGGCAACCCCACACCTAGTTGGAATTGCCGCTCTGGTAAAAAAAGTACATCCTAATTGGTCTCCATCAGCAATTAAGTCTGCCATTATGACAACAGCGCAAATAACCGACACTGACGGGAAGCCAATTGTTGATCATACACAAAGCCCTGCTAATGTCTTTGACATGGGTGCAGGCCATGTGGACCCTAATAAGGCCTTGGACCCTGGCTTGGTTTATGACATTGATTATCAAGAGTATATTTCTTACTTATGCGGATTAGGCTTTGAGGATGCTGATGTTAATAACATCATCAATCCTGCACCACCAGTGGAATGTGCAAAGGTGAAAGTTATTCCTAAAGAGCAATTAAATTATCCATCAATTGCAGTGCCTATTCAAAGAAATATAAGTACCAAGATTATTTATCGCACTGTCACTAATGTTGGTAAGGCGCCGAAGGTCACATACAAGGCAGCTATTACTCTGTCAAGTGGCATGTCCATTGAAGTAGTACCGTCTACCCTCAAATTCACAAGTTTGAATGAGAAGAAAACGTTCAAAATCATCTTCAAACGAGAGGATGGAGATATAGCTGCAGTTCCCACCAATCCCTTTGGCTTTGGGGAGTTGAAGTGGATCACCGATAGTTATTCCGTTCGCAGCCCGATTGTGTTGTTCTACTAATGTATCTTTACTCTTTAGTTACTGAAACTATATTTATGAGTTGGTTGATTCTTTTTGCCATTATGGCTTCCAAATTCCAATGAGACTATGTATGTAATAATCATGTACTTTTTATATCAAATTAAAAATTTTGTAATTAGTATGTAAGTCGCCAATGTGAAAACTGCGTTGAGAGATTATATTTGCCTGGAAAATAAAATATTAATGGCATTGCCCATGAGGACTTATATATATATGTAAAATATGTAGTAAAAGGAAATACAGATAAATAATGGTTGTTTTTGGAAGTGGAGTAAATAAGAATGCATAGCTTGTTCATGAATAGAACTTGTGAATTAACGCAAGTATGTAAATGTTGGGCTCTAGAAAAATGAGAAGGATGGTAGTTCATTGTATAAATCTAAATAATTTATACAATGCACATTAACATTCTTTTTTTAATATCCTAAAATTTTAAAAATTTTGGACAAGCCATTTTATCAAAATAAATTGCAGAAAATACTAAGATAGTTCATTTTAAAACGAAAAAACTGTGTTGGTATCAAATATTGGACTCTAGAAAATCGAGAAGGAAGATTTTAAAAAATCGCAAAAACTTATACAATGCACATTCGCATACATGTTTTCATATACTAAAATTTAGAATTTTTGGACAAGTCATTTTATCACAATAAATTACACAATACACCAAGATAGTTGTGTGGACTTTTTCATCATTTCTCGAAGAATAATCGGGTTTACTCAAGAAAGGGAATAAGTCTTAGATTCACCCCTCATGAGTTTAAATTCAAGTGTAAAATGCTTCTTGACAACAAGAAAACATTAACGAAAACCTATTCTCATGAGGGTTTATTAATTTTGTGGATCATTTCCTTCCAATAGGTGCAAGCCCTTATTATTAATTACCTCATGATGAATCACGAGAACCTCTGATTAAGGGATTCGAGCAATTATATGTCATAGACTAGAAAAGTTACTGTCTCAATTTATTTTTGACTTAAACTAAACTCAATTGGTGTTACCAAACGCAGTAGACGGGCACAATTGAGAATTTATTTCTTTAGGCTTAAACTTGACTCAATTGACGGTACCAGTCCTAATTAGCGGGACTTAATTGAGGACATCCTTATCTACAACTTTTATTTGGTTTTGGTGGCTTGTGAAAACTAAGTCTTGATCATTTGGCGACTTATAAGACTAGAAGGATTCGACTTATTAGTTCTTGACCATTTGGTGGCTTGAAAGAACAAGGTCTTGGTCATTTGGTGACTTGTAAGATTAGAAGAGCTTGATTTGATGGTTCTTGGCTATTTGGTAGCTTGGAAGAACTAAGTCTTACTCATTTGGTGACTTATAAGACTGGAGGATTTGATTTGGTGGTTCTTGGCCATTTGGTGGCTTGGAAGAACTAAGTCTTAGTCATTTGGTGACTTATAAGACTAGAAAAACTTGATTTGGTGGTCCTTGGCTATTTGGTAGCTTGGAAAGATCGGGTCTTAGTCATTTGGTGACTTATAAGACTGAAGGAATTTGATTTCGGTAGTTCTTGGCCATTTGGTGGCTTGGAAGAACTAATCTTGGTCATTTAATGACTTATTTAAGGAAAATTTGATTTGGTGGTTCTTGGCCATTTGGTGGCTTATAAGAATGAGAGTTTGATTTTTGTAATCCTTGGTCACTTGGTGACTTGTAAGGATAGGTTTTTGGTCTTCTTGTTGAAAGTATGTAGGATAAAGGATTTAGGTTTATGGTTCTTGGCTATTTGACAACTTATAAGAACAAAAAATTTTTGGATTTTATTCCTGAGACTGTGTGAGTCGCTATAGGAATTGGTTCATGGGACTGTGTGGGTCGCTGTAGGAACAAAGAGAAGATTTAATTCGTGGGACTGTGTGAGTCGTTGTAGGAATTGGTTTCTGGGACGGTGTGGGTCGCTGTAGGAATCGGTTTCTGGAAAGACAATTTGACTTTATGTCAACGCTGATCTTGATCTCGGGGAGTGACTTTTCCTTACCTGAAGAGGTTTCGACTTTGACTTTGAGTATCGTATTTGGACTTTTAATTTTATATTGTTCCTCTTTACACTTTAGTAATTTTTATTATTTTTATTTATTTTGATTTTAGAAACTAGAGATCTAAAATTCATTTTACATTTTTGAAAATACTCACTTGAAGGTATTTAGTTGAAAATAGTCACTTGAAAATTGTTTTAGTGTTGAAATCACTTAGGTTTTATTTTTAAAATTTTATAGAAGATGTATTATGTTTACTATTTTTATAAATTTCAATTTTTACAGTGAAAATACTTCAAAAATATAAAAGGCTAGTATTTTGAGAGATTTTAATATCCAAATATCAATGAATCTAGATTCTGCAGATTTTTAGGATTTCGAAGATATATCATTTGTAATTTTTTTGAGTTTCATAGTAATTATGGTGAATTTACTAAGTTTTTGCAATTTATAAAACTCAATTGTAAGCAATATACTTTGAAAATACAAAAGGAGCATATTTTTGTGTAATTTCATACCAAAATATCAGTAAATCTAGTTTCTACATATTTTTAGAATTTTGTAGATATTTTATTTGAAATTTCCTGAGTTTCCTACTATTATAATAAATTTTTTAAATTTTTTTGCTTATTTGGCTACTTCTGATTGGTCCACGTCAACGTGGGAAATGATTTGGCGCTGACTGGGTTTGACTGGCGCTGGTCAATGACTTTTCCACGCGATCTTCGTATAACGGGTCTCTGACGGGATTTCAACTCGATTCGCCGCAAAGGATCCCAGGGGATTTGGCGCTGAATTTCGATGGAGGAAGAAGATTAGAAGAAGGAATGACGATGAAACTGAGGGAATTAAGATCGTGAAGTCAATAAGAACACGGTGGTGGTCTTCGTTTAATTCGCATCATCTTCGTTTGGCCAAGAAATTGAAGGTTCTCTCTGGTTTTTATTCGCTTTTGTTCCTAAACTTTTCTATAATCGTTTTCCGACGAACGAGGTTACCTCAGTCGTCCTACTTGAGCTCAATAGAATCATGAAAGAGAGAATAGTTTAATGGTGGCCTTGGTATTCTTTTCGTCGGTCTCTAATGGCGAGGGAGCCGAGGACTACTATGGTGTGACAGTCGACTGTCGCTGATGAGATTGGGAGAGCTAGGCTTTACCAGAAGTGGGTCCCACATATATTCGATGAAGTGGAGCGTGAAGGGATAAGGTTAATTTCTGTTGCGTTTATCTAATTTGATTGATTGAGCCATGGGTTGGCACGGTGAGTCAAAGATTTGGTATCGATTGAAGCTTGGAGAAGTGGCACTGTACCGAAATTGATTTGTCTAATTTCGAAGCAGTGAGAACAAAGCATTCAATTAATCTGTATCTTATGCCTAATTTGCAACTTGGAACCGAACTTATGATAGCCATGGACTGATTATATCAAAGGACGTATTGGTGAAGCTCCTTACAAATCAATTTGATAGTTCAAGTTCCAATATACCATTGAGCTTTTTGGCAAAGCTTATGAACGTGATGTTCATTTTACGCAAGATGGTTACTGCCAAAACTCACTAACTTCTGCACCTTTGTCTTAACATATTATTCATGTATTTTCACTGATGATTAACTGCACACCAAATTTATGTCCCTGCTGTATCCCCTGAAGATCCTGTTGTTCCTCGGTAACCCAGAAGAAGGTCGTAAGATAGGTTTGAAAAACCTTGTCATTCCATCTCTGTTCTAGACTATGGTTGTACTAAGGCTGGCAAAGCTAGTAGAGTGTTGTTCAACCTGAGCCAGAGCATGGAAGTGAACGGGCAAGAAAAGAAGATTTGTTGACTGTCCTCAAGAATGCATATTAAATAATTCATTTAAAGAATAAAGATACAAGTAGGTTCATAGGATCACCATCGCCTGCTCAAGCCTCATATTAGGACAAAACTTTCTTTATTAAATATTATGCACTGTAAATAAATAGAAGGAGATCAAGAAGGCGATCAAGAAGCTTTGCGAAGGTTACTGTCTCGCCGGAGCTAATTGGCGCGCTTCACTCCTCACTGTCGACTCTAGCGAGTCAATTGCGTGAGTTGCTTCCGGTGGCGACTGAAGCGGAGTCGTCAACAATTGAACCGCTATCCACTAATCCTACGGACCCGATTGAACTAATCCCTTCGACTAATGGAGAGACCGGTTCTTGGAAAACCGGAGATACAGTGACTCGAGTGAAGAGACCCGCCAAGCAGCCTCCAACTGGAGAAGACAGGAAAGGTTTGACTGGAGAACAAGCGCGTCGCAAAGCTCAAGCTAAAATCTCTCAAATAACGCAAAGTAAGAAAGAGGGGAAAGAGGGCTGCTTCCGGTGTGGTGATTTTGGCCATCTCGCCGGTTCTTGTCCTAATGGATTGGTGTGCTTTGCGTGTAACAAACTGGGACATCGATCTTTTAGCTGCACGGAGGTCCGTGGCTATAAATACCCACCTAAGTCTCCTCATAAGTCGACTGAGAACCTGTTTGCCTCTAAAATTCGGCAAATTTAAACAAGCTGAAAGAAGACGTCAAGATGCATGAAAGAATGCTCGCATAGAGCTACTCGGGCAAAATTGACGATGATTATTTGGCAAGTTCAAATTGAATTCATATTAATCAATTTTAGGCTTAACTAAATATATCAAAAGGGTTAATACCATGATGCTACAATATAAGCTATTTGGTTGGGCCCACAAATCATACAAATTCATACAAAAATATGTGTGAAATACATGTGAAATACGTGCCAAATACGTGTGAAATACGTGTATAAATCATGCATAAATCAGCAAATACATCAATGTATACAGGTCGGGTTTTAATTTACAAATAAAATACACAAAATAGATCAAGCCCATGACGGCCTACAATCATCTCGGCCCAAATAGCCAATGGATCCGACCTGACCCAATCCCACTTTGGACTCGGACTCAACAGTAACCCGATTTGAACCAGACACGCATACAGACTCGAACCCAGACACGGCTCAGACTCAGCCTCGATCGAACTCGGACTCCACACGTGGCAACCTACCATTGGACGCCACTGTGGGCCCCTCTACTGTTTTCTGTTAAAGGAAATAAAAGATAAAAGTATAGACAGAAGAAGAAACCTTCTTCTCCGACGAAGGTTAACTCTCCCCCGCCGCTACACTCAGCCGTTGCCCAAACCAATGGTACCGCTGGAAAGGCGATGAGCTCACGAGTACAATGACACCAAACTCGACGGGAAACAGTGCCTGGAATTGCACAATTCCGAGAGAGACAGATTAGTACTCGAATGAAATACAAACTGAATTCTCGAAAATTGAGCGAGAATTAACAAAACTAAATACCTGAGAAGCCTTCACTGTACTCAGGGAGGATGCACGATAAGCAATTTGGGGTCAATTTGACTTGAGACAAGCTTTCTCATCCATGGCCATTGACAAATCATTGAGCAACCAATTTCGGGTCCTATCATGACTTAAAACAAACAATTCGGTCCATTGGTGCACAACTCAAACCAGGATGTCTAAACAGCGAGAGTACTAGATGGGAAACAATTAAACAACTCTTAGAGGGTCAAGACAGTGTGATTTTCAACAATTAAAGTCCAGAAAAGAAACAGTAGGCAAAAGCGCTTAATTTCAACAAAAACCTAACGTTTCAGCTCAAAAACCAACCTTCGGTTCGACCTGGAAAGGACCAGTTCGACCTGGATTGGATGCTGGGTTCCAGAAAATCGCCTAAGTAGTCTGTTCGACCTGGACAGATTCTGTTCGACCTGGACAGAAGGCAAAATAGCGTAAAACCCTAAGTGATGTTTTACACGTCATGTTTTACACCGCGATGTTTTACACGTCATGTGCCGGTAGCTCAATCCAAGTCCCAATAGCGTAAAACCCTAAGTGATGTAAATCACCGCGAGTCGACTTGCACGAATAAATTAATTGGTGAAACTTTTGTTTATCTTTCTCATCATAAAATTTTTGACCTTGTTGAAATTTCCTTACAAATTTTTGTGAGACATGGAAAAGAACGGGTGAATAACTTTGAGTTTGAATTTGGTTGCTCAATAATTTGTCACCAATCTTAGTCAATTCTCACGACTTCTCACCGAGTGAACTGATTTGTGTCTTTCAGGATTTTATTTAAAGAAAATTTGACAAATTTAAAAAATATAAGATGAGTTAGATGGTTGTTATTGCTAGAATCACCTTTCTGAAATTGATTGAATCCAAATTGAGACATGATTACGGATGTTACTAGGAGCCCTGGCCCGAGTGCACCGTGGCCTTGGTCGTGTAATATTCTGTTTGATCTCCAAAATTCCACAAATAATGGAGGCGTGGTCGCGGTAAGGCGTAATTGATCCACAGGTGGACCGTCGCGGTAAGGCGTAAAAACCGGTCCGACCTCCTCGGTGCGTCATGTGCCGGTAGCTTAATCCAAAATCAATTTAAGTGGGTGAATTTGTTGTTTATCTCTCTCATTATAAAATTTCTGAACTTGTCAAGTTTTCTTTGTAAACTTTTGAAAGACATGGAAAAGAACGGGTTAGTAACCTTGAGATTGCATTTGGTTGATGAAATAGGAGCTAGGGACCTTGATTGATTAAACTCTCATTAGGACCAAGAGTTGCATGGTTAAAATTGAGGAATACTAAACCCTTATACTTGATGATTTCAATTGAATTGACTCATTCGTTTCTGTGTGATTGGTTTGTTAGGCATAAGCAATTAAATTTTAGCATTACCCTGTTTTGGGCAACTCTCTCTCTTTGTGTAAGTATGGTCAAATTCTAAGTTTAGGCTCTTGCTTTGGGACAAGCAAAGTTTAAGTTTGGGGGATTTGATATCGCTTTTATATGTTAGTATTTTGACCGTACTTGGCATCCAATTATGACCCAAAACTTGTTATAATTTGACATTTTGCTGTGTTTCCCCAGAATTTGGCTTTGCCGCCGCTTCTAATTGTTTCACACAGGTTTTGATGAAGACTCAGGGAATAATGGGCTCAAGGAAGCTTGTCCACGCTCATCCGCACGCCAGACGACTCATTCCTTGCACCCGGGATGCACCCCAGACCGACATGCGGGCCACATGCCACGATCTAGTCAGTTCGGACCTCGATTTCGGGCTCTCCACGCCCTGTTCGACCTGGACAAACTCCAGACAGATTTTGTCCAGGTCGAACTGACCACTCTCCAGCCCGAACTGAGTGTCTCCAGGCCGAACAAAGTCATGCCGCTCTGTCCAGGTTGGACAGATTTCTGTCCAGGTCGAACAGAAACCTCTCCAGCCCTCCAGCCTGGCTCCAACCCGGACAGACTCGTGCCTGGGTCGAACTGCTCCATTTAGAAGGTGATTTTGCATTAAAAATGATTGGCTGGTCCCCCTGATTGCAGCCTGGACGCCCTAACTTCCTCCCCAAGCCTGGAGAACTTCTACAAAGGGTCTCTCTCTGCCCAGCAGAGAGCTTCTTCTGGATTCCACCTCTTCTCCCTTCCACGTTCTACCAGGGAGCTAGGGGTAACCCTAGCCTCCATCATGGAGGAGGAGGCCTCCATGGCTTCCTTCACCTTTCCAGCCCCATCTTCCACCACTCCACCTTGATTTATTCATCGATCATGGCTGATTTCTCCACTGCTCGAAGCGACGGCAGCAAGCAGTTCAGACCTCACGCCCTTCACTCTTCCACTACCCTTGAGGACGAAGTATAAGCTTTCAAGGGAGTATTTCAGTTTATTCCTTTGATGTTTTACTCTTTATTCTCGATGGCTTGTATCTCTACTGTTATTTCTACTATTTACTAGTTCTTTTATGTCTTAGGGTAAGATTATGATATATGTTTAGTATGATGTTGTGATGAATGATTGGCTTGATATTTGACTTTGTTATTTGTCTACTTAGTATTATTTTGATGCTTGTTTAATCCTATTGCTTGAACTGATTTACTTCTAAATGAATGGCCACATTTAGTTAAGTTACAAGGTTAGGTTAATCAATTGGAGTTAAACAATGTACTTGGGATAAGTTGTAGATCTGAAAGGGGAGACTAGTTAGCAACGAAAGTTGTTACTTCTAAATAGTTTGAGAGAACATTTAGATATCCTTAAGAACACAATTAGACAAACCTAAGTGAACTAATTCCCGACACGAAGTTAGGTTAGTGAACTTAAGAGGGCTAGGTAGAGTCCTGTGCTGGGTTTTAATCCAAAAGGCGAAAGTTGAGGGTTAGAACTCGTGTTACAGCCGGTCCGGGCCCTGAACATCGTCCAAGTCAAGCCTCGAACTCATTTTCTGGCCTTCTGTTCGACCCGTACACGTCTTGTCCGGGTTGGACAAAAGTCCGGAAGCACAACTCGTTTCCAGGCGTTCTGTCCAGGTCGAACAGATTCTGTTCGGGTTGGACAGAACCCTGGAATCCGGTGTCTCATGGTCTGTTGCGAGAGCAATCGACCGAGGAGGTTCCGGTGCTAAATCTAAGTTATTTCTGATCCCAAGGACGCTTTTATTTATCATAAAAACCACCAAAAAATGTGTTCGTTAGCTTATATTACTTAGAATTATTTTAAGTCATGTTTTAGAGTCCAAAATACCAAAAACATTTACTTATTGCATGGTTACTTTCTGTTTGTTGAAATCACCCTTATTTTCTTGTCTAGCTTTTGAAAACCAGTGAGTCCGGTAATCATTAATCCGTCCCTTGGGTTCGACCCTTAGCTTAACTGAAACGACTAGTGAGTTAAGTTCTAGGTACAAATTTATTTGATATCTGGTTCCTAAAACAACCGCTCATCACTAGGATCAAATCAACACGGTGCAAAGCAAAAATAGGCTGAGCTGTCTTTTTCTTCTTATTTACTTTTCTATTTGATTGCTTGCATTGAGGACAATGTTTGATTCAAGTTTGGGGGGACGCAACAAATTGCTTTATTTTTCAAACTTGTTGATTTTCTGGAAAAATTTTGGGAAAATAGACATTAAGGGGTGAATTTTTGGGTCATAATTGGATGCCAAGTACGGTCAAAATACTAACATATAAAAGCGATATCAGCCATGGCGGGGAAACTCGAGCACTCGTTGTGTGAGCAATGGGAGTCACTACAGCCTAAATTGCTACTTGATGCACTTATCACAGATCATATGTGCACAAATTAAACTTCATCTTGGTGTCAATAGGCAACACAAAGCCTCAGATCAACGTGACAAGGCAGTGTCTTGCCAAAAAATTGGTTCATCACAGGCTAGACATGTTCCTGGGAGGCATCAAATATAGGGGAGGCACCTATCTGAGGCAAGCCATGGCCAATGCCATGTTAGGAACTCAAGTCCTTGTGCAATTTTAATTTTTATTAACATTTAATAAGCAATTAATATGCACGATTAACGGATCTAGTTATTCAAGCAGTTAATATATAAAAGAGAACGTGTAGGAGATTATACCTCTTCTAGTATCGTAACTAGAAGGCTCGACCTTTGCTTAGGAGTCGATGGATGCGCACCTTCGCTGCCTCTAGTCCACCTAGAAGATTAACCAAGATCTCAAGACAAGTGCTAGCTCGTCCGAGATAATAGCTAATTCCTCGTTTTCTACTTCACACGATTAACGATTAATTGGAAGAAAGAAACGCTCAACACATGAGCAAATATGAGAGGGAGGGAGGCAGCCACACACGCAAGAAAAAGAAGAAAATTCTTCTTTCTTGCGCATTCAGCCAAAGAGAGAAGAAGAGAGAGGCTAGGGCAAATCAATTGATTTGTTTCTATAATATACACCTATATATAAATGGAACGTTTCCATAATAATTATTCTCTCTTCCTATTTTTCTCTTGGACAGATTTGCCCCTCCAAATCTGAAAATTTATGGGCTAATGTGAACTAATTCACGTGATTTAATAGCCCATTAATTTATATTATTTATCCATCTCGAATCGGGCTTTTAATTAACTAATTAAACAAAAGACCGATTAGCTCAATATAATAAATATGTGTTGAACAAATTTAATTATTAACATATTAATAATTAATTTGGAATTAGCATATGCATTATATCATTTCTATATGATCTATTTGAGTTAATTAATTATTACGGTTCATAACGGTATATAATTAATTAATCAACTTATCATATTTTCGTAGTACTCAACGCTACGAATAAATAAATAATGCACGTATGGTTAAAGTTCTATTTGTGTGACCCTTTGAGGATTTATGCTATGTTGGCCATGGAAATAAATCAATATTTATTTCCAATAATCATAAGCGGTATCTAGCAACACGTTATGATTCCCAATTCGCATAAATGAATAACGTACTAATACAATTATTTAATCCTGCATAAGAAATAAGTTTCTTATTGTTTTGATTCTTATGTCACATGATATCCTTGTATAATCCAAGATAGGTATGTGTCATTCTTGCATATTATACGTTTCTTGATCTAGAGATGATTGCACAAGTTGCCGGCAAGCAATTTATCTCCATCAAGGGGCCCAGTAGATATCATCGCTCATCAGGTGAACTAATGAGAGACATACGGTTGTCTTGATGAACAGTTTTTCCCCGCACAATTCAAAAGAACATAAATAAAGTCCGTATAGCATCCCTTATCAGGAATCAGCGGTAGACGATATTTATAGAACCTATCCTCATGTGGAAAAACTGAACCATCTCAAACTTGGAATCAAACACTGATAAAATAAATAATGACACTTAACACAATCCATATATTTATTTCATCGGGGTCATGTCCTGTACTATGTTCTGGTAACATATACATATGCAATTAAGCTAGTAACTCCTTACTTATGATTTGTAGAACTTAATCATCGCTTAACTTGCATACTAGTCTTATATGATAATTAATGTTCCTTGTTAATTATCAAGACTATGGACAATTTCGATTTATTATTGTCATTTACTATTAAATGAAATACAGTGATCTACAATTCAGATCCTCAACCTGAATGAACTGTCAATAATAAAATCCAGGAACAAATGATCAAATATCATCAATAACATAAACTAAATAATTAAGTCATTAAATATTGACTTCTAGGACATAACTCCAACAATCTCCCACTTGGCCTAGAGTCAATCAATAGTGACTTCTAGCCAACGAAGAATTGAGAACGATGTCATATATCTACATATATACATGTCTTGAACCTCATAAAATAATACACTTAAAATCAGCCACTCATACGTCCATAACATATGGATGAACAATTTCATCTCGTGTACTGCTTAAGGTAGAGGTTATGTTAGAGTCTCCGCTGTGTTCGCGAGACTATCCATGTGCTTTGACCTAATACATATATATATATTCTTACGTATATGTTCTTGATCATCATCATATGCGATCAAGTGATATTGTCATAGATCATATTTGGACCTCCAATACGATATTGGATTCTTTAAGACTAAGCTATGGTTCGAGATGCATAGAACCATATTAGCTTGACTGAGAACTTTCGATCCAAACTATCATCTTTCGTTGCTTCACAAGTTGCTATGCATTTTGCTTTCGTGACGGAAACGGTTGTAATATTATGTTTAGAACACCTTCTAAACTTACAATACCACCTTTAAGCAAAAAATGTAGCTCAATTGTGATTTATCAATCTTTTGAAATAAGCATTAGTGTAACAACTTACACGAGTTATTTTCCATCTTAACAGATGAAAAAAATATATCTTTCTTTCTCATAAGATACTCGAGGATATTTCCGATTATTGTCCAAATGTGTTTTTCCTTGTATCAAATTGACAACTGCTTGTCATACTCCTTGGGTACAACACATCCGGGCATGTGCATAATTATGGCTTACATAATGAAACTCATAATAGAAGGATGCTCGAACTGTTTCGTGCACTCTTCTCGAATTGAGTCGCAACACACTGAGTCGAACTCAAGTGTATGCCACAAAACGTGGTTAGACATCTTTACTTAGAGTCCACCATTTATGTTTCTACAACACTATATCATTTTATGCACATTAGCTCAAACCTTACATCCATCATAATCTATCTCCATAGATTTTGTTTCCTAGGATTTAGGCGATCTTGCCCAAGCTCTCATTAAGAAAATATTCTCCAATGAGATCTTGACAATATTTATTTCTTTAATATTATTCTCAATTTTGTTACCTTATACAATATTAGTAACACAATTATGCTCCCACTGAATCTCTTGTCTATACAAGATGCTTTTGACGAAATTCAACTCATTGCATTTCTTGTCAAAATGTTTATTCCACAATATTAGCTTCAATCCATTAATGGATCCTTGAAGCATAAATGTGTTTCCAGCAGTACATCATAAAACTTTCAGTTTGTATCGTTATACACAACCTCTTCCTTCATTCAATCGAAGAAGGTGGTTTTTGATGTGTATTTCCATATATCAACATATATGAAACATAACAATTGCTAGAATGATCTTTATTGACTTTAGACATAGCTACAAGTCAAGAGCTGTGCTTTGTATACAGTCAACTAGCTATCGACTTAGACATAGCTACAAGCAAGAAGCTGTGCTTTGTATATAGTCGACCTGTCATCCATGTCAATCTTTCATTAAAGATCTAAATGTTCTTCATGGATTACTCCTTCATAAACATCAATCAAGGTCTATACCTTGTTGGTATATATGGATTACATTTAAAGATCATATGGACTTAAACACACCTGTGGAAAAGGATCCTTCCATCGCTTCATTATTTATCGACGTATCCTCATATACCAAGTACGAGGACATCGTGATGTCTATGTACCTTTCGGTTAGACAATCACTTCCTTTGACCTTTTGTAGGATTAGTGCTCGAGGTTCATGAACTTCTTCCACAACGATCTGTAGAATAGGTTCTTGATCCTAATATATTTCATGAGTTTCTCAAACATAATCAGCTCGTGAGACATTTGAGTTCTCATTGGAAGGAGCGCACTTCCTATCACAACAGTTTGTGAATAAAGTTTCGCTCTACTCCCACTAAGCACCATATATGGAGTGACAAGTTTTTCCATAAGGTATTTCTTGTAGTGATGCATAAACTCCTTTAATGCTCACTTTACTTCCACTACTTCTTCTTGAGAAAGTTATTCTCCAAGACCACGTAATGATGAGAAACAACTACCTTGTTCTTATCATATTCGTATAAGTAGTACCTTTCGGTCTGTTCAAGGTATCCTACAAAACATTAAGCGTCCTATTTGGATCTAAGCTTATCAATCAACAAACTTGAAATAAGCTCCTTAACACCAAATCTTGAGAAACAATGTACTTAGAGATCAAATCTCGTAAGATATCTTTCTCAATGGACTTCGATGGAACATAATTCAGTGTAAACGATATTGTCCTCAAACACAAATCCCTAATACGAGTTGAATAAGTCAATTTGATTTGTTACCGATCGAACTATATCAAGTAATGTTCGATACCTCCATTCTTTGTCACACTATAAAGTATTTAATGGAGCGAGTTGTGAAACGATCTTTCATACTCTTTAGATAACATTTCAAAACTATGACTTAATTGTTTACCATGATTCTTTGTAAGACTTTTACCCTTTTGAATGGTTTCTTCAACTTTACTCCTGAACTCCTTTGAACTTGTCAAAAGGTTCATACTTATACCTTACCAAATAGATACGTCAATATCTATTATGATCGTTGATTAAGTAGTAAAGTATCAACAACCTTTCATTACACAAGTACTTATAGGTCTGCATGCATCGACATGCCCAAGTCCTAATCAAGTTACTTGTTCTTAAATCTTTGTAGGTCAAAGGCGCTTTTGTCATTTAATAAACATGATTCGCATATCTCAATTGATTCGCAATCGAACTGAGTTACAAGCTCTACGCTATGTAGACTCTCATAATGCGATTCTCGTTCATGTATATAACTAAGCGGCTATTTCACATGAAAGTCAAACACTTTATGTGAAGTCTTACGTATTCTATTTGTCATTCAAAATTCGTTTATCTATTTCAAGCATATTCAAGCAATAGGCATGAAATCATATAAATAAATCCACAGTAAAAGAACATTGTTTGTCTTTCACAAAACATAATCATCCATCGTCTATATGAATAGAGATAAAGTTTATAGGATATATGGAACGAGGTACTCGACCTACAATTCCTTTCAGTAAAGATAAGTCTACGTATCTAACGGTAGTGGCTTAAATGAATAAGCCATTTTCTTATACGGAGTTTACTTTACTATTCTCGAACTTTCTCTTATTCTTCATTGCCTACACATTTCATTAAATGCAAGTACATGAACTAGTACAAAGTTACTAGTATGAATTAGAGATAGTGAGACAAATTGAACGACAAATACTCATTAAAGGATTAGAACACGATAATCATGGTACTTCGGATAACCTTTCAAATACCTTCAATAAACGGTAAATGGAACATCTTATGTGACACATGGTCATATAAGGGTCTCGAAGTTTCAACTCATACCTTAGTCAAGTATTCATTTAATGCTTAACTAATCACCTTTTGGCACCAACAAGTGTGCGAAAGGTAACATTATATCCTTCATCATTAAGGAGAGATTACATGACAATAACAACAATCCTTGATATTAGAGATCTCAACATCTCTAGTTGCCAATTAGCTACTCAAATCTTTCGGTTCGCAAGCCAATGGAACATTCATGTATCTTCTTGAAAGAAGTCTCTCCTGCTCAATTCATGCTTTATAACTTGATCATAAATGATTAAGTCAACATCTACTTTCTCTAAGAACTCCTTCTTGAGTAAGTGGATGAAAGCATATGAGCCAATCTAGTCCATGTGAATTCTCTAATTCAAAGGTCTAAAGATCTTAAAATGTGGATATCGGCATCTGCTTTATTATTGAAGAACTTTTCACAAAAGTTTATCAATCATCACGCGATGCTTTATTTGGGAGGTCGAGGAAGGATTTGGGAATTAACATGCTCCAGTTTCTCTTCTCTAAGAACATGTCTTAGGAATCGGTACTACTTCACCAAGTAAGTACCTTTAGAAACGAGTTTGTTCTTTTCAAAGATTGATCGCAACGAAATTAACACATTTAACATCTATAACAATTTCAATTTAAGGTCTTTTAGTTTATGCAATGTTTTGTTTTAAAATGATAAACAAAACTCCCACTACATTTATTTAATGTCCTAAATGTAGTTGGTTTTCCAAGATCCCCATTTTCATCAAGTAGAGCCTGCTATGGCACGTCACCCTACTTAACTAGACAAGGTAGGTTCTCCAACCAATCATACAACTTTATGATTCTTGGTTCGCAACGCGAACTTCGCCCCGATGTCCAAGAAACTTGTTGGGTCCATCGATAAGCAACCTCTCTCTATTTGCTCCTAACAAATCTTATTTGTACCCCGACTTCCGAGTGGCAACCATGACGTCCGCTATGGCGGACCGCGCCATGAGAAGACAAACGGCGTGAAAGGGATAGAGAGAAGGAGGGCGGTCGGCTTAATCAAATTAATTGGGACTATCATTATGCGACTTTGTTTGGTGGTCGTGTCAACATACACCCATACCTATCCTATGACATTTCATAGCATACAAACAATCACATAATTAGCATCTCAGACACAAGCATTGTTGTGGGTTTGTATGGCTCCAGCTTGCATATCAGTCTTCGCTGCATCTCCATGTAGCAAGACTAATCTAAATCAAGCCCTTCCACTAATTATATTGATCATATCCTATAATTAATGGAAACATATACATGTAGAAAAATCCTAATTCCCTCCTAGGCCTTAGGGGCATGCAAGCCTCACAAGTTACATTAAAATTAATCAAAATTAATTAATGGCACCAAAGGCCGCATTACACACATTCACACATGCATACATTTACAAACCACAAGGCATTGAAATCTTGAGCCATACGAAACCCACGATCCTCCTACAAAAACGAGTTAGCACATATACAATATATATGGTTCACTTGTTCTTAATTAATTTCATTAATTAGAATCTTTATGTATGCTTGTCGCTCGTTTTTCCAAATGCAAAGAAGTTTAACATTACAACTATTTGTTTAAACCTTTGAAATTTAATTCAACAATCCAAAACAGAAAGCGAGGTTATTTAAGGAGTATTCTAATTAACATCTCAACCAATTGATTAATTAGAAATAATATTTTAACTAATTAAAATATTAAACGGGACCCGAGAAAAATCAAAATTTTTCGGTCTCAAAAATTATGAAATAAATCATGCAAACTCCTCATCATGAGTCTAACTACCAGTAAAATTTTCAGGAAGAGATCACTTACCATCAGGGAGAATCAAAAAAGACAAATCCAGATTTCGTGCGTAAAGCACCGATATCGGATTTTCTGTTTTTCATCTCAACCTTTTGGTCTGTAGGATCATCTTACATGCAATTTTCATGCAAACAATTTATACAGAAAATCCAGCATATGCAGTTGGCTATCTAACCATGGAAAGAAAAATACTAAGGTCTATTCAAGATCATCAAGTTGAAAGACAAATAAACAAGAAGTCCTGTTCTGAAACAGACTGACGACCGAAACTGTTTGACCCAGTTGAAGTATCAAACTTTATTGAAAAATTATGAAACTAATTTTCACAGAATCCTTATTCGAAATAGAACAATTCTATTTAAAAACTTTCCTAAAAAAGTCCTTCAATAAATTCAGTTTGCCCGAAAACAACTAACTTGTTCAGCAAGACAGATATGACGACTTCAATTCTTTCCACATTTGAACGTCCAAAAAACCCGAAATATGCAACAAATTATACATATCCAGAAAGAGCATCAAATTTAGAATAACCCTAGAGAAAAAGATACAGGTAGTTATTTCATAAAATACGTCCTTTTTTGCTATACAAACAGAACTGTGCAGCAGAATTCCAGATCTGCGCACCGTCACCGTTTAAATCACTAAAAATTCATAACTGCTTAGAAAATAGTGAAACCAGTGCCAAAAGAACCACGGCTCAAAGATCTACAACCTCTATGAAAAATAAAATTTTTTCAGAAAGCTTTACAATACGAAAAATAAGCAACAAGGCAGAAAAACAGCGTTTTCTAGAACAGCAAGCATACACATCACTAATTAACTTAATTAATTAACTAATTCTCGATTTTAAAATATTAAAAACTCGAATAACGACCAGCGCTCTGATACCACTGTTAGGAACTCAAGTCCTTGTGCAATTTTAATTTTTATTAACATTTAATAAGCAATTAACATGCACGATTAACGGATCTAGTTATTCAAGCAGTTAATATATAAAAGAGAACGTGTAGGAGATTATACCTCTTCTAGTATCGTAACTAGAAGGCTCGACCTTTGCTTAGGAGTCGATGGATGCGCACCTTCGCTGCCTCTAGTCCACCTAGAAGATTAACCAAGATCTCAAGACAAGTGCTAGCTCGTCCGAGATAATAGCTAATTCCTCGTTTTCTACTTCACACGATTAACGATTAATTGGAAGAAAGAAACGCTCAACACATGAGCAAATATGAGAGGGAGGGAGGCAGCCACACACGCAAGAAAAAGAAGAAAATTCTTCTTTCTTGCGCATTCAGCCAAAGAGAGAAGAAGAGAGAGGCTAGGGCAAATTAATTGATTTGTTTCTATAATATACACCTATATATAAATGGAACGTTTCCATAATAATTATTCTCTCTTCCTATTTTTCTCTTGGACAGATTTGCCCCTCCAAATCCGAAAATTTATGGGCTAATGTGAACTAATTCACATGATTTAATAGCCCATTAATTTATATTATTTATCCATCTCGAATCGGGCTTTTAATTAACTAATTAAACAAAAGACCGATTAGCTCAATATAATAAATATGTGTTGAACAAATTTAATTATTAACATATTAATAATTAATTTGGAATTAGCATATGCATTATATCATTTATATATGATCCATTTGAGTTAATTAATTATTACGGTTCATAACGGTATATAACTAATTAATCAACTTATCATATTTTCGTAGTACTCAACGCTACGAATAAATAAATAATGCACGTATGGTTAAAGTTCTATTTGTGTGACCCTTTGAGGATTTATGCTATGTTGGCCATGGAAATAAATCAATATTTATTTTCAATAATCATAAGCGGTATCTAGCAATACGTTATGATTTCCAATTCGCATAAATGAATAACGTACTAATACAATTATTTAATCCTGCATAAGAAATAAGTTTCTTATTGTTTTGATTCTTATGTCATATGATATCCTTGTATAATCCAAGATAGGTATGTGTCATTCTTGCATATTATACGTTTCTTGATCTAGAGATGATTGCACAAGTTGCCGGCAAGCAATCCATCTCCATCAAGGGGCCCAGTAGATATCATCGCTCATCAGGTGAACTAATGAGAGACATACGGTTGTCTTGATGAACAGTTTTTCCCCGCACAATTCAAGAGAACATAAATAAAGTCCGTATAGCATCCCTTATCAGGAATCAGCGGTAGACGATATTTATAGAACCTATCCTCATGTGGAAAAACTGAACCATCTCAAACTTGGAATCAAACACTGATAAAATAAATAATGACACTTAACACAATCCATATATTTATTTCATCGGGGTCATGTCCTATACTATGTTCTGGTAACATATACATATGCAATTAAGCTAGTAACTCCTTACTTATGATTTGTAGAACTTAATCATCGCTTAACTTGCATACTAGTCTTATATGATAATTAATGTTCCTTGTTAATTATCAAGACTATGAACAATTTCGATTTATTATTGTCATTTACTATTAAATGAAATACAGTGATCTACAATTCAGATCCTCAACCTGAATGAACTGTCAATAATAAAATCCAGGAACAAATGATCAAATATCATCAATAACATAAACTAAATAATTAAGTCATTAAATATTGACTTCTAGGACATAACTCCAACATGCCACTGCCTACCTCTTCCAGCCATCTGACAAGACAAGTGTGAGCACAACTTGTCAAAATATGACAAGTGTTGACTCAAAAAAACACCAGCCTACAAATAAATAAATCAAATTGCCCACAGAAATACAGCCCACATGCTGTATAAAATCCATTTGAGCCTCATATCAAATCATTGGCTCTTATTCACTATGGACAGCTATCAAGTGATGTTGAATGAACCAAGTAATAAGATGTGAGTATCAAATGACACATAATCATGTCAAGTGACAGCTCAAAACATACATGATTATAAGGTTACCAACTACAGAAAACCTGCAAAGGCCATACCTCATCAATTCTCTCCTCGGAGAGAATGTACCAACACTCAGAGCACATGATGCAAATTCTCAGGCGCCTATGCCAACACAGCCAACACAAAGTGGCACCAGTGAAGGCATGACACCTATACAGAAACAACAACAATAAAGTAAATCAAATGGAGGTATTCAGTAAGTTATGAAAACAGCAAAAATCAAGCTTACTGTCTCCACACTTCAATTGGGCACAGTGAAGCCACCATGCTGACTAGTGGGTCCCACAGGCAGCTTCACTCCCCAGAAAGCACAATTAAAGTCCACACAGTTAAGGCTATGTGAAATCCAAACCCAAACATCAACTGGAGAGGATCAAACACCCTCCAAATACACTGCCAAGCCTCAGATATCGGCTCAACAGCTATGCACAGATGAAGATACCCTCACAAGTGCATCAGCACCATCAAAATCCAATGGACCATGGATGCATGCCATCTGTCCAGGCCATACTTTGGCGCCAAATACAACCCCTCTCCCAAGCTAGAAGGAGAAGGACTCAAATACCCCAAACCAGCATGACAAGTGGCCCCCATGGCCCACCTGTCATGAAAACAGTAAACACAAGTAAACTGGAGTAAACTTAGCTGACTCATCCACTACATCAACACCAATGCCAGATGTCAGAAGACTATTGGAGGGTGCACAGAAGATGTAAAAGAAGAGAAGTGAAGGAATACTTACAAATTGAGGCGGCAAGGAGTGAAATACATCTCAGCCCCTCATCCAAACCCAAAATTCTGAGATTTTGCCACATGGCAGTCTCCAAACAAACCCTAGAACACCTCTACAGCTATAAAAAAAGCTCTCCATCGACTGGAGAAGGAGAGGCAAAGTGCTATATTGAAACTCTGCCCAATTCTCAACTTAATTTGATTTTCTGTAAAAGCAAAAGAAAACTAGTTAGTTTTATTCAAGGTAATTGAGAAACAATGTAGCTTTTCAAATGAAATAAAGCTTTCTTTTATGTATATATTTATTTTATTTCCTATGTTTATGCATGTTCATATCATATTCTCGCTGCATATGCTAAAAACAGTATACTTTTCAAGCATGTTTACTTCAATATTTGACATAATTGCATAGGTTAAGTATTTAAACAAGCATATTTGTAAGTCAGTAGTCGTATTTGCATATGAAATAAACAAAAATCAAACTAAGTAACTTCTGTTAGTCAAATAAAAGGGTAAATAAAAGTGAAAAGTGCAATAATAAATACAAGTACCTGCAAAACCATCTCTCTCTTCTTCTCTGTGCAGCAACCAGGTGGCAAGTTGAAGCAATCAGGGATGGAGCTTGAAGTGAAGAAGGGTACAAGCTCCTAAAGCTTGCTGTATAAGGGTCTGAGAGGGGTCAAATCAATAGGTGTGCTAGCCATTGAGCAGTCACCTTTGATCTCTCTCTGACCCATGTTTTGAGCTCTCAATGGAGCATGGGACAGTTTCAATAGGTGTGCTTGCCTCTTAGCAGCCACTTAGAGGCTGGTTCATGCTCTATAGTTCAGTGAGTTACATAAACCCTGTCATAACCATTCTCAGTCTGCATACTGCCCAAATTCCACCAACAAAACCTCATCCTGATGAGATTACCTTTTAGGGATCCATTACAGCACCACCCACAACCATTGTGTCATAGAACCCTAGCCAAATTCATGTCAAAAGCCCATTTGCCTAGTTATAATGCCAAAATTGTTCCAGAAAATAGCTAGGTAGCCAAACATGACAAAAAAGAAATACCCAAATCCCAAACATGTTACAGAACTCTTCTAAAGACCCAATTAAAACCATGTGAAGATGCCTACACCTCTCTACACCACAAATACCTAGCCATAATGCCAAAATTTCGCTCGGAAATCACCCTGTATTTAAATCCAGATAGAGAAATATCAAATCCCTAATATGGCCGAGCCTCACCACAAACAACCGAATCAGGACCAATTTAACCTAATTAAACGTCATTAGGGTCTAACAAACCATATCAAATCCACTAGTTAGCCCTCATATGGCCAACTTGGGTCTGGTTATGACATGGCGAAAGTAACTTACGGCTCAAAATTTGTACAGCAAGTATTAGGGGTTCTTATCTCGAGTTGATGCTCAAATAGACCCAAGGCATCTCCCTGGTTGCTCAGGCATGCCGCCGATTGGCCCCTTGTGGTCCAATTTTGGTTGTAAAGGCACTGTCGGAAAATCCCAAATCGAACACAGTAACGCCCCTCCAACCCTAATTGGCGAGAGACAACTCAATTGACCAGCTCAGGGCAGAGGAGGAGAGTGAGACGATCTCTCCGGCACTTTCCGACAGTCAAATGACCCCCTCACGACGGAGATCGAGTCGACCCCGAGGGTTTGACTCGAGTCAACCTCTCGTCAGAAGGGCGAAGAAGAAAGAAGAAGAAAGGAAGAAAAGAGAAAGGTGCTGCGTTGAAACGTTGACCAGCACGAATCTTGGCACAGATCAACGGATTACTTTCATCTCCAACGGATCAAAAGCAAACGTTGAATGAGCATGGCTCATGATACTCCTAGACGCTGACAGCGGGGCCCGCGATGTCAGGATCCAGATCCATTGGCGCATAGACACGGGCGTGAACCAGCTAACTCAATTAGTTCGCCTCAGCGAAGTCGCCGGATCTTCTGTGGCGCCAAGCGTGCAGTGGGTCCCTGACACCCAGAACACGAAACAACAAGCCTCCAGCCAATCAGAATTTTCAAAAATTGCTGAAACTTCAAAAATGCTTTAAAAATAGCTAGAAGGGTCAGAAAATTACCAAAAAATACCAAAATGTTCAGAAAATTACAAGGAACATTTTTTTATAAGACTTCAACACCAAATTCCAGAAGAAAAAGGGGATTTTAATTAAAACACCATTAATTTCCCTTAAAAATATCATTAAAAATGTCTTAAAGACCAAATTGACATTAAAAACACCAAATGCTTAAAAGTTTAAGTGTCTTAACCACTTGGACAGCAGGTACACTTGGACAACAGGTACACTTGGACTGCAGGTATATTCGGACAACAGGTACTTTGAATTATCAGGGACTGACATTCCCGGTATTAAAAAACAAGAAGCCCTGGCCAGACGAACCAAAATCCAAATCCGATAATAATCCGAAACATCCAAAACCAAAAATGAACTCTACACAGCTTTCAAGCTCAGAGATCCTCAAATCAATCCCGGATATTAAGACGACAAATTAAAGAAGTCTGAAGATCCGCCAAGATAAAACCAAATATAAACCTTCTGCTTAGACCCAAAAGTCAAGCCCCAAAATGCTTAGACCCAAAAGTCAAGTTCCCCAAATGCTTAGACCCAAAAGTCAAGCTCTTCAAATGCTTAGACCTAAAAGTCAAGCCCCCCAAATGCTCAGACCCAAAAGTCAAGCTCTCCAAATGTTTAGACCTAAAAGTCAAGCTCCCCAAAACGCTTAGACCCAAAAGTCAAGCTCCCCAAAATGCTTAGACCTAAAAGTCAAGTCCCCAAAACGCTTGGACCCAAAAGTCAAGCTCCCTAAAATGCTTAGACCTAAAAGTCAAGCTCCCAAATGCTTAGACTCAAAAGTCAAGCCCCCAAATACTCAGACCCAAAAGTCAAGCTCAGAAATACTTAGACCTAAAAGTCAAGTCCAAACAATCAAATCCTAGGAAATACACACCCTCCGAAAGTCAAATATCCAAATGTCTGAAAAGTCAGGGCTTTTAGACTAAAAATGGTTACAATCCTAAAACATAAATCAAACTTAAGTCTCAGAAACGCCGCAACACTGAAGGTCTAGCACGTTCGTTATACCAGATCTTGAAAACGTCAGCAGGCCGAGGCTTTATATGTCCACACTTGCTCTCTCATGCACGCGAAGCGTCTTGGATATGAGAATGACAAGTCCTGAAATGATCTAATACCTACTTGGTTAAAGATCTACCAGACCACATTAAATAATAGAAAGACTGCTCGTGTAGTGCTTTCTAAAAAGTTTAAATCTTCTTCGCCGTCACCACAGCACATCATATGCATTCATGTCATCACAACATACTTAGCCTGCACTTTCACGTTTACTGTCAGTTCACTTAACCTAACAGCATCATCATCTTAGACGGTCATTTAACAAGCTTGCACACGTTTGATATTCCTGGTCTATTAACATCTCCGATCTAGAGGTTCTCTCGACTTGGTTCAGAGGTAATTAACAGTAGGGGCTTGCGCCTACTGGAAGGAAAGGACCTGCAACAAACAATCAAACTCTCGAAATCCCTGAGACCACTGCGGTATCCTCATCCTTTGTCAGGCGGGTATTGGCAGTCGTGTCCCAAGGAGTTCGAGGGGTATCTGATCCGTATTTTTTCACCCCCACGGAGGTATCCATAAATCCTAACCGAGGTGCGGACCCGAAAAAGTGCGAGACAGAACCCCATTGCGACTCTCCTCTGTCTCGATCGCTGGAGGAGGAGTTTCAGCACAGTATTGTGCTTCGAGACTCAGATCTCCTCGGAAGGGATCGTATCTTAGCTGCTCTCAGGCCAATTTCTCCGCAATTCCCATGGAAAGCGGCCAGGTTGCGTGATGGTGAGGTGATTGTGGATGGCCCAGGCTGGTGGAAGGAGAAAGCTCTAAGGAGAGAATCAGTCAAGATTGAAGATCACTGGTTAGAGGTGCGATCCTGGAATGAGTTCATTGATGGTGGTTTCAAGCTGAAAAGTGTGAAAAGTGTGTGGGTTACAGTGCTTGACTTTCCTCGCAAGTTCTGGTCGCCAGATGAATTTGTGAAGCTGGTGAAAGGCTTTGGGGTGATCTTGGAGATCGATCGAAAAACTCTAGAGCGTATCGATCTGTATGAGGCAAAGCTTCGTATTGGTGTACCAGATCCTCGCAAGATTCCAGCATATAAAGAGATTGTTTTCCCTGTTGGTGAGGAGAAACGATGGAAGAAGGTCAAGTTCATTGTTGATACCCCAATTGAACTTCCTCCATCAAGAAACAAGAGACGTAGGGTCTAGATCAAGAAATCTGGTAAGAAAAACTCTGATCCCTCATCTTCTAATGCTGCTCCAGATACAGAAGGGGTCGAGGATGAAGAGGAGTTAGTGGATTATGATGGTGATGACTGGGATGAAGAGCAAAGACAAGCAGATGATGATCTGGAAGTTGAGGAGCCCATTGATGAAGAAATTATCGTGGAAACAAGGGATGGAGATGGAAGTGGAGTTTCAGAAATGATTAGATCTGAAATTTCTGGCATTACCACTGAAGACACTATTAATATCAACTCTGGTATAGTGGTGTTTCAAGGAGAAGGGGGAGATAGCTTCAAAGGCAGTAATGATACTATCCAGCACCAGATAGTGCTTCATGATGATATCATTCAGAATGCTGATCAGATGCAGCAACTTGTGATACAGTCTGAGGAGAATGTCCAACCTCTCAATCAAGCTCCTCCTTCTCCTAGACTGACGAGACAAAGCATCAGGCAAAAAATTAATGGGGGAGCTCAAAATGTGCAAAAGAAAGCTGAGCAGAGAAAGAAGATTCATAATCTGGAGGCTACAGAAGAAGGTATAATTTCAATTGTAGATAAATTTCCTTATAGTGACCTAACAGATGATCAAGTTCTAGATTTACTTCACTGTTAGGGCATTCATTTAGCCAAAGATAAGCATGATAGTTTACAACATATTCAGTTTCTTAGATCCTTATCAAGAAAGCAGTTCTCATCTGCTATTGAAGAGATAGAATATAGGAAACATCATGGGGCTAAATTTTCAAAGAAAGATAATGACAAAAGGTATAAATTAGATCAGATAATTCAGGGGATAATCCCTGATCCATGAATATCATGTCATGGAATATTAGTGGGTTGAGGAAGGGGGCTAAGAGAAGATTAATTCAAGATTTGATTAGAGATAATAAAATTGATATTATAGGGCTTCAAGAGACAAAAAAAAATGTTCCTTTACAGATAGATTGATTAGGTCTTTTCTTCCTCAAAACTTTGATTGGGTGTATAAACCTGCTATTTTAACCGCAGGAGGTATTTTGATTGGCTTTAATGCTGATAAATTTGAGTTAAAAGGTCACTTTATTACAAGATGGGCACTTTCAGTTTTGATTGTAGATAAGAAAGATCAATTTGAATTTGGTATAACTGTAGTTTATGGACCCACTCAAAGTCAGTTGAAGAGTATGTTTTTTCAAGAACTAGCTAGCCTCAGAGATATTTGGCGGGGTCCGTGGTTGCTCTTTGGAGATTTTAATGCTCTTAGATATAGATTTGAGAAAAGTGGAGTTAGTTTTAGCAATAGCGGAGCTAGATATTTCAATGGTTTTATTTCAGATCTCGATTTGATGGAAATTCCTTTAGCTGGACAAAATTTTACTTGGACCAGTGTAAGAGAAAAACCTAGCTTTGCTCTTTTAGACAGATTCATTTGTTCTCTAGATTGGGACGAGCATTTTAACATTTCTGTTGTGAACGGACTGCCTAGATACAAGTTAGATCACAATCCTATAGTTCTATCTGTAGGAACTCCTTCACAATTCAATAAGATTTTTAGATTTGATAGAAATTGGATTGAGGAGGATGATTTTAATAATCTTGTTCCTAGATGGTGGTCTGAGTATGTTAAAGGTAATGATAATATCACCAAATGGTGTCATAGAATAAAATTGCTTAGAAAAAAGATGAGGGGATGGGCAAAAAATTATTATGGGCAAATTCATAGACAAAAAGCAGCCCACCTAGAACAATTACATACTTTACAAATCCAGCAAGAACAAAATGACTGGACTGATGAAACAATGTCTTGTTATTTGACTCTCAAAGAGAGTCTTGATGCAATTTATGAGACAGAACAAACCCACTGGAAACAAAGATCAAAAGTCCAGTGGCTGTTGCTTGGAGATAATAATACAAAATATTTCCATAAGATAGCATCTCAACGATATAGGAAAAAACAGATTCTGAGTATGAGTATAGATGGTACGCTTACAAACAATATGAATGAGATAAAAGAGCACATCTCTAATTATTACAAAGATCTGTTTGGGGTTTCAGGTGAGAAATATTGTTCCCTGGAACAAGACTTCTGGAATCCCCAACAAATACTCTCAAATTCAGATAATGAATCTCTGACTAGGCCTTTTACAGAACAAGAAGTTAAGATAGCACTTTTTGATTCTGAAGCTGATAATTCTCCCGGACCTGATGGGATGTCTTTTCTTTGTTACCAGCAATATCGGCCTTTGATAAAAGGAGAAATCATGACTTTATTCGACCAGTTTTATCATCATAGGATAAATTTGGCTAAGTTGAATAAAGCTATGGTCTGTCTGATTCCCAAAAAGAATAATGCTGTAGATATTAAACAGTACAGGCCTATCAGTCTTCTGAATTGTAGCTATAAGCTATTCACCAAGGTTTTAACTACCAGATTGGAACCCTTGGTAAATAAGCTTTTGGATCAGTCACAAGCAGCCTTCTTAAAAGGTAGATATATTTTAGATAATGTTGTTTGTGCAGCTGAAATTATCCATTCCACTAAAATAAACAAACAACAAGGAGTGATACTCAAAATAGATATGGAAAAAGCTTATGACAGGGTCAACTGGGACTTCATGATAGAGATGCTACAATCTAGGAATTTTGATCCTAAGTGGATACGGTGGATAAGAGATATTCTAGTAGGGGGATGTGTGTATAAATATAAATGGAGAACTCACTCCTTACTTTCCAGCCAAGAGGGGACTCAAACAAGGAGACCCCCTGTCTCCAATACTCTTTAATCTTGTAGCTGATTGTTTAAATCAGATTATCAAAAGAGGGAGAAATGCTGGACTCCTCCGAGGGTTGGGGCCTTCCATTGATAATGATCATCAGATTACTAACTTGTACTACGCTGATGATACAGTTATTTTTTGTGAGGCAGATGTTGCAGCTATTCATAGAATCAAGTGGGCCTTCATAGTTTTTGAGGCACTTACAGGAATGAAAATAAACTTTAACAAAAGTGATCTTTATCCCATCAATATTGATGAAGATTATGCAAAAGATTTAGCAACTATTTTTGGTTGTCAAGTTTCAAACTTCCCTCTTAGATATTTAGGGATACCAATTCATTGGAAACAAAGTTGCAAAAAAGATTGGCAACTCATCATAGATAAGTATCACATCAGATTGCAAAGCTGGACTAGCAATTTTCTATCGTATGGAGGTAAAGTAACACTCATTAATAGTGTACTTTCATCCATAGTAGTCTACATGCTTTCATTCCACAAAATCCCAATAATGGTGTTGAAGCAAATAGGCAAAATTAGATCCGGTTTTTTGTGGCATGTAGGAGGAAAAAAGAGATATTATTTAGAAAATTGGGGTTCTGTGTGTAGACCTAAGGATAGAGGAGGTCTAGGAATTAAAAATTTAAGATATATGAATAAGGCCCTCCTTGCAAAGTGGTTGTGGAGATTCCTTGATCCTAACCAAAAAGGATGGTGGAAGGAGATATTACAGGTTAAATATCATCATGTGTCCTCAAGACAAAAATGGTCTCCATTTTGGAGAGCCGTTAAAGAACTGGAGCCTATGGTGAAGATTCAATGTTGCTATGTAGCAGGAAGAAACTCCCCTTTATCATTTTGGACAGATAAATGGTGTAAAGGGTATTCTCTTCAGATTTTATATCCTTCCTTATTCAATATATGCTCTGATAAGAATATATCGATTCAAGATGCTGTTAGTAACAACTTTAGAGGGATTAGATTTTTGAGACAGCTTTCCCGTAGACAGTATTTAGATTGGATGAATTTGCAACAAGATGCTCTCTCTAGTTTACCTATAGATATAGATGATAAACTAGAATGGGGTGGGAAACCTGGAGGAAAATTTGTTACTAAAGAGATGTATATTTGGCTAGATGATAGAGGAATTAGAGATGACTTTTTCTGTAAAATTTGGGCATTACGATTACCTCTGAAGATTAGGATTTTCTTGTGGCTTTTAAGCAAGAGGAAGCTTCTTACTAGAGTAATGTTCAGTAGGAAAGGATGGATTGGTGATACTAGTTGTGTATATTGTCATGAAAATGAAACTTTAGATCATCTTTTTTTTTTAGATGTTCACACCACAAAGAGATCTGGACTTGGTTTCTGGGACAATTTAATATAGATGTGTTTGACCCTATTTTATGGTGCCCAATTAATATAAACGGTGGATGAGATATAGGATACGAATATGGAAAATATGGTGTAAAATTTTCCAAGGATTCCAATGATATATCATATGCCCGAATTGGATAAAAAATGAAGGAGATGTGAATTTTATTGCCTTTGGTGCACAGTTGGTCCATAGGTACGGATATGGATCAGACTCATGCTTATTCGGTGCACTAATTATCCCTTACACCAAGCAGTTTATTATGCTCGATCAACATGGACCATCCAGATCAAAACGGATGGATGGATTAAAGGCGCTAAGATGAATAGGAGAGGAAGTGTGCCCCGTCAGAATCTGGTCCATCCGAATCAAATCGGGTGATAGAAAAGAGGATGTCGCGTGCTTCCGCTGTATCCGATCCACCCGTGTCGCTGAACTCTCTCTCTCCCTCTTCCTTCGTCGCCTCCGCCAGATCGAGAGAGAGAAACCCTAACAAAAAAGAGAAGAGTGAGGCGGAAGTGACGACAGCAACCAACGGCCGCGACAACCGCCTCTCCAACGGCCCCGCAACAACCAACCACCTGGCTGCCTCCCTAAACCGTCATTTTAACTAACAACCACTCGCATCAACCTCCTCAATCTCTCCGACGATCACCTTCTAGAAGCTCCGATGGCTTCAGGCAAAATCGGCCATCAGATTGAAGGGAGAAGACAACAAGATCAACGGCTGTGATGACCATGAAGGCTGGACTGGAGAATGAGGTTGTCGGAAGCCCAATTCCCCAAGGCCCACAAGCGGAGAAGAATCAAGGATAGCCGTCAGATGAAGAAAAAATAAAAGATCGAGAAGCGGGGGGAATCTAACGGCTGCAAAGAAGAGAGGCGATTAGCTGGTCAACAGAGAGTCAAAGAGGCTGACATCAGCAGCAACGCCTAGAAGCTTCTCCAGACGGTTAGAGCTCAAGCCAATCAGCAACAGAGGTATACCCCTCTCCATTCTCTATAAATAGGGATAGAGGGCTCAGAATTCAGGGGTTCGATTGGTTCAATTTAGACATCCTTAGTGCATGTGTTGCAATAGATTAGATAAAAAAAAATATAGAGAGGGAGGGAGAGAGAAGAAACCACCATTGTTGGCTGGTGGTGACAGCTCGCTAGTGGGAGGAAGGAGAATAGGAGAACAGAATCAAGTTAAGAGAGCCTGTAATAGAGAAAGAAAGGTAGTTTCTTTTGTAATTGAATTGAATTCTTAATGAAATGAGATCCCTTTTGTTTGAATTCGTTGTTTCTTGTTCTTTTTGGCTGAGCTTGAATACAACTTAGCACTTTCTCCTTCAATCGATTAAATTCTTGATCTTTTCTCAGCGCCTTGTGTCCTTTTTTCTGGATTTATTTTAATTCGCCACTCCAAGTTGATTACAACTTGTGAGCATAGTGCTTCCTCTTCACCTGCTTCTGGTTGACTACAACCAGTGAGCCCCAGTCTCCTCTCGAAGTCAAGCTCAGAGTTGATTACAACTCTTTGAGCCTTCCATGGAAGTTTAGGTATCAAGCTGACTACAGCTTGTGTACCTTCCTTCTCACCAGAACTAACACTGAGCTGATTTCAGCTCATATAGGGTCCGAATGCTCAAATTTCCTCTTGACAGATTAGTATAATAATGTCGATTTATATACATATATGCAATAAGAGACAAGTTCAGTAAGTTTAGGCATGATTTATATGCCTTCTTGGATGATTTCTTACAAATATGGGTAATCTTGTCTGCTCTGAAGTGATACTGATTTTATATATAGAAATGTGCATGTTACTGATTGTAGTGAGTCTTGATGATAAAATGTTTATATAATGACTATTGTACGTATACATGTGGTAAGAATTTATTGCTTCCTTAGTTAATTTCTGCACCATGTTGACTACAACATAGAGTGCCCTCACATAAGGGTTTAGACATAAAGCTGATTACAGCTTGAATGTCTCCTCCTTTGTCAGAATTTACACTGAAATGAACACAGCTCACATGGGGTCCTAATGCTCAAATTCCTTCTCTATAACTTAGTAAAATGACATGGATTGGTAATATATAGAATATTGTTTGTTGAACTGTTACTATTTCTCTTGAAAATTATTGTAAATATACAAACAAAGGTCATTCAGAGTTGAATATTTTGACTTGTAATGAGGTAGAAATCCCAAGGACTGTTATACAAAAAAAATTGCCTAAGATACTTGTCCATAGAATTGTGGTAGTGTTAGCCTGTACTTATATTGCCATATATACTTATGGTCTGAATTGTAATAGCTGGCTACACCAATTTGAAATTACTGAAAGGGTAGAGACCAAAAATGCAAAATACCGAAACCTGAATTGTTAGTAGGGAGGTGATGTGAGAAACATGTGTGCTTATATCAGAACCCAATATACAAATAGGAAATTAAAAGATCTTGAACAATATGATTAATATAATATTTCTTCTTTGCTAACTTTGTCTTATTGTTGATACAGGTCCACCCCTGAAGGGGCAACAAAGGTTTATATCATCTTACTGTAATAATTCATTTGATATTTGAAGTTGGTTTGTAGTAATCAAATAGCGCTTAGGAATATAAACATAGTTAACTTGCAAGTAAGCTTGATTGACAATTCTAAGTAAGACTTGTATAATTGAATGTGGCATGACATTTTCTTGATAAGACAAGTATTGATGAATGGTACCTAGGCAAAATGATATGTGTGCTAATCCCGTAAGTAAATTTGGAGTTGGTCATTTATATGTTGGGGACCCATGTGTGGTAATTCTCCAAATGAGTATTGATGATTTCTTGGATAATTATTTCATGTCACGTGTTTGCTAGTGGACAAAGATGAGAGAAAACATAAGATGTAGGTTGAGCCGAATATATGATATGAATTTGCTAATTTGTGTACATGTGTAACCTCTGTACCGGCCTTGCCATAGTGTTAATAACCATCTAAGCCACGTATGAGACTGAATGTTTTTTTTTCACAAAAGAAATTGAAAGCGGTCAATGGTATGTGATTATTCATTTAACATTTGCAAAACAAGTAAATGGTCTTACATGCGAGTTCGGTTTGGCAATGAAAATAAGTTGATTGAAAACTTTTTTTTCTCGTAAGTCTCGTATCGGTCTTAGGAAGTAGTAAAGCGGTACACGTTACAGAGAACTGATTGTTAAACTGTTCGAGCCCATACCCGCTAGGACAAAGTCAGGCCCAACAAAGAGTAAGCCCAGCGCTAGAAATTCGATGGCCTATTTCTTCCTATGCGATTCTCTTGTAGTGATGATTCGCTTCATTTGGCCCAAGTCGCGTGAACCCTAAAGATCAAAGCCGATATGGCACTGCCACCTCATATCCACCCGCTGACGTGGAGCAACCAAAGGCACCAGATAAGCCTCTCTAGAAATTCATTTTACTATTAGAACGCTCCACATAATACAAACAAAAATATTACTAGGCTATTAAAAATTCAAAATAGACTATATTGAATAGTTTCATAATATACTTTGTAGAACTAGGGAACGTTCAATTTAAAGTATTTTCATTGTAACAAATAGTTTCAAAATCTTATAGAAATAATAAATAATCATGTAAAACTAATAAATACATTAAATATTTTCTTTGTAATGGGATTTCCAAGTAAAACCTAAGTAATTTCAAGATTAAAATAATTTTCTAAAAAGGGACTATTTTCATAACCAAGTATTTTCAAATAAATATTTTCAAAAACGCGATAGGATTTAGGTAGGACTTAGGATAGGACTTATGTTATAAGTTATAGAAGTAATAATTACAATAGAGTCAAAATATCCAATTTTCCCACTTTGAAGTAATTTCTTCAAAAAAATACATCTCATAAGAATCCCCAAGAAAATAATAAATATGTTAAATATTTCACCAAACGAAATTTCTAAGAGAAAACTTAAGTAATTCCAAATAGAAAAAGAATTCCACAAAATACTTTCAAATTAACTATTTTCATAATAAATACTTCTTAAAAATATATAAATTTCAAAGAGTAAACTTCAAGAGTTAAAAATAAAAAAATAAATAAATAGATAGAAACCACTAATCCCAAAGAGAAATTTTAATAAAATAAAAGTCATAAAACGAAACCCAAAGTCAAAACTAAAACCTCATCTCTACAATCAACTCCGGGTCTTGTCCCCTCGATTGAGTCCCGTCAATTAGGTCTGGTACCGTCAATCGAGTCCGACCTAAGCCATTTTACGACTTTATTCCTAGCATACTTCTTTTAGCCCTTTAATCAAAGGTTTTCGTGGTTCGTCCCGATGTAATTAACAATGGGGGCTTGCGCCCATTGGAAAGTTGGACCCATACACAAATAATAAACCTTCACGAAGGCGATTTCTCGCTAATGTCCCTTGTTGTCAAGAGGCATTTCTGCGCCAGAATTCGGTTCCGTGAAGGGTGAATCTCGTGGGGTATTTCCATCCCGTTGAAACCCGTTGTTTAGCGAGAATGACGAAAAATCTCACACAAGATGTCCCCATGAACTTAAATGATTTGATAAACTCTGTGTGGTATGTTGATCATAGCTTGAGATATAGCTTTCAGTTGTGTATAAGTGCTATATTGTGGATAATTTGGCTGAATAGAAATTCAGTTTGTTTTCAGAATAGCACACCCCACTCTACTAGATCCTTTATTATGCTTATTAAAAGAATTGCACTGTACTGGTCAAGGTTGTGGAATGAACAGGTGCGCATTCAGGTGAGAGAGATGATGCCAGACATAGAGCCACTGTCGTTGCAGATTGCAGCAAGTGCTGGTGTGCAAGGAACAGTTCCAGTGATGGCCTGATGTGGCTGGCCCTTGTTTGTAATTGAATGTTGATCTTGATGTTTTGTAATCGTGTTTTGTTTAGGGGTATAGATGAATAAATGCCGGGGAGGATGTCCATGGCAGCTTGTTTTCTGGTTTGAGACTCAGATAGGAGTCCTTTTTTTTATGTTTCGCTGTATTTGTAATTGACTTTTGCTTTCTTAATGGAAAGTGGTGGGGTTGATTCCCCACTTGTTTCAAAAAAAAAAAAAATTATTCATGTATTTTTAATTCATATGTGGGCTGTTATAAGGGATTCCATGCTACACGCTTAGTATAGTTCTTATTGATACAGCATGTGCATTCTATCATTATTAATTCATAATTTTATTCTAGCAGTCCTGTATCACCAATTACCACTTCACATGTTCTCTTGACATAGCCTGGATTACTTGTGCCGCTATGTCCACACAAATATTAACAAGCAAATATTGATAAGCTGTTTATAATTAGAATACTGTTTATTGTATCTCTTCAGTGTAATTGTTTACTGTTATGAAGAAGAAAGAAAGAGCAATCTTGTTACTCAAAAGACATGTAATCTCCAACAAGTATTAACTAAAAGGATATTAAGCCAGAAAGACATAAAGGCATGATTATAACAATGAAGTAAGACTACATTAATGCTATTTTCTAACAGTAAATTCACCAGAGACCTTAAGCTGAACTAAGATTCCAATTATCAAACGGTGATAAACACAAACATTTCTACATCTCATAGAAGCTGAGCTAGGCTTCAGACTTCTAATTGATGTGCTTATGTTCAAATTCATCCCAAATGTGACTGAGCTAGGCTACAGACCACATGAGAGATGAAGGCAAATTGATGTACCTCACCATGGCTACTAAGCTAAGCTATAGACATCCATGGGGGCACTTGAATGGAGCTTCTCCACTGCCATGACTGAGCTATGCTTCAGACCATGGCTAGGGAGTAAGCAAGAAGGAGAGATCAACCGAAATCGGCTCAAAAATCCGAAAGAAATGATGAAAAGGCAATAAATAAGCTTTCTTTCCACCATGACTGAGCTATGCTTCAGACCATGGCTGGAAATCAAGCTCAGAAAAAGGGAGAAGAAGATCAAACGATGCCAATTCAAGAAATTTAGAAATAATTCGAAGAATAGGACAAAATCGAGGTCAAATCAGATTTTAACCAAATTCAGCTTTATTACTTCGAAAATTTACAAAATTTAGCACAATCTCGATTCAAACCACCAATCTTACTTACTTCCTATACACAATTTCTTCTAGAACTCGATTTCTTGCTCTCTTTTGCTCTCTCTTTTCACGCTTACTATCTGTTTGTTACAATGCCTCTTCTCTCTTTCTACCTAAACTTTGTATCTGTGATTTACAATCTTGGAAAAAGAAGAAGCCCCGAGGTCTCCTTGAGCTTCTCTATCTATAGATGCCAGAGAGAGCATCTAGAAGCCTCTGTCTAGCTGGCGCCAGTGGCTAGCCCGGCGGTTTCGTAACAAACTCCATCGAACCAATTTATGTTGGAGATCTCCTCTCCCTTCTTTCTTTATTTTGGCTGCCTTCGGTTTATGGTGCACCAGGGAGTTAATAGCGGCCGCATAGATCTCTCCTCTTCTTCATTCTCAGATGCCGCGTGCATCCATCTTTCTTTCGCTAAGGAGATCGATTTTCGGAATTTTTTCTTAATAATCTTAAATTAAAATCGAAATTTCACGTCTGTCCTAACGTCACTAAATAATATCACAAGTGTCCTTAATCTGGCCGTCACTTCAGTTAGCGGCCTGGTTTGCCACCTAGACGCGCCAATCGAGACGCCACCTCAGCAAGGTCTGAAAATATGGATTTTTTTCTTCCTTGGCAGCCATTTGAGATGGCGGCCAATATTTTCTGCGCATTGTTTCGTATTTTAAGTGTATCTTTCTCATATGATGTCTGATTTGGATGATTTAAATTGCGTTGGAAACTTAAAAAAGAGATCTATAACTTTTATGTTTTGAGTATCTTTCAATTCAAAATTTATAATAATCAAAACTTTAAGTAAACATAAGACGTACGTTCTCTCCAACACTTACAACCACTTTTCAATCATCATTCATTACGAATTGGAAGATTCTCAAAATATAAGAGTTGTAGACATTTTTATTAAGATTTTAACAGAATTTGAATCATATTAATCGAGTATAGTATGAGAAAAATACACTTAAAATAAGAATACAATACTTGATAGATTGAAAACAACAAATAATTCAATTGAAATACAATACATAATATACAAATAGTCTACGCTATAGACCAGACAAAAAGATTCCATTTTCTAGCACTCAACATTGGATATGTTGCACAGTTTTTCTCATGCTGAAAATGACTTTCTTGGTATTTTTTTTACAACCTATTGTGTAAAACGACTTGTCCAAAAATTTTAAAATTTTAGGATATGAAAATAGGTATGCCAATGTTCATTATGTAATTTTTTGAGATTTGTTTGACTCGTCCTTCTTGGTTTTCTAGTGCCAAACTTTTGTTACCTAGCATAGTTTTTTCGTCTGAAAATGAAATATCTAGGTGCTTTGTGCAATTTATTGTGATACAACGATTTATTAAATAATTTTTAAATTTTAGTATATGAAAATAGGTATACCAATGTGCATTACGTATATTTTTTCTTATTGTTTTGAAACTTACTTTTCGGTTTTCTAGCGACTTATTTTTGTTACCTAGCACAGTTTTTTTGTTTGAAAATGAACTATCTTGGTATATTGTGTAATTTATTGTGATAAAATGGCTGGTCCAAAAATTTCCAAATTTTAGTATATGAAAATATGTATGCCAATGTATATTGTAGAGGGGACAAATTTGTTATTTCCAATTAATTAAGGGGGCAAACTACATGGTCTTTCTAAAATCAAAACAAAAATACACATGAAAATTTAACAATTTTTGTGGCATAGGGGGACATTGCCCCCTTCAGCCCCCCATGTAGCTCCGCCCCTGAGTGGAGCTGCTCCTAGTCATTACTCGTGTAACCACTACTGATCAGGAATCACCAGTGGCAGCTTAATTCTTCTGAATTTTACCAAAGAAAAGCTAATGAAAGCTAGTCCCAAAAAAGACAGGTAAACATAAAAAAAAAAGGATAGAAGATTAAACTAATAGATCAAAGAGATTGAATATATTTTTAACCCAAAAAAAAAAACTTAGGGTCTCTCTCTTTCCCATTCCCTTTCATTTCATTCCATCGAAATTCTGGAGCAGAACCTAAGTAAAATTGTCCATCTGGACATAGGATGATCTCATTTCTCACATCAACACAATCATCGGATTACTTTCATAATCTTTTTGTTTTTATTAAAAACATGTCTCATGTTCCTTGCCTCCGTGATTCATTTGTTTATACTCTCTCTCCTACAGCACATCAACCACTATTCTCTGCCTTCTTTTTTTTTTTAATTAGTTAAATCAAATCTCTACTATGTTACATACTCAATGGTCCTCTCTTGACTTCTGCTGCCCGGTCCGGAACCAAAGCTCTCTCTCCCTAGCTCCCTCCCTTCACTCTGGTTTGCTTTCTCTAAAAACCACGTAGAATAACAAATATCAATTTAGCTTCCTAATTAAGAACGGTTCATATATACACGAAGGGAGAAAGAAAGAATAATAAGTAAGAGAATGGAGAGCAGAAGAAAAGAGGAGAGATAGAGTTTGGAGGGAAAAACGGCCTTGGTCACTGGTGGCAGCAAAGGAATTGGGTATCTTTTATTTTATTCTTTTGTCCTATTTTCAGCTGTATTAATAACTTCATATTATTTTCTAAAATAAATTTGTAATTGATTCCACTGAACAACAATACACCTTGAACATGTTATAACTTGCTGAAATAATTTAGAATTGTGACCGACAGATAAACACAATTTAGTAATGAAAGAATTGTACAGAGCCTTTTGTGAACAAAAAGGGTATCATTCTTCTTGTAGAAATACTGGTGTATAAAATATAAACTTTTTCAGCAACTTTACAAACCAATCTGTTTTCCGAATCAAAGAACTTAATTTGAATAATTGAAATATATATACTTGCTTGGGATAAAGAAGTACTTCTTGGATAATCAAAGAATGATCTCTTGAAAGCAAAAATATTCCGAGTTGAGGGAATATTCAATTTGTAGCTTTTTACAGTTTAATTCTACCATTTTTGACGAACAACAAATGATCTGTAAATTGATGATGACTGCACATTATGCAGTCCATTAAAGTGGTCAAAAGCTGAACTTTGATAAAGAATGTTAATGGAAGCCATGGATTGATACAAACTGTATATGCTAATGAACAATCACTGAAAAATGCATTATTGTTGTCTATCTTATAATTTCCAAGCAATAATTCTATGGCAAATGGACAATGAACTTAGTATTTTTCTTAATTTACTGAATACCAAATTAAATTTATTGTAACACATATTACAGGGCATGATAGATGAGAGACATGACTTCCTTTTTTTTTTTTTTTTTTTTTGAAACAATCGGAAGCAAAAAGTTTACAACAGCTACGAGACATGACTTTCTTAATTCTATGAACAACAGTTTACAACAACAACTCCCGTACCAGTGCACAAACGCTATCTTCCTAAAGCTGCCCATAGTAAAAGAACATGCAGCACATGAGCACATCGCAAGAAATAAAACCTAACAGCTCCCCATCAACCTCACACCTAGTATAAAGCAACCAATATTACAAACCAGTCCCCATAGAAACTTATTATTACATCCATACCAAAGTAAAAAGATAAGTTTTGAAAAATCACCCATTTAAAAATGCTAAAACACCCCTGATCCAAGGAATGCCTTCCTTCATCTTTCAGCTGTTCACGAGACATTACTTGTTATTTGTTCAACTTTTTGTTTCAAATGCCTTGTTTATTCAAATCATTTTATGCACATGTACACTTTTAGTCGAGGAATAGTTGAAGAGTTGGCTGGATTTGGAGTTAGAGTTCACACATGCACAAATGAAGATAATTTGAACAATTTATTAGATGAATGGAGAAAGCAGAATCTGCAAGTGACAGGTACAATTTGTGATGTCACAAGCCGCACTGACAGAGAGAAACTCATGGAAGAAGTCAACTCAGTTTTTGAAGGAAAGTTGGATATCTTGGTAAGTTAAACGGTGTAATTAAGTGAGACCTAATTAATTTGGAGTCATCACCAAATATTATCAATCTATTAATTGTTAACTTCATTCCAACATAGCATCACGATATGTCATTTTGTAACAGTAACAAAATCTAACGTTGATCTTCTTCAAATTCTAGATTAACAATGTAGGCGGAGGCACATTCAAACCAGCAATAGAAATTACAGCCGAAGATTACTCCTCTTGCATGGCATTAAATTTTGAAGCATGCTTCCATTTGAGCCAGCTCGCGTATCCTCTTTTAAAGTCATCAGGAAGAGGCAATGTTGTTAATATCTCTTCTAAGCTGGTGTAGGAGGCGCCCCTCTTCTTGCTCACCTTCCACTAACGCCTCTGTCCTCTAGCGCCTCCCTACCCTAGCGCATCTGTCTCTTTATATTTGAACTTATTAGTTATTCCCTTCACATTACGTAGTTACTCCCTTATATTAATAATTTACTCTCTTTATGGTCAGTAGTTACCCTCTCAAATAAACCACATATTTGAACTTACTAGTTACTCCCTAGTACTATTTTAGTTACTCCCATGTACTAGTTATTTACTCCCTTTATAGTGTTTAATTACTCCCTAATAAAGTTACACAAAGAGTACTTACTTACTCCCTTGTACTCGTTATTTACTCCCCTCATAGTGTTTAATTACTCCCTAATAAAGTTACACAAAGAGTCATTACTTACTCTTTTGTACTATTTTAGTTACTCTCTTGTACTAGTTATTTTACTCCCTTCATAGTGTTGAATTACTCCCTAATAAAGTTACACAGGAGTTATTATTTACTCCCTGGACTATTTTAGTTACTCCCATGTACACGTTATTTACTCCCTTTATACTGTTTAATTTCTCCCTAATAGTTATACGAAGAGTTATAACTTACTCCCTAGTTATATTTTAGTTACTCCCTTATACTTGTTATTTACTCCATTCGTAATGTTTAATTACTCCCTAATCCCCTTTACTTGTTATTTTACTCTCTTATAGTAGGAGAACCAGATCTGAAGAAAGGAGAAAAAAAAGGAGAGAAGAAAGGAGAAAAGAAAAATTATCTCAAAGAAAAAGAGAAAAAATGGTCAGAGGAAGAAGAAAGGGGAAAGAAGAAAGGAGAAAGAGAAGGGAAAGATAGGAGAAGAGGAAGGAGAGAACCCGGATGAGAGAAGAAGTGGAGCGAGAGAGGAGAGTCGCGTGTCTCTGCGCGAAGGAAGGAAGGAGGGTTGGACGTCCTTGCGTGTGTGAGGTTGAGGGTAGCGCGGAAAGGTGATCGGAGGGGAGCGCGTGAGGATGAGGGTGAGGGTGAGGAGAGAGTAGACGCGCTTCTCTGATTGCTTGATTGCGCTAGATGTTGATTGTGTTAAGTAATTTCCGATAAAATCTGTTAACCAATTTCTAGGAAAACAAAAATACTGACCTTTCAAAATGATAGATAGCACATTCCAAATTCCGGTACATGTATGTGTAAAGCACAACAGTAATTTACACAACATTCAAATATCATATAAACTTTCAAAACAACATTGTTTTTTATAATAAATTATAATCAACTTATTTCAAATTTAAATATTTATAAAGACTTTCCGGTCGAGTTTCAAACAACATCAGACAGTGTTTAGCGTAAACATTTCTAAATTTGAAAAAAAAAAAACTCTATGGTTGTTGAAACAAGCGAAGGAAACGAAGGATATATATAGAGAGGTTGGATATATATGGTTAAAAAAGATCAATCATAAATTCTCAGAGCTAAGTTAAAATTAGTATTGAATTCTTAATGAACCCTGGATACCCTATATGCTACATATTTATTTGTTTTGTGCTAAATTACTGATACATGCATGCTACAGACGTTATAAAATGTTCAATTGTTCATACAGTATGTGATGCTAAATTTAGACCCATCAGTATATGATAGTTTTGCTATAAGCGCGCTATAAATAGCTTCATTATCAAGCTAGCAGATTTTTTAATATTAACTGTTCGATTGAAATAATTATGTAAGTTTGTATGATTTTTTAAGAACTACTAATGGAAGGTTTTTTTAATGAAACAGTTAATCGATTATATATGAATTTTAATGAAAGTTTTTTATCATTATTTAAGATTTGAAAAATTAATTGAAATAACTAGGGTAAATCTCGGGAAAAAAAAGTTAACTTTTGAGGATATTTTTAAAGAGATTTGAGTCTTAATAAAATATTATTATTCTGGTAGTGCATGTTTAGGTAAAATTGTCGTTTTGTGGTAAAATCTCACCTCAACGCACTCATCGGCTACTTTTTTTTTTATTTTTAATTCGTATAAAAAAATTACCTCATATAATCATATTCCGTGCCACCGGGGTCAATGTGTTTACTCTCAGTCTCCTGCCCCCAGCCCCCACGGGCCCCACTCCACAGGCTCACACCCACGTGTGTGCTTTATCGCCATGTATTATGTTTGATCAACGGTCACATCACATCACATATTTATTTCACCAAACCCCCACTCATTCTGTATTATATTTGTATACTCCCACCTCACAGCAGAACATTCACGCGAAGTGAGAGAAAAGAGCAAGTGAGAGAATGGAGAACAAAAGAAGAGAGAGATGGAGTCTGGAGGGAAAAAAAGCCTTGGTCACTGGTGGCAGCAAAGGAATTGGGTATATTTTTTTTCTTTTATTCTTTTGTGCTTCTTTCAACGACAGTCCTAAATTAATAAGTTCATAGTTTTTTTTTTTCTAAAATATAAATTTTCAACAACTTTACAAATTAATATATTTTCCTGAGAACTTTGGATAATGAAAGAACAATCCCTTCAGGGCAGCAACATTTTCAGATCAGGGCAGCAACAATATGTAGTTTTTACTGTTTGATTTGACGAACACTTCGACAAAGAGTCTAATGGAGTCACAGATTGCTAATGATAACTTAATCATGATTTTGAAAATCGGAATTAGACTTAGAATTGAACTGTTATTCCAAGGAGTCAAATAGGATGAATCCAATCGGAAACTCGAATTTACACAAAATGTCTTAAAAATTAAAAAAAAAGTTGGAAAAAAATATATTGTGTAAATAAAGGAGTAACATAAATTAAGATTGAAAGTATAAATTCAAGTAAAAAAATTTATATAATATAATTATATAATATCACATCATGCTTCAACAGAAGTATGCATGCAAACATCCAATTATTAGTATGTTTTGGTTGAAAAAATATGATATGATGAGGATTTGATTCACTATATTTAGCAAATGATCCAAAGTGTTAAATATAAGATATATATAGCTACAAAAAGTAAATAGAACGAAAGAAGTCTGTGTGGCCCAGCCAGCGATGGATCTGCTGGATCTCAAGTGGCCTACCATATGATATGCTATTGCTGGGTCTCAGAACCATCAACTTAATAAATGTATGTTAATAAAGAATTATTTTTTCATTTTTAAATTTTCAAGCACTAATTCTGTGGCAGATAGACAATGACATGTTGGTTGCAGCACTTATTACACCCTGATCGGAACACCTAATTTTCTAGGTGGGAATCGGAATTGGAATTGAGTTTTTATATCATATCCTCCGACCGGAACAAAAGAGGAGAAAGGGAATCGAATTTGACGGGAGTTTCAAGCGGTGAAATTCTATTTTGAAATTCTTCCAAAAGCGAAGAAATTTCTTGGAATTTGATTTTGCTCCGTGCGATGGGCTCTTGGCCTCTCTTCCAAAGACGTTGATCGCCTCTAACTTTTCCAATTTCCTTTTCTCTGCAACCTTTCCGATCAGGAAAAATGATTTGCCCAATCCATTCCTCTCCTTTCGAATCCACTGAAATAAACTTCCATCGTTGAAGATTTAGTTCCGATCAGAGTGTTAGTATTTCAGATCAGGACAATTTAGGCCCTAATTAATTAAAATAATTTTTACGATTTCATTTCAATTCAATTCATTGGAATTGATTTCATGAGATTTTGTTGAGTCTAATAACATGAAAACTCCGACCAAATGACATCAAATCCATCTATTTTGATAAAAAAAAAAAAAATTTCTAATGAATTTAAATGAAGTGAAATCCTAGGTTAAAAAAAATGTCATTCTCATCAGGGCCTTTGTATTTTTCTCAATTTACTTTTAACCAAAATTTGGAATAAGAAATATTATAGTGACATGTTATTTGAGACATATGACATGTTGATTTGTTCAAATTTTTTTCCCATGGGCCTTCTTTGTTCTAATTATTATGCGTACATCTTACTTGTAGTCGAGGAATAGTAGAAGAGTTGGCTGGATTTGGAGTTAGAGTTCACACATGTGCAAGAAATGAACAAGATTTGAGCAATTCAATAGATGAATGGAGAAGGGAGAATCTAGAAGTGACAGGTACAGTTTGTGATGTCGCAAGTCGCACTGACAGAGAGAAACTCATGGAAGAAGTCAGCTCAATTTTTGAAGGAAAATTAGATATATTGGTAGGTCAAACGATGTAATTGAATCAGACCTAGCTAACTAATTTGGACTTGTCTCCAAATTTCATCAATCCACTATTAATTCCTTTCCAACATAGCCTCGTGATACGTCATTTTATGACTGTGATAAAATCTAAAGATCTTTTTTCAAATTCTAGGTTAACAATGCAGGTGGCGGCGAATTCAAACCTGCAATAGAAATTACAGCTGAAGAATGTTCCTCTTGCATGGCATTAAATTTTGAATCATGCTTCCATTTGAGTCAACTCGCATATCCTCTGTTGAAGGCATCGGGAAGGGGCAATGTTGTTTCCATCTCTTCTCTTGCCGGTGTAGGGGCCACACCGCTTCTTGCTCACTATGCCTCCGCCAAGGGTATGTTTTCTACACTATTGGCATACACTGATACACATCCATCTCTTACATTCATTTTTATTCTTGTTTCCAAAATTTTAAAATAGCCCTAAAAGGTTCGACTTTGTGAAAAAAGAAAAGTAAAATTATAAAGCAAACAAGTTCTATATTTGCAATCTTTATTATTGTTGTTGTTGTTGTTTTGAAATCAATATGGTTCTGCCAAAGGTATAGGAGCCAAACCTAATTGTGCTCACTATGGTTCTGCCAAAGGGACATTTCTACAAAGCTGAGGAGTGAGGACACAATAAATTGTTCAGTTCTCTTACATCATTTTTTAATTATAAAATAATATCTAAAATAGCATTTCTTTACGAAAAATAAAATTTCCGGACAAGGTTATTTTAATTTCGGAATCATTTTTTAGTCAATTTAATTATGAATTTGTGCAATTCTTTTTTCACAAATTGCAATGACGAATAATGTAGATTACTTCAATTATATGCTCATTCTTCTTTAGGAGCTGTGATCCAGCTTACAAAAACTCTGGCTTGTGAATGGGCAGAAGATATGATTCGTGTCAACTGCATTGCACCAGGGGTCATAAAAACTCCTCTTGCACAGTGGGTGAGTCGAATTTTACTTAAATTTAGCGTTCCATTTAGCATAGCAGCTTTTGATTTTTCAAAATCACTCATATGTACTACAAGAAATATCAAATGAACTGCATAAATAATAGCAGCCAATTAATACAACAAGGACAACAACATACCTTTTAGTATGGAGCTTTACATTGCTAATTAATTTGTGATGTGATGTAGATTATTGATGATAAAGCATTGTCAGCCAAAGTGGCAGAGCAAATCCCCTTGAAACGATTCGGGGAACCAGATGAAGTGGCTGCGGTTGTAGCGTTTCTCTGCATGCCTGCTGCTTCATTTGTCACTGGCCAAGTCATCTGTGTTGACGGTGGCAGAGCAATAAATCTAGGGTAAACATCTCATGCAGATTATGAATAATATACATGATGCAATGACATTTGAATATGCTTGATGCATATTATTTTATTGTGGTGTGAATGTATATATGATAACGGACGTTATTGAAACATATGATATGTTCATCACTTCATCCTCATGTGAGGTCATCCTGTGTTGAATTTTTTGTAAATTGATGAAATGCTTGGTTCAATACTCTTACCTGTATCATGTGTGCCATGCAGGAAGAGAATGCAAAATACATGTTCAATGAATACCAGTTTTATATTAACACAATTACAGAGGCACGACTGCCTTCAAATGGTCCAATAATTCAACTTTCTGGTGCTTTTACTTTTATGCTATATCTCAAACAAAGCAAACAGCACAGAAAGCAACTAGCAATTTTGATCTTTATGATTTGCAGCACAGGTGCACTATGATCTTCATAAATATCCAAAGCGAGCCAGTTGATTTAGCTCTTTTTTAAGCATTATGGCATGGGCTCGGACTGTTGGTTCAAGATGTCAAATCAGATGAACCGAACAAAATCAGACAAATCTGATTGGAAACTCGAATTTTCACAAAACAATCTTAATTTCTTCAAAATTCAGAAAAAAAAAAAAAAAGGAAACTAGGAAAAATAATTTTTGAAAGAAATTTGTAATATTCTAATTTTGCTTTAGTAATTTTTACTAATTTTATTATTACAATGCAATCACTTTTCTATATACTCGTGTGTTTCAAATGTTCAGTATGCAAAAGTTCCAGTTACTAATACCAGCAACCAAAATGACTTTTCATTTCGTGACAATTCAATTGGATAAATTGCTCTGTTTCCGATTCGCTTAGTAAATATACATGTATTTATACATGTCATTAATAACATCATGAAAAAGTTCCTATTCGATTTGTTACTCTAGTAAAATTAGATGTTATCCTATGCAAAAATTTTGATTTATTGAAATATATATAGTATAAAAATAAAGATTTTCAGGATGGAACCGTCTATACGATCATTAATATATCGTCTAGACAATCCTCTAGAAAATCCTGTAAAATGATGGCACCTGTTTAAGAAAATATAAATAGTCAGACAAGTAATCTATCTGGGCGTTGTACACCATCTATTAGTGAGATCAAGGGTTTAAGTTAGTACTTTTAGGTGTCATTTGACTGCATGAATTTAGTCTTAACTTCTAAGTTAGTAAACTAATTTTATTAATCTCTAATTGTCAAATAAGTTTGAGGTTCACGTGATTAGTACAAAACCCTCTAAAGAATTTTACTAACTTAATTTTAAATACTTCTATTAAAAAAACTTACTTTTAAATATTAATTCCAAAACTACTAATTTTAATTTCTAATTCCACTAACTTATGCCGTTTCCAAACGTCCTTTTAGACTGTTGTAAGTTAACAAATTAGTTTACTAACTTAAATGAAACTCATGCATGCCAAACATGCTCCTAAAAAAAATAATCCCTATACTACTGCATATAATTCCCGACAGATCTAACGCCACTAGTCCGACAAATTAATGGAGGCTAACATGAGCTAGTCTCTGAGAAGCGGCGGTCAAAAATCAGCGAAAGATTTGGTCCCAAGTGTGAAACTATAGCTAGGAGCTTTCTGTAACTCCAAATTTTGTATTAATGCAGATTAAAAAAAAAAAATACATATATAAGAAACGCAGCTCTTTGGATATCATCAAATTAAATGGAACTGACGCGAACACAACTTACGCCATTAGAACATTTCTGTTTAATTAATTTGCATATAATGTTACTTTCAATTTCTATATAAGCATTTTATATAATTTTTATATAGATTTAGTTATTAATTGTTTTGTGTTAGTTTGCACGACTATTTATTTATTTTGTTGTTCAAATTTATCTAACTTCTTAGTGTGTACTTATTATTATTATTATTATTATTATTATTATTATTATTATTATTATTATTATTATTATTATTATTATTATTATTATTATTATTTTAGGGCTGGATGAAATCACCACTCCGACAATTTTTTATTTATGTGAAATACTAGTGTCCAATACAATCGTTTTCACATTTTTAAATTTCAAACGACCGATTTGAACCGTTCAATATGTTCTTCATATTGAAAACTTATAACAAACCAATTTTTACAATTTTTTTGAATTTTTTACTTATTTTTTAATATTTTAGAAAATTTATGATATAAAAGTTCTGGATCGTCCAATAACAACGATTTTTTAAAATACTAAAGAAATAGTAAAAAAAATTATAAAATATAAAAATTGGTTACTTATAAGTTTTTAATTTGGATTACATATTGAATGGTTCGGATCGATCGTTTGAAATTAGAAAATGTGAAAACGATCGTATTGGACGAACCTCATCGTCCAATATGTTGAACTCTAGCATTTCTCTTTATTTATATGAAAAGTATTTACAAAGTTAAAAAAAATAAAAAAACAGTGAAAATTATAAAATATAAATATAAAAAAATACTAAAACATATAAAGACTATAAAAGAGAGAATCCTAAGTATTCTTCAACACGAATCTACACAAGCACAAATAGTACTAGGTCCAGAGTAGTGTAAGAAATCAAGAAGATACGCCAGTTTTGAGTTTCGTAAATGCTCCATGAAGTTGCTTACCGAATAATACTCCATTTTTTAATACCGAGATTTATTGTGAGACAAGGTTCTGAAGTGAAGTTGAGCAACGGGAATCGGATTTTAATAAACCAAGGATCTAACACGACGTGTAATTGTGTAAATTGACAATGCAGGATTAGGTGAGCAGCCAATTCAAATTGCGCAGTACTGCAATTAGGCAGGATGAGGAGGGCCGACCCAAACAAGGAGATTATGTTGTGTCAAGAGTACTCGACCCATATATAAGTAAAAAAAACAAAAAGTAGATATCTGAGGACTGAGGATACGTACCGACCCTGGGGAACCAAGATGTACTAAAACTGGGAAGTACTAGCCCTGCCCTTGGCATCGCATTGAGTGGAGTACATTTGATGGTACGTACTGATGTGTAGTGTCTAGCCAGCTGAAGCAGACGGGCCAACCTGTGTCCATGGAACTATTTCCGTATGAATGTGGAATGCTCGATCCATGTTTAGGTAGTCTTTTTAGGAATTCGAATCTGGTGTCGCGCAACACACTGTGTAGCGCAGCAAATCGAACCGCTCAACAAATCCAATGGCTGTCATGCGTTTTTTCTCTCCGCTCCCTCCATATCGGATCCGGACCCAATCGCTCCACAGTCGCTCTCGAATCTGGATGCTAAGCGCCTCAATTCCAAACTGTTTCTTCTGTGTAATTTTTCGATAAGTCCCCGTAGTTTTCAATTTTATTCTCCAACGTGACTCCGGTGATCTAGGTCACCATACTGAGCGTGGGTGGGTTCATTAGCTTTGTGAAGGTGATGAGAGGTAGGTTCCGGGGTTAATTCGTGTTGAAAAAGTTTGATTTGGTGGAGGAGCCAATGGATTGGTGCAGTGATGAGATGAAGATGGAGGTGAACGTGCGTTTTCTTTAGACTTAAATGATGTCATCAAACTTTGATCTTTGCTTGTTAACTTAAATAGTGTCATCGGCTACTTAGTGTGATACAATGAGAATTTGCCTTAATAATGGTGTTCTGATGTTCTTTACTGGCTATACTGTAAATAAGAATTTGGTGTCATAACTGAGGTTCTCATTTATTAACTCAAATTGAGGTTCTCGAGAAATTGCAATATAACAACTATTACCAAAAGCAAATATTTCATGAGCAGTAGCACTTAAACAAAGACAAATGACAAATGAAATTATCATCTCAATTTAGAAAAATTGAAATTGTTGCTCTTTTCAGAAGTACAATTCTCATGTATGCTATTATGTTACAGTATCAAACATGATACAGGAATCAAACTTCAAATTGGAATAATAGAAAGGTTGCACTTTTAGTACTTTGAAATTCATTTTTACACATCAGCCCTTATACAAACACACATGAGCTATTTCACTGTACCTACACCCTCCTTTCCCTGTATCGATCCAAATTCACTTAATGAAACTCTCCCATGGCCAATTGTTATGTTTTCCCCTCACAATTCTGATGTTGCCAAGCAAACTCGTGTACTCTCTCATGACATACCAAACTCGAGATGGTCCCACCAAATAGAGTCGACGAAAATAAAACTAACCCTAGCCTCATGCTCTCCTTCCCGTCCCGATGATATAGAGCATGTTTTTGTTGATTACGGTGACCAAGATCACCGGAAAGAATAAATCCAAAAGGTGAGGGACTTATGTGAAAATAATTATTTTTTCTTTGACGACGAAAGATTCATACTGGAGAATGGGGAAGGAACTTCTGACCAGTGGTCCCATTGTTTTCGCGTCTTTTCTTTTGCTTGTTTTGGATCCGTAAGAGAAACGGGGGCAATCCGATAAGTTCTTATTTGAGTTGGGAGCGGAGAGGAAAAACACACCGTTGGATTTGCTGAACGGTTCGATTTGGTGCGCTACACAGCGTGTTGCGCGACACCAGATTCGAATTCAGAAGTTCGTCTTTTTAGTATAAATGTCCATCTGAACATAGGATGATCTCATTTCTCACATCAACACACAATCGTAGAATTACTTTCGTAATCTTTTTGTTTTTATTAAAAAAAGAAATGTCTCATGCATGTTCCTTGCCTCCGAGATTCATTTATTTACATTCTCTCTCCTACGTGTTCTGTGTTATTTTTTAGGCAAAATTGATTTTTTATTTTCTTTAATCAATCAGATCAACCACTACTCCTGCCTCCTTTTTTTTTTTGGTTAAATCGAATACTCTGTCCTCTGTTGTTGACTTCTCCTTGCCCGGCCGCAAACCTAAGCATTCTCTCCCTACTCCCTAGCTCCCTCTCTTCACTCTGGTATGTTTTCTCTAAAAACGACGTAGAATTGCAAATTTAATTTAGCTCTCTCAGGACGGTATATATATACACGGAAGGGGGGAGAACGAAGAGTAAGTATAAGAGAATGGAGAGCAGAAGAAAAGAGGAGAGATGGAGTTTGGAGGGAAAAACGGCCTTGGTCACCGGTGGTAGCAAAGGAATTGGGTATCTCCTATATATTTTATATGTTCTTTTGTGCTACTTCATAATTTCTCTAAAATAAATTTGTAATTTGTTCCACTGAACAACAATACACCTCGAACGTGTAAATTAACGTACTGAAATAATTGTACAATATGTGACCGACAAATAAACACAATTGAGTAATGAAAGAATTGTATAGAACCTTTTGTGAAAAAAAAGATTATCATTCTTCTTGTACAAATACTCAGTGTATAAAATATAAACCCTTCAACAACTTTACAAATCAATCTGTTTTCCGAATAAAATTAAGAACTTAATTTGAATTATTGTAATATATATATATAGAGATATATATATTTTCTTGACCCCCAATTTATCTTAAAAAAAATGACGAACACATATTACAGAACATAATCCCTGAAAATTGCATCCATACTTATTTTCTATCTTTTTTATTTCCAAGCAATAATTCTGTGGCAGATGGACAATGAACTTAGTATTTTCTTAATTTACTTTACCAAAATTCATTGTAACGCATACTACAAGGGCATGTTAGTTGAGACACGTTACTTGTTTATTTGTTCAACATTTTGTTTCAAAGGCCTTGCTTATTCAAATCATTTTATGCGCATGTTACTTGTAGTCGAGGAATAGTAGAAGAGTTGGCTGGATTTGGAGTTAGAGTTCATACATGCACAAACGAACATAATTTGAACGATTTAATAGATGAATGGAGAAGCCAGAATTTGCTAGTTACAGGTACAGTTTGTGATGTCACAAGTCGCACTGATAGAGAGAAACTCATGGAAGAAGTCAGCTCAATTTTTGAGGGAAAATTAGATATTCTGGTAAGATGAAGATGCCATTGACGCAGACCTAATTAATTTGGACTCGTCTACAAATTTCATCAATCTATTGTTAATTTCATTCCACTGTAGCCTCGTGATATGTCATTAATTTGGTACCAATTATAAAATATTATGATCTTCTTCAAATTTGTAGGTTAACAATGTAGGTGGCGGCAGTATAAAACCGGCAATAGAAATTACAGCTGAAGATTACTCCTCTTGCATGGCATTAAATTTTGAAGCATGCTTCCATTTGAGCCAGCTCGCTTATCCTCTTTTAAAAGCATCACGGAGAGGCAATATTGTTTTCATCTCTTCCATCGCTGGTATAGGGGCCATGCCTTGGTCTGCTCATTATGGTTCTGCCAAAGGTACTTCTCTACAAATTAGGCCTTCACCATACATTGTGATTAGTTCTCTTAAGAAAAATAAAAGAAATCATTTTTGTGTGGGTTGGTGGGGGGTGGGCGGGGGGGGCGGGGGGGGGGGTTTGGTGTAGGCAATATAGGCAATATATAAATTTGTAAACTTTATTTTTGACAAAACGTAATGAATAATGTAGCTTAATTACTATTATATGCTCATTCTTATTAGCGGGTGTGATCCAGTTTTCAAAAACTCTGGCTTGCGAGTGGGCAAAAGATATGATTCGGGTCAACTGCGTTGCACCCGGGACAATTAATACTCCTTTGACACAATCGGTGAGCAACTTCTTAATAATTAGTGATGCATATAGCATACTAGTTTCTAACTTTTAAAATATTACGTGCAACATTTCACCTATGAAGAACTATAAAAATTCAATAAATAATTTTCAGTGCGGGTTTCACTGCATGATGTTTTTTAAAAAAAAAATCCCATTAATCAAATTTGTGATGTGATGCCCTTATAGATTGTTCATGATAAAGAACTGTCGGCCAAAGTGCTAGAACATGTTCCCCTGAAACGGTTCGGGGAACCAGATGAAGTGGCAGCCGTCGTAGCATTTTTGTGCATGCCTGCTGCTTCCTTTGTTACCGGCCAAGTCATTTGCATTGACGGAGGCAGAGCAATTAATCTTGGATAAACAAGATCTCATGCAGATTACATTATATTAATGCTGTAAACGATTTGATAACATTGATGTGCTTGATGCATTGTATTTTATTTCAGTGTGAATGCTGATAATCGGACATTGTACAATTAATGATGATGTGTTCATCTTGCTGCATTTCTTTCCCATTTTATGTTCAATATTTTCTTGTGCTGATTCTAAGAGAAGGGCGCAACTCCAGATCGGAATCTTGCGGTCGCTATGAACGAGTACCTCGGATCTAAGGGGTTCGGTCTAGGCCTTCAGACCTTGGTTTTTTTAGGCCGTTCCCAGGCCTACTAGCATTGGAGGTTCTTTTCAGGCCCAATTAGTTGCCACAATAATGAAGCAGAAATGATAAGTGATATCGTTCAATTCGTCAACACGCGCCATCGCTCTGAAGAAAAAACACGCTCTTCTATATTTTCATCTCTTTTTTATTCCATGCTTGAGAGGTCCCCTCTATTTGCCTTTCTCCTCTTTCCGCTTCTCTCTCCCATTTCCTCTCCCCCTCTATTTTCCTTCTCTTCTCTATTCCTTCTCTTTTTGTTTTTTCTCTTTTTCGCCTTCCTTACACATCTCCTATCGCAATGTGAACTCTGACACGTATCGTGATGAACATGTATAAACAACAAAATAAACACATATAACAAACAAAGTGAACACATACAACAACAAAATAAAAACACATATAAAATGAACGGATTGAATAAATAAAGTGAACACTTATAATGCCTGAGTAAACTGAAGTAATAAACATTGTAAACATTTATAATGATAAAATTAATAGATAAGTTGAATAAAAAATTTAAAAAAATAAACTGAACATATTAAACAAATAAAGTGAACGCTTACAACACTAGATCAACAGATAACAAATAAAATGAACATCTATATAACAACATAGTGAAAAGAAATGAACATATATAACAAATAAAGTTAACATCTACAACACCAAGATCAACAGATAGAAATATAAACCAAATAAGAAATAAAGTGAGGGAGGAGAAAGAAGTACAAATCAGAGATCAAAAATAGAGTAGAAAAACAAAAACTCACTTAAAAGAAGAATGAGGTAGCATGGGACAGAGAGGAAGAGAGTGAAGGAAGATAGCTAATTAGGTATGCGTGGAGGGAATGCTGGGAGGGGAGATGTGAGTCGATGTCGTTGGCTGGGTGAGAGAGGATGAAGAGAGCGCTTCGAAGGGAGGGGCGCGATGAGGGGTCCACTCGAAGAGAGAGAACGCTCACTTGAGAGATGACAGTAATCAATTTACATCATGAAGTAAATATATAACATAAATGATAACTGCCATTATTGTTATCGCTTGTCATTAATTGAACAAAGTGAACATATAAAATAGAAAAAGGAACATATAGATGGTAATGGGTTTTACCTGCAGGAAATATGCTCGGCCCAAGCCTGGCCTGAATTATAAAAAATTTACCGAAAAAATTATAACTAACTTTAATTAATTTAGAAATTATAAAATAATCCGTTTTTAATTATTTTTTAAAAATGACTGCGCAGTTTCGGAATCTGAGATTCCGAAACTAATTCTGCTTAGTTTCGGAATCTGAGATTCCGAAACTAAACCTGCCGACATTTGTGCGGGAAAATAGCTAGTTTGGGAATCTCAAATTCCGAAACTAGCTAGTTTCGGATTTTAGGATTCCGAAACTAGCTACTTTCCCGCTATTTAATCAATTATTTCACTATTTAACCACTATTTAATCAATTATTTAATCAATTATTTCACTATTTAACCACTATTTAATCAATTATTTGCCCGTTATATATAACCCCCACCCCTCGTCCCTTTCATTTCTCTCCTCTCTCGCCTCTCGCGTCTCCGAAGAGCATCAAGTAAGTTTTTATTTTGTTTTATATTTTAATTTAATTATTTATTTTATTTAGATAAAATATGTTAATATTAGAAAAAATAGAGAAAATATTTGAAAATTTTGAAAATTTTGAAAAAAATTTTATTATTTGTTATGTATAATAATAATATAATTTTTGAAATTTTAACGTGATATAATAATAGAAAATTGCATTAAAAATTAGGTTAATATTAGAAAAAATACAAAAAATATTGTTAAAATATTGGAAAATTTTGAAAAAATCAAAAAAAATTCCTTTATATATTATGTATAATAATAATATAATTTTTTATTTTTTTACATGATATAATAATAGAAAATTTCATAATAAATTAGGTCAATATTAGAAAAAATAGAAAAAATAGTGCAAAAATTAGAAAAAATTCTATTTGTTATGTATAATAATAATAATATAATTTAGAAATATTGTAAAAATATTGTAGAAATATTGGAAACATGTTAAAAGATATTATAAATAATATGTAAAAAAAATATTGTAAAATTGTTTTATAATTTAGAAATATTTTAAAAATTGGAAAAATTAATACTAAAATTGGATAATTCGTTTAGGTTGATATTATCTTTTAAAATGTACAGAAAATATCTTACAAGAAGAGCAGTTGAATTGAACTTTGAGAGATATGGAGAAGGGAAAACCGAAGGTTGATGCAAAAGTTGACAATACTCCAACACTAAAAAACGAGGAGCAGTTGAATTCAATTTTGAGTGACGATGAAGATGGTGTAATTACAAAAAAACCAAGAAAACTAATGCATGTACGAGATTACAGGGCACTTTTCAAGCTTCCTGCCAAAAAGATGAAAGACAGTCCGAAAGAAGAACCGAGTGTTAACACTCCGAAAGAAGAACCGAGTGTTAACACTCCTGAAGATAATTGAATGCCTTAACGTTCTCTTTATTTGTGGACAAACTATTGTGTTGTTTAATTATGCATCTTGTTAACATATGTGATCTTTATATGTATTTTGTTAACTGTTTGTTTAATTTTAATCTGGCTGACATTTTGTGTGGTTTAGTTGGTTGTTTAATCTTTACATGAGGTTATTTTTTTAAAATTTTTTGTAAGCATAAAACTAAAGAGATATATAAAATATGAAATATAAAAATCACAATACGAGATATATAAAAAAACACCAAGTACGAGATGAAAATATCATAACAATGTCATAGAAAACGAGATACAAAAATCCTAATTCCGTCCATCACGACGGTAATTCTCCGTTGCCGGGGAATAATCAATATAAGCGCCTGGTGGCTGTCGGCGCTGTCGGCCGCGAGCAAGTCTTGGAGTGGGACGAGGCGCAGGAACTGGAGTGGGAAATCGAGGAGGTCTACTAGATGATGCCCCAGGATGACCAGACTGTGGACTGTATCCAGGAAATGGAGACTGATACTGAGGCTGCGACTGAGAGAAAGTCGACAACGGATCATCATCTAAGGGAATACCGTATGTCTGGAAATAAGCATCAGCCTGAGTCTGGTACTAACTCTGCTGAGGCTGCTGCATATAGACCCCTCCATACTGACTTTGCTGCATATGACCCCCTCCAAACTGCGTCTGAGTCTGGTACGGAGGATAAGGAGTATGCTGGGTGGGGTAGTCTGGGTTGTTAGGAAATGCTCATATTTTAATTCTAGATTAATTACAACTAATTAATCACCATTAACAACAAGCAAATCAAGAGATCTAGTGCTAAAGCAATCACACGTCATGAGAAAGGAAATAGAATCATTACCTCTCCTTAAATCGTATTAAGGAGGTTAGATCCTAAGCGTAGGAGTCGATGGGGTGCTCTCCAACTTCGTCTCCCCTCCAATGGCGGTGCCGGCCTCGAGTCCACCAAGAGAACTAGTCACTAAGTCTAATTATTGTGCTAGCAACAAAGACTAGTGTCTAATCCCTTTAGTTTCCTCCTTGCACTAATCCTATTAGATGTATTTGGTGGAGGAAATGAAGCTCAACACATGAGCAAGGAGCTGAAATTTTCAGCTATGGAGGCGCAAGAGAGAGAAGGGAGGAAGAAATGGGTGGAGGCTAGGGTTTGCTCCCAAGGGGACCCCTTTATACAGCCAACAACTCTCATCCTCTCTTTGACTTATTTACAAGTTTGCCATCCATACCCTAGCTGAAATTTACATGGGCTTTTGGGCCTTTTTCTCCATTTGATTTGGGTCTTTAATTCATTTAATTAAAATCCATTTTCAATGCTCTTTAATTGGACTATTCATTTGCTATGAAATGTTGGCCCAATTAATTAATATAACTATTTATATCAATATGTGTTGACTCTAAAATAATTATTAAATCATTAATAACTATTTTGGGATTAGATAATGTACTAATCTATTTCTATATGATCCTTTTGACTCAAATAATTATAACAGTTCATAACGGTATATAATTAATTAGTCAAACTATCATATTTTCTCAATACCCATTATTGTGAATAAATAGATAATACACTGTGTGACTAAAACTCTATTTGTGTGACCCTTTGAGGATTTATACTATGTTGGCCATGGAAATAAATCGTTATTTATTTCCAATAATCATAAGCGGTATCTAGCAACACGTTATGATTCCCAATTCGCATAAATAATGTACTGCTACAATATGTCAATCCTGCATAAGAAATATTAGTATTTCCTTGTCTGATTCTTATGTCACACGATATCTTTGTATAATCCAAGATAGGAATGTGTCATTCTTGCAGATTATACATTTCTTGATCTAGAGTTGATTGTACATGTTGGCCAAACAATCCTACTCCATCAAGGGGCCCAAACAGATATCATCACTCATCAAGTATATTAATGAGGGACATACGGTTTTCTTGATGAACAACTTTTCCCCGCACAATTCAAGAGAACATAAATAAAGTCCTTATAGCAGCCTTTATCAGGAATCAACGTTAGACGATATTTATTGAACCTATCCTCATGTGGAAAAGGTGAACATCTCAAACTTAGAATCAAACTGATATGAAATAAACATTGACACATAACACAATCCATATGTTTATTTCACTGGGTCAAGTCCTGTACTATGTTCCAATAACATACACATATGCAATTAAGTTGGTAACTCCTTATCTATGATTTGTAGAACTTAATCATCACTTAACTTGCATACTAATCTTTTATGATAATTAATGTTCCTTGTTAATTATCAAGATTATGGACGATTTAGATTTATTATTGTCATTCTAATGAATGATCCACAGAGATCTACAATTCAGATCCTCAACCTGAATGATCTGTCAATAATAAACTCTAGAAACAAATGATCAAATATCATCATTAACATAAACTAAGAAAATAAGTCATTAAATATTGACTTCTAGGACATAACTCCAACATGGGTGTGGCTGAGAATAAGGTGGAGGTAGAGGTGGAGGTGGAGGCTGTGGCTCAGCAGTCTCAGGCTCAGCAGTCTCAGGCACAGATGGTCGGGAATGAGAGCGTCTGCTCTGAGTGATCGGCTGGCTAGGGCGCGGAACATCAAAAAATGAATCGAAATCATGCAAACTGAAATCACCCTGTTACACATAATAGCAGTAATAATGTTATAAAAATAATTTTGAAAAAGAAGAACATAAGAAGAATAACACAATAATATTAGATTAAGTTTGTGATATACCTGCATGAACCGATGCTCCTCCCAACCGGGCTCCGGAAGCTCCTCCTCGTCAGACGACGTATCAGGTATGGATGCGATATCCGTCGGAAGACCCTTCGACTCCAATACATGAGGTATCCGATGAGGCTTGCCGACAAGATCCAATGTCGTGCTGCAACTAGTAAGCAGCGTCTTCCCAGCACGTCTGAATCCCTTCTTCACCGCCCATGCACATGCTCGAAGCACCTCTCTCAAAGTATGCTTAACATGTTTAACCAATGTTAGCCATCAAATTATATTTGAAATCGGTTATTGTGAATGGTTATTGCATCAAAATGAACTCACCAAAGCCACGTGTGCAGGACTGTCGCGAACGTACGACATATCGGCAACCGGAGCTGTCTCTGTCTCCTCCGGAATATGTACGACATACGCACCCCCATGTACCCTCAGCCAGCGTAGATACGTGGCCTCGATAGCATCGCTCCACGGCCGCTCCTCCCTGACTCTAGCCTGTGCCATGTCACCCCACATGCCTACCTCCGTCTCGAAAACGCCACGCCAGTCTCTGTTTCGGTAGGTGGTGAACATGTATCCCATCAGCTGCGACGTCCTCTGCCAAGCCTGTTTTATTTTGAAATTATATTAAGTAAATATATTAACTAATAATAAGTAAATATAGTAGTGAAAAATATATTTTATTGTACCTCAGGTCGAGGTGGCGGCACTGCCTGGTACAGCATGAACTGGTGCATGACACGATCGGCGTAGTGCCACATCACCATCCAGTAATGAATGCACGGGATGCGGACAACAAACAAGCTCGGATCAACCTGAGCATAAAATGTATGAATTTAAAAAAATAAAAAATTATATTATTATTATACATAACATATAATGCAATTTTCTACTATTATTTCAAAAGAATATTAACATAATTTTTTAATAATTTTTCTATTATTATAACATGTAAAAGAATAATATATTCATTACAAACCTGAGCATAACGAGGCATGAGGGCCCTCATATGGTCATAAGGCCTCCAATGGACGTGCTCGGGTCTGATCTTCATGAGAACGTCCCGAGCATAATCCATTCCGGATGAGTAACCAGGGCCTTGATACTTCTTAGATCTTGGACGTGTAGTCCATCTCCTGCAAATATTTGAACATGTTTGTTTAGTTATCTTATTTTTAAATATAAATATTTGAACATATTTGAACATCTCCTGCAAATATTCAAATGTGTTTAAAAATTTAATCTCAAATGCAATGAACATACCTCCCGTAAGGTGCACAGGTATCAATAGATGTACATATTATGTCAGGCAGTCAATTATGGCAGGCAGTCAATTTCATTTATGTCAGGCAGTCAATTATGGCAAAACAAATGTACATATTATAATAATTAACAGAACTCATAAATATTTTATAAAAATCTACGAACCCGCAAAAGATCGAGATATAAGCCGGAACAGAGTCCCCCGTGGCATCCGGAAATAACGTGCAACCAATAAGCTCTAGCACGAATGCCCGTGTGTATCTAGCAATCCGATCCTCATCGTCGAGGACAACATCCTTCCAAATCTTTCGCAGCTTCGTAAATCTAACGCAATGTTTTTTCCTGCATTTCGACTTTATTGTCAGAACAAAACATTAAGTTTATTATAAATTACACAATAAGTTTTATAATTTTCTTACGTTTTATCTTTTTCTCGGAAGCACTTTTCCACTTCCTCCTGCGGTGTGTCCCGCGGCAACGCATATGTCGAAAGAAGCTCGATATAATCGAAATGACAACGACCCGTCACGACTCGGCCACTCGTGACGGGTAAACCATATAAGAAAGCCACGTCCTGCATTGTAGTTGAAATACTATTAGTATACATATAAATCATAACACAACTAAGATGAAATTTACTTATAAAATGTCACGTACCTCTAGACTGACGGTCATCTCGCCGACATGAGGAAAGTGAAACGTGTGGGTCTCCGGCCTCCAGAACAAGGCCAAACCCTGCACAAGCGTATGATCCACAGGCATATGACCAAGCTGAACGACGTGGATCAACCCAAGTGTCGTCAGATGCTGGTCCACCTGAGGAGTCCTAGCCATCATCGACTTGTGCATCAGTGGATGCCATATCTTTATTTATCAGAAAAAAAAAATTTAGAGACTATATTGATTTGAAGTTGATTTTCAAATAGTAATGAAAAAAAATAAAATAACATACATCAGGGCCACGAAGCTGGTCTGGTTGCAAATGCAACAGACGATCAGCACCAGGAGGAGGAGGAGGAGGAGGAGGGGAAGAAGAAGGGCCCGCTGAGGTAGAAGCGCCGGCATCAGCAACACCAGAGGAAACGACGTCCGTAGCCTCAGGCACGGCTGAAGTAGAAGCTTGAGGATCGGTCCGTAACCTCGTAGATCTCTGTGAAGCTGGAGACGTTCTTCTTCTCGGGGGGCATTTTCACTTAATAAAAAAAAATTCAATTTCAGAAATCTAACAAAATTTCGGCAGCATCTCCCCTGTACCGGGAGAGTTTCCGAAAATTTCTTTACCCAAATCCCCCCTAAATAAATCCATTTCAAACCAAGCAATCATATCATATCATATCATATCATATCACAATCGACAATCATATTCAATATTCAAAATAAAAAACTATCATATCATATCATACCAACCAATAAACTATTCTAAATTACATACATTAACTATGCAAACTAAATAAATTAATGAATAAAAAATACTCATCTCGATCGACAATTGCTGCTGAAATAGGAAATTTGAATCTTGAATCTTGTTTGAAATTTTCTGCACATTGAAAAACAAAACAATATATCAACCTATAAGAATTGTCCAATTTTTCTATTAATTTTACTAATTTTTCTATTGATTTTCCTAATTTTTAAAACAATTTTATGTTATTATAATATGTACAAATATCAAACAATATATTATTAATTTACATAACAAATAATATAATTTAATATGATTTTTTAATATTTTTTATATTTTTCCTATTTTTTCTGTTATTAACCTAATTATTTAAACAATTTTTTATTATTATAAGATGTAAGAAATATAAAATTTGCTAAAATATTTTTTTCCTTATAAATAGAATTTAATCTCATTTTTTTATTTTTTTGGATATTTTTTAAATATTTTTCCTATTTTTTCTATTATTAACCTAATTTTTTTAATAATTTTTCTATTATTACAACATGTAAAAACAAAAATTTTCCTAAAATATATTTATCCTAAATAATAGAATTTAATCTGATTTTTTTATAATTTTTTTCATATTTTTTGAATAATTTTCCTATTTTTTCTATTATTAAACTAATATAACTAAATAAATTAAATAAATAAATTAATTAAAAAAAATAAAAAATAAAAACTTACCTCAGATCTCGCGGAGAGAGAGCGTCCGAAGCAAATGAAAGGGACGGGGGAGAGAGGGAGGGGTCGCGCGCAATATATAATAAGCCTAATTCTAGTTTCGGAATCTGTGATTCCGAAACTAAGCAGAATTAGTTTCGGAATCTCAGATTCCGAAACTGCGCAGTCATTTTTAAAAAATTAATTAAAAATGGATTATTTTATAATTTCTAAATTAATTAAAGTTAGTTATAATTTTTTCGGAAAAATTTACACCTGCATGCCTGAGCCCAAACAATTGGGCCTCAAAGTCAATACTTACCTTCCCGACATGCTTTTAACCCAAGCCCATGCCTGCTTGAGCCCGCCTGGCAAATCATTAGTTTGTCCATTTATGTGACATAGATATTTCATATAATTTCAATAAGTAGCAATCATTTACACGTAGATTAGGCCTGTCAAAACGGAAACGAAAAACGTGGTGCCGTTCCATTTTAAAAAATGAAACGGAATGTGGCACCAATTTTCGCTGCCGTTTCAGAAAACGAAACGAAAACGAAACAGATAATTATGCCGTTTTACCGAAATGGAACACCGAAATGAGGAATTATAATGGAAAACAGAAACGAAACGGAATGTGGCACCAATTTTCCTTACCGTTTCAAAAACGAAACGAAAACGAAACAGAAATTTCGTTTCGTTTGCCGAAATGGCACGAAAACGAAATAACCTCATTCCATGTGCGTTTGGCACGTTTGCCAGCCCTAACGTAGATTGAACTTGGGTTAGATAATAATTTTTAAAGAGCTTCCGAATACATAGGTCTATTCATAGGTCTAGACCAAATTTAATTGCCATATACTCTAATTAATAGGTCCATCAGGCAGCCCGTCAGGCTGGACCTCAAACCCATGCATGGCCTGGTTTGTCCTTAGGCCTGACCTGGCCTTTTGTCGCTCTGGGCCAGGCAGGTGAAGGCAGGCCTCTGGGTTAACAGGCTTAATTGTCACCCCTACATATAAATGATCGAAGTGAACACATACAAATAAATAAGTTTTGTCATCCCTTGTTCAGATTTTCATATGCATATTCAACTTATTTTTATGGCAAAATTGGATATAACCCCCCATAAACTTAGCCAATTGGATATAACCCCCTCTAATATTTGAAATCGGATATGACCACCTATAATTAGTCTAGTCTTGGATATAACCCCTTCTGATTAAATGTAAGCTTATTTTACATAAAGGAAAATAATATTTTAATATATGACTAAAATGCCCTTCCTACTCACCTTTGTACCCACGTTTTCACTTCGTCTTCCCAGGGACATTAAAAAAATGGAAAAAGATAATCAATGTACAGAGTTAAATATCAATATTGATTTATATTTCATTGTACGTATCTCTTGTTTGCATAATATTATTTCTGTTTAATAAATTTCCATTCAAAATATTATAAGACTCTTGTTTCTATGTGGCTCGTGGCGAAAGTTAATTAAAAAAGTAATTTCTGGTTTGTAGTGGCACACCATTGAAAGTTTAATAGTAAGTTATACAGAATTTGACAAATTCTTCTTGATGCTTGCATCGACAATTTGAAAATTAGGTCAAATTATGTTGAATCACATTAGTGAATAACAACTTTCAAAACTGAAGTTAAATGTCCGTTTGTTAAAAAAGAAAAAAAAAAAAGAAAAAAGCATTAGAAACTAAGGAAATAATTGGATGACCATTCGGAGACTTTTTGTTCTTTCCTTTACTTTTATGTCGCTACAACATGAATGGAGAAACGTCGAAAGATGAAAAGGACGGGTAGAAGGGGTAAAAGAAAAGAGTATTTTGGTCATGATATGTAAATATTAATTTTTTTTATATAAAATATGCTTACATTTAATCAAGAGGGGTTGTATCCAAGACTAGACTAATTATAGGGGGTTATATCCAATTTCAAAGATTAGAGGGGGTTATATCCAATTGACTAAGTTTATGGGGGTTATATCCAATTTTGCCTATTTTAATTGAACTATTTATTTGTATTTTTCACTTTGATTATTTATATGTTTACCATGTTTATTTTATGTATTCATTTTGTTTAAGCGATATATGCGATGACAAACTACAAATGGTAGTAATCAATATGCTAGTAATCAATTTCCAATATATAATGTGTTTGGAAGTGTTAATTGTGAACAAGGGTGTCGTTTGGGATGCATGAGAATTGGCCAATTCCCGGAATTGGCAATTCCATTCCCCAATTTTTCATCCAAACGGTTTTGGAATAGCCAATTCTATTTCTAACATAATTTTCAATAACACTCTTCACATTTATCTCTACTTTTTCACACTTCCCAACGCTATTCCTAAACTCACCATCCAAATAACATTTCCAATTCCCGGAATAGCCAATTCCCACAATTCCTGTGAATAATATTTTTTCCTAAATTTATGCTATTCCTACCATATTCCTAACCCATCCAAACTACCATATTCTCTGATCAGAGGCAGAAGGGCAGAGCTTTCTTCCATTTTTTCTCTCAGCTAATGGGTGCTCCTTCCAATACTTCACCAGTTGATGACCTCAGCTTGCTTTACCCCTCTCCTCACATCTTCCCAGATTCTCTCACTGCCTCTGTTACTGAGGAAGAACTCATCAATGTCATTAAGGCTTGGCCCAGCAACAAGTCTCCAGGCCCCGACGGTTACACTGGAGAGTTCTTCAAGTTCTTCCTTCCTGAGCTAGCACCAGAACTTTTGCTCACTATCAATTGGGGTTTACAGCACCAATCCCTTTTCCCTCTCAACAATTCTTTCATTGCTTTGATACCCAAGAAGGAAAACCCTTTGGCCCCGGGAGATTTCAGGCCTATAAGTGTGGTCAATTCCATACAGAGAATCACCTCGAAAATCCTTGCCAACAGACTGCAACCGCACCTTTCCTCTTTGATCTTAGACTCTCAGTCGGGCTTCTTACAGGGGAGGCTCATCACTGAGAACTTTCTTTATGCGCAGACTGTCACACAATTTGCCAAAAAGTCCAATCTGCCCCTGACTTTGTTTAAGGCTGACATTCACAAGGCGTTTGACACTTTAAGCTGGAGCTTCATCAGATCGGTTCTACTGGCGTTAGGCTTCCCCAACAGTTGGGCTGATTGGATGGTGAATTGTGTACTTCAGGGATCCTCCAAAGTTATTGTCAATGGAGTTGCTGGTAAAAGTTTGTTCCTCCGTAGGGGAGTTAGGCAGGGGGACCCTCTCTCCCCTGCACTTTTCATCTTGGCCATGGATTACTTGGCTAGATGGATGCAGAAACTTGTTCATTGTGGTGCAATCTCACTTCCCTTGCCTCACCTCAAACCCTGCCTTCTCTACGCAGATGATGCACTTTTCTTCTTAAAACCTATCCTACAGCAGTGTCAGCTTCTTACCACTGTTCTGATAGGGTTTCAGAATGTCTCGGGTTTGGCTATCAACCCGACCAAATCACATCTTCTGCTCACTCCCCCTGACAGCAACCTTCTTCAAACCTTGGCACAACAGATTGGTTGTCAAACTTCTTCCTTCCCGATTACCTACCTTGGGCTACCCCTTTCTGATAAAAAACTCGCAAAGCCTGACTACCAACCGCTGCTCAACAAGTTCTCCTCTAAGTTGGCGGGTTGGTCGGCATCTCTCCTTTCTTTTGCAGGAAGATTAGTGTTACTCAAAGCTACCCTTTCTTCCCTTCCAGTTTTCTTCATGTCGGTCTTTCACTTACCAAAATGGGTTGTTGACAAAATTGACAAAATTAGAAGAACTTTCCTTTGGAAGGGTCCCACTGGTCAGGACAAAAAGCTTATTCTTGTAGCTTGGCAAAACATTTGCAAGCCAAAGAAGGTAGGAGGCCTTGGGGTGTTGGATCTCCACACTTTTAACCTCTGCTTGATTGCTAAATGGATTTGGCGCTTTTTTGCTCTCCCCCACTCGCCGCTCTCGCAGCTGATCTCAACTCTCCACCCGGTTTTGGACTTCCCGTTCCCTCAGTTACCTGCTCTCTCCAAAGCTTTTACTTCCTTATGGCCTTTTTTCTCCATTGGTTTCTCATTCTCTCTGATTTCTGGTAAGCAAGCTCTATTTTGGCACCACGATTGGGGCTTGGGCATTCTAAAATATGCTTTCCCTCAACTTCACAGCTTTGCAGTTTCCTCCCTCATCACTGTTTCTGATTTCCTGCGACACTATTGGCCTGATCCTTCCCTCTTTTTCATGCCCTCTATGTTCTCACAGCTTTACCAGCAACCCAGCTTGTCTCTCTCTTACACCTACTTACCACCACTCTATCCTCTCTCAACTTAGGGTCCCAACTTCTCCATGATCTGCCTAGTTGGAAACTCCTCCCCCCATCCTACACTTCTGCCTCTTTGTACTCTTTCTTAAAGTGCAATCCGCTACAATTATCTCCACTCAGACTGCTTTGGAACCTACAGGCCCCACCTAGAATTCTAACTTTCGGGTGGCAACTCCTGCAGCAAAGGTTGCCTACCACTGATGTTCTCCAGAAAAGGGGTTGGCAGTTGCCAAACAGATGCTATCTCTGTACTGTCCAAGAAGAAACAGCTATTCACATCTCCTTCCATTGCCAGCTCTTTAAGCAGGTCTCAGATTTAGTGTACCAACTTGCTTACATCTCTTCTCCAATGACAGGTGATACCTTCCAATTGCTGCAGTGTGTGCGCTGTGATAAAAAGCAGAGAGAGTTGCTGCTCATCACCTGCTTTGTACTCTGGAGAGAGCGTTGTGACAGACTCTTCAACTCTAGACAAAAGAACCTCTATGCTCTAGCAGAAGATATTATCTCAGAATGGAGAGTCTTGAATCCTTCAGGACCTCCCATCTATTAGCTTTTAAGGAATCTTTGTACCTTTTTTCCTTCTTTTTTTCTTTTATTTTCTTTTTCGGCTGGTTCATTCTCTGAACTAAGCCCTTACTGTACATATTCACCTCCTTTATTTATAAAAGTTTTGGGGCTTGACCCCTTGCTTTCTTCAAAAAAAAAAATTTGTTCATGAACGATGTTGTTTGGATGGTTTGTTGAGAACAAGAACTAGGATAAAAAATAATAATAATGATTTAATTTCTTAATACCCCTTTATATTCTAATATAAAATAATAATATTAACAAAATAATTAGCGGGGAACAATGATTAATCTATAGTATTAATTAAATATTACGGCGCTATGGTACACGGAAATCTGAGCCGTTCAATTCTTTTGATCGATCTGCTCCGTTAATCAGCGATTAATTTGTTTCTCTCTCTTCATTCTCCTCTTTATGATCTTCTCTCTGACTCTCTCGTCGACGACTGAAGGAAAAATAAAAAGCTGCCGCCTCTCTTTCCTCTCTCTGTCAACCCCTGCTACCTCCTCCGGCCCACCCCAACAAATAACCACCACCCCGGCCCCGGGCCCCTCCTCTGCCAATCCCTCCTACGTCCTCCTCCTCTGACTTCCCTCCACCGAGCGCCAATTAAATGGCCTTATTGATGTGTACCGCAAGACCTATGCCACTGATGGCATCCAGGGTCTCTACCGTGGGTTCAATATCTCCTGTGTTGGTATTATTGTGTACTCTTATGTTATGCTCTAGATTGCTGGCCCGCCTTTTATTGGAGCAATATGTCTAATTAGCGCAGAGAGCTACCATTCAAGCTCGAGTATCTGTAGTGGCAGAATCCTATTATAAATTGAAGAATAAAACAGCTATAGATTAGTTAACTAGATAAATAATATTCTTTGTTAATTGAATGTTTGTTGGTGATTTTGAACAGAATGAATGGTGACGTCATTGCCCTCGCTTTTGAGGTTGGTATTTATTTTGTTATTTCATGTTTGTGATGTCTTATATATATATTTACTTGGAAAGAATGGCTTTTTGTTGTAGCCTTGCGTAAAAATATTATACAATGGATAGAGAGTTGCAAAGAATGATTTATATATTTCTCTCATTAACAATATATCTAAGTAGATTGAATTTAGAGGCAATAAGCTCTAGATGTTATTTTGATACAGGTTCACATTGTGTACCAGTTTCTGGTATGAGATTTTAGGTTCTGGTATAGAAACAGGGATGGGTTTGTGAATTTCGGAAGTTTTTTAGGGCTTAAGTGAAGAAAAACAAGTTTTTCTCTAAAAACAGGGGAAAATTGTGAATTTCCAGGCTTAAATGGGTTTGGGTTTAATTCCTGCCTTTCTAGGTTGGAACTGGATCCAAAACCCTCTTCTATTCGGAGTCTGATCGTTTGGAGATCGAATGTGGATTTTACAGCGAATAGGCAGTGCATTATTGCTCATTCATTTGGTAACTTAAATAATGAGGCAGAGATGATTCGATATCTTTCTTCAACTTCTTTTGGAGCACATTTTGCTGGTTCACCTGACATCTTTAATATAAGAATTTATATTGGTTGATGGTGGTGAGAGAAATAATTTCCTCAACATACTATTAGTTAACAAGTGTAACAGTATGAATACCCAAGAGTTTTTGGTATGAATGCCTATCATTTTCTACATTTAACACCTATTGTGCTCAAGTACATGTTTACCTTATTAATTTTCTTTGCTTTGTTCATTTTTTTATCATTGTTTTGTTCATTCTGTACAAGGTCTTTTTGACAGAGAGCAAAAGCAATGAAAAGGACTGGAACATTGAGCTTTTTGGTTGTGGTTGAGGATTCAATCACTGCCAGCTTGCCTCTCTCTAAATTCTATAATTTGAAAAGGTAACCGAGTTATATTTGGAACAAAAGTGATCAATCAAGAGTTGGTGCAGAAAAACCTTGCTGGAAGCTTAGGTTGGTAATAATCTAGAATGAGGTCTCAAAAAAAAAAAAATCTGAAATCAGCAACCTACTATTAGACTGAGAAAGTTAACTACAGGAGGTACATCATGCAATTTCTAATTTAGCCTTAGTTACATTCTTTTTTAGCATGAGTTAAATTTTATTTTATGGAAGAAGTGTTTCACTTCACGTCTCTTCAGACAGTTCAGGCCTACTATTATGTTCATAGATTGGTTTTTAATTTGGCTAATATTATGCTCACATGTTTTCTTATTTGTTTTATTAATTTATTTATTTACAATTTCTTAATTTACCTTATCAGACTTCTATTGAATGACTACCATAGCACAATGACCTTAAAGATTCTTTTCAGGGTTTATAGTCTAACACATTGGGTTTGATGGTATCTTTGTTGCAGTTGGAGTTTATGAAGCCTACAAAGGTTTTTTTTTTTTTCCCTTCTTTCTGACTTATCGTAAGAGATCAAATTAAGGAAATTGTCTTCGAAAAGTTTGTCAATGTATTTTGGCATTAAATTCAGCATTTTAATTAAGTTTTCATGGCCTTCAAATTTGATAATTTCACAATTCTTTACCGATTTTCACCATCTTTCTTTACTGGATCTGTTTTGGCAAGTTTTACCAAAATTTAATTTTTTTTTCATTTCTATTTCAGAGGTTGAATAATCATTCAAGCAACAGTAAGAAGCTTCCCGAGTTATATTTCTTTAGATTGAGCACACCTCTTTTAGGTATAAAAATTTATCACCCTTTTCTATTTTTCTAATTTGCTCGGTTCTGAATTTTTATCAATGTCTCCTTTAACTTGAGGTATTTAGTGATACAATCATACAGCCACATGAGGTTATTTTCCTTATTTGAAGTATTTTGGATTTCTAGAAAGCGTGGCTTTATAATTTTTATGAACTTTACTGTTACCAAATTGATGAAGGAGCTTCAAGAAGAATATTTTTTTTATATAATTTTTATAACGTAATCTGGTCAGTTTAAACTGAGCTTTTATTATTGTTTGGTTGTTGTTATTAAAAATTAGTCGCTAAGCATTCTATTTATTTTCTTTAGTTGTAGCCGTAATATGCAATTGAAGTTGATTACTATATAAATTTGTTATTAACAGTTAGTATACATCCCATGCTGGTCCCATTTGCTCCTTCTCTACCCTCAATCTATTATTTTTATTGAACTAGATCGTCTCTGATGAACAATGGTAGAGACAGAAAACAGTTTCAGGATATTCTTCTTTCTGCTCCTCTTACTTGGTTTGGTATTTTTTTTTTTTGGGGGGGGTTTCTTTTTTAATTAATTTTTGGTATTGGGATGGCTAGATTTGCTTGATTGGGGAAGGCAAATGGTATTTGAGTTAATATATTGTTCCAGGATCTTTGATGAAGTTTAACATTAACAAGAAATCTTTTAATAAAAATTTTGTAAAACTTTTTTTAATAAGTTCTTTTTTAATATATAAATATAGGCATTCAGTATTCAAATAGTCAGTATGAACAAATCAACCCGACAAATTTTGAATATATGTTACTGGTATCTTAATTACATCCATATATGATATTAGTGTGTGTTTTCTGACATTAAATATTCACTATATGATGTACAGTGAAGTGAGTGAATCACCTGCATTGTTCCTTAGAGAATCCAACGTCAATAGACTATCAGGGAGTATTATTAACATTTCTATTTTCTTTCTACAGATCAACTGATGCGGCCCAAGAATGTAAATTAGCATCCACTAGGTGCTGTCAACATGACATAGCAGACATAAGGGTTTTTACTGAAAAACTGAAGTGTGCCAATTTAGTGCTCGACTCTTTGGTAAGTATAGATGTTACTGACTATGAGTTTTGAGTTTTGTCATTGTTCCTTCTGTTAGAAAGTGTTTAATCTCAATTTTAAAGCTACAATTAGCATTAAACAAACATCAAACACCATAGATCTAGGCTTAAAGCCAATCGCACGCATTTCATGAGAAATAGGTAGGAGATTTATACCTCTCTTTGTGTAGCAACAAAGAGGCTCGATTCCTTTCACTTGGAGTCGATGGGGTGCGCGCTCCACCACCTCCACCACCAACGGTTTGCCTCTAGCCCACCAAGGATCCAACCACAAGCTCCTAAAGAATGCTAGTTCTCTTGAGCTTCTAGCTAATCAATTCACCTTGCTTCTTCTACGTTTAACTAATTTATGGAGAGGAAGAGAGGTGAAATGCTCAACACATGAGCTAGAAGGGAGAAGAGACCCTTTAGGGTGGCGGCTAGGATGGAGGAAGAGAGAGAAAGGGAGATGGCTAGGGTTTTCCAAAGAGGAGACCCCATTATATAGCCAACAACTTTCATCCTTCTTTCCAACTATTTACAAGTTTGCCACTAGGGCTTCTAGCCGAAAATTAAAGGGGCTTTATTGGGCTATTTCAAATGTGCAATGGCCCAATAAACTATCCCTTTAATTGTCTTTTCATTCTTCCTTAAATCGGGCCTTTAATTAACCAATTAAGTAGAAGCCCAATTAGCTCAAACTAATTAAAGTAAATTGAACATGATTAATTATTAACTCATTAATAATTAATTTAGGATTAGCAAATGCATTAATTCGTCTCCACATGATCCTTTTGACTTAATTAATTATAACGGTTCATAACGGTATATAATTAATCAATCAACTTATCATATTTCACAATACACGCTCTTGTGAATAAACAATTAATGCACCATGTGGTTAAAGTCCTATTTTGTGCGACCCTATTTGAGGATTTATGCTATGTTGGTCATGAAAATAAATCGTCATTTATTTCCAATAATCATAAGCGGTATCTAGCAACACATTATGATTCCCAATTCGCATAAATAATGTACCGTTACAATATCTTTATCCTGCATAAGAAATATAAGTATTTCCTTGTCTGATTCTTATGTCACATGATATCATTGTATAATCCAAGATAGGAATGTGTCATTCTTGCATATTATACATTTCTTGATCTAGAGTTGATTGTACAAGTTGGCCAAACAATCCAAACTCCATCAAGGGGCCCAAACAGATATCATCACTCACTAAGTATATTAATGAGGGACATATGATTTTCTTGATGAACAACTTTTCCCCGCACAATTCAAGAGAACATAAATAAAGTCCTTATAGCAGCCTTTATCAGGAATCAACGTTAGACGATATTTATTGAACCTATCATCATGTGGAAAAGGTGAACATCTCAAATTTAGAATCTAACTTATATAAAATAAACAATGACACTTAACACAATCCATATGTTTATTTCATTGGGTCAAGTCCTAACTATGTTCTATAACATACACATATGCAATTAAGTTGGTAACTCCTTACCTATGATTTGTAGAACTTAATCATCGCTTAACTTGTATACTAATCTTATTTGATAATTAATGTTCCTTGTTAATTATCAAGATTATGGACATTTTTAGATTTATTATTGTCATTCTAATGAAATGATCCACAGAGATCTACAATTCAGATCATCAACCTGAATGATCTGTCAATAATAAACTCTAGGAACAAATGATTAAAATCATCATTAACATAAACTAAGAAAATAAGTCATTAAATATTGACTTCTAGGACATAAATCCAACAATCTCTCACTTGGCCTAGAATCAATCAATAGTGACTTCTAGCCAGTGAAGAATTTAGAACAATGTCATATATCCATATATATATACATGTCTCGAACCTCAAATGATATAATACGGTTAAAGCAAGTTACTCATACGTCCATCACGCATGGATGCACAACTGCATCTCGTATATCACTTAAGGTAGAGGTTAAGTTAGAGTGTTCGCTGTGTCCGCGAATCTATCCAATTTTGTTTGACCCTCTGACCCTATATACATATGTACTCCTATATATGTGTTCTTGATCATCATCACGTGAGATCAAGTGACATTGTCATAGATCTTAGTTGGATCACCAATTTAATATTGGATTCTTCAAGTTTAAAATTGTCATAGATCTATATATGTGTTCTGCATGCAAACAACTATGGTAACTATATTACTAATAATCAATGAATAGCACATCAGAAGAAAAAATTGTCACCCGCTAGAAAGAGTAGGTGATCAGGGTCAAAACGCTACACAATTTCACAATTTAAAATTGATCTTGTGCTAATGAGAGCATATCAGATCCCCAAGCTCACCAGACTTCTTGTTAGTTCGAACTCATGGTGTTAAAACTGCAATTGATCTTAATTAATTTCAATGCAATTGCCATTTTTTTAAAATTAATTTAACAAACAGAACAGCTTTCAGATGGATATCAGTGCATAGTTAAATACCACAATGTCAAGTGATGCTTTAAAAAATTCCAATATCCAACTTCTCAAAATCTCTAGCCATGCGTGTGTGCGTGCTATAAAATTAGAAAAATTAAAACTGATCCTTCGGTTAATCCTTCTTCTATCTATTCGATCGCTTCAGCCAATCCCTTTCAAGTAATAAATCAAAATTAGGTACACTTGTACAATTGGAAGGTACAATGTGCTCTTTTGCAATAGAACACGCTTTTACAGCTATACCATTTATCCTAAAACTGATAAAAGAAGAAGAAAAAGAGTGAAGATCTTCACCTCCTTGCTCAGCCGATGGCACGTCAGTAAGAAGAAAAGCCATAGACCCAGCTAAGAGAAAGAGAGAACAGGTGAAGCTGTCTGAACGAACCTCGCGAGAACCATGCTGACCATGCCACAATCTTCCACCTGACACCACGTGCTCTGCACGTGAGCTACTCCGGCACCGACTCTTGTCCTCACCCCTTTCTTCGCCTTATTCTCCCTTCCATCCCCTTCGAAGTACATCCTCTTCCCAAAACCTAGTTGCGGAGGTCGCGAATCTACAAACGTCCATCCATTGATGTTGGTCTCAACAGAGATCGAGAGTTCGTAGGAGTCATCTTCTCCGACGCTGGAGAGGATCGCTAGAGGCGGATGTAGGTTGTCCCAGTCCCAAATCGCTACTGGCATCTCTTCTCTCTGTCGCCATGGCTTCGGAAAAAAGGTCACAGAGAGGGCTAGGAATCTAACTTGCGATCCCTCTCTCTATTTTTATTCTTTTTCCTTCTGGTCTAACGGAAGAGAGGTTTGCAGGGAGAGTATTGATCTCTTCTTTTTACATATAACCCCCCTCTCTCCCCCTCTTGGCTTCAATAAAAAAAGCAAAAAAGAAGTGCTAAAAGATGAGAAGGAAGAAACCATTACGGAGAAGAAAAGAAAGAAGAAATAAGAGAGGGGAGAGAGAGAGATAGGGGCTCGCCTGATGAAAAGAGAGCTTAATTTTGCGGACAGATCGAAGTGGACGGACAGATCGAGATTGAGTATTGATGTAACGGACAGGATCACTAGCTGAAATCAACGGCCTGGATAAATCTGAAAGAGCACTGTAGATAATGTTCCTGAATTTGGAGTATTTTTTGATATATTTGTAAAGCACTACAGTAAAATACGCAATATGCAAATATCATAAAAACTTTGAAACCAACATCAGATAGTATTTTTCTTATAATAAATTTGGAGTCAAGTTTTCGGACTTATTTCAAATTTAAATATCTATAGAGTTTCAAACAATTAACATCAGTTGCATAGTAGTGTAAGCAATTTTAAAAAATTATTGTTGAAGAAAACGAAGGAAACAAATAAGGGTAATTCTCACGTGAATACATGGACGCAATCTAGATCCTTTATTCAAACTCTAATCAAATCACAACCATTCATCATTTTGAACGAATGATTTAGATTAATCCCATTAAAAAAAATATATATCTATGGCAGAATTACCTAAAAAGTAATAGTCAAGGCGTCAATCTTTATATGTCTTGATCTGAGAAGCAAAGTCTTGCCAATTCTCGATTATGATGAATCGATTTTCTGTCTTGGTCCAAGAATCTTTACTTATTTCGTTGTTAGGGGAGGAAAAAGAAAAAAGGTTGAGACGTTGAACATCGTTTTTCACATCTCTTGCTTTTTTTCTGAATTTAGTCTATCAATTGTTAGACCTTGATTAATTAGAATCGCTTTGTTTTAACACTGGATTTCATTTTATTAGAAATTTTTTTATCGAAATGAATATTATTTGATTGGAATAACTATATTATATTATTATTAGAGCTAATAAAATCCTGAAAAATCAATTCTAATAGAATGAAATGAAATTAAATACCACGTAAAACCCATTTTGATCAAATTCTCAAACATATCATCCTTAAAAAATAATATTATCAAATACCAATCACATATTGACACCGAGCCAGCCTTTAGTCTCAGTGTTTTAAAAAAACATGACGCGTTCAAACACGGCATGACACGACATGGTACGGAGGTGGTACGACAAGGTAAGACACGAACACGATACAACACGAGAACTTAAGTGTGTCGTGTCTTTAGGCGTGTCATGTCCGACTTTGAAAGCATAGACACGGCACACAAATTGTCCAGACACGACACAACACGATACGAAACACGGCACGATACGGGACACGACAAAACCAGAGACACAATAAGTTTATAATGATGGTTAAAGATGTTAAATTTTATAAAATAATAAAAAATTTCTTATAGGTGTGTTTGGCTTATTCACGAACAAGGGACTTGTCCCTGTTCGTTGTTTGTTGTTCGCGGAAAAACACGGAACTGGGAACAACCCTCTTGTTCTTTGTTCGCGTCTTTTCAGTTCATGTTTGGTTCGCACGAACAAGGCTTGTTCGCGAACAGCATGTTCGTGTCGAGTACCAAACACGGCCATATTATCTATTTTTTAGGATAATTTCATAATTCGAATTTCAAATTCATTCCTAAACATAAGTATATGACTATATTTTATGAAATTCAAACGTATTCCAATACGATACGGCCCGACACGTGTAAAAATAACACGTCATGACACAGCACAAGGATACGAGACGTGTCGTGTCCTAATGTCCATCCTTAGAATTTATCTGGATGTCTAATGTTCCCTGCCTCCGAGATTTATTTGTTTATTTCTATTCTCCACCTGCTCTGTATTATTTTTATTTTTGTTTATTCAATCTTACAGCACATCAACCACTATTCTCTGCCTTCTTTTTTTAAATTAGTTAAATCAAATCTCTACTATGTATACTCAACAGTCCTCTCTTGACTTCTGCTGCCCGGTCCGGAACCAAAGCTCTCTCTCCCTAGCTACCTCTCTCCACTCTGGTTTGCTTTCTCTAAAAACCACGTAGAATTGCAAATATCGATTTATCTCCCTCAGAACGGTTCATATATACACGAAGGGAGAAAGAAGAATAAGTAAGAGAATGGAGAGCAGAAGAAAAGAGGAGAGATGGAGTTTGGAGGGAAAAACGGCCTTGGTCACCGGTGGCAGCAAAGGAATTGGGTATCTTTTCTTTTATTCTTTTGTCCTATTTTCAGCAGTAATAATAACTTCATAATTTTTCTAAAATAAATTTGTAAATTGTTCCACTGAGCAACAATACACCTTGAACATGTTATAACTTATTGAAAATAATTTAGAATTGTGACGGACAGATAAACAAAATTTAGTAATGAAAACACAACTTAAATTGTACAGAGCCTTTTGTGAACAAAAAGAGTAGCATTCTTCTCGTAGAAATAGTCCTTGTATAATATATGAATTTTTTCAACAACTTTACTTAATAATCAATCTGTTTTTTTAATAAAAGAACTCAATTTGAAATTTTGAATTTTCGAAATTTATATACTTGCTTCGAATAAAGAAGTTCTTGGATAATCAAAGAATGATCAATCTCTTCATAGCAAAAGTGGTCAAAATCTGGACTTCCATAACAAATGTAATGGAAGCCGCAGATTGATATGTGATAACTATATATGCTCATGAACAATCCCTGAAAAATGCATAACTATTTCTATCTTTTTAGTTTCCAAGCAATAATTCTGTGGCAGATGGACAATGAACTTAGTATTTTCTTAATTTACTTTTACCAAAATTCATTGTAACGCATACTACAAGGGCATGTTAGTTGAGACACGTTACTTGTTTATTTGTTCAACATTTTGTTTCAAAGGCCTTTCTTATTCAAATCATTTTATGCGCATGTTACTTGTAGTCGAGGAATAGTAGAAGAGTTGGCTGGATTTGGAGTTAGAGTTCATACATGCACAAACGAACATAATTTGGACAGTTTAATAGATGAATGGAGAAGCCAGAATCTGCAAGTGACAGGTACAGTATGTGATGTCACGAGCCGCACTGATAGAGAGAAACTCATGGAAGAAGTCAACTCAATTTTTGAAGGAAAGTTGGATATCTTGGTAAGTTAAAACGGTGTAATTAAGTCAGACCTAATTAATCTGGAGTCATCACCAAATATTGATCTTGTGACATAGCATCATGGTATGTCATTTTGTCATTTTTTTGACAGTAACAAAATCTAATATTGATCTTCTTCAAATTCTAGATTAACAATGTAGGCGGCGGCAGCTTCAAACCAGCAATAGAAATTACAGCCGAAGATTACGCCTCTTGCATGGCATTAAATTTTGAAGCATGCTTCCATTTGAGTCAGCTCGCGTATCCTCTTTTAAAAGCATCAGAAAGAGGCAATGTTGTTTCCATCTCTTCCATCGGTGGTATAAGAGGAGTACCAGGTTCTGCTCACTATGGTTCCGCCAAAGGTACTTTTCGACATTATTATTGGCATAAACAATAAATTGTGATTAGTTCTCTTACATCAGTTTTTTTGTTACAAATTATAAATGATATCTAAAATTGTACTTTAAGAATAATAAATCTTATCTAATGCAAAGATGGGAGCTGGACTCCTATTTTTCGTCAAAAAAAAAAAAAAGAATAATAAATCTTTGAGACAAGCTTTTTCTTTTTTTTTTTTTTTTTGAATTAACTATTTAGGAAAATGAATTTTGCAACTTTTTTCCACAAAATGTTTTGAATAATGTAGCTTAACTACTATTTTATATATATACACAATCTTCCTTAGGAGCTGTGATCCAGCTTACGAAAACTCTGGCTTGCGAGTGGGCAAAAGATATGATTCGGGTCAACTGCATTGCACCCGGGACAATTAATACTCCTTTGGCACAATGGGTGAGCAACTTCTTAATTATTAGTTATTACTTAGTGATGCATATATATATATATAGCATACTAGTTTCTAACTTTGAAAAAGTCGACGTACATCATTTCACTTACGCATAGCTATAAAAATTCAAAAAACAAATACGAAATAAATAATGTTTATGGTGGGCTTCATCGTATGATGTTTTAAATAATCCCATTAATTTGTGATGTGATGTCCTTATAGGTGGTTAATGATAAAGAATTGTCGGCCAAAATTCTAGAGCATGTTCCTATGAAACGGTTCGGGGAACCAGATGAAGTGGCAGCCGTTACAGCATTTCTTTGCATGCCCGCTGCTTCTTTTGTCACCGGCCAAGTGATTTGCGTTGACGGTGGCAGAGAAAGTAGCTTATGATAAACAAAATCTGATGCAGATTACATTAACTTAATGTTATAAACGATTTGATAACATTGATGTGCTTGATGCATTATATTTTATTTCGGAGTGAATGCCTGATAACGGACAATGTACAATTAATGATGATTTCTTCTTCTTACTTGTATTTCTCCTCTTCAATATTAGTTTCGGACTTTGGACGTTCGATATTAGTTTCGAACTTTCAAAGTTCGATAATTGCAATACTATTTTTAAAATTCAGATAATTTTGATTAATTAAATTGAAATTTTCGATTATTTTAATAATAATTTTTAAATTTTTCGACGAGTAATACCTCGGATCTTCAGCATCAAAGTCTTTAACTCTTTAAGTGGTTGGGTTGATGTTGACAATATCTGTTAACCACTTTCTAGGAAAACAAAAATACTGACCTTTCAAAATAATAGCACACTCCAAATTCCACTACAGTAAAATACGCAATACGCAAATATTATATAAACTTTAAACATTGTTTTTTATATAATAGAGAGTCAAGTTTTCCAACTTAATTCCAATTTAAATCTGTAAGGACCTTCCAGTCGACTTTAGTGTAAATATATTTTAAAAAATTCTATATGGAGTTTCAAACAACATTAGTCGGTGCTTAGCCGGGGGGGGGGGGGGGGGGGGGGGGGGGGGGAGATTACAGTTGAAACGAGGGAAGGAAACGAAGGAAAAAATAAATAAATAATTGTCGAGTCGTCAGTTCTATGTTCGTCTTGAACTGGACAAGAAGCAAAATCTTGCCAATTCTTACCTACGGGTTTCAATTTGTCCCAAAAAAAAAAAAAATCTTGCCAATTCTGGATTTAAATGAAACGTTTACAATATTTGTGTCTTTTCAAAGCAATATGAATCCAATAGCACCTCTGCTTAACTGCTGGACTCCCACGTTAACAATGTTTCTTAGTCCGAGAAATCCTTTTTCCTCTTTCGTTGTCAGGGGAAAAAACAAGAGTTGAGACATGAACATCGTTTATCACATCACTACTTTTTCTGAATTTAGTCTATCAACTGTCGCAAATATCATCCTTAAAAATAATTTTATCAAATACCGATCCCATATTGATACCGTAATTTTATCAAATACCAATCCCATATTGATACCGGCCGGATCACTCTTTTGTCCTTCCTGTGGAAATAACCTATAAATTAGTACAAAAATGTGCAGTAGAAAACTCCAATTCAGAAGGGGGATTTAACCATATAAGGCAGTTCCAAATATTCAACAAAACAAAGCAACCCCAGAACCCCATACTATAGTGTCGTTAGTCAACGAAAACATAGCTTAGCTTTTCTTTATTACCTTTGGCACTTTTAATAATTCTCTTTTCAACTTTTATAAATTCCTTTTCCATCTTGTCATAGCTTCTCGCTATGCCTTGTATACTCTTCGATGCCCCTTGCCCCATATAAGGCGGAACGAAATTCTCAGCAGCGCAGCGGTTGGCAGCGACTGCATCACAACCGTCCGATAGATGATGGGTGCCCCGTGAAAAATACCAGATCAATAGGCCCGAAAAAAATTAACCGTTGAGATGAGATCGAACGGCTCGGACGAAATCGCTGCCAGCAGCACTGCTGCGCAGAGGATTTTGGTCCCATATAAGGCAGCCCTATTAATATTCAACAAAATAAAAACAACCGCATACAATAATAAGTCTGATAACAATTAAAAACAAAACAAAAAAATTTAGAAGAAGGAATCCCGTCAGGGCTGACGAGATGCCCAGTTTGGTCATAGTGGTATGGGGTGCTTTGATTCTAAGAAGTATTATTTAGGAGAAAGATCTCCCCACTCTCTCTAGAGAGAGAGAGAGAGGTGATTGGTTGGCAGCCGCTACCAACTACATAATACAAAACAAATAGAGAGAGAGAGAGGAGATAAGTGTGGGTGGGAGGATGGAGAGCAGTAGAAAAGAGGAAAGATGGAGTTTGAAGGGAAACACAGCCTTGGTCACTGGCGGCACCAAAGGAATTGGGTATATTGTTATAATTTTTTGTGTGTTTATTTTCTCTTTGTGTTATTAAGCAGAGGTGCTATTGGATTCCTATTGCTTTCAAAAATTTTCGATTTTTTTAAAAATTTACATATTAATCTCTTCCAAATTGAAGAACTTTGAATTATCGAAAGTTTGCCATCGTAGAATAAAGAAATTCATGTATAATTAGTGAAGAACGGAAAATTTTACAATGTCCCCTTCTATAAATTGAACCAAGATACTCTCCTTATCTTTCCTCTTCTTTCCACTTCATTGATTATTAAATTTTCATTATCCTTCAACTCAAAAATAATATTTCTCCAATATTTGAATTTCTGGATTCTTAAACTAATACTACCTCCTAAACTGGAAAAACAAAATTCTACAATTTTATAGAATTACCTTTTTAAAGCCAAAAAAAAATCTGTTTAAAGAAATTGAATTACGAAATAAAAAAACTTCAATGTGAAATTTTCAATGATTTTAGATAGGAGATTTATATCAATGCAAATTTGAAATGTATAAGTGCAAATTAGTGATTGATATCTAAAACTTTGTCTTTGGAAGTTTAAAATAAAGCTTAAACTGTGCAAATATTCAAATTAAGAAAAGTAACATATTATTATAATATGAAGGTATCAACTGTAAATAAAACATTACTTCATTTTTATTGAAAATTAAGTTATAAATATTGAAGTGCAGAAGATGAAAATTTTGAAATGCATCATTCTAGTTGTAGAATACTGGACAGAGAGGGGATAGAGGGGGGAAAAAAAGTAAAAGTGAGTATATGGCCCCCAATAATTTAAAGGCATTTTGTCGAAAGGAGGAGGGTATCAGTTCCATTTCCAATAGATGGATATTATATTATTATGTAAACAACCCAACAGCTCCGTTGAAAAACACTATTATGTCTATATTATTCTGGTAATGCGCATCTCATTCACGGGCCAGATATCTTATATTAACTTCAAATTTATTTAGCCTATACGGGATAATCTTTCAAAAAAATAATAATAATCAAATTTATTTAGCATCTACAATACTCGATCAAATGATTATCAAATATAAAAGTACAATTTTGGATATCTTATTTATAGTTAAGGTAAATTGTGTGTTTAAGTTTGATGCAAATTGAGACAATTAATTGATCATCCATCAAGTGTTTGGAAATTTAACGGTTCCATTCTTGGTGGCATTTGATTGATGATCAAATAAATCTCAAATCAAAATTATGTAAACTACCAAGAATTTATCTATATTTTTTTTATTTTGACAATCTAATTAGAGGTCACGAATGCTAAAGTTTTTGGGTATCAATATATTCCTTCCCTTATTTGTGGATATTAGTTATTTTTAATTAAATAATATTTTGTGGACTGACAATGTACCTGATAACACCAACAGATATCACGAGGACAGATTAAACTAGAGAAAATACTTGTATTTGTGTTAGTTTTTTTTTTAAAGACCTTTATTTAATTGTTTGAAAATTTCTTAACTGTAGCCGAGGAATAGTAGAAGAGTTGGCTGGATTTGGAGTTAGAGTTCACACGTGTGCAAGAAATGAACAAGATTTGAACAACTTGTTAGATCAATGTAGAAAAAATAATTTACCAATTACAGGTTCAGTTTGTGATGTCTCAAGCCGCGCCGACAGAGAGAAACTCATGGAAGAAGTCAGCTCAATTTTTGATGGAAAGTTAAACATCTTGGTATGTCAGACTAGGAGTAATCGAATTCAGCCAATTTGTCAATTAGAGTTCAATTAAGAATTTTCACCAAACACTTATCGACCATTGTTAATTTTATTTTCCAAACGTTAGCTCCAGAGATGTAATGGTAATGATAATCAGAATCTCAACGGTCTTCAATTTCTAGGTTAATAACGCAGGAGGAGGCATCATGAAACCAGCAGTAGAAATTACACCTGAAGAATACTATTCTTGCATGGCAACAAATTTTGATTCCTGCTTCCATTTGAGCCAGCTTGCATATCCTCTTATGAAGGCATCAGGAAGAGGCAATGTTGTTTCCATATCTGGTATCGCTGGTATGGGAGCCATACCTGGTTGTGCTCACTACGGCTCTGCAAAAGGTAAATTTCTACAACAAACAAGTTTTGTTTTGGAATATTTTAGAAATTAATTAGAGTACAATATATGGATTTATGCAAAACAATGTAGCTCAAGTACTTTTATCCTAATTCTTACTAGGAGCTATTAATCAGCTAACAAGAACTCTGGCTTGCGAGTGGGCGAAAGATATGATTCGAGTGAACTGCATTGCGCCTGGGTTAATAAAGACTCCTTTGGCACAATGGGTGAGGCTTTATTAATAATTACTGCATTAATTTACAGCTTATTCACTTGTGCACAATTTTGAGAATTGATATAAAAAAAAGTAACAATATAACCTTTAATGTGAGCCTTCACTTGATGCTTTAAACAGCCTAATTAATTTTGATGTGATAAACTTGTAGCTTGTTGATAATAAGGAAATGTCAGCCAAAGCAGTAGAGAAAATCCCCCTGAAAAGGTTCGGTGAGCCAGATGAAGTGGCCGCTGTCGTAGCATTTCTTTGCATGCCTGCTGCTTCCTTTGTCACTGGCTAAGTAATCTGTGTTGATGGTGGGAATTTAATTAATCTAGCATAAAAAATAATTTTTTGCAGATTAAATGCATTCAATTAAATGATATAATAGCATTTCTTGTGATTGATACATATCATGTCAGTGTAAACGTGTGATAACAGACTGTTGAAATAATGATGCTCTATTGATATATTTCATTTTCATGTGTTGGACTAAATTTTGCGAATTTAATGTAATTTGACAATAAAAAAATAATTCCTTATATCAGAAACCTGTTTAAACTTGTGATTGAAGAGGCCAAATTTGACAAGAACAACAATTTTAAACAGATTAAGGGCGAAATTTTTCTTTCGTCCCCACTCCCCATTATAATATATAGGCTAATTTAGTCTTAATAGCAAGATTGGAAGTTATTTCAAATTAATTACAGGTCAGGATCATTGACGTTGATGAAAATAATGTCATTTTCAAAGCTACTGGAGTAAATTGCACAACATGAGTAGTTGTTAGGGTACAAGCTTTCAGATGAAAACAATTTGCTCTCCACAAACCTTGTAGACAGATTGGTGCATGCATGTGGTATTCCCTCTTATGACTTGCGTTTCATTTCTCCTCAGATTATAAAAAAAAAAAAAAACAGGTTTGATACTGATTACATTATGTTGGTACATCTATGTAACTGTTGTGACTATTATGGGAGCTGATTAAATCTGGAATTTACTTCTTCTTTACTGGTCTAATAAGTGGAGTTCCAAGTTAAAAAGAAGCAAAATAAGGCAACAAAACTGTGCAGCAAAAAGAAAAGTTTTTTTTTTTTTTTCAGAAGTTAATGAAATCTCTTTAAGCAAACTGATGAAAAAGGTTAGTTGTCAATTTTCTTGTTTCCAAGATTTTTTGGATGGGCAAATTATTATGATTTTTATGAATAAGGCCACACGCCAAACAATATAGAAATTTTTTTTTGTTTAATGACTCATCGAATAGAATATCCTAGTTGAATTTCAAACGTTTATTATACTATGCACATACAACTTATGCTTCCTTACCGCTCTCAATTTCGCCAAATTCATGTCAACTACATCTGAATATTTCTACGGCATCATTTTGCAAGACAACACTATTTTAACTGCCATTTTTATATTTTATATTTAACAAACAAATTTTATGTCGAAATAGTCTCTAATTCGAGGTAGTCGCTAATCCTGCCGCAGAATAGTCTGTAAAAAATAAAAAAGAAGAAATATAGAATCATGAAATCTAGCAACAATTTGATTCGAAAAAAATAATATTTTTCTAAAAAAAGAAGCCGATCATTATTTTTTTAAAGTCAAATATTCCTTATCGGAAGAAATATTAAAGCCCGTCTAACGGGTCCTTATCCGTTACTATTGCGGGACTGTTGATGACCAGTATTCTGATCCTGGCCGTCCATTTTCTTTTCTCCATCCTGTTCGTCCGATTGGTTTCTTCCTTGCCGTTCGATTGAAGTTGCTCTACGTTGTTGCCTCGATTTTATGCCTCGTTAATTCGGACTTTTTTCCGAAAGGGCTAAAGTTATCGTTAAATTTTCCATTAGGGCTTAACACCTCCTAAAATTATCTAAAAGGGCCTAAGATCACCTTGTGCGCCGAAAATATGGGAAAAAAAAAGCGTCTAGTTCATTTAATGCATACTGTTCGCAATTAAATAAATGGAGCACATCCGTGATCCCCTTATCCCACGTATCCTTTTTTTTTTTTTTTGACGAATCCCACGTCTCTACAGTGAACCCTGTCAAGTTTGCACTCAAAACAAATTTGTCAAAAATATTGGGTCTGAGCACGTGTACTTGCAAGAGCAGTTAAAATTCTAATTATTGTTTGAAAGAAAAAAAAAATTGTTGCAAGTTTAACAGATTACATGAATAATATAATATAGGCCTCATTATAGATGCAAGACTTCATATTACCATAATTAATAAAATAACGTTAGTATTTAAAAGTAGTATTATACTAAAATAAGACAAAATTTTCATAGTATATGGGTATATTTTTCTGAGGCATACTTAAAATTTTACAGCATACGGAGAGAATAGGTTGCAAAAATTTTAATTGAGTTTTGAGTTTGTTCTCCAACCAAAGATAGCATAATTACTATCTTTTTGTCCTAAATAAATGAAGTTATAATATTATTCTTCCGAGTAGTATTGTCGAAATAAAAATAGAACATATATTTCGTCTATATTTGTTTACGTCTGCAAAGTATGTTCACGTTATTGTCGATACAAATTTTGGATAGATTGTACCTAGTTTCCATTTAATATGAATTTTTCATGGAACTTTTTATGAATTCACAAGACCGAAGCTTACAAAATTTATGGTCAGATTGCATTTGTCTTTACATGTTCTATGGAATTTTGAAAGGGAATGTTTACAGTCTGTCAAACATGATAAAGTTTTATTAAAGTGTTGGCTAAGAAAAAACTTGTGCCTCGATGATGCCGCTTAAAATTATTGTGATTAGGTAAGCGCAATAAATACTAGCGGTTATTTATTTACAAGATTTAGGCGCAAAGGCTACCGGCGCCTGGGCCCTTTTGGAAAATTTATATTGTGCGCAGCCCCTTTGGAAATTTGAACGAGAATTTCAGCCTTTAGGAAAAAAGTCCCATTAATTCTTTCTCTTCTTTTTCGATGGGTCCTCCTCACGGGTTGGGTAGATGTCTTTTCTCTTCCGCCTTCCGTACAGCTGCTATGCCGATGGTGGTCCTGGTGTGTGAGCCATCTTTCTTTCTCTTCCATTTTTTTACTGTGCTTTGTGGTCTTGGTCCATTGTTCTTCGCTTCGTATTTTTTCTCCTGCGCAGGTTTCTGTAAGCCGCCCTACTTAACTGGATGCGTTGCTTTGTGAGATGGCTTTTGGAGTTCTTCGTGCTCCCTTCCTATTTTCGTTCTGCTGCTCATTTCTGGTCGTCCTGCCTCTTCCAGAGGTTTCTTTTCTCTATTTCTATTGTCCCCTTCATCCTCTCTCCTAAGCGTGTGAATAGATAACAGCGGAACTCCTTTATCTGAACTTAACAGCCTATCTCGACGCCCTCCAGTATCGCCTAGCTGCTTCCGTTCCTTTTTAAGATGAGTACTGATTTTTCCTTATTTTCTCTCCCACGCAAACCCTAACATGGTCGTGGTTTGTACGTCTGTACGCCTTCTCCAGTGTTGTGTATTTTAGAGTTTGCTCTTCTATATTTCTTTCCTCTTTCTTTTTTTTTCTCTGTTTGCTATGTCAGATTGATTTGCTCTGGTATAGTGCCATGTCTTTCTCCTCATTCCTCCTTGCCTATTTTTTATGTCAATTTTCTTCTTCGCAATCTTCCCCTTTTTTTTTGTTTTCTCTCTCTGCTGTTTACCTCAATGGTTTTTTTTCTGTTGGTTTTGCAGGATTTTGGGTTGTTGTCTCACAAATTGGTGCTGTGGGTTTCTCTCTGTTGTTGACGCCTATCAATCTGTGTTTGCTTTGCTGGATTTGGTCTAGGTGAGTATTCTTTACCAATTTGATTGATAGTGTTTTCTTTCCCTGTATCTGATTTTTCTAGCAGCCCTAACATTGTCTGATTAACCGGGTTGCGAAATTTGACTCAGGATCTGACTTTTCTAGCAGTCCTAGCATTGTTTGATTAACCGGGTTGCGAAATTTCACTCAGGATGAAGAGACCTCCATTTAGAGATCGTATGGATAAGGTTTTTATTTCTTCGTTAAGCTGGCCGATGCCTCGAACAAACTATGCAAGGTTGTTGACCTATTTATTCATTTATTTATATTTCTCTGTTTTTGTATGTTAGTCTTTTTCTATTTAAGATTTTTGCTTTCTGTTGACGAGGTGGGATGTTTGAGTTAGTGACAAATTTGAAGATTTTTATTTTTTAAACTTTTGATTTTGGGTACTTAAAGTGGTTCAGAGGTACTGGTATGGATGTATTAGAGAGAAAAGAGGTGTTTGAATGATTTCTTTGTCAACTCACTGTGATCTGATACAGAGGTGTGTACCCCAATACATAGCGTACACAACAGCCACTAAAATCTTGATTGCACGGCTTAATTGCATTACCTAACTAACTAACTTAGATACATTAGTTACTATTGAACCTAGAATTAACTGTTACTTGGGGTCTTGAATTATAGTGGGTTCTTGATGGTACTTGGGTTAATAGTATTATCTGGTTTCCCTTTTTATGTTTTAAATTTTCATTGATTTCGTATGAGATTTCCAGTTTGCTTTGCATCTTACTTGGTTGGTTATAATTCCACTATCTACAGGTTTGGTGCTTCAAGCTCGAGGGCTCATTGCGTGCTCTTACTTTCTAGGTTTGCTAGGTAGAATATATTTGTTTTGTTTTTATCGTGGATGCACATTTCTAATTAGTTTTTACAGAAATCTGGTGAGCCAAAATAATATTGTTGGAATTATTCTTTATCATGATAAAAATAAGTGGTACTAAATGTTATTCAAGTCTGTTCAAGTTTGGAATTATTCTTTATCATGATAAAAATAAGTGGTATTAAATGTTATTCAAGTCTGTTCAAGTTTCCAAAATGAACATCAAGAAATGTATGTATATTTTGTAGAAATTCCTTTGTTTGATTTCTACATAGTTTGGATTTGGGACCACAACTTTAATTTAGTTGTGATTTCGTGTTCATCGTAGGTTCGTAGTACTATTTAAAACTCACTACGCATACTTCTTTTTGTTAATATTTTTTTCAAATTCTTTGCACATTTGCTAACATGTAGTAGTGAACTGCTTACTCCAGTTGGCACATGATTCACGTATAATTTGGTTACAATTTCTATCTAATTCCTCAAAATAATTAATTAACAAACATTTAGTTTATTGTGTTTGGGGAAATTTTTTGTTGGATTCAGTCCACATATTTTTGAGATTTAGGTTAGGCCTCATTCTGCAGTGCTGATTATATTGATTTTTTTTTCTTCAATTTACTCTTTATGGTGCCAATTGTTTATCTGAAACTAAAATTTCTCCTTGCTTGAATTCCAGAATGTCTCCCACCAATGCGAGTTGGCACTAATGCTGTAGCTAAGGTGGGTAAGCCATGGGAATTGCTCAGGGCACTCCCTCCTTACTCAATCACTCCCAATTAGACTAAAATGCCCTTATCTTCCATATGGGTCTTCTCAGACTTTAGCTCTAGAGAAGAAGATATTTTGGTCATTTTTCAAAAAATAGGGAAGTGAATGAGTAAGAAGGGAGTGACCTGAGCAATTCCCGTAAGCCATCCGCATTGTAGCAATGGTACTTTCACTCTGGAGCTATTCCATGCAAGCATGTATTGGGTTTAGCAGCAGATCAAATAGTTAAATTTAAACTAAAAACTTCAGAAGTTCAAATATTCCATGGTTATTTCTTGGATATTTAATTAGAATGCTGAACTGTAGTCATTGTATTAAATAAAATGTAGGTTAAAGGATGAAACTGGAGAGAAGAAATACCCTGTCTCAAGCTTTTTGGATTGCCAAGGTAGATTGATATATCATGTGTTTGAAGATTATATTTGTATATATTTTTTATATATTCTCTTTCTGTTCCACTTTAATATCCAAGAAATATTCATGCTCCTCTGACTCCTTTACTCCTTTCCATTGTTTCTGTTAAAGATGATGCATGCTTGGGAGATGTGGTGATATTCGAACAAAACGTTCATGACATGTAATACCATTATTTATGTGTCATCTTAAATCAATATATAGAACAAAATATTGGAAATTGGGACACGATTTTTACATTGTTATGCTTTTTCTTACTAACTCCAGTTCAGCATAGCTTCCTGTAGTGCTACATGTTGTCTACTTGGTAAACGAACTGTTACAGGATGAATTGTGCATGAAAGCTATGGTTAAGCGAAACAGTAGCATACTTTCACAGTAAGCTGCCACTAAATGCAAATTAAATATAATGATGACGAATTCAAATTAAGTTCTCAAGTGGCATTGATTAAGGAATAATTAATGGAAGTTGATACAGAAATTCTGGCAGAAACCTTTATAAGGTTTCTAAACTAATGTATTAACCCTTAAATATTCCTCCCTTATATATATAAATTATGGCTGCCAAGTGAGTTTTAGGTAATACAATATTGTTTACAGTATAAAAAATGTAACCATTTGCTAAACTATGAAGGAGCTGTTTAGTCACACTGCCTTTCATTGATTACCAGCTGATACGTCAATTGTGCCAACTGTTTAGTCGTACAACAATATTTCATGCTTATATTATGGAAAAGGTGATGAAGACACTCAAGGAAAAATCTAGGAACAACTGGTATATGTCATTTTTCTGCAAGTAACAAATTAACTTTTCAAATTTTGATGTTTACTAATTGAGTATGAATCACAATAATTGCTTTCTATGTGAAGAATCACAGCTTCAATTCCGGTACAGCTTAAAATCGAATTGGCTACTAAACAAATGAAAATAATATGTTGCTAATTAAACCATAGGATGATTTTGCTGTTGCCTTTCCTGTCTCTTTGTATTTCATTTTGTTGACTGAATTCTGTTTGATTTGGTGAACAACAAAATTGTACCTTTCATTTGTGTTCTTCTATCACAACTGAAAAGATTACAATGTTAACTTTGGTCTAATATTTAAAGCAGCTCTAAAGAATAAAGTGAAAGCTGACATTGCAAATTAGAAGGCTAATTTTCATCTAATGTACAATTTTTATGTATTATCAAAAAATTTATATTGTATCGATGAAAATAAACATAAATAGCACAAATATTGTGCCACTGCAATATGCTAATAGCTTATTAAAAACAAAATAGATCGCGCAACGCGCAAGCGCCCACTGGTTCCATATTAACAGAATACTTGTACGAAGAATGTCGATGCCAAATTTGTTATAAACTTACTGATTGAACTATGTAAATCACTCAAGAGAACGGTTCCGCTGCCACGCTTTTTTCTCTGCCACAGATGCCTTCTAACCATTAGATTTAAATAGATGGATGGCCACGATTCAAGTTTAATAACTACTCTTTATGGCTCGTCTCCTTCCTGAAATAAGAAACAATCATAAGTTTTTACTTTCGTTCTTTCCTCTTGCTCTAATGCTCTCTTCCGACCTGGTGCTCACGCCCTCTTTTGTCTCGTGCTTGTGCTCTCTTCCCCCATGCTGTTCCATTAATCTGAAAGGGGAGCTGGTGCTCTGTCCTTATTTCTTTCTATGTGTTTCTTATTTTTTTTATCCTCTCTCTCGAAGCTTTTCGCTGCCCCTCTTCCAAAGTTCCAATCATCAGTAATTTGATTTAATCTAAAGACCTTACTGGATTGCCACATACCTCTTATTAGATGACACAACTCGAAAGATTCCATTAAATACAGAAAATTCCAACGAGAAAAGGCTAAAACTTTGCTGCACTGAGGTGCCAATAAATTGGGGAAATAAGAATGCAAATATGAAATTACTTCATAAATCACAACATAGGAAAATATTCAAGGCGAAAAAAACCTTGTAATTAACAAGAAATCATATTTCTGAGGTTTAATTTGATCAGGAACTTTCAAATGGTTCATGCATGTAACATAAATCAGCATATACATCTCTTCAGAATTTTTTTAATCTAGCAATGATTAATTTTCTGATCGTTTTGGTTCTAGAGATTGTCAATTTTTAATCATTGTTCATTCATTTATTCATATCTGAAATGCAAAAAAACCATACAAGAAGAGGGATCAAAAAGCAAATTTTTTGACACTTTCCATGCATCCGAACAAACTCAAATTATTGAATGATTTATCCAAATTTTTATTTGCATGCATTAAAGAGACCATGTCACTTGACTTTCTATTGACATTAACGAACCAGGAATTGGCAGGAAAAACATCACACTTTTAGACATGCTCAATTTTGTTTCGGAGAAACAACGCAAGAGCGGAGAGCATGAGAAGAACGGCAGCACAAGAGAGGAGAGCACAAGTGCGAAGAAGAGATCATGCAAGATCAACATAGTCTGCGTAGATGCAAGCACTGGGAGAGAAGAGAAAGGTCGAAAGTCTACTTTTCTTTTTTTATGTGGTCGTTTCGGATTCAGAGGAGAGGAGACAAAAAGTCAAAGATTAATAAAAAGCAGTTATTAAACTTGAATCGTGACCATCCATCTATTTGAATCTAATGGTTAGAAATGTGTGGCATCTGTGGCAGAGAAAAAAGCGTGGCAGCGGAACCGCTCTCATCACTCAATCTGAAAAAATAAATATATATATATTTGAGGCATTGTTAATCGGCCATGTCGATTTCGTTATAGTCATTTTCTCACTGGGGCCTATTTGTTTTAATATTAGATGGGCACGCTTAGGCCTGTCAAACGTGTCAGAATGACACGGAAATGGGCAAAACTGTTTAAGTTTCGTGTAGAGAAACAGAACGAAATGGAGTTTCGTTTACCGTTTCGTTTGTCGAAACGGCACAAAATACCATTCCGTTTACCGTGCCACTTCAGAAATACCATATAAAACGGTTTCAAACTGGACTGAAACGGTCGAAACGGTATAATTTTGCGTTCCGTCTACCGTTTCGTTTAAGAAAACGGAACATTTCATCCTTTCGTTAACCGTTTCGTTTAGGTTGAAACGTGGTGGCAAACGGTAAACGCGTACCGTTGACAGCTCTAGGCACGCTTGTGGTGCTAAAATATTTCTTACGATATAAGTGATTGATTGGCAGCCGCTACCAACTAAATAATACAAAACAAAAAGAGAGGGAGAGAGAGAGAGATAAGTGTAAAGTGTTAAAGTGTGAGCGGAGGATGGAGAGCAGTAGAAAAGAGGAAAGATGGAGTCTAAGGCTGTGCTCCAGAATACCAAATCGGAGGGAGAGGAGAGGAGAGTAACGGAACGATTGGACGAGCTTACTCTGCCCGATAGTTTACTCGCTCCACGCGGAAGAGAAGACGAGGGAAGGGAAGAGAAGACGACGGAAGAGACACACTCAAATTTTGGAAGTTTTAGAGTAAACTTCTACACTCCGATTCGGAGGGTAACAATTTCCGATCAACCCTTACTCTCCTCTCCCTTCCTCTCCTTTACTAATCGAGTTCTGGAGCACAGCCTAAAGGGAAACACAGCCTTGGTCACTGGCGGCACCAAAGGAATTGGGTATTTTGTTCTATTTTTTTGCGTGTTTATTTTCTCTTTGTGCTATTAAGCAGAGGTGCTATTGGATTCCTATTGCTTCAAAAAATTTTCGATTTTTTTTTAAATTTACATATTAATCTTTGTCCAAATCGAAGAACTTTGAATTATCAAAAGTTTGCTATTGTAGAATAAAGAAATTTATGGATAAATACTAAATAGTGAAGAACGGAAAATTTTACAATGTCCCCCTCTATAAATTGAACCAAGATACTCTCCTTATTAAATTTTCATTATCCTTCAACTCAAAAATAGTATTTTTTTTCCAGTATATGAATTTCTGGATTCTTAAACTAATACGACCTCCTAAACTGGAAAAACAAAATTCCTACAATTTTATAGACTTACCTTTTTTTTAAAGCAAAAATTAAAAATTTAAAAATTTTAAAAATATGTTTAAAGAAATTGAATTACGAAATAAAAAAGCTTCAATGTGAAATTTTCAAAACTTCGAAAATGATTTTAGATTCGAGGATTTATATCAATGCAAATTTGAAATGTATAAGTGCAAATTAGTGATTGATATCTAAAAACTGTCTTTGGAAGTTTAAGTAAAGCTTAAACTATGCAAATATTCAAATTCTGAAAAGTAACATATTATTATAATATGAAGTTATCAACTATAAACAAAATATAGTTTCATACTTCATTTTTATTGAAAATTAAGTTATGCAAAATTGAAGTGCAGAAATGAAATTTTTGAAATGCTTCGTTCTAGAATTGTAGAATACTGGAGAGAGGGGAAAAAGTAAAAGTGAGTATATGCTTCGTTCTAAGGCATTTTTTCGAAGTAGGAGGCTATCAGTTCCAACTTTCCAATACATTATACATGGATATTATGTAAACAAAACAACCCAACAACTATTTTGAAACCACTATATTATTCTGGTAATGCGCATCTCATTCATGAGCCGGATTGGTTAAACAATCAAATTTATTTAAGCATCTACAATATTCGATCAAATGATTGTCAAATAAAAAGTAAAATTTTGGATATCTTATTTATAATTAAGGTAAATTGTGTCTTAAGTTTTGTGCAACTTGGGACAATTGATCATCCATGAAGTGTTTGGAAATTTAACGGTTCCATTCTTGGTGGCATTTGATTGATGATCAAATAAATCTCAAATCAAAATTATGTAAACTACGAAGAATATATCTATATATTTTTTTTGTTATTGACAATCTAATTAGATGTCACGAATGCTAAAATTTTTGGGTATCAATATATTCCTTCCCTTAAAATTTATCGATATAAGTTATTTTTATTTAAATAATTTTTTAGAGCATTTTTGTGGACTGACAGTGTACCTGATAACACCTACAAATACCACGAGGACAGATTTAAACTAGAGAAAGTACTTGTATTTATGCTAGTTTTGTCTTTTTGAGAAAGCAATTTTAATCATCGATGTTCGGATCGTGTTTGGCGTCCTATATGTTTGATTCTTGCATTACTCTTATTTAATTGTTTGGATATTTCTTAACTGTAGCCGAGGAATACTAGAAGAGTTGGCTGGATTTGGAGTTAGAGTTCACACGTGTGCAAGAAATGAACAAGATTTGAACAACTTGTTAGATCAATGTAGAAAAAACAATTTACCAGTTACAGGTTCAGTTTGTGATGTCTCAAGCCGCGCAGACAGAGAGAAACTCATGGAAGAAGTCAGCTCAATTTTTGATGGCAAGTTAAACATCTTGGTATGTCAGGCTAGGAGTACTCGTATTCATCCAATTTGCCAATAAGAGTTCAATTCAGAAATTTCACCAAACCCTTATCAACCATTGTTAATTTTATTTTCCAAATGTTAGCTCCATAGATGTAATGGTAATTATAATCAGAATGTCAATGGTCTTCAATTTCTAGGTTAATAACGCAGGAGGAGGCATCGTAAAACCAGCAGTAGAAATCACAGCTGAAGAATACTACTCTTGCATGGCAACAAATTTTGATTCCTGCTTCCATTTGAGCCAGCTTGCATATCCTCTTTTGAAGGCATCAGGAAAAGGCAATGTTGTTTCCATCTCTGGTACCACTGGTATGGGAGCCATACCTGGTTGTGCTCACACCGGCTCTGCAGAAGGTACATTTCTACAACGAACAAGTTTTGTCTTAGAATATTTTAGAAATTATTTAGAGGACAATATATGGATTTATGCAAAACAATGTAGCTCAAGTACTTCTTTTATCCTAATTCTTACTAGGAGCTATTAATCAGCTGACGAGAACTCTGGCTTGCGAGTGGGCGAAAGATATGATTCGAGTGAACTGTATTGCGCCTGGGTTTATAAAGACTCCTTTGACACAATGGGTGAGGCCTTGTTAATTATTATTGTATTAATTTACAGCTCACTTATGCACAATAATGAGAATTGATATAAAAAAGTAACAATATATCCTTTAATGTTAGCCTTCATTTGATGCTTTAAATAGCCTAATTAATTTAGATGTGATAAACTTGTAGTTTGTTGATAATAAGGAAATGTTAGCCAAAGCAGTAGAGAGAATTCCCCTGAAAAGGTACGGGGAGCCAGATGAAGTGGCTGCTGTCGTAGCATTTCTTTGCATGCCTGCTGCTTCTTTTGTCACTGGCCAAGTAATCTGTGTTGATGGCGGGAATTTAATTAATCTAGTATAATACCTATTTTATGCAGATTTCAATGCATCCAATTAAATGATATTATAGCATTTCTTGTGATTGATGCATATCATGTCGGTGTACTTGTGATAACAGACTGTTGAAATAATGATGATGCTCTATTAATATATTTCATTTTCATGTGTTGGATTTTTGCGAATTTAATTTAATTTGACAATAAAAAATAATTCCTTATGTCAGAAACCTGTTTAAACTTGTGATTGAAGAGGTCAAATTTGACAGAAACAACAATTTTAAACAAGATTAAGGGCGAAATTTTCTTTCCGCCCCAGTAAAACATATAGGGCTAATTTAGTCTTAATAGCAAGACTGGAAGTTAGTTCAAATTAATTACAGGTCAAGATCATTGAGGTTGAAATTGAAATAATGTCATTTTCAAAGCTACTGGAGTAAATTGCACAACATGAGGAGTTGTTAGGGTATAAGCTTTTAGATGAAAACAATTTGCTCCCCACAAATCTTGTAGACAGATTAGTACATGCATGTGGTATTCCATCTTATTACTTGCGTTTCATTCATCTTTCTCCTCAGGTTATAAAAAAACAGGTTTGGTACTGATTTCATTATGCTGGTTCATCTATGTACCTGTTGTGACTATTACAGGAGCTAATTAAATCTGGAATTTACTTCTTCTTTACTGGTCTAATAAGTGGAGTTCGAGATTAAAAAGAAGCAAAATAAGGCAACAAAAAAACTGTGCAGCAAAAAGAAAAGTTCATTTTTTGTTTCCAAGATTTTTGGATGGCCAAATTATTATTTGTGTTTGGACTGGAGGGGAATAGAGAATTAGAATAGGGATTGGTGTAATCCTTATTCCTAATTCCAATTCTAACATTTTGCTAGAATTAGAATTGGGCCGGGAATAGGCCTCTATTCCTTATTCCTATGGTGTTTGGTTTTCACCGGAATAAAGAATAAGGGGCTTATTCCTTATTCCTGCCCCATCCAAACACACCTATAATAATAATGAATAAGGCCACACTCCGAACAAAATAGAAATTATTTTTTTTAATGACTCATCGAACAGAATATCCTAGTTGAATTTCAAACGTTTATTATACTATACATACAAGTTATGCTTCCTTACCGCTCTCAACTACATCTGAATATTTCTAAGAAATCATTTTGCAAGACAAACACTATTATATAAAAGCTGTCACAAAAAAATCAAAATATTTTTTTGCCACAAAAGATCACATGCCACAAAAAATCCGAGCACTGTGCTAACCACAGTGCCCACGTCTGTAAAAAAAATTAAAAAAGGGAAAATTAACCTATATGGCTATATCCTTCAAATCATAGCAAATTAAAAATATCTCCTCTAATCTTAATATTTGAAAATGTCCCCTCTAATCATCATCACCATTGATATTTACCCTTTTTATTATTTGTATTGTAGTGCGGATTCTCCATTTTTTATTGCATTTTTATTTAATTAAACTGTATCGAAATCAACTCGAATGTACCTTATTATATTATTAATATTAATCCAATTCGATGAGAGGATTAGCGCACCTTCACCTTCTTCTACTCTTAAATACAAAAATCGCAAAATCAACATGACTTGACCACCACCTAAAAAAGAGAAAAAAAGTCATAATCATGATCACATACATTAATTCACACACTCACTCCCTCTTTTCTCTCTCTAATGCAAAGATGGGAGCTGGACTCCTATTTTTCGTCAAAAAAAAAAAAAGAATAATAAATCTTTGAGACAAGCTTTTTCTTTTTCTTTTTCTTTTTTGAATTAACTATTTAGGAAAATGAATTTTGCAACTTTTTTCCACAAAATGTTTTGAATAATGTAGCTTAACTACTATTTTATATATATACACAATCTTCCTTAGGAGCTGTGATCCAGCTTACGAAAACTCTTGCTTGCGAGTGGGCAAAAGATATGATTCGGGTCAACTGCATTGCACCCGGGACAATTAATACTCCTTTGGCACAATGGGTGAGCAACTTCTTAATTATTAGTTATTACTTAGTGATGCATATATATATAGCATACTAGTTTTTCTAACTTTGAAAAAATCGACGTACATCATTTCACTTACGCATAGCTATAAAAATTCAAAAAACAAATACGAAATAAATAATGTTTATGGTGGGCTTCATCGTATGATGTTTTAAATAATCCCATTAATTTGTGATGTGATGTCCTTATAGGTGGTTAATGATAAAGAATTGTCGGCCAAAATTCTAGAGCATGTTCCTATGAAACGGTTCGGGGAACCAGATGAAGTGGCAGCCGTTACAGCATTTCTTTGCATGCCCGCTGCTTCTTTTGTCACCGGCCAAGTGATTTGCGTTGACGGTGGCAGAGAAAGTAGCTTATGATAAACAAAATCTGATGCAGATTACATTAACTTAATGTTATAAACGATTTGATAACATTGATGTGCTTGATGCATTATATTTTATTTCGGAGTGAATGCCTGATTACGGACAATGTACAATTAATGATGATTTCTTCTTCTTACTTGTATTTCTCCTCTTCAATATTAGTTTCGGACTTTGGACGTTCGATATTAGTTTCGAATTTTCAAAGTTCGATAATTGCAATACTATTTTTAAAATTCAGATAATTTTGATAATTAAATTGAAATTTTCGATTATTTTAATAATAATTTTTAAATTTTTCGACGAGTAATTGTAACATTAGTGACTGACGTATGGTAAACCAAGTCCTGAAATTGTCTGATAAATCAATTAAGAATCGTTTATTATTAATAACAAAAATTAGATCTGACAGAAAAATTGTGGAAAATTTCTGTTTTAAGTCTGGAGAATATTTATTTTGGAAATTTAGGATTTTTCTGTATGATTGCCACGATGAGTTGATACTAGAAAACGTTGGATTTAATTAATTAGAGGAAATAGCTAATTTACAAAAATCAGTTACTAATGGACTGTTGCACACATAGCCACACGGATTGAGCCACATAAGATCGGAAGGATTTTAATAAAAGAAAAGGACGAGAGAGAGAGAGCGACTTCTTCGTCTCTTTCTTTCTGTCTCTCCGATCCGATCGCCCCTGTCTTCTTCTCTCTCTCGAGATGTGCTCGAGGCCATCTCTCTGTTGCCTTGCTGTTACTTCCTTAGTGGTCGAAGTAGAGGCGCCGATGAGCTGTCCTCTATCTTGTTGACACCTCAGCCTCTTCCTTGTGCTTGCACGGGAAGGCGGCCGAGCTCGTTTCGCCTCTCGATGTCGGGCTGTCAGATGGCCTTAATGGAGCCATCGACGTGGCCTTATCTCCTCAGAGCCCTTTTGCCTCTCTTCCTCTTTCTCCTTCTTGTCCGCTAGCAAGGTAAGTTTTTCTATTTATAGACGGGGTAAGGTTTTGGTTTGAGTACGGCGGAGGAGAAAGGGAGGTAGATTGGAGCTTGGGGAGGTAACAATATTCTTCTCTGTCTCATTTTTGTCGATTGATTCGGTTAATTTCTTTTGATCTGTTGATCCCTAATTTCTAGGGTTTTTACTGGTACGAGTTAGGTGTATGGAATTGGCGTTGTTCTTGATTAGTATAACGTTGATTCTTGCGTTGGTTGTGCTTGAGTTCCTGAGAAGGTTTCTCAATGATCAGAGGCAAGGTATAACTCTCTCTTGATACTGTGGCTTGATTTAATTTGTAAATGAGTTTGCTGTAGCTATGTGTAATGTGAATTAAGACTTGTTTTGGTATGTTATGCTGTGATTGATAGCTCAGGGATACTTACTGTATTGCGATTATGCTCTGAGATGATACTGATAAATGTTCTGTTAACTGTGAATAGCTAATTGTGCTTATCTGATAATAGGAATAGCTAGTATTAGTTGTGATATGACTTAAGGAAGCTAACTAAGGTTATGACAGGTTAAATTCTACTTCTGTTGAGCTAATTGAGCCCCAACCAGAATTGTTAGGGGATTGCTGGTAGAGTTTGAGTCCATATTTTTGGTTTTACTGATAAGGGTATAATAGTATTTAGTGTTAAACATTGTCTAATGCATTAATATGCTTAGTTATATAATGTAAATGATACTGTGATCATATAACTCCTTCATATGCAGGAATAGAAGCATTTGAGTTTCATATAAGTCTGTTTATGCAGCTGGGCACTGTAGATATATGTATATTTGAATAATTAGGTTGTTTTAGGCATTGTATACTCATTCTTGAGCATAAAAAGAGCTGCTGTTAGGGTTATACTTAGGTAAATGTTTATACTATGCACTGTCTGAACTTATATCTGCATCTATATGTTTTAAAAGTCTCAAATATATGTTTCAAATAGGCATATAATCACTGCACAGGATTAGGATAGCTTATTTACAAGTGTATAGTTGCTGTCCATAGACCAATTTGGCATATAGGCATGTTTTAATATATATATATATACGTTGTTTTATGCTCTTCTGGTGTACCAGTGGGTATTCTGTATAGTTGAGCATGTATGTATTCCTATATAGCTACTATATACATGATCTGAGTTAGCACAAATGCATACAGTCATTGTATATAGTTTAAATTAGCATATGTGCATGTTTTAGACATAGGTTCACATATGAAATTCTGTCTATACACTTTTCTAATGGGAAAACATGATATAAAGCTTGACTGATTAAAGGAAAGGATGGATTTCGATGTATTGCATGGTTCTGGCCTGTTATACTTTCAAAAATGTGTTTTTACAATTTATGTGGATGTTATAAGTATATTTCTAGGTTATGGCATGAATTGGAATTTATTTGGAGCTGTAGTCAGGGTTAAGAATGCATATTTAAGTTGTCTGGTATAGGTACAGGAAGATGGTATCCTTCTGGTAGTTGGTTGCGTGAAATAAGGGTGATTTTGTAAAAGAAAATGTATATTGGGGTTTTTCTGTAAATAGTTAGGGACGGTTTTGTAACATGGAGGGTTTTAGTAAAAGTTTCAAGGGGCTAAGTGTAAATTTAGAAGGATTATAAAAGTCTGTGGATTAGAATGCTTAAATCTAGGCCTAACGGGTTTGGGTTTGCTAACTGTAGGATTTGGATCTGTTATAGACCTCTGGCGGACCCGTTACGCTTGGATCCAGTCAACTGGGTCAGGTTGACTGGGTTGCGCCTGTTCGTTGTTTGCTCTGTTTCGCTGTCTGTTCTGTTGCGTTGTGGGCCGTGGTTGATTTTGCCCTATGGGCCGAGAAAAAAAAAATGAGGCCTGTAGGCCGAGAAATACTGTGGGCTTGATTTTGGGAAATAATTTCAGATATTTAAATAGCTTTCGGATTTAAATAAAGCTAATGACAGATTTCTGTTAAACTAAACGACTTGGAAACAATGTACTTAGTTTAACTATCGATTGTGGGCTTTCTAGGGAAATGATGAGAATTGGTCTAACTTTAAAAAGAACGGATACGTGGCAAATCATTCAGACTATCTGATCCCGCAAAAATAAATAATTAACTTCTGATTTATGTTTTCTGTTGTGTTTAATTGAGTTTCCTAAATTTCTGTACAAATATTTCTGTTATTTCTGATGATGGATTCTCGATATTAGGAAACGTACAATTAAACACTGAAATGAATAATTAAAAATGTAATTAAAAGTTATAGCGATATTAAAGGACTTGGAACCAAAACGTGCAGTCCAGTTACCTATAAGTTACCAGACTTAATCGTGGTTTACCAAACGGATTTAAGGAACCCGTTAAACATATAATAACGGTACTTGATCTGTAACTTGTAAACAGGAACGGATACTGAAGTGCCCCCGGACATCTGAATCAAGCAAGGTGCGGATACACGGAATCTTTGTTAGAACTCGGGTTTCGGTATATTTAAATTTATGCATTTCATGTTGATCATTCCTTAATAACGCATTTCCAATTACATGTAGTCGATAGGAAGCCCTGAAATTGTGACAACGCATGTTGAAGTAAACTGTTCGTTTGATTCCACCACAAGAAATATATTCCGACATAGAATTTCCGATTGTTTATTATTTGAGTAGTCGGATTATATTTAAAAAGGACTGGAATGGCTCCGTAAATTGACTTATTTGCATAAAGATCCTTTGTGATAGAAGAATTGGATTTGAATTAAAATCGGACCATTCTAACTCAGTCTGCACAAGCATAATTATGACAAGTATCACTCTCCGGAGTAAGGTTTGGCCACCTACCCGGCCAGGATTATTAGCGCTTTAATTACTGGAAATTCCCTCTGGAATCTGTACCTAGGGTTGGACCTATGGTGTGGGAAGAGTTCTTTCTGATTCTGTTGGGCCGATAAGAACTTGAGTGTATACTGTACTCTGTTAAAAAAAAAAAAAAAGAAAATTATGTGCTAAATACGTTATGCTTGGTTTGAATTGAATTGATGCATATCTCATGTTGCAGTATGCCTGTTATCGGACCATTGCGTCTTGTGCCTACGGTACAAATCATTCTGATTTTAATTAATTATATTTTGAAATATGATTTATGATCTTATAATTGTTTCAAATAAAAGGGTATTAATTCCGATACCGGTTCGTACCAAGAAGCCGCATACTGGAACTAAAACCCGCACTGAGATTAACTTCTCATCCGAATTTTTGTTGCCTCTTTTTGAAGGTTCCAGGAACGTAGGAATGGTGCTAGGAGAAGGTTCATAGCTACGGTCGAATGCTCTTGTCTCCAGTTCTGTATTCATATCCCGAGTTTAAATTGTAATGCTACCCTAGCTCTGTATCTGGATGAACTTCCCGACGTTTTGGCGTATCTGTATTTGGAGATTCCTCCTCCGAGTCCGCCGCGTGAGATGGAGGTCGAACCTGAGTCCGAGGATCACTCCGCGGAAGCGTAAACGCGGGGAGCGTTAGTATGGGCCGGTTGTTGTTGGGTTGTTGTTGTCGTTATGGTTGTAGTGTTGTCCTAGTGCCGTGAGTTTGTGTTATTATCGGGTTTTGTCGGGAAAGAGTCTATATTTTGTAATATAGTCTGTAGAACTTAATCGGGCTTGTGGTAATTGGCAGCAAGTGACAAGCGGGGTGGTTGTCAAATATGTTTTATATGTATATAGTGTGAGATGAGTGAACCAGCCTTAGGTTATAACTAAATAATAAGCCTAAGCTCCAGTGAGGTTTATCTTTTCGTAGTATGTGACAATATCTTGTATAATACTATGTGTGCAATAAAATAAGACTTGGTTTGTTTGTCTGTGTGTTATGAAACTTCTGGGCCGAAACCAAGAAAATGGGGAAGTAAAATTGAAAAAAAAAAAATTTAGCTATCTGTCTGTAAGCCTTACGGGAATGACTTGTCATTCTCGTGGCGGAGTCGACGTCAGCATCCCAGGTTGGGGTGTGACAGTAATACCTCGGATCTTCAGCATCAAAGTCTTTAACTCTTTAAGTGGTTGGGTTGATGTTGACAAAATCTGTTAACCACTTTCTAGGAAAACAAAAATACTGACCTTTCAAAATAACTAGGGGTGTTTCGCGCGTTGCGCGATTTATTTTTGATTTCTCATGAGAGCAATAAATTTTGAAATTTGGTATTTTTATTGTTTGTAGATTGGAGGAGTATTAAGATAATAAGGATGATAATGGTGTGTAAATTTTTAGATGGTAAATAGTATCTTCTTTCATGTTGTTTGGATTAAATAGGTATAGTTTAGATGAGGAGGATAATATTTAAATTTTTATTGATAGTGTCAATTTATGGTTGTCTGGTTATTTGTTGAAATGGATTGGGAATCTTTTGCATCATTTAGACAGTTGAGATGGAATCTTTTGTATCATTTAGTTAGTTTAGATTGAACCTTCTCATAATCTAATCCATGTATCTGTGTCACATAATCTTTCGCATCATCTGGTTGGTCTTCACATAATGCATGGAGTATAAACAATTTTTATTTGAGTTTGCTTGTTGTTTGTATCATTTAATGAATCATGTGAAGCTTCAATCTTGTCTATTTGAATTTGAAATGGATTGGATCGTTGGTGTACATTGGCAGTAGGCAAACGATAATAAAACAGCAATAAGAAAAGTGAAACCATGGAATATCCTTAGGAAATTGTTATAATTAAATACTGTCACTGGAAATAGATGCACTATACAACAGCAATGCCAGTGCAGATATTTGCAGGCATGCTACCAGTGCGTAAATAGTAAGGGATAGAGTCATCTTAATTACAAAATAAATATGGCCATAACTATTGTGATGTGGCACTATCACATGGTAAACAAAATAGCCTGATGAATTCACAATAGAAGAGGCAAAATATTGCTGGTTTTGTTTTAGGTAATATAAAATAGTTAGGCTGCTATAAACAATGTTTTTTTGTGGTGATACATGTTGCTTCTTTTTCACTCATCATGCTCTGTCTTCTCTTATGTTTCTAGGATAGGTCTGTGGAAGAAAATCGATGTATTGTATAAGGTAAATTTTTTTGAAGTTGATGTTTGATTAAGTAACAGCACTGAAGTTAGTGCAGAGAATAAACATAAAATATCGTATGGATATTTTAGTTTCACTAATAAAAAAAATAAATAGAGAGTGTTCTAAGAAAATAATAACATGAAAGTACTCAACTCAGTTACTGAGACCCAATTGTAAGTCTTGAGTCAGCCATTGCTTTGACCAATTAAGCTACCTGTCTAACAACCCTAAGTAATAGTGAGAATAAAAACATCAGCACATGATTGAAAATCAACATATAATTAAAAGAAGTTAGTCCAGGAACTAAAATTAAATGCTAACATGCAATTGTAGTAAACACTGCATATAATGTAGTTCGACTTGCAAATAAATGAGTTAAGTAGGTAGGAGAAAGCTTTATAAAAAAAAAAGCAAAAAATGTTCCATGATACATTTTATGTTTATTTGGAATAAAACCAGCAAACTTAATTGAAGGAAATAGCTAATTTAATATGTGTTGATAAGAATCTTTTATTTTTTTTTTTGCAAAACAGGAGCACACAGTGATTGGTTCATTATAAATATAAAAAAAAAATGAAGTTCATTTGCCTGATTGATCAACAAATCGGCCATCAAAGAGAACCAATTAAGCTAAAATCTACCTATACCCTTATCTACATTTATCAAAACTGAAAGTGATATATAAGAATAGAGGTTCATTTTTTAGGCCAAGAGAAAGCATAAAGATGAATGTTTTTTTAAGCCATGGCCTAATAACACAAAAAAAGAAACAATAAAGCAAGAAAAACTCTGCAAAAAAAAAAAAAAAGAAAAATAAGCAAAAAGGAATGTCAATTCTGACCTTATGATTTACAAAAAGGGACAACAACAGATTGCCTAAGAGCAAAATTTATGGAGTTTCCTGAAAAGCAATTAGTATAAGCTATATTTCAACCATTTCTAGTGCCATAAGGAAAAAAAAATCAAGAAATGGGAAAATAAATTAAGATGAAATCTAAAAAATCTAAAACACTTACCACTTATCAGGAAGAGACTAATATATTTTTTTTTTCAACCTGAAAAAAATTATATGAGACTGTGTTGACTTTTTCGTCATTTCTCGAAGAATGATCGGATTTCCTCAAGAATGGGAATAAGTCTTAGATTCACCCCTCACGAGCCTAAATTCAAGTGTAAAATGCTTCTTGACAACAAGAAAACATTAACGAGAATCTATTCTCATGAGGGTTTATTAATTTTGTGGATCCTTTCCTTCCAATAGGCGCAAGCCACTATTGTTAATTACCCCGCGACGAATCACGAGAACCTCTGATTAAGGGATTCGAGAAATTATATGTCGTAGGCCAGAAAAGTCGTTATCTCAATTAGTTTTAAACTAAACTCAATTGATGTTACCAAACTTAATTGACGGGACACAATTGAGAATCATTAAAGGCTTGACTCTTTTGACTTGAATCGGACTCAATAAACAGTATCAAACCTAATGAACGGGACCTAATTGAGGACGTTCAAAACACTTTAACTAAAACTAAGTCTTGATCACTTGGCGATTTATAAGACTAGAAAAGTTTGATTTCGTAGTTCCTGGCTATTTGGTAACTTGGGGAAATTAAGTCTTGGTCATTTGGTGACTTAAAAGACTAGGAAAGTTTGATTTGGTAGTTCCTGGCTATTTGGTAGCTTGGGGAAATTAAGTCTTGGTCATTTGGCGACTTAGAAGACTATGAAAGTTTGATTTGGTAGTTCCTGGCTATTTGGTAGCTTGGGGAAATTAAGTCTTGGTCATTTGGCGACTTAGAAGACTAGGAAAGTTTGATTTGGTAGTTCCTGGCTATTTGGTAGCTTGGGAAAATTAAGTCTTGGTCATTTGGCGACTTAGAAGACTAGGAAAGTTTGATTTGGGAGTTCCTGGCTATTTGGTAGCTTGGGGAAATTAAGTCTTGGTCATTTGGCGACTTATAAGAACAAAAGATTCTGGATTTAATTCCTGGGACTGTGTGAGTCGCTGTAGGAAAGACGATTTTGACTTTATGTCAACTTTGATCTCAACTTCACTTGAAAAGCTTTTCCCCAACTTGAGGAGGTTTTGGGCTTTGACTTTGGGTATCGTGTTTCTCTTTGGACTTTAGTCGTTTCTATTACTTTTTCTTTATCTTGGTTTTAGGAACTTAAAGATTTAAGATTTACTTTTAAAATTTTGAATAGGCCCTTGAAGATTGTTTTAATATTGAAATTACCTAAATTTATTTGAAAATTTTATAGAAAATTTACTTAAGTTTTATTATGTTTATTACTTTTATAAAATTTCTTCTTTATAACGAAAATACTTCAAAAAAAAAAAAAAAGACTAACGTTTTGAAATATTTTGATATCAAAGTATCAGTAAATTTGATTTCTACAGATTTTTAGGATTTTATGGATATTTTATTTGAATTTTTCTGAGTTTCCTACTATTTTTAATGAATTTACGAAGTTTTGCTGAAATTCTAATTTTCTTATTGGTCCGTAGGTATGCCACATCAGCGTAAGGTGTGACATGTCAGCTGACGAGCTCGCTGACTCTGCAGCGTCAACGCGACGCGTTTGAACGCGAAACCTTTCGTCTGGATTCTGTATGGTGAGTTTTTGACGGGTTTATGCATCGTTTGGCCACAAAGGATCCGCAAAAGTTTGGCGCTGAAGCTCCGTTGAGAAGGATGACATCTTACTCTAAGACCCCTAAATTTTCTTTTATTCACCGAGCTTATTCGAGAAAAGGGTTTCCGATGATCTAAGCCGCTGTTGGTTGTGGAATTAGGCTCTACGCACTCGTGAGATCAAGGAGAACTCAATGATGACCTTCATTTATGTCGAGTCTCAGTTAGTTAGTCAAGGGATCGAAGATTCACAAGAGGCCTTTCATTTTTTTTTATTCAGTTTAGTCCCTAAATTTTCTTATTCTTGTTTTCCGATGAACTGAGCCGCCGTGATGGTTCTGTCCTGTCTTGATAAGTATCACTAAAATAAGTAAAGCAAAGTGGCACTCTTAATTTGTCTTGTGTTTATTTAATTGAGTATGTGGGCCAAAGACATGTACAACGGCACAGGAAATTGGTACAGGGACTTCACAACATCAAAATCACGGACGAAACATGTTTGTGAGTTTAATTTTGGTGCATTTGCTTCAATCTTGATAGAATGATCAAATAATGGGTATATGCAAAGTGAATCTGACAGTTCTGAGTAAGATAATGGGACTTGGTTCAGTTCAGTTGTCCTCCTAATAATTGCTACTGACAAACCTACTGATAGTCACTTAACAAGGCACAAGTTATTTGTGTCGCTATACCTATACAAATATTATAGATAAGTACTGACTACAAACTTATAAATTAAGTACAGCTGAAAATCGAAATTTAAGAATTCAAACACTACTACACAGGGATGTATATCTCAGTTTTAAAGAAAACCGACTCAAATGTCGAATGAACTTTTAATAAAAAGGGGCTAAATGAATTCTAAACACAAAGAGATGCTAAGTCACTTCAGTAGAGTACTACGAAGAGAAATTTACTAGCAGATCTCTCAACCTTTAATCCATTGCTATAGTACAGTGCAAATGTAATTCTACTAAAAGAGAGTTGACTTAAAGTTGGACTTAATGAGCTTCCATTGCTGTATACTGTTAGCAAGAGGTTATATCATGAACAGTACCACTGAATCCATGTATGCTTTACTGAACCAGAAAAGGGATATCAACTGATTGCGCTTGTCAAGGGAATCAAAGTTTAAATCCAAAATAGGATTGCACCTTCAGGTTCTCACAATTCAATTACAGTTATTTCACATTACTATAACAATCCAGCAAAACGAAGAAATTTCATCACTGGTTCATATGAATCTACAGTCTAAGACAAACATCATCAATTCTTTATTAATTGAAACATCTATTAGATTAAACTACTGCATCTACTGATATTATGGAACCACACAGATAAACTTCAGATCGAGGCTTCATACTTAATCATTTAACTGCAAGGCTTCTTATGGATGTCACTTTTTATACACTTTAATCCAACATTTTATATAAATTGATTCTGGAGAAAATTTGGCAGCATCTCCCCTCTCTTTTGTTCGATTTACAAACAATCTCTCTTTCCATGGCCAGAGCCAATGAAAAGAGGAGATGCTACCTATGTCAGGAGAAACTCCAGCCATGGTAAGGTGCTAAAGACTGAAGAAACTCCAGCCAAAGCAATAGGACAGCCAAAATCTGAAGAAACTCCAGACAAGGCTTAAATCGAACCAGAAATTGAGGGAAAAGAGGAAAGGAGAGAAGAAATGCCACCAAATTCACAAAAATTAGAAAAAAAAGAGATCAAGTCACAGAATTCAATCAATCAAAAGAAATCGAATTTTTCTCATTTCACATCAAAACCGACTGTACAACTTCAATTCTTACCTCCTCTTACCTTTCCTTCAATTACAAGTGATTGTTTTAGCTCAAATCTTGACTGAATCACCTATTCTATACTCGCACTACAAGTGTTTGTGGAAATGTCTCTACCTAAACTTGATCAATGGAGGCTTGTGTGTGTGAATTCGTTTCTGAAGTCTCTAGAGAAAATCTCTAAAGGTTCAGAGAACAGTATGTGTGTGGAAAGTGTTGGAGAAGAAGCCCTTATTCCTTCGACTGGTGGTGTTTATATAGGCAGTGACGGTCTAGAACGTTCTGCCAGCTGGCTCCAGCTATGTTGATCCTCGCCCTTCATTTGATATGCTCACAGATTGACCTTGATCCGACGGCCGTCGCGATGTTACATTAGATGACTTTCTAGAAGGTCAACAGGTAGGACTTAGAACTTTGACCATGGCGGTTACAGTTTCATTCAATCCTTGTCGTCGCTTTGTCTGGCCCACCAATTTCCTCTGATCGAACGGCCTTCGTCTTATCGCGCCCCAAGAATCTCATGATGAGAGCCGAACAGAATTGGATGCAAGTTTGTTAGGCTGTTACATGGTTGTTACGCTTTTTTCCTTTTCTCCTTTCCGTGATTCTCTTCTTTTGATTTGGAGAAGATGAACGCTTCGCCCATGGGTCCCATATGTCGGGTTAAATGAGGCTCAAACCCAGCGACAATCTTTTAATTCTCCATGCGCTTGGTTTGTCATACACCGCCTAGCAGGGTCAGCTTGTGGAAAATACTTGATTCATGCGCCAAGTCCATCCAAAAGTGATTTCTGTACGGAGAGAAACGAATTTGAATCGAGGTATTTCTCTCCATTTGGTTCTTCAATGGAGACGGCAGTTTGATTGTATTATTCTGTTATTACAGCTTTTGGTGTCTCTGTTCTTTATTCTCACCACATTTTCATTTGATTTTTCATGGATTCTAACACTCAAATGACCCCAGGAGTTAATTAAACATGCATCAAGGATACTTTATGAATTTTGGAGGCTCATTTTTATTTTATTGGTCACCTTCATTTTCTCATATTTTCACATATTTATTATGTTCCTTCAACTATCATCAAATTTCCTCCTTCAACAGAGACTAATATATTTTTTGCAAATATAAGAATAAATTGTCATAAAATAAGAAGAAATAAGACTAATAGGGTCCAACAATTATAAATTATATACATCCATAGGAGCGACATGAATTAAGAATTGAAAATTTAAATGATTGGCATTGTAAAAATTTTGTGCATTCATACCCTTAAATCTATTAACAAATCTGTACTAAATTTATTGCTTATAAAACACATCCTCTATTACATGAAGCATGAAGATTCGTTTTGGAACAATGAGATTCGATGGTCAAGAATGATATCAAATTCATGACTGCCTCATACCCTGAGTTGCAAAAAAATGAGCAATAGAGTAATGTCGATTTGTTATCACAATTGTAAACACTTAGGTTATCAAATGGCATACAGATTTGGTCTGAATACAGCGATGATTTGATTTCATATTGAGAAGGGTAGTGCATATGCTAATTACACGACCAAGAAAAAATAAAAGAAATCCAGTAGGAACTAAATTGTTCACGTTGCATTGTCAAAATTTGCCAAAGTTTATGGTGTGTACCTGAGGTGGCAGTTCTTTTTGCAACTTCTTATCTGAGAATGTGGAAATAGTACAGAGGTCATTTTGCCAAGATTCCTAAAAGAAAAAACTATTAATTTATACTATGAATGTTTTAGAATAAATTTTCCTAGAGTAAAAGCACTATGTATAGAACACAATAATGAGACGTGCCCAATAACATATTATTGCATGCATTTGACCTGAGAGAGACTTAATTAAATTCCTCAATTTGCATGTAGGATCAACTTGTTGGAGAAAAAGTTGGTGTGTAAAATTAATATTATCAGCTAGAAATTGACTCACTCAAATAGCCCTTCCAGGTTTGGCAATTCTTAAGTTGGCTTCCGTTTGCACTGAGATGCCCTTCTTTTCTAGACAAACACATAAAATTCCATTATGATAGTTTCCCTCACATTGGTTTACTTTGCAAAGAAACAAAGTGCATAATAGCAACTAAATTAAATGTATGTCATCATGCAGCTAATAAGAAGTAAAAAGTGCAGTAGAAACTCTAATAGATTCTGCTATAATCATGCGCAAAAAGGGTTCTCTATTTGATTTCAGTTCATTAAATCTGAATATATAGAGATCATTTCTCCAGAAGAACAAAAAAGAAAAAAAAATTACTCATAAGAACAAAGAAAATTATGATATTTGACATGTAATATAAATGCAAAGCTAACTACAATTAAAATAAATAAACAAACAAAATATTTGACAGATACGCAAGATAGATTTTAATTTATAATTTTGTGTTTGTTTAATGATGAGGTGTTTATTAAAAAGATTTTAATTTACAATTTTGTGTTTGTTTAATGATGAGGTGTTTATCTTTTAATAGGTCATTGACCTCAATACATGATGCTTGTCATGAAATCAAGGATAATCATATCAGAGGCATAACCAAGGATAATCATATCAGAAACTTGATATGTGGACCTTACATAACAAAAATATGGAAAATCAAAAGTCAAATAAGACTAACCAAAAGAGGATCGGTCTAGAGCGGACAACACTGCAGCACAACAAAAAGACATTAGTAGAGGAAACATGGAGGAGGCAGTAATCACTTAATCTCCAACCAAGAAACTTGCAATCACAAAAAAAATAAATAAATAAAGAGATCAGCACACAATTAAAGTGGAATTAGAGAAAACTTTGAACAACAAAGGGGACACAAAAAGGATAAAAGAGAACCGCACAAACCTTCAAACAAAATTGATAACAAATCACAGAAATAAGGAAACTCGAAATCAAAATGATAAAATTAGACAAAAAAAAAGGCGATGAACTTGCCAAGAACAGAAAAAGAAAGAGAGAAAAAGGAGTTTGTGAGAGAAAAAGAGGGAGCGAGATTGTCGAACCCAGCAAGAGGAAGAGAGAAGGGAGAAATTTTCTGTCGCTTGTGTAGCCGCGTGTAGAACCGAGAGAGAGAGAGAGAGAGAGAGAGAGAGGAGACAAAAGAGTACGGAGAAAGAAAGAGGAGAGAGAACTCGGAACTCTCTAGAGTGGAGAAGAAGGAAAGAAGTCTCCAGAAGATGAAACGAATCGGACGGCGATCGTTGCGCGAAAATCGAACGGTCAGGATGAAAACACTGGTCACCAACAATCCCGCAATAGTAACGGGTACGAACCCGTTAAACGCCCTTTAATATATCTTCTGATAGCACACTCCAAATTCCACTACAGTAAAATACGCAATACGCAATATTATATAAACTTTAAACATTGTTTTTTATATAATAGAGAGTCAAGTTTTCCAACTTAATTCCAATTTAAATCTGCAAGGACCTTCCAGTCGAGTTTAGTGTAAATATATTTTAAAAAATTCTATATGGAGTTTCAAACAACACTAGTGTGATCTCGCGCGTTGCGCGATCTATTTTTTACATTATCCGTCTTCTTAATTTCTCTCTTCATTTGACAATCCTATAGTTAACCATTAGAAATGTGAAGTTCAAACATAAAAGAAAAGCTACGATAGTACAACTTGCGAACATACCGTTTCAAAAAAAAAAAAAAAAATACCAACACATATCAATACATATCATAATCTTAGCTTATTAATATATATATATCATAATCCAATTCTTGAAAGGTACTCTCATCAGCCAATAAAGAAAAGACTAACAATGAATTAAAGGACCAACTAAATTTGTAGGTGTTCGTATTGAGAATTGCCCAATTTCTCTATAGTCATTTTAAATGAATATGGAGACCTCGTAGTCAATTGAAAGGACCAACTAAATTTGTATTGTGTAAATTTGTAAAGAAGACTAACGAAAATAGAGTTTCCTTCTTTGGTTTATATCATAATTTCATTTTTCTTATCTTCTGATGCTTCCCTTTATTCACTGATTAAAAATATGAAATATAAGTATACCAATGTAGCTGATTAGTTATCAATTTATTAAAGCTGAACCAATTAGTAAACAAAATGCATTTGATCAGTGCACAGAAATGAAGCTGAATAAACTGATGATATCTTTTCACTGAAAAAACCAAAAGAGTTAGATTAGAGTATATATAATTAAAAGAATTGAGCATCAACAGTAATAACAATATTTGATCTATTCATAACTGTTTGCAATGAAGGAATGATGAGATTTGATATGTTGATTTGTTCACTTTATATTCATGGAATATATACAACTTAAGAAATTGTAAGCTAGTGACGAAAGCAATGTTATGACAATAATTGAATATTTCATAAATAACATGTCTTCTCTAAAAGGAAACTTTAGACTTTAAAGTTCCAAGTGTCAGCATTAATTTAAATGATTGCCAAAAGTTTAGTTAGAACCAGTTCAATAAACTTTTGCTATATAGTGAATATGAATTAATTGAGATGCTCAACATTGAGAACAATAAATAGACAACCATAACAGATGAGATCTCCTTTCTTTTTTCTTTTTTTTTTTGAATTAATGAAACTATACCTGATAATGTGGAGACAACATCTCTCTAACTTAATCGGTTCTCCTCCAAACTTCAATGAGATCTCTTAGGAAAGAACAAAGACTAGCAATAAGAAAGAAATAAATCATACAGACATATAATTTCATGTTTTTGTAAAAGCATCCTTCTAGTTGTTGTTAATTGCACATTTTACTCTACAAAGTTTAATTATGGTTAGACCTAAATAAAAAAGTATTTTTTTTCCTTTGGATGAGAATAGGAACTAAAGTGAGACCGCACAAACACTATAGATGTATAATATATATATATATATACTGAAATCTGAAGCAGTCACCTTGACTTTTGTAGCTAGTTAACCTACCAAATAAGGTCATGCAAATAGAAATGAATGTCAATAAATTAACATCCACCCCCCTTACCTGCTCATAACAAAAAACTATACAACAGAATATAAAATTGATAAGAAAAAAAAGAGACTAAAATCACAACACTAATTGAATCACAGAACAATGATCATGAAACAAACAACCTATGTGAGACAAAAAAAAAATAATAATAAATTGAGCACTTACAGTGCCTCACGGATGATAAGTTCCAATTTTAATGCCTACTCCATCTATGTACCTGTTGTACCACTGTAACCATGAAAGAGCACCCATAGTGTTCCCTACGCAGTGGCACTTTCTACCACTACACCTACATTTCACCTGAGCATCAACCATTATTTATATACAGAAGTTGCAATCTCAAAGTTTTCAAAACCTGAAACTCCTGATAGATGCCTAACAATATCCAAAAAGAACCCTCTAAAAGCACATTTGAAAATATGGAGCGGCAAAAGCAATACCTGATTGGTACCACACAGCCCAAGCAATTTTTGTAAAACTAATATTATTGATCTTGCAACTACCATACAAATGTTTGTTGCCACTTGATGGCATATGCTATCAGAAAAGCTATCAGTGAAATGAATATGTGCAACCAAAAATCTTTGAATGAAATTACACATTAATTGAAATCACACAATGTGAAACTCTTTGTATGGATTTGAAGTACACATGTACCATGCATTACACATAATATCCAGTTTTTTAATATTCATATCTTCAGTTTGGTATTATACATATGGATAGAAAGAGTAACTGTTGTGCTTTCTCAGAAAAAAAAAAAAAGTTACCTCTATGCATGCTCTTTTTTACTGGTACACCAGCTTATTGAACTTAACTGTAGTATAAATGAATTGTTCTTTACTCATCTCCTTTACATTGGATATTTCATCATTATCTTTTTGTCCTCTTTTTTTAGGTATTTTTCTGTCTTAATTTTCCTACAAATAGGAAGAAAGTAATTTGTAGTTAGGCATAGAAAAAATTCAATGAATATAAAATGGCTCAATTAAGTATAAATTGCAACCTAAATGTCTCAGATATTTGTTTTTAATTAGATGCTACTCATGTGGTATAACAATTGTGATTGGACAAATCTTAAGATATAGATCGTGTTGAGGATATAGGTTTGTTGTGAAATTTCTTTTCTAGGCAGTCTAGCAATTCAGCTCACTAATTACTTTAGTAACTTCCTAAAAGATATTGGCATATCGGAACCACCATGTGAGAACAATAAATGATCAAAAGCAACTTCATAATGCTACATACCAGTAAACATGACTATCTTGTAAACATTATTATCTTTGTGTAATTCTTTATCCATACGCTTTATAATTAGTTTTCACCGAAGAGAAACATTTAATTAATCCCTTCCCGCTTCTAATTGTATTGAATGGCAAATAAATAAGAATGTGCAGTTAAATAAAGTAAAGCATATTTCTTACTCGCTAAATATGACAAAATTGTCACAAATTTCATGTCACTGTTATCAACAAAAAAAAAAAAGAGTTTACTTTTAATCTGCAGTGAAAAAATATAATATGATTGTATATACTGACAGAAAAATAATAATTATTAATTTTTTTCTTTTGATACAACTCACTGGAAAGTGCTCCAAGTAAGGCTTCCCTGTGCACCAACCTGACTCTCATCTTCTTCGTGAATTGAATTACCAGAAAAAACTTAGCACAATTTATGCCACATTAATTAGCATGATTCCTTCTTAACTGTTGAATTATTAACCTTGGGATGTCTTTATAACTGTAATTGCTTGTTCTACTTTCAATATTTATAATATGCCACATGTTGTACTATGAAAAAATTATTTTCATCAGGTCACAATTCCATTAAAATTTACCTACTTCCATGTGATAGAAGTTTTTTCAGAAAAGACAAAAGGGTTATATATAGCACCATAAGACAAACTGACCAAGTTTTTTTTAATTAAAATTAACCTTGCAAATAAATATATTGACTGATTCTACTCCAGCATCTAAAGTTTATAAAGTTTTACCAGATATCAGCGACTTGTAATTGATGCCAGCACCAAACCTCATGCTGCTACTTCCTGCTTGGCAGGTTTCTATCTTTCCAATTGTCTCCTTGGAAAAGATATCAGTCATAAGAGACCAAAATTTAGTTTTTCAATGCGGTACATAATGGAAATATGCATCCATAAAAAAAAAAAGAGTGCTTAATAGGATTGGTATAGAGAATTATTGCACTGATAAGAGCTGAAATCACAGAAAAAATTAAATAAAAAAAGAACCTACCTGTTTGTTTGCAAATTATATCATTATTTAAAAAAGAGTGCTTATTACATATCGTCAGATGCTTTGAGAAAAGAGTGCTTATTACATATTATCAGATGCTTTGGAAAGATGAGGGTATGGTTGGAATTTACAAAGAAAAAAAGATGTAAGCAAAACTAAAATAGTAGCATGGCAATATATATTATGATCCCGCTATGCATACAATATGAACTTACTATAATGCAAAGATGAACGAACTAATTTAAGAATGATAACATAGAAATCTTCTAGAAATACTAAACTTATCCTAAAATAATTAATGATATCGAAGTAGTTGGGTGGTTCTTTCACTGATATAAAATTGGATAATATGATCCCAAAATAATGATACACATCTAAATCGTCTCAAAATAAATATACAATTAAAGGCAGCCTCTATTTTAAAAGAATCCACCATAGCATATAAAATTTAAAGATTTCAGAAATTACTCCATAAAGATAAGAATAAATACCTTTACTGCTGTGATGATGTACTTAGTGCAAAAGCAAACACCATCAGAGTTCCATGAGCATGTAACAACAACTTTTTAAACTGGACAAAAGACACATTAAAAGTCAGCAATGAACATTGATACTTTAACACTCGAATACTATCTCATTTTATAACTGAAATTTTACAAAAAAAAAAATTATAAAGAGTAAATGGAGAGTAATACAGAAATATATAAAGAGATCCTACACATTGTGGGTTCCAGTGGATTCGTATAATTAGTATTTTTTTTTAATGTAAAAATCAATGACCAGGACTGAAAATACAACCAAAAATTTATTTTCTGTTTCCAAGCTTGTTAACTAATATTTTTGTAAAACTATTTTCATAGGTATGTAAACTTATGTTGAACACACTTTCAGAATTGATATTACAATCACAATGAGGTGTCAATAATAGTTGATTGAGGTAACTCCTATACAGTTACACTTATTGGTGATATTAGGCCCAACATTTCAAGTGAAAATAAATGTCAGAGGCATGGTTGTGAGAATCTGAATCACTCAGAAAGACCTGATGCTAAAACTGGAAAGAAAGTAAAAAAAAGAAGATAAATTTATTTTCCAGATCACAGAGATAACCAATTGAAGAATACCTTGGAACTCATAACCTGTGAAAGAGGATTTTGAAGCCAAGTATTAGTGAACTCGCCAAATTCCTGTAAAGGAGATGAAAAATCAATAAATTAGTCCAATAGAATAGGTGTACTAAAGGAGAAAACTGGGACTCCCAAACTTAAACTGAAGTAGAGGGGCAAAACAAAACAAATCGAAGAGGGAAAAATGGTCAACTGAAGACGACAAAGAGGTTTACCACCTTGATTAACTGAACACGGAAGGATTGCCCCACTGTTGCCGACGGAAGCAATTCCAAAGCTCCCACCAAACAGACCTACAATCGACAGAGGAAAAAATGCTGAGATCAAAATCGAAGCAAACTCAAACAAAACAACAAAAGGGAAAAGAAATCTAGAAGGGAAATCAATAAAAAAAGAAGGAAAGAGGACAGAACCACAAAGCCAGGAGAAGAAGAAAGGACGGAGCCATCTTCTGTTGCTTGTGTAGTCGCGTGCATAACCGAGCAAGAGAAAGAGAAAAGGGAGAAATTTTCTGCCGCCTGTGTAGCCGTGTGTAGAATCGAGCCATCTTCTCCGTACTCGACAGGGGAGAGAGAGAGAGGACTCGGAGAAGGAGAAGGAGAGAGGACTCGGAACTCTCTAGAGGGGAGAGAAGGATCCAGAAGAAATGAATCGGACGATCACGATTACTGCACGAAAATCAGACGGTCAGGATCAAAACACTGGTCACCAACAGTGGGGCAATAGTAACGGGTACAAACCCGTTAAACGCCCTTTAATATATCTTCTGATTAGTCGGTGCCTACCTTCAATCCGAGCCGTTCGATTTAATCACGACGGTTAGATTTTTTTCGGGCCTATCAATCTGGTATTATTTACGGGGCACCATCATTGATCGGACGGTTCAGATCTAAGGTGAGCACCCTGCTCACCTTAAAAGGTGAGCAGAGGATTTCATTTCTAGCCTAGGGGGGATTACAGTTGAAAGGAGGGAAGGAAACGAAGGAAAAAAATAAATAAATAATTGTCGAGTCGTCAGTTCTATGTTCGTCTTGAACTGGACAAGAAGCAAAATTTTGCCAATTCTTACCTACGGGTTTCAATTTGTCCCAAAAAAAAAAAAATCTTGCCAATTCTGGATTTAAATGAAACGTTTACAATATTTGTGTCTTTTCAAAGCAATATGAATCCAATAGCACCTCTGCTTAACTGCTGGACTCCCACGTTAACAATGTTTCTTAGTCCGAGAAATCCTTTTTCCTCTTTCGTTGTCAGGGGAAAAAACAAGAGTTGAGACATGAACATCGTTTATCACATCACTACTTTTTCTGAATTTAGTCTATCAACTGTCGCAAATATCATCCTTAAAAATAATTTTATCAAATACCGATCCCATATTGATACCGTAATTTTATCAAATACCAATCCCATATTGATACCGGCCGGATCACTCTTTTGTCCTTCATGTGGAAATAACCTATAAATTAGTACAAAAATGTGCAGTAGAAAACTCCAATTCAGAAGGGGGATTTAACCATATAAGGCAGTTCCAAATATTCAACAAAACAAAGCAACCCCAGAACCCCATACTATAGTGTCGTTAGTCAACGAAAACATAGCTTAGCTTTTCTTTATTACCTTTAGCACTTTTAATAATTCTCTTTTCAACTTTTATAAATTCCTTTTCCATCTTGTCATAGCTTCTCGCTATGCCTTGTATACTCTTCGATGCCCCTTGCCCCATATAAGGCAGCCCTATTAATATTCAACAAAATAAAAACAACCGCATACAATAATAAGTCTGATAACAATTAAAAACAAAACAAAAAAATTTAGAAGAAGGAATCCCGTCAGGGCTGACGAGATGCCCAGTTTGGTCATAGTGGTATGGGGCAATGTTTTTAATACCCTACCGGCCATCAAACCGGCCAGAGCAGCAGTGGCGGAGACAAATTCAACAAATGGGGGTCAATGGACCCCATTTCAAAAAAAATTTCGCTGCCTTGTATATAAAAAGTTATACATGTAACATGAATTTTTCTATGCACACACTAATTTGAACCCCACAATAAATATATAAAATTATATTGATTGAACCCCATTAAAATATATGGATCTATCTTACTATATATTTTTTGATGCAGTGACCAATTTCTTAAAAAAATATGAAAGATATTGAACAATAAAAAAATAATAGTCGAGTTAGCTAATAATTTACCTTCCTATTTCCTATTTTCCATTTTCAGCGAGAGAATAAAATTGAAATAAAAAAATTTATACCAAAATTGTGATCTTTTTTAGAGAATAATATTGATTCTTTGATCTTTTTTAATTAATCAAAGCCTAAATTCTCTAGTCTTTAGATAAAAAAAAATTATATTCTCTCTTAATAATATTATGAATTTATTGAACCCCAATAGAAATATTTCTGGCTCCGCCACTGCAGAGCAGCGGTATCCGATTTTACCGATTTGTGCCGGCTTGTGCCGGCTTGTATTGCTTATCATAAGATATATATTTAACAACACTCATGGACAAATAAGGCCGTTGGCCCAGTGGATTGTGCCTCTGCCTCAAAGGGAGCCCACGTGGGTTCGATTCCCATCCCACACCAATTGATTTTGGCAATTTTCCTTGAAAAAGCGGAAAGAAGGAAAGGCAAAATGACCGGTTAAGCCGGTATTTCCGGATTTTGACCGGTATTTGCGGGTATTTGACCAAAGGGTTTCAACAATGATTTCCTACCGGATTGTGATCCGAAACCCGGTTTTACCGGAAATTTCCGGTTTTAAAAACAGTGGGTGCTCTGATTCTAAGAAGTATTATTTAGGAGAAAGATCTCCCCACTCTCTTTTAGAGCTGTCAACGGAAGTAAAAAATACGTGATTTCGTGACGTTAATCTGTAACGAAACGATTAACAGAGCGAAATTTCATACCGTTCCATGAAACGAAACGGTAACGAAACGAGGATGGAATAACGTGGTAAAATATGACGATAAACGAAATGGTCCGTTCCGTTTTCGTTATTTCGTTTTTTCATATCGTATTCTATAGGTGTAGAATAATATGAATAACATAGAATTGGGCGGAGGAAACGAGGAGCCACTTTCTCCTCTATTTTTCCCTTCTCTCTCCCGCACCATCATTTCCCTGTCTCTTTACACCCACTCAAGAAAAATCACGCGAGAAAAATCAGAAAAAAGAAAAGAAAAAACAGAGAAAAAAAGAAAATCCAAGTCTCTACTCTTTACAAACCCTAACAAGGGTGGAACTTCTCGGCGACTCGGACGCCACCTCCATGAAACCTACCTATGGCTGCTACTCCGCCTGGATCGCCTCTCCACTGGGTGCTCCGCCTCCGCCACCATCAACGACGGGTATGGATGGAGAGAGGTCGTCGGACTAGAGGATCAACAAAGGAGTAAACTAGAGCGAATTTCTGATTTAGGAGTTGATAAACTATGTGGCCAAGCAATCTGATTTAGAAGTGGAGAGGCGATATTTACAAGCCTGATTTTAGACAATCTGATTTAGAAGTGTAAGAATCACTTCCCATCTAAACAAGTAGCCGCACCATCATCTTTTGCCCTCTTTTTATGAGAATTTTAGAAATGTTTTTTTTTTTTTTTTGCTTGTCTGATTTAGTTTGAGTGTTTGACATCCTAATATAGATTTATTAATGTCTGGTTCTAGGCTATATCTCTTCGAATTTGGGGTAATAGTGGGATTAATTTGAAATTTGTATTATTCTTGGCTAACATAGTTGATTTTGTATTGATTTGAAATTTGCGAATTTTGTTGGCAAAAATATAATATAAACGTTAAATCGTTTATATCGTTTAATTAAACGAAACAATTAACGTAATTGATTCTTGTGCTGTTTTATAAACGATGTGGTTAACGGAAACTTAATTTGTGCTGTTTAATTAAACTAAACGATAACGATCACAGCCATTTCTGTGATCGTTAGCCACGTTTGACAGCCCTACTCTCTTTAGAGAGAGAGAGAGAGAGGTAGGTGATTGGTTGGCAGCCGCTACCAACTACATAATTAATACAAAACAAATAGAGAGAGAGAGAGAAGAGATAAGTGTGGGTGGGAGGATGGAGAGCAGTAGAAAAGAGGAAAGATGGAGTTTGAAGGGAAACACAGCCTTGGTCACTGGCGGCACCAAAGGAATTGGGTATATTGTTATAATTTTTTGTGTGTTTATTTTCTCTGTGTTATTAAGCAGAGGTGCTATTGGATTCCTATTGCTTTCAAAAAATTTCGATTTTTTTAAATTTACATATTAATCTTTTTCCAAATCGAAGAACTTTGAATTATGGAAAGTTTTCTATCGTAGAATAAAGAAATTCATGGATTAAATAGTGAAGAACGGAAATATTTTACAATACCCCCTCTTAACCAAGATACTTTCCTCTTCTTTCCACTGATCGATAATTGTCATTATCCTTCAACTCCAAAATAGTATTTTTCCAATATTTGAATTTCTGGATTCTCAAACTAATACTACCTCCTAAACTGGGAAAACAAATTAAATTCTACAATTTTATAGACTTACCTTTTTAAAGAAAATAAAACTGTTTAAAGAAATTGAATAACGAAATAAAAAAGCTTCAATGTGAAATTTTCAAAACTTTGAAAATGATTTTAGATTCGAGATTTATATCAATGCAAATTTGAAATGTATTAGTGAAAATTAGTGATTGATATCTAAAACTGTCTTTGGAAGTTTAAATGAAGCTTAAACTAGATGCAAATATTCAAATTCTGATAAGTAACATATTATTATAATATGAAATTATCAACTGTAAATAAAACATAGTTTCATTTCATACTTCATTTTTATTGAAAATTAAGTTATAAAAAATTGAAGTGCAGAAGATGAAAATTTTGAAATGCATCATTCTAGTTGTAGAATACTGGAGGGAGAGGGGATAGAGGGGGGAAAAAAAAGTGAGTATATGGCCCCCAATAATTTAAAGGCATTTTGTCGAAAGTAGGAGGGTATCAGTTCCATTTCCAATAGATGGATATTATATTATTATGTAAAACAACCCAACAGCTCTGTTGAAAAACACTATTATTCTGGTAACGCGCATCTCATTCACGGGCCGGATTTCTTATCGATATTAGTTATTTTTATTTAAATAATATTTTTTAGCATTTTTGTGGACTGACAATGTACCTGATAACACCAACAGATATCACAAGGACATTTAAACAAGAGAAAGTACTTGTATTTGTGTTAGTTTTGTTTTTTAAGGACCTTTATTTAATTGTTTGAATATTTCTTAACTGTAGCCGAGGAATAGTAGAAGAGTTGGCTGGATTTGGAGTTAGAGTTCACACGTGTGCAAGAAATGAACAAGATTTGAACAACTTGTTAGATCAATGTAGAAAAAATAATTTACCAGTTACAGGTTCAGTTTGTGATGTCTCAAGCCGCGCGGACAGGGAGAAGCTCATGGAAAAAGTCAGCTCAATTTTTGATGGAAAGTTAAACATCTTGGTATGTCAGACTAGGAGTAATCGAATTCAGCCAATTTGTCAATTAGAGTTCAATTCAGAATTTCCACGAACACTTATCAACATTGTAAATTTTATTTTCCAAACGTTAGCTCCAGAAATCTAATGGTAATTATAAACAGAATCTCAATGGTCTTCAATTTCTAGGTTAATAACGCAGGAGGAGGCATCGTGAAACCAGCAGTAGAAATTACAGCTGAAGAATACTATTCTTGCATGGCAACAAATTTTGATTCCTGCTTCCATTTGAGCCAGCTTGCATATCCTCTTATGAAGGCATCAGGAAGAGGCAATGTTGTTTCCATCTCTGGTATCGCTGGTATGGGAGCCATACCTGGTTGTGCTCACTACGGTTCTGCAAAAGGTAAATTTCTACAACAAACAAGTTTTGTTTTGGAATATTTTAGAAATTTATTAGAGGACAATATATGGATTTATGCAAAATAATGCAGCTCAAGTACTTCTTTTATCCTAATTCTTACTAGGAGCTATTAATCAGCTAACAAGAACTCTGGCTTGCGAGTGGGCGAAAGATATGATTCGAGTGAACTGCATTGCGCCTGGGTTAATAAAGACTCCTTTGGCACAATGGGTGAGGCTTTGTTAATAATTACTGTATTAATTTACAGCTTATTCACTTGTGCACAATTTTGAGAATTGATATATAAAAAAAAAAGAAACAATATAACCTTTAATGTGAGCCTTCATTTGATGCTTTAGACAGCCTAATTAATTTTGATGTAATAAACTTGTAGCTTGTTGATAATAAGGAAATGTCAGCCAAAGCAGTAGAGAAAATCCCCCTGAAAAGGTTCGGTGAGCCAGATGAAGTGGCCGCTGTCGTAGCATTTCTTTGCATGCCTGCTGCTTCTTTTGTCACTGGCCAAGTAATCTGTGTTGATGGTGGGAATTTAATTAATCTAGCATAAAAAGCAATTTTATGCAGATTTCAATGCATTCAATTAAATGATATAATAGCATTTCTTGTGATTGATACATATCATGTCATGTCAGTGTAAATGTGTGAATGTGTGATAACAGACTGTTGAAATAATGATGCTTTATTAATTGCTATATTTCATTTTCATGTGTTGGATTAAACTTTGCGAATTTAATATAATTTGACACTAAAAACATAATTCCTTATGTCAGAAACCTGTTTGAATTTGTGATTGAAAAGGTCAAATTTGACACAAACAGCAATTTTAAACAGATTAAGGGCAAAATTCTCTTCCCTCTCCAGTAACATATAGGCTAATTTAGTCTTAATAGCAAGATTGGAAGTTAGTTCAAATTAATTAAAGGTCAGGATCATCGACGTTGAAACGTTGAAATGAAATTAATGTCATTTTCGAAGCTAGTGGAGTAAATTGCACAACATGAGGAGTTGTCAGAGTATAAGCTTTCAGATGAAAACAATTTGCTCCCCACAAATCTTGTAGACAGATTAGTACATGTGGTATTCCCTCTTATGACTTCTGTTTCATTCATCTTTCTCCTCAGGTTATAAATAACAGGTTCGATACTGATTACACTATGCTGGTACATCTATGTACCTGTTGTGGCTATTATGGGAGCTAATTAAATCTGGAATTTATTTTTTCTTTACTGATCAAATAAGTGGAGTTCCAGATTAAAAAGATGTAAAATAAGGCAACAAAACTGTGCAGCAAAAAAAAAAAGAAAAAAAAAATTAATGGAATATCTTAAGCAAAATGATGAAAAAGGTTGGTTGTCAATTTTGTTGTTTCCAAAATTTTTGAATGGCCAAATTATTATGATTTTTATGAATGAGGCCACACGCCACTCTGACCACGTAAGTTGCATTTTGTTTACTTACAAAATAGAAATTTTTTTGTTTAATGACTCATCGAACAGAATATCCTAGTTGAATTTCAAACGTTTATTATACTATGCATACAACTTATGCTCCCTTCCCGCTCTCAATTTCGCCAAATTAATTCATGTCAACTACATCTGAATATTTCTACGACATCATTCTGCAAGACAACACTATTTTAACTGCTATTTTATATTTTATATTTAACAAACAAATTTTATTTCGAAATAGTCTCTAATTCGAGGTAGTCGCTAATCCTGCCGCAGAATATAAAGTCTGTAAAGGGAGGGGGTTTGTGCATGTGCGCGAACAGAGGAGAGGCGTTGGACTTAAATTAAGTTTTTTACCCCTTTTCTACTTTGATCCTTCTACTTCAATAAAAAAACTCCAAATTCTTTCTTGGATATGTCCTCAAAATTTGTGAATTGAGATTTATATAATTGGCATAAGCATATGATGCCCAATTAATTTTATATATTTTTATAATAATAGTTGTCATGGTTACATATATACTATTATAACTTTCTTACTGTAAGCATGTTATTATACATACAATAAATTTGTTAGCATTTCTTTGGCATTTATTATTATATTTTCATAATAATTTTGCTATTATCAGCATATTATTGCCATAACTATCTAATAATATTTATTATCATTTTATAGAAATTTATAGATACATTGGTTAATAACAATATTTATAAAGTACAAAGGCTCTTGGAAAAGCTAATGTAGAATAACAAAACTATATTACGAGGAGCATTTCACTCGAGCAGTCTTTTATTATCCGACAATTCGAACCCTAATAATTATGAAATAATATGATTATGGAAAATCTTACAAGATGGTTAAGATTAAAAATTGAAAACTCTAGCGGGGGCGCTGAGTATATATGACTCACTGTCGTAAATTTTATCAAATAAAAAGATATTTCTAGCAGAATATTCCATGTCTATTTTATTTAGAACGTGTATAAGATAATTGTTTGAATATTGGCTATATATCTAGGAATTGTTTTGTACAGTATGAATTAATCTTGACAACTATATACTACAAGTTTCTCGACTTGTTTTTCTCAACGGGAAACAGAAATAATCTAAATAATGCAAAACACACTCAAACAATTACTTTGTTTACTAGATTGCGATATGAGTCCTCAATCACTTGACCAAACAAAATATTTTTAAAAAAACTTTGAAAATTTCCCTTATATTCTTACTATAACTTGTATACATTACATTACTAATTTTATTTTATGCAAGATAACCACTTGTTTCTCTACGCATATATTGTGTTTTTTATTATGAAAAGTATGTTTATTTTATAGTACATATATTAATGTGTTTTTTATCCCGATAATAATTAAGAAAAAGGTTGATGTTGACTATTTTCTAATTCTCAAACATTTATGGGCTTCATTGGTCATTGCTAAAATGCTACGTGTATGGGATCGTTTGGATGGGTGGGGAATAGGTTAGGAATAGCAATTTCGGGACTAAATTTAAGGAAAAAGTGAGATTTCGGGAAGCGTGGGAAGAGTGCTATTCCGGAAATATGAATGTTGTTTGGATGATGAGTTAGGAATAGCGTTGGGAAGAGTGTTATTGGGATGAAAAGTATGGAGAAAAGTGTTATTGGGAAGAGTGTTATTGAAAATAGTGCTATTTTTGGAATTGGCAATTGCGTTTGGATGAAAAATTTACGCCAGGAATAGGTAATTCCTAGAATTGACCTATTCCTAGTGTATCCAAACGACCCATATATTATTATATTTAAATCTTATTGGAAATCAAACGATCGATCCAAATTGTTCAATATTTTCTTTATAAAAAGTTTATATTACTACGCATCTTTTTTTTTGTACATCAAACGATCGATCCAAACTATTGAATATTTTCTTTATATTGGAATCTTATTGGAAATCAAATTTTACATTTTTTTTCGAATTTTACTTTTCATTTTAGACATTTGTTTAAAAGAGTAAGGTAATCTATGGAAATTCATCCTCATTTTCTCTTCAAACCTTCTCCATTTCTGATCCTCTTTTTTTTCGCATCTCGTTCTTTATTCAATTTGCCGTCTCACATAATCAATTGTTCTTATTGGAATATCGTTATACAATATCTAGTGGTTATAGAGGTGTTTAGGCCCCCATAAAATTAGGATTTTTAAAAACGTACTAAAAACAAATTATAATCAGCCATTTTCATTTAATTAAACTGTATCGAAATGAACTCGAATGTGCCATATTATATTATTAAATAAATTCATTCATGTAATAATACTTATTTGTTCGATCAGAGGATTAGCGCACCCTCAAAAAAAAGAGGATTAGCGCACCCTGCTCCTACTCTTAAATACAAAAATGGGAAAATCAACATGACTTCACCACCACCTACAAAAAGAGAAAAAAGTCATAATCTCAATAATCTCATATACATTCACACTGTCACACCCCGACCGATTGGACGTGACATCCCTTCCGCCACGAGAGCGACGAATCGTTCCCGTAAGGCTACAGACAGATAGTGTAAATTTTTTTTTTCATTTTGTATTCCATTTTCTTGATTTTGGCCCAAGGAATGCACAACTAACGGATAAATTAAATTACCTGGTTGCGAGTGCGCAGAATCGTAGCAGTACATTTTAAGCTGGGAATCTCGTCTTTCAGTTGAAAGCATCCTTCCATTCCTAAAGATTTAAATCTTCCCATCTCTCACTCACCTGGAACCCCCAACCGTTGAGGAACACATGCAAAACAAATATACGGATGAGAATAAATCTCAGTGCGGGTTTTAGTTCCAGTACGCGGATCTTGGTACGAACCGGTAACGGAATTAATACCCTTATATTAAAAATTCCTTTGAGTGTTCAGTTTACCTAATGCACATACGTTCTTTTATAAAGGTTTCATATTGCGGAAAACCCTTTTTTAATTAAATGAACATAAATCATTTTCAAAGATTTTACAGACATTCATTTTAAAATTCCAGATGAACTTTAATACAAAAATAATTTGAAATCCAATGAATTCCAGTACCGTAAGCATCAAGCAAACAGTTCGATTTTAGACATTTCTCAATATGCCATTATGCAACAGATTCAAAAGCATAACCATCAGTGGTTCAATACACTCAGGTTCTTACGGCCTTTCAGAATCAGAATCAGAACAGAAAGAACCCTTCCCACACCTAGGTCCAACCCTAGGTACAGATCTTCAGAGGGAAATCCAGTAATTAAAGCGCTAATAATTCTGGCCGGACGGGTAGATCAGTCCCACTCCGGTGAGTGCCACAATTTATCATATTGTTATGCTATGCAGACTGAATAAGAATGGTCCGATTTAATTCAAGTCTGATTCTTCTTATCACAAAAGAAGATCATGCAATTAAGTCAGTTTACGGAAACCATTCCAGTCCTTTGATAAGTCTGACGGTCCAAATCAATTAACAAACGGATGTCAATGTCAGACTTATTATATTTAACTGGTCAAAACGGACAGTTTGATTCAACATGCAGTTTATTATTTATTCAGGGCTTCTATTGCCTATATGCACAAGAGAATGCATTTTCAATGATTGATCAACATGCTATGCATAAATTTAAAAATACCAAAATCCGTGTTCTAACAAAGAAACCGCGTATCCGCACCTTCAGTCGTTACCCGCTCGCTCCGAATCCGTTCCTGTTTATAATTCATAGATCAAGTACCGTTAATAGTTATTTAACGGGTTCCTTTAATCTGACGGTAAACCGTAACTAACAAGGTCTGGTAATGTAACGGTAACTAGACTGTTCAGTTTGGTTCCAAGTCCCGTACTTAATTACTGTGTGATAATATTTAGTTAATTATATTTAGTTACTTCTCCAATCATCAGGATTAATATTGAATTACGTTTCCTAATATCGAAATCAGAATTAGAATCAGAGTCGGAAATCAGAAATCAGAAACAGCAGACAGAAAATTAGGAAACGTTTAAACTCAATAAAACGCATCCGAAATATCAAATCGAAAATATAAATCAGAAATTTATTTATTTATTTTGCGGGATCAGAAAGTCTGAATTAATTGCCACAGTATCTGTTCATTTAAAAAGTCAGACTGTAAATCATCATTTCCCTAAAAATCCGTCAACCGAATGTTAGACTAATTACATTGTTGCCAAGTCATTTAGCCTAACTGATTATCAAGCTCAACAGAATTATTACCCCACTTAATTATGTTAATTAAGCTCTAACTTAATCCGAGAGCTTAATGGTTCTCTCTAAGACTACAATTTGTTTATTGATTTCAGCCCATCGAAATTAAATCCAGCACCAAAGTATAATCCAACAGAACAAAGAACTCAGTCCACTTTTCATTTTATTTCTCTTTAGCCCACAGCCAATTCCAACATAAGCCCAAAATCACAGCCCACAACTTAATTCCAACGAAACCAAGCCAGATAGCCAATACGGGTCCGACACCAGCCTAATCGGATCCAATAAGTCTACATTTATTCAATTTAGCCCGCAAAATTTTCTCAATCCCACAGAACACTCAATTGAGCCCACAACTTTTTATGTAACTTTCTCAGGTTACAAGTAAGCCCTCCATTTTATTCATTAAGGCCCTCAGAAATTGATTTTGTTGCGTTTTCATCCCTGGGCCTATCAATTCTTCGACAGAAGCATACCAGATCTCCATTTTGCGTACCAAAAACTGGTACAAGGCCTCCAATCACCTTATTACCCACCATAATACATCCTACATACATATAAGTTACCGAAACATCTCCTTTTAGTACAGTCTCATAAGAAATCTATATATATTCAGAGTTTATGTATCAATGTAACCTAATTCTTATGTCTCAAATTTATTTCCAAATGCTTTTAGTTAGTTATCAAAATACATATTACACTAGATAATTGCATATGACTATCCTCAACAGACAGAACCTAAATATATATATATATAGAAACCAATTTAGCTAAGATTCATATACATAAACTTATATTCTATTTCATGCAAATGATGCCAAGTCCAGAACAATATATATATATATATATATTCAATTCCTATGCCACAGAGCTACCCACTAATATATCATAAACACAAGAACAACTGTTGCTTTTTCTAAGACGCATCAATTATCATATACTTCCTTTATACAAATGCAATCACAGTATTGTATAAATGCACCAAAAAGAAAATGACCCTATACTTCCCTTATAATGCCTCTATATGCATATTCAGGAACTATAGACTGACCATAATACACTAGATATGAACATAACCTCTTTTCATTAAAATACAACTCTAGTTTTAGAGCAGACTATACTTACCTTATTATAGAATGAACATTCTGACCACTGGCTCTTCTAAGGACATGTCATGACTTAGATTATAAATGAATCTATGATTTATTTGATATATATATTCATATGATACTATAGTGACAGAAATGCCCTCCATAATCATTGTACTTAGATTATGCAACTTATGTTCCTAAACTTTATAGCCCTGACTTAGATCATATGTAATTAAGCACCTCATGAGATTGCTAAACATACACCTAAAATAACCATGTAGTCAAATATAAATAATTATTTCCCCATGACTATATATATATATATACACAAAATAAATACTATCCAAATACTCTACTCACTGCCCTTACTGAATATTTTCCAAAATAACATGAAGTATGCAATCTACTATACATATAACCCCAGTAACATTTTATGCTTATATATATACAGAGTATACAAATGATGACACTTCTAACTTTGGTTCAAAATAATTACACAGTATTATGCAATCTTATCCCCTGGTATGAACTTAAGTGCTCTCATCAGTCACATGATATACATGTATTTTACTTATAGACTCAGAGTATACCAATATAAGTTTACCAACATCACAATTATATGTATACAGAGTAATTTATCCTTTTGTTTACACTCAAAAGCTATCTGACCCGGTTCTATACTCTAATAATCTTAAGTATAGTTATGAAATTCATATTATAGTACTTATAGTTACTATACCCAGAAATACATTTACTACCTTATCATCAGATTAAGCATGTAAAAACTATACTTCATGACCTCACAGAAACCTTAGGCCATTAATCTAAGCAATAATAAGCACAGAAATAAAATAGTTTATTCTTCTCAGTCGATAGGCTATTTCTTCATAACAGATATGCACATACATATGGATATTCCATATTTAAACTACTATGGACGCTTATGCTTCTATACTACACAGATATGCAATTATCCACCCATCTGTTTATGAACATATGACATCTATGTTCCCATAATCTCTAAATAGCCTTATATACTCCAGATATCAGACTCAGACCTCAACCAATATTCCTATAATTCAAATTATGCATTTCCCAGATACATATCATAATTCAGAATTTTAATTCTCCATATATACATATATAGAAAACTTGATTAATTCTACTTAGCCCACAGAAATCAACTACCTAATTGTAAATGATGACAATTAACATTAAATCTACTGTAAAATCCTAAGAACAAGGATTTGACAGAAATTATACCTTCACCATTTGGTATCTTCTAAATCGTCTCACGAATTTTGATCAAAGCAAGCTCATCCGAAACCAGAACAGCACCCAGCATCCTCGCCCTAATGCCTCCGTTTTCCCCTTCTCCTTCTTCTCCAATTCTCCGTCTTCTTCCCCAAACCCTAGTTCAGCCCCTTCTTATATAACTTACCTGACTTGAGGAAGAAGAAAAGAAAGGGATAACGTGGCAGTGGAGAGGAGTCAGCCACGTCGTCAATTGCGGCGTGTAGATGGAGCCAAAGTGCCCGGATAGAGAGAAGAGACCCATCTCCTCGTGCTACAGACACAACCAAGCATGAGGTGCATCGCTGCTAGTGGCTAGCTCAACGGCAGCCGCAACCTCAACCAATTACAACCCGACAGAGAGTAAGACAGAAGATTCGAGATAAACTCGAAGAAAATCGGAAAGAAAAGAGGAGAGACCAACTCAGCGGAAGAGACGAAGTCTCTCTCTCCTTCCGCATAAATTTTATTAAATGAGCCCCTGATCTTTTGTGGGACGGAGGATGTAGCTATCCGAATAATGAGCTACTGACAATTCCATTATAATTTAGCTATTCCCCTAAATAATTAAATCAGATCTATTCAGAAGTCAGATTAAGGTGGCAATTATACAGAAAATTCTATAAATTATGAGGAACGTTTCTATGTCCTCAGATCAGAAATTTCCGCAAAATTTACTGTTCCTTTATTTCTTAACCATACCGTTAATATAATTTTATAAAAATTATTATCAGACCAATTGGGACTTGGTTTACCATACGACAGTCATAGTTGTTACACACACACTCACTCCCTCGTAATCAATTAAAGTTAACCTCAAAATCAACCATTTTTAATCAATCAGTAACAACAATCGCCAAATCAAACTCTCCCTTCGCTCCCTCTCTCTCTCTTAATCACGAAGCAACCAGACCAACCGGTTTCCCTTTCTAGACCGAGAGAGAGAGAGAGAGAGAGAGAGAGACCCTCTACCTCCCTCCGTTGACACCCTGTCGGTGCACCTCTCTCCTCCTTAACCATGTCGCTCAATCTCCAAACCCTAACCCAAGCGCTCGCCAAAACGGCAGCGGTAATAGAAAAGAAGGTCCAGACCACGGTGCAAGAGGTCACCGGACCTCGACCTCTCCAGGACTACGACTTACTGGACCAGTCCGGCTCCGCGGGCCCGGGCCTTATTTGGAAGATCTACACGGCCCGGCCCCGCGCCTCCGCTCCGTCCACTCAATACCCGCTCGTCTCCGTTTGGGTTCTCGACAAGCGCGCCTTGTCCGAGGTCCGAGTTAAGGCCGGCTTGACCAAGGCCGTCGAAGATGCCTTTTTAGATCTGATTCGTGCCGATGCTGCCCGATTGGTGCGGATCCGACATCCTGGCGTGGTTCACGTCGTTCAGGCGCTCGATGAGACCAAGAATGCTATGGCGATGGCCACTGAGCCTCTTTTTGCGTCCGTGGCGAATGCCATGGGGAATTGCGACAACATTGAAAAGGTCCCCAAGGAGCTCAAGGGAATGGTATGGGTTGTTTAGAATTTTCATTTTGTGGGTTTAATTGATGTTGGGTTCTCTTTATTTGTCCAATTTGATGTTTGTATTGGATCTGGGAATTTGGGATGGTTAGATAGGTAGATCTGGGAATGTGGCCTCTGAATTGGTTGCCGACTTCATTATCATATCATATGCATTAACTTATGATTCTAGAACTGTTCTACGTTAGGTTTAATGTTTTGTGTTTACTGTAGTAATGATACATTTTAGCATTTCTGTGTCCTAGGAAATGGGAATACTCGAGGTGAAGCATGGGTTGCTTCAGCTGTCAGAAACATTGGATTTTCTTCACAACAATGCCCGGCTTATTCATCGAGCTATTTCTCCTGAGGTTCTTTTATCATCCTTCTTTTTCTGAATCTATTTTCAGTATGAGATGATGTATTTATTTGGAGTTCTATACGTTTCATTTTATTTTATTCCATGTTTTTAATTTCAGACAGTGTTTATCACGTCAAGTGGGGCGTGGAAATTCGGTGGATTTGGGTTTTCAATAAACCAAGACCAAGCATCGGCTGGTCTTACATCGGCTCAGCAATTTCATTATTCGGTTAGTTCATTGTACCTTCCCTTGCACATGAATGTCTAACAAGTGGAAGATAATTCGCTAATTCCTACTGTACCCACTGTGATGTAGTAGCAAATCAAATACCTCAAATTAAACCTTGCTGTTGTTTTTAATTTTTTCCTTTTTTCTTGTGTGCATTTACACATAGTTGACCAAGTATGATGGTGTTTATTTAAGTATTCTGTACCCATGTGCATTAGATCTGTCTAACCATATGTCAGTTAGTCCTATTACATTGTCGGTACTTATACAAATTTATCAAGGTTGGAGTAGGGATTAGGGGATAATTGGTGCTAAACTACTGAAGTACAATAGCATTGAGGCAGCATCATAAAAAGTACAAACCATTACAGTTATCTATACTGTACTAAATACTAATTAGTTCAGAATTGGTACAAAGCCAAATATAAACCAATATGAGAGTACCCTGTAAAGATTAAAAAGAAAAAAGTACACTTAATGATGCATATTTTCAAGGACAACTTTAATTCGTTTTATATTTATTTGTTTCATGTAGGAGTATGATGTTGAGGATGCGATGCTACCTCTCCAGCCATCACTAAATTATACAGCTCCGGAGATGGTACGCAACAGGGGCTCAACCATCACCTCTTCTTCTGACATGTTCAGTTTTGGATGCCTTGCATACTACCTCGTAGCTAAGAAGCCTCTTTTTGACTGTCATAACAACGTCAAAATGGTACTACATCTCAGCTTTATAAATTGTGTAGCATGTCACGATGATATGAGTCTGTACTTGTCCAAAATTAGGGCTTTAGTGCTGTCATTTCAGGGTTTGTCTTAGGAAAAAAAAAAATGCAACATTGTTCTCTTTCCTTGTACTAGTCATGCCTGGTAGGCAGGTATAGCATGTAACAACTAGCGTCCTTATCAGATTGAGGAGGACTTTGGTTTGTTTTTGGAGTTCTATTTATAATTAGGCCCAATAAAAAGCAAAGCAGAAAACAATAAGGAATATTTGCAAAAAGATAAAAGAAACAGATGTGTGATATATGATCTGCACAATGACCATGGAAGAAGACTGTTGTATGTTTAAAATTCTCTTTTTGCCTTGCCATTTGAATGTATCTGTAATCTTGGTGATTTTTTGAGTATTTTCTTAGGACTCTGGTATGTTTAATGAATATTTTCTTAGTGATTTTTTTATCTTTTCTAATTCTTTTTTTTTTCTGTATTTGATTGTGTATCCAGTATACAAATACACTGACATATTTGTCAAGTGACACCTTTTCGAATGTTCCAAACGACTTGGTTCTTGATTTGCAAAGGATGCTTTCCATGGAAGAGACTTCGAGACCTAGTGCTTCCGACTTCATGGGTATTAAACTCATCCACAATTCTTCTGTTTTTTAACACTTTGCCTGGGATATCTGAGCTTGTCATTTCTTGATATTTTATGGCTTTGGTGCAGAGTGCTCCTCTATTAATTTCCAAAAAAAAAAAAAAATGTACTGTTGTGTGTGAAGATAAGTACCTAAACATTTGCTGGTAATAGATGGAATTTTAGTCAGTATTGTTAAAAATTTTCTCTGACCATCCTAACTAGAATGATCTGTCTGTTGCCAGCTGGAATTTCCTAAACCAATTATTTAAAACAAGCTGCACGTCGTGTTGTCTATATGTTTGTAATGTTGTCTGAGTGCTTTTGTTCTTATGCATGGCCATATTTTCTGTTTGACTATTAATGTGAGATATATATTGTCCAATTTTTCAGGTTCTTCATTTTTCCGTGATGATACTAGGTTACGTGCTCTTCGTTTTCTTGATCATATGCTTGTATGTATGACAATCCTAGTTCTGACTAACTTTTATTCTTTAATTTGTATAGTCACGGAATGTAATAAGTACTCACAACTGCATGTCTTATACTCTGGCACTTTTCAGGAAAGAGACAACATGCAAAAGACCGAGTTTCTGAAAGCTCTTTCCAACATGTGGAAAGATTTTGATGGTCGTGTTCTTCGATATAAGGTTGGCACTATTGTTGATATTGGTCTTCTCATTTGTTGTGAATTTTAATGTTTGAAATCTCCCTCGTAAACATATACTGCCAGAGATTAAGATAAGAATCATGGTGCAGGTTCTCTGCTCTGTGGATTCTCTAAATAGCTAGATGTTTCTTGTGTTATTAAGATTGGTGTTATTCCGAATGACATTTCTTGTTTATATTGTTTGCAACTGTTGCATCAGTCTGATGGAATTCAGGGCAATTTTAGTCAATTTTCTTTTTTTTTTTTTCCTTGGTTTCTGTCAGGTTTTATTTTCAAATGAACCAAAACAATGCTAAAGAGTGGTGAAAATTTGAGAAGTTCTTAGGAAGTCTTTACAAAATGCAGCAAAATGTTGATTGTTACTTGCTCAAAACCAGTCTAGAAGTATAGTTAGGATAACAACTTAAATGTTGCTGTTTGTGAGACAGGTTCTTCCTCCACTCTGTGCAGAGCTGAGAAACATGGTTTTGCAACCTATGATTCTGCCGATGGTTTTAACAATTGCCGAGTCTCAGGACAAAGGTGATTTTGAGATATCAACTTTGCCAGCCCTCGTACCAGTGTTTAATTCAGCTGCTGGTGAAACTCTTCTTCTGCTTGTAAAGCATGCCGAATTGATTATAAACAAGGTTTTCTTTTAGTTTATAACTTAAACACCAACATATGCACATGGTTATAAGGTGATTTGTTTTACTAATATTTGGAGATACTTTGCGAACCTTTGGTAGTTTGCAAATTTAAAGGCATGGTTGTTTATTTGACATTTTCTTTCTCTTAGGGGTGTTAGCATTTTGAATTATGTTATCAAACTGCCAATATAAACCTGTAGGCCTATTTATGTAAACTAAAGGTTAAATTCTCCTGCAATTTTGCTATTTTTACTTAGTTGTCCTTTATTATTCAATTGGAGCTGATACAAGCCAATAGAAGCCAATGAGTATACAAAAGGGTCTTTGGATTACTGCTAGTAAAACATTTTGGATTGTTAGTGACCTTGCAGGATCTGAACAAAATGTCCCAAATTGGTACGACAAATATTCAAAGTCAACCATCTCATACGACATGAATCTCATCTCTGATCATCTTCAATCAGTACATATAATTTATGTTTCTTTTGTCTAGGCGGCACTTGATGACTTAGTAAAGCACATCCTTCCTATGCTTGTCAGAGCATATGATGACACAGACCCACGTATACAAGAAGAGGTGTTGCGAAGAACCGTTCCTCTTGCAAGGAAACTTGATACTCAGGTATTATCTTTCTCTTCTTACATAATGATAATAAATTAAGTACATACATAGTAACTGTTATCTAGAAGCATTTGCTTATAAGTTTTGTGATTTGCAGTATGTATATAAAGTTACTTATATCATTGTATATTCCCAGAATATGTTGACTAATCTGGACCTACTTATGAAGGACCAGATAAAATTATAGGTTGTACTCTAATCAAATATCTGTGTTCTGGTTCACTTTTTTTTCATATGTAATGTCTTATTTCTTTAGCACCTTACAGTAGTCGCTGTGAAAAAAATGGAAGAAATTATTGGCCTTTTTATACCAAAGATAATGGTAGAGACAGTGGTGTGAGAAAAATAAATAAGCGTATGATTATGAATAAGCATATGATTATGAAGTTATGTCATTAGCTGAATTCTCAATTCTGGAATTATTTTTTTAAACCAAGAATAAATGGCGGGAGTTTCTTGTACAAGCATTAGTGCTTTTTGTCCTATCGATTTCAATACAGGACTGGTGTTGGTACTTTTGCACTAAGTTTTAACTCGTCCGAACTGTAATTCAAGAAAGTGCAAAAGTTGCCTTTTAATTTGTAATAGTCGGTTGGTATGATTCTGTCCTTCTCTTGCTAGTATTGTGCTTGATCAAGAGAGTACTGACTACTGAATTCTTTAAGATATATCAATGTTGCTCCAAATTAATGTTCTATATTCTTCAACAGGTAGTGAAGCAAGCAATCTTGCCACGTGTTCATGGCTTGGCTCTGAAAACCACAGTTGCTGCAGTATGTGCACTTCTCCTTTATCATTTTATTATGAGAGTTACCTTCTTTATCTTCCCTTTAAATTCACCAAACAAGCATAATCTTAATGTTCTATTGTTGCTACCTTCCTTTTTTATGATTATTTTCATCAAGAGTGCTATTAAATTGGAACATGTATTCAGTAATAATGGGTTAATGCACGTGCCATTTTGCATGAATCCATTCTTTGTTATTATCATTGTAATTATCAATATAATGTAGCACTTTAGTTGATAAATTCAAATATAATGTGAACATTTTTTACATTTAGGTGCGAGTGAATGCATTAAAGTGTCTAGGAGATCTTGTGCCATCGCTTGATAAGACAGCTGTGTCAGATGTCCTTCAGACACTGCGTCGCTGCACAGCTGTTGACCACTCAGCCCCAACTCTTATGTGCACTTTGGGGGTTGCTAATTCCATCTCCACTCAGGTACTATTTCAGACCTCTATATTTTCTTTCTCCGAGAAAGAAGGATCTGAGGCCCCTTCGTATTTGGCCTTCAGTTTTGTGCCAAATAATATGCAATTTTAAAAAAATATCATTACTTTAATATTATGATAGAATTTGCTCCTTTTGGTGCCATGTGGAAGTTGTGGCATTTTAGACTTTGTAATGATGGGATTCAATTTCATGAGCTTGAGAAACTAATAAACAGAAATTTTATAAGCTGGTCAAGTTTTAGATATGTTTAAATTGGCTACAAATTTGTTCAAAAAACCAACAGACTTACCAAAATTCTAGATATGTTCTTATTGCTTAACGCCTTAACCATTTGGATTGGCTGTCAGTCACATGTGATGCGTTAAAAAATGGTCATCTGTTGAGCAATCTAAAAAATGGACAGTTTTATCTTTGTTGAGTACACTCTCAAAAGTGCACCAAATTTAATGCACAGATAACCTCAATGAAGTAGAGCAAATAATTACAAATCGCTCGATTGTTGCACCTTGCAAATGATGTTGGTTTTCAACATATCCCTTTACTTTTAGTTTTGAGATGTTCCGTATATTAGTTGTGGTTGATTAGGTTCCATACTGGTACTATATACTACTATGCGCTACTGTTGTATTGTGCAATAGATGCTTAATCTATTACTAATTTTACTAATTTTTTGAAGTGGTGCTTGGGCTTGGTCTTTTCCCATTTTAGCATAGAGTTGCATACTATTACTATTGATCTGGCTGGTCAGTTTTGGTATCATTTTGTAATACCCAGACATACCAAAGTTGCAGATTCATCTGTACATTTTGTCTGATATATAATTGTTGACTCTTTTGATTTCAATCATCTCTTTTAACAAAAATAATAATTTTGTTTTTTCTTTTTCAGTATGGTGTGGAGTTTACAGCAGAGCATGTGGTCCCACTTCTGTTCCCTTTGCTAACAGCCCAGCAGTTGACAGTACAACAATTTGCAAAATACATGCTGTTTATTAAAGATGTCCTCAGGTTATTACTCTCTTCCATGGCCTTTTTGTGTAAAACTTTTGAGGAATTGAATTGTTTTTGCTGCTCCAGTATTTCAAGTGTCAACCATTTTGGCATCCCCCTTTTTTGATCTTTTTATGGTAATTTAATGTTTCCTAGCACCTCTAATTTACGGGGATGACCAAGTGGCTTTGTCATCTTTTAGTTGAGCTGAGGTTACCGTTCATTTATTTAGCTTTAGGTAGAAAATTATCAGGCCAATAAAAGATTCAGATCAATAGTATGTTATTGATCATTACTGTACTGGTCATGCTTACTAAAATATGGCGAGTAACAACTTGAACAGGCCAGTATTATAGCCACTGGTAGCAGCCTGGTGCTGTTTATTGAGAGCCACTTTGGTTTTGACTTGTTACAAAAAAATTGTCGTCTCGTACTTGTTGGATCAACAATCTGCTCCATTTTTGAATTTCTAATCAGCACTGTATACTTTTGAACTACAACTTCAATTAATAGCATGCTGCAGTCATTGCAATGATAATAGCAGTTGATATGCAGAAGCGTTATTGTACTGATTAGAATGTACTTTGACTTGGTTTTACAGAAAGATTGAAGAAAAACGAGGTGTATCAGTCACGGAAGCTGGAGCACAGGAAGCCAGAGCACCACCTTCATTATCCAATGGGCTCCACTCAGTGGACCAGCTACCCCAGAAACCTGTAATTACACAAAATGCACCAAAAAAGAACAACTCACCAGCTTGGGATGAAGATTGGGGCCCACCAGCACATTCTTCTGCAAAACCAAAGCAACCTCTTGTCCAGCCTCCAATGAACCCTACTCCTATCATGACTGCCTCTTCTCAACCCCTTGAATTCAACCTGGGCCCCCAAGTTACAGGCTCAAATGCTGCATCATGTAGTCCTGTTGATATAGAATGGCCTCCAAGCACATCATCTGACTTCTTAAGTAGTAATAATTATAATAGTAAACAAGAGACTAGTATAACTGGAACCATTGGGATTTCAGATATTGGAGGTGTTCCAACAAATGGTGGGTTTGATGATTTAGACCCTTTTGCAAACTGGCCCCCACCAAAACAGAGCAATCCTGTGGGACAGCTAAAGCCTGTTCAGAATTTGAGTTCTAGTTCAAATTCTGGTATCAATTTAAATTCTTCTGGGATGTTAAACCAGGACAAGTCCCTTACCAATATGAATTATGCAGTTAACCCAATTGGGTCAAATCCAAGTCGGGACTTATTTGGGTCTGGTAATCCTAGTCAGAATCTATTTGGATCTGGTTTTGGTCAGACCCCAATTGGTTCCACAAATAGCATTGGATCGACTCCAAAATTAGCACCGCCACCCCAGGCAAGTTCAGTTGGAAGGGGAAGAGGTAGAAACCAGGGCCAGTCGGCTCTCTCCAGAGCCACACGGCCAGTTGGTAATGCCAAGTCCTCATCGGATCAAGCTCCCCTTTTCGACTTGCTGCAATGATATATATTATTAAAAATGGGAGTATTCAAGTTAGGTTTTATAGAATGGAAATTTCATAGATTAGTAGGAAGGGTGATATTACCAAGAAAAAAAGAAAAGATAAAAAAACGAAAGTGCCTCAGAAGTCACTGGTCTGGTTCATTTGTTTTTAGTGAGTTAATGTGGTATGTGTTAAACAGGGTAAAAAAAAAATGCTAGGGTGTACATTCTTTTTTTTTTTCCTTTTTTTTCACCTGAAATGTGTATTTGTATGGTAATTAAAATAAGGATGTCCTTTTGGAACTTTTTGTAAAGTTGAGAAACATTTTGCATTTTGATTTTTGCTTTTTGCTTTTTTAAGTTGTTGCAAACTGACTATTTTTGTGGCATTCAAATTTGTTCATTATTTATTTAAAAATCAGCTTTAAATTTATTATCATACCATATAGATGTCCTGCCCATGCACATTACCTATAGTGGTAACCGTAGTAATACTGTATTCTTAAAGGTAGCATAAGTTGAGAAGTCTAGCAATATTGTTTGTAGGCAAGGCGAAAGAGTCCGACAAATAAGCAGTATGCTGGTCAGCGGTCCTTCGCGTGATCAGATGGATACTAGCAATTAGCAAATGCTGGTATTCCACTTTTGTTATGTGTTTCAACTAGCTCACTTTTTGAGAGATGTTAGCACTGTTGGCGTCAAATATCTTTTAGTACGCTAGTTTTATGGTTCGAGTTGATCTCGTCCATAATTTTTTTTTTTTATTGATATAGATCGGCTCCTATTATTTTGACGTGTTTTAGCAAGTATTAGATACCGAATTTACAAACTTCAACACACTGCCACAGATCGTCTGTTGTACCCCTTGTGACGTATTAATATTTAGAGAATTAGAGTTGAGAAATGAGTTGTACGTATAGGATAATGACGGATGGGATCCGTCCTACGCTATCATTCTCTTATTTCAAACTTCAAACGATCATTTTAAAATGTTCAACGTATTATTCATATTGTAAACTTATAAGACCATAGTTTTTTGCATTTTTTTTTTCAAAATTTGTTTACTGTTATTCAAAATTTGAAAAAAAAAATCATAATACAAGAATTATAGGCCATTCAATTACAACGATTTTGATAAATATCATACGTAACCGGACACTACAACTACAAGTGCCTTTGAAGTCTATTTTTTCCAACTACTAAATTTGATAGTAAGAAGTCGGATCCAATATGAAAAGTTGGGCGTAAATAACCAAGCCAGCGTTGTTTAGGACTTTTTATTGGAGATTTCGTATACAACCGGCGAGCTAATCAGTTATGGTTAGCCTTGGTTAGCTAACTTAGCTTTTACAATTTTCTAACCTTGTACCAACTAAAAATATTGCAAAGTAATATATACACACACACACACACAACGCTAAATTAGGAACAGGTCATTAACAAAATTACTCGGAGGAGTACTATTTATTTGTACTTGGTTGTTATTCTTTTCTGACAGCACGAACAAAATTAAAGAAGGAAACGATGAGGAGCGGTGAGCCTTCTGATCTGGAGATAAGGTAATTTAGGTGTTACTTTTTTTAAAACTTCTTCCTTTATAATATTTCAAGTATAAAACATTTATTATTTCGACTGGAAGAAGTACCAAAACGTTTAATACTACCCTTTTGCTGTTATGAGTCTTATGATCATGAATTTAAATAACCCTGGGGCCCCGGGAACAAATTGCCTATGTTTGATTTATGCGATTCACAGCCGAAAACGTTTCGTTATTTATTTATTTTTTTTGCTTTTTGAGGTAGCAATAATGATTAAGAAACACAAATTAAGTTTTTTTCTCGCGAAATTTCGATGATAGCCTAAATCTTGAAAGGGAAAAAACAACGGAGTATTTCAACTACTAAATTTCTAATTAAATTGTATGACACCTTAAATTAATATATATATATATATATATATATATATATATATATATATATATATATATATATATATATATATATATAGATAGATTTTAGTTTGGAAGGTACCTTAATGATTATGTGCTTGTTGACTGCCATAGAAGAAAAAAAAAATCAGAATCTTTTTTTATGTTAAAAAGGCCTATAGGAAGATAATCAATCAGCTAAAAAAATACTAATTACCAGGCATGGATATGGTGGTTGTTAATTAGTTCCTATATTAATTCTTGGTGATAATTTATGCAACAAATTTCACTAATTAATAAGTTACAACAGCTAATGCATTGTCTTAATTATTCTTTCAGGACTGATCTTATAAACTCATCAGGCGATGCTACAGAAGTACCAATTGATCCTTCAAAAATAACCGAGAGCCGGTACGCCATTCTTCTCATGACAGTGATATTGGCGCTGCAGCCGTTTTTTGTCGACCTGCTGTTCAATATTCCTCAAAAACCAGAATTGTTTGCTTTCCCTATCATGGCATATATCTGCATAATTCTTGTTTACTGGCATATGACAAAATTTATTCGAATGACCTTGATGATGGTTTGCCAATACTCCAATTGGTGGTGGTTTTCTTCGTGGGGTATGGTTACTTCATTAACAGTTACAACACCACAGACAAAGATGCCCCAAGTGAATTCCATCTTTATATATTAAGATTCACCCTTGCAGTTTTCCTTGTTATATTTATGTTTGTTGTTATGTTATATGATGGTAACAACGACTCCTATTGGAATAAATTCAAAAGAGCTGTAGTTGAAGAATTCAGGACCTTTTAAGAAACTTTTTTCTATTCGTTTGAATTTTTTTTTTTTTTTTTTTTTTTTGGCTTACCTTAGAGTTAGAGGGTAGACATTTTTCCTTTTTTTTTTTTTGGTTAATCTGAGCTGTAGTTTTCTAGTTGAGGTCACTTATAGTTCTTTGTTGTTTAGTTCTGCAGTAGCAGTACGCTGGCACTCTTTTCCTATTTTTCATTGGTGATGTTTTTTTTTTTTTTTTTTTTTTTTTTTTTTTTTCAGTTCTATAGCAAATGCTCTCAGCCATGTGCTTATGATGTTGTTAAATTTTGTTAGGTTATTTGAATTTTTTTTTATTTCTGTACTCACGTCAAATTAATGGGGTTTCACATAATAATGCATTTATGTACCAAATCCTAGCCATATTAATTAATCTGAAATAACTATATAAAGTACCGGATTAGGTGCTACCTTCATGACAAATAAATGGACAAATCAACCCACAACCCCTTTTTTATTTTATTTTATTTTTTTGGTGGGGTACTTTTTTTTCCTAGCTTCTAGTTTACTAAATTTGGGCTTTGTATTTTAAACACGTGCAGTTAAAGGTCCATGATTTCGCAGTTATCAAATTACATGTAGTCATGTAGAGAGACATATGGTAGTTAAAAGAAACTTATTTCTCATCCGCATCCGATTGGAATTGAACTCATTACTTGTAGGTAAATAATCGAGTCACTGACACCTATATGGACTCCCATGTTCATCGGAATCGCATCCTCTACTGTAGGGTGCTGTCGTTTGATTCGTATCGTTGGATCGAAATCGAACGGCACGCAATAGATTTGCCCTTCTCTCTCCAAGCTGCCTCTCCCTGCCCGATTCCCACAAATTGTAAAAAGAAAAAAAAATACCTTCTGTCTTCGAAGTCCAGAAGAGCAGGTTTCACGCTTGTTAACCAACACTACCGGGCACGAACCCGTTCAAGGTTCCCGTCGACTCCGGCTACCGCAATCAACAATATTAAGCTCTACAGCGTCATGGAAAGGTGGAGAGCATGGTTTTTAGGTTGGTTTATGGTAGGTACATCGGCCTGAGTAGGTGGGAGAACTGTTAGGCGTAAAATATTTTAGCATAATAATATCTTAATTAACAGCCCTAATGATCATGTATTTCGTATAAAATAAATAAATTCATGAGTTAGAACTTACAGGACGGAAGGGAAGACATCATTAGACGGAAAATCTAGTCTTCTCCAATTTGTCTAATTCTGTCTAATTTTCTTTTTGGGCGAAAATGAGGGGAAAGGGTGCCAAATAATGACAGATTATTAGAATAAATACTAAGGCAATTGAAGGGATCAGATTTTTGAATGAACATGGTCCATCAGATTTTCCATCAAAATCTGATGCACCCTTCATTAAATGAATTTGGTTTAAAAATTAAATATAGGCCATATTATTTATAATTAATAATTATAACAAGAACCAGTAGGCCGGTAAGAGGGACGAGGTAGTCTGGTACCGGAAGGTATTTGGGAACTCATGGTTGCACATAATGATTTCCTTTGGTATCATGAGAGAGAAGGAACAATGTATGTTGGTCAGTTTGCCATGGGAGAGTCTTTTGAGGTGATCTTGAGTTGATTCAGCGAAGGGACAGTATAGGTACCAGTATCGATTGTGTTGGGTTTAGTAAGAAGCTGATTTATCATTTCAATTCACATTTGCGCTTGTTTGATTACTGTGTCTCTCACCCCTAAGTTCATTATCTACGCAGCATTGTTTAAATAAAAATTTAAGATATTCTATGTATGACTACATTCATCCCTTATGAAAAATCCCTCTCTCTTGAAGGAAATTATAATTATTTACTGTTCTTCATTAAACTTGAAGGCTTTTGATAAGCATACAGTGGAAAAGGAGATAGCTGAGTATATAAAAACCTTTGGTTGACTTTAGTTTTATGGTTCGAGTTGATATTGTACTAGCTTTTGATACGCGCTTCGCGCGTGAAGCATTGTTCTTGTAGTTAAACAGTAAATGTTGGGTCATTTAAATTCGGGGTTAGGGTATCAATGGTAATTGTTTTAAGACCGACATACAATTATAATAAGTGCTAGAATTATAACTGTAGTTATTTGAATAAATGTCAAACTATCTTACAATTGATCTATTGTTATAATTAATTGAATATTTTTGTATGTGTGTCATTTTTTCTATATTTGTCATTTATGTCATTACTATTTTTTTTTTTTGCGTTAATTTGTTTTTAGGGGATCTTATTTGTTTCTGAAATTTTTAGTATATGGAAAGTGAATGATTGTCTTAAGGTTAGGATGTAATCATTAAATTTTTTTTATAAAAAAAATGTTAGAATTATGAGAATAAAACAAACTATGTGCATCTTGGACAAAACCAATTGCCTTAAGATTTTCTAAGTTTTAAGAATTTGATCAACTTTTAATTTTTTCAATTGCCAATAATCTATAATTGAATACTAATAAAATTGAATATAATCTAACAAATAATATAAAATACTTGGACCAAATTTTATATTTTTTAGAAATTTTTAAGTATTTTTTTGGAATTTTAGAAAATCGCTAATCTAATTAATTATGTACCGTTCGAAAACAACAGTTTTTAAAAATCCAAAAAAAATACTTAAAAATTTTGAAAAAATATAAAATTTTGGCTGCAAGGAAATTTCAATATGAAGATCATATTAGACAGTTTTGATCGGTCATTTTAACCAGATCCAAGTGTTTTGATCGCAACTCACGGAAGGCTCTGTGAGTTGCAACTCACCATAGCAAAACTATATATATATAGAGAGAGAGATAGAGAGAGAGATTGGCTAAAATGCTTTGCAAAGCATATAGTACCTATGCTTTAGACTTTTAGACCGTTGGATCTGGTTCAGATTCGAGCTCAGATCGAATCCAGTGGTTTAGATAGAGAGCGCTGGTTTTTGTTTCTCCGTTAGTTTTAAAAGTTTCCATCTGTTTCCATATGTTAATTCGCGAGTTGAAGCACTCTTGATCCCTCGTCCAAAGCCACCAAACATCTTAAAATAAATAAATTTCTTAAATTATAGAAATAAAATACATTTCTTAAAATATTCTCAAAGCTTGCTTTTTTTTTAAAAAAAAAAGCTTTCGGGTTGATGGTGTCATGGATGCTTATACATTTTTAATCAAATCAACTTAATTTATATTTTTAAGCAATGAATTATTATTTTAAAAAATAAAGCAATATATTTGTTCACATTTTCTTATTTGTATTCAAAGTCTAAGTTATCAATGGTTTGAATGATATTTTGCATTTTAATGGTTTGAATTTATAAAAAAAATTTAATCGATCTAAAAAATTATCCAAAATATTTTTAACACTCAAAATATAAAACAATTGAATCATTGGAGCATTCATAAAATTGTATGCACAAAATAAATTTAGAAAAACTCTCACAAAATGAGTTAAATTTGCAAATTTGTGAAAGTTTTAATATGTCAAACAATGTAAAATATTTTAAAAGCTGAAAAATATAAAAAAATTGACTTCATTGAATTTATTACAATCTGAGAGCATACATATACAGTTTCATGAAAAGTTGAATTTATGAAAGTTCACAAACAACCAAATATCTAACAAATATTTTTCTAAATTTAGGGATTAAAATAATTAAGATGTTTTTTTTTTTTTGCTAGAATTGGATAAATGGTATAAATAAATAAAAAAAACTATGTACGTTGTGGTTAATTAGTCCCAAGTGGACCATAGGCAAGTCTATGTGTAAACAATGGGTGTCAATGTCACCCATTTTTTTTAAATAACATTATTAGAGACTAATATTTGTAGTTAGAAAATATAATTTTGTCATAAATCTTATCTGTTTGAACCCAATAAATGTTTGTGCAAATTTTCATTGTTGAACCCATATATATAATTTTTTTTTTCTATGATAAAAATATTATGCTGCTATTTTTGGTTGTTGATTTTCGTTGTGGATTTTATCAATTAATTAAACACTCCAAAACATAAATAGACCAAACGACCAAAATAGAAAGACTGAATTAATCTTATTTGATTTGTCTTGTGGCCTAAGCCCGTCACGTGTCAGAATCCAAAAAAGAAGGAAAATGCAAACCGAACAAATAAGAGAAATGTTATCAAAAAAAAAGATGACGTCATGATGATGTCACCCCGTTACTCTAGAAAATACTCCCAACGTTATACTATATATAGATTCTCGTCTATAATTTTTTTATTTTTTATCTTTGTTTATTGATATAGATCGTCTCCTATTATTTTGACGTGTGATAGGGCCAGGATGGAAGTGGCCCATAACGCGACCCAACTCAACTAAGGAGAGGCCCTGTAGTCAACAAGGATCCTTAGCCCGGCCCAAATTGTAGGGAGCGGGAGCAAGCTTCCCGCCAAAACGGGTTAACTACCAATTGGGGACCACCCCGGCAAGAAACCGAATATGTCAGAGGTCGTTATAACCGCCTGCTGACGTGGAGGCAGTAGCTCACACGACTTCGACGGACGAGCACCAGACGAACCCATGGTTCGTTCTGATCGAACATCGTCGAAGTGCTGAAGCCCAACTTCAACTCGAGGCGATCTTCCGAGCGAAGACCCAGTCGGGGGCCTCAAGATGCCACAGCAGATCCGAAGGGAAGATGACATCATGGGTTACTATAAATAGATACCCCCATCCGACGAGAGAGAGGTTCCAGTTTTCATTTATCCAATACAGAGATAAATCATATAAATACATTATGAAGTAATAAAATAATTTCTTTTGTTGAATTTCTCTCCTCTCTCTATCTAGATTATTCTTAATTCGTTGATCTACCCGTATAGAGCTAGATTTTGGATTATCAACGTGCTTTAGCAAGAATAATTTAATATATACCGCGTGAGTATACAAACTTCAACATCCTGCCACAGATAGTTTGTTGTACGGTTGTACCACTTGTGATGTATTAATATTTAGAGTTGAGAACTGAGTTGTACGTATAAGATAATGACGGATGGGATCCGTCCTACGCTATCATTCTCTTATTTCAAACTTCAAACGATGATTTTAAACTGTTCAACGTGTTAGTCATATAATAAACTTACAAGAAAATAGTTTTTTTGCATTTTTTTCAAATTAAATTTTACTATTATTCTAGATTTTTAAAAAATTCAAAATACAAGAATTATGGATCATTCAATTACAACGATTTCGATAAATATCATGCCAAACCGGACAACAAGTATCTTTTCAGTCTATTTTTTTACCACTAAGCTTATTAGTTTGATAGTAAGAAGTCGGATCCAATATGAAAAGTTGGGCGTAAATAACCAAGCCACCGTTGTTTAGGATCTTTAATTGGAGATTTCGTATACAACCGGCGAGCTAACCAGTTATGGTTAGCCTTGGTTAGCTTTTACAATTTTCTAACCTTGTACCAACTAAAAATACTGCAAAATAAAAAAAAAATACAACGCTAAATTAAGAACAGGTCATTAACAAAATTACTCGGAGAAGTACTACTTTTTATTTGTACTTTGTTGTTATTCTTTTCTGACAGCACGAACAAAATTAAAGGAGAAGGAGACGATGAGGAGCGGTGAGCCTTCTGATCTGGAGATAAGGTAATTTAGGTGTTATTTTCTTAAAACTTCTTCCTTTATATTATTTCAATTATAAAACATTTATTATTTCGACTGGAAGAAGTACCAAAATGTTTGATACTACTCTTTTGCTGTTATGAGTCTTATAATCATAAATTTAAATAACCCTGGGGCCCCGGGAACAAATTGCCAACGTTTGATTTATTCGATTCACTGCCGAAATCGTTTCGTTATTTTTTTTTTTTCCCTTTTTGAGGTAGCAATAATGATTAACAATAAAAAATTAAGTCTTTTTCTCGCGAAATTTCGATGAGAGCCAAAATCTTGAAAGGGGAAAAAATAACGGAATATTTCTAGTACTAAATTTCTAATTAAATTGTATGACACCATAAATTAAAATATAGATTTAGATTTTAGTTTGAAAGGTACCTTAATTATTATGTGCTTGTTGACTGCCATAGAGAAAAAAAAAATCAGAATGTTTTTTTATGTTAAGAAGGCCTATAGTAAGATAAATGATCAGAGCTAAAAGATACTAATTACCAGGCATGGATATGGTGGTTGTTAATTAGTTCCTATATTAATTCTTGGTGATAATTTATACAACAAATTTCACTAATTAATAAGTTACAACAGCTAATAAATTGTCTTAATTATTCTTTCAGGACTGATCTTATAAACTCATCAGGCGATGTTACAGAATTACCAATTGATCCTTCAAAAATAACCGAGAGCCGGTACGCCATTCTTCTCATGACAGTGATGTTGGCGCTGCAGCCGTTTTTTGTCGACCTGCTGTTCAATATTCCTCAAAAACCAGAATTGTTTGTTTTCCCTATCATGGCATATATCTGCATAATTCTTGTTTACTGGCATATGACAAGATTTATTCGAAATGACCTTGATGATAGTTGGCCAATGACCCAATTGGTGATGGTTTTCTTCGTGGGGTTTGGTTACTTGATTTACAACACCAATGACAAGGATGCCTCTAGTAAATTCCATCTTTATACATTAAGATTCACCCTTGCAATTTTCCTTGTTTTATATATGTTTACTCTTTTGCTATATGACGGTAAGAATGACTGCTACTGGAGTAAATTCAAAAGAGCAGTAGTTCAAGAGTTCACAACATTTTAAGAAACCTTTACCTATTTGTTTGCTTCTTTTTGTATACCTTAGGGGGGAGAAAATTTTCTCTCTTTTTATCTTTTTTATTTTTTATATTTTTGTTTACCTGAGCTGTAGTTTTCTAGTTCAATCTCTTGTTAGTTTGCTGTTGTTTAGTTCTGCAGTAGCAGTACGCTGGCGCTCTTTTTCTAATTTCATTGGTGATGTACTTTTTGTTTGCAGGTTCAATCCCAAATGCTCAGTTATGTTCTTATTTATCTTGTTAACTTTTGTTAGTCTTTTTTAATTTTCAATTTTTTTTATCTCTGTACTAAACGTCAAATTAATGGGGCTTCACATAATAATGCATTTATGCACCATATCCCAGCCATATTAATTTGAAATAGCTAAAGTACCAGATTAATTAGGTGTTTACCTTCATGACAAACCAATCCCACAACCCTTTTTTTCTGTGTTGGGCTATCATTTGTCCTTCAATCACCACAGATAATGCTTTCGTAATTATGAATACATGTGATTTTTTAAATTCAGAATATTTATTTTGAAAGGTGTCTCTCAGTCAATAGAGATTTTTTGTCTCTTCTGCGTCCAATTAAAATTAAACTCATTACATTTAGTCAAATACCATCTGTATTTGACTAACACATATTCATCAAATACATGTGATAACATCTTAAATAGGCCAAGAAAGCTCTTTTTTAAAAATGGGGGGAAAATGGGGGATATAGAATACAGATTCAAGGGTGTAGAGCTTGATTTAGGTGGACGTAGCTCCCAAACTATGGTAATGCATGCGGAACCTCTAAATTCATGTTTTCAATATGAAAGCTTTTATATTGGATTTAACATCAAATAATCAATATACTGAAAAAATAGAAAATTAACGTTGCCTAATGTCGACGTTTATTAATCAAATATAGCTTATTAATGACAAGCATTTTCTCATCAGCAGCTTGAAGAATAATATTATCACATAATTAATTACTTATTGAATGTTACACTAAGTATTCCAAATATTTACGTATAATTTAACTGTGTATAAACTCCTTATTTATAATATGTAACAAAAGTAACTGATCAGATGAAGGACGTACAAATATAAAACTGCATAACCAATGTTCTGAATAAATTAATAAATAAAATAAAAACAGCATAACCAATTTAGTATTGTTTCGGCTGGTTGGGCTTGGTGTCATTTCCTAATACTCAAACATACGAAAGCCACAGATTCGCTCGTACGTTGATCTGATTAAATTGTTGGCTCCTGTGATCTTATACGTATTTAAAAAATAATAATAACAAAATGTTTTGTTTTTTTTTCTTTTTTCTCTTTAGTTTTTTCAATATGGTGTACGTGGAGTTTACAGCAGACCATGTGGTCCCACTTTATTTCCTTTGCTAACTGCCCATCAATTAATAATGCAACAATTTGCAAATAGGTGCTATTTATAAAAGATGTCATCAGTTAATTACTTTCTGTCATTGGCTTTGTTAAAATTTTGAGGAATTGAAGATTTATCTAGTTCTATAGAAGTCATTATTGCTCCCTTTGGTGTCTCGACCATTATTTTAGCATCCTCTGTTTCAAGTTTTTCATGGGATTAATCAACATTTAGTAGCATGGTTGCAGTGTAAATTAACTTTAAATATGATTTACTGTGCTGACCGAGAAGCTTTGTCAGCTTTTAATTGAGGTCAGGTCAGTGGTATTGTGCTATTGGTGATAACTAACACTCTCATCGGAGGGAGGGGGGTAAAAAAAAAAAAGATTTGATTTCATGGGAGACGCAAAGGTTTAATTTGATTTCACAAATTCTATTTTTTGATCGGAAAGAGAGTAAAAACGAAAGTATTTTGAGTTCGGGGGTTTTCATCGCTTCTTCTTGTTACTTCCCACCTCGATCGGACGCCTGTGCTCCTCTTCACGCGAAATCCCAACAATTTTTTTCTTTCTGAAGAAAATTTCAAAATGGGATTTGAGTAATGTGTACTAACACTGAATCCAATTCCCTCCGCCTCGTTGCACCTTCAGATCACAGAATTTTATAAACAGAGAATTTCATTTCCGAATTCCACGCCAATAATTTGGTTCCAACAAGGCCACAAGGGTGCTAATTTGTTTTCTATAAACCCCTCTGTAAATATACATTTCCAATTTCACTTCAATTCCATTGCTAGATCAAATAGAACTTAAAATGTTTTGGGGAAAAAAGTTAGCATCTTCAAAGAAATATTCATTCATTATAATCGGACCAAGAATTCAATTCTCATACTTCTAACATGATGCGCAGTCCTTCACAAGCCATTTCGGCTTCTGTTGCGCTTGGCAACAAAACAATTTATGTCTTACATATATAGAACCAGCATAAGTCAGCTAAACCCAGCACATAATTTGAAGAAGAGAAATAGCAAGTCAGCTCAAGACTAAAGATAATACCCATAACATAACCACCTACAAATCTAGAGTACAAATTAAACAAGAGATGCTACTTGTTTGAGCACAATCATACCAAATATTCTATATATTATCTAAATTTCACAACAAGAATTCAGACTTGCAGTATTCTGGCCGAATCAATATTCCTCAAATTTTACAAAAGAGGCAGTAAACCCCTTCCTTTCCTAAGACATACACTCAACTTCACTCTGCATCCTCAATGTCTTCATCCTCTGGGACACCACGCAAGTACAGGACATTGTTACACCTGCATCAATAAAATCAACCCTTTGTTTACCTGAGTATATCATTGTATGTCTGAAAAATACTATTACCATTTGTTTACTTGAGTTTTTTCATTTTATGTCTGAAAAATACCATTAACATCTGTTTACTTGAATCTATCATTGTATGTCTAAAAAATCAACCCTTGCTTTGATATCTCACATGGCATACTATATTTAGCAGATTGGCTTTTAACCCAGTTTGAACGCCAGAAATCACCCCCCACCTCCCACAACCCACCCCCACAACTCAAGGGAAAAAAATAAAGGCACCAGTATACATCCAGTGGGATTCAGTTAGAAAAGCAAAAACCAAATAACACATCATGCATTTCACCCAAAAACATCCTACACTTTACTGTATTAGGTAAAAGGTTGCCTTTCATGTTTGCAATATTTTCGGATCATTTGAAAAGAACAAGGGTAAATAGAACAATTGACTATAACATAGCCACATCGTCCCTGACACGATTCTCTCAACTCCACATTACTTTTTACCAGTTCAAACAGACCTCAACCCAACATGTCACACTCTTTTAGAATTTTAGACATTTTAAAATTAACTTTTATTTACAAAAAAAAAAAAAAAAAAAAAAAAGCTCTGGAGTTCATTGTCAGGACCATGCCCAAAAAGTAGGGCCTAATTTGGAACAACAAAATTTAAATCATAAAGGAACCAAAACGGCCTACCTGATGAGAATTTCACCTAGATTTCCAGAAAACTGTCCATCTATGTACTCCTCTGTGTTAGCGAGCTGCATGAAAGAATCAACATATTAGATTGGGTTTATATTCAAAATAAACCAAAGACAGTTATTACAAAATAGTAAGAGACTTTGGAATATAAGCTTGTGCAATTAGCTACCTAAATCAGTTGCATGATATCTGGATGCTAAGCCTACCAATCCAATCCAGATAACTCAATTTAGACTATATTTGGAAGTTCTTTCTGATAAAACCCATTCATTATGTGATACTTAGTAGATATGTTCCACTGAAATGAAAGAGTAAATTAATAGATATGTGCTTAACAGTTATACAAATCTTTTTGAGTTAGACATAAGAATAAAAAACAAAACAAATACCTGCAAATTCATGTATGAATCCACTGAGACAAGATAACCTGACATAACAGGGATGGTAATTAAAATAAGTTGAAAACACAATAATTCAATTTCATCAATACACTGCAAAGGGCTCAAAAGAAATCCCCCAATTAATGTGAAATATATCTCAAACTTCCTGACTTGTTCATGTTTATTCAGTAATAGGTACCTGAAGTGGACTAAAACACAACGCTTACTACTATCTCGACATTAAATGCTTGATAGGGGCATATGAGACATCGACAGTCATTTCTATGGTTAAGATGAAGTTACCAGATAATATGGGGTAAAATTAAAATTAAAAATTAAAGAAAAGATAAGTTACCTTTGTACTCCATGCCCCACTTGAGTTTTACTATCACTGGCTTCCCTGTGAGGTTGGTCAAGAAAGGTTTCGGGTTTACTGGTACAGTCTGTATATACATAGAAAAAAAAAATGTGCACATCAATACCTCAAAAATAAGCATATACAACAAGATATTACTTAACAGATGGTCAAATTTGTCACAAGAGATGTACACCCGCTATGCACATGCTGGAAGGTAGTAACCAAATTATAAGAACATCGTACTAAATTAACGGTCATATTGCCTTTTCGAGTAAACTTATCAAAATAAAAGAGCCGTGGTTCTATTTTGAAGGGAAAAACGAGCCAAAGCAAATTACAGGGTCCTGGTTGTACTATGAGCCGTCTTAACACACATGAAAGAAAACCCATAAGGAGGAAAGAGGGAGGGGGAGAGAGAGAGAGTACCGCCATTGGAGGAAGGAGAGAGCGAAGAAGTGCTGCGACGAGCTGAGGGAGAGGAGGAAGGGGATTGTCGTTCTAGGGTTTAGACTGCTCTATGGAAGGAGCCTGTCGGATCCGGATCCTCTAAAGTTTCGGAGCAAGAATCACGACCGTCCGATCTAATCTCCACAGTTCTTCATCCTATGCAGCCTGTCGAGTGTTAAGGCGCGTTTGATTTCTCTATTGGTTTTCGGGAGTTCTCTCACGAGGACAGGAAAGGAGGCCCAAAACTATTATCCTGTCAGGCTTAAACAAATTTTTATTATTTTTTCGAAATTTTTTTCTATATTTTCGAAATTTTAAAAAATCACTAATCTAATTAATTATGACCCTTCAATAATAATAATTTGTAGAAATTCAAAAATAATGCTTACAAAGTTTGGAAAAATGTAAAATTTAGTCGGTAGAAAATTTAAATTTAAATATAAAGATCGCATTGACATTTTGGATCGGCATTTGGAAGTTTTATATTGAGATATGGTTAGGTTTGACGGAACCTTCCATCCATGTTGTTTTGATCGTAGCGTTTTTCACATTCTTTTCATTATTGTTTTCAAATTTTTTAAAAAAATATATTAATTTTTAAATTTAAAAAAAATCGAAAAAATAATAAAGAACTCTGGAAAAAATTATATACTATTTGATTGGCAACAAGAACATATTAATCGGTTTAAATCAATCGTTTGAGTCTCGGATTTTGAAAAAGTGTAAACACGTCATTTTATTTTGCAAAACACCGCAGCCTATCTCAAATTAACGATCTTTTCTTTAGTGAAGTCACAATAAAAGGTGTATTAGTGGTCACAATACTATGTATTGCAAATCATACACTTTTCAAATTTGATATTACTTCGTCTGATTGAAGGGATTAGTTTTGGTCCCATTCTCTGATTAGTCACAAGTCATCACTCATAACTCAAATTTTCTATTAATTTCTTTGATTTTTTTTTTTTTTAAAAAATCAACTTGTTGTTTATTTGGTGTACTGTATTTACTTTTACTTGAATTGGGAGAAATTTCACAAAATTGCTTTTTTGGGGCAATCAGTAATATTTTTTTTCCTTCCTTTTCCAATTTTCCTGAACAAAAATGGCACCAATGCACGACCTGTTCTCAAATATGGAGTATGCATGTTTTATACCTCCATACACCATACTACTTTAATAATAGCATCACAACCACCAACTAAAAACGAACACTCAACAATCATATAAAAGACGACAACATAATGTCTTGTTGGGAACATTCTATCATTTTTATTTATTATTATATTATGATTTATAAACCATCACACAAATAACATTACCACGCAACATTTAAAAAAAAAAAAAATTAACAGCAACACATTGCTCTTAGTAATTTTGATACAAAGACTATCTCAATTGCGACAATAGTCACAAGTAACGCAAACTTGTTGTAAAGGGTTTAATAATCAAAGCAAAAGCGCAAGTTTTTTCAATTCACCAAACATTACCAAATATTCATAAAAAAAATTCTAACTTTACTCGAATTCTAAGAATATCATTTAGCATGATGTAAAAGAGTCATTGCCCCATTGGATCCAATTGATATAGATTGCATTACAAATAGTGCCAAGTATGCGACGGGGACGCAATAAATATTTAGTATAGAAAGGTAAGCACTTTTAACCTATTCTTATATAACAAGAAAAGTGCCCAACAAATATCACCAAAATCGGTATAGAGTACCGAAAAGGTAAACTTCTATTGAAATTTTATTTGGTGACGGTTATTACAAGTTATGTAGAAACGGGGGTGAATATGTCCAATTTTTCTTCTTGGCCGTTGAGCAAATCACATGCAACAATATTAATACTAATACAGAAATTATTAGTTGCATAGCTTATTAGCGTCGACATTTTTTGGTGCAAAGTATTTTTAATATATAAATATGATCAAAATGCAAGGTTTGCGTTACAGGGTACAGTTTAACAGTTGTGAAACCTTGTCACATTACTTCCATTTTGGCCTTTTGGGTAGAATTAGTTTTGTTGAATATCCATTATTTTGGGATTTTAAGAAGATTATGGCATCCGATGTGGTCTCAACTCTACCAATATTGAGAATTTTGATACATTCTCAACTCTACCAATGCATTGACAAGTTGATAACCTATAAGCCAATATTATAAATTTAAAGTTCTGAAAGCATCAAATTTCAACACTCTGCTGGACTGCTGGTAGGGGGGAAAAAACAAAAAGAAAAATGTAACGTGACTGATCTGTTTTTGTAGCATATGATTTGATCTTTGTACCGTAGGAAGAAAAAAGAAAAATGGACGAACTCTCTACAAATAAGCCTTACTACAATAATCTGATAATTATATCAAAAATAGGTATCTAAAATAATTGTCAAAATTAAATTCAGGTTCAAATTTCAGTTTTACCTTGGGGGAAAAAATTTAGATCCATCCTCTATTATAAAACTTGATAGTCAATAAGTAAATAATCTAAATAACGTATTTCAACACACAGTTTCTCTCCCACATCACTATTCTCCAAACAAATGGAGGATCAAAAAAATGAGATATGGAACCAAGTATGGGCACTGTGAGAGTGATAGCGACCAATGACAGAACAAAAGGGCAAAAGGTGAATAAATGCAAATTGTGCAATGCAAGAACCCTTTTCATTTTTTTGTAATAATGATCAATTATTGTCAATATTCATCCAATTTGCTCTTATCTTCTCACCAAGAAGGCACTTTCAGGGTATATCTGATTCTCTACTAATAATGCAGGTGCAATCACCGTATGGTATTTCTCAGAAATCAGATGCGTACTTTTAAATATTAATATATAGGGTGATATAGTTAATACTGTTTTATGTACCCAATACTTAGATAATTTGGACCAGGTAAGGAAGAATGAAGGTCCAAGCCCAAAGCCATGCCTTCTCTTATGATTTATGATGGGCTTTATATGAAACATTTATTTCTCCTCTCACTCGCTCTCTCGCTCTCCATTTCTTCTTTTTGTAGATTTCTCAATTTTCTTTTATTTTGTTTAATTAGTTGACATGAATTATGATGTCAGCACCGGGATGTCCAGTGATTTATAAATATATACCCAACAAAACATTTTTTGAATTATTATTTTTAAGTAAAATTTAAGGATTTTCCATCTTGATTCTTGAGGACTAGAGAAAGTGATAGGCTATTTAAAAAAGCGATAAATTCATAAGAAAAATTAATCTCTGTTTCGTTAAAAGTTCCAACCATTCAGTCATAGTTTGCACGAAATTTCGAAATAACACCGTACAGGAGCCTATGATAAAAGGTACCACAGAAGATCTGTCGTAATTATTTTGTATAAACCAAGTTAAGTCAATGATGCATGAAAGAGAATTGAGAGAAGTTTTTTTGCTGCTTTTTGATTGGCTTTTCAAGGCGAACAAACAATATGAAAAGAGGCCTCTACCAAGTTTCTCTAAACGTTAAGGTATATTTTTTTTTTTTGGATAGGCTAGGTAGCGGCTACCTAGAAAAAAACAGAAAAAGTAAACCGAAAGTAACAGGCTAAAATTCCCACAAACAACAAAGGTAACAGAGAGTAAAAAACATCAGCAGTGTTTGAAGAAAAGTGTAGATTCAGCCACGACCCAGTCGTGAATTGCACAACGTTAAGGTATCATTACTAGCTATATGTAGTAGGAGGCAGTACATGTATATATCTACATTCGTTAAATGTATTTATACGCGATATGAGGGGGAAAAAAAGCGTTAAAGACACAAATTAAGCGTGAATTATTCGGGTATTATACTGTTATTGCAGTAAAACTTGATCATTTCATCAGAATCAGAAATTCTGAGTACGTAATTTGCGGATTATTCACAAACATTGTTAATTCTGAGGCCTCTATCTAGCAGCTTATCCAAAAAAAAACGCCTCTATATATAATATGGCATTGTATAGTGTTATCATTATTCATATTATCATATATCATCATCACATTCTTAACTTCTTAACGCTAGTTTAGCAGATGAAACCTACTCCGGTTATCATTCAGATCTTTACTTGAGTAATCAACACAACTGTACGTAATTTTTACTTTAATCGAGTGGACATCACTTTTTTTAAGCTGTAACAAATTAAATACCACTAGTTCAATGTTGCAAATTAAGGTAACAAGTAAAGTGGATGTTTAAAATTAATCTGATAGTTAGTTGATCTTGCTCTGGCAGATTACAATATTAAATTTCCAACAACAAAGTAGTTTAATATGGTTTAATTAATTATGTACAAGAACTAAAATTTAAAAAACTAATTGCTACCTGCAACAGAAATATGAATAATAATCGACATAATACAGTTTCAATGCATTGTGCTACCACAAAAGTCGACTAAATTACTGAGAATTGCGCACGTACGGTTGCCAAAAACCGATGTTCCACATACAAATTAAATCAAGGGTCTAAAATACAAATAGTAAACAAACTAACATTGAAGAAGATCTTAGATAACATGGATTGAAAATTGAAAAGATTGATATTTATTTTAGCTCTGATTATCTTTTTTTGTTTTAGATTTTAGCTACGATTATCATTATATATTACAAACTTGAGCTACGTACTATCCATTTTTTTCAAAACAAAACACATATATAGATCCAATAATTGTGCATCCAAAACCAACCGAAGTTGTCACCCAACTTATTACTCGGTTGCGGCTTTCAAAAGTGGCGTCCCACTTAAATGAGTTAACAAAGCATGTGGCTAACACAAGTATTAACCAGAACAGGCATAATTCAAAATATGGGTTTTATTTATCAAACACAAGAGAACACAAGCGGGTCGACCTGTTTGTCACCTCCAACCCAAACCATGCATGTGGCTCACGTGCACAGTCAGCAGCCTTCACGTGGCCCCATACCACGCCACATGTCCACCTCTCTTACTTTACAACCTTATATAATTATTATTTATGACTCTACTCTCAAAATCACCCCCATGTGATTACGTCACGTTGATTTAACCTTCCTAGGAAGTCATTCTTTCTAGATTTTTTGTTCCTCCAGAGTATACGAGCAACCGTGTGGACGTATTATTCTTTGTTTATGTCGTAACCACTTGCTGGGTTTGCTGCGTGTCTGATGACAAATGTGCAATTTGTTAGTTATAATTGTAAAATGATTAAAAAATAAATTAAACAGACTGTTGGGTTTGGGGAACTGAAAAATAAGGATTAACCACATAACAACTAGAGATGACGTCATGAAAATCTTCAATCCATATATTACCAAGTAGAAGAGTTTAATTCATTTGACTTACTACTTTACAAAATAAGGACATTGGTTGCTCTTATCATATAAAACTTTTATATTCGTACAACAAACTGAAAAGATCCTAAGACATCATACAAAAAGAGCAATAAAAATTTAGAAGTACACAGTAGGATTTATAGATGAAAGCTCTTAAGTTACAACAGCTTGTAAAGGTACACCTCAGTACCTAACAACAAAAATAGCTCATTTCAAAATAATAGATTATATTAGTAATGGATTGCTTTGACAATGATGACAACAAAATAAAGAGTTTCCAATATTATAAATCAAAATTGCAAATTTATTTGATGAAATTTAATTACTAATTCATAATCCATCTATGTAATTTGATAATTAAAGGTTGAGTTTTGGTCATTTTATCCGCGACCAAAATTCGATAAACAGACTTATCTAAGTTGTCAAGCTTATATTCATATATTAATTTTGATAATTCTTATCAGTATTGTCAAATAAACATAGTTGTCAATAAATCCCTTCCTAATTACAAAATCACACATAATTAGTAGCTGCTGCGTACGAGGAGTGCTGAATGATTGCAGTTGTGGGAGCCCGTTTAGATTTCTCCAGAGAAGAGGAATAGAAAAAGGAGGCCAGATATGTACAGGTTTCTAGGGAAGGGGCTTGTCCGTAGCACCGAATGAGATTCCCTGGGTGCGACAGTGCCAGTGCGCCTAGACATTCTACTTCCGCCACTGAAGCCCACATGGTTGCCTCCTTGGGTAGTGAGGAGATATGGTGTGGCACCTCCTCCCTTTGTTTTGGACTCCTTTTATTCCTCCCTTTGTTTTGCAACACCAAATATGTGTCCCTGTGCAATGCATGATGAAATCATGAGTGTCTTTCTTTTTAGGAATCGTATTATAGGTATGTGTGTGTGTGTTGTGTGTGTGTGTGTGTGTGTGTCAAGCTTGTATGGTATTTGAGGGAATAAATTAGCTAAATGCAAAATTGAGATGATATTTATATAATGTTAATATTTCTATTAGCATGATATATCAAGAAGATCAAACTTCACATATTAGTATATTACCTTCGGTGGCAAGTCTTGAAATTCCAACTTTGAATACAACTTTCTTAAAATTCTATTATAGTTTCTTATTGTATGTTACATAAATAATTAAATACCTAAAATCCATCAGATGCATAGATCTGTCGTTGGTGGATAAAAAGCAAGCAATGTTTTTATATATTACTTGCACAACTATTATTTTCCTCAACTAAAAATAACTTTTGAATAAGTAAATAAAGAAACAAATCACATGGCGCACCATCTTTCACAAGGGACACTCCTTTGACGATTAAAAAAAATAAAAAGAAAAAACAGCAATACTGCTTTGAGAACTGAATAACATTTTGGCATACTTCTCTCTTTGTGAAAAACTTTGGTAGCGGCTGCCAAACTTTCTCTCTCTCTCTTCATTTTTTTTTTCCTTTTGACAGGCAAATTTCTTCTTCTTTTTTTTTTCGTTTTTGAAGAGAGACAGGAATATTTCCACATATATCATGCCATCATTTATTGATGTCACCTTCTGCCATGTTGGCTTTTATGGTGTAGGAGTGGGCTTTTGTTGGTTGGTCCTTTTCTCTTTTGTAATTTTATTTTTCTTTTTGAGAAAACTTTCCTATTTGTAATCTAACGCATATTTTGGAGGGAAAAATCCAGTGAGAGTAAAATTGGAAAAGAAAAAAATAAGGATTAGCAAGCACATACTTAGGCCGGCCTTCCTTAGTCAACTTATTGTTCTTTTTTTTTTTTTTTTTTTTTTTGGGGGGTGGGGTGGGGTGGGGTGGGGGGGGGGGGGGGGGGGGGGTTCATACTTTTGTTAATTTACCTAAAGCTATAGTACTGTGTAATAAATAGATCAGTTAAACTCTAAAGTTAAAAGGTAAAAAAAGGTGGTCAAAAAGTAAATTATTACATTTTGAATTTCCAGTGAATCAAGGCTGGATCAGATTGCTCAGCATTTAGGTAAATATAAAAGTTTTTAGGTCCCCAATGCAAGGTTTTTATTTGGGGATTGACTACCATTGGAAGGATGAGACCCAAAGCAAAGGAACAAATTACAAGTGCCTCAACAAGCCTTTATTTTGGAGTGGTTGAAAATGATTTTTAGTGGTAATCTTTCAAAGATTTGTCTGTTTTTGTTTTGTTTTCTCTATACTGAAGATTTTTTGTTTTAGAAATTCTAGCCTAAGATCTGAAGCCCAAATTAGATGGGCTTTTGCGGGAACATGGCATTCTGTATCACTCAGTCACTCTGTTTTCTCAAATGTTGACAGTAACATACGGCAAACATTTAGAACTTTTTTTGTTTGAAGAAAAGCTTATCTTTCTTTATTCTTGATAGGATCAAATGACACAAATTCTTAACCTATAATTTCATTATTACATCTACATGCCACTAATTAGTTTTCCTTTTATTTTCAGTTGCGTGACAATATAATATTATATGTCTCCTTAATTTCATGTTAAATTTCTGTTTTGCATCCCAAAAAGGACCTAGACACCTCTAGTACATGGGAAGTTACTTCGATTTTGACCAATAAATAATTTATGGTCAACGGGTTAAATTGACAAGAACACAAGATATCTCAAATTAATCAACGTAGTCAGCATCATTTTATGTACACAATTTGATCTAGATTATAATACTTATGTTGATATAGTCGATCTAGATTATAATACTAGTGTACACTATTAGTTTAAGCTATCCATTTGGACATTGAAGACAGCACTTCTTTGCATTTAATCCGACCTACAAGGAAGCATTGATCCAATTATAGAACCAATCAAAGATATTTGCAGATCATGATGACGAACCCTGATCTCTGATTGGTAGAGCAGCCTCTTTTAACATGTAATAATATATTAGTTACTAATTTTTTAAATCACAGTTATGTATTTTATACTGTGCTGCAATTTGCTTGTTACTCCTACCTAATTGTTAATTACTAGTGAGCCCCTCAATTTAGTTCATCGTTAATAGCTGTCGATCTGTGAATCTTGAAGCTAGAAATAAATTAATGATCCAGTGCTTTCTGCCAAATTTAAACATTTGTAAAGGACATTGATGCAAAAGTGGCAAAATCTTTCTAGATTTCACATCACCATTATTTCTATTCCGGCAAGTGCACATCCAATGGATCTAGCATTAATTCAATTGTTTAAATCTAATAAAGTGAACTAATCAATGAACTATTTTGCATCAGATTCCCTTCTTGCACTGTTTATGAATTCAAATCAAATTTAAGATCTGCACAACATATGTATCATTTATACCTCCATTTATATATTCATCCACCTATTCATCAAGCTACTTTTTTGTTTATTTTGTCTGTATCCAATTTGTTGGGAATTTACAAGTATCAGGGGATCTATAAATATATATTAGAAAAAGACTCCTTTTTGATAGAACGACAAGATAATTCCCATCTTGGCAGATAATGTTTTAAAAGAAGGCAGTGCTGCATGAATAATTGAACATTTCAACTACAACCAATACTCATCATCAGGTTATTCGTTGATATGTAAATGTAAATTGTTTCTCCTTAATTCCTAAAGCACTGGTCCAAAAAGAAAACTGGAGAACACGCATGAAACCTATGCATATTTTTAAGTCGCTTGTTTTAGACTTTACTCAATTTAGAACCAATGACCCTTAAACTAGAGGCAATACACATGACACGAAGCAAAAAGATAACTCTAGAGATCTCAAAAAATGCAAGAGTTAGTTTTCTAGGGCACTAATGAGATCAACAAGGGAAAGTCTCTTATGGCTGTGGGGTTATAGACCTAACAAAGTACAGATTTGGTTTTGAGGGCTTCATCGATCTCCTCTGAAATGATTATTTATACAAGCTATTTTTGAACCCAAATTTGATCTAGATATTTTCTTAAGTGTGCATTTTTTTTGTTCGCACTAGACTGCATCGTTAAAAAGAAGAACTATAAAAAAAAAAGGGAAAAATAAAGAATCATAACCCAATGTTGGCCAAGTTTGCTATCCAACTACACCATCTTAGAGTACAGCAACAGTTACAAGTTACAACTTGTTCTAATTTTGATCAATAACTTATGTAAATTTTAGTGGGTCAACACCAAGAAATGAAACAATTGCATACATTTGATACTTAAATTTTCTTATAGTTACTGCATAAGCAGAGCATTATTACGTGCACTACGCTAAATAGAGCATTTGGTCTCCCCCATTGAAACGATAAATCTCAATGGACCGGCTAGGGGCTAGTACTGTTGTAGAGGAAGAATTCCAGAGTAATGAGATGAGTTCTTGTGAGGAAGTAAGTGAGTCAATAATTGCAGTTATATAGTTAAACATAGGCAAGGTTTTCAATTATTTTATTGAAGTATAAGATGATGAGAGGCATAATAAATAATCACAGGTGAATGGTGATTGCATTAAGTTGGCCAGGTGGCATGCAGCTACTTTTCTCCAACTTTTGGGTGTAAAGCTTGTTCCCTCTTCAATGCTATTCCAAACTGTCCAATAAAAAATGCAGAAAAATTAACAGAAAAACAAAACAAAATAAAAAAATAAATAAAAAAAGCAAAAAGATAGGCATCTTTTATGAAGTTTTGCAATTCCAAATAAATACACATCATGCTATTTTCAGGAAGTGGAATGTGGTTTCCCATAAAGCAATGGGCTTTATTCTATTTCGGGAAAATATAGAAAACAAAGTTTCAATTAAGTTATTCCAAGTAAGAAATTGACATAAAGAGTTTGACAACCTATTGCCAAGACTGCTGCTCAAACTGGATTTTAATCACTAGATGACAGATCTATAAGACTATTATAACTCTGGTGTAATACTTCATATGATTAATTGGCATAGTTTTTTTATTAATAAATAAACTGTGGATGGCTAGTCTACATTAGAGCTTAACAGAGAAAGGAATGTTGGGGAGTGAAAATTTCATTATGCATTTAAATCACATAGTGAGATTTGTCTTTCTTTTTGTTCCTTTCGTAAAAATTCGAAACAAGAATTCACAAATATTTTGTCTTATGGGTTCGTTGTGCATCAAATTTCATGGAATTTGAGTGTCATTAGATACTTCATCAAATGTTACCAAAAATTTAATATTTTTCTTGGGTATGAGATTCATATAGCATCGATAATATTTAGGGTATTGAACTAAAACATTATAAACTGTTTTTTACGGTTGTTAAATTATTTTTTTTACTGTTGTTAAAATTTCATCTATTAGTACTTCAGAGGGACTGAAGAAAACTGGCTCAAAACTATGCAGCTTTTTACTGATCACATTATCTCCTGGTTCCCTGATTACTGACTAGAGGAGTCCATGACATATTCAGAGCTTGAACAGGATATAATCATTGAAAGTGCTTCTTATACCAGACAATTAAAGGCAGCTCTTTTCGTTTTTTTCTTTTTTTTTTTTGGCCTATAATGATTTTTTTAGCTAGTGGTATTGCATTTTAGAAACAAGGAAAATGAGAATTTTAGACCAAGTTATCATTACACTTAAGATTTATAGCTTAAATATATATATATTTTGAATAGTTTAAGTGCTAAACCATCACAAATTACATACTCTTAATTACAATCTCAAGCATGAGAGCAATCTCTAAATCCATAACATTAGATTAATAAGAATCAATCAATCAAAAGAAGTGTGCATGAATGGCGTTGTAAGAAAAGTAAAAGGTGGATGATATAAATCTTATTTAGATATTCATGTCAAAGTCTCAGTTGGGCTTATCTAGAAGCAGATTTAATTCTGTTATGAGTTGCTTTATTTAATTCATTTCGCAGTGCTGAATAAAAATTATTAAATTCTTGGGGACAGCATTGGATATGTAACAGATAAATTAGAAACTTTTCAAAGGAATACTTACGGTGGTGATGTACCTTAAGCAGAGAACTTGTTTAACTAATTAAGAGGAAACAGAGCTGTAATGTCTCTTGCAATCAAACAAGGATCTTGTCTTCTCAACTACCATCATTTATCACTCTTCGTTTCTAGATTAAGAGTCCATTATTTTCTTGTACGGATATTGTGTTGTTAGCGATAATAGCACCATTAAATCGTGGCAACTTGACGAGTACATTTTTTTATAGACTAAATTATATAAATAGTTCTTAAAGAATCATTTAATTTCCCAGTTTGGTCTTTTATATTATAATAAAAGCATCATTTTTGTCCTTAGAATTATAATATGTACCAATTTCGTCTTTTTCATCACCACTAGTGAAAAAAAAGAGAGATAATTAAATATCTACATAAATCTCTGCCGTAGTATTTATAATGATGAGGTGTATGGATATGTTATTTTAAATCAATGTAAGATGACATAAATATCGATGTAATACAATCTAATTTATCCTTGATGTCGCAGATAGTGATATTAGCCACATCATATGTATTGGCTACACAACTACGATTATAATAATTAATAGAAGATGGGTTACGCTTATTTTGTGAAGTATAATTTGTCATTTATTCTACAGACTTGTTCTCGAATCCGAGATTCAAACGATTGAACAGTTTAATTTGTTATTCATTTTGAAATCCTAATAGAAATCAAATTTCATCCTTTTTGTAATTTTTTTACTATTTATTCTGATATTCTAAAACCAAAGGGTTTATGATTCTTCTATAATAGTGTTTCCCTAAATTTCAAAAAAAAAAAATTTAAAAAATATAAAATTAAATTTATTGTTATACATTTCAGCATAGAGAATAAATTGATAGTTTAGATGGATCGTTTAACGTTCGAACTTCGAGAAACAAGTCTTGAATAAAACTTTTTTATTACTTTACAAAGTACCTAACAAATCTAATTGTGATAGTGCTGTAGTAACGCTGTAATAAATAAAATATATTTCTTTAAGTGGATACGAACAGTAGGATCAACATAATAAAATTCAAAACTTAAAAGGCGAATTTAATATTAAAAGTACCAATTAATGATTAAACGAAAAATCGATGATTATTTGAGTACAATTTATGTAACTTATTTCGTTTTAGGCAGGGGAGCAATGTAGTTACACGTGTTAGTTTTCACACCCTTAATTGGCGTACGTCTACAAGACTACAACCCAAGTCTAATTGCATGTGTTTGTTTTCCTTTAAGATATGGCATTGTTAGTATGTCAGTCCACATAGGATTGATTAAAGTCTGTAAAATAACAATATAAAAGTATAAAACTTACGAGACCTTGTTGTTGTTTTATTTTATTATTAAATATTTTAATATAAAACTTATAAAAGAACACTATTTAATATTATTTAATTTTATTTCTGTTGTTGTTGTTATTATTTAATTGAGTTTCTACCTTATCTCTGACGTACTTTTCCCATTTATTCAAACTTCAAAGCTATATGCCTTCAAGTTTCACTAGGATACCAGGCACCAGGCTACATAGTTGGTAGTGGCAAGGAACAATTGCATGAGACAAAAGATTAAAAAGTTACGAAAGTTTATGATTAGTACTTGTTGGCATTAAAATAAGTTTCCTGATTACTAGGTTTATGATTCTTGTAAACCAAAACTGTGTGCGGTTTCAAACTTTTGAAACGTGAAAAGAAAACATAAGTATAAAGATCTTTCAGCTTTTCGTTAATTCTCTCTCTCTTTTTTTTTTTAACTTTTATCTCCCTTTCATACAGATCTGAATGATTGATTTTCTTCAGAGCCACTCATTAGAGGAATTTTGCCTAATTTTTACTCGTCTATTATGTTTTAATTGTATTTATTCTGTTAATATTTTTATATTTCTTGTCCAACAGGTCTATAATCGAATAGAAATAAACATTCTTTAATTTTTATACATATAACCTTTTTTATTTGAAAAAAAAAGATTACCCAAGCATTTTTTTATCGATACAAAATATAATAATAAAGTAAAAAAATTACATGTATACGAAATTATTAATCTCACAAGTTTCTACTCGTATATTATGTCAACTCCACCATTAAAATTAAGTTAAATTGAAATAATGCTATTCGAACTTTTTGTTGAAATGACAGGATAACTCTATGTCAAACTATTTAGTAATATTTTTTGTAACAAGTAGTGCTACTTAATCATTATTGCACTATTCTGCACACCACCATATGAGCCATTGGATTCTTTGTAGATTAGTAAACTTCTACCTGCAGCCTTCAGGCATCACATGAAAAAGATGAGGGAAAAAATGTCGTTTGCAGTTTAAAAAGAAGGATTTTCAGGGCGCTATAAATTGATTCCACACAATCAAACAATACTACAATGTTAGGTACATTATCTACAGTAACTTTGGATGAAGTCATATCTCCATTTTGAAAAAACAATGGACACCTCCATTTCAAAAATTTTAGATTAAATATAGTTTAGTTTTTAAATTGTTTAGTTACATTTAAAAATTCATTTGACTATGAAAAATTATGTGTGTGCTCATAAAAATGTAAAGGATTTAAAGATGTAAATTTTTTTAATTATAGACTTAGAAAATATTTTAAATAATTTTAATATGCATAAAAGTTTCTAAAATTGTTTGGAGGCCTTGAATAAATCATTTGGCTATGAAAATTTATGTACTTGCTCAAAAATATATGAACAATTAATTGATGTAAAATTTTAAAGTTACAAACCTATAAATATTTTAAATAATTTTTTGAATCTCACAAAAATTAAATTTCCGTAATTTCATAAATGTCATTAGATTTTTAAATTATTCTAAGATATTTACAACTTTATTAGTGTATGAAATTTTATATAAATGATGTGAAGATTATAACAAATTCAATCGTGCCATTGAGCTATTTTTAATTTAATCATATAATTATATGAAATATGGAATATGGTTGGTGCTTTTAAAATTATTTGAGGACATTTATTAATTCAATTGACCATAAAATTTTATATCCTTCATAAAAAAAAATAAAATACCCTGCAATATAAAATTTCATAGTTAAAGAGTTCTAACATATTTTTGTCAAATTTCTAAATCTGATTACTCAATTCTATTGTTTCATAAATATAATTTTGTTTTTCATTGTTTCTAAACCTTTCCAAAATTTGTTGATTTATAAAATTTTATATACGTAAGAAAACCAATCTAATTTTTTTACTCCTCCTTAATTAACATAACAAAACATCACGCGTGAAGCGCGTAACAAAATGCTAATTTTTTTCATCTAAATTGTAAATATTTTATTTTTTTTCTATTTTGAGACACAAATTATTTTTAACACAACATTTTTCCTGAAATATTTAAATATGACTATTAGTAATGATAATTATCTTATAATAATATATTCTTATAATATTATATGAATCAACAAAAATTATATGAAATCAAAGTGATATAGGTTTTTCTTTTATACATTTCTTTCCACTTTTGTTTAGTTGTTTATAAGATTTTTCTAGATTTGTTTGTATTAAATTTTCTAGATTGTCTTCAAAAATTACGTAAATAAATTAATATTTTTTAGAGTTTTAATATATTAATTTATCTATCAATATTTACATAATTTAAATGATATTCATTGATAGATGTATCATGTTAATCAAGTTCATCCTTCGTGTATTATTTTTCACTTTCCCACCTCCAAACTTAACTGGCCAAACATCAATAACACCTCACGCGCGAAGCGCGTATACAACGCTAGTTAATATACATTTCATAGATAAAAAAAAGGATAATAAAAGATGCTGAATTCTTTATGCCCTTTTTATGAAATTGAATCCTGTGTCGCGCGACACAGCGTGTAGCACGGCACAGGGCCGTTCGATTTTGATCAGATGGATAAGGGGGTCCCGTGAATGTAACAGGTTGATAGACCCGAAAAAAACTGAACCGCCCAATCAAAATCGAACGGTTATGTGTCGCGCTACACATTTTGAACGGTTATGTGTCGCGCTACACGCTGTGTCGCGCGACACAGGATCAGGATTCCTTTTTTTGCCTCAGTGAAGTACTGATGTGGCATGGCAAAACTCATAATAGGTGGCGATCAATCCAGTTCGTCTGCAATGATTTACGGTTCTTCCCTCCATCCAAAGCAACTCGTCTTACTTTGGGACCCGCCAAAAGACCGAAATTTTATGTAAGCGATTTCGTCAAACCAATTTGGAGTTTTAACGTGTTATTATATTATAGTATCCATATATATAATTAAATTAAATACTATAATTAAACAAATGAATTTATGTTATAGTTTTTTTATGACTTCACTGTGATATCCTAGAGGGGCATTTGAAATAATGTAAGTACATAAATAATATCCTAAAATAACAATTTTTTAATGACTCGCCATTTAACTTAACAAGAATGTCCATATCAATGTTTTATGAAACATTTATTAACAGAGATTTTTCAAATATTTATATGAATTTCAAACAAACTATACATTGATCAATGAACCAATAGTACCAATACCATTTTTTTAAATTTGTCGAATTGTAATTTTCCTTATCCATAAGTCAATTGTGTGTAATGGATCAGGAGAAGCTTATCAGATCCATATTTTGGCTTATTAAAAGAGGAGCCGTTGTGAGTCCCCCAAGTGATGATTAATTTGGGCGTTGTGCAGTGCAGCACAGGTTCTGGGGACCCCACTGTCATAGACATTTATTGGTCCCTTTCCGTGTACCCACAGGACAAACGGTTTTTACCAAATTGGCGCTGAGCATGGACCCACGCAACAGCTGGCGAATATTTTCCTTAATTATTTTTTCTACTTTTCTCTCCTTTTCCCCCTTCAAGTATTCCGTTATTTCTATTTCTTCTTATCAAAAAGAATATTTTTCTTGTTTCGTCTTGGAATTTCCTATTTTTCGGTAAAACCCTTTTTGGGTTAGAATGCAATTTTTGTTTCTAGATGTCAGTGTTTTTTTTTTTATTTCTTGTCAACCAAAAATATAGTAAATCGGTATACCTGACTCCTGTTCAATTTGATTTTTGCCTTATCAATTAATGACTCTTTTGTTTGTTTGGTAGAGATTAGCAAGTTGCAAACTTGATAAAAAAGGGAATTTCCTTCTTGTTGGGTCCAAACCCGTAATTTCCGTACCATTTGGGACATGATTACCTGGTAATGTCAAAGTTACTTTTTGGTCGTACAATCTCTTTGGATGCATATGCCTTAATACTTGCTTGCTAAGAGTTCCAATTTTCAAATTTAGCCTTCAAAAAGTTCTCAATGCAATTAACAATTGAAATAAAAAAAAAATAATGCTCCAGACGAAGTCAACAGTTGAACACATTTCTTAATTTCAATTTTTTACTTCTAATTTTGTAAATAAAATATAAGTAAAAAAAAGTCCTATGTTCTAGGAAAGGAGACAAAAACATTTTTTTTTTTTATATATAGTTTGCAAATCTCCATATCATGAATTATAATCAGGATTAACTATCATTGAAACTGTAAGTTATATGATATAAAAAATGTCGATCATGTGCATTACTGATTTCTCTTTAAAAATACAAAAAGATAAAGAAAACTATTAAAAAAAATTGGTGTTTCTAAGGTCAATTGATCCATTCTCTCGAATCCCCGTATGTCATGTTGTATTTCATATAATAATATAACTGCTCGTTTATTGATCCTCGTCCCGCTGCCTATTAATGTTACATAGATAAAATAAAAAAAAATGTTCTATAAATATACCTTATCTTCCAGCTGCCTACTATAATAGAACGATTAAAGCGTTTCAATACGCTTGCACACATACACATAGTAATCTTTCAGACTTGTATTTACTTTTGTAACCAAAGCAATATTTTAAGAGTGGATATCGGTTGATAACAAATTAACTAGACAATTTTCACAATTGCTAAAAAGATTATTATTCGAAATGCAATCTATATATTATGCATATAATGTCCATATCAAAATGATACAATTTAAAAATTGTAGCGTTAATCAAGTAAGTTGAAATTTTCAATAGTGCGATTTAACAGCTTTTGATAAATGCAAAATGATATTGAAATTACATAAAATTTGATGAAAAGTTTATTTATTAGACTTAAAACTATCTATGAAATTTTTTTATATAATTTTTTGTCCTTGATCCATAAAACGCAAACTTCAAATTCATACGAAACGCAAATTTATTGGTCTTACAACTATCTGCGATATACTCTATCTAGTATATCTAAAAAACTATCTGCGATATATCTTGTATTATATGCTCCCCACAAAACATAGAATTTTGTTTCTAATATGCTTTATTCTCTTGTAAGGACGACAAATTAAACCGACATCCTATGATCGAACCCCATAAGTTACAAATAGCATGTGTTATCTTCCTCAGAACACCGATAGTACCCTTAAAAATCGACACTCGCAATGTATAATGTAATATATACATAATACATTAGGCATATCATTCACATAAAAATGATAAATTTTATGCAACTCTTATAGTTTATCAAACAAGTTAAAAATATACAATAGTTCATATTTAACGATCTGACGAAATAAGAAATGACACGTATTAACATAAAATTCAATACATCGCTTTCATATTAGACTAACAACTAACAATACAATTTTTCTTGAAGATAAGATGACGTCAAACCGTCAACTTATTTCCAAATTAAATAATACAAATGATCTTTCAGTCGAGTTTTAAACATAAGAAAAAATGTGCAAGAGAACTAGTTCAGTAACACGAGCTATTATGCTATATTTGTCGTAAAACAACGAGTAAACAAAATTTCCAATGATGGAACTAGGCCGTCAATGGAAGGAAAATAGACGTTATGCTGTTCCGTTTATCTCGAACGAAACGAATAACGGCAGTTATTTCAATTTCGTTTCAGTAACGAAACAGCAAACGAAATCTGAAATCTTACCGTTTCGATCGTTTCAGTCTAGTTTCAAACCGTTTCATGTGTTATTTATGAAGTGGAACGGTTAATGAAACGGAATTCTTTGCCGTTTCGAAAACAAAATGGTTAACGAAATGGATTCTGGTACCGTGTTTCTAAATGAAACAACAAACGAAACGGGTTGTTCTGTGCATTTCGGCCACGTTTGACAGGCCTAGATGGAACCCGTGAGTTAAAAAATAGCGTGTGTATAAGTGTATTCTTCCTCAGAAAACCACTAGCTTAAATTTTCATTTTTTCCTCTCTTTTCCTCTCCATATATATTCAGAGAAACACTAGCTTCATAATATTAGCATATATCAGTAATATAATAAAATATCTATATATGAGGAGAATCAAGAAAGCCAACGAGCTTCATTCTTTTTATTTTATTTTTAAGGTTAAAAAACCAACAACCTTTAGGTGAAGTAACGATATATATAGACAGAAGGCATGTACATTTCCCGTTTTGCAAAACTCAAGTCCCTTTTTGTGTTTTGAAAGTTAACTTGCATAAGAAATTTCTCTAAAAATAATTGTGCAAACGATTAAAAAAAATAAGAATGGGGCCGTGAACAGCACGCTTCTAGAGAGGTAATGATAGGAGCTAAGAAGTGGGCCCAGGACCCCGCTGGAGTGGTCCAGTACCTTGATCCCTCCATGCATGATATGATCCATCCATCCATCCATCCATCCATGACCATCTATATCCACTAGGGCTGTCAATGGGTAGGGTATGATACGGTAGAGACATTTTTTATACCCGTACCCGTTCAAATTTTCTTTACCCATACCCTACCCTAACCCGTTAAAAATTAACATTACCCGTACCCTACCCTTGTTAAAAACTGATCCAAAGTTATTTTCAGAAAGTGCAAAATAAGGGAGCAATGGAACAAAAACAGCAGGGGTATTTTAGGAAGTATTCAGTTTATTTTCAGCATATGTATCTTGTTATATTTATCATTGTTCTATTAGCAGATTAGTGATAATTAGAAGCAGTTATTTAGATATGTAGCAGTAGGTATAAATGTATGACTTTGTTTTCAGCATATGTAATGAAAAAGAGAAGATATTAGTTTATGTTTCAAATACTAGCAGCAATCTAGTTTCTGTTTTTCAATTCTGGTACAAATACCAGTACGAATTTGCTCTCTTTATTCCAACAAATTTGGTATCAGAGCGGTGTTGATCCGATGGCCGACGCAAGCAGCAACGCAACCATCAGCATGACTAATCCGACGTTACCTTTGTTCAAAGGGGAGAATTATGAGTTTTGGAGCATCAAGATGCGCACGATGCTGAAATCTCATGGCCTATGGGATTTAACAGAGAACGGAGCACCAACAACAGATTTGGCACCAATCGACACAGCCAAACGTGATGCAAAAGCACTGTTTTTTATTCAGCAAGCTGTACACGAGTCGGTATTTGCTAAAATTGCAGCGGCTTCAACAGCAAAAGAGGCCTGGACAACTTTGAAAACAGCATATCAGGGAAGTTCAAAAGTTATTGTCATCAAATTGCAAGGTTTAAGACATGAATTCGAAACCTTGAGCATGAAACAAGGCGAGTCGATCCAGTTGTTTCTCACGCGAGTTACAGCAATTGTCAATCAAATTAGGAGTTGTGGTGAAGATCTTTCTGAGCAAACAGTGGTGATGAAAGTATTGCGCAGCTTGACAACCAAGTTCGACCATGTGGTGGCAGCAATCGAAGAATCCAAAGACTTGACAACCTACACGTTCGATGAATTGATGGGTTCATTGCAGGCCCATGAAGTTCGACTCAACAGATCAGAAGAAAAAGATGACAGCAAAGCTTTTTATACCAAAGGCGAGTCCTCAAGAGGCCATCAGCAAGGCAGAGGACGAGGCCGAGGAGGCGGGAGAGGCCGAGGTGATCATGGTGGTAGAGGAAGAGGTAAATCAAATGATAACCAACAGAATTCTACCAAGCAAGTAAAGAAAGATGTGGAGTGCTATTACTGCCACAAGTTTGGACATGTACAAGCAGATTGTTACAAGAAGCAAAGAGAAGAAGGCCAAGAGGTCGAGTGCTATTACTGTCGCAAATTTGGTCACGTACAAGCTGATTGCTACAAAAAGAAAAGAGAAGAAGGGCAAGCAAGCTTTGTTGAAGAGAAGAACAACCAGCCACGACTATTTATGGCTAAAATCGATGAAGAATTAGATGTTAGTCATATCTGGTTTCTTGATAGCGGGTGCTCAAACCACATGACAGGATTCAAGCATCTATTTGATGAATTAGATGAGACTTACAAGAAGACGGTGAAGCTTGGCGATGATAAAGACATCCATGTCGAAGGAAAAGGAATAGTAGCTGTACAGACCAGCAATCACAGTACAAGGATGCTGCACAATGTCTACTACATCCCTCAATTATCACAAAACCTACTCAGCATTGGTCAGATGATGGATAACGGGTACACCATCAGTTTCAAAGGCGATGTTTGCAAAATTTCTGATGCTGCAACTGATCAGACTATGGCAATAGTTAAAAAGACAACCAACAATCTATTTCCACTAGAAATTGAAAAGGTGAAAGAGAAGGCACTTGCAGCCAAGGAGGTTAGTCCAAGTGAGTTATGGCATTTAAGGTATGGACATCTGAATATCAATGGATTGAGATTGCTTAATCAAAAGAAAATGGTAATTGGTTTACCAGATATTGGTGATATCGGGTTATGCGAGGGTTGTGTCTATGGTAAGCAGTCCAAGTTGCCATTTCCAAAAGATCAGGCAATGCGTGCAACCAAGGTGCTTGAGCTGGTGCACACTGATTTGTGTGGCCCAATGGAGGTTGAATCGATGGGAGGAAGCAAGTATTTCATGTTATTTATCGATGATTACAGCAGAATGACATGGGTGTACTTTCTTAGCTACAAAAATGAAGCTTTTGGACAGTTTAAAAAGTTCAAGGCCATGGTAGAAACACAAACCAGTGCTCAGCTGAAGGCCCTTAGATCAGATCGTGGTGGTGAATTTCAGTCAAAAGAATTCAAGCAATATTGTGAAAGTGAAGGAATACTACAGCAATTGACCACTCCATATACCCCTGAGCAAAACGGTGTGGCTGAACGCAAGAATCGCACGGTAGTTGAACTAGCGAGGAGTATGCTAAAATCCAAAGGTATGTCTAATCAGTTTTGGGCAGAAGCAGTGGCTACGGCTGTATACATTCTAAACATATCACCAACCAAAGCAGTGATGAATATGACGCCATTTGAGGCATGGTTTGGCAGGAAGCCTAGTGTAGGCCATTTACGTGTTTTTGGGTGCATTGCATACACCCTTATCAATGCTCATAATCGCAAGAAATTAGATGCTAAATCAGAGAAGTGTGTTTTTCTTGGATATTGTGTTCAATCAAAGGGTTATAGGTTGTATAATCCTGTGACTAATAAGATCATAGTTAGTAGAAATATAATGTTTGATGAAAATGCTAGCTGGAGTTGGTCTGAGGATGGTAAAGAAGAAGAGGACAGCAGTGAGCAGCCCCAAACTGGTACAAGAAGAAATAATACAGAACCAACAACAAATCAGATTCAAAATTCTGGAAAACCAGTAAAGAAGATGCGATCCATACAAGAGTTGTATGAAGCAACACAAGTTCTATATGTTGCTGATCCATTAACTTATGAAGAAGCAGCAGATAAAAAGGAATGGATTGATGCAATGATGGAAGAGATGCGTGCAATTGAACAAAACCAGACTTGGCAGCTAGTCGAATTACCTAAAAAACGCACCGCCATAGGAGTTAAATGGGTCTACAAGACTAAATTTGGGGCAGATGGCAGTGTATTAAAATGCAAAGCGAGATTAGTGGCAAAAGGCTATGCACAACAGCAAGGAATAGACTACGAGGAGACATTCTCTCCGGTGGCTAGATTCGAGACAGTACGGTTGTTGATGGCGGTGGCAGCTCAATTGAAACAACCCATTTATCAATTTGATGTAAAATCAGCATTTCTTAATGGTGAATTGATAGAAGAAGTCTATGTTGAACAGCCAGAGGGGTTTGAGGTGAAAGGAAAAGAGAATTGGGTGTATCGGCTGTCCAAAGCGCTATATGGATTGAAACAAGCTCCTCGTGCATGGTACAGTAAAATTGATGCGTATTTTCAGAAATTGGGTTTTGAACGAAGCAAGAACGAGCCCAATTTGTATGTGAAACGAAAAGGTGAAGAAGGATTGGTGGTTGTATGTTTATATGTTGATGACATGATTTACTTTGGCACAAATGATGCAATGGTGAGAGAGTTCAGGGAGCAAATGATGAGTGTTTTTGAGATGACTGATCTTGGAGAGATGCATTACTTTCTAGGATTAGAGGTGGAACAGGAAGAAGGGAGAATATTTGTGTCTCAACGCAAGTATGCAAATGACTTAGTAGCCAAATTTGGGCTGAAGGAATGCAATATGGTGCAAACACCCATGAATACAAATGAGAAGTTGACAGCCGTTGATGGCACAGGAGCAACAGATGCGACAAGATTTAGAAGTTTGGTAGGTGGATTGATGTATCTAACACACACAAGGCCAGATATCACTCATGCAGTTAGTATAATTGCAAGATACATGCAAAATCCAACAAAACAGCATATGGGTGCAGCTAAGAGGATATTGCGATATATTGCAGGAACCACCTCATATGGACTATGGTATAATGCAGTTGATAGTCCTTGTTTGACAGGTTATAGTGATAGTGATTGGGCTGGAGACATAGATGATCGTAAAAGCACAACAGGTCAGATTTTCTTCTATGGTACAAGCATAATCACTTGGAGCTCAAAGAAGCAAACAACAGTGGCATTGTCAACAACAGAAGCTGAGTACAATGCAGTTACTTCAGCAGCATGCCAAGGTGTGTGGTTGAGACGTTTGTTAGAAGAATTGAATTGTAAGGAGAAGGGAGCAACAGTACTATATTGTGATAATCAATCGACAATTGCAATTGGTAACAATCCTGTTCATCACAATCGGACAAAGCACATAGACACTCGATTTCATTTTATACGAGATTTAATTGAGGAAGGAGTGTTTGAATTGCAATACATCAACACAAACCAACAAATTGCAGATGCATTAACAAAGCCACTGACTCGAGAGAAGTTCAATTGGTGTCGTGATATGATGAATGTGCTAGACTTTGGATCAAGGGGGAGTGTTAAAAACTGATCCAAAGTTATTTTCAGAAAGTGCAAAATAAGGGAGTAATGGAACAAAAACAGCAGGGGTATTTTAGGAAGTATTCAGTTTATTTTCAGCATATGTATCTTGTTATATTTATCATTGTTCTATTAGCAGATTAGTGATAATTAGAAGCAGTTATTTAGATATGTAGCAGTAGGTATAAATGTATGACTTTGTTTTCAGCATATGTAATGAAAAAGAGAAGATATTAGTTTATGTTTCAAATACTAGCAGCAATCTAGTTTCTGTTTTTCAATTCTGGTACAAATACCAGTACGAATTTGCTCTCTTTATTCCAACAACCCTTACCCGTTCAAAATTAACGATAAGGGTAGGGTAACGGTAGAAAATAGGTAATAATGTTAATAACTCATGAAAAAAAAATTATACAATATAGATAAATAAATAATATAAGATAAATATATTAATAAAGTGCAGCATTGAATAACATTATAAATATAATAAAATCATGCAACATCTTCCCATTTCAATTGTCACAAAAAAATACATAACTATATAATTATTAATTATATAATATTTTTATCAAACGACAACGGATGAGAAGGGATCTTTTGAAAAAGTTTAGTGTTTTTTTAATGTAGCGCGTGAATGAACAATATAGCGTGTGAATGAAAATCGAAAAAATTTAATTAACATATCAATGGAATCTTGCCATCATATCTTTGCAATTTTAATCCATTATTATCTCAATCAAATCTATCAATTCAATTATTAATGCATCAATTAAATCTTACAATTATATATTTTCGATTTAATTTGTTATTAACGTATAACTGAATCTTATAATTATATCTTTCCGATCATGATAATGATTATAAACTATATATATATATAACGGTATGGTTAATTAACGAATACGAAATAGCCTTATCCATACCCTTGTTGGAGTTATGTCCTAGAAGTCAATATTTAATGACTTATTTTCTTAGTTTATGTTAATGATGATATTTGATCATTTGTTCCTAGAGTTTATTATTGACAGATCATTCAGGTTGAGGATCTGAATTGTAGATCTCTGTGGATCATTCATTAGAATGACAATAATAAATCTAAATCGTCCATAATCTTGATAATTAACAAGGAACATTAATTATCATAAAAGATTAGTATGCAAGTTAAGTGATGATTAAGTTCTACAAATCATAAGTAAGGAGTTACGAACTTAATTGCATATGTGTATGTTATTGGAACATAGTACAGGACTTGACCCAATGAAATAAACATATGGATTGTGTTATGTGTCATTGTTTATTTCATATGAGTTTGATTCTAAGTTTGAGATGTTCAACTTTTCCACATGAGGATAGGTTCAATAAATATCGTATAACGTTGATTCCTGATAAAGGCTGCTATAAGGACTTTATTTATGTTCTCTTGAATTGTGCGGGGAAAAGTTGTTCATCAAGAAAACCGTATGTCCCTCATTAGTATACCTAGTGAGTGATGATATCTGTTTGGGCCCCTTGATGGAGTTGGATCGTATGCATGCAAACTAGACGATCAATTCTAGATCAAGAAATGTATAATCTGCAAGAATGACACATTCCTATCTTGGATTATACAATGATATCATGTGACATAAGAATCAGACAAGGAAATACTTATATTTCTTATGCAGGATTGAGATATTGTAACGGTACATTATTTATGCGAATTGGGAATCATAACGTGTTGCTAGATACCGCTTATGATTATTGGAATTAAATAATGATTTATTCTCCATGGCCAACATAGCATAAATCCTCAAAGGGTCACACAAATAGGACTTTGACCACACAATGCATTATCTATTTATTCGCAACAGTGAGTATTGCGGAAATATGATAAGTTGATTAATTAATTATATACCGTTATAATTAATTAAGTCAAAGAGATCATATAGAAATAAATTAATGCATTATCTAATCCCAAAAATAATTATTAATGAGTTAATAATTAATTTTAGATCAACACATTTCAATATAAATGGTTATATTGATTAATCGGGCCGTTATTTAATAGGAAAATATATAGCCCAATTATAGAGCAAACTAATGGGACTTTAATTAGGTAAATTAAAGACCCAAATGAGGTTTTGAGGTGGCCCATATAAGCCCAATTCGTGGCCAGCCATAGGGTGGCAAGAGGTGTAATTTTGGGGAAGTTTTTCCTAGGGTTTGAGCTCTATAAAAGGACCCCTTTGGAGGCTCCAAGAGCTAGCCTTTCTCTCTCCTCTCTTTCTTCCCTTTGTGGCTGCCATAAACCCCTCTTTTCTCCCTCTTTTGCTCATGTGTTGAGCTCTCTTCACCATTTAAATGAAAGATTTAATTGCTAGAAGAGAGAAAGCTAATGGGATTAGGCTTGTTCTTGAGTGTGCTAGCACATACCTTGAGAATGTGGTTAATCTCCTTGGTGGACTCGAGGCCGGCGGCACAACCATGGTAGAGATGAAGGAGGAGGCACGCCATCGACTCCCATGCCATGGATTCGAGCCTCATGAATACAATTTCATGAGAGGTACAATTTCTCCTACCTTCTCTCTTGATTGGATGTGTGATTGCTTTAGCACTAGATCTATTGATTTGCTTGTTGTTAATGGTGATTAATTAGTTGTAATTAATCTAAAATTAAAATATGAGCATTTTCTAACAGTGGTATCAGAGCTAAGGTCGTGCTTAAGGTTTTTCACACTTAATTAAGTGAGAATTCGTAATTAATTAAGTTAATTAGTGATGTGCATGCTTGCTGGCCCTGGAAAGGCTGTTTTCTGTCTTGTTGCTTGTTTTTCGTGGTGTAAAGCTCTCTGAAATTTTTTCCTTCTTATAGGAGGTTGTAGCCCTTTGAGTTGTGGTTGTTTTCCCACTGGAATCATTGAAATTCGATGTAAAATGAATTTTTAGTGATTTAAACGGTAACGGTGCGCAGATCTGTTATTCTGCTGCACAGTTCTGTTGTTGTGGTTGGTAACAAATAAGTTTGTATATAAAGTATCTGTAACTTTTAGATAGGATTAATCTAAACTTGATTCTCTTTCTGGATATGTAAATTTTGTTGCATATTTCGGATATTATGTGGGCGTTCAAGGATGAAAAGTGATGAAGTTGTCAGATCTGTTTTTTCAAACAAACTGATTGTTTTGAAAAACTGTACTTATTGAGAAACTTTTATGGAAAAGTGTTGAAATGGAAATGTTCTCCTTTAAGTCTGGAATCTGTGAAAATTAATTTCATAGATTTTCATTGAGATTTGATACCTCAACCGAGTGAAACCCTTTTGGTCGACGGTCTGTTCCAGAACAGGATACCTTGCTTAAATGCTTGTTATCTCGTTGATCTTGAATATAACTTGTGGATTTTCTTTTCATGGAATGATAGCCTATTGTATGTAGTATTTTTCTATGTAAATTGTTTGCTGGAAAAATATCAAGGGGATGATCATACAGATCAAAAGGTTGAGACCCATAACAGAATTTTCTCTAACGGTGCTTCGCGCACAATCTGAGGATTTGTCTTTTTTGGTTCTCCCTGATGGTAATTGATCTCTCCTTGAGATTTTTACAGGTAATCACAATCTTTGTAAGGAGTTCTCTGGATTTATTTCAGATTTTTTGGAGACCGAATTATTTTGAATTTTTTCGGGTCCCGAATTTCGTATTTTAATTAGTTAAAATAGTTTATAATTAATCAATTTATTGAAATGTTAATTAGAAGACTCCTTAAATACCCTCCTTTCTGTTTTGATAGTTGGATTTAATTTAAAAGGGCTTAAACAATTAGTTGTTAAGGTTAAGCCTTCTTTGCATTCGGAAAACTTGAGCAACAAGTATGCACAAAGATTCTAATTAATGAAATTAATTAAGAGCAAGTGAATCATGTATATTGTATATGTGCTAACTTTGTTTTGTAGGAGGATGTGGGTTTGATATGGCTCAAGATGTCAATGCCTTGTGTGTTGTAAAATGTTGTGAATGCATGTGATTGATAATTAAGTGGTTAATTTTTTATGTAACTTGTGAGGCTTGCATGCCCCTAAGGCCTAGGCGGGGTTTTAGGAATTTTATCACATGTATTTATTTTCCTTAATTATTAGATAGGATCTTAGTAATTAGTGGGAGGGTTTGATTAGATTAGTCTCGTTACATGGAGATGCGACGAAGACTAATGCAAGCGGGAGCCATACAAACCCACGGCAATGTTTGAGATGTGTATGATTATGTGATTGTTTGAGAATGCCTTGAATTGTCATAGGTAGGTATGGGTGTATGCTTACACGACCACCAAACAAGAGTCACATAAATTGTTTTGTCCCAAATACGATTAAGTCAAATCGTCCTCCTTCTCTCTATCCCCCTCACGTCAATTGCCAATCATGGCGCGGTCCGCCATAGCGGACGTCATGGTTGTCAACCTTGATAGTCGGGGTACAAATGAAAAGATTTGTTAGGAGCAAATAGAGAGAGGTTGCTTATCGATGGACCCAACAAGTTTTCTTGGACATCGGGGCGAAGTTTGTAAATATACTTAGATATTCACAAACCAAGAATCATATGGTTGATATGATTGGTTGGAGAACCTACCTTGTCTAGTTAAGTAGGGTGTCGTGCCATAGCAGGCTCTACTTGACGAAAATGAGGATCTTGGAATCCATTACATTTAGGGACATTTAATTAAATGTAGTGGGAGTTTTGTTTATCATTCCATAAACAAAACATTGCATAAACTAAATGACCTTAAATTGAAATTGTTATAGATATTAAATATGTTAATTTCGTTGCGATCAATCTTTGGAAAACGACAAGCTCGTTTCTAAGGTATTTACTTGGAGAAGAAATACCGATTTCTAAGACATGTTCTTTGAAATGAGAAACTTGAGCAAGTTTAATCCCAAAAACGTTCCTCGACTTCCCGAACAATAGCTTCGCAATGATTGATTAGTTTTGACGAAAATTATTCAATAAAGCGAATGCTTATATCCTTTTAGAAGTTCTAGACCTTTGAATTGGAGAATTCATAAGGACTATACTAAGACTTCTACACTCTCATCCATTTACTCAAGAAGACGTTCTTAGAGAAAGTAAAGATAGACTCAATCATTGATGATCGAGTAATGGAATGTGAGTTAACCAAGAGAATCTTCTTATAAGAAGATAAATGTTTCATTAGCTTGCGAACCGAAAGGTTTGAGTAGCTAATTGACAACTAGAGATATTGAGATCTCCAATATCAAGGATTGTTGATATTGTCATAAAATCTCTTTCTATGAATAAAGGATGTATTGTTCGCACACTTGTTAGTGCTAAAATGATTGGTTAAGTATTAAAGGAATACTTCACCAATATATGAGTTGAGACTTTGAGACCCTCACTAGTGACCGTGTGTCACATGAGATGTTTCATTTGCCATTTATGGGAGGCATTTGAAAGGTTGTCCGAAATATCATGATGTTCTAAACCTTAAGATATTTGTCGTTCAAATTATCTCACTATCTCTAATTCACACTAGTAATTAGGTGCTAGTTCATGTGCTCGCATTTAACGAAATGTGTAGGCAATGATGAATAAGAGAAAGTTTGAGATAAGTAAAGTAAACTCCGTTTTTGGAAATGGCTTGTACGTCTAAGCCACTACCATTGAATACGTAGAGTTATCTTTACTAAATAAAGAGTTTGTTTAGGAATTTGAGGTTGTATACCTTATTCCAAACATCTCATAAAACCTTATCTCCATTTCATATTTGATGATGGATGATCATGTTTTGTAATAGAGAAATGTTGTTCTCTTGTTTTATAAATTTGTGTATAAGATTTCATGCATCTTAATTGAATTTGCTTGAAATAGATTAACAAATTTTGAATGACAAATATGTAAGACTTCGCATAAAGTATTTGACTTTTATGTAAAATAGTTGCTTAGTCGAATATAAACAAGAATCGCATTATGAGAGTCTATGTAACGTGGAGCTCGTAAATCAATTCGATTGCAAAGAATCGCATTATGAGAGTCTACGTAACGTGGAGCTCGTAAATCAATTCGATTGCAAATCAATTGAAATTCATGCGAATCGTGTTTGTTAAAAGACAAAAGCGCCTTTGACCTACGAAGGTTTAAAGGACAAGTAACCTTATTAAGACTTATACATATTGATGTATATAGACTTATAGGACTTGTGCAATTGAAAGGTTGTTGACACTTTACCACTTGACCAACGATCATTGTAGATATTAACGTATCTATTTGATATGGTATAAGTATGAATCTTTTGACAAGATCAAAATGATCTCAAGAGTAAAGTTGAAAAACTATTCAATAAAAGCAAAAGTCTTAAGATGGATCATGGTAAATAGTTAAGTCATATAGTTTGATATATTGCCTAAAGAGTATGAAAGACGTTTCACTACTCGCTCCAGGAGGAACATTTGGAAAAATGTATCCAAGGATGAAGGTATCGAACATTGTTTGATATAGTTCGATCGGTAATAAATCAAATTGACTTGTTTGACTCATGTAAGGGATTGTGTTTGAGGACAATATTGTTTACACTAAATAAAAAATTCCATTGAAGTCTATTGAGAAAGATATCTTACGAGATTCGATCTCTAGGTATATTGTTTCTCAAGATTTGGTGTTGAGAAGCTTATTTCAAGGTTCGATTGATTGATAAGCTTGGACCCAAATAAGACGCTTATTATTTTGTAGGATATCTTGAATTAGCCAAAAGGTACTACTTCTATGAACATGATAAGAACAAGGTAGTTGTTGCTCATCATAACGTAATCTTAAAGAATGATATTCTCAAGAAGAAGTAGTGGGAGTAAAGTGAGCATTAAAGGAGTTTATGCGTCACTACAAGAAGTACCTTTATAGGGAACTTGTCACTCCATACATGGTGCTTAGTGGAAGTTGAGCGGAACTTAACTCACAAGCAGTTGTGAAAGGAAGAAGTTTATAAGCACGCTCGCTTCTAAAGAGTACTCAAACATCTCATTACTGGATGATGTTAGAGAAACTCGTGCAGTACATTAGGATCAAGAACTTATTCTACAAGTTGTTGTAGAAGTAGTTCATAGACCTCAAGCACCAATCCTACAAAGATCAACGAGAGTGAATTGCCTAAACTAAAAGGTACATAGGTTTCACAACATCCTCGTACTTGATATATGAGGATCCGTTGATAAATAAAGAAGCGATGGAAAGACCCGATTCCACAAGTATGGTTTGAATCTATATGATCTTTAAGTGCAATCCATATATATAACAACAAGGTATAGACCTTGATTGATGTTCAAGAAGGAGCGATCCATCTAGAACATTTAGATGTTTAATAAGAAAGATAGATATGGATAGCAAGTCGACTCTGTACAAAGCACAATTTCATGATTGATGCTATGTCTAAGTCGATAACAAGTTGACCATGTACAAAGCACGGCTTCTCGCTTGTAGCTATGTATAAGTCAATAAAGATCATTCTAGCAATAGTTATATTTCGTATATATAGATATATGGAAAGATACATCAAAACCGCCTTCTTCGATTGAATGAAGGAAGTTGTTGTGAATTTGACACAAACTGAGGATTTGTTGTATTGCTAGAAATGTATATGTGCTTCAAGGATCAATTGATGAATTGAAGCAAGAATTGTGGAAATTGGAATAAACATTTTGACAAAGAAGTCAAGGAGTTGCACTTCGTCAAAAGTATCTTGTATAGACAAGATATTCAGTGGGAGCATTATTATGTTACATGTATTGTACAAGATACAAGACATTAAATGGGAATAAAATTAAAGAAATGAATATTGTCAAGATCTCATTGGAGAATGTTTTCTCAATAGAGAACTTGGGTAAGTCACCTAAATCCAAGGAAACAAAATCTATGGAGATAGATTATGATGGATTTCAGGTTTGAGAAAACGTGCATATAATGACAAAGTGTTCTAGTAACATGAAAAGATAGACTCCTAGAAAGGATGTCTAACCAAGTTGTATGGCATACACTTGAGTTCTACTCGGTGTGTTGTAACTCAATTCTAAAAGAGTGCACGATATATTTCGAGCATCCTTCTGTTATGAGTTTCATAACGGATGCCATATTTATGCACATACCCCTATGTGTTGTACCCAAGGAGTATGACAATCAGTTGTCAAATGGATACAAAGAAAAACACATTTGGACAATAATCAAGAATGTCCTCGAGTATCTTAAGAGAAAGAGTGATATGTTTTTCCATCTGATAAGATAAAAGAAAGCTCATATAAATTGATATATTGATGCTAGTTTTCGAAAGATTGATATAAATACAATTGAGCTACATATTTTGTTTAAATGTGGTGTTGTAAGTTTAGAAGGTGTTCTAAATGGGATATTACAACCGTTTCCGTCACCAAAACAAATATATATAGCAACTTGTTAAGCAATGAAAGAATGTAGTAAGGATCGTGAAGTTCTCAGTCAAGCTAATATGGTTCTATGCATCTCGAACCATAGCTTAAACTTGAAGAACCCAATATTAAATTGGTGATCCAACTAAGATCTATGACGATGTCACTTGATCTCACATGATGATGATCAAGAACACATATATAGGAGTATATATGTATATAGGGTCAAATAAAATTTGATAGGTTCGCGGACACAGCGAACACTCTAACTTAACCTCTACCTTAAGCGGTATACGAGATGCAATTATGCATCCATGCGTGATGGACGTATGAGTAACTTGCTTTAAGTGTATTACATCTTTTGAGGTTCGAGACATGTATATATATAGATATATGACATTGTTCTAAATTCTTCACTGGCTAGAAGTCACTATTGATTGACTCTAGGCCAAGTGGGAGATTGTTGGAGTTATGTCCTAGAAGTCAATATTTAATGACTTATTTTCTTAGTTTATATTAATGATGATATTTGATCATTTGTTCCTAGAGTTTATTATTGACAGATCATTCAGGTTGAGGATCTGAATTGTAGATCTCTGTGGATCATTCATTAGAATGACAATAATAAATCTAAATCGTCCATAATCTTGATAATTAACAAGGAACATTAATTATCATAAAAGATTAGTATGCAAGTTAAGTGATGATTAAGTTCTACAAATCATAAGTAAGGAGTTACGAACTTAATTGCATATGTGTATGTTATTGGAACATAGTACAGGACTTGACCCAATGAAATAAACATATGGATTGTGTTATGTGTCATTGTTTATTTCATATGAGTTTGATTCTAAGTTTGAGATGTTCAACTTTTCCACATGAGGATAGGTTCAATAAATATCGTATAACGTTGATTCCTGATAAAGGCTGCTATAAGGACTTTATTTATGTTCTCTTGAATTGTGCGGGGAAAAGTTGTTCATCAAGAAAACCGTATGTCCCTCATTAGTATACCTAGTGAGTGATGATATCTGTTTGGGCCCCTTGATGGAGTTGGATCGTATGCATGCAAACTAGACGATCAATTCTAGATCAAGAAATGTATAATCTGCAAGAATGACACATTCCTATCTTGGATTATACAATGATATCATGTGACATAAGAATCAGACAAGGAAATACTTATATTTCTTATGCAGGATTGAGATATTGTAACGGTACATTATTTATGCGAATTGGGAATCATAACGTGTTGCTAGATACCGCTTATGATTATTGGAATTAAATAATGATTTATTCTCCATGGCCAACATAGCATAAATCCTCAAAGGGTCACACAAATAGGACTTTGACCACACAATGCATTATCTATTTATTCGCAACAGTGAGTATTGCGGAAATATGATAAGTTGATTAATTAATTATATACCGTTATAATTAATTAAGTCAAAGAGATCATATAGAAATAAATTAATGCATTATCTAATCCCAAAAATAATTATTAATGAGTTAATAATTAATTTTAGATCAATACATTTCAATATAAATGGTTATATTGATTAATCGGGCCGTTATTTAATAGGAAAATATATAGCCCAATTATAGAGCAAACTAATGGGACTTTAATTAGGTAAATTAAAGACCCAAATGAGGTTTTGAGGTGGCCCATATAGGCCCAATTCGTGGCCAGCCATAGGGTGGCAAGAGGTGTAATTTTGGGGAAGTTTTTCCTAGGGTTTGAGCTCTATAAAAGGACCCCTTTGGAGGCTCCAAGAGCTAGCCTTTCTCTCTCCTCTCTTTCTTCCCTTTGTGGCTGCCATAAACCCCTCTTTTCTCCCTCTTTTGCTCATGTGTTGAGCTCTCTTCACCATTTAAATGAAAGATTTAATTGCTAGAAGAGAGAAAGCTAATGGGATTAGGCTTGTTCTTGAGTGTGCTAGCACATACCTTGAGAATGTGGTTAATCTCCTTGGTGGACTCGAGGCCGGCGGCACAACCATGGTAGAGATGAAGGAGGAGGCACGCCATCGACTCCCATGCCATGGATTCGAGCCTCATGAATACAATTTCATGAGAGGTACAATTTCTCCTACCTTCTCTCTTGATTGGATGTGTGATTGCTTTAGCACTAGATCTATTGATTTGCTTGTTGTTAATGGTGATTAATTAGTTGTAATTAATCTAAAATTAAAATATGAGCATTTCCTAACAACCCTTACCCACTAAATTAACGAAATTTTTTTCTTATCCATACCCATATCCGATAACTTAACGAAAATAAAATCTTACCCATACCCGTCTTATCGAATACGATACGAATTGGGTAAACGGTTAAAAGGGTACCATTGACAGCTCTAATATCCACCCCTCAAGCGTCCGTCTCGCCTATAAAAATATCACGTGGGGCCCACTGGATCATGTACAACGTTGGTCGTATCACATGGTCCTAAATGCATTCTGGGTGGGTAAGATGCATTTAGGTTCCTTCATGGCCCATAATTTTTTGGGCTTATTTGGGCTCTCTTTCTCTTGCGATTTATTAAAAGTACACCTGGTTGCTGACTTGTGGGACCAGTGTAACTTTTGTAAGTGAACACTGTAATAGTGACGTGGCGAGCAGTTCTATCCAGAATTTTTGATATCTTTGCATGTGAGCTTTCCCTGTGTTATAAAAAAACGTGACTGTTAGATTTAAATTTAGAACCTACGGGTTTAACATCAAAAAAAAAAAAAAAAGATTCTAAATCTAGAGTTCAAGACTGCATTTTTTTTAAGATAGCCTGGATTAAAGTTTTTGTAATAAATTATTAACGGTGTTGTTTAGAACTGTTTGTTCTAGATATGATTAATGAAAAATTTTGATGGAAGAAACTTAGATTCAAAGTGGGCGTGTTTTAGATAAAAAAACAAGAATGTTAATTTATTTGATAAATATTAGCGAAATAATGCAATTTCAATTGCAATTTCGTATTTACATACTAATTCAAGTTAATCGCTAATCTAAAATCATGATTATTTTTCATCCATCCTAATAGTACAGCTCCTTTTGTATTTTATCGTTGTCGGATAATTAACAATACTTGTTTTCTATATTTTATCTGCATTTAGAAAATGTGAACTATCTAACTAATCGGATGTTAAGTGTATTGTCTTGAGAACGTTTACAATTCTTTTTAGACTACATTCTGTTTACAAAATTAGACCGACAATAGATTTTCCTTTTATTTTCCCTCCATAGCTATCAATTCTATGAACTGTACTTTATACTATTTTTTATTTTGTTTGGAACAAGGAGCCTGATAAAGCTATCTAACCAGGGTTTCAAACTTCATAAAGTCTTAATTAATATAGGTTCACCTAATCTACTAATGCGGAGTGTGGTCCATGTACTATTCTACAGTCTAATAGTATGCAAGGTGTTATTTTAAGAGCAATACTTTGTTGAAAGCAAGGCTCATAATTCATAAAGACCACATTGCGCTGTTCAATGATGTATACAGCACAGCTCATTTTTATTTTTGTCCAAATATAATTTTGTATTACTCAATAAGTCGGAGACATATTTTCGAGGATAGGACGGCTTTTAAGTTATGGTAAAATTTATTTGGAATCAGTAGTGATTAGTAAAATTTGTACCATGATATAAATTAATTATATATATATATTCTATAATATGTTAGAAATCTTTAGTACAAATAATAGTGATATGATATTTTGACGTTCTTACATGTAAACATTATGACATAATAGAGAATGTGTACAAACAGGATTCATTAATGTATAAGGCCTTGTTTGTTTGACGAATAAGATGGCATAAAATCATTTTATTCCACTTTATGTTGCCAAACGTTAGGGCCATATTTGGTATTGGGAAATAAGGCTCCATAACGCGGAAGAAGGGGTTTATTCCTCAATTTGGCTGCCAAACAAGAAATAAGTTACGGCTCCATAAGAAGGAAGAGCGTGACATAAGCTATGATACCAAAGGAGGTGCCATAACTTACGCATCTGGGCCCCACACACGAAATAGGACAAAATAACCTTAATTTTTGGTGCTCTTCCATCCTTGCCCTCCAGGCCTCCACATTTTATTTTTCTTCTCTTTAATTAGAAGGGTATTTTAGTCTATTGTTGTTTATATTTAAATATTTATTTCTACATCTTTTCTTATTCCTCAATTTTCATAACCAAACAAGGATAACTTATTCCTCCTTAACAAGACATAACTTCTTCCTCTTTAAAGTATTCCATTTAAGTTATTCTTTTGCCAAACGCCACCTAGGGGAATAACTTTACATAAGGAGAAGAACTTATACTATCTAAATAGGTGGTATAAGTTATGTAACTGGGTCCCACGACATAAAAAAAAAATCTTATAATCTTTCCATTAATACCCTCTCATTATATGATTCTTTTAAAGATAACAAGAGCATTTTAGTCTTTAAATAAATATTATGTTATTGTTGGAGTTATGTCCTAGAAGTCAATATTTAATTACTTATTTTCTTAGTTTATGTTAATGATGATATTTGATCATTTGTTCCTAGAGTTTATTATTGACAGATCATTCAGGTTGAGGATCTGAATTGTAGATCTCTGTGGATCATTCATTAGAATGACAATAATAAATCTAAATCGTCCATAATCTTGATAATTAACAAGGAACATTAATTATCATAAAAGATTAGTATGCAAGTTAAGTGATGATTAAGTTCTATAAATCATAGGTAAGGAGTTACCAACTTAATTGCATATGTGTATGTTATTGGAACATAGTACAGGACTTGACCCAATGAAATAAACATATGGATTGTGTTAAGTGTCATTGTTTATTTCATATAAGTTTGATTCTAAGTTTGAGATGTTCACCTTTTCCACATGAGGATAGGTTCAATAAATATCGTCTAACATTGATTCCTGATAAAGGCTGCTATAAGGACTTTATTTATGTTCTCTTGAATTGTGCGGGGAAAAATTGTTCATCAAGAAAACCGTATGTCCCTCATTAGTATACATAGTGAGTGATGATATCTGTTTGGGCCCCTTGATGGAGTTGGATCGTATGCATGCAAACTAGACGATCAACTCTAGATCAAGAAATGTATAATCTGCAAGAATGACACACTCCTATCTTGGATTATACAATGACATCATGTGACATAAGAATCAGACAAGGAAATACTAATATTTCTTATGCAGGATTGAGATATTGTAACGGTACATTATTTATACGAATTGGGAATCATAACGTGTTGCTAGATACCGCTTATGATTATTGGAAATAAATAACGATTTATTTCCATAGCCAACATAGTATAAATCCTCAAATAGGGTCGCACAAATAGGACTCTAACCACACGGTGCATTAATTGTTTATTCGCAACAGTTAGTATTGAGAAATATGATAAGTTGATTAATTAATTATATACCGTTATGAACCGTTATAATTAATTAACTCAAAAAGATCATATGGAAACAATTTAATGCATTAGCTAATCCTAAATTGATTATTAATGAGTTAATAATTAATTATGTTCAACACACTTTAAATAGTTTGAGCTATATGGGCTTCTAGTTATTTAATTAATTAAAGGCCCGATATGAGGAAGGATGAAGGATTAATTAATGGGATAAATTATTGGGCCATTGCAACATTTGATGTAGCCAAAAATGGCCCCTTATAATTTCGGCTAGCCCTAGTGGCAATGTTGTAAATAGTTCAAAGGGGTCACCTCTTGGGAAAGCCCTAGCCATCCACCCATTTCTCTCTCCTCTCTTCTAGCCGCCACCCATCTTCCTCCCTTCTCTTGCTCATGTGTTGAGCACCATTCCTTCTTCTCCTCCATTAAAATAGTTAATAGGATGAAGAGGTTCATAGAGGGGATTAGCTAGGAGCTCATGAAAGCTAGCACTTTCATGGAGCTCGTGGTTAGCTCCTTGGTGGGCTTGAGGCGCCATAGATGGTGGAGGTGGTGGAGCACGCACCCCATCGACTCCCATGCCATGGATTCGAGCCTCATGAATGCAATTTCATGAGAGGTATAACTTTCTCCTACTTGTTCTCATTGTTTTGATGTGTGAATGCTTCTAGCACTAGATCTATGGTGTTTAGTTGTGATTCTTGCTATTTGATGGCACAAAAATAGAATTAAACACTTCCTAACAGTGGTATCAGAGCACAAGGTCGTGCTTAAGCTATTTTGCACATTAATTAGATGAGAAATGTGTAATTAGTTGAGTAATTAAGTTGCTGCCTTTGTTTGCACTCTGGAACTCTGTTTTTTTCTAGGTTTTCTATATTTTTCGCATAGCAAAGATTTTATTTCGATTTTTCCTTTTGATGTATTTGAAAGAGGGATGAATTGTGAGCATTTCCCCACTGGTTTCATTTTAATCCGAGTTACTATGGATTTTTAATGAATTTTTCCGTGACGGTGCGCAGGACTGGTTCTTGTGCGACCAGATCTGATTTTGTGGGCATTATCTTAGTTATCTTGATAAAGAGACCCTAATTTTATTGGCTAGGAATGAAGTAGACTTGGTGTACTTCCTTCCATACAATTTGATGGTATGGATCGAAGTCTTTCTATTTTTTTGAATTGATGAAAGACAAGAACGGTCCTGTTGATTTTCTGTACCGATTGGATTGTTTTGAAAACTGGTATTGATTGAGACTTTTTATAGAAAAAGTGTTTAAATAGAAAACTTCCTTTGGAAGTCCTGAATCCATGAAAATTAATTTCATGTAAATCGGACCAGTTTTGGTACCTCAAACACTCAAAATCAATTTCGTCGACGTGCTGTTCCAGAACAAGGGACTTGTATTCAAACTCCTTAAACTTGATGATTTTGAATGAGTAAAATTGTAAATCTTTCATGGTTACTAGCCTTGTACTTGTGATTGTTTACTGTAAAATTGTTTTGCATTAAAAATTTTTGGAAGATGGTCAAACAGTCCAAAAGGTTGAGGCCAAAACCTGAAACTTCAAACCGGTGTTTTAATACACAACCTGAAGTTTGATAATTTTGGTTCTCCCGATTGGTAAATGATTTCTTCCTGAAATTTGAACAAGTATTTTGTATCTTGATAAGGATTGCTCATGATTTTTTCTGGATTTTTTGGAGACCGAAAAATTTCTTGATTTTTTCGGGTCCCGTTGAATGAAAGGTGTTCGTTCTAATTAATCAATTAGTTGATAAGTTGATTAGAACTCTCCTTGCTGTCATCCATTGGATTTTTTGAATGTTTATTTTATCAAAGGATTTAAGCAATTAGTTGTTTGAATGTTAAACTCTCTTTGCATGGAAAAACACAAATTAGCAAACAATACGCAAAGATACTTAATAGCTCACTAGTTATGAACAACTTAGACATATATTTGTATATTGTGCTAACTTGTTTTTGTAGGAGGATGTGGGTTTGATATGGCTCAAGATTTCAATGCCTTGTGTGTTGTAAAATGTTGTGAATGCATGTGATTGCTTGTAATGTGGCCTAAGGTGCCTTGATAATTAATAATTGATTAATTCTTGATGTAACTTGTGAGGCTTGCATGCCCCTAAGGCCTAGGCGGGTTTTAGGATTTTATCACATGTATTTATTTCCCTTAATTATTAGATAGGATCTTAGTAATTAGTGGGAGGGTTTGATTAGATTAGTTTCGTTACATAGAGATGCGACGAAGACTAATGCAAGCGAGAGCCATACAAACCCACGACAATGCTTGAGATGCTTATGTTATGTGATTGTTTGTGAATGCCTTGAATTGTCATAGGTAGGTATGGGTGTATGCTTACACGACCACCAAACAAAGTCACGTAATTGCTTTTGTCCCAAATTAACTTGATTTAGCCAAATCGTCCTCCTTCTCTCTATCCCCTTCAATACAATTGATTGTCTATTGATGCATTCCTGCCGACGCGGACATCGTAGTCCATCATTGTAGTCGGGGTGTAAATCGGATTTACTAGGAGCAAATAGAGAGAGGTTGCTTTACAACGGACCCACTCGGATTGGACGTTGGGACGAAGTTTGTGGATATACTTATGATATCTCACAAACCAAGAATCATATGGACAAGATATGATTGGTTGAAAAACCTACCTTATCTAATTGTTTTAGGTGTCATGCCGACACTGTCCCCTATTTCAACGAAAATGAGGATCTTGGAAGCCGACTACATTAGGGACTTTAAATAAATGTAGTGGGAGTTTTGTTTATCATTATAAATAAAACATTGCATAAACTAAATGACCTTAAATTGAAATTGTTATAGATATTAAATATGTTAATTTCTTTGCGATCAATCTTTGAAAACAACAAGCTCGTTTCTAAGGTATTTACTTGGAGAAGTAACACCGATTTCTAAGACATGTTTTTGGAAAGGAGAAACTTGTGCATGTTTAATCCCAAAAACGTTCCTCGATTTCCCGAACATAGCTTCGCAATGATTGATTAGTTTCTACGAAAATTATTCAATAAAGCGAATGCTTATATCCTTTTAGAAGTTCTAGACCTTTGAATTGGAGAATTCATAAGGAATAGACTAGACTTCTGCACTCTCATCCACTTACTCAAGAAGACGTTCTTAGAGAAAGTAAAAATAGACTCAATCATTTATGATCGAGTAATAGAGTGTGAGTTAACCAAGAGAATCTTCTTATAAGAATATAAATATTTCATTAGCTTGCGAACCGAAAGGTTTGAGTATCTAATTGACAACTAGAGATATTAAGATCTCCAATATCAAGGATTGTTGATATTGTCATACAATCTCTTTCTATGGATAAAGGATATATTGTTCGCACACTTGTTAGTGCTAAAAGTGATTGGTTAAGTATTAAAGGAATACTTCACCAAGATATGAGTTGAAACTTTGAGACCCTCACTTGTGACCGTGTGTCACATGAGATATTTCATTTGCCATTTATGGGAGGCATTTGAAAGGTTGTCCGAAATACCGTGATGTTCTAAACCTTAAGATATTTATCGTTCAAATTATCTCACTATCTCTAATTCATACTAGTAATTAGGTGCTAGTTCATGTGCTCGCATTTAATGAAATGTGTAGGCAATGATGAATAAGAGAAAGTTCGAGACAAGTAAAGTAAACTCCGTTTTGGAAATGGCTTATACGTTTAAGCCGCTACCATTGAATACGTAGAGTTATCTTTACTAAATAAAGAGTTTGTTTAGGAATTTGAGGTTGTATACCTTATTCCAAAAATCTCATAAAACCTTATTTCCGTTTCATATTTGATGATGGATGATCATGTTTTATAATAGAGAAATGTTGTTCTCTTATTGTTATGAATTTGTGTATAAGATTTCATGTATCTTGATTGAATTTGCTTGAAATAGATAAACAAATTTTGAATGACAAATGTGTAAGACTTCACATAAAGTATTTGACTTTTATGTAAAATAGTCGCTTAGTCGAATATAAACAAGAATCGTATTATGAGAGTCTACGTAATGTGGAGCTCGTAAATCAATTCGATTGCAAATCAATTGAAATTCATGCGAATCGTGTTTGTTAAAAAACAAAAGTGCCTTTGAACTACGAAGGTTTAAAGGACAAGTAACTTTATTAAGACTTATACATATTGATGTATATAGACCTATAGGTACTTGTGCAATTGAAAGGTTGTTGACACTTTACCACTTGACCAACGATCATTGTAGATATTAACGTATCTATTTGATATGGTATAAGTATGAATCTTTTGACAAGATCAAAAGAATTTCAAGAGTAAAGTTGAAATACCATTTAATAAAAGTAAAAGTCTTAAGATGGATCATGGTAAATAGTTAAGTCATATAGTTTGATATATTACCTAAAGAGTATGAAATACGTTTCACTACTCGCTCCATGAGGAACATTGAAAAATGTATCCAAGGATGAAGGTATCGAACATTGTTTGATATAGTTCGATCGGTAATAAATCAAATTGACTTGTTCGACTCATGTAAGGGATTTGTGTTTGAGGACAATATTGTTTACACTGAATAAAAATTCCATCGAAGTCTATTGAGAAAGATATCTTACGAGATTCGATCTCTAGGTATATTGTTTCTCAAGATTTGGTGTTGAGAAGCTTATTTCAAGGTTCGATTGATTGATAAGCTTGGACCCAAATAAGATGCTTAATATTATGTAGGATATCTTGAACTAACCGAAAGGTACTACTTCGACGAATATGATAAGAACAAAGTAGTTGTTGCTCATCATAACGTAATCTTGAAGAATGATATTCTCAAGAAGAAGTAGTGGGAGTAAAGTGAGCATTAAAGGAGTTTATGCATCACTACGAGAAGTACCTTTATAGGAAACTTGTCACTCCATACATGGTGCTTAGTGGGAGTTGAGCGGAACTTAATTCACAAGCAGTTGTGAAAGGAAGAAGTTTATAAGCACGCTCGCTTCTAAAGAGTACTCAAACATCTCACAAATGGATAATGTTCGAGAAACTCGTGCAATATATTAGGATCAAGAACTTACTCTACAAGTTGTTGTAGAAGTAGTTTATTGACCTCAAGCACCAATCCTACAAAGATCAACGAGAGTGAATTGCCTAAACTGAAAAATACATAGACTTCACAACATCCTCGTACTTGACCTATGAGGATCCGTTGATAAATATAGAAGCGATGGAAAGACCCGATTCCACAAGTATGGTTTGAATCAATATGATCTTTAAGTAAAATCCATATATATAACAACAAGGTATAGACCTTGATTGATGTTCATGAAGGAGCGATCCATCTAGAACATTTAGATTTTAAAGAAAATATAGATATGGATAGCAAATCGACTATGTACAAAGCACAAGTTTATGATTGTTGCTATGTCTAAGTCGATAACGAGTTGACCATGTACAAAGCACGGCTTTTCGCTTGTAGCTGTGTATAAGTCAATAAAGATCATTCTAGCAATAGTTATATTTCGTATAGATAGATATATGGAAAGATACATCAAAACCGCCTTCTTCGATTGAATGAAGGAAGTTGTTGTGTATTTGACACAAACCGAGAATTTGTTGTATTGCTAGAAACACATATATATGCTTTAAGGATCCATTAATGGATTGAAGCAAGTATTGTGGAAATTGGAATAAACATTTTGACAAGGAAGTCAAGGAGTTGAACTTCGTCAAAAAGGTACCTTGTATAGACAAGATAGTCAGTGGGAGCATGATTGTGTTACATGTATTGTACAAGATACAAGACATTAATTGGGAATAAAATTAAGGAAATGATTATTGTCAAGATCTCATTAGAGAATGTTTTTCTCAATAGAGAATTTGGACAAGTCACCTAATCCAAGGAAACAAAATCTATGGAGATAGATTATGATGGATGTTAGGTTTGAGCAAAATGTGCATATAATGACAAGGTGTTATAGTTACACAAAAAGATAGACTCCTAAAAAGGATGTCTAACCACGTTGTATGGCATACACTTGAGTTCGATTCGGTGTGTTGCAACTCAATTCGAGAAGAGTGCACGATACAATTCGAGCATCCTTCTGTTATGAGTTTCATTACGTACGCCATACTTATGCACATGCCCCTATGTGTTGTACCCAAGGAGTATGACAAGCAGTTGTCAACTGGATACAAAGAAAAACACGTTTGGACAATAATCGAGAATATCTTCGAGTATCTTATGAGAAAGAATGATATATTTCATCTGATGAAAGAAAGCTCATATAAATTGATATATTGATGCTATTTTTCGAAAGATTGATATGAATACAATTGAGCTACGTATTTTGTTTAAATGTGGTATTGTAAATTTAGAAGGTGTTCTAAATGGGATATTACAACCGTTTCCGTCACCAAAAACAAAATATATATAGCAACTTGTGAAGCAATGAAAGAAGGCAGTATGGATCGAGAAGTTCTCAGTCAAGCTAATATGGTTCTATGCATCTCAAACCATAGCTTAAACTTGAAGAACCCAATATTAAATTGGTGATCCAACTAAGATCTATGACGATGGCACTTGATCTCACATGATGATGATCAAGAACACATATATAGGAGTATATATGTATATAGGGTCAAACAAAATTGAATAGGTTCGCGGACACAGCGAACACTCTAACTTAACCTCTACCTTAAGCAATATACGAGATGCAATTGTGCATCCATGCGTGATGGACGTATGAGTAACTTGCTTTAAGTGTATTATATCTTTTGAGGTTCGAGACATGTATATATATGGATATATGACATTGTTCTAAATTCTTCACTGGCTAGAAGTCACTATTGATTGACTCTAGGCCAAGTGGGAGATTGTTGGAGTTATGTCCTAGAAGTCAATATTTAATGACTTATTTTCTTAGTTTATGTTAATGATGATATTTGATCATTTGTTCCTAGAGTTTATTATTGACAGATCATTCAGGTTGAGGATCTGAATTGTAGATCTTTGTGGATCATTCATTAGAATGACAATAATAAATCTAAATCGTCCATAATCTTGATAATTAACAAGGAACATTAATTATCATAAAAGATTAGTATGCAAGTTAAGTGATGATTAAGTTCTACAAATCATAGGTAAGGAGTTACCAACTTAATTGCATATGTGTATGTTATTGGAACATAGTACAGGACTTGACCCAATGAAATAAACATATGGATTGTGTTAAGTGTCATTGTTTATTTCATATAAGTTTGATTCTAAGTTTGAGATGTTCACCTTTTCCACATGAGGATAGGTTCAATAAATATCGTCTAACATTGATTCCTGATAAAGGCTGCTATAAGGACTTTATTTATGTTCTCTTGAATTGTGCGGGGAAAAGTTGTTCATCAAGAAAATCGTATGTCCCTCATTAGTATACCTAGTGAGTGATGATATCTGTTTGGGTCCCTTGATGGAGTTGGATCGTATGCATGCAAACTAGACGATCAACTCTAGATCAAGAAATGTATAATCTGCAAGAATGACACACTCCTATCTTGGATTATACAATGATATCATGTGATATAAGAATCAGACAAGGATATACTAATATTTCTTATGCAGGATTGAGATATTGTAACGGTACATTATTTATACGAATTGGGAATCATAACGTGTTGCTAGATACCGCTTATGATTATTGGAAATAAATAACGATTTATTTCCATAGCCAACATAGTATAAATCCTCAAATAGGGTCGCACAAATAGGACTCTAACCACACGGTGCATTAATTATTTATTCGCAACAGTTAGTATCGAGAAATATGATAAGTTGATTAATTAATTATATACCGTTATGAACCGTTATAATTAATTAACTCAAAAGGATCATATGGAAACAATTTAATGCATTAGCTAATCCTAAATTGATTATTAATGAGTTAATAATTAATTATGTTCAACACACTTTAAATAGTTTGAGCTATATGGGCTTCTAGTTATTTAATTAATTAAAGGCCCGATATGAGGAAGGATGAAGAATTAATTAATGGGATAAATTATTGGGCCATTGCAACATTTGATGTAGCCCAAAATGGCCCCTTATAATTTCGGCTAGCCCTAGTGGCAATGTTGTAAATAGTTCAAAGATAGGATGAGAGTTGTTGGCTATATAAAGGGGTCACCTCTTGGGAAAGCCCTAGCCATCCACCCCTTTCTCTCTCCTCTCTTCTAGCCGCCACCCATCTTCCTCCCTTCTCTTGCTCATGTGTTGAGCACCATTCCTTCTTCTCCTCCATTAAAATAATTAATAGGATGAAGAGGTTCATAGAGGGGATTAGCTAGGAGCTCATGAAAGCTAGCACTTTCATGGAGCTCGTGGTTAGCTCCTTGGTGGGCTTGAGGCGCCATAGATGGTGGAGGTGGTGGAGCACGCACCCCATCGACTCCCATGCCATGGATTCGAGCCTCATGAATGCAATTTCATGAGAGGTATAACTTTCTCCTACTTGTTCTCATTGTTTTGATGTGTGAATGCTTCTAGCACTAGATCTATGGTGTTTAGTTGTGATTTCTTGCTATTTGATGGCACAAAAATAGAATTAAACACTTCCTAACAGTTATTCCTCTTTATTTCATAACCAAACATACGTTACATAACTTGACACAAGTATTTATACCTCCTTAAGTTATACCATGCCTTATTCTACAACCAAACGCCTCCTAAATAATTTAATAATCAGTGTAGAAACGTTAATATACGATATCATATATTGTAAAGTAATTCAAGCTGCTAAAATATCGCGTGACTATTATTCGTGCACAAAATGCGGAATTTTGGTGCGTTTAGGATGTACTTACTTGTAAAGTTATTATAAAAATAATAAGGAATAATTAGATTTATGCCACTGTGAAAATTGGCTAATTCTAAAAATGCCATTGTTAGATTACTAATTAGATTTATGCCATCAAAAAATTATTAAAATTAGATATGTGCCATTATTTTCTCCAAAAACACAATAAATTCTAAAAATGCCATCCTCAATTCTTCATTATTATTTAAAAATTCCCAAAGTAGCCTCATTAATATAAACCCTAATTAGAATAAATCATGGAGTCCGTCTACCACCTCTTCCCGGCTCCCACCGTACATCTTCCCTCAATTATATGGATAGGTTTATTCTAAAGTTTCATAAAATTATGTATTTCGTCCATTGACGAAGTTTCGATACTTTAATTATTTTTATTTCTCTTGAATGATGACTATCTCCTATTCTAGTAGAGGGTTTTTTACTTTTTAGAATTCGTTTCCTTCAACCTAATAAAATTGTTTGAAGCCTCCGAACGACCAACGAAATTGTCAACTCGAGGAAAACCAAAGTTTGCGAAATTATGCATTCTAATAGTTCTTTAAAAGAATGGAGTTCACTCCCTACAAGAAAACAAAAGATAAATTAACCTCGGACCAATTTGATGTTTTAAGCATGAAATAGAGATCTTTATGCAATATTTTTCACAGAAAAAGGGCATAATTGTCATATTAATTTGCTAATGGCATAAAACTAATTATTATAATTTTACAGTGGCAAAAAACTAATTTCTCATATAGTGATGGTATATATCTAATTTTGACTTTTTGCAGTGGCATAAATCTAATTAACCCAAATAATAATTAATTTTGAATATACATTGCTATAATTATCAAAATATAAGTTTACCGTACAAATTACACCATGCATGACTCGTTTGGACGATTTACAAGAAAAATACATGACTACTTCGGGAAAACTTAAGTTTTTCAAACACTAGCCCTTGAGCAAAAAGTAAAAAGAAACAAATACTACGCGATAGAAGAGCAAATATAAGCATTGGGTTGGGTGACATGCATAGGATCAGCTCCTAAATAATAAATAAATCTAATTAATTTGAGATAGTGATATGTGAATGCGAATCTCAAGAACAGAATTATACCTTCTTGAAAGTTCCTTAGACTCTTCATCACGAAAATATTCAATCCTAATTTATTGCTTCCTCAGAAGAGTTACTTCATCCATCCAAATTACATTTCCTGGTACAGTGTTCTCTCCACCCAAACACACACACACAAAAAAAAAAAAAAAAAAGGAATCAAAAGATGGCTGCAGAAGAGGCACTTGGAGACACATGACCATTGCATTTGCCTCCAAAAAATGTAGCATGTGAGAAGTTTGCAGTGATTATTTTTGGTAGGAAAAAAACAAAAGAAACGCAATTGTATGATAATAATTGGTATCTATGAGCATTAATAAAATAATAATAATAATGGATATTTTGCCACCAAAATTAAGGAGGCGATTCCCTCCAAAAATTAAAGAGGTGAACGTGCGAGTAATTAGACATTAATCAAATTCTTGACCGGGATGAAACCATCGAAGCTGACACAGGAATTGAGCTTGACCACGTTCCACGTGCCAATTAAATGCCTAATTATGTGGATTCAAGATTAAACCATGAATCAATACTAGCTTTAACACCCTGGAGTTATCAGCAGATTCTATGGTTTTTCCATTTGTGGAGTCCATTCTTAATGGATCCGACCCACACATCCGACCCAAATTATGGGTGTGTTTGTTACACCTTTGGTTTGGTTGGAATAAGCCTTATTTCGAATAAGGCTTATTCGGGATGAAACCAAACACGTTTCCGAATAAGCCTTATTCCGAATAAGGCTTATTCAATCCCTAATTCTAATACCACCTATATGGTGGAATTAGAATCCTTATTCGGAATAAGAGGAGAGAGGAGAGAGGAGAGAGGAGAGAGAATCCTTATTCGGAATAAGGAATAGCTTTATTCTGAACGCTGCCAAACACACCCTATGTTTACTTGGTTGGTTGTATAGTTAAATAAGATCATCATCATATAAGATACACTCCTGAAAAAGTATTATTTATTGATTTCAAATATTTTTTTCTCATGAATTTTTCTACAACACCATCGATTCAATCTTCCTTTTCAAATTAAATAATTTAGAATGAAATAAGAGGGCTTATGTCTCTATTCAAATAAGATCATAGTAAATATGGATACATTATTTTAGCATGGTGCTAAGAATAAAATAATGGGTGAGTTTAATAAGGGATTAAACTTTAGAGATGAAGAAATTCTCCCCACCAACCGAACAAATTTACACCCAATTAAATTAACATAATCCAATATCTTCTCGCACATAATAGATTCTGTTGCCATTTGTAGTGTGCATGTACCATGTTCCATGTACAAGTTATATAATTTGCTAACGTATTCATGTTCATAGATGTATGTTTGACCATACGAGAGCTATACGACACAGGGCATTAATTGCTAAGGATTACAAATAGATACTGGCCTAAGAAAAACATAGTGTAAGTTTCTTCAAATAGTATTATTTAAAAAAAAGGAGATATTACCATACGTACACCTTGAACCAAAATCATGGAAATGACTTGTTAGATACGGTCAAATCGACAATTTTATACCAGCGACAACGACGTATTTGTACCAGAGAAATCCTATATATATTACGATGTATATACAAAGCATTGTTGTACACTTCTATTGGATGAGTACTTGTATTATGTGTATTTTGTGTCTCCGTGTACCTTCATTTGTCGTGGCTTCAAACAAAATAATAATAATAATAACAATAATAATAATTACTAGTATTATTATTTAAAAGTCGACAAATATGAACAAAAAAAACTGTTGATGCATTCATAACGTTTTATATATGTACATGTAAATTTATTACGTATATATGTTTTCAATGCAAAGTCAAAGATCGTAAATTTTTAATACAATTTTAAATAAAACGATGTACATTCATACATCTAATATTTTCGAATTGGCATTTGAATTTTCGATTTAATTTACACAATTTTTAATACAAAAGGATTAGTGCAATTAAGCAAACATTCGGTTATAAAGTAAACTTTGCAGTGAATGATGACAAAGTTATATATGATATTGCTCTATTGTTCTATGGTTTTTATTGTTCGATTGTTAAAAAATTCGATTGAAGTTATTAATCGGAATTTCAAAAATAGAAGCAAGCATAGAAAAACTATGATTAGCTCAATTCTTCTCTTATATGATGCGATTAATCCAAATTACTACATATATTATTTATTTATTTTTCATCGTTACCAAGCAACCAAACGTGTTTCTCTGATCGGTTTTTCCATTAATTAAATTGGGGGTACGGGTATACGGGTTTTTCATCCGAATATTAACCCGGATCCGAAGAGAATATTCTCGTTGATCTGATGTGACGATTTGGGAAACAGTGTCCTGTCCTCTGAAGCTCAAGCCCAAAACAGTAAAAGTTACAGAACTGGATAACTCTTCTATGGGGAAGAGAACGGAGATGAACAGTTTGATGAAACTGGAGAGGATTGACCAAACGATGCTTAGCTGGAGGGGTAACGAGAAGCGCTTAGGGTTCTCTGAATGGGGCCAGCTGGCACACTAGTACACTGCACATGGCCAGCTTACCATGTCTCTTTGTAATTTCTGATTCCCTTCTTGCCCTTGTTCACCTCTTCATTTATTGTTTGCAAAATCTCTTTCCCTGACAGACTTTATGAAACAACCCTTATTATTTAGGGATAATATTATTCAAACACGATTTTTCATATTTGCAAAATATGTTCTCCCATTTATGTCAAGTTGAAAGATTTGTCATTTAATAATACGAAAATTATATTTTTGAAAGGTGTTTATTTTGCTTACGTTAATTGGCAAGCATCATTTCTGTCTCTTTCGAACTCTATATATAAAAAGTTAAAAACAAATTATGCTCATATAGATGTCAGTCATATCGCACGAGAAGTTTTTGAAGTTTTTACGTGTTAGTATCACTCTACACGCACTGATCTAAAATAAATTTTATTATATGCAATTTACATGTGCATAAAAAATATATGGTTCTACAATATAGTTAATTTTATTTATCGTTATAAAGTATGTTATAACTCTTTCTTAAATGAAAAGCATACAATGTTTTTATTGCATCCTTAATGTATCATCTTAATTATTTTGCTTCTTCAATTTTGCTTTCTGTTGCCTCCTAATCTAAAAAAATATATTATTTTACGTGAAAAAAACGCAAAAATATGAAACCGCTCTCCTTATGGCTTTACTGGAAATTAAATTTGTCTTTGTTTCATAAATTAGGCATGTCCGTATAGTCAAATAAAAGACGCGTGGTAGTATGTTAACGCGTGTCAATTTTACTATCCTTTGTCGGTATCTCACGAGAGTTAGTGCGCGAAATAAAATACTCTTTTGACTTTATTGTTGAAGTGCTCTCTTATAATTAATGATCATAATAGATTTGCAACGGCTTCTTTATGAGAAAAGTAAAGCACTGTTATTGCATTTTTACTGTCGTCGTATTATTTTAAAAAAATGTTGTAATCTAGTGTATTATGAAGTATTATTTTTATATTTTAAATATTCTCACGATATACTATATCTTTTAAGTGAACTTTGCACAAATTTACAAGCGCATTCATCTATTATCACAAATTAAGGCTCAGTATTGTTCTTAAAAATAATAATCGTTCTTTCCCATCTTCTCCTCCAACCCCCAACAAATAAATACACATGCATATTAAGTATTTATTAAATCATTAGATAAGAAAATTGTGATGATTGTTCGAAGCATTCATCAATATTATAATTGTTGGAATAATTGTAAGTAAATTTTAACTCATCTAAAAGAATGATGTAAATAATATTTTTTTTTGCATGAATTAAGATAATTGAGAAACTTTGATACGACTTTATAAATACGAACAATTCAGTTCATATAACTTTTGCTATAATAATTCGTCGATCTATGATACTGCTATAATTATTTAATTAATTTTTTTTTATAATTTTCGTTGCCCTCTCTAAATTTGAGCCTGCGGTTAAAAAATAATAAAAAGAAATTGCACTGATAAATAGGGCACCAACGATAGTACAAAAGTTTTTTTTTTTTTTGAGAAATAATAAAAAAGTTTTGTAAAGTTAGTACTTTAGTAAGAATCATGTTGCTATGCACGGTGATTTTTTTTTTTTTTTTTTTTTTTTTACGATGATAAGATGAATTAACCGATTCAAATTACAAAGGGACCCATCCACTTTTCATAATTGTATATATGCATACTTGTTCGGAAAGATAACTCGGGCGCATGACTTCCAATAAAAAAAATGATTGTAAAATGGCTTTTTACTCATTGCACTTGAACTTTTTCAAGGGCTAAAATTGTCATTTTATGCGTCCAAATCTTAATTCACTTGTGGCTTGCGTAAGATGGGGAGAGAGACAGAGACCAAGCGCGCTAAGAATCTAGCCTTAAATCGTGCATAGAAAATTGCAAAACCAGCGAAGTGAATGTTGCACAAATTAGAAATTACTGGGACCAGATTTTTGCTAATAACACTTGTGGATAAGAAAATTACTAGAATCATAATACACGATTGCTTGAGTTCGGTGCATGGTTTGGGGTCATTGTTAGGTATTGATATATGCAGAAAAAATTGATAATTGTGCAATAATATGCTGCTTATCAGTTTGGTCATTTTCAGCATACTATGACTAGAAAATTAATTGCCTTTAGAATCATTTTCCATGCAACTTATTAAACAAATGGTCGCTGATGTTTTAAAAATATCAATCTGCAATATGTGCTTAATAAAAATGCTTTACAAATATTTTATTAATTTTTTTATATATTCTAATTTAAAAAATAACTTTAGTATAGATAATGATAAGTTACAAAATTTTATATGACTCGGCATAAGAAATGTACAGATAATCGTGTTTATCTAATGATTATGAAAATCAATATAATGATTATTAATTACGAAAAATATGAATAATCATGTCAAATTTAGTTGGTCTTAATCATTAAAAAAACAGAGAGAAGCGTGATTCATTTTTTTACTTAAAAAATTAATAAACATCCAATTTTAATTTCAGAATTTTGATATAATGGATTCTTATTTCAAACAACGATTTGTTGCTAGATATGTATTATATCTTGTCATCTTAGAAATACTAGATAAACTATTTTTGTCCATCATTATTCATTAACCCAAAATAATCAGCTAAATAAACATAATAATGAATATATATACACTGATTCTTCTATTAGATACGGTGATTAAAAAAATAACGCCGCGTGCCAACCTTCATGCGCATTTATGCAGCGCATATTACAACTCGTCCTTTGCAGAAAATCACATGCAAGTTTTTTATAATAAATAAATTTTATATAAGGGAAGTAATTTAACCGGTGAAGTAAGTACAAATAAAAGATAAAAAAAATTAAGGTTTAGTACATAACTTTTCGATTCGTAGGTAAAATAAAATAATGTAAACAAATCAACCCAACCGATTAATAATCTTTTCAAGAAAGCCTCTGTCACTTTTTTAGTAAAAAAGCTAAGGTTTAGTACATATCTTTCAAATTGTGCAAGGTAGACCTCTATCACTTTTTTTAAAATATTCTTTTGGTGAACTCGTACAAATTGTACAAATATAATTGTCAAATTTTAAAATGAACAAGCATTTCATCTCCAACTGAATCTAAAAAATTTTACTACGGTATTTCATCAGTGGCTAACTTTCGATATAAACTCGACATAAAATGGCCTTTTTTTTTAAAAAAAAAAAAGATCCAAACCTTTATGTATGCGATCGACAGTGCATCTTAAAATGACTGAAGCGATTATAGCCTTCTGAAATTTTTTGATGCATTTAGAGTAAATCTGCATATAACTATTATATCTTCACGCTCATTAAACTGGTCAGCTCCTCTCACCAAATGGCCAGAAATTCTAATTCTGTCGTTTGAACACAATCATTATTTTTTTGTAAAATGGTATTTCAGAAAAATCGGTCAAGTCCCATGTGTAATTTGAAAGTTTTAACTTTTTATTACGTAATGGAAAATTTTAAATCTTTTGTTAGCTTTTTAATTAACAGGGTCAGGAGAAAAGATTATTTTGACCAAGAAAAAATTATGCACGGTAATTAAAAAAAAAATGGGCGTAGGACTAAAAAGAACTTGATTACAAATAATTTGTCCGAAAGTGGAAAAGAGGCGAAGCATGAGCATTGTAAAAACGGAACGGATCGGTACAGAAAAAATAGCAAATCCAAAACCGAAAACAGAAGGAAGGGTCAAAAGAGGAAAAGCGGAAAAGCCAATACCAGAAACAGCATGATAGACCGGGTCTACCCAAATTCAGTCTGACAAAACTCTTCCCGCTATTCCGAGTCCAGCTGTACTAGAAGCACCAGCGCAAGCACACGTCAGATAGACCCGGTCCATGCGAATATTTTATCCCGAGACCCGCCTCTCTCTCCGCTCTTTTATTTACTTCCATCTCACACTCTCTCTCTTCTTTTCTTCTTCTCCTCCTTCCTCTCTTCTCTCTCTCTCTCTCTCTCGCTCTCTCTCTAGAAAGCTTCTCTCCTCTCACATTCATTCCTTGCTTCCTTCTTTTCTACTCACGAGATCTATCCTCTCTCCATCCACCTCTCTTTCTCTCTCTAACCCAACATCACTCTCTTTCTCTCTCTACATCTCTCTCTTTTTCTCCTTCTCCCATGCCATACCGAGACTTCGCTGGCAACCATTAACCACACTTCAACAACACACAAGCTTCCCACTTTGTACTCAAAATGTCGCACGATCAGAGGCCCGTCTCGGGTCTCTCCAGCCGACTCGACATTGCTCTCAGCCTCGAGGAGAACAAACCCGACACCAAAACTTTCCCGGATTTGGGCTCGCCCGTTAGCCCGTTAAGGAGCCGTACGGGTGGACCCGCTAACACCAGCAGCAGTTCCAGTTCCTCTGGTTCTTTCTCTGCCAACCGGACCTTACCGGGTACGAGAAAATCGGGTGAGCTTTCGAGCGGGTCGGGTGAATCCAGCCCGACTGGACCTCGACCCGTGCACCGCCGATCCGGTTCGACTGGTCCTCTTATTTACTCGGGTGGTAGCAGTAGTGGCCATAACTCGTCTGGTCACACTAGTGGTGGTGCCTCCAGTGGAGTGGGAACTGGAGGGTCCAGTACTGCTAGCTCTCCCATGACCAATGTGCTACCGGCTGGTAACATCTGTCCCTCTGGTAAGATCGGTAGGCCCGGGGCCGTGCCGCCTCGTACCAGTACCCGATCTGATGTTCTTGGGACGGGTACAGGAAATTACGGGCATGGGAGCATAATGTGGGGCGGGTCTGTACATGCTACCAACCCTAATTCCTCTAATTTTCAAGAAGCAACAAAGAGAGGAAATGAGTATTACAAAAGGGGTTTGTTTTTGGATGCATTGAGGCTGTATGATAAGGCAGTGTCAATGTCTCCTGACAATGCAAGTTGTAGAAGTAATAGGGCTGCCGCTCTGATTGGCCTCGGCCGAATTGGGGAGGCACTCAGGGAATGTGAGGAGGCTGTGCGACTCGATCCGACTAATGGGAAAGCGCACCACCGGCTTGCCGGGTTGAATCTGAGGTGAGGATTTGGTTTCTATCTTTTTTTTTTTTTTTTTTTTTTTGTTGGGGGTATTGTTCTTTTTTTTTTTTTCTTGGTTAGAAGGCTTGGTTTATGGCTGGGGTTTGGTTCCTTTCTGATCTGTAGTGGGCCATTGCATTACATTTATCTATTTTTTATTTTGAAAATAATTAAACTTGCATGTGTTCAAGGCCTGGAGCTATGTACATTATCAATTGAGATCCGCTTCTATATTTAGTTTGATTATTGGAAGCTTTCTCAAACAGTTTGGAACCGGTCCAAACTGAGTTTAGCTTAGCTGTTTAGTTCTGGGTTTTGTTTATTAAGTCTTCAGTTTCAGTATCTTTTGAAAGTTTTTGATCATATGCTAATTGTGAGTTAGTTTGATTATCTTAATTGTTTCATCTGATTGCATTATCCTTTTGCATGCTTGCTAATTGTGCTTTCCTATTCCAGTGCTATTTTGTGTGATTGTGAATCCAAGTAATTTTTGTAAACTCGAGCACAATTCATTTCTTCCTTTTTTGTTTTCTGTTATAAATAAGATACCTTTTTTCCGAGTAATACTAAATTAATTGAAGCAATTTGATAAGTGTACTAAAGTTTCCAATTTTTCCATGGATTTTCTCTTAAATAAAATCATTAAATTTTTTATTTCTTGCAAATGAAACGAAAAGTCAATCATTTTTCTCACATTCATTGAATTAATTTTATAGAATTGGATTGGTGGACAATGCAAGGAAGCATTTTTCTCTTGCGGCACATGGGCAGCCACCTGATCAAACAGAGATGCGCAAATTGCAAGATATCGAGGGGCATTCTGCAAAATGCATTGATGCAAGAAGAATTGGTGATTGGAAGAGTACTTTGAGGGAAGCTGATGCTACTGTTTCGGCCGGTGCCGACTCATCTCCTTTGGTATAGTTGCTATGTATTTTACTATTATTGTTCCAGTTTGCAGAAACCCTAAACTTTGTATTGAACTTGATTATTATTTTACGTCTGTAGATATTTGCATTAAGAGCTGAGGCTCTTCTAAAGTTGCATAAGCTAGTTGAGGCTGATTCAACTCTTTCGGGGTTGGCAAAATTGGAGAGCTCAGTACCAGCATCATCTCCAGTGAAAGTTTTTGGAATGATATCCAGTTCCTACATTCAGATTGTTCGAGCGCAAGTTGATATGGCTTTGGGGAGGTATGCTGAACAAACTTCTTATCATTGATTTTGTCTATTTGTGGCTATATACTAAATTAGAGGCTTGCTGTATTTGTTTTCATCTATTTGTGGCTATAATTCGTTAATTCGTCCATTGTGAGAATTATGGGAAATTGAACTTGTACTATCTAAGTTATTGTTTTCCTCTTTTCGTAGCCGCTTGTTGCCTCAAATGATCAGAAACACCATCAACTCCTATGTTCACTATTTCCTTTTCGCAACTATGCTAAAATTACAGTTTTGTCATGTTGTTGTGAATTATAGTTGAAATTTGAAAGGTATTTGGTCCTTTTGGATAAAAAGGGATGCTAGATTTGATGAGGGCTCTCAGATGGTTTATACATGATATGAGACTGTGAGGGTAAAAATTGTGTTTATTCTGTCATCAATATTGGCTTATTTGTTTCTTTCTTTTTATATACACAGATTCGACACAGCTGTAGCTGCAGCTGAGAAGGCCAAGCAACTTGACCCAACAAATACTGAAGTCACATCACTCCTGAACAAGGTCAGACTAGTGGCACAAGCAAGGTTGCATGGGAATGAGCTCTTCAAATCCGGCAGCTTTGCTGATGCATGCACTGCTTATGGGGAGGGTCTGAAGCATGAGCCCTTTAACCCGGTTTTATATTGCAACCGTGCAGCATGCTGGTCTAAGATGGGACGGTGGGAGAAGTCAGTGGAAGATTGCAATGAGGCCCTCAGAATCCAGCCAAATTACACCAAGGCTCTTCTTAGACGTGCCAACTCCAATGCGAAGGTATTTCCTAAAGCTATCTTTAGCATTATTTTTTCATAGTTTTTCTTCGCCTTTAGCAGTATTGATGAGTATTTCTCGGATAGGTATTTGAATTTTATATGTTATCTATTTTAGTGTTTCTATGTGATTAATTTGTCGTCTTTGTAAACCTACCTGGTAATCATTTTCTTATTTTGCAGTTAAACTTTTGTTTCTCTTTCCGATGTTCATTCAGAATTGTGATTCATTAGCTTTCTAATTTAAAGGTTTTTGGTAATTTTCATAGGTTGTCCATGTAAATGTCATAGATTTAATTTTTTTGTAGTTAACTGGGCATATTTTATATAAATATGCACCCTACTTAGCTTGAAGCAGGATTCATCAAGCAGAAGTATATATTCTAATATAAGCAGAGGCTAATCTATACATTACAAGTTACAATCTAGTTAAGCCTACTGGATTTTTTAAATAACTCCATCTTTTTTGGTGCATACAGTTAGAGCGATGGACTGATTGTGTGAGGGACTATGAGGTGCTGAGGAAGGAATTGCCAGGAGATAAAGAGGTGGCAGAGGGGTTGTTTCATGCTCAGGTGGCTCTCAAAATGTCGCGAGGTGAAGAGGTCTCTAATTTGAAATTTGGAGGTGAAGTGGAAGCTGTGTCGACTTTGGAGCAGTTTCAAGTTGCTATCTCTCTTCCTGGTAAGACCCCTTTTTCTTTTCATCTTATTTGAAAATTTATGGAAAGGTCCCTTTGGAGAAAATTGTGGAAATATGCCTTGGTATTCGAAGTTATGGATGGTCAATCTGACTGATATAAGTTTTAGTATCTGATAATATTTATTCTAATTCAATTCTGTTATGATACATGCATTATTATTCCATTTTTGACTTGTATGGAGGATGGTGATACTTTATTCCCTACGTGTGATTTTCCTATGTATCTTGATTGATTATAAGGAATTAATTTCTCTATGTATATATTTCATATTTCCTCCTTTTGTGTTACTTTCCTTTTTCCTTATGTGAAGAACCTCCATTTGTCAGATCTTGACCCCCTAATGAATGACTTCTGTAGCTGTTCAAAATATCTAGAACCAATGTTTTAGTAATCTATCAATAGACTTCTCTGACCGGAAACTTCCATTTTGAGCTTATTTTGTATAAATTTGGAGATGCTCTTTCATACATTTTCTGGTTATTGTTGGCATTTTTGTGAATTCGAAGTCAAGTGCTTTTGTTCAAGTCTAATCATGCCATTTTGCTTACTATTGTAAATTTTGCAGGTGTGTCAGTAGTTTACTTCATGGCTCCAGGAAATGCACATTGTAACCAAATTACCCCCTTTGTCGACGTGCTTTGTACCCGTTATCCTTCTGCAAATTTTCTCAAGGTAAAGGAATATCATCACTTTCAACCCTACTTTTGTTTCTAAATTACATGAATTCTGATAAACTCTTGCATTATTGCTGTTTCTACTACCTTGAGTATCAAAACGGTCTTACTTGAATTAATCATTGAGGACCGCAAAAGAGAGCACCAAATATATTTTGTATTGTTATGCTATTTCATGTTACTTTTTTATTTTGTTTTGTTCAGGTCAATGTAAATGAGAGCCATGCGGTGGCAAGGGCTGAGAATGTGAGAATTGTACCAACATTCAAGATATACAAAAATGGTACACGAGTGAAGGAGATGATATGCCCGAGCCAACAAATTTTGGAATACTCTGTTCGGCACTACAGTCTCTAACCTGAAAACATTTGTTCAAGTTACCATTTTGCCCCTACCTTTTCCCATTGCATTTGCATTATAATTCACCGAGCCAAAGCATGAGTTAGGATGGTAGATAGAAGAGTCCATTTTTCCTTTTTTTTTATTTTTTTTTATATATTTTTTTTCTCTTTGTTCATTAGTCAATGGAGATAATTCTTTTCATCTTTGGCTCTCAACTTCTCAAATTTTTTGACCTCCCAAAACCCACCACCGTTCCTTTAGAGAAAGAGGTATATTTTAACAAGTATTGTTTAGAGAGAGAGAGAGAGAGAGAGAGAGAGAGAGAGAGAGAGAGATTTGTTGGATGTAAATATACACCATACAACAAACAGTGGCAGCAGCAATGGTGTATGTATCATTTTGTTAATTTTCAAAGTTTGGTGGGGTTTTGAAGAAAACAGAGGAGGATGGTGCCAGTACTGTTTGTTTAGAGAGAGATGAGAGAGAGAGGGAAGGGACTGAGAGAGAGGTAGGTGCAATGCAATTGATGATGTTGCTGCTGTCTTGTGCTGATAGATATGTTGTCATTCTTCTTTTTTTTTTATTCAATAAAATACTCAAATATTCTTTCTCAAAATATTTTAACCTCTTTTACTGTGTGGTCCCAGTAAAATTCTCTCCTCTTCACTTTCCATCCCTCTGTCTTTCTCAATAACGTTCGCCTGGAGATCTTAATTTATCACTTTTCGGCCGCATCAAAATCTGGGATTTGGAATTTTGAATTGATAATCATGTGTTGATAACAACATTGCATCTAACCCTGGGTCCACCAAAGTACAGACTTAGCATATAACCAAGGGAATTGATGGAACCTTCCCAGTTAACGAGGTGGATCTGCTATGCCTCTCAAAATGCTACTATAATGTCTCATCGTTTATCTTCGAAGGCAGACCATGAAGCACCTCTAGACTCTAGTATATCTTTTACTATATTTTGTACTGAATTTGCAAAATGATGTCTTTATATTTTCTCTATAATTTTTAGTTTATTAATAGTAACTTTTTACAAAATGATGATAAAAAATTTAGATTTTAGATGTAGTTCAACTTATTTTCTTTACGGACACGTAAAAACTTACTGCACTTTGACTTTGTTCTCATGAATTTTAATAACTTTAAACTTTAAGTCAAAATATTGTCCGTACATATATTTAAAAACTCTGGACGTCGATAAAAAAGTCAAAGTAGACAATAATTTACATGCGTAAATAGACAATAATTTAAAAACCTGGTTTTCATACAGGTTGTTACACACATTGTTGAACGACGAGTGCAACAGAAGATCATAGATTTAAAAATAACGTTGTACTTATTTAGTGGTGGATAGGGTCAGCTCCATAAGCCTAGTTCCAAATGGTGCACAGTGCACTGTGCAATGCGCGTAAACACAGCGGACTTTTTGCATATCGGATTTCTTTTTCACATTAGTCCCTCAGTTAAAAGCACTTTTCAGTATTACTGTTTTAAGCTGTAATTTTAACCTATGTTGTTCCTCGTGAGAGATGATAATGATTGCATTACAATCTGTATGAAAACGATTTATTGTTCATACCACATTATATGGTTATCTTTGTAAGTCTTCATAAAAGCATCAAATTAGTAAATTTTGTAGACAAATAATTCAAGTATGTAGTTATTTATGTCCAAATCATGTAAGTGAGTTCATATTTTGCGACACAATTAAAATGCATTTATATTTTAGATGTAGACTTGGGCCCATTATTACAGAAATGATCGTCAGATCTGTACTTAGTAAGAAAGTAAAGACTAGAGGGTTATATCTAAAATTTATTTGTTTTGTACACTTTTGTTGAGGGGTAGTTGGCAGCATTACTTTGCATTCGCTTTTATGTTATTTATCAGAGTCAATTCACTTTCAGCCAATTATGACACTGCCGAAGGGCTTTTCAGAAAAAAATTATTAAAGGCGCGAGTAAATAAATAAAAAGAAAAGAGTAAAACGAGGACAAGGTAGAGATCAATTAAAATAAAAAAGAAATTGAAAGCACCAAATTTTATTTATTTAATTTATTCCGTTTTGACTATTTAATCAGGGCTTCTCAGGAGAGCAAATGTCAACAATGGGCTATTTTGGTGGGGCCCATATTCCAGGTTGTATTTAAGTTTTTAACCCAGGATAAGAGCATCTTTTCTTGTTGTAGAGCAGGGATCAGCACAAATATTTTGAATGAGTCTTCCTTTCATTATAAAATTTATTGTACACCAATTACAGATAGGCCCCTAAAATATAATGAAATTTGTGTTACCCCTCGGAATGTAGCAATAGCAGCTTTGGTCCGAGCAATTATTAAAACTAGACATGAATTGTCAAAAGTTATTTCTAAGAGGTCTTCTCAAGTAATCTGGTTGTCTACAGTCTTCCATATACATTCCACCAAACAGTAAATTCAGATGGACTGGATTGAAATTTTCAAACATGAAAGATAAATATGAAAATCGCACCTCGTCTGAGTCTTCGGATTCTTTCTAGAATTTCACTTGAGAGTGACTTTTTTTTTGGTGGGAAGAAGAAGAATATTATCCTTTACTTGTCGACAATTAAATATGCGGCACATTAGTGTGCAACGTAGCTAAAATGATACTAATCCCAAATAATTATACTATTCACACGTAATTTGTATAAGATTTTATCTTAATGAGTTGGTATGAAATTTCTAAGGCAATAGTTAATAAGTCTCTTTCACCGTATTTTCTTACTAGTGAGATCATATTTTGCTTTCTTGATGAATGTGATGTCTAAACTTACGTTAATAAAATCCCATGAAAGTTTCCAAAAGGAAAAATATATAGAAAGAACGTCACCATATATTTAGCATGACTGGTATGTGGTTGTTGTAATAGACAAATAAACACTGACCAACTGCTCATATTTCTCAACACATTTTGTCTTGTGATGTTTTCAATTTTGTCATCTATATGGAGTGACTTGAAACAAATGTCAATCGCAAAAGCTTAGCAAATTTATGTACCTATATTTCGTTTTAAAAAAAATTAAGAAAGTAATCTTGACATGCAAGCTTGGAAGATTTATTATTATTTTTTTCCCCATAGAACACATCTGTACTCATGAACGCAAATGTATGTCCTTTTACCCTATATTTCTGTTCCAAACATTTTGTTTTTTGTTTTATAATCCCCTTGTACATTACTAAAAATCCAGATAGATCTCGTACCCTATATTTCTAGAACGGACGAATAAGATTATTTCTAATTGAATTGTTGAAAATTAACCATTTTTAGATGTTGGTGGTGAGGACGCACGAACCATCCAATATATGAACAATTAAGATCGGATTGCTGTTGATTTTCTTGTCAATTCTGTAATAATTGAAACCAAATATTGTAACTTTGTTTACTCATCCATGTTAGTTAATTCTATTTTAGCACAAACATTATGAGTTTCAACAAAAAAATACAGGGTGGGTCCCACAAAATTGGATTCCAGCTTTGAAAGAGGTGGTGTTGTCTGCAGAAATAAGAACCCCTAGATTTGGTCTTAGCCATTTTTATGCCACGTGTCGTTATATGATGCAAAACCCGTGATCCCATAATGGAGGTGGAGGTGGCGCTAGGCCTATATCCCTAGAATTATTCTTCTAGAATATTTAAAAAACCCATTATTTTTGTTTTCTTGTTAGAAGGGGATCCCTTTTATACGATTTCATAGCACCATAATCTATGTCATTTCTACTTTATTTACCTATTAATCATTCTAACTAGTGATATTTTTATCATAAACTTTTTCAATTTCTTTGACTTCGATAAAAGAAGATATAAGCCATTCTCAGACGTTCAAACGAGCATATCTTACGTAAAGAATATCTTAGCAACTGTTCCAAACATGATAAGCAACTAAAAATATCCAAATTCATGGTATTTTCACAAAGTTAAGAATATTTTAGCAACTGTTCCAAACATGATAAGCAACTAAAAATATCCAAATTCATGGTATTTTCACAAAGTTCTATAATAATAATTTTAAAATAAGCAAAGACTAAGTAACAATTTCCTTCAGAAGAAATTCCCCCAAAAATGTATTGATTTCATCCTACAATTTATGCGAGCCTTGTACAATTTGCAATTAAATAATTCCCATGATGAACTTGAGAGGCCTTTTTGCACAACATAAACTAATTTTTGTTACTAAAACAACTAGCAAGAAGACTAGACTGCTGTCTCTCACTTGATTTTACTAAACAATTCCATCTTAATCAAAATCATACGAGGCTTTGTATTTCTTTCAGCTAAGAAAAGTATCTAAGGTGTAAAATTTGGATTGCTCTATCAAAGCTCTTTAAAGACGACAATGCACTTTATCCATTTAGATGTAAAAAATAAAAGAGAAGAACACATGAAGAATGAGACGGATCCAACCAACGCTACTAATATTGTCAAGTACCATTGGATGGTATTTGGATCTAGGTAAGCGGCGCACATTTTGTGCAAAACTTACAAGTAGAAACAAAATAATAGGGCTGTGCAACATGAGTCTACGATAGGAAGAGAATATGACAATTTTTTTAATAGGGCTGTGCAACATGATTCTGTTTGGATTGGAATTTAACCCTTTTAACCCAATCATGCACATCTTTTCGCTATATGGACAAGGAGTAGGTGTATTAGTATAAAAAACTGATTCACTAAAGATATTTCAACGAAGATTTGGATTCATATTGTATAAATTGAGTAATAAAATATATTAAGTATGTAATTCAATGTTTGTAAAATTTTATAAACGTTATTACGTTCATACATGGGAAATGACAGATTTATTAACTCGTTGGTGCTTAATTTGAATGCTCAACATTGATGTCATGTTAATCAATCAATCGCTTAGAAAACTTAGGGTCCGCTCCAGAGGGTGGGAGTCGGAGCAAAGGGAAGGAAGGAGTTTACCAGTTACTCCGCTCCAGAGGAGGAGAATCGACGGAAACCTAGAGTACTATAGAGACAGAAAGAGGGAGAACTCGGTTACTCCCAAAATCGGAGGGTACTGAGTTCCCTTCCTCCTCTCCCGAGTACTCCCCTCTGGAGCGGAGCCTTAAGCTACCAGAATAAACAGTTATTTACTTTTATATTGCTTAAAAAACTTAAGATATAAAAATAAACAGTTATTTGTTTTGTATTGATTAGATATGGAAATGGTTTCCACACCTGATTAACCCTACAAACTCAACTCTTTTTTCTTTTTCCCTTATTAGGAACCAGAAAAGACTTGCGAGTTTCACTTTGAGAGAAACAAAGTACCGTCACATCAACTTTTTTTTTTAATTTTTTTTTCAGAAATCAGAAAGGAGATGTATTTTTTTTTGTTCCCAATTTAAGGAAAACACAGAAATAAAAAGCACTGTCACGTCATCAGACAAAAAAAAAAAAAAGAATAGAAATATCTCCTGTGTTAAACAAACCAAGATCGAAAACATCCTATGGTATTGTGAACTTCAAATTTGTAATTTGCCCCTTGTAGATATATCCGCATTACTTTTAGCATCACGTATAATTTGCTAGACGTTGCTTGATTTACATTTTTCTGTGCCTCCGATAGACTTATATATGCTATGATCACATGAGACAAAAATCCACTGACAACTTTAGAGACTTATTGGGTGACAAATTGGGTAACAAATTTGAGTCATGATGCAGTGTACAGTATTTAGTATTGTACAGAGAATTTGAATTGGACAATAATATAGGAATGTACATATGAGAAAAATGGGACAAACTTTGTATAAACTTAATTGCACAGCAATTAGACATACTTAATTGTTTACAATTTGGATGGATTCCCAATCATTATGTACAAATTATATTCATATTTCAAGAACTAAATTCCTACGGGATTTTCAACATCACGTGAAGTAAGAAAATTTTCTCAAAAAAAAAAAAGTTCCTCATTTATGTAAAGAAACTCTGAAGTTGCCCCTAGTCAATTGTACCCACTAAACAAACCATACCATTTTCTATATCGTGCATATACTCTTCTTTCCCCCTCTCCATCAGATCCATAAATAGTCAAATGTTTCCCCAAAGTATGGCCCGTGATATAACTTGTGAACCTTAATTAAGTACAGTTGATGGTATGCCAGAGATAGGACCCATTTGAAAAATAATGGTTAGAAATAAAAAAAAAAAAATTATAGGACCCATTATAATGCAATTATTTTTCGGCGACCATATTTGTCGAGTTAGATCCGTTTCCGCCAGGTTATGTTTCAGATCCAAATAAAATTACATTAACACATGAACGCTCATAGGAGAACCGTCATGGGACCTTGACCTTGTCCTTGTTAGGAATTGCTTGGTTTAGTACTTTGAAGATGGGCCTAATGTTGTCAGATATGACATTTTTTTTAATTAAAGTCAGATATGACATTTGATACAAAGTACTTTGTTTTGGTGTTTTAAATGGTCTTTTCTGAACTAAAAATTGCGAAGTGTTTCTCCAATTAGGATAAATTAGGAAATCTGACTTTGATTAATTGTATTAACTATTAATTGATTAGGAAATCTGAATTTCATGAATTCTATTAAATGTTTAGAAAATATGATTTTGCATCCAACATTCCAACTCTTCAAAATAGTTTTGCTCATGTTTCTGATGAGACTAATTAAGACTGGGCCTTTAATCTTCGGGCCTTATGTTTGAACCAAAAAATTTCAGTTAATAACTAAGTCCAAAATTTTCGAAAAGGCTCAATTCGTATTCAATTAATAGGTTCTATTTTTTTTTTTAAAAAAAAACCCTCAAATCTGGCCCCATTCAGACATGTCCTTTTATTTAATTTAAGCCGAAATTGACTAATAATAACATAAAAATTTCAAGATTCTATAAAAAATTGTAAATTATAACTAATACCGTTAATATGGAGGTTTAGAACCTCGAAGCCAATTTTGGGCTTTAAAACCCTGATATCAAGCCCAAAACTAAAAATAATTTCAGTGTTCCCAAGCGCGAGATGAACCAAATATTAAAAAAAAAACTTATATATGGACTTTTCAGTTTAGTATGAACATTTTCATTATTTACAAAATAAATTGAATAAGTTTAATTGTGAATCATGAATTATGACGCATATGGCCTTCTATGCATCATGATACTTTTTTATAAATTATGAATCTGATTTAACCAATCCAATCTACATACAGTGGCGGAGCCATGATTAGACTATAGGGAGGACTGAGATTTGAAACCTCCAAACTTCAATTAAAAATGACAATAAAAGATAAATTAATGAAATAATAAATTGCTAACAAATTACTTAATAACGAGCTCAAATTAAATACAAAATCTTACAATTTTCTAATTTTTTGAGTTGAAAACGAGTTTTCGTGTCTTAGAAAAAACAAATTCATTAACCAAATTGAACAATAATAATGAAATATATATGATTATAATCACTTATTTGAAACGAAAATACATCTTTCTTATATAAGTATTTTGGACTTTGTAGGGGCAAATAATCAACTTAATTAATTCAATTAATAAAATTCAATATTTATATTGTAAAAAACACAAATAATAGAGGGAGCCAGGCCCTGCTCAGTCCCCTCTCCCTCCTCCACTGTCGTCATATTGAAATTTATTTCAAACCAGAATTTATATTTTTAAAAAAAATTAACAAAATTTTTTATTTTCTTAAAATTGGTCTTTTTGGAATATTTTTGTATGATTTGCTTCCAAAAATGACCAGTTTTAAGAAATTGAAAAAAATAGTAAAAAATTTAAAAAATAAATAAAATTTGGTTTGCTATAAAATTTCAATATGTTGATTATATTTTGCAAAAATACCCAAAAAAATCATAATGCATAGAAGCCCTACGCATCATGAGGTATAATAAACTACCTCAAATAAAATTATATAAAAATAATAAGTTGTGTAATGTATGATATATTATACGTATTAATATGTACACACGCAAAATACAATATATATGTTATGAATTATATATTGTATATTTATTGTATGTATATTATATAGTTTATATATTAGAAATAATTATAGTTTATGTAGTTTATATGTATAATTATTGAATTTGGATTAATTCATAAATACAATAGAATTAGACTATCAACGACTACAGTTGGGAGAGGGTAATGTGCCTTTTAGTGAGACAAGCAACGACGCCGGCGAAATTTGTAATCTGAAATTTTCTATTATGTTTAGGGATTGTAAGCATTGTTGGAGACTTGGAGAGAGAGTAGTAATAAGGATGATATGAAAATTTCGTTGGAACATCGGTTCAAAATGAAAACGTGATATCTTCCGACGAACGAAATCCGGATCCTATGTCACGGGACACAACGTGTAGCGCAGAATCCGGACCGTCCGTGAGATCCTACGGCCTTAACTCTTTACTCCCCTAGTCTCCTCCCCACGCGATATCGGATCGGATCTTTTATTTGCCTCCGTTACCGTATCTGCGTGCTTCTGAAATCTGAAACGATTGAAAAGGCATGAAAAAAAAAGGTAAATCGCGAGAGAGAGAAAGAGAGAGGAGGCGAACTCAAAGGACATCGTAGGAAATCGCGCGACAGACGAATTCTCCTCCGTCTTCCTCCGTTCTCGCCTCCCTCCCGCTTGGAATCCCTCGAAGGATCTAATATCCCGTCCCTTCTCCTGCGAATTGGGCAGCTAATAACCACCAGGTTAGCCCCTCTCTCCCTCTCATATGCTCATCACAAGACTTGACAGGTATCAGTTTAGTTTCAGCATAGTTGGTTCCTTGTCATGTATCACTTTTTGAGGAATTGCAGGGAAGGAGGCGCTGGTGGACAAGTGAAGGAACCAGTTTCTTCTTTCTTTTTTTTTTTTTTTCTTTTTTTTTCTTTTTTTTTTTTTTTTTTTTGAACCCTGGTTAGGTACTAGTGTGTAGTGTAGGCTTTATTGAGGAATTGATTGAGGTCTATTGTGTAAGTTTGGTGCCAGAAAAACCAATGATCTAGTTTATATTGCTTCAAACTGTGCAATTAAGGAACAAAAAGAACACCAACTAATGTGAAACCAACCAAATTCAGTGCACATATGGTTTTACTCACTGGCACAGAGTTAAGAAATACTAGGAACCAAAATTCATCTGTCAAACCAATTTTGATATTTAGACTTCCAATTTTGTAAGGTAAATTACATCTCTTTATATAAACATCAGGTTTCTACTGTGATAGTAATTGAAGTATTGAACAATGAAATGCTTATGAAAATATTGAACATATTATTTCTCTTATTCTCCTAATAAAATGCTTAAATTCTTTTCAATCTTGTAAACATGTACTAACTTGACAACAAAATCTACAGAACCATAACGAGACTCAGGAAAGAAATAGAGCTAAGACTTGTACTCACTAAACAGCACATCTACAACCCATCATCTAGCAGAAACTGGAAGTGCCAAACCTTGTATTATTTATTATTTTTGTTTTGACTATTGTAATTTGTAAGTTGTAGTGTATTAGAAATTGAGTTCAGTTGTAATGTATGAAATTGACTGATTGACTCTGTGCCAGTTTCTTATTTTAATGAAACTCGGTTACCTTTTGTCACTTTCTTTCAAAAAAGGTTAGCTATAATCCATCATAGAGAGATAGCAGACAAACTGTCTCATGACTTGCAACTCCACTTGCATTCAAAACGGTTGGGGCATTCCTGTACCGGTTGAAATTTAACATCAAATTTGTTTCACACTTTGAAATATGCTATACTTTGAACTAGTTGCAACCGAACCTTTGAACTGGTTGCAATTTAACATCAAAAAATAAAGCACCCAGAGAGCTATAATTCACAAAAGAAAAGATATAGCATCCAAAGAGTAACAATGTTCAATTTTAATTTGAACAAGATACAAGTGCATATATATCCTAATATCATTCACAAAATAAAAGCTTTTTCTTTAAACGAACGAGGCAATTGTACACATCAAAACATTACATAACCTCTAAACTTTAATAAAGATCAGAATTGGCATGTTTCTCTTTGAACATTCTGTTTAACATCATTTCATCATTCTTGTGGTAGCCATTCACTGATCCATGCCCTTCCATCTTTAGTCCAATTATCTATCCAAATAAAAGCCAATTGAAAAATCAGAATTGGCATCTTTTAAATATTGGAAAAAGTAGTATGCTTTTGATCCAAAGATGCGTGAGTAACTGGACCCATCATTGTTTTGTAATTTAGAAATTGATAAGCTTAATAGTGAGGAGATGATAACAGAAGCTAGCTAGATATGCAAGAGCAAGTTAATGAGTTGGAGACTGGAGAGGGATACAATGTGTGAGTTTATACAGGGAAAGCAGAGATAACAGAAGCTAGCTAGATATGCAAGAGCAAGTTAGGTGAGTTGGAGACTGGAGAGGGATACAATGTGTGAGTTTATACAGGGACAGCAGCATTTGGTTTTTCAACTGGAAACCTTGGACTGCAATCCAACGTGGATATTTAAACCTAGCTATGTTGTTCCCCTTGTTTTGGTAAATAGCTATTGAAAGTACCACAACTTAACAATCAGTACAGTATTCCCAAACGGTATTAACTCGAAAATAACCACAACTTAAATCAAGTGTATAATTATGGATTAATTCATAAATACAATAGAATTAGAGTATCAACGACTACAGTTGGGAGAGGGTAGTGTGCCTTTTAGTGAGACGAGCTATGACGCCGGCGAGATTAGCAATCTGAAATTTCCTATTATGTTTAGGGTTTGTAAGCATTGTTGGAGACTTGGAGAGAGAGTAGTAAGAAGGATGATATGAAATTTTGTTGGAACATCGGTCCAAAATGAAAGCGTGATACCTTCTGACGAATGGGGCCAACTGGTGCTTTAAATTTCTACTACAGTTCACTGAAATTTGCGAAAAAGAATATTTCCACGAGCATAAATGGACTTTTTTAGTTTTTTTTCCCCTTTTTGAGAAAACATAACCAGAAAGAAAAAATCATTTTCGCGAGAAATCTACACCTGCTGAACTTCATCTCGGGAAGCTGGAAACAAACTCGGAGATGCAGCAATTCAACTTAGTTTACACTTTGGTACGAGCCCACTTAATTATTGACTTGTTTAAATACAAATATATGATCTTCTCATTTCACGTAACCAGAAAATTAAAAGATAATAAATTCGATATGTAAAATCAATTATTGTTACAACAGGAAGCTGAAATTAAACTTAAAATATAGTTATAACTTACAAATAGACGTGTATTTAAAACAACTTACAAATAGATAATTTGAAGCATTGATCAGTAAAAGTCCTTTTTCCTTGTCATTGCCAAACTTAAATGTAATCACTGAAATGTTGCGAGTTTTGCTGATTGTACACTATCCTATTTTTTTTTTCAGAATTATAAGCACCAATTCAGATTTTAATAAAAATCCATAGTTTCTCTTTTATTATAAACTCCTGTTTTTGGCACACTATATGGTCTGCTTTTAAAAAAAAAATTTAAAAACTAGTTGACAACATAAAATCATACGAATAAAGATTGATTATGAATAGAATAATATTCTAGTGAGATACTCCTGTGAGCATTTTCTACAACAAGTTAACATTAAAATCATGTTATGCATGACTTTGAATCTTTGATGAACTAAAAATATAAGAATATAAATTAACAAGTTAATTAATTGTTTCGTGAAAGAAACATAAGCCGGAGATGATTATATTTTTTTAGGGGACTGAAGGATTGCATAAAAACCATGCCATTAGTATGAGGAGTAAAATTCTATTGAAAAAAAATATAATTTAACCAAGTTCATAAATTACAGAATATCCTAATGTTACTTGTCGCCAGATAATGAAAAAAAAAAATGAAATGTCTACAATTAAAATGCAGAACATTGATACTTGCTCCCTGTTACAATTCGTTGGGTCCAATTTCCTCAGTAAAACCCGGCAATTAAAATCGATAGTTTTCATTTTCATATCGTTTGTTCCGTCCTATCGGATTCGTAATTTTGGCAAGTCGGTTCCAACTTCCAAAATGGTAACATGCATCTCTATTTTGAGTATTTTCTCACTAAATATCGATATCTAAATCCCATTTTAGGCAAGTCGACTACTAGAACGGTAAATCCATTTCTATTTTCTCAGTCCCGACATCTAAATCCGTTTTTAACATGTTCCTAAAAAAAAAAAAATCCATTTTTAACAAACCGACTAACCCGGCTTTTAAATAGAGAAGAGGACCAAGAGTCAGAACTCAGAACGAAAAAGAGAAATTGTTCAAAACCCTAAATCCAAGACTTGCGATAAACCTATGGCGATATATGACCCTACTCCTCTTCTTCCAGTGACCTGCCTTGAGGCCAACAGCCGCACTACATGCGATCTCGGAACGATGATCTTGCTCCCGTCCGACACCTACTATGACCTCATGTGCTTACTGGCGCACATGGCTCAGGTATCCATTAATGAAGTTACCCTCTTCCTCCAGCGCGCCACAACGAGGGAGATTGTACGCATCACCAGCGACATGGACCTTATGCTCGAGCGCCCGGTGGGCCTAGTGGTCCTCGTCGGACATTGTAGTGTGTGCGACAAGGAAGAAGATGGTGTTCCAGTGGAGTTCCATCCCTGTCCACTCAATGAAGCCATCGAAGCTGCCGGTTTCAGGTTGGTGGTGGGTCCCATCCAGCGCTCTGCCATGAAGGAAACAGTATGTGATGAGGATCACAGGAAAGAGCAGCTTGGGGGCCTTGTGGGGCTCTGTGTCTGTGCCGTATGCGATAAGGAACGAGATGGCGTGGAATTCCACGCCTGCCCGTTTGATAAAATCATCGACTTCATGGGTTTCAAATCCCCGGTGGGGCCCATCCAAAGGCCACCACGTGGAATAGTATTAGTCTAGTCTTTTTTGTTAGGGTTTAGGTTTTAAGACGCTTACATCATGCGCTAAATGGTTCAAGACAAAAATAATAATAATAATAAGATGCTTATATCAATAGCTTAAAAGTTATTTTTTTTTCCGATAAATATATGTTTCATGTTTTGACAGCAGTGTTAACAGTGGTTCTAAGAAAGTAAAAAAATGCATTTCAACTGGTGTTGTTGTACTGGATCAAACGGTTCTTTTGCCCTTATGTGTTATTGTTTCGTCAGTCCTCCCCAATCCCTTCTCCAGTATTTTTGTATATAATTGCACAACTGGTAGAATTTGAGGCTAAATTTATTGTAGATTGCAAAATCATACCTGCCTGGAGATGCTATTCCAATGTATTGGCTGACATTGGAATTCATTATTTACGTTAGTCCATTTTATGGTCACGTATTTATGTGATATACCTTTCCTGTATTTAGGTTATTGTAGCAATTAAGGGAAACGTTGAGAACAAGCCTAAATTGATTTATGAAGGGATGGAAGCAGTGCGTGAAGGGTTAAACTTCTGTTCTTATATATTTGTTTGAGAAGTATTACATGTTATTGAAATAGCTTGCACTACTGGCTTTAGTTTAATTAGTTTAAAGTATGAGTCATGCACATTGAACGAAAGATGTTGTCATAAACTTTTTACCAACCTTACTTTCTGGTTCTATAACCTGCAAAGGCACAATTAGAAATAAAATTACCAGTAAGCACGTATGCTTGTTTCTAATTTTCTTTTTGATTGTCTTCTGTTATCTCACAAATAAAAAATCTAACAAGACTTAGCTATTTTCTCACTAAAAGAACGCCGCATTTCTGTCAATGTACTAAGATACTGCTCAATAATATCGTCACATTTGTAAATGTGCTATCAGTGCAACTTTTTATTTTTATTTTGTTAACACTACGCCATAAATTTAAATTCAGTTTTGTTAACACCGGCACTAGCACTATTGTACATACTACAAAATCTCTCCTGCACAACTTGAGACACAGAGTACAGAAGACAGGTAAATAAATTAACACTCCCATGGAGAGAGATTAAAATAGGCAAACGATAGTCACCTAAATTCACAAAAAGGTTTAAATTACTTTGTTTTGGTGTTTTAAATGGTCTTTTCTAAACTAAAAAAATGTGAAGTGGTTTCTCCAATTAGGATAAATTAGGAAATCTGATTTTGATGAATTGTATAAACTGATTAGGAAATCTGAATTTTATGAATTCTATTAAATGTTTAGAAAATGTGGCCTTTTATTGAATTTAAGCCGAATTTCCTCACTAAAACCCGGCAATTAAAATCGATCGTGCAATTTCCATTTTCATATCGTTTGTTCCTTCCTATTATCGGATTCGTAATTTTGGCGAGTCGGTTCCAACTTCCAAAATGGTAGCATGCATCTGTATTTTGAGTATTTTCTCACTAAATATCAATATCTAAATCCCATTTTAGGCAAGTCAGCTAGAACGGTACGTAAATCCATTTCTATTTTCTCAGTCCCGACATCTAAATCCATTTTTAACGTGTTCCTCAAAAAAAAAAGAAAAAATCAATTTTTAACAAACCGACAAACCCGGCTGTTAAATAGAGGAGAGGACCAAGAGTCAGAACAAAGAACGAAAAAGAGAAATTGTTTAAAACCCTAAACCAAGAATTGCGATAAACCTATGGTGATAAACGACCCTGCTCCTCTTCTTCCGGTGACCCGCCTTGAGGCCAACAGCCGCACTACATGTGATGTCGGAACAATGATCTTGCTCCCGTCCGACACCTACTACGACCTCATGTGCTTACTGGCGCACATGGCTCAGGTATCCATTAACGAAGTCACGCTCTTCCTCCAGCGCGCCGCAACGAGGGAGATTGTATGCATCACCAGCGACATGGACCTTATGCTCGAGCGCCCGGTGGGCCTAGTGGTCCTCGTCGGACATTGTAGGGTGTGCGAAAAGGAAGAAGATGGTGTTCCTGTGGAGTTCCATCCCTGTCCACTCAATGAATCCATCGAAGCTGCCGGTTTCAGGTTGCTGGTGGGACCCATCCAACGCTCTGCCATGAAGGAAACTGTATGCGATGAGGATCTCAGGAAAGAGCAGCCTGTGGGCCTTGTAGGCCTTGTGGGGCTCTGTGGCTAGACCTGTCAAACGTGCCAAAATAGCACGGAACAGCACGAAATCGTTTGCGTTTCGTTTAGAAACACGAAATAAAAACCCATTCCGTTAACCGTTTCGTTTATGAAACGGCACAGATTTCCGTTTCGTTTACCGTTCCACTTCAGAAATAACACATAAAACGGTTTGAAATGAGGTTGAAACGGTCGAAACGGTACATTTCAGTGTTTCGTCTACCGTTTCGTTTCAGAAAACGGAACAGCTGACCTTTTCGTTATTCGTTTCGTTTAATTTGAAACGTTGTGGCAAACGATAAACGCGTGGCGTTGACAGGTCTATCTGTGGCTGTGCTGTATGCGATAAGGAACGAGATGGTAGTCCAGTGGAATTCCACCCCTGCCCGTTTGATAAAATCATCGACTTCATGGGTTTTACATCTCCAGTGGGGCCCATCCAAAGGCCACCACGTGGATTAGTAGCTTGAGATTAGTCTAGTCTAGTGTTTGGGTTACATTTTATTAGGGTTTAGGACGCTTATATCACGCGTTAAATTGTTCACCACAAAAAATAATAATAATAATAATAATAAGGCGCTTATATCAATAACTTAAAAAGTTATTTTTTTTTTATTCTTTCGATCAATGTAAGTTTCATGTTTTGACAACAATGTTAACAGTGGTTCTAAGAAACTAAAAATGCATTTCAATAACAGATATTACTTCTGTCATATCATACCGTTTCGCGAGTGTCGTGAACCATGTAGCGCGGACTGTTTACTGGCACTAGAGTAAACAGTTCTTTTGCCCTTATGTGTTGTTGTCTCGTCTGTCCTCCCCAATCCCCTCTCCAGTATTTTGGTATATAGTTACACAACTGGTAGAATTTGAGCCTCAATTTATTGTTGTTGATTGCTCGTTTGGGAAAACTATTTCATTATAGAGTGCAAAATCATACCTGCCTCTGCCTGTAGGTGCTATTCCAATGTATTGGTTGACACTGGAATTCATTATTTACGTTAGTCCATTTTATGCTCACGTATTTATGTGTTATACCTTTCCTGTATTTAGGTTATTGTATAAACTAAGGGAAATGTTGAGAATAAGCCTAAATTGATTTATGAAGCGATGGAAGCAGTGCGTGAAGAGTTAAACTTCTGTTCTTATAATTTCCTGGTCCTTATATTTGTTTGAGAAGTATTACATGTTCTTGAAATAGCTTGCACTACTGGTTTTAGTTTAGTTTAAAAGTACGAGTCATGCACATTGAACGAAAGATGTTTTCATACACTTTTTACCAACTTTACTTTCTGGTTCTATAACCTGCAAAGGCACAATTAGAAATTTAATTACCAGCAAGCACATCTGCTTGTTTCTGGTTTTTCTTTTGATTGTCTTCTATTATCTCACAAATAAAATCTAACAAGACTTAGCTATTTTCTCACCAAAAGAACGCCGCATTTCTATCAATGTACTAAGATACTGCTCAATAATATCGTCACATTTGTAAACGTGCAAATCGGTGTAACTTTTTTTTTATTATTATTTTGTTAACACTACGCCATAAATTTAAATTCAGTTTTGTTAACACCGGCACTAGCACTATTGTACATATTACAAAATCTCTCCTGCACAACTTATGACCCAGAGTACAGAAGACAGGTAAATAAATTAACACTCCCATGGAGAGAGATTAAAATAGGCAAACGCTAGTCACCTAAATTCACAAAAAGGTTTAAATTTTAAAACATTAGTTCAAAATTAAGAGAAGGTTCAAACATATAATCAAAACGAAATCCATAAAATTTTTATGACAATCTACTCGTTCTGTTCTCCTCCCTCATTTTCCTCTTCCACTTGCTGCTCTTCTTTTTCTTCCTCGACATTTACTTCTTCAGGACCAGCCTCAGTTGTACCTGGTTCAGTACCACTGGTACCATGTTCACTAGCCATAGCAATAAGCTCACCTGGTGGTGGGTGGTCAAATTTGCACGTTGCGCCAAATCTGCAAGTTGCGGTCTTCATGTAAAATGCACAGACAGCTGCCCCCTGCATTGACATAGAAAGGCTTTATTAGTCGTGTTGGAAGCACCGACTGCCAGAAAGTCACCAGGTAAATACTGGTGAAAGGACTAGTCCTGAACTAAAAATCAGTCTGGTTTGCTAATTGATCAATTGCACAATCAGGGATGGAGCAGCGATATTAACATTGCAGCACCAACAAAATTACTGATACAAAAAGTTGTCTCAAATAATATAAACAACTAAAAAACATGTAATTATACTTGACAAAGCCAATTATACAACAACAACTACTAAGCCTTTTGTCCCAAACAAGTTGGGGTAGGCTAGAAAAGAAACCCAACAAAAGTCATCAAGCCACCAAAAGTAGAAAAGTAAGTGTGAAAGTAGTGGTAATAATACTAAATAATAATAATAGTAACAGTAATAGTAATAGTAATAATAGTAATAGTAGTAATAAAATAAAATAATGCTAAGGAATCTGAAACAAATACATAGCAAAATATACAAAACTAGATAAGCAAAAATAATAAAATATTTTTCATCTAAGCAAAACCATCTATTAAAAACTAGATGCGATGGCAGTACAGTAATGGACAAAGTACAAATATAATAAGGCACTCTGATAAATAACAGTTCTAATACCTATGTAATATTCAAATTTCAAATAAGGGGGAAAACCTCATTAATAGTTCACAAAATTATATAAAAATTATTAGACAAGCCTTGTTGTTAAAACTCTCCACTAATTCAAGTTCAGAAAATGACAAAGATTAGCATGCCAGAAACAGGTTAGCTAGCCGCAAATAAATATTGCGACTTGAGAGGTATGAATCAAGGATTTAAAAACTTTGAATAATATTTTTGAGAGTTGGCAATAAAATCTGATTCTTAAAAGTTAGAAATTAAGATGTGATTAACTAAAAAAGAAAAAATAAATCATAAACCATATTTTACTTTCCAATTGTGTACACCTTGGACTTGATAATCTCCTAAGTATATGTTAGGAAAGGTGACTTGCTTGATGTCCTATTGTTGAAGTGGGCCAATGAAAAAATTCCTTAGAAAATGCATGAACTAAAATGCTAGTTAAACAACAAAGGAGGGTCCCACTGTTTTAGTTGTGTTAAGATGTACCAATACACTGAAAAGTTTGGCAACCATTGGAGGTACCTTGACCTAGGCTGGCCCCCACCCAGACTTGGCAAACAATATTCAATTAAGATACTAATCCCAATGATTCATTAAGAATCTTCAAAGCATTTAAAGGACAAAGTACCTCTCTTCTAGGGAGACCAGCAAGGGTAAGTTTGACAGTTTGCTTTTTACCATCAGGTCCTACAGCCGAACGGTCAAGCGGATGATGAAATTTACACCTCTCTCCATATTTGCATTGGCCGGTTTTCATATAGTACTAAATAAAGAGAAAACAAACAAACATATCACATATGGCATGCATGTGTTTTAGGTAACTATTGTTTCCTCTTTTTGGCCTATTAAATTAGAAATGCAAAGTATGCTAAAACAAATTAATACTTACATCACACTCCATTTCTCCTGGCCTCTGCGGATATGCAGTTGGAGGTGGTCCAGCAATCTAAACATGACCATGGCAAAAGTTAATATGCAAACAAATATGGCGTTAACAAAACATTCTTAAAGAGTTAAACAAATTTCTTTCCTAGTTTAGTAGTTCTCTAATATTATAATTACTGAAATGCAGCTGGCATATTTAAGAAAAAAAAAATTCATATTAATTAGTTTTTAAATAAAATGCTTTACCTGTGATGGATTCGATGCGGAATGCAGATCAAAATTTTGAAGAATGTTGGCTACAAGAGGAAGATTCACAAGGGCTTGCGGTGGAAGAGCTTGTTCAACAATGGAGGCCGCTAATGAGGGATTAATCACTGCATGAAATTAGAATCATTTATACAGATTATGGCCATAAAATGATACTAAGAAGGTAGCACATTATATTAAAAGCTTGCAATGCTAGCTTTCCCGTGAAAAATAGGACTATAGCATTGCCAGCATCATACCTATATTTTAAAATACAACTAACAGCTTCGTACAGAATTAATTTGATTTTTACTTAAAGAAATAAGCATAATCACATAAATATTGGTACGATTAAAATACATATACCTTCAACCGTCAAAGATTTCAGTACTGAAAATTAGTCACTCAAATCAAATGTTAGAAGTATCTTGAATTTTAACATACCACTTCTATCGGGATGGTTGAACCGGCAATTCGACCCATATTTGCAACTGATACAAAAGCAAAAGAAGTTATCTCAACCACAAAAGAAAAACAATATAACAGAAAATTCATTACCAAAAAAGAGCAAATTCAATACCTTCCCGTTTTCATGTAAAATGGACAATCTGCTTCTGCCTGCAATACAAATAATCAGATTTTGCAAACAAATCCAATTTCTTTCTATGTTTGCAATCTGGCATGCATACTCCACCACATGTACAATGAGTTGTAAATTTTGGTCCCCCTTGAAAAGTATCTCACCCAAACATCCCCTTTGAGGTCAAACTGGATTCAATACCGAGGGTCTGAAATATCAAAAGACCGAATTGATAGTGATCTTCTTGCTGAGTCTGACCTATCTAAAAGTGCTTATTGTTCTACGTAATACTCAATTGTTTAAAAGCAACAAGTAAGAAGTACCTCTCGAATTGGAAGGCCCTTGGAATTCAAATGTACAGCAGACGGAAACCCGGAAGAAGGCTTTGCAATTGCAGCAGTCCCTTCTGTATTAATACCAGGCAAGGCAGTACCTATCAAATTTTCTCCGCTGGACGAATTGTGAAGATCCTTCGGATGGTTAAACTTACAATTCATGCCAAACTTGCATGTACCCGTCTTTGCAAAGAACTGTATTAGGGAATAAATCATTAAATGGCCATTTCACAAACACAATAATTTTACTTAACAAATTCCCCTTACACTCTGTTTGGTTCGATGGTACAGGATGGGAAGGAAAGGAAAATGTAAAGAGGAAAGGAAAGGAATGGGATAGAAAGTGAAATAATTTTACATTTCTTGTTTGGATGAATAATGAAGGGGAAAGAAAATTAATTTTCCCTTCTTTCTTATCTCTTGTTTGGATAAATTATTTCAGCGAAGGTGAAATGTATTTTTTTTACTAATTTACCCTTGGATTAACCAAAGTCGCATGATTCAAACTAAGCAATGTTAAAAAATTGTACCGTATGAAAACCAAGTGAACTAGTATATAGTAATTGCTATATTTTAAATCAATTTCTCATTTAAATACTAAGTTCTTTATATGAAGAATTCTCATGGAGACAAATTTTATATAGTATCTTGGGGGGAAAAAAAAAAGGCATGAAGCCGCACCCACATGATTAATGCTTGCTATTCAAAATCAGAATGCAAGCAAAATCTGGATTTCTAAAACCAATTCTTTGTACCAATCGGTGCAAGAACTATGGCCAAAGATAAAATTTTCCAAAGATTCTGCTATTTTGCTTTTGGCTCAAACTCAAAAGTACTGATTTTCCATTTGAAATATTGAGAGAAGCACGAACAACTAGGTTGTAGCCTGGAAAAGAAAAATATTTTAATGCAATTAAACTCAGTGCTTGTAGCCTTGTAGCGATCATGCTTTAATAATTAGAAAAGTCACAAAAGGACAAGGGTAGCGCTGTCCGTTGCTTGAATATATCGAGCAAAATTTTTCCTTCCCGTTCTTTCTCCTCCGAATCGGAGGAGACATTATTTGTACATAAGAGTAAATATTGGAAGAGAACGCTTCCCCTCGTTAAAAATTTACTCTCCTTATTTTCCTCCATCCAAACAAAAAGAACTCCCAAATTTTACCTCCGTTCTCTTTCCTTCCCACTCGCTCCCTTCCAACCAAACAGAGTGTTAGATTTATTTGAAATGGTCTCCAAATGAATTAGTGAACCAACAAAAATGGTCATCAAAGCATTCAGCTAAAGATAAACAAATAAAAAAAAGACACTGGCTTATTTGATGGCCAAATTACATAACAAATGGATTTGCATAAAAATTATTTTGGAACCATCATGGTAAGCTAGCAATATATATTCTTACCACGCACACTTGTTCAGAAGGCCTCTCTGGTAATGCAAACTTATCTTGCTTATCAGCCTGTAGATTCATATATTTAATAACACAAAAAAAACACATCAGAAAAAATAAAAAAGGAAATAGTGACAGAAAGAGGAAGGGATGGAGAGGGAGAGAGAGAGGGGTGCATGAAAATGGAGAGCAGTTGTCCACTAACCTCGCCCACATTTTTATTGACGACACCTTTTGGATGGTTAAATTTGCACTTAGCTCCAAACTTGCATGTGGATGTCTTCATAAAGAACTACCAAAAAAAGAAAAGACTTTGAGAACAAAGAACAAAACAAGGAGGGAGAGAGAGAGAGAGAGACAGAGTAGAAGAAGAAAAAGCATACAGGACAGTCAGTCTCGCCCGGTCTTTCAGGAAGTGATTCCTCAGCAGGTACAGGAACGTGTTGTGCCTACACAAATGGTTTGTTTTAACTGTTAATGGCATTGCTAGAAAAGGAACAATATTTGCAACTGTAAAAAAGCTTACCAGAACTAGAGATGAAGTTACAAACTATCCCTCCATATTCTAAAAAAATTTCATTATCTCTACTACTTATAAATGCACCCTGCAACAGGTTAAAACAATTTTGCCCAAAAGGGGTTCAAACATTTGTTAACATCATTGTAGACCATTGATCTGTATATTGTGCGGTTCAGATCGGTGTTTGACATAAAAACCTGACCCCTTAACAGTAAGGGGTCAAGGCGCTGGATGGTCGCTAGGAATTTTTAAGACATTCATTTGTGTGTCCCACTGCTCGATTCCCACTTCAGGCGATTTTTTTTTTCTTCAGACATTTTTATTTTTATTTCGTGGACACCAAAGGGAAGAAAAAAAAAATTTCGGAATTTTGTATTATCTTCGCCTCTCCCACAGCCCTCCTCCATTTCTTTCCTTTCCGATAAATCGCTTCATTCGCTTCATTCGGAAACAATTTTTATTTGGTATGCGCTAAGAAAATCTCCCGAGATCTATTTTTTTTCCGTCAGAATTCTGCCTCTTCTCGATTTGGTAAGAAATCGCTGAAGCTCAGTGCACCGGAATAGATTGTATTTTTTAGATTTAATAAAAATCATTTTATTTTGTAAGTTACAGTTAATATTTGATATCAATTCCTTGATTTATTTCCAATTCCCGAGGCATTATCTTTATACGTTCAAAAGTTTCAATTTTGTATGAGTATGTCGTATCATTTTTATAATGTTTTCCTTCAATACGCTTTGGACTTTTAAGTGTGTCCTATGAAATGTTTAGTAGTGTCAAAAATAAGAAACTTCACCTAAAATAATTTTTGTTAATATTCTCAAACAACTATCCTTAAAAAAGCACCAAAAAGATATAGTTATTATAGTTATTTTGGAAGGTAGGATTTCATTCAATATTCATTGTTTGTATCAATGGAAAAATGATAATGAATTAGAGCAGATCATGATAACAAATCAAGAAAGTTTATATAGAATGTTTTTATATTTTATTGCCTTATATATTTATTGTTTTTCTCAATTAGTTTGATTATATTGTAGCCTTTGATTGATATTTCACGATACTTACAAAACATTTTATCAAATTACTTTCTAGATAATTAGATAATATGCTATGTTTGAACAATAATTTTTAACGTGAAGCAAAAAATAGTACACATTTGTCATTTGGAAAAAAAAAATTGTAAGGGAAACAAATTTTGTACCGATCAATACAACATTCGCCTTAAATATTGAAAATAGATCCATGTCAAATAATATTTTCGCATATCGAAGTCCGTCCATATTACATTTTGTAAAAATTACCTAAAAACAAAATTAGAAAAATTTTATGCCAACAAAATTATTATTTAAAAATTTTAATTATTTACACGGACCTCCTATATTCATTCGCTGGGTAAAAAAAAATTATTGATGTCATGAAAATATTAAAAGTGTATTTATGCAAAATTAGAAAGTAAAACAAAATTTAATAATCTATATACCACTTTCCAGTTAGGTCCTTTAATATTCTTTAAAGCCTAAAAACATAATTGTATTCTTCTTTCTCACTGAGTACATTCTTAGTGCCAACTTTAAAAAACAGATATAACCCCTACTTACATAATTTTAGTTTCAGACATCTCTGCATATTTGGATGTCTGCATATTTGTTCAGAGTATAATAATCATAATTATTCTTTTGATTTCAATCAATGAAGAATTCCAAATAACAAGGTTTATTTAATTGTCTTTATCAATTTTCTTGAACTATTAGCATAGTTTTCTTCTTTTATGAAATTGCAACTAAGTGGTAGGTTAAAACCAAATTACTAGTTTGTAATTCAATATTTATTTATGTTTTCCTGATATTTGTGTGATCATTCATTACAATAAAAAAAAAATACTTGTGTCAAAAATATGGTTATGGCAATGCACTATCCCTGCCTTGGATTCTTCTCATGTCAAAAATATCCAGTGTTTCAAATTTTATTTCATAAAAAATGACCATTAAGAAAATATGGAAACTATAGACCTATGATTGGCCCCACCATAAGATAAATTTCTAGCTCCATCCCTGACTTGGATTCTTCTTACCGAATTTTCTGGTTTGATCCACAGGCACTCCTCTTCATACACAGTATATGGGATCCTGCTGTATACACAGGTGGTCTGACAGTACTAGTTACTCCTAGGGTACGATCTCATATAGGTAAAATTGTTGTTAACTCTCTCATCCCCATGTTTAATTGTATAATAAGGTCATGGTGAAAGAAAAATATAAACTCCAAGAAATCACAGACTTAAAGATGTTCTCATCTAATTCAAATATTATCAATCCAAAATGTTTTGAACATTTCAGATAGCTAAAGATACGTTCTCATCTAATTCCTACTTTGAGGATGAATTTAAGAAACGCCTATATTCCCTCACGTGCTAGTAGTACACTATAAATTAACATATTATAATCCTAAATTCATATAACAACAATCTGCTCAGAACAAAGCATGAATAGTATCACACTACAATATCATTAAGATAACAAAGCAATATAGTCAACAGTAGAAGAATAATAATCTTATTTAAGAAATATAAACTGATAATTGTGAAACTGAATTGCATATGCAAAACCCATAAAGATCCGCTAAAAAAGTGTAGCAAACTATCTGCCCTTGCACATTTTATTAAAAAGATTGTATACTACAAAAAAAGGGATATTCGTGCAAACTGGCATGTAAGATTCTATCAAAATTATTTATTGTAAGAAAAATTGTATGTATCCATTGAGATATCATAATCAATACTACTGGACAATATAATAGAATAGTTCTAGTAACAACAAATGAAGGTAATAATTAATAAAATAAAATAGTTTCAAATATTAATTTAGTGATATCACCTCTTTCCAGTCTGGAAGTCCACCCGGCGGGACCCAGATAGGATGGTCGAATTTGCATGTCTCTCCAAACTTACAGGTTCTTGTCATCATATAATGTGCACAATCCTTCTCTCCTGGTCTCTGAGGGTATACTGGTAAATTGCTCTCCACTCTAGGCCTTTTAATCATATAATCTTGTGTATATAGTGGTGCCTCTATTTGCTCCGAATATGGATGGTGATACAGAGCTATGCGTAAATAATATAAAAAAGATACATAAATAAGTAGCATTATTCATAAGTAAATATATATATATAAGTACCATTATTCATAAATTTAATAAGTTAAAACTTAATTTATAATTAAATCAAGGAATCAAATCAACTAGTAGCTCGGTATCATATGGAAACTGTTTACTGGAAGGCTATACTTATTCGATTTAGCACAGAGGAAAAGCATTCATAGTAGATAGCTATAATTATGCAAGAGAGATCAAATTAACAAGACCAATATAATGGAATTTACAATATGAAAAAAGTACCTATACTTATGCAGTACTACTAAAATTTACAATGAAACAAAATAAGAGATAGTATATAATATTGATTAACGATATATTCATGAAATATTTAGATCCAGCGCGCTATACTGATGAACTTATTGAAACTTATTATAGAATTAGCAATACATGTATTTAATCTTATATAACAATGGTACTAAAATTTAATTCATAGAAAAATTATGCATGGCTAACATGCTGTATCCTACCACTTCACCATTTGACTATGTGACCGAGAAACATACTCAGGGACCAAATTATAGACCAAATACTCAATACTTATAGCATTTTCTGGAATGTAGCACGACGTTAGACGACCTTATCCTGAAATCGACCCTGAATCAACTACTAATAACTAGAAAACTACTCCCAAATTCGGTAGAAAGGCGAAAAAGCAGAAAGGAAGTGAAGAAAATGAAAATATGACTAAGTTTGTTCCCCTTGAATTGAGAGGGAACAAATCTTACTAGCAATCAATTTAGTAATTCCCCACACATTTTCCTTCATCCGCCTCTCTAAATTAATAAATTGGAGAAAGGCTAACACACATTTTCTCCCCCTTTCCCTTACTTCCTTGCTATTGACCCCGCATTACAAACATGGGAACACGCCCCAGAGATCTCAGGTGCAATGCAGAAAAAAACTAAATCAGAACAGATCAGAACGAACCTTCCAGGGAGCGTCTAGGAGGAGGGAGTCCCAACTCAGCAGGAAGGGGAGGCGGAGGCGCGGCCGATTGGAGATGAGAGTAGCGAGTACGGTAGTACGCGGCCTCTCCACCGAAAGGGTCGGGAGAGAATCGTTCGGAGACGGCGGAGAAACGGTCGGAGCGGAGAGAGGAAAGGCCCGAGTAGGCGGAGTTGTAGCTGGAGCCGTATCCGTAGGCCGGATTCGACATGGCGGAGGAGGGATGGAACTAGGGTTAGGGTTTGGAGAATGGAGAGTGAGGTGTGATGCAAATGGAAGGAGATGAAGAGAGAGGAAGAGGATTGTATTGTATAAAGGTATGGTTTTGTGTCACAACTGGAGATTTATGATTTTGTCACGTGTACGGTGCTGATGCACTCTTTCCTATATTTCGCTCTGCCCACGAATCTCAGTGACACTTTGCTTAAACAGTGGAACAATACCACTTAGGGGGGATTCCGGCTCGGCTTTATAATCAAACTAATCACATTCATTAGAATTATAATGGACGTTAGTTTTTGTTAACTATCCGTTCTCTCCTCCAACAAATGGACGTCTCTATTCTTCGTCAATTTTTTTCTCCTTGTTACGCATGCAACTTGTCAATTCATTAAACCAGTGGAAAGACTAGTTAAAATGCTTCGAAAACTGTCGCCTAAAACTGAGAAATGTAAATTGGAAGAGTCCCAAACAAAGAGCATAATCTGATTCAAATACCGGTGTATTTTATGTGGTTTCCAAAAATGAATAGGGTTTCTATTTTATGTGCGGAAAACAAGAGTTAAGAGATGGTAACGTTTTATGGATTTCTGAAAGTGCTGTGTGTGAAGATGTGTCATTTGATTCTCCACCGATATTTGATAAGTATCCTCGTGATGAAGATGAAGTCTATACCGTGACGGGTGAACCCAAGACAAATATGATGTCTTTTGACAGTCCAATAATATTTGATGAAGAAGTTGTCGATGAATCCACAATCGATTGAAAAAGCTCAAATGATACTCAAAATATTTATTATTCGCAATTTATATGAGTATTTTCAATTTATAATGATCCATTTTGTATAAATAAGATCTGAATTATATTCTATACCATATAAAGAGATCAAATATAGATTATTGTTATCAAATTATATCAAATGAATACAAAATCGCTTGAAATGCACAAATGATACTCGGAGTAAGCTTTATTTGAATTTATATACGTATTTTAAATGTATAATGAAACTATATGTATAAGTATAATCTGAATTATATTCCAGACCACATAAAGAGCTTAAATATGAATTATTGTGATCAAATTACTCCAAACAAATTCAGAATTGCATGAAATGCTCAAATGATTCTCATATTTTATTTTCAATTTATATGCATGTTTTTAATGTATAATGCAACATTTTTGTTTAAGTATGATTTGAATTATATTATAGACTTTACAAAGAGCTTAAATATGGATTATTGTGATTTGCTACTTCAAATGAATCCAAAATTACTTCAAATGCTCAAATGATACTCAGAATGAGCTTTATTTGCAATTTATATGTGTATTTTCAATGTATCATGCAACATTCTGTACAAGTAAGATTTGAATTATATTTTAGACCATAAAAAAATCTTAAATATGGATTATTGTGATTGCTTGAAATACTCAAAAGACACTCAGATAAGATATATTTGCAATTTAAATGCTTATTTTCAATATATAATGCAACATTTTGTGTAAGTGAAATCTGAATAGTATTCTAGACCACATAAAGAGCTTAAATATGGATTATTGTGATCAAATTACATCAAACAAATGCAGAATCGCTTGAAATGCTCAAATGACTTTAAGAATAAGATTTATTTGCAATTTACATTATTATTTTCAATATATAATGCAAAATTTTGTATAATTAAGACCATACAAAGTGCTTAAATATAGATTACTGTGATCAAATTAATTAAAATGAATTTACAATTGCTTGAAATGCTCAAACAATACTCAGAATAAGATTAATTTGCAATTTATAAGTGTATTTTCAATGTATCGTACAACATTTTGTATAAGTAAGATCAGAATTATATTCAAGACCATATAAAGAGACCTTAAATAAGGATTACCGTGATCAAATTACTTCAAACAAATTCAGAATCGCTTGAAATGCTCAAATGATACTCAGAATAATCTTTATCTGCAATTTATATGCGTATTTTCAATGTATGTGCAACATATTTGTAAATGTAAGATCTGAATTATATTCTAGATCATATAAAGAGCTTAAATATGAATTAGATCAAATTACTCCAAACAAATTCAGAATTGCATGAAATGCACAAATGATTCTCAGGCTGCTTTATTTTCAATTTATCTGCGTGTTTTTAATGTATAATGCAACATTGTTTTATAAGTATGATCTGAATTATATTATAGACATTACAAAGATCTTAAATATGGATTATTGTGATTTAATTTCTTCAAATGAATCCAAAATTAATTGAAATTCTCAAATGATACTCAGAATAAGCTTTATTTGCAATTTATATGTGTATTTTCAATGTATCATGCAACATTTTGTACAAGTAAGATCAGAATTATATTCTAGACCATATAAAGACCTTAAATATAGATTCCTGTGATCAAATTACTTCAAACAAATTCATAATCACTTGAAATGCTCAAATGATACTCAGAATAATCTTTATCTGCAATTTATATACGTATTTTCAATGTATAGTGCAACATATTTGTAAATGTAAGATCTGAGTTATATTCCAGACCATATAAAGAGCTTAAATATGAATCATTGTGATCAAATTACTCCAAACAAATTCAGAATTGCATGAAATGCTCAAATGATTCTCAGACTGCTTTGTTTTCAATTTATATGCGTGTTTTTAATGTATAATGCAACATTGTTGTATAAGTATGATCTGAATTATATTATAGACTTTACAAAGATCTTAAATATGGATTATTGTGAGTTGATTTCTTCAAATGAATCCAAAATTACTTGAAATGCTCAAATAATACTCAGAATAAGCTTTATTTGCAATTTATATGTGCATTTTCAATGTATCATGCAACATTTTGTATAAGTAAGATTTGAATTATATTTTATACAATAGAAAGATCTTAAATATTGATTATTGTGTTCAAATTACATCAAACAAATGTAGATTTTCTTGAAATAATCAAATGACACTCAGATAAGATTTATTTGCAATATATAATGCAACATTTTGTACAACTCAAATCTGAATAGTATTCTAAACCATAGAAAGAGCTTAAATATGGATTATTGTGATCAAATTACATCAAATAAATCCAGAATCGCTTGAAATTCTCAAATGACTTTAAGAATAGATTTATTTGCAATGTATATGCTTATTTACAATATATAATGCAACATTTTGTTTAATTAAGATCTGATTTACATTCATACCATACAAAGTGCTTAAATATAGATTAATGTGATCAAACTAATTAAACAGAATTTATAATTGCTTGACATGCTCAAATAATACTCAGAATAATATTTATTTACAATTTATATGTGTTTTTTCAATGTATCATACAACATTTTGTATAACTAAGATCAGAATTATATTCTAGACCATATAAAGACCTTAAATATGGATTAATGTGATCAAATTACTTCAAACAAATTCAGAATCACTTAAAATGCTCAAATTATACTAATAATAATCTTTATCTGCAATTTATATGCGTATCTTCAATGTATAGTGCAACATATTTGTAAATATAAGATCTGAATTATATTCCTGACCATATAAAGAGCTTAAATATGAATTATTGTGATCAAATTACTCCAAACAAATTCAGAATTGTATGAAATGCTCAAATGATTCTCAGACTATGCTTTATTTTTAATTTATAAGTGTGTTTTTAATGTATAATGCAACATTTTTGTATAAGTATGATCTGAATTATATTATAGACTTTACAAAGATCTTATATATGGATTATTGTGATTTGAATACTTCAAATAAATCCAAAATTACTTGAAATGCTCAAATGATACTCAGAATATGCTTTATTTGCAATTTATATGTGTATTTTCAATGTATCATGCAACATTTTGTATATTTAAGATTTGAATTATATGTTATGCAATTTATATGGGTATTTTCAATATAGAATGCAACATTTTGTATAAGGCCCTGATCGGAATAGGGTTACAATTGGATTTCATTTCATTTCGTAAGAATAGAATGGATAGGAAATGACTCGAATTGAAATTTGGTGATCGGAATCAACATAAAAAGAAATCAAGGGAATTGAATTCTTGTGATCGGAAACATCATTAAAATTGAGAAGAAATGATTTTACATCTTACTTTTGACATTTTTACCCCATGCTTAGTTCGTTCCCTCACAGAGAGAGACGCCACCGCAGTAGAAGGGTAATTTGTCCAATGAATAAGTGTATTGCTCCGTCGATTGAAATCACATCAAATTTCATGGTTTTCTGTGGGAATTCTCTGGTGGGAAATTTTCCTGTCAAATATTACCGATTGAAATCATTTCTCATCTGGGAACCGTTTCCGATCAGAGGAATTTGACAAACTGATAAATCCATTTCCGATTCCGACGGAAAAAATACTTTCCGATCAGAGCCTAAGTAAGATTGAATTTTATTTCAGACCATATAAAGAGCTTAAATATGAATTATTATGATCAAAGTACTTCAAAAAAATTCAGAATCACTAGCAATGCTCAAATGATATTTAGATTAAGATTTATTTGCAATTTATATGCATATTTTCAATATATAATAAAACATTTTGTATAAGTAATATCTTAAATATATTCTAGACCATACAAAGAGCTTAAATTAGATTATCGTGTAGAAATTACTTCAAATGAATCCAAAATTGATTCAAATGCTCAAATAATACTCAGATTTATCATTATTTGCAGTTTATATGCGTATTTTCAATTTACAATGCACCATGTTGTATAAGTAAAAAATGATTTATATTCTAGACAATACAAAGAGCTCATTGTGATCAAATTATATCAAACGAATTCAGAATCACTTAAAATGCTCAAATGATACTCAGAATAAGCTTTGTTTGAATTTATATGCGTATTTTAAATGTATAATGAAACTTTATTTATACTAGAGGGGCTAATCGAGCTTCGCTCGATATTTGACATAGTACTAAAAATTAAATATGTTATCATTTAATAAATGTTGATTATAATTAATTTTAAAGTGTAATAACTGGTAGGGTAGAAATAATAAATTATATCTCCGTATGTTGAAATGTTTTATACTGACGATATAATTTTTGTGAAGTAATTCGGCAATAAGAGAGGAATGCGATTGAAAAATATTAGAAACATAAAAATTAAATTCGAGCTAAAATGAATAACTATTGAAGAGTATATTGGTGATACCATAAAAATTTAAAATATAAATTTATACAGAAAATATTAATCGTCAAACATGTCGGCAACATGATCGTATTCATCATCTCCTAATAACCTTCGCCATCAATATGAAATTCAGCAAATATATACATTGATGGAAAAAATTGATGGGAAAGAATTGTGAAGATATCTAAAATTGCAAAAAACACAGTAGTAAAAAAAAATAAGATCTATATCATTATGAAAAAATTAACAACTAGTAGTTTGCTTAGACATTTGAATTACTTTTCTTCACTTAAATTTCTAAACTATCACAAATAAAAAATATTGTTCCATCATTTCTCATAGAAGCAACTAAGAGAGAAAGGTTGAGATAAATTATGTGATAAAAATGACGCAATATAATCAAAATGGATATTAATAATGCAACATAAAGGAAACACAATTCTAGGCAACACATATTACAACACAATAAGTAACACATAAAAAATTAACATACATCTGAAGGAAAGGACCAGATTAAGTCAAAGCAGAAAAATCAAAGGTCTTGATGGAGTGTCGAACTAATACTAACTAAAAGGGACCGACACCCACACATCTTTATTTATACTAGAAGGGCTAATCGAGCTTCGCTCGATATTTGACATAGTAATAAAAATTAAATATGTTATCATTTAATAAATATTGATTGTAATTAGGTCGTTATGTTTGTATAATTAAAAGTGGTTGAAATAAATTATGTGACAAAAATGACGCAATATAATCAAAATGGATCTCATTATTGCAACATAAACGGAACACAGCTCTAAGCAACACATATTACAACACAATAAGTGATACATAGAAAATTAACATACATCTAAAGGAACCGATTAGATTAAGTCAGAGCAGATAAATCAAAGGTCTTGATGGCGTGTCGCACTAATACTAACTAAAATAGGGACCGACACCCACACATCTTTATTTATACTAGACATGGCAGTCGCAGCTTCGCTGCGTTATGTAAAGTATAAAAATTTGTAATATAAAATATAAAAAGAATCTGTCGTAAAAAACTTGTCAAAATTTATAGACAAAAATTTGCAAGTTCAAATTTAGAAAGTCGCTCAATAAACTTGACATAATTTTTTTTTCAGAAAAAATCTTATTATTATTAATGATTGGTACGACTATTTTTAATCAGTACAACTATTTTTAATTGGTACAACTATTTTGTAAGTTGAAAATTAGAAAGTCACTAAATAAACTTGACATAAAATATTTTTTCAAAAAAATCTTGCTATTATTAATGATTGATACGACTATTTTTAATTAGTACAACTATTTTTAATTGGTAGGACTATTTTTAATTTATTTCCAAAAAAGAAGAACGCTGAAATATTTTAAGCAATCATATCTGATCGGACGGTTCAAATTCCGCATAAAATAGCGGCACCAAGCTTTATTAATACTATAGATTTTAGATTATTGATTACTGATTATTGATGTAAATACTTTATATTGTCTACAATATAATTCAGAGCATATTTATTATAAATTATTTAATTATACATAGAAAATAAGCATAAAATGAACAAAAAAAACATATTCTGAGCAATATTTGAGTAGATTAAGCGATTCTGCACTCATTGTATGTTATTTGATTATAATAATATATATTACATCTATTTATGTTGTCTAGAATATAATTCAGAGCTTATTAATTATAAAATATTTTGTTATACATATAAAATATACATAAAATAAGCAAATAAAGCTTATTCTAAGCAATATTTGAGCATTTTAAGCAATTCTGCACTCATTCTAAATCATCTGCTCACAATAATCTATATTTAAACAATTTATATTGTCTACAATATAATTCAGACCATATTTATTACAAAATATTTAATTATACATTAGAAAATATGCACAAAATGCGCAAATAAAGCATATTCTGGGCTATATTTGAGCATTTTAAGTGATTCTGCACTCATTCTAAGTCGTCTGATAATTTATAATCTATATTCGAACACATGATATTGTCTACAATATAATTCAGAGCATTTACTTATTGTAAATTATTTATTTATGCGTGGAAAATATGCATAAAAGGAGCAAATAAAGCATATTCTGGTTAATATTTGAGCATTTTAAGCGATTCTACATTCATTCTAAATCATCTGATCATAATAATCTATATTTAAACACTTTCTACTGTCCACAATATAATTCAGAGCATATTTATTTTAAAATATTTAATTATATATAGAAAATATGCATAAAAATAGCAAATAAAGCATATTCTGGGCAATATTCGAGCATTTTAAGCGATTCTGCACTCATTCTAAGAGCATATTGATTGTAAATTATTTATTTATACATAGAAAATATGCATAAAATGAGCAAATAGAGCATATTCTCGGCAAAATTATGAGCATTTTAAGTGATTGTGCAATCATTCTAACTCATCTCAACACTATAATCTATAAGTAAAAACTTTATATTGTCTATAATATAATTTAGAGCATATATATTGTAAATTATTTAATTATACAAATAAAATATGCATAAAATGAGCAAATAAAGCATATTCTGAGCAATATTTGAGTAGTTTAAGCGATTCTACACTCATTATATGTCATTTGATTACAATAATCTATATTTCATCTATTTATGTTGTCTAGAATATAATTCAGAGCTTGCTCATTATAAAATATTTATCTATACATATAAAATATAATAAGCAAATAAAGCTTATTCTGAGCAATATTTTAGCATTTTAAGCGATTCTGCTCTCATTCTAAATTAAATGATCACAATAATCAATATTTAAATAATTTATATAGTCTACAATATAATTCAGAGCATATTTATTATAAAATATTGAATTATACCTTCAAAATATGCATAAAATTAGCAAATAAAGCATATGCGGGCAATATTTGAGCATTTTAAACGATTCTGCTCATTCTAAGTTATCTGATCATTATAATCTATATTCGAACATTTTATATTGTCTAAAATATAATTCAGGGCATATTTATTGTAAATTATTTATATATCCGTGGAAAATATGCATAAAATGAGCAAAAATATCATATTCTCGGCAATATTTAAGCATTTTTAGCGATTCTAAGTCATCTTATCACTATAATCTATATTTGAACACTTTGTATTGTCTACAATATAATACATAGCATATTTATTGTAAATTATTTATTTATTTATACATAGAAAATATGCATAATATGAGCAAATAAAGCATATTCTGGGCAATATTTCAGCATTTTAAGCGATTCTACACTCATTCTAACTCATGTGACCACTATAATCTATATGTAAGTACTTTATATTGTCTACAATATAATTAAGAGAACATTTATTGTTAATTATTTAATTATACATAGAAAATTTGCATAAAATTAGCAAATGAAGCATATTCTGAGCAATATTTGAGTAGTTTAGGCGATTCCGCACTCATTATATGTCATTTGATTACAATAACCTTTATTTCATTTTTCTGTTGTCTAAAATATAATTAAGAGCTTATTCCTTATAAAATATTTTGTTATACATATAAAATATACATAAAATAATCAAATAAAGCTTATTCTGAGCAATATTAGAGCATTTCAAGCGATTCTGCATTCATTCAAAATGATCTGATCACAATAATCTACATTTAAACAATTTATATTGTCTACAATATAATTCAGAGTACGTTTATTATAAAATATTTAATTTGACAGAAAATATGTATAAAATGAGCAAATAAAGCATATTTTTGGCAATATTTGAGCATTTTAAGCGATTCTGCACTCATCCTAAGTCATCTAATCATTATAATATATATTGGAGCACTTTATATTGTCTACAATATAATTCAGAGCATATTTATTGAAAATTATTTATTTGTGCTTGGAAAATATGCATAATATGAGCAAATAAAGCATACTCTGGGAATTATTTGAGCATTTTAAGCAATTCTGCACTCATTCTAACTCATCTAATCACTATAATCCATATGTAAACACTTTATATTGTGTACAATATAATTCAGAGCATATTTATTGTTGATTATTTAATTATACAATAAAACTATGCATAAAATAAGCTTATAATTAATATTCTGAGCAATATTTGAGTAGCTTAAGCAATTCTACACTCATTATATGTCATTTGATTACAATTACCTATATTTCATCTATTTATTTTGTCTAGAATATAAGTCAGAACTTATTCATAAAAAAATATTTATGTATACATATAAAATATACATAAATAAGCAAATAAAGCTTATTCTGAGCAATATTTGAGCATTTCAAGCGATTCTGCACTCATTCTAATTCATCTGATCACAATTATCTATATTTAAACAATCTAAATTGTCTAAAATATAATTCAAAGCAAATTTATCATAAAATATTTAATTATACATAGAAAATCTGTATAAAATGAGCAAATAAAGCATATTCATGGCAATATTTGAGCATTTTAAGCCATTATGCACTCATTCTGAGTCATCTGATCGTTATAATCTATTTTGGAACAACTTGACTTGTCTAAAATATAATTCAGAGCATTGTTATTCTAAATTATTTATTTATGCGTGGAAAATAAGCATAAAATGAGCAAATAAAGCATATTCTGGTTAATATTTGAGCATTTTAAGCGATTCTACACTCATTCTAAATCATCTGATCAAATAATCTACATTTAAACACTTTCTATTGTCTACAATAAAATTCACCGCATATTTATTATATATTATTTATTTATACATAGAAAATATGCATAAAATGAGCATATAAATCATATTCTGGGCATTATTTGAGCATTTTAAGCTATTCTGCACTCATTCTAAGTCATATGAACACTATAATCAATATTTGAAAACTTTATATTGTGTACAATATAATTCAGCGCATATTTATTGTAAATATTTTATTTATACATAGAAAATATGCATAAAATGTGCAAATAAAGCATATGATGGGCAATATTTGAGCATTTTAAGCGATTATGCACTCATTCTAAGTCATCTTAACACTATAATCTATATTGGAACATTTTATCATGTCTACTATATAATTCAGAGCATATTTATTGTAAATTATTTATTTATGCGTGGAAAATATGCATAAAATTAGCTAATAAAGCATATTCTGGTTAATATTTGAGCATTTTAAACGATTCTACACATATTCTAAATCATCTGATGACAATAATCTATATTAAAACCACTTTCTATTGTCTATAATATAATTCAAATCATCTTTATTATAAAAAAATTTAATTATACATAGAAAATATGCATAAAATGAGCCAATAAAGCATGTTCTGGGCAATATTAGAGCATTTTTGCGATTATCCACTCATTCTAAGTCATCTGATCACTATAATCTATAATGGAACACTTTATATTGTCTACAATATAATTCAGTGCATATTTATTGTTAAATTATTTATTTATGGATGGAAACTATGCATAAAAGCAAATAAAGCATATTCTGGTTAATATTTGAGAATTTTGAGCGATTCTACACTCATTCTAAATCATCTGATCAAAATAATCTAAATTTAAACACTTTATATTGTCTACAATATAATTCAGAGCATATTTATTACAAAATATTTAATTATACATAGAAAATATGCATAAAATGAGCAAATAAAGCATATTCTGGGCAATATTTGAGCATTTTAAGCGATTCTGCACTCATTCTAAGTAATCTGATCACTATAATCTATATTGGAATACTTTATCATATCTACAATATAATTCAGGGCATTTTTATTGTAAATTATTTATTTATGCGTGGAAAATATGCATAAAATTATCATATAAAGAATATTCTGGTTAATATTTGAGCATTTTAAGCATTTCTACACTCATTCTAAATCATCTGATCAGAATAATCTATATGTAAACACTTTCTCTTGTCTACAATAAAATTCAGCGCATATTTGTTATATATTATTTATTTATACATAGAAAATATGAATAAAATGTGCAAATAAATCATATTCAGGGCAGTATTTGAGCATTTTAAGCTATTCTACACTCATTCGAAGTAATATGAACACTATAATCGATATTTCAACACTTTATATTGTGTACAATATAATTCAGCGCATATTTATTGTAAATTGTTTATTTATACATAGAAAATATGCACAAAATTAGCAAATAAAGCATATTCTGGGGATTATAATGAGCATTTTAAACTATTCTGCACTCATTCTAACTCATCTGATTACTATAATCTGTATGTAAATACTTTATATTGTCTACAATATAATTCTGAGCATATTTATTTTAAATTATTTATATGTACATAGAAAATATGCATAAAATGAGCAAATAAATCATATTCTGGTTAATATTTGAGCTTTTTTAGCGATTCTACACTCATTATAAATCATCTGATAACAATAATCTATATTTAAACACTTTTTATTGTCTACAATAAAATTCAGTGCATATTTATTATAAAATATTTAATTATACATAGAAAATATGCATAAAATGAGCAAATAAATCATATGTTGGGCAATATTTGAGCATTTTAAGCGATTATGCACCCATTCTAAGTCATCTGAACTATATAATCTATATTGGAACACTCTGTCTTGTCTACAATATAATTGAGAGCTTCTTTATTGTAAATTATTTATTTATGAGTGGAAAAAATGCATAAAATTAGCAAATATAGCATATTCTCGTTAATATTTGAGCATTTTAAGCAATTCTACACACATTCTAAAACATCTGATCACAGTAATCTTTATTTAAACCACTTTCTATTGTCTACAATATAATTCAGATCTTATTAATTATAAAAATTTTAATTATACATAGAAAATATGCATAAAATGAGCCAATAAAGTATGTTCGGGGCAATATATGAGCATTTAATGCGATTATGCACTCATTCTAAGTCATCTGATCACTATAATCTATATTGGAACACTTTATATTGTCTACAATGTAAATCATAGCATATTTATTTTTAATATTTATTTATGCGTGGAAAATATGCATAAAAGCGAATAAAGCATATTCTGGTTAATATTTGAGCATTATGAGCGATTATACACTCATTCTAAATCATCTGATCACGATAATCTATATTTAAACACTTTATATTGTTGTTTGCCTTCAATTTCGGCCGTTAGCGATTACCCAATTATCGTTAACTTAAGTCCTAGTAAAAAAAGGGCCTCATTTGGTACCAAAAGCAAGAAGGGCCGGGTGGTAGGCTTAAAAGAAATACCGGGCCAGTAACAGATACGCAGGATGGGCGTTGCAAGGAAGCGATAAAGGGCTTGTATGATAAACGAAAGAGTCGTTGTTCCTAACTACATACGGGTTCAAGACAAACCAAGCGAAAATTAACAAGCTAAAGTTTCGGGTTCAAGCATACACATGCACACTCAAATACAACAAGCAATGAAACACAAATAATGAGCTCGTACAAACCGTATAGAAAGGGTATAAAGGGGCCCACAAATACAAATACAAATACAAGCACAAGGATGCATCTCCCAAAGATATACAAGTATACTGCTAAAAAAAAAATGTATATATCGACAGTTATGCAGCCCAGAAAACAAATCAGTAGTTAGCGACCCAAAGGTAGCCAGAGACCCATAATGCAAATCAGAAAATCAAGTGAAAAGGGAAGGGAAATGGGGAGCCCACATACGATGGCCTAATCAACTTGGCCCAAGCTCAGTTTCGATGCGACCCAAACCCGACCCAAGTCCACCAGTGACTCAACTCGACTTGGGTTCGTCGGCGACAAAAGTCGACTGGGTTCGACCCGACCACGTCCTGCTTCCGACGCAGTCGACTCGGACTCAACTCCGACTCGCGTCTAAACACTGAAAATGGAAAGAGTGGACAGGTGTCAGCCTCTGATTGGTTATGGCAAAGGGTCCCGAGCACAGAAAAAACAAAAGAAAGAGAGGTAAACTTACGGAGAAAACTCGTCTTCTCCGACGTAAGTCAACCCCTCGCCGCCGTCTCACGCCGTCTCAGCCCAAACCAATGACACCAGCAGATAGGCGATGAGCTCACAGTCCCAACGATGCCAAGCTCGGCTATGGAGAGGCTCTGCAAAGCACAAGTCAAAAGAGGCATGAGAACAGAATCGAGAGCGAGAACAAGGCAAATTATGCAAATTGAAAGGAGAAAGAGGTGTACATCACCTGAGAGGAGGTCGACGACGCTCTGAGAGAGGTTTCCAGAAGCTAGTCAGGTTCCAATCAGAGAAGCAAAGGTGACATCATCAATCGCCATGGCTAAAAGCTCGAAGAACAGTCAAAGTGTAAATTCTCTGGGTCAAAAGCAGAGAAAGGCACTCAGTGGCTATGAAATAACACAATACGAGTCTATGAAAATGTCATACACTTATAAAAACGAGTTATGACATTGAAATGGACATCTCCAATGCAAAAATGGTAAAACTGAGATAAATGCAACATTAAAAAGAGGATCCAGTACTCTCTCTGCACCCTACACCTGAAAAGGAAGGTGTAGACCTGTACCATTGGTACAAATGACAGGGTGGTAAGCTTACCACACCTCAACCTCATCAAATTCGTTGAGAAAAGCATCACATAGGCCACTGTCCCCTGCCCAGAGGCAGTACAAACCATAAAGAGTCATATAATGGTCCCCATGGGCAAATCAGTCCCAAAATGTCAAGCCTAGGGAATTCATAAGCATAACAACAAACTACAACAATGCACAAGGGACATATATTCCCAACATTACCCCCATAGCTCCCCCAAACGAAATCACAACACAGATCACATATAACAGAGCCCCAACAGGCCATGTGTGTAGACAAGTCACCACAAACAAAGTGACAAACAAATGCAGAGAACATAACTGACCAAGTCATACCAAATTTGACCCAGCAATGCCTCTCAAACATAAGCACAACTGTTAAGTGCACAAGTGGCCACAAAATAACAGCCACAAAAGACTGTAAAACACTAAAAAGAGCAAGTGTTGATCCTTATCTGAGGGGATGCACCTCCCATGCGTGTCATTCTGTGGGCCCATGGGCAGATCAGGAAATAGAAAAAAGGGAACCAAGAGATGCCATGCACAAAAGGCAGCTGTAAAGCTATCAATGCCAACTTTGCCCCTGGCATCACTCCTGAGAACCTGTTGCACAAGAAAATGCATAAGTCAGTAAATAAAATCAACTATAGCAAAGAAAATCAAATGTGCACAAAATCAAATAGCCAAGGATGGAGCTTACCTCACTCAAAGGCAGAGAGAAACAACAAAATGGCCTCAGTATGAACAAGTGACATCATAGGCCAAGTATGTGCTAGGGATATGCACATGAAATGGGGGAGGGACTAAAGTGCAAGTGCCATCTCTCAATAACCATCACCTAGCCTGACAGACCATATGTGAGTGCAGCATGTCACTAAATGACATGTGCCAACTCAAACATACCCCTGACAAGAACCAAAGTGACTGTCAGAGGTGCACCCCACAGATAGCAACATGGCCATAGCACAGAAATTGCCACATGAAAACCACAAAAGCCTCAATGCAACACACATGGCCTACAAATCCAAAGTCACAAATAACCCATCAACAAATGGCTACTGGAGAGAATCAAACTCTCTTTAGAAAGCCAAGTTCAAAAGATGCATCCAAGCCATCAAAGGAGATCATATGGCCAACCTAGATACATGACATCTGTCCCAATGTCACTAAGGCGCCAGAGATACCCAATGACAGCTTTGGCATACACAACAAAGCATGACATCATCACATCCAAGTAACATGTGGTCCCACCAGTCATACAAAAAATAATAAAGAGTTAGCAAATATCAGATAAAGATGCTGCTCAAATGGATAAAACAGAAATTATCAAATGAAATCAAATGGCATCATGCCACCTGACACACTGGAATGCAAACTCCAGTCCAGAAAAAACACACAAATGAAATGGAGAGTGTGTTTATGAGTATACCTGGCAACAAAAAGAGTCTCCAGTCATAAACCCATGAGATAAAGGCCAAGAAAAAGCAAATGGAGAAGAGATGAGATATCTACAGCTGTCTCATGCCAACAGATGGGCTTAAACAGCTACAAGTAGAGATGCTTCACCCATGCCAATCCCAGCCCTTCATCAAATCATGGAAAACTGGATATGCCAAAGCACATGGCTCCTCTGGCGCCTAGTAAACCCCTCTCCAAATATGCTGCCTACAATATAAAGGAACACACATGAGTGGACATCCAAATGCCAAGTGGCAACATGTAATTGGATAAAGTAAAAGAAAGTAAAAATCAGGAGAAGAACTTAACTCCAGAAAAAGAAGAGTGGGGAGCAAGTTCACATCCAGACCCTCCATCAAAGATCAAGTGACATATCAGACGCCAGGTGGCCAAGGGAGCATAGAAGAAACCCTAACCTGGGGCTATAAAAGACCCTCTCCATCGACTAAAGAAGGAGAGCAGAAAGTTTAGCACCAAAGCTCTGCCATTTTGTTTTCTCAAAAACTTTTTCTGTAAAAAAAATACAAATAGAAGTTAGCCAAGTTAGTCAAGTTCAAGCTAGAAAAAGGTAAAAAAATGGTTTGTAAATAGAATTTAATTGGAAATAAAGAATTTTTCCCCTATGTCTTACCTCTGTTTGGTGCAATTCTTTTTTTTCTTTCTCTTTCTCTTCTCTTCTTTTCTTTCTCTTCCTTTGCATCTCATGTTTTGAATTCATAGCCTACATGTGGCTATGCTGTTGCAAAAAAATGTACAAGTTAGAAACATACCGATTGTTTGTCTTGATAAAAAAATGATGAATTTTTAAGTCATGTTTATTTACCTATTTCAACTTGCATTTAAGGTATACTCCTCTGTATAATTGTTCCCATATGCATGAACCCATAGTCAAATCTTGTCTGCTTATAACTACATGATAACAAAATGTTAGTTAAAAGTAGCATGAAAGTGAAATAAACAAAATTAATTGGAAAGAATGAAATGAATTGTATAAACTGCTCAAAAGACAACAGGTAGAAGATGGAGCATCTCAGCCATGCAAGTTTGAAGACTAACAATAAACAAAGACAGTTGAAGACTTTACAGTGTTCATGAGCCATGGAATAGTCATATAACAGTGTGTCTGCCTGGAGCAACCACTTTGGCTGTCTCATGGCTTTGTTTCAGTTCTCAGTATGTTGCCTGAGTGTGGTGAAGTCAGAGGGTGTGTCAGCCTGGAGCTACCACCTCAGATGAATCCATGTCTCAAATAAATCCAAATAACCATGTTTCAGATCCAAATAAAAACCCCCTAACTTAGTACCCAGATTTACAATCCCAAATCTTCCAAAAAAAAATGATGACCTAAATACAATAAAAAAGGCCCTAAGATAATATCCCAATACTTAGATTGAATGCCAGAAAGGCACTTAAATGCCCAGTCCAAATGTTATCCCACTAAAAAACCCAGAAAGCATCCAACAAAGTTCCAAATACTAGCCCAGATAAGAAACTAGATGTTGGCCCAATATCCCTTAAAATCCAAAAGTCAGATAGATACCAAAATAATGTCAAAAGTATTACCAGAATACTGCCCCAAATACCAGCAAATAAATACCCAAGTAACAATAGAAAAATACCAGTATGCCAGATCTTCAAAATCGATGTTCATACAGCAAACAAAAAAACTTTGCCAGTAAAAGATCTTAACCGCAAATCAAACCCCTTTTAGAACAAATTTACCAGTTAAACAGTCTGATAGCAGGCTTTGGCCCTCAATAAATCCATACCTAAAGAACCAAGGCCCTGCAAACATAATAAAATCAAATATTAAAATCATCTCAGAGTCAAAACCAAAACTTAACTGATACCCGATGCCAGTAAAGCCAAGCCATACCAAAACCAAGACATATATCCAACTGGCACTGAAATGTCAGTATAATAAGGAATCCCATGCCAAAGTCGAAAACCCAAAACCCAGCTAGTACTAAATACCAGTAAACCAAAATTAAGCCAAGACCAAAGAACAAGTCAAACTAATGCCAAGTGTCAGTGAAACTGAGCAATACCAAAACCAAAACCCTAAATCCAATTGGGTACCAAATGCTGGTGAATCAAAATTGGCATAAGGTCAGAAACGTAAGACCCAAAAAACCATGGTAAATGATAAAGAAAACCATGGGAGAAAATATAGCCAAACCACATGACCAGATAACACCCGAAAGATCTTACCAATACAAAAAAGGCAACAATAGAGAACTGAAACAGGATGCTGTAAAGTCCGAAACGAAAGAGGTGAGAACAACTTATCTGGGCTTTCTGGGGGCCCGATGAGAATTCTTGATCGCCGAAGGTGCTACTTCACTATGCACGAGTTTGAAGCGGTGTTAGTCCTATCACAAGTAGGTGACGTTTGGCCAGGGAAGAGGGACGGCCCTCGGCACTCGACAAAGATGAGGAGGAAAGGCCATCGCCGCCCCATTTCTCTCTTTTCCCTCTCAAAATCGCTCTCAGATTCACGATCGGAGCAAACGAGGAAGAAAGATGAGGAGTCCAAACCCTATCTCATCGACAGATCGAGAAACATCTGATTCAAACGCGTCGGGTCTATAGCCTCGCGCATACACCAAACGACTCAGTCGATTCGACCCTTCTGGATCTTTTGTGGCTTCGTCTGTGTGACGAGTCACTGATGACAAAATACGAAACAGCGAACCCAGTAGCCAATCAAGAATTTTCCTCTATTTTCTAAAATACAGAAACTTTAAAAATCCGTTAAAAATAGCTAGGAAACTCAGAAAATTCCCATAAAATACCAAAATGTCCAGAAAAATATAAGGAACATTTTTCTATAACAGTTCAAATTTAAATTCTCAATCAAAGATAGAATTAAAATTAAAGTCATAAAAACGGTTAAAATTAATAATTACAAAAAGCTCAAAAGTTGAATTATGTCAAAAATCCAATAAAAAGGTGCAAGGGTATGAACCCCTTTGACAGCAGGTACCTCAAGATGACTTGGACAGCAGGTACAATTAAACGGTAACTGCCGTTAAGAACAAATTTTATGCAAAACTCCCGGAATCTGGAAATAAAATTCGCAGCCAAATCAAGACACAAAACCAAATTAAATCCAAAACTCAAACTCAAATCAAATTCAAAACCCAAACTCAGATCCAGTTTAAATCCAAACTCAAGTCAAATCCAAAACCCAAACTCAAATCTAGTTTAAATCCCAACTCAAGTCAAATCCAAAACCCAAACTCAAATCCAGCTTAAATCCAATCAAGTCAAATCCAAAACCCAAACTCAAATCCAGTTTAAATACAAAATCAAATCCAAATCTAAACCCAAATTCAAACTAAACCCAAAACCCAAATTCAAATCTGAAATCCAAACCCGAATTAAATCCAGACCCAGAAAATCTATATCCAGAAAATCCAAACTCGAGACCCGGACCTAAATCCGAAATCAATACAAATCCAGAAACAAAATTCTGTAATCCAGGGACCAAACTTTAAATACGTCTGAAAATCAGAATTTGGTAAATTCTAGAACATATGAAGACCAAAGTTTAAAATGTCCAAAGTGACCAGAATTTCCAAACACGCCCTAATACCAGAGTTTAAAATATTTTATAATCTAACTCTTGCACGTCACAGGGCCAGAAATTCAATACGTCAATAGTTGACCAGAATCGACACACGTTCAAGGACTGGGACCTCAACATGCTTTAATGCCCAAGTTTCCAGAAACGTCTGATAACCTTGATTCTAACACGTCAACAAACAGACCTAAGTTTTAAAATGTTGATAAATTGAAGTTTTAAAATAATTAAAGCTTTAATATGATCTGAACACCAAAGCTTTGCACGTCTATGTCCGTTCTCTTTAAGCTTACAATGCGTATTGTCTAAAAAGAGCAAACCCAAAATTGTCAAATATAGAAACATGGTTAAATGGGGATTAATAGATAATCACCCTAAATCAAACTCCAGAAATTTTGAAACTCCAAACATAAATTAAATTCTTTTGCATCATGTTTCGCATCATATTCATTCTCCCATGGTTGCATCATCCGCTCTATTTATGTCACCATTTGTTTGCGTTCTTTGATGTTAGTATCTTTTTGTAAAATGCTATAATGCTAACTGATATGCCTAATCCATTGACTATCCCGATCTAGAGGTGCTCTTGACTTGGTTCAGAGGTAATTAACAGTAGGGGCTTGCGCCTACTGGAAAAAAAGGACCTGCAGTAAACAATCAAACTCTCGAGAGGTTCGAAACCACGTCAGTACCCACATCCCTTTTCAGGTGAGTGTCGATGTTTGAGTTTCGAAACGATCGAGGGGTATCTCGTCCGCAATATCTTTTTCCCCCTTGGGAGCATCCGGTCATTTCCCCCTTCCGAGGATCAGGGTCCAAAAAGGTGCGAGACAGATTCTGGCACGCCCGGTGGGACATTTTTCTCCTCTCATCAGGGAATAATCAATGGACCAGGCATATCAGCATAGCATGTCAACGTAGCATGAAATACGTTTAAAATATACAAAGATACTGACGTTAACTTTAAGTGCTTTCCATTTGTAGGAAAAACTCACTCAAAACCAACAACCAACAATCAACATGGTGACCTGGAGTGAAATCGTGAGCGGTGCACACCTCAAGAAGGCCAACAAGTCGGTGGCCGGGACTCTCACTGTGCCCGTCCAGGTGCCCTTGACTGCGCTTGCTGGTGAAGCGCCAATGACTGCAACCATCTCTCTCAACAAGAAGGCTGGGGCTGGTGCCCAGCGTCTCAAGGTCTCTCTCGCCCCCAAGAAGGCGAAGGAAACCCGAGTCAGGCTCTCGAGGTCTCAAGCCCTCCGCCTGGCCCAGGAAGAAGAAATTGACACTGATCTGCCTCTGAACAATGCGTTCGCTCCTCTCCGCATTGTGAAGAAGAATGCTGACGGTCCGCGCCTGCGCGAAGACTGGGAGCTACCCCAGTATGCTCCTCTGAAGGTTGAGGTGGTTTCCGCTCCCAAGAAGCACCAAGCTGTGGAAGCCATCCATGCTGCATACAAGATAGTCAAGAAACTCCGCGGGGCCCGCAAAGCCTTCGCCATACCTGCCAAGAATACCCAGAAGCCCTCAATCAAGGAGAGGCTCCGGTTCCCAGTCTTTCAGCGCCTTCGTTTCCCCTACTATGAGGATACCAGGATCGGAGATGCTGATTACAGCGCCTCGGAGAAGAAAGTGGAAGTCACACCTCCTTCGGTCTTTGATCGGCTCACTTTCCCTCCTCTCAAACCCAACACCAAGAATATGAAAGCCAAGGGGAAGGCTGCTCAGGTTCGGAAGCCCAAAAATGCTTCTGAGCCTCAGCAGGAAGGCGCCATATCCCCGAAGGAAAACAAAAGGAGGAAGAAGGCCTCCGAGATATCTGATATCGTGTCATACATGACGCAAGCCCCAGGAAAGAAGGTCCGCGTGCCCAAGAAAAGAAAGGATGCAGGATCTGCGTCTGTTTACCATGTTCATGCTGATGTCGATCATGATGATGACCTCACTGAAGTTCACATGGTCGGAACTGGCTCTCAAGAACCCCCACAGTCCGAGAGCATACCAGTTGAAACCCGGAGCCAGAAAAGCAAAGCTTCTGCCTCCGCCCCACCAAAGAAAAACAATCGTCCCCGGATTCCCGAGCCCATTACAGAAGAAAGGGTCAACCAAGCCAGCGATCACTCTGCTGGTGAGGAGGAAGATAGGGGAGAAAACCCCAGTTCGAACAGAGATGAAGCCTCTGATGGAAGTGCAGACGAGGAAGATGAAGTCCTTCGAGAAGTTGCCCAGCTCCGCAAGGAGATGGAAGAAAAAGACAAGAAGTTGAAACAGTTGCAAGTCGACAATGTCCGCATAGCTGAAGCCTGTGCGGAGATCCAGAAATACATGGCCAAGAAAGGAGCATGGCCAAGCCCAAACCCAGTCACTTCAAAGCAAGGAAGCGCCCGACACTCGGTGCCCGAGCGCAAGAAGAAAAGAAAGAACAAATCCAGTCGTGGCTCAAGCGAAACCTCTGATGATGGGTCATATGGTAAAAAGAATGCTTCCAAGGTCGATCCAATTGACCTCATGGAAGAAATGAGAAAGCAGATGGAACAAAAATTCCAGTACTTGGGAGTTGACGGACCTCAATTCCCCAATAACTTCACAGGAAGACCATATCCTGAGAGGTTTGACAAGGTTGAATACCCAAGGGGTTATGTTGTGCCAAAATTCAAGCCGTTTGAAGGAGTCGGCAGTAAAGTGACTCCCGACCAACATTTGTCTCACTTTCTGACATCCTGTGGAGACACTACCAGAAGACAAGAATGGCTGTTAAGGCAATTCCCCCAAAGCTTAACGGGAGTAGCCTTTGAATGGTATGCCTCGCTGGAGGAAAACAGTATCAAGAACTGGAAAGAAATGGTCGCCGCTTTTAAGACCCGATTCAGAGTCACACCTCGTCGTGTCACTTTGACCAGTTTGGTCAATACTAAACAAAACAAAGGAGAAACTGCCTCGGACTTTGTCGCGAGGTGGGAAAACATGTACACGCGATGCCAGTCAAACATCTCTGAGAAAGAGGCGGTCCGCATGCTCATGAATGGGATCCGTCCACCTATGAAAGTGCTCCTGGCAGGACATAACGTTGTCACTTTTGAGGGCTTAGTGACTAAAATCATTGAGTTCGAAGGGATGGAGGATGACATCAACCTGATGTATGCTCTCCCCAAGGAAAGGCCAAAGAAAGCTGAAAGCAAAACCGTGAAAACAAAAGCGGCCAGCAATCAAGTCGAAGGCACGAGTGGCGTACAATGGGGAGAAAGTGATGAAGAAAAAGACGGGACTTCACAAACCCGTGCCCCAAGACCGACTTTGAAAGAGTTACAAAACAAACCATACTCTTTCAAAAAAGAGAAAACCAAAAAGTTGTTCCAGCAAGCAATGAAGGTGCTGGAAATACGACTCCCGAGGTGCAAAAGGCCCGAGGAAGAGAACAAAGTCAATCACCCGAACTATTGCCCATACCACCGTGTATTGGGTCATAGCATAGAAGACTGTTATGTCTTCAAGGACTGGATCGAGAAAAGAATCCAGGAGGGAGCGATTCCACTCCATGATGACGCTAGGCAAGAGCCGGCACCTCATGCTGGGCCAACCAGAACCCCAGTTGCCAGCGCGAATCGCGTCTCTGCTTGCTCTGACGGCAGACCACCCACCACTTGGAGTGTAAGCCTCAACAAGAGCACCAAAAAGAAGTTGAAGGTGCTTCAAGCTGAACCCAGGCTCAGATGGAAGAATGCCATCACCCCCATCGTGCCGAGAAACGTTGTCATACCAACGAGATTGCCTCCCAAACCGAGACGTGGTTATGTCCCGGTAGCACGATCAAACAACAACAGACCGTTCTGGAGGAAAGTTGCGTCTCAGGAGATCGAAGAACAATATATTCAAGGAAAACCAAGGCAAGCCACCCTGGCTGACTTTCTGTCCCCCAGGGATTTTACCAAAATTACCGGTAAGGCTTGGAAAGATGTGACAGAAAGAAAGGAACGTGAGAATGCGGAATCTGAAGAGTTCTGGACGGCTTCGTGTCGTCACATTTCCAGCAATGATCAGGGGAATGAGGATCTCTCTGACAAGAAGGCATCTCAGTCAACCCCTGACCAGTCAAGTCAGCAAGCCCAAGAAACATCGACACCCTCCGCGGCTATGCAGTACAGTCAAATGGGGTCATCATCGTCTCGAGGAACACAAACCGAGACCACCCCTGCCAAGACCAAGAAAACCCACAGGGGCCGCAGAAACAGAAAATCCAGCACTCGGGCAAATACGCCTGGAGAATCTTCCGGGTACCAAGGTCCCGGGGCTCCGGATTCAGAGCTAATGATCCTTCCAGTAACCGTCAATGGGCAAGAAAGAAGGGTATATGTGGAAATTCCCAGAGAATGTCAAAGTAAGGACGGCGGTTTAAACTTAAACAATTTGGGTTTCAACTTGCTTGTGGAAGACAAAGCAGGACAATCCGAACTCCCTCCTTCTGTGATACAGACTCTAGCCCAGCACGTGTCTGGTCTAATGAGTGAAGCCATAAATGCGACGAAGCTTAGGAGAGAAAGGGAGGCAGCGGCGGCTAAAATGGCAACCACTTCAACCAAAACTCCAGCTAAAACTTCAGGGCCGGAAGAATGCTACTTCGAAGATGAATATTCATGGCCTGGTTCCAGTCCTCCCCGTGATGACATGGATAACAATTATGACTTTGATTGTCACTTCAGTAGTGACGAAGAAAGGGGTGGTAGTGCCGCCGGTGCATGCTGCAATGTCTTCGCGACCTCTGATACTGAGGATGAAGGAGATGGCAATGAAAATTATGATGATTTCTATGAAAATGCCGAAAATGATGCAGTCCAACCATCTGAAGAAACGGAGGTGGAAGATAAACATGTGACGGAAGAAACAGCTGTTGCGACTCCGTCATCACTTTTAAGAGGTGAGGGGTCGACCACAAGAAATGGTGTCTTTTACCAGGAGGTAGAGCCTCGCGGACTCCCCACCCGGCAAAGGATGAATATGTTTCTAAGAGCACGGAAACAGTGGCGAGAATTGGCCACTTGGTACCGCACGGTTATATTTCACCCCGAGCTAGAGACAGAAATCTTGGCAGATCCCATGTGGTGGGTCCACGAGCTGATGAAAGGAGATGATATCGATCAGTTGCTGGCCGCATGGCTGGTTGGCAAATATCAACTGAGAATGTCACTCAAGAAATCTCAAAGCACGGAGGCTGCAGAAACTTGCCGGCATCTAAGTGCTTCTGATGAATCCGAGGTAGAAAATGATAGTGATTCTGAAAGGATTATAATTCAAACATCTGCTCTCAATTTCAATGATAACTCTGACGATGAGTCGCCACCAGAAGTGACATTCGAAGCGGTGTCTGATTACATCGACTTCTTAATGGACTTGAAAGTCCAAGACTTTGACTTATTCCAAGACGAACTGAAAGTGGATGAAGCCATAGATAATGCCACTGACTTGGATCGTGATGGTATCGAGCATTTGGCCGTAAAAAAAGTGGCCGCTGATATCATTGTGAACAATGGATGGGATAAAATAGGCGTGAGTGCGGTCAGTGCCATGACGAACGACCAGATCGCCTACGAGCATGCCAAGGTATTGGATGCACGTGAGAAACCACAACAAGAGACTCCGTTTTTCGAAGGAGGTCTAGGCCGGTGGTTGCGTCCTAAGCCCGGTGATAATGGATGCTCCACCCGAGAAGAGTTGATTGATGCATATGTCCAGTACCTCAAGAGCTTGAAAATGATAGCCCCTGAAGAGTTTCACAACATGTTGAATCCAGAAGACTCCTCCGAGTTGGAAGACTATGAAAAGGAGGCTATCGCAAGAATGTTCAAAGAAGAGGCTGAAGGTACTGGCCTTGAAGAAGGTGAAATCACCCCAGAACCCAGTTCCCCGGAAGCCAATCTGGAGCCATTGATGTACGGCTATAGGCAGCACCTAAGGAAAGTAAGAACTGGAAGACCGATGGTGGAAACCTCCAACCAAGTAGAGACAAGCCAACAAAGATCGCCGGAACAACCACACGACTCTTGGCAATACGAACATGATGAAATGGTAGAGTTCTATGTCTCCTACCTCAAGGATTTAAGGGTCTCTGATCCCAGAACCTTCAAATATGTTATGGATCCTGTGCACTCAATGTTTGCTAGCGAATTTGTTGAGGATTTTGAGAGAGAAGCTGTTGAGATAGTACGGAAGGAGTTGAGAAATGGAAAGACTCCCGCGTACGTATCCGATTCAGACAATGATGATGACGCGCCCTCAGCATCTTGCCGTCATATTACTGCCGATGATGACAGCGATGATGAAAAGGATAAAGGTGAATCATCAAACAATGAGCCACAAGCGCCACCGCCACAAGAAAGAGCTAGCTCTAGGCGGAATCCCAGGCGAAGACCCGGTGAGCTCGGTCCCAATGATGTAGACCCAAATGCGCGTATATTTTTCACAGGAGGGCCCAACTCCTCAGAGCCCATTCTAAATCTAACCCCTGCGCTCGAAAACCTCACTATACATCAATCGGCTGGGGTAGTTGCGTACCTCAGTCATCTGAAACAAAATGATCCAGGATTCATCGACATGATATCGGATAACACCGAAAATGCTGAAGTATGGGGCAGTTTCATGGAACACCCCGAACATGATCCTGACCGAGCCCGGAGAAGGAGGCGGGAGAAATTTATAGGAAAACACCCAGCTGAGGCCGCCCGTATGAGAGAGGTAGCCGCCACTTTCCACAGAATCGTGACTTCTGTTGCGAGTGATGATGACAGCGACGACGATAATTCAGGTGCCGGTCCTTCCGGGTTTTCACACCACATCAGCATCAATTGGGACGATGATTCGGACTCTGAAAGCGAATCTCATGAACCATCCCATCCTGTGAACGAAACTCCTGCTACCTCGACAGAAGATACAAGGCGTCAGAGTGCTGAACTGCACAGATACTTGCAAAATTTGAGGAGAAGGGAAGCTTCTTTCTTCAGATTCGCGAACACCAATCTCCAGATGATAATGCGGTATTTGGAATACCCTTACAACGACCCGAGTCCTATTTGGGTCAGAAATCGCGAATATTTTGTGCGAAGTCAGCCTGTTGAAGCCGCATTGGTGCGGCAGATTGCCGAAACTGCAAGGCACATCTTCACATCAAACGCACCAAGCGACGAACCCAACACTGCTACGGCTTCTTGTCATAAAACTTCTCACGACGGGGAAGAAAGCGATAGCGGTGAGGAAGAGCAAGGAACAGGTTCCGGGAACGATACTACCGGAGAAACTTCACAGAATGAAAGCACTCCCAATCCTAGAACACCTAATCCCGGAGCTCCCACCTCCAGCAGCGGATACTCAAGAGTAAGTGTGTTCTATACCGGGGATCGCGACTCGACTGACCCGCCACTGCGTGTATACTATGATGAAGACCCTGGCTCTGTATGCCCATTGGAAGATGTCTCGGACGCCTTTGAAGGCCTCTCCATGAATCAAACTATTGATACCTTCTCATACCTCAACCACTTAATTCGGGATGACCCAGAATTCCTGGATATAGTGGAGAGTCATACCCAAATTTTCACTCGTTGCTTGGAGCACCCACATCGTGAACCCAATCCAGCCTGGAGAAGAAGGCGAGAAAGGTTTACAAGAGACCATCCCGCCGAAGCCGCTCGGATTAGAGAGGTAGTTGAGATTTTCGACAACATAAGGCATCCTACTCCATCCAGCGGTGATAACAGTGACGGAAGGAACTCAACCAATACCTCTGGCAATTCTCACCACATCAGCACCAGCTCAAACCGAGAAGATAGCCCAGCTCCCGATCAGACTGAGTCAGCAAGTCAGCTGGATCCTACAGTCGAGGAAATGGCAACACGAGCGAGAGTCGAAAGGCACAGGATGGTTAACTTGGATAATTATTTACGAAACCTGATGAGCACCGAACTCGCGTTTGCCCGATTTGCAGCAGCACATTTTCCAATGCTCCTGAGACACATAGAGTATCCCATGGTCGACCCTGACCCCACGTGGAGAACGGATCGCGAAAGGTTCATACGCAGTCACCCTGTCGAGGCTACTCGCATGCGAGAGGTTGCAGAGACCACTCGGCGCATATTTGGGTTGGATGACAACAATAATCTTGACCCTAATATTTCTGGTACCTCCTTTTATACCGGTACCAGCCCAAACGGAGGAAATGCTCCTAACCCGAACCGAAATCAACCACGCAGGTCAACCAACCCCTTGGTGGAAGAAACAGTGGCCCTTACAGGAATCACCAGACGTCAAGGCATCGACCTACACGCATATCTCCAGGATCTGAGGAATAGTGAGCCAGCATTCTTCCGGTTCGCAACAGAAAATTTTCAAACGCTCATGCGATACTTGGAATATCCCATCACGGATCCTGATCCTACATGGAGAAGGAGTCGTGAAAGATTTGTGCGCAATCATCCTACTGAAGCCATTCGCATGCGAGAAGTAGCCGAAGCCGCCCAGCACATTTTCAGGCCTGATGATGACAACAACCCTGGAGTCGGTCCCTCCGAATCATCTCGGTACATCAGCAGTGATGAACCTGAGAGCCCTAGAGAAAGGAAATCCAGCCGTCGTGCAGCTAAAATAGCAGAGTGGACGGACGATGATGAACCTTCTCCCAAGTCTCGGGGCAAGTCCAAAGAAAAGAAAGCCCATAGGAAGAATGCACGTATGTCGGTCCGGCCACAACCCGAATGGACTGAAATGTTTCCCGAAGGATTAGCGACTCTTATAGCCGCCACCGAAGGGAAGACAACAAGTGAACTCTTGCGAGAACTACAACTAACCGACGAGGAGGACGTTCTCTACCTCTCTGAAGAAAATGAGTTCCCGGAAGAAGAAGGTACAACCAAACCTCTCTTGGTTTACCAGAGGAGAAACAAGAAGAACCAAAAGAAGAACAAGGCATCAAAAGGTGAATCCTCTCGGAATGTTAGTTCTTGCTACCGAATCACCTGTGAAGATGCAAGTGATGATCAAGAGGAGGGATCCGAAATACCTCACCACAGCCAGACTCACCTCCACCGCAGTCTGGAGATGCTCAGTCTCAGCCTGCTGCACCTGAAACACCGCGGCCACAGCGCGAAATGCCGCAACCCCAACCCGAAACTTCTCAACCACAATCAACAACTCCTGGCCCGCGCTCTGAAAACCCCCAGTCACAACAGGGGGCAGGATACGGTTCAGATGAAGAAGATGACAGAATCCAGTACGATTACGAGTTCGTATTGGATCCCGAATACCAAGTAAACCCAGCGGATCTAGAAGGACAGCAAGTCAGAAGAGTAAATCTCGACATACACATCTCTAATATCCCTGGTCATCCTGAGCTTACCTTGGAAGACTTGAGCGAAATTGTGCGCCAGTTGGTCAACCAAACAAGGGAAGCTATAATCATGGAAGAAGAGGACGCCCGCCAAGGACAGGGGGCAGCTGAAACTCCATCCACCAGCCAGCCAAATGACACAACTCCGCCTTCCGATCCTCCTCAAGAAGGGGAAGAAAAAGAGGAAGAAGATCAAGAATCCGCGTCCTGCAGAGTCATATACATTTCTGATGATTCATGCACTGAGGAATCCGAAAGAGAAGAGTTTTCAGATGAGAACTATGAACATGACTTGTCAGATCCGATTGGGTGGACAGGACATCTGATAAAAAATGTAGAAAAATCAGGTGAACAAGTCGGGTGGCGAGGCAGTGATGAAGAACTCGAACCCGAACATCCACACTTGACCAGTCTTCGGCCATTCATACTCGACCCATGGCCCACAACTCGTCAACCAACAACGGTAAGACAAGAAAGCGAAATTCGGACTGCCCCACTGCCCTGGGTAGAAAGAATGAGGTGGAATAGGTCTCGCCGAGAAATATGCAACTTGGAATATGGCCGAGTCAGGAGACTGGTATACCCAAGTCAGCCTGAAAAGAAAGAGACTGAGAAAGAGCTTCTCCAACAGTTCCTCCAATCTCCAGTCACAGAAGGAGTGGAGGGTCATGAACCATTTCCTCATTACCCTGTTCCGACAGGATGGGTTCGACACTACATGGATGAAGAATTCCACCGGTACTATGACCCCGCCATATGGGAGAACATCCAAAAAGATACCTTGCCTGAGGCACGAAAATTCAAGAACGCCTCAAAGAGAATTGAAACTTCTCGCTTCATCACTGTCTCAGAATCAGACTCGGAGGGTGAAGGAAAGTCTCCGGACAGACGCTCTTTTAGCCCAGATAGGCCTGTTCCAATCAGGCCTGAAAGCAGGAGAGCGCATTACCCTCTCCGAGCGGACAGCTCACGACATGAAGCCGTCTCGATGCCAGGTGAACAACAATGCACGAGACCTGAAGAAGGCGGCCCTGCCACTCGCACTCGATCGCGGCAAGCACAACCAAGCCCTGTCCCGGCCCATGGACAGGGGGCATTGCAACCAGACCCGGTTAATGACCGAAACGAAATGGCAAGGATTCAAAGGAGACTTAGTATTTTGCAAAATGTCCTTGCTAATGTACTTAGACAAAATGACATCATCCTTGAGTTCTTCCGCACGCTGCAAGCGACAAGCGTAGGGGAATGGGCTGACAACCGAAGATCACTCATGGAAATAGAGCGCAAGTTGGCTCACGTTATGGAAGGACAACGCCTTGAGGCTAAAACCCGGAGGAAAGAACGGCGGAAACAAGACAAGGAAGAAAAGCCAACTGAAGCACAACTCCCTCCTAGGAGGAGAGAAGTAGGCATTTCTATCCAAGAAGGCCGTCAACCCACAGCCAAAGCTGATAAATCCATTGGCAAAGGCAAGGCACCAATGCCAATTGCGGAAAAGAAAAAGAGGCGCGACAAGGTTCAAACTTACCCTCCATCCGGTGGTTCAAATGGCAACAAGATGGAGAAAGGTGAAAGCTCGCATAGCCGACCCTCTAAAAGCGAAACTAGCGCCGTGAAATATGGGCCTCCCCGTAAAGGGAAATACTACATCGATGTAAAGATGCGTCGAATGGAAGAACCTTCCTCTGGGGGTGAAAAGATGCCGAAATGGATTCATGTCCATGGTCAACTTCAAAGAAATAAAAAGAAGACCTCTGCACCGGCTGCACTGCCTCTATCTGGAAAAACAAAGCCCGACAAACCAAAAAAGAGCACTCCACAAAAACACCAGCATGTCGTGGAACGAGCCCATAAACCAAAGAAACCCAAAGAATGCGAAAAGTATTGTGAGCATCACGAAGAATGGGGCCACACCATAAATGAATGCTTAGCCTGGCCCACTGATGGTGACAGCACCTCAGACGAAGAAACAGAAAAAGAAGAGTGCCACGTCACAACCTGGTACCCGGACTCTGAAAATTCAGAAGAGGAAGAATCCGGAAAGTCAGACTATGACAGCCCGGAGGAAGAGCCAACTGTAATGGTGACTCACCCCGTAACAATCATGCCTTTTGGGAGTGATTCTGATGAAAATGAGACCGAGGAGGAAGAAGAAATCATGTCATCTTTCCCGAGTCGACTGAACCCAGCACCCCGACAAGATCAAGCCAAAGCCCAACAAAAACAAAAGGGACAATGCAATGTCAGCTTGAGGTCTGGTACCAGAATACCTGAAAGGCAACCCCCAAGGGAAGTCCCTCATAACAGGCGAAATACTCCGGAAGAAATAGTCACTGAAAGAGAAACGAGGTCAAACGACGGCAGGCCCAGAATGACCGTAGGTGATTACAACGTGGTAGCGCATTTGCGCAAAATACCGGCCTTGCTAAGTGTCTTTGATGCTCTCATGGTGTCACAAGAGCTTCGTGAGTCTCTCATCTATGCCTTACAAAATCCCGCCAGCTTCCAAGCATACTTTGCTCAAGAAGTCCGAGAGGAGGTAGCACAAATCGAGCCAGAACCACAAATTACTTTCACGGATGATGATCTGATGGCCGGAACAGCAGACCACAACAGGCCTCTCTACACCACCGGCATCATATATGGCAAAAAGGTCAACAAGATTCTGGTCGACCCAGGGTCTTCTATCAGTATCATGCCATTGAAAACCTTGGTTCAGCTCTCCCTTAGCATCAGGGAAACTAAGAAAGATAAAATCCGGATTCATGGGTTCAATCATCAATACCAAAAGGCCTTGGGATCTACCATCATCGACATAGATTTTGGTGAAATTGTCACGCCTGTGAAATTCTTTATCATAGAGGCTGACACCACTTATAAGGCACTATTAGGGAGACCATGGCTTCACGAAAACGGCTTAGTCCCCTCCACTCTACATCAATGTGTCAAGTTCACTCGCGATGGCAGACAGTGTGTAATCAAAGGTGACGACCGGCCTTTTGAGGCACATGAAGCTGAACTGGATGATGCAAAATATTATCAACCCAGGATTGAACAGGGGGCAGCACCCACAAAGAATGCCTCTTCGTCCGACGCTGTCAGAGAGGCGGTGAAGAGGGTGGTACTCAAGGCAGCCATCAAGGCGCAAACAACCCAAATGTTGTGGGGAAGTGATAGTGAGCCAGAATCTTCTGAAAAAGCTGAAGATGATGTCCATACCCCAGTTCGCCCATGTAAAGACTCAGGAAGCGAAGGAGAAGGTCAAAGTTCTTTAGCTGTGGAGTTCATGCCCATGGAACATTGCAAAGATCTCACTCCTCGCGAGAAGGAGAGAATCTCCAAGCTGAAAACATTCACCGTCCCACCAAAAATCGAAGAAGTGGAACACGGGACCGTGATCCACCCTAGCATTCACTTTGTCAAAATAGGAGAAGTTGACCCAGAGAATGGCCAAACTCCTTCCGAGGATTGTAAACGATGGCTAGAAGAAAGTGAAAGTGAAATCAAAATGCCTCCCAAGTTGCAAAGAAATACCGATGCTCGCTTGAAGGACCTGTTCCGACGGACTCATTGTTTGGAGCCAGTCTCTAAAAGGCGGATCGAGATGTTCCAAAAGCTTTGGAATGGTGATTCAAACGAAGTGACCAAGCTCAATGGAAAGACTTCTAACACCCGGGGCCTCGGTTTCGATACACAACCAGGAACATCAAAACCCGAAACATCCCAAAATAGCCAAGTACACACAAGCCGCCATGTCTCCTCCACTGAGACATGGAGAAGAATTGGCTCCAGAAGACAGGCATCCAATGAGATAACCATGTTTGATGTGCTCCAAAGGCGCTTCCAAGAGATGGTTCGCTCGCAACAAGATGTTGAGCGCTCCATGGAACGTCTGATTGCACGAAACCAAGATCTTAGTCGGCAGATAGCAACAAAAGAACAAGAGAATCAAGCATGCCGAGAGAAGATAAAGGAACTCCAACGGCGAGTCAGCAGACTATGTCAGGAGATAACCCGACTCCAGGACGCTGGTGAAAGAGTCAAGGATAGAATAATTCTGGTATCTCAAAAGAACTTGTCTTACCAAAAAGAAATAGAGACACTCAGCCAAGTGGTAAGGGAGACCAAAGAAGCCCTCGTCTCTGCTAAAAATCAAGCCCAATCGGAAGATGCTCAGTTGCACACATGCCACAGGGTCACTATATCCGACATGCTAGAAGAAAAGAATGGGAATCCTGAAGCTAGCAATGAGAAAGATGGTCCTGACGGAGGCTTGCCAATACAAGAGGTGATCTCAATTGAAGAAATGAAAGAATGTTTTCAAGATGTTCTTCAGAATCTGACTCAGTCCCATAAAAGGCTCGAGTGCGAAATGTCCCGCCTTATAGTCGAAAAATCAGACCTACGCGCCCAATTAGAAAGGCTGTGGGAGAGGTACCAGGAAGAAAGGAAAGTTTCTCAAAGAAGAGAACAACATCATGTGTATCAAATCCTCACCTTAGAACGATTGAGGCAAGAAACAGCCAATAGTCTGGAGAAAGAGTACAAGATAAACGACAAACTCCGAGAAAAATGTCGGCGAAGTGCACAAGGCGAGGCCGCCTGTCAACAAGAGATCCTCAAATTACAGGGTCAAATGTCGCATCATTGGGCAGAAGGTCGAAGTGGCAGATATCAAAAAGGGAAATCTCACTCCTATACAAAGAAAGCAGAAACAGAAGAGCCACATGATAGGAACCAAGGCTCGCACTCCGGTAGGTCTCGATACAAGGGAGCCAGAAATCAAGGGCATACTTGTCATCGGGTCACCATAACGGAAGCCGAGGGGGAAGAAGAAACCCTCGAGGTTGAACCTGAAATATCAGAAGGCGAACAGTTCATCTTAGCTGTCAAGAATGCCCCGAAAGAATTGGAAGAAGGAGGCCAAAACACCATTGATGAACTCAAGTCAGTAAATCTGGGCACCGAGGAAGATCCTCGACCTACCTTTATCAGTACCTCTCTCAACCCAGACATTGAAGGAAAACTGACGGAGCTCCTGAAAGAATATCGGGATTGCTTTGCTTGGAGCTACAGTGAAATGCCAGGGCTAGACCCCGCTGTAGCTGTTCATAAGTTGAAAATAGATCCAGGAGTCAAGCCTGTAAAGCAAGGCCCTCGGAGAATGAGGGTTGAACTTGAAGAAAAAGTGATTGCTGAAGTCAAGAAATTGATCAACGCCGGCTTCATAAGAGAAGAAGAAACTCCTGATTGGGTCGCCAACATTGTCCCAGTTAAGAAAAAGAATGGACAAATCCGGGTTTGTGTGGATTTTCGAGACCTGAACAAAGCGTGCCCAAAAGATGATTTTTCTCTACCTGTGACAGAAATCATAGTGGATCATACTTCCTCCTATGTGGTATACTCGTTTGTAGATGGACATTCCGGGTATAACCAAATCAAGATGGATGAAAGTGATAAAAAACACACGGCTTTTCGCACACCAATTGGCATTTTCTGCTACAAAGTCATGCCTTTTGGGTTGAAGAATGCAGGTGCCACATACCAAAGAGCCATGACCAAGATCTTCGATGACCTGATACATAAAGTCGTGGAGTGCTATGTCGATGATTTGGTGGTGAAATCTCACTCATACGAAGAGCATTTAGCCAACCTCAGGCTAATGTTCGACCGCATGAGAGCTCACACGTTGAAACTCAATCCCTTGAAGTGTGCCTTCATGGTCTCTTCCGGCAAATTTCTCGGTTTCGTAGTGCGACATCGGGGCATAGAAATTGATCCGGAGAAAATCAGAGCTATCCAGGAGTTGCCGCCTCCTAAAACACTCAAACAGCTCAGATCCTTACAAGGACGATTGGCGTACATCAGAAGATTTATCGCCAACCTTTCAGGCAAAATCAAACCTTTCACTCGACTCACCAAGAAAGATGTACCATTCAAATGGGATGATGAATGTCAGAAGGCGTTCGAGGACATTAAGCAATACCTGTTAAACCCACCAGTTTTGGCAGCACCTATCCCAGGGAAGTCTCTCATCCTATACACCACAGCATTGGATGGATCTCTAGGAGCACTGTTGGCCCAAGAAAATGAAGAAGGAAAGGAAAATGCCCTCTACTACCTCAGTCGAATGCTAGTCGGAGCAGAACATGCCTATACCCCAATCGAAAAACATTGTCTAGCCCTTGTCTTTGCAATCAAGAAACTCAGACATTATATGCTAGCGCACAAGGTCACATTGATCTCCAAAACTGACCCCCTGAAATACCTCATGACTCGACCCATGCTCACAGGCCGATTAGCAAGATGGGCGGTCGCATTAATGGAGTTCGACATAACCTATGCACCTCAAAAGGCGATCAAAGGGCAGGCGTTAGCCGATTTCTTGGCCGCCCATCCCATACCGGACGACTCTCCGTTAGCATGCGACTTTCCAGATGAAGAATCCTTACATACAGACAACCAAGAAGAATATTGGAAGATGTATTTCGATGGTTCTTCTTCTATCCAACCAGCCGTGAAACCAGATTTACCCAAACGACAAGCCGGAGTGGGCCTGATCTTTGTCACACCTGAGAAGGGCATCATCAGATATGCCCTGAGTTTGACAGAACCACGCACCAACAACGAAGCCGAATATGAAGCCCTCATCGCGGGACTTGAAATGGCTCTAGATATGGGTGTTGAAAAGATGAAAGTTTTTGGCGATTCCCAGTTGATACTCAGTCAGTTGGAGGGACAGTTCAAAATACGAAAACCAGAATTGGTAAAATATCATGAAAAGGCTCTCGAGCTTATGGCCAAGTTCACTGATATTATACTGGAAAAAGTGCCTAGGTCTTTGAATGGAAAGGCCGACGCTTTGGCTCGCCTAGCCAATGAACTCAGTGACCCCGACCAAGACGAGATTCAAATCTTGGTTCATAGAAGAAGGGCGCTCTCTCCCTGCTTCCCAAAACTTATGGAAGAAAATGAAGAAAGCGCACTGTTCATGGAGGTAGCAGCTTGGGAAGAGGAAACCATACAAGAATGGGGAGAAGTCACCCAAGCCATGACTATCGAAGATACTGAAGATGAAGACTGGAGAAAACCCTTTCTCGAGTTCTTCCAACAAGGGAAACTTCCCTCAAACAAAGGACTCAGAGAACAGATCAGAAAAAGGGCTCTAAGATATGTGTATGTCAACAATACTTTATATTGGAGGTCATATGATGGTGCGTGGCTAAGATGCATTACCAGAAATGAAGGCCACCAAGTCATGAAAGAAATACATTCCGGGGCATGCGGATCCCACCAATCGGGTTCCAGGATGCGAGTCCACATCAAATTGTTGGGCTATTACTGGCCCACAATGATTGCTAATTGTGAAAACTTCTCCAGACAATGTCACATGTGCCAAATACATGGAGACTTCATACACCAGCATCCGAATGCGTTACACCCGACTGTGGTGTCATGGCCTTTCGAGATATGGGGAACGGACATCATAGGTCCCATTGACCCTCCAGCCTCGAATGGGCACCGCTTCATCTTAGCAGCAACTGATTATTTCTCGAAATGGGCCGAAGCCCGATCATATAGAGAAGTCAAGGCCTCCGATGTAGTGAAATTTTTCACTACAAACATCCTCTACAGATATGGCACCCCCAGGAAGATCATCTCCGACAACGGGACCGCTTTCAAGAATACCAGAATCGATGAATTCACCAAGAAACACTATATTGAGTGGAGATATTCCTCTGTGTATAACCCCAGAGCCAATGGCTTAGCCGAGGCGTTCAACAAGACATTGATCAAAATCCTCCGAAAGACGGTCGGGGATAATCAGAAAGATTGGCACAACAAACTGTCAGAAGCATTGTGGGCGTATAGGATCACACATCGAACTCCTACTCAAGCCACGCCCTACTCTCTAGTATACGGGACCGAAGCGGTTCTCCCCATTGAGATCGAGCTACCCTCATTGAGAGTGGCTATGGCCTCAGAAATCCCCATGACCAAACAGATGCAGCTCAGATTTCAAGAGTTGGACGGAATGGATGAAAGAAGACTCATTGCACAACAGAACCTAGAGTTATATCAAGCTCGAATGACGCGGGCCTATGAAAAGCTTGCAAGACCAAGAGCGTTCAAGAAAGGTGAGTTGGTGTTGGCATTAAGGCGACCAATCACTGGCCGGCACCATGGCCCAAAGTTCGCACCAAATTGGGAAGGTCCCTTCATAGTCGACCAAGTCTATGATGGAGGAGCCTATCTCCTGGCCACAGAGAACGGAGAACACCCACTGCCAGTCTTAAATGGAAGATACCTCAAGAAATATTACAGCCAAAATCAACTCCCGGAATACACGAAGCCTCGACGGCACCCAGACAAAGACTTCATTGCCAACTGGGCCGAAGCCCACGAGGAAATGACACAACTGTTCTCACAACTGTGAAACGCAAAATTGGTGAAACTTACCGGTGAAATTTACCAAACAAAGACTCCATGTTGAGGGAGCCTGTGTGGTTCCTGAATACGTGGAGCATGGTGAAACTTACCCCTAAAATCCGCTTAATGAAGGAGCCTGTGTGGCCCCCGAAAGCGAAAAGGGTATTTTATGACGCTAAAACCTGTGTGGAAAGCTGAAAATACCTAGACCGCTCCCCATGAAGCCTATCTGAGGGCGTGAGTCTAAAATCCCAACCTGTGTTGAGGAAGACTATGTAGCTTCCGAATACACTGGTTGCAAACATTTACCCAATACAACTCCCTAATCCGCTTTATGAAAGAACCTGCGTGGTTCCCGAAAGCGAAAAGGTACTTGAGGAGGCTCAAACCTGTGTGGTAGCTGAAAGTACCGAGGACACGTCCCATGAAGCATATCTGAGGGCGTGAGCCTCACCAACCCACCATGTTCCCTAGTAAGGTAGGGATCTTAAAAATGCGATTTGTCTCATGACCCCATAAGTCGACCTCTACACCTAACAATATACCCAAACGACAAGTCCTACGGTTCACGCTTAAGCTGTACCTCAAACAGCCATATATCCATATATCCAAATAGCAACAAAATCCTACGGTTCATGCCTAAGCTGTACCTCAAACAGCCATATATCCCTATAACAATAACAAATCCCACGGTTCATGCCTAAAGCTATACCTCAAATAGCTATACATGTACGTATATTCCCATAATATATGTGTACATCCAGATAACAAGTCCTACGGTTCACGTTTAAGCTGTACCTCAAACAGCCATATATCCATATATCCAAATAACAACAAAATCCTACGGTTCATGCCTAAGCTGTACCTCAAACAGCCATATATCCCTATAACAATAACAAATCCCACGGTTCATGCCTAAAGCTATACCTCAAATAGCTATACATGTACGTATATTCCCATAATATATGTGTACATCCAGATAACAAGTCCTACGGTTCACGCTTAAGCTGTATCTCAAACAGCCATATATCCATATATCCAAATAACAACAAAATCCTACGGTTCATGCCTAAGCTGTACCTCAAACAGCCATATATCCCTATAACAATAACAAATCCCACGGTTCATGCCTAAAGCTATACCTCAAATAGCTATACATGTACGTATATTCCCATAATATATGTGTACATCCAGATAACAAGTCCTACGGTTCACGTTTAAGCTGTACCTCAAACAGCCATATATCCATATATCCAAATAACAACAAAATCCTACGGTTCATGCCTAAGCTGTACCTCAAACAGCCATATATCCCTATAACAATAACAACCCCACGGTTCATGATCAAAGTTGTACCTCAAACAACTATACCTATATGCATATTTTATAACATATGCATATATCCAAACAACAACACCACGGTTCATGCCTAAGTTGTACCTCAAACAGCCACATATCCCTATAATAATATACCACGGTTCATGTTTAAAGCTATACCTCAAATAGCTATACGTGTGCGTATATCCTCATAACATACGCATACATCCAAATGACAGATCCCACCAGCTGTGTTTAAGACTATGCCTCAAATTGATATACATATACGTATCCGTATAATGCATACACATATCCAAACAACGACCTTATGAGCTGTACTCCAGTTATAATCCAAAAAGACCCCATATGCCTGAAATATATCCAAGCTATATTCTTGCAATTCACTTTAAGGCAGATATATCATTATCCAAACAAACAAGCCATAATCAATAAACAAAAGATCCAGTAACAAGAACAAACAGTCAATCAAACGACCAAAACAACAAACAACGTTACCAAAATAGAAAAAAATGAAAAGAGGATGCCTACGCAGGGGGCAGGGCCATATTCCCTGCCAACTTGTTAACAGCATCAAACAATGATTGGAGCATCACCTCTATAGCCTCCAAACGAGCGTGCAACTCCCCAAGCTGCTGGTCCAATGGAACCTGAGCCGGTGGAGGATCTCCAATGGCAGACCCGTCATCTGAAGGAGGAGAAGCTTCTCTTATTGGACTATATTGGTTCACAGCAGCATTTTCCTGCAAAATATAGCCATTGATCAAATGATTGGGGTCAGGTGCCAGATGACCGTCCTGATCACCAACCCACCCAAAAGAAGGCAAGACATCCAGGAGATTGCGGCAGTACACCATGTCCCTCTCGGATACAGGTCTTCCCCACAGCATATCAGGTATTGGGATCTGGGCTCGATTCATTAAAGCCGTTATCAGATGACCATAAGGTAAACACCCGCTTGTGAACCTTACTGTCTGATGCATGTGCTGAAGTATCAAACTGGCCAGATCGGGCTTGTCACGTTTACGGATAAGCGGACGAAGATAAAACAAACCCCCTGGCCGAGAAAGATTGGTCAAACTTCCCTGTGGAAAGAGAATTTGAGTCACAACCAAGAAAAGAGCCCTGCAAACAAATTCAGCATACTTAGCAATGCTCAAGCAAAAGAAAGATGAAAAATTCAAACACACCTGTGAAGCGCGGGTAAATGCTCGGTGGATACAACCTCAGCACCTCTCTCATAAGGATGAGCTTTGAACCAACGACGACAAGCGCCAAAGGTCCCAAAACCCTGAGGCCAATACTCATAGGCATACACGGCCATGCCACCTAGACCCTCGGTAGCCTGGATAAGGGCAGCCAAATCCTCCCTCTCTATATGGAACTCTCTGCCGAATAGGTAAGAGGAAGCAGAGGGGACCCCGAAGTGATCAAATGTTACCCTGAGATTGGCATAAAACAGACGCACAATCGAAGGATAAAAAGGGCGATCGAACAAAGTCAAACCCTTGAGGTTCCAAGCATTTAACCAACCATCAAGCAGGCTCTTAGGCTGACCCGCTATGGCGCCGTCAGGAGTAAAGAAAAAACAGTCGGTCACTGGGCGCCGATCGCCTCCGGTATTATGCATGTGACAATCAAAGGCTTTGGCATCCCGAAAAAGATAGCGGTTGTCAGGGACTAAAGACCAGTTGGGAACAGTCGGGCCTGGGCTCGCCACCGAAGAACTAGAGGTGTCTCGGGGACGTTTTGGGTTCGAGACAGACATGGTGAAAGAAGACTGCAAAAAGCTAAACCCTAAAAGCAAAGCAGAAAGGGCGGCGTCGCCGCGGCGTTTAAATAAGGAATAGAAGATAGTGACGCCAGGATTCTGACCTAAAGGCGTTTGATTCTCATGCACTAATCGCTTTGTGATTAAGGGGAAAATATCACAAAAGATATACAAGATGAAGAAACATAGAAAGATATAATCCAGAAAGATATCACAAAAGCATAAGCAAAGCGCTACAGATATCCGGTCTCATATAGTCATACAAAATAAGACAAGCATAATGTCATAGCTAACTAAAGACTAAAAATGCGATAAGGGAAGATACAAGGAGCGCAACAACTCCATAAATTTCTATCCTGTATCAAAGATATCAAGAAGCTGGCGACTCGACCTCAGGCTCATCCTGAAGATAAGGCTCAGTCCTACCACTACCTCCAGAAAGTGGCTCAGTGTCTCCTGAAATCGGCTCTGTATCTCCGCTGCCGACCGGACTATCCACAAAGGGGACTCCAGGACAAGAGAGGGCTAGCACGACATCAACAGCTGCACCCTCCATGTCATCGTCTTCTGACATCAACTCATCATCATCAGTCCCACCGGGTGGCACAAATCCTACATCCCCAGGGTCAGACAAGTCTGTCAACATAACTCCGGATGTAGGAGTGTAGCTCGTCCCAACATCCAAAGGTGGGACAAAGTCAATGGGGTCCACACCTAGCAAAACGGCCGCCCACTCAGGATAATCCAGTAACACCTCTGACAAAGGCACTGCCCCCATATTCGCATCTGTCATGAGGATATCGTGAAGAGTCTGAAAATCACGATCATCAAATAGCTCGTCAATCATATCCTTCCCTAAAAAAAAGGAGAGGAGGAAAAGGTCGATAAACAAGAACTTCACCCGGTCTGTTCTCACAATTACGCTCATAAGAGCCATAAAACTAAGGGTACCTGAGGAAGGCTGAACAACAAGAGCAGCATCCTCCTGAGTCTCCGGCTCCACGTCCTCCCGAGTCTCTGGTCCCACATTCTCTTGAATCTCCAACTCCACGCCAGGGATAGCACCTGAAAGCTCGCCTACGCTAGCAAAGCTACGAGCCGAGAACTGATATTGACAGCATAGCTGCCGTAAGCCGGAAGCCCAGAGATCAACATCGAAGGCCCCTAGCCAAGGAGGAAGTCGACCTGCAAAGTAGTTGACTCACAATGAATGCCAGGAAAAGCAAAACAAGTAAAATACAGCAGATAAGGGAAGTACAGTACCTAACCCTCGAAGTATAGGAGGAATCTGAGGTAAAGGGGCTGGCTCGCATCCCAATACCGTCACCGGAACAATAGCTAGGGAATCATCCGAGACCGGGTCCTCATCCTCTATAAATGGAGCAGGAATAGCTGAACGAGGGTGTAACATCTCCTCAAATGGCACCTCCAGTGTCTCTATCCCTACCATCTCCACCTCAACTCCCCCAGTCTCAGCCTCAGCGGGCACAATCTCACTAGCCTCTGCATCAGGCTCAATAATTGATGCCGTAACTACCCCTATAGTCTCTTGCGAAGTCGTCACCTCTGTCTCACCGGCACTAGACTCGGCAATAAGAGCACTACCCCACAATCCAGAACATGAAGTACCTGGATGTAAAACATGAGACAATACCATAGAAACAAGATAAAGTGAAAGAAATGTAAGGAAAAAAGAACATACCCGTGAAAGGCGTAAGCAAGGGAGGCTCCATAGAGAATCTGATGCCAGACGATCCCTCTCCCAGTCTCGGCCGCAGCTCATAGCGAGATACCTCCTCCAAAGACGGAGAATCCTCGCGGCACCTCTTCCCCAGCTCTGCGCGAGCCTCTTCCTCCGCAAGCTCCTCAGGGTACTCCGGTGAAGGACAGGAGGATAAATCCGGATCACCCTCAAGAACGGGAGAACCAGACGCAGGCTCGAGCACGGGCTCCGGCTCAAGCTCAGGCTCAGGAACGCCTGATATAACGATCCCATGAGCCTAAACACATATAAGAGGAAATACGAAAGTCAAAGAAACACCGCATACCTGTATATGTGGCCCAAAATTTATAACTCTCCGGCCCGTAGGAAGGTGTCCGCGATGACTCGCCTTCGGCTGGAGGATCCTCTGCAAGTACGAAGTAGAAATGGCCAAAGTTGTATCTCCCTAGACCTGTAGCAAAACAAATTAGTAGGTGATACTCAATCCCCATTTACAATAAAACAAAGAGACATGAAAGGCAAATAGACGAGTAAAAGAAAAGAAACCATACCTGGAGACGATCCAGCATGCAAAGGTGGAGGCTCTCGATATCTCGCAGGTCTATAAGTAGAGATGACAGAGCCATCAGCCCCCAAGAAATTCCTCAGCGGTCTTGAACCACTCTTACGCGTCCCTTGCCTGCTCTGGGAGGACGCCCTGGGAAGATACACCTTCTCCTTCAACGCTGAAATAGAGATGCCGTGGGGTATCCTTGCCCAACCCCTAAACCATTTATCATATCTCCCTGTCAATTTTCCCCTCCGAGAGATAGCAGGGACCACATCACAAGTATTGGTACCTAGGCGAAGGGAGAAAGCCCCGCGGGTAGCGCATGACTCAAGAGTGGCTTCAGGAGCCCGAGGAAGCGTGAAAACAGAAGGGATGTCTTGGTCAAAACCAAATTGCCAAGCGCATCGCTGAGGAGCATAACTCTCGTGAATCACCCTATTCCCCATCCTCATAGACAAACACCCAGGCCTGATGCTAATCGCAAAGTCACGATCCCTCCTAAGGTGGATAGAACTGAGCCTGGGGCGAGTATTCGGGACGTCAGGGGCTGTATCCCTCACTACATACTCCCTCCCCGAGCCTGAATCCTTCGGCCAACCTCCTACAAAGGCCTCGGGACGATAATCAGAGATATGACGAGAACTCTGGGAGAAGAATAAGTGAGCAGTAATCTGATCTGGATCATGCATGGTGCACCCGGCAATATGAATCAAAGCAGGTAACAGCGACCTCATACCAGCCGAGGACGAGGGAATATAACACCTCTCCCAGAAGATATAGAACCACCCATGCAAGATGTGAATAGGCATAGCTACCTCAGCACGAGAAGGATCTCTGGAGGAAGTCAGCTCACGCATGGATCGATAAAGATTTACTAAAGCAGGGACAGCCAATGAAAACTGGTTACCATGAGCCAGTGCGTTGGCCGCTATAAAAACCCCGGGGCGAATATACCCCACGGGCTCGAAAATGATCAGGAAATAACATAACCACCAGGCTAGGTAAGCAGTCAACACAGTCTCGGTGTCTAAAACAAGGGAAGAGATGTCTGAAAACTGTACCTGCTCAGAAGGAGCATATGTCCTATCAGAGCCCAACACCACTGGCTCCAAAGGATCAGCGAAGCCCGCTGCCTGACGCTCCGAAATTCGGTCAGTAAAGTATCTAACCCAATCTCTCAAGGGGACATCCCTGCTCAAACCACGCTGTGAGCGTGACATGGCGATCTCATAATAGATCCGAAAGACAGTCCTGAGTGAATCCGGGTGCAAGTCAAAACCACGGTGATCGACGCCGTAGAGCTCTATCTCAGGAGGTACCCTCTCCTCATAAAACAAACCCTCAACCGGGACTCCTAGTAAGCGAGACATCTGCTGGAGATCGATTGTGGCATCACGGTCCTCCAATACGAAGGTGTTGTGCACATAATTCCAATGAGTGGCCATGGCGCGAAGAAGGTTGGAACCCCACGAATACTCAAACAAAGCAAGGGCTACACCCCCGAATAACTTCACATTCTCTAACTCTTTCCACATGCGGCGCAAGACATATCTCGTCCACTCTACCTGGCCAGGACTCCACTCCAAACCTCCCTGAACCCTCAAACGCCCAGAAGACCAAGGAACGACTCGACCCTCCATCATCTCAATGCTCAAAAGATGTAGGTCTGACGAAAAAGTACTCCGACCGGTAGGGCCCAAGAAAAGGCCCTCAAAACTCTGAGTAGGAGGCCCATACCTGTCGTACGCCACAGGATGATGAGAGTCATAAGCCCAACCTTTGCGCTTCTCAACCCGAGTAGGTGGGTCAGCGATCAGGCGAGGATAATGGTAGATGGGAGGTAAAGGCAAACAATCATGACGATCCAGCAAGCCATGAAAGTTGTCTCTGCCTTGGAGAATCTTCTTCTTCCATCTAGCGTGAAGATGACGATAGATCTTCTGAGGATCCAGATATTGGTCAATATAAGAAGCAATAGCCTCGTCACTGGGACCATAGAAACCTGTCCTGACAATGTCAAAGCGAGGGGTGGTGCTGTAAATCTCTTCTGAAGGTCCCATAACCACCTGTAAGTACGGGTGTCACAAAAAAAGAAATGAATAATGCTGAAAGAAAATGCTCGAGATAAAGGAAACTGGGGGCACCAGAGTAAGTCGTTTCGTATGCGACTTCACAACTTACTCTGGTGGGGGGCATTTGTTTGCCTTCAATTTCGGCCGTTAGCGATTACCCAATTATCGTTAACTTAAGTCCTAGTAAAAAAAGGGCCTCATTTGGTACCAAAAGCAAGAAGGGCCGGGTGGTAGGCTTAAAAGAAATACCGGGCCAGTAACAGATACGCAGGATGGGCGTTGCAAGGAAGCGATAAAGGGCTTGTATGATAAACGAAAGAGTCGTTGTTCCTAACTACATACGGGTTCAAGACAAACCAAGCGAAAATTAACAAGCTAAAGTTTTGGGTTCAAGCATACACATGCACACTCAAATACAACAAGCAATGAAACACAAATAATGAGCTCGTACAAACCGTATAGAAAGGGTATAAAGGGGCCCACAAATACAAATACAAATACAAGCACAAGGATGCATCTCCCAAAGATATACAAGTATACTGCTAAAAAAAAAATGTATATATCGACAGTTATGCAGCCCAGAAAACAAATCAGTAGTTAGCGACCCAAAGGTAGCCAGAGACCCATAATGCAAATCAGAAAATCAAGTGAAAAGGGAAGGGAAATGGGGAGCCCACATACGATGGCCTAATCAACTTGGCCCAAGCTCAGTTTCGATGCGACCCAAACCCGACCCAAGTCCACCAGTGACTCAACTCGACTTGGGTTCGTCGGCGACAAAAGTCGACTGGGTTCGACCCGACCACGTCCTGCTTCCGACGCAGTCGACTCGGACTCAACTCCGACTCGCGTCTAAACACTGAAAATGGAAAGAGTGGACAGGTGTCAGCCTCTGATTGGTTATGGCAAAGGGTCCCGAGCACAGAAAAAACAAAAGAAAGAGAGGTAAACTTACGGAGAAAACTCGTCTTCTCCGACGTAAGTCAACCCCTCGCCGCCGTCTCACGCCGTCTCAGCCCAAACCAATGACACCAGCAGATAGGCGATGAGCTCACAGTCCCAACGATGCCAAGCTCGGCTATGGAGAGGCTCTGCAAAGCACAAGTCAAAAGAGGCATGAGAACAGAATCGAGAGCGAGAACAAGGCAAATTATGCAAATTGAAAGGAGAAAGAGGTGTACATCACCTGAGAGGAGGTCGACGACGCTCTGAGAGAGGTTTCCAGAAGCTAGTCAGGTTCCAATCAGAGAAGCAAAGGTGACATCATCAATCGCCATGGCTAAAAGCTCGAAGAACAGTCAAAGTGTAAATTCTCTGGGTCAAAAGCAGAGAAAGGCACTCAGTGGCTATGAAATAACACAATACGAGTCTATGAAAATGTCATACACTTATAAAAACGAGTTATGACATTGAAATGGACATCTCCAATGCAAAAATGGTAAAACTGAGATAAATGCAACATTAAAAAGAGGATCCAGTACTCTCTCTGCACCCTACACCTGAAAAGGAAGGTGTAGACCTGTACCATTGGTACAAATGACAGGGTGGTAAGCTTACCACACCTCAACCTCATCAAATTCGTTGAGAAAAGCATCACATAGGCCACTGTCCCCTGCCCAGAGGCAGTACAAACCATAAAGAGTCATATAATGGTCCCCATGGGCAAATCAGTCCCAAAATGTCAAGCCTAGGGAATTCATAAGCATAACAACAAACTACAACAATGCACAAGGGACATATATTCCCAACATTACCCCCATAGCTCCCCCAAACGAAATCACAACACAGATCACATATAACAGAGCCCCAACAGGCCATGTGTGTAGACAAGTCACCACAAACAAAGTGACAAACAAATGCAGAGAACATAACTGACCAAGTCATACCAAATTTGACCCAGCAATGCCTCTCAAACATAAGCACAACTGTTAAGTGCACAAGTGGCCACAAAATAACAGCCACAAAAGACTGTAAAACACTAAAAAGAGCAAGTGTTGATCCTTATCTGAGGGGATGCACCTCCCATGCGTGTCATTCTGTGGGCCCATGGGCAGATCAGGAAATAGAAAAAGGGAACCAAGAGATGCCATGCACAAAAGGCAGCTGTAAAGCTATCAATGCCAACTTTGCCCCTGGCATCACTCCTGAGAACCTGTTGCACAAGAAAATGCATAAGTCAGTAAATAAAATCAACTATAGCAAAGAAAATCAAATGTGCACAAAATCAAATAGCCAAGGATGGAGCTTACCTCACTCAAAGGCAGAGAGAAACAACAAAATGGCCTCAGTATGAACAAGTGACATCATAGGCCAAGTATGTGCTAGGGATATGCACATGAAATGGGGGAGGGACTAAAGTGCAAGTGCCATCTCTCAATAACCATCACCTAGCCTGACAGACCATATGTGAGTGCAGCATGTCACTAAATGACATGTGCCAACTCAAACATACCCCTGACAAGAACCAAAGTGACTGTCAGAGGTGCACCCCACAGATAGCAACATGGCCATAGCACAGAAATTGCCACATGAAAACCACAAAAGCCTCAATGCAACACACATGGCCTACAAATCCAAAGTCACAAATAACCCATCAACAAATGGCTACTGGAGAGAATCAAACTCTCTTTAGAAAGCCAAGTTCAAAAGATGCATCCAAGCCATCAAAGGAGATCATATGGCCAACCTAGATACATGACATCTGTCCCAATGTCACTAAGGCGCCAGAGATACCCAATGACAGCTTTGGCATACACAACAAAGCATGACATCATCACATCCAAGTAACATGTGGTCCCACCAGTCATACAAAAAATAATAAAGAGTTAGCAAATATCAGATAAAGATGCTGCTCAAATGGATAAAACAGAAATTATCAAATGAAATCAAATGGCATCATGCCACCTGACACACTGGAATGCAAACTCCAGTCCAGAAAAAAACACACAAATGAAATGGAGAGTGTGTTTATGAGTATACCTGGCAACAAAAAGAGTCTCCAGTCATAAACCCATGAGATAAAGGCCAAGAAAAAGCAAATGGAGAAGAGATGAGATATCTACAGCTGTCTCATGCCAACAGATGGGCTTAAACAGCTACAAGTAGAGATGCTTCACCCATGCCAATCCCAGCCCTTCATCAAATCATGGAAAACTGGATATGCCAAAGCACATGGCTCCTCTGGCGCCTAGTAAACCCCTCTCCAAATATGCTGCCTACAATATAAAGGAACACACATGAGTGGACATCCAAATGCCAAGTGGCAACATGTAATTGGATAAAGTAAAAGAAAGTAAAAATCAGGAGAAGAACTTAACTCCAGAAAAAGAAGAGTGGGGAGCAAGTTCACATCCAGACCCTCCATCAAAGATCAAGTGACATATCAGACGCCAGGTGGCCAAGGGAGCATAGAAGAAACCCTAACCTGGGGCTATAAAAGACCCTCTCCATCGACTAAAGAAGGAGAGCAGAAAATTTAGCACCAAAGCTCTGCCATTTTGTTTTCTCAAAAACTTTTTCTGTAAAAAAAATACAAATAGAAGTTAGCCAAGTTAGTCAAGTTCAAGCTAGAAAAAGGTAAAAAAATGGTTTGTAAATAGAATTTAATTGGAAATAAAGAATTTTTCCCCTATGTCTTACCTCTGTTTGGTGCAATTCTTTTTTTTCTTTCTCTTTCTCTTCTCTTCTTTTCTTTCTCTTCCTTTGCATCTCATGTTTTGAATTCATAGCCTACATGTGGCTATGCTGTTGCAAAAAAATGTACAAGTTAGAAACATACCGATTGTTTGTCTTGATAAAAAAATGATGAATTTTTAAGTCATGTTTATTTACCTATTTCAACTTGCATTTAAGGTATACTCCTCTGTATAATTGTTCCCATATGCATGAACCCATAGTCAAATCTTGTCTGCTTATAACTACATGATAACAAAATGTTAGTTAAAAGTAGCATGAAAGTGAAATAAACAAAATTAATTGGAAAGAATGAAATGAATTGTATAAACTGCTCAAAAGACAACAGGTAGAAGATGGAGCATCTCAGCCATGCAAGTTTGAAGACTAACAATAAACAAAGACAGTTGAAGACTTTACAGTGTTCATGAGCCATGGAATAGTCATATAACAGTGTGTCTGCCTGGAGCAACCACTTTGGCTGTCTCATGGCTTTGTTTCAGTTCTCAGTATGTTGCCTGAGTGTGGTGAAGTCAGAGGGTGTGTCAGCCTGGAGCTACCACCTCAGATGAATCCATGTCTCAAATAAATCCAAATAACCATGTTTCAGATCCAAATAAAAACCCCTTAACTTAGTACCCAGATTTACAATCCCAAATCTTCCAAAAAAAAATGATGACCTAAATACAATAAAAAAAGGCCCTAAGATAATATCCCAATACTTAGATTGAATGCCAGAAAGGCACTTAAATGCCCAGTCCAAATGTTATCCCACTAAAAAACCCAGAAAGCATCCAACAAAGTTCCAAATACTAGCCCAGATAAGAAACTAGATGTTGGCCCAATATCCCTTAAAATCCAAAAGTCAGATAGATACCAAAATAATGTCAAAAGTATTACCAGAATACTGCCCCAAATACCAGCAAATAAATACCCAAGTAACAATAGAAAAATACCAGTATGCCAGATCTTCAAAATCGATGTTCATACAGCAAACAAAAAAACTTTGCCAGTAAAAGATCTTAACCGCAAATCAAACCCCTTTTAGAACAAATTTACCAGTTAAACAGTCTGATAGCAGGCTTTGGCCCTCAATAAATCCATACCTAAAGAACCAAGGCCCTGCAAACATAATAAAATCAAATATTAAAATCATCTCAGAGTCAAAACCAAAACTTAACTGATACCCGATGCCAGTAAAGCCAAGCCATACCAAAACCAAGACATATATCCAACTGGCACTGAAATGTCAGTATAATAAGGAATCCCATGCCAAAGTCGAAAACCCAAAACCCAGCTAGTACTAAATACCAGTAAACCAAAATTAAGCCAAGACCAAAGAACAAGTCAAACTAATGCCAAGTGTCAGTGAAACTGAGCAATACCAAAACCAAAACCCTAAATCCAATTGGGTACCAAATGCTGGTGAATCAAAATTGGCATAAGGTCAGAAACGTAAGACCCAAAAAACCATGGTAAATGATAAAGAAAACCATGGGAGAAAATATAGCCAAACCACATGACCAGATAACACCCGAAAGATCTTACCAATACAAAAAAGGCAACAATAGAGAACTGAAACAGGATGCTGTAAAGTCCGAAACGAAAGAGGTGAGAACAACTTATCTGGGCTTTCTGGGGGCCCGATGAGAATTCTTGATCGCCGAAGGTGCTACTTCACTATGCACGAGTTTGAAGCGGTGTTAGTCCTATCACAAGTAGGTGACGTTTGGCCAGGGAAGAGGGACGGCCCTCGGCACTCGACAAAGATGAGGAGGAAAGGCCATCGCCGCCCCATTTCTCTCTTTTCCCTCTCAAAATCGCTCTCAGATTCACGATCGGAGCAAACGAGGAAGAAAGATGAGGAGTCCAAACCCTATCTCATCGACAGATCGAGAAACATCTGATTCAAACGCGTCGGGTCTATAGCCTCGCGCATACACCAAACGACTCAGTCGATTCGACCCTTCTGGATCTTTTGTGGCTTCGTCTGTGTGACGAGTCACTGATGACAAAATACGAAACAGCGAACCCAGTAGCCAATCAAGAATTTTCCTCTATTTTCTAAAATACAGAAACTTTAAAAATCCGTTAAAAATAGCTAGGAAACTCAGAAAATTCCCATAAAATACCAAAATGTCCAGAAAAATATAAGGAACATTTTTCTATAACAGTTCAAATTTAAATTCTCAATCAAAGATAGAATTAAAATTAAAGTCATAAAAACGGTTAAAATTAATAATTACAAAAAGCTCAAAAGTTGAATTATGTCAAAAATCCAATAAAAAGGTGCAAGGGTATGAACCCCTTTGACAGCAGGTACCTCAAGATGACTTGGACAGCAGGTACAATTAAACGGTAACTGCCGTTAAGAACAAATTTTATGCAAAACTCCCGGAATCTGGAAATAAAATTCGCAGCCAAATCAAGACACAAAACCAAATTAAATCCAAAACTCAAACTCAAATCAAATTCAAAACCCAAACTCAGATCCAGTTTAAATCCAAACTCAAGTCAAATCCAAAACCCAAACTCAAATCTAGTTTAAATCCCAACTCAAGTCAAATCCAAAACCCAAACTCAAATCCAGCTTAAATCCAATCAAGTCAAATCCAAAACCCAAACTCAAATCCAGTTTAAATACAAAATCAAATCCAAATCTAAACCCAAATTCAAACTAAACCCAAAACCCAAATTCAAATCTGAAATCCAAACCCGAATTAAATCCAGACCCAGAAAATCTATATCCAGAAAATCCAAACTCGAGACCCGGACCTAAATCCGAAATCAATACAAATCCAGAAACAAAATTCTGTAATCCAGGGACCAAACTTTAAATACGTCTGAAAATCAGAATTTGGTAAATTCTAGAACATATGAAGACCAAAGTTTAAAATGTCCAAAGTGACCAGAATTTCCAAACACGCCCTAATACCAGAGTTTAAAATATTTTATAATCTAACTCTTGCACGTCACAGGGCCAGAAATTCAATACGTCAATAGTTGACCAGAATCGACACACGTTCAAGGACTGGGACCTCAACATGCTTTAATGCCCAAGTTTCCAGAAACGTCTGATAACCTTGATTCTAACACGTCAACAAACAGACCTAAGTTTTAAAATGTTGATAAATTGAAGTTTTAAAATAATTAAAGCTTTAATATGATCTGAACACCAAAGCTTTGCACGTCTATGTCCGTTCTCTTTAAGCTTACAATGCGTATTGTCTAAAAAGAGCAAACCCAAAATTGTCAAATATAGAAACATGGTTAAATGGGGATTAATAGATAATCACCCTAAATCAAACTCCAGAAATTTTGAAACTCCAAACATAAATTAAATTCTTTTGCATCATGTTTCGCATCATATTCATTCTCCCATGGTTGCATCATCCGCTCTATTTATGTCACCATTTGTTTGCGTTCTTTGATGTTAGTATCTTTTTGTAAAATGCTATAATGCTAACTGATATGCCTAATCCATTGACTATCCCGATCTAGAGGTGCTCTTGACTTGGTTCAGAGGTAATTAACAGTAGGGGCTTGCGCCTACTGGAAAAAAAGGACCTGCAGTAAACAATCAAACTCTCGAGAGGTTCGAAACCACGTCAGTACCCACATCCCTTTTCAGGTGAGTGTCGATGTTTGAGTTTCGAAACGATCGAGGGGTATCTCGTCCGCAATATCTTTTTCCCCCTTGGGAGCATCCGGTCATTTCCCCCTTCCGAGGATCAGGGTCCAAAAAGGTGCGAGACAATTGTCTACAATATATTACAGAGCTTATTTATTATAAAATATTTAATTATACAAAGAAAATATGCATAAAATGAGCAAATAAAGCATAGTCTGCGTAATATTTGAGCAATTTAGGCGATTCTGCACTCGTTCTAAGTCATCTGATCACTATAATCTATATTTGAACACATTATATTGTCTACATTATAGTTCAGAGCATATTTATTCTAAATTATTTAATTATACATAGAAATATGCATAAAATGAGCAAATAAAGCATATTCTGGTTAATATTTGAGCATTTTCATCTATTCTACACTCATTCTAAATCATCTGATCACAATAATCTATATTTAAACACTTTATATTGTCTACAATATAATTCAGAGCATATTTATTACAAAATATTTAATTATACATAGAAAATATGCATAAAATGAGCAAATAAAGCATATTATGGGCAATATTTGAGCATTTTAAGCGATTGTGCACTCATTCTAAGAAATCTGATCACTATAATCTATATTGGAACACTTTATCATGTCTACAATATAATTCAGAGCATGTTTATTGTAAATTATTTATTTATGCGTGGAAAATATGCATAAAATTATCATATAAAGCATATTCTGTAAGTGCTACAACAATTCTAGAATGCGGAAATAACCCAGAATCGTAAAATACCTCGTGCCATCGCTAATTGAAATCGAGTGTTGAGCGGATAAACTTGAAACCCGCAAACCAAGCGCGTCTCCTTAGTCTCTGATCTTCTCCACGTTCTGCAGTGAGAGAATCACTACAAAGCCGATATCGCAACCCCAACTGATGGTGTTTAACAGGAGTTAGTCGGCCTTGACTCGTTCCCTCAAGAAAATTTCTAATCTTCTCTCTCTCTTGTCTAAACTAATGTTAGAACTGAAAGAAGTCCTCTGCCATACTCTCTCCATCATAGAGATATATAAATAGAGGGTTCAAAACGCTCAGAAGATGCAAATTGCAATGTTTAATGAAAGGGTGCAATGTTCACAGCATTCTGTCCAGGTGCACCGTATTGACTGAACCAGTCCATTCTATAGACAGAATACTACATTCTCCCACTTGAACTTGCATCCTTTGCATATTAAATACCTTCTGTTTTCTTTATGTTAAACATTAGAAATGTAACACATGAACTGTAGCAGTAAGTCATCTTATCGTTACTAGCGTTTTAAACTACTAGTAAATGCGAATATTACTTTCTACAATTACAATATGCTACACAACTAATAATCCAACCTTTTATGCGATTTTGAATTCCTTTATGAATAAACCCAACGTCTATTCCAAGTCAATCTTTATGATGTAATTCTCAACCTTATGATCAAATATATTCTATATATGTGCGCACAATCAACACGAGAAAACATCTATACTTTTATGAAGAGTTAATAGACAACCGTACGATTAATATTAACTATAGGATCAATTCCTATATATACCCGCTACATGATCTTTGAATTCCTTTAGCTGCAGTATTTATTCAAAGAATCGGTCAGCTTCTATTCTGTATGAACACATTTAATGACCACTTAATTCTACTTAATGCGCTCTTTCAAAGTCAAGTACTTAATGTCAATACCTCGACCTTTACCTTTATTATTCTTAACTAGAAAGACTGCAACAGAATTATCATACAGAATCCTTAATGACTTAGATATAAAATCCACGACTCTAAGTCTCACAATAAAACTCTTCAAACACCATCGAGGGTAATCTCAAAACACACAACAAACTATACTTTATGTTGAACTAACGAACAATGTCAGTTAGACATTTCTTTATGACACAATTTCACTGGTTAACATGTATCCTTAATTCGATTTACTAGAATCGACACAACCAGTTTGTGTACCAAAATAACTTCAACTTATCAGTCTGTTGAGACATAAGCACACTATCTTAAGTACCTTAAAGATATATCATTACTTTCTTAGCAATTTAACTGTGGTCTATCCCCTAATTATTATGATATCAGTCCAAATATTCAAATGGCAAAAGCTATGTCAGTTCTTTGTGCACAAACCTGATCATACTTTATGCTTTCAAATTGCCTAAATACTTGAAGTATTTACTATTTGTTTCCTTTCTGAGTTATACTGAGGATACTGATTTAGAATGAATCTATCACCTATATTAACAGGTACTGGACGCGGTGAATACATTTCCTTATGGAATCTTTCTAAAATCTTATTGATATATGCTTGTTGAGATAGATCAAGAATATCTTGATTCCTATCTACATGGGCTTTTATTTCTAACACAAACAAAACTTCACCCATATCCTTCATATCAATATTTTAGAAAGAAATTATTCACCTTATATAACTATCTTTTATCATTAGTTACAAGTATAACATTCTCTATATATAAAACAAGTAAATAAAATTAACTCCCACTAATCTTCTGATATATGCACCAGTTCATCTTATATTTCTTCAAACCGTATGAAGAAATAACCTTATGAAACTATTAATACCATTAGTGAAATACTTGTTTTTAATTCTTATATAGAATACTTTAACTTGCTAACTAAATACTTATTACCTCAAAAGAAGAAATTTTATGATTATTTAATATAACCATCTCCTTAGATCACCATTAACAATTGCAATATTTATATCCATCTGATGTAACTCGAAACAAGAATGAGTTATTAATGCCATAATCATATGAAGTGAATCTTTCTTTAATATATGAGAGAAAATATTCATATAATTCACTACTTCTCCTAAATGAATCAATTGGTGAGAAGTCTAATTTGGTATTACTTTATGTTTACTTATGAATCCTTTTGGTTTTAAGAAATCCGTTACAACCAATAGGTTAAAACCATAAGTAACTTACCCAATTCTAGACTCAATTACACACCATTGATTCAAACTGATTTTACTTGGCATTATTCTGTAATATGGACTCATCGCAATTCATTATCTTGAAAATGTAACAGATTATGCTCAACACTTATATCTTTATAAGAGTCTTGTAGGTAAACTACGTTACAATACTAGGGATAACCGAACTTATTGCTTTATTAGATCACCTTGATATTGAATATTAAATATTCAACTTGATCTATTATTGTATTATATATCGATTAACGAATGTCAATAATTGGATTATCAATATTTGTTGATCCTTAATAATATATCCAATTATGAATTAGAGGGAGTTTTTGTACGACCTAAAACTGATCACTCCCACTAATCTGAACATTCTCTAGAACTTAATATTTCTAGATTCATATCCTAGTCATATTTCATATTTCTAATCTCTTTACCATTTTCTGATCTCACAATCTTTATTTGCTTATCGTATTGTTTCTCTACTTCCACCTTAAAACTTTACAGGTATGTAGAAATACATATATTGTGAATAACCATCAAATAAAGAGATAAATGCAGCTATACGCTTGATGCCAACTAGTCATTTTCTTACTTGTTAATCATATCTCAACCATATGAACACTCTTACTTGTTAATCATATCTCAACCATATGAACACTCTCAACTTTATCCATAATATGTCTATTCTCCTATTAAACACATATGGTCAAAAACACCAAACTGGTCATTTATCTTTATATGTGTTATAACCTTATAGGAAATCTTGATAAGACTATATTAAACTGGACAAGTATTCAAAATAAAATATACAAGTAATGACTCAGAAATATGATATAGACTCTTTTGTTGAACAACTATATTCCTCATTATGTGCTCTCGCACCTATAATGGTAATAAGCCTAAAAGATAAACTTTTATGATGAGTATTATTACATTAGCCTTAACCTAAGAGGCCAACTACTCATCTAATGTCTTATGTAAGAACTTTACATTAATATGCACATCAACCAAATCACTTTACATTGAAAGAACTTATTCTTTATAAAAATGAAACATAAGCAGTTAAACTGCTCCCACTATTCATTATAACTTATGTTCATAAGTTCAACCTCAAAAGTGGATCCTACTGGTTGATAAATTTAATATCTTTACAACTTAAATGAAGGAGAACAGTATCCTTCTAGATCTTATAACTATTATCCTCAACCCAGGAACTTTGACACTTATCATTTCTAAAGGGAATCTGCTATCCTTATGAAAGTAGAACCGATACATGCTTATCTTTATATCGAGACTTAACTTTATACTTTAATTTACCAATGCAAACTAAGTGATGTATCTTTATGAGTCAATTCTTGCATAATATTACCTGTGGGCTAAATATCATGCTATAACTCTTTATGTAATTAAACATTACAACTATATGAATCAATTTCTCACCCAGTCTAAATACTATGATTTGATTCTTCATACTTTATGATATAACTAGTTAATTATATTCCTATCCTTAATCCCTGTGGGCAAATTAAGTATTCATAATTTAACTATTATGTCCTAATATATTAAGTTAACTATGTCAATAGTCCTGTGGGACGATACTAACTTCGTTAACTTAATCTATTACAATCTTGTGTCTGTTTAATCCAAATGCGATTTTATAAACTTTATATATACATAACTTTAATCCAACTAAGGATGCTGTGGCTACTCCTTAATATATTAATATATATATTCATCACTAGACACAAGCTATGTCCTTTCTTCCTAATGTGATTTATAGATACACTATATAATATATATACCTTAATGTAATTGAAGATGCTGTGGCTACTCTTCAACTAATTAACATATATTAATCAACTAGACATAATATATTATAGTTAGATAACTAATATATATGTATATGCTCAATAACTAGCATAGTTATCTAACTTTCTTGATTAATTGATCCTTAATCAATTTATTTGTCTAATTAATCTAACAATAATATCAGACAAAACTTTATTCAAACTTTTCCAGACAATCCATTCCAGAACCTGACGGTTTGTCCCAGTTTGAATCTATCAATACCCAGACGTATCCTCATGTAACTTCATTCAGAACTGTTCGTCCTAAAACTAGACTATTTGTTCCAATGTGCTGAGTAATGCAAACAGAAACTTTATGCAAATTTAATCTGGAACGGTACGTTCTAAGCCCAGAATCCATTTCAATTTGCATCTGAAACCCTAATTCACTGGTATTTAGATTATATAACAGTTAGGGTTTACTAAACTTTCATAGATCATCTAACTATAATTATCTATATCTACATAATTATCATATGCACAATTACTGTCATATCCTTTATAAATACAATTTGTGTATTACTATACCACACGTATAGTTCTTCAAGTTTGTTTAATCAATATAATGCTTGTAACGCCAATACTAATGAATACCAGATAGTATGATGGTCTGTGGACTACATCAATAATTTATTACTATAGTATATTCAAGCATATCATCATTGACTAATCAATCTTAACCAAAAATGCCAACCATCTTTACAAAATTATTTTTTATGACAAACCGTGACTATTTTATAGAATTCCATAATAGTTATGTAATCTACAAGCTTTAATTAACAATGGAGAACCATCATATGTCTGATTATACCTTAATTTTCATCTTAAAATTCATTTGTGGACTAAACTCTGTTGGAACGGTCGTTCTAACTCCAAAAGGGTCGCCCCACACGAAAGGGTGCGTCCAAAGTTCCATCCAGAAACTTTCTGACAGACTGAACACTTTCTGGTAAACTGACAATAACTTTCTCTATACTTATTTGTTTTCTGTGTTCTTGGTCATTATAGAAACTAGATTCAAAGATCTTTCCAATGACGCAAGTTTCATCAAAAAACAAGTTTACAGATCAAAAGCTATGCCCCTCGAAATACTGACTATCACAGACGAAACCCGACAAACTGTCAGATTGACCTATCTTGCAGACAGTATATCTCACTCATACTTTATCAGAATTTTGCAAATTTACACTCTATGGAACGATATCTAAAATATCTACATCCCAGTAAAATTTCATGCAAAACCAAATTATCAATTGAGAGAAATCTGGCCCGTAATACTGAAAGGTCAGAAAATTCAGAACCCCGACTGTCTGACTACTGCTGGTTGCGACTTGATTATCTCACTGTATACCCACTTGATTTTCAAGATGTTGGTCTCGTTGGAAAGTAGACTCAGAGATCTTTCCAATCCCAAAAACCTCACTCAAATTGGATAAGCAGATCTTGAGATAATGCTCCACGAATTCAGACAATCAAGAAAATCAGACAAAAACTCAATCCACTCAACACTTACAACAGAATTTCTGATAAACCGTTATGAAATCCTATTTCAATAAAGGCTATCCAGCGGCATAACCCGCTCTGATACCAACTGTAAGTGCTACAACAATTCTAGAATGCGGAAATAACCCAGAATCGTAAAATACCTCGTGCCATCGCTAATTGAAATCGAGTGTTGAGCGGATAAACTTGAAACCCGCAAACCAAGCGCGTCTCCTTAGTCTCTGATCTTCTCCACGTTCTGCAGTGAGAGAATCACTACAAAGCCGATATCGCAACCCCAACTGATGGTGTTTAACAGGAGTTAGTCGGCCTTGACTCGTTCCCTCAAGAAAATTCCTAATCTTCTCTCTCTCTTGTCTAAACTAATGTTAGAACTGAAAGAAGTCCTCTGCCATACTCTCTCCATCATAGAGATATATAAATAGAGGGTTCAAAACGCTCAGAAGATGCAAATTGCAATGTTTAATGAAAGGGTGCAATGTTCACAGCATTCTGTCCAGGTGCACCGTATTGACTGAACCAGTCCATTCTATAGACAGAATACTACATATTCTGGTTAATATTTGAGCATTTTAAGCCATTCTACACTCATTCTAAATCATCTGATCACAATAATCTATATTTAAACACTTTCTATTGTCTACAATAAAATTCAGCACATATTTATTTATTTATACATAGAAAAAATGCATAAAATGTGCAAATAAATCATATTCTGGGCAATATTTGAGCATTTTAAGCTATTTTGCACTCATTCTAAGTCATATGAACACTTTATATTGTGTACAATATAATTCAGCGCAAATTTATTGTAAATTATTTATTTATGCGTGGAAAATATGCATAAAGTTAGCAAGGAAAGCATATGCTGCTTATTATTTGAACATTATATGGGATTCTATACACATTCTGAATCATCTGATCACAATAATATATATTTAAACACTTACTATTGTCTACAATATAATTCAGATCATATTTATTATAAATTTTTTAATTATACATAGAAAATATGCATAAGATGAGCAAATAAAGCATATGCTGGGCAATATTTGAGGATTTTAAGCTATTATGCATTCATTCTAAGTCATCTGATCACTATAATCTATATTGGAACACTTTATCATGTCTACAATATAATTCAGAGCATATTTATTGTAAATTATTTATTTATGCGTCGAAAATATGCATAAAATTAGCAAGTAAAGCATATTCTGGTTAATATTTGAGCATTTTAAGTTATTCTACACACATTCTAAATCATCTGAACACAATAATCTATATTTAAACACTTACTATTGTCTACGATATAATTCAAATCATATTAATTATAAAAAATTTAATTATACATCGAAAATATGCATAAAATGAGCCAATAAAGCATGTTCTGGGCAATATTTGAGGATTTTATGCGATTATGCACTCATTCTAAGTCATCTGATCACTATAATCTATATCGGAACACTTTATATTGTCTACAACATAATTCAGAACATATTTATTGTTAATAATTTATTTATGCGTGGAAAATATGCATAAAATGAGCAAATAAAGCATATTCTGAGCAATATTTGAGTAGTTTAAGCGATTCTGCACTCATTATATGTCATTTGATCAATAATATTTAGTTATACATATAAAACAGACATAAAATAAGCAAATAAAGCTTGATCTAGCAATATTTGAGCATTTTAAGCGATTCTGCACTCATAGTTAATCATCTGATCACAATAATCTATATTTAAACAATTTATATTGTCTACCATATCATCCAGAGCATATTTATTATAAAATATTTAATTATACATTGAAATATGCATAAAAATGAGCAAATAAAGCATATTTTTGGCAATGTTTTAGCATTTTAAGCGATTCTGCACTCATTCTAAGTCATCTGATCATTATAATCTATATTCGAGCACTTTATATTGACTACAATATAATTCAGAGCATATTTATTGTTAATTATTTAGTTATGCATGGAAAATATGCATAAAAGCAGACAAAGCATATGTTGGTTAATATTTGAGCATTTTAAGCGATTCTACACTCATTCTAAATCATCTGATCACAATAATCTATATTTAAACACTTTATATTGTCTACAACTTAATTCAGAGCATATTTATTACAAAATATTTAATTATACATTGAAAATATGCATAAAATGAGCAAATAAAGCATATTCTGGGCAATATTTGATCATTTTAAGCGATTCTGCACTCATTCTAAGTCATCTGATCACTATAATCTTTATTGGAACACTTTATATTGTCTACAATATAATTCCGAGCATATTTATTGTAAATTATTTATTCATACATAGTAAATATGCATAAAATGAGCAAATAAAGCATATTATGGGCAATATTTGAGCATTGTAAATTATTTATTCATACATAATAAATATGCATAAAATGAGCAAATAAAGCATATTATGGGCAATATTTGAGCATTTTAATCGATTCTGCACTCATTCTAACTCATCTTATCACTATAATCTATACTAGAGGGGCTATCGAGTTTCGCTCGATATTTCACATAGTAATAAAAATTAAATATATTATCTTTTAATAAATGTTGATTGTAATTAGGTTGTTTTTTTATAATTAATTTAAAGTGTAATAACTAGTAGGGTAGAAATAATAAATTATATCTCCATATGTTGAAATGTTTTGTATCGACGATAGAATTTTTGTGATGTAATTCGACAATAAGAAAGGAATGCGATGGAAAAATATTAGAAACATAAAAATTAAATTCGAGCTAAAATGAAGAACTACTGAAACGTACATTGGTGATACCATTAAAATTTAAAATATAAATATCAATTTCTATAGAAAATATTAATCGTCAAACATGTCGGCAACATGATCGTATTCATCATTAGGATAATAACCTTCACCATCAGTATGAAATTCAACAAATATATACTGTCATGATGGATGAATGGGGAATTGGGTACCTAAAAAAAAATTGATGGGAAAGAATTGCGAAGATATCTAAAATTGTAAAAAAACATAGTAGGAAAAAAAACAAGATCTATATCATTATGAAAAAAATTAACAATTAGTAGTCTTCTTAGGCATCAATAATATAAATAAAGATGTGTGGGTTTCGGTCCCTATTTTAGTTAGTATTAGTGCGACACTCCATCAAGACCTTTGATTTTTCTGCTCCAACTTAATCTGGTCCGTTCCTTCAGATGTATGTTAATTTTTTATGTGTTATCTATTGTGTTGTCATATGTGTTGCTTAGAGCTGTGTTCTCTTTTATGTTGCATTATTGAGATCCATTTTGATTGTACTACCTCATTTTTGTTACATAATTTATTTCAAACTCTCTCTTAGTTGCTTCTATGAAAAATGATGGAACAACGTTTTTTATTTGTGATAGTTAATTATAAAATATTTTAACATATGGAGATATATTTTATTATATCTATCCTACCAGTTATTACACTGTAAATTAATTACAAACATAACAACCTAATTACAATAAATATTTATTAAATGATAAAATATTTAATTTTTATTACTATGTCAAATATCGAGCGAAGCTCGATTAACCCCTCTAGTTTGAATTACTTTTCTTGACTTAAGTTTCTAAACTATCACAAATAAAAAAATGTTGTTCCATCATTTCTCATAGAAGCAACTAAGAGGGAGAGGTTGAAATAAATTATGTGATAAAAATGACGCAATATAATCAAAATGGATATTAATAATGCACCATAAAGGGAACACAATTCTAAGAAACACATATTACAACACAATAAGTAACACATTAAAAATTAACATACATCTTGCCTTCGAAAAAAAAAAATTAACATACATCTGAAAGAATGGACTAGATTAAGTCCGAGCAGAAAAATCAAAGGTCTTGATTTATATTATTGAAGTATAATCTAAATTATCTAAATTATATTCTAAACCTTACAAAGAGCTTAAATATGGATTATTGTGATTTGGTTACTTCAAATTAAATAAAAAATACTTGAAATGCTCAAATGATACTCAGAATAAACTTTATTTGCATTTTATATATGTATTTTCAATGTAACATGCAACATTTTGATAATTAGTTTTGAATGCTCAAATGATACTCAAAATAAACTTTACGCCAGTTTTGAATGTTGTTGGTGTACATGTAAAACTTGGAACGAAATTTGATAATTCGTTTGATATTTTTTAATGTACATTTTGATCTTTGACACTTATCAAATTGCATAAAACAAAACCAGCACAACTCAGTGTAAGAGGTCTGAGAGGTCTGGGGCTCACTCCAGATATCTTGACCTAAGGTCAACTTTTTAGCATATAATAATAATAATAATAATAATAATAATAATAATAATAATAATAATAATATTATTATTATTATTATTTTTTTTTTTTTTTTTTTTTGTTCGAATAAGATCTAAACTTGCTGTTATGTTCTCAGGTGCTAGATGATAATGTAAAACAGCTCTCCCAATTCTGTCATGTGCCGGCAATATTTCATTCTTTTATATGATCTCTCCTGTGAATTCAGGGACATTAAGTTTTTTTTTTTCTTCGAATAATGAATAATGTTGTGTTGCTTGTGGAGGTGGAAAAAAAAATAAAACGTAAAGTGGTTAGTGCTGATTAGAGTCAGCTAGTAAAAAATTAGGTGATTGTTCTTATCAAACCGGCGATGCCTCAATAAAAACCGGGAATGATAAGCGTCATCCAGCGAAAAATCATCCGCGCCATCCAACTCTCCCCTCCCCTCCCTCTTTCATTTTTTCCGCACGCCTGGGTGAGCGCCTCTCCCTCCCTCACGCGTCTTTCCGCCCTCATGCGTCCTTCCTCTCTTCCGCTCCTTTCGTCCTTCCTGGCGATCTATTTTTTCTTCCTCCCTCACGCTCCCTTCCATCCTTCCCTCCTCCCTGACGATCTATTTTCCCTTCTTCTCCCTCACACTTTATCATACGTTTTTAAAATGAACATATATAACAATAAATTGAACATATACAAAGATAATATGAACATAGTGTATATATATAGAACAAAAATTGGTTAAATAAAGAAACAAAATGAACAGATATTCTCAATAAACTGAACAGATGTAACAAATAATTGAACAAATATAACAAACAACGTGAATCCAGACAAAAGATAAAAGTGAACGTAAATACATCAACAAAGTGAAAAAATAACACCAATAAATTGAACAGAAATGAAAAATAAATTGAACAGATACAACAAAAAACGTGTACTTTAGCAAAAAGATATAACACATAAAAAATAAACTGAACATATATAATAAATAAAATGAACACATATGCCAATAAATTGAACGGATATAACAATACATAGAATATATATATCAAAAACCGTAAAAACTCATAAAAATGAACATAAAAATAAATAAATTGAACAGATATAACTAATAAATTGAACATAAATAAGAATAAATTGAACATATATGACAAACAATGTGAACTCACAAAAAATGAACATAAACAAATAAATTGAACAAATAAGACCAATAAATTGAACATAAATAACAATAAATTGAACAGATATAACAAACGCCTTGAACTAAAAAAAATAAACATAAAAATAAGGGAATAAACAACAAAGGAAGGGCCAGTGAGGAAGAAAAAAAAACAAATAGAGATGAGATACACGAAGGAAGGGAAAGGAGAAACGAGAAGAGAAGTGGAGAGCGGAGGGAGGGAGGGAGAATGGAGAAACTCACCAATGAAGGGAGAGAAGAAGGGAGAAAAGGATGGGAGACTTGCCTGGAGCGGAGCGGAAGGAGGGAAGAGTGAAAGAAGGGAGGGGAGAGTGAAAGAGGGGAGGGGAGACGCGCGCTCGGATCAGACGCGAGCGCTGGTTTGGTCGGGTGCGGAGAAATGAAGAGGCGCTGAGTCTGGATGACTTGGATGGCTTTGGGATGGATGACGCTGAGTAATTCTCAACAAAAACTGAGGAGATTTGATTAAAAGTGGATCAGCCTTTATGTGACTTTATGCCATGCGTCAAGGAAACTTTTCATCGAGAAAAATAAATAACAAACTTCAGCCGTGCAAATGTATTATGTTACAAGCAACCCCCATCCCCCTCGAAATAAAACAAATATTAATAATAAAAATGCTGCAAATTTTGCAACAAATCAATTCGTTTTATATAAGCAGATAAGCTGAATCTGAGTGTATGTTTAAAATTACAAATGTGCAACTTAAAGTGTTCCAAAATGATAATAAAAAAAGCAAAAAAAAAAAAGAAAAAAAAAAGAGAGGAAAATAGCAAGCCCAGTAAGCAAACTAAATAAGCTTCTGTACTTTCGAGCGACATTTTTTAAGGATTATTTTCTACCAGAAAAGTGACACTTTGATCGAGATGTTTGTGACATTCTCTCGTTCAATAACATTCAGCATAAACAAATAACACATCATATTAATTTCATTACAAAAAGTATTTTCAACACCTAGCAGAAACACAACAGATCACCATATCAATCAGTGAGAACGATGGGCACAAATTGTATCGATCTTGAATCAATTAATAATACTTCAGCTCATTTGGACTTTAGTAATGAGTTTATTTTGACAGCTGAAACAACAGTTAGACAAACTAATTCCATATTTCATCAGATATCACTTGTTGAAACCTAGATATGCTTTTAGAGTTTCATCAACCTTCAATATACATTACCAAAGTCAGAAATCCTCTTAAACAGAAAATCTCTTAAATTCCTTGACCTTCTACCAAAAACTGAAAAGAAATAAATGAAACTTTGCTTAAAAAAAAACCTATCTCATACAAACCTTAGCGCCGTTCCTTCAGTGATAAAAAGCCATAGAACAAGCACCAGTCCAATCGAGCTTTCTCGACTGACCGCAAAACAAATCCTCATAATAATATTAAATATTAGTAACGAAACCTTGAATTGCTTCGCATTCTCCTAGTTGTGCACCCCATTACCATTCATGTAGTATTTTCCATTTCCATTTCCATTGGCAACACCATTGGAAATGATCTTCTTTACATGCCCGTTTTGGAGTGGCTTCATGGCACAACCATTAGCTGAGTGTTGCCGAGTTATATGGTTGTTGTTAGCAACATGGTTACCATTAGCATTGGGAAGAACTGTATCAAGTTGTTTTGACGCAGCAGCTACCAATCCTGCACCCATAAAAAAAGAATTAGATAAAAAAGGAAGAACTTAGTTAACCGAGCGAATTAAAAAAATGTTCTATATGGAGCAATTCGATTTCCCCTCGATGCACGACTTTGTGTCGATTTCCCCTCGATGCATCTTTTATACTAACTGGATTGAGTTGACCCTCAAACAGTGCAATAACTCAAAGTAATGACTTATCCTACTGGTCCTATATTTTTGTGCCAATTTACCTAAGAAGAGAACAGAAGGCTTGGCTGGCCTGGACTTGAACTCTGGATGGAATTGAACCCCAACAAAAAATGGGTGGCTTGGGAGCTCAATAATCTGCAATTTAAAAGAAGTCTGAGGAACATCTCGAAGACTACTAATTGAAAAAACAGTTGATTTAGAATATTATTTCAGACCTCCATGCGTTTTCCTGTCTCGTCTCTACCGACAAATTGCAGACCCGCCCTTTCAAATTGCGGGACCATGTCAGGATTTACCTAATTATTGACATTTTAATCAGCATATCTATACTAAAGCTTTATGTGAAAGAAAAATTAAAAATTGTTTTAACATACCTCATATCTATGCCGGTGTCTTTCATCCACATGGTTTACATTGCCATACCTAAACAGTTAGGTCAGAATGACATTAGTACAACATTTTGGGAGTTTTGAATAAACATTGTGTAAATAAGAAGTCCGCAATCTTTCACCCTGTTATAAGCTACTAAAAACTTTCTCAAGAAAAATATGCAAGGATCTGTTGAGGCAAACATGAAACATTTTCCTTATAAATTTGCAGAGTTGCACAACTAAGTAAATACTACTATACTAACAGCTTGGCAGATTTGCAATCAGCCGTAGTGAAGTACGTTCTTCTTGATCCAAGGCGCATGGTTGCACCCATATGTGTTTTTGAACCCTGTAAATGAAAAAATAAAAAATATATTATTCATGGAGTTAAAAATAACCATTTTCTAGTATCAAAGACCTAGCAAGCATTTCATCTGAGTCTTTCCACAAAATTTTGAATCATTTCGAGAAAACAAACAACCAAATTCAAAATCAATTATAAATAACCAAAAAGCTATTCATCATTTTACATCAAGGAAACAAACACAATAAATTAAAGAAAATTAATTACCTCTGGCATGAAAATAACACAAGGGGTCTTTGTATCGGGTTCAAACTCAGTGCTGTTTGCCTCCATTAAGTTCATCACAGATTGTGCGAACTCTATCACTGCAATTTGCATCCCCAGACAAATACCGAGGTATGGCACATTGTTCTCACGTGCATATTTTGCAGCCCGAATTTTCCCCTGCACACCTCGGTCACCAAACCCTCCTGGCACAAGTACTCCATCTGCACCCTGTGTTGATTTCACAAAATTTATAACATTTAAAAATAATTCCCAGAAATATCACTATCATCAGACCTTAGGTATAATGACCTTTTTAAACACATTTTAAAGCACCCAAAATTGCTCTCCATTGCCTTGCAACTCCCCGTGAGCAATGACCAGGAAGGGGTAATAATAGGGCTAATAATTCAATAATATAATGAAGCAAAAAGGGTGTATTGAGGAGATCTTTTATGTGTTATACAAAACCTAATACTTTGGTGAATGCCAAAATAAATATTTTGCACAGAGCAAGCTATTTCATACAATATGGATAGTGTTGTATTCTCTATATTTTGGAAAATTGTGTTCGAAATTTAACAAGGTGTATATGAAATTTCCCATTTTGCAGTGTCTCCTATTTCTGTAATGTCAGATTTCACCTTAACTATGCAAGTCCATCTAATATACTTGTGAAAAAAATATTTGACCTGTTCTGTCACTAAATTTTTTTTCACAAATAGAACTCACCCTTAATAAATCCCATGCTTTCTCATAAGCTTCTGGTGCCTGTAGAACCATTTAAAACACAGTTAATCGATAACCACCAAAAAGTTATTGTAAGGAAATGAGGACCAAAAAGGCCTTACTGCAATACAAACAATATTATTATTGAAAATAATAAAAACCTCTATGGCTGTCGACTCTTCCAAATCAGTAGATGCAACCCAATCTACAACAAGCTTCCTGCGGCAAGCTACGGATGCATGCAACAAGGCCTACAATTATAATTTTGATATAAGAAAATAGTAGAAAATATATAGCAATTTGATCAAGGTGCCGATTGATGCGCACATTACATGACGAAAAACATCGCACAAGTACCCACCACACGTCCGCACCAGAAAGTTTCTTATTATCAAGGGGAAAAAATATCATGTCCAGCACTTTCAAATACTTTTTTGCGACTTGGGGAGTGAGTGAAGTGTTACATAAAAGAAAAATTTGTAAGACAAATATCAGTGGACTTCAGAAATAAAAGATTACCTTCAAAACTGATAGATAAGAGTCGGAGAGACCAGTGTACTTCCCAACCATTGCAATTCTCACCTGCAAAGCCTAACAGGTTAATACACGAACAAAGACGTGACCCAAAAGAAAAAAAAAAGATATGAAAGAGAAAAGAGGAATAACTGGGTTTTCAAGTGTGTCAAAAATTTGAGCTCTCTCTGTCCACTCTTGTAGCATTGGTTCACGAGCTACACTGTGTAGTTTAACATTTAACATGGGTCAGTAAAAATGATTCTAATATGCAAATTCTATGCCAAAAGAAATTAAGACAAATGACAAAATTAAAGTTGGGAGAAACCTTTGGAGATCAAGTGTTTTCAAAATGGCCACATGTGCTTTTTGATCCTATAATAGAAGACAATTTGCAAAATTTAACACCCAAAAGAAGAAATAATAACAGAAACAACACTTAAACAGAGAAAGAAATATTTATACCCTTAACAATAAAGGAATGTGCCAAATGTTTGAAACATCATGAAGTGCTACAATGTTCGCAACCTATACAACCAGAAAGAAAAATTATATACCACAAGCAAAACGACATTATTCATTATTCGAAGATAAGAAACATGATGTCCCTGAATTCACTGACCGGAGAGATTAAATAAAAGAATGAAATATTACCGGCACATGACAGAATTGGGAGAGTTTCTGTTTTACATTATCATCTAGCACCTGAGAACATAACAGCAAGGTTAAATCTTATCTTATTCGAAACAAAAAATAATAGAAAATAATATTATCTGCTAAAAAGTTGACCTTAGCACTACGGCAAGCCAAGATATTTGGAGTGAGTCCAAGACCTCTTAGACCTCTTACACTGTGTTGTGTAGGTTTTGTTTTCTGCAATTAGATTAGTGACAGAAATTAAAATTTGCATTAAAAAAAATAATTTCAAATTTATGCCAAGTTTTACCTGTTCACCAACAACATTCAAAACTGGCACAAGACTAACATGAACCAAGCAGAAGTTACCGGGACCTGAAGATAGTAACCAAAAATGTCAGAAGGAAATTGTAACAACAAACAAATTAAAAAAAAAAAATTACAGGTAGAAAGAAGTTTTACCAACACGATACGAGAATTGACCAAGAGCTTCAATAAAAGGCATTGACTCAATATCCCCTGTATCAAAATAATTAAGATAATTAGAAACATAAACAAATGAAAATGCAGAAAAAAAAATTATATTAGGTTCAATTTTTACTTAAAAATTTTGTCAGTACCTATTGTACCACCTAGTTCTATGACACAGACATCAGCGGGCCCCTCAAGGCCATCAACCGGTATCATCGCTACACGCTCTATCCACTCTTGAATTGCATCTGTTATATGTGGGACCACCTTCAACACACACCAATTTAATAAACAGTTAGAAAAGTTTAGACACCCAACAGACAAAAATGCATATAGGTAAGGACAGGAAGTTTGGCAAGTATGCAAGTAAATGTCTTTTTCACTCATTTTGCCTTCATCTCTAGAGAAGTAAAATGGCTCTTCTTTACTGTCGGGGACTCTGATTTTGAAGTATTTAGCTATTGTAGTAAATTGACCATCTGAATCAAAAATCTTTAAATTAACTTAATAGAAATGCACACCTAGTAACCATACAAGGGCTTTATTGCAAATTTTCAAGAAAGAACCATACAACAAACCTGGACAGTCTTGCCCAAGTAATCTCCCTTCCTCTCCTTGTTGATAACAGACTGAAATATTCCATCAAACGATTACATCACAATTTCGCAGATATTTATTTAAAGAGATATCTCAGTACCCTAATAATACTTAACAAAGTATAGAAGATGCACCTGATATATCTTTCCAGTAGTGATGTTGTTGTCTCGTGTTAGCTTCAAATCTAAAAATCTTTCATAATTACCAAGATCCAAATCGACCTTGAATTTACAACGAAAAAACAAATAAAAATATGCTCCTGAATCATTACTTAATTAAAACAATGCAAAGAGATAAGTTCATAATAAACAAATAAACAAATACAAAGAATCAGTCTTCGTGCTTACGTACTTGTAATATTTGTTTACTAAGGAAGGATTATTTGGCATTAGGAACTTCATGTTAGTTGGAGAAAAAAAAGTATTATAAATAAAGAATTCACTTATTTATTACCTCTCCACCATCATCCAATACAAAGACTTCTCCGTGTTCAAATGGTGACATAGTCCCGGCATCAGTATTGAGGTATGGATCTATAAAAGTCGAATAAAAAAATAGAGAGAGAATTAATCAAAATAATATATATAAAAGACCAATAAGACACCTCTATAGACTGCTTAGCAAATCAAAGTAGTGGCGAAGTTACATGATTGATGAAAAAGAGGGTAGCTTCAAAATAGTTCACCGGAAGCTTCTAGATAGAAGTACCAATTTGTAAAAGAAAATTGGCGGAAATCAAAACATAAAACTCGAATTAAAGAGTTAAGTGAAACTCTATAATGTAATATCTGACATTGTACTAAAACATACTCATATGAGAGGATTAATCGGCAGCAGTCCTAAAATTAAACCCTACAAAACCCCTATAAGATAAGCTTCCCCTAATCGTGAAGACTGTAGAAGAGTACATGAGCATATAACCAAAGAAAAAAGGATAAACCCCAGACACGTATAGAATATCAAACAAGGTCCAAAAAGCAAAGAAAAATTCGCTAATAAATAAAATGGTCCTTACAGAACCTGAAATCTTAGAAAGGGAACGAAAAGGTGATCTCTCTCTCAAAAGATAAAATAGATTATTACCAATTTTTCTGAGGATACAAAAGCTCGTACACTTTAGGCATTAAAAAACCCAAAACAAACAAGCGCCGCAGAAACAACCAAAAACCCTAAAAGATCCAAAGTTTATCGACCCAAAATCAGTCCGCCGGAAACCCAACATAGTTCGTCAGCTATACAAATTCTCACTTGTTCATGCAACGACACACCATTACAATGTTTAACATTCAACCATATCGAAAACACATGAATAATGAATAACACGTAAAAAGCACCTATGACCAAACCCAATTTTTCCCTTATTCAACGAAATAACTGCGTATCAAACCAACCCAACAAGAGAGAGCGAGAGAGAGAGAGATAAGAAGGTGCAAAATACCAATTTTTATAGAGGTAACACGGAGGCCGCATGCTTTCAAAACGACACCTATGCTACTCGCCGTGACCCCCTTTCCCAAGCCGCTCACGACCCCACCAGTTACCAACACGTACTTCATCTCTGCTGCTTCGTTCTCTCTCTCTGTCGCTCACTCTGTTTCTCTTTGCTTCTCTCTTTACAACTCGACACCAGAACCTAGTGATGTGCTGAGAAAAAGAGAGAAACGATAGATACTATTCTCTATTCGCTTCTCTCTCTCTCTCTCTCTTTTTGGGTTCTCTCTCAATCCCAATACACAGCCGTCGCAAAGGAACTGAGCCGATATATAGAAAAGAGGCGAGAGAGAAAAGGGTTAAACGGACGATAGGGATTGAAGTTTACATGAACTCGGTCTTTGTAGTACCAAATACACCAGAAGACAAATTCGATTTTCTCGATTGAATTCGGACCCACTGGCAGTTCATCTGACTTCTCCTCCAGTAGTACGGATTTCCGTTGGACTGTTTTAAGCTGATATGCACCGTCCATTTTAGATCGGGCGGCTTAGATCAACCACCGTGTTTCTCCTTGTTCTGTCAGGCTCGATCTGAACCTTCCATCTGAAACGGACGATCCAGAATGGGTTAAAAGAGTCCCGATTATCCGTACTACTGGAGAGGTGCGATACCGCTCTGTGAATAGAAGTTTATGTCGAATATTTGAAGCGGGTTGGTAAATAAAGGAAACCGATTAAAAAAAAAGAAAAAAACCGCGGGCCCACGGAAAAGATGAACTGATTGACGGAGGAGTTTGACAGAAAGACACGGTAGAACAAGATTCTGCCGTATCTTCGTCAAATCTGAAATCTTTGTAAATTAATTCTCTCCAGTTTGTAAAACTGGAAGCTAGACTCTTTTGATTCTCTTCTTTCCTTTTGGTGTAGATACGCATCCTTCTTTCTTAAACCCGAGGGATTTTTCCTGCTGTAGAAACTGGAGAAATTGACGAAGAAACCCAACGCGGTCCCCATTACTTACCATAGTTAGTCAAAATTGCATTGACAACCTGCATATTAGTTGAAATTGCAATCACTTTGCTTGTGTATTAGATAGAATACAATTATTATAGGATAGTGAAGATTTTTTGATGGTTGTCTTTGACAAGAAATAAATTTGTGGAAAAATATTTTTATTTGATTTTCTGTTTTAGTTTACAAAGAGAGTACACATCCTATATATACTTGTACCTAAATTACAGCAACTAATCTTTCCAAATCTTTCTACATATAAAAAACAAATCAATCTAAATTTCCTAGATTGCTTGATATCTTTAGCTAATCTTGTCTCTCATATCATTCCCGTAATACTCCCCCTCAAGTTGAGCATGAAGATTCAAAATGCCCAACTTACCAAGTAGATAGTGAAACTGTCTCTTACCAAGTGCCTTTGTGAAGATGTCAGCTAGTTGTTCATTGGTGCGGATGTGAGAAGCAACGATGCACCCGGCCTGAATCTGATCTCGCACGAAATGACAATCAATCTCAATGTGTTTTGTTCTCTCATGAAAAACTGGATTTGCTGCTATGTGAAGAGCAGCTTGACTATCACACTTGAGCTTCATTGGTTGGGTGTGTGAAACTCTAAGAGATTGAAGAAGTGTTTTGAGCCAAGTCAATTCACAAGCTGTAGTAGCCATTGACCTGTACTCTGCCTCTGCTGAAGATCGAGACACAGTGGGTTGCTTCTTAGTCTCCATGAAATAGGTGAATTGCCTAGCATCACAAAATATCCGGTCAGAGACCGTCTAGTCATCGGACATGCTGCCCAATCTGAGTCACAATACCCATACAATGTCAGATCACTTTTAGCACTAAGTAGAATGCCTTGGCCCGGGTTACTCTTCAAATAACGCAGCACTCGAATAGCTGCATTATAATGGGTGTCAAGAGGAGCATGCATGAACTGCGCAAGTATATGCACCGAATAACATAAGTCTGGACGAGTAATTGTCAAGTAAATCAACCGTCCAACAATTCGCCTGTATCGTTCAGGATCATCCATGGGCTTGCCGGTTGCAGTTGACAGGTTATGGTTTTGTTCAATAGGAAATGTTGCAGGTTTAGCACCTAAAAGTCTACATTCAGCCAAGATATCCAAAGTGTATTTTCTTTGAGACAAGTAGAGTCCGGTTGCACTACGTGCAATCTCAATTCCAAGAAAATATTTAAGTACACCAAGATTCTTCATATGAAAAGTGTTACTCAAATATTGTTTGAATCGCCCAATAGCATCTGGGTCATTTCCTGCTATAACTAGGTCATCCACATATACCAAAATAGCAAGAAATATGTCATCTTGCTTGAGAGTAAACAAAGAATAGTCAGCATACGATTGAACAAAACCATAAGCCTTTAGTGTTGTATTGAGTTTAGAAAACCACATGCGAGGTGCTTGACGCAAACCATAAAGAGATTTTCTAAGTCTGCATACCTTCCCGGAATAGTTCGAAGCAAATCCAGGTGGTAAGCGCATGTAAACCTCTTCATGTAAATCGCCGTGCAAAAATGCATTATGCACATCCATCTGATGCAACTGCCAACCTTTTGCCACTGCTACAGCCAAGAACGTGCGAACACTGACCAACTTCGCAACCGGAGCAAAGGTCTCTTTAAAATCAACTCCTTCGACTTGTCGGTTTCCCAACACAACGAGCCGAGCTTTATACCTTTCAATTGTGCAATCTGAGTGGTACTTGATTCGATACACCCATTTGCAACCTATTGCCTTCTTTCCTAATGGCAAATCTTCAATGGTCCATGTGTTGTTTCGCTCAAGTGCATTGATTTCAGTTTGCATTGCCTCTCTCCATTTGCGATCCCTCATGGCTTCTCGAAAATGTTCTGGTTCCTTCTTTGATGTAACTGCAGCCAAGAAAGTTTTGTGTGCCAAAGAAAATCTGTCACAATTTACATAATGAGCTATGGGATAAGGAGTACTTGAGGTGGTTGTTGATGTAGGATGAGCATAAGATGGGTCACATCGAGCCGTATAGCAAATATAGTCTTGAAGTCTTACAGGAGGTTGCCGAGATCGCTTGGACAAATTCAGGTCTGATGAGGGTGCATTCAGACCCGATGTGGGTGCATTCAGACCTGATGCGGGTGCATTCTGACCCGATTCGTCTGCACTTAGACCCGATGCGGGTGCATTCTGGCTCGAGTCATTTCCATTCAGACCAGATGCGGGTGCATTCAAACCTGATGCGGGTGCATTCGGACCCGATTCCTCTGCATTCAGACTTGATGCGGGTGCATTCTGGCTGGAGTCATTTCTATTCAAACCTGATGCGGGTGCATTCAGAGTTGATATGGGTGTATTCAGACCCAATTCTCCTGCATTCAAACTCGATGCGGGTGCATTCAGACCCGATGCGGGTGCACTCCCCCTTGCATCCAAGTCTACATCAACATCTGCACTCTCAATATTCAAAGAAACAAAACCAACATCATCACTATAGAAATTATCCTTTGCAAAATTTGACTTTGGCAAAGCACTCTCAGATCTCGTCTGAGAAAAGGGAAATATATCCTCACAAAAAACAACATCTCTTGAGATAACAAAATCTTTTGTTTCCAAATCATACACTTTCCATCCCTTCTTCCCATATGGGTATCCAACAAACACACACTTTCTACTTCTACTTTCAAATTTATCTGAGGTACGTGATTTGATATAACACAAACAACCAAATTTACGCACAGCGGCATATGAAGGTGGTTCGCCAAACAACATCTCATAAGGAGTTTTATTTTGCAACAATTTGGTAGGTGTCCTATTAATTAGATATGCAGCAGTTAGAACACATTCTCCCCAAAACTCAAGTGTCAAATCCGATTGAAAACGTAAGGCTCTTGCCACATTTAAAATGTGACGATATTTTCTTTCCACCCTACCATTTTGCTGCGGAGTGAAGACACATGATGTTTGATGCAAAATACCACATTCTGCATAAAATTGATTCATTTGGCGTGATTTGAATTCTAACCCATTATCACTTCTAATGCATTTAACAGATTCTCCAAATTGTGTATGAACCATTTTACAAAAACTTTTCAATAACTCACTTGTCTCGCTCTTTTCAGCCATCAAATAAACCCACACAGCTCGGGTAAAATCATCCACAATAGTAAGAAAATAATGTGCACCGCAATGTGAACTAACTTTATATGGACCCCAAATATCACAATGTATTAGCTCAAAAATTTTGGCCGCTTTATTCATACTATCATGAAACACATCTCGAGTTTGTTTTGCCCGCACACAAACTTCACAAACATCTTTAGGTAGTTCACCATTATTATTAATACCAGCCAAAAACATAGTCATTTGCTTAGAAGGATGACCCATGCGTTGATGCCATAGGTCATAGGAAATGTTACCGTTCGCATGAAAAATTTTTGCCGAGGCAGCTTGATGATAATAATAGACCCCATCTCTTTGCTCACCCACACCAATCAGCCTCCTTGTACTATGGTCCTGTAGAAGACAAAGCTCATTAGTAAATGTAACGAGACAATTCATGGTTTTGATCAATTGGCTAATAGAACAAGATTGCATTTCAAGCTATGAACATATAGAACTCTTTCAAGAACAAGTCCTTCGGTAAGCATCACGTCTCCTTCATGTTTTGCCACAGTTTGCTCTCCGTTTGGAAGTCCAACAATTGTTGGAGTCACTTCACAAATATTTTGAAGACAAGCGAAATTGCCCGTCATATGGTGAGATGCTCCACTGTCGAGTATCCATTCTAGTGAAGGTATTTGACCATGCAACTTCTGACTGGATGCAACTGCACGGGATGCACTTGCACTTGCACATAATGCACTTGCACTTGCGTGGGAAGCACCTGCATTCGAATTAGCTATGGCAGCCAGAAGCTGTTGAATTTGTGCCGTAGTGAGGCCAGGAATAGAGATGTGTTCTTAATGCTTGCTGTTGTCTGTACCATTGGTCGAGTTGAATAAACTTTGGACAGTACTATCATATGCATAGCCACTACCTCTTCCTCCTCGGTTACCATTGCCAACAATGGATTTCTTCTCATTGTTGACTCCATGATCATTGGTTTGAGCACCTACTTCGACAGCCGCCATGATTGTTCTGAAGGGGAATTAGGTTTGCTCTGATACCATGACAAGAAATAAATTTGTGGAAAAATATTTTTATTTGATATTCTGTTTTAGTTTACAAAGAGAGTACACATCCTATATATACTTGTACCTAAATTACAGCAACTAATCTTTCCAAATCTTTCTACATATCAAAAACAAATCAATCTAAATTTCTTAGATTGCTTGATATCTTTAGCTAATCTTGTCTCTCATATCATTCTCGTAATAGTCTTGTCATGATACAATTATAAAATACAATTATTATATGATATTCAAACTATTATTGGTTGTCTTGTTATATACATGAACACCATATATATATTATCTCAAACGATAACTGTTAGTGATTCCATTGAGATTTTTTGCAATCATAATTTTAATGCATAATAAATTAATAATTAATGTTTACGCAAAATATAATATACAACACTATCTACATTCGTAAATTCTAATGTGCGAGAACTGTACTACTAATTTTTTCTCTTCGTATTTATTAACATAATATTAATATAGAAAAACATTGTTGGATATGGTTATTGACACATTATTGCCTCTCAGTTACATCCTAATTATATAAGTGGTTTTTTCTGGTATTTCTATCTTATAGCTACTACTTATAAAAACTCTCATAAAAAAGTCATGACAATTGCAATTAGGGAGGTAAACAATCTTTGTATTAACTACAGACAATTGATTTGTGTGATCTGATTTGATATGATCTATAATCTAGATGTTGATGATTTTAGATAAAATATCAAACTCTTTGACAGAAAAGAATCAGATGATGTTTAAACAATTTACTTTTAGAAAAATATTTAACTATATTGTTGGTAGATTGAGTTATCTATTGTTTTTTTTTTTTTTGCTGGTCTTAAAGAAAAATAGAGATTTTAGTATGTTCGACCGACAAAATTAAAAACAGAAATAAAGTTTTTCAAATTTGATTGCGAAAGTGTAATAATTTACAATTAAAGGGGCTATGTGCGATATCTAGTGAGATTTTCTCCCGAAAGTTTACTTTATTTGATTTGTCAGCTACATGGGGAAACAGCCACGTGGTACCGGACTACATGTTGGAAACAATAAGAAAATTAAGGGAACGGGTTTCTATAATGGCGTAAAATTGCTAAAATTAAGACAACAAGATAGACTGTGGGCCCCATCCGCCTTCCCGGTTTTAGGGTTTTTCGTAGTCTTGACTTTTGCCTTTTGCCCCTTAAAGTTCTTTTTTTTTTTTTTTTTTGAGGAAACATAAATTTCATTTCCGGTAGTCCGGATTGGGACCCAAATATATACATGCGAACAAGATTAATGTCATTAAACAACGTGAACAAAATTTCAGGAATAAAGCTCTAATCATGTATAAGATAGTGTGAAAAAGTTCTTAATTCACTCAAAGATAAAATTTTCAAATTTCAAAAAACTGCATGGATTGAATGAAGATAAAATTAAAATGAGCATCTAAATTCACAAATTAAAAATTTTGCAACAAAAAAAAAAAAAGAACGAATAGCTTGGTTCCGATACTAATCTTATTTTTTAGTTTAATCAGCAAAAGTATTTTTTTAATTAAGGATATTTATTTAGAGAGGCATATTCCCATCAATAGAGACTTTATCCCTCTTCCGGTGTCCAGCGGGAATTGAACCCATTACCTTTAGGTAAACGGTGGAGCCACTGACTAGCTGTACTAGACTCCCACGTTTAGTAAAAGTACTTTTATTAATTTGAATTTTTATATCAGACACCTATCTTATTAGGGTAATGCTAGAGTCAAGCGTACTTTTATCAATTTGAGTTTTCATGACATACATCAATTTAATTAGAGTAATACTAGAGTCAAATGTATTTTATTAATTTATTAATATGAGTTTTCATAACAAACACCAATTTATTAATAGTTTCTTGAAGTTACATAGCAAAAGTACTTTTATTAACTAGAGTTTTCATAATAGACATTAATCTTATTTTTATGGAATTATTGACTATTTTCAATATGAGGAAGGTTCCGCTACCAACATTTTGGTTGCCCCTAAATGCCAACAATTTGTTATTTAGTTACTTTTCAAATTTTAAAATTCAAACGTTAAATGCAAACCATTGATCTTATTTAGTTTAACGAGCGATGCATTTTCATATAAGTTTTGTAAATTTTGGAGTTTATTTGATGCTCGATCAAGTGATAGTAAAACAAACGAACCTCGTTAACTATGATAGATTCATTATAATATGTTCATGTTTTAGCTTTTGATCGAGTATCAAATAAACTCTAAAATTTGCAAAATTTATATGAAAACACATCGCTCATTAAACTAAATAAGATCAACGGTTTGCATTTAACGTTTGAATTTTAAAATTTGAAAAAGTAACTAAATAGCAAAATGTTAGCATTTGGGGGCAACAAAAATGTTGGTAGCGGAACCTTCCTCTTTCAATATATAGTTTGGCTTCAGTAAATGAGTGCTAGCTTAAACTACACATCATGCATCATTGCGTGAACAATAAACTTCAAGTAGAGACTGTACCGGATATCCAAGACATTCAATTAAACAATTCCATTAAAAAATCAATTAGCTTCAACCTTGGAATGATGGTAATTAATGATTAATTTTTAAAATGACAATTGACTTGGTTGGGGTTTGATGAGTGATGTCCGCCATGAGTTTAATATAATACAGTATTACACGATTGCATTTTTTAACCCTGTTGATGGAGACTTCTTTTTTAAATACGAGTGATGTATAGCTTTCTTGACCTAAGCTTGAACTGGGACGAATGGATAATGCATGATTAAAAATAAAAGAAAAAGTAAGTGCATATCATAGATATGGCTGTATAAGCTTAATTTCGGACAATTTTTTTTATTAAGCCAGTAACTTTGCCAACATCAAGTTTGAGCAACAAAATATGTTTATTTCTCAATTAGTATGGTACCGCGCGTAAATATTCTCTCACACAAATACATGTCACTATCTGTAAATAATGTAAAGTATTGATCAAATAACAAAATCGCTTCCATTAAGTGCTAAGTTGTATATATGTTAGCCGGCAGAAGAATATTACTAATTTACTACGCACTGAAGACAGGTATCATTTTTTTATTTATGAATTCTGATATTGTCTAAAGGCTAGCAATTCCTTCAAAGAAAAAAAATAAAAAATAGGAAAATAAAAAGTGAGGCACGTTTGATGCATCACGGGAGCACTAACGACCTCACTTCTTTGGTCGGACCTAAAGTCTTGTTTCCTAATCCAAATTAGTTATTTTTTTAGAAAAAAAAATAATTCAATTCTTCTTCCCTCTTTGCTTTTTACCCCCGAAAACAAGTAAACAACCCGTGGGCTTGCAGTGCTGATAAGTGCAATCAGAGGCTAAGACAATCAAGCAATCAATACCTAAAAATAGAAATTTTCACTAATTACTGTTTTCCGAAAATGGACAGCGCCTTTTTTTCCGCTTCGTCTTTTCCCTCACCCCGCTTCACCCTCCTTCTGTCGCGTCACCCTCCCCTTGCGCCTCTCTCTCGTCCGTACCTTCTCTCGCATCCCGTCGCCGTCAGTTTTTCCGCCATCGCGCCTTCCCGTCGCCGTCGCCGTCAGCTGTCGCACCCTCCCGTCGCCATCCCACACTCCGTCAGCACCTTCTCTCTCGTCCGTCACCGTCAGCCCTCGCGTCGTGCCCTCCCGTCGTCGTCAGCCCTCCCGTCTCCGTCAGACCTCCATTCATTGTAACAAAAAAATTATCAGAATCAGAGATGAATATTATTTACTCTCTTACATGTATTAAATACACCCTTACTGCTAATTATGTACTCCCTTATAGGTATTTAGTTGCTCCCAAACAACAGTGAAATCAGTTCTAAATATTATTTACTCCCTTATGCATATTAGATACTCCCTTATGCTAGTTATTTGCTCCTTTATAGCTACTCCCAAATAATAACAGAATCAAATATAAATATTATGTACTCCCTTATATATATTAGATACTCTCTTATATTGATTAAGTTCCTCCCTTATAGTAATTTAATTACTCCCAAAAAACAACAAAATCAGATATGAATATTATTTACTCTCTTATACATATTAGATACTCTCTTATATAGATTAAGTTCATCCCTTATAGTAATTTAGTTACTCTCAAAAAATAGCAGAAGCATATATGAATTTTATTTACTCCCTTATATATATTAGATACTCCTTTATAGTGATTAAGTTCATCCTTTATAGTAATTTAGTTACTCCCAAAAAACAACAGAATCAGATACAAATATTATTTACTCCCTTATAGATATTAGATACTCCCTTATACTGATTAATTTCATCCCTTATAATAATTTAGTTACTCTCAAATTGTAACAGAACTAGATCTAAACCTCTTTTCTCTTCTTACCCTTCTCGATCTCTACTTCTTTCTTCCTCAACCAGATCTGATTGGTATAGGACATGGAGCAGTGTGGGGAGGGGAGGTGGAGGAGAGACTGAGGTGAGGCGGAGAGGAGGTGAGACGGAGGAGATGAGAGGTGGAGGTGAGGCGGAAGGGAGGCTGAAGTGAGGCGGATGGGAGGTGAGACGGAGGAGAGGACGGGTGGAAGAGAGGCCGAGGTGAGTCGGAGGCAGAGGAGAGGAGAGGAGAACGAGAGGCTGAGGCGAGGCGGAGGCGGAGGTGGGGCGGAGGAGAGACGTGAGGACAGGCGGAGAATAAGAGGTGTGAGGAGGGGAGCAGCGAGGGGAGACGGAATTAAATCGCACGTGAGGGTGAGGGTGAGGGTGAGAGTCACGATCTTGATTGCGTGATTGTGTGAAAGACTGATTGTCTTAAGCATTTTCCAAAAACAAATAATAAATAAATAGAAAAATTGAAAGTGTACTCAAAAGAAAAAAAAATGAAATGAAAACAAGGAGCACAATGGCACATTCTTTGAGCACATGGAATCAAAATAATTACTTCATGTTGTAAATTCTTTTATTGTTGTTGGCATTATGACTCTGATCGTAATGGTCTACATAAGAGATTTGATTTGATTTTATTCGATTAGAATTGATTAAAAGTATTTATTTTTTGATAATTTCAATGAATCTAATAATATAAGAATTCCAATCAAATGTTTATTTCAATCAGAGAATTTCAATAATATGAAACATTTTAAATCTAATTCCCACCGAAAAAAAAAAAACTCATGCCGATCAGAACTATGTTTCAACTGTTTGATTACAAAATTTCATTGAAATAACAATGTATTTGGCAGATTAAAGTGGAAACAAATAGGTGGTCATTTTTGTTATAACCATGATTTGTTTCAACCTTAATAGGCTTTTTTGACCTGATGGTTGAAACGTAAGGTGACATTCAACTGTGCACCTGTTGCCCGAGTCCCGGAGTTCGCTCCATTTCCGTACAACTGGATACCACCTTTGCTTTTGCGTACGCCCCATCAGTAATTAATTTGTAAGTCGTGAAGTAGTGCAAACTGCAAAGACTGTGATACTGATATATCAAAGTTATAAATTTTCCTAGGATATATTTGATAAAAGGAAAGGCCTAGAAAAAAAAAACATAATTACACTTGTTATGCTTGTCAATTCCTGCTTCCATGATCATAATTATACGCAAAGTTTTGTTTTTTAAAAAAGAAAGCAATACAAAGGGGAAAAAAAGAGAACGGATTTTCCTTTACTTTTTACTTTACTCGCTTGGCCCTTATGCTTACATCACATTATTTTTTTAATATAAAATTGATTCATTATTTCTTTGACCCAAAGCAAAGAATGTACGAATTTTGAAAACTTGTTTCTTTCTTTGTTTCGTTTATTACAATAAACTTCAAAGCTACGGAAACACTTGCATTTATACCGGATACGTACTCCACTGACCACTCAAATATGCCCACTCCGATTCAACTTGAAAAAAAAAAGATGATTTGAAATTAAATATTTTTGTTGGCCCATCTCCAACTTTTGAATGAATCCAAACCATTGAGAACTTCACTTTTACCGCCATTGGCGCAACTTTATGGATTTCTTTTCCTTTTCCATTTAGAAATTTTGTCTGGTCAAAAAAATGTTTATCTAGAAGAGAATATGTTCCTGGAAACACAGAATGGTTCGAATTTTGTATGATGCTTAACTACATAAATACTAACTTCTATGCGTGAATTTTCATGCTTTAGTTTTCAACTCAAGATCTCTTAATAATTTTACTTTTTGTTCAGAAAATATATGTTTTTCAGTTTTTAATGCACGAATAAATAAAAGATCAACTACTTAGAGATAAAAATTTAAACTACTTAATAATACTCCCGTATTTTTTATATAAAAGATATTCAATTGATATTCATTATTGTAAATAACTTTTCTACCCTTTAAATATCAACAACTGGTTCAAATATATTCTAAGACATAATGTAAAAAAAAAAAGGTTGAATATGCATACTATTATTCTGCTTTAAATAGATAATATAGTTCTTCCTATGCGTACTGATTTAATTTATTTCTTTTCCTCAAACTCGTTTGACAACACGCAAATGATATTATTTGCGGATCAGTACACTACTTCGCTCTTGGTGCGACGCTGAACAGCCTCTGAGTTTGTCTTGCTCGTTATTTCCTTAGCTAAGTCAAAGTCAGTACCTCAGGCGCCACTGGATAAGGCTAATTGCAACTTTTTTATGTGCCTTTTGTAATTTTTTTCTTTGTTTTTTTTTATTTATTTATGGATAATGTCAAAGAATCCACCGTTGACCGCTACATTGGTTTTTGCGGATAAAAGGTCTTAACTGGCTTCCTTGTTTTGGTTTTTTTTTTTTTTTTGAAAAAGAAGCCCGTAGGCAGGCTTCCTTGTTTTGGTAGAATTTGAGGGGGGGGGGGGGGGGGGGGGCGGGGCCGTGTGGGGGTGGGAGGGGATGAAAGCCGACTTTGAAATTTAAGAAGAGAAAAGAAATGGGAAAGAACTCAAAGGCTCTATCTAGAAATAAAGAGTGAACTGATTTTGATAGTTTCTCCAGCGAAATATGACCAATATTTTGTTGCTAAGTGTTTATTGGTGCAAGCCACGTTCAATCACGTACCTAACTCCCTAGCACATATATGCATAATTAATACATTACAAAAAAATATATATCCGGCGGCTGTTGAATTAGCCTACGTATAAACTTTACTGCAATGTATTAATTATTTAATTATATTTTCAAATTATATCATTTTGATCTAACATGCAACTATTTTTATTTATTTATTTATTTATTTATTTTACTATAGCAGCTCTCTAAACTGATTTTAGTGGTTGCCATTACCAGGCATTTGAAAATAAAGTATAGCCAAATTAATATTTAACATTTGAATTTTTCTTTATGTTTTCCATACCCACGATTATTGCCGCCTAATAATATATATTTTGAATCTTATATCGGAAGATAAAATATAAGAGCTTGACTTAAACAAATCAAAACAAAATCTAAATCAATTAAATGATTAGTTGCTGACACATATCTGATGTGTAAATTGAATATTTTTAAGAAAAAAATAGCATAGAAGTTTCATTGACTCGATCTGTGATAATAATTGTTTATACATTATAGTTTACTTATTAGAAACAATTGATGGAAAGTGAACGTGCTAATGGAATTTTATATCCATGACACATTAAATAAACAAAATAATGTTATATTTTATTATTTGATCTGTGACCCATTAGATTATATGTCAAAATAACTTTCATATATAATTCAATGTTTAGATAATTGTTTGACCTATAAAGTAGCATTTGAAAAATCTTTGTCGTAGCAATATAAACTTTGTTTATTAGTATCCATAAACCCAGAATCTAAATAATATTTCAACGTATTTGATTGCTGAGACACGGCAATAGAGCAAAGGGTCTATATATGAATTGACTTCTCGCAGAAAATTTATTTGACAGTGTTTCTTCGTTCAAGATTATAAGTTGTCACATAAGATTTTCTGAACATGTATGGCTCTGTCTCCGGTATTAGAACAAAGATTTATTTTACAGTTTATATGACGAAAGCGTACGTATATGGGATATACTATTTCTTTTACTTTTAATTGATAAAATTAAGTGGCGAGAAAACCACGTGTCACTGGTGATCTTAAGGGATACATATGATACAAATTAAATTTCAATATGAAATACAATCCAAAACTAGAGCCCAAGATAACCAACTATACATTCTTCAGTAACACCTGAATAGGGCCCATGCTATCCTCCTTCAATTAATAAAAAACTAAAATCAGACTGCAATTAGTACAATGAGATCAGATTCTTACGTAATTGTTTAGCTGGAAGATCTGATACTCGCCAAGGGGGTCCTTGCTGTTTGATATGGTTATTATCAATAATCAGTTAATCACACAGTTCAATAAAGTTGGATATATCACAAAAAAATTTTATTTTCAGTGGACCTCAATGCATATTTTCAATTTGCTCCGAGGTCCCCAAATGCGCGCACCAGGCCACCAGCAAACATCGGAGCTAACACCTTCATATACATTATAAAAAAAAAAAATTCATATATTTTCATGATCTTCCTAATATAATCCATTTAAGATCTAATTACATGACGTATAATTAAGAAAATTAGTTAGAACTATCCCCTTCCTTATATCCATTCGGATATTGTCAACATCTATTCAGCACTTTACATGGGAGTGTCAATTAAACTCTTTTACTTAAATTATATATCAGATTCATATTGTATAAGATTAAGATGGTGTTGGGTGAAAAATTTTGTCATATGAGGGTGTGTTGTCCATATACCGTATCCTCTTATATAAACATCGTAATGGTGTCACATTTTACATTTATATGGTACGTATAATCTAATTAAGTAGTGACGATATAGTTAGTATATATTTTATGCATAGTTCTAGTGCTAAGATTTAGAACTCAAATCTGATCAAATATTAAATTGCTTCTCGGAGCATATGCTTTAGTATTATACCATGGTGTCAGACGATTTATATTTGTCAAAACAAAAAATGAGTCTAAATACGTAATAAGAAATCTTTATTAACTAATTACTAACCTCTTGTTTCAGTATGGTCCTCAGAGAAATAAGAATGATATATAATACAGTGACGAATATTTCGACAAAGTTCCTTTTAGTTTGTATTTTGGAACATTTTCTGTAACTATTATTATTTTTAAGAGGTTTGCATAGTTTTTGTTTTCTATCGCTTATAAAAAAGTATAATTTTTTCCGGCGGCTGTTGGTTAATTAGCCTACGTATTAACTTTACTACGATTTATTTATTTTCAAATTATATCAATTTAATCAAACAGGTAACTATTGTTATTTTCTTTCTTTTTTTTTTTGGGCAATTTTTTTATGCCATTGCAAAAATAAAAAATTTGTGATATACCATCACTATATGACTAATTGTTTTTATGCCACTATAAAATAATGAAAATTAGTTTTATGCCATCCATTAGCTGAAATTACCGTCATGCCCTTTTGAATATGCCATTGTAAAATATTAAATATCGAAATATGCCATCACAAATAAAGTAATCAATTTTATACCACTTTAAAATAGAAAAAAATTATTTTGTGCCGCTATAAAATAATAAATTTCGACTTTTTATGCCATTTTTGCCGCTAAAAATTTATTCTAACATGTGTATTGGCTGCCTGTAGACAATAAAACGTCAATGTTGTGAGTTAATATGCAATGGTATGCTTGGACATTCTTCCTTAGTAAAGTTACCTACTCTTTCTATTAGATTAGCCCTGTTTGTGTGCTAGTTATAACAGATTGTCTCCAAATATTATTCTTCAATCCTAAAAAGAAAAAGAAAAAGATTAATTCATGATATCTTAGATAAATCATAATCCAATTTACTATCAATTAATCTCAACTAGGCACGTAGCAAATCTGATTCAAATAACATTGTAGCAATCAAGGATATATAAACGGAAAAAAATGGAAAAAAAAAAGTAAATTGTGATTCAGATAGTATAACATTATTTGTTGACTTTCTTTTCATACATAATTACTTAGAGGTCTTGCTACGTCAGTCAATTGAAGTTTTGAATACTTTCTTTTAAGGGGTTTCTCATTTCTAATTTGTGAAAGATATATATATGTCGATTGTCAGTATAACTATGGTTACCAGTTTGACCAGTAAACCCTCGGTTTGAACACAAGAATAAATATAAAGATAATAAATTATTGCCACATAATCTGAATTCACAAGGTTTGCTATTGCGTTTAAAATCATAGTTATATGTGTCAAAGTTGAAACAAGATTTGCTATTGCGTTTAAAATCATAGTTATAAAGATAATAAAAAATATGTGCCTTGTAAAAACAAAGTTGAAACCTAGCCTACTAAAGGGAAACTTTGGGATTCACCTTGCCATGGAGTTCGAGATCAAGTGGAGATAGATGAAGGGAAGCAATGATGGGAATACGGTAAGGTTTAGATAGCAACACGCGTAGGGAGGCGTGATTTTTTTTTTTTTTTTTCTAGGTTTCATATAACCTAATTAATCAGTTTAAAAATAAGGGTATTTTGGGATTATTTAAATTTACTGACAACTCTTAGAACGACTAATATAGAATAGAAGTCATGATAATTTAGAAAGCGTTAGTGGTATAAAATAAATTTTAACAATTATACAGTAGTATATTATTAATTAGTCATCTAAGGATGACAAATTAGAAATTGAGAAGTTTGATGATGGCATAAAACGAAATCTCTCTTTTTTTTTTTTTTTGGTAGAACCAACTATTGTTACTATAGCAGTTTCTCCAGAATGATTTTAGTGGTTGCCATTACCAGGCATTTGTAAATAAAGTACAGCTACTCAATATTTAGCATTTCAATTTTTCTTTATGTTTTCCCATGCCCACGATTATTGCCGCCTAATAAAATATATTTTCAATCTTACATCGGAAGATAAAACACGATAGCTTGGCTTAAATGAATTAAAACTGAATCTAAATCAATTAATTGATTAGTTGCTGACACATATCTGATGTGTAATTTGAATATTTCTAAGGAAAAATAGCACAGAAGTTTCATTGACTTGATCTTTTTTATACTTTATAGTTTACTTATCTGAAACAATTTGATGGAAAATGAACGTACGTGTTAATAAATTTTATAGACATGACATATTAAATAAAAAAATAATTTCATATTTTATTATTTAATCTGTGACCCATTAGATTATATGTCAAAATAACTTACATATATAATTCAATGCTTACAAAATTGTTTGACCCAAAGTAGCATTTGAAATATCTTTGTCGTCGAAATATTTAAACTTTGCTATAATATTAATAAACCTAGAAGCTAGATAATAGTGTATTGTATTTGATTGCTGAGGTACGGCAATAAAGTAAAGGATCTATAGAAGAATTGACTTCTTGAAGAAAAATTATTTTAGAGTGTTTCTTCGTTCAAGATTACAAATTGCCACATTAGATTTTCTGAACATGACTCTGTCTCCGGTATTAGAACAGAGAATTTTTTAAAAAAATTTATATTACACGGGGGTATATGGAATATACTATTTCTTTTTCTTTAATCAATAAAAGTGGCGAGAATACCACGTGTCCCTAGTGATCTTAAGGGTATGCTCCAGAAGGGTGTAGCCTAAGCTAAGAAAAGGTACGGAAGAGGAAGGAAAATGAAGGAAGAGTAGCAGAATGAAGTTACCGTGCTCCAGATCTGTAAAATCATTCATCCAAGGCAACAGCGATAACCTCTTTCTTGGACAATATTGTCCTTTAATTCAAATCGGAAGAGAGAGATGGGCCCACAGTCAGATAAAAGAAATGAAGGGTATTTTGGGTAAAACGTTAAAATATTTGGTGTTTCTTCGTTACACCCCGATTTTGGGGGTAACCCATCTTCTTCGAAAATGGACTGTTGAGAGCCTCTGGTTGATTTGAGTTTCCGTCGATTCAACCAGCATCAGCGACAGGAGCAGATTATCTTCGTTACGCTACCTTACCTTCGCCCCGATTCATCCCTTCTGGAGCAGGCCCTAAGGGAAACATGACATGCGAATTAAATTTCAAATATGAAATATAATTCAAAAATAGAACCCAAGACAACCAACAATATTTTCTTCAGTAACACCTGAATAGGACCCATGCTATCGTCCTTCAATTAACAAAATCTGAAATCAGAATGCAATTAGTAAAATAAGATCAGAATCTTATGTAATTGGCAAGAAGATCTGATACTTGCCAAGTGGATCCTTGATGTTCTATGGTTATCGATAATCATATAATTCAATAAAATTGGATAAAGAGAGACAACAATAACTGTTAAGTCTTTTGTCTCAAATAAGTTGGAATATGCTAGAAAAGAAACTCAACAAGACGAAAATCACCAAAGAAAAAAAAATGTTAGGGAGTCCCCCAAATGCACCAGCAAGCATCAAAGCTAATGCCTCCATATATATTCATGATTATTTCTATTTTTTTTTTTGAAGAAATATAAGGGTCAAGGCCCTGTGATTATTTCTAATTTAATCCATTTAAGATCTTATTCCATGGTGTGCAGTTAAGAAATTAGTTAGGAATGCCCCCTTTATTAGATCCGTTCCAATATATTGTCATATTTCAGCACTTTATGGTTTTCTTGAAGATTCAGCACTTATGTGCATATATGGAAGTGACAATTAAACCCTTTTTTTTTTTTTTTTACTTAGTTGAGTTTTATAAATGCAGCAACGGTGTCACATTTATACTTTATGTATATCTAAGCAGTGACGATCTAGCTAGTTAATATATTTTCGGCATAGTTTTAATGCTGAGATTCAGTAGTCAAATCTGCTCACATATCAATATGCTTTTCTAGAGTGTTTCACTATTATCCCATGGTGTCAAGCGGTTTTAGTTTTGTATAAACAGAAAATGAATCTAAAAAAGTAATAATTAAGAAAACCTTAATTTAACTAATGAGTAATCCTGTTTCATTATGGTAATCAGAATTGTTTATCTAAATGAAATTGTTCTGCATGCCATTTAAGGCTGTCAAACGTGGCCTAAATGCACGGAACGGTCTATTTCGTTTGTTGTTCTGTTTAGGAACACGTATAAGATTTTTCAATATGTTAACCGTTCCGTTTTTGAAACGGTATAGAATATCATTTCGTTATTCGTTCCACTTCAGAATTTACACATGAAACAGTTTGAAAAGAGGCGAAACGGTTCAAAACGGTATGATTCTTTGTTTCGTTTGTTGTTTCATTTTTGAAAAGAAATGAAACCTGATTCTGTTAATCGTTTCGTATGGGTTATATGGAACATAATCACGTGGTTTTTTCTGTCGTTGACAGGCCTAGTGACATTGGCGAGGCAAACATTTTTCATTCTGAATTTCAAACTTCTGAACTCGAGTATGAACAATATCTAATAGTTTAAAATTGTTGAGAAATGAATACACTAAATTTATACTTTTCAATGATTTGACTTAATGCAAAATAAAGTCAACAAAAAAAAGAAACTCGGAACATAAAATACTTTACACATCAAGCATGTATCGAAAGCAATAATTTTAACGCATTGTTTGAAATAAACACGAACAGCCTTTTAACTTGAGCGCATTTTTTTGTGAACTTAATTATACTCATATAACCTTTACTCATCTTTAATTTATTCCTTGTCAAAACCATCCAAACAATTACAACTTGACACATGCCTTCTCAATTGTTGATGATGCAATGGAGATGAGCTTACCAACTTTCTTCCATATCAAGGATGAAATTAACTACTCTCTCCAACACTTCATTACATGTAATGATGCGATGCAACCACACATGCAATCGCTTTCAAAAGGACTGAGATTTGGCCATTTGGGATTTAATTCGTTTCCCCGGTATTTTTCCAAGAGAGAGTCAGAGATCTTATTTAGGCATGGGCCCCACCTGATCCGAACTCACCAACCAAGCATGCTAGCACGTTATCCCGGGCTACTCGAATCCAAATCCTGTGCCGCGCGGCACAGGATGCAGCGCGCAAAAAGACGAAAAAAATAGCACCTCTTTCCCCAGTGCTTTGGACACGCATATATAGTAATATGGGGCAAATATGCACTTGCACATCACATGATATTTTTCAGAATTTGTACACATCATAGTCAATTCACCATTGAATATATAAAAGTCAATAATGAAAATACAACATACACCGTTTTAAAAATATATAACTTGTACATACATAATCATTCACCATTTAAAATAAATTAATTCAACAATAAAAATACATCATGTGCCTTTCTAAAATCAGTAGATTTGTTAATCTTTTTTTCTTACAACAAATACATTTGTAAAATTTCTAAAGTACGAATAGGATGTGCAAATGTACTAAGTCAGATGGTGCATATTTGCATGAGGGTTTGAATTCTTTATTTGCTTCTGTATAATTAATAGCGTGAAATATATGGAGCAAAAAGTGGAAAAGAAATTAAACTTTGGACCCCGTAGAATATATCTGATTTGAGGTTAAAATTGAATTATATTTTGTGTTGAATAATTCATTTTACCAAATTCCTGGAAGCATTATGGAACCGCTTAGAGACCATTTTTAAAGGGAAGCTTCTTTGATATTACCAAATTTTTTATAAGCGCATACATGTTTCTACTTAGTCTGCTCGAGTTGTTCATTATTACTGTGCATTTAGAAAATTCAACACGTAACTCATTATTTTATGCTAGTTTACAACTGACACCACAGAATCCAAACCCTCAAGCAAATATGCACCATCTGACTGTATGCGTGCCCAAAGCACAGGGGAGGGAATGGCTACCTTTTTTGTCTTTTTGCGCGCTGTATCCTGTGCCGCGCGGCACAGGATTTGGATCCGGGCTACTCTGATACGAAATCGCATCCTCTGGACTTCGGAGAAAGAAGTCCAGTGGTCTTCTGATAATCAGAGCCGTCCGATTTAATCTCAATGATGATGGGTGCCCCGTGAATAGTACCAGATTGATAGGCCCGAAAAAAATTTAACCGTTGAGATTATATCGCACGGCTCGGATCGCAAGAAGACCACTGGACTTCTCTCTCCGAAGTCCAGAGGATGCGGTTCCACTCTGATACGGCTCCTACATATAGCCACGTCATTTCCTCGTGAAATGCCTGGTCCCACTTAGCCACGTGGCACTTGGTCAGGTAGGGTGTACGGATAACTACATCCCTGTCCATGTGGTGTGTCCCTACAGTCTTGCATGTGGCATCACATGCGTTGTTATATGACCCAATGAGATATAACAAACAAAGCTAATTTTGACAATTATAACATATGATGTAACATTATAATTTTTAAATTTTAAGTATAATGCAATATTTGTCGCCATGTACTTATGATTTTGTTCAGTCTTCCTCTTAAGGGGTTAAATTCAACTGGTGATTTAATATTTATAATATTCAGTGAGATTAACAAATTTTAAAATGGAACCATACTTTATACAAGTCTTAAATAAGTGATGAACGGCAATTTTTTTTTTTGTTTTCTGTATTGTGTCTAATTTGATGAAGAATAAAACAAGCTATTGCAGATTTCTGCATGTAAAAAGTGATAGAAAATCTTTGACCACAATCCTTGTCCCAAAGAACTAACATTTGGCATTGGTTGTTACTTGTTAGTTATATACGGGATAAAAATACTATTTACTAACGAATGATCTTCTATTAGTAAAGATTATCACTGCCTAACACCACTAACATTTAAAAAAAAAAAAATGCATGCAGCGATGGACTGAATCGTAAATTGCAACAAATGAAAAGGGTCCACCTAATAAGTCGCCATCAATGGAGGCGGCAATGCATCGGCATCCATCTCCACTTGAGTTTTTTACGTGTTGGCTAACGTCCTGACAGGTCCCACCTTAGCCGTACAACTGGACGGTCCATTACCTATTTTGCACGGACCGGGTTTCTGCACTGGACTACCCGTAGACAACGGTATGGCGAGTCACTTTGAGTTTGAGATATCCATAAGGAGCAAAACATATTTAGATGTGGTAATCTTTCATGTTTTGTATAATAAAACTAATCAATTTCGTGGTTGTGAGATTATTACCACAATGCAGCTTCATTGGATTTATTTTTGTTAATAAAATATGGAAAAAAATGTCTCCACAATTGTGTCGAAATGAACATAACTTTAAAAGTCTTATTTTTGTATTAGCTTAGAAGAACAATTACTATTGTTTATGGACGTTTAAGAGATATTTTACATTTTTATGCTTGTCCAAGTTAAATAATTTAGTTGTTTTTTCTTAAATTTCTATGATTTATTTTAAAGCATTATAGAAAATTTTTAATTAGGTGGGCACATGCATGGTATAATTCATATATCTTGAAGATCGTTTGTTATGTTGAGTTGGTCAATATGTTTTCTTGCCATACGACATGATAAAAATCAAATTGGACGATGAAATAAATGCTATTTGTTGTTGGTTAATTTAACTAACACGAGGCATATATTAATTGAAACTCACGGCCGTTGCTTTCCCCACGACACTAGTTTACAATTCACGCTAAATTTTAATTAAATGACAAAAATATCTTATCTTTCGCCTCCAACCAGTCCCCACTGAATTTTACTTTCTCCATCTCCCCTATTTTCTCTAGTTTCCTAAAAACCAACAAAAATCACTGTCTTCCTCTTTGATTCCCTTGCTTCTCTCTCTAAGAAAGCTTTGAGAACACCGCTCCGCCTCAATCCTCGGCCCTCTTCCCTGCCTCCGCGAGGCCAATATCCCCACCTTGTTGAATCTGCACCTATAAACCTGAGCCCAACCTTACACGGCTACGCCCTACCCTTGTCACATCACCGCTCCTCTTGCTTCTTGTTACTCACAACCTCAGCATGACAGCAACGTGACCTTACCTTACCACCTCTCCATACTTGAGCGGCTTCTCTCTATTTCTACTGGGCTCCACTTCTCTACTTCACCAAAGACGATGAAGAGCAGAGAAAGAGTGAAAGAGGGGAAGAGACGTGGTGGTGACTGGTGATAGTAACGACGAGGCGATGTGGTGTCCACCAGTTTGTAGATACGCAGTCACAGATTCACAGCCCTTTTCTTCTACTCACGCTAAAATAACAGAAGGGCAATTTAGTCTTAATAAAATATTTTAGCGTGTATTGCTAATTTTTACCGTGTGAAAAGCAACGCCCGAAACTCACAAGTTGAACATTTGTTTCTAAGAGTCTAAGATATTTATTATAAGAAATAGTTACAAATTTATCTATGTTCCTCTTATTATAAACAAACTCTATTGTTCGTATAATAAATACTAGATCATATATGTAATCATTTTGACTTGCCAGTGTCAAGTCGAGGGATATTTGTTTTTTTTTTCTTTTTAGTTTTGTGAAGTCGAGGGATATCTGTTTTTTTTTTCTTTTTAGTTTTGTGAAGTTGTGATATTATATGCATGACAAGTTGACAAAATATTCATATATCTTTTTCTTTTGGGTTTTAAAAAATTCTATTTTGGGATATCTTAAGGCTATGCTCTAGAAGAAGTTATTGTAAGTGATGGAATGAAAACATAAACATTGTAACTTGCTCCAGGTTCAATTATAGGTGAGACGATGGGAGAAAGGGTCACAGAAATAAAGATTTGGGAAACAAATTGTCATCTCCATTTTTAGGTATACACGATGGTAACGAGGAACAACTTTTGCTTCCAACGTTACCCTTAATTTTTCTTTCTTTGATATCGGGTCCCACCAAAAACTAAATTCTCTCCTTATTCTCCAATCTAGGGTAATATAGTAATTTCATGTATTATAATGAGATGCTAAAGTTTAACGCTCATTTCCACTCTTTAAAATCTGGAGCATGTTGAGAACTATTTTTTACCATCCCTTCAACTTCCACTCCATTCCATTGCCTTCCATTATCTTCTAACAAAATTGTGGAGCAGAGTCTAAATGATAACAGAACGAATCGCCACATGTTTAGACACTTGCAATTGCCACAAGAAATCGAAGTCTAGGATTTTAGAAAGTATCCGTTGCCTATTTATACTTCAATACCTAACATGTAATTGTAAGTAGTCAATTGAAAAGGAAACAAAAACTAAAATACTAAATGTGCATTTCCCAGAGGCGAATCTTTCACATTCGAATTATTTAATCTCGCCACTCAGGGAAAAGTAAAATGGAGAGAGGAGGAAAACTGAAAGGTTTGTTTACTTGCTTTTTCCGGTTGGTTGGGTAACATGAGGAAAAGAGAAGGGGACATGATACATTGACGAAGAAGAAACTCTATTTTATTTCGTTTGACAGCACTTGTTAGAAAAGAACCAAAGTTTTGCTCTGTTCTCTGAATACCAAATTAGTCAACAAGATACTTTTAGCTTTTGTCTATTCCGGATCTATATGACAAATAGAAACAATATATGTTTATTTTCAAGATAATGTTGGGTCAGTACGTGATCTAAATGAATGCCCTTATAAGCATTTATATAAAATAAGTGGCTTTGCATGCCAACTTATTAAAAAAAAAAGAAAAAAAAAAAGAAAAAGAAAAAAGGGGTATGCAGTTAACCAACAAATTTGAATCCAAGCGTTCGGAATTTTTAGCATTACTTTTGTTAGTTGTTGAAACCATTTATTATTAATAAAAGGCAAAATTAGATATAACCCCCTTGAAACATCTCCAATTAGAAATAACCCCCTCGAAACTTCAAATTTAGATATAATCCCTTTTAATCATCTCATTCTTAGATATAAACTCTTTTTAATCATTTTTATATATTCTAACAATATCTTTCAGAAAAGTAATGAATTGTACAATAATTGGACAAAAATACCCTCTCTCTAACCCAAGACCTTTCACCTTCTGTCCTTCTCGCTTAAACCAAACAGGAAAGTTTTTAAACCTAATTTATATCTTTCTCATAATTGGCAAGATCCAAATCCAATAAGAATTTGGAGGCATAATAATTCATATGTATCTAATTCTTCTTTGAAATTTTATAGTTTATTGCTAGGCACACATTTTTTAGATGAAAGTAAGTTGATCTCTACATGAGAGCATACAGGTCCTGCAAATATATATATCACGTATTGATATAGATTGTATTGTACCAGTAAAAGCATTATTAGATATTAGATACGAACTTGACCATATGAATGAAATTATTGCACAAATGAGATAAGAATTTTAATTTTGATACCAGATCAAAAATAAATTTTACTTCTTCAAATTAGATGAAAAAAATTATCAAATCACATTATTACATGTAGCTATTTAATTTCTGACGAGGTTAGGGTTCAGGGGTGATCTAAATACCAATATTGTCTTGTTGGAAATACAATAATAATATAGTATGGCGTTCATGTATCCTTAATTATATAACCAAATACTATTTGTTTTATTAAAATATCAGTCTAAGACATTGAATTAAAATTTCAAAAATGAATTCCGATGAGTTTTTTTTTCTTGTCAGTATATTTTATTTTGGGAAATAACTTGATGGACAACCAATTTAGTACAGAGAGATGGAGAAGAGAAGGTATCTTTAGAGAGATTTCAGAATCATAGTTTTTAGAAAGATATAAATTGGGTCTAAAATTCCTGTTTGGTTTAAGTGGGAAGGACAGAAGGTGAAAGGTCTTGGGTTAGAGAGAGGACATTTTCGTCCAACTATTGTACAATTCATTACTTTTCTAAAAGATATTGTTAGAATATATAAAAATGATTAAAAGGGTTTATATCTAAGAATGAGATGATTAAAAGGGGTTATATCTAAATTTGAAGTTTCGAGGGGTTATTTCTAATTGGAGATGTTTCGAGGGGATTATATCTAATTTTGCCTTAATAAAATAACGGTAATTGTACCCAAAAAAACAATATAAGATTATTCCAATAATTACAAATCTACTAACACGTAATGCAAGTCATTTTATTATCTATCCACAATTTCTAATTTAATACAAGCACGATAGAAACATATACATGTAGATATGTCTACAAATAACTTTACTTAGAATGCTAATTTTCTTCCTAATAGGGAAATATGCCAAAACTATCTTGAATGCAATATAAGATTATTGTTCCAGGCCCCACGTAACTGCCACCAGGATCGTTAACCGAAACAAATTGACAACACATGCAATTAGTTTTTGTTGTGCTATTTCTGGTCCATACAAGTTAACGCAAATCTCGCAACCAACCATCCTATTTGTGTAATGTTGATCATGCACTAACGTGGCACTCAATTCATGCAAAACGAAGCGAAAATGAAGCGACACTTATTTTGCGTTGGGCTTTGGATCATGGATCTCTTATCAAAATTTCAGCTCGATCCGAGAGTCGAATCAAAAGTTGCACCTCTTCTTATAAAGTATGCACATGATCATATTACATCACAGAACAGAGTCGGTTTTGATCTGACACCGAGCGGCGCGCTGGATCATTCAATGGAGTTCAAAAGCAATATGTATGCGTCTTGGTTAGGTTCAAAAGTTTAAATTTTACCTGTTCAAAAGTTTAAATTTTACCTAAGATCTGTACTAATTCTAACCATTTTCAACCAAATTTTCATTCAGTCCGAATAAAAACATGAACTGCAGAGTATATTCTTTTTTCTTGGATTTGAAGTAAGGCAGTCTTAATTGGTCTTTTTGGTCAGCATGTCCTCACATGTATTGCATGTGCAGACTTTTCTTATATAAACAAGAAAAATTACACTACAAATCAAAGTCAATTAGTTAGCATCTTTACTGCATGGCAGATTGGCAGAGGTCGGCTATGTGCAGTCAATATGTCCATTGGTAATTTTAATTCAGACATCAGAGATTCTTTTAAAAAAATGGTCAGGTTGCTGTCATAAATATTATTTTTTTTCATTGATATTATAAATTTTAAATTTCAAAGAGTATTCAAACGGTTTTTATTCTTTAAGGCTGTTAATCTTGTATACAAATTTAAAAACTTAAGTGAGCGGATTCCTCACTGAAAAGAACAAGATTGCAAGCTTGAAGTATTTAAATTTAATAATTTCGTTGTTCGGAAAGATTTATTGGTCTGCAGTAACTTGGAGTGAAAGCCTCTTAAAATATAATATGACTATAGGTGTTGTTTGGGATGCATGAGAATTTGCCAATTCCCGGAATTGGTAATTCCATTCCCCAATTTTTCATCCAAACGGTTTTGGAATAGCCAATTCCATTCCTAACACAATTTTTAATAACACTCTTCCCAATAACACTTTTCTCTCTACTTTTCACACTTCCCAATGCTATTCCTAAACTCACCATCCAAACAACATTTTCAATTCCCGAAATAGTCAATTTCCACAATTCCTGTAAATAGTGTTTTTTCCTAAATTTATGCTATTCCTACCCTATTCCTAACCCATTCAAACGACACCAAAGTGTAATTTCATTGCTACCGACATTATGTTCTGAATAAACCCAGTGTGATGTTGATTTCTTGGACTTATTGTTATACACTTATATCTAAAGTACTATTCGCAACTCGCAAGTGGACTCATATGTAAACATTTCTGTCTATTCTGCTAATTGATTAAATACGAGATATTTAAAAAGCATTAATTCATGCTGTCCGAGCTGAAAAAATTCCCAGTTCTTATTGTCACAAGCTAGTAAGCTACTAATTACAATGCATTTCTTCGAACAACAAGGAAAAAAAAAATCATATTCATAAAGAACACGAACAAAAAAAATAAATAAAAGAAACGAAAGGAGAATAATTTTGCTCGAATAAAGTATTGCAGAACTAAGGACCTAGAGATCCACATAATGAAATAAATACGCGAGATAGGTCTTGGTCGGCGGTTAGTGTTGGATTTAGGGATTTGTATTATTCTAATGAAAAATCATTTCTCTGAACTTGGCAGTCAACTTATCATTATTTTCCTCATGTGAGGAGATATTCTTTTGGGCCCTTTCTTTCTTCATTTTAGTCTAGTCATGATGGGCTTTTTTTTTCCTGCCACATATGAGGGCAATGGCATGTGATTTAGTGGGCCCCACAAAGAGTTTCCCGGGTCCACGTGGACCAACAATGCACGTGAACTCTGAACCGGGTTGATATCTGGTACGGTATTATTAGCATTACAAATGTCATTTTTGATAAATGGAACCTAATTTTGTTTTCCTCCAAGTATGAAGTAGTGCACAAAAATTTGCACTATAACTACCAACTAAAAGCATGAGTTTTACATGTAATATTATACTAGGTATATCTGTGGATAGTAGTAATGGATAATGACCGAATGTATCGTTAAACAGAATGGATGAATAATAGAAAAGAAGAACATAAATTGAACCAAATGTAACCCAAAGTACATAATTATTAATCCTAACAAAGGTACACAATTATATTTTACTATAGTATTAATTTTGGCTTTCGGATTTTTTACCCACCGAAGAGAAGCAACACACAGAGGTCTATTTCTTATTTATTTTATCCACCCCCCTTCCCCCAACCCCCCCCCCCCCCCCCCCCCCCCCCTTTCCTGAGGAACCCTTCATATGCATTTTTACAGTCGAGTTCATTGTTAATGTTAAGTAATTTGAAAAGGTGTTTTTTATATTTTTATATTTACATTTGAGATGTATTCTTAGTGTTCCATGATGTGAAATCAGTGCTAATAAATTTATATCCAATTTTACTCAATATCGGTCGCAAGCGTACAACCTATGTTAAGTATAGTAGGGGTCGAACCCACAGGGACGGTGTTACAAATATTAGTATTATTTAGTTCAATTGATTGGACACATGGGATACAAATTGTTTTTGGTATTTTTGATTTAAGGAATACAAAATCAAATTAATTTAAAGAAACAAACTAAACTACAAGTTCAACTACAAGTTAAGAGGTTTTAGGGTCTTGATTGTATTTCAACACAACTTAGTCTCCCTTGTTCGTTTCTTGCGAGTCTCTCTCTACAATCCACTCTCGAGTTCGATTGAACTTTATCTAATTCGGTTCGTTATTTAATTCTATGTGAATTCTTCAATCTTTCCTAAGTACCTAAACTTCACATTTCGATCCTTCATTTAAGTGCTCGAGTCAAATATAAATAATTCCTAAACAACCCTAAGTCTTCTCTCTCGGTACTAACTAAGGACGGTTCAGTTTTACTTGTGATTTTTAGGGTATTTACTAACTCCTTTCGGTCCATAAGTAAAAGAGGAAATTTCTCTTTCGAGACTAACCTATGACCCTACTTGTTTGCAATAATTGATATCAATTAGTTCAAGCATAACCAAAACTAGATTAGGCCTTTATCTAATCAGGTACTTAAAGAAATCAAGCAACTAAGGCAAGCAATTAGAAATAAGCATAACACAAGTAAAAAGCATAGAAGTCAATAATAAACCTAAACTACATAAAAGTATTCATCTAAGCCATGAATCCATACAACCAAAGCCTTAAAGTATCTAATGAAGGATTAAATCAAGCATCATAATCGTATCAAATAATAAACAAGCCATAAAGAATAATACAACCAAAGAAAACTCGAATCTGGCTTGAGAATTATTGTCGAAATCCCTCTTGTCGTGGTCCACAGAAGTCTCCTGCGGCCCTGTCCTCGCCTTCGCCTCCAACTCGAGAGAACTTGTGTCTCTTTTGGTTCCTCCTTCTCTCTTAAGTCCCAGGGGTTTATATAGACAAGCCTGGGTGGTTTCTTTCAGTTTTGGTCGTCCAAAAGATGGGAAATAAAGTTCCAAAATCGACCTTAAAAAATAACTGCTGAAAAACTGCATTCTAGAATTATCTCTGCGGTCCACAAAGTTAGCTCTGTGGTCCAAAAGGCTTCAGAGGTGATTTGCTTCGTGGCTCTTCTCTGTGGTCCGAAGAGATGACTCTGCGGCCCCCAGAGATGATGCTGAAAGTTGTGCTAAATTTCTCTTCTTGACAAATTCCACCGTTGTCGTAAAGAGATTGATGCTTAACCTGAAATAACAGCCTAGGACCTCAGTAGTATCTTATCCTAATGAAATACTAAGAAATTAATAACAAAATGGAAATTTAAAATATAAAACAGGACCGATTTGGTGCAATTACCAAGGTACAAAATCATGTCATCATTCCATTATCTAGAAATGACATGACACTTGTTCAAATTTCAGTAAATAGTTATTTAGAAAGTTATGATCCAGTGTATTTGTACATTAGATTTTTTTTGTGCTCCGCTGATTTGATCCGTTCTCTATATGACTATTGAATCAACGATTCAGGTCAAACTCCACATTCACTTCATTTGTTCAGATTAATACTATAATCTAGCTCGGTCGATGGTTACGTTTATTGAAGTGATGGTTTATGGAATTATGGTAGAAACATTTTTTATTTTGAAATTAGTAGGGAGCGTCCTACCACTTTCTTTTTGAAAAGAAAAGCCACTGATCGAATTACAACCCTTATCTCTCAACAAAAAACACTCATATGACTTATAGTTGAAAGTCCCAAAGCATACTGCACTGGTACCTTTACATCGAACAAATATAGGCCCCGTTTGTTTGTGACTTAAAGGGTGCATAACTTAAGTTATGCATCCTTAAGTCACCAAACACCCATTAAAAATCATAATTAATAATAGGTTTAATTAGATTTATGCCAATGTAAAAAATTAAAATTAGAAAAATGCCATCACTAAATGATAAATTATTTTTATGCCACTACAAATTAGTAAAAATTAGTTTTATGCCATCAGTCTATTGATATGACAATTTTACCCTTTTAAATATACCACTACAAAAATTTAAAATTAGAAAATGTCATCACTAAATGAAAAATTAGTTTTATGCCATTACAAAATAGGGTGATTTTGATTTATGTCATTGCAAATGTTTCAAATTATTTTATGCCACTATAAAAATAATAAAATTAGTTTTATGTTATTGCCTAACTAATATGACAATTCTACCTTTAAACATTTTTCTCTTTCTATGCGCATACATATATCCGTTTTCTTTAATTTAGTGCCTTTGTCCAATATTTAGACCCTTCGAATTCTTTGAAATCCCACCTATCTAATGATGTAAACGATGAAAAGGGAAGAATATGACATATTAAGAACAAACAGATATGCACAAAAAATAATTGTACAATTCTTTTCATCCAACAAGTTACATCCGAATTTCTTAACCTTATATGTTAATAAGTTTTCTTATTTACTAATAGGAGCAATTCTGTCCCGGTTTGGGGGTGGCATGAGACTCTTAGTTTTATATGAAAAGAAAGAGTGCACTGTTTTGTTTATTTTTTTTTTTCCTTTCGCCATTGGAGACCATGGGAGAAGGGAGGAAGAAGGTGGATATATTAACAAGGATAATTTGGGAATTTTAAAAAATAATGACAGATTTTGGAATTGCATTTTTAGAATTTATCATATTTTTGGAGAAAATAATGGCATAAAACTAATTTTAGTAGTTTTGTAGTGGCATAAATCTAATTGTCAATTTAACAATGGCATTTTTCAAATTGACAGGTTTTTGTAATGACATAAATCTAATTATTCCTTAATAATAAAGATTAATTATAATTAATAATAACTATTAAATAATAATAATTAATTAAAAATATTTAATCAATAATAATTTTTTATTGATAAATAATTAATCATGTTTATAATATTTAATTAAAAGTAATTATTAATACTTCATAATAATAAAAATAATTTATTATTATCATTAATAATTAATTTTTATAATAATTAATAATTAACAATAATTAGGTCACAATGTCTTTTTAATGCATAATACTAATTCAAAGTTAAGAGCTTTTTAGTCTTTTGACATGAATATATGCATGCATTAAGTTACGCATCCTTACTATACAATCAAACATCCATTATATAACACTACATAAACACTTAGACATCCTTAACTTATGCAACCCCTTACTACACAAATAAACGCCCCCATAAACATTAATATTTTTACAATAACCGTTTTAAAATAAACATTTGTTACAGAGACCACTGTTTCTTACAAACAGTCCTTTTTTTTTTTTTTAATTTGTGACGAAAACAAGGACAATCTCAAGAGGAACTTGATTGGATTTTAATTTAGAATGATGCGGGTGGATATATGTGTCTATCGGTCTATACTTAAATGGAAAAACCCGACACTTGAATGAACAATAAAGTTGACTGTCATTGAGAATTTTAATTTGCATGCGGTACAAACCGTTGGAGACGAAATCTAAATGAAAATGGTACCGAGAGACTGAAAATATCACTCATTTAATGTTATCAATAAATGATTTAATATTTCTTTTGTTTTGCTTGTAATTGCTTTATCTTCTGGCTAAATTTCTTACTTTTAGAGAGATTATATTTAATTAAGGATGGAGGCTTGACCTCCATTTTTATCGCAACAAAAAAAGTTTTAAAAATGACAATTTGCAAACTGCACTAACAGTGTTTGAGATATATACTAGGATATCAACAGATTGAAAATGGAAGGTGCCTAAAAACTCTATACTCTTGAAAATGGTAAATAAAATTGTTTTGCTATTAAAGGTGCTAAGACTGAAATGCGTTATATGTTAATCGGCCCGAAATTATTAAACTACAAAGTTCAATCCATTGTATGGCCCAAGAACAAGCATATCATTATCCAGGCTGTTGTTCTATGTTATAACTTATAAGCAAACAAATTTAATTAAGCCTCCGGGCTAAATTGAACTTAGTAGGCTGTTTCTATAAAACTGGCCATAAAGTCTGCTAACATTATATTTCTTAATTAGTTGAAGTCTTACGGACTACTTTGTTTTTTTCTTTAAAAAGTATGCTCAGACAAAATGACTGTATTGACCAAAAGTTAAAAAAGAAAGAAAAACACCTCACTTTACAGATTACATTTCTATAGCGCCTTCAGAAAACAAATTAAAGATTATATGCTCAGTTTTAGAGCATTATCGAAGTATCACCATCATAACTGAACTCTGTTTTAAGATTCATAAACTGAACTGTCTTGTCCGTCTTCTAAACCAAGATGCAAAGCAAGTCGGACCCCTAACATTTTGAAATTGCATATACAAAATTAAGTGAAAAGTTCAATAATAATGATAAATATTACCTCAAATTATTTCAATATATGAGAAAAACATCTAATATTTTAAAAGTTCCACTATTAATTTTGTAGAAAGTCCAATATTAATGAATAATGGTACAAATTATTTTGAATTAATTAAGTTTTTGGGTCTCTAACAAAAACAAAAAAGCTCAATATTTATCTCCCTCTCCTCCCCCAATAATTTTCTTTCGTCTTTATGAATCAATTCACCAAGTTACATGCAAAGAACTCCTAACATTTAATAATCTACAACGAATTAGGAGGCTTTAGTATTCAGTTGCCCACCTCTCGTTACCACTTATCAGATTTCGTTAAAATTGACCCCCTAACTCTAACTTTAAATCCTGGCTGGCCCCTTGGTCGGAGAGGAAAAAGGATTTATAACTAATGCAGCTCTTCATAAATAGGTATAAGATACGATATTGCAGGTCACCAACGCTCTTTCATCAGTTATATATCATTCAAATTACCCGCTAACCAACCCCCCCCCCCCCCCCCCCCCCCCACACACACACACACAGTCAACTCCTTGCTTTTTTTTTTTTCTTTCGTAGACTTTTTTGAGGTCAACTAGAAATATTTTGTTATCCAAAAGAAATACGGGTAGGAGAGACAAAAAGTACAAATGATTGATTTTTTTTAGACATGAATCCGTAGGCCGCAAATGATTGATGGTGTCATTTGGGATGCATGAGAATTGACAATTCCATTCTCCAATTTTTCATCTAAACGGTTTTGGAATAGCCAATTCCATTCCTAACACAATTTTCAATAACACTCTTCCCAATAACACTTTTCTCTCTACTTTTCACACTTCCCAACGCTATTCCTAAACTCACCATCCAAACAACATTTCTAATTCCCGGAATAGCCAATTCTCACAATTTCTGTGAATAGTGTTTTTTCCTAAATTTATGCTATTCCTACCCTATTCCTAACCCATCCAAACGACAACGATATGGTTTCCATTTTTACAGCATTAACAGAATAAAAGTGAATATTGTAGAGGAATTAAAGAAGTCATAGCTCTAGGACTCATGGACCACATCCCATAAATGAAATGGCACTCCATCTGTTTCTGTTAATATAAATCTTTTTACCAAATTTGAGGAGGAATTAAAAAGTCAAATATTTGATGCACAGTAGACACCAAATAATTTAAATAAAATATATTTCATTTACTTTTCAGATAAGTAAAATATATAAGGGCACTTTTGGCATGAGTGAGTTTAGTGGGTTTAGTGGTGTAAGGTTAGTACTTTTTGGAATTTTCGAGGTATTTTTTGGAATTTCGAGGTAGAATAGTGAGGGGATGGGATTTTCGAGGTAGCTCCAACTAACCCCAAAAACCCCTCTAACCCCTCTAAACTCTCATGCCAAACACACCCTAAGGTTCGCCCACAAACAAATCATTATTGTTATGCATGAAAAACTACAAATATTCAGAAATAAAAATATTTTTTTGATTATCGGAATTTTGTACTTCAAAATTTTATGCCTGTGACCTAGATGCAATATAATTAACATATTCAATGCGTGATCTTAAATTCAACGTGTATCTTGAGGTAATTGACACCAGTTAAAACTTAATTATTAAAAAGTCCTAATTTAGACAATCAACAATGGAAAATGAAACTGGGGACAGGGTTTTGCAACCTGCATGTAGTTTTCCAGGCATTGGTTTTTAGTCTGGAACCAGTGGTCCAGCGTATAAACTTTAATTTTTAATCAGTTTGATATAACTTATTTTGAGAAAAATCAAACAGATGGTATTAGTACAGACCTCGCTTCTTATGCAGAAATGATTTTACTTAGAAGGGCCATATTAGACTCTAATCGTGCAATCCAATATGTTTGAGCTGGCTGGATTCTCCAAAACGAGTTTGGATTACTCCATGGTGTAGCAGGATACCAGAACTGGGGACCCACAAACTTTTTTAGTTAATTTTCCTTTCTTTCAGTTACACGCGTTCCTATTGACTACATGCCACAAAATTTGCATCCGCTATTTGCGTATACTTAATTCTGCCTTACATGTCCAATATTAATGTCTAATAATATTCTTATTTGGTTTATTTCTAAATCATCAAGCCCTCGACGTGCAACAAGCCAACAATCACTAATAATGTGATCCTTATTTCTTTGTCCTAAAACAATACGAATACATTGATCGATGTTTCCAATAAGTAATTATTATGCGCTGTAATTACATAATTACATGATACACATTGAAAAAGTGCTCTACATATTTCGCTCTAATGCAATGATCTAATCCTATATTTCTCACATAAAAAGAAAAAAAGGCTAGCTCAATTGGACAATATGTACACTAAAAAATAGTTACCACTTTCTCACATTCCCTGAAACTAAAAAAGATATATATTAAGACCCCTAACTGCTTTCCAAAGTAAATATGAGTAAAGACTTAGTCCATTGTCGTTGACTAACATTAACATAGGGCAACGTACGTTGGCTTAATTTCAAGTTCCAACTGTATTTTCATACCTCACCTCACCTAAGTCTCTCTTTCTCTATCTCTCAACAATGGCCTCAAGAACCAAGGAGAGAGAGAAGCACCAAATCCAATTCATCTCTACTCCCATCTACTCAAAAGACAAAGAGAAACCACCATACACCCGCTTCGTTTGCATCTCCACCCTTTCCAAGAAAAGCCTAATAGTGACCTCTCTCCTAATCCTCCTTTTTACCTTTATCTACCTCTTTTTGTCTCCTACCTCCTTTCAAAGCCCTCATTCAATCGGATTAACACAAACACAAGCAACCTCCACATGCAACGGCATTGCCCCATTTTATATTTATGATCTCCCGGCTCGCTTCACCACCGACCTTGTTGACCGGTGCCAGTTCCTAAATATCTATGTTGATACATGCCCACATGTTGTAAACCAAGGCCTCGGCCAGCCTGTCACTAGTAAGCTGGGACCCTCTTGGTATGGCACAAACGAGTTCCTCTCAGACATGTTGTTTCATGCCCGTGCCAAAAACCACCCGTGCCATACGCATGATATTGATGCAGCAAAGCTATTTTACGTACCATTCTATGCTGGTCTATATGCCTCTTTTGCATTTCGTGAAGGCAATCATACCTTGCGCGACCAGCTAGCGGTTGAACTTGTGTCATACTTGAGTAATAAGCCAACTTTTCGCAAGCATGGAGGTCGTGACCACTTTTTAGTAGTCGGTCGTACATCATGGGATTTCATGCGCATTTCAGACCCGAACATTGCTGATTTTGGTGCCAACCGCCTTCTATACCTGCCAGAGTTGGCTGATGTGGCAGTCCTGACAATTGAGCGTCACCCATGGGAGGGCAAAAACCAATTTGGTATACCATACCCATCATACTTCCACCCTAAGACCGCCGATGAGGTTTTCACGTGGCAAGACAAGGTACTAGGATCCAAGAGGCCATACCTATATGCATTTGTGGGTGGGGCTCGTGTTGCAAGTGAGAAGGCTGCGGTCCGTGCTGAGATCATTAATAAGTGCTCTGCATCAAAACAGTGTGCGCAAGTCACATGCAAGACAGGCACCATTGGATGCTATGACCCGGCCAAGGTGCTGGCCACATTACGTGGGGCCCAATTCTGCCTGCAACCGCCTGGCTTGTCATTCACTCGTCGATCAACTTTTGACTCGATTTTGGCCGGGTGCATACCAGTTTTCTTCTCTGAGCATTCAGCTTATACACAGTATGAGTGGTACATACCAAATGAGGCCAGGAAGTGGTCAGTACTGCTTGACCAGAAGAAGGCTGAGCAGATAGAGGAAGAATTAGAGAAGATACCATTGAAGGAGGTGGAGAGCATGAGAAAGGAGGTGGTACGAATGATACCGCAAGTGACATATGCACACCCAGATTCTACAAAACCAGGTTTTAGAGATGCAGTTGATATGGCATTAGTTCAGTTGACAGAGCGGGTTGAAAGAGCACTTGAGCAAGAGCAAACAGCTGTTCGTGTGGATTAGCTTTAATTCTTTGTTTCTCTTTGTTGCATTTTATTTAAATTCACTTCCTAAAGATCAGTCTATATATTTTCTTTTCTTTCCGGCCTTTTGATGAATTCTGATAAATATTGTATTATTGTAAAGTTTTTGATCATTAAAGACTAACAAGACGTACAATAGAAGAAATTGTATCTTGTTTCAGACGGGACATATATATTTTCCTATAAATTGAAATAGTCTTAGCCGTGCCGATATTATTCTCTCCGACAGCCAATTATGTCAGGTTGTGATCTATTGTACCATTTAGGGACCACTAATGATCATGCAATGAAAATAGTTTGAAAAAGTAAATGGAGATCTTAATATATCATTTCCCTATATATACAAACGTAAATTTGTCAAGGTGGATTGCTGTTGAGTTCGCATCCAGGAACTTTCATCTCTGAAATCAAACCTGATGCATTATGGATCGACAATTTTCAACATTGGGCAGATGGATCAGAGACAAGGAAGAAAAAAAATGATTTCGTATTTTACTGTTCTTCTTTACCACTATACAATCCAGAAATCATACAAATCCTCAGGATTCTAGATATCAGAAATAAAATCTGATTGATTGCAAAAGAAATAAACTACTATAATTGTCTAGATTATGATATTTTGCAACATCATGTACATCTCATCAACATTATGTAAAATCTGGCATGGTCTAGTGCCTCCTTAAGTTCCTTGATCTGAGTCTCCAATTGCTGGTTCTGTTCAATAAGCTGTGAATGATCGCTGACAAAGATTTTGAGAGCATCTCCCAATTCCAAGTTTGAACCATTCTGGATTTGAAGTGCCAATTGAACGGGAAGTTCTACTGTTAGTTTGTTGTTATCACCAATAAGAGTATCCTGTTGGGAACCAGACTCCTTGCTTGGCCCCTTCAGCTGCTTCTCCTTGTTGAGGCGAGCTTGTTTCTCCACCACGTGATCATCCTCCATCAGCTCTCCAGTGAGGGTTGCACATTTCTTATCCCTGGAAGGAGAAGCAACATATGCCACATTTATCTCTCCACTCAATATTAATGTTTCTGGTCCAAATGCTGCCAAAAAAAAAAAGTGGACTTATTAGAATTTGGTTTTGAAATTTTTAAAATTAAAGTGAACTTATACAAAATGACCACATAAAAATATTACGTTTTTGAGTTGATTGAATAATAGTTTGCCCTTAAAATACAAAATAGCTCATATACCTCATATTATTCATGATTTAGATTCACCAATTTTTGGTCCTGTAATAAGAAGGTAATAATAATATGGCTGATTTTGCCTTACTTTAACCATTTAACCCTACAATAAAATAAAGACAGCTTTAGAAAATTACGAGAAAAAGAAATTAAGTTTTTTTTTTTTTCCTGTCAAGAACAAAAAATGATGTGGATGTTCATACTAAAACAATTTACAGCCAACCAGAATTGACTAATTACATCATGTAACATTTTGCAAGCGAAAAAGAGAAGTTACCAGTACTATGTTCAGCTATAATCCTTTCAAATAGATGACTGAAAATCAGTAACTGCATCAGTATGTGGGCGGTTTTTGCAAGAGTTTTCCAGGTGACGCTTAAGATGACTTGTCCCCATTTTGCTATCACCTTGTAGACATTTATTACAGTGATTACATATTGCCTTCATAGTAACTTTGTTGAGTTTGAAATGATCCCACACTTTCCACCGTCTTTTTGGTGCACTATTGTCGCGATACTGTTCTCCGTCATTGGAATTACTACTATCTGTTTCTTTTTGCTGAAGTATTGACATGGCCTGTGGACATGGACAGTTTTATAGGTACGAAATAACCAGAAATTAGCAGTTATAAAAATAATATGAGAGAAATAAACCGTTAAAAGAAAAAAGAGATATTAATAAGTATATAATATCATAATGAGCTGAAACCAAAAATTGACCCAAATACGAACCAGCCAGGCTTGACAATTTTATAATTCTGATACCAGAATCAAACCTTTATTCTCTTTTGTTTTAAACTTAATTAATGGTCTAGAAAACCTAACTTTTATTCTCTTTTTTTTTTATGATGATAAAATTGAGCTCAACAACATCGATCCTAGTTAGTTGAGAAGCTTCTTTGTTACTAATCGTTCTTGTAGTGAAATCATGGATTCAGGAAAAAGGAAGAACATAGAAAAAAACTAATTCACACAACCTTTTGTTGGAAACTGCAACTAATTAAGTGGTAACTGCAAATAACTCAGTTATATTCAACATGTTCTGTACGTTTCCAATTATAATGTGACCCGATTAATTAAGCCATAACTGATTATTCTAATAATTAGAATAACTGGTTTTATGATTAATCTCAACCATTGAATTGGTATTTGATGGACGTACCAGATTAAAAGGAAATTGTTATATAAGGATGAGGTCCTCTCTCTCCCAAAGACACACGTATTCTTCTCCATCAAAGATATACTGATAAAGAAAGAAGGGTTAGAGAGAGAAACAAAATTCTGTTTAGCAAGACTTGAAGGTATAGAGAAGTAGGACAGAGGAGATGGCAGCCGTCCCGTCTTCCGCTAGTATGAACGGTATGTCGTCTCTTTTATTAGATCATAATTGATTGTGAAATATTTGGTTCTGAAGATCTTGGGTTATAATTGAATTGTTATTATAAATGATAAATAAACGCTTACATTTGTTACCAGAGCCATGGTTGCCAAGAACTAAATATTTCCTTTGTTTGCAATTGATCTGTACACGAATTGTTTACATGTACAAGTCTTTTAACTAGATTTGTTTCTAGATAGCATAGCCTACGTTAGAGTTTGTAGGATAAGGATTCATTAAGGAGAATATTACTTGAAGCTATCTTTACATGTTCTTAGTATGCATATTATTTAAATTTTGCATACATAAAAGATTTTGTACATAATAATAAACTATTTATTTATTATTATTTTTTTTAATCCACCGTATATACAAAAGTTATTAAAGATTATGATGTACTTTAATTTCTGTATACATAAAGCGAAATAGTTTTTATAAGACAGAATAAATTAATCTATAAAATTTTAAGGGAATTCTTATTGAAAGTTATATTACAGAAAATAAATTAAGTTGTGTAATTTTCAAAGATTCTGTCTTATTAAAAAATAATAATAATAATAATTAACAACCTTGTCATAGAATGTTAAAAAAGGCACAATTATTATAGCACAAATTAAGTACAGGAAAGTTTAATATTTAGTTGTTTCTTTCTTTCCTACATCCTTCGTACTATAATTAATATAACTGAATTTGAAAGTTCATAAATAGATTTGATGAACTATTAATAGGTTTTCCTTAAATAAGAGAATATTGCAAAACTATTTATGAAAAGTCATTTATGCGCATAAGATTGACGATTTTGTTAATCACCAAAGTGGTCGAAATCAAAATAATCATTAGATGTATAAGTTGCATAACGTTATTAAATACTAGCTCTTATTTCGCGCTTTGCGCGATTCATTCCTATATGAATATATTATTAAATGGTTTCTTAATGAAATCAGCAATCGTGTGATCAAGATTGATAACTATAGAGCGAACATCTCGCATATAATTTATTTTTATGAAATTCAAAACACTATATAAAAAATGTCATAAAAATTGAGAATACTGTTGAAAAATTATACCAAAACTGCTAAAAAAATCCAAACTAAAAAATCACGCCGCACAAAAAATCCAACAATTTGGCCACATAAGATCACGCGAGTTACTGTGCTAACCACAGTACCTGACGCACTGCTCATAAATGAATAGCGTCTAATTATAACGTCTAATCCAGCAATAATCAAGTTTGATTTTCAATCGCGCGATCCATTTTTATTTATTCATAAGTGAATAGCGTCTAATTTTTTTTTTTGAAAGTTTGTATAATGATTGATAGCAGCTGACCGTCAAAGATATTAATAATGTCATTTTGGTTTAACACAAAAAGAGAGTCCGAAAAGTAATTATTTTTTCTATCTTTCCAGCTATCTCAAATATGCAAGAAAAATATGAATAATACATGGGTAATTTGATCTCATTTCAAGGAAAACAAAAGGAATAAAAGTACATTTCTGCTACTGTACGTCTGCACTGGTCATGAACAAACTATAAGATAGGTAAAATGAAGCGCCTCGTAGTAGTGACAATCTAGAAGCAAAAGTGTGAGAACAGATGATATGCTGAAAAGAATTAATGTAAAAAATACTAAAAGTCCTCTTTCACAATCATTCTGTAAGCTAAAAACAAATATAAATGGCAGTGTTAGTAATTAAGTACTTACTAAATTATTTGCTTTCTTCAACTGGCACTTATCCAAAGCCTGTAAATGGAATCAATTTCAAAATCAAATAATCTATCCCGTACCTACAACAAATTTCTACCCATTCTAAAATGTAAAAGTTATTACAGTTCTGTATAACATTTGAATAGAAAACTGATCAATTATGTGTAAACAAATATTTTGTATTATGGTACCACCAGATTGGTATAGAGCATTTGGTTGAATTAATATAAACAGGAAATCAAAGGGCGGCAAGTCCTTTTTTCTCAGGACTTCATAATTGGGATTAGATTAGTAATTGCCTTAAGATGTTCGGTGCAATTTAAAAATACACAGTTGCACATTATCTAAAACTGTTAAGTTTTAGGCACTCATGAGTTACGACCTAAAATAAAAAGCCATATAATGAAGGGGAAAAAAATAAAATAGCTCCCATATTTGAGCATCAGAGTGGGATCCAAGAGGGTGTATATTAGATCGGACGGTACCTCTAAATGCATCTAAGTGGTCAGCAATCAGGAATTTATTGTATTGTGAACCCCTGAACTTGTGTAACTAATACTTGTCACTCACAAATAACCATATAGAATAATTTTTAAAATTGAAATCCTTACTGATAATTTTTTATTCTTTTGAGAATTAGAGTGTCTCAGCATTTTATAAGACCTACTTGTGGGAAAATAAAAATACACCGACACTTTTTATTCATAAACTATGCTTAGAATTAATGGCTTTGAAATACAACTCTCATGTAAGCAGTGAATAAAAATGTTGCACATGAAAAACCACAATCCATCTGGCACAAATCCATATAAGGAGAGTTGAAAAATACCTTTGAATTGCAAGATTTAGAAAATTATTATTTCTTCCAATCCTTCAAATTGGAGCAAACTGGAGATGAGTAACTGGCCTGAAAAAATCTATCCGGCATGAACTTTTAAATTACCTAGAAAATTCCGTGAAGCGTTATCTAAAATATCAACAGAAATTGAGGTGCCAAGTACTAATAATGCGCAATAGAGCTATGCTTGCTTACCTGATGGCAATTTTTGCCATTCCTAGGTTCGTAGATCAACCTCCAAACACCGGAAAGAAACTTCATGCAAACAACCTGCATACCTCAACGGTTCACGTTCTTCTTTCTTTTTGCTCCTATATCCCTGTGACCATCACCAGAAATTAAGGAAATAAAATTAGATACTAATCTAACAAACAGCTAGCTTACATTGACCAACCATTGTGCAGCACAGAAATTAACTAAAATGTGGTAGGAAAAAAAACAGTACCTTTGGAAATACAGCAGCGAGCAAAAACACCGGCAGCGAGATCATCAAAAGAACCCAACAACACTAAAGAATTGAAGAGCCTGCAAAAGAAGGAAGGAAACAGAATATCAAAAAGGGAAAAAAAAAAAAAAAGGTAAGTAAGAATGATATGGCATCAGCATTTTTTCTACAATAGTCAGTATCATGACATCCAAGGAAAATGAAGCAAACAACTAAAAGGATATGGCATTTAGAATTATTTTTACATGCATGAAAATTTCTATTTTTCTAGATACCCTTTAAAGGGCAAAATAATAGCAGTCACATCTTTATTCTCGTTTATGTCTGAGCAATTGAAAACTGCTTATTTTAGTTTGCAGCCAGCATTCTTTTTGACAGAAAACAACTATTATTTCCACACACAAAACCATAAAAGGGAAAATGAATAAGAATGACAGTTGACTGTAAACTTAGAAGGTAGATGATTTATCTTTTTTATTCTTCATTTAAATTCTACTATCTCGATGAACCATCCCCTTTCACAACAACACAATAACAAAAAAGATATAAACTAATTTAAATGAATTAATAAAAAGATATGTCACCTTTATTATGTAGTCGGTATTGCACAAAAGCTGATGGTATTAATGTCCCTTAAGCGATCCGAATTTTCCGTATTTTCGACGAAACTTTATTTATGGGGCCATTTACAATCGTAACCCATGTTAATAAGCTAAAATATGAATTTTCCGTTGATTGTGCTACTTGAAACGATCCGAATTCCAGTAGTGACTATATTGCATCTAAACTACAAATACATCACAATTTAAGCATAATACAACTTGTGACAAACACAAATACAACTCCATACATCACAATTTAAGCATAATAATAATAATGTAGCAGATCAAAGTCCTAAATACCAAATTATCATTCATAGCTGGTAAAACATGACAAATCATACCAAATTATCATCGAGGCTATCAATGGGTAGGGTAGAGATACAGTAGAGACATTTTCATTATTCATATCTGCTAAAATTTTCTTTGCTCATACCTTATATGTACTCGTTAAAAATTGATTTACCCGCACCCTACCTTATCCATTAAGAATTAACGATAAGGGTAAAATAACAGTGGAAAATGCATAATAATTAATGTTAATAATTCAATGAGAAAAAAATTCTATAATATGGATAAACAAACAATGACAGACAAAAAGTGATCTTTCGAAAAAAATTAGATTTTCTTTGTAATGTAGCCCGAAAGGAAATTGAAAATAAACAAAATAACATTTTAATGTAGTTTTATCTCAGCCAAATCTAACAATTTAATTGTCTAATTAGTAATTGAAGTATCAATTGAATGCTATAATCATATCTTTCTGATTTAATTAGTTATTAACATATCAATTAAATCTTACAATCATATCTATTTTTTGATTTAATTAATTATTTATGTATCAATTGAATGTTACAATCATATCTTCCATATTTAATTAGTAATTAACATATCAATTAAATCTTACAATCATTTTTTTCCTATTTATTTAGTTACAATGTATCAATTGAATCTCACATACATATATTTTCAATTATGACAAAGCTTATAAACCATACATATAACGGTATGGATAAATAACGAATGCGAAATAGCTTTATCCGTATCCTTACCCAATAAATTAACGAATTTTTTTTTTCATGCCCGTATTCAATAACATAACGAAAATAAAATTACCATGTAAATAAGTTAACAAGGTTAAAAGGGTAAAAACCGGTTAAAAGGGTAAAAGCTCTCAGTGCCAGTGTCAGTGTGTGTGAGTGACTCTGGAGCACGGTGTGGACTGTGGACTGAACGGTTTGAGTGGTTCTATTAGAGGTGGAAGTAACCTCAGCCACTCGTAGGATAAATCTAAAAAATATGGGTTTGCTTTCTCGTCATTCCTTAATTCAGATGCAACCCTTGCTTCCTCCTCTTCCCTGATATCTGCCTTGGCGCTGTCCTTGGCATGGTCCAGTGCCTCCTTGATCTGAGACTTCTCATTGAAGAAGGTATTACGCTCCTCCTCAGTAAGAACGCTCTTTTTCTGTTCCGCTGCAACCCTTGCTTCTTTCTCTACCCTAATCTCTGCCTTGGCACGGTCCAGTTCCTCCTTGATCTGAGACTTCTCATTGAATAAGGCATTACGCTCCTTAATAAGAACGCTCAATCTCTGTGCCACTGCAACCATCAAGTTCGTCTCTTCCCTGGTCTCTTCCTTGGCACGGTCCAGTGCATCCTTAATCTGAGACTTCTCAATGCATAAGGCATTAAGCTCATCAGTGAGAAAACTTGCTTTCTGTTCAGCTGCAACCCTTGCTTCCTTCTCTTCACTGATTTCTGCTTTGGCGCAGTCTAATGCCTCCTTAAGCTCCTTGATCTTAGCCTCCTGCAGGTGCTTCTGTTCAATGAGCTGCTCATACTCGGTCACAAAGTTTTTGAAAGCCCCTCCCAACTCCAAAGTTGAACCATTCTGATTTTGTTGTCCCAATTGAACGGGAAGTTGTACGGTAATGTTGTTTTTCTCACCAATCAGGATATTCCCTTGAGAAATCAAACCAGACTCCTCGCTTGGCCTCTTCAGCTGCTTCTCCTTGTTGAGGCGAGCTCTTTTTTCCACCAGATGATCATCCTTCCTTTCCTCCCCAGAGAGGGGTACACGTTTCTTCTCCCCACAACGAGGAGCAACAGATTCTGTATTTCTCTCTACACTGGATACTAATTCCTCTCTCCGGAAAGCTGCAAATTGATATAAAGGTCGCCTGTCATGTATGGCACTAAAAAACGAAAATACTACAAAAGAAAGACAATGAACTGTACCAAAGTGGTACAATTAAACCAGACGATAGAATTTGATTTTGAAATTTCTATAGTTTAATCCAGAGTTTCTACAAATTAATCCAAATAAATCCCAAACAAAATATTCTGTTTTTCATTTGGTTGGAATAAAGCACACTTCCCCAACAGATAAGTTGGGATTTGAATTTTTTTTTTCCCCGTCAAAATGCAAACAAATTGTCTGTTAGCTATGTAGCTCATGATCAAATTATATATTCGTGTTTAAGATTGACCAAATGTATGTCCTTCCTAAATAAAAAAAGTAGCTTTAACCCTACAATGAAATAAATACCTTACTTTTGATAATGAATAAAGTTTTAATGTTTTTTTCGGTCAAGAACAAATTGAAGTACTTGGTCAAGGTAATATGTAACATTATCATGCTAATATGTAACGTTTTTCCATCAGAAAGGAAAGTACCATTAGTGTCTTCAGCTGTAATCTTTTTAATGGATGACTGAAAATCAGTTCTTACAAATTCATCCGGGTGCTTCTTTTCCAGGTGACGCTTAAGGTGATTTGTTCCCTGTTTGCTATCACCTTGTAGATCTTCTTTGCAATGATTACATATTGCCCTCTTAATAACTTTGTTCAATGTGAAATGATTCCACACTGGCGACCTTCTTTTTGGTGCACCCTTTTCGGCATATTCTTCTCCATTATTGGATCTACTGTTTACCATTTCCTTATGCTGATTGACTGATATGGTCTGGGATATGGGCGATTTTACAGGCAGGAAATAATCAGGAATTAGTAGTGTCATATATAAATCAAATATGAAAAATAAAACGTTAAAAAGAAAGATAAATAAAAAGTAACATCACAATGAGATGGATCCAAATTGACCCAAACAAGAGCTAAGCATGTCTTGGCAATTTATAATCTTGATACCTGTATCAACTAATCAAGCCTCTGTTTTCTTTGCAATTAACTCACATTTGTCTAGACAACCGTACTTCTATATGACGACAATTTTTTTTTCTTTATTGGAATAAGTAGAGCAGTACCTTACCACTTTTCATATTAAACGAAAAGTAAACCAAAATACAACTCTTATCTCAACACTAAATGTTTCCCTGAGTGAGTAACCCAATTCAGAATGCACTGGTACCGTTATTCCAGTACCAAAACCCTATATTTTCTAAATTCCAGTTTCTCCTAATATGGATGAAATAAACTTACAGAAATCTCAAATCTGTCATACAAATCGTGCAGATAAAAAAAAATCCCATCCCAAATTATTAAATCAGCCAACAACATCCAAACAAATTAAATTCAGCAAATTATCGCTCTTGTAGTACAATTATTGATTCAGGAATATGGATGAATATTGAAAAAAGCTAATTCACACAACCTTTTCGAGATTCAGTACTTAAATTGCTTTATACCAACTGATGTAAAAGCAAACACAGAATAATAAAGGTTTGTTACAATGATCTAACCTCAGGCTGCTACAAAACTCGGCAGAGAAAACAACAAGGAGCGAAGCTGCAAACAATTTAACACTATTTTGTTTTAGTTAAAGCCAAGGTCAAGCATAACCTCAAGTCTCAAGAGAGAGAGAGAGAGAGAGAGAGAGAGAGAGAGAGATGAGGGTGGTTACACGGGAAGAGACTTGGGACTTGGGAGATATATAAAAGGAAACCTTTCGATACGATCGGGTCGGGCAGTCGCCCGGTCGGGTAGAGTAGATTTTTACCGGCAGTAGAAAGTAGAAACCTAAAAAAGAGGATTAAAAAATTGGCAAAATCGGATATAAACCCTTCTAATCTCTCGTATTCGGATATAAACCCCTCCAATCTTCAAAATCAGATATAAACCCCTCTAATTATGTTTAGGTTGGATATAAACCCTTTTCAACATTTCTAATCATTAGTTATTTCAAAATAATTTAAATTTAAGTGCTATGACTGAAATATCCCTGGTATTCATTTGGGCAGAAACGATTCATCTTCCCATATCCACTCGCCTCTGCTGATATTTCCCAAACAAAACATTTGTTTCTTTTCTTTTTCACAAATCGCTGACGCAAAATCTCTCAAGCGATATTTTTTCTCCAAATTTTACTAGGTCCCTCTCTTTGTCTATCTCTATCTCGCTTTATCTCTTTCTCCAAAAATAATAATGAAGACGCAGCCAAATGATGATTATTATTTATTGCTATGCAAGCTATTTCTGAAGATGAAATTTCTTTGATTGTGAAATTATCCCAACGGAAATTGAAGACAAGAAGGAAGCAAAATAAAAATATTCAAAATGATTTAAGGTTCAACTCACGTACAATAGCTTTCATATACCAGCAAGTATATGCCAGTAAATTAGGTGACGGTATGTATATGGGTACTCCAAAATGGAATTTTTATTATTATTGGTTCAATCAGTCTCGAAGAATCACACATGTTAAAATTACATAATTTGTTAATTCAAAATATAAAGCTGAATTTGGACAAAATGCTGAGGAGAGAAGGTACAGCAATTAGGGATGTTAGCTAGGGGTATTTCAGTCATAATATTACTATTTAGGTCATTTTTATTTAATTTATGACTTAAAATGTTGAAAAGGGTTTCTATCCAAACAAAATAGAATTAGAGGGGTTTATATCCAATTTTAAAGAATACAGGGGTTTATATCCAAATAGAAAAGATTGTAGGGGTTTATATCCGATTTTGCCTAAAAAATTTGGGGGAGAAAATAAAAAAGTGTGCGAAGGACAACGAAATGGGTCCGTAACCAGCTGAAAGTCTCGAAACTTACTTAGTGAAGGTCACGTGCTTTGTTTTAATTTATTCAAAAGATAATTTATGGACTAAAACTTATACCATTATGGATGTGATTAATTATAATAATGAAATAGTTCGAAATATTTTTTTAATTGCTTCGTATGTTTTTTTTAGGTTGCGAAAGAAGACGATCAAAATTTATAAATCTTTCAGAATGTATAAACAAAGCTAAATTCAACGCCAAAAAAAAAAAAATGATTAGAGCGGTGAACTTGTTTTGTCGTCTCTGTAGGGCCCGCTGGCTGCAATATATTAAATCTCGGATTCTCGGGTACCCGATTGTACAAAAGTCTCTTTACCGTCTCTTTCTCTCTTACATTAAATTATTTTGGACAAACAAATTGGGATCCAGATCCTGTGTCGCGCGGCATGCGTACAGCGCGGGCTGTGGGCCGTCTGATCTGAATCTGATGGCTATGGGGGCCCCGTGAATAATACCAGATTGATAGGCCCGAAAAAAATGAACCGCCCGATCAAAATCGAACGGCTCGTGGAGATGCGCTCCACGCGTGCCGCGCGACACAGGAACGGGGTCCAACAAATTGCGAAACAACGAATACAAGAAAAAGACAACGTCCAAATGACCTCACCTCCCCCCCCCAAAAAATAATAAAAAATCTTCTGCGTGTTTAAAAGGTGTTTACCGTCAACCCGTCTGATTTAATTTTGACGGACGGATTTTTTTTTCGAACCACACGAATTTTGACGGCTCTAGTATTAATCACGAAACATTCATTATTAATCAAACAACCATGATTCAAAGACTTGCACTGCGTGTTTAAAAAAAACACGCAGAAGATCCCGATGCCCCCTCGGCCCCGCCCCGCTCCATGATTTTAGCCTAATAAAAGTATGCAACAAAATCAAACTTAAGAAAAAACTTTAAAACAACGCTGTATTGGAGAAGTTACATCCACTAAATTAGTGTTATTGCAATATTTTATAGTACACTGTCGTCTGCTAATTTTTTTTTTATACATTGTAAATGTAACTTATAAATATAACATCTTGTTTAAAAACAAATATAAATCATTTGGGAATTAAATGGCTCGTTTAAAGTATGCTTCACTATGTTACGAAATGATACAACATGGTGAACTTTTTTTGTCGTCTCTGTAGGGGCCCGTTGGCTGCAATATATTAAATCTCGGATTCTCGTGTACCCGATTTTTTTTTTTTTTTTTTTTGAAAAAAAGCATGTCTCCAGCGGAGACAAGCCTGCTTCATTAAGCCCAAAAAAAAAGGAAAGGTACAGAGTTTAAAAAAGTAAAGAAGTTTAATTTTGCCTTTCAAACTTTGTTTAGCCACTGGCTAAATCTTGTAACTTATATTTTTTTAATAAAAAGATGGGGACTGGATCTCCATTTTTTGTTCAAAAAAAAAAAAAAAGTAAAGAAAAACTAAACATACTAGTCTATCCAAACTAACGTTAGACTAGAAACTATTCCAACCCAAACAAACAACACTAAAAGCCGAAATCACAAAACAACTTAACAAAGGAACTATCAGAAACTATCAAAAAGTAAAAGATTAAACTTCTTCTGACGTGGAAGTATTAGCCACTGTTCTATCAATTCTAGCCAATTCTGCTTCCCCTTGTGCTGTAGCATCAGAAGCTCCGAGAAGATCACCAAAACTAATCTTGAGTTCACCTGCAGAACCATTCCAATTGCAAAACAAACTAATTGCATTAAAAAAAATAGCATAATTACTACAACCTTTAATAGAATCAAAAGCCCTTATATTTCTATCAGTCCATTTGACCCAGACTAAAGCCGCAAGAATTCCCATAGCAAACCTTCTAGAACTTCCTGGTAATGAAATAATATTTTTCCAAATACTATCTAAACTACTAAAATTTAAACTTATCCCTTTATTATTAAAAAGATTAAAAGCTCTCCAAAACTCATTAATAGAAGGACAATCAACAAAAAGGTGAGTAACCGTTTCTTCATTACAGCAATAAAAGCACTTGTTAGACCCATTCCTACCCCTTTTCATTAAATTATCTAAAGTAAGAATTTTATTACTTAAAATTAACCAAAGAAAAAGTTTAATTTTTAAGGGAATTTTTAGATTTCACACACTGTGATCAAGATTAATACTAATACCATTATTATTTAAAAGATGATAACAAGAATTCACCGAATAAACACCAGCAGAGTCACCAATCCAAAAAATAGAATCGGTTTCAGCAGAGAAAGAAATACTAGACAAAATAGAAAGTAAATTTTCGTTCTCTAATCTCATGGCATTAGAAAAACCTCTTCTAAGATTTAAAATTAAAGAACCATCCTTCCAAACCTGAGCTAAAAGAGCATCGGGTACCCGATTGTACAAAAGTCTCTTTACCGTCTCTTTCTCTCTTACATTAAATTATTTTGGACAGACAAATTGTGAAATAACGAATACAAGAAAAAGACGACGTCCAAATGACATCACCTCCCCCCCTCCAAAAAAAAAAAAATCTTCTGCGTGTTTTAAAAACACGCACTGCTTGGTTTTTACCGTCAACCCGTCTAATTTAATTTTGACGGACAGATATTTTTTCAAGCCACATGAATTTTGACGATTCTGATATTAATCACGAAACATACATTATTAATCAAACAATCAGGATTCAAAGACTTGCACTGCGTGTTAAAAAAACACGCAGAAGATCCCGATGCTCCCGGGCCCGTCCCGCCACAGGATTTTAGCCTAATAAAAGTATACAACAAAATCAAACTTAAGAAAAAACTTTAAAACAAGGAAAAATTAGATTTATGCCGCTTCAAAACTTCAAAATTAAAAAATTGCCACTCCAAAACTAACACTTTGAAAAATGCCATCCTAAACTCATTTTATTTAGATCTTTGCCACACATACTGTTTAAATCCCTCCCAAATACAGTATATTTTCATATTGACTGAAATGGCCTTTATCTCAATTAATTTCTGAAGTGCTCTCTGTTTTCACGACATCATTCCTCGTCTGATCTCAAGCACTTGTTCCCAAACCCTACACGAATCCATACCAGATGGAGTGTGCAATTTATCAGAAGGAAGTTAATATCAATTGAATCACGTTAGTGGAAAGGATTATTTCGTTTAGAGCTTCTATTCATAATTCACCTATTTCTTCTCAACTTTCACAACCCCAAGAATAACATTAAATTCGCTAAAAATAAAAGTCAAATAAGTATACATGAACTATCAATGGATTGACCACCACTTTCGTTATCGCATAAGACATTGCAATTTCTTGTGGAACCCAGTATTAATATCTTCTCTTTCTCCTAAATAACTTCTTCGAAGTATTGGACGATGTAGATGACTAGCAACATTTGGTGTGGGTTCGTCTAAGATTTCGAATAGGGTATGATGCATTGATGCTTGAAATTTGCTTAAAAATGATATCGTGAAAGAGAGCACTTCAAAAATTAGTTGAAATAAAAGGGCATTTCGGTCTATACGAAAATATATTGTATTTTGGAGAGATTTTAAACAGAAAATGATATACACCATCCATCAATTTACCATCCAATACCATCCAACAGGCTTCAACATGCCAAATTGGACTTCAGCCATCATTTTCCGCGTGATGACGTCATCAATTTTTTTTCGAAAAAAAAATTTTTTCGAAATTTTTTTTTGCGCTGACGTCACCAAATGGATAGATTTTTTAGTTCAGTTAGATACATCAAGGGATGAGTTAAAGTTGTTAAGTGTTCATTTAGATGCATTTTAAAATCGAATTTTCGTATTTTTTTGTTCAGTTAAACACGTTAAGGGATGAACTTAAAGCATTTTTATGTTCAGTTAAACACGTTAAGGGTGAATTTAAAGTTTTATGTGTTCAATTAGATGCGTTAAGGGATGAGTTAAACTTGGTACGTGTTCAGTTAGTTGCATCTTAAAATAGAATTTTCTTATTTTTTTGTTCAGTTAGATGAGTTAAGGGATGAGTTAAACTTGTTATGTGTTCAGTTAGTTGCATCTCAAAATTGAATTTTCACATTTTTTTGTTCCCTTAAACACGTTAAGGGATGAATTTAAAATGTTTATGTGTTTAGTTAGTTGCAACGGAATTTTGATTTTCGTGTTTTTGTGCTCAGTTAAACACATTAAGGGATTAATTTAAAGATTTATGTGTTCAATTAGTTACAGCATGTTCAGTTAGTTGCAGCATATATTTGCTTTCATAGTTTTTGTGTTCAATTAAACTAGTTAAGGGGTCAATTAACATTGTTTATGTGTTCAGTTAGTTGTGATCAAACACGTTTTATGACCATGCAATGAAGTGAAAATTGATCAGTTATTAAGAATGATATCCATTATTACAACAAAGTAAACAATTCTACTTACAATAATATCCATTACAAACGCAGTAAATTACATTCACTATTACAAATTAATTACAAACTCGAAATTCAAATTTATTACATAATCAGGATTGAAACATGGCATGAGGATCCCTCAATGTAATTCCTAATTCCAAAAGAAAAAATCAGTACATAATTTTCACATAGTTGCATAAAACAAAATGATTATACATTCAATTACACTACCTTAGATCATATTATTGCACCATCCTAAAACAAGAAAAAAAACGATAAAAGTTATTCTAGTACCAGAGCAATACATAAATCAATAGCATATACACGGATATATGTTGAAAACTGACAAGGTACAACCAAGAAATTACTTTTGTCCCTGTTGCAGGATTAGCAAGTGATGAGTGGGGTCAAAATCAGCGAATATATCCTCAGATTCAGCCAAACGAGGCACATGCACGCCCACGAGCTCCATGGACCCATGAAACAACAAGCGGCGGGATCATGAGTACACAAGGACTCGGGATCCGTCTTCTCGAAGTGCCTCCATGGCCAAAGGTGTCAGGTCATACGGGAGCAGAGGGGGTGCCGCCAGAGTCGACGAAGACTTGCCGGAGGATACGCGTTCTGTTCTTGGCGCTTGCGTCGATTTGCAGAGCACAAGATCTGGAGATCATCACTAGATCGGAGGCTGGTTTGTGCTCTTGCGTGGGAGAAAGAAAGTAGACAGGGACGAGAGAGCGGAAAATCATCAATCATCTTTTTTCAGGAGGCTAGGGTTTGTAGCAAGAAAGAGGGGTATAAATAGAAAGCGAAGTCGCTTGGCCAGTCGTTGGGCCAGTCTGGTCTGTTTGGAGCCTGTGGATGGTGTGGATGGTAATCAGTTGGATGGAGAGTAGTAATTACCGATTTTAAATAGTATTTGTGGCAATTACCTAAATAAATTGAGTTTAGGGTGGCATTTTTCAAAGTGTTAGTTTTGGAGTGGCAATTTTCTAATTTTGAAGTTTTGAGGTGGCATAAATCTAAATTTCCATTAAAACAACGCTGTATTGGAGAAGTTACATCCACTAAATTAGTGTTATTGCAATATTTTATAGTACACTGTCGTCTGCTAATTTGTTTTTTATACATTGTAAATCTAACTTATAAATGTAAAATCTTGTTTAAAAACAAATATAAATCATTTGGGAATTAAATGGCTCGTTTAAAGTATGTTTCACTATGTTACAAAATGATACAGCATGGTGCTTTTATTTCTAATCAGTAAAAGAAGTGAACAGCAAAATAATTTTATTTCTTTAGAACATATGCTAGGGATGGAAATGTAATTTGTGGTCCTATTTATTTATTTAAGTAAACGTTCCAGCATTCTAAAGATTTGAACTGGGATTAAAATGTTATTAAGAAAATTTGGCAATGCTTTCGATGATAGTCCGCTTTTTTTTCTTCTAAATTTCAAATTCAGAAAATACGCATTATAGTTATTGTAGGAAAGGATCTGCTCCATACGATGTGCAAGACACAATTCTATTACTCATATACGAAAGTATACTTATAACAGTATAGTACTGGTGAGAATGGGTACAGAGCGAAATGGAAATTACTATTTACCATTTCTCCACACGCCAACTCGTATCATCACGTTTGTATTTGTTCACTTTATTCATTTATGTTCAATTTGTTTATCTATATCTTTGTATTCACTTATGAATTAGATTTTACTTTTTCATTATTGTTCAGATTTTTATATGCACTTATTTATTTGTATGTGTTAACTTTTATTATTTAAATGTTCACTTTGTCCTATTTTATATTTTTATTTTGTTAAGAGGTGGCAAAGCTGCAGACTGCACTTATTATTTCTGGAGCGAATATGGGGAAAGAAAAGAACGAATATAAAGTACCTACTAATTGCACTTCAAAAGGTGGTAACAGTAAGAGATTTATATCGCAATAAGTTGTATTACATATTATGGCCTGTATGGAAAGGGCCGATCTTAATTGGTGGTTTCGTACTTCCATTGGTTTAATATCTAATTACCTACTACCTAGTCAGTTTTACAGGAATTACAATCGGTGCCTTTCAACTTTTGGGGGCCCTACTATAATAAAATTGTTTCCCCCAAGGCTCAAGGGCTCTGTGAATTTACCAAGTACAACAAAAACTCGACATATTTATGTTTTTTTTTCCTTTTGCCTTACTGTAAGTACCACAAGGTCTCTTTTTCAAAAAAAAAATTTATCGGCAGTTAGCCATGGGACATGTGGCCGTGTCTCAAGCATAAGTAGGATGTTTATCGCCAACAAGACCATCAATTGGAGAGGCCCGTCTCGTCGCAGATGCGGTAAGACGAAGGTGTTGGCATTGACCATTGCTAGGGTGGCTGTACGACAGACACTACAGTATTCTGAATACTACATGGCAGTGAAGGTGGTTCTGGGCTCTGGCTCCAACAGACACCAATTTAGGTCAGGGGCTAGGTTTTTGAAAGCCACTAACAGCAGGTTACCAGTACAATACCAGAGTACAGGTTTTGTAATGTACCAGCGTGGCACTGATATGATACAGGCAAGGCAAGAACCTGTTTAAAAAATTTTATGTTGTTTTCTTATGACATACACATGTTTGACAACGGATACAACTAATTTTGCAATATCTTTGTAATTCCATTTTTTTCAGTTTAATGAACATCGTTGGCTATATGCCAACCCTCAAAAAAGAAATTGCTTTGTTTTCTCAAAATAAAGTACAATTAAGCAGATTTCCTTGTATCCCACAAAAAAAGGACAATAATATGATACCTGAGTAATACACTAGTGTCATTTATGTTTCAAATATTGTTTAAATTTTTCATTTAAGAGATGAAAATTTGCACCAAAATTTTTTTCCCCGTTAAAGCACATACCGCCGCCTAATAAACTTAAAAGGACTTTATCATACTGTAGCAATCGCAGCAGGACAAAGCAAATTCTGTGACTATCATCACGGAACTGCTACTAGATATATAGTTCAAGGCATCACACTAAACCCTCGCCAGAAAGAAAGAAATTAAAATGTTGCAATGAAATGAGAAATAGCAATGAATGAGAACGCACAACCACAGCTTTTGGGACAATGCTCAGCCTGGTTAAAATCAAATCGTCAGCAACAGAGGTACAGGGGACTTAAATTGTACAAAATGTTTTAAATTAAATATTCAAAAGAAAATATATAGCTGGTCTTCGGTTGACATAAAACAATGATGTTTCAAAGACCATAAAGCATCTGATAACAAACCATCTCCAGCTTCTCGTTTCAAGAATGTCATCTCTGAAAGTATAACAGTATGAACCATGTTAAAGTATGTTCATTATGATGACCCATATAATAGGTAAAAAAATACGAACTCAAATTAAACCCAAAAAAAAATGGAAAATGGTAATACTAGAACTGTTTTATTTGAAATCCAGGAAATTTTGTCTTGATGCTGACCAACAAAAATAAGCTGAATAGCTGATACATTATTAGTGAGTTGATACTTCATGTGGTAAAGGCATTACATTATTTAACTACTACTTCAAAACTAGATTCAACCAAACTCTATCAGGTCAGAGTTGCCAAGTAGTCCAGAAGACAATATTTAATAGACAGTTCAGCTTTCCTCCTGTCCAACTAAAATGAAATCCAACAGACGAAATTTTGCACCATCCCGGTAAATAGTTTCAGGGTAAAAAATGAGAGCATTTTGGGTACTCATAAACAAATGCATGCAGGTGACAAATTCCAATATTCATAATATATTATGGAAGTTTGCATAAACTGGACTGGGATCCTCAGCAGTCGTTTTAAACGACTGCTGGGACAGCCGTTCATATATTTTGTTAATATTAAAATTTTTCAAAATTCAAATGACGAATCCAAACCGTTCATCTTGTTGAATTTCACGGGCGATGCGTTTTCATATAAGTTTTATAAAATTTAGGGTTGATTTGATACTTGATTAAGTGCTTAAATTATGAACGTATTAGAATTAATCAAACCAGGTTCTTTCATTTGTTGACCACTTAATCAAGTATCAAATCGACTCCAAATTTTATAAAACTTACATGAAAACGCATCGCCCGTAAAGTTGAACAAGTCCAACGGTTTGGATTCGGCATTTGAATTTTAAAATTTTTTAATATTAAAAAAATAAAAAATTGGCTGCTCAGCAGTCGTTTAAAACGACTGCTGAGGATCCGGACGCTGCATAAACTGCCTTACATTTTAGATAAGACCTTGGCGCTGGAGATCAGTAAAGGTCTTTTTATTATAGATATTTCCTTCTCTATCTTCATATTCTTCTTCAAGGTCAGGCCTCCACTTATTTATCCCTTGCTTTTCTTGTATTTTCTCCCACAAATCCCTAGCTTCCTGTAGTTCTAAAACATATGAGAGGAAGCAAAATACAAGACTAGAAGAAAGCACATAAAAAAAATGATGGGGTTGGGAAAGGCAGTTCCCAAGTACAATCATTGAGCAAACAATAATAACAAACAATAAAGAAAAGTTCAACCTGGATAGAGGTGATCTCATTAAAATACTTGGTGTTGGGAATCCCAAGGCAGCGCATGCCATGTTGGTGCCGCGACTCTTTGAAATGACGTTCAAATGCCCTTCTTCCCCAATAAGAATAGTTCCCACAAATCTCACAGTCAAATTTCTGCATTCAAACAGAAATCTTATACTATAGTGACGAGAGAGAATTATAAATGATATCTAACTATAGGTATGCAATTTGGAATCAAAGATTAAGACTGATAGAGCACCTGGCCTAAGCCGTGAAGCTTGTAAAGCCAATATGGTATAGGTTTCCCATCCCAACCCATTGGCAAATTGAGAGGATTGTATGTCTTTTCTTCTTCATCACTCTCAGAATCAGCTTGCACAACTTCCTGCTTGAACAAAGAATCTGTTAGACTGTCCCCAACATAACTTCATTTCCAATTAATCCAACAACTCAGAACATGAGGTATTATTTACTTTAAAAAAACAAAAACAAAAAACAATATGAGCAATGAATTTTTTTTTATTCTATCCGTATTTCTGATTGGTAGAATATAGTAAGTATTTTTAAACTAAACTAACACTAGTACAAGAAGCTATGAATTGACATGCAATGATTCTCCAACATAAGAAGTAAACACCGACAAATTATAAGAAACAGTATGCTACCTCTTCACGCTCTGCTTCCATCTCTTCATAAGTCAACGTAGGTTTTTTCTCAGCATTTTCCTTGGTTTGTACAATAACCTAAGTACAGGAAAAGTATAACACAACGTGCATAAAATTTCTGAGCATAAATAATTACAATGAAAAATAACGAATTCCAGTTCTTCCAGGATATTGGAATTTTGCCTACTGGCAATTATGATTTTCCAGGTCATAAAAATATTAGTTTCTCCCAATGAACAATTAACAACATTAAATTTGATTTCAAATTGAACAACTAAATACTAAAACACTGGAAAGGGGCTGGGAAAATGGAGGCCCAGACAAAACCAGCAAGTCATAGTCCACACAAAATTTCACAACACTCGTGAAATGCACAACGAAATAATTGATATCTGAGATTGAAATCTGTATCTCATAACACAGTGTTGCTGTGAAAAAATGAAAAATATATTGATGGGAGAAAAAGGAATTTCAACCTCTTTAAGTAATTCACATAAGCGTCTCAGTTTAACTTCCATCAAAGCTATTTCCTTCTTATTGCTGTTCTGTTCAGTTCCATTGTGATCAAAGTTGCGGGCACCTTTAGCGAAATGTTTCTTGTCTAGTTTCTCCAAGGGGTTGTGCTGAAAGAGAAATTAAATAAATGTATGAGACAATTTTAGGAGTAACTAACAATTCTAGCATAAATTCGAATTACAACTGAATTACCACCACATCGGGTTGTACCAGTGCATCCTCACAAAAGCTGTACAATAAAATGTAAAAACAACAAGATTTACCTTTAATAAAAAGAGCCGTTCGGCACGTTGCTGCGCAGTGCCACCGCTTTTCAAACCACGAGCAGCCAAAGCCTAAAAAGAAAACAAAATATTCATAACAAAACAATGGATACATAAACCAAAGCCTAAAAGAAAAACAAAAAATTTATATAAGAAAATGGAAACATTAGTAAATTAAATTTCATAAACAATTGTTATGCAGCATGAGGAACAAAATTGTCCATGACCAGTAGATTTTGGCTATATAAGGCTCTAAATTAATAGGGCAAAAAACAAACTGAGGAATGTACAAAATTTCAACCAGCAAGCCCAATTTATTCGAGGGATTTCTGATAATGCCACCAAATACTCTACCATAGTTGCAAACAACAAAAGGAAATTTAAGTAACGTGTGAAAGAAAACAACTTTAAATTCCGAAACAAAACTTAAGTCAAGAAAGCTTCAATATACTTCAGAAACAAAGCTTAAGTTGAGAAAGCTTCACTATAAGCTAAACAATTGAAAAGTAATAATGCATGATGTTGCACCATGCAGTTTATATAGAAGATTGAATTCCTATTTTGGTAACTTTCCTGTGCACTAACTTATTATATACTTGCCATATGCCCACCAGAACTGGCGAGTCACAGTTTTAGTCTTTTACTGCTGTTAAGATATCAATTGAGGTCTGGACATCATAATATAGCCAACTAATGTCATAGAAGTAAACAAAAATCAGCAAAGCCTTGGCAGAAAGAGATAAGAGGAGAGACTGACCTCCTTTAACTTTTCAGGCCCCACCTCCAAGAGTTCTTCAACAGTACTGTAATAGTCAAGATCAATCACAGACTCAGGCACCGAAGGTCCATTTCCAATGCCTTTGTTTTCCCATCCTGGCACTGCTCCCTTATCCCAGTTCTCTTCAAAATCAGATTCAACCTACACCAAGAATTTATTTTCTGTTCGTGAAGTTTCAAATTTTATTGAACTGCATCTCACAGTTATTATTTTAAAGTTCAAAAGAACCTAATAACATCTTACCAGTAGTTCCTCCCTGGTATAGAGATTTAAAAAAATAAAATGAATCGACAAATAGACACGCAGAGAATTTTTAAACTACGATGGGGTGTTAATACCAGGTTGAGATGCACAACCATACCCTATACCGCTATAAGAAATCCATCTTTTTAATAGCCCAGAAAGAGCTATTTGCATAACAATAAATTCAAGCCTTGGCAAATATTACAAGGTCAATTCAACATGGCATTATTACAAGGTTGTGGAGTGGACTTGAGCTTACCTTGGCAAATATTCTCACGAGGTCTTGCAAAGGTTGGGTGCGCTCTAAAAATGAAATGAGATACTCAAGCACATGTTCCATGTACTCTCTGTACTGTCTGCAAAATTAATTCAAGTACAAAACATCAGTCAGCAGATCGAACATACATGCACTTCAATCCCTGCAATTATGTTCTACATAGCAAGAGAAACTCACTTTGATTTTAGATTTGGAGGAATTTTATCAGTCTCTGAAAAAGTTCCAACATAACTTGAGTACTCCATTGGCGTCCCAAATTTAGAGTTGATGAACTCATTATATAATTCGTGCATGTCAAGATAACGACCAAATGCTTCCTGTAAAAGAAGCAAAGGTAAATGGTGTAAAAAATACAAAAATATTTAAATATTTTTAAATAAATATCTGAGGGCCTGTAAACATATATCATATGAATGCTCGCCTACAATCTTGCCATATGTACCAGCATAATACAAGAAGAGTGGACGATTCCTGCATAGATTAAAATACTCATATCACCATGGGCACCAAAACTAATTTTCAAATCCCCATAGAACCCCTCTTGTAAATAACTTTCAAATTAACCCATGCGGTGCAGAGTAGTCGTAGATATGAAGAAGTTGCAACAACCAACACTGGACAAAGTTCTAACATTTGGAAACACCAGCTTCAACAACCAACACTAAACAAAAGTTCTAACGTTTGCCAAACAGTAGCAAATCCAATGCATTTTATCCACTGGTGAAAGCTATCATAAAAAGAAAAATATACAACCAGGGAGAGGTTACCTCGCCACTAAATTCAATAGCAGGTTCCTCTTTAAGAAGCTCCTCAAATGCATCATCTGTATCAACAACACGTGCAGAAGGGTTTTTTTTATGATACTCTCTAATCTGTTCATAATCATACAGAAATATTAGTGCTAAAGTTAAAGCATATCACAAAATGCATTATGCTCTATACAAGCAAGAAATTAGTTCCACTGCCAATACAAATCTCCTAAACTGCATTTGCAACGCATGTGTGTGGGGAATAGATACTAGAAAGGATAGGTAATGCAATAAAATCCAAAGGAAGCAAACTATATTTTACACACTCTTATTTGCTCTGTTACACCCCCAGACAAATTTCCAAAAGTTTACTGAGGTTCACAAAGTTACATCATGAAAAGTCCATCCAAACAAAATCAGTTCACGAAGGTTTTTCGCACCCCTATCCATATGCCCACTGAACATCCAAAAAACATTTAATAAAAGTAAATGTCACTAATAATTCTTAAAATAACATTCAATTTGATGTTAAATAGAGGGATTGCCCATCAAATTCATTATATTACAATTACATTAATCCAATTGTAACATATTAAGGAATTAAGACTGCCAGCAACCCTTAATTGGTCATCATCATTGTTATTACAATTTACAGAGCACAAGAACACTTTCCAACAGACAGCACAGTATAATTTAAAATTTCTGTTCTGATATCTTCTTCTTTTTTTCTTTTGGAAAATAAATCAAAGAATAGTAAAACTAGTAAAGTTGCTGAATTTATTTCGATATAAACTGTCATTTGTGAAAGTCCTCGAGGATACAGTGAAAAAATTAGCATGCAAAAGACCAATTTAAAATACAGTTGGGACTTATGTCACTAATGAAAAGGGACACAGCTTTCTGCTGTGTCAACGCAACTTTTAGGCTTTACAAAGAAATTTTGCCAAAACATCTACCTCCTTTAGACGCTCAAAGAAAGCAGTTAAGACTTTGTCTTCCCCATGCATGCCCTTTTTGGATGGAAATTCCCCTTGGCCTCCAAGAGCTGCAATTTCGTCCTTTCTCGCATTATCTTTATCTTCATATATCTCAACCTATAAAATTGAGCACAATTAACAAAATGAGGGCTAAACCAGCAATTGGGATTTAATTAAGTTTTGATTACTTATGCTGTAAGCTAACAGCTTTGCCTCAAGAACTTCAAAATTGTACACAACTTTTCCCTCGAGCTGATTCTGAGTTTTACCTCAATAACCCTCGTATAGTAAACCATGTACTCTCAGCTGTGCATTTACACATAGAACAAAGCCAATACATTGCACATCGAAACCCTATAACAGTCTTTACTACTCTTTAATACTCTAATTCTCACTAAAACCAGCTCATAAATACAGTACATTAGATATTAAAGAAGGCTACTTATCTCCAAAAGAGCTTACAAGCTTGTCAGTGGTGGCCATGATGAGATCGATCATGTGGCGGACACGGTGGCTCTGGAAAAGCCGATCTCGGCCGTTCTCCGGCTCCCGCTGCATCTCCCGCACAATCAACCTCTCCAAGCGCTCTACATCCTCGTGCGCACCGCGTGTCACCTCTAGAAGCGTCGACGACATCTCGTAGTACACTAGAAGCGCGCTAGGAGGAGCAGATTAGGGTTTCTAGGGTTTTGTTTCGTTTTCCTCGCGGGAAGGCGAGGGAAATGGAGATAAGCGTTTTATTTTTGTGGGATTTTAGTAAAAGAGATGCGAGAGCCGTGGAAAAGAAAATTAAAAAATAAAAAATTATGTGCGTTTGTGACGGTGTCTGGTCCGTGTCCAAAGGCCAAACCAGTTGCGGCTGGGAGATTTAATGCGGGGCCCACTGTCAGCTTAACAATGAGAAAATGCACTTCGCCTGATCTGCTTTGAATTTAAATTTTAACCTAACCGCAACTAGTGACTGGACCAAAATGCAAAAAGTTTGGCACTATTAGAAACTTAATGGGCCAGTTCTCAATCAAAAAGGCCCATTTTTCAATTGTAGCTTTTTAGATTTTAGTTTTTCTCGGTGGCTACACTGATGAAACAGTTTCAAGCTTGACAGTTGATGACACTTGTGCTTAAAGAACATAAGGAAATGTCGCATTCCGCAAAAATGAAATGTGTTATTTCTCGAAATGAAATGTCGCATTCCGCAGATTGTGTCGTGTAGATCGTCTATGTGTTGAGCATTAATTCCGTAAAAAATGAAGGCATTTATACATGTACTTGCGTGGAAAAAAAAAAAAGAACTTGTACATAAATTTGCTAATCTATATTGTTTTGTATTGGAGTGGTAGTATCAGACTGCAAACTTGCCACTAATCTGAGTATAAGTTCACTTGGACAGACATTTCAAAGAACATAAGGAACAAAATTTTCTCTTGTTATTTTACTTCTCATTAACTGTATTTTATTTTTGGGGATGGAAGAAGCAAGTTGGCATGGCCTTTGGAGAAGTAAAAGACCAGAATGGGCTTTTCAAGGAATTGAGCAGCCGCCTTACTTTTTTCCTTTTGTATCTTTTAATCCAAACTTCCAAAACTACTGGCTCCCACAGTCTCATGCTTCATAAAAGGCATTTCCAAGTTATCCTCATTAATGCATTTTGCCTCGGATGTAATGTAAGTAGTTAATTATATCAGTTATGTCATGCATTCATGCATCTATCGTACATTGCAAAATCAGGTTTCGAATTTGGAAGTGTTTGGTATTTTGTAATTTATTTCACAATGGATATATCCTTTTCCTTTTTTCCTATTATTATTTTTGTAAGGATAGGTTAGGTGTTTTGTTAGGTATCAAGTGCCTGAATTGAGTCATGTTTCCATAGAAATATCTTTCAAAAATCATGCCCACAGGGTTGAGTTGTTAACATCGTTTCTTCTGTTTTCCTTTGAAATTGGCTTTAATTGTGTGAAGTAGATGCTTTTGTTTTTAGCTAGTAATATTACCATGTATAGTGGATATACATACCTGACGCCGCAGTGGTATCATTAAAGAAAATTTGGATGCATATGGGACCACAATGTACCGAGATACCAACCAGAGAAGTCATGTTAGGCATGGTGTCTCTATCTTGAAAGTTGAAAACTTGAAATATAGAGGCGCATTGAAACACAGAGCTCATATCAAGTGCATGCATAAGCAAATATCTATTCTCTTCTTTTTCTTTTTTTTTTCTCTCTCTCTTTTTGTCATGTATAGGCTCTTCTTTCAGATAAGCTCAGTCACTGCACTAAATAAGTAAATAGGCTCCATTCACAGGACGGGGGCAAAAAAAAAAATTTTGGCGGTCAATTTGGATGAATTGATTCTTTCTTTTTCCTTTCATTTTTGTTTGTTCTCTGTTTTTAAAGCTGCCTGTATATAAAATTTCATCACGTATAGCATATGTTCATCAATTTAATTTAATTATGGAATATATAATTTATAAAAAAAAAGGCGGCTGATTTGTTCTCTTATAGCAGCTTATATAAATGTAATAACCTGATTTATAAGAATACATAAAAAAAAAAAAAAAATCGTCGTTTGAGTGTAATAAGACACCTCCATATTTATTCCTCACCAATAATTGGTTCCACAGCTGACGCAAAAAAACTAAAATAATATCCAAACCGTCAACTGTAGCAAGAAATTCTAATTGGACGCTGAACTTAACAGTTAACACTCACCACACAAATGTATTTGTGTTATCCACAACACAAACAAGCAAATAGTTATCCATCTCATCAGTCCCATCAACTTCGTTTGCACATCTAGTCGAGTTTTGTTGCATCATTCTGCTTGTAATTTGTTCTGAGATAACATTTCACGAGGCAACATAGAAAGCTACATGGACAAACGCAACATGAACCTCATGATTAAATTGTTGCTTGTATTTAAGGCATTACGAAACCGTTTCTCAGATCCATATAACAATTCCAAGACTTTGACTATTGAAAATTGAATCAAAATTCAAGTTTTATATCTATTCTCCCTGAGGCCTAACTTGCCCCCGTCTTCTTCTTCTTTTTTAGTTTCTTATCTTATTATAAAAAAAATTATAATAATCTAGCGTTGAATTTTGCGCCTAGTTGTTTCCCAATACGTGCGCCAAACGCCATTACTTAATTTTAGACTTAAAGAGATGAGGCAACACGAGACCGCTAGCTTCGATTTTTTATTAAATGGAATAAATTTAGCTAGCAATTATATTCGACTTGGCTTCCTTTCAATTAATATATATCAAGAGTGACAGAACTGCTTGTCTTTTTTATTGCACGTCTATATAAAAGACAAAAGCGTTATGTTGTTAAGACGACCAACAAAATACACATTTTTATCAAAAAAAAAAAAAAAAACTACACGTTACAGTTGGTATTAAAAAAAAAAAACTAAACATTACAGTTAATTTTTTCTAGCCATACGGACTTTGTATTTGAGACGAAAAAAGATATTGCTAATTGCTGTCAGAGCAGAGGCTCGTTAAATTGCTTTTTTTTTAGAAATAATTATTTAAAACCTTCAATATTACAGTACTGTTGCAGTAGAGGATTCCCATAAAAATTTCAGAGTTCATCTCTAACTTTCTAAAAGAAATAAAATAAGTTCCTAACTTTCACTTGGATCAAGTTGGTCCTCAACTTTCAACATAAAGTCAACCACGTCATCAATTTAAAAAGACGACATAAGTTCAAGATTGGTTTTTTGAGTTTTAAAATTGAATGAAAGTGAAAATATATGTTTTGAGAGAATTAAAGGACTGATTAGTTTTCTTTTTCAAAAAGTCCAAGAATTTAAACCATTGTATATGTTTTTCTCCAATCTTTTTTCAATTATCCATTATCCGATTGAAAGACGACCAGTATACTTATTATGAAATTTGGTACGTACTCCATCTCGGTCCTCACTTTTAGAAAAAACAGATTTTAAGACAAAAAGTGCTTTTTCAGAAAGATTTCTATACAAATTCAAGTCCAGTATGATGTCCTTCAAACGAACGAGACTGTTTCTTTTGAACGGCAAGATGGGAGATGCGTATCAAACTTCTTGAAACAATAATGGATAATTTCGCTGTCAACAGTGTCAAAGGTTTGGTTTCTTTTGTTGATGTCGTTTTCTTGTTTTTTTTGTCCTTATTTTTTGAATAATTTTTTTTTTGTCCATTTTTAAATAAAATTAATATCCCTACTAATTTATTGGCATGAAGCCCATTGGATAAGTTATCATGTGGCCTCTCAAATTCCAAGGCCTAGGTCCGGAACAGTCACGTGCTATCATCAGACTATCATCATGTTATAATTTCTAGATTCTTCCTGCTTCAGGTGGTTGGACGCTATTTTCCAAAAAATAATTAAATTCTCAGCTTTGGAAATTAAGCAATGTAAATAAGAATAAAATCAGGGTTGTGGTTGAAATAAAATGTAACTTTTTTGAAATAAAACTATTCCGTTGGTGTTTAATAGTTGTGAAATTTAATGCTATTGATTATTGATCCATATGTTCTTTCTTTGCTGGAAATCGATTAAAAAAAATAAATTTTCCTATTTTCAATATTGTTGGAAAAGAAAAGATAAACTTGCCTATAGCCAGCATTGCGTCAATCTCTAAAATCAACTATTGTTTGATGGTGAAATGTGTGTGTTACGAGATGTCGTTCGTTAAAATCGCAAAATACACGCCATTGATTTAAATAAAGTCGACAATCGAACAACAGAAAGACTTATTGGACCTCTTAGCATAAATCATAACAGCAATGTGCTAAAATCAATAATTTTAGATGTGCAAGTTAATGCAGTTATTTAGTCGCGGATCAATTGAATTGATAAAGGCATTCAACCTTAATTTTGCAACATTTAGAGGGCATAACCATCAAATCACACACAGGCATCAAGTTGGTTGCATTAGTACGCATGAATGCATGATCATTATTCATAGCATAATATTTTTACGGTGCCGTGAGGATTCATAATGCATTTTGCATAATTAGGAGTCAACATCATGTACAAACTTTGCATCTTGACTCCACTTATCTCGCTTAAACCAGCCCATTAGCTGGGAGCACTGAGATATCAGCATCTTAATTAATTATGCTTTAATTGGCACGCTAATTATGTAGTTGTACGATCTATTCTTCTTTTCTTGGGGCAAATTGTGAGGGAGATTTTATTCTAAAGAGACCATCATTGGAGAGGAAAAGAGAATGGAAGAATGCTTTTTTGTGGTTTGATATACGTCCCCATCAAATGTAAAAGGCTGTAGAAAAATTTATGGAATGAAAACAACTGAAGATCATTTCTTGTGATCCAAGAACCAAATAAAGACTCAAATTTGGAATCATGCTTTACAAACTTTTTATGGGATTATAGAGTCTACCATATATTCATGTTGTCTCAGCATAAACACGTCTTTACTGAGTTTACTCCAATAGTGACTGTTTTCAAACTTTTATTACATGACAATACTCAAAATAGTAATTTTACAGCACAAAAAAAGTTCTTACGTCTTGGCAAAAAAGATCAGTATTTACTTGTATGAGATTATTAGATTGATGTTGAAACGCCATAAATACATGCATTAAAATGACTGAATTAGTATGCAACAATCTATTAGAAATCAAGAGCAGATTGATTTATGAAGAAACTAGTGGACTTATATCTATGTTGGCAATATCGTGTACTATTGATTTTTTGTTGTTTTATTTATATTTATCATTTCACAAGATTTTATAGATATTTTTTATTTTCACAAATATTGTTTTTTTTTCCTTTTATCTAAAAATTTAAACCAACTATAAAGATTCTATTGGAGTAAAAATAATATACATGATAACAAAAATATGCACACTGTTCACTGGTTGAGCAATGAGCAGCAGGGTTATTGATTGGTTTTTGAAAATGGGGTTATTGATGGAAAAACTTAAGGAGTGCACTTTTTGTGATTAAAACCATTTCCCAGTTATTTTTTTAATACAAACCAGGCTGTCTTGTACCCTATTGGTTACGGTAGTAGGTGGCTTTTACTGTATGTAGCGAGCACGTGATAATTTTTTTGTGCATTCAAAAAGGGTAATTATTTCCTTTTTACGTTGAAAAAATTGTATTTTAATCCAACACAGGCGTTTGTGCATTGGTTCATGTTGACTTGCTGTCGACAAGTTTCTACTGTTTATGGGCTTGCTGCTAGTCCAGCAGTTCTGGTGGGACTACATGTCTATATCAGTTACTGGGTTGTAACATGCTTTTATTTCATGAGAATGCATCAGAAAAAGAATTTGTGATTATAATTAATTTTATAACCCTCTTTCAGGTGTCGTACGAAATGTTTTTTGGTGAGATGGTTACTAATTTCTTCTTGTGGCGCTAACTTGGTAAAAAATAAAAATAAAAAATAATTTTATGTACATGTAGATAAAAAACCAAAAAAAATGTAAAAAAATTATTTTGTTATTCAGATTATTTTATATATTAAAAATCAAATTTAAGAAAACAAAGACATGATAGAATACATCGGTTTAGTACTTCAGTCTTATTCAACAAAGGTTGTTGTTGAATCTTCCTAATTATTTCCTTAAAACCAAACCAAAATTGGCGGTTGAAAGCTAATGTCAGTTGGGTCCTAGCTAGTCCTAGACCCTATTAAATTTGGATTTTGGTTGCTCAACGCATGATATGTACCTAACCAACAAACATGATAACATGCACCAAGCGAGAGAGAGCGCATCAACCTTGTAACATGCCACCTACCAACCTGTCGCTTTTTATGGAATCCCAAATCTATGGACCAGCGGTATAAATTCCAAAATATGAAAGTACACATGTGACTTACATAGCAATGTTAACGCAATTTCTAGGAAATTTGATGTCCAATCTTCTAAGTTCCATATTTATACAACTGTGCATTTCATGAAAAGTTTTTTTTCGAGAGCTTCACAGGAGCTGTCAAGAAATGCATTTCATGAAAAGTTAGTAACCAACCTTATGGATTCCATAAAAGCGTGACGCTTTCTTGCAATATCGCGTGATATTTTTTACTTAGAGCAATGCATAAATATACATCTCTACTACTTATAAAAGCATCTAATAAATAATGCTTAACAAATCAGATAGAAGGTATATCTCATCCTCAACATCAAATATAGATCATTGATTTTGTTAATATAATATGATCTATGGTCTATATTTGAATATCAGATAAAAAACTAGTCTTTTGACTGAAAAGGTTAAAGTCGCTAGCCGAAAATTAATTGTAAATGCATGCACAATTGGATGGGCACTTCATTCGAAATGAAAATAAAATATACCATTTAATTGTAATATTTTTTTCATAATAAATTATTAGAAATAGATAGCATGTGAAGTAATATTAAAGTGAGGCACAAGGCAAGTTTGGTAACAAAAGATAGTTATTAGTATGCTAATAGATATGCTCCATTTGAGACCAAAAATATATATATTTTTAATATTATTTATTACTGAAGCATATCATTTGTCACTCATTTTATTTTTAATATCGTTTTCATTTCTTATAAGTTATCTGTTGAGAAAATAAATATTAATAATAATTTTAAATACAAGTTTTCCCACTCTTTTTATTGGAAAAAATTAAGTCGCTACCAATTTGACTATTATTTAAAAAATGTAAGACTAAATCATTGATTTCACCACATCTTTATTTTCTAATATTATGAGTTTTATGTAAAATAAAAATAATATCAATATTTTATTTTCTTATTTGCCCAAGTATTGAGGTATTTTTTGCTAGTTTTAAAAAATGTTGGAACCTATTAATAATAAATTAAGTTCACAAGGTTAATATAATACAATATAATTTGGAATTCGATTTTTACTGCTTACATATAGGACATGTAAAAATCAATGAAATTCGATACAAAATTTACTATACAAGTATACGTCAACCAATTAATTACAACTTGCAACAGTCCATTGTTAATGGTTTTTATATAATATTAATTATATTCCTTCATGCAAATTAAATACACGAACAATATAAGGCTTTTAAACAACATATCATATTATTATTTTTCTAATTCTGATTTTTCTTATGGATCAATTTGTAGTATATTACTAAGATATTAAGTTGACCTATCAACATATCACAACTATTTTGTAGGATGTTATTTGGAAGAGTTGGAGGACCCCTTTTTTTCCCTCAATATTAACGCCAATATTTCTCAATAATTTCCGTCTGTATTTCCCCAAAAAATAAAAGTTTAATGTAGAAAAGCATTTGGAAAGGAAAAATAAAATAGAAGACAATAGAAGAGGATTGGCAAGTGATCTTGACAACAAAAAAAAAAAAAAAAGATTAATAAAAATGAAAATCATTTCAATGAAGAACAACTTAAGATTACTGGTAGTCAGTACCACTACCAACCACGGTTCTAATAAAAAATATATAAAAAACTTTCTTTCGACAATACATATTCAAATTTCACTCTTTACCTCCGTCCTTCGGCCGCGTCAAAGTAATCAAAAGTTGGTAATTAGTTTTTTTTTTAAAAAAAAAACCATGTAAAAACACAACAAAAAACAAAAGAAATTATCCTGGACTGGTCCCTCCAAAATCATAAAAAAGCGAAGAGATTCTACCAAGTGGGTTTAAAGCGACACATAGCGGCCACGTGTGTGTCAGAGACGTGATGGATATGGAATCTTCAACTAACAACCGATTGATTGAACAAACGCAAACGGGGCCTAACCTGCGGAATTATTTATCCCATGCCCACTCCTCTTTTCAACTAATTCAAGCGAAAACCTGTGAACAAATTCTTTAAATAAAAAGCTGATAAGCGGAGTAACTTATATAAGCAACCATAAATCTTTGAGTTCTCTGCTTTTCTTGCGTAGAGTTTTAATATTAGGAGGCAATAGCTTATATTTTAATGGGGCTGGTGATGGGGGCCACAATTTGCAAATTGCAAGGTGTAAATGCACTTTGTCCTACGGGTTAATTAATTAATAAAAAATGCATAACGTTAGGGTAATTAAGCCAGCGCGAGCAATTGTCATCTGCGAATTTAATCAGAAACCTCTAACTTCGTATTTTTTTTTTTTTGTGCATACTGGCTCGGACATACACTGTTTTAAATTCTTCGTCAGAATTTTTAAGGAGGGTAAATTGTGCTGCTTTTCCAATAAAATATTGGCGTCTGACTTAGTAGTTCGATTTTGTGTTACGGTTTTCCTATTATAAAATAATTTGGGTGTGTTTGGATGGGAGTAGAATAGGGAATAAATTCCTTATTTTTTATTCGGGTGAAAATCAAACAACACAAGAATAAGAAATTTGAACTTATTCGGGCCTTTATTCATATTCTAACAAAACCATGGTATTAGAATAAAAAATAAGGAATACACTCATCCCTATTCAAATTCCTTATTCTTCTCCCATCCAAACACACCCGTCGCCAGACCTCTAAATAATTTGTTTACTTATTATCCTAGATCTTGTGGACACTTGGAGCTTCCATATTTTCATTGTAAGATGTATTTGTAATTTCGTAACTGGGTTTTTTATTATTTTATTATCATTATTATTAGTTTTTGCTTTTCTAACAATTAAAATACGTAACGTTGCTTATCTTGCTTAATTAGTGTTCATGCATGGGACACTTTTTGTTAAAGATATGGAGATCAGACGAATGTCGACACTAAGGTTGTGCTCCACAACACTACTTGAGGAGATAAAGGGAGCTTAGGGGAGATGAGGGTTAGGGGATGAGCTCACCCCCAAATCGGGGATTACGCACGGATAATAAGTCGTATTAAATTATGTCTCTGACTTTACCTTGTCACCTTTCCTTTTATTCCGTTTAATTCCCTTTGTGGAGCGTGTAAAGTGGTTAGATCCGGGTAGTTGTTTCTTACTTCCCTTATTTAATCTCACCTCCTAAATAAAATAAATAATAATAATAATAATAATAATAATAATAATATTTATTTGCGGAGCACAACCTTAATAGCATAAAATGCCTTGACTTGGTTCTGACTGAAAAAAAAACACAGTATAATGTGTTCTATTCAATAATAAAATCATTTGTTAAATTATAATATATATATGATACTGCAAAAAATCGTACCCGGAATCAGATGCATGGTATGGATAGACACGGATTGTGCTGCATAAGATCGTGTCCTGCCACTACAACAGATATGATTTTTGAAAACGCTACATTAGAACCGCTTTTCTAACAATCCGTTTCTAAAAATAGCCAGTGGCATTTTCGAAATTTTAGTGTTTATTTTTAGAACCGGTTTTTTATAAAAACCGGTTCTAAATTTCTGAACAAAATTAAAAAAAACACGGTTTATTATTAGAACCGGTTTTAATAAAAAACCGGTTCTAAAAATAGAATTATTAAAAAACACATAAAAAACAGAAAAGAAAAAATAAACAAAAAAAAAATCTATATGATTTTTAGAACCGGTTTTTAATTAAAAACCGGTTCTAAAGATAGTCTTTTTTTTAAAAAAAATCTGCATGATTTTTAGAACAGGTTTTTTATTAAAAACTGGTTCTAAAAATACACAGATTTTTCTTTTCTGTTTTTCGTTTCTGTTTTTTTTTGCGTTTTTTAATAATAAAAAATATTATATTTAAAAATGATTTTTTTAAATCTAAAAAATATTTTTAAAACAGAATAAAATATTTTTCAATATTATAAAACCCTAATATATTTTTAAAAAAATAATAAACATATTTGTTATAATTTTAAAAAATCTGAATTTTACAATTTTTAAAAATTTGAATAAAAAAAATAGAAATAAAAAAATTAAAAACAGTATTTAAAGTTTAAAAAAATTATGGAAGTATTTTTAGAACCGGTTTTTTACTTAAAAACCGGTTCTAAAGATCATGTCCAAAAAATACGAAATAATTAATAACAGTACATATGAAATTATTAGATATTAAATGCATATGGGTTAAGGCTGCTATCTTTGTACTTGGCCCGCATTAAGTTAGACTTAGCTTGAATTATTTGAAGTAATATGACAGAACATATTATATATATTTACCTAGGTGTATATAGTTCCCTTAATTTATGCATATTTATGTTATAGATTGTTGAACCAATATGTACAACAAAATTTTACTCCATAAATGCGGTTCAATCGAAATTTTTTGGAATATGGTAGCAAAAAAAAATATAATATAGTAGTGCTAATTAATCTAAAAAATTTCATGAAATTTGACTCAAATTCATGCATGAAATGTAATAAGAATAAAATAATTTCGTAGTATATATATATGAAACAAATTCGTAACAAAAAAATTACTTGTTACAAATTTTTTTTATCCTCGCAACATATTGTCAGTACATATCATTTTTCATATAACAAAACAACTTGCCTGATCTATTATGCATTAAAATAGTAGTGACAACCAAGATAAGTGGTCACTACAGAAGAAATAATTGTGAGGGCAATGGCTTCCTCGTAAATATATAGATTGTCACTAAATGTTATAATTATTGGCGAGTGTTAGAAAGAAACATGAATCAGAAATGACTGCTATCACATTTGATTGCCGGTCATCAATTGAACTTTATAATAACTAGCAATTAAAAGATGCCAATATGTGGATAAAAAAATAAAATAATTAATATTATGTTTGTTTTCTATAAAATTATACATATCAATTAGACAATAAAGATATTGTAAAATCAATAATTTTGTTTTTCATTTAAAATAAAATGTCAAAATTTTCACCTTAGACTACCATCACACCACCAATCAAATTAAATTTTTGGAATCAATAGTTCATATTTATCTTGGTCTGAAATTGTTTACACCCTCGCCTATTTGTTTACATCCTTGAATTTGTGCTTTAATTTATAAGTAGTAGGAATTTGACGTTAAAATCATAACATATCACCGTTCAATTTAGTTGCAAGTGCTTTTTTCTCTTTTGTTTTACACAAAGGTGATCAGAGTCACTAATCGTGAAACTGAAACATATTAGCCCACCGTGCTTTACAATATCGTTCGTATATGGAGAGCAATGTTTTAAAAAAAAAAAATTAAAGACGTTGCTTTAAACAAACTTGATTTAAGATTGGACAAAACAAAAATGATGTACACAATCATTTTTTGTTGATCTTGCAGAAGCAGAAATAATTAATTCATCCATACTTATTCAAGGAAGACGAGTCGATCACACAAAATAATTTGTTACTGACAATACATTTTTTTAAATTTTTATTTGATGCACAGATTTAGGTCCTTAATTCATCTATCTTCATCTAATTGATTCTTTCTCATTTCTGAATGCACACGTTGTTGTTTTCTGTACAAAATTACCACCAACAAAGTATATGGATTTCTCGTAAAATATATTAACACTAGATCAATAATTATTCTTTGAGATATATTTATTTCCATAGACTATAATTTGATATACAAAAAGATATTATTTTTCGTAATTACTAATAAACTTAAAGCTAGACGGACATAAAAATCGAGAAAAAACATATGAACGAACAAAAATTAATCTCAAAATGTGAAAATCTCGTATAAAACACGGTTCTAAATTTCTGAACAAAATAAAAAAAAATACGGTTTATTATTAGAAAACACATAAAAAGCAGAAAAGAAAAAATAAAAAAAAATCTATATGATTTTTAGAACCGGTTTTTAATTAAAAACCGGTTCTAAAGATAGTCTTTTTTTTTAAAAAATCTGCATGATTTTTAGAACCGGTTCTAAAAATCACACAGATTTTTCTTTTCTGTTTTTTGTTTCTGTTTTTTTTGCTTTTTTAAAAATAAAAAATATTATATTTAAAAATGATTTTTTTAAATCTAAAAAATATTTTTAAAACAGAATAAAATATTTTTCAATATTATAAAACCCTAATATATTTTTAAAAAATAATAAACATATTTGTTATAATTTAAAAAAATCTGAATTTTACAATTTTTAAAAATTTGAATAAAAAAAACAGAAATAAAAAAATTAAAAACAGTATTAAAAGTTTAAAAAAATTATGGAAGTATTTTTAGAACTGGTTTTTTACTTAAAATCCGGTTCTAAAGATCGTGTCCACAAAAATACAGAATGATTTTTAGAACCGGTTTTTTAATTAAAAACCGGTTCTAAAAATGATTTCGTAATTTTTTTGAAAATAAAAGGGCATTCGATCTCCTCTGTCCTTCACTACTGTCTCGAAATTTACTAAGTCCGAAAATTTCCTCTCTACTCCTCCGACTGAGCCATCTGCTCCTCCTCTCAAGTCTCAATCGACAACTCGGCGCCTAAAACCCTAACCGATTCATCCTCCGTTCCTCTCCGCCATGACTAGTGGTGGCTTGACGCCTAGAACCACAATAGCCGACATCGGCAGATTGGTATTAATTTTATCAAGCACCTTTCATTTCAATCATGCTATTTCATCTCATTTTGAATCAGAATTTTAATTTAGAATTTTTTTGTCTGTAGAAATCAAGTAAAGAAGTTCAAACAGGCCATATATGTGAGCATATGAACTGTTTGACAGAGTATATTGCGAGACAGCAAGAAGCCGTGTGTTTAGCTGTTGTACTCTTTACTTTTATTTTTAAATGTTTTGAATCATTGAGGATATTTACTTGATTGTAGTGAAACAGTGCTAGCCTTAAACTTATTTGTTTAGTATTTGCTTAATCGTTTATTTACTTTAGTGATTAATTTCTGTTTTATATCTCTCGTAGTTTATTTACTGGATTATGAGATTGAATTGTTTGAGTTGATAATGCTGTTCCGTTAGACTTGAGGGATTGCTTAGATTATTGAAAAGCTAATCATTACTTAAATTAATTTAGTTAGTCATATGTGGCCTAAGATGGTTAAAATCCTACAAGCAAGATCAATACCTTCAATTTAAAATCTGCATTTAATTTAAAATTCGAATAAAAAAATGAATTAAAAAATAATAAAATTAAGTTCATTTTTAGAACCGATTTTTTACTAAAAACCGGTTCTAAAAATATAATTAAAATCTACATTTAATTTAAAATTCAAAAAAAATGAATTAAAAAATAATAAAATTAAGTTCATTTTTAGAACCGGTTTTTTATCAAAAATCCGGTTCTAAAAATATAATTAAAATCTGCATTTAATTTAAAATTTGAAAAAAAAATGAATTAAAAAATAATAAAATTAAGTTTATTTTTAGAACCGGATTTTTGATAAAAATCCGGTTCTAAAAATGATTTATTAAAACCGGATTTTTACTAAAAACCGGTTCTAATAATGTTCTGAAATTCGTTTCCAAGAATAGCTTATTTTTAGCACCGCCATTTTTAGAACCGGTTTTTTATATATCTTTAGAACCACGTATTTTTAAAATCGTTGCAAAACCGGTTCTAATAGTCTTTAAAAACCGATTTTAATAATCAAATCTGTTGTAGTGTGCATCAGATGCATGGCACTGACAGAAAATGACAGTTCTGACCTAATTTGAAGGTATCTCAGATAAGAGGAAAAGATTCTTGGAGATATTTCAAACAAGGAAAGAATATGCACAAGGAAGACGATGACTGATTATTGAGAATCTTATTAGATTATATGAAGATGTGTTTAGATATTTTTTTATTTCTTACCTGATTGTGTCTTGGGAAATAAGTTATTGTTTTTCTATTTATTCATCTTCTTTTCTTGTGTTGTATCAACTTAGTTATTCATAAAATAATAAAAGATAGAGTGCGTGTGTGTGGAGGACGCAGGTACCGAGTTGGTGCTGAATCTCGTTAAATCTTGTGTCTATTTTTATTTGTGTACTTTATTGATTTCTGAGTTCATTATATCAAGGTCCTAAGGAGCACGATTCTTGTGCAGATGCACTTGGATCGTGCCTCCCCATACTCGACTTGATGATGGAGTTATTCCGTTGCGACGACCGACGATATTATAACAATATATAAATGTTTATTTGATCGAAGTGGATTATTTATCATGGATTGGTTTACTTTATGATAGCAAAATGGGCGGTACCTAAACATTTCCCTAAAGAAAGAGAGTGGATTCAATATTGAAAATTGACATCGATCTCATCGACTTTCACGAGAATTAAAGACCATATTTGAAATTGCTCGTGCAACGCATTGGTTTGTATATGAAATACTAGCAAAAGTTGCTCATAGGAAAAATAAAGAAACCAAATAATGTTAGACAATAAAAATATGTTGTTCAATCTACCAGCGATACAGATAAATATGTTGCTTAATTTATTCTCATTAAATGAAAAAACTAATATATTTTGTTGTTTCATCTGGCTATTGATATCTAACCACAGATCAATTCGATCGAACAACAGAAATACGTGTTAGCATGCTAACACCACTTGGATATGTGCGTTTATAAGCAACAGAGATAGAATAGAAATATTACATTGATACAGATTTATTCTAACAATTCACAAATGGCGTATTAAATTTAAACAATAATTGTTATAGATAAGTCCTTTATTTTGAATATATCATGTGTTAAATTTGATTTAATGTAAAATCGGATTCATCACGGATTATATGCGAATATATTATGTGTTAATTCGAGCGACTAATGATTTATTATCACCAACTATTGATTGACATCCAAAACTATTCTCGTATTGTTTTAAATTTAATATACAATCTAATATTATTGGCGTTAATATTTCCTTTCATTCGTAACTTGGCAGTGATTTGATGCTTGAACCCTTTTTTTTTAACACTACGGCGTACTAAGAATACATGATTGATTCGGCAGGAAAAAAAAAATTGTATAATTCGTTATGTAAATTTGGATTTGGATATTATACCTTCTACGCGCCAATTGTATTTTCCCAATTCGTATAATTAATCTGGGTTGTACCGTGTACGTGCAAGTTAGAGGCCGCCGCATCTTATCCAAACTTCCTTACTGTTGCATTTTCATTTGGTCAAGCTTGGTTTAAATTAAATTGAATTATTGAAATCGGCACCTCTACGTTGTAAATAAACAAGTCTGAACAGCTCAGCTTAAAAGAAATTACAAATGCCTGCATGATCTACTTAAATTTAAAATAAATGTTAAAATACTATTTGAGAGAACTCATTTGATTCGTTAAAAGAGAAACTTTCAAAAAAAAAAAAAAAAAAAAACTTACTTTTTAAAGAAAAATTCTTAAGAATTAATTTAGGTGATATTTTTTAAAGCAAATGCAATCCATTTTCGACACATAAGATGGGACATCTTTGAAGAACAAAAGGGGATGGGAATCAGCTTCCAAGCATGTGCACTCTGCTCTTGTTGGGAGTATAATACCGTTTGCATCGTTTCAAAATTTAAGTAATTCATTTAATTGTCTACGTCAAACTTTCTTGTCTATTAATTATACCAATTATTATGTCATCCGATTGAAATGTCCAATGAACCAGGCCTGAACGATAACTATGGACTCCATCAACTATTATTCTATTAATTAGTGACTCCGGATGTTTTTGACATAAGTTGCCACTTTTATAATTCATGATGAGGTTGCACGAGGTTGCTCTCGGTTACAGCCTCAGAGAAAGTGATAGAGATATTTTCATCACAAGTAGGGATGTAAATAGAAAAAAATTAAATGAAATGCAAATAACATATTTAATATTGTTATAAATATAATGATTATGTGAAAAAATAATTTATAATTATATGAATCAACAATAAAATTTTTCTTGAGATTTTATGTAGGTCAAATAAAAATATGCAAGAGCGTAAAAACTGGGACAAATATTTAAGACCGAAAAAACAAATTTTAGGATACTGCACTCTATTTTTTACCCTGTCGAACTTATTATCACAAGCATATTTGAATACCCTGCCGAACAGCTCGGTTCAAGTTCAACCTGGTTAATGGGAATCGAGCACCCTAGTCTGATAAAGTAAGACTAAAATCAGCTAGTTTATAAAGTATAAACACATGTTCTTAATTGTTTTTACTGACCGTTGAAATTCTCTTGATTCCTTGGAATTTGCACTGGACCAAGCATGTCATTAGAATAATTTTGGTCGGATTTTAATTTATACAGGGTTTTAAAACCAATAAAACTAATAAAATTCCATATCATTTGTTTCACCGGTTCGATAATTGATAAGGTATTTGACTCTGTGAACTCATATTATTGGGAAAAATAAATAGTAATAACTTTTATTGCGTGACAACAAAATTAATTATAAATTATACATAAATTTACCTACAATGTGAACTTATATAATTTAATACTGAGGTAAAAGTATGAAATGAGACCGAGCCTTTAGTTAGGAAACATCGCTACTCGCCAGTATCCTAAAAAGATACTGGGTCACTTCAGTAGGTCCACAACAGAAATTCTCGGTTTATTTTTTTTGGGAAAATTAGCAATGTTCAGTTTCGCATCTCCCATTTGCTGCACTTATTTTGTCTCCACGTGAGAGAGGCATATAAATGATTAAAGAAACAAAGTCAGGCATTTATTCGTCACCCATGACAGACAACACCACATTGCGTGGTCAACTAACCTACCAAGTTTTCTATAAAGTTAACATTTAACTATTTAAGAATATAAAAGATACCTACCAAAACCCTAGTTTCCTAAACCTAATTTTTAATTAATTAACCGATTTCCACTAATGCCCCAACCGCGCCTCTGGCTCCTGCTGCACCCAAAACTGGAAGCACTTTGTTTGTGGTGGAACGATAAACATCTCCGCTTCTGAGTTCATCATGGATTCGTTGTCAAGGTGAAGACTTGAGACTTGAGAGCGATTATAATATTGTCTTGGTTAAATTTGTTTATTGGAGTAATGACACAAACCATAGACATTTTTAAGCCTATGACGTTGATACTAAATTAATAATGCATGTACTATATCAGGGAGGCATAATATCTGTTCTGTTAGTAAGATCATGGATACAATGTCTTGGCTCATATTGGTTTAGATACGAATAGAAAATTCAATGGCTAACTATGGTTTTGTATGCTTGAATTTATATTTTCAGCGTTTGAGATTTGAGTCTGTCGTTAGATGATAAATATTTATTTCACAAAATAAGCTTCTAAAACGGTAAAACACACACACACACAAATATCATCCGAACTCGAAATTGCTTTGTATGTAAATTGGATTTAAGAGTTAATTAAATAAGTTTAGTTTGTTAAATAAAAAGCTGTAGGTTACAGAATTGGATATTTTATGTCCTTTACGTACAACAAATTACTTAATTTTGCTAGAGTACTTTGCAAATTGATACTTCAGTTACTTGGATATAACTACATTGTATATATCACGACAATATATACAAGAGCAAGCATTGCGAATGCATGGAAAATGTTCCTTTATTTTACCAATGTTAATAACCGACAAGTTACGTTTGACAACATCGAACGATTAATGAAATTGGGAGAGATGAAGGTGGATATCCTGTCATCTTTCTCTTAATTTAGGTATTTCACCTATTTTGATTATTTTATTTGGTTACATATGTGGGAATCACACCTTAATTTACTTAAATTAAATGTTGTGTCTGTAAGGATGGTCAAAAGGGCATTCAGAGCCAATGGAGTTGGATTGCTGATGTTACTGGGCCCACGTATCATACTCGTGTTTTATAAAAGGACTAAATTCATGGTGAACATGGGGGATTCTAATTTTATTCGTTCTATATTTTTTATACAGCTCCATAAGAGCGCACACGCACATTCACAAATCTCAGGTTAAATTTCTTGTCCACGGGCTGTTGACACCAAATAAAAAAAAGGTTAAATTTCATGTAGCTCGTGTCAGAAGTTGAGTCTCTGCTATTTTTTTTGAAATTTGAGTCTCTGCTATAAGTACTGACTATTGTTGAGAAATTTATAAACGGGAAAAATGTTTTTTGTTTAGAAAAAAATACACCCGAACAAAATAGTTAGAATCACACTAAAAAAAATTAGCGAAATCAAGATACAGGAGTTTGAATTTTCATAATTCTAATGAAAATCGTGGTCCACACTTCCAAATCACAGCCAACTTAATTTTTAGCATTATGATACTTTTAAAATTATAGTAATGCTACAGCCTAATATAGCCTAATATGTTTGACGTATAAATCCGTTAAACTTGATTGATCTCAATTCTCATTGTTTTGTTCGCATTAAAAACTCATTGGAGACCGCATTTTTATAGTTTTTAGAAATTATTTACTATTTTATAATATTCTTATAAAATTATTATTATTGGCTGATTCGTAATTTTTTATGAAGTGATTTTTTAAAAATATAAAAAATAGTAAATAAAATTGAAGAAAAATATAAAATGTAGTTTGCTAATAATATGACCGGAGTCCCAAATTCTGGCGTTTCTAATTATTCAAAAATGTAATTTTGAGACTTAATACAGCACGTCAGAATTTTTTTTAAATCCAACTGCAGAAATTTGTTTTTTTAAAGTAAATTATACATTTAATAATTTGATGCATGTTACATGTATTAAAGTTACACGAGCTATCCGTCAACTAGTTTTGAAAATTAAATAGTATAATTTGTTTGGCTCCAATGAATATGCATTCAAATTAAATTTGAACAGCCAGTCTATTGAATGATAAAAAATAAAATAATAATTTTAATCATTAGAAATTTAGAATTAAAAGAATTAGTAATAATGATCAATATCGTCAAATGCGTTGACAATGCGTATATAATTTCGCATAAAGAAATCAGTCTTCAAATATGGGGGCGGGGGTGGATATATATAATAATATATTGAGCTCTTTTGGTTTAATATTGGCTTATTTATTATTATTATTATTATTTTTTTCTAATTTGGGACGTAGCCATGCCATGTACAATCAATTGGCAGAAGAGAATGACAAAAAAAAAAATAAATAAAAAATCCATTGGTACTTACAAATTTTTTTTTTTTATTTCGACTGATGGAAATAGCGCTATATCTTTCTTTGTTTTTATTTTTATAATCCTGCTTTCCTGTGGAAAATTTCCAATGAACGAACAGAGATCCGGTTTTAAATTAAAAGAATATGCATTGATAATTCAAGACAAATACTATTTTGATTCTTTGAAAATGAAATTTCATTACGTAATCAACCGCATTTCGAAAATAAAATACTTATTCATTGAGCAAAAGTCAAGAGAGATTCTTACCTGACAAAATACTGAATAGTTAATTAAAATGATAGCTGTGCTTACCAGGTCCTTTTATGACAAATTCAATAGCCAAAATCTTTTAGTTTGTGAGAGAGGGACGCATTTTCAGTTTTTTATGGACTCTGAGAAAGCGTAACAGCCTATTGCTCTCTATGCTTTAATATCGAGTATATAATATTACCAATTAGTTCAGAGCTTGCTGACATATATACAAAAAAAAAATCTGATATTATTTTTTAACATCCCTCTCGCCCAACGAATCTTGGACAGACTCAAAATGAAGAAAAATAATAAAATGAGGAGCAAAAAAGTATGCAAAAAAATATTACAAGCTGCTGCGCTTTCCATGATTCACGTTTGGTCTTTCTGCGAGGTGTCAGTCTGCTTAAAATTTAAAACCATAAAGATTTTTAATTAATTTCTAAATAAGGAAAAATAAGTTCATTGCTAAATTGGTACGTAAATACGGGCTCAAGGTAGAAGTGTTTTTTTTTAAAAAAAAAAACTTTAAAACTTTAAAACTTTGAAGGTTAAAAAAAGTCACTCCAAAAACTAATTTAGTTAAATTTGTCACTTATACATTCATTTTCATACATAATTTTTTTTGTATTGACGAAAATACATCCCCTCTCTCAAGCTACGAAACATTTCACTTATGCAGTTTAACTTTTTAAAATTTAAAATTTTTCAGAATAACCAATTTAAAAGTATAAAATTTTGTAAAATTTAAAAATTCAAAATTTCAAATTTAGTAATTCTAATTTTTAAATTTTCAGAATTCAATTTTTCAAATTTCCAAATTTTCACTTAATTCAAAATTTGAAAATTTAATTAGAAATAAGTGACAAATGTATAATTTACTTAGACTCCATGTGATATTTTTCAAAGACACAATTTTGGGGTGGTATTTTTCAAATTTTTAAATTTTGAAGTGGCATGAATCTAATTTTTCCAAATAAAAAGCAGAAACTCCTATAGAAATTTATGCTTCTTTTTTTTCGAGTTGTTGAAAGAATTAGGATACTCTATATTTAATATTTAATTTAGATTGTCTAGTTGTTTTTAAATATACTCTAAAAAAAACTAGAATTATTCTTGATAATCGGATTGAATGTATTTTCAAATTCACGAAGTTTATACTCGCGATTGTCTCTGTATTGTAGCATCATTCATCTATAACAGATTCATTTTCAATTCAACGTTTGATGAAAGCTATCTTGATCAATTTCTTTAGTAATTGACGCTATAAAACATGAAGAGTTAATTATTAGCAAACAGCAGCAAAAGGAAAAAATGTTCACGCAAATTAACTTAATCAAAAGGAAAGTCGATATTTCAAACATCGCCGACAAATAAAAATAAACTATTGGCAATCTTTCAACGAATGCCCTTTGTTTGTATGGAAAACATAATTGCATCCGTACGCTGTTTCATGGTTGATAAAACTGGAATTTGATGCGAGAGGTTTTATTAGTCATTGCACGATGTCATTACGTCGTTGTCTGTAATTTCCATTTTCATGCGCTTTGAAACAAAGTCATTAATTCTTGTATAGACCTACCTATACGGTATATTCATTCGATAATTTTTACAGCCGCAGTTTGAAATTATCCAAATAAAATAATAATTTAGATTATATATTACCGTCCATCATTATATATATCTAATAATTTTGTTCAGACTCGAATCAGAAAACTAAGATTACAGTGTACGCAAATGTCGACAGTTTCTGTGTTGTATCGAGGCAATGCAGAAATTTTCAAATCTCGAGATGAAGATTAGAAGTTTTTTCAAATTAAACCACATTTAATATTGGTCATATTTACACGATAAAAAAGAAACATTGAACGACTAATACATATTTTTAACTCGAGGATGTGATCCATTGGGAATTGATTAATCTGACAATCTCACGCATAAAAAAATGGTTATATATTTTGACTACCCATTTTTAGATGTTTTTTGGAATATGTTGCGATGCTAAAATTGCAAGTAAATTGAGAAAAATCAATTTATAGGCAAAAAAAACATAAATACACTTTTTTACATTTAAACTTTTGGTTTTATTTAAATGGTATCAATAAAATTATTATTAATATAATATATCATGAATAACTTTCATCTAGCTTAAATAAATAGTTTTTGTTTTAGGTATGTGAACGTACGTTGAATCACATCAGTTCTATTTTCTCAACTCTGTAGTGACATATATCTATTTTTTTTTTTTTGATAAACCTCTAATTTCCACTTTACCAAATTTTTGTGGAGTCTGTAAATAATAGATGCCATGTCCACTCGTAGAGTGTACTTGAAATCATGCTGCGATAATCTAGGAAGTAAATACTGTCACTGGTATTTGATATTTGATAGTAAATCTTAAAAATCTTATCCTTAGTAACACGAAACACACTGTATCATTTTTATTTATAGAATATCTACAAATTCTGTGTTTGTAGTTTTCATTCATATGATTTGATCGAAATGCATATTTTGACTGCTCCTTATAATGCAAGGCTCCAATTCATAATTCTACACGGTCTATATGAAATCAATTCACACGATCAATATTATCATACCGTTGAATGCATGTCATGTTTATTATGAATCACTTTAATTACAAATACATATTTACGTGGTAAGTGCATCCAAACTTTCTGCAAAGTTTGGAAGCTAAAAAGGTATGGGTTAAGAATAAAATAATGCAATTTTGCATTTCCATCTCTTTCCAATAAAACAACATACCATTTAATGAATCGACCGTTGAAAAAAAAAAAAGATCTCCTCTCTAAATTTGGAGCGTGTACACATTGAACATTAGCTTGCCTCATTCTTGCACTCACCGATAAATAGGTAATAATAAAAAATATTCTAATTAGTAATTTACAAGCTACCCAAATACTAGACTGCAGAAATTTTGCTAACCATGACATGTAGCTTTTAACAATACAATTTGGGTAAAATAAAGGGGATGAAATGGGAGATACATAACAATTCCAGAAATAGTTTAAGAGTGCCCAAATCAGAATCCTACCGGACGCCGTTTGTGATAGATACTTCGTTGACCTTTGGTTCCTTGACCCATTTTTACCTACTTCCCTTTTTGCCCCCCATGTCACGTGCTTACCACGTGCGTTCCTCAACTGATCTGATAGCCGATCACACAAGTCCATTCAGTGGTTGCCACTTGCCACCACCAGCATTGAATGAAATTCATTGGATAATTATCCGACCAGATTTTTCTCAAAAAGAAAAAAAGAATTTTTTTAGGATAATTTCCTATTGAACGAATGAATTGGATTTGCTTCCAAAATGGAAACGATAAATGCTCTACATCTCTTTTTCTCCGCATATTCAATCCAAATTTAATCCGAATTTAATGCCACCACTTAATTTTAGGAACTTAAATTTTCGTGCATCCTATTCCTCCCAGCTAGTGTATCACCTCTCTAGTAAAATAATTTTCTAAATTTTTAAAACATTTTCTTTTGTAATTTTTAACGATTAGAATCACCCAGGAGTAGCAGATATAATATGATTTGCACACTTTTTACAAAGCATATTACCTTATATCTTAATTTTATAAAAGTTAAGGGTTAAACTGTAAAGACCCCCTCTTAAAGTTTATCTTGATCTTTTTACCGCTAGTCTCGGGGCCGCGGAAGCGCGGAGCCGAACCGAACCGGAGCTTCAGATTTCACTTGGGAAACTAACTACACTCGGCGTATAGACCGATGAAAGAAATTGTACTAGAAACTAAGACATTTTAGTATAAGGAAAACTTGTCATTTCAGCGGAGTAGAAAAGACGAACCAGTCTCCGTACAGCTAAAAACTGTGGGTGTAGTGGGGGCCCACCATGAGCGGCTGTCGCTTGCCGCATAGGCGAACCGATGCGAGAGGGGACGACGAAAAGTTGCCAGCTGTAAACTGGACCCCACCTACCTTCTAATAGAAGAAAACTAAAAAAGCGAAAGCGAAACTAGAATTTAGCAGCTCATGGTAATAAAAAAATGCACTGAATTTTAATTAAAAATTCTAAAATCCCATTACGAATAATTAACCATTGTTTAGTCGAAATGGCTCAGGCCCACTTGGGGTAGCTGGGGCGGGTCCCACCACCGCTAAATCTCTATAAAACCCCAGAGAGAGGTGCTTCAAAGCCAATTGGTAAAAGCGAAGTAAAAAGAAAAAGAGGAGATTTGGTTTGGAAGCGGAGAAGAAGAGAAGACAGAGACGGAGACTGAGAGGCTGGTAAGAAGAGATAGAGGCGATCTATCTCTTTCTCTTCGATTATTTCTTTCTTTTTTTGATTGCTTTTGTTGAATATTTGTGTTTTAGTACAAGTCTGGTAGCGTTTGCTTTGAAGAAATTGGATATGGTAGGTGTTTTGTGAAAATCGTTGTTGAAAATGGTAGTTTTTTGGTGAGGTTTTGGTTTTGGATTTCGGCGCAAAGCAAATTTTTCTCTTGATACATGCGTAGGTCGCGTGGCGAGAGAAGGGTTTGACTTTGTGCGGATTCGTCAGATTCGTCAGAGATTCGACTCCAGATCTGTGTTCTTTTTTTTCTTTTCTGATTTTAAATGATTTGGTGTTGCCTTTCTTAAAGACATGTGGTTTGTTTTTTAGCCAATGGTTTTAGAGTTTAGTATTTTTGATAATTATTATTAATCGACTATACTGTAGCTGCCTAATCTATGTTCGGTTCGGATTAGTTAATAAGGTAGAAAGACTTATTTCAGGTTCTTATTTTCAGATTTGCTCTGATATGTCAACAAGTTTTTGCTAGGTTTGTAACAACTCGATACCTCCTTTTGTTTAAACCCGTGAAAAGCATGCTCGTTTCTACAATTTTTATGGTTAAATTTGAACTCCCTGTTTGCGTCTAAGCTTTTCTTTGAGGAATTCAATTTTTGATTTTCATTCTTGTAATTTTAATCACTTCTGTTATCTGTTCCATCTGCAGTGCGAATTTAATCACTTTCTAATTATACCCCGTATTAATTCTAAGTTTCTAACCATCTTCTTTTCTGGCTCAGGTGTACAAAGGAAAAGATTCCACTTTTGCTCACCAAAAATCTCTCTAAACTCTTAATTTCTGCAAAACAAATACATACCAACCTCCCCAACATTTACAACAGGAGATGTCCAGTGCTCGCGGCTTAAGCTTCAAGCTACGCAATGACTCCCTCTCGGGAGCAACACCTCTTTCAAATCTCAAGAGAAACCTCCATCATGGTGGCCGTGCCACTCAGTTTTCTGTTTCCCGCCGTCTCAATGCTATCTCTATGGAGAGTGAGTTCCCTGCCATGAACTCGCCTGTGCCAGAAGAGGTGGCACAGCCTTGGGAAGAGCAGGAGGAGAAACATGATTTTGGGTCTGAAAATGGGAATGGGTCCGGTGAAAGGTCATTGTCAATGCTGCCGGAGAAGCCGATTGGGCTGTATGATCCTTCATTCGAGAAGGATTCATGTGGCGTTGGTTTTATTGCAGAGCTGTCAGGAGAGCACAAGCGCGAAACAGTGAGAATCTTTAATTTATTTTGTTATACTATCTTTTAACCTGGAATAATTAGTTTGTTTAGTGTTTTTGGCATAATTACCTGTTGCGATTTTGAGTTTTTTGGCTGCTAACTGCAGATATATGGTGAACTTCATATTTGGATTTGTAGTTTGCACAAGAAGGGCTCCCTTTGAAACCATTTGGATTGGAACTGTAGTTTATTAGAAGTTTAACCTTATGCATCTATTAAATTTGCAAGTATATAACTAAGCTCTTAAACACTGAAATCAAAGCTGAAATAGGGAGTTCACTTTATGATAATATTTTATCATATTTACTCAGGAAGACAAAAAAATAATAAATTGGTACCACCTTTCATAGTTAAATAAAGTTGTTTTCTTATAACCAAAAAGGTTGGTTTTAATTGTGGTCCTCCAACTTTACTGATGTGACCTCTATTTACTTTTCTATACATGGAATTCATTCTATCCTCCAATGTCCCTTTCAAGCGTGAACAAAATTAAAAGGGAAGCATGACTGAATAATTTTCAATTCTTTTTGCAATTTGTAGGTTTCTGATGCATTACAAATGCTTGAGAGGATGGCCCACAGAGGTGCATGCGGTTGTGAAGAGAACACCGGTGATGGTGCTGGTATTCTAGTCGCCATGCCCCATGCCTTCTTTCGTGAGGTACATCACGCTCCTTTTTTTTTTTCCCTTGTTTTCCCCCCTTTTGTGAAGTTGTGACTGAATTGAAGGCACGGGAAATCTGAGTTCGATAAACTATGTTGATCAATTTTCAAAATGCTGAAGTTCATGTTCTGCTGTTCTATTTTGCAGGTGACCAAAGATGCGGGTTTTGAGCTTCCGCAACCTGGCGAGTATGCAGTTGGAATGTTCTTCCTGCCGCAAGATGCAAAACGCCGTCAAGACAGCAAAACAGTTTTTACAGAGGTACCTTTTTTCGCTATATTGTAGTATCTCAACTTTATTATAGGAACCAGTAATAACTTTTGTTCACTTTTAGGTCGCTGAGTCCCTGGGTCACACTGTGCTTGGATGGCGTGTTGTTCCGACAGACAATTCAGATCTGGGTCAGTCAGCCTTAGACACAGAGCCGGTGATAGAACAAGCCTTCCTCACTAAAAGCCCCAAATCTACTGTTGATTTTGAGCAGCAGGTTGTTAGAATTTATTTAATGGAAATTGAATTTCCAATATTTTTTATCGGCATTGATTTAACGTGCAATTTTTTGGATTGTTGTTCTTAGATGTACATATTGAGGAAGCTCTCTATTGTTTCTATCCGAGGTGCTTTGGGTCTAAAAGTCGGTGGTAAAAGGGACTATTATGTGTGCTCTCTTTCTTCAAGGTACTTTATCTATGCATGCTCATTGAAGTTGGCCTAATCGTGAATTATTGGTTCAATGCCTTGCCTTCTAAATCTCTTTTTTAACCTTTTGTTATCCCTTATAATATAGGACTGTGGTGTACAAAGGGCAACTTAAACCTTCTCAGCTGAAGGGGTACTATTATGCAGATCTAGGTGATAAAAAATTTTCGAGTTACATGGCCCTGGTAAATTCTTTTTATCCCTCCTTTTTTTATTATCTCCTTTGAGGTGATAGAAATCGTCCAGTGGGGTTTGTAAGGTTACTTCATTTCTATCTTTGGATCTGTATCATTGCCCCCAAGTGATTTCAAGGGTGAAACATTGTTTCAAGCTCTCCAAATTGCACATAATAAGAATTGCAGGATTACATAGTACATACCCGTGATACTGGAATGGTATGTGGCCGATAACTACCAAAACCTCCCTAAAGATAAAATAAAACCCAGGAAATTCAGTTTAGTAGTAACAGGTACTGCCTAGTACCCCTGCTATATAACCAAACTTTATTACCCCTGCTATGGTACTTATATTTGGTGCTACAATTCTTGAGCCATGTTGCACATCTGGAGAGCTTCTGACGGAGAATTGCAAGGAAATTTGTTTCTTGCAATTTTATATTTGTATGTAACTCTGAGTTGCTTGGAAAGGGGGGCAATATTATAGGTCCTGAGCAGGTAAACGGGTAGCGGGCTTTCTATGGTTGACCATAAACCCATCTTGCAGAAAATCCTGATGCAGTTGTTACTCCTGTGATCTTGTGCTTCAGGATGGGACTCCCAAAATTGTTTGGTTTGTAATGAAAGGTTATGTTTTGCATTGTATCTAATATTAATCAACTTAACATTCTAATGAAAGTGAATAAATATTCCATGCTGTTCCATACATATGGTACTAAAATTGATCTATAAATATGGTACTAAGCCTAATGTGCCATACATGGTCAAAACCTTGCATTTTTTTCTAGGATAGATATCTTGCCCAATTAGTTGTTGGGCTCCGACCGTAAGTTGTGACCAGCCAATGTACACTCTTTTAGGCCAGGACTTGTGCCTAGTACACCATCCCTGAAATCTACGTTATTCAAAGAGCCAACAAATTTAAACCATTAAACTGGGAAAAAGAAAGAACGGAAAAGGAATATTAAAGAAGAATGATAATGTGTTTAAGAGTCTTGTTATTGTATTGTTCGACAAAATAAGACCGATATCCTCCTTTTCAGAAGGAAAATGAATGTTATTGCTTAATTAGACAATAAGTTTGTATTTGAATTTATACACAGGTCCATTCACGGTTTTCGACAAACACTTTCCCAAGCTGGGACCGTGCTCAGCCTATGCGTGTCATAGGCCATAATGGAGAGATTAATACTCTCCGAGGAAACAAGAACTGGTATGATGAAATTGATACCCTTTATTTTTGAAAACAAAATTGTTTGCTTTCTAGAATCTATAGAACGTGGTCCTGCCTTTTACATTCTTCTTGTTCATTTCTGTGCGTCACAGGATGAAGGCACGTGAAGGTCTTCTGAAATGCGAGAAGCTGGGCCTATCAAAGGAGGAGATGAAGAGACTCCTTCCCATTGTTGATGCCACATCATCTGATTCAGGTGCACAAGTGACTACCATGTTGTTTGCTCTAAAACTTTCGGAGTCCCATAAACTTAAATCTTTGTCAATTCAGGTGCATTCGACGGGGCACTTGAGCTGCTTATAAGGGCAGGCAGGGACCTCCCAGAAGCCATGATGATGATGATCCCCGAAGCATGGCAGAATGATGTGAACATGGATCCTGAGAGGAAGGCTCTCTATGAGTACTTCTCGGCTCTCATGGAACCCTGGGATGGGCCTGCTCTCATCTCATGTAAGTATTAGTTTCTGAGAGTCCATACACATCTGTTCTCTCTGTAGTATTTCAATTTATTGTGTTAAAGCATCACTGAGGAAATATTCAAATGTATTGTGTATCAGTCCTGGAGTAGATGCTCTTGTTCCTTCCAAGTCTATCTGATATATTGTATTTTTTTTTTTTTAAAATGTTGCTTTCAGTTACTGATGGGAGGTACCTAGGGGCAACACTAGACCGAAATGGGCTGAGACCAGGGCGATTCTATATCACACACAGTGGGCGTGTGATCATGGCAAGTGAGGTTGGTGTTGTTGATGTGGACTCTGCTGATGTGTCGAAGAAGGGTCGCCTTAACCCTGGAATGATGCTTCTCGTTGACTTTGAGAACCACAAGGTTGTAGATGATGATGCTTTGAAGAAGCAGTACTCAGAGGCAAGGCCATACGGTGAGTGGCTCAAGAGGCAAAAGCTGACACTTTCTGACGTTGTGGATTCCATTCCTCAGTCGGAGCGGATTGTTCCAAGTATATCTGGGACCCTACCTGTGAGTTCCTCACTTGTTCTTGGTTTTTGTTCAATGGAGTGCAAAGATAGTAGCTGAACAGTTTTTATTTTACTGGTTTATTTAGGAAAAAGATGAGGGGAGTCAAGGTATTCATGGGATTCTAACTCCGCTTAAGGCTTTCGGGTGAGTTGTAACACATATCACAATCGCCCTGGCATCTCTCCCAATCATGTTATATTCATTTTTTTCATTTCTTGCTTTCCAGCTTCACAGTAGAGGCTCTGGAGATGCTTCTACTTCCCATGGCAACGGACTCAACTGAGGCACTTGGTTCGATGGGCAATGACACACCACTTGCTGTCATGTCGAACCGTGATAAGCTGACCTTTGAGTACTTTAAACAGATGTTTGCGCAAGTCACAAACCCGCCAATTGATCCTATTCGTGAAAAAATTGTTACCTCTATGGAGTGCATGATAGGGCCTGAAGGTGATTTGTCAGAGACGACTGAGGAGCAGTGCAATAGGCTTGCTTTAAAGGGACCACTCCTGTCAACTGATGAAATGGAGGCCATTAAGAAGATGGATTACAGGGGCTGGAAAAGCAAGGTGCTCGACACAACATACCCCAAGTCATGGGGACGCCAGGGTCTTGAGAAGACACTTGATCACCTCTGTGAAGAAGCCTGTAAGGCCATTCAGGAGGGGTACAACATAATTGTACTTTCTGATAGAGGTTAGCTTTGTTAGATTATTGTCTTCACCTTAGACCACACTATATGTGGGTTTAGAAGATTTCCCTATAAGCATAAATATGGGAAAAAAAACAGAAAACATTATAATTTGAGTGAACCTTGAAAATGAAATACCATCAATTAAGTACAGGTACCTTGCCGGTAAAATTCAATCATAGTGGCCTCCTTTACCATTGCTTAGTGCCATCATAATACATGACAATGAAATAGTTGTAAATTGTAATCATCTTTATCATTTTATTTATAAATTTTGCTCTCCAGGATTTTCAGCGGAGCGTGTTGCAGTCAGTTCCCTGCTGGCTGTTGGTGCAGTACACCAGCACCTTGTCTCAAAGCTTGAGCGCACACGCGTAGGTCTCTTGGTTGAGTCAGCTGAGCCCCGTGAGGTTCACCACTTCGGCACTCTTGTTGGCTATGGCGCTGATGCCATTTGCCCATACTTAGCTATCGAGGCAATCTGGCGCCTCCAAGCTGACAAAAAGATTCCTCCTTCTAAGTCTGGTGAGCTGTACACCAAAGAAGAGCTTGTGCGCAAGTATTTTTATGCAAGCAACTATGGCATAATGAAGGTGCTTGCAAAGATGGGCATTTCAACACTCGCTTCCTACAAGGGTGCACAAATCTTTGAGGCACTCGGTCTCTCTGATCAGGTGGTCAAGAAGTGCTTCTTGGGTACCCCCAGCCGTGTTGAGGGCGCCACATTTGAGGTGCTAGCAAGGGATGCACTTCGCCTTCATGAGATGGCATTCCCCACTAGAACTTTACCTCCTGGAAGTGCAGATGCAGTTGCACTGCCTAACCCAGGTGACTACCACTGGAGGAAAGGAGGTGAGATACACTTAAACGACCCTCTTGCTATGGCTAAATTACAAGAAGCAGCGAAGGTTAACAGCCGGGCTGCTTACAAGGAATATTCAGCTCGCATACAGGAGCTCAATAAGCAATGCAACCTTCGAGGGATGTTAAAATTTAAAGATGTGAAGGGGAAAATTTCTGTGGATGAGGTGGAGCCTGCAAAGAATATTGTTAAACGATTCTGCACAGGAGCCATGAGTTATGGTTCGATCTCGCTCGAGGCACATACCACACTTGCAATTGCCATGAACACGCTTGGTGGCAAATCCAATACTGGTATTGTTTGTTTATTCTGTAATTTCTCTTTCTTGGTCCTTGTTTGGTTTTCAAGTAACTGAGCCTTGTCTGTATGAAGGTGAGGGAGGGGAGCAGCCATCACGCCTGGAGCCTCTCCAAGATGGTTCTATGAACCCGAAAAGAAGTGCAATTAAGCAAGTTGCAAGTGGTCGATTTGGCGTTAACAGCTACTACCTGACAAATGCTGATGAACTTCAGATTAAGATGGCCCAGGTAATTGTTTGTTCTATTAAGACGACATTAATTGCAATTTTAATCACCACCGCAACAAAGCTAAATGTAATTGTTTGTTATATTTTTTGGTTTTGTTAAACAGGGTGCTAAGCCAGGTGAGGGAGGAGAGCTTCCTGGTCACAAGGTAATAGGTGATATTGCTGTCACAAGGCATTCAACAGCTGGTGTAGGTCTCATTAGCCCTCCTCCGCACCATGACATCTACTCAATTGAGGACCTGGCACAGCTCATCCATGACCTGAAGGTAGCATCCCAACCATAATATAATATTATAATAGTATGGGAGGCTTGCTAGTTGTCAGCACCCATATTGACTATGGAGGTTTAAAACCGTCACTCTTAATAAATATGCTAGTAACTTATGATAGGCAATTTGAGAACACACCAGAATACCACAGAAATTGTGAACCGTAGATGTTGGCAGCTATCAAATCATTAAACATTTCTTTTTCTCTGTTCCTAGAACTCAAACCCTGGAGCTCGGATCAGTGTTAAACTCGTCTCCGAAGCTGGTGTGGGAGTGGTTGCAAGCGGTGTTGTCAAGGGGCATGCAGACCACGTGCTCATATCGGGCCATGATGGTGGTACGGGCGCCTCCCGCTGGACAGGCATCAAGAATGCTGGCCTTCCTTGGGAGCTTGGACTGGCTGAGACCCATCAAACCCTAGTTGCCAATGGCCTGCGTGGCCGTGCCGTTGTACAAACTGACGGCCAACTCAAGACTGGTCGGGATGTTGCCATTGCCTGCCTTCTGGGTGCTGAGGAGTTCGGCTTCAGCACAGCACCTTTAATCACCCTCGGTTGCATCATGATGCGCAAATGCCACACCAACTTGTGTCCAGTTGGTATCGCTACTCAGGACCCTGAACTGAGGAAAAAATTTAAAGGCGAGCCAGAGCATGTGATCAATTTCTTCTTCATGCTTGCCGAGGAGTTGCGGGAAATTATGGCTCAGCTCGGCTTCCGTACCATACAAGAGATGGTTGGCCGCTCTGACATGCTTGAGATTGATCCTGAGGTGGTGAAATCAAATGAGAAGCTAGAGAACATTAATCTATCAAAGATCCTGAAGCCGGCTGCTGAGATTCGTAAAGGTTCCGCACAGTACTGCGTTGAGAAGCAAGACCATGGGTTGGAATTGGCTCTGGATAACAAGCTTATCGAAAAGGCGCAGGTTACTCTTTCTGACCCAAGCATCAAGGTGTACATAGAAACACCAATCAAGAATGTGAACCGTGCTGTTGGTACAATGCTAAGCCACGAGGTGACAAAACGGTACCACCTGAAGGGATTGAGCGATGACACAATACATGTCAAGTTGACTGGTAGCGCTGGCCAGAGTTTTGGAGCTTTCCTCTGTCCGGGCATCACTCTGGAGCTTGAAGGAGACAGCAATGATTATGTTGGCAAAGGATTATCTGGTGGCAAAATCATAGTATACCCCCCAAGAGAGAGTACATTTGTACCAAAGGACAATATTGTCATTGGAAATGTGGCATTGTATGGTGCCATAGAAGGTGAGGCTTACTTCAATGGCATGGCTGCTGAGAGATTTTGTGTGCGCAATTCTGGTGCAAAGGCAGTTGTTGAGGGTGTTGGAGATCATGGCTGTGAGTATATGACTGGTGGCACTGTCGTAATTTTAGGTAGGACTGGCCGCAACTTTGCGGCTGGCATGAGTGGTGGCGTCGCATATGTGCTAGACCTAGATGGGAAGTTCCCAAGCCGGTGCAACCATGAGTTAGTTGATTTGGAGAGTATAGTGGAGCAAGAAGATGTTAACATCTTAAAAATGATGATTGAGCAACACAGAAAATACACTGAGAGTGACTGGGCGAGTGAAGTGCTCAACAATTTTGAAAGCATGGTAACGAAATTTGTGAAGGTGTTCCCTAGGGATTACAAGAGGGTTCTCATGGAGAAGGCTGCCAAAGAGGCCGAGGAGAAGGCAACGAAGGAGATGGAACAAGCTGTTGTTCGTGAAGCTGTTGCAGCTGCACCTGTAGTTGCTGCTGTAAGTAGATTTCCTGTCAAAGCTACTTATATATGTTTCTTTGGTTCTGTCCTTAATCAAGTTCCTTGATAATGTTTAGGTTTCACAAGCAGTGAGGCCAACTGAGATTGAGAATGCCATAAAGAGGGGAGGCTTTATTAAATATGAGAGGAAGGGAGTTTCATACAGAGATCCCCAGGAGCGGCTTCAGGACTGGAATGAAGTTGCCATCGAAAATGTTCCAGGTCCATTGCTCAAGACACAGTCAGCTCGTTGCATGGATTGTGGGACCCCCTTCTGTCATCAGGTGCATACCAGTACTATCACAACAAGAAAGTTATTTCCTTTCAGAAGCCGAAAGTGGAAAAAACATTAGAGTTTCTCTCCATTATCAGGGTTTTTGGTTATTTTACTTTTTGAATTGCTTTAAGTGGGGTCTGCTAACTGAAGTTATTTCTTCTGTTTGTTAGCTTTGATGGTCTGGTTTTGAACAAAGGGTTGTGCTTTGGAACATGTTGGTGTTCCAATGATGCCAGCTACCAGCCTTTCTGACTTGATTTTCAATGTTATTATCTTCTACAGGAGAGCTCTGGTGCTGGATGTCCACTTGGTAACAAGATTCCTGAATTCAATGAATTGGTGCACCAAAATAGATGGCGTGAAGCCTTGGACAGACTCCTGGAGACAAATAACTTTCCCGAGTTCACAGGCCGGGTATGTCCTGCCCCTTGTGAGGGTTCATGTGTTCTTGGCATAATTGAGAATCCTGTTTCTATTAAGAGCATCGAGTGTGCCATAATTGACAAGGGCTTTGCTGAAAAGTGGATTGTGCCCCGACCCCCTCTTCAAAGAACAGGGTACGACTTTATATCAAGTTATATATTATCTGTTTTATGCTGTATTTTATTTCATTCTTTCCAATTATTTTTTTGAAAGAAACTATTTTTTTCGAGTGAATGGATCAGAATATACTATAAACAATGAATAGCTAAGAGAGGATCAACCCTATGATTCAGCTTTGCCAATACTTGATGCCTATAATTTGCTATAAACATATTAGTAATGTCTGACATTTAACAAGTAGCCCGCATTCATCTAATGCAGGAAGAAGGTGGCCATTATTGGAAGCGGACCAGCTGGCATGGCAGCTGCAGACCAGTTGAACAAGATGGGACACTCTGTGACGGTTTATGAGAGGGCTGACAGGATTGGTGGTTTGATGATGTATGGTGTGCCTAACATGAAGGCTGACAAGCTTGGTGTTGTTCAACGCCGCGTCGACCTCATGGCCGAAGAAGGCGTCACCTTTGTCACCAATGCCCATGTTGGCGTTGACCCCGAATACTCCCTGGAAGTCATCCGTTCTGATAACGATGCTATCATTCTGGCTTGTGGTGCCACCAAGCCTAGGTACTTGAGCTTTAATGAACCTCAATTTTTATTTTTGTTGTTACCACTGTTTTTTGCTTGCCGTATGTAATGGCAGTTTAAGACAGTATGAGAGCTTGAGGTCAGTTGAGGTATGGTATTGGAGTTTTTAAGAGTCCAGGGCATTGCACCAACAATTTTGATATATTCTTGTTTTTTCTAGGTTTTTTAATGCTTAATTGTGGTCTTATTTTGGATTAAGGCTTAGTTAATAAGGAAACATTATACTAATAATGCAGGTTACTTAAGGAAACATAAGGCCATTAATAAGGAAACACTATACTACCACTAACAATTATTCCAGGGTTCCCAACTGGATGCATATAATTAATAAGATGTTGCCTTTTGTTTTATACAGGGATTTACCAATTGAAGGAAGAAACCTCAAGGGGGTTCACTTTGCTATGGAATTCCTCCATGGGAACACGAAGAGCTTGCTTGACAGCAACTTGGAAGATGGAAATTACATCAATGCTAAGGGTAAGAAGGTTGTCGTAATTGGAGGCGGGGACACTGGTACAGACTGTATTGGTACATCAATCCGACATGGTTGCACCAAGATTGTTAACTTGGAACTCATGTCTAAGCCACCTCTAACCAGAGCTAAGAATAACCCGTGGCCACAGGTAAAGATTCACCTTACTTTTAATATTTGCTACCCTCTAATAAGGCTGAATGCTGAGCTAGCATTCAACTAAAGTTCCAATAAAGTTTTAACTGTTCAAATGAGGCCGGAAGTCTTAAGCATAACCTTCAAAGCTAGCTTCATGAATCATTTGGAACAACATTTACATTGCAAGTCAAACTATAAAGTAATTAGAGAAAGCTTGCTTCATTATGCGGAAATTTTCTCTCTGAAGTATCTCAAGTTGTCTTTTTTTTCAATAATTTTCTAATTTTATGTAACTTCTTTTCATCTGCAGTGGCCAAGGATATTCAGAGTGGATTATGGCCACCAGGAAGCAGAGAGCAAATTTGGGAACGATCCAAGGACATATGAGGTAATGACAAAGCGCTTCATTGGAGATGAAAATGGAGCTGTGAAGGAACTTGAGGTGGTCCAAGTAAAAATGGAGAAGGACGAAGCCACTGGTCGGTTCTTCCCCAAGGAGGTTCCAGGATCAGAAGAGAAAATTGAGGCTGATCTTGTCCTCTTGGCCATGGGCTTCCTTGGCCCTGAATCGGTACACTTCATTTTGTTTCCTTCTTCAGTTTGATTTCACATTTGATTTAGAATATCACAAAAAGAATCTACATTGGAGAACTAAATCAATTACTGATATGATCACTCAGCAATTATTATTTGGAGTACATGCTATACCTCCAAATTTGTGAGGTAATGAATGTATATTAATTACATGTGGTTCTTACTCTTTGGTTTTGGCTTTTGTTTTGTAGACTGTTGCCGATGATCTAGGTGTGGAGAAAGACAACCGTTCGAACTACAAAGCCCAATTTGGCCGATTCTCTACCAATGTAGAAGGGGTGTTTGCTGCTGGTGACTGCAGACGAGGCCAATCTCTGGTTGTGTGGGCCATCACCGAAGGTCGTCAGGCCGCAGCATCTGTTGACAAGTATTTAATGAAGGACGAGCCAATGAGCACCCCAGTTGACACCGCCTCTACTGGTGGAAATCTTGTGCAACCGGTTGCTGCTTGAAAGTGGTTACTTTGTTGACTAATTTTTTGGCACCTTTTTGGAGGTTAAAAGCTTTGTAAATTTTACAGGGTGCCTGAAATTTTGTGGGCTTTTTCTGTTGTTAATCTTTTTGTTCAATGGGTTTTGTTTTTTTGTGTTCAAAAGATGCCACCACTTGATGTGGCTGCTGCTATAGTTGTCTTGAATAATTTATGTATAGAATAACGTTTTTAAAGGTTTTTGTTGGGAAAGTTGATGAAAGGTGCCTTTAAGGGTTGTACTTCCCTCGATCTTGGTGATGTTGAAATTTTGTAGATTATATTGGTTGGTTTTATACAGAATAAATTTTGCATTATTCGGCTTAATTTAGAATTTATATTTGACATATTAAGTGGTCTGCAGTCATTACGCATAGCTGCCTTCTATAGCCGGCTTCCCATTGAATTGGTTTAAGCGAGGTAATGTCGATGACCCAGATGCAGACGTTTTATGAACCGTCTTGATGAACTACCTAGCCGCATTGCTATTTTATCGGCTATCATTGTCGTTGCACCTCGAGAAATGAAAGTAATATTAAATCTTTGAATATATTGGAGAACTAGATAAAGGCAACTGGCAGTGTTGGTCAATTTTCATTCAGGGACTAATCTCGATTATTGGCACAAATATTTAATCCTTTTCGATACTTTCAAAATTTGAAGCATTTTAGTAGACCATAGTTTCCCAGTGAGGCAACCATCATGTCTGGGACAAAGTTGCTCGATAGTATTCTAGAGATAATAACTACATGAATTCATTATGGTTTATATCCGCTGTTCTCATTAGCCTTTTTTGATATGTTAATGATGAATTGAATTTGTGTTAGATGTTTTCTTTTTAAAATCATAATTGTGCCATTGATAATTCATTATTTGATAGTTTCAACAAAGTTTCATATATTCATGCAAAGATCACTAGATGAACTTTAGACTTTTCTATCTCGGAAATAAATAATCCGGAAATAAGACTTTACAAACGAGATTGTCAAAACACAAAAGAGCTAGATTTTGAAGTCTAACCGGGAGATAAATTTGGAGGATCGAACTATGAAACTCCAGCCGGCACGGAATAACACACATCTGAATTCCCCCCTTTAAAATTCATGGCCTTTTTTTTAAAAAAAAAAATTCAATAACCCAAATTTTTGTGATCTCTTTTTCTGACGCAAAAGAAAACAGTGAACATGATCAGATATCAGTCACATCACATCGTTACATCGCCCAAGTGGCCAAGTTCTTTCTTATGCCATGCATAGTTTCCCTCGAGGAAAAAGGAATTGTTTAACAGAACAGATACAAACTGCATACTGTTCACAGTTCAACTGTAAATATAGCATCGACTAGCTGGGCCTTTGAATGTCTAATTAGAAAGTATGGTAACTTGAAATTATATTATCCATCTAAAGATTCTAACAAAAGATATAATACATACTATAAGGCATCTACAGATCCAAACATACATAACAATTTTATTTGTTTCTCAGAAAAGATATTTCAATCATCTTTTCAGAAGTTCATTCATTTCAGCACAGGCAAAAAGTTATTTATACATATACATTCTACTACTTATTTCCCTGATGCAAGAGGCTTGGCGAGGATTTTCTTCGGCAGCTTGTCAAGTGGAGTGGTCTTAAGCAGGAAAAGCCGAGCAGCACGCTCTTGTAATGTACCACCGCATTTTAAACCATTCTTTTGCAATTCAGATTTCAATCTTTCCATGCCCAGAACCTGAGTTAAAACACACAAAAGACGATCATTTAGGACCATCATCACTGATATAAAGAAGAGTACCAGAATGAAGGCAAGGATATATTTGCCAACCAAACTTATTCAACGACTGCAACCGCAATATAAAATTAATAAAAACTGAGAACTATTGTTATAGACATGCCATTTATCATATGAATCGTTTAAGAATTTGGTGCACTTTGAGAATCATTGGTATAATCAAATACCATAAATCTTAGCCATTAGAATTTTTAACTTTCGATGGATAAGCAATGGGCATTGAATTTACACCAAACATGATACACAGCCTATCCATATAGCACAGAATATAACAACAATTTTATGTTTTCTTTTTAGTTTGATAAGCACGGTGTATGTCGTCCAACAAGCATGTTGTCTATATATATAACCTAATTCCATAATTAAAAAGAAGTAAAATGAGATGAAAAATAACAATGTTTCACGCACTAGAGAGGGATGCCTATGGCTATCTCATACTAGTTTTTGTTTCCAACCATGGATTGCTTCAAATTTAGGAAGAAATAATGGATAAAGGTATTAGAACAATGTGTACCTACCTCCAACTCAGCAGGAGAATTATAGTTCTCAAAGATTAGTGGCTCCACTGAACAGAAAATGTTAGAGGTTGTCACCTCAGCATTGACCTCTTCGTTTGCCATCTCAATGTTAGCCAAACTCTTCGTCTCCACATTCCATTCCGCTTCCACAGAGACATCTGACTTGACAGTGCCACTTACATTATTCTCGTCTGATATAGTTTTTGCGTCTGTATTTGATTCCATCTCGGCTTCTACACTGACATCTGACTCGACAGTACCGCCGGTATTATTCTCTTCTTCTGAGATTGTCTCCAGTGACTCCCTACCAGAGAGCTCTCCATTCGAAGGGGAACCAGAAACAGGGCTAGAACTACTATTGTTTGAGCTCCCGTCTTCTGCTTTATCAGATGAGCTTGAACTATTTCCTTCATCAATTACTACTGATTTTGTGTCCATATTTTTTTCTTCTTCATCATCACTGTCACTTTCACTGTCACTGTCTGCAATCTTTTTCTTTCCCATCCTACATAAACAAGAAAAGGAGGTTAAAATCAAAGATTTAAAATGTCATTGAGCTTTCTGTAATTCACTGTACACTTAACTCAGATAGGCCACTTTATGCAGCTTATGGTGTTCTAATAGAATATTGGATTTCAGTGCAAAAACTCTAATGGCAGCAACAATTTTTGTAAAAAAGTTCATTTTTCCCTCTTTCCTAGATGCATCCTTGAGGTTATTATTGCGTAAGACAAGCTCCAAAACTGAATGAATCTACTGTAATTAGTTATCAACAAGATAACTCCCCAGTTTGTAATTGACAGGACAAAAGGCACAAAATTTGATTTTAAAATACTTATAATCAAGCACAGTTAAAAGAAATGAGTGGCCTATCTGAGTTAGTTATGGGCTAGGAAGAAGCTGAAATTCAAGGCGATATCAATGAAAATTAATTACTAACAACAAGAACTCACCAAATTTTCAATCTCTTAGAAGAACCTGGCCCAGATGCTGGCAAAACCTTCCTTTTGCATTCTTTATACAATCCGAAGCTCTCCTTCACCGATTCTTCAACTTCACCAATACACCTCTCGGCATCCTTCCTATATTTCTCCAAGTATTTCTCCACCTCCAAATCCGAGCTCTTTTTCCCTTCCTTGGCTTTCTTTTTCAAAAAATTCTCCGCTAACTTCTCCAACTTCCTCTCCTCAGCCTCAGCTTTCCATTCCTCCAACCTCTTCTCAGCATTGACATGGCGCAACCTCCGACCACTCATGTCACGGCACGCGTCGAAGTTGCTCGTCTTCTTCTGACCCGCTTTCGACGCGGCGCCACGAAGGAGGGACCCAAAACCACCTTTGCCACCACGTAAACGGGGCAGAACCGAAAGCGAAGGAAAGAGATGGTCTCCATCAGCAGAGATCAGCGTTTGATCGGAAACCTCTCTCGTGCCAGAGGTAAGGCGGAGGAATTGAAGCGGGAGGTGGCATTTGAGGGAGAGATTAAGCTTGAGGGTTTCGCCAGAGATGGTCGGAGATGGGAGCTGGAGGCAGAGAGTGCGCCCGTCGAGGTGCTTGACGAAGATTTGGTAAATCGCCATGGTTAGGGTTAGGGTTTGGTTTGGTTTGGTTTGGTTGTTTCTCTCTCTTTCGTCGTTTGTCGCAGTATAAGGCATATAAGAGCAAGAGGAACTTGGCGATTAAAGTCTGACTTCAGGCTTTGGTAAGAATGTGCGATCGGATTCGGATTCCGACGTTTTTGAGTTAAAAAAAATAAAATAAAATGAGGAGAGTTTATGTACTAGCCGCGCAATGTTGTAAAAACAGAACGTACGCACCGACACGGTATTGAGTATTGACTGATCGTTACGGGCAACTGTAAGTAAAATAAAATCTTATCTTAGAATTTATAAAGCATAGATACTTGTTGAGTCCTATCGAAATACAATTTATCGATCTGAATAACACCTTGAAATTTTATTAAAAATAAAAAAGTTATATTTTTTTTTAATTTTTTTTAAGACTAGTATAAAATATTATTTTCGTATTTTCATACAAATTTCAAATAATATTATTTTTTTTCTAGAAAGAATAAATGTGACGATCTAATGACTTTTGTTGGTGAACCTATTCCATATTTCCCCCCTGTTTTTTTTTTAACTAGTTTTGGAATTTGATCAAGCTAGAAATTCGATCACGCAATAAATTTTTAGGGTAATTCTATGGTGGACTGAAATTTCAAACCGGGCTTAAATCATGATCAACCAAATCCCTTCATAATTTTAAATGAACGATCCAGATTTAAGCCCGGTTTGAAATTTCAGTCAACCATAGAATTACCCAAAATTTTATATTGAATCAAAATGTCTATATGTCAATATCTTTGTCTCGACTCATTTTTTTTTTAAAAAAGTTTGACTTCAATTTTGACTTCAATTGTCACTATACCACACGTTTTCTACCATTTAAAAGGCTAGATGCATGATTGAGTCACACTCCTTTTAAGTATGTACTCGAGTTTATTTTAATCTTAGTGAATTTCAATTTATGGATGTTCAAAATCTGTAAAAAGGATCATTTTATTATGTTGAACAATGCTTAACATTAAATGTTAACAAATATTAACAAAATTCATTCTCTAATCGTTATCCTCAAAAAATTAATTATCTAGTTTCGTATTGTACATTAATGTCCATAAAAATTGTTTCAAAATATTTAAAAATGTAAATGTCATGCATAAGTATGCGGGGGCTTCTTAAATTAAAAATAGTGTAGTCTATTCTCAAATATTTGTTGCATTTAACAAGCTAAACCGTTTTTTGAGGCACCATATTTTGTGACTAAACTAATAACTATAGATTATCATTCTAATGTTATGTGTTCACTTATTTCATATAAATATGCATATGCTTCCGCCAGTCGTTACAGAGGCAAATGTTCTTATTTAATTAAATGCAAATGTTCTTATTTAATCAAAATATTAGAGGAAACTAAAGAATTCGCATTAAGGTATCTTATACAATGGGAGAGGCAGGTCCATGTTAGACACCTTAACATTGAGCCTTTATCTTTATCCAAACCATTAAAGAATCTCTCCAAGTGCTTGAATACTACTGTGAGAACTAATAATTGCGAAATAAAGAATTATAAAGTAGAACCCATGTTAATTCTCAAAATCTTGAAATTGGAAATACACATTGAATACCTTAGCAATACATACTTGTGATTGCTTAAAATTAAGCTGGTTTTACGATTTTGGCAGAAAGCTTTCACCTATATTAGGAAGTTCAAAAGAAAAGTGCTTCGTAATAGCTCGCGTAATTGCAAGAAGTAAGATCATAAATTTATTTAACAATTAGGTGAAATTATGTTCTAGGAAGTGGTAATTGACCAATAACAATGTATCACTTTTTTTATATTGCTTATTAGTATGGTTTTTGTAAATGATGAATACGAGTTTGGCATTTGTAGAGCTTATTTGATCGTGTCTTTATAGTAAAAAAGTAGTTTAGTTAGCGATACTTACACTTGATTGACCAGTAGAACTTCGATTATATATTCAATTACACTAGAGAGCATTCTGGAAGTTGTTGGTTTTGTTATGCGTCGGGTGTTTTAATGGCACTGCAAGAGCCATCAACATGGTATCATTTCCTTTTTACTAAGAAATATGACTTATTGGATTAAAATCAATATTTCTTTCTTGATTCGTGTCTTGTCTTGCTATGTTTGAACTTTAATTTTATGTAATCACTAAATAAAAAACAAAAAAAAATTTGAAGTTGACATTGATCAAACCATATTATTATGGTGACTTTCTAATTAATTACACTGTCAATGGTAACCGTTTAGACGCTTATCTTACCGGTATTGTATTTGATAAGACGAGTATGGGTAAAATTTTATTTTCGTTAAGTTATCGGTATAGGTATGAGTAAAGAAAATTTTTCGTTAATTTATTGAGTAAGGGTATGGGTAATGCTATTTTGTATTTGTTATTTACCCATACCGTTATATATAGTTTATAATCTTTACCATAATCGAAAACATATGATTGTACATTTGTACTTGATTGAAACATTAACTAATAAATAATAAAATATATGATTGTAAGATTCAATTGATACATTAATAACTTAATTAAATGGAAAAGATACAATTAAAAAATTTAATTGATACGTTAATAACTAATTTAATCTGAAAGATACGATTGTAAGATTCAATTGATATGTTACTAATTAATTAAATCAAATGATATGTTTGTAAGATTCAATTGATACATTAATAACTAATCAGGCAATTATTTAAAAAAAACTATAAACAATTAAATTGGATAATACTACATTGAAATATTATTAGTTTCTTTTTTATTATCGTTCATGCGCTACTTTAGAAATAAAGCCTATATTTTTTGTAGACAATCCCTTATTCTTCGTCGTTCTTTGTTTATCCATATTGTACATTTTTTTCATTGAATTACTAAAAATATTATCCATTTTCTACCGTTATTTTTTAACAGATATGGGTAGGGTACGTGTAAGTCAATTTTTATCGGATAGGAGTAAGGTATGGATAATAAAAATATTTCTACTGTATCGTACCCTATCTATTGACGGTCCTATCCGTAACTGGATCCTTGCAAAGAGAAGAAAAGGAAAGGTACATTTTGACTGGGTTCATTTGAAACTCAAACACAAATATAGCACATGTTTAATTCAGTATACAAGAGATGCACTTCATACAAAATCAGCAATCACATGTATAGATACACCTGTCATGAATGAGCAAAAACCTAATTTTGCCAAGCTCCCTGAAAGAGTTTAGAACAATATATAATCTTTTTATCACCAAAACATGGTTAAATATTATGTACATCAACTTCAACCACGTCTTCCAAATAAGAAAGTTTAACAAGCCAAACAGAAGTAACTAAATTTGAACTATTGAATAATACAAATCCTAACACCCAGTAACAAAAGAAGTATTACAAAATAAACAATTATGTATCAATTCCCTGAGAGCACAGTAAGCAGACCCATGCTACTCAAGATTTAAAAACATCAAAGGGAAATTGGTGATACAAACACTAGTCTCCCACAACGTTTAACTCAATGACTTGATCGGTGCTCACAAAATTGGGTCCAAGTGTATATAAAGAAACATTATATGCTAAACTTTACTAAATCAGCTCCCACCAAACTCTCTAGATTTTCTTTCAGAAAGAGTCAAAGACCAAATTCTTAAGAAAAGGTTTTTAGCTCGTACAATAATCCCCATAATACACTAACTGACTAACATACCAGCACAGCACACTGTTGTATTAATTGCACCAACTAGCTGGTATTTATATCTGACAAAAGCAAATGGTCAACAAAGTAGTTCAAAATGAACAGTTTTTGAAAATAAAATTCTAATGCATTTTTCAAAAGTGCTAAACATAAGACAATGGTTTATATAACTTTAGCAATCAACATTGCTTATTTGCTTAGTCGTGAGATCAGGTTCTTGAGAGATGGTTATTTTCTTTTTTCTTTTTCCTTTTTTTTTCTCCTTTCATTTTTCTGTTTCTATAATGAAACGGTGATCTAAAAAAAAATCACTTCTTCCACAAAAAAAAAAGAAAAAAAATCAACATTCATTTTATCCATCATTAATTACTACTTTTTTAATACAAATATTTTCCAGTGCCAACACTACTAATGCAAAATAAATTGAATAATCAATTGCGAAAAGGGGAGGAAGCAATTTCCAGTACATACAGTGCTTATAATAAGGGTACTTATAGTACACAGAGTTCCCAGAGCAATTGACCTTGTTAGTTATCTCCAATCCTGCTTTCCACAATTTAGTGAGCTCAGTAATTTTCCGCAGAATTAGATGCTGCAACTGAATTGTACTTAGCTTTGGACTCATCTATATAAACACAAAACATGTAAAATAAGCTAACAAAGCCGCAGAACAAAATATATATTATTGCTAAGCACACTGATGAGAGAAAATTCTGCAGTGTTTATTATGCAATTCAATTGTCATAATTTTGGTGCATTCGTAATTTATAACTTATAGTATCTACACTACATATTATTCATTCTTAAACACGTATAAAAGATAGAAATGCAATAACTGAACCAATTGCTACAATCTACCAAAATTACAAACGAAAAAGGTTAATGATAAAATTGATTATCCTGCTCATAACTAAAATTATCACAATTTATATTAACTGACCTAATTTTTTCCCATATTATCTAAAATTTACAAATTATGCTTCTTTAATTAATAATGATTTATAATACCGAAACAAACTCAATCTTCAAATTGCATTAGATTTTATAATGGAACAATTTTCATATACATTCTTTTTTTTTTAGATAAACTAGACAAAGGCTGTCGAGCGTACAAAAAGATACAATTTAAAGAAAATAGCTAAAACCTGAAAAGAAAAAGTGAGAAAATTGTAAGTGCTTTAATGATTCTAGAATGCGGAAATAACCAGAATCTTAGATTACCTCTAGCCATCGCTGATCGAATCGAGCGTTGAGTGGATGAACTTGAAATCAGCAAGCCATGCGTGTCTCCTTCTTGTCTCCTGCAATCTGCAAAGACTCCTTAGCGAGAAGGCACTACAGAACCGTTCAGACTTCTCGTGACTCGATGGTGTACTCGGGGAATGACGGTCCTGACTTGTTTCCCTCTCTCTCCTTATATTCTCTCTCTCTTGCTCTCTAATCAATAGAGGAACTGAAAGAATGCCAAAGCCTTACTGTACTCCATCATAACAGAGGCTTATATAGGGGTTCTAAACACTCAGAGGGCGCATACAGTGGATCTGAACAAAGGGTGCGATGATCAGACTGTTCTGTCCAGATTCAATGTCCCAACGGTAGCGACCCGCTAGACGACGTATTGGACAGAATACTACAAAAATAACCCCAAAAAAAAAAAAACTGAGCGCTGCTTGGACTGAGCGCTCTAGATATTGATCTCCTAAAGCGTTCCTTAATTGACAAGTTTTCCAAAATTTAATTAGATGTTAGAGCTGATTATGAGGTTTCTTTCAGATACCCAAACAGATACTAGAGAAACCCTCCTAAAAACTGTTCGAGATGATTATGAGATTTCTTTTAGATACCCAAACAAACATTAGAGAACCCACCTAAAACAGTTAGAGTTGATTATGACATTTCTTTCAGAAATTCAAACAAATATTAGAGAAATCAGGAAGCAGATTAATTACGGGTATGAAACATTATGACAAGCTCATAGTAAAGCAAACTAGAGGTGATTCCAGAACTAATCTAGACATACACAATCATTTTCAGATTTCTACAATAGGAACACTCTAAAGAACAACCCAGTGATCAACAGACGGAATCTATAGTTAGTTGATTCCCATAATTCTTTACTGATGACTTTCCAACTTTGAGTCGCTAAAACTTTTTTTGAAGGTTAGTCAGCAAGTTGACGACAGCAATTTAATTGAAATAAATTATAAGTAGGTGTAGGTTACATCATTGTAATGTCATACTGAAATTACAAGGAAGGAGTCCCTAAACCTTCTATGATAACATACACTGTAGCAGGCAGATAACAACAACAAGGCAACTGTCAATGTCAATTAATAATAGTTGGAGTGTCGGCAAAATTTAGTAGTAACTATAGTCAAAATTTTGAGATCTCAAAATTGATCCCCTTTAAATTCCAGTAATTGTTGCCAGAAAAACTGGTGCCCGTAAGAAGCAGAGAAAAAAACAAGATTGAAGAGTGCCATTTACCTCGTTTTGGAGGAGGGAGCGAGAAAGATAAAGCTAAATAAACTAGTTACTCTCGGCTTGGGTTGGGAGAGAAGGGACAGATCACAGGCGCCAAGGAAAGCCAAGAACTTTTGGATCTTCTGATATTTATCCGGCTAATTATTTCAATTCCCCCAAATAAAATAGATTACAAATAGCAAATTCTCTTAGACACATTTTTCTTATTTCTGTTATTGTTTTTTTTTTCCCTTTTTATTTTGCTTTCTCCCTCTTTCTTCTGTAGTTATATAGATAGGCTTTTTTTTTAATCTTCCTTTTCAATGTAAATCCTGCAAATTCATTTTTGGTTATTAATTAAATTGCTGGAGTGGCAGTCCCCACATAGTTTTTTTTTTAAAATAATAATAACAAATTCCTCATTTTTATTTTTTATTTTTGAAATAAACTTTTGATGCACGATAATAACTTTAACGAGATTACTGGTTAATAAATGCTACCTGATGCGGCCAAATTGATTTGATGGATTGTTTCATCAAACTCGATCATGTTTTCAATGCTTTAATATTAAAACCGATCAATGTAATTTTTATATTGAAGTTTCATTTCTGATTGAATTTAATATTTTAGATTTTTTTTTAACTATTTCTTCTATAGTTAGCTTATATAGGTAGGCTTTTTTTTTCCCTGCTTTTTCAATGTAAATACTGTAAATTATTTTTTGGTTAATAATTAAATTGCTGGACTGACAGTCGCTGCTTATATATTTTTTTTCAAAATAAATAATAAATTCCTCATTTAAAATTTTTATATTTTGAAATAAACTTTTGATGCACTATAACTTCTAATATAACAAGCTAACGTTAATGTAGAATATTTCACGCCTATAAGAAGTATTCTCCAAACTATGAAGACGCCAAAATGGAAATTACTACTAAATATCCATCTAATCGCCATCCACTCCATCCACTCCAACTATAACATATAATAAACATTCTTACCGGAATTGAACATTTCAAGAGATTGTGCATTCATTTTAATTTGATCATAATAATCTCTATTTAAGCTCTTTATATAGTGGAGAATAAGTTTATACTATATTACTTATTCAAAATGATTGAATTATAGATGGTAATTCCTCATTTTAATTTCAAGCGATTGTGCATTCAATTTAAATCATTTGATCACACTAATCTATATTTAAGCTATCTAAATAGTAATAGTCTAAAATATGTTCATGAACTCACTTATTCAAAATGATTGGATTATACAATGTAATTACGCATATAATGTGCAGATTATGCAGATTAAGGATATATTAGAGTATTTTGAGCGATTGTACATTCACTTTAAGTCATTGGATCATAATAATATATATTTAAGCTCTTCATATAGTCTATAATATATGAACTCATTTTTTCAAAATGATCGAATTATACACTGTAATTACAGCATATAATGTGCAGATTATGCAGATACTGGGTATATTAGAGCATTTCGAGCGATTACGCATTCATTTGATCACAAATATCTATATTTAAGCTCTTCATTTAGTCTAGGATATGTTTATGAACTCATTTATTCAATATGATTGGATTATACACTGCAATTATGCATATAATGTGCAGATTATGCAGATTCTGGGTATATTAGAGAGCATTTCGAGCGTTGTGCATTCATTTAAATTCATTTGATAATAATAATCTATATTTAAGCACTTCATATAGTCTAAAATATGTTTATGAACTCACTTATTCAAAATGATTGGATTATACATTGTAATTAAGCATATAATATGCAGATTATGAAGATTCTTGGTATATTAGAACATTTCGAGCGATTGCACATTCACTTTAAGTCATTGGATCATAATAATATATATTTAAGCACTTCATATAGTCTATAATATGTTTATGAACTTACTTATTCAAAATGATTGAATTATACACTGTAATTACGCATATAATGTGAAGATTATGCAGATTCACGGTATATTAGAGCATTTCATTCGATTGTACATTCACTTCAAGTCATTGGATCACAATAATATATACGTAAGCTCTTCATATAGTCTATAATATGTTTATGAACTCATTTATTCAAAATGATTGAATTATACACTGTAATTACAGCATATAATGTGCAGATTATGCTGATACTGGGTATATTAGAGCATTTGAGCGATTGCGCATTCATTTGATCACAAATTTCTATATTTAAGCAATTCATATAGTATATAATAATTTTATGAACTCATTTATTAATAAATGATTGGATTATAGTATTATACACAGTAATTAAGCATAAAATGTGCAGAATATGCAGATTCTGGGTATATTAGAGCATTTCGAGTGATTGTGCATTCATTTTAATTCATTTGATCTCTTCATATAGTCTAAAATATGTTTATGAACTCACTTATTCAAAATGATTGGATTATACACTTTAATTAAGCATATAATGTGCAGATTATGCAGATTCTGGGTATATTAGAGCATATCGAGTGATTGTGCATTCATGTTAATTCATATGATCATAATAATCTATATTTAAGCTCTTCATATAGTCTAAAATATGTTTATGAACTCACTTATTCAAAATGATTGGATTATACACTGTAATAACGCATATAATGTGCAGATTATGCAGATTCTGGGTATATTAGAGCATTTCGATCGATTGTGCATTCATTTTAAGTCATTTGTCACAATAATCTCTATTTAATCTTTTTGTATAGTCTAAATATGTTTCTGAACTCACTTAAAGAAAATGATTGGATTATACACAGTAATTACGCATATAATTTGTATATTATGCAGATTCTGGGTATATTAGATCATTTCGAGTAATTGTAAATTCATTTCTAAGTCATTCGATCACAATAATCTATATTTAAGCCCTTCATATAGTCTAGGATATGTTAATGAACTCATTTATTTAAAATGATTAGATTATACACTGTAATTATGTATATAATGTGCGAATGATGCTCATTATAGGTATAATACAGCATTTCGAGCTATTTTGCGTTCATTTTAAGTCATTTGATCACAATAATTTATATTAAAGCTCTACATATAGTCTAGAATATGTTCATGAACTGGCTTATTCAAAATGATTTACGCATATAATGTGCAGATTATGCGGATTCTGGATCTATTAGAGCATTTTGAGTGATTGTGCCTTCATATAATGTACAGATTATGAGATTCTGGGTATATTATAGCATTTCGAGCTATTGTGCGTTCGTTTTAAGTCATTTGATCACAATAATTTATATTTGAGCTCTTCAAATATTCTAGAATATCAGGAACTCACTTCTTCAAAATAATTGAATTATACATTACAATTTCGCATCTAATGTGCATATTATGCATATTCTATGTATATTAGTGCATTTAAAGCGATTGTGCATTTATTTTAAGTCAATTGATCACAATAATCTATATTTAAGTTTTTAACATATTCTATAATAGTTTTATTAAACCACCTATTCAATAAGATTTGATTATACACTGTAATTTAGCATAAAATATGCAGATTATGTAGATTCAGTGTATATTAGAGCATTTAGAGTGATTGAGCATTCATTTTAATTATTTAATAACGATAATATATATTTAAGCTTTTCATATTCTCTAGAATTTGTTCATGAACTTCCTTCTTCAAAATGATTGTTTTATACATTGCAATTACGCATATAATGTGCACATTTATGCAGATTCTTGGTATAATAGAGCATTTTGAATGATTCTGCATTCATTTTAAGTCATTCGATCACAATAATCTATATTTGAGCTTTTCATATAGTCTAGAATATGTTTATGAACTCATTTATTCAAAATGATTGGATTATAAACTGTAATTACTAATTAAGCATATAATGTGCAGATTATGCAGATTATTGGTATATTAGAGCATTTTTATCGATTGTGCATTCATTTTTATTTATTTGATCAAACTAATCTATATTTAAGCTCTTCATATAGTCTAGAATATGTTTATGAACTCACATATCAAAAATTAATTGGAATATACACTATAATAAAGCATATTATGTCCAGATTATGCAGATTCTGGGTATATTAGAGTAATTTGAGCGATTATACATTTATTTTAAATCATTTGATCATAGTAATCAATATTTAAGATCTTCGTATATTCTATAATATGTTTATGAACTTACTTATAAAATGATTTGATTGTATACTTTAATTACCTATACAATGTGCAGATTGTGCAGATTCTGGATATATTAGAGCATTTTGAGCTATTGTGCATTTAATTTAACTTATTTAATTAAAATAATTTTTATTTAAACTATTTACATAATAAATAAGATGTTTATGGACTCACAAATAAAAAATAATTGGATTATACACTGTAATAAGGCATATAATGTGTAGATTATGCAGATTCTGGGTATATTAGAGAATTTAGAGCGATTGTGCTTTCATATTAAGTCATTTGATCATAATAATCTATATTTAATCTCTTCATATAGTCTCTGATATATTTATTAACTCATTTATTAAAAATGATTGGATTATACACTGTAATTATGCATATAATATGCAGAAGATGCAAGTTCTGGGTATATTAGTGCATTTCTAGCTATTTTACGTATGTTTTAAGTAATTTGATCACAATAATTTAAATTTTAGTTCTACATATAGTTTAGGATATGTTCATGAACTGGATTATTTAAAATGATTGGATTATACAATGCAATTATGCATATAATGTGCAGATTTGCAGATTCTGGGTATATTAGAGCATTTAGAGTGATTGTGCATTCATTTTAAGACATTTCATCACAATAATCTATATTTAAGCTCTTCATATAGTCTATAATATATTTATGAACTCACTTATTCAAAATAATTAGATTATACACTGTAATTACGCATATAATGTGCAGATTATGTGGATTCTGGGTCTATTAGAGCATTTCGAGTGATTGTGCGTTCATTTTAAGTCATTGGATCACAATAATTTATATTTAAGCTCTTTATATAGTCTAAAATATGTTCACGAACTCACTTCTTCAAAATAATTGGAATATACACTGCAATTACGCATCTAATGTGCGGATTATGCATATTCTGCGTATATTAGAGCATTTCGATCGATTATGCATTTATTTTAAGTCATTTGATTATAATAATCTATATTTAAACTTTTTGTATAGTTTAAAATATATTTCTGAACTCACTTATATAAAATGATTAGATTATACACTGTAATTACGCATATAATGTGGAGATTATGCCGATTCTGGGTATATTAGATCATTTCGCGCGACTGTAAATTTATTTTAAGTGATTCGATCACAATATTCTATATTTAACCTGTTTATGTAGTCTAGGATATGTTTCTAACTCATATATCAAAAATTAATTAGATTATACGCTGTAATAAAAGATATAATGTGCCGATTATGCAGATTCTGGGTATATTTGAGCATTTAGAGCGATTGTGCATTCATTTTAATTCATTTGATCAGAAATATCAATATTTAAGCTTTTCAGATAGTCTAGAATATGCATATGAACTCACTTATTCAAAATTATTGGATTATAAACTGTAATTACGCATATAATGTGCAGATTACGCAGATTCTATGTATATGAGAGCATTTTGAGCTATTGTGTGTTCATTTTAAGTCATTTGATCACAATAATTTATATTTAAGCTCTTCATATAATCTAGAATATTTTAATGAACTTACTTCTTCAAATAATTGGATTATACACTTTAATTAATCTTATAATGTGTATATTATGCTTCTGGGTATATTAGTGCATTTCAAGCGATTGTGTATTCAATTTAAGTGATTTGATCACGATAATCTATATTTAAGCTTTTATATATTCTAGAATATGTTTCTGAACTCACTTATTCAAAATAATTGGAATATACACTGACATTACGCATATAATGTGCGGATTCTGCATACTCTGGGTATATTAGAGTATTTAGAGCGATTGTGTATTCATTTTAATTAATTTCATCACAATAATTTATATTTAAGCTATTCATATAGTCTATAATATGTTTATGAACTCACTTATTAAAAATAAATGGATTATACATTGTAATTATGCATATAATTTGTAGATTATGCGGATCTGGGTCTATTTGAGCATTTCGAGTGATTTCGCATTTATTTTAAGTCATTTAATCACAATAATCTATATTTAAACTTTTCATATGGTCTAAAATATGTTTCTGAACTCACTTATACAAAATTATTGGATTATATACTGTAATTACGCATATAATGTGTATATTATGCAGATTCTGGGAATATTACATAATTTCGGGCGATTGTAAATTCATTTTAAGTTATTAGATCACAATAATCCATATTTAAGCTCTTCATTTAGTCTGGAATTTTTTTATGAACTCACGCATTCAAAATAATAAGATTATACACTGTAATTACTTATATAATGTGTAGATTATGCAAATTTTGGGTATATTATAGCATTTCGTGCAATTTTGCATTCATTTTAAGTTATTTGAACACAATAATCTATATTTAAGGTTTCATATAGTCTAGAATTTGTTTCTGAACATACTTATTCAAAGAGATTTGATTATACACTTTAATTATGCATATAATGTGCAGATTATGTACATTCTGGACATATTAGAACATTTCCAGTTATTTTGCATTCGTTTTAATTCATTTGATCACAATAATCTATATGTAAGTTCTTTATGTATTTTACAATATATTTATGAACCCACATATTTAAAATGATTAGATAATACACAGTAATTACGTATATAATGTGCAGATTATGCAGATTCTGGGTATATTAGAGCATTTCGAGCGATTGTGCGTTTATTTCAAGTCAGTTGATTAAAATAATTTATATTTAAGCTCTTCAAATAGTTTAGAATATGTTCACAAACTCCTTCAAAATAATTAAATTATAAACTGTAATTACATATATAATGTGCAGATTATGCATATTCTGGGTATATTAGTTCATTTTGAGCGATTATGTAGTCATTTTAAGTCGTTTGATCACAGTAATCTATATATATTATTCTATAATATTTTATGAACCCACTTATTCAAAATGATTTGATTATATACTGTAGTTAAAAATATAATGTCTTGATTATGTAGATTCTGGGTATATTAGAGCATTTCAAGATATTGTGTGTTTATTTTAAGTCAGTTGATCACAATAGTTTATATTTAAGCTCTTAAAATAGTTTTCAATATGTTAATGAACTCACTTCTTCAAAATAATTGAACTATACACTGTAATTACACATATAATATGCATATTATGCAGATTCTGGGAATATTAGATCATTTTGAGCGATTGTAAATTCATTTTAAGTCATTCCATCACAATAATCTTTATTTAAGCTCTTCATTTAGTCTAGGATATGTTTATGAACTCATTTATTCAAAATGATTGGAATATACACTGTAATTACACATATAATGTGCACATGATGCAAATTCTAGGTATAATAGAGCATTTCGAGCTATTTTGTGTTCATTTTAGGTCATTTGATCACAATAATTTATATTTGTATTCTACATAGAGTCTAGAATATGTTCATGAACTGGCTTATTCTAAATGGTTGGATTATACATTGTAGTTATGCATATAATATGCAGATTATGCAGATTTTGGGTCTATTAGAGCATTTTGAGTGATTGTGCGTGAATTTAAGTCATTTGATCACAATAATCGATATGTAAGTTATTCATATATTTTATAATTTTTTATGAACCCACTTATATAATATAATTAGATTATACGACGTAATAACGAATATAATGTGCAGATTATGCAGATTCTGGGTATATTAGAGAATTTCGAGCTATTGTGCATTCATTTTAAGTCATTTGATCACAATAACTTATATTTAAGCTCTTGAAATAGTCTAGCATATGTTCATGAAACTCAGTTGTTCAAAATAATTAGATTTTACACTGCAATTACGCATATAATGTGCAGATTATGAATATTTATGGATATATTAGTGCATTTTGAGCGATTCTGCATTCATTTTAAGTCATTTGATCACAATAATCTATATATGTAAGCTCTTCATATAGTGTAGAAGAAGTTCATGAACTCACTTATTCAAAATGATTAGATTATGCAGATTATGGCAATATTAAATCATTTCGAGCGATTGTAAATTGATTTTAATCCATTTCATCAAAATAATCTTATTTATGCTATGCATACAGTCTAAAATTTGTTTATGAACTCACATATCAATAATGATTGAATTATCCACTGTAATAACGCTTATCATGTGCAGATTATGCAGATTCTGGGTATATTAGAACATTTCAAGCTATTGTGCATTTATTTTAAGTCAGTTGATCACAATAATTTATATTTAAGCTCTTCAAATAGTTTACAATATGTTCACGAACTCACTTCATCAAAATAATTGAATTATACACTGTAATTAAAAATATAATGTGCAGATTATGTATATTCTTGGTATATTGGTTCTATTTGAGCGATTGTGCATTTAGTTAAAGTCATTTGATGACAATAATCTATATTTGATCTCTTCATATATTGTATAATATGTTTATGAACCCACTTATTCAAAATGATTTGATGATATACTGTAGTTACACATATGATGTGCAGTTTATGTAGATTATGGATATATTAGAGCATTTCGATTGATTGAGTATTCATTTTTTCACAGAAGAATCTATATTTAAGATCTTCATATATTCTAGAAAATGTTTATGAACTCATGTATTAAAAATGAGTGGATTATACTGTAATTACGGATATAATGTCCAGATTATGCAGATTCTTGATATATTTGAGCATTTCGAGCGACTGTGCATTAATTTTAATTCATTTGTTCACGATAATCTATATTTAAGCTCTTCATATAGTCTAGAATCTGTTTATGTACTCTTAAGTATTCATAAGAAATAGATTATACACTGTAATTACGATTACAATGTCCAGATTATATACATATTGGGTATATTAGAGCAATTCGAGCGATTGTGCATTTATTTTAAGTTATTTTTTCACAATAATCTATATTTAAGATTTTATATAGTCTAGAATTTGTTTCTGATCTTATTTATTTAACATGACTGTATTATACACTATAATTACGCATATAATGTGAAGATTATGTACATTCTTGACATATTAGAGCATTTCCAGTGATTTTACATTCATTTTATTTCATTTGATCACAATAATGTATATGTAAGTTATTTATATATTTTATAATATGTTTATGAATCCACTTATTTAAAATGATTAGATAATGCACAGTAATTACGTATATAATGTGAAGATTATGCAGATTCTGGGTATATTAGAGCATTTCGAACTATTGTGCATTTATTTTAAGTCAGATTATTACAATAATTTATATTTAAGCTCTTCAATTAGTTTACAATATGTTGACGAACTCACTTCTTCAAAGTAATTGAATTATACACTGTAATTACACATATAATGTGCAGATTATGCATATTTTGGGTATATTAGTGCATTTTGATCGATTGTGCATTTATTCTAACTTCTAAGTCATTTGATCACAATAATCTATATTTAAGAACTTCATATATTCTATAATATGTTATGAACCCAATTATTTAAAATGATTTGATTATATACTGTAGTTACACATATAATGTCCAGATTATGTAGATTCTGGGTATATTAGAGCATTTCGTGCGATTGAGTATTTAATTTAAGTCATTTGATCACAATAATCTATATTTAAGCTCTTCATATATTCTAAAATATGTTTATGAACTCACTAATTAAAAATGAGTGGATTATACTGTAATTACGCATATAATGTACAGATTGTGCAGATTCTGTATATATTAGATCATTATGTGCGATTCTGCATTCATTTTCAGTCATTTGATCACAATAATCTATATGTGAGCTCTACATGTAGTCTTGAATATGCTATTTTGAGCGATCCTGCCTTCATATAGTGTAGAAGATGTTCATGAACTCACTTATTCAAAATGATTAGATTATACACTGTACTTACGCATATAATATGCAGATTGTGGTTTTATTAAAGAATTTCGAACGATTGTACATTGATTTTAATTTATTTGATCAAAATAATCTATTTAAGCTATTCATACAGTCTATCATATGTTTATGAAATCATCAATAAAGATTAAATTATACACTCTAATAACGCATCAATGTGCAGATTATGCACATACTGGGTACATTAGAGCATTTCATGCTATTTTAAGTCACTTAATCACAATAATTTATATTTCAGATTTTCAAATAGATTACAATATGTTCACAAACTCACTTCATCAAAATAATTTAATTATACACTGTAATTAAAAATATAATGTGCAGATTATGAATATTCTTGGAATATTAGTGCATTTTGAGCGATTGTGCATTCATTTTATGCATTTGATGACAATAATCTATATTTAAGCTCTTCATATATTCTATAATATATTTATGAACCCAATTATTTAAAATGATTTGATTATATACTGTAGTTACACATATAATGTGCAGATTATGTAGATTCATGATATATTAGAGCATTGCGAATGATTGAATATTCATTTTTTAACACAATAAATCTATATTTAAGCTCTTCCAGTATTCTAGAAAATGTTTATGAACTCACATATTTAAAATGAGTGGATTATACTGTAATTACGGATATAATGTCCAGATTATGCAGATTCTGGATATATTACAGCATTTCGAGCATTTGTGCATTGATTTTAATTCATTTGATCACAACAATATATTTAAGCTCTTCATATAGTCTAGAATATGTTTATGAACTCACGTATTCATAAGGAATAGATTATACACTGTAATTACGCATATAATGCCCAGATTATACAGATTCTTGGTATATTAGAGCATTTCAAGCGATTGTGCATGTATTTTAAGTTATTTGATCACAATAATCTATATTTAAGATTTCCTATAGTCTAGAATTTGTTTCTGAACCTATTCAACATTATTTGATTATACACTGTAATTACGCATATAATGTGCAGATTATGTACATTCTAGAGCATTTCCAGTGATTTTGCATTCATTTTAATTCATTTGATCACAATAATCTATAAGTAAGTTTTTTATATATTTTACAATATGCTTATGAACCCACTTATTTAAAATGATTAGATAATACACATATTATTTACGTATATAATGAGCAGATTATGCAAATTCTGGGTATATTAGAGAATTTCGAGCTATTGTGTGTTTATTTTTAAGTCAGATGATTATAATAATTTATATTTAAGCTCATCAAATAGTTTACAATATGTTGATCAACTCACTTCTTCAAAATAATTGAATTATACACTGTAATTACACATATAATGTGCAGATTATGCATATTCTGGGTACATTAGTGCATTTTGAGCGATTGTGCAATCATTTTAAGTCATTTGATCACAATTAAGCTCTTCATATATTCTATAATATGTTTATGAATCCAATTATTCAAAATGATTTGATTATATACTGTAGTTACACATATAATGTCCAGATTATGTAGATTCTGGATATATTAGAGCATTTCGAGCGATTGAGTATTCATTTTAAGTTATTTGATCACAATAATCTATATTTAAGCTGTTCGTATAATCTAGAATATGTTTGTTAACTCATTAATTAAAAATGAGAGGATTATACTGTATATATTAGAGCATTTCATGCGATTCTGCATTCATTTTAAGTCGTTTGATCACAATAATCTATATGTAAGCTCTTCATGTATTATATAATATGTTTATGAACACACTTATTCAAAATTATTAGATTATACTCTTTAATTACGCATATAATGTGTAGATTATGCAGATTCTGAATATATTAGAGCATTTCGAGCTATTCTGCATTCATTTTAATTCATTTGATCACAATAATCTATATGTAAGTTCTTATATTTTATAATATGTTTATGAACCCACTTATTTAAAATGATTAGATAATACACAGTAATTACGTATATAATGTGCAGATTATGCAGATTCTGGATATATTAGAGCATTTCAAGCTATTTTTCGTTTATTTTAAGTCCGCTGATCACAATAATTTATATTTAAGCTCTTCAAATAGTTTATAATAAGTTCGCAAACACACTTCTTCAAAATAATTGAATTATACACTGAAATTACACATATAATGTGAAGATTATGCATATTCTGGGTATATTAGTCCAGTTTTGGGCGATTATGCATTTATTTTAAGTCATTTGATCACAATAATCTTTATTTAATCTCTTCATATATCCTATAATAAGTTTATGAACCCACTTTTTTTAAAATGATTTGATTATATACTGTAGTTACACATATAATGTGTAGATTATGAAGATTCTGGGTATATTAGAGCATTTTGTGCGATTGAGTGTTCATTTCAAGTCATATGATCACAATAATCCATATTTAAGCTCTTCATATATTTTTTAGAATATGTTTATGAACTCACTTATTAAACATGAGTGGATTATACTGTAATTGCGCATATAATGTACAGATTATGCAGATTCTGGATATATTAGAGCATTTTGAGCGATTCTGCATTCATTTTTAGGTTTTGGATCACAATAATCTATATGTAAGCTCTGTATATATTATATAATATGTTTATGAACACACTAATTCAAAATGATTAGGTTATACACTGTAATTACGCATATAATGTGTAGATTATGCAGATTCTGGGTATATTCATTTTGAGCTATTGTGCATTCATTTTAAGTTATTTGATCACAATAATCTATATTTAAGCTCTTCATATAGTCTAGAATGTGTTTTGAACTCACGTATTCAAAATGATTAGATTAACACTGTAGTTACGTATATAATGTGCAGATTATGCAGATTTTTGTTATATTTGAGCATTTCGAGCGATTGTGCATCATTTTAAGTCATTTGATCACAATAATCTATATTGAAGCTCTTCGTATATTCTATAATAAGTGTATGAACTCAGTTATTCAAAATGAATAGTTTATCCCTTGTAATTACGCATATAATGTCCACATTATACAGATTCTGGGTATATTAGGGCATTTCGAGCGATTGTGCATTCATTTTAAATTATTTGATCACAATTATCTATATTTAAGATTTCATATAGTCTAGAATTTGTTTCTGAACTTACTTATGCAAAATAATTTGATTATACACTGTAATTACGCATATAATGTGCAGATTATGTACATTCTGGACATATTAGAGCATTTCTAGTGATTTTGCATTCATTTATTTCATTTGATCACAATAATCTATATGTAATTTCTTTATATATTTTACAATATGTTTATGAACCCACTTATTTAAAATGAATATGCAGATTCTGGGTATATTAGAGCATTTCGAGCTATTGTGCGTTTATTTTTAAGTCAGTTGATGACAATAATTTATATTTAAGCTCTTCAAATAGTTTACAATATGTTCACGAACTCACTTCTTAAAAATAATTAAATTATAGACTGTAATTACACATATAAAGTGCAGATTATGCATATTCGGGGCATATTTGTGCATTTTGAGCGATTGTTCGTTCATTTTAAGTCATTTGATCACAATAATATGTTTATGAACCCACTTATTCAAAATGATTTGATTATATATACTGTAGTTAAAAATATAATGTCTATATTATGTAGATTCTGGGTATATTAGAGTATTTCAAGATATTATGTGTTTATTTTAAGTCAGTTGATCACAATAGTTTATATTTAAGCTCTTCAAATAGTTTACAATGTAATTATACATATAATGTGCAGATTATGCATATTCTATTTTTGTCTCGATGCAACATTGTCTTTAGTTGCCTTTCTCTGTCTGGTGCATTCACTTTTCTTAAAAAACAGAGAGAGAGAGAGATGACAAGAGCTTTCTTGGTAAGTTCGGGAATTGATTTGGGCACCTCTAAGAAATGATACCACACTACCAAACAGTTTTCAATGACCAAAATACCCCTGTTACACTTTCAACTCATTTCATAGTTCTTTATCGTTGGTCTCATATAAATAATATTTTTTTCAGCATGCTATAAGCCTATATTACTTATTCTGAGTTTACAGTTTCTTCTTTTTATTTATATTTATGCTAATATAATTTTCATCAGGACAAATGTTAACCCGAAATTTTTTTTAAACTTCGGATCTCCTACTTGGGATTCACTTGACAAAAAAAACAATACATACATAATAAAATTTAATTAAACTTTAAGAAGGTATATAAGTAGTATTTATTCAGCCGAACTAAAAATAAATAATATTGATATAATTATTAATTTTTTATTTATTCTCTTAAATTTAGACTAAATTTTATATAATGCTTTGTCAATTGTCATTAATTTCTTAAATGAAATTTTTGCTTGAAAGTTAGAAATAACACATTAGATAATATACCACAAAAGACAGTTGCTACATCGCTTTTTCATTTTTAGTTTATTTTGCATTTTCTTGCATCGAAAATAATATGTTGAAAGTATACTTCAAAAATCAATTTTTTCAATATAAAATATAATTTTAGTGTTTTAAAAAATGGCATATTCTCGCAACGTACCGTATCGGATACGATACCAGCTGCACCCGCACCCGCACAACATAGGATAATGATAAAGTCAGAATAATAAATTACAAAGAGATTAAAATATTTTTTAAAACTTAACAATTAGTGTCTCTCGTAGATTTTGAGTAATCAAAATTCGTCAGCGTTATTTATGTTTTGTTCTTTTACGGTGTAAAAATGTTTAATAGTAATATTGTATGGAGACAAGGTGAAGCAAGATGGAATGAGTTGGAAGTGTGAGGGCATTTTGGTCATTGGTATATTTTTAGTGGTGTGGTATCACTTTTTAGAGGTGCCCAAATCAATTCCCGTAAGTTCCAGTCTCTGATTGATCTCTTTCATATCTGATGAGTAGAAATTAACTTTAGATCAAACTAATATAAGTTCCAGTCTCTGATTGATATCTCTTTCATATCCGATGAACTTTAATAATTCTAATGATATAAGTGTACATACAGAACTTTTTGCTGAAAATACCCCGAATTAACTTCTATCACAAAGACCTTTTTATTAAACATTACATTCAACCTCAAAATATAAGAACAAAAAAAAAAAACCATGGATTCTCTCCTTAGTTCAAATAAGAACTAAACATTTTAACATTTCAGCTGGAAACAGTAAGAACCCTTGCCAGTGCCTCAGTTTCCTCTTGTGTTTCTGATATCTAATGACCTGCAAGTGCAGCTTGACCAGTCATCAATTGATGGAACCTTTTCTTCGATAATATACATATACAAATTCTAAAATATTACATGAGCATCTTGATTACCTTCCTGTTCGTAGCACAAACTCTTCTGTTTCTCCTATAAGATCTTCTGTTAAAATGGGCCCCTTCTACAATAACAAAATGCATGCAGAAATTAACTTAAGAACTACCAGCAAAGTAAAGGTCCCTTTGTGCCCATGGCAAAGGATAAAGTGCTCATAAACGGTACAATAAACGTCTAATAATTCTCCAAGAACAAAAACCACTTTGGAGATTTAATACAACGAATTTTTTGTTTTAAAACCTAAAGGGTGAACTAAATTTAGTTCTGCAGATTTGGATTTAATTGCAAGTTTTTTTGTGAACTGGACATGAACCAGATTAAGATGCTACAATCTTAGGGACATTGCAAGATTTTATTAGTTAGTTTGTATTTCCATATATTAGTTTACAGTTGCAAATAAATTACCAAGCATCATTTCGCTTGAACTGACAGTGCAATAATCAATAGTTTGTAGCATTTTTAAAAACTTTTGAGAAACAATTTGCATGAAAAAGACAGCAATCAGACAGTCAAAACAATTTTATTTAAACAATGACCAAATCACAACTATCTCCTGCTTTATTAACCAAAAAAATCCCATCCCAATTTGCATGTATCTGTCACAAAGGGGAGGCAGAGAGGCGACAAAGAACTAGGGTTTGCTTCGATCGGCAGAGAAGAGGTGGAGGATCAAGAGGAAGATAGTTGTGGAGGATTTCTTCTATAATTTTTTAAATATTTTTCAGGACTAGTAAAAAAATATTATTTTCATATTTTATACACTAATTCAAATAAATATTAATTTTTTCTTTAGAAAGAATAAATGTGACGATCAATTGGCAATGGCTTTTGTTGGTGAACAAAATCCATATATTCCCCCCTTATTTATTAGTTTTGGAATTTGATCACGCAGTAAATTTTTATATTGAATCAAGATGTCAAGTCAATATTTTCGTTTCCATATAGACTAAAAAACAAAAAAAGTTCTTTTAAAGTTGACTTCAATCGCCACTATATTAAATGCTAGATGTATGATTGAGTCACACTTCTTTTATGTATGTACTTGAGTTTATTTTAATCTTAGTGAATTTTAATTTATGCATGTTAAAGATCTGTAAAAATGAATGATTTTATTATGTTGAACAATGCTGAATATTCAATGTAAATAAGTACTAGCAAAATTCATTCTCTAATCGTTAGCTTCAACAAAATTAATATCTGGTTCCACGTATTGTGCATTAATGTTCATAAAAGTATTTGAAAATTTAAATGCCATGCATAAGTATGTGGGTCCTTCTTAGATTTAAAAATAGTCGTAGTCTATTCTCAAATATTTGTTGCATTTAAAAAGCTAAACCCTTTTTTGAGGCACCATATTTGTGACTAAACTAAGAACTATAGATTGTCATTCTAATGTTGTGTTTTGTGTTAACTTATTTCATAAAAAAAAATTCGTATTTCCCTCGGGTCGATACATCTAATGGGAAAAAAAAAGTTATTTTTCTAAAATTAAATGCAAATGTTCTTACTTAAACAAAATATTAGAGGAAACTAAAGAATTCACACTAGACATCTTATACAATGTGAAACTGAAGAATTCGACCTTCACGAACTGTAATCATCTAGAGAGTCATTGTAAAATCACATCCATTCCACGCTAGAGTTGATCGAAAAAAGCTCCTTCAATTCCATTGTTAGAGAGCAAAAAACTATATGGATTAGATGAGGATGATTTTCAAAGACAAAGTGAAGAGGAGATCAATCTAATGGAGAGAGATAGAGTGAGAGAAAGAGGAGAGCGGCGTCGAATCAGATTAGGTGTGGAGAGATAAGGGGGAATTCCATAATTATATTACAAGCTCGCAAAATAAAATAATTTATGATTTTAGTTTGAAAAAGCTAAGGTGCTAGCGTGCTCACAAACAAATCCATAAAACAAGTTCACATTTTATTGTGCATGTTGATTGAACAAAAAATAGTGCAAAAACTTAATTTAATCGAATCAAACAAAAAAATTTAGAACTAAAAATGAATTTCATTTTATTAGAAATCAAACCTAAAAAGAACAATGTTGCATGTGCAGTTTTTTTTTGATAAATATATTTAGTTGATTTATTTTAAAGATGAATATGTTAATAATTTAATTTGAAAATTAAATACGTAACATCGGGTACAAAATTCAGAATCGACCCATTTACCCATTTCGAGGTTTGTAGCCTCGAAGTGATGAGTGGCAATTTTTTTTGAAGGTAGAGAGAAAATCTCACCTACAATTTCGAATGGCAAATTTTTATTTTTTGAGTGGAATTTTTTTTAATATATAAATTTAATTATTATTATATAAATGATAAATGAGTAAATTTTTTCGGAGGTCACTGAAGTTTGCATATAGTCCAGATTTGGTCCCTGAAGTTTAATTTGTCCCTCCACAACCACTAAACTTTCATTTTGTCCAATTTTGATCCTTCCGTTAAAGTTACATCCGATTCTGTCTAATTAATGGAATAAGGGTGCAAATATGGTGATCCGTATCAAAATGGTCTCTTCTTCTTCCCACAGCAGCTATACATTCTTTCTCTACCTTCGTCTCTCAGAACTTCATCTCCTTCGACAATTCGACTCTCTCTCTCTCTCTATCAACCCAAAGCACCTCGATCTCTCTCTCCATGACTCTCAATCTCACATATCGATCTCTCTGAAATTTCTCCTCCTTCATTCTTCTCTAAAGTTTTTCTTCCTTCGAAAGAAGCCGAAACTGTGCTGCACCTTGAGTTCTCCGCCCACTACTCCATCGCTTTTTTCCGCGCACCTTCCCGTTGCTCTCTCCGCCTCGACTACTCTCGACTCTTTCCTTAACCGCCTCAGCACCTCTATCCCTCCTCTCTTTCTCTGGGAAAAACCCTAGGTGACCCTTAATGCACACATGATTCCTAACTGTCATCGGATAAGCTGGTCTCTACTGGTAGTCTAGTAGATATTAGTAAACTCTAATTGATTGATCGAGTTTGAAGAATTTGGTACATGTATAATAGAGTAATTTTGTGAAAATATGCATATGCGTGTTACAGAAAGGTAAGTATGAAAATCCTTTTGGCGTGCGCAAATTAGAATGGCCTTTTTTGGTTGACACTACATAATACATTACACCATGTACCATTAGTGCATGCATTTAAGGTATTATCTCAACAGGTATAATTTCAATACTTCATAAATTTGATGAGTTTGGTACAGATTATTGGGGCATATAGGAAAAATTTACTCAATAGCATATTACTCTCATGTTTTGTATATCCTGATGCCGTAACCAACACTAAATGATACATGAAGTTTTATTTGAGTATTACACTTTGATGTATGAATAGCAACTAAATGGGATAATGCTATTCTATTAGTTTTAAAGATGAACTTTTGTACGAGAATTATTTTTCTTGATTTTCTTATTTAGCTGATGGTTTATTTCTTCAAAAACGGAAGGAAATTACACATGTTTCAAAAAAAATTAATATTTTAACAAATTAAAATCTAAAATATTTATAATTTTTCTTTGAACGAAAAAAATATTGGAGATAATTTACACTTCATAAGTGATCGGAGTGCAAAATTGCCATCTGTTTGTAATTTTTAATAGAACGGATTGGAATAGTCTGGGACTAAATTAGACTTACTTCTATATTTTTATGCGTTTGAATTGAATTTCTTAATCTTTCGTTCTATTTGAATCGAATTTCAGTTCGAGTCAAGTTACACCTCAGTTTGGGAAAGAGATCAAGGAGGTGGGCTTCCATAGAGACTGAAACAGAGGAGATGTTAAGATTGCTTTCTAAAGGAGAGAGAAATAAATATTTTGCGAGAGACTGAGAGTAATGGAGAGTGAGATCCAGATGCTTTCGGTTGGTAGAGAGAGAGAGTCAAACTGTGGAAGGAGATAAAATTTCTGAGAGACGAAGGGTAGAGAAGAATGAATAGCTGCTGTGGGGAAGAAGAAGAGGCCTATTTTGATTCGGATCTCCATATTTGCACCCTTATTTAATTAGTTAGACAGAATTGGATGGAACTCTAACGGAAGGACTGAAATTTGGACGATACGCAAACTTTAGTGACTTCCGAAAAAATTTACTCATGATAAATTGAAAAAACGTAAACTATGTAAAAAATTCAGAAAAATATATTAAAAAAAGAGAAAAAAATTAGATTCATTTTTGTTTTATTTTTACATTTTTAAAATTTTATTTTAATTTATTAAGATTAATAAAAAAAGATAAACTATGTTAAAAAAATATACTAAAAGTAGGTGAAAATAGGAAACAGTTTTAGATTAAAGGTTTTTGAATTTTTATATTTTTTTCTAGATTTGTTTTTGACATAGTTTATCTATTAATAAATTAATTTAGATATTAAAAGTTAAAATTTTGTAAAAAAAATAATTATATTTTTATAGTTTTAATATATAATTTTTTGAAATATTTTATTTATTTTTTTCTATTTATATAATAATAAATTAAAGTTAAATATTAAAAAAATAATAAATAAATATTACCACATCATCACTTCATGGTTTCAAACCCCCAAATGGGTCAGCGGGTCACTTTGGGATTTGGAACCCCAAAATTACAATATCTAATTTACGAACTCACTTATTCAAAATGATTAGACTATACACTATAATTACGCTTATAATGTGCAGATTATGGGTATATTAGAGCATTAAATGCGATTGTGCATTCATTTAAGTCATTTGATCACAATAATGTATATTTAAGCTCTTAATGTAGTCTAGAATATGTTATATGTTTATGAACTCAATTATTCAAAATGATTGGATTATACACTGTAATTACTAATTACTCATATAATGTGCAAATTATGCAGATTCTGGGTATATTAGAGAATTTCGAGCGATTATGCATTTATTTTAAGTCATTTGATCACAAGAATCTGTATTTAAGCTCTTCATATAATCTATAATATGTTTATGAACTCACTTATTCAAATGATTGCATTATACACCGTAATTACGTATATAATGTGCGGATTATGCAGATTCGAGTGTATTAAAGCATTTTGAGCGACTGCGCATTCATTTTAAGTCATTTTGAATGTTTATATATATATATATATTTTTAATTTGTTTTGACATATTTTATCTATTTTTCTATTTATCTTTTAATAAATTAAATTTAGATATTAAAAGTTAAAATTTTTCAAAAAAGTAAATATATTTTTATAGTTTTAATATATAATTTTTGACATATTTTATTTATTTTTTCTATTTATATAATAATAAATTAAAGTTAAATATTAAAAAATTAATAAAATAAATATTACCACATCGTCACTTCATGGTTTGAAACCCCCAAATGGGTCAGCGGGTCACTTTGGGATTTGGAACCCCAAAATTACAATATCTAATTTAAATTTAAATTTTTATCATAATTATTCTAAGAAAGTATAAATATATTTATTTATTAAAAAAAGGGTTTCATATACATACTCAAATCACACAGACCTAAATAACTTTTTTGTATCAGGCCTCGCGCGAGCCCAACACGAAACCATCTTCCCTCTTCCTTCCTTGCGAGAATCAGAGAACTTGAAGACGAGAGAAAGCAACTTCCTTCCAGCCTAGGCGAGAAAGAAAGGTCGAGAGATGAAGGGAGAAGGTAGCGGCGCCGGAGCGACGGGAGGCGGAGAGAAGGGGAGAGCCATGGCGGTCGATCCTAACCTCCCTCGGTGGGTTTGTCAGAACTGTCGCCATGCGCTCTGTGTCGTAGGCGTAGAGTCCTACGCTGATAAGTTCTTCAACGATCCTTCCCGATCTGGTTCGGCTTTCTTCTTCTGTTTTGCAACTAGTTTTGATTGGAATTACTGCTCGTGAATTGGGAAGTGGGGTTTAGAGTTCGAATTGGAGGAATCATTGTTCCTGATAATTTGATTAGGACTTGGAATAGTTGTGGGCAGTTATGAATGAATAAGTAGTAGTATTACTTTGGAATTAAGGTCTGATTTCAACGAAAAGATATGCAATTATGGGGGGAGAGGGAGAGAGTTATGACAGGAATTGGGGCATATTTCAATTGCATAGCAATCAATTCTACGAGGAGAGGAGAGTTTTTTTTTTAGAGTTATTCCAATTAAAAATTAGGCTACTTAGATTTTAGTAGACGAGGAAAGATGCTGGTACTATACCCCACTGCATTATAGTTTATTATATTTTTAACCCTTGGCAAAATTCGTCAGGTATGCAAGCATCAGCAGTGCAAGGCAGTGTAATGGGTGCTAGCCGAATGGACCACTCCTTTGTGGTATTATCAAAACAAAGCAGGGTAGCGGGTCCTGGTATGCCCCCACGCCCGAACCGGCCCACCCCACTATCTGATATTCCTCAGACCAGTAAAGCAATGGAAGAGTCTTATGTTGTTCTTCCACCTCCTATCTCCTCAGTCTACAAGCCCGAGCTAGGTCCTGATGGCGGAGGGGCTCAGTTGCCAGTGAATAGCACTAACAGCAATAGCCCCATGCAAGGGAACAATAATAATACTGGTAATATATTGGGGTTTCACTCGAGTGTCACAGTTTTGAAACGAGCATTTGAAATTGCAACTTCACAAACACAGGTATGGAATTGAAGATTTCTATTTCAGCTTGTACATACTGATTGCTGACTGGTGTTATACCTATTCCTTCAGTTTTGCTTATAAACCCTGAGTCCCACAATTGTACATACCGATTGTGGTATTGACCTTCCAATTCGATAGTCACTAGCCCACAATTGTACACAGGGGTGAAAGACTGGTCAAATTAGTAACAATATCTTACCAGCTGGTACAGACCAATTCATGGCACATAAGAGCCATCTTGAATAAAACTAAAGCCAGTAATGTGAATTTGTCGTTTGTCCTCCTGAATTCTTCATTATTTTTTATGATTTTGACAGATTGAGCAGCCACTTTGCCTTGAGTGCATGCGAATCTTGTCAGACAAGCTGGAAAAAGAAGTTGAGGATGTGAACAGAGATATACAAGCCTATGAAGCTTGCCTCGAAAGCTTAGAGGCTGAGCCGCAGACAGTTCTCAGCGAGGCAGATTTTTTGAAAGAGAAGGAGAAGGTAACTGGAATTTTGTTTAGTATTCTCCTATTTATTCTGTTTTATTGTTGTATGCACAATTGTGCACTACACACAATGATTATATTACATTACTTAATGAACTATTTTTGTCTGTTTAAAATTTATGTTCTTAAAAGAATAGAGTTCTTGCTTACATTGTGAAGAACCCCTAAAGCAACAAAATTAAGCATACCACACTTTTTGGCAGGAAGTGTAATACTGCCTCTTGTAATCAGTACATGCCAAGAGCAGAGCATTTTTAAAATTGAATACCTAGTGATTCCATATCAGTTGTCCTAACAACAAAAACTGTACCTCTTCCATAGAGAAAGGATTGCATGATAATTTTTGTATATACTTTCAAGGTTTGCTTGATTTTCTTGAGTGGCATGAGGATTTGTGATACAGGATTGCTTTGATCTGTTTAATTTCCTTCTGTAATGCAATTTTGTGGTACTGGATTGCATTTATTTATTTGATTGTAGTACTGAATTGTGCTGATTTGTTTTTCCTTAGATTGAAGAAGAAGAGAGAAAACTTCAAGCAGCAATACAAGAAGCTGAGAAGAAATGCTCAGAAGTAAAGGTTGAAATGAAGGACCTTGAAACAAAATCAAAGCAATTTGATGCATTAGAAGAGCGGTATCTCTATTTTTTTATGAATTCTAATTAGCTTGAAGAATTTAATTGTATACTTTTTGTTATTTCCTTGTGTACTGCGATTGTCTAGATTCACTATAGCTAAATAAATTTTTTTTAACATAAAATAGGTATTGGCACGATTTCAACAATTTTCAGTTCCAGCTAACATCTCATCAGGTACCTTACATCCATTAGAAAAATTCATTGAGTTCTTTTATTATTTTTGTTGAGATTCTGATTTTGTTGGTATGTGACAGGAAGAAAGAGATGCAATATTGGCAAAGATAGAGGTTTCTCAAGCACACTTAGAGCTACTAAAGCGTGCCAATGTGCTTAATGATGCATTTTTCATTTCACATGAAGGTGAATTTGGTACAATTAATAATTTCAGACTTGGCCGCCTGCCCAAAATACAGGTATTGGTATTGCTTAACTCTGAAGGATAACAATATGGATTGATCCTCTCGGTTAACCACCATCAATTCCTTTTTTTTTTTTTTGTTGGGGGGGGGAGGGTCTTTTGCTAGTCTTTATAGGTGTCTTGTTTGATTACAGAGTATAAATGTGGGCCTAGCTGATAAGTAGTCTAAAGTTGAGTGTAATGGAGATAATATCTATCAAATTGCAGTACATTTGCTCGTCTGATTAACTAAGGAACAACAGGCTAATTTGCAACTTTTTTCATGCTACGTTGTGTAAATTTTAATGTACCATAATCAAAATCTGGAACACTGTACTTTTATATATTCAGGTGGAGTGGGATGAGATAAATGCTGCTTGGGGCCAGGCTTGTCTTCTCCTTCATACTATGGCACAGTATTTCAGGCCTAAATTCCCGTATGCAGATCTACCTGAGTTAATATTTATTTGTTTTTCTAATTTTTGTTTTAGTTATGAATGAATGATCTTCTTTGTAACTGCTTTTCAGATATAGAATTAAGATCACCCCCATGGGAAGCTATCCACGAATCACTGATACTGGTGGTAATACATATGAACTGTAAGTCTCTGTGCATGCATGTTAGTTTTCTGTTAAAAAAAATTAGGTGAGTCTGTTGGTTCTGAACTGTAAGTCTCTGTGCCGGTTTGAGCTTCAATTGAATCATAATTTTTTTTTTTGAAGGTTGGTTTGAAGCCAACGATTTTGTTATAAGAAATTTGAAAATAAATGCTCTGTGAATTGAACCAAGGACCACTTGGTTGGTGGAATAGAGCCAAACCACTGGGCCGAACAACCCAGCTTTAATTGAATCTTAATCAAGTAGGGATTACTAAGGGAAGTCAAGGTAAGTTGTGTAAATGGGATGCAATTACACAGGTGAGGATCACCTGCAGCAAAATTTTTTTGAATTAAGTTTTCACTGGATAAATCATTTCTGGACTGCCTTTTGGATATGGAACTATTATAATCCTTACTGGAAGCTAACCATGAATCACTGACACTAGTGGTAATACATATGAATTGTAAGTCTTGAGTGGGTACATATATTTATGTGTTACGTGAATAAGCTGGGTGTTAAAGGGGTTGCTTAATTAAGAGGAAAGCGAGCTAAAATTGGATAAGTATGGGAGTTGTTATGTTGGAGTGATGAAAACATTTGGACCAAATCGGCACAAAATTGAGAGGGTTACACCTCTTTCCATTTAGGATCATATTTGTCTGCCTAACTTTTCTCAGTTTTGGTCCTGTGAACATATTCTGGAGCACACGGTACGACAAGGCCATGACGCTATTTCTTACGTGTCTCAAGGAATTTGCAGAGTTTGCAAATTGTCGTGACCAAGAAAACAATATCCCACCAGAGAAGTGTTTCAAGCTCCCTTACAAGTGAGTCTACTTACAACATTTTACTTGTGATTGCATATCAGTTGGTTTATATTTAGTTTAGAGGCATATGGTTGGTTATCAAGTGATATAGTACCAAAACATTTAGTGGAATGTTGTTGAGATTTCACTGGTGAGGTGTCACCCACGTGTAAGAAGTGAATCATTACAAGGCTAAGTTTTACCAGCCCTGATATATTGTAGTTTGTTATATCAATTTATTTAATTGCTGAAAATGTCATGTATAAGTCAAACAACAACCATGTAAAAATTATTGGTTACCAGACTATAGCCTTTTACATGGCTAACATCTGTTTTTGGTCTTCTGAAAGAGAAATGTTTTAACAATAAAAGTCATATTGTAAACTAGGATTGAGAATGACAAGGTGGAGAGCTATACAATAACACAAAGTTTTAACAAGTTAGAGAACTGGACAAAAGCACTGAAGTACATGCTCTGCAATTTAAAGTGGGTTCTTTACTGGTTTGTGGGAAACACCAATTTCCAGCCACTTTCATCCATGGCTTCTTCTCAGTCTGACGTCCTGGTCCCAGCTATCAACCCCCTGTACAAAAAATCTTTTAGTTGATATGTAGAAATCACACCCTAGCTGATTTTATTTAGTTTTTTTTTAACCTTTATTTGTATATGAGCAAACAGAATATTTTCTTCTGTTTCTCTCTCTTTTTCCCTTTTGTAAATAAAATACAATTAACATGTTGGATGAGCTTTTGACGACCACATGTAAATAGTTGGACCTATACCAGCAAAAATGAAAGTGTATTTGATTCATCAAATACCCTTCTTTTTTATATAAAGATTTATAGAAATTGCTGGCGCATATAAATTAAGTCTGATAGATACGGGACAGCAGAAAGATCTCTTGTGTGCAATTAGAAGAAAAATCAGTTTCCTTCTAATAATGATTTTGCGTTTTCCTAAAAATTGCTTAATTATGCCTGCTAAAATTATCATGGAATTTGGGGCATAAGATAGGAAAGAGGTGTGCTATGATGATCCCGTGAACCGTCTTTTGAATGTCAATATATTTACAATTAGGTGAACGTGTGTACAAGGAGTGGTAGCCACTAATTATAATTTGCCATTCTAAGGTGATGTGCTGATACAATTAGGGGACTACTCTATAAGACAGCAAAAACATTGTTATTGTTATCTTTGTTGTTAGTATCGTTATTAGTATTATTATATAATATATCACTCGCTATAACTGACTATATGTTTTCAAAGCAGTGATGCTGCTACCGTGCGCAAATAATTAATAATAAGAAAAGTCCTATTATACTTGTGAGTGTTTTTCCTCTAAGTGAATATAAGTTTGGTATTAAACTTGCCTATCCATTACATATTAAAAATTTGAAGTAAAAATATAAAAATCGAAAGGCACCTTGCAAAAGGGAGAGCATTTTAGCAACTGTAAATATATTGTTCTAGGAAATGTTGATACAAAATGACTGGGATTACAATCAATTTTTCTTTCTTGATTCGTCTTTTCTGTTGTGCTTATGTTTGAGGATTCATACGTCATACCACAGTACAACATAAAACTAAACCATATTATCTTATGCGAACTTTTAAGTGCTGGTTCAAGCTAGCTGCTATGAATCTATGATTGCATAATTGAAAAGCAGAATACCCATATATTTAATTTTCTATACTTGCCAATATAGAAGAGAACGTTCAACTCAGCATTGAACTAACCATATTATCTTGTGGTTTTATTCTTGTAACTGTATTGAATTGTTTATCATTTGGAAGCGAAGAAAATAAAGTGCATTTTGACTGGTTTTATTTGAACTCAAGCACCAATATCAACGGCTTATATGCTACCAGCACAAAGGTTTAATTTAGTATACAAAAGATGCACTTCATAGACAAAATTGGCAGACTAAAAAAGCTCTACCTACCTAACATTGCATCAGAAAGTTTCCTCAATTAATTTTGAAACTCTAAAAAAAAAATCACATCTCCATATCTTGAGTACTTGACTTTGCCTTCTTAACCCTTTTCTTCTTCTCTTTCCTTTTCCCTTTAGAAACACTTTTAGTATCTTCTTGCACTAGCGGTTGCGTAGCTAATAAGTGCTTGTGAATGGCTTCAAAAGGATCCTTCATGAAAGAAGGATCTTTGAGTACTGCTTGCATTCTAGCTGCTTCTTTTTGCCTAGCAATAAGGAATGGAAAAGTTCTCTCAATAAAAAGTACTAATATGAATTTCTGACTATTTGTTCAATGAGATGGGAATATCTAAATCTGGTAGACCATCCTTGGCTGCTGAATACATACACATTTACCCGAAAAAAAAAATTAACAAATACTTCTGTTGGGAAAAAAAAATGACTAAAATCAGAAAGCTGCCATACCAAATCCTCATGCTTACCTGAAACCCAAATTGGCATACTGAAAAACCCAAGACTCTCAATAATGGTAAAAACTAAAAAGTATTGTAGAAAACAAGAAAAAGTTTCAAAGAACATACACTAGTGTTTGTCTAGACTTGCAATTGATCTTTTCCTCTTTTACTGAGGCTGTTCGTGTAAGGCTTTCCAGATTAGGAAGAAACTCAGAGAGACCTGAGAGATCATATGCCTTCAGCTTTTTCTGTCGGCTCCTCAACTTCTTCTTCTTCTGCATAAAAGAAATGAATACAAATATATGCTAATATCAGGTTCAGAATTATATTGATCTGTACCATCTTTTAATGTCTTAAACCAGATGAGATTACTGCAGGTCCTTAGGGCACAGTTGGGACTACATACCATTACCCTATCTACCAGTATGTATATCAGTTACGTCAATGCACTGACACGGATAGGCATCTAGGTGTTCTCTTGGAAGACGATAGAAGTTTTTTTAGCCTCAATTAAGCTTTGATCCCTGCCAAAGTTCTCAATTATGAACCCAAAATCCCCAACAACATCAACAAGAGAAAAAAAACTATTCTGGACATAATCAATTCGATGTGGCATAGCATCCTAATAGGGCAACAATTAATGACTTGGATAGATTAGAAGTAAATATATTTACCGTGCTCTTTTTCTCTATTGCATCATGCACTTCTGAAAAGTGAAAAGAATAACACATGTTCATAAACAATAGTATATAGATGTATCGATGAATAAAAGGAAAGAAAAAATGTAGAGTTAGTTTTTTAAAAAATTACTGTTGTAGAAGCTCAATTTCTTCTCCAATTTATGCTTGGATCTGCTTTTTGAATCTTTATCTTTTGATCCAGACCTAACAAATAATAATTTCCACAAAATACAAAGTCATTGCAATGCAGATTAAAATGCATTTGAATAATCATTGGGAAATATATATCTCAACAAGAGCAAAGTACCTCACACCAGTTAGTCCCATTGATTCGAACCCTCTTGTCGGAGGCAAAATAAATCCTGAAATATAAAACTATAAATAAATTCTTAAACTGAAAATAAATTCAGCATTGTGTATCCCTCTATATCCTTGAACTTTGCATCTAGGCTTTATACCCAAGTTGTGCACAAAAATTACAAAAGAAAATACAAATGAGTTGCATGATTATTATTCTGCCTCAATTTATTTTAGAACTCCGTAGATAATTTCATATAAATAGCTAAAGAAAATTTATAACCATTGAAAATTTACAAAATTATAATGAGAAAAGCCATCACACGAGATGAATTTGTAAACAAAAGATCTTAAAACCCAATAAATTTGCTGAAGAAAAAAAAATCACCCTTAAATTCCAATGAAATTTCAATCAGTTTGGCAATGCTTCCCATAGGCACACATTCAAGCTTCTCTATTTCAAAAACAGAGATGAAGAAGAAGATAAAGAGACAAAAATACCTCAGAGAGAATCAGAACGAAAGGTAGAGACAGTCGACCCTCGTTCACGCCAAAATCCACCACCTCTTCCTCGTAGGCCAAGCCGAGTAATTTCCTTCCGAGTGGTTAGAGCGAGTGAAAGAAAGGAGAGAGATCCTTTCGGCTGAGAAATAGATGGCGCGAGAGAGGCGAGATCGCGCTGCGTCTGGACTAGAGTCTAGACTACAGGGGAAATGTTCTAGGGTTGATTGATGGCTACTTGGTCGCGGTAATTTCGAACTATGGACTGGGCCAAGTTTATTAATGGACCTATAAACTATAGATGGCCCAGTTTCCCGACCTGGTTTTGAATAGCTTAATTCACGAATTTGCAGTCCAAAACGGACTCGAATAAGCTAATCCTGAAAGTGGAACTCGATCGAACCACGAACCATGGCATCCCATTTTTGATGCCTGGATGTAAAGTTGGGGGGGGGGGGGGGGGGGGGGTATGGATATAGAGAGATTACTCCAAATTGAATTTAGTTTTTAATTTTAACCATTATCCTATCGCTTTATATTTCATGATTTGTGTTACATTTGGGAAGAGGATTCAAATAAAAATGATTAACTGGTGTGAGATACTTTGCTTAATTGAGGCATCCATTGCTGAAAAGCCTTAATTTAATAATGAAAGTTGCATTTCCGTCTCCACAACTATATTACCGATAAGCTATAATTGCTTCCTTTTTTATTTTCTTTTGGCAACTCAGAGGTCTATTATTAAATAAAAAAAAATCATTGTGTAATCCAAGTGACAACTGACGCCAACTAGTAGGCTTTTAGGACACATAAATTAGAAAGCTACTTTTTAATTTGACGTAGCAACTTACATCATTTAATTAAGTGGATGTAGAATGGAACCGGCAACTCATTTTGAATTTGACAAATAAATGATGGCACATCATTTTGTACTGTCGTCACCTAAAACACTACAAATTTGTTTCTAGTCACTTGTTCTCTTTCCATGGTAGGTAGAACTTATGTCGGTAGACGAAACGCACCTGCATGCAGTACATATGGTATGTGGAAATCAATACTATGTATACTTTACTAAAGATAATACTATGCATTTAGATGCCAAAGAGAAAAACATAAAAAATGGCTAAATTTAATGATGTACAAATATAGTTGAGCTAGATTGAACAGAACTTCAATTTCAGGAACTATTATCGCTTTATTCTTAACCATAGGAGTTCTGTTTTGTATATGATTTCCTATTAAACAAAATTTCATACTTTTTCCTTCATTAATTATGCTAATATCAAGTTAAATAATTTTAAGTTAATTTTAGAGACTGGAAGTCTAGAACTGTCACTTCAATGATTTCCTTATATCTGGTAATGCCAGATCAGCATTTGATTACGATCAGAACTGCTCTAAATTACTATAGAATTTCTAAGAATTCAAGAGACGGAAAGAACTAAGAAGTGCACAAATCTACCAGAATCCAACAACTTGACACTTTTGTATAAACCCAAAAATTTACAGGTAGCACTAGCAAAGTAAAGAACGATCGTAACAAAAGTAAAAGAATAGTAAATGACTAAATCTTCCATTGAAAGCTGGCACCGTACTGTTGGGCCTCCTCATTTGTTACTCTGGTAAAGTCCATTGATGACATCCTGACGAAAATCAAGAGAGGAAAAACAAATAAATACTTAACTTAGCAATAAATTCCCTAGAAGAAATAATTGAAATTTGGGTTTGTAAAATTTGAATTAAGGACCAAACAGGAAAACTTGTCTCTGTCATCATAATCCCAGAAATGGCGCTCTTATTACCTGATAATGTTTCAAAAGTTGGGGTCGTTTCTTTTTATAAGTTGGTGTCAGCAGGTCACGCTCTATATCAAATGGCTCAGGATCCAGATGGACTGCTTTTATGACTTCAAATCCTTTCAACTGCAAAGATAGCATTGAAATTATATGCCAACAAAATCTAATCTTTTGTTATAATTTTATTAATTATCACTTTTAAACTACAGGAACTCCAGCCCTTAATCCACTTCAAGCTTACAGTAAACATAGAGATTATAAAATGTCAAAAAACCTACATGGAGCCTATAGTAAATATCCTGGAACACCAGATATGGAAATAGCTCCATAATTGAGAATTATGGAAGTTCTTTGTCTTGCATGTGTGGGCAAGTGCGTGCATTTCATTTTTAATAGGTTTGTGTGCTCAACATAATTACACTGGTACTCATTGCCGGCCAATAAGAATTTAAAATTAATAAAATACCTTCTTTTCTTTTGCAAACGAACTTATTTGGCCCAAAATATACTCTTTAACTTTAGGGTTTCCACAAAGTTCCTCGAAGTCGCCACTTATCCCATTTGACTGGGCCCAATTCTCTATGGCTTGTCTGTTTGGATTAATCACCGCGATAAGGAATGACTCAAAGCTATTTCCGTAGACCCAAATCTGAATAGAGTAAAAATGTAGATCAATATTAGAAAACTGGTCATCGAAAAGCACTAGGTACATAAGGTTTTTATGAAAATGTATCTGATTTCTACCTAACAGCAAAAGAAGCAATGTGCTATCAATATAATCTATATCCTAAGTTCATGCCAAATATTAGTTGAAGTTAAGAATGCTAGTGTTGCTATCATGAAAAATAAGATTCTTTCAGTGAATATGTAATTCCAATGGCATAACAAAAAATAATAATAAAAAAAAAAAAAACGTACAGAATCAATTTCAGGAAGGTTGCCATAGATATTCTCCAAATTTTCAACAGCAACATACTCCCCTTGAGATAATTTAAAAATGTTCTTCTTTCTGTCAATAATTTTCATTGAGCCATTAGGCTGCCATTCACCAACATCACCTGAAAATTACACAAAAATGTTTATTGCCCCACTGTTGAAATAATTATTATGGAGAACTGTAAATTTTCTATTAGTTCAATTATATTTATTGCAGTTTTCACTGCTTGTGTCATCCCACAAAGGGAACAAAAATATCTAGACCAATGTCCCAATGACACAGGCACACAGCACGACTGAATCGACTTAGAAGGGGGATGTACCAGTATGAAACCAGCCATCAACAAGGACCTCCTGGGTGAGGTCATCACGTTTGTAGTATCCTGAGAAGAGGCTCTCGCCACGTATACAGATCTCACCACGTGGGGTTGTGCCAAGGGCATCATAACCCATCTCAGGCACCGACTCAAGCCGCACATCAATGTTTGGCACCGGCGGGCCCACTGTCCCTAGCATAGAAATATCGTTGGGCAGGGAAACCATTGTCGCTGCGCATGTCTCTGTCAAACCTGGATTTAGCAGGGGGGTTGGGGAGGACAAAATGTACAAGATGTCAGAACTTTGCATGAGCCGTGCACCAGAAAATTTCTTCAAAGATAGTTTTAATTTTTCTGATATCACATTTATCCTAAAAAATTAAGTACCATAGCCTTGAAGAACGTGGGCGCATGTCACGACACGCATGAACTCCTCCACATGCTTAGCGAGAGGAGCCGCACCAGAAAGAATTACCCGTACTCTCCCACCTAACCCTTCTTTTACCTAGTATTGCAAAAAAGAAAATTAATAAAGACAGTAAAACAGAATCTGCATAAGAGAGAAGACAATGATGGAGTAGTCTAAAGTTATAGAATGACAATTCCAGAATATTTACCTTAGAAAAGACAAACTTGTCAAATACAAAACCTGCATCCTCGTGTTTGGCTCCCTTAAAAATATTCCCTCTCTTACTGGTAGTTTCAAAAAAAAAAAAAAAAGTTTAGAAAAAGAAAAACAACAAAGAGTTTGTCAATACAATGTACTATAAACAAACGATGGCATTGTGTATAGGTACCAAGGAATGGTAGACTTGGACGGGATACAGTTCAGGACATTTAATGTCCCTATTTGAATATATTTGTCTGAAATCTATAACAATAAAAATGCTTCGCCAAAATTTTTCATTACAAGAAATTAATATATCAAAGTTTACACAAACACTTACTAGTTATAACCAATACTAAACAAAGCCTTCTTCAGGAAACCTCCAGCAGAGATCTTTGCTTGCAAACCTGAAAGGTTACCCGCCACAATGACCAGATTAGGTATATTTTTCAATGCAAGGAACTTGGCAAAACAATAATCAACCGAACTTGCTACTTTATCAGTCACAGAATAATAGAAAAAATCACAAAACCTGAATAGATGCGATCCAATACACGAGGAACAGCACAGAAAATCGTGGGTTTTAGCACCCCCATGTCTTCAACTAGTCCTTTAACATCCTGCCAAAACCATCTGTTAGATAAAATGAAAGTAATTTGAAGTATAGCCAAAATAAGAACACGAAAGACAACATGGTATTCTATAAATAATCTTTACATTTAAGGTAGCAAGATCCATACACAAACAATAACATGATATTCTATAAATTACCGTAACATTTAAGATAGTAAGATCCCATAGACCAAATTATTTAACTAAAGATCTTTTACGCAAGTGAAAAGGAGAAAAAGAAAATGACGTATTAAGATGTGCCAAAATTCAGTATAAAGTCCCACTGGCAAGAATCAGCTATAGCACAACCTGATAATTTCAAAAAACATTTAACTAGTTTCTAATACTCAAACCCCAGAAAGAAGTCAACTTTGAGATAAAGACTCGCATAAAAAACCATTGTTGTCCTCCAGTGACACCTGGTAATATCCAGTAAATTGCATCAGAACATGAGATGATCAAATTTGCACTACAATACATACCCCACGCCAAAAGCCAATAGAAGCACCATGGTAAATGAATATCTCTTCAACAACCCGATCAAATATATGTGCAAGTGGCAAGTAAGACATGTACACATCACCAACACCAACCTGTATCAGACAAAGAAATGCAGAACAACACAAATATTATATCTAGTTGAATAGGATATATGATTAAGTGTTTAGTATCAATAAGAAATCATCAACCCTTAAAATAGTACATGGCGTCAACACGACTGACTAGTGTAAAGCCCGCTGGTCTGTTTCATTACTAGACACTCTAGGGCCCTTATATTATTTTTCTGGCTGCAAGGTTGGGTACTGACACCCCATCCTTGGTAGTTCTCAGTTCAGATACTGACATTCTACCACAACCTAAACCACACCACTGAATCAAAATAACATAAAATAACTATTTTGAGTACTAACCTCCTCATTTACAGATTCAAGCAACCGTTTCAAACCAGCAATAACAGACATAATGCTTCGGTTAGAAATCAGAACTCCTTTTGGGTCACCAGTGGTACCACTAGTGTACATTATGGTACATATATCATCTTTCTCTTTTACTGGGAGATCATACTGTTTGTCTCCTCCCTATAGGAAAATAAAATTAAAAAATGTTTTAAAAATTTTTAGAAAGATTAGACAAAATAAGAAAGCAATATCATGTGAGTAATTTGTTAGTGCTAACTGACACAAGCAAAGACACATTAACCCTAAATTGGGTCAAGTATTAAGTGCACATTTTACACCAACTGAGGCTTAAAGAGTTGTAATTAAGGCTTGCTGTTAATTTTAAGAGAACTTGACCAAGTTATATTTTATCAAAAATTAAAGTTAATTTGTTATTTCTGATCAGGAAACATATTCAATGAATTAGAACGTACCACTAACAAGAAGTCATTCCACTCATATATTGCCAAACCATGCTTCTCTACCTCTTCTCTTTGCTCAGGTTTGACCTTGTCAAAGCTAACAATAGCTGGAACAAAAACAAAATCGCACAAAAATAAATTACATTGTTTGGCAACAGAGAAGTTAATTAATAATTTATAAAAATAGAACCATGGTAAACATTACTAACTTACTTTTCAAGAATTTGGCAGAAGCTGGCAATGTCTTGAGTAACTGACAATTTAAAAAGTATTAATTTAATAAAATGCTTCATAAGTATGTCTACTAAAATAATTGGATTTGATGGTACCTCTCCAATTTTCTTTTCCTCTACAAATGCAATTTCAACTTCTCCATGGCATAAAATAAACTCTACAGCACCGGCACCTATTAACACAATATAAATTAACTATCAACTCAGTGTTGTAACAGAGACATCCAGAAGACAAGAACTTAGAAAAGCAAATAGAAGCAGAAAATATACCAAGAGTATCATACAAGGGAACACAGTAAATTCCATGAGCATTGCAAGCCTACAATTATGGGAAAATATATTTATATTAACTAATGTATGGCACCCAGGCAACTTGTACTGTTACTACCTTCATTATTCGGTCCCCACTTTTATTTAACCCAAAACCAAAAAGCATGAATAAAACATAAGACTACAAAACTACTTGAGAACAATTCAGTTTCATTCCTTGATATAATAAAGATAGCACTTATACAAAACTTAAAATAAAAAATCCATTGGACAAAAGCGCACCTCCATGCTCATGATCCACTCAGGACAATTAGCACCATAAATACCGCACCGGCCTCCCTAAGGAAAAGATGGAAGAGACGCATTTGTATTTTTACAGAATATTTCAATAAGAGATCAATAAAAACAAATCAATTCCATGGCAAAATAGTAAAAGTACTCCTTACCTTTTCAATTCCGAGGCTCCTGATGGAGGTTCCAAGCTTCATAACAATATCATATACATCTTTGTAAGTTTTCCATGTGTATTCGCCGGCCTATCAAAACACAAGAGAGCATATTAATTTATAAGTTTTACAATTGATAAAACTAATTTGGTTAAACATAAATGCAGCCGAACTGCAAAAGAGTATCACTCAACCCCAATTTGTTTTAAATTACATGAATGTATTTTCCTCTTGCAATTTCATGTAAAATGCCAAAAGTGCCTTCCAACCAATTTCTTCAGTAATATTCAAAAAATATACCACTCAATTTCTCCCAGTAGCAGCAAGATATCCACCCTTCCAAGACTAAATTATAAATTATTCCAAACATCATAAGAATTTAGGAAGACTGCATGGATACAAACCTTCCCATCTATAATTTGCCGACGACCCAACATTTGGCTGTTTGGGTACTTCTCCACAGCAAGTCTGTAATTAATGCATTCAATTAAAACTAGTAACTTAAAATACAAGTAGAATTAAACAAAAATAGTAAAAAGCACAAAGTAAATGCTGAAAAGAGAGAAAAAAAAAAAAAGCTAAATCAGATGAAATTGCATGTAAATCCCTCTAGAACTGGTTAGTTCTAAGTCCCACCAAAACCACAATCCTAATATCTAACTTTAAGATAGAAAAATGGCCAAAAAGACTAATTTCGCAAAATGACCCACCGAATTATTATTTTTAAAACCAAGCCATGAAAACCCAATAGTACCAACTATTCGACAGGTCAGAGATTCTATTCTGTACTAAATTATCTGTTGACTGCGCTCCTAAACCTCAGTTCCTTTTGAGATCTATTCGTAAAATAACACATATTTTAACCAAATAAATTGGGTTGAACGAGTCCGAACTTTTTGGTAAGTTTCCCAAGGGTCCAGATAAATCCTCCTACTAAATAAAATGCCGAAAGGACAGGGAACACCATTTAAACCCTTTCTTAGGAAAATAAAAAAGAAAAAAAAAATCGTTTAATAGAAAAACCCAATAAGACCAAACAGAAAGCTTTATGTCAATATGTTCCTTAAAATTATCGAACATAAATTTCTATTCGCCCTTTCTACATCTTCTCCAACGAAGAAAAAAACAAAGAGAAAATCGACGACTTCACCATATCCTCATAATCAAATCACTAACAAAACCACAAAAAATAGAGAAAAATAGATAAAAAGAAATACAAAATAATAACCAAAATGAATCTAAGTTACCTGAAAATATCCCAACATGAATCGAGGCCTGGGATGGGAGGCGGGAAGCCATCCTTGGCGAAAGCGCTCCGATATGTGGGTCCCACCGACGGGGCTCCATCGTTGCCTTCTCTTCCCTTCTCTACTTCCACCAAGTGCTTCATTCTCTGTCTCTCTCTCGCTCTCTATCGCTCTCTCTCGATTAGTTTAGTTTTCGAAAAGCAAAAAGGAAAGCGCGAGCAACGACAAGGAAAAGCTTGGAGCTTCTATAAATAGGTCAGAGAGGACGAAAGCATTGCAGTTTCAGCTCCTCTCCAGTAACCCAATCCATCGGATGATTCTTGCTAATTTAGAAACGTCGATTTCATATCGGATGATTTAGATAGAGCCTAATATTTTATTATATAATTCCGAACGGACGGGAATAAAGGGCTATACGTCAGACTCGATAATAACCGTTAGATAGAGAAAGGACGGTCATGATATTTATATAATCATGCGTTATAGATTAATTTGGTGAAGTGAATTGGACGGTGGATACGGTTGTACCGTACGATGACCTTCGCTTTTGTAGTTTTCTGTTATGTTTGTGTAAAGCCTAAGCCTTATCTCGTTCTCTCTCTCTCCGTTTCGACCACGAGTTTAGTATTTTATTTAGTCCAAACTTTTAGACTTAGCCAGTTAACCACATACAAATACAAAAAGAATATATATATAATTATTGCATTTCTTCGCTGTGGGTGGATCGTGGACTGCCATTTTCCGATCTACATGAGATATTATTAAACAAATTGATGGTTTAAGTACCCCAAATCGTTATCCCTCATTTTTATATTAATTAATATTTTAGAAAATCTAAACGTAAGGGACGATATGATATTATTCTTTGCCATGAAAATAATATGATTTTATAAATTTATTTTCTAATTAATATATTAAATTGAAAGAATCAAACTATATGTAATAGATAATTTTTGGTGATCCATTGTAATCTTGTGTAATATAAAGTAGATATATTTAAAATTATATCTTCTAATCTTGTACCAAAAATAATTTGAAATATTATTTGGCTGCATTATTTACGGAAATAAATTTAATAGTTTTAATTTTAATTTAAAAAATAATATAAAATCAAGGGCCTTTTGCAATTTTGTCTTTGGAGTTGATTAATTCGAAGCATTTGTTGTCAACTAATCAGTAATCAGGAGAATTAGTAGATCCTATGTGGATTGATTGGTTAACTACTTTGTTTCGCTAAACCAAAAGCTCTCGTTCTAACCTGGTAAGTAAATTTTATCATCCTTAACGTATTGGGAAATACTGGTGATTTAATTAAAAGCATCACTTTTTTCTATCAGCAAACGTACTGACCTGTTGTTTGGTCGTTCAAAAAAAAAAAAAAAAATGTTCTTTGATATGATATGTGGAGTAAATGTGAATTTTTTTTTCACTTTTAAAATACCGAACGAAAATAATTTAAGGTGAAACAGCGTCAAGTACAAACTTCTTTACAGATTGGGTTAAAGTCAATACATCTGATACCATAACTTTTTGATAATATATATTTATTTTTACTACTCCACTTGCTTACATAGTACATGACAACTGTTTATTTGTTGCCCGTCAACCCCTTAACTTTCCTTAATGTTATGAAAAAAATAATAACTTTCCTTAATGAAAGATGGGGGCTTTTCCCCATTTTCCTTTTTTTTTAATATAAAAAGAAACTATTAATATGTGCATGCAGCATGCACCCACATAAATGCATGGACCTATACTTCAATACGTAGATACAATAAACTAACGAGGATGCCGGTATTATTTTATTTATTAATTGCAGATTAGTCCCTTGGCCTTGACGTATTTTTAAGGTTTTTATTCTATATACGTAAAATTTAATTTCGTTAGTGTTCATCGAGAAGTTTGAAAAAATAAACACACTCGAATTATTCTAGTATTTTGATTTTTTATGTTCTTAGATATATCTTAAAATAAGAGTGAAATATCACCAAATAATTTTCACACAAAGACGAGATAATATAGATCATATATTGTTGACATATTATTGTTATTCGGGATTAATCAGTTTTATGATTGAAAATCAGATGATAGAGGTAGACGTAAAATATTTGAACTCATAAATATCACTTGTAACTTAGCCAGGTATATATATACCAATCACGATACCTCGTGAAGAGAAAAAATATCAGATCCTTGTTAGTTTAATCAAACATCGTGGACCATGAAGTCGAAAATTTAAAAAACTTAAAAATTGATAGTTCTTAATTTATTTGATTCTGTCTGTCGAAATCTTCATAAAGCTTGCATATTTCTTATCCGAAAAAAAAAACATATTAGTTTTTCTAATAGCATGTGCTGCTACTCTACCATATTTGAATGCTACATTATGTCATAGTCAAAATCAAACAGCTTGGATCAAATCACACCATGTTAGATCAATGTCGCCGTGTAGCGTGACAAGTATATCCCATCTTGAATTATCAACAGCCTGATTTTAATTGGGGATACTGAGTGCAGTAGGCCTATTAGCTGATCTGTGTGGCCATTTTTTCATAAAAAAAAAAAAACCTAAGTAGCTACCTAGTTGTTGTGTGACCATTTTAAAACAAAGGTTTTTTTTTTTGTACTTTCTTTTATATGGTATCTTCTATTATGAAGTGAAGAATTTTGAATTTTCTTACTTGGTACATTTTATGGTAAATTAATTGTTTCAGATCGATTTGAATTCTTCAATTACAATAAGCAATCAGTCTATTTTTAAGTCCATATAGAAAATTCAAATGTAGAATTTTCCCTCTGACTTTAAAGAAAATTCAAACATAAGAGATAGATGGCTCACATTTTTCGTTGCATCACATTGATTTCAAACGATAAATTGAAACTTTCGATTTTGATTACAAAATATTAATTTTGTAATTGTTTAATTTTTTATTTTTTGTATTATATAAATAAATTCAATATAATACTCTTATACTAATATACTCTGAATTAATATTCATGCTGCTTGATCGGACAATCATTACTTTGAAAATAGACAGACAAAAAACTTCTAATATTTTAGAGAAGATCCCCAGTAATTATCCAAAGCATTAATTTCTCTTGGCTTGTTTATAATGTTCCATTTTGTGATATTTCGTATAGTTAACTAATTTGAGCGCTTCAGCATAATTACTACAGGAAACCTCTAGATGGAATATAATTAGATAAACAGAATAATAAAACCCCTCTCTATGATTCTTTTTTTTTTACTTTTTACCATTAGCTCCTACTATTTTAAAAATAATGGAAGTAGTTTCAACTCAATGCGGTCCGCAATTTTAACTTGTCATATAACATATAGTGTAGCCACAAAAAAAAAAAAAAAAGAGAGGAGAGAGAAGCCACCACAACCAAAACCAAAGTGGCATAGTTAGAAAGATAGCATTCTTCTTCTCCTTTCAAGCGAATTCAATAAAAATCAAGCTAGACGATTTAGGGACCCCATCGAGACGGTTCTGAAAAAAACCAACATTAACATATACTGCTTTTATGCAACTAAGATTCTAATAATGAAGCTTCACCCAAATAATTGCGAAAAAACATCTAAGACGTTTAACTGTCTCGAAAGCAATTGCGATAATTGCGAGTCTACGATACTGTACTTACTTCATAAAGTCTCGATCGGACCACACCCTAATCGGTCGTTAGAAATCGTATCTTACTGTATAATAGTAAATAGTTATAGTCTAATATTATTGATGATATTTATTTACAACTACTAATAATTTTTTTTTAAAAGAAAATTTGGTTATCTCTTGATGCATAAAGAAATAAGAGCAAAAGAAACACATTTTTCTTATTTACATATAATGTATATCGCGTGATACGTATGCAACAACTATACAATTAAGTTTGAAATTGGAAATTATTTCAAATTTAATTTTATGAGCAAATAATTGAGATCAAAACTTCAGCATTGGATTTCTCATCATACATTATAGTACGTGGAAAGTTCGCATCTTTCTCACGATGACGTTGTAACTACTAAAATTAAATGAGCAAATAGTAATGGAAGCAAACATAATTTGAAAATGAATTTCTTAACGTATAGCGTCGATCTGCACGGCAAAAAGTGGTTGCATGATAAGATTCTAATAACACAAATATTGAATATACGCGTTGATAGTTTGATACTATGTCATTTACTTGTAAGAATTCAGTCTACCACGCTGACCGAAATACTAACAAAGTTCAATAGGTTATTTTTTTTTTTCCTTTAAAAAAAGCTTTTAAAGAAACTAAAAAAGCAAAGTTCAATAGGCCGTATGTGGAACTGCCTTTTATCTCCTACTAATTAAATGATCCACTTGAGGCCACTTAGCAACTCAATTCTGACTATGACCGAGTATTCACCAAAACCAACAAACCTATTGAATGTGAAACAACCGTGAAAGATGCAATTGAACGCAAAAAAGTACAATATGTGTTGACCAGATATGTTTGAGGAAAAACGGAGGTATCCATTTATTGTAAATGGAGGCAAGAGGACATGCCTTGGTTTCTTAATTGAGGCGTTGTTTCTTAATTTCTTTTGTCTACTTGAATAAGGCATCCATACAAATGGGAGGTGGATAATAGTCTCAATCCATTACAGGTAGTTGTTGTGTGGCCTTGGTTGATTGCTTCTTCATTATGATTTTTTGTTTTTTTTTTTGTTTTTATCAGTTTGTACTTTATATTTATTGTTCAAGCTTTTATATATTTTCCCAAGATCTATACTCCAAGAGTGAACCCACGAATATTTTTTAATAATTTTTATGCTATTTTTTTTCATAAAAGTTACAACCAAAATCGTCAATGATATAAGAAATTTTTTAGCCTTCTCCAGTCTTTTTTCCACGCCCTGTTGTGCATTCTCCATTTGACAAAATAAAACATCATTTTTGAAAAATGAAATGAACTCTTTTTGGTACGGCAATGGAGTTTCTGCGTTACACCTGTACGAACCTCAAACCCCTTCGATTTTCTTTGGCTATGAAGTTGAAATTTATTCAAGTACAGTTTTCTCTCATTGACAATTCTTTTCTATGGCTAGTTGAAAACATCAAAAGTCCCGTGTTAATTACGACATAAGATAAGGTTGAAAAATGGGGTTAAGATAATGAAAGTGCTTTTCCTCATTTTACTTTTCAAGGGCAGTTCAATATTAGGTGAATCGTTTTTTTTTTCAGAACTTGTTGAAAACGGAATGACAAATATCCTAATCCATACCATTTATTGATTTACAACATTTTTTGGGTTAATTTCGGTAAATTGCATCTTCCCATTTGGGATTAGAAGGGATAAAATCTGCTGCTTGTAAAATCATAACATATACTGCAGTCTTTACTCGTCTTAATAATATAATAAAACAGTATCACCATTTGCAAATATAACCACAAAAGACGATAATATACCACAAAAGTATAGAAATATAAAGGTTGATAATTTGCATAGTGTTTATAAAAATTGAGTATCGGAGTATCGGACACGTGTTATATTAAGTGTACTATTGATGTAGCAAGATGTGGGACATATATTTATTGAACCAGATTTTGGATGGAGATTTGATGGATAGTAAGCCCATGTCACGGGTGGTCACTGGTTTCTGATTTATTTTAGTATTGAACGAGATAATCTTAGCCCTTCAATTATTGCTTACACTTATTTATCCTACAATTTTTACAATTTTAAGTAAGAAATTTTTGTCTACAAAAAAGTTCTTATTGTGAGCTACAAAACACTTTCTCATACGTTGCAATTTTATTCTATTAATAATAATAATAATAGAGTACAAGCTAAAGATTTAAATGTGATCTTTTCTTAAAAAAAAAGTTGCGTTTAATGGCAATGCACATGCCACCTGCGGGCAGGGCAGTGGAAGAGCATGGCTTTTAATCTCAGTGTTCAGTTTGGATTGCAATCGGATCTAATGCTTTTATATTGCAGAGAAAAATATGGATGGTTGGAGTTAATGAGGTAAAAAAATCATTGCAGATGTAGAATTTCGCTGAAAAATAAAAATCCGATGGCAAGCGGGTCCATGGTATTTTGAGGAGTGAATCCGTACATAATTGTGATGATATTGTTACTTCGATGTGTAATTTGAATTGAATGCTTAGGATGCAATGCGATTTGAAGAGCTTTGAAATTCGTGTGAAATTTGAAATAAATGGTTCGTACTGTGAGTCGTATTATGATAGAATTATACAATTAAAACAACAGCATGAATTCTTATAGAAATTAGAAATGACATGGCACTATGGACGCAATCACGCAACATCGCAACCAAATGAACTAGTGCTAATTTCGCGCGTTGCGCGATTCATCTACGTCTGTTTCGAGTATGAAAGATCGCGAAAATATAATCACTACTAACCAACATAAATATTATTAGGTGGATATGTGGAACATTTATCCACTGATTTAAGTTGTAATTCATCTACTAATTTACATAAACATCAGAGAACTAAAAGTGAATTTCAATTCTCAGATGAAAATAAAAACCAACAACCATTAAAAATGAGAATCATTTTTCAGGTTTTTTTTTCCTGTGTACTTCTAAACAGATTATAAAACATGAATTGCACCCTTAAAATGCATACCTTATATCTACAAAATATTGCAACTGATATAGCAACTGGTTCAGCTCCTCCTAGTATTTGCAAACCTGAAAATTCATAGCACAGGAACGTCAATCACCTAATATATAGGTACATGAAACCCTTTTTATCGATATGATATTACTACTATCCAATTCACAGAAGATTGCTTTTAGCAATCAATTTTCCTATAGTGTGAAAGTTAATAAGGAGTTTCTAGATTTGGAAGCGAAACAATAATCCACACCCATGAAGGTAACACATCTGTTTCTAAGAATTGCTTGCAATTTGCAAAGATATAATATGTAATTTTTTTTAATAACCATCGTAATTAATCAGGCCAACATGCAAATGAATATATCTATTTATTTTGTCAATTATTTAATTATCTTTAAATGAACACATGGTATAGAAGATAGGAAAAAGAAGCTAAGTGCAAAGGTCAATATAAAGCAATAAAAGTTGCATACAGCAGTGTTTGAAATTTTTTGATGATATAATAAAAAGTAAATTCAGATTAATTTGCATTAAAACAAAAGATCAGTTAAATATCTAATGGAAGCTTAATTTAACATCCTACGTAAATGGACAGAAATATAAATTGATTCACGAATTGCATAAATAAACAACTCAAAGTTGCCTTGCCTGATAGAAGTACCAAGTATTGAATATGGTACAATTGGGTTTGAAAACGAATTCTTTATGTCACAAATAAGGTCTTCTGTAAGTTGTTATGAGTATGAGATACTTGTAAGAAAGAACCAAGAAACAAAGTAAGTCAAAGCTGTATTTCTAAATGATCATCAATTATCAATTAACTAAAAAAATGCAGCTAATATACTATATTTTCATGGTTGAGGTTTTGCTTTTATATTATAAAGTGATTCAAAATTTACATACTGGAAAGTATAGTATGTATTGGCTGGAACCAAGTATTTGTGTTAACATCGTAACTATAGTTACTGCCACATGGATACCTTGATTATTCCCTTTATCTGTTTCTAAATTTTTTAGAAACAAAAAAAAAGTTTTGAAATGAAATAAAAAATTCAGTAAACCTTCAAGTCCATGAAGAGATATATCTTGGCATGCCTGAATTAATGGCCTGCTCACTGCTAACATCTGAACACACCTCCTCAGTATATCTTCTGCAGGCTGCGAAGAGATATCCTGGAATGATTGTTAACAGCATCCATAATTTCCTGTGAATCAGAAGAAAAAAGTCTACCCTATGAGAATTTGATAATAAAGATATAAATATTTTAATGCCATAAAGCGCAGCCATTGCCTCAGCCATGAAGGCATCATATGCAACCCCTTTTTGAATCAAAATGAAAAATTCTACCTATTGGATCATAAATGACCACAGCCATTCCCATTTTCTTATTTGTCTCCCAAGATCCATCAATTAAAATCAAAGTTGTGCTTGCCTCTAATTCACAAAAGCAATGTTTTTTTAGCTCCAGTATTTTAAAGTTTCAGGGACAATGCCTTCTCTATAAACAATTGCCTTAGCTCTTCTCAAAATATTTTGTATATAAAATTCAGTCCATTTAAAACAAAAATCACATCTTCCCTTCCAGGCTTTCCACATGATATTATTCAAACATTGGAGCTAATTAATACCTTCAACAGGAAAAGGAGAAATTCTCCTTTGTGATTCATGTCAACATAAATATTGCACAAACTTCTTGTTTTTTCTTCGTATGTCTAAAGATGGGGCCTTGCACCTGTAAATAAAAAATCGATGAGTTGCTTGCTCTTATTAAATTTTAAGAAAAGAAAATAAGAACGTGAATTACTACCCGAGCAAATAGAGAAAAGACAGAAATTAATATGTTAATTGATACACCAGTGCACCAGTAGTACAAAGTAGCCAAATACCCAATCTACAGATGTTTCATCTCCTTTAATTTCTTAACTATTGGTGCTTTAAGTATCTATCAAGGCATAGTAGGAGCTTAAAATTGAGAATAACTGTCAGGTGTTATTTTTATATCGATAACTCGTTGATCTAGGTAACCAAATATAATGAGAGCTGATACTTTAAATTTAAGAAAAATGTCAACCTTTTTTATATGTGCAATGTTCTATAAAGCATCCATAGTTTTACCTTCCAGCAACTGAACCTGCACCCTCTTCCCTACGCCGTACCAGCATTTTAGAACCTTTTACAATTCAGCTATAACCTAAAATATGCAGCACATGAAAAGAAATTTCTTAGACTGATCATGCAAATTATAATAAAAAATAGATTAATTCAAAATTGTAAGGTTTAACGTGGATGCACAAATAATTAATTCAAATTAATCTTTTTCAAATAGAGGAGCGTGGGTGCCCAAAAAGATTCAAACATTTATAAAACAATAGCCTTTTTATTTCTTCCTTCCTTTTTTATTTTTATTGGAAATTCTAAAAAATTAATTGCCAAAATAAAAAATTTGCTGTTTGTTTTTAATTACAGAAGAAATAAGTAAGAAAAAGTGAAAGAATAGGAACTTGGTAGATGAAAGTAATTAAGTTCGGCCAAAATAAAAAGTGAAAAATGGGCAAAAAAAAAAAAAAGAAACGGAACCTGACGAAGGGAAAACCTAGAAGAACAAAGCATACTCATTGAAGCAAAGAGCTAGTTGACAAATCAACACAAATAGTCTATTATTTCCCCTTCCCATTTTATTTTGAAAAATACAACTACAGGAAGCAAAATTTGAAAATTGAAATCATTTCCCCAAACTTCAAAATTGTTAAACTTTGTGGTGTGATAATTTAAAGACAAATTGAAAATAAAAGCCACTTTCTAACCTGATAATTGTTTGACACCATTTCTTGAGGCACGGGCTCCATGTGTAGTTCAAAAGTATTAAATCAGTTAATGACGTAAACTTCTTAGCAAAGTCATCAGCATATTCTCTTCTTTCTTTTGGAAGCCTGAAAAATAGAGGAAAAAAAGAAAAACCCAATTGAATGTAGTGCACGGAGGCAAGAAATCGAAGAGTAGGCAAGGGCGAAGAGGAAGATAAAATCAAGCAAATAAAATAGAAGAAACAGTGGTGACCGGTAGTGATTTGCATAAGCGCTTCTAATTCTCACAGAGATAAGTGACGAAGGAGCTCAATGAAAGGGGATAGAGTGATTTAAGAAAAAACCCTAGCGAAAACGGCGGGAAGAGAGAAAGAGGTAAAAGCTCTCCAAATTTATCGGAGAAAGAGCTCTCCATCTCGCCACTGTAGCAGGTAGGAGGCGGGCAAGAAAAAGGGGCGAGAGGAAGGTGAGAGAGGGACTATACTGGAGAGATTGAGACGAGAGAGGAGAGCGGAAGCATCCAGAAGCTCTAATCGCACGAACTGAATCGGACGAACGAGATCAACAGAGCAGAACGGACGGTTGGGATTGATTACTGTACTTACTACAGTAAACACGTGCATCGCACGACACTCCAGATTTATATATGTATAATGTTTTTTATCATAGGCTTGATGGGCTCAATTGTTTTTCTGGACCGGAATAGCGATCATCATCATTCATCAGTCATCACTGGGTATAATATGGGCCTATGGCAAGGTCGGAATACACTTTTCTTCTTTCTTTTTGTTCGGCCTGACGTCCTCTCTTTTTCCTCCCATTTTGATAAAATGGAATGTAATATTTACAAAGGCCACAAAATGAAAGTGAAGCTAATGCTTAGAAAGCAGGTCACAAAGCACTAATGTGGTCCATGTGGACAGTGCGTGCTAATAAATGTGTTCAAACTAACCTGCATAGAAACTGTCTAGTCTAGCACACTGCACACGAGGAATATTCTCCAGCTAAAACAAATGAGTATTGATCCATTCTATTGCTTCCAATGGATTGAATAATAGACGAGATGAAAAGTTACTAAATAACAGTGATCAATATTGCCAAGATGTTGCTGGTAATTTAATAAGAGTCAAAACTGTGATAAAATTTTACAATTTCGGTATTGACTCATTACAATGTAAAAGTAAATTGAGATATATAAATTAAACGCAAAATAATAGAAAGAATTGCTCAATGCAGTGTTATTTTTGCTTTATCATCTGGGTATTGCCCAATGATTATCAATCGTAATACCAAAGGTATATAATTATGATAATAATTAGCATCCAATATTCTGCAGTGAATTTTTCTTTGCTATGGTGTCTCTTCACTTCCTCATTTTTTACTTTGATAGAGCTCGTCAATTACACCCTGAAAAAAGAAAGGGAACGGCAAGAAAATAATGTGAGTAATTTTTTTTGAAGAAAGCAAGGGGTCAATGTGAGTAATTTTATGACAAATAATTCTTTATTAGTGATTTAATGCCGACTCATAATCAGTAACACTGTTCAGTTTACTTTTTATTGATGGAGACGCCTAATTTGATCAAACATCTTTCCTTATCTAAGATGTGCAATATACTTATTGATTTAAGCACCAATTTGTTTGCTTTATACATTTTGGTACCTGATAATATTTGTTTGATTTATACATTTTAGTACCTGATAATATTTCAAAAGTGGAACCCGTTTCTTTTTGTATGTTGGTGTAAGAAGATCACGCTCTACATCAAAAGGCACCGGTTCAAGATGTACTGCTCTCACAACCTCAAATCCTTTTAGCTGCCAGACAAACATTGGAGTTAAAAGGAGATATTGAAACGTTAATTATCAAAACATGCTAATTTTTTTAGGTATTTCTTGAAATTAGAAGTCATATTTTTCCTTAACTGGTTCATCAAAGATACAATATTGAAGATTTTAAGGTTTGATGAGTGATGACATACCATTTTTAGAACTTAATCTAATTGGGAGTTTACTCGATGACATTTTGTTACAAATTGCTAAAGAGAAAAACACAGAACAGAAGAATGCTGGCCAGTACTATTACTCTCTAATTCAATGCAGGGAATTAAAATCTGGTAGTACCTTCTTTTCTCGGGCAAACCGACTAATTTCACTTAGCATATGCTCATTCACTTTAGGGTTTTCACAGAGTGCCTTGAAGTCGCCGCTTATTCCATTTGAGGATGCCCAATTCTCTATGGCTTTTCTATTTGGATTGACCACAGCGATAAGGAAAGATTGGAAGCTATTCCCATAGACCCAAATCTTCACAAAAAGAAAAGATATAGAGAGAACATCATAAAAGGTAAGTCCCGAAAATGTATTAGTAGCACCTATAATCCGGAAAAGAAAAATGTAATTTTGTTTGAACTTTTGTGCCTGAATCTCTTAATTTTACTTCATGTCAAAAAACATCTAATGAATCATCCAATTTTTTTAATAAGATGTCATCCTAAATTTTTACTTGAAATGTAACGGAATTTTTTTTTTTGTAGCAATTGAGGAAAACTTTATGCTGTCAATGAGGCGAATGTTTACACATACAGAATCAATACAAGGTAGTTGGGTGTAAACGTTCTCCAAATGTTCGACTGCAACATACTCTCCTTGGGACAATTTAAAAATGTTTTTCTTTCTGTCGATGATTTTCAGAGCCCCATCAGGTTGCCATTCACCAATATCCCCTGAAAATAACAGAATATTCTGAACGTCAAACCCAGACCAAATGTGCACCAACTTGGAGAAAAGAAAGATGAGAAATTAACCATATTAGTTGTTCAATCAAGCTCATTGACCCAATTTTAGCAAGTGAAAGCTTAGTTTTCTATCTATCTATCTATCTATCTAATTGTTATTTGTTATTTTAGATTTCGAAAATAGAATTTTTTTTATTATTATTTTTTTGTTATGCAGGTTTTACCAGTGTGAAACCAGCCGTCGATGAGGACCTCATTTGTGAGGTCTTCGCGCTTGTAATAACCTGCAAAAACAGTATCACCGCGGATGCACACCTCACCACGAGGAGGATTGTCGAACGCATTGTAGCCCATCTCCGGCACAGATTCAAATCGCACATCGATGACTGGGAGTGGTGGCCCCACTGTCGAAAGCATTGATATCTCATTTGCCAGGGCTACTAATGTTGGTCCACTTGTCTCTGTTAAACCTGTATTTGAAGAGAGAAGAGAGATGAGAAATTAACCATATTGGCTGTTGGATGGAACTCATTCACCCCAATTTGGCAACCAATAGAACTGTGGCGCGTCTGAGAATCAATTTACCACAATTTTGTGATAGATTGGCTCTAAGTGTAAATAAATTAGAACAAATAAAACTAAAATAAAGCTGAAGAATGGTCAAAAAGTGGTCGAACCAGACTCAATAGTCAATACCATGCTAGTACTAGATTTAACAGACTATTCTGTTATATGTTAAGAGCATACCATAGCCTTGGCAGACATGGGCACATGAAACAACACGCAAAAACTCTTCTATGTTCTTAGCAAGTGGGGCCCCTCCTGACCATATCATCTTAACTCTCCCACCCAACATCTTTTTAACCTAACATGAAGAAAAAATATATATATATACGAAGTTAGAAAATTTGAAAGAAACTATTACGGACTTGGGGAAATTGATACGAAACAATTGTAGTTTATTGAAGTTACCATGGAAAAGACAAGCTTGTCAAATACAAAACCTGCCTCCTCTTGCTTGCTCCCCCAAAACATATTTCCTTTCTTGCTGTTAAAATGAGGGTTTTAAAAGAAACAAAAATTACTCCAAACCCTGACAAAAATGAAAATTGACACTGACAACAAGAAAAGCAGATGGACACTCACAAGTTATAAGCAACACTAAATAAAGCTTTTGTCATGAAACCAGCAGCAGAAATCTTTGCTTGTAAGCCTGATTCCAGATGAATTCATGAGATGAATAAACATAAGAAACATAAAAGATCATAGAAACCACATATATATTACACTGTTTTAAGTTTATATTATAGAAAAACATTACTGCACCTTCATAGATACGCTCCAATACACGAGGAACTGCACAAAAATATGTGGGTTTTAGCATCCCCATGTCGTCAATTAGTCCTTTCACATCCTGTAATGCAAGAATTGTAGTTTGGATAACTTATTGTGGATTCAAATATATTAGCAATCATTAATTTTAGAGCTGATTAATTAACACACACTTGTTAAACAATATGTTAAACGTATCATATATGTCATGCTGATTTTCCCCAAGTAAGACTTATAGATAAATGGAACTTTTCTTAATGAGCTAAAAATCTTAGTGGTAGATAGATGACTGTCTTCCATTACAGTATTGTTATTAGTTCTGAAAATTAAGGTGTTGTAATTTTAACAAATAACTTACCCCTCGCCAGAAGCCAATAGATGCACCATTAAAAATGAATAACTCTTCAAGGCCCCTGTCAAGCATATGTGCAAGTGGTAGATACGAAATATATACATCTGTATCATCCAGCTGTACAAGTCAAGAAAAATAAAGTTTCATTTCAAGGATTTCATAAAATATAAAACACTTCTGGTTTTTATTTTTCGTCGAGGTATAATAATTAACAAAGATTGATAGTCTAGTACTAACCGAGAGATTTGAGGATTGAAGCATCCGTATCATACCAGCAATCATAGATAATATATTCTGGTTTGAAATCATGACTCCTTTGGGTTCCCCGGTCGAACCACTAGTGTACATGATGGTACATATGTCCTTTTTTTCCTTTACAGGGAGATCATAATGTTTATCATGTCCCTATAGAATAAAATTCAACAAAAATATTAGTGGCAAGACTGAAAACTAATTTCACTACTCGTAACTAATTGGACCAGAATGGACAGAATTTCTAATCTGCCTTGACTAGTACTGTGCTGGTTGGTCCTTTACCAGTGTGCACAAAAAAAAAAAAAAAAAAAAAAAAATCTTCAATAACAGTACCAGCACATTAGAGCATTTAAGAACCCACTAATGTGGTGGGACAAAAAAAAAAAAATGTAATGCCACAATTAGCACATACCAGTAACAAGAAATCATTCCACTGGTAAATTTCCAAGCCATTCTTTTCAGCCTCTTCTCTTTGTCCAGGAGTTACATTGCCAAAGCTAACGATAACTGGGTACATAAATAGGAAATGAATAATAGTAAGAACAAGAAGCATCAAAGTGTTAAAATTTGCACCTTGAAATGAAAAAAAAATACCTTTCAGGAATTTGGCTGAAGCTGGGATGGTCTTTAGCAACTGCAAATATTACAAGAAAAAAAATAATGTTAATCTAAAAGCTCTAGCAATTAGGGAAGGTCCTCTTTTATTCGTCTTTTATTTCAAATTTGGGTGTACCTCTGCAATTTTTTTTTCATCTGCAAATGCGATCCGAACTTCAGCATGACAAATAATGAATTCTACTGCACTGGCACCTGTTAACATCCCCAAAAGAAAAATAACTATTATCAGTACAGGCTCCATAAAAAAAGAAAAAAAAAAGAAAAAGGATACTGCTCTGCATAAAAAGGAGAAATTTTAATAATGATATGAAGGCACCAACCAAGAGTATCATACAAGGGAACACAACAAAGCCCATGAGCGTTGCAAGCCTAAAGCAGCAAAGAAATAGTTTTAGTTAAGAATTTAATTTTTTTCATTTCGCACTCGTGCACAGCAAGATCATATTTCGCATATAACAGGTATATTAAATTCCAAATAAACACAACTCAATTTTAAAATTAAAAGCCGGACAGAAAGTTTGATATCAGCTCATTACTTTAACTAGGTATATTAAAGGTCATAATCGTGCAAAAATAAATCCATGGCTTAATTTTAATATGAACTGGCACATACCTCCAAGCTCATGATCCACTCAGGACAATTAGCACCATAGATACCGCAACGATCTCCCTGAGAGGATTAATGCAAGGAGGTATCATAAATATGAAGAACTGTTTTCAGTGCATCTAGAACATCGGCTCCAGGATTAAAATAGTGAATTTGTTTTACCTTTCCAATGCCAAGACTCCTAATGGCAGAAGCAAGCTTCATCACTATGTCATACACTTCCTCATAAGTCTGCCATACGTATTCTCCAGGCTGCAAAAATATATGATTATTACAATTTTTTCTTTATTTTCCTTCCATGATAAATCAAAGATCAATATTGTATTGTTGATCCTTATTGTTATTATTACTATTATTAATAGAATTTGGGAGTGGTGACCCATAGATTTTATTTTTTTATTTGTTTTTTTGCCTCTGTAGATTAGACTCCACCGAGCTATAACATCTTTGGGGGTACCACTCTCAAATTCTTCCTAAATGTGTCAGAGTCCCTCTTCTTCCCCAATTTATGTAATAACTAATAAGTAACCATCAAAAGCACATCTCCTCTTCTATATGTTACAAAGTACCTACCTCCTAGAATATTCATCCAGTATTCTCCTGTAACAATTTCGTCGAAATATTAGGACCCCAATTTTTTTTTCCACAAATTTCCATGTAACCGTCCTTAGTATCTCACATGTTTTTTTTATTAAAAAAAAATGTTATTACTATGAAGTTAGACATCTATAAATTTATAATAAACATTTGTGCAAACCTTGCCACTGACAATTTCACGACGGCCAAGCATTCTGTTATTTGGATACTTCACCACGGCATATCTGTAATATGCACATAAATTATGTGTACTAAGGATATTTCTTAAATAAGAAATAGTATAACCAAATGCATCAAATAGAAAGAAAAAAAAAAGGAAAAACCAAATTTGAAGAAATTGCTTGTTTAACATCATGGAAGCCTTTAAAGAAATATATCCAATTCTAGAAATCATGTTCTAGCTAATAATAATGTAAAAATGAAAGAAGACTAAAAGAAAGTACTTAAAAGCATCCCAGCAAGAATCGATGCCGGGGGTCGGAGTCGCGTAGCCATCCTTAGCAAATACACTCCGATAAGCGGGTCCCACCGAGGGAGCCCCATTGAGGCCTTCATTCCCTTCCTTTGATTGCACCAAGTACTTCATGATTTCTTTTTGTTTTTCTTTTTGTTCTTCTCTTGCTTGAAGGAAAAATTCAAGTTGAGAGAACTAAGGGAGCGAGAGCTACGAGGAGACCTATGAGCTGCTCTGTTTTTTATACTGGTCGTTGGAGAGAGATAGCGGATACTCTGTGGCGGTTACTCAGTATAGGCTCTGTGGCGAGAAACACAATGGTACTTGAAATATAATAGTTATATTAGCATCCTTAACTCTTCATCCTCCAAGCATTCACCGTTTTACTCAACTTTTAGATAAAAGAAGAAGAGTCTTACGAGAGGTCACCTCTGTCATGTCCATCCAACTACTCATCTATTAATAAAATTATCTATTTGTTAACCCAAAGTACACAATTATTAATTATTATTTCTACCATATAAATCTATATAAATGTGAAGAACTAATAGTTTTACAATAACATAAATGTTAACAATTTTATAGATTCAGTTAAGTGCACTTAACAGATAGGTAATTATTGTTAAGATAGAATGACAGACGGGACCTATTAATTTGGACTCCCCAAATTTTTTTGAAAATATAATAGAAAAATATTATTTTAATTTAAAGAAGTGTGCATTCTAGTTCAAAGAAAAATTATTTATTTGACATAAGGAAGTGATGGATTTGTTAAATATTTGAATGATGAGGCTGGAACGTTTAAGACATCTGCCAATAACTATATTAAATTGAAGTAGTCAAGTTAACATTTCAGTTTGAAAAAATACGAAATTTAGAACATTCAAGTGCTTATTCTAGCTCAAAGAAGCACATATATATGTTTGCATTTCATTTAGAAATAGTTTACGCTTTATCTAAAAGATCATTTTCGGTCTGACTAAAAGAAATGTGCATTTAAATGGATAAAAAATCCCATACATTTTTTGAGGGATGAGACTACGATGGGTAGTTATTATGACTGTTTCAAATTTAGTTATAAAATAAAACTTGTCCACATATACCTATATAGAGAATTTGGATCGAAGACAAACCGGAATAATAAATAAATATATCAATAAATTAATTAAATAATTACATAAATAAAGACTTCCAAAGTGGCCAACTTTGCGACATGAAAGTGGATAGTTGACACATTACTTTTCTTCTTTATTTTTGTTTGGAAGAAGAGAAGATTGATAGGGTACGATCACTATGACTTGCGTACTGAGTTATCCTCGTCTCCATTTCGTCGAAAATAGGGAGTGCAGCAAAAAAAAAGTCAAAAAGAAAAATAATCATGACCAATGACCATGGTGGGTTGCCAAATTCATTTCCAAGTTCCCAAAATGGATATATCCATTTCAAAGAAACGGAGTAATTTCTAGACCAATTGACTAATGTTTCGCGTTTAGATATCTCAGAATAATTGTAAAAAAAGGAGAACGATTTCCAGATGGGCCACGTAGTAGATGTTTTGTACTCAACTTGTGTAGCTTTGCTGATTAAGTTTTGTTATTTAATCGTATTATATTTTATTCGTATGTGATTTAGTTCGAACCTTTGCAAGAGTCCGGACTTGCATGGAAGTACCTGAACATTAAACCAATGGTTAATTTACAATAAATACAAAATTCAAATTAAAGCATTTTGCCTTTAAATTTGGAAAAAATACCACAATGATCCAATCGTACAACAAAAATCAATAGGAGTCTCGGATCAAAAGTTTAGAGGGGCCATATTGAAAGCTTTTATGTTGTAACTTGCAAATGAATAATTTTAGCTAAAATTTAAATAAGATTGGAAATAAGTTTCAAATTAACCCAAATTAGCAAATGATTTTCAAATTGATAAATGCTACATTTAAACAACGAAGATCAAGCGTCAAGCCTATAGTTTTAGTTTTTGAATTTAAATAATATTTTAGAAATACTAGCAAAAGTTGTCCTCTTACGTAGCCAAAATAAAGAAACAAAATAATGTTAGACAATAAAGATATGTTGCTAATCTATTAGCGATACATGTAGATATATTGCTCAATTTGTTTCTTTTTTAGATGAAAAACTAATATATTTTGTTGCTTCGTCTGGCGATTGATATCCAACCACAGATCAAATCAATCGAACGACAGAAACACGTTAATTAGCATGCTAGATTTAGCGTGCTAATATCTTTTGAAAAGATTAATGAAGGTACCATAAAGATTAAAATTGAATGTACGCTAAAACTTGCCTGCAAGATAATATAAACAACAACTCCAACTCGGATAAAAAATGATTAACTCTACAAATGAAATTAACAAATGCAATACTTGGCCTGGAATTATTTAATTGTATATCTCCAATCCGGATATAATGAGTTTCTTTGACAGCGTATTCTCCTGTTAGCTATTAAGCAACATCTCGATTTACAGTAGCAAAATCAACCTCTTACATTATGCAATATTTTATTTGATAAATTTGAGGAGCAAGCTACTCTAGCAAAATTTATTCCACTCAAGACGTGAGTACTTGCATCGAACCAGCCCGTTATATATTAGAAAAAGATATGTTGTATCTTGTTTGCTTACGTGTAATTGTGTGCATGCAACATACATGTCGGAACAGAGCTTATGAATTGACTAACACATGTAGATTAAGCAAAAGTACAAGAAAAGTTGTCCTTGGTCAGAAAGCTACATAATTGCATCAAAAAATTACTCAAAATATGAGCAAAAAGTAAAATTGCGTTTTTCCAACTCTACTATTGTGCTATTTATTCAGAGAAACATATTTTATTTTGTGAAACAGAATTTATCTCTCTTTCAGGACCATAAAAAATTGAACCCTGTTATCTCTGATGACGACGAAACTACTAGCCATTTGCACTGTACTATTACGTTTACTTTCCAATCAGATGCTAAAACTCAATATACCTTTTTTCTTCAGGTAGCCATAAAACAATAGGGGTAAAGGACCAATTTGAACAAAACCCAGAAAAAGTTCACACTACTAGCAAGCACCAAATTTGTGATGTTTCTTTTTGTTGGCATGTAAGGATTGCAATTTGCAAGGAGATACGTATTGAATGACTACTTTGCTATTTAAATGAATCAAATATGACTAAGTTAGTTTGAGAAAATATGACAGAAATGTTTTATTTGGATTGTGTAAATAATTTGAACACTGCCATATATGTACTTTCTTCTCTCTCTAAACAATATTACATATGTGTCAATAAAAACAGAGTTTCGTTAGCCTGTATTTGGAAACATAATTTAGTGAATCAGTCATTGAGGAAGGATTATCGCGTTGGTCTGTTTATTTTTTTAGACTTCAAACCATTAAGCTCGAGGAGCCTCCTAATATCAAAGTTTTAATGAGATTTTTTGGGGCTAAATTATTTGCTTGCAAGATAACATTTTATGCGAAAATACATTGCTGTACAACCCTTGTCTTGAAGGTGTTCCTCATTTAGTTTGAAAATTCACTTTAGATTGTAAATGTGAATCTTTTCTTCTCTAACACTTCAATTGACAAAGGTTGAATTAAGAACCGTCTATTTTGGACACCTTTCACTCTGGACTCTGGAGTCTGGACACGTCAATATGGAAGTTAGATTTGTGGAAGGGAGAAATGCATGAAACATTTTAGATGATAGAACAGGAATGGGGTTATTTTTAATAAAAAAAATTATTTCCTCAGAAATTTTAATAAGAAAAAAGTTATAAAATTTTTTTTAATAAGGAAAAAGTCGCAACGCGGTCCACTATCGCGTACTGTGTCCGACTCTTAACGCGGTCAACGATCGCGTTAGAGAGCGCTAACGCGGTCAACGACCGCGTTAGGAGGCGAATCTTTTTGCAGGGTTACCGTTGCCGACCGTTGCGCGTTTTTGTTTAAAAAGATGGAGGAGGCACAACCAGAGATCAGAAATCAGAAGATAGAAAGAAAGAGAGAAAGAGAGAAAGAAAGAGAAAAAGAAAGAAAGAAAGAAAGAGAGAAAGAGAGAAAGAAGTATAAAAAAAAAGTTAGATATTTTGTTGTATGTACGAGATATGAATAAGGGAAAAGAGAAGGTTTGTGCAAAAGATGACATTACTCCAAAACTCAAAAAAGAAGAGCATTGAATTCAACTTCGACTGAGGAGGAAGAGGGTGTCATTACCAAAAAACCGAGAAAACTAATGCATGTACGAGATTACAAGGCACTTTTCAAGCTTCCTGCCAAAAAGATGAGAGACATTCCCGAAGAAAAACCGAGTGTTAACAGTCCAAAAGTGAGTGCTTCTCTTGCTTCCCAAGACTCAGAAGAACCAAGTGTTAACAGTTATCCAAGGAGTGTTAACAATCCATAATATTTTTAGGAAGAATAAATAATTCATTGAAAATCTTGTATGAACAATTTTAATATTTGTAATATTTAAGTGTGAACTAGTTTGAATATTTTAGTATGTAATATTTGTAATGTTTGAGTGTGAACTATTTGTAATATTTTAGTATAAACTATTTGTAATATTTGTGTGTGAACTATTTTTAATATTTGTAATGTTTGAGTGTAAACTATTTGTAATATTTTAATATGACGTAATAATAATAACAACCGCAAATCATTCATAAAAATACAATAGTAAAATACATAAAAATAAAAAATAAATCTACTTAAAGATCTTGACTCTTTACATATTGAAGAATTTCATCCCACCATGGTTCATCCTCTTCATTTTTATTGTCCTGTTGATTACTGGCACCAGCGTTGTCAGCCATATGAGCGGCTTCGTTCCAGAAAGCCGCATCTGCCTCTTGTTTTTCTATCTCTGCCATACATCTTGCTGCATTTGTTCTTTCTTCCTCTCTTTTTGCCTTTCGAAGTCTTTCGCGCATCTGCATGTCCTGAATTTGTTTTCGCCATTTCTCCTTCTCCTTTTCTTCTTTTAGTCTTTTCTTTTCCGACTCTTCTATTCTCCTACTCCAATACTCGTGTGTAAGTCTGTCACTTTCTTCCCTCTTTTTTCTTTCGGCTTCTATGTACCGAGCTTTCCTTTCTTCCGCTTCACGGCGATCATGGTAAGAGTAGTGCTCACGCAGGATGGTTTCTTGGTAATTGAAAATTTCACCGCACTTTGTACATATCACTGTGTGGTCTCCACGAAAATTAAAAATGGATTCAACCATAGAGAAAGGTAATGGCTGGCGTACATATTGTTCTTGGGGTTTCGGTTTAGGTGGTAAGTATTCTGACCAGTCATAACGCTTCGGCCTTTCTGTTTCTATCTGTTCTTTTACGTGGTCGACGTAATGCGCTCTTAAGGGCAAGTCATAGTACGGTTCATTCACATTGTATTGGCAAGTTTGAGAACATTGACGACACATTGCGGTCCATTCCCCTCTTTGTTTTTGTTCGTCGTTGAGAGTAGAATGGAAGAATGATCCCCAGTACTCTTTCACAATTTCACTTGGATTAATTTTGTTGCTATTGTTGGAGTTTGAGCTATTTCCTTTTTCCATGGTGGTAAAGTTTTTACAAAGATGGAGCTCTACCTGAAGTGGGGAGTTTTATATAGATGAAGCTCTTGTGTACTGTACCAAAAGTATGAATTAAATTCCACGTGATACTTTTCAGACTTTTGCAGAGTAAAACCATCTTTTTCAGACTATTTCAGACTTTCTCAGAGCACGCGCATCTTTTTCAGACTATTTCAGACTTTCTCAGAGCACGCGCATCTTTTTCAGACTATTTCAAACTTTCTCAGAGCACGCGCATCTTTTTTAGACTATTTCAAACTTTCTCAGAGCACGCGCATCTTTTTCAGACTATTTCAGACTATTGAAATGAATTAGTCAAATTTATTAAATGCAATAATTAAATAAACAAACTTTAATTAAAAACGTAATTATGTATTTAATTTTGATTAATTTTGATTATATTAACGTGTGTACATTTTTTTTTTTGTAACTATTGTCGTAATATTATTTTCGAATTCAAATAGCAACAGACAAGCAACATAAACTACACGTATATGAAATAAAACATAATAACATACATCACAATATATAGAAATCCATAACATCCATAACATCCGTAGAACATAATAAGCAACATAAACTACCTCCTCCTACGTCCAGACGGCGAAAATCTCTCACGTTTCCTAATTACTCGTCTCTCTCTTCTCTCAGCCAAACAAGGTGTAACTGACTCATCCTCATCCTCCGCCTGAATCTCCTCGTCCACCTCCTCAGAACCGCCGTCATCCTCATCATCCTCCTCATCGTCAACAACCTGACCACCCTCGTGTGTGGCGGCCTGTAGTAAGGTAGTGAAAGACTCTCCCCCACCCATACTACCCAACGGCGAAGAAAATGAAGGGATACTATATGGCGTACCAAATGCTGGCACAGTGAACGGTGGAGCAGTCTGGCCGATCGTACTAAACGGTGCATAAGTCTGGCCAAACGGGGGATAAGGTGGCTGATATCCTGGCATGTAGCCACTAAAAATGCCGGTGGGGTCATGCCACATACCGGCAAACTGAGAAGTCGATGACGATGGACCAGCATCCTGTGTGGGAGTAGGACCAGAAAGTGTCACCGGCGTACGATCTACTTGAGAATGAGAACCCCTCGGTGGTCCTAAAATGTCGTCTAATCGCCCTGTATTTAGCCGACCATCCTGTTAAGATAGAAAAAAACTATCATCAATAAAATTAATTATAATATTTTGTTTAACGATATATAATATTTATTTACAAATAATACATACCGGATTAACGAGATCCTCAGCCTCAAAGTTGGTCTGCGGTTCGTGCGACTCCTCGGAAGAATCTGGTATGTCTTCTATCTTCGTTGGTAGCCCCCGCTGTTCCAATAGATCCTCGATCCTCAACGGCATAGATGCATCTTGAAGTTGGGATCGACAGTTCATAAGGATTGCCTTACCAATTCTTCTGCATCCCTTCTTCACAAGGAGGCTGATTGCATGAACCGCATTCTTCAATGCGCTGTTTCCCTATATTATAAATTCTTAATCAGTCATTATAAAATAAATTCATAATAATTCATTACAAAAGAAATAAAAATAATAAAATAGAAACTGGTTTAAATAAATTAATCAATCAGTGAATACCGTATTACGCAGCTTGGACCCCATAGGAGCGTACTGTCTCTGACTGATCGGAACATCACCTCTACGTCTAATGCGTGCCTCGGCCTGCTCGCGAGGTGTAGGCAGCTCCGATCCTCCCCATCTCCAAAACCACCGAAAATACCTAATCACCAAAATTTAAAATGTTCAATTAATATTACAAAATAACTTAAATTACCAACGATTGAAATTAAAGAACAAATTAATACCTCAGAGAATCAGCATCTGTCCAAGGTCGAAGGTCCACCTGCAGCGCAGCTAATGCCTCATCACTCCACGCTGCATGCGCCACATGAAAAATACTACTCCAATCCGGATTAGCAAAAGAATTGCATTCGAAATTGATGTAGTTGCGCATGGAGTGCCAACTCTATTACATTAAAAATATAACTTATTAATAAAAATAATAATATACAACTTATTATTAATAAAAATCAATCTTAAGCATATAAAAAACAAACCAGAGGTAGAGGTGGTGGAACAAGCTGATATAATCCGAACTGACGCCTGCAACGCTCTGGATAATAGTATGCCACTATGTGATAAAAAATCACCGGCATCCGAACATAATCTGATGCCGAAAACAACTGGGCTACTCGTGGCATCCTCTGTCGGTCATCTCTGTACGGTAACCAATTGATATCTTCTACCTCCAATGTCGCCAAGTGGTCCCGTGCATACTCAACTGCCCCACGATGAGTGTTCTTCGAAAATGACCGACCTTCAGCAAATTTCCTATAATTTTGCGAAAAATTGAACATTAAACAAAAGCCATGAGTATTAAACTAAAGCCATGAGTATTAAACTAATGCTAGATTTATGAAAAATTATACCTCCCAAACGGCGGGCACGAGTCTATATCAGGCTGGCCAAATCCAGGAAATGGGTCATCTGGAAGACTCGGTCGACATACTGAAATATATGACCATGCCCAAAACAATAGAAGCATCCAAGGTCCCGTCACAACCTTGAATCGCAGTGCAGCACGATCAAGCGAATGATACAAGCATGCTAGGACCGCACCTCCCCAGTTCCAGTATTTGTCTTCATTTAAATTTCCCTGAAAATTGATTAAACAATGTAATCATGTATAAATATGAGAATTAACATTTCATGATTTAATTAATATTATAAATGATATTGAAATGAAATGATTATGAAATTAAATGAAATTAATTTAATACCGCCACAAGATCCAAAAGAAATGCGGGTACAGAATCCTGCAGAATATCAGGAAACATCAGAGTCCCAAAGAGCTCCATCGCCACCGCACGTGTGTAACGATCGAGCTCATCATCGGAAGTTCCAACAGGAGGCCAGTTGGAGCAATTCTCTCGCAACCACTTCAATCTAATACTACGTCTATTGCCCCTACATTATTATTTACATAATTGTCAGTATTTACAGATCATAAAATAATATATCATAAATTTAAAGAATTAATTAACATTGAACTTACCTTTTCTCCCTAGCCCAGTTCGCAGTGGCAAATAACTGCGCACTGACCTGATCATCAAACTGGACTCTCGTCGTGCTCCCTGTCACAGGTTTGCCTACTGTGCGCAAACCATACAGATACTTCACATCCTGATAATGATTTAACCCATCAATTATCACAATAATTACATTAGTTTACTTTGGATAAATTGCAAAATTTATTCAAACAGATTCTTACCTGCAACGTAATAGTCATCTCGCCCACAGGAAAGTGGAAAGTATGCGTCTCTGGACGCCAAAACTCTACCAATGCTTTTAGTAAAGCAATATCCGCATTGACATGCTTTACTTTCGAGATGTGAATCAGGCCGAGCTTCTGCAAACGTCCATCAATACGGTTGTCGATCACAATCTCACGCTTGTGCGATCTCAATTCAAAAAAGCTTTCACGCTGCAAATTAAATAATATATTTAATACAGGTTATTTTTTAATACTAAGTATATTAAATACTAAATTAAGTATTTATTATATTTGAAATATTTAATAGTAAGTATATTTAATAGTACTATACCTCCTCAACAGGTAGTCCAATAATATGCTCCTCGGGAGTAAGGAACAATATCTGTCCGTCAACGTCTTGTGCTTGCTCCACAGGGTTCACGTTGAACGGATTTGGACGACCGGTGCGACGCCTCCGCCGTCTAACACGTGTGGCTGGTGCTGCATCAATCGGAGCGTCGTCGTGTGGAGAACTCATCTATTGTAATAATTAAATATAACATAATAAATATTAACATAATTTATAATAATTCAATATAACATATAAATATATACGTAATATTTTAATACATTTTCCATCTATTGTAATATTGTAATATTTCCTAAATTGTTACATTTTACATTATTACATTTTCCATATAAATATATCCTAAATTTGTCATCTATTGTAATATTTTTTTGTAATACATTTTCCATAAAAATTATCTCAATTTTATACACAAATATTTTCTACAAATTTATATTTTCTACATTTTCCATGCACAATAAATTGTACACATAATTTTCATCATTTACCACACAAATATTATTTTTGTACAATTTCCATCAAATATTTTCTAAATTTCATACACATATATTTTGTACAAAATTCGTACACAATTTTTTCTACACATATTTATCATAAATACAATGATAACATCCACACTATTTTTCATACAGTTTCTATTTTTTCATCCAATCAATTTCGTAATTTTTTTCATCCAATCAAATTTTTTTCTAACTTACCATACATAAATCATATATCACACATTTTTTTCTACACATATATCACAGATTTCCATACTATTTTTCTACACATATATCACACCATACTATTTTTTTCCATTATTTTCTAATTTTTTTCTACACATATATCACATATTTCTATACTAATTTTCATACATTTCCTTAATTTACATAATAAAAAACTTACCTCTAGCGAATGCACGAAAAATCTATAGAACTCGCCGTCGCTCGGCCCGTTAACCTCCCTTGTCGGAAATCGTCGGATCGCTCGACGTTCTCCTTCTCCTTCTCTTTCCTTTCTTCTCTGCGCTTCTCTTCCTTTCTTCCTTCTCCTTCTCTTTTTTCCCCTCTCCTTTCTTTTTTTCTCTCTTTTTCTCTTCGGTTTCTGCTTCGGTTCGCGTCCCTCTCTCTCTTCTGTGCGAGAAGAAGAGAAGACAGAAAAAAACATTAAAGACGCGACGAGACGGTAAAAAAAGATTCGCCTCCTAACGCGGTCGTTGACCGCGTTAGCGCTCTCTAACGCGATCGTTGACCGCGTTAAGAGTCGGGCCAGTACGCGATAGTGGACCGCGTTGCGACTTTTTCCTTATTAAAAAAAATTTTATAACTTTTTTCTTATTAAAATTTCTGAGGAAATAATTTTTTTTATTAAAAATAACCCACAGGAATGTTGGATGTTAGAAAATCAATATTTTTTTGTTGACTTCATTATGCATGAATGTTATATTGTAGTATTATTGAGGGATTGCTTTCTTGTCTTTCTAATTAATTGTATTCCCTTTTCATTAATATTGATTATTTATTTTGATTATTATGAAACTAATTTGTTAACTTGCAACCATAATAAAAGAACTCTGTAGTAATTGATTCAAACTTCTTTTAAAAATTACTCGGTTTATATAGCAAAAGATGGGTAATTTCATAGTACAACCCACTGCTAATAATTGTGAGCACAATTTAAGCTTATCATCCACTATTTCATCGTTTAATTAGCACATTTTATATTCTAGTACTTTCAAGTACCAATGAATGGGATAACCTCTCTAGTCGCTTCAAATAAATAGATTTATAAGTAAATGAACGAAAATTGATACTTGACCTCATGAATATTAATTTTAGGAAACTTCTTGCAAGTCATATAAATTAAGATATAATATAATATATACATCCATGGACAAAACCTGAATGCGTTTTTCCAATGTGATATTATATTATACATACATGTATAAAGATCGACAGGTATGCGATGCTTGTGCGCCCCTTCAATTACTGTAGTAAGCACAGTAACCAAATCTGGGCCGTTGATTTGTGTTGGTTGATCTGGGTCGCACGATTGGTTTTAGGACCCTGTTGATCGTGTCTGTCCGTTCCGTTCCGTGGAGGATTTCATCAAGCGTTCCAGCGGTTGTGGTCCTTGTGGGGAGATATTATCGATTTTAGTCACAAACAGTGTTGATTGCCTCCTTTCTCCCATTCTCGGTTGTCCGCCCATCACTGCTGTACACTCGCTCTATTCCTGCCTTTTTCCGCCACCTGCTCTGCGACTCTGTTCTCTGCGCTGTCGATCTCTCTGTGGCTGCTCCTGGTCAATGCGACGTGGCTCCCCACACCTGTTCCGACTAGATGAGGTGTGTGGTCTTAGTCTTTTGTTCCGTGCTCTCACATTTCCTTTTCCTTCTCCCGTGGTGTTCTGCTCCCATTCCATTTGTGCGGGTTTGGTACACTGTAAGCAAACCAATAGAAAAAGGGAAAGTGCGAGGCGAAAAAGAGAGGATAGACAAAGAAAAAAAAAAATAAACAAGGGTTTTTCAGTTTTCTTCGTGTTTCCTCCTCTCTTTTTTCATGAGGTTTCTTTTATTTCTTTTCCCATTTTTGCTGCTTTTTCTTTTCTTTTTTCATTCTCAACAGTGTTTCTTTTAAGTAAGAATGAAACACTCAATCAAATGTTTTTGTTGTCTTTCTTTTCAATTGGATATGGAACTCAAATGATTTTGTTATCTTTATGAAAGCTGGCTATATATATTGTGTACTTGGTTGTTCTATTTGTGTAAAAAATACAGTACATGCTTGCTTTCTCCCTTCTTGGTTTTGTTCCTTATCTGATTTCTATTTACTTAAAAAGAGGAGGTTTTGCGTCCAGCCGATCTAAATGTTCCTCGAAGGTACCAGTGAGACCAGTACGATGGTGCAGTGCTATCACTTGGTAATTAATCTTCAAAGGTACCTAAAAGTCCAAGCAAAACTGATATAAAAGTTTGTTTTTAATTATCAATTGTTCAATATTTAACTGAAGGAGTATACTGGAGAATCTTTTGTTTAGTTTGTCTTTCCAATATCCTTGATAACTAATATGTAATTAGCTCATGTGTTATCTGGATAATTTCAGTTGCATGGATGATGGATCTAATTACTGCTTTTACTCAACTGTTGAAACTTGATTCATCAATGAAGAATTAGATGAGCAAGTTTGGAGAGCCAGATAAGGTACAATTTAGATATTTAACTAGACATATCAATTAAACCAATTTTGAACAAATTTTTACATTGGTGAATAATTTCATAAGTAAAGTACTAATTACCTCAGGAGTTACATTATATTGGCTAAGCTGCTACTGCTTGCAACTTTAGATCAAGAATATTCTTGGTCTGTTTGATTAAATACAAGGAGGCTCTTGCTGGTTCAAATTTTGCAGAGGTAGTAGTAATAGAGTGAAGAAGTTAGGATTATCTGTTTATTGGAAACAAAAATATTGATAAATAAAATACTTGGTAAAATGCTCTCATAGTCGCATCACATGTTTCTTCGATAACTAACTCTCTATTTTCATAAATGATGAGTTGGCTCAGCATGGTCCCCAAATTGAGACTTTAACATGATGGGAACAATGATTAAAATAACAGGTATAAAATATAGTTTTTTCTATAAACAACTAGATTGGTTTATAAGAAATAGATGAAAGTTAAGAAGGGACAAATGAATTTAACATGATAATTTTTATTACTCATATTTTATATCACTCCTTTCAGATGTTAGAGCATGCTGCCCTACAAGGTCCATCTTTTCATTGCGTTGAATAATGTAAAAAGTTTGCTTGCATTCATGCGTAATAATTCGAAGGTAGCATGATAGATCCTGTATAATCTGCAACCCTGTTATAACTGGTTACAACATATAACATTCTAATATTTGATGATTAATCGTTTAACTCAGCTATCATTTTGCATCTTTAAGGACCTCTTCTTCCCTTGCAACTCTTGCTTGACACATAATCTCACTATTCTCCATCTGTCTCTGAAATTAAATGTCTATTTGCTATTGAAATATATCATGATATAAATTATCATGCATATTGGGGCAAAAGCAACAGAATGCATGGTAAGGTATAATAAACTATTTTTCATAAATATCATGTTTTTTTTAGGAATAGTTAATGCACTGATTTTCTTACTTCTAATGAGAAGAAGGGTATTTTTTGGAAACTGCTAAAATAATATGATATAATTGCTGTCGACATCTCTCTGTCGCCTCCTATGCAAACTAAAGGCGAGTTATCCCTTTCAGTCCCCTCTTATAGAAACTGAAGCCGACACAGTTCTTTTTCTTGCGATCCATGGCTTGATGCATGGATCTCAGTTGATTTATATTCAGCTGATCTCTTCAAACAAGGCAAGTTTGTGCTATATTTTACATTTTAAAAATTTTTCTATTTTTTTGGGTTCATCTTTGGATTAAATATTGAATATTTGTTAATCCCTTAGATTAAATATTGAATAGTCTACATTGGACATTTTTTTATCGAAAATGAATGCAATTTCTTTTTTCTTTTTTTTCTCATGACGATTGACTACACAGCTCAAACCCCAAATATTGTCACACATCTTTTTGCTGATTGTATTGGTTTGGTGAATTTAATAGAGTGCAAAGATATTGACAATTTACCTTCTTGGCATGCGATGCAATAAGTCGCACAAGTTATAGTGATGATGGGAAATTTTCCTCGGATGGTGGCGAGGTATGTCAGAAGAGAAACCCTTGCTGATGCACTTGGTTGGCCAACAATGCAAGGAGAAGATCTGGCATGGCACGGATACCTAACTGCCCAGCAGCTTGCAAGAATGGAGTTAAAGACAAACTTGGAGTTTTACACTTTTAGATAGGTAAACTAATGAATATTGAAGGGGAGCCAGCAGTGGGATATCCTAATTTTTTGTTTAGGTAGGGTAAAATTTTAAATTGGTTGTAATCATTAGGTTTAATATTTTTAATTTTATGTAGTGGAGATTGCCTGCGGTTTTTGGATTCTGGTAAAAAACTTTTGAAGTGACTGGCAATGTAATTAAATTCCTTTTATTTTTGCTAGCCTACGGGTGCATATTTTATAAAAAAAAAAGTAACAGGAGCTGCAGCAAGATGCTTATGTTTGGTATAGTTGGGTTAAATAAGATTTTAGCTGTAAAGATTTGAATGGATTGACTTTGGATTATTTGAAGGTTTAGAGTAGGTCTGGCTTGAGATATGTACTATATCATGGAACGAATGTATGCATGTTAAATATAATTATTAAATAATTATGATTTAAATGGACTTATTGTATTTATTCATTCATGCAGAGAAAGTGCACAATCTGTGGACTCAGAGTGCATATACTTCTTTTCCGTTGGAACTATCAAGGTCCATGTTGTAATTTTTTTTATTTGATATGTGTTAATGATAAAATCTGATTAGAAATTCCTAACGTTTACCCTATATATCTGATAATTTGGGATTGAATATTTAAAATTAATTCTATAATCTGATTGGAAAGTGCGTAATAACAATTAGCACTAAAATAAAAAGAAAAAAATAAATCGCGCAACGCGTGAAAATAGCACTAGAATAATATAACTTGTCAATGGATGTATATATTATATTATATCTTAATTTATATAACTTTTCAATGGATGTATATATTATATTATATCTTAATTTATATAACTTGTCAATGGATGTATTTATTATATTATATATAATATAACTTGTCAATATTATATAACCTGCTTGTGATAATTGCATTATGTTTCACTGTTCCAGTAAGTTACACAAGCAGCAACTACCCTCTCTCTATATATAGACTTCTGACTAGAACAAAGAATCCAAGAAAATAAAAATAAAAAAATCAAAATCAAATTTTAAGCCAAATCAAAAACTCAAATCAACCCCTCTAAAAATCTAAAAATTTCAAATAAAATATTTTAAGTATTCTTAATTGTGTCCCTCCGATTAGGTCTGGTACCATCAATTGAGTCTAGTCTAAGCCAAAATGAATAAATCACTTATTAAATACCAAAATCATTAAATGACGACTCTTCTGGCCTATTACATATAATTCTTCGAATTCCTTTATCAGAAATTCTCGTGGGAAACCACAGGATAATTAACAATAGGGATTTGCGCCTATTGGAAAGAAATGACTCACAAATTAATAAACACTCATGAGAATGGATTCTCGTCAATATTCTCTAGTTGTTAAGAGGAATAAGTACTTGAATTTAAGCTCGTGAGTGGTGAATCTAAGGCTTATTCCATATTCTTGAAAAAACCCGATCGTTCTTCGAGAAATGACGAAAAAGCCTATCCAAGAAGCTTGATAAAGAATAAAAGATTGACAACGTAGCATGTGGTAGTAAGAGCCCTAGACTGACTTCAAAAAGGTCAAGAGTTTAAGTCTCGCAAGCACCTTTAATTTAAGAAAAAGTTCGATGGCAAAGACCTCCCTCTTTCTTAAAAAAAAAAATTATAAATATATAAAGTTGCGCTGGTGTGAGTTCCGCGTGGGAGCACTGTGGTAAGCACAGTGCTCTGGATTTTCTATGACACGTGATCTTTTGTGACAAAAATAGTATTTAGGATTTTCTATGGTAGTTTTCATATAATATTTGAATAGTATTCTCAAATTTTTATGATATTTTTTATATAGTGTAAAATAAATCACGCAATCATTTAATAACATATTTGTATAGGAATGAATCACGCAACGCGCGAGATTAGCGCTAGTAATAATAAAACTGACAAGTAACTCATCTTATATGTAATTTTAATTAAATTACAAATAAAGTAATTATTGGTCTACAAATCAATCAAAGGACATTAAAAAATTATAAATTTTATGTTCATTCAGGGTTTTTTTTAACGAATGTATCTTTCTGAAAACTTATTTTTTCCCTATGAAATGTGTTTCATTAATCATGAAATCTCAATTTAATTATTTAAAATTTTATTTTCAGAAGAATTTGAAATGCATGGCCTCGTGATTGTGGTATTTTATTTTTATTTGATTTGTTATTTCCAATATTTGATTTTAACTTATTTTTGAAAAAATAATTTTCTAGTTTTTTTTTTTTAAGAAAGAGTGAGGTTTTTGCCATCCAACCTTTTCTAATATTAAAGGTGCATGCGGAGCTTGAACCCTTGACCTTTGGAGGCCAGTCTAGTGCTCTTACCCACTGAGCCACTAGACATATTTTTCTCATTTTTAAAGGCTTAAAACATGTTATCAGAATTATAGATAAAGATGTGTGGGTGTCTTATTATTATTTGTCAAATTATTTAGCGACACGTCATAATGGCCTTCTTTTTTTTTTCTTTGGTCCCTTCTCATCATCTCTGTTACCTTCCTTCCGTCCCTTCTTTTTTTCAGAAACAAGGCATGCAAGTCCCCTCTGCCCCTGCGCTCACATTCCCTCCCTCCACCTCCCGTTCCTCTCCATTCACGGAATTCCCTTCCACTTCCCAACCCCCTCCCCTTCATCGTTCACCCTGGCCCCTGAGTCTTTTTTCACGTGGATCTTGCCCGACTTCCTCCCAATTCTCGGCGTCCTTTTCTCCCCAGATGAGCGCCAAAACCCTAGACTGATTCTTTGGGAAATCCTCCCCTCCTTTCGTTGTTCTATTGTGGTAAGTTAAGATGCAGGGGACACATGACTCCAAAACCCCTTACAACTTCGGTGAAGTAGAAGGAAAAAACATCTATAAAAGACACATAGAACATAGAATTGTTGGACAAAGCAAAATCCCTCTTTGGAGCGAAATCCTTTCTTTGGGTGAGGAACACATTGAGTGACTGTGACAGTAACTCATTGGGTGAGTGTTTATTATTATTTCCCTTTTAATTACTTTCATATTCTTAAAGCTGGTGTGTTAAATACCTGTAATTATTTACTTTTTTCCCCCTCCACAACGTTTCGGGTATGATTCCTCAGCCGACACCGATACATTAACAACAACCCCATCTGATGCGGGGCCAGAAACCGTCTCAGATCACCTCTCTGGCCTTACCTCACCAGTATGGGGGTGGCAATGACTTCGTAAGCCGGAGCGGCTTCATCCGCCGGGCCTGAGGAGGTTAGAACTCTCTCGATTGGATATCCAATATTGGATGAACGATAACTATATCTATAGTTGTTTTGCCTAGAACTAATTTCTGTGGGATTAGTAAATGGGTGATAATCAAGCTTACATCATGAATTTCCATATACTTTTTTGGATATTCTAGACAGAAACTATCTACAATTATTTTTGTTTTTAATAAGAAACTCGAATTTTGGACAATTGCTAAAATTTAAAAAAGTGGCTTTTAAGCATACTGAATTTGTGCCAGTGTATAATAAGCACTGTGAATTAGTAGAAAGTCAGTGGTGTTATTTTTCTGCTATAGTTTTTTAGATGAAATCTCAGGACATTTTGGAAGTTTTGTTCCTCTGCAGATATGGTGGCATATAGGAACTACCGAAGTAAGATCCTTCATTGATTGATAAAATCAAAAGATGCATATGGGTTGAGGTCCTGTTTATGTCCCTAATCCACAGGTAAACAATTGCTCTTTGCAGAATTATTTATGTTGATTATTGTATTTATTTACTGGTAAGTTTGTCTTTATATTTTCTTTTTTTTTTAGGAAATAAATTTAAATCTGATGCACATATGGGTGTCAGCTTTTTTTGCTGTTTTAAAAAAAAGTGTCCCATCAAAAACATGTACTTCTTTCTGGTAGAAATAAATAAACACATTCGGTTGGTACCTTAAGTGGTATGTACTCCTTGCTAGACAATACCAGTAATCAGACATGATATGCCTGGTCAGAGGTATTGAAGCAATCTGCCAATGTTTTAAGAAATTTTCAAATGTATTACTTGATTTATTGTTGTTACAAAGGGTTTAAAATATTTGATTATTTTACACGTTAAAAAGTACATTCTGAATCTGATATGGATAGAATGCTTGCCAATCAACAAATATATAACCATCCTATGTCAAAACTAAGTGTGACACTAATTGCAAGAAAAGGCAATATCCTGTGTGTTATGTATTATCATTGCGACATGAGGTTGCTTCCCCATCCAAAAGATTTATGTAGTATGCAAAAGTTCAATTTTGTTGACTGGGTGGATGGCATATGATTTTGAAATTGCACAAAAATTTTACACCTAAAAATACAATTGATTTGATGGGCTCTTTAATAGGATAGTCTTAACTCCCTTCAATTCCTCTCTGCCTGTAGTTCCCATCAACATAGAGGAAGTTGTACTGGAGGATGGAGAAAGACTGACAACGCAGTCCCACAGTCAGATTGGTTGGAATCGACAATAGACTTTTTTTTTTTATCAAACTGGTGATGATAACAATAGACTTTTTGTTGAACTGGATGGAACCGACAATTTATAGACTTTTTATTTGTTACTTATTTTCCATGTTAAACTCACAATGTTAAACTGGTGATGATAACAAGACTTCTTTTCCGTTCTATTTTATTTTTCATGTTTAGGAAGCAAATTATTACCGTTTGAAAAAACATACTCTGTTTTATTTTACTTTTGTTTCATTAGGCTTTTATTTATATCATGTTTTATTTTACTTTTGTTTCATTACGTTTTTATATCATGTTTACCATTAAAAAATACAAATTGTTATATAAATTACTACGTATTTGTCCTATATTTTACTTATTATGCTTCCGTACAAAATTAAACTAATTCATTGGTTAATTTTACAATTTACGTTCACTTTTGCATATATGTTATGTCATCTTACAATAAGACCACCATATAAAATAACTAAGTAAAATATTGAAATATAATTTTATCGAAGAAAAATTCTTATAAACATTTATTCCTGAATCATGGATCGAGCGAAGCTCGATGTGCTCCTTCTAGTATTTTAAAATTTGAGTTTTCTATCCAATTCATTTAATTCTTTTACGATTCCTTTGATTTTGCATAATAGTTTATGATCAAGTTCGAGTCTAATTTGATTTCAAAATCATTGGTTTTATTGATCATCATTTTAAAACCATATTGCTAAATCAAATGTTCCTCAAGTTACGTACTGAAAAATATTTGTGTTAGTTCATGCAAAAAAGCAAGTCACAATAATGCAAGATTTTGTCAATAGTACTTTACAAATCATGCACATTTGATGTATAGTAGTGGAGAAAACAAACTAGTGCAAGAGTTATTCAATAAAATTTAAAAATCATTCTTTACGTATTTGGAAGAGAAGAACAAACATAACTTTTGGTGGGTAACCAAATTATTATGGTCTTCACACAACTAAAGGTATAAATTCCAAAATCTATTTGTTTTTTTTTTCTACTAATCTCGTATGATTCAAACGACAACGAAATTCAATAATTGAACAAGTTTATGAAATATCTATTTTTTGAAATAATATCATTAATTTTCATGATTGTATTATTTTTTATATTTTCTTGATTTCGGCTTCCAATCTTTATTTTTTTAACTTATATTTGAAAAGCAAACAATTTTAAACTTTTAAAAAGAATGTGCATTTCAGATCGTGACGACTTGTGAATTTATTTAGATGGTATTAGGGAATTTTTTTTTTTTTTTTTTTTTTTTTGACAAGCTAGGTAGTGACTACCTAGGTGGATGGTATTAGGGAATTGAAGCCTTAATATCAATTCTTGGATGCACATAGCTATTTGCGTAAGAGAATTGAATTTAATTCAAACTGAATTTTTTAATTAAGTTAGAAAGAAAGAAAGAAAGAAAGAAAGAGAGAAAGAAACAAAAGAGAAAAGAAAGAAAATAAATAATAATTGTAAAATGTTGGTATATCTAAGCACAAACCAAAATGCATGCATTGTCTGTTAGCAGCATAATCAAAACTATCGCAAACAACTGATCGCAATAAATAAATAAATAAATAAATAATAGATCAATAAATATTTAGTAGAAAGGTTAAATCAAAATCAGAATTCCTAAACAAGGAAACGATGACAATTAGTAAGTGTAAGATTAATTTTGAAAAATTTCTATGTTGGTTTTATTTAAAAAGGCGTATGTGTCAAATAACATTACTGCACAGATTTATTAAATCAATTTATGATCCAATATATATTATATTCAAGATGAACTTCTTCCATATATATTATCCATCTTCTAACTTGCTTATAATTCCTGGCATATGAGCTAACAGCCTAACATATTAATCCTGTTTTTTTTTTTATTTTTATTACTAGAAAACTGTATCACTCAATGGGTGGATAACTTAGATTAGAAAATTTTAATATAGATGTTTTATTTCCAAAATGGAAAAAATATTATTATTTTAATAAAAATTTCCATATGTGTTGTGTTCTCTTTTCAAACACAGTGCATAATTAATCATGCAATAGATTTCTTTCTTTTTTGATGAGTGCGCAACCAATCCAAGATAGATTTTTTTTCTATTAAAAGTGAAGGGCTATTAAATTTATACCAATTGTTAACATCCCGTCATTGATTTATATGATCGATGATTAATATTGGATAGAGTAAACAATTGTTTACACCTTTCACTTGTCTTTTTTTTATCCCTTGCATACTTGCTTTTATAATTTTTATTTATATTTATTATTATATTATTCATAACAATCTCCATTAGTATTTTTTTTTACCATAAGAGGAGAGAGACAAATGCAGCAGAATATAACATAAGGTAGAAGGAAAGAAAACAGCACCAAGATATAAATCATAGATATATCTCACAAAACATGCTGCCTCATTTGTAAAGAAGAAAATTACGGAATTTCCAACCTAGCGACTTGACTCTTTCATACAAAAGGTACAACTTTTATCTGGTATTTAAATTTAAATTACATGTTACATTATATTGCAAAAATCAGCGATACATATTTGATATTAAGAGTTGGATACACTCTTTCTATGAAATTGTTTACACTTTATTGATGCTTCTATAAATACTAGGGATTATCCTTATACTATGCTATACTACATATAATAATAAAAAAAATGCTAATATTGTTGTTGCTTATGAAAAATCAATTCTTTTTTAAAATTACCCAAGACATCGGCATTAAATAAAAAATAAAAAAAATTAAGATTGAACATTCGAAGCGCCATGCTAATAATAGTAGTAGCTCTTTTTCATTAATAACTTTATTCATAACACTTTGTACTTTTATACCAGCGTTTTTAATTTTTGTTTCCTTAATAAGCAGATACGCCTCAAACGTAATGTAATAATTAAGGAAAGTAATATCTATTGATTCTTATTTATTTGTATATAAATCATAAGTGTATGTCTATGACAACAATCGTGGAAGATTAGAGTCAAATTTGGTACATAAAAAAAAAAAAAGAAATATGTTGCCTAGCCACAACCAGAAAAATTAGTATATATCCTTAACTTTATTTCTGTTTTATGGCCTTCTGGTTGCGATGAGATACACATACCTTCTATTGTAAAACTTCTTTATTTTAATATAAAATCTCATTGCGATTTGCTAACAAAAAAAAAAAAATTTTTTTATAAAAGGGCCTCCATACGAGACCACACCACGTAGTTTTCCTTTGTTTTGTTTCTTGTTCAGTTGTCCCCCATTCGTTTCTTCTTCCTCAATCCAATCACAGACCATCAACGAATAAATGGAGAAGAGCTACGGGAGAATTGGCCATGGTGTGGAGCTGTCGGACGATTATAATGCTTGCATCAAAAAGTCACCTCGCACTTGGTTTTTCACTATTGCTGGGGGTTCTGCGGTTTTTGCAACTGCTCTTGTTACCGATACATATACCCCCGGTACTATGAGTTTGGTGGTTGCAGCTACTACCGTACTTGATTATTCGATGGGAGAATGGCTATGTAAGAGAAAACATGCAAAGCTCCAAATGATGCTTCAAAATATGCACAGAGAAAGGCAAGAAGTGCAATTGCCATATATATTTAAATGATATTTTCTTTTCAATTTAAAAGCATTTTCAGTTTATGTTCCTACCTTTTGTTAAATTCCTTCTATCATTTTTCTTTACGATATATCTATGTTGTAGACATATATGATAATATGAATGAGACATCACCATATTTAGATCAGTTCAAAAAATGTAATATTATTGCCAAGAGGACCTATGGAGCAATTAGAATTTATTGCTGTACTTTTCTTTATTTTCGCTAGTAGGGCAACATTCTCTGTTGGTTAGCAAGATTTTGTGATTGATAATATGTTTGTGGACATCTTTTGCATTATGTTGCTGGGAACTCTTAAAATTTCTGATTACAAATTATTATGGTTTCTGTTATATATTAACCGAGCCGAAAAAATTATAACTAACCTTAATTAATTAAGAAATTTTAAAATAATCCGATTTTAATCTGAATTTTAAAAATATGCTCACAGTATCGGAATTCGGGATTCCGATACAAATTCAGCCCCGAAAAAATTATAACTAACCTTAACTAATTAGGAAATTTAATGTGTACTTTGAATTTAATGCTTAATTATGAAATAAACCAATGCCCTTTACCTGACAATTTCAACTTCTCCCTGAAATAAATCAATGCCCAAATCTTGAAAGTAAGCAATGTTACATGCTTGCAGTTATTATCGAGAAGCTGATCGAAATGCACTTGTCTTTTGATAGTCACCAATTGATCGTTGTGGTTTGTTACATGGCCTTGAATCCTATAAATCTTTTCATTTGATAGTATAAACAACACCTTCAGTGGACAAAGAAAACGACCCTTATTGTCTTCGCGAGTTGTACTGTACACTTGTACCGAGTGAAAAAGAACAAAAAATAAATAAATAAAATAAAATAAAATAAAGAAGAAGATTCAGTGTCATGTTTCTTGTTTCCACTTTGAAACTTTATTCTGAAATTTGCAAATTGAACTTGAGGTTGTCAATCCATGCAGCTCTGGTTAAATTTGGGTTCTCTGATCGAACCTTCATCATGTGTTCCTAATGGAGCTCTCAGCAAATTGTACTAGCTTAGGCTATTTTATGAAGCACCTATTAGAGACCATGTAATGTGGAATCAACTGGGTACTCTGTGTATGTGGATATAAGGAATTGCATTCTGAATCTCTGCAACTGTACAATGTGCATTATTACAAATTAACCGAAGATGCAATTAGCATATCTTAAGCCTTTACACGCCTGTGGAAAATCAATGCACTGAGGGAATGGGCGGCGATTCATGCCCAGGCCATGAAATCCGGTCTCTTGCAATCAAATGGTTAGCAATTCTTTAGTAACCTTGCTATTTCACTAGATAACGCGAGAACAGTTTTTGAGTCAATTGAAAATAAAATTGTGATTTCATATAATGCAATTATTTCTTCCTGCTCTCTATTGGGTTTCTAAAAGAAACTCAAGAGTTGTTAGATCGTATGGTCGAATCAGGATTGAAATCTGATTTGGTGACATGGAAATGCATCTTGTCATGGCTATTTTCGCTAGGGCGCGATTACAAAGTATTCAAAGTTCTACATACAATATGTTGGAAATAAATTAAGACTGAGTTCTAGTATGATTACTTGTATATAAAAAGTTATGAAGCTAAATAAGTATTAGTAAAAATAAATAACAACGTTAGCAAATATTAATTGTCATTTGGTGTCCTCTTCTTTTCCATCAACGTTTCATTAAAATATATGAGGTTTCCTAATTGCAAATCCACTGTTTTATGATCCTTAGCAAGTAAATTTAGGGGGAAAAAAATCTAGTGTAATGATAAGAGATCCTAATTAATTGGCTAATTACTTCCTATTGGCTTATTTCAGTACACTTAAGAAATCATGGAGTGAGATAAGATTTTGGAACAGATAAGAAAAAGGGGCATTTTGGCTCGGCCCTTCTTGTGACTTGTGAGGCTCAAAATCGAAAAGAAGAGAGAGGTAAAGAGATCTAAAGTAACCTACCAATTAATGTTTTGGTGCCATTGTTTGAAATTGGGATTGTTTTCTAAAATAGTTATTGTTGACATTTCCCGGTCTCTGGCCGGGATGTCATGAAAAAGATTTGCACTGACGTATAGTTTTCCCTTAAGTTTTGTTACTCAGTTTATGACTTTCTTTGTGGACAAATGAGAAAAAAAATATAAAACATATAATATAATCTTAATGTTAATACTTATCATATAATAATACTAGACCTTACATCTTATTTAAAAAAAAAAAATTGGACATAAATATCAGACTCGGCGCTTACATCAGATGATTTGGCATTCTCCGTGAGTTCATACCATTTATCATTCTTATGCATTTATACCAAATTTTATCTTTTTTCTTTAAGAAAAAAAGCATCCAAATTTATTGATTTCATAGCAAAGACACATCTGACAAGACTTGGAATTAAAACACTGTACATATATAAGTGGAGATCTGTTGACTTTTCAACAAAGTTGTTTCCTAAAAAGTTCGTCTCTATTTGTTTTTTCGAAGAATGCAACTGCAGTCCGAAAAATAGTAAAATACGACTTTTCGCAAAATACTTGTTCTATCACTGGATAAACTATCGATTAATTATTTTTTCTTTTGTAACTAAAATAGCATTTCATATTCTGTCATTTTTCATGTGTGAATTATTAATATGATCAATAATATCAATCATCATCGTTATCATTAATATTCTAATCATTATTAAAAATGATATATGAAATTACTTTAAGATTTATTATTTATTTCTTCTCTTTTATTTTTTTAATACTTTCGAACTTAATCAAATCAGATATTGGGGGCGGGGGGATATGCAAACAGATTATGCGAAAATTAAATAAAGCAAATCAGAAAGATGCTAACGTATTATAATTATGAAAATTATCATTATTATTGTAATAATTATAATTATAATTATTATTAAAAGTAGAAAAAAGTCATTATAATTATAATTATCATGATTATTATAATTACAATTGACAATATTATTAATGGTTTTGCTGGTGTTGATTGTCCTATACCTTCCCAATACAACATGGGCCACAATGAATCCTACATATTTTTCTTGGAATGAGACAACCATTTGGAAGAAAAAGTGGAAGAGAACAATAAACAAATAGATAGAGGATTTGTTTAATATTTCTCTCTCTTCACTCTCTCTTCACGCAGGAAAGGTAAATCTCTAACTCATGTCTTTGTTGAGTTAATAGGTTAGCGTGTGGGTAGCAGGCTAGCAGCTAATCCCTTTAACCTCAATTCGTTTGGCAAGCATGTTAGCACACTAACCCAGGGTTAGCGCTAACTTGCTCAGTTGCTCTCAACAAAAGCACTCATATAATTGGCAAGCAAGAAAAAGCGAGGTCAAAATCGTAATTTGACGGTGGTCGGTGGCAAAATATCCCTGTCTCCCGAACACACTGCATACGTCACATCACATACACTGAACTGACCTATCGCTCGCTCGCTCTCTCTCTCTCGCTGTCTCTCTCTCTCTCTCTCTCTCTCTCGCTTAAAGCCTTAAACCCATAAAAAATGGGGTTTTTCTCTGTTGCTAGTAGACTGAATCGCCTTGCTCATTATAAAACCATAACAAAATCCATAACCTACTACCTCGCCTTACGCATGAAACAGTTGGAGAAGCAGGAAAAAGTCGTCCGAGGCGGAGGCGCTGGATCGGTGGTGGAAGCGAAGAAGTTTGGAGTTGGACGTGCGCTGGCCTCCCTAGCTGAGGGCGTGGCAACCAGTATCCTTGGGACCGCCATCTACGATCGTTTCCTGGCCAAGAAGGCTGAGCCAGCAGCTGATCGTCTCTGCTACGTGCCCATTTACCTCAGAAATGAGGATTATATTTTATCAGCTGGTTCCACTGGTCTGAACAATACTTTCCTCTGTGATTTTCATCTGGTACTTATCTGGTTCCATCTATCTTCTAATTAAACAAACTTTTTATTTATTTTATGTTTAATTTGTTTTGCTTTTGTTGAATCTAGGATCACCCTATGTCTCTCATGGCCTCAGCCAGAAGCAGGAGCATCCCTCTGTCTCTCATCGCCTCTGCCAGAAGCAGGAGCAGCCCTCTGTCTCTCATGGCCTCAGCCAGAAGCAGGAGCAGCAGGTGCGTGGTTTAAACACTCTGAGTTTGTGACTAATTAATACCACTATTATCCTAATCACCAATATAGTTCTAGGTCGCATCTAGTAATGAAATGTTAATCTAGTAATTTTGGGAAAAAATTGTTGCCTTCTTCTACCATACAAATGTATTTTCTCTGTACGCTTGGTCAAGTCCAAACCAGATGATATGCTAAGTTAGCCAAATAGGCAACCTAACCTTATAGTTTGGTTTATTGCAATTGTAAATATTGTAAAGAGCAAGCATAATTCGGAAAACTCAACTGAAGAAAATATTTCCTAACTCATGATGATTCATTTTTGCTTTTGAACTTCCTAACTCTAATGGAGTGTTCTCCACTCATTCTTTATTAATTCCATATTTATTACTGACTGATAGGTATACGCACCTCTCACGCGGACTCCTTTTCTCTCGCAAGGGCGAGATTCTGTGGGCTGAAGAAGCAGCCAAGGCCAAGGACCTGGCCAATCACCTCCGCCTCCCTCTCTCTCTCATGGCATCAGCTGGAAGGTGCTTTACCCATTTGCTTATGGTTATGGGACAGGCAAAGTTTCTTTATTAATTGGCATTCTGTACATGACCTGATGGACGTTGCTTTTAAACTTCCTTACTGTGACAGAAATGTTTTTCTTACCCTTTTTAGTGCTTGCAGTTGGAGAATTTAAAAAATTAGAAATGATTGCATTGTTTTTAATAATACTCCTTTGAAAACTATAAGACAAACTTTACTAATTATCTTTCATCTTGTTAATTACTGGATAGGAGTTTGGAAGGAAAAGAACAAGATGTCAGTGGACAAGTGACTGCCAATGGAATGGTATATGATACCACTTCAGGTGGTACCAATGAGGCAGCAGCTGGGAGGTGGTACCAATGAGGCAGCAGATGGAGACGTTGGGAATGGTGGCCTGAACAGAAGAATATTTTAGAGTTATTTTAATTACTAGTTATTACGTCCTTTTTCCTGGCATGTAATAAGTAATTACTGGATGCTTATAGAGTTTAGAAAATAGTTGAAAAATGTTTATAATTTTAGTGGAGATATAGCAACTTACTGGGAGGGAAATTAATAGTAAAGTTACTAAGGATATATAGGTTAACAGTTTATTGGGTAGACTCTGAGTTGACTCGTGAATTTGCAGTCAGTTTTGTATTGATTTTCATTTTATCAAAATGAAATTGGGTGGCGCTCCCACCTTCTTTCAAAAAAAAAAAAAAAAGTATTATGTTACGACACTACTTAAGTTGGCATTAACTATGTTAATGAGCGCCGCTTGGAAGCTGTACAGAAATCAGAGACACTTTTGCATGTCAACCCCTCTTTTTTATCCATATTTTTATTAGGACCTCTACCATGTATTACCGGACCCCATTACCTGACATTGACAATTTCCACATTCTCCCTGAAATAAATCCATGCTCAAATCTTGAAACTAAGCAATGTTACATGCTCTGCAGTTATTATGGAGAAGCTGATCGAAATGCATTTGTCTTTTGATAGTTACTAATTGACCACTTGTGGTTTGTTACAAGGCCTTGAATTCTAGAATATTCTCATTTTAAAGTATAAACAACACTTTTAGTGGACAACGAAAGCAACCCTTAGTGTCTTCGCGAGTTGCACCGAGTAAACAACGAAAGCAACCCTTAGTGACGGAACTTATTGTACAATTTAAGTTTAGATTAACAACATGAAAGATGTAATCGAGTAAACATGAGAGACTTTTCCGAGATCATGATATTTAAGTGAAATTGAGCTGGTCTTTTTTGTACATTTATAATCTATGTTTCTTTCCTTTGTTTTAGTTCTAGACAAAATTAAATGAACGCAACACAAAAACGTAAGTCGCGGCAGCGTTGCGATAGCAAACACATCTAGTGTCCTATAGAGTTAAGATGTCCAATAAGCCTTATTCCAAAATCTCGGCATATATATTGTGGAACTAATTAAAAATTGAGATATACATCATTTCAATGGATGTAAAGCGAACGATGCGAGAAATTGAACCAATAAGAAATAAAATGATCGCAAAATTCTCTGTTAAAAATAACACAAAGGATGGCATGCGCTCAATTAAGATATTGGGGTGTGCTGTGCCTGTGAGCGAATTTAGGTGTCAACAAGGTGCAAAATGCAAAATGGCAAGAAAAAGAAAAGAAAGAAAGGAAAATAGAACAGGAAAAAGTAAATAAAAAAAAAAAAAAACTGAAAGAAGACGGAAATAAACAAGGTGGTAGTGGAGTACTGGTGATAAAAATAACTGAACCTGAAGGACTGAACGTGGTAGTGTTGGGTTTTGCAAACAGGCCAACAGGCCAACAGAAACAGGCCAACTGGGACGAGGTTGACAAGCTGTGTCCCTGACTCCCTGGAATCCTTATCCCGTGCCGCGCGGCAAGCGTGCCGCGCACCATCTGAGCCGTTCGATTTGATCCGAGCGGTTCATTTTTTTAGGGCCTATTAGATTCACGGGGCTCCCTTATCCATCAGATTTTGATCAGACGGCCCACAGAGGTGCGCGGCACATGTGCCGCGCGGCACAGGATTTGATTTCGACTCCCTGTGCCAGCGCTTCTCATCACTCATGAGTCATGACTCATCAGATCATAATGTTTTCGCTGATGGATTATAAAATACTGGGTAGTAGTACTAGTAAGTAGAAGTAGTAAGCATCGCGTCGAGTCAAAATTAACCCCGTAATAGTAATAGTAATAAGAGTAATTAATAGTAAATAGTAAGAAACCCCTCTCTCTCTCTTTCAAATCTCAATTGAATTCCCTCCTTACCCCTTTCCCCTTTCCCCTCTGGCCGGAGCTTCGCCTCTCCATGCCAGCGCTCCGAGGCTCTCTCTCTCTCCTCCTCTCCCTTCTTCTTCTTTTCTCTCTCTCTCTCTCTCATTCTCTCCTCCCGCCTCTCGCTCTTCCAAATTCCAATCGCAAATCGCAAATGCTCCTTCCAGTTCCTCCTCAATTGGTTGAGTTGGTGGCCCTTTTGGACGCATGAGAAGATCCTTCGAGATTATTTTGATTTGACGAGGCAGCTGCCAACCCAACCAGAGTCTCCTCCTTGCTATCTTGCTGACCTCAACTAAAAAAAACACAAGGTTTTTTTATTTTATTTTTATTGCTTTCTTTTCTCTGCCCCTTTGTTTGTTTCATTGCTTAATTTGAGTCTCACTTTACATGCCGTTCCACCATAAAATTAATGTCTGTACTTTTCACCCCCTTTGTTTGTTTGGACTTTGGACCAACTTTTTATTTCAATTTTCCAATTACTAATTGTTACAACCAGGAAATGAACATGTGCCCTTTTTCCATTATATTAGACTGGTAATTGATCATATTCACTGTCTCTAGCAACCGATTACTACTTATATTATCCTTCAGTTTTCCTGTTTTTGTTTCCCTTTTCCTATATGGAACACTGAATGAATTTTCCTATTAAGCTTTAATTAATATATAATTTAATTGGAAGTCTCAAGCAACCAATCCTTCTTTATTTATCCTTTACTTGTCGTCCAATTACTACAATTTCTCTATCCGACCAAAACTACCTTTAATGTTATATTGTTTACAAATTACAACTGTGTTTGGGACTGCCATTTGGTCAAGCTGACAAAAGCAATTTTATGTTTTGATAGTTACACTAGAGGAAGTCCAAACTGCTGATGTTAGCGTTTATGGATTGCACAAGTAAGGAATCATTGTCTCTTTAATTTTTGACTTGCAATTTGTAATAAACTATTTTTGTTGAAGTGCTTAATCTGTTAGCAAATGAGAAGTTTTCTGTTAATATGATATGAATGGATGACCATTGTTACATTTGTCACGAGCTGATAAGACAGCTTCTCTGCTTGTGAGACTGATGTGTGTTTGTTTCCTCTCTTTTCCCTTCTTTCTCCCTATCTCCCCTTTTCTTAAATCCCTATTTCTCTCTCTAGTCTTCATTCCTTTTGTGTGACTCAGCTTTATTATTCTGTACTCTATTCAAATACGCAATGATGGATAAATCTATACACTAAAATTCTTGGAGGTCCAATATGAATATAAGTTGAATGAGTGCTTTGTCCAATCTTTTTGGTGATTCCTTATACAAAAGAGTTTAAAACTTATGATTATATCGAAATTTAAATTTGAACCTTAATAATGGGGGACTTCCCTGTGAAGCCATTAATAATGCCATTTTGTCAAGCTGATAAAATCGGAATTTTTTTTATATTAAATCTAAAATAAAAAAGTAAGGACGCAAAGCATCAAATATAGTTTACTTTTTTCTGAAGTAGCCTTCATCAGGACGACATCTCTAACTGCGTTCCAGAAGCACCAGACTGTCCCACCTGCAGACGCCTCGGCGATGCCATGTGGTTGTCAAGTTTGGGACTACTAATTCTGGAACGATGTTTGTAATGTCGTTCTTGAGAAAAATATCCATTTTTATTTTGCTTCTTTCTTCAATCTGGAAAAATATCCCTTGCACTTGTCATACATATTAATCAGTCTTTCATGTCGTCCTTGAGAAAAATATCCAACCAGAGAGGGTGTATTCAACTTAGACAACAGAGCCAATGTCGTCCTCCTGGGTCCCACTTGTCATTTGTCTTGGACGACATTTATACCTTCATCCTTGTTGGACCAACTTGTTATTATCAGAATGTATTGCTGAACGACTCTTCTAATATCGTCCCATGATAGAAATTCAACCTGACAAGTTCTTATTATTAATTGGGTCGACTTTGGTAATTGCGGCTATGTTATTTATTTTTTTTTTTTTAAGAAAACAGGTTTCATTTTCTTACTCAATCCACTATACACAGTGCGTGATTTTCATGTCCCACAATACATAGTACATAATTTTCATTCAAAGTAAAACATATTAAACAACGGAGGGAGATCTGTAGTAGAAAAATAAAGGGCTGGACTGAAGTTAGATATGTCGGCCCACAAGAAAAAAAAAACACAGAGATTCCATCTGTGACAGCTTGGTGCCTGTAATGTGGGACCCACATATTAAACAATGGAACGCAGTTAGAGATGTCATCCTGGAGAAGGCCCTTTGAGCAAAAACCAGAGTACATTTGACGCTTTGCGTCCTTACCTTTTTATTTTGGATTTAATATAAAAAAATTCTGATGAAATCAACCTATTTTCCTTCTCATGTGGGACTTCCCTTTGAAGCCATTAACTCCTCTTTTTTTTTTGTTAATTACAGGAAAATATTAATCAGTATGGCCATAATTACTATTCCTCAGCAACAGAACCAGCGAATGTATGAGGAAGAACTGTCTATCTCCTGTACTCCCAAAGAAGAGAGATGACAAACAGAAAAACAGCTATAGAAGTGCCAAGCAATGTTTTGTTAGTTACACTAGAGGAAGTCCAAACTGGCGATGTTAGCATCAATGGATTGCACATGTAAGTAATCACTGCCTCTCTGAGTTTTGACTTGTAATCTGTAATTCTTTCTGTCTTCGATTTTGAACCAATTAGATTCGCTTGATGTTTCCTTTTAGGTGCTTATCCGTGGCACAATCGTCAGATACAAGGGGCAAGTTCAGTTAAGCTTTCTTTGATATATTCACTTCCTCCCTGTAATCTGATCTTTATTAGGAGAAAGAAAGTATAATGTGAGATCAGTTTGAGTGTAGTAAGAATTTTAATTTCTAGGACCTGAAATCGTGCTTCAATGTGTTGTTACTTGTTAACATAAATGGCTTTATCTTGTAGCTGAGTTTAAGCTAGGCAGCCCTCTCCATGGTCGGATGGCTAAATAACAATGATCAGGTGCCATCAGAAGTATCAGTCTGTGCCCTTCGCGTAGTTCTTTGAAGTTAAATAAAATATGCTAATGTGATAGTTTTAAAATAAAGAAAGTCCAATGGCAACAGTTATTATATATATTAATGGCATTGGGTGCTGTGTTAGGCATGCCTATAGATAGCCTTTACAGGTCTTAGATCGTTGATTTATTGAATGTATAATGTTATAGCATGGTTTGAGATTTCCCTTTCCTCTCATTTCAAGTTTCAATATTTTATTTATAATTAACTTCAATGCGGCTTTGCCATCTTCTTCTTTACATTTATTTATAAGTATTACTTCTCTGGTATATAAAAAGAAGATGAACACAATAGGTGGCTTCCAATATACATTGTGTGTTGGCTCCTTTAACTGGCATGCTCGTAGGTTAAGAGTACAAATGATGAGTGGTGGAACTGGTTTTGCATCTGTTTCGTCATGTTTATTATTTTAACGGCCTGCTGTTACAATCTGAACATTTATACCAGTGTACATGCAGTGAATCAGTGTTCTGGGGCTGTTGGTGACCGGTTAAAGTTGAACCAGCATGATTCCATTTGGGTGGTGAGACCGTGAGAGTGAGGGCTTGAACATGAAGGAGGGTGATGTCATAAGGAAGTACTTGGCTAATGTCTACAAGGTCAAACCAAGTTGAAGGGCACCTACTCTTACTGCATTTGGGGCCCTCAGCAACTCAAATACCTCCTTGCGAAAGTTCAGGTCTGTTCTCTCTCTCAAATCCATTGTATGTCACATCAATTTCACTTATACATCAAATGGCTGACTTTGGGACAGAAATAGAGGTCAATTTGCTGATTGGTATTCTTTTTGTATGGTTGTTTCAAGGTCCTGAGGTCAGAGCCCACATGCTCACCATCAACATCTGATATGAGATTCTGCTCTCAAGTAAGCTATATTTTGTTATGGTCTTTTACTTTTTATATTTCTTTGGAGGTGTTTGTTTTTTGGCGAATTCTTTTTCATTTATTTTATTTAAAGGGAAGCAATGACTTGAAAAAGTTACTGGGCTATCTTTTCTTTTCTTTTGTTCTGGGGAAATATTTGAGAAGAATTTGAAATTAGATCAATCAAAGTAAACTTCTATGTGTAATGTAATAGGAACTGGCCCCTCTCCTCTCTAGATGATATCTTTTGAGATTATTATACAAGTCTATATTATTTAGTAGCCCAACATATGTAATCTTTACCTTCTCATGCAATTCATTACGAGGGCTTTACTATTGGCACAAATTCTTGATGTGTAGTTGAGGGCCTGATTGTATCGAGGGGGGAGCTATTCGTAGCTCTGAAACACCTACTCTGTAGGATCTCCTACCATTTGGTCCCTAGAGAGAAAAAACTGAAGGTGGTCACATAGTACAGGTTTTTATCGTTGGTCGGTAGCTATCTTTGTAGCTTCTATCCTCCATTTCTCTTATATTACCCTGCCTCCAATAATCACCATATGGCACATGCAATTTTTATTTTATTTATTTCATTTATCATAGTGTTTATTGATATGTCACTCCTCTCTTCTTGTTTGCAGGTAGAGTGGTTTGCATTGCGGCTGTCATTGAAATGTTTAATAATGTTGCTTTGTGTTGTGTATTTTTGGGTGGTTTCAGACTTTTAGGACTTGCTCATTTTAGATTATATTGTAAGTTTTGGTACATTTGAGGATCCTTAGAACTGTTATCTATTTCAGAAATGTCATGTTGCTGTATGTGGAATAATGGTTCATCTTGGTTTTGCATTTTTATATTCTTCTGTTAAATCAAGAAATTTGTTAAGATAGGGATCAGTAAAACAAGAGTAATTTGTTTTAGGAAAAATGGAGAAATGGTGTAAACGGTAAACCCCCAATTCATTCATTCTATTCACAGCAGCAACCCTCTTCAGAGCCTATTTGGTTTTCAGCGCAGGTGCTGCACTCCCTCATTTCGTTTGGCTTGTTCTCGAGGGATGGGAATTGGGAAAGAACCAAGAAAACTAAGGTCGTATTCAATTAATTATTTCCTATGTTAGAGGCATTAGGCTTCTTTCAACTCATTCCGAGCAATTCAAAGTAGTTTCTCCTAGCTTCAAGCTCTTCAGTACTTACAGGACAATGTTCATATTGAATTATCCTCTTGGTTAGAGGTATTTTGGTTCAGGTTTCAGCCTTGGGTCTGCTCCAGAACAGACTTTTTAGAGTAAGGGAACGGAAGGTAAGGGATGAGTCAGGTGTTTACTTGCTCCAATATCAAAACTAGAGAGTACCAGAAGGAGAATGAAGGTGTCACAGTACCCTCCAAGTCCTGTTTTTTGTTACTCCCGATTTGAGGTGTAGATAGAGTAAGATGTGGTAAATTACACTAATATCCTCATAAATATTAGCACTCAAAGGCAAAATGATCATTCCATGTTATTCTTCAATTCATATGTTAAAATTATCTTCTTTCTTTCTCTTCCCTTGTATAAATCTCTGAAGCAAGTAAAGTTGCTACCTTTACTTCCTTTCCACTACCTACTCTTCCTCTCCCTGACCTCTCCATTCCCTCCCTTTCCTTTATTACCTTAGTCTGGAGCACAGCCTTAGAAAACATATTGCGTTGAGGACATTGGAGAACCCATCAACCCAAACTTAATTGGACAAATGCCACCGCATGAAGTGTGGTGCATCCTGACGAATGCACTTCCCTTGAAAAGATACGCCATAAATTAATGAGGCATTGAATTGTGTTAGTCATTTCCAAAACATGGTTAGGCTCCTCAAAAGAAGTGTTTGTGAGGAGAGTTTCGGGAACAGTTGCACCTTGCCCTTTCGTCTTATCTTGCCTGGACAGTCTGGTCTTTCTAGGAGGGAGATGGATCGTCAACTTCCAACCCTCTATCCCCTTCAATATATATGCAAGCGCATCCCTCAATTGTTTTATCTTCACCTACAATTCGCTACTAATTGAATACACATTCAATTCTAGTTAAACTGTAGACGATGGCTAGCGAGACTAAGCTAAAACTTAAGCTTTTGATACGAAAGAAAACCCAAAAGGTACTATTTGCCGAGGCTGGCAAGGATGTGGTGGATCTTTTCAGTCTCTTGGCCATGCCGATTGGGTCAGTTATCGACCTCATAACCAAAGAATCCATGGCCAGTTGCCTCGGTTCAACATATGGCAGCCTAGAGCAACTAGACGACACCTATTTTGTATCAAGACAAATCAAGTCACAGCTTCTCCACCCTGCCAGCTCCAAAACTGTCCCAACTAATTCCCTGCTTCTCTCTGCAACTGATGCTCCAGTTGAGAAAGAAAAGAAGTACTACAGGTGCTCTGGAGAGTACAGTTATCATGATTATGTTACTGATGTGTATGGATCTCCTTGTCCGCTGTGCCGAAAGTTGATGATAGTACAATTAAAGTACACAGCGGGTCCAGATGTTAAGGAAAAAGAGGCCACAAAAGAAAAGGGGATAGTGAAAGGGGTCGCAACATACACCATAATGGATGATCTGTCTGTGGTGCCGATGTCAACAATCTCGAGCATTAATCTTCTTAACCAATTCGGTGTCAGTGAGTTGAGTTGCCTTGAAGCAAGGACCGTCAGCCTCGGTCTTCAAGAGGTAAATCCTTTCTTTGTCGCTTGAACTATGTCTGTGTGTGCTTGATTCATATTTTTATAATTAGACTGCTTGATTATTCATATTTGTGCAAATTTAACGATTATGTAATGAACGCTGAACTTTTAGTAGTGTACATGAGTTGAGCTCCAATGAGCTATTTTCAGTTTAAATATGATTTAATTTTATCAGATTAAACTAGCTTGATGCAGTAGATAAATTTTATTTCTAATTTTATAGGGATCCTTTGTGAATGCCTTCTAACAAATTGATTTGAATTTTGATTTATCTAATCAGGGTTTAGGGCTATTAAAAGCTTCCCTTCAATCAAAAACGGTGCTGACTGATGTGTTTTTGACTAAGAAGAAGAAGAGGAAGGCTTAAAAAACCCAATCAATTAGCATATTCAGGAAGATAATCTAGATTTGTTTACTTGTTTCTGTATTTTCACTAGTAGGGTAACATTCTCTGTTGGTTGGCCTGATTTTGTGATTGATAATATGTTTGTGGACATCTTTTGCATTGTGTTGATGGGAACTCTTTAGAATTTCTGATTACGAATTATTATGTTTTCTGCATCGTCTCATTTTAGAAAACAATGCATATTTGTGGTATCTGGCCTTATGGATCGATGACCCCGTAGTAGATTTATTTATTTTTAAGTATTAGTTTTTCTAATAAAGCAGGGTCTTGTATGGTGAAGCACTTCCGTACATTTGGATATCGACATCTATTATTAAATTTGTAGTTTTCATTTCAGTACATGTTTCTCGCAGTAAACCAATTCAAACTTTAGTTTAACCGAGTTTACTTCTCTAAGTCCTGGACTCTGTTGGAGTCCTTTTTATCGGGTTTAATAGTCGGCCCAGAAACACTCACCTTTAGTATCGCCATTATTTTTGTTTTCTTTTTTGGAAAAGAAAGGACGAAAGTATATTAGAGTTGCAAATCAAATAGATCCGATTCAATCTAATGTTGTGTTAAATGTTTTTGTATTGTTGTAACATAACAAAATATTTTAGTGGACCTCGTGAAGGCCATTTCTTTTTTTTTTAAATTGGTACAAATACATTTGATTTCATTACTCTTTACGTCTAGCTCCAATATGTTTTTGTCGGTACTGTACTGCGCTGCACGCTATGCTGTGCTAGGGTAACCAGCACTTTGCAGCCATATGCGGATGACAGGTGGGCTATGCTGGTCGAAATGGAATAATTCGCATAAATCTAAGATGTATATATTAAAAGCCGTGGCCGAGATTTTTAATTAAAAAATAATTTTTTATATATTTTTTAAATAAATTAAAAATAGTTGTACCAATCATTAATTTTAGTAAGAGTTTTTTAGATAGAAATTTTATATTTATGTTAAGTTTATATAGCGATTTTTTATGGAAGAAATTATTAATTGTAAACTTATAAATTTTTGTCTATAAATTTTGACAAATTTTCACGGTAGATTCTTTATATTTTACATTTGAAATTTTGACAAGTTTGACGAAATAGATTAAATTATTCCTCAATCTAAAAAATATAGCGCATCGAAACTGCGACTGCCATGTCTAGTATATGTAGTGAGAAAATTTATTTGCGACTGTCTCTCAACTCTGTTATATTAAAAACAGAGGGACAAAATCGTAAAAAAAAATCATATTTTATGATTACCAAAAGCAGTTGGATCAAACGGAAAAATTAGATTTGTTAACATCATCATACCCGAACTCTTTTAACACCGTAACGATTGTCCTAGAGAATGTATGTTAAGGAAAAACTGAAGTAGGATGATGCTGTTGTATAACCAATCAACTTCGGATACTAAAGAAAAAGAATTTCTAGTTTGAAGTGTAACACCCCACTTTTACCTAATTGAATGAGAATTTTATTTTTATCAACTTTGTTTTACCTAATTGACTGAGAATTTATTTTTAATTTTTTATCAACTTTGATCAGGTTTGACAAAAATGATCAAATATTTGACTCTTTGACCGATCCATTAAAAAAAAATACCATCTGAAACGCTTTTTGAAAACCTTGATTCATTGAGGACAATAAATAAATACATGACTTGCCACGTAGCCTGACCATAATGCCACCTGTTATTGCCTTACGCATGTCTTCTTATTGTATTATTCTACATCGGCCAGTATCATTCCTTTTGTGTGTACAACTCACACAAAATATACCAGAGTACTCATAACATATATGTAATAAAACTATATATAGTAGTTTGTGTTTAAACTCGCACAGAAAAATATCAAAGTGCTTATACATTTACATGCAGTAATATTTTTGTTATTAATAAAAACTTAGAAAGTACATTTCATTTAATTTAGAACTAAGATGCTAGAGAAAATCAAATCTATTAATCTATTGTCAAGCCCTCAACTAAAATCAAATAAATGAACAAAAATACCAAAATCATATTAAGAAACTACAATAGAATCAAAAGCAAAATTAATCGTATAAATCAATATATAGTTTAAAAACAAACCTAGCGAGGCCACCATACTACCAAGAAGGCTGACCCGGAAGATCGTAGATGTCTCTCCTATGTCCCCATCTACATCAGAAATGGGGATTACATCTTATCTGGTTCCACTAATCTTAATGCATTACTGTAAGTTTCACAACTCAAAAAAAAAAAAAAAAAAAAAAAAAATTAGACATTACTGTAAGTTCCAAATGCTAAATCTTGAATTGAATTAAAGCAAGAAAATACATCATAAATCATGTTGAAAAGTTTTCGTAGAATCAGTACCTGGCTCACAATAATTGTCAATTCCTAGCTTGCGTGGATAGCTGCTCTAAGTGACAAAAATGATCGATCGGATATGGAGGTAGAAGAAAGAATCTAATCATGAATTCATGGGTTCTCATATGGAGGTCTTTTTATAGATATAAATTTTCTTGTTTTAGGTCAACATATTTGTTTTGTTTTATGTGCCCCCTTGCAGGGTAGTGTTGCATGTTTGATGGATGTCTGTCTTTGGTTCGTCTTCCAGAACTGCTGCAACATTCAAATCTCTGGCATCAACAGTGAGTCGTGCCAAATTGACTGCTTTTCTCCGTCAAATGTTGTTGTTCTTTGTTTCCTAAATGCCTCATGCAGTTTGCCACTTAAATATGTGTCATAAAGCCTCCTTGAACTGGACATTGTTGTCAATAGAACTTTTAAGTCATGCACTTGCATATATAGAGCTGTCAACAGTCAGAAACATCACATGTAAACACATAATGGCACCAATTTTGATTTCGTTTCAGTAACGAAATGAAAAACGAAATACCAGATTGTACAATTTTGACCATTTCAGCCTCATTTCAAACTGTTTTATGTGTATTTTCTGAAGTGGAACGAATAACGAAACGAAATTTGGTACCGTTTAAAAAATGGAACGGTTAACATATTGAAATCTTATACCGTGTTCCTAAACTGAACAGGCCGTTCCGTCCATTTCGGCCACGTTTGACGGCCCTACACATGCATATCTATTGCAAAGAGCCCCAAATGGTGCCATCATTTTTTTTTACAATTCTGACAAAAAATAGATAGTTCACTTTATTTTATGAAATTATCTTTTCTGTGGATTAAATTTGTAAATGATATATGTGTGCATGTATTTTATTCTGAAAATGGTATCAAATGATGTTCATGATATGCTTGATTTTATTCATATATTGTAACAATGAAAGGAAAGTCACCTATAGGTGTAATATATTTTATTCTGAGCAGTGGAAACAAAATTTTCCACATTTTATTTTATTTGGGCATCAATTGAACCATTAAATGGACATATCTACATAGTTAATCTTTTAATCGATGCCTAAATAAAAGACCTAATTGAAAGCATTTGTCTAACATTAGAAATTCTAGGAGATGAGAATGAGGCGGTACATTTCAATACTTTTTCATCAGGATCTAAAGTATCGATAATTTCAAGAAAAAGTTTAAACACTTATTATGGGTTTTCATGTTCTTTTGGCATTTGTTGGTGATTAGTACCAGATTTCTGGCAACTAGATTGGGTACTGGCGTGTTGAGAATAAAATAAGTGACCTAGAAGTTCAGAGGCTTTGGTAAATGATCTGATAATAAAGTATGTCAGCATGTCTAAAGGAGGATATGCCTGATTTTTAAAAATTAATCCCTTCTTAATAGAGAGTTCATGATTAGTATGCCTAGAGGGTTGCATCCCTCGACATTATTCTGAGAAGGTTTCTTCTTGCCATATGTTGATATACTAATATGTAGAAACCAGTCTAGATCCATTTGTTGTGAGGGTCTGATGGTGAAAATAGCTGGGAGGATGAACGGGAACTTTTCGGTGGTCATGCATGGCGTCCACTTCAGAGGTGTAGTTTGTCGGAGAGATGTTGAATCTGATGCAGTACTCATCAATTCTGTACCCAGATATCACTAGGTACTTAGACACACTTGCGAGAAGGAACTATGGCCCTGTGTTGTACTCCAGTGTGGATCTGACGATTGTCAGGCCTCGCAGTTTACAACTTAAACATGTCCAGCAGCATGGTTGATTTCTTAACTTAGGCATGCATCCCATCTTGGACAAAGAATATGCATGTATGAAAAACTTGGTGCAAAGACAATGGAGGACTGAATTTCTTCTGCCGTAAATTTCTTAAATCAAGGACTTGTGAAGAAAAAAAAAGTAAGTAATCCATGACCCTCCATTTAGGATGATCTGATTTATTTTTTATTATTTACTAATTCTATAAAATATATATTGGTGTGAGATTACTGACGGCCTGCCAGACTTTCCATTCTCATGTTTTAGCATATCCGATAACAAATGTGATTAACTCAGCAAACAATATAATTATCATACTAATAATTATAAAATGCGGCGGAGACGCAAGGGGAAAATTTTAGTTATGCCTAAGTTTAATTTTCTACACACATTTAGCGAAAGACATAAGAAAACGAGACAATAAAACTGTTCAGAAAAAAAGGGGAAAAAAAATTACTCTTTTAAGAAGCCTTATGAATTAGAAAAATTGTTTGTCTGTATTTGATTAAGAGATCTTGAATAATGTCCAAAACGAAAAGCGCATTACTCCAAGAGTTGAAACGCTATCTTTTTTTTTTCGACGAATTATACAGACAATAAATTTTGAATCTAATCCTCAACATATTTTTATACAATTCAATTTCACTAAAATATAAATTTATACATCTATTTGGAAGGGAAGCCAATGGGAGTGACATCTCCGTGTATATTCCAGGACTATTTTTCTGGAAGGGCCGAACTTTTTATGAAATATCCAAAAGAGCCTAAAAAAAGTCAAATTTTAATACGACGTATTGAATATATTATACTTTTAAAGAGTGTTTGTCGTTGTAACGCATGTTTGAGGATCGCTTCTGAGAGGTGATGTTTGCAACATATGCGTTGTTTTTGTTTTCTTTTCCCTTATATTGTGTTTATTATTTGCTGGCATTAGTTTCTTCCTTAGTTGTACAATATGTGTGATTACTACCTCAACTTGTTAATTTCTATGAAAATTGATGAATAGAATTATTGTATTACTATTATGATATATTTAAAAGGTTGGACTATAGACTATAGTATTAGTAGATCTCAAAGCGGGCCGGCTCTCTCTCAAGCACCTCGTACCAAAATCTCAATCCAAATTTGCGATCTACATATCACATATCCAAAAAATCATATCACTGCCTGCATCCGTAGTTCACGGCCTGTTAATTTGTATATATTAATTTCTTATATCGTGGTCTTGGTTATAATTGTAGTTCATTTTCTTATTTCCTTTTGGTATTAAATGACATATTAAAAATAGAACTTGTAAAAATTAAGAAAGAAAAAAAAATGTTTTTTTATTATTATTTTTTTGTTCCACCCCATGGCAGCAATTTTCAAATTGCTACATTATTTATCAGCATATTAGTGTAGTACGATTAAGCTGTAATCTATTAGTCACACATATTGTTAAATAGCATAATAATACTTTCTTAAATCTTATTGGCCCTATTCCTCTAAAAATTTTTATCTGTCGGTCATTTCAGAGGAAATTTGTTGGTAATTTCCGGAAAAAATAGTACTCGACAGTTCTAGAGATGGTAATTTGTAACAAAAAAAAAGTAATCAACATTTTTTTCATTGGTAATTTGCTTTATTTATTCAGTTTTCATTTATAAACTTCTCAAATAATACGTTCAAACACTTGTATATATGTGCTTTCGGTACCATGAAATTATAATATTAAGCATTGCATCGACTCATGATCAGTGGTATACAGCTTTAAATTTAAAGATTTGAGATTTAAATGGGCAATGTAAGTTGTTCAATTCGATGTATATGTAAAATAATTCTAATATATACTTTTGTATGATCCTTCACTTCACTTCTCTACTTTATGAGAACCTCAAGAGCAGCGTACGTGAAATAATTCCATCCTTTAATGCAGGATTTATAGCACCAAAGATCAATATGGCATGATTGATTTAGTACGAGGTAGATACTAATAAATTGGCAAAATGATTTCATAACACAAGTAGCTTGATGATAATTGCAGTTTGGTATAGATCAGACTACTAGTATTTGACAAACGGCAACTGGGTTGAGAAAGTGGGATTGCAATTATAACTCCTCATTCATTAAATTCTTGGCTATATTTTTCATTTTTTAGTTTTTACTCAACCAAAGCAACATGCATCCAATCCTGATAATAAAAGTATAAAGCTAAGCAACATCTCAGGTAAATTGTCGGTAATTAATGAATGCTTAGGTACAAAACACAGGTGTCATTAGCTGACTGCACATCATGATTTTGCTTTAATCTGCTACCGCCTGTTCCCAAAAGCAGATAATCACCCTTCGCATTAATTATTACCACATTGATTTACCAACTTTTGCCATGACTTAGATCCATGCAGTTATCCCCTTGGTTGTTACTTTATTAGGTCGTCTATTTTATATGATACAGCAGAACTTCAATATTGCTTAATAGAAGTTGACAAAATAAATATATATCATATTATTGTAATAATTAAATTAGAAGTTTGGAATCAAAAACGAAACAATGACAATTTTTTTATAAAGTTTTTGCGTATGTTTTCTTAAAAAAAAAGTAACATGTATAATACTAAACATTCTATACCAATAAATTTAATTGAAAAAAATATATAGCAATGTCTTTCATTTGTTGTAATTGAATTCGCCTATGATTTGATAAGGCTTAAGTTCTGAATTAGATGACTATTAAGATCATTAATACACCGAATTTGAGTCAGTTGATTTCCTTGCAATGAAATAGGCGCAATAAAATCTTCTAATTTTGTAACAAAATTAATTTCATTAAACTTTACCAATGCTATCTGAAAACGGATTTGAATCATAGCAAATTCATGCGTTCGATCTCTGCTGAAACTCTTTTAAAAGCTGAGGATACAAATCCAAGCTGTTGATAGAGCAAAATAACATATTTTATTTTTTTAGAGAGCTTGGCAAGAGTTACCAAGACCAAAGAAGTACATATTTTTGTTGATGTATGCATTGTTGGATAAAAAAAAAAAAAAAAAAAAAAAAAAGCTACTTCAAAGTTGAACAAACGAATTAAGGTATTTTTGGTTTTTGAATTGAAAAGGGCGTGTAGTACAAACGAATGTACTACCCGTATCTAATTGGAGAAGCATTAATCATTTGAATTTTTTTTCTTTTTGGTGGTTTTTCAACTAATCACTTCTAACAATATCACTCAAGTACCACCAACCTACCTAAAAAGAAAATCTGGCTTTGTTAACCAATGCACTAACTTTTTCAGAAATTCTTTTTGTAAAGCTAAGTAAAAAGGAAAATTAAATTCTGTGTAATGAAAAATATGTCTCTACAAGTCTACATGGAAAGGCCTTAAAAAAAAAAAAAAAAAAAAATCTACATGGAAAGGATCAAATAAGGCACCGACTCCTGAACTGATAAGTGTACAAGTTTTGAAATGGTTTGGTTTTCTCAAATAATAATTCAGGGAGGCATATTTTAAAATGGTAATTTTTTGACAAAATAGTTTTTAATTATAGCGTGTTGATTGTATTAAATGTTGCATTGTATACTTTCTATTATTTTATGTAATAAACTTTTTGAGTAATTCGTTATCTTCGTAGTTGGATTTAGCTTCCTGCTTTTGTTGTACAAATTCATGCCGTCGTTAGTTTTTTTCTTAAAGAAAAACAACTGATATGGATTTAATGTTTACTTGAAAATTATTTATTTTGATAATTTTTTAAAAAAGTTTGAAATCTAATATTGTTGAATAATTACACGGTGTGCAAATAATTTTTTACGAAAATAAAATTTTGATTTATGTGTTACTATTCGTTACGTGATTTAATTTTTTCTATTTGTTAAGTGATTTAAATTTTTATTAGCGATTAAACTTGACCATTCTTAATACATCATCGTGTAATAATAGATAAAATTATATTATTAAATTATTTTGTATTTAGAAAAATGAAAAAAATTACTATCGAATCATTTCTTCCTTGGTATTTTCCTTTTTATGCGAGAGCGGTGAAGTATGCCAACTGTACAGCGGCAGATCCGACCGCTTAAGCATTGTTTTTAGTTACCTGTATTAATATTTTCCTTTTTTTTTTTTTTTGTTCTTTAACGATACCAAGCCAAGATAAATAAATAGTTGCATATTTTGGTTCCGTCAGTTTCAGAGTTTCAATGCACTCCATTTCTTGAAGACTGGAGATTTTCGTATTATTTGAAGTAGTCTGTAGACTGTAGATGAAGTTCTAAGCAGCGTTTTTTTATTCCTCCTTTTTTTTTTGCATTTTTCTTATATTCCACTTTCCTTTTTAAATTGTTGCTATTTTAAATGATCGTAAGTATTATTGTAGCACATATGACGTAACTTATAACATTATATTTATGATATCTGATTATTCAGAGTTAAACATCGCCATCATCTGATATAGAAATTGTCATATTGAAAATAAAAATTTAATAGTTTATGTATATTTTGAAGAATCTAACTTATTTGAGCCCTAGGATTGTTGTATTTTCCTTAGCACATATCAAGATTTTTTTGGGCCTTTGATTTATGTATTGAAAAAAAAAAAATGTTAAAATTGTTTTGTAAAATAATCACATTTTCAACAAAATTGAACATTAATAATTAAATATTAATTGAGACGTTAATGATATGTACAATGGATATATACACATTTAAGAGTAATTCATTAAGGAAGAATGGATCCATCCAGTTAATTAAAATGGAGAGGGATGTAAGAAGTGGGTGTTTCATCATCCAAGAGCAGTAGAGACTAGAGACTGGAGAGAGATCCATCGAAGCAAGCACACAATTGGACGCATGCTCTCTGTACCTCGCCACGTTCTCTCTCTGCCTCTCGCCACCACCTCTCTTCTCTCCTCTCTCTCTCTCTCTCTTAACTCCCCACTCTTTATACTTTCTCTCCTCTCTCCTTAATCTCTTCGAAAGATAAAGATAAAAGATAAAAGAGAAACAGACAGACAGATATGATCTGTCTACTATGGCTGGCCGGTTGCTCATGCTCTCATCTCTGATCGCCTGATCGGTGTCTTCGATCTACCGAGGTTAGTCTCCGAAGATCTGATCTTCGATCTTTTCAGATCGCTCCACACTCGATTCGTCTATTTATTTGTTTTCCTTTTCTGAGATTCGGCTGATTCTTTGGATATTCAAAAGGAATCATCTTTCTGTTTCTATCAACTAAAACAAAACCTCGAACCTTATTTGTTTCTTTTTTTATCGACGTGTGTTGAATCTACAGTGAATATCAACTGAGTTATGGTTTACGATGGAGAGGAGGTGAAGGATCAAGGCGGCGAAGCAACTGGAAATCAGGCAAATCCTTCTGCGAGTAGTTCCAAATCCGATCTCGATAAGAAGCTTGGAGTCAGGCATCCTTTGAAACACAAGAGATTTCGTGCGGGTGGGAAGAAGATGGCGGACCCCACAAGTTCCGGGGTGGGAGAGGAGGAGCTCGGCACTACTTCAGCTGCTGGTGCCACGCCAGAGCCGGAGGAGGTCGTTGCCCCAGTTGTTGCTGACGTGGCAGCGCAAGAGAGGTCTGATCCTGAGGACGACGATGTTGGCTATAAGAGTGGCGGGTGGAGAAGGTACCACTTCTTCCCTTTTTATTTGTCCCCTTTGTTTGCTATTTTGTTCTGTAATCAGGAAGATTTATGTTATTTATTGCTAGAATTGAGTGCTCTGATAGTGTGTTTGTGTGTTTTCTTTTGCAAAATGTTCTCTAGGAAGATTCAAAATTGCAGTTTGATATTCATTTTTCCTATTTGTGTACCAGAACACCAGCTAATTAGGCAATAGCAATCCAATGCCCCAAACGAAAGGCTTTTTTTTTGGTTTGAAATTAGTAATTCTTTTGCTGAGAACTAATTCCTTGTCCTCAGAGATCAATCAGAAACATTGTCTAGTTTGCATTTAACTGTAGAAAAATAAAAATCAAATATATTTGATCCCAAATACCTTATTTTTAAGTAGCCAAATGACAGTAGATGTTGCTGAAATGCAACCTTATTCTATTTGAATTATAGAAGTTTGTAATCACAGAGCCTCTGGAATTCTATTATTGGTAAATGGGAAATTTTGGGTGTACAGTTTTTCATTGGTTGAATGCATGCACCAATAGGTGATCATGCATCTTACACGCACATAACGACACGTACAGTTTTTCATTGGTTGAATGCATGCACCAATAGGTGATCCTGTATCGAACACGCACATAACGACACTGGTGTATTACGCATGCAATAAATAAGATTGCTGTAAGACCAATTTTTTCATTTGTTGCAATAAGTGGCGGGCCGGGCGGCCCATAACATTCGCAAATATACTTTGCGAGATACAAATTATGAAATAAGTAGTTTGAAAACAAACTTATTACCAAGTATAATTCCTCTTTGATGTATCAGTCAAATCTTCTTTCTTCCGTTCCTTTTTCCTTTTGAGAATGGAAATTAGTTTTACCATCTTGTGGAGATAAAAATTCATCTATAGGGCGACAATTGTTCTCAACAATGAGGCTTTAAAACTTAAAACTGGTTGCAATTTAGTAAAATTTATGATCAAATGATGCAACAAAGTTGCGAATATTAGCTGCATTGCATTCCATACTTACAATATATGTAGTTTTTCTTAACTCCCTCTTTGTTACAAATGATGACACCTGACTAATCAACCTCCGTGCGGCAATTTTGTGCGTTGATATGCTATCTACTGGAACCTATTAAACAACCACAGAATGAGATGTAAGATTTTTGAGAAATTTAGGATAATTGATAGCGATACATTTTGATTTTTCTACTCTGTTATTTTGATATTCAATTTGAAAATTGAAATTAATATTAATTAAGTTAGTTGTTATCCACTGTCACCCAAAACCCAGAGGTACTGAATTCTTTTCTCAAGAAAAATAACTGCTTTCGTGTAATATTTGAGATAGGATTCCTTAGTAGGGGAAAATATTATAAAGAAAAGTGTTTTTGACAAACTGCTGATACTTTCATCTTTGGAGGGTCAGAATTGTTCTCTCACATTTGCATGACACACTTAGAGAAAGGTGACAGCTTGGCTTATGAATTGTTTCTTTTCGTAGTAAATGTGATGAACTTACTTATCTTTGCATTTTTTGTGAGCATATTTTGCAACAATCAGTGCTTACAATTCCCTGTATATTTATTTCACAGTGAGGATGAAAGATTAAGCTGTGGATATGCGAGCTTCAGAGGAAAGAGAGCTAGCATGGAGGATTTCTATGATGCGAAATCCTCTAAAATGGAGGGCAAAGTCATCAATCTTTTTGGGATTTTCGATGGTCTCTCTCTTGTTTTCAGCTTTTATATAGCATGTTAAGAAGTTATTTTGGAAACATTGCTTATCACTAATCTGCTGAAATTTTGGTAATCTGTAGCAATATAACTCAAATGTTTCTGTTGTGGTTTTAGGTCATGGTGGCTCTCGAGCGGCTGAGTACTTGAAGGAGCACTTATTTAACAATCTCATGAAACATCCGCAGTTCTTGATAGACACTAAATTAGCAATAAGTATTTCCAATATACCCTAATTAAAGTCATTTTTCCTTTTCTAGGGATACCTTTTTTTTTTTTGTCCATACTAAAGAGGTACCAAACCACTACAACCAGATTGATATCAAATTTGAACTTTACCAGTTGATTTTTTTTATTCATTTGTTTTCCTTTATTTTAGTTTTATCTTGGAATTAGGTCCTAATTAGTCATAAGCTTCCAAATTATTATCATGTGGTAGTGTACCAGTGAGGCCTTACTTTTTTATACACGGTTGATCATTGGTCATCATTGTTGTTGAAGATTAAATGGGTATAAACTATACAGGCGAAACATATAAGAAAACAGATTCTGATTTCCTTGAAACTGAAACAAGTACACTCAGAGATGATGGCTCAACAGCTTCAACTGCTGTCTTGGTAGAAAATCATCTCTATGTGGCTAATGTTGGAGATTCACGAGCTATTATATCAAAAGCTGGGAAAGGTAACATAGTATAGTTATTTATTCTCTTCCCTTGTGCGATTCTTTATTAGATTGCAAACCTTTAGAATCAGATAACTTTTCTGCACCAAAATTTAGACACACCCAGGAGATAACTCAAATGGCTGAGATGACTTGTTAGGTTTGACAAATCTGAATCCATATAAATATATTCTGTTCATATTTGTCGTAATGTAACAAGGAGCTCCAACAATATAGTAGGAAGTGAAAGAAGGTAGTACAATGTTAAATTCTTGTCATGTTAGAAAATAAAATAAAAATGAGTTGAATAAAATTATCAAGTTGTTAATTAAATCCCTCTCCTGGATAGTTGTTAGGAAGGTAGGTTCTTTTGTACATGAAATTCATTTACATTTCTTTTAAAATATTTCTTTGGGAAAAAGTTTGATGCTTGAATTTTGATGAGTAATAAGAAAGTTAAAAGAAACAATGCAGTTGTTTGTTGATAGTGATGTTCTTCTTAATTGCTTGCTGGAATTATAATTAGAAACACAGTACATAATGATATAAATGTGTTTGTTTTGTGTTTTTTAGCAATCCCGCTATCTGAGGATCACAAACCAAACAGAAGAGATGAACGAGAGAGAATTGAAAATGCTGGCGGGATTGTCATGTGGGCAGGTAAGTTCCATGCCTTTATGTCGCAATGTCTTTTTTTTTTTGCTATTTTGTATGTGATGTTTCTAAGAAGCAAGAAATGGATGGTATACCCACTATATTAATGAATGAAGGAGGTAATTTTGTCTCTCTCCTGTTGCAGGTACATGGCGAGTTGGAGGTGTTTTGGCAATGTCTCGTGCATTTGGCAACCGTCTTCTGAAGCAGTTTGTTGTTGCTGAACCTGAAATTCAGGTATATTCTTTTATTTTGAAAAAAAAAAATCAGTGGCAAATGAGGCACTTCTAATTTGTTATCTGCAGATTTGCTTTGAAACCCTAGTTTATGGAAAAATTTATAATATTTTTTAGGAGGAAGAAATAACTGATGAGCTGGAATTTCTGATATTGGCAAGTGATGGACTGTGGGATGTGGTGCCAAATGAGGTTTGTTTCCCTTTGAAAATTTTGAATTAAAAATAAGAAAATCTTTTTTGTTCTTTTTCCTTCTTTTTTTTGGGTAGACGATCCAAAGAACTGAGTGGTTTTGGTCAAGTAGATGTTGTATAGTTAAATACAAAACAGTAGCGACTCCATGCCAATGGGTACTAGTATTATGGGGGTTCAGTGCTAACCTGTGCATTCCTGATAACAGTGATTTATTCTTTTTGTTTATTCTTTTTGTTTGTTTTTATTGTTATGTAATCAGGGTTATGGGTAGGAGGATAGTTTGTAGCATAATTGTCAGGCTATTTTTAAGGCCATTTTCCTATATAACCTTATTTCCACTCCTCTTTCCATTTAAATAGGATGCTGTATTATTAGTAAGAGGTGAAGACGAGCCAGAGGCAGCGGCTCGCAAACTGACAGAGACGGCATACATGCGTGGTAGTGCCGACAACATTACATGTATTGTTGTGAAATTTCATCATGAGAAATTAACAGAGGTCGACGATTCACCGCCGCATACTGCCCCTTTGGATGATCAGAGATAATTTTCTCTCCATAGTTTATTGCCGTTGTTCAGATCATGTTTGTTGTTCTTTTATTTAAAGACTCGAAATATGTTTACAGCTTTTTTATATTTCATAATCATGTCCATTGGCCATTTCTATAAGTGTTCATCTCTTCTTGTTGTGACCTTTGTTTTGTTTATCTATGTACTTCCATCTTCCTATCGTGTGTGTTCTTTGATGTCTTTCTCCAATTTCTGTTTGCTAAGAGTTGTGTTAACTGTCTTTAGAATTTGGCGTATACTCTTCAACTAAATGGGAGGTTGCTCCAGAACATTAAAAAAAAAAAAGAAAAGAAAAGAAAAAGAAAGACTGAAAGAGGATAGAGGTGTGGATACGAAAAAATCGTTAATTCCATCATATTTAAAAATGTAAGGATACATATTTAATGAAATTGTTAGTTACCATTTGTCTTTGTTAAAGTGACAAAGAATATATTCAATGAAATTGAAACTAAAACATTTTATAAACTGTGGGTCTCTATAGTTTGTTGTCTTTCTTTATCATAAAAAAATAAACATAAAAAGCTCTTAAAACTGAATTCGAGAGCCCAGAAACATGGATTAAATCACACGAATATGCAAGATTTTTCTTACCACATGGTCCACAACTCCACATCGATATACTTACATTGTAAAAACTAATTGAGCATTAAAACAATAATCAGCATCTGTAAATATTATCCCTTTTAATTAGTACATTTTATTAATATAAATGAAACCAGGGTGTTATAATTTGCAACCTTTTATGTAATGTTTTTGAGAAATTTGACATAAGCTCCGAGGCAACTTTTATGAAATGCTAAATCGACGTACTAATACTATACATCATTTTTCTTTCTTTCTGCTGTTTCAGACCGACGAACAATGTGAATGTCCTACTGTACGTGTTCAACAAAATTATAAAAAGAGATGTTTGATACTGAGGATAATTATAAGATCATGTCCACCTTAACTTTCTTCCGAAATATTTTCTAAAAAAAAAAAATTCTATATCAAATTAGTTTGTTAATTAATTGATATTAACGAAAGTCACACTGAATAATAATATCAATAAATCATCAATCCTCAAACGTATTGATTAACAAATTAAGATCGGCCGTCTAAGTTAGAGAAACTAGCAGATGAGATGCAAACTCCAGAATCTCAGAATCACATCCATTCCGATATAAAAGCGCGGCGCCTTATCTCAACCATCAGCCTCACGTTTCTCTCCTCATACTGTCATCCTACACTATTGTTATCCTACATTCACTAAACCTCTCCTTAAACCCTAATTCTCTTCGCCATGAGCGCCGTTCTTCCCAAAGCGTTCCCTTCCAGCCTCAATTGCTCCCATCTCCCTGCCAAATCCAAGAAGAAGAAGCTCGTGGCCTCACCACAGGTGTCTACAAAAGGCGAACTCGTCATGGATGAGAGAGACGCCTTAAAGTCGGGCCGAAGTGCGAAAGTGAAGAGGAAAAGAGGCGATAAAGACTCCAGCTTTGTCAAGACGATCGGATATGGCGATGAAAACACGGGGTTTCGTGTGAAGAAGGAGAGTAAGGCAGCTGTTGTGGAAAAGAAAGAGAAGAAGATTGATGAGGAGGTTTTGGATGGAGGTGAAGAGACGGTTTTGCAAGAGGAGGAGGAATCTTACCTAAGCGATACTAGGTACCTTTAATGTTTCTATCATGAATTAGATTAGCTCGTAATAATGAAAATAATTGTGGAAGTATGCATTGGGAATTGCAATTAGCTGGATTTCAAGGCGCTTTGTTGCCATTAGTAACTGTAGATATGTTGTTATTGCATAGAAATTGTATTTCTCATACTCATTAATGCAACATTAGTATAATTAGGTTTACAACCAGCTTGATTTAAGATATCAAAGAGAAGCATTAGTAGTGGAGTGCTTGGGTCAAATTTTAATTTCCTTGTCTGTCCGATTTAGGCATCAATTTCCTCAAAACATTACACTGAAACTTTGCAACAGTGTGGCAAGCAAAATCTTAAATCAAATAGCGATAATAGTCCTTGAGTGCTTGGGTTAAATTTTCATTTCCTTTTAAGTTTTAGGCATCATTTTCCACAAATATTACACTGAAACTTTGTAACAGTGTGACCACCCAAATCTTGAGCATACTATTTTTTCTCCCCTCTTTTACTGTCAGATTTGATGAGTGCCCAATCTCTGCATCTTCATTGAAAGGCATTAAAGATGCTGGTTATGTAAAGATGTCTAAAGTACAAGAGGCAACTCTTCCTTTGATCCTTCAAGGTATGCTTCGGTACTAAAAATTCCTGATTTTGAAACTTCACTTGTTTGTTGGATTGTTATTTTATTTCTATTTTTTTTTTGAAATTGATTGGGAACCTCTTATGTATTGTTGACTTTGTTAGACCTAGCATATCTGACCCGTATACTATGAATAATATCTGAGCTCCTAAAACCCAATTCCTTTTGGTACCTTGCATATTTGCAACTATTATTGTATAGCGAGTTGAGAATTTGTTAATGCAGCATTGTCCTCATTGTTAAAACATAATTTTCATTTATATTCTTAATTTTGTTTTGTATGCTATGTCGTGAAGTTCTTATTCTTCCTTTTTTTTTTTCCAGGGAAGGATGTTCTTGCTAAGGCAAAGACAGGTACTGGCAAAACTGTGGCTTTTCTGGTACATTTTTTTGTCTCTCTTTCATTCATTTTCTCAAGTTCTTATTGGGGCTTCTTCGCACTAATCAGCTAACATCACTACTAAAATCATGGTTGATTACTTATTGCATTCTATACATAATTGAAAACAAAAATATAGTTAAGATCAAAATTCTTGCTAACTATTGAATTAAACAATTCATAGTTTATTCTCCTTTTTCTTTCTTTCAGCTTCCTGCAATTGAGGTTCTATCCAAGTTACCCTCATCTAATCTTGGCAATAAAGTGTCCCCAATCAATGTGCTAGTATTATGCCCTACTAGGGAGCTCGCTAATCAGGCAGCAACAGAGGCCAAGAAATTACTGAAGTATCACCGCTCAGTTGGTGCACAAGTTGTAATAGGTGGTACACGGCTGACGCAAGAGCAGAGAAATATGCAAGCAAATCCTTGTCAGGTCAAATTCTCAACTCCAGTCCATCCTTCGTATTTGTGTTTCTACGTTACAAAGGCCATTATCGTCAGCTTTATTGTTGTGGTGCACATCATTGCAATACCTACTTGATATGTATTGCTAAAGTCACTTCCAAACTATTAATTGATAAAGAATTAGGCCTCATTTCACCATCTGTTTTGTTCCATCATACTTCAATTGTATATTAAACTCAGTCAAGCTTGATTATGCAAAAGAACCATCACATTTTACCCCAATCACACATGTGTTGCGCATTGTCTCTAAGTTAACCCTCATTTAGTGGATGGAAAATGGAAATAGAAAATTTCAAATTGATACTGTTGCTTGCTGATAGCAGCTCATGCTGAAATCATACGGTACCCCAAGCTTGTAACCTATGATTAATCATTCAGATACTAATAGCAACTCCTGGAAGGCTGAAGGACCACATAGAGAACACGGCAGGATTTCAGGCTCGGCTCAAAGGTGTGAAAATCCTTGTATTAGATGAAGCTGATCGATTGTTAGACATGGGATTTCGAAGGGATATAGAGAGGATCATTGCTGCTTTGCCAAAAGAGAGACAAACACTTCTATTTTCTGCCACAGTTCCAAAAGAGGTAATGTACAATATGCCATGCTTCTCATTTTCCTTTCATTCTTTTGTACTCTTTTAACTTCTTGTGTTTTGTTTCTTCTACATATCTGGGATTAAATTTGGTCTTAATAGAGAAGAATTGCATAACCAGGGATTGTTCATGCACAATCCTCTCCGAACGGAGCCTGGTTTTAAAGTTTATAGGGTGGCTAGCTTTACCAAATTATATATTTTTTTTGTGCACTGCTCAATTGATATGTCCATATTGTGTAGGTTCGACAAATCTGTCATGTTGCTATGAGAAAGGATCATGAGTTTGTCAGCACAGTTGAGGAGGGAACTGAGGAAACACATGCACAGGTACAGTACTTTGCATTTTCTTTTTTCATGGTTACTGCTTTAAAGCGCCAAAATGTGATGTGTACCTTCAAATTCGAATTAAATAATTTACTTAAGAAAAAAGTATCTGGACTCCATCATCAATTATCTGTTTGTGTCTCTACTCAATAAAAAAATAAATCTTGTTTGTGTCTGTACATATATATTACATATTTCTGTATTGGAAGGTTATAACTACTTTGAGGCTTTTAGGGTGTATTCAGAAATTTCCTGTACTAGAAATGAAGAATGTTTTTATGGTTTTATGGATGCCTCAGGTCAGACAGATGTATTTGATTGTACCTGTTGAGAAGCAGCTTTCAGTTCTACATCAGTTATTGACAAAGCATATTTCACAAGATTCCGATTACAAGGTGAGTGGTATAATTTGGTCATTATTACTTAATCTGACCTTTTGGCCCTCTATGTTTTTTGTTCATATTTTCAGAACATAGCTGTGATAATAGCATTGAGCCCTAATTGCATATTCTGCAGAACAACTACTTTTAAAAAAAGATTTTAAGTAAATTTTTTTGTGTGCCCTCTATTGTTTCATACAATTCCTCCTAAACAAGAATTGTCAAATTACGACTAAGAACCTCCTCTCCGAGAAAAATCTTTGATTCGCCTGATTGCTTTTTCTTTGTTGAAAAACAATTATGTTAGTTGTCAGAGCATTTGAAGAATACTGAAAAGGGATAATACTTACAGGGTTCCTGTGCAATTTGGGGTGTTATTTCTTGGTTTGCGATTTTGTAATTTGGGTAGAAATTTTTCTTTTATTTTTTCTATTGGTATCTTCTTTTATTGGATTTTTATTTTAACAGCTATGAATGTAAGTGCAGGTGATTGTCTTCTGTACAACTGCTATGGTAACAGCTCTAGTAGCTGAGGTGCTAGGTGGCTTGAAATTTAAAGTTCGAGAGATTCATTCGAGAAAGTCCCAGTCCTACCGAACTAGGGTTTCACAAGAATTTAGACAATCGAAGGGGATTATCTTAGTAAGCTCTGATGTGTCGGCTAGAGGTGTTGACTATCCTGATGTCACACTTGTCATACAGGTATTTTCCGTAACGACTATTGCTATTTGTTTTTAGTGACATTTTAAGTTGGCAATAATAAAAAAAAACAAAACAAAAATAAAAACAGAGATGATGAATAAAAATGACAGAATGGGATCTACTTCCCAAATGTATAAACTAGGCATGATTATGCAGTAATTTATTTACACATGCTAAGAAAAGTCAATCCAAGCAAAAATGGTTTCATTTGAGTGCTTATAAGTTCTCTTACTAAAAATGAGAACTGTGATTTTATGTACTTCATTATATCTGGTATGTTTTTTTTCCCTTTTCCAATTTTCAGATAGGGATGCCTTCTGACAGAGCGCAGTATATACACCGACTTGGTCGAACAGGGCGAAAAGGAAAGGAAGGACAAGGCATACTAATGTTAGCTCCATGGGAAATATGTTTTCTCGACGCACTCAAGGATTTACCTATAACAGAGGCTACACCATGCCAACCGGACCCAGGTTGCCAAGATAAGGTAATAAATTCTTTATTGTTTGTTTAATAATAATTGCATTAGTTTTGGTTGATATGACTCCTGCCATTCATGTATTGGCTGCTAATGCCCAACTTTCTTGACAGTATTTGCACAAAAAAAGAAGATATCCAATCCTAAAAGTAAAATTTGTCATCTTCCCAGTCCACTGGTTCTTCTTGGAAGTGTGGATACTTGGGGATGTGGATGCTAACCTCTTAAGTTTTGATGTACTAGTTGGAGCAATTTGACATCTTTGTAGGAGAAATTTATTCAAATTGTCATTTTTGCTATTAATTGTTTGTGGTGTAAACCCAAAAGTTTTGATGATGGTTGTTAAATAACAAAAAAAAAAAAAAAAATTGGCTATTACTCCCAAGCGCAGTAAGAAATAGTATAGATTACCAAAAGCATTCATATTTTCCTGTATTTTAATAGCTTACAGTTGGCATTTTCGTGTTTGCATCTATACAGATTTTGAAAGTACTTGCACGTATTGACATGAGAAATAAAGAGCGTGCTTACCAAGCTTGGCTCGGTTACTACAACTCAGCAAAGGGTGTTGGCCAAGACAAGTTGAGGCTTGTGGACCTAGCAAGAGAATTTAGTGAGAGCATGGGTCTTCGCGAACCTCCTGCCTTGCAGAGAAAAGTTCTTTCAAAAATGGGCCTTAGCAAAGTTCCCGGATTTCGCTCAATCTAGACCTGTTTTGTTTGCTTTCCGAACCGTTTTTTTTAATATTATTTTTTGGTGTACATCATTGATTTTTCAAAAGATGGAGAGAGGACGAGGTGGATGGTGGAAAAAAACAATGACTATCCTATATATATTTGTTGGTTTTGTTTAGGTGGAGCAAGCTAAATTAATCTTTGATACCAAGATATTGTAAGACATCGATAGCGGTAATATGTGCTTAATTGTTTTCATTCTGACCAGGACAATGAACAACATGAACTTGTTTTCACAAGTTGGATTTTCAAATTACCTGAATCCAAAATTTTGCTTCTGTGAATTTAGAACCGTTGATAAGTCATAATCAGGGAAAGGACAGTTGGTATGCATTATGATTATACAGTTTTATTAGTATCTCGAAAGAAACAGCGTAATTGAGATTTTGATTACTTTTACAATGAGCGTGGGCCCACCGATCACCCCGCCGAAGATTGCCCCCGTCATATGCCAGCTCAACCACCAAAATCCTCCAATATTTTATTTTATTCTTTTTTGAAATTATAATTATAATAGTAGTAGTAATAGTAGTAATATAATAATAGTAATAATAAACATTTCCTCACCTACAAATAAGACTACCCTGACAGAATTATAATTTGTACTTGCCCAATCTATTCCCCCTTCTAGATCGAGCTCCTGAGGTATTGATCCCACTTGTAGTTTTAGCATTCACCTGTAGCAGAAGATACCTAACAGGTATCTTAATTCTGATCAAAGTGCGTATAGATTTAGCAACCCAAATTCTGCATGCGACACTTTACACATCATGAAATGAAAAAATAACATTAGAAAAGCTAAAACCTTGACAGGATCAAAGATCAAACTAAATAAACCTAAAATCTAGAAAATATCAAACGGTTTTACCATTGCATTCTGCTTAGAGAAACCCATGAATCCAGCTTGGATATTTATCTGCATCCCAATTCCAGGGGCCGTAACTGTAAAGAGGATGTAACGGAGAAGAATTTAATAAAAGAATTCTTAAAAGATGATGATCATCCCAATTTAATCTTGACTAACTAAATCTTGCCTTGTAAAGGAGAATTTAATAAAAAAAAATGATCCGACAAAGCATGTCTGCATCAAGGTGATGGAGTTCCTTTTACAAAAATTCTATCTTCAAAATCAATAATCAAACGAAAAGAAGACAAAATGAAGCAATACTTTCATCAGTCCACTGCCACTGTCCTTTCTCCTCTCTCCAAACTTCCCTGAACCATAGAAATATGAGAGAGGTCAAAAGGTTTAGCGGAGTAGGGAAGCAGAGAAGAGAAGAGAAGAGGAGGTGTGCGGAGCGTTTATTGAAGATGGAGAAGAAATCGAAGAGATGCTGAAGAGCGAGACACGGAGGAAAAAACGCATTTACTTTATTGGTTTAGTCCCACAACCCTTTCTGAAGAGAAAATGCAAACCTTATATAGCAACTCGGAAGTCGGATCGTAACCTAAACACAGAAAGCAGTGATTGGGCCATGAGGCTCTGGAAAGTCCCCGGGCTTTACTCGCAGAGATGCGGCCGCGGAGACGCGGTATCTCTTGACATTTGGACCGCCTGCTTCGGTGGGGGGCAGAGACCTGTGTGGAGCCCAATGGGCCAGATGTCAGAGGTCTATAGCCGTTCTTACACAGTTATTCACTGGGCCCCAATAAGTGGGCCAACAGAACGGGGCTTACTCTTCTGTGTTTCTTCTTTTTTCATTAAACAAAGAAGAACAGCAAATTTATTTTGGTAACTTTACTTTTCTATTTTAAATATTTTAAAAGAAAAATACCTGTATTTTTTATTTAAAAAATGCGATAATATTACATTTGATTTTTGAATATTTGAACTAAGCAGGTTTGATTGAATGATACATCTAATATAACGATACAAATTTACAAAATGGAAGAGCGAACCAAAACACGTTCGTGAAATACTATTCAAATTCAAAACGTTTATGTCGAACCTTGGGATTCATAGTACTATGCATTCAAAAGTTTAGCCTGTCGACAATTTGAGATATATTTATATTTGATTCATTTTGGTACTTGAAATATTTTTCAACCAAACTAAATGCATATGTTCAATTTTAAATCAGTGTTGTGACCGCTGTCAATGTAAAATTGACTCGATTGCATATTATCAGTGTAATGACAGATAACAAAAAAACTGACCGTGAAATCTGGTTCTCTATGAAAGACGTAATATCTATAATTAGTCTATTTTGTCTATTATATATGAGCTTCCAGCACCAGAAACAAAGATAAAATTTAACATCAATGCTACACCTTGCAGGATAACTAACATTATGCACAACATTGACAATAATTTGAGGATTTACATTTTAAGGTATATGCCGATAAGTGCAATATCCGGACTATTGGATGCAATGAGCATAATCAATATGTATTTGGAGTTTTGGTCATTTGATTTAGCTCACAATTAATTTAAAATTCCAAAATTAGATTTGAAACCAGGATACATTTTAACATAAATTTTTTTTTTAAAAAAAATGAAAGGCAGACAAATCATTGACTACAAAGTAAGAAGATCCATTTTACAAAGCCCAAACTGCATGGACTATACTCCAACTAAATTCTCTAATAGATATCTACCAAAAGCAAAATAACAAATAGTTGCCAGCACTCGTGTTAGCACCATAATCCAGTTATTCAACATTAATAGTTACATTCTCTTTTTGACGGATTATCACCACATTAGCTTTCGAGGAAGTAGTTGCCTTCGCCTTCTGTAGCTCCTCTATCATGTTTGGCTCAACCTCTGAACCAATCCTGTACGCAACCTTCACAAGGTCAAGCACTCTTGCATTCAGCATAAAGAATTTTACAAGTGTTATGCCGGCCATGACACCATTCAAATCCACCATGTCTATTATGACACTTTTCAAAGTCTTATCCAGACAAGAGAGGCCATCGTACTTCATCGAAAATAACTCTATCATTTGAACATCAACCATATTGGCGTCGCTTGAATCATCATGAAGCTGCAATACTTAAATTTAGTTTGGTTAACATAATAATCACTCCCAAAAAACTCGCAATTAAAAAAGAACATAAATATGTGACCAGAGCTACAAAGAGGCAATACAGTACGCGAATTGCACAAACTATTCAGTACTACTTAGAAAGTTTAGCACAAGTAAGAACTACAAAATAAGGCCTTGCTTTGCAAATTTCGATTGGAATGCTACCATATCAAGACTATGACAATTACTTCCGGAACCATTACACGTAAAATAATGGCCCATAGAGCAACATTGAAATTTGAAACAACATCCGAATCCAAAAGAGTTTGACATAGAAAAAAAAATAATAGAAAACAACCTCTACGATTAGTTCTTCAAGAAAAGGCATGCTCCTAAGCAACCAAATGAAAGCATCATACATCGTTTTGTTCATGTATCGAATATATAAAAGCACCTTTAATTGTCTTACTCGGGAAAAAGTGAAATTCAACGGCAGAGCGGCAAGAGAGAGAGACTGTGTAGAACCATGAAAATAGATGAGAAAACAGGAAATGTTCTCTATAAATTAGAATTTATCCACAGAAGATTCAAGTCAAGCTGATTTAAGTAAACTGTGTGTAACATAGCAGCACTCTCAATTTGAGTTATGTAACCACACCAGTTTATCTGGAGTTGGATTTGTATTAGAACGTATTGTACATGTTTTTCGCAATAAACAATCATATTATTTAAAATTAGAAGAACCCATAAAGCCAAAGCTTACCTCAAGAACAGAAAGGCCCAAACTCAGAGAAGAAACCATGACTGCAGTGCTAGTCGCCAACACCAGATTAATGGAAGCAAACTTTTGTAAATCGGGGATATAGGAGTTCCAAATTTTTGCTTGCTCCAGACATGGGGCAGAAACAACCTCTAGTTTCTCAACAAATCTACTGAGACCGAATTCTGGATACCTAAGCAATGGAAAACTCAACTTGATAGAGACAGGTTGATCTCCTAAGGATACAAAATTCAGACCTTTAAAAGTGGTAAGGTTATTGGATAAATTGATCAGCAAATGCAGATCGTTATTGGAGATTTGAACACTGCGCAAGGTCAAAGAGGAGAGGCGATCAAATCCCTGGAAATCAGCAGGAAGGACGATATGACATCGTTGAAGATGAAGTTCTTTGAGAGAATGAAACGAGGAGAGATGTATTACCCCACGATCAGAGTGGCACAAAAGAAGCAGCGTTTCGAGGGAACCTTTTTGGAGAAGCAAGTCGAGGAGGCGCTGGAGAAGGGCAAATTGGTCGGAGCTGAAGCTGTGAGAGAGTGCGAAGTAAAGAAGCGGGCCGCGGAGAGACGAGACGAGACGACGTGAGGGGAAGAGAGAGAGAGAGGCGAGACTTCATATCACTTTATCGATGCTAATTGATCCAATTGAAGAACACGAATCCATTCTTTATTTTTATTGTTTGATAAAAACAAATCAATTTTCGGTAGCCAGTTTATGACAGGAGCACCTAAATAAAATTATTATCGTTTACACAAACAAACATATGTTTGGATCAAGCTGTCGAATTGATTAATAAAATTAGTGCATGTCAGAGTAGCTCATGTTCAATGGTCTGTGTGGAAATCATGTGTAAATTGCTTCATTTTGTAAGTTGGAAAAAGAAAAAAAGTATGAGATCTATAATATTTGGCTCGTATGTAAAACCTCTGTAATCTACTTCCAATTTTAAGTAATTAATAATTTTGAGTAAGGTTTTAGTGCCCCACTTTTGTGGTGTCACAAATGTCATATTTTATTTTCTTATCTTTTATTTCAAAATATAAATTTTAATTATCCAATCCAAATCGTAATCTATTTTATTTTAATTATGGATGTGTTGCCGTATAATTTTATAAATTTTTTAGTTCATTTGATACTTTGATTGAGAGGTCGTAAATGAACGAATCTAGTTAACTATGATAGATTATTCTAATATGTTCAAATTTTGACCTATGAATCAAGTATCAAATGAGCTCCAAAAATTATAAAATTTTAGGACAACATATCCATCATTAATATAAATAAGATTAAATTTGTATCGGATTATTAAAAATTAAATTTCAAAATAAAAATAAAAAGTTAAAGTGTCACATTTGCGAAATCACAAAAGTGTAGCATCAGAACATTACATATGAATTTTATTAGATTAAAAAAAATAGTTTACTCGTTGTGTAGATAAGAAAAAAACAGTAAGTGGAGTTTAAAATTATTTTTATGTACTTTTTAATGAGCAACTAAAGAAAGATGATGAGGACAATGAGCACAATGTTAGCAGTTGCCAAGAAGAAGTGTGTTGGGCTCCTAGAATTCCTCTCGAAATTCGTTGCCGTGAAGGAGCTCGACTTTAGCATTCTGATGGAAGGTTATGGAAATGTGTTGCTAAGGAAGTCAAGAAAAGAGGTGGAGGCAGAGTGCCCCGACTTCAAGCTTTTCGGGATGCGTTTGAAAGGTGTCCGTGGAAAGAAGAGTTTGAGTGAAGATGCTGATACTTCCGGTGGCATTGTCGAGAGTCCTATGAAGATATATAGGTTTTGATTCTCAGTGGATGGGTTCTGTCATTCTGTGCCAGTTGCACCAATGCAACAGAACAGTGGAAAGGTTTGCCACTGAGGTGCACCAGCACTAGTATATGTGCTTTTCCTTTACGAAACTAAGAAGGAATAATTATTTTCATTCTGTAAATTGAGCGATATGAAGTGTAGAGATAGATTTCTTGTCGCAGTTACATTTTTGCGATGGAGTCAAAATCAGGTTTCTTGTCCAGAAGCATGGATTAGCAAATGGCCTGTGGATAGGGAAAATTTAAATCATTCCAACTGGTGGAGATTACAAAGTACAGTACCCACTCTTTCAACATAATATTAATTAGTTTATTCGAAGAAGATTCAAAATTATTTATCTTATTTACAAAATACAGTACCCACTCTTTCAACATAATATTAATTAGTTTATTCGAAGCAGATTCAAAATTATTTATCTTATTTACAAAGTACAGTACCCACCCATAACTTTCGAATTTCAAAAGATGTATATTCCTAAATATCATTTTTTGTTCAAATTGGATGGTTCGGACGTGCATCTCTGTATATTTCACAAATAAGGATACTCCAATGTCAATGTCAGAGTGTAGAATGGGAAGCGACTTTTTTACTCAGACATTATATAGGGATTTGCATGCTTATTTTTCCTATCTTTGAAATTACTAATGGTTGGAACCTCGTGTTATTATTGTTGCTATAAGCATGTTCTTTGTCCATCCTTCATTGTATAAAGGAGCTCGTTATGCAGATCTGCAGCTTAATACAGGGCCTATTTATTTTTTTTAAATGGCAAGCTCATCTTTAGTGAGATAAATCCAATTTTACTTTTGCAAAATTAAAAAGAGACAAAGTACAGCTGCCAGGGATTGTCCTGCTCAAATTAGACCCAGAAGAGGGAACAGAGCATGAAATTTAAAAAAATTATTAATAATAAATAGATGGCTCTCAACAATAACTGACATGGAGGAAGAAAAAAATTCTTTTTTTTTTTTTGGGAATTCGGCCATATGCCATATATTAAATTAAACTAGCAGTTTGACAGATAACAAGGGTCTCCTAAGCCATGCAAGAGCAAACGGAAAAAAAAAAAAGAAGGAAAAAAAAAAGTTTCTCCATTGCTCTGTGATTCTACCTTTCTCTTTGGTCTTCATACTCTTTCCACTGATCCCTGATCTGGTATATGCACAGGAATAGAAAGGGAGGGACAGAGAAGATGCCACCTCACAAGAAATTGCATGTGCCCGAGTGAGAAAGTACTGACAAGACTAGATATGGCGATGCTATATGAAATATCGTTATTGAAGGAAAATGATGTGATACAACATCAGTTCAAGGAGAGAAAAAGAGCACATGAAGATATTTAAGAATAAATGAACTCAGAAAATGCATACGGGTATCAACCACGTAGAAACATCAGAAGATATTTGCTGTGATCAACTTTGTGACAGTACAATACAGCATCCAGTAGCTTGGACAGAATATTCATACAAGGCTCAAGATGGAGGAATTATGATTAATGAAGAAGAACAACACTGAAAACACATTACATAGCATGCAGTGTAACTAAATTCCTCGTGTAAGTTCCCTTATAAGGACGTAAAACTGTAGGTTTTCCCAACTTTGCCCAATTAATAGTTGTTATTAAAAGGCAGATGCAGGGACAAAATTGGAGCACTGTATCGATGCCCCAATATACCAATATACTGCCATTTTTTCTCGGCTCCCTCACTGGTAGCATATTAATTAATAATCACTGAACAGCGCCCTCCAACGGTTGTAATAAACAAATCAATACCTAACAATAAGAATTAATAAATACCAAAATAATGAGGGCCGCTTATTTAAAATAACAAGTTGGAGAACGTCTCTATACATAGCAGACAAAACTAAACCAGGTTTCAGATGCGTTCTAGGATTGCATTTGTGCAACACTGAAGGGAAAGACTCTTCTTCCTAAAAAATGATCAGTAAATTTATAATAAATAAGCGATATGACCTTTATTCAAACTGTATAATTCTATGTTAACTTATTAATACTGATTCTTTCGAAGTATTCTAGTGGCAGCATTAATTTATACAAAGTTAGCAGGGTGCAAGAGTAATGCATGTCCATATAATCAAAGAACGAGTACACGAGCCAAATCAAAGAGTAATGGTGCACAAACTTCTTATTTTCAAAACCAGTAAAACCAACGTATTTTCGAACAAAGTCGAAGATAATGGCGAATTGGTGCACAACATTTATTTTTTATTTTTTTTCAAAACCAATAAAACCAATATATTTTCGAACAATATCTTTGCTTGTAATGAAAAATGAAAAGATACGGTACTATTTCTTCAATGCGTTTCTGCCTGAACCTACAAAACCAACCTTGCTTGTTTATTTGTATGTTTGTTAAAGCTAATGGGGTCAGAAAAAAGGGTTCTGCCCTACAAAATTTATTATAAATTAAATACTCTTATGATAAGAATTACGGAATATATAAAGGAAAAAGAACTTCTGCCACATTATTTCCTTTGTGAAGAAATAAGTTCTTCTGTTCCTCTAACATCCGAAATGTACTTGCATGAAGACTACTAATAGATGGTATAAACAGAGGTCCAGTGCAGCAGCATATGCACACCTAACTAGCATAAAGAAGACACATACCAGTTTAGAAGGAGCATTTTGTACTGTTGAACAACGGATCTTCATGTTGGACAACAAAAATCTAACAAGTAGTGGAATTTACGTGGATCATGTCATGAATCATGATTCTTCTTTACAGACACTCAGTCAAATGCCACGTAAAACACAATAATACGGACCTAACTCTTGATTTTGACAGTCCACTCTTTCATGAAAATGACCATTTTGAACCATTGATGATCAGAATTGAAGATATCTTGAGATGTGGCCTCACTTCTCTTACTTCGTATTTTAGGAAAAAGAAGTGAACTTTGCCGAGTTGCTCTCATCCAATGCAGTAATACATAAAGGCAAAGATGAGTAGCAAGTGGGGTCAAAGATAACATGGCATTGAAGCAACTCATCGAATTTTCTTTGAAAGGCTGATCACAAAATAAGAGATAAGGCAGAAAAGCTAAATCAACATATCATGAGTCTGGGGGGAAAAAAATGATTGAGCGCTTGTATCATTTTATCAGACAAACAAACAAAAGCTTTTGGGTGGGGTAGCTCTCTAGAATGCAACTTATGCAAGTATGATATAAAGTCTGTTAAGTATACAAACCCAAATGCCTATGTTTTCTTAAGCACTCAAACAGAGCAACTTTAGAAGTAAATCTTGTGCAAATGATACAACATCAAGCACAATGAACATGTCCAATATCACATAGAGATTACCATAAATGGACCTAGATAATATTTTTCTAGAACACACAAGTTACAGTTATTACAAGCTAGACTAAATGTTATGACCAAATACAGATCAAACACATAATACAGCTACATGCTGGTTAATACGAGGCTACTAGCATGAAGCTAGAAAAATACAAGCAGCAGCATAATATTCCAAGATCAAATCTAACAATTAACTCAAAAAGAAGGTTATTAATTTTCTGTGCTAAATTTAATTTTCTTTTACCAGGGACCAGTGAAAGTCCTTCGCAAGCACACTCTCTTTGACATAGGCTGTTGAGTCATGATCTCCTGTACCTGTGCATTTCAATGTGAATATTTTGAAGATTTGAAAGGTTAAAATATATGAAAAGTAACGTGCGTGATTTTTTTTTTCTTGTAAAGGGAGCTGCATAATGTCATAAAATTTCTTAAAAAAGAACCATGGATAACGTGAAAAATTTACCTTAGCCTTTTCAATCTTCATCATTTCAACCTGCCAAAGTTCAGACAACTACGTTAAAAAACTTAGCACTGAATTTAAATTAGTTGCAGTATTTTACAAAAAGTGGTTATAAACTTTTTTTTGCTGATTACATAGCAGTTTGTTTGTAGGAAATACCAATACATAGCTCAACAAATAAGAATTCAAAATAACAAAAAACTCTTACCTGTTTTTCCTGCAGTTCTTTGTTCTGCTCCTTAAGCTTTGAGACTTCAGCTTCCAATTCCATCATATAAGCCTATAAACAAAAATAAATGCTTCAAATCAAGATAATAAATATGCTGAATGCAGCCATTCCAAGCGATACACTTACTAATTTATTGTAGACTCTTAGTAAATAGCACCCACCTGTAAACTAGAAAATTAAGATTACTAGTGTGACAAAAATAAGTAATAGACATAGACTAGACTTATTACTTGTTTACGAGCTCGAGACCTAGCTGCAGACTCTCTATTTTTAATCATGCGCCTCTGCCTTCTCTCGGCCACCTTTTCTACTGTGGCTCCCCCCTTTCTCCCTCTTAAACCCCCTTTAAACACATATGGCACCGGCACGGGTGACAGATCTGATGAATTTCCATTTAGGTCCACTGGAGACTCGACAGGGACTGAAACTGGGGTTGGCCCCAGCCCTACAAATCCTGGGACTACTGACCCATTATTCAACCCTCCAAAAGGCCTTGGCGGCATCTCCGACCCGGTCAATTTTCCAAAGTTATTTTCACAAACAATTGGTGTTGTGACCCCAAAAGGAGTAATTTGCGGGGTCGGTTCTTCTCTCACCACACCGGCTCTCACCAAGAACTCCTCCAATGTCATCTCGCCAAGTGTCGGTTCCCTCTTTTGCATGATCTCCTCTTTAGTAACAATCCCAGCAGGTACAGCAGGAGCCATTGAGCTTGGCCCAGCATTTCCTGTGTTGGTACTAACTCCTATGATGTCTCTCCAAACCTGGTCTACTGTTTTCTGACTTAGCGTTCGCGGGAGTGTAAGCGAGCCCTGACGGTGGATCCCACTTGTTTGTTGATCTGCACCAGTGGGCCCAAAACCAGAAGCAGAGGCCATTGCTACGGCCTGAGTCTCCTCAGCATTCCATATGCTCTTCAGCAACTCATCCATGTTCATGGAACCAAAATCTTTGCTACCACCACCAAGTGTACTCTGGAATTCGTCGAATGTCAAAGAGTAGACTGAGCCTTGTCGTGCCAGAGGCAGAGGTGTATCTGGCGGTGCTTTATTTGTGAAATCCATTCCAATTAATTTCCCTAATCAGCTCTTCAAAGATTCAAGTTTTTCTCTTTCTTGCCTTGATGGAAGAATCTCTCTCTCTAACAAGCACACAACTCTATCAAATCTTGTGCACTTTGATTTCACAAAATCCTTTATAATCTGAGAAAATAACGAGTTAAATAGTTGGAATTAGAGAAAAAGTGTTAACATATTTATGAAGGATTAAACTCGTTAGCATATCAAAGCACTTTGCCACAATCTCAGAAGATGGTTGAAAACAAGCAAAAACACACTCAACCTTTCATGCGGAAACACTAACACTCCTCATGGCAGTCGAATACCTACTGCAACAGCCAGACAACATAATCAGTGAGACTATATTGATCTCAGACTGCAAAACACTCAAAGATGCGACAAAAATAACAACCCAAGGACCTCCTTTTAGCACTACCCATAATTCAATAAACTTGTCTACACTCTCCATTGACAACCTTTTTATCAAATCTACTCAAATGGAGTCGTTGGGATACCAATCAAAGGACACAAAAAGTAAGAGGGGAACAAATTTGCAGCGATCTAGAATATAAATACTAATTTCCCTTCCGATTACCTCAAATTCAGTCCGAGGCAGAGGATCCCTAGCTATCTCCACCGATTAAGACCATGAAGAGCAAATACGCATCAAAGTAAAGATCAGGGATTTAATTCAGACCTGGTGGCAATGGCAGATCTCAATGATACAAGGACTTAACAGGAAGAACTTGTGGAAAAGCGGAGAAATTGTGGAGTTAGAAGGAAAAAATCAGCTCCAATAGATTGAAGGAGACGACTCTTTTTTCCTTTTATTTGGGTTTTTCTTATTTTTTTTAGTTTTATTTTTGTCTCCGGACCTTCGACAAAGATGCGGGTAGATTAAACAGAGAATTAAACTTACAGAGAAAAAACAGAGCTGAGCAGAGCAGCGCTCGACTTTTTTGGAAGCAGATCACGGCGCAAAGACGGAGGGACAGGTGTAGCTTGATCAAGGCGTGGGGCTTAAAATGGAAAGAAGCTACTAGTTTTTCTGCTCCTACTATGGCTGTTGTCCGTGTTGCTATTCCTGTAAAATGTTACTGTATCACTGATTATCATTGTTAATTATATTCATGACAATTTTTTTAATAAGATAATTAGTTATTATGATCTTTTTATTTTTAGTTATTAAATTTTCTCTAGAAAATGAACTATGATGTAGAAATTTTCATGACGATTTTTTTTCAATTACTATTAAAAATATTGCTAGAATTGATATTGTTTTCTGCCTAAATTGTGCTTCATTTTCATATGAGTAATCTAAATATATTTATGAAAACTAGTGGTATGCGGCAAAGTATCTGAATTTTTTCATGCAGCAAGTTCCATACCAAATTATATGAAGAAACTTCAACAAAAAGATTCTAACATTAAAAACTATAACATTTTCTGGTATGACATGATATAAGAACGCCAAATTTATTTCCAATTTTAATTAACACAAGTGTCGACATTTTACTTTATACAAGCACAAGTTGAATATGATACAATTTTGAAAATATATTAACTGGGTAGACCATATCACAAAAAGTACTTTAATTTGTACTTTCATCCTTTAAAATTTTGTTCAAAGCGCATCAGTTTTCATAGTGTAAACTTAAATTATTATTATTTCCCAAATTTTCCTAGACATAAGAGCCCACATGGTAGGAGAACAGCAGGAAATCAGGATTAGGTGACAGATGGAGTGATGGTGGGTGAAGGTTTAAAATAAAAAATTGGAAATGATAAAAAAAGGAAGAGCTTGGGCATCATGGTGCCGAAACGTGGCAGCGAGGCAGAGTGCTTGGGTTGGTGATGTGACATGCTACCCAATCAAAAACCGCTACATGGGTTCATCTCGTCCGTGCGTTTCCTGTCCCGACAAAATAATTAAGGATTGGATTATGCTGGCGGTTTTTTTTATTCCGTTTTCCAAAAGACTAATCTTATCGGATTGTCTGTGGCAAGGAATGTGTATTGTCTATGTAGTTGACATCTGAACGTGATGTTTCATCGTGTGAGATGTGCAATTGTTCGTTCTGTCACAGATGCGACGTTTTATTCTGTCGGGTTCATTATGATGGTACAGAAAATCAGGATGAAACTACGGTGCTTCTGCTTGGATCTATGAATATAATCGGAAAAGAAGAAAAAAAAGTCAAAAATCGTAAACGCTGAGCCTTTCTTCAGTGCGTCTTGCTTGTTTTCAACTATCTTGTGTCTTTTGGAATTCTGGTAAAGTGCGAATGTGCGATGATATGCTGGTTCGAGGGTAGGCTTTTGGGCCTATGTTACGTAGGTTAAACTTTTATTTTGTTAAAAGTTTGGGCTTTTAATTGGGCCCAATAATATCCATTGTGAAAATCCTGTTGAACGGAAATTGATCCAATGAATGAATGACATCTTCATAATGAAACATCAATTTTGTTAAGAAAGTTTAGCAGATAATCTGCGTCTGTTAAGGTATTTAGTGTTAAGACTTATTTTATGATAAATTTTCATTAACTCATATATTATGGTAGCAATTAGCAAATAGATTCTAGGCGTTACCAACTTAAATCAAATGGTGATTATTTATATCTTACCATTGATCAGGTAGGCATGAATTGTGGCAAAATCAACGCCCTGGAATTTATTGTTAAAGATGAATACGGTGCCAACTTCATAATCCGGATTTGAATTGCTTTCTTTCGGGCACCGATTCACCATAGAAACCCTCAAAAACCAATTTTCGAGTAAGTGTTTGTTGTCTATGGACTTGACAGGATTTGTCATTTCTGTAATCCAATTCTGTTCAATAATAAACAACCGTTATTACATTACTTGCTAATTACTTTTCAAAGCTAAATAGTATTTCTGTGAAAAAATAAAACAGTTTTTCTTTTCTTTTTTTCCGAAAGCTTGACAGAAGATAGACTTAGATGTTACAAGGTATAGAGTAGCTATAGAGCTAAAAATGAAACATGAGAATAAAGTTGAAACAAAGGCAACAAGAGAAAGTAAATGTAAAGAAACAAAAAGAAAAGAGCTAGAAGGAAGCAACTGATTCTCCTTGAAGTCTGAACAAATCTCCAATCATCCAAGACCAGAGTTGCAATCGAAAAAGATGAACCAGTGAGATCCCTGAATATCCTAGAACAACGTTCCTTTCATACACTGTTACCGGTACAAAACTGGTACTAGTGTCGGGTCTTTGCTTTTTTTTTATGGTAAAGACATTTTTGTAAAATCGTACTTTTTCATGCAATGGAAAAGTGGTGGAGTTTTCCCCACTTATTTCGAAAAAAAAAAAACGTTCCTTTCATACCCAGAAGCAAGTTAACTAGTTAAGGCATATAATTCAACAACATTTTTTTGTTGGTAGCTTGTCTTGCAGCAATAACCAAGCCAAGGTGGTAGCTCGTGTAGCCTCCAAACTAGTATAACATCAAAGGTGATCTTGGGATAAGATTTTGAAAGTTGTAGAGAGATTCAGAGAGACAACTGTGAAGTTCGCTTTGAGAGAAGCAGTGAATTTGATCTACTGCATTCAAATTCGACGTGCTAGAAAATGGGACTGAATTGTGCAAAACTTGCTAGAGACGTAAGCTGCTCTAATTGAAAACGAGGGGGATAAGATTAAAGGCTTGAAATGCATGTTTGCTAGGAAATCAGTGTTTAAACTGGTCTTTAAAAATGATGTTTAGCACTGAAAAAGGTTGTGCTGACCGAAGAAATTTGGAAAGAAACAGTAACACTGATAGTTGGCATGCTCCTGAAAAGTACTGAGTAAAGAGCTGTTAACTGAGAGTAAAGGATCCATGCATTGCCAGATCCTTCCAATTCCAGGAGTGTTAGAGATGTCCCTTATCTCACCTTTAATCCTGTAGTAGTTATATCTATTTGTAGGGTACTATGTGTAAGTTTGCTGTAAAGAAACCAAACAACACGAGAGACACGAGGATTTTTACGTGGTTCGGTACAACGTGTACCTACGTCCACGACTCACACACACCACTCTTTTTATTTCTTTTTCAATAAGTTTAGTACATCAATGGAGAAAAGAAGAAGAGAGAAGAAGAAGATAATAGGAAGGAAGAAAGCGCATTTATAGAAATACATACGCTCCTCTTTTATTTCTTTCTAATTTTATTTTAAGGAAATATATGGAAATTAAATATTCACAAATCTTGGACATAAACCGCCTCTGGTCCACACTCCCCCTCAAGTTGGCATGTAGATGTTTCGCATGCCCAACTTGCCAATAGCATCATGGAAACTAGTGCTGGACACTCCTTTGGTCAGTATATCTGCAAGTTGTTCTTCTGTCTTCACATGAGGAATACTAATGATTCTCTCTTCCAGATTCTGTCGAATAAAGTGTCGATCCACTTCAATGTGCTTGGTCCTATCATGTTGCACTGGGTTGTGAGATATAGAAATAGCAGCCTTGTTGTCACAAAACAATTTCATCTCTTTGCTATCATAGAAACCAAGGTTTTTGAGTACCCTCTTTATCCACAGTAATTCCTGCAAACCTTTAGCAATTCCTCTGAATTCAGCTTCAGCACTTGACAAAGCTACTACCTTCTGCTTCTTGCTCCGCCAAGTGACCAAGTTGCCACCAACAAAGGTAAAATATCCAAATGTAGACTTCCTGTCAGTCACATCTCCTGCCCAGTCAGAGTCTGTATAACCTTCAACTTGAAAGTGTCCATTTCTCTTGAAGAAGATACCTCGTCCAGGGGCTCCCTTGAGGTACCTGAGAATCCACATGACAGCCTCCATGTGATGCTAGCTAGGAGCATGCATGAACTGACTTACCACAGACACGGCATATGCAATATCAGGCCGAGTATGTGACAAGTAGATAAGTCTCCCTACCAATCTTTGGTATTGTTCCTTGTTTGCTGGTACCTGATCGGGATATATCCCTAGTTTGTTGTTCTGTTTTGTAGGGGTATCAACTGATTTGCAATCTAACATTCCTGTTTCAGCAAGCAAGTCTAGTACATATTTCCTTTGAGACAGAGATATACCTTTTTTGCTGCGTGTCACCTCGATTCCTAGGAAATACCTCAATCTACCTAGGTTCTTCATTTCAAATTCTTTGGATAATTTGTCCTCTAGATCTCGGATTCCTTCAGAGTCATCACCTGTGATTATCATGTCATCAACATAGATTATCAAAATTACAATTTTCCCATTATTCTTTAGAAAGAACAAAGTATGATCTGCATCACTCTGAGTGTATCCATATCTTCTCATAGCACTGCAAAATCTTCCGAACCAGGCCCTTGGCGACTGCTTTAGGCCATATAAAGCTTTCTTTAGTCTGCAAACAAGAGGTTGTTCACTTGAATGACCATATCCGGGTGGAATGTCCATATAAATTTCTTCTTCTATGTCATCATGCAAGAATGCATTCTTCACATCAAACTGGTGTAGTGGCCAATCCTTATTTGCTGCAATGGACAACAGTATTCTAACAGTATTAAGCTTGGCTATAGGTGAGAAAGTCTCCTGATAGTCTACCCCATATGTCTGAGAGTAGCCTTTTGCCACTAGCCTAGCTTTATACCTGTCAATTGCTCCGGTGGGCCCATATTTAACTGTAAATATCCATCTGCAACCTACCGTTTTTCTATTCTTTGGTATACTCACCAGTTCACAAGTATCATTCTTTTCAAGAGCATCCATTTCTGTTTTCATTGCATCCACCCATTTGGGATCACTGAGTGCTTCATTCAGGTTTCTCGGAATCTGAACTGAGACAAGGGTCCTGTCGAACTCTCTTACAGACTCTGGCATGTGGGACATAGTCATGAAGTTCGCCATTGCATATCTACCTTCACCACTCTCATCTGGCCTATATCTTTTCGGAGGTATGCCTCTGTTGGACCTGTAAGGCAACTGATAACCAGGATTAGCAGTAACAGGTTCAGGTTCAGGAATATTTACCTCTGACTCCGGAGTATGGTCCTGTGGTGATGGAGGAGACTATATCAGTTCTTCATCTTCAGCTTCTTCTGATGGACCCGAATAATCAAGTGGGTCCATTTCTGAGTCAGTATCAAGAGAATTGTCGCCAAGTACCTCTGAATTCGGACCGAGTTGGTGTGCATCTCCATCTCTGTTTTCTGAATACGGACCGAATTGAACTGAATTCGGACCGAATTGGTGTGCATTACCATCTCTGTTTTCTGAATACGGACCGAATTGAACTGAATTCGGACCGAATTGGAGTGTGTTACCCTTGCTGTTTTCAGATTCTTCAGAATGCGGTCCGTATTGGCCTGAATTGGGACCGAAATTAGGGATGAAAACGGATCGGATAAAGTCCGGGTTGATCCGCATCCGAATCTGAAAAATAGCGGATTCGGATGTTAGTATCCGGATCCGAACGGATACGTATACGGATCCGAACGGATACGTATACGGATCCGGATCTTTTTAAACGGATACGGATGCGAATATGGGAACGTTTAGGGAAGCGGATACGGATGCGAATCCGGATAAAAATCCGGATCCGAAATATTTAAGAAAACATATATCCGAATTTCAGTTAGCGATGCGGATAGGCTGACCCTTTTCTTTCGTGCGCTAGAGAAAAATGGAAATTAGAACCGAAAGGATGAATCTGACAGTGGGACCTATATTAATTGGATATGGGCTGAAGTGGGCTTTTATATTGTATATTTTTTTTTATTGTCGTTCCTTTGTACATCTTTACTTCATTTTTTACTATGAATTCGGCCATAGAATTTTCACTGAATGTCTGATTCACTGTACCAATTAAAGTACATATTATAACAATGATTATATTAATTATTTTGTACATAACTAATAATGATTTGCTAACTACAATTTATATATATTGCATGGTAAAATATTATTATACTTTATAATATATAACGATCATGATAATTATAAATTTATACATATTAAACAATATAATATTACACCATGTAATATGATAATTTATAATGATTATGCGAATTTTAATTTATACATATCATGTGGTAAAATAATATAATATAATACAATACGATATTATGATTAAAATAATTACAATTTTTATATCAGATATTGTACAACACAATGATTATGATAATTATAACGATAACTGATTATATAGTTTCTTTATAACATGTGATATCGAGATTATAATTATTCATTATTTTTATTTTTAATAAGTTAAATTATAGATATTTGTTTTAATATCCGAAATATATTCGTATTCGTATTCGTATCCGGCAATATCCGATTCGTATTCGTATCCGATTAATATCCGAACCGTATTCGTATCCGAACATATCCGAATCCGTATTCGTATCCGAAAAAAAAATGCGGATGCGGATATGATTTGGCTACTATCCGATCCGTATCCGGTCCATTTTCATCCCTAACCGAAATGCCCTGAATTCGGACCGAAATCGATTTCCATTGCATCAAACACAGGTTCATTCTTATTCACATTCTCCCCCTGAGAATGAACCTGATCTCTCATAAAATATCCCTCATTTTCAACAAAAGTCACATCCATTGTAGTATATATTTTTCTGGTGACCGGATTCATACACCTATAACCCTTTTGATGTTGGCCATATCCTATGAACACACATTTTTTAGCACAGGGATCAAGTTTGGAACGTAGATGTTTTTGTATATGAGCATAAGCTATGCAACCAAATACTTTTGATGGGATAGTTAGGACTGACGGGATCATAGTGTATGTTGAGAGTTTTTGTAATGGTGTTTGAAATCCAAGTACTACCGACGGTAATCTATTCAACAAATAAACAACAGAAGTAACTGCATGGTCCCAATAAGAATGAGGAACATTATTTTCAAGCATCATTGCTCGGGTCATTTCTAGAATGTGCCTATTCTTACGTTCTGCTACACCATTTTGTTGAGGAGTACCCACACAACTAGTTTCATGTATAATCTCATGTGTGTCAAAAAATTCTCTTAGTGCTTTATTGACAAACTCTCTTCCATTATCACTTCTGAAAATCTTAACACTCTTATCAAATTGATTCTTAACCATGGTAATAAAAGATTTAATAGCAAGTGGTACCTCAGCTTTGTGCTTTACCACATTTACCCATGTCATTCTGGTATAATCATCCACAAATAAAACAAACCATCTGTTTCCCACAAGAGAGTTAACCGGGGAAGGCCCCCACACATCAGAATGAATCAAATCAAAAGGATTTCTATTATTATCCTCATTCATAATTTTAGCATAATGAGCTCGATGGCTCTTTGACTTGATACACACCTCACAGTCAAAAGATTCATTTTCAAATCCATAAAATAAACTTGGATAAAGTTTCTTTAGATACCCGAAGGAAGGATGGCCTAAACGTCTGTGCCACATCCAAATCGAAGATCTCCTACTTGAACTTGAGCCAGTAGATAAGTGAGCTCTTCCAGCAGCTATGTCTTCCAAATGATACAGTCCTCCCCTCTTAGTACCACGACCAATAATCTCCTTTGTCATGAGATCCTGAAAGAGGCAAAATCTGGGATACATGAGTACTGCACAATTTAGTTCTTCACATAATTGTCCCACAGATAAAAGTCTTGTAGAGAGAGAAGGAACCAAGAGAGTATTTGAGAGAGTTAAAGAAGGAGAAAATTGCACTTCCCCAGCCCCTGTGACTGGATAGACATCTCCATTCGCGTTGATAATCTCACTTTTCCTTGGGGCCGATTCTCTAAACAAGTGTTCCTTTCTAAAAGTCATGTGATCTGTAGCTCCAGAATCTATAATCCAAGAATTGTTAGTACCAGAAGATAGCACAGAAAAATATTTACCGTCTTGATTTTCCACTGGAGGCATGATGGGCAGATCTGCAGGTAGATTTCGGTGCGAAATAGAGAGGTTTCGGACCGAAGTTGGGTTCTGGTCAGAATCTTAGTAACTCGCACAGGCAAGATAGGAGGTAGAACGGCGTAATAAATCGCACCGGGGCAAGATAGGAGGTAGAACGGCGCAGTAAATCGCACCGGGGTAAAATAAACCTGTGCAGTAACTCGCACAGGCAGAATCTTCGATCTAGTGCAGTAACTCGCACAAGACCAAATAAACACACAGTTTTCAGAACCTACCTCTCTGATACCATGTAAAGAAACCAAACAACACGAGAGACACGAGGATTTTTACTTGGTTCGGTACAACGTGTATCTACGTCCACGACTCACACACACCACTCTTTTTATTTCTTTTTCAATAAGTTTAGTACATCAATGGAGAAAAGAAGAAGAGAGAAGAAGAAGATAATAGGAAGGAAGAAAGCGCATTTATAGAAATACATACGCTCCTCTTTTATTTCTTTCTAATTTTGTTTTAAGGAAATATATGGAAATTAAATATTCACAAATCTTGGACATAAACCGCCTCTGGTCCACATTTGCAACAATATGTATTGTGTAAAAGATACTCAATTGAAGCAACACAATCCCTTTAACAGACTACCTTATTCGTTCTCTCTTTCATTGAGAAAACCTAGCTTAATTGTAACATGGAGTCAGGATTTTCAGTTCTAGAGCCATCGTGCCATCATGGTAAGGAGAGGTTAAAGGAGGAGAGATCACACACTCCTAGGTCCCCACACTTTCGGGGAGCACACTTTGTCCCAGGCTATTGTCACTAGTTGCCTGCCATCAATTTCGTTTCCTTGCCAAAGAAGGAATGCCCTTCAGTATTTGTTGATGTTGGTTATGACCCATTTCGGTAGTCTAAAAACCGACATAAAATATACTGGTACAGAGATGAGACTGGAGAGCCTCCAAGCAAGAGAGAACAGGGAAGAGCTCCAAGCCTTTAGTTTGCAATTGAACTTATGAAAAAAGAATTCATAATCCACCTTTAATCTTTTGTATGACAAAGGAGGTATTATAATCAAATTGGTTGATCCTGTATGGTAAATAGAACCATTGTCCTGGTATGGTGGGAAGTTGAGGAAATTCAGAGTGCTTTTTGTGCAGAATATACTGTTAGTCCATATTGGAATACTGTGGTTTTGAGTGAGAAAAAGAGCTGCTACTGTGCATTTCTCTTGGGTTGTATTTGAGTTTTTCTTTAGCTTTAGATAGTGTTTGTACCTTTTAGATCTCTATTATCAGAGTTGTTGGAGTAAATAGGAAATTTAGGTAAGGAAAATAGGGGAGCTATATCCTGATAGAGTTTTTTTTTTTTTTTTTTTGAGGAGTTTGTAATATTTTGTTTCTGTAATGGAAACAATGGGCCCAATGGCCTTTTCTCAAAAAAAAAAATTTTTTTTTGTATGACAGGGGTAAACCGACATAATCGGAAAGGCTGACAAACTGCAACCAAGGAGTGTTGCACACTGCTCAGTTAGCAATCTGTCAGAGTTGATGAAAGCCAGCTCTTAATTGGAGGGGTTTATCTGTAACCTCGACACCCTAGATTTTATTTTGAGAAAATAATACAAATTTAAATTACAATAAAATGTTATACTATTTTCACTTGAAACTCCATTTGTTGGAAATTGCAAGTAAAGACCATGGCAAACATTTTTACTAAAGCTCTTCACAAAGATTCATTCAAAAGTTATTGTATACAAGTTATACTCGATCAACGCATTCGAACCTAAATTGAGGAGTATTAAAGAATCTCTAATAGAATAATTCCCTCAAAATACTAGATGCCAGAAGATATCAAAAAAAAAAAAAAATCATCAACTCACTTAAAATTCATTCATCATCCTTTACTAGAGAAAATAGTCGTTACCTCAACAGATTGTAATTAGGTTGTAAACTTGGCAACGATATTTATTTATTCCATCAAATTAGGAAAGGACAACGGTATTGCATTGTAAAAAGAATAACTCAATGAACAAACCTAAAGCATTCTTTCATTAAGAATTTATCAGATATATAAATACATTTATGCTAATCCAAAATGAACCAGTTGCAATAGGAAATTATATACTGGAGAAGTCCATGAACAGTAAGGGCATATTATTTATTCGATAATGTTGCAGGCAAACAGTGAATGTCCCAATTATGTATCACTAACATCGGTGGGATTCATGCTCAAAGATTAGCTCATAATATCTTACTTTCTGATTTAAGGGATTCACTTTCAAAGTAGTTTAGCATTGATACCGATGAAACACAAAGCCGGAATGGAGATCCATTGGACTACTACTTATTGATGCCTGAAACAATACTTGGATGGTCTTATAGCATATCTTTTTTGGTGATGCTTATGACTTTTCTTCAAAACTCGCATTAGTTTTTGTGCAATTTTGACCGATTGTTCGAATCTGTTTCAACTGTTTATTCTCATATCTTTTACTATCAATTTTATTTTTTTAAAAAGAACGACATTTGTTTATTCTGTTTCAACTGCTTAGGACATCTGTTTCAACTGTTTATTCTCATATCTTTTACTAGCAATTTATTTAACATTCCAAATATAGATTTGAATCTAGGATGTATTTCAACATTTTTTTTAAAAAAAACGGAAAGGCAGACATTATCGACCACAAAATAAGAAGATAGATTTATAGGAAGCTCAAACTACATGGACTCTACTCCAACTAAATTCTCTAATAGAGATATCAACCAAAAGAAAATTAACAGATAATTGGCGGCTCTGCGTCCGCGCCATTATCCAGTTATTCAATATTAACAGTTACATTCTCTTTTTGACGGATTATCACCACATTAGCTTTCGAGGAAGTAGTTGCCTTCGCCTTCTGTAGCTCCTCTATCATGTTTGGCTCAACCTCTGAACCAATCCTGTACGCAACCTTCACAAGGTCAAGCACTCTTGCATTCAGCACAAAGAACTTAACAAGTGTTATGCCGGCCATGACACCATTCAAATCCTCCATGTCTATTATGACTCTTTTCAAAGTCTTATCCAGACAGGAGAGGCCATCGTACTTCATTGAAAATAACTCTATCATTCGAGCGTCAACCCAATTGGTGTGGCTTGCATTATCACTAACCTGTAATACTTAAATTTACTTTGGTTAACATAATGATTACTTCCAAAAATCTTGCAATTAAAGAAAAGAACAGAAATATGTGACCTGAGCTAAAAGAGCCCAATACAGTCCCTGAATTGCACAGACAGCTCAGTACTAACTAGAAAATTCAGCAGAAAATTCAGTAGAATTTAATGACTACAAAATAAGGCATTGCTTTGCAGGTTTCAATTGGAAAGCTACTATTTCGAGACTGACAACTTCTTTTTAACCATTACATGTAGAATAATGACCCATAGAGCAACATTGAAACAATCTGAATCCAAAAAAAATCGATATAGAAAATAAAATTAGAAAATAACCTTTATGTGTAGTTCTTCAAGAAAAAGCATGCTCCTAAGCAACCAAATGAAAGCATCGTACATCCTCTTGTTCATGGTTCTGATAGTTAGATGTAGCTTTAACTGTCTTACTTTAGGAAAAGTGAAATTCAACGGCAAAGCGGCAAGAGACAAGGACTGTGTAGAAATATGAAAATAAATTAGAAAATAGCAAATGTTCTCTATATATTAGAAGTTATCTATAGAAGATTCAAGTCAAGCTGATTAAGTAAACTAAGTATACATAGAAGCATTCTCAATTTGGGTGAATGCGTCATACATATCAAGCATGTATACCTCAGCAATAATACAATCATATTATTTAAAATTACAAGAACACATAAATCCAAAGTTTACCTCGATAACACTAAAGTCCAATTTGAGATAAGAAACCGTGACCGCAGTGCTAGTCAGCAACTCCAGATTCATGGAAGCAAACTTTTGATAATTATTGAACATGAAGTTCCTAATTTTTGCTTGCTGCAAACATGGGGCAGAAACAACCTCTACTTTCTCAACAAATCTACAGAAACCAAAATCTAGATACCTGAGAAATGGCAAACTCAACTTGATTGAGATACGTTGATCACCCAAGGATCCAAAAAACATAGCTTTAAAAGAGGTGAGGTTATTGGACAAATGGATCAGCGAATGCAGATCGTCATTGGTGATTTGAATATAGCGCAAGATCAATGAGGAAAGGTGGTCCAGTCCCTGGAAATCAGCAGGAAGGACGATACGACATCGTTCAAGTTCGAGTGTTTTGAGAGAATGAAACGACGGGAGATGAATTACCCCACGAGCAGAGAGGCTGGAAAGGTGAAGCATTTTGACGGAACCTTTTTGATTAAGCAAGTTGAGGAGGCGCTGGAGAAGGTCAAATTGGTCGGAGCTGAATCTGTCAGAGAGAGCGAAGTAAAGAAGCGGGCCGCGGAGAGACGAGACGACGTGATGGACACGCTCGATCCAGCTGGACGGGACAGGGTCCACGTCGTAGATGTTGTCAGTTTCGCCTAATGGGTCGAGGTGGGAACCGAGACGGAGGCGGGAACGGAAGGTCCAGAGGTGGCGCCAGGAGTGAGCCAGAACCGATGTACGGATGGCGTCTTTGACCTCGAGGCGAGAGAGAATGGAGACTAACACATCTTGGGGAAGCGAGCTGATCCGATCCGGGTCTCCCATTGAATTTGTGGAGTTGTGGAGCTCCAGTAAGATCCGCTCCAGTGAGATCCGCACGAGAGAGAGAGAGGGATTTTTTTCTAGGGTTTCAGCCAGATCCGCTTGCGAGAGTGTGAGGTTGGTAATCGCAGGCCGGCAGGCGTAGTGGTGTGCCCAACTGTTGAGAACAAAGTCAAAAGGCAAACGGGTATCGTATTCGTAGGCGGATCCGCATCCTCTACCATCTCTTAGAGATGGGTAGAGTGGGAATCAGATCCTCTGGACGTCCATCCTCTGGACGTTTGGTGGACGGCTGGTGATCTGGACCGTCTGATTTAATCTCAACGGCTATAAGGGAGCCCCGTGCATTCCACCACACCCGAAAAAAATATTGGCCCGAAAAAAATAAACCGTCTGATTTAAAACGGACGGCTCCGATCAAAAACGTCCACTGGACGTTTCAAAAAAACGTCCAGAGGATCCTGGTCCGGGTAGAGTGCCCATCTCATCACGACCGCCTGATCTAATCTGGACGGTTCATTTTTTTCGGGCCAATAATTTTTTTCGGGAGTGGTGGAATGCACGGGGCTCCTTTAGTCGTTGAGATTAAATCAGACGGCTGACGTTAAGAGATGGGCACTCTACCCATCTCTTAGAGAAGAGATGGGCAGAGGATGCGGTTCCATTCGTAGGCGGTCAGGCGGAGCTCTTCGGTGACGCAGTCTATGTGTTAATTTCTTTTTTTTTTAAAAAAAATAACAATCTATGTAAAAGCAGGGAATTATTACATTATTTCTTTATTGTTCACTCGTAATAATACATGGTCATAGAACAATTCTTTTCTGGTGATGCATAGGACATTTCTTCATAACTCGCATAAGATTCTGTCCAATTTTGACATATAGTTCGATTCTGTTTCAACTGATTTTCATATCTTTTACAATTTATTTTAATTTTTCTAATTGTTTTTTTTTTAATAATTCCATACTGTTATATTTGATTTTTTATATATATATATATATATGAAGTCAGAAATTTTGAATGAATTATGCGTCTAAAATGTCGGGAAAAAAAATAGAAGAGAGAATCAGAACAATTGCGTCGAATACAATCAAATTCAATACGTTCAGGTTGACCTTTTAGAAGCATAGTACTGTACATTTAAAAGTTCAATTCATAGGCAACTTGAGACGAGTACATTTTATATTTGATTCAATAAAATAAAATGCACATGTTTAATTTTGAGCACACGCACGACTGAATAGAGAGGAGACGCACAACTGAATAGAGAGGGTGGTTCCAATGCTCATAATTTGATGCCCTAAATGCTCCAAAGTATAATTTTTAGTTTTTTTTTAAATATAAAATTTAAGCTTTGAATTCAAACCGTTGATCTAATTCGATATAATGAGGGACCAGATAGCCTTTCTATTAAGAAAGTGAAAATCAATCGATGTATTCTATAAATTTTATACTCGATCAAGATATTGAATAATGAACGAATCTAGTTTCATACGATAGATTAATTCACATATATGTTCATATTTTGACATCTTGATCAAGCATAAAATAAACTAATGCATCGCTAATTATATCGAATAAGATCAACAATTTGGATACGAATTTCGAACTTTTTTTTTTTGTTGAATGGAATACTTGGGGCACTCAAATTATAGACTTTGGAACCCTCCTCGACTGAATATATTGATTTCTAATGTGAAATGTTGATACCGTTTTTATCAAGGTTTAGCCTCTTGGCAAGTTTTTGAGACAATGATTAGTCTCTGCCATGCTCTTCTGAAAATACAATTCCGAGGCCCGAGGGGTTGGGCATCTTCGTCTCAGAATCGATTGTTACGACCTCTTTTGTTCATAATAATTTTAGTACCACAGATTTAGGATTCCTTTGATGATTTTCTTTTGCATTATAATTTAACTAGGAATTTTAATAATTTAGATGGGTTGAAAAAAGAAACAAGAGTAAAACCAGCTGGCTGCTCTATGCAAAACCATATCTTGCATTGACCGTAGTTCTAATTTGCTCAAATAGACCTCCGTATTCAAACTGTTCAGGTTATTGGAAATTTTACTTTGCTATCGTTTTGAGTCAAACTGTTTGCGAGAGAAAACTTGTTGTTGTTGTTGTTGTATATCGTTTTAAGATAATTACCTTGAATGATAAACCTATGGGGGGCGTTTGGTTGTGTAGTAAGAGGTTACATAAATTAAGGATGCCTAAGTATTTATGTAGTGCTATTTAATGGATGTTTGGTTGTGTAGTAAGGATGAGTAACTTAATGCATGCATATATTCGTGTCAAAAGACTAAAATACCCTTACATTTGAATTAGTATTATGTATTAATAAGACGTTTTAATCTAATTATTGTTAATTATTAATTATTAATGATAATAATAATCATTTTTATTATTATGAAATATTAATAATTACTTAATTAAATATTAGAAACATTATTAATTATTTAACAATAAAAAATTATTATTGATTAATTATTTTAATTAATTATTATTATTTAATCGTTATTGTTAATAATTAATATTACTTGTTAAATACTATTAATTATTATTATTATTTATTTATTATAATAATTAATCTTTATTATTAATTACGATTTTTTGATAATTATTATTACTTATTAAATATTATTGTTTATTAGTTATTATAATTATTTGCTAACTATTAAATATTATTAATTACTCATTATTGTTAATTATTAATTATTATAAAAATAATTATATATGATAATAATAAATCATTTTTATTATGAAATATTAATAATTGCTTATAATTAATATTATTAATTATTTAATAATAAAAATTTATTATTGATTAATTATTTTAAATTATTATTATTAATTATGATTTTAATAATTATTGTTACTTATTAAATATTATTAATTATTTATTAATTATTAAATATTATGATTAATTATTTTTAAGGGGTATTGTTGGAAAAAAAAATTAAAGGGAATGGTGTATAACTTATGCAACCTATTTAAGTTGCATAAGTTATGCACCCTTAAGGCGTCTTATGTAACGGATGTTTGGCGACTTAAGGATGCATAACTTAAGTTATGCACCTTTTAAGTCACAAACAAACGGGCCCATTATGCTTACCATGAGGCAAGTTCTTTCAGCTATCCCACACCTCTTAGATATTGTTCAGGTCATCTCTAAACATATTCGTTAGGTTCAACGGTACATAAACATTTTCCTCAAAATGTTATTCGTGTGCTCTCACCGCAATATTCAAGTAGTATGTTTAGCCTAATGAAACAGCAGGTAGGCATTTTTTTTTCAAATTTCTTGAAATCTTTTTTTACGTATTCCTTTTGATAATTAAGATTATGGGATTAACTTAAAAGTATCATCAGAAATGATCAAGAGCTGATACTGCAGCACCTGAAGGTGAGAGAAAAATTACAGCTTTTATCATCCTTGATCTCAGTTTTGACGAGATGATAATTTCTTTCAGAAACTTCTTTTTCTTATATTTTTGATAATTTTTTTTTTTTTTAGTGATTGAGCACCTGTGTCACACAATTAAAGTATTACATACTTGTTTACATTGTAAAGTTGAATTTGAATTTAGCTCTGCATGAACAGAATGTGAAAAACTGGGGCACCTTATTTTAGGCAGTATGAGAGACTCGTATATATTAAATAATGAAGATCGTGGAGACTGGTTTCAATGGAAAACATAATAAATGTATAGTCTAGTCTATCTTCGGAATTAGATAAGCATCCAGCACCACAAACATAGATAAAGTTTATCATCAACAGTATAGTATGACATAAACAATATTTTGGAGTTTTTTTTTTTTATTTTAAGGACTGTGCAGACAAATGCATTACTTAGACAACCGGAGGCAAGGACGGATTTAGCATCACTAGCAATACAAGAAATGAAATGAGCATAATCAATATGTATTGGGACATTCGACGTAGCTCACAATTAGTTTAACATTCCGAACTTAGATTTGAAACCAGGATGTATAATTCAACAATATTTAATTAAACCAAACAATCAGAAAATTTCAACCACAAATTAGAGAAAACATTTCATGAAGCCTAAACTACGGACTCTACTCCAACTAAGCTCTCTAATAGAGATAGCTACCAAAAGCTAAGCAACAAAGAGTTGCAACAAAAATTAATTTAACAATAAAAGATTAGATTTGAAACTGGGATATATAGTTCAACATATTTATATTTAACCCGAAAGGCAGATAATTTATCAACCACAAAATTAGAAAATACATTCCAGGAAGCACAAACGTCAGGGACTCTACTGCAACCAAGCTCTCTGATACAGATAGCTACCAAAAGCAAAAGAACAGAACAATTGGTTGCGACATTTGTGTCCGTACCATTATCTGGTCATTTAACATTAATAGTTACATGCTATATCTGACGGATCACCAACACTTTAGCTTTTGAGGATGTAGTTACCTTTGCCTTCTGCAGCTCCTCTATCATGCTTCGCTCAACCTCTGAACCAGTCCAATATGTAATCTTCATAAGCTCGAGCACTCTGCATTGATCAGAAAGAATTTTACCAGTGTTATGATGGCCATGACACAATTCATATTCGTCTTGTCCAGTCTGACACATTTTATAGTTTGATCAAGACAGGAGAGGCCATCATGCTTCTTTAAAAGTAACTCACAAAATTGCGCGCAAATATTACTTTATTGAGAAATTCGTTTAAATTACGAGAAAACTTAAATACTCATAAAATAAGTTTGTATTTAATATGAATTTATGATCTGCTCTGATACCAAATGAAAGACGTAAATATTAATAAGCGTGTTTAAAAATAAGAACACGAATTGCCAGGATCCGTAAATCATATAAAATAACAAAATCTGAGTATAAAACTTACAAATTGAAGAGCAGAAATCGTTAATCGTTAGGCGGAAGCGTGAGTACTGATCTTCTTTGAGTTTTCCTCAGCCATAATGATGGTCAATAATGACGTTTTTCTCTCTTCTTATTCTGAATTTTCTTAAGGGCTAAATTAAGGGAAAGGGTGCCTTTAATTTCAGATCAGAGAGTATTTAATGCTGAGGCAACCAAAGGATCAAATACAATGAATCTGGTCCATCAGAATTTCCATCAAATTATGATGCACCCTTTAGTTAATTATCATAAATGTTGGCTTATATTAATTATCATAGGCCACATTAAATATTCCAACATGCAACTGATTCTCCTTGAAGTCTGACAAAATCTCCAATCATCCAAGACCAGATTTGCAATCGAAAAAGAGAAACCAGTGAGATCCCTGAATATCCTAGAACAACATTCCTTTCATTACCTAGAAGCAAGTTAAGGCATAAAATTCAACAACATTTTTTGGAAAGTCCTTATTAATCAAATGTTTCAAAAGGGGTGGTAGTGATTGCTAGTGTGTTTGTGAGAGGTTGAGAACCAGATGCAGGATTGAGGGGGAGAAATTGCACGTGGTAAAGAGGTGAGAGGAGAATTCACATGCTTCCCGACAGAGTGAACACTGGTTTACCAAAAGCATCTGCTTTTTGAAAGATTGTCAATTGTTGGTAGCTTGTCTCGCAGCAATAACCAAGCGAAGGTCGTAGCTCGTGTAGCCTCCAAATTAGTCTAACGTCAAAGGTGATCTTGGGATAAGATTTTGGAAGTTGTAGAGAGAGTGAGAGAGACAGCTGTAAGTTCCCTTTGAGAGAAACAGTGAATTTGATCTACTGCATTCAAACTCGATGTGCTAGAAAATGGGACTGAATTGTGCAGAACTTGATAGAGACGTAAGCTGCTGAGTTGAAAAGGAGGGGGAGAAGATTAAGGGCCTGAAATGCATGTTTGCTAGGAAATCAGTGTTTAAACTGGTCTTTAAAAAATTATGTTTAGCACTGAAAAAGGTTGTGATGACCGAAGAGAGATTTGGAAAGAAACAGTAACACTGATAATTGGCTTGCTCCTGAAAAGTACTGAGTAAAATTCTGTTAACTGGGAGTAAAGGATCCTTGCATTGCCAGATCCTTCCAATTCGAGGAGTGTTAGAGATGTCTTTTATCTAACCTTTAATCCTGTAGTAGTTATATTTATTTGTAGGGTACTATATGTAAGTTCGCAACAAATATGTATTGTGTAAAAGATACTCAATTGAAGCAACACAATCCCTTTAACATACTACCTTCTTCGTTCTCTCTTTCATTGAGAAAACCTAGCTTAATTGTAAATGGAGTCAGGATTTTACCAGTTCTAGAGCCATCGTGCCATCATGGTAAGGAGAGGTTAAAGGAGGAGAGATCACACACTCCTAGGTCCCTGACACTTTTTGGGAAGCACACTTTGTCCCAGGATATTGTCACTAGTTGCCTGTCATCAATTTCGTTTCCTTGCCAAAGAAGAAATGCCCTCCAGTATTTGTTGATGTTGGTTATGACCCATTTCGGTAATCTAAAAACTGACATAAAATATACTGGTACAGAGATGAGACTGGAGAGCCTGCAAGCAAGAGAGAACAGGGAAGAGCTCCAAGCATTTAGTTTGCAATTTAACTTATGAAAACAGAAATCATAATCCGCCTTTAAACTTTTGTATGATAGGGGTAAACCGACATAATTGGAAAGGTTGACAAACATCAACCAAAGAGTGCTGCACACTGCTCAGTTAGCAATCTGTCAGAGTTGATGAAAGCCAACTCTTAATTGAAGGGGTTTATTTGTAACCCCGACAACCTGGATTTTGTTTTGAGAATATAATACAAATTTAAATTACAATAAAATGTTATACTATTTTCACTTGAAACTCCATTTGTTGGAACTTGCAAGTAAAGACCAATTGGCAAACATTTTTACTAAAGTTTCTTCACAAAGAATCATTCAAAAGTTATCATCTATAAGTTAGATTCAATCAACGTATTCAAACCTAGATTGAGGAGTGTTAAAGAAAAATTCCCTCAAATTACTAGATGCCAGAAGATATCAAAACAAAAATAATCATCAACTCACCCAAAAGTCATTCATCATCGATCCATTTCATCATCCAGATTTTCACTATACTCAATAATATCTGGAGTCAAAATGTTTCAAAGAAAATGTTACAGCACCACCCTTTATATAGCCTATGCCCCTGGCCTTCAGTCTCAAGAGTTGCTTCAACTGTCCACTTAATTAACCGTGACTCTCCACTTTTGAACTGCCATAGTGCTGATGAGGTGTAACTGCTGCTTCATTTATCCTGGGTCGGTCCTTGGACCAATTAAGCTCTGTGCCCTCCCTCATGCACTAAACTTTTCTGACGAGATTAATGCTTGCTTATAGAAAAAGTTCAAACTTGAACTGATTATTGAAATCAAAATACTCTCTGACAAGATTAGTAGAAATCTATTAGCTATAGAAACCCGTGTTAATTAAAGGAGATTCTATCCATCTGAGAATCGAGCATGTCTAGCTTCTTGCTAGTCAACTTAGTATGTAATTCTTGTCAGCAAATTGAGTCTGACAAAACAATGATTTTTTGTTCTTCACTAGTTTCTCCTCGATGGATTTTCATGCTATAACTTATCTTAGATTTTCCCAGGGAATTTCTGTTTCAATCATCTTCTTGGCATTTTCACTTAATATTTAGCATTCATTCTTCAGGAGCAGTTCTAATGTCAATCATAATCATAATGATTAATAAAAACAACCAGATAGATGTATGCTTCCATATGATTTGCCCCAAGCTATGCTACTCTTTGCCTGCCTTACTTAACTAAGCACTCACAATCCTTTAGCTTCTTTTCGAGGCTTTTAGCTTCTTACTTTTATGATAAGTAAGTCGTCTTAACTATTTCTAGTCTGACTAATTTCTTTCTTCTGGCAAATCGACCGATGAATTACTTCCTAAACCCCGTCTTAACAAGTTGTTTTAGGATTGCTCGTAGTACACTTGATCCTGTCCAACAAGTTTACCTTGGGCTCATCACTCACTCGTAGTCTGACCACTTGCTTTTTAATGACTAAGCTTCAAACTACTCTTTACCACCTGCTATTAAAGAATAGAAAGCCTTCTTGTCTAGGGATGTCAGCAGCAAGGAGCACTATAAGTTGGAAGCCAAGGCGAGGATGTTAGTCAGTTGACCTACAGTTGACCTACAGGCGAGTATTTAAGTAAGTAAATGGGTACCGTTAGACGGGACCCACGGACCTACAGGTCTTGAGCACACCACCTCTTTTATTTATTCGGGAAACTTCTGTTTACAAATCAATCTCGTGAATAAACTCGACAATAGTGTCTTGAATCGGAACTGAAAAAAGATACTATTTTCTTTCAAGTTCTTCTCAGCACCTACGTCCCCTTTTCCTGTAGCAATAAAAGAGAGCTGGGCAACGAAAACTAAAAAAGAAACTATTTTATTATAGGGCAATATTATACACTGAGCACTTGGTTGTTATCAAGTTCAAACACTGACTCGGGTCAATTTTCAATGCCTGCAATAGCAATCGAAAGATGCCGTAAGTTTAATAGGTTACCGATACATGAAGGCCGCTCCTAACATTGAGAAAAATCTACGTTCTCTAGTACGGTGAAATAGAAGACAAATTGATTCAGGCAACATTCGTTGGTTGCAGTAGACAATACCAAGGTAGCGCAGGTGCTTAAGACTGGGGGCAAACCCCAATGAAGATACATAATATGCGAATAGTTGTATGCAAAGGCGAATGGCCCCAGGTATATTAAGATTGGGGTTTTTGAAATCTTGTTCACAGACCCGAGCGTTTCTTTTTGAGATCAAGATCCTGGTTTGCTAAATTGACAGTGCAAGGTACTTCAAAGATGAGATCTTCCATTCAAGACAGTGCCCCCTTCCCTTGGTCCGCATTGAGGGAAAGCTACCTGCTCCCTATTGCATAAAGCCAGGAGAAATATTTCTCATCATTTGGTCATAAAAAAGGGGCAGGGTCTTCAGCGTATTCAGTAGGCAAGGAAGTTTTGCCAAGACTGATCCAGAAATGACTAGAACGAAATAGGAATGCATTAGGAAAGACAGGAAAGACCGATGAATCTTTGTTATGGCATAGGAGGATGGGGCATCCATCTGATGGTGTTTTCAAAGATTTTTTCCCTAATTCATATAGAAATTGGGTTTTAGTAGCGAGGTTTGTAAGCTTTCTAAGCGTTCGTTGTTAACTTTGAAATCTTCAGACAATAAATCGTTTTAGCCTTTTAATTTAGTGCATTCTGATTTGTGGAGTCCTGCACCTATCGATTCGTATAAAGGGTTGAAATGCAAAAAGGTGTCAGGTTACATATACTCAAGGCAAGCGCGCTTTTTCATGTTTAAAGTGCAAATGGAGAGTGCCAGTTGACAGGCGGCCCCGTAGTCCCCAACGTAAAAAAGAGGGCGGATCCATTTGGAAAGATAGATCGTTTATATTATTTGTTAAGGCTTTGGGGCTCATGCGCTCCATCTCGTCTCGTCCTCTTACTACGAACCTTTATTTTCTTTCCGGATTTCTATATGAGAAATAGTCGTTACCTCAACAGATTGTAATTAGGTTGTAAACTTGGCAACGATATTTATTTATTTCATCAAATTAGGAAAGGCAACGGTATTGCATTGTAAAATGAATAACTCAATCAACAAACCAAAAGCATTCTTTTATTAAGAATTTATCAGATATATAAATACATTTATGCTAATCCAAAATGAACTAATTGCAATAGGAAATTATATACTGGAGAAGTCCATGAAGAGTAGGGGCATGTTACTTATCCGATACGATAATGTTGCAGGCCAGCCAAACCAATTAAAATGTAGACAAACATTGAATGTCCCAATTATGTATCACTAACATCGGTGGGATTCATGCTCGAAGATTAGCTCAGAATATCGTTTCTAATTTAAGGTATTCGCTTTCAAAGTAGTTTAGCATTGATACCGATGAAACACAAAGCCGGAATGGAGATCCATTGGACAACTACTTATTGATGCCTGAAATAATACATTAGAGCATATCTTTTTTGGTGATGCTTAGGACATTTCTTCAAAACTCGCACAAGTTTTTCTCCAATTTTGACCGATTGTTCGATTCTGTTTCAACTGTTTATTTTCATATCTTTTATTATCAATTTTAATTTTTTGAAACGAACAATATTTGTATTTTTTTTAAGGAATTTGATATATTATATTTGATTTTATTTGAATTAATGAACTCAGCACTTCTGATTGAATTATGCGTCTAAAATGTCGCACAAAACGGAAGAGCTACTCAGAACACATGTCGAATATTATCAATAGCAATATAAGTATTAAAATGAGCATAATCAATTTGTATTGGGACATTTGACTTAGCTCACAATTCATATAACATTCCAAATTTAGATCTGAATCTAGATGTATTTCAACATTTTTTTAAAGAAACGGAAAGGCAGACATTATCGACCACAAAATAAGACGATAGATTTATACGAAGCTCAAATTACATGGACTCTACTCCAACTAGATTCTCTAATATAGATATCAAGCAAAAGAAAATTAACAGATAGTTAGCGTCTTTGTGTCCGCGCCATTATCCAGTTATTCAACATTAACAGTTCATTCTCTTTTTGACGGATTATCACCACATTAGCTTTCGAGGAAGTAGTTGCCTTCGCCTTCTGTAGCTCCTCTATCATGTTTGGCTCAACCTCTGAACCGAACCTGTACGCAACCTTCACAAGGTCAAGCACTCTTGCATTCAGCATAAAGAACTTTACAAGTGTTATGCCGGCCATGACACCATTCAAATCCTCGATGTCTATTATAACACTTTTCAAAGTCTTATCCAGACAAGAGAGGCCATCGTACTTCATTGAAAATAACTCTAACATTTGAACATCAACCCAATTGGTGTCGCTTTTATTATCATCGACCTGCGATACTTAAATTTACTTTGGTTAACATAATGATTACTCCCAAAAAGCTTGCAATTAAATAAAAGAACAGAAATATGTGACCTGAGCTACAAAGAGCCAATACAGTCCCTGAATTGCACAGACAGCTCAGTACTAACTAGAAAATTTAGCATAATTTAACAACTACAAAATAAGGCATTGCTTTGCAGATTTCAATTGGAAAGCTACTATTTCAAGACTGACAACTTCTTTTTGAAAGATTACATGTAGAATAATGACCCATGGAGCAACATTGAAACAACATCTGAATCCAACAAAATTCGATATAGAAAATAAAAATAGAAAATAACCTTTATGTGTAGTTCTTCAAGAAAAAGCATGCTCTGAAGCAACCAAATGAAAGCATCGTACATCCTCTTGTTCATGTTTCTGATAATTAGATGTAGCTCTAACTGTCTTACTTGGGGAAAAGTGAAATTCAACGGTAAAGCGGCAAGAGACAAGGACTGTGTAGAAATATGAAAATAAATTAGAAAATAGCAAATGTTCTCTATATATTAGAAGTTATCTATGGAAGATACAAGTCAAGCTGATTAAATAAACTGACTATAACATAGCAGCAATCTCAATTTGGGTGAACGTGTCATACATATCAAACATATCAAGCATGTATATCTCAGCGATAACACAATCATATAATTTAAAATTACAAGAACACATAAATCCAGAGCTTACCTCGAGAAAACAAAAATCCAAACTGAGAGAAGAAACAGTGACCGCAGTGCTAGTCAGGAACTCCAGATTCATGGAAGCAAACGGTTGTAAATAATCAAGGAATATGAAGTTCTGAATTTTTACTTGCTCCAAACATGGGGCGGAAACAACCTCTACTTTCTCAACATGATGACTGAAACCAAATTCTAGATGCCTCAGAAATGGCAAACTCAACTTGATTGAGATACGTTGATCACCCAAGGCTGCAAAATGCGTACCTATAAAAGTGGTTAGGTTATTGGACAAATGGATCAGCGAATGCAGATCGTCATTGGAGATTTGAATATAGTGCAAGGTCAAAGTGGAAAGGCGGACCAATCCCTGGAAACCAGCAGGAAGGACGATATGACATCGGCGAAGTAGGAGTTCTTTGAGAGAATGAAATGAGGGGAGATGTATTACTCCACGACCAGAGAAACTGGAAAGGTAAAGCATTTCGATGGGACCTTTTTGGAGAAGCAAGTCGAGGAGGCGCTGGAGAAGGGCAAATTGGTCGGCGCTGAAGCTGTGAAAGAGTGAGAAGTAAAGAAGCGGGCCGTGGAGAGATGAGACGACGTGATGGACACGCTCGATCCAGCTGGACGGGACAGGGTCGTTGCTGTAGATGTCGGTGGTGTCGCCTAATCGATCGCCGTTAGGGCCGAGAATGAGATGGGGAAGGTGGGGAAGGTGGGTCCAGAGGTGGCGCCAGGAGTGAGCCAGAACCGATGTACGGATAGCGTCCTTGAGCTCGAGGCGAGAGAGAATGGAGACTAACACATCTTGGGGAAGCGAGCTGATCCGATCCGCTTCTTCCATTGAATTTGGGATGGCTTTGTGGAGTTGAGCTCCAGTGAGATCCGCGCGAGAGAGAAAGAGAGGGGTTATTTCTAGGGTTTCAGCCTGATTTGCTTTGCGAGAGAATTGAGGGAAAGAGAGGAGAGGAGTCTACAGTCTACAGTCTACAGGGGAGCAAAGATAAAGAAGATGCAATGCAACCCCAATGTGCTGTGGTGTGGCCAACTATAGAGAACAAAGTCAAAAAGGCAAAGGGGTATCGTATCTCTACGTGAGTGGTATCTCTGTGTTATTTTCTCAAAAAAAAAAAAAGAAAAAAAATCTTTTTATGTAAAAACAGGGAATTATTAAGTTATTTCTTTATTATTCACTCGCAACAATAGAGGGTCTTAGAACAGATGCATAGGACATTTCTTCAAAACTCGCATAAGATTTTGTCCAATTTTGACAGATAGTTCGATTATGTTTTCAACTGTTTCATTTTCATATCTTTTACTATTTATTTTAATTTTTCTAATTTTAAAGAATTTCATACTGTTATATTTGATTTTTTATATATATATGAACTCAGCAACTTAGAATGAATTATGCGTCTAAAATGTCGAGAAAAAAAATTAAAAAAATGGAAGAGAAAATCAGAACAATTGCGTCAAATTCAATACGTTCAGGTTGAACTTTTAGATGCATAGTACTGTACATTTAAAAGTTCAATTCATAGGCAACTTGAGATAAGTAAATTTTATATTTAAGTCAGCAAAAATAAATGCAAATGTTTAATTTTGAGCACAAAGACGACTGAATAGAGAGGAGGTATCAATGTCCACCATTTGAGTCCTTCAAATGTTCTAAAATTTAACTTTTAGTGTTTTTTTTCAATATATAAAATTTAAATTTTGAATCCAAACCGTCAATCTTATTCGATGTAATGAGAGGATATATGATGCGTTGTCATAAAATTTTATAATTGAAAACGAACGAATCAAAATAACTATGATAGATTAATTCTAATATGTTCATTTTTCAACCTCTTGATCAAGTATCAAATGAACTTCAAAAATTATAAAATTTTATGACAATGCATCCGTCGTTAAAATAAACAAGATCAACGGTTCGGATCGGATGATTATATTTTAAATTTTTGAAATTTATAATAAAAAAGCAAAGTGTGGCATTTGTGGCACCACAAAAGTGTGGCACCGGAACCTTACTCAGAAAATACCTTTCAGATAGCCCAAACTACATGGACTCTACTCCAACTAAGCTAGCAAAAGCTAAACAACAAAGTTGCCAGCTCTTGGGTCCGCACAATTATCTAGTTATTTAACATTATCAGTTAACATTCTCTATCTGACGGATTATCACCACATTAGCTTTAGGAAGTAGTCACCTTCGCCATCTGTAGCTCCTCTATCATGTTTGGTTCAAGCTCTGTATCAGTCCTATACACAACATTCATAAGCTCAAACGCTCTTGCAATCAACATAAAGAACTTTACAAATGTTATGCGGGTCATGACACTATTGACACTAATCAAATCCCCCATGTCTATAATTACACTTTTCAAAGTCTTATCACCACATTATCAGTTACATTCTCTATCTGACGGATTATCACCACATTAGCTTTCGAAGAAGTAGTTACCTTCGCCTTCTGTAGCTCCTCTATGATGTTTAGTGTAAGCTCTGAATCAGTCCAATACACAACATTCATAAGCTCAAGTGCTCTTGCATTCAGCATAAAGAACTTTACAAATGTTATGCGGGTCATGACACTAGTGACACTAACCAAATCCTCCATGTCTATTGTTAAAGTTTTCAAAGTCTTATCCAGACAGGAGAGGCCGTTGTGCTTCGTTGAAAATAACTCTTTCATTTGAACATCAACCCTAGTGGCGTCACTTAAAATATCAGCAACCTGCAAAACTTAAATTTACTTTGGTTAACATAATGATTACTCCCAAAAAAACTCGTAATTTCAAGAAAGAACAGAAATATGTGACAGGAGCTACAAATAGGCAATAATATACAATACATGAATAGCACAGAGTTTTCAGTACTAAGTAGAAAGTTCAGCAAAAGTTAAAATTTCAAAATAAGACATTGCTTTGCAGATTTCAAACTGGAAGGCTACCCTATGAAGCTATGACCATTACTTTTGGAACTATTAGATGTAGAATAAGGATTTACAGAGCAAAATTGAAACGACATCTAAATCCAAAAATGACTAATATAGAAAAAAAATAGAAAATAACCTCTATGGTTAGTTCTTCAAGAAAAAGCATGCTCCGAAGCAACCATAGGAAAGCATCATATATCCTCTTGTCCATGGTTTGGATAGTTAGACGTAGCTTCAACTTTCTTACTCCAGGAAAAGTGAAATTCGACGGCAAAGCGGCAAGAGACAGAGGCTGTGTAGAAACATGAAAATAGATTAGAAAACAACAAATATTCATTATAGATTAGAAGCTAATCTATAGAAGATTCAAATCAAGCTGATTAAGTAAATTGTGCATGATAGAGCAGCATTCTCAATTCTGATTAGGTAAGGACACCAATTTTTTGGATTTGTACTCAAACATGCTGTGCATATAAAACATTTATATCGCAGGAACGACACAATCATATTTATTGAAACTTGCAAGAATATATAAAGCTTAAGCTTACCTTGAGAACATCAAACTCCAAATCGAGAGAAGAAACCATGACAACACTAGTCACCAACCCCAGAGTGAGGGAAGTAAACTTTTCTAAATCAGAATATCCGCAGTTCCAAATATATGCATGCTCCAAACATGGGGCAGAAACAACCTCTAGTGTTCGAATATTACAATTGATATAAAATTTGAGATACCTCAGCGATGGCAAACTCAACTTTATTGAGAAAAATTGATCTTTTGAGGGTTTAATATCCGTGCATTCTAAAGTGGTTAGGCTATTGGATATATGGATCAGCAAATTCAGATCGTGGTTGGAGATTTGAACAAATTGCAAGCTCAAAGTGGAAAGGCCAATGAATCCCTGGAAACCAGTAGGAAGGACGATACGACAATTGCAAAGTTGGAGTTCTTTGAGAGAATGAAACGACGGGAGATGTATTTCCACGCGATCAAATAATGAATAACCAGTGGAAAGGTGCAGCCTCTCGAGGCAACCTTTAGAATGAAGCAAATAAAGGAGGCGCTGGAGAAGGGCAGATTGGTCGGGGAGGAAGGTATCAGAGAGTGCGAAGTGGAGAAGGGGGCCGCGGAGAGAGGAGACCACGTGATGGACACGCTCGATCCAACTGGACGCGACACGGCCGTTAATGTTGCCAGTGTCGCCTAATGGGTCGAGGTAGGAACCGAGACTGAGGCGGGGACGGAAGGTCCAGAGGTGGTGCCAGGAGCGAGCCAGAATCGATGTACGGACGGCGTCCTTGACAGAGAGGCGGGAGAGGATGGAGACTTTCAGTTCTGAGGGAAGCGAACTGAGCCGATCCTCTCCTGCCATCGAATTTGGGAACACTTTGTGTAATTGTGGACCTCTAGTGAGTGAGAGAAGGGTTTTTTTGTAGGGTTTCAGCCTGTCCGCTTGCGAGGTTGCGGGCCAAAGAGAGGGAGAGGCGAGATTACGGGGAGGAAAGAAAAGAAACTGGCCACTTATCAGTTATCAATATAAAAACTGCCGAGAAAAAATAAACCTGCCAATTCTTTGGTCAAATTTTATTGACGCTAATTGATCCAATGAAAACAAATGCATTCTTTCTTTAATTTTATTGTTTGATAAAAACAAATCAATTTTCGGTAGCCAGTTTATGGCAGTGAGCACCTAAATAAAATTATAATCCTTTACACAAACACATGTTTCGATCAAGCTCTCAAATTGATTAATAAAATTAGTACATGCCAGAGTAGCTCATGTTCAATGGTCCTGTGTGAAAATCATGTGTAAATTGCTTCATTTTGTAAGTTGGAAAAAGAAAAAGTATGAGATATACGATAGTTGGCTCTTATGTAAAAACTCTGTAATCTACTTTCAATTTTTTAATAATTCTCTAGTGTCCCATAAGTCGACCACAAAATGCCACACTTTTTTTTATCTTTTATTTCAAAATTTAAATTTTAATCAACCGATCCGAACCTTAGATCTTGTTTATTTTAATAATGAATATGTTGTCATCAAATTTTATTATTGTTTGAGTTCATTTGATCTAATGAGCTCCAAAAATTATAAAATTTTAGGACAACAAATCCATCATTAATATAATTAAAATCAAAAGTTCGAATTGATTCATCGAATATTAAATTTTAAAATGAAAAAAATTAAGTGTGACATTTGTGGCGCCTTAAAAATATGACATCGTAACCTTACTCAATAATATTTATTAGATTAAAAAGTAGTTTACTCGTGTGTACATAAAAAACGGTAAGTGGAATTTAAAGTTAGTTTTATATACTTATTTAATTGACATAATCTCGTATGAACTAATTACGATAGGGAATCACTTATGTATTGGAGAAATCCATGAATGGCAAGGGCATGTTAATTGTTCGATCATTTTGTAAGCCATCCATCTCAATTAAAATGTAGACGAACAGTGATGCCCCAAGTATGTATCAATAAAATCGGTGGGAATCATTCTCAAAGACTAGCACAGAACATCTTCCTTTCTAATTCACGGGATTCATAGTGGTGTGATACCACTTATTTCAAAAAAAAATAATAATAATAATAATAAAATACGAGATTCATGCTAAAAGTGGTTTAAACTTTAAACCGATGAAACACTATACATTGGACTACTTCTTGATGCTTGAAAAAGCTGGTAGTGGAGATATACTGGCAAAGGCTGAAAGGCATAGCAGATAGCACCAATTTCGCCTGAACCAATGCCACGACGGTTGATAATGGACCCTTTTTTGTTCTCCTGATGGAGAGCAGCAACCCCAACTTCCCATTTTATAATGCCACAAGCCCACGACATCTTTCTTGGTGATGCTTACCCAGTGGGCAGTGGAGTTTTGTACTGGCATGAGTGATTGAGCGCCTGTCACACAATTAAAGTATTGCAACCTTATTTGCAATTGTAAAGTTGAATTAAAACTGGGCAACTGTTGGCAGTATGAGAGACTCGTGTGTTAAAAGAATGATGATTATGGAGTCTGGTTTCTATAGCAAATATAAAAAATATGGTCTATCTTGTGTAATAGATTAGCTTCCAGAACTACAAACAAAGACAATTTATCATCAACACTACACACTTTGCAGGCAATAACTGACATTTTGCATGCATGGACGGTGTTTTGGAGATTTGATTTCAAGGAATATGCTAAAAACTGCAATATTTAGACTACTGTAGGCAAGGACTAATTCAGCATCAATATTGAGACATTACACTTCACTCACAATTAACTTAACATTCCGAAATTAATTTCTAAACCAGGATATATAATCCCACATTTTTTTATAAACCCAAGAGGCAGACAATTTATCAACCACAAAACTAGCAAATACATTTCAGGAAGCTCAAACTACATCAGCTCTACTCCAATTATGCTCTCTAATAGAAATAGCTACCAAAAGCAAAAGGACAGAACAAATAACTCTTGTGTCAGCACCATATCCAACCATTAAACATTAACAATTACATTCTCTCTGTGACAGATCATCACAACTTCAGCTTCTGGGGATGTAGTTACCTTTGCCTTCTGCAGTTCCTCTATCATCCTTGGCTCAACCCCTGAACCAGTCCGATATGCAACCTTCATGAGCTTAAGAACTCTTGCATTTAGCAGAAAGAACTTTCCCGGTGTCATGCCGGTCATGAAATGATTCAAATTCTCCGTGTCTAATCTTCTGACACATTCCAAAGTCTGATCGAGACAGGAGAGGCCATCGTGCTTTTTTAATAGTAACTTTCTCATTAGTATGCCATTCCTATTGGCGTCAATTGAATGATCACCCAACTACAATAATTAGCATATTATTTACAATGGTTAACATAATGATTGATCCCAAAATAACTTGCAATTTAAAAAAAAAAACAGAAATATGTGACATTGGAAGTAGAAAGACCAATACAGTCCATGAATTGCACAGACTGCTCAGTACTTACCAGAAAGATTATCAGAAATAAGAACTACAAAATAAGACATTGCTTTGCAGATTTCAACTAGAAGGCTACTACATCAAGACTGGGACCATTGCTTTCGGAGCCATTGCATGTAAAATAATGTACCATAGTGCACCATTGAAAAAACACCCAAAACAAAGAGAATTTGATATAGAAAGAAAAAATAAAAAAATGAAAAATAACCTGTATGTTTAGTGTTTTAAGGAAAGGCATACCCCAAAGCAACCAAATGAAAGCATCATACATTCTCTTGTCCATAGCTCGGATCTTCATAGAGAGCTTTAACAATCTTACTTGGGGAAAAGTGAAATTAGATGGCAAAGCCGCAAGAGACAGAGACTGTAGAAACATGGGGGAAAGAAGATCAGAAAATAGCTATGGAAAGAAGATCTAGGTCAAGCTGATTAATTAAATTGAGCATAACACAGTAAATTCTCCGTTTGGGTTAGGAAACCACACCTATTATTTGGATTTGTATTCGAATGTGTTGAGCATATAAAACATGCATGCCTCAGGAATGACACAATCATATTTATTTAAAATTACAAGAATATATAAAGCTTAAGCTGACCTTGAGAACATTAAAACTCAACTCGAGAGAGGAAACCATGACAGCAGTAGTCAGAAACCCCAGGGTCACAGAAGCAAACTTTTCTGAATCAGAGTATGTGTAGTTCAAAATAGATGCTTGCTCCAAACATGGGGCAGAAATAACCTCAACTTTCTCAACAGAATTATTGATACCAAATTCTAGATACCTCAGCAATGGCAGACTCAACTTTACTGAGAGAGGATGATCTTCTGAGGCTACAAAATTGATACCTTGGAAACCGGTGAGGTTATTGGATGTATGGATGAGAAAATTCAGATCGTCATTGGAGATTTGAACAGATTGCAAGCTCAAAGTTGAAAGGCGTTGAAATCCCTGGAAACCAGTAGGAAGGACGATGCGACATTCGGAAAGTGCGAGTCTTTTGAGAGAATGAAAGGAGGGGAGATGTATTACCAAAGAATCAGATATAATGGAAAGGTGCAGTGTGTCGAGGCAACCTTCTTTTTGGAGAAGCAAATCAAGAAGGCGCTGAAGAAGGGCAGATTGGTCGTAGCTGAAGTGCTCACAAAGAGCGAAGTGGAGAAGGGGGCCGCGGAGAGACGAGACGACATGATGGACGCGCTCGATCCAACTGGATGCGACAGGCCCGCTGTTGCCGGTGTTGCCTAATGGGTCGCCAGGCCAACCGAGACTGAGGCGGGAACGGAAGGTCCAGAGGTGGTGCCAGGAGCGAGCCAGAACCGATGTACGGACGGCGTCCTTGAGAGGGAGGCGGGAGAGGATGGAGACAATCACTTCTGGGGGAAGCAAGCTGAACCTATCCGGTCCTGCCATGGAATTCGGGAACGCTTTGGGGAATGTTGGACCTCCAGTGAGTGAGAGAGGTGTTTTTTGTAGGGTTTTAGCCCGTCCGCTTGCGAGGTTGGGGGGCAAAGAGAGGAAGAAACAGGCTACTTATATTAATATAAAAACTTGTTTTGTTAATTGTTAATATGTTAATTACATTTTTTTCAGTTCTTATCATTTGATGAAGTCAGCAAACCTGCCAATTTTTAGGGAGGGGAAGAAAATACAAACCTGCCAACTCTTTGGTCAAATTTTATTGAGGCTAATTGATCCAACTGAAGAAAACAAATCCATTATTTATTTTAATTGTTTGATAAAAACAAATCAATTTTCGGTAGCCAGTTTATGGCAGTGAGGACCTAAATAAAATTATAATCCTTTACACAAACACATGTTTCGATCAAGCTGTCAAATTGATTAATAAAATTAGTACATGCCACAGTAGCTCATGTTCAATGCCCGTGTGTGAAAATTATGTGTAGCTTGCTTCATTTTGTAAGTTGGAAACAGAAAAAGTATGAGATCATAATTGGCTCGTATGTAAAAACCTTTTAATATACTTTCAATTTAAGTATTAATAATTATGAGTAAGGTCTTAATGCCTCACTTTTGTGGTGTAACAAATGCCACACTTTACTTTTTTATTTTTTATTTCAAATTTAAATTTTAATCATATGGTCCGAACTATAGATCTGGTTCATTTTAATGATGGATGCGTTGTCATAAAATTTTATAATTGTTCAAGTTAATTTGATACTTGATCGAGAGGTCGAAAATGAACAAAATCGTGTTAACTATAATAGATTATTCTAATATGTTTAAATTTCGACCTCTTGATTAGGTATCAAATAAGCTCCAAGAATTATAAAATTTTAGGTCAACAAATCTTCATCATTAATCTCTAACTCTACTACTTATAAATGTACGGATCCAAGAGGTGTTAACACGTTAGATCTAGCATGTAAACATGTGTTTTGTTGTTTGATCGATTTGATCTGGGTTGGATATTAATCGACAGACGAAGCAACGACATGTTTTGATTTTCCATCTAACAAGGAAACAAATTGAGCAATATAATTACCTGTATCTCTGATAGATTGAGCAACATATCTTTATTGCTTAACATTATTTTATTTTATTATTTGCCCATATATGAAGACATCTTTTGCAAATATAAAAAATATGGTCTATCTTGTGTAATAGATCAGCTTTCAGAACTACAAACAAAGACAATTTATCATCAACACTACACACTTTGCAGGCAATAACTGACATTTTGCATGCATGGACGGTATTTTGGAGATTTTGATCTCAAGGAATATGCTAAAAACTGCAATATTTAGACTACTGTAGGCAAGGACTAATTCAGCATCAATATTGAGACATTACACTTCACTCACAATTAACTTAACATTCCGAAATTAATTTCTAAACCAGGATATATAATCCCACATTTTTTTATAAACCCAAGAGGCAGACAATTTATCAACCACAAAACTAGCAAATACATTTCAGGAAGCTCAAACTACATCAGCTCTACTCCAATTATGCTCTCTAATAGAAATAGCTACCAAAAGCAAAAGGACAGAACAAATAACTCTTGTGTCGGCACCATATCCAACCATTAAAAATTAACAATTACATTCTCTCTCTGACAGATCATCACAACTTCAGCTTCTGGGGATGTAGTTACCTTTGCCTTCTGTAGTTCCTCTATCATCCTTGGCTCAACCCCTGAACCAGTCCGATATGCAACCTTCATGAGCTTAAGAACTCTTGCATTTAGCAGAAAGAACTTTACCAATGTCATGCCGGTCATGAAATGATTCAAATTCTCCGTGTCTATTCTGACACATTCCAAAGTCTGATCGAGACAGGAGACGCCATCGTGCTTTTTTAATAGTAACTCTCTCATTAGTATGCCATTCCTATTGGCGTCAATTGAATGATCACCCAACTACAATAATTAGCATATTATGTACAATGGTTAACATAATGATTGATCCCAAAAAAACTTGCAATTAAAAAAAAAACAGAAATATGTGACATTGGAAGTAGAAAGACCAATACAGTCCATGAATTGCACAGACTGCTCAGTACTTACCAGAAAGATTATCAGAAGTAAGAACTACAAAATAAGACATTGCTTTGCAGATTTCAACTAGAAGGCTACTACATCAAGACTGGGACCATTACTTTCGGAGCCATTGCATGCAAAATAATGTACCATAGTGCAACATTGAAAAAACACCCAAAACAAAGAGAATTTGATATAGAAAAAAAAATAAAAATGAGAAAATAACCTGTATGTTTAGTGTTTTAAGGAAAGGCATACCCCGAAGCAACCAAATGAAAGCATCATACATTCTCTTGTCCATAGCTCGGATCTTCATAGAGAGCTTTAACAATCTTACTTGGGGAAAAGTGAAATTAGATGGCAAAGCTGCAAGAGACAGAGACTGTAGAACCATGGGGGAGAGAAGATCAGAAAATAGCTATGGAAAGAAGATTTAGGTCAAGCTGATTAATTAAATTGAGCATAACACAGTAAATTCTCCGTTTGGGTTAGGAAACCACACCTATTATTTGGATTTGTATTCGAATGTGTTGAGCATATAAAACATGCATGCCTCAGGAATGACACAATCATATTTATTTAATATTACAAGAATATATAAAGCTTAAGCTGACCTTGAGAACATTAAAACTCAACTCGAGAGAGGAAACCATGACAGCAGTAGTCAGAAACCCCAGGGTCACAGAAGCAAACTTTTCTGAATCAGAGTATGTGTAGTTCAAAATAGATGCTTGCTCCAAACATGGGGCAGAAATAACCTCAACTTTCTCAACAGAATTATTGATACCAAATTCTAGATACCTCAGCAATGGCAGACTCAACTTTACTGAGAGAGGATGATCTTCTGAGGCTACAAAATTGATACCTTGGAAACCGGTGAGGTTATTGGATGTATGGATGAGAAAATTCAGATCGTCATTGGAGATTTGAACAGATTGCAAGCTCAAAGTTGAAAGGCGTTGAAATCCCTGGAAACCAGTAGGAAGGACGATGCGACATTCGGAAAGTGCGAGTCTTTTGAGAGAATGAAAGGAGGGGAGATGTATTACCAAAGAATCAGATATAATGGAAAGGTGCAGTGTGTCGAGGCAACCTTCTTTTTGGAGAAGCAAATCAAGAAGGCGCTGAAGAAGGGCAGATTGGTCGTAGCTGAAGTGCTCACAAAGAGCGAAGTGGAGAAGGGGGCCGCGGAGAGACGAGACGACATGATGGACGCGCTCGATCCAACTGGATGCGACAGGCCCGCTGTTGCCGGTGTTGCCTAATGGGTCGCCAGGCCAACCGAGACTGAGGCGGGAACGGAAGGTCCAGAGGTGGTGCCAGGAGCGAGCCAGAACCGATGTACGGACGGCGTCCTTGAGAGGGAGGCGGGAGAGGATGGAGACAATCACTTCTGGGGGAAGCAAGCTGAACCTATCCGGTCCTGCCATGGAATTCGGGAACGCTTTGGGGAATGTTGGACCTCCAGTGAGTGAGAGAGGTGTTTTTTGTAGGGTTTTAGCCCGTCCGCTTGCGAGGTTGGGGGGCAAAGAGAGGAAGAAACAGGCTACTTATATTAATATAAAAACTTGTTTTGTTAATTGTTAATATGTTAATTACATTTTTTTAGTTCTTATCATTTGATGAAGTCAGCAAACCTGCCAATTTTTAGGGAGGGGAAGAAAATACAAACCTGCCAACTCTTTGGTCAAATTTTATTGAGGCTAATTGATCCAACTGAAGAAAACAAATCCATTATTTATTTTAATTGTTTGATAAAAACAAATCAATTTTCGGTAGCCAGTTTATGGCAGTGAGGACCTAAATAAAATTATAATCCTTTACACAAACACATGTTTCGATCAAGCTGTCAAATTGATTAATAAAATTAGTACATGCCACAGTAGCTCATGTTCAATGCCCGTGTGTGAAAATTATGTGTAGCTTGCTTCATTTTGTAAGTTGGAAACAGAAAAAGTATGAGATCATAATTGGCTCGTATGTAAAAACCTTTTAATATACTTTCAATTTAAGTATTAATAATTATGAGTAAGTTCTTAATGCCTCACTTTTGTGGTGTAACAAATGCCACACTTTACTTTTTTATTTTTTATTTCAAATTTAAATTTTAATCATATGGTCCGAACTATAGATCTGGTTCATTTTAATGATGGATGCGTTGTCATAAAATTTTATAATTGTTCAAGTTAATTTGATACTTGATCGAGAGGTCGAAAATGAACAAAATCGTGTTAACTATAATAGATTATTCTAATATGTTTAAATTTCGACCTCTTGATTAGGTATCAAATAAGCTCCAAGAATTATAAAATTTTAGGTCAACAAATCTTCATCATTAATCTCTAACTCTACTACTTATAAATGTACGGATCCAAGAGGTGTTAACACGTTAGATCTAGCATGTAAACATGTATTTTGTTGTTTGATCGATTTGATCTGGGTTGGATATTAATCGACAGACGAAGCAACGACATGTTTTGATTTTCCATCTAACAAGGAAACAAATTGAGCAATATAATTACCTGTATCTCTGATAGATTGAGCAACATATCTTTATTGCTTAACATTATTTTATTTTATTATTTGCCCATATATGAAGACATCTTTTGCAAATATAAAAAATATGGTCTATCTTGTGTAATAGATCAGCTTTCAGAACTACAAACAAAGACAATTTATCATCAACACTACACACTTTGCAGGCAATAACTGACATTTTGCATGCATGGACGGTATTTTGGAGATTTTGATCTCAAGGAATATGCTAAAAACTGCAATATTTAGACTACTGTAGGCAAGGACTAATTCAGCATCAATATTGAGACATTACACTTCACTCACAATTAACTTAACATTCCGAAATTAATTTCTAAACCAGGATATATAATCCCACATTTTTTTATAAACCCAAGAGGCAGACAATTTATCAACCACAAAACTAGCAAATACATTTCAGGAAGCTCAAACTACATCAGCTCTACTCCAATTATGCTCTCTAATAGAAATAGCTACCAAAAGCAAAAGGACAGAACAAATAGTTGTCGACTCTTGTGTCGGCACCATATCCAACCATTAAAAATTAACAATTACATTCTCTCTCTGACAGATCATCACAACTTCAGCTTCTGGGGATGTAGTTACCTTTGCCTTCTGTAGTTCCTCTATCATCCTTGGCTCAACCCCTGAACCAGTCCGATATGCAACCTTCATGAGCTTAAGAACTCTTGCATTTAGCAGAAAGAACTTTACCAATGTCATGCCGGTCATGAAATGATTCAAATTCTCCGTGTCTATTCTGACACATTCCAAAGTCTGATCGAGACAGGAGACGCCATCGTGCTTTTTTAATAGTAACTCTCTCATTAGTATGCCATTCCTATTGGCGTCAATTGAATGATCACCCAACTACAATAATTAGCATATTATGTACAATGGTTAACATAATGATTGATCCCAAAAAAACTTGCAATTAAAAAAAAAACAGAAATATGTGACATTGGAAGTAGAAAGACCAATACAGTCCATGAATTGCACAGACTGCTCAGTACTTACCAGAAAGATTATCAGAAGTAAGAACTACAAAATAAGACATTGCTTTGCAGATTTCAACTAGAAGGCTACTACATCAAGACTGGGACCATTACTTTCGGAGCCATTGCATGCAAAATAATGTACCATAGTGCAACATTGAAAAAACACCCAAAACAAAGAGAATTTGATATAGAAAAAAAAATAAAAATGAGAAAATAACCTGTATGTTTAGTGTTTTAAGGAAAGGCATACCCCGAAGCAACCAAATGAAAGCATCATACATTCTCTTGTCCATAGCTCGGATCTTCATAGAGAGCTTTAACAATCTTACTTGGGGAAAAGTGAAATTAGATGGCAAAGCTGCAAGAGACAGAGACTGTAGAACCATGGGGGAGAGAAGATCAGAAAATAGCTATGGAAAGAAGATTTAGGTCAAGCTGATTAATTAAATTGAGCATAACACAGTAAATTCTCCGTTTGGGTTAGGAAACCACACCTATTATTTGGATTTGTATTCGAATGTGTTGAGCATATAAAACATGCATGCCTCAGGAATGACACAATCATATTTATTTAATATTACAAGAATATATAAAGCTTAAGCTGACCTTGAGAACATTAAAACTCAACTCGAGAGAGGAAACCATGACAGCAGTAGTCAGAAACCCCAGGGTCACAGAAGCAAACTTTTCTGAATCAGAGTATGTGTAGTTCAAAATAGATGCTTGCTCCAAACATGGGGCAGAAATAACCTCAACTTTCTCAACAGAATTATTGATACCAAATTCTAGATACCTCAGCAATGGCAGACTCAACTTTACTGAGAGAGGATGATCTTCTGAGGCTACAAAATTGATACCTTGGAAACCGGTGAGGTTATTGGATGTATGGATGAGAAAATTCAGATCGTCATTGGAGATTTGAACAGATTGCAAGCTCAAAGTTGAAAGGCGTTGAAATCCCTGGAAACCAGTAGGAAGGACGATGCGACATTCGGAAAGTGCGAGTCTTTTGAGAGAATGAAAGGAGGGGAGATGTATTACCAAAGAATCAGATATAATGGAAAGGTGCAGTGTGTCGAGGCAACCTTCTTTTTGGAGAAGCAAATCAAGAAGGCGCTGAAGAAGGGCAGATTGGTCGTAGCTGAAGTGCTCACAAAGAGCGAAGTGGAGAAGGGGGCCGCGGAGAGACGAGACGACATGATGGACGCGCTCGATCCAACTGGATGCGACAGGCCCGCTGTTGCCGGTGTTGCCTAATGGGTCGCCAGGCCAACCGAGACTGAGGCGGGAACGGAAGGTCCAGAGGTGGTGCCAGGAGCGAGCCAGAACCGATGTACGGACGGCGTCCTTGAGAGGGAGGCGGGAGAGGATGGAGACAATCACTTCTGGGGGAAGCAAGCTGAACCTATCCGGTCCTGCCATGGAATTCGGGAACGCTTTGGGGAATGTTGGACCTCCAGTGAGTGAGAGAGGTGTTTTTTGTAGGGTTTTAGCCCGTCCGCTTGCGAGGTTGGGGGGCAAAGAGAGGAAGAAACAGGCTACTTATATTAATATAAAAACTTGTTTTGTTAATTGTTAATATGTTAATTACATTTTTTTCAGTTCTTATCATTTGATGAAGTCAGCAAACCTGCCAATTTTTAGGGAGGGGAAGAAAATACAAACCTGCCAACTCTTTGGTCAAATTTTATTGAGGCTAATTGATCCAACTGAAGAAAACAAATCCATTATTTATTTTAATTGTTTGATAAAAACAAATCAATTTTCGGTAGCCAGTTTATGGCAGTGAGGACCTAAATAAAATTATAATCCTTTACACAAACACATGTTTCGATCAAGCTGTCAAATTGATTAATAAAATTAGTACATGCCACAGTAGCTCATGTTCAATGCCCGTGTGTGAAAATTATGTGTAGCTTGCTTCATTTTGTAAGTTGGAAACAGAAAAAGTATGAGATCATAATTGGCTCGTATGTAAAAACCTTTTAATATACTTTCAATTTAAGTATTAATAATTATGAGTAAGGTCTTAATGCCTCACTTTTGTGGTGTAACAAATGCCACACTTTACTTTTTTATTTTTTATTTCAAATTTAAATTTTAATCATATGGTCCGAACTATAGATCTGGTTCATTTTAATGATGGATGCGTTGTCATAAAATTTTATAATTATTCAAGTTAATTTGATACTTGATCGAGAGGTCGAAAATGAACAAAATCGTGTTAACTATAATAGATTATTCTAATATGTTTAAATTTCGACCTCTTGATTAGGTATCAAATAAGCTCCAAGAATTATAAAATTTTAGGTCAACAAATCTTCATCATTAATCTCTAACTCTACTACTTATAAATGTACGGATCCAAGAGGTGTTAACACGTTAGATCTAGCATGTAAACATGTGTTTTGTTGTTTGATCGATTTGATCTGGGTTGGATATTAATCGACAGACGAAGCAACGACATGTTTTGATTTTCCATCTAACAAGGAAACAAATTGAGCAATATAATTACCTGTATCTCTGATAGATTGAGCAACATATCTTTATTGCTTAACATTATTTTATTTTATTATTTGCCCATATATGAAGACATCTTTTGCTATATAAATAAAGAATCGGATGATTAAAGATTAAATTTTTAACATAAAAAAGTATGGCATTTGTGACACCGTAAAAATATGGCATCAAAACCTTACTCAATAATGTTTATTAGATTGAAAAATAGTTTACTCGTGTAGATAAAAAACAGTAAGTTGAATTTTAAATTAGTTTTATATACTTTTTTTTAATGGACATAATCTCGTACTGAATTTTATTTTGAAAAAAAAGTAATATAAGTTTAAATTTCACTCAAAATGCTACACTATTTTCACTCGAAACTCCATTTGTTGGAACTTGAAGTAAGAACCAACTGGCAAACTTTTTTACTAAAGCTCTTGACAGAAAATCTTTCCAAAATATCATATACAAGTTAGATTCAATAAATCAAATAGCATTCTTTGTTAAGAATTTATCAGATATACAACACAAGTACATTTACGCTAACTAGCAGCAGTGCCCGCTCAATGTGCGGGCGGACTCAAAAATATGATATGTGAAAAATAAAACTATCCAAAATCACATAAAAATCAATAAAAATTTAAACAACGGTGAAGATACAACAGTGTTACAATATCTTAAATAAAAAATATTATTTGACACAAAATGTTGTTCATTTTCAATATTTTATGGTCAGCATTGTGACTAATGACTAATTATAGTGAATTAGTCAATGGTTTTCGTGTTATTTGACACGAATATGTTTTTCTTTTAAAAGCGATATAATCATGACATATCATTATCTTCGTGTTATTAATATATAGACCTTTTATAATTAGTCATTGGTCACAAAAAAAAAAAGTAATATTAGAAGAGAGGATTTGCCATATTACCTTGTATCCCAAATTTACTGCAATATTCAATTTGGTATTAAGAAAAACATTTTAATCTGTAACCTCATTTACCAGTTATATATCATTTGCTTATATTTTAGTCAATAGCCCCAACTTAACTATCTCTTGTCCAAATATCGCTGTAGATAACTTTCAATCCATACGGTTCAATCTAGGATTTTCTTCATCCTAAGACACATTGCAAATATAGAGATTTCGTGAATAATAGGAAGATTTACTACTGAACCCGAAATTGATTTCAATTTATGATCGTTGATCACATTTTAATTCAACCATCATCAATATCCTTCAAATAAAATTGACTATAGGTTCTAATGACGAAATATTAGTTAATCCCAATAAAAATGTTAAATCAGATATTCATTGATACACAAAAACACATAGGCACAAGTGACTATACATTGAAACTTGTTCTAATCATTAAATCTCACTCAAAATGACATGTACTCTTGAGGCTTGTAGGGGCCTTTCTCGAGACATAATACACCCCGGTTTTGTAGATTGGTCCACTCATTAAAAATGCTCCCCATTTTCTTTTCCTATTGCTGTATTATAATTATTATTTAGAATAAAAAACATCAAGCTACTATACAGTAACTCATTTCCAACTATGCAAAATTCAACAATCTAAGCAATAGTATAACAGTTACAATTAATTTTAGATGTTAAACTGCAAACACAAACTTAATTTGGAAGGAAACATCAAGAAAAAATACAATGTCAAAAGATATATCCATATAAGCAGATGCAAACTTCAATGGTGCATTTCAGTATCTGAGCTGCAGAGAGAATAAAATCGCAAAACTTCTCAACTTTATGAAAGAAGTAGAAAAGTTTAAAACAGATTGCAGTTTCATAAATGAAACTCTCTGGGCTACACAAGCAAAAGAAAAATTGCAAGAAATTGGAATAAATTTAAAATTTACAAGTAGTTTAACTATTTTGAAATGATAGTTACGGCATTTTATTTATTTTTGCTAATTAGAGCCTAAATTTAAAATTTCAGATATTACTAATCAATGCAATTGTTAGAAAATGGATCATATCGTTTTATTTTTGTTCTTATAATTTTTTTATTATTACTTATTTATTGAAAATATGTCATCATCTATCTTTTTGTATATTTATTTATTATCCTTTATAGCTATTCCTAAATATTCATTCTAGCACCGTATGAAATAGATAATGCAAGACATAAGGATTTATTATTTTTTTCTGAAAGTAGTTAAAAATCCTTAACTTTTCGAATTCTCATATTAAATGTAAGACAATTGGATAAACCATTCAAACAGTACACAAATGTCCAATCAGGTGCATCTCAATTATCAACTACTTTTCACATTAGAAAACAAAAAGAAAACACAAATTAAAACTCACGTTTAGTAGCTGAGAAGTGTTGTTCTGCCAGGAGAAGCGACCTTTTACTCTCCATACATTATCGAATATCATCAGCTTGATCTATCATTAGGGAAAGCAAAATAGAATTACTAACGCATCAAGAGGTGAGATCGCCATTAAATTTTATTGTCCTTCTACTTTTGCACATCTGAAAATTTATATAGGCGAATGAGAGAAGTTGATAGAAATAGTACAAAGTTGGTAAATTCTATCTGACTGATCAGACACAGAACAAATACACACTTATAAAAATTAAACAAACAATACTCCTAATTGGTTATTATTAATTGCTAACCTAAGAATACGAAACAAAATAAACAATGAAGATTCACCAATCAATAAGAGGAAAAACGTATAGAAAGCAAAGCAAATAGAAAAAGAGAATGAGAAGAGAAGACAAACATGGAACCTGGATCGTTTATCCAAGAAATAAAAATAAAAGAGAGAAAAATTGAAGAAAAACAAACAATAGTGAGAATAACAATCAAGAAGAGAAGGAGAAACAAACCCTAGTGAAAATGGAGGAGCGGCGCCAGGTTTAATTCAATACTTGAAATTTCCATTCTTGGCATTTACTAATTGGTCCTTGTTATGCATTAATTATAATCAAGACAATCACAAAAATTAAAACTTTTATACACACCCAGATACATGTAGAGAAAGGAAATCAAAGTGTGGTCTGGAGCTTTTGATCTTTATTGGGTGGGCACGCTCTCTGTATGACAGCAGGAGTACCATTGCTTTTTATGGTAGCATATGCAGATTAAGAATACCACCGAACCAATTAAACAACTAATCATTATGAAATATATCTGCTTGCATTTTGTAAATTAATATTTTCCTCTCTTGATTTAATTTCTATATTTATATCAAGAATTAATATTCACTAATAGGTGTCAAAATTGTAATAGAAAAATAAGATTCAAGTAACATACTCATCTTTTGACAAGGCCAGACCTGATCGCAGGCCCCACGACCCCCACTCCGTAATACTTGGTGCTTCTTAACCATGGCTCCACTGTGATGGGTTGAACAAATCAGTCGGGGAGGTTTTGTTAGTCGAATTAAAAAATCAAAATCAGAAATTAGGATGAGAAAGAAGGAAAGAAAGAGAATCAGAAAGCTGAACCTGGGATTTGTTGATTTTGAGGCGGACAAGGGCCTGATTGAGATTGACTCACCATGATTTGCAACCCTCTCTTTACCTCGTCAAGGTTGGGCACGATCTCAGGCCACCGTATCTCCATGGATCTCCTCCACGCCGAGCCCTTTTGCTGCCTCCTGTGAATCTGTGACCAAGTCTAGAACAGCGACAATGATGAGTTCTTCCTACTTCATTATCGTGATTTTCTTGTGCGCCATTGCCGCCTCTTGTTCTTGTTTCATGCTCAGATCTAGGGTTTTTAATATAACACAGAAGAAATGAATATTTAGTACATATATATGCAACACAAAACGGAAGGAAACAGATAAATTAAAGGAAAGAATTAACAATAAAATTAAAATGATTTAATAAATTCCTAAAATTGCGTTAAAAAATAGAAAAAAAAATAGCAAAAGAAATCATATTTGTGCGATGGAGCGGCGACTTCCTCATATTGCTAATTAGGGTAAACTCGAACGCGATGTGTACTTGGTAGGAGCGGCGCCATTTAGGCAGCTTCAAATTTGCACAAAAGGGGGTACCACATTTATTAGGGCGCACGCGAAGAGGGGAAACGGGGGTAGGGGGTGGGGTACCACATCGCCACCAAAGGGGTTTGCTTTTCTGAGAAATTTTGGAGGTTTTGCGATTTGCAATGAGAATAAAAGAGGGGGGGAGAGGGGAGGGAGAGTACAAATAATATTTACACGAAACTATTGGTTAGGTTATACGGAGATAGGAACTTAGACAGCGGCGGAGAAATGAAATAGGCTATACGGAGATTTGAAATGAATGAAATGGTTATACGGAGAAAGGCAGTGGCAGAAAATTATTGGGGCGCAAAATAAAAAAAAGTGGGTATACGGAGAATCGAACTCCCTCCGCTTACCGTCGCAACTTTTGATACAAACCATCAGTGCCATGTCTCTTTCCTGTCAAAAGTCTGACCCTTAAAATTAAATACAGATCTAAACCATAGATTACACAGATCAATGGTTTATAATTGATGTTAACAATTGTTTGAACCCCTTTGGTGATTTTTGTTGCGACCTTTCTCTACGTGCATTTATAAGTAGTAGAGATATGAAATGAATTAATTACGATAGGGAACCACTTATATTGGAGAAGTCCATGAACGGTAAGGGCATGTTAATTGTTCGATAATGTTGTAGGCCAGCCATCCCAATTAAAATGTTGTCAAAGAGTGAATGCTTCGCTAAGCAGTATGTATCAATAAAACCGGTGAGACTAATGCTCGAAGAGAACATCTTACTTTCTTATTTAAGGGATTCACGCTAAAAAGTTTAGCACTGATAAGCCGATGAAACACATATACATTACTTCTTGATGCCTGACGTTATATTGTAAAGTTCAATTTGAATTTAACACACAGCAAGTGAAAAACTGGGGCACCTATTGGCAGTATGAGAAACTCGTGCGTTAAATAATGAGGTGATGAAAAATCTATGGAAAAAAATATAATTATCTTTTCTTTGTTTTTTTTCCGAAACCTTGACAGAAGCTGCCAAGTAATGGAAAATATAATTATTAGTCTTGTGTATTAGATAAGCTTCCAGCACCACAAACAAAGATATAATTTATCATCGACACTACACAACGCAAGCAATGACTGACATTATGCATGGATGACAATATTTTTGGAGTAAAGAAATATGCTAACAAATGCCATATTTAAACTATTGGAGGCAAGGCCAAATTTAGCATCAATAGCAATATAAAAACTGAAATGAGTTGGCACATTTGACTCAGCTCACAATTAATTTAGAATTCCAAAATTAGATTTGAAACCAGGTTATATAATTCAACATCTTTTTAAAAACTCAAAAGGCAGACAATTTATCAACCGCAAAATTAGAATATACATTTCAGGAAGCTCAAACTACATGGACTCTAGTCTACTCCAACTAAGCTCTCTCTATTAGAGAAAGCTGCCAAAAGCAAAAAGATAGTAGCTGACTCTTGTGTCCACGCCATAATCCGGTCATTTAACTTTAACAGTCAAACTCTCTGTCTGACGGACCATCACCACTTTAGCTTTTGAGGAAGTAGTTAACTTTCCCTTCTGCAGCTCCTCTATCATGCTTGGCTCAACCTCTGAACCAGTCCCATATGCAACCTTCATAAGCTTAAGCACTCTTGCATTTAGCAGAAAGAACTTTACTAGTGTTATGCCAGTCAAGACAATATTCAAATTCTCTGTGACTACTCGGACACGTTCCAAAGTCTGATCGAGACAGGAGAGGCCATCGTGCCTTTTTAAAAATAAGTCTCTCATTAGAATGTCAACCCTATTGGTGCCAATTGAATAATAACCCAACTGCAACAATAAAATTATTTACTATGGTTAACATAATAATTAATCCCAAAAGACTCACAATTAAACAGAAATATGCGACATTGGAGAGCCAATATAGTCCTTGCACAGACTGCTCAGTACTAACTGAAAGTTTAGCAGAAGTACTATAAAATAAGGCATTGCTTTGCAGTTTTCAAGTAGAAGGCTATCATATCAAGACTATGAGACTAAATTTTGGAACCGTTATCGCCTTATCGGTAGAATAATGACCCATAAGCAACATTGAAACAACATCTGAAACCAAAAGAGTTTGATATAGAAACAAAGAAAAAATTAGAAAATAACCTGTATGTCTAATACTTCAAGGAAAGGTATGCTCCGAAGCAACCAAATGACAGCATCGTATGTTTTCTTGTCCATGGTTCGGACATTCACAAATAGCTTTAACCGTATTACTCGAGGAAAAGTGAAATTAGACGGCAAAGATGCAAGAGACAGAAACTGTATAAAAACATGGGGAAAAAATTAGATCATAAAACAAAAAAAGTTCTCTATAGATTAGAAGTCAAAAAGTTAACTATTGAAGATTCAGGTCAAGCTTGTAAAGTACATTGTGCATAAGAGAGAAGCATTCTCAGTCTGGGTTAGGTAACTACACCAATTTTTGGATTTGTATTCGAGCATGTTCTGCATATAAACACGTATGCCTCAGGAATCACACTATCATATTTATTTAAAATTATAAGAGCATATAAAGCTTAAGCTTACCTGGAGAACATCAAACTCCAAATTGAGAGAAGAAACTGTGACAGCAATGCTAGTCAGCAAACCCAGAGTCACCGAAGAAAACTTTTCTAAATCAGAGTTAGTGTAGTTCCAAATAGATGCTTGCTCCAAACACAGGGCAGAAACCACCTCTACTTTCTCAACGGATTCATTGATAAGGATTTCTAGATACCTCAGCAATGGCAAACTCAACTTTATGGAGAGAGGTTGATATTCTGAGTCTACAAAACCAAAAAGTTGATATTCTGATTGTACAAAATCCATAAATTTAAAAGTGGTTAGATCATTGGATTAATTTATGGATCAGCAAATTCAGATCGTCACTGGAGATTCCAACACTGTCCAAGCTCAAAGTGGAAAGGCGGTCAAATCCCTGGAAATCAGTAGGAAGGACGATGCGACATCCGTGAAGTTCGAGTTTCATGAGAGAATGAAAGGAAGGGAGATGTATAACGACACGATCAAACAACAAATCGGTTGATGAAATGGAGAGGTCCAGTGTCTCGAGGCAACCTTTAGAATGAAGCAAATCGAGGAGGCGCTGGAGAAGGGCAGCTTGGTCGGAGCTGAAGCGCTGAGAGAGAGCGAAGTGGAGAAGCGGGCCGCGGACAGACGCGACGACGTGATGGACGCGCTCGATCCAGCTGGAAGCGACAGGGCCATCGTTGTCGTCGTCTGATCCGTTGCCAGACCAACCGAGACGGAGGCGGGGACTGAAGGTCCAGAGGTGACGCCAGGAGCGTGCAAGAACCGATGTACGGACAGCGTCCTCGAGAGGGAGGCGGGAGAGGATAGAGGCTATCACTTCCGAGGGAAGCGAGCTGATCCGATCTGCTTCTGCCATTGAATTTGGGAACGTTGGTGCAGCTTCGCTCAGATTCGCACGAGAGGATCGGGGGGTTTTTTTAGGGTTTAGAGGCGGGTTTCAGCCTGATACGCTCGCGCGTCGCGAGAGAGTGATAGAAAGATAGAGCAATGTTTTGAAATCCGGACCGGGCATCAAACCGAAAGAGTTGATGGTTCAACTTCAACCGGTATTTTCAGAACCGGATAACGTCTAATCATGATATAATCATTATTAATTAATATATAAAAAGGGCACTAAAATTTAAGATCAAATGTCAAAAAAATTTCATACAGTTACATATTATTTGAAACTAATTTATTCTCTAAATCTTCAGATTGAGCATCTTTTATTTAGTTTTTTACTTTTGCCTACTTATCTATTATTTTCCAATATTTTGAATTAAAGATGTAAAAAACATAATACAATTCTCTTTTACATTAATAATAAAATTGTTATAAACATTATTATTTCATGATATGCATACTAATAACAAAAGGTTTTTTCTTATAATGGATAATTGATTTTTTTTTACACCAAAAACTTTATGAAAAAGAAATGACATCTGTTTTTAGAGAAGGAGACTGAGGACTGCATGGCACATTACATTTAATGAAGGAATTTTATGCAAAATTGCATTTAAATATTAAAGTCATTCACAATGTTTCTCTCTGAGCATCCCATTAGGCCTGCAAGCGGAAGAATTTTTACGTTATTTCGTTTCGTTTCGCCGGTACGAAACGATTAACGAAAGCAATTTTGGTTTCGTTAGGTAACGCGAAACGATCAACGAAATAAGAACAGTTTCGCGGTTAATTTGAGACGGTTAACGAAACTGGGTAATTTCGTTTCGTTCGTGTATATTTTAATATAATTAATATATTTAATATAATTATATTATAATTAATATAATTATTATATAGTTTATATAAATAGGGGTACAATAGGGGACAGAAGACCAAACCCTAACCTAATCTCTCCGCCTCTCTCTCTCTCGCGGCGCCATGTCTTTTCAACTCCTCTCCCTATCTGATCTTTCTTCTCTCCCTCTCTCTCTTCCATGCTCTCACGCGTGCTGGAGAGATGACGAGAGGCAGACGACCTCTCCTCTCCTTTCTGTTGGTTTCGATGAAATACTCATCATTACTACCTTTTTGGTCTGAAACCCTAGCTTGATAAGTCCCTGATTACGACTCTCTGTCGCTTGGTTTTCAAATCCCTCGCTTAAAGTGTAGGCTTGGTAGCTTAAAAGGCTCGGAAAAGGTTATAATTGCTTGTGATTTTGAGAGACTGGTGACAGGGTTAGTCGATCAGTCAGGGTCTCTTCGACTTCTAGTAATGATGAAGAAACGTTGGCTATATAAGATGAAGAAAGAAGACAGAAATGAGAGAAGGAAAAAAGAAAGAGGGAGAGGAAGGTATGTCTTTCTGTCTTGCTTATTTATTTTTTCGATTTTTTAATCTGTTTACTTGTAATTTTAAATTTATTTTTTCTTGTTCTTTGTAGTAAAAAAGGAAAAAGGAAGGAAGGAAAGAGAGACAGAAACTGAGAAAGGTATGTGTTTATTTTTTTCGATTATTTAGTCTGTTTAATTTTTCAATATTTTTTAAATTTTTGTTTGTATTTGTTCTTTGTAGGAGAAAGACAGAAAGTAGAAACTGAGAAAAGTACCCTATAATTACAAACAATGGCTAACCCAGAGTTGGAGAGAGAGATTGTGTTGGAGGAGGAACAACTATCAGATGAGTATGATTTATTTATTTGTTACAATTCTTAGGGTGTGTTTGGATGTTGTTGGAATAGGAAATAAGAATAAGGAATTTCGGAATTTGTGCTTGTCCCTATTCCTTATTCCTATTCCTAAGTTTTGTTGGTATAGGAATAAGGCCCGGAATTGGCCCAAATTTCTTATCCCTATGGTGTTTGGTTTGACACCGGAATAAGGAATAAAGGATTTATTCCTATCCATCCCCTTATTCTCATGCATCCAAATACACCCTTAGTGAATAGTGAATGATTTTGCTTGTTATTGTGTGTGTGGCATGACTATTGACTGACATCTATTCCTGGCTATATGATTTTTATCTGAATGATTGTGCTTGTTATTTGTGTGTGGCGTGAGAAATATCTATTCCTGGCACTGGTAATTGTTATTTATATGCTTGCTAATTGACATGTGGTACTGTTAATCTGGTATGTCAGGGATAGATATATCTCATGTCACACCTTGACAATCATGTTAATATGTTATGTGGTTGGTACTGCCTGGCAATCAGGTTGATTGTGTTGGTCATGCGGCACATCCATTTCTGGCAACTTGCTAGGCTGCTAGCACTGGTATGCATGGATAAGAGCTAGGGGTGGATGTGTCTCATGACTAACCTTTGTAATCCATTGAATTGATGCACTGAATAATGTAAGTATGACATGATTGCTTCCAATATATAGTATGGAACCAGGAATTGATGGTGAAACTGCAGAGGAAATTCAAAGAATACAAGTTGATGCTGATGGTACTCCCCCAAGTCAACCTACTGAACCTGTTGCTGATGGTACAACCCCCACAGATGGTACCAAAAAGAGAAAGAGAAAGGGTAGAGTTGTGAAGAACTCTGTGGTGTGGAAGCATTTTAAAAGTACTGAAAAGGATGAGGATGGTGACTTCATAGCATCTTGCAACTATTGTGGTACTGAATATTTGCAAGGAAACTCTAGGAGCACTAGCTCACTGTTGCATCATATAAGGGGTGGTTGTAAGAAAATGCCACCCAAAAGTAAGACAAAACCTGCTGCCATGCAGAGACTGCTTCAGCTTGGCAGTGAACAAGGTACATTATGTATTTTTTGTATATTACTTGTACATTAATATGGTGCCATGTATTTTTGTATACTAATATGTTTTTAATATTTATCATGTCAGCCAAATCCTATTGTTTGGGAATTTGACCAAGCTAGAAGTAGGAAAAACTTGGCAAAGATGGTATCGGGACATGAGTACCCTTTTAACTGTGCAACCCACCACTTCTTTAAAGTATTTACAACTGATCTGCAGCCTCTGTTTAAAATGTCATCTAGGACTACACTTAGGGCAGATTGTGTCGCTCTTTATAAGGAAGAGAAGGGTTTGTTGTATGATTTATTTGCTAAAATGGATTGTAAGGTTAGTTTCACTAGTGATTTGTGGGCTTGCAAGGGTAAAGATAGGATTTTCATGGCTCTTACTTGTCATTACATTGATGATGATTGGAAGTTGAGAAAAAGACTTCTCACCTTTACCCCAATGCCCTCTCCTCACACTGGCCAACATATTTCACAGGCCATTTATGATAAATTAATTTTGTGGAACTTGGATAAGAAATCTTTCAGTTTGGTTTTGGATAATGCATCTTCTAATGATGCTGCCATCAATGACTTGCTGAGTAGGAGTCAATTTAGAAAGAACCTACTTTGTGACGGTAACCTCTTTCATCAAAAATGTGCATGCCGCATTTTGAATTTGATTGTGCAAGATGGTTTGAGTGTGATGTCTGGTCAGATTGATGCCATAAGAGACACCATGAAATCTATTAAGCATTCACAATCTAGAATAGAGAAGTTCAAGTTGGCTGCTTCTCAGGTCTAAGCTATGTACATTTTTCATTTATTATGTCCAATAATGTCTATGTATATTAATTTTTTTTAAATGTTTGTTTTCAGGAAGATGTTCCTTATAGGAAGCCAGCATATGATGTGCAGACTAGGTGGAACTCCACCTACTTGATGCTTGACTTGGCATTGTACTTGAAGAAAGCTATCATCAGATATGCCAAGTTAGATGTGAGGTACCCTTTCTCTCTCAGTGATGAGCAGTGAGATCATGTGGTGACCCTACATGGGCATTTGAAAGTGTTCTATGATGCTACATTAAAATTTAGTGGGACCAAGTATCCAACTTTGAATATATTTTTTCCTGATTTTTGTGAGGTTTATCTTACAATTAGAAATATGTATAGTAGTGCATATCTATTTATTGTTGAGATGGGGAAAGAAATGTTCCTCAAGTGGAACAAGTAGTGGGAAAATGGAAATGTTCTCTTGGCTATTGCTTGTGCATTAGATCCTAGGTGTAAGCTACATGTGGTTGAGTACTATTTCACGATGTTGCATCCTTCTGAGTTGCAAGATTTTATGACCAACTTGAAACAATGCTTTGATGACATGTTCAATGAGTATCTGCTGGCAAACACCAAGGCATCACAGAGCCAAACTGGTTGCACAACACATGCAAGTGGAAGGTAATGTTCTAAACCTCTGCTTTTTTTTTTTATTTGTGTGACAACTTGCTAAATGAATTCACTTGGTTGCAGTTCTAGTGGATCAGTGCAACAAACTAATACAAGGACTGGTTTGAAAGATTTCTTGAATGTTAAGAAGCAGGCTGATCCCATGATATCTGAGCTAGATCAATATCTAGCTGAACCACTTGATCATTGTAGCTTGGATGATGACTTTGACATTCTGTCATGGTGGAAGTTGAAAGCCCCTACGTATCCAGTGTTGGCTAGGTTAGCAAGGGACGTATTGGCTGTACCAATTAGTATTATGGCATCTGAGTCAGCCTTTTCTATTGCTGGTAGAACACTGAGCCCAACTAGAAGCTCTTTAAATGATGAGAGCGTTGAAGCTCTAATTTGTGCTCAAAATTGGTTGAGGGCTGCAGTGATTGGTATTTTTGCACCCATATTTATCTTTTTTTTTTTTCAACTTGAATTCAGTACTACTATTAAATTTATTTTGTTTGCTATTAATGTAGATAGTGGTGGTCATCTTGGTGATGATGATGAAGGTGGTGAAGATGATGATCATGTTGTGTACACTTCAGCACTTGTTTTGTAAGTTTGAAACAATTTATTTTTGGGTATGGTGATATGGTGCCCATATTTGATTTTAATAGGACTAAGGAGTGTCTGCAAGTTTAATTAGGGGATTATTTGAAAATTGATGGGTCAATAATAAAGGGTACCAAGTACCAGTTAGAGGGAAATGGACTCTGGCCTAGGAATTTTGATGGTTCAGTCGAAATTTTTGAGTCTGTTGATATCTCCCCGATGATTTAATCTTAAAAGATTGAGACCTATATTTAAATAATCCCCTATTAAACTAGGTATTAGTTTGAATTTATTTTGATATTTTTTTTCCTTGTGACAAGCATTTTTCTGGAGTTATTATTATGCTATTTTTATTAAGTTATTATTTGTGCTATTTTATGTTATTTTCTCCTTTTTATTAATATATAATGTGATATGCTGACAAAGTCCAACGATAAAAAAACTTGATCGTTTTAATCGTTTGTTTCGCGATTTAAGCCGAAACGATTAACAAAAATTTTTTTCACTTGCGTTTCAAATACGAAACGATTAACGAAAATGATTCTACTTCCGTAGAAAAAACGAAACGGTTAACGAAAGTACTCATTTTCGTTGCGTTTCTAACGTTATGCAGGCCTACATCCCATGTACGTGACATGCACTCCAGAGCCCAAAAGACTCTAGTATAAGAAGGAAAAAAAAAAAAAAAGAAAACCCAGTGGTCTTGCTCAATAGAAAATATCAAATCATTGGACCAGCGATTTCGGTTCACCAGTTTTAGCAAAGACCGGGCCGAACCAGCAGAATTTTGCTTGGTCAATTTTCTAGGTCAGATTGGACCGAACAAGGTCTGGTTCACTGGTAAAAGCGGTTGAACCTACTGGGTCGGTCCAGTTTTGAAAACATAGCTTCTTCATGTCTGAAAAAGCTGGTAGTGGAGATATACTGGCAAAGGCTGAAAGGCGTAGCAGATGGCACCAATTTCGCCTGAACCAATGCCACAACGGTAGATAAATGATAATGGACCTCTTTTTGTTCTCCTGATGAAGAGCAGCAACCCCAACTTCCCATTTTATATTGCCACAAGCCCACATCAGTTTTAAAAATGTACCATTGCAAGTTTTTTTTCTTTTCCATTTGTTGACCATTTTTTTTAAAAATTTTGAAATAGTAAGACTTGTAAAAAAAATGTAATGTAACTCCTTTAATCCAAAATAATTCATGTATCACAATCGAAAATCGATCTAGAGAAAATGCCACAATATTTCTTATATAAGAGAAAAAGGTAAACTTGAATGTTATTCTTTTATATTCTGTTGTAGGCCGTAGCAAATTTTTTCTTTTCTTTTATTTATTCATAAATTTCCATAGAAAAATAATAGTTCTGCTCTGGTGGTGGTGGCGGTGGGGGGGGGGGGGGGGGGGGGGGCGGCGGCGGCAGAGGGAGAGAGGTGTCGACTCCGCCACGCCACGTCGCAGAAAGGGCCTACGCATAAGTGTATGACCCCCTGCTACGATGCTATTGGGGATGTACTCTAACAGAAATATTTCACTAAACGTAGGGAATTACTAAATTATTTATTGATTATTGGCTCGCAGCAATGCATGCATGGATGCTCTAGGACACATCTTTCTTGGTGATTCTTAGGACATTTTTCTTCAGAACTCGCATAAGATTTTGTCTAATAGTTTGTTTCTATTTCAACTGTTTATTCATATCTTTTACTATCTATTTTAATTTTTTTAAAAAGAACAATGTCCGTATTTTCGTAAAGAAATCAATACTACTATATTTGATATATATTAATATGCACTCAGCAATTTTGATTGAATTATGCGTCTAAAATGTCGAGATAAAAAAATTACAAAATAGAGCGAATCAGAACACTTGCTTCAAATAATATCAAATTCAATACGATCAGGTTGAATTTTTGGATGCATAGTACTATACATATAAGAGTTCAGTCCATAGACAATTAGATATACATACATTTTATATTTGATTGGTTTTGTACATCGAATATATTTCAAAAAAAAAAATATAATGCATATGTTTAATTTTAAGCACCTCATGACTGAGTGTATAAATTATAATTTGAAATGTTGATACTGTATTCTACGATTTTACCAAGGTTTAAGCATGATTGGTTGATTCCATGCCCTTCGGAAAAATACAATTCCGAGGGCTGGGCATCTTTATCTCAGAATTGATTGTTTCAGACTTCTTGTGTTTATAATAATTATAGTACCACCGAATTTACAATTCCTGTGATTATTTTCTTTTGCATAGTAAGTCAACTAGAAAATTAAAAAATGGAGATGGGCTGAAAAAAGAAACACGAGTAAAACCTTAATAGCTGGCGATTCTCTGCAAAACCATGTCTTGCATTGAACGTAGTTATGATTTTAGAACATTTTACTTTCTTTAATTTCACCAGGAGGCAAGTTCTTTCAGCTATCCGATACCTCTTTAGATACAGCTCAGGTCCTCTCTAAGCAAATTCATTGGATTCAACCGTACTTATGTGCTGGAAAAGTTAGTTTATCAAGTACGATATGATGCTTTATGTCAGAAGATTCTTTTTTCGAATTTATAGTTTGATAATTTTACTATAAAAATTAAGTTGAGACATGGAATGAATAAATTAGCAAGGGCTTCATTGCAAATTTTTATCTTGCTTTGCTTTCTGTATGTGAATTTTCTATGCATGTTTAATGTATTGGTGCATACCCAGTGGGTGGGGAATCCAAATCAGGTGTAGCGCTACATCATGTAGCGCGGGCATCTCCACCGTCCGATCTATGATGGGTGCCCCGTGAATAATACCAGATTGATAGGTCTGAAATAATTAATCGTCGAGATCAAATCGAACGGCTCGGATCCTGCACTACATGGTGTAGCGCTACACCAGATTCGGATCCACCCAGTGGGGAATCGAATTTGGTGCTGTCATCTGAGCACCACGATTAAAGTATTGCAACCTTGTTTACAATTGTGAAGTTAAATTTCAATTTAGCTCTACTGGAGCACGTATAGTATGAGAGACTCGTGTGTTAAATAATGATGATCGTGGAGTCTGGTTTCTATTACAATTATAAAAAATATAGTCTATCTTGTGTATTAGATTAGCTTCCAGCACCAGAAACAAAGACAAAATTATCATCAACAATACACATTGCAGTCGATGACTGAAATTAAGGAATATGCCAAAAAAAATGCAATATTTAGACTACTGGAGGCAAGGACTGATTCTGCATCAATATTGAGACATCACACTTAGCTCACAATTAACTTACATTCTGAAATTAATTTTGAAACCAGGATATATAATTCAACATTTTTTTTAAAACCCAAATTTCAGGAATTAAGCTCAAACTACATGAGCTCTACTCCAATTAAGCTCTCTAATAAAAATAGCTACCAAAAGCAAAAGGATGGAACAAATAGTTGCCGGCTATTGTGTCAGCACCATTATCCAACCATTACACATTAACAGTTACATTCTTTCTCTGACGAATCATCACAAATTTAGCTTTTGAGGAAGTAGTTACCTTTGCCTTCTGCAGCTCCTCTATCATGCTTGGCTTAACCTCTGAACCAGTCCGATATGCAACCTTCATGAGCTCAAGAACTCTTGCATTTAGCAGAAAGAACTTTACCAGTGTCATACCGGTCATGACATGATTCAAATTCTCCGTGTCTATTCTGACACATTTCAAAGTCTGATCGAGACAGGAGAAGTCATCGTGCTTTTTTAATAATAACTCTTTCATTAGTATGTCATTCCTATTGGCGTCAATTGAATAATCACTCAACTGCAATAATTAACATATTATTTATTATTTGTTAGCATAATGATTAATCCCAAAAAAAAACTCGCAATTAAAAAAAAGAACAGAAATATGTGACATTCAAGGTAGAAAGACCCAATACAGTCCATCAATTGCACAGACTGCTCAGTACTAACCAGAAAGATTATCAGAAGTAAGAACTACAAAACAAGACATTGCCTTTGCAGATTTTCAGCTATAAGGCTACTACATCAAGACTGTGACCATTACTTTCAGAGCGTTGCATGTACAATAATGAACCATAGTGCAACAATGAAAAAACATCCAAAACCAAAAAATTTCGTATAGAAAAAATAAAAAATAAAATAAAAAATGAGAAAATAACCTGTAAGTTTAGTACTTCAAGGAAAGGCATTCTCCTAAGCAACCAAATGAAAGCATCGTACATTCTCTTGTCTATGGCTCGGATATTCAGAGAGAGCTTTAACCATCTCACTCGGGGAAAAGTGAAATTAGACGGCAAAGCTGCAAGAGACAGAGACTGTAGAAACATGGGGGAAAGCAAGATCAGAAAACAGCAAATGTTCCCTATGGATTAGAATTTAAAGTTATCTATAGAAGATTCGGGTCAAGGTGATTAATTAAATTGAGTATAACACAGCAGCATTCTCAGTTCTGGTTAGGAAACCACACCAATTATTTGGATTTGTATTCGAACGTGTTGTGCATATAAAACATGCATACCTCAGGAATGACACAATCATATTTATTTAAAATTACAAGAAGATATAATGCTTAAGCTTACCTTGAGAACATCAAAACCCAAATTGAGAGAAGAAACCATAACAACACTAGTCAAAAACCCCAGAGTCACCAAAGCTAACTTTTCAAAATCAGTGTATGTGTAGTTCAAAATAGATGCTCCCTCCAAACATGGGGCAGAAACAACCTCTACTTTCTCAACATAGCAATTGATAAAAAATTCTAGATTCCTCACCGATGGCAAACTCAACTTTATTGATAGAGGTTGATATTCTGAGGCTACAATATCCATACATACTAAAGTGGTTAGGCTATTGGATATATGGATCAGCAAATTCAGATCGTCGTTGGAGATTTGAACAAATTGCAAGCTCAAAGTGGAAAGGCGTTCAAATCCCTGGAAACCAGTAGGAAGGACGATACGACATCCGAAAAGTTTGAGTATTTTGAGAGAATGAAATGACGGGAGATGTATTACAACACGGACACGATCAAAAAAATGGGATGAAAAGCTCAGCGTCTCGACAGAACCATTTTGGAGAAGCAAATCGAGGAGGCGCTGGAGAAGGGGAGATTGGTCGGAGCTGAAGCGCTGAGAGAGAGCGAAGTGGAGAAGGGGGCCGCGGAGAGACGAGACGACGTGATGGACGCGCTCGATCCAACTGGATGCGACAGGCCTTCCGCTGTTACCGGTGTTGCCTAATGGGTCGCCAGACCAACCTATACGGAGGCGGGGAAGGTGGGTCCAGAGGTGGCGCCAGGAGCGAGCGAGAGCCGATGTACGGACGGCGTCCTTGAGAGGGAGGCGGGAGAGGATGGAGACAATCACTTCTGGGGGAAGCAAGCTGAACCGATCCGGTCCTGCCATGGAATTCAGGAACGTTGGTGCACCTTCGCTCAGATTCGCACGAGAGAGAGGGGGGGGGGGGGGGGGGGTAGGGTTCGGGCTTTTCTAGGGTTTAGAAGCGACTTTCATCCTGATCGCTCTTATATATTGTTAAATTTCATTTGAAGGAAGCTGTAACCTGTAAGAAAGAACGTGTGGTTGACGAATCGGGGCAGGACTCTGGCCTTGCCGCCTTGATAAGTCAGCAAAGTACGTTGCTAATTTTAAGTGAGAGAATGGGCCTTGACAAACCTTAATAAGGCTACTGTCTCTCCAGTTACAGAAGATCTAGAGACTAATTAAGGCGCTGAGTTATATTTGTTATGTAATTGTTGTAAATAGGTTTATCTGAATATTTACTCTTTTACCCTTGGTTAGTATTACATTAGCGCTGCTTCACTGGTCTTTATATACCAGTACATTGTAACTTCTCAGTGAATCAATAGAATACTTTTCTGTCATTACACTTGCATTATCTCTTCTCTTTACTTTCAAGATTGTCTCCAAGAAACATCTTCATGGTATCAGATAGCCAGAGCATGGCCTCCACCAGCACTCCTTCCTCTTCATCTCAATTCTCTGGTCACCAACCACCTCTCATGGCGACTCAACCTCCTTACATCAATCCGGCAGCCTTCTCACGGCCTCCTCCTCCGCCATTTTTCAACAATTTCTCCTTCTCTAATTCATCTCGCCCACCTTCTGTTCACCCCATTCAACCACATTCCATTAATCCACCACCACCTCCTCCACCACCTGGCTTCTCTCCAATCAATGCGGCTCCATTCAATCCGATTTCTATCCCTCTTCAACCCCAATTTGATCCAATTATGTCCATTACCACTCCTACACCGATAAAGCTGTCCTATACCAATTTCTTGACATGGCAAGCTCAAATCTTGACAACCATTCATGGTTATAATTTCTCACGATTCCTTCATGTGCCACCACCAAATCCAACAACCATTAATGCTGAAGGACATGTGGAGTTTAATCAAGATTACCTTCTCTGGAATAGACAAGATCAACTCTTATTGGGTTGGCTTCGGGCATCTTTATCGGAACCTATCCAAGCTCAAGTCGTGTCTTGTGTCACTACCTCTTCTCTCTGGACAACTATTCAGCAAGTTTTTGGGTCGAGTTCAAGGGCAAAATTGATTGATCTCAAGAGGCAATTTCAAACAACTCGCAAAGAAGGCTCTACCTGTGCTGAATTTCTTCAACAAATGCGCCAAATTGCCGATGAATTAGCCTTTGTTGGTGCTCCAGTTTCAGAAGACGACCTAGTTTTACAATCTCTCAATGGGTTAGGTTCCGACTTTAACTCATTTGTCGCTGCCACCACTGCAACCAGTCGCAAGGAGCCACTCTCGTTTGCTGATTTCCAGGGATTACTGCTTAGTCATGAAGGTCTCCTCAAATCCCAAGTTGCATCCACTGCACCAGCAGCCTTTGTATCTTTCTCTCAGAACGGGTCGGCAAAGACTGGTGGGTCGGGTTACAAGAAAGGCTCATATCCACCCCGAGCTCAGTCTCACCCGATGCCTCAAGCTCCACTTGGCGTTCAGACTACTTTCAATCCACACCAGCGTCAATCTCCATCGATGGCGTCGACTCCTAGAGCGCCAGCGCCAGTGCCTCTAGGAACCCAAGCTGATACACGCCCTCCTTGCCAGATTTGTAAGAAGCCAGGTCACTCTGCTAAAACGTGCAAGTATCGCTATGCACCTGATCCAAATCATTCACAGAAGAATCCTGCGTTTCAAGCGTATGTTGCACAACCTTCTCAAACTTCTACTTCAGCTGATTGGATTCTTGACTCCGGGGCAAGTCATCATGTAACAAACGACATTAACAACTTGTCCTCTTTCTTCAACTACAATGGGTCCGATACTTTACAAATTGGAGATGGATCGGGTCTACCTATCCATCATATTGGTACAACTTCTTTACTTATCTCTAATTATTCAATTGTGCTTAAGGATACTTTGCATGTGTTGAATTTCTCTCGCAACCTCATTAGTCTTTCAAAACTTCTTAGTGACAATCCATCCCTAATTGTTTCTTTTTCAAATTCTTCTTGTTTTTTAAAGGACCTCCCCACCAACAAAATCATTCTTGAGTTTTCCTCCTCCAATGGTTTATACTATCTCCATGCGCCTTACAGTTCTTCTAATTCTCCCAAGGCCCTAGTTGGACTTCGTACTTCCGCCAACTTGTGGCATCATCGCCTTGGACATCCTTCTAGCTCCATTACTCTTCAAGTAGTGAAAGCTTTTGATTTACCTTGTAATTCGTTTAGAATTGATTCTTGTCATGATTGTATGCTTGGAAAAGCTCATAGATTACCTTTTGTTTCTTCTTCTTCCTCTACAAATTCTCCTTTAGAACTTATTCATAGTGATGTTTGGGGACCTTCTCCCGTTGTTTCTAAGAATGGTTTTCGTTACTATGTGATTTTTGTGGATGATTTTTCTCGTTTTTGTTGGATTTATTTTTTGGTTAATAAAAGTGAGGTTGTGCATATTTTCTCTAAGTTCAAAGCCCAAGTCGAGAACCTTTTCTCTACCAAAATTAAGGTTTTAAGAACCGATGGTGGTACGGAGTACAAACCAATTTCGACCATGTACCCTCAAATTGTGCACCAAACTACTTGCCCATATACCCCTCAACAAAACGGCGTTTCCGAAAGGAAACATAGGCATATTATTGAACTTGCTTTGTCTATTATGTCTCATGCCGCTTTACCGCATATTTTTTGGGATGAAATTTTTTCTAGTGTGGTTTATCTTATCAATCGTTTGCCTATGTCTACCACTACAATTCCCTATACTACTCTTTTTCATAAATCACCCGATTACTCTTTTCTTCGCATTCTTGGTTGTACTTGTTTTCCTTATACTCGTCCCTACAATTCTCACAAACTTCAACTACGGTCCCTACCTTGCGTTTTTGTTGGTTACTCTACCACTCAAAAGGGCTATCGTTGTTTACATTTACCATCCAACAAAATCTATGTGTCCCGCCATGTTCAATTCGATGAAACATCTTTTCCTTACAAAAAAGATCAACCTTCATCCGATAATTCTTCTCAGCCAGAGCCTAATACTGCAACCAACTCCTTACTCTCAGTTATTATTCCTGCTTCCGCCACAATACAACCAACAAATCCAATTTCACAACCCACTGTCTGTTCCGATTTTTCGGCCCAACAATCCACAGAAATTTCCCCTCCTGTAATAAATACACAGCCCATTATTCAGCCCGATTTACCTTCTTCATCTACCTCACTTAACTGTGCTGCCCCAACTCCTGCCCGAGTTGTATCTCCAACGCCCCTTTCTGCCCCACTCTCTGACCGATTTCCAGTTAATTCCTCTTCTCCTTCCGCTGCACACTCCTCTTGTTCTGAGTCTCTGTCAGCCACTTCGCTGTCCTCTGCCATTGACACATCCACTCAGCCTTTACACTCTCAACCTTCTTCTCATCCTATGATAACCCGTACTCGTGACAACACTCGAAAACCTCGTCATTTTCCAGATTTTGTTGCCTTCCATTCTACTCTTGATAAAGAACCGACCACTTTCACCAAGGCTTCTCCCCATCCTGAATGGCGTCAAGCAATGATGAATGAGATTGATGCACTCGCAGCCAATCATACTTGGACCCTTGTTCCACCACCTCCTGATCAAAAGGTGATAGGATGCAAGTGGGTTTATAAGATCAAAAGAAAGTCCGACGGTTCGATAGAGCGTTACAAGGCGAGACTCGTTGCCAAAGGGTTCAACCAACAAGAAGGAGTTGATTACTTTGATACTTTTAGTCCAGTGGTTCGCCCAACAACAATTCGCGTCATCTTCTCTCTAGCTGTCCACCATCATTGGCCGATTCGCCAACTAGACGTGCAAAACGCCTTCTTGCACGGCGATCTTCAAGAACGCGTGTACATGACACAACCACCAGGTTTTATTGATGATTCTCATCCCAACTATGTTTGTCTTCTTTCTAAATCTTTGTATGGTCTTAAGCAATCCCCTCGTGCTTGGTTTCATAAACTTAGCACTACCCTTGTTGATATCGGTTTTCATGAATCTCAATATGACCCGTCCCTTTTTATTTCTCATCTTGATAATCATATTACAATAGTTCTAGTTTATGTAGATGATATTCTTGTTACCGGCAGTAGTTCAACCCTTGTTACCAAATTTATCAATATTCTTCATGACAAATTTGCACTAAAAGATCTCGGTTTAGTGCATTACTTTCTTGGCATAGAGGTTGTTTCTTCCAGTGCAGGTTTACAACTCGCTCAAACAAAGTACATCATGGATATCCTTTCCAAGGCCAACATGATACATGCTAAGCCATGTGACACACCGATGGCTGTGGTTCCACATCTCTCAAAAGATGATGGTGATCCCTTCGACAATCCAAAGCTATACCGAAGTATAGTAGGTGCTCTCCAGTATGCCACTCTCACACGTCCCGACATCTCCTTTGCCGTCAACCGTGTCTCTCAATACATGCAACAACCTACAATCCCTCAATGGATGGCTGTCAAACGGATTCTTCGCTACTTATGCGGCTCTCTCAACCTTAAACTTCACTTCTCTCCATCTTCCTCTCTTCACATTGATGCCTATTGCGACGCGGATTGGGCCGGTTGTCCCGATGATCGTCGATCTACAACCGGATTTTGCATTTATCTTGGAGGAAATCTTGTCTCTTGGAGCGCCAAGAAACAACCCACGGTTTCCCGTTCAAGTACGGAGGCCGAGTACCGAAGCTTGGCTTTAACTTGTGCTGAAATTTTATGGTTACAATATCTTCTCAATGAACTTCACATTTCATTGGTCACATCTCCCACATTATGGTGTGATAACATTGGTGCTACGTTTTTAGCTTCAAATCCAATTTTTCATGCCCGTACCAAGCATATCGAGATTGATTATCATTTCGTTCGAGAAAGGATTGCTTCTAAACAGCTTCGGGTACAATTTCTCTGCTCTCAGGATCAGATCGCTGATCTCCTCACCAAACCTCTTGCTTCTCAGCGTTTTGTTAATCTGAGACACAAGCTTTCAGTTCTTCCCAGTACTTCGGCTTGTTGGGGGGGTAATAAGGCTACTGTCTCTCCAGTTACAGAAGATCTAGAGACTAATTAAGGCGCTGAGTTATATTTGTTATGTAATTGTTGTAAATAGGTTTATCTGAATATTTACTCTTTTACCCTTGGTTAGTATTACATTAGCGCTGCTTCACTGGTCTTTATATACCAGTACATTGTAACTTCTCAGTGAATCAATAGAATACTTTTCTGTCATTACACTTGCATTATCTCTTCTCTTTACTTTCAAGATTGTCTCCAAGAAACATCTTCAAACCTCCTGCCTTGTGCCCAGAAAAGTTCTTTCCAAAATGGGCCTTAGCAAAGTTCCTGCATTCCGCTCTACATAGAGCCTGCTTCTTTTCTTTCTTTCTATATCATTTTTTTTTAAAGTTTAAGGCCGTAGGCAATTTTTTTTTTTATTTTGTTTTTGTACAAGTGGAGGCAGCTAATTTAATCTTTTTTGTTTTACCTTATTACAAGATATTTTAAGACATTGATAAAGATATGTGATCTTAAGTTGGATATTTCAATTATCATAATAGAAATTCCAGCTTCTGTGAATTGAGGTACAATTCATATATGATAGTATCTTCCAAATATGCTTCCTCAGTTCCTCTATATTCCTCCATATATATATATTTTTAAGATAGGCTTGGTAACAGCTCGCTCATGTGGTACATTTTTTGCGCCATGATTTCACACATTAAACGGAAATGGGCCCTATGCATAATTCCTGCTGGCTGCTACATTAGAATTAGACATTACGTAGCCGCAAACAAGAATCCGTTTGTAAGAATTTTTAACTCTAAAATTTCATTTTTACCCACCTGATATTTTGTATTGTATTGGACTTCCATCAAGTTAGTATTGGTGCTGGACTGCTGGTGCAGGATATGCTTAGGCTTTATTGTCTCTAGTTAGCTATGTGTTTTTTTGTGCTGGCTTTTTAGAACAATGTTGTTTTGTGTCAGTACGACTTCTACGCAGGATATTTTCTTTGTACACCGCCAACCCTTCGCCCCTTTTTTTTTTATTAAAAAAAGAAGTGGCTCGCATGGTTGATTCGGGGATGACAAAATATTTAAATTGCTCATAAAGCATATTTAAATTGCTCATAAAGTTACAATTCGTAAGTGATTTGCACAGTGCCAACACCCGGACTCTTTTTTTTTATATTAAAAAAAGAACAATTAAAAGTGCCTCGCATTGTTTATTCGGGGAACACAAAATATTTAAATTATCTCATTCGTCTTCCATAATCTGCACAAATCAATTTTAATTTTTAAAGGAGCCCAATTGATATAGAAAGAGCCGTACAACTATTTTCTACATAAGTACAGTTGTCACCTGGAAGAGGCGTTGGGTTTGGGATAAGAACTACACGGAATTGCAAGGTGTCGTCAAGCTAAGACGCATATTTTCTTAACAAATAATGGGGAATTTCTACAACTCTTCAAGCACAACTAAAATTATAATACGCCTCTTGAGTCATACACAACTTGCTTTCATAAACATTCAATTTTTTTTATCACGATTTTTTAATAATTTTGACAATACAATCAATCCCGTGTTTTTAAATGGAAGCCTCAATTACAGAGGTACTTTTTTTCCCCCGTAGATTTCAAAGCAACAAAAACTGACCTCCTAAATCGGACTGCTAAACTGACCAACCCTGCTATTTCAAGAAAACTGTCTCAAAATAGGCTGATCATTCTGGACATGAACCAAATAGTTGTTGATAATCATTTCGACTGTAGATTAGTGTGATCGGAGTAAAGGTAATAATAATGGGATTAGGGTGAAGCCCTTTTTGGTGATGTACCGGCCACACCATATAGTGCACAAAAAAAAATTAAAAAACAACACCAGCCAAATTTAAGAAGAGCAAATCTATATTTAAGTTTGAACACAACATCATATTATAGAAAGCACACAGACAAACCTCTCAACCAAGTTCCAACTGCTCGAAATAAAGACAAGTGACAACAACACAATAAAGACACAAGTGACAAGTTCCAAAATAAAACAACTCAAACCAACCACAACAACAATCCAAAGCAAAACACAGATGTAAATACCACAGGATACCCAAATAAAGAGAGGCATAAACTATTCCTCCTCAGATTCTGAATCAGCATTCTGGAGCCACTCGACAAATGGTTTCACATTCTTCCAGATAGGTGCTCCTTTGTTCGCACCAGCCACACCCTCTTCATACCACTTGACAATAATCTCCTCCTCCAACACATCACCATCATACAGACCCTTGATAGCAAGAGCCACTTCCTTCAGAGCCTCTGCACTGCATTTGCCACAGAAATCCTCTATTGCTCTGAGCAACAGCATCTGTGATTCCTCATCTTTCACCACAGCCATCATGTAAGGCTTTTTCTTTGCCACTTCGTTTGAAAACCCTTTACCAGCACCACCAAAAAGGGCTTCAAAAATTGCATTCATGACCTCCTGAGAAGTGCCAGCCAGACTGCCAACACTGGACTTGAGTTCACTTGGCTTCATTCCTTCCTTCAGTTTGTTCTTAATTTCAGATGCAGTTTCAGAGATAACATCTTTCTTAGCGGGCTTCGGTGTTGGTGGTTTCTTCTCTTCAGTAGTGGACAGCACAACCATCTCGGCAGTGACAGCACTAAGCTGCTCCCTCATCCTCTGCTGAGCAGCTGCTGCTGAGGTGTCAGTTTGCCACTCGACATCATCATCCTCTTCCTCTTCAGGAATATCAGCATCACCAGCCTGGCTTCCACCTGGAGAGGAGTGCTCCTCGTCAGATCCATTTGCCTTCTTCTTAGAAGTTTTAGTAGTAGCAGTGCCAGCAGCTTTCTTCTTGCTCTCTTTCTTCAGCTTCCTCTGTTCTTCATCAATGGCCTCACCTTCCTTGAGACGTTCCTTCTCAGCACGCCTCATTGCCTTCTTGTCCTTGCTTTTCTTGACCTCGGGTGGGTTTTTTATTATAAAACTTGTCAGCTTGTCCCGCATATCCACATCAGATATGAACCCACAAGCAGCACACTTGAGGCTTATCATCTGGGTCTTGGAGATTAGGATATCAGTCTCAGGATTGCCGCACCCATAGCACTGCACGTACTTCTTGATGAAGTTCTCAAGAAGGTCTGCCAGTTTGGCAGTGTCATGGGCACCATTGACCAGTGAGGTCCCAGTCTTTTGATCAAACTTTGACTGGGCCCCAAGTTCACAGCCGAAGTACTTGGTCGTATATGAGGCCGGTCGTCCCAAGGCCTTAGCAACATCAACCATGTTGACAATGTTAGTCTTGATGCCATTGCCGCGACCTTCAATTTTTGTGACCATTTTAGGCATCTTGTACCGATAGAAGGCATCGTCGCTGTTCGACGCGCCAATATTTAGGAGAGCCATGTTGAAAACCCGAGTAGCTAGCTCTCAGAGGTAACTTCCGTGCTGGTTGGAGGAGAACAGGCGCTCAATTGGAGATGATGTGGATGGGAGATTGTGTATGCGGGTGGGGAGTTCGAAAGAGTAAAGAGGCTTTTTTCTGGAGGCGAGAAAATACTCGCCAAGCAACCCGATTGATCCCAAGAGGAATGAATTGGCCTGCCCAGACATAAAAAATTCCCTGCGCGTGACACCCTCCACTGTTGCTTGCTCTGGAAATCGAAATTTGATTAATATGTTGTCACCTGGATAGTTAAACAATGAAAAATGTCAGAATCACACCACTTTCTGTATAACAAAGGGCAGCAGACATATAATGGCAACTTAAGTGGTAAAAGAACTTTGTAAATCTTAGAGACATTTCACTGCTAGGAAATTATACTATCACAGCCTATGAATACACTACAATGGAACACCTGCTAAATGTGAAAGATGTAGAAACACAAAACCATTTCTATGGTTAAGAAAATCTAAATCTTTTAGACAACATATAATTATTTCCAATTCATAATACCAATAAATTATATCAGCTGAAAACATTACCCAAAACAAGAAGTTTCATGCAGGTAAAGGTAAAAGTACATTGTTAATTATAAGATCATAAAAGTCTGTCCCTGCTTTTACAATTATCTCAAACAAGGAACAAACAGATAGAACAAATATTCATCAATACTTCCACGATTATTTTAAACCATAGAAAAAACATATAGAACGACTATCCACTTAGATACCCAAAGACATCTGCTAATCTGCTAAAGTAACTAAAAAAAAAAAAAACTTGCATTTTACAAACTATTCAGAAACAAAATTTCCATATATTTAGAAACCTTTCACCTTCATATAATACTAATTGTAGAAACTAAGCAACATTAAATGAATAATTCCATTGCACAGCACGACAGAACAATATTCTGCCAATCGGATAAGCAGTTTAGACTTGACTAGAATACTAATAGACCCCCTAAACCCCATTTAAGCAATAACATCTCAAAACGAGCTAAAAAATTATAAATCCAGTGCTGACAAGTTCATTCTTCCAACAGATCTAGCTATGAATCCTAATTTATTGTGAAATACAAATAAACATCGTCAAAATAAGCTCAAGCTGTTTTGTTGATAGCTGACAATATAACCAATCTATTTTATTGTTTGTGAAGTACTTTAACTTCAAATTAGGATCTGCTACAAAAAGAAACAACAGTTTTTTGTTGCCCGATCCGATCCAATTATTGGGTGATTTTTCAATCCGATCAGCCGATTGGATTCTTCAGATTTGATTTATTAACCGATTCGATTGTACAAAGGTGGGTATAAAGTAGATCGGAAGAGAGATTTGAGGTAGGCAACCCTAGCGTAAACTAAATATTAATTTAATTAATTAAAGAAGAATTAAAGAGAGGCTTACCTTCCCAAATCGCCGCAAGCGAAACCCTAATGTCTTCTGTTTCTCTCTCTTGGTAGATTGTGAGATAGAAGTCGGCAGACAGAGAAGAGGAAAGGGGCAGCTATTTATAGAGACCGAGAGAGGCGGCGACAGCGAGAAGGTTCCTTGCGAAACCTAGCGTCATAGATTGGGTTATTTCCGGAAGGCCAATGTGGCGAGCCTTTACGCGTTGATATTCTCTGTGGGTTGATATGGGCCGTTGGATTTAGGGAAGGACGGGATCGGACGATATATGTTGTAACAGTCGGTTGATTTTTTTGGGTAACTGTAAACTTGTAATAAGACTTTTGTTGGCGACGAGAGGTGTTAGGTTATAGTGGTATACGCTGGATGTGACTGGGTAATAAAATAAGTTATTATTATTATTATAAAAAAATAGATTTTGAATGAAAATGTACATTTAATATTTTTTTTTTATACTTTGTTTCTTAATTTCATTGAATATATATTTTTTATTTTATAAGGAGATGGAATAAAAAAGGAGTGTTTTTTTATGGACCGGATAGGTTCTATTTCTTTATTTTACAATTCATTTTTTTCACGCACCAAAACGTGGGCAAATAACTAAATTTCTGATGTACTTCTATCTTGTATTATTTTTTTTCCCGTTAGGATTATTCTATAATGTGCCGAGTGATGAGTTCTTGCTTATACTAATTTTTACCTAAATCCTACCCAATATTAATCGCAAGCGCACGATTTTATCATTGAGTAAGCCTAAGGTCGATCTTCGGAGACGGAATATTCAATTTCTAAGTTGTATAAATCAATCTCAATTAAATCCTAAGGTTTAATAAAATATTTGAGGACAACAATTATTTAATCTAAAAACAGAATTAAAAGCAATTCAAAAGATCCTAAAATTAATCAGTAATCTATATTAAAAACGTGAAGATAACCAATTTAATAAAACTAGGGGTTTCTGATTTCGAACAATTTCTTCAATTTGTCATAAGTAGAACGGTCCGTTCCATTTCTCGCACGGTCCGTTCTGGACTTAAGATGACGTACTGGAACTACTCGTCCTAAGTTAGAACGTCCCCTTTCGGGCGGTCCGTTCTAACCTTGGAACGGTCTGTACCTGTTTGACCCAATTTTATAATGCCAAATTCATGAAAATAATTAAATGAATTCATGGAGCAATAAATACAAGGGGATTTGAGAAAATCATGGAAAATACCAAACGGACTCCAAAAATTATGGAAAATTACCCAAAAATCCAATGAAGCTTGAGAAAATTATGGTGCCCTTAGAATGACCAGAAGCCGCAAAAAAAAAAAAAAAAAATCCCATTTTATGCAAAGAAGCCCCCTAATTTTGGAGAAAATAAATAAAATAATTGGAGGTGACTTTTCAGAAAATTATTGGCACCAATAGGTTACACATATTTTTGTGAACCTACATATAAAATTTCAGGAAAAAAAATCCAAAGGAAAGAGCTTTAAATGATTTTTCTAAAATCAGCAGTATTGAAAAATCAATTTCTGCATGAAATGGAGGTGTACAACGCAGCAAAGAAATGGAGAGAGGACAGAAGAGGGAAAATTTGAAATTCTCTCCACAGAAGAAGAAATGGATGCACCCGTTTCTCGTAAACCATGCACAAGAGGGTGTTTACTTCTGATTGGTTCACCAAGAGCCGCGCGTAGCCAAAATAAATAATTAGGCGCTAATTGTTTGTGTCTCATTAAACCTGACAGTGGGACCCAGCGCTGAAGGGACCTTCTTCTCCAAACAGAACAGAAAAAAGAAGAGTGAAACACGAAGGGGAGAGAGAGAGCTGCGTTGTGACCACTGCAACCATTGTAACTGCCTGTAAACAACCTCCAACCAATTTCGTTATCCCCTGTCGGAATCTCAGCTGTCGCAGCTGTCCAATGAACACTAGTCGGAGAGGCAATGATAACAACACAACAACCTCACAACCGCCGGGTCAAACACCTCTCTTTGACCATCTAGAAGCTTCGAGAGTGTCACGCAATCACAGCCGTCGGGCGAGAATCCAATCCAGAAGCTAAAGAATCGATGGGTGAGATTAATTGCGATGTAACAAACCTCTAACTGCCGTGGTCAAACCTTCCCCACCCTTCGTTGTTGACCACCAAAACAAACACAGCGTAACGCAATTGCGGCCGTTGGATAGCCTGTCGATCCGTGTGCTCCTCAATTGGACGGCCAAGATCAATTGAAGCATCCTCCTTCTTGAAGAAGCCACTGAAGATTGAAGGCTATAAATACCCCACGGCTTGGGGAAGAAAAGAGGGTCCTGGTCCAAAAAATCGATTACACACCTCATCTTAGAACCTCTAGAGAACTTCTCTAGAGACTTCTAAGCTCACACACGCAATTTAGGCTAGCCATTAAAGAAGTTTAGGTAGTTAGATTGTTTTAGGAATTTCATCGAACAGCTGATAGGCATAGAAAGAGAGGTAGAGTGAAGAGCAATTGAGCTTCTCTGATTTGTTGTAAACAAAAGGTAAGACAGAGGTAAGGGTAAGGAAAAGATTGTAGCTTGATTTTGTGAGAATTGAATGAGAATTTTGGTGAAATCTTACTCGAATTGACATTTTACAATCGGTTTTGATAAAAACTCGTTTAATTGATTCAATTGATAGTTCTTGCTTTGGATTTTGATGTTTTTCTGTCTCGGCTAAGGATTCCTTAGTTCTTGACATTGTATTGTTGATCTTAATTAAGGTCTTCTTTAAATCATGATGTTTCTTGAAGTATTCCTTTGCATCCAACCTGAGTTATGCAATTCAATTAAATACTGTCCAAAACCTTAATGATCTTCTGTTGACTTCTTTTAATTGAAATGAGTATGTACTTAGGACCAATTTAGTCATTGAATATCTGTCCAATGTGAAGTATTTCTGATAATATAAAGTATAGTTCATTTAATATGATGGAGCTGTGATAGTCTTGGCTGGAGTTTCTCCATGCTTTGGCTGGCTTCATTGCTTCGGTTGGGGTCTCCCCAATCCTAGCTTTTTACCTCGGCTGGTGTATCACCAGTTTCTGGGTAGCATCTCCCTCTCCATGGTTTCAGCCATGGAAGGAGACCTCATCAAAACAAAGAGAGGGGGAGGTGCTGCCCAATTTTTGTCAAAGCATATTTTGCCCAAGGAAATAGCATAATAAGAATAATATGTGTATAAATATATAAATATCCAAACTTATCCAGTAAAAAAATATGTGGGGTTTATTTGCATAAAAATGTGAAATTGCATTTGGACAGTAAGTATTGAAGTTATTGGACAGCAGGGAATGATAATTTCTATTTGTGGGATTTTCTCTGATTTTATACAACTTAATAAGGGCAGTAAGGGTATTTTATGCATTGAATACGTTATTTGCTAATTTATGGACCCTCTGGAACATTTAATTGAACTAATGTGCCAATATTACATTCAAAGACTTCAATAGGACCCCTGTAAGTGTTTTTACTGCAATTGGACTAGTAGAAACTGAAATTCACCAAAACAGTGAAGAAATAACTCAAAACAAAAATCTGGAAATTGTGGAAATTGCCAAACTGGTTGTTCTTACCCCCTGTATTGATTTGGACATCTAAAACGCACTTAATTGGACCTAAGTTGAGCCTCAAACCAAACCTACTTGCTGTAAGTTAACTTACATGCAGCTTAGAGATTAAACAAAAGGAACAAAGTGTACATTTCTGCCCTCTCTCTCTTCAGTCCAAATTGCAGCGTTTAAAACCAAATTGAAGGCATGAACACCACCTCCTTGAACCCCTAAAGCTACCCAGATGGTGACTGGCATCAATGGGCTGCTCTGTGGGCCCTATAGCGTTGACCCAGATCTGTCACAAACAGAAGCTGAGATGCTCAGTCGAGTTCAACTCCTTTCGAGTTTCTCTAAGGGAAACTGACTTCCCAGTGGCCTTTATAACACACCTAAGATCACACATAACCTATTCCTGGTAGAAAAAGATGGCTAAAAAGCTTTTAACGTCGTCAATGGAGATCCGTACATTCTCAGGTTTCCTATGGTGATACACGTATCAATAGCAAGAAATAAACCCATCAATCTCTTTTTCTCTCACCTACGATTCTAACGCGTCAAGTATCGACAGCAATGGTGGTCGGAATCGCCGCAATTGTGTCGGAGAAGTAATAAGGGGTTTTTCTGCAAAATTACCCAGCTCGACGGAGAAGGAAGAGTTCAAACGCGATTTTTCACGGATCTCCTGTGACGAAAGGCGTGTGGCAAGTCAACTCACTCGTTACACGAAGTCCAGGACATGGTCAGCGCCAGCTGAGGTCCAGTCAGCGCCCAATCAGCCTTATTTGCCACGTGGCCCAATCAAATATTTCCACGTCAGCCAAAACTTAGAAAATTCATTAAAAATAGTAAGAAACTTAGAAAAATTAAAATAAAGTATCCATAAAATCCTAAAAATCTGTAGAAACTAGATTTACTGATACTTTGATATAAAATTATGTCAAAATGTGCTCCTTTTGTATTTTCAAAGTATTTTCCTTAAAAATTGAATTTTATAAATTGCCAAAAACTTTGTAAATTCACCAAAATTAGTAGGAAGCTCGGAAAATTACAAATAAAATATTGATAAAATCCTAAAAATCTGTAGAATCTAGATTTACTGATATTTTGACATTAAAATCTCTCAAAATACTAGCCTTTTATATTTTTGAAGTATTTTCACTATAAAAATTGAATTTTATAAAATAATAAACACAATAAATCTTCTATAAAATTTTAAAAATAAAGCCTAAGTGATTTCAGCACTAAAACAACCTTCAAGTGACTATTTTCAACTAAATACCTTCAAGTGAGTATTTTCAAAAATGTAAAATGAATTTTAATCCCTTAGATTTCTTAAAATCAAAATAAAGAAAAATAATAAAAATCACTAAAACTCAAAGAGAAGCATTAGAAAATTAAAAGTCCAAATACGATGCCCAAAGTCAAAGCCGAAACCTCTTCGGGTAAGGAAAAATCACTCCCCGAAATCAAGATCAGCGTTAAAGTCAAATTGTCTTTCTAGAAACCTATTCCTACAGCGGCCCAACATAGCCCTTGGAATCCAAATTTCCTTTGTTCCTACAGCGACCCACACAGTCCCAGGAACCAATTCCTACAGCGACCCACACAGTCCCAGGAATTAAATCCTTCCTTGTTCCTATAGCGACCCACACAGTCCCAGGAACCGATTCCTACAGCGGCCCAACATAGCCCTTGGAATCCAAATCTTTCTTTTGTTCCTACAGCGACCCACACAGTCCCAGGAACCAATTCCTACAGCGACCCACACAGTCCCAGGAACCAATTCCTACAGCGACCCATACAGTCCCAGGAATTAAATCCTTCCTTGTTCCTATAGCGACTCACACAGTCCCAGGAATAAAATCTAAAATCTTTTGTCCTTACAAGTCATCAAACGATCAGAAGCCAATTCCTATAGCGACTCACACAGTCCCAGGAATAAAATCCAAATTCTTTTGTTCTTCTAAATCGTCAAATGATAAAGAACTAACTCCTACAAGTCGTCGAAACCAAGTTATCATCCGAAACCTCCCGATAAAACAAATATAAATAAAAGTCTTAGATAAAGTGCTTTAATATCCTCAATTGGGACCCGTTAATTAGGACTGGTACCGTCAATTGAGTCAAGTCTAAGCCAAAAGGAATAAATTCTCAATTGTGCCCCGTCAACTAAGTTTGGTAACATCAATTGAGTTAGTTTAAATCAAGAATAAAATGAGATAACAACTTTTCTAGCTTACGACATATAAGTTCTCGAATCCCTTAATCAGAGGTTCTCGTGATTCGTCATGGGGTAATTAACAATAGGGGCTTGCGCCTATTGGAAGGAAAGGATCCACGAAATTAATAAACCCTTATGAGAATAGATTCTCGTTAATGTTTTCTTGTCGTCAAGAAGCATTTCTGCACTTGAATTTAAACTCATAAGGGGTGAATCTAAGACTTATTCCCGTTCTTGAGGAAATCCAATCATTCTTCGAGAAATGACGAAAAAGTCCACACAGATTCTCTGGCACGCCCGGTGGGACCTCTTTCTCCTCTCATCTTTGGGATTCGAGGAATATAATGTATAGGCTAGAAAAGTGTTTCTTAAAATTTTCAAATCTTCAAATAAACGCTACTAACGATAACGTTGAGTTATTTGTTGTTGTAGGATTAAAATGGCATTCAACGCAAGTGTGGAGATGAGCAAGCCTAGCGGGATGTTCACCATTGGGGCCGTCCCCATCCGCTTCGACAATCAATTCATGTTTGGAGGCATGCCCTTTGGATTTGCTTATGTGCCTCTAGTGCATGGCAAAGACGGGCGGATGGAGATCGCTCACTCTGAAGAAGACATCAGGGGCATTGAAGAAGTCGTGCCCAATGTGCAAGAAATGAATAAGGAAGAGGGGTGGGCCCTTATTTCCCATAAAAGGGTTCATGAGGTTTCAACAATCCCATCAAGGAGGCGTCGATCTAATCGTCGTTCTTCTCAAAAGAAGAAGGCGGTGAGAAAGGTTTACACTCAAGTCTCCAACAGCGCAAGGACTCTTGGAAAGATTCAAAGCGTGTATCAAAAGGAGTTGAAAGCCAAGCCCAATCTCCCAGTAAGCAACCCTTTCACGCCACTTCGGCTGGTTAGGAGAAATTCCCCAGTGGCCGAGTTGAAAATGGTGGAAGAATTTCCTCCCGAATACCAAGCTCAATTCAGGGGTATAAAGCCTCAAATAAAACAATTTGTCAAGGAAAGACTTGTGTTTCCTCGAACTCCGGTCCATGAAAGATTAGGGCCAAAGAGGAAGACGAGAGCATCGACTCCTGTGAAAGAAAGGTTGGAAGAAAATGTCCAAAAAGGAGCAACAACTCCAGTCAAGGAGCGATTGGGGCCAATAAGAAATGGAAAAGGACCCAAGAAAATATGGGTACCTAAGGATAAAACCCGCTTAGTGGTCGAGGTGGCTAATCAAGAGCCTCAAAACAAAAGGAGACGCATGGTATGGCAAGAGAAGCGACCAGCCATTCATGCTCATGTCAACATGGTAGAAGTTGACAAAAGATTTGAGATGCACGCACTTGTCTATATGGCCGGTGACGAGGAAGTCCCTGTAAATCGTCAAGATGGCAAGAGTAAACATGATGAGCCTTCAACAAGTTATCAAGAAAATAAGGAAGGAAAAGAGCATACTAAAAATGGTCAAGACAATAGCGATGATGATGGCCGATGGGCTGAAGGAGAGAATGCTCGATTGAAAAGTATTTTGGAAATGAATAAAAGAAAGATCTCTCAATTGATGCATGAAAGAGAAAAAGAAAGAGATATAATAAAGAAAATGTACAAGTTCTTAGAAAAGAAGAACCTATTGGGAGAACTTGAGAAAGACCACTCCTCGTCCTCAGAAGAAGAAAATAAATATAGAGGGAAAGTTTTTAAAGAAAAGAAAAACAGAAGCAAGTATGAGTCTTCGGACAATGAAGAAGAAATGAACAAGAGAAAACCTCTCAAGGGAAGGAAGAGTAGAAACAAATATTACTCTTCAGATGAAGAAGAAGTAGAAAGAGTAGAAAGAAGACCCTCTAAAGAAAGAAAAGGTAAAAATAAACATGGGTTTTACGAGGACGAGATCCCAGGGGCAGGCTCGCGGAATGGGGCAGAAAGGCCCGAACCAACAAAACAATTCATCAAAGAAATAATAAGCCAACAGTTGCAAGCCTCAGGTGCGGGACACCTGGTTAATGCCCGAAAGAAATGTGGTAGGCCTTACCCAAAGAGGTATGAGTATGTGCAATATCCGTCCAACTACCAAGTGCCGAAGTTTAATTTGTTCGATGGCACGGGTGAAAAGAACATCACTCCCGAACAACATTTGATACAATTTAGAAATGCATGTGGCAACACGTCTCACGATGAGGCACTTCTCTTGAAACAATTCTCTCAAAGTTTGACCGGTCCCGCTTTTGAGTGGTATTCCTCATTAGAGAATGATTCAGTGGAGTCATGGGACGAAATGGAAGAATTATTTCGAGCCAAGTTCGCTATGGTAACCCGAAGGATCACGATGGCCGATTTGGCATGCGAAAAGCCTAAACCAGGAGAGGAAGCTCTCGATTACATTAACAGGTGGAGAAACTTAAACATAAGATGCACCCACCAAATGCCCGAAAGTGAGGCTGTGGAATTTTTGTTGAGAAATTTGGATGATTGGATACAAAGGTCGCTCTCTGGTAGTGACATTTACACTTACGAAAACTTGATAACACGTGTGGCAAGGGTAGTGCACATGGGACCGCCAAAGGAGATACAGTCTACCTATAGTCGAAATGATCAGAAAGGAAAAAGGCATGAAAGAACTTATGAGGCCCCTATGAGTCGAAATAGTCGGGGCAACAATAATAACAAGAATAACCATCCCACTGAGAGTTTGGCCGAGCGACTGAATAGGCCATACTCGTTTAAGAAGGAAAAGACAGAAGCCCTATTAAAACAAGTGCTAGAAATGGGGGCCATAGAATTGCCACCGTGTAAAAGACCAGAAGAGCAATACAAGACCAATGATCCAAAGTATTGCGCTTACCATCGAGTGTTGGGGCATCCAACGGATGATTGTTTTAAGATCAAGGGAATAATCGAGGATATGATCAAAGAGGGGTACTTGACCATTCCCGATACATTCAAGCAAGATCCAGCATTACATGCCCAAACTTATGCGGTTGTTAGACGAAGAAACTCGAACAATGAAGCCGAGTGCAATGTGATTCGATATGAGGAATTCGAAGAGACAAACAATCATGTGTCTAAGGCTTCGGAGTCAAACGCAGTTCACATGGATTCCCTTACCCAAGTCACTTTTACAGAAAATGACTTAGCACTTGGCACAATTTATCACAACCAGCCGCTACACATTTCGGGCATGTCCAATGGAGTATGGTTAGCCCGAATAATGGTAGACACAGGGGCATCGGTCAACCTTATGCCGCTAACAACCCTGAAGAGCTTAAACTTTGAAGAAGACGACCTAGTTGATGAGAATGTCTATGTCCACGGGTTCAATAAGGAGTCTGAGCGTGTCATGGGGGCTATCGTGATTCCTATGAAGTTTGGAAGGCTAGAAACATGGGTAAAATTTCAAGTGATTAAGTCAAGTACCACGTACACAGCCTTATTGGGACGGCCTTGGGTACATGAGAATCACCTAGTCCCCTCCACACTCCATCAATGTATTAAGTACATCCAGGATGGTGTGCAAAAGACGATTAAGGGTGATGTACAATCTTGTGAGATGGGTGAAGAGGTAGAAATGCATGGCTTTAATTACACGGCCAACAAAGAAGGCGAATCTTCTCAGCCATTAGTGGCAATAATAGAACAAGATGATAATGGGGTACTCCATGGTTATCAAGATGACCTGTTCGCTGGGATAAGTGATGAAGAAATGAGCAATGAAGAAAAAGAAAGAGAATGCATATCAAAAGATGATGAGTTATCAAGGGTGAAAAGAGAATTAAAGGAGATACAGAAGAAACGGGATGAAGAAGCATCATTATGGAATGATCTTGTGCACTTCCTTCAAAGAAAAGGGTTATATGATGAATTTTTCCATGGAAAGCATGACCCGCTATCTAAAAATGAGGAGCTCATCAAGGGACCTTTGAATGAAAAAGATGAAGAAGACCTGCCAAAATCGAAAGTAGACAAGGGGGAACCAAAAGTGACATTCAGAGAAGATAAAAAACTCAAAGGAACATCGAGTGTTGGGTTTAAGGAAAGAAAAGTGACCATAGCTGATTTGCTGCATGAAAAATCAAGGAAAGGAGAAAGCGCTTCTAAATATGTTAATAGGTGGATAAAAATGAGTATTAAGTGCGAATACCAAATACCAGAAGAAGAAGGAGTTGAAATATTGTTGCGAAATTTAGAAGCCTGGATACAACGACATCTCGTTACGGCTGGCATCAACTCCTACCAAAAACTCATTGAGATGGTATGCGCGTTAGAAAGAGTAGGACCTCCACAAGAAGATCACTTTTCAAATGGCCAAAAGAGAAGAAGTGAGGGTAAAAGGATGGCCCCGACACGAATGGTCTCAAGCTCAAATGCACCAAAAGCCAAGGGTAGCTCCAATAACAATCCCAAACCGCTCCCGTCATTAGCAACACTGACAAGTAAACCATATTCTTTCAAGAAGAAGGCAGTTTCAGAGCTATTTTGCGAGTTCAGACATATGTTCGAATTACCACCATGCAAGCGCCCAGACGATATGAAAAAGTCAGATGATCCTAATTTTTGTCTTTACCATCGAATCTTGGGGCACAAGGTGGAAGATTGTTGGGTGTTTAAAGATTGGATTGAGGAACAATACCGAAAGGGCATATTATCTCTTCCTGAACATGTCCTACAAAGGCCCGCACCACATGAGTAAGATTTGATCCTTTGTATAAGATCTAATGTACCAAAACCCCAAAACCTAAAACCATTTCGGGTCGTTTGCTATCCTATTACCAGTAGTTGAGATTTTATAAAGTTTTGAATCATTTCAACCAAACACAAAGTTTCATCATGAATAAATGTCACTACCGAAACAAACCTATAACCATAACCAACAAAAAATATATACCATGAATAAAAGGCCTCAATAGGTCTTAAGCATACTAAAAGAATAAAGTCGGCCAAAGCCTCAATAAAAGATCCCAAAACCCAAAACCATAAAAAAAGATTACATAAATCTTAAAACCCTATGTTCACTGCGCCAATGCCGTGTCAATGCGCCAATGCCGATTGAGAGACATTACAATGAGTGCCTATACCTAATGAGAGGGTGAGCAATGAGAGGGTGAGAGATATCCCTAACTCCACAAATCCACTAGCCAAATATAGTAGTTTGATAGGAAAAATCGTGTTGAGGGGACCTGTGTGGTCGCCAAATGCACAAAAGGTTAGAGTTTACCCTGACAAATCCGCGGTCAAGGAAGGGACCTTCGGGTCCCAGAGAACGCGAAGCCGTGTTGGAGAGAGCCTTTGTGGTTCTCTAAAACACCTATGCCTAATGAAGAAGCCTTTGTGGCAACTGAAGGCATTAAGGCACCGCCCTATGAAGCTATCTGAGGGCACCCATCCCCCACCGACATTAAGTCAATGTTACTTCTTTTATCGACCACAACGTCGATCCTTAAATATCGCACAAGCGTAAAAAGCTTTGTATTCGATATTTAAAGTATAGTAGGCAATAAAGAACCTAAATGTTCATGCCTTCTATATCGACCTCAATGTCGAAAAGACACTAAAGAACCTCAATGTTCTAGTTTCTAAAGAGTTAACCTCAATGTCGAAAAGACACTAAAGAACCTCAATGTTCTAGTTTCTAAAAAGTTAACCTCAATGTTGACTCATAGATATCAAAACAAGCATAATGCTTTGTATTTGGTATCTATAAATATAGTGAGCAATAAAGAACTTTAATGTTCATGACCACTATATTGACAATCAATGGTGGAACCTTACAAGTCAAGAGCCAACAATCAACCATGCTGAGGCAAGAGCTGATTATCAACTATATTGGGATAAGTGCTCACAATCAACCACATTGGGGCAGCCACACAACACAAGAAAGAAACAAAGACAAAGAAGAAACAAAAGGGAAAGGAAGGTTTCGTTCATTCATCATGAAGGGATACAAATATAACCAATCCAAGGAGGATGCAGTACAACAACAATAAAGGAAAGGAAAACTACTGCAAGCTAAAGGGATACAAGGAAAGAGAACAAAGATACAAATCATGTGCATGAAGCATGAGTTACAACAAGAAACATAAGATCCTATTCAGGGACCATGGCTGCTGCAGCACCTCCAACCAGATTGTTGAGATTAGTAGAAATAACTTGAAGCATCCCTTCTATTGCCTCCAGACGAGCGGTTAACTCCCCAAAGCGCTGGTCAATAAGAGCTCGAATTGAGGCCGGGGCAGGAGCCTCGAGAGCTAAGGCAATAGAATAGTCATCAGGAGGGGAAGCCACCCTCACCGGACTGTACTGGTTAGGCTCAGCATTAGGAGCCAAGATGTATTCATTAACTGGTTGGTTGGGATCAGGAACCAGCATGTTCATGGAAGATTCCACCCATCCAGTACAGTCAAACAAAAAAAGAAGATTGCGAGGGTAGGCCACATGAGCCTCAGAAATAGGGTTTCCCCACAACATTGCTGGGATGGGGATATGTGCACAACGCATAAGAGCCTCAATAAGGTGACCATAGGGCAAGGCTCGATAGCTATGAGAAGCCATGGCTACTTGGTGCATATAGAAGATGATCATGTGACCCAGGTTGATAGGATGGTTCCTTAAGATAAGGTGGCGAAGGTAGAATAGACTCCCGGGACGAGCATGGTTGGATATGACTCCTTGAGGAAATATGATGTCATTGATTACCATGAAAAGGAATCTGAAAAGAAAAGAAGTTAAAGAAGAGGAGAAACGAAAAAGAAGATGAGAAATGAGAAGGATAATAAAGCAAGTACCTATGAAGAGCGGGAAGATGCTCAGTTGAGGCAATCTCAATGTCACCTTCGGCCGGAACGGCCCTGAACCAGCGAAGACACTCCTGATAACTACCAAAACCTCGTGGCCAACGATGAAAAGCGTATGCAGTAGAGCCAGCCAACGTGTTTGAAGCCTGCAAGAATTCGGCCAGGCTCTCAGCAGTAATGGTCATAAATTGACCAAAAAGATAGGAGGTGGCCGAAGGATTGCCGTAGTGATCATAAGAGATATGCAAGTTGGCATAAAATAGGCGAGTGATGCGGGGATGATAGGGATTATCTAGATTGACAAGGCCATGAAGATTCCAAGAATCAAGCCAACCATGGATAAGATTAGCGTGCTCTACTGGAATGCGTCTCTCGTGCCGAAAGAAGAAGCACTCGGCCACGGGTCGTTCATCACGGCCCATGTCATCATTATAACTGTTGAAAGCCGCCTCATCACGAAAGAGGTAGCGGTTGTCTGGGGCAAAGGACCAGTTTGGCACAGTGGGATTAATGCACAAAGAGGATGAACCCATAGTGTTTCTTGAACGCTTGAGAGCAGACATGAATCAAAAAGGGTTATAAAAGAGGTGATAAAGACTCGAAGGATATGGTGTTGAGGATGAGATGAGAAGAACAATATGAGGCCTTGGTTTATATAAACTCCTGGAGTCAGGGACATTACTTGTCAAGTAGTGGAAACGTGCAGCGTAAAGATGTGGAAAAGAAATGGAAATGGTGCGTCGTGGGAGAGAAACTGCTTGTATGGTTGATCATGCGCAATAACTGTACAATAGTCGAAGCACATAAAGAGCCAGAAATGCTTGAAGGTCAAAAGTTCAAATTCAAGACAACGACAGGCCCACGTGAGTCTAGGCCCAAGGAAATAAAGGAGTGGGCCAAAATACCCCAGCCTAAATTGAGTCTCGGGCTCATGTGCAGCCCAAGTCCAAATGAAATGAAAGAGAAAGTAGAAGTTGAAAGAAAAAAAAAAAAGAGAGAGCCCTGCGCTTTCATAAAAACAAGACATATGAAGAGAGGTCCTAAAGCACGAAGGCTCAAAACCAACATGTGTCAACACACATAAAGGCAGCAAACAACAATGACAAGCTAGTACGACAACAAAATGTCACAACAACACCAAGGTCCCATACCTATACCCATAAACCAAGAATAAGTCCTGACGAAAACCGCTCGACCATAGGGGTCAAGAAGAGATGCCACTGGAATCACTTGTTCCCATTTCAGAATTGTCACAACTAATTCCAGTGGGGGGCATTTGTTTGACCCAATTTTATAATGCCAAATTCATGAAAATAATTAAATGAATTCATGGAGCAATAAATACAAGGGGATTTGAGAAAATCATGGAAAATACCAAACGGACTCCAAAAATTATGGAAAATTACCCAAAAATCCAATGAAGCTTGAGAAAATTATGGTGCCCTTAGAATGACCAGAAGCCGCAAAAAAAAAAAAATCCCATTTTATGCAAAGAAGCCCCCTAATTTTGGAGAAAATAAATAAAATAATTGGAGGTGACTTTTCAGAAAATTATTGGCACCAATAGGTTACACATATTTTTGTGAACCTACATATAAAATTTCAGGAAAAAAAATCCAAAGGGAAGAGCTTTAAATGATTTTTCTAAAATCAGCAGTATTGAAAAATCAATTTCTACATGAAATGGAGGTGTACAACGCAGCAAAGAAATGGAGAGAGGACAGAAGAGGGAAAATTTGAAATTCTCTCCACAGAAGAAGAAATGGATGCACCCGTTTCTCGTAAACCATGCACAAGAGGGTGTTTACTTCTGATTGGTTCACCAAGAGCCGCGCGTAGCCAAAATAAATAATTAGGCGCTAATTGTTTGTGTCTCATTAAACCTGACAGTGGGACCCAGCGCTGAAGGGACCTTCTTCTCCAAACAGAACAGAAAAAAGAAGAGTGAAACACGAAGGGGAGAGAGAGAGCTGCGTTGTGACCACTGCAACCATTGTAACTGCCTGTAAACAACCTCCAACCAATTTCGTTATCCCCTGTCGGAATCTCAGCTGTCGCAGCTGTCCAATGAACACTAGTCGGAGAGGCAATGATAACAACACAACAACCTCACAACCGCCGGGTCAAACACCTCTCTTTGACCATCTAGAAGCTTCGAGAGTGTCACGCAATCACAGCCGTCGGGCGAGAATCCAATCCAGAAGCTAAAGAATCGATGGGTGAGATTAATTGCGATGTAACAAACCTCTAACTGCCGTGGTCAAACCTTCCCCACCCTTCGTTGTTGACCACCAAAACAAACACAGCGTAACGCAATTGCGGCCGTTGGATAGCCTGTCGATCCGTGTGCTCCTCAATTGGACGGCCAAGATCAATTGAAGCATCCTCCTTCTTGAAGAAGCCACTGAAGATTGAAGGCTATAAATACCCCACGGCTTGGGGAAGAAAAGAGGGTCCTGGTCCAAAAAATCGATTACACACCTCATCTTAGAACCTCTAGAGAACTTCTCTAGAGACTTCTAAGCTCACACACGCAATTTAGGCTAGCCATTAAAGAAGTTTAGGTAGTTAGATTGTTTTAGGAATTTCATCGAACAGCTGATAGGCATAGAAAGAGAGGTAGAGTGAAGAGCAATTGAGCTTCTCTGATTTGTTGTAAACAAAAGGTAAGACAGAGGTAAGGGTAAGGAAAAGATTGTAGCTTGATTTTGTGAGAATTGAATGAGAATTTTGGTGAAATCTTACTCGAATTGACATTTTACAATCGGTTTTGATAAAAACTCGTTTAATTGATTCAATTGATAGTTCTTGCTTTGGATTTTGATGTTTTTCTGTCTCGGCTAAGGATTCCTTAGTTCTTGACATTGTATTGTTGATCTTAATTAAGGTCTTCTTTAAATCATGATGTTTCTTGAAGTATTCCTTTGCATCCAACCTGAGTTATGCAATTCAATTAAATACTGTCCAAAACCTTAATGATCTTCTGTTGACTTCTTTTAATTGAAATGAGTATGTACTTAGGACCAATTTAGTCATTGAATATCTGTCCAATGTGAAGTATTTCTGATAATATAAAGTATAGTTCATTTAATATGATGGAGCTGTGATAGTCTTGGCTGGAGTTTCTCCATGCTTTGGCTGGCTTCATTGCTTCGGTTGGGGTCTCCCCAATCCTAGCTTTTTACCTCGGCTGGTGTATCACCAGTTTCTGGGTAGCATCTCCCTCTCCATGGTTTCAGCCATGGAAGGAGACCTCATCAAAACAAAGAGAGGGGGAGGTGCTGCCCAATTTTTGTCAAAGCATATTTTGCCCAAGGAAATAGCATAATAAGAATAATATGTGTATAAATATATAAATATCCAAACTTATCCAGTAAAAAAATATGTGGGGTTTATTTGCATAAAAATGTGAAATTGCATTTGGACAGTAAGTATTGAAGTTATTGGACAGCAGGGAATGATAATTTCTATTTGTGGGATTTTCTCTGATTTTATACAACTTAATAAGGGCAGTAAGGGTATTTTATGCATTGAATACGTTATTTGCTAATTTATGGACCCTCTGGAACATTTAATTGAACTAATGTGCCAATATTACATTCAAAGACTTCAATAGGACCCCTGTAAGTGTTTTTACTGCAATTGGACTAGTAGAAACTGAAATTCACCAAAACAGTGAAGAAATAACTCAAAACAAAAATCTGGAAATTGTGGAAATTGCCAAACTGGTTGTTCTTACCCCCTGTATTGATTTGGGCATCTAAAACGCACTTAATTGGACCTAAGTTGAGCCTCAAACCAAACCTACTTGCTGTAAGTTAACTTACATGCAGCTTAGAGATTAAACAAAAGGAACAAAGTGTACATTTCTGCCCTCTCTCTCTTCAGTCCAAATTGCAGCGTTTAAAACCAAATTGAAGGCATGAACACCACCTCCTTGAACCCCTAAAGCTACCCAGATGGTGACTGGCATCAATGGGCTGCTCTGTGGGCCCTATAGCGTTGACCCAGATCTGTCACAAACAGAAGCTGAGATGCTCAGTCGAGTTCAACTCCTTTCGAGTTTCTCTAAGGGAAACTGACTTCCCAGTGGCCTTTATAACACACCTAAGATCACACATAACCTATTCCTGGTAGAAAAAGATGGCTAAAAAGCTTTTAACGTCGTCAATGGAGATCCGTACATTCTCAGGTTTCCTATGGTGATACACGTATCAATAGCAAGAAATAAACCCATCAATCTCTTTTTCTCTCACCTACGATTCTAACGCGTCAAGTATCGACAGCAATGGTGGTCGGAATCGCCGCAATTGTGTCGGAGAAGTAATAAGGGGTTTTTCTGCAAAATTACCCAGCTCGACGGAGAAGGAAGAGTTCAAACGCGATTTTTCACGGATCTCCTGTGACGAAAGGCGTGTGGCAAGTCAACTCACTCGTTACACGAAGTCCAGGACATGGTCAGCGCCAGCTGAGGTCCAGTCAGCGCCCAATCAGCCTTATTTGCCACGTGGCCCAATCAAATATTTCCACGTCAGCCAAAACTTAGAAAATTCATTAAAAATAGTAAGAAACTTAGAAAAATTAAAATAAAGTATCCATAAAATCCTAAAAATCTGTAGAAACTAGATTTACTGATACTTTGATATAAAATTATGTCAAAATGTGCTCCTTTTGTATTTTCAAAGTATTTTCCTTAAAAATTGAATTTTATAAATTGCCAAAAACTTTGTAAATTCACCAAAATTAGTAGGAAGCTCGGAAAATTACAAATAAAATATTGATAAAATCCTAAAAATCTTTAGAATCTAGATTTACTGATATTTTGACATTAAAATCTCTCAAAATACTAGCCTTTTATATTTTTGAAGTATTTTCACTATAAAAATTGAATTTTATAAAATAATAAACACAATAAATCTTCTATAAAATTTTAAAAATAAAGCCTAAGTGATTTCAGCACTAAAACAACCTTCAAGTGACTATTTTCAACTAAATACCTTCAAGTGAGTATTTTCAAAAATATAAAATGAATTTTAAACCCTTAGATTTCTTAAAATCAAAATAAAGAAAAATAATAAAAATCACTAAAACTCAAAGAGAAGCATTAGAAAATTAAAAGTCCAAATACGATGCCCAAAGTCAAAGCCGAAACCTCTTCGGGTAAGGAAAAATCACTCCCCGAAATCAAGATCAGCGTTAAAGTCAAATTGTCTTTCTAGAAACCTATTCCTACAGCGGCCCAACATAGCCCTTGGAATCCAAATTTCCTTTGTTCCTACAGCGACCCACACAGTCCCAGGAACCAATTCCTACAGCGACCCACACAGTCCCAGGAATTAAATCCTTCCTTGTTCCTATAGCGACCCACACAGTCCCAGGAACCGATTCCTACAGCGGCCCAACATAGCCCTTGGAATCCAAATCTTTCTTTTGTTCCTACAGCGACCCACACAGTCCCAGGAACCAATTCCTACAGCGACCCACACAGTCCCAGGAACCAATTCCTACAGCGACCCATACAGTCCCAGGAATTAAATCCTTCCTTGTTCCTATAGCGACTCACACAGTCCCAGGAATAAAATCTAAAATCTTTTGTCCTTACAAGTCATCAAACGATCAGAAGCCAATTCCTATAGCGACTCACACAGTCCCAGGAATAAAATCCAAATTCTTTTGTTCTTCTAAATCGTCAAATGATAAAGAACTAACTCCTACAAGTCGTCGAAACCAAGTTATCATCCGAAACCTCCCGATAAAACAAATATAAATAAAAGTCTTAGATAAAGTGCTTTAATATCCTCAATTGGGACCCGTTAATTAGGACTGGTACCGTCAATTGAGTCAAGTCTAAGCCAAAAGGAATAAATTCTCAATTGTGCCCCGTCAACTAAGTTTGGTAACATCAATTGAGTTAGTTTAAATCAAGAATAAAATGAGATAACAACTTTTCTAGCTTACGACATATAAGTTCTCGAATCCCTTAATCAGAGGTTCTCGTGATTCGTCATGGGGTAATTAACAATAGGGGCTTGCGCCTATTGGAAGGAAAGGATCCACGAAATTAATAAACCCTTATGAGAATAGATTCTCGTTAATGTTTTCTTGTCGTCAAGAAGCATTTCTGCACTTGAATTTAAACTCATAAGGGGTGAATCTAAGACTTATTCCCGTTCTTGAGGAAACCCAATCATTCTTCGAGAAATGACGAAAAAGTCCACACAGTACCAAAAGTCAATACTTGTCTTGTCATGATCTTTAATAAGCAATTAAGTGTTTTATGTGATTTAAAACGACTACTAAACCAAATAATTAAACTCTAACTTTCGTTCAGGTCAAATTCTTTAATGTAAAACGTTTAACTCCTAAAACTCCTAAACTTCAACTCTCGTTTCTTGATTTAGGAAATTAGTTTATCTTTTGGGTCTAGGTATACCTTTAATCTCTCGATTCTAAGTAAAAACGTTAATTACTCAAGTTTTGATTCAATTTTTCGATCTTTTATCTATCTAAGTGTTTTGTTTTAAAGCTTTGAGTTAAATCTATTGATCTTAACTTCTAACTATCAAACGTGTACTTTGTTTGATTAGATAATCAATTGGAACAAATAAAACAAGCAATTAAACAATTAAAGCAATTAAATCACAAAAGACAAAACATAAAACTTAACTTAACTAATTAATTAAAGATCCGACTAAACAAATAACATTAAAAAAAAGTTCTTAACCATAGCCCCTAAACTAATCTACTCTAGCAAATTCATACAGAATAAATCAGGTTTCATCAATTCATTGCAAAAGAAAAGAGAAAATAGAAGTTACAACAGAAAATCGCTAGAAATTCCACAATTTCTGGCTCTGGCCTGTTTGGGACGGTCCGTCTGAGATCTGGGGCGGTGCGCTCCAGTGAGGCTGGATCGTCTCGGCAGGTAGAGGGGTTTTGCAAGTTGTAGAGAGAGCTCAACTTCGATTTCTGACTTGATTGCTTCATCTGGAGACAGGTCATCGCTTATATACTTAGAGAAGACGCGTTTCTATTTGTGGAGATCATGAGATCGTACTTCTGGAAGGTCCAAACTTAGAGAACCGACATGGTAGATTTAACTTTGCTATTTTGGGCAGTTCTGAAATTGCTGGAACGGTCCGCCTGGATGATGGGATGACCCGTTCCAGACTGGCCTTGGCTGGTTCTACTGCATGGGCTGGCTGACAGGTCCGCGTCGGCTGATCGACTAGTCTGGTCGGTCCGTTCTAGTGCACAATCTTCCTTTCCTTCGCTGCAATCTTCTGTTGTTACGCCGCAAAATGTGATGAACTTGAAAATCAAACTGCCGGGTTACGGCTGTACCTTTCTACAACCTAAAATTAGCAAAATAAAGTAAAAACACTTGCAATTGGTATTAATTTAGGGCTTAAACCGGTTGGAAATCGAGTATGAAAACCGTACATCACCGAGCAAGTCTGCAAAATCTTTAACAATCGCTATTCCCGAAAAGAAAAAGAAAAATATCATTCAACTAAGTTGTGGTACACATTTTCAAAAAAAAAAAAAAAAAAAGTTGTGGTACAATACCATAGTGTTTACCACTTGGACCGGCGGGTCAGACCCGACCCGGGATAAACCCGGACCTTGGACCAGACCTGCCCGACCCGTGGGTGGACCGCGATGGACCGAGGGAGTTAGAACGGGAAGGGTTTACCAAGGGTTTGGACCGCCCTTCTTGACAAAACTCGTTTTCAACCCGTCCTGTGTTAACCCGTGGACCGGACAGGACCGGACCTTAAACCCGTGAAACCCGTCTTAAACCCCTAATCCCCCACAGCCCATACATCATTACATGCTTTTCTAAGTTTATGATGCAAATCATCAAAATAAATGTACATCGAAATGCTTCATTTTATAAATATTATTTTTATTTGTTACTTTAACATAAAAATCATAATCGGCAGGGCCCAAAAAAATGAACTAAAAAAAAAGCAAAAAGAACAATATAAAACCGGACCGGACCGTCCTTACCCGTGGGGGTTAGGACCGGACGGGTTTAGCAAGGGTTTGGGTCAAGATTTCAAGGATGGACCGTGATAACCCGTCCCGCAATAACCCGTCGACCCGTAGAGGACCGGACCATCATAACCCGTGGACTGTGGCGGATTGGACCGAACCGGACCGTTTGGTAAACACTACAATACCACACTCCTTCATATATATACTAAATCTATTACTCAAATATTTGCCTTCACAATCAATTCGTAAGGCTTTGATTTTCTTATTTAGTTGGTTTTCTACTTCATTTTTGTATTCTTTAAATTTCTCAAAGGATTCACTCTTATTGATTCAGCATGAATTAGATTTTCATAGAAGATTAGTTTGATGGAAATTACCTTCGAAAACTCTTTCTATAGTTTCTAAATTGATAGCTGCTATCAATGTCTCAAAAGAAAATTATGGAATTTCATGTTAGTTGATTGTGGATTCTACTTTTTTTTTTTTTTTTTTGCATTGTTTTTATCTTTGTTATTCCACGAGAATACGAGACCTTTTGTTTCATTCTAGGTTTTAATCTTCATAAATCGAAAGTAGCACCCTATTTCAATCACCCTTGTTTCCTGTTTCTGTATTAATTAATAATTAAAAAATAGATTAAAAGGAAAAAGAATTATAATGTTCATAAATAGTACAACCAATGTCATTTCCTTTTTCTACACAATAGATTTTCTATCACATGAATATGTAGTAAGGCTTGACAAGAATGTGAAATTGTACCTTGAGCTAGAATTTCAATAGTTTGTGCCGAGTTTATTCTAACTAGGGTTGGACATCGAGCTTCGCTCGATCAAGTATTTTTAACATATTTTTAAATTTTGAAATTTTCATGTAAATATAATTTTTTATATTTGTTAATAATAATTTGAAGATATAAATAAAATATATATAATTGATTTTAAAATTATCAATTCAGTTATTGTCAAAAGATTAGAACAAAGTGTGAGCTTATATAAATAATATACAATGTGAAACTGGAAGGTGGTAATTATATAATATTAAAAATTATAATTAATGCAAATATGGATTCTAAAAATAAATATATATGTTTTTTTAAAAAAATATAATTAATAAAAATTTTACACATTTGTTTATATAAAATACAATCTAAACAAAGACATTTTAGAAATTAATATCGATAAATATGGCCAGAAATTAAATATTTATCATTGCAAAGATATAAATGGACATTTTTCTAAAAAAAGGAATGTAAAACTATGCATGATAAATATGGGCATTTTTTACTTTTTATTGCTCTTGTTGATTCTTTATTCGTAACTCTTTGTTTTTTTATTAATTATATTTTTAGATATGTTTTTTGTGTTTCATACATGAATAAATATATAAAAATTATTAGAAATTAGGAAGTATATTGACAGTGTCTGTCATAAAACATAGCATATGTCAAATATCCGATAACTAACAATTAACTTATGTTAGATCTCAAATTGCAAAAAACACAGCAGCAAAAAAAGCAAGATCTATCTCATTATGAAAAAAAAAATAACAATTAGTAGTCTGCTTAGGCATTTGAACTACTTTAATGGGCACCCATCAATGGAAGAAGTAGATAAAAAATCAGCATTATTGAAAATATTTGTAAGTCTGAGATTATAATATGAAATTCAGAAATAAAAATCTAACAAAATCTGAAGCAAGATGATTAATTTAGACCGATGTAGTTGGTATAGAGAGCTGAGATGGAAGAAGTATCAAATAGCAAATTAATAATCTGAAGGCAACTAATAATAAATTAAATCGGAGGAAAAAAAAATATCGACATAATTATCTTTCAGAATACAATATATAAAAAAAAAATAACACCAATGACAGAGTACCAAAAAAAAAAAATAGTTCTCACTGATAGACAAAGTAGAATAGAAAGAAACCAACTCGTTAATATCCTATATTAAATAAAAAATTTAAAGGTGTTCAATGACAAATTATTTTTCATGTACATAACGCTAGATCTAGATGTATTAAAATAAAATAGCAATTAATGCCATTATTATTGCCATATTTCAAAAGAATTGATGACATATTTCTCTGTTTCTCTATACATCATAGGAAAGTGTAAAACAACTACCTCGATTGTAACACCCAAAAAAACTTAACTACAATTATTAACCGAAATGTCAGTATAAAATGTCAAAAGAATTTTTGGGTTAAAAATAAGGGACAAATTAAATACCAATAAAAACTGTCGTAATTAATATTTAGCCAGGGTGGAAATTGGTCTCCAAGATCGTTTATAGAAGTTTCCCTAATTATTATTTTGGAAGAAAAAATAAAAAAAAAGTACCAACAACTACCAACAAAAGAAAGATATAAAAAATATTTTTTAACATGGACAAAATTTTTGAGCTAAAGCATAAAGCAACGACAAATATTTATAATTGTAAATTGCCCTCACGGCCTCATCGAGTAAACAGAGACAAATTTTAGAGCATAATGTTTCACTGATTCGAATAAGACAAATAAAAAAGGAGAGAAATTCATAAACTAAATTATTCTCGTCGATAAAAAATTAGTCGTCGAGTATAAAAATCACCAAATGATGGAGGCTAATCGGCAGCAGAAGGAAATTGAAAAGAGAGGATAACTTAGTGGAGTCAATCAAAGACAATATAGAGCACAATAAAAACTAAAAATAAAAATGAAAATTAGGGAGGGCATAGCAAGGTAATATGTATATGAAGACGAGGAAGGACGAAAAGGATGGCGAATGGAAAAAGACCGTGGAGGCAATGGAGAAAGGCTATGGTGATGGAGTAAGGCAGAAAATTAGATAGGGTTCATTTCTTTGGAAATGAAAAATTGCGCAGAAAATTTAACGCCAAACGGTGAGGCTGGAACAATTATATGACTAAAAGAGTTGACACAAAATTGTCTACATAGTCACCGTCACAAAAATCAAATGAAAATTGATCAGCAAACTAAACCAATGATAAAATTAATTGCCGTGTCGGACAAAATTTTAACAAAAACAGGTAGGACACCCACACAAATTTATTTATAATATTGATATCAACCCAGATTAAGGTAACAAAATTTTATTTCAAAAATATTTAATTGCTCTTATATCTCATATCACACTCACACATGCACTCAATATATAAAATTATCTTAATATTTCTATTAGTAAAAAATTGATTTTGAATTAAAATGTCCAGTTAAGATTTTATTAATTTATACTTTGTTTCTTAATTTCATTGAATATATTTTTTATTTTATAAGGAGATGGAATGAAAATAGATTTTTTTTTTTCTTATGGACCAGAATACATACTATTTCGTTATTTTACAATTCATTTTTTTCACTCCCGAAACGTGGGAAAATAACTAAATTTCTAATGTACTTCAATCTTCTATTTTTTCACCTTTATTCTATGATGTGCCGAGCAAGTCCGCGAAATCTTTATCGATTGCTATTCCCAAAAAGAAAAATAAAAATATCATTCTACTATTTTACATTTTATTCGTTCTATGTATTTTTAAGTGTTTCAATTCAAATCGATAAAATTAGATTGAAAACGTAAGATTTTACCTTTCAAGTTAGAGTTTTACAATCAAAATGAATGTTTCATTTAAAAATTTGTATTTTAAGATCTGTTTGTTTATATTGAACTTTGAACTGAACATACTAAAATAAGTAAGCTTATGTCGAGATAGTCGATAACAACTCCAATATGAAAGTTAGTTGTAAAGGTTAAATATCGATGATCGTTTGTAGACTTCGAATAGGTTGAACTTAAAAAGAGTATGATTTTATTTTATTATGACTAAAAAAAGAGCAATGGTGAATCACTGAATCTTAAACATAAGAAGTTTATATTCTTAGATTGTATGATGTGTTGGTCGATACTTATTATTACATACTTGATACTATGATAATTAATAGCTAGCTAACAACTGTTTACAAATTGTTATTACTGGTGGTGGTAATAGTACAACAGGTCAACATAACCCTAGTCGCCCAATAAAAGAAAACCCTCATCAATATCAATATTATAAATAAATATGTTTAGGTGTCGGGATCCTTTAGTTAAATGTCATCCGACACTCCAAACATTGTGAAATAGTTGTGAAATAGTATTTTTTTTTCTGTAACGTGGTACTCTCTAACTATATTTTTGTCGGGTATTATTGCTCATAACACTGATCTTTTTCATCAATAGACAATAATTTGGCAATACATTGTTTTATTTCTGATTTTTGTGACCCCTTCCATTTTTATTTTCATCATGTCTCCATCTCTCTTTTGTGTTGCTTAGAGTTCCTCTCTACCGTAATTTCTTTTCATCACCATTCTTAATTTTAGTTTACAAAATATAAATCAAATACATTCCATTGAAAATGGAAAAAAAACATCAAATCTTTTACGAGATATATATTTTTATTTAAGCCATTTATAAATATATTACATTTCAGGATTAATATCAACATAATATAAATCATATTATTTTAGATAACTATAACTATATTTACACATATATAATTTTATTCTTTAAATTAAACTCTTTAAATTGAATCAAATCAAATTACGTACACTTACTAAATTATATTTCTAAAGATAAATATGTCTTAGCAATATATCCAAAAATGAACATAATTAAACTACCGAAACATAATAAAAATATTCTTAATACAGATATCTATATTGAGTGAAGCTTGATATGCCCCTCTAGTAATCATAAAGTCCTAAAAGACGACCAAAAAAAAAAAACAAGAAGATAACACTGAAAAAAGCATACCTAGTGTGTTTAGTTATACCTAACTAGTTGCCTTAGGGTGTGTTTGGTTAGGTGCGAACAAAGGTTGTTCGTGAACAAGAGTGGGTGCATGCAAACCAAACACTGAACAACAATTCAAGAATAAGGAACTAGGTGTTGTTCTTAGTTCTGAGTTTTTTTGCGAACTGGGAACAAGGAATTGTTGTTCGCGAACAACTGTTCAACATTTGTTCATGCACGGAACCAAACACATCCTTAATGTTCGAGCTTGTCCGAGACCTCATATACAAGTTAAAATCTTGCATTTTAGATTGTTTATTATATGAAAATTAGAGGAAATGTTTAGTTAAAGAACGGATTGGGTACAAAGCGGGTTATCAAAACTAAATATATAACCAAACTCAATACAACCATGTTAATAAAATTAAAATCCGATCCATCTCGAATAATGTTTGAATCTAGTAAAATACATGTTAGATTGGACAGATTTATTTTTTTTTACAACCTATTCATAAGACTAGATATGCATAAAGTAATACCAAACCTTACATTTTTCGGATGCAAGAAATGCACATTCAAACTATAAAGGCGATACGACAACTGTTTCTTGTTATAATTATATATGCTAATTATATATACACGTCATTTCTAATAACAATATAAATGCATGAACCCTACATTAAATATAAATCTGTAAATACGTTTTATGAAAATTTATAAATAGCTAAATTGATTAATTGAGTGATAACAAATATATTGCTAAATCGATTAAGAATCTCCTGCTTTGACTATTATACTTAGTGTTTTTATCAAACAATACAAATTAAGAATGGATTTGTTTTCTTGAATCGGATCAATTAGCCTCAATAAAATTTAACCAAAGAGTTGACAGGTTTGCTGACTTCATCAAGTGATATGAACTGAAAAAAAATGAAATTAAAACAATTAACAAAATAAGATTTATATTGATAATTAGCCTGTTCTTTTCGGATCATTATCAATATAAAATCTTTTTGTATATCTTTTCTTATTAGGTAGCTTTCTTAGGGTTCAGTAGTATAAAAGCTACGTAATTGTAAGACGGCGGCCACCGATTTTTCCAATACACGATCAAAACCTCGTGCGATTTTTATTAGCAACCTGTTTAACTCGCCAGGTCTTCCAAATTCAATGGGAGAAGCGGATCGGATCAGCTCGCTTCCCGCGGATTTGATAGTCTCCATCCTCACCCGCCTCTCTGTCAAGGACGCCATCCGTACATCGGCTCTGTCTCGCTCCTGGCGCCACCTCTGGACCCTCCTTCCCGGCCTCCGTCTCGGTTGGTCTGGCGACCCATTGGGCGACATCGGCAACAGCGAAAGGCCTGTCGCATCCAGTTGGATCGAGCGCATCCATCATGTCGTCTCATCTATCCGCGGCCCCCTTCTCCACTTCGCACTCACTGATCACTTCAGCTCCGACCAATTTCCCCTTCTCCAGCGCCTCCTCGACCTGCTTCTCCAAAAAGGTCCCGTCGAAAAGCTTTGCCTTTCCAGCCTCTTTGAACGTGGGTAATACATCTCCCATCGTTTCATTCTCTCAGAGAACTCGAACTTCTCCGATGTCGTATCATACTTCCTGCTGATTTCCGGGGATTTGATCGCCTTTCCTCTTTGAACTTGCGCGGTGTTCAAATCTCCAATGACCATCTGCATTTGCTGATCCATTCATCCAATAACCTGACCACTTTTAAAGCTACGGATGTTGTAGACTTAGATGATCTACCTATCTCAATCAAGTTGAATTCGCCATCGTTGAGGTATCTAGAATATATACTCAATAAATCTGTTGAGAAAGTAGAGGTTGTTTCCGCCCCATGTCTGGAGCAAGCACAAATTTTGAGCTTTGGAGACTCTGGTTCCAAAGAGCTTGTTTCGGTGAATCTGGTGTTGGTGACTAGTCTTGTCATGGTTTCTTCTCTCAATTTGGACTATGATGTTCTCAAGGTAGGCTTAAGCTTTATATGTGCTTGTAAAGTTGTAATATCAAATATTTGATTGTGTCATTGCTGAGGTCTACTCGTTATATATGTACAAGTGTACCACACTTTCTAATACAAACCCAAATAATTAGTGTGGTTACCTAACCCAAACTGAGAATGCTGCTAATATGTTATTCACAATTTACTTTATCAGCTTGACATGAATAGATAAACCTAATCTATAGGGAACATTGCTGTTTTCTGATCTATTTTTTGTTTCCCAAATCCCAACACAGTCTCTGTCTCTTGCAGCTTTGCCATCTAATTTCACTTTTCCCCGATTGACATGCTTAGAGCTCTTTCTGAATGTCCAAACCATGGACAAGAGGAAGTATGATACTTTCATTTGGTTGCTTCGGAGCATGCCTTTGCTTGAAGTACTAAACATACAGGTTATTTCCTCATTTTTTTTCTTTGTTTCTATATCACACTTTTATGGTTTTGGATGTTGTTTCAATGTTGCTCTATGTGTCATTCTTCTACATCCAACGGTTCCAAAGGTAATTGTCAGAATCTTGATATAGTAGCCTTCCGGTTAAATTCTGCAAAGCAATGATTTATTTTGTATTTCTTACTTCTGCTAAACTTTCTAGTTAGTACTGAGCGGTCTGTGCAATTCATAGACTGTATTAGCTCTTTGTAGCCCATTGTCATACATTTATGTTATTTATTTTAATTGCAAGTTGTTTTTGGAATTAATCATTTTGTTAACCATAGTAAATAATATGTTAAGTATTGCAGTTGAATGATTTTGATTATTCAATCGACATGGATAGAATTGACATACTAATGGGAGAGTTACTTTTGAAGAAGCACGATGGCATCTCCTGTCTCGACCAGACTTTAAAATGTGTCAGAATAAGCATGGATACTTTGAATCTTTTCATGAGCGTGTTAACACTGGTAAAGTTTCTTCTGCTGAATGCAAGAGTGCTTGAGCTTATGGAGGTCGATTATTATTGGTTTAATTCAATGGTTGAGCCAAGCATGTTAGAGGCGCTGCAGAACGCGAAGGTAACTACTTCCTCAAAAGCTAAAGTTGTGATGATGACAGAGAATGTAACTGTTAATATTTAATGGTTGGATAATGGTGCCGACACAAGAGCCAGCATCTATTTGTTCCGTCCTTTTGGTAGCTATCTCTATTTAGAGAATTTAGTCGGCGTTGATTCCTTGTAGTATGAGCTTCTTATAAATGTATCTTCTAAGTTTCTCGTTGATAAGTCATCTGCATTTTGGGATTATAAAAAAAGGTTGAAATATATCCTGGTTTCAAATCTAATTTTGAAATGTTAAATTTAATTGTGAGCTAAATCAAATGTCCCATACATATTGGTCCAATATACTCATTACATTATATTGCTATTGATGCTAAATCTGGCCTTGCCTTTAGTATTCTGAGATTGTACTTGTCAGCATTCCTTGAAATCTACATCACCAAATCTATAGTATTAATTATAAGCCGATGGAAAGCGGTCAAAATAGTTTTTTTTTTCTTTTTTATAAATTTTTTTTAAATAATTTAAAATAGTCGTACCAATAATTAATATTAGCAAGATTTTTTATGCAAAAAATATATGTCAAGTTTATATAACGACTTTCTATGGAAGAAATTACTAATTTTGAACTTATAAATTTTTATCTATATATTTTGACAAGTCTTTTACGACATATTTTTATATTTTATATTAGAATTTTTTATATTTTATATAGTGCAGCTTCGCTACGTCTGCGACTGCCCTATCTAGTTACTCTAGTTACTCTTTAACGTTGTGCATAATGTCAGCTATTGCCTGCGAGGCATAGTGTTGATAAATTTTATCTTTGTGGTGCTGGATTATTATACTTTCCGTAGAAAGGCTGACTTCTTGGTCATTTTTTTATTCTGTCACACAATGATAATATGCAATCGAGTCAATTTTACACTGACAGCAGTCACAACAGTATGTTTAAAATTGACAAATGCATTTAGTTGGGTTGAAAAATATTTGAAGTACAAAACGAATCAAATATAAATGCATCTCAAATTGTTGATAGACTGAACTTTTGAATGTATGGGACTATGAATCTCAATTTCAGCTTGAACGTATTGATTTGATAGAATTTGACACATAAGTTTTGGTTCGCTCTTCCATTTTGTAAAATATTTCCATATTTTAGATGCATCATTCAATCAAAACTGACATATATTTAAAATCAGATACAATATTATCAAAATTATTTAAATAAAAATTGCAGGTATTATTCTTTTAAAAAAATAAAAAATAGACAATAAAAGTTATCAAAATAAACAGTTGAAAAAAATGAACCATCGATAAAAATTAGACAATCTTATGCGAGAATTCACAAGAAACTAGATGGACCCATTTCGGCTCCGCCGGAACAATTAATTTGCTCTAAAAATATTTGGGAGTGATTCTTTTATTATTTAAATTTACGAAAGTTCAATGAGCAATCAGGATGATTTAAAGAAATTAGAGACGAGTTAATCACTCTGAAAAGTTCAATGAGCTGAAATGTGTGCCATGGAGATTAAACTATAAGTAAAATTTATTGTAGTTCTTTTTTTCCTCTTCAAGATTACAAACAGGAAAAATAATATTAGTTGTCAGCAATAAATTAAGCTACCTTGAGGTTAACTTGTAGTGATGGTGAGAAACAAATAAGAGAAACTAATGAATCAGTTTCAATCCAACCAAGTTGGATTAATTGTGCGTTTCCGATAAACTCTTTTGCTTCTTATGAGTTATGATTGCTCCTACAACTGGGTGCAGGGTGATGCAATAAGTAATCAGCCTGGGTGTATGGGTTTGCAAACAATAGTTGACCACGAAGTATTGCTTCTCCTGAGATATAATTCCTCCAGCAGTGTAGCATATAAAAAACCGTCAGCGAGTGTCTTGATCATATGAAAACTATATTATCCCAGGATTCCATATATATATGCATACTGGTATCGGATATGTATCGCTTACGGAAAGGCCTCAGACATGACACCAATACGTATCGGGTACGCCACGTGGCGTATTCATTTTTTTTAATCAATTTGTCTTGTGGGCGATACAGTCTACAATAAGACTGGGGTACGGTAGTGGATACGGATGGATACGCCATTTTAAGATTTTTGTCTTTTAAATCTATTTATTATATGTTTTGTTAAAAGTGTATAATTTTAATAATTAACAAGTTTACTTAAATCCAATTGAAATAAACACTAACAAAATATATAAAGCAATTGCATATTTTTTTCATCAATATTAGTCATATCAAAATTTGTCATTGTTCTTGCTGATGAACCTATAGTTTATCTCTCTATCAAAGTTGCTAAAATACTAATTCCTGGCCAGTTGCCGATGCCATCATCTTTCTAGGTTTTTTTTTTTATGTATTAAACGATACTACTAAATACAAGTTCTTCAAAAAATTTTAAATAACTACATAAATTAAATTCATACAATATATAGCATTGTTCACATCATAAAAAAAATATTAATTGACGGTTACAAATTTATTATATAAAAATCACATTTAACTTTGTAAACTTTACATGTGCTACTGAACATAAAACATTACCAAACATATGTTAGCTAAAAAAACATATATAATTATGCACATCATAGGTAAAAATTAAACATTAATTTTTACAAAATTTAAATTAATTATTTAATTTTATTTTAGTAGTAATTCAAATATCGAGCGAAGCTCGATTAGTCCTTCTAAGTAGGAATAAGATTACTCCAGTCTGTTGTTTGTGGTAGATCTCTATCAGCTCCTCTTCAGAGATCTTATGTCCCATCTTGTTCTTGGCCGAAAGAGGGGGGAAAAATATCTTAGAAGGTACATGTAAGCTAAGAGAAAGCAACAAAATAATGTAGAAATTGAACAAATTCCTGATGGCAAAAAAGAAACTGAAATAGCATCACCAGATGACTGGACTGATATTCCACCATCGCTCAAAATATTTGCCCTGTATTTGTAACTAAGTAACTTATAATTGAAAACAAATTCCCTCTTCACATTATTTCTCCATAGCAAATTATGTTGCTAACATCACAGATTCATTGATGTTCTGTGTATTTCAATTAAGGATAGATTGATTTCAAATAGATTCTCTCTTTCTTTCTCTCTCCATGTTATTTGGCTACTTTAAGATTTGAAAAGGACTTGTTTCATTTTTGTCTAGGTATTTAAAATTTCTCTTTCAATCCAATTAATGTTAAAGAAAACTATCATTCTTAATTTAAAAGTATTTGAACATATATCCAATCATTTCTTAAAATAAAATTCCAAATTTGATATATGCCATTATTTTTAATAAAAACTTATTAAAAATTATTTTGTAAATAAAAACTAAAATTCATATATCAGATTTTTTTTTTTTAAATTCCCCTTAGTAGTATATCGTCTCTCTAAATTCATCAAACAAAAAAGTATCTTGTATTAATTGATCAATTTGACATGACTACTCTGGCTTGTATTAATTAATTGATCAATTTGACAGCTTGATCCAAATTTTGTGTCCGCTTGTAGGATTATAATTTTATTTAGGTGCTCGTTTCATTAACTGGCTACCTAAACTAAAAAAATTGATGAAATTGACAAAGAAATCCTTTTTGAAGTAGACAAGTGTTCGACGGTGTTATTGTACATAATCTGTTGTGGAACGATTATTGGTTGATTAATTTTTGAAATATTGGGGAATCGTCGAAGAAAAAAAAACCATCGAACAATAAAAACGAAGAGTGGATTTGTTTTCATAAATTGGATCAGTTAGCCTGATAAAAGTCGATCAAAGAGTTGGCAGGTTTGGTGACTTCATCAAGGAGAACTTAAATTCGATCAGCTATGTAGAAAAAGAAAACGATAACCGGAAATTAAAATACCTTATCTTATCTAAATATTATCTAAAATTAAATCAGTTAGGCTCGATATTGTAAGATTATTTGGAAACAATCTATTTTTGTGTGGACAAATTCTGCTTGGTTTACAAGTCAATTAAGATATGGTAATATGCTAAACATGTCCGGAAATAAAAGCAAGATTTTTTGCATAGATGTGTTGCCTTTTGTACGTGGTTATGTTTGGAAACAAATCCATATTGATGATGGACCAATATGGAATTGTTTGGTGGCCAAGAAGCCTTTGGCACTATAAATATGGAGTTGGTCACCAAGGGACAAGACAATAACGAGCACTGCTGCATACATGCGTTGATAGCAGCATCTCTGCCCCTCCTTCTAATACTTCCATCAATTAGAGAGATAGTGCTTTACTTTAGGCGTAAGGCATCAAAGGGCGTGTCTTGATCTTTTGGAAGGCTTCCTCCCAACCTTGGTGGTGCTCTCGTGATACTGAGGACTTCAGTAATCGACTAAACATGCTTAACATCAAGATCCATGACATAACGATGGAATTAGGTATGCTTCCGCTCATGTTTATATTTTTCGGTGTTTTGGAACGAAATGTTTCACTGCTGGTTCTGCGAGTTCTTACTTTTCTGAGTTGCTTGTTTTGACTTGCTAGAATTGTTATTCCTTTTGGCTTTAAAACAAATCCAACATATATAGCTTTGCATTTCACTTTTAAACTTTTAAATGACCAAAGTACCTCTGACTCGCCAATGTCCTGCTATTTTTCATTGCTTCTTTATTGGAATCGAAGAGATACGATTAATTATGATTATGAACTGAAAAATTAAATTAGCAATATAAGAACAAAAGCGATGAATCAGATTATCGACCTCTTTTTTTTTTTTTTTGCTCCCTTTAGCCTGTAGGCCCCGCAAGTCGCATCTCTCTTTCAGTCTCTGTCCTCTCTGAACCCTATAAATAATAAACCCCGTCGTCTCTCTATCGTGCAGATCTGCGTGGAGTTCCGCCAGCGCTCCCAAATTCGATGGAAGGAGCGGATCGGATCAGCTCGCTGCCCTCAGAAGTGATAGTCTCCATCCTCTCCCACCTCCCTATCAAGGACGCCGTCCGTACATCGGTTCTGGCTTGCTCCTGGCGCCACCTCTGGACCTTCCGTTCCCACCTCAGTCTCGGTTGGTCTGGCGACCCATTACTATTCGGCGACACCTGCAACAGCGGAAGGCAGCCTGTCGCATCCAGTTGGATCGAGCGCGCCCATCATGTCGTCTCGTCTCTCCGCGGCCCCCTTCTCCACTTCGCTTTTTGTCAGCGCTTCAGCTCCGACCAATCTGCCCTTCTCCAACGCCTCCTCGACTTGCTTCTCCAAAAAGGTTCTCTCGAGACGCTGCACCTTTCCACTGGTTGGGTGGCGATACATCTCCCCTCCTTTCATTCTCTCAAAAAACTTGAACTTTACAGATGTCGTATCGTCCTTCCTACTGGTTTCCAGGGGTTCCGCCGCCTTTCCACTTTGAGCTTGCACCGTGTTCAAATCTCCAATGACGATTTGAATTTACTTATCCATATATCTAATAACCTAACCACTTTTAAAGCTATGGATTTTGTTGCCTCAGAAAATCATCCTTACTCAATCATGTTCAATTTGCCATTCCTGAGGTCTCTAGAATTCAGTATCAATGAATATGTTGACAAAGTAGAGGTTTTTTCTGCCCCATGTTTGGAGCGAGCATCTATTTCGAGCTATGCATATTTTAAGTTCAAAAATTTCGCTTCGGTGAATCTGGGGTTGGTGACTAGTGTTGTCATGGTTTCTTCTCTCAATTTGGACTTTAATGTTCTCAAGGTAAGCTTAAGCTTTATATGTTCTTGCAATATTAAATAATTTGATTGTGTCGTTGCAGAGGTATACATGTTATATATGTACAACACAGTTCTAATACAAACCCAATAAGTGGTGTGGTTACCTTACCTAACCCAAACTGAGAATGCTGCTAATTTGTTATATTTGCACAGTTTACTTAATCTGACATGAATAGATAACTTCTAATCTATAGAGAACATTTGCTGTTTTTTGATCTATTTTCTTTTTTCCCCAACAGTCTCTATCTCTCGCAGCTTTGCCATCTAATTTCACTTTCCCCCGATTAACATACTTAGAGCTCTTTCTGAATGTCCAAACCATGGACATAGACAAGAGGATGTTTAATGCTTTCATTTGGTTGCTTCGAAGCATGCCTTTGCTTAAAGTACTAGACTTACAGGTTATTTTCTCTTTTTTTTTTTTTTGTTTCTATGTCAAACTCTTTTGGTTTCTGATGTTATTTCGTTGTTGCTCTATGCGTCATTCTTCTACATGCAATGTTTCCAAAAGTAATTGGCTGAGTCTTGGTATTGTGGCCTTCCAGTTAAAATCTGGAAAACATTGTCTTATTTTGTAGTCCTTCTTCTAAACTTTCTAGTTAGCAGTGAGTAGTCTGTCCAATTCATGGACTGTTTAGCTCTTTGTAGGTACCCTGTCACATATTTTTGTTATTTCTTTTATTTGCAAGTTTTTTTTTGGATTAATCATTGTGTTAACCATAGTAAATAATATGTTAAGTATTGCAGTTGGGTGAATATTCAATTGTCGACGATAGGGTTGACATACAAATGGGAGAGTTTCTTTTAAAGAATCATCATGGCATTTCCTGTCTCGATCACACTTTGAAATGTGTCAAAATACGCACAAAGAAATTGAATAGTGTCATGACCAGCATAACACTAGTGAAGTTTCTTCTGCTGAATGCGAAAGTGCTTAAGCTTATGAAGGTTGCATATTGGACTGGTTCAGAGGTTGAGCAAAGCGTGATAGAGGTGCTTCAGAATGTGAAGGAAACTACTTCCTCAAATGCTAAAGTGGCGATTATCCGTAGGAGAATGTAACTGTTAATGTTAAATGACTGGGCAATGGTGCAGACACAAGAGCAGGCAACTATTTGTCTTTTGCTTTTTGTAGCTATCTCTATTTGAGAATTTTGTTGGCGCAGAGTCCTTGTAGTTGAGCTTCATATAAATGTATCTTCTAATTTTCTGATTGATAAGTTGTTTGCATTTTGGGTTTTAAAAAAATTATTGAAATATATCCTGGTTTCAAATCTAACTTTGGAGTGTTTAAATTTAATTGTGAGCTAAGTTAAATGTCCCGATACATATTGATTATGCTCATTAAATTATATTGCTATTGATGCTAAATCTGGCCTTGCCTTTAGTAATCTAGAGATGCTATATCTGCATCATTACATATTGATTATGCTCATTAAATTTAATTTGGTGATGCTATATCTGCATCACCAAATTACTCTTAATTTTGTGCATAATGTCTGCTATTGCCCGCAAAGTGTAGTGTTGATGATAAATTTTATCTTTGCTTGTGGTGCTGGGTTATTATACTTTCCATAGAAAGCCTGACTTCATGGTGAATTTTTTATTTTTCTGTCATTACATTGATAATATGCAATCGATATGCAATTTTACATTGACAGCAGTCACAACACTCTGTTTAAAATTGAACATGCGCATTTAATTGGATTAAAAAAATATTTGAAGTAGAAAACGAACCAAATATAAATGCATCTCAAATTGTCGACACACTGAACTTTTGAATGTATGGGACTATGAATCTCAATTTCAACATAAACGTATTGAAGTTGACAGAATTTGACGCATATGTTCTGGTTTGCTCTTCCATTTTGTAAAATTTTCAACATTTTTTATGCATCATTCAATCCAAACTGTCATATATTCAAAAATCATATACGCTATTATCAAAATTCTTTAAATAAAAAAATACAGGTATTGTTCTTTTTAAAAAAAATAAAAAATAGACAATAAAAGTCATCAAAATTAACAGTTGAAAGAATTGAACTATCAATGAAAATTGGACAAAATCTTATGCCAACGTTTCCAAAAAATGTCTTAAGACTCCATGTTATGTTGCGAGTGAATAAAGAAACAATTTAGTGATTTCCTATTTGTACTGACGGTTTTTGCTTTTCTGAGAAATTTACACACAGACTCTGGATCACAGAAGAGATACCCCTACCTTTTTCCCAACAGGTGGCCGCATATCCTAGTAGTCGCTGACACACAAGAGATATCACTGTCTTTCGCTATACATTATTTAATTTTTTTTTTTTTTTTCGTTCTTTGCTTGACAGGTTTAAGGTTTAGACAAAAATCGTCATTAGTTAGCTAAAACTCACCAGAGAGGCAGAAACCTAAGAAAAGAAAAAGAAAGAACACAGAAGAGTAAGCCCCGTTCCGTTGGCCCAAAGAAGAGCCCAGTGAATAACTGTGTACGAACGGCTATAGATCCCTGACATCTGGCCCATTGGGCTCCACTCAGTCTCAGCCCCCTACAGAAGTAGGCAAACCTGATGTCAAGAGATTACCGCGTTTCCGCGGCCGCATCTCTGCGTGTAAGCCCGGGGACTTTCCAGAGCCTTATGGCCCAATCACTGCTTCCTGTGTTTTTGTGCTGTAACGTCCATTGACTTGTTTATATAAGGGTTGTTCGTGGAATGTCGATAGCCCTAGTGGGACTAATTAAAGCCAACCACGCACAGTTCAGACCGGCTATTTCGTTTTGAAAATTTTCGGCTTTTCGTGTTTACCCCCTCCAACACAATATTATTGCTGCGGTTTCCCTCAGTCTCGTTGTATGTCTGTATAACGTGTTATGAAAAAAAACTACCGAGACCAAATTATTTTTTTTTTCAAAAATTTAAAGTCATTGTACAACGACAAAATGAGTGGTATATATGTATAGCATAGAAATGATATTTTATCTACTAGCATGGATTTTGCTCTTTATTCGGATGTATTCTATATCTAAATAATCATCCTTTTATACGAGAATCACATACTAATTGATTGCATCACTCGATATTCATTGCCGTATTAATTTCCGGACTACTTTATCACAAGATGCAATACTACAGCGATAATAGCACAAACAACATTTTATACAATTACATTATTTATATTGTTCTGAGAGCATAAAATTAAGCTACATAATTACATTACAAAAGAGTATCATCTTGCAAGGCGAATAGGACGTCGGGAGAACTTACAACAATAAAATAATCATATAGTCTCCATAATGTAGATAAAATAAGCACAAGTTTAAATGAAATTTAAAAACTAATTAATTAAAATATTGAAAACTAACGTCCTAGTTATTTACACTTTCTCGATAATTAAATAATTATAAAATTACTAAAATTCCATAGATACTATCTAAAATTTATAAAAGTAAATTAATATATTTTTATCTTAAAAACTATTTTCGGTATTGCTGGACCGTCAAATTAATCAATTAGGTTGCTAATTCAACCTTTCCTAGCAAAAGTACAGTTTACAATTCAAATTGACACTGAGCAATTAAAAATCTAACTAATAAGACGACAAATTTTCTGACCGGGGTCTTCCCAAGCAATTCACCAATTCCCCAAACAACCGACTATTTACAATTTACAAACCTTAAACTAATAATGACAACAATAATAAACTAATTTACTCTGGCTGTCTGGCAAAATATTACAGTTGCCACCAGACCTGACACGAAACAAAGGAGTACACTACACATATTAAATGTATAGCGTACGCAGATTTGAAACTTGTAAAGTTTGTAAATTAAAGACTTGTAAGGTCCAAATGGTAGGTGTAACAAATTTAAGGTAGCTTGTGTGAGGTGGTGTTCTCTCATGCTCTTCCTCTCATGCATCCGCACACTTGCCACTCTCTTTCTCTAATACAAGCGCCAAATCATCACCTCTGCCAGACACTACCCCATTGTCAGTTTCCCTTTCTCATTTAATTAACCCCACAATACCAGGGGCAGTTTCGTCCTTTTCCCCCACCCACCTGACACGTCGGCATACAAGACCCAGATCATAGACCCCTCTCTACTGTCTATTTATTTAACCCCTCATTTCTCCTTGGAACTCAACCATTTGTTTTTTCAATACAAACAACAATATATATAATCTTGTTTTCAGGTAATTTTTTTTTTGTTAAAGGTTCTTGTTTTCATGTAATTGCATTCCCATGACAACAAGTTTTTGATGATTTCATGTGGGACCCACCTGCGTGAATTCTCTATCGGCACGACGCATGCATGATTCAACTTGGGGTAGTTTGTAATTGGCAATTTGGTATCTGATCATCTCCGCTTAATTTATTTTATTTTATTAAATAAGGTAGGTTCAGTACTACCTCTCCTCTAAATTCTCAATTTTCTGAATTCTAATTGCGTATGCATTTTTATTACCCTGTGCACAATCAACCTCTTCCTCTCTCAACAAAATAAAGTCCCTTTCTCAGTAAGATATGCTTTTTCCAGATACTGTTATTCGTTTTTGCTTCTCAAATCTGCCTTTCTTCCTTCTTTCCTTCGTTTTTTGTCGTGCACGTTTTTTTCCTTTTTTTTTTTTCTAAATTCTAACTAAGGCTTCAAAGTTGAAACAAAAAAAGGCATCGGCCTACGGTCTCCTCCTGAGGGTATTATCGTCATTTATCGGCTTGATTTTTAATTTCTTTTCCGATTCACTTGTCCACCTCACACTCTGAACCGCCACGTCAGAAAATTCACAAGGGCAATTTCGTCATTTTGATAAATTCTGCGGAAGCCTTCCAACTCCTATAAATAACTGAATAAATTACTCCCGAAAAACTTGAATTTCTCCAAACATTTAACCACCAAAACAAAACAAAGCGCTCTCTAACTTCTCACATATATACACCATTTCTTCTCACATTGTAGAAAGAGAGAAATCGCACAAGAAAACTTGAAGCTTCACACCGCACCAGCAATGGCGGTGTCGTTTCCTGGAATCTCTTCTAGCACATCAATGACGAAGGAGTCTCACGGCGGAATCCGGCGATCTAGGTCGGAGCCACTTCTCCGGTGTGCAATTTCAGCTCCTCGTGCCTCAGCCACGCTAAAGAGCACCCGATCAGTGCCTCGATTCCTCTCCAATCTCCCCAAGCCTGTCCGATCAGTGCTCTTCGAAACGGATGGCATGATCGAGTTGAACGAGGTGAGATCGGGCGAGGGAGACGAGAGCAAGAGGAACAAGGCGAATTGGATCGACAAGCTTCTGGAACTGAGGCGGAGGTGGAGAGATCATGGCGAAGGGAAGGAAGGAGAGATGGATTGTTACTGTGATGTGAGTTACGATTCGGAGGAAGAGGTGGAAGACGAAGGGAGTGGAGAAGAGGTTGTATGGGATCGTGATTCTTTCGCACGACTTTTGGCGCGAGTGCCATGGACGGAGGCCAAGCTTTTCTGCCAGCTGGCATACCTTTGCAACATGGCGTATGTGATTCCTGAGATCAAGGTTTGTTTTTCTTTCAGATTCTCTGTTTCCTCATTTCTGAGTTCGTCTATGCAACAAGTTATTTGACCATATAATTTACATTTAACTACACGATAAGTTGGAGAGAATCTTGAAGAGAAGATCTGGTCTCAGTTATTGTTGCTTTGGTTCATGTTTTATGATAAAAGCGTCGTTCGACAGGAATTAAATGTTTATCAAAAAAATAGGAATTAAATGAATCTGATCGTTTGTCTGTTGGTCTGAACATAATAGCTGTTTTGGAGATGTGTTATGCAGCTCCAACTTACACCCCGAGTAGGCATTAATAAACGCATATAATTCAGTGTCCTTTCGTTTCTAACAAGTGACAAGCCCTTTGTAGATGATTTTAAACGACAAAAACAGTTTGTTTCATGTGCCCTTCGGTTTGAGAGTTTCCAGTCAGAGTGTTGAACACTATTTCAAAAGTTCAAACGCATTGTAAAAGATAGTATTTTTTAATTGGCATGATTATCTAGGTGGGAACTTTTGGGTGTTATTAGCAGAACCATATTATTAAGTGTCTTTAAAAGAATCTCATAGGAACGGGCTGGAAAGTTTAGAATCAAAGTAGCAAGTTGCAACTAGATCTTCATGCGGGTCCCAGATAACCACTTCATTCCTACTGGATTCGTTGAAAAATGCCAAATTCTTACCCAAAAAAAATAATTAAAAGCAACGAACCAAAGACCCGAAAAAAAAAAAAAAAGAAAAACAAATGAAAAGGCTACAGTGAGAGATGAGAAATGTGCAAGGTTGTTCTACACATAATGCATAACAGTTGTGTTATCATGACAGATTGCAATGTTGGACCAAGCAAACCACACAACTCACGATCTTACCAGTTTATTTAAAATAAACTATGTATATTTCTGCAATTTCAGGAGGACGATTTGAAGAAATACTATGGTCTCCGATTTGTGACCTCTTCTTTAGAGAAGAAATTTGGTTCGCGTGTAATCGAGTCCATGGCCAAGATTGACTCGGTCAAAGTTGGCACACTTAGCTACTCATCCTGTTTCGACGATGATGATGATGGACCCCAACCAAGACGACCAGTGCGGTCTTCAGTTGTGCATCAGATAGCAGCAGTGGCCGCATCATATGTGCATTCGCGTGCCCAGGGGCTCCTGTCTGTAGGAAATCAATCCCCGCATGTTGATCCATCTGGTGAAAAAGGCCTTGCCAGCAGCCGGTTCTACAAGGCTGAAGTGGCCGCTTACATGGCAGCCTCTACTGTCACGGCTGTGGTGGCAGCGCAAGAGGATGCACGGAAAGTAGCAGCAGAAGATCTCAGTTCAGAAAAATCATCACCTTGCGAATGGTTTGTGTGCGACGATCGGGGCACCCGTACGAGGAATTTTATCATCCAGGTGTGCTGAAATTACCATTATGACCTTGCATGAAGCACATGTGAAGGGTTGATTTACTGAGCAGCTGTTTGATGAAAAACAGGGATCTGACTCGCTGGAATCGTGGCAAGCTAATTTATTGTTTGAGCCAACCGAGTTTGAGGCAAGTTTTCATTCTCATATTAATTAATGTTGCATTTATACTTAAACAATTATAATCCATGATTTGTGCAATCGACATTCAAAAGGGAAGAGCACAACTGTGATAATTTTGGTGTGCACACTAAACTACATATAAATAGTGATGATTTTAATAGCAGGAACATGTTTTTCTTTCCCACTAGTAATTTTCTATAATATTAAAATTTGTTCGTACAGGAAACAAGAGTGCTTGTTCACCGGGGCATCTATGAAGCTGCAAAAGGAATGTACCTGCAGCTCCTTCCTGAAATCTCATCCCATATCCAACAATATGGCGATCGTGCTAGGCTTCGTTTCTCAGGACACTCACTAGGTGGCAGCCTAGCTCTGCTTGTTAGCCTGATGCTACTCACCAGAGGTGCTGTTAAGCGATCTCAGGTCCTCCCAGTGGTGACTTTCGGGGCCCCTTCGGTGTTTTGTGGAGGGCAAAAGATTCTGGAGTTTTTGGGTCTTCAGGAAGAGTTTGTACGGTCAGTGATGATGCATAGAGATATCGTACCAAGGGCTTTCTCATGCAATTACCCGAAGCAGGTTGCTATGGTCTTGAAGCGGCTCAATGGTGCATTCAGGATTCATCATTGCCTAAACCATGAGGTGAGTTGAAATTCAATTTTTATCATTAATAAACTGCTGTTTACTTAACTTCTATGCAGAAGAACACAGAGTTAATAAAAAATTTGCTCCAAACTGATATAATGTTGGGTTTCATAGTTTATGAGCTGAGGTAATTCTGTCTCAGACAAGTAGCATCTTCACTAAGCCTAAGGTACTTTTGGGAGGGTTTCTTAGTTTTTGTATAGCATATCAATTTTAAGGAACCACATTGTTTAGTTCAGTGTTAGTTCCTTAATATAACTTGCAAATTAATTTTGTTTGATCACTTTGAGAGTCAAAATGATATTCACAGTATCTGTTAAATTATTTTCTTTTTTCAAATAAAGCAGTCGGGCATAGGGATCAGAGAACAAAATAAAAGAGAAATTATTATTTAAGAGTAAGAGTTTCGGAGTATTTGATATTTGGGTGCATAACTTTTTGTCCTCATGAATTGTCATAACCTCATTGTTGGCATTAATTAATGCCTTGAATGCAAAAAAAGTATAATTATCTAATTAGCTGGAATCCCTATGTTGTAGCTATCAAATCTGATAGGTTGTTAGTTTTATGAGAGAGACTTGCAACGACTATACTTGTTTATTTGTAGCTTATTAATATAGGGTCCCCAACTGTTGGATGTGCACCAATTTGGCAATTACAACTTGTTTCATCTCCAGTGCTCATCCTTAGCGTAAATGTTTATTTGAATTTTGTCTTTACCTAAGTATTTGATAAACAAAATATAGTATTAGGGGTCATTATGAAACATCAATTGTATAGGAAGTCCATTTTGAAACATTGGGTTTGTCAAATGTGGTTTTTTTGTCTTGCTGGAGTGAAATGGACTACTATTTTGTTCATTGTGCATTGGCAAGAGCATTGTAGACACTAAATTGTTCAAAGGTTTCAAACATCAACATCCACAAAATTCGCTCCTCCAGATATTCTTGACATGTACCAAAACTGACTTGAATAGAGTCACTACCGGGAAAATAAATAAAAAGTACAAACAATACGGTACAAATCCTCAGATATATATATATATATATTTAGAAAAAGGGTTGTGTGTCTCCAACAATCTATAAGATTTGTGTTATTTAAATTTTGATGAAAATTGCTTTGTGTCAACCATCTTCTGCCACGCGTCATGGCCCCCATCACATCTAGCTATCCTATCATCAGAGATTCTATATTTATTGCATTTGGTTAACATGTCATCACGAACTTAGCTTTCATATCTTTGTATCCCTTTCCACATTATCAAGACACAAACAAATTTAATGCTAGGCTATAGTTTTAAATAGTATATTTTTCTTTGCAAGACATGGTCCTATATATGATGATGTGGTACTGTTTCATGCAACTAACTTTGTAGAAGAATACGGTGGGGAATATTTGCAAAGTTTTGTTCATTCTTCAAAATACAAGGGTATTTCAAATCTTGGTGAAAATGTAGGATGGTGTTTGTACTTTCTTCAGTTGAGAAAAAGAATTAAATATTTGCAGGTTGAAAAATTTGTAAAGGTGATTACATTTCACAGTTTTTATTTTTTTTTCTTGGCAATACTTTTCACTATCAATAGCTGCATAATTAAACAATCTATCAAGTAAACTACGCTTACATGGAAAAAGGTACATAATCCCTCAAAGGCATAGTCTGCAAACGTTGTAATTGGATCTTATGTATAGAAGAAAATCCAGAAAAAAAGGAGATATTTGGCAAACACTTGTTCTTTTTTTTTTTTTCTTTTCTAATGACATCCCTTATTTTTGTTAATTCCAAGCAGAGGTTACTATATTCTCCCTTGGGCAAGACCTACATTGTTCAACCCGATGAAAAATTGTCCCCACCACACCCGTTCCTTCCTGAAGGCCCCGCTTTCTACATGCTAGAACAACAGTATGCTCCATCAAAATCAACTTTTGCAAGCGCAATACATGCCTTCCTGAACTCGCCACACCCACTTGAAACACTAAGTGACATGAAAGCATACGGCTCAGACGGAACAATCTTGCGAGACCACGAGTCAAGCAACTATTTCAGAGCAATAGATGGGGTGCTGAGGCTGCACACAAGGAAGGTGGTCAGTAGGTCCGAAGAGGAGAGGTTGGCAAATTGGTGGCCGCTTCTTGCCAGGCACCGTAACCAGGAAGGAATCGCGCATAGGCGTGATTTTGGAAAAGAACTGGTGGCCAAGGTGTAAATTAAAACAGTTGCCCAGGGGGAAGATTCTGAGTTTATTATGTACATAGTGAGGCTATAAGTTAAGCAAGGGGCACACTATTTCTTTGTTCTTTGAAGTATAATAATATCATGATCAAGCTCGTCTCCTTCAGCCAGTATCTAAGTACACTATTCTTAATTTGAAGAACATTAATCCAGGCTATAACATTAATTCCATGTGGCAACCCTCACAAAAATCTCTGACGAATAGCTAATCAGGGTAAAGAGTGGACCTATCCATTCTACCTGAGTCTTTGTGGGGCCTAGATTGCAGAGAGCAAACTGTATTCAACAACAGATTGCCTTAAACATGAAACTTTTAATGAAGATATGTGTCATTTTCAAACCATGATCAGTTTATTTTCATTTTCCATTTTTATTTCTCAAAATTTTTTCCCTCTTTATTCATGACTAACCTCTCAACGTGGAATCCTACCTTCTCCATCGTTCGTTCTTGTTCGAATTTCGTCAAAGAGTATGTCAAAAAGTCAAAAGTAGAGAATTTAAAACAGAGAACTTTGATTAATTTCATCCAAAGTTTGATTTTACTTGTTGAATTGGCAAGCATCAACTCCAATTAAATTGCAGGGATATTCATGGAAAAAGTGATAGATCGTGAAGCTTAGGCGACGATTTGAGTTTGTTCCTTTTAATATATATATCAACAACGTAAATCACTATATACAAGTACACAACTCCTTATAGAAGGAATCAGGTGCATCTTTTCGAGGCACATTCTTTGAGGTCACTTACAAATAAAAATAGTTAAACATGCTGTTCCTAACGAAAAGAGATAACTAAAGAAATCATGTAACATTAGATCTATCTTTTTTTCTTTTTTTTTTTGAAGTGTAACATTAGATATATCTACATTTAACGATTATGCCAAACATATGCGAGTGCAGAATTATTAGGCTTTGAACAAAATGATCTACACATAGCATTTCATTCGATTTCATTTGGTTAGAATTGATTTTTTAAGATTTTGTTGGGATTAATAAAATGAAAATTACGATCAAATGAAACCAAAATCATTTTTTTATCAAAGAATTTCGATTAACATGGAAATTCCATAAAATTCTGGGGGGAAAACTCAATTTAATCAGGGGCTTATTGTTCTTTGTTTCGCATGAGCTCAAGATTTTTGGCTCAAGCAAAACATGCATCTTGTATTCATCAAGAACAACAAAATATACATACAAATATTGCATTTTTAAATGGTAACGAGCATTTTAAATTAGTGGAGACCATGCAACAAAAAAGATTATTGGGTACTAATCTTTAATCCGAATTTAAGATTAAAACAAATTCAGATAAAAATTATTTCAAATTCAAAAGCGCTTAAGATAGCATTCTTATTCTTAACCGCCTAGAAATAATATTTTTATTACGAAATGACTTATCCTAACTTTACTCTCAAACAATCCAAATACACCTATAACACTGCATGTAAATGTTATCACCTCTTTTGCTTCATTACTCTTGAATAGCTTCAGTTAACTTTCAAATATATTACTTAAACAAAACCTATACTTAAAACAATAGAAGAATGAAAAAAAAAAAAGTGGAAACTAAAGAATGATTAATATATGGATCTCTTAAGCCAAGAAGGCGAGCAAAAATAGTGTTACACAATCCCTACCTAAGTTTTGAAGTTACATCGTATAACTAAAATATTTACGTCTTACTGGCAAAAAGGAAAAACATAATGATGTCTTTTATTAATAGTTATTGGTTACTCGAGCGAACAGCCCCTGATGTAACAGCTAGACATGCTAACAGAAAGGGTAAAAGCTTTACAACGAAATCAGTAATAAAATAATAGCAGGCATGTCTGTTCTTCTTACACTTCTACACTTTCTTCCCACTGAACAAAATAAAAACAATATGTATAATTTCAGAAGTGAAGCAACTTCTGAGATGAAGCAATTTGCTACATTGATTCCATGACAAACCCATCCCTTTTTCACCAAACCTCCTGTTTTGAAAACAGTTGGATATGAACTAAATTTCTTGCCCCTTCCAATTGCTAAAAAGATAAAAAAGAAGACAAAAAGCAATCAAGAGGCTACCAATGAAGTCATTCGGCTAATCACTATACAGTTTCACAGCCTAAATCTACATGCACATCAATATTAGGTTCCCTAAGTCAAAGCCATCTCTTCTTCTTGGTAAGTGAGCTGCTCTTCTACTTGATTCGGATTTAGTACCTGCTTTATCTCTTCAGCAGTGAGAGTCTCATACTCAAGCAGGGCATTCGCCAAGGCATGTAATGAACTTTCGTGCTGCAAAGTTTGTGAAATTGAGTAACAGGATTCGAGGTTGATGAATAGTAAAATTCTCTTACATGAATGGAAAAATAGGGCATACTGTGCACTTGATTATTTAAGCAATTTCGCATCAGCCTGGCAAAACAGTAAAGTGCCATGCATGTCCCAACAAAATCATTGTAATTATCAGACAATTCCTTGTCACAATTACAGTCTTTTCTGCTGCAACCACCCCCCCCCCCTCCCCCCTCCCCCACCCCTCTTGTGTGCATAGTAGCTTGCTTTGCATGATATTCTGTAAGTTGATGTGCCAAAACAAACAATTTAAGTTCATGTAGCTTATACAGCACTAACCTTCTTTAGTAGCTTCTTAACTCGATCGTATGCTTCTCTAAGAAGCTTGAGAACCTGCACAGAAAGTGAAACAAGTTAAATACGTGGACCTAAATAAGCTTCAGGATGGAGCTTAAAAAAATCATCCAGATATACCCACTAGCATCCATGCCTGTATCCACATCCATCTTGTATTCATTTTTTTGAAATGCCTATGATATGTATCTAACATGCCAGCTGGTGTAACATACATTTTAATTTGAATTTGAACTGATACAGCCTTCTATAAGTGGGGGCACACATTTCCAGCCAAAGAGGACACAGTTCACAACCTGCTTAGCCTCTTTTTTGAGAGTGAAACTATTGTGGGACTAAGAAAAGACACAACCTGGTTGGCATTTAAACTGGAACTACACATTTCAGCCTTAAAATTGTATATTATTGTACTTTGTTTTTCCTACCCACATAATCTTTATACTCCAATTAATAGATAAAGTGGTCTATAAATTTATTAGCCCAAATATTCAATAATTTATACATACATTGATAACTATATAGAGACACATTACTTAAAATCTTTGTGTTATTATTTTTTTTTTATTCTGCATTTTCTAAATTTATAAAAATTGCATTTCATTTCTGACAGAATAATATACTTCTGTAGAAAGTAAAAAAAAATTGATGCACATATTCAAGCACACAGATATGATATAATATTTAGGCACGACCAAACCTAGGTTCTTGGAAAACCTGTTATGCAGTACCAGTTCATTTCAGATATAATGCTCGTATCTGTATCCATACAGCATAGGAAAAAAACAAAGTATACTGTTAGTACCTCTGCATCAATGCGGGATTGCATCTCAGAACCTGGTCGTTCTTTTACATGTACTGGGCCAATTGTGTCACTCATCCCACAATTTGATACCTGAAGAGAACAAAACATAACTGATATCAGAAGAACAGGGGCAATGTTGTCAGTATGCACAGGTGCGGACCAGCCAATTTGTGACATTCCAATTTGTGACATTATATTTAAGATAAGTTCACTTCCCTGTATTTGGAAAAGTAAGATTATTTTGTTCTTTCCAGATGAACAACAACAACAACAACCAAAAAAAGAAGCAAAAAAATTGTCAGATTTTGAGAACAAGAAGGCACTATACAGTTATTTTCAGATTTTCATTAGTATGCTTGCTTATTCTACCAAGTTAGTTCCAAGGGAGGCAAAAAAAAAAAAAAAAATAGTCAATAAGGAGACAAGTACCACATGTTACTTTTTGTATAATCTTTACCTTATGTAACTAAATTTTTAGACTTAAAAAAGGGTCTACAGTTTTTGCTGCATGCTGTGCTTATTCTGGTGACACTTATCAGACTTAGAGAGATTAAAAGAAATTGGTACCATGTAATGAGCGAGCTCGGTTGCAGTATGGAGATCGTTACTTGCACCAGTGGTCACATTATCCTCTCCAAATATGAGCTCCTCTGCCACTCTGCCTCCCATGCAAACATCAAGCCGAGCCAATAATTGCTTTTTGCTGATAGATGTCTCATCTTGCGACGGGAGCTGTGTGACCATGCCGAGCGCTGAGCCACGTGGCATAATAGTTGCCTTGTGGATTGGGTGGGCCCCCTCTGTATTCAGGGCTACTATAGCATGGCCGCTCTCATGGTATGCTGTCAACTGATACAGAAGTTGTTGTTGGTTAGTAAGAATCTGTTAAAATAGAAATAGAAGTATCAAAAAAGCTAAATTTTGTTCGCATCTCAACATACTGCCAACAGTGTAGCATTTGTAAAGAACCCCTTTGGGCTAATATACCTTTTGTTATTGTGTCTGATCTGGACTTAAAGTTCTCAAAATACCCCTGTTGATTTGAGATAATGGATTGAGCTTATGGCTTTGGTGGTGGCACTTTGGAATCTTTTTGTATGTAACAACCACTCACCCCTGAAGTGGTTAATTCTACCATGCCATGCAATTAAGAATCCTACTATAGCAAGGTTGCAATAAAAACAGTAAAATCTAGAAAGTAGCAACTTGATACCAAATTCAAGCTACCCATTACCATTTATCAGACATTAACCTACTGCCCCACACAGAGATGACAATTATTTTCAAGTAATAGAAAAGAAAACACAAAGGAAAAGTTGACAGTGCTTTGGAATATAATTAGTCTTGCAAGTTTGTTGGTGCTTAGTTGTCCTCAGTATTCAATAAAAGGGAGCAAGAGAAAATAATCTACCTTTTTCGATTGTTCGGAGATGTACATGGTTTTGCGTTCTGTCCCCATAAGTATTCTGTCTTTTGCAAACTCCAACTGAGCGCCAGTTAGTTTCTCAGCACCTTCGACTGCTGCTTTAATAGCAGCTATGTTTACCAGGTTGGCAAGGTCTACACAAGTTGTGTGGGAAACAATTAGTACATATTGTACAAATTCTTTATTGAAATAAAATATGAGTTGCTTTACATTTAAAAAGTAAATATTCACCTAACTAACTCAGTAGGGTACAAATACCTCAGTTTCTACCTTTTCTTTCATTTTGTTGTTTTGAGGCAGAATAACCTGTCCGGATTTCCTATCATGATAGCTATAAGCCAGGCGAATCTTATACTTTCTAAGATGATGGTTACTGTCTTAGCATTAACAAAAATTCCTATTAGGTATAGATATTTCTATCTAGACAACTCTCCAGCAGAATCATGATAATATTTGATTTCTATAATATTTGCAAACAGAAGATAGAATGCATACCAGCGCCATTGAATCCAGGTGTCCCACGAGCTAGTGATTTGACATCAACATCATCTGACAAAGGCTTGTCTTGTAAATACAACTCTAGTATCTCCTGCCGGCCTCGCACATCAGGACTTGGTACCACAATCTATCAATAAAAATATAAATTGAACTCTCTTTTCTGCAAGTAGAGGATCAAAGTATACAATTAGCTAGCAAAATAAGTTCTGAAGAAACTTACATGCCTGTCAAATCTACCAGGTCTTGTCAGAGCTGGGTCAAGGATGTCAGGCAAATTTGTTGCAGCCATCACTATAATACCCTGTTATGAAAACACATTGTTGACATGAGAATTAAACTAAGTAGTTAAAACGTAATCAAGACATTTTCCAGGTACAGCTTTTAAAAACAGTAAAAACAGTTTTTTTGTATCCCTAATGTTAGATTACTATAAAATAATAAATTTAACCAATTTTGATGATTAAGAAGATTAAGTACCAAAAAAGGACATCCCCTTAATATACCTCGTTCTGTTCAAATCCATCCATTTCAACCAGAAGTTGATGCAAGGTTTTCTTTGTGTGCCCTTCCCATTGTTTTCTAGTTGAACCAACTGCATCTATCTCATCAATGAAGACAATACAAGGAGCCTAATTTTAAAAAAAAAAAGGCAAACATTAGGTACAATTCAAAATATTAGTTGTTTTAATATAAAAAAAAAAAAGAGTTACCTTTTTCTTAGCTGCTTGAAATAAAGACCTTACTCGCCGAGCCCCAACTCCCACAAACCTAAGAAATAAAGGTAAAGTCAATATCGACATTATTGAGACCATCATGACAAATAATTCTTTTGTTTATATTTCTTTTTTATTTTGCATAGTGGAATGACGCATATTTCTATTTTCTCTCGGTTTGTTCAGTTCTTTTGGATGGGCAGATGTACCACACCAGCACTAGGTGCAACAGCAAGGTAGAGAATACATGCCGTAAACGATGAGTGTTCGCCCTTGGTCTACGCGGATCAGGGGCCCAGCTAACGCGTGAAACACTCCGCCTGGGGAGTACGGTCGCAAGACCGAAACTCAAAGGAATTGACGGGGGCCTGCACACTATGACTAACCGCAGATTTAACTGGATTTATAAATAGCTTACATTTCCTCGAATTCAGAACCAGCTCTGTAGAAAAATGGCACCCCAGCTTCACCAGCAATAGCCTGAAACAAAATATTGGTAAGCCATTGACTAAATAGTGATTAGCAAATGATTTAATTCAATTTAAGATAAAAGTGACCTTAGCAAGCAAGGTCTTCCCTGTACCAGGTGCTCCCGTCAAAAGAATTCCCTACATTGAATATTGTACATCAAATTAAATCATGCCAAAACATGAAAATATGAAAATAAATACCTTTTGAGAAATCAACATAGCAAGTACAATTTGAGAAATGAAAATAAATTAATAAAGAAGAACATAAAATAAAACTTAGTAAAAGAATTCTATAGTTTCTTTTTTCTATGCTTAGTAAAAGATTCTACAATTACAGAAGTACACAAAGGTCAGTGAGTGAGTAGAAAAATTAGAGAATGCCTACCTTTGGCAGTTTACCACCAAGGCGTGTAAATTTCGACGGGTTCTTAAGGTACTCCACAACCTCCTCAAGCTCTTGTTTTGCATCATCACAGCCTTTTACGTCTTTGAATGTTTTAACGTTCTACCAGAAAACAAGAAAAAATTAACAACAGGAATCCCATAAGAGAGAACAAGGAACTCATAGGAGGTAACAGAAGCTACTAATGAAAATATAAAATAGATTTTTTGAGCTCCTAGATCAACTAATAAAATAAAATTTTAATGGTTAAAGAAGGTTCATGTTACCTTTTCAGGCATGATTTCTTTATTCAACTCCTTGTGGGAGTAAGTGCCATTTGAGCCAACACTTGGTGTGCCCATGCCACCTAAGCTACTAGTGTACCTTTGTACTGCTGATGAACCCATCCACCTAAGTACAAAAACAAATGAACGCAAATAAAAATTGCGTGATACATTTAAGGCATGTGGAAGTATCTCTAGCATACAAGACATCATCAATTCAAAAGAACATGTTGGCCAGTATGTTATGATCCTGAGTGCCTGCTGATATTAAATTCTTTTTCTTTTCGGTAAGTTCAGTATTACCTTTACTTTGTCTTCTGATTACATGTATTCTATAACATATGCCGGATATCTAATAATTGCCTTAAGGTAGCTCATACAAAAGGTAAAATTAATGGGAAAGAAATTATAGTAAATTGATAGAGACAGTAAGCATACCCAAATAAAACAGCCATAATGAATAATATCAAGGGTGTGACGAACTCTCGACTCAACCTTGACGACCTACCTGATGCTTTTGGATCAACCTGACAAAGATAAAAAAAAATTCCAACTAAGATATTACATCATAAAGAAACTGTCCAAGAAAAAAAAAAGGAAGATGGAAGTTCTTGCATTAGATAGTAAGTACGAGAATCTGCGTCTAATAGTCATTGTCAGTATGCATTCATACTTAATGCAAATCTAAAATGTGAACAGTATACTGCATTTTTTCAACAAGATCAAGCTTGATTTTAAGGAATACATCATTTCAATTTAGAGAGTGAATATTGGTGTCAAGCTGTGACTAGTTTATACAATGGAGCAATAGCCATTCATAGTACCATTTCTCTTGTTTTTTTGGCTATTCTTGTGGCTATAAATGATAATGAATAACCTAAGTTTCAATCCAATCTTATACTAATGTGCAACCAGAAATAATTCAAAAATTACACTCCACCCTAAAGTTGCCTATGTTAATTTAAGTATATTATTGTTTCAAAAAAAAAAAATCTTATTAATTCTCATGGCTTACCATAACAACATGAAGAGGCTGCTTCTCTGATATACCCGGGTTAAAAAATGTTACATCTTCATTTCCTGCAACACGCTGCTTCAATTCTTGCAACTACTGACATGAATGTACATATCAAAAGTCCAAAAAGTCAGTTGATAAATCTAGATACTACAATTCAATCATATTACACTTAATAGTACCAGCTTGGGCAACCTTTTAGCCTTTTATCATTCCATTATTTTTTTGTATTCCTTCCTGGCGTATACTTTATTTGTTTGTGCACTACCAGGATGACTACAATGCACCTTGCAGTAGTAAGGCCTAATGCCAAAGTTGAAAGATAACTGGGATTGAACTGAACGTTTAGTTTCTGTTCGAGAAGGGGGGCTGGAGGTGGGGGTCATGCAGGTATAAAGACAGATTTCAACAGCACAGAATACCAATGACATGGCTGTGAAGCGATATTAGAGTTTAAAAAACAATTACCAACGTTGGAAGACTTGAGGGTTTTCCTGTCTTTTCATCTGGGAGATACTCAGCTATAGCATTTGTAATTACAAGGGCACGAAGATACTCAGCAACCCCTCTGCTATCCACTGCATGGTTCCTCTCTTCAAATCGACTAATAACATCTTCAGGACTGCCAAAAGTTATACATTGAATATTTTACTGTTCTTAAATTTTGGCCAAAAAACAAAATTAAAATGACTGCAATAAAATTTGGTCTCGTTTGGATAACGAGACCAAGTGATCTGGGAACAAAGGGTGCATACAAGCTAATCAGTCCCATTAAAGATTAACAAAAAACCAACGTTTACAAAGTCAACTTAAATATTTCTCACAAGAATAAACAGATTACCAATATATCAACCCAATAAGCAACTTCTTCTGGTTGGTCGTAGAACTATTAATCTAAATTTGACCCCAAATCAAAATTTGGCCCATACAAAGGTGTAAAAACCACAGTAATTTATGGTGCAACTGCATGTATCTGAAATCCTTAACTAAGCAATCCAAACAGAGGACCAGAGAAAAGAAAGCAATCCAAAACGAACCTGTGTTTATTGAGCTCAGCAAGGAGGAGGCTCTGTTTAGCAGCATCTCTTGGGTTGGCATCGGCCTCCTGCATTAATCTCTGAAGCCTCTTCTCATGCGTCCAAAACGGCCACCAACTCAACCACTGAGAATTCGCGACCCAATCGACCCCATTCTTAGCTGAAGCCATGACTCCGAGTACAAAATCCAGCACAGGCAACTTCTCCAACTCGTCATCGTTACTCTCGACCAAATTGGGATCCTTCCCGCCCGAATCCACTAGTTGAGTCCCATACGCCTCCCAAGCGGCGTCACTGGACGCCTCCTCGGACGGATTGTCGGGCGTCGAAGAGCGATCGGACGCTGGAGATGATGAGTCTGAGGTGGAATCGGAGGGAAGCGATCGAGGCGAGATGAAGGAGAGGCGGAGGTGGGATCGAGACTTAGAGAAGGAGCATTTGTTGCGATTGGGAGCGAGAGAGGTGGAGGGAGGAGAGATGAGGAATGGAGAGAGAGAGGAAGGGAAGGGGCGGAAGAGGAGGAGAGAAGCTTGGAGCGCTGACATGGAGAGGCCAAGCTCCTTTTAAGGAGGTGGAGCTCCGACCAGAGCACGAAGGAAGGAAGAGAGAAAGAGAGAGAGGTTTTATAAAAGGTTAATTTGTGGCGATGGTTAGTACTAGTAACAAGGATCAGGCAGGAAGAGAAGAAGAGAAGCGCCTTATCTCAGCTTCGTCGCCTCCTGATGCGACGGTTTGGTTATATTGTGAATTTGCAAAGTTGACTATTTAGGAGTACCGCAAGTTTCCCATGGACTGGATAAGTCCTTTTTCGTGTTTGCTTAATTTCCTCGTGTGTTAACAATAACTGAAATTCATGGCATGCTTTGCGTGAAGTTTTAGTTTATGGCTTTGTGCCTTTTCTCTAAGATAAGTTATTGTAATATTATTTTTTTTAATCACGATTATATAATATAATCTTTCAAAATCCCAAAAACATAGTATTAAAGTTTATAATGCTTTTAATAGATTTTAGTTTATACCTTATAATTAGATGTTGAGATTTGATACGAAGAACACATTAGATGTATTGGTCGACCACTTGAATATGGAAACTACTTTGTAAATTGCTAATTTTTTTGTTGAAATATCGATGTTGATACAGTACCAAATCTCTTATAAATATTATCATTAAAATTTTTACTTGAAGTGGAATAAAGTGAAAAATATAAAAAAGACAGATATAATTTTGTGCTATTATAGTGTCTTCTAAAAAATAAAGTGTATGGATAAAGATATAACACTTATCTAGTATGATGGTAAAGAGATAAAGAGATAACTCTTATCTTATTTAGAGTGATAAGAGTTATTATTTGTCCATATACTTTATTTCTCCACCAAACATAGTTTTTATTCTCCATAATAATTCCTACAAATAAAATTTCATATAAAGATAGGAAGAATAATAAGTTATTTATTATTATGTTATCAAAACTCTTATAAAGTTCTAAGCATTATTATTCAAAACTATATTTAAGAGCAACACAAAATAGAAAATAAAATATAAAAAATGAACTATGTTAAACTATCATTTTAAACTATGTGATGGTAAGGATATAAAGAGATAACTCAGATGACTCTTTATCTCATACGAGAATGATGATAAGAGTTATTATTTTATTCCTACATTTTATTTCTCTATCAAACCTAATCAAACATATCTATTTTATTTTTCTGTCAGATATGATGTATATTTTTAAAATTTCCTACACAGCATAATTTATATAATCATAGGAACAATAATAAAGACAAAGAGATATCATTTTATCTTTGATTTATTTAACAATAATAAGATCTTTTCATAAACGTAACTATAAGAATATCAGTTATATTATTATATTTATGTTTTCTTTCTACCAAAATAATCTTATGTGGGAGTAGAAACACAAATATAATTGAAAGTTGTTATTTTAACTCTCACTTAATTTCACTCCCAAACAAACGAATTTAAAAATCTCTCTCCTTCCTTTACCTCACTTCTACACATAACCAAATAATAAGTTAAAAGAATAAATATTTTGATTCCTCTTCCAAATCTTATATTGTATTATGAATTTATGAAAGATTTATCATCGATCAACAAACACTATGAAAGTAATGGACAGTTAATAGGTTTCAAGAACTGGAGATTATGGGAGGCGCTGGAACCAAGAGAGGTTGTGGCGCTCGTGCGAGCTGGCCCGTTGCACAAGCAAAGTACCTGGTTCAGTGGTTTTTGTTTTTTTTGATGAACTTTTAAAAGGATGCAACACAGGGACTTCCCAGTTCAGTGGTTTTTGTCACAGCGTTGTTTCCTTCTTCTTTCGGTTTTTCTTTGAATCTTCAAATTTTCGGACCCATCTATGCTAAGATCTTTTTCATTAAATCCGTTTCACTTTCATCAGACAGAGAAATTGGCTAGATTCTTTTTTAAATTTTCAAAGAAATCAATATTAACCGTCCGATCTTTAGGCAACGCAAGATGCGAATTTGTTTGCAATGGAAAACGGAAGACCAAAGAACGAGAGTAGTCCAGTTATCATTCCTGTGAAGTATAAGTTTGTAAAATCTTTTAATGGGCTGAGAATTTAGTGTGCTACGAATTATATAGACCCAAAAAACGTATACAACTGAGCCCATATAAGGCCTTAAATAGGATCTGCTAATTTTCTTGAAAGGCTTCCTGAATATGGATCAAAAAAAATATTCATTCAGTTCAATTGACGATGGAAAGTTAGATATTAATATCTTAAATAGGATGCGGAGTTCGGCCCAAACAATTTATAGTTTTCTGTACTGTATTATTCGTCTACATGAGATGTCATCCAATCCAGTAGACCAGTATCTATATTACAATGCAAAATCAGCTTACAGTTTCGTAAAGAATAAGGGTATCTGACTTTAGTTCTGAAGATTTCTATGCAGGTATATGTGATTATACTCGAATTGTCAATTTTTCTGATATGTGCACCTGAAATAATTAAATTTTTTCATCTTTTATAAAATATCGACATTATTTATAAATCTGACATGTTATAAAAGTAGTTTATTCTCAATTTTCTTAACTTATTTTATATTCTATTATTCTTAAATGTTCATTTTTTTTTCCTATGGTTACATATTTGTTTGTAGGATTCGTTGACAATTTTTTATTCATTTATTTTTTATTTTTTAAAATATATGAATTTTATTGTAATTTGTTTTTAATCTTTATAATATCCGTAACTACATTAAGAACGGATGATTAATATAATATAATTTTGACATTACTTCGTTTTCAATCCGTTCTATTCACACCGGCTAGACCATAAGTCTCTCCCTTCGTTTATTAAGATTCGGTCGTTCAGATCCAATAAATGTTGCTTCAATTCCATAGCTCGAAGGGATTGCCTCTAGGAGTGAGCAAAAAACTTGTAACTCGTGAGCTAACTCGAACTCGACTCACAAAAACTCAATTGTAACTCGAGCCAACAAAACTCGAGTTGGTAAAACTCGAGCTAAACTAACTCGATTGGTTGACGAGTCGAGTTTGAGTTAAGGTCAGCTCAGCTCGCAGCTCGTGAGCCAACTCGTGACACAATAAATTTATATTTGAGATATGTATTATGAATATAATTTATGAGTACTAAAAATTTAAAAATTAATAATAAGAATTTTTTTCTTATATATTTTTATTTTAACTAATATTACACATGATAGATTGAGTTTCAAGACATATTTTGTTTCAAATCAATAAAAAGAATATAAAAGACAACAATTTTATTGTTTACAATATTGTATATGTCAAAAAATTTTAATACTAGAATAACATATGAATTAAATAAATAAAAATTTGAAGGATATATGTTTATTTCAAGTTAGCTCGTGAGCCCACGAGCTAGCTCGAGTTGGGGACGAGCTGAGTTTGAGCCAGCTTAAGAAGCTCGAAAGTATTTCTAACTCAGCTCAACTCAACACGATTTACCGCCGAGCTGAGTTTGAGTTGTCCCTAACTCGCTCAAACTCAGCTCATATACAGCCCTAATTGCCTCTACCTAATTTACCATTAACTGGGTCCTTCATGTTCCGTTCCGATCCGGCCACTTAAATTTCGTAATATCTCATGTGGTGTCAGAGGCTCAAAGCAGAGTTCGAGTCCGAACAAAGACACAAAGTGGGGGCGGATCCTTTCAGATATTGAGGCCACTTGAGTTTTGTAATATCCCACCATGCGCATGTCAATTGTCACATGACCACTTATGCGTGGGTCAGCAAGCAAGCGTGCCAAAACATTCCAAGACGCGTAACACGCGTTGGGTACTATGTACTATACTCGGGTAATTGCGTTCTACAAAGCAGAAAAGTGCTCAAACTGCTGATCGCACCAAAGCAAAAGCGTCTAAGAATCTCTCCCTACATATCTTTTTGGACATCATGTGCCTCTTGATTTGTCTCGGTCTAGAGAAGCAATTATTATATTTAGAATATGGGAGAAGAACCAATTAGGCGAATTCATTTTCTAAAAAAAATAATAATAAATAAACAAAAATTATGAGCAGTGGCGGATCTAGAAAAAAATTTTAGGTGGGGCTGAATTTATAATAACATTGGTCCAATATAAATTCATAAAAAAAAAATTACAATATTTTCTTTTTAGGTACTAACATATGTCGTTTTGTCTTCTCTTCAAACCGTTTTGCCTTCTCTCCAAACCGTTTTATCTCAGAACATTTTGAAAAATATGTGAGCAATGTTCTTTTTGACATTTTGATTTCCTGATTAATAACAATATGCAATTAGATCTTTAATCAAATGTCAAAATTCTAAAGTTTATCTCAGAACATATTGATTACTAACTAAAAGATATGGAAGAATTACATTAGTTCACTTGTGCGCATTACCAGTAGATCTTGTTTAATAAAAAAAATGTATATGGTATAGATAGAGTTAGAGAGAATAATAGTACCCTTGCAATTCTATGAAATCAACCGCCAATAGATGAGAAATTTTTCCAACTAATATTCTTATTATAATAATATTATAATAAATTTGTTATTATTATTTAATAATGATAATAAAAATAATTTTGTAAAGTTATAATAATATAATAATTATATTATTTGATATTGATAGTTAGAATAATAAATTACGAAATAATAATATGACAATATTTATGTAGTGTTCATTTTTTTCATCTACTTTGACTAAATTATCGGACAATAAAAAAATGACAAATATTTATGTTATAACTAAGCTAAGAAGGGGTAGAAGCCCTTCAACGTTGGGGGAAAAAAAATGAATAGAATGTGTTGGTTTAACACCTGGGTCACGGGCTACAGGAGAAAGAAAAAGTTGGTTTTTTTATTTCTATGTTGTTTTTAATCCATCCACACCACATGGTCCGGAGAGAGAAAAAAATGTTTTTTATTCATTCTTGCTTCTTCTTATCTTTCTTCTTCCTTCTTCCACCGATTTGTAGGAAGAAAATCTTCCCAAAAAATGGCCTTCTTCCCACCTTATTCTTGTGTGTTTGGATGGTTCCTTCTTCCAGGAATAAGGATCTTCCTGGAAGAAGCGTTATTCCCGTCCATCCAAACAGCCCCTCGGAAAGGAGGGGCTCCAATGGCAGAAACAAGACTACCTTTGAGTTGCAAGTTAGCTGGGGCTAAGGAGGGGCTCCAGGGGTTCTGCGGCGGTAGGTGGGCTCTAGGCCCACCCGCCCCAGTGTTAGATCCGCCCCTGATTATGAGAATACACTGCTACCATGGCTAACTAGCTTTTTTTTTTCTTTTTTTTTGGCCCCTTAGAGATAGACAGCAGTAGCATGATTGAATATTTACTGAGTGGTTTACGATGTTACCTAGAAATTTATTTTAAAAAAATAATTCTAGGAAATTTGATTTGGGAAAAAATTGAAATGTTAATTATCCTAGTCTTAAAAGGAAAAGGGAGACTAAGAAATATATTATTCTTTTGATTGATTAATTTATTGATTGATGCAAACCGTGGTTGAATGCTTACAAATATATAACTGAGAGCGAAAACTATAAAGTAAATCTAATCATTTTTTTATTAGCGTCGTGACTGTAAAAAGAGGGATATAGACTATATTCTGTCATTTTATCTGACAATCTATTTCATTAATTATTAATCAGCTTAGTCAAAATCTGACCCTTACCAACCGTACATTTCTAAATCAACAAGTTTCAAAATAAAATCGGTCCCTTTAAGCAGTTTTAATTTTGATCACTTTTAGACTGCATAGAAAGTCAGTAAGACACTAAGACCCCCTCTTTTTAAAGTTCTTGTACCTCAATTCAATGAAATTTGTATCCATATATGGTTTTTTAAAGAGGAAGAGTATATGAAATTTGTGTATAAAATTATTATGTGATAAAGAGGTGTCGTTCGTCGGAGCTTCACATCAAATCCCAGAAGAAGTGAAAGAACTTAATCGATGTAAAAAAGGTTACTCTTTGAGGAAAATTTACCCGGTCCAAGCCGTACGAATTTCACGCATACGGCCTGAATATGATTTTAATGTTAGGAAGAACATGCTATTTGTCTGTCCTATGTTTTACCATTTACTAGTCAGAACCAATATGCTATGCTTTAATATTGGCAGGATATGCGGCGACTGTTTTGCGGAATAAGGTCGGACAGGAATTTGGTTACACTGATATAGTAAAAGGAACAAAGAATAATATATGTACTCAAGCAAGTAAGCAACAAAAAGAAAAAAAGACAATTTAAGTATAAGAGAGATACAATAATGATGTTTTTCCTGATCATAATGTAGTAACTATACGCAGATGTTTTTTTTTTTCCGTGTGCTAAATTTCCTATGAAATCCGGATCCTCTTTAAAGCTTGTTGCGTAAAGCGCCCATTACTCGCGGATAAAACTCATATGTGTTTATATTGAAAATTTGAAAAAAAATTAATATACCAAAAAAAAAATCTGAATTCAAATAATTATATGTATCCGCTTTTGAATTAAAAAAGTGTATTTGTATCCGTCAAATATCCGAGTCCGATGGATTAATATCTCGTGTCGTTTGTTTGCACTTTGCACCAGTTTGGTACGCCGAGCATGTTCCAAGGAGCAATATTGTTCTAACTTCTAACTTTCAGCGCATAGGTTAAAGTAAAAATTAATTATCTATTCATCTGTATCTAATTCTTTGGGTACGTTCCGGGGCAGTCGGGCAGAGATCGTTAAATGCGCCACGTATGACTCCCAAAACAAATATAAATAAAGGGAATCAAATCAGAATGTCGGTCGTATTACGCTTTGATTCACTGCGGCGGGTACGGACCTAGCACTCTATATGACGTGTCAATCCCAATATTTCTGGAAAATAGTATTTGCTTACCGTGGATTAATTTGTTACAGATTTGGACGATTGTAGTCTTAACAATTATACAAGAATTAAGTACAAGTACGTTGTCCAGACCCCCCCCCCCCCCCCCCGAATCGATTTAGACAGATACTAAAATATAAGGACAAATGGACAACGCCCATGTTTCAGAATTTGGCATCCGATTCTTTTTTTTTTAACGAAATATTACTTGTTCGGATGATATGTTTCGCATTGAACTCAAATTATGACAATCTTTTACCCTAAAAAAAAAGGCTTCATAAACTTTCTCCTGGTATAAGTAATTTTTTCTGGTTGTATAAAGTTTGTATAATTTTTAGAACTTATCTGACCTTTTCCCTAATTTTCTTCCTTTCATAATTATGAGATGAAAATAGCAATTGCTTTGTTTACCTCCCTAAACAACTAATATGTTATGTCTTGGGAACATAACGATTTTTTGATTAGGTGATCTTTCGTGATATTAATTTCTCAAATATTGATCGAGAGATTTTTTGTATGAATAATTTAATTGGATAACTTTTAGTGCACTTAAACTGCCACATAATAATGGACATTTATCTTCCAGATAGCCGCTATCTAGCTTTCCAAAAAAAAAATAATGGACCTTTGTATTAAATTTGTAGGGAAATCTCAAATAATTGAGATTGATAGTATATGATATTATTATCACAGATTTTTCTCTGTGATTTTTCTGTATATAAGTTTATCACAAATTTTTATTTGAGATTTTCCTAATTTTATTTTTTTTATTATCATTTTTTTCAATATTTAAAACACAAATATTTTTTATTAATCAAATGTATTGTCGATTTGGAGCATTTTTTATTCCATTATCTATGTTAATTTTACATTTTTTGTTAATTCTACAAACTGATCATTTGGTTTTTCTGAAAAAAAAAATTCAGAGCATTTAAAAAGATCATCAAATCTAAAAAATAAATCTAAGATAAGAAATACTGATAGTTTAGGGAAAACAAAAAGGTATCGCTATTTGTACCTCACAGAGTCCCAGATCTTACTTCTTCTTCTTTTTTTTTTTCTTTTTTTTTTTGGTTTTAAAGATTCATTGGCAAGTGCCAGGGATAAATTCCATTAAACAATATATATTTACAAAGTTTAATTCCATCCTAATTACAGCAGGAGAAATTTGGTTAAAATTAAAACGAAAGCAGCCCGAATTATTTCACAGTGGACACCAGCCGCTGAGACTCTGTTAGGACTTAGGCGTTTAAGTGTCCATAACTTGACATGTTTGTCAACATGCTTGGAGGTACTTCACAGTCACAGATCACAAAAAAAACTTTTACGCCTCTATTAATAAAACTATTTGTACGACGAGAAAATTCATAAATCTATCACTTTTAGGGTCTATGATTATCGTAATTTGAGTTCACTGAGAATGTACGATTCGAACAAGTAATATGACGTTAAAAAACAACTAGGAGATTCTGTTGTCGCGGCTTCGCCGCGACCATCCCCATTGTTATTTTTTATTTTTATTTTCTTGAAAGTTAGTCGGGTGTAATAAAAAATTGGATCAAGAATCTCTGCAGTAATAAGACCATCATGTTGAATGAAATTTTTTTTTTTTTTTTTGAAACTTTAAAGACCCCGTAAGGTCATTGCAAATGAAAAATTGATAGCTATGTGACAATTTATGTTGATTAAACTTTTTTTTTTTAGAAGTAAAAAAGGCCCGTAGGCCCAACCAAATTCCAAGAAGGCCCACAAAGGGAACCTTCTAGTGGCTCGGAAAAAAGAAAAATAAAAAATGAAAGGAAAAAGAAAAATAAAGGGGTTGGAAGCTCCGGCTAAATATCTCCTGTCTCTTCCAGACCATTTCGAATCCATGTCTCATTTTCCAGCTACTTGTGTAGAGATCGATCTCCATTGTCGCTAAGCTCAAAGTTTGACCACCATATGATGGAGAAAAATATTAAGACGCTCACCATTAATGTCAATTGGATCGGTGTTGCTGGCTTTGCGTTCCCGATCGGAGAAAAAAGTAGTAGGTAAGTCGAGACTGAAGTTTAACCTTTCCAAGCTGCCTTAAGTGGTCTCATCGAGCGGTATCTCTGTCTTTCTGGTCCAGTTGGCTAGTTGATGGGGTGGGTTGAGAGCTTGGCGAGGGAGAAAAGCGATAGTCATTGTATCCCCATGGGCTGTCAATGCCTGTTTAATCTCATACACACTTGATTTTGCTTGCCAGCACGGTAAGTCTAGCTCTTCTTCTGTGTTTAAATTTTCATATAACAATTTGTAGCCCGCAATAAGGAAAAATTTCATGTCTGATGCATGTGCATCGGCTGTAATATTTTGGATCGCCATGAGTACTGCTTGTGCTTCAGCTTGGAAGGCAAAGAAGCATGTAGTAGAGCGTGACATTAGCCATGACCATGCATCAGATGTGTTGTAGCCAACTACAGTTAGACCTGCACGCATTTGATTATCCCAGCAGGCATCTATCAGTATGATCTCCCATCCAATCGGTATGCTAATTTGACTTGTTTTTATTTTCTGATTTGATTGTGAGATCGAAGAAGCCATGTCCTGTAGTAATGAGATTGCTTGTTGTAGTGTTGCCAAGGTGATAATCTGAATAGATCGAAAAATGGCCTTGTTCCTTGATTTTCAGATACACCACATGAGAGAGCAAAAAAGAACCGTTGTTGGTCTAGCTATGCTGATATTGATCTGTAAATGCAACTGAATAATCCTTGGAGTAAGTCTATCCTCAAAGACAAGGTAGAAGCAAACCATGCATATCTAGCATGGGAACAGTGAAAGAGTGTATGTTCTAATGTTCTAACAGGTAGCAGGTACGTGAGGAAAAGCTCTTTGTATCTTTTTAGCAGTTAGCAGTCCATCATGTAGAGCCCTCCAAATGAAAGTTCTAATCTTTGGCAGTAATTGTTTGCACCGCATAGCTTTTCGCACCTGATAAACTCCAGATTTGACTGAATTGGTTGTTATTGTTGTTGTTGTTATTGTTGTGATAGGATAAACTTGTAACCTTACTTTGTTGTGTAGGATCCAGAGGGGGAGTATAACCAAATTAGCTTGTCTTTTTATAGGTCCTTGTTGTTAAGAGTGTTGAGCAAACTCCTTTATATTTTTGCAGTGAATGGAGCTGAGGAGTTGAAGTAGCATCTGTTCGTCCTATTGCTCACTGGAATGGTCAAAACCCTATGAGAAACGTAAACTCACCAGCTTAGTTGGAAAAGGCCAAAAATCTGACAGCAAAAGGGAAAATTTTATGATGTCCATAGTAGCCAAATACTGGTAATGCATTTCTTGATTGCTAGAAGCTTGATCATGAGAATAAATGGGGCAATTATACAATTTAAACACAGCCCTTTAAGATATCATTTACATTTTTTCTAAAATTATATGATTTAGTTATATACCATAAAGGCTCAACAAATGGTGCTTACTACATACCAAATGCATAGGTAATCACTACCAGTTTAGGGATTCATTTACCTTGCATATGTAGTAAGCACTATTTGTTGAGCCTTGCATATCATTTCTAAACATACTGACGGAAAATTCTTGCTACCGACGTATCATTTCTAATAGGTACTATCGGCGCACTTGGCGATGACTTCATTTCGGTATAACTCCAGCAGTACAACTACTTTTTGTCTTCCTCGTGGACGGCAATGCAAAGTGGACAGCAATTGAGAAAGAGGGATCTCTACGGATTCGTCAGTATGGGGAGAAAGAATTTTCGACCTACTGCGATGGTTGGTGTGTGCGCGCTGACGGAAAATCAGGATGCGCACCACCTTTCCACCTTTTTTCTTTCTTCCAAATGTTCAATCGAAGGAAAAAAAGATGGGAGAGAGAAAGGGAGAGATTTCTTGAACGGTGGCTTTGTCATTTCAGAAATGCACCTCCCCACCTTTCTTTTTCTATCTTCAGCATTAAATGTTGTAGACCACGTGCATAATACATGTACAAAATAATAGAAGAAAGCACCGGTGCACATTTATTAATTTATAACTGGTCCACCATCCCAATCCCACCACCGCCAGCCTCATAAAGCAGAAAAAAAAAAAAAGACACCGACCCCATTCGTTGACATTTGAACATAGTAATTCAACCCAGGTAATTAAAATCAAAAAAAAAAAATGGTACTGTTCATAAGGAAGTTCAAGGGGGTATCAAGCTTTACTATGTTCAAATTTGGATACCAAAATTTTTAAACACTGGCATTGTCCTTTGATTTTTCTAAATCATAAAATAATCTGCACAACATACATAATTCTTATATATGTATTAATTATTGACATAATGCACCGTTGTTGAAACGTTCAGATTATGTACTCTAATATCCCACTCGTTTATAAAGACACAGAGAACTAATAAATCAGAGAAAAGGAGCATTTTTTTTTTTTTTTGGCTTTTATGTGAGACAAAAAAAAAGTGGGTAATAGTAAGATCACAGTCGTCCAAATCTGGGTACCAAATTCTCGGTAAGCGGATATCTACCAAAAGTTAAGGCGATTGACAAACACTGGTCAATGGACCCATGAACATATTACTACTTGTGGGAACCATTTGTCATTAATTTGTTACACATTTGTTGCATCACACTGCCTCAATGAATCTAGTAAAATAACGTGTCATCTTTTCCTTGTGATTGTAAGATAAAAGACATGCGTATGTGCGTTTCGGAATATAATATTTTTTTTATATTAAGTGGGTGAAAATAGCATATATATCATGCATATATTAATATATATCATGCACAACATGTGATCAAAAGATCATTGTAAATTTAATTGTTTTGTTGACTCAAATGAATCCATTATTTCCAAGTCCCAACAAAGGCACGCGGAATTTTATTTTATTTTTTAAGAAAAAACGAAAGTTAGAAAATAGTAGATGCATATTATATAATCTTTTTTTTCTTTGTTGAGTTGTAACAGTAACATGTAGACCTATGGACATCGGAGCGAATCAAACACATACATATGTAAGTTTTTTGTACTTTCTAAAATTGTTAATTAAATATCATATCTATCTATATACATATAGTGTATAGTAATTAATTTGTAAAGTTATTCTTGTTCATATCTATAAATTATGGCAATTAGGTTCAGCATCTATATATTATGGTCATTTGGTTCAGCTACCGGTACAACTGGTTGAATCATCATACCTAGTATTGTTGGTTTGATGGCTATTTTAGTTTTTCAAACATCAATACTGGTAAATAACTTTTTATCATTAGAGTCTAAAGTGTCTATCTGTGCATAGATATTGTTTTACTTTTAGTATTAAGATTTTCATAGATGCATAAGGAATTGCTTAAGTTATCTAATAAACTAAAGAAAGAAAAAAAAAAATTAAGCTAAAGGATTTCAATTTTACTGATTTGATTGGTATATCGAGTTAAATTAATATATTTTTTTTCTTTCTTATCATGCACTATGTAGAAATATGATGTTAAGGTTTTTAGCGGGGAAAGAAAAAAGTCAAGAAACAGGTCATATGATGTGTTGGTTTGCAATTGAACAGTAAGTTGACACACATTTTTGTCGCAAGTAAAAAGAAATGAGAATGGAAAGTTTTCTATTGATAGTAATTGAGATTACACCAATATGCTGCTAATCGTAGACGATATCAGTTCACAATCTGATGGATATGCGAAGATGTTGATATTTCTTGATTGATATGCGAATCAGTATTGATGGAAACTGAAAATCATTTGTGATATTCTAGATATATGTTATAATTAAAAACATCTCCTTGTAATATCTTTCCTGTAATGACAGATTAGTTACAATTATATAAGGACTAGCTCTGAGCTCTCTATGTAATAGCGTCTAAGAATTCAATAGAAACTCATATTCATATATTGATCTCTCTCTCTTTCAATTTACTTTAATTTTATGTTCGCATGTTCGCGTGGGTATTCTTGTAGAAATCGATTATGAGAGTTGGACACGAGGAAAATAAGATACGGTATGATGTGTTGGTTGCCCAAAATTTTCGCACACATCAATCTTGCAAAGAGAAATGTATCACAACACAGTCAGGTATGGTATGAGAGTTGCATCAGACAAAGTCCACCTAATATCATAATTTGTTAGTTAATATATATATATAGAGAGAGAGTGTTTAGCTACGGTGAGTCGCGACTCACGGACCCTCCGGTGATTCGCTATAAAAAATTCCTAGATCTAGTTCAAAATGACCGATCCAAACTTTCCAATACGATCTCCCTATTGAAATATCCATGCAGACCAAATTTTTTATTTTTTTCAAAATTTTTAAGTATTTTTTTAAAATTTTAAAAAATCGTTAATCTAATTAGTTATGAACCATTCAAAAACAACCGTTTTTAAAAATTCGAAAAAAATATTTACTATTTTTTTACAATTTTTGAAATTTTTTTATTATTTTTTTCGAATTTTTGAAAACTTGCCATTTTTGGACGATAATTCACTAATTAATGTCCAAAAATGGTAAGCTTTAAAAAATTCTAAAAAAATAGTAAAAAAATCTCAAAAATTGTAAAATTTTGTTTTCTATGATATTTCAATATATAGATTGGATTGGTTAATTAAAAGTTTTCAATTTATAAAATCATCGATCAAACGACCATGGTTCACGGAGGCTTAAATGAATCATGGTTCACAATAGATATTCTCTATGGTGTTGTTTGGGATGCATGAGAATTGGCAATTCCATTCCCCAATTTTTCATCCAAACGGTTTTGGAATAGCCAATTACATTCCTAACACAATTTTCAATAACACTTTTTCCAATAACACTTTTCTCTCTACTTTTCACACTTCCCAACGCTATTCTTAAACTCACCATCCAAACAACATTTCAAATTTCCGGAATAGCCAATTCCCACAATTCCTGTGAATAGTGTTTTTTTCTAAATTTATGCTATTCCTACCCTATTCCTAACCCATCCAAACGACACCTATATATATTTATAGAGGAATTCTAATGCGTCATTGATGGCACGAAGGGTCCCGTGCCATCGAGTCATATTTCGAGATCCAAAATTCAAATGCTCAATCCGAACTGTTCAAATTGATCACCATATTGAAATACCCTTGGATAAGACCAATTTTTACATTTTTTTCGAACTTTTTTTGCTATTTATTATGATATTTTCAAAAGCATTATAGTTGGAGTATTTTAGGCCCTCCAATTTGAAAATATCATAATAAATAGCAAAAAAAAATTTAAAATTTAAAATTTGGTCTCCAAGGATATTTCAATATGGTGATCAATTTGAACGGTTCGGATTGACTGTTTGAATTTTGAATTTTGAAAAACAGCTCAATGAAAAATCGATGGCGCATTAGCATTCCTCTATATATATGGGTGTGTTTGTTACACCTTTGGTTTGGTTGGAATAAGCCTTATTCCGAATAAGGCTTATTCGGGATGAAACCAAACACGTTTGCGAATAAGCCTTATTCCGAATAAGCCTTATTCAACCCCTAATTCTAATACCATCTATATGGTGGAATTAGAATCCTTATTCGGAATAAGAGGAGAGAGGAGAGAGGAGAGAGGAGAGAGAATCCTTATTCGGAATAAGGAATAGCCTTATTCCGAACGCTGCCAAACACACCAATTATTTAATAAAAATGAATTAATTTAATTACCATTAGAAAAAATATAATAAAATATTAGACATTTTAAAAGTGGAAAAATCCCGATTAGTTGTAATTACATGTTAACCTAAAGTTAATTTGGTTTGTAGTAAAGTTATAAATTACACTTCACAAGTTAGTAAAAAGTAAACTCATATATATTCGTAAAAAATAAAAATAAAATAAAAATTCATATACTGAAAAAAAATCTGAATTCAGATAATTTTCTGAATCCGCTTTTGAATTGAAAATCATATTTGTATCAGTGTATGTAATCAAATAACATCTCGTCCGTATGCACCTGCAGCACCTCTATTGGAAAAAAAACACGTTTGGTAAGCCGAGCATATTTTTCGAAAGGCAGTATGTGATATTATCCTATCCACATGGGAGTTAATGATAAAGTAAAAATTAATTAGCCACCGATCTTTGTCTAATTCTCTCGGGACCATGCACGAGTACACGCATTCCCCGAACAAATACATGCAAGGGAATCAAAGCAGAACACATGACATCACGCTTGGATGGCAGTTTCTATAATTATGCCCAACTAACTTAGTATGGATTCTCTGTGGCCAATACGAACCTAGCAAACTGCATGACAAACGTCAGTCCCAAGTCCCAACTCCCAACTCCCAACTGACGTCAGTCAATTCCTGTAATTTCCTGGTAGCAACACTGAAAAATCAGTCTCCATTTTAATGCGAGACGCCTTACTAGAAAAAATTTATCCGGACATTCATTAACTATATGGACACACGCATAATAATTTGCTAAAGATCGCATGCAATCTCCTCCCTCCCTTTGTTAAATTTTTTCAGAAGGTAGGGGATTAGGGATAACTGTGTTTGACTTTGGTCCATATTCGCATTACGGTCTCCGCGACGAAAGGGACACCCAAAATATGTTAATGGATGTTACATGTTAGATCTCATTATGAATTTATAATGAGTATGATAATGAACTTATTGTTAAAATTGTAATATAAAAGTTTATATGACTATTAAGAAATATTCATTTTATTTTATCATAATAACGTTGAATATGATAAATAAACCGCGGCGCCGGCTGCGCCAGTGCCCCAACTCCTCCCCGGCTTAGAATCGTCTTCCAATCACAAATGAATCCTGCTCCATCCATTTATCGGTGGATGTGATATTTAATCATCATGTTGCTCATGTATGCATCATTTTTTTATAGTAATAATTAAAATTATTAAAATTAACAGCTATAATGACAAATTTTACTATGATCGATGTGATCTAGCCTGAATTTTTTTTTAAAAAAAATCCTTACAATCTATAATAAACTAATATTTAAATGTTTAAAGCAGATATGGTGTAGATTCTTAAATATAAATAACTTTTATGTCCTTAATTATATAGATCGAATGATTTAGACCGAATTCTACCGAATGGAATATAGCGGGCCAAATGTAATTCGTACAATGATGATTCGTTGATGCTAAAATCAATATTTTATTTGCCAAATTAAAAGGAAAAGAATTGTTACAACCGTCGGACATGCCTTATCTCTAACCTTCTGATACGTTTTGTGATAGAAGCCAGTGGGTTTGCTCAATTTATTGTTAAGGAAGAGAAATATTTTTGTGGACATGCTCTATAGCTAATAATTACGTTTGTGTTATCTATATTAAAGTAAAATAATAAATGGATTATAATAGTTTACAAAGTTGAGAGCAAACCGAATCGACCATTAATGTAGAATTCAATCATACATGCATCACGCATTTAAAAGTTCTTGGATTATAATAAGATTTAGACCACACTTGATGACTTGAACAGTTGAACGGTAACTTTATGGTTTTGTGTTAATTAATTCATCTTTAATATATGACCCATAACACGTCAAAATATCCCACACAATTGTCAGATCGGCCATTCCGGGCATTATTGTTTTTCACCTTTTGATCTGTATTAATTATGTCGTAGGTCTGATTTTAAAGCTAATCAAGTCAATGTTCTGATAAGTTCTTATGAGTGGCTATTAGAAATTCACAATTTCTGATGATTTAATTAAAACAAATTTTAATTTGAGAAATAATACTACTTTTAATCTGGATTTATTTTTTTTCCCTTCCCTCCCCCATTTATTTACGCACATATGTATGATCGGTGATCGCCAAAGGTTAAGAGTACTCTTTTTTTTTTTTTTTGAAAAGTTTGAAACGCCCGTAGGCTAAGGTTAGAGTACTTTTGGTACACATGCTACTAGTACGCCAGCAAATTTTCTAATTGCATTATCTGTGTACACATGGGCTAATGATAAAAATTAGAAAACAAGCTACTAATAATCAAATCCAAAATTCTGTGGGCCCTATGGAACAGTGAATCTCACGCTCACAGACGGAAGCAAAGGTGGATACCATCACTATCAAGTTCTGTTCATCTTTTGTTCGCTTCTACCTAGACTTTTTGAGGCTGTACGGTGCAACAAATTCGTGACAAATGGTTCCCACAAGTACTAATATGTTTATGGGTCCATTGACCAGTGTTTGTCAATCGCCTTAACTTTCGGTAGATATCTGCTTACCGAGAATTTGGACGACTGTGATCTTACTATTATCCACTTTTTGTTGTCTCACACAAAAGCCCCCCCCAACCCCCCCAAAAAAAAATGCTCTTTTTCTCCGATTTCTTAGTTATCTTTTTTTTTTTTTTAACGCCAGCAAAGCCGGTAGGCAGATTTCTTAGTTATCTGTGTCTTTATAATCGAGTGGGATATTAGAATACATAATCTGGAAGTTTCAACAACGGTGCATTATGTCAATAATTAATACATATATAAGAATTATGTATGTTGTGCAGATTATTTTATGATTTAGAAAAATCAAAGGACAACGCCAGTGTTTAAAAATTTTGGTATCCGAACTGTTTTTTAACGTCATGTTACTTGTTCGAATCATACATTCTCACTCTCAGAGAACTCAAATTACGATAATCATAGACCCGAAACCAAATCTGCCGTCTAGGTCTGAAAAAAAATTAACCGTTGAGATCAAATCATACAGCTCGGATCCTGCACGGCACGCTTGCCGCGGCGCACGGGATAAGGATTCTCATATACCCTAGCTAAAAGTGATAGATTTATGAATTTTTTCGTCGTACAAATAATTTTATTAATAGAGGAGTAAAAGTTTTTTGTGATCTGTGACTGTGAAGTACCTCCAAGCATGTTGACAATCATGTCAAGTTATGGACACTAAAACGCCTAAGTCCTAACAGAGTCTTAGCGGCTGGTGTCCACTGTGCAATAATTGGGGCTGCTTCGTTTTAAGTTTAACCAAAATTCTCCTGCTGTAATTACTATACGCGCGTTTGGTTGTGTAGTAAGGGGTTGCATAAGTTAAAGATGCCTAAGTGTTTATGTAGTGTTATGTAATAGATGTTTGGTTGTGTAGTAAGGATGAGTAAATGCATGTATATATTCATGTCAAAAGACTAAAATGTCCTTAAACTTGAATTATTTAATTTGAATTAGTTATGCATTAATAAGACGTTGTGACCTAATTATTGTTAATTATTAATTATTATAAAAATTAAATATTAATGATAATAATAAACCATTTTTATTATTATGAAATATTAATAATTACTTTTAATTAAATATTATAAACATTATTAATTATTATTTAATCGTTATTATTAATAATTAATATTACTTGTTAAATATTATTAATTATTATAAATTTAATTATATATGATGATAATAAATGAATTTTGTTATTATGAAATATTAATAATTAACTTTAATTAAATATTATTAATTATTTAATAATAATATTTATTATTGATTAATTAATAATATTAAATCGTTATTATTAATAATTAATATTACTTGTTAAATATTATTAATTATAATAATTAATCTTTATTATTAATTATGATTTTTTAATAATTATTGTTACTTATCAAATATTATTAGTTATTAATTATTTGTTAATTATTAATTATTATTAATTATTTCTAAGGGGTATTGTTGGAAAAAAATTAAAAGGGATGGGTGCATAACTTATGCAACTTATTTAGGTTGCATAAGTCATGCACCCTTTAGACGTCTTATGTAATGGATGTTTGGTGACTTAAGGATGCATAACTTAAGTTATGCACCCTTTAAGTCACAAACGCACGCCCCCTATGGAATTAAATTTTGTAAATATCTTTTGTTTAATGAAATTTATCCCTGGAACTTGCCAAGGAATCTTCAAAACAAAGTAAATAAATAAAAAAAAGTAAGATCTGTGACTCCGTGAGGTACAAATAGCAATACCCTTTTGTTTTCCCTAAACCATCAGTATTTCTTGTCTTAGACTTTTTTATTTTTTATATTTGACGATCTTTTGTTGTATAATAATTTCTGAAATATTGGTCGAGAGATTTTTTTTTTCTATAATATTTTAATTCGATTAATTTTTGGTGCACTTTGACTATATCATAAAAATAGATTTTCAAGAGCAACCATTTATTACTTTTACCCTTTCTTTGAAACGATAAAATTTGAAGAACTTAGATTTCATAAACATTCAATAATCATACCTTTTTCTTTTAAAAAATAAATTTTTAGGGTGCCAAATAAGGAATTAGGCAATTAACTCCTCCGAGCTTTTTTTTTTGGCCGTCACCGCACCTCCACATATATAGTCACATGACAGAACACAAAAAAAAAAAAAAAAAAATTACAGGAACTGCATTTCGTAAATAAAAATAAAATTATATCAATACAACGTTTTTTTTAGACAAAACATAAAGCTACAATTTTCATTGCATTAAACATAAAGAAACAATGCCATATAAGCTACGGTTTTTTTCTTTGCTATATGCATGCTAATGGACAAAGATACTAACAAGTAATACCGTGATGGTACGACGGTTTCTTCATTTTTATTTTCCCAAAGAAACGGAGTCAGGACTCAGGACTCAGGACCACAGTTTATACTTTATAAACTGCACGTCTGCACATCGTGTTAAAAAATGAAAATAATTGCCAATTATTTACAAATATTTTTATTTACCAAAAGAAAAATAAGCTGTCAAAAATTATTTTGTTAAATTGCACTTTCAAACTACAATAACTTTATTTTTTTCAACTTTGGTACACAAACTGGAAAATAATAAATTTTTTATAAACTAAGTAAATTGTTTTAGATAAAAAACTAAATTATTCTTATAAACTATATTAGCTATCATGAAAAAAAAACTTAAATTTCTGTCTTATTTTATTTTATTCTGGTTGTGAATAGCACCAGTGCACCACTCATTTTTTGTCTGCTCTCTATTTGCAAAACAGCTGCGGAAAAGAATAGAAAAAGCCAGTGGTAGTGCATTGTATTTAATGCAATGGCATTATGGCAATATATCCTCTTCACGCCTCGACCCCCCTTCACAGTTCACACAACACTCACTAGTCACTAGTCACTACGTCTCTCTCTCTCTCTCTGTGTACATTATTTATTCTATTGCTTTCCATTATTGTACAAATTCCATTAAAGTGGACAAGCGCACTCTTTAAAAGGCCCTTGTTGGAGCTCTCCTTTTGAGTATTTTCTTCTCTCCATAGCTGGCTACTCAAAGGTTCATTCTTTTTAGATATTCTTTATTATTATTTTTTTTTGGGCTTTTTGGTTTTCAATTTGATCTTCCCCATAACAATACCTTCGACTTAATTGGGAAATCACAGCATTAGAGATCCATTGTTTCTCAATTTTATCTATTGGGAACATTCTTTTGGAAGTTGAAAAGGAAACGAGAGGTTTAGGATTATTATTTTCAACTTTTATTCTCTATCTTTGGATTTTCTTCTTGGTTAGTAGTAAAACCAGGTATCAAACCCTTTTTTCTCTTTTCTTCTATAATGGCGCTATCCTTTTAACCTCTCCTATTTGGTTTTTTCTCTGACCAACTAACCATAAATCGAATAGATTCTCGATTTATTTTTCTGGGTATCTGGTACATGACCGTTATACACTGTTTTGCCTGGATGATTCCATCCTTACCGAATCTAATTAAGAACCAATCAGATGTCTAATTTCACCACTTTACACAAAAAGCTCTATTTGTTTTGTTCTATTTAACCTCATTTACCTTTTCTTTTACCTAACCAGAATTTTCTTACCTTCTATAGAAGATGAGGATCCAATACCACAAAGCAATGTACTTCATGCTTCTCTTTCTATTAGCATTAGTGGCTTTAGTACAAGGTGATGGGTCATGGGAAACATGTGCGGACATTGTACCGGTACAGCGGCGTGGGGCATGGATCTCACTGAAGAGCTTTGGTGGAGTCGGTGATGGCACCACCGTCAACACGGCAGCATTTGCACGTGCAATTGCACGGATCGAGCGAAGAAAAGCACGGGGTAATTTTGTTACCATCTTTGTAGTACCATCAATTTCTGCAGGCAGCGTTTTGTTATGTAATTATCGTTGAATAATACAAGGATTTGATTTTATTTGACTTGGTAACATTGTTTAAGAACATTACATTGCAGTAGCAAAAACCTTTGGGTTAGTAATGGTATCTATTTCTAGTATAGTTGAGTACCTAACAGTGTGGTAATATGTTCTTAAAAAAATCTTTGTTTTGCTTCTTTAACAAATTCAATGGGTCTTTATTTGTGGATTTCTTCTAAAATAGGTTTAAAATTTATGCATATCTTATTTATGTGTGGCTTTACGCAACTTTAATGTTCTGGGATGATATGTAAACCACCTTGTTTGTTTACTCTTAATTGATACAGGTGGTATGCTACTGTATGTACCACCCGGAGTATATCTTACGGGGCCATTCAATCTGACAAGCCACATGACTCTATATCTTGCAAGGGGTGCAGTTATCAAGGCCACCCAGGTTAGTTTGTTTGTTTTTGCGAGCTTGTGTTGGATAAATGTGTAAAGATCTCATGTCTTTCTCTTTTGTGCCGTTTTATTTTGTTATTTGCTTTGTTTTATTGAAATCAGCTAGTGGGATTTGTTTATTGGCAAGTTTGGAATGGTTAAAATAGACTGAGCTTAGTGTTGCTTTCTCCTTGTGCTTCGTGCAGAAAAGATATATTTTTTGTTGTCTTGATATTTGGTCTATTTACATTTTTTTTTTTTGTTTAGAGAAATATTCATGTGTTTAGATTAACTCGTCTGTGAGATTTACTGTGATTTGAAAGATATTTGCGTTAGACTGGCCTTTCCATTTTTAAAGCCACAATGCTCAAAAGGTTGATGTCTTCCATTGTTGGATGAAACCCTGACTTATAAGAGATGGCAATGATGCACATTTGCATTTAGTATTTCAATGCTCACCAATATTTGATTTCGAATGGAGCAGGATACGTGGAATTGGCCGCTTATTGATCCTTTACCATCATATGGAAGAGGTCGAGAGTTGCCAGGTGGCAGATATATGAGTCTGCTACATGGAAATGGACTGGAGGATGTAGTTATAACAGGTAAATATGTTTGTGTCCCTTATTTGCTGTGTTTAGCTAAGTATTGTAATTATACATTAGAAATCAGCACTTGTGGCTTACTTAAGGAAACCAAATTTGAACCCATAAAAAAGAGCAAAGAATGAGGTTTAAATCCATCTGGTGTTTCATATTTTATACAAAATTGGATGATTTTTCAAATGATAAACCTTGTTTCAAAACTAAAAGGTTCAAATGGGACAATTGATGGCCAAGGGGAGGTGTGGTGGAACATGTGGAGGCAGAGATCACTCCCTTTCACGCGACCGCATCTAGTTGAGCTCATGTATTCTTCTGATGTCCTAATCTCCAACATTGTTTTCAAGAACTCTCCATTTTGGAATATTCATCCTGTTTATAGTAGGTGAGCATTAGGACACTTTTTATCCTTTTCTTTTGGAATTTTGAGATATTATTGTGTCATTGTGTGTGTGTGTGTGGCAATGTCTAATTTTTCCTATATTTGTAGCAATGTGGTAGTGAAAGGTGTGACAATTTTGGCTCCTTATGACTCTCCTAACACTGACGGTGTTGATCCAGGTTTATATCATATTGCAGATCTTTTAATACCTTCTATTGTTGTCTAACCTCAATTTTGATCATAAATAGAACTTATTAACTAGAACTCAGTGGTACAGTAAGGTGCCTACTGCCTTGTGGTTTATTTTCAATTTTGTGTGGTCATGAGTAATGACTTTTGTCTGTTTCCCTCAATGGGCCTTCAAATAGTTTCCAGTAAGCTCCAATTCAGAAACCAAACAAACAACAGAGCAAATATATAAACATGAAAATTTCTAATATTGAATTCGGCACTGTGCAGATTCAAGCTCTAATGTGTGTATCGAGGACTCTTACATCTCTACTGGTGATGACATGGTTGCCGTCAAGAGTGGCTGGGATGAGTACGGCATCTCCTTTGGCCGGCCGAGCTCTGACATCACAGTCCGCCGCATCACCGGCTCCAACCCCTTTGCTGGGTTTGCCATTGGCAGCGAAACCTCTGGTGGGGTTGAGAATGTGCTTGTCGAGAACCTCAATCTCTTCAAAACTGGTATCGGCATCCACATAAAGACCAATGCTGGTCGTGGAGGGTATGTCACTTAAAAAGAAAACATTTGTAATTAATTATTGAATGTTTTGTAATCAAACTGCAAACCTACAATCAGACAGTATTTGTAACACAAGAAATAATTTATTATTCATTCAGTACAACTTCACCCTGCAAGCAGATAAGTGGTAAGTGACCTAAACTTGATTACATTCAACACTGCCGTTAAAATGTTGGAAAGTATGAACATATAAGATTGCTAATGACGGTCTTACATAACAGGTACATCCGCAATGTCACAATTTCAGATGTGAATATCTATGGGTCCCGCAAGGGGTTGGTTATTTCAGGCAACGTGGGAGACCACCCAGATGAAAATTTTAACCCGAATGCATTGCCTGTGGTTGATGGTCTGACGGTGAAGAACGTTTGGGGTGTGGATGTGCTACAACCTGGGTTAATTAGAGGTATCAAGGGGTTGCCTTTCACCCGGATTTGCCTGAGTAATGTCAAGCTCAATTTGGCTCCTGGAAAGGACACTCAACCATGGAGTTGTCAGGATGTCAGTGGGGGTTCTCTGGAGGTTCAGCCTTCACCTTGTACTGAACTCACTACAACCTCCGATACAGGGTTCTGTACCAGTTCGTTTTGAACAGTTTCTTGGGATGCTGTAGTTGCTCACAGTTCCAGCTTTTGTGTTGATAATTATATTTTATCAAGAGTTCTGTTTGTTTGTTGCTGTTGCCAAGTACAAGCTAATTCTTTCTGTTTTTAGGAAATGAAATTTTGTAAAGAAATGCTATAATTCGCTAATGGCCATTTTTATACCAATTTTCTGAGAAGCCCTTGTGATATTTTTATTACCAATTTTCTGAGAATCCCTCGGGTAGTCCCAAAACTGAAAAGATGAATCTTCTACAGTAGTACCAGTACCATTTACATCTAAGAAAATTCTGTGTGCTGGATCATGTCTGGCTGGGACCTCATATCAAAATCAAAGGCCTTAAAGAGGACAAAATTATTCATTCTTGATAATTGTACACAAAGGCCTACCGACCTCATTTTCAGTTGTCTGAAAATAGAGTTGTCGAGTTCTCAACTAACTGATCCCTCTATGGCTCTATCGCCAACTGGCTTGTATTTATAAAATTGTCAAAAACTAAGCGCAAGTGGAGGACTATGTAATAAATAACCTAGGCCTAAAACAGAAAATGATAGGGACAAATGCAAAATCCTTAAAAATTAAATCAGTAGATGATGATTATTCATCAGCTTAAAAATGGAGGACGTTTGAATTGGACGAAACACTTAGTTCGCTTGATGCAGTGTGAGAATGACTAGCAGAAGATTAAAAAAGATTTTCATTTTGTTATTTTGCTATTTCATTCTTGATAAGTTAGCATGATATTGTAAAATTGAATACTCAACTTGCATCAAATTGTTTTAAATATATATTTAATTAATTTGTTATTCAAAGTTATCAGTTTCTCGATAATAAATGTCCACAGAAATTGTAAAAAGGTGTAGTGGTCGAATTTGTTCGTTTTAGCGAAAACTTTTAGTTTGCAATTATAAAGTAATAGTATAATTTATTTTAAGAATAATATGCTTTCACGTAGCACAATAGAAATTAGAAAAACTGCTGGCGCTTTCATTCTGAAATTATTGTGGACATGCTTCTTTGATGCATGTGTGAAGATTTTTTTTTTTTTTTTAATTCAGACGAACAATTTTTTTATTATTAAGAGTGATGCCCCCCCCCCCCCCCCCCCCCCCCTCTTTTATGGTATGACTGCGCACTTGGAATTTTATATTGAGAGAACTATAAAGTCTTCATTAAAAAAAGAAATACTAGTGTTCAATATATTGGACGGATGGGTCCATCCAATACGATTGTTCTCATATTTTTACATTTCAAACGACCGATCCGAACCGTTCAATACGTTCTTCATATTGGAAACTTATAAGAAACTAAATTTTACATTTTTTGAAATATTTTACTTATTTTTTTAGTATTTTAGAAAATTCATGATATAAAAGTTCTGGATCGTCGAATAATAACGATTTTCTAAAATACCCAAAAAAATAGTAAAAATATTATAAGTTTCAATATGGATTTTACTTATTTTTTTAGTATTTTAGAAAATTCATGATATAAAAGTTCTGGATCGTCGAATAATAACGATTTTCTAAAATACCCAAAAAAATAGTAAAAATATTATAAGTTTCAATATGGAGAACATATTGAACGGTTCAGATCGATTGTTTGAAATTTAAAAATATGAGATCTATTGAATTGAACGAACCCCATCCGTCCAATATATAAGACTATGGCATTTCTCTTAAAAAAATATTGACAACCTAAGTTTCGCATGTCTAAAATAAGAAAGCGGTGAGTTTTACGTGCAATTATCATGCATGTTTTATTGGATTTTTCGTTTTAGTGTCTTCGTTGTTTGTAGATAAAAGTAAAAGTTTATTGACAACTGTGTATATTTTACCTTCTAAGTTCCAATAGATAGCGATGCTAATACATATGTATTAATGCTTTATCATTATCCATATACATATATATAAATCTTGCAACGAGAAATCAGACGAAATCAATCGATAATTTTTCTAAAGAAAATTAACACCAAAAAATTTATAGATAAGTTTATGATACGTACACATAACGTTACTCATTCATATCTTCCAATAGCACCATCTGAGACATACGCATCACTTGTTTTTATTTGACTTCCATTTTGACGGTTTGTGACGCAAACAAACAAATAATAAATCTATTGAGGCGACTTGTTGGAGAGAAGGATTAGGGATTTAGTTGAAGAGAGTAGAGGGACATTTAATAAGAGAAAATTGTGCCTCATGTTGGACTTGGATTGAACCTGCCTTAATTTTGTATTTTAGCACCAATTTCACTGTCCTAATAATAACATTTTTATATCAAATTTCCATGAACTATTTTTATTTAGAAAAAGTTTGTTAGTTTTTTAATTGTAATATTATATTGAGAATTTAAATAGTAAAATTTATTCGATAAAAAATGTTTAATGTCTTCACCGTGTTGTATGTTAGCAAATAAACACACATCATAAGATGTCTGTTATTGTGCAAAATTAAACAATTTTTTTTTAATAATCTTGCACACCTGCATACAAATTTTACTTCAATGTTTTTATAAATATTGACATGCTCACCTGTAAATAACAATAATTAAAATATTCAAATTTTATTAAAAATAATAGATCGAAGGAAATAATATTATTTATCATACATTCATTATATTAACATCTAAATACCAGTATTTTATTACAACAATTAATATGTTGCTATAATATGAATATTGCAATATCTTTAAGAAATATGAAAATAAATAGAAAAAAGTTTAAAATTTGGTTTGCTATGAAATTTTAAGATATAAATTGAATTGGTTAAATTAAAATTTTCGATGTAAATAAATATGACAAATAAACTTATGATGCACAAAAGGTAAATGCATCATGATTCATGACACATCTTAGCTTTTGTCTATGTAAATACTACATCCATTTATGTTTCCATAATTCATGTATATTTCCTTTAATGCATTCATATGTTCTTTTACTTGGGATTCAGTCACAACTTCCCGACATCTTCAAAATCAGATTACGTCCCGCGTCTTTTTTGCCAAGTACTGTAAAATGAATTGACTGAATGTACATCATTAACTTTTAATGTCCTGTAGAAAATGTTTAGTTTGAGAATAGTTCGTTTGTTTTAGATTAATCAGAGTGTCTTGTAATAGCAAGGTTCTACTTTTAAAAAAGAAAAACCATTCTCTTCGGTAATAGCTAGCCTGATCGATCGATTTGATACTCATTAGAAATAAAACACACACAAGAAGCCCAAAAATAATTAAAAACAAGGACTCAATGTGATTATGTTTATTTATTTAGTTTTTTACGTTGTTGCAATTGCTTGTGAAACAACTGGCCTCCGGATGAAAAGAACTACGAGGAATATTCTCAGGCCATGTGAGAATTATACATCCCATAATCATAATTTGATTACAAATTCTTTCAGGAAAAGTAGAAAAATGCAATGTGCAACGTTTCTAGTTAAAATCTGAGATTATTTTCTTTGATATTGTCGCCACACATCAGGTAGTAACTAGTTTTAAAATTTTAACCATATATAACATCTCATTGCGAATATATAAATAACCACATTCTATGGGAAAAGTTAGTGAGCGAAATTATTTAGAACAATATGACTAAGAAAATTGCACAGTGGATCCAAATGATAATTTCTGAAACTTACAAGCCCAGCAATAAAAACACAATAAATAATAAGCCGGTTTGCATCAGCAATGTCGCAACAAAAAAAAAAAGGCTGATTTGTAAAAAAAAAAAAAAAAAAGCTGAAGAATCACAATTGCTCCTAATTAAATGACCAAAATAGCGTGTACCATAATTGCTTTATCATCGTAACGGAGGTAATTTCGAATTAGCAAATGCGAAATGCGACAGTAAGTTAAAAAATTATGAGGCTCTAGGACCTAATTACGCAAGAGTTGTATAAACAAAATTTCACGGGCTTTGTAATTTGATAAATAGCCATTTTTGTTACCAATTTTCTGTGAAGCCCCTGTGATATTTTTTGGAGTGGAATACTGGTCCGCGGATAGTCCCAAAACTGAAAAGAGGAATCTTCAACAGTATATAGTGATATACAAGTACCATTTGCATCTAAGCAAATTCTGTGTACTGGATCATGTTCGGCTAGGACCATATATCAAAATCAAAGACCTTGAACAGGACAAAATCATTCATTCATGATAATTGCACACAAAAACCTACCTAGAACGTCTTGTCTGTAAAAATTAGATGGTAAATTTCTCGGTGAAATAATTTCTCCAGAGGCTGCTACCTTTTATCTAAAAGCAAAAAAAAAAAAAAGGGAAAAAAAAGTCCTCTAGTGAAGGAATATGTAGTAAATAACCAAGGCCTAAAATAGAAGAGGATAGGGACAAAAATGTAAAATCTGTACAAAGTAAAGTAGTAACTAGTAAGTGAAGAATATTCATCGGCTGAAAGATAGGGAAGTGATGATTGGATTGGACTAAAATACCTGTTTCATGGTGAAGACTGAAGAGTGTATAATCCAGAAAAACAGGATTACAAGGCCCATTTATACAAAAAGGCTGAGGCTTAAGCCCATACATAATCTCTCTACCCTGAATAATATTTTGTCAAACTTTATTGATGAATTTATTGCTGTAATTTTTTGTGCAAATATCGGTAGATTTTTTTTATGCAATTTACTCTAATACTTATTTGAGCTGGATTCTTTTGTTTGATAATGGCTTTAACTTATTAGTTTCACAATTATTTGAACGTTACATCACACATTCACACTCGTTAATAATTTGGTTTCACAATTATTTCACAACTCGTTAGTCGTTACACACAATTACAACCGATAAATATAATTTGATTAAAAAGAAGAAAACAGGGCAATGTATGATGTTTCTGGTCAAAATAAATTGAAAGGTAAAAAAAGGGTGAAAAGTACAATCATTTCTTGTAAAAATCTGAGATAATTTTCTCAGAGTATTATTTATTATGGTCACATATCAGATGCTAACTAATCCGAAAACTTTAACCATTACATCTTAGTGGCGATATCTATAAGCAACCATATTCTATGGGAAAATTAATGAGCGAAATTTATCAATAATAATATGACTTATAAGATAGAAGTCTAATTTGTATATAAAAAAGAAATCGCTAAAGAAGCACACTCAGCCCCGAATTAAATGAACAAAATTGCGTGCCATAATTGCTTTATCATCGCAGTGGAGGTAATTTTACTAATTATGCAACAGTTGTGCAAACAAAATTTTCACGGTCTTTATAAATGTTACAATCTACTTTACATTCAAAATTTCAAATGGCATATGGCCATGCGGTATGGCCCTAGTTCGTGGAAGTGAAGAAAGACCAGACCCCCCCTCTCATTTACCAGTAATCGTTACAAGAGCATTTCCCTTGAACAAAACGGTGAAACCGGACACTGTCCCTAATATAAATCTCGCAATCGCACATCCTAGACAAGTACTTAGCCCACGTGTGGCAATCATTGCAAACCCTAGTACTCTTCAGGACCCTGATTGGTCGGGTATTGCGTATCAACCCATACGTAACGGCCAACTTCTCAGTATGCCCCATGAGAAGTTGCAACTTCTCTTCAGATTTGACATTCTGGCTCACACAACTCATATCCGGCTCATAACCCATCTTTTTCATATCGTACACCAGCCAATATAGCTTGTAGTGTATCTCACCCATTTCCGGGTGCGTCGACCGCTCTACATCAAACATGTGTACCTTATTATTTATTGCAATCCAGCTCCACCCAAACCGGCTCTTCAATCCTAGTGCATTCATGGCCACCTTTACATCCTCTACATCCTCCCATCGGTTTTCCTTCGCGTACAGACTGATCATCGTGAGATAAATTGCCGGGTTGTGAGGTTCGAGCCGGTACAGTTTTTTGGCCGCTGTTTCGGCCAGCTCAAGATTGTTATGGATTTTGGACCCAGTGAGAATTGCTCCCCATACACTTACGTCAGGTTCCATCGGCATTTTTTCAATCAAATCCATCGCCTCATCTAAGTATCCTGTTTTTGCTAGGAGGTCGATCATGCACGTGTAATGCTCTACTGTTGGAGAAATGTTATATAATTTTTGCATTTGGTCAAAGTACTTCCATCCTTCATCAATCAGGCCTGAATGCCTACAACCTGACAATAATGCAGTATATGTAACGGCATCTGGCATAAGTCCTGATTTTAGCATTTCTTCAAAAAGTCTAATTGACTCTTTGCCATGCCCATGAGATGCAAAGCCCATGATCATAGCATTCCATGATGCTAGATTTTTGTTATTAGTTCTTTTAAAAACCCTATGTGCATTTCTTAAACTACCTGACTTACTGTACATGTCAACAAGTGCGGTGGCAACATAAATATCAGTGTTGAATGCCCTTCGAAATGCAAAACAATGCAACTCCATTCCCTTTGCAAGCAATGGTAGTGCAGCACAAGCGCGCAGCAGAACTGAAACAGTGGTTGAATTGGGCTCGATCCCTTCTTTTAGCATTTCAGAGACAAAATACAAGGCTTCTCCGAATTCTCCCTTGTGACAAAAACCGGTGATCAAAGCTGTCCAAGTGACCACATTAGGTTTCAGACCGTCAGATTTGATCTGACGGATCAGAATCAGTGCTTGTGTGCTCAAACCTTGGGCGGCATAACCAGAAATTAAAGCATTCCAGGAGGCTAGATCAGGTTTGAAGCCTTTATCCTTCATTTTTCTGATGAGTTCTAAAGCTTTATTTAATTGTACCTCTTGTACGTATCCCGAAATCAGCGAGTTCCATGTATATACATTTTTATTTTCCATCCAATCAAACACTTTTTGAGAGGAAGTTAAACTGCCACATTTTGCATACATATCAACTAGTGATGTGCCGACGTACACGTTGCCCATGAATCCATGTCGTACCACATACCCATGGATTTCTTTACCATATCTGAGCAGACCCTGGTTGCTTACTGACCTAAGAACACAAGTAATCGTACTAGAACTCAGTTTAAATCTGTTCCCAACAATTGTACGTAGAACCTCGAATACTTTGTAATCATGCCCATAGCGAGAATAGCCCGATAAAATACAATTCCATGTGACAAAATCGGGTTTCAATCCTGATTCAACCATACCATCTAACAACTCCAATGCTTCTTTTAGAAACCCATTTAGAGAGCAAGAAGAAATAATTGCATTCCATGAAACCACACTTTTATTTTCAATTATCTCAAAAACTTTTCTTGCATTATCTATTGAAAAGTTCTTAGAATACATGGTTACTAAAGAATTGCTAACCATTTGATTGCAGGAGAGGCCAGATTTAAGTGTTTGGGCATGAACCGCCTCCCCTTCTCTCAGTGCCTCAATTTTACCGCAGGCATGTAAGATTTTAGATATAGTAATTGCATCTCCGGTTATTCCATAATAATGCATTTCATTGTACAGTTGCAGAGATTCAGAAAGCAATTCCTTATCCACATACAGAGCAACCAAACGATTCCACAGTACAGGGTCTTTAATGGGTGCTTCATAAAATAGTCTGTATGAATAATCTAAGATACTACAATTTGCATAGAGCTCCATTAGAGAACACATGATGTAGGTCTCATCAGCCATCCCAAATTTGATCAGAGCTGCATGGATTGACAACCCCAAGTTCAATTTGTAAATTTCAGAACAGATTTTCAAAGTGAAAACAAGAAACATGACACTGAATCTTATTTTTAATCGATGCAACTCCCGGTATACCAACAAATGACCATAAGGGTTGTTTCCTTTCTCCACTAAAAGTGCTATTATAGAATCCCATGACAGAGCTCTAGAACTCAAGGCCATGTAACAGACTGCAGCGGCCAATTGGTAACTATCAAAATACAAGTACATTTTGATTAGCTTCTCCATGGTAACTGCAGAGCTTGTTACATTGCTAAGTTTCAAAATTTGGGCATGAATTTGTTTCAACGAAGAGAGAGATTGTGAGGTTATAGGGTCAGGTAATGCATGGCAGGTGGCAAGGTCATTATCCACATAAGAAGAAGTAGAGGGGTTGGCTTGCAAAACTGATTCTGATGTTTGGAGAGCTTGCGAGATAATTGTTGGAGCACATTTCTTTCTTTTCCTTTTGTACGGGGAGAAGTTGTTTCGACATGTTGAGGTAAATTTGGAAATTGAGAGAGTTTGCTCCATTAGAGAAGTACATGAGGTTGGAAGCAAGGAAACTAGTAGTATATCTTACTAGTTTCTGCAAGCCTCACTGTCACTCTCTCTCTCAAGAATTGGATGTGGGAAGTAACCGACCACAGGAAATTTGGATAAGACATGAGATTTTTCCTGCCGAACTCTGTTGTCCATTATATGGCTGCTTTTGCTTTCACGCGTACATTCGCTGTTTCACTGGGAGAAAGAAAAGTTTAGGAAGTGCATAGTAAAAGAAGTTAAGTATGCATTAAAGAGTTCCAATCTGAGTGCCTAAATATTATACTAAACTGTGCGCATTGCATAATCGTACAACCTTTTAAGAAGCTGTATAATTAGAAGGAATTATTTTGGGGCCGACGTGCTATCTCTACAATAAATTATAAAGATTCCATGCCGTCTAGTGCTTGCTTCCGAAACATAGTAAAGGTCGTGCAACAGGCCGAGTAACAAATTATAAAAATTCAACGTAATTCTGGCCCTTATATCCAGCCTCATCTCCACAACAAATGTTAACACCAGTTAGCAATTTAAGATGGTAGACTAGCTAGATGTAGCAATTAGGACTCGAAGAAAAAAAGTAACGCATAAGAGTCGACTGATGCATCATGCTCATGCATAATAACCGAACCATTAAAAAACAATCCATCGAAGAACATAAGCTAACAAAAATTTTCCAGTCACAAAAGCTACAGATATGCTATTCTATTTCATTTGACAATAATAAACTTCTAGTTCTTTCAAGGTGCTGCAACCTTGAAGTCAAGGCAAAACTAAAAAGATAAGACACTGCACTCAGTAATTATAAGGTCGAGGTGGCTGGGGTGTAAATGGTACTTGTTGACCTCCGGCTCCTGGAAACTGCATTGCATGAGGCTGAGGCGGAACTTGACTTGCATGAAACTGCTGAGGCACTACACCTGCCGGGGGCACTTGACTTCCAGGGAATTGCTGGGGCGCAACACCAGGAGGCAGTACCTGACTTCCTGGAAACTGCTGAGGCACAACACCAGGGGGTGGAACTTGACTTCCTGGCAAATGCTGAGGTACAACACCTGGAGGGGACATTTGACTTCCTGGGAAATACGGGGCAACTCCTGGAGGTGGTGGCAGGTACTGGAATTGTTCAACTCCAGGAGGAGCTGCAGTTGGGGATACATATACTTGGTTTGGTGAGGTGGGGCCAGGTGGCTGAACCACATCGGTTGGCGATGGTGATGTATAAAGAGGTCCAGCCGCGAGTGGTTGTGGGCCCAGTATTGATGGTTGGTTGTTTGAGGGAGGGGAGGCGTTCCCTCCTGTATAATCTCTCCCTCTATCATTGTTTATCTAAGAAAAATGGAGCACCATTACACCCACAACATTGGAATAATAATTTAGAAGTAATATCAGGTTATACTTTAATTTTTCTACCTTGTTACTAATATTACTAATCTTACCATATTAACAAACATGAAAAACCATATTTTAATCTCAGACCCAAAAATAATTTAGCTGCAGCAGCATTCAGTTCGTCTCCCCTCCCTCAAACTCTTTGGCAAAGTGCAGTACCAGTGTGTACTGTCTAACATTTGGTAACAGTATATGCATGCAAATGGAATCATTTTTCTTCTATTTTTCTCTACTTGTTTAACTAAAAGCCCATTTGATACTTGGATACTGAGGCACCCCAAAACAATGCCCAAATACCAAAGCTGGTACAGACATAGAATATGTTCGATACCTTCACATTGAGGGTAGTATGCCGAGAGTATGTCAGATGAAGCTTGCAATATCCTCCTTCGTAGATCGGATGCCCTTCTAGGGCATCTTTTGCCATCATAGCTGTTTGCGTGTCTGAAAAGAAACCAATACAAAAAATAATTTCTTTGCTTTAGTTTTTACCAAATGACCCCAAATTTTTACTTGGACAGAATTTTTTTAATTACCAGGATACTGGATTAAAGCTTGCAATCCTGAACTCTTCTCGAATAGGGCAATCTTTTGAACAGTACCAAATGCAGAAAATACCTGGAAAAAGTGGTAGATAGATTTAAATCAGCTTTTGTTAATTTGGGAGAGCTATCAGTACTGCAAATTTCCTAGTATATGCCTTGATCTGCTACTTCCTTGTGTTAATTGGTGTTCTCATTTCATCATTAAATTAAATCAACAACAAGGGTAATTGAGCTAAACTTGGTCTACATCTCCTTTCTGGGGCTGAATTAAATAAATCTTAGGTGTATATTAGTCAAATCCCAAAAACTGAAAGAAAGGAAGATAATAAAATTACAGTGTGAAGAACATCGACAGTGACAGCATATTGCATGTTCTCAATTGACGCCAGTAGCACATTGCTCGGTGGCTCACCTTTTTGACCATCCTACAAAAATTTCATTTAATAATAAGAAATAATGAAGTGAAAACTAAAAAATATCTGAGCACATATAAAAAAGGGTTTCTCAGAGGGAGAAATAGACTTGTCCAGTTCCATCTATAGCTGAGGGTGCGACAGGAAGGTAGGGGTTTGTATAGTCCCTGAGATAAATAGTAATGAAACAAACAAGAAGTTAAATAAAGTAATAAGAAAGGATATAATATAGCTTACTATGTGCTTTTAGCAAAAAGTACGCCAGTAAGAAAGTAATTGCCATGTATACTACACATAAAAACCTGAAAAGTGACCACTCAACACCAATCCTAAGTTTCCCAGGGGAGTGGCTAGTGTCCAACATGTTGGACACATACACTCATCCAACATGATAAAATTTCAATTTTTGAGATTAGAATGGCCGACCCGAACTGCTCAAATTGTTGTCCATAATAAATCTCCATTGAGACCAAATTTTATATTTTTTTTTCAAAATTTTTTATTATTATTTTTTGGAATTTTTGAATATGCTCAATTTAAGTTACTAACCCTCCAATTTGAAAATTCGAAAAAAATAGTTAGAAAATTTTGAGAAAAAATATATAATTTGATTTTCAAGGAGATCTTAATACAGAGATCATATTGAGCAACGGCCGTTTGAAATTTTAAAAGTCGATGTTCGGATCGTGTTGGACGTCCTATATGTTTGATTCTAGCATTACTCATTTTTATAAGCATAATGAATTACCTGCTTCTGTGGCTCTGAAACTTGACAGTCAAATCTGTATGAGCTGAGTATGTTATTTTAAGATTAACTGGTCCAACGTGCTCCTCAATCAAATAACTACAATAGAAAATTCCAAAACAAATGTATAAAATAATGAATGAAAGAACGTATAACAAAATAAACAGAATTGCACCCAAAAGAAATGACTCTGCTCTTGATGGGTTTCATTTCTAGCCTACCTCAAGTTGTTTGGGACTAAAGGCTCTGTCATTATTGTTGTATACCCAAAAGAAATAAGGCATGATATTATACCTTGGGATAGACCTTCCATCAAGAGCATCTCTAGCAGACGTAGCAGTCTCTGTATCAGTAAATTGAATCAATGCCTACAAACACATTAAAATTAACAATTAAGATAATGTAATCATATAAATTCTTGAACAATGCACTCAACATTATGCACAAGGAGGAGGAGATGACCTGAAAGCCATGTGTTTTCTCAAAAGTAGTAATCTTGTGAACAAATCCAAAGGCCGAGAAAACCTGGAATCAAGGAAATAAAAATTGTAAAAATACTCATCTAAGAAAAATCACAGGAATGCTTGCAAAAGCTACCCAACTGAAAATAATAGGGATGCGACATATCAACACTATCCGTTGGAGATAGAGCATCACAAAACATATCCCACAAGAGAAGGGAATCACCTAATTAAAGGTTATGGAATTAACTCGAGAATCAGCTAACTTTAGAAAACAAACCACATGCAATTTAAGTCAATGTTACATGCGATACAATGCAAAAAAATGGTGTTTTGGTAGTTAAGTCAATTGAGATTCTGTTTCTTCAATCTTCTCCTTTTAAAGGAGTTAAATAAATTTATCACAAAATTATAAAAAAAAAGTTTACGCCGATAACATTTATATCAGATGTCATGATTTTCCTTCTCACGAAACCATAAAATGTAATTGTTAAAAGATTCTAATTTAAACTGGAATACATTCATAAGTTTAAACTCTTTTGTATAAAAATCACCAAGAAAATTGGACAGAGTACTTATTTAACTTAAATTCATATTGAAGCTCGATGAAGTCATTAGTACCTCAGATTTCCCACCCCTCATATATTTGAATAGAGTGAGGAAAAATAAAGTTAGAGTTAGACAAAAATCATTGAAGAGCGGAGGGGAGAGAAGGGGGTAGAGAGAGAGAGAGAGAGAGAGAGAGAGAGAGAGAGAGAGAGAGAGAGAGAGACTTAAGAAAAGGGGAGAAAGGAAAGGGTAGAGAAGGAAAAAAGAAGGGAAAGGAGAGGAAACAAACACACGTGAGTTGCACATGCAGAGAAGCTGCCATCTCAGCTCGTGATATTTATTACCCTGGTCATCCATTCACATCATATTAACAAAGAACTCTTAATTTGCCCACAAACTAAGCTCCTTAGCAAATAATGCCAATATCAGCAAAGAAAAGTTGATTTAACAAGTCACAAAAGCTATTATGAATCACAATCAACCAAAACTTAGAGGCAAGGACTTCTTACCAGGTGCAATACATCAATGCTGACATCACCAGTTTGGACTCCCTCGAGTGTTACTAACAAAACATTGCTTGGCACTTCTCCAGTGGTTTTACTATTAGTTATCTCTCCTCTGTTGGAGTACTGGAGATAAACAGTTTTGCCCCTTATCTGCGCCGGTTCTGTTGCCGTAGAATAGTATGATATCATGGCCATTGCTTGGTTCGTATCTGCCTGCAATTAACAAAAATAGGAGTTAACTGACTTCACAAGGAAGCCAGAAAAGAGAAGGAAAATAGGTTTGATGCACCAGCTTAACCAAATGGAAGTCCCATTTTGCTTTCCTTGTCTTTTGTGCTTAGTCACACAGTTGCAAACAATATAACATTAAATCAATATTGGTCAAATTGAGAAATTGTGAGGATAAATCAAGTAGGAATTGGTTGCTTGAGACTGCCAATGAGGTTAATTAAAGCTTAATAGGCTAATTCAGTATTTCATATACAAATAGGGAACAAATTGTACACCTCAAGGATAAGTGGAGTTAGTAGGAATTGGCTGCTTGAGACTGTCAATATGATTAATTAAAGCTCAATAGTCTATTTCAATGTTTAACATGCCAATACTAGATATAAGAAATTGAAAATAAATGCAAAGAAAGTGCTACTCACAAACTCAATAAATGCTTGGTTTTTATTAGTCCCAACATTGCACTTGGTATTAATAACCTTGCCAAAAGGCTTGCCAAATTCTATCAATTCCTCCGGTGTGCACTCCCACGGTAAATTTCTGAGGTGAATAACTTTTGAGGGTGGCTGCGTCAAGCGAAACTGCTGGCTAGAGACAGATGTCATCTCACCTACCAGTCAAATATTTGGCCTGCATATAGATATATAATCTGTCAAGTTAATATTTACACAGAAAATAATATTACGACTACGGCAGGGGAAGTCATGATTTCAACTCTTTTACACAACCAACTATGATAAAAATCAATAATATGAGAATTACTGTATTGAAATAAAAAAAAATATAGACTGAAACCAGAGAAATCAATCGGGAGTCATAAGACGCCTATGCTATTTCTCAAATTACATTGAGGGAAAGGGTATTAATTACTTTCATCACTTGCAACAACAAAATCTAGGGTTTCTCGAACAGGGAAACGAAGGTAAAGAATAATAATTCAGACAAAGAAAAGAAGTTTGTGATGGGTCGATGGTCGTGTACCTACGGCGGTCTGATGCACGTTGCGAAGAGAGAGAGAGAGAGAGGAGGTGGAGAGAGAAGGGGTTTGGGGAAGTCGGAAAGAGAGGCGGTGTACAGATAGGCTATTCGTTCGGTCAGGATTTCAAATGATAGTCTCAGGCAGATCTTACACGGTTAGATCTAATAAGCGGAGACTTCTTTCGATAAAGCGGTCAGATAATTTCGACCGTCTGATTTTCGCCGGCCAATCGGTTTCCTCTACAAGTACGACAAGAGACCCCTAAAATATCAAAATTCACAAAACGTGGCTGACTAAGGATTAAACGAGAACAAATAAACCTTCTATTTTCCAGTCAAGCTGTCAAAAATGAATAAATGAAACGTGTATAAATTGGCATAACTAAGTCAATGTTAAGGAGGCGGAAAAATGTAATTATCTTTATTGTTATGATTATTACGCTTAATAGTAATATTATTGTTATTTATTATTATTAATTAATAGTGGTAAATATAATAATTAGTTATAATTATTATTAATAAGACATTTTATTTGAAAGAAAATAGAGTAACTTGCGAGCTGGAACATAAAAAAAAAAGAAATGCTTCATAACCCGTAATTTTATGTCTATCCTTTCTCCGTGATGCGCAATTGAACACACAGAAATGCCAATTTCTGATTTGCCAGGGTTGTTTTGAAAATGTACTCGGAACAACAAATAATACGGAGGTAAACGGCGCTGCTTTTTCTCGCGCCTTCCATTCCACGATGCCACCTAGGAGACGAGATCGCCGTAAACCGGCAACTTCGACCGATCCGGTTCAGTCGGACCGGCCTGATCAGGCTGAGAGCTCAAAACCTCCTAAAACCCACCTCACTCCCCCACGTGTCGTCTTTCTCTTTGTACTATTTCTCTCTTCTATTTCCCTGCTCGTCATTTACCTCCCCAGTGGAACCTCTCCAGTTTCCCCATCCACTGTCCTCTCCGTTTACGAGAGGGGTCTCGTCAGACCCGATATCTCCTACAAAGACATCCTCGCTGTGAGCTTCACTTCATTTCTTTGCGTCATTTGAGAGAATGTGTTTTATTTTTATGTTTATTTTTTTGACTTTTTCATGTTTTCTTTGATACATGTAGGAACATGGAAGGGCTTCTGAGAATCGATCACGTCGCCACTTTGTGAATCCCGTACTAGCATATGTTACTCCTTGGTAATTCCTTTTTGGGTTTTTAATTTTGTAATTTCTGAACTGGACGTTCATCACAGCATTTCATTTTCAGTTTTCAACATTAAACCAGCATTTGAATTAGAATTGTCGGGTATTGGTTTATATGATCAGTGCAATTCTGTGGCATTTCAAAAAAATTGAGCCTTTAATTTAACAAAGTTTGGCTTCACTAATCCTCAACCATGCTACTGAGCATCAATCAATCTTCATCCTTTTGCAATTAACCAAATCTAGATTCATACCTTTTTCTCAATCCAGCAAGTGGGCATCTACTTAAATAATGCAAAGAAAAAAAATGTATAAAAAGGTTATGAGTGAGGCTATGGAACTATGCACAGTGCAGGTTGGTTTACATGGTTCTAAATTTTGATTATCAAGATTCAAACTACTAATCTGAACTGCTCAATTTGATTTTCAAATCAAATTATGGTCTGATACTGAATTTTATATTTTTTTAAGAACATTTTTTTTTTTCAAATAGTGAGAAAAAAAAATTATTTTAAAAATTCTGGACCATTTAATAGAGCTATTGTATATTTTTATTACTTACACTGAATCAGCAGATAATGAGTCTGACCAAACTTGTACCATGATCCAGGATTATTGCCCTTACGCGCTAATTTAAATTCTTTCAATCAATGCAGGAATTCAAAAGGTTATGATATGGCAAAGCTGTTCAATTCTAAGTTCACTCACATATCACCAGTGTGGTATCAGCTGAAGAGGTTGCTCAAACATTTAAAAGAGTTCTTTTAATTTTGAGAGAAGCTTATGTCTTTAAATAATTTTGTTTCTTTTTCTTTTAGCAGTGAAGGAAAGAAATTGCTATTGCAAGGACAGCATGATGTTGATTTGGGCTGGATTTCTGAACTGAGAAAGGGAGGCAATTCGCTGGTAATTGCCATTTAATATATCTGGTGGTATTTAAGCTAATTTAAGTGTATAAATTTTAAGTAAAGTAACAGCAACTTCTTTAATTTTTATAATATAATAGGTGGTACCTAGAGTTTTGCTGGAAGCATCCCCTGCTGAGGTGCTAGTAAAAAAGAAACAGTTGAGCAAGGCAGTAGATCTTATAATCAACGAATGCCAGTGAGTTTTTTTTTTTTTTTTTTTGGCTTAGCTTTTTGTTGTATCATCTATCTCTGCAAACCTCTAAATCTGCAGATTCCAGATATGAATTTGGAAACATGTTGCTTGTCACATTGACTGGGGCATACAACATGCCAATGTGCACGACTGCACACAAAGTTTTTCAAAGTATATGAAAATAATAATTTTGATTTACATATATGGAAAGATATAAAATACAGATGACGCAATCACTCATTATTGTTTTTGATATTTAAACTGTCAGTTTATTATGACTCCGTCAGTATACAGGGAGATGGGTTTTGATGGCATAGTGCTTGAGTCCTGGCTCAGTTGGGCTGCGTATGGTGTTTTGAATGATCCTGAGCTACGTAAGATGGTAATTTCTTACTACGTACTGAACTGTTTATGCTTAGTTTTATACTGTCGTATGGACCATTGGTATTGCTTGAATTATATTGTTGAAGGCAAGTTTGGGCCAGGGAAGTTATGTTGAACTAATGCTAGTTGTATCTGAACTGAAACTGTACAAACCTGGTATGGCTGACAAGAGGATGTACCGGTTTAATACCAAACTTGGTCTTTGTTTCCTTCATTGTAACAGTTGTTTACAACATTTAGTTTGTGCATGATTCACAGGCTCTGAACTTCATTAAGCAACTGGGAGAGACAATGCACTCAGTCAACTCAGGCCCAAACCCTAGTCAACATTTGCAATTAATTTTGGTGATATCACCAGTGCGATCTGAGAAACTAAGTGACTATGACTTTGGGCCAGAGGATCTAAAGCAGCTTGCTGACTCAGTTGATGGCTTCTCTCTCATGACCTATGATTTTTCAAGCCCGCAGAAGCCTGGGCCGAATGCCCCTCTTGAGTGGATTAAATATTCTCTTGAAGTTCTCTTAGGTGATAAGGGCGCTGAACATGCTCATATGATATTTCTTGGGATCAATTTTTATGGGAATGATTTTGTGATTGCCGAAGGTGAGTCTATTTGTTTGGACTTGTTTATGTACATTGGTAACCTCAAGTAATTAGAAGTCGAGTAACTTTCCATATAGAATTGATTTTATGTGCTCTTGAAAGCTTGTGAAACAACAAGTGCACTTCATTTACATCAATACTTCATTTATGCCCTTGGGAAACAGCAAGCATCTGTCAAGATGGTTGAAACACTGTAAACCAACTTCTCCTAACTTTATATAATATCCAGGGTTTTTTTTTTTTTGCACTTTTATTTATTCCTTATTTGGATACTTAGGAAAGTGGGATACCTTAAACTATAAGTGGTGCTACAGAAACATGCTAGGAGAATATGTGGTATTTATAATGCTTTACATGTGTGATCAATTTTTTATAAATGGATTGTATAACATCTGTGCTGACTTTAATTTTTGCATTTCACCTCATTTCCTTAACTCACAGATAGCTTTTTACTACAAGATGCTGCTGTTTTCGTGATTCATTGATGATTATTTTTGGGGTTTCAATGCGTTAATGTTTATAATGTGTATTATAGGTTTTGGTGGCGGCCCTGTAATTGGAAGAGAGTTCATCTCCTTATTAGAAAAGCACAAGCCAGCATTGGTCTGGGAGAAGAGAAGCTCTGAGCACTATTTCTCCTATATGCACCACAATGTCAAGCATGCTGTGTTTTTCCCAACACTGATGTCGATTTCTGCTCGTTTGGATGAGGCACGTGCATGGGGCACTGGTCTCTCTATCTGGGAAATTGGTCAAGGTTTGGATTACTTCTTTGATCTCCTTTAGGATGTTGCAATGAAAAGCACTGTTCAAAATAGAGTGAGAAGACTTCCTCTTGCTTTTGTACTATTGCTTCTTTTGCATTAGATAAATAGTTTTGAAGGCTGATGAAAGCTTTTATAGGAAGATTTAGCGAATGATGTCAAGGTGATAAATAATCTAGGGAATCCTTTTAGTTTGTTTTGTTTAATTTCTAGCTAATTTGCCATTTTTTTTTTCATTTTGTTTATCAATGGATTCATGCTTGTTTGTTATTTGTTGCTTTCACCACCCAATGATAGTTGAACACCAAATCTCCCCCACTATATATGGTAAAATGAATGCGCAATGTATATTTTGTATTTTTAGTGGTGTAAACATTTTAACTTCCGTTTTTATAAGCTTAAGTGGCTGACAGAGGTTTTCATAACCTAAAGTAGCTGACAGAAATTTTTACTTCGTAGTTTTTGTATTTTTAGTTTTGTATAAAAATTCACCTTGAACATGATCAAAAGTGGCTGACATAAGCTTTGTTATAAGCTAATGACACTCAGTTCATGGTTTTCTTGTGCCCAGGTGTTTATAAGTTAGTGACATTCAGTTCATGTTTTTTTTGTTTGTTTGTTTTTTTTTAACGGACTTTGCCCCTATAATATCCTCTTTCTTTGTTTCCTGTTTTTGAAGTTCATGTGACATGCCAAAAAAAAAAAAAAAAAAAAAAATCCCAGTAAGACATGATTATTGTACAAAGAACAATCACTAAAAGGGTAATTGTGAGGTGAACTACGAAGCAACTTGCCTCTCACAGTAGTTTATCTTTTCATGGACGCAGTACAACAACAATAACTGTTTTGTTGCTGAAATATGTTCCCAAAATAGACAAGGACAACTGTGAGTATAGCAAAGATATGGAGATCAACCAACCTGAACCCCAGCTCATTTAGTTGAGACCAGGGTGTACAGTACTCGGCACAACTAAGTTGGACATAACAGATTTTCAGACAAATTAAAGATCATGACAGATTATGTATGATTCTGTTCCACAGATATAAGTTACACGAAGATGTGATAGTAGGATCCCCATATGAAAAATGACAATTTAAGAATGCTTAGCTAAGACCAATACTGAAATTAGGCCTGCACCAGCTTGATGTCAACTGGTACCCACATAAACTGGCAGTACTGATTTTAGGTCAAACCAGGTTTGCAAGTAATTGAATGGGCTACAAACACACAGCAAGAATGAACATGATACAAGTATCAGAATGTGCATTTTTGGTTTATTAAACTGTAAATTAAAGCATACTGTGGTTATATACATGGAATTTACTATCCCAAAACCAATTAACATTCCTCTCCCTATATCTTTCTATGTACTACTTCCTCGCAATTGGTCCAACAGTCACCATTTCTATAACCATGTATCATTGATGAGAATTCTATACACTATACACACTGCCATGCCTATAATACAACTCTTTTCCATCTCAGCATTGAGGCAAAAATTTTACAGCAGAGATCTATTATTGAAATCTGCAACGTATATTCACACATTTTTTTCAGATGTATTTTCGCAAATAGTCAAGACGGGCTGGGTGCTTGAGCTTCATAAAAGCCTTGAGTTCGTGCTTGCGCACCATCTCTTTTGTGATATTGAGATTTCCTGCAATTTCAGTTAAGGTGCGCTCTCCCTTGCCATCTAATCCATATCTCTGTCTTATTACGATGTTCTCCTTAGGCTTCAGAGAATCTAACTGCATAACATCATAAGAAAAAAAAATGAATAAATGATCTGGGGTTTAATTGGGAAGTTCTACCAAACTATTAAGTTTGGGTTCTCTTCAGTTTGGAATTATGGCACATATACAGACCAATGCTAGTTTGGGTTCTTCTTCCGTAGGTTTTTAATGTATCTAAAAGAATTGACTGTCTGATCAAAATTAGATTTAGCCAAATCAGGGCTTAGACAAATAATGATAAAAACATTTTTAAGATTTGAGCTCAACCATTTGATTGTGATCAGAGAGCTAATATAAGACCCTGAAGATTGTCTATCAGTAGACCTGAACCTACAATACACAATTGTTTAACTGATATATCTCATGGATCAGGGTCTTGTTGAGACTTAGACATCCTCAAATTGAAAATTTGAACAGCACAGAACAAGATAGAGAGCAATTACAACTACAATACCACATGCATAAATGGAAACAAAAATCATGATACGTACCACATCATCTAAAGCAAGCCGTAGAAGAGTAGGAGACTGCCTCCTGCTTTTAGCACCTCCAATCCCATAAGTGTCACTGATTCCATTAATTAATTCCTCTTGTGTTACTGGATGCTTCACATTAAGTGAATGAACTGGCCTTGTCGCCTTTACTATGTCTTGATATTTTTCTCTTGTAATTCCCGCTTTTTTTGCAATTTCTTCTTCAGTGGGCGTTCGCCCAAGCTCAAATAGAAGTTGTAGCTTTGCTTTTTGGATCTCTTGTTTAACCTGATTTTCATTAAGAAAAAAAGGAAATTAGCAAACATATTTCTCAATTTTGAATAAGACTGAATAAACACCATATTTTATTCACTTGTTCGGCATGAAATTCCTCATACAAGAACCAACGGAAAGACTTCAAGTAAAATTACACAATCTTGAATTAATACAAACAACAAGAGCTTGTCTGGTACATACTGATTCAAACGCGTGGGGATAACGGGTGAAGCTGGAGGCGGATATCGATCGAATAATAGAGTGCCTGATCCAAAGGAGGCCATATGTTGATAATCGTAATCCTCGCTTTGGCTCGAACCTATCGATGGCAGTGATAAGACCCTTCATGCCGGCCTGGCACAAGTCATCAAATCTTTCCTTTGTAGCGAACTCAGCAAAGTGCTTGTTGATAGCATATATTACTAGCCGTAGATTGTGCTGCAAATGGGAATGGTATCCTTTAGTATTTTATACATATCAGAGCAATGAAGGAGGAGGAAATTTATAGAAAGGACAATTCCATGGTGCCTTGAACAACTCCACAATACACTATTAGATACTGTACATGCCTATATATATATGTGGCATATGACCCTTAAAACTATCAAAAATATTCTGCATATCGAATGATCCTTGCTTATTGTAGATAACACTCAAGCTGTCTTTTTCCTAAAATGAGTAAATTTTGGATATTATTCAAAAATAATTTAGAGGATGGGATTAGATATAGGTGGTACATTATTTAGAGGGTGGGATCTTCGAGTAAATTTTAAACTCAAGTTGTCCTTTTTCTCATTGTACTTTGATACTCTTTCTGCAGGAGCACAGAACAACTTCTATCTCGACAAGTTACAAAAGAGCATGAAACGTTCACAATGCATATCATTTTGCAAATGATAACAAATATATAGCTAGCCACATTTTATGTACCTTTATTAGTTTATTCCTAGCTGCCTGTCCAACCTTCATACGCCGTCTTAATTCTGGGACAGTTATGTTCATCCTGGCTGCAAGCTCTCCATCAGATGGCTCTTGTTGCAGATCATTTCTTAAGCTCTCCTTCATCTCATTTATTGCCTGCGAAAAGTAATTAAAATGCCTTTAATATCCTAGTATATCACGACTGGTACACAACATGACATTACACATTGATGAGCTGCATTTGTGTAAGTTGCTTTTATCATTTGGTCATATCTTGATGTTTAAACACACTATGAAAGTTTGATGCTAGCCAAATCCTGAATTAAAATGAACATATTGGGTTAATTAAACTTGTACCCATTAAGCCTAGTCAAATATATTGGTACTGCTATCATAAGACCATATAAAGGTTTTCAGTAAACCCACAAGATCACATTATGCAGCGAACATCATCCATTAGATCATTCACACATTATCTTTAGATTCATTTTCATGTCATAGTAAATGATAATAAGCACCAAACAAATAAAATAAAAATGATAAATGACAAAACATAACCTAACCTTCATGGGTTGCATTAGATTAAACAATTTTGTCTGCTCAGCTGACTTGAGAACCGGTGGGATCTTCATCCTCTTCCAATCCAAGCCACTCAAATTCCATAAAACAAGGTTTTCTCTCAACAATCTCTCCTCATAGTTATCTTCAACTATTCCTCCCTCATTCTTTGTCCTTTTCACAGCCGCTCTCTTCTCCATGCTCAGTCGCTTTGCCTTTCTCCTCTTGCCTCGAACCAACCTCATCCCCCCGAATTCCCCATCTTGCCCCTCTCCAATTTTCTCCACAACTTTAGCAGGACTAAGCTTGTAAATATTCTCCAATTGCTCTGCCACTTCATCATAATTCAAATCAGTACTATGTGAGGAAGAAGAGACAGAGGCAGGTCCTGCTTCCAGCGAAACAGCATGAATTCTCTTTGATTGCTTTGTACTTCCTTTCGAGAGGCTGTTCTTCCTCGAACCCTTTACTTTCTCAGTAGGAGATCTCAGAGCCGAGCACCTAACGGATCGAACCGAAGAAGAATGGCTGGAATTGAGGGTTAGTAAGAGCAAAGGACGACGGAGCGGCGGTGTGCACCGTCGCACGGGGATGAACGGAGCTTGAACGGCAGCAGATCCCATTTCTCACCACTATTACAAAACCTTGGTGCACTAATTGCAAGGTTGAGCTTGATCGAGAGAAAATTTCTTTTCTTTTCTTTTCTTCTCTTTTTGTTTTTTGTTTGGTGCCAAGTAGACAGAGAATTTGGTAGGTTGGGGAAACAGGAGAGTAAATATTTAAAGCGGGAGTTTAAACGGTTTAATCGGACGGTAAGTAAAGAGAGCGGAAGAGATCGGACGGTGGGAGATTGGGAGACGTGGCCTGGATGGAGGGGTAAATTTGGTGGTGAGAATATCTGGAGGGAAGGCGTGGATGAGGACGGTGCCACATGTGTGATTTTTATTAGTCGCGTGATATTTCTGGAGATCCTACGACTGGGCCCCACGAGCAAGAGATGAGGCCGTAAGCAACTCGTGAGAGTTGCACACGCCGCTGGCTTTCAGCCATTTGAAAATAAAAGGGAAAATTGTGTAAAAGCACAGCCGAGTAAAAATTATGAAAGATTTTATGCGGCTACAGTCGTGCAGAAAATCATGCAATGAACTTGGATTGGAATTGTAGCTTGTATTACGGAACTACGGAAGCGTACAAAAGACGTATTGGTTATCAAATTAGATAGAGATTTGTATGAAAATAGACAAACACATATCACAACATTTGCACGGTGTTGGGAGGCCAAGATGTGTGGCTCCTCTTTGCATGCAGTGATATAAGTTTGAAAATCTGAAGAAAATTTGACTAATTGATTCTAGAAGTTTCTGAGACTGGAAGACTGAAACACGAGAGTACTAGTTTTTGGAGAAAAAAAAAATATTAGCACCTACCACAAAAAATATCAAACTACAAATTACAAATCATATTTTGTATTTACTTTTTCCTTGCAATTTTTTTACGGCCTACAAGTCAGACACGACACTAACATACATCAACACTTCGCATCATGTTGGACACTTACGACAATGTCCGTACTATATCCTTTTTATTAGTTCGGATCGATATAATTTTCCTTTAAACCTTATAAATTTATTCCAAGTATAAATTCCTTTTAGCCTCATTTATAGATTATTAAAGTCATATTACAATAACCATTTAGCAGTTCAATTATTTTGTCTCCTCTCCTGTCAAGAATATTCTTTTCGTAATGTTTGTTCAGAAACACTCATTTTAACCAAGAAGCACGATCAACATAACTGGTATAAAGACATTACTCAAAATGAAAAAGACGTCGGATATTAATAGGTCCTACAGTAACAAGTACTAAACAATAAACAATCTTTCCATAATACGCAACTTGCAACAAAACATACCCATTTCCTATTAGCACTAGCATTTACCTCTGACCTAAACAAAAGATATAAATTTCTCAAGTTTGAACAGTGCCACAGTCAAGTGCAGCCTGTTCGTGCCAGACCCCATTCAAGTTGCACTGCCAGAGCCGAACCATACCGTCATCTCCTGTAGATGCCAGTGTCATGCCGCTCATGTCCCAATTTAACTGCCAAACCTGCTAATCACCGAATTAGAAAAATAATCACATTTTCTCAAACATCTAAAAAGAAGAACAAGAGTAGTTTAAGCTGCGGAACCTCCCCTAACCCACAATTTTTCCTTAGTAGAGAAAAACTGTAGGAATTATTTCCTTCCAACCTTTTATACTAACAAGTAAAAAGAACAGTGAGATCATGCAATCATGTAGGAGGACACATTTTTTTGGCATCGTGAAGGGGTATAAAGAGCAAACAAAGTTACATAAGCAAATAATTATACCTCGCCATCATGGCCAGAGAGTAATGCAACCTTTTTTGTTGACAGCCTTCCGTCAGACCCAGGATTGAGTCCCACATGCCATATTGCAATTCCTTTGGAACTTGCAACAGCTATTAGTTCATATGGCCTAATGTAAAGAAAAAAGGAGCAAAAGTTAGAATGAATATTGAACTAATGAATACAGCAGGGCCAGCAAGCAACCAATACAAGATTGCTCAGTTGATATCATAAAAAGAGGATAATAGAACTTTGATTTCAGCATTAGTTTTGATCCATCCATGCAGCCAGATCTTGATCAAACAGCCCCTATTTACCGGGAGTTATGTAAAATAGGTAATAAAATGGGAGTTATATCATGCAACTTTAAGCTTTGGCTGACACTTTATGAATTCTGATTCTGGCTGACACAGGCCAGTATCATCTGTTTGGGTACTCCTTATTCTTAAATTATTAGGCCATCTATTGTAAATCATGCACAGATCTCTTAAATAGCCTAAAATAATCCCTTTCAAGAAAGATATAATTTTCGGTTTGTGAATGGAATATTATACTGGTGTTGTCTGCAAAAACAAAAAAAACTAATGTTTGGGGGAGCAGGTCAACTGAATGGTACCAAAAACAAAAAAAAACAATTCTCAAATTAATGCCATTAATAACAAATGCTCATAGGGTTTCTTAATAAGGTGTAACCTGCCAATGTTTGGAGCCCATGCTACAGCATTTACGCCATCACCTTTCTCTTCTGGCAAAGCAAGCTCTCCTACCAGGACCCACCGATTACGCGCCTCGTCAAACTCCCAAATCTGTTAAATTTTAGATGAAAGTTAAAGCAACTGCCTTTAGCTTATTTGTTATGCCATTGCTCTATGTAATTTAACTTGTAAAATTATCACTTTAAATTTAATGCAGGCAAATAAGAATTTTACAGTTAAATGTTAATGGACAAGCCAATCCACATCCTCAACATAAGACTTATTATTATTCTGGTGATTCAGTATTTTACATAATCTGCAAACAGCAACTGACATTTCTAAAGCACGTACTTACCAGGTGCAAAATAAAATGTTAATTCCTGTGTTGTATGCTATCTTCATGAAGATGATGACCGTGTAAAAATGACATGTTCAAAATAAGGAAAGTGTTTGGACCTTTGCAGAGTTGAGTTGGGAAGAATCTGAATTAAAACCAAGAACAAAACTAGCTGGGGCCCGCTGATGTTGTGCTTCCCTTGGCTTCCACGCAATGGATGCAGATGAACAATTATAATTTCCAAACCTTGAGACAGAATCAACCACATTTTGGAAATCTGACTGCCAGAAAACGGGCGTCATTTCGATGTTTATCTCAGCAAATTCAGAACACAATAATACACACATTCACAATTCTAGAAATACCCTAAAAAACACCAAGCATCATAATTTACTTCAAAAAATAGCCAGAAACTATCCTTTGGCACTTGAAGAACTGAAACAAGGAATATCTGTGATTTTAGAATATTTTTTAGACGCATATAATACACTTTACAAGTCTACATTATATTATAGATTGTTCTTGGAGGAAAATATAAAATAAATAATATACCAAAACAAAGATGACAGTGTCATGTTAACATGGTCAACTCAGGATCAGTAAAACCACAGCTAAAGCACTTGTTAATTAAAGCACATAATAACGCCATTTATTTTTCTTTCAGTAAAATATAACATTAATCTTATTTAAAAAATGCAACACTTTCATGCTATCAACTAGCCCCATGAAAGAAAAATCAACCCAAGGATTTACTACCGAGATCTTCCATTTATAGAGTGAAGCAAGCAAATTTACTTGATGTAATTAATTAGTTCATCAATTAATGCTAATAGTCCACCTTTCCATTTGGTTTAGTTCATATTACATGTTCACCACAAGATTTGTATATAAGTGGTGACATCAAGCTATTTCCATTAATATCACCAAAAAGCCAATTGTGGGTCTTTCTATCATCCTAAAACTAATGGTAATTAAATTAATACCATAGAGAGTCTAAAATGGTGTAAAAGTAAAACAAACACAAGGTGTATCAAAGTCAAACCTGAAGCTGCCATTTGTCTAAATCTAATGAATCCAAAAGCTCGAAGATCTTCACATGGCCATCAGAATATGCAGTTATCTACTCTGACACAAATATAATAAAAGAAAAATATAGTTCAAGGAAAAACATGTAATAAGGGCACAGCAGCATTATCAGAGTAGAATAGGAAATAAGCACACATGCCTTCGTAAACTAGGAAGTTGCTAACCAACCAGCCAAAATTATACACTCATGTAACGTACAGGCATTTTTTATAAATTCACCAAAGTTTTCTCAAAATTATGCTTACCTCCAAAATATTATGTCATTCATCAAAGGTCAAATAATGTATTAGGAGCATGAAAGTTATTTTGAGGTCCTCTTAATAGATATTTGGGTCAAAACAGTAATTTATGCTTTCGATATTGTTTTGGTATACCCAGAGGCCTTCCCTTTTTGACAGTTCATATGAAAATAAAAATTTAAATAAGAAATACCATTTTCAGGCCTGTTGAAAACACTCTAAAGTTTACATCCAACAAGCGACAGCTGCTGCTTTCTAATAGGAAGCACCTCTTCCATGTAATTGTCTGATCAGCTACAAGAGGAAATTAAAGAACCATAGATGAAAAAAATAGTGAATAGCAACCTCTAACCCTCTACTATCAACATTTCTTCTTTTTTTTTAAAAAAAAAAATATCAGAATTATCCCTCCATTTTAATTGCATCACCAGAACTTAACACAGCATGGCATTTGTAAGAAAAATAGAAAAGAAAATAAGAAAACTGTTCAGACCTTCTCCAACTTCCTCCCAGATGGAAAATGTACCATCAACACAAACACATGCTATCGCATCTCCTGCTTCAGGAGGAAGCCACACCACATTCAAAATGCCATTTGTGTGCACCTGTACGCATCAATTCAAAAAATAAATCAAAAAAAAAAAATGGAAAAAGAAGAACTAAGAGTATACTTATCAGGATTGGGATTTCATTACTTGCCTTCCACTTCTGAGAAGGAGAGGAGGCGGCGGAGGAGTCGTGAGAGTCGTAGACGGAGACGGCGCCGTCGAAGGAGCCGACGGCCAGACGCTGGCAGCAGAAGTTCCAGGCGCAACAGGCGGCGCCTTTCTCCAGCGCCGCCACCTCCCGCTGCTGTTGTGTCTCCATCAAAACCCAGTACTCCAGCTGAGTCGCAAGTTCACTTCTCTTCTCTCAGCCTTTGAAGCGAGGAGGTCAAACCTTCTGAGTCGAGCGCGTAGTGTCAAATGGTGTAGCGGGTAATAGACGTGGAGATTAGTGTACGTAGGGTATACGTCCCAGATGAACTGGCCCATGTGCAGTGCGCCAGTGCGGGCCATCAATCCATATTCCATCATGTGTTGTCCGGGAATTGCTTCATACACGTCCCTGTTTTAGAGATTCACTTCCTTTTACTCTAAAAATGACTGAAATGTCCTTGGTTCAGATATAGTCGCAAATCGCAATAGAATAAAAAAGAAAGAAACGAAGGACATTTTAGTCCAAATTGGAGTGATCTTCCAAACTGGGGTGTGAGTAAAGCAATTCCCGTGTTGTCCTCCTCAGCTGAGGCATTTCTCTCCAGTTCTCTCGTATAGAAAGGTTGAAGAAAGTGAAACTAGCTCAAAATTGAGACTGGAATTGATCATATTACATTTTTAGGTTCAAAAAAAGTGATCATTTTAAATTTATGCCTATAAGAAAAGTCTGCTTCATTTTAAATTTAGATACTGTAATGCAATGAACTTAATCAGATAAATTCAAGATCCTAAATAGGAAAAGATGATGTTGTTAGACATCCACCAATGATCAATTGTTATTTGTTATTTAATATAATGTACTTAGAATAACTTAATAAAAATATAGAATGCGCCAAGACTGATGGAATCAATGTTATACATAGTACTAGACTGCTAGCATCCAACCAATCAATCTCAAATAAAAAATTACCGAATAAAGGGCTACAACTTCTAGCGTGCTATCTAGGGCTGGTAGGATAGTATTAGCAAAATCTGTTCTGTCCTCTATCCCCATTTTTTACATGTCTGTCTTCAAGTTACCAAGCTGGGTAATCAAAGACATTGACAATATTAGAAGAAAATTCATTTGGGGACGGAGCAACGCTGCTGGTCGTGGAATGCCTTTGCTCACTTGGGATCGAGTTTGCTTACCTAAGATTGCAGGAGGTTTTGGAGTGATGAATCTCAAAACTCAAAATTTAGCTTTACTGTTGAGATGGTGGTGGAAAGTTTACCATGATCATGATTCTCAGTGGACAAAAATAGCTCGATTACTGTATGGAAAAAGAAATGAAAACATTCCACCAATTGGTTGGAAGAAGGAAGGATCTTTCTTTTGGAAGGAGTTAATGGCGCTGCATTTTTACTTCCAAATTTCCACTACTACAGAGGTGCATTCAGGTAAACAGACCCTGTTTTGGTATGACAATTGGTCGGGGCAAAGATTGTGTTTTTATGGAGCACAAAATGAGACACCTCCAAGGAGATTTATTTCTCTATTTGATGCCTTGCCGATTAGGCACCAGCTCTTACCTGCACCCCATTGTGTTACTGTTGCACATGTAGTGGATGCATCTGCTAACATGCAACTCACACAGGGAAAGGATCGCACAATCTGGAAATGGACTTCTTCTGGTACCTATTCTGCAGCCTCTGTGTACCGTGCATTAACTTTGGGGGGCAAAACTTCTTTTCCTCGCACCTTAATTTGGAAGCTCAAAGTTACACCTTCGATCAAATGTTTCTTGATCTTATTGGCTCATGGTAGAATCCTGACACAGGATCAATTGCTAAGAAGAAAAATTGCATTTGAGGAGAGATGTGTGATGTGTGAACAACATACTTTAGAGACAACATCCCATCTATTCTTTTCGTGCCCAGTAACAAAGGTTTTATGGAGAAACCTCAGTATTCAGACAGGGATTCCTAGCACACTTCAAAATGTTTTGTGCCTTCAGAATTTAGTTCACTTGTTTCATTTGTTGAATAAGAATGGTTTTCATTCTGCTATCATTGCAACCACCTGCTGGGCCATCTGGCTAGAGCGAAATAACAGAGTGTTCAAAGAAGAATTTCGCAGCATAAATGCAATCCAAGACTGGATAGTGGGAGAAGCAACTTTCTTCATGAAACATTGCTAAGCTTGAATTTTGTTCTTTCTTTCTTTGCTGTTTTGGTCTTTTTAGCCTTTCACGGTTTGTTTTTCTATTTACTGTTTTTCTTTCTTTCTAGATAGCCCCATCTAGTGTTTAAAAAAAAAAAAAAAACTTCCAGCGTGGAAAATCGAAACTGTAAGCTACTATTCGACTATGTCGAATTGTCGATTTCCCTTTCCCCACTAAATAGCCCACATATATTTACCCATAAATTTTCCTATAATTAAGTTGACCAAAAGTAATTTTTTTTTGACGCCCTTGAATTTGCCCTTTATTTTGGAAAACTTGCTAAATTACTAATTAGACTACACAAACTCAATTTCCTGACCAGAAAATTAACAATGCTTCAAGGCATACGTACATACATACATACATTGATACATTCATACATACATACATACATACATTGATACATTCATTATATTACAAGATAATCTTACTACCCCTCCCTTAGGGAGGAAGGGAGGACGACTACAAACGCACATCCAAAACCTTCATGATACAATTCATATCCAATCACTTTGTCCAATAAACCAACAAGTAAATTTTCATTGATGTGTCAACAATACAAAACATACCAATTCATGGCTTATAACCCATGGAAACAACCACACCAGAAAGTTTGCAACTTGTGAAACGTATTTTTAGATTTAAAGTGTTGAGTAACATCTTGATCTGCAGGTCGCATATTGTTGATAGTAGAAAGTTGAGGAACTTCTTGAGCAGCGAGTTGTTCATTGTTGATTTTATCTGAATTTACAGCAACCTGTTGCTCTGGGGACCGTTTAGAATGATGAGTAACATCTTGATCAGCAGGTTGCATGTTGTTGATATTAGAAAGTTGATGTTGAGCAGCAGGTTGCTCATTGTTGATGATTTTTTCTGAACTTGCAACAACCTGTTGCTCTTGGGACCTTCTCGAGTGTTGAGTAACATCTTGATCAGCAGGTTGCATATTGTTGATATTAGAAAGTTGAAGAACATTTTGAGCAGCAGGTTGCTCACTCTTGATGGTTGAACTTGCAACAACCTCTTGCTCTTGGGGTGGTCTGGTATTTAGCAACAATAAACATACCTCTTCCAATGTGTCGAAGTAGGCTATATGCTCTCCGCATATTAATGACAGTTCAGGATGGTACTGCGATTGACACTGATCATTAGTTTCCTTGTATTTTCAGTTTTTCTTATATGGTTGAAGGACTTTAAACCTACCCAATTAAAATAAAAAGTGAGACAAAAAATAGAAAAATTGTTGCTTGATATGCATAATACGTGTATGTAACTTCATGCGTATAAAATTTTTTTGTAGTGTATTAGTACGGATGTTGAAGCCGTAATAAAAATTGAAGTGTGTACCTCCATGCAACCAGGTTTCATGCGGATAATATTTTTCTTACGATCCCAGTCAAAATATAATGAACATGTATTTTCTGTGAGTAATGAATACAGTCCCATGTAATCACGCAAGCGGTCATTCAAGAAATTAATTTGAAAGTTGCATATCATTGAATCATTGAGGCCATTCTGAATTGAAAGCCATGCCTCATACGTCAGGTTGCCTTCTTTGATATCACCGTCATGGCAATGCTTAAGCAACAATTCCAGGAATTTGTTGTCGTGCTCTTCTCTCCATCCATACATGTTTGCATTTGCATTATTTTGGAAGATATTTGCAGGTCTTGGAGGCGGAAACCGTTCGCGACTTCAGTCATTTATAAGCAAGATATCAGAAAATAAATAAATAATAAACTAGCATTTTGTATTTAAGATTTTTGACCGTGCAGAAATTGATTCTAAAATCACAATTTTATTGGTTAAATTAAAGAATTGAAATGTCACACATAAATACGTTCGTATAACATTCTGTTTTCTTTAAGATGTCAATTAGACATATTAGTTAGTTCCTCGATCAACTGATCAACTTTACCAAAGGAATGAAAGTCTGTTATCCAATATAGAAATTGTGCTTCTGAACAAAACAGGGACAATATGGTCGTGTAGTTCAACTTTTTCTTTTCTACAACATTAGATTGAAATATAAAATATTGATTGTGTTGATCCAGATATATTTGAAGTCAAGTGAAACAAACTAAAGGCATCATAAATTTGTCCTTAGAAAAATAATTAAAAGACCATTAAAATACAATGAACAGTTGATCAGAATATTATAAAACAGTACACATGTTAAGTTAGTATGTATGGAAACGGGAGCATACAGGGTCAGAACATATAGTCAATCCAAAATTATATAAACCCATTTAGATTTAAGGGTACCCAGCATTATCTCAGAGGGTGGTGCATCAAACGCTATTTTGATTAGTTTTCTAATTAACTAGAACAAGGACTTCTATAAAACATATAAGCATACAAACTTTAGGCATAGGAACAGCTACCCTGTATTTTATCATTTAATTGGAAAATGGAAGATAATTAAAGTGACCAATTTTCCATATGATAGCCAGAAATCTCGCTGATTTCTTTTCTATGCTTTGGTGCTATACCAGCATCAAAGGACGAATCAGAAAATTTGTCTATAGTGAGGAACGTGAATAAAGAAGAAACATAATTTAATGTAGAAGCATGCGCACACGAGATTTCTCCCGGTTCGATTGTGCCACTTCTTTTTCTTTTTTCTTTTATTTTTTTTTAACTTTTAGATGCAATAAAATTTTTTTATTAGATGAAGTGGTCACATACCTGCTGGATGCACCAAACGAAATCCGATATCGTCTGTTACAATTCTACAAATTATTCAAAAAAAATATAAACAAGTGATTGCTAATTCTTCACGGATTGTAGTTGAGCAAATGTCTGGCAACAGTGATGATAATTAAAAACTGTCGATAGGAAACTACAGATAGTGCAAAGTAGCACGATGGTCTTGCCAATGTGTTCATATCTTAATCATAATATCCCAAACATAATCCTATATCGTAAATAATATATGGTTGCTTTCATTTCTTTGACAATAAGTTTTCGTAGGAGTAAAACATAATTAAACCAACTCATTCATTTCATTATTTCAAAGGTTAAATAAAGTAAAATAAAAAACAATAAAGTATGTACTCATGGAAAAGAAACTCACTGCTGAATTCTCCATTGCTGTGTGCGACCGTATCTCACAGAAGTCACAAAACCTGACTTTCTATCATTCCATATAACAAAACAATTATAACAACAGATAAAGATACATGATCACTCCTTTATTCTCAAGTCTCAACACAGCCAATGGTATTTTCCCCAAGTCATCGGGAGCTGGTACTTTTGATTGGTATTTTAACATCCATGCATCTCAACAACTGATCTAAACTATTCATTTAGTGCTCGAAATTGAAATTTTGTTAGAAAATCAAATTTTTGTACTATATTTCTAATAGAAAAAATCTTATTATTGGAGGGTAGGTGGTTTGTAATTTTAAAAATCAATATTCTAAAATGCAGAAAAATAAGTAAAAAAAAAAAAAAAAGATTCTAACCATGTCAAATTTAGTTTCTAATAAGATTTCAATTTGGAGAACTTATATAGATTGGATCTTTTTTTTTTTTTTTTGAAGGTTGGTTTGAATCCAACAATTTTGTTATAAGAAATTTGAAAATAAATGCTCTCTCCATGAATCGAACCAAGGACCACTTGGTTGGTGGAATAGAGCCAAACAACCCTGCTTATATATTGGATCAGTTATATGAAGTTTGGATGTGTAGATACGAGTTCGAAGTATTGGTTGCCAAAACATCATAATATTTTGTAATATTCTAATATCAGATGGGGGTAGAGATTTTTTTTTTTGGGGGGGGGGGGGGGGGGGGGGGGGGAAGAGAGAGAGATTAGAGATACCAAATTGTTAAAATACCATCTCTTTCTCTCTCTTTCCATCTAATATTTTGATGTTCATATCCAGATTATTGCTCTATCCAAATTGTTAGTGTAGCCGATTCCATAATTATCACTAAACTTAGCAATGAAAATAAGGGTTTCATTAGAAAACTTACGATTGCTGGGAGTATATCAGTTCCAAATGAAAGAACCTCATTCTTGAGAAAAGAGACTACAGCTTTTTCAACTACTTAATTACAATAGATTACTGACATGTTCTAGAACTTTATGTAGCTGTACTATGAATTTTCAATTTTATGATTACAATGGATTCGTGGGACCAGTTCCAGAGCATTACGCTTTAATTCCTTTTTAATTGAAAGAAATTGTACCTTCAGAGAGGCAAATTCAGAAGTCAATATGGTTGACGGAAGATCAGCCACTTTTTAAATAAAAGTTTTTAATACTTAAGTTATCATCTTAGACTATGTCAAGCTGAGAAGTTAATTTATCATTTCTATGAGTGGACTTTAATTATTGTTGGGTATGTTTATATAATTGATATTATTTTAAAGATAGTAAGGGAGGTTATTTTGTTAAAGATTGAAAATTTGAAATTTCTAGGAAGGTGGTTCTCCAAGTTACTGTTGGCTAGATCTAGAAGAAGACTGTGGTTATATCCATGAGATCGAAGCAGATAAAAAATTTCCAAGTTTTTTTCCCTAAGCTCCTCTAAGAGCTCTCTTTGGAAATGGATGCCGCTGATGGGTTAATAATATCCAGAGACATCAATGATATCTTAATACATGAAATCAAGCAACATCTCCTGGATTTACCTGGAGATCCACTGGAGGTTGAGAAGTACACTATTTTTCGAGTACCAGACCACATCCGTGAAAAGAACAAGGAGCTATACAGGCCAAGGATGGTTTCGATTGGCCCATACTACCATGGCCATTATGCCTTGCAAGCTATGGAGAAGCACAAATGGTGTTACCTCCGAGACTATCTGTCTCGAAATGCTAGAAATAGCATCGAGTACTGTATTAGCGAATTGAGAGGACTGGAATCCTCAGCACGTAGATGCTATTTTGAGGAAGTGAAGCTTCAAAGTGATGAATTTATTAAGATGATGCTCCTTGATGGGTGCTTCATAATTGAATTCTTGATAAAATGGTATTGTGGGATTCCAGATGCGATATTTGATGTCGGGTGGGTTTTACCGAACATAAGAAATGACCTTCTCCTATTGGAGAATCAGATTCCCTTTTTTATAATTCAGAAACTGTTTAGTCTCCTTATTTGCACTGATCTTATTCCGAATGGTGGTGAAGAGAATACCTCTGTAAGTACTTCCGTTTCAGTTCCAAATGTAGCATCTCTTGTTAAAATGCTTTTAGAGTACTTATCAGAAGGGAAGGAAGCAGCACGTCGTGCTGTTATACTCGTTGAGATTAAACACATTTTACACCTATATCACCTCTGTCATGTGTGCTCGCCGAGTCATAACAACGTACTAACAAAAACTTTCCAAATAATAGAATGGTTAAACCCCAAAAAGCTCATTATTATTTTCCTTGCTTTTGTTACGAAGCTGTGCTTTAGAAGAAGAATAAATTGGACTAATGAAAGGGTCCCACGAACAATTCCATCAGCTACTGAGCTACAAGAGGCCGGTATAATCTTTAAGAGCAGAAAATCAGAAAATATTTTGGACATCAAATTCCATAATGGCATCCTCGAAATCCCATTTATCTCAATAGAAGACACACGACGATCCCGTCTGTTGAATCTAGTATCTTTTGAGCAGTGTGATAGCAAACTTGGCATGGACATGACTAGCTATGCAAGTTTCATGGGTTCCCTTTTTAAAACAAGTAGAGATGTTACCCTGCTTCAAGAGAAGGGAATCGTGGATAATCTTTTACCAACAAATGAAGAGTTGGTTTCGTTTTTTAACAGGCTATCTGAGTGCTCTTATCTGGACTACGATGCACACTACCTTAAGGAACTGCTTATAGAAGTTAATAGGTATTATAATTCTGATTTTAATAAGTGGAGGGCAATACTGAAGCGAGATTATTTCAGTAATCCATGGTCGATCATATCAGTTACAGTTGCATTTGCTCTTATGGCCCTCACTCTCCTACAGACTCTGTATACAATCCTTTCTTACTATCATACAAATTAGTTGCAAGGTATATTCTATTGGTAGGAATGTGACATGAATGCATAATCTTGTTTGGAAGAACTGAATTTAAAGTATTTGTATAATTGTAATTGTTATCATTTTTGTTAAGATCATACACTATAGCGTTCTTATGAATTTGCCTATTAATTTGCCATTTACATAGTTTATTATGATTCTTGTAATAGTGTTGATGGTATAACTAGCGAGCCTAGTGGTCAAGAATTCATCCCATCACCACATGCGTGAGATTTTGTTTGTCAAAATGTGGACAATTCCTCCCTTCGTTTGTAAGATTTTCAATATAATAGTACTAAATTAAGAGTTAATAGCCGGCCTTCCACTTGTGAGGAGGTGGAGAACTTGTGAGAGTCATAGACAGAGACGGCGCCATCGAAGGAACCGACGGCGAGAGATGCTGGCCAGTGGCCACAGAAATTCCAGCCACGACAGATGGCGCCTTTCTTCAGCGCCACCACCTCCTGGCTCCCGCAGCCGTTGAGTCTCCATCCAAGCCCCCCCTCCAAACTTCAGCCGAGTTGCAATCACTTGTTTTTTCTCAGTAAAGTGGGGAGGTCGAATCTTATGAGTCGAGTATATATATGATCATAGAATGTAGCGGCCTAGCGGGTATTAAACGTGGATTTTTGTAGGTAAGTTCTACTTTCAGGTACTCGGTATACCGTGTACAGCTCTAAATGAACTGGCCTATCTGTGGCCCATTATGGGTATTCTTGGGTTTGGGAGTTACGATTTGTGTCCGAGAGTGCGATACGGGTACTACTGTAGAAGGCATGATTCTCCAGTTTTTTCATATGAAACGGTGGAAGAAAGCGAAACTATATTAAAATGGGATTTCAGAACACTTAAACCCCCCTGCCCCTCTCTAAAAAAAAAAGAGAAAAAAAAATTCAATAATATGTTGAAATATATGAGGTCTACATGTGTGTATAGACCGAATTATGTAGCGTGAGGTTCGTATGAAGGAAACAGATCAACACAGGTTCAGTTCGGTCCGAACCAGGGTTAATTCGGACTGAACAGAGAAGACTACGATCGACCCAGGAATGATTTCGGTGCAAAATGGTTGTATTTCGGTCCGAAATGGTATGCCGACCTAGCATATTTGGTAAGATATTTGTGCTATTCTGCCAAATCTTTCAAGATACGAAGGATGCATATAGGCTTGGTGTATTTCCATATTGAAGAGGATCTGATGTGTGTGAGAAGAGAAGAAAATAAGAAGAATAAATACAAGATTGTGTGAATTAATTTTATTACTAAAAAGGCTAGTTGCCTTATGTAATTTTCTTAATGTCTATTTATTCTTCTCTTCTCCCTCAAACAATGTATCTCAGAAATTTACAGAAAATAAATAAAAAAAGTGTGCGTGTGTGTGGAGGACGTAGGCACCAAGTTAGTGCTGAACCTCGTTAAATCTCGTGTTCTCTTTGTTTAATTGTGTGATTATTTATTCTAAGATCCTCGTGCTGACTATTCCTAAGGGGCACGGTTCTTGTGCAGTTGCACTTGGATCGTGCCTCCTCAAACACCAACACTCAAATTCTTAACATGGTATCAGAGCGTGGTTCAGAGATGGGAGGACAAAACGAAGGCGATGGAAGGCAAATAACGACTCGAGGCAAGTGCAAGGCGGGTGTTTCTTCAACCAAAAGGTGTATGGAGATAGGCAACCGTTCGAGTAGCTTTCTACATCGACTTTGGAGCACGAGCAGGAGCATCCGCTACATCAAGTAGGTGCTACCAAATTGCATGAAGTTGTCACGAAGGTATCGTTCGAGTCGAGTGATTGATGGCAACTGCATGTTCAAAGGTAATAAAAAAAAGAAAAAAAAAACAGAAAAAGAAAAAAAAAGTGATTTTGTCACGTAAAGAAAAAAAAGAAAAAAAGAAAAAAAAAACTTTCCATTTTTTAAAAATGATGGAAACGTAAAAAAAATTAAAAACCCCATCGTGATTTTGGTATTTTTTCCATAAATTTGATTTGTGCCTTTTGTTGATTTTTTATAAAACCGAGGCATTTTTTGATTTTGGAAGTTTGTCATTATGGAAGGAAAAATTTTGTTCCATTTTTGATGTGTATCACGTAAGGAAAAAAAATGAATGGATTTGACATTTGGAATTCAGGTCCAACGTTGAGGTCTAAATAGGGTCTAAGGAGATGGCCCAAGACGGGTCATGTAGATGGTTCAAACAAGTCAGGTAGGAGGGTCCAAGTCGGGTCCAACTAGTACCTGAGGTTCAGTTCGGTTCGAACCAGTGCCCATTCAGTCCGGACAGAAGGTCAAGAAGATGGGTACAAGCTAGATTTAGCGAGAGGCCCAAGTCGGGTCCAACAAGGTGGCCCTGGTCGGGTCAAATAAGATGAGTTGCATGTGTAACCAAATATCTCTCTCAGGGGGAGAGCAAAATTGAGAGAGATCTTTGGTACCAATCAAGATGTGGCCTATGATGGGTCAAGAAAAGAGATGTTCTTCGAGTAGAGGAGCAAGATGTCTTCAAGTCGAGGACATGTGTAGTCAAGAGTTGTAAACGAGTATGCAAGCCACCAAATATCCCTCTCAGGGGGAGAGTTGAAGTGAGAGAAATATTTGATGTCCAAGATGAATATCAAGAGAATAAGCATGAGAGACTATGATCAATGGAGACGAGAGTCTCTAGTCATGTCATATGGTCCAAGTTGGGTCAAGTGGTCAAGGCGAGTCAAGACTTAGACCTTAATCCAAGAGTAGGACTCGGTTCAAGCACAAGTGTGCTTGAGTCGAGTGGGTATCATGTTATGCAATGGATTCTACAAGATGGCTATGAAGGCAAAGATCAAGTCATGTGCGAGTCAAGCATAATTTGATCAAGTCTAGTACATGTCAGGTCAAAGGATTCGAAGCCATTAAAAGTAGAAGTTGGAGATGTGATGCGATAGAAGAAGAACTCGAGTAATCTACTTGGTATAATGTTAGTAATTGAAACTATGTCTCTCATATGATGTGTATGAATGAAGAAGGTGGCTTGAGATAAAGGATTACTTGACTTATGTGCACGGGGCGTGCCAAGAGGGCACGGACCGGGCAAAATGGAGTTGATGCAAGGCGCTAGGGTCTAGCACAAGAAGTGTGACTCGTGCCAAGTGAAGAATTTTATCCATGTGACGGTGTGTGCCGTCGTCGTGTGTGCGACTCATGGATGGTTTGAAACAAGAACTTGGTGGCATGTGTGTGCCAATGAAGACAAAAGGTGTATGCCTTAGAAGACGGTGTGTACCGTGTGCAGCACTCCAAGCAAGTGAGACATGACAAGTCAGTACATGTCCACTTGAGGGGGAGTGTGAGAAAGTGCTGTATGAGATTGTGCTCTGGATCGAATGCGTGGCACTAAACAATTACGAGCAAAAGTTGATCAAAGTGAGACACTAAGGAAAAGAACCAATCACGGATACCAAGCCCAACAAGTAATTTGGCAATTTGACATTTCCAAGTGTGTACATGTCAACTTAAGGGGGAGTGTTGAAATATATGAGGTCTACATGTGTGTGTATAGACCGAATTATGTAGCGTGAGGTTCGTATGAAGGAAACAAATCAACACAGGTTCAGTTCGGTCCGAACCAGGGTTAATTCGGACCGAACAGAGAAGACTACAATCGACCCAGGAATGATTTCGGTGCGAAATGGTTGTATTTCGGTCCGAAATGGTATGCCGACCTAGCATATTTGGTAAGATATTTGCGCTATTCTGCCAAATCTTTCAAGACACGAAGGATGCATATAGGCTTGGTGTATTTCCATATTGAAGAGGATCTGATGTGTGTCAGAAGAGAAGGAAATAAGAAGAATAAATATAAGATTGTGTGAATTAATTTTATTACTAAAAAGGCTAGTTGTCTTATGTAATTTTCTTAATGTCTATTTATTCTTCTGTTCTCTCTCAAACAATATATCTCAGAAATTTACAGAAAATAAATAAAAAGAGTGTGCGTGTGTGTGGAGGACGTAGGCACCAAGTTGGTGCTGAACCTCGTTAAATCTCGTGTTCTCTTTGTTTAATTGTGTGATTGTTTATTCTGAGATCCTCGTGCTGACTATTCCTAAGGGGCACGGTTATTGTGCAGTTGCACTTGGATCGTGCCTCCTCAAACACCAAAACTCAAATTCTTAACATAATAAACATAAATTATGAACCGATTTTAAATCATAATTTCACTAACATACATAACTTATAATGAATTTTTTTTAATAAACGATTGTAATTAAATCAAGCTCAAAATTCGCATCCACCAAAAAATTTCCCAAAAGAAAAAAAGTACGACCCTTTCTTTTATAAATGGGAAAAAAATATTTAGATATATTTAAACATCATAATAATTAATTTTACATGAATATTTTTCACATGTATCAATTATATATATAAAAAAAGCAATCATGATACGTGCGACTGGAGTCTGAAATTCACAGATACCGCAGGCAATCATCAAATTCCAAATAAAAGCAAAAAACCAACACTTGCAGTTGTAGTCTTCAAATCTGGCCAGCATCTTGAGACGATCGGTTCAGTGCAAAAGAAAATGAAAAGGGAAAAAATAACATCAAATGTGGTGATTAGATTGTAGATAGAGATTTTTTTGGGTAGCTTGGTGCAAACTCTAAAGTAATTAACAATTGTCATGAGATTCCGCCGATGGATTCGCGTCACTGTAGCAAACCAGGACATGAGTTCTCTTCGTACCGGGAATTCATTGCCTACCATGGTGAAAACTTTACGCAGGCCTTTGGAATCAGCATGTACTTGAAGGCAAGCTCGAGTATCCACTGGTGGAATTCCAGGCTTATCTGAAATCTAAAGGGCAGGTGCTTCGAGCAAATTGGTTTCAGTCGTACTATGATTTGCTGAATCCTGATAAAGATAGAGATGGAGTTGAAAGAATTCGAGGCTAATACACCACGGAGGCTCCGACCAAATGTAGGCCGTTATTATCTCTACCAGAGTTGACAAATTGCAATATTACATGAATAACTAACTTACCCTCTTTCTTCAAAAAACTTACCCTGACTCTTCAATGTCCCTTTTTCCTCATCCTAGCTTGACACAACTTGAGAGCATTACATCACGGCTAAAACCAAGGTACGTTGCTGTGAAAACGAATATTACTTTGCCTTTTTATATTTAGATTTGTGTTACTATCTTTTGATTTGAAAAATCGTCGTAATTGGATATTCTGCTGTGCTGCCCCGCCTGCCCGCTTCAGTTATTGGGAGCTGAGTAGCTGACCTATTTTGGTATAGCCGATAGCGTGGATGTGTGACAGTGTTTGGTTCTTGTTGTCTTTTCTATGCGCTTTTTAAGGGTAGGATGGTTGCACACATTCGTGTGGCCGTGTGGGATTTAATTTATAGAATGGCTGGTTTGATGCATACCTTGGGCTGAGATTTAGAGAATGGTTCGTATGATGAGACACACCTTGGGCTGAGATTAGAGTGTATGTTTAAGGACATGCTTTGGGATCTGGTCGGATTCGATAGTATTTGTTAATCTTTTGGTTCTAAGAATATGCTGTGCTTCTTTCTGCTGCAATTGTTTGCAAGTCTTGAACTATAGTTACTTTTCATTCATGTACAACATCTGTGCTGACGAGGACAAAGTCTGAAAGTTTCAGGAAAAGGTGAAGTTTAACCCGTCTCCATTTGATCATTCACACATATATATATATGGCCTTCCATTTGATTATTCACATATATATATCTGGCTTTGAAAGAGAATTCTCAGGATCTATTACAAAATTTTGATAACAGGAACAACCTTGGCGATGCATCAAATGTATTAGGCATCGCATGAAGAAGGTAAGTTTGGAAACTAAACTGCTTGGGTAATTCTTTTTCTTTTGTGTTTTTTTGTTCTTACAAATCTCAAGGTTGCTCTGTCTTTTTAAGTTTTGTTGATTTTTCCTTGCAGTCAAGACAGCAGCCAAACCTATCTTGATCTTGAATCGTACCATTACTGCGCAGAGATTTATGTAATTAAAATGTTCTTCTTTATTACATACTATGTTAGGTCAGTTACATTACATGAGGAACTGCTTCGTGATATCATCAGTTGTTGTTAGGATTTTCTACTTGTGTAAACCAATAACTTATTGGTCAAATGCATGTTCCTCCAGTTCTCTTGTACAAAAAGGTGAAAGAAATTTGAACTAGTTAATATTAAAATGGGATTTCAGAATTCTTTACCTAACCAATATAAATATGACTTATTTCTATAATAATTTACAGATATATTTGGACCATCTTTCATAACATAAATAATGTACAACTTTCCAAGTGAGTCAGATTACATTTCATTCTAGCAGAATCAGGCTAACACTTCCTAACAGTTATAATATAGATAAGTGACTAACCTTTTAAGAACTGCAAAAATGATACAAAGCTGCTTGTTGGATTGGTCAAGTCAGAGGATTTTTATGAATCTCAATTTAAAGCAGATATAAATGTAGGTTCTCAAATAAAGGCACCAAGACCCAACTTAAGTTCCACCACAAGGGTGGGACTCAAACATCACTCTCCTGATAGTATATCTACTCAACCAATAATGCATGTGGCAATTACTAGCATGCTTAAATTACACGGCCCAAAGTACTAGCATGCTTAAATTCTTTCCAACATTGTACAGTGTATCATAACAAATATGGGAAGCTAATCAATCAAGTCTAATTTATACAAATTACAAAATAAACCCTCTGAATTAGAATCTACCAAAGGGATGACGACATAAGAAATGACCTGATGCGTTGCAACAGCTCTGCCTTCACTGAATCAGGCACTGATGCTGCATCACATTTGCAAGATATGCTTATTTATATAACAAATATTTACAGAATACCAACTTTGTTCATTACAAAATCATCCCTAACTTCTCTCCATGTCTAACATTCGAGTTACAACATTAAATTGAACACCCTACTGCTATAATATGACCAAATCAATCACAGTTCTAAGTTCTAATGGAAAAAGGAACTCTATTTACCAGATCAGATTTTGTATTATTCAAAGATAACTATAATAGCTGTGTAGTACCGTACCATTTCATCCTACTACCTGACAGCAGCATTTACTGGTCAACAGTACCAGACTTCAGTACTATACAATCCTTTTGACAGGTGGTACCACATTGCAATTCCACACACATAAGAGAAACAATGCCGTTTTAGAGAATACTGAAAGAAAAAGCTTACCTCTTCCTTTAGGTGTAATTATATGAATAAGCTCATCAACTGTGACATTATTCCTCCCCTTTTTCTTTGCATAGGCCCTGTTTGTTGTGTTTATTTTGTAATTTATTGAAACAATAATTGTGAAACATTATACTAACAGACTAAAAACAAAATAAAAAATACATATGGTTATGAAGATTGGAGGGGGAATGAAAGAAAACCACCAGATAGAAACAAAAAAAAGTAGACAGGGAAAAAATGATCACTACTTGAGAATTGGTACGATATAAATTAAAATTTTCAATTAAATTGTATGAAAACAGCATGCAACTTGGGAAATTGGAAAGAATTAAGGTTCAGAGAGAAAAGAACCGGCAAAGAGATTTCATGTCATCACGCCATCCACATTCGATCAGCCTCTGTCTTAGAAGCTCCATTAATTTTTCCTTCTCACCACTCTCTATCAACTTAACAACATAACCCCATTATAGTCTTAGCTGACAATATTATCATGGAGGACTGACTTATAAGGAATCATCTTGTTGAAGTGGAAAGTAGTAAGGTAGATTCATAGGGGCAGCAGGTACTATTACCTTACAACCAAATAATGCTTTTTCCTTGATTGTACAGTCACAAAACTGGACTTAAATCTATGATAACTGAGAATTTGGTACAACAGAAGTTAACCAAAAGCTAATAGAGGTATTGAAGCTATATGTATTTTTTCTTAGCTGAGAAAATACAGTATTTAGTTTAATTTCAGAAAATAAAATGTTTATCCAGGCAGATTTCGGTCTTACACACTGTTGGGGTTAAAAACTCTTTGTGTTCTACAAAAAAGAAAAAAAAATAATAAAATACCTTAATATTAATGATTTCTCTAAGAGAAGGCTCTTTCTGGGGCTCTTCATCCCCATCTGGAGTTGGTGGTCGATTTATGGAACCCCTCCTGCTTACAGAAACATTATTCAAGTTGTAAGTTTTCAGATCAGACACAAATATAGGAAAATTTCAAACACAGCTGTTCTGAATTAAGTAATTCTAGAGATCAAAGTACGAAAATGAAAAATGCTAAATGAAAAACATTGATTCAGCTGAAAATTGCCTCAATCAAGTATTAAAAAGAAACATTAAATAACAGGTATCGATCAAACTCCCAAGTAAGACAAAACTAACAAGAATTCACACAATGAGAAACAACAGGAATGCTAATAAAACTGGTTAAGGGGAACTTAAAAATCAATTCATAACTTCTAAATCCATCCTATCTCAACTAAAGTTCTCAATAAACTAGAGATAATAATTACTAAACATTTATTTCCGAAACCCAAAACGAAGTGCATACTATGTAAAAATCACTCGCCAAAAAAAGGGAAAAAAAAAAAGATCGAAACGAAGATAATCGAAGTGCATAGCAACTTACATTATCACCTCTAGCGACCCACGAGCGAAAAAGCGTTCTGCGGTCGTTGCTAGGGTTTTCTTTGGAGTTTGAAGGAAGAGAAGAAATACGCAGAAGGGAATAAAGTGAAAGAATAAAAGATGGAATATTGGAATTGGATGGTAGATGGTTTGGGCTTCTATTCCTTTAAACCTCTTTTTATCTGTTTTACAAGCCTTTGGGCTCTTATTTTGGGCCTAAACTTTTAAAACTTTTACAATGAAATAGTTACACACTTACACTTACCGTTTGGAAATTCGAAAATATATATATTTAATTTAAAGAAAAAAACTTAATAGTTTTTCTTTTTTCTTTAATTTGTAATTCAAATAAATGTCATAAGAGAATTTACCCAACATAAAGCCATGTTCACGGATGTGTTATATGTCTCGCAATATTGCAAACTTCATCCCATGGCATATAAATAATAGTATCCTATTTAAATTGAGCATGCACTAGCTATCCACATGCAAATTAAGAACGACAACCAATTTATACGTTGCCGTAAATTATTAAATGTTTCCTTCAGTGGTTCATTATAACTTCGCAAGGGTAACATTGGTACAAATATGCAGGTCTTTTTTTTTTTTTTTTTCCGAAATCACTTTAAAAGAAAAGAAAAGGAAGTTTTACAAAGTCAACATCAGAGTACTAATTAGTTACAATAAAGAAAAAACCTATAGCCCTTTTAAACAGTCAGCTCTGTGACCTTGCCACCTTGGCCTGAGCCCCGACGACCAGTTTCGCACTTGCAAGTTGCAATTCCACCTCGAAGAGTAATTTGTGCAGCACAGGACAAATATGCAGGTCTTAAACTTCGCAAGAGTAATGTTCTTACAAATATGCAAGACCTGTCTCATATACAAAACTAAAAATATTCAAGATATATATTCTAACATTCTTATATTTAATTGAGCTGCTGGATATATTGCTTCATGTACCTTGTTAGTAAGTACAATGTTTTTTCACCTGGATATATCGCTCCATGCTCCATGTATAGACCTGTCAACGGAACGAAAAAATATGTTCCGCCGTGACATTAAAATCAAACGGAACGATTAACGGATAGAGATTTCATTTCGTTTCATGTTGCGAAACGGTAACGAAACCAGAGTTGAATAACGTGGTAAATTAATACGATAAACGGTATAGGTCGTTTCGTTTTCGTTATTTCGTTTTACCGTATAGTATTCTACAGATTTAGAATTGTTAAAAAACAGAGGGAGGGCGGAGAATACGAAGCAGCCCATAGCCCCATGTGCCTTCTCCTCTCTCTCCCGCACCATCATTCTCTGCCTTTACTCCATGAGAGAAAGAAAAGAAAAAAGCAAAGAAAAAACAAAGAAAAAAAAAGAAAAATCTAGGTCTCTCTACAAATTAAACCCAGCAATGGTAAGCTTCTCTCCGACTCGAGCACTGTCTCTATGGAAATCCTACTTCGGCCACTCCTCTGTCTAGGTGGCCTCTTCGTTGGGCGCTTCTGCCTCCGCCTCCATCGACGACGGGTATGGATGGAGAGCGGTCGCTGGACTGGAGGATCAACAAAGGTGCAAACTGGAGTGGATCTAATGTGTGCCCATGGACAAGTCAGACAGAAAAGGAGCTTCAATTTTTCAGAAATCGAGTCCCTCACCAAGAAATTCTTGCTTCAAAAGTCCATGATCCAGATCCAGTTTCAGCTCTAATTTGGAAAATGATTGAGAGGCGATTTATTAGGGATGCGACCAGGTTAGTAAGAATCGAAGTCCGATATCAGAAGTGAAAAGATGTACTTTTATTTTGTGTCAATTTTCGATCTAAGAACAAATTTTGTATCAATTTTCATCTATTTTTCTCCTTTTTTTTTAGCACGTCTTTTTTTTTTTTTTGCTATAATGTCTATTCAAAGCTGGGGCAAATAGTGGGATTTGAAATTTATATTGTTGTTGGAAAATTTTGTTGCTGGGCTTCACAATCGCTAGGTTGAAAACTTATTAAATTTTATGCTGTTAAATAAACGTTAAATCGTTTAATTCGTTTATTTAAACGAAACGATTAACAGAATTGATTTTTGTTCCGTATAATTAACGATTTAGTTAACAATAATGTAAATTGTGCTGTTTAATTAAACAAAACGCTAACGATCAGGGGCATTTCTGTGATCGTTAGCCACGTTTGACAGGTCTATCCATGTACCTTTATATATGAGCTAGCTTGACAAAGATGTTTTTAGGTTTTGCATCCATGCATGATCTCTTCTGGACAAGTTGTCGATAGGAAAATTGAAGACATGATTTCATTGATTCCAGCCTCAGTCCCTCCAAGGCTCCAACGAAAAAGGTTCTGTAGGATTTAAGTTTTTAAAAATCAAGGATCAAAAATCAATCATAATCCTGTACTGTGCAATAATGTTCCAAACAGGAACGAATTAAACCATTTTGATCTTATCTGTATGTGATCCGATTTCGTTGTTTTCTTTGAAGTCCCCTCTGTTCTGTTGGACCAACCCAATTTATGTCCACCCAATTTATGTGCTGTTTGGTACGAATGAGTCTATATTCGGTGCTCTAAAATTTTGATATGGTAAAATTGTTCGGGGTATTAGAAGGCGATCAAGAAAAAGAACTTGTACTGGTTATTTCTTTGCACATCATGTAGGCAATTCATGTGCACAATACTGCAATTCTGCAAATATGTGATCTGATTTAGCGAACGTCCAAAATAATTACTTGAAACATGCTATATATAATAGTGACTTCATAAGCTTAATTAGAATAACTACTTCTGGAAAAAAATTATAAAATTACACATTTTTTGGTATTAAGTGCGAGAAATGTCCTCCATATATATATTTTTTTTGAAGAAAGAGGGAGATCTTTGTCATCCAACTTTTTTTTTGAAATTAAAGGTGCATGCGGAACTTGAACTCTTGATCTCTTGGAGACTAACTTAGTGCTCTTACCATTGAGCCCAGTCCTCCATATATTGCATGTTTTTTTGTGTACTTTATATACATAAGTAAATAATAATGAGTGATTAAATTAAATGCCGATTATTTTTCATACTAAATTGTAATTAAATCATAAACATATATTGTTCAAATTGTAACAAAATCAAACATAAAATTAAGAGAAATTGCAATAACAGCTATTCTGAAAAGAGTAAATCTGGAAAGCAAAGCACGAGATGACAAACTACGAAAGGCAGAAATCAACTCAGCTGTAAATTTTGCTCTAAATCATCAAGTACTAAAAAGAACGATAAAAACATAAACAAAAGTATATATGAACTGTTTTATGATATTTCGGCCTCTCAGTCTGCGCCTTACACGAACCCATGGTAACGGATTACATATATCTCGCAATATTGCAAATTTACAAAATTCATTTAATGACATGACGTCATGCAAATATGCAATTAATAATTGTATTATTAGAGTATCCAGTTTAAGTACAGCAGTCGGCAGGCACAACCCCCATCAATCAAAAGTACGATATCTCACTCAATAAGGTACCGTAAGTTGTTAGATATTTTGTTCAGGTTTAGTTTCGATCACATGATGATATAACATTGTTGCTTACAGAGAGAGCAGTACTTTGATCTTTTCACATTTCCCCGTAGAAATTCAATTCATGCAATGAGAGTAAGCTCTTCAACCCAATATAAATTCAATGTCATTTCAACTGCTTGTACCTATTTGAATTTGGAAATAAACTAGATTCGTAAGTTAGGGCTTCGCCCCAACTTGCATTGGAAGATATCAATAAAATTTGTGAATGGGAAAAAATGGAAGTTGTATTTGGAGGCCGAGGTTAATTCTAATTGAATTGGTTAGAAGGGAAAAAATGGTTGGATTTTTGTTTTTGTGCATTTTTTATGTTGACTCAAAGTGCAGCCCTTGACATTGTGAAGCATTTATTTTCATATTTTGACTATTGTTTATTAAAATTATTTATTAGGTTTTCTTTTTATGATTATTTTTCTATTTGATACATTGTTGAATATTTATTTTCAGATTTTTTCTAATGTTTATTAAAATTATTTCATTATTATTAGGTTTTGTAGTGTAGCAATTTTTTTCTTTTATGGTAGTAGTCGAAAGAATGAGTACATTTTATTTGGAATGTCATTCTAAGATTGTTCCAACTAAGATTGTTTTCTTAAAAAACCGTTCTAATTAAATTAGTCGTACACTTTAATTTGAAACGCATGCACATGAACACATGAAGTAGTTTGAGAACATAGACAACTTAGTTTTGGAGTATAGAGAATGGATTCAACAATAAGCTATATATACAAGAAAAATCTATACTCCAAAACACATTACATGTCCTTTTTATTTCATATTTTTTTATAATTTGTTTTTTAAAAAATTTATAGCGGATAAAAACTTAAAACAAAGTTTGAAATTGCAATTAGTTGCTTATATTTTGTTCATAATTTTGAATGAACGATATAAATTTAAATCCAATTAATGACCAAATGTGATGCTTAATTGAAAGAAATTATGTAGTTGTGAATGTAATAATTTCTTCCTTATATATTGTTGCTTGTATTATGTTTTTAATTAGCTTAGACATCATAATATAATAATATAATTAAGTAAGATTAATTCTAATAAAGATTATTCTATTGAAATATTTAACACAATTAAAGAAACTATAATCCGAGCGAGTTGCATTATACATGACATCATTATTAAACTATTGTGCACTACAGGAAAATGCTGTCAACCTACACACATTCATTTGTCAACCAAAGTATTAGATGCAAAAAAAAAAAAAAAAATTTCTCACCTATCCTCCATCCACATGTGCCAAATGCCTATAGCACAAAAGATCAATGTCATTCACACATGGTGGCACTATTCATTTTGTCATTCCAAATTGAAGTACATTTAATATATATTTGCATAGTCAGGAAAATTGGGGTCACAAAATTAGGAATTTATCAATGAACGCATAGTTTTAAATTTCAAAAAAAAAAAACACCGTTCATTGAAATATAAATTTCGTATAACATGCGTGAGAGAATAGATTTTTAAATTGACCACTCTGTTATGTATTCTTTATGGCGCCATATCTTTGCAGCGATTAGTCTTCATCTTCATAGATAAAAGATTTTTTTTGGCCAATTTCCTCATAAGTATAGTAGCCTTCATGTCAGTTTGTCAGTGTCAGTTCTCACAACCAATCTAGAATAAAAATGTCTCATGCTCGGTTATATCATTTTTTTGTTATCTACAGTCAGTAACACATAACCATGAACTGTGCCTTTTGTTGTTCTACATGTCGAAAGCCTTAATACCCGGCATTTACTTCTGTCGTTACTTCTTTGGAGCTGCTGTTTTCTGCACCGTCCATTACATCCTCCAGAGATGTCATGTGTTCTTCTTAGATATAAAGACAACTGACAAAACGCCTCTTCCAGAGTTGCCATGTGTCCTGCTAGGATAGACAAGTGGATAATTCTAGTATATATAAGAATCTATATTGTCAAATACATACGGAAATATGCAACTGTACAAAAAGAATGCCGCTCATATGTATGTATGGGCTCTTATAATGCATTTAATGTATCATATCATAAATAATTACTACACGTAATATTTTAATTTCCACAATAATATATATAATAAAATTACTAATATATTCATACATATACAAACATATGGAGCAATTTCCACATGCTAACAAATTAAGGAGCTGTTCATCTACAAGGATGATAAGAGAGCTGATAGAACTATTATGAAAATGAGAAATATGCACCTACATTGGTAGATATTAATTCCTACGAAAAGTCTGCTTTTGATAATAAGAAAATAAAAATATTTAATTAATCAACTTATATGAACTGTTCTAATCCAATTGTTTAAAAGTTTATGTATATATTATATTATTTCCTTAAACAAAGAGGCAATTGAATTTTCTCTATAACTTTCTCTACTGAAATTCATGCGCAGGTCAACAACTACTACCATGTGTTGTAGCCTTTCCTGCGATGGCATAATGTTTTACCCTGGTTTTTTGAATGAGGCACATCTATATTTCTAAGTTGTTAGTTGCAATTTAACTTTGATTGATTAGTTCTAAAAAAATGAAATCATAATAACCAACTTAATAGCTTTCTAATTGTATTTACAATATCTTTGGATTAAACCAAAGAATGAATATATAATTTAGATTGTTTTTTTTTTAATTTCAAAACAAAGTGAGAAACTAAGATCCTATTCAAATTATGGAATTTATTGATTGAATCAGAAACCAAGATAAACAAAGACCTGCCCTACCAGATCTTTGTGTCACAAATGCAATTTAAATTTATCTTCTAGCAACTATAAAGTTGTGCTCGTCCTAAAACAAAAAAAAAATCTATTGTAAATTTAATCATTTAATTATATGTTTGAGATGAGTGCTTCTTTGACTTCTTATTTAAGTAGTAAATCAGAAAAACTCACCCTATCAGATCTATGTATCACATGGTGTCGTAACCGTGCATGTCTATAGCCTTTTTATATTTTGAGTTAGATGAGCCTTAGATCAACTTTATTAGTCAAAAGTATCATAGATGCAGCAGCAGTTGAATCAAATTCTGCCATTGCACACCATTTTTGTTGGTCAATCTATGACTGAATAGTGCCAGAGTTGTGCACTTAAAATAAAAAATATATATAATTTGCATCATCGGGTGTCATAATTAATGAGTCATTAGCCAAATGCCTGAACTTTTTCATGTTTTGGATGAACTTTACCACTCAAAAAAGAGGTGCTGCAGCATGACTTAAAGCCAATTTCCTGCCATCACACCGTTTTTCTAGCTAATCTGGAGTTGGACTGTGACAGAATTGTGCAAAAAATATAAAAAAATTATAATCATCACTTTTCAGAGCGTTAATTTCATAGACCGATAGATCGGAGACTTTAACCTCAATTTTATTTGTATTTAATTTATAATATATTGACATAATTTGCATATATTTGTTTCTGTGCAGGATATTTATTTAGATAGGACGTCAGGAATGTATATTTTGATATATTAATTTAATTTGGATGGAGGAATTTAAATTTATACATGACGTCTTCAAAGAGGAACAATTTTTTTTTCGGTGCGGGTATTCTTTTATGGACAACATAAAAGCGAATGTCAATTTATTGAGAAGACGTACATATGTACTGTTTTGAGAATTTTGTACCTACGTTATAAAATTTTGTTGTAAGTGGTAAAAACTTTTAAGTTATGTTTGGTTTAAGTAGGAATCTTTATGATTGATGATACATTTTGTAATCAAGGAGCATTAATTGCTTCTGTAACCGACAATAAAGGCCCAAATTGAGGATGTTATTTAAAGGGAGAAGGTTTCTCAAAGGTAAAATAATTCTTTTTAAGAATGTTAATAGTACAAATAAAATAACAAATTTGGAGAAGTTACTAAGTTCAGGATTTTCTCGTTATATATACATTATTAAATAAAATTAAATTGACAATATTTTTATAATTTAATTAATAATAGGTTAACATAATTTGCATATATTTGTTTCTCTGCCGGATGTTTATTTAGATAGGACGTGAGGAAATGTAAATTTTGATATATTAATTTAAGTTGGATGCAGGACTTTAAATTTATGCACGACGTTTTGAAAGAGGGACAATTTTTTTTACAGTGAGGGCATTTTTTTATGGACAACATAAAAGCGAATGTCAATTTATAAAGATATATGTACTGTTTTGAGAACTTTGTACATACGTTATAAAATTTTGTTGTAAGTAAACAACTTTTTAAATTATGTTTGGTTTAAGTATCAATATTTATGATGATAGATGATAAATTTTGTAATCAAGGAGTATTATCTGAATTTGTAACCGAGAAGAAAGGCCCAAATTAGAGAAGTTATTAAAAGGGAGAAGGTTTCTGAAAGGTAAAATAATATTTTTTAAGAACGTCAATATTTAATATAAGGAAATAATTCATTGCAATTACGTACAATCTAATCTGGAAAGTTAAACGGAAAAATCATGCTAATAAGGTAACTGATACGAGTAGGATTTTGTATGATGCACTGGTACGTTTTGTTTATGGGAAAATGGGTACATTATTGTAAATTGTGTCTATCTGGGTATGTTCAGAAGAAGACATGTGTCACTCGGCCGACATATAGCTTCCAATTAACAAAAGACAAAGATAAGTGCTGTATATCGTGTCACCTGAGATTGAAGTCAAGTTATAATCATGACTTATTTGATTTTTGATGCACAATCGGCAGCTCAATTGGAGATAGGGTAAAAAAAAGGTGCTGGCAGAAAATTGGTTTAAGTGCAATTAATTGCAGCTGTTTTTGAGGAATAAAGTTGCTTTTCATGCACTGTAACACTATACATTAGGAATTATAGGTTGGTAGGTTTTGCGTGCAGGATTGCTGCTCAATTTGGTTATACATTGGTGTGTAAAAACGGTGGCAGGGTGAAAATTGGACTCTAAATTTTGGACATGATATTTTTGACTGACAGATTGAGCATATTTTTTTTTTCATCATTTGATATGAATTGAATATATTAAAAATGCACAAAGAATATATGGCGATGTGATACAGAATTGATAATCTTTGGTTCATTGCTTAGTTAACTTTAAAAAATCAAGGGAACATTAATTTTATTTTAATTATATAACTGAAGGATTGATTTCATAATATGTTCTTGGGGTATTAGTATAAAAAATGACTACGAGGAATCTTCTAATATAAAACTTCCTTCAATATTTATTTCCAAATATGGATTAATTCAGGATGCTAATAATATACCTTCACTATGAGTATGAATCTTCTAATATAAAATTCCCTCTAATATTTATTTTCATATATAGATTAATTGAGGATGCTAATAATATATCTTCATTGATTAAGATCGTAAAAATTTTAAACCGTGATATGTGATTAACATGTTTTTTTTTTGTGATTTGGTTTGTAAATAAGAAATATATCTTTAAAATAACTGATAAATTTTAAAGAATTTCAAAGCTAGTTGTTTGCTTGTAGTTTCGGTGCAGAAGCTTCATTGAAAACTGTGTATTTATATATTGAGAAGCTAGCATTTTGAGTTCTTTAACCTGATGTAATTATTATACCAATTTTTTTCATATATTTGTCAATATATATTAATATAACTATATCACGGGGCACTGGTAAGATATGAAATTATTAAAGCTGACAGAATCTATTAGCTGCAATATAGTCGTTTGTACAGATATAGGCAGTTATTTTTTCTCTATCTTTACAACTATATATCTGAGCATATGTTAAAGAGAAAAGATATTTGAATCAGATTTGTTGATGTGCCCAAATGCAAAGACGACAGATGGCATCTACTGAGGATACATTGTCACAGAAAACACATGGCAGTCCTTAAATTTGCAATGGACGGTGCAGAAAGCATAAACTATCAAAAAGGAAAGACAAGTAAATTTCCAATGCTAAGATCTCTGACTTGCAAGGAGAACAAAAAGCACAATCTATGGTTGTGTGCACTGACAATAGATTCATGAAGAACAACATGACCACTGACTATAACAGCAAATCAATATGAAGGAGGGTGAGGCTATGACAGCTTTAATTGAATGAATTTGTACATGTAAAGAGGCGCTACTGCATTCGTATAGAGTGTGGTACTGGCACAATACCGTAGAAAAAAATAGGCGAAGTTTTATTCTTATATTGTTCAGTATATCTTTAAACACAGGAACAATTTAGTGATAATGTGAGAATAGGCTCCTTATGGCAGCATAAATGATATTGTACTTATGAGCTCATTTTTTTATAGAAATAAGTTGGATTAGTAAATATTAATTGGATGTAAATTTATAACTAACTAAAGAAATAACAGAACAAAATATTTTCTTTTGAAAAAGAATAATAGGGAAAGTATCAGAATTAAATTGTTACTGGAAAAATGTTCAAAATTAGTCTGTCAAAATGATAAGAGGGTGGAAATTTGACTAAAATTTTGGACGCTATAGATTGGTCTGTCAACATGGTAAGGGCGGAAATTTGAATCAAAATTTTGGACGTATATACGATATTTTTGACTGCATACCTTTTTTTTATCATTTGATATAAATTGGATATACTCAAAAAAATTAATGCACAAAGAATATATATCGATGTGGTAAAGAATCGACCATCTTATGTTTGTTTCGTTCAATGATTTGTTAAATTTAAAAATGAAGGGAACATTAATTTGAACTATATAACTGAATGATTGATTTTACAATATATATATTTACTTCCAAATACGGATTTTAGTATTAGGAATGAAAGTTTATACAATTTAGAAGATAACTGAAGAATTTTACATTGCTTAGTTGATGAAAGTTTATACAATTTAGAAAATATATTTTCTCACTCTTTCTATATATATTTGTTGTTCAATTTAGTATTAGAAATGACTATGAGGATGAATCTTCTAATATAAAATTTCGTCAAATATTTATTTCAAAATATGGATTAATTTATGATGCTAATAATATAACTTTATTGGTTAAGAGCGTGGGAAATTTAATTTGTGGCCTATGATGAAGAATTTTGTTTGTGATTTGTTTTGTAAATAAGGAATATATCTGCAAAATAACTGATAAATCTGAAAGAATTTGAAAGCTAGTTGTTCGCAGCTAGTTTCAATACAGGAGCTATATTCAAAACTGTGTACCTATGTAGACGCTAGCATTCTTATTTGTTTAACTTGATATAAATATTATATAAATTTTTTTCATATATTTGTTGATATATATTAATATAACTATATGACGGTGAAATTGTAAGATATGAAATTATTAAAGTTGACATAATCTCTTAGCTGTAATTAATATAGCCGATTGTTCATGATATCGGCAACTATTTTTCCTGTCTTAAGAACTGCATATCTGAGTATGTGTCAAAGAGAGGAGATATTTGAATCAGAATTGTTGACTTGTGGAAGCACAATCACGACAAATGGCTGGATGCATTGTCACACAGAATACATGGCACTCCTGAAACTTGCAATGGACGGTGTAGAAGGCATAAACTGTGAAAAAGGAAAGAACAGTAAATGTCCCATGCTAACATCCTGAATTTTTAATGAATTTTTACATGTAAAGAGGCGCTAACGTTTTCGGATAGAGTAGTACTGGTACAATGCTGTACAAAAAAAATAGTAGCCAAAGTCTTAATGCTATAATATTCAGTATCTTTTTAAACATAATAACAATTTAGTGATAATGTGAGAATAGGGTCCTCATGCCAGCATAAATAAGATTGTATTGATGAACTCACTCTTTGATGGAGATAAGTTTGATTAGTAGATTTTAATTGGATGCAAATTTTTAACACAGTAAAGAAAGAACACAATTTTTATGGCTGGCAAAATATTTTTTCCCAAAAACGAATCTAACATTTATACTGACAATCCTATACAATGATGACTCTCTAACCTACAGCTTTTTTATAGAATTATGTTCAATATTTTTTTTAATGAAAAATCGCAAGCCAAATATAGTAGCATATAACTATTACAGCCACATTATTGAAGTGATTCATTGAGATCTGAGACAATTTTAATTGTTAAATTTCAAACTATTTAAAAATCTGAAGTGCTATCCTCTTTCTTGTCGCTTAATATATGAGTGAACATTATACGTTAATGGTGTGTAATTAACTGTCTAAAAAAATAAGAGAACTGACAAATTAATTGTACGTGTTGTTTTTATAAAATTCGGCACTATAAAAGTTGATCATATGACCGATTTATGAAGTGCCTGTTACCCAGAAAAAAAAAAAGGAAATGTAGCCATTCTATAGCAACACTCAAACAACACACGTTGAATATTTATTAAAAAAAACTAAATAGATCAGAAACTAACCCAAAAAGCTGTTTAACCCCCCCAAAAAAAAGGCAACAACACTGAAAAGAAAGAGTAGAAAATAAAATTCCAGAACGAAACAACTCATAAATCGGAAAAAGAGAACCTATTTCACCTGTTATCAAAATCAAGTTTAACCACAAATCAATCTCGTGGTTCCTGCAAATGGGAATAAACACAACAACATCAGAACCAAATAATTATTTTATCTCTTCTTAAGAAGAAAGCTGCATTAACTCAGGAAGCAATTTTTTTTAAACGATAAAAACTTCATTTTTACAACAAACAAATCCTATTTGTATTATTAGAACTTGGTCAAAATGACAACAAATCTATACATTCTGTATAGCCCAACCAAAGCAACAATTAAAGCAAAACCGGAATTTGCGGACTCTCTCAAGGAGCACCTAATGCGCAACCCACAATCGGAAATTAAAACAGGTAAGGTAAACCTAAAAAGGAAAATGAAGCACCTTCATAGGCAGCGAAATTGGCAAGGAAATTAGAGAGAAGATGCGGCCATAAATAGAGGCTGGAAGACAAATACTGCTAGATATTCTAAACACAATCGTATACCCACAACCGTGTAACAACTAAGACACCAAACATATAACAATCATCTAAACAGACCACCACATATTTAAAATAGCACAATTGCCACAATAGATCAAGGGCGCAAAAAAGCAGCCCATCTTGGCCCAGAATAGGAAGTCCAAACTTTTCATGCACACAGAACACCATCAACAAATAGAATATAACAAAAAAAATATAATCCCAACCCCACCCGTCATTGCCTATATTTAGTACTTGCTTTCATGCACCAGTCACAGCAGACAAAACAATCACTGGCCCAAATTCCTCCAAACCTCCATCGCAATGCACAGCCGCTGGCCCAAATTCCTCCAAACACTCATCAGAAATCAGAACCAACCATTTCAAAATGGACGGCATCTAATGGGGCGTGAACTGTTCATTACTGTTCATCACCCCCATTCAGCATTCAAAGCTTTTTAATACTACAACACACAAAATATGGGTACATAATTATTCCCTTCTTTTATTCAAGAAAGAGCAAACTCACAATCGACAGCATACCAGTACATATAAAACATGAACAAAAATTTCCATTTTGTTCTAACAAAAAAAAAAAAAAAATTGCAAAACACACATTCGAAACGGAAAAAATAAAAGAAACGTAGCATTAATCTTCCTTTGACCCATAAATAGTTCCATGTCGAAAATCAAATCCCTTCATCAAATGGATTCTTTAACTGAATTCATCCACTGATCAGCGGCTTTCATCAAATCTAAGTGTGAAGATCCCTCCGGCGATAATGCACTGATAGCAGCCTCTTGCAACTCCTTAACCTTGTGTCGGGCCACCTTCCCTCTCTCCCCATCCATCAGCTCCTTCACTACTGTGGCAACCTCTCCTCTCTTCACTAATCCGTCCTCCTGTGTCACCGGCCTCAATGCGATCCCCACTCCATGTACCAACATCAGCGCATTCATCCTTTGCTCTGCATATAAGGGCCAGGTGATCATAGGTACACCCTGCGACACGCTTTCGAGTGTCGAGTTCCACCCGCAATGTGACAGGAACCCACCCGTAGCCATGTGCGCTAGCACCTTCACCTGAGGGGCCCACAAAGGCACTACCATGCCTCGATCAGCATTCCTCTTCACGAACCCATCAGGCAAGTAGTTCAAAGGATTGTCAGGGGTTTGAACATCGAAGAATGCAGCACATTTGTCCTTGTCGCTTGGGCAGCGAACCACCCACAAAAATCTCTGCCCACTTGCTTCCAGGCCAAATGCAAGCTCCGTTGTTTGTTCCATCGACAGAGTGCCGCCACTCCCAAATGAGACAAATAAAACAGAATTTTTTGGTTGTTGGTCCAGCCAATCGAGGCAGTGAAATTCGTCCGTCTCATCTAAGCCCGACCTACTGAAGGGTCCGACTAAGTAAACCGGTGGATGCTTGTCCTTCTCATTTTTGAGAGCTTCTGAAGCACCTGGTTCCATCTTCTCAAAACTATTCACAAGAATGCCTTCTGCACTATTATATCCCCTCATCACATGAAGGATCCATGTATATGCATCATTTTTGCGGTCCATGACTGTGTCGAGAAAATCCTTTCCTGGGAGTGGTAAGCAACCAGGGAGAAGAAAGGGTTCAGGGAGGTCACGATACTCGCAAGTGGTGGTCATGTGAAGAGATGGGAGATGAAGAAAGAAAAGGAGTGCCATGCAAGTGGAGGTAAAGAATATATAATGTGGGATGGAAAGCTCCTTTGCTACTGGAAGTAAGTCAGAGCCAAAGAGGTCAGGAACAAAGGCAACAAGGCGAGTTGTCTGTTTTAGGGAGGCAAGTGCATCACGCACATGTGGTGCTGAGCGGGAGACTATGGTGGCAAGGATGGTCTCAACACGGGCACTGGTTGGGATATCATCTAAAGGGATGAAGGGAAGTGAAATTGAGGATATGCCGGGATGGAGAGAAGAGAGAAAACTCGTTTGTGTGGAGGATGAGAAGTTTGTGAAGGTGAGAAATGTGGCGGAGAAGCCATGGTGGCATACAAGCCGCTTTGCTAGCTCGGCAAGCGGAATAAGGTGACCCATTCCGGGGCTTGATAGAAAGGCTATGTGGGGTAATTGGGTTGTTAATTTTCCGGTCTCCATTGTTGGCCTTCCTTTTGTGTGTAATTAAAAAATCTATACAAATTTCTGGAGTATCTAACCTAAGTTTGCAAGCAGTACTTATACAAGTTGATCATGGATTGTAGACATGCTTGGAAATTAAAGAGTTGTTGCTCCAACGTGGAAAATCAAAGGATGTAGATAAGGACAGTTGATATTTACGTGACTTTCACGTCTTTAATACGTTTAATTATTAGTAGCTGCTCACTGAAGTAAAATAGTTAAAAATAATGATATTTTTTTGATTTTTTGGGCTTGTCCAGTAAAAGCAAGTATATTTGAATACAGTACTGGCAACAGTTTTTCTCTTTTCTTGTCCAACCTTTTTAAACTTTTCTTTTCGGAACTTAAAAGATCGACTCTGTATAAAAACAGTGAGGTGATTGAGTTAGTTGCATGTATGCATTAATTAATTACTGTTCGCTGATGAATTGATGATACATTGATCATATAAAATGTAGTTGCATTATATGTGCGTATAACTAGAGCTGTCAAACGTTAAAACTGGAACAAAACACCTCAGTTTCGTTTCCGTTCCGTTTCATTGGACGAAACAAAAAACCATTTCGTTTTTGTTCCGTTTTCCTTAAACGGAACGGAAATTCCGTTCCGTTTCGATTTTACATTCAATTTGCATGGTATATTCCTGAAACGTAACAAAATATTGTTCCGTTCCGTTTCATTTTTCAAAAACAAAACCAGAAATCCATCCGTTTCCGTTCGTTGAAAACGAAAGGATATTGACAGCCCTACATATATAATTAATGTAGGGAAAAATTTTTCTGTACCCTCAAAACTGAAAAAATGGAGAATTTACTTTAAAGTACAAACTGTTGTTTTTGCCCATCAAAATTTAGAACTCCTTCTCTATTTGCCCTTCTGCCATAATATAAATAAGAGCGGGATTCCGCTGCCACTGAAAATTGGCTGCCAGGAATGCCACAAATCATCAACCATTAAATTATTCGTAATCAACGGTTGTGATTAGATTTTAAACTTGTTCAATTCAAAAGTGCTTTTACACCTTTTGTCTTTTCCAAGACAATATAAAATATACTCTGCATCTTTCCTCTTCATTTTGCTAGTAATATGGAACGATTGTATTACCTCCATCTTCTCTGTCCTCATGTTATCTTTTTATTTCTTTCTTGCTCTAATCTCTGCTTTCCATCTCTAAGTTATTTTTTAAAGAAATGTATAAAAATGTTTCATGAGTATTTCTGGCTGGACAGCTAAGCGTTGTAATTGCTTGATATATTTTGGATTTGGGTGTGGTTAGCTAATAAGGGTAGTTTTGGTACTACTAGTTTAGGTACAGATTTGATGCTGGTAATTGGATGTAACGGATAGGTTATGTTGTTTGCTTTTCTCACGGTTTTAATAGAAAAGCGATGGGAGCTTCCCACTTGTTTCAAAAAAAAAAAAGAAAAATTTGCTTTAGGTAATTTTAATATAATTCGTGATAAATATCTTCTTGGTATAGGGTGCTGATTATGTTTATTGAGGTTGGATTAAACTTGAGCATCTAATGGTTGTTTCTTATTTGAGGTTCAAGTGGGAGACTCGGTCAATTTATTTTTTTTAATAAATTGTCTCTCTCAAGTTGATTGTTTAGTTCAAACATCTTCTTCAAGGACAAAGTAGATATGCTCAAACAAATAAATTTCACGAGCATTTAAAGTTATCAATTTTAGATACAATCGTACAATTGAAAAAAAAAAAATCTCTTCAAAAACACTTTTATCTACCCAAGGTAGCTAAATAGATTAAAATAAGAACTAGTATTGTATCTCACAAAAGCAAAGAGCAATGGTTCATGGGAGAAGTTCTGAGCAAGAGGAAAAGTGCGAGCTGCCTTGGAGCAACAAGCGACGAAGGCTTTTCACAACTTAAGAGTCATATAACTCATAACTAATTGGTTGGGACTTGGGAGAGAGATGATATTAATTAACTAATAAATAATTTCTGTGATTTTATTGAGTTTATCGATAAAGTTAATGCAGCTGTCTCTAAGCATTCACATTCATATAACAAATCACAACCGTTGATTAACATAAAATAAATGGCTGCTGATCTGTGGCATTTGTGGCAGCCTGTTTTTAGTGGCAGCGGAACCCTGCTCTAAATAATTGTTAAATAATAAAACTGATATCTTGTGACCAATATGCCCTCCATCGACTGAACCCGACTCAGACACACAGACTCAGTCGATTTTGCTGATCGACTCAACCCTAGGCGCCACCACCCTCACCTCCGTCCATCACCGTCACCTCCGTTGCCTTGCACTCTGTGAACCCTAATTTACTCCTCTTCCCCGCACGAACCCTAGCTGCATTTTTTTCGTCTCTTCTTCTCTACACCGCCACCTCCGCTGTACTCTCCGCCTGACTCGCACTCGCACTTTGCCACCCATTCGGCCTTCTTCTCTATTTTTGCTCACTCCGTACTCGCACTAACCATTGTTCTTTCAGTCAGAGGTTCGTCTCTTTTTCTTCATCTTTTGTTTCCACAGTGCTGTTCTTTGGATTTTGCTGTGCGATTTTGGTATGTGAATTTGGGTCAAGTTATTGGTCTGCGATTTTGGTCTGTGATTTTGCTGTGCTGATCTTTTGTTTCCAAGGAACAATGTTACTGTATTTCCTCAAGTTATTTGAAGGGTCTTGTTCTGGTATCTATCTCCAACATTATTTTTCACATTACTAAAGTTACTGTATTTTTCACCTAAATACAGAGGTAATTAAGCACAATATTTCATTAGTTCACTTGAGTATTTCATTAGTTGCTCACTGTAATGAAGCAACAGAGGTAATTTTTGTTAGATATTTCTTCACTGTACTTCATTACAGTGAGAAGAGAAGAGAAGACTATTATTAAGCACAATATTTGTCCATTTCTTGCTCACTTTATTTCTTCGCTGTACTTCACTTTATTTTGTTCATGGCTTTATTGCAGTGAGAAGAGAAGAGAATAGACATTGGATGCCATTTTTGATGTACCGGAAATGACAATGATTGTAGTACAATATGTTCATGATTTTATTTTGATGTACTGGAAATTACAATGATTGTATGCCATTTTGATGTACTGGAAAGCACAACATTGCAAACATTTCTATGCTGTTGCTATGCCATTTTGATTGTATACCAAGATTCTAGTAGAATATGTGCTATCTATGCTATTTATTAAAAAAGATTTTCCTTTGATATATGCTGTTTTGGTACCTACTTGTTACCAAACGTGATAGGGAATATATGTTGTTTTATCCTTTAATATATGCTGTTTTTATCCTTGTTACGAAACGTGATAGGGATAACTGGAAAGACTATGTTGGCTACAATTTTAAAATGGGTTTATAATTAAATAAAAATCAATGCAATTGGTACTTCAAAATTTCCAGTGAGCAACAATAGTTACAGTAAGCAACAACAATGTTGGCTAGATTCTTGGTACCTCTTTGATGATATTGGTACCAATTTACAATAGTTACATCAAAATCCAATAGATACCAATAGCATTTAAAAAAGAGAAAAGAGAACACTAGCGAAATGGAAACACTACTGAATTCTTAATAGTTACATCAAAGATTATCCTAAATACAAATTCATACAACCATGCGTCCATCCATCGAAACTCGTTTTCCCACTTCCAGAATCTGCACTGAGTCATCTTTTAGAAATAAATAATAATAATATATATCAGATAATTGTAGGGGCTGAAATGCTCTTTTTTCTTGTAACACTGTAATGGACAATCTGGAAAACAGTACTGTATATACTGGTTTAAAAGTAAGCTACACTGGTTCGGAAACAATATTGAACCAGAAAATTGATCATCTTCAGAAACAGTACTGTATTAAAGTAAGTTCTTTGAAACTATTGATGTGAATGCCCTACTTTTCTTTGAATATTTTGCTTTACTGATCACACAACTTGGCCACCACAGCACAATTGTCAAATTGAAAGGACTAAGACTGATACAAAGATCGACATGTTTTGAGGGAGGCCTCGAACTTTTTATGACCAAGCATATTCTTTTTGGCAAGAGAAATTGAATGGGCATGGCACCACAACGAAACAGAGTGTGACACCACAGTATGGGCATGGCACGAGAGGAGAGGAAGAAGGAGCTTTCCAGGGTCCATCAGAGAGAGAGGAAATCGACTTGAAGAGATGATCGAGTTGTTTAGTCGAGACTGGATTCCATTGGACGGGGTTAGATCCGAAGAAGGTTAAAAGGGTCACAAGTTATTAGTTTTATTATTTAACAATTATTTATATTATAAAATATGGAAGAAGGGAAAATAGAGAAGGAGTTCGAAATTTTGGGGGGGGGGGGGGGGGGGGGGGGGGGCAAAAGCAGGAGTTTGTACTTTCGGGGGACAAATCCTCAATTTTCTCGGTTTTGAGGAGTACGGAAAAAATTTTCCCATTAATGTATGATGCATTTTAGAACAGATACATATATGGCCTACTAAGGTCATTATAATTGTATTATTATCAAATAAAATGAACACATTAATTAATGCTTTCTTTTGCAGATATGTAAGGCTGCATATATATCTCTTGAAGTCAGCATTTGAAAGATGTAGAGTTACTAATAAATTTATCCGTAATATAAACTACAAATCCTCCCATTCTTCATTTTTTTCTCAATTATCTTTCGAGTACTATGTTTAAGAGTACTTCACATTTCAGAATGATCATTTCCTAAACCGTAAATCTTGAAGGTGGAACATTTTCCTCGTAACATTAATTATTAAAAAAGTAAAACGAAACACGACCCAGAAGCAGCAAAAGAAAAAAAAAATACTAATACTAAAATAAATTGAATGTGCTATACTGAAATTATAAGAGAAATAAAAAATCATGAGAACAGCAAAAGAAAAGGACTAGTTAATTAGAACAGAATGAATAGTAGTGCACATCTTGTAAAAATTCTTTGGCTAAGAAATGAGCGCTTTACAGTTTACACTTTACACAGCTCTCTGAAAATTTTCTTATGCTTCTTTCTTTTCTTTTTGAGGGCTTTATGCTTCTTTCTTCAAATGGGGAATCAGTAGATGGTCTGAATCCTTTTCCTTTTTTTTTATTAGAGGGACTTCATTAGCAGACAATTTCCTCTGCTTTATTTGGTTGAGAGAATTAGTGATATATAACTGGCGTGTTTGGTTCGGTCACCGAACAAGCTGTCCGCGAACAACTCTTATTTGCGCGAACCAAATGGCGAACGAACTGGACGAACAGGTTGTTAATGGCCTTGTTCCTTATTCCTCAATTTTGGAGAACTATATAAGAACGAACTAGGGAAGCAAACTAACTGTTTGCAAACAGCTTTTTGTTCTTGTCCGTGCATGGAACCAAACATATATACCCTATATGAGCTAACTTGACAAAGATATGTGAGTTCTATTTTTTATTTTATTTTATTTTTTGCATCCCTGATCTCTCTACAGGCCAAGCTGTCACTTAGCTACTGGAAAATCAAAGCCAGAATTTGATTCTTGCCAGCCTCCCTCCCTCCAACACCGAAGATTGTGTATTATTTTACTTATTTAGTGCTTCAAAATCGTACAGGCAAATTTGTCTTTCTTAAAATCAATGATCACAAATCATATTCCTGTGCAACAACGTTCTCAACAGAAAATATGTTTACTCAAAACTGGTCTGTCATGAGGGCAAGCATTAGAATTACAGAAACCATGCTGATTCATCTGCATAAGTTCCAATTTTGTTACTTTTATGTAGTACAATAGGGTATCTTGTGTTGGACAAGCCAAATCTATATCCAACCAATATAGGGGGTACGTAGGCCAGACTCTAGGTAGGAATGAGTTCATAGTCGGTGCTCCAAATCATCGATATGAGGTGTAGAAATTTCTTGGGATCATAAGGATATTAAGTTGTTCGCTGTATACAAGACGATTGGGGAAAAAAAAAAACTTTCTATAAGAAAAAATTCCATATATATGTTTTTTAATAATTTGCCCATCATGTGCACAAAACTTTGGAAATATAACCAAGGTCCAAAATAATAACTTTAAATATTAGGCTATAGTAGTCACTTAATAAGCTTTGAATAATAACTTCTGGCAAAATTTAAAAAATTGTGCATTTGGGTGTATTTGGACTTTGGAACTTTGTGAGCCGAACAAGAACAAAGGATTAGCGGCAGTTCTTGTCCCCAGTTCCCAATTCTCCGATTTTGGGGAACAAGGAACTAGCCCCTAGTTCTTTGTTCGTGAAATTTTTTTCACGTTTGGTTCCGCGGGAAGTTCGTATATAGTTCGCGAACAGCGCTGTTCGTAGTTCACGTTTGCTGGAGGCTTTCTTGTCTCTTCATATATAAAAATAATGAGTGATTAAAGTAAATGTAAATTGTTTTGCATAATAAATTTCTGTAATCAATTCATATATCAAGAACAATCTCTTATATATAAGGAACAAATACATTTTAAATTGTCAGTGTTCACCCTATTTTCCTAAATTTAAAAGTTTTGAAATTTTAAAGACCATATTTCAGCAATTTCTTCACATCGTCCCTTACGCTTTGCTAACGACTTCAATATGATCACCAATCACTTAATGTGCTTACAATTACAACTTGAAATGCAAAATGATTTCTCAAGGAGGTAGTGCCCTTTTCATTTTCAGCTAGGCCCTTTTTCTAATTTTTAAACGATATATGGGGAGAAGTAATCACCTATCCGTCAGTGGAAATAATTTATATCGGTCTACGGGCTTAAAAGAAAATAGAATATATCGGTTGTTCAGTTGTTCTCATATTTTGATTTGGTTAAACTCAAGGAAGAAGCGAGTTGGGCTGGAAGATTTTTAAAATTTGTTTGGGCCCCATAAGCCCCTTATAGATGGGCGGTCGGATGGGGTCACTGACTGATGTGGTCGAGCTTGTCAAAATGAAAAAAAGTTCCAATACTGAACCCAAAGGACGACTTGGAACTCCACTGCTGAATCTATGACGAGCGGGACCCATAAAACTGGCTCGGAACAAATACTAGTGCCACTGACCAGTTGGACTACAAAATTAGCTTTGAGCCTATTCGATTTAGTATTTTATTTTTTTAGAAATCACGTAAAATTCATTGTTGTTATTGGAACCATAACAAGTCGCAACTAGAGAGACATTTTATGAAATTTGAGGTGGTTGTGATACTAATTTTTCCATGAATATTTTTTTTGAAGAAAAATAGAGGTCAAGCCTCTATCTTAAATATATTAAATGAAATAAAAGTTTACAAAATTAGCAAGGAGCTAATAATAAAGAAAAAGCAAAAGCAAAAGTAAAAAAGTAAAACCAGTAAATAAATCTAAATAATGCAGAGAAACCCTAAAATAACCAGAAAAGAAAAGATGGAAATTCCAGAAGTTGACATCACTTTCTTCCAAAAAATTTCCATCCTAGAAGCACTTCTTAAAGCAGATCAGATGGTTGCTTGGCAGTATCTCTAAAAGTTCTTGAGCATCTCTCTCCAAATCACAAAATATGCAATTGCAAAGAGGTCCCTGATGGTGTTTGAAATTGCAAGATTATGCAGAATAGCTGTATGTAGCGCAGGATAAGCTGGAAAGGAGTCAGCTGTTGCTGAAATGACCTCAGGTGAACTAAGCAACAAATCTTTCAGATTTAGGAAAAAAAAGGCAAGAGCTAAAGAGGTGAGTGACCATCTCACTGTCAGACATGCAGAGAATGCATCTGCTAGGTAAATTCCAGCCTCTTTTCTGCAAATTATCCAAAGTAGCAATCTTATTTTGAAGCATCAACCAAAGAAAGACCTTAAACCTTGGTGGAATTTTCAGTTTCCAAATTTTGGGTAAATCCGATGCAAGGCAAGGATGTGAAGTAAGGAGCATATAGAGTGAGCTGGTGGAATAAATATCTGATTTATGTAGCTTCCAAAACAGTTGTGTCTGAACCAGAATTAGGGCAAATTGAGAGAGTAGGTATCACTGAATGTAGGAGGTAGTGCAACTGATTTTGAGCAACCATAGAAGTAAGAAGAAGTGGTGAAAAGAGAGAGTGTAAATCATGGAGACCAGCATGGAAATGATGTAAGGAGATGAATTTGTTTAAAGCAAAAGAAAAAAAGGTCAGGACAAATGAATTGAAGAATTTGTGAAGACCAATTGTGCTGCCAGAACAAAATGTTTTTACCATTGGAGGGCAAAAAGGTCAATCCCACAATAAAACAATGTATCAAACACTTGAGAATGCTGGTGAAATTGTTGTTCAGAGGATAGAGAGATAGTGACATTGCCTGCAAGGTAGTAGCCAGAGGTTTCCACAGTGAGTAGGAATTTGAAGACCATTTCCATAGCCATTTTGCAAGTAGGGCATCATTAAAAGCTGTAAGATTTAGGACTCCAAGTCCTCCAACTTTTTTCAGTTTAGTGACACAACTCCAAGAAATCATGATTAGTTTCCTTCCTTCGTTATTGACACCATGCCAAAGAAAATTCCTTCTCAAAGTGTCTATTTTTCTAATTACCCATGATGATAATTTAAAAATAGTCATGAAATAAGTTGGCAGTGAAGACAAACAAGAGTTAATGAGAACAACTCTCCCTGCAATTGAGAGTAATGAAGCTGACCAACCTTGAAGCTTGCGAGAGAACTTATTTAGTAAAGGCTGATAATCAGTTCTGACCAACTGTTTGTCAGACAAAGGCAATCCTAAGTAGGTGAAGGGAAAAAGGTTAATCTGCAATTAAAAACTACAGCCAGAGAATTTGATAATGCATCTGAACAGTGCAAAGTAATCAAGTCTGATTTATTGGCATTGAGAATGAGTCCAGAACAAATTCCAAACTGATGAAGAATGACTTTTAGAAAAGTTGTCTGCTGCAGAGTTGGTTTGAAGAAGAATAAAGCATCATCAGCATAGAAAATTGCTGAAAACATGTTCTGCAAAGGCACATGTATTGCTCCTAAACGATTTAATTTGCCACCCATCTTGAGAGAAAATCAAAAGCTAGGATGAACAAATAAGGAAAAAGTGGGTCTCCCTGTCTCACCCCTTTTGAGAATAATCTTTCTGCCAGCAACACCATTTTAGTACCACTCTAGATGCACCCTGCATAACACAACCCAAAATAGTAGAAATAAAATTTTTCCACGAATATATAAGATAAAAAGGGAGATTCGTTAGTTTGGTGAAGATTTATTGTATTTGGATGAAACTTTCCAGGATATAAAAGAGCTCGGCACTCTTCTGGGATCTGCTAGAGCGAGAAAGATAAGAATTTTTTTTTTATCAAGAATTAATTCTAAAAATTGAATATGAGAGCGTTAAAACTAAATTTTATCAAGAATAATGATATATGTTAAGACTTAAGAATAATGATAGAAGGAATTAAGTATATCATTAATATTTTTTGTTGTTCTGATTATTATAATTGTTAATATGATGATTACGATTATTAGTTATAATATTATTATAATGATTATTCATATTATTATGATTAGTGTTACTAATAAAAGATCATCATCGTGAGCGTCATCGTCATCATCCTTTTATCTACTCCGATTTATTAAGATGAAAATGAAAATTACATTGAATGTGTGATGTCCCACAAGTACTTTTCAAAAATAAATAAATATAAGAAAAGTGTTGTCCCACATAAAAGCAACAGCTAAAACCAAAAAGTCACACTAAAAGTAGGAACGAATTGAATTTTATTCAGAACTATGATTTTCACCCAAAGCTTTAGTTTTCATTTACTGACAAAATTATAACTTCCAAAAAGTCATCAATCTCTACCTTGTAAAAGTCATAATTTGGAGATTATTGAGAATAAGATGATAAAAGCTGACAAATTTCTGTACGTTGAGCTGTTTCACGGAACATTGGAGAGAATACGTTAGTAGATAAAGAACATATCATGACCATATTCATTCTGAACCAACCGTTGAAAAGTTAAGGAAAAAAGAATATACGAGCTCGAAGAATAGGCGGATCTACATGGTCCAAATGGGTATCATCGTCCTTCATTTTTTTTATTTAAATAATACACAAATTCAGAATTTTTAACATAGTGCTTTATGTGTATATGTTTGGGAAAAAATTATGTTTGAACTCCATAAAAATAAAAAAATATTCCAATATTGATATCGCAATTTCCACTTAAATATTTTTATGTAGTCATTATATTCATATTATTAATATGAATAATTATATGGTATAAGCCATGCAACAATTATTTGTGGCTCCACCTGTGCCTCCAAAGCTGAGCTGGGGGTATCAAGTTGAATTTATCCACAAATTTTTTTTTAAAAAGGAATTTGGCGAATCCATATATTCAGCTCTTGAGTGACGTGGAGTCGCCGTGCCCATCTTTTCTTCTCTTTATTTTTTTCACAAGTGACCACAATCCATCGGTAGAGGATGTGGACAACTCCCGTGATGATAATATATATGAATTATGAAATCAAAACCTTTACCTGCAGTGGAGTTTTAAAATTACTGTTCGTTCCAATTGCTTTTTTCGAACCAATTATAAAAGGAGGAAAAAAAAATAAAAACTGTATATATTATATTAATTTCTTGTAGGAAATTGCACTGCAATTTGATAAAAATCAATTTGTTATTTTCACCCTTTTTCATAGCCTCTTTATCTATTTATTATTCCAAAATTTTATCAAATTTCAGACCTTGCATGGAGTCTACTATATAAACTATTAATTTGTTGTGTAATCTAACATTCTAATCAAATCCAACATGAGCCATGACGATGCCATTTGTTTGGAATAGTATTCCTTAAACGTTAAAACGATGCATTTTTATGAAATCAATTACAGCACAAACCCAATGGCACCATTTGGACTAAACTGACGTTAGTGTCAGTATAGCATAAATTCTTTTCCAACCGAGGACTTCTGTTGTGAGAATCAAACCTCAATCAGTTTATTTTCAAAGATGCCAAAATTATCTACACAAAAGTTGGAAGAAATTCATAAACTAAAGCTATCGTGATGTCAGCAACAAAAACTTGATAATTGACACTGGACAAGGACATGACCAGATGCATACAATTATTGACAACAATTGAGGAGTTGAGAACCACTTGCCATTATATATGTTACTGATTGAATCAAATCCGATCGTCTTCATTGTCCTATTAAGGGAAATTTATTTCTATCACACCCAATATTTTGTTCGCATTAAGTTTTAAATAGTTGTACAAGACAAAGATCTGGAGAACACATGCATGCAGGGTATGCTAAAAGTTGTACAAGACAGGGCCAGAGATGTGGAAAATTCTTCTGTGGCCGGACCAAATGTGCAAAAGTCTGAGGCAATTGGTCGTTTGGGATTGCTACCGTACTGTGATTTTTATATATATATTTTTAGCCAAAGTTTGATTTATATGCTTATTTTTAGTTTTCAATCTATGTAGTCCTTTCTAAAAGAGATTTTTTAATTAGGAGCAATTTTTTGGTGTAATTAGTGGGTTTTTTGCTTACTCTGTTTCCTTAAATTTAAAAAAAAATGATAAAAAAAAAGAAGGAGAATGAAAGAAAATTTAAAACACGTGCCAGAAAAAAAGACAGAAAAAATATGAAAACAGAAAGAAAATTACTCCTGAAAAAGTTCTTGAATAATCCGTCACACTCACAAATCACACCTCAATATCATCATGTCCGCCAATTCTGTAGCCCGTGACCTGCTACACACTAGAAGAACCAGAATGCTCTGCTGCGTCGGATCTCTAATAACAGCAGAAGTTCTCATCCACATAGAAACCAAAGAATTCACATCTACTGCCGTTTATGATGACAGCAAGTTATACACCTTTAATTTCTGTCGATGGATTTGGTTAAAGAAAATTTCTATCCTTAGATCATGCGAATGAATATGATTGAATTTAATCTAACACTTTAATGTTAGAAAAAAAATCTTACACTTTCTCAACTTAATTATATTTCCCTATCATCGTTTTACTCAAAACTCGTCGCACAAAATTATTAATTGTGCCTCAATTCGCATGATGACCATTCCTATTCCTATTCCCCATGTTATCTGTAATCCAAATCTCCGTACCTCTTCTCAACAATTGTATGTTTTTTGTTTCACATTATTGGTTTCTTGAAGAAGAAAACCGTATTTTCTCCTGACATACAAGCCCAACGAACTCAAAATTATAATTCGAAATCTCTTTGTACAATATTTTTAAAATATATATAACAAAAGAATGCAGTAGAATAATATAAACTTGTAGGGATCTGAATGATGAGAACTAGGCCCTATATACCCATATTATAGATGTATTTGTCGGTTTCGATTACTCATTTTGTTTAAATAAATTAAAAGTTTGTTTTAAGATGACATAAGATTTTGTTTCAAAAGAAAAGATGACATTAGATTATTAATTACTACGTAATTATTCTGTCAAATATTTTATTTCTCTCAGTGAGTTTTCTGAGTTACCGAAACATTTAAAGCGGACGAAAGAGGTAAAAAAGAAAATATAGTACATAGAATTATATTTTCCCAGTGAAGGTTGATGCAGTAGATATTTGGAATAAACTAAAAGAATTCACTTGTCTGATCTATGTTGTTTATTATCTTCATTATATAAATCTTCTATGTGAAAGCCCCTGTCATTCACAATTGGAGGAAGATGAAATTTTGTTTTTTATGGAGTGTTTTTTTTATAGCATGCATGTTTCATGTACAGAAAAAGATGTAATTTGGCCTCTTTGGCAAATCATTATGTGGAACTTGACAAATGCCATATTACTATATTAATTAGCAATTTAATTAGTATATCTTAAAGACTTAAACCACAACAACTCCATCTCGATAATATCAACATTTAAAACGACGGGCGACCAACTCCTTCATTTCTAATCGTAGTGCTCTACACTAAACGAGTCCATTAAAACCCTGCTTGTACGCTAAATATCTAAACACTGCAAAAATAACTTCCTTTCCTTCAGCTTCTCATCACTCAAAACAAGACATGGCCATGGTGAAGGAGGAAGTTCAGAACAGAAACCAACAGCCTCACATCGCCTTTCTTAGTAGCCCAGGAATGGGCCACATCATTCCTACGGTCGAGCTTGTTAAGCGGTTCGTCGACCAACATGGCTTCTCGGCCACACTCCTCACCTTCTCCAACTTCGCCTCTCCTACACAATCCGACTTTCTCGCCTCCCTTCCTCCCTCCATCTCTTCAGTCTCCATTCCATTAATTTCCTTAGATGATCTGCCTTCGAATTCCAATATAGAGACTCGTCTTTGCGTGTTAATCCACCGGTCAGTACCACATGTGCGGTCGGTTCTTCAATCCCTGCACAAATCAAATAAACTAGTCGCATTTGTTCCTGACTTCTTTTGTGCAGATACCCTTCCTATTGCAAAAGAACTGTCCATACCACATTTTCTCTTTGTCACGACCAACTTGTCATTCCTTGCTTTCATGCTTCACCTCCCTTATTTAGATGAAACCACCACGTGTCAGTACCGTGACCTTCCCGAGCCTTTGCATCTCCCAGGTTGTGTTCCCCTATGGGGAAAAGATTTTATCGACCCAGCAAGGGACCGTTCTAGTGAGGTATACAAATGGATTTTACATCTTGCCAAGGGGTATGTAAATGCTGAGGGTTTTCTCCTAAACAGCTTTGAGAAAATGGAGCCTGAAACTGCCAAAGCATTCAGAGACGGGAAGCATGGAACTCAACCAGCATATGCAGTAGGACCTTTCGTACGATCTGACATGGGTGAAGCTGACGAATTTGGATGCTTGGAATGGTTGAGCAACCAACCAGACAACTCCGTGTTGTTTATTTCATTCGGCAGTGGAGGAACCTTGACAATTGAACAAATACGAGAGATTGCTTTTGGTCTGGAAGAAAGTGGACAGCGGTTCTTGTGGGTTGTTCGTACACCGAGCGATACGGAAAAAAATGGTACCTTTTTTGGATTAGGAAAGCAAGACAGCCCAATAAGCTATTTACCAGAAGGGTTCATAGAGAGGACAAAAGAGGTTGGCATGGTGGTACCTTCATGGGCACCTCAGGTGAAAATTCTAAGCCACAAGGCAACTGGTGGGATTTTGTTACACGGCGGGTGGAACTCAACACTAGAGAGTGTTACTCATGGTGTACCAATGATTTCATGGCCGCTTTATGCAGAACAGCACATGAATACGGTGATGTTGACAGAGGGAATTGGGATTGCACTGAGGCCAAAGGAAAGTGAGGATGGGATAGTGGAGAGAGGCGAAGTTGCAAGGGTTGTCAGAGATTTGATGGAAGGGGTGAATGGGAAGACGATGCGGAGCAAGGTGAAGGAGTTGCAAGAGGCAGCGTCAAGTGCACTGGCAGGTGGTGGAGCCTCTTATCAAGCATTGGAGGAGGTGGCAAACAAATGGAAGAAGAATGCTCTGGTCAGTGAGTAAAGACCATTAATTAGTCTGTAAATTTCTGCGTTTATGTGTGTTTCAGTGTGTAAAGATCATTAATCACTCCTGTAAATTTCTGCATTTATGTGTGTTTCAGTGTGTAAAGATCATTAATCACTTCCGTAAATGTTGTGTAAAACAAGGAATTAGTTGGAATAATGTTGAGATTGTATTTTATGTAAGATATGGTGCAACTTAGTGATGTATTTTCGAATTTCAAATGCATAAATGAAATAGAATTATCCTTAAATTATGTTGTCTTTGTCACATTGACAGAATTTTTTTATATAAGGAGCCGCGCAATATTTTAGTGCATACACTTTGATGCACCTGAGTAGTTCTGAATTTTTATTTGATATTTGATTTCCTTCTTACAATTTTAAAAATGACAAGTAAAAAAATATCTGATTACTTTTAATTTACAACTATTCAACTTGTCTCGTCATGATCGTATATATAACCTTTTTATAGGCTAATTAATTATTTTATTTTATTTTTAATTTTCAGATTTCTGATCATGAAAATTCTACGACCCGTAAATGAGTACAATAAGTATTTTTTTTTTGGCGGTCAAAATACGTATATAAACTCAATTAGGTGCAATGATAATATAAACTCAATTAATTTATTTTTTAATTTGAAGGCTGTTCCCCACCATTTCAAGTAAAACGAAAAAAAAAATAAACCTACAAGTAGATAAATATCAAATCAAACAATTCGATCGGCAAATAAATCACTGTATTATTGATATTAATTATATATAAGCAAAGAGTTAATGACTGATGTTGACCAATTATTAGCTAACTTTCAATTTCTCTCCAAATCAATGAAGTTGAAGTCAAAGTCGATCGATTGCTTCTGTTGAGTTTTTGTTATGCTTCTGTTGCGTGTGTTTCTTTGGTTGTACTGCCTTTTTTCTTTTTTTGCTTTTTTTTTTTTTTTTGGTTTTGTTACTAACTAGATAGGAGCTATCTAGCCTATCCAAAAAAAATAAAAAAAGTTGATCGATTGACCGAATATTGTTTGACTAAAGGTTGAAGGGTTGGTATAAAATTTTACATTGTATGAAATACGATCCGGAGAGAACTGAACTAAAGCGGGAGACCTGCATTTTATTAAAGGGATGCCAAAAAGCAACCATGCATGCAGAAAGCTATATACATCTAGTAAATTCCAAATTAACAAGAACAGCCAACAGCAAGCCTAATACATAATGGCATGATGGGTACTCATCTAGCATCATTGGGTCATCATTTGTCTAATTATTTGATTCCTTTCTAAGATCGAAAGTTTGCTGACATGACACCATATATCATCAAATGAGTGTCATACGAAAATCAACATAATCTTTCAATGCCAAATCATTAACAAATGATCAGCACCTTAACAATACCCAATTAATTAACAAGCGCATGCTTCTTCTAGAAAAGACGGGTTAAAGCAAGTAATTAAAAAGCCGTTTCATCCAGGTAAAATAAAAGAAATTACAACCTTATAAAGGAAAATAAATCTTAATTGTTAATAATTAAAATTTAATCATACAAATAAATGTAACTTAGTATTTTTATTTTCTAATTTCGTCCTCGAAAAGAAAACCTATAAAAAATTAATTTTTTAAATGATATAATAATCTAAACTTTGAAAGTGAAATATGATATAAGCCACTATAAGTTAACATAGTGATATTTGTTTTTTTTTTTATTGGAGTGTAATTTTATTGAATTTTTTTAGAATTTTTGTGAAATGTCTACAAAATCCGACTTAAAATTACATCACCGGTTCTCGTGTTGTAATCAAAAGCGCCTAATCAGTCAAAGTTTTTTGGATAGAACTAAGGACATGTAGGATTTCATGAGGAAGACGATGAAGATTGAAAGAATGATTTTATTCATCTCAAAGTTTTACATGTACAGAATTGAGTATATATAAACGTTTCACTAAGCGTGTTACAGCTGTACAAACAGAATAACAAACTCTATTAACTATCTAACTATCTTCATTATCTGAGTCTCCATTCCTCTGTGAACTGGAGGTGTCCAGTGTGCTGACACTCATATCAGTATTCTCTACAGTCCCCCTCAAACTCAATTGTTTTGAAAACACTGTGAGTTTGTCCCTTAATTCCTGGAATCTACCCTTTGGTAAAGGCTTTGTCAAGATATCTGTAATCTGATCAGCTGAGCATAGGAAGTTGACTGTGAGCTATTTTGCTGCTAGTTTTTCTCTGACAAAGTGCACATCTAATTCTATGTGCTTAATTCTGGCATGGAATACTGGGTTTGCAGCAAGAAAAGTTGCTCCCAAATTGTCACACCATAAAGCAGGTGGTTTTTGTGGGATTTGGCCAAGTTCAATTAGTACTGAAGTCAACCACAGTGTTTCAGCAGTTGTGTGGTGACTTTTTCGTCATTTCTCGAAGAGTGATCAGATTTCCTCAAGAAAGAGAATAAGTCTTAGATTCACCCCTTGCGAGCTTGAACTCAAGTACATAGACGAGAATTCATTCTCATGAAGGTTTATTAATTTGTGGATCCTTTCTTTCCAATAGGCGCAAGCCCCCTATTGTTAATTACCCCGTGATTTTCCACGAGAACCTCTGATTAAGAAATTCGAGGAATTAAACGTAATAGGCTAGAAAATCGTTGTTTAAGTTATTATGGTCTTTGACGAATGATTTATCTACTTCGCTCTAAACAAGACTCAATTGATAGCACCAAACCTAAATTGACGGGGCACAATTGAGGGTATAGATGATTTCTTTCTTTTGGGCTTAGACTGGATTCAATTGATGGATCCAGACTTAACTGACGGGGCCCAATTGAATATCTAAAATGCATATAAAACTAAGACTATCTAAAACTAGGAATATTTAAGGTTAAGGATAACTAAAACTAAAATTAAAACTAAACCGTCTATTTGAAATTTTTATTATGAGGGTGATTTGATTTCATGATTCTGGGCCATTTGGGGGCTCAGAGAATCGGTTTTCGGCCATTTAGGGGCTTGTGAGAACAAAGTATTTGGGATTCTCGGCCATTTAGGGGCTTGTGAGAACAAAAGGATTTGGGATTCTCGGCCATTTAGGGGCTTGAGAGAACAAAAGGATTTGGGGTTCTCGGCCATTTAGGGGCTTGAGAGAACAAAAGGATTTGGGGTTCTCGGCCATTTAGGGGCTTGAGAGAACAAAATGATTTTGAGGTTCTCGGCCATTTAGGGGCTTGAGAGAACAAAAGGATTTGGGGTTCTCGGCCATTTAGGGGCTTGAGAGAACAAAAGGATTTGGAGTTCTCGGCCATTTAGGGGCTTGAGAGAACAAAAGGATTTGGGGTTCTCGGCCATTTAGGGGTTTGAGAGAACAAAAGGATTTTGATTTCATTTGATTTGATTTGATCCAACTTGACAGGATTTGATTTAATTTGACTTGATTTGATTTAATTTGATTTGACTTTATTTAATTTGATTTGATTTGATTTATTTTTATTTAATTTAATTTAACTTAATTTGTCTTGATTTGATTTAGAGAGATTTATTTCATTTAAATTACACTTGATTTGAATTTAACTTGATTTAGTCTCATTTAATATGATTTATCTAATTATATTTTAAGTTGTTTATTAATTTATTTGTTTATTTATTATTTATCTACTATTCATTCCTTCGTTTATTGAATTATGTGTTTATTATTTATTTTATGATTTATTTATTTAGTCTTTATGATTTATTTAACATTTATTATTTATTATTTATTTATGATTTATTGTTTATTTATGATTATGAAGTTACTTATTATTTACAATTTAAGACTTATTTGTAGTAACTTGTTCATTTATTATTTAATCATTTACTCTTTATTGTTTAAAATTTATTTATTATTTATTTATTCATCATATTGAGATTTATTTATTATTTAATATTCATAATGATATTATTTATTATTTGATGATTTATTTATGATTTATTATAATTATTATAATTATTTTTTATTTATTTTATTTTTTATATTATCTAAAATAAAAGGAAAATTTCTAAATATTACCAAATTTATCTTTAAATTTTGATTATACTTAACAAGAAAGTGATAAAATTACTTAGAAAATTTATTCAAATATTTGACCATTTTTCTGGGATTTATAAAATTAGATTTTTATAAGAAAAATACTTCAAAAATAAGAAACTATTTATTTTGACAAAATAGCATATGAAAATAATATTAGATTTGGTTTATTTAGATTTTTAGAAATTTTTTGATAGTTTATTTGGATTTTTCTGAGATTCCTACTAATTTTGGTGAATTTTTGAAGTTTCAACAATTTATAAAACTCAATTTTAATTAGAAAATACTTTGAAAATACAAAAGAGGCATAAAATGACATAATTTTATACCAAAATATAAGTAAATCTAAATTCTACAGATTTTTAGGATTTTATGGATTTTTTATTTGAATTTTTCTGAGTTATATACTATTTTTAATGAATTTTTAAAATTTTTGCTGATTTAGAAAATTCTCATTGGGCCACGTGTGCGTTGACTAGGCCAGAGACGCTGACTCTGCTCCAGACTTCGTATAATGAGTGGACTGACCTGCCACATGAAATCCGCCACAGAAAATCTGCGACGAAACGCGTTTGAACTCTTTCTCCCTCCATCGATTGCGGTAATTTTGCAGTTAAGTCCCTGCATTTTCTCCGGCCTAATTGAGACAGCTCCGGCCACCATTTTCGTCGACACTAGGTGAATTTGGATCGTTGAAGAAAGAAGAGGAGTTTGATGGGCGCCATTCTCTCCATGGAAGTGTAAATCGCCATGTGGCATCTGAGAATTGTCGAGCTGCCATTAATGGCATCTGAAGCTTTATGGTTTTTTACTTCTGCCAGTAATAGGTTTTTAGCACTCGTCGACCTGTATAGAGCTATAATGTGGAATCAATTTCTCTTAGAGAAGTCGATTCAGAGATGATCTGGACTGAGATACCTCGACCTAAATTTGACCTGATTTGGGTCATTGCCGTGGGACCCACAGGAAATTCGTTTGATGCCAGTCATCTCTCCAATAGCTTCAGGAGCTCAATTTAAGTGGGATTAAGCCTTTAATTTGATTTGGAACATGGCAATATGGGGTGCAGAAAGGAGGGGCAGAAAAGGGGTTGCTTTGTACTTTATTTGATTTCCTAATTTCATGTAACTCGAGTTACATTAAAAGAGCTAGATTCAATGCCCAATTTGGGTCCACTTAGGTTTGCTTTAATCGTTCAAACTAGCACAGAGACTGGAAACAAATCTTTTTGCATTTTTCACAATTTACAGTTTTTATTTTTAAGTGATTCCTTCACTGTTATTAGTGATTTTGATTTTTATTGGTTCAAATGCAGTAAAACTGCCTACAGAGGTTCTGAAGAAGCCACCAAATGCAACCTTGATGCATTAGCTTAGTTAAATACTCCAGAGATTCCATAAAATAGAAAATAGCATTTTTAATGCATAAAATACCCCTGCTGTCTTTATTAAATGATATAAAATCGTGTAAAATTCCAAAAAAAGAAAATTTTGCTTCTTGTTGTCCATAAGGCCATACACCTGCTGTCCATTAGCAGTTTTGCAATTTAGTCCACCTAAATCCACATTTTTTGTTTATTTTTCACCTCTGACCAGATTTTAAGCATATACAAATATACATTTATTTTATGATAAAGCTACTCTATCTTATAGGATGCAGTATGTGCCTCATTTTATACACTTAAGTCCTGAATTTTTGGGCAAATTACACAAGGGTCTGGTAGGGGGTTAGTATACCATTAATTTATCATTCCTTTGCTATTTGGTGCTTTAAAGCTAGCACATTGATCATGGCTAGACCAGTGCTGCGCTCTGGACCTATGCCATGTCAATTTGAGGCTTCTCACATGAGAATTGAGCTAAGCTCCAAATTCTCAAGTGATAGCCACGGCTGCCCTCATGCAACCAACAAGATCATCACATGAGTCGAGGTGCTAGGCTCCAAACACCCATGTGACATCTTTTCTAAACTTATCTCATGGCCATGGCTGATGCTGCGCTTCAAACCATGGTCCATGAGAGTTATGCTTACACAATTCAAGCACACCACTGATTGGTGACTGAAACAAAGGAAGAGGGGGAAGGAAAAAAAACTCAATTAACACTTCAATTTCATTTATTTCATCTTTACACAGAGTACCACATAACTAATTTGCCCAATTTCTCACCTCTCTTCCTTCTCACCCACTGTTTGATGTATTTCCTTCTACAATCTAATCCTAACCGAGCTAATTGAGCACAATTATAGAAATTAAACTCTAGCCTAAAGCTGCGGCTCTCTCCTCCCCCTTTTTCATAGAATTTGCTGGGTTTAAATAGGCCAGGGTTAGGGTTTCGCTCTTTGGAGCCTGGCCTGATCAACACCATCCAATACTCTTTAGTGGCTCAGATTGAGCTGCGCCTAGGGTTAGGTTTCGCAAAACCATGGGCAAGCGAGTCTGGTTTTGTTGTCTGTGATCGAAGACGGAGCCACGTCGACTGAAGGCGCTGCATTCACCATCTTTACCTGGCTTCGCGCGGTAAAATAACGAAGCTCCTCTTTTTACCAGGGAAGAAGAAGACTCTTCACCTGGGCCCCATTTGTAAGGTTTAATGTGGGAGAAAGAGATAGGTGCGCTGGGTCTTCGTGAGCCAATGAACAGAGGAGAGCCTTCGGTGCACAGAACAAGTTCACCCAAAACATTATCAGAGGAGTAATTTTTTTAAACTCAGCGACATTCTTCTCCATCCCGGATCCTCTGCAATGGGGTGTACAAATCACTCGATTTTTCTGGGATTTTTCGACATTTCCTTTAAAATAAACCATTTATTTTTGCTGCCAAATGAAAATAAATCATTTGAAGGCCTTCCCTTGGGTATTTTTGGATGAAATTTCATGGGTAGGTTCAGAAAAATATAAGGAATTTTTTGGTTCAAAAATATTTGTGAAATTTTTTGTGGGTTTATTTTGGGAATTTTGTAAAGTTTTGGAATTTCTTTGCAAGTTGACATTTTTGGCATTTTGAAATCATGATAATTCATCATAATTCCTAAGGAGTTTTTGGGTATTTTTGGGAAATTTTTGGAGTTTGTTTGGTATTTTTTGTGGATTTTTAGGCTTTCTTGCATTTGTTTGTCATAACATGGGTTATTTATTTCATACATTTTGGTGCAATATTTTGGGGTCAAACAAGTTGTTACTACTAAGCTGCGGTACTCAGCTTCTGTTGACGATCTAGAAACTGTATTTTGTTTCTTACTTGACCAAGACACCAAATTGGGACCATAATATACTGCAAATCCAGATGTTGACCTCCTATCATCAGGACAACCTGCCCAATCAGCATCACAGTAAGCATTGATGGACAGGTTTTGTGCTGGTTATATCAGTAGCCCCATATGAATAGTCCCTTGAATATATCTCAATATTCTCTTGACTGATTGCCAATGCACATCTGTAGGGTTAGAAAGGAATTGTGATACCTTGTTTACTGCAAAGATTAGGTCTGGTCTAGTGATTGTAGCATACTGGAGGGCCCCCACTACTGTTCTGTATTGAAAGGGATCTGTCATCAGTGTGCCATCAGACTTAGAAATTTGCTGACCTGCTGCCATTGGTGTAGCACATTGTTTTGCTCCTGCTATTGAGGCCTTTGTCAGAATAGACTGTAGGTACTTTGTTTGAGTCAAATGCAACCCTTCTTCTTGTCTGGTAACTTCTATGCCAAGGAAATATCCAAGAGAGCCTAAGTCCTTTATTGAGAACTGACTGCTGAGAACTTGTATTAGTGATGAAATGGCTTTGCTGTTGTTACCAGTTACTATAATATCATCTACATAGACCAAAATGTAGATGATGACTGAGTTATCTTTGAAAACAAATAGAGAATGGTCTGATTGAGAAGGGATGAATTTATGAGCCAAGAGAAATGATTTTAATTTTTGAAACCATGCCCTGGGGGCTTGTTTTAAACCATAAAGTGCCTTTCTCAAATGGCATACATGATCTGGTCTATTAATGTCATGAAACCTAGGGGACTGAGCCATGTAGATGGTTTCTTGCAGCTCTCCATGCAAAAATGCATTGTTAACATCTAGCTGATGCAGAGGCCAATTCTTGGAGACAGCAATAGTCAATATTAGTCTGAGTGTTGTTGGCTTTAATACAGGGCTGAAGGTGTCAAAAAAATCAACCCCCTCTTCTTGAATAAACCCTTTTGCCACAAGTCTGGCTTTATATCTCTCAATAGTGCCATCTGATTTCTTTTTGACTTTGAACAGCCATTTGCAACCAACCACATTTGCATTAGGTGGGAGTGGGACTAAGTCCCAAGTGGCATTTTTGGCCAATGCATCTAGCTCTGCTGCCATTGCTTGGCGCCAATGCTCATGTTTCACTGCCTGAGTGTAACATGTGGGTTCATAGTCAGTAGCTTGACTTTGTTGAGATGTTGTGTACACTTGATGGTCAGTGAATTTTCTTGGTTTAAGCTTGTTTGTCTTCTGTCTTGTGAGCATATGATGTCCAGTCTGAAATTCAGATGTATTTGGTTCTTGTTGCACTGCAGTTAGCTGTTGAGGTGTATTTACCTCTAGTGTGTCAGCTGGTGTGTGTACCTCTGGTGCCTGAGTGGTGATTGGAGATGATGACAGAATGGTCAATGTAGAGGAGATTTGTTTAGACTGACTGCTAGATTCAGTAGGGGTTGTGTTTCCGAAAGGGAAATGTACTTCATTGAAGATCACATTTCTGGAGATATAAATTTTCCTTGTGGCAATATGCAAACACTGATACCCTTTGTGCATATTAGAATATCCTAGTAACACACACTGATCAGCTCTAGGTTGCATTTTGTGATCATTGTAAGGTTTGAGCAATGGGTAGCATTCACAACCAATTGTTCTAAAGAAGGAATAGTCTAGTTGGTGATGGAACAACATCTCAAAAGGTGATTTGTTGTCATTTGGTTTATTTGGCAGTCTATTAATGACAAAGACTATGCTTTCAAAAACTGTGTCCCAATATATGAGGGGAATATCTCCATGATACAGATTTGCCAACCCTAACTCTACAATGTGTCTGTTCTTCCTCTCAGCTAGCCCATTCTGTTAGGGTGTATGAGGACAAGACACATGAAAGGTTATTTCAGGGTACTGATTCATCAATGGTTTGAATTCTGTGCCCCCATCACATTGCACAGTTTTTATTTTGCAAGATAGCAGATTCTCAACTTTACATTTAAACAAAGAGAAGATATTAGCAACATCAGATTTGTGAGCACAACAATAAAGCCAACTATATCTGCTGTATTCATCTGTAAAGTTTACATAATATCTATTTCCCAAGTGAGAGAGAACAGGTGCTGGGCCCCACATGTCAATATGTACAACCTGAAGTGGGGCGGTAGCATTATTTTGAGATAAAGTAAAAGGTAGCTTGTGAGCTTTTGATTTACAGCAGCTATAACAAAAAGGAACAACTTTATTATTCATTCTGATTCTACTAGTTTTATGTAGATCGGCTAAGATTGCAGAGTTGCAGTGACTTAAACGACTATGCCAGACATCAGGAGATAGATGAGAAGCTTGATAAACTTGAAACTGTGTAGAGGACACATCTAGACAGTATAACCCTCTATGCATTGTGCCATGCAGAAGAGTTGTCTTGGTTGCTTGATCCTTTATGAAACAAGAGTGTTGTAAGAATTCAATATAGACATCATTGTCTTTTAATAGCTGAGAGACACTCAACAAGTTTTTGGTTATTTCTGGCACAATCAGTACATTTTTCAGAGTCAGGTTTTTACCAGTGGTTATCAGTGAAGCTGAACCAGTATGAGTTATATGCAAACCTGTTCCATTTCCAATGTGAACTTGATCAGGGCCACTGTAGATCTGAGAGGAAGAGAGGCAATTGAGGTCTGCAGCTACATGTGTAGATGCACCTGAGTCCAGGAACCAAGCAGCTGAGGGATTAACAGCTGGTTCAGCAACCATTGCTTGATGCTGATTTTGCTGAGGAGCATCCGGAATACCAGTGAAGGTTATATCAAACCTGTGATAGCATCTCCCTGCTGGATGGCCCCACTTAAAGCAGATCTGGCACTGAGTATCTTTGTCCTGAGCATTATCATTATCTGAGTCTCCATTCCTCTATGAACTGGAGGTGTCCAGTGTGCTGACACTCATATCAGTATTCTCTACTGGACATTTTCATCGTCTTGAAAAGTAGTACTGAATTTGGGACCACCTATCCAATGCGACAATTTTAACGAACTAATAAAAGTGCAGCTTTCAATTTCATTGCCTCGCATCAAGTATTTCAATGTATGATTAATAGTTTCATAGTTCATACATTATTTTTTGGATTCATATATACCTTTCTGTTATATTAAAAATTACTTATTTCCCTTGCAAAATTAAATATATTATATTTATTCCTCTTAAGTATAAAAAATCTCGGTCCATTTTCTCACTTCTCCAAATCTGTCCTCTCCTACTTATTTCACCTTTCTCACCTACCCCTCCCTTCAGTCTCTTTAATAACCCTCTTTGCCCACGGGCTTGATATTTATAAAAAAAAAAAAAAAAGATGTCTGTAATAATTTTTTTTATAGAAAAAATATATTCAAGTTGAGTAAAACTTTCTTTGACGTAAACGCTTGCAATGATCATTATTGATATGATATCTTCATTTGAATATTCATGTGTCTCGTGACTTTTATGTCCAGCTTGTTTCATACTTCATAATTTACACATCTGATTGAGTAAAAGTAAAACCGAACTAATTGCAACCTACCAAAACAGAGTAATAAATGACCGGCAGAAATCAGCACATGAATATTGTACTTTAGCGCAGAGTAAACTGGACCAAACACCAGCAGGCAGCACTCGCTATTAATTCGCTCTAGAAGAAAATCAGGTTCTGCTGTTATATTTTCACGTTTGGATAGAAAGGAAATCTGAATGCGATCTGTCTCACCAATTTATAATTGTGGCCATGTGATTACGTATTGTTAGAAATTACCAGAGCTTTTGTGAAGTGTAGACAACCCATATGTAAATGTAGTTTGTCTCTATTTGTGGGAAATAGATCAGGAGTGAGAAAGCATTTTCATTGGTATGTTAACTCTAATATTTGTATAAAGTTTCTCTTATCCTTACTGGAAATTTAAAAAATAATAATAATTATAATAAATAACTGCAAAAGCAGAGATCTAGTGACTAGTGTTATCTTCTTCTTCTTATTATTTTTTTCTCTGAAGGCTCAGAGATCTAATTAATGTTATCAGAAGTACAAAAATGTAAAACATCGTGAATGTTTGTCTCTTCACGACCACAAAAATTAGAGTGGGGTTATAAGCAGTAAAGCATTATCAACAATACTGTATTATTTGGATTAAAAAGTTCTATCATCAGTAAATGGTAATTAAACATGGTATATATATTTTAGGTTGTGTTTAATAACAAGAGTCTATTTTCTTAATTTATATTATTTTTATCAATATGCCCTTTTTCTTTTTGTTTTGTATTTTAATCCTTTCATTTCTATTTTCATTTTATTTTCCTTGAAAAATGTGAAATATAAACTGCGACCTGTCTCATAAAAGCATGAACAACCTTTTTAAGCAATCAATCCAAGTACCAGGACCAGAACTATTGTTGCGCAAACAAACCTAAACGATAAATTCTTTCCCAAATGCAATTTGACTCGGCCTTCTCACAAAAAAAAAAAGAAAAAAGAACGATACTATTTTAAATATTAATTTGTGAACATATCAACAGTATACATTTATTCATGCATATAACAGTATATATTTTTTTTTGCATTTATCTTCGAAAAAGGCAACATGTATGAGGCTTCCATAATATTATGTAATTTTACAAGTTTGAATGATCTCTAGTTATACAAAGACAAGTAGTGATTGGACTGGCAGCAGAGGCTGCAGAGCGAACTCAACTTGCAGATATAGTAAGTCTTCCTCTAGACACTAGTATCCGGTGTTCTTTTATTTTTTATTTTTTATTTTTTTGGAAAAAAAAACGAACGTAGGCAACTCCATATCAACTTACTCTCCTCATGTTATTTTTAAAATTACTGGGCATGACGCAGCTTAAGCAAACAAAAATATCTATATAAAACAGACTTAGAATCTAGTGACAAAGAGCAATGTACATTAATTGAATTAAAAGTAGCAGGTTCAAAACTTTGTTGGATAACTTTTCATAGACATTTAATTTAAAAATCAGTTAGATGCTCGAGCCCAATTTATCTTTTTTTTTTTTTAAAAAAAAAAGATATATAGAACAGACTTATCAAGAGAAACTCATATATACTGCCTGTCGAGTCTTATATAACAATCGTAATTTTGTAACCATTGTTTCAGCTATTTACTGCTTGTCGAGTCATATATAACAATCACTTAGTAACTCATATCAAATTGTCCACACATTAATTTACAGAAGCCTCCAAATTAATTGGTAATAAGTCTATTCCAAATGTGAACTTTGTTAGCACAAAATTATAGTAATAAAATTGCATAACAGTATTTTAGTAGGTGATTCAGCCCACCACATCGTTACTAAAGAGCTTAAACTGGTTAGCATCAAGCACTAGCTTCCTCACCGATGAATATGCGCCAATAATGCCAACTCCAGTAAATGTAACCATGATCACTATGTTGACCCAATAAATTGCCTTTGTTTTTGAAGGTCGTAATGCCATGTTGTACAAGAGCAGAGGAAGTATGAAATCTAGAGGGATAAATCCAAGAGCACCTACAACTGATATTATGTCGCCAAAAAAGGGAAGCATTGCGGCCATGAATCCGCAAAAGATCACATAAAGTGTTCTTAGGATTAACCTTGGAATCAGATTTCTCTTGGAGAACATCCCTTGTGTTGAGTCGGATGAGTTTTTCTCCATTATCTCGTATGCAACTTGTGAGTAGATCTGCACTTGAACAAAACTTATTAAATAACAAAATCTCCAAAATTCACCCGCTAATTAAAATAGTGAAAAAAACAATCCGAAAGAAAAATTTTTGCTAGGAGAGATGCATAATTCCTTCAATAATGGAACAATAATCACTTACTAGTCCAATGGCAAACAGCTGAAGGAGGACAAAAATGACGACAAGACCGAGCAGCCAAGTAGGAGCAAGAGAGGGCCCACTGTCAGGCATGAGGCTCTTGAGTACATTTGAGTTGACTTGGTTACCAAAGGCCCAGTAGCCAGAGATGGCAGCAGAGTAGAAGGTGAAGAATATGACAATGTAACACAGCCTCAGCCCCTTTTCCATCTTCCCGGCAGCAGGAGGTGCTAAGGTCGCCTACAAGTCACAAATTAATTGAAAGGGCTTGGTCTAGAGAAACAAAGGTTGGAATTTATGACCATTATGATTACAGATATATATATTTCTAACGCAAAAATAAAAATAAAAATAAAAATAAAAATAAAAATAAAAATGGCACAAATGAGGAGGAAAGATTAAGTACTTGTATTTCCGGTAGAATTCCGTTGCCAAACACAGATGCTAAAATGGATATGGAGGAGAATGCATCAAATGCTCGATTAAACTTAGATGAGCTTAGAGAGTAGTCTTTTGGAGGTGCATCCCTTGATGCTCCTGTTGCGTATACAAATTCATTGCTACATTATAATCTAATTAAATTGACAAAAAAAAAAAAAGATGTTTTTTTTAATACAAAACTCAAAAGCAGTAAGCATGGATCTTTTATATATGGGCCTAAAGACTGGAAACCCAATATAAATTTGCGCGGTCCGTTAACGCAGTCTTTGGGAGCCCATAAAGTACATACTAGGGAATTCTTTGTGTCTAAACAAAATTAGGAAAAAATTGTTACTATGAATTGTATTTGTATGTAATATTACATGCTAGCGACTGCATATGTGATATGGATCTTAAAAAAAGGACCAAGTACAATTGAGAACAATTTTGCAAATTCATGAAGAATTTCAACTATACTAACAGTGACGCGTCTTATTTCTTGTTCTTGGCTTCTTGCTCAATTTGATTTAAGTTTTTTTTTTTTTTTTTATATATATATTGGAGGCAGCATCGTTTAACCCAACTGGTAGTATGCCAACCCTTTTGAACTTGAACTCGACCTGATCTTCTGTTGAGAATTCAGATTATGCGAAGACCTACCAACACCTGATCAACTGAGCTATTCGACATATGACCTGACTGAACTAAATTTTTCTTGACCACGGACAGACGGACCCAAACAACATTAAACCCGACTGCAATGTAATTCGAAACTGGCCTATCTATGACTCCTACGTACCCAACTTATAATCATACTCTCTGGAAAAAACAAAGTCAAGTAATTACATCAATTGGACAAAGCGAGTTGCAAATTGGGTACCCAAAGACTTGGAAAGAACCATAGCATAAAATTTTGTATTTTGGAACTTATCCGTTTTATTGTATCACAAATTGCATTAACTTGTGCGTAGATGTAAATCTGTTTACTCCTATCCTATGAAACACATAGCATGGCTTTACTTTAAACTCTGACGACGTGGTTTCTGCAATTTCAACATGGATGTAGTTATGGGAGGTAAAATGGAACAATATTAGCATAAAATTATATTCTCCATAACTTTCAGCAGATTAATTATTCAAAAAGGGAGATTTTGACTTTTATTCTCTTTTTATCCCATCATTATCATAAGCTAGATTTTCTTTAGTGCTCTAATTGGAAATATCTCACTCTGCTAATTGATCAGCTTGTCAAGGAATGGCATCTAATACCCTGACAAACTAATTGTTTAAGAGAATTTATATATGTGTTTCTCCTTCAAATGTCACTTTATCACTTATTCTGGCATCTGCACTGATTCCATCTTATCAGTAGCTATCTCCAATATATCACTAAACTGTGCTTATGAGTAAATTACTACACGCAGGTAGCATGTCTTTTCAAGCAACACTACTTAATGTAAGATATGGTATATCTTGTTGAGTGCAACAATTATTTTTTTTTATTTCATTACAGATGGTATAGTCATTTTTCACTAAACATTTAGACTTGTTAGATGATGATATTCAAAGCATTTATTGGGTGTACTAGAGAAATAAATAGGGAAAAGAGGCAAATCAAACCTGCTCGAATGCAGCCAATGACAACAAGAAGGGTGTAGGCCAAGCAGAGCACAAGGGAAGCGAGGTTGATGTACCGAAGGGAATGGAAGGAAGGCAGCTGAGATAGTAATATTAGCACTACAGTCACTATTATTATAAAATGGTACAGCTTTAGTGGGCCATCTGGATACAGATCGGTGTACATTATCTGGAAAGATATAAAAAATCAGTGCAAAAGAACATAAAAAAGTGGAAGGAAAAAAAAAAGTTCTGTCTACGCTACATAAAAGGTATATTTATCAAAAATATAGGTACCATTAGAGGATTTCATGTCACTTATTCAAGTTGTGTTTCTGTGTGTGTCTTAGGTCTCATATCAGATATGAAACAGAATTTGAAGCAGGCAATCAGTACTCAAAAAAGGACATCTCCTGTAAGTTTGGAATGCACACGCAACAAGTTGACAAATGGCACTTCATGATAATATGGGCAATAATTTGGCTTACTCAGTCATATGTATGTTCGTTACTTATTTCACAGTCCATTTTGTTATTTCAAAACTTCAACAGAAGCACAATACGAACCCAATTCCAAATCAGTGGAAATGATGAAAAGATATGCATGGGTCCTTTACTCCTTAAATCTTCATGGTTATAAATCCAAGTAAAGATACTCAAATGTTAATCAAACTCAGATTCGAGTCCGGTCAGAACCCAGTCTGTTGACAGCCTAAATTATATTATTAAACCTAATTCTAGTCTGTCGAAAATGTTATTTTGGTATGGTCAATCACATGATATTGCTGCTTCAGTTTTTTAATAAGCTCGCTTATCCTGTAACCATTATTTATTTGCCAACTAATTACAACTGCTAATAAAAAAAAGGAGGTTTCTTCTATCAATCGGTATAGTTGACTTTTGCACGATAACACCCACACCCTTTTCTCATAAGCATATACTGGAGTGATCAGTACTTCAAGAAATCATAAAAAAAAAAAAAAAGAGTGAACTGTCAAACATAAGCAGCTGCTACAATATTAGTAGTTTATTTAATTCAGAATTTCAATTAGGCTTCACAAAAACAAATAAAAAAATCAAAGTTTTAATTAGCAATTAACCAATTAGTAAATATTGCTATACATAGTTCCTTAATTTGATACCATTAGATACTTTTATTATTAAATAATAATGCTCTTTAAGAACAGTTAGAACACTCAACCCACGTCATTAACATTGCCCATCTATATCGAAATAATCACCACAAACAACTAGAAATAAAATTAACACAACAAATGCATATGTATTCAACTTGTAAAAAGAATGAAATATTTGATGCAGTAATTCAAAAAATAATCATAGAAGTGATAACAATTCGATGACAAACCTCAAGGCAATCTCCTGCCAGCAAAATCGACCCGATGCTAACTCCAGTATTAATCGTCGCTTGTACGGTTACCACAAAATAATACATCCATCCAGACCCTTTTATAAAAACACATTGAAAAAAAAAATCCAAACCTTTCAAAAATCTGAAAATCAACAAATATCAGCACAAAATAAAAATTACATAGAGAGGAAAACAAACCAAGAATATCGGCAGCCAGTTCACGAAATCGTATATGCCTCCTTCCTTTGCTCTCACAGTGATCCAAAACCTTTGACATGAGCATATAATTGTAGTAAGTGACGAAAAATGCAACCGTCAGTGAAAACAGCCCTGGGCCCCACCCCATTCCACGCAGGGCATATGGAAGAGCTAGCACAGTAGGGCCCACAATCGCCGTGGTCAGGTGGAATCCCGCGTGATACCATGTCCCTATTCGTCAGAACATTTGTATAGATTGAAAGAAAGAAAGATAGGATTAGTGAAGTGAGATTTTTCAATTTAAATGGCTATTGAATCAGGTTAGGATTGGATTAGGATAGGATCAGACCTTTGGATTCAAGCACGAAGGCAGCGCCAGCATCAGCAGGGTTCGATTTAGCATTGCTTGGAGATTGCTCCACATGCAAGGAAACATAGGGAGGTTTTTCACTCATCTCAATTAGTTAGATTTTGAATTTGAAGTGTGATTTTCGGTTTTGTCGAAGTTTTAGATGTTAAACGATTGGAGAAGAAGATATGAGAAGGGAAACATTTTGACCTCGGAACCTGGGAAAAACAGAGGGGGGAAGACTGATATATGCGCGCTATGATTGGTAGACCCGGTCTAATTCAAAAAAAAATTAATAATAACAAAAAAAAAAGAAAAGAAAAGATTGGTAGACCTGGTGTTATACGCTGATTAGTCTATGGACTTGTACTTGACAGGTAAATTCCATATCCTCAGAAAACAAAAAAGAAATGATGACAGTTAGGATCAAAATCGAATAATAAACCTTAAATAATCTATTCTCAGAGTATAATTGAGACATGTAATTGTAATCTAAATCATGTAATTTTGATTTTACCGGGGGTGGGAACACAAGATTGTAATTTACATTTGTCAATAGCATACTGCATCTATAATAAATACTTAAAAAAAAAAAAAATTGACAAAAAAAATATGAAATCGACTATATATAAAATTATACAAAAGTAAGTGAAGGTATAATTCAGGATATATAAACAGTAATTTTTATCTAAGATATTGAATATTATAAAATATAAAATAAAAAGTTTAAGATTAATTTGACAAAAAGAAATTTGATCCCCCCCCCCCCCCCCCCCCCCCCCACGCCCCAAAGTTTCTCGCAAGTGCAAGCACCACCGCACTTACAACTGCCGTATATAGCGTATAATATCTATTATCATCAACATAATATATCAGATGCTGCATGGCTCCAATCAATTTGGGATGTCAACTTGTCATGTGATGCAGTCGCTCGAGCTTTTCTCGAATGATAACGTGCAGACAATACTATTGCTGGCATGATGTATTGCAATAAATTTTAAAATAAAGATGAAGAGTTTTTTTTTTTTATTTCACGTTCAAAGAGGGATTATTAATATAATAAGATTTTGAAATTTAGAATCAATGATATATAATAATTTAAAGGAACCAAACAAGAAGTGTACGAACAACTTGCCAAATTATATTCTTCAGTGGACATTGTAAGTTCGAATATAGTACAAGCCAGATGGACTAAAAAATTCTTTTCCAGAATAAAAAAATGAAAGAAATATATCATTTTTATTTTGGAGAAGCAAAGCTCTTATGACTAAATGTAGGTAAGGAAGTTGATTTTGTTATTTACAAAATACTATCTTCATTAAAGTTCATTGAGACAACATAACTTAATTTATTTATTAGTCAACTCCAAGAGAGAGCACACAGAAAACAGAAGAAAAAAATACAACCCTCTTTGATGTAAATTCTTTTTTAGAAAGGCTCATTTAGTGTTTGCGGCGATCAGCACGAAGCTGATTACTGTTGCAGGAAAAAAGAATGGAAAAGCGCAACTCTCGATTTTGCGGTACACACATTGATCATGTGGGAACGATCCAATTTGGAAATTGATTATTGTCATCTGCAATTTTGCCATCCTTGTCATCGCTTGAACAAAGTGAACACATGAACAGACAAACTGAATATATAAATGATCAAAGTGAACATTTACAAACAAATGAGTATAATAAAAATAAGTTGAACAAACATATAAAAATCTGAACAAGAATGACAAAATTTATTTATTTGTATGTGTTCACTTTGATTATCTATATGTTTAGTTTGTTTTTTCATATGTTCATTATGTTTAAGCGATGGCAAGAGATGACAAAACTGCAAATGATAGCTATCGTTCCTGATCCAATTTTGACGAATTTGGGGCGGAATTTATCATTAATTGTGTTCGCCGAAGGTGGGAGGAATGTGGCTCGAAGTGGTTAAGAGCAAAAGAGATGTGTGTTAGATTGGTACGACAGGTCACAAGGCGGGTGGCATTACCACGTTGGGGGTAGTTTGGTCCTTTTTTGTTCCAGCGAAAAAAAATGAGTGCAAAAAAGGCTCTGATGGACAAGTCCTTTTTCCGTGAGAATCGGAAATGGATTTTTTCCAGTTAATCAATTCCTTTGATCGAAAAGGTCAACGGACGAGAAACAATTTCAATTACCAAGATTTGGTGGGAAATTTTCACGCTGGTGAATTCTCGCGAAAAAACAAGAAATTTGGTGCGATTTCAATCGCATGGAGCACCCACTTCTTCATTGGACCAAAATACCCCTCTGATTTTGATAAAATATCTAGATTTGATATACTCTCTCCTCTCTCCTCTCTCCTCTCTTCTCACACTCAAACTCTCCACTTCCTGGCCATGGCGATAGAGAGGAGCGATTTGGCGATCTAGTGAAGGTGGCCAAGGCGATAGAGACGAGCTCAACGGTTAAAGAGCTAGATACGAGGGCATAATGGATATTTATAAAGCGTAAAATCATTTTCTCTCTATTTTTCTATAGTTTCCTTTCATGAGAATTCAATTCTCATCAATTCTCTTTTTGTTGAGTTCGATAACTGAATTTCAATTGACATCATTTTTCTGTTAATTTGATTCTCACCAAATGAAATAAAATCCCATTAAAGTCCCATTCCGATCAGAGCCTAAGTGAAAACGGAGAAGGATTTGAATTTCGAAATGAATATGTCCATTTCCTTTTTTCACTAGTTTAAATCTGATCGAACGGTCTCTGATTTTTCATCAACGAATATAATTTATTACAAAAGTAATTATTGATCCAAAAATCGATCAAAGGAAATAAATATATTATAATTTTTTATGCTTCCGATTTTTTTATTATTGTAAAGGTCATGGCGTTGCATTTAAATAAAATATGTTTGTATAATAAGTTACACACCAGATATCAAAAAATGTAATAAGTTACACACCAAATAAAATATGCTTACCATCTATCTTGTACATTGAGGCATTTCACGAACATATTCTTAGTTTATACTTAGTTGATTTGTAATTTTCAATAATTAATTTATTAATCATGAAACCTCAATATAATTATTTTTATAATTCTACCTTAAATTTCTTTGGAATATCATGGTCACATGATTGTATTAATTTATATTTAGTTAATTTTTAGTTTTCAATAATTAATTTATTAAATTATTTTTAGAAAAAAATATATATTTTCCTAATAATTTTATATTTTTCTCATTTTTATGGCTTAAAATATGTTATTTTTAAAAATTTTGAGTTTCTAATCTGATTCATTTGATTTGTTTTAAGTCATTCGATTCTACATTCATAGTACTTAAAAATCATATTGCTACATAAAATGTGCATTTGGTTGCATACTGAAACTATTTTTGTGAGTTCATGCAAAAAGTAAGTCACTTTAATGCAAGAATTGGTCAATAGTACTTCTATCTAAATCATGTAAATTGAATGTATAATGAAGAAAATAAAACTAGTGTAAGAATTGGGCATTAAAAATTGAAATCACTCTTCGAGTGTTTGACAATGGAGAAAACAAACAAATCAAAATTGAGATATTGGTGGATAACTAAATTATCATAGTCTTACAAAACTAATTATCGTCTTCAAAATCTTTTTTACAATTGGTAAAACAATTATCAGTCTTCAAAAGTTTTTTTACACTTACTTGAAAAACCTGACTTGAATTGTAAATTATGGACTCATTTGGAAAAAAACAAATACCTAAATACATATTGTTAGTGTTTTACAGAAAGAGTTATTAAGGATGATTCATTTCACTAAAGTTTTTATTACACAATACACAATAAATGCACATCCCTAGAAATAGATACATTACATTATACCAGTAATAAGAATTTAAAGCTTTAAAATGAAGACCTTGATATTTGCTTTCGTGCTTGAAAAGGATAAATCTTTCTTGAATGAATCCATCCAATAGTGAAAATGTAGTGATTTGCAGCTTAACGGTCTTAAAAATTTCAAAACTATTTCACATCTCAGGAAACTTTTCATACTCCAAATATGGGCTCAATTTGGAGTTTAGGCTTGCACTTACATCTCAAGAAACTTTTCATACTCCAAATATGGGCTCAATTTGGAGTATCGGCTTGTGCTTATTAGACCCACCACTGAACAAAAAGCAATTTTGATGGTATCAGATAATTTTAATTGAGTAATTTAGAAAATCATTTCTAATTTTCAAAATTAAATTAAATTGGAATCACATGCAGAAGTACCGATATCGGTGATATACTATCTTAGACTTTTAAAGAGGGAAGACGCCTTGTTTCCTTCCGAATTAGACAGAGATATGTCAGTTATGTGTTGTTGTTTAAAGCGCTCATTCTCTTCTTGCTTTCTCCTCAACTTGGCGTGCATTTTTTCCTCTTTAAACCTCAATCGCCGATCTTCCTTTTGTCTAAGTCTTTGCACCAACTCAACCGGCGCTCCAAGTAAGATGCCTCAGCGCGTGCATGATCCCGAAGACGGATCAGATGATTCAATCTCCATTAAATTAATCGAAGGCGAAACCCCATTTGGATTCAGTTGTGGAGAGAGAGAGAGTGTGTGAAGAAGATGGTTGTAACATTATTAATGTTTGCTATTAGTTAAAGATAAGTAATTTGATTTTTATGAAAATTTTTAGCAATAAAATCATGTCATATAAATTACTAAATCATTCGAGTAATGATGATCATAAAACTAAAAGTTGCAAATCATAAAATTTAGAATTATAAATATAAATGATCAAGTTTATAAAATAAGCAGACTTATCATATGAAAGTTTCAATATAGTTTTTGACGAATAATCATAAAATAAAATGCCTTACTATAAAACAAACAGACGGTCAAAATAGACCAATGTTGTATGAATTAACTCATAAAAATTGTTAGATGATAGCATCGGAAAATGATAAGCAAAGACTATATAAAATTTGGAATAATATAACTCGAATCTATTAAATCAAATTCTGTTAAATTTAAATCGTTAGATCTTTGGTTTAAAGTATTGAATTTTGTGAACCATAGGATCTCGGGGCCGGACATCAAACCTCTACTATTTCCATCTCTATTCTATTCCTCTCTCTCTCTCTCTTTATTTCGCGACCAGCCTCTCCGTTCTTGTCTCCTCTGATAGCCAATCCCCTTGCTCCACGCACGAGCTTATCGACGAGGAAGTCGCCTTCAGCCTTCTCCGTCTGATGGAGATCGGCTAAAATTGGGAATGACGAACATGGTGAAAAAGGAGGAGGAAAAAGGAATAGAAACCAAGAGGGGGTTGTGCGTTATGGTGAGTTGGTGAGAAAGAAAGAGATGTAGAGAGCTTGGATTAATTGATTCGTTACATGAGGCATTTTCCTCAAGTTCCTGTCTCTGTCTCGGGTCTCCTCTTGAAATTAAGATTCATTGAGAAATTAGGAGCCTGCCCTTGTGCTAAATTGTTATTGAGATGGCCTTGGTATCAGCCCATGCATCTCTAGATCCCTGTTTCTCTCCTTGATTTTGGCTCATGACTCAAATATGGTGCCGATACAGCCTTGTACCAGTCCGATATAGAATCTACGCGTTGCAGGGACTATTTCATAGATTTTGCTGGTGTTTGGGTTTCCTTGCAAATGCCTCTGATAGGGTCCGGATCTGACCTGTAGCTTCGTTAACTTAAACCCTTGCTTCTTGAATTCGGTTGTATTGGGTGTAAGTCAAAATGAGTATGCGTAAGTACTGAACTAATTAATCAAATTAAATTAGATTTTGCACAATGAAACTTTTTATTTGCATAAAGTTGGATCTTGATTAAGTATCCGATTTTAGTTAGTAACTTAGTATACTTTATTACATCATCAAGCATATAAACCTGGATTCACTTACTGATATAGCTCTTACTGATATAGCTGAGATTAATTATGTAGCAAGTTGATGGCATGAATTAAGATTCTATAACCAGTAAACGGTACTTAAAGAGAATTATGGTTAAATAAGTATAACATTTTGTAGAACTCAACCAATTAAACCTATTAAACTGCTTAAGAGCCTTGGTACTAAACAAGGAACATATGTTCATGTACTACTAACTGTACTGTCAAAGTAATTTTAAAAATAAATTATATTCTATCATGATACAAACATCGTAAATAGAATAGTAGGAAGTTAATTGTTTTGATTATGTATTTATGTAGAACTTTTGCCAAATCAATCACTTAAAATATTAAATAAATAAAACTTATGCTAATCAACTATGCCTTCTCTAGCATTTAACGTGTTTCATTACTTAACTATGTAAGTTAACAAAAATAGGTTGCATTAGATTAAATTAAAGGATAATTGTAGGTTCAGTTACAATTAAGCATGCACAATAATCTAATGCATAATGATCCTAATATGAATATGTTACAATTTAATCAATTATAAACAAGTTTTATATAAATGGTTCCGTTACATATACTAAACAATATTAAATCATAAGTCTTCTCATATAACATATCATTCACTAAACCTAATGATTTAGAAGTTCATAAATAAATCCTACTTATATTTTCAAGGTTTTCGAAACTATAAGTTAATGGTGTATGTAATTAAAACAAGCAAGTTCTGTTAAACTTATTAATAACTGGAAAGTCACAGCCAATTTACTAAATAAGGAATTAATATCTAATAGTATATTATAATACCGAATCCCCTTCAATAAGACCAAAAATCTGATAATCGCAACTTGAATCAGTTTAGTAAGCTTGAATCATCAGATGACACCTCTCAATCGGGGCAGCCCATACCATTTAACGACTCCAGTCAGTTTGTTAACTTAGAAAAATTTAGGATTAGGTTATTTAAGTTCCACTTGATATGTCTTAGGAAACCGTTAAACTGTTCTTTAACAACAAGGTATCATTCTAATTAGGAATAGAATCAAGGATCGTCAAGCGCAAGAATGCCGGGCGTAAGGACTGCTAGATGTATGAGCTTTTATAATGTTTTCAAAAATAAGAAATGAGCTTGCCAATACTCAGGTAAGGAATTGCGTGGATTTTTGTTAAAGTCTAAGTACTATTTAAATTATTTTACTTTGATTCTTCTATTTGTTTCTGCATCACTCGGGTATTTTATGGGGAAATTGTTGAACTGTATGTGTTTTATATATGCATTCTGAGAGTCCATTTGGCATGCATAATCAAATTCTGCATCTAGAAATGCCCTTAAACATGGAAAATAGCATTTTGAAATGGACTTCCATAATGGAATATTTGAAGGATTACAGTCAGGTATTTTGAAATCAGGAATGATAACAGTCTGCAGTTTTGTCATCCCTTGAACAAAGTGAACACATAAATAGACAAACTGAACATATAGATAATCAAAGTGAACACATACAAACAAATAAGTTTTGTCATTCTTGTTCAGATTTTTATATGCAGGTTCATCTTATTTTTATTATACTCATTTAGTTATAAATGTTCACTTTGATCATTTATATATTCACCTTGTCTATTTCATGCGTTCATTTTATTTAAGCGGAGGCAAAAGATGACAAAATTGCATATGACAGTAATCAATTTTCTTTTTGAAATACCTTTGTGATGAGTTTGACTAGAGGAATATATCAGACTGGAAGGATTATCTGAGCGATCTGTCTGATCTGATTAACGAAGCGTATAAATTGTCACTCTCCGGAGTTGGGTCGATCGCTCCCAACTACCAGCCACTTCGATAGCGCTATACGAGTCTAGAATATCAGCAACAAAATAAAAATTACATAGAGAGAAACAAACCAAATTTCAGCGGCCAGTTCACGAAATCGTATATGCCTCCTCCCTTTGCTCTCACAGTGATCCAAAACCTTCGACATGAGCATATAATTGTAGTAAGTGACCAAAAATGCAACCGTCAGTGAGAACAGCCCGGGGCCCCACCCCATTCCAAGCAGGGCATATGGAAGAGCTAGCACAGTAGGGCCCACAATCGCCGTGGTCAGGTGGAATCCCGCATGATACCATGTCCCTATTCGTCAGAACATTTGAAGAGATTGAAAGAAAGAAAGATAGGATTAGTGGAGTGAGATTTTTCAATTTAAATGGCTATTGAATCAGTTAGGATTGGATTAGGATAGGATCAGACCTTTGGATTCAAGCACGAAGGCAGCGCCAGCATCAGCAGGGTTCGATTTAGCATTGCTTGGAGATTGCTCCACATGCAAGGAAACAAAGGGAGGTTTTTCACTCATCTCAATTAGTTAGATTTTGAATTTGAAGTGTGATTTTCGGTTTTGTCAAAGTTTTAGATGTTAAACGATTGGAGAAGAAGATATCAGAAGGGAAACATTTTGACCTCGGAACCTGGGAAAAACAGAGGAGGGGGGAAGACTGATATATGCGCGCTATGATTGGTAGACCCGGTCTAATTCAAAAAAAATAATAATAATAAAAAAAAAAAAAGAAAAGAAAAGATTGGTACACCTGGTGTTATACGCTGATTAGTCTATGAACTTGTACTTGACAGGTAAATTCCATATCCTCAGAAAAGAAAAAAAGAAATGATGACAGTGTTAGGATCAAAATCGAAAAATAAACCTCAAATAATCTATTCTCAGAGTAAAATTGCGACATGTAATTGTAATCTAACTCATGTAATTTTGATTTTACCGGGGGTGGGAACACAAGATTGTAATTTACATTTGTTAATAGCATACTGCATCTATATATAATAAATACTTAAAAAAAATTTTGACAAAAAAATATGAAATCGACTATAAAATTATGCAAAAGTAAGTGAAGGTATAATTCAGGATATATACAGTAATTTTTATCTAAAATATTAAAAATTATAAAATATAAAATAAAAAAAGTTTAAGATTTGACAAAAAGAAACTTGATCCCCCCCCCCCCCCCCCCCCAAAAAAAAAAAAAAAAAAAAAAATTTCTCGCAAATGCATGCACCACCGTACTAACAACTGCCGTATATAGCGTATAATATCTATTATCATCAACATAATATATCAGATGCTGCATGCCTCCAATCAATTTGGGATGTCAACTTGTCATGTGATGCAGTCGCTCGAGCTTTTCTCGAGTGATAACGTGCACACAATACTATTGCTGGCATGATGTATTGCGATAAATTTTAAAAATAAAGATGAAGAGTATTTTTTTTATTTCACGTTCAAAGAGGGATTATTAATATAATAAGATTTTAAATTTAGAATCAATGATATTTAATAATTTAAAGGAACCAAACAAGAAGTGTACGAACAAATTGCCAAATTATATGCTTCAGTGGACATTATAAGTTCGAATATAGTACATGCCAGATGGACTAAAAAATTCTTTTCCAGAATAAAAAAATGAAAGAAATATATCATTTTTATTCTGGAGAAGCAAAGCTCTTATGACTAAATGTAGGTAAGGAAGTTGATTTTTTTATTTACAAAATACTATCTTCATTAAAGGTCATTGAGCCAACATAACTTCATTTATTAGTCAACTCCAAGAGAGAGCACACAGAAAACAGAAGAAAAAAACACAACCCTCTTTGATGTAAATTCTTTTTTAGAAAGGCTTTGCAGCGATCAGCACGAAGCTGATTACTGTTGCAGGAAAAAAGAATGGAAAAGCGCAACTCTCGATTTTGCGGTACACACATTGATCATGTGGGGACGATCCGATTTGGAAATTGATTATTGTCATCTGCAATTTTGTCATTCTTTGTCATCGCTTGAACAAAGTGAACACATGAACAAACAAACTGAATATATAATGATCAAAGTGAACATTTACAAACAAATGATAATGACCACGTCGGGGGTAGTTTGGTCTCTTTTTGTTCCAGCAAAAAAATGAGTGCAAATAAGTGAAAATATATTTAGTTGATTGTATTAAATTATCATTTCTTTGGAATGATAATCATTTCATTTCTTTGGAATATCATGGTCACATGATTGTATTAAATTATATTTAGTTGATATGTAATTTTCAATAATTAATTTATCAAATTTTTTTAAGTAAAAATATATTTTCCTAATATTTTATATTTTTCTCATTTTTTATGGCTTAAAATATGTTGTTTTAAAAAATTTTGAGTTTCTAATCTGATTTATTTGATTTGTTTTAATTCATTTGATTCTACATTGCTCAAGTTCGATTTTGGAATTACTAGTTTTATGGATCATCACCTGTAAAATTATATTGTTAAATAAAATGTACATTTGGTTACATACTGAAACTATTTTTTTTTTGAGTTCATGCAAAAAGTAAGTCACTTAAATGCAAGAATTGGCCGATAGTACTTCCACCTAAATCATATAAATTGAATGTATAGTGAAGAAAATAAAACTAGTGTAAGAATTGGGCATTAAAAACTAAAATCACTCTTCACGTGTTTGACAATGGAGAAAACAAACAAAAGTTGAGATATTGGTGGGTAACTAAATTATCATAGTCTTACAAAACTAATTATCGTCTTCAAAATCATTTTTTCCACTATTAAAGTAAATATCATAGTCTTCAAACTAATTATTGTCTTCAAAAGTTTTTTACACTTATTACAAATTTGGAAAACCTGACTTGAATTGTGAATTATGGACTCATTTGGAAAAAGACAGATGCCTAAATACAAATTGTTAGTGTTTTACAGAAAGAGTTATTGAGGATGGTTGATTTCACTAAAGTTTCTATTACACAATAGGTACTAATGAAGACATAAATGCACAACCCTAGGAAAAGATACGTTACATTATACCAGTAATAAGAATTTAAAGTTTTAAAATGAAAACCTTAATATTTTCTTCCGTGATTAAAAAGAATAAATTCTTCTTGAAGAAACCCATCCAATAGTCTGAAAGTGCGGTGATTTACAGCTTGACAGTCTTAAAAATTTCAAAACTATTCCACATCTCAAGAAACTTTTCATATTCTAAATATGGACTCAATTTGGAGTATAGGCTTGCACTTATTAGACCCACCACTGAACAAAAAGCAATTTTGATGGTATCAAATATTTTTAATTGAGTAATTTAGAAAAGCATTTCTAATTTTCAAAATTAAATAAAATTAGAATCAAATGCAGAAGTACCAATATCTGTGCTCAAATTTTGTAAAATTTTAAACATAAAAAATATCAAGAAGATTTTCAAAAGCGAACAATGGAATTAAAATAGAAACAAACTCATAACTCTAGTTTCTAATGAAAAATGATTTTTATTGTTAGATTTGTCTCATAATCTCACATTAGGCAATTTTAGTTTTTCTAAGATCTTCTAGGTAATTTTATCTTTCTCTTTATATTTGTATATGTAGACACTTTTGAGTAATAAGAAACTTATTTCAAAACTCAGCCGCAACTGTTCTCCTTTTCTCTGTTCACTTTGTTGTCTCTCCAACTCTAGCTATAACATTTATCAACAACATTTTGGTGGAGAATTTCATACACGGATGATATATATTAAATCACAACTATTATTTCCATTGCAATATGTACTTTTCGATAGATTTCTACATATAAATACCTTGATATACTATCGCTTTTAGGCCCAACAATGTGTATTATATATTATTGTATAAGTATATATATATATATATAGATATATGTTTGTTGGAATAATACCATTCCCAGACAAAGCTGTTTCAAATGATATCAACTAATTAGCTTAAAATAACTCTTCTGAGAATATGATTGCAACATGCATTATGAGTCATTTAAGTTTGATTTGACGGGGGTTGAGGCAAAATTTTAAATTAAGGTAACAAAAGATGAAATAGTGTAAAAACTTGAAAATTTCAGTCATGGGTAACATAGTTGTTTTCGAATCCAAATCCTGTCTTGCGCTACACCGGGTGTAGCGCAGCCACTGGCCGTCTGATCAAGATCGCATGGAGATGATGGGAGTCTCGTGCATGTAACCAGATTCATAGGTCCGCAAAAAATAAACCGTTCAGATCAGATCGGACGGCTTGTGGGTGCACTACTCGTTGTGTCGCACGACATCAGATCCGGGTCCGTTGTTTTCTATTAGGATTCAAATGTATCTTCAAAAACTAATTCATGGTAGAATTCTCCTGAAAACTTTTGTAGTAATCTGACATCGATAATACTAAAAAATTGATAAAAGTATGAAAATAAAATATAAAAATTATATTAGTAATAAGTTCGATTTAGCGCATATAACTACTATATAGTTCTATTTAAAATGTTGTAAAATATATAGTATAAATTTATTGAGATTTGACCAAAAAAACAAATAAGGCTCTGTAGAAGATAGCTCTCACACACACACACTTGTCACAAGTGCATCCACTACTGGACTTGATGACTACCCTATATAACGTATAAAAGACATATTCAAACAAGTGTTTAGGCTTAGTTTTTGAAAATTAATGTCAGTTATTGGTGTTTTGTCGAGGCTTGTTTTGAAATTGTTGCTAGGCTTGATACATAACTATGTCCAGGCAGACTAGGCTTGTGGGTAGTGTTTTGTTTCTAATATCATACCGGATACCGGATAATTTTGATCATATCAAAAATCAGAACAGTGACCAAATGGCGGTATTCGAAATTGTGAGACAAAATATCGAGAAGTTTTGGAAAACACTTAAAAATTTTGGATTTCGGCCACTGATCGGAGGTGCCGGCATGCATGATTTTAAAAACATTGCGTGTTGGTTGGGATTAAAACTATATGCACACGGGCATTCTTCGTTTCTACCCAACTTTTTTCGCTGCATGCACTCAAAATTTTTCGATGCTTCTGGCCTAAACAGATCCACAATTTTGTCCGCTCCACTCTATTTTTGCTCGGCATCCGAACTCATTGATTGGCAGAAAACCAGACTTAAGCATTATTGAAAGATTCGATTGAAAACGACAAATGGCATCCCACCTTTCTTATTCTCTGAAAATCGTCGGTCACTGTGTGCAAAATGTCCCCTTTTCAGTACATGCATTCGCGTAGAATTTAACTCAAACTAGTACATTTCAAGAGCATTTTACTTTAGTGGAATTTATACAATAGACATTAGCTAAACTTGGTGCCTGGAAATTGTAAATATAAAGAATATTAGAAATGCAAGACCATTTAAATTTGAGACCTCTATATTTAATTTAATTTTAGACTTAACACAAACTATTTGAGAATTTAGTTTGAAATTGAGTAAATTGCAATTATAAAGAAAATAAGAAGCACAATTTGAGACTAAACTATATATTTAATTTAATATTTTAATTTGAGACTTAGCACAAATTATTTGAGAATTATGCTTAAAATTGAGTTTTTTTATTTAAGAACTATATTTGAAATTGATAATTTTTTAGGTTTATTGGAAAAAATAATAAAATTTATATTTGTCATAGTACAAATAGGTACGACAGGTTAAAAAAAAATTCTTTTGTTAAACTTATTTTTATTATGATTTTTTTGGCTACAAATTAGTGAAATATCAGCCAAAAATGGTAAACTTTAAAAAATTCGAAATTTTTTTTCAAAAATTGTAAAATTTTGTTTGCTATGAGTGATGAAGGCTTAAAACCTAGGTCAAATAAATTTATAACCTAAGACTTTTCCTCACTAGTCGTTCTGGTAAAGCTTAGGGTCGAACCCACAGGGACGGATTAAATTGAATACCGGACTTTACTTCCTCACGAAAGCTAGACAAGACAATTTTTTGGGGTTTTGTAGTTTAAAAAGACAAATAAATAAAGTACAAATAAATATTTTTGGTTATTTTTGGTGATTTAAGGACTCAAACAGATGCAAATGAATGTCCTAAGGATAAGTGTTCAATTAGTTTAGCTTTTAAGACAACTCTAACACGATTTTCACCAAGACAGAGGGTCATTTCGGGGAGAAACAGATCCATTTCGGGGAGAAATGGGTACTGTTCAACACTAAAACTTGCCTTAAACCTATTGTTTCGACTTGATAATTTTACTGGATGTTTTGTGAAGGTTACTAAGCGACCAGACCCTAACCCTAACCTCAACTTTCGCTTCTTGGTTCTGGTTTGGATTTGATGTCGGGTTTTACCACAAAAACAACTAATCCTATACTCACGTAATTAGACCAGATTGTTTAGGAATACTTAGTTGGATTTCCAGAGATATCTAAAGTCCTGTCGGTGCAATAGAAGTTAGTCCTTTCGGTCGTTAACTAACCTACTCTTTCGAGCATTGGTTTATCTCATGTACTTTAATCAAATCAATTATTTGGTCGAGTTATATCCTATTAATGCTGCGCATCATCAATAAGTTAACGTTCAAGCAATTAACCAATTCAATCAAGCAAACAATTATTTCACAACTAAATAAACCATAAAATATCATATAAATCCATCAAGTCATCACAAAATACTAAACTAATCTACTAACTACCCTTAAGACATAATAAACTAGCCTAACATGCAAGAAATATAAGATACAAGCTCCATCATCGATACAAACAAAGAGAGAAGAAGAGATATAACCAAATAATCTCGCTAAACTCTTGTTTGCAAGGCTACAGAGTCGTGGTTGGATTGGTTCTGCCGCTGTCGCGTGTCAAGAATCGCTCCAAGTTGCTGTCAAGGTCGTGCTCAATGAAGAATGGTGAAAACCCGCGCCTTTCGGCGCGAGAACGGAGGTGGAAAAGGTGGAATTTGGTGTATGGAGGCTTCGATCCCCCTCTGGAGGTAGAAACGTGCATATAAAATCATCCCAGGTGGCCAAGAGGCGGCTAGGGCAAAGGGGAGGCGATTTGCACTTTCCTTCTTCGAAAATTACCAAAAACGCACTTTCCAGAAGTGCATTTCGCACCGAAATCCGTACATTTCGCACCGAAATGGCAGCACTGCGCACCGATAGTATTTGGGCCGTAATTTCTTCATCCGGACTCCGATTTAGGTGATTCAAAGTTCGTTGGAAAGCTTAGGATGAGCTCTACAGTGCTATGGACTCATTTAGTCATTTTCTTCTCCAAAATTCTCCTTTTTATGCAATTATTATGTCCGTTCCACCAAGTTCCTACAAAACAAATCAAATGCCACGGCAGTACCAAAATCTAGAAAAACACAACAATTCATGAGAAAATTATAATGGTTTGAGTAATATTTAGGTGCTAAGTACGGTCAAAATACATATAGAAATATGAGATATCAAATCCCCCCAAACTTAAATCTTTGTTTGTCCTCAAACAACGTCCTAAGCTTAAAGGGTAAGACTGTACTTAGACTTAGAATTGAAACGTCTTAAACCAATGATGCAATGAAAATTTATTTATCAAGTTTATTCAAAGGTTCACATGTCAAAAATAAAGCCAATTAAAATTATTTCCAAGGACAAGGGTTTAGTTCTCTTTTTGGTTTAAATTGTGCAACACTTAGTTCTCATGAAATCTCAAAATCAACTCAAGGACCTTAGCTTCACTTCATCAATTCAAATGCAAACTCAATTTCAATCGCCCGTTCTTTTTCATACGTCGCAAACATTTGTAAAGAAAGTTTTATCAAAACTAAAAATTCTATAATGAGTCTAATTTTGAATTTCTCACCAATTTGAATTTGTGCAAGTCGAGTCGCGGTGATTTACATCACTTAAGGTTTTACGCTATTGGGGCTTGTAAACAAGCTACCAGCACATGCCGCACTGGGGAGATCTAACTCTTATGTCACACGACTAAGGCCACGGTACACTTGGGCCAGAGCTCCTAGCAACATAGAATTTTCATTTCTCCAATATTTGTGGAATTTTATTTGGAATTGCAAGTCCCTTCGCACCTTCATTTTCGCAACTATTTAGATTTAGTCAATTTATGTTTGCTTGTTGGTGATTCAAGCGTTCAAGAACAACTTAGACTCATCTTATAATTTTTAAAGTTGATAAAAACTTCTTTGAACAAAAGCTTACAAAATACAAAATCGTTCACTCGGCAAAAACTTGTGAGGATTGACTAAAAATGAATTGATAATTCTATGCATCCTAATTCAGGTCCTATCCTATCAAACAATCATTCAATTGATCTATTGATGCACAAACCAACCTAAAATCTCCTAAACAAACGTTTATCCTTAAGAAATAATTTTAAAATTGCTTTAAAAATTCAAACTAATGTGAAACAGTGAATAATATATCAATACAAACCTCTCAGTGATAATACATGCATCAGAAAAAATCAAATTCGAAAGTTCAAAATTTCAACAATTAAATCCAGAGCCTGATTTCGGTCTGAAATGAAAGTAAAAAATTTCAAAAAATGGCCAAAAAGATGCAATTTTGTCTCATATTTCACATTTTCCTCTTATTTCCCTCCCCCCAAATTGAATCAAACACTGTCCCAGTGCTGCACATCACAAAGAAAAGTAAATAAAAGGGAAATGAGAAACGCACCAAATTAATGATTGGCATGATAATTGGCATAAATTTGGCGTGATTCGGCACTATTAGGCGTGGGGCAATATTGAGAGCAACGTGGTAGCAAATTGGCAACAGCGTAGTTGGTTTATTGTGGCATGCAACTCGCATGAGGTCGTGCGTGAGTCGTATGTGACCCATGGTGCTCTAGCGCGGGTTGCAAGTAGGACATCCACAATCAATCAAACCTGCATATCAAACAACAAAATCCAAACCAACCATAAGAGATTTTTTGTTTTTTTTTTTTTTTTTTTGAAAGAAAATTGAAATAAATAAATAACTAAAAATTTTAAGACTTGGGTTGCCTCCCAAGAAGCGCTTGTTTTAGGTCACGAGCTTGACCACCTCTCATGTTCATCTTATCTTCACTTTACGCCCATTTAACGCATCATAATTCACCCAAAAGTACTTGAGAAAGACTCTTGAAATATGCTTGGCGCTTCCTTGTTTGGATGTCAACTTCCTTCGCTCGATTGTGATGTGATACTTGATTTGTGGTTTGTTGTCTTCCATCGCATCACAATTCGTCAAGCATTTTCCAAGTTGAGGGCTCAAGTCAATTTTGGTGATCTTTTCTTTCGTCACGCCGGATGCCTCAACTTTGAGAGGATTACCACCATCTTCCTTCTTCTCAAATTCATCAATAATAGAGACTATTGGAGGATCCTTCAATTCCAACTCATTAGATTTTTTCAATATAAGTTAATCTAAGTGGAATGAAAATTGGGAGGATATTAGGTTGAGGTGCTACAACTTTTGGTTTTTCTATTTTCTCTTGTTCTTCATTTGTTTCAAATTGTGTGTCCTCATCACTGTCAGTCTCATAACAATTTGCAATTTCTTTCAAACAACTAAAACTTTCTAATTCTTCATTACTTTGCAATGTTACTTTATCAATTTTCTCATCTTGTGATCTATATGAGGAACACGTTTCTTGAAGAATTATGGTCTCAAACATCTTTTCTAGTTTTGTGATACAAGTCTTGAACTCAGATGATAGAGAGTTGAATTTTTCAAGAGTTTCCTCATTTTGTTTTCTTTGCTTGTCCATAAAATCCGATTCATCATTTGACATTTGCAAAGGTAATGGAGAATCATAAGTTTCATAAAAGAAAGTCGATCTAGAGTCGGGTTGAGACATTGAACAATGATTATACCAAGAAAAACAAGAGTTGTTAGCCAAACCAGAGTTGTATGCATCGTGTGAGTTCTTTGCATCATGTTCTCCTTCCCCACATGCTCTCCTTATCGTGTTGTTCACCACATTGAGTTGATGCTTGACTCGATCCATGCGATATGAATTTTGCACGTCGGTTGTTGCCTCAGGTTTTCTCCAGACGAATCTTCCACGATCCACATGGTGGTCTTGTGGGCCATAGAAGCCAGTGAGATTGCTAAAGTTCTCGAACTCTTCGTGCCTTTTCTCGCATGATGCCCTTATGGTGTTGTTAACAACATTGAGTTGGTGATATATTTGTTGCATGCATGTGTCCTTTGGATCTCCTTGTCGCCTCCAATTGTTCTCAACTTCATGTTCACAATCCTGAAAAGAATAAAACATGGTGACACAAGTGATTTTTTTTTCTTTTTTTTTTAACAAAAATAATAATAAGAAGAAAATAAAAGATACAATGTCTAGTCTCCCGTTACTAAAGTAAATTCTAATATCAACACCGTCCCCGGCAACGGCGCCAATTTGATGAAGGCTTAAAACCTAGGTCAAATAAATTTATAACCTAAGACTTTTCCTCACTAGTCGTTCTGGTAAAGCTTAGGGTCGAACCCACAGGGACGGATTAAATTGAATACCGGACTTTACTTCCTCACGAAAGCTAGACAAGACAATTTTTTGGGGTTTTGTAGTTTAAAAAGACAAATAAATAAAGTACAAATAAATATTTTTGGTTATTTTTGGTGATTTAAGGACTCAAACAGATGCAAATGAATGTCCTAAGGATAAGTGTTCAATTAGTTTAGCTTTTAAGACAACTCTATCACGATTTTCACCAAGACAGAGGGTCATTTCGGGGAGAAACAGATCCATTTCGGGGAGAAATGGGTACTGTTCAACACTAAAACTTGCCTTAAACCTATTGTTTCGACTTGATAATTTTACTGGATGTTTTGTGAAGGTTACTAAGCGACCAGACCCTAACCCTAACCTCAACTTTCGCTTCTTGGTTCTGGTTTGGATTTGATGTCGGGTTTTACCACAAAAATAACTAATCCTATACTCACGTAATTAGACCAGATTGTTTAGGAATACTTAGTTGGATTTCCAGAGATATCTAAAGTCCTGTCGGTGCAATAGAAGTTAGTCCTTTCGGTCGTTAACTAACCTACTCTTTCGAGCATTGGTTTATCTCATGTACTTTAATCAAATCAATTATTTGGTCGAGTTATATCCTATTAATGCTGCGCATCATCAATAAGTTAACGTTCAAGCAATTAACCAATTCAATCAAGCAAACAATTATTTCACAACTAAATAAACCATAAAATATCATATAAATCCATCAAGTCATCACAAAATACTAAACTAATCTACTAACTACCCTTAAGACATAATAAACTAGCCTAACATGCAAGAAATATAAGATACAAGCTCCATCATCGATACAAACAAAGAGAGAAGAAGAGATATAACCAAATAATCCCGCTAAACTCTTGTTTGCAAGGCTACAGAGTCGTGGTTGGATTGGTTCTGCCGCTGTCGCGTGTCAAGAATCGCTCCAAGTTGCTGTCAAGGTCGTGCTCAATGAAGAATGGTGAAAACCCGCGCCTTTCGGCGCGAGAACGGAGGTGGAAAAGGTGGAATTTGGTGTATGGAGGCTTCGATCCCCCTCTGGAGGTAGAAACGTGCATATAAAATCATCCCAGGTGGCCAAGAGGCGGCTAGGGCAAAGGGGAGGCGATTTGCACTTTCCTTCTTCGAAAATTACCAAAAACTCACTTTCCAGAAGTGCATTTCGCACAGAAATCCGTACATTTCGCACCGAAATGGCAGCACTGCGCACCGATAGTATTTGGGCCGTAATTTCTTCATCCGGACTCCGATTTAGGTGATTCAAAGTTCGTTGGAAAGCTTAGGATGAGCTCTACAGTGCTATGGACTCATTTAGTCATTTTTCTTCTCCAAAATTCTCCTTTTTATGCAATTATTATGTCCGTTCCACCAAGTTCCTACAAAACAAATCAAATGCCACGGCAGTACCAAAATCTAGAAAAACACAACAATTCATGAGAAAATTATAATGGTTTGAGTAATATTTAGGTGCTAAGTACGGTCAAAATACATATAGAAATATGAGATTTTAATATATAGATTGGATTCGTTAATTTAGATTTGTCAATTTGAAAAATCACCGATCAAACGATCATGGTTTACGGATCCCTTTATGAAATATTGTCACACCCCAAACCAAGCTATAATCTGGGGAGGACAGCCCCGCCACGTGTGCACACACTACTGTGCACCCGTAAGGCTATAAAACAGTGTCACAGACAATAGTCATCACAAATATTTATTACATAATAAAGGATTAGTTTGTTCATACATAAGAAAGGCCGGTAAATAATTACATATCAAAACTTCCAGCCAAAGACAAACAAAATCCTATAATAATAGATAATAAGATAACTACTCCAGCTCGGCTTGGTCTTCTGCTAAATCTTCCTCCGCTATGTCAGCCAAACCTGAACCTGTCTCCACAAATCAAAGTATTGTGGGATGAATACATTAATACTCAGTGTGGTGATAGAGTGAGCCAACTAGGTCCTGGTTAATTTCTAGTCAGAACTAAACCATACTTAAACACTTTTAAGATCCTATAATTTAATGCAGTTCCTAAGTGTATATCAGAGTGTTTAATGATGCAACTATACCTGTTATGACATGCCCAAGAAAATAGAAAATATCTGGTTTTGTGGAATAGTATACGAGATAATATTATAATTATACGAGAGTCAAGCACCCACACTCAGTAGTCAATCATAAGCGTAACAAATCCAGAGTCAATCCTCACAAATCCCAATATGACATGGACCTTGCCTTAAGTAGATCTACTTACATTCTTTATACAGAATCATAGCTCGAAGAGCCCCGAAGGCCAGCTCCAAGCCTACAACCCCCGTCGAGGTGTAGGTCAGTAGACGCGGTACCGGTGTACTGAAACGTGGGAGATCGAGAGGTAGTCTAATAGATAAGTGGCAAACAACCCCATAGAGTCCAGTCGGAACAAGCGGAATATATATCAACAACCAAACAATAATAATTAACTACCAAGTGACCGCAGTACCGCCTAACGGTCGGTCTGCTGAGTGATTATCAGAAACGCGTTGCTCGTGATCGCTATCATAAGGAGACCACCGGCATTCAGCTTGGGTGCAATCTCCCGATAATGGAAACCTCAAGCAAAACACTCTTATCTCACTCGGTCTCACTATCCTGTACCATATCAGATGCAAGTGTTGACTAAGGACACTTTTAAGTTTATTAGTCACATTTTTAATATGGATGCATATCCTACACATGCAAAACTAATATTTAATTAATGACATGTGCTTAACTGTTTACTTAATGTTAATGACATGATATGCACACAATTAATTAATGATCTAATTCTTATTCTAAAGATTAAACAAAACCTAAGGCATCCACACCTGGAAAGTAGGGATCGAAAGCGACTACTCAGCTGGAGGATCGGTGAAGTCCTGCTCTGCGTCTCCACCCTCGTACTCGGGGTAGTAGTCGTCTCCCTGGTAGTCAGTCTGGTCACCTGAAGAACGAAGTTACGCGTTAAAAGCTAACCTAACGATTAAACCCATTATCCCTCAATTGGATTCAGGTTCTGGTCATTTTGTTGTTATTCTAAACTTAACTTCTAATTTATCTTGAAAGGGGACTCAGTATTAAAATATGTTATTATCTTTAATTAGTTTCTGGAAATAATTTGACGGAGTTCCGTTTGAAACTAGTTGTGAAGAAAAGTTGTATAAATATTTTTAGAAATATTTTGTTAAGTTCTATTTATAAAATCAATGTGTAGAGAGTCGTTTTTGACGATTCCTATAAGTCCAAACTACGACGATTTAGAGACATGTCATACTTTGTTTGATTTAGGAAATCATTTGATAAGTTTAGTTATAATTTTAATAGTGTTTTGCTCAAGTATGAAATACTTTTAATAATCTATATAAAATAAGTGTTGTTTTAATTAAAAGACTTGAATGCAAATCAATATAAGAAAACACAGTTTATTCGAATTGTTTTGGGATCATACTGTGTCCGTTTATATCATAGTATCTGTTTTGAAATTATTTTACGGACAATCTAATCATTTCCCATTTTAAAAGCCAACAATTTTATTTTCGAATCCGTCTCGATTTATATCTCGGCCAAAAGCTTTTAATACCAATTTCCATCTATTTATTTCATGCCGTCAAAATTATGCACCATTAAACATATAGTTCTCGTTTTATTTTTCTTTCTCAAAATCCAACTTAAACAAAATCTCAAGCCAGCAAACAAAGGGGATGGGCCATGCACAACAAATGACCAAGCCCAAACGTAAATATAGGTCGGACGAGCCCAGAGGAGAAAAATCCACACAGCCCACACAGAAAGGATCCGAACGGATCCAAACAGAAAATCACAACCCGACCCACTAACTCAGACAATAAGCACTAAGGACCCTAAATCAATTTTATTCTCATAAAAATTACCTAACAGTCCTCGATAACAGAATTTATTATAGACCCGTCCTATTTCAGTTCAAAAATATTTACACAAAGGTCCCTACAGTAAGTTTTAGCTATGAAACAGTCCTAAAAACTCAAGAAACTTCACAACTTAGTCCCTGGCTTACACAAACCACGTACCAGTAACATGACAGGGGTACAGCAGCTGGTACCAAGCCTGTACCAGCCTGGTAACAGACTCAGAGGAGCAAACAAAAGGAATATAGCACAATGAAGAAACTAACTACAGATCTCTAACTCTATAACAATCATTTTGATCCTAACCAAACAACCACAGAGCAATTCAAGTAACAACACAAGCTATCAACCGTGGTGAACCAGATCAAAGCATTCCCAAGCATGTACAGAATCAAATTGAGACATCTAATATTGACAGATCAAGTACTAACCTAAACAGATATTTTCATCAGATTATCATAAGCTAACAACGATCACACAAGCCATAAAACACACCATATACAAGTCCTAACATAGAACAAGGAACCAAGTATAAGCACAGATCAAGCTTTTCTTTTCAGTTCAGAGATCAAGCACACAGGGACACCACATAACTCACAATTATAAGCCTTATCAGTAAATAACAGATCAATCGGCAAGCACATCTCAAATTCTATTCTCAAAGAACAATCACACACATTTAGCAATAGAGCTTAGCTATGCAATTCCATAGCTTTCAATTGACACGCAAGCACACACAGATAAAAAGGGAAAGGGGAATAGGGTTTTTGAAACCAGTACCAACAGAGAAGAGGAAGCAAGCAAGAAGAGAAGGGAAGAGGAAGCAACTCGGCTAGCACACCACCTCTCACCGTCAGTGCCACCACCACTTCGCCTCACCGTCAGCGCCACCACCACCTCGCCTCGTCGATCGCCACCATCTCCACTCCGATGCCTACGCCTCCACCTCTCTCTTTCTCTCTTTTCCTTTCTTTATTTCTGTTCTTATCGGGTTTTGTAACGGGTCTGAGCAGAGAGAAGAGAGGGACGGCTTAAATAGGCAGGGGAACTGGAGAGGAGGAGAGGTCGTACTGCTGAGGTGGCGGGAAGCGAGTGGGTTGAGGAGCGGTGGCGGGGTCGGGGTTGTGACTCGATGTGGGGACGGCTTTGGGGAAACCGAAGGGGAAGAAACGGGGTCACGGAATTTCCGGAGAGAGTCAAGGGTCTGGGAAGAGAGAGGCAGTGGGAAGGTGGGGTCGGGGCTTCTGCCATTGTCGAGTAAGAGAGAGAGAGTTCGAGGGGGATTGTTGAGCTGGCGACGAAGAGAGGAGAAAGGAAGACGGGTAGGGAGGTGACCCGTTTCGGAGAAAATGAGAGAGAGAGGAGTATAAAGAGATATGGAGAGATCAATCAGAGGGCTGAGAAAATTCAGACATCTTAATACTCGATCTAATGGTCCAAATCAAAGGGATTTTTAGAAATTGATTTATACAAGCAGTGGAATAGAGATTTTGACACAATTTCAACTCATACAAATTTTATGAAATAGATTTTTGAATTTTCTATAGCATGATGTAATTGTTTGATCAACTAATTTCTTTGAAAATTTTATAAATGGCCGAAATTAATACCATAACGGATTCGAAATAAAATTGTTTCTTGTCAAATAAACGGGAATTTTGATTAGACTTTGATTTTTCATCAATTAAATTTATTTGTTTGCTTGAAGATTTTTATTAACCAAATTAACTTAAAATTTATATTTTACGGGTTTTTACAAATATGGTTCACAATAGATATTCTCATAAGTGCAAAAATTTGGTATACCTTACTGATGAAATACAAACCAAAATATATGTAGCATAAAATTTCGCTGAAAAAATAATACCGTAAAAAAAATAAACAATAAATCAATATATTCATAAGTGCGAAGATTAAAATATTTTTTTTAAAAAAAAGGGAAACGATGACAAGTGAAGTAGATGTAGCATGGATTCATGGTAATCAGAACTGTAAGATTAACATGCCACAATTACGATGCTACTTTTTTTAAAAGAGCCTCTTTTATGTACCTTTTTTTAGACAGGCTTGATAAAGACTGATAAGTAATTCTTCTTCTATGTAAATTTTACCGTACTCCTTTTTTTAACTCAGAAGATTAATGCGGGTCCGTCCCTAATTTCATTTCCCTCTCTAAAACCCTACCCCGCCTCTTTTTCATCTCTCTACGATCTCACCTTCTCTTTTCCTCTTTTCCTCATCTCCGCTCGTGATCTTCTCCCTTCTCTAGGGTTGAAGCGCTTGGTGGCCGCCAGTACCTATTCCATCTTTCCTCCTCGATTCTGGTATGGCTATTCCTATTCCTAATTTCCTATTATGTACGATGTGAAAATGTGTGTTAACTGTAGTAATAGATGCCGAGCGATTCATTGTTTCGTGGATTTGAGGCATGTTTTGGTTAATTCTAGGTTCGTAAAGTTAATTTGGTATATTTTGAACTCAAGAGTTCTTTCTGCTGATTGAAATTAGATGTCATAGATAGACTCCTTATTTCTTTGACCACATGCTATTTTCCTCGTTGTTTGGAGTATATGTAACTAGCTCTAATGTTGTTTCGGCTGTGTTGGATACTGGTAAATAGGTGTTTTAATCTGATGGTTCGTACCAGTTTCTGCTGTACAATTGTTTGTCCAGTTTGTAAAGAGTTTATGCATCTTTCAATACTTTCCTTTCGTCATCTGAGAAAGCTTGTAGGGAGTGCTTGTAGAATTTGCATTTCATTTAGTATTTAACAATTTTAAAGGTTTTGTAGATTCTACAATGCATGTAGAGATTCAAAACAGAATTACCAGAACTGTGTGTTTGTAGATTGTACAATGCATGTAGAGGTTTGAACAGAATTACCAGGAGTGTGTGTTTGTAGATTGTTCAGCCACCAGTTTGACCATTGAAACATGGAACCAATAGCTTCGCCGGTTTTATGGTTGTTTCATTTTTCAAAGCAAAGGCTAACAATGTTTCCTTATATATAATTGTTATTTATTCCTTCAGTTTGATTTCCAGAGATGCATTACAAATTGTCTAAGTTAAACTATAAAGAGGGCAAAAAAGGAGGGATTTAGCCAAAGGTTTTCAATTTTGCTGATTTGGTTTATTTATCTAGTTAAATTAATCTATTGATTATTATATAATGTGTAGAAACATGGTGTTCAAGTTTTTCTCCATAGAGTCTCGGCTGAAAAGGCTCAATTATTATAGTGATCTATTAAATAAGGCAGAGGCTCATTTTAGTTTGGAAATGGAGAAAGTTAAGAGGCAGATTATTGAAGAAAAAAAGAAGAAGAATTCTGGGTTTTACCAAAATATCTGGACAAGGTTCTGGCCCCGACATGAGAATACAGGAAGTCAAGCTGACATAGAAAATGGTGAAACATTTCCAACACCAGGTGCTCCTCGTAAATTAGAATCCCAATTTGGTAATGTTTTTTTTATCTTATTTTAACATATTGCTAGATAGAGTTATAGATCTACCTATGTAGATTAATGTTTGCTTGCCTAGCAATTTTAATTAGGTTTAGCACTCTGAATTTCTTCTTTTGTAGTTGCTGGTGTGTCAGGTAGGCTTACTGGTACATGACTGATACCTCTTGAACACACCAGTAAAGGAAAAACATTAGAAAAACTTCAAATACTACTCTGAATTTCTTCTTTTGTAATCGTTGGTGTGTCAGGTAAGATGGCTTACTGGTACATGACTAATACCTCTTGAACAAACCAGTAAAGGAAAAACATAAGAAAAACTTCAAGTACTGAAACATATGATCCAATTTTTCTTTTTTGGTGGACTGATAGAGCACTCAGAGATGAGAATTAACTCTTAAGTCAATTGCTTTTTCATTTCTTAATTCAGGTCTTGTGTGAATTACAGCGGCTGAAATTGCCAAGTTAATTGAGTTTTGCAGTTCTTTTGATAATAGTGCATACAGGTCCTTTTTTATGGTCAAGGTGTTTCATATGGTGTGTTGCAACCAGTTTTGATATTGTGTAAACACTGTAGGAAAGAGAAGTGGACCAGAGACAACCTCCAAGGCTAAGGAATAGCAAAGCATGGAGTTCTGACACTAGAGGGGAAGACAATGGCGTCTCAGACGGAAAAAGAAAAAAAAAAATCTTGTTATGTTTAACATTTAGCTTACAAATACATTGTCAATGTTTCTAACTGTTCTTTTAGAGATTTTATTGACATGCACTTGTCATCTTTTTGTTTTGTACTTGTTATATGTCATGATTTTACTATCCGTTCTGTCTCTTTTCATTTGAAATTGTTAAATGTCATCATTTAAACGGGGCTGCCATTTCAATTGTATATGTTGCTTTTGACTTTGTTATACATGATTTATGGTGAGCCCCAAGTGTCATATGTACATATTGGTTTGATGTTTTTCACCGTTAAGGTCTGTATGCCTTGGATGTGTTTGGCGACTTAATGGGTTAGTGGAGTTATTGGTTGAGAATAGTGGGAATTAGGCAAAATACTAATTTCTTTATAAAATACTTGTCTCAATGATGCTTCATACAATGACCATGTAGTACTAAATTGCACCTGCATTAATTGTACAATGCAAAATCAAGATCAAGAGTTGTGCCGTTCCATCTTTTTTCATGCAACAATGATTAGCTTCGTTCAAAACTCTTTACAAAAATCATCTAAATTGGCAAACTCCTTTCATAGAGGCGTACGTGTTTTATGGTCTGGAAACAAAAAAAATAATATATTACTATAGTGACTACTCTATTGGTATTTCGTGTAAATTGTCTTCACAAAACTGAAAACTGAAACAAAAATGCTATTTAAGTGATTCAATCTACGACATTGTTACTAAAGAGCTTAAATTGGTTGGCATCAAGAACTAGCTTTCTAACTGACGACACTGCACCAATAATACCAACGATGGTGAATATAACCATAATGGCATAATTGATAAATTCACCCAATAAATGGGCTTTCCCCTAGAAGGCCGAATTTCCATGTATAATAGCAGCGGAAGTATGAAATCTAGAGGGATAAATCACCCTTCGCACCTACAACTGCTGCAATGTCACCAAAAAAGGGAAGCATGGCAGCCATGAATCCACAAAAGATCATGTAAAGTGTTCTTAGCTAGGATGATTCTTGGAATAACGTTTCTCTTGGAAAACATCCCTTGGGTCGAGTCAGCCAAGTTCTTCTCCATTATCTCCAGTGGCGGATCCACCACTGGGTCGGATGGGGCTAGAGCCCCACCTAGCGCCGTCGAGCCCATGGAGCCCCACCTTAGCCCCAGCTAATTTTTTCTGCCATTGGAGTACTCGAAGGTCCATTGTATGAGATGGATATATGATTAACTTATGTTGGTCCAATGTTCTTATAAACTTAGCCCCACCTAAATATTTTTCCTAGATCCGCCACTGATTATCTCATAGGCTACTTGTGAGTAGACCTGCATTTGAATTATAGGATGAGTCTTCATTACACTTAAAAAATAGAAACAGTCATTACTGATGTGATCAGATGATTGTCTTTTGATCATAATGTATTATAACAAGGATATTTATTGTAATTGCACATCTATAGTCAAAGATGACTAAACAGTAAACATTGTCCTTTGTCATTCTATAATGAAGATGTTATAAAAATACGTTAAGAGATTATATAGAGTTTTCATATATATTATCCTTGTTCAATTGGGTGGTCAAAATCAATTTTAAGTTTTCTTCACTAAAAAGTGAAGTATGGAGCAATTTCGAAATTATAATTTTCATCAAAACTATAATAAAACTAGAATGGAAGATGATATCGCTTCATAAATTACTTGCTTCCCATGAAAGAATCTCAAAAAATGAGCATACTAATTAAAAAAAATTAAAAAAGACAGGGATTAATGAAAATCAAGAAAATTTGTATTTCCAATGGTATCATATGGTTCAATTATCCAATAAGCACTACTTACTAGTCCAATGGCTAGCTGCTGAAGCAGGACAAAGATTACAGTGAGACCAAGTAGCCAAGTAGGTACCAGGGAGGGCTCACACTGTCAGGCATGAGGCTCTCAAGCACATTTGAACTGACTTGACTACCGAAGGCCCAGTATCCTGAGATCGCAGCTGAGTAAAAGGTGAAGAATATGACCGTGTAACAAAGCCTTAGTGCCTTTGCCATCTTCCCTGCTGCAGTGCTGGAGGTGCCAAGGTCGCCTACATGTTGCCAATTTAAAATCCCATTGAATTGGTAAGTCTTTGATCGCTATTTTTGCAAATTTTCTTAATAGAAAAGGATGGGGCTGTACAAATGCGAGAGTATTGAGGTAGTGAAGAAAAAAATTACTTGGATTTCTGGTAATATTCCATTGCTGAACACATGCAGATGCCAAAATGGCGATTTATGAAAGCGATACTGGCATCGGTATAGCATTTTAATAAAAGCATACTTACTCACGAATTAGTTATCTCTGTCGACTTTCACGCAGATGATTCTCACTAGCGGTTACGATTATTTGGGTGCATAGACTCGCATCAGTAGGGGATGCAAGTAGCTTTCTGCGTTTTATGACACAGATCCTCGCAGGAGAAACCCAGATTCTAGTTGAGCAATTAATGAGCGGTACAGGTGAGACTCCCCAAACAAAACGTCTCCGTAATTGATCAATCCTTTTATTACTCAAATTGGCTGCTTGAAGGAGGACATAATTAGATATATCGTTATAGAGGAGATAACTGATTTTGCGAGCTGGCACCGACCAGATCCTTTTATATGGCCAATATAAGCTCTCATGTTTGTAAATAGACTTGCCAATCTTTCTGTTTCTTATGCAATTAATGAGTATGAAGCTTAAATGAGAAATATTTCCATTCTGTTTACTAATTATTTTTTTTTTATTATAGAAAATAGTACTTGAGGCAATCGTAGGTATGCTGGGGAGACGGCTGACATGTTGGTATTACGCGCGGTACATGAAAACAAGGTATATATATAAAAGATTAAATATACTGCCACACAATGGTATGCACGGGAATCAATAATATCGGTTAAAAATAAAAAGTCCGAACGTTTTATTTTTGTCTGAAAATTTGAATTAATCAGAGTTCAATTAGGCAAACAGTTTTTTTCAATATATATGAAAGCCAGACCATTTCTCTATCATTAATATTTTAGAGTTATATAATTGACAAGTATAAACCAGATTCAACTATTTGCATGGCGTACCAATGATGATTTTGGACTACAAAGTTAGAACTTATTATTTAATCTGAAGAGAAAAGTTGGGAAGCGTAGTGGTCGGCTTTGTTCGAGTAAATATCACATGAAAGTTTGCTAAAAAAATTTGTAAAATGCATTCTAAATTGTATAGAGAGTTGCAACATAATTATATTCTCAATGTTTTCTACTAATTTAATTTTGTGCAATGCATAGGTGAATGAGATTGGTTAAATTTCATTTTCCTCTTTTGTCCTGATTTTGTTTCATTTTCTGGATATGGATAGTTTAATTTGATATAATATAAAATTTTGGAGCAAGTGTTTAAGCTTGAATTCGGTTCTCGGCAGCATGTTTGTTATGAAACTGTAACATTTTGTAAAATAAAAAAAAATCCAATTGGAATTGGACCTTAATATTATAAATCTGTCAATCATAATAAATAAATGTGGAACACAAAATAAATTTAGTTAACTTAATAAAGTAAGAATAATTTCTCATATTAACGTTGAAATATAACTCCTAGGAATTTGTTATAGAATTAATGAAACCAATACGACAAAAAAAATTAAAATTTAGTATCAACTATTAATTAAAGTTTAGAAACTTATAACCTTAAAAAATTATTAAAATAAGTTTCTAGTTAATCTCAACTGTTGGATTACCATAACTTAGACTTTGGAATTATTTTGATTGTTGGATTAAGAGAAATAAATGTAGATCGATCTCAGCCATTGGATCAAAATCTAGACTAGAATAAACTGGTTTCTCCTTATTTCTCCTCTCTCCCTGCCCGAATCCGATCCCAAACCCTTCCCTCTTTCGTTCTTATTCTACTCCTCTGCCTCCGATTGGCTCGAACCATTAAAGAAGAATCCCTCCCTTCTAATCAAGATCGTACGGCTGTCGCTCAGGACCTCTTCCTTTCTCTGCAACCGACCTGTTATGTGGGCCCTCTCAGTTGGTTCTCATCCGAATGCCAAGGTGGACTTGCGTGATTGGTGTCTCTCTTGCACCGACCGACCCTTTCTAGCCTATAAATAGGCCATCTTTCTTCTTTTGTTTTCTTTACACTTCACCTTTCTTCCTCTTTATTTTGGGTTTGAGATTTGAGAAAAAAAATTGTGGGGCAAGATAAGTAATGAGAGCATGGGCCGTAGAAAAGAACGAAGGCTGAGGTTGAGAAGTGGTGTTAATCTGAGGTAACTAATATGTTCTGGTTTCTCCTTCTTTCCTTTGTCCGTTAGCACCAAATTTTGATGTTGATGTCGGTTTAGAGAAGTGTGTACTGATCTATATGTCTAAGGAAATAATTTCCTCTCTGTAATGACTGGCACCTCTAAAATAAGGTTGGTACAGTCCAAATATCAGTTGGTGTGGGATGGAAATCGGGTTCTGGTACGACAAAGAAAGTACATGGAAAATTTGTAATAAAATTTATGATATTCAGAAATTGTTAAGTTGGGTATGAGAGGCAAGTTTAGTATACACGTGATTGTTAGGCAAAATGCATGTTAAACTGAATTATTAAGGTAATAACATGTAATTTGGGGCAAAGGATGCGTGGGAATATGGTACTCGTGTACACCAGTGATTTGGGATGGAATAACGATTGTTTGGTGACTTTTTAGCTAATTGACTTTTTGGTTTATATAGCTAAGTATATTCAGGTTCAAATAATATAGTTATATATGAATATTAATTTAGGATTATAATGCAATTTGAGTGGTACTTTGGTATATCAACAAAATAAAAATGAAAGAGTAACTCTCTTGCAATTATTAAGTTGATTATAAGTTAACAAAGTTAATAAGCATATACCTTTGCATGATATTTGTATTTAGAATATAACTATGCATAAGTTACATTAATTTTAAAAATATACTGCTCTATTTCAATGGTTGAACGTGATGTAAGTTACATGGATAACAACAAGAGAATCATATGACCAATAGTGAGATTGAATGGAATACATGAAGTACTTCGTGTTTGATGTTTCTAGCTGTAAAGGCAGCTTAGGTATATCAATTGAGTTGTTAGATAATTGTATACACGTTTCTAAGGTTAAATTTTGCATGATAAGCATTTTATGCAATTATTTTCCATTAGGTTCGGCTATGATTAACAATAAGCTATGTTTATGCAAGATTTAATGAATATGCTTGGGTTAACGGGAGGTGAATTCTATATATAAGCTTGGTAAATGAATATTTTATTCTAAAATAAATTCTAAAAAAATAATTTCAGAATTCCGAGAAATACAAATGTATAACTTGTATATATAATAGAAACAACCAGAATTTTAGTATAACTTATTAGTGACTGGAAAGTCAAAATCAATTATTGAATAACCAAATAAATTACTTAATAATATTTCAAAATAAGAATCATATCAATCAAGAATCTGAACTTAATCATCTAAATCCACATCAATCTGGTAATTAAGTCTGTCAGTATGGTAACCAAGAACCGTCTGAAAATAGGTTATTTAGGTTTTCCTTAAAAGTATTCTACGTCACCATTAAACGGTCGTTAAGATAATCACCTTTTCTTATTAGGAAATCGTTCTACATTTAATATGAGATTATCGAGCCTAAGGATCGTCAAGCAGGAGAATCCCAGATAGGATGATCGTTGAGCACTCGAGTCGCCATAGAATGTCAAGAAGATGCTTAAGCTTTCTATTCAGGTGCAGACACGTGGATTTTTATAGAGATCCGGTCCTGATAACTTTAAATTATGCATGACATTTTGCTGAACCCTTTGGATGCATTACACAATAACCATGTAGATTTAGGAACAGATATTATAACTCAAAGTTTCATGTTGAGAAGATCTCCCTTGTTAAAATGGTTATGACAGACAGGCAAGTTTGCATACATGTTTGTAATGAATAAACTGAGTTGTATCAGTTTAACCTAATCTTGCCTGATAATCTTGAATGGTGATTGTGCGTGATTGGTACTGGATAATGGTAACTGGATTTGAATGTCAATCAAGCCACTCTCCGGAGTCGGTCGGCCACCGGCTTCGGCCAGTTCGGTAGCGCTGTTAGAATATGGAATTTCCTCATGTGCCCAGGGTTAGGGATACGTCCCTCATGTGCTCGGTGGGTTAGGGAAAGGCTTCTTCATGTGCCCAGCCGGTTGGGTTAGAAAACCTGAGTGAGTTTTGATGATATGATTTGTGATTATGAAATTCTCTCTTGTGCCCAGGGTTAGAGCTACGTCTCTCATGTGCCCTCGGGTTAGAGAAAATATCTTGCTCTTGATTCATTTGTGTGCATGTATTGGAGTTATGTCCTAGAAGTCAATATTTAATGACTTATTTTCTTAGTTTATGTTAATGATGATATTTGATCATTTGTTCCTAGAGTTTATTATTGACAGATCATTCAGGTTGAGGATCTGAATTGTAGATCTCTGTGGATCATTCATTAGAATGACAATAATAAATCTAAATCGTCCATAATCTTGATAATTAACAAGGAACATTAATTATCATAAAAGATTAGTATGCAAGTTAAGTGATGATTAAGTTCTACAAATCATAAGTAAGGAGTTACGAACTTAATTGCATATGTGTATGTTATTGGAACATAGTACAGGACTTGACCCAATGAAATAAACATATAGATTGTGTTATGTGTCATTGTTTATTTCATATGAGTTTGATTCTAAGTTTGAGATGTTCACCTTTTCCACATGAGGATAGGTTCAATAAATATCGTCTAACGTTGATTCCTGATAAAGGCTGCTATAAGGACTTTATTTATGTTCTCTTGAATTGTGCGGGGAAAAGTTGTTCATCAAGAAAACCGTATGTCCCTCATTAGTATACCTAGTGAGTGATGATATCTGTTTGGGCCCCTTGATGGAGTTGGATTGTATGCATGCAAACTAGACGATCAACTCTAGATCAAGAAATGTATAATCTGCAAGAATGACACATTCCTATCTTGGATTATACAAAGATATCGTGTGACATAAGAATCAAACAAAGAAATACTTTTATTTCTTATGCAGGATTGAGATATTGTAACGGTACATTATTTATACGAATTGGGAGTCATAACGTGTTGCTAGATACCGCTTATGATTATTGGAAATAAATAACGATTTATTTCCATGGCCAACATAGTATAAATCCTCAAATAGGGTCGCACAAATAGGATTCTAACCACTTGGTGCATTTATTGTTTATTCACAATAATGTGTATTGTGAAATGTGATAAGTTAATTAATTAATTATATACCGTTATGAACCGTTATAATTAATTAAATTAAAAGGATCATATGGAAACAATATAATGCATTAGCTAATCATAGATTAATTATTAATGAGTTAATAATTAATTATGTTCAACTTACTTTAATTAGTTTGAGCTAATTGGGCTTCTATTTAATTGGTTAATTAAAGGCCCGATTTAAGGAAGAATGAAGAGACAATTAAAGGAGATTCATTAATTGGTGAATTAATGAATAAAGGCCTTTTATTAAGATGGCCCAAGAGAGCCCATTAGGTGGCCTCTTAGGGTGGATGACATACTTGTAAATAGTATGAAAATTGGATGAGAGTGGTTGGCTATATAAAGGGGTCTCTTTGGGAGAAAACCCTAGCCGTCATCTCTCTTCCTCTCCCCTCCCTTGCGCCTCCACCTAGAAGAGAGATTTTTCTCTCTTCTCCATGGCTCTTCCCTTCCTCTCTTAGCTCATGTGTTGAGCATCCCACCTCTCTTCCTCTCCATTAAATAGTTAATTAAGAGAAGCAAGGTGATTAGCAAGAGGTTCAAGAGAACTAGCATTCTCTTTGAGCTTGGTGGTGGGTCCTTGGTGGGCTAGAGGCGGCCATAGATGGTGGAGATGGTGGAGCACGCACCCCATCGACTCCCATGCCATGGATTCGAGCCTCATGAATACAATTTCATGAGAGGTACAATTTCTCCTACCATCTCTCTTGATTGGATGTGTGATTGCTTTAGCACTAGATTTTTTGATTTGCTTGTTGTTAATGGTGATTAATTAGTTGTAATTAATCTAAAATTAAAATATGAGTATTTCCTAACAGTGGTATCAGAGCTATGGTCGTGCTTAAGGTTTTTCACACTTAATTAAGTGAGAATTCGTAATTAATTAAGTTAATTAGTGATGTGCATGCTTGCTGGCCCTGGAAAGGCTGTTTTCTGTTTTTTTGCTTGTTTTTCGTGGTGTAAAGCTCTCTGAAATTTTTTCCTTCTTATTGGAGGTTGTAGCCCTTTGAGTTGTGGTTGTTTTCCCACTGGAATCATTGAAATTCGATGTAAAATGAATTTTTAGTGATTTAAACGGTAACGGTGCGCAGATCTGTTATTCTGCTGCACAGTTCTGTTGTTGTGGTTGGTAACAAATAAGTTTGTATACAAAGTACCTGTAACTTTTAGATAGGATTAATCTAAACTTGATGCTCTTTCTAGATATGTAAATTTTGTTGCATATTTCGGATATTATGTGGGCGTTCAAGGATGAAAAGTGATGAAGTTATCAGATCTGTTTTTTCAAACAAACTGATTGTTTTGAAAAACTGTACTTATTGAGAAACTTTTATGGAAAAGTGTTGAAATGGAAATGTTCTCCTTTAAGTCTGGAATCTGTGAAAATTAATTTCATAGATTTTCATTGAGATTTGATACCTCAACCGAGTGAAACCTTTTTGGTCGACGGTCTGTTCCAGAACAGGATACCTTGCTTAAATACTTGTTATCTCGTTGATCTTGAATATAACTTGTGGATTTTCTTTTCATGGAATGATAGCCTATTGTATATAGTATTTTTCTATGTAAATTGTTTGCTGGAAAAATATCAAGGGGATGATCATACAGATCAAAAGGTTGAGACCCATAACAGAATTTTCTCTAACGGTGCTTCGCGCACAATCTGAGGATTTGTCTTTTTTGGTTCTCCCTGATGATAATTGATCTCTCCTTGAGATTTTTACAGGTAATCACAATCTTTGTAAGGAGTTCTCTGGATTTATTTCAGATTTTTTGGAGGCCGAATTATTTTGAATTTTTTCGGGTCCCGAATTTCGTATTTTAATTAGTTAAAATATTTTCTAATTAATCAATTTATTGAAATGTTAATTAGAAGACTCCTTAAATACCCTCCTTTCTGTTTTGATAGTTGGATTTAATTTAAAAGGGCTTAAACAATTAGTTGTTAAGGTTAAGCCTTCTTTGCATTCGGAAAACTTGAGCAACAAGTATGCACAAAGATTCTAATTAATGAAATTAATTAAGAGCAAGTGAATCATGTATATTGTATATGTGCTAACTTTGTTTTGTAGGAGGATGTGGGTTTGATATGGCTCAAGATGTCAATGCCTTGTGTGTTGTAAAATGTTGTGAATGCATGTGATTGCTTGTAAAGTGGCCTAAGGTGCCTTGATAATTAAGTGGTTAATTTTTGATGTAACTTGTGAGGCTTGCATGCCCCTAAGGCCTAGGCGGGGTTTTAGGAATTTTATCACATGTATTTATTTCCCTTAATTATTAGATAGGATCTTAGTAATTAGTGGGAGGGCTTGATTAGATTAGTTTCGTTACATGGAGATGCGACGAAGACTAATGCAAGCGGGAGCCATACAAACCCACGGCAATGTTTGAGATGCTTATTATTATGTGATTGTTTGTGAATGTCTTGAATTGTCATAGGTAGGTATGGGTGTATGCTTACATGACCACCAAACAAGAGTCACATAATTGTTTTGTCCCAAATACGATTAAGTCAAATCGTCCTCCTTCTCTCTATCCCCCTCACGTCAATTGCCAATCATGGCGCGGTCCGCCATAGCGGACGTCATGGTTGTCAACCTTGATAGTCGGGGTACAAATAAAAAGATTTGTTAGGAGCAAATAGAGAGAGGTTGCTTATCGATGGACCCAACAAGTTTTCTTGGACATCGGGGCGAAGTTTGTAAATATACTTAGATATTCACAAACCAAGAATCATATGGTTGATATGATTGGTTGGAGAACCTACCTTGTCTAGTTAAGTAGGGTGTCGTGCCATAGCAGGCTCTACTTGACGAAAATGAGGATCTTGGAATCCATTACATTTAGGGACATTAATTAAATGTAGTGGGAGTTTTTGTTTATCATTCCATAAACAAAACATTGCATAAACTAAATGACCTTAAATTGAAATTGTTATAGATATTAAATATGTTAATTTCGTTGCGATCAATCTTTGGAAAACGACAAACTCGTTTCTAAGGTATTCACTTGGGGAAGAAATACCGATTTCTAAGACATGTTCTTGGAAATGAGAAACTTGAGCAAGTTTAATCCCAAAAACGTTCCTCAACTTCCCGAACATAGCTTCGCAATGATTGATTAGTTTTGACGAAAATTATTCAATAAAGCGAATGCTCATATCCTTTTAGAAGTTCTGGACCTTTGAATTGGAGAATTCATAAGGACTATACTAAGACTTCTACACTGTCATCCATTTACTCAAGAAGACGTTATTAGAGAAAGTAAAGATAGACTCAATCATTAATGATCGAGTAATGGAGTGTGAGTTAACCAAGAGACTCTTCTTATAAGAAGATAAATGTTTCATTAGCTTGCGAACCGAAAGATTTGAGTAGCTAATTGACAACTAGAGATATTAAGATCTCCAATATCAAGGATTGTTGATATTGTCATACAATCTCTTTCTATGGATAAAGGATATATTGTTCGCACACTTGTTAGTGCTAAAAGTAATTGGTTAAGTATTAAAGGAATACTTCACCAAGATATGAGTTGAATATTTGAGACCCTCACTAGTGACCGTGTGTCACATGAGATGTTTCATTTGCCATTTATGGGAGGCATTTGAAAGGTTGTCCGAAATACCATGATGTTCTAAACCTTAAGATATTTGTCGTTCAAATTATCTCACTATCTCTAATTCACACTAGTAATTAGGTGCTAGTTCATGTGTTCGCATTTAACGAAATGTGTAGACAATGATGAATAAGAGAAAGTTCGAGATAAGTAAAGTAAACTCCGTTTTGGAAATGGCTTATACGTCTAAGCCGCTACCATTGAATACGTAGAGTTATCTTTATTAAATAAAGAATTTGTTTAGGAATTTGAGGTTATATACCTTATTCCAAACATCTCATAAAACCTTATCTCCATTTCATATTTGATGATGGATGATCATGTTTTGTAATAGAGAAATGTCGTTCTCTTATTGTTATGAATTTGTGTATAAGATTTCACGCATCTTGATTGAATTTGCTTGAAATAGATAAACAAATTTCGAATGACAAATATGTAAGACTTCACATAAAGTATTTGACTTTTATGTAAAATAGTCGCTTAGTCGAATATAAACAAGAATCGCATTATGAGAGTCTACGTAACGTGGAGCTCGTAAATCAATTTGATTGCAAATCAATTGAAATTCATGCGAATCGTGTTTGTTAAATGACAAAAGCGCCTTTGAACTACGAAGGTTTAAAGGACAAGTAACCTTATTAAGACTTATACATATTGATGTATATAGACCTACAGGTACTTGTGCAATTGAAAGGTTGTTGAAACTTTACCACTTGACCAACAATCATTGTAGATATTAACGTATCTATTTGATATGATGTAAGTATGAATCTTTTGACAAGATCAAAAGGATTTCAAGAGTAAAGTTGAAAAACTATTCAATAAAAACAAAAGTCTTAAGATGGATCATGGTAAATAGTTAAGTCATGTAGTTTGATATATTGCCTAAAGAGTATGAAAGACGTTTCACTACTCGCTCCATGAGGAACATTGAAAAATGTATCCAAGGATGAAGGTATCGAACATTGTTTAACATAGTTCGATCGGTAATAAATCAAATTGACTTGTTCGACTCATGTAAGGGATTTGTGTTTGAGGACAATATTGTTTACACTGAATAAAAATTCCATTGAAGTCTATTGAGAAAGATATCTTACGAGATTCGATCTCTAGGTATATTGTTTCTCAAGATTTGGTGTTGAGAAGCTTATTTCAAGGTTCGATTGATTGATAAGCTTGGACCCAAATAAGACGCTTATTATTTTGTAGGATATCTTGAATTAGCCAAAAGGTACTACTTCTATGAACATGATAAGAACAAGGTAGTTGTTGCTCATCATAACGTAATCTTAAAGAATGATATTCTCAAGAAGAAGTAGTGGGAGTAAAGTGAGCATTAAAGGAGTTTATGCGTCACTACAAGAAGTACCTTTATAGGGAACTTGTCACTCCATACATGGTGCTTAGTGGGAGTTGAGCGGAACTTGACTCACAAGCAGTTGTGAAAGGAAGAAGTTTATAAGCACGCTCGCTTCTAAAGAGTACTCAAACATCTCACGAATGGATGATGTTAGAGAAACTCGTGCAATACATTAGGATCAAGAATCTATTCTACAAGATGTTGTAGAAGTAGTTCGTAGACCTCAAGCACCATTCCTACAAAGATCAACGAGAGTGAATTGCCTAAACTGAAAAGTACATAGGTTTCACAACATCCTCATACTTGACATGTGAGGATCCGTTGATAAATAAAGAAGCGATGGAAAGACCCGATTCCACAAGTATGGTTTGAATCTATATGATCTTTAAGTGCAATCCATATATATAACAACAAGGTATAGACCTTGATTGATGTTCAAGAAGGAGCGATCCATCTAGAATATTTAGATGTTTAATAAGAAAGATAGATATGGATAGCAAGTCGACTCTGTACAAAGCACAATTTCATGATTGATGCTATGTCTAAGTCGATAACAAGTTGACCATGTACAAAGCACGGCTTCTCGCTTGTAGCTATGTATAAGTCAATAAAGATCATTCTAGCAATAGTTATATTTCGTATATATAGATATATGGAAAGATACATCAAAACCGCCTTCTTCGATTGAATGAAGGAAGTTGTTGTGTATTTGACACAAACCAAGGATTTGTTGTATTGTTGGAAACATGTATATGCTTCAATGATCCATTAATGGATTGAAGCAAGTATTGTGGAAATTGGAATAAATATTTTGACAAAGAAGTCAAGGAGTTGCACTTCGTCAAAAGTATCTTGTATAGACAAGATATTCAGTGGGAGCATTATTATGTTACATGTATTGTACAAGATACAAGACATTAATTGGGAATAAAATTAAAGAAATGAATATTGTCAAGATCTCATTGGAGAATGTTTTCTCAATAGAGAACTTGGGTAAGTCACCTAAATCCAAGGAAACAAAATCTATGGAGATAGATTATGATGGATTTCAGGTTTGAGAAAACGTGCATATAATGACAAAGTGTTCTAGTAACACGAAAAGATAGACTCCTAGAAAGGATGTCTAACCACATTGTATGGCATACACTTCAGTGCTACTCGGTGTGTTGCAACTCAATTCGAGAAGAGTGCACGATACAATTCGAGCATCCTTCTGTTATGAGTTTCATTATGTACGCCATACTTATGCACATGCCCCTATGTGTTGTACCCAAGGAGTATGACAATCAGTTGTCAAATGGATACAAAGAAAAACACATTTGGACAATAATCAAGAATGTCCTCGAGTATCTTAAGAGAAAGAGTGATATGTTTTTCCATCTGATAAGATAAAAGAAAGCTCATATAATTTGATATATTGATGCTAGTTTTCGAAAGATTGATATAAATACAATTGAGCTACATATTTTGTTTAAATGTGGTGTTGTAAGTTTAGAAGGTGTTCTAAATGGGATATTACAACCGTTTCCATCACCAAAACAAAATATATAGCAACTTGTGAAGCAATGAAAGAATGTAGTAAGGATCGTGAAGTTCTCAGTCAAGCTAATATGGTTCTATGCATCTCGAACCATAGCTTAAACTTGAAGAACTCAATATTAAATTGGTGATCCAACTAAGATCTATGATGATGTCACTTGATCTCACATGATGATGATCAAGAACACATATATAGGAGTATATATGTATATAGGGTCAAATAAAATTTGATAGGTTCGCGGACACAGCGAACACTCTAACTTAACCTCTACCTTAAGCGGTATACGAGATGCAATTGTGCATCCATGCGTGATGGACGTATGAGTAACTTGCTTTAAGTGTATTACATCTTTTGAGGTTCGAGACATGTATATATATAGATATATGACATTGTTCTAAATTCTTCACTGGCTAGAAGTCACTATTGATTGACTCTAGGCCAAGTGGGAGATTATTGGAGTTATGTCCTAGAAGTCAATATTTAATGACTTATTTTCTTAGTTTATGTTAATGATGATATTTGATCATTTGTTCCTAGAGTTTATTATTGACAGATCATTCAGGTTGAGGATCTGAATTGTAGATCTCTGTGGATCATTCATTAGAATGACAATAATAAATCTAAATCGTCCATAATCTTGATAATTAACAAGGAACATTAATTATCATAAAAGATTAGTATGCAAGTTAAGTGATGATTAAGTTCTACAAATCATAAGTAAGGAGTTACGAACTTAATTGCATATGTGTATGTTATTGGAACATAGTACAGGACTTGACCCAATGAAATAAACATATGGATTGTGTTATGTGTCATTGTTTATTTCATATGAGTTTGATTCTAAGTTTGAGATGTTCACCTTTTCCACATGAGGATAGGTTCAATAAATATCGTCTAACGTTGATTCCTGATAAAGGCTGCTATAAGGACTTTATTTATGTTCTCTTGAATTGTGCGGGGAAAAGTTGTTCATCAAGAAAACCGTATGTCCCTCATTAGTATACCTAGTGAGTGATGATATCTGTTTGGGCCCCTTGATGGAGTTGGATCGTATGCATGCAAACTAGACGATCAACTCTAGATCAAGAAATGTATAATCTGCAAGAATGACACATTCCTATCTTGGATTATACAAAGATATCGTGTGACATAAGAATCAAACAAAGAAATACTTTTATTTCTTATGCAGGATTGAGATATTGTAACGGTACATTATTTATACGAATTGGGAGTCATAACGTGTTGCTAGATACCGCTTATGATTATTGGAAATAAATAACGATTTATTTCCATGGCCAACATAGTATAAATCCTCAAATAGGGTCGCACAAATAGGATTCTAACCACTTGGTGCATTTATTGTTTATTCACAATAATGTGTATTGTGAAATGTGATAAGTTAATTAATTAATTATATACCGTTATGAACCGTTATAATTAATTAAATTAAAAGGATCATATGGAAACAATATAATGCATTAGCTAATCATAGATTAATTATTAATGAGTTAATAATTAATTATGTTCAACTTACTTTAATTAGTTTGAGCTAATTGGGCTTCTATTTAATTGGTTAATTAAAGGCCCGATTTAAGGAAGAATGAAGAGACAATTAAAGGAGATTCATTAATTGGTGAATTAATGAATAAAGGCCTTTTATTAAGATGGCCCAAGAGAGCCCATTAGGTGGCCTCTTAGGGTGGATGGCATACTTGTAAATAGTATGAAAATTGGATGAGAGTGGTTGGCTATATAAAGGGGTCTCTTTGGGAGAAAACCCTAGCCGTCATCTCTCTTCCTCTCCCCTCCCTTGCGCCTCCACCTAGAAGAGAGATTTTTCTCTCTTCTCCATGGCTCTTCCCTTCCTCTCTTAGCTCATGTGTTGAGCATCCCACCTCTCTTCCTCTCCATTAAATAGTTAATTAAGAGAAGCAAGGTGATTAGCAAGAGGTTCAAGAGAACTAGCATTCTCTTTGAGCTTGGTGGTGGGTCCTTGGTGGGCTAGAGGCGGCCATAGATGGTGGAGATGGTGGAGCACGCACCCCATCGACTCCCATGCCATGGATTCGAGCCTCATGAATACAATTTCATGAGAGGTACAATTTCTCCTACCATCTCTCTTGATTGGATGTGTGATTGCTTTAGCACTAGATTTTTTTATTTGCTTGTTGTTAATGGTGATTAATTAGTTGTAATTAATCTAAAATTAAAATATGAGTATTTCCTAACAGCATGTTCATGAAAGATGATTATCAAGAAATTGTTCTTGGTTCGTTGCTCATTATAGAATTAGTTAGAAATTCGTATTTGTATTGCATGAGTAATTTAACTAAGTCTAGTTATTTAATTGATTCATAAGTTATATATTCATGTTGATTATTAAGGGTGTTACTTTCAGGCTAAGATTTCAAATAGAAATCCATGTCTGGAACTAAAATCCGCACTGAGAATCTATTTTTCATTCAGTATTTTTGCATGTTTCCACAATGGATGTTGGTTCCAGGTTGAAGAGACAGGCTCGATCAAGTCAAGCAAGGATTAAGCCAAATATCTTTCCATGATGACTCATTGAGTCATAGAAATCTAGTGTGGTAAATTATGGTAAGTTTGAACTTATACCTTATACTTGATAGGAAAACGCCTTGCGAATACATAAAGACTGTGTATTCGCGGCGGGATTGTTACATCCTATGTGTCAGGATGTGACAGAAACATATATGATTTGCTTTTAGAATAATCTTAATTTTATTTAGTGTCATTGAAGGATTTCATGATGCGAATCGGGTAATTTTAAAAATTTTATTAACCGATAACATCTAGGATCGTTCTTATTATTGCTAACTTTCTTTATTTTATTTGCATCACCATCAAATATATATTCCTATAATAAGGATTGTAGAATCATACCTATGGTCTTTAACGAAGCTCTATTCTTCTTCGGTTCACCTTGAATCCGAAACAAGAATGACAGTCGAATCCGTGCTAGCGAATTTCCGTCAACACCTAGCTACGTCGCCCGTATCTTAATCGATTGCTCAATCGATAGAATATTTTAACAAGTATTTAGAAGAAAAGGAAAACAAAGCTTCAACACATGAAGACTTACTTGTACACAAATTTTCTGATCTTTTTTACCTTTAAAACATTAGAAGAAACCTTTCAATTTCATATAGCATTTAAAGCCACTAAGCAGAAATTAAAACAACACTTTAATTTCTGACGTTGCAGCACTAAAACCTTGATAACTCTCTGTAGGAAACTCCAAAACGTCCTGAAACTTGGACCATTGGATTCTACACTTCAAGGGCTACAATTTTCATATATCATTTACCCAGAATGGTTATCGTTTGCTATACTAATTTTTTATTTAAAGTTGGCTCAAATTCTGACCCGAATTTAAGGCCTTCTTTCTTTCTTCATTTGTTAAAATAATTGGGCTTGGGCTTTAAATAAATTTATATATTTCATAATAATATTCATATATTATTATAATATGTGAAACTTATATTATCCTCATAATATGCACATATTAATAAATTTATTCTTTGCTAGTTAATCACGTCATGTGATATAATTTTCTATTTGCACTTTATTTCATGCAATATGAAACCTTGTACATAGAAAATATATTTCTTGTTTCTCATTCAGTTGGTGTGACCTATATTGAGGATCCATATTATGTTGGCAATGGAATAATTATTTTATTCCATAAACTGTAAGCGGTACTCTAACATACATTACAGCTACCCAAATAATATAGATGTTTAGCAAATTCTTTTACGAAACACGATCCTTTTAGTAATGTTATTATCATTACTTGTGTCTATTCCTTGCCATATGATATTATGACTATTATACAAAGTAGGGTTGTGTCATCTTCGTATTATAATCTTTTCTTGGTCTCTAACAAGTAGGATTATATAATTATAACTACACTTTAGTTATATTGGATCCATTTATAATCTCACTTTACCAAGGGGCCCATTATAATATCATTCCTCAATTAATGAGTGGCAATTAGCTATTGACATATATATTTTCCTCCTACGCAAGTTACATACAAAGAACTATTACTTTTATCACCACTTGCTTCAAATGGTTTTTAATAATAATTACGTTGCATATCTCTTGTGTGAAAAATATATCATATCAATCTTAGAATTAATGACACGATAAAAATATTAATGACATAAACACAATCCATATAATATTTTTATCAATTAGGTTTGTTCAATATATGAAATTTTTCATATACTCGTGTTATTAAATGATAATCCTTTATCAACGTTTACAGAACTACAACGTACTTTTAATCAACACGACAGTCTTATATGGAATATTAGTGTTCCTGCTAATATCCAAGACCTGTGAACATTTTAGAGTTATATATTCATTTTATTTAGAGTTCTGCGGTTCAAGACCAAGAGCATCTTCTTGAACACTTCTAAATATGAATATAAACTCATGGAACAAAATGTAATAACATCCAATTCATAAATATAACATATAAAAGTAATCACTATAAGATAACTTTTAGAACACAATTCTAACAGTCATCACATGTCCAATAAATATTTTAAAAAAGGGAAAATTGGACGTATACCCCTCTAATTTTCTCTAATTGGAAATATACCCCTCTAATCTTTGAATTTTGATATTTACCCTTGTCCATATTTTTGTCAATTTTTTAAGTACGAAAAATTATTTTAAAAAAATTCGGACGAAAATGTCCTTATCTCTCTCCGATCGACCTTTCTTGTCCAAGCATATATGCCTTTATTTATTTATTTTTTTTTCTGTTGTCCACTACAACCGTCAAATTCCTACCAATCTATGGATCGGAGGAAAGCATGAACCAATGAAATCACAAGGGTGAGTTTGTTTACTATTCAGTAACCCGTTGCGAGTTTAATTTATAAAATCCGATTTCTTCCTTTGCGAGTTTATAAAATCAGTTCTTGGATTTTGTTTATTGGGCTAAAGAACAATCAGTGGTATACCCGTATATAAGTTTGCCAATTTTGCAGTATAGTATTTTGGCAAAAGAAAAGAATCTAAATTCAGAAATGATAAGTGTCATCGTTAGATTTGCCATCGCGTGCCATCGCTGCACATAACAGTTGTGTTACAAATGTTCAGTTTAATAACCAAATGTGTTCAGTCTAATAATCAAAAGTGTTCAATTTAATGTGTCAAGTAATGGTTTTATTATATAGAACGCGCGTCAGTCTTGGAGAGAGGGGAGCTGCTTTTTACACGGCTCCCATTTGCAATACACGGTAAAATTTTGCAAATGACAAAAATACCCCGACCTAACATAGAAACTTCCGTCTCCGGTCTCCACACATTGCTTCTGTCCTCAGTTCCTGGTTCCTACTGAACTCCCCTTGTCTCTCCTTAGTCCTTATTCGTCGCCGTCTCGCCGATCGCCAGCTCGATTCTCACTATCTCTTCCGAGAGCAGATCTGCTCACGAGCGATCCACCTTCGCACCTCCACGGCCAGAGCAACAAGGTTAGGAACACTTTTTCTTTTCTTTACTCTGCTCGAGAAGTTGGGGCTTATTTCTTTTTCTCTACCTATCTATCCCTTGTAATCCTAAGATTTGCTTGATTAATTTTTCAATGAGGAGAGTTCGATGTCAACCTCCTCCAAGAATGGTTGATGCTGCTTACTTCAGCTTGAGAACACCGAAGAGATGGACGAAAGCAACGAAAAAATTCTGTCGATGCTTTTTTTTTCTTTGTTTTCCAAGAGTGACAGAACCATCCAAATTTTGTTTCGAGATTAGAATATTTCGCCCAATTCTTACATAAAATTCTGTCTTTGTTTTTTTAACATAAAATTATTTTGCTTTTTGTTAGTACATTTCTTGTTGCCATTGGAGCTAATTTTAGTTGAAATTCGTCAATATTTAAATATAAGATGTGTTAATTATATTATATATGTTTTCTCTTTTCTAGTTCGAATCTGGACTTTTTTCATGGTGACAATCGTGCAAAATTTCAAGTCGAGTCCGATTCTTGGAAGTTATAAATGTTGATCTCTAGGTTCGTAGTAATTGAGTTTAATGCATCCATTTTCCAAGAACAACAGTAAATATAATGAAGCCAAACCACAAAGCATTCAATGTTTTATAGTTCCATTAATTGTAATTTACGGCATTAGTATATCGTGTAATGAATGATGCATGTCGAAAACAAAGCTGTGTATGTCTTTCTAAATTACAAGTCATCCTAAACCAGTTGATTAGAATTGTAGATGTATAATTGGAAATTTCTAGGGTTGAATCTCTGGCCTGACTATATTTATGTACGTCTTCCTAAATTTGACAATTTTCTACTAGGGAAGTTGCACAATTATTAATTATAAAGAAGTTGCAAAACTGATAATTCTCAAATTTTGTAGAAACTTATGTTTAGAAATTAGAACTGTGCCTACTTTTTTTTTTGGAAAAATCAGCCTTATACCCCTAAAATCATAGCTAATTGGAAATATCCCCTCTAATATTCATATTTGGATATATCCCCTCTAAACATATTACCTATAGATATTTACCCTCTCTCCAAGGGAGTTGCTATTTAAATAACGGAACATTTATACTTATCTAACTGATCATTTAATACATATATAACTGAAATTTGTCTCTGAATTGACTTAATTTGAACAATTCGTACTCAATTTAGCTTATTGACTAAACACAAAAACAATGAAAATATAGCACACATAAGCTGTAATTATTTAGGACGAAATAATAATCCCAACAAAACTCAAATATGAAGGTCAAAAAGGTCGGCAGGTAGCAACCAGGCTGTTACTACCTAGCCTGGTAACAAGTTTAATGCAAGTAAAGTAACAACAAGATCTCAAAAACAAGTGCTAATCTCTTTATTCATAATTCCTGGTGGCTTTACATCATTCTCTAAAGCTTCTTTAAATGGTAATCCCTAGAGAAATGACCTAAGAACCGACCTCCCTTCTATCCTAAAGAGGTCTATTTATACTAGTCTAGAGGAACCTTCCAGTGACGTCAGCCCTGTCAGAGGCCGGTATGCTTGTCTGCTGAGCTGTCCCTCCTGTCTGTACGATCATAACCGTTGTCCCCTCTCGAGGATCTCTCCTGGCTGGGGCGAGATGGAAATGACTACGCTGCCCCTCTTTTTCCCTTTATCCGGGTCATCCGAGGTGGGCTAATACATTGAGTCTTCTTTCTGGGCCTTTTAGGCCTCGTCACGTTTCCCCGCCTATTGGGCTTATTGGGGCAGGTTGGTATTGAGCCCAACGGGTGGGTATTTTAGGGCCCTATCACCTGCCCCCAAGCTTTTAGTGAGCAAGGCGAGGTGAAAGCTTTTAGTGTAGTTGAGATCTGGGCCCACCACGAGGGTGATTTGGGACCCTATCACCTGCCCCCAAGCTTTCAGCAAGCGAAGCGAGGTGAAAGCTTTTAATTGTGAACGGGTTAAAAAAGGCCGACATAACTTCGCAGGCGGTCCGAAATTCCCAATGTAGTCTCTAAGTAGATCAAGTCGACGACTCGACCTCCTTCGAACAGATGTCTTCAATAGTGGGGGACACGTGTACGATGCTCTATGGGCCTTGGGACCAAGCGATGCCTTCGAAGAGACGTTTGGTCGAGTCTTTTTGGCGGGAAAATCGAACCGACGCCCTGTAGATCTTCTGATGATTGTGTTGCCTCGGGTTTCCCCCCTTCTCTTTCATATATACTCTTCAGTCGCCGTTTTTCTCCGTTTTTCTCATCATTTTCTTGCTCTCGAGGTCTTCTGCTCTCTCTCTTTCCCATAGATAGTTCATTCTCACTCTCTTCTCTTGCAAGCAGTTAGCGTTCGCCATTCTTCCTTCAGATCTCTGCTTTCGGTGAGCATCTCTTTCCTGAATATCTCCTTTTGGTTTTCTTCTTCTTTTTGCTTCTCTTCATTCCTCCTTTATCTGTCCTTATTTTCTCTTAATGGACGAAAACTTGACAGCCATGGCGTCCTCATCTGCTCCCGCTCGTAACGAGGGTCGTGAGATTCCTCAAAGTCCCCTCCAGATCATCGCCAACCCTCCTTCAGCCGGGGCTTCTGCTGAATCCCCTGCTGGCTTCCCTGCACCTGGAGCATCCATCCCGCCGATGATTCCACCCCGTGGCACCGAGCCACCCTCGAAGGCGGAGCCTAGCAAGAAGCAGCGTAAAATATTAGCTAGCAAGAGCAAGGCCAAGGAGAAGGTGGCGGAGCCAGCTAAGAGGCCTGCCAAGGATAAGACTCCTCCCCTGCAAAAAGTCAGAGAGGTTCGCAGCAGAGGTTGGGGGGATGGGTGCGCTATGAGCGATTTTCGCGAGTATATGTATCACCTTCTGGCATCAAGTTTGTTGTCGCAAAGAAAGAGGATAACCCCACTGCGACCGAACGAGGGGTATGTCTGTTTGGTCGAACTGTGCGCTGCGGCTTACTCGCCCCCTTCAGCGAGTTTCAGGCGTCTTTTCTTAAATTCGCTAGGATCCCGCCGGGTCAATTGCATCCCTGTGCCTGGTGTTGTATAAATACCTTTGATCTCCTCATGCGCCCGGATCAGCTAAAGGCGCTGGATTTGCCTGTCCGCCCCGCTAGCTTGGAATTGTTGGGTCATTACTTCGATTTCTTTGGGACCTCGGACTTTTGTAATTTAAGGATGAGGACGCCAAGTATCTTCCATCGCCCTGGGAAGATCTCTGATTGGCAGAGGCAGTTTGTTTTTGCCTCTAGAGAGTTATGTACTAATCTTGACATTCCTACAGAATGGAATCAAGATCTCGCCGGCAAGTGGACTCAACTCCAGCTTCCCCGCCCTAACGATCAGGCTGACAAAGATTTTGTGAAGGCACTGGACGCCAAACTCTTTGCCAAGGGGTCTATTACCATAGCCTTTAATGGGCGATCTCTGGAAGCCTACCCTCTCATGTTCAAGAAGGTTGAGAAAATCGACGAAGAAGAGGAAGAGGGCGATACTGAGGAGATCGGCTCTTCTGGTCGTAAGCTAAAGAAGGCTCCTATTTTGAAGGGGCGGTCTGCAGCAGGTGAGACTACAGAATTTTTTGCACCCAGGCCTTTCGCCCCTGGTATGGGGAAGCCCCCTGCTTCTGTTGTATTTAATGTTCTCTCCTCCTCTGGATTGTTAGGTGATGTTGGTGATGGGTCGAGCTCAGACTCGGATGAACCTGCGTTTACCTCGAGGCGGCAGCCGAAAGTCGCGTCACGAAAGCGGGCTCGCTCTCCTGAGTCCGAGGAGGAATTCGTGAGTGTTAAGGACGATCCCGCCCGTGATGGCGAAAGGGATAGGCTCCGCTTGGCCAGGATTGCTGCAAGGGTGAGCGGACAAATCCCCCTGATCAGGTGCCGCCGAGTGGCTGTCCTCCTCTGCCCAAGCCTCACCCCGCTCGGTTGGGGTCCTCTCTTGACTTCACTTCTCTAGGGGCCACAGCGTCCAACGATTGGCGATCGGCCAGAATCAATGAAGTGAAAGGGCAGAAGGATACTTTCACAGCCTATGTCCCAGGCTACAATGCTGTCATGGCGGGGTCAGCTGATCGACTCGACCATCAGCGATATGCAGCCGGGATAAACAAGATATCTGTCCCACGGGCTGTTGCATTCGAGTGCGCCGGGCTGGATGTAGAGAACAGCCTCACTCTCATAAGCGAGCATGCCCTGCGGGTTGGTAACTTGGCCTCCTACACTTTGGCTCAGTACCTCGACCTTCGCCATAAGGCTGACCAGATGACTATGGCTGCTGCTGCTCAGAACACACATTTGCGAGAGGAGCTTGGTAAAAACAAAGCCCCCCTACTCACTGCGGAGAGTGCTCCTAATGCAGTCGTGGAAGAATTTTTGTCGAGGCTTGATCCCGATCGTCTGCCTTCTCCTCTTTGGGAGAAGTATGATAGTTTTGTTGAGGCCGTCGCCTCTCTTTCCTCTCGTTGCGAACAGGCCGGCGAAGAGGTTCTCAAGGCAAAGGGGGATGTGATGATTCAGGAAAGCGCTTCTCAAGCCTTCCAGCGGTATTTCATTAACACTCGTGATAGAATAGTTCTTTTGGAGGACGAGGTCGACAAGAGCAAGAGGGCTCTTGATCTTGCTCGATCAGAACTTTTCTCGGCCAAGTCCGCTTACGAGAGGGTGCGGGATGACTTGGGTGGACTGACTCTTGAAAAGACCAAGCTGTTGGCTCAGGTGGACGAATTGAATCTCAAGGTGGAGAATTTGTCGTCTGAAGCGTCCAAGCGAGCTGACCAGCTTGCGCTACTCCAAAAGGACTTGGAAACCCAAACAAATCAGGCTGAGGCCGCTCGAAGAGATCGAGATGACTGAATTTCCACTATTGAGGCGGAAAAAAGGAAGGTGTCAGAGTTAGAAGCGGCGTTGGCTCAGGAGAAGGCCAAGAATTCTCAACTCGCAGATCAAGTGAACATCTTAATGGAGAATTCTCCTGATATTGAGGGACCTCGCCCCGTTCCTTATTCTGAAGCCGCTCGAATTGGTAATGAGGCTATTGTGAATTTTTTGAATTCTGAGGGCTGTGTCCCTACAATAGCTTATCGTTTGGCAGGCCGCCTCCGCTCTACTCTAAAGGATCAGGCCACTTTTTTTAGGCACTTTTTTCCTTTTACGCTGGCCAACGTCGGGCTGGAAGGCAAGACGCCCCTTGAGCTGAAACCCAGGGACTGGAGCGGATACCGTTGGGACCCTAACACCAGCACCATGTATGATCCGGCAGGCAATGTCTTCGACGGAATGCCCAGACTCTTCAAGAGGCGTAATCCGCCCAAATTCGTCTTCCCGCCGGATCAATGGCCTGACGAAATCGACTAGCCCGAGTTGATAGAAGTGGAGGAAGAAGAAGAAGAAGATGAAGAAGAATAGTTGTTTGTTTTCCCTGATTTGTCGCCTTATACTTGGCGTTTTTAATGAACTTGTTATCTTTTGTAATTTCTTTTGAAGTACTTGCGTGGTCGAGGTGATGTGTTTGTTAATGTGATAATTTAGATGCTTTTTTAGCAAATCAGCTACATAATTACTTGATTTTTATTTTCTTCTTTGTTGTCTGAGCGTCGCTCGACCTCTTTATTTCTGTCCGCGCACTTATCGTTAGCATTTTAATGCCTTTACTTTGCCAAACGTTGTGCAGTAGTATCGCGCACCCCGATCAAGCGTCGCTTGGTCGCTTTACTAATTAAAGCCTACTTGATTAAGCTTGAGTGAAAATTTGATTTCGCTTCAACTTTCTCGCCCTCAGCGGATTGTCACTGAGTTAACTACTTCAGCTGTTTGGCTAAAGTCTTAAGTTTGTCAGCGATGTTAGATTTTATTAGTCGGTATTACTTCCAAGAGAATTTCCACAATATATTTCATTCCTTGATAATATTTCTGATACATTTACTCTCTAAGCACTAATATTGATTATCTTTGCCAGCTTCTACTACATAATCTTTAGTCACTATTCCCTTATACACATTTTTTTTTACAAAAAATAGATTAAAGGTACTACATCTGACTTAATGATTATTGAAGTTCGAGTAGAGCCGCCCTTTGAGGATCGAGGCGGAGTGATCTTGAAGTCGTCCTGTTGTTGGGGTCGGCTGATCTTGAAGCCGCCCTGTTTCTATACCGGTGACTGGAAACAGCCACCGTTTTTAAGAGACATACCCTGATTATGCAGGCGAGATCACCTTGGCGGGGACCTCGCCGTCACATTGAATGACTTCTCTAGGGTGGGAGCTGCTAGGATTCCTGGGAAAAGGATTTGACATCGGCAACTCCCGTCTCTATCCCATCCCGCTACGTCGAGGTGATTTGCTCGTACGATACACCTTCTCGACGGGGCGGGTTTGGGTTTTAAATGATCTCGGCGCTTTGACAGAAGAACTTCTCGCCGGGCACTACAACTACTCTATATCAGCTGTCCCGCTCCCTATGTCACCAATATCCTTTATTCTCTTGGCAACATTGGGAGACGAGCCGAGCCGAACTGTGTAGTTGTGGCGCAGACTACAATGCGCCGGATCATTCGGGGGTAACAATCGTCGAGGACAGCTGATTTCTGGATCTCAGCTATCCTACGAGATTTTCTTCCCCCAATCAGCTAGCCTACGAGATTTTCTTGATCTTGTCTCTCTTCTTTCTTCCCTCTTTCTTTTTCTTTTTTCTCATTGTTTCCCCTCTTGCTATCTGGAAAGCTTTCAGAAGTTGGTTCTCTTTTTCTATGTTCAGAGAAGATGAACGAATTTTGCTGAAAGGATGCCTTTCTAGCGAGGGGTTGGGGAGGTATTTATAGGTGCAAAACGCTACCTAATTCCAGCATTCCTTTAATTTTAGCATTTATGTCCAACGTCTCCGTACCCTGGATATCCGGATTTTCCGGGATTTATGTTGGAAAACCCCCGGTCAATAAAGAGCATTTAATTTCCGTATTACATACGGTTTGTGGTTGTCAGGAGTTCTGCAGCCTTTAACTGGTTTGTAGAAGATTTGATTCTTCTGTCCTTACTCAGTTTGTCGCGTAGGCGCCAATTTAGTGGAGAATATCCAGATTGTCGCCTAGTGATCCCGCCACTCGTTCGCCCCTCGTCAAAGGCGAGGTTAAATCTGGCGGGTGGCGGTTTCACCTGTCATATGTCGTGCTTTATGGCCCAGACCGCGTCAGCGAGTATGTCGATGATATCGCTCAGACGCAAGGGGATCTTGCTTGAAAGGCGAGGTGAAAGACGGTATCGACACGCGGATTCAATGGCTACAGTATAGCCCATGAACCTTTTCACATTATGCATTAAATGCCTTCTGAAAAGGTGTCTTGGACTCTGCCCCCATCACTTCATTTCGGTCATGATGGGGGAGTGCCTTGGGTTCCGTGCCTGACTTATAACTTTGAGGTGACGCTTCGGATTCCGTACCCACCGCCTCATCATGAAGGGGCGCTTCGGCTTCGGCATCCGTCCTTTGATCACACCTTCTGGTGTTCTATAAATAGGACTTGCATTCTTCGCTATTCTTTACCTCTTCCTTCCCTTACTACTCCCTTCTTAATTTCCCTTGACGTCAACATAATGGCCTTTTCTTCTTACTACTCCCTTCCCCCCTCTGATAGTGTAGGGACCGAGAGCCATTCGTACCGCGGGATAGTGCTTTATCATCCCGACCCCATTACAGTTGTCGACGTCGAAGCCGCTCTCCTGGTTGTGGAGTCCAGCTTCCGCTGGGAAGTAAAAAAGATGTGCTCTAGGAGGTTTCAAGTTTGGGGGCCTCCTGACTGGGAAGCTCGGGCTTTGGAACTTGCGCACGTTAGAGCGGGGCCATATATTTTCATGGCCTCCACAGTTAGTAGTCACAAAACTCTTCTCCAATCCCGCCGGTTATGGAATTCCTCTCCCCCAACCCCGCTGGTGAAGTACTGGGTTCGTGCAGTGGGGCCCCCCGTAGGCTGGCTGACGGGCTTCGCCGCTCTAGGCCTCTTCCCCTTCGGCCTTTATGTGGCTGTTGATCCTGCTACCCGGGCAGGGGTTGAAGGACGATGGGCGCGAGCTCAGGTAGCCGTTCCCGACAAGGAGGCTATTCCCTTGTCTCTCACTTTTTTTCGTGCAGGACCCGTCGGGTCTCTTTACGTAGAGCGTCTCCCCGTCTGGTACGCTATTGAAGGGGAGGAATATGAAGATAGCTTTCTACAGGCTTTGCTTAGTGAGCCTGTGGAGGCCTATAGCAGCCAGCTGGTGGAAGCGAGGCGGGCCCAGCTACTGGCGGAGGCTTCGTCTGGGTCGAGCAGCAGTGATGAGGATGATGGGGAGCCCTCAGTGAACTCTTAAGGCCCCTACCCCTTTTTTTTTTTTTTTTTTTTGTAAATGTAACCTTAAGTTAACAAGGGCGTTTTGGAGTACTATGCACTTTTGACTCTCTTTTTTGATGTTCTTGCGACGAGCGCGACACGCTCTTATGTGTGAAATTGCAACGAGTCGCAGTCAACCTATATTCTGCGCGAACGTTTTAGCGCTAGGCGCTGACGAGTGCAGAGTTCAAGTTTAATTGAAGTAAAATAAAATTTGATTTTATTCAGAAAGCTCTTATAAATACATTTTAATCTTTCTTTTAGACTAAAAGGCGAGATGAATCCTGCGGAGCCGATTGAGCGATATGGGCTCAGGATCAATCCCCAGGAAGAGGTGATTTTACGCCTCCCTCAATCTTGATTGAAATTTTCCCATCTTGTTCTCGCAGTTCGGGTGATGAGGAGTCAATACCCTTTCCTCTGCAAGAACTTAAGACTGTGTCGGATGAGCGACGCTCTCCGTCGGACACATGTCATTGTGTATTTGTGGCTCCTGTAGAAGGTCGCCCATGGGCGTACCATTCAGTCATCTCTCGGCATCAATGGCGTCCCTTCGATTAGATTGTTGAGTCGAAAGGAGCTTGTCCCGATGCGCGAGATCGTCGTCGGGGCTTATTTTTTATTACTTTATATTTACTATGACGCCCTTGATGTTGCGTAACCGATTACGCCGAGCGTCCGTTGGATACAATATTGGATATTGGCCAGATCCCTAGCTAAGGACCAGGCCACTCCGCTCTGCTAATCAGTTCGACAGTCAAGAGCTGGATCAATGACGTCATAGAGGAGCTTTTGACTTGCCTATGGCAGGTCTGTTTTTCTTGGGATAAATTAGATTTTTCTGTTAGTTAATTTATTACTCAGCTATTCTACGAGATTGCCCATTATAATATAACATAGTCGCCATAGCGTGCTGGCAACGATGGTTTTTTCTTCTTTCTTTGTCTCATTTTGTAACAATCGTTTGGACAAACTTGAAGTGAATTATTATTTATACTCTTCATATTTTGAAACTTGACGTTACTCATGCACAAGTTGTATAACATCATGTAGCTTGGGTGGATGTCATGCCTTTCTTGCAGGGTGTCACACACATGTCTCCTTGCTATACATCGTCATCATCATTCTTTTTTTTTTTTTTTTTTTTTTTTTTTGGGAAGGAGAAGTGGGGACACAATTGAAGCGGACTTGATTGATGATTATCTGTTAACATTGGTGTCGGGGTCCTTGAACCCGACTGTTTTCTTGGTTTAGGTACTAAATAATGGATCCGACCGTTCCCTTGGTGTAGGTACTAGGATTTACGGATCTTAATTTCCCTTGGTGTAGGTACTAAAATATTGAATCTGACTATTCCCTTGGTGTAGGTACTAGGATTCATGATTTCCCTTGGTGTAGGTACTAAAATATTGAATCCGACTATTCCCTTGGTGTAGGTACTAGGATTCATGACTTCCCTTGGTGTAGGTACTAAAATATTGAATCCGACTATTCCCTTGGTGTAGGTACTAGGATTCATGACTTCCCTTGGTGTAGGTACTAAAATATTGAATCCGACCGTTCCCTTGGTGTAGGTACTAGGATTTACGGATCGTAATTTCCCTTGGTGTAGGTACTAAATCAGCTGCCTGGGCCTGTTCCCTTATGCAAAGGTACTTAGGTTTAATGAAGCTATTTCTTCCCTTACATTAAGGTACTAAACTTCGTATAAACGCGACAAAACATTCTCGCTTGTCAAACAAAGATCATACAACACAAATTGCCCAACAAGCATCATTAGAAATATTCCCGTAGGGGGAACGACCAGCAAACTGGTAGCTCTTGGTTGCCAAGAAGTTTGCAACCTTAATTGAAAGTGAAAAACAGTGCCGAAAAAAAGAAGATACAATGATATATACAAATGATCTGGCTCCGCTGGGAGCCTCATGGGTAGTATTTGCGCAGGTCTGATGCATTCCATGAGTTCGACAGTGTCTTGCCCTGTGCATCTTTGAGGTGAAATGCTCTCTCCCCGGCTGACTTCACAATCTCAAAAGGACCATCCCAGGCGGGGTCTAACTTGCCAATGTGCTTCCCTCCTGCTGCTGCTTTCCTTAGTACCCAATCCCCAGGCTGATAATGCCTTGGAGCTACCTTCTTGTCGAAGGCTTTCCTCATTTTCCTCTGGTACTCTGCTTGCCTTGCTGAAGCTTCCTCCCGGAGCTCATGAATCATCTCGATTTCCTCAATCCTGCGCTCCGCGTTGCGCTGGGTAGAATAGCTGATGGTGCGGAGCGTTGGATGAACAATTTCCATTAGAATTACCGCCTCCATTCCGTAAACCAGAGCGTAAGGTGACCTCTCTGTGGCCGATCGCGGGGTGGTATTATAGGCCCATACCACCTCGCTAAGATACTCTGGCCAAGTGTTTTTCGTTCCTTCAATCTTTTTCTTTAGCCCCTCTAAGATTGTTCTGTTTGAGACCTCTGCCAACCCGTTGGACTGAGGGTGGCACACGGATGCAAAGTTGATTTCGATGCCCAATCCGCGACAATAGTTCTTAAAAGGTGCCCCTGTGAACTGCCGACCATTGTCAGTAATGATCGTATGCGGGATCCCATATCTGTACACTATGTGGTGTTCCAGGAAATCTGTGATCTTCTGAGAGGTGATGAGAGACAAAGCTTTGACCTCAATCCATTTGGTGAAATATTCAACAGCAACCACAATAAACTTGAGGTTTCCTTTTGCTTGGGGGAAAGGTCCAAGTATGTCCATCCCCCAAATATCAAAAGGCCATGGGCTAGTGATCGGCTTCAGTTTGTTAGGGGGCTTGTGTTCGATGCGCGCATAGAACTGGCATTGGGCGCACCTCCTCACAAGATCCTCCGCTTCTTTCCTCAAGGTGGGCCAGTAGTAGCCCTGTCGCATGATCCTTTTTCCTAAGGTGCGAGGTCCTTGATGGCTTCCACAAATGCCTTGATGAGTTTCCCTGAGGAGCTCAGCGGCCTTGGCCTTTCCTACACAGGTCAGCCAAGGGTGATGATATCCCTTCTTGCATAGTTCATCCTCTATTATAGTGAATTCCAGAGACCATCTCTTGATTTTTCTTGCTAGATTTTTGTCCTGTGGCAAGATTCTCTCAGCCAGATACAACCATATCGGAGAATACCACTCCTCCTCATGATGCAATTGAAAGACGGTCGGCTCTGAAAGCTCTATGCTGGGCGAAGGGATTTCCAAGACTGTTATAGGGCGCTCTTTGTCCAGTCCGCTCTTGGCCAACTTGGACAGGGCGTCAGCAGTTTCATTCTGTCCCCTGGGGACATGTTCAATGGTGACGCTGTCGAAGCCGCCTATGAGCTGCTCCACCTTTTTTAAGTATTTGGTCAATGTCTCGTCCTGAGTCTTATATTCTTTGAGTATCTGATTCACCACCAGCTGGGAATCGGAGCGGACCTTGATGCTTTTGGCCCCTGTAGCGGCGACTAATTGCAACCCAGCAATAAAGGCCTCATACTCGGCCACGTTGTGAGACGGGTTGAATTTTACCTGCAGAGCATATTTAAACCTGTCTCCCTCCGGGTTGATTATCTCGACGCCCAGACCCGTGCCTTTGCCAGATGAAGCTCCATCAACGTATACTTCCCAAACCGCTTCTACAGGGGTAAAACTCCCACTAGTCCCTTGGACTATGAAATCTGCTAGGGCTTGGCTTTTGTAGGCCGTTCTGGAGAGATATGTGATGTCAAATTCCGACAGCTCAATGGCCCATTTTAACAGCCTGCCCGCGACATTGAATTGCCCCAGTGCCTTGCGGAGAGGCATGTTGGTTACCACGCGAATTGAGTGGGCTTGGAAGTAAGGTCGCAATTTTCGAGCCGCCGTAACAATTGCAAATGCGCTTTTTTCTACCATTGGATATCTTGTCTCCGCGTCCCTCAATATCCGTGATATGAAGTACACAGGTTTTTGAACACCATCTTCTTCTCTTACCAGAGCTGCACTGATGGCATCATCATTGGTGGAGATGTACAAGTAGAGCGGCTCGCCCTTTATAGGTCGACTGATTATGGGCGGGATGGAGAGGTAGTCCTTGATTTTCTCAAATGCTTCCTGGCACTCTGGTCCCCAAACAAATTCTTGTGTCTTTTTCTTAATGACATCAAAGAAAGGCTTGCACAACATGGCAGATTGTGAGATGAATCTACTTAGTGCCGCTATCATTCCAGTGAGGCCTTGTACCTCTTTGATCGACTTAGGGGACTTGAGGTTCACCACCGCTTGACATTTATCGGGGTGAGCTTCGATGCCCCGCTCAGAGATGATGAATCCTAAGAACTTTCCGCTGGAGAGGCAGAAGAAGCTCTTTTTGGGATTAAGCCGCATTCCGACCTGCCTCATCTTGGCAAAGACTTTGTCAAGGTGGGACACATGGTCGGGGCCGGTACAACTCTTGACCACCATGTCATCAATATATGCTTCCATTATCTCGCCTAGTTCTTCCTTAAAGACCTTTGAGACCATCCTCTGGTATTCTGCGCCTGCATTTTTAAGGCCGAACGGCATGACCTTGTAGCAGTACAGACCCTCCTCAGTAACAAAGAAAGTTTTTTCTTCATCTGCCGGACTCATCCGTATCTGGTTATAGCCTGAGTAAGCATCCATGAAGCTAAGGTACTTGAATCCTGCTGTGGAGTCGACCATCGCATCAATACTAGGTAGAGGGAAGGGGGTTTTGGGGCAAGCTCTGTTCAAGTCGGTGTAATCTATGCACATTCTCCATTGCCCATTGGATTTTGTTACTAGTACTGGGTTGGCCAGCCATTGTGGGTATTTGACTTCCCTTATGGCGTCTATTTTCAACAACTTTTCTACCTTAGCCTTAATAGCTTTCCTCTTTTCCCAACTCTGCTTTCTTTTCTTCTGAGTGATTGGTTCCATGCCCTGCTTAGTAGCGATTTGGTGCTCGGCTATCTCCCTGTCGATGCCTGGCATGGCCTCGCCCTCGCAGGCGAAGATGTCGCGATTGCGAAGGAGGCATGCCCTTACCAAGTCTCGATCCTCTTTAGGCAACACCGTGCCCATTCTTGTGATCTTGCCGTCTCCCAAATCGACTTCCTCTGTGTCTTCCATTGGTCCGCCAGCCGGGCGGGCTGGATTGTGAAGTATAATGTCCTCAGCTTGATCATAGGGCTTGGACAGCTCCCCGACGTGGTCAATTTGGGCTACTTGCTTTGGTATCGATGCTTGATAGCACACTCTTGCGACCTGCTGTTCACCTCGCAATGTCCCGACTCCATTTCGGGTAGGGAATTTGACTTTGAGGTGAGGTGTAGAAGCGATAGCCCCAATATCATTCAGAGCCTTTCTGCCTAAGATAATATTGTAGGGAGATGGAGTGTTGACCACTATGAAGCTGACTTTAGATACTACATCTCTCGGTGACTCTCCAAAAGTGACTGGCAAGTCTATGATCCCCATGGGCATGAGCTGATCACCTGTGAAGCCTGTGAGCGGAGTCGCCATAGGCTTTAGAGGTTGATCGTGTAAATGCAGCTTCTTCAATGTTTCATAATAGATGACATCAGCAGAACTCCCAGTGTCAATGAGAATTCTACCGACCCGAGTGCCATTGACGCGAAGCATCAAGACAATAGCGTCATCATGTGGTAGATGGACTCCTTCATAGTCCTCGGGTCCAAAGGTAATGCGCATATTTGCCACAGAATTGCTTTCCCTGATCTGGAAAACCTCTCTCCTAGATGGGTTATAGAGATTTTTGGGGCAAGTATACCTTTTCCTGGCTTTCTCAGAGTCTCCCCCTGCAGCCGGTCCTCCTGCTATATATAAAACGGGAGTGGGGGAGGCTCTGGGTTTATCCTGATCAGCATGTAACGGGGTTCTAGGCCGCGGTCGATCTGCTTGCCTGTCCTGATCCCGCGGCCGCCGGCCAGTATTGTTTCCCTAGCGCCCACCCCTATTTCCTCTTCCTCCATTGTTCCACTGGGACGCCTCCAAATACCTCTCGAGTACTCTAGTATTTCTGATCATCCTCTCGATTTCGTCTTTCAACTTGATGCACTCAGAAGTGGCATGACCATACCCATTGTGGTATCTGCAATATTTGTTTCTATCTCCCCGATTTGTCTCCTCCCTGGAAAGGGGCTCCGGCCGCTTGAACTCTGGATCATCTTGGGCGGCTTGTAAGAGTACGTCGGCGGAGACCGAGAAGACATGATAGTTAGTGTATTCTTGTCTATAATCTTCTCCTGTAGGAGGAAATCGGGGCTGTGCCACTAGACCTTTATATTTCCTGAAAGAGCGGCCCCGACCGTATGGTCGGGGAGGGGTATTCCGGCGGGTTGGCGGAGGAGAGCTCTGTCTTTGCTGAGGGGATGTAGGACGAGAGCTGCGTCGAGGCTGATCGGGACTCTTGCGGGTCGCTCCTCGACCGGCAGGTTTTCCCACAATTGCTGCGTCCTCCTCTGCTTGCAAGGTTTTCTCCGCTGCAGCCCTGAATTCTGCAAACGTTTTGAAATCCTCCTCAACAACCCTCCAGCGCAAGGCGCTCCCTTGTCTTAGGCCCTGCCTTATTGCTGCCAAGATGATTCCATCATTGTAATCGGTGGTTTGATTGTCTTCTTCAGCGAATCGATTAAGAAATTTTCTTGTTGATTCCCGCTCACCCTGTCGAAGTCTCATCAAATCTATAGACTTTTTGGATGGCGGCTGGATACTCGGAAATCTTTGTAAGAACTGATCCTCTAGGTCGGCAAAGTCCCTGACAGAGTTGAGCGGCAATTCCGAGAACCACTTCCACGCCGCTGCTTCCAGGCATGTGGGAAAAACCCGACACCATACACTCTTGTCCAAGGAAGAGAGAGAGATCCTGGTCTTGAAGCTGGAAAGGAATTCCCTGGGGCACTGCAGAGTCTTGGTGGAGAATTTGGGAAGGTTGCTAAAGCTGTTGACATTGATGGGGTTGTGGTAGAAATGATTTGGAAAGACCCCTCTTGCCGGGGAATGCTGCCTACGCCGTCCCGGTCCGGGAGTGTCTTCACGTCGCCTCCTTCGCGGGGAATGGGTGACACTCCCAGTACTGTGGTGGCTGGGCGAATGGGTTGGGTCTAGGGTTCGGTGGAGGGGTGCTCTAGATGGAACTCCGCCACCACCGTATGGTGGGAAATACTCCTGATATGGGGCCGCTGGGCCATGCTGGTTTGGATGGAGTGAGGGGGTGCCCTGGTAATGTTCTCCCCTAATTCCTCCCATGTTTCCCTCGTAGGGAGGCGCTCTTAGGCCTGTCATAGAAGGAGCCACATGGACTTCCTGTACTGGACCCCGCTCCCCAGGCTGCTGAGCGACATGCGTTAACATTGGGGCTGGGTTAGCTCCCAGCATGGGGGAGGATAGAGATAAGAACTGACCCCAAGACTGCAGCATGTGCTGGTCCCAGATTTGCCTGAAAGGGTCGGCCGGAGCGGACTGGGTGGGCCAAACTGAAGGAACTCCCGTTCCGCTTGGGCGAAGCGGGATGGCGGAGCTTAATGGGTTCGGCCCCTTCTGAACGTGAGAGTGGGGCGGGCAAATCGGGATCTGTTGAGCTCCTGTTGGAACGAAACCGTTAGGTACGGCCGAGCTGGTCACATTGACTCCCGACGGCCCCGCGGCTTGAGAGCAGTAGACTGGCCAGGGGTACCCAGGGGGAGCGGATTGGGTTCCCACCTGAGTCATTGGGGTGACTGGTATGTTCTGTGCCGTTTGGGCGGTGTGTTGAGTCGTGCCCCCCACTGAGAGTTCTGGCGGCATCCCAAGAGGGGTGCGCTCATCCTGCACAGAGGTTTGCGCGGGATGGCTTGATGGGTCTCCTGCCATGAGAAAATCAAAAGACAATCTCCTGGGTTCTAAGCTTTTCGCACGATCTAGCATCAGCTATAATTCTTATCAAAGGTAATGCCCCACGGTGGTTGTTACTACCTAGCCTGGTAACAAGTTTAATGCAAGTAAAGTAACAACAAGATCTCAAAAACAAGTGCTAATCTCTTTATTCATAATTCCTGGTGGCTTTACATCATTCTCTAAAGCTTCTTTAAATGGTAATCCCTAGAGAAATGACCTAAGAACCGACCTCCCTTCTATCCTAAAGAGGTCTATTTATACTAGTCTAGAGGAACCTTCCAGTGACGTCAGCCCTGTCAGAGGCCGGTATGCTTGTCTGCTGAGCTGTCCCTCCTGTCTGTACGATCATAACCGTTGTCCCCTCTCGAGGATCTCTCCTGGCTGGGGCGGGATGGAAATGACTACGCTGCCCCTCTTTTCCCCTTTATCCGGGTCATCCGAGGTGGGCTAATACATTGAGTCTTCTTTCTGGGCCTTTTAGGCCTCGTCACGTTTCCCCGCCTATTGGGCTTATTGGGGCAGGTTGGTATTGAGCCCAACGGGTGGGTATTTTAGGGCCCTATCACCTGCCCCCAAGCTTTTAGTGAGCAAGGCGAGGTGAAAGCTTTTAGTGTAGTTGAGATCTGGGCCCACCACGAGGGTGATTTGGGACCCTATCACAGGCAAGTCGAATCTTCAATGGGACTTGTATCTTTGATGCACTATTAAGCACCAGGAATGTATTGGCGATCGATACTAAGCACAATTAAACTCAAATATGCTGGACTTACAATTTCATTCGATCGAACATAGAGTCCAACACAGATGGTCAGTGACTCTGCCGTTATTCTGGAGGTAACGGATTCAATTCCCGCTAGACGCGGAATAGGTAACTATTAATAAGTAGATAAATAAATAGAAGAGGGATAAACTCTAATTTACAAGTGGGCTAAAGCTTCTATAAATAAATAGTCTCTTATTTCAAAAAAAAAAACAATTTCATTCGATCCATGCTTTCTTCCGACCCATACAGATAACGAGACGAGGGATTTTATATTGGTTACTAGACAATTGAAAAGAAAAGTGATACGCTAGGACATGAATGGTCGGATAGAGACAAGGGCAGACTTGTCCGAATTTTTAAAACATGATTTTTCATATTTAAAAAATTAGCAAAAATGTTGACAAGGGTAAATATCCATAATTAATATGATTTGAGGGGTAAATATCCAAATTAAAAGATTAGAGGGTAATAATCTTTCCATATATATGTATGATAAAGTCATAGTCATATCATGACGTTAATTGTACGGTTATACAAATTTCGTTCTTGCAACGGTTTTTTTTCTTTTCCTTCATAATTTGGACATAACTCATGCATGATTAATATAATTTTAGAATGTAATGATTAATAATTTTTAATTTTCGCTCGATATACAACTATAGTTAGTAAAACTTGTCCTTAAATTGGAGTAGAGCTAGGTTTAGTTAATTTGCTCTACTATAGTTTCGAACACAAATATTACATGTATCATTAGCAAGTTCTATGGTTGGAATCTTCAAAAAAAAAAATAAATAAATAAATAAATAAAATCTATGGTTGGACATACTTTTCTTTGATCTTTCTCTTTAGCGGTGTAATTCGAGTTTTCTTCAACAATATAGAGAGATTTTTGCTGTGGTGAGTTGCAACTCAAGGAGTCTTCCGTGAGTCGCGATCAAAACGGTTGAATCTGATCCGAAATGACCGATCCAAACCGTCCAATATGATATCCATATTGAAATCTTCTTACAGACCAAATTTTATATTTTTTCAAAATTTTTAAGTATTTTTTTAGAATTTTAGAAAATCGCTAATCTAATTAATTATATGTCGTTCAAAAATAGCAGTTTTTAAAAATCTGAAAAAAAATACTTAAAAATTTCGAAAAAATATAAAATTTGGTCTGCAAGGAGATTTCAATATGGAGATCATATTGGACGGTTTGGATCGATCATTTGGATCAGATCCAATAGTTTTGATCGCGACTCACGGAAGGCTCTTTGAGTTGCAACTCATCATAGCAAAACTCTATATATATAAATATCGAAATAAGATCATTTATTTATAGAAACATAACACACTCTGTGAAATAGAGTTTATCCCTCTTTTGCTCCCAACGGAAATCGCTGACCATTATGCTAGATTCCCACGTTCTCTTTTAACAAAATATCAATTACGTAATTCATCAGTGCCATTGTGGCAGCAAAACAAGCAAGGATGAAATTATGAACACGTAAAATGAAACAACCTATATGTACGTTCTCCAAGCATAATTAATTAAACGAAGAAAACTCGCCTTCCAAATATTTTGTATTATCAAGTGCTTGGTTCAGAGAAATTTCAGACAAATTTGCAAGCTCTTGAATATTCTGTATACAAATTATTAATCGCGCACCTTGAAAGTAAAAGACAACTACTGTCTTGAATTAATATATCATTAGATAGGTCAATTATCTGGTTTTCTAGATTTTACGATGGCTTCCTTTATGAAGCAGGATACCACGCCAGCGGCCGCAGCAGTTATAGTTAGTACCCCTACAAAATAGAAACATGTTTTAATGACTCATCAAATAGAAAAATCCTAACTGGATTTCATTTTACTTCGGAAAATAACCGCATACTTTCAGTTTGTTTATCGACTTTCTTTTGCACCATCTTCTCGATTTTGCGAAGTTCATGTGCGACTTCCTCTGAAAACTTCTCTGCAATTTCTTTTTCAAAGTCACACTCCTCTAGTGCCCTCCCAAGACATTTAGCGTTGATATGATGAGTCAACTTGGAAACATTTCTTGTTGCCATCTCAAGTTAGCTACAAATGAAAAAGGTCCTTTATAGAGAGAGAGAAGAGAGAGAGATGAGGTTGAGGGTGTAGGGATATGCTAGTTTTGAAGGGGCACAGGTCCTTTATTTATATTAGTAAGGCACAAAACCTATATTCCGTGGCAGGCACATCACCAGAAATAAAATTTATCAAATTAGTAAGGAACTTCTAATATTGGCGATAACTTTGATTCTTACCATGAATATTTGGTGAATTTTCTATCTTTAAACCAGGCTTGGACATTCATTGCTATAATTAATAACTTTTGCAGAAAAAATTAATCAATTCTGAAATACTAAAAATAAGAGTACTGATTATCATGAAATAAATAAGTAAATTTTACGTTTCACAATAATAAAATTGGTCAAATTTTGGATAAAATATTGGTGTTATATCTAGCATGTGTACATTCATTTTCAATATAATATATAGGAAATAAAATTTCAATCTAACCTGATAGCAACAATCAGGAAATCTACCCAAAAAAAAAAAAAAAAAAATCAATCTATTGTCTTATGGAAAAATCGTACCCTCGCTTAAATTAGCATTCCTTTTTTAATTATTAGAAAAAAAAAATCAGATTTATGGCCCTATAAATTTGACATTTTAAAAATTATGTCATTATTTAATTTAAAATATGCCACTATAAACTTAATTGTTAAATCCATGTACACTAAAATTGTTAAAATATGCCTCTAAAATTGTTAAATCCATGTACACTTTTCTAAATAATGGGGTGACTAATCTTTTGGGATCGTTTGGATGGGTGGGGAATAGGCTAGGAATAGCAATTTCGGGACTAAATTTAAGGAAAAAGTGAGATTTCAGGAAGCGTGGGAAGAGTGATATTCCGGGAATAGGAATGTTGTTTGGATGATGAATTAGGAATAGCGTCGGGAAGAGTGTTATTGGGATGAAAAGTAGAGAGAAAAGTGTTGTTGGGAAGAGTGTTATTGGAAATAGTGCTATTCCTGGAATTGGCTATTCCTAGAATTAGTAATTGCGTTTGGATGAAAAATTTACGCTAGGAATAGGCAATTCCTGGAATTGGCCTATTCCTAGTGTATCCAAACGACAGCAACTGTCTGGAAGTTAAATATCCCTCTAAAGGTTAAACTATTTTTATGGCTAGCTTTAAATTTTAACTAGAGATAATCTTATTTCCAAAGGTTGGCAAGGCAATAACTTGCTCTTTTTGTCAACAAAATGAAACTGGATCATTTATTTCTACATTGTCCATTTTTTTCATCTTTTTGGCGTATTGTTAATTTGTTATCAATGTAAGTCCAAATGGACATAATTTAGATATAACTTCTTTAGATAACTTCTGGCATTCCTGTTCTAGGTTAAATAATACTCTAAGAGTTTTTTTTTTCAAATATCTTTGTGCTGCTTGTCTTTAGACCATTTGGAAAGAAAGAAATATGATTACTTTTGATAATTCATCTAGTCAATCTTTCCTTTCACTCATTTTTGCAACAATTCATCTGCTTCATCGTTGGACAGGTAACAACGAGGGGCTCTGGAACAACAGTTTAGAAGGGGTAATATTAATTGCTGGCACTACTAGCAATGCAGCCACTCAAGGGAATCTTGGCATTTCTGGGGCTTCTGGCCGTCAGTTTGTTTAAGCAAAACTGTAGTTGGGTTGTGGCTTGCTTCTTGGTTGTAATTAATCTTCTTTTCTTTTTTTCGTCTTTTGCAACTGCTTAGATCACCTCTAGCGAACTTCTTTTGCTATTTTTTTTAGACCTTAGCATCAGTAAAGTATGCAGGTCATCTTTGTTTGGGTGGCTATATTTCAAAAAAATAATAATAATAATAAATTGTTAAATAACAACAACATTGTCAAAATTGTGTTACACGAGATGTGCGTCTAAGGACTTTGATAAATATATTCCAATTGGGTAAGTTATTTGTCTTATTATATGGATATTGTTGGAGTTATGTCCTAGAAGTCAATATTTAATGATTTAATTTCTTAATTTATGTTATTGATGATATTTGATCATTTGTTCCTCGAGTTTATTATTGACAGATCATTCAAGTTGAGGATCTGAATTATAGATCTCTGTAGATCATTCATTATAATGATAATAATAAATCTAAATCGTCTATAATCTTGATAATTAACAAGGAACATTAATTGTCATAAAAAATTAATATGCAAGTTAAGTGATGATTATGTTCTACAAATCATGGGTAAGGAGTTACCAACTTAATTGCATATGTATATGTTATTGGAACATAGTACAGGTCATGACCCAATGAAATAAACATATGGATTGTGTTATGTGTCGTTGCTTATTTCATATGAGTTTGATTCTAAGTTTGAGATGTTCAACTTTTCCACATGAGGATATGTTCTATAAATATCGTCTAACGTCGATTCATGATAAAGGCTGCTATACGGACTTTATTTATGCTCTTTTGAATTGTACGCGAAAAGTTTCATAAAAAAAACCGTATGTCTCTCATTAGTATACCTAGTGAGTAATGATATCTATTTGGGCCCCCTTGATGGAGTTGGATTGTGTTGGACTAAACACTTATTTTGTTTATTTGCTGATTTGCAAAACAACACCAAATCTCTTTTAACCTGATGTCTCTTATTTTATACATGTTTTGACTGTACTTAGCCCTTAATTATTGATCAAACTATTACAAATTGTCTCATAAATTGTTATGTTTTCCTAGATTTTGGTACTGCTGTGGCATTTGATTTGTTTCGTAGGAACTTGGTGGATTGGACATAATAATTGCATAAAAGGGAGAATTTTGGAGAAAAAATGACTAAATGGGTCCATAGAATTGTAGAGCTCATCCTAAGCTTTCCAAGGATCTTTGAATCGCCTAAATCAGAGTCTGGATGAAGAAATTATGGCCCAAATACTATCGGTGCGCTGTTCTAGAATTTTGGTCTGAAATGTACGGATTTCGGTCCGAAATGCACTTCTGGAAAGTGCGTTTTTGGTAATTTTCGAAGAAGGAAAGTGCAAACCGCCTCCCCTTTGCCCTAGCCACCTCTTGGCCGCCTGGGATGACTTTATATGCACGTTTCTGCCTGCAGAAAGGGGATTCCACCTTTTACTCTTGATTTTCCACCTCTCGTTCCATTTGTTTTGGCTCTTTCCATGGAATTCTTTGAAGGACAGCAAGCTTTGAAGGCGACGGCAGCAAGGCATGAAGTTCTCCATCGATTCCTTTGCCCTGGACCAGCGAGTATTTGCATAAAGGGACACTTCGGTTACTCTTTTATGCTTTTATCTTATTATTCTATGGCTTGTATCTTTATTATTTGCATGATGTTTATTGTTGTTTGTGTTATGAACATGTTAGGCTAGATTTTATGATGTCTTAGGGTTAGTTAGTAGATTAGTTTAGTATATTGTGATGACTTGATGATTATATTATGATATTTTACGATTTACTTGATTGTGAATTATTACTTGCTTGATTGAATTGATTGTTTGCTTGAAAGTTAACTTGTTAATGATGCGCAGCGTTGATAGGATATAACTCGACCAAATAATTAATAGATTAAAGCACTTGAGATAAACCAAAGCTCGAAAGGGTAGGTTAGTTAACGATCGAAAGATCTAACTTTTATTGCACCGACAGGACCTTAAATATTTCTAGAAATTCATTTAAGTATTCCTAAACAAACTAGTTTTAATACGCAAGTATAGGATTAGTTGTTTTTGTGGTAAAACCCGGCATCAAATCTAAACCAGAACCAAAAGGCGACAGCTGAGGTTAGGGTTAGGGTCTGGTCGCTTAGTAACCTTCGTAAAGTACCTTGTAAAATTGTCAAGTTGAAACAATAGGTTTAAGGCAAGTATTAGTGTTGAACGGTACCCATTTCGGACCGAAATGGATCTGTTTCGCCCCGAAATGACCCTCTGTCTTGGTGAAAATCGTGATAGAGTTGTCTTAAAGATAAACTATTTGAATACTTATCCCTAGGACATTTTATTGCATCTGTTTGAGTCCAGAAAATATAAAAAATAATCTCAAAAATATTTTATTATTTATTACTTGTTTAATTACCTATTTTCCTTTTATTATTATTATTACCTTTTAAATTGCAACTATTTCCAAAAACACAAAAAATCATCTATCTAGCTTTTAAAAAAGTCTAAGTCCGGTACTCAGTTTAACTGTCCCTGTGGGTTCGACACCTTTGCTTTACTCAAACGTCTAGTGAGGTAATCCATAGGTTTTATTTTATTTGACCTAGGTTTTAAACTCTCATCATAACCTTTCAATTTAAGTGAATTATAGATTTTTATTTGAATAATTGGTTAATGAAGGATTAATACGAGTTATGAAGCTTCAAGAGATTTAGTTTGGTTGTTAAATGTCTTTAGAATATGTATAATTAGCTTCTAAATTCATCTTAATCACTTTGTTGTTAATTTGCTCAGTTTCAGGAGGTTTTCATTATATAACGCAATATCCCGTTACACAGCGTACTAGCTCCGGCCTGTTTCTAAGTTTTCTGCAGTGTAACGTTGTACAACACATCAAGGTGTTGTGCAACACAATACAACAACGTCGTACAACGCTATACACCGTTGAACAACGGCTTTCCAGTATAGATTTCTAGCTTATGCAACTCCTTAATGTATAGATTTCTAGCTTTTAATGTATTAACTAAAGCAAATCCAGTGTTTATGGACTTACTCAAAAATCAGTTGCGTGCATAACTTATCCCATTAAAGTATGAGGAAGGTTCCGCTACCAACATTTTGGTTGCCCCCAAATGCCAACATTTTGCTATTTAGTTACTTTTTCAAATTTTAAAATTCAAACATTAAATGCAAACCGTTGATCTTATTTAGATTAACGAGCGATGCGTTTTCATATAAGTTTTGTAAATTTTGGAGTTTATTTGATGCTCGATCAAGTGATAGTAAAACAAACGAACCTCGTTAACTATGATAGATTCATTCTAATACGTTCATGTTTTAGCCTTTGATCGAGTATCAAATAAACTCCAAAATTTGCAAAACTTATATGAAAACGCATCGCTCGTTAAACTAAATAAGATCAACGGTTTGCATTTAACGTTTGAATTTTAAAATTTGAAAAAGTAACTAAATAACAAAATGTTGGCATTTGGGGCAACTAAAATATTGGTAGCGGAACCTTCCTCTTAAAGTATTTCGGAAGGAAAACAACACTTTGGCAATTATGATTACAGCATATATATATAGCCCTTCTTTTTCTATCATTCCACAACATATGATTCCAACTCCAACTGAAAAGTCACTAGAAAATAATACATGAAAACAAATTTAACATTGAAAATACTAAAATGCCCTCAGAAAAAGAAAAAGCTTGAATAAAAGTTCAACTTTTAAACTACTTCTTGAAAGTGTAACAATAAGGAAGCTTTTCCCTCAGTTTTGCTCTCCTCAGTCCTCACGTCCCTGTGGGCTGTGGCTGACCACTTTAATCTCTTTTATTGCTGGTGAATACCTGAAATTAATCGCTGAAAGTCAGAAGTGTTTTAATATGGATTCTGGTTAGTGAACTTTTTGCACTGCCTCACTACTTGCTTAGAAAGAAATCCTGTATGTTCTAAAAGTTTCAGTTAGAATTAATTTGCCTAATTGTTCTAATTTGGACCAACTGAGGCTCAATCCAATGGTCAAAGTTAATATAAGTTGCAGGAAATTAAATAAGGTCTTGTTGATGCATTTGCACAGAAAACTAAAAGGAATGTGAAAATAAACTTAAAGTTGTAAAAGAATTGAAAAAAGAAGTTACACTGGGAAAACAATTTCAACAGCAGTACCAGAAGTCATGTACCTAATTCAAATCGTGGTATGAACTCCTGCATACTCTTTGAAATTACAATCCCTTTATAAAGTGCAAGCCTCCTCCTGTTTGCTTTTTGCTACACAAGTACACATGTAATTAAATTTTAGCACAAGGATTACACATTAACAATAAGAACTGAGTACATCGATCCTCGTAGATTGGGACATTGGGTGGTCATATATACAATTTGAAATGATGCACTAAAAAAAAATTGAGATGAAATTGATTCATAGAAACTATTATAAATGAAATCACTTTTCTGAAATTTCATTATGCAAACTGCATGATTTAAGTACTTGCAATTCAGTGAAGTAAAACTTAATTTAAGTACTACATGCCTCAACATGTACCAAATTCATAAGTAATAAGATCACCATAAGTCGGTAAGCCAGTAATTGATAAGGCTAAGCACAAATTATTGTTACTAAGATTTATTGTGCAAGTACTTTATTTTACTAATTATTAGTTAATTTTCTTGATTTTTCTAAATTTAATTTCTGAATTGCAAACAATTTTTACAAGTTTTGTTGCTTAAAATTATTCACATTTTGAATTCATTTGTTTAGTTTTTTAAATTTTACGGGTTTTCACATTTTGATAATGATGGTCTTTGTTTTGTTTCCAAAATCATTTCAGGCATTCTTCTCAACTAGCAAAAGATGCCCTCAATACGCAGGCAAATAAAAAAAAATATTGATATTATTTTTATTCCATATAGAATTTTACATGTTTGGCAATAAGTATATGGTAAAATCAATAATTTATTCTTTCCTTTAAAATAAATAGCTAATTTGGTAGTAACTTTATTTTTTTAATAAAAAGTTTGACATTGATCTAGACCACTGATTTGATCAAATTACACAAATCAATGGTTCATAATTGATATAAGAATTGTTTACACCCTTTTATATGACATGTTTACTCTTTTTATATGAATGTTTAACCCCTTTCTCAAGGTGCATTTATAAGTATATAAGGAATAAGGATATATTTCGGGCATGAGTATAATTTCTTTTGAAATTAAATGCCCAACACGTGAATTTGAACTTTGTAACACTAACTTTTTTTTTTTAGGCAAAAGTGTACTCTAAAAAGCTCTTGAATATTGCATACAGAATAAAAAGCATATAGTATTGGATATAAAAAAAGAATTTTGCATATTCACATGTTATAGAACAAAGCCTAAGCTTTACTCTTCCCGGGAACTAAAGCAGACAGAGTATGATGTGTTTTCTTAAAAATAACTATGCATGTGTATATATAAAGCAGACAGAGTATCCTGTTAGAATTTGATTTTAGGCAAAGGAGCTCTTCTTATTGATGCTATACTTATTACAAACAAATATTTGACGTACATATAGATCCTATCTATTATTACCGTTTGCTACAATGCATGGTACTGTACCAATGGTAACACCCTATCTATGTATCTTTTATTGTTTCTTTACAATGCTGTCCTTCTTTTTATTTTATTTTCAATTTCTGCTATTTTCAACATATCCAAGCCTGTTAATTATTGAACCTTATTAGTTATTATATGAATCTCTGCAAGCAACGATATATATGGACAATTTTAAACAACCTTTTTTTTTCATTTATTTAAATATCAGGTTTATCTATATAATTAAGAAACAATCTTCAAACTTTTTTTCCCACTTTTAACCTTTCTGAAAATGTAAGATTTTAACTTAATTGTAAAAAAAATTGGAATTCAGAAGATATCTTGTTGAAAGGTAATTTTGAACTGGTTTTTATTAGTTTATTACCATAAAGAAAAGCCTAATTTAATAAAAAAATAAATAAACGGGCAAATAAACAGTTGTCCTGAAAAACTACCTGACCTCTAATTGATTACAACATCACTAACCACCAAGAACAACAAAATTACCTTAACTGAAAGAAAAAATAAATGTATAAAATATCATTAGGGCTAGATACCGTACAATGTCAAGAGTCATCACGGCATAACCGAGACTGACAAACTAGTCTATTCTCTATCTTTGAAGCAAGGTGTTGCTTAGCGCCGCTAGCTAGACTTCTCGCTGTGATGGTGGTTTTTCTCTAGGCACCATTAATTGAAAGAGCACGCATGCCGCAGTAGTAATACCGAAGGTGGTAGCGACTTGAGATAACTTTACTGCAAAGAAAAAAAAAATACGACAACATTAATTAATCATTTTTCGAAGTCTTGTTGGCAAGCTGCTGACAGCAATTTGATGAAACAGTCTGTCTCGAATAAATTACTTATCAACTACGTACAATTAACCAACCAAGTAAAACCAACGCTTAAAAACTGATGAAACTCTAATCATGTAAGTTCGGCCAAAACCTAACTATATAAAGTAACCACTGATTCCACATAAAAATATAATAATTGATCATTTCCGAACCAAACAACAACATTAATGGCCTTGGAAGCGTTTGTAACATGCACAATTTCTGTGTCAATTAAAGCAAAAAAAAAAAAAAATTACCTGACGATCTATTGATTTGTTCTTCAATTCTCCCAGAAGAGGCTTTTATTTCCTCAAGGATCGTCTTCATAATCCGATGTTGCTGGGATGTTGTAAGCTTCATTTTGACTGTTATCTATATAATTGGAGTGAAAAAACTATAAATTAAAAAAGAAGGAAACAAAAGATTAAAATTTCGATTTAATGATAGTGTAGATCTATATTAACCCAGTACTCCATATATGCAGGACTATCAGTATGACGGTACCGGGTACATACTAGGTACGGGTACGCCTTCAATATGACACCAGTTTGTGCGTACGGTCTCCAATACGACTAGGGTACGGCTGGGTATGGCTGGGTACAGTGGCGAGGCCAGGGGTGGACAAGTGTAGGCACTTGCCTACACTTAATTTTTCAAAATTCAAAACCTAATATAGATAGTTTTACAAGGTGCCTAGTCTTAAATTTTCACGGTGCCCATCTTTGGGCTTTTAATACATAGTTTGTTGAATTTTTAATGATATTTCCTCCCCATACATAATTTTCACGGTGCCCATACTAATTTTGCTTGATTATTAATGATAATTAATACATAGTTTGTTGAATTTTTTTAATTTAATATTAATTTAATTATTTTTTATTTGTGTGTGCCCGCCCTTAAAAATGGGCTGGACTCGCCACTGGCTGGGTACGCCATTTTAAGATTTTCTTTGTCTTTTAAATCTATTTTTTTGTCTATTATTGAACTAACTGATTAATATTATTAGTACTATTTCAAATTAATTAATTAAGTAATGTATAATTTAAATTAGAGAAAGCATTCAATTAATAAAAATAATTACAATATAATAATAAAAATATTATATATAATTATAATAAATACATATAGCCGTACTCGTATCGAAAATTTTTATTTGGTGTGTCATCGATGGACAGGTTGAGCCTGTACCATCTAGTCATTTTTTTGAGATCCAAATTTCAAACCGTCAATCTGAACTGTTTAAGTTGTTCTCTATATTGAAATACCTTGGAGACCACATTGCACATTTTTCAAATTTTTTTGCTATTTATTATGATATTTTCAAATTAAAGAGCATGAAATACTCCAATTATAATTTTTTTTTTAAAATATCATAATAAATAGCAAAAAATTCAAAAATAATATATAAAATTTGGCCTCTAAGGGTATTTTAATATGATAAACAACTTGAACAGTTTAGATTGACCGTTTGAATATTTGATCTTGAAAAACGACTCGATAGCACAAGACTCTCCGTACCATTGATGGCACATTAATTATACCCCCTCTCTCTATATACATATATTCATTTGGAGTCGGTGAATTAATTGGTGCAATACAAAGATTTACCTTTTTTTCCTCTCAAGATTACGACTCATTTTTGTACTTTCAAATGGTTCAGAACTTTTCAAAATTTTGAACAATTTTGTCTTTCTGTACGAGTTCAAAGATCAAAATTTGAATTTACGTAACGTTTAATAACTGAATCTCGAAGTTAATAAAAATCATCTTTAAAATTGTTCGTAGAATCAATTACCTGCCTCACAACGATTGATCTTCCCTAGCTTGCTTCGAAAACGGCATCAAGAGACATGGACCGATCGGCAATATAAGAAGCAAGCAATTTAGTGTGACCCTATATATATGGAAGGCCTTCCATATATAGATAAAAATATTTTCTAAATTTTAATGTGCCAAATTGACATGGACCGATCGGCGATACAACTATATAAGAAGCAAGCAATTTAGTGTGGCCCTATATATATAGAAGCCCATCTATAGATACTTTAAATATTTTCTATATATTTTAATGTGCCAAATTTGTCACCATTTTTCTGCGCGCCGTTGTCGTTCTATTTTGGGGTCAACATGTGCTTACCGAAACTTTTTTGCTCGGGAGATCTCCGGAAAAAAAAATAATAATAATAATAATAATAATTTGATTAGAAGATTGGGAACGGTGAGTGCAACGACTTTGAAGGAAAAATATAGACTTTAAAAAATACTACGTGTACAAACACGACACGATACAGAAGTGGTATGACACGGTAAGACGCAGATAAGATACGACACGAGAACTTAAGCGTGTCGTGTCCAACTTTGATCACATAAAGGATCAATAATTCCTCTATAAAAAAAAAAAATATGAATCAAATAACCCTCATGAGTTTTAAAACTCACGGAAAAGGAATGAGAGATACTAGCATGGTCTTGGATCTCACAAAAGTTTATTGTTTGTTGTAAATCATTTCTTTCTAATAAGGGTAAGTCTCTACTGTTAATTACTCCTGAACTAGTCGAGAGCAGCTCTAGATCGAGAAAATCAAAGAATTATATATGATAGGCTAAGACAGAGTCAATTTTATTTTAATAAGTGACTTGTGTGAGGTGGGTATGATGATGAAGAAGAATGCATGTGATTTGCATGAAAGACTATTTTTTATGCATGCTAATATCTCGTTTTTATATTGTTATTTTGGCCAGACTTTACATTGAAATTGTGACTAAAACCATGAAGTAAACATACTTTTTGTGTTTGTTTGTCACAATTTGGCACTGCCGTCATGGTTTATTTATTTTACAAGAACTCAATGAAATCAACATAGAATCAGCAAGTTAATTAGATGGCTAGACGACTCATTCTAACCTAAATCATATCACTACTCGGCCCTAGACCAAAACCTACACACCATACGCACGTACAAACTTGCACAGAAGAATTCAGATCGAATTTTGTACAATTTGAACCGAATTGTACACATGATACATTCTGGTCACTCTTGGAATGAATTTTCTTCTATGGAAAATTTTCTAAGGCAGTTGGCAATGTAATGGAAGGCTTCTAAGGCGTCCAGACAGAGGATTACTATTTACGCATACCCTTTCTTATAGAGGAGGTATCCACCATTAGCCGTCATATTCTAGCTTTCTACACAATATTCCACATGTTCTTGGGTCTTTAACACGAGATTGGATGCTATTCCCTTCTGTTCCAGTGAGTTCCACGACACTTGGAGGAGTTTCTAGCGCAACGACGGTAGCACACGACTTTGAGACTTGGTTTATTGTTGTCCTTCTCCCTCTTTATTTTATTTAGATACTTGATGGCTTGTTATTTTATATCTTATATTATTCATGTGTGTTTTGAGGTTTGACTCGCTTGAGATTTTATTTCATTTTGGAAATTGATTTGGTTTTGGTTCGGGAGGGGATTGGTATTGGTTTGTCTTGGTATTTGTTTTGACTTTTGTATCTGTACTTGTTTTTTAATGTCGGTATTTGGATTTTGTGTTAGGTTTCTAGCTTTGATTCTTGTTGAGGTTTCAGCATTTGGTTCTTCAGTTTAGGTTCAGGGTTAACACTAGCTTTGTGTCGATTTTGAAGGTTTTGGCTTGGATTTTCAGAATAGGTTTTTTGTGGTTTTGACTTGTAAAGACTTTGGTTTCATTCTCCATTTAACTTTGAGTTTAAAGTTCTTAGTTCTGACTGGCCTCATAATGTCCTGATTCTAAAGGTACATGTTGTCTAATAATCCATGTTGTCCTTCAATAAATTTATATTTATTTTTCATTTTATTTATTATTTTTGTTATGATATTTAAAAGTTTAGGGACTTTTAAAATAAAAGGTATTTAAGCTAGAAGAAAATCAATCATCGGTGTATGATATTTAATTATACTAGGCTGGCAACTCGCATCCTCAGCAGTCATTTTTTGACTGCCGAGAGCTGTCGTTTTGTTTTTTTTATATTTAAAATTTTAAAATTCAAATGTCGAATCCAAACCGTTGATTTTGTTCAATTTAATGGGCGATGAGTTTTCATATAAGTTTTATAAAATTTGGAGTTGATTTGATGCTTGATTAAGTGCTCAACAAATGAACGAACCTGGTTTAATTAATTATAATACGTTCATTTGTTGAGCACTTAATCAAGCATCAAATCAACTCCAAATTTTATAAAACTTATATGAAAACGCATCGCCCGTTAAATTGAATAAGATCAACGGTTTGGATTCGACATTTAAATTTTAAAATTTTTAAATATCAAAAAAAAAAACGACTGCTCCGAGGATGCGAGTCGACTAGGCTGGATGGTGAAGCCGGAAGCCCTTTGAAAATTGTATTCATGAACAACTTTTTCGGCCTTGTAAAGAGAAATTCTCAATCAATTTGGAAAATTTCTCTTATTTAATTCAAATTCAGACAGACATGGGCTTGGAAAACAGGCCTTCCAGGCAGGCCGGCCTAAAATTTTGGTCCCATCGTTTTGGGCTCGGGCAGATAGGCCCTGGTTTTTGGAATACCAGGTCAGGCTTAGGCTTGGTAATTTTTCTCCGGGCCGGGCCCATTTCCATTGGGAGGAGGACCTAGTTAAGGCGATGGGTTAAATGAGCCGAAAAAATTATAAATAACTTTAATTAATTTAAAAATTATAAAATAATCCGTTTTTAATCAAAAATTTAAAACTGACTTCGCAGTTTCGGAATCTGAGATTCCGAAACTAGCTAGTTTCGGAATCTGAGATTCCGAAACTAGGAATTGCCTATAAAAAGTAGAGCGGGAACTCTTCCTCTCTCTGTCCCTCTCATTTCCTCTCTCTCTCCTCTCATTTTGAAAGAAACCGAGAGCGAAACTACGCACCTCTCAGTTAATTTTTTTTAATTAATTAATTTATTTAATTTATTTAGTTATATTAGTTTAATAATTTAAAAAATAGGAAAAATATTCAAAAATTATAAAAAAAAATTATAAAAAAATCAGATTAAATTCTATTAATTAGGATAAATATATTTTAGTAAATTTTATATTTTTTTTACATGTTATAATAATAGAAAATTGCTTTCAAAATTAGATTAATAATAGAAAAAATAGGAAAAAAATTCAAAATATATTCAAAAAAATATAAAAAAATCAGAATAAATTGTATTCATTAGGATAAATATATTTTAGCAAATTTTTTTTTACATGTTATAATAATAGAAAAATTATTAAAAAATTAGGTTAATAATAGAAAAAATAGGAAAAATATTGAAAAATTTTGAAAAAATCAGAAAAAATTATTTCATATGTTATGTATAATAATAATATAATTTTTTATTATTTTACATGATACAATAGAACAAAATTGCATAATAAATTAGTCCTTATAATAGAACTAATGTTTTGACAATATTACAAAACATTCATACATGAGGTTATTTTTTTTTATTTTTTGTAAGCGTAAAACTAAAGAGATATATAAAATATGAAATATAAAAACCATAATACGAGATATATAAAATCACACCAAGTACGAGATGAAAATATCATAACACTGTCATACAAAACGAGATACAAAAATCCTAATTCCGTCCATCACGACGGTAATTCCCCGTTGCCGGGGAATAATCAATATAAGCGCCTGGTGGCTGTCGGCGCTGTCGGCAGCGAGCAAGTCCTGGAGTGGGACGAGGCGCAGGAACTGGAGTGGGAACAGGAGGAGGTCTACTAGACGATGCCCCAGGATGACCAAACTGTGGACTGTATCCAGGAAATGGAGACTGATACTGAGGATGCGACTGAGTGAAAGTCGACAACGGATCATCATCTAAGGGAATACCGTATGTCTGGAAATAAGCATCAGCCTGAGTCTGGTACTGACTCTGCTGCATATAACCCCCTCCAAACTGCGTCTGAGTCTGGTACTGAGGATAAGGAGTATGCTGAGTGGGGTACTGTGGAGGGTGTGGCTGAGAATAAGGTGGAGGTGGAGGTGGAGGCTGTGGCTCAGCAGTCTCAGGCTCAGATGGTCGGGTATGAGAGCGTCTGCTCTGAGTGATCGGCTGGCTAGAGCGCGGAACATCGAAAAATGAATCGAAATCATGCAAACTGAAATCATCCTGTTACACATAAAAGCATAATAATGTTATAAAATAATTTTGAAAAAGAAGAACATAAGAAGAATAACACAATAATATTAGATTAAGTTTGTGATATACCTGCATGAACCGATGCTCTTCCCAACCGGGCTCCGGAAGGTCCTCCTCGTCAGACGACGTATCAGGTATGGATGCGATGTCCGTCGGAAGACCCTTCGACTCTAATACATGAGGTATCCGATGAGGCTCGCCGACAAGATCCAATGTCGTGCTGCAACTAGTAAGCAGCGTCTTCCCAGCACGTCTGAATCCCTTCTTCACCGCCCATGCACATGCTCGAAGCACGTCTCTCAAAGTATGCTTAACATATTTAACCAATGTTAGCCATCAAATTATATTTGAAATCGGTTATTGTGAATAGTTATTGCATCAAAATGAACTCACCAAAGCCACGTGTGCAGGACTGTCGCGAAGATACGACATATCGGCAACCGGAGCTGTCTCTGTCTCCTCCGGAATATGTACGACATACGCACCCCCATGTACCCTCAGCCAACGTAGATACGTGGCCTCGATAGCAGCGCTCCACGGCCGCTCCTCCCTTACCCTAGCCTGTGCCATGTCACCCCACATGCCTACCTCCGTCTCGAAAACGCCACGTCAGTCTCTGTTTCAGTAGGTGGTGAACATGTATCCCATCAGCTGCGACATCCTCTGCCAAGCCTGTTTTATTTAGAAAATATATTAAGTAAATATATTAAGTAATAATAAGTAAATATAGTAGTGAAAAATATATTTTATTGTACCTCAGGTCGAGGTGGCGGCACTGTCTGGTACAGCATGAACTGGTGCATGACACGATCGGCGTAGTGCCACATCACCATCCAGTAATGAATGCACGGGATACGGACAACAAACAAGCTCGGATCAACCTGAGCATAAAATGTATGAATTTCAAAAGAATATTAACCTAATTTTTTATAATATTAACCTAATTTTTTTAATAAATTTTCTATTATTATAACATGTAAAAGAATAATATATTCATTGCAAACCTAAGCATAACGAGGCATGAGGGCCCTCATATGGTCATAAGGCCTCCAATGGACGTGCTCGGGTCTGATCTTCATGAGAACGTCCCGAGCATAATCCATACCGGATGCGTAACCAGGGCCTTCATACTTCTTAGATCTTGGACGTGTAGTCCATCTCCTGCAAATATTTGAACATGTTTGTTTAGTTATTTTATTTTTAAATGCAAATATTTGAAACGTGTGGGTCTCCGGCCTCCAGAACAAGGCCAAACCCTGCACAAGCGTATGATCCACAGGCATATGACCAAGCTGAACGACGTGGATCAACCCAAGTGTCGTCAGATGCTGGTCCACCTGAGGAGTCCTAGCCATCATCGGCTTGTGCACCAATGGATGTCATTTCTTTATTTATCAGAAAAAAAATTAGAGACTATATTGATTTGAAGTTGATTATAGAATAGTAATGAAAAAAATAAAATAACATACATCAGGGCCACGAAGCTGGTCTTGTTGCAAATGCAACAGACGATCAACACCAGGAGGAGGAGGAGGAGTAGGAGGGGAAGAAGAAGGGCCCGCTGAGGTAGAAGCGCCGGCTGAGGTAGAAGCGCTGGCATCAGCAACACCAGAGGAAACGACGTCCGTAGCCTCAGGCACGGCTGAAGTTGAAGCCTGAATATCGGTCCGTAGCCTCGTAGATCTCTGTGAAGCCGGAGACCTTCTTCTTCTCGGGGGCATTTTCACTTAATAAAAAAAATTCAATTTTAAAAATCTAACAAAATTTCGGCAGCATCTCCCCTGTACCGGGAGGGTTTCCGAAAATTTCTTAACCCAAATCCCCCCTAAATAAACCCATTTCAAACCAAGCAATCATATCAAATCATATCACAATCGACAATCATATTAAATGTTGTCCCTAGGAAGGTAGGCGGCTTAACCAATTTCAAGTTTTGCGGAAGCGTTTAGTTGGTTTAGACCGGTTTTGATATGAACTACCTAGCACAAGTCAATTGGTACCCAAAACAAACAAACACACACAAGTAATTCAAATATGCAAGAAAATAAAAAGAGAAATAGAGAGAGAATTGAACACGCGATATGATTACGGAGTTCCGACCCGCTAGGAAGTGCTAGCCTTAGTCGTACGTCTCCGGGAGTTTAGCAACCACCAAACGGGTGCCCTCCGTTCAATTCCAATAAGAACGGGACTACAACTTCGAACCGAATCGCCTCGTCACAATGACCTCGAGGTGGATCGGCCTAACTCGAATGGCACAACGGCCTACAACAATATGGTGGCACTACGGCCTAGCTCAAGCGGCTCAACGGCCTCGCTATTCAAGGGAGAGGAGCACTCAAATGGCTACAATATCTCTCAAAGTGATCTAGCTATGAAAAGCTCAAGTGGGAGAATGTCCCTGTGCTCAAAGGCTCTATTCTGGTCTAATTTTGCAAGGTCAAGCTCTCTCAAGAGAGAGAACAAGGGGTGGATATATATAGAGCTCGAGGAGAGCTGTTTACCAGTAAAAACAGCACGGGCGTCGTACAACGCTATATAGCGTCGTACAACGCAAGAATATATCCGTTAGAAAAGACAAAACTGAGAAACTAGCCGTTTGAGTTGTCAGGGCGTCATACAACTCTAAAGGGAGTTGTACGACGTTGGGGGTGCAAAGTTCAAACGGTAACTGACAACTGTCAGGGGCGTCACACGACACTATATGGCGTCACACGACGCTCAACACAAAAATGTGTTTTCTGAGGAAAGTTCCAGTGAAATAACAAAGGTACGTTATATAACGCATAAGGCGTTATGCAACGCTTCTGTTCATCCGTTATATAACTCAATCAAACGTTATATAGCGCATAGGCAGAATAAAACTGGTCTGGGCGTCGTGTGATGCTATATGGCGTCATACGACACAAGGTCCCAGCGTTGTGTGATGCTAAACAGCGTCATACAACGCAAGTACTCAAAAACAGGTTTTTGCACAGGGCGTCGGGCGTCGTGTGATGCTCTGGGGCGTCATACGACACAAGGTCCCAGCGTCGTGTGATGCTAAACAGCGTCATACAACGCAAAAACCAGAAAACTGGTTTTTGTTGGTTTCTTGAGCTTTTCTGCTATCTAGACCATTTAAAGGATAATTAAGGACTAAAGTATACATTCTATCCTTGTCTAAGCTAGCCTACAAGCTCCCTAAAGACTTGATCTTGATCTTGCAATAGTCTTTTATCCAAGTCCTCATAAAATGTATCTTCTTCCTATAAATTCCTATAAACTCAAAGAAGATTGTTAAATGCCAAATGATGTTGTTTTGTAATCGACAAACCGAGAGTAGTTGAGTACAACATTAAATATTATAAATCATAAACTATTAAATATTCTAAATTACATACATTAACTATGCAAAATAAATAAATTAATGAATAAAAAATACTCACCTCGATCGACAACTGCTGCTGAAATACGATATTTGAATCTTGAATCTTGTTTGAAATTTTCTGTACATTTAAAAAAATAATATCAATCTAAACGAATTATCCAATTTTTCTAATATTAACCTAATTTATTATGCAATTTTCTATTATTATATCATGTAAAAAAAATAAAAACTTATATTAATATTATATATCACATATAAAAGAATTTTTTTCTCATTTTTTCAAATTTTTACAATATTTGTACAATATTTTTTCTATTTTTTCTAATATTAACCTAATTTATTATGCAATTTTGTACTATTGTATCATGTAAAATAATAAAAATTATATTATTATTATACATAACATATAAAATAATTTTTTCTGATTTTTTCAAAATTTTTCAATATTTTTCCTATTTTTTCTATTATTAACCTAATTTTTTTAATAATTTTTCTATTATTATAACATGTAAAAAAATAAAAAATTTGATAAAATATATTTATCGTAATGAATATAATTTAATCTGATTTTTTATATTTTTTTGAATATTTTTCCTATTTTTTCTATTATTAATCTAATTTTGAAAGCAATTTTCTATTATTATAACATGTAAAAAATATAAAATTTACTAAAATATATTTATCCTAATTAATAGAATTTAATCTGAATTTTTAATAATTTTTTTGCTATTTTTTGAATATTTTTCCTATTTTTTATATTATTAAACTAATATAACTAAATAAATTAAATAAATTAATTAATTAAAAAAATTTAAAAAATAAATTACCTGAGAGCTTCTTTCGCTCTTCGGAGTGAAAATGAGAGGGACAGAGAGAGAGGAAGAGGTCTCCGCTATATATAATAGGCAATTCTGCGAAGTCAGTTTTAAATTTTTGATTAAAAACGGATTATTTTATAATTTTTAAATTAATTAAAGTTATTTATAATTTTTTCGGTTAAATGGGGGTGATAAATTGGTCTATGTCCGCGTCTGTGCACCATGGGGTTCAAGCTATGTTACCCGGTACTCCAAATATGGAGAAGTACCGGTACCGGGTACGAACCGGGTTCGAGTACGTCCCCGGTACGGCACGTGGCGAACCGAAATATTTTAATATATTTGACTTCTGGGTACAGTCAACGACACATACCCACCAATCAAATGGCGCCACATGTCATAAACGTCAGCCAGCAAATTCCACACGCGCACAGCTAGCCAACTTTCTGTTTGTATTTATGACTCACACCTAATATATACTATCTATTGAGAACTTGATTACACAATGTGGGACTAAAGAATTTAACTTCAAATCGGATTGTATGCCTAAATGCAAAATTTTGTGGTGTTATTACTAATAGTGGGAATCGAACCTACATCATGGAACAATTGCACACCTTACAGGCCAAGGCATCAACCACCAAGCCAATTGATTTTTATGATATCTCTCTTATATCTTTATATATATTAGAATTCCAACTCTCAATATATTTAAAAAATATAAAATATATATCGCCGTACCCGTATCGGAGATTTTTAAAAATTTTTGTACCGCCGTATCCGTACCGTACCGTACCGGATACGGTACCCGAACCCGTGCAACATAGGTTCAAGTATGATTCGAGCCATAGTCTTCGGGTGGGTCCCACGAGCCAGTAAGGCAAAGTTCCTGCGCCCTGCTCATCTCTTCCCTTTTTGATCGGGATTCATCTCCCTCCTCACACTGTTGGGTTAGCGGGTTTAAGTCCGTCTCAGATGGACCCGATAAGGCGCCAGTTTCGATTTCGGTGGCCTATTGACGGCTGGGAAGTGACAAGAAGCATCGTGAGGGTCTCCTGAGACCTATATATGCTGTCCGTTTAGGTCTCGTTTTCGGATTTGGGGTTGATTGCTCTCTACTTGAATCTGATGTGGCGACAGCAAAGAGCAACTGTCAATTGGTGGTATTTGGTGGTTCATTGACCTGATGGAGATGTCAAGGAGGTTTATGAGAAGTGAGAGAAGGCTTCTACGTGAATGGTTTAATTTCTGAGTGCCTCATTAGCATGGCTCTATCAACTCGGGTCTGTATCAGTGAAGCTTAACTTCAAACTCCAAAGTTTCCTGTGTTTGAGGATTGGTTTTGGAGAATATTGGGTATTCTATGGAATCATCGGTGTTCTTGATTTGGCTTGTTTAACTATATTTAATATGGGATCACCAATTCAGCTCTATATGAATTCGGTTTGGCATTCTCTTTGGGATTTGATTTTCTTTTCAAGTGAGCTGAGCTTAAAGCCAATCTGAATTGTATCCAGGGAAGTCTTAACAAGGCTTCTAGTTAAGAAATTGGTTGAAAAAGACTCTTTTTAGTGGTGCTCAGTTTCGGATCAGTGTTTTGGTGTGGCAAGACGCGATACAGTCACTGATGGGTTCGATTCAATTTCACTGGTTGGAATTTCTTGCGGTGACCAGGTTCAAAGACATGGATAGAGAGGTTTAGGTCAATCAATTTGATGAGAAAAACACATTATTGTAGATTTCTGTTTGTTGGTCTGACAAGATTTTCTACTCGGAGCTCCTCATGTCACTTGGATTAACTAGGTCTTTTGGTGAGGATCTATTCTCATGAATCAGTTTCTGAGTGCGTCAGGAGCAAGAAGTGGGTTTACGTGGGGCCAGTTTGAGCAGAGGTGTCAAGTAAGGTTCTTCTTTTGTGGGAATAAGATGGACAGTGGAGTGTTGGAAGCTGAAAAAGGGTGTCAATGTTTTTTGTTTCATGTTAGGAAGAGGGTCAAGGTCAGTCCATAGGTTCTTTGTTTGACTTTATGGTTTTAGAGGCTTATGAAACAGAGTTCAAAGGTCAGTTTCTGAGTGGCAACTCCAAGGTCACACGCCTCATACACAAACCTCTTCACTCAGAAGGTATTGGTGGGACTACTGTTTCATGACACAGTGTTCAGAGGTCAGCTTTTGAGTGGCAACTCAAAGCTTACACACCACACGCATAAACCTTCTCCCTCTAGGGATATCAGTAGCTTCTCTGACTGTTTTGTTTTGTCCAAAAGAGGTCACATTAAGAAAGCATATGAGTGTAGGCTCAAAGAACTAGCCCCTCGCTGCTTACTTATCCTTGAGTCTAGATTTCAAGAGTTCTCAGTGCCTGTCATTCATCATCACTTCATTTATTATTATTACTTAATATACTCTATGTTCATAGATCTGGTGTGACATTAGTAGTCAACGTGTGTTTTCTTTGTTACTTTCAAAGCGCACCGTTGTCCCTTTTGGCATCTAAAAAAGACATAACAGGATTTCAATACCAGATACCTATATAGTTCAATTTTTTTCTCATATTTTCATATAATGAATAAATGTCTAGCCTTGGTTGAGTAAATAACTAAATATTTAACTTGTGTAAATAACGCTCAGTACCATGTTCATGGAAGGAACACACAATTTTCAGTACCACGTACTAGAAGGAATGTTAATTAACTGTACCAAAAGGATGCAAACAACTGACTTATGCAAAACAGTCCCTAGAATTAGTAGAATTAGAACTAATGAACATGCTATCAGCCTAAATCCTCTTTGTAGTCAAGTTTTATACAAACTAAATCGCATAATCAAATTTGTTTATCCATAAAAAAATTTCACATACCAATTATCATGGGACATCAGAAAAGATATCATTGCAGATTTTGCATGAACTAAAAGAAGAGGTTAATTTTATTACAATCCTAGATTCTAACAATGTGTTTTATAATTTTTGCCAAAAGGAGCTTCACTTTTCAATTAATTACAAGATACTAATTGGTAGGCGGACAAAATTTAATTACTCCTATTATAGCAAACATTGATTAAGAAACGGTAGGAAACTAAAACATGAATCATGTCTTCATCTATTGAGTAACCAAAGTGTTTTAGTACATTATATTCATCTGAGGCCAAACATTTTTCAGTCATTATGCCAGGAATACCCTTGTCACCAGTCCCTGTGGCTCCACTTAACAATATGATTTGAATTGTTTTGCTAATGAATGATATTGACTCGGAACTAATTTCACATTCAGGGAATACAACGAAGTAAAAGAACTTCTATACCAGCAACCTTTACTATACATGAGAAAGTCAAACAATTTCACTTAGAAGAAGAAAAGTTTGTTTATCAAATAAGTGTAATGTTTTGTTCTCATGTGCCCTGTATGCAAATCGCCAAGTTTTATGAATTGAAAAGAAGTTCAACAAGTCAGTATTCTCATATGTATATATCTTGAGTAATCAAATAGGTTTGACAAGGTTCTCACGGCACAACCTATCTAAGAACATTCATCTTTCATAGACATTATAGACTAACCTAACTCCATCAGATCCTAATATGCATTTTTCAATCGCGCTTATCTAAAGGGTTGAACTATGAATAGGTCACAAGTAGAGTACCTAGTCAAATCCATAACTTCTTTTCTAGAAAGGCCCTTCAATTTTCTTTTATTACTATTGGTTTACATGAAGCTGAAAAAACAAAAATCAATATTGAACAGTATTGAAAAACCAGTAAGAGGTGGAAGCAAGAATAATAAATTGTCCAATAGACCATACCATAACTTATGAATTCCAAGAAGCTAGTTATGAACAGTATCGAAAATTTCATGACATATTTACAATTGAGAAGCACTTTTCAAGATGTTCAATGCATAATTGTAAGAAGCAAAAGAAAGAAGGTTTAACTTTGTAAAAGAAAGAATTCCTGATCTTTTTTACTATTACACAAGCAACCTGCAATTACCATTAAGCATTTTTTTAATTCAACTTCAAAGCAAAACTAATAATGTAAAAATATTTGAAAGCTAATAAGATTTAGCATGTTCCAACCCAAGTTCAAACACTAAGTTTATTTTATGTCGGGGTGGCTCATTAGTTTGCATTCTTTCGACTTTTTGTATTTACCTTTACAATCTATTTGGTCTTATAACTCTTGATGATTTAGCATTTATGAATTAGTTCTCAATTCTATTTTTTACTCCCTACGTTTTGCAAATTAATCTAACAATTAGTCTCTTATTTATGGGCACATGCATATTCTATGATATTTTTTACTACTGGTATGGCAGTTTTTAATCTTCTGATTATTATTTTCTATTCCAAAACTACCCCTACCACATTGATGGACCTGGTAACAAATCAGCACAAAATAAATGGCAGACTTTAACATATGTACACTATTTTATTTCTCTAGCTTCTTTGTGGTTGTTTTCTTCCTTTTTTTTATATTCAATTTGTTCAATGGATATAATATGTTGTTAGTTTTGGTCCAGTTAAATTTTGCAAGATAAAATAGTAGTTGATGCATTGGACAAAAGCTGCTGAGGCAATCATCAAGCAACTCTAAGCTAAAATCGAACAAATATAGTTGACTTCTATATTTTCTAATGGTGGTAAAGTAGCAAACTGACAAGAATCTGCTTTGGTTACAGGGACTTGATTGTGCGCCTGACTTGACTTACATAAAACCTACTGATAAGGTACCATTGATCTCTTTAGTAAGTAACAAGATCTGATAGGTATTGCAAATCCAGTAAAGAGAGGATTTGATTAAAATAAAATTATATAAAATTATCAAAGTTGCAAAAATTAATTTGAGTTTTCTGCTCAATAAGAACTCATTTTAGCTGATGAATCATTCATGTATGAAAATATTACTATCTTTGCACAGATGGGGTTTGAGATGGATTAAATAACAATTGTATTGCTTGAGAAAATAGCAATTAACTATGTATCAGACCAAAACCCAAGATGGCTTAAAGGGAAAAAGAAAAGAAAGACTTAAAATTCAGGAAGAATGAGATAAATTAAGATAAGTAGTAATTGTAGTATTGTTTGTTTATGTACATTAAATCTTTTTTATGCTCTGATTTTATTAATAATTTTCATCTTCTTTTTTCAGATCGTCTGACAACTACAAGAGAAGTAGGGTGGGATATTATTGCCTTTTGGTTAATGCAAAGAGTTTGAGCTGAGTATTCGTTCATTCATTTGTAGTGCATCTATGCTTTTTAATATGTAGATATTCCTTTCAATGAGGACTAATAGTTTCATATAGATTAATAACCATTAAAAATAAAGCCCAAAATAATTATACTATATAATAAATCATATACTAAATCTGAGCACAACATATGAAAATTTGGACAAACTTCATATCGAGTTTTGCTCGATTTGTTAAATTTAGTAGACCTCTAGTCAAGGTACACATTCACTTCCTATAAAAAGTTCGTAGAATACTCTTTACGAACATAGTAGTTTCAGCCTCACAGATCAGATCAGTTGTACATGGTCGAGAGTAGTGCAGGACATTCAGGTATGTACATGATTGAAACATGACAAATCTATGGTTTAATTTGCTTATCACATTTGCTAATCACGCTAAATCAATGCACAGAGACATGGTAGCACAGAGACATGGTAGGTTAAAATGAATATTTTTAATTAAATTAAATAGGAGATTATTATGCAATCATCAAATGATTCACTGTATATAACTCATGTTTCCAAAGTGAGTCCAGCCCTGCATCAGAAATGTTTTACATGATCTTTTGTTAAGGCATGACCTTAGACCAAGATAAAGTATATTCATTTATTTGAAGTTTTCATAGCAATGCCTGTGTAGTGTGTACATATGCACATGTGTAAATAAAAAGGACCAAGTAGTATCGAGCGAAGCTCGATTTACTAATCTAGTAACAATTATATCCTTAAAGCGATTTTTCTCTTTATAGTCAGCGATTTTTTCTTTATATTTTTATCTTTCGTTGAAATAATAATAATAATACTAATACTAAAAATAATAGTTCTTTAAATATGTTTAAAAAAATAGTTTTTCAAATAAAAATCTGCTCACCCAATGCGTGGGCGTGTCTGCTAGTAATTAGAATAACATAAGCGAGAGAAAGGGCAAAACAATTACAGCTCAATTTTTTTTATTCGACCAATCTAAAGAATGTAGAATAACAATATAAGTACAACAGACGACATTACATCTATTCTATACAAATGTAACCGTTTAAAAGTAACTACGATTATTTTTGGGCCCAGCCCAGTACTTGACTCTAACGAGATTCATCCGATCTCCAAAGAAAAATTAATCCTGGTTGGCAAATTAAGATCCAATGAACCGGACGTATCCAACCTCGTCAAACCATCGACCACCTCTTTGATTTCGCTGTTGGGTCTCACGACTTTGCGCAAGACATCCAGGAGAAGGTTCCAAGCAAAAACAACGACAAGCGTTTCTCTTCAACATGTTAATATTGCAACTACAAAGCCTTTAATTGTTGATTTATTATACCTTGACTATCTATCTGCTAATTCTCCAAGCATAACCTTTTATCAAGAGGAAATAATTTAACCTCGCTTAGTTATATCAAATTATCTGGTTTCTGGAACCAAGTTCTGTGTTCTTTTGTCAGGCACTCTTTGGTTTGAACAACAAGGGAGGTAAATCTGATCCATCACCAAAATCATGCATTCACACGAACAAACATAGACCAAAAATAAGATAAGTATTTTTCACTCCCTTGTTATATTCAGATTTTTAGCATACAAAATAGAATCAATGAAAAAAGAAGACGTACCATCAGTTGTAGACGATTCAAGAAAATGAATCCACGGAGATCAATGTTTTTCTCTGGCATTAGATTTTATCTTCAGTTTTAATTAATAGAACACTATGACTATATCCAAGCATAGACTCAACTGCACCAACTGGACATATAATTATGGGAACAAATACACATCTCAAGTACTTTAATTTTAGTAAACTGAAAATCCTAAAGAATTAAATGCTTTAATTTTGATTTCAAAGCTAACTAATTAGATGCTTTAACTCCCTCTTTCGTCCTGGGTTGTACAAAATAATTAACAGATAGTTCATAAATGCAGTCACGATTAAATAGGAATCACTTAACCTCATTAGGCCAATTTAGCTCAAATTTAAAGCTAGAAGTAACTCTCAAGTCTACCAAATGACCCTACTTTAATAAAACACTGAAATTTAACTTCTTTCTATTGCCTAACCCCAGCACCTCCTGTTTCTTTTTTTTTTCACTCCAGAGATCTGACCAATATATCAACAAGTTTTTTATTAATAAAGCAGTTGACCTATCTGTATGTGGTTTTCTATCTCTAAAACACGCACACAACATTTCTATTTAACCAAAAAACCCACACAATTGAACTTATACAAACTTATAACTGTCTCTTAACGGATGTCTAACTAAATACACTGAGAGAAATCTTCTCTGCATCAGATGACTTCCATTTATAGACAAAAGTTGGGGTAAGGGTTTGATTTGAGGCTGGCAAGTGGCAATTTCTCTGAATTTTGAGCTCAGATGAGTAGTCGAGATGTTTCCAGGAGCTGGTCGGTTTGCATTTGAAATTTCAGGTTCATTCAATGTCATTTACTGCTGAGTTTACCTTCCAATCAGTCTTTGCCAATTGTTCATCTAGCATTCATCCATTCAGGTTTATTGTTTCCTACTAGTCGTGTCACCCATCTTTGACAGATGGACCCTACTGCCCTGTAACCATCATGAGGATAAGGATGCATTTCTACTCTTCCTCACTCACATATCCTTCTTGAGGGGAATATCTTTGGCGCCAAAATAAGGAGAGGTGTGCTGGAGCCTGGAGGGCATCCATTGGCTGATAGGTATTTGATGGCTGGGATTGTCTTGTGAGAGCATCTGCTTTTAATTTCATAGCTGTTGTACCTCATGCCCAGGTCTGATGATGCATCAGGGAGCTCTCTCATCCTCTCCATTTGTATTTAGATGCTCACTTTCTATGGCAATTACTGTTGCATCAACACGAGTAGTCTTTCAATATATGCATCACTGCCTGGGGGCTCCATCAGCCAGCAATAGGGTCATACAAATCAAAGCTGAGTACAAACAAGGATGCAATAGACAATTCTCAGATACATTTTATATTTTACTGCTTGGTTCTATGGTCTGGGAGGCTCCATGTAGCTTCTTGTATGCGTGATTCCCCACTTTACCCTTCTTAATATCACAACAAATGCATTACTGATCCTTCTATGTTTCAATTTATTTGATGGAAAATTTACTGTCTTGTACAAATGCCCTCGTCTCTACTTCAAGGCATTTTAATATTGTGTACGATGATCGCTTATATGGGACAGCTATCTGATCCTTCATCAATTTGTACAACTGCTCGAATAAAGAGGTAAGTTTACCTCCCTCTGTCATCTAATTAATTTTTTATTTCAGGTTGTAAGCCAGAGAGAAAAACTCTTGCTCCATTTGCCTTCTCCCTTCAGAGTTTTTATCCTCTTTCCACTGGACACCTCCAGACACGAGAGAATTTCACTTTTTGTTAATTTATGCACTTACTCCCTTTCTGAACAAATTTCTCAATCAATTTGAATTTCTCCTAAACGACCTGTTGTATTAGACTCGAGCCAACACCAAACGAAGCAGTAGTACAAAAGCAAGAGCAAGTCTTCTAGCTCTATTCGAACAGTATTTTTTTTATTGCAACAACATTATAAAGGAGATCATATAAGAAACCCAAAAGTTGAAAAACACAAGTTCTCAAGTGAGGATTCGTTTTCCTGCCACTGCACTACAATTATTGTTGAATCATTTGCAGCAAAGATAGCCCGGACAAGGTAGACTAATGTACAAAAAAAATGGTGAGATGCAAGGTAACTATAGATCGACTCAAACGAACAAAGCTGCGGCACCCGATCTTGACTTCTTTGTGGCGCAACGCCACAAGTTGGATGCCAGCTTTCTCGAACTTGGTGCTGTGCAACACCTGGAGGCGGCCGGAAGGTACGAGCCAACTCCGTGAGGTGGTGAGAAGCGTTCTTCAACTTCAGCAGCTAGGGATATTCGAGGTGACGTGCGCTGAACAATCTTGAAAGTTACTCATAATATACGAAACTGAAGTAGCTTAATACTCAAATTTTATTAACTTGCTGCTAGTACAACCAAATCTTATCAATTTACCGGTGTTTAACTTTCCCTGGATACAATACAAGTCTTATCTATCTGGCATGTCAGTATGTTACCGGTGTGTGTACTGCACTACTGCCTAAATTTCTTTTCTTTGTTTTACAAGACAGTGTTAATCACAATATTACCTAAAAACAACGAAAATCTAACCAATTTAAGAAATATGGACGCAGCAGCTACTGAAATTTCATACATAGGGTTGATTACCCCCAGCATCCACTAAAATTTCACACATGTGTGCTGGCTACAATTTTCTTTGTCTCACTAAAAGCCACTTGGTAAAGACATGTTTTGATTACTACCTCCATAGTAAGAAAAGTTATATGGTAAAAACATAGTTTAATATTACCTTGAGAGACTGATGACGGATAACAGCATAACTCTTGCTTCCTGATATAAACAGGTCGCTGCTGAATGACTCATCCTTTGAACAATCCTAAAAAAAAAAAGAAATAAAATCGTATATAAAAAAGTAGTCTCACAGAGGGAGAGAAAAAGATTAAGAGCTAGAGAGAGAGAGGTAGGGTTTAACAATTCTATTATTTCAATCATGTGTCAACCTATGTTATTTCAATCATCTACTTGCTGACTGCTTGTTCTAAATTCAAGTTCTCTTACAAGTTTCAATTAGTGAACTTGGTACTAAGTCCTTGTTTATCAATTGTGGCCAGTCAAAATCACAAGTTAAACATTGTAACTTGACATTCTTTCAAATCCTTGTACTAATGTTAACTTAAATGGAAATTACAATCAAACTCTTGAGCTTATTTTGACTTGGACATCTCAAAATAGTAAACATTGAAAAAGTTCCTTGAAAACAAAATGTGTTGTTATGCAAATTCCCAATCTGACCTCCAGAAAGATCCAATTAACTAAACATCAAAATACACACTTCATGTTATTCTGGTCAAATCTCTACATGCATTGTGCAATCTACAAACCCCTTCAAAATTGTTAAATACTAAATGAGATCCAAATTCCAAAAGTACTTACCTATAAGTTATATCTAGTATGTCCCTATAAGCTTTCTCAAAAGACGAAAGGAAAGTATTGAAAGATGCATAAACTCTTTACAAACTAGAATAAAAATTGTATAGCAGAATGTCTATGAAAAAACTGGTATGACTCATCAAATTAAAACACCTATTTACCAGTATCCAACGCAGAGCTTAAACAACATTGGAGCTAGTCACATATACTCCAAAGTCCAAACAACAAGGAAAATAACATATGGTTGATGCAATAAAGATTCTATGACATCCAATTTCAATCGGCAGAAAGAACTTTGAGGTATCCTTCAAAATAGATCAAATTTCCTTTATAAATCTATATTTATAATGAAATTGTGCCTTAAAATCCATGAAACAATGAATAGCTCGGTTCTAACACTACAGTTAATAATTAACACACATTCTCACATAGTACACGAATCTCGACGGATCTGGTATTAATTACGGGACATCTATTTTTGATCGGAAGATCACGGATGAAATAATTGCACGGATTTCGTTCTGGGAAAGGATATGGAGGGAATTGCTTCTGTATAGAGTCTTAGGGCATGCTCCAGAAGGGAAGAATCAGAGGGAAGGAAAAAGAGTGAAATCATTGTATCTTGCTCCCGTCGATGCTATAGGGTGAATTGAAGGAAATTGGAGAAAACGAAAGAACAACAGGAGCCTATTTAAGGAGAAAGATAGCTACCCAAAATCAGGGAGTAATAGAATTCAGCTTGGATCTAATATTTTAGGACCGTAATACCCTTAATCCTTCCGCACTAATCTCTAACGTTGAACCCCAACATTAAATCCAACGGTGCAAAATTTTTCTTCAAAAAATACTGTAGTCTTTTTATACATTACAAATGGGATTACTCTTTTTCCTTCACGTTGTGGAGCAGAGCCTTAAGGTTCACAAATATTAAGTCTCTCGTATGAGTATGATGCTTTGAGTAATGTGTTGTTGTAGTATGTAATAACCTGCTTTCTGCTTTCTTATTCAATAAAAAGTGGTTGGAATTTTATGCTTGTTTTCGGGGAAAAAAAGATAGGGAGGGAGAAAAAAAGTGGTGACGGGCTCGAACAAATGTTATCTATCGCCTCCAGCCCATTAATTTTAATCTTCGTAATTAGATCGGACTGTCACGGATGAGAGCATTGCACTGTAATTTTTTTTTTCTACTAGCCTCACCTCTGAATTACCTCCGAATGAAAAAGAGTGTGGTAAAATTTACACCTAAAGCACAGATCATGCTTTAGAGTATTTTTTTCAAGATCTGAAATTCAATCGTTCGATCCAAACCGTACAATACATTAGAAACAAATTTTTATATTTTTTAATTCTTTTACTATTTACTATTTTTTCATATTTTACAAAATCGCCGTATACAGAGGCTCATAAAGTTTTAGATTAAAGATTTTGTAGAAATTTTTTAAAAAAATAGTGTGTGTGTATATATTTGTTTCTAAGGAGATTTTAATATGAAGTACATATTATACAGTTTGAATCGGGCATCTGAATTTCGAAACTTGATAAACAACTCTAAAGCATTGCTTGGTCCGTGCTTTTGAGTTTACTATAGTCATTTTATCTCTCTCTCTCTCTCTCTCTAAGTGTGCGTGTGTGTATAATTATATATACTAAAGGGACGCATTGAGCTTCGCTCGACGTGAAAATTCTTGCTGACATTTTATTATTAAATTTGTTGCAACAAATTGAGTTTTATTATAGGAAAATTTCCATAAAATTTTAATATTTGATTATCATTTTCAATGATTATATTGCAATTATTATTATGTAGTTAGATTGTATGATATTATATCAATTTAAATGATTATAATTTTTTTATAGGAATTTAAAGTAACGGTTGAAGAGGCCAAATAACAATTAGACATGAACTATCTTAGGTTTCCAAATATATTGGTATGACTTTTATGATAAAATATTTTCTACATTGGATTTTTGCATAAACATAAACACGTTGTCCATATAAAGATAACAAAAAAAATACAAGTTATAAAAGTTACCTTTTGTATGAAGCTTATGTACTGTCATTGTTTGTCCTTTTTTCAGCTAGCTTGAATTGTGTTAAAAATTATTTAGTATTTAACCAAAAAAGAAACAAAATTTTATAATGTGTTATGTTCATATTTTCGATATCTTTATTTTATCAAATTAAATAAGAATAAAAGATATAAAAGGATATTAAAAAAATAATTTTACTTTAATTTCTATTTTGGAAAGAATAATAATAGATAGTAAAAGACAAAATTAAAAAGTAATTAATGGGGTGTTGAAAGGCTCGATATGCAGGAAGAACAATAATAGATAGGAAGAGGTAAAGAAAAATAAATTAACGGTGTGTTGAAAGACTCGATGCGCAAGAAAAAAAATATATATCAACATCCAAGATTTTTAATTAATACTATATATATATATATATATATATATATATATATATATATATATATAATCCATTATGCATCATAATGCATAGAAGTTTTTGTACATCATTACCACTTTGGTCGGTGGTTCTGCAAATTGATAAATTTAATCCAAACTATTCATCTTGTACAACTTAACGAGTGATGCATTTCTATATAAGTTTTATAAAATTTGGAGTTGATTTAATATTTGATCAAGAGGTCAAACCATGAACATATTACATTTTGCCATATAGTTGACAAGATTCATTCATTTTATAACCTCAACTCCAGATTTGTTAAAATTTATATGAAAACACATCGCTCATTTAGTTGCACAAGATCAACGGTTTGAATTCAATATTTAAATTTTAAAATTTTTAATTGTTGATGAAAAGTAAAGTTGTGACATTTGGTGGCACTCTAAAATTGTGGCACCGGAACCTTTCTCTCTATATATATATATATTAAAATCTCATGGCAAACAAAATTTTATTATTATTTTTTTAAAATTTTCTTATTTTATATTTATTTTTTAAAGCTTGCCATTTTTTATTCAAATTTGTAGCAAGAATATTCTAAAATGAAAAAAGTTTAAAAAAATAAAAATATATAAATTCTATGAGATTTCAAAATTATGTTGGATTGATTAAATTAAGATCTATCATTTTGCGAAATCACCAACTAAATGGTCATGATGACAGAATCCTCTATGCACATGATGCATAATAAAAAATTTATATAACACGCACGAAGTTTTATATAAAGTTCTTTTAAAAAGACTAAACATAGAAAATTTAATGTTAATCTTACACTTGTGTTACGATATATCCGCGGTACATCTGACCGTCATCATTTCCTTGCTTCTTTTTTTTTAAAAAAAAAACCTTTCTTTATGTATATATTGGTTTATTGTTTATTTATTTATTTTTCACAGTCATTTGTTTGCGAAAGTTTTGATCATGCAATTAGTAGATAATATATTTTGATCTGTGCTTTGTATGTCAGATATTCCAAAAAGTTTGCAATTATTATTTTTTTTCTTCTTTTCTCTTTCTTTGTTTCTTTCTTACTCAATTAAAAAATTCAATTTGAACTAAAATCAATTCTCTTACCCAAATAGCTATGACATTTGAGAAATGAGATTAAGTCTCATATTCTCCGGTATTTTCTAAATAAATTTACACGTTATCACGATTTGGGATGCACATTATTTATGAAAAGTTACAAAATTATTTTTTTTTCAAATTTAAGATTTTTAAAAAATAGAATGTTGAAAGAATAATATCAACACAATATAAAACTAATACAATTATGAAAATTAATAATTTTTTTTCAATAATTAAATATTCATAAACTTGATCAATTAATGAATTTTGTTGTTGTTTGAATCATAAGAGATTAGTAGAAGAAAACAAATCGATTTTGAAAATTATACCTTTTGTGTCAACGCCCAAATAATTTGATTACCCTCCAATATCTCAACTTATGTTTGTTTTCTTCACTATCAAATACGTAAAGAGTGACTATAAATTTTGTTGATCAACTCTTAAACTAGTTTGTTTTTCCCATATACCTATACATTCATTAATTTTGCATGATTTATAAAGTACTATTGACCGACTCTTGCATTATTGTGACTTACTTTTTGCATGAACTAAAAAAATAGCATCAGTACTTATCTTGAGGGCTGAGGCACATTTTATTCAACAATATAATATTAAAGTGATGATCGATAAAATAATAATTTTGAAATCAAAATCAGATTTGCGCTCGAGCACAAACTATAATGCAAAATAATTCAACATTTGAAACCTTGGAAATTAAGGTTACACGTAAACCCCTTATACATGGGAATTGCTTTGCTAACTCTTTTCTTAGAGATTCACTCCATAATAACTAAAATGCCATCACATTTTCGGCATAGGGACAAAAAGCATGAAAGAGTGCTGAGGGTATTTTAGTCATTTAAATGAAATATAGGAGTGAATCTCAGACGAGGGGAGTGAGCAAAGCAATTCCCCTTATACATGCTGTCACTAAAATTTATTGCTCTTGTTTCTTGAAGGCTGCGTGAATTGCATTACCCTCAGGGGAATGTGTGAGCAGTCGGATCCTCTGGACGTTTTAAGAAAGCATCCAGTGGATGTGTTTTGATCGGAGCTGTCTCATTTGATCTCAACGGTTAATGTTTTTCGGGCCTATCAATCTTGGTATTATGCACGGGGCATGCTTAACTATTGAGATTAAATCAGACGGTCCAGATTTAAAAACAACCAGAGCATTTAATTTTGTAGTTAATTTTGATTTAATTTCTAAAAAAGTGAATAAGATCAGGAATTAACATAGCTAGCTAAATGTTGAACCTATTTAATCTCAAAATCCTCTGGTTGTTTTTATCTTATTTTAACACATTGCTAGATAGAGTTAGATATCCACCTATGTAGATTAATGTTTGCTTGCCTAGCAATTTTAATTAAGTTTATTACTCTAAAATTTTTTTTGTAGTTGTTGGTGTTGCAAGTAAGATGACTTACTAATACCTCTTGAACAAACTTGTAAGGAAAAGCATACAAACAACTTCAAGTACTAATACATAGGACCCTATTTTTGTTTTTTTTGTGGGTTGATAGGGCACTAAGAGAAGTTAATAAACTCTTGAGTCAATTGGGCTTTTACATTACTTAATTTGCATATAATAGTGGCTGAAATTGCCAAGTTAATTGAGTTTTGCAGTTTTTTTTTTTTATATTATAGTGCATACAGGTCCTTTTTTATGGTCAAGGGGTTTCATATGGTGTATTGCAACCAATTTTGATGTTTTGTGTAAACACTGTAGGAAAGAAAAATGGACTAGAGGCTACCTCCAAGGTTAAGAAATAGCCAAGCATGGAGTTCTACACTAGAGATGAAGACAATAATGTGTATCAAAAGGAAAAGAAAAAAAAATAGATCTTGTTATGTTTAACATTTAGCTTACAAATACATTGTAAATGTTTCTAATTGTTCTTCTAGAGATTTAATTGACATGCACTTGTCATCTTTTTTGTTTTGTACTTGTTATATGTCATTATTTTACTATCCGTTCTGTCTCTTGTCATTTGAAATTGTTAAAATGACATCATTTAAACCGGGCTGCTATTTCAATTGTATATGTTGCTTTTGACTTTGTTATACATGAATTATAGTGTGCCCCAAGTGTCGTATATGCATATTGGTTTGATGTTTTTCACCATTAAGGTCTCAGGTCTGTATGCCTTGGATGTGTTCGGCGACTTGTTGGGTTAGTGGAGTTGTTGGTTGAGAATAGTGGGAATTAGGAAAAACACTAATTTCATTATAATTTTTTGTGTCTAAATGATGCGTCACCATGTGGTAGTAAATTGTACAATGCAAAATCTAAGTTGAGAGTTGCGCCGTTCCATATTTTCTCCCGCAAAAATAATCAGCTTCGTTCAAAATTCTTTACAAAATCTTTTCATAGAGGTATGTGTTTTGTGGTCTGGAAAAAGGTAATAATATATTACTATAGTGACTACTCTATTGTTATTTACATTGTGTAGATCTTTTTAGCAAAACTGAAAACAGAAACAAAAATGCTATTAAGTGATTTAATCTACGACATTGTTACTAAAGAGCTTAAATTGGTTGGCATCAAGAACTAGCTTTCTAACTGACGACACTGCACCAATAATACCAACAATGGTGAATATAACCATAATTGATAAATTCACCCAATAAATGGGTTTTCTTCTAGAAGGCCGAATTTCCATGTTGTATAATAGCAGCGGAAGTATGAAATCTAGAGGGATAAATCCGATCGCACCTACAACTGCTACAATGTCACCAAAGAAGGGAAGCATGGCAGCCATGAATCCACAAAAGATCATGTAAAGTGTTCTTAGGATTATTCTTGGAATAAGGTTTCTCTTGGAAAACATCCCTTGGGTCGAGTCTGCCGAGTTCTTCTCCATTATCTCATAGGCTACTTGTGAGTAGACCTGCATTTGAATTATTATTATAGGATAAGTCTCCATTACACTTAAAAAATAGAAACAGTCATCACTGATGTGATCAGATGATTGTCTTTTGATCATAATGTATTATAACAAGGATATTTGTTGTACTTGCACATCTATAGTCAAAGATGACTAAACAGTAACCACTCTCTTTTGTCATTCTATAATGAAGACGTTATAAAAAATACGTAACAGATTATATTGAGTTTTCATATATTGTCCTTGCTCAATTGGATGGTCAAAATCAATTTTAAGTTTTTCTTCACAAAAAGCTGAAGTATGGAGCAATTTTCGAAATTATAATTTTCATCAAAACTAGAATAGAACTAGAATGGAAGAAGATATCCCTTCATAAATTACTTGCTTCCCATGAAAGAATCTTGAAAAATGAGCATACTAATTAAAAAAACATTAAAAAAACAGGGATTAATGAAAATCAAGAAAATTTGTATTTCCAAATGTATTATATCTTTCAGATTATCCAATAAGCACTACTTACTAGTCCAATGGCTAGCAGCTGAAGCAGGACAAAGATGACAGCGAGGCCAAGTAGCCATGTAGGTGCCAGAGAGGGCCCACTGTCAGGCATGAGGCTCTCAAGGACATTTGAACTGACTTGACTACCGAAGGCCCAGTATCCTGAGATCGCAGCTGAATAAAAGGTGAAGAATATGACCGTGTAACAAAGCCTAAGCGCCTTTGCCATCTTCCCTTCTGCTGGAGGTGCCAAGGTCGCCTACATGTTGTCAATTTAAAATCCCATTGAATTGATAAGTCTTTGGTGGCAATTTTTGCAAAATTTTCTTAATAGAAAAGGATGGAGCTGTACAAAAGCAAGAATTGAGGTAATGAAGAAAAATTTACTTGGATTTCTGGTAAGATTCCATTGCCGAACACAGATGCCAAAATGGCGATTGATGAAAATGCATTGAGTGCTCTATCATATTTAGACGAGCTGAGGGAGTAGTCTTTTCTGGGTGCATCCTTTGATGCTCCTGTTGCATAATATAAATTAATAAATTAATTTTTCTTATATCTAAAGTTAATATTAAAAGGGAACGGACTAATAATCCCCCAACATCAGTCTTCCAGTCCAACATCCCAGTTTGACTGGGGGACCAAATATTGAACATGCATACTTGTATAGAACATAGTATATATATGAAGATAATTAAATAGTTGCATGTAACAACAATAACTTATTGGGCCTAACAAACTGACATTGACAAATAAATATTGGTTTTCCCATTTAATTTGAAAGCTAGGTGGCTAGAAATCAACAATTTCATCAGACGATTTTCTCTAGTTCACAGCAGAGAATTGATCTCCACATTGATCTAGTGGCAAAAGAGCAAAGAACATGTGAAAATTGTTGCATTTTAACAGCTCCTCCAGAAAAAAGCACAAACTATTTTAGGTACTGCACCTCAAGGCGGTGCGCAATTCTGCTTCCCTGCGGGGTCCATTAGCACAATGCTCTTTCACTACTTCATGCATATAGGACGTGGTGCTCTGGTGACAAAGGATCATACAACAATAACTTGACTTACATAGGGAGTTTTTTTAATAAGAAAAAAAAAAACCCCAGAATTTTAATACAGGCAGAGGTACTACGAAAATTTTAATAAGAACACAGCTATTGCGCCCTTTACAGAGGCGTAAATTGAAATGGCTAATTGCGCCCTTATAATAGGCGCTGAAAGCCTTACTGCGCCCTTCAAAAGGGCGCAATTGGAAAAACGACAAATTACAGGCGCGTGGCCTGGGTTTCTGCTCGTTGGCTGCGTCTTTCTCCGCGCCTCTGAGTTTCTGCGCCGAAATTAAAGAGAGAATTAGAGAGAGAGGGAATTAAAGAGAGGAAAAGAGAGAGAGAGATTTTTCTCTTGTTGTGTTCGGCCAGAGAAGGAGAGAGAAAAAAAGAGAAGAGAGAAAGAAAGAAGAGAAAGAAAGGAAGGGGAGAAGAGGAAAAAAAGAAGAGAAGGAGGTGAGGCGGCCAGAGCTTCGGCCAGAGGTCGGCTATTCGACGAGGAGAGGCAGCAGGAGAAGGAGGTGAGGAAGGAGAGGAGGCGAGAAGCCGTAGCGGAAAGTTTCGAGTCGATCCGATCTATTCCGTCGTCAATGTATGTTTTTTAAATATTTGTAATATTTGATGAAATTATTGATTGGAAATGCATGGTGAAATTTTGGTTAATATTGAATAGAAATTGTTGAATGGAAAATGTTTGGGGAATTAAATAGAAATTGTTGAATGGAAATTGTTGAATAGAAATGTTAAAAAATTTAAATTAAAAGTTGTGAGAATTATTTTTTTGTTGGAAATTATTTGTAGAAAATAGAAATTTCAAAAAATGTTGCTAAATTAAATAAATAGAACATGGTAAAAAAATAGAAATTGAAAAGATCTTAGAATTGTTTGTATAAAAAATATTTTGGTGGAATTAAAAAATATGATGCTTAAAAAATTGTTGGAAATTTGTTTGTATAAAAATAGAAATTGGTGGAAATTAGTTTGCATGGAAAATAGATAATTGTTAAAAATGAAAATAAGTTTGTATGGAATTTATTATTACGTAATAGGACATGCATGTAAAAATTAGTTCATATTTCTTAAAATTATTGTTTTATGTAAATAAATTTTTATGGATTATTTATTCTTAGATAAAATCAATTAGAATGGAAAAAATTACTATATTGGAATATTAGATTTTGGCTAAAAATAATTTATATTGAGTGTTAATTTTTTAAAAAGTAAGTTTTTAAATATATGAAAAATTAATATATGGAAAATTTTTAGTTAATGAAAAAGAAATATTTTTATTGATAGAGTTAAATGTGTAGAGAAATTTAAAATACGTATGTCACTTCATGTTGACAGGCCAAACAATAATATCCAACCACGTCGGAATTCAATAAGCACTGATCCACGTAGCGTGAATGCTCCGTCAGGCACTTTGCGATGTGAGTCAGCAAGGTTCCCAACCCGCCAAACAAGCGGAGCTAGTACTTCTGGAAAAAAAAAAGGAACCGGACTTACGTCGAAAAGCCTAAATATTTTTGGAAGAAAATAAAAATTTATTCATGTATGTTGTATGGATTGAAGTTTTATTAATTTTTTTATGGTTTTGATTGTATGAGTTTAGTATTGATTTCGAATTTGGATTGTAATATTTCAAGTTTGGATTGTAATATTTTAAGTTTGGATTGTCATATTTGTATGGATTGTAATAGTTGTTTGGATTGAAATATTATTATGTAGTATTTGTATGGATTGCTAATTTCATCTCAATATTAACTGCACGGGGTACCTTATATTGGCCGCTACAAAACCGATAAGAAAAGTTAGAAAAAATTCCAAAAAATTAATACAATGCTAACTAGCATATCTATTTTCTTATAATGAAATTTCAAAATTTTTCGACAAACCGTTTGATCACAATAAAATTCACAAAACACCAAGAAAGTTAATTTCTATTCTGATGTCTAATTCCAAATAGAAAATGTAAAAACCCGAAAATTTTAATAATAAGTTAATTTAACAAATTACTAATTTTCAATTAAACAAATAAATTTATTTGACTAAACACTAAGTTCTAATCGTAATTTCCATTTGTAAGCTAGAAACGATTTTATTTTGGATCTGGAACGATAATTATTTTCGGCCATCTGAAAAATTTCCAAGAAAACTATTTCCTTAACTAATTACTTTATGCCATGATAATTTCAAATATCTATTTTATAAATTTTCTATAGGTTGATTTGTGTCAAAATCCTTATTTTACTGCTTGAACAATTAATTTCCCTTTTATCTGGACCGTTGGATCGAGTTTTTAATCTCTGGATTTTTGTGAACCGTTGGATCTCCTTTTTCTCTCTCGAGATCTCTCTCTTTCTCTCTCTCCCTGCTTTTCTCCGCCGAAGCCGAGTCTCGTTGACTCTCCTCTCTCGGATCCCCTTTTTCTCCACTCTCTCCCTGTCACTCTTTCTCTCCCTCTCCCCTGACAAACTCGCGGAAGTCACACCCACTCTCTGACTTCCGTCACACTCGCGACCCCACTGCTCTTTTTCCCTCACATCCACCTCGTGATCGACCTACCCTCTGCCACCGTCGCGTGCGCCCTGCCACCTCAGCAACCGAACCCCTCTCTCTCTCCCTCTTATTAAGTCACCCCTCTCCTCTCTCTCTGCGAGACCCGTTGCAAATTTGATAAGAACAGAGAAAGAAAGGAAAAGGAGCGAGAGAGAGAGAGAGAGGTGGAGGCTGTATAGTCGGAGTTGGAGACGGCGGCGGTAGAGAGGCGAGGTGGTGGTGGTGCCGGAGAAACACGGTGGTGCTGGTTGAGCTTGCTCTCCCTTCCTTCTTGCTACTTCATCTTTTCCCTTCTCTGTCGGTATTGGCTTTGCAATCTCTCTCTCTCTTTTGTTGATCTGTGTTATGCTTGGATGAATTTGTGATGCATGCACTCGAATTGAATTGTTGCTCTGTGAATTGCTTGCTTGCTGTGTCAATTAAGTGCTTGGTATGGATGTGCATTGCCTCCCCTTAATCTGATTTGTTGAATGTGTTTGCTATTGTTTCCAATCCGATCCATTACTTGCTTGTGAATGCTTGATTAGGGCTATTAGTCGATATGTTGGTTATTTGATGCTTCTGTTAGGGTCTATGCTTGTCTTTCTCTCTAGTGCAGCTTGTAGGATCAGTGTAGATTAGATATAATTTGTGTTTGGCTCTGTGAATGCTTAGTTAGGCTCGGTATTTGATTGTTTAGGCTTAGGATTAGTGTTATGGGCTTGATAAATGCAATAATAGGCTTACTGTCTTTCCTTTGGGGTCTGTATCTCATTTGGATGCTTTTCTGGTCTGATATCAGGCTGGTTCAGGCCTGGTACCAGCTTTGTACCACTCTGTCTTGCTTACTGGTACGCTATAACAGCGTTTGGATACTCTGTGTATTTTGTCTCAGGAACCAGGGACTTGTTTGTGAAATTTTCTGATTTTTGGACTAGTTTGTAAATATCTTTGAACTAGAATAGGACTTCTCTACAAATATATTTGTTACTAGGGTCTAAAGTGTAAAAGTTGTGTAAATAAATTTGATTCAGGGTCCTTGGTGTAAAATCTGTTTTGCAGGTTCGGATTTCATCCCCGAAACCTGACTTTTCCGTGTGGGCTCTGTTTCGTTCTGGGCTTGTCGGGCCTGTTTTTCTGTGTTAGTTATTTTTCTTGTGTGGATTTCTTTTCCTTTCTGGTTGGACCCGTGAGACTTGGGCTTGTTGTTTTGTTGTGCGTGGCCCTTTTTCTTTTGTTGTTGGTTGGATGTTGAAAATAAATTGTTAGGTGAATTTTGAGTTAAATAAAACTAGAACTATATTTGTGATGGCATATTTTATATTGGCAAATTAAGTCGGATTTTGAATTAAAAGTTTTTGGCCGAGAAATTAATCGAGACGGATTCGAATATAAAATGTTGGCTTTTACAAATGGGAGATGATTAGATTGTCCGTAAAATAAATTTCAATACAGATACTATGATATAAACGGACACAATATGATCCCAAAACTATTTTAAACAAACTTAGTTTTCTTCTTTAATCTTTTGAAACGAAGTTTACCTTATTTTAGATGATTTATCAAAAGCATTTCATACTTGAGCAAAACACTATTTAATTATTAACTAAACTATTCAAATAATTTTCTAAATCAAACTAAGTGTGACACGTCTCCAAACGTCGTAGTTGGACTTATAGGAATCGTCAAAAACGTCTTTCTACACATTAATTTTATAGTTGGAACTTAACAAAATATTTCTAAAAGTGGCAACCAAACTTTCCTTCTTAACTAGTTTCAAACGAAACTCAGTCAAATTATTTTTATAAACTAATTAAGTATAATAATATATTTTAATACCGAGTCCCTTTCAAATTAAATTAGGAGTTAAGTCTGGTAAAAGAATCACTTAGCCAGAACTTGAAACCAAATTGAGGGATAATGGGTTTAAGCGTTAGTTAAGCTTTTAACGGTAACTTCGTTCACCAGGTGATCCGACAGACTACCAGGGAGACGATTACTACCCCGAGTACGAGAGTGGTGACGCAGGGCAGGACTCCATCGACCAACCTGAAGAGTAGTCGCTTCGTCTCCGACTTTTCCAGGTGTGGCAGTCTTTTTATGACTTGTGGATGCCTTAGGTTTTGTTTAATCTTTAGTTAGCAATTAGATCATTAAGTAATTGTGTGCATATCATGTCATTAACATTAAGTAAACAGTTAAGCACATGTCATTAATTAAAGATTAGTTTTGCATATATAGGAAATGCATTCATATTAATAATATGATTAATAAACTTAAAAGTGTCCTTAATCAACACTTGCATTGGTATGGATCAGGATAGTGAGACCGAGTGAGATAAGAGCGTTTTGCCTGGGGTTTTCATTATCGGGAGATTGCACCCAAGCCATGGCCGGTCGTCTCCTTATGATAGCGATCGTGGGCAACGCGTTTCTGATGATCACTCAGCAGACCAACCGTCAGGCGGTGCTGCGGTCACTTGATGGTTATTTGTGTTGCACTATAGTATTATATTCCCTGTTTGACTTGACTTGGACCATGGGTATGTGCCACGATTATCAGACTTCCTCTCGTCTCTTCACGTATTCAGTTTACGGGTACCGCGTATTACTGCTCATTCCCTGTGGCCCGGGTTTGAGATTGGAGCAGCTTCGGGCAACCAGACGGGCGTTTTCTTTGGGCTCTGGATGTTCTGTAGGCACGGTTCCTATCATATTGGGATTTGTGAGATTGATTCTGGATTTTGTGTGACTTATGATTTGACCTTTGAGTGCGGGTGCTTGACTCTCGTATTGATATATATATATTTATTCACCGTATATTATTATATTATTATTCTCCGCTTCTCCAGATACATTTCTGATTTATTTGGGCATGATAGGACTTGTAGTTTTGCACATCATTTCTTTAAATCTAACACATAGATATTGCACGATAGGATTTAAAAGTGATTAACTTAAGTTTGGTTTAGTTTCTAACTAGATTTTAACCAAGGCCTTGTTGGCATATTCTTTTACCGCACTGAGTATTTGTGTACTCAGCCCACATAATTAATTGTGGAGCAGGTTCAGGTTTGGCAGACATAGCGGAGGAAGATGTACTAGAAGACCAAGCCGAGCTGGAGTAGCCATCTTATTATTATAGGATTTTGTTTGATTTTGGCTGAAAATTTTGATATGAAAATATTTATCGGCCGCTTTGTTGTATGAACAAACAATTCTTTTATATTATGATATTTAGTTGTGATATTTGTTTCTGTGACACTATTTTATAGCCTTACGTGTGCACAGTAGATTGTGTACACGTGGCGGGGCTGTCCATCCCTAATTTCGGCTTGGTTCGGGGTGTGACAGAAAACGACATGTGTGCCATGATAATGTCTGAAAAAGTATTTTGATGGTATGTTGCCCCATGTAAAAAGACACGCGTGCTCTGATGAATTCTGAAAAGTTAAGCGTGCTCTGATTAACTCTGAAAAGTTAAGCGTGCTCTGATGAGCTCTGAAAAGTTAAGCGTGCTCTGATTAGCTCTCAAAAGTTAAGCGTGCTCTGATGAGTTCTGAAAAAGTGTCACGTGAATGAGCGTAATTATCTTCCAATTCATCTCTATAAAACCACCAAGGTTCAGGCACACAATCAAACCTCCATTTTTCCTCTAAAAGAAGTTCATAATCATGGAGAAAGGAAATAGCTCCAACTCCAACAATAATAACTCCGCTCCTCAAACAAATTTCAACGTTACTGAGTGTTAGAATTCATTCCTCCATTATACTGTTAACGACCAACAAAAAGAAAGAGGAGAATGGTGCGCAACCTGTCAAAAATGTTCACAGACTTTTCAATACAATGTGTTTGAAGAGTGGTATGACCTGGAGTTGAGATTCCACTACAACTAGCACGTAAGTGGCGCGGAGGAAAGAGAACGGAAGGAAAGAGAAAGGCGCAACCGTCCAAAGCGATACGACTGGTCAGAATATTTGTCACGTAAACCGAGCACCGGACAATAGACATGGACATCAATACCAACACCATGGGCTACTGTTGAAACAATAATAAATTATCGTGGAGATCACACAGTAAACTGTATAAGGTGTGGAAAAGTTTTCAATTTCAAAGAAAACATCTTGCGGGACCACTACAATGACCACCAGCGCCGTGACAGGGAAGAAAAAGAAGCTCGGAAAAAAGAGGAGAAAAGAATTAAGGAAGAAAAAGAAGAAGAAGGGCGTCATCAGTCGGAGCTAAGATATGCAGAAGAGTATCGTAAAAAAAAAAGCTAAAGGAAGAAGAGGCGACCAGGAGAAGGAAAAAAGAACTTGACGAATTGGAGAGAAGACGTAGGAAGTATGAGGAAGATTTAGCAAGAGCTAGAGCAAATGCAGAAAGGTGTATGGCAGAGATAGAAAAGCAAGAGGCCGAGGCAGCTTTCTGGAACGAAGCCGCTCAGTGCGCTGACAACGCCGGTACCAGTAATCAACCCGAAAAAGAAGAAGAAGAGGATGAACCATGGTGGGATGAAATTCTTTAATATGTAAAGAGTCAATATCTCTAAGTATTTTTTTTTTATTTTGGTGTGTTTTATTATTATGTTTTAGTAACTTAGTTATGTATCGTTGTAATCATTTGCGGTTGTTATAATTATTGTTTACTAACTAATTTATGTTTTATTATTATATTTAGTTATTTTTTAAAATTTTGTTGAAGTTGTAGTTTTTTTTGTCTTAATTATCAATATAGAATTCTTAAATAAATTTTTATAAGTAAATGCACAACAAAATACATGGACAACAAAAACATATTCCAATTAATTTTAAAGAATACTTAAAAAAATAAAAATAAAATACTAATAATAATACAACATAAATTATAAATAAATTTTTATAAGTAAATGCACAACAAAATACATGGACAACAAAAACATATTTCAATTAATTTTAAAGAATACTTAAAAAAATAAAAATAAAATACTAATAATAATACAACATAAATTATCATATGTATACATTGTCAAACTCAATAACTTAATAATATAAAAAAATAACACATATTGAATTTTCTCTCTATTTTTCCTTTTTTCTTTTTTCTTTTTTTTTTCCCATAAAAAAATAACACATAACACATAACACATATTGAATTTTCTTCCCTTTCTTTCTTTCTTTTCCCCCCTTTCTTTCTTTCTCTCTTCTCTTTTTTTCTTTCTCTCCTTCTCTGGCGCAGAAATCTCTTCTCTCTCCCTCTCTTTAATTCTCTCTCTCTCTCTTAAATTCCTGGCGCAGAAACTCAGAGGCGCGGAAAAAGACGCAGCCAACGAGCAGAAACCCAGGCCACGCGCCTGTAATTTGTCGTTTTTCCAATTGCGCCCTTTTGAAGGGCGCAGTAAGGCTTTCAACGCCTATTATAAGGGCGCAATTAACCATTTCAATTTACGCCTCTGTAAAGGGCGCAATAGCTGTGTCTTATTAAAATTTTCGTAGTACCTCTGCCTGTATTAAAATTCTGGATTTTTTTTTTCTTATTAAAAAAAGTCCCTTATATAGCTCAAGCAATTTTGATGTATATAGAACTATCATTTCATCAAAGACCCAATTTGCATTCCCTTAAGTTTTTTACTACCTTCATTCCATCCTTTGAAATTTGGTGGCAGTATTTAAATTTATTTTGATACTTCTGTAAAACTTTTATTTTAATATAATTGTAGACATTGCAATCGCTGTCCCACCTTCCAAAAATAAATGCCTTTACATCTCTGCAGCTTAGTTCAAAGGACATAATTGCAAACCGGGTCATAGTGCCTTATTAAAATGGGATCAATCATATTGCAATATTGAGAGAGGTGAGGTAAGATCTAAGTTGCAGGGAAAGAAATCAACCAGGGAGGACAGTTGATGAGAGGTGATTTTGAAAAGTATATTTAGTACTTAGTAGTTACGGTCTTACGGAATGAGAATGCTGTGGCCTTTCGGTTAGGCTTTGGCCCAGAAAGGAAAGAAGTCAGGGGTTGATAGGGGATTATTTGACGGGGGACAAAGTCTTTTCGCTACCAAATGCATTAACTTTTTTGGCACATGTAGCATTCACTTGTTTGCTCCTAGGAAAAAGACATGGCATTACTTGAATTCTGACAGATGGGAGGCTGGTATATTATACACGGGTTTCAACTTTCATGTTGTAAATTTGTTCCTTCTTTCCTTAAAAATTAAAAGACAAAGTGGTGTGGACGCAATAATGTTGAGAAGAAAAGATATGATAATATAAGCATAATATATTCTTACTTTACATTCGGCTGATTATTTACGCACAAAGAGTGAGTGGAATTCTACTCTCTAATACACAGCATAAGTAAAGTTTTTGTTTAGTGCTTTTGATATATAAGTGAATGTCTCATTCTGATCATGTGCTTGTCAAAGAACAGCATCTAATGCCTGCAATTAATAATTTGAACGGTATTCATTTGTTTTTCTCCTACTAATGCCACATTTGTCACTTATATGGCTTCTTCACATCTTCTCGTTATCTATTTGCAAATTATCAGTAAAGTGTACCGTATATGTCGCACATCTTTTTGACATGATAATGATAAGTACATTTTTGGGCACATTTTCTTGCTTGGCCAATACACCTGTAGACCAACTAGAGAAATAAAGAAGAGAAGGAATAAACCAACCTGCACGAAAGCAACCGACGACGACAAGAAGAGTATAACCCAAACAGAGGAGGAGGGAGGCGAGGTTGATGTGTCGGAGGGAGTGGAAGGAAGGTAGCTGAGATAGTAATATTAGCACCATTGTTACTATTATTATGAAATGGTACAGCTTCAGCGGGCCATCAGGATACAGATCCGAGTACATGATCTAATGAAATACAAAACGAAAAATAGTTTAATTAATGTTGACAATGACAAGTTAAGAAAATGAAATAGATGAGTAGAAGCAATAGATCTGTTTGGCTTTCAGAAAAAACTGTAGTTTTTGGACAACAAATTGTAAGACTGTCATATGGTTGAACTATACATGTTGCGTGAAAGTCAAAATAAACTAATAAAGGTAGTCAGATGCATTAACTGAATGGGGTGGATCTAGCTATTCACTAATCACTGTTTCATTCAACCGAGGACTGAGGTAACGTGAAAAGAGAAGCACATGGCGCCTTCCAAAAAGAAGGGGACTGCGGACTGGACTACACAAACTATCTTGAAGATCCCCTGTAACAACTTCTCTGCTACAATTCTTGTAACAATTTCCCCAATCATACTTTTTTAAAGAGGACCTTTTGAACAGTGAAACGGAAGGTCCCACTCGTCGGTAATCCAAAACAGAGTCTACTAATACAAAACAGAGTCTACTACATACAATTTGTATAAGGAACCACTAGTGACAAAAACGTCTCCACTAAATTACCACATCAGACATGCCAACCAACATTTAGTACGATTATAATATATGGTTTAAATCATTTAATACGATTGGCAGCAGACACGCAATAGGTTAACAAAAAATGCACTGACTCAATGTCTTAATGATTAATGAGGCAAGAGATCCTTTCTTCTGGATATCGATCTTATGGTAACAAAATAGTACACTCTAATTGTTTGCATTTTTTTTTAAATTAATATTAAGCTTTCTCATGTTTTCATATATTCTAACAGCAGTTACATACAATTTAGAACAGAAAGACCTTCCTGGCACATATGCCATATGGATACACAATTCTAGGAGACAAGAATTCTCATGCGGTCAAATCAAGTCTAACTAACAATTACAAATCTAACATATAGTTAATCAGTCAATAATTTAATTATCTGGAACACTCAACTCCAGTGAAAAATAAGTGTTACTGTTACGGAGAACATATGGTATTGCTTCTTAATTTCTCAACAAGCTGCTTTTCTTGTTATGTCATTATTTATTGGCCACTCAATAACAATTGAAGTTGCATTTGTATATACTTTTTCTCCTACTAAACTAGTTGCCGCTCTCCATCCCGGAGTAAACTGAACACTATTTTTGTAAATCATTAAAAAAAAATAAATTAGAACTGACTGCCATACTTGAGCAGCTGCTACTATATTAATATTATTTAATTTGAACAAAATCCAACACTGTCATTGATATCATTCAATATAATAATATTTAATAACACAAACATTTGGAATACTTAACCATAAACCATGTGTGTTACGTTCTGAAAGTGTATTTCAAATAACAACCCTTTTATTTTATTTTTTTTAATCTTTATTAACAGACTGACACCAGTAATATATATCACTAGAAAGTAGAACCATATAATGAATTTCTGGAAAATGGAAATAACCAATTTAATGCACCCGAAGAAAAAGGAAGAACCTATCTTTCCGGGGCAAAAAAAAGGACGAGACATTTCATAAAAGACCCCAGAAAAGTAAAAGATAAAAAGGTTAAATAATCCTTACCTGGAGGCAATCTCCAGCCAGTAAAATCGACCCAATACTAACTCCAGTATTAATCGTCGCTTGTACGGTCACCACAAAATAAAACATCCATCCCGATCCTTCAAGAAAGACAACACAACACCATGCAAAACTTTTACACAAAGCCCCCTCAAAAAACACAGAATTTGTAAAGACAAAAACGAACCGAGAATGTCAGCTGCCAATTCACGAAACCGAATATGCCTCCTGCCTTGGCTTTCGCAGTGATCCAAAACCTTCGACATGAGCGCATAATTGTAGTACGTAACGAAGAACACAATTGTGAGTGACGTCAGCCCGAGGGCCCAACCCATGCCACGCAAGGCGTACGGAAGCGTCAGTACGGTAGGTCCCACGATGGCCGTGGTGAGATGGAATCCCGCATGATACCATGTCCCTATCCGAAATGTGACAAAATTCTCAGAAAAAGATGGGTTTCGATCGAATTATAAATTTATAAAGCTTCAATGGTTATAGGGATCGGATCAAACCTTTGGACTGGAGAACGAAGGTGGCACCCGCATCAGCAACATCCGATTTGGCGTTGCATGCACCCGATTGCACCTCGTTTAAAGAGGCATAAGGAGGCTTTCCGTTCATGTCAGAGGTTAGTTGAGGTGTGAATCGATTCGTGAAGAGAAGAAGTTTGCGCAAAAATTTAGAGGGATCCGAAAGGGATGGGCTCGCGTGGAAGGCGATTTAAGAGAGCGCGCCACAATTATGGTAGACTCGGTGTTGTGCGCCGAATTGAAAGATCTCGCCCACATGTCAGTGAATGAATTGGGACGGTGTTTGAAATGGAATTGGTGCATGGGGAATTTATGGTAGCCGCTTGATATAGAAAGGTTATTTTTTAAGGATTAGTAAAAGATGATACGCGTATCCGGATAATATCCCCAGAATGGTTGCCACGTCTCTAAGCATTTGACAACGAGACTTGCGTGAAGCCAAAATGTAAAGGACATGCGACTGGGAATTTGGGAAATGGAAAGATTGATTCAAGTGTGCCACTCTTCACCAATTAATGTTTTCTCTCAAGAAAAAAATAAATCAATACGGTATCATCTCAGTCGTAGCAATTCCTGTTTGGAAGGAACAATTATTGCGTGCAAATTTATAGATTGCGTATTTTATTTAACTTTCATTATTTGTGATATGACGTGTTTTATTTTATTGAATGCTACGAAAGAACATTAGTAAAAAGGTTTGAGTTTAAAATTGCCGACTACTGGGTTTTTATTTTCTAGTGGAAAAAGAAAAGGACGTTGATTTTTGTCTGCTAGACTAAGTAGTGAGATGGTTGTTCCTTTTTCTTTTCTTTTTTTAACGGGCTGATAACCACCCCAAAAGGATTCGTCCACTCAACATTTTTTTATTTTTTTATTTTTGGTCAATCGTTTATGATGTACACATGCACACTTATTTATTTTTGTTGATGCATATTGTTTATTTAGTTGATTCACTGGTTAATTTTTTTTTATAACTCGGTGGTTATTTGTATAGATGCAAGCATGTTTGTCCTAGTTTAAACAAATTTTTTGATAGCTATATATTAATATATAACGTGATTTTTACCAGAAATACATTTTGCATGTATTGATCTTCCAAGCTCATACTCCGAATCTCAGAAATACACACTTGATTTTTGCAAATGAACACTTAATTATTGAGCTAATAGTCTAATACAAACATAAACATTGTGGCAATACATACATATTCAAGTATTCCACCTTCTTTTTTTTAAAAAGTTTACAAAATGGTAATTTGTATAATTTATGGGATAAGGTTTTGGGGCATAAGTATAATTGCATGATAACTATTTCCCTTAAATTCACCAATGAAGTACACATCGTATGAATTTTTTTCATGTATCATGGAATGCATACACCTCTATTTGTGTTAATACATATACATATATTATGTTAATAATCATTTTTCTATTATAAATTTATAACTTATATCCATGTGTACTTCGGTACTTATAATTTCAGTTAGAAAATAGCTTTTCAAAACTGCAAAATAAATTAAGCAAGTCAACATGCATTTAGATATTTGTCACGCAAATATTTATCCACGAATTTATATTCTACAATCTCTAAAAATATAACTTTGAATTTCGCATAATACACCCTTGAGTAATAAATCAATATATACTTGAATATTGCATCGCAAATACTTTTTTTTTTTAGTTTTTGATGATTGAAAAAAAAAAAACGTTTCAGGTTATTTAAATGACTGAGATTTAAGATAAATATCATTTTCCTCTTATTTTACTGGATTAAGATAACACAATATTTGAAGCATCTCCAAGAGAAATGTTCCAAAGTTTGAGGGATATTGGACCTTTGCAAGTCCAAATTGGAAATACAAATTGTCAATGAATGTGATTGGACACACGCTAATGTTTATTAATTGGAATCTTCAATTTTTATTTATTTTTTTCCCTTTCGTTCTTTTCTTGATCGAGTTGTCTCCGCTGACCTCGTAGGCTCCTATGCCAAATTTGTAAACAATTAAATAATTATTGATGTTCGTACTTATCCAGGAAATTTTCTTATTTTTTTTTTAAAGTGCTTATCCAGCTTGTCAATGCTTGGGCCGTGAATGCCACTCCATAAATAGAAATAAAATTTTGATTTGTTTTTTGTGCCAAGACCAGTGAATGTCAACTAGGATTTAGTGGGCTTGGTCTTTTTAACAGTTCGACTCCTCTCTTTTGTAGTCTTATAGAAATTTGACTTGTTTATTCTACGTAATACAAATATACAATTAGGATTAAATCTGATTATATACGTCCTAAACTCATATATTAGTAAGCCTAAGTAACTCTCAAGTCAAATTAAATCTGATCATCCAATCTAACCTGAACGGCCCTGATTTCTTGGTCCTATGAAAACCTAACCTCAGTGGCTAAGCACTATTTTTGGCGGTGGAGGAATAATAAAACAAACAACTATTTTGTTTTTTTAGCCCATATAACAAAAGTGTATCCCATTCTCAGTCAATTAATTTTTTTATTTTCAATTTGGCTTTGGCTAAAGCAAAACTGGTATAGCAAATATATAGCTCCAAGCTTGATTATTTCGACTAGCTACAAATATTATGGTCACCACGTCACAATAGCCATTACAGTGTCATAATCATACCACTAAGCCATAAATACATTATCGCCTATATACCATTGAATTTTAAATGGCATGAAATGTTTATATCAATGTGAACATATCATATGACTTATCATGCAACAGTCTATTACTCTCTTTCAATGACCAGAACAAGAAAGCGAAGCAACATTGATTGGAATTAAATGAAGTTTGTAGTCCAGCTTTCAGTACCACTTTTGGTCCGAAACCGAACCAAAATATATATCATCATTAATTTGGTACGATCATTCGGCACATACAGAACCTGTATTATGCTAAGCATATGGAAATTTTGATCAAATCACGTTTTTATGACTTATGAGTCAAGGCAAAATAATATTCAAGCAGCGAATATTTTATATTTTCTTCTTAATTTGTTGGAACAAAAAAATAAATTTGTGAAATGTGTGTGCAATTCTTTCAAACTAAACGTCTAAACCTGTAAAAATTATAAAGCTGCAGACGTCGAAAATGGTGTGGTCCCAACTCCCAAGCCCCAAGCAAGAGTGCAAGACAGTGTGGCTGGTTGGTGAGGCTGGCTTGATTTTCTAGTGCTTCTATGGGTTGTATTTGTATACTTGTATATTGTAATATTGTATTACGAGAATCCCAGTCCTATTGTATCCCGGAAGAAAAGGTGGTACCAATATGGGCTGGTACAGGCCTGATGAGTTGTTGTTACTATGGAGGTTAAAGGTAACTAGTAGTTGGGCTCTTCAATTAGTAATCCATAGGCATTTTTTTTACCTTGAAAGGTAGATGTTTCAGGCCCGTACAGGCAGGGATACAGGATACTGTAAAGTGTAAAGTACCAGACCGCGGTATAGACGTATTGTGCGTACATAGGTCCAATATCCCTTAAATTTTTAGTTGCTTTCAGTTGTTAAAACTAATTTAGTCACATCATATGAAAATATAGTAATGAACTGGGGTTCAGGTATCCGATTACTTTTTCGGGCTTTCATATGAAACTAATTTAGTCACATTGCTTTCAGTTGGTAGATTTTATTACCAGAAATATGGAAAAAAGAAATTATATTGATATTTATTTTGATTGTTCTCATAACAAATTTAATAGATTGAATTGCAGTAATTTAGAACTAGACAATTTGTGTAATTCCATTAATTTCGAGGGTTCAAATATTTTTAATATTGCTAACTGTAAACCTTTTATAACTAAATTATTACTGTATGTCGAAAACATATTGACTGCCAATATTTTAACAAAATATTAACTGCAGCATTCTTCACTAAACACACAACTGTATCATAGTTTTTAGTTTTCAACGGAAGGCTGGCAATAAAAATTTAAATTCTGTCGTAAGCAACTTCTTTGGACAAATTAAGTAAGATTGATCAAGCTGGAACACGCTATGTCATTTTTTTTATGAAACTAAAACCAAGTCTAATGCATGCATCAATAAGCTCTGTAATCGTCTATTTAATCATTTAATATTTACGTCTGAGCTAGCATGCAAATTGCATTTAATTAATCTATATGGATTATTGTGCCTTGGGATTTCTTTTAGTACTCTCTTTTCTACAAAGGAGTGCAATATTGCATAATTGAGAAAATACTTCACTATTATCACACTAATAGTAATATCTCATGACTTAACTTAGCCCCTTTAAACATGTTTCTTGTCATTATACTGAACGGAAAAATGCATTTATTTTTATTATTGTATTATTTTGGAACAAAATGTTACTATCATGAAATTTGATTAATATGATTTGTTATTATTGTTATTATAGCCGACGGTTTACTAGTACTTATCTTCCAAATCTAAAGTGCAGAACTTATATGATTTGTCGACCACCTATTAGTAAGTGCAACCACATCGAAACATTAATTGATACTAATAGAAGAAAAATTATTTAGTTATTAATATCATCAGCACATAAAAACTTGGAAAATTGTGTTTCGGTTAAATGTCCCAATCTCACACAGCAAAACCTTGACATACAAGTATACACCAGTAACCCGCTACTGCCACAGTTGCAGAGAAGTGTTTTCTAATCTAATATTTGTCATTTACAGCTCCCTGACTTTAGCTACAGACCTACAGTGCCTACACACTGAAGCTACAGTACAACTTCAGTATCTCAATCCAAAATCTGAAGCTCATAACTGCAGAACGCAAATATATGCACAATTGTTGATACTAATACTATGACATTCAATTTTCATCAAAAAGGCTAGCTATTTTTAAGTTGTATCCAGCAGCCTTACTAGCCAGACAACGTGGTACTGCACAGTTTTATATAACAAATGTCCTATATATATTTATGTGTTTGGTAGATGCATGAACAAGCTGTGTGAACAAGGAACAAAGAAAAAGTGATGTACGGCAGTTCGCAAATCTAGTTCGTGGCCTGTTCGCAAAAAAGAAGGAACAAAGAATAGGGGCTCTGTTCTCTGTTCACGAACAAGTGTTCGTTGTTTGGGTAGTGCGAACAGGGCTAGTTCACGAACTAGCTGTTCGTCTCAATTGCCAAACACAAAAAAATTGTAGTCAAATTTTAATAGCAGAACTCCACCCTATATATACAGTAACCAAACCAATCACAACTTAAACTGGAGAAACATATGAAGTAAAGTTGTATTATTAAAGTCTACCTTATTTTGTGTGCTGCCAGCCTGCTATTGATCATTTGTAGCCCCACAAATGATAATAATTATGCTAACAGTTCCTTGCTATCTTTCAAACATTATTAGAATGAGAAAATATACTATTGTTTTTTATGGTAATTGTGATGCGGTTTGTATCGAACCATATTAACCAAAATTTCAGCATTGTAGCAATTAAACCCAAAGGCAAGTAGATTCAACAAAACTTAAACAGCACAAAATTAATCCATCATTATTTTTAAAACTAATTTATTCACATCATACGAAAATATAAAAAACTGGGGTTCAGGTATTTAATTACATTTTCGAGCTTTCATGTCGATGCAATGTTAAAATTTGTCCAGCAAAAAATTGGAGAATAAAAGGTTCTTTAGTGAAGAGAAATATATAATCAATTTGCATATTGATGCACTCTATGTCTCTATCTCAAGAGAACAAAATTGCCAAACTATAAGACAAAAAAACGATAACAATAAAATTGCCTCAAGTTGTTTTTGAAGTTACACATTTTGGATCTTACAATTAATTTGTCAACATCTCCCACAAATTTCACGCTCGATTAGAGAATATTAGTTGCAACCACAACCAAGTCTGCTAATTCATTTCTTGAGGAACTAGCATTCCAAATCCACGTTTCAATATTTCAATCCTGTATAAAAAGAAATTGCGTTAAAAGTACACAAAAAATAATTTCAAAACGTTAATGCTACAATAACAAACTAATGTGTAATGTGTAACCACGGTATAGGCGCTGTAGAAGCCACTTGTGGCATGTGCCTATACAAAACAACGTCAGATGCACTGATATTGTGATCTGTAACCAATTGTACCTTCTTATGAAGCCCGACTAATCGCAAATTAGACTTAATTCAGTAACAAAATACCAAAGATTGGTTAGGACATATAAATGTTAGCACACATCAACAATTCACCTGAACTGAGCTTGATCCATATTCGATTTATTTACTTCTTGGTGCTTGTAGTTGTTGGCCATAATACAGACATCAGTTCCTTTCATGACTAAAACAGGTACCAAAACCCAGAACCCTTGGCACCGACACAACCTAAAGCAAACAACAACACAAGAAACTACACTTACGTGGGAGCAAGCTTGCCAAGGTTACGCAACTCCCGTCCTGTCCCCTCATCTACAACCTTTCCTGACATCTCAATCACATACGACCGACCTGATACAGAGGGGAGCCCTCTGCCAACAAGCAGATCCAGGTCTTTCTGGTGGAGTTCTCGGCCATTTACCAGAACGCCACTGGTCCCACCAGCGCAATTTTGCGGCATTGGGTAGTTGAACTCCTTTATGAATGGCTGTGACAAAATTTACAAATTTTTGTTAGGTATGGAGATTTCAATATCAGATTGTTTCCCGAAAGATTAATTCCCTTGGATGGAGGTTAAAATTTAAGGATCAGACTGGTAATTGGTAAGGTACATCTCAAACAATTCAATAAACAAATGAAAATAGATGAAAGAGGAAAATAATGAAAAACAAAAAGGACAATTGGTGGTATTGTTGGTATATGGGAAATGACAGTTAAGGATTATGTAAGTGGCAGTGCATGAGGGAAAGTGACTTACAGGGATGATGCCAAGGCACTGATGGCCCATGACGCCCCAAAATCCAGCACGGTAATCATACCTAATAAGAATGAAAATTTTTGATATTATAAACACCATGATGCCCACAATTATTGAAAAAACAAAAAGGAGGCGCAACTTTATGCATAACCCAACAAACCTTCATGAATATCAGACATAAAGCTAGAAAATGAAAGATATCTAAACCCACTGCCATCCCCCCTCAAGGACCACCCAATGCTGAAAAATATATTAAACACGGAAAAATAATCTATACTTCTACAAAATATGGAAAAATTTCTTCCATGACCCTCCCTTTTGCATTTTCAAACAGAGGCCAAAACTGCCCTCCATTGTTTCTCTGTGCAACAAGATTTTGGATATAATAGTTTGGGAGAGGACAAGTTTAAGTAACATTCCCTCTGTTTGACAGGAATATACAAACTACTTTTTTATATTACATGGTTATAAATGACAATGTTAATTTTCCATAGTTAAAATAAAATCAATACACTTACCAATAATCACCGGGATCTATGGGTCCTGCTTTTTTCTCAGCCCGCTTAACTGCCCGGTCTGAGATAGGGCGGCCATTGACCCAAACTCTACATTTTGATCTCTCAGCTGCACGGTTGAACAAAGGGAACTCCTTAAAACTTTTCTTAACAAACCCTCCAAAAAATGAATCTCCATTCTTGCCACTGACACTTTGTTCTTCATCTAATTTCACTTCGAAGGAACCCCTAGAAGATTCCCGGTAAGAACTTGAATTGATTGAATGTGAATTGACCGAATCAACCTCAAATGCCACATCATTATCTCCAGTGGAATTCTCCATTTCCTCCTTGTTTTCAGTGTTTTCAGTTACGACCACTGTCTCTGCCAATTTCTTCTTGGCTTCCACTGGGACATCAACATCCTCAGTGAACCTCTCTGTATCTCCCACGTTATCAATACTTCCATTTAGAGCTATATCAATTGAATTCTCCTCAGCATGTTCAGTCAACAACTCAAAATCATCCTTCATGTCCATCTCAACAGGTTCAAGGGACCTATCCATTTCAACCTTCATCTCCATTTCTTCATTACCTGAAGTACCCTCATGATTTACACCAGAAAACAGTACAGCTGCCAACTGGTCAATCTCAACTGTCATTTTGACATCTTCAATGCAACTCTTTGTTTCATCCTTTTCCAAGTCTTGAATCATATTCCCCTCTCTAGCATCATCTTCATTTACTGGAACAACTCTAGCCTCATATGTACTTAATGAAGCTTCGAGAATATCACTCTCATGCATCTCTTTTTTGGGGGTTTCAATATCACTTGACCTGTAGGCATAGTCTCTCTCCTCAATTTCTTGACTTGATAAAGATACTGGCTTAACATCCTTAGAATAAACCTTTTCTCGTGAATAGCTACTTGAGCTTCCATAATTCCAACTTTTAGAGGATCCGACCGAATGATGTTCGCTAAGATTATGTCTTCCCTCTGGAAATTTCATACTAATTATCCCTGAGCAAGATCCACATTTAAATTGAGAGTTTCTTTTGTTCCTAGTGAAAACAAATCCTGAGGGAAGCTGCAACAATGCAAAACACGAATCACAAATTGCAAAAGGAGACGCACCATTCATAGGTCGATATGATTGTTTTGCTCTTCTCTTAAAGCTTTCGACTCTAGGAGAATACAGAGAAGCACTTGTCATTGATCTTTGGTCATAGTCTTGCGAACCAAGCACTGGTTTCCCCATAGGAGCAAAATCAAAATTATCCTCAATTCTATGATGTAAATTGCCATAATTACCACTATGAGCACTGTTCTCTCTAGACCTCATTGGATATTCCGCATACGGATCTCGAGGCACTCGAATCCTTCTATACTTCTCATTAAAGGATCGGGTTCCATGTTCACCGTGCAAATAGTGCTTGTTCATAGAGTGGGAATGGTGAGGAGAGAAATGGTGTCTCGGCGAGTGAACTTCCGAGAAAGCATGTGCATGGTTTTGGTGGTACCCAAAGGAAGAAGAGGAAAGAGTTCTTCTACTAACAGGTTGCAATGGCCTTTCTCGTGACTTAACTGAAATCTCACATGAACGCCTGAGATGTTCTCTGAGTTCATCCAGCTTTTGCAAGAGATCTCTGGGGTCTTGGCTTATGAGAAACAGGAGTTGGTTCACCACATTTGGATCAAGGTCTGGTTTCACAGAAACATCTCTTCTCTCTCTCCTGTACTTGGAGGAGGATGGGGGAAGGCCTCTTCTTGGCTCCATTTCTCTTAATCTTAGATCTCCATTGCTATATCTAGAAAATAAGTTTTTATCTCTTCTCACATCCATCAACTTCACACACCAAAAAGAAAAGTGATTTGTCTTTCCCTCTCGAATTCTACAAATTACCAACTGCTTGAAGTGACTCTTCTAGGCTGTTTCATTAAATAAAGGCCTTGAGGTAGATTTGGCTGTTCACAACAAAAATTAAGAGACAAAAACCCAACATTTTAGTAAAAAATTCATTGATCACCACATGAAGGAACAATGACGCCTTATAATGAACACGAGAAGAAAAAAAAAAGAGAATCCAAACTGCTAAAATGAAAAATGGCTTTTCTTTCGCTTCAATTAGAGAGGATCACAAACAATTACTTTCTTATTCAATTACCCAAAAACACCCAAATGAAAGTTCACTAGTTTCTCAACAATAAAACAGAGATAGCAAACAAATAATAGACTCCAACAGTGCATAATCTAACAAGAAAACGCAATATATGTAGCAATGGGGAATGAGGCAAATCTAGAAGGAAGAACCCACCTGAGAAGCAGCATTGCGAGAATTGTAGAAAGATAGAATCACAGGATCAAAGTTCTCCGATTTTGTAGCAACTTTGCGTGAGCTCCTACCTTTGCTCCCATGGGAAAGCGATTGGAGAAAGTTGGAGGACTTGTTTTGAAAAGGGCAGAGGAGAGAGAGAGGTTTTGCTGCAACTGTTGGCTTCGGAGTGGGGACTTTTGGAGAGAGGAAAAAGAACTGTCGAATGTACTAAACGTCGTGGTTTTTTCTTTTCACACTGACAACTCGTTTTCTCCAGTTTAATAAATGCAGATGGTATCCTGTTAGTATAGGAGACGTTACTAGAAGTAGAAACCCTTTTTTCATCCAAAAAATAAAAAGAAGTAGAAACCTTTTTGGAGAGAACTACTAAGTAATAAATGACTCTATTAACTTGAATTATAATACATTAACAGAATTAAATTTATTTAATTATTTTTCAGTTCAAAATTTCTAAATTACGCATCTTTAGTCACAATATTGACGGGAACGATTTGATTTTTTTTAATATCAATTGCTTTTTGCACGGCTCTAATTTGCAAAGCACGCCAAAAATTTTTAAATGACAAAAATGCCCTTATCTCTTGCGCATTGAAACGAGCATTTTCCTTTTTCTCGTGAACCCATTTATTATGTCTCTCTTTCTTTCTTGGCTCTCGATCGAGTGTATTCTGGTTCTCAACTTATCGTCAACAAGGGCGTGGTTCAGTCCCAATTTATTTAGTTAAATTGGCATTTGTGTGGAAAGCCCTTAAATGTTGGTGTAACACTGTAACCAAATAATCCATTATTCACCTCTCTATTCAAGAACTTCAACGCTTCTAGCGTATGAAATTGGTACAGTACCCTGTACAGAAAAAAGGGTCCTCGCCGAAGAGGATCGAGAGACTACTGAAAGTTAGACTGTTTGAACTGAAGTAGAGAGAGAAATGCTTTGGACACAATTTAAATAGGGTACTTTTGTCATTTCATAAAATTTTACGTGTTTTGCTGATTTGAAACGTGCGAAAAGCAATTCCCCTCTCATAACACAATCAAAACTAAACACGATACTATACTCGTCAAAACAAGTCTAAATTTGTCAGAAAAATGTGAAAATATTTATAAGTATTTAATTATTTTGCATTTTATTATTGTAAAGTGTAAATTTATTAAATAAAGATATCCATTTTATTTTGTAATTCTGAATTTGACATACATGCGATATTCTGCTACAATAGTAAACAAATAAAATGTGTTTAAAATTATTTTAATTAAAATTTCTTAATTATGATTGCCGAATGTAAGACAAAGAGGAAATGCAGTGTAAAATTAATTAATATTTAGACATGATCCCTGGTTTCAGATTTTCTAGGTAAGAACGCCCGCAGAGAAACATTTAAAAATATATTTCATTTCTTGTAAAATGGAGACGATGCGTTCACACATACATTGTCACAAAGTCCAAAATATTAATTGAAGATCCTCTGCGGTCCAGTGAATTAATTATCACGTGTAATGACTTTGAGTAAAATAACTTAATCCTCTTCCGTCTTTGCCACGCCACATGCTAACATAATTTGTGTCATCACATATAATCCAACCTCAAAAACCGGGACAACAGTAGGAGATGGGTACGGTCACAGCAACAAAAATTCGAAGTGAGATTCCAAAAGCCAGCTGGCGTTAGTACATATATATATTTTTTCACAGCGATTTCCTCTTTTTCTTTTCCTGTTTTTTTCTTGGTACGGATTCACAAAGTGAACTCATTAGGGTTTAATAATGTAATTATTATGTCTTTAGGCCATGCCAGCAAGCGGATGTATATCTAAGTTATGTTGGAATTTCATTGGCAGACAGTTTGAAGTTCTAACTTTTTAATTTTACTGTTTACATGATGGTTGGTGTTTTGTCATCAAATTTAAATTAAGAAAAGAGTTTGGGCCTCTTTGAAAATGAAGCAAGAGTTGGGCAAAATCTATAATATTTTAATAATCAAAATTACCCAGTTATTTCCATAGACTGAGTACCCCAATTGAAAAGGAAGAAGGAAATAATAAAATTTAGAAATACCTGTTCAAGATAGCAAACAAAAATCTAATTGTAATTGGTCTAGAATATTGACAAATTTATAGCTTATATTTGCAGAATTGGTCATCCTCCTTTCTTTCAAGTTTTCTTATTTTTTTACTGTCTCCGCTCCTCTCTTTTGTGTCTCTTTTCAAAAATAGCCCTCAAGTGTTCTTTATCCATTTCGGAGTTATTTTTCCTTAATTTTCTAAAGTTTCTGTTCAAGTTATAGATAGATGTAATTACAAATTCAAAATCTGAAACTAATTTTTAGGTTAAAAATTCTTAATCAGCTGTAGACTTGTACTGCGTAACTAGTAAAAATATTACTCTTCTGTGATGCTGTTACTATTTTCAATTTAAAATTTTAGTGCCGTACCATTGAATTGTTAAATGATGGGTCATTATATTCTATATTCATATATTCATAAAATAGTAGTTTTTCTCATCTTAGGCATCTGCTAGTTAATTTAATAAATAAAGAATAATCAATTTATTTAATATAGAGGCAATGATTTCAATATATTACAAGACTTGTTTATGTTTATAATAAAGTAAATAATAATGAAGAATCTTTTCAAATAGTTGAATTAATTTTTTAAATAACCGTTTAATTATCTATTTGTTACAATAACTTCATTGTAAATATAACCTATTTGAATAACCACCATAACTAATTATTTAAGAATAACAGTACAAAGCTCCGTGATTAAATATGGAGTGTTGATGGTTGTAGATTTTCTGTGTCAACATGTATGTTTTCATGCGTGCACTTGTCACTGGCAATATTAATATCGACATGTTCAGACGGATCTATGAATCATGTGTTGTCAGGACTCGGGATTCAGGACCATCATAAAATGGACATTTAAAACTTGTGTTAGAGCAGCTTGAATTGAGCACATGGTGGCATGTGGCAGCTTCTCACTGTACTTCGCACAGCACATGGAGGTGGCGTCAATTTACAAATCAACCCCCACTTAATCCGTATTTTATGTAAACATCTCCCTCTCGAATTGCGCCCGAACGGTCTCCAAGGTTTATTATTTAATTCTGATTGATCGAATATCCAGATTTGATTTTGATTAACCCAATAAATGCTGAAGAGTGCTCAGAAATTTTCCACAAGACCAGAAAGAGTAAGAGAGGTTATATCTTTTTGGTTAGGAAAAAGACATATCAAATGAAAACTAGTACGGCCACGTTGGGTGGAATTGTGAAGAAGTAATGATCAAGTAACAACCTGATTAATATAAATAATTAATCAGATTGGTGATGTTTGTTGGATTTTTTTTTTTTTTTTTTTTGAGAAATAAATGGTCACAGATGTTTGTTGGATATCCTGTCGACGACTGATATGGCGGCATGAGTTGGATTGCCTTAAATTAAAAATTATTGTGCAATAGATAGCTTACTGTATTAAAAATTTCATAACGAGAATTTGTCAAGCTGGACCGAGTCCGAACTTAATATTTGTTTGACGAATTTCTTTCATATAAATTGTTTAATGTAAATTAAATTCGATGATCAAATAATTGATCGGATTAGTTTTTGCTGCGACGAACAGTAGACCTCCAATTTTCCCTTGTCAAATATAATTTAAGTAGTTCCATTTTATTTTTTACCACGCTCATGAATTTGCTTATAAAGTTATGACTAATTTGACTGCTGAGCTTCAAGAAATCATGTGAATTATACTCGACACGTAAAATTGGAAATTATTAAATATATGTAACATGAGATCGTTATATAATATATCTGATGAGCAATTTCAATTGATCTGTCATTTTTAAGAAGTGCATTCCGAAATATAATTATTAAATGTATCCTGAACAATTTCTCAAAATTGATTTTATTTAATAATCAGAACGCTTTACATATTGCTCATGCATTCAACCCGTTCTGTTCATATTGGCTGGATAAATGTTTGAAAGTATCCATGTAAGTAATGTTGCGCTTTTTTCGTTTGAAACCGAGTTAATTTATGGACTGCTAATGTGTGTGTGTGTGTGTAGAAGACGATTATCAGTAGACGCGTTATCAGAAACAACATCCGAACCATTATAGTCTTTTGTATTCTTTTTTTTTTTTTATTTAAAGCCCTTAGGCAAGTCTTTTGTATTCAAAGTTAATAATTTAGTAGTAAATTAATTACTAGAAGATCATTGTCCATATTATATAATCTGGAAAGTGTGATTACAAAAATTATTACTTTGATAGTCGATAGGTCATCTGTTACGAACTAAAAAAGTTTTTAAAAAGTTGTCATGAGATAGAAAGTTCTTGCCACCTCTATATTTATCCTCGACTGCACATCTTTTAAAATGTCTTTATCAAAATGAACAAACTTTTGACTATATATTACAAACTTTAATGCCGTCCGTACTCAAAACTGTGTAAAATCGAACGTTCTAAATTAAGCTGCCAACTTTTTTTCACGAATTAAGGTACTGCAAGAAATTACCCCTGTTATTTTTTTTAATGATTCTTTGCTCATTTTGAAAGCTAACTGATAAAATCCTCACAACACATTGGTTCAAATAAAATTTGATAAAATTTCCAACGTGACATATCTTGAATCATTTCACTCAAGATTCAAATAATATTCGAAATATGGACTTCTGTATATCATTCCAATTATATAAAGACAAAAATTTACATAATTGCCAGAGGACACTAGAGAGGAAGGATAGTACCTCCTGCCTCGAAGCATGGAGGCAGTAATGGAAAAAGGGTAAAAAGAAAGAAATGATTATCCCTAGAGATTTAATCCCATCCGTCCATTCAGGGATATTTTCGGCAAAACGGAAAATGATTCATTGAAAGAGAAAAAAATCCATAGCTGCTTTATATAACAGTATAGAGATAAATGTAGATAAGTTCAAACAAAATTTCACAAAAAAAAAAAAGTAGATAAGTTCAACTGTAATCCAAAAGGCAGCATCGGTATGCAATAGTCCCACACCTTGTTTGCCTTCCCTATATCATGTAAATGAATTGCAATTTAGATATTTGTTTTTTTTTTGAGTAAATCCAAGAAAAAAATTAGATATTTGGTTATTGGTATAGTCCTGGTTCCATAATTTTTTTCTTTTTTGAGGTTGTTTCTTATTGTTTTTACATCTCAATTTCTTAATTGTTTGCGGTTCAATGCTGTTTATTGTGGTTGAATTAAAAGGTTATTGTTATCTTAACCAACTTGTAATTGTCCTTTTTGGGAAATGATATTGTCTCGACAACGGAGTACACTTCAAACCCGCCACAACTGGTTCTCCTTAGGTGTGATATCTATCATTATTTAAAAATAAAGTCCCTCATTGGCAAAAATAAGGCTGGGTTTATTTACACAATGTCATGAACCAAACGCTACTAGATGTGTGCCGCCCTCATGTTTCTAAATAATGTTGTCCATAAAACTCATCTAAACTGAAATGAATTGTTTTGCATCCATTATATTGAATTTCAGAAATCATATTATAGCAGAGTTCCAGCTTTCCCTCATAATGTACCATTTTCCTTCTTCAGAAAGGACCAATTAAATAGATGAATGTCAACAACAATGCAAACAGGTCCAGATTTGAAACTTTTTTTTTTTTAGAAAAACTAGATAGCGGCTATCTAGGCACCAGATTTGAAACTTGAAAGGAGAAAATGTTGCTGCTGCTCATTATTGCTCAATTCCTAGATACACATCGTTGAATTAAGTTCAAGTGGCTCGATAAAGAAGGGAACAAATCATTGTGCTTTCTTATTGTTAACTAATTAATAACTATTGGGATTCAGGATGTCAATTATTGGCTTTTGCTATCATTCGACCCTCTATTTTTACCAGTATAAATGTTCAGATTGTTTATATTATTTGGAGTAAACTTAAGTTATATATATGTTTTTCTTTAAAAAAAAAATTTCAGGGGCTGTGGTTTAAAGCTTTTTTAATTCTATTCGACAGAAGCCAGCCAATGAACAATCACTAGATAAATGAAACAAAATGACCAAATTTATACATAGAAAAAAATGGAGTAAAGCGTGGGGTCTGGATAATAGTTTGAATCCTTGAAGAATATGAAAATGGATGTTCCATTTCTTTGTACTTTTGTAGAGCTATGCATGACATCTTCATTTGTTGGGGTATAAATATTATTATTGAAATTCTGCATGGGTATGTGTGATGTTACCCGACCAAATACATCAGTGTCCTCTCCCTTTTCCTAGCCGAAGAAAGAATGAGAACAGCAAAATAGTTTTTTTTTTTTTTTTTTTTTTCTCTGAAACTAAAACACCCCGTAGGGTAGCAAAATAGTTTGTTTGTTAGTTATTGTTGGAGGAATGGGTGCAGAAAATTTTTGGGCTTCTTCAACACTCTCTAGCCGAAGAATGGGATCTGTTTGACCTTTTATAGAGGCCCATATGATTTTCAACACACGCTATAGAAATTAAACGAAGAGTCGAAAACTCGAAGACCAACTTTTGATGTTTTATCATATGGGAGAGAGCTGAATATTTGTTGCTCTGCTTATTTGTAATATACCAATATATTTGTTATGAAGATGGTCATGGAAACGGAGTTTTTCATTAATTTTTAAAATTAACAGTCAGGACTATGCAGCCTATGATTTGTGGGTAGAAAAAAAAATAAAAACAGAGGTATATTAGTTAATCAGGAGTGTAACGCAAAAAAAAATAAAAGAGAGAATGCAATTACCATAATTTTATATCCAAAGTTGTAACGTTACAATCAAGTTAAAACCAAAGGCCAATAAATGAATTCCTAAATAATACCTAACCGAACCACCTGAACTGACATTTTGGAAATTTGGTTGTGTCTAGCGCACAGTTATTTGACTGATGTGGATACAGGTGATTTGAAGTGGTTGATGCATGATGTATATCCTACTTGCTACACATATTAATTGCACAGGAGTTGGTGCTAGAAAACCGGAATGAATACACCCGTGACCAAATTCTCATTGATGACATTTGTACTAAGTTTTGCATTGAACCTTCCAAATCTTTGGAGCAGAATATTTAACAAATCAAAAAAGAAACAATCTCAGGCTGTGAATTTGGAATGGTGTTCAACCTCAAAAAAAATTCATGAAAATTGGGTTAAATAAGCATATTTGTAATATTTTATTTGGAAAGATATATGGCGCAATATAGAATTGGTTAATAGAATGGGGGTCAATTTTTTTTTTTTTTTTGAAATAATGGGGGTCAATTGACTCTAATCTCTATCATCCTTCACGTCGCCTCTGGTCTGAAATGTCAATGATTTGCTACACGAAATGGCTGCACTCACTAGGCACAGAAAATATGGACTCTTATGGATACACGTCCATAACAACTCCAAAAGATACCAAATCAAACATCAACACACCACCTCACCTCTTCACGCCTCAAAAGACATACACATCACACATGGCAAGGGATTGAGGTTTAGCCATGCATGGAAGATAAAAATATGAAGAAACAACTCAGGCAGAAGCACAAGCCAAATTTGGGAGAAATTCAACAAGAGAGCTCTTGTCAGGAACCAAGAGAAGCATGTAGGAAGGAGGATGCAAATGCAATTTGGGATTGTGGAAGCCCTCTCTATGACTCGTTTGAGTTGGCATCTCTCTCTTACATGCTTGAGAGACATGTCATGACTCTGCCTTACACCAAGGACTTACATGAAAGTATTGAATCATATCATGGGAATTCTGAGAACAGGAAGGTGCAGAATGCAAAACTGGAGAGCAAAAGGGACAAGCGGAGGTTGTTGCGTGCTGTTTTAAACTCTCTAGCTTTTTGGAAAAGGGGTTGTAAAGTGGGCGTTCTTTAAATTTTTTATATACTTCTTATAAGTCTTTTATTTTTTTATTTTTTCTAATTTTCCTCTTCATTTTTTGTTTGCCGAGTCCACCATTATTTGTCTAATTTTGGAATGCTCTGTCAATGGAATACCTGGTAATCAACATGGGGATTTTTTAAGGTCAGGAACATTTGTCAAAGAAGTTTTTTTTTTTATTTCATCTACCTAATTTGAAAGAAAATATTTAGACCGAATAGGTAATTAATTAGTTTAATTTAGTTATGGTGAAAAGCTAGTTATGATACAGTTGATGCTACTCTGGGCTGAGATACTGAGATTGTGAACAAGCAGCCGATATCTTGCTGTGTAAAATAGTATTGGGCCAAATTGGGCCTAAATGCTAAGATCTAGTAGATTTTTCGAAAGGAGTTCAGACCGATTTTGAGTTTATAGAATAGGTTTGTTCCATCTTAAAATGAGTACCCAAATTTTCGATCGTTGTAATCTTTTTCTTCAACTTTTGGTGCACTATTATTATTCCATTTTATACTCTCAACATTTTTGCTTTTTGTTTCATACAAACATAGATGTAATCTGAAATTTTGTTATTTAGCAATACCAGAATTTTAGCAACAATTCACAGCATAATCAACTAGTGCATGTTAATACTCAGAAAAAAAAAAGAAAAAAAGAAAAGAAAAGATGAAGTTACATGAATTGGTGTACCTCAAACAGCACGATAGTAGATATCCTGTTGCCTTTCTTTTATTTAAGTGTATATCACATAGGACTTCAGTAATTAGTGCGGCAGCATTTCCGGTGGAGCGAAGTAAAACGTTTTGTCAGTACTTCAGTAATCAGTAATGATGCATATTCCTAAGTAAAACATATTGCCAGTGGATTTTTCTCAAAGAGTTTGTTGCACGACACATCAAGTATCCACAATGCCGGGAAGACCGTAAACACACAAGGCACTCTCGCTTAGATCGTGTATGGCTCAGGTTGAAGTACCGAAGTCTTACTGAGATATCTATAAACTTAAAACCGAACTCGAAATCATTTTACGATAAATTAATCATATAGGCTGCTTAAGAAACTTATGCAGAGAATGCGCACATGACTGGTGCTGATACACATGTGCGTGCCCCAGGTACTGTCTTGACCATGAGTATTGACAGAAAGTTGGAGCCTTCTGACCCAGCTATGGAGGTTGTCGAGGTGTCCTAGCTGCTGCTTAATTTTGAGCAGAAATTATATTCATCTTCTTAAGTTATATTTATAGGAGATGAAGTGGTTGTAAGAGATCAAGGAACAGCACGAAAAAATGATCGAAAAAATTTTGTTTCGTTTCTAAGGATTTGAATGCCCCATTGCCCCGTACCTTTCTTGAGATTATTTTGGGTTGAAAGGTTCTATATGAACAAATATTTTTCAAATAAAAAGTGAGCCTCACTTTTTTTAAGATTTTTTTTTTGAGGGCTAGCAGAATGCTAACAATTTTTCATTAATAAAGAAAAAAATTTACAAAAGTACAATAAAACAAAATAGAACACAAAATTGGCACAACACAAAAGAAAAACCTATATAAACTCCTAACAAAGTCTATACGCGAAGCAGTTTTCTCAGATTTATTTTCATGAACATGGATACAGTTCATAGATAAATAGTTAAATAACTTTTGAAGAAAGTGCACTTGGATGGAAAAATTAAATGCCACAATTTTACGTTAACTTGACTTAAGATAATGCAATTAAGAGAGCCCAAAAAAAGAGAGAAAAGAACTACTGAACTTGCACAAAAATTTACAACACTTCAGTTCAATCAGCGTGGATTATTCACATCAGAAGATGGTTACATCACAGCTGAACAGCCAGAATACAACAAGACTAAACTCAGTTACCCCCAACTGTACCTACTTGCAAACCATTTACAACGACCTAAGTACCAGACAACAACAGCAACTAAAAAGACATGCATACTGAGATTGAATCAACACAGTTACAACAGAAGTCATGCAAATAGCTCAATTACCGTAAGCCGTACTATAGTAACTTCTAACGACATTCCGGTTCAGTATCTGCAGCACCTTGTCATTGGAGGGGCCCACAAACCGAGGTGTCTTGAACTGGCTCACCGCAGCACCCAACCCCAGAAAATGATCCAGAATCTTGTGGAAGGTTCCTTTCCTCAGCACCCGTAACTCGAGTGGCCCAATTGCATTCACTTTTCTGGAACCCATATAACCAGCGTCTTTAAATGCCAGGTCGAGACAGTTTGCGCAGTTACTCAAGACCTCATCAGTAGTGTCAGAATTGAGTTCCCAGAAAATTACATAGTGGCCTGGGTCAGTTGCCCGGTCAACAAGGCTAGTGAAATCAACGATCTCCACCTTTTCTTCAGCGAGGAGCTTGGAGGCTTCTTCAACAGACAGTTGGAGGTCCTTTTCTGTATTTTTGTCAATGTTTATGGTCAGAAGGAGGCTTCTGCGGCAGATGAATTTTAGCTCTGGTGTGGAGTTGTGGAACCCAGCTATTTGTACCACATCACCTAACCTGTACCGGTATAGACCTGTAATTTAAAAGTGAAGAAAGGTCAAATGACAAATCTCCATGGCATGGAATTGAGCATTGCAATTTTCGAATCTTGATCGTTCACACTGTACTCTGTGATTACCAGTATATAAAAAAGAGGCCTCAATTAACCCTCAATTAGTCAATTGTGCAATAGCCCCGGATCAGCCCATTTATTTTGGGTAAAGGGGCTCAATTATTTTTTACTTTCATCAGTATCTGATAGCAAATTTTTTTAACATTAGGCTTAGCATTGATAAGAATTTATAGTTATGTATCTATTTTAGTAAAACCATGTTGCTCAGTTAATTTTGTGGGTATAATCCTGTTTTGAGACCACAGTTCGGGAAAAAGCTCAATGAAGGACTAAGTGCAGAACTATAAAGACAAAAGGACAGAAAAAGGAACACAGAATAAACCAATAAAAGAGGGGTTAACAAACAAGGGCGAAAAAAATTTACCTGCGCCATTAGTTAGCACAGGCTCATATATCTTCCCAACTTCAACCTCAGTCATGCCAACGGGCTCCGACTCGATATAATGCACTGAGGCACTGTTCTCCAATTCTTGTCCAATTGGCCTTTCCAGCGGAATAAACTCAAAATAACCAATATTTGGCAAAACCGCAAAGGTGGCCTCCTCAGGTGGCAAACTTGGGTTAACATTTGCTCCAATCCACCCCTCTGATGAACCATAATCTGCACTCATCAACGGCAAGTGCCCTGCATAATGCCGTAATTTCTTCAAATATGGCTCCATCGACCCCGTCATGATACCACTCACATACTTTGCATTTGGCCACAGTTGGGGTATGATCCCGTACCAGTTACTAGAACCGACACAAGTATTATATATTCTATCAGCTAGTTCTGGGTTTGGGTAAAGTACTTTTGACACGGCCTGACGGATTGACGGGTCGGTGATCCTCTCTGACAAAACTCCATCTCTAATGTCAGTGCAGAGATCTTCCCAAATTGCTTCTAACGTGCGAAAAGCATGAACGATGCTGTGCGCAAATGTGGAAAACACGAACTGGACCTCGTCAGAGTAGATGAGCCCACATAGGAGGTGGCAATAGAGGGATTGGTGGAAATCAGAGCCAAATATGACTGCATCGGGACTGCACGATTGTGCCTGGATATCTTTCATTGCAGATTTGAAACGACCGTTTCTGAAGAGATTTGTGGTGGCTGTTGTTGCAATTATGCCTCCTTTGGTAAGTGTTTGCTTGCTGCCATAGAGAAATTGCAGAGCTTTGCCATTGCTTATTGGGTACTCCCTTAAAAAATAGAAATTTAGAAAAAATTTAGCAAAATTACGGTCAAAGTTTTTGCTGATTACTATGCAAGTCAAGTTGTAATTTCATGCTAGTTCAGAATTATATTCCTCGATTATGTGTTTGCAATAATTTGTCAAAATTAAGTTGAGGTGATGCAGGTAACTAGCAAGTTTAAAAGAACTTTCTCTATTGTACGTATTCGTCAGTAATCAAAATGGTTGTACTTCTTTAAGTAGAAATTTAGACATCAAAAAAAAAATGGTCGTATCAAATAGTTATGAACAGATAAATTGGTTTTGACTGCTTATAAGTAAAGAGAATGATATTAACATTACTGTTGCTATTAACAGGGTCTGTTGTGCTATTAATAAATCATTGGCACAGTAGTTTTACCTGCTCCTGAAAGCATAGGAAGTGCGGTATATCTGTATAGTCGACTCCAAAAGCTCATCATTAAAGGGAATAAATTTAGGCTTCCCTTGAGTAGTACCAGAGCTGCATCAGCATAAATGTTAATTAGTCTAAGTCATAAAAAAGTAAAATGGTATGGTACAAATACTAATTGCTCCAAAGAAAATGTTTACCAGACTTGGACCAATCAATAATTAATAGAAAGACAGATTCCAGAGACAAACGCCATTTCAAGTACAGAAATAGTAATAATAAAAATTACTGTATGGAAACCTCATTTCAACATCACTAGTCAAGCAGCGCTATAATCAATAAATATAGAACCAAATAATTATTATGCACAGTGAACCAGATAAATATTTTGTTTAGAGAGAAAAAAACTGAAATTTGAACCTAAATTCTTTTCCCAGTTCATATCCTACCAAACAAAAGAAATCATTTCAAACAAACCCATTACACGATCCAGCACTAATTAATACCTCAATCCATTGTTAGTGTAAAACACATTAATTAAGTACCCCATTGATTGAGAAATGATTGCCACAAGAGCTGATTATTGAGAACCACTCATTTCTCCTAAAAATTAATTGAAAAATAAACACATAAATACATACCTGAGAGAGAGCGAGGTGATGGGTTCTCCAGTGAGAATCGCCGAGCCGTCGCCATCGGCGATTCTCTGTATATACGGCTCGACATCTTGGTGTGTGCACAAAGGCACACACTTTTTGAAGCTCTCCTCGTCAGTCCTTCCCTCCAACCCAAAATTTCTCAAATACTCTGCATCAGCGTTTCCTTCAAGAATCTTGCTCAGAGTTTCTATCTGTACTCTCTTGCAATCCCTCGTCATCTCCTCAAACTGTTCTATGACCGTTTCAATGCAGGACACTGTCATCTTGCCTTTGTAGAATTCGCAAAATCCTAAGGATTTGAAGATGGGTTTATTTGAGGAGAGTGTAGTACAGTGTTAAGAGCAGTGTAGAGTGACTGAGGCGGGTGCTTATGTAGTGGGGAAAAGGTGTTTGTGTGTGTGTGTGTGTGTGTGTGTGAGAGAGAGAGAGAGAGAGAGAGGAAGATTCGTAAACCGAAGAAGAAAGGATCCGAAAGAGGGAGGGTTTTATTAGTTTTTGTTTGGTGGTTAAGTGGTTTGCTTTGGGCTCTTTTTTTCTTTTCTTTTCTTTTTTAAGGTGGTTTTTTTGTTTCTGTACACCGAAGTTTTTAACAGTAATTTGTGTTTTTAGAAAAATTTAAGGTGGAGTATAGTTTGATAATTCACCAATCGGATAAGGACAATAAAATATGTTTGTATGCGGAAAATCTTAACACGTATTTTTAGAAATATTTGCAATTTTGCATCTTCCCTATCCATCTCCCATATAAATCTACCTAAGGTTCTTTTTCGTTTTTGTGGATATATTTTCTAGGGAAGTTGATTGCTATTTTTGTTACCATTCTATAGACGTTATTATTTTTAATATACTAATCAATTTGAAAATTTCAACAAAGTGTATTTATGACATTAAAATTTTGGCAAATTCTATTGTGGACTTAAATCTTGATTATCTATTTAAATTTATGAACAGAGATGAATGATCAAGATTCAAGCTCGGCTTAAAATTTATGTCCATCAAAAATTACTAAGGTTGAGTTTTAGGGGGGAAAATAGCATTAAAATTAGTCCGGATCAATCCAAGGTGGGGCTTTTCATTTTTTTTTTTTTTTCTTTCCAAGTTCTAAAGGTGGTTTTTGTGGCCTTTGTTGTGGAGTGTAAAAGGCTCGGAGTGTGACTGTGTGTGGAGAGTGGAGTTTACTATGTACGAATGGACTTATATATTAATTTTATGTTATTTTTTAATATAAAGATCTAGTCACTGATCAATAATTATCCGGTCAAGTTTTGCTATTTGTTTTAACTTTTATATTAAGAAATTGCTTTATGGCACCAAGAAAATTTCATCGCACAAAGCTTCTTATGTTAACTTTCTATGAATATAATAAATATTTCATTTCATATATTTTGCGTGCATTAGTAAGGGAGCTGTAAATTTGCCAAAAATTCTCCAAATATGGTTATTACAATCTTAGTAATTTATAAGATTTGAATAGACTAATTCACACTACAACAACAACAACAACAATAACTAAGTCTTTTGTCCCAAACAAGTTGGGTAGGCTAAAAAAAAAATCCAACAAAAGTCACCAAGTCACCGAAAAAAGTCTATGTAAAAAGTAGGGCTAAATATACTAAAAAAAAATATTGGAAAAAATAAAGTAGTAGTAGTAAAAGTAATAATAATAATAATAAAATAAAGTAGTAGTAGTAGAAGACTAATTCACACTGTTAAATTTTAAAAGAAATTTACAATATTTCATGGGAAATAAATTAGGTCGAGATGAATTTTTATTCTTCTGTGAAAGTGGTTGGTTTTTTGAAAATTGATGAGAAATTTTATCAAAAACGCACTAAAATGTTGCTAAATATCGTTTAGAAAATATTTAACAAATGACATAAAAAATTCAAATAACACTTTAAAGTTTTATTTTTTTTATTGAATTAAAATTTTCATAAATTTCATAAAAATCATGCACATCGATTCATCGAACATACACCGTAGGTAGATATCTTATGACCTTAGCAACTCTTGGTTTATGAGTTTGAATTCATTACGATATACGCTGTGGCCTGTGGGTGGTATTATTTGCATAAGCTAATATTGTATATCCTTTGTTTTTAATCCTTTTTACTATTTACGAGTTTTAAATGGTCTCAAGTATAATTAGTGTTCTTGTTTTTGCGCTTGTGCTTGCACGTGGCAATAAAAAACTATACTTCTTAAAAATTGCTAAATTATATGACCTGTACATGTTAATCACGCTAGGCAGATTAACAAAATTAATAAATAGAGTTGATGAATATGCGGGTCTTCATGTAAGATTCTTTTCCTCCAAATACAAAATTAAATTATTTAGTCATGCATGTTACAACCGAGAACCGTATGCACGTTTAACTCGACAATATCAATGCACTTGGGAGTTTGGAAATTGTACACCGCGTGATGTAGAATAAATTAACAAGATACAATATTCTAATTCGTCGATGATAAAACGAGTATATTGATAGAATGTCCTCGTTACCAGTATATTCAGTTTGGTTGGGCCTCTTAGAAAGAGAAACTAAAAAGAAATAAATATATACTGCCATGGTACCATCCAATATTCAAATTGACATGTGTTATTGTTTGGAATCTGTTTTCTGGAATATTCCTCATTTTTAAGTTCAAATCTTGATTAACCCACCTAGTACAGAGAAAGTAAACCAATAATATTTTATTGTCAGTAGAAAATTCTCAAGAGATAAACTTGATAAGAATAGGAAAAATTGTTTTTGAAAGGTAAATGTTAGATTAGATGGACTTGGGCCATTCATGAAGCCATGGTGGGACCTAACGAGAAGAGAAAATTAGTAACATTAATTGGTGTAGGAAGAACAGATTCACGGAGCTTTTCGTGGCCATGAGTTCTCTATAGATTAATATCTTTTGAAACACTGCCGCCTGATAGATGATTTTATGTTGATGGATTAGATTAGAAACGACTTGTAACTTTTTTTTTGAAGAAAATTTAAATTTTAATGAATATGATCAATATTTGAAACAGGGATACATATTGTAAAAAAACAATATCTAAAACTGACAATGCCACAACAATTATCCAAATAACTGCCAGCTACAAAACAAAATAATAAATCATTTGATATTCTTATTAGAAGATACTGATATATAAGTTATGAATTTTACTAATTTTATAATAATTTATTGTCCTCATCATCAACAGGCAGCTGGCCAAATTGTTCAAGAAGAGAAATGTTAAGTTCCATAACGTCTGGATTAGATGAAAAAATCATATGTCAAATCACATCAACATTTTAATATCTTATCAACGCAATAGCACGAAAAAATGCCCCCATGATACGCTACACAGCTACAAAAAATTATCCCTCTAGGTATGCCCATTCACATGTCGCAATCAGCAGCAACTGTTATTGGCGCCACTAAATCATAGAAATAGACTTGCCAAATAGATTGGTCCAGCTACGCATGAATTTCAACTCCTAGTGGGTCCCTAATTCGGAATAATTTGCACGTATTTTTTTAAATATGTTTGGATACAATAAAATACACAAGGGAATAGAAAAATTATAAATAATGAGACTTGAGTTTGGTGAAAATATAGCCTAATATTGAATAATGAATAATGAGACGAGACTTGCGTTGAGAACGAGGATATATTTTATTTGTTAGAGTCAATTTATCCAGTTCTATAGTATTTTAGGAATCAAGAATAAGACTATTCACAAAAATTTATCCACTTCTATTGTATAGTAGGAATCAAGAATAAAACTATTCACAAAAAAAATATATATATATATATGTTTAGATGCGGCCGAAATTGAATGTATGAGTATCTAGTCGTTATTTTTCATATTTTCACAGCACTCAAACACACCCCTAATTTTTTTATTTCGGTATATTTGATTTTAAATTAAGAAAAATTTACATATTCATCATGGATCTATGTTTATTTCCTACTTAGAGAGTATCATCGAGCTTCGCTCAATACATGAATTTTTATTATATTAATTCTTAGTTTGTTTTTATAATTAAATCATATATGAAATGAAGATAATTAAATTTAGTATGGTAGGGCCACATTGATGAAAAAAGAAGGACACGGGAATGAGGTCGTGCTACCGGAGGAGTAGAATAAAAAAATGGAGAGACATAAAAGAGGGATGGATATAGAATGAAAATGAAAATAGGAAGAGACCACAAAAATTAGAAATAAAACACTGCGCTGCCAAATTATTGTTTGTCGGTGGATTGGGCAGTTTTATGAGCAATAATACTGGACACACAAATAGTTATAGAGTATCACGTTATAGAAATTGGAAAAATATTATTTCACAATGCTTGAAGTGTCAGACTGTATTTAACTAAATGATCTCGAGACCCACACATATTTATTTATTTTTTTTATTATTGCTTTTCGTATAGTTTAATGAAAACGGCAAAATTTACTGTCTAACAAGTTTACAGCATCTTTCTGTTTAGAGGCTAAGGTTGTAATTTTTTTTAAGTCTCTTTTATAGATAGTAACAAGCTTTTGTGATAAATAGTACAAGATAATACGTAGCTTTTTATTTCTCAAAAGAAATGACCATGAGCAAGACATATAGATATTTATTATCATGATGACAAAGTTTTTCAGATTTAGGGCTCACAAGGACATTGTAGCAGAGAAATATTTTTTTTTTCAAATACATATATAAGCATTAAAAAAAAAAAAAATCCGGTGATCACATCATTGAAGAAAGTGTTCCTCGTCATTATATATTTTTTTTCACATACTTAACTTAAGCATTACGGTCTCCGGTGGCATTTGTTTATATTCTTCTCCATATATATAAAGTATAAACATTAGTCATCTTTTCACTTCACAAATTTGAATATTGACAAATCACTTTTGATAGAAAAAAATAAAATAAAATAAGTGTTTAAATTCACCAGTTTTCATTATCTCAATTTCCAGCAGAAGTTCGGGAATCATGAATGATATTCAGGCTTTGGCGGGTCCCAGTGATCAGATTATAGACCAGAAGTGCCCACACTTAGGGTTCTCCAATCGTGCGTGTCGTATCGTGTCGTGTCAAACACGATCGTGTTAGAGTCTCGTGTCGTGTCGTGTTGACACGAACTACTTTTTTAATCGTGTCGTGTCGTGTCGTGTTAAATGATGGGGATAGCCAACACGACACGCATTCTGACACGACACGACTAACACGATCGTGTCGTGTCGTGTTGACACGTCGTGTTAGTCGTGTCAAATCGTGTCAGATTATTTATTATTTTTAAAATTAAAAAAATGTTAAAAAATTGAAGTTAAGGAAAAAAATTACTAAATAATAATTAAATTAGAACAATATGAGTCAAAGGATGGTAAATAATATGATATAGTATTATAAATTGAATTTAAAGTATTAATTTTATTTAATTACTTAACATTAATAATTAAATTTGTATTAATGTGTCGTGTTAATTCGTGTTCGTGTCGTGTTCGTGTCGTGTTACGTGTCAAATCGTGTCGTGTTGGATCGTGTTAAACTTTCTAATATCCCAACACGACACGATTATGACACGACACGATAACACGATCGTGTCGTGTTAATTTTGTATTCGTGTCGTGTCGTGTCGTGTCAACACGCATACCGTGTCGTGCCAACACGATCGTGTCGTGTCATTTTGGAGAACCCTAGCCCACACTGACTGTGTTCTTTCCTTTTTTTGGGGAGCCGTAAAGTCAAAAGTAAACACCTGACCGGCCTGGATGTCTTCTTTTTATGTTTTCTTCTCTCTCTCTCTTTGTCTTTTATTTTTTTGGGTAATTACTAATTAGCGAGACGTCATTGCTTTCTTTTTAAAGAACAGGATGTCATTGCTAACTTCATTAGAGAAGGTAAGATTGAAGAATGGTAGCTTTGGGAAATGGAAATGTTTTCAGCCGTAAAATGCAACTATCAAGCTTTTCACTGTGTCAAATTCAGCACAGTAAAACAATTTTGGAGGTATTCCCCATTTTCTTTATTTTTTTTTCTTTTTTTGCATTTTGACATTTCTTAACTTTCTGAATAAAATTAAGTTATTTTGATACTGAACTCCCAGCGACATTTTTAAGACGTGCAAGGCTTCGATTTGTGGTCGCATTTAGGGATAGTTTCTGCAATTATGTTAACACAATTTTGATGTTTTGATAATATAATTAACTAATCATGTCAAAAAGCGTTTTTTCTTTTTGCCTCTCACATTTTGGCGCAGATTAGATATAAGTTAAAAAATTTAATATAGAAGAACTCTATTATTAGTACTTGCGAATCAACGAGTCAAAATATCATACATCTAGAATTAATAAAATAATAATACATTTTTTTTTCCACCAATAAGAGGAGTGTGTTGTGGGGCGGATGCTTATCTTCTTCACAGCGCAATAAGGTTAATGGAACGACACAATCACCCCACTTGGAATAAAACTATTTGATGAATTTTGTTAGAGATAATGAATGACAAAGTGCAAATAATAATTAAATTTACATTATTTGAAATCCAACTAAAGAAGAATTTTCGGAGATAGAAGACTAGCTAGTGGCAGCTTATGATTAACAAATTATAAAAAATATAGTATTTAACATTTTCCTTTTTCTTTATCCAGAGGTGGTTGCATACTTGCATGTGCCCCCACCTTCTCTTCCATTCCTCCAACTTTCCTGCTATATTGCAAAAGCAGAAAAGTGATGGTAATTATGAGACTCAGATTTAGCTAAGTTGTTTAAGGAAATGCAAAAGGGCAAATGCTAATTAATATTTAGGCACCAAATTTTTGTTCCTGTCATTAATGCTTATCAAATTTTAAGAGAGCAATATTTAGGGGTACCGTCATTGTTATACGATGAATTAAACTAGTCCATGATAAAATTTATGGCCTTGTTTGTTTGAGGAATAAGATGGCATAAAATCATTTTATTCCACTTTATGTTGCCAAACGTTAGGGGAATAACTTTACATAAGGGGAAGAACTTATACCATCTAATTAAATAGGTGATATAAGTTATGTAACTAGGTCTCACACTCTCACGACATAAAAAGAAAAAAAATCTTACAATCTTTCCATTAATACCCTCTCATTATATGATTCTTTTAAAGATAGCAAGAGCATTTTAGTCTTTAAATAAATATTATGTTATTCCTCTTTATTCCATAACCAAACATACGTTACATAACTTGACACAAGTATTTACCATGACTTATTCCACAACCAAACGCCTCCTATAAAATTATCTGATATTTAAATCATCGAACTGAATAATAACTTGATTAAGTTGAGCTACAAAAAACCTGTTGTATTGTTTTGTTAGGTTGAAATCGATTCTATAGCCCTTGTCATTAAAATATTCATTTTAATCCATCCAGTCTTATTTTCTCGGGTTAAATCTTATTCAAAGGTTATTTAGATCTTCTCTATCTCTATCTCTATCTCTACTATTTATAAATGCACCTAACAAAAAGAGTAAACATTTCACATAAAAGAAGTAAACATGTCATATAAAAGGGTGTAAATAATTCTTATATCAATTATGGACCATTGATTTGTGTAATTTGATTTGATCAGTGGTCTAGATCTTAATTTTAAATTAAAAGGTCAAGATTTTTTATTAGAAAAGATTAAGTTACTACCAAATTAGCTATTTATTTAAAAGGAATGACTAATAAATTATTGATTTTACCATATCTTTATTGTCTATAACATGTAAAGTTCTATATGAAACAAAAATAATATCAATATTTTATTTTCTTATTTGCCCACATCTTGAGGGCATCTTTTGCTAGTTATTTTGAACGCATTGATATTATATCAAGGTCCAGAAAAGAAAAAAAAAAACCATGCTTTTTTCGGCATAATATTATCACATGTCCAGCTACTATGTAACGATTAATGATTTTTTTTAACTTTATAAATGATAATTATTATTTTTTTAAGGTAAATAATAATTATTGATTAAAAGAATGCTTGCTAACATTAATACAAAGCATAGCCTATTGTAACTATATTACGTCTGCAATTACTGCTATTGCTATTATTATGGCAGAAGAGTCATCTTCGTCTTACGAACATTTCGAAAATTAAATTCAATAATGTTAAAATTAAAAGGAAATTTATAAGCATATTAATTAATTAATTAATTAATATGTAGATAGGTGTCATTTGGTAATGTCTCGAGAGTAGTTAAATTTATGTTGTGAAAACTCAAATCATTTCATGAACGCTGATATGTATAAATCATTTCCGTTATATTATCTGTTCAATATGTAGATTAATTTTATGTAATTTTAAATTTAAATTTTATTCATAAAGTTCAATACAACCAGGGTAATCCTCCTCAAATAATTGCACAACATCAACATGCATGATCTTCTATGGTCGTGCATGCTTTTAATTTGGAAACTATTTCATATGCTTAAAATATTAGGAACTCTAACTCCTTCCGGGGTAACCGTAACGTTGCCAATAAATAACTAGCGAGATAAATTACCTTTTAATTAAAAGTTAGTCAAAACTAATTAATCTTTATGAGGTACCTAAAATTTGGTGGATCCACAGAGAATGCATGTCAGTGTGCTTACCTGAATCATTCCCGTTCTAGGTAGTGGACCACAACCAAGCATCACAAAAGAGAACAAATAAAAGATATTCTCTTCTTTTTCTCCTCCATTTTTGATAGCATGGAACCAAGTAATATGAATATTATAACTGGTGCATATTTGATTCTTAATTTAATTTGATTTTATTTGTTGCAATCAGAATTATACTTTTTGTGCTTTCATAATTGTTTTTATGGAACTAAGAATTAACTTTACTAGAGAGTTCCTGAGTTTAACTTTGGACTTCATCAAATCAAGTAAATAATGAATTTAAATCATTCAACAGATATGATCGATGAGTGTTGTAATTGCATATCAATTTTTATATAAGTTTTTTTTATTTTGTTTAATATTAAGTCAGCTGTTAAAATAATGATAAAAATGAGCATATTAAAATTGACTGCTAAATCTTTTTGTTTAATAATCGACCACTTGACTTTATAAAAAGGAAAAAAAATGACAAAATTAGAATTTTAATGCACTGCTGATCAAGTAGAAGTAGAATTAATAGTTGAAATGGTTTTGATACGTTATTTGAAGCCAATTCAATATGTTTTAGAGTAAAAACTCGTAATTATGTTAAAGTTTCTCTTGACAGCTCCAGTCAAGGTTTCCAAAAAAAACTCGTAATTATGTTGAAGTTTCTTTGTATGTTATAACAATACAAACTTTTATATTAACTTCTTATCATTTATTTCATAAACATACTTACTAAATTAAATTACAAATTGTTTCAATTAATATTTAGAGATCGGCATATAATTATATCTCAGCCGACATTTCATTCAGCCGAGCAATTAAAATAACTTCTTTACTATTTTTAGTGGCTGGCACCAGTCACCAGATGTCTTTTATTGGTTATCCTTTACATTGCATATGTGCACTATCCTCCAATGGAGACGAGTTGAGTAACAAGGATGATAAAGTGAAAGGAGCAAGTGGCAACATGGTGCACTTGTGGGACTCTCTACAGTGTTGGTCTCCTCTCCAATTAAGCACAATTCATTGAACCATTTTAGCTATATTCAGATCATCCATTGTAATCCGACGGTTCAGATCAATTTTTGATAATAGATTTGTTATCATTTATCCGTGTAAATGTGTGACGCATTAAATTAAATTAAATTTAGCTGTCCGATTTAGAACTAACAGTATAAATCTAGTTGAACTACACAATAAAACCCATACTACTGGAGAGAGACTGCGTTTCTCTTTTGACCCACTATAGCTTTCAATGGAGGAAAGGTCTATAAAAAGGGTAAAAAGATGCTAGCCTTTGTGTCGTCTATCTCGCAACTTATCTGGATCTAATTTTTGTGGCCTTTTTATATCTGATGATACCTCGAAAGAAAGCATTTCTTTTATTTCATCATTTGTACAAAGTGGAAACGAAGGAAAAGTTCATGCACGCGAGGTGGTGATTGCATTATGTCGCTGTGGTTTGAGACCAGGAGAATAATTCCATGATCATTTCTTCATTTTATTTTACAAATTTAAATATTTTTCTTAAAAAAAAAACCAATTTGATCTGACGTGTTTGATTTGAATCAGTCGATCAGATACCATACAATAGCTATGTCATTGAATCTAGTACAAAAATAACAAAATTATTTCTGTAAATTGTATTATTGTCTTGTTTTTTTTCAAAATGTTTAGTTCTTTAAAAAATATTTTGTATTTATTTGGCTTTGATTAAATATCATTATATGTTTAAAATAAGTTTTTTAAGGAAGTATCTAGAATGCTTGATATGTGCCAAAATTTTTAAGATGGTCCAGGCATGCACACATATATCGAGTGATATAATACATGACCAATTAGACTGCGGCACCAAATTCTGAGTCTTAGGGTCTTAGCCCATTGAAATATCACTTTCATCAAAAGATACTCCACTAGATCGGTAACCACCTCCCAGAAAAAAAAATAAATAATACTATTAGCACATAAAAATAAACTTATATAAATAAGATTAAAACGACGTTGATTGATAACAATCAAATAAAGTTATGGTAATCATGTTGGAACCACCCAACTTTTTCTAAAAGTTGTTTTTAAGCCAATTATCGGAAAGATGATATGTCAATACAATTTTTGTTGCTAACTATTTGTGCAGTCTATATTTTTTTCCCCCTTGACTAATCAATGTGTCAAAGAATTTATCTTTCTACCTCACGCAACCTCCACAGAGCTTCCGTGAACTCTGATGATGCTCCGGCAAATTTTCGGGGAAACCCTAATAGTGCTCAGATGAACTCTAAACAAGAGTTCATATATATTGAAATGTTACAATTCGCTTTGGAATAATCCCTTTGCTTCAGTTTAAGTTATATATGAATGTAACTTTAGTCACACAACAATTCATATTAGCAACAAAAAAAAAAACTTCTTTATTATATATAAGTATTCAACTTAATTATTGAAGTATTTAATTGTTACAATAAAGTTTTGCTCTGTTTTATAAAAAAAAAATAGTTTGTTTCTATAAATATTCGTTTTAAGTTAAGGATTCAGGTTAGTTCTATTAAATTTGGTAGTAAACTATTTGATAGCAACGATAATTAGCAGTAGTATTAAACCACAGAGCAATTAAGCAAAATTACTAATAGCAGTAGTATTACGATTAGCATTTCTCTAAAATTGTATTAAACCACAAATTTATCATTCAGTGATTACGATTAAACCTTTATATAAAAATTAAGCAAAATTAAATCGCAACTAAAATAACATGAGCCAGCTTCTAGAAGATATACATAATGATGGCAGAACGAAAATAATAAAGCCCGTAAATATCTAAATTACTACAGTTACGCATTGACTAACAGCTGTCCCCTTCGCATCCTCTCATCTCCACCGTGAAACTTTTTTTCTTTTTTTTCCCTCCTTTCAAACAGAGAACAAGTATGTGCAATTGGGTGACGACATTGGGAAGAAAAGACAATTCACTGCTCCATTGTGGTCGTACTTTTGCCTTTTTTGAAAGTGAAATTTAACAGAAATTAGCCATCGTTAATCTCCCAATTAGTTTTACTTTCAGAGTTGGCCGTTAAGTGCCACACCAACTAATGTCATAAAAAATATAAATTATTATGAGTTTACAAATACAAAAATAGAAAAAGAAAACAGAAAAAGAGTAATTGACAAAGAGGTTTACAAGACTTGCAAATTAGTTAAACTAAACAATAAAATTCTAGAACAGCACAAGGAGGAGCCTTCAACAATGTTGTTCCATATATAGATGCACCAACTTCTCATTTTTTCTTTTTGCCCACCAAAATGGCTATATTTCTCAAATTAACCCTGTTGGGATTGGGGTGCACAATACGCGTGGTAACTGGTAAGTCATTTTTGAAATTAATTGCATGTTTTTCTAGAGTATTAAATTCTAAATTGAAAAATGTGGATCAAAATTTGAACAAGAAACATATATCAGACGGCTGCTTGCATTTAACGCATTGACTAGTTAGAATATCAAACATTTCTTGAGAGTTTGTATACAGATGAGTTATAATGCATCCCCTCGAGACATTAGAAATATTTAAAAAAAAATGGAGTGGTAATTAGAGAGATCTATTTGTCTGTTTTTTTTTTATATATTTGATATTTATTTTTCTTCTCTCATTTGAAACGAGTCCAAAATAATTATAATTGCTTCCCACAAACCAAAGAGAGGAGGAAGAAATATCAGGTTGCTGTTGCTATCTTTTGTTGACTTGGAGAGAAAATTCACAAATTTAGCACGAGGAACTCAGAAATTCACAAACTTTTCATGATTCTTGGACCCTGAAACATGTACTAAACTCACTAAAATTCACAAAGTTCAGTGAGTTTAGTGGTGTAAGGTTAGTATTTTTTGAGATTTTCGAGGTATTTTTTGAAATTTCGAGGTAAAATAATGAGGGAATAAGATTTTCGTGGTAGACCAACTAACTCCACTAAACCCTCTAATCCCGACATGCCAAAAAAATATTCAAAGGAAGGTGTTTTGTTTTCTACTTACATACAAAAAAAATATGAGATAACAATTATCTAAGATAATGTTTTATACGCCAAAATATATGCAATTCATACGACATAAGTGTGCGCCAAAATAAATCATAAGCCAAAAGGAACTTATGTTTTATGTGAATTATGCGCATGGAAAACATTTCCCTTGCAAGTTCTTGAGATTATATTTATGGAATGTAAAAATGTGAGATAGTTTGACATTTCCCTTGCAAGTTGATTATATAGAAATAAGTTAAACTCATGGAATCATGGTTCCTCTTCAGAGAGCAGAGGACAGGATAATCGATCTCTGTATTTTTTTTGGTTATATTTATAAATTTATTTATTTTTTCCAAACAAAGTAGATCATATGTTTTACTGTATACGTACGAAGGCGCTATCATATTTATTAAGCAAATTACAAAATAATTGTATGCAGATGAATTTCGAGATTAATTAAATAGTCCTATCATATTTATTAAGCAAATATTCTAACAGTAGTATAATACAAAGAAAATTCTCACATGAAATAAGTAAAATACAAATTTTAGAACGTCCTAATACTAATATGTGCATTATGAAAAGCAATCAAATGCTGTGTACTAGCATTAACTACTTGTCTCTGTCTTAAGTTAGGTATAGTTCCAGTGTAATGATAGTAAGCAATCTTTCTAATTTAAATACATTGTCTAATTCTCATCATACTTGCTTCAAGAAAGGCAAAATAAAGCGTCCCAAAATAATTTGTCATTTTACTGACCAAATAAATATATATATATATATTTTTGTTTCGTTGGTTCTTTCCAAAATGCTTGTGCACTAAGCAATAGTTGTAGTGCGCTTACTCTCAATGGTGCATTGGTGATGAGTTATACAGCACAACGTTGTGGTCCTAAATATACTAAAAATATGTTACATTTATAATGTCGTGTTCAATAAAACGAAGACTATTTTCATGTTAATCATTGGACGAAGAAATGGGGACAATTTCCCGTACGTGCACATCATACCCTCTAAGCCTTCAACCGACAAATAATATTTGGCATTTCCTAGTTGGAAAACATGCACTAGTGTACAGGACCAATGGTATAGTGCTCGTAATCGTTGTAATATGACCGTTAAATTGTGTGACATTTCAACATCTCAATTCATTACGTGGGACAACAAAACAAGCAGGTAACAAAATAGAAAACAGAGCAAAAATAGAAAACAGAGCAAAAAATATATCCCGGAGATCTTGTTGTTGATGATGAGGTGCATATGAATTTTGCATGTTAGCTTTCCGTGTTTTAATACTCTTCGTGATAGGTTCTTCTTCTTCCAATAATACACACAAAATGAATTATAAAATATCTTTTAATAAATCATGTCACGTTTGCTTGAAAACAAAAATTAAATTATGAGTTATTGTTTGATATAAGAATAATTAAAATTTCAAATTTTATACAATAGTTTCATCTGATCATATCAAATTCATCATAGTATTTGAGATTTTTTTTTTTTTTTTTTTTTTTTTGACTCCTTCAACTATATATGCAATAAATGAAAGAATGTGAAGCAAACTTACGTTCTTCATTTAAAATTTGAAATAATGATCCTCATGATTAAAGCTAACATGTGCTTAATTATACTCACCAAGAAGGTTCATAAGAAACTATCAGATAGACTAGAAACAAAGAATGAATAAAATTAGTTTTTGATTGTCTACTTGATATTTACGTTCTAATTTTCCAAAATTTCCAACCCTGTTTCGCATACTATTGTGGTAAAAATGAGCATGAATGCTCCAAACTTATTTGAAAGCTGTTATAAAAAGCAAACTAGAGAAATTATTTAAAAAAAATATTTGAAGTCAATCTAACATATTTTTAGGTTAAACTCACAAATCAATTCGCAAGCTTAAATTGATCAATGGCAAGTTTACTCCTTCTGAGTTGAATCATTTAAAATAACTTAGCTTAAATTTTTAATGCATCTCTAATATATGCAGATTCTTTCAACAGTAGCTGAATTTGACTAGCATCATTCAACGATTCGATATGAGTCCGCATTCTCTTAGTCTTAGTTACCTAGTTACACTGAGCCTGATAACAGATGTTATCTGTTTTCTGTAGCCGTAAACACATTTTGTCATACGTTTGTGTGAAATACAGTTCAAATATAACCGTTCCGCCACATTCTGTTGAAACAAAACGAATAATGAATCATCGTTTCGGTATGTGCATACTGTTAATAAAACGGAACGAAAAACGGAACGATCCATTCCGTTTCGTTTTCAACGTTAGCCACCCTGCTAAATAGCTGTTTGACTTTTCAATCGACAAACACACATATTTTTAGAAGAGCATGAATAATGAATTTATAATAAAATGGTCCATAATTAAATTTATATTATATATAATTAGGTACCTTAACTGATGCAAAGTTAGCCAGTGTAGGAAAGGGATTAATACTATTTTTTGGATATATTATTGTTAACAGAATAACAGGAGTTGCAATTGTTGGGTTCCTTTATCTCTACCCAATTAAGCCGAATTTGTTTTGGGCTCACAAAGATCCAATTTCTTTACTAACTCTAATTAAATATAAGAGCTCATTCATTATGCGGACATGAACACGAAAGAAGATATAACAAAAAAATTCCTGCTTCTAGTTGGGATTTTATATTAGTTTATTATTATATATATATAAATACTTTGTACAACACAGCAGGAGGGTCCGCTTGTGACGCTATTACAAACATTTTACAAAAATTTTCAAACGTGCATCATGTGGTTTTGTCATATCTGGTTTCAATTTTGTTTCAAATGGTTTTCTAAGTCTCTTTCTGCTCCTGTTCATCGTGTTTCCGCTATCGTTGCTGAATAATGACAAAAAGTCATACTAAAATCTGAAATATGATTTAGATATTTCGTTCTCAGTCCGCGAGAAAATTCTAAATTAATTGATGTACATGTTCTGAAATGCTTTTAGACAAGCATTGATTAATCGTTTTGTGGTGGGATCTAGAAAAATTGTCCACAATATTTTTCATATAAGTCTAAAAAAAGTTTCAAATTAAAGAAGTAATATTCTCAATAGAAAGAAATCAAAGGTTTAAATTTAGGACCAAAATACCCCTATTTTATCTCTATCTCCCATTCGAGCTTGGCAGCTACTTTCAAGATTTATTTACTAAGAAATAATTTCATGAAATTAATTGAACTAAGGGAGCAACTACTAGAAAAAAATATATATATTTTAAGAACTACCCCATGCCACCAATTGGGTCAAAATTTTCCTTGCTTGAGAACCTTCTCGCACTTCAAGCTCTTATTTCAGTTTCGTTGATTATCAAAATTTTCAAATTTTACTAGTGCCTAAAACTCTTGCAATCCCTAATTGTTTTTACTTAAACTTGAATTCTCATACACCAGTAGAGCATGGACAATTAATAGCTCAAAATTTTGGAGAGAAAGTGTAGCTTAATAGTATTAAGACTAACAGACAATGAAAAGAAATTTCTTTCCTGACAATGCCAAAAGTGACACTTTTTTTTTAACATCGCCAGAGGAGGTCAGAAAGATGGAAGATCAGTGTGTGAGAGAGGCCATTCCAGTCGAAAAAGTTAAATATTTTGATTTTTTTATTCAAACAATTATTAAAATTAATACAAAGGGTTTATATCTCTAATTGTCTTGATTAGAGGGTGTTATATCCAATATTAAAGATTTGAGGGGTTAAATCCAATTAGAGAAGATTGGAGGGGTTATATCCAATTTTTCCTAATGGTACCTTAGAAGTCATATCTACAGTTATAGACACCCTCAAACTACTTTTTAGTCGTATATTCATTTGATATCTTATACATCATAAGACTAATATAATCTGCGTGATTTTTTTGCGCGAGTTTTGACGCTAATCAATACGCTAATCAACGCGCATATAGTCCCTTCCGAGTTTAATCTAAACCGTCCATTTTTTTTTCGGAGATCGACCGATTGATCAGCGATTCAATTCCTTCGCATCTCTATTCTCTTCTCTCCTCTCTGGTCAACGACAGAAGAGGAAAAAAACGCTGCCACCTCTCTTTCCTTTCTCCTCCGACACATCGCTGTCGCCTTCGTCATCCCAGCACCTTCTCCGCCAACCGCTCCCTCCTCCTCCGTTGACTTCCCCCAACCCAACACCACTGTACCCTGTATCTACAGCAGCTTCTTCCATCCTCGGAATGCTCCGCTCTCGCCGTCGCCTCCTCCTTCACCATCCTTACCTCACAGCCAACTCCTCTTTTCCACCCTCTCTTCTTTCTCGCAAATGAAAAGGAGAGCCAGAGTGCGACAAGGAAAAAAAAATCTCCAGACAGTGATCTGACCTACCTGAATGTTCAAACAATGAGTTTATTGGTGGGTCTGACTGTTCTAAGAGAAAATTAATTGCGTTCATAAGAAGATCTCTCGCCAAGGTATTAATCTAATTGGTTGTGAAGTCGATTGCCAATAAGTGAAGTTTATTCTTATCGTTTCTCATTTAATCTCAATTGTCATGACATAGCTATTATAAATTGGTTAGTTCCTTCGTTTACTGAGCAGACAAGGGGACGTTATGGGCGTGATTGCCGGCGATTTCTATTTAGGTCAGCACCAACACCTCTTCTCTATTCCTAAATCGCCAGTCCACCACACTCCATTTCCTCCTCTCTGTCTTCATCATCTCTCTTTGGCCTCAACAGCAACCCCACTTCGCCAGCGATTTCTATTTGAAATGAGCGATGGCAGGAAAATCGATGAATGGCAAGGGAGGTGAAAAAAAATCGACGCATTCTTCCGCCCAGTTGTATCTCTGGGCGTTTTGCTCCAGTGTTAAGCTCACCGCCGTCGAGTCTATCTTCAAGGGTGATGCCAAGGATCCCTTCTCCGATCCCATTGCCCATATGTTAGAAAATTGGCTGGAGGAGTACAGTAAGGTTTGCTACTTTTCATCTAAATATTTTAAGAATACAGATACTTAATTCGCAAAACAGTTTACGGAAATATTGGATTCTGTGTTTCAACTGGTAAAAAAATTTGGACCGAGGCTTCATGTAGAGAAAAAGACTTCTTAGGTCTAGGCTGAATTAAATCCATGTAAACACCATCAACATATTTGTACTATTACCCCTAGCTGTAAAATTCATCCTAAACAACCAGATCAGATTTTTTTTGTGAGCATGATCTGGCCGCACCTGAATTGACCTTAACCTCCCAATCCACAAATTGGATAGCAATTACTTTATTTCTGTTTCATATTCTTAATCTGACCCAATACTAGAGACAAATTGATTAGACATAAAATCTACAGTAGCCTTCCCTGGATAGGCATTTGAATCCAAAATGACCTAAATACTCGCTAGAATGCAATGCAAACTTGATTAGGCCTAAATCTAAATATACCAAATCTATAAAAGAAGGTGAAACCTGAAATCATTTGAACCCGAAAATGACTGGTGACACAACAATCTTAACTATGCAGATTATGTGTACTGTCCAGTACAATCTGGTACAACAATGTGAATGAGTACCTTTTCACAATTATAATAGCATGCACTTAACATTTCGTAAAACATATGCTATTATGACAGGATGAAAATCGTTATACTGGTAGAGGGGCTCATCTTTCCCTCAAGCGTGCAGAGAAGGCACGTGCTATGGTGAACAAATTTCCTGGTGAGTGGCTAAAATCTTTGGATTAAAAGAATTTCAAGAATTATTTACTTGAAAGTTGCACCTAATATTTTACTGTAGTTGCAAGATAAACCCATTCTCATATTATGCAGTGCATTGAATGTACAACTGATTGTGAGCTATAATTTTATTTTATAGTAAGTTCAATAGAAATTACAATCATAATTAATAATATTTGTATTTAATACTCTCCTTACATTCCAGATGTCATCTGCTTTTTTTTTTAACTGCAATAGGACCAAAATATGTAATAAGTACATCCCATAGTCAAGATCAGATTATAGACCTTTATTTGCACGGATAGCATAATGACAGTAGAGAAATAGTTGGCGATTTAGAGTAAGGGACAAAGGAAAAAAATCAGGATGTTTACCTCAAGAAAATTGCTTCGCCAAAGATCACACTTAGGTGACGAGATATTGTAGTTGTAGCCTTTTATGTTTCCTCTTTTTCTGCTGGATTTTTCTTTCGTCCTTTAAAGCTGATTTATTTTGCCATTAATTTGGTTTAGGTACCAAATATTTCTTTTCTTTGTTTATCATTATAACATAATCAATTTGAGATTCTTTTATGTCCTTTTTTGTGTTTTTAGGCAGCGACTGTCATGCAGCATAAATATGGAGGGTCTTTAACAGAATTCCAAACGTGCTATTTGTTACTTCTATGTGCTAATCCAGCTTGAGCATGTTTATATAATATATATATATACCTATATTGAAGTCGCTATTACTGACAAAACTAATATGCCAATATGTCTTTTATTAGTTACATATGGTTGTCGGATGGAATTCATTATAATTAAGAGTGGTTAATAAGACTGTTTATCTTTTCATCATTATTATTACATATTTGATTACATTTAAGAAAACAACATTTGGTTTCAGAATTTACTCTTTATATGAATCCCGTTGATCTATCAGTTAACTGCAAAGGACATTTTAGGAAATTGAAGCCAGCAAATGAGGTACGATTTCTGGTCATGTAGATTGTAGTACAATTTTATGATTTAACTTATAGTAGTAAGCTGAGATTTGTACAAATTTTGACATAGGAATATGGCAAACATATTTCATGAAAAAAGAAAATATTGTAAAATATGTGTAGACATCTCGCTTGAAACCGCAAGAATTCAGTTGTTATTATCTGCTGTTGATTTTTGGTGGGTACATGGATTCCTTTTACTAAAGGTGTATGTTGATTCATATTCAAATGATGGATAACCCAAAAAAAAGGAAAATTTCTAATGGGCAAATTGCGATTGCACCTGACCTGGGTTCTTTTTGAGAGAAAAAAAAGAATGCGTTAATAAGAAAAATATATAGAGTGAAAATTAATGGCAATAAGTGGCATTTGGTTTAATGGCTATTAATAGTGTTAATAATAATTATTTGCTCTAATTAAATTAATGAGTCGTGCGTTTGGCTATTGGTTTATTGTTCGCGAATAAATGATTTTGTATTAGTGCTATTTCAAAAAATTAAGGGGATGCCATTAAAGGCTATTGAAGAATTGTTTTTTTTTTCTTTGGAAACCGTTATTGAAGAATTGCTGCATGTTCTATTATCTCTTTAATATGGCGATTTTGTGGTTTTTTTTTTATTTGCACAGCAATTTTAAAATTAAAATAATGATATGCAATATGATATATGATGTATAATATAACTATATTCTTTTAGACTATTTTATAATAATATGTTCAACACAAATTAGCTTATTATTATTAAAACATCATGTCTTTTTGAGAGAAAAATACGTTAATAAGGAAAATGTATACTGTGAAAATCGATGTCAATCAGTGGCTTTTGGTTTAATGACTGTTAATAGTGTTAATGATAATTAATTGCTCTAATTAAATTAATGATTTGTGCGTTTGGCTATTGGTTTATTGGTTGTAAATAAATGATTTAGTATTAATGCTATTTCAAAAAATTAAGGGAACACCGTTAAAGGCTATTGAAGAATTGTCTAAAATTATATAGTAAAAATCAAACTTTAAATTATTTAAAAACAAATACTGTATCGAGCGAAGCTCGATGTACAACCCTAGTGTTATTTAACTCTGTACTACGTTGTGTGATTTGGACAAATATATTTCGCCAACAGCACCTTTATTCTGCTAAATTTCTCCCTATTGATGTCGGGATGAAATCTATCCCTTCCCTTGCTTTTGAACTTTAAAAAGAAGAAAAGTTTTTTTTCCGAGAACTTGAGTGTACAATTAATTTTATCATGGAATTAAAAAGAAGAAAGTTAATGCAAATTTTATCATGGAATTAAAAGAAGAAAAGTTAACACTCCTTACTATAACTACTAGAGCACAGACTAAATATATCAATTTTTTATTTATTTAATTTTTTTAGGCCCTCGAGCTATTTTATTTATTTATTTATTTATTTATTTTATCTTAACTTTTGTGATGGAGCTCTCGTCGGATTGCAAACTCCCCTGTTTGATACGTTTAATCTCCATTTTTAGAATTGATATTCTTCAACATAAGAAGATTTTACTCACAGAGATTTTTTTTTTTCCTTCTTCTTCTTCTTTCGAGTAATGAGGGGGGCAAATGGCGTATATTCTTTCTTCTTTTTTTATACTGATATATAAAATAAAATTTAACATGGGAAGTGTGGTTACTGTCACGATATCAATATTTTGGCATGATACATTTGATACTAAAATAAGTTAGTTCTTCAGTTTTTTTCCCCTTTTATCAGGATCACTATACTCCTGTAAAAAAAAAAAAAAAAAAAAAAATCGTTCTCCTATGCGTAGAGACAGCACTATGATTTACCATCCCTTGATTTCCCATCCAGCGCTATCCATGGGCTAGACTGGGCCAACAACACTCCAGCCTTCATTTTTCCACATGATGACATCATCAATTCGCGCGATGATGTCAGCACATTTTTTTGCGCGAATCAACAAAATTTCTATGCGTCGTGACGTCATCAATTTGCTTGCTGACATCATCAAATTTTATTGGTTTAAGTGTTTTAAGGGTTGCACTTATTGATTTAAGTGTTCAGTTAGTTTCGTAAGAAATAGCAATTTTCGAATTTTTTTGTTCAGTTAAATGCTTTAAAGGGTTGAACTAAAATAGTTTAATTGTTCAGTTAGTTGCAGCTAAAAAATGCATTTTCGGAGTTTTGTGTTCAATTTAGTTAAAGGATGAATTTGATGTGTTCAGTTACTTGCTTCTGAAGATGGAATATTTTTACTTTTGGGTTTAGTTTAATACTTTAAAGGTTGAACTAAAATTGTTTATGTGTTCAGTTAGTTGCAGCAAAAATTTGATTTCATAGTTAATATTTACAATATACAAAGTGAACACATATAGCAATATAGTTAACATTTACAATAAACAAAGTGAACACATATAACAATATAAATAACATTTACAATAAACAAAGTGAACAATTTACATCTGTTCATACCACAACTTCATAATTCATCAGTTTTAACAACACAAACAAGTACAGAAACTAACTGAACACATATAATCACTAAACTACTCCTTTAAAAAACAAACGAAACACACATAAAAAAATCGACTCATAAGCTAAGATGCTTTTTGCATCTGCTGAAGTCTTTGGCTTCATCTTCTGATGTTTTCTGTCTTTTATTTTCTTTGGCTTCGTCCTTGAGAAAAAGAAAAGTGAATTTTCAATTAGTACCGAATCAAGCAACAATCAAACCACAACTATAAAATAAATATTATCTGTTCAAAAATAGAAAAGCATGGATAATATTTTGTTCGATGGACTTGATCTAATGGATGGTTCAGGGATCAAAGAGACTGATGGCAAAATGGTTTTACTCTTGGCTCATGTCATGCATGAAACCTGCGTTGGGTTGAAAGAACACTTGCCATTTGATAAGCATATAAAGCTTGCTAATTATGACGTCTTGTAAAACAAAAGGTTCTTGTCATATATGATTTTGTTAAACAAAGAAGCAATTCTATTCCGAAAGAATTTCAAGAACAAAAAGCACGGATAATATCGAAAGGATTAGATCCTAATCGAGTCAAACACGAAATAGAAAAGGGAGGATTAGATCCCTAATCGAGTCAGAAGGATAGATTGATCGAGAGAGAAACCTGATTTTAGAGGTCTAGGTTTCAATTTTGGTTCGACGAGGCCAGAGATGCGCACCTCCGATTCTTCATGGAGAAGAGGACAATCGCTGGTCAGTCGCAGAGGAGAGGACAATCCTGCTGCGGCTAGGGTTTGTGGAGAAAGGGAGGTTTAGAGGAATATAAATAGATTGGGCCAGTCGTTGGGTCCAATCTGGTTTGTTTAGAGCCTGTGGATGGTGGGGAGGAGAAAATGAGGGATGGTAGTTACCCATTCTGATTTTCTTTTTGACCTGATCGATTTAATCTGATTTTATCCGAGTTGAATTTACTATTTAGTCAAGTACTAAATAGATTTAGTATGGATCTCAAAATTCTATATCCATGACGTTACCCTTTTTTTGTTCTTTTGTTGATACTCTGAAATCTATCACTAATGAAAATTTATTACAAATTAATTAAGATTTGTTTCTTATTACATTAAGATGTAGTTGATATAAATAAGTAATCGATTTACATGAGTCAACTAGTGACCCGTTCAGACCTGTTCGGACTAAATAAAGTTTCGATGCGGTTTAACCAATCGACAATTCCCTACTTCATTACTTCAAATGAAGGACAACAGTTAACGTGGGACTCGCACGAATATTAACAAATTATTAGAAAATTTGTAGGAACTAAATGTGAGATAATGTTGTACAAAATTTATGATACTGTTTCATTATAATTTCTTTAAAAAATATTCTATTTAAAGAAAATTTATGCTACAGTTTTATTATATTTTTCTTACTTCAATTTCTTTTACTATAATTTTCTACATCTGTACACAGTACATTGTCCATGATACTCTACTGTCCGTTTTTTTTAGAAATGCTTGGTAGCGGGTACCAAGTGCATATTCTACTGTCAATTGGTGAGTTCTCATTTGGACTTGGTCAAGGAGTCGAAGGGAGGAAAAAAGAATATAATTTATGAAGATAAATCATAAAACGGAGACTGGTGAACTGGTGGTCCAAAATCAGCGACAGGTGGTCCGGAGTGTCGGATTTATGGTGGGACCCGATCGACGTCAGAAATATTGGCTCAAGAGAAAAGCAGCAAAAGATCACAAGAAGACAAATGTTTCGCTGCAAACATGAGTCCATGACCCATTCGTTATCAAACCTATCCAAGTTATAACATACAAGTAATTAGATAAACAAACAAAAAAACAAAAGAAACAAAGAGGTACGAACTAGAAGAATAATTGCAATTATCAGAATATATAAATTGCTCTGTTTGATGCAATCTCGAGATTACTGTTGATTCAATAAACCATCTAATCCTATCCTCTTTTTGTCAATTTTTTTTTATTTCCCTTATTTTTCAGACTTCCCAAAACAACCCTGTAAATAAATGAGTTATTTGTCATTTGAAAATTGAAATGTGACACAATTAAAATGTAAAAAAAAAAGTCAATTTTTGTAACGTCAAACTGTTTATTTTTTTGTCTAATGAAATTTGGCTCAATTTTGACAACTTCGCTTGTCTTTATGTATAGAAAAAGTAATTAATTTGAAATAAAATTTTAAATTGTATATTCTTTTTGTGCATGAAATAAATAAACTATGCGATAAAACTTAGACGGAACTTCTTAATTGAACGATAATTAGCAGGTTCTTTTCTCTTTTATCAAATATCTATAGACGATACGAAGGAAAGAGGGATGCAATGGTACAATGTATGGCAGATTGACCACTTGAAGTATTTCTATACATAAGGTGATATTTAAAATAATTTTCAAAAACACTTGAAGTTTTTGTTATTGACACTTGACATTTAGGCTCTGATCGGAAACCCAAACAAGCGCGAGAGAAAAGAAAAGAAAAGAAAAGAAATGAAATGAAAAGAAAAGAAATCTGACACGAAATCATTTCCGGCGATCGGCGGTGGTAGGAGGAAATCGCGAGAGTTCGATCGCCTACGGAGAATGAGAAGATCCAACAGCCGAAACGAATTCTCGCCAAATTTCTTGATTTTGGACGGAATTCACTGAGCCAAAATTTTCTCGCCAACTCTCGCCAAACGAACTCTCGCGCACCTCCTTCTTCGATTCCGATCAGAGAATTTGGAAAACGAAAAATTCCATTTCCGATTCTCACGGTAAATTTATGTTTCCGATCAGAACCTTAGTATAACAGAATGATACATTGATCTATAGTTTCTAATTGTTTGTACAGTTGCCTACGGGCTTTGCTGGCAAAAAAAAAAAAATGTTTGTACAGTGACTGAACTCTTATTAAGATTCTTTTATTGTCCGTTCTTATCAGTGACCTCATTACAAGGTGTCTCATTATAAGGTGCATGTGAGGCACTTGAATGTTTAACACACAATACACATTGGTTTTATGCGAAGTAAATATTTAAAGAGTTTTGTCGCAGTCACACATGCTTAAATTTAATAAGGTCGAAATCAAGAAACCGGTCACAAGAGAGCTAGCAAATTAATTAAACAAAACATTTGGTGGAGCTTTGTAAATAAACGTGTGAAAAATATGTTTTTTCTATATAGTGCTTATGCGACATGACATGATGTCTACCAATTTTATCCACTTCAGTCACATTTGATTGGTTTTCATTGATTAGGATGCGTGCTAATACAGTCATGATCTGCAAATCTGTGATTGAACTTGCTCTAGGGTACTGGACCTACTGGTAGACAAATATTTTGGTACTAAAAGTTTATCTATAGCAACAAAAAAAAAAGGAAAACGATAAAAACAAAAAGAAAACTTTTTAGCTATAGATATTGGTTGCATCAAAATGAATTCCTCGAAGGCCAATATCTTTACTCAAAATTTGATACTTAAAAAAAAAAATATTATAACTACTTGCTAGCCTGTATAAGAAACACAAAGGTATTGTTGTTATATTTATCTTACAAAAAAAACTTAAAGAGTAGTGCCCACCGTACTTCTCCCTTTACTCTAGATACTCGCTATTTAAATTGTCTAAAAAAACAACTTGAGTGCTCTCCGATCTAGCTTAACATATCAAACACAAGTACTTTGAATGCATTATTTAAGAGAGTAAAAATGCTCCACAGGTGGGGTTTAAAGCCCCAAATCTTTCCTTTGCGCAATACTTATATATTTTTACAACATTTGTTAACACAGTGTATATATGGGCGTAATTTAATTATTGTACTGCTATGAGACACTAATACTTTAAATCGCTTTTATATCTATTCCTCCTGTTAGGCAAGTAAAATAAGGGTAAAGTAAATTCTTAATTCATCCTATTCGTACCGCAAGAATAGATTTAAAAGAAGGAAAAGGTTTAAGACCTCATTGTACTCCTTAAATTCACTTCGCCTCAAGAGATGCATTATATTTTTTTCCCCCAAAAAAGGTAACTAGTAAGACGAACCAATAAAATATCGTAGACAATGTCAAAATTAATAAACAAAATAGTATTTCCGAGAATTTTAATTTTGGCGAAGCTGATAACTACACCACACTGCAATCGGATGGACAATGCATGTTGTCACACTCATTGTCTTCCAAAGGTGCCTAGAAAACATGTCTGATGTAACAGAGCAACGATTTACTTTTTGAAACCTAAAAAAATTAGTTACTTTACTTGTTTTGCTGACAGCTTGATCTTTTACTTTAATTTTTTTTTTTGTTGTTTTAATTCACCTTCAAAAAGTTATGGATTAAACATGAAGTGAATTAAAACATCAAATGCAAATTAATTTGCAAATTGACCAAAACATGAAACTTTTGAAGTGAATCAATTTGCATTTGATGGCTCCATTTAGTAACATATTATATGAGAATAATTTCGTCATTTCATTGTTATATTATCTCATAATTCTAAAGTAGTATTTTATATTATTTTACTACATAATCACCGTTTTTAAATAGAAGTATTTTATGTAATATTGATGTTGCTTTAACTACAAGGTTTGATTTCGACCTCCCCTTTCTCCTTAATCATCAAAAAGAAAAATCTGCAGAAATTAATACCTTGCATTTCTCTCCCATATAATGTATATGGGCTCTTATATGGGTTATCCTAGCACGATAACCCATAACTGGGCTATTAAAAATAAAATGAGAGTTTGGATCTGAAAATAGTTAGCGGGCCGCTCAAATTCGCATTAGATATCAGGGTTTGCATGTAGTACGTGTTTTGATAAGGATTTTATTAAAGCCTCCATCTCATTCTAATATGCTCAGGAATTAATAACCAAAATATTGATGACATTAAAACAATAAATTAAATTATGATTAACTTTGGAGGCAATTGTAGTATTTAATTAAGTGCATTGCATATTAACTGGTGGAATTTTGCAAAAGATTTCTAGTATTTGCAATTAAGCTTTAATTAATACTAGCAAAAGATGCCCTCAAGATGTGGGCAAATAAGAAAATAAAATATTGATATTATTTTTGTTTCATATAGAACTTTACATGTTATAGACAATAAAGATATGGTAAAATCAATAATTTATTAGTCATTCTTTTTAAATAAATAGCTAATTTGGTAGTAACTTAATCTTTTCTAATAAAAAATCTTGACCTTTTAATTTAAAATTAAGATCTAGACCACTGATCAAATCAAATTACACAAATCAATGGTCCATAATTGATATAAGAATTGTTTACACCCTTTTATATGACATGTTTACTCCTTTTATATGAAATGTTTACTCTTTTTGTTAGATGTATTTATAAGTAGTAGAGATATGCGATAATAATATGATCCTGCATGAAGAAAGACAAGGGATGATTTGGAGATTATTCCAATACCTTTTACCCACTATTTGCCTCTGTTGAACTTAAGTTTGACAAGAACTTCAACCGAGGAAACATCGATCATTTGCAGACAATGCGTAACACTAACAGTCTAACATTCAGATTACAACAAACAAGTTAGTGAATGGACAAAACAGGAGACCACAGCTTGTCCAAAGCTAATTACCGATGACTCTACATTAGCAAAAGATGGGTTCCTATTTGAACAAAAGTAAAATATTGCAAGAAAATTGATCTAGGAAACTGCTGCCATACATTCATCAACTTCAGTTGGGGTGAGAACCCTGAACTTGCGGTCTGAACCAATAATTCCAACTTCAAGTAGATCACCTGAAATTGGGTGCGCGTGTCCATTTTTCAGGGTTAAAACAGCAAGTCTGGTGGCATCTTCTATGCTGGCATTCGCCATGTACCTGGCATGTAAGAAGGCGGTCGCAGATGAAGCATTCTCCCCCTTAGCTGTTGCTTTCCATGAACGATTCTTCTCATTCGGCGTGTCGATCTCATACAGCTGCGGGCCATTGTCATCATATCCACAGTACAATAGAGAAACTCCGAACGACCTTGGAAGACCCCGGGATTCCTTGCACCTCTTTATTCTGTATCCTTTTAGTGCCATAATGTCTGAAAAGGGAACTGCCTTCTTTGATTTCGTCACTGTCTCTTGAACTCTTGGTACACCAATCAACCTCCCACCATTATTATAATTAGCGATGACGACGCCGTCTTTAACTTTGATGCCTACACAAGTCTGATCATATAAGATGGGCACGACTCCAAGATGCATTTCAAAAGGCCATTCATCAGAAAAGCTGGTGATGTCGGGGTTCCCGACGACCACCTGCTCCGCGACCATTACTGCTTGTCTATTGGTACCGGCCGGATTGGATGGAAGAAAGAGCGCCTTGCCCGATACACGGGAGGAGATATAAAGTGCGTCTGTGTCGGTGGTCGATTAGAATTTGATCCAATGTTATTATAATATTATCCCACCGTATTAATGGCTGTGATAAAAGGGAGAATTTCGGACCGCAATCTATTTGGAGATTTTTTAACTTATAAATCGAACATGTCAAATTGAATAAGTTATATAGGATCACGATGGAGTAGCAAAATGGAAACAAAAACCTGTAATATTGATTTTTCCAAAAATAAATTCAAGATTCCTATTTCCACCAGCTTTACTATTATTGAATTGGACGTCGGTTTCTTGTATGATTTTCATATGTACGACTTTTAGTATATATTAAGATCGCCCACCCAACACGTGAGCAAACTTAATATTATCCCACCGATTTTTGTTCTATTTTTTTTTAATTATAATTCACCTTCAAAGTTGAGGATTAAAATGAAATGATTGATTTTAATTACTACTTGACCTTTGTTCTACTCCAGTTATCCATGAAGGTTTTTTCTTTTACTAGGCTTGCCAAGTAATTTTTTACTTTTGACCTTTTATTTTTGTTTCTCCGCTTGCTAACATGTTATACAAGGATAATTTGATCATTTCAATTTGTTACTCCCCTCTCAGTGAAAAGGTTCAGCCTTAACCTCCTCTTTCTTCATAATAAAAATTAAAAAGTGATCTGCAGAAGTTGATATGTCTCGCGCTTAGACCTGTCAACGCGTGGCGTTTAGTGTTTGCCACAACGTTTCAAATTAAACGAAACGAATAACGAAAATGTCAGATGTTCCGTTTTTTTAAACGAAACGATAGACGGAACACTGAAATATACTGTTTCGACCGTTTCAGCCTCATTTCAAACCGTTTTATGTGTTATTTCTAAAGTGGAACGGTAAACGAAACGGAAATCTGTGTCGTTTCATAAACGAAACGGTTGACAGAATGGATTTTTATTTCAAGTTTCTAAACGTAACGCAAACGTGCTGTTCCGTGCTATTTTGGCACGTTTGACAGGTCTACTCGCGCTGCTCTGCATGTTCGTTATAATTGGGCTCTTTAATTTCTGCTGATCTGGTATTGCAAATGAAATATGAAAATAAAATGAATTTTATGAATATGGCTTCGAGAATTAGATAGTGGGCTGCTCAAACTCGCATTAGATTTAACCGTTGATGGGTAGTAAGTTTTTGATAAGGACGTGTAGAAGTTTCCAGAGATCCAGCCCATCAAACATGCACAAAAATTCCGGATATTTCATAAAAGAAGATTAATGAATAGAAATGGAGATATAGAAAGTCCAACTATTGGCGGCCCACTACATTGAACTAGGGTCTAGGGTGACATTCGATTAAAACACTCGCCAGAATAAAAAGAGTGATTTTATGTTGGACAGAAATTTTAAATCAGACTTGCCTCTTAATTATTATATTTTTGATAGTTTTGAATGAATAATTTGAAATTTTAAATATGATTAGAAAATTTTCGAAATAAAAATAAATATTGTAGATATTAGTATAATTTAGAAATGATGATGTGTATAAGTTTTGATGCAATTTGATTTTTTTGATCCACTGCTACAAAAATTAAGTATATTAAATTTTCATACTACTTAAATACTTGATGGATAACTAATTACATGAATCTAATACACAATCATCTTAATTATAGTTTTAAGTAAATAAGATATACGCGATTTCACTTTTTTATTTTAATAATTGTTTAATCGGATGCCACATATTTTAATGAATTTCGTGTGAACACGACACATAAATAAATAGTATCTTTTTTAATTAGGTAATTAGTCAAAATAAGTATAACGTTTTGTTTCACCAGAACGCTCTTTATTTTTTTTTTGGTTTTTTCATCTGAAGTCGAGATTAACATAACATCCGATCATCCCATGTCAGCATCTGATCCGGTACGCGAAATAACTCGGACGTTGACCTATATCGCTATATCTCAAAACAGACCAGGAGAACACCCTACACCGGGTCCATCTTCCACATTAACTCCTCTCTAAGATCAACTCCCAATCTACAACCAAACGCAGAAACCCTAATGAACAAAGACGCGGTTCACACACTAATACGCGCACCAAAACATCCCGAGCGGTAACTAATACCTCCGCAGCCTCCTTTCAAGCTCTCATTTGCTCTCGCCTTCTCTTCTCTCTCTCGCACCAACCTTTCCAAGGATCTCCTCTTCTCGTCTCTCTTCCTTGGTGGTGGTGTAAGTGAGTGGGCATTAATGGCGTCGGAGGATGTGAAGACCACTGGAGAGACCGCCGTTACGAGGATCGTCGGCTTGGCTGAGGAGGCCAAGCTCGCGCGAGAAGGCGTCAAGGGGCCCAGCTACGCTGTTCTCAGTATTTGCAAATCCCTCGTCGCTGGTGGCGTCGCTGGCGGAGTGTAAGATTCTCTGTTCCGATCTGATTAAGTTTGTTTGTTATGCTGATTCGTTGATTTGTTTGATCGTTTAATCTATTGTTGTGGGCATTCGTTGATGCTATTGCTTTGGTGGTTTTCTGATTGTTTTGGGTTTGATCAGTTGTTGGATTATACATTTGTTTACCGGAGTATAAGATAGATAGATTCCTTATTAGTTTCTCATAAACCCTAGCTCTGAGATCACTGGAAAATGTTCAGTTTTGATATTTGGTAATTTCTGATCATGCATGAGGGCTTTGAGCTAACTCCATCTCATAAAAAAATGAATTATGAAGCAAAAGTTTTCAATTCAATTTTTTTAATTAATGATAATCACTTAATCCACTGTATCTTTTAATATTTTGTGATCTATGTCGTTTTTGGCACAGAGATATTTAGATAGGTAATAGGAAGCTTCTTGATCTGCTGAATCTGTATGGTTGATTCTGGCTGATTTCATCTTTGTTAGACCTTTTATTCAGTCCTGATTTGTAGGAGAAGAAAACCTTTGATAAAAATTTTTACTTATTGTTGGATTTAGTGGGTAGCAGTTTCTCATTTCAACTCTTATTGGTTGGCTCAAAATTTCTATTAACATTTGTCTCCGTCTTTAGTGCTTATCTTGCTGTGCTGTTGACATCAAGTTAGATAAATGAAGATAAAAGGAGCAATGTTTGCTTTTGTTTAATTGTTTTCTCAATTGGCTTTGATGTGTTATCAGTTCTCATCAAATAAGATAAATAAGAAAAGTGGTACTGTTATTGGAACATTAGTTATATGTGGAGAATAAAGGCTGTTTCTTTTAGTGGCTTTATTTGCTTTTATAATTTATCAGATACTCTTTTCTTCTTGCAACCAGTATTTAATTGATACCCCTTGAGCCCACATTAAAAAAATATTTTGTTGCAACTCAATTTTACTTTCGAGGCAATAGGTTATTGTTTATTCGGCTGAGGACTTTTTCTTTGGGCCTCATCTTTGCAATTTGAGGTTTTTTATTCCCTTCTAAGGCTTCAACCGTGGCTCAAATATTCAACTGAGGTGCCATTGTCATTGTCATTGTTTTGTTGCTGTTAATTTAAATGATTATAAATATGGAGAAGTAAGCAATTTGTCTTTGAATTTGATTCTCCATTAAATTATTTGGTTACAGATGTGGTAGTTGAAAGGGAAATAGCACATTGCCACTTGATCTTTTAGTGGAATCTTGTTAGACTTGATGCTTGTTCCTAGGAATTTGTAGACACAGTTTTGATTAAGGTGGATATATTTTGGAAATATTGAATTAAAAGGCTTTGTTCAGTTGAACAGTTGTAGTTATTGTCACTCTAGGTTAAAGTCGTCTTTCTAATTTGAATAATGAATTAGAAATAATGAATTAGGATTATTTTTTAGTGATGGAGAAGTCTCATAAGCTCTCAAACAGAGACATGATTATTTTTTAGTGATGGAGAAGCCTCATAAGCTCTCATGTCTTCACCGGGTCTTGAAGCCCTTACTTGAACTGCTAGTTGGGTTCCATAGACAAGATTATTGAACATTGCTATATTTAGTTGACCAAAAAAAGATTTAAACAAACTAAGATGATTGGGTGCTTCTTGGGTTTAAATAAGCTGCATGATGCAGATATGGGAATCTATGTGCTTGATTACAAATTTCTAGTGATAGTAAAGGTTCTATTGCATAATGGAACACTAGTTGTCCTTGTTTGCAGAAAACATGACTTTTGAATTTGCAAGTTGGCACATTCAAACCTCTACCTTTACCAGAAAATCGATTGTTTTTATTATCTCCCTAACAAGTGATTAGGATTAGGTTTGGACACAATGAGGTAAATAAGGAATTAGATGAAGAGGACTTTGTATAGGGCTGTTCACTTTCGAGTGAGTCCATTGTAGTTCTAAAGTAGTAAAATTCTGTTGGGTTATTGAGGTAGGGGGCAAATAACTGGGTCTTCTTCTTTTTTTTTTTTTTTTTTTTTTTTTTTTTCAACACTTAGTGCTCAGTTGATTATGTCCTTCTGCTGACATGCAACTTCTTTGTGCAGTTCTCGTACTGCTGTTGCTCCGCTTGAACGGATGAAGATCTTGTTGCAGGTTTGAAACCTCTTTTATTCATCTACTTGGTTAAGTTACTAGCATGAATGAAGATTCAGCTGAATTAAGACTTAATCGAGCTGGTTTGAAACCTCTTCTGCATGAATTCTCTCTTGTCTGTACTAAATTAAATTGGTGATTAGTTGAGCTATGTAGAGAATTAACTTTCTTTCATTAGCATAAATTGGCCTGAATTATGCTTAAATTGCAAAGTTGGTGGCTCCAACTGTACTAAACTAGGCTACCAGCTCAATAGGGCTTGCTTAATTGTACCATATTTCGTATGTGGTTCTTGCCTAGGTTCAGAATTCATTGACTTGATGGTTCAGAATTAATTGATTTGATGGTTTTGGGTTACAGTCATTTGTTATGTAATTCTCTTTTTTTTTTATTTATGAAGGTTCAAAATTCGCATAATATAAAATATAGTGGCACTATTCAAGGGCTCAAGTACATTTGGAGAACTGAGGGGATTCGGGGCCTTTTTAAAGGCAATGGTACAAATTGTGCGAGAATTGTGCCGAATTCAGCAGTCAAGTTCTTTAGCTATGAACAAGCATCAAGGTAAAATTGATTGCCTTTTATTGTAGTATTTATTTCTTCATTCAGTCAATATTCTGTGAATTAATTCAATGGTATCAATGCAAGTTGAAAGTCTATCTGCAAGAATTAGTGTCAATCACAGATGGAAAGAAAATGTAAAAGTAATACAAGCTCCAACAACACCAAAGCCTTTAGTCCACAATGAACAAGAACTGAACAGAAAATCAGACGCAATAACTATAGATTTATAAACTATAAAAAGAGAGATTTTTGGATCAGAATGCTGTCCACTGTTTTCACTGTTAGTCCCAATTGGTAATTTGTTTAACCAGTTTTTGAGAGATTACTAGACATTATCAAAATTGTGAAATTATATTTGTTACTAATAATCACATCATGCTTTGTAACAGTGGTATTTTGTGGCTTTATCGGCAGCAGACTGGAAATGGTACGAATTCCTTTCCTTTTTTATTGCTATATTAGTACATTACTGCTAGGCATGGACTTAGCTTTTTTTAGATTCATATTTGTTTAGAATCCTGTTTGTTCCAGTGCTGCTTAGTGAGTTTAAATGGAAGTTGAAAATAAGCAGTGCATTTTGCATCATTTGAAAAGCTTCAGTCTTAGATGCTTGCAAGATAATATTTCTTTTTATTTATTTATTTTTAACTTTGTGTAGAGAATGCTGAGCTCAATCCAGTTTTGCGGTTGGGAGCTGGTGCTTGTGCTGGTATAATCGCAATGTCTGCTACTTATCCAATGGACATGGTTCGTGGAAGGATCACAGTGCAGGTTTGTGTAATTTTCTTTTTGTTTATTAGCCTTTTTCTTTTCATTTTCTGAGCATATGGCCTAGTAGCTCAAGTGGTACAAATACTGGGCTGACTTCTAAAAGGTCAAGGGTTCAAGGAGAGCATGCTTGTGATAGGTTATGGGAGCCAACATAAAAACATAGCCATATACAAAAGAAATTGTTTGGGATCAAAGGCTTTGAACTTTCATTTTTTTTTTTCCTGAGCATTTATATATCTGCTGACCTTTTGGATACAGACAGAGAGATCACCCTACCAGTATAGAGGCATGTTTCATGCATTAGGAACAGTTTTCCGTGAAGAAGGATTCAGAGCTCTCTATAAGGGATGGCTTCCCTCTGTTATAGGAGTTGTAAGATCCCTCTCTCTCTCTCTCTCTCTCGGCAACAGTTTTACCATATGGTGGGGTCCATGAACAGGTGGTCCATAATGGCCTGGTCACGTATACGTATAATGTTTAAGGTTGATAGCTATGAATCCACCAATATATATAAAAAAAAGAATCATAAAGCTGTTTTGTGTATAATTTTTTTGAAGCATTTACCTTTTCTTTTTCAGAGAGAAAACACCAGGATAACTTGTTTGCTCATCCAATGCACCCCATAAATACATCATGCTTTTGTCATCCATATGCCACTATACCTTTCTCTGACCAGAATATCTTTTTCGACTTGTTAGAGGGTTCTTGTTTGTGTTCATTTGTAATATCAAATTCTTTCCATGCTTATCAATTGAATATGCAGATGTAAATGGTGATGCACAATCTAGTAGAACTTCTAATTGACAAAGAAGAAAACAAAATATCTTAGGTGCACCATATACCTCTCTTATTAATATTCTTTAATTTATTCTCATGGTTGCAGATCCCATATGTGGGCTTAAACTTTGCAGTCTATGAGTCACTAAAAGACCATATTTTGAAGCAAAATCTGTTTGGTCTGGCAAATGACTCGGAGCTGGGGCCGGTGACACGGTTGGGTTGTGGTGCAGTGGCAGGGACGATCGGCCAGACGGTGGCTTACCCGCTCGACGTCATCCGGCGGCGCATGCAGATGGTTGGCTGGAAGGATGCAGATGCTATCATCACTGCTGGTGGTCGCAGCCGCGAGGCTCTCGAGTACAACGGTATGGTGGATGCCTTCCGCAAAACTGTCAGGCATGAAGGTTTTGGCGCCCTTTACAAGGGTCTCATTCCCAACTCGGTCAAGGTATGTGGTTTAATGGGATTTTGGAGCTGAATCTTTTGATCAGTTAAGTATATATAGGGCAAGTATCTCTCTGCAATTACAAAATAGCCATCAAAAGTTATTTTGTTTGGCACAATCCCCTAAATTTTCAGTTTCTCAGGCTGCCACATCTTCTATTCAGAAACTTAATGGGTTGTTGATGTCAATGTGCATACTAGAAAGTAGTAGAGCTACAGCAGTGCACCTTTGTTATTCATTTTGTTGGATGGAGTGACCTAATTAGATATAAATTTCAACAATTGGGAGCCAAAATAATAATCGGTAACATATGGTGAAAAAAAGTAAAATTCAGTGATAAAGGGGCAAAGTTTATATCACTTAGCAAGAAGTCAATGCTGCATTTTATATGGTTTGGATCCATTGACTGTCGTTCTACCAGCAATCTTAACAAGTGTCAAAAGCAAAGTTTTAAGAAATCCAATGTTGTAACATGATCTATGTACTGCATATATAAATCCAGCATCACATAGTGCATTTATGTTTCAACATAAGAATTCCTTGGCTATTTTAATGATCCTTGAAGTATTCCAAAGTCTAAACATCACTTCTGTAAGTATGAAAGGCATGGTATTTGTATGTCAAACAACACGTCTGTAAATTTCTTTATTGGTTTTAGATATTTTTTTGATTCATTTGAATCATACTGTTAAAATCATGAAAGAAGCTTTTCTCTGGGATCCCATACCTGTTTTAATGAAAAATTTGGTTATGTTCGGTTCTCGGAGGTAGTTAACTTTGAATTCTTGTCTGGCATGAAATTATATCCACTTTAAACCCGACAAGTCACAAAATTCTTTTTCACATTCCATATGTGGATCCAGTCCAGTAAGCTAAAGGATGTAATTTCTAGTCCGTTCATGGGTAAATTGTACGAGGAATTGGATACAGATGGGTTTTATTTTCTTGGATTTAAATGATTTCTTTGTTGGGAGATATTTCCCCCAAGATGGTTTCTGTTCCTATGTGACCGCTGTAATCCAGAAATTATTAAATTTGATATTTTCGTTTGCTGCAGGTGGTGCCCTCTATTGCTTTGGCTTTTGTAACATATGAGTATGTGAAGGATATTCTTGGAGTAGAAGTGCGGATTTCAGACTGAAGCATCGAGCTTTAAATAGATTGTTATTTTATTTTTGTAGGTTATTGAGTGGTTTCCTTTTAATTATCTAATATTTAGTTTCAGCCAGAGCCAGTAGAGGATTGTTTAGTGTAACCTCTTAAGCATAAGGGCCTCTAGGCCCACGTCTGTATCCTAATACTTTCTACCAAATCTTTTGCTCTTTCATGTGTGCAAAAATAAGTTGGTGCTGGAGGGAGAGAGGTCGGCAGGTCGCTGTGTAATCCTTCTAAATTCCATTTATTTGTTTTATAGTTTCAGTAACAATTTTGCTGTAAGCAAGAACTTGACATTTGGATTTTTGTCCCTCTGCACTTTTGTCAAGGTTTGTACCATTTTAAATGATCAAATGAAAGGAAAATGCTACCCTCTTTTTTCAACTTTTCCATTAGGTTCTTTTCTTCGGAAGTTTACAATTTACAGTTGATCATTAATTATAGCGGTTACAGTAAGTCAAAGTCTGTCTAAAGTAATGGCAGTCCTTATCAAACAAACAGATAAATAGATACTAGACATAAAACAAAGATGAAAACAGAACATAATAAGAAATATAAACATGCTGTACAAAATACAGATAAACTAGAATAATCATCAAGTTACTGTGCAAACACATACAAAACATTGATTTCAGCATATTCGATTCTTGATTTGCTATATAACAATACAAAACAACTATATTTCCGTGGTATATCCTAAAGAAAAGAAGAATGAAAGTAATTGGGATGCAATTGGGAAATTTAGTGGACTTCAGAATCTGATGCATGACCTGATCGATGACCAGATCGCCGTCTTCCACTCGGGATGAGAGCTGCTTGTAGCTGCTTCATGTCTGATTTTGTTCTTAGATTTCTTCGTACTGTCTGTAGTTGAGGGGGTAATTTGCCTTTTTGCTTTTCACCTGGAGAAAAGAAAACAAAGCAAGTGAGATAAGTGATCTGGCTTTCCTGATGTGACATACAGGTGCATAGCTTACTTTATGTATCATTAATTAGCTAATTAATTTGTTTTCTTACGAGCCATTGCATTTTATTTCCCCATTAAGAAAACCTGTTTCCTACTCAGAACGAGAATTATGCCAAATGGGGCTAGTATTTTACTAATATTTATCACTATATAACTATTTTCCTATACCAGTTAATGCATATATACTGGGCTTATGCAGAAAGATATAGATAGTTTATGCATACCAGTTTGTTTGACTTTCTTCCCATCTAATTTCTTCGAGATAGTTTTTTTCTTATTTATCTCAGGAATAGTCGCGGGCACCGATCTCACAGAGAAGTTCGCAAGAGTGCATGTGTCGTCTTGCAACAAAAGCGGACCAAGCCCATTCTCATCTCCATGGAAAGAGGCACCGTCGCTTTCTGATTCAGTGCCCCTTTCCTTGTTATTAGTATTCATTTTCAATCTCTCCATGACCTTGTATGCATACATCTGGAAAGGCACTTCCATTACTTGTGTGTAACCATCTTTCCTTTGCAAACTCAAATTCCGTCTTAGAATACTTGTCTCTATGTCGCAGTATTCGATTGGTGGTATGAGCGAGTCAGGTTGGCCATGATCTGGGTTCAGGACTAAGAAACGTTTTATGTACCGAAGAATTCGACATATGGAGGAGAAGCTCGGCCTCTGTGCAGGGTCCTGTTGCCAACATTTCTTTGTTAATGCAGTGAGGTACTTGGGTGATTGAAATGGAAAGAGAGGTCTCTCACTTGCCCGAATGTTTTTGCTCATTTTATCCCCATGCAAATGGTTATCTTCAAAAGGTACTTTACCAGTTAGTAATTCGAAACAAATCATGGCAAAGCTGTACACATCGGCTTTTTCAGTGCACCTAATGTCAGCAGTAGCATTTTCGTTTGACAAAACCTCTGGAGCATACCATATGCATGAGTTTGTATTTAGGGAGTTTGTAGAACCTGATAACCCAAAACCCTTAACTTTCACATTCAAATAACCATCCGTTGAAGCACTTCTAGGCTTGATGAGTATGTTAGCAGGATTTAAGTCACCGTGATATATCTTTCTTGAGTGCAAATATTCCATCCCGCGTGCAATTTGGAGCATTATATCAACTGCCACTAGGAGGGGAAAAGGTAGACGTCTATTCGGGCTACATACCTCCTTAATGTAGCTCATCAGATCTTTCTTCATCAACTCTGATAAAACAAAGCACTCTTTCTTCTCATCTTCATAAAAGGAATATAAGCAGTGTAACACATTTGGGTGGTTAATGGATGATAATAGGGAGATTTCTTGAATTAATGGATCGAGCTCTCCAAACACATGCTTTACTGCAAAGTTTGCACCGTACCACTGGGCTTCTTTGATTTGGCTGTCGGTACCAAGCCGTCTCCTTACTTGGTACTCATTTAGTAAAACAGTTGCTTGATGGGTCTTTCCTTTCGGCCCTAGTAAGACATCAGCCAGACGAGCTTGTTGTTTTGTAATTGGTTTTGATTGATTCTGTTTTCTTTCTTCAATGGCTTGAGAGAGGAGCCACGTATCCTCCTTCCATGCTCTTTCCATTCTCTTGCAGAGATCTTCAGTGTCCAAAAAGAGCTTGCCAAACCTGTTTGGTTGATGGAATGAAGTTCAGCACAAAGGATTTTTATATGTAAGTTCACTACATGTTGCAAATATATAACCAATGCTGTTTGCTTGGTGCAGGGTTGCAAAATCAATTCAAATTTGTGGTTGACGGCAAATCAAAGACATAATTGAGAATTGAGTAGGAATTAACTGCATGGTAATCTATATCTTCCCCTAACAACTATGCAACGGTTTGTAGGTACTTGTGAGATCTTTGAAAACAAAATCCAAGATAAGCAACATATACAAGCCTGTTCTGAAATAAATACATAATTACTAAAATTGAGTTAACAACATTTTACTAAACCTGTATTGAAAAAGTCTCCTATCCAGCAATTCTGTGTCGTACTTCTTCCTGAAAAACACTTTTTTCCTAGCAATCTCTTTCTCATCGCACCCCGAAAACTCTCCTGCATATTCAATCGCCTCAAGTACCACTGGCAAACACCACAGCAAATTATGCAGGTGCACTTCCAAACAATCCATGTTACCAGCAAGTGCAACTGCCTTGGCCCACCAGTCCCTGCCAGGCTCCAAGCACAATTTTATATGCGCCTCAGCCTCTTTAAATATACGATTCAATTCCCTCAAGGGGTTCTCTAGGGTTTTCCACTTGGTATGTTTCTCCTCGAAGCAGAGATGGGCCCGCATCTCGGTTGCAACTGAGTCAAATGCTAGGGATAGCATGTCAGCAAGGAGGCGGCATTGACGGTTGTTGACTTGGATCTCATCTTGGAACAACATCAGGGTCTTGATGCCTCCTAAGGTTTCACCTATATGTCGAAGCTGTTCCATCCTCAAAATTTGTGAACTTTTGAGGATAGAGATTTTCTTTAGGCCTGATTTGAATGCGGTTTGCCTTTTCGTGCTCTGCTTTTCTCTGTTGTCTGGTCTAAATGACTCTGTTCTTCTCAAACAATTTATTCTTCTGCTAAGAAAAAAAAAGAACAAGATCCTTTTACTAAACATTTTCAAAATCTTTTAAAAAAAAACAGAAGTATGGTAAAACGTCTTCCTCTTATTGTTATTTGTAAAAGTTTTTAGTGGGAGGAAAGTTGGTATTGATACAAAATAAAAATAATAACAAAGGTGAATACAAAGTTGCATTGAAATTGATGAAATTGATTAACATCGTTACCATGAATCTGTCATGATTATCAATTGCAGAATGTGAACAGTTTCAAATATGATTGAAGATATCTCAAACTCTCAAAATTCCACTACAAAGAACCAAACCTGCATTTCAATTGATCAAAGACACTCTGATAAACTTCATTGAAAGGAAACTTCTTAAAATTGAACCGAAACCATATTGCTTCGTAACTCTACTCACTTGAAAATTAACGCTAATCAAGATAACATATCATACCGTTCAAAACCAGTTATGCTCTGATTTAAGCTCGACAGACCCAAAAAGCCTAATTGGTGAAATATCTCTTTATTTGAACACAAAAAGAAAGTAGAAAAGGGAAAAACGGACGAATTGGTATTGGTACCCTAATCCGAGAAACAAGGAATTTCCTAGAGAAATTAGTTGGAGAAAGGACAGCCTCTATAATTAGTCAATGGAAGGGTTGACAGGAGAGGCACAACTTTTCTAAAAGGAGGTTTGGTTTGCTAGAGAGAGAGAGAGAACGCACCTGTCTATTAGCCTTTGTAATGGTAATAACTCGCTTTCTCTATGGCGCTTCTCTCTGTTATGATGAAGTTACAAACACATAAATGCTAACTCTTACGACTCGGTTGCTTTGGTGGCGGTTTTTTCTCATTTAAGACTTCCAACTTGAATATTGGCAGTTGCCACATGCCACGCGTTGTGTTGCGGTTTCTCTTTCTTGAAAAACTGACCGTAAAGGAATTAAGTTGCAGTTGAGCCGGACGTACGGAATCAGAACTTGAACCGGTCATTGAACCGGCCGGTTTTAACTGAACCTTGTTGAATGGCTGCTGGGTTGGAACTTGGAAGTTAGAAGCCATTTTCAAAAGGAGCTTTTTTCTTTGTGGCTCTTTTTCAAATCATTAATGTTGACTATCCCTTTCAATTAAATTGTTTCCAAATTGTCCATTTGTGAAAGCGTAAGTGCAGAAAATTTGCATTTGTCAAATTCCACTAAATTAATTATGACTAAGAGATCTAATGTTAAAGGTTTTATACAAAATCTATATCAATAAAGTGGAACTTAAAAGAGTTTAAGAAATATATATTACATGAGTAAGATTCTAATGCCATCATTTTTTGGTACCACCAAATGCCACAACTTTATATTTCATTCATATTTTAAAATTTTAAAATACAAATTTCGAATCTAAACCGCTGATCTCGTCAATTCTAATTAGTAATGCGTTTTCGTATAATATTATAAAATTTGGAGTCTATTTGATACTTAATCAAGAGGTAAAATCATGAACATATTAGAATTAATTTTTCATGATTAAACAAATTTGTTCATGGTTTGACCTCTTGATGAGTACCAAAATTGAGTCAAAATTTATAAAACTCATATGAAAACGCATCGCTCATTAAAATGAATAAATCAATAATTTAGATTCGAAATTTGAATTTTACAATTTTAAAATATTGATAAAATATAAAGTTGTGATATTTAGTGACACAAAAATTTAGTGGCACAGACACTATAGCATACTCATATAACACATTACTGCTACGTTAAGAAAAGCAAAAAGTAATTAGCCAGTTTGGTCCGGGTTTGATCAAAGCCTTGTGAGTTAAAACTACAGTATGCCTATTGGGCCTGATCAAAGTCTCCTTTGTGAAAATTTTAGGCTCGTTTAGACATTTAACTTACAAGAAGTATTCCTAATTTCTTGACAGCGTCAAGGTCTCTTAAAAAGAAAAAGGAAATATTCCTTATCGTAATTGTAACAGTGAAGCTAAAAATGTCAACACTGAGATAGTTGGAAATGGAAACTCTTACTATCTCCATTTGAAACAAAAAGGATAGGACCTACATAAAACAATTTCAAACAAGGATTGCTGATCAAACAGAAGCACAAAGACCAAAAATGGGTTGATAATAGCTTCAAAATTTGCCCGTATAATTACATGAGGATTACTAACTAAGAAAACATAAACAAAAATTGCATCCCTTGGAAGTCTAAGACTTCACACCCCTGACTGTATTGCAGGTATTGGATCTATAGGAAACAACTCCCCGATCTCTCCAAAGAACCCGTCGCATTGCCACCTGTCTTGACACCAATCTGACCCGAAGACCTCCTCATCCAGACCATTAAAATCGAACCGCACTGCTTCATAGTAAGTACTAGGATCAGTTAATCCAAATTCTGACAATCCATCTTGATAGAACTCAAATGGCAAGGACTCATTTGACAATTCCTCCTTTCCTTCTTCCTCCGGTGACTGCCCTGGCATGGTACTTGGAACAGGAGAGGCAGGGAAATTGGTGATTGCTCCTGGTCCCCGAAGCCGGAGTGCAGCAGCATCGTAGACCAATGCAGCCTCCTCGGCGGTGTCGAAGGTCCCAAGCCATACACGGACACCACGTGTCGGGTCACGGATTTCGGCTGCGTATTTCCCCCATGGTCGTCTCCTTACACCTCGGTACCTATCATTTAGAATTATAATTATTAAGCAAGTCATATGTAATATGTTAATATAAATCTTGTGCAATTTTTTTGCACCTTTTGAATTTGTAATCCTGTGCAATTAATTGTGTCCTGTTATTGTAATTGCTGGAAATAGAAAAGAAGGGAAAATTGGCTTCTTTCCTTGACGCAGCACATAGCTTTTTTCTTTTAAAAAGTTTCTTCAGTTTATAAACTTCAAACTTACAGATGAGACTAATAAAAATATGCAGTACAAGTCACTGGAACGTACTTTGTTGAAGAGGGTGCCTTCTTTGTTCCATTCCCTGTCTTCCTACTGTTAGCTGGTTTTGGAGCTGAGCAGGGCTGCGGGCTGGGTTCAATATCTCTGACAACTCGTGTCACTCTTCGGCCAGGTAATTGTGCAGCCGTTTCATCACCCGATGACTCCGTCGCATCAGGGTCGTTCCAATGAATCCGCAAAGTTCTCGATTTTGGCATGGCAATGTGTAAATCCAGAGCAAAAAATTGTTTCTCTGTTTATTATTTTACAAGAGTAAAGGGGGTATAGAAAGTATTACCTAGAGATAAGAGGGGACCTAGAGAAGAGAAAAAGAGAAGATGAGGTTTTGTTCAGGGTTTAGGCTTTGTGGGGAAATGAGGGTCTCTAAGTCTTGTGGGGTTTTGGGTTTTATAAAGATCTAAACTCACACCTCCAGAGATATATTACCATTTGATTGGAGCTCATAGGATCACACAAAGACTGGTCCAATTGGGATACACGCTCATCAATTTTCTTTTTCAGTTATTTCAGTGTTCCTTTTAGTTTAACCTTTGCTCTGAGATTGTTGTCTGGTTTAGGTTCATTAAGATTCTTGCAAGAAAAACAAAATTTAATTTTTGGAAAGGACACAATTGCTTGTAGTCATTTATCAACAAGATAACTAATACTCAAAAGGCATTTGGCTATTTGTCTTTGGACTGAAAAATAAAATTCGGAACAATGATAAATTATTGTTATTGAATTCATACTTTTATGGATGAAAGTGACACATGTCGGGCATTAATTAATACTTGGTCATGTTGGTATATATTTGTCAAACATTGCCACGAATGTATCTAACGTAGGCTAAATATTACGTATTAATAAGTTAACTCATGCACCTGGCGATGGATAAACAATTTTATAGTTCAAGCAGTTAACTTGTCCTTATTTTTCGACGTGTTCATAACCGTATTATATATTTAATTCTTTTTCCCGTTGTTCATTGGCAAGAAATTAATAAGAAGCATTTTTCAAGGTACACCGAAACCAACAATTTGGCGGTATGCAATTGTAGGCGTAATATTTATTGAGCAATCTGAGACTTGCACAGTAGTTAGACTACATATCTCCAGTGGCTTATAATATTGAGAATTTCAAAATTTACTTTCTGAAAATCAGTGACTTCCAAATTGTTAACATATCTTCAGTGCAATATACTTTTTGAGAATCAATGAACTTCCAAATTGTTAATAGTATTTATTGATTAGGCTCCTGATTAAAGCAAGTACAAGCTAAAGAAGTTCCCATCTCTCAGTATTATTAGGGATTTTTTGAGTTCAGGTTAGTTTTGACTTCAAATTTGTGGAGAATTGCTCGTAAACTCGTCCTGAGATTATATGTTCTCACTTTACTGTTCTGTTTAACAAATCTTTAAATGAACTGAAACAACCAAGATAGTGCGGTCACTGGTTCTGGAATTAAAAGTTCTTAATTATTTTAGTGTAATTCTTTTGAAACGTATGTCGGTCCAATAAAACTCGTCCAGTATCTATTTTACAAAAAAAAAAAAAAAAAACTCTATTTAATTTTGTTGTCGGTATCTGACTTTCAAATTTGCAATCTCGCTTATTAAAATTTATAGTAGTTGCCTGATGGTTGATTTTTAAATGAATCTTAAATCTTCAAAGTGGATCAATTAGTAACAATCTAATCAATATTTTCTGCTATATAAAATAGTAATATTTCCCACTAGATAGTCTCTGTCTAGAATTTCCAAAAAAAAAAAAAAAAAAGAAAATAGTAATATTTCAGCAGCTAAGTTTCTATTTGCAATCACAAGAGTTTAATTATAAATATTTTGGATGAGCAGTTTTCTTCGATAAGTGATTTTTAGATGACATATTTAATTGGAAATCTATAAGTTAATACACATTAATTTTAATGGTTATGTAAATAAAAATAGTATGATTACCTAAAAGAAATACTGTAGATAATGTAAATTATCATTGTCTATATTTTTGTAGAGGGGAAATAATCATCACAAGTATCAACCTGTGAAACCATCAACAAAATATAGATACAAATTTGGCTAGCTTTTTTTAACTCAAAAAGAAAAAATCTTTTTCAATTGTTCAGACAACTAGAACTATATCCAATCAGATTGGATTTTTTTTTTTTTTTTTTGATGAACAATCAGATTGGATTGGTCAGACGGTACAATGACGCAACAATACCATCAGATCCAGGCATCCAGCAAAAAGAAAAAGTAGAGGAGAATAATATCATCATAACAAATAATAGCTGATGCTGACACGTATGCCGTTTAAAGGTGAAGTTTGCAAAAGAGGAAATAAAAGTGTGTTGGGGATCATGAAGATTTTATCTTGAAATCAATAGCAATAAAAAGGAAGGCAAAAGACAATAGAATAAATGAGATGCGACTAACCGACATGAACCCAGCCACGGACCCGCAGTAAACCGATGCAGAGCCGACGCGTGGCAGAGAGGCGACGTGCACCGCATTGGACATTGTGTGGGAAGTGGTGCGTTGGCCGTGCCCTCTGCTGCCTCTCACGTGATCTGCTTCATGTCTCCTTCGGATATTCTGTGGTGATATATATGCGATAAACTGTGTGGCATCATACTGTTGATTAATCTTTACTTAACAACAATACATAGGTTAGTAAAAATTTTAATATTTAGTAATTATAGTTCAAATAAATATAATAAATAAAAATTAATAACTTATGGCTGAGATTTGTTTGATATGAAATCAAATTGTATAATATCATTCCCTATAGGCATAACATATCATATTTTTAACACATACTCTGTGAAAAAAAAAAATAATGATAAACTTCATTTAGTAATACTACTTTAAGCAGGACTGATATACACCATCCCTTGATTTCCCATCCATACCATCCAACAGGTCAGAAAATAGACCTCATCCTTATTTTTTCACGTGCTGACGTCAGCAAGGAGCGCGCTGACGTCAGCGAAATTTTTTCAAAAAAAAAAAATTCGAAAATTTTTTCGAAAATTTCTGAATGCTGACGTCATCAAATGTACTAGTTTATTTGTTCAGTTAGATGCCATAAGGGTTAAATTAAAAGTCGTAAGTGTTCAGTTAGTTGCATCTGAAAATATAATTTTCGTATTTTTGTGTTCAGTTTAATACGGGAAAGGTTGAACTAAAAGTTTTATTTGTTCAGTTAGTTGCATCTGAAAATATAATTTTCGTATTTTTTTGTTCAGTTTAATACGACAAAGGTTGAAGTAAAAGTTTTATTTGTTCAGTTAGTTGCATCTGAAAATGGAATTTTTCGTATTTTTGTGTTCAGTTTAATACGACAAAGGTTGAACTAAAAGTTTTATTTGTTCAGTTAGTTGCAGCAAAAATTTGATTTCATAGTTAACATTTACAATATACAAAGTGAACACATATAACAATATAATTAACATTTACAATAAACAAAATGAACACATTCAATATTCAACATACGAAGTGAACACATATAACAATATAGTTAACATTTACAATGAACAAAGTGAACACATTCAATATTCAATATACAAACTGAACAATTCTACTGACAATAGCATCCATTACAAATAATTCTCTATTCCAATGCATAAATTAACTCACAACAAGCACAGTAAATTACATTCCACTAATAATAATTTTCTTCTGATAACTCCTTTTCGATGACTAACAAAGTTTGAGGCGGTAGCCATACATCACTGAAGCAGCATAACCTAGCAATGAAGCATAAAATATTTCAGACAAAAAATAATAAATGTTTCTCAAGTGTTATATTGACTCAATCTACAAGTCAAAATGCACAAGGCACATTAGAAACGGCATAGAAATACCAGTATTTTCTTTTACAGTAGACTCGATGTCAGGATATATAGTCCATCTCTCTAACTGGTAAAAATCTAATGTTTCAAAATTAAGTTTGTTCCCTGAATATTTCAATTTCTCAAGTGATATATTGGCCCAATATCAATACAGCATTCTAAGCTTGCTTGCAGGAAATAATGAAGAAGAAAATACGTCTAGATTCAAACCAATTATTTCCTGTTGTAAACCTTATTATATCAAAATGGGGAAAAAATGAGTGAAATATATCGATAAGGAACATAGAGGAAATACACATAATTTATAACGGCATCTATCCATCTTCTTTACCAAAAAAAAAAAAAAATCAAACTAAAAGAATAGATCGATGAGAAATACCAGCAACTACTCACATCTCCTATTCACGAAACTACTTGAAGAATTAGAAGAAGCAATATTAAGAAAAGACTAACCTTCAAACTGTGCGCAGATCGGCAGTGTGAATAGGGTTCTTGCGCAGATCGGCGGCGAGGAATAGGGTTCTTGCGCAGATCGGCGACGATGAGAGGCAGCATAGGTGGCGCCGAGATTTTCGCCTGCTGCGGCTAGGGTTGGAGCGGGAAGGGTCTGGAGGTTTTCGAGTATATATGGAGATGGAGAGTTGAGTCTTGCGCGCGTGAGGTGGCGAGAGGTATTGAAGAAGAGAGGGCCAGAGAAGCCATGGTTACTTCTTCCCGTGACTTTCGCTACTAAACAAATCTCGTTCAGATACAGAGCTGGTTGCGGCTAGGTTTAGGTTTGGGGAGAGAGGAGGTTTAGAGTGATTTATATAAACTGGGCCAATTGCTGGGTTCATAAAAGTCTATTTAGAGCCTATGGATGGTGTGGATGGGAAAATAGGAGATGATAGGTACCAATTCTGCTACTTTAAGTTACCTTGTGAACATTCTTTTATAATATGCTGTATTTTGAAATCAACCATGAATAATTTTTAGTAAGCTTCCATAAAAGTACAAATGATTTCTTGTAATAGTAAATTCTCTTTTACTATAATAACAATGATATTGATATTACTCTATCCATAACAATAATGATTTCTCTATATCAATTTCTATTTCTATTTTCTGTTCTCACTGTTCCTCCTTAGTACATTGGACATGTCAGTAGAAAAGAACGCACCTGATACCTACAAGTACAATTTGTTTCTAGTAATATTAACATTCACAATGATACACATGAAATCCTTCAAATTAATTACTACAATTAGAAATATTGATGTCATCGTCAATATCAATATTATAAATAAAGATACGTGGGTGTCAGGATTCTTTAGTTAAATTTCATCCGACGCTCCAAACATTGTGAAGTTGTGCAATAGCATTCTTTCTGATTTTAGTGATATGATACTTTGTAACTAATTGTGTGTCGGATGTTATTGCTCATAAAACTGACTTGGTTCACCATCAGATAATAATTTGACAATATAGTGTTTTGTTTTTGATTGTTATGACCCCTTCCTATTTTAATTTTCATCATATCTCCATCTCTTTTGTGTTTCTTAGAGTCCCTCTCCACCTTAATTTCGGTTTATAAAATATAAATTAAATTCATTCAATTGAAAATAGAAAAACATCAAATCTTTTACAATATATATATTTTTATTGTAAGTCATTTATAAACATATTACATTTCATGAATAATATCAACATAATATAAATTATATTAATCATATTATTTCAGATAACTATAATTATAACTATATTTACACACATATAATTTTTTCTTTAAATTGATCAAACTCTTTAAATTTAATCAAATAAAATTACCTACAATAACTAAACTATATTTCTAAAGGTAAATATATCTTAACCATATATCTAAAAATGAACATAATTAAACTATAAAAATATAATAAAAAATATTCTTATTATAGATATCTACATCGAGCGAAATTTGAAACTTGATATGTCCATCTAGTTTAAATAATACACTACCAATATGCAATAATGCAATGTTGATTTTACCATCAACATTTATTTATCACTATCGCTCAAATGCTCAAAAGGACCAAAGGAAGAAAAACTTTATGTTCACCTCAAAAAGTACCCCTTGGATGCGTCAATGGGTGGATATTTGATACTGATTTTTTTTTACCATCCTTTTTATTACCATGTTGGATTTTGTAAACTACGTGACTCAGGCTAGCTTGTCGGTTAATCTTATGCATTCATGCTGCAGTTATTTTTATCACTCGTTTAGTTTATTTACTGTTGGCGTCTGTTTCTTGCACCCTATTTGTAGTTGGGCGGCTATATATGGTCACGTGCATTATCTTTCTGACGTGTCATCTGCTACATTTGTTTTGTTTAATTTAATGCAATCAGCCACTGTGAAAAATCTTCATCCTTGGAAGGAGGCGATAATTTTACAGAGCTAGTTGCCTTTCATCAAAGAAAAAAAAATTCATTAACAAAAAACACAGAGCTAGTTGCAGCCTTGCAGTTGCAGGTCATTCTTTTTTTTTTTAAGGTAAAAAATTAAAATAGTTTCGGCCTGCTTTATCAACAAGTTGGACTCTTCTTGGGCATGTGATGAAATCATGGGCCTAAATTTGAAGAAGTCAATTATTTGTTTCTCGTTTAGTGTTACTTGCTCATTTTAGGCCTTTTTTTTTGTGCAAGTTATATCATATCATCATTGTATATATAGTTTCTTTCCCTTTACTTTTTAAAAAGTTTTGTTTTGGATTCTACTATAACATAGTATTGTAGCTCACTCATGTTTGTATCCAAAATATAAAAAAATAGCACTAATTACAATATAAGACGACATGATATATTAACATTTTAACTTCTTAAGAAAGGGTGTATATTTGGCACTTATAACAACTAACAAGTAATGACAATTCCTTTATTTTGTTGAATTAAGTGGAATTCTCTTTAAACTGGGCATAATTCAATATTTGAGTTATTATTTGGGCCTCATTTGGATCAGACCAAAGATTTTATAACGTTGGCCCAGTTTATTTACTTTTTAATTTTTAACCACTTTGTTCTCATACTTTTATTTCATTGACTTGAAAGTTGAAACCACGATCGTGATGTCATCTGTATATGTAATATACCAACATTTCAACTTAAATCGAAATTGTTTAACACATCTCCAACGATAGTGGAGGCAACTATCTCATTCAAAAATCTATAACAAATTAATATGAATAAACTAAAAATGGAAACAAGGAAACCAACATTTCTCCTCTCTTCATCTCATCTCACCTCATCTCTGATCAGATATAATGGATCGATTCAGAACTCTAAAGCGGATGCAGGTCGAGCCTGATGAATTCGACAGCGGCATGGAGGAGGAGACACCAATGGCAGAACCCAGACCTGACTTCCCCGGCACTGGAGACGAGGAAGAGAAGGCGGCAGAGGACAATGGAATGGGGTTCATTGGGATGAAGGTGGCGAGGAGGCGAGCGTCAATCGAGAAAGATTGTGGAGGCGATTACATTGGTGTTGATTCTGACAAGAATCTCTCTAAGATCTTGTCTAAGCAAGGTTTGCGTCTTTTTTCTTTTTAAAGACCAAGCCAGGTTTGTTTGATGGGATTTCTCTTAATTGTCTATTTGTTGCGCAATTAAATCCACCATCACTGTTCTCTGTCCAGAATTGCCAAATTTGAATCATATTCTTATGGCTGGGCGTTGAGATTATCAAAGGTTTTGCATTTTAATAGAAAAATTGCCCTTTTTCTTTTTCCAAATGCAACGTGCCAACATGGTTTGGAAATGGAGCAAAAAGGTGGTTATAAAAAAAAAAATCAGGTGTTATAAAATAAATTCTAGGATTAACGCATCAATGGTTCTGATGGATAGAACTGATATAATGTTGATTGAATACTGGCGTGTCACTATATTTGGTGATCCTTTTAACTTCAATTGTGGCCTCAAAAAAGTTTGTGAACATAATTTCTAACTTAAAATATGTTTTCAGGGGACAACAAAGTTCTCTTTGCTGACTACATCCTCAAACTTACCGGGTCTGGGAAGATGAAAAAGCGGATTCTTATTATAACAGATTTTGCTGTATATCTGGTAGACCCTGATTCTGATTCTCTGAAACGGCGAATTGCACTGGCAGCTATAGACAGTATTTGCATGAGCAATTTTGGTGATAACTTTTTTGCCATTATTGCACCGTCTGAGTATGACTGCCTCATGGCCAGCTGCCGAAAGAACGAAATTTCTGACGCTCTACTTGAGGCAACCAAGACTGCCTCAGCCGGGTATCAAATTGAAGTCATCATATCAAACAAGTAATTATTCTTCCGAATTTCATTACTGTAAATCATCTGTTCGGGTAAATCCAGTACCCACCAGCCACCAGTTAAACCTAACTTGACTATCTGCTAAAAGTGTAAAAAAAAATTGAAAACTTCTGAAGCTAAGACTGGGTATATGCTAATTAAATGACCCAAGCACTTGCACATTTGATACAGCTTTGGAATTGTGTTACTTGATACAGCTTTGGAATTATGTTCAGTATATCCTTGGAATTGTGTTACTTCAAATTAGCGATATATTTTTTTCCTATTTTGTACACTCAAAAAATTACATTTTGTTGATTTGTTCTATTAACTCAGTACCCTCTTTTCCCTATGTCGCTCTGTTCAGGTTCGAGTACCACGCAGCAGATGACTTGGTGAAGCAAATTATCTGTGAAGAAATAGATGGTAACTCCTGATCTTAACCTGAGATAACCATTTAATGCATGAAATAAAAAGAAAACATCAACATTTACTGACCTAATTTAAAAGAATATTTAGTTCTTTAAGATTCCATATTAAGAAAATAAATGTTTGGTTTCATTTTGTAACAATTGATTGTTTTTGCAGGTTTTGTTAAAACAAGGATTACAAAGAAAGAAGCACAATAAAATTGCAGCTCTCTCTAAAAGAGAAGAGAGTTCTTATAGATTGTACATATTTTTTTGGAAGCTAAGCACGATGTTCAGTGTTCAAGTTTCATCCTTTTTTTTTTTTTTTTTTTTGCCAGTAGTTAATCTTGCTCTTAGTATTTTACCTATATAGTAGAGTTATTGCTCCCTTAAAGTACACCATAATTTCACACTTGATAAACTACCAAACGTTCTTCTCTGCTCTAAACTGCTCATGTGAGCCTCGTATATATGCATTTTTTCTAACGAATTGGCATTTTTTTTTAACTCCGTTATGATTTCATTCATTTTATATTTGTACTTGTTTATAATTTGGAACTTTGATTTATGTTTAGTTCCTATTCTTGTATGTTTTTACCCTCTTTTTCTTCTGTAACTGTTTACCTCTTTTCATATATATACAATAAAAAAATTTTCGCTAAATTTTGGCAAAACATGACAGAATTATTGTTCTTCCAACTTAGCCTTTACTATTTCTCCAACTACATACAAAGGTAGTGGTGCCAGACTTAGCGTTGTCCGGTGAACTAATATTTCTTCTTACTTGGCAAACTCGCTGTGGCCAAATTGGGAAAATGATGGGGGCAATGTAACTCTTTTAATTTAGGTTGCATTAGTCTCAGACTCATTGCTTCCAACATTATGAAGATGTTCATGAACAATTGCATACATTTGTTTCATATTCCGATCTACACCTAACTAATCAGCACACAAAGCATGGTTTCAATTTGTGCTCGGAAGGATTTGAAAAAAGGAACGGTCTGTCTCTCTTTCCTTTGAGGTGAGCAGGCTATGTCTGAAATCGGAATTTAGGTAGCTAATGACAGATTTATAGACAATATTTAGAAAGCAATATAATGAAATAGTCAAATTTGAATGTAAAAGTATAAATAATTAAAATCGACTGCATATTTCATCAAGATTCTGCAAAAGATTATTACGAAGAGCAGAGCATGAAAACTGAGACAGATTTCATAGCTATCTCCTTGGCTCTTCAATGTATACTACACCCTTTCCTTTATGCATTTTTTTTTAAATGTGAATGGATATAAATCAGTTAACATACACCACTTAACAGAATTCCATTAATTTTGCATAATGGAATGTTATAATTCATTTGTTTCATGTGTAAAAGGGTAAATAATTTGATGTTGTTTTAGTAATTAGTACTGGTAATCTGGCATACATATATGAAGAATTTATACCGGTGCTACACTGGAGTGGATTAGTTTGTTAGTAGGGTCCAAAACACTTGTTGCATGTTTCTTGCCGTGTCGGCACAAGGTTTGACAGTCGATTTCTGTGCTCAAGTATTGCTATCTATCTACATTTGAAAAAAACCATGACATGACACAGACGGGTGACGTGCTAGCCTTTGTCATGGAAAGCCGGGACGTACTTACCATTTTTAAATTATAATGAAAAAATCTGAATAAAATGTTAAAGATACAAAATGAAAAATATTGATTTGAACCTGAAACTAATTTATATGTCCTTTTTTCCTTTAATTTTTTCAATCCTTACCTTTTTTTATTTTTCTGTATTATTTCAACAAAAATTCTAAAATAATATCAATATATAATAATTAAATTAAAAAAACATTAAATATTAACTGTAAATATTACTTATTATTCTAGTTTCTTATTTAGCTTTTTTCATAAGCATATTTTTAGAAAAGGAACAGTTTTAATTTGGAGGGAAGACATATCAGCCAAGTGCGTTTCTTTTAATGTAATTGTCAGTGTTTGATTAACCTACACGATGTGAACTGTCCAGCTATAATATAAACATATTTTTAGCAAATGAACAGAACTTTTTTTTTTTTTTGTGAACTCAAATTTTGTCCACCAACAAATATCTCCAGTACATCTGTGAACTTAACAGTTAACACCAGCGCAACTTTGAAAATTTGTTCAAGCCACAATGAAAGGGCTGAACCGCTGAAGGCATGCCTCCTGATCCCAGCAGCGCGTCAGCGCTGCCTCCCTTGAAGCGTACTCTCTCATTTTAGTTCGAAAACTGTCCACATTACTTCATATTTTACAAATTTTGAACTATATTTCTATATATAAAAATTTATTTCTATTTCTTCCCTAAACCATATTAAGGGGGAAAAAAGGTACCTCGAATATTGTGCCATAAACCGAGAGATGAATTAACGTATATATATATTATCATGTATATCTTGAAACTTGAGTTTGTACGATTTGAACTATGTTCATGAAGTTCTTATATTACAAACATTTTCCCTTTGTTAAAACGGAAAACTGTTTTTTTATTCTTCTTATTGATGATAATAAAACTATCGAATTTTATAAAAAAAAAGACATAAAACAAAAATAAAAAAATGAATTAGTGTTTTTAGCGTTCGTATCTATTTTGTGACAAAGTATTTTACATTCATCACAAATTCACAAACTTGAATTATTGCTAACTTCTATTTTTTTTGTTTCATAAAAATTATATATTATGTGATCCTAAGATTATCGAAAAGTAAGTTTCAAGCATTTTTTTTTGCACGTTACCTTCTTGATTAAAAATAATTCAAAAGTTGGCCGGTACGTATCTTTTCATATAAAACTTTAATAACTTTCTCCCAAAAAATAGGCGATTTATGACTGGACTTGTCATAATCAAACCATGAGGTTGCTAATATTTTAAATTGAGTAGTACTTTTTTTTTAAAAAAAATACTACAAATAGTGAATAACAATATCACAAAATATATTTTGGTCCTCATAATGATGCGTGGAGCTGAAACTACGTTATGACTTCATGACATATTCGTTTCTTAATTCCTATTCATGCAATGCCCATGAACCAAAAAAAAAGTATAAATTGAAGAAGAGAGAAAAAGTTAGAAGAAAAAACAAAGAAAGAGAGATGGGTTTAACAAACTTTGTTTACATCATCATATTTGTCTTCCTTATGGCAGGAGCTCCTCTGTCCTATTCTTGGGGTGTTGATGGCCATTACATGATTTGCAGGATTGCTCAGGTAATTTCGCGAATTAATAATTTCGTCTTTTATGGATTTTAATAATATAAAGTTGTACTTTATGTTATTGGATCTTAAATTTCAAACTCGTCTTTACTAATAAAAGGGTTTAAGCTGTTCTTTTATATAAAATTTAAGCTTAGTTTTAGTCAAATCTAGTCACCTTTATTAACTAGAATTGATATTTAAGATGAATTTTTTAGAAATAATTCTCAAACAGTAAGCTTGTTGTAGAAATAGGTAGTCTAATATTAATACCTCAACAATATGTACAATTAAATTTGATTCATTTGTAGATATAAGCACGGTTGTGCTTTTTCTTATTAATTCGGTCTCTTTAATGAACTTCCTTACAAAATGAGCACCGAGTTACCAAAATGCCATGAGTGAAAAAGAGATTTCTCTTTCTAATAAATAGTAAACTAATCACCTATCCTTTTTCAAAATGAAATAATTATGTGTGTTTAACTTACTTAATGGGAAGATGACTCAATTATTGAGAGGATTAAAAACTTGTAGAGATTTCTAAATAGTCCCGCATCAAGTGCTGTCCTGGATCTATTGCCATCAAGTGCAAATGGAGATCTGGCATCAGTATGCTCATGGGCTGACAATGTGAGAGCTGCATATCCATGGTCATCCCCACTTCATTATGTTGACACTCCTGACAATTTGTGCACTTACAACTATACAAGTAAGCTGCATTTTTTTTGGGGGGGGTTATTTTCTTTTGGTTTCTTGCAAAGTAGTAAAAGTTAATGTGAAGTGACAAAGAGACGAAAACGAGGTAATAACAAAGAAAGGAAGCAACAATAATACACAATTCTCATGTAATTAGGGGATGGCTTCAAACATGACCCACCTTTTTCATCAAATATATGCTTTAATTAATTCATTCCTTAAAATATTTAGAAATAGCCTTTTTATTTTAAATATGAAATTTAGAAAGAAAAAAAAAGTTATTACTGGGCTTCCATTTTATACCATAATCGATTTTTGTTTCATCCTATTCATCATAAAATTATTATTTTAACTCTTCTTAGGAGATTGTCATGATAGCAGTGGGAACGCTGGTAACTGTGTAGTTGGAGCATTAAATAATTACAGCGCACAACTTCTGCAGTACCAGTCATCTATTAGAACATGTGAGATACAATTTTTGTTATTAATCATTTTTTCCCCATACCAATAAAGAATCTGACGTGTACAAATTTATACAATACAGACGTCAGCATGTAAAAAGTTCTATGATATATGACCCTTCGTAGTTCGTATAATGGTTTAATACCGCAGCAACTATAAGTCTATAATAAGGCAGCTCCGTTACATGTTTGAGAACACTAGCTGTGATATATCTAATCCAATTTAATTAGCCCATGACCTTTTAATTGTCAAAAGTCAATAAAATAGTGGTTTAAAAAAGAAAAGAAAAAATTGGATATTTTTTTTCTCAACTAATGTTTTCATTTGTAGATAACTTAACTCAAGCACTGATGTTTTTTGCGCATTTCATGGGAGATATACACCAACCACTTCATGTTGGATTTACAACCGATGAAGGAGGCAATAGTATTACCGAGTATTGGTACAATACGAAGACTAACCTTCATTCAGTAAGTGAAAATATTTTATTTTTCTTAAAAAGTAACAGCAAAAGAGTATATATATATATTTCTTCTTCCTTTCTTTTGCATATAACTAACACAAGCATGTTTTTATTGAAGGTATGGGACACAGAAATTATACGAACTGCCATGTCAAATTACTACGGGAACGACCGTGATACCATGGCTGATTCAATCAGGACTAATATTACGGTATCTGCGCTGCTAATTATTTTTGTATTTTCCATGAAGCCCTAATTTTAGTTGGTGAACTATCTGGACATTAATTCATTCTTAAAAATTGCTCCCTATTAGAACGATTATATGTTGATTAATTTACATTAAATTGTTTGGTAGGCATATCTTGACCATTGAAGTAATACTTACAATTTGTGAAACTTTTCGATTTGGAGGCAGATATTCTTATCTTAAATCTTAAATGAAACTCAAAGTTGTCATATTTACAATAACATGATGGGGGGAGTAGTTATTCAATCTTTCATTTCAAAAACCTCGATTGAAAAACACTAATTGACTTTATATTTTTGTTACTTTTTAATTTTGAATATATTATATTGCATTAATTTTAATTTGTTTGTAATTCAGCGTGACCAAATACAACTGTGGGACTCCTATAGCAGTTATTATGAGTAAGGAATTATTTTTCTTAACAAACTAATTATATGTTTTTACTTTCCATATATATATGTATGTAGCATATTTATAATCAATGGATTTTGAAATTTAAATGTTTAAAAATAGTCTTGCAACGGAGAGCATTCAGGATGCTTGTAGTTATGCTTATAAAGATGCTAGCCAGAATGCTCGCTTGAATGGTATGATATATTTCTTTATATTATAAGAAATTCTAAGCTAGTGATGTATACATTAAAGAGTATCATCCACAAAACACTTAAAATGTTGTTGTGCCTATTGCAGATACTTATTTCTTATCCAGGAAATCTATTGTGGAGACAAGAATTGCGCAAGCCGGTTTCAGACTTGGTTTTTTACTCAGTCAAATATTTTTATAAATTCATTGTAAATCTTTACAAACATCGAGCGCCATATCTGCCAGAAACTTATTATTATAATGAATAACAAAGGGTCCTAGCTACTCCTATGCCATCAACTCAGCGGAAAAAAAAAAGTATAATTTTTTTTAAAATAAAAAGAAAACGCTGTGTGATTTGTTGAAATAAACCTTGGATTAATATTAATGAAGAATTGTGTAAATGTTTGTTGCACGAACAAGATTTGTGTTTTAAAGATTTTCTGTGTTTATCAGTACACAATCTGAAAAGCGGGTCAGGATTCACTTGACCCGCTTCACAAAACCATAAAGACTAAGATTTCATATAATCAAAACTGAGCATATGGTTCAGTTAAATTCTCGTCCGCTGCACAAAAACACTTGAACTGAGATTCATCAAACTGTACGCGGACCACATGGGTGCTTAGTCCCACGTGGTTCCTGGTTCGTCCCACGTGGTTCGGACTTTGTGTGCACGGTGCACCCGAGCTGCCTTTTATTTATTATTTTTTTTTTCTTTCAGGCGAAGTCCATTATGCGCCGAGAGCCCGAGACTGCGAGACACTTCATCTCCCATTGTTTATCTTTTTTGTTAAAATCTCTCCTCCAGTCCTCCTTCCAATATCGGCTGTAGCGTGACGATTGAAATAATATTTTTGCATCAATTCGACGGTCCGTCAATCTACATCGTTATGTATAAAAAAAAATGAACAGAGTTAACTATAAAGTTCAATAATGATTATTTAACGCACACCTTTTATAACTAGTTTATTTATATAACAAAATTCAATATGGTTGATTTAATCATATAATAAACATGGCAGAGCTAGAATTTTTTTAGGGGGGGGGGGGGGGGGGGGGGGCGGGCAATGGTGTACTGTTGTGAAGATGTTCAAAACAAAATAATAAAATAATGCTCAATAAAAGAACAATAGCATATAAATACACATTGTAATATAAGTTTATTTAATATTTTATTAAAGAGAAATATCTAATTAGGAATACGAGAGAAGTGAAAATGAGGGATACTGCATGTGTTCCCTCTGCGATCTTCAAAAGCTATATTTATATATATAGATGCTGTTATAAGTCGTTATAAAAAATGTAGCCAGCACAACAAGTTCCCTGTTAGTTATAAATTTTAATTTGGAGCGAAATTAAGGGGGACATGATTTGTGTGTAAGTTCAATTCAATCAAGTTATCTATCATTTAACAAACAACTCAAATATTAAGGAAGCCTAACCCCCTTTGTTCATATTGGCTCCGCCCCTGATAATAAATAATAAATTTTATTAAAAAAATCGAGTCTAATTTTTCCTAATTACTAGTTCAAATCAATCCAGTAGCCCTTCTCAAGATAGAAACATAATTTCGAGGGACATAGGTGAAGGCGAGTTGATTAACCAAGATAGGCGAATCACGGGAGAACCCTAGCCGCCTCAGCTAAGAAAAAAACGATTCTCAACCCTCCCCCTCCGATCTGAATACCTAGGTGGGGGAGGCCATCGCCGGCCTCCTCCCGCCACCCCACCCTCCTTTTGCCCTTTTTTTTTCTTTCCCCCTCGTACCTCTACTCCTTTCTCCCCTTCTGTTTGGTTTCTTTTGGTTTCGTTGGCCTCTGCCTACGATCGGCGACGGGTTTTTCGAGCTCGCTGAGAGTTTCTTCGCAGTCCAATCCTCGAATTTGAACGGCCGTTCACATCGGGGAGGCGAGATTTAGTTTGGTTCAGCCAGTGAATTTGGTACAGTAGCACAACTGCGTTGCATAGCGGTAGTTGCCTGGTCATTGAGGTCGTGGTTTGGTACGACCGGTGAGAGCGTTCTGCTTAGTTGGTCGTGTCATGGAGGCGTTTGATAGAACGCGGCTTTGTGAGGGTGTTTGTTAAACACTGCGCTGTTGGTCTGGGCGTGGAGATGCTCGAGGTGAAAGCAAGTGGAAACCATGACGTTCTGTCAGTTTTTCGTTTTGGCACTGAGCCACTGACACAACTTACTTAGTGGTACCAGTTTCAACTGGTACAAGTCATGGTCTGGTTTGTTGGATCGATATAGGTATTGGGGAATTTTTGGTTGCTAGGTGACTACCAGGTGTTAATACTGGTATGAGTTTGATTTTGTTAGTTTTGTTTTGCTAGAAGATCACTGGTAATCGGGTGATGGTACCGGTTTTGCTCTTTTTTTAATTTTGCTTTGATATTTTGTAACCTTTTCTATTTTATTAATGAAAATTGTCAGCTTTGCTGGCCCTAAAAAAAAAAAGATAGGCGAATCACTATAGACTATATTAAATTTCTCGATTTAAAATTTTTATTTAAACACTTCATTTTGTTTTCATTTTTGACTCGGCTGGTCGGCTGGCTAGTGGGATTTACCCCGGGGGGGTGGGGGGTGGGGGGTGGGGGGTGGCGGGGGATAGGAAAGGATTAGACATAATGATGCATGATCCCCACTTGCAGAATCAGCACCAATCCCTCTCTATAAGAAAGGATTAAGACATAATTCAATTTGCAATTTTCATTTCGAAAACAGAGAGAGGAATCTGTTCTAAGTTATTTTGCAAAGATAAGTAAAATGAAAAAAAAAAAAGAAAAAAGAAAAAGAAACAGAGAGATGACTAGATGAGCATGCCTTATTTAATCGGAAAAGTACGAAGAAACAAAGGGATAAATAAATGGCTCAATCAGTGGAAGACCAGCATAGAAGTGAGGAGTTACAGAATGGCAGGTGGCATTTGATATACGTAGGCGTGCAAACGGTACCGTTAACCGTTTGCCGTGCCGTTCCGTCCATACGGAACGGATAACGGTATGGATTTCGGCATACGTTTCGAAAACGAAACAGAAAACGAAATGGATTTCGATATTCGTTTATATGGAAAATGGACGAATTTCAGCCATTTCCATACGGAACGAATAACGGAACACTGAATCATACCGTTTCAACAAACGGAAGGGCAGACAAAACACACCATTCCATTGCCGTTTTGAACGTTTGTCAGGCCTAGATATACGGTAAAAATTTTCATTTTTCCAGTCAAATATTGGTCAACCGGCACTAAGTGGTTAACAATGCCAAAGGTTGGTCAAAACCAAATTATACAAACCGGGTATCACATACCACCATAACGGGTATCACATTCGAGCATAATGCAAAATTATGCCTCCTGTACTATTGTACTTGTGTGTCGGGCCAAAATAAAAGCTTTACTTTCTCAATGTTTATGAATTGAAAATTATGTGCTGCCTTGACTCAAAATATGTATACGATGTTTTACTTCTTTTCCTTAAAATATTCAATTTCAATTTGCTAATTTTGTGAATAAGATTACGAAACTGTTAACCATAAAGCATACAAATGAATTTGTAAAATTTTAAGGTTGTTCCATGTATTCCATGAGATTGAAGGATTTGAAATGTAAGCCCACCAAAAGTTAATTTATTAACTTAATACTTTGGAAATATGAGAAAATTTATATTTTAATATAAATAATTGGTATGCGTTGAGCAACCGCCCTTAAGAAAATTTTTAACTTTCAACAATTCATCAAAGTACTTGAGTTATTATTTTTTTAATTCCGTAGATATATTCGGAACAGAATTGTTTTGATAACTATTACAACAGAATCAATACTTAAGCGAATAATTAAAACTTTTCTCTAATGTTTGTATAGGTAATACATTTTTAATTTGCGCAATTTTAAATGATATCTGTCGAATGATATAAAAATTAACGGGTTTCTTTGTTCTCAAAGTTCGACGGGTTACATGGGTAGACAAGCAAAACGAAATATGTTAGCCTACTTTTAATGTGTACAGTGTTTTGATGTACGGCGCTATCCTTTTTTTCGTGTCTACCTTCGATGTTTGGAAGTTGTATCCACAATATTATTTAAAGTTAAATATTATAAATATTTGAAATATTTCGCTTCCAAGAAACATTAATTGTTATAATCTGTATTTAAGCTCCTTATATGGTCTATTATAATTGATAATTCTGATCTTACTGATTATAAAATATAGGATTATACAAAGAAAATACAAATACAATGCGCAAATGATTCTTATTATGAGCATTATTTGAGCATTTAAAGCGATTCTGCTCATTCTACGTCATTTGATCACGATAATATATATTTGAGGTCCTTATATGGCCTAAAATATAATTCAGATATTGATTATTAAAAATATTGGATAATACATAGAAAATAAGCATATAATGTGCAAATGTTTGCATATTCTATGCATTTTTTTTTTGCGCATTTTTAGTGATTCTGCATTCATTCTAAATTGTTTCTGTTAAAAAATTTTTTTTACTTCTTTATTTTAGCTAAAATTTAATTCAGATCCGACTTGTTGTAATATATGGAATTACACATAGAAAATGTGCATATAATCTGCAAATAATGCTTTATTATGAGAATTATTTGAGCGTTTCAAGCAATTCTGAATTCGTTCTAGGTTATCTCATCACAATAATTTATATTTAAGATCTTCATAGGGCCAGAATATAAATCAGATCGTACTTATTAAAAAATTTTGGATTATACATAGAAAATATGCATATATTATGCAAATAATGATTTGCACTTATCAAACGATTTTGCACTCATTCTAAGTTATTTCATCACAATAATCAGTATTCAAGCTCTTTATATGATCGATATAATTCTGATCTTACATATTATATAGTATTGGATTATACAAAGAAAATACAGATATAATGTGTAAATAATCCTTATTCTGAGCATTATTTTAGTATTTATAGCGATTATGCACTCATTCTAGGTCATTTGATCACGATAATATATATTTCAGGTCTTTGTATGGTCAAAAATATAATTCAGATATAAATTTTGAAAAACTATTGGTTTATAAAAAGAAATAAGTTTATATTGTGCAAATGTAGCATATTATGTGCATTTTTTTGCTCATTTCTAGCGATTCTGCAGTTATTCTAAATTATTTCGTTGCAAAAGAATATATGTAAGGTCTTTATTTTACATAGAATATAATTCAGATCAGACTTGTTAATATATTTGATTATAAATAGAAAATATGCAAATAGGGTGTGTTTGGAAGTGAAAGTGAATTAGAATGTATAGTCTATTCGTGAATAAGAATTGTGAACAAGAATTAGGTAGAATGGTCTATTCATGAATAAGGAAGTGTTGTTTGGATGGTATGTTGTGAATAAGAATAGAGAAAAAATAATATAATAACGAAGGAAAGAAAATGATAATTTAACATGATTTAGATTATAATATTAATAAGTATAATATAATATAATAAAAATAGTTAATATAATAATAATAATAATTATAATTATAATATAATAATAATATTAATAAGTATAATATAAGAATAATGTTTAATATAATAATAATTACTATTATATTATAATATGAATAATAATTATTATATTACAATATGATAATTTAACATCATTAAAATAAATTCATGGATAAGTATAATATAATAATAATAGTTAATTTAATAATAATAATAATTGTATTATAATATGAATGAATGAATAAATATTTATCGTAATACTTATTATTACATTATATTAATTAATATTAATATCATTAATAATAATATAATAATAAGTATAATATTATAATAATTATTTATATTAATTAAATATATAATTTAAAAATATATCATATTATAATTAATTATTAAAATAATTATATTAATTATTATAATAAGGATATGTCTTGGTATTATCATAATAATTAGTATAATATTAAATAAGAACTATAATAATTGAAATAATTATTATTAATTTAAAATTTTTATTAATTATATTAATCATTTTTCTGTTCTCTATTTGTCCGTCCACTATTCATTTGTCCATCCTCATTATGGAATTTTTTAATATTTTTATTGATTCCCGTGCTCCCAATTCTCGGCTAGTTCCAAGATTTTGCCCGAATTAGAATAAGAGCCTGAATTGGCTATTCAGAAATTTGGTTGCTTGTTTGGTTTTGGTCTCGAACTGCTTATTCACGAATAAGCACTATTCGTGCGGAACCATAGGATGTGTTTGGAAGTGAAAGTGAATTAGAATGAATAGTCTATTCGTGAATAAGAATTGTGAATAAGAATTAGGTAGAATGGTCTATTCATGAATAAGGAAGTGTTGTTTGGATGGTATGTTGTGAATAAGAATAGAGAAAAAATAATATAATAACGAAGGAAAGAAAATGATAATTTAACATGATTTAGATTATAATATTAATAAGTATAATATAATATAATAAAAATAGTTAATATAATAATAATTATTATTATAATTATAATATAATAATAATATTAATAAGTATAATATAAGAGTAATATTTAATATAATAATAATTACTATTATATTATAATATGATAGTTTAACATCATTAAAATAAATTCATGGATAAGTATAATATAATAATAATAGTTAATTTAATAATAATAATTATTGTATTATAATATGAATGAATAAATATTTATCGTAATACTTATTATTACATTATATTAATTAATATTTTTAATATTATTAATAATAATATAATAATAAGTATAATATTATAATAATTATTTATATTAATTAAATATATAATTTAAAAATATATCATAATATAATTGATTATTAAAATAATTATATTAATTATTGTAATAAGGATATGTCTTGGTATTATCATAATAATTAGTATAATATTAAATTAGAACTATAATAATTGAAATAATTATTATTAATTTAATATTTTTTATTAATTATATTAATCATTTGTCTGTTCTCTATTTGTCCGTCCACCATTCATTTGTCCATCCTCATTATTGAATTTTTTAATATTTTTATTGATTCACGTGCTCCCAATTATCGGCTAGTTCCAAGATTTTGCCCGAATTAGAATAAGAGCCTGAATTGGCTATTCGGAAATTTGGTTGCTTGTTTGGTTTTGGTCTCGAACTTCTTATTCACGAATAAGCACTATTCGTGCGGAACCAAACACACCCATAATGTGCAAAAAATTCTTATTCAATGCATTATTTGAGCATTTCAATCGATTCTGCATTCATTCTAAGTTATTTCATCACAACAATCTATATTAATGCTTTTTATTGGTCCAGAATATAATTCAGATCGTACTTATTAAAGAAATTTGGATTATACATGGAAAATATTCATATAATGTGGAAATAAAACTTATTTTGAGCAATATTTGAGATTTCAAGAAACTGTGCACTTATTCTATGTCATTTAATCATAATAATCTAAATTTAAGCTCTTTATATGGTTCAGAATATAATTCAGATCATATTTATTAAACAATATTGGATTATACAGAGAAAATAAGCATATAGTGTGCAAATAATGCTTATTCTGAGCGTTATTTGAGCATTTCAAGCGATTTTACATTCATTCTAATTTATCTCATCACAATAATCTATATTTAAGCTCTTTATATGTCCAGAATATAAATCAGATCATACTTGACGCCATTCGGATCGGAAAACTTAAAGGAACCAGCAAGCGTAATGATACATCACTCAAAAGAGGAGTAAGAACTCAACTCAATACAGGATAAAAGAGATAAACTCAGAAAATTCATATTCATTCAATAATCTTCTATTACATTCTGATTTTCAACTTATATAGCAATCTATTACATTTGAAAGCTATACATCTTCTCAACAGCATTTTGTAATGCCAAAACACATTAATAACACATTAATAACATTCTAGAAAACCACAAAAGACAACACAAAATATATCAACAGATTATTAACTCATTTTGACTAATTAAGACTAAAGGCAACTCTTAACTAACTAATAAATAGCCTTGATTGTTCTTTGAATATCTTTTTCTGATTATGCATCTGACATGGCATCTTGATCGGTGTCAATACTTATTAAAAAATTTTGGATTATACATAGAAAATATGCATATATTGTGCAAATAATGCTTTTTATGTGCATTATTTGAGCATTTCAAACGATTCTGCACTCATTCTAAGATATTTCATAACAATATTCAGTATTTAAGCTCTTTATATGATCGAGGATATAATTCTGATCTTACATATTATGAAGTACTGGATTATACAAGGAAAATACAGATATAATGTGTAAATAATCCTTACTCTGTGCATTATTTGAGCATTTAAAGCGATTCTGCACTCATTCTAAGTCATTTGATCACGATAATATATATGTGAGGTCTATATATGGTCTAAAATATAATCTAGATATTATTTATTAAAAATATTGGATTATACATAGAAAATAAGCACATAATGTGCAAATGTTGCATATTCTGTTCATTTCTTGCGCATTTTTAGCGATTTTGCAGTCATTCTAAATTATTTCTTTACAAAATATATTTAACTTCTTTATTTAAGCAAAAATTTAATTCAGATCCGACTTGTAGTAATATAAGGAATTACACATAGAAAATGTGCTTCAAATGTGCGAATAATACTTTATTACGAGAATGATTTGAGCGTTTCAAGCAATTCTGCATTTATTCTAAGTTATCTCATCACAATAATCTATATTTAAGATCTTTATTGGGCCAGAATATAAATTAGATCATACTTATTAAAAATTTTTGGATTATACATAGAAAATATTCATATATTGTGCAAATAATGCTTTTTATGTACATCATTTGAGCATTTCAAGCGATTCTGCACTCATTCTAAGTTATCTCATCATAATAATCAGTATTTAAGCTCTTTCTTTGATCGAGGATATAATTCTGACCTTACATATTATGAAGTATTGGATTATACATAGAAAATACAAATATAATGTGTAAATAATCCTTACTCTGAGCATTATTTTAGCATTTATAGCGATTTTGCACTCATTCTAGATAATTTGATCATGATAATGTATATTTTAGGTCTTTATATGGTCAAAAATATAATTCAGATATTAATTTTTAAAAACTATTGGTTTATAAAAAGAAAATAAGTTTATATTTCGCAAATGTTGCATATTCTGTGCATTTTCTGCGCATTTCTAGCGATTCTGCAGCTATTTAAAATTATTTCGTTGCAAAAGAATATATCTAAGGTCTTTATTCATAGAATATAATTCAGATCCGACTTGTTGTAATATATTTGATTATAAATAGAAAATATGCAAATAGGGTGTGCAAATAATGCTTATTCTATGCATTATTTGAGTATTTCAATCGATTCTGCATTCATTCTAAGTTATTTCATCACAAAAATCTATATTAATGCTTTTTATTGGTCCAGATATAATTCAGATCATACTTATTAAAGAAATTTGTATTATACATAGAAAATATTCATATAATGTGGAAATAAAACTTATTTTGAGAAATATTTGAGCATTTCAAGAAACTGTGCACTTATTCTATGTCATTTAATCATAATAATCTAAATTTAAGCTCTTTATATGGTTCAGAATATAATTCAGATCATATTTATTAAACAATATTGGATTATAAGAGGAAATAAGCATATAGTGTGCAAATAATGCTTATTCTGGGCATTATTTGAGCATTTCAAGAGATTTTGCATTCATTCCAAATTGATCGCATCACAATAATGTGTATTTGAGCTCTTTATAGGTCCAGAATATAAATCAGGTCATACTTATTAAAAATTTTTGGATTATACATAGAAAATATGCATATATTGTGCAAATAATGATTTTTATGTGCATTATTTGAGAATTTCAAACGATTCTGCACTCATTCTAAGTTATTTCATCACAATAATCAGTATTTAAGCTCTTTATATGATCGATATAATTTTGATCTTACATATTATGAAGTATTGGATTATACAAAGAAAATACAGATATAATGTGTAAATAATCCTTATTCTGAGCATTATTTTAGCATTTATAGCGATTCTGCACTCATTCTAGGTCACTTGATCACGATAATATATATTTCAGTTCTTTATATGGTCAAAAATATAATTCAGATATTAATTTTTAAAAACTATTGGTTTATAAAAAGAAAATAAGTTTATATTGTGCAAATGTAACATATTCTGTGCATTTTTTGCTCATTTCTAGCGCTTCTACAGTTATTCTAAATTACTTTGTAGCAAAAGAATATATTTAAGGTCTTTATTTTACAAAGAATATAATTCAGATCCGACTTGTTGTAATATATTGGATTATAAATAAAAAATATGCAAATAATGTGCAAATAATGCTTATTCTATGCATTATTTGAGTATTTCAATCGATTCTGCATTCATTCTAAGTTATTTCATCACAAAAATCTTTATTAATGATTTTTATTGGTCCAGAATATTATTAAGATCATATATTAAAGAAATTTGGATTATACATAGAAAATATTTATATAATGTGGAAATAAAACTAATTTTGAGCAATATTTGAGCATTTAAAAAATCTGGGCACTTATTCTATGTCATTTAATCTTAATAATCATTATTTAAGCTCTTTATATGGTTCAGAATATAATTCAGATCATATTTATTAAACAATATTGGATTATACAGAGATAATAAGCATATAGTGTGCAAATTATGCTTATTCTGAGCATTATTTGAACATTTCAATCGATTCTGCATTCATTCTAAGTTATTTGATCACAACAATCTATATTAATGCTTTTTATTGGTCCAGAATATAATTCAGATCATACTTATTAGATAAATTTGGATTATACATAATTCTAGTCTTTATTGTACCTAGAATATAATTCAGTTCCGAAATGTTGTAATATATTGGATTATAAATTGAAAAAAAAGCAAATAATGTGCAAATAATGCTTATTCTATGCATTATTTGAGTATTTCAGTCGATTCTGCATTCATTCTGAGTTATTTCGTCACAACAATCTATATTTATGCTTTTATTGGTCCAGAATATAATTCAGATCATACTTATTTTAAGAAATTTGGATTATACATTGAAAATATTCGTATAATGTGGGAATAAAACTTATTTTGAGCAATATTTGAGCATTTCAAGAAACTGTGCAGTTATTCTATGTCAATTATTCATAATAACCTAAATTTATGCTCTTTATATGGTTCAGAATATAATTCAAATCATATTTATTAAAAAATATTGGATTATACAGAGACAATAAGCATATAGTGTGCAAATAATGCTTATTCTAAGCATAATTTGAGCATTTCAAGCGATTTTGCATTCATTCTAATTGATCTCATCACAATAATTTGTATTTAGGCTCTTTATAGGTCCAGAATATAAATTTATGATCATACTTATTAAAAAATTTTGGATTATACATATAAATATGCATATAGTGCGCAAATAATGCTTTTTATGTGCATTATTTGAGCATTTCAAACGATTCTGCATTCATTCTAAGTTAGGTCATAACAATATTCAGTATTTAAGCTCTTTATATGATCGAGGATATAATTCTGATCTTACATATTATGAAGTATTGGATTATACATAGAAAATACAGATATAATTTGTAAATAATCCTTACTCTGAGCATTATTTTTTGCATTTATAGCGATTCTGCACTCATTCTAGGTCATTTGATCACGATATTGTATATTTCTAGTCATTATATGCTCCAAAATATAATTCAGATATTATTTTTTTAAAAATATTGGTTTATAAAAAGAAATAACTTTATATTGTGCAAATGTGGCATATTCTGTGCATTTTTGGCGCATTTCTAGCAATTCTGCAGTTATTCTTGATGCAGAGCTTATTTTAAGAAAGAAAGAAAGAAATGCTTGAGCCATTTTAAGCAGATTTTATTTTAAGCTAGTAGTTCTATTATGAGCAGTTTATATTATTAGCAGTTATTTTATTTTAAGCTAGTAGTTATTTATTTCTTTGTAATTTAGACAGAACCAACACCTATAAAAGTGTTGGGTGTATCTTTTAGAGGGATTAATCAGAAATTAAGAAAATTCTAAATTGTTTTTATGTGTTTCTTCTCTTCTGAGAAAAGAACAACTATCTCGCGCTACTCGCTGCGTCAGGTGGTATCAGAGCGGGTTTTCCTTCCATAACTAATGGCAGGAAAAGGCAATCATGGCTCCGACGGAGATCGGGACATGGAAAACCTCAGGGCTGAGGTTAAGGCTCAAGGGGAGGCAGTTAAAACTCTGGAACAGAGTGTTCAGGGGATAAAACAAAGCCTTGTGGATCTTGTCGCACGACTTGAGGCCTTCGCGATAAATCCTAACAGGAATAGGGCTGAAGGAAGAGATCGACCGAGAGATGACGATGCTCGAGGCGACTTTTTCGGCAAAACTACTGCTGGCAGACGCCGAGACAACTCCAGCCAAGGAGATGACTCGGAGGAGGAGGAGGAAGAAGAGGACTGGTTAGGCCGTTACCATGCCGCTAGGCGTGATAATGGTCATGGCAGAAATCAAGGTAACCAGTATGAAAGAGATAATTATGATTTTAAGTTAAGGGTTGATATTCCGAGTTTCAATGGGGGGTTGAATATTGAGGATTTTATTGATTGGGTGGCTGAAGTTGATCGATTCTTTGAGTATATGGAGATCCCTGAAGAAAAAAGGGTGAAGTTGGTGGCATGTAGGTTGAAAGGAGGGGCCTCTGCATGGTGGGAAAGGTTACAAAACAGGAGGTACCGTGAAGGGAAGCAACCTGTTCGAACTTGGTACAGGATGAAGCAGTTATTGCAGAGGGATTTTCTTCCTCCTGATTATGAACAGATTTTATTTCAGCAATATCAAAGGTGCAGCCAAGGACAAAGGTCTGTTCATGAGTATACCGCTGAGTTCATGCGGTTGGCAGAAAGGAATGATTTGCGTGAGAGTGAGGGCCAACAAGTTGCACGATATTTGGATGGGTTGAAACCACAACTTCGAGACAAGATTGGGGTTCAGGTTATGTATAATCTGAATGAGGCAAAGAATATGGCCATGAAAGCTGAATTGATGTTGCAAGAGAAAAGTAGTAAGTGGGATTCAAATAGGCGTGGTTTTGCTAATGAAGGCTATACCAGAAACACTGGGGCAACACGAGAGTTGCAGAAGGTGGCAAAGGATGATAAAATAGTAGGGAAAAGGCCGATGGACAAAAGCGAAAACCTGAAATCAGCCAACACCACTTCTAAATCTATGGTTGGCAAATGTTACCGGTGTTTGCAACCAGGTCATCGATCGAATGAATGCCCTAATAGGAGAGGTATTAATATTGTGGAGCGAGAGATAGAAGATGAGATTTATTGTGAACCTGATGGGGATGATGAACAAAGTGATTGTGATAAAGGTGATGATGAAGGAGAGCCGAATTTTGTTATTAGAAGATTGATGTTGGCTCCAAAGCAAGATGATGCTACCCAACGTCACCAATTGTTCCGAACCAGATGCACTATCAATGGCCGTGTCTTCGAGTTAATCATAGACAGCGGTAGTTGTGAGAATATTATTGGTAGGGATGTGGTGAATTCATTACAGTTGGCTGTTGAAAAACATCCAAATCCTTATTCAATTGGATGGATCAAAGCTGCAGAAAAGATTAAGGTGACTGAGCGGTGTAAGGTACCTTTTTCTATTGGAAAATATCAAGATGAAGTGTATTGTGATGTTGTGGACATGGATGTGTGTCACCTACTCTTTGGCAGGCCATGGCAGTTTGATGTTGATGCACAACATGCGGGCAGAGATAATGTGTACAAGTTGGAGAGAAAAGGAGTGAAATTTACTCTACTTCCTTTACGAGTAAATAAGCATTCTAATGCTGCCAAAGTTAAGGAAAAATCATACATCACATTAATGAAATCTGAAAAAGAGTTAGAGGATGCAGTGAGAGAGTCTAAAGTGGTTCATGCACTGATTGTGAAACAAATTCTCTCTGTGGACGAGGGTCAAGAGGTAAAGGTACCACCGATCGTCAAACCATTGTTGGAGGAGTTTAGTGAAGTTATACCTGAGGATTTGCCTGATGGACTACCTCCTATGCGAGATATTCAGCACCACATTGACTTGATACCTGGATCTACTTTACCTAATCTACCACATTATAGAATGAGCCCAAAAGAAAGTGAGATCTTACAAGAGAAAGTGCAAGAACTGTTGAATAAAGGTTATGTTAGAGACAGCATGAGCCCATGTGCTGTACCTGCATTATTGACACCTAAGAAGGACGGTAGTTGGAGAATGTGTGTTGACAGTCGTGCAATCAACAAAATCACCATTGGTTATAAGTTTCCCATCCCAAGACTTGATGATATGCTGGATCAATTGAGCGGGTCGATGGTGTTCTCAAAGATTGATTTGAGAAGTGGTTACCATCAGATTCGAATTAGACCTGGAGACGAATGGAAAACAGCTTTCAAGACAAAGGAAGGTTTGTACGAGTGGTTGGTTATGCCGTTTGGGCTGTCAAATGCCCCAAGCACTTTCATGAGGGTGATGAATCAGGTATTGAAACCTTTCATTGGAAAATTTGTGGTTGTTTACTTTGATGACATTCTAATATATAGTAAGTCAGAAGAGGAACATCTTAAACACTTGAGAGAAGTTTTGGTGGTTTTACAAGAGAATAAGCTTTATGCCAATTTAAAGAAGTGCAGTTTTATGGCTAAAAGATTGTTGTTCCTTGGCTTCATTGTTGGTTCAGAAGGTATCCAAGTAGATGAAGAAAAGGTAAAAGCCATCAGAGAATGGCCAATACCAAAAACCGTGACTGAATTAAGAAGTTTTTTGGGATTAACAAGTTTCTATAGGCGTTTCATCAAAAATTTCAGCACTATAGCAGCCCCAATGACAGAATGTTTGAAGAAAGGAAAGTTTCATTGGAACGAAGAGGTTGAGTTGAGTTTTGCTGTGTTGAAAGAGAAATTGTGCTTAGCTCCAGTCCTAACCTTACCAGATTTTGATAAACTATTCGAGGTAGATTGTGATGCAAGTGGAGTTGGAATAGGAGCGGTTTTATCTCAAGAAAAGAAACCGGTAGCCTTCTTTAGTGAAAAGCTAGCAGATGCTAGAAGGAATTGGTCCACTTATGACAAAGAATTCTATTCGGTGGTGCGAGCTTTAAAAACATGGGAGCATTATCTGATCGGACGTGAGTTTGTTCTATATTCCGATTGTGATGCACTAAAACATTTAAATAATCAAACCCGAATCAGCAAAGACATGCATGCAAGGTGGGTACAATTCCTACAGAAGTTCCCTTTTAAGTTAAAGCATAAGGCTGGAATACAAAATAAAGTGGCAGATGCCTTGAGTCGCAGAGCCAATTTGCTTGTCACTTTGAGTCACGAAGTGGTAGGGTTTGAGCAATTGAAGGAGTTGTATGAAGTTGATGAGGACTTTAAAGAAGTTTGGGGAAAGTGTATCACAAATCAACCATGTGATGACTTTCATCTCCATGATGGATATTTGATGAAAGGAAACCAACTTTGTATCCCTTGCTCTTCACTAAGGGAGAAGTTGATTCGAGATTTACATGGTGGTGGATTAGCAGGTCATTTAGGTAGAGATAAGACTATTGCTGCTGTTCAAGAAAGGTTTTACTGGCCTCACTTAAGAAGAGATGTTAGCAAAATTGTGCAGCGCTGTTATGTGTGCCAAACTTCAAAAGGGCAGTCACAAAATACTGGACTGTACATGCCTCTTCCAGTCCCTCACAATATATGGGAGGATTTGTCAATGGACTTTGTATTAGGGCTACCTCGTACTCAAAGAGGTATGGATTCTGTTTTTGTTGTTGTTGACAGGTTCTCAAAAATGGCACACTTCATTCCATGTCGAAAGGTGGCTGATGCGCAAGGTATTGCTAAGTTGTTTTTTAAGGAAGTGGTGCGTTTGCATGGTGTACCCAAGTCGATCACATCTGACAGGGACAGTAAATTCCTTAGCCATTTCTGGAGAACCCTGTGGCAGATGTTTGACTCTTCTCTTAATTATAGCACCACTGCTCATCCACAAACTGATGGACAAACGGAGGCCACCAACAGAACTTTGGGCAACCTGATTCGCAGTATTTGTGGAGACAAACCGAAGCAATGGGATGTGGCACTAGCACAAGCCGAGTTTGCATACAATGCAGCGATACACAGGACCACGGGCAAGTCGCCATTTTCAATTGTGTACACTAAGGCACCAGATCATGCTGTGGACTTAATGAAGTTGCCACGAGCTCCTTATGCTAGTGTTGCTGCAAAACATATGGCTGAACAATGGCAAACAGTGACGGCTGAAATAAAGAAGAAACTTGAGGATTCTAATGCTAAGTACAAAGCAGAAGCTGACAAGCATCGAAGGGAGAAAATATTTGCTGTTGGCGATCAAGTGATGGTGTTTTTGAGGAAGGAAAGATTTCCAGTGGGAAAATACAACAAATTGCAACCTAAGAAGTATGGACCCTATCGGATTGAGAAAAAGATTAATAATAATGCTTATGTGGTGGAGTTACCAGCTGAAATGGGTATATCGAAAACATTTAATGTGGCAGATATTTACCCATTCTTTTCAGATGATGAGCCATTGTATCCGGAAAACTCGAGGTCGAGTTTTTCTCTGGTGGGAGAGACTGATGCAGAGCTTATTTTAAGAAAGAAAGAAAGAAATGCTTGAGCCATTTTAAGCAGATTTTATTTTAAGCTAGTAGTTCTATTATGAGCAGTTTATATTATTAGCAGTTATTTTATTTTAAGCTAGTAGTTATTTATTTCTTTGTAATTTAGACAGAACCAACACCTATAAAAGTGTTGGGTGTATCTTTTAGAGGGATTAATCAGAAATTAAGAAAATTCTAAATTGTTTTTACGTGTTTCTTCTCTTCTGAGAAAAGAACAACTATCTCGCGCTACTCGCTGCGTCAATTCTAAATTATTTCGTTGCAAAAGAATATATTTAAGGTCTTTATTTAGCCTAAAATATAATTCAGATCCGATATTGGATTATAATTTGAAAATAAGCAAATAATTGCAAAATAATGCTTTTTCTATGTATTATTTGAGCATTTCAATCGATTCTGCACTCATTCTAAGTTATTTCATCACAACTATCTATATTTATGCTTTTTAATTGTCCAGAATATAATTGAGATCATGCTTATTAAATAAATTTGGATTATTCATAGAAAATATTTGTATAATGTGGAAATAAAACTTATTTTGAGCATTTCAAGAAACTGTGCACTTATTCTATGTCATTTAATCATAATAATCTAAATTTAAGCTCATTATATGGTTCAGAATATAATTCAGATCATATTTATTAAAAAATATTGGATTATACATTAGAAATAAGCATATACTGTACAAATAATGCCTATTCTGAGCATTATTTGAGAATTTCAAGGGATTTTGCATTCATTCTAATTTATCTCATCACAATAATCTGTATTTGAGCTCTTTATAGGTCAAGAAAATTCTTATCATCCTTATTAAAAACTGTTGGATTATACATAGAAAATATGCATTTATTCTGCAAATAATGCTTATTATGTCATTACATGAGCATTTCAAACGATTCTGCACTCATTCTAAGTTATTTAATAGCAATAATCTGTATTTAAGCTCTTTATATATAATATAATTCTGATCTTACTGATTATAAAATATAGGATTATATAAAGAAAATACATACACAGTGTGCCAATAATCCTTATTTTGAGTATTATTTGAGCATTTAAAGCGATTCTGCACTCATTCAAAGTCATTTGATCACGGTAATATAAATTTGTCGTCTTTATGTGGTCTAATATATAATTCAGATATTAATTATTAAAAATATTGGATTATACAAAGAAAATAAGCACATAATGTGCAAATGTTGCATATTATGTGCTTTTGTTGCGCATTTTTAGTGATTCTGCAGTCATTCTAAATTATTTCTTTAAAAAAATATATTAAACTTCTTTATTTTAGCCAAAATTTAATTCAGATCCGACTTGTTGTAATATATGGAATTACACATAGAAAGTGTGCAAATGATCAGCTAATAATGCTTGATTATGAGAATTATTTGAGCGTTTCAATCAATTTTGCATTCATTTTAGCTTATCTCATCACAATATTCTATATTTAAGATCTTTATTGAGCCAGAATATATATCAGAGCATACTTAAAAGTTTGGATTATACATAGAAAATATTCATATATTGTGCAAATAATGCTTTTTATGTGCATTATTTGAGCATTTCAAGCGATTCTGCACTCATTCTGATCTTTTTATATGATCGATGATATAATTCTGATCTTACATATTATGAAGTATTGGATTATACATGGAAAATACAGATATAATGTGTAAATAACCCTTACTCTGAGCATTATGTTAGCATTTATAGCGATTCTGCACTCATTGTAGGTCATTTGATCGCGATAATGTATATTTCAGGTCTTTATTTGGTCAAAAATATAATTTAGATATTAATTTTAAAAAAAATTGGTTAATAAAATGAAAATTAGTTTATCTTGTGCAAATGTTGCATATTCTATGCATTTTTTACGCATTTCTAGCAATTCTGCAGTTATTCTAAATTATTTCATTGCAAAAGAATATATTTAAGGACCTTATTTTACCTAGAATATAATTCAGATCCGACTTGTTGTAATATATTGGATTATAAATGGAAAATATGCAAATAATGTGCAAATAATGCTTATTCTATGTATTATTTGAGCATTTGAATCGATTCATTATTCCTTCTAAGTTATTTCATCACAACAATCTATATTTATGCTTTTTATTGGTCCAGAATATAATTGACATCATACTTATTGAAGAAATTTGGATTATATAAAGAAAATATTCATATAATGCGGAAATAAAACTTATTTTGAGAAATTTTCATCATTTCAAGAAACTGTGCACTTAATCTATGTCATTTAATCATAATAATCTAAATTTAATCTCTTTATATGGTTCAGAATATAATTCAGATCATATTTATTAAAAAATATTGTATTATACATAGGAAATAAGCACATAGTGTGCAAATAATGCTTATTCTGAGCATTATTTAAGCATTTCAAGCGATTTTGAATTGATTCTAATTTATCTCATCACAATAATCTTTATTTAAGCTCTTTATATGATCGATGATATAAATCTGATCTTACATATTAAAAGCTATTTGATCATACATAGAAAATATGCATATATTCGGCAAATAATGCCTATTATGTGCATTACATGAGCATTTCAAACAATTCTGCACTCATTCTAAGTTATTTAATCACAATAATCTGTATTTAAGCTCTTTATATGGCCCAATAGAATTCTGATCTTACTGATTATAAAATATAGGATTAAACAAAGAAAATACAGATACAATGTGCAAATAATCCTTATTCTGAGCATTATTTGAGCATTTAATGCGATTCTGCACTCATTCTAAGTCATTTGATGACAATAACATATATTTGTGGTCTTTATATGGTCTAAATATTATTCAGATATTAATTATTAATAATATTGGATTATACATAGATAATAAGCATATAATGTGGAAATGTTGCATATTCTCTGCATTTTTTGCACAGTTTTAGCAATTCTGCATTCATTCTAAATTATTTCCGTAAACAAATATATTTAACTTCTTTATTTTAGCTAAAATGTAATTCAGATCCGACTTGTTGTAATATATGGCATTACACATAGAAAATGTGCATATAATCTGCAAATAATGCTTTATTATGAGAATTATTTGAGCGTTTAAAGCAATTCTGCATTCATTCTAGTTTATCTCATCAAAATAAACGATATTTAAGATCTTTATAGGGCCAAAATATAAATCCGATCATACTTAGTTTCGATTATACATAGAAAATATGAAAATATTGTGCAAATAATGCTTTTTATGTGCATTATTTGAGCATTTCAAATGATTCTGCACTCATTCTAAGTTATTTCATCACAATAATCAGTATTTTAGCTCTTTATACGATCGAGGATATAATTATTGATCTTACATTATATGAAGTATTGGATTATACGTAGAAAATACAGATATAATGTGTAAATAATCCTTATTCTGAGCATTAGTTTAGCATTTATAGCGATTCTGCACTCATTCTAGGTCATTTGAGCGCGATAATGTATATTTCAGTTCTTTATATTGTCAAAAATATAAATCAGATATTAATTTTTTTAAAAAATATTGGTTTATAAAAAGAAAATAAGTTTATATTGTGCAAATGTTGCATATTCTGTACATTTTTTGCGCATTCCTAGCGATTCTGCAGTTATTATAAATTATTTCGTTGCAAAAGAATATATTTAAGCTCTTTTTTTCTCCTAGAATATAATTCAGATCCGACTTGTTGTAATATATTGGATTAAAAATGTAAAATATGCAAATAGTGTGCAAATAATGCGTATTCTATGCATTATTTGAGCATTTCAATCGATTCTGCATTCATTCTAAGTTATTTCATCACAACAGTCTATATTTATGCTTTTTATTGGTCGAGAATATTGTTCACATCATACTTATTAAATAAATTTGGATTATACATAGAAATTATTAAAATAATGTGGAAATAAAACTTATTTTGAGCAATATTTGAGCATTTCATGAAATTGTGCACTTATTCTATGTCATTTAATCATAATAATCCAAGTATAAGCTCTTTATATGGTTTAGGATATAATTCAGATCCTATTTATTAAAAAAATATTGGAATATACAATGAAAATAAGCATATAATGTGCAAGTAATGCTTATTCTAGGCATTAATTGAGTATTATAAGCGATTTTGCATTCATTCTAATTTATCTATTAATATGTATTTAGGCTATTTATAGGCCCAGAATATAAATCAGATCATACTTATTAAGAAATTTTGGATTATACATAGAAAATAAGCATATATTGTGCAAATAATGCTTTTTATGTGCATTATTTGAGCATTTCAAACGATTCAGCACTCATTCTAAGTTATTTAATAACAGTAATCAGTATTTAAGCTCTTTATATGATGGATGATATAATTCTGATCTTACATATTATAAATTATTGGATTATACATAGAAAATAAAGATATAATGTGTAAATAATCCTTATTCTGAGCATTATTTTAGCATTTATAGCGATTCTACATGCATTCTAGGTCATTTGATCACGATAATGTATATTCTTGTCATTATCTAGTAAAAAATATAATTCAGATATTAATTTTTGAAAACTATTTGTTCATAAAAAGAAAATAAGTTTATATTTTGCAAATGCAGCATATTCTGTGCGTTTTTTGCGCATTTCTAGCGATTGTGCAGTTATTCTAAATTATTTCGTTGCAAAAGAATATATTTAAGCTCTTTATTTTATCTAAAATATAATTCAGATCCGACTTGTTGTAATATATTGGATTATAAATTGAAAATAAGCAAATAATGCTTATTCTATGCATTATTCAAGCATTTCAATCGATTCATTATTCATTCTAAGTTATTTCATCGCAACAATCTATATTTATGCTTTTTATTGGTCCAGAATATAATTCACATCATACTTATTGGAATTTGGAATATACATAGAAAATATTCATATAATGTGGAAATAAAACTTATTTTGAGAAATTTTGATCATTTCAAGAAACTGTGCACTTAATCTATGTCATTTAATAATAATAATCTAAATTTAAGCTCTTTATATTGTTCAGAATATAATTCAGATCATATTTATTAAAATAATATTGGATTATACATAGGAAATAAGTATATACTGTGCAAATAATGCTTATTCTGAGCATTATTTGAGCATTTCAAGTTATTTTGCATTCATTCTAATTTATCTCATGACAAGAATCTGTATTTGAGCTCTTTATAGGTCAAGAATATAATTCAGATCATACTTATTAAAAACTATTGGATTATACATAAAAAATATGCATATATTCTGCAAATAATGCTTGTTATGTGCATTATTTGAGCATTTCAAACTATTCTGCACTCATTCTAAGTTATTTCATCACAATAATCTGTGTTTAATCTCTTTATATAGTCTAGGATATAATTCTGATCTTACTTATTATAAAATATTGGATTATACAAAGAAAGTACAGATACAATGTGCAAATAATCCTTATTCTGAGCATTTTTTGACCATTTAAAGCGGTTATGCACTCATTCTTTGTCATTTGATCAAGATAATATATATTTGAGGTCTTTATATATATGGTTTAAAATATAATTCAAATCTTAATTATTAAAAATATTTGATTATACATGGAAAATAAGCACATAATTTGCAAGTGTTGCAAATTCTGTGCTTTGTTCCGCATTTCTAGCGATTTTGCAGTCATTCGAAATTATTTTCTTGCAAAAAATATATTTAACCTCTTTATTTTAGCTAGAATATAAGTCAGATACTACTTGTTGTAATATATTGGATTATACATAGAAAATAAGCATATAATGTGCAAATAATGCTTATTCTGAGCATTATTTGAGCATTTCAAGCGATTCTGCATTCATCCTAAGTTATCTCATTACAATAATCTGCATTTAAGCTCTTTATAGTTCCAGAATATAATTCAGATCGTACTTATTAAAAACTATTGGATTATATATAGAAAATATGTATATATTTTGCAAATAATGTTTATACTTTGCATTATTTGAGCATTTCAAACGATTCTGCACTCATTCTAAGTTATTTCATACAATAATCTTTATTTAAGGCTCTTTATATGATCGAGTATATAATTATGATCTTACATATTATAAACTATTGGATTATACATCGAAAATACAGATATAATGTGTAAATAATCCTTATGCTGAGCATTATTTTAGCATTTATAGCGATTCTACACTTATTCTAGGTCATTTGATCACGATAATGTATATTTAGATCTTTATATGGTCAAAAATATAATTCAGATTTTAATTTTTAAAAAAATTTGGTTTATAAAAAGAAAATAAGTTTGTATTGTGCAAATGTTGCATATTCTACATTGTTTGTCTACCCTTTAATAACCGACCACATCTATTGGAATATTACAAATCTATTTTCCTTTCTTGCTTGAACCGCCTTAATGCCTTTTAAATAAGTAATTACTGCTGTTAAATATTCCCCACATTTTCTGCGTCTCTTTTTGATCTGTGCAATACCATTTTAACAAAGGTGATTATAAAATTTTGAGCAAACAGGATTTCCTTGCACGGTTGCACCAGAGCTGTATTCTCTCTTTTTGGCCCTGATCAAAATGATTTTTTTTTTACATGGGATTACATTTCATTTGAATTGATTCCGTAGGATTTCATTAGATCTAATTATATGGAAATTCCAACCAAATGATATCAAATTTGCTCATTTTGATCAAATATTTTCCGATGAAATGAAATGAATTGAAATCCCACGTTAGAAAAAGGGATTGATCAGGGCCTTTGTTTTCCTTTCTGATTTACTTTTGCCCCATTTAGTTTTGTTCTCTTTCGAATTTGTCTCCATTTTTTTTTTGGAAATTTCATCATTTATAATAAACGACATTCAACCTACACATGTATTTAATTAGATGAATTTGATTAAATGTGTTTTTTTTTTTTTCACTTTGATGCGGAACGTAGTAGAAGGTACAATTCTTCAATATGAGAGTGATACTGTAGTATATACATTACGGGAATTGCTTTGCTCACTCCCCTGATTTGAGATTCACTCCTGTACTTCATTTAAATGACTAAAGTACCCTCAGCACTCTTTCATGCTTTTTGTCCCTGTGCTGAAAATGTGATGGTATTTTAGTCATTATGGGAGTGAATCTCTGAGAGAGGAGTGAGCAAAGCAATTCCCATACATTACACATTTGAAAAGCACGTGTACAATATATATGCATGATGCATCTCATCTCATTCTTACCACATTGTGTAAGTACTATTACCATTTTCATTTTATTGCTGAATGTTAGTTTCACTTTGTCAAATGGTGTGAATATTATTCTTATTTTTTTTAAAAAAAATTTAAATTTAACTCTATATTGAAGTTGGGTTGGTCAAATTGTAAAGAACGTTATCTGCGTCTTTCATTTTTTTTTCTCTCCTGATCTAATCCAACTGTTAGATCAAAGCGATATCTACCGTCTGATTTTCTATTAAAATGGTGTGGACGTATTGTACAATAATTTTTAGTCAGATATGTGTTTTGCATAGTCTGAAATACTTAAATTGTACTCAGGTGGTTCACAATAATCGTCATGCACATTTGTAATGTAGACAAATGAATGGTTCTCATTTTTTTCTGGTATCAACTCCTATGTGTAAATTTAATAAAGGCACAAAATTGATTTGCAGAATTTTTAGATGTGTAAATTTTATTAGTTTGAAAGAAACAAGCTGAAAATTCTAAGGTCATAATGGTCATTTGTTGTTAATTAGCCATGTTTTGTGAACCACTGTTAATTTGTTCACCCAAACAGGGAAAAAAAAAGAGAAGGATAACTATTTTTCTTTCCTTTTAATAATTATCCAAACAAGCCAATGTAAATAATTTTTTCATTCCTTCCTATTCCATTCCCTTCCCTCTTATATTTTTTTTCCTTTTCATTCTGTTCCTCAAAACCAAACACAGTGTCAGTAAATAGTTTACTTCCTTGTCTACACATTGAAATGAATTTAAAAGAGATGCACTACACCATTTTCCGTCCAGTTCATTTCAATAGTCTAAATTTGCTACTTGGCAGCCGCTGTCAAATTTATCTAAGAAAAAAGTCTAAATTTGATTTTGTATCCTCCTCTTCCTTAACTAAGTGCCGACTTTCTAATCTCAGATGAATGATTTTTCAAGTTCAGCATTTTTTGTCAACTTTTGTGTTTTTAGGAAATATAACTGTGAACTAAATTTTTATAATTTTTTTTCCATATAGATTTGGTTTGTGAATTGAATGCAGTTTTTGTTATTGGTGCATTTGAGATAAATAACACTGTAATGTTATTTAATTATGTTGTGGGAACATCTTTATTTTCAATATTTTGCGTATGTTGATTATGACCGAGATGAATAAATATGAATGTGAATGCACCAATTTGTTTACCGTTTTGCTTTCTTTTATTATATTTTAATATTTTTCTTTACCGACCTATATTAATTTATACTAGAACTGTATGTCGAGCTTCACTCGACGATATTGGATTCTATTGAATTTTAAGTGTCAAATATCAACAACACTTTATAATAGGATATGCGATCAAACAATGTTAGCACGAAATTTTGGTCTCATATCGAAATCAAAATGATATAGGATATTTTTCATATATAATTAAAAAAATTTTAAATGTGAAAATGAAATTCATAAAAAAAACCTTACTATTTAATAGAAAAAAAATTCATGCCTCATATATTTTCAGACTTTGAATCTGTTACATGCCAAATTTTCGTGACCCATGCAAGTATTACGTCTAGATTTCTATTCAAGGGTGATGCGATTTTTATTATGTTTGTCATTTCGTAAATGGAAAATGATTGATAAAAATTTGAAAAAGGGAATATTATTTATAGATAATATGTTGGCACCCTTTCGTGGAGGAGGCATCCACTCGTATTGTATTCTTTGGCGAAACATTTCTTAAATGACACCATTTGAAATAAATGTTAAAATATGCACCTTTTCAATTGTACTTTTTGAGATATCCACAGAAATAAATGTTAAAATATGCACCTTTTCAATTGTACTTTTTGAGATATCCACATGACAGCTCTTAGATGGCACCCTATGGAATGTATGTTAAAATAGGCATCTTTTCATCGCACATTTTGAATCCATCCACACTAAATGGAAAATGATTGGTGAAAATTTGAAAAATGGAGTACTATTTATAAATAACATGTTGGCATCCTTTCATGGAGGAGACATCTACTCGATTGCATCCTTTGAGGAAACATCTCTAATATGATAAGAAATATATGTTAAAACAGATAAGAAATTGACACCCAATTAAATATAGGATAAAATTGACACCTTTTCATCGCACCCTTTGGATCCATCGACGCATCTTTATTACATATAAGATTAATTGTGAATACTTGACAGTACAAGGCAAGTGTACTCGAGAAGTCCTTATTAATTATTATATATAGACCTTTTCTCTTATATAAAATCAAATTTTCGTTACATTCGAAAATTTAAACAAGAAAAGGAAAACAGATTCCTCGGATGTACCACAAAGTGAAGATATAAATTAGCGTATATATTTCGTTTTATCGTTGACCAACTACTTAGAAATTTTGAATGCTACGCTTTGATTTAAGTAATCTTCGTGTTGTTTTTATCTTATACATTTTTTCCTCCTTTGATAGAGCCGTATAATTTTTATTCAAATCGCAACAAATGAAACAGTCTAGTTTTGTAAAAAAGCAGAACATTATAAAACGATAGTGATAAACAAGTTAATCTAGCGTTTAATGTTTTTAATGGCCTCATGTTTTTTTTTTCTAACAAGTATTTTACATCATCGCAAATTGTTAAAGTTGAATGATTTCAAAAATTTTTATTTTTTTTGCTACGAAATTTCATGTGTTCCTAAAAATACTAAAAAAAAAAAAAGTTTCAACAATAGCGGGATACATGAATTCATGATTAGAAAAAAAAATGGCTATTCTTTCGATTCGTATAAAAATTCAACAAACTTATCCTAGAAGGATATGCAGTATGCTCTCATTTTCATGGCTGCATTTTGTCATTTTCATGGCTTTGTGGTTTATGTTAATATTTAAATGACTAGTATTTTAAAAAAATGATCTGACAAATAGAGAGAAATATTTTAATAATAAAAACATGAAATATATATTGGTCTTTGGTAATGATGTTCACGAAAGAATAAAATAACATTGAGATATAATGGCATATTCTTGTCTAATTCCTATTCACGCAATGCCCATGGGAAAAAAAAAAAGTATAAATTGAGGAAGAGGGCAATGAGACACACGGACAAAACAAGAAAACGAGCAGTGACAAGAGAAACAAAGAGGAGAGATATGGGTGTATCAAATTTTGTTTACATGATGATATTTGCGTTGCTTGCGGCAGGAGCTCCTCTGTCCTATGCTTGGGGTGTTGATGGCCATTATATGGTTTGCAGGATCGCTCAGGTTATTTTACATTTTTTTTTTATTTTTTTTCATTTTCTTATGGGTTTCATGTATATTCATATGAAAAGTTGTACAAGATAGGCTTTCAAATATCAAAGTATCAAACTCATCTTTTAATAAAGAAAGAGCATAAACTTTTATTTATTTATATATTTTGTCTCCAGATAAAGTTAAATTCCTTAGGATTTATTTCATAAATGATAGTAAATGAATTATCTTAGACATGATTTTCTAATATAAAACTTGCAGTTTTAAAAAAAATTACCTGAACATATATACCTCAACCGTATTATCAATATATAATTGTACAAATCACTATGAGTTCAATTTTTTTAAGTATATTTTCTGTCTGTTTTGTACTTTGCACGACATTTTTATTGTCGTAAATATCAATGATTTTCTCGTTAATTAAGTCTTCTTAAATGAACCCCCTCAAAAAATGATCCAATTTTCCATATTTATGTTATATAGTTTTCCATAATTGGTGCAAAATAATGTCGAACTATCATATTTATTCTTTATTAGTGATAAAAGAAAATGAGAATATGATAATTTTCTACACGTAGTAAACTAGCCACCCTTTTTAAAAAATATGCAATAATTATGTGTGTGTAACTTACATAATGTGAGGTAACATAATTAGCAATTTAATTGAAAACTTGTAGAGTCGTCTTACTAGTGCCGCATCGAGTGCTGTACTAAACCTACTGCCATCTGGTGCAAATGGAGATCTTGCATCAGAATGCTCATGGGCTGACAATGTGAGGACTGCATATCCATGGTCATCCCCACTTCATTATGTTGACACCCCTGACAATTTATGCACTTACGACTATACTAGTAAGCTTTGTTTTTTTTTTTTTTTTTTTTCGTTCATTATTTATTTATTTATTTTTGCAATGTGAAAAACAATATTATACAACCATGAATGGCCTTAAGTTAAAAAAGTCAAATCATTGACCGAGCTATGCCTTTCTAAATAAATGATTTTAATTTTAAAAGATAACATTATACACCATAAATAATAATAATAATAATACACAATTTAAATGTAATTTGAGAGTTAATTTCAAAAGATTATTTTCCAAGTTGCTCAATATATCCTTTAAATTATTCAATTTTTAAAACATACAGTGTGGCCTAATTCGGTTTATAACATAATCCATATTTTCTTCTATCCTATACTCATCCTAAATTATTATATTGCCTCTTATTAGGAGACTGTCATGATAGCAGTGGGAACGCTGGTTACTGTGTAGTTGGAGCAATTAATAATTACACAACACAACTTCTGTCATACCCGACATCAACATGTGAGATACATACAATTTTTATTGTCAATCAAACTTTTTTTTTTATTGCCAATATTTTTTTTTTATTTTGTTTTCGACATTTGTACGTGAGGTGTGCCATTTGCTAATACATACATAAGCTTGTTAAAAATTTAAAATTCTATCATTCGATTCATAATGGCTTAATACAACAACAGCTGCATGAGCAGCAGCAGCAGTAGGCAGATCGTTACATGTTTGGCAAAACCATGACATCTTATCCAATTTATTCAACTATCCAAAAGTAAAGAAAATAGATTATAAAATATAAAAAACTTTTCATTATGGAAAAAAAAGAAGAGATCCAATATATATATATTTCCTCAACTATTGTTTTATTTTGTAGACAATTTAACTCAAGCATTGATGTTTTTGGCACATTTCATGGGAGATGTACACCAACCTCTTCATGTTGGATTTACAACGGATGCAGGTGGTAATAGTATTACTGTATATTGGTATACTACGAAGACCAATCTTCACTCAGTAAGTGAAAAATATTCGTTTTTGTTTTAATTTCTCAAAACAATTGAGAAAAGCAAAAATAAACTTTTTGTTTCTTTTGAAAACAACTAATACAAGTGTGTTTCTTTTTCCCCTAAAGGTATGGGACACAAAAATTATACAAACTGCCATGTCCAATTATTATGGAAACGATCATAATATTGTGGCAGATTCGATCAATGCTAATATTACGGTATGTAAGCAAGTTAAATTAAATTACATTTCTATGTGTTGCCGTACGTAGTATTTAGATGTCTTAATTTAGACATCCTTGAAATAAGGGCAGAGTTAGGGAAAAAAAAGTTGAGGGGGACTAATTTGTAATTGGTTATCTTATGGGGTACAAATTGTTACATTTAAACACAACTGTGTAAAAATTACATTAATAATTAGCAACAAATTCAAATACGGGGGAAGGGAGGGGCACAGCCCCCTTCGCCCCCATGCTCCGCCCCTGTTGAAATGTGCTCCCTAGTACAAGGATTTTATGTTCATTCACATTAATTTATTAGCCCTGAAAATCTTGGCCGTGAAAGAAATATTTACTATTTGTAAGAGATTCGATTAGGAGCTAGAAATTCTGACCTTAAAAACAAATTGAAAAGAGAATAGTCATATTAGCAATAATATGATGATGGCTGTAGTTGTTAAATCCATTAATTCAGAAACCTAGCTAGGTGTCGTAAAAGCATATTGGAACTTTATTTGATTCTAAATATATGTGCATTTTTGTTTGCCATTCAGTCTGATCAAGTCAGTCAGTGGGACGCATGTGGCAGCAGTTCAGCTGACTGTGCAAATAGGTGAGAGCTTATTTTGCTTACAAATTTAACTTATTCACATGCTTTTATTTTTCATATTTATATAGCACATTATATTATATATGAATAATTAACTTAATTCGAAATTCATTATCTTTTATAGTTTTGCAACTGAGAGCATTCAGGATGCGTGTAGTTATGCTTATAAAGATGCTAGCCAGAATGCTCGCTTGAACGGTACATATATTTCATTTTCATAATAAAAGAAAGTTACATAAAGAGTCTGGATGCATTGTATCGTGCGCATATAATGACTTTGTCGTTTGCTATTGCAGATACCTATTTCTTATCTCGGAAACCAATTGTGGAAACAAGAATTGCGCAAGCTGGCGTCAGACTTGCTAATTTACTTAACCAAATATTTGTATAACTTGTATCGGACATCTGACTGAAGAGCTCCATATCTACCACTACCAAGAAATAATATATGATGAACAACATTATTTCCATGCCTTCAACTGTTATCGTGTGATTTGTAAACAATAATGTTTGGCTTTTGATCAAGATTTGTTCGAATTGATTAATGTTTTATGCAACACGACTTGTTGTGCGAATCAATGTTCCTTTGATACTTTATATGAAATGAAATAGGTCCGGCCCGTTCACTTTCCGATGAATTTTTGGACAAGTAGGCAGTGGCCTATGCTACACGCATCATACATGTAATTTAGCGAAGAGAACGCAGAGATGGGTCCAATTTGAACCCAGCTCGTCTACGTGATCCACTGGCCCATTCTTTGATCAATTTTCCATAGAAATATGTGTTTCAACAAAAAAAAAAAAAGGTAGTACTAATAATGTTGTCTACTTCGATGAAATATCAAAAGAAAAGAAAAATGAGGAAAAAAAAATCAAATAAATTATCTGCCCAACATAAACAAACTTTTTTTTTTTTTTTAAAAGTTGATATCAACGATTTCAACCTTGTATTATGGATTCCTTTTAAGCATGAGATACACATAACACAAATAAGCACTAATTAATACAGGCTTTCATTGTATTACTGCAAGCGTCAGCACTCAGCGCCCAGCAAATTATACTGTTAATTGGTTTACTGTACTCTTTACTCGGCTATAGTTTTGAGACTAGTTGGTGGTCATGGGAGTGATTTAATTATGGATTGAACTATTGTTCAAGGGGTGGACATTGACTTAAACAGGGGAGTCCATCTGTGCTTGACTTGGTCAGTACTGGTCACCTGACTTTTTCCCATCACACTACCAGGACCCGTGCCTGGTAGCCCCTAATGTGGCTAATACGGCTTGATTCCGCCACCTAAACCGATAATAGTTGGCTCAAAAGGAGCCAATTCAGTAGAACGTACACTGATGCATCAGCTGTATAACAAATTGAATAGGGTTCGTTTTGAAACCAATTCTAGTTATCTGTAAAGAAAAAGATCCACATTTTGGAAGACCGACCGAAATGCAAATTGTTGGGAAGTATATGAAATTTCCAGTGAAAGTCTTATATGTTCAATTTGAAATTCTGAAATGATCTGAAATGCCTATGAATATAAATTCTCACGTTGAAATTGGATTTGGGAAATTAAAAATGAAAGTCATAAATTTATCATGCTTTGACTGAAACTTGATGCTTTGGCAGCATTTATTGTACCTAATCATTCGCGCACACATTTTTTTTTTTTTTACCAGAAACAAAGAAACAAACTTCTATTTATTTTTTGAAATGTGGTGATCGGTCAATGTTCACTTTTTTTGAGGGTTGAAATATACCCAAAATTTTAAGAAAAATGTTTACATTTTGTCATAAAGCCCAAAGTGGTAGCATGAAAACATTAACCATTACAAATCATCCATTTAATAAACCTAACAGATCATAGAGAATCTGTGAAGTCCTCTTGAGCCTGCCATACCAGTATCCATACTAGATCAGATGCCAGGTTGAAAATGACTCTGTTTCCGGTCTTCCAAAATTACCAGGATGCCGTGAGCCAAAGGACATCCCACTTCTTTATCAGTGAGCCGCTGGAGCTTAACCTATTGAGGAGCCAAAATTGAGAAGGACCATCACAGCATGCAGCAGTGCTGCACAACTCATTTTGCTAGGGAACAAGAGCAGAAAAGATCCTCATAATTGTAACCAATTACTCAGTTCGCAAACAAAAAAATTTTCATCACTAACCTTTCATTCCAGAATGCAGACATACATGCAACTCCAAAGAACAAAAGTAAGAAATAACAAGAAAAAGAATCACACCAGCTACAAGTTTCTCAATTCTTGCACACATTGAAATAATCAACTATAGACAACTAAAACTGAAAACGTCACAAATTATCTCGCCGCTGGGCCACTAGCCATTGGAATGCTACCAATTGGCTATTCCTTTTTATTGACCCCATTTCGGCTAACACCATTGCGATTTCTTCCAACTGCCGCCTCTAGCTCGATGCATTCCTGGAGCCGCACTATGACATCAGCCATGGTTGGCCTGTGGACCCCACTCATTTCAGTGCACTCGAGTGCCACTTTAGCTGCATTCCATACAGAGTTGATGTCATAGTCTCCTTGCATTCTTGCATCCACCACGCTATCTATGTTACCCCTAGAAAGCCTCTGCCGCACCCATTGAGATACATTCACGGGTTCACTCTCTGGTCCAGTTCCTTGGATAATTGCTGGTTGGCCTGTTATTATCTGTAGTAGTACTACTCCAAAGCTATACACATCACTCTTTTCAGTTACCTTGCGTTTCACGTAGTACCTGCATTTTACAGGCATCCATACGTTACTTGCAATACTTTTTTTTTTTTTGGGTAGTTTAATGCAAGACAGGGCATGAAACTTACTCAGGATCAATGTATCCATATGTTCCAACTGGATCTTTCACTGAGACATGTGTGTCATCGTTACTGCTGAATGCTTTCGACACGCCAAAATCAGCTATTTTGGCCTCTAATCTTTCATTCAAAAGAATGTTGTGTGGCTTGATGTCCTGGTGAATTATCCGCGGATTACAACCCTTGTGTAGATACTCTAGCCCTGCATATCATTGTTCAATTTAGAACTTAACAGTTCCTTTTAACAAAAATCTATGTATACCAAAGTAGGATACCTAGCTGCTTAATCTGATTGATATTAAGAAGCAAGCCGCAAAACACTAATTGCGTATTCTATTCTATTTATCTTTACACCTTTTGCAGAGTCAAGTGCAATTCGGATCCTCTCTTTCCATGTCAGCCAACTGCTTCCAGGTCTACCTGTTAAAAAAAAAGGATTACCTTATATTGTGAAACATATATATTCATTATAAAAAGAACGAAAGTTGAAACAAATGCACGACGTGAAAAATTTCAAACCTTTCAAGCGATCTTGTAAACTTCCTTCAGACATGTACTCGAGGACGAGAGCTAAATAATTTTCATCATTGCAGTAGCCAATTAGTGATACAAGGTTCCTGTGATGAATCTTGGTCAAATGTTGTGCCTGGAATAGTCACAGAGAACAAATTAACATATAAAATTTTAGAAGAAATATATAAACAAACAAATGAAATCTTATTTTAGTAGAGCAAAACCAAATGACTCTAATACTGAGGTTCTTATTTCCCTACGTATGGGTGTGTGTAAGTGTACTGTCAAGCCTAAAGTTTTATCTGTACTGCTATTGCAGAGCTAAGTTATTATGTATATATATTATGCGTAGAGAAATAAGAACCTCAGTATCGCTAACTGTGATACTATTGCTATATAATCCAAGGATAAATTATGCGTACATACACTATTACAAAACAAATGACTCTAATGCATGCATAATTTATCTGTGATACTATTTGTGATACTGTGTGTAAGTGTACTGTCAAGCCTGAAGTTTTGTGCGGGATTTTTCTGTACTGCATAAGTTATCCATGGATGAAATCTAATCATCTATTAACAGTAATGTGCTATATAATCCAAGGATAAATTATGCATGCATACACTATTTCAAAAAAAATAGTATCACAAAATTCCGCACCTCCACACTATTACTAAACAATAGTATCACAAAATCTCGTACCTCCACCATAAAGTCGTTAACCTCTTGCGTAAACCTGTGGTGCTGCATTTTAACAGCAACTTGAGTTCCATCAGCCAAGCAGCCACTATAAACATCACCAAATCCGCCATCGCCAATCCGTCGTTCAAAGTTTTTTTGTGATCTTCTTTAAGTCTCTGTACGTGAATTGAGGTTTCTCTAAAGAAAAGCCCTCAATTCTTCTTTTAGCAGAGGAATCTGTATTTTGCCGATTTATTGTAAGTATCATCGATGAACGTTTCCAAAAATTAATTGTTGTTAATAATTGGAAAAAGTATATCTAGAACAACAAGGTCAGAATAAAAAAAGTATATCTAGAACGGTATTACTGCATCAATACAGGAAAAAAAATAAAAAAGAGTAAGGCCGTGATCAAAATGATTTTTACTCAGGATTTCATTTCATTTGAATTGATTTTGTAGGAATTCGTTAGATCTAATTATATAAGAATTCTAACCAAATGATACCAAATCCGCTCATTTTGATAAAGAATTTTCTAATGAAATGAAATGAATTGAAATCCCACGTTAAAAAAAAGGGATTCAGATCAGGGCCTAATAGTTTTTTATACCTGGCCATCTAAATCCGCATTTGATCAAAATGCTTGCTGCAGCTAAGATCAAAACTACAACTGTTGGGACAATAATAGCAATGGCTATTTTGGAATTGCCGCTTTTCTTTTTCGGCTGGTGGCATTCAGTCCCATCATAACAGAGATCCACATTATCCCCAACTCTGTTGAAAAAAATGATATCAGCATAGAGCAAAAGATGTAGAGTAAATTTGTGATTATATTTCTACAGAAAAAGTTAAAAACAAACCTCAAGGTAAGTAGCCCATCTTTTGCTTTTTTTAGAAGACCAGATGGAATTGACCCATTGAGTTTGTTGCCCGTTAAATCTCTAAACAAAAGCAACTGGGATTATGCCTTGAAAATTGCACATAAATAAATTAGATGCTGACTTGAATTCCCAAAAGAACTTACAACAAAATAAGTGATGTCAGCTCAGCGAAAACATCAGGAATTGATCCAATTAAATTATTGTGAGATAAATCCCTGAAAAAAAAAGGATCCTATTATAAGAATGTTATATGCTTATCCACTCAACCTTAAAAAAAGGACCGTTATATGTTAACTATTACGAATGCTGGTGGAGATTAATAGTAGTCAGTTATGTTATGTTGGGTACTAATTAAGGACATATAGTTTAAAACTTTAATTGTTAGGTCTTTTTTTGCACTTGTTTCATTTTCTAAAAATGAAATTGGGTGACGCTCCCGCCCTTTTTTTAGAAATAAAGGTTAAATTATCATAAGTTATCTGAATTATCTAATAAAACTCTAGTCAGAGAAGCTCTAAACAAATAAAATGCAAATTAAGTGCACATAATTTATACTTACAATGTTTGAACTGCCTTTAGGTTTCCGAAGGCATTTGTTATTTCACCTGTCAGTCCACTTGATGCTAGATTCCTGTCAGAAGGTCAAATTATTATCAACGCCACCAAATATACCAAGGAAGGTTAATTGTCAGAAACCTTTCTGTAATGAGAAACCGATTATTGAATGGAAAATGCACAAAATAGCATAGCATGTCATTTAGTTGCAAAATTTGAGTAAATTTACTGGTGCGTGCCAATCGTAGTTGAAATATTAGTGATTTTTTAAAAAATCAGAAGAGGAAAACTGGTTAGAACATCGACTTTGAAGAGATCAAACATTCAAGTCTCTCATGTTTGTGATAAGCTTAGCGAACCAACGTAAAAAAATTAGTCATTTATAAAATAAATGACCATAGTGGGAGTGTCACTTTTAGCTACACAACTTATTTGGGACAAAGACTTGAACTTATTTGAACAGAGAAGATAATTAGAAGTTTTTGTTTAGAAAAGTAGGCCTACAAAACTGTTCAAGATAAGTTACAGTCATAATTAATAAATAAAAATGAAAGAAACTTACAAAACTGTGATCCTTGGAGAGCTAGAGACAGCATAACTACAATTCAAACCATCCCATGCGTAACTCTTTGGAGCACATGGATCACCATACCAATCTCTCTTTATTTGATATTCTGATTTAATTGCATTTATTGTACTTACTGAATTTTGATACAAAAAAGAGTTACTTAATAATATGTTCAACAGAAAATGAAAAAAATTGAATCGTACAAGAAAAGGAACTCACCATCTGCACTATCAGTAGGGAGGTCAAAAACTGGCAGCACCATAAACACCTCAACAGCATTTAGGATAGGCGGTAGAGTAGAGTTCACAGTGGCCTTGATTGTGACATTATACTGCTGCAGCCCGTGGACAGGATTGTCCAGGTAAATTGCATTAGAGAGTAAAAACGCTGGCGTGAATGGTTCTGAGGAAAACCTGACATCTTGTATGATAAGATTAAATTCGCGTTTTTGGTCTTTGGTGAGGTTCATAAGCTCGGAGAAGTGGAAGTTAGCCAAGTATTCAGGGTCTTTGCCAAGTGGGTCAGCGGTCCAGAAAGTTTTGAGCTCTAAGGAATTGACAGGTGTCACAGCTGTCTGCAGGACAGCAGAAGGTACCTCAAAGAGGTCGTTCTGTATGTTTTGGATACATGAGGTGGTGGTGATCTCTGCCCAAGTCGGCTCGTTGCTCCACGGCTCCCACATCCTGTCATGTGGGTCATCTGGGTACCTGTTTTATTTTCACATAGATACATATTTTAGTAGATGTGCTTAATTAAAATACTTTTACATTAATTTTCATTACTTGTGACGAAAAATATTAATTACGCCTATAACTTTCTTTTTAGTTTTATTGATTAAATTAGTTTATGACTGCTCAATTCTTCTTGCAGATAGCTGCATGCAGTTTACAGGATTAACTTGGGTTATCTAATGGATCTGAGGGTTCAATATAAGATAAAGAATAGGTCTATCAATATATATATATAGACCTTATGATTGTTGTGTCTGTTGGCCCTGCATTTAGCCGGCCTGCAAGCACCAGAGACTGACTCGAATTCGCAAAAGGATACAGCCTGTTCTTCATCGGCCTTAAATCCAATGAAGAAATGAATGGTGTTCCAAGGCCACTGTTCACCAGACAAACTTGAATATAATCAACAGGAGCGACAAAAATTACTTCGGCGATTGTCCTTTTGTCAGGATCAGAGATGTTAACAGTTCTCCAGTAGTTGACCCCGATGTGAAGGTCAAATATGACGCCTTTGTTAAGCCCGTCATAGTTACCATACATGAATGTCGCTCTCACCAGGTACTTTCTCCCTTTGACTAATGATCTTATTGTATAGCAATTTCGAGTCCCATTATCGAAGCTTCTCAAATTCAAATAATGTGGTGAGAGAGTTTCTGTTACATAGGCCGCCGATATGTTATGATTAGTTCCAGTATCAATGAATGCCTCGTCAGAACTGTATGTGAGTGTGCTGCTTGCATCTTTGTAACTAAAGTTACCAGGTAATCCACAGTCAATGCTCACAAATCCTAAAAAATTGAAAAAGAGAAATAAATTTACAATCATGTTCTGAGAAATTTGCTAATTAATCAACAAGAGGAAGAGCTGGTCCTAAAAGCATAATCGGTACTGAAATTAAGAGGGACGAATGAAGTGAGCCATGAAAGAGGATATATATTGAGGCTTGAGCAATTACAATTTTCAAGATTACCTGCACTATCGGCCTGGCTGGTCACGCCTGCAATATTCAGGAAAATGGAAGCAATTAGAAACAGACACCAAAGTACCGTTTCTCTCATGTTGTAATTCTTCACTGGTACCGTTAACTCTCTCCAGACTTAAGGGCCTTAAATATGGACTTAGTTGTGTAGCTCTTGGTTGGTTACCGCATTTAAAATTTTGAAGCCAGTATAGTCAACCTACCTGCAGGTTCAAAATTCCGAGTACAACCTCAGCAATGCATATTTCCCCTCCGAACAAAGTTACAATTTATTATGTAACGAGTCGCGACTATAGTGTGTTCATTATACACGAAAATATTATGTTCCAATTCATGACTCACATATGTTGGCATTTGCTTGTAATTTGCCTACAAAGTGACATTTGAAACAAAAGAATCCAGTACCAAAAAAAGAAACCAAAGATTCGTGTACTCTCCGATAGGTACGGTAGTTGCATAATTGCATGTAGCGAATATATAATATAAACACTTTTAAATGTTAGCCGAAATTGTTTAATGCCCAAAAATGGCTGGAATTGTAATACATTGCCAGCTAGATTTTTAAGTAGAAATGATGGATATATAGTCAAATCTCCAGTAAGGAGTGACGAAAGCCTTTATTTTCTCTTCTGTTCTAGGTACTTGTCTTGGCAGACTAACCTTTTTATTGGTTGATTATAAAATTTATAAAGTTTCACATCAAGTACTTGTAAAATGATAAAATGCTAATTTCATATAAAATTGCACAACTTTTCCAGGATACGTTTTATAGTTCAGTAAAAACTCAGTTATATAGTGTTACTTGTAGGATAAGTGTAAAACATGTTAAGGGAGAAATTAAGAAACTGGAAAAGAAAAAACTAATGGTACCCTCCAGTTATTAGATATCGGAGAAGAGGCAAACATTGGCTTTTCCTTTTGTAGATTTGTACTTCCGGGTACTTAGTCCCAATGTTGTGGCTACATGATGGGGGAATGATACCCATCCACTTATCTTATTCTAATGTAGACAGTTCATTTGAAATCCAACGATCCACAACATATTGCGCATTATATTAATTAGATTTAGATCCCAGTTAGTAATAAACCCGATATATATGTGCGACTGCATTATTGTTGCTATATGATAATAAAGCTTACACAAATCAGTTCATAGAATTGAAAGAGGAGTAAAACTTTAAGGCAAATTCTAATATGGACTAAATTTTATAATTGGATTTAAATTTAGATCGTTTAATTTAAATTATGAATATAGATGAATGATTAGAATTCAAACTTTTTTCAGAATTTATGCCCGCTGTAGAATTATCTAAACTTTTATATGCATTTTCTTATTTTTAAAGTTTCATTAATTTATTTGTTTGCAATATACATTGTTCTGAGACGAAACAAAAACAAATTCTAGTTTTAGATTAATTCTCTTAAGAATATTGTAGGTAAAGTTGTATGTTATAGTTGCTTTGCTATAACAAAAATTAGATTATAAATTATGAATTTGAAAAAAAAAAGGGTCTGTGAGTAAGTATGTAATTAAGAAAAGCAAAGAAGTGGCGCCACCAGATGCAGAGATAATTGACTGATAGAAGAGAAGTCAATGGACGGAATTTTAATATTTCTTGTATTATTAGAAGAAACATGAACAGGGGAGAAATGGAGTTGACTTCCACTTAGAACGTATTTTCAGCCGAATTTCACGAATCATTTGTTCTCGTCCACTGTGTTGTATTATATCCTATTGCCAATATGCCACTTGCTTATATAACCAATTTTCATTTCAATTTTATTGCGTGTTTTTGTTGGCATTAACAAATGTACAAAATGCTTCTTTGTAGAAAACGACGGGCGTTGCGCATGTGAACTCAATAATCATCATGAATTTCACGAATTAATTCATGATGCTACCTCCAAGGCTGTAACACCAATATCTATTGTGAGAATAAACTCTTCTTCTAATGATAAATATCAAATTTATTTTTAACTAGAGGGGTTAATCGAGCTTCGCTCGATATTTGACATAGTAGTAAAAATTCAATATGTTATTTATGATTAGTTACCTTCTCAAATTTAATGCAGCATTTCCCATTAAAAAACATGAACGAAAAAATTAAGAAAAATCATCTTACATCAACAGCTTAAGGACAACACTCAAGTTTTCTATCTGAATATAATTAGGTACAACTTAAAATTTTCCCTAATACCCATATGACAATGATAGTTGCTGCCTTAATTGGAAAAACGGGGAACAACCATTACTTACTGTCATCCACTGTACTGTCCTCCTTCATTCTTTGTATCTTTAATTATCCACTTACTGTACGTTAGAAAGTAATAAAACTTGAAATAATTGGAAAATACAATGTGTGAGCTGTGGTCTGATTGGAAATTAACAAACATAATGAGCACATAATGTTCATGGTCTATTTGTATTTAGTGCCTTATTTGTTCTCTCAACACTTGTACGGGCCAGTACTGGTGCAATGTCTTGTACTGGCATAAGAGCAAGTTTGGGCCAGTACCGGTGCAACGTCTTGTGCTGGCGTAATAGCAAGTTCGACTGGTAACGTAAAGTTGGTGTCACCATTATAATCACAAAACAATACTATCTACCAATTTATCATAACTCAAAATTACTAAGCCTGATGAATTGGCACAATGTGAGTTGCTTCTGTTGTTACTGACATAGGGATATGAGCCTCTGCAAATTTTTAGCTTAGTCAACATATAAAGTAACTGTTCATTATGCTTCAGATAACCCTTACTTTCCAATTTGATATCATTTGTTTACTCCAAATTAGAAAAATATTTTAGCTTTGCAACTGCCATCGTTTATTAATAAAATAAAGACAGCTTGAGTTATCCTAGAAGAGCTTCTTATTTTTCATAACTGCGAGTAAATATGACATGTGACTTAATTAGCAAAATTTTTATTAATTAAACTTCTTTATCTCTTGCATTACATGTCAATTCAGACAAAATTGAAATCTATTCGATCTTGCGAAAAAAATGAGTTGTTTGCTCAGCATAAAATAAAGACAATTTTTAAAAATCGAGGCGGCAAACTGCTCACCGAAATACATGCAATCTGCACATAGTGTAACAACCTCACTTCAAAAAACCTTGTCAGCTCAGGATATCTTTCCCACAGACTAAAAAGAGAGGGAAAAAGAAGGATAGAATAACTCAAGGCTTGGTTTCATATCTTAAAGAGAAGCAGAAAAAGACAGAACACCTCAGTCTACTAATTTGAGAGAGTGACCACAACAACTATTGATGACACCAATCATGCTAGTCTGGTTGACATGATAGTAGAGGGTGATGCTCCCCTAAAGGCTCACATCAACCTGAAACTAATTGACATCCGCTAGGTGGGGACGACCATCTTTCACATAATCTGCAGATGTGATTTCGCTGATATCTAGTGGACTGGGAAACTTAGAGCTTGTGCGTGCTATTTGCACATGTAAGCAACACTGACACATTAGTAGGATCTAAAATAGTAAAACTATTATAGTGGTATATTTGTAAAATGTAATTTGCTTAATATGTTATTTATTTTTATATAACTTTAATTTGCTTAATATGTTATTTATTTTTATATAACTTTATATTTTTTAAAGACACTTGGATTATCATAAGCAGACCAATAATGACTTTTTACTATTAAAATTGAATTGAGAACTGCGTGGTGCTAGGAAACAGTACCATCATAGGTGGGCAACACATACAAAATTATCTAAGAATCTAAGATATATTAACACAATGGTACCATGGAGTGAGACACAGATACCGATTTTCAGAAACAAAATGAAATTATCCAAAATTAATTGAGCATTAATAAATTTCATATGGAATGGAAATTAGTTTTGTATCCTAAAAACAACAAAATCAGTCATTAAAATCAAATTTGTATCCTTTTCGTTCAATTGAGCGTCTTAACAGCAAAATAAATTGCTAACAAAATCAGTCATTAAAATCGTTTTTTTATGGAATTTAATGGTTACCAGTTGGAATTTACAGAATTTATCAAACTCAGTGCTGGAAAAGGGGAAAAAAAGAATAGGAGAAATAAAATAAAATGCCAAACCGAAAATAGATCCAAAGTTCCTGTAAGGACCTGAAACTTCTCCATCATTGCAAACAGCCTAGTGAAAGAAAGGGGAGGTAAGGGTTGATTATTAAACAAAGAAAGAGAATGTGGCTAAAATAAGTAAGCACTTGAGTTTTTTTTTTTTTAAATTTATGCACGGTCAGCACTTAACATAAGCTGTCAGCTAAATGGTATATAAGTTTAATCATATTTTAAGCTAGGATTTGTGCAAATTATATGTGATTGATCTTTACAAAGCTATAGTCAAGAGGCAAGAATACTTAAACAGGATGAAATGTAATTTATCCTAAAACTTAAAAAAACAACTCTTATTTATACTGGAGGACGGACTATGCACCAGTCCTGTCTAGATATCGAATTAATTAAAAAGGAAAAAAAAGATTTTAGTAATACACTAGACTGGAAGGGTGAAAGTTAATGAGACTCTTATTTGATAATGATGTGGACCTTATAAGCTGTTTTGCTATAATTTTGCTAAAAATTTTAGTTAATTACTTAATTCTTTATTATACGGGATCATGTACCAGCATCTACAGCCAACTTCTCATAAAATAAATGCGACCAAAGATTAGGATATAATTACTTTGGTGATGCAATCATTGGGTGCTTAAAAACATGTGGAAAATGTGTGAATTTATTTTAACTTCAGAAGACCTTCCCTTATTTAATGATTAAACTTTTCAAAATCACATAATTTGAAATTGGGAATTCTGAAACTCTTTTAAGTGATTGTTCTTGGTCCCTAAGCTGCTACTTTTGTCCTGATTTTACTGGTACCTGTTAAGCTAAGAGCAGAGAGTACCAAACCCACCATTGTTTATCATTTAATCCCCTCTCAAAATCCAGCCTTGACTGCTTGAAAGGTGGAGTCATAAGGCAATCGTGTGTTGCCATGCTTTCTTACTTGATCTAGAATTTGAGAAGGCAAATAGATCTAGCACGATAGCATGAGTATATCGAGAGGGAGCATTTTATAAACCACTTCCTTGTCGGCATGCTGCCGTTGCTCGTCCCTTACCCCTCTATTGCCGCCAGATTATTTTTTTCTTTTGTTTCTTTCCTCAATGGCTTCGTAGATGGGGAACAGCGAGGCCGGGGGCGGAGGTGAACGCGAAGGCAGAGGCTGAGGCGGAGACGGAGGCAGAGGCCAAGGCGGATGAACAGTGGATAGGTGGAATTCTATGGAGAAGAAGGGCTTCTGTCGCCATTTTTTTTGGGAGAAATTAGAAAAGGATAGGAAGTAGGCTTATTTTGTCTTGTCCTCGGACCAAAACGAAAAAATAAAAAAAAGGATGGAAGATATATATAAAGTTCGGAACTGCTATGCACTCGCTGAAACGGGTCATATATCTGGTTATAAGCTGCAGCTTCATAATCTGATACAGAGTTCTTGCTGCAAAATCGGAAACGTTTTAAATGACGCAGATTAACCAATACAGAATAGATTAGTGTGTCGTTTAGTGATTTAAAAATTTTAACCTTGACACCCACACAAATTTATCTATATTTTAGATTCCTTTACTCGAAAAGATTAAATTGGAAACGCAACTCACAGTACGAAATAGCACATTAGATTGGACAAAATCTAATTATTACAAGTTAATGCAATTTCACAAGTACTAATTAGGTAATAATAATGTAAATTTACATCCACAATTATTTATTTATTTTTTTTAGATACAGAACATTCACAATTATTGGATGGTAAAATCCAGCGTGGGTGCGCACCCATACTGGGCTTTACCAGTATGCTGGTAAAGATTTACCAGTATCTGGCTCAATAACAATGCAAATTCATAATTAATTATAATCAAAGTTAGTCCAACACTGAGCAATTTGTTGACTGCTAATTACAAAGCGTTGAGAAAATAGAGAGTTGCAGCTGGAGCAAGGCCGAAAGTGCAGATAGTGTTAACAACAATCAGCATAGTCAGAGAGGGACTACGAGAAGAAAGGAGGCGCGTGTTGAACTGGTGCATACATGCCACAAGCAAGAGTGGAAGAAATGGGATGACATCATGACAGAGGGGGCCTGCATGGCCCCATAAGATTTTAGTTTGGAGGTAATAATATTGAAAGAGAAATCTATTCTGCCATTCTTTTTTACAAATTAGGAAACTTGCGGCGTGAGTCACCAAATATGGGCAAGTAAATATTTTGAAATATAAAATATGAATATATGAACATGAAAAAATAATAATTTAATAAAGATAGATATTTTATAATAAACAAAATCGTACTTGAGTGCCTTAATTATTTCCATTTATACTCTATTTCAAAAATTCGAAGCCCGCTTAAGATTTAGATATAAGCTAATTGTTAAATAACTAGCAGCAGTGCCCGCTCAATGTGCGGGCGGACTTTAAAATATGATATATGAAAATGAAACTATTAAAAACCAAATTTAACATTTTTTTTATTTTTGATATTCTAAATATTGCAAAATCAAGACAAGAAGGTCGTAACAATATTCGGTGATTTAAACAAACTAGCAAAAGATGCCCTCAATATGCGGGCAAATAAGAAAATAAAATTTTGATATTATTTTTGTTTCATATAAAACTTTACATGTTAGACAATAAAGATACGGTAAAATCAATAATTTAGTCTTTTCTTTTAAATAAATAGCTAATTTGGTAGTAACTTAATTTTAATAAAAAGTCTGACCTTAATCTAGACCACTGATCAAATCAAATCACACAATCAATGGTCCATAATTGATATAAGAATTGTTTAACATCCTTTTATATGACATGTTTACTCCTTTTATATGAATTGTTTACACCCTTTGTATGCGTGCATTTATAAGTAGTAGAGATAGTAATCGAGCACACATTAATATGCGGATATCTAAAAGAAAACAATTATGTTTACCGAAACGGAACGAAAAGAAAAGAGCATTTTTGTTTCGTCACTGAAACGGAACAAAAACAGAACAGCATGTTCGGTGGTCATTTTTCACGTTTGACAGACCTAATATGTAATTAACGTACAAACATGATACGGTTTTCATCATTTTGTGATTTTTCCTGTAATTGTTAATTGGCTGAATTGGAACGAATGATCATACATGCCTGTCTCCTTTTCAATACTTTCTAATTATTTTTTCTGTATTAATTGAGATTGGTTTCCAAGAAAAAAAATATATTAATGACGAAATCGGAACGGTGATCACGCAAATTATTATTTTCATTATAAACATTCCATAATCATTCTGTTGTCCATGGACCATGACATGCACGCCAGTTACATCTAATTAACAATATGATGCAAAAGGAAAATTTCATATAATTGGAAATCAATTGAAAATCAAATTTATTTTACCTAGCCAACCTAACAAGCACTCCATATTTTCATCCTTCATACCATGGTTACATACTACTACTAAGTTCTTATTACGTTATACACAAAATCTGATTTATACATTTCAAAGTGAAATGAAGCAATCAACAAGTATTAATTTAGACATCAAAATAAAAATAAATAATATCTTCAAACCCAAGTCATTATAAGTGATATCAACTTGGAAAATAAAGAATGAACTTATATAAAATTTTTTTCAATGAATATCGGACATCCCTTTTTATTTAAGTAACATCTTGAAGTAAATCTGTATGGAAGATTGAATGGCCACAAGATGTATTTTAGATTGAATGCGCATGATACTCAAATCCTTAATCGGTTACAAAGAAGATTACCATTTTCATTTTTATAAACAGAATCTTTTAATAGCTGTCTCGATTTATTAATTATTACACTGAATTTAGGAAAGCCAATTTTGCAATAATTAAATTGGCAATGAATTATATTAGCACTTGAAAATGGATTGCTTTATATATGCTAATTCTATTTAAATTTGAAAAATTTATATTTTATGCAACTAAAAATGGAAATGTCAGACAATTGAAGTTAAAAAAAGAATTTCAGAATCTGACATTAAAAAAAAATCAATTCCAGACAATTGAAGAGAGATACGTATATGAACCTAAGATTCTAAATATCTTGTATATGCCACAAAGGAAAATAATATAAAAAATGGATATGCCAGTAGACATAGCAGACGCGCCCACACAATGTGTGGGCAAATTGTTTAAAAAAAAATTTATATAGTAATAGTTATCATGCATATTCGACATTTTATTATAGAGTACGGGTTTGATGCATGCATTTTGCGTAAATTAAATATCATTCAAGATTAAACTACTGAAAAACATTATGTAATATGAACAGATCTATGACACTAAATCTTATTTTCATTCTCCCATAGAAAATTCGGTGTTCAGAGAAAAAAAAAGTAACACAATAATCATCAATTGTGCGTGCAACAGAACTTGTGCGCACAAACATGACTTTGAATACAGAAACCTTGTACCACTTCTCTTTTTAGTATACAAACTTGCATGTCAGTAACTGATATCTAAGACTTCTATGAATTCAGTTAGGAGCCAATGTACTTTTAAGCAAGATCTTCTCAGTAATGGCAAAAAAAAAAAAGAAATGATGTCAGTCAAAATAAACCTTTTGGATCCAAAATGTGTCATTTACAAAAAAATCTAAGTGGACATGGCCAATCATTGGAACCAAGAGGTGGGACCAGTAACAGCTTGGTCATGACTGCCAGCAATGCCATTTCCACCTGCCACCACCACCTCCACCAGCTCCAGTTGGCCAAGCAGCCTCACAACCATTGCGCATGTTACGAAATATGCTACAGAAAGTAAAAATTTATACTTTGCCCAACAAAATTGGTTTCTAATACCCTCAATGGTTAAGGGTACAATATGCTACAGGTTTTGATAAGTACATAGAGTGTTTACAGAATAGAAATTTATCATATTCACAATTTAAAGACCAACAGAGTCACAAACTAACTCATATTAACACTTTTGAGTTCTCAAACCTAATTGCATTAATATAGGTGGATCTAGACCCCACCAGATTGTCAGGTCACACAAAGAAGTCCCTCACTTTTATTATTATTACCGAGTGTTATTGAAATTACAAAAGGAACTTGATCAGTGTAGCAAAAAGGTTGAATCGACATGCCTGAATCAACATAACTTGGAATACTTTGAACCAAAAAGGTTGAAAATAAAATGATATTATGTAGCAGCTTGGATCTGGTATGGTACCAGTAAAAGAAAAATCAAACAATTGGAGTCAAAGATCTCAGGTTTGCCTCCAACTTGAGGCGCTACCAAGCTGTTTGATCCTTCAATTGATCCTTTACTCATGTTCCAAGGATTTTATCGATTCATGAAAGAAAGAAGGATTACTTACTCTCCTGGACCGCCAGCTCTTAAGTGACAGACAACATGAATTGTGGATTTATTGCAGATGCTATAGTTAGCAAGAGTCTTGTTGTCTTCCAATTGTTTGCCTGCAAAAATAAGTTTTTTGCTAATCAGGTGGTTTACCTTCTACATCGTGCACCTTATATTTAATATGGTGAATGGTGTCTGTGGAATCACATTCCAAAGTTATAACATTCCCAATTAGGTCTCTTATAAAAATCTTCATTGAAATCTGCAAGCCTTCGATACTGATACAAACAATTCAAGAAAAATACACAAGTTTTTTTGCTGATTCGCCACTAACTCTGGTGGATAAAATTCTGGCAACAGTGTCTACATTGTCTTTCCCAGGGGCGGATCTAGTACAGGAGATCCCATGGCAAGTGCTTGGGTTACAATTTTAAAAATTGAGGGTCAGTATATGTAACTTTGGGCTGTGCCTAGGCTAAAAAACAATGGTGCCCAGGCATTTGATGGAGATACAAGTATTTTGTGCTAAGGCTTGGCCTAGAAAGGATTTTTTTTTCCACTTTGTTTGCAACGGCATTTGCTTCAACAAAATCTTGTGCTCAGGCAAAAAAATTTCTTTGGATCCGCCCCTGGTCTTTACTATTTGTCTGCCAAAATGATCTTAATTGGCTACAGTGCCTAGTTAGTGCAGAACATTAACTTTGATTACAGGAACAACTGAACAAACTTTTATGCTCTTTTAAATAAAAAAGCAGGTAGTGATGCAGCTCTTAAATTAGAGAATATTAAAAACAAATGACCAAATGAAGAAAGACTGCAGATCGAACCAAATCTAACAGAAACTATTTCACAAAGTTATGCAGAAATGAAGAACTTACAATTCTTAGGAGACCACCAGTGGTATTGCCGATTGATTTGTTATGCAAGCTTCAACTAATGGACAAAAGAAAACAAAAACAATTAAGATTGTTACCCATGGACTAATAAATAATTCCAGACGGGAACATAACACTAATAAAAAAAAAGGGTGAAATATGCTCAAGGAAAGAAAGGGAAGGGATGATGGAGAGAATAGTGACGACAAACCTGAGATTGGGGGTTCTTGGATGGCGTCGCAACCAGATGCGACAAAAAGGAAGAGGAGGAGCGGCGATCAGAAGAGGCGCGACGGAGAGCTTGATGGGATTTTGAATTAGAGAGGGGAAAGGAGAACGACAGCCACAACTCGCCAAGAGAGAAGCCCGAATTCGCGTGAGAAATGAATTGAGGCGGCTGAAAAATGATATGCGATATTAGCAGAGGGGGGAGAGGGTTATACAGAGATTAGAAGGTTGTGTGCGCAAAATAAAAAAATTGTTTATACGGAGAATCGAAATCCCGAAGCGGAGCGTCGCGAATTTGATACAAACCATCAGCGCCGTGACTCTTTCCTGTCAAAAAGTCTGACCCTTAGAATTAAATACAGATCAAAACCGTAGATTGCACAGATCAATGGTTTATAATTGATGTTAACAATTGTTTGAACCCCCTTTGGTGATTTTTGTTGCGACCTTTCTCTACGTGCATTTATAAGTAGTAGAGATATTTAGATCTAAAGATAATGATTAACTTAAAATAATATTTTTTTATAATCTATTGAATTACTATTTATTATAAGGAACAAAGATATGCAACTTTCTTTTGTAGAAAACAGTAAAGATGACAATAGAGATACCACTGGTACTGACAATAGAGATACAGTATCTTAGTTTAAGCTTTTGGAATAGCTGGTTGTTGGCATAGCATTAGAGCATAATTGATGTCAGGACATATAAATGTGTGAAATTAGTAGGCTCAAGGCGGTACATAATTAAGACTATTAAAAATATTAGAAGCAAATTCACATAAGATTAAACTTTGTAACGCAATCATCAATTGACAATTACATTCAAGCGTTGTTTTATTGAAGCCTCATTGCCAAGACGAACTGCATAGGTGCCCTCTGGGATGACTAGGAGCATGTCCCCTTGCTTGTGGCCAGATTCAATGTACTCCACAAATCCTGAGATCTCCCACTGAGGCAATGCAAATTTGCCAATAATCTCTGTACCGTTAAGCTCGATGGTCTTAGGGCCTTTTTCAAAGTCGCCATTGGGTAATAAGCCTGCATGAGAATTTAACAGAAAGAAAATATAAAGGAACAAACATATAGGACTTAATTTTGTTTTATTAAAAATTCAAATGATGCATTTATAATTTCGGAAAAATAATAAAAAAAAGTCGAGTATATGTCCTACTCAAGTTCCACATAGTAGTCCAAGCAATAATCCAAATATAAGGCAAAGAAAGGGTTTATTTCTCCACACCCACCGAAGTATTCCTTCAAACACTTCACAAAATCCCCCACCTCCACCTCCCCTCCCCAACCCAACCTCCAACACTGACCTACCCAAAACATAAATTACCTGTTTCTGCAAAACAAGTCTTACAAAAATCAAAATAACATCAAGAGAATCCGAAAATGACCTTTGGAGAACATCTAGTCTCAGACCTGATTTATCATCATAGAAGTCTCTCGATTTTAGTACAGAAACATTGCATTCCTGTCCCAGGTTCCCAGGACAGAAACCTCAGTGTTCTGTAACTAAAAGAGAAACAACTTGGATTGAAAACTACAAACATCATGGACATCCTGGATGTTCTCGAACATGTATGGTACTCCCAGGAGTACCAATACAATAAGCCATGTGATGTGCAACTAATGATGACATATCATATGAACTTTTATCCTTGTAATGCCCATTGTCCTACTTAGACACAGCCTCACCATTTTCATAAATATTATTGGCAGCAAATATTTTGAAACAAGCATAAGAATTCACTTATCATACTAATTCGTTACAAAACGCAGTTCAGTCTACAATTTCATAAACTATTACGTTTTACTAAACTCATTCCGAAGATAAGATAGCATACGGGGTACTAGATTAAAAGAACCTATGCACAATCTCTGTTGAAATACCAAGACCCATTGCAGAAATTTGCCTGGATCATCCATTTGGTTAGATCTGAGATTCTATTCAATAACAATTTCAATTCAGCATGTGATCGAACACACATTATGCCAACACAATCGGTACAAATGCACAGGGGTTTTAACATTCAGACCTACCATGGAGGCTTCATCATGCAACATCTACCAAGCGCTGACTTAGCGCGCCCCCAATTGACCACTCTGGTGTCCTCCAAGAGGAACACAAGAGGCAGAGAGGAAGTTAGGAAGGTGTTTCATTATACCACCACTCATACCGCCATACCAGGCACTGCCAATTTCCCTCCGCCTCTCTCTCTCTCTCTCTCTCTCTCGCACTTTGAGTCTTTGACCTACCTTTGATAAAAACACAAGGCCCATTAACCGAGCAATGATTTAATGGGCTATTATGGGCCTAAAGAGGTCATGAATTAAGTATACACCAACGTTTAAATTATTTTGTCAGTTTGTTTATTTATTGTTCGTTCGGCAGTAATGCTGTGAGCCTGTGACGAAGCTATCTTTTAGACCCGTGTTATTCTTATTCATGCCCAGAGATCAACGCAAAACAAAATTCCTTTCTAAATTAGTGGCCTTTGAAGATGGCCCAAATAGTGCCCAAAACAAAATTCCTTTCTAAATTAGTGCCCAGAGATAAACGCCTTGTCAGCCATGCCACTTCATCGGAAAGAGCCTTTGTGCACTATGCATAATGCCTGCTGGCTGCTAGCCGCACCCAGATCCTGAGCAGTCGAATTTTTTTTTTTAATATTTAAAAATTTTAAAATTTAAACACCGAATCCAAACCGTTCATCTTGTTCAATTTTACGGGCGATGCGTTTTCATATAAGTTTTATAAAATTTGGAGTCGATTTGATAATTGATTAAGTGCTTAAACTATGAACGTATCAGAATTAATCAAACCAGGTTCGTTCATTTGTTGACCACTTAATCAATTATCAAATCGACTTCAAATTTTATAAAACTTATATGAAAACGCATCGTCCGTAAAATTGAAAAAGATGAACGGTTTTGATTCGATATTTGAATTTTAAAATTTTTAAATATTTAAAAAATAAACATTCGGCTGTGAGGATCCGGTTCCGCTGCTACCCTGCTACCTGCTACTGGGGATTTACTATAACAAGAACTTTACAGTCCAACATATGACGGATAGGAATCGGAGCAAATAACGTGCCAAAACAAAACATGGCCCCAAAAAGGGATGGGAATTCCCACTAGCGACGACCCATCTGGCCATCTCCGGTATGATCAGATTATGAGAATCTGCCTAAATTTCTTATAACAAAAAAAAAAAAGGTCACGGTCTAAAAGTAGGGAATTACCAAATTATAAATTTCTTTTTACTCATTTATTTATTCACTCGTAACAGTACATCGAGTTGAACTATTTTAATGATTTAATAGAATAAATCTTGTACTTTTAATTTGAAGAATTTGATAATATTGTATTTAATTTTTGAATATATGAACTCAGTACTTTTAATTGAATGATGCATGCATCTTAAATATCGGGAAAAATATTACAAATGCAAGAGTGAACCAGAACCAGAACACATGCGAGGAATACTATCTAATTCAATGCGTTCAGTTAGAACTTAGAACACTTTGGATGCATAGTACTATACATTTTAGAGTTCAATCTATCTGTTATAATCTGGTTTCAATTTCATCCATATATAACGCATTAATAAATTAGTAATCCAGTCCTCTTTTTTTATCGCATTAATAATCTGGTTTCAATTTCATCCATATTTTATCATTATCATTATCATCATCATCATTATTATTATTATTATTATTATTATTATTTTTTTTTTTTTTTTTTTTTTTTTTTGGTGTACAACTGTCGATATCCGAAGTTTATTTTTTAATTTGTTGAGCTAGTTCGCTTCCAAAGAGTATTATTGGTTTTTCAATATTTGAAGTACAAGGTAAGTGTACTGAAGAAGTCCTTTATTATATAATAAGAACATTCTTTTTGTCCGATAAAAACCATATCTTCGTTACACTCGAAATTTAAAAAAGAAAAAACAAAATGGATTCCAAGGATGTATCTCTATCTCTATCTCTACTACATATAAATGCACGCATACGAAGGATGTAAACAATTCATATAAAATGAGTAAACATGTCATATAAAAGGGTGTTAAACAATTCTTATATCAATTATGGACCATTGATTTGTGTAATTTGATTTGATTAGTGGTCTAGATTAAGGTCAGACTTTTTATAGAAAAAAATAAGTTACTTAAATTAGCTATTTATTTAAAAGGAAAGACTAAATTATTGAGTTTATCGTATCTTTATTTTCTAACATGTAAAATTCTATATGAAACAAAAATAATATCAAAATTTTATATTTTTATTTGTCCGCATATTGAGGGCATCTTTTGCTAGTAATATATAAGTCAAGGGATGTATTAATGCATATATTTCGTTTATTATCTAGAACCTTTGAATGAGTATGATTTGATTTAAGTAATTTCATTAGTTTTTTATATTATGAAATTTTGTTTCCCTTAGATAAAGCCATATCCTCTTTATTTCAAATTGCAACACAAAGAATAATCTAATTTTGTGAAATGTCCATAAAATAATTTGTCTCATGTTATTTTTCTAACTAAGCATTTTACATCATCACAAATTCACAAACTTGAAATTATCTAAAGATATATTTTTTCATCTGATCCTAGAATATTAATAAATTTCAATCAATTTGCCAGTTATGTCCAAGATTTATATATAAAAAAAAATGGGCTTTTCCTTGGTTTCGTGTTTATCTTCAATAAACTTCTCCTAGAAAGATATATTCAATGCTCTCAATCTATGGCTGCATTTTGTCGTTATCATGTCATGAGATTTAGGCCAATATCTTAAATTGACTAGTATTTTTTTAAATTTATACGACATGTAGTGAGAAATATTTTTGATAATAAAACCATAAAATATATATTGGCCTTCGATAATGATGTTTAGAAAACCAGAAATAACATCTGAGATTTCATGGCATATTCTTCTCTTAAGTCATACTCATTTCATTCCCATGGGAAAAAACAGAGTATAAATTGAGGAACAGAGAGCAACGAGACACACAAACAAACACAAGAAAATTTCTTTTGGGAAAAAAGCGAGAAGAGAAACAAAGAGACGAGAGATGGGTTCATCAAACTTTGCTTATATAGTCTTTCTCTTGCTTATAGCAGGAGCTCCTCTGTCCTATGCCTGGGGTGTTGATGGCCATTACATGATTTGCAGGATTGCTCAGGTAATTCTGCTAACTTTAATTTTTCATTTGTTATGGGTGTTGATTAATATACAGTGGTACGTACAAAAGCTTAAACATTTTTTTTAATCTTCACTCTAACTCAATTTGCCGAGGTCTCTGAATTAAGAAATGACAGTAAGATAAATTCTGTGTACCTCATCAAATATTTGTTGTCAAAAAATGGCTACAAGAACATCTCAACCTATGTGAAATTGTGATTCATTCTTTGCCGATATATAAATTTTCAAATCAGCATGAGATCCAACTTTTTCTTAAAAACAAGGGTATATATTTGCTGCCTGTCTGATACGTTACAAATGTCATTTTTCATATCCCAAATATTTTCGTATTAATTTTGTATCCCAAACATTTTTCGTATGCCATATTTATGTTCTATTATTTTGCATAATAGTTACATAATGTAGGACTATACCAATTTTTAATTTTATTAGTTGCGAGGTGAATTTTCTACTAATCACCTGAACTTTGATTTCCAAAATATGCAGTATATAATTGTGTTTATTTAACTTACAAAATTGAGATAACTTAATGTGACTTTGACAATTTGTAGAGTCGTCTAACAAGTACTGCATCGAGTGCTGTACTGGATCTATTGCCATCTGGTGCGAATGGAGATTTGGCATCCGAATGCTCATGGGCTGACAATGTGAGGACTGCATATCCATGGTCATCACCACTTCATTATGTCGACACTCCTGACAATTTGTGCACTTACGACTATTCTAGTGAGTTGTTTTTTTTTTTTTTTTGTGATTTGGTTATTTGCGAGGTAAACAATGTGATTATCGAACCACGAAGGGCAAAAAAAACTGAGGTAGAAACAAAGTAAGCAACTACAATAACCAAATTGCCATGTAATTAGATCGTTAGTTTCAAACACCAACCAACTCGTACATAAAAAATTATGGTTCATTTTATTTATTCCTTAAATATACTGAAAATGGCTTTACTTTTAAATATTAATTTTAGATTAAAATAAGATCATGTGACCCTGATGTTATACCATAAGTCCATAATTCATATTTTTGCTTCATCTTACTCATCTGAAATTGTTATTTTTAACATCTTATTAGGAGATTGTCATGATAGCAGTGGAAATGCTGGGTATTGTGTTGTTGGAGCAATTAATAATTACACCACACAACTTCTATCATACCCCACATCAACATGTGAGATATATCATATATGCAATACATGCTTATTTTCAATCAACTTTTTTTTTATGACAACATTTTCAAACATTTCTGAACCTGACGTGTGCAATTTTCTAGAACATATCTATTACCTCAAGCTTGTAGAAATTTAAGATGCAGGTTCAAAAGGGTTTGATATACAAGCCTTAGTAGCAGCTTCATTACATATTTGATAACAGCTAGATATCTAATTGAATTTAACAATGATTTTTAACTATCAAAAAGATAAAATAACATATTTAGTACCTTAAAATTGGAAAAAAAAAAAAGTTTTATGGAAAAAGGTGAACAAGAACTAATTAATGTATATATTTTTCATGAAATATTTTTTTTTATTTTTAGACAACTTAACTCAAGCATTGATGTTCTTGGCGCATTTTATGGGAGACGTACACCAGCCTCTTCATGTTGGATTCACCACTGATGCAGGTGGTAATGGTATCACTGTGTATTGGTATACTACGAAGACCAATCTTCACTCTGTAAGTGAAAACAAATTTATTTATTTTAAGAGTAACAAAAAAGAATGAGAAAAAAAAACTTTCTGTTTTCTTCTTTCGCAAATATTAACACAGGTTTTATTTATTTATTTAATTTTTTTTGAAGGTATGGGACACAAAAATCATACAAACAGCCATGTCTAATTACTATGGAAATGACCATAATATTATGGCAGATTCAATCAATGCTAATATTACGGTACGTGCAGTAGTAATTTTTATGTTTCTCCAGCCGTTCTATCAAGGCGTCTTGAGACCTTACATCTTTGAAACACGCGCATCACAAAGATTTCATGTCGATTCACAACAATTTTATTTGGTCGACAATTTTTGATCGTTGAAGAACTTATATACAGTTTGTGGACATTTCGATCTGAGCTAGATATATGTTCTCACCTTTAAACTAACCAAAAGTTGTCTTATAATTAGCAATAATATGATGGGGCTGCAGTAGTTATTAAATCAATTATTTCAAAAACCTTTTGTGACGGAAATGCATTAATTGCACTTTATTTTATTTTAAATATCTCTACTACTTATAAATGCACCTAGAGAAAGGTCGCAACAATTTTTGTTAACAATTTTTATACCGTTGATCTGTAAATGTATGGTTAGATCTGTCTCAACACATCTCTATGCGCACGCAAGGAAAGAATTATCTCGGTTTTTAATTGCTGCACAGAAGGAAAAAATTTTCTTTGGATTTGATTGGTTTTCCATCTAATATAGAAACAATTGAATAACATATCAATTTGTATCGATGGTAAATTAAGAAACATATTTTTATTATCTAACATTATTTTATTTTTTTATTTGCCCACATATGAGGGCATCTTATGCTAGTATATATAATGCATATTTGTTTGTCATTCAGTCTGACCAGGTAAGCCAGTGGGACGCATGTGGCAGTAGTTCAGCTGACTGTGCTAATAAGTAAGAGTTGATTTTGCATAACAAACTTATTATATGCTTTTATTTTTCATATCTATAGTGTCTATATGATTAATGAAAATTGTAATTAAACGTTCCTTTCAGTTTTGCAACGGAGAGCATTCAAGATGCTTGTAGTTATGCTTATCAAGACGCTAGCCAGAATGCAAAATTGAACGGTATATATATTTCAATTTATATTAATTAGAAGAGAGTTACATACATGAAGAGTATATGGATATAATGCATCATGCGCATATATAGCAATAATGACATTGTTGCTTGCTATTTCAGATACCTATTTCTTATCTCGGAAACCAATTGTGGAGACAAGAATTGCGCAAGCTGGCGTCAGACTTGCTAATTTACTCAATCAAATATTTGTATAATTTCAAAAATTGAAGAGCGCCATGTCTACCGGAAAAAAAATTTGAATAACAGTGTCCCATGCCTCCAACTCACCTTGTGCGATTTGTGATTTGTGAACAATAAAGTTTGGAAATTTATGGAGATTTTATGTGACTGTTTCATGCAACACTTGCTAGTGTAGATCTATCTATGTGGTTTTTCCTTTGATACTTTCTGGCTTTGAACAAAACTAGCTTTTGATACGCGCTTCGCACGTGAAGCATTGTTCTTGTAGTTAAACAATAAATGTTGGGTAATTTCAAGTTGGGGTAGGGTATCAATGGTAATTGTTTTAAGACCGACATACAATTATAATAATTGCTCGAATTATAATTGTAGTTATTTGAATAAATGTCAAATTATCTTACAATTGATCTCTTGTTATAATTAATTGAATATTTTGGTATGTGTGTCATTTTTTCTATATTTGCCATTTATGTCATTACTATTTTTTGGCGTTAATTTATTTTTAGGGGATCTTAATTGTCTCTGACATTTTTAGTATATGGAAAGCGAAGGACTGTCTTAAGGTTAGGATATAATCATTAAATTTTTTTTGTTATAAAAAATATCAAAATTATGAGAACAAAACAAATTGTGTACATCTTGGGCAAAACCAATGGCCATAAGGTTTTCTAAGTTTTAAAAATTTGATCAACTTTTAAATTTTTCAATTGCCAATAATCTATAATTGAATACCAATAAAACTGAATATAGTCTCAAAAAATAATATAAAATACTTGGCATCAATAGATTCCTCATAATATGTTACCATTCATATAAAATTTGATAAAAAAGTAATTTAACAAACTGTCAAATAATTTAAAAATTATAATGCAATGATAAAGAATTCGTATAAATCTAAAAATCATGAAAACTATTGTAAACATTGGAAAAAAATTAATATCATTGGATAATTTATAATTTGAAAGCATAAAAATAAAATTAAATAAAAAAAATTAAATCTAGGAAGCTCTATCAGAAATCCAATATTTAAAATATTGTTCGGAAAATTTGTAGAAGTAAGAAATTATGTAAAATATTTTGAAAGCATAAAATAAAAAAGTTTGTATCCTTATTTTTTTATAATTTTGTTATTACTTATACAAAATTTTATACATTATCAAATTCCGAACAGACTTGGAAACAATTAAAAAAAAATTATATTTCTGAAATAATAGAATTAAACCATCAGATTTAAAAATTCAAAAATAATATTTGAATACTCTATAATTATTAAAGTTTATATTGCTGGGTATTTCATATTTTTGAAATTAAAAATATAAAATATTTATACCCAATTGAAGTAATAAATATCCTCAAATAATTTCTAAAGTACCACATATTTCATATTTCACAAAATTATATGGTTAGATTGAAAAAAGTTGTGTGGCATGATTAGATTTGTTATAATTTTGAAAGAATTTATATAATATTTCATGCAGAAATAAAATTGTAAATTACTTTCCAGGAATAAAAACCTAATGACATTTGTGAAATTTTAGATATTCAATTTTATGAGATTCAGAAAATTATTGCAAATATTTTATAAGTCTATAATTATAAAATTTTATATCACTAAATTCTTCATATATCTTTGAGTATGCACATAAATTGTCATAGACAAATGATTTTTTCAAGTCTTCAACATAATTTAAAAACAAAACTCTCATGTAAATTAAAATTTATGAGATTTAGAAAATTATTTAAAACATTTATAAGTCTATAATTTAAAAAAAGATTATATCACTAAATCCTACAAATTTTTATGAGAATGCACATAATTTTTCATAGTCAAATGAATTTTTAAAAATATATTAACAATTTGAAAACAAAACTATATTTCTCTAAAATATAGAAATAAAGGGTCTATTAATCTGGAAAACGGTAATTGTTATTTTCAAGTATTTAAGATGATTTATTATAGTGCTAATTTTTTTTTTTAAAAAGACAAAAAGTTAGAAGTTACCATTCCATTATACGAAACCTAGTTGATACAAAACAACAACAATAAAAATTGCCGACTCATGCAAAAAATGTAGAAAGCCATCAAACATCTTAAAATTAATAAATTTCTTAAATTATAGAAATAAAATACATGTCTTAAAATATTCTTAAAATATTCTCAAATCTTGTTTTTTTTTTTAAAAAAAAAACTTTCTGGTTGATGGTGTCATGGATGCTTATACAATTTTCATCAAATTAATTTAATTTATAATTTTTGGCAATGAATTATTAATTTTTAAAATAAAGCAATATATTTGTTCACATTTTCTTGTTTGTATTTGAAGTCTAAGTTATCAATAAAAAAAGTACTTATGGTCATGATGGTGTGAAATGAAAAATATACGAGAATTGAATTGCCACAGCCCAAAAAAAAAGAAAAAAAGCATGACGTCATGCTTACATTACAAGTGTTACTGTAGAAAATGCTCCTCACATTGTATAGTATAGCAAAACTATCGCGCTTTGCGCAATTAACGACATCCAATTTTTTTTAAAAAAATAGTTAAATTAGATATGTCATTGGACTTTTTATAATTTTTGAAGAACATCAAAAAAATTTTATGCAAAAAATAATTTGAAAAGCTTGTAAACAGTTAAATAAAAGACTAAAATCCTGAAAGAGTTGGTTTAAATTGTAAAAATGAGTTTTCAATATACTTTGAATTAATTTTTGTTAAATCAGATTTCTCATTCTGAAAGTATTCAATCATCCATATAAAATTTAATGCAAAAATAAATTTAAGAAAACCCTAAAAAAATATATAATACAATTTTGTGAACTTTCTAAAACATTTAAACCATATATATATTTCAAATGTGTAAAAGCAATAAGTTTAATAACATTTAATTCTCTATTTGATAAAAGAATAAATTTAAGAAGAACTTCAAACAATTAAATATGTAAAATATCATTCTTTTTTAATATGACATAATAAATAACATAAAATACTTTAAAAGTCCAAAAAAATTTGAGGTGATTAGATTTTTTATAATTTTTAATGTGCATAAAATTTTATGTACAAATATATTTTATGACCACTAAAAATTTTATAAACTTAAGATAAGTTTTAATTATAGAATGATATATATATGAAGTTTGGAAGAATATTTAAATTATTTTAAAAGTCTATAAAAACTATATAAATAAACTGTAAATATTCCGTTCATTGAAGAACGGAATGGAAAGAACTTTAGAGGAGGTGTGTTCGATTGTAGTTTGGTTTTGAATTGGGTTTTTAGTCTCAAATTTTTTGCCAATTTATACAAGGGATTCATATCTAAAAAATATTATTTTTAATTAGGAAATCTTACACTAGCCATGTGATAGGGTGTGAGATTTTTTTGTGGCCGCAGCCCGCATGTACATGCTTGGGCACATGAATTTGGGTGGGGATGGAAATATAAAAGAAGAAAAAACATGGCTCCACATTGGGAAGCCACCCAAGTGACTGTTAAGGGAAAAAGGAAAAAATATTTATGAAGCCAAGTGGAATCAATGGTTCTTATCTAGTCAAATATAAATCAACGATCTGGATAAATATGAAGGAGTACTGTAGATAATACTCCTCACATTGGAGTATTATTTGATGATTTGATGATTTGATGATATACACATATGGAATTTCGTTTAATTGGAATTGATTTTTTAGAATTTTGTTGGGTCTAATAACCTTAAACTACTACAAATAAAGTATTTCATAATGATTAAATTGTATTATTCAGCTTACAATTCTTGGTGAAAATTGATTAAATATATATTGGAGTCACTATATTTGATGTTGAATTGATTAGAGTTTCTAATCTCTCCTTTAAGAATGGTTCCGGCCTACGAGCAAGAAAAATATATTTCTCATGTGATTCCATCCCCTTTACAAAAAAAAAAGGTTGAAACTAGTTGATATTCAGATCCCAGCACAAGATGGTTCTTTTATAACATAATATACGTCCAAAGGCAATGATTTCGTTGGACATTCTGGCTTCATAATAGTATCATTTGATTACTAAACTCTCTTTGGATTAATATAATGTCAACATTTTACTCGATAATATTTGACACAACTAGAGCTAAAGGTGGAGTCAAATTTATTTCGACAAAAGTACAAAAAAAAATATTTACAAAATTTGTAGATAAAGAACCCTACGTAACATATCTAGTTCCCTAATTTTATTACAAATAATAAGATATCATTTTTTTAAATTATTTAAAGATGATCAGCAGTTTACGTCAATACAAGTTCTTCCTACGTCAGAATAAAAGCATGACATCTTTCTTATATTGAAATAAAAGTGTCATATACACAGAATTACCTCATAATTATTTTAACATAAGGTTATCAAAGCCTCTTAATTTTGCCTAGTTCCTACGGCAATTATTTTGGCGAAAGAATTCTCGCCCTCTGAATCGTCTTTTTTTTTTTTTAATTTACCGCTTCGTTTTTTATTACTTTCGCATGACGTCACTAAATTAAATTTACTTTGACACGCAGTACAAGAGCTACACGAGTTCTGCACCAGAAAATTTCTGAGAGACGATGATAAAAGAGAGCTCCCACGTGGGGCCGCGCAGACGGGCCCAGCCCTGGAACCTACAGTATTTTGTTTTTTCCTTCTTTGAATCTTTTCTAATCGGTAATTACTATGCCATCCAATTTTCCGCGTGCTGACGTCAGCAAAAAATTTTTGACCAATTTTAGAAAAATTTTTGTGCTGACGTCATCAAATATGCTGATTTAAGGGTTCTGTTAAATGTTTTAAGGTTCTGTTAAATGTTTTAGGGGTTGAATTAAAGTGTATAAGTGTTAAGTTAGATGCACCAATAATTTTTTACCAATTTTCGAAAATTTTTTTGTGCTGACGTATCAAATATGCTGATTTAAGGGTTCTGTTAAATGTTTTAAGGATTGAATTAAATTGTGTAAGTGTTCAGTTAGATGCAACAATAATTTATTTCACTTTGTATGTTGAATATGATCATTTATTTCTTCAGCATTTAAGGGTTCTGTTAAATGTTTTAAGGGTTGAATTAAATTGTGTAAGTGTTCAGTTAGATGCAACAATAATTTATTTCACTTTGTATGTTGAATATGATCATTTATTTCTTACTTACGAAATTTGTATATATGTTCAGTTTATTGTTGTAAATGTTCATATTGTTACTGTAAATGTTTGCTATGTTTGTTTGTATCTGTTCATTTTGTTTTTTTATTTAACCAGTTTAATTGAACACAAAAACTACGAAATCAAATTTCTGCTGCAACTAACTGAACACATAGACTTTAAGTTCATCCTGTTGGAGTTATGTCCTAGAAGTCAATATTTAATGACTTATTTTCTTAGTTTATGTTAATGATGATATTTGATCATTTGTTCCTAGTATTTATTATTGACAGATCATTCAGGTTGAGGATCTGAATTGTAGATCTCTGTGGATCATTCATTAGAATGACAATAATAAATCTAAATCGTCCATAATCTTGATAATTAACAAGGAACATTAATTATCATAAAAGATTAGTATGCAAGTTAAGTAATGATTAAGTTCTACAAATCATAAGTAAGGAGTTACGAACTTAATTGCATATGTGTATGTTATTGGAACATAGTACAGGACTTGACCCAATGAAATAAACATATGGATTGTGTTATGTGTCATTGTTTATTTCATATGAGTTTGATTCTAAGTTTGAGATGTTCATCTTTTCCACATGAGGATAGGTTCAATAAATATCGTCTAACGTTGATTCCTGATAAAGGCTGCTATAAGGACTTTATTTATGTTCTCTTGAATTGTGCGGGGAAAAGTTGTTCATCAAGAAAACCGTATGTCCCTCATTAGTATACCTAGTGAGTGATGATATCTGTTTGGGCCCCTTGATGGAGTTGGATCGTATGCATGCAAACTAGACGATCAACTCTAGATCAAGAAATGTATAATCTGCAAGAATGACACATTCCTATCTTGGATTATACAAAGATATCGTGTGACATAAGAATCAAACAAAGAAATACTTTTATTTCTTATGCAGGATTGAGATATTGTAACGGTACATTATTTATACGAATTGGGAGTCATAACGTGTTGCTAGATACCGCTTATGATTATTGGAAATAAATAACGATTTATTTCCATGGCCAACATAGTATAAATCCTAAAATAGGGTCGCACAAATAGGATTCTAACCACTTGGTGCATTTATTGTTTATTCACAATAATGTGTATTGTGAAATGTGATAAGTTAATTAATTAATTATATACCGTTATGAACCGTTATAATTAATTAAATTAAAAGGATCATATGGAAACAATATAATGCATTAGCTAATCATAGATTAATTATTAATGAGTTAATAATTAATTATGTTCAACTTACTTTAATTAGTTTGAGCTAATTGGGCTTCTATTTAATTGGTTAATTAAAGGCCCGATTTAAGGAAGAATGAAGAGACAATTAAAGGAGATTCATTAATTGGTGAATTAATGAATAAAGGCCTTTTATTAAGATGGCCCAAGAGAGCCCATTAGGTGGCCTCTTAGGGTGGATGGCATACTTGTAAATAGTATGAAAATTGGATGAGAGTGATTGGCTATATAAAGGGGTCTCTTTGGGAGAAAACCCTAGCCGTCATCTCTCTTCCTCTCCCCTCCCTTGCGCCTCCACCTAGAAGAGAGATTTTTCTCTCTTCTCCATGGCTCTTCCCTTCCTCTCTTAGCTCATGTGTTGAGCATCCCACCTCTCTTCCTCTCCATTAAATAGTTAATTAAGAGAAGCAAGGTGATTAGCAAGAGGTTCAAGAGAACTAGCATTCTCTTTGAGCTTGGTGGTGGGTCCTTGGTGGGCTAGAGGCGGCCATAGATGGTGGAGATGGTGGAGCACGCACCCCATCGACTCCCATGCCATGGATTCGAGCCTCATGAATACAATTTCATGAGAGGTACAATTTCTCCTACCTTCTCTCTTGATTGGATGTGTGATTGCTTTAGCACTAGATCTTTTGATTTGCTTGTTGTTAATGGTGATTAATTAGTTGTAATTAATCTAAAATTAAAATATGAGCATTTCCTAACAGTGGTATCAGAGCTATGGTCGTGCTTAAGGTTTTTCACACTTAATTAAGTGAGAATTCGTAATTAATTAAGTTAATTAGTGATGTGCATGCTTGCTGGCCCTGGAATGGCTGTTTTCTGTCTTGTTGCTTGTTTTTCGTGGTGTAAAGCTCTCTGAAATTTTTTCCTTCTTATTGGAGGTTGTAGCCCTTTGAGTTGTGGTTGTTTTTCCACTGGAATCATTGAAATTCGATGTAAAATGAATTTTTAGTGATTTAAACGGTAACAGTGCGCAGATCTGTTATTCTGCTGCACAGTTCTGTTGTTGTGGTTGGTAACAAATAAGTTTGTATACAAAGTACCTGTAACTTTTAGATAGGATTATTCTAAACTTGATGCTCTTTCTGGATATGTAAATTTTGTTGCATATTTCGGATATTATGTGGGCGTTCAAGGATGAAAAGTGATGAAGTTATCAGATCTGTTTTTTCAAACAAACTGATTGTTTTGAAAAACTGTACTTATTGAGAAACTTTTATGGAAAAGTGTTGAAATGGAAATGTTCTCCTTTAAGTCTGGAATCTGTGAAAATTAATTTCATAGATTTTCATTGAGATTTGATACCTCAACCGAGTGAAACCTTTTTGGTCGACGGTCTATTCCAGAACAGGATACCTTGCTTAAATGCTTGTTATCTCGTTGATCTTGAATATAACTTGTGGATTTTCTTTTCATGGAATGATAGCCTATTTTATGTAGTATTTTTCTATGTAAATTGTTTGCTGGAAAAAATATCAAGGGGATGATCATACAGATCAAAAGGTTGAGACCCATAACAGAATTTTCTCTAACGGTGCTTCGCGCACAATCTGAGGATTTGTCTTTTTTGGTTCTCCCTGATGGTAATTGATCTCTCCTTGAGATTTTTACAGGTAATCACAATCTTTGTAAGGAGTTCTCTGGATTTATTTCAGATTTTTTGGAGACCGAATTATTTTGAATTTTTTTCGAGTCCCGAATTTCGTATTTTAATTAGTTAAAATAGTTTCTAATTAATCAATTTATTGAAATGTTAATTAGAAGACTCCTTAAATACCCTCCTTTCTGTTTTTGATGGTTGGATTTAATTTAAAAGGGCTTAAACAATTGGTTGTTAAGGTTAAGCCTTCTTTGCATTCGAAAAACTTGAGCAACAAGTATGCACAAAGATTCTAATTAATGAAATTAATTAAGAGCAAGTGAATCATGTATATTGTATATGTGCTAACTTTGTTTTGTAGGAGGATGTGGGTTTGATATGGCTCAAGATGTCGATGCCTTGTGTGTTGTAAAATGTTGTGAATGCATGTGATTACTTGTAAAGTGGCCTAAGGTGCCTTGATAATTAAGTGGTTAATTTTTGATGTAACTTGTGAGGCTTGCATGCCCCTAAGGCCTAGGCGGAGTTTTAGGAATTTTATCACATGTATTTATTTCCCTTAATTATTAGATAGGATCTTAGTAATTAGTGGGAGGGCTTGATTAGATTAGTCTCGTTACATGGAGATGCGACGAAGATTAATGCAAGCGGGAGCCATACAAACCCACGACAATGCTTGAGATGCTTATGTTATGTGATTATTTGTGAATGCCTTGAATTGTCATAGGTAGGTATGGGTGTATGCTTACACGACCACCAAACAAGAGTCACATTTTTTGTCCCAAACTAAATTGATTAAGTCGACCGCCTTCCTTCTCTCTATCCCCCTCACGTCAATTGCCAATCATGGCACGGTCCGCCATAGCGGACGTCATGGTTGTCAACCTTGATAGTCGGGGTACAAATGAAAAGATTTGTTAGGAGCAAATAGAGAGAGGTTGCTTATCGATGGACCCAACAAGTTTTCTTGGACATCGGGGCGAAGTTTGTAAATATACTTAGATATTTACAAACCAAGAGTCGTATGGTTGATATGATTGGTTGGAGAACCTACCTTGTCTAGTTAAGTAGGGTGTCGTGCCATAGCAGGCTCTACTTGATGAAAACGGGGATCTTGGAAAACCAACTACATTGGGACATTAATTAAATGTAGTGGGGTTTTTGTTTATCTTTCCATAAACAAAACATTGCATAAACTAAATGACCTTAAATTGAAATTATTATAGATATTAAATATGTTAATTTCGTTGCGATCAATCTTTGGAAAACGACAAGTTCGTTTCTAAGGTATTTACTTGGAGAAGAAATACCGATTCCTAAGACATGTTCTTGGAAATGAGAAACTTGAGCAAGTTTAATCCCAAAAACGTTCCTCAACTTTCCGAAAATAGCTTCGCAATGATTGATTAGTTTTGACGAAAATTATTCAATAAAGCGAATGCTTATATCCTTTTAGAAGTTCTAGACTTTTGAATTGGAGAATTCATAAGGACTAGACTAGACTTCTATACTCTCATCCACTTACTCAAGAAGACGTTCTTAGAGAAAGTAAAAGATAGACTCAATCATTTATGATCGAGTAATGGAGTATGAATTAACCAAGAGACTCTTCTTATAAGAAGATAAATATTTCATTAGCTTGCGAACCGAAAGGTTTGAGTAGCTAATTGACAACTAGAGATATTAAGATCTCCAATATCAAGGATTGTTGATATTGTCATACAATATTTTTCTATGGATAAAGGATATGTTGTTCGCACACTTGTTAGTGCTTAAAGTAATTGGTTAAGTATTAAAGGAATACTTTACCAAGATATGAGTTGAAACTTTGAGATCCTCACTAGTGACCGTGTGTCACATGAGATGTTTCATTTGCCATTTATGGGAGGCATTTGAAAGGTTGTCCGAAATACCATGATGTTCTAAACCTTGAGATATTTGTCGTTCAAATTATCTCACTATCTCTAATTCACACTAGTAATTAGGTGCTAGTTCATGTGCTCGCATTTAACGAAATGTGTAGACAATGATGAATAAGAGAAAGTTCGAGATAAGTAAAGTAAACTCCGTTTTGGAAATGGCTTATACGTCTAGGCCGCTACCATTGAATACGTAGAGTTATCTTTACTAAATAAAGAATTTGTTTAGGAATTTGAGGTTATATACCTTATTCCAAACATCTCATAAAACCTTATCTCCATTTCATATTTGATGATGGATGATCATGTTTTGTAATAGAGAAATGTCGTTCTCTTATTGTTATGAATTTGTGTATAAGATTTCACGCATCTTGATTGAATTTGCTTGAAATAGATAAACAAATTTCGAATGACAAATATGTAAGACTTCACATAAAGTATTTGACTTTTATGTAAAATAGTCGCTTAGTCGAATATAAACAAGAATCGCATTATGAGAGTCTACGTAACGTGGAGCTCGTAAATCAATTTGATTGCAAATCAATTGAAATTCATGTGAATCGTGTTTGTTAAATGACAAAAGCGCCTTTGAACTACGAAGGTTTAAAGGACAAGTAACCTTATTAAGACATACATATTGATGTATATAGACCTACAGGCACTTGTGCAATTGAAAGGTTGTTGAAACTTTACCACTTGACCAACAATCATTGTAGATATTAACGTATCTATTTGATATGATGTAAGTATGAATCTTTTGACAAGATCAAAAGGATTTCAAGAGTAAAGTTGAAAAACTATTCAATAAAACAAAAGTCTTAAGATGGATCATGGTAAATAGTTCAGTCATATAGTTTGATGTATTACCTAAAGAGTATGAAATACGTTTCACTACTCGCTTCATGAGGAACATTGAAAAAATGTATCCAAAGATGAAGGTATCGAACATAGTTTGATATAGTTCGATCGGTAATAAATCAAATTGACTTGTTCGACTCATGTAAGGGATTTGTGTTTGAGGACAATATTGTTTACACTGAATAAAAATTCCATCGAAGTCTATTGAGAAAGATATCTTACGAGATTCGATCTCTAGGTATATTGTTTCTCAAGATTTGGTATTGAGAAGCTTATTTCAAAGTTCGATTGATTGATAAGCTTGGACCCAAATAAGACGCTTAATATGATGTAGGATATCTTGAACTAACCGAAAGGTACTACTTCAACGAATATGATAAGAACAAAGTAGTTGTTGCTTATCATAACGTAACCTTGAAGAATGATATTCTCAAGAAGAAGTAGTGGGAGTAAAGTGAGCATTAAAGGAGTTTATGCGTCACTACAAGAAGTACATTTATAGGAAACTTGTCACTCCATACATGGTGCTTAGTGGGAGTTGAGCGGAACTTAATTCACAAGCAGTTGTGAAAGGAAGAAGTTCATAAGCACGCTCGCTTCTAAAGAGTACTCAAACATCTTACGAATGGATGATGTTAGAGAAACTCGTGCAGTACATTAGGATCAAGAACTTATTCTACAAGATGTTGTAGAAGTAGTTTACTGACCTCAAGCACCAATCCTACAAAGATCAACGAGAATGAATTGCCTAAACTGAAAGGTACATAGGCTTCACAACATCCTCGTACTTGATATATGAGGATCCGTTGATAAATAAAGAAACGATGGAAAGACCCGATTCCACAAGTATGGTTTGAATTTGTATGATCTTTAAGTGCAATCCATATATATATAACAACAAGGTATAGACCTTGATTGATGTTCAAGAAGGAGCGATCCATCTAGAACATTTAAGATCTTTAAAAGGAAAGATAGATATGGATAGCAAGTCGACTATGTACAAAGCACAATTTCATGATTGATGCTATGTCTAAGTCGATAACCAGTTGACCATGTACAAAGCACGGCTTCTCGCTTGTAGTTGTGTATAAGTCAATAAAGATCATTCTAACAATAATTATATTTCGTATATATAGATATATGGAAAAATACATCAAAACCGCCTTCTTCGATTGAATGAAGGAAGTTGTTGTGTATTTGACACAAACCGAAGATTTTGTTGTATTGTTAGAAACGTATATATGCTTCAATGATCCATTAATGGATTGAAGCAAGTACTGTGGAAACTGGAATAAACATTTTGACAAGTAAGTCAAGGAGTTGAACTTCGTCAAAAGTATCTTGTATAGACAAGATATTCAGTGGGAGCATTATTATGTTACATGTATTGTACAAGATACAAGACATTAATTGGGAATAAAATTAAAGAAAGGAATATTGTCAAGATCTCATTGGAGAATGTTTTTCTCAGTTGAGAACTTGGGTAAGTCACCTAAATCCAAGGAAACAAAATCTATGGAGATAGATTATGATGGATGTCAGGTTTGAGAAAATGTGCATATAATGACAAGGTGTTATAGTTACACGAAAAGATAGACTCCTAGAAAGGATGTCTAACCATGTTGTATGGCAAACACTTGAGTTCTACTCGGTGTGTTGCAACTCAATTCGAGAAGAGTGCATGATACAATTCGAGCATCCTTCTGTTATGAGTTTCATTACGTACGCCATACTTATGCACATGCCCCTATGTGTTGTACCCAAGGAGTATGACAATCAGTTGTCAAGTGGATACAAAGAAAAACACATTTGGACAATAATCAGGAATGTCCTCGAGTATCTTAAGAGAAAGAGTGATATGTTTTTCCATCTGATAAGATAAAAGAAAGCTCATATAAATTGATATATTGATGCTAGTTTTCGAAAGATTGATATAAATACAATTGAGCTACATATTTTGTTTAAATGTGGTGTTGTAAGTTTAGAAGGTGTTCTAAATGGGATATTACAACCGTTTCCGTCACCAAAACAAAATATATAGCAACTTGTGAAGCAATGAAAGAATGTAGTAAGGATCGTGAAGTTCTCAGTCAAGCTAATATGGTTCTATGCATCTCGAACCATAGCTTAAACTTGAAGAACCCAATATTAAATTGGTGATCCAACTAAGATCTATGACGATGTCACTTGATCTCACATGATGATGATCAAGAACACATATATAGGAGTATATATGTATATAGGGTCAAACAAAATTGGATAGGTTCGCGGACACAGCGAACACTCTAACTTAACCTCTACCTTAAGCGGCATACGAGATGCAGTTGTGCATCCATACGTGATGGACGTATGAGTTACTTGCTTTAAGCGTATAATATCATTTGAGGTTCGAGACATGTATATATATAGATATATGACATTGTTCTAAATTCTTCACTGGCTAGAAGTCACTATTGATTGACTCTAGGCCAAGTGGGAGATTGTTGGAGTTATGTCCTAGAAGTCAATATTTAATGACTTATTTTCTTAGTTTATGTTAATGATGATATTTGATCATTTGTTCCTAGTATTTATTATTGACAGATCATTCAGGTTGAGGATCTGAATTGTAGATCTCTGTGGATCATTCATTAGAATGACAATAATAAATCTAAATCGTCCATAATCTTGATAATTAACAAGGAACATTAATTATCATAAAAGATTAGTATGCAAGTTAAGTAATGATTAAGTTCTACAAATCATAAGTAAGGAGTTACGAACTTAATTGCATATGTGTATGTTATTGGAACATAGTACAGGACTTGACCCAATGAAATAAACATATGGATTGTGTTATGTGTCATTGTTTATTTCATATGAGTTTGATTCTAAGTTTGAGATGTTCATCTTTTCCACATGAGGATAGGTTCAATAAATATCGTCTAACGTTGATTCCTGATAAAGGCTGCTATAAGGACTTTATTTATGTTCTCTTGAATTGTGCGGGGAAAAGTTGTTCATCAAGAAAACCGTATGTCCCTCATTAGTATACCTAGTGAGTGATGATATCTGTTTGGGCCCCTTGATGGAGTTGGATCGTATGCATGCAAACTAGACGATCAACTCTAGATCAAGAAATGTATAATCTGCAAGAATGACACATTCCTATCTTGGATTATACAAAGATATCGTGTGACATAAGAATCAAACAAAGAAATACTTTTATTTCTTATGCAGGATTGAGATATTGTAACGGTACATTATTTATACGAATTGGGAGTCATAACGTGTTGCTAGATACCGCTTATGATTATTGGAAATAAATAACGATTTATTTCCATGGCCAACATAGTATAAATCCTCAAATAGGGTCGCACAAATAGGATTCTAACCACTTGGTGCATTTATTGTTTATTCACAATAATGTGTATTGTGAAATGTGATAAGTTAATTAATTAATTATATACCGTTATGAACCGTTATAATTAATTAAATTAAAAGGATCATATGGAAACAATATAATGCATTAGCTAATCATAGATTAATTATTAATGAGTTAATAATTAATTATGTTCAACTTACTTTAATTAGTTTGAGCTAATTGGGCTTCTATTTAATTGGTTAATTAAAGGCCCGATTTAAGGAAGAATGAAGAGACAATTAAAGGAGATTCATTAATTGGTGAATTAATGAATAAAGGCCTTTTATTAAGATGGCCCAAGAGAGCCCATTAGGTGGCCTCTTAGGGTGGATGACATACTTGTAAATAGTATGAAAATTGGATGAGAGTGGTTTGCTATATAAAGGGGTCTCTTTGGGAGAAAACCCTAGCCGTCATCTCTCTTCCTCTCCCCTCCCTTGCGCCTCCACCTAGAAGAGAGATTTTTCTCTCTTCTCCATGGCTCTTCCCTTCCTCTCTTAGCTCATGTGTTGAGCATCCCACCTCTCTTCCTCTCCATTAAATAGTTAATTAAGAGAAGCAAGGTGATTAGCAAGAGGTTCAAGAGAACTAGCATTCTCTTTGAGCTTGGTGGTGGGTCCTTGGTGGGCTAGAGGCGGCCATAGATGGTGGAGATGGTGGAGCACGCACCCCATCGACTCCCATGCCATGGATTCGAGCCTCATGAATACAATTTCATGAGAGGTACAATTTCTCCTACCTTCTCTCTTGATTGGATGTGTGATTGCTTTAGCACTAGATCTTTTGATTTGCTTGTTGTTAATGGTGATTAATTAGTTGTAATTAATCTAAAATTAAAATATGAGCATTTCCTAACACATCCCTTAACGTATTTAACTGAACACAAAACACTAAAATTCTAAATTATTGCTGCACCTAACTGAACACATATATACTTTTAAATAATCCTTTAACGTATTTAACTGAACAGAAAACACTAAAATTTCATTATTGGTGCATCTAACTGAACACTTATATACTTTAATTCAACCCTTAAAACATTTAACTGAACCCTTAAATCAACATATTTGATGACGTCAGCACCAAAAAAATTTCGGAAATTGGTCAAAAAAATTTTGCTGGCGTCAGCACGCGGAAAAAAAACTTTTTTGGCCTGTTGGATGGCGCTGGTTCAATTGGATGGTATTGGATGGTTTTTTGTTGGATGGTGTATATAATTTCTGTTTCTAATCTAGCGCCACCTTTATTTTACTTTGAGGCATCATCATCATCATCATCATCATTAATTATACTTACTAACTATTAATATTTAAATACAGCATATTTATATTTTCTAAATATTAATTTCTCAATATATAATTATTTATTAACATATTAATTGCAAAAGTTACTTAAAATAATATATATGGATTTATATATGAACTTTAAAATAAATATAACCAATATTTATGGGGCTGGTCATGTAATTTACAGAAGAGAAGATAGAGATGGGTCCAATTGGAGCCCAGCCCGGCAACGTGAAAGGAAAACTAAATAACAAAAGAAAGAGAATGAGGAAAAGTGGAAAACTAAACAAATTTCCCTGCTCCAATATAGTGAAAGTCAAAAGGGCCGGTCCGAATTTTAAAGGACCGGACTCAACAGATTTGATAGAAGGGTCGGGTCGGACCGGATTAGGAAAAAGGATTAAGATGAGACGAGTTAGACGGGTTTATTTTTTGAAACATGAGACTGGCCCTTCGAAAATCCGGCCCTTCTAGGTCCTTAGTCCTTTTAGTCCTTTTAAAATAATACCAACATTTAATTTTTCTAATAATTTTTTAATCACTACCGTCTCATCATGATTAAATGGTCGCTACAATTGAAGGACAATGTAGGACTCGGCCCTTCAAAATCCGGCCCTTCAAAATCCATCTTTGAAGAAAATCAGACCCGGCCCTTTTAGACCCTTGTCCGTCGTAAACCCTTCGAAGGGCCGGTCCGGTCCGGATTTTAGAACGGTCTTCCGAAGGACGGGCCAAGGACCAAGGATTTTTGGACTATCACTACTCCAATATCAACGGGTTTCAACCTTGTATTATGCATTCCTTTGAAGCATGAGATACACGTAACATAAATATGCACTAATTAATACAGGCTTGTCAGTGTACCATTTCAAGCGTCAGCACTGATCAACGCTCAGCAGAGGATATTACTAATTGGTCTACTGTACTCTTTACTCGGCTTCCTGAAAGGTTTTATTGGAATTAACTTTCTTCGCTAATTCGTGATTATCGAAGTAATTTAATTATGAATTGAACTGTTCGATTTATTGGGGAATTAAACCGTCCTAAATTCAAATTATTGGGAAGCATCTGAAATTACCAGTGAAAGTCAGACTTGAAACTGGAAATAGGAAGTCAGAAATTTTATTGCAGTCCTGCATAATCTGGATTTGCGGCATCATTTAATAGCGATTGAGGCATTAATAGCAAAATTAATTCTTAAAATTCCGAAATTTCTCGTTCAAGCACTCATTTTATTTTTATTTTTCCAAGAAATGGTATCCCTTATTGAGCTCTCATTCAGAGTGCAAACATATACAAATGATACAACTCCGAAACAACCCAAGCAATAAAAGAATAGAAAAATCACACCAGCTACATGTTTTTTCTTATTAATCCTTACACACTAATTTGAAACAAACATGAATACACAAAATAAAACTGGAAATTAGTGTCATTAATTATCTCATTATTGGGCCGCCAGCCATTGTAATGCTCACAAGCTGCTGTTCAATCGCATGTATGCCGTTTTGGCAAACACCACTGGGATGACCATTGCTACTGTTACCAGAATAAATATTGTGATTTCTTCCTGCTGCCACCTCCAGTTCGATGCATTCCTTGAGCTGTACGACAACCTCGGTCATGGTTGGCCTATGGGCCCCATTCTCTGCACTGCACTTGAGCGCCACGTCAGCAGCTTTCCATACAGAGTTGATGTCATAGTCTCCTTGCATTCTTGCATCCACTACGCTCTCTATGTTGCCCCTAGAAAGCCTCTGCCGCACCCATGCAGTTACATTCACGTATTCGCTGTTAGGTCCGGTTCCTTCGATAATTGCTGGTTGACCTGTTATTATCTGAAGTAGGACCACTCCAAAGCTGTACACATCACTCTTTTCAGTTAGCCTTAGCGTCATGAAGTACCTGCACATTTAAAGACATCGATACATTACTTGCAATACTTTTCTTTTGTGGGTACTTTATTACAGGACAGGGCATACTACTTACTCAGGATCGATATATCCTTTGGTACCAACTGGAGAACTCACTGATACATGTGTGTCTTCATTACTTCTGAATGCTTTCGACACGCCAAAATCAGCTATTTTGGCCTCTAATTTCGCATTTAAAAGAATGTTGTTTGGTTTGACATCCTGGTGAATTAGTGGCGGGTTGCAACCCTTGTGTAGATACTGCAACCCTGTATATCATTGATCAATTTATAATTTACAGTTCATGTAAAGAAAATTCCATGTACAGTACACTAGGATACCTATTTAATTTGATTGACATTAAGTAGCAATCCGTATACACTAATTGAGTATTATATTCTATTTGTCTTCGCACCTATTGCAGAATCCAATGCAATTTGTATTCTCTCTCTCCATGTCAAAGGCTGACCGCCTCTGGCTCTACCTGTTAAATAAATAAATTAGCTTACATGTTTGAAATATATTCAAGAAATAAATGTACGAGATGAATTAATGTTTTAAACTTTAAACCTCTCAAGTGATCTTGTAAACTTCCTTCAGACATGTACTCGAGGACAAGAGCCAAACAATTTTGATCATTGCAGTAGCCAACAAGGGACACAAGATTCCTATGATGAATCCTTATCAAATGTTGCGCCTGTAAGAAATCATGTGTTCTCCATAGAGGTAATAATAAATAAGATAAATAAACAAACAAATATAAACTTACTTACCAGGATAATAATGTAACACTGAGGTTCTTGTTTCCCTAATCCGTGTGTGTGTGTGTGTGTGTATCCTGAAGTTTATCTTACTGCGTACTGCAGAGCTAATTTATGTATATTATTGTGTGTATCCCAAAACTTGTACTCTTTTTGTTGGATGAAATCTATCATCTATTAACAGTGCACAAAATTCCATACCTCCACCATAAAGTCGTTAACCTCTTGTGTGGACCTGTCGCACTGCATTTTAACAGCAACTTGAGTTCCATCAACCAAGCAACCCCTATACACAACCCCAAATCCGCCTCTGCCGATCTCTCGTTGGAAATTATTTGTGATCTGCTTTAAGTCCCTGTATGTGAATTGGTGGTTCTCTAACTGTAGAGAAGTGTTCATCGTACTGGATATGTCAGGGTTTTCTGGATTTTGGGGATTTATTGAGGGTTTCTTGGATGAACCTTTCCAAAATAAATGAAGTTAGTAATTGGATTTCAGCTTTGTTGACTAAGGTAATATTTTCTTTTTCCTAATTAGATGGTTGTAGTTGTAGTACTGAAATAACAGGGTGAACGTTAGCTCTTGATGTGTGGATTATTATTTTTTCCCTTTGATACATAAACATTGGTGAACATTGATAGTTAATAAACAACAAGACCAGAAAAAGAAAAGTATATTGAGAACCGCATTCATACATAAAGGACTTGAATGACATAATTTAATATTTTTTTCAATACCTGGCCGTCTAAATTTACATATGATAAGAATGCCAGCTGCAGCTAAGATCAAAACGACAACTATTGGGACAATAATAGCAATGGTTATTTTGGAACTATTACTCTTCTTTTTCGACTGGTTGCATTCAGTCCCATCATAGCAGAGATCCGCATTATCTGCAACTCTGTTGAAAAAGATAATACTTGTCAAATATATATATATATATATATATATATATATATATATATATATATATATAATATATACGAAGAGTAAATTAATTTGCAATTTTTTTTTTTAAAAAAAAAGTTGAAAACAAACCTCAAGGTTAATGACCCATCTTTTGATTTTTTAAGGAGAGCAGATGGAATTGACCCATTGAGTTTGTTGCCCGTTAAATCTCTAAAGAAAAGAAATTTGGGTTATGTCTTAAAATTTCAAATTAAGTTAAAAGGAGTTTTCAAAAGGAACTTACAAGAGAGCAAGTGATGGCAACTCAGAGAGAACAGCCGGAATTGACCCAGTCAAATTATTATGAGATAAATCCCTGAACAGGGATACACAGAAAAAAGTATTATAAAAACGTTATATATGCAAACTGATTATAAGGTATTTAAAGTGACAAATTTTCTAACAAAACTCTTCAGTCAGAGAAGCCAAGGAAAATACAAAATAAAACACGTTAAGTACATATTTGTACTAACAATGTCTGAAGTGCCTTTAGGTTCGCAAATGCATTTGTTACTTCACCAGTCAATCCACTTGATGCAAGTCTCCTGTCAAAAGATAAACAATTATAAAATGCCAAGTAGACACTGCCAACAATAACACCAAACCAGGCTAAGTTTCTTGAAATCACATATTTTTCTTTATTGAGAAATTGAATATGAATTATGAAATCATAAATAACAATAAAGAGTGAATTGACTGAATTCCAAAAAAAAAGCATGTCAATTGGAAGTACATCTGCTGGTGGACCAAAGGCTGTTGAAAAGTTTGCGGTTATAGGAAAATAAGCCACAGCATAACTTAAGCATATATATATATACCAAGAAAAAGAAATATTGGAAGCTTACTGACAGAACATCAAGATAAATTACAGTATAATTAATAATAAAAAATAAAAGGAACTCACAGAACAGTGATTCTTGGAGAGCCAGAGACAGCATCACTACAGTTCAAACCATCCCATGCGTAAGTCTTTGGAACACATGGGTCACCATACCAATCTCTCTTTATCTGATATTGTGATTTAATCGTATTTATTGCACTTACTGGTTTTCATCATACAAAAAAGGCACGTATTACTCAATAATTTGGTCAACAAAAATGGAAAATTTGAATTGTGTAGCTAGGAAAATAAGAAACTTACCATCCGCACTATCAGTTGGAATGCCGGAAACCTGAAGCACCACAAACACCTCAACAGCATTGATGATAGGCGGCAGAGTAGAATTAGCAGTGGCCTTGAGTGTTAAAATATACTGCTGCCTCCCATGGACTGGCTTGAACCCATAAACTGCATTTGCGTATAGAGGTTCTGGCGAGAATGGTCCTGGGGAAAACATGGCATCATTTAATGTGATGTTAAATTCACGTTTTTGGTCTTTAGTTAGGTTCATTAGCTCAGAGACGTGGAGGTTAGCCAAGTATTCAGGGTCTTTGTCGGGCGGATCAGGCAGCCAGAAAAACTTGAGCTCTGAGGTGTTTGCAGGGGTCGCATTGACTGGTGTCACAGCTGTCTGCAGCACAACAGAAGGTACCTCGAAGATGTCATTCTGTACATTTTGGACATGTGAGCTGGTGGTGATCTCTGTCCAATACGGGTAGTTGCTCCATGGCTCCCACATCCTGTCATGTGGATCATCTGGGTATCTGTTTTTTTTTTTTTTTTCACATAAATAGATATTTAGTGGATATTTTATTTGTACGTAGACATGCTTAAAGTTCTTTTACATTGGCTCTTCATAATTGCTACTTATCATATGAGAAAAATAATAATAAAAAACATCCTAACTTTCTTTTAATATCCTTTTTTTCCTTTTAAGTTTATGACAGCTCTTTTCATAGTGTAGATAATTTCTCACTGTTAGAAAGTTGAATTTATGAAGAAATGTCTGGATCAGAAGCATACTATTACAAAGACCTTTTCCAGAAAAATTGGAGGAAGAAGAAAGAAACTCTTAGGTCATCGGAATAATATATTTTTTTTCTTCAATATATATTCTGACATTTGATTTCAAAAACAATGTTCAATATTATTGGAGAAAAACAAGTGTAGTCTAGCAATAAATATACCTTATGATTGTGGTGTCTGTTGGCCCTGCATTTAGCCGGTGTTGAAGAGCCAGAGACTGACTCGAATTTGCGAGAGGGTAGAGACTGTTCTTCATTGGCCTTAAATCCAATGAAGAAATAAATGGTGTTCCAAGGCCGGTGTTCACCAGACAAACTTGAATATAATCAACCGGAGCAACAAATATTACTTCAGCAATAGTTCTTTTGTCAGGATTAGAGATGTTAACTGTCTTCCAGTAGTTGACCCCAATGTGAAGGTCAAATATGACGCCCTTGTTGAGCCCGTCATAGTTACCGTACATGAATGTTGCTCTCACCAGGTACTTCTCCCCTTTCACTAAAGATCTTATTGTATAGCAATTTCGAATCCCATTACTAAAACTTCTCACATTCAAATAATGCGGTGACAGAGTTGATGTTACGTATGCCGCTGATATGTTATGATTAGTTCCAGTATCAATGAATGCCTCCTCAGAACTGTAAGTGAGTGTGCTGCTAGCGTCTTTGTAACTAGAGTTACCAGCTAGTCCGCAATCAATGCTCACAAATCCTACAAATGGAAACAAAAGCAACTATAATTATATTCTGTAAGGTACCAGCTTGAGGAAATGTGAAAATTTATAAGAACATAATTAACTATAGGATTTTGAAATTAGTGACCAAGGGTAGAGGATGAATATGAAGCAATTTTCAAAAGCTTACCGGTATCATCCGCCTGACCGGCCACACCAGCATTATTCAGGAACATGATAGCAAGAAATACAAACCAAACCACCATTGTGCTCATACTATAATTGATCACTGGTACGTTAAGTAACTCTCTCCAGACTCTCAGGCTCTTAAATATTATGGACATAATTATGTTAATGTAACTCTTGTTCCTTTTTTCTTGTTTATACACCAGGTTCATAATTCCGAGTATAGTCAACTTTCCTACAGATCAGCAAAGAACATTTCTCTCTCTAAATAAATTAAGTTGCAGTTTTTATGTAATGAGTAACGACTACAGGTTGTTCATTGTACTTAATTATAATGGTCCATTTCATGACTCATAAATGTTGACATTTGCTTGTTTGCAAAATGTCACTACAATATTGGAATCGTACTCTCAAATATTCAGTTATTTACAGCAGTTGTAATACAAACACTTTACTTGTGGCTGGAGGTTTACTATTTTTAAACACTGCCAGAGAGAGAACTAAGTAGAAATGATGGATTTAGTCATATCTCCAGTTAGGAGTAACGGACGCCTCCATTTTCTCTGGCAGGCTATAGGAGTAAGAAATAATTTATTTTTATTTTTGCCAAAAACAGTAGAACGGGAGTAAATACTAGTTTTCATTTATTTGTGGTTTAAATGGTATATATTTTTCATTCTATACTCAAATACAGTACATTTTTTCACTAGCATACAGCTTTACATATTCTTCCGGATAATTAATTATTTTATTTATATATTTCTTGCATCAAGCACTTAGAATTTAATAAAATACTAATCACATAACATTGCTTAACCTTTCCGTGATACGTAATTATAATTTAGTTGAAACTCTGTTACATAGGGTTAGTCGTAGGATAACTGCTTGCCATGTTAAGGTAGAACTAGTAAGAAAAATTATATAAAAATTTAATGGTACCCTCAATTAAGTTCCAGATATTAGAGAAGATCAAATTCGTTTTTAAATAGTAATTAAGGTCAACTGATTTGTACGTAGATCGTACTTCCGGGTATTTGTACCAATCTTGTGGCGACATGATGGGGATGGTACGGGTACCCTCCACTTGTCTTATTCTAATATAGACAGTTCATAAATTCTAAGTTAACGATCATCAGATGATCTAATTAAGCACTCCAAGGTCAACATATTGTGCATTATATCCTTTTTAAGTAATAAACCCCCTATATATGTGCGACTGTGCATAAGATAACGGATGACTTGAATAATACAGATATATTTTTGTTCCCCAATTTTAAGGGAAATTAAGTTCACGGTCCTTGAACTTTTTCTTCCTTTTCCTTTCTCGTTGAAGTAGCAGAGCCCAAGTGAAACACCAAAGCTATGATCTTATGGGTGAATATAGTTTTTTACCTTTTAAAATTACATTTATCGTCACAATATTTCTCTTTTATAAAGCTATGACATACAATCTTGATGTTTTAACAAATATTGTTAATCCTTTGATATTACTTGATATCAATATCATATGAATATATAACACATAAGAGTTAATTTTATAAATAATTTTTATCAGGCCACATTATTTATATTTTTAATTCAAGTTAACTTTAATGTTATATTTATCTTAATTAGATGGCTCATGTTCATGGATCATTTTTATCTCTTGATTTAGAAAGAATATGTATTTTTCATGCCTAAGATGCAATTTTACTATGTTTTAACATGAAGTAATTATTGTACAGTTAATCGTGTCGTTTATAGTTATAAATGTTGTTAGCCTTAATATATATGTTTTTGTGGTCCAAAATTAAATATAAATTTATCACATTTATTGTCCAATTTTAAATGTTTTAAAATAGATATATTTCGGGACAGAAGCACAAAACGATCCCAAGTTTTTGAAATAATTTTTAAAAATTATCAGGGGCAAAAGTTGTATATTATAGTTGCTCTGCTATTACAAAAAAAAAAAAAAAAATGAACATGAATTTGGAAGGAAATTAATGGACGTGTACATTCATGTTTTTTTTATTTAAATTAATGAAATCAAAGATGTGATAGATGCAGAGATATTGACTGATGGAAATGAAGTCAATGGCCGGGATTTAAACATTTATGTGCATTTATTGGAAGGAACGTAAAGAGTGGAGGCGAAGAGTAGACTTTGACTTGTAGACTTGTAGAATATTACTTATCTTCAGCCGAATTCCACGAATAATTTGTTCTCGTTTATCGTGTTTGCAAATTATATCCTATTGCCACTTGTTTATATATAACCAATGTATTTCTTTCATGTGGGCTGATTGTTAGTATATCAATAAATTAAACCAAATTTGATGGACTTCTTCGTTGGCAATGCAGTAACAAATGTATAAAACTGTTCGTTTGTACGTTCCGACAAAACAACGGGCGTTGTGCAGGTGAATTTAATAATTATGACGATGCTGCGTATAACATCAATTAAAATTATAATTTAAATTTTGATTTTTTTAAAATGTTAACAGTCAATCCAATTGGTTCAATACCTAATATACCCATGCTTTGTTAACCAGTATGGGTAAGATAACAATAAGCTCCAAGAAGCTTCCAGTGACCAGCTGTATCACTGATTTTTAGATTTCAGCTGTCGCATATTTGTAAATGGAGAATTAATTTTCTGTAACTACTCAGGCCTTGATATGTTAATCAAAACACAAATTCAGAGGAATGCTTCTCTGCTATTTCCTTCTGTCGCTTTCTACGTGACAATGTTTTACATATTTCTTCAAACTTCTCATGCTAGCTAGCTAGCTATTGGTACAACCGTACAAGTCAACAAGACATATAAATAACAATTAATTGACTGCATATGATCATTTAACAATGTAATTTGTCATAATGAAATTTGAAATTGTGTTACTTTTTTCCCCCCTTATAGCCTTTCTTTATTTGACTGTTAAAAAAGTATATTCCCTAACCAATGAGATGTTAATTCTATAGTTTCTTATAATGGAAATTACCACATATTAAATTCAACCTTTTCATTCCATAACATGGACGATTCTAGGCCTTTATTTTAATTTCAATAATTCAATTAATAAATAGAAACCCAAACATATAGCAATAATATAATATATTGTCACTAGCCTACTAGTCTTCTTATGTTCTCGGCTCCCGTCTGTATGACAGACACTGTTCTCGAATCTAGCTAGCATTACTCATTGCTGTGTAGTATCTCGTGCTCCTTGCAGGACCGTTACCACTATTTGCAGTATGATAACTTCCACTCCTGACAGTACCATTTCTGCTATTCTGGCTGGTATAGTAGCTGGAATAAACGTCCCTCCTGGACTCACCAGTTGCCTCCAATTCCATGCACTCCTTCAACTTAATCACGACATCAGGCATAGTCGGTCTCTGTGATCCACATGGCTTGGTGCATTTGAGGCCTAAATCAGCAACTTTCCATACGGAATTCACATTGTAATCTCCTTGCATTCTTGTATCCACTATGGTTTCGATGTTTCCTCTCACGAGCCTCTTACGTACCTATTGCACTATGTGGGTGTTCTCAGATCCATGGTTTGGTGCCCGTATTATGGCCTTTTGGCCAGTTATTAGCTCTAAAAGTACAACTCCGAAGCTGTAAACATCACTCTTTTCTGTTAATTGAGATGTCATATGATACCTGTTTGAATTACGAGAACCAGTAAGTAGTAACAAAAATATAATGAAACCAATGACAGTACCAATGGAAGATATATTAAAGAATTAAAGCAAAAATATATATACTCTGGATCCAAATATCCATGTGTACCAGCGACTAATGTTGTTATGTGGGATCGTGTGTCAGAAGGCAGGGCTTTTGACAAACCAAAATCAGCTATTTTGGCCTCTAGATTTGCATTTAAGAGGATATTATTCATCTTTACATCTCTATGTATTAGTGGTGGATTACACCCCTTATGTAGATACTCCAGCCCTGCATTTGATTGTCATCTTAGAATTTAAGAAAGTATCAAATAACATGAGCTAACACATCAAATCAATTACTTTGTTCATTCCATATTTGATTAAATTTCCCATTAGTAAATTCATAAATTTCTATTTTGTGATCACTTTTATGCCTAAATATATTTAGAACATCTTTTGTTTACAGATTGCTCCTGTTTATACAGCATTATTAAGCATTTCAATGTTGCTTTCATCAATGACTCAACGATTGAATATCAGAAAAAAAAATAAATAAAAAGAACCTAAAAGTATGCTTTAGAAAGATTCTTATGCATTTGTAAACCTTGTGCTGATTCCATTGCAATCCGAATTCTCTGTCTCCAAGTGAAAGGTGTCAAATTACCTGTTCGAAATAGATATCATCAAGATATTAAATGACAGAAAAAAATAAAATAAATTTGTGAAATAGTAAATTTGACACCCTCGCAGAAGTGACAATATTCCAAGCCCAATTTCAGATTGTGTAAAAAATATTAAAGAAAGTTTAAAAGATGATGAATTTCAGTTTTCAATTAATATACAAAATAGTCATCCTAATGGTTTTAAACCTAAACATGTAATTAAAAATTTTCATTGTTGTACCTTGGATGTGTTCATCTAGGGTTCCTTCAGACATGTATTCATAGACAAGTGCTACACAATTTCCATCCTTACAATAGCCTATCATTGATACCAAGAATTTGTGATGAATTCTTGCCAAAAGCTTTGCCTGTGAAATGGTGGAAGCATTTTTAAGAACCCAAAAAAGTTTGTATCTGCACAGTACTCCTAATTTTAACCTTTTAAGAAAAAAAGTCAATAAATGTATGGGAGCATACCAAGAAAATATAAACGTTGTGGATTACCTCTGCCAAAAATTCTCTCGTCTCTTGTGCAGATGATTCAGACCGTTTCTTAACAGCTACCTGGGTTCCATTCTCAAGAATGCCATGGTATACAATTCCAAATCCTCCTTTGCCAAGGATTCGCTCAAATCCATTTGTAAGAGAAACTAATTCTGTGTATGTGAAGTGGCGGTTCTTCAGTCGGATCAAATCATCTTTTGAACCAGCTTGTGATAAATCTGAATGTTCTCCAATCCAGTAAATTAAGAAAATTCAAACAAATTTGGAAATTTAAAACAGAACAGGATAAAATACTGAAGTTCCTACATTAAAAACAGAAACTAAGCGATTCTGGTGCCATATTTTACAGTATTTGCACACAAACTCTGGGCAGCATCTCAAAATTTCTTTAGTCCTTGTTATAATGATCTTTTTTATCTGATATCTATTTTGAAATTTGCCACCTTACAAACAAAATTCGATTTGTAAAATAATAGTGAAAAGAATATATATCTACAGCTGCCACTCCTAGAATATACTAGAAATACGAACAATTTGTAATGCTATTTCATGATCTGGCATGTACAGAATGAAAACTTCATTCTTGATTCTACGAGAATTTTTATGAAAGCCTTTAGCAATAGTTACTGAAAATTATGTACCACAAAATTAGCTGAGAAATCCACAAAAGACAAGCATGGATATCTTCGTACCCACAAAATCTGTAAACGAGAGACCCACTAATGCAAAGCTCACATATACTTGTACCAGTTCATACTAACGAAATATCTAAGATTAAGTTGATATATTTGTCTTAGTACAGTTACCTTTGCGCTTTCTCAATCGGCAAAGGAGAAGAACAATCCCTACCAGTATAACAATAACTATTACTGGCACGAGGAAAATAATTACTCTAGTTGAACCTTTGTGTTTCTTCTGGTAACTTGAGGTGCAAGTAGTTGGGTCAGAACAGAGATTTGCATTGTCTCCAACTCTAGCATTGAGCAAGTAAAACAAAAATTACATGAAATTTGATTAATTTCAATAAATAATTAATTAAAAAAACCACTGAACAAACCTTAATGTAAGTAAGCCGTCTTGCGATCTTTTAAGGAGTCCATCTGGGATTGTTCCATTCAGTTGGTTTCCTGTCAAATCTCTTTAGAAATACAAAGAGCTAGTGTCAATAACAATTTCGTCCTTGAAATTTGGTCACGCACTAATTGATAAGGTCAGGTTATGGTTGTCTCTATGTGGTACAGTACAAATAGTTTAATATCAAATATTGCAGTCAGCAAATGTCCAGACCCTGTAATGGTTCAATTGTTGAACCTTAAGACAAGAATATTTGGTTTTGTACCATATAAATTCAGTACTGTAGTAATGGAGGGTTCAGAAGTAAGAACTACAGATAACAATAGATGTACTTATGAGAGAACTTGAATGATAACTTACAGAACTGTGAGTGACGCTAATTGAGATAGAACATCTGGAATTGGCCCTCTCAAGTCATTGTGAGATAAATTCCTAAAAATAACATTAATAAAGCAAATCACTAATTCATGTTTTGATAAGGGAAAATTTTCTTTCACACTATCACAATGTTCAATTTAGTTGAGTTCCCAATTGTGAAACTTACAAGGACTGCAAAGCTTTAAGCTCTGAAAATAAAGTTGTAAAGTCTCCGATCAATCCACTGGATGCTAAGTTCCTACAGAAAAGTAAGAGGATACTAGTAGTAAAATAAGAAATTGGAAAAAAACAAAAAGCAATTTTCCATTTCTTCATCAAGGTTGAAGTTGAAGATATTATGAGTACAAACTTACAAAGCTGTAATCCTCGGCGAAGTAGAAAGAACATAATTGCAGGTCAAGCCATCCCAAATGTAAGTTTTAGGCGCACATGGATCACCAGCCCAGTTCCTTTTTATCTGATACTTTGCTTTTATTGCATTTATAATATTTACTGCATTTACAGTGATAAAACAATAATCAGCACTTTCAGTTTCTTGCAATGGTGTGTATTTAATGCGTATAAAGACAACATAAATTTTTTTTGTCACAAATTAATGCTAACAAATATTTATGACATTTCGGTGGGTCTGCAGGAACATATTTCTGGTCATGGATATATCTGTATATGTAAACAAGCCTTTATTACCATCTTCGCCAACAGTTGGATTGTCGATAATTTGGCAGATCAATGAACAATTCAACCGCATTAAGAAGCGGTGGCAATGTTGTGCTTTCTGCGGCCCGAAGGGCCACATGGTACTGCGGCATTCAGACAGCATTTTTACCATAAAGTGCATCAATGAGCAGGTAAGGCGGTGAGTATGGCTTCTCAAACACCATTACGTCATTTACGGTGACATTGAATGAGCGGGATTGGTTCTGAGCCAGGAGTTGAATTTCAGAAAAGTGTAAAGCGAACCAATAACTAGAGCTTTTGTCAAACTGGCTGAGATCCCAGGAGAACTCAAGTACAGAAGAGTTGATCGGCGTCACAGCTGTCTGCATAATGGCAGGAGGTACATCAAATATGTCGAAAAATGTATTTGATACATTGGAGGTGGTGCTTAGATCAGTCCAGTATGGCTCGTTGCACCATGGCTCCCACAGACGGTCATGCCGATCATCTGGAAACCTATTTCATTTAATTTTTTGGTAAAATTTTGCATTTAGAAGCTATCATTTAGTTGTTGAGATAGGATAAAATCAGTCATGACTGACCAGTCAAACAACCAGTAATGATTTGGAGTTTTGGACCATAAGATTTGCAAAATTTTTTGCGCTGATCTGAGGCGCTTGATGGGAAACTGTTAATATTTTCGTTAGTCTTTTTTTTTCTGTGTCTCTATTACGCTCCGTCTCCTCCCTCTCTCTTTTCTCACCCCCTCTCTCCTTTTTACATTTTTCATTCTACTTTTTCTCCAGCAAAAAGAAATCACTCTCACTCTCTCAGTCGCCCTCTTGCCCTAATGGCTTGCAGGCAAACTCTACCTCTCTCGACCCTCACTCTTTCTGCTAATTAAGTTGCTATGAGGCCCTCGAGGCTCTAATCCGTCCCTCCTACCAAAACCCTTGAGAATTCCATAGTCGAGTATTTCGGAAATGCTACATACCAAGTTTATCTCTTCTCTGCTACCATATTCTCCTGTTTCGCATGTCATATCTAAGTACTTTCCCTTTTCCTTGTCTTCTGTAAGCTAATGGAATTCCAAATACCAAAATGGATTGTAAGTAATTTTAAATTCATATATAAAATCAAAGTTTAACAAATAAAAAGCACAATGTCTGTTATAATTTTCTTTTTCAAGTTTATTCTTGGATGCTCTTCCTATGGAAGAGTGGTGGGTGCTCCCCACTTATTTCCAAAAAAATAAAAATAAAATAAAAAGCACAATACCTTTGAATATGTTATTAAATCATGGAATGCTTTCTTTTACAAATAGCCACAAATCCTTTTTATAGAAACCATTTCACCGGGTCTCTGCCAACGACGGGCTTTTCTTCCTTCCCATGCTTGGCATAACATCGAAATCACATATTTAATTTAGTACTTCTACATTATATATGATAGTCTTGATTAAAATTATTTTCAAGTAGAATTGATTTCCCGAGACTTACTTGGGTGTAATAACATAAAATTCCGACAAATGATATCAAATCCATCCATTTTCATCAGAAAATTTCTAGTGAAATGAAATGAAATCCCATGTTCAAAAAAAAAAAGTGATTCTAATGAGGGCCATTATGAAAATGTGAATGGAATTAGAGTCTTTGTTTATAATTTTCAACAGAATGAGGTTTTAAATTGCATCTATTTTATACTGGGGGCCATGGGCAAGCATTATTAGTTCAAAGGCATTAAGACCTTGCTACCAAAATTAACTCTTGACAGAAGAAATACAAAAATAACTCTTGGCTTTCACTTATGAGTACTCAACTTTATATGAATCAATACAATTACCAGTGGCATTGGTGATTCAATAACTCATAATTTCCACACAAAAAAAAAGAAACTAGTGTAAAAACTTAAAATCAACTGGAGTAAAAACTAGAGAGAGAGAGAGAGAGAGAGAGAGAGAGAGAGAGAGAGAGATAGAACTGACCTGATAGAGAAACAGCCAAAGAGAGATAGGAGGCGAGCGTGAGAATGACGCAGAGTTAATGGAGGGGTCTTATCTGAGCGTGAGAGAAAGGGAGAAGAAGAAGAGGCGACCTAGGTTTTGCTTCTTTTGGTACGGGAGGGGAGATGGGAGTGATGGAGCGAAATAGAGCGACGGAAGCAAACGGAGAGAACGAACGGAGAAAACGAGCTAACGGAGAACATATCTCTGAGATCGGCACGAATCTTCAACTCAGCTCAAAGGTACAGATCATGACTGACGAAAAGAGACCGTCAACTCATGACTGATTTTAGCCTCTCTTTAGTTTTTCACTTTTTCTTCTGGTATGAATGGGATCTTAGGAAGCCACATAATCCCGCACATATTTTCAATCCTTGTGGAATTTGAACCCATTATGACTTCTTCAAAATCATTTTAACCGAGTTATTACTTGAGCTACAAGATGCAAATAGGCCCTTAATTCTTCGTTCATGATTTCTTAAAATGATTAATCATGTGTATTTCTTTCAAGTCAAACACAATTCTACCACGGTTCCGGGTTGACAAATCATTATGGTTATTTACCCCACCTAACCAAATAAAGATATAATATGTAAATAATCCTTATTCTGAGAATTATTTTAGCATTTATAGCGATTCTGCATGCATTCTAGGTCATTTGATCACGATAATGTATATTCTTGTCATTATCTGGTCAAAAATATAATTCAGATATTAATTTTTGAAAGGGAAAAAAACTATTTGTTCATAAAAAGAAAATAAGTTTATATTTTGCAAATGCAGCATATTCTGTGCGTTTTTTTGCGCATTTCTAGCAATTCTGCAGTTATTCTAAATTATTTCGTTGCCCACGATCTCTATCATAAGGAGACCACCGGATTCAGCTTGGGTGCAATCTCCCGATAATGGAAACCCCAGGCAAAACGAACTTATCGCACTCGGTCTCGCTATCCTGATCCGCACCAGATGCAAGTGTTGATTAAGGGCACTTTTAAGTTTATTAATCACATTATTATTAATATGCAATGCATATCCTATAAGTGCAATCTAGTTTTGAGTTAATGAGATGCGCTTAACTGTTTACTTAATGTTAATGACATGATATGCACACAATTAATTATTGATCTAATTACTAAACTAAAGATTAAACAAAACCTAAGGCATCCACACCTGAAAAGTCGAAGACGAGGAGACTACTCTACAGGAGGGTCGGTGAAGTCCTGCTCTGTGTCACCACCCTCGTACTCGGGGTAGTAATCGTCTACAGGCTCCTGATAGTCCGTCTGGTCACCTGGTGAAAAACCGACTAATCAGAACGGACACTAAAACTAGAACACTAGAACTAACGTTCACTATGTTATCCCTCAATTTAGATTTAGGTTTGAGCTACTAGGATAAAGGATCTAGGTTTCTGAAAGGAGACTCGGTATTAAAATATGTTATCTTATTTATAGGAATACTTTATAAAAATTTTGGCAGAGTTTCCTTTATAAAATAAGTGGGAAGAAAGACGTGTTGACGAAATCCTATAGTTCTATTCTACTCATTTAAGTCGTGATAAGCTTTTGTTTGATTTTAGAAAACCTTTTTGATTAGTTTAGTTATGATTTTTAATAGTGTTTTGCTCAAGTATGAAATACTTACTTTGTGTATCTTTTTGAATACAAGAACCTTATTGGAAATTTATAAATAGCATATAAATTGTGTTGAGACTTTTATTCCATTCAAAATAAATGAAACTCAATAAACATGCAAATATAAGATATAAAGAAATGAAACACAAATGCCAATAGTGTTAAATAAAATAGTGTTACTTAAATACAAATAAAGTTAGTATATAATATAAATATTAATGTGTTGGTGTTTTATTGTGTTTGGGATCATATGAGTCCAGATAGTTTTTCCATTGTATCTGTATTTTTGAAATATTTCTGGACGATTTGAAATCATCTCCCGTCTTTAAGTTTACGTATTAATCCGATTTATTTAGGCAACATTTATTTTTCGGGTCCAATACCTTAACATCGGTCCACTTAGCTAATATCATTTTAAGTTAACCATTTTAATTAACTTAATTAATTAAGCCCACATTTATTTTCTTTTTAATTTTCGGACCTGGCCCAGTCCAGAAAATTAAGTCCAGCAGAGGAGGAAAAGAGGCTCGGCTAAAAGAGCCCACACACAAAGAAATAAGGGGACGGAAAAACAGGCCCGACAGGCCCAGAACAAAAGAGAGCCCAGCAGAGGGTTTATTGGGTTTCGGGGATCAAATCCGAACCCAACAGAGAACAGATCCGATCCACTAGTCACAGAAACTTACAGAAGGGACCCCAGATCAAAATTATTTACACAACTTTCACATTTTAGATCCTAATAACGGAATGATTTATGGAGAGGTCCTAACATAGTTCAAACATATTTACAAAACAGTCCAAAAACTCGGAAAACCTCACACCTAGGTCCCTGGACCTAATGAACTCGTACCAGTAAGCACACAGAGGGAAAAATCGACTGGTAGCAAGCCTGAACCAGCTTGATAACCAAGCCGAGAGCATCACACAACCATGAAACAACCTGCATAGCAAACATCTAACTCAACTACAGCTATACAAGCTACTTAACAGATTCTATAAGCAAGAGATGACCTAAAACCTCAAGTATCAACATTCTAAACTAATTCTACAACTACACAAGACATTTAGGCAAGCATAGCACACAGATTAACCCTAATCAGACACCAAAACAGATCAGACAAGAATGATATAGCCTAAAATGACAAGTACAGATCAAAACTAGCCTTACTTAGGCAGTCACAACAATCCAATAGCTCAGATGGAGCAACAACAAGCATTATTATCTTATAACAGTTCAATTAAAGCATCTAACAATTCCATCGAGCCAACAGCAAGCCTACTAAGCAAGACAGATCAAGGGAGGAGGCATTGCACATCCATATCAAGTACCCAAATGACACAACAAGCAGCAAATCAAATCAGTGCATGCCCCACAATTTCAATCAAGCACACAAGATACTTAACAGTTCAAACGGATCAAGTAGAGGCTATGCACGTTCATCCAACACTTAATCAATTGACCCAACAATTCATATAGCAATTCAGAGCACATAACAATTCAAGTGCATGCCTCACAAACAACTAAGCACAGAACAAAGAAAGAGAGAGGGAGAGAAAGAATAGCAAACCGAGAGGCAAAGCAAGAAGGAGAAGGAGTGATGTAGTTGACGCTACCAGCTACCGCCACCGGGTGCCACTAGCTGCTAGCCTTCTCCAATGTCGGCCAAGTCGCAAGAAAGAAGAGGGAGAGAGAGTGAAACAGTGAGAGAGAGAAATTAGGTTTAGTGTGGTTTGGGTTTGAGTCGGAGGAGAAGAGGAGGTGGGTTCTTCAATTCGAGTGGAGGAATGAGGTGTGAGGGGAAAGGAAGAGACAGAGGAAAGGGAGATGGTCGGAAATAGAGAGAGTGGTGTTTCGGTTGAGCTCGAGTGAGAGGAAACGGCAGAGAGAGAGAGAGAGACAGTTGCTTAATAGGCGAGAAAAGAGAGGAGGTGGGGTCTCACAGCTGAGGTGGTAGGCGGAGAAGAGGTAAGGGAAAAGTGAGGTGCGGTCAGGTTGGCTTCTACGTGGTTTCGGCGAAACCATGGTGAGAGGAAACCAGGGGCAGAGGGAAGAGGACCCACAGCTGGGATTGGATTGGTGGAGAGAGTGGAGGTAGCGGAATTTGGGGAAGGAGTGAGGTGGGTTCTCGCGTCTCCACGCTAGCGGAAGAGAGTGACAGGGAGGCAGAGAGCAGATTCGTCGAGAGAGAGAAAGAAGCGGAAAAAAGGGTAACGGGTAGACGATGACCCGCTTCGGAATTTTCCAGAGGGAGGTGAGATAAGAGGGAGAGAGAGGGGATTTGATCAAGCGGCTCAGAAAAATCGGAGCATCAAAACTTTGATCAAACGGTCCAGATTGATGGAATTTCGGATTTTGAATTAAACAAGCAGTGAAATTTGGTTTTTGAAACGAATTTAGGCCATAGAAAAATTATAGAATAGATAATTGAATTTTTGTTACTTGAATTTATTTGTTTGCCTGAAGTTTCACTTTGATAAAATATTTTTATTATCACAATTTAAATTAAGTTATGAGTTCTAAGAATTTTCTTGATTAAAATTAGATCAACTACTATTTTATAACAATTAAAATTAGTTTAAAGCTTAATTATTAATTTTGAGATTAAATTTTCATTTTTAGAATTTTACGGGTTTTTACAATATAATTCTGATCTTACATATTATAAATTATTGGATTATACATAGAAAATAAAGATTAATGTGTAAATAATCCTTATTCTAAGTATTATTTTAGCATTTATAGCGATTCTGCATGCATTCTTTGTCATTTGATCACAATAATATATATTTGAGGTCTTTATATGGTTTAAAATATAATTCAAATCTTAATAATTAAAAATATTTGATTATACATGGAAAATAAGCAGATATGTGCTTCTTTCCTCATTTCTAGCGATTTTGCAGTCATTCGAAATTATTTTCTTGCAAAAAATATATTTAACCTCGTTATTTTATCTAGAATATAAGTCAGATACTACTTGTTGTAATATATTGGTTTATACATAGAAAATAAGTATATAATATGCAAATAATGCTTATTCTGAGCATTATTTGAGTATTTCAAGCAATTCTGCATTCATTCTAAGTTATCTCATTACAATAATCTGCATTTAAGCTCTTTATAGTTCCGGAATATAATTCAGATCGTACTTATTAAAAACTATTGGATTATACATAGAAAATATGTATATATTTTGCATTATTTGAGCATTTCAAATGATTCTGCACTCATTCTAAGTTATTTCATACAATAATCTTTATTTAAGGCTCTTTATATGATCGTGGATACAATTCTGATCTTACATATTATAAACTATTGGATTATACATCGAAAATACAGATATAATGTGTAAATAATCCTTATGCTGAGCATTATTTTAGCATTTATAGCGATTCTACACTTATTCTAGGTCATTTGATCACGATAATGTATATTTAGGTCTTTATATGGTCAAAAATATAATTCAGATTTTAATTTTTAAAAAATTTTGGTTTATAAAAAGAAAATAAGTTTATATTGTGCAAATGTTGCATATTCTGCATTGTTTGTCTACCCTTTAATAACCGACCACATCTATTGGAATATTACAAATCCATTTTCCTTTCTTGCTTGAACCGCCTTAATGCCTTTTAAATAAGTAATTACTGCTGTTAAATTTTCCCCACATTTTCTGCGTCTCTTTTTGATATGTGCAATACTATTTTAACAAAGGTGATTATAAAAATTTTGAGCAAACAGGATTTCCTTGCACCACAGCTGTATTCTCTCTTTTTGGCCCTGATCAAAATGATTTTGTTACGTGGTATTACATTTCATTTGAATTGATTCCGTAGGATTTCATTAGATCTAATTATATGGGAATTCCAATCAAATGATACCAAATTCATTCATTTTGATCAAAAATTTTCCGATGAAATGAAATGAATTGAAATCCCACGTTAGAAAAAGGGATTTTGATCAGGGCCTTTGTTTTCCTTTCTGATTTACTTTTGCCCCATTCAGTTAGTTTTGTTTTCTTTCGAATTTGTCTCCATTTTTTTTTGGGAAATTTCATCATTTATAATAAACGACATTCAAGCTACACATGTATTTAATTAGATGAATTTGATTGCATGTGTTTTTTTTTTTTTTTCCCACTTTGATGCGGAACGTAGTAGAAGGTACAATTCTTCAATATGAGAGTGATACTGTAGTATATACATTACGGGAATTGCTTTGCTCACTCCCCTGGTTGGAGATTCACTTCTGTATTTCATTTAAATAACTAAAGTACCCTCAACACTCTTTCGTGCTTTTTGTCCCTGTGCTGAAAATGTGATGGCATTTTAGTCATTTATGGGAGTAAATCTCTAAGAGAGGAGTGAGCAAAGCAATTTCCATACATTACACATTTGAAAAGCACGTGTACAATATATATGCATGATGCATCTCATCTCATTCTTACCACATTGTGTAAGTACTATTACCATTTTCATTTTATTGCTGAATGTTAATTTCACTTTGTCAAATGGTGTGAATATTATTCTTATTTTTTTTAAAAAAAATTTAAATTTAACTCTATATTGAAGTTGGGTTGGTCACAATTGTAAAGAACGTTATCTGCGTCTTTCTTTTTTTTTTCTCTCCTGATCTAATCCAACTGTTAGATCAAAGCGATATCTACCGTCTGATTTTCTATTAAAATGGTGTGGACGTGTTGTACAATAATTTTTAGTCAGATATGTGTTTGGCATAGTCTGAAATACTTAAATTGTACTCAGTGGTTCACAATAATCGTCATGCATATTTGTAATGTAGACAAATGAATGGTTCTCATTTTTTTCTGGTATCAACTCCTATGTGTAAATTTAATAAAGGCACAAAATTGATTTGCCGAATTTTTAGATGTGTAAATTTTATTAGTTTGAAAGAAACAAGCTGAAGATTCTAAGATCATAATGGTCATTTGTTGTTAATTAGCCATGCTTTGTGAACCACTGTTAATTTGTTCACCCAAACAGGGAAAAAAAAAGAGAAGGATAACTACTTTTCTTTCCTTTTAATAATTATCCAAACAAGCCAATGTAAATATTTTTCCATTCCTTCCTATTCCATTCCCTTCCCTCTTATATTTTTTTTCCTTTTCATTCTCTTCCTCAAAACCAAACACAGTGTCAGTAAATAGTTTACTTCCTTGTCTACACATTGAAATGAATTTAAAAGAGATGCACTACACCATTTTCCGTCCAGTTCATTTCAATAGTCTAAATTTGCTACTTGGCAGCCGCTGTCAAATTTATCTAAGAAAAAAAGTCTAAATTTGATTTTGTTTCCTCCTCTTCCTTAACTAAGTGCCGACTTTCTAATCTCAGATGAATGATTTTTCAAGTTAAAATGTCAACTTTTGTGTTTTTAGGATATATAAGTGTGAACTAAATTTTAATAATTTTTTTCCATATAGATTTGGTTTGTGAATTGAATGCAGTTTTTGTTATTGGTGCATTTGAGATAAATAACACGGTAATGTTATTTAATTATGTAGTGGGAACATCTTTATTTTCAATATTTTGCGTATGTTGATTATAACCGAGATGAATAAATATGAATGTGAATGCACCAATTTGTTTACCGTTTTTCTTTCTTTTATTATATTTTAATATTTTTCTTTACCGACCTATATTAATTTATACTAGAACTGTATGTCGAGCTTCACTCGACGATATTAGATTCTATTGAATTTTAAGTGTCAAATATCAACAACACTTTATAATAGGATATGCGATCAAACAATGTTAGCACGGAATTTTCGTCTCATATCGAAATCAAAATGATATAGGATATTTTTCATATATAATTAAAAAATTTTAAATGTGAAAATGAAATTCATAAAAAAAAATGCCTTACTATTTAATAGAAAAAAAATTCATGCCTCATATATTTTTCAGACTTTGAATCTGTTGCATGCCAAATTTTCGTGACCCATACAAGTATTACATCTAGATTTCTATTCAAGGGTGATGCGATTTTTATTATGTTTGTCATTTCGTAAATGAAAAATGATTGATAAAAATTTGAAAAAGGGAATATTGTTTATAGATAATATGTTGACACCCTTTCGTGGAGGAGGCATCCACTCGATTGCATTCTTTGGCGAAACATTTCTTAAATGACACCATTTGAAATAAATGTTAAAATATGCACCTTTTCAATTGTACTTTTTGAGATATCCACAGGACAGCTCTTAGATGGCACCCTATGGAATGTATGTTAAAATAGGCATCTTTTAATCGCACATTTTGGATCCATCCACACTAAATGAAAAATGATTGGTGAAAATTTGAAAAATGGAGTACTATTTATAAATAACCCTTTCATGGAGGAGATATCTACTCGAATGCATCATTTGAGGAAACATCTCTAATATGATAAGAAATATATGTTAAAACAGATAAGAAATTGACACCCAATTAAATATAGGATAAAATTGACACCTTTTCATCGCATCCTTTGGATCCATCGACGCATTCTTTATTACATGTAAGATTAATTGTGAATACTTGACAGTACAAGGCAAGTGTACTCGAGAAGTCCTTATTAATTATTATATATAGACCTTTTCTCTTATATAAAATCAAAATTTCGTTACATTCGAAAATTTAAACAAGAAAAGGAAAACAGATTCCTCGGATGTACCACAAAGTGAAGATATAAATTAGCGTATATATTTCGTTTTATCGTTTACCAACTACTTAGAAATTTTGAATGCTACGCTTTGATTTAAGTAATCTTCGTGTTGTTTTTATATTATACATTTTTTCCTCCTTTGATAGAGCCGTATAATTTTTATTCATCGCAACAAATGAAACAGTCTAGTTTTGTAAAAAAGCAGAACATTATAAAACGATAGTGATAAACAAGTTAATCTAGCGTTTAATGTTTTTAATGGCCTCATGTTATTTTTTTAACAAGTATTTTACATCATCGCAAATTGTTAAAGTTGAATGATTTCAAACATTTTTTTTTTTTATTTTTTGCTACGAATTTTCATGTGTTCCTAAAGATACTAAAAAAAAAAGTTTCAACAATAGCGGGATACATGAATTGATGATTAGAAAATAAAATGGCTATTCTTTCGTTTCGTATAAAAATTCAACAAACTTATCCTAGAAGGATATGCAGTATGCTCTCATTTTCATGGCTGCATTTTGTCATTTTCATGGCTTTGTGGTCTATGTTAATATTTAAATGACTAGTATATTAAAAAAAATGATCTGACAAATAGAGAGAAATATTTTGATAATAAAAACATGAAATATATATTGGTCTTTGGTAATGATGTTCACGAAAGAATAAAATAACATTGAGATATAATGGCATATTCTTGTCTAATTCCTATTCACGCAATGCCCATGCGAAAAAAAAAAAGTATAAATTGAGGAAGAGGGCAATGAGACACACGGACAAAACAAGAAAACGAGCAGTGACAAGAAGTGAGAGGAGAAACAAAGAGAAGAGATATGGGTGTATCAAATTTTGTTTACATGATGATATTTGCGTTGCTTACAGCAGGAGCTCCTCTGTCCTATGCTTGGGGTGTTGATGGCCATTATATGGTTTGCAGGATCGCTCAGGTTATTTTACATTTTTTTTTTCATTTTCTTATGGGTTTCATGTATATTCATATGAAAAGTTGTACAAGATAGGCTTTCAAATATCAAAGTATCAAACTCATCTTTTAATAAAGAAAGAGCATAAACTTTTATTTATTTATATATTTTGTCCCCAGATAAAGTTAAATTCCTTAGGATTTATTTCATAAATGATAGTAAATGAATTATCTTAGACATGATTTTCTAATATAAAACTTGCAGTTTTAAAAAAAAGTTACCTGAACATATATACCTCAACCGTATTATCAATGTATAATTGAACAAATCACTATGAGTTCAATTTTTTAAGTATATTTTCTGTCTGTTTTGTACTTTGCACGACATTTTTATTGTCGTAAATATCAATGATTTTCTCGTTAATTAAGTCTTCTTAAATGAACCCCCTCAAAAAATGATCCAATTTTTCATATTTATGTTATATAGTTTTCCATAATTGGTGCAAAATAATGTCGAACTATCATATTTATTCTTTATTAGTGATACAAAAATGAGAATATGATAATTTTCTACACGTAGTAAACTAGCCACCCTTTTAAAAAAATATGCAATAATTATGTGTGTGTAACTTACATAATGTGAGGTAACATAATTAGCAATTTAATTGAAAACTTGTAGAGTCGTCTTACTAGTGCCGCATCGAGTGCTGTACTAAACCTACTGCCATCTGGTGCAAATGGAGATCTTGCATCAGAATGCTCATGGGCTGACAATGTGAGGACTGCATATCCATGGTCATCCCCACTTCATTATGTTGACACCCCTGACAATTTATGCACTTACGACTATACTAGTGAGCTTTGTTTTTTTTTTTTCGTTCATTATTTATTTATTTATTTTGCAATGTGAAAAACAATATTATACAACCATGAATGACCTTAAGTTAAAAAAGTGTAACATAGTAGAATAATTTAACTAATTAAATTTGATTAGGGTTAATTAACAAAATTATTAGGAATATTAATCGATAAGAAATTCATAATTCTTAATAATTATAAAATTTATAATATACAAATAACATATAAATAAATCAAAAGTAACATAAAAATCGACTCGAATTCGAAATATTTGACTTTCTGTAAAATCTATAATTAGTACAAAATATTCTAGAAAAAAAATATCAAAGCTTAATTAATCATGAAATCTATTGTTAATTTGATCAAATATTAAGGAAATTCGGAATTTAAATCAATTAAAATCAGTCGCCACACGAATGGCCACAAAGTTCCCGCCACAGGAGATCCGAACGAGCCATTTGGCGTGATCCCTCTCTCTTTTCTTCTTCTCTTCCCTTCTTTTCGCCCCGTTTGATTTTCCTCCGCTTCACCATGGTTCATCGCACCGCCTCACATGAAGTTTGGCGAGGATCGAATACGGCAAGCCAATCAAGCGTCGCCACGAGATTGAGGAGCCGTCATTCTTCTCTTCAATCGTAGCCGCGATGTGCTACGTGTGAGAAATCGAGCGGGGGTAAGGGAATGATTCAAACTTTGCGATTTGGGTTTGCGATCTTCGTCGTTGATCTTCTTCTTTTCTTCCCTCTTCTCCATTGTCTTTAAATATTAGAGTTGAGGAAATTTTTGGGGTTTTGGCCGGGTGAAGAAAATTTTCCACAAAGATAATTAGGAAGAAAAAAAGAGAGGGAGAGGAGGATTTGAGAACGGGAAAAGGGTGGCAGTAACCGAAGACCAAGGTATAGAATTTGGGATTAAATCCTTGATTAATCGAATTTGGGATTAAAGTTAATTACGAGTTAATGACCTTATGCTAATCACAGAGTTTGATATTGAGTTTAATTCGGTTAAGATGATGTTTTGGAAGGAGATTTGATGGATTTCAATTGTTAGAAATGAGAATTTTAGGTTTTCGGATCTGTCTCAATGAATTTGATTCAAAATCGATGAAAATCGAAGTTAACTGGATAAGTAATGGTTAGAGGAAGTGCTAGGAAGCAAGGAGAAGGGTTTGGGGACCTGGTACCAGCAGTAGGTACGATAAACGTACCACTGGTACATTGCTGGCAAAGGCGACGGGGTGACGGGGGCTGATTCGCGAAAATTTTCCGGCAGGAGGACCTAAGTGCGAAGGAAAAGGATCTAAAAGATAATTATAAGGACTATCCGTAAATAAAAAGGACCTGTTTGTAAAATAAAGGACTAATTCGTAAATAAAAAGGATCTGTTTGTGAACAAAAAGGACTAATATGTAAATAAAAAGGATTGAAATGAAAAAAAAATTCGGAGATGGGCTGTCGGATTGGGCTTCGGCCTGGGGTGAAGGAAAAAGGAAAAGAAAAAAAAAAAAGGGGCTGGGCCGGGACTTATCAATTCGGCCCAGTACAGAAATTAAAACTAATCTAATTATAATTAAGAATTTAAATAACCAATCTAATTAATAATTAAGTAAATCAAAATAAATTATATTCTTAAATTAATAATGTCTTAATTTCAGATTTTGGAATTTTTATTTCATTAATAATGTAAATTTCTAAATAATTATATAATAAATAGTATATTAAGAAAAATTTTCTAAGATAAATATAAGTAAATTAATTGTTATATAATTAACTAATAATAAAAAAATTAAATTATAAATATAAAACTATTTAATTAAATAATTACTTAAAAATAAAGAAGTACATAAATAAAATAAATAATTAAGAAAACAAATTAATTAAAGTAAAAATAAATCAAAATAAATAAAAATAAATTTAAATAAAGTAGAATTAATTCAAATAAAATAAATTAAGAATAAAATAAATTAAGATAATGATAAATAATAATTAAATTATTGAAAACACAAGCAATTCCATAAAATCTAAATAGAAAACTCCAATCAGTCTAGTAGCTTAAGCCGGACCACAGTAGAAAGTCGTAAATTAAATCAGTTTAAGAAATCGTTTAGTCAAATTTTAACGAGTTTTGACTACTATACAGGAGACTTAACGAAGATGGAATCTGACCCAACAACAGGTGCGGATACGTGGATTTTTATAGAAATCCGGTCCTGGTAACTTTAAATTTATGCATGGCATGTTGCTGATGTCATTGAATGCATTATACAATAATCATGTAGATTTAGGAACAGATATTACAACTCAAAAAAAAACTCATGTTGAAAAGATCTCCTTTGGTAAAATGGTTATACAGCCAGGCAAGTTTGCATATTCCTTTTTGTAATGGATGAGCTGAGTTGTACCAGCTCAATTTAATCTTGCCTGATAATTGGAATTGTGATTGTGCATGACTGAGATTGTGTGATAACTGAAAATGATATGGTAATGATTCACATCACGACTGTCTAAAGGGCAGTGTGATGTACTGAAATGATAGTCAAAGCCACTCTCCGGAGTCGGTCGGCCACCGGCTTCGGCAAGTTTGGTAGCGCTATGCGGATATAGAATTCCCTTATGCCTGCCTAGGGTTAGGGATTCGTCCCTTATGCCTGCCCTAGGTTAGGGAAAGGTCTCCTTATGCTTGCCCAACCGGTTGGGTTAGGAGACCTGAGTGAGTTTTGGTGTCGTACTGTTATGAAAAGATATGATAAGACTGGAATGTTTGAATACTATGCTTCTTGATATGGAATTTTCCTTATGCCTGCCCAAGGTTAGGGATTCGTCCCTTATGCCTGCCTTGGGTTAGGGAAAAATATATCGCTCTTGATTCAATTGTGTGCATGTTCATGAAAAATGGTTATAATGGAATCGATCTTGGTACACAACTTGTTATGAAACTGGCTAAATATTTTGCATCTGCATTTCACGTGTAAGTTGATTAGTCTAGTTATTTAAATGGGTTATAAATTACGTGTTCATTTTGATTATTATGGGTATTACTTTCGGGCTAAGATTTCAACTAGAAATCCACGTCTGGAACTAAAACCCGCACTGAGAATTTTATTCTCATTCCGTATTTGTTTTGTATGTTCCCCGGCGGTTGGGTGTTCCAGAGGACGTACTGCTAGTACATGAAGACTGCATTTCGAGGGTAATGACGGATATGGAAATCACCTTTACACAGCCAGCTAGTGATCTTATTTTGTTAAAGTGTAACAAGATATACTATTAGGTTAGATATGTCAGAATATGTAAGATTTTGCGATCGACTATATGTCGATATACTTTGTTTTGTATTTATTTTGTTTATACCCTTAGCTTGATAATATTTGACTATATTATCATAAAAAGAAAAAAAAAACTATCAATTTTAGATTAGATTTCAGGTTAAGCCTTACGAAAGTACAATTATCTGTACTTTCGTGGCGGGAGCTGTCACGTCTGGCTGCGGGATGTGACAGTCTCTTTTGGTGGTATCAGAGTTAGAATGGTATAAGCCCTAACCAGTCTAGCGAAATCGTGGGTAGGAGATGGGCTAGGACGATATACTTCAATTTCTGCATTAAGTTAGGCATGCATGCATCTCATTTAAATTGGTTGTTTAAAGAATTTTCATAATACTCCGGTAACAACAGTTAATCATTAGAATTTAATAATGAAAAACGCTTGTGGACGTCATGTGAGACACGATAAATGTAAGATACCTGTGGCTGAAAAGAAAGGACATGTGAAATTAGAAGATTGTGGAGCGGATCACATACTACAAGCCTATGGACGTGGACAATGTATGGTAGACAAAGCTAAACCAGATCCCCGGGATAGGGACGAAGTTGCATTCAAGAAAATTGAAGCATTCGCACTATTAGAACTACCGAGTTAATGGAGAAAATGGAGTTAAAACAGCAGAAGATTGGCTTGCCACAATAAAATCTCACTTGGAGGCATATCAAGCTCCTTTAAAACATCAGGTTAGATCAGTAACTTGTCATCTATAAGTTTGCTCAATCTTGGTGAGAAGAAGTGAAGTGCGGATATGAAGGAAATGCTGCTCGAATTCTTTGAGCATGGTTTGAAGAATAATTTGAACAAAGATTATGGAAGTGGTGCATATGGAAGTAGTGAGAACTAAATTGCAACACTCAAGCAACTGAGACGAACGGTTGCTGAATATAACACCCAGCTCCTCATTTTATATCAATATACCCTGACGTTTTCAATGATGCCTCTCGACAAAAGAGTCAGTATCTTGACGAGTTGGACCGAAAAGTTGCAAATACAGCTGACAGTCAAGCAAACCAAGGACTTCAAGCCTTGATGGACGCAGCTGAACAAGTGAAATGTACAACAACGTATGGTTCAGATTTGGAAATGTACATGGGCGAAGTGTAGTAGGACCCAAAATTTTAATTTCAATCACACAGATTCTGAAACCAGTTCAACCATCCCCACTCTCTGAACCTAATCGGTGTTGTAGGTATAAACGTCCGCATCCGAAAGCACGGTGCTATTATTCTACTCGAAGTTGTTCTCGATGTGATAGTTCTGATCATTGGGTTAAAGATTTTCCAAAACCGGCATCTACTTCTGCATTAAAGATGACTACTATTGGAGCTAGCTCAAGTCGTGGAAATGGAATACTATAACAAGGACATAGTTACACTCATGGTGATAAGGTCAACAACAGATTTGTAATACCTATTTTGGATATCATAAACGACATACATTAAGGAGAAAGAATGGCAATGGAAGGGGGTAAAGATAAACATCGCAACTACCGAATAGTGACAAGTAAGGGATAAATTAGGGTATACTTGGAGTAAGTTATGAGAACCAATGTACACTGCCTAACCCACACGAATTTCATGAATGGACGAGAATTTAGATTGATCTACTGGATATAGAGATGGTAAGATATAATTAGTTGATGCGACCTTTAGCTACAATTAACAATACAAGAAGGAAAGTAATTATCCCCAATATTCTACATTTATACCTATGGAACTAAATAGTTGATGAGAAAATTGGATGACCTAGCTCACAGAAGTATAGTAATGAACTTAAACTCCACAAATTCTGACCTCTCCCTGTTTACCAGTTATTTTGATATATCTTGGGAGAAATTTTAAGATCTCCATTCGAAAGAGAAAATTCAATTTCCTACTGACCTAGGACATGGAATCACATCTATTTCCAAAACCTCCTGTCAGATGGCTCCTGCAGAATAGAATAAATCAAAATTGTTACAAGAAAAGAGGCGATTAAAAGTATTTATAGAATATCCTCAAGACAATAAGTATGTTTCTATTCAAAATATCGAAAACTAAAGATTTATCGGAATTGGTCATAGTCAACACTGGAAGTTAGTCAAGAATAAGTCAACACCGAGCTATGCCTTTCTAAATAAATGATTTTAATTTTAAAAGATAACATTATACACCATAAATAATAATAATGATTTCAAAATACGGTTTTTGCGGTATGATGGTACAGAGTTGATTTAGTGATTCGGTGTTATATCGGTGATATAACGGAGAAAAAACGGTGTGTAAAAAAAATAATTATACATCTAGTCTATCTTATAAGTTACTTGAAACTTTAAAATATAAAAAATTAACAAGTCAAAAATCAAAATAGACAAAATCAAAGTATAAAATACTAAACAAATTAGGACTTTTGTATGAATTTGTATTTAGCAAAAAAAAAATTTGTAAGTTACATGACCCATCCGATTTTTCGCCGTGAAATGCAAAAATTTTATGTTATATCGCCGATATTTCGGAGTTATAACGTCACCGTTATTTCGTGCTTGGTTGTTGTAACGTTGTTGCGTTTTGCTTCGAAAATCCGTTATTTCGGTCATAACTGTGTTATTTCGGTGAAATTTGAAAGCTTGAATAATACACAATTGTTATATAATTTGAGAGTTAATTTCAAAAGATTATTTTCCAAGTTGCTCAATATATCCTTTAAATTATTCAATTTTTTAAAACATACAGTGTGGCCTAATTCGGTTTATAACATAATCCATATTTTCTTCTATCCTATACTCATCCTAAATTATTATATTGCCTCTTATTAGGAGACTGTCATGATAGCAGTGGGAACGCTGGTTACTGTGTAGTTGGAGCAATTAATAATTACACAACACAACTTCTGTCATACCCGACATCAACTTGTGAGATACATACAATTTTTATTGTCAATCAAACTTTTTTTTATTGCCAATATTTTTTTTTTATTTTGTTTTCGACATTTGTACGTGAGGTGTGCCATTTGCTAATACATACATAAGCTTGTTAAAAATTTAAAATTCTATCATTCGATTCATAATGGCTTAATACAACAACAGCTGCATGAGCAGCAGCAGCAGTAGGCAGATCGTTACATGTTTGGCAAAACCATGACATCTTATTCAATTTATTCAACTATCCAAAAGTAAAGAAAATAGATTATAAAATGTAAAAAAAACTTTTCATTATGGAAAAAAAATGAAGAGATCCAATATATATATTTCCTCAACTATTGTTTTATTTTGTAGACAATTTAACTCAAGCATTGATGTTTTTGGCACATTTCATGGGAGACGTACACCAACCTCTTCATGTTGGATTTACAACGGATGCAGGTGGTAATAGTATTACTGTATATTGGTATACTACGAAGACCAATCTTCACTCAGTAAGTGAAAAATATTCGTTTTTGTTTTAATTTCTCAAAACAATTGAGAAAAGCAAAAATAAACTTTTTGTTTCTTTCGAAAACAACTAATACAAGTGTGTTTCTTTTTCCCCTAAAGGTATGGGACACAAAAATTATACAAACTGCCATGTCCAATTATTATGGAAACGATCATAATATTATGGCAGATTCGATCAATGCTAATATTACGGTATGTAAGCAAGTTAAATTAAATTACATTTCTATGTGGTGCCGTACGTAGTATTTAGATGTCTTAATTTAGACATCCTTGAAATAAGGGCAGAGTTAGGGAAAAAAAAAGTTGAGGGGGACTAATTTGTAATTGGTTATCTTATGGGGTACAAATTGTTACATTTAAACACAACTGTGTAAAAATTACATTAATAATTAGCAACAAATTCAAATGCGGGGGAAGGGAGGGGCACAGCCCCCTTCGCCCCCATGCTCCGCCCCTGTTGAAATGTGCTCCCTAGTACAAGGATTCTATGTTCATTCACATTAATTTATTAGGCCTGAAAATCTTGGCCGTCAAAGAAATATTTACTATTGAGCTAGAAATTCTGACCTTAAAACAAATTGAAAAGAGAATAGTCATATTAGCAATAATATGATGATGGCTGTAGTTGTTAAATCCATTAATTCAGAAACCTAACTAGGTGTCGTAAAAGCATATTCTAAATATATGTGCATTTTTGTTTGCCATTCAGTCTGATCAAGTCAGTCAGTGGGACGCATGTGGCAGCAGTTCAGCCGACTGTGCAAATAGGTGAGAGCTTATTTTGCTTACCAATTTAACTTATTCACATGCTTTTTATTTTCATATTTATACAGCATATTATCATATTATATTATATATGAATAATTAACTTAATTCGAAATTCATTTTCTTTTATAGTTTTGCAACTGAGAGCATTCAGGATGCGTGTAGTTATGCTTATAAAGATGCTAGCCAGAATGCTCGCTTGAACGGTACATATATTTCATTTTCATAATAAAAGAAAGTTACATAAAGAGTCTGGATGCATTGTATGATTTGTATCGTGCGCATATAATGACTTTGTCGTTTGCTATTGCAGATACCTATTTCTTATCTCGGAAACCAATTGTGGAAACAAGAATTGCGCAAGCTGGCGTCAGACTTGCTAATTTACTTAACCAAATATTTGTATAACTTGTATCGGACATCTGACTGAAGAGCTCCATATCTACCACTACCAAGAAATAATATATGATGAACAACATTATTTCCATGCCTTCAACTGTTATCGTGTGATTTGTAAACAATAATGTTCGGCTTTTGATCAAGATTTGTTCGAATTAATTAATGTTTTATGCAACACGACTTCTTGTGCGAATCAATGTTCACCTTCCGATGAATTTTTGCACAAGTAGGCAGTGGCCTATGCTACACGCATCATACATGTAATTTAGCGAAGAGAACGCAGAGATGGGTCCAATTCGAACCCAGCTCGTCTAACGTGATCCACTGGCCCATTCTTTGATCAATTTTCCATAGAAATATGTGTTTCAGAAAAAAAAAAGGTAGTACTAATAATGTTGTCTACTTCGATGAAATATCAAAAGAAAAGAAAAATGAGGAAAAAAAAATCAAATAAATTATCTGCCCAACATAAACAAACTTTTTTTTTTTTAAAGTTGATATCAACGATTTCAACCTTGTATTATGGATTCCTTTTAAGCATGAGATACACATAACATAAATAAGCACTAATTAATACAGGCTTTCATTGTATTACTGCAAGCGTCAGCACTCAGCGCCCAGCAAATTATACTGTTAATTGATTTACTGTACTTTTTACTCGGCTATAGTTTTGAGACTAGTTGGTGATCATGGGAGTAATTTAATTATGGATTGAATTATTGTTCAGGGGTGGACATTGACTTAAACAGGGGAGTCCATCTGTGCTTGACTTGGTCAGTACTGGTCACCTGACTTTTTCCCATCACACTACCAGGACCCGTGCCTGGTACCCCCTAATGTGGCTAATACGGCTTGATTCCGCCACCTAAACCGATAATAGTTGGCTCAAAAGGAGCCAATTCAGTAGAACGTACACTGATGCATCAGCTGTATAACAAATTGAATAGGGTTCGTTTTGAAACCAATTCTAGTTATCTGTAAAGAAAAAGATCCACATTTTGGAAGACCGACCGAAATACAAATTGTTGGGAAGTATCTGAAATTTTCAGTGAAAGTCTTATATGTTCAATTTGAAATTCTGAAATGATCTTAAATGCCTACGAATATAAATTCTCACGTTGAAATTGGATTTTGGAAATTAGAAATGAAAGTCAGAAACTTATCATGCTTTGACTGAAACTTGATGCTTTGGCAGCATTTATTGTACCTAATCATTCGCGCACACATTTTATTTTCTCTACCAGAAACAAACTTCTATTTATTTATTTATTTCTTGAAATGCGGTGATCGGTCAATGCTCACTTTTTTTGAGGGTTGAAATATACCCAAAATTTTAAGAAAAATGTTTACATTTTGTCATAAAGCCCAAAGTGGTAGCATGAAAACATTAACCATTACAAATCATCCATTTAATAAACCTAACAGATCATAGAGAATCTGTGAAGTTCTCTTGAGCCTGCCATACCAGTATCCATACTAGATCAGATTGCAGGTTGAAAATGACTCTGTTTCCGGTCTTCCAAAATTACCAGGATGCCGTGAGCCAAAGGACATCCCACTTCTTTATCAGTGAGCCGCTGGAGCTTAACCTATTGAGGAGCCAAAATTGAGAAGGACCATCACAGCATGCAGCAGTGCTGCACAACTCATTTTGCTAGGGAACAAGAGCAGAAAAGATCCTCATAATTGTAACCAATTACTCATTTCGCAAACAAAAAAATTTTCATCACTAACCTTTCATTCCAGAATGCAGACATACATGCAACTCCAAAGAACAAAAGCAAGAAATAACAAGAAAAAGAATCACACCAGCTACAAGTTTCTCAATTCTTGCACACATTGAAATAATCAACTATAGACAACTAAAACTGAAAACGTCCCAAATTATCTCGCCGCTGGGCCACTAGCCATTGGAATGCTACCAATTGGCTATTCCTTTTTATTGACCCCATTTCGGCTAACACCATTGCGATTTCTTCCAACTGCCGCCTCTAGCTCGATGCATTCCTGGAGCCGCACTATGACATCAGCCATGGTTGGCCTGTGGACCCCACTCATTTCAGTGCACTCGAGTGCCACGTTAGCTGCATTCCATACAGAGTTGATGTCATAGTCTCCTTGCATTCTTGCATCCACCACGCTATCTATGTTACCCCTAGAAAGCCTCTGCCGCACCCATTGAGATACATTCACGGGTTCACTCTCTGGTCCAGTTCCTTGGATAATTGCTGGTTGGCCTGTTATTATCTGTAGTAGTACTACTCCAAAGCTATACACATCACTCTTTTCAGATAGCTTGCGTTTCACGTAATACCTGTATTTTACAGGCATCCATACGTTACTTGCAATACTTTTTTTTTTTTGGGTACTTTAATGCAAGACAGGGCATGAAACTTACTCAGGATCGATGTATCCATATGTTCCAACTGGATCTTTCATTGATACATGTGTGTCATCGTTACTGCTGAATGCTTTCGACACGCCAAAATCAGCTATTTTGGCCTCTAATCTTTCGTTCAAAAGAATGTTGTGTGGCTTGATGTCCTGGTGAATTATCCGCGGATTACAACCCTTGTGTAGATACTCTAGCCCTGCATATCATTGTTCAATTTAGAACTTACAGTTCCTTTGAACAAAATTCTATGTAAACCAAAGTAGGATCCCCAGGCCCTAGCTACTTAATTTGATTAATATTAAGAAGCAATCCGTAAAACACTAGTTGAGTAGTCTATTCTATTTAGCTTTACACCTTTTGCAGAGTCAAGTGCAATTCGGATCCTTTCTTTCCATGTCAGGCAACTGCTTCCAGGTTTACCTGTTAAAAAAAAAGGATTACCTTATATTGTGAAATATTTTGATTAAAAAAAATGAGGGTTTAGCCGTCATCTTTTTATATATTAAAAAAGGTCCAATAATTACAATTTTAGCCAGAAGCTAAAAAAAAATAATCAAAGAGCAAAGAAAATCATCTCAAAGTCTTCCACTCTATCAGCACTTCAGGAATCAAATCAGTGGTGTATTCTCTTGATCTCTAAAAATTCTATTGCACCTCTCTCTCCAAATTACAAAGAAAGAAATAGTAAAGAGGTCCCTGACTTGAGGAGAAATAGGAGTGGCATCCAAAATAGAGTAGTGATGTATTGGCAAAGCAGAATTGTGAAGCACAGGTGAGATGCACCAATCAGTGAGAAGTTGCGCCCTAAAACTAATGAAGAAAGCACATTCACTAAAGAGGTGTTGTACAGATTCAGAATCCATCTTACAAAGAGAGCACATGTTTGTCATACTCCAGCCCCTCTTTTGCAAAGTATCAATGGTAGCAATTTTATTTTGGAACATTTGCCACAGGAAATCTTGAACCTCGGAGGGATTTCGAAAGACCAAATTAACTTTTATATTAAGAAATATATTTTCATTATTCAAAGAATGAAAGTTGAAACAAATGCACGACATGAATAATTTCAAACCTTTCAAGTGATCTTGTAAACTTCCTTCTGACATGTACTCGAGGACGAGAGCCAAACAATTTTCATCATTGCAGTAGCCGATAAGCGATACAAGGTTCCTATGATGAATCTTTGTCAAAAGTTGTGCCTACATAAAATCATCTGTTATCCTAGTATGTCAAATCAACATATAACATGTAATAATAATTAAATAATTAAATAAATAAGTAAACATAATAACCTTACATGCCAGGCCAAACTAATGACTTGTAGCATAATATAATCAACACTGATGTTCTTACTTCCCTTGTCATATGTATATGTTTGTGTGTGTACTCTCATTGTTAAGCCTGAAGTTTATCTATACTGCTATTGCAAAGCTAATTTATGTATATTATATATGTGTGTATCCCAAAAGCTTTACTCTATGTTGAATGAAATCTAATAGTCTTTTAACTGTGCATGTGGTATGTAATCCAAGGACGTATTTTGCATATATACACTATTACTTAAAGTCAGTATCAAAAAAATTATATACCTCCACTATAAAGTTGTTAACCTCTTGTGTTGACCTGCGATGCTGCATTTTAACAGCAACTTGAGTTCCATCAACCAAGCGCCCAATATACACAATCCCAAATCCACCTCTTCCAATCTCCTGTTTGAAGGTGTCTGTGATCTGCTCCAAGTCCCTGTAGGTGAATTGGGGGTACTCTAACTGTATAGAAGTCTCTACTACACAGGTCGAACCTTTCCAAAAATTAAATGAAGTTAGTAATTGAATTTAACTTTTGTTGATAAGTGAAATAAATATTTTTGGCCGATTAATGCTTGTAATTAATTGATTTACTGATATAGTTTGGTGAACAATGGTACTGGCTGTGTGGATTATTAATTTTCTTTTAATTTTCCATCCCTTGATATTTAATTAAACTGCAATTGACCTGTCAAATACCTTCACTGAAGTAATTAAGCAACAAGCTCAGAAAGAGCTATATCTAGAATCACATTAATACATAAAGGAGAAGAATAACATATATTTTTTTCCCTATACCTGTAAATTTGCTTATTATGAAAATGCTTGCTGCAGCTATGATTAAAACCACAATTATTAAGAATATAATAGCAATGGCTATTTTGGAACTGTTGCTCATCTTTTTCGTCTGGTTGCATTCAGTCCCGTCATTACAGAGATCGGCATTATCTCCAACTCTGTTGAAAAAGTGATATTAGTATTTAAAAAGTTTAAAGTATTTTTTTATAAAAAAGTTGAAAACAAACCTCAAGGTAAGTAACCCATCATTTGATTTTTTTAGAAGACCAGATGGAATTGACCCACTGAGTTTGTTGCCCGTTAAATCTCTAAACAAAAGCAAATGAGATTATGCCTTAAAAATGCAAATAAATTGAAAAAGAAAAACGTGTGACTTGAGTTTCAAAACAGAACGTACAACAAAGCAAGTAATGGCAACTCAGAGAAAACATCAGGAATTGATCCAGCTAAATTATTGTGGGATAAATTCCTGAAAAAAAAAATTATTATAAGAATGTTATATGTCCAACGCCACTCAACCTTAAAAAAAAAATGAAAGTTATCTAAGAGAACTCCAGTCAGAGAAGCCAGAAACAAATAAAAGGAAAATTAATTACAGATCATTTATATGCTATTACAATGTCTGAAGTGCCTTTAGGTTGCCAAAGGCGTTTGTTATTTCACCGGTCAATCCACTTGATGCTAGGCTCCTGTCAAAAGGTTAAATTATTTTCAACACCACCAAACGCACCAAGAAAGGTTAATTGCCAGCAAACACATAATTATATTTAATAAGCAATTGATTATGAAGTGGAAAATGCACACCATAGAATTAATTTTAAAAAACATACGTTTTACTGGTGTATACTGCATACCAATTGTAGTTGAATTTTTGTGATTTACAAAGAAAATAATAAGGAGTTTTTGTTTAAGAAAGCCTACATTTACATCTTATTCCAAGCAAAAGACATTTTACAATATTATAGATAGAGCGTTCAATAAAAAATACAGTTATTAATAAAAATGAAAGATACTTACAAATCTGTAATTCTTGGAGAGCCAGAGACAGCATAACTACAATTCAAACCATCCCATGCATAAGTCTTTGGTGCACATGGATCCCCATACCAATCTCTCTTTATCTGATATTTTGATTTAATTGCATTTATTGCACTTACTGATGCCCAAAAAAAAAAAAAAAAAAAAAAAAAAAAAAACTGTGTTACTGGATAATTTGGTTCACAAAAATGGGAAAATTGCATTGTGCTGGTAAATAAGAAGCTCACCATCCACACTATCAGTTGGTATATCAGAAACTGGCAGCACCGAAAACACCTCAACGGCATTGAGGATAGGGGACAGAGTAGAATTCGAGCTGGCCTTGAGTGTGACATTGTACTGCCTCATTCCCGGGAATGGCTTGTACCGCCCGTAAATTGCATCGGCATATAGAGGGTATGGTGAGTAGGGTTTCGGGGAAAACATCGCATCATTTATTGTAATATTAAACTCCCTTTTTTGGCCATTGGTGAGGGTCTGTAACTCAGAGAAGTGGAAGGTGGCTAAGTAATCAGGGTCTTTGTCGAATGGGTCAGCCAGCCAGAAAAACTTGAGTGCTGAGGTGTTTGCAGGTGTCGCATTAACAGGTGTCACAGCTGTCTGCAGGACAGCAGAAGGTGCCTCAAAGGGGTCGTTCTGTGTGTTTTGGATATGTTGGCTGGTGGTGATCTCTGCCCAATATGGCACATTGCTCCACGGCTTCCACATCCTATCATGTGGGTCATCTGGGTACCTGTTTGTTGTTTTTTATATATTTATATTCTAGTAGATGATCAATTTGTAGCTAACTATATACGTACATATTGGCTTTCATTAATGGCAAATTATCATGTAAGGAGAAATAAGAACAATATTATAAATTTCTTTTTATTTTTCTCTTTCCTCTTTAGTTAAGTTATGACTGCTCTTTTTGTCTTGAAGGTAATTTCACACTGTTGGCAAGTTTAACGTATGAAGAGTCATCCTGATCTGAAGCAGACGATTAGAGAGAGATTTTTCTAAAAAAACAAAGAAAAAAAAACTCTTACGTCATTAGAAGAAGATGAAGAACGTATTTCTAAATTTAGGACTAAGCAAACATTTGAATTGAATAAAATTTTCACTACCAAAGGAGAACAAGCCTCTCAAAATAATATATATACCTTATGATTGTTGTGTCTGTTGGTCCTGCATTTAGCCGGTGTGCAAGCACCAGAGACTGACTGGAATTCACATGAGGGTAGAGACTTTTCTTCATCGGCCTTAAATCCAATGAAGAAATGAATGGTGTTCCAAGGCCAGTGTTTACCAGACAAACTTGAATATAATCAACAGGAGCAACAAATATTACTTCAGAAATTGTTATTTCTTCAGGATCAGAGATGTTAACCGTCTTCCAGTAGTTGACCCCAACGTGAAGGTCAAATATGACACCCTTATTAAGCCCATCATAGTTACCATACATGAATGTCGCTCTCAATAGGTACTTCCCCCCTGTCACTAAAGATTTGATTGTATAGCAATTTCGAGTCCCATTATCAAAGCTTCTCACATTAAGATAATGTGGTGAGAGAATTGATGTTATGTAGGCCGCTGATATGTTATGATTAGTTCCAGTATCAATGAATGGATCATCAGAACTGTAAGTGAGTGTGCTGCTAGTGTCCTTGTAACTAGAGTTACCAGGTAATCCACAGTCGATACTCACAAATCCTAAAAATTGAAACAGAGAATTTACAATCATTTTCTGAGAAATTCCTTTGATTAACCAACTTGAGGACTTTCTGGAAGACTAAAGTGAGCCATGAAAGAGGATGGATAAGAAGCAATAACAATTTACAAGGGTTACCTGCATCATCGGCCTGGCCGGTCACGCCGGTATTATTCAGGAAAATGGAAGCAAGAAACAGACACAAAAGTACCATTTCTCTCATATTGTAATTCTTCACTGGTACCGTTAACTCTCTCCAGACTCAAGGGCCTTAAATATGGACTTAATTGTGTAGCTCTTGGTTGGTGACCACATTTAAAATTTTGAAACCAGTATAGTCAACCTACCTGCAGGTTCAAAATTCCGAGTACAACCTCAGCAATGCACATTTCCCCTCCGAACAAAGTTGCAATTTATTATGTAACGAGTCGCGAATATAGTGTGTTCATTATACACGAAAATATTATGTTCCAATTCATGACTCACATATGTTGGCATTTGCTTGTAATTTGCCTACAAAGTGACATTTGAAACAAAAGAATCCAGTACCAAAAAAAGAAACCAAAGATTCGTGTACTCTCCGATAGGTACGGTAGTTGCATAATTGCATGTAGCGAATATATAATATAAACACTTTTAAATGTTAGCCGAAATTGTTTAATGCCCAAAAATGGCTGGAATTGTAATACATTGCCAGCTAGATTTTAAGTAGAAATGATGGATATATAGTCAAATCTCCAGTAAGGAGTGACGAAAGCCTTTATTTTCTCTTCTGTTCTAGGTACTTGTCTTGGCAGACTAACCTTTTTATTGGTTGATTATAAAATTTATAAAGCTTCACATCAAGTACTTGTAAAATGATAAAATGCTAATTTCACATAAAATTGCACAACTTTTCCAGGATACGTTTTATAGTTCAGTAAAAACTCAGTTATATAGTGTTACTTGTAGGATAAGTGTAAAACATGTTAAGGGAGAAATTAAGAAACTGGAAAAGAAAAAACTAATGGTACCCTCCAGTTATTAGATATTGGAGAAGAGGAAAACATTGGCTTTTCCTTTTGTAGATTTGTACTTCCGGGTACTTCGTCCCAATGTTGTGGCTACATGATGGGGGAGTGATACCCATCCACTTGTCATATTCTAATGTAGACAGTTCATTTGAAATCCAACGATCCACAACATATTGCGCATTATATTAATTAGATTTAGATCCCAGTTAGTAATAAACCCGATATATATGTGCGACTGCATTATTGTTGCTATATGATAATAAAGCTTACACAAATCAGTTTATAGAATTGAAAGAGTAAAACTTTAAGGCAAATTCTAATATGGACTAAATTTTATAATTGGATTAAAATTTAGATCGTTTAATTTAAATTATGAATATAGATGAATGATTAGAATTCAAACTTTTTTCATAATTTATGCCCGCTGTAGATTATCTAAACTTTTTATATGCATTTTCTTATTTTTAAAGCTTTATTAATTTATTTGTTTGCAATATACATAGTTCTGAGACGGAACAAAAAGAAATTCTAGTTTTAGATTAATTCTCTTAAGAATATTCTAGGTAAAGTCGTATGTTATAGTTGCTCTGCTATAACAGAAATTAGATTATAAATTATGAATTTGGAAAAAAAAAAAAAAAAGAAGAGTCTGTGGATAAGTATGTAATTAAGAAAAGCAAAGAAGTGGCGCTACCAGATGCAGAGATAATTGACTGATAGAATAGAAGACAATGGACGGAATTTTAATATTTCTTGTATTATTGGAAGAAATATGAACAGGGGAGAAATGGAGTTGACTTCTACTTGGAACGTATTTTTAGCCGAATTTCACGAATCATTTGTTCTAGTCAATTGTGTTGTATTATATCCTATTACCAATATGCCACTTATATAACCAATTTTTATTCCAATTCTATTGTTTGTTTTGTTGGCATTAACAAATGTACAAAATGTTTCTTTGCAGAAAACGACGGACGTTGCACATGTGAACTCAATAATCATCATGAATTATACGAATTAATTCATGATGCTACCCCCAAGGCTGTAACACCAATAACTATTGTGGGAATAAACTCTTCTTCTAATGGTAAATATCAAATTTATTTTGAATTCCTTTACTGGAAAAAATTAAATTGGAAACGCAACTCACAGTACGAAATAGCACATTAGATTGGACAAAATCTAATTATTACAAGTTAATGCAATTTCACAATTATTAATTAGGTAATAATAATGTAAATTTACATCCAAAATTATTTATTTAGTTTTTTTAGATACACAACATTCACAATTATTGGATGGTAAAATCCAGCATGGGTGCGCACCCATACTGCTTTACCAGTATCTGGGTCAATAACAATGCAAATTCATAATTAATTATAATCAAAGTTAGTCTAACAATGTGCAATTTGTTGCCTGCTAATCACAAAGCGTTGAAAAAATAGAGAGTTAAAGGAGCAAGGTCGAAAGTGCATAGTAGTGTTAACAACAATCACCATAGTCAGAGAGGGACTACGAGAAGAAAGGAGGCGCGTGTTGAACTGGTGCATACATGCCACAAGCAAGAGTGGAAGAAATGGGATGACATCATGACAGAGGGGGCCTGCATGGCCCCATAAGATTTTAGTTTGGAGGTAATAATATTGAAAGAGAAATCTTATTCTGCCATTCTTCTTTACAAATTAGGAAACTTGCGGCATGTGTCACCAAATATTGGCAAATAAATATTTTGAAAAAATATAAAAAATATGAATATATGAACATAAAAAAATAATAATTTAATAAAGATAGATATTTTATAATAAACAAAATCGTATTTGAGTGCCTTAATTATTTCCATTTATACTCTATTTCAAAAATTCGAAGCCCGCTTAAATAGAGCACAACGCTATTCTTATTTAGATAGAAGTTGATGGTTAAATAATATTTAGATATAAAGATGATGATTAAATTAAATAATTTTTTTTTATAATCTATTGAATTACTATTTATTATAAGGAGCAAAGATCTGCTACTTTCTTTTGTAGAAAACAGTAAAGATGACAATAGAGATGCCAGTAATGCTGTGACGAAGCTAGCTTTTAGACCAGTGTTATTCTTATTCATGCCCAGAGATCAACGCAAAACAAAATTCCTTTCTAAATTAGTGACCTTTGAAGATGGCCCAAATAGTTTTAGATAGTGGAACTAGACCTGCATAACGTGCAAAACGAAGACGAAAATCATTCCTTACGTGAATCGTTTCATTATGGGACGGAAATTTTCTCTCTCTTGCGTTAACCGTTCTGTCCTTTGAACGGAAGAAAAATTCCTTGCGTTAACCGTTGCGTTGAATGTAACGATCAAAACCATTAACCGTTTAATTTTTTTTAACCGTTTCTTACAACATGAATTTATTTTGTCTATCTGTACATGCATGTGCTCTGCACGTTGTTCTTAAGAATTAAATCACATCATTAGAGAAAAATTATATTTGACAACACTTTTCAAAAGACTTAGCACATAATATCATTCAAAAAGCCTTAGCAGAATGCCTAATTCTTGCATATAGTACAAGTTTTATACACAAGTTTTTGATAAAAAAACAAGAGTCTGGTCTTTGTCTTTTGCATATTAATCATAAAAAGTTCAGAAGTTACAAGATTGCAGCAAGATGTTGAAAAGAAAACTAAGAAAACAAAGAAAAAAAAATGATTTCGATTTCAAGTACAAATTGTTGCTCTAATGAGTCTCAACCTATCAGAAAACAATCAAGCCTGAGTCACATCTTTGCTTAATTACAGAAAACTGCAACAAATTCTCAACAATTTTCCGACATAAAAACTAGTACCAGTAATTGATTAACTACAAATTGTCAACAATTTCTTAATTACAAAAAAATTGGTACCAGTAAACCAGAAAAAATTGGTAACAGTAAATTTTCAAAAATTACAAAAAAAGTGTACCAGTCTCAACCTAAAATTACTCAAACCAAAATCAGAAAAAACAGTATTTAGAATTCAAGAATAGAGAAGTAACTGGTAAAGAAACTGTAGAGACAAGATTGTATTTGATAATTGAATAATTGATTACATTACAATAAGGGATTAAGAGTATATATAAGCAGCGCTTCTCTATTCTAACTATGGTTAGATACAGAGTTAAAACAAGAACTCCTAATACAGTTAACTAAACATGACAGTTAATTAGATGAATCCGGAGGATCTTCTGTGACATCATCAATATGGTTAATACCCTCCCCACAAGCTGAAGGTGGTGGAGCGACTGAAAGCTTGTCTCTTAATGCACAGAAACGAGTTTTGTGAAGAGGCTTGGTCAATAAATTTGCTAGCTGGTCATTTATACACAGGAAACAAACTTGAAGTTCTTTGTTGACAATGCGTTCATGAACAAAATGGTAGTCGATTTCGATATGCTTAGTCCGAGCATGAAACATAGGGTTAGAGGCTAAGAAGGTGGCCCCTATGTTGTCACACCAAAGTGTGGGAGGGGCGGCTAGTGTCACATGTAGCTCGGCAAGTAGAAATCTAAGCCATAGGAGTTCGGCACATGTGATGGCTAGGCTACGGTACTCGGCCTCGGTGCTAGACCGTGAGACGGTGGGTTGTTTCTTAGCACTCCAAGACACAAGATTACCCCCAAAGAAAATGCAAAATCCGGTTGTGGATCGACGGTTGTCGGGGCATCCCGCCCAATCCGCATCACAATAAGCATGAAGTTGTAATGAGGAAGGGATTGTGAAATGTAAACCATGATGAATTGTGCCGCATAGATAGCGTAGGATCCTTTTAACGGCTGCCCAATGATTGATTGTTGGTTGTTGCATGAATTGAGAGACCCGATTAACGGCAAATGAAATATCGGGCCGTGTGATAGTGGCATATTGGAGTGCCCTAACTGTGCTACGGTAACGATGAGGATTGTCGAAAAAGGAACTATATTCTTTTGATAAAGTTGAACCCGCAGCCATGGAAGTAGAAGAATGCTTGGCATTGACCATATTTGTGCGATTCAACAATTCAAAAATGTATTTGGCTTGAGAAAGGTGTAGGCCGGTTGAGGTAGTGGTGAACTCAACACCAAGAAAATAGTGTATAGTACCAAGATCTTTGAGAGCAAAATACTTATGCAAGTGTGTTATATAGTGAGAAACAAGGTTTGAGTCACTACCCGTAATGAGGATGTCATCCACATAAACCAAAATAATAGTGATATGTCCCTTGGTATTGGAGATAAAAAGTGAGAGATCATATTGAGACTCTTTAAAACCAAGAGTAACAAGTGTGGAGCAAAGCTTATGAAACCAAGTACGAGGTGATTGCTTAAGACCATATAGAGACTTATATAGAAGGCATACGTGGGAAGGTCTTGTTTAATCTACAAAGTCGGGTGGTTATGTCATGAAGACTTGTTCTTCAAGATCACCATGAAGAAAGGCGTTATTGACGTCAAGTTGACGAAGACACCAATGTTGAGAAATTGCAAGTGAAAGAACCACCCGAATAGTCATAGGTCTAACTACGGGACTAAAAGTGTCAAAGTAATCCACGCCCTCTTGTTGATGAAAACCCTTAGCAACCAATCTTGCTTTGTAACACTCAATGGAGCCATCGGAGCGCCTTTTAATTTTGTAGACCTACTTGCACCCAATAACACGTTGATCGGGGGATGAGGGAACAAGGGTCCAAGTTTTGTTAGTAGCTAGAGCATTGATTTCGGTTGCCATAGCATGTCGCCATTCGGGATGAGGATGAGCTTGATTAAAAGTGGATGGTTCCATCTCAAGTGTGGAGAGCAATGCCATGTGATCGGGAAAATGACGAGGTTTTCGAGTATTATCTTTGGAACGGGTTGTCATATGGTGTATAGAAGTCGGGTGAGTAGAGGAAGAAGGCTGGTGCAAGCTCGGCTCAGGAGAAGGAGGATCTTGTGCATCAGTTGAGTTGAGAGTAGGAGACTGGCGAGAAGGATTTGAATTTAAAAGAGCCGAGATTGATTGTGGCAGAAGCTGAGTGGTTGACTGGACTGAACTGGAGGGAGGCGCCAAGTTTGGTTGTACATGATGCTGTGAAGAGGAGCTGGGCCGAGTGATAGAATTTGTATGTAATTCCGTCCTTTGTTCAGTGGTGATAGGTAGAGCAGAGATGCTCTCTGAAGTCTCATGAGCCGAGTGTAAAGTATCGGCATAGTTTTGAATGGGAAATGTATTCTCATCAAAATGCACATGCCTTGAAACATAGGTTTTATTTGTAGGTAAGTGCAAGCAACAATATCCCTTTTGATTAGTAGCATATCCCATGAACACACAAGGTAAGGCCCGGGGTTCAAGCTTGTGTTGATTGTATGGTTTAGTGTATGGAAAGCATAAGCAACTAAGAGTTCTCAACAGATCATAGTCGGGTTGTTTATGAAGAAGAGTTGTAAAAGGAATGGTGTTATCATGAGAGGGTAAGCGGTTGATAATATAGACAACACTAGAAAAAAATTTATCCCAATAACGAATAGGAATGGAGGCATGTATCATTGTGGCACGAGCAAGTTCGACAATGTGTCGATGTTTCCTTTCAGAGGTGCCGTTTTGTTGAGAGGTATGAGGGCATGTGGTTTGATGAATGATTTGAGGAAATGTAGTGGAGATGAGTTTGTATTTCGTACCTCCATCGGTGCGCAAGATTTTGATTTTCGCATCAAGTAAGTTCTCAACTTGTAATTTAAAGTGAGAGAAAATATTGAGAACTTCACTCTTATTAGTCATAAAATAAATCCAAGAAAATTTAGATAAATCATCAATAAAAATGACATAATATCTATAACCACTACAAGATACAATGGGAAAAGGTCCCCAAACATCCGAATGGATGAGTTCCAAAGGAGAAGAAGTAAAGGAAGAAGAAGAAACAAAGGGCAGTTTTTGAGACTTTTCCATACAACAATTCTTGCACAAATCTAAACTAAAAGAGGTACAAGGGAGCTTATAATCCTTCAAGATCTTTAAAGCGAGAGCATTTGAAGGATGCGCAAATCTACAGTGCCAAACATTTGCGGTGGTTCGAACACCCATGAAAGCTTGAGGAGGTGGTGTTGAATATGTAGAGTGAATGACAAAGAGGCCTTTTTTGCAAGGAATTTCAAGAAGAGTTAACTTGGTGTGGTGGTCCTTGAAAATGCAACAAGAATTTAAAAAAGTCACAATCAAGGAAGGATTATCAAGGATTAATTTTGATATACTAATAAGATTGCGCGAAAAATTTGAAACATGAAGCGTATCTTTGAGATAGATAAGGTTATTGGAGAGGTTAATAGGAACCATACCAATATTATCAATGTTCAAACCCAAGCCGTTCCCAATTTGAAGGCTGTCACAACCATTGTATTGAAAGAAGGAAGCAAAGTTATTGATGTCATTGGTGACATGGTGAGTGGCTCCCGAATCCAAGATCCATTCGGATAGGGTGGTGGCATTTGAGGGTTGAGCCACGTAGGCTTGATATGGAGCCGAGTTCGGATTGTAGTTAGCATCCTCAGCATAGCGATATCTACAATTTTTCGCACCATGTCCAGGCTTTTTGCAGATTTGGCATAAGGGATTTGCTTGAACCTGAGTGTTTTGTTGATTCTGCTGAGGGAGATTGCGCTGAGGCATTTTTGGAGGGAATTGAGGCCCATTGTTTTTAAACCCGATATTGGGTTGAACTTGGGCTGGTGGCGGGCGAGGCCCAGTTGAATTGTTTCTGGGTTGATAATACCCATTATCTCGTCCTCTTCGATTGTTCTGAGGAGCGGGAGGTTGTTGATTCTGAGCAGCAGCGGCGGAGAGAAATGCCGTAGGGTTCGATACCATTGCTTGATTGTGCTGAGTGAGTACAAGATTCTCATAACTCAGTAGCATGCCATGAAGATCATCAAAAGATAGGGAATCATGGCGGCTGGTAGCTTGAATAGCTGCAAAGAAAGAATTGAAATCTGTGCCAAGACCGCTGAGGACAGCGTTACACAACTCATCATCGTACATTGGTGCTCCGATAAAGGAAAGCTGGTCAGCAATTCCTCGAATTCGATCAAAAAAGTCGGAGCAAGAACTGGAGCCTTTTGTTGCATTCTTGATTTGGCGTTGTAGGTCGACTAGGCGAGCTCAAGAAGAGGAAGAAAAGTGTTTCTGGAGAGTATTCCATAGCTCAGCTGAGGTGGAGCACGAGATCACCTGTGCTTGAACTTGCTCGGTAAGAGAGGCACGCATCCAGCCAAGCAAGAGCTGATCTTGCCTGACCCAAGGTAAGTACTCAGGATTAAACTGAACTTGCCCGGAGGAATTGATGACAGAAGGACTTGGGGGCTGGGAATTGATGAATTGAAATAGGTTGTAGCCATGAATGATTGGGAAAATTTGAGATTTCCAGGTGAGAAAATTTTGTTTGTTTAATTTGGTTGAAATCGAAATGTTGATAATGGAGATTGGGTTTGGTTGAGAAGAAAGTGCGGAAGAACTGGATGGTAGACCAGTGTCAGATGGCGGCGATGGATTGAGGCCACCATTGTTGAGCTGAGATGAAGAATCAGGGATGGCGGAGGCCATTGTGCTCTGATACCAATTTAGAATTCAAGAATAGAGAAGTAACTGGTAAAGAAACTGTAGAGACAAGATTGTATTTGATAATTGAATAATTGATTACATTACAATAAGGGATTAAGAGTATATATAAGCAGCGCTTCTCTATCCTAACTATGGTTAGATACAGAGTTAAAACAAGAACTCCTAATACAGTTAACTAAACATGATACAGTTAATTAGATGAATCCGGAGGATCTTCTGTGACATCATCAATATGGTTAATACCAGTAAACTAGAAAAACCATAAAACTTTGCTAGAAAATTGCTCAAGCTTCGTCAGATTCTTAACTAGCAGAAGAGGGGTCATGTAAATCAAACTTAAATACATGCCAAGAAGTCGTCACGACTGGACAAGGGAAGTAAAGAGAAACCTGCTACCAGTATCCGACTGGAGCACAACACAACCCAATACAAACTCCAGCCACCACCAGATGCTAGTAGTACGATTTAGCTACCAACCTCCTTTAATTTCAATCAGTGTCGAGAGAGAGAGAGAAAAAGGGACGATGATGGAGAGTTGTTCCGGTCTGAGCGAGTTCTAGGGAAGAAGATGAAGGTTTTGAATTGGAGGTGAGCTGCCATGGCCACTTGAGGTCGAGGCGGAGGGTGGAGGTGGAAGGAGTCGTGAATGAAGGAGGAGGGGTTACAGTTTGGGGTGCTCAACAGCTCAAGTGGGGAAGAGATGGCTCTGGGCTGAGGGTGTTTGGGTTTGGTTTGGGGTGCTCAGCAGCTCAAGTGGGGATCGAGCTCGCGACGACGAAAGAGAGAAACAGAGGATGTTTGTGTTTGGGTTTGGTAGGAAAAGGACAGAGAGACAGAGAAGAGAGGTGAGGCGGAAGAGAACAAGAAGAGGAGGAAGAGAGAGCGGCGCAGGAGGAAGAAGAAGAGAGGTCCTCATCGTTTTCTCCGTTGTTTTTGTCTACAATCTAATAATTTCACTCCCATAGAATTATAAAACGAAACGGACAAAATAAACGATAACGAAACACATACGTTTCGTTAACCGTTTCGTTCTGAGACGAAACTGGATTTTCATTTGCGTTACCCGTTCCATTTCTAAAACGAAACCGAAATCCACGGCTACCGTTTTCACCCCTAAGTGGAACGCCTTGTCAGCCATGCCACATCATCGGAAAGGGCCTTCGTGCACTATGCATAATGCCTGCTCGCCGCTAGCCTGCTACGTACTACTGGGGATTTACTATAGCAAGAACTTTACAGTCCAACATATGACGGATAGGAATAGGAACAAATAACGTGCCAAAACAAAACATGGCCCCAAAAAGGTTGGGAATTTTCACTAGCGCCGACCCATCTGGCCATCTCCGGTATGATCAGATTATGAGAATCTGCCTAGATTTCTTAAAACAAAAAAAAAAAGGTCACTGTCTAAAAGTAGGGAATTACCAAATTATAAATTTCTTTTTACTCATTTATTTATTCACTCGTAACAATACATGGAGTTGAACTATTTAAATGATTTAATAGAATAAATCTTGTACTTTTAATTTGAAGAATTTATTAATATTGTATTTAATTTTTGAATATATGAACTCAGTACTTTCAATTGAATGAGGCATGCATCTTAAATATAGGGAAAAATATTACAAATGTAAGAGTGAACCAGAGCCAGAACACATGCGTGGAATACTTTCTAATTCAATGCGTTCAGTTAGAACATTTTGGATGCATAGTACTATACATTTTAGAGTTCAAACTATCTGTTTTAATCTGGTTTCAATTTCATCCATATATAACGCATTAAATTAGTAATCCAGTCCTCGTTTTTTTTTATATTTCTATAAATTATATATTTGCACCAAAATTATTTTGATGATTGTAAAAATAGATTTAATACTTATCACAAATGGAAAATATTATAAATACGATTTTTTTTTCTATTATTTGTTATTTGTCTAATGATTTAATAATTTACAGTTTTTCTTTCCCAATATTTGATGGTAGAGAAGCTATATTAATTAAATATCAGCTAGCACACTAGCTAGTACAATCTTTAAATTTATACGGAACTATTTTATTATTATTATTATTATTATTATTATTTTGGTATACAACTGTCGATATCCGAAGTTTATTTTTTAATTTGTTGAACTAGCTCGCTTCCAAAGAGTATTAATTATTAATTTTTTATTGTTTGAAGTACAAGGTAAGCGTACTGGAGAAGTCCTTTATTATATAATAAGAACATTCTTTTTGTCCGATAAAAACCATATCTTCGTTGCACTCGAAATTTAAAAAAGAAAAAGAAAAATGGATTCCTAGGATGTATCATATATAAAGTCAAGGGATGTATTAACGCATATATTTCGTTCATTATCTACCTAGAACCTTTGAATGAGTATGATTTGATTTAAGTAATTTCATGTAGTTTTTTATATTATAAAATTTTGTTTCCCTTAGATAAAACCATATCCTCTTTATTGCAAATTGCAACACAAAGAATAATCTAATTTTGTGAAATGTCCATAAAATAATTTGTCTCATGTTATTTTTCTAACTAAGTATTTTAGATCATCACAAATTCACTAACTTGAAATTATCTAAAGATATATTTTTTTTCATCTGATCCTAGAAATAATGAAAAATAATTAATAACTTTCAATCAATTTGCCAGTTATATCCAAGTTTTATATTAAAAAAAAATGGGCTTTTCTTTGGTTTCGTGTTTATCTTCAATAAACTTCTCCTAGAAAGACATATTCAATGCTCTCAATCTATGGCTGCATTTTGTCGTTATCATGTCATGAGATTTAGGCCAATATCTTAAATTGACTAGTATTTTTTAAATTTATACGACATGTAGTGAGAAATATTTTTGATAATAAAACCATAAAATATATATTGGCCTTTGATAATGATGTTTAGAAAACCAGAAATAACATCTGAGATTTCATGGCATATTCTTCTCTTAAGTCCTACTCTAAGTCATTCCCATGGGAAAAAAACAGAGTATAAATTGAGGAACAGAGAGCAATGAGACACACAAACAAACACAAGAAAATTTCTTTTGGAAAAAAAGCGAGAAAAAAAAAACAAAGAGACGAGAGATGGGTTCATCAAACTTTGTTTATATAGTCTTTCTCTTGCTTATAGCAGGAGCTCCTCTGTCCTATGCCTGGGGTGTTGATGGCCATTACATGATTTGCAGGATTGCTCAGGTAATTCTGCTAAATTTAATCTTTCATTTGTTATGGGTGTTGATTAATATACAGTGGTACGTACAAAAAGCTTATACATTTTTTTAATCTTCACTCTAACTCAATTTGCCGAGGTCTCTAAATTAAGAAATGACAGTAAGATAAATTCTGTGTACCTCATCAAATATTTTGTCGTAAAAAATGGCTACAAGAACACCTCAACATATGTGAAAGTGTGATTCATTCTTTGCCGATATAAAAAATTTCAAATCAGCATGAGATCCAACTTTTTCTTAAAAAAAAAGGTATATATTTGCTGCCTTTATGATACGTTACAAATGTCATTTTTCATATCCCAAATATTTTCCTATTAATTTTTGTCTCCTTAAATGAGCCTTGAACAAAATGATCCAATATGCCATATTTATGTCCTATTATTTTGCATAATAGTTACATAATGTCGGACTATACCAATTTTTAATTTATTAGTTACGAGGTGAATTTTCTACTAGTAAACTAATCACCTGAACTTTAATTTCCAAAATATGCAGTATATAATTGTGTTTATTTAACTTACAAAATTGAGATAACTTAATGTGACTTTGACAATTTGTAGAGTCGTCTAACAAGTACTGCATCGAGTGCTGTACTGGATCTATTGCCATCTGGTGCGAATGGAGATTTGGCATCCGAATGCTCATGGGCTGACAATGTGAGGACTGCATATCCATGGTCATCACCACTTCATTATGTCGACACTCCTGACAATTTGTGCACTTACGACTATTCCAGTGAGTTTTTTTTTTTTTTTTTTTTTTTTTGTGATTTGGTTATTTGCGATGTAAACAATGTGGGAATTGCTCCGCTCACTCCTTATTTGGAGATACACTCCGATAATGACCAAAATACCCTCAATTTCTAAATAATATATTTTTTCCAGTGCAATAAATCAAGGTCATTTTAGTCCTTATGGAAAAAATTTGGGGTGAATCTCAATTTTCAGGCGTGAGAGGAGCAATTCCCAAACAATGTGATTATCGAACCACGAAGGGCAAAAAAAAAAAAACAAAAAAAAAAAAACTGGGGTAGAACCAAAGTAAGCAACGACAATAAGTCAATAACCAAATTGCCATGTAATTAGATCGTTAGTTTCAAACATCAACCAACTCGTACATAAAAAATATGGTTCAATTTATTTATTCCTTAAATATACTGAAAATGGCTTTACTTTTAAATATTAATTTTAGATTAAAATAAGATCTTGTGACTTGTGACCCTGATGCTATACCATAAGTCCATAATTCATATTTTTGCTTCATCTTACTCATCTGAAATTGTTATTTTTAACATCTTATTAGGAGATTGTCATGATAGCAGTGGAAATGCTGGGTATTGTGTTGTTGGAGCAATTAATAATTACACCACACAACTTCTATCATACCCGACATCAAGATGTGAGACATATCATATATGCAATACATGCTTAATTTCAATCAACTTTTTTTTTTTATGACAACATTTTCAAACATTTGTAAACCTGACGTGTGCAATTTGCTAGTACATATAATACATACCTATTACCTCAAGCTTGTAGAAATTCTAAGATGCAGGTTCAAAAGGGTTTGGTATACAAGCCTTAGTAGCAGCTTCATTGCATGTTTGATAACAGCTAGATATCTAATTCAATTTAACAATGATTTTTAATTATCAAAAAAATAAAATAACATATTTAGTACCTTAAAATTGAAAAAAAAAATAGTTTTATGGAAAAAGATGAACAAAAACTAATTATTAATGTATATATTTTTCATGAACTATTTTTCTAAATTTTTAGACAACTTAACTCAAGCATTGATGTTCTTGGCGCATTTTATGGGAGATGTACACCAGCCTCTTCATGTTGGATTCACCACTGATGCAGGTGGTAACGGCATCACTGTGTATTGGTATACTACGAAGACCAATCTTCACTCTGTAAGTGAAAATGATATTTTATTTATTTTAAGAGTGACAAAAAAGAATGAGGAAAAAAAAGGAACTTTCTGTTTTTTCCTTTCGCATATATTAACACAGGTATTTTTTTATTTTTTGAAGGTATGGGACACAAAAATCATACAAACAGCCATGTCTAATTACTATGGAAATGACCATAATATTATGGCTGATTCAATCAATGCTAATATCACGGTACGTGCATTAGTTATTTTTATGTTTCTCCAGCCGTTCTATTTAGGTGTCTTGAGACCTTAAATCCTTGAAACACTCACATCATAAAGATTTCATGTCGATTCACAACAATTTATTTGGTTGACAATTTTGATCGTTGAACAATTATATACAGCTTGTGGACAATTCCATCTGAGCTAGATATATATTCTCATCTCACTAACCAAAAGTTGTCTTAAAATTAGCAATAATATGATGGGGCTGTAGTTATTAAATCAATTATTTCAAAAAATTTTGTGACGGAAATGCATTAATTGCACTTTATTTAATTATATATATATATAATACATATTTGTTTGTCATTCAGTCTGACCAAGTAAGCCAGTGGGACGCATGTGGCAGTAGTTCAGCTGACTGTGCTAATAAGTAAGAGTTGATTTTGCTTAACAAACTTATTATATGCTTTTGTTTTTCATATTCTATTTGATTAATGAAAATTGTAATTAAACTTTCCTTTCAGTTTTGCAACGGAGAGCATTCAAGATGCTTGTAGTTATGCTTATCAAGACGCTAGCCAGAATGCAAAATTGAACGGTATATTTATATATATATATATTTCAATTTATATTAATTAGAAGAAAGTTACATATATAAAGAGTATATGGATATAATGTATCATGCGCATATATAGCACAAATAATGGCATTGTTGCTTGCTGTTTCAGATACCTATTTCTTATCTCGGAAACCAATTGTGGAAACAAGAATTGCGCAAGCTGGCGTCAGACTTGCTAATTTACTCAATCAAATATTTGTATAAGTTCATAAATTGAAGAGCGCCATGTCTACCGGAAAAAAATTTATGATGAATAACAGTATCCCATGCCTCCAACTCATCTTGTGTGATTTGTGAACAATAAAGTTTGGAAATTTATGGAGATTTTATGTGACTGTTTCATGCAACACTCGCTAGTGTATATCTATCTACGTGGTTTTTTCTTTGATACTTTATGGCTTTGAACAAAATGATATACACACATGGAATTTTATTTAATTAGAATTGATTTTTTTTTTTAATTTTGTTGGGTCTAATCTCTACTACTTATAAATGCACCCAGCAACAGGTTAAAACAATTTTTGTTAACAATTTTTATACCGTTGATCTGTAGATGTATGGTTCAGATCTATATTTCATAAAAGAATCTGACTCCTTTCTATAAAGGGGTCAAGTCGCTGTTAATAATTTATATTTTTTATACCGTTGATCTGCAGATGTATGGTTCAGATCTATATTTCATAAAAGAATCAGACTCCTTTCTATAAAGGGGTCAAGTCGCTGTAAATAATTTATATTTTTGGAAAGATATCCATCTGTATCTGAAATATTTAACCAAATAATTTTATTTTCTTTATTTGCCCATATAATAAAATATTAAAATTTATCAAAAAGACGACATATTAGGAATGAATATTTAAAAGTATTAATCATTTTTTTAATTTATTTCCTATTTGTTATTTTGGAAGTTCGGATTTCATTTTGTATTAATTGTTATATTAATATAATTATTAAAAAGCAGAAGAAGGATAATCATTAAAAGTGGAAAAAGTGAAATAAAAAGACAAATCAAGAAAGTCTTAATAAAATCAATCAAGATTTTGATTGATATATCATAATATTTAACTGTCTGATTTGTTATGTGTTTCGTAAATACTGTGAAAAAATTGGAACCAAATTTTTATTTATCTGAAGAAAAACAAGGGTCTAAGAAAGTTTCAGTTGGTCAGTACGAAATAGAAATATATATTGTACAAAATATTATGATATATTTTGTATGTAAAATCTTATTTTTCTCTAGAAAAATAAAATTTCAGTTGGTTAGTACGAAATAAAAATATATATTGTGGGGTTGATTAGAACACTAGGGTGGCAACTTATTTCTTGATTTCTACTATTATTTGATGTTGTTTCAAAGTCATTTCAAATTTTCCCATACATTGGGTGGGCGCTTTTGCTAGTAACAATAAACTACTACAAATAAAGTATTTCATAATGATTAAATTGCATTATTCAGCTTACAATTCTTGGTGAAAATTGATTAAATATATATTGGAGTCACTATAATTGATGTTGAATTGATTATAATTTCTAATCTCTCCTTTAAGAATGGCACCAGCCTACGAGCAAGAAAAATATATTTCTCATGTGATCCCATCCCCCTTCACAAAAAAAAAAAAAATAAAAAAAAAAATAAAAAATGAAGTACGGTTGAAACTCATTGATATTCAGAACCCAGCACAAGATGGTTCTTTTATAACATAATATATGTCCAAAGGCAATGATTTCGTTGGACATTCTGGCTTCATAATAGTATCATTTGATTACCAAACTCTCTTTGGATTAATATAATGTCAACTTTTTAAAATCTTTATAATATTTGACACAACTAGAGCTAGAGGTGGAGTCAAATTTATTTCGACAAAAGTAAACAAAAAAAAAGATATTTACAAAATTTGTAGATGAAGAACCATACGTAACATATCTAGTTCCGTGATTTTTATTACAAATAATAAAATATCATTTTTTTAAATTATTTAAAGATGATTAGCAGTTTACGTCAAAATTGGAGGCTTGTGAGCTTATGCCAAAGCTAAAAGTACAAGTTCTTCCTATATCAGAATAAAAGCATGACATCTTTCTTATGTTGAAATAAAAGTGTCATATAAATAAATTACCTCATAATTATTTTAACGTAAGGCAATTATTTTGGCGAAAGAATTCTCGCCCTCTGAATCGTCCTTTTTTTTTTAAATTTACCGCTTCGTTTTTTATTACTTTCGCATGACGTCACTAAATTAAATTTACTTTGACACGCACTACAAGAGCTACACGAGTTCTGCACCAGAAAATTTCTGAGAGACGATGATAAAAGAGAGCTCCCACGTGGGGCCGCGCAGACGGGCCCAGCCCTGGAACCTACAGTATTTTGTTTTTTCCTTCTTTGAATATTTTCTAATCTAGCGCCTCCTTTATTTTACTTTGAGGCATCATCATCATCATCATCATTAATTATACTTACTAACTATTAATATTTAAATACAGCATATTTATATTTTCTAAATATTAATTTCTCAATATATAATTATTTATTAACATATTAATTGCAAAAGTTACTTAAAATAATATATATGGATTTATATATGAACTTTAAAATAAATATAACCAATATTTATGGGGCTGGTCATGTAATTTACAGAAGAGAAGATAGAGATGGGTCCAATTGGAGCCCAGCCCGGCAACGTGAAAGGAAAACTAAATAACAAAAGAAAGAGAATGAGCCAATGAGGAAAAGTGGAAAACTAAACAAATTCCCCTGCTCCAATGTCAACGGGTTTCAACCGTGCATTATGCATTCCTTTGAAGCATGAGATACACGTAACATAAATATGCACTAATTAATACAGGCTTGTCAGTGTACCATTTCAAGCGTCAGCACTGATCAACGCTCAGCAGAGGATATTACTAATTGGTCTACTGTACTCTTTACTCGGCTTCCTGAAAGGTTTTATTGGAATTAACTTTCTTCACTAATTCGTGATTATCGGAGTGATTTAATTATGAATTGAACTGTTCGATTTATTGCAGAATTAAACAGACCTAAATTCAAATTATTGGGAAGCATCTGAAATTACCAGTGAAAGTCAGAGTTGAAACTGGAAATAGGAAGTCAGAAATTTTATTGTAGCTCTGCATAATCTGGATTTGTGGCATCATTTAATAGCGATTGAGGAATTAGTTAATAGCAAAATTAATTCTTAAAATTCCGAAATTTCTCGTTCAAGCACTCATTTTATTTTTATTTTTCCAAGAAATGGTATCCCTTATTGAGCTCTCATTCAGAGCGCAAACATATACAAATGATATAACTCCGAAAAAACCCAAGCAAGAATTAACAAAAAAGAATAGAAAAATCACACCAGCTACATGTTTCTCATTAATCCTTACACACTAATTTGAAACAAACATGAATATATGTCTCGCACTTTTTCGCGGCCCTCAGGTTTCAAACAGAGGAAACAGAGGGGGAAAAGAATGCGGATCAGATACCCCTCGCGAGCCTCAAGAAGCCGATACTGCTACTTCCCAGAGGAGAAATAACGGTACGGTCTTGAGCTCCCACGAGAGTTTATTATTTGAGAGGGGTCCTTTTTTTCCAGTAGGCGCAAGCCCCTACTGTTAATTACCTCCGACATGGTCTGGAGAACCTCTAGATCGGAAAAATCAAAGGATATGTATCATAAGCTAATAGGGAATTGTAAATATGCAATTTGTGATCCTAGCATGCATTTATATTTTTTTGTATTTTTTTATTATTATTACTACCATGATTATTATATAGTGTTAGTGTTATGTTTATTCATTGAATGGACTCGGTATTGCAGGGACAGCAGTCTTTTGAGGCTTAGATAGGTCTTGGTTGATCTTTGCTGCTTGGACTTCGGTAATTTCTCCTTATGATGCGAGGAATGATTGGCTCTTGGATTATGGCTCCTTAGACATTATCGGGGTGGCTCATCATGGTTTAAACTCTTTGATTTGGATTTTACGGCTTGGAGGCATGGATCTCCCGAAACGGATTTCTGAAATTCCGAAAGGTCGGGTTATAGTGACTTCTGGTTTTTCTTTTTTTTTTATTTGGTGCTGAGGATCTTTATAGATTTTTTTCTTCTTTTTCTTCGATAATGTCGGACTCTTAGGCCGCGGAGTTTGTAGACATTACGCTTAACATCGGGCCTGTGGGCTTGTAGATGTCGATGACTTCGCCGGGCTTTAAACTTTTGGGCGTTAAATGTGCGCGCGGGTGCTAACCAGGCAGACTGCCCCTTGGTCTAACCTGACTGCGGGTAAATGCTCGTCACGTGGGAGTAGAGCATTAAAAGACGATCTGGCGCTCGTTAATCTTGATATCTTCAACGATTCGACTATCAGCTGAAGCGTTGTCAAAATGACATCTGGCAATGTCAGAGACACAATCCGGTTCCCTTCCGGCGTGTTGAAATGGCTCCTAGTTCTTGACCAGGATCTTGAAGAGACGGTTTGATTGTTGTTCAAAACATTTAGAGTGATATCTGGTATCTAGCCAGGATATCGGGTAAATGGTCCAAACTCCATTCAAAGCGTGGAGGTACGTTCCGGCGGCTATTCCGAAACGACGATGAGACGGTTCAATGATCATTCAGAGCATCACATTGATATCCGGTGGCCAGTCGAGACATCCAATTGCTCCCTGAAACGTTGAGGAGACATCTGTCAAGCAGGTGTCCATGAACGGTCCAGTCTTAATCTAAAGCGTTCAAATGAGACGATCTGATTATTATTCGAGTCATTTAAGGTATATGAGTCGGACTCCCTATGGCCTTCTCACGTGCAGGGTGACAGTTAGGCTTAGGACAGGGAACGATGCCTCGGCTATCGGTCCTTAACCAGCCATCGGATAGAGACAATTAGTCCTCAGAAAGGGTACATAACCTCAGTTATGGGTCCTTAACTAATCTTTGATGAAAAGACGATTGGTCCTCAAACGGGGAACATAGCCTCAGCTATCGATCCTTAACCAATCGTTGAGTGGGGACAGTGGTTCTAGGACAGGGTACATAACCTCAGTTATGGGTCCTTAACCATCTGTGGAAGAAACACAATTGGTCCTCGAACAGGGTGCGTAGCCTCAGCTATCGGGTCTTAACCAATTGTTAAGTGGAGACGGTGGTTCTTGGACAGGGTACATAACCTCAGTTATGGGTCCTTAACCATCCGTTGAAGGGTGACAGTTGGTCCTCGAACAGGGTGCGTAGCCTCAGCTATCGGGTCTTAACCAATCGTTGATGGAAAGACAATTGGTCCTCAAAAGGGGAACATAGCCTCAGCTATCGATCCTTAACCAATTGTTGAATGGAGACAGTGGTCCTTGGACAGGGTACGTAACCTCAGCTATGGGTCCTTAGCCAAATGTCTGATGATGATAGAGACGTCCGGTTCCTGACCGGATCGTTCAGTTTTAGTTTCCTCAAACACCAAGGAGAGATTTATATTTTGAATTCTTCAATCCAGGTTTGATTCGACGGTCCTGATGTCGGTCTCATCCTGGATTATTTGCTTCTATTGTTTGTTGTAGTAGGCCTTAGTTAGTGAGTCGCAATTCAACCAATATTGAGACCAGATTCTCAACATTGATCTTAAATTATTTCACCAGTACTCCTGCTAGATATCTTCGATTGCTCCACGTCAGTCATAATGACGACTGTTCGATGGTCTGAACTATCTTGGTTTGATGAATCTGAGAGAGCCTTGACTTTGATCACCGGGGTGTTCCAATATGATCTGCTTGACCTTGAGAATTTATTCTTTATTTTTATACTTCATGGAAATCCTCCCGATTGGGTGAAAGGGGTCTCTTCCTCCCATTTTCTTTATTATCTTTTCTCTTGAGGTTACTTGACTTTCCCAGGTGAGCATGAAGTTTTCTCTATGTTGGGGTGTTGTCCATGCCTCCTTTTTTTTTATTATGAGCATTCGAGTCATTTTTTTTTTATTCGAGCAAAAAAAGGGTTTCTGGTTGTCGGGTTTCGAATGGAATAATGGTCTTAATATTTTTGGTAGGATTTTTGGTGATGATGATCAGCAAAATATATTGCCTACATTTTTCTGAGTTTGCAGGAATTTTCCTCACATTTTTCTGAGCTTCCTATGATTTTTGGTGAATTTTTGAAGGTTATTGGATTTTTAATAAATCATAGGATAATATGGTAATTTTGTGATTGGCTGGAATTTGAAATTTAGATTTGAAAATTATGTGCAAGGGATTTGATTATGGTTTTGGTATGATAACATTCCTTGCATTTTTCTGGATTTATAGAAATTGGTTTTGGATTTTTCTGAGTTACGGTTGAATTTCTATGAATTTTTGAAGTTTCCAGCAATAGGATTGTGCCACATCAGCAGGAATGACACGTGTTTGCTTCTGATTGGTCCAAATCGGCGGAGAGAGTGAGTCAGCGTAGCTTTCTCTGATCAAAGGAGTTGCCATGTGGGAGCACGTGATTGGTCTATAGCGGATGTCAGTCGTTCGTCACACAAAATCCACTCGCCACACGTCTTTGCCACAGCAAGTCCTTTAATATGGGACGGTTTTATTAAAATCTGTTTCCTTCTTCTCGTGAACGAGGTTCATCATGGAAGAACGGGTGAACCGGTTCTAGAGCCCACTGTCAGTCTCTTTCGTATAGCTGTTGTCTGTGCGCCGAGTGTAGGCAGGGGTGTTGAGCTCAAATCTCTGTCTCTCCTTCTTCTTTTCTCTATTCTCTTCTCCCATCGACATAGTTCTTCGCTGTCCCGCCATGATCATTCATCGGAGTTCATCTGATGACCAATAGAGGTTGAAACGAGGTCGGGAAGCGTCGTGAGACTTCTCTGGCTTGATGGGACCCACTAATCGGGCTTGCTCCTCTCTCTTTCGCTGTAATCATTCCCGTCCTAGTCGACTAGGGTTTTGAGAGAGCGTAGTGATGGTTGTGGACTTCTGGTGATCTTCAAATCAAATTGGTGTGTCAGAGAGTGTCGTGGTAGATGCTAGGAGCTTGGTGATCTATCAATTTGAGTGATGGATTACTCCGGCATGGTGTTTCGCCTCGTCCCAATTCTGCCATGGCGGTGGGTTGGTCGATGCAGCCTTCTGTGGCTCATGGCAACAAAGTAGTGGGTCTGAGAGCATGGTGGTACACCCACTAAGAGAGATTCATCATTAATCTAGTATATGGGGTCTTTCAACATGACATATCGCCTCAACCTAGGTTTGATCAAGGTGACGGTTTGGTGACTGCGACCCTATATTGATCTAAAGAACTTGGAGATGCGTCTGAGGGTTTATTGGTATCTCCTTGAACACGTTTTTCACCTCTATTAGTTTGCAAGAAGCTGACAACATGAGGTTTCATCTTGGTCGAAATCTGACCATGGTAGTGTGCTGGTGATGTAGCTTTGATTTGACATAGAGGGGACATAGAGGGGCTGTGTTGTGTTAAAGTCACCCATGAGAATTGGGTTAATGTTATCATGCCCTCTGGAAGTTGCACAAGACTGATGGAGCTATGTGCTCAAGAGAAGTCAGTACAACATAGATTTGATGTTGCACCAAAACACAACTCCACGGCTATAGTGATTGTCTGTATTACTTCTTTCCTTCAATGCATTAGTAAAGTTTGAACCATATTCCATGAATCTTCAAGAAAACCTGCTGTCCTTTGTAATACCTGCTGTCCATTGTTGTTTTTCTTTACTTTTTTTTATTATCTTTATATGTATATATGTAGCATATGCATATATTTATTTAACCAGTTTATCATGTTTCTTCTAATATGCAGAAATGATGCAAAATAAAACAAAGAAGACAACTCAACTGAAAAAGTAAATCAGTGCTTGTACTAAAACATTTTTTTGTTTTCATTTTCTTATATATATATATATATATATATATATGTATATATGATATGCATTTATGTACATATTTACATATATAATCGTTTTTTTAGTTATTCCTTACATTGTTGCTGTATAAATGTTAAACCAGAAAAGAAGAATAGAAGCTGTGTTGTGGAGAGAGTAAAAAGGAATTTCTTACTTCACCAAATGAAGGTACAAAAAGCTTGAACAAGTAGTAACCGAAACTATGAAGATATTGCTTATACTAACACTCTTTTTTTTTTTTTTTGTTTTTTTTTTTATAGTAGCTATCCTAAGAAACTATACTGCTCTCTGGATGATTTCAGCTCTCTTTCTGATGGTTTGATGTTCACAGCGTGTGTGTGACTTGTGAGTGTTGGAGCGTGTTTGCTTCTGAGATATCTGAGGTGTCCCTCTATTGTAACTTATAGATCTCTCTTCTCCTCCTCTTTGCTGCATGGCTTCTATGCTCTATTTATAGAGGGCAGGCCAGTTACTGTGAAAGGAGATAAGTATCACAATTTCAGGAAAAATTTACCCTTTTACCCCTGTTGGTCATTTTAATCATTCCATCTCATTTGCACAGAGCTTACTCATGGAATCTCTTTCACAGTGTTCTCAATTCTCATTGATCATACCATTTATTAATGCCATGAGGGATAGCCTTGGTCTCCAGTTTTGACAGCCTTTGAAGAATTAACTTATTCTCTGAAATTGATTACAAGCTTCCTTTTTAGTGTCTTCAACCTTTATCTGCACATAACACATTCTCTGAAATTGATTACAAGCTGGTGGGAGAAAGAATCAACTTATAACCTTCAATCTTACTTGCATCCCTCTCCAGCTCAATATGCCTTATAAGTTTGTACTTCTAATCATTTTCCCTGAAATCTGATTTGCAAGAAATACCCTTCTGATTTGCTTCCTTCTCCTTCTTTTTTTTTTTAGTATGTCATTCTGAATGATGATTTGCAATATATATCTTTTGTGCAATTAAATTTTGGGCAGTGGCTTGAATGATGATTTTTTTTAAAATATAAAGCTTGGCATTATCATGGCTGTGGGATTGTATACATGGTTTCCTTCGATAATGCTTTCAATTGACCACCCATATTCTTTTATTAGTGCTTCCTGATTATTTCTTGATCATAGGATTGGGTTAATTGTGTCTCGTTTATCCTAATTTACCTACATTCAGATTCATCAAACTCAAGTAATTGAGCCCTTCCCATCTTAGTTTCACTGGAGAACAAAGAGAAGAAATTTGTCTCGGTATTCCTTTTCTCTGAGCCTAATTGACTGTCAATTAATGGTTTGTCGAGGTAAAGGATAAGAATCAAGTTGGAGCTGCCGAGAATCACGGAGATGAGCTCAACTGGCGCAATAACGGGTTCAATTGGAGCAGTTACGGGTTTGTTGGAGCAGTGTAGCTGCGAGATTCGCTCTGCCATCATGTGTCAACAGGAAATAAATGAGGAGCGAGGTGGCATCGTGCGTCTCAGCGCGAGAATTTTTTTTTCCTGCGTCATGGTGCTCGTCAGAAGGAAGAAACGGAGAAGAAGGAGGAGCTGCGTTGACGGGCCGAATTGTCTCATGGGCTGCGTGGGCTGCATCTTTTTTTTTATTTCCCGTGAGCCTTCAGGCTTTTAGTTTTTTTTTTATTATGTAGCATGGGCCCATGATTGATATTGTTTGATCAAACACCATCCATTAAATCTGATCCTTGCACAAATCTTGATGTATTCATGATCATGTTATTTATAATCATATAATTCCATACATGGTTGTTATGAAATTATATAACTATTTTCATATTGCATTTTGAGTCATGACTTGCATTTTTTACGAATCCAAAAGATATATATATTGCATGCCAAATTAATATGATTTTATTCTTCATATTAATATTAGCACCAATATAAGCATTTGAATTTAGAACCATGCACGAGGATCATCCACGAATGCCAATTTTATATCTCTTCTCAATTTATCGTATAATTATATAATTTCTCACATAAAATATGTACGAAATTACATAATTATTTATCTTGCATTTTTGAAGCATGGCTTGTGGTCTCAAGGGTCTATATCACACCGTTGTATACTAAATTAACATATAATCGTGTTAATATTAGTATTAATATAGATGTGAAAATTTAGAACCGCTTGTCTTAGCATTGTCTTGGAATTTCGATTACCCATATAATCACCCAATTGATCGAAAAAAATTTTCAAGCCACTCTTGAAAATTTATTTGTGCATTAGGCGCCATTTGCTTATCATGGTCTCAAAAGTCGTCTTGACTCACCATAAATATGACAATATTTTTGGGTTCAACAAATGCCCCCCACCAGAGCGGGTCGGGAGAATCTTGTGCGAGCAACCTGCTCTGGTGCCTTGCTGTTTGCCATCTTTTCCTTGTAAATATTGTCATTTTTCTCTTTGCATATTGTCAACCTTATTTCTCGTGAACTCATCTGACCTTCTCAGTGATCTAATTTTCTTAAGAGCCCTGTCATATGATCTTTCTGAATTTATCGTCATGTTGCATTCTTGTGATGGTGTGCTTTGCATCGCCAAAATTTTGCTCCGTTGATCTTAACATTTTATTTTCCCGTCATGACTTCTTTTGTAATTGTGCCATTTGTTTTCTTTGTCATTTACTGGGTTCTTGATCGAAATACGATGCCCACCCTTCTTGTTGACAAGTGTGATGTTACTACTCGGCCATGCGCGCACGCTCTCCAAAGATTATGCCCTCTCTTTATTCGGTGGTCAATTTCGTACCGTGCCCCCACTTAATTTTACCAGTTTTCAAACACGCCATCGATTTCGCGTCACATCTTCGCCTGCTGCCATGTGATCTCAGAGGTTTGGAGTCAGGTTCGGATAGATTCTTTCTTCGTTCGGTTGTGCACAGTGAGGCTTCATCCGAGTCTATATATAGGAGCCTTCTTCTTTATTTTATCACCATCTCTTTCTTTCTCCTCATGAATCCATTAACATATGAGAAACACCGATAATACCCTCAAGATTTTCATATTAGCCTTTTAGGATCTTAGAGCTTTATAATGCCTTTCGTAACCTTAGGATATTTTCGGGATTCTTCCCGTTTTACCCATAAGATTTTTGCATTATTGGTCCCAGTATCCTTCTTAATGTTGGAGAACGAGAGACATGTATCACTGGGCATCACGCACAATTTGCTCAAACGTTTCACACGTTGAAGTTGAGGTCTCCTCAAGAAGCATAGGTAGTATACCTTTTCTATGGTGCGGCTAATTTCTTTGCAGAATCTTTTCTGTGAAAGTAGTCGCTCATGAAAAGTATTATACGCCTATCAGTCTCCTCATTCTGGTATGAGCACCTCTTTCATCAACTTCAGAAGGTGTTGTTGTTCCCATGGGCATGATCCTAGTGAAACTTCAGCCTGGTGATTTCTCCTTTAACAACTTCATGTTTGTCGTCATGTCTATAGTCGGAGATTGCAACACTATTGAACTTGAGGGAATTGCGGGTAGTTTAACAGAACAAGCGCTCCCATTGGTGGATTGTGCTTTCTCTGAGATTTCTTCTTGTATCATTGAGAGCTTTTTTTTTTAAGATATGTAATTTTGCAAATGTATCATCTAGATTTCATGAATGAAATATTATTTTAGCCTATCTCTCCATTTATTTTTCTTTCATGTAGTGACTTTATTTTGTTTTAGGGACAAAATATGTAAAACCCTGTTCATTATTTTATGCCGGTATAATGAACTCACCGGTGTTGGTTGATTTATGGCTCACTCCAACAATTGACCATTTTAAAGGTGGAATTCAGGCTTGTGGATTTTGTGGTGCTTAGGATATGTATCTGGTGGAAGAAACGTCTTATGTTGCTATAAAGCAAGACGCCCCTTTATTTGTTAGAAAGTGTCATAAATTCATTTATTCTACTATTAGAACAATGAAATACACAATCGTGCAAAGGACCTAGTGCAAAACACCGAATCGGCACCAAAAACTAAGAGAGAAAAAGGGGAGGATGTTATACCTCTCACAAATCGTTCTTGTGAGGTTGTCCAAGGCGTGGGAATCGGTGGCGTGCACTCCGCGCCTTCTTCTCCTTCCTCTAATCCACCAAGAAGCTTCTCCACCTCTCAAAAGCTAGTGCTAGCAAGCTTTTAGAGCAACCAAACCTTAATCTCAATTAACACCTTAATTATGTGGCTAATCCCAACACATGGGCCCTAACAAACAAAGGATGAGAGCTCCTCTAATGGAGATTTCGAAAATCTCCAAAGGAGGAGGAAGGTGGCGGCTAGGGCAAGAGGGAAGAGAGGAGAGAGAAAGTTAGATGAGAGGCCACCCCTTGGGGTCTATTTATAGAGCTCTCATTCCTCTTCCAAACTTCAACCAAATTACAAGGGTGCCATTCACCCTAGCCGAAATCAATATGGGCCTTTAGCCCAATTCACCAAAGTGTGAATCCATCTCTCATTAGCTCATTAATCTATTAATTAATGGGCCTTCTAATTGTTTGTTAATTGGGCTTAATTAGACTTAGCAAATTAAAGCCTATATATTTAATATAATTCCAACAATTATATTAAATGTAGTTGAGACTATTTAATTATCAAATTGATGATAATTAACAATAGGTTGGTTTATGCATTAATTTATTCTAACATGATCTCCTTGATATAATTAATTATAACGGTTCATAACGGTATATAATTAATTAATCAACCCATCATGTTTTGTATTCTCCAATACAAATAAATAATACACGTGTGGTGCAGGTTCTATTTGTGTGACCTTTTTGAGGATTTATGCTACGTTGGCCATGGAGAATAAATCGTTATTTATTTCCATTAATCATAAGCGGTATCTAGCAACACGTTATGATTCCCAATTCGCATAAATAGTGTACAGCTACAATATCTCAATCCTGCATAAGAAATAAAAGTATTTCCTTGTTTGATTCTTATGTCACATGATATCCTTGTATAATCCAAGATAGGAATGTGTCACTCTTGCAAATTATACATTTCTTGATATAGAGATGATTGTATAAGTTGCTAGCAAACAATCCATCTCCATCAAGGGGCCCAAAGAGATATCATCGCTCACTAGGTAAACTAATGAGGGACATACGATTTTCTTGATGAACAACTTTTCCCCGCACAATTCAAGAGAACATAAATAAAGTCCGTATAGTAGCCTTTATCAGGAATCAACGTTAGACGATATTTATAGAACCTATCCTCATGTGGAAAAGCTGAGCATCTCAAACTTAGAATCAACAACATATGAAATAAACAATGATACATAACACAATCCATATGTTTATTTCATTTGGGTCAAGTCCTGTACTATGTTCCACAACATATACATATGCAATTAAGTTGGTAACTCCTTACCTATGATTTGTAGAACTTAATCATCGCTTAACTTGCATACTAATCTTATTTGATAATTAATGCTCCTTGTTAATTATCAAGATTATGGACATCTTTAGATTTATTATTGTCATTTATGAACAAATGAATTATAGAGATCTACAGTTCAGATCCTCAACCTGAATGATCTATCAATAAATAAATCAAGGAACAAATGATAAAATATCATCAATAACATATACCATAGAAGTAGCCATAATGATTGGCTTCTAGGACATAACTCCAACATTATTTCCCTTTAGGGACATATAGCTCCAGCTATTCCATGTACCTGCAAATAAAATCAAAACATACATTTTTTTTTTCGCGATGATGTACTATCGGACCATTCAGCTGTCATTCCTCATTTTCTTCAATAGGGTATAGTTCGCTCAATGAAACAGAACTTATCCCTTTTTGTCGTTCAGTAGGAATCGAACTCGTTATCTTTAGGATAACGGCGGGACCACTGACCACCTGTGCTGGGTCCTCATGTTCGAAATTATAATTGTAACTGTGGAAGTCATTTGGTCCATATAGATTATCTACACCACTTGATTGTAGCATGGTCTCTTCCAAGTGATCTTGTCAGAAACTATTGGTATGTCGACCTTTTGGATTTGTTGGACATTGGAATATTTCGTATGTTGGTTCTTTTGTGTACAGTGATCTTTTAGGTGTTGTTTTACTCCATAATTTGTAAGGTGTTAACGGTCAGTTAATCAATGGATCGCAGAGGTTTTGGACTGAAGACGTAGAGGTTTTCAATCTCGAATGGGGTAAAGATATCAAACTGGCAAAAGTTAGTCCGATATCAACCGACGGGTTGTAGAGGTTTCGGACTGAAGACGTAGAGGTTTTCGGTCTCGAAAGGGGTGAAGATACCAAACTGGTAAAAATTAGTCTGGTATTTACCGGCGGATCGTAGAGGTCTCGGACTGAAGACGTAGAGGTTTTCAATCTCGGATGGGTGAAGATACCAAACTAGTGGTGGTCTGTCTGATATCAACCGACAAGTTGTAGAGGTTTCGGACTGAAGACGTAGAGGTTTTCGGTCTCGAAAGGGGTGATATACCAGACTTGCGGTAATCGATCTGATATCAATCGATGTATTTTTGGTATAGGATTTTGAGCGAGTTTTGCGATCCAATGTGTAATACCTATCACCATGTTCCATTGTCGAAGTTGAAGAGGTTGACATGCCAATCATAAAAGTGATGATTTTCGCGATTTTTTTTTTTTTTTTTTTTGCCCCCGGCTAGATCTCATGTCATCATTTGTGGGGTGCTGGATCTTGTAGGACGTACTCTGGAGATGCAATTCTCCTTTCATGAATTTATCTTTAACCCAATCTTTAAATATGTAGCAATCCTTGAGTGTATGTCCAATAATCCTATGATATAAACAAAAATTGGGTTTGTCGTGTTGATGTTCCTCTTCGGGTCGTTTACATTTAGGTAATTGCAAGTTGTGTTCCATGGCTAGATTAAAGATCTCAACAATTCTATCTTGTCGGAAAGGATATAGTTTACTCTTTCGTTTTCTCAATGACACACTTTCCTTCCCGTATTTTCTAGTAGCTTCGGGCTCTTTTGCCATTGACCTTTCTTTCTCTCGGATCATCTGAACATCCACTATTTTTTCTTTGCATCTTTCAAGATGTAGCCTCTCAAACTGTTCTTGAGACATGATTGGGGAGTCACCACCTGCCCCCTGCAAATCTCCTAGCAATCTTCTAATATCATCGCTCCTTTTTAAGAGCACGTCCATTTCTCGGTGTATCTCTTCATTCTTCTGCCGCAGATTTTCATTTCTTTGATTTATCATGTAATTCATCTTTCTACATTCTCGATGCATCTCCTTATTTCTTTGATGGAGCATTCTGATTTGTTGCTCTTGTTCTTCTAAACGTGCAGCAAGGCTTTCTATGGTTTGTTGTTTGTCACAAAAGCTGGTGATTAAGGTTTCTTGTGCCTCGCTTTCTTCAGAGAAAATGCTTCCAAACCCTACCATCACAGGTTCATCCTCTTCGGTCTTGTTACTCCAATTCTGTATATTCCCTTCTTGGATTTCATTGTCTATCCCATACACCGGGCTTTCATGAGATTGGAATGTTTCCACTTTGAGCATAGTTTCCTCAGATTTCATTGCTACGAGTAAGATTTCCTCGGTATCGCTACTCCAGTCTGGTATATTTTCCTCTTGGGTATCGTCTTCTATCCCAATGGCATATACTATAAAGGAATCCTCGTCGGAGTCGATGTCAGAGTGGTCATGTGGTGCGGGTTTCTGCCTTTCATCTTTTGACAATGAAATTTCGCCTGATTTGACTCGCTCTTCCATCAAGTCTTTGAACACCCAACAATTTTCAATCTTGTGTCCCACTACCCTATTGTATGGACAAAATTTTGGATCATTGAATTGTTCCATTTCTTCTGGTCGCTTACTCGGTGGAAGTTGAAGATCATTTTTCATTGCTCGTCGAAATAGTTCAGGAACTACTTCCTTTCTGAACGAATAAGGCTTGCTAGATAATTCTACCGCTGACAAGAGCCTCTTAGGGTTGTTGGCGGAACGATCACGTGAATTCTTGTTGTTGGAAGCTTTTGAACTATTGCCGGCTTTATAGGAGAAAGGTCTTCTTGATAATCGAGTCCTCTTAGATTTTTCTTTCTTCCCTTTCTTTTTGATATAATCTGAACCTAAGCTCTCATAATTTGACACTGCGGTAAGCAGGTTATCATTCCTGGTGATGTTTCGCATTATCAAAGATTGCTTAATCGGTCCATATATTTTTTATTATCATCTTAACTACCTCGTGATCGGGAATTTAGGGTTGGCAACGAATACTCAGATTTCTCCATCGGGTGATGTAGTCACTAACAGATTCTCCTTTGGATGGCTTTTCTTTTTCCATATCAGCCATTGTAATCTTTGGGAAAAATATTGCAAATCTCGAACAGAAAATGTTTGTCATTTCATCCCAAGTTTTAACACTATTTTCCTCTAACGAGATGTACCAGTCAAAGGCTGCTCCTCTTAAGCTTAAAGGGAATTGTCGCATTAATAAGGCCTCGTTATGCGCCGTATCACCACATGCAATTGTGAATTTAAACACATGTTGTTCAGGACATTTTTTAGTTCTTCCGTTGAATAATTGGAATCTTGATCTGATATACCCCTCAGGGTAAGGTACCAAATCATATTCCTTGGGATACGGTCTCTTGAATCTCCTTGCATGTTGGATGGAGTGAGGTATTTCTTCTGTTCGCATCTTTTGACCCATTATTTCTTGTATCTCCTTTTAGCATTGTCTCGCATTTCAAGAGAAGCCTTGGGAGCGGTTTCAAATTTCTCGACGGTGTTTGGCGTTGACGTGCTTTTAAGATAGCCCGGCTTTATATTTGAAGCGTTATTCTCAGTAAAGAAGTCATCCCTTGGTTCTGTTTTAATCAAATGGCTTTGAATATCTGCATGTCGTATTCCCATTTGGTTAATCTTTCGTTGTATTGGTGTCACTTCTTTTAACATAGCGATATTGCCATCTTCAGAGGATATTTCCAAATCGAGACTTTCTTCTTTTGAGCCTTTGTCTAATTGTTTTCGAATGATTGGACTTCTATCATTCCTTTTGTTGCCATGGGGTTCTTCATCCTTCTTACAATCGGAAGCAATGTTTACATTCCCTCGTTTGACACTATTATCAGAGCTTGTGGTATGGACGAAAGTAAAATCGTCGACTTCTTCTTTTATCGAATTTATTTTGGGTATGCGTTGGCTTACACTCTTCGTTCGCTCTGATACAAATCTTCCCAAAAGTGGGTCTCGGGGCATAGTTTGCAATGTTTTTGCGTCTGCATGCTTTTCATCATCCATTCGAATTCTCATAGAAAAGTTTCTTACTTTCTTTCATGTGAAAATTTTGTTATTTCCCCAGACCCATACGCAGACCTTATTGTCTTGCTAGGGCAATCTGAAAAGTGTGGAGTTCTATTTGCCCCCATTTCTTGATTACGGTACAGAAGTGATGTTTCACTTGCTCCAGAATTTAGATGTGAAGTGTTGGGCTTTTCAAGCAAAGGACTTGCCTCATTTTCGTTTTGGACCGGCCAAGAACTTTCTGTAGCATAAATTTGTGTCCCGTCTTTTCTGTTTTCAGAATCAGAATCGCTCATGTGAATCATGTAGCATGACTCATTGCCCCCTAGATATACCAGATGGCTACCTTGTGTGATTCTTGCGTCAGTTGATTCCGTTGGTGCAAACGAGGCTTCTGTTTGAGCATCTTGATTTATCCCCTCAGATGCGAGCTTCCTGAAGAATTTCCCGATAATAGATTCAACTGGACACAATTCTGTTTCCAACCGCATTCTTTTTGAAAGTCGAGTCGTTATTTCAGGTCTGCCAGAATGCTTTTCACATATTCCATGATGAGGCTTGTTATGAGTACTATCCGATACCCTTTCACTTATGGTTTTGGTGTTGTTGTTGGCTTTCACAGGGTTTGGTCTTATATTCGGGGGCTCCTCATTGGTATCTAATGATTCTTTTTGAGAGTTTGCCCCCAGAGGTGGCCTGGGTATGAAATATTTTGCATCTAGAAGTCCCATTTCATGGATAGAGAAAGGATGTTCTTCTCCTCTTATCACTTTAGTAATTCCGTCTTTGACATATTTGATACATTGATGCAAGGTAGAAGGTATCAATTGGTACGCATGCAACCAAGGTCGGCCCAATAGTACCTTATATGATACGCTGGCATCTATGACACAGAGTCTTGCATATGTTTCGAGTTCTCCAAATTGGAATTTCAAAGTGACTACCCCACTACTAGAATTCCGATTATCTGCTTCGCGGATTCGCGTCCCTATTCCGACACGAAACGGACTTTGCGTCCAATTAGAGACACGAACTAGCGACTCCGCTATTATAGCCGTGAATAATAAACATCCGTGTCGCGGGGACGCGAATTAATTATTACGTCCCTAATCTCGTGTCGGAATACGGACGCCTAACTTCTCTTCTGAAGAGCGATTCGGAGGTCAATCGCGTCTCTATTTAGAGAGAAACTATGTCGGAATACTGACACTTTTTTCTTAGGGACACAGATAATATAATCAGAATTTAGCAGGGCCCACGTTCAATTTCCTGTCGGTCTGGGGACGTTGTTAGTTAGCGACCCTAATAATGTATCGCCATAATTTAGCGGGTCCCACACAGTATATTCTTTCGCGGGTCCCACATATTTCTACGTAGTTATTAATTAGAATCATCGTGTCGGTATAGCGACGCAATTGTTAATTTCCATATCAATTTAATTTGTACAGCTATTCAATTTTTTCCGGTACCAATTTTGTACCACCAATTTTTCCCGGTACCAATTTTGTACCACCAATTTTCCCCGGTACCAATTTTTTACCACCAATTTATTGGTATTTGCAATTGACAAGAAACATACTATTTAATTCATATTAAAAACATATAAACCAGAATTCAACATACAAGCCATAATTCTAAAAACAACATTCATCATACATTTGATGCAAAACAGAATACAAAGTAAAATAACATATAAATAAATGTTTTGAAGCATTCTAAATCCAATACTTTTAGCACTTGTAACCAACAAAGCCACAAAGCCACAATTAATAGTGTTTCTAGTTAAAATTCTCATAACCAATAAGCGGAGCTTGCTCGAAAGAGGGATTGGTAAGTAAATCTGTCATTTCTCCCATCACTGCAGTGCTTATCGATGCAGAGCCTAAGTGCTGTTGTCCATAGGTGGCATTGCAAAATTTATGGATTGCTGAAATAACAAAATTCAGTTAGTGATAAAGACTTTGTACCAAATTTTTTAGATAAGCTTGGTAGTTGCTATTCGAAATTGAGCAACATTTAGATTGAATCAAGATTTAGTATTTAGAATTAAACATTGAACTATAATAATATTTTAACAGGCACCCATTGTTTTGCATATTTATAAACACTCCTACTTCTTGCAGTTATCATCTAATGAAAAATTTATAAGTACAAGTGAATACCTAGAAGTACTTGGGAAGGACTTTCGAGTTCCTCACAGCCTTCTGAAGTCCTTTAAATCAATTACACTTCTCAACTGAAATAAAATTTAAATAATAATGAACTGAGTTAGGAAATCAATAAATATCTTAGAAGAAAGCTTGATTTAACTTTTGACAAATATTAAGCAGGAAAAAATCTGAGAAGAAATACGCACTATGAGAATTAAGATCAGTTTTTAGCTCAGGAGTATAGTTGGAGCTTGCATGTCAAACCTATAGAAACAAATAATTATTTATCAAAATTTACATCTCAGAAACTACCAATCGAAACTCATACAATCGGTGCTAGCACATAATAGTAAGCTGGTACAAAAGATGAATTGATACCAATACTAAAAGGAACATACAGTTTCTAAAGTTTAACATACAATTCTAAATGCAAAATGTGAAAATTGAAGAGCAACATTTAAGGACATGCTTCCCAGAGTATATTCTTCCCAGTTTTGACCAACGTTGCATGTTGGTCCACATGCAACATATATATTCAAAATAAATGTTCCAACATTTTGAGTTACCAAGTGTAAATTCAAAATTTTAATCTGATTTCATTCCTCCAGAGTATAAGTGCCTATTAAATATACAAAAGTCGGAAAATATTGTCAAAGTATATGTGCATAATGCATCTACCCTTAAAATATAAGGATAAAATTGAAGGACAGCTTACCTCAATTGGGCTTGGATATACAAGTCGTATGTTAGCAGTACCATAATTCTGAAATTGAGCAATTAAACTTAAAAACACATGTCGTTGCTTAAAATAAAAATGAACTGTCTAATTGCCATGATTTATTCACTCGCCTTTTTATTTATTTATCCAAGCAAGCCTTTGCTTGTTGCGTAATCTAATTAATTCAAGATCAATCGAGATCAGAAAACTAAAGTGAGAAGAACAGAAAACGAAACTAACCCCTTTGAGTTGACGAAGCTGGCCTCTCAGGCCATAAATGATAAATCTAGATCAGCATGCATCAGATCAATTTGCACTTGGTCCTCGTCGGAGATCGGCCCCAACCTGGCCATTAGTGCCTCCCAATTATCTAAACGAAAAGTTTCATGGAAATTAGATCCAGAGAGAATAAAATCGCAATTTCAGCAATAAATTGGATTCTACGAGATCCAACCTGAATCGTATGCCTTCTATGAGGAGGTGATAGAGTGCACGGCTTGAGTTCCTGAGGGCACGACTGTTCGTGATCGGTGCCGCCGCAATGGTTAGGGATTTTCATTAATAGAAAAAAGAGAGGAGACGGAGGCTAGGCTTTAGGGTTTCAGGGCAGAGGAAAAAATATTAAAATAATGACATAACATGGCCGAATAAAAGGAGGGAATAAATGGGGGAAATAAAATTTGGAGAGGCGGCTAGGTTTCACAAAGAAATTTGATTAGCAAAAAAACGAGGGAAATAAAAATTTTAGACCCAAAAATTTGGAATGGGGAGAGCGGGCAAGTGCGAGTTAAATTTCGAAATATTAATATGTTGTAGGTTCATATAATTATTTTATCACATAAAAGTATACTATCGGGCATCAATTAGTTACATAAGTTTTATTCTTTTCCTAAGTCCAAACAAATTTCAATAATTTATTATTTTTTATAAAAATAAATATATTCTTTGAAAAAAAATTATAATATAGTTTGGCACAATATGACATGACATGTTTGTAATACACTAAACACAAGCACAACATTAGTTGATATACAAGCACAAGAACAACATTAGTTTAAATTTATATAATAACTAAAACTAATTTAAACAAATTTCATAATTCAATATAAATGTGTCGTGTCGTACCAATACACGTGGGTGTTATACCAACACGCTTGTATCGTATCACTTTTTAGAACACTAATCTTATATACAGTTGTTTATACTCAAGAGTATATACTAATTTCATTTTGGAGTTTGTATCGCACCATTATAAAATATCTTAAATTCGTTTATAGGTTCAATAATGTTTGCGGAAATAAAATGCATATTATATTTAATTTATAAATTACAATTGATTTTAATTTTTAAAAATTAATGACGACAAGTAATTTCGTTTAATATTGTATATGAAATATATCTACGATTTTGAGGCATTGAATAGTAATGAAGTATTTGTAAAATATTTTGGGGGAAGCTGTGCGCCAATAATTTGGTAAAATTTTACATAAATATAACAAAGATTATATACAAGATAGAAACAAAGCTTATTTTGATAATAATTTTATATCTATCTCTACTACTTATAAATGCACGAACCATAGAGATGTTGCACGTTAGGTTTGTACAGTAAACAAGTGTTTATACCATTCGATCGATTTGATCTGTGGTTGGATGTCAATCGCCAGACGAAGCAACAATATATTTTGGTTTTCTGTCTAATAAAGATACAAATTGAATAGCACATCTATTTTACCACTGGTAGATTGAGCAATATATTTTTATTGTCTAATATTATTTTATTTTTTATTTTGCCCACATATAAGGGCATATTATCCTAGCCCAACTTGTTTGGGACAAAAGACTTAGTTGTTGTTGTTGTATAAGAACATATTATGCTAGTAATATTTAAAGCCACGTCCCCACGTGCTGGTCCCTCTTCATTTTATCTTATTTGTTTTTATATATTTACCTGATGTTTTGTCCTTCTTCTTGCATAACTAATCGTGTTGCGTATTAAAAGATAGTTTTACAAAACTTGTTACTTGGGATAACATAAGATAAAGACACAAAGGATCCGCCAACACATGCACATTTTATACCTTTTTTTCTTTAGTTTATTTCGTGTGGACTTCCGTATTGCATGCTGAAATATAACTTGTATTATTTATTATGATCGACCCTTAGCAAAATACAACACGCGAAACGATAACATAAAATTTGATGAAATATTTATAAACAGATTAATAGATAAATAATGAACCTAATTCATTGTCCGTTACTAAATAACGGCAACCACTCAAGTAAAAATTTCAGAATTTAGTTGGTTCGTTGCCTAATTTTAAATTATTTTTAAAATCCACTATAATTTGTACACAAATCTATTACCTGTTAACCAAAATATAAACATATTGCATTATTAAATATCGGTGGGTGAAAAAATTGAATTTTGGACTCTCAAAAAGGAGGGAAAAAAATTTGATTTTTGGCGCTGTCAAAAAGGAGGGAAGCTATTTTAATATGCATGAATAGTTTTTTAGAAACAAATTCATATTAGCGCTACTCTTATGAACAAGAAATTTTGGCGGAAAATCAATTTATTAAAATTAATACTATTTATGTAAGATAAAAGAAAATCCCAATAGCACCATTTTAATTACATTCCAACTATACATTTATAGGAGATATAAGCTTATTTATTGGTGGGTACCACCCGTCAGTACGGGAGGCACAAAAATACAAGTCAAAAGATGTTCAATAGGTGTGCAACATAATTTTGGGCTTTTGGCCTTTGGGTTGTTCAAAAAGGAGAGAAAAAAAATATTGATTTTGGCGCTGTCAAAAGTAAGGAAAAAAAATTACCAAATTTGCATATTCAGCACTGCGTGTCTCTTGATATGTGTCGGTCTACTGACGCGAATAAGATTCATGTTATAGTCGTCCCTCCAGAGAAATTGACCGCGTCTCTATTTGGAATATTTCTGCGTCCTAGCTAAAATATGTCGGTCTACGGACGCCAATTAAAACTTCTCTCTCCTGCTTTTTTCTTTCAACGTCGCTACTTGATTAGGGACACGAATATGTCGGTGTTCTGACGCGAAAAAATGAAATTCTAGTAGTGCCCCCAATGCCCTCTGAGAGTGTAAATTGAACCCATAGATCTTTGGTTGACTATGCTTTAAGGAGTTTTTATCAAGTAGAAAGTCTCCCAGTGACTCCAATTGAAGGATATTAACCGCCGATCCTGGATCAACCAAGATTCGATTGATCTTAATTCCGTTTGACATCCTTGTGGCATACAACGATTTATTGTGAAATGTTTCTCCATTGAGGAAATCATCTCTAGTGAAAGTGATCGGTGAAAAGTTATCATCGATAGCCTCTTCCATTTTGGCATTGGATTTTTCTGGATTTTGCTTGACTTCTTCACGCCTTCTGTTTCGCCGTATAACTGATTTCTTCTGAGGCTGACGATTTCCTTTAACACCTTTGGTTGGAGCATTGTTCGACTTAGCTTGCAAACCGTCCGAGGGTAATGGCTTGGTCACTTTCTTTTCTTCTGCAGTAATGATTGTTTTGCCTTTTAACGCATGTTTTATTTGGCCTTTTGTTTCTTCATTTGGAGATACCGGCCCTTCGTGGTCATGTGAGCTCTGGTTTTGTGGCCCCACTTGCTTCCTCTTTGTTGGCGAAGTAGTCGGTTTTGCAGCTGGAAGGGCAGGTTTATTAGACACACGAGGTTTCGGTTTCTTAAGCGTCCCTTCGTCCTCTTTTCTATGGCAACCTTGGACAGTTGCAGCGATTGTCACCTCTTTAGATTTGACAAGTGCTGGAGTCAACACCGTCTTACAATGAGCAGGTGAATTCCGCATATCCGATGATTGTTCCTTCACAATCTGAAGTGGATCAAAAGAGTTCTCCGTTGGCACATTTGCTTGAAATAGCATCTCAGAGGGATGTACTTGTAAATCCTGGGCTTGGGAAATGTTCTCTGTTATCGTGCGTTTTGGTGTCGGCTTGATGATAGTAGTGAGTCCTTCATCTTGAGATTCCTTGAAATATTCATTTGCTCCAAAGATAATGGTCGAGACGGCATTGGCGTATTCCATGCTTGCCATCATGGGGTCGTTAATGATGACAGGAGCATCTGAGGTCACTTGCACCATTGGAAAGGAGATTGAGATGGATCCAATCATGAATGTGCTTGGAACAAGTCCAAAGTCGGTGATTGCTCGGTCGTTGTTCATGTTCGCCATTTCCTACAAGAATAATACCTTGAAGATTATCGTCAGTAATGTATTACATGATTACAAATTCCCTAAGCTTGTATACTATATCCTTTGATTTTCTTCCGATGAGAGTAGAAAAATGTCCCACCGGGCGTGCCAGAACCTGTCTCGCACTTTTTCGCGGCCCTCGGGTTTCAAACAGAGGAAACAGAGGGGGAAAAGAATGCGGATCAGATACCCCTCGCGAGCCTCAAGAAGCCGATACTGCTACTTCCCAGAGGAGAAATAACGGTACGGTCTTGAGCTTCCACGAGAGTTTATTATTTGAGAGGGGTCCTTTTTTTCCAGTAGGCGCAAGCCCCTACTGTTAATTACCTCCGACATGGTCTGGAGAACCTCTAGATCGGAAAAATCAAAGGATATGTATCATAAGCTATTAGGGAATTGTAAATATGCAATTTGTGATCCTAGCATGCATTTATATTTTTTTGTATTTTTTTATTATTATTACTACCATGATTATTATATAGTGTTAGTGTTATGTTTATTCATTGAATGGACTCGGTATTGCAGGGACAGCAGTCTTTTGAGGCTTAGATAGGTCTTGGTTGATCTTTGCTGCTTGGACTTCGGTAATTTCTCCTTATGATGTGAGGAATGATTGGCTCTTGGATTATGGCTCCTTAGACATTATCGGGGTGGCTCATCATGGTTTAAACTCTTTGATTTGGATTTTACGGCTTGGAGGCATGGATCTCCCGAAACGGATTTCTAAAATTCCGAAAGGTCGGGTTATAGTGACTTCTGGTTTTTCTTTTTTTTTTTTATTTGGTGCTGAGGATCTTTATAGATTTTTTTCTTCTTTTTCTTCGATAATGTCGGACTCTTAGGCCGCGGAGTTTGTAGACGTTACGCTTAACATCGGGCCTGTGGGCTTGTAGATGTCGATGACTTCGCCGGGCTTTAAACTTTTGGGCGTTAAATGTGCGCGCGGGTGCTAACCAGGCAGACTGCCCCTTGGTCTAACCTGACTGCGGGTAAATGCTCGTCACGTGGGAGTAGAGCATTAAAAGACGATCTGGCGCTCGTTAATCTTGATATCTTCAACGATTCGACTATCAGCTGAAGCATTGTCAAAATGACATCTGGCAATGTCAGAGACACAATCCGGTTCCCTTCCGGCGTGTTGAAATGGCTCCTAGTTCTTGACCAGGATCTTGAAGAGACGGTTTGATTGTTGTTCAAAACATTTAGAGTGATATCTGGTATCTAGCCAGGATATCGGGTAAATGGTCCAAACTCCATTCAAAGCGTGGAGGTACGTTCCGGCGGCTATTCCGAAACGACGATGAGACGGTTCAATGATCATTCAGAGCATCACATTGATATCCGGTGGCCAGTCGAGACATCCAATTGCTCCCTGAAACGTTGAGGAGACATCAGTCAAGAAGGTGTCCATGAACGGTCCAGTCTTAATCTAAAGCGTTCAAATGAGACGATCCGATTATTATTCGAGTCATTTAAGGTATAACTCGATTTTATTCGAAGCGTTGACCTTCGTTTTGGTTATTTTTCGAGCCCTTTAAGGTGATACCTTGTATCCACCGAAATGTAACTCGATTTTCACCCGAAACGTTTATCTTCGTTTCGGTTGCCATCCGAAAACCTACAAACGATATCCAGTTGCCAGCCAAGATACCGATAGAGTTTGACTGCCACTCAAACTGTTGAAAAAGACATCTGGTTGCCTGCCAGACGGTGAGAAACGATTCAATTACCATTCAGAGCATGGCTTCGATACCTGGTTTCTAGCCAAGGTGTCAAGCAAATGATCCAGCTGTTTACTTGAAGCGTTGCAGCAAAACATCTGTCGCCAGTCAGATGTTCAAGAGACGATTCGATTTTTCTTTTGGAATATTTACGGCGATACCTGGTATTCAGCCAGGATATCAGATAAATACTCCGACTTCCATCCGAAGCGTTGATCTTCGTTTCGACTGCCACTCGAAACGTCAAGTTGATACTTGGTTGCCAGTCAGGATATCGGGTAAACGATTCAATTATCATTCGAAACATTTGAAGTGATACAAGGTATCTAGCCAAGATATCAAATCAATGCTCCGTCCAATCAAAGCGTTTGAACTTCATCTGGTGCTCAATCAGATGTCAATAGACCGTTCGGCTCCCACCCAAACCGTTGAAATAACGACACCGTCCATTTGGCTTGTAGGCGCCGTGACACCACCCTCGGGTCTGTGTCAAAGATAAGGGTGCGCGCGGGTGCTACATGAGTTGGACTCCCTATGGTCTTCTCACGTGCAGGGTGACAGTTGGTCCTAGGACAGGGAACGATGCCTCGGCTATCGGTCCTTAACCAGCCATCGGATAGAGACAATTAGTCCTCGAAAAGGGTACATAACCTCAGTTATGGGTCCTTAACTAATCGTTGATGAAAAGACGATTGGTCCTCAAACGGGGAACATAGTCTCAGCTATCGATCCTTAACCAATCGTTGAGTGGGGACAGTGGTTCTGGGACAGGGTACATAACCTCAGTTATGGGTCCTTAACCATCTGTGGAAGAAACACAATTGGTCCTCGAACAAGGTGCGTAGCCTCAGCTATCGGGTCTTAACCAATTGTTAAGTGGAGACGGTGGTTCTTGGACAGGGTACATAACCTCAGTTATGGGTCCTTAACCATCCGTTGAAGGGTGACAGTTGGTCCTCGAACAGGGTGCGTAGCCTCAGCTATCGGGTCTTAACCAATCGTTGATGGAAAGACAATTGGTCCTCAAAAGGGGAACATAGCCTCAGCTATCGATCCTTAACCAATTGTTGAATGGAGACAGTGGTCCTTGGACAGGGTACGTAACCTGAGCTATGGGTCCTTAGCCAAATGTCAGATGATGATAGAGACGTCCGGTTCCTGACCGGATCGTTCAGTTTTAGTTTCCTCAAACACCAAGGAGAGATTTATATTTTGAATTCTTCAATCCAGGTTTGATTCGACGGTGCTGATGTCGGTCTCATCCTGGATTATTTGGTTCTATTGTTTGTTGTAGTAGGCCTTAGTTAGTGAGTCGCAATTCAACCAATATTGAGACCAGATTCTCAATCAACATTGATCTTAAATTATTTCACCAGTACTCCTGCTAGATATCTTCGATTGCTCCACGTCAGTCATAATGACGACTGTTCGATGGTCTGAACTATCTTGGTTTGATGAATCTGAGAGAGCCTTGACTTTGATCACCGGGGTGTTCCAATATGATCTGCTTGACCTTGAGAATTTATTCTTTATTTTTATACTTCATGGAAATCCTTCCGATTGGGTGAAAGGGGTCTCTTCCTCCCATTTTCTTTATTATCTTTTCTCTTGAGGTTACTTGACTTTCCCAGGTGAGCATGAAGTTTTCTCTATGTTGGGGTGTTGTCCATGCCTCCTTTTTTTTTATTATGAGCATTCGAGTCATTTTTTTTTTATTCGAGCAAAAAAAGGGTTTCTGGTTGTCGGGTTTCGAATGGAATAATGGTCTTAATATTTTTGGTAGGATTTTTGGTGATGATGATCAGCAAAATATATTGCCTACATTTTTCTGAGTTTGCAGGAATTTTCCTCACATTTTTCTGAGCTTCCTATGATTTTTGGTGAATTTTTGAAGGTTATTGGATTTTTAATAAATCATAGGATAATATGGTAATTTTGTGATTGGCTGGAATTTGAAATTTAGATTTGAAAATTATGTGCAAGGGATTTGATTATGGTTTTGGTATGATAACATTCCTTGCATTTTTCTGGATTTATAGAAATTGGTTTTGGATTTTTCTGAGTTACGGTTGAATTTCTATGAATTTTTGAAGTTTCCAGCAATAGGATTGTGCCACATCAGCAGGAATGACACGTGTTTGCTTCTGATTGGTCCAAATCGGCGGAGAGAGTGAGTCAGCGTAGCTTTCTCTGATCAAAGGAGTTGCCATGTGGGAGCACGTGATTGGTCTATAGCGGATGTCAGTCGTTCGTCACACAAAATCCACTCGCCACACGTCTTTGCCACAGCAAATCCTTTAATATGGGACGGTTTTATTAAAATCTGTTTCCTTCTTCTCGTGAACGAGGTTCATCATGGAAGAACGGGTGAACCGGTTCTAGAGCCCACTGTCAGTCTCTTTCGTATAGCTGTTGTCTGTGCGCCGAGTGTAGGCAGGGGTGTTGAGCTCAAATCTCTGTCTCTCCTTCTTCTTTTCTCTATTCTCTTCTCCCATCGACATAGTTCTTCGCTGTCCCGCCATGATCATTCATCGGAGTTCATCTGATGACCAATAGAGGTTGAAACGAGGTCGGGAAGCGTCGTGAGACTTCTCTGGCTTGATGGGACCCACTAATCGGGCTTGCTCCTGTAACATTATAAAAATTTAATTCAGATAATCGAAATAATATTTATAAAAGAAAAATCTAATCAAGCTAAGCACGACATCAAATAAATATTGAAATATATAAAATAAATCAGGTGACACCAAATTTTTGACATACGAACCAAAGCCAATTTGCTATGAACCTATAAATATGTAGCTTACTGTTAGGAAATTATGGCCGTTAATAATGATATGATAACTAAACCATAATTAATAACGGTGATCTGGGATATAGAAATTCAAGTTAAAATGAATTGCAACATGAAAGAAACCAGTCATATAGTTTACAGAGAATCCCGAATTTTGAAACATCACCCCTCGATGCTTATCCCCTCTTTCTCAACCGACATAACAAGGGACCCACCTTGTTAAACTTATCTCCATTCCACGTGTCAATCCTAGCTGATCAGTTCCTCCACGTTGGTGAATTCATGAGCTGGTTTGTATATATATTGTTCTGTTGGGTCTTTTGGTTACCTCTTTAGTACTCCCCTTAAGAACTTTCCTCTTTCTCTAATTGTAAAGTTTTTGGATAAGATGCAAAATGTATAAGGACGTTAACAGTAAGAAGGTCGAGCTGGTGTCGTGGGTATTTCCTTTCTTTCTCAATTTCTCTTTGTAAATTTGATTAATATTAATGGTTGGCCATCTCTTTTAGTTCGGTTTCTTGATGATTGGGATAGGATAATGGTAAAAGGAACTTTAGGTTCTAGTGACTATAAGTATATATGATGCCAGTAAGTGTTTGGGGGTTAAAATGAAATAAATCAATAAGTAAAGTTTATTAAAAGATGTCTTGTATTAAACTGCCAGTCGGGTTGGATTATTTCTAATCGGGTCTGAACTTGTTTCCTATTTCTTGTGTCTAAACTCAATCTAACAGTTGTTGGATTAATTAAGATCATTGTGTGATTACTCGAAATGGACTATTACATATGTCGTGTACTTTGAACCTTAGGACCAAGAGAAAGAAACATAATATGAGAATGGGTTTTGAATCATGAGGTGATGATACAAGATTAATTAATAATAGTAAAATATCAAAGTAAACGTAGAACTAAGTTAATGATTTAATGAAGACACTAATTAATTGTTGGTTTATTTAAGATCTTATTAAGTAACTTTTGAGACTGAGATTTACTCGAGTCAGATTGGAAAATAAAATAAAACTCGAATTCCAAAATATATAATCAAAATAATTTATTTACGTTATGATTTGTACTTAGATAATGAATTAACAAAACTTTTAGTTTAATTTGTATAATGTTATTTTGTGATTTAATATAACTAATTCTTTATATTCCCGACATAAAAGATAAGAATTATGAACTAGCTAGTGAAATTCAAGTAACTTTGTAGAATGAAAGTATATAAGCATATCCACAATGTCTGTATCTATAAAAAGTGTATGTTTCTAGTATTTTCATTTTTTTTTAACTAATCATTATCGAGTATACATGAAATAATGTGCAAACCGTCATTTATTTTAATTGAATAAAAATTATATCAATAAACGAACAATAAACAATTAGACATATAATATATTAACTAATTAAGTCAATATTACAGAAATATTAAATAATAAATAAATGAATACTTTATTCTTAACTACATTACAATAATTTCAGGATTTCTAGAAATATAAGTTTATAAATTGTATAATAAAACTAAAAATAATTTCATCATAATTTATTAATCACTAGAAAGTCAAAACCAATTATTAAAAAAAAAACTAAATAAAACACTTAATGATTCCTTCAAACAAGAAACTGGACTTAGCTATCCAAATCCAGATCAGTCTGTCAGTATGGTAACCCATGTACCGTATGAAAATAGGATATCTAGGTTCTACTTAAGTAATTCACGTCACTATTAAACGATTATTAAAATAGTCACCCTTTTCTTATTAAGGAATTCTGGGATCTTACGATTTGAGATTGTCGAGCCTAAGGACCGTCAAGCAGGAGAACTCAGGATAGGATAATCGTCAAGCACTTGAATCTCATAAGATATCCAGGAACTACGCTTAAGCTTGCTATTCAGGTGCGGATACGTGGATTTTTATAGAAATCCGGTCCTGGTAACTTTAAATTTATGCATGGCATGTTGCTGATTTTGTTGAATGCATCGTACAATAATCATGTAGATTTAGGAACAGATATTACAACTCAAAAACTCATGTTGAAAAGATCTCCTTTGTTAAAATGGTTATATAGCCAGGCAAGTTTGCATATTCATTTGTTATGAATGAGCTGAGTTGTGCCAGCTCAATATAATCTTGCCTGATAATTTGGAATTGTGACTGCATGACTGAGACTGTGTGGTAACTGAGAATGATATGGTAATGATTCACATCACGACTGTGTGAAGGGCAGTGTGATGTACTGAAATGATAGTCAAAGCCACTCTCCGGAGTCGGTCGGCCACCGACTTCGGCCAGTTCGGTAGCGCTATGCGGATATGGAATTCCCTTATGCCTGCCTAGGGTTAGGGACTCGTCCCTTATGCCTGCCCTAGGTTAGGGAAAGGTCTCCTTATGCTTGCCCAACCGGTTGGGTTAGGAGACCTGAGTGAGTTTTGGTGTCATACTGTTATGAAAAGATATGATAAGACTGGAATGTTTTATGATATGGAATTTCCTTATGCTTGTCTAGGGTTAGGGATTCGTCCCTTATGCCTGCCTTAGGTTAGGGAAAATGTCTTGCTCTTGATTCAATTGTGTGCATATTCATGGAAAATGGTTATAATGGAATCGAATTTGGTACGCAACTTGTTATAAAATTGGTTAAATATTTTGCATCTGCATTTTATGTGTAATTTGATTAATCTAGTTATTTAAATGGTTCATAAGTTACATGTTCATTTTGATTATTATGGGTCTTACTTTCGGGCTAAGATTTCAATTAGAAATCCACGTCTGGAACTAAAACCAGCACTGAGAATTTTATTCTCACTCCGTTTTTGTTTTGCATATTCCTCGGCGGATGGGGGTTCCAGAGGATACATCGTTTGCATTAGAAAATGATTTTGATGGGCCGTAACGAAGATCACCTTTGCACAGAATGCTAGTGACCATTCATGGTGTGGTAAGAGATACTGTTAGGTTATTTACCTATTTATAAATAAGTGTATGCGATCGACTGTCTGTCGATATGTTTTATTTTATGCTTTATTTTGTTTATACCTTTAGCTTGATAATATTCGATTTATATTATCAGAAAAAAAAATTTACGGCTAATTTTACTTTAAGTTTTAGTTTAAAGCCTTACGAGAGTACAATTATCTGTACTTTCGTGGCGGGAGCTGTCGCGTCTGGCTGCGGGATGTGACAGTCTCTTTTGGTGGTATCAGAGCTAGTATGGTATAAGCCTTAACCAGTCTAGTGAAAGCAAGGGTAGGAGATGGGCTAGGACGGTATATTTCAACTTCTACATTAAGTTAGGCATGCATGCATCTCATTTAATTTGGTTGTTTGAAGAATTTTCATATTACTTCGGTAACTACAGTTAACCATTAGAGTTTAATAATGAAAAACACTTGTGAACGTCAATGTGAGACGCAATCGACGTAAGGTACCTGCAGTGGAAAAAGGAAGGACAGGTGAAATTAGAAGATCGTGGAGTAAATCGTATACTACAAGCCTGTGGACATGGTCAATGTATGGTAGACAGAGTTAAACCAGGTCCCAGGGATAGGGACGAAGTTGCATTCAGGAAATTTGAAGCAATTGCACTATTAGAATTGCCTCGAGTTAATGGAGAAAATAAAGCAGCAGAAGAATGACTTGCCACAATAAAACCTCACTTGGAGGTATGTCAAGTTCTTTTAAAACACCAGATTAGATTAACAACTAGTTATCTATAAAGTCTGCTCAATCTTGATGAGAAGAAGTGAAGTGTGGATGTGAAGGAAATGTTACTCAAATTCTTTGAGCATGGTTGGAAGAATAATTTGAACAAAGATCATGGAAGTTGTGCGTATGGAAGCAATAAGAACTAAATTTGCAACACTCAAGCAACTAGGGCGAACGGTTGCTGAATATAACACTCAGTTCCTCATTTTATCTCAATATACTCCTGACATTTTCCATGATGCCTCTTGACAAAGGAGTCAGTATCTTGACGAGTTAGGCCCAGAAGTTGCAATCACAGCTGACAGTCAAGTAAATCAAGGACTTCAAGCCCTGATGGACGCAGCTGAACAAGTGGAATGTACAATAACGTATGGTTCAGATTTGGAATGTACGTGGACAAAGTACAGTAGGACCCAAACAAGTAACTCCAACAACACATACTTCCAAGCCAATTCTATCGTCTCCATTCTCCAAAACTAATTGGTCGCAGGTATAAATGTTGACATTCGGAGACAGTGTTATTATTCTACTCGAACTTGGTTTCGATGTGGTAGTTTGATCATTGAATTAAAGATTGCTCAAAGCCAGCATCTACTTCTGCATTAAAGATGACTACTACTGGAGCTAGCTCAAGTCGTGGAAATGGAATGCTATAACCAGGACATGGTTACGCTCGTGGTAATAATATCAACAACTGATCTGTAATACCTATTTTGGATATCATAGACGACATACATTAAGAAGAAAGAATGGCCGTAGAAGGAAGTAAAGACAAATATCGCAACTACCGAATAGTGACAGGTAATGGATAAATTAGGATACATTTGGAGTAAGTTATCAGAACCAATATACACTGCCTAACCCACAAGAATTTCATGAATGGACAGGAATTAAGATTTATCTACTGGATATAAGAGTGATCTACTGGATATAGAAATGGTAAGATATAATTGGTTGATGCGACATTCAGCTACAATTAACCATACAAGAAGGAAAATAATTATTTCCCCTATCCTACATTTTTACCTGTGAAAACTGAATGGTTGGTGAGAAATTGGATGATTTAGCTCACAGAAGTATAGTAATGAACTTAAATTCTACAAATTCTGACCTCTTCCCGTTTATCAATTATTTTGATATATCTTTAAAAAGAAATTTTAAGATCTCTATTCGAAAGAGAAAATTTAATTTCCTATTGACCTAGTACATGGAACCATATCCATTTCCAAAATCTCATGTTGAATAATTCCTACAAGATGGAGAGAATCAAAACTATGAAGAAACAAGGGCAATTAAAAGCGTTTATGAGATTCCTTCAAGATGAGATATGTATTCTCTTTTCAAAATATGAGAAACTGGAGATTTATAGAAGTTGATCATAACCATGGTCAAAAGGTTAACTTTCATAATTATTCAAACCAATCTACAAAATTAACCTAGAGAGGTTTGACGGAAAGACATTAAATTTAACAAATATTATGAATTAGTTGAAGACAAGTCAGATCCCTTATTCAAGACTGATGAGATAGAAATTTTAATAACCCAGAGATAGTGGTTGTATACTGAACAACCCTGGAATAAAAACTATAAGGCTATTTGGAGGTGCATAACTTCAGGTATGTTATTTATTCTGGAAAGAAAAGAAAATGTGTGTTTAAAGATTTGAAAAGGAGGTATTGGCGGTCAACTAGAAACAAAGAAGTGATAGAATATCTTTGAAGGAGGTCGGGTGAACTAGTAAAATTAAGAAGGATTGATAGAAACCTACCGAACTTTTGTAAATTTTCCTGAAGACTGAGATAAAAATGAATCTATCATAATGTAATTGGTAATAGGAATTTTCATGAACTATAGAGAGATAGGACAGATTGTCATTGATTGACTAAGATAGCCATTATATCCTTATTCGGATCGATTTTATGGGTAAAAGAGTCAATGAGGATACTTATAAACTTTTGTTCTGGATAACTAGGATATCTGAAGGAAATTATTTTTGAAGAAGATATGAGATTCACATCTCGGTTTTTGGATCAGCTTTCAAAAATATATGAGTATAAAAGTTATATTTATCTCAGTACACGACCCTAACCAATGGATAATACTTCAGAAGAACAAATTAAATCTCGAAGGATACACTATGGGCATGTGATCTTAGTTTCAACGGTTGTTGATTGAATGTTCATGTTTGATGAAAATTGTCTATAACGAATATAAGCATGATGTCATGTGAAGTTTTATATGGAAAATCATGCAAAACTCCAATATGGCAGGGATCACAAGAAACTATAACCTAACAAGACCTCAATTATAGGAAAAAAAAAATAAAAAAAAACCACTGAGAGGAAGTCAGATTTGTATCCAAGGGGTTGGAAGCAGCATATAATGGATACAAGAAAAGAAAATTTCTACACTTGGATTGGAGAATATTAATGCTTGATTAACTTGTCTACTCCTTCTCGACATGAGTGCGCCATGATAGTTAGATAGACAAACCTTCTTAACCATTAGGTCACTTTCAAATCTCAAAATATCATTTACAAGAATTAGTGATTTAGAAATTCAAATCTGACCATTATAAAAATAATAATAATGGTAAAAATAACTAAAATATTTAACTGTTAAATTTTGATTTAAAGAGAACTATTATGAAATCAAACAGATAATAGTATTGACAATATGTCTATGTGCAAAGATTGAATCAATATTGACTAGTCACCAATATTGAGATTGATCTTATGATATTTAGAGTATTATTTTATCTTCTTTGACTGACTACCAAGAAAGTTGAAGTCATACTCTGATATATCTGTACTGACAACAAAGAAGCAACATAAATTGTAAGAAGAATTGGCATAACTGAAGAAAAAAAAAAAGAAGAATAAATAATAATCATAAATTCCAGTAAAATGACAAAAATGATACATTAGAACTTGTAAATACTAATCCTAAATCCTTCTTTTGAAATTTCGAGGACGAAATTTCTTTTAAGGGGGGTGGAATGTAACATTATAAAAATTTAATTCAGATAATCGAAATAATATTTATAAAAGAAAAATCTAATCAAGCTAAGCACGACATCAAATAAATATTGAAATATATAAAATAAATCAGGTGACACCAAATTTTTGACATACGAACCAAAGCCAATTTGCTATGAACCTATAAATATGTAGCTTACTGTTAGGAAATTATGGCCGTTAATAATGATATGATAACTAAACCATAATTAATAACGGTGATCTGGGATATAGAAATTCAAGTTAAAATGAATTGCAACATGAAAGAAACCAGTCATATAGTTTACAGAGAATCCCGAATTTTGAAACATCACCCCTCGATGCTTATCCCCTCTTTCTCAACCGACATAACAAGGGACCCACCTTGTTAAACTTATCTCCATTCCACGTGTCAATCCTAGCTGATCAGTTCCTCCACGTTGGTGAATTCATGAGCTGGTTTGTATATATATTGTTCTGTTGGGTCTTTTGGTTACCTCTTTAGTACTCCCCTTAAGAACTTTCCTCTTTCTCTAATTGTAAAGTTTTTGGATAAGATGCAAAATGTATAAGGACGTTAACAGTAAGAAGGTCGAGCTGGTGTCGTGGGTATTTCCTTTCTTTCTCAATTTCTCTTTGTAAATTTGATTAATATTAATGGTTGGCCATCTCTTTTAGTTCGGTTTCTTGATGATTGGGATAGGATAATGGTAAAAGGAACTTTAGGTTCTAGTGACTATAAGTATATATGATGCCAGTAAGTGTTTGGGGGTTAAAATGAAATAAATCAATAAGTAAAGTTTATTAAAAGATGTCTTGTATTAAACTGCCAGTCGGGTTGGATTATTTCTAATCGGGTCTGAACTTGTTTCCTATTTCTTGTGTCTAAACTCAATCTAACAGTTGTTGGATTAATTAAGATCATTGTGTGATTACTCGAAATGGACTATTACATATGTCGTGTACTTTGAACCTTAGGACCAAGAGAAAGAAACATAATATGAGAATGGGTTTTGAATCATGAGGTGATGATACAAGATTAATTAATAATAGTAAAATATCAAAGTAAACGTAGAACTAAGTTAATGATTTAATGAAGACACTAATTAATTGTTGGTTTATTTAAGATCTTATTAAGTAACTTTTGAGACTGAGATTTACTCGAGTCAGATTGGAAAATAAAATAAAACTCGAATTCCAAAATATATAATCAAAATAATTTATTTACGTTATGATTTGTACTTAGATAATGAATTAACAAAACTTTTAGTTTAATTTGTATAATGTTATTTTGTGATTTAATATAACTAATTCTTTATATTCCCGACATAAAAGATAAGAATTATGAACTAGCTAGTGAAATTCAAGTAACTTTGTAGAATGAAAGTATATAAGCATATCCACAATGTCTGTATCTATAAAAAGTGTATGTTTCTAGTATTTTCATTTTTTTTTAACTAATCATTATCGAGTATACATGAAATAATGTGCAAACCGTCATTTATTTTAATTGAATAAAAATTATATCAATAAACGAACAATAAACAATTAGACATATAATATATTAACTAATTAAGTCAATATTACAGAAATATTAAATAATAAATAAATGAATACTTTATTCTTAACTACATTACAATAATTTCAGGATTTCTAGAAATATAAGTTTATAAATTGTATAATAAAACTAAAAATAATTTCATCATAATTTATTAATCACTAGAAAGTTAAAACCAATTATTAAAAAAAAACTAAATAAAACACTTAATGATTCCTTCAAACAAGAAACTGGACTTAGCTATCCAAATCCAGATCAGTCTGTCAGTATGGTAACCCATGTACCGTATGAAAATAGGATATCTAGGTTCTACTTAAGTAATTCACGTCACTATTAAACGATTATTAAAATAGTCACCCTTTTCTTATTAAGGAATTCTGGGATCTTACGATTTGAGATTGTCGAGCCTAAGGACCGTCAAGCAGGAGAACTCAGGATAGGATAATCGTCAAGCACTTGAATCTCATAAGATATCCAGGAACTACGCTTAAGCTTGCTATTCAGGTGCGGATACGTGGATTTTTATAGAAATCCGGTCCTGGTAACTTTAAATTTATGCATGGCATGTTGCTGATTTTGTTGAATGCATCGTACAATAATCATGTAGATTTAGGAACAGATATTACAACTCAAAAACTCATGTTGAAAAGATCTCCTTTGTTAAAATGGTTATATAGCCAGGCAAGTTTGCATATTCATTTGTTATGAATGAGCTGAGTTGTGCCAGCTCAATATAATCTTGCCTGATAATTTGGAATTGTGACTGCATGACTGAGACTGTGTGGTAACTGAGAATGATATGGTAATGATTCACATCACGACTGTGTGAAGGGCAGTGTGATGTACTGAAATGATAGTCAAAGCCACTCTCCGGAGTCGGTCGGCCACCGGCTTCGGCCAGTTCGGTAGCGCTATGCGGATATGGAATTCCCTTATGCCTGCCTAGGGTTAGGGACTCGTCCCTTATGCCTGCCCTAGGTTAGGGAAAGGTCTCCTTATGCTTGCCCAACCGGTTGGGTTAGGAGACCTGAGTGAGTTTTGGTGTCATACTGTTATGAAAAGATATGATAAGACTGGAATGTTTTATGATATGGAATTTCCTTATGCTTGTCTAGGGTTAGGGATTCGTCCCTTATGCCTGCCTTAGGTTAGGGAAAATGTCTTGCTCTTGATTCAATTGTGTGCATATTCATGGAAAATGGTTATAATGGAATCGAATTTGGTACGCAACTTGTTATAAAATTGGTTAAATATTTTGCATCTGCATTTTATGTGTAATTTGATTAATCTAGTTATTTAAATGGTTCATAAGTTACATGTTCATTTTGATTATTATGGGTCTTACTTTCGGGCTAAGATTTCAATTAGAAATCCACGTCTGGAACTAAAACCCGCACTGAGAATTTTATTCTCACTCCGTTTTTGTTTTGCATATTCCTCGGCGGATGGGGGTTCCAGAGGATACATCGTTTGCATTAGAAAATGATTTTGATGGGCCGTAACGAAGATCACCTTTGCACAGAATGCTAGTGACCATTCATGGTGTGGTAAGAGATACTGTTAGGTTATTTACCTATTTATAAATAAGTGTATGCGATCGACTGTCTGTCGATATGTTTTATTTTATGCTTTATTTTGTTTATACCTTTAGCTTGATAATATTCGATTTATATTATCAGAAAAAAAAATTTACGGCTAATTTTACTTTAAGTTTTAGTTTAAAGCCTTACGAGAGTACAATTATCTGTATTTTCGTGGCGGGAGCTGTCGCGTCTGGCTGCGGGATGTGACAGCTCCTCTCTCTTTCGCTGTAATCATTCCCGTCCTAGTCGACTAGGGTTTTGAGAGAGCGTAGTGATGGTTGTGGACTTCTGGTGATCTTCAAATCAAATTGGTGTGTCAGAGAGTGTCGTGGTAGATGCTAGGAGCTTGGTGATCTATCAATTTGAGTGATGGATTACTCCGGCATGGTGTTTCGCCTCGTCCCAATTCTGCCATGGCGGTGGGTTGGTCGATGCAGCCTTCTGTGGCTCATGGCAACAAAGTAGTGGGTCTGAGAGCATGGTGGTACACCCACTAAGAGAGATTCATCATTAATCTAGTATATGGGGTCTTTCAACATGACATATCGCCTCAACCTAGGTTTGATCAAGGTGACGGTTTGGTGACTGCGACCCTATATTGATCTAAAGAACTTGGAGATGCGTCTGAGGGTTTATTGGTATCTCCTTGAACACGTTTTTCACCTCTATTAGTTTGCAAGAAGCTGACAACATGAGGTTTCATCTTGGTCGAAATCTGACCATGGTAGTGTGCTGGTGATGTAGCTTTGATTTGACATAGAGGGGACATAGAGGGGCTGTGTTGTGTTAAAGTCACCCATGAGAATTGGGTTAATGTTATCATGCCCTCTGGAAGTTGCACAAGACTGATGGAGCTATGTGCTCAAGAGAAGTCAGTACAACATAGATTTGATGTTGCACCAAAACACAACTCCACGGCTATAGTGATTGTCTGTATTACTTCTTTCCTTCAATGCATTAGTAAAGTTTGAACCATATTCCATGAATCTTCAAGAAAACCTGCTGTCCTTTGTAATACCTGCTGTCCATTGTTGTTTTTCTTTACTTTTTTTTTATTATCTTTATATGTATATATGTAGCATATGTATATATTTATTTAACCAGTTTATCATGTTTCTTCTAATATGCAGAAATGATGCAAAATAAAACAAAGAAGACAACTCAACTGAAAAAGTAAATCAGTGCTTGTACTAAAACATTTTTTTGTTTTCATTTTCTTATATATATATATATATATATATATATATGATATGCATTTATGTACATATTTACATATATAATCGTTTTTTTAGTTATTCCTTACATTGTTGCTGTATAAATGTTAAACCAGAAAAGAAGAATAGAAGCTGTGTTGTGGAGAGAGTAAAAAGGAATTTCTTACTTCACCAAATGAAGGTACAAAAAGCTTGAACAAGTAGTAACCGAAACTATGAAGATATTGCTTATACTAACACTCTTTTTTTTTGTTTTTTTGTTTTTTTTTTTATAGTAGCTATCCTAAGAAACTATACTGCTCTCTGGATGATTTCAGCTCTCTTTCTGATGGTTTGATGTTCACAGCGTGTGTGTGACTTGTGAGTGTTGGATCGTGTTTGCTTCTGAGATATCTGAGGTGTCCCTCTATTGTAACTTATAGATCTCTCTCCTCCTCCTCTTTGCTGCATGGCTTCTATGCTCTATTTATAGAGGGCAGGCTAGTTACTGTGAAAGGAGATAAGTATCACAATTTCAGGAAAAATTTACCCTTTTACCCCTGTTGGTCATTTTAATCATTCCATCTCATTTGCACAGAGCTTACTCATGGAATCTCTTTCACAGTGTTCTCAATTCTCATTGATCATACCATTTATTAATGCCATGAGGGATAGCCTTGGTCTCCAGTTTTGACAGCCTTTGAAGAATTAACTTATTCTCTGAAATTGATTACAAGCTTCCTTTTTAGTGTCTTCAACCTTTATCTGCACATAACACATTCTCTGAAATTGATTACAAGCTGGTGGGAGAAAGAATCAACTTATAACCTTCAATCTTACTTGCATCCCCTCTCCAGCTCAATATGCCTTATAAGTTTGTACTTCTAATCATTTTCCCTGAAATCTGATTTGCAAGAAATACCCTTCTGATTTGCTTCCTTCTCCTTCTTTTTTTTTTTAGTATGTCATTCTGAATGATGATTTGCAATATATATCTTTTGTGCAATTAAATTTTGGGCAGTGGCTTGAATGATGATTTTTTTTAAAATATAAAGCTTGGCATTATCATGGCTGTGGGATTGTATACATGGTTTCCTTCGATAATGCTTTCAATTGACCACCCATATTCTTTTATTAGTGCTTCCTGATTATTTCTTGATCATAGGATTGGGTTAATTGTGTCTCGTTTATCCTAATTTACCTACATTCAGATTCATCAAACTCAAGTAATTGAGCCCTTCCCATCTTAGTTTCACTGGAGAACAAAGAGAAGAAATTTGTCTCGGTATTCCTTTTCTCTGAGCCTAATTGACTGTCAATTAATGGTTTGTCGAGGTAAAGGATAAGAATCAAGTTGGAGCTGCCGAGAATCACGGAGATGAGCTCAACTGGCGCAATAACGGGTTCAATTGGAGCAGTTACGGGTTTGTTGGAGCAGTGTAGCTGCGAGATTCGCTCTGCCATCATGTGTCAACAGGAAATAAATGAGGAGCGAGGTGGCATCGTGCGTCTCAGCGCGAGAATTTTTTTTTCCTGCGTCATGGTGCTCGTCAGAAGGAAGAAACGGAGAAGAAGGAGGAGCTGCGTTGACGGGCCGAATTGTCTCATGGGCTGCGTGGGCTGCATCTTTTTTTTTTATTTCCCGTGAGCCTTCAGGCTTTTAGTTTTTTTTTTTATTATGTAGCATGGGCCCATGATTGATATTGTTTGATCAAACACCATCCATTAAATCTGATCCTTGCACAAATCTTGATGTATTCATGATCATGTTATTTATAATCATATAATTCCATACATGGTTGTTATGAAATTATATAACTATTTTCATATTGCATTTTGAGTCATGACTTGCATTTTTTACGAATCCAAAAGATATATATATTGCATGCCAAATTAATATGATTTTATTCTTCATATTAATATTAGCACCAATATAAGCATTTGAATTTAGAACCATGCACGAGGATCATCCACGAATGCCAATTTTATATCTCTTCTCAATTTATCGTATAATTATATAATTTCTCACATAAAATATGTACGAAATTACATAATTATTTATCTTGCATTTTTGAAGCATGGCTTGTGGTCTCAAGGGTCTATATCACACCGTTGTATACTAAATTAACATATAATCGTGTTAATATTAGTATTAATATAGATGTGAAAATTTAGAACCGCTTGTCTTAGCATTGTCTTGGAATTTCGATTACCCATATAATCACCCAATTGATCGAAAAAAATTTTCAAGCCACTCTTGAAAATTTATTTGTGCATTAGGCGCCATTTGCTTATCATGGTCTCAAAAGTTGTCTTGACTCACCATAAATATGACAATATTTTTGGGTTCAACAATATACAAAATAAAACTGGAAATTAGTGTCATTAATTATCTCATTGCTGGGCCGCCAGCCATTGTAATGCTCCCAAGCTGCTGTTCAATCGCATGTATGCCGTTTTGGCTAAAACCACTGGGATGCCCATTGCTACTGTTACCAGAATAAATATTGTGATTTCTTTGTGCTGCCACCTCCAGTTCGATGCATTCCTTGAGCTGTACTACAACCTCGGACATGGTTGGCCTATGGGCCCCATTCTCTGCAGTGCACTTGAGCGCCACGTCAGCAGTTTTCCATACAGAGTTGATCTCATAGTCTCCTTGCATTCTTGCATCCACTACACTCTCTATGTTGCCCCTAGAAAGCCTCTGCCGCACCCATTCAGTTACATTCACGTATTCGCTGTTAGGTCCGGTTCCTTGGATAATTGCTGGTTGACCTGTTATTATCTGAAGTAGGACCACTCCAAAGCTGTACACATCACTCTTTTCAGTTAGCCTTAGCGTCATGAAGTACCTGTACATTTAAAGACATCGATACATTACTTGCAATACTTTTCTTTTGTGGGTAGTTTATTACAGGACAAGGCATACTACTTACTCAGGATCGATATATCCCTTGGTACCAACTGGAGAACTCACTGATACATGTGTGTCTTCATTAGTTCTGAATGCCTTCGACACGCCAAAATCAGCTATTTTGGCCTCTAATTTCGCATTTAAAAGAATGTTGTTTGGTTTGACATCCTGGTGAATTAGTGGCGGGTTGCAACCCTTGTGTAGATACTGCAACCCTGTATTTCATTGATCAATTTATAATTTACAGTTCAAGTAAAGAAAATTCCATGTACAGTACACTAGGATACCTATTTAATTTGATTGACATTAAGTAGCAATCCGTAAACACTAATTGAGTATTATATTCTATTTGTCTTCGCACCTATTGCAGAATCCAATGCAATTTGTATCCTCTCTCTCCATGTCAAAGGCTGACCGCCTCTGGCTCTATCTGTTAAATAAATAAATTAGCTTGCATGTTTGAAATATATTCAAGAAATAAATGTACGAGATGAATTAATGTTTTAAACTTTAAACCTCTCAAGTGATCTTGTAAACTTCCTTCAGACATGTACTCGAGGACAAGAGCCAAACAATTTTGATCATTGCAGTAGCCAACAAGGGACACAAGATTCCTATGATGAATCCTTATCAAATGTTGCGCCTGTAAGAAATCATGTGTTCTCCATAGAGGTAATAATAAATAAGATAAATAAACAAACAAATATAAACTTACTTACCAGGATAATAATGTAACACTGAGGTTCTTGTTTCCCTAATCCGTGTGTGTGTGTGTGTATCCTGAAGTTTATCTTACTGCGTACTGCAGAGCTAATTTATGTATATTATTGTGTGTATCCCAAAACTTGTACTCTTTTTGTTGGATGAAATCTATCATCTATTAACAGTGCACAAAATTCCATACCTCCACCATAAAGTCGTTAACCTCTTGTGTGGACCTGTCGCACTGCATTTTAACAGCAACTTGAGTTCCATCAACCAAGGAACCCCAATACACCCCAAATCCGCCTCTGCCGATCTCTCGTTGGAAATTATTTGTGATCTGCTTTAAGTCCCTGTATGTGAATTGGTGGTTCTCTAACTGTATAGAAGTGTTCATCGTACTGGATATGTCAGGGTTTTCTGGATTTTGGGGATTTATTGAGGGTTTCTTGGATGAACCTTTCCAAAATAAATGAAGTTAGTAATTAGATTTCAGCTTTGTTGACTAAGGTAATATTTTCTTTTTCCTAATTAGATGGTTGTAGTTGTAGTACTGAAATAACAGGGTGAACGTTAGCTCTTGATGTGTGGATTATTATTTTTTCCCTTTGATACATAAACATTGGTGAACATTGATAGTTAATAAACAACAAGACCAGAAAAAGAAAAGTATATTGAGAACCGCATGTAAGTGTTTCTTAGATCAAAATGCGGAAATAACTAGGATCTAGGTTACCTCCAGTCATTGTTTATCCTTAAGTGTTGTGGATGAGTTGCACCAACTTGAGAGAGATCTGCCAAACAATCTTCGCTCCAATAGCATCACCTGCAAGCAAAGAGGGCACTACTAAACCGAAATGCCTTCCCGTGCCTTGATGGTATTCTCAGGGAAATCGGTTTAGACCTTGTCTCCCTCTATTTCTCTATCTTCCTCTCTATTTTAGTGAATAGAGTGATAGGACTTAACTTGGATACTGTTCTCCATCAGAACAGGATATATAAAGGGCTAGAAATCACTCAGGAGGCGCAATAGGGCGGTGGAATCCAAAAGGCGCTGAGATCACATGTTCTGTCCAGATGCACTGCACTCGACCAAATGAACCCGTTTGATTTCAAACGGACCCGTTTCAATTCAAGCGGACCCGTTTGAATTCAAACGGACCCGTTTGAAACAGTCCCGAGAGCATATGGCAGAACTTACATTCTCCCACTTGATCTCAGCCTCCACCATATTAAACAATAATCCTTCCTGTTTTCCTTATGCTGAATGAGAGAGACAAAATACACGAATCATGGCAGTAAGTCTTCTTGTCGTTACTAACGCCTAAGCAATTAGTACATACGAATATTACTTTCCATGTATTACAAATGCATTCTGAAACTTTCAATTCAACCCTTTATGTGATTTCTATAATTTTCTTTATGAATAAACCCAACGTTTATTCTAGGTCAATCTTTATGATGTAATTCTCAACCGTATGATCAAATATATATTCCATATATGTGCGCACAATCAAAATGAGAAATACATCTATACTTTTTGAAGAGTTTGTATACAATCGTACGATTACTTTAATTCATAGGACCAACTCCTACAAGCTGCTTCATGATCTTTGAATTCCTTTATCTGCAGTATATATTCAAAAGATCGGTCAGCGTCTATTCTGTATGAATACAATTAATGACCACTTGATTCACCCTGATGCTTTCTTTCAAAGCCAGATACTTAATGTCGATATATCAACCTCGACTTTTACCTTTATTTTTCTTGACTTGAAAGATGCGATGGAATCATCACACAGAATCCTTAATGGCTTAGATATAGAATCTATGATTTTAAGCCTCAAAACAAAACTCTTCTACCACCACGGAAGGCAGTCTCAAAACAAAACTACACCTTATGTTGAGGTAATAAACAATGTCTATTAGACACTTCTAGATGACACATTCCCCAGGCTAACATGTAACCTTAATTCGATTTACCAAATCGACACAGCCAGTTTGTGTACCCAAATACCTTCAACTTGTCAGTTTGTTGAGATATAAGCATATTATCTTTAGTAACTTAAAGATATATCATTACTTTCTTAGCATTTAACTGTGGTCTATTTCCCTTATCTTCATGATATTAGTTCAAGTATTCTAATGGCAAAAGCTATGTCAGTTATCGTGCACAAACCTGAACATATTTCATGCTTTCAAATTGCCAAAACCATGGAATCTCATTATTTGTTCCTTTTAGAGTTGTCATGAGGATATCGATTCAAACTGAATCTATCACCTTTAAATAAGTGTTGGACTTGGTGAATACTTTTCCATCCGGAATCTTTCTAATACCTTATTGATATATGCTTGATGAGATAGATCAAGAACATCTTGATTCCTATCTCTATGGATCTATATGCCTATAACAAACAAGGCTATACCCATATCCTAGATATCAATATATTTGAAAGAAAGTGTCTCACCTAATAAAACAGTCATTTATCACTAATTGCAAGTAGAATGCCATCCATATATAAAACAAACTCAGCTCCCACTGATCCTGGTATATGCACTAGTTCATGATAATTTTCTTCAAAACCATATAAAGAAATAACCTCATGAAACCCCTAATACCATTTGTGAGATACTTTGTTTTTAACCTTATATGGATTTTCTTAGCTTGCTAATCACATAGTCACTACCTCTAAAGAATAAATGCAACTTTTGTATCCATTTGATGTAACTCGAAACCACAATGAGTTACTAATGCCAAATTACACGAAGTGAATTTTCCTTAATACATGAGAGAAAACTTTCATGTAGTCAATTTCTTCTCTTGAATGAATCATTTGGTGGCAAGTCTGATCTTGTATCACTTGATGTTATCTAATGAATCCTTATTGATTTAGTGAATCACTACAACCAATAGGTTTAAACCATAAGGTGACTCAATTAGATTCCAAACTTTAGTACACACCATTGATTCCAATTTATCTTACATGGCATTAAACTATAACATTGATACATTGCAATTCATTGCTTCTGAAAATGCAATAGGATTATGTTCAACATTGATATCTTCATAAGAGTCATATAGATAAATTACATTACCAGTACTAGGATCAACCGACCTTATCGCTTTATTAGATCACCTTAATGTTGAATCTCAATGTTCAACTTGATCTATTCTTATATTATACGTCGGTTATCAAATGTCAATAATTGGATTATCAATATTCATTAATCATTTAGGAATATCATCCAATTATGTGTTAGTGGGAATTTCCGTATGATCTAAAACTTATCACTCCCACTAGTCTGGACATTCTCTAGAATTCAATATTTCTAGATTCCAAAATCCTAGTCATATTTCAAATCTCTTTTACAATTATCTGACCTCACAATCTATATTTGCTTACCGCATTGTTTCTCTACTTCCACCTTGAAAATCTTAAAGATACTTAGAGACATATATATTGTGAGTAACCATCAGTTAAAGAGATAAATGCAGACTTTACCTTGATGCCTGCTAGTCATTATTCCTACTTGTTAATCATATTTTAATCCTATGAACACTCTCAGCTTTGTCCATAATATGTCTCTTCTCCCGCTGTATACACATGGTCAGAAAAACCTTGATTGACCATTCATCCATAAATGTGTTATCATCATTATAGGAAATTTTGACATGATTATACTAAACTAGACAAGTGTTCAAAATAAAATACACAAGTAATGACTTAGAAATATCATATAGACTCTTAAGTTGAACTACTAAATCTTTCATTTGCATTATGTGTTCTCACACAACTATAATGGTAGTAAGCTTAAGTGATAAACTACATGATGAATATTTCTATATTTGCCTTAACCTAACAGGCAAACTACTCATCTAATGCCTTAAGTAAGGATTTTCATTGACATGCACATCAACCGAACTACGAAACATTGAAAGAACTTATTCTGTATAAACATGATAAATGAGCAGTTAAGCTGCTCCCACTGTTCTTAATATTCCATGTTTATAAGTTCAACTTCAAAAGTAGATTTCACTGGTTGATCTTACCATATGGCAAATTCAATATCCTTACAACCTTAATGAAGGAGAACAGTTTCCTTCCAGGCCTTATAACTAATATCCTCAACCCAGGAACATTTGAACTTATCATTTCTAAAGGGAATCTGCTATCCTTATGAAAGTAAAACCGACACATACTTACACTTTATATTGAGACATAACTTTATACTTTAGTCTACCAATGTAAACTAAGTGTTTATCCTTATGAGTCAATTCCTGCACAATATTACCTGTGGGCTAAATATTATGCTGTGACTCTTCGTGTAATTAATCATTACAACTTTAAGACACGTAGGTCAAATACTATGTTATGATTCTTTACACTTTATGATATAACTAGTTAATTATATTCCTATCCTTAATCCCTGTGGGCAAATTAAGCACTCATAATTAACTATTATATCCTAATATATTAGTTTGATTCCATCGATAGTCCTGTGGGACGATATTGACTTCACCATTCTAATATATTACCATCTTATGTCCTTTTAATCCAAATGTGACTTTATAAACTTTATATATACTTAGCCTTAATGTAATTAAGGATGCTGTGGCTACTCCTTAATCAATTAATATATATTCGTCACTAGACACAAATCATGTTCTTCTTCCTTAATGTGATTCATAGATACACTATATAATATATATACCTTAATGTAATTGAAGATGTTGTGGCTACTCTTCAATTAATTATTATATATTAATCACTAGGACAAACCTTTCTTTTCTGTCACCAAGCCAAACAGTCCGGTTGTATTCAATTTCATGACAGAAATTTATAAATGCAGACCTGAACTAAACTGTCTATTAGAGACCCAAACGGTTCGTACTTGTCTGCTTCATAAGGCTTAAGTTTAACATAGATTATATAATTATAATTGTCTATTTCTAAATAATCACCATATGCACAATATCCGCCATAAACTTTACAAATACAATTTGTGTTATACCACTATACAACATGTATAGTTATCTTAATTTGTCTAATCAATGCTAGCAGTATTAATACTTATAGAGTATTCCTGATAGTATGATGGTCTGTGGACTGCATCAATACTTTTCTATAGCATCAAACAATCATAGCACTTTCGACAAATTAATTTCCAACAAAAGATGTCAACCATCTTCACACAAATTTATAGTATTTTAGCAAATTGTGACTATTCTATAGACTTCCATAATAATTACACAATCCTTAAGCCTTATTTGTCAATAGAGAACTATTACCAGTATGCTTATACCTTAATTTTCATGTTAAATTACAATTCTGGATCACATACAATTCAAACGGATCCGTTTGAATTCAAACGGGTCGTTTGAAATCCAACCGAGAATATCCAGAATTTACTGACAGACTGCGCACCTTCTGGTAAAACATCAATAACTTTCTCTATACTTGTTTGTTTTCTGCATTCTTGGTCATTCTAGAAACTAGACTCAATGTTCTATCCAACAACGCAAGCTTCATCCAAAACAAGTTTATAGATCAAAAGTTATACACCTAGAAAAGCAGTCTATCACTGACATGTTCTGACAAACTGTCAGAATGACCTATATTGCGAACAGTAGAACTCTCTCATACTTTATCGGAATTTTACAAATTTACACTCTATGGAACGATCTATGAAAGATCTACATTCCAATAAAATTTCATGCAAAATCGAATTACCTTGTGAGAGAAAACTGGCTCGCACTACTGAAATATCAGAAATTTCAGAAACCAGACAGTCTGACCTCTACTGCTTGCGACTTGATTATCTCACTGTATACTCGCTTGATTTCCGAGATCTCAGTTTCCATGGAAAGTAGACTAAAAAATCTTTCCAATTCCGAAAACCTCACTCAAATCGGATATACGGTTTTTGAGATATAGCTTGACGAAGTCAGACAAAATACGAAATTAAGCATAGTTGGTCTCTGAAGAACATCTTCTCAGTTTCCATTCAAACGGATCCGTTTGAATTCAAACGGGTCCGTTTGAAACCTGCCCGAGAGAGGTCAAAATCCTCATGCAGACAAACGGGTCCGTTTGAATTGTCTGCGCCTGAACCCAAAAGTCTGATTTTTCTTGCCTAAACACACTGTTTTTTATTAAATCATAGTATTCCTAGACTTTTGATTAGTAATAACAGTAATCTAATCACAAACTAAGTCTTAAACTAATATAATGTAACATCTACCATGTTTAGACCATCAAACTTTCTGTATACAGAAACTAGGGTTTCAAAACTCATCCAAAACACTTACAATCTGAATTTCTCATTAAACCTTAATGAAATTCAGTAACTAACAAACAAGACAGAGGTTTAAAGGGCTCTGATACCAACTGTAAGTGTTTCTTAGATCAAAATGCGGAAATAACTAGGATCTAGGTTACCTCCAGTCATTGTTTATCCTTAAGTGTTGTGGATGAGTTGCACCAACTTGAGAGAGATCTGCCAAACAATCTTCACTCCAATAGCATCACCTGCAAGCAAAGAGGGCACTACTAAACCGAAATGCCTTCCCGTGCCTTGATGGTATTCTCAGGGAAATCGGTTTAGACCTTGTCTCCCTCTATTTCTCTATCTTCCTCTCTATTTTAGTGAATAGAGTGATAGGACTTAACTTGGATATTGTTCTCCATCAGAACAGGATATATAAAGGGCTAGAAATCACTCAGGAGGCGCAATAGGGCGGTGGAATCCAAAAGGCGCTGAGATCACATGTTCTGTCCAGATGCACTGCACTCGACCAAATGGACCCGTTTGATTTCAAACGGACCCGTTTCAATTCAAGCGGACCCGTTTGAATTCAAACGGACCCGTTTGAAACAGTCCCGAGAGCATATGGCAGAACTTACACCGCATTCATACATAAAGGACTTGAATGACATAATTTAATATTTTTTTCAATACCTGGCCGTCTAAATTTACATATGATAAGAATGCCAGCTGCAGCTAAGATCAAAACAACAACTATTGGGACAATAATAGCAATGGTTATTTTGGAGCTATTACTCTTCTTTTTCGACTGGTTGCATTCAGTCCCATCATAGCAGAGATCCGCATTATCTGCAACTCTGTTGAAAAAGATAATATTTGTCAATATATATATATATATATATATATATATATATATACGGAGAGTAAATTAATTTGCAATTTTTTTTTTTAAAAAAAAAGTTGAAAACAAACCTCAAGGTTAATGACCCATCTTTTGATTTTTTAAGGAGAGCAGATGGAATTGACCCATTGAGTTTGTTGCCCGTTAAATCTCTAAAGAAAAGAAATTTGGGTTATGTCTTAAAATTTCAAATTAAGTTAAAAGGAGTTTTCAAAAGGAACTTACAAGAGAGCAAGTGATGGCAACTCAGAGAGAACAGCAGGAATTGACCCAGTCAAATTATTATGAGATAAATCCCTGAACAGGGATACACAGAAAAAAAGTATTATAAAAACGTTATATATGCAAACTGATTATAAGGTATTTAAAGTGACAAATTTTCTAACAAAACTCTTCAGTCAGAGAAGCCAAGGAAAATACAAAATAAAACACGTTAAGTACATATTTGTACTAACAATGTCTGAAGTGATCAGAGATAATAAGGTAGATATGATAGGGATTCAAGAAACAAAAAAAATGCATTATTCTAGTAGATTTATTCACTCTTGTTTCCCACATGAGTTTGATTGGGTCTCTTTGCCTGCGAATGGAACTGCGGGGGGAATTCTGTTCGGTTTTCATGCAGATAAATTTGCACTTGTTCATAAATTACGGTCTATTTTTTCTCTGTCTATGATCATGGAGGATAAGAAGAATAACTGTCAGTTTGGGATTACGGTGGTTTATAGTCCTACACGTTACAGTCTTAAACCTATTTTTATGAATGAAATTTATAACTTGAGAGACCTGTGGGGGGGGGGGGGGGGGGGAGGGGCGTGGCTGATATTTGGGGATTTTAATATAGTCAGATATAGAAGAGAAAAGAGTGGTTACAATTTTGATATTCGAGGGGGAAAAATTTTCAATAAGATGATCAATGATTTAGAGTTACAAGAGTATCCTAATACAGGTCAAAAATATACTTGGTCTAGCTCTAGATATCATGCACTTCTTGACAGATTCCTCTTTTCAAAAGATTGGGCAGATAAGTTTTCCCTAGCTATGGTTAAATGTCTTCCGACCTTTAAGTCTGACCATACACCTCTTTTGCTTAATACTGATACTTTAATTATAAAAAATGATCATAGATTTAGGATAGAGCATGAGTGGTGTCAAAACAAAGATTTTTGTAGATTAATACCTCGATGGTGGCAACATATAGATCACAGAATTAATGCATCAAAAAGTTGGATTTCCAATATGAAAGATCTAAGAAGAAAAGTAAGGGGTTAGGCAAAAAACTTTTATGGTAAGACAAAAAAAGATAAACAAAATAAATTCCAACAAATCCATACCTTACAACAAATTAGAGAGGACAGAGAGTGGTCTATCGAGGAGAGTAAAAAATATGTAGATCTTAATAGTGAGTTAGAAAAGATTTATGAGACTGAACAAAAATATTGGAGTGTTAGGGCAAAAACAAATTGGTTATTGGAAGGAGATAACAACACAAAATACTTTCATTGCATAGCTATGTCTAGGAGGAAAAAGAAAATGATTCTAGGCCTCAAAATTGATGATAATTTTACCAATGAAACAGATGCAATAGAAAAACATATTTTAAATTTTTATAAGGAGCTTTATGGTAGCTATGGTGATAAATTTGCTTGTCTTGATAATACTTTTTGGACTAACGATCAAAAAATTTCAGATATAGATAATGCACTCTTGATCTAGCCGTTCACTGAGATGGAAATAAAAGATGCTCTGTTTAATTCCGGTGGAGATAAAAGTCCAGGGCCGGATGGTATGACTTTCTTGTTTTATCAAAAAAATTGGCATGTTATAAAAGAAGATATTATGTGTTTGTTCAATGCTTTCTTTAATCATGACCTAGATGTGGCTAGGATAAATAAAGCAATGTTATGCCTTTTACCAAAAAAGATAGATGCTGTCGAGATTAAACAGTACAGGCCTATTAGTTTGTTGAACTGCATTTATAAATGGATCACTAAAGTGTTGACTTCAAGGCTCTCCCCTGTTGTTAATAAAATATTAGATCAATCACAAGCGGCTTTTCTTCAAGATAGATTCATCTTAGATAATGTGATTTGTGCAGCTGAAATTTTACATTCCACAAAGATTTCAAATAAAAAAGGTTTAGTTTTAAAAGTAGATTTAGAAAAGGCTTACGATAGAGTTAACTGGACTTTTTTATTTGAAATGCTCAAGTCTAGAGGGTTTTCAGATAAGTGGGTTAATTGGATTCAAGAACTGCTAGTTGGAGGTCAAGTGTGTGTAGACATAAATGGAAAAATGTCAAACTACTTCACAGTTTGTAGAGGGCTCAAACAAGGGGATCCTATGTCACCACTACTTTTTAATTTAGTAGCAGATTGTCTAAATCAAATTATTAAAAAAGGTAGAGATAGAGGAATTATTAGAGGTTTGGGTCCCCCAATAGATAATGGGCAGCCCGTAATTAATTTGCAATATGCTGATGACACTATGATTTTTTGTGAAGCAGATGGAATGGTTATGCAAGCAATTAAATGGGCCTTCATTGGATTCGAGGCGCTGGCAGGTATGAGAGTAAATTTCTCAAAATGTGAACTTTATCCGATTAATTTAGTTGATAATGAGGCCAAAGTACTAGCAGATATTTTTGGTTGTAAAGTAGCATCATTTCCCTTGAAATATTTAGGAATCCCTATACACTGGAAAAAGATAAAAAAGATAGACTGGCAAAGTATAATAGATAAATTTCAAAAAAAATTGCAAGGATGGATGGGTAATTTCTTGTCTTACGGGGGAAGATTGACTTTAATCAATAGTGTGCTTACCTCACTTGCAACTTACATGCTTTCTTTTCATGAGGCACCAGGTACAGTACTTAAACAATTAGATAGAATCAGATCTAGATTTTTGTGGCATGCAAAAGAGAAGAAAAAAATTCATTTGGTTAATTGGGGGATAGTGTGTAGAACTAAATTGGAGGGTGGGTTAGGCATACTAAATCTGAAAATCATGAATGATGCAATGCTGAGTAAATGGGTTTGGAAGTATAAAGATCCTTTGAGTAAGGGATGGTGGAAAGATATCATAAAGATTAAATATGCCAATTGCCATAATAAACAACGTTGGTCCCCTTTTTGGAAACAAATAAAAAGATTGGAACAAATAGTTGATTTACAATGTCATTTCAACGTGGGTGATGGGACAAGTACTAGATTTTGGATAGATAAATGGTGTGGTGAGATCCCTTTAAAGTTATTATTTCCATCACTTTTCGAGATTTGTACTAATAAATATGATACAGTTGCTGACGTGTTAGGAAGGAGTCTAAATTTATATTTCAATAGACAGCTATCAATGAGACTTAGAGATGATTTGCGTGATATGCAACACTTACTTTCCTCTTTCACTTTACATCCCACGTCTGATTCAATATAATGGGGGAGTGATGGGGGAGGTAAATTTTCAACAAAAAAGATGTATATATGGTTAGATAATAGAGGAATTCGAGATCATACTTATGCTCCCATTTGGAAAATCAAAATCCCTCTTAAAATACAGATTTTTATATGGCTGTTATGTAGAAAAAGATTACTAACTAAAGATAATCTAGCTATGAGGGGGTGGGAAGGTGACCTTACATGTGTTTATTGTCAAAAACTAGAATCAGTTGGCCACCTTTTTTTCGGGTGTTCCCATCAAATGGTTATTTGGGCATGGTTACTAGATACATTTCAAAGGCCAACAAATTTTAGATCGGTGAATGACTTGGTAACATGGATTTCCAGTTAGACCCTCAAAAGAGTAAGATAGCATGTATTATATGTTGTGGTGCATTGTGGTGTGTGTGGAAAGATAGAAATGCTAGATGCTTTCAAAATAAATTTTGTCATTCCTTTAGATATCTAGCCTCACAGATTTTGGCTTTGATAAACTATTGGTCAGGGCTATGGTCGGAAGAAGTTAAGACACAGGTGGCAGAATGGTTGCCTTCCCTTGAGAAAATGCCATTGCAGATTGTTGGAGGCGAGCCCATAGATTTCAGAGGTGAGTAGGATGCATGGAGTCATGCAGTGCTTTGAGCGCGACTCGATCGATGAGGGACAACCCAAGAGGCTATGCTTTGTTATCTCTTGGGCCGAAGAGAAAAAATTATTATCTATCTTATTTCCTTATGTTGCTAGTTTGTTGTGTGAAAATACATTATGAATAAGTTTTTTGTTGTAATAATAAATAAAGGGAGATAGCGTTGGTGCACTGGTACCTCTAGATTTTGGTACCAGTGCGATAGGTTTTAGGGTAGAGATTTGAGAGAGGGTTGTAATAGACTGCTTTTTTCGTTTTAATGAAAAAAGTGGTGAGCAGCTTATGCTCACTTGTTTACAAAAAAAAAAAAAAAAAAAAAAAAAAAAAAAAAAAAAAAAACAATGTCTGAAGTGCCTTTAGGTTCGCAAATGCATTTGTTACTTCACCAGTCAATCCACTTGATGCAAGTCTCCTGTCAAAAGATGAGCAATTATAAAATGCCAAGTAGACACTGCCAACAATAACACCAAACCAGGCTAAGTTGCTTGAAATCACATATTTTTCTTTATTGAGAAATTGAATATGAAATCATAAATAACAATAAAGAGTGAATTGACTGAATTCCAAAAAAAAAGCATGTCAATTGGAAGTACATCTGCTGGTGGACCAAAGGCTGTTGAAAAGTTCGCGGTTATAGGAAAATAAGCCACAGCATAACTTAAGCATATATATATATATATATATATATATATACCAAGAAAAAGAAATACTGGAAGCTTACTGACAGAACATCAAGATAAATTACAGTATAATTAATAATAAAAAATAAAAGGAACTCACAGAACAGTGATTCTTGGAGAGCCAGAGACAGCATCACTACAGTTCAAACCATCCCATGCGTAAGTCTTCGGAACACATGGGTCACCATACCAATCTCTCTTTATCTGATATTGCGATTTAATCGTATTTATTGCACTTACTGGTTTTCATCATACAAAAAAGGCACATATTACTCAATAATTTGGTCAACAAAAATGGAAAATTTGAATTGTGTAGCTAGGAAAATAAGAAACTTACCATCCGCACTATCAGTTAGAATGCCGGAAACCTGAAGCACCAGAAACACCTCAACAGCATTGATGATAGGCGGCAGAGTAGAATTAGCAGTGGCCTTGAGTGTTAAAATATACTGCTGCCTCCCATGGACTGGCTTGAACCCATAAACTGCATTTGCGTATAGAGGATCTGGCGAGAATGGTCCTGGGGAAAACATGGCATCATTTAATGTGATGTTAAATTCACGTTTTTGGTCTTTAGTTAGGTTCATTAGCTCAGAGAAGTGGAGGTTAGCCAAGTATTCAGGGTCTTTGTCGGGCGGATCAGGCAGCCAGAAAAACTTGAGCTCTGAGGTGTTTGCAGGGGTCGCATTGACTGGTGTCACAGCTGTCTGCAGCACAACAGAAGGTACCTCGAAGATGTCATTCTGTACATTTTGGACATGTGAGCTGGTGGTGATCTCTGTCCAATACGGGTAGTTGCTCCATGGCTCCCACATCCTGTCATGTGGATCATCTGGGTATCTGTTTTTTTTTTTCACATAAATAGATATTTTAGTGGATATTTTATTTGTACGTAGACATGCTTAAAGTTCTTTTACATTGGCTCTTCATAATTGCTACTTATCATATGAGAAAAATAATAATAAAAAACATCCTAACTTTCTTTTAATATCCTTTTTTTCCTTTTAAGTTTATGACAGCTCTTTTCATAGTGTAGATAATTTCTCACTGTTAGAAAGTTGAATTTATGAAGAAATGTCTGGATCTGAAGCATACTATTACAAAGACCTTTTCCAGAAAAATTGGAGGAAGAAGAAAGAAACTCTTATGTCATCGGAATAATATTTTTTTTTTTTTCTTCAATATATATTCTGACATTTGATTTCAAAAACAATGTTCAATATTATTGGAGAAAAACAAGTGTAGTCTAGCAAATAAATATACCTTATGATTGTGGTGTCTGTTGGCCCTGCATTTAGCCGGTGTTGAAGAGCCAGAGACTGACTCGAATTTGCGAGAGGGTAGAGACTGTTCTTCATTGGCCTTAAATCCAATGAAGAAATAAATGGTGTTCCAAGGCCGGTGTTCACCAGACAAACTTGAATATAATCAACCGGAGCAACAAATATTACTTCGGCAATAGTTCTTTTGTCAGGATTAGAGATGTTAACTGTCTTCCAGTAGTTGACCCCAATGTGAAGGTCAAATATGACGCCCTTGTTAAGCCCGTCATAGTTACCGTACATGAATGTTGCTCTCACCAGGTACTTCTCCCCTTTCACTAAAGATCTTATTGTATAGCAATTTCGAGTCCCATTACTAAAACTTCTCACATTCAAATAATGCGGTGACAGAGTTGATGTTACGTATGCCGCTGATATGTTATGATTAGTTCCAGTATCAATGAATGCCTCCTCAGAACTGTAAGTGAGTGTGCTGCTAGCGTCTTTGTAACTAGAGTTACCAGCTAGTCCGCAATCAATGCTCACAAATCCTACAAATGGAAACAAAAGCAACTATAATTATATTATGTAAGGTACCAGCTTGAGGAAATGTGAAAATTTATAAGAACATAATTAATTATAGGATTTTGAAATGAGTGACCAAGGGTAGAGGATGAATATGAAGCAATTTTCAAAAGCTTACCGGTATCATCCGCCTGACCGGTCACACCAGCATTATTCAGGAACATGATAGCAAGAAATACAAACCAAACCACCATTGTGCTCATACTATAATTGATCACTGGTACGTTAAGTAACTCTCTCCAGACTCTCAAGCTCTTAAATATTATGGACATAATTATGTTAATATAACTCTTGTTCCTTTTTTCTTGTTTATACACCAGGTTCATAATTCCGAGTATAGTCAACTTTCCTACAGATCGGCAAAGAACATTTCTCTCTCTAAATAAATTAAGTTGCAGTTTTTATGTAATGAGTAACGACTACAGGTTGTTCATTGTACTTAATTATAATGGTCCATTTCATGACTCATAAATGTTGACATTTGCTTGTTTGCAAAATGTCACTACAATATTGGAATCGTACTCTCAATTATTCAGTTATTTACAGCAGTTGTAATACAAACACTTTACTTGTGGCTGGAGGTTTACTATTTTTAAACACTGCCAGAGAGAGAACTAAGTAGAAATGATGGATTTAGTCATATCTCCAGTTAGGAGTAACGGACGCCTCCATTTTCTCTGGCAGGCTATAGGAGTGAGAAATAATTTATTTTTATTTTTGCCAAAAACAGTAGAACGGGAGTAAATACTAGTTTTCATTTATTTGTGGTTTAAATGGTATATATTTTTCATTCTATACTCAAATACACAGTACATTTTTTCACTAGCATACAGCTTTACATATTTTCTTCCGGATAATTAATTATTTTATTTATATATTTCTTGCATCAAGCACTTAGAAAATAATAAAATACTAATCACATAACATTGCTTAACCTTTCCGTGATACGTAATTATAATTTAGTTGAAACTTTGTTACATAGGGTTAGTCGTAGGATAACTGCTTGCCATGTTAAGGTAGAACTAGTAAGAAAAATTATATAAAAATTTAATGGTGCCCTCAATTAAGTTCCAGATATTAGAGAAGATCAAATTCGTTTTTAAATAGTAATTAAGGTCAACTGATTTGTACGTATACCGTACTTCCGGGTATTTGTACCAATCTTGTGGCGACATGATGGGGATGGTACGGGTACCCTCCACTTGTCTTATTCTAATATAGACAGTTCATAAATTCTAAGTTAACGATCATCAGATGATCTTATTAAGCACTCCAAGGTCAACATATTGTGCATTATATCCTTTTTAAGTAATAAACCCTCTATATATGTGCGACTGTGCATAAGATAACGGATGACTTGAATAATACAGATATATTTTTGTTCCCCAATTTTAAGGGAAATTAAGTTCACGGTCCTTGAACTTTTTCTTCCTTTTCCTTTCTCGTTGAAGTAGCAGAGCCCAAGTGAAACACCAAAGCTATGATCTTATGGGTGAATATAGTCTTTTACCTTTTAAAATTACATTTATCGTCACAATATTTCTCTTTTATAAAGCTATGACATACAATCTTGATGTTTTAACAAATATTGTTAATCTTTGATATTACTTGATATCAATATCATATGAATATATAACACATAAGAGTTAATTTTATAAATAATTTTTATCAGGCCACATTATTTATATTTTTAATTCAAGTTAATTTTAATGTTATATTTATCTTAATTAGATGGCTCATGTTCATGGATCATTTTTATCTCTTGATTTAGAAAGAATATGTATTTTTCATGTCTAAGATGCAATTTTATTATGTTTTAACATGATGAAGTAATTATTGTACAGTTAATCGTGTCCTTTATAGTTATAACTGTTGTTAGCCTTAATATATACGTTTTTGTGGTCCAAAATTCAATAGAAATTCATCACATTTATTGTCCAATTTTAAATGTTGTAAAATAGATATATTTCGAGACAGAAGCACAAAACGAACCCAAGTTTTTGAACTAATTTATTTAAAATATCAGGGGTAAAAAGTTGTATATTATAGTTGCTCTGCTATTACAAAAAATGAACATGAATTTGGAAGGAAATTAATGGACGTGTCCATTCGTGTTTTTTTTAAAAAAAAAAATTAACGAAAGCAAAGATGTGGTAGATGCAGAGATATTGACTGATGGAAGTGAAGTCAATGGCCGGGATTTAAAAATTTCTGTGCATTTATTGGAAGGAACGTAAAGAGTGGAGGCGAAGAGTAGACTTTTGACTTGTAGAATAGTACTTATCTTCAGCCGAGTTCCACGAATAATTTGTTCTCGTTTATTGTGTTTGCAAATTATATCCTATTGCCACTTGTTTATATATAAACAATGTATTTCTTTCATGTAGGCTGATTGTTAGTATATCAATAAATTAAGCCAAATTTGATGGACTTGTTCGTTGGCAATGCACTAACAAATGTATAAAATTGTTCGTTTGTATGTTCCGACAAAACAACGGACGTTGTGCAGGTGAATTTAAATTTTGATTTTTAAAATTTTAACAGTCAATCCAATTTGTTCAATCCCTAATATACCATTGCTAAAAAGTATTTTCTTTCAATGTGGCCGTGATCCTGTAAAATTGCTAAAATTGGTGATACACTTTGTTAACCAGTATGGGTAAGATAACAGCAAGTTCCAAGAAGCTTCCAGTGACCAGCTGTCTCATTGATTTTTAGTTTTCAGCTGTCGCATATTTCTAAATGGAGAATTAATTTTCTGTAACTACTCAGGCCTTGATATGTTGATTAAAACACAAATTCAGAGGAATGCTTCTCTGCTATTTCGTCCTGTCGCTTTCTACGTGACAATGTTTTACATATTTCTTCAAACTTCTCATGCTAGCTAGCTAGCTATTGGTACAACCGTACAAGTCAACTAGACATATAAATAACAATTAAATGACTACATATGATCATTTAACAATGTAATTTGTCATAATAAAATTTGAATTGTGTTACTTTTTTTTTTTCCCTTGTAGCCTTCTTTATTTGAATGTTAAAAAAGTATACTCTATTCCCTATCCAATGAGATGTTAATTCTTAGTTTCTTATAATGGAAATTACCAAATTACCACATATTAATTCAACCTTTTCATTCCATAACATGGACGATTCTAGGCCTTTATTTTAATTTCAATAATTCAATTAATAAATAGAAACCCAAACATATAGCAATAATATAATATATTGTCACTAGCCTAGTAGTCTTCTTATGTTCTCGGCTCCCGTCTGTATGACAGACACTGTTCTCGAATCTAGCTAGCATTACTCATTGCTGTGTAGTATCTCGTGCTCCTTGCAGGACCGTTACCACTATTTGCAGTATGATAACTTCCACTCCTGACAGTACCATTTCTGCTATTCTGGCTGGTATAGTAGCTGGAATAAACGTCCCTCCTGGACTCACCAGTTGCCTCCAATTCCATGCACTCCTTCAACTTAATCACGACATCAGGCATAGTCGGTCTCTGTGATCCACATGGCTTGGTGCATTTGAGGGCTAAATCAGCAACTTTCCATACGGAATTCACATTGTAATCTCCTTGCATTCTTGTATCCACTATGGTTTCGATGTTTCCTCTCACGAGCCTCTTACGTACCTATTGCACTATGTGGGTGTTCTCAGATCCATGGTTTGGTGCCCGTATTATGGCCTTTTGGCCAGTTATTAGCTCTAAAAGTACAACTCCGAAGCTGTAAACATCACTCTTTTCTGTTAATTGAGATGTCATATGATACCTGTTTGAATTACGAGAACCAGTAAGTAGTAACAACAGTATAATGAAACCAATGACAGTACCAATGGAAGATTAATAAAGAATTAAAGCAAAAATATATGGGTGAAATATATACTCTGGATCCAAATATCCATGTGTACCAGCGACTAATGTCGTTATGTGGGATTGTGTGTCAGAAGGCAGGGCTTTCGACAAACCAAAATCAGCTATTTTGGCCTCTAGATTTGCATTTAAGAGGATATTATTCATCTTTACATCTCTATGTATTAGCGGTGGATTACACCCCTTATGTAGATACTCCAGTCCTGCATTTGATTGTCATCTTAAAATTTAAAAAAGTATCAAAATAACATGAGCTAACACATCAAATCAATTACTTGGTTCATTCCATATTTGGTTAAATCTCCCATTAGTAAATTCATAAATTTCTATTTTGTGATCACTTTTATGCCTAAATATATTTAGAACATCTTTTGTTTATAGATTGCTCCTGTTTATACAGCATTATTAAGTATTTCAATGTTGCTTTCATCTATGACTCAACGATTGAATATAAGAAAAAAAAAAACCCTAAAAGTATGCTTTAGAAAGATTCTTATGCATTTGTAAACCTTGTGCTGATTCCGTTGCAATCCGAATTCTCTGTCTCCAAGTGAAAGGTGTCAAATTACCTGTTTGAAATAGATATCACCAAGAAATTAAATGACAGAAAAAAAAATAAAATAAATTTGTGAAATAGTAAATTTGACACCCTCGCAGAAGTGATAATATTCCAAGCCCGATTTCAGATGGTGTAAAAAAATATTAAAGAAAGTTTAAAAGATGATGAATTTCAGTTTTCAATTAATGTACAAAATAGTCATCCTAATGGTTTTAAACCTAAACATGTAATTAAAAAGTTTCATTGTTGTACCTTGGATGTGCTCATCTAGGGTTCCTTCAGACATGTATTCATAGACAAGTGCTACACAATTTCCATCCTTACAATAGCCTATTATTGATACCAAGAATTTGTGATGAATTCTTGCCAAAATCTTTGCCTGTGAAATGGTGGAAGCATTTTTAAGAACCCAAAAAAGTTTGTATCTGCACGGTACTCCTAATTTTAACCTTTTAAGTTTAAAAGAACAAAAGTCAGTAAATGTATCGGAGCATACCAAGAAAATATAAGCGTTGTGGATTACCTCTGCCAAAAATTCTCTCGTCTGCTGTGCAGATGATTCAGACCGTTTCTAAACAGCTACCTGGGTCCCATTCTCGAGAATGCCATGGTATACAATTCCAAATCCTCCTATGCCGAGGATTCGCTCAAATCCATTTGTAATAGAAACTAATTCTGTGTATGTGAAGTGGCGGTTCTTTAGTCCGATCAAATCAACTTTTGAACCAGCTTGTGATAAATCTGAATGTTCTCCAATCCAGTAAATTAAGAAAATTCAAACAAATTTGGAAATGTAAAACAGAATAGCATAAAATACTGAAGTTCCTACATTAAAAACAGAAAATAAGCGATTCTGGTGCCATATTTTACTGTATTTGCACACAAACTCTGGGCAACATCTCAAAATTTCTTTATTCCTTTTTATAATGATATTTTTTATCTGATATCTATTTTGAAAATTACCACCTTACAAACAAAATTTAATTTATAAAATAATAGTGAAAAAAATATATATCTACAGCTGCCACTCCTAGAATATACTAGAAATTAGAACAATTTGTAATGATATGTATTGGTAGCAATAGTTACTGAAAATTATGTACCACAAAATTATCTGAGAAATCTACAAAAGAAAAGCATGGATATCTTGGTACGCACAAAATCTGTAAACGAGAGACCCACTAATGCAAAGCTCACATATACTTGTACCAGTGCATACTAACGAAATATCTAAGATTAAGCTGATATATTTGTCTTAGTAATCGTTACCTTGGCGCTTTCTCAATTGGCAAAGGAGAAGAACAATCCCTACCAGTATAACAATAACTATTACTGGCACGAGGAAAATAATTACTCTAGTTGAACCTTTGTGTTTCTTCTGGTCACTTGAGGTGCAAGTAGTTGGGTCAGAACAGAGATTTGCATTGTCTCCAACTCCAGAATTGAGCAAGTAAAACAAAAATTACATGAAATTTGATTAATTTCAATAAATAATTAGTTCAAGATACCACTGAACAAACCTTAATGTAAGTGAGCCGGCTTGCGATCTTTTTAGGAGTCCATCTGGGATTGTTCCATTCAGTTGGTTTCCTGTCAAATCTCTTTAGAAATATAAAGAGCTAGTGTCAATAACAATTTCTTCCTTGAAATTTTGTCACGCACTAATTGATAAGGTCAGGTTATGGTTGTCTCTATGTGGTACAGTACAAATAGTTTAATATTAAATATTGCAGTCAGCAAATGCCCAGACCCTGCAATGGTTTAATTATTGAACCTTAAGACGAGAATATTTGGTTTTGTACCATATAAATTCAATACTGTAGTAATGGAGGGTTCAGAAGTAAAAACTTCAGATAACAATAGAAGTACTTATGAGAGAAAACTTGAATGATAACTTACAGAACTATGAGTGAAGCTAATTGAGATAGAACATCTGGAATTGGCCCTCTCAAGTCATTGTGAGACAAATTCCTAAAAATAATTTTAATAAAGCAAATCACTAATTCATGTTTTGATAAGGGAAAAATTTTCTTTCACACTATCAAAATGTTCAATTTAGTTGAGTTCCCAATTGTAAAACTTACAAGGACTGCAAAGCTTTAAGCTCTGAAAATAAAGTTGTAAAGTCTCCGATCAATCCACTGGATGCTAAGTTCCTACAGAAAAGTAAAAGGATACTAGTAATAAAATAGAACTTAGAAAAAAACAAAAAGCAATTTTCCATTTCTTTGAAGTTGAAGATACTATGAGTACAAAAGTACAAAGCTGTAATCCTCGGAGAAGTAGAAAGAACATAATTGCAGGTCAAGCCATCCCAAATGTAAGTTTTAGGTGCACATGGATCACCAGCCCAGTTCCTTTTTATCTGATACTTTCCTTTTATTGCATTCATAATACTTACTACATTTACAGTGATAAAACAATAATCAGCACTGTTAGTATTTTGCAATGGTGTGTATTTAATGCATATAAAGATAACATAAAATTTTTTTGTCACAAATTTCTGCTAACAGATATTTATGACATTTCGGTGGGTCTGCAGGAACATATTTCTGGTCATGGATATATCTGTATATGTAAACAAGCCTTTATTACCATCTTCGCCAACAGTTGGATTGTCGACAATTGGCAGATCAATGAACAATTCAACCGCATTAAGAAGCGGCGGCAGTGTTGTGCTTTCCGTGGCCCAAAGGGCCACATGGTACTGCTGCATTCAAACAGCATTCTTACCATAAAGCGCATCAATGAGCAGGTAAGGCGGTGAGTATGGCTTCTCAAACACCATTACGTCATTTACGGTGACATTGAATGAGCGGGATTGGTTCTGAGCCAGGAGTTGAATTTCAGAAAAGTGTAATGCGAACCAATAACTAAAGCTTTTATCAAATGGGCTGAGATCCCAGTAGAACTCAAGTACAGAATAGTTGACCGGCGTCACAGCTGTCTGCATAATGGCAGGAGGTACATCAAATATGTCGAAAAATGTATTTGCTACATTGGAGGTGGTGCTTAGCTCAGTCCAGTATGGCTTGTTGCACCATGGCTCCCACAGACGGTCATGCCGATCATCTGGAAACCTATTTCATTTAATTTTTTTCTTTGGTAAAATTTTGCATTTAGAAGCTATCATTTAGTTTTTGAGATAGGCTAAAATCAGTCATGACTGACCAGTCAAACTGCCAGTAATGATTTGCAGTTTTGGACCATAGGATTTGCAAAATTATTTGCGCTGATCAGGAAACTGTTAATATTTTCGTTAGTCTTTTTTTTTCTGTCTCTCTATTACGCTCCGTCTCCTCCCTCTCTCTTTTCTCACCCCCTCTCTCCTTTTTACATTTTTCATTCTTCTTTTTCTCCAGCAAAAAGAAATCACTCTCACTCACTTAGTCGCCCTCTTGCCCTAATGGCTTGCAGGCAAACTCTGCCTCTCTCGACCCTCACTCTTTCTGCTGGTTAAGTTGCTATGAGGCCCTCGAGGCTCTAATCCGTCCCTCCTACCGAAACCCTTGAGAATTCCATAGTGGAGTATTTCGGAAATGCTATATACCAAGTTTATCTCTTCTCTGCTACCATATTCTCCTGTTTCGCAAGTCATATCTAAGTACTTTCCCATTTCCTTGTCTTCTGTAAGCTAAAACAATTGAAAATACCAAAAGGGCTTGGTAACTAATTTTAAATTCATATATAAAATCAAAGTTTAACAAATAAAAAGCACAATACCTTTGAATATGTTATAAAATCAAGGAATGCTTTCTTTTACAAATAGCCACAAATCCTTTTTATAGAAGCCATTTCAGCGTGTCTCTGCCAACGACGGCCTTTTCTTCCTTCCCTTGCTTGGTATAACATCGAAATCACATATTTAATTTAGTACTTCGACATTATATATGATAGCCTTGATTTAAATTATTTTCACGCAGTAGAATTGATTTCCCGAGACTTAACATAAAATTCCGACAAATGATATCAAATCCATCCATTTTCATCAGAAAATTTCTAATGAAATGAAATGAAATCCCATGTTAGAAAAAAAAAAGTGATTTTAATGAGGGCCATTATGAAAATGTGCATAGAATTAGAGTCTTTGTTTATAATTTTCAACAGAATGAGGTTTTAAATTACATCTATTTTATACTGGGGGCCTTGGCCAAGCATTATTAGTTCAAACGCATTAAGAACTTGCTACCAAAATTAACTCTTGACAGAAGAAATACAAAAATAACTCTTGGCTTTCACTTATATGAGTACTCAACTTTACATGCAAAAGTACAATTAGCAGTGGCATTGGTGATTCAATAACTCAGAATTTAAAAAAAAAAAAATCTCTTGTTTTCGTTAAAAGAATCTTAAAACCAACTGGAATAAAAACTAGAGAGAGAGAGAGAGAGAGAGAAGAACTGACCTGATAGAGAAACAGCCAAAGAGAGATAGGAGGCGAGCGTGAGAATGACGCAGAGTTAAATGGAGGGGTTTCATCTGAGCGTGAGAGAAGGAGAAGAAGAGGCGACCTAGGTTTTGCTTCTTTTGGTACGGGAGGGGAGATGGGAGTGATGGAGCGAAATAGAGCGACGGAAGCAAACGGAGAGAACGAACGGAGAAAACGAGTTAACGGACAACATAATAGCTCTCCGATCAGCTGAGATCGGCACGAATCTTCAACTCAGCTCAAAGGTACAGATCATGACTGACGAAAAGAGACCGTCAGTCATGACTCATGACTGATTTTAGCCTCTCTTTAGTTTTTCTTCTGGTATGAATGGGATCTTAGGAAGCCACATAATCCCACACATATTTTTAATGCTTGTGGAATTTGAACCCATTACTTCTTCAAATCATTTTAACCGAGTTATTACTTGAGCTACAAGATGCAAATAGCTAGCCCTTTATTCTTCATTCATGATTTCTTAAAATGATTAATTATGTGTATTTCTTTCAAGTCAAACACAATTCTACCACGGTTCCGGGTTGACAAATCATTATGGTTATTTACCCCACCTAACCATATGATTCTAAGAACAATTCACTTGTGCATATTTATATGTGAATTTAATTCGTGAGGTGAATATTTGAGTTCAACATGTTATGATGCATGATTTCCAATGTTCATTTGCATCGAGGCGATTAAGAACCGATTTATGCTTAAAAAAGGAGATATGAAGTTAAAGTTAAATATAGTGATTAACAAAGATTAAGGGACAAAGAAAATTGAAGTAAAAAAAATAAAAGTTAAAATTGAAAATACCTGATTATGGTAGTATCGGTTGCCTGCATTGAGGTGCTTTACAACTGAGAGCGACTGAGTCGAGTTTGCAAGTGGATAAAGGCTATTCTGCAAAGGCCTTAAATCCAACGACGAGATAAAAGGGGTCCCACCATCGGTATTTACCAAGCAAACATTAACATAATTGGCCGTTGCCACCATAATTACCTCAGCAATGACGGGAACTACTGGATCAGAGATGTTAATGCTTTTCCAAAAATTGACACCATTATGTAGATCAAACATCACAGACTTGTTTAATCCATCATAGTTACCATACAGAAAGGTTGCTCTTATCAGATACTTCCAACCAGGCACTAAGGATTTGAGCAAGTAGCATTTCCTTGTGCCTGAATCGAAGCTTCTGACAGTTGAATACTGTCTCGAAAGAGACGGGGTAATGTACTCCCTGGAAATGTTATAATTCACCCCCGTGTCGATAAACCGTGCATCAGACATATGTATAGTAACTTTGTCGGGCCATCCACGTAACTATCATTTTCTGGTAAACCGCAATCAATGTTAATGAAACCTGGAAAATGTACACAATTACAGGAATCAATGAATGCAGATACATATGTTGAAGCGCTGAAAATTGTGACAAGTAAAATAATTTCCTATCTTACTTACCGTTACTGCCAAATTGGCCACGCACCCATTTGATATCAGTACTCAAGAGACTCACAAAAAGCATGCAGCACACTATCATGTGCGCACACATTAGAGAAACTGAGAAAGCATATGGTGAACAGAAAGAAGGAGAATTAGATGTAAATTTATATTTGGGAGTTTTCAATTTATAAGTTTAACCAGTTGGAATCGACTGTCATTGATAGTCAAGGGCATTGCCGCATTGGGATACGAGATGGTTGACTTTGAAGTCTAATCAACTTTTACTTAAAATATTCACCCACTTATTTATCTCTTGTAATTATTATTTTAAGTTAAAAGTATAGATAAGTGTTAACAATGAAAGATATTACAAAATTTACAAATATATGAAAGTTCATTTAATGGTAGTTGTTAAATGTTAAATTGTATGATTTCGCTTATAATATATGAATGGATAAATAATTAGGTACATAGATTTTTTTTTTTTAAAAAAAAAAGGACAAGACACTAGAAATTTGCAGTGAAAAGTATGGCCAATATGCTCCCCGCTTAAGCGGAGTACTGCACGGGAAGTCTGATTTGCTGTGGTACCAATTTGGCGATATCCGTGCATTTATTTGCAGTTCTGAGTAAGGAAATATTTATCTGAAATTATATACACCATCCATCAATTTACCATCCAATACCATCCAACAGGCTTCAACAGGCCAAATTGGGCTTCAGCCATCATTTTTCGCATGATGACGTCACCAAAACCGCATGATGACGTCATCAATTTTTTTTCGAAAAAAAAAAATTTTCGAAATTTTTTTTTCCGCTGACGTCATCAAATGGATAGATTTTTCTGTTCAGTTAGATGCATCAAGGGATGAGTTAAAATTGTTAAGTGTTCAGTTAGATGCATCTTAAATAGAATTTTCGTATTTTTTTGTTCAGTTAAACATGTTAAGGGATGAACTTAAAGTATTTATGTGTTCAGTTAGTTGCATCTCAAAATTGAATTTTCGCATTTTTGTGTTCAGTTAAACACGTTTAGGGATGAATTTAAAGTTTTATGTGTTCAGTTAGTTACAATAAAATTTTAATTTTGTGATTTTTGTGCTCGGTTAAACACGTTAAGGGATTAATTTAAAATGTTTATGTGTTCAGTTAGTTGCAGCAGAAATTTAATTTCGTAGTTTTTGTGTTCAATTAAACTAGTTAAGGGATCAATTAACATTGTTTATGTGTTCAATTAGTTGTGATCAAATACGTTTTAATAACCATGCAACAAAGTGAACACTAATAAGTTATTAAGAATGATATCTATTATTACAATAAACTGAACCATTCTATTAATAATAGTATCCACTATTAATAATAATTTGCTTTCTGAATTAATTCAGTAGCATTTTGTAACATACCTGAACCAATTCAAATCAAAGACAAAATCTATCAATATATTCTAGGAATTTGCTTATCAATTTTAAAACTGATGAAACTAAATAGTGACAAAATACAGATAACAAATGTTGTTAGAATAATTCTGAACTGCAAGTTCACGAATGATGAATTTATCTTGGATCTTCGTCGGTTTTGCCAGTCACGTTATCGATTGTGGCAAGTGTATCAAATCCACTCCAGCCTCGTTAAATAAAATGATGAAACTTTGATCTGTTAAAGAACAAAAGACAAAATCAAAATTAGGTCCACTTGAATTTAACTTTATCACTTACATCTATTCCAAACCCGATAATTAATTCAGGGCTTAGAAATCATGAAGATTTGGTAGCCTTCAAAACCTTCAAAAAGATGAAAAAACCTTCAAACAGATGGATACGACGACTAACCTTCAAAACCATCCGAACGCCTCTTGCTTGATCAAATGGGTAGATTTCTCTGTCTCCATTGTCGAAATAGACCCGTAATGCTTGGAAAAGACAGTGTCGGTGGTTAGGGTTTCGACCAAGCGACGCATGACGACGTGGCGAGTACAGTTCGTCGGAGGCCAGATGTTGAAGGAGAGAGAGGCGGTGGTGGTGGTGGAGGGGCCTCTTCCTTGGGTGTCTCGTCAGATTTTGGTGGTGGATCCGAAACGGCGGCGCCAGGAATCGCCTCTCCTCTCTCTCTGGCTGCTAGGTTTGGAGTAGATTTAGAAGGATATAAATAGACTTGGCCAGTCGTTGGGCTCAATCTGGCCTGTTTGGAGCCTGTGGATGGTGTGGATGGTAATTAGAAAGATGGTGAGTAGTAATTACCAATATTTACTAATTACTAATACAACTATATTTACAAGCAAATGAAGCCGAAAAAATTATAACTAACTTTAATTAATTACGAAATTATAAAATAATCCGTTTTTAATAAAATTTTTAAAACTGACTGCGCAGTTTCGGAATCTGAGATTCCGAAACTAACTATTTCTAACATTTGTGCGGGAAATTGCTAGTTTCGGAATCATTTCCCGCACAAATGTTAGAAAAACATATTTTTATTAATTTATTTTACTTTTATTATACTTTATTATTAATATACTTTAAAATAATAACAAACATTATTTATTAAAACAACTATTATTAATTTTTCAAATACTTTCTAATAATAACAACTATTATTAATTTTTGAAATACTTTAAAATAATAAAAAATATTATTTATTAAAATAGTATAGTATAAATTATCAAATTCTATGTGATAATAGTAGAGGAAAAATTACATAACCTATGCCATGCCATCTTTCATAAAGCACTCACTGGTCCTTACATTTAACTAAAAGTTTAGTAAGGAAATAAATCTATCCCACGTTAATGATAAAATAAAACCTAATAAGGGATCTTAATAATGGGCCTTACATAAATATATCATAGAAATAGAAATATTACGTAAATAAGAGGAGAGAGAATCTAATTATCCTTTCTTAATTCATTGTGGGGACTAAATGAAAAGGTGCGTACATAAGAGAAAGAAATACTGTACGGACCCTCTACAACCTAGGATGAAAATAAAGCGTACTTCCTATATCTAATCCACAAGTGCAACTTTGCAAAAAAGTTCGTCTACTTTGCGAATGGTTGCAGAAATCAAAGACTGTGATAGGGGTTGGACTAAGAATCTGTATTTCTAAGTTGTATATAATCCAATTGAGTATAGAAATAATCTTTTCTCACATGCGTCAGAGAGAAAGAGACTAGAGATGGTTTTGTGCGCATGATTTGGAGAAAATAGTGAATTGATTCTAATCTCCAATATGCACTCAAAAATTTTTTTATGTGATGTTTAGGTTTGAAAACTTTCAAATTAGATTTTGGAGGTTCAGACAGCGTTTTTTGGCCCCGACCCCTGTAAACCTTGTAGATCTCGTCGCGAGCTTTCCGGAAAGTGCTCATATGCCCAAAACGGACTTTCCTATCAAAAGTTAAGCCTCCTTGAAGTTATAGTGTTCCAAAACATCGATTTTTTAAGTGTTTTCTTTCATCTCTCTTATATGCATATATAATATGTTGAGCTACTCGTTGTGAATCATTGTAAGCAGCCTAATTTGAAGGGACACAACTGAGATTCCGAAACTAGCTAGATTCCCGCTCAGACGTCAGAAAACTTAATATTTTATCCTATTTTATTACTATACTTTACTTTTATTATACTTTACCATATAACACTACTTTATTACTTTTATTTTATTATTTTTACTATAATATTTTTAAAAAATTTGAAAATAATAACAAAAATTATTTATTAAAACAGTTATTATTAATTTTTCAAATACTTTCTAATAATAACAAAAATTATTTATTAAAACAACTATTATTAATTTTTCAAATACTTTAAAATAATAACAAAAATTATTTATTAAAAACTAATAATAATAGAATATAAATTATCATATATATACATTTATCAAACTCAATAACTTAATAATATAAAAAAATAACACATATTTCATTAATATAAAAAAATAACACATAGTTCTCTCTCTCTTTAATTAATTAAAAAAATTTAAAAATTAAATTTCGCTCAAAAAGTGGCTGAAATGTCAGCAGGTTTAGTTTCGGAATCTCAGATTCCGAAACTAGCTAGTTTCGGAAACTGAGATTCCGAAACTGCGCAGTCAGTTTTAAAAATTTTATTAAAAACGGATTATTTTATAATTTCGTAATTAATTAAAGTTAGTTATAATTTTTTCGGCAAATGAAGCAATAATCAAGCTCTTGATGAAAAAGGCTCAGCCCAAACCTTTTGCTACAAGCCTGTTTGTCTTTTGGGCCTTCGGTCTGATTAAAGGGCTTTTATGCACTCCAAAAACTTCAACATTTGATTTAGCATTAGAGTTAGGATGTCAATGTTTGAGCGGATCCGTATTTGATAGTTATGGAGCTAGAGATGTCAATGATGGATCCGACCCGAAGAGTCAATCCGCGCAGATCCGTTTAAGACTGGTCTGTGTATAAATAGGCTGGATACAAGTCAAAAGTTTTTACAAGCTTATAAACTTGTCGATTTGGTTCATATTTTCTTTCACCTACCGGATGATTCATTTCCTACTGTTTATGAAATATTTTTAATGATTTTTTTTAAACTTTTGTATATAAAATGTGATGGAGTAAATGAAGTAAAAAGTTAACATGTCATAAATTTGAATTGTTTACCATGAAAATTAATACGTTTATTAATAAATATATTTATTTATTTATCAATATATTTATAAAAAGTGTATACTAAGTTCAAATAATTTCATATTTAAACGGATCGATACGGGTTAACGCATTTCCCCGCCATATTGGTTACAAGTATGGCCACTTTGGAGACGTGACAAATGGGATTGAGTATAATATTTCTTATAAAACTGTATAGAGTAATGGCCAATTACAATCAATCAAGCATCCCTAGTAATTTAATCCGTTCAATTAACCACTCTATTTGGAGCGAACCTCTTTTTTTTTTTTTGTGTGTGGGGGTGGGGTGGGGTGGGGTGGGTTGGGGGGGGGGGGGGGGGTGGCTTTGTAGCAGCTAAGTGACATTTCGAGATTTCGAGCGAAATTTTGCAGGAGGAAATAAAAAAAAAGGGGCTTTATATGATATACGCTGTATTAGCTTTCAAGAGATTAATCAAATATTTTATCCATACCAAACAAATTCGAATTTATCGTCAAAAATACCTTTTTTTTTGCGTGTTGACAGTTGACACATAAATTGCTACACAGATATATTTTTCAATTTACCGATCTTTTTTATTTATATAATTGATATAATTTTAATAATTTAAGATTGCAAATTTCATTTGCGCTGCGCGAAATCAGCGACTCATATATATTTGAGATGCATTTAATATTAACATTTACATCTTTATAGATGTACATTAGAATCACTCGTCCTGTAAAATCAATGGCTATATTTTTTTAGATGTACTTTTTAATATTAATACTAGAGAGTTCGACCTTGCTTCGTGAGATAGCTTTTTGTGTCAATCGTGTAGCAAATAGTAATAATAATAAAAGAGCACATGAAGAACTGGTTTTACCAAGCTGAATAGTGCCCACAGGCGTCAATTCCTAGAAAATCTAAAAATCTCAAATATTGGGAAGTAACAACTTGATTTTGACCCGCTCTATTATATACTGACCACACAGATCATTACGGCAGAAAAAAAGAACTATTTGTCAACAATAATTTTATTATTTAAATGAATCATTAAATTGGTTTTTAAATTAGAATTTTTATCTCTGCTATTTTGCAATCTTAAATAAATTATTCTTACTACATCTCACTTCTATATTACGTTTTAAAACAAACATCTCTACTACTTATAAATGCATCCATCCAAAAGTCATAAACAATTGTTTAACATTCCAGATAAAAGGAGTTAACACCCCCTAATGTCAAATGTGGATCATTGATTTTGTTAATCTAATATGATCTGTGGTCCAGATTTGAATATCAGATAAAGGGTCGACCTTATATCAGAAACTGTCTTGGCGGTGGGATGGTAAGACTATTGCTCGCTGAGCTGAAGCGCACGGGTTCGATTTTGCTTAAGCGAATTTTTTTTTTTTATTTCCTGCGCAAGGCTTCATAGGAAAGGCAGTACGCTTTCCCCATTTTTATTTCCTTTCAATTCCGCTCCCTCATCCCCCTTCTCCCTCCTCCCTTTCCCCGTCTCGGTTAGGAAAGGCAGTACGCTTCCCCCCTCCCTTTGGAAATTTGCTCTAATTTCTTAGTCACACCCCCTCCCCTTCCCCTCCCCTTTGGAAGAAGATAACTTCTAGGTCGCTAGGGTTTGCCTGCCGCCAATGTTTTGTTTTCTCTCCTCTAAAATTCAATCTTTCCATACCACCTCCGCATCAGCTGTCCGAATCCTATCTCTTCCTCTTGCTCTCTCTCTCTCTCTCTCTCTCTCTCTCTCCTCTGGGTACGGTGGACACCACGCCAAATATGCTCCTCTCCTTCTTCCGAAACATATTTCTGATTACACTGTTTTAGGTTAATTAATTAGCTGGTCTTAATTGACGATTGGGAAGTATTCATTTAGATTTTCTTTAGAATTTGGACTGTTAAATTGAATCTAGGTAGTTCTAGAATGTTGTTATTTGTATCGACCTACAGGAAGAAAGATGGTACGAACAACCTCCAAGCAGCGGATATGGTGTGGTGAAATGACCTGGGAGCATCTCAACTCCAGCGGATATGGTGTGGTGAGATGCTATCTCTTTTAGAGCTTCGTCTTATTCTGGTATGATTTTTTTTTTTTTTTTGAGATTTCTGAACTAAAATGAGTATTACCAGCGGAATTAATGATTTCAAGAACTAAAATCTGAGAGATAAATTGACTTTTATGCAATCAAATTTCGTTTTAGTTTCATTAGCAGTTTAATCACAAAATATTTGATCAACGATTCAGATGATGAACATTATTAAATTTTTTTTTTGGAGTATAGAATGAGCTTATTGGATGATACAGTTTTCTGCATATTTTCAGGCTGTATTATCATTATAATTGTTTTAAGGTTGCTTTTTCATCTCTCACTATCAATTTTGCCCGGCTTTGGTAAGTGCTTTTGTTTTTATTTTTCATCATTATATGTTTTTTTTGTTTGCACTTTATTGTGTTTGTTATATAACTATTTAAATAGGATCATAGATTAAAAGAATGAAATATTGAAAAAAACTATCACCTTTTTGTAAAATCAGCAAATCAGTTCAAGAGGTGGGTATTCAGTAAAGCAGGCTGGAAGACTAAAGTAGGTGGGAAGACGTATTAAAGTCTCAGAAAGATCATGCTGCTATAGAACGCACAATTGCAAAGTTAATGACAGATTGATACTCTTCTCCATAGCTTGTTTGAAAATGGAGAATAATCATTTCTTTGTTTGATTTGTTAATGGCAGAATAAGAGAATTAGAGTAGGAATAGAGGAGGCGATGAAGAGGCACTGCCGAGGGATTCTGGCATCAGTGAGGCAGCAAGTCGCGAGGCAGCTGAGGGAGATGCATGCACATCTGGAGAGAGAGAGGAGGAAGAACGCTGAGCTGGAAGAAAAGGTGAGCTATGTCAGCACCGAGAGCCAGGTACGGTGATCTGTCATTCCCTATTTTTATATTGATGATTGGTTTAAAAAAAAAAAAAAAGAAATCTTGTTAATGATATGGTGATCTATCACCTTAAAAAGAATGTATACATGGTGCATACTATTTTAGACTTACTTTCCTTTTTGACCAGCCATATAAATTTTATTATTTGTGCACATTGATTTTGGATACATAATTTCCTTTACTTTCCTATAGGACTATACTTTCTGTATCAATTTTTTAGTTTAATTAATGATTGTACAGATTTTTTATTTTCCTGTTTGTCTCTTAGAAAATTAAAAAGTGCAATAATAAATAACACAGTTTCTTTATTGCAATAACTAAACACCAGTCACAGATGCATGTTTCTTTTCTACTTATACTTATTTTTTGTTCATCTGATTATGAACTTGGACATTTAGCCGGTAAGAAGTTAAGACCAGTTAGCTCAGATTTGAGGTTTTACTTTCCATATGATTGCAAGCATTATAAAAATAATCTAATCTAATCTCATAATTTTCTTTAAGTTAGGACTATTTTGTCAAGGATATTTATTTTTGAGTGATTATGTGGATTTGCAGAGTGTCGTTTCAGGGTTGAATAGGGGCCTGGCTGTGAGTGAGCAAAGGAGTTGAGAGGCTGTAGGAGGCGTAGTGGATCTTACTAGGGACTATAGGAGAAATGGAAGCTGATTGGCAGGGTGTCATTTTCTTACTTTTCTAACTAAAGATATGGCAGGGTGTCATTTTCTTATTTATTAATTTATATACTTGTTTGCTTACATATAGCATGGACTTTCCTTGGTTCTTCATTGTTCAAATAGAGTGTTCATTTATTTCCTTGCACTATGTTTCGTGTTTACATTGGATTTATAAATAAACTGCATTAAGTAGGGAATATTTGTGTAAGCCAAACAATGATATCATGCAATTCAGGTTGGTCATGTCAGGCCTGGTTAGATTGAGTGAGTTTAAGTGGCCTGACCAAAGTCTTTCATATCTTTAGTTAGAAAAGTTCAATTTTGCAACCAATTTATTTTCTCCGATAAGATTTGGATTATTAGTGTTGTTTTTTATGATAGAATTCTAATTTTGAACATTGCATAATTTCTTTCAATATCTCTTTCCATGGGTGTGTAATTATTATACGTTTGAATGTGAAGATTTTGTTTTCTTTTGATTTGAAAATTTTGCATGACAACTTTAGTAATTCATAGTATACCAGTGAAGCATGAGGCAACGTGTGATCTTTTTTTACTTTTCGGTATTTATTCTTTTTTTAATTTAGATAAGGAAATATAATTTTGAATTGAAGTACTCAATATCCTAAAAAGCGAAATATTCGGCATAAATGATGGAAAATGGGTTGATTGCGTTCCTATTTTACTACATATATAATTCTCTTCCTTTTATGTTACCAATCATAATAACTGTGACAAAATCACATAGAGACACGTAGGACAAATATACCAATTTACATATCTTTGGTCAATTAAAATCGAGTGTATATCTCCACATGTCATGGATGCATTTGTCCACAGCCTATTTAGAATAGTGAATTTATAGAAGAAATAGTAATGTTGTATGTTTGTTTTGCTTTTTTTTTGTCTTGATTTTGCAATATTTATCATATTGAAAATAAAAATATGTTAATTTTGGTTATTGATAGTTCCATTTTCACATATCATATTGTAAAGACCGCCCGCACATTGAGCGGGCACTGCTGCTAGTCTATAGAGAAAATTCAAATTGGAAAGAAGGACAATATCTTTGCTGAAGTAACTTTAGAAAAATTTCAAACTGAAAATGTACCAAATGACCTCGTTACATGAAAGGAAGCCGTTGGAAATGCACCGGGCTGGTGTTCCTTCTCACTGTGCTCTGTTATGGTCTTATGGCTATCATTACATGGACCGAATTGTGTCCATTAATTCTCATTGGTATAACCAGTGCTACTATTCGCGGTATGAAAATTATGTTAAGAATTTAAGTTTTGGAGTTCGAGGAGACACGATCCAAGTGCAACTGCACATGAACCGTGCCCCTTAAGGCTAGTTAGCACGAGGATCTCAGAATAAACAATAACAATTAAAACACAAAGAGAACACGAGATTTAACGAGGTTCGGCACCAATTTAGTGCCTACGTCCTCCACACACACTCACTCTTTTTTTTATTTATTTTTCTGTAATAATTCTGAGATACATTGTTTGAGGGAGAAGGGAGAAATAAATAGACATTAAAATTACATAAGACAACTAACCTTTTTGGTAATAAAATTAATTCACACAATCTTGTCTTTATTCTCCATAATTTCCTTCTCTTCTGACATGAATCAGATCCTCTTGATATGGAAATACACCAATCCAATATGCAGCCTTCTTTCCTTAAAGGATTTGACATATTGCAATTCATACCTGCCAAATATGCTAGGTCAATGTCTATGTCCAGACCGAACCATATCTGTTCGAACCGAACTAGACCCATTCGGTCCGAATCCTAATCCATTCGGTCCGAATAGCACCTCAGAAGAATCACATGCTCCTTGTTCGGTCCGAGTATCCTCTGTTCGGTCCGAATTCCACTTTTCTGTGATGTATCCTTCTCTGTTCGGTCCGAATCCATCCTTGTTCGATCTGAATTCCACTTTTCTGTGATGTATCCTTCTCTGTTCGGTCCGAATCCATCCTTGTTCGGTCCTGCATTGAGGCGCTTTACACCTGAGAGCGACTGAGTCAAGTTTGCAAGTGGATAAAGGCTATTCTGCAAAGGCCTTAAATCCAACAACGAGATAAAAGGGGTCCCACCATCGGTATTTACCAAGCAAATATGAACATAACTAGCTTTGTTATATGCGCTTCGCGTGTAAGGTTTTATTTTTGGAGTTAGACAGTAAAGGTATGATAATTTTAAGTGAGTTGTAGTATGTGCAACGCTGTTGGAATGAACCCCAGACAAAGGTACACGTATTGAAGACAATTATAATTTCTTCTCCCTCCCATCTCAAAAATTAAATTATCAAGTCATATAAATTTGATACTACCCCAAAAAATGCACTTCTCATGTAAACAACTTAGTTTGCACCATTTTCTGCATTGCCACAACAATAAACAACAAACTTCTTGTCCCTGTATAGCAACAATTTATGACAAAAAAAAAGCATTAACTAAACTAAACTTGTCACGGATCTACAAACAAACAACAACGCTGAGTAACTGACACTGCAACACTGAGGAAAGCTTTTCCTTACATATGACACGTCTTCTTATGTGTTGTTCAGTTCCTGCAATTTTTTTTTGAAAAAGGCTGTTATATAGTCACGGGCATGTCATCTGTTTCTGTGGTGATGCAGAGAGTGGTGGGAAGGGAGGCGCTTAAATGGTATTTATGTTTTGTAGGATGCTGTTAAATTTGTATGTTCTATCATGTGAAACAGCATTTGCTTTTGTGGATTGCCTATATATAGTTGTTTTGTGTGATGAAAATAGAAATGCATCATTTATTGTGAGAAAGAAAGTGAAGTGCAGTAATACTATTTATTCTGTTAAGTATGTCTACTGTTAACAGTCAAGGTGGTGATGAGGGTGGTAAAAAGGATAGAAAAAGGGCTCTTGAGGGTAACGAAGCAGGAACTGGTGGTGGTGAGAAGGTGCGGTTTGCTCTCAAGTACAAGAGGATAGTTAGGAGGCCTACCGGTGTTGTGCTGTATGGGCATCCTATTGCGAGGGCTGAGAGTGCCATAGGGGGGCAGGAGGCTGTGAATGTTCCTGATGGCGACGATGGTAATGTTGCCGATCCTCGTCTTGGAAATCGTCTGGTGGCTGAGGATGTTCGTGGACATGGGGTCGTTCACTATGCGCCGCTTGAAGGTAATGTTGGAGGGTGGGATGTTGGGAACGTTGCTGCGGGCGATGGCAGTGGCAGTGGAGGTGAGGAGTGGGGCACTTGGCCAGATGTTAAGAAACAGGACGAATAATCAATGTGAGAACGATAAAATAACTGTGCTTCTGTGTGTTGTAAGCATAGTTGTTTAATCTAAGTGTTCTAGTATAAGTATGTATGTTTTGTAATAATGTGGCTGTGTGTCAGCGGTTTGCCTGTAGGTCTTTGGGCAATGTTGTGGATCTGTTGTTGCTGTGTAAGTGGTATGAGTGATGAACATAAATAAAGTTCTTTTTAAAAATGTAGTGCTGATGGATGGGATAGTCTGTATATTGATTGTGTTGTTTTACTGTTTAAGAGAGCAATGTCACTTACACTATAGTAATAGGAGTAGTTTGCAGCGATATTGACATTGACACAGTAGTTGTTTGAGAGCAAATTGATTGTTTGTCTTGGAGTGTTGCAGTGGGGGTGGGGTGGCGAAACTGTCTTAGATTTGCTGGGTTGGTTTCCCCTTGAATTGGTGAATTCTGAAAAAAGAAGCAATTGTTAGCATAGGTTTGAATTAATTGCATATCAGATGGAATAGATAAAGGTAGTTCTTTTGTTTAGACTATAGTGATAGACGTAGTCTGCAGTGGCTTTGACATCTACATGATTGTGGTTTGAGAGGAACTTGTTTGTTTTTCTGAAAATTGCGAAGCCGGGGTTGGCTAATGTGACTGTCTTAGACTTGATAAGTTGGTACCTCCTTCAATTGGTGGATTGTACAAAGGGAAGTGATCATCAGTTGAGTTGTGAACCAGTTGCACATCAGGCATAATAGATGGATGCGGTGGGAAGCTGTATTTGTGAATGTTAGTGGAATGAAGAGTAAATAAATGATTATAACTGTAAATTGAAATATGCATAAAATAGATAACTGTGTAGTCTAAAAATTAATAGGAGAATCAAAAGGTAGGGCATTCATTGGAGTTTATTTGTGAAACCTTATAAGAAATACTCAGTTATTTTGGTAGTGCTTTCAGAAGAATTAGAAAGAGAGTAATACAATTGTAAGAATGAATGTTATTTGTGAATCCTTTATTAAAGCATCCTTAATTAAACTCTGTATATTCTGGCAATGTTAGTTTGACTGTAAGCAATATTGTCTTATTTTATAAAATAGCAGAGGGAAAAGAATAAAGACCTGAAGAAGAATCGCTGGAGCAATGTCTGGAAGTTGGTACGAGGGGAAAAAAAAGCGACTGAGGCAGGACATAGTTGTACCAGTAGAAATAAGCATGCAAAAGTAATAATTGAATGAAATGCTAATATGAACGAAGACTTAACAGTAGCAAAAACTAATACATGATGGCTGACCGTAAAAGTTACATGTTGTATAAACGACTCAAACTTGGCTAATGAGAACCTATCAATCTAGTAGAGTATTCATTGTTCGATTTTTGTAGGGCTGAATTTATTTGTAAAAGAAAATATGCAAGATGGAGTCAACAGTAGTTAACTAAACAGAAAAGATAAGAGGCATTTAGTTCAAAGCAGGATACTTATATTACCAAAAATGGGCAGTAATAGTAACCAGAACTGTTACATTCATAATATTTACAAAACCAACAGAGTTCCATACCATAGGTTTTTAATTGTATATAGTTATAGATATTCAACTACATCAGGTAGTAGTGAACCACATACATGATGTTTACAAACATCCAATGAAGTTGAATGTCTATAACTAATATTAAACCCTATATACTGTAGGTAATACTATATATAACAGGAGTAGCACAAAATATGATATGAAAATAGGTATTTCATAAGGCACTGCATGGCAGTCAATGCAGGTCGCAGGTAAGCCTGAAAGAAGGAAAAAAATAAGATATATTGAAATGTCTATTAGATATTATGAAGTGAATAAGAAATCTGAAGAACAAATTATAGTATTACGGAAGATAACAGGCAAAAGATGTATAGTGTAAGTTGACCAGTTTTATATAAAACTGAAGTGTGCACTATATAATGTAGGCATTGGTAAAGAGGTGAACTTTTTTTGCTAGTTAATTGGTGCAACAATAGTGAACTGATAATATACAGTATTTGACATGAGAAGAACTCACATAGTGATTAGTACAAAATTGGACAGACTGTATAAGGCAGATGCAATCTTCAGGAAGTTGTACTGTAAAAAATTAAGCACGTAATAAGTTAATTTGTAAGGAATTTCTAAAGTAAATAATTAAATTAGATATGTGGAAATGAAACCAGATGAAAAATCATAACAAATTTCGTGTTGGAACAATGGAATTCTGTTGGTATATTTAGAATAATGCAGACCTGTCATCTATACTGAGATTTGGATCATCTTCTTCACCATCAAAGATAACAGCTGTCATTTTTCTTTTTGGAATCTTTAGTGGGGGAATGCCAGTTGGAATGGGATCAACTTCAATCTCAGAAGGGCTATTTTGTAGAAAGGAAAAGGGAAGAAAGAAGAATAACTTTTTAAAATAATCAGAGTATATGAAGTGGAAGAGTATAAATGCTAAACAGTTCATATTTGTAATAGAATTGTAAGGTATACAATAGTTGATAGCAAAATAGTGTGGAGAGTAGACACAGGAAATCAGAACCTGTCTATTGTTTTATTTAGGGCTTTTGTGTTTTTAAACATGCAAATAACCTTTCCAATGCGAGTGATAGATGGACTCATAAAATGACTTAAGTGTGTGAACCTTTGGTGTTCTGTTGTCTGTATATCTTGAAATAGCCTTTTTCTGACAGTTTGGATTTGCACAGTAGCTGATGACTTAACCATAGGATCATGGCTGGAAAGGAAAAAACAGTGAAAGACATATAAGTATAGTATAATCGCAATTTTGTAGATGTTGGAGGGTAAAATGTATTGTAATAAATTTTTAAAAAACAGATGGAAAAGCAAGACTTTGTTATGAAATGTAAATAGTGAATTTTGTTTAATTTTTTCCCTTTGTTGATGAAAGGTTGGAATTTATTTAATGGTCTAAAGGGAATTAGTCAGAAAGAACTAAATGTTTTGTATGTTTTACAGATGAGCATTAGTAAAAGGTATGGAATTTACATTGTTTCGAGAGGAGACAGTGCATATTCATTCTGTACAGGCAAAGTAACAGTTGATGTGGTTGGGCCGAGTATGTCAGTAGCTGTGTTGCACGGACACTCCATTTTACTGCCGTGTCCCGTGTCGGACACGTGTCCGACGCGGATTCGTGTGCGATTCGCGTGCGACACGCATCGGGTGCGCCACCTGGCGCACTAGATTATTTTAATTACTTTTGACTGACAGATACGGTCAGCATACGGCCCCGACACGCGTATCTGGTTCCAACTTGGCGATGTTGGGTTTCCTCTGAGAGGACGAGGAGGTGTCGATGAGAGGTCTCTGGTGGTCCGACGCGTCGGGTTCGGGACCACGCCGGAGGAGATGACGGAGAGTGCTGACGTGGCCTCGGCTCTGGTTCTGCTCCGGCGATGATATGTAATTTATTCGTGTTTTGCTATTTTTAAAGGAGAGAAGGAGAAAGGTTTGGTGGTGGGTATGAGAGAAATTATTGAAGAGAGAGAGTGGTGATGGTTGATTTTGGTTTTTGGGGTGCGCGAAAGAGAGAGAAGAGTTTGTGTCTGGGTTGCACTGGGTTGCCCAAGACAAGTTTCAAATTATAATACTTTTTAATTTAGATACTAGTTAAATCATTATAAATTAAAATACAAATTGTTGAACGAGATATTTGCTCAATTTTCATCTATTGAAAAATTAATGTTATAGTTCAATCTAATAAAAAAATTTCATACATAATATATAAATATATATATTTTTTATTATTTTAATTATTTTATATATACTGCCGTATCCTAGTTTTTTGAAAAATGCCGAATCCCCGCACCCGCAACGAATCCGACGCGACACCCGCACCCGCACCCGTGCAACATAGGTCAGTAGTAATCGATGAAGTAGCTTGCCCTTGAGAATTTGCTTGTTGCAAAGCATGAATTGGCGGTGTTTGGCCACTAACAAAGTAAGATAAGAAGAACAAATTAGATTGATGGCTGGCTGAACAGAAGGCAAGAATAAAAAGAAGTATAAAAAGATAAAAGAATATAATATTTGTTTTAAAGTAGGATCATATTTACATGGTATTTGCAACATTTAATAAATGAGCTATTTGCAAAAGAAATACTTGTCTGATTGGGATTCATGGCATGCAATAGATTGTTTGATTGGTGCAAGAACAATAGGTGGAGCAACGTCTGGTGGAAGGGCATCAACACGTGCAACAGTGTTCAGCCTAACGCCTGCATAGTTGGGATGTTCTTTCGGAATGATAGTGAATAGGAAGGACTTTCCAATTACTGCCAAAAGTTCATCTGGTATGCCATTCTCAACATCATCCTTTTTTTTCACCATTGTAGCTACTTCTACCCCTGTAATTACTGTGTCCACCCTTCCCAGTGCATTCACAACAGCAGTCGCAGTTTGATCTTTAATTTGCAATTCAAGTTTGTACCTGTTGTTTTTTTTTTTTTTGTTTGTGTGTTAGATTTCAGGGAAAATAGATTAGGTATTGTATAACAACATGACCAGTAATGATTTAGTATATGGCTGTATCTCACTAGGAAAAAAAGATGTAAGTAACATAGCAAGAAACAATACCAATGTTGGAAGTCATTTCTCTGAACGCCACATTTCCGACATTTTGGTATAGTATCTAAGTTTTGCAGTTTTCTGACACACTTGCAGCATGCCTTATAGTGCCATTCATATCTGTTGTCAAGATCAATAATGGTTGCGATGCATTGGTAGGGAGTTTTCTACATAAAAGGACAAATACATGAGGAACAACAGTGAATATTGTGGAAGGAATGAGTCTAAAATAGTGAATATTTGAATAATATGTGGATTTATACTCACAGAGTACTTGTCAACATGAACAGAAAGGAATGCAGAAACAGTTAGTCTCTGAACCTCAGCTGGCAAAGTTTCACCCATACGGCTACTTGCTGTTATCCCATTATATGGTGGACCATGTGTATCAAGAACCAGAGCTGGTAGATTTGTTGGTAAACTGTATAACACAAAATCAAACGTTAAAGCCTCTAGCAGTAATAACAGGCCTAACTACTTTGTATATGTACAAAGGCTAAGAAGTGCATGCAGTATATATATTTGTTTTTATTTTCTGTAAGAAAAAGTGTACCTTTTGGCAAATTCAGCAATCTCTGGAATAGTCTTATCGAAGTAAAACTTAGTGCCACTAAATGCTTTTAAGCCATATACCTCTGTGAAAAGGACAGAGCAGACAAAAGTCTTATAGTGAAATGCACAAAAAGAAGTGGATTTGCTGTTATTTATTTAAACAATACATAGGCATAAGAGGGAAAGAAGGAGATTTTGCAATGTTATTAATCACAGTAGAAGGAATATGTAATTTGTTGAATTCCATTCAAATAAGGCAATTGTTGAACCAAAAAAAATATATATATAGAATGAAAATATGGAGAAAGAAAATATAAAATAAAAAAGTGATGATGAAGAAATGCATGGATCCCTCATCTAGATAAAAATGCCAGGTGTACAAGAGGCTTCAAAAGCACACATGTTCCGATCCATGAAGCTGCACATAAAAGATACAATTAAAAGAGTAAACTGGCGATAGAAGAATGTAATAAAACAAAAGGAAATTGAACTGCTGCGTATTATCACTATCTGCCAGTGATGAAACAACTGGAGATGAAAAGAACAGAAGTTTGAAATTCCCTCCGTAAAGAAAAGGAAAATGGATGCGCCAGTTTTGCGTACACCAAATACAAATGGTAGTTCAAATGTTGTATGGTGTACAAAGGCTAAGCTCACACAGTAAATTGATGAAAATGTCGCTGAGAGAATGTCTATTTAAAACTGACCCCTTCAATCAACACGAATTGAACACACTTGGAACATATGAGCTGAGAGGAACGGAAAGCATGGGACCCACGAAATGAAAACGCGGCGCATTATACGCCAGGCACAACCAAAAAGAAGAAAAGAAGAAACGATCCAACATAATGTCGTTGGGGAAGGTCGCTGCGAAAACCGCCGGGCTCAGGAGGCAAATTCATTGAATCCAGACGGAAAGTTGAAAGAGAACTTGGCCTATAAAAGAAGGGGCTCGAGGAGAAAGAAGGGACCGGGAGCAACACATCCATTCCTGCTTTTACACACACACATTCCATTAGAGAAAAAGAGAAATAGGTTAGACATTAACACAAGCACTTGTCGTGCATAGGTAGAAAAAGAGAGAAGAGTGAGGGAAAGAGAGAAATTGAGGAACAAATCCTTGTAATAAAGAGGTAAAGCAGGTGAGGCTGGAGGATCGAAGCTTCAATTTGTAAGAATTCGGAGTTTTTTTTGAATGAAATGTGAAATTTTCTTTGAAAACCGTGTTTGCATTCTTCCTTATTTCCTTTTCTTGATCCAATGTCTCGATTCCTATCTCTAATCTGAAGCGCAGCATCAGTTAGAGAGTTTCTTGTTGTTTATTAAGCTCAATTCTTTGTTTATTCTCTCAATTCCCTTGTTGTATGATTCCTAGTTGACTCACACGGCTTTGATCTTAGTATGAAGCGCAGCATCATCTAAGGTTCAGAGTTCATCCCCTTTCTTTGATGAAATTCTCCCTGATCTTGATCTGAAGCGCAGCATCAGTCAAGATCTGGAGTCATTCACATCTCATTCTCCTTTCTCGTTTAGCTCTTATTCTTAACCAAAGTCGAACACTGATTTGAGTGTAGTTCTTGGATTTAAACTTAGTTCTTCTCAAAAGCTGTTTGATCTTACTCGATTTTAAGTCTTAAGTGTTGAATTAGAGTTTGATTCCGATTTGAAACGCAGCATCAATCGAGATCACAGTTTAAGTGTCGATTTGAGTTCTTTTTGCAAATTCTAATCTGAGCAAGTGTTATCTTCAATTCTGAAATCTGATTGCAGTGCATAGCCTTTCTCTTCCTTCTTCTCTCTGATCCAATTAAAGTTTGTGTTGTCTCTGATGCCACGATCTGAAGCGCAGCATCAGTCGTGGTGTTTAGGGATTGTGTTGTTACGCTGTCTCATGAGTATTTGAAGCGCAGCATCAATTCTTATGGGATGGTGCTGCTTACGGGCATAATTCAAAAGTATTTCCATGGAGATCTGAAGCGCAGCATCAGTCTCGTGGAGATACTTTCAAACTGAGCTAGCTAAGATCAAAGCGGAGCATTGATCTAACTTGCGTCAGTATCCCTTGTATAGCATGGGAAAAACTTAATCAAGCTCTTGATTAACTCCATGCTCAAAGGGAAATTATCAATTAGTCTAAATCTACAATTTTTCGATGATTTTGGCATATCAGGTTCTATTGTGTTAAAGTTCTGAATAAATTCTCACTCAGCCCATTTACAGAAGTAGCTTGAAATTTCTTACACTCGTGAAATTCTTACCTAATCTTCAGAGTTGTGACAACTAACAACTGTGTTTCATTTCAATAAACTCCAATAGCAAGAGTGCAATCGCTGTAAGTGACTTTGCAGCATTTAAACAAGTTATATTAGAATTAGCTGAGACAGTGAAGAGGTAAGGCGAAAACAAAATTTAAAGTTGGGGAACGCATAAAAGATCGATTCTCTGTTCCTTGCAGTAATTCAAGCACATAAAGTTCAGTTAGTCAGACCTAGATTAAGCATCAAACTAACCCCTATTACTGTAAGATAACTTGCATGAAAAACAAAGGTCAAATGAAATACACAAATTGCTATCACGTCAGCTAGTCCTTCTCCCACCAAACGAAGGTGAAGCAACACAAATCAAATACCCCAGTGAACTCCCCTTGCCACCACGATGATAAGGAACCTAAGTTCTCAGGTTACGATGGCCTTGGTCATCGGAATTTCGCCGGAAAGTTTGACAAGGGCCGAAATACAACTTGAGTTAATTATTCAAAATTGTATAGTTAAAAGTCAAATTGAATGGTCCTTCCTTTTCTCCTCTCTTCCACGACTCCATCGAACTCAAGTACGATGGCAGAGACGACCTAGTTCGCCGGAAAGCATAACATCACGAACAACAGGGGCTAAACTGAATAAATTCCAAAATTAGCCGATGAGAAATAGGGATCTTTCGACCAAATGAAGACGACGCAAGGAAAGATGAAGGCACAGTGATGCTCCAATCAATCTCACGATTCTAATGGACCCAGCCTCGTCGAAAATGATGGTCCGGATCGTCGAAAGCTCCGGCGATAAGGATCTAACTGTGAATAAAAAGAATGCAGGGGCCTTGGCATAAAACTTCGTCTCCTTCAACGGAATCTCAGCGCCAAACCATTTCGGATCCTCCGTGACCATTCTTCGTGTGGCAGTAGTCTGACAAGGAGAGGATTCACTATACGGAGTCCCAGCGATCCCTGACATCAGCTTGACGTCACTCAACCAGTCAGCAGCTCAGTCAGTGCTGATTCAGCGCCAGTCAACGTCCAATCAGCTTCTGTTGACACGTGGACCAATCAAAAAAAGCCAAATCTGCCAAAACTTTAAAAATTCATTAAAAATAGTAGGAAACTCAAAAAAATTCAAATAAAATATCTATAAAATCCTAAAAATCAGTAGAAACCAAATTTACTGATATTTTGATATCAAAATCTTTCAAAATATTAGCCTTTTTTATTCTCGAAGTATTTTCGCTATAAAAAGTGAATTTTATAAAACAAATAAACACAATAAATCTCAAATAAATTTTCTATAAAGATTTGAAACAAAATTTAAATAATTTCAATGTTAAAACAATCTTCAAGGGACTATTTTCAACTAGGTACTTTCAAATAAATATTTTAAAAAGTTGTAAAAATAAATTTGAAACCTTTAAACTTCTAAAAAATTAAAAATAAATCACTAAGGAGAAATATTAGAAAAATTAAAAGTCCAAATACGATACCCAAGCGTGGCTCAAAACCTCTCCAAGTCAAGGAAAAGCCTCTCAAGTGAAGTCAAGATCAAAGTTGACATAAAGTCCAAACCGTCTTTCCTACAGCGACCCGTATCGCCTTAGGAACTAAGTTCAAGATCTTTTGTTCTTTCAAGCCGTTCTGATCTTATAAGTCACCAAGACCAAGACCCGATTCTTCCAAGCTACCAAATAGCCAAGAATCACTAAATCAAGCTATCCAAGTCTTATAAGTCACCAAGACCAAGACCCGATTCTTCCAAGCTACCAAATAGCCAAGGATCACTAAATCAAACTATCCAAGTCTTATAAGTCACCAAGACCAAGACCCGATTCTTCCAAGCTACCAAATAGCCAAGTATCACTAAATCAAACTATCCAAGTCTCACAAGTCACCAAGACCAAGACCCAGTTCCTCTAAGTCGCCAAATGACCAAGATTTAATTTTAGATAAAGTACTCTTAGACGTCCTCAATTGGGTCCCGTTGCTCAGGTTTGGTACCGTTAATTGAGTCCGATTCAAACTGAAAGAATTAAGTCTTTTATGTTCTCAATTGTGCCCCGTCAACTATGTTTGGTAACATCAATTGAGTGTAGCTTAAATCAAGAATAAATTGAGACAACAACTTTTCTAGCCTACGACATATAATTTCTCGAATCCCTTAATCAGAAGTTCTCGTGACTTGTCACGGGGTAATTAACAATAGGGGCTTGCGCCTATTGGAAGGAAAGGATCCACAAAATTAATAAACCCTCATGAGAATAGATTCTCGTTAATGTTTTCTTGTTGACAAGAAGCATTTTATACTTGAATGTAAGCTCGTGAGGGGTGAATCTAAGGCTTATTCCCGTTCTTGAGGAAACCCAATCATTCTTCGAGAAATGACGAAAAAGTCCACACAGATTCTCTGGCACGCCCAGTGGGACCTCTTTCTCCTCTCATCTTTGGGATTTAAGGACTATAATGTATAGGCTAGAAAATTGTTTCTCTAAGCTTTTCAATAAACGCTACTAACAATAACATTGAGTTGTTTGTTGTTGTAGGAGTAAGATGGCATTTAACGCGAGCATCGAAATGAGCAAGCCTAGCGGGAAGTTCACTATTGGCGCTGTCCCCATTCGCTTCGACAATCAGTTCATGCTCGGCGGAATGCCTTTCGGATTTGCTTATGTACCTCTAGTACATGGCAAGGACGGGCAAATAGAGATTGCTCGAGAAGATGAGGACATCAGGGGCATCGAGGAAGTCGTGCCCGAGGTACAAGAAATCAGTGACGGAAATGAGTGGGCCTTTGTTCCACAGAGTGGAATCCACCATGCTCACATAGCTTCACCTAGCAAGCATCAACCTAATCGCCGCTCTCCTCAGAAGAAAAGAGCGGTGAGAAAGACATATGTTCCAATTACCAATAGTGCGATGACCCTTAAAAAGATCCAAGAGGCCTACCAGCGGGAATTAGAGGTCAAGCCTAATCTCCCCGTGAGTAATCCTTTTGCACCACTCCGTCTGGTCAGGAAGAACTCTCCCAAGGCCCAACTCAAGGCATTGGAGGAGTTTCCAGCCGAATATCAAGCAAAGTTTAGGGGAAGAAGCCCTAAAACAAGGGTGTCAGTTAAAGAGAGACTCTCACTACCGCGAACCCCGGTCTATGAAAGGCTAGGACCAAAAAGGAAGGCAAGAGCATCTACTCCTGTGAGAGAAAGGTTGGGAGAAAGATCGATGACCCCGGTTAAGGAGAGATTGGGGCCTATATGGAAAGGAAAGGGACCTAAGAAAATGTGGGTTCCCAAAGACAAAACCCGTTTAGTAATTGAAGTGGCTAATCAGGAGCCGCACCACAAAAAGAGATGCATGGTACGGCAAGAGAAAAGGCCGGCCATCCATGCCCGTGTCAACATGGTTGGAGTTGACAAGAGGTTTGAGATGCACGCATTCGTGCATGCAACCAGTGATGAAGAAATTCCCATAAATCGAAAAGAAAGCAAAAACAAGCAAGATGATCCATCAACGAGTTGTCACAACCGTAAAGAGGACGAAGGAGAAGAGGTCATTAGGATTGACCAAAATGACAGTAATGATGAAGGCCGTTGGGCTGAAGGAGAAAAGGGACGATTGAAGAGTATCTTAGAAAAGAATGAAAGAAGGATCTCTCAATTGATGAATGAAAGAGAGAAAGATAGGGATATTGTCAAGAAGATGTACAAATTCCTAGAAAAGAAAAACCTGTTGGGAGAACTTGACAAGGAGTATCCTTCTTCCTCAGAAGAAGACACTAAATATAAAGGAAAATTTATCAAAGAAAAAAAGAGCAAAAGTAAGTATGAATCCTCGGAGGAGGAAGAAGAAAGAAATAAAAGAAAGCCTCTCAAAGAAAGGAGAAGTAGAAACAAATACTACTCTTCGGACGAGGAAGAAGAAAGAAGTAGAAGAAAACCGTCCAAAGAAAGGAAGAGCAAAAGTAAGTATGACTCATCTGAAGATGAAAAGGTAGTGAGGAGACTCTCCAAAGAGAGGAAAAGTAAAAATAACTATGGATCCTATGAAGATGAAATCCCTGGGGCAGGATCCCGAAATGTGGCAGAAAGGCCTGAGACCACTAAACAAGTCATCCAAGAGATGATAAGTCAACAATTGCAAGCTTCGGGTGCGGGGCACTTGGTTAACTTTAGAAAGAAGTGCGGTCGGCCTTATCCAAAGAGATATGAACAGGTGCAATACCCGTCAAATTACCAAATGCCAAAGTTTAATTTGTTTGATGGGTCAGGTGAAAGGAACATCACTCCTGAGCAACACTTGGTACAGTTTAGAAATGCATGCGGCAATGCCTCTCATGACGAGGCTCTTCTATTGAAGCAATTCTCTCAAAGTTTGACGGGTCCCGCTTTTGAATGGTACTCCTCACTGGAAAATGATTCGGTGGAGTCATGGGATGAGATGGAAGAGTTGTTCAGGGCCAAGTTCGCTATGGTAACTCAAAGAATCACAATGGCTGATTTGGCAAGCGAAAAACCTAGACAAGGTGAAGCGGCCCTCGATTACATCAATAGGTGGAGAAACCTAAACATAAGATGTACTCACCAAATGCCTGAAAGGGAGGCTGTGGAATTTTTGGTGAGAAACTTAGATGATTGGATAAGAAGACCGCTCTCCGGGAGTGATATTTACACCTATGAGGATCTTGTCACTCGCGTGGCAAGAGTAGTGCATATTGGACCTCCTAAGGAGGTGCAATACAATAGAAGTGAACAAAGGAGTAAAGGTCAAGGCCCGATTAAAATAGCGGGAGCAAATGAAGCCTCCACAAGTCAGAATAGTGGCTATAAGGGAAATAGAAGTAATGGCAACAATGGTGGTGGTAATACTCGATCCCAAACTCCTCTAAAAGATCGCCTGAAAAGACCTTATTCCTTTAAGAAGGAAAAAACAGCGGCATTGTTCAAGCAAGTGTTAGCGGGAAAGGCTATTGAGTTACCCATTTGCAAAAGACCAGCCGAACAAGATAAAGTGGATGACCCGAAATACTGTGCTTATCATCGGGTATTGGGCCACCCGATTGAGGATTGTTATGTCTTTAAGGACATCGCTGAAAGGATGATTAAAGAAGGGGAATTGTTGTTGTCTGACAGTTATAAGCAAACACCTGCCCCACATGCTCAAGTGAATGCGGTGTTTCAAAGAAAGAACGATAGGCGCGACTTTGAATGTAACATCATAGTTATAGTAAGTGATGAGTCTGATCAAGAGGACTTTCAAGTGAGAAAGGTGTCAAAAATCAATTGTAATGAAAAAGAAATGGAAAAAATGAAAGATGAAAAGAAAAATGAAGAAAAAAATGATAAAGAAAAAGAAAGTGAAAAAGAAAAAGGAAAAGAAGAAGAAAAAGAAAAAGAGGAAGACTCTACAATCTATTACTATGATGATTCAGAAGATGAAAATGAAGCGCCTTATACGGGACTATTTTCAAAAGGCATGTTCAAAGAAGAAGACTGCCATTTGAACCTGCGGTCAGGAACGAATTTGCCCGAGAGACAAGCACCAAAAGAAAATGAGAAAGTCAAAGAAAAGGGTAAAGATCAAACCCGAGAAATTAATGATGAAGTGGGTCCGAGTCAACGGCCAAAAGGAGCCATGGGAGAATACAATATTCTGGCCCATTTAAGGCGCACGCCCGCCTTAATGAGTGTATTTGAGGCACTCATGATGTCGCAAGAACTTAGGGATATAATGATGGAAGCGTTGCAACATCCCGAGAAGTTCCAAGTCTATTTAGCGGAAAAGCAAATGATAGAGGCACTTTATGTGGAGCCGTTAAGCCAGATCACCTTCACAAGTAAAGATATGATGATAGGCACGGCTATGCACAATAGTCCGCTTTCTATCACGGGGGAAACAAATGGGAGTCAATTAAGCCGCATGCTAGTGGATCCCGGGTCCTCTATCAATATATTGCCATTGCAATCGTTGAATCAATTAGCCTTGGGTGGAAGACGATTGTGTGATGAGAATGTTTACATTCATGGCTTTAACCAAAACTCAGAAAAGGCATTGGGGTCAGTAACTCTCCCTATGAAATTCGGGGAGCTTCAAACCCTTGTAAAATTTTATGTGATTGATGCCGATACCTCGTATAAAGCTTTGTTGGGTCGGCCCTGGTTGCATGAAAACCATCTCGTGCCATCCACCTTGCATCAATGCGTGAAATACCTTCAAGATGGTGAACAAAAGACCATCAAAGGAGACCCGCAATATTATGGGGTACATGAGGTTGAATTGGAAGAAATAGACCGTTTCTTCACTCCCGCTTCACAAAGGAGTACATCCCCTCGACTCAAGTGGCGGGCGGAGAAAGCAAATGGAGATGATGAGAATATAAGGTTGAGGAGTAAACCTAAAGTCTCCTGTGTTGTTAAGACCCCCATTTATGTCGGGTCATCTGATGAAGAAGATGGAAAGAGAGAGCCAAGGAGAAACTCTTATATCACGAGTGAGTCTAAGAATAAAGGCCAAAGAAAGAGGAATCCGATATATGTGTGTGATCGAAGTGAGGACTCAATGGCTATTGAGCAAGTTCCCGTGGGTCACTTCAAAGAACTCACCCCAAGGGAAGTAAATCAAGTGAAGGAGTTAGAGACTTTCTATGTTCCTCCCAAGACAGAAAAGGTGCAAAAGAAGACAGTGTTGCATAAAGGAATCTTGTTTTACAAGGCTGAAAGTGTAGAGCCTTCTGATGGAGCAGCATGTTCTGACAATTGGGAGAAGTGGTTGGAAGAAAATGAAGATGAATATGAAAGAATTGAAGTAATGGGCTATTACAATAAAGAGTTGATGCCTCTCTTCCAACGATCTCGTTGTCTAGATCCCATTTCCAAACAAAGAGCCAAAGCCTTTCAGGAGCTATGGAATGGAAAGTCAAGATGGGTGATTGGTGTGGATGGAAAATGGAAAAATACCAAAGGTTTGGGTTTCAAAGTCCCTCAAGGAGAGGTCTTAATGATTGAGATAGTAGAAAGCCACATGGTTGGCATAACCCCTATTGAAACTCAACCCGAGGAGGAAGAGTTCATTCAAGTCGCAAAGAATGCTCCGCGAGAGCTTGAAGAAGGTGGGCTAAACACAATTGATGAGCTCTTGGAAATAAATTTGGGTACTGAAGATGATCCTCGACCCACCTTTATAAGCGCTTCACTCCCTTTGGAAAAACAAGGACAATTAAAAGCGCTTTTAATGGAGTATAAAGATTGCTTTGCATGGAACTACACGGAAATGCCGGGACTTGACCCTGCCTTAGCATCCCACAAACTAAAGATTGCTCCCAATGTGAAACCCGTTAAGCAAGGCCCGAGAAGGATGCGGGTCGAGCTCGAGGAAAAGGTTGTGGAAGAAGTGAAAAAGTTGATTAATGCGGGTTTTATTCGGGAGGAAGAAAATCCCGTTTGGATGACCAACATTGTGCCAGTGAAAAAGAAAAATGGACAGATTCGAGTCTGCGTGGATTTTCGGGATTTAAATAAAGCATGCCCGAAAGATGACTTTCCGCTACCTGTGACAGAATTGATAATTGATTACACTTCTTCTTATGTGGTGTACTCTTTTATGGATGGATCTTCGGGATATAACCAAATTCCCATGGATAAGGAAGATCAACATCACACATCTTTCCGTACACCGATAGGCATCTTTTGCTATAAAGTAATGCCTTTTGGATTGAAGAATGCAGGGGCCACTTATCAAAGGGCGATGACTAAGATTTTTGATGATCTAATCCACAAGATAGTTGAATGCTATGTGGATGACTTGGTTGTGAAAGCTCGATCAATAGATGAACATTTAGAATATCTAAGGATCGTGTTTGAACGGTTAAGGAAGTACTCCCTAAAAATGAACCCATTGAAGTGTGCGTTCATGGTATCCTCAGGAAAATTCCTAGGATTTGTGGTAAGGCACAGGGGCATCGAAATCGATCCCGCAAAAATCAAGGCAATTAGGGAAATGCCTCCTCCCAAGACACTCAAGCAACTTCGCTCTCTACAGGGGCAGTTGGCCTACGTTAGGAGATTTATCGCCAATCTGTCGGGAAGAATCAAACCATTCACCCACTTGACCAAAAAGGATGTGCCCTTCAAGTGGGATGAAAAATGTCAGAAAGCCTTCGATGATATCAAAGAATATCTTCTCAAGCCACCTGTTTTGGCTGCACCTATCCAATGGAAGCCGTTAATTCTTTACACTACGGCGCTGGAAGGATCCTTGGGTGCTTTATTGGCCCAAGAAAACGAAGAAGGCAAAGAGAATGCGTTGTATTACCTAAGCCGCATGTTGGTTGGGACAGAGCAATCATACAGTCCCATTGAGAAGCATTGCTTAGCCTTGGTGTTTGCCACGAAGAAATTGAGACATTACATGTTGTCTCATAAAATCACATTGATATCTAAGGTTGATCCATTGAAATATCTAATGACAAGACCTATGCTAACGGGAAGATTAGCAAGGTGGGCCATTATCCTAATAGAATTTGATATCACCTATGCTCCCCAAAAGGCAATAAAAGGACAAGCAATGGCCGACTTTTTAGCCGCACATCCTATCCCTGATGATTCTCCTTTGAAGTGTGAATTTCCTGATGAGCAAAGCCTTTGTGTTGAAGGTAAGGAATCAGGATGGGTGATGTTTTTCGATGGGTCGTCCGCCATTCAACCCTCCAAGAGACCTGAGATGCCCAGAATTCGTGCGGGAGTGGGTCTAGTCTTCGTCACACCTCAAGGAGGTATTCTGCGCCACTCCATAGCATTGACTGAGCCATGCACGAATAATGAGGTAGAATATGAGGCATTGATTGCTGGATTGGAACTAGCCATTGAGATGGATATAAAAGAAATGAAAGTGTGTGGAGACTCTCAATTAATTCTTAACCAGGTTCAAGGGGTATTTGAAGTGAAGAAACCCGAGCTGGTGAAATACCACGAAAGGGCCCAAGAGTTGATGGCTAAATTCACAAAGATTACTTTAGAAAAAGTATCTCGGGCTTCGAATGGCATGGCCGATGCTTTGGCTCGGGTCGCTACACAATTAAGCAAGCCAGATGATGAAGAAATTCAAATCACGATAAGGAATCGGCGATCGTTGGCGCCTTATCTCATGGAGATCGAGAAAGAAACCAATGCTCACCTCTATGTGGACTTAGAAGAATGGGAGGAAGACCAAATAAGAGACCCAGACGAAGTAATGAAAATAGGGACAAATAATAAAGAGGATTGGAGAAAATCCTTTGTGGATTATTTCCAACACCAAGTCTTCCCCGAGGAAAAGATGGAAAGAGAGCAATTAAAGCGACGGGTTCTTCGTTATGTTTATGTGAATGCCACCCTATATAGACGTTCATATGACCAATTATGGTTAAGGTGTGTGTCACAAGGAGAGGCTCAAAAGATTGTGAGGGAAGTACACTCAGGATTTTGCGGGGCCCACCAGTCGGGTCCCAAAATGAGACTGCACATTAAAAGAATGGGGTACTATTGGCCGACAATGATAGCGGATTGTGAAAATTATGCAAAGAGATGCCATATGTGCCAAGTGAATGGAGATTTCATACACCAACACCCTAACCCGTTGCACCCAACGGTGGCCTCATGGCCATTTAATAAATGGGGAACAGATGTAATAGGGCCAATTGATCCACCAAGTTCAAAGGGGCATAGATTTATTCTTGCAATCACTGATTACTTCTCAAAATGGGCGGAGGCCGTACCACTAAAAGAGGTGAAAAGCAAGGATATAATCCGGTTTTTGAAAAACCATGTACTATACCGCTTTGGCACCCCAATGGAGATAATATCTGATAATGGTACCGCTTTCAAAAGTGGTGAGATTTGTGCCTTTGCAAGACAACACAAGATAAAGTGGCAATATTCCTCCATTTATAATCCAAGAGCGAATGGATTAGCGGAAGCTTTCAACAAAGTTTTGATCAAACTCTTGAGGAAAATAGTGGGAGACAATCATAGAATTTGGGATGAGAAGTTACAAGAAGCATTATGGGCTTATCGCACCACCTTTCGCACGCCAACTCAAGCCACTCCTTATTCTTTGGCGTTCGGGGCGGAAGCTGTCCTACCATTGGAAGTAGAGTTGCCATCCTTGAGAGTAGCCATGTACGCGGGTTTACCATTGGACAAGCAAATGCGTTTAAGGCTCGACGAGCTTGATGCGCTGGATGAGAAAAGACTGATGGCCCAACAAAGCCTAGAATTGTATCGGGCCCAAATGGAGAGAGCGTATAACAAAATGGTAAGGCCTCGCACCTTTAAAGAAGGAGATTTGGTGCTAGTCCTACGAAGACCTATACTGGGTCATCATCACGGCCCAAAATTCTCACCCAATTGGGAAGGACCTTATGTAATTAAAGAAGTATACACTGGAGGATCTTACAAGCTTGTGGATAAGGAAGGAAAATGCACAATCCTACCTATCAACGGACGGTACTTGAAGAAGTACTATGCATGAGATCTACTTTTCACAAAGACCATATAAAAAAAAAAATCCCAATCATACTCAATAAATACCAAAAACATCATGGCCACCAATAAAGTTTTCAACAAAACTCCAATAAGGCCGTTAAACCCCAATAAAACCAAAAATTTCCCTCAAATCATCTAACAAAAGCTTCCTACCTTCCGCAAGGGGTGGTTGGTTGGCGGAAGGAGAAGCTTAACCCCCCATTTACCAATCTCAAATGGCCATTGTCTATAAAACAGGTCACCAATAAATTTTTCAACAAACTCCAATAAGGCCGATAAACCTCAACAAAAAACCAAAAAAAAATGTCCCTCAAAACACTTAATAAAAGCTTGCTTCTTTCCGCAAGGGGCGGTTGGTTGGCGGAAGGAGAAGCTCCATTCCCCATGGGTTAACTTTATCAAAAGAAGTTCATCAAAACTTGTAGCCGTAGCCAATAAACTATGTCTTAAGCATGTAAATCGGCCGAAACCTCAAAACCTTAAAACCCTATGGTCAGTACGCCAATGCCGTGTCAATGCGCCTATGCCGATTGAGAGCCATTACAATGAGTGACTATACCTAATGAGAGGGCAAGGACGAGAGGGTAAGGAAAAAGGGTGACTTGCCTTTACGGCCCCATAAGTCAATCCTTCCACCAAAGCTCCCAACTCCACAAAACCCACTGGCCAAATATAGTAGTCTGATAGGAAAAATCGTGCTGAGGAGACCTGTGTGGTCACCAAATGCACAAAATGTTAAAATTTACCCTGACAAAGAACGCGAAGCTGTGTTGAAGAGAGCCTTTGTGGTTCTCTAAAATACCTATGCCTAATGAAGAAGCCTTTGTGGCAACTGAAGGCATCAAGGCACCGCCCTATGAAGTCATCTGAGGGCACACACACCACAACAACACCGTGTCCCTTAACTCACGCATGCCAGAATTAATGGATTGAATTCACTAGGGCAGGCCCGTTCATATTGGGGCAGCCATATGGTTTACGAGAAAGATAAGATGGAAATATAAATAAAATAAGAGGAAAAGTGAAAAAAAAAAGAAAATTCATTCATTAACCACAAAGTGATACAAGTCTTAGAAGACTGATACAATAAGCAAACAAAAGAAGAAAAAGCCTATTACAAACTAAAAGAAAGCATAAAGATACATGCACAAGAGGCATAAGGAATTAGAAGGAGATTCTTCTATTCCGGAACAGCAGCTGCAACGACATTACCCCCTAAATTAGCAAGAGTAGTGGTGATAGCTTGAAGCATTCCCTCTATCGCTTCCAAGCGAGCGTTTAACTCTCCAAAACGCTGGTCGATAAAAGCCCGAAAAGAGACAGGGGCAGGGGCCTCGAGGGCTAAGGCCACAGAATCATCATCAAGAGGAGGAGAAATCACCCTTACGGGACTATACTGGTTGGGCTCGGCATTGGGGGCCAAGATGTACTCATTAATCGAACGGTTAGGGTCAGGAACAAGCATGTTCATGGAAGACTCTACCCATCCAGTAGAATCAAACAAGGAAAGAAGATTGCGGGGATGAGCCACGTGAGCCTCAGAGATACGGTTTCCCTACAACATTTCTGGGATAGGAATCTGGGCACGATGCATCAAAGCCTCAATAAGATGACCATAAGACAAGGCTCGATGACCGTGAGAGTCTATGGCTACTTGGTGCATGAAATAAATGATCATGTGACCCAGGTTAAGGGGGTGATGCTTCTGGATGAGGTGACGGAGATAAAATAGGTCCCCGAGACAAGCGTAGTTAGATAATTCTCCTTGGGGAAAGATTATGCCGTTGACTATCATGAAAAGGAACCTGTAAGGAGATTGTTAAGGATAGGCGGGAGAAGAAAAATGAGTAATAAACAAAAGAAATCATGAGAAGGCAATACCTATGAAGAGCAGGAAGATGTTCAGTAGAGACCACTTCGACATCGCCGTCAACAGGGGCAGCTTTGAACCAACGTAGACACTCAGAATAATTGCCAAAACCGCGTGGCCAACGATGAAAAGCATAGGTGGTGGAACTAGCAAGTGTATTAGAAGCTTGCAAGAATTCAGCCAAATTTTCTGCAGTAATTGTCAGATACTGGCCAAACAAATAAGAAGTGGCTAAAGGGGTACCATAATGATCATAAGAAAGGCGGAGGTTGGCATAGAAGAGGCGCGTGATTCGAGGATGATAAGGGTTATCTAAGTCAACAAACCCGCGAAGACTCCAAGAATCAAGCCAACCGTGTATAAGGTTAATGTACTCCACTGGTATACGCCTTTGGTGACGAAAAAAGAAACATTCGGCCACTGGGCGATCATCACGACCCATGTCCTGATGATAACTATTGAAGGCTATCTCGTCACGGAAAAGATAGCGGTTGTCAGGGGCAAATGACCAGTTCGGCACCAAGGAATTAACGCATAAGGAGGAAGAACCCATTGCATTTCTCGGGCGTTTGTGAGTAGACATGGTTATGAAAAGATGAAAAATGAGACAGAGAAAACAAAACGGAGACCCGACTTATATAGACTCTCGGATGAAAAGGCGTTACTTGTAAGTAGTGAAAACGTGTGATACGAAGAAGTGGATGGAAGTGGGAAATCGGTGCATCGTGAGAAAGGAACCGCTCGTATGTGTAACTGAAATCATGAAAAGTCAGAAAAGCGCGAAGGCCTAAACTTGAGTCTGAAGTAATGACAGGCCACATGAATCTAAACCCAAGGAAATGTAGATATGGGCCAAAATACCCTAGTCTAAGTCATAGAGTAAATTCGTGTGTGTCTCGTACCCTACGAAGCAAGTAAAATCAAATGTGGGCCAAAATACCTACATGCGAGAGAAAGTAGGGAGGAAATGAGATTGCCTGTCGTTTTGCGAACAAGTTCGAAAGAAGCCCTGAGCGTGAAAACTCCATCAGGCACAAATAATCATCATAGACATATGAGCCAAACAAACAAGCAAACCAAAAGCAGAAATTCAAAATCATAAAGCAAGTAAAGATCAAATCCAACCAACCATCAAACATCTAAAAGTCTAAAGTGCGACAAATAATATCTAAGATAAAGATACAAAGCTAAGCATGGTCATCCTAAAAGGCTTTAGCCCAAACCCAAAGGCAGGAAGAGAAAACCTCACAACCCTCAAAGTAACTAGATTAAAATAGATGTGAAGAAGCTAAGCCGCAGGGGCAGCCTGTGCCTGAGCCTGAGCCTGAGCTTCGATGGACCTCTCTCTAGCCTCCACCAAAAGACGGATCAATCCACGGAAACAAGCACGAGCAGAAGTAACACGGGAATCCAACCTGAGACGGAACCCGAACACCTCCCTGGATGCATCATGGTAGCGCTCCCTAACCACAGCATGAAACTTGAGCCACTCACCAAGGATGTGATGGTAGTCATGGTCCAGCTGACCCAAGTACTGCAACTCACGACCCAAACGACATGCCTCCATACGGTGAGTGAATGAGAGGTCAGCCTGGCGGTCCGCATCAGCCCATGCGACACAATGGGAAGCAATGCGGTCGGTGATGACCTGGTAACGGAGAGAAAGAGTCCTGAGGGCGTCGGAGACGGTGTCCATGGCACGAGCACAAGAAGCGAGGCAGTGCTCAATAGAGGCCAGCTCCTGGAGCAGAAAATCATAGCGAAGATGAGTCAGCCAGGCATAGCACTCCCCAATGAGATCAGCTGCCTCAGCAGGAACACCTCTGTTGGAAGGAAGCTCTAGAGAGGGCCTCGAGAATAGCCTGGCAGAGACACGGTGAAAGACGGCAGGAGTGCTCCGGCTGGACTCATAAAGAGCTCTCACCTCATTCCTAAGGAGCTGCACCGTCATGCCTATTAAAAAGGATAAAAAAAGAAGGGTCATGAGATGCAAACACCAATAGATACAAAGTTGAGAAAAGGAAAAAAAAAATGGAGCATAGATATACCCGCGAAGATAGGCGGAGAAGGTGGCTGCATGAAGGCAAGCTCTGGGTCAGGCTGGTGAACGGCCCAGTAAGCGTCATCATCCTCGTGAGGATGGGGAAGAGCGGGGTCCATGTCCTCCATGACTCAACCTGAAAATGAGAAGAAGGGAGACCAAAATCCACAACACAAATGTTACCAACAAAATAAAAAAGCGCTGAAGTTAAAACAGATGCAAACATATAATGAAACAGCAATCTTTAAACAGGCAAAAGAGTATCGAAATTTCATACAAAACATCCACGACATCAACAACTACCAAATTCCACTAAAATGCTAAAAAGAAAAAGATACAAGAGCTAGCGTAAACCATCGAGATACTAGCTCCAATACCTCCACAACTACCAAATTCTACTAAAACGCTAAAAAAAAAAAAAGATACAAGGGCTAACTCAAACCACTAAGGTGTTAGAATTCCATAACCCCAACAACCACATAAACTCTAGAACGTTTTAAAGACACCTAAGGGGCGAAGGCTTGACGAATAGCATCCAGTCGCATTGAGATCTGATGGATGTGATCAGTGACCACCTGCTTGCGCACGCCCAGTTGATGATCAAAGTTCTCTACCTGCTCAAAAGCCGCATGGAAATTTAATGAAGCAGTGTGAAAATCTCCCAAGACACTTGCCAAACGAGTGAAAATACTCCGGGCTGCATTCCGAAGGAGAGATAACTCATTTCTCATATGGGCAAGGGTCGCATCTCCTGCACGGGTGGCCCACAAAGACTCCAAGCGGCTCCTTACCCAAGAAATCTGCATGGCGGTGTCCTGTTGCTGACGCAACAAATCATTCAGAGAATTGGTTACCGTGGAGCGCTCATGAGCACGCACTGATTGGATAGAGAGAAGCTGGTCATAATGTCCCTGAGAGAAATCATGAGTTAGGCGGCGCAATTCTCTAGCACAAGGAGAGACATGATCCAGCAGTAACTCTCTCAAGGCAGGAATATGTACTCCATGAGGAACACTCGCTAACCAAGCCGGGTCATAAGGGAAGAAGATGATCCCCGTTTCCTGACTCAACTCCCATAGCCTTTGTAGAGAATCAATTGCATGCCCTACGGTCACTATCATGAAATCAGGAGGTGCATGATTAATGGGAAACTCATTCATCGGCTCGTCCACTGGTATGACTTCAGGGATGAAACCATCATCATCATCTTCCAGATCAATGACAGGAATAGGCTCTCCTGCAAGAATATCATGAAATTCTTCTTCAGCCTCGGGTTCCTCCTCTATAGGTTCTACCTCGGGCTCTTCTCCAAGTTCGGGTTCCTCTGCTATAAGATTTCCTCCTGCAAAAGGCATTTCGGGTTCTACTTCGGGTTCGAGTTCGACAGCCGCTTCTGGTTCAATCTCGAGACCATGGTCTTGATCCCCTTCCATGAATTCTTCTTCCATAGGTTCTTCCATAGGTGGTGGTTCAGGAGCACCATTAGTGGAAGTAGGAGAAACTCTTCTTGAAGAAGAAGTAGAAGTAGACGCCTCATCAACCCCTACGAATATGGAAGAAGAAAGAGATAATTAAAAACAGAAAATAAAATGATAAAAATGGAAATGATCAAAAGGTGGAGGGGGATAAGCTTACTAGAAAGAGAAGGAGAGACTAAGATGACACGAGGTTGATGAAGGGAAGAGGAAGTTGCTGGAATAGCTACTCCGTCATAGCCTTTGAAATCAGGAAATTCCACGGGTGGCCTAGGACCACCAGGAATCTCATAAGTCCTACCCCTTTGCTCTTCCAGTGGAAAAATGAACCTTTGAATTTCATCTTTTGGTCTTCTGTGAAAAGTTTTAGTCAAGTTACGGTGCCGCCGAAACGCCCGAGCTGAGAGATGAACCCGACGCGAAGAATGGGGTATCAAGAATTTAACTCCTGTACCCAAGCGCAAGGCAAAGCGCCAACACGCGCTAAAGAAGGCCAGGTCGATAGTGCGACCCGCCAAAGAGAGATAAGTGTCTGGGATATCTTGGTCCAAGCCAAACTGATGAGCAACACGCTGTGGGTAGTAAGGTTCCAAAATCAAACGGTTTCCTCCCAAACGCAGAGGCAGAAAACATTCTCGAAGGCAAATTAAGAATTCTGCATCCCTATAATGATCCTCTTTTGAAAGAAACAAGCGTGAATGTGCATTAAGATGCTCGCGAGGAGTGTCTGTGACATACCAATCGGGAGACCTGGGTGCACCTTTAGACAAAATCCAAGGGTATATAGGTTCATCCCGAACCCGGTTTCTGATGAACATATAATGAGCGTCAATGGCCCTAAGAGAGGGTATTGTGGCACTGGCAATATCAGATAATGCAGGCAACTTGTTACGAAGAGATTCAGGTACAGCTGGAGTATAGCAATCTGACCAATAAGCGTTGATCCAACCACTTATCTAATGGAAAGGCATAACCTCCTTGTAATATGAAGGATCACGTGAAGCAGCCACAGCCCTCAAGGAGCGATACACATTGGCCAAAGCGGGAATGGCCAACGAAACCCGTTCGCCTTTGGCAAGAAGATTAGCCATCATAAACACCTCAGGTCTGATCACGTCGGCTGGGGCGGCTGGAATGACGAAATAACACAACCACCAAGCGAAGAAAGCTGTGAGAAAAGTCTCACGACTTTCAGGACGAGTTGACAAGGCGACCAAGTCCGGACCATAACCATCAGCATGGATTGAGTGGGACCCCGTGCCTAAAGGGTTTAAAACATCCACACCCGATGTATTCTTACCCCTGGAACGGTCCATGAAATAAGAAATCCAAGTATAAAAAGGCACCCCTTTCTCATTTTTAGAACGCCTTTTCTCCTTCATCTTATAATAAATCTCATACACCTTGCGTAGAGATTTTGGAAATTTTGGAGAGCCGGTCGGTTGGGTACCAAAAAGAAGAGTATCGCGAGGAGAACATTCCTCATAAGGAAGCCCCAAAACCGGTAGACCTGAAATTTGTCTCATATCCCACAAATTGGGAGCCATCTCCAAATCCTGAGTGAACAAGGTATTGGTGGCATAGTTCCAATTGGTGATAAAACCTTGCATAAGTTCCGGGCTGTGTGCATAGTCAAAAAGAGAGAGATAGACAGCCTCATAAACACCAGCACTCTCTAGAATCTCTCTTTCATGAGTGAGAACATAACGAACCCACTCTAGCTGACCGATGCAAGAATGCAACTTCCCTTGAACATTAAGAAGTTTAGGGCACCACCCAAAATTTCGGCTAGAGTCTATCATCTTGGGCCCTATCAGTTGCAAAGAGGGTTTATTGGCTTTAGGGTTGCGAGGCAACAAAGTGACTATGTCCATTTCTTGGATACCAGAAAGTTTGTGGTCAGAATTCCATTTAGGAAAATTGGCAAATGTGAAAGACTGGACAGTTTGGGTCAAACAAGGAGGATCTTGCTTCGGGGAAAAAGTAAGTGGGTCAACTTCAGAAAGAAAGGGAGCTAATTCATGACGGGGTATTCGTCCATGAAAGATGTCACGTCCCTCCAACAAGCGAGTGCGCCATTCAGAAATTGTCGCAGGAGATTCAAATTCTAAATCCGCCTGCCTAAGGAAATCTTTAATAAAATCGTCAGAAGGGTCCTCAGGCTTCATGTCAGCAGGACGAGACCACGAAACCATGGTGACTAAAATAAACAGACAAAAGAAGAAGAAAATACAGAGTTCGTGAGCCTAAAGGAGATTGAATATAATGTGCCTACGATATGGGAACCTAGAGTAAGTGGTTTAAGGATATTGCCAATATGTGAGGCAAAAATGGAAATGAAACAGTTTGCTGCTGCGCTGCAAACTTATTTTCACCCCATGTGTTATAGGAGGTTCACCCAAGAGACCGATGCTGCGCTTCGGATCTCTAAAAGGGATCACATACGGTCACAAGAATCAACTCGAAACCCTCAGCTGCTACTGCGCTGCAGACTGAGAGCCCCAAGCTCAGATAGATTTTAAAGGTGTGGATAACCCTGATGAAAATGAGGTTAGCTCACAGAGGCTGATGCTGCGCTTCAGACCCCCATGAGTTTACCTCTTTCACAATGCCTCACACAAATTTTAATTGCTGCCACGATGCAAATTAAAAATTGGGCTTGACCAAAGTGAGGAATGACGTTCATTAAAAAGACAAATGGCGTTGATATTTCTTAAACATTTTGAAAACCGTACTCGGTCAAGCCTAGCCAATTACATAATTTCTAGAGAGATGCGCAACCATCAAGGCATTTCATCAACATTTCCAATAAAGTGGTCGAAGCATTGTTTGATATATACAGCCAATACAAAACCAATATCATCAAATTACGGATTGCAAAAATTTTCTGGCCAAAACAGATCAAATAATGTGGCAGTATAGCAGCCATGGCCATTGGGCCCAAAAATGAATGAGGCCTTGAGTCAAAATGTCGGCCCACAAAAAACAAAAAAACAAGCCCGAAACAAACCTGGGAAAGGCCTGCTTGAGGTTAGTCAGCGACAATCCGAAAGCCCAGACTTTAATTCCTCTTCAACTGCAATAGAAAAGAGAGAAAGAGTTTAAAAACCAAAATAAACATCAACAGGAAGAATAATGCCGTGAGAACAAAATAGACAATAGCAAAAGGAAATAAACTGTAAATGCTGTTCGGTCTTAAGTATTTACAATCAACATAAAAGGGTGAGGCGCCTATTCAGTTTACTAACTAAGAGAGCAAAAGTGAGAGTGTCGGACTGGTTATGGCAACAACAAGTAAGAATAAAATGTTGAAAAAAAAAAACCACAAGCTTTGAGGTGCAAAGTGTTGAACCAAGGCTAGTGCTAGTACAGTGTGCAAGTAGTGATTTTGAGAAAGTTCGTACAGGAATTAGACTATAAAAAATGATGCATGAACAAAGGCTTAGAGAACAAAAACACATAAAAAAAAATGGAGAATAGATTTTCCAAGCAGGATCTCTTATAACAAAAAGACAAAAAAAATGAGAGCGACTGGAAATGAATTCCAAGGCCGGTTTGTCAAAAAGAAACGGAAGTAGAAGGATGGGGAAGCTTTACTGCTAAATAAAGAAAGAAATAGAGGATGCCTAATTCGGATCTGAACCACACAGCCACAAGGAAGAGCTAGCTATGCCATATTAAATGGTCTGTAGAAAAATGGTGAAACAAAGATGGAAAGGGGTCTCCTTTCTAAAACAAAGGCGAGAAAAGCAAAGAAGGCGCATAGCATGAAGTGGATTAACCAAAAGAAGCAGTGTTGAGAAAATTTTCGAAATAAAAGAAAAAGTAGGCAGTATTTGATGGTGAAAAAGCTTTAAATCTACTGTTATCAAAGGGAAGAAGCAAGAATATGTACTATAAAAACATCAAGCGTTTCCATCCCTATTACTATCAGGATCAATCAAAAGACATCAGCTTCGATAAAATTCTCAAAATAGAGGAAGCTGGATTCAAAAAAAAAGGAATGAAAAGCATTAAATGAGAAACATTAAGAGAGAAGTAAAGATGCTAGTGACAAGCCTCTTACCAAAAGCTGTGATAAAAGAGAGAGGAAAGTGGCTCTCGTTGGGAGAAATGAAAATCTGAAATGGGAGGGGATATATAAACACGCTTCCTAGGGTTTTCGTATGAATGGTGACAAAATAGCTGGGACAGATAGAATGTTGTGCAAAGAATTGAGTAGCAAAGGGTGTTGTTACTCTACTAAATGTGTATCACTGAAAATGGGGCCCTTACGAACAATTCTTGTGGTTTTATTCTAAGAGAAACGGCACATATGAACCGGAGTCATGCACCAGCTAAGGAAGGCGATAGACAATGAGGGAAAGAAAGTGTGCCAGGTCCAACCTAAAAAAAAATCTTGAGATGAAAACAGATAAGAATACAGCTGACAGGGGAAGTTTCTTTGTCCCTATACCGTTTTGGTGATGTCACATGAGGGACCATTGGACAGCTATAGAAGCGTGACATATTTTGAACCAAGGGGTAAAAAAAAAAGGAGAGTAAAACCCAAGAGGATGCTTGAACAGTTAAAAAACAAGGCATGAATAAATGGTGACACGGTAAGAAATGGTCTGAAAGCTGATCAAAGAAAGAGAGAAACAGAAAGACTGAGTGAATAGGGCCAATTTTGCTAATCTTTTTTCAGACCCATGGAAGAAAACAAAAAAATCTGAGACACGCTCAGGAGGAAAATATGGGATTGAATGAAACCCCTCAAATTCGAATAAAGTGTGTGTGCACCAAAGAATGCTACTCTTCAATGCGATAAAATTTTGCATCCTAGCATTCTTTGGTGGGGGCATCTGTTGAACCAAAAAAAAAATATATATAGAATGAAAATATGGAGAAAGAAAATATAAAATAAAAAAGTGATGATGAAGAAATGCATGGATCCCTCATCTAGATAAAAATGCCAGGTGTACAAGAGGCTTCAAAAGCACACATGTTCCGATCCATGAAGCTGCACATAAAAGATACAATTAAAAGAGTAAACTGGCGATAGAAGAATGTAATAAAACAAAAGGAAATTGAACTGCTGCGTATTATCACTATCTGCCAGTGATGAAACAACTGGAGATGAAAAGAACAGAAGTTTGAAATTCCCTCCGTAAAGAAAAGGAAAATGGATGCGCCAGTTTTGCGTACACCAAATACAAATGGTAGTTTAAATGTTGTATGGTGTACAAAGGCTAAGCTCACACAGTAAATTGATGAAAATGTCGCTGAGAGAATGTCTGTTTAAAACTGACCCCTTCAATCAACACGAATTGAACACACCTGGAACATATGAGCTGAGAGGAACGGAAAGCATGGGACCCACGAAATGAAAACGCGGCGCATTATACGCCAGGCACAACCAAAAAGAAGAAAAGAAGAAACGATCCAACAGAATGTCGTTGGGGAAGGTCGCTGCGAAAACCGCCGGGCTCAGGAGGCAAATTCATTGAATCCAGACGGAAAGTTGAAAGAGAACTTGGCCTATAAAAGAAGGGGCTCGAGGAGAAAGAAGGGACCGGGAGCAACACATCCATTCCTGCTTTTACACACACACATTCCATTAGAGAAAAAGAGAAATAGGTTAGACATTAACACAAGCACTTGTCGTGCATAGGTAGAAAAAGAGAGAAGAGTGAGGGAAAGAGAGAAATTGAGGAACAAATCCTTGTAATCAAGAGGTAAAGCAGGTGAGGCTGGAGGATCGAAGCTTCAATTTGTAAGAATTCGGAGTTTTTTTGAATGAAATGTGAAATTTTCTTTGAAAACCGTGTTTGCATTCTTCCTTATTTCCTTTTCTTGATCCAATGTCTCGATTCCTATCTCTAATCTGAAGCGCAGCATCAGTTAGAGAGTTTCTTGTTGTTTATTAAGCTCAATTCTTTGTTTATTCTCTCAATTCCCTTGTTGTATGATTCCTAGTTGACTCACACGGCTTTGATCTTAGTATGAAGCGCAGCATCATCTAAGGTTCAGAGTTCATCCCCTTTCTTTGATGAAATTCTCCCTGATCTTGATCTGAAGTGCAGCATCAGTCAAGATCTGGAGTCATTCACATCTCATTCTCCTTTCTCGTTTAGCTCTTATTCTTAACCAAAGTCGAACACTGATTTGAGTGTAGTTCTTGGATTTAAACTCAGTTCTTCTCAAAAGCTGTTTGATCTTACTCGATTTTAAGTCTTAAGTGTTGAATTAGAGTTTGATTCCGATTTGAAACGCAGCATCAATCGAGATCACAGTTTAAGTGTCGATTTGAGTTCTTTTTGCAAATTCTAATATGAGCAAGTGTTATCTTCAATTCTGAAATCTGATTGCAGTGCATAGCCTTTCTCTTCCTTCTTCTCTCTGATCCAATTAAAGTTTGTGTTGTCTCTGATGCCACGATCTGAAGCGCAGCATCAGTCGTGGTGTTTAGGGATTGTGTTGTTACGCTGTCTCATGAGAATTTGAAGCGCAGCATCAATTCTTATGGGATGGTGCTGCTTACGGGCATAATTCAAAAGTATTTCCATGGAGATCTGAAGCGCAGCATCAGTCTCGTGGAGATACTTTCAAACTGAGCTAGCTAAGATCAAACCGGAGCATTGATCTAACTTGCATCAGTATCCCTTGTATAGCATGGGAAAAACTTAATCAAGCTCTTGATTAACTCCATGCTCAAAGGGAAATTATCAATTAGTCTAAATCTACAATTTTTCGATGATTTTGGCATATCAGGTTCTATTGTGTTAAAGTTCTGAATAAATTCTCACTCAGCCCATTTACAGAAGTAGCTTGAAATTTCTTACACTCGTGAAATTCTTACCTAATCTTCAGAGTTGTGACAACTAACAACTGTGTTTCATTTCAATAAACTCCAATAGCAAGAGTGCAATCGCTGTAAGTGACTTTGCAGCATTTAAACAAGTTATATTAGAATTAGCTGAGACAGTGAAGAGGTAAGGCGAAAACAAAATTTAAAGTTGGGGAACGCATAAAAGATCGATTCTCTGTTCCTTGCAGTAATTCAAGCACATAAAGTTCAGTTAGTCAGACCTAGATTAAGCATCAAACTAACCCCTATTACTGTAAGATAACTTGCATGAAAAACAAAGGTCAAATGAAATACACAAATTGCTATCACGTCAGCTAGTCCTTCTCCCACCAAACGAAGGTGAAGCAACACAAATCAAATACCCCAGTGAACTCCCCTTGCCACCACGATGATAAGGAACCTAAGTTCTCAGGTTACGATGGCCTTGGTCATCGGAATTTCGCCGGAAAGTTTGACAAGGGCCGAAATACAACTTGAGTTAATTATTCAAAATTGTATAGTTAAAAGTCAAATTGAATGGTCTTTCCTTTTCTCCTCTCTTCCACGACTCCATCGAACTCAAGTACGATGGCAGAGACAACCTAGTTCGCCGGAAAGCATAACATCACGAACAACAGGGGCTAAACTGAATAAATTCTAAAATTAGCCGATGAGAAATAGGGATCTTTCGACCAAATGAAGACGACGCAAGGAAAGATGAAGGCACAGTGATGCTCCAATCAATCTCACGATTCTAATGGACCCAGCCTCGTCGAAAATGATGGTCCGGATCGTCGAAGCTCCGGCGATAAGGATCTAACTGTGAATAAAAAGAATGCAGGGGCCTTGGCGTAAAACTTCGTCTCCTTCAACGGAATCTCAGCGCCAAACCATTTCGGATCCTCCGTGACCATTCTTCGTGTGGCAGTAGTCTGACAAGGAGAGGATTCACTATACGGAGTCCCAGCGATCCCTGACATCAGCTTGACGTCACTCAACCAGTCAGCAGCTCAGTCAGTGCTGATTCAGCGCCAGTCAACGTCCAATCAGCTTCTGTTGACACGTGGACCAATCAGAAAAAGACAAATCTGCCAAAACTTTAAAAATTCATTAAAAATAGTAGGAAACTCAGAAAAATTCAAATAAAATATCTATAAAATCCTAAAAAACAGTAGAAACCAAATTTACTGATATTTTGATATCAAAATCTTTCAAAATATTAGCCTTTTTTATTCTCGAAGTATTTTCGCTATAAAAAGTGAATTTTATAAAACAAATAAACACAATAAATCTCAAATAAATTTTCTACAAAGATTTGAAACAAAATTTAAATAATTTCAATGTTAAAACAATCTTCAAGGGACTATTTTCAACTAGGTACTTTCAAATAAATATTTTAAAAAGTTGTAAAAATAAATTTGAAACCTTTAAACTTCTAAAAAATTAAAAATAAATCACTAAGGATAAATATTAGAAAAATTAAAAGTCCAAATACGATACCCAAACGTGGCTCAAAACCTCTCCAAGTCAAGGAAAAGCCTCTCAAGTGAAGTCAAGATCAAAGTTGACATAAAGTCCAAACCGTCTTTCCTACAGCGACCCGTATCGCCTTAGGAACTAAGTTCAAGATCTTTTGTTCTTTCAAGCCGTTCTGATCTTATAAGTCACCAAGACCAAGATCCGATTCCTCCAAGCTACCAAATAGCCAAGAATCACTAAATCAAACTATCCAAGTCTTATAAGTCACCAAGACCAAGACCCGATTCTTCCAAGCTACCAAATAGCCAAGAATCACTAAATCAAACTATCCAAGTCTTATAAGTCACCAAGACCAAGACCCGATTCTTCCAAGCTACCAAATAGCCAAGGATCACTAAATCAAACTATCCAAGTCTTATAAGTCACCAAGACCAAGACCCGATTCTTCCAAGCTACCAAATAGCCAAGAATCACTAAATCAAACTATCCAAGTCTCACAAGTCACCAAGACCAAGACCCAGTTCCTCTAAGTCGCCAAATGACCAAGATTTAATTTTAGATAAAGTACTCTTAGACGTCCTCAATTAGGTCCCGTTGCTCAGGTTTGGTACCGTTAATTGAGTCCGATTCAAACTGAAAGAATTAAGTCTTTTATGTTCTCAATTGTGTCCCGTCAACTATGTTTGGTAACATCAATTGAGTGTAGCTTAAATCAAGAATAAATTGAGACAACAACTTTTCTAGCCTATGACATATAATTTCTCGAATCCCTTAATCAGAGGTTCTCGTGACTTGTCACGGGGTAATTAACAATAGGGGCTTGCGCCTATTGGAAGGAAAGGATCCACAAAATTAATAAACCCTCATGAGAATAGATTCTCGTTAATGTTTTCTTGTTGACAAGAAGCATTTTATACTTGAATGTAAGCTCGTGAGGGGTGAATCTAAGGCTTATTCCCGTTCTTGAGGAAACCCAATCATTCTTCGAGAAATGACGAAAAAGTCCACACAGCAATACAATCTATTTAATAAGCAAAAGATATAATATCTTCCAGATAAACAATTAGAAGAGCTATAACAAAAAATGAGATATGGAAATAGTACATTAGCATGGAAATAGGGATAGAATTTAACTGTCATAATAATTAAGCTGTAGTGAGGAGAAAATAACTATGACTGGGCTGATCTTAGATTCTTCATAGAGGTTTGCAGTGTTGAAAAGATGCAGGAATTGACTCCATAGTGTCATCTCAACTATATGTCCCCTGTGTATTTCAAAATGTAAGCATTTTAGATTATATGAGAATAGCCAAAGAACACCCACATCATTGATTATGTTTTCAAACCAAAAAGATACATGTTGCTTGCTATATACATTAGTTGTATAAAGTTTGGTTGATTTGGCTTGCTTATGTCCTTTACTGGTCTGAAGCCTGCTATCCAGCCAATGACATCTGTTGGAGAAAAGGAAAAGGGAAAATGAGAAAAATTCTGTTGTGTTTTAAGAAAGTGATACTGCAGCTGTATGTGAAGAGCCTCAAACTGTCTATGCTTAAAAAGTGTCACTTTGTACGAAAGCAATAATTCTAAAGTGCATGAGAAATGAATGGAACATAGCAATGGCAAGTAGGAACAGTATATTTTAAATAAGTATGCTGTCTTACAGTTTAATGAGCCTACATTTGTTATTTTATATTAGTAAGCACATTTTTATATCCAGAGATAGATCATAGAAACAGCTCTACCATATCATTTAATTGTTTTATTTGTAATATACATATATAATCCTGGACTGAGAACTAATTAGTAAGCAAACTGTTTATACTTTGTGATTGTACTTAGAAAGATATGTAAGCACAAATCAATGCAATCCAAGGTAAATAAGGAACTGGAAAAAGTACCAATGACTTTTTTGAGGTCTTTTATGTTAGAACCGACTGATTCGAGAAGTTTAAAATCAAAGTAGTATCTTGGTATTTCTGCATCAGGAATTGACAATGGAGTGACAATTGTTTGACTTGTAAAGTTAATCATGAACTTTCCCGGGACAGTACGGTATGTGTCTGGAGAAGGAATGATCGAAAAGGGGCCAATCTCACAGATACGACCCTCTACCAAGACAGGAGAAAGGCGCTGGTAATCTACATTTGAAATTTTCCCACTTATAACAGCTCCCTACATATGGGTAGAAATAAAATTAATCGATGCAGTAAGTTTCAAAAACTTGAATAGCACAGAATAGAAGGGAAATATTCCAAAAAAAAATAGCTAGCAGCAAAGAATGATTAACACAAAAGTGACTTATAGATCGGTCAATCAGCACACAGCCACGATACCAGATACCAGGATTGGTTGGCCCCATTGCATCCCATATTTTAAAAAACCTTGCTTGAATCTTAACAGAATGGCGATACTTAGGCAATTCAGCTATTGTTACGAGCATTGCCATATTAATCTGCTGAATGAGTAAGGGGGAAAACAAATTATGATGAGCATACAGAAAAAGTAAGGGCATAGATAAAAGTTAAAGTTAGAAAGGAAACTTGAAATGATAGCCCTTTTTCTTTATATGTATAAAAGGGAATTTATATTATTTTTTCAAGGTACTGCTCTAATGCAATGACATTAAAAAAGGGAAATGGATGGGTGCAGAACATGACAGTCAGTTAAAAAATTAAAAGCCATATAACAACTCCATGATGCTGTTAGCTACAGAGACAAAGATTACATTTAATACCTAGAGAGGAGAATATCTCTCTGTAAATGATATTTTTTGTATAATTAGCATGTTCACTGTCCATGCCTGAGATTAATATCTTAAGTCCATCAAGTGACGTTGTTCTAGAGAGTGCAACATAAAGTTGCCCATGAGCAAAAACTGGTTCTGGAAGATATACACCAACTCTATCTAATGACTGCCCCTGACTTTTGTTAATCGTCATTGCATAACAGACGCGAATAGGAAATTGTTTCCTCCTTAAATTAAAAGGCAGTCCTCATGAATAAATATTATCTTTGGAATGTAAACTTCTTGACCTACTGCACTGCCAGTTATTACCCTTGCTTTTAAATACACTGCAGAAGCATCTGTAATAATCAGTCTAGTGCCATTACATAGACCATTCGGTTGATTAATGTTGCGAATTAGCATAACAGGAACACCAATCTTTAAACTAAGTTTGTGAGGTGGAAGGGTGCCTGAAGTGATATTATTTAGGTATTCTATTGGATAGGTGCTCTTTAAGCTATCATCAATTCTATCTTTGCCAGCGGGAATATCAGAGCTATAGTACTGGAACAGCTCTCTTGGTATCTGTTGGAGAATTTTATCATTTAAAGAATCAACCATACTATTTTTAGGTGCAAGTATGGCCCGCTGACGAAGATAATCATCATAACGATGCATAGACAGTAAGTTTGGATAGACTGCATCTATAATTGCTTCTTGCTCATTTCTATCATGAATCACCAAAAAACAATCTGGTATTTGTACCATTCAGGTGCTTCACTTCCTTTAAGTGCTACCGATGCTACATCACCATTTCCTACTGCAAGTAGCCAATCAGCAAATTCTCTGATTCTGGACACTTCAGCAGGATTGGAGGCAGTACGGAGGAGACGCATATTTTGTGTAAGCTTAAGAATAGTACAATGGTTCCACAGATAAGAACTAACTATTGAAGATGATATGGTTTCATATCTGGAACCATGAGGGACAACTGGCAATATTTGTCGAAAGTCACCGCCCAATACCATGGTCATTCCTCCAAATGGCTTAGAAAATGTTGTTGCATCTATATCAGATAGTAGATCTCTCATTGTGCGATCCAATGCCTCAAAGCAAATCCTGTGACTCATAGGAGCCTCATCCCACACAATAAGAGATGCTGCCAGAATAAGCCTAGCCAGTTGGCTATTTTTTTTTTTATGTCGCATGTCGACTGCTTCTTCAAAGCGATCGGAATTTCAAACCTAGAATATGCTATTACACCACCCTGCAGTAACAACGACGATAAACCGGAAGATCCAACCGTGAGAACTACCTTTCCTTCAGAGCGAAGTTTGGCTGTTAGAGCAGACCAGAGATGAGTTTTCCCAGTTCCACCATGCCCATATACAAAGAAAAGTTTGCCTTGTTTAGTCTGAACAGAAAGCAACACCTGTTGAAGAATGCTTGTCTGTTCAGAGGTCAAACTGGAGATAAGTGATGGTGTTTGTTCCCGAAGTTCAATAGTGTTATAAGACAGTTGCTGTGCCAATAATCTATTGTTAACCTCATATATGCGTGAATTAATAGGCTCAGGTAGGGAGACATCTTCAAGGGAAGAACCTCGAGTCAAGAGCATATCTTCAATTTCATACAGTATATGATCTTGCAACAAACAATCACTACAAGTAAACTGAGGAAGGTGATACTCAGAACGCAATCTGTAGATAATATCATCCCCCAGTAAAGACCAACAGGAATCCCACAACTTAGGCACATCACTGACTTCAAATTGGAGCAATTATCAACAAAAAGGTTGCGAAGCTGCTGGCTAGAGGCACCAACAGCTGCCTCTTCCAAAGTAAACAACCACTCGCTATCATCATCCAATAAACCAGCCGCATTGCAAGCATCCTTAAAAGTTGGGTAAAGGCATCCATTGACTGTTCGTATATCTTCAAAACATGTACAACCACGAACAATATTCAAAAGCATTCGAAGATAGTAGAGTTCACCACCAGATGGATCAACAAACAACATCCTTGCTAATCTGGTCCCTAGTTTACGATATTTCCAGATTTTTTGTTTTTGATCCCAGGTGAACTTCTTAGGAATTTCGGCATATGTTAGTCTCCTTGCAAACTCACTTGTCTTATTAATATCTAGCCAAGTAGTGAGCTTTGTTATGCCCAAAGATCCATTATCAGCAATCCCATCCAGAGGTTCATGATCCATGAAAACTATGTTGTTTTGAGAAGGTAAATGAACAGGAAGCCTCTCAACTGTTGGGTTGCTGTAATGAATATCATATGTAAACAGTCGCCAAATAGATTCAGGAGCAGTGAGATACCTACAGTCAAGGTATTGACGAATCTCGTCAGGAGCATTCTGTGCCATTTGTTGTAGGGTAGCAGCTGAAGGGGCAGAGGAAGAAGAACGCTCGACCGACATGATGGCACGATCATGACCCTTAGACATATATTTGAAGAGGTACTTAACTGTTGATGAAGAATGGCAACGCTCAACGTTGATGTGAGCCTCATACCTAAGCAACAACTTACGGTTGTAAGGCACAACATAATGATTATCAAATAAAAAACCATTCTTCTCAACAGTTATGCCAAGATCCCGTCTCTTGTAACGGACGAAGCCATCGTGCGAAATAAGAGTTGAGTTAGCAAAATCCTTTGGGAAATACTTCATACACCTGCCATCTTCCATGCACGGTGAATTAGGGCGAGCTTCTCCGCATGGCCCATGAATCATAAATCTAGAAACTACTGTGTGAGCTATTGGATCAGCTACATGGTCAGGTATTTCAGCAGAGATAATAGAATCAACAACATCTCCATCATCGAGGCTTCTCTTATCTTTCAGCCAAACAACAATGTGGACGTGCGGCAATCCTCGTTTTTGGAATTCAACTGTGTAAACAACTGCAAGATAGGTTGAAAGAAAAGTACGAAGAGAAATGAACAATAGGACAGGAAGGTACAAATTGAAAATATTGAGCAAGCAAGAAGGATAGATTCAAAGGAGGAGAAGAACTCACATCCAGCAACTGGGCCGAACCACTTGCGCTTTCTTATATCCCTAACAATCTGCTTAACTTTCATCCTAAAAACTCTGCACAATAAATCAGGCCTGTCGCTAGCTGCTTGGCCAGGCAAAAGATTCCGGGTTATCTCACCCCACGCAGGGTTACACGTGAATGTGATAAACAGATGGGGCGGACCAAGATGCCTGCAGAGTGCAAGTGCATCCTGATAATTTTGAAAAAGATAGCGAGGTCCACCTACAAAGGAAGCAGGCAAGATAATACGCTTTCCAATTTGGTGACCAAACATATCACCATCAAGCACTGCTGTCCTAACATTCTGGATAGTATCAACACACAGTTGCTGTTGATTATGGAACAAATAAGTTAAGCGCGAATCTTCGACACACGCAAACATATCAACGCTTAACTGTTGTCCTAACTTTCCAGATTTGAATATAATAGAAGATTCACCTTCTCGCATGTGCAATCTATAACGATAGTATTCTGTCATAGTCACATGCGTTCTCTCAACAGAGGCAGAGCCAGATGCTAGCTCATCAGTATTAATTGACTCAGTGAAACTACTCTGCCCTTTGCTTAAAATGATAGGGTACTGCAATGCAAAGTACTTATCATGTAAAGGATTAACACGCTCCAGATGACCATCACGTCCTTGGACGATAATATCCCTTGCATGATGTTGTTCATAAAAATCACCAACTACTAATCCAACAACCTCATCAACAACAGGCGAAGAGTACTGAACTCCAGCAGTACGCCGAGAAGAAGCAATAAGAACCCGGAAATCATCAACAGGATGATCACCGAGACGATCTCTAACAGAACGCAACCCCCTAGCAATGGGATTATGTTCATCAAACATATCTGCCAGCTGCCTAACAATGTGAGGCCTTGGGCCGTCAGAACCATCATTACCATTGAAACCAGTCATCCGATTCTCAATCTGATTCGCTGTGTCATATATATATAGCTGAGCGTACGTAGGCCGCTGACCCTCAGGAGGAAGTAAAATCCCATCCTATGGCACACTTGACCAGACACACGAAAGACGTAGGGGCCACTGTTCTATTAATTTGATGATCTACTGTAGCACTCATCGAAGTAAAAGCAAACATCGAATTATAAGTACATATAGACCGCAAGAAATGAACAGAATCCGGCCCATTTGATGGATCAAGCAAAGAATTCAACGGTTCAGGAGGATCCTCAAGAGGAGGTAGCTTCACTCGACCATCACGGCAGCAGAGGCTATACTTAGGAAGACCATTAGGAGTTTTGGACTTGGTCCTATCTTCATACCAAAAGTATGCATGGCATTTAGAACAGATCTGATTAGGATCACCAAAATCGAGAAGATCGACATTAACACCAGCAGCCAACCGAGAAGCCCGGCTAGGCCTCCCTCGTGAACGGCGTGATGGAACAGAAGGCCCTACAAACAGACCAACAGCAAAAGAAGGGAAGGAAAAAAAACTCAAAAGGAGGACAAAGAATAGGAAAAAAAGGAAGTCAACATAGAATAGAAAGAGAAAGGTAACAACAGAATGGTAGGCAACAAAAGCAAACCACTGGCAACAACAAAATAAGGTGAACAGATTGCTGATAGGACGTAGGCAACAGACATCAGTAAGCAAAAGGTATAGCTGCAGCACAGCACTGACAAAGGGAAGCCGACAATCAGCAGTGAAGGGAAAAAGACAAAAGGAAATAACAGAAAGGCACAACTTCACACCACAACAGACCTAAAGAAGACCTAGAGATGTCTGGGACTTCCACTGACATAGGTGGAGCAGAAGCAACCCCAGACGGCTCAGCAGGATGACTCGACGATGCTCCATCATCACCACAAGAACGGCGCTTCCTTTTACCAGCCATCAGAAAACAACAAAAGCGCAGGCACGAAATAGAAGCTGTAGAGAACCACAACGCAACAGACTGTATACTGAGGCGTACAGGAAATAACAGTAAAGCTACTCCTAAGAAAATAATAAAACAAAGCATACAAACATAGGTAAACTACCCACATACCTTAAACAAAAAGATAGGAAAAAAAATAACCTAAATGCAGCAAAAAGATAAAAAGGAATCATACCTCAGCAAACTGAAAACGACCACAGCAGGAAGACCAGAAAGGCAAGCCGCAAAGAGCTGCAAGGCAAAAAATGAGGAGATATCAGTCCCATATAAGACCACACTCAAAGAACAGCAACCTAAAAAGAATACAATCAGATCCCAACTTGCTCCCCCACCCTTGAAAGAAAAGACGGGGGAAAAACCAACCAAATTTTTAAAAAATTGCCAACAAAACCCACAAATTAACACATTCTTATCCAATCTATTCTCCAGAAAGCAAAAAACAACAAATCCAAATGCCTAACCAGTACAACTAACGTCAAACTGATTGATAATAACCAGCCAAAATTTGAAATCCACAAAATAGATTACTTGAGAAGCTCTAGGTCGGCAAGGGTCAGAGATGAGACAATTATTCAAGTAATCAACAACTATACACAAATCAAATACTCAATCAGTAAATATTTTTAAAACCCTAGGAAAAGAGGCTGAAACAATTAAAAGATTACAACCCCAGATAGAGAAACAACCTCTCCTATTAACTCAACTACTTTGCTGCACAATCCGAACTCGTTTCCCTGCACATTACCAAAAAATGCAGTCAACAATCGCCTATTCAGCTCAAGCAAAACTAAATACCCAAATATTCATTTAAGAATCCCAAGCCAAGGCATGAATGTAAACAAAATAAAGGCCAAACTGAAATAGCCATACACTGACATATTAAGTAGCCAAAAAAAAAAAAGAAATAAGGAAATCAATCCTCAAATTCAATTACCACCACCTCCAAATGATACAGCACCAAAAACGTTTGTGATGACAATCCACAAAAACCCCAAACAATATAGTATAAAAAATGTTCATAATAAAAATGCAAAGCTACATTAGTAATTTCTACAGGGTACAAATTTAATAAAAAACAACCATGCAAGAGCCGAGAACCAAGGAATTAGGAGGGTTCAGGCAACAGGTTACTTTACCAGTAACCCTCCCAGAATAGGCAGAACAACTCCCAACAAATGAAATGCACACCAACAAAATCCCAACCCCAACACAATAAAAAAACGATAGAAACCATAAAAAACACAACAACCTGGCAAACCACTCAACAATTTCAGACAAAGCAAAGCCACAAACAAACAACACACTAACAGCAAACCAAAAACAATGCCGAAGAACTATGAAAGCACAAAAACCAGAAAAAGTAGGAAAACAAACCTAAATAACAGAAGACCCAAGAAAAGGCAACACCAAATCGAGCCACCAATCCGCAGAAAACAACTACAGCAAAGCTAAGCAGTAACCCTACAAATGCACAACAAAGAAACTATCAAAATTTATAAGAAATGCACCAACGAATTCTCAAATAAATAGCAAAATTGAAAGCAAAAAAAAAAAAAAAGGAACGACACACCATTAACCAAGGCAAGCGAGTAGCGGCCAATGCAAGAAGAAAAACCAAGGACAACAAAATGGTTCATTCTCCGGACAGACAGAATAAAACCCTCCGCCCAACGATCTCTCCAAAGACACCAAACGAACAGGAAACAACTGTACGGCCGAGATCGATCCCATCTAACAGAACGAAACCATCGAAGATGCGAAGCCCAGCAGAATGAAAACGAAAGAAGGAAATTACACAACCCAATTCCAACCCACAGCCCACCTACAAAACCCTACGTCATGCCAACGTCACCACAAACACTGTAGTTAATACATCCAACGTTGGAGTATTTTTTGATTGGCCGTTGCCACCGTAATTACCTCAGCAATGACAGGAACTACTGGATCAGAGATGTTAATGGTTTTCCAAAAATTGACACCATTATGTAGATCAAACATCACAGACTTGTTTAATCCATCATAGTTACCATACAGAAAGGTTGCTCTTATCAGATACTTCCAACCAGGCACTAAGGATTTGAGCAAGTAGCATTTCCTTGTGCCTGAATCGAAGCTTCTGACAGTTGAATACTGTCTCGAAAGAGACGGGGTAATGTACTCCCTGGAAATGTTATAATTCACCCCCGTGTCGATAAACCGTGCATCAGACATATGTATAGTAACTTTGTCGGGCCATCCACGTAACTATCATTTTCTGGTAAACCGCAATCAATGTTAATGAAACCTGGAAAATGTACACAATTACAGGAATCAATGAATGCAGATACATATGTTGAAGCGCTGAAAATTGTGACAAGTAAAATAATTTCCTATCTTACTTACCGTTACTGTCAAATTGGCCACGCACCCATTTGATATCAGTACTCAAGAGACAAAAAGCATGCAGCACACTATCATGTTCGCACACATTAGAGAAACTGAGAAAGCATATGGTGAACGGAAAGAAGGAGAATTAGATGTAAATTTATATTTGGGAGTTTTCAATTTATAAGTTTAACCAGTTGGAATCGACTGTCATTGATAGTCAAGGGCATTGCCGCATTGGGATACGAGATGATTGACTTTGAAGTCTAATCAACTTTTTACTTAAAATATTCACCCACTTATTTATCTCTTGTAAAGTTGTAATTATTATTTTAAGTTAAAAGTATAGATAAGTGTTAACAATGAAAGATATTACAAAATTTACAAATATATGAAAGTTCATTTAATGGTAGTTTATAAATGTTTAAATTGCATGATTTCGCTTATAATAAATGAATGGATAAATAATTAGGTACATAGAATTTTTTTTTTTTAAAAAAAAAGACAAGACACTAGAAATTTGCACTGAAAAGTATGGTCAAAGAAAGCTCGAACTCATCGTCTTCAATACCTGGAACCCATATTAAAATGAAAACGGGTGAGAGATCGGATACTCTCTCAGTGCGGTATTTAGTTCCAGCCCGGAGATTTGTAAAACTTTGCCAAATACATACTGACAACATGATCAAGTATCCCTATCTCATAATTATATACAGTGTAAGAGGCATCACATTTCATGGTGCAACACTTATGCAAATCACTAAATGCAGTACAGATTTCAATAGAATGCAAAGTCTATTCATTGTATAATAATTAAAATGCAATTAAACCTCATGTGCAACCTTTATTAAATATTTAACTTTCAAATACATGATCCAATATATCATTTTTCAAGTTTCGCTAATAATGGGTAGCAGATAGTTCCTTCGTTAGCTAACCCAAAAAGTCAATTGTCACTTTTTAATTTCACTTGGTAAACCGTCCCACTTATACCAAGCCCACTTGTTTGACACAATTCCACTAACCCAGGAAGCCCACTTATCCGTCGCGAACGGATAACTTCTGGGGAGCGCACTAGTACTAGGGCCCTCAGGCCAAACACTTGGTACAACGGATACCATTCACTTCCACTTTACACATTTACCATTTCCACTTAACATTTACCACTTTAATATCCACTGTCTTAACTTAACAATTATGAGATGCGCATGCATTCATACATTTTATGTCATGTATATTAATATTGCAATTTCATGCTCACTAAACTTTATCTCATCAAGCACATTTTCAACAATTAAAAAGGGATATTAATCACTATCCAAAACGTGTCCGATTCAACATGCCATGCAATAACAATTTATGAAAATAATATGCACAATAAAATAGGTAACAACTTTACAAATAAGTCCAGGAACCTGCACCTGATTCGATTCGTAGTATAAACTTCTCTAACTTGATCGTACCTCACAATCTGAATCTATAAAGTCATACAAGGACTAAATAAGTTTACTATCAAATTATAAATAAAAGATCAATTACACACTGCTTATACTTAAGGAAAATGAAACTCTTATAAGTACAACCTTACTAATGAATGGATTTCTATTAGCAATCTAGGCAAAATAAGTAATGCACATGACATTTTAAAATATAACGAGGTGACCCGTTACATGACCCAAATATCTTATAACAGTTAAAGATAAGAATGTTCCAGAAAAACAGAAATTCATCGACATGCATAATTAAAAGGAAGGAACAAGAGCTTGTGTATATTAATTTGAAATTTCAATATATCTACTACACAGTCACGAAGGAAGAAGAGAAACAACACTATGATATATAGATGTGAATTTGAAGTTGAAATGACACAAGAGAATTTCATTACCAATTTAAGAGAGATTGGACATCAAAAAGGCTCCAACCGAAATCTCCTTCTCATCACAACCTTGATAGTAATATAATCTTGAAAGGGCTGCCATTTTTTTTTTTTCTATTCCCAACCGTACAATAAAAGGTTTTTCAGGAAGGTGAATATAGGGTTCTGTTCTTTTCTTCTCTGTACTAATAGATGGTTGCATATAAAAGATTGGAAACTGCATATGTCTCTTCGTGACAAACGTAATAATATAATAACTATCGAAAATGAAACTAAGATCAGGTAAAGAAATAAAAACGGAAAAGGGTCGTGCAACGACTGACTTCTCTTGGATCATAACCGACTTAGTCGGTTATCATATAGATGACTCTCCCAATAACTGTCTAAAGGCCGAAAATAAGGCATGAAGGTTAAATGTCTACTAAATTAATAAAATATAAAATATACTTCCTTCTTAACTGCCAAACATTAAAAGGGAATGAGAGAGAGTAATAGCTGGATCACCATATACTAAAATTAAAAACCAGAAAATTTGTGACTGTGAAAACTATTTGCCCAAGGAAATTTTTGACTCAAATAAATAATAATTTTAAGTTATCTAAATTAATTTCATTAGACCTATACCATCTGATACTAAGATTATAAAAAAAATGGAATAACAAGTTTTGTACGTATAATACTCAATCAATATGATAAAAGAAATAAAATATATTTTTAGAAAATAACCATATGTTACAGGAAAGGAAGGAAAAATCTAGAGAGGGAAGGAATGGGATGGGAAGGGAATTTTTCTTTTCTTTTCTTGTTTGGATGACAATGAAGGGGAAAGAAAGGAGGGTGAAAAATAAAATTGTATAACTCAGCCAGTCAACCCCCATCTCCATTTCCATAAAAGCTTTCATTATAAATACTTCAATTCAAAACTTGGAATTACTGTTCACCAAGAGACGCTGTCCCAGCCGTCCGATCTCTTTCTTTTCCTGTGATGGATGCCATCTGCTTCGTTCGTGCGCACTTAGCTCCTTCTCTGTAGCCTGCTTCGATTTTTTGAGTCCATTCGTTTGTGGGGTGTGCTGTGTGCTCCCCTCTCCACTCCGTGTGTCTGGTGTGTTCGCCCCTTTCTTTTGCCACTCCCGATCTGGGTGCTCGCTTTTGTCCGATCTTCCTCTTCTTCTCTCGCCTTTTCTCTGCCTGACGGTCATTCGGGTGTACGGAGGACGAGGCTGCGGCTTATGGGCTCTCCAGGGGTCGCGCAATGGCACGTGGGGAGCTTTTTATTTGCCCTCCTGCTGCTTCTGCTCTCTTTCCTGCTCTTCCATACAAGGTATGCTCTTTCTCCTCTTGCCAGGTGAATGTTCTTCCTGTTTTCTGTCTCTCAAGCTTTGTCCTGCTAGGGTATGTGCTTAGGCCTTTGTTTTTTTCCCCTGGTCGACCGTATTTAGGCTCTTCCATTCTTCTATTTGGCATTACTGCTCCATGGTATCTCATCATTCAGCTAATTTTTAAAGGATTCTTGCAAATTGGGTCCTTTGTGTTCTATTTGTTTTTGGGGGATTTGATCTGCCCGAGGTTTTACCTGATCCTGCTTTTCCCTTATCTGGGTTTTCATCGGGTTCCCTCCATGGTTCTTTTTTTGTATGCTGTTGGTGCTGTTGTTTTGCTTCTCTTGCTGCATAATAGTATGCGTTCTTTATCATTCAAAATGGATATTCATGGATTGATGGATCAGTTCTTCACTTTGTCTTTGGGCGGGTTGACAGTGTGCTCAGAGAAGGGTTTTCTCTGTATGTTTGCGTTTTTCCCCACTTCCTGCGATGCATATTCTTTTCATTATATAGTGCCTGTTTGCTTTGGTCCAGTTTTGTGATGCTATTTCTTTCTGTTTCAGTTTCTCGCATTGGTTGCTGTCCTTCTCACTCCCTGCTGTTTCTTTTTCCTCTGCATTTTTTGCTTCGTCGGTGTTGTTCTTTGCCAAGGTATGTTCTCTCTACCCCTTGCCTTTCCTTTTACACGTTTTCTACTTTTGTTTGTTCCAACTTTAAAGCACATGGTTTCTGTTATTTCAGGTTCTCAGGTTTGTTCTTTACGCGCTCGGTGTTTGCTTTTTTTTATCGGTGCATTGCTTGGTTTGTTGGTGTTGTTCTTTACTGAGGTATGCCCTATCTTGCTTTTGCTTCAGCTCTGATATTATTTCTGTTTATATCCATTTAGGGTGTGTTCTCTGTATGTGATGGGTCGGGGTGGATTTGCGCTTTCTGTTTTCGGTCCAGATATAGACGTGCTTGACATCAAATGATCAGTGAAACTGAAATCTTTACAATTTTCTGAGCTTTTTAGTATTTCATTTGAGGTTTTTAAAGTTTTCCATGGATTTTGATGCATTTTGACATTTAGCCAAATTTGAGAATTTTCTAGGCTGTGCATTTTTGGCCAGATTTAACCAGACCACTAATCAGTTAAAAATTGAAAAAGTGACTCTCTGGTTCACCAAAAATTTTGGAATTAGGTTCCTTTGAAAGAAGACTCAGTGAGGATTTTTAATATCAATTTTACAAAATTTTTGGAGTTTGATTTATAGGGTTTTAGGCTTAATCCTTCGGGGTCATTTTCTAAAATACAGTTTCTGACTCAACACAACCTTTGGTCGCTGTTTCAATAACTGTTTTTGTTCTCTTTCGAATTTTGACATGAGAGTTATTTTTTTTGAAACTAGACTTCGAGAGGAAAATTTTGATACCTAGCATGAATTTTTCTAAGTTGGTTTGTTATTTTTACATGATTTTTGAAACCAGAGCAGCTTTCTGAAAAACAGTTTGACAGACCTCAGTGCAGTTTTTTTATTTTCCATTTACCTTCTGTTTTGAATTAGGTTTTGAAACTTTCAGATTTGGAACTAAACATCTTGAGGCAGTTACATCAATTTTTTATAAACAGCAAAGAACCTTCTAAGCCAGCACATCAAGATGTAGCACCTAGCACCACCAGAAATAGGCTTTTTAGCGATGCTGACCAGACAATCTCTCCAAGGTTTGTGATCTTTGGCACCAATCATTCATGTCATTTTTCAATTACTTCAAAAACCACATAACAATATTTCTCTTTTTCACCAGCGCACATGACACAGAACCATGCAAGAAACAGTGTCATCCAAGCATCCAACCAGTCAGGACAAAAAAAGCAAGTTGTTGAATTAGCAGTCCAGTGATGCCCATCACAGAATTGTATCTAGGTACTCACTGATACAATTACTTTTCTCATACAAATATGTCGCGCTCATTAACATACTTGCATTCTTTCATTTCAGCAGCCTATCTTAAGCATATCTATTGGTTTATAAAGACCCTATTTTGGAACAAGCACCGTACCAAAAGAGCTGAACCTAGCACAGCCGCTTCTAACTCCATGCTTGCTCATGTTTCAACTAGCATTTTGTATCTTTTGTTATGTTAATGCTATTCATATAGTATTGCAAAAGAAAAATATCCTGAGACTATGAAACTCTTTATGATCTAGGTTGTACCACATTATAGGATCTCAACTGCATCAGATGATGATCATAAAAACATCATATAGGCCATATATGTGGACAGTTGAAATTCTATAATGCCTTAATAGATCAGTTCTTATCTTTCGTAGTAAGAAATCCAACTATGTATGTCACTGTCTATGTATATCAATTAAAAACAAGTTATCCTTCCTATCTTTCTTTAGATTATCTTCCACAGTGCATAAATGAACAACCATATATAATTAAAGAAGAATGCAGCACACACTGCTTAAAAAAGATGGAACAGACAAAAAAATACAGCATCTCCTGCATGCTCGGTGACACAACTCAGTAAAAGCAACACCACTCATCAAAAGAAAAAATATATATATACAAAATTGAACAACATTCAATATGATCAGCATTTTTTTATTTTTACACAATGCTCCTGAAACATATAAAAATTACAGCACCCAATTTTTCTTCTAACATTTTCCCCTTATCTTTCTAATCTATCATCCATACAATCTATTTAAACTGCACATAACATATTATTGTTAAAAAAAAATAATAATCCAGCGAAAACAAAATCGCCCCATCATTAACTGAACAACAATCACACTTGAATCCAATAATGCAATCCCATTGAAGTTCAACTGATCGAACATCGCGCGAAGCGCGATGAGTTAGCTAGTTTCATTACATATCATATTTGGTGACAGTCAGTAAGCGAACACTGCAGATATTACAATATATTTCCGACGTAATATGTACATATGTTTAATAAATTTCAGAATACAATACAGATGACGTTGTGGTCGTGGGTTCGAGCCCCACGGTGGGCGTTCGATACTTTTTTTTTAATTTTTTATTTGATTTTTTTTAACGATGGACCGGGTCCAGCAGAGGTTCGTGTATCCCTCTGTCCTCCATGGACCATAGAATAGAACATGCTCCGGCTCCACTAGCGAGGATGTTGGATGCATATCCTTTCTTTGTTCTGTCTTTCCGCTAGCTAGGATGCATATCGCTTAGTGCTCTCTTCCATAGACCATCGCATCAATCCATCATGGAGGTCGTTCCTTAATTAATTAACTAATGGCAAAATCAGATATAAACCCCTCTAATCCTTTCTATTCAGACATAAACCCCTCTAATCTTCGAAATCGGATATAAACCCCTCTAATTCTATTTTGTTTGAACTTAAACCCTTTTCTGGTTTAAAACAGATTTTAAATAAGAAAAATAAAAAAAATATTTGCTATGACTATTATACCCCTAACCTTAAACATACTGGGCAATGAGGATTAATTTTTGCGCGCTCTCCCTCCTCAGTCGATACATATTCCTAAATTAGCAATTATGCCTTATTCTTTCCAAATTGTTAAGGAAAGAGTTCTTCCCCTCTCTCTTCTTTCTCCTCTTTATGTCTCTCCTCCAAATCGATTTATCTTGAGTACATTAAATCACTATATACTTAACTTCTCTCTTCTTCTTTCTGTATGTCTTTCTCTCTCTTTTGTTGGTGAGAATGTAAAAGGTTTGCATGTAATTTTGTTATACTAGTATAATAACATGGTTGGTTTCTTCTATATATATAAATAAAAAAAAGTAACTTGGCAAGATTAGTGTTTCTGCTTTTATCAATTTGTCTAGTGCATCGTCCAATTCAAAGCAATTTTTGAATGAATGGCCCCATTCTCAAGGAGAAGTAAAATGTCAAAAATCTGACAATTTTTGAACGAATGGCCCTATTTCTCTTTCATGTGATATGGTTTCCTTCACGTTAAATTGACAAACTTAGATCCATTCATAAAAAGCAATTATTGTCACAAGGAGCTACATGGTGTCAATCTAATATGGTTGAAGCAACATACTGGAAAGTCTTGAACATAATCTATTTTAAGCAATTTTGAATTTGATTTCAATTGTGTTAATTTTCAATATATTGTATCATTTTACACGTACATCACATTCACATGTGACCGGCGATCTCATGTGCAGTTATAGAGCAAATCACTTGTTGTTTCTTGTTGGGTAGTGTTCTCTTGCATCATAGTTATCCAAGTACGAAATTCAAATTATAGAAAAGAATTGTCTGGATATGAATTTTTTAGGTCTCCAGATGTTAAACCTCAGACATATATAGCAGGCAATCCTCTTGCAAATTGTAGAAAAGAATATAACATGATTCGATTTTAAGCAAATTATAAATACAAAAATCTATTACTGGTAAAAAATCTTTTTGCTTCTCAGAAGCAATCGCACTGCAATCCTCTTACACTGTTCTTTTTTCTTCTCTCTGATTAATGTGGAAAGGCATTTTGCAATCCAAAAGAAGCAGGCAGGGCAGGTCATAACAGGGGTATAATAGTCATAACAAATATATTTTAATTTTTTTATTTATAATCTGATTAAAACTAATGAAAAGGGTCTATGTCCAAACAAAATAGAACTAGAGGGGTTTATATCCGATTTGGAAGATTAGAGGGATTTATGTCTGAATAGAAGGGATTAGAGGGGTTTATATCCGATTTTGCCTTAACTAATTATCCATGGGCATGGAGGTCGTTCCCTCGCGCTCACTCTTCCTGTCGTCCTCCTCAAGGCCCCACCTCTCCCCCGCCATTCGCTGCTCCTCCTCTTCCGTTCCTCCGCAATCTCAATCTCAATCCGAATCGGAGCGCAGGCGCGGAACAATTCTTCTTCGCCTTGTGCAGACGTCCGTGACCTTCACGCTCGTCCACTCCTCTCTCCTCGCACCCCGTGCCAATGCCACTTCCAGTCACAAGAAACAGAAGCACAAGCAGAAGCAGAAGCAGAAGCAGCAACGAGCAGGCGCCGGCTTATCCTTGAACGAGCTCAACTCCTGGTCCCATGGCTTGCCCCAGGTGCCCCACCGCACACCCTACGCCGATATCATCTCCCTCGCCCGCCAGGGCCTGCTCAAGCACATCGTCACGTTGCCCGCCTCCCCCTCCCATCTCCGCACCCGCTCCGACCCCGTCCTCCTCGTTCTCCACCATGATTCCAGGGTTCTCAAATCCCTCCTCCCAACCGTTGACAGGGACCCCCACTTTTGGGTCCATTGGGACACCTTAGGCCTCGACACTCTCTGCGTCAATGCCTACACTCCCCCTCTTAAGCATTTTACCCCTCCCCAGCCTTACCTCGCCTGCCTCACCCACTTCCCCATGCAGCTTCTCTCTTTTCTCGCGCCCAAGAAGAAGTCTAAGCAGCTCCTGCACTTGGAGCAGGCCCGTGCCGACCTGGCCGCTCGGCGCCGTGCCCAGGCCCATTCCATTCGAGAAGAAAATGAAGCTATTGCCAAAAGACTCAAGGTGCAGAGAAAGGAAGAGGCGAGAAGAAAGAGACTCCTGGAGAGGAGAACCAAGCTCAAGGAATCTGTCAAAAAGGCTGAGCTCAAGTCCCTGGTCATGAGCGACACATGGCGTGAACTCGCAAAGGACAGCAATGTGCAGATTTTGGTGGGTCTTTTAATCTTCTACATATTTTACAACACAGTGGTGCTCAGTTATAGGAAGCAACAGAAAGACTATGAGGACAGGATGAAAATAGAGAAAGCTGAGGCAGAGGAGAGGAGGAAAATGCAACAGTTAGAGAGAGAAATCGATGGGAGAGATGGTGAGGAAGATGAAGAAGCTGAGGGGCAAGGAGAGGAGAAGAACCCTTACTTGAAAGTGGCCATGCGGTTTATGAGGTCGGGGGCAAAAATTAGGCGCAGGAATAGGCGCAACCCCCAGTATTTGGATAGGGGTGCTGATGTCAAGTTCAGTGACGTGGCGGGCTTGGGAAATATTCGCGTGGAGTTGGAAGAGATCATTAAGTTTTTCACCATGGCGGAGGTATATCAGCGGAGAGGCGTGAGAGTTCCCAGTAAGTAGTTACCCTGCCGCTTTCTAAAAATCTTGCTCCCTTTGACTTTCTATGTAAGGGTTTATGCTGAACTGGCATGCTGTGGTATTCAATGCCATGAACATGAGTGACAACCAGTATAAACAAACAAAATGCAATTGAAAATCTATTAACCCATAATTGCACAAATAAAATAATATTGGGGTTCTTTTGCGAAACCGATGCACTACTTAAAACAGGTGTTTATGTGCCCATGACAGTTTATTTCATATACCTGGTTAAAATCGTAATGATGAGATAAATAACAAGGATTGAATTTTTTTGGCTTTTTGTTGAATTTAGTGTAGTTTACATAGTTCAACTAAGTTCTAGAATCTAGATATCAATTGAATAGGTGGGATCCTGTTGTGTGGGCCTCCTGGAGTGGGAAAAACATTATTAGCAAAAACAGTGGCAGGAGAGGCGGGTGTCAACTTTTTCTCTATCTCAGCTTCTCAATTTGTTGAAATTTATGCTGGAGTTGGTGCCTCCCGTGTTCGTTCTCTTTATGAAGAGGCCAGAGAGAATGTAAGCTCCTTAATCCCAATAGAACTTGTGCTTTTTAGATTCTTTTGGTTGTTGTGTGCTTTAACTAAACTTAAGCTAGTCAAACATTGAAAGGAGGTTACTTTGTACTATTTCCATCTTAATGTATTGAATAGACCTTTTGTTGTCCAAGATCACAGAAAATAAAATGTGAATCACCGCAAGTTTACATGCCGGAAAGAAAGGCTTTTTGCCTAGGAGAGAAAGTTTTTGACTTGATTTACATGACTAGGCACCATCAGTAGTATTCATAGATGAGTTGGATGCAGTTGGAAGAAAGCGTGGTCTTGTGAAAGGCTCTGGCGGACAGGAAAGAGATGCTACTCTCAATCAGGTCTCTCCTATTCTTACTGAAGTATTAAATCCATGCATTACACACAGCACACACACACACATTCTTTTAATGGCACCTCTTTCGCCTTGCAAAAGATTGAATTTGCTATGTCTTCAGCCCTTTTTTCTGGGCATCTAGTTGAGTTGTTTGATTGTAAGTATGAGAATAAATATGGAGTTGTATACATCCCTTAATATATAGGCCACCAAACAGGTGTTTGATCCAAGTTTCTAAATTTTTTTTTCTTTTCTTTTGAATTCAAGCTACTTGTATGCTTGGATGGCTTTGTCAGCAGAGGTCAGGTCATAACTATAGCTGCAACAAATCGGTCGGACATACTAGATGAAGCCCTTGTCAGGCCAGGGCGTTTCGACCGTAAAATTTACATTCCTAAGCCTAGCTTCACGGGCCGTATAGAAATTCTCAAGGTACTCTAATTATATTTCTTTTTGTTTCCACATTTTCTTCAAGTTCAAATCATCTCTGGCCAGTACTCAGTTTTTTTCCAAGATGCCTTTTTGAACTGAGGCTCGAATTAACTTTACACACACACTCTTATTATGTTTTAACTTTTTTTTGGTCATGAAATTCAGGTGCATGCAAGAAAGAAACCGATGGCAGATGATGTAGATTATCCTGTAATAGCAAACCTGACTGATGGAATGGTCGGTGCTGAGCTGGCTAATATTATAGAAATTGCTGCACTCAACATGATGCGTGACGGTCGCTCTGAGGTTAGTTCCTCTTTTGAGGTTCTAATTTTGTTTTTTTTTTTTTTTTTTTGTCATGTGTTTCATCTTCATTGTATTTTTTTTCTTGCCGTTTTTCTGGAGTGGCAGATAACAACAGACGACCTATTGCAAGCTACACAGACTGAAGAGAGGGGTATTTTAGAGAGGAAGCAGAGAAGTCCTGAAATTTGGAAGCAACTTGCACTCAATGAAGCTGCCATGGCTGTTGCAGCGGCGAACTTTCCAGATCTATGCAGTGTTGAATTTGTATGCTAATATGTTAAACCCTGAAAATAATTGATTAAAAAATACAACAAACTAAGATAAAACTGAACAGGATGGACCTTTTTGTACAAAGTTAAATTTAAATCTGGAGTTATTGACAGAGAACATTTTAAAGTTTAGATAACAATTGCCGCTCGAGCGGGGAAAGACTTGGGATATGTGCGAGCTAAAGTCAATTACATGAAGTTTAGTGAAGGCATGCTTAGGTACTTCTTTACCCTTGCAATCTTTTTTTTCTTTTTTTTTTTCAAATTCTGACCTTTTATTTTCCTTTATGCATACACTTGGCAGTCAAAAGAATCTGCTTGATTATATAACAGTACAGATAGCACCTCGTGCTGCTGATGAAATATGGAATGGTGAAAGTCAGGTATGTCTTGCATGTGAAATCTTCCAGTGTAAAATTTCATTTTTATATTCAAAGCTTTAAGATTCAAATCAATTGTGCTTCTGATTAATTTATGATTTTTTCAGCTGAGCACTATTTGGGCAAAACCAGCAGATAATGCCAGATCAGCTGCACGGAGGCTCGTACTCAGTGGTCTCTGTGGAAAGCTTAACGGCATACACAACTCGTGGGTTGAAGACAATGTTAATGTAACCCCCCCCCCCCCCCCCCCCCCCCAACCAAAAAAAAAAAAAGTTTTTAAAACCTGAACTGATGCATTTGCTATTCTAATCGTCCCATTTACATAAATGGAATGGATACTGAGCGGATGATGCTAAATTACATTAAGCATTAGTGATACGGTTATGGATATTAAACTGATAAATTCAAAACCTTATCTGCGACATATGGAACAGATAAGTGGCGAATATGAACTCTGATGGAGATAAAGAATATATTATTGGCCAATTCTGCTAACAAATATACAAGCAAACTTTTTAGGATCATACATCAATGTTTAATAGTTACAAAATTGAGGACAAATTTGCATATACCATTTGATATTCACAACAGAGCTTTTGAAAGGAAAGGAAAGCAACAACTAGAATGCAAGATTGGCAAATAAAAATATGTACAATAAAAATATTGTCATCTTTCTAAGAGACTATAAATTGTCCGTATTTGTATCTATTCCCACATCAATTTTTACCTTAATAAATTTGCATCTGCATGGATACGGATTATGATACAGGTGCAGGTAATTATTTACAGAAACTTATTGAGGAACCGTTGTGTACTTTTGGACAATATCTTTGTTCCCGAGTAAAAAAAAGGTAAGAATAGAGAAATAGTATGCTGTTTGCTGAAATTTTGTAAATTTGTTGTTTACTTTCAGGAAATTGACCTGGAGGCCCTTAAAATTTTGAATAATTGTTATAGCCGTGTAAAAGAGGTATGCCTATGCTGTGTTCTGATGGTCTTCGCTTCATGTCTCTTTGTTTGTGCTGTTGAAAATGCTAACCAAATGCTTTCTGGCTTTTCCAGATACTGAATCGAAACCGGGGGCTTTTGGAGGCCGCAGTTGACCAGTTAGTGGAGAAAAAGAACTTGTCTAAGCAGGAATTTTCGGATTTGGTGAGGAAATTTGGGACTCTTGAGCCTGTGCCTTTAGATTTAGTTGAAATTAGAAACTCTAAACTCCTTCAGTTTAGAGATATGATGATGACGAATAAGGAAGGATTAAGCAAAATAGAAGCCATCTTCTTGGAAGGTATTTTGAAAATCCATTCTTCTGTCTGAAGTAGTCCTTTTTGTATGATGTAGGATATTTATTTGATGTTTGGAATAAATCAAATCTTATAGCTATAGTTATTCAATTGGCTTTTTTATTTTTTTTTATTTCGTCTTTACCTTATCTCAATTTTCTGATGGAATTTTATCTCTTTCCTTGTTCTTTTTCTCAAGAGTTTGCTTTTAGGTTGGTTTGTTATGTATTTATTTATTTTTTGGAATCGCTCATAGGCTTAGAGTTCATTAAACGTTTCACAATACAAATACATTTCGCATGGTTGCTAAAAAGAAGCAGGAACTGAAATCCCCTACCTTACTCAAGTCCGTGGAGTACTTTAATAAACATAATACCTAAAAATAAAAACAAAACCTGATAAAGCAGAAATTAAATTAAAATTATAAATAAATATGTGTGGGTGTAGAATCATTTAATTAAATGAGGTTCGACACTACAAGTACTGTTTTGTTTTTCTCCATCTCATCTCCATACAATCGATTCCTTTACCATAATGCCATGCCATCTACAATCGAATTACCCCGAGAGGCACGGAATTCCACGTGTGTATTGTGATATAATAACAACAATAATCAAATCTACAAATGGAATTTTTCCCACATATTTCAAGTGATTTCTTTCCATATGAAAGAAGGTTAAAAATTTTATATAGATCCATAATGAATAAGAATATTAATAAATCATAAAAAATTCAATTTTTTTTTATATACACAATAAGATCCAAAAGATGGTGAGAGTTGACGGGAAATATATGTAAATTCATAGAAAAGAAAGCTCACTAATTTTGTTATTTTGGGCATTTCATTCAAATCTCATCTCCCTAATTTGTATAAATCATTCCATTGATATTCCCGAAGCAATGCGAGGCTTAGTAAAGTTTAAATCAGAAACTCTAAAAAATTTTCGTCCCCAACCCCCCCCCCCCCCCCCAAAAAAAAAAAAAAAAAAAAAAAAAAGAAAATGAAATTCTAATAATGAAAACAGTATGGACATAATTGACAAAGAATATATTTGTGTGTAATTCGATTAGATTAATTTATTTAATTTCCGCGCTAGCTGCTATTTCTACTTTGAAAATTATTCACAACAGATCTCGCACATAAACAAACACTCCGTCACATAATTCTTTAATACAATAACTTTAAAAAAATAAACCGATAAAACACTGAAAGAGGATTATCAATATTACAAGGTACAAATATATATGTATATATAACAGCAGAACTCCCATAGCTCCAACTACAACTAAAGAATCATTCCTACAAACATCGACACACAAACAAACAATATCACCCGCTTGAGAACATAAAACTTCCCGACAAATTGGCGACATTAATCAAGTTGACATAAATACAACTGGAATTACAGCTTCTTGGGCAAATTATACGTCTTCTTTAGGAACCGGGTCGCAGCTTCATCATTCCTATAGCACAAAACACGCAAAAGTGTATTGGCCTCATTGGGAGTCCAGTTGCCGGTAGTGGGTGGAAGTGGAAATCGGGATTTTGCAGCTGACCCAAAAGCCTCCATAACCATTCTTTTATACCTCTCCACTAGGGTCTCACTGTCGGCCGAAACAAGGTCAATACATTTTTAGCCTGTGATGAGGCTTTCTCTACCACTTCATCAGGCAAACCATCTCCATCAGCCAAAAACAAAGCTTTCAAAGACTTGAAATCTTCCTCCAAAATTTGTGAATCTTGACGAGTGAATGCACGTTGTGGACCCCCTGCTAAGAGCACTAGTAAGAACCCATCAAAAGCGGCCTTCATTAAGGCAGTTATGACCCGGTTACGGACTCGGTTGTGAACTGTGCCCGAAATGACTTCCAGCGTCGGGTCGAGCTCCTTAATAAACGAGTCTATTCTATTAGAAGCGGTGTCGCCTAGGTAGAGGCTCTCCCATAGCACATGGCTCATGTCATGAAAGACAACTTTGTATGCAGTCGTTTCGCACAGGGTTTGGATCCCTTCTTGGCAAGAAGATAGAGATAGTTCGAACTTGATATCTAACCCATCGGTTATGTCGGCATGGGCGTTTTCGACATTTCTCAAGCAGGTCTTGATCTTTTTCTCGAGATTTTCTAGCTCACTCCTGATATGATAAATAGTGTTCATCCGTGTGCACAGCTGGGGGAGGCTAAGCGAATCTCTACCATTCATTGAGCCAACTTGAGATTGCCTCCTTGGAGGGGTTTGGGTCGGTTTTTCTTTTTTCTTCCACAGTTTTGAGCCGACTTCACACCGTGTCAAGGCAGGAATCGCCGGTATAAAAGTGCTTCTTGTTCCTACAAACAGTCATAGACTATTGACTAATAGTGCATATGCATCCTTGCAAAAGAATTAAAATCGGCATATCACAAGGGAAAAAGGCCATTGTTAATATCCTCACTTCCCACACATAAATAGTTTAATTTTCCTAAATTGAGACCTGAGTGCTAGGGAGTCTGTTGTTCTGTTGATTACCCAGTGTTTTACAGAAAATTACAAAGAATTTCTTCATGACTCCAGCTTATTTCTGTTTGCCAAAAAGCTTAAACTACTCGCTTGGGAAATTCATTAAATTTTCAATATTTAACAATTTTTTTTCTTTATTACCCACTATTTGACAGAAGGTTACAAAGAATTTCTTCATGACTCCAGCTTATTTCTGTTTGCATAAAAGCTTAACAACTTGCTTGGATTTGCATTAAATTTTCAATATTTAACAATTTTTTTTAAAAAAAGAACACTATTAAATATTAAAAATTTAACGAAGTTATACAGATAAAGAAAGACTAAAGTCCTAATTCTTACCACAACCAGACTTGGCTTTGGAAGCGTAGTGTTGAAGGCTGCGATCTAACCCAAGGGTCAAGTCAGGTAGCAAGGCTCGGTGCATGGGAATCGGCAACTGGAAATACGCATCCAATGTTTCGTCTATTATGCGTAGTACCTCCACTGCTGATGGCGCACAATTTGCCCTATTTGCCCCGGGATTCCACGTCTGTTTTTTAAGGTCCAAATAAATAAAAAAATCAATATAAGAAATATTTGACAGATTATGATGCAGAATTTGGGGTTTTTTGATGATTGTAGGTGAGTCACATTAGAGAGACTATTGCTTGTACATGACTCAATCCCTAGTACAATTGGTTTGCTTCGTGTATGTAGCAATATAAGGCCCAAGTAGTACCACTGCTATATGTCAGTAATCAGTTAAAAAACTCAGAAGGTCTTTGTGCAAATCCTTAACACAAAAGAGTAAATTCAGATAGAAAAACAGTAATAGGCTATGAAACACAGAATAGAAAAAGCACGAGACCTCTTGTTGCAAGTTGCAGTCAACCCAGTCCTTGAGCCGGTCAACACGAGTCTTAATCCAATCTCTCACTAAATTCGCAATAGCCAGCTCTGCCTCATAAGGCGGCATCTCTCGAATCAGCCCTTTCCCCCCATCTTCACTATCAACAGAATCCTCTACCGCTATGCTAACCAAATCCTTCTCCAATTTATCTGCTGATTTTAGAACTTGAACAGAATCTGAGGTAAGCTCAGCCAGACCTGATATGAACTGCTTGAGCTCGTTTCCATAGCATGAGTGCAGAGTTGCGACTGCCACACCAGCCGCTAACGGGTGCCATTTCTTGAATATGGGGCTAAAAAGGTCCTTCTCTTTTTTCGCAAGGTCACCTATGTCTTTTGCAAGAATTGAGAGGATTGGGGTAGGGGTATTTTGGTACTTGTTGCCTGACCTTCTGTTCAAATCAACCTCCTCCATTCTCTATTTAAATGAGAGAGGATATCAGAATTAGGATATCACAATACCAGTTAAATAGTTTATATGATTACATTCCAGTTGTACTACAGAGAGTAATGCTAAATTACAGAATATTAAATGAGGGTCGTCTATCACAATTGGACATACCTGGGCGAAAGCTGTCCGCAGAGAAGAGCGTATATATGTATCAATGGTACTTCTTGCCACGTCAGTTTCTCCTTTTCTCCTGCGCCTATACTCATGCGATATATCCTCTACCAATATCTGAGCAGAACACACACCTAATGAAACTATGGATTGCATGGCCTCTATATTACTTGCATTAAATGCCTCGTGATAGGCCAATAACCTCTTTTCAGCCCACCCCATAATGGAAGTAAGAGTGGAACTCAAAATTTTACAGTAGACTGGGTCCTTGTTTGTCTTTGCATCCTTTGTGACCTCGGCAAGTTGTGCATCAGCTGCTAGCAGTAGGTCAGTGTCGACTTGACCAGTAGTGACGTACTGGTTGAACAATACCCATGTGAAACATAGATTATGGTATATTTGGCTTATACCGAGTATAGTCCAGGTTTTCTTGATCAACTCTAGGACCTCGTCGACTTCATCTATCAAGGAACCCTCATCGCCAATCTCAAAGCAAGCCTCTAGCAGCTTCTGATAGATGTAGAGATTGAGTGGGGATCCATCAGCCCAATGACAGGAGTCGGAAGCTGAGCCGTCAAAAGTGTGACTGGCAAGAGAAAGAACAGCAGTGCGTAAGAGCTGCATGGACTCGGTGTTGCGGCCAGTCTCTATGGGTCTGTCAGCGGCGCCGCGTAGGATTTGTCTGAGACGGTGGGCTGAGGGGTCAGATCGGTCCAAGGGGATTAATGGGTGAAGCAGTAAACCGGCTTCAAGCATCCTGAGGTTGCGGGTGCGCCAGGGGAAGTCAGAAGATTTGAACTGTTGGAGGAGTTCTAGAGGTAGAACCATAGATTCAACACGGCGGCCGAGCTGAGAAAAGAATACGATGCATAGTAGAGTAGGTTAGTAGAGTGGAAGAGAAGAGGAGATGTGGGTAAATGAAATGAAATCAGGTGACCTGACTAGCAGCGATGCGGAGCAAGCCTCTTCGGATGTGGGCGTCGGCCTGCTCGGGAATGCACATCTGGATGCGCATGAGCTCGGCTATGGTGGTGGGCTTCTTGGTGGGAGTGAGGTGGTTGGACCTGGCGGTCTTGGACTTGAGGCCGAGGGCCTTCTTGACCTTGCTGGCGGCGGCGGAGGTGAGGGAGCGCTGCAAGGAGGGGGAGGGGGAGCTGGAGGAGGCAGAGGAGGGGGATGCCGACTGGGACTGGGACTGGGACCTCCGGACCTGACCGCTTTAGGTCAGGATTTTACAGTTAGGTTAGCTTTCTGGGAGCCAGCCGAACAAACAAATTGAGAAACAGTGTAGACAGTCACATAGCCGTGCAAATAAATTGAGAAACAGCGTAGACAGTCAGAGCATTATGAAATGAAATACACTCATAGTCTATCATATCCCTTAATTAATCAATTATCAAAATCTTTCTTACTTTCTTTTGGAAGATTAGATTAGATTATAAATTGATTCTGAACACATTGAATTTAACACCTCCAAAAACAAACAAACAAACAAACAAAATGAAAACAAGCTAGATTGAGAAAGGAAATGGTGGTAGGAAACAGATGGTAGAGTTTGTTAAGTAACTAGTAGTTGAAAATACAAAAAGGAAAAAAAGGAAAAAAGAAAAGGGGATGATGAATTTAGGAAGCCTTGTCCATGAGCTGAATAGGGGAGAGAATATTAGTTTTGCTGGTTTCAACAATGCATCCATTCATGACCATCTCTTCGAGCATGAAGTGCACCTTCTCCAAATGGAACATTATATCGAGCTCACACTGCACAGCAAGGAGTGGCATCAATCATAAAATTGTAAATGAAACAACAAGAATGAATGAATGAAGAAATGGGATGAATATAGAAAGGGTACCACGTTGCCAAAATGACGATCCATAGTCTCGACGAGGAGATGGATGAATTCGAGAATGGCTAGTTCATTCTGCAAAAATGGATGAAGTAAATGAAATTAGGTAAGGTGAATAGAGAAGAGAAGAGAAGAGGAGGAGATGATGAGGAGCTGACCTCATCGTTGTCAACGCCGACAAGGAAGAAGAGAGAGGCATAGCGACGGTAGACAATTTTGTAGTTGCGATGCTCGACGAAGGAGCACTGGGGGTTTTTGAGAGAGGTGAGAATTGAGATCTATGAGAGAAGCATGTACCTATTTACAAAATACTCACCTGGAGGTCGGTTCGCGCGAGGCACTTGCGGACGATCTCGGCCTCCAAGGCGCGGCGCTGGTCGAGGGAGAGGTGCTCGTAAAAGTACTGCGCCAGCCGCGTCTGCCCCTGCTTGTTCACCAACACCACGAACCGGATCCCCATCGCGATGGAATTTCTTTCTTTCTTTTGCTTCTCCTGTGCTGTCCGTCTTCTCTCTCTCTCTCTGCTCTTCTATCTACCAACCAGACGAGGCTGGGCCTTGCGCCTTGGGCCTTGGGGGCCTTTTTCTATTTACTATTTTTATTTTAATTAACACTCTCGCTCGCTCTATTTCCTTTCTCTCTTTCTTTCTCTTCTTCTGTTCCGACTTCCGACCTGAGAGATGGGGAAACCGCAGAGAAAGCGAGAGAGAGGCTCCCCCGATGCCGATGCCGATGCCGATGCCGAGGTACTCTCTCTCTCTCTCTCTCATCTTCTATACGCACCGCGCGCATTCATGATTCATATTTCTCTTTTCTTCTCTTCTCCTCTTGTTTCACTCGCAGATTGACCCTGAGACTGAGATTCTGCCCTCCAAACAAATGTCTTCTCCCGTGGCCGCCCCACTCCCACTCCCACAAGGTTTCTTTCTTTTCATTCTTTACCACCTATCCTATTAACTCTACTCTACTCTCTCCTCTTCCTACTTACAGCGTGTTTGGATTGAAGGAAACAGAAGTTAAAAAAGTGAGGGGAAGTAAAATAGCATATTTACTTCGTTTGGATGGTGATTTTTCGGAAGGGAAAACATTTACCGATGGAAATGATTTTACTTTCCGTTTTGCCTTCCTGTACAAAAATATTACACCCCGATTTGGGGTGTAAACAGACGGAAAGAATTCATTAATTTTTCACTGGACAGCCTTGTCCTCGTGATTTCTTCTTTTTGGTGTCAAAATCTTTCGTCCATTTCCTCTGCAAAGTTTTATCTATTGTCCTATAAATAAGCCGATTATTGCTTGGCCTTGCTCTTCGCTCCATCAAGAGTTTGCTTTCTCTTCAATATTTCTCTTCGTTAGTTTTCAATTTTTTTCTTTTTCTTTTTTTTCCCAATTTTCACTATTGATTTTGTCATAGATTAATTATTTTAGACTCTTGCAATTTGTACAACTGCTTCAATGAGATCCGAGTCTGATAGAATTCGATATGAATCCTTGCAATTGGTACAACTCAATAAATGGGATAACCCACTTGTGAAAAGGCAGCAAATAGGATTCGAAACATTATTTGTTGAATGATTTGGCGATCTTCTTTATCATCTAAAAAAACCACAACTTTTTTCCAGTTTATTAATTTTAGAATTCCAATATAAAACTAATTGAGAGATTATATGCTTGGGCTGTGAGGTTTGGTACGTTATGCTTTCTGTACCAATATTACCATAGCAATACAGGTTTGGGTCTCAGCACATACTGGCATCAATTCAATTGGTACCTTAATCTATGATAATTCATCCCTGCTTAGAGTATTAAATTTCTTGAGCCTTTTCTAATTTTTGTATTAAATCAGTTCAATAACTAAGGTGGCGGCAATGGAAATATTTACATTTGTGTTAATGGATTGTGCAATGAGATTTTCAGGTTTGAAGGAACCTAAGGTTATAATGGTCATTTGTTATAAATTAGTCATATTTTACCTCCTCTTAATTTGATCATCCAAACAAGAGAAAGAAGAGAAAGGGAATTTTTTTTTCTTTCCTTTCTTTAATAATCCAAACAAACCGATGGAAATATTTTTCCATTCCATCAAATTCCATCCCCTTCCCTTTTATATTTTTCCTTCCTTTCTATTCATTTCCCAAAAACCAAACACATTAATCAAACCCTTCTAACTTATTTCTTAATTTCCTTCCACACATACTTACAGATGACAAAGACATCATGCCCCTTCTCCAAAATCTCCAATTTGAGGCGCGATCTTCTCGCGATTTTGCATGGTACTTTTTTCCCCTTTTCACTTCAACAGTTCAACTTCAACTTTACTTACTACCACTAAATCCAAACTCACCTCATGCAAACCACATCTAACCAATTTTTCCTGACACAGGTATGATATCCACACATTCTTAGCTCATAGGGCCACCAACGCTGGTGAACTGGTATTCTCATTTTCCCTTTACTTTACTCATTATTTTATTACCTTACTTGTATTCTATTGTTTTCTACTTTTAGATAACCAATCTCAAATCTACTCTCATTAACACTCCCTTAATTTAATCATCACACATCCCTGTCCCAAACAATAAAGGAAAACAACCCCTCGTTTAGTCACTAATTTTATGGACCAGCTTTGCTTGCGCCTCTTCTAGTCAATTTCTAGCTCATAACTTATGTTAAAGCATCAATTACGTCATCGAAATAAACATAAAAAAACTGATTTCTGCATCTGTTAGGATGGGGGTTCACTAGCAAGTAATTATGGTGATTGAAATGGTATGTGAATGGATCCATTTCCACCTGTATGCCATGTGTGGTACTTTTCCTAAAACTAATATACTTGCCCTGTACTGAATTGTGGGGGGAAGGAGGTGAGAGTAAGATATGCAGATTTTGGGGCAGATGAGGACGAATGGGTCAACGTGAAAAAGGCAGTGCGTGTTCGGTCTATTCCTCTTGAATCTTCCGAGTGCATGAAAGTGCATGCTGGGGATCTCGTCCTTTGTTTCCGGGTATACACTTTTTACTCTGCTATATGATCAGCTACTATTGGGGCATTAGTTCTTATGTAATGTAGATATGTACATGTGGTTTGATTGAAAATATGTATTGGAAATAAAATTCAGGAGGGAAGTAATGAAGCAGTACACTATGATGCACATGTAATGAAGATAGAGAGGAAGCTACACGATGTCAGGGGCTGTAGGTGCCTCTTTGTGGTCAAGTATGATCATGACAATACAGAGGTGTGTGTATTATTCCCTTTTGATAGTTTGTTGGTTCTGATTGCACATTTACTTTTTTATTTTATTATTATATTTATTTATTTATTATTATTATTTTATTTATTTTTGCATTGTCAAAATATAGGAAAAGGTTCACTTGAGCAGATTGTGTAGGAGGCCGAAATTCTGAATATGGTGGGAGTGCAACTGTTGCTGGTCAAATGGCTGGTTTTTGTTTTGAGGACAGGCGAGTGGAGAGTGAAGAGCTGCGTAAGTATTAGGTGTATGGCTAAATAGGGAGTTTGAATGATGATAATTATGTTAAAATTATAATTATACTTGTGTGGTATATGTTACTCTCCGTAGCTGATTTTGTGCGGCAGATTAGATACACTGACAATTGCAAATCAGATAGGTTGTGTTTTGTAGAGATGGTAAGCGTGACTGAATGCAAACAAAATATGGTAACTGAGCTCCACGCTCCCTGATCCCTCCCACTCCCACTCTAAACACTGTGTTTGGTTCATGGGGGGAGAATGGAAAGGAAGGAAAAATCTAGAGAGGGAAGGAATGGGATGGGAAGGGAATTTTTCTTTTCTTTTCTTGTTTGGATGACAATGAAGGGGAAAGAAAGGAGGGTGAAAAATAAAATTGTATAACTCAGCCAGTCAACCATCTCCATTTCCATAAAAGCTTTCATTTCATTACATATCATATTTGGTGATAGTCAGTAAGCGAACACTGCAGATATTACAATATATTTCCGACGTAACATGTACATATGTTTAATAAATTTCAGAATACAATACAGATGAATAATTTATAATTATGAATGTTATTGCAATTTATGTATCACTAGTTATGTAGTCGCAGCTTCGCTGCGTTATGATTATTTTAGATGAATAAGAATTTAAACAAATTGTTTGTTTAATTTATTAATTTATTATTTTAGTGATGATAGTGAGAGTGATGAAGAACCAAATTGTTTGTTTATCTTGAGTGAATAATTTATTATTTTAAATAATATAATAATTTATTATTTTGTTTATCTTTACCAAATTTAAACAAATTTTTTTCCCTCTCAACCTTTCCTCAATTAATCGAGGAATATATTTTTTTTTACCCTTGCATTCTCTCATGTATCTTGATGATATTTAATTTATCTCAACATATACCATTCTATTATCTCTAAGACCGGTGCAGGATGGATGCAAAGGGTATTACTCATCCTTTTTGGTTATGAGATCATGCAAGATGCAAGATTTACATAAATTTAAAAGCAGGGAAGTCGTAATTATTCTATACATATTTATGCAAACACAGATAAATCAAAATGGGTTGACATACTTATATTTTTTTGCTCATGCATTAGGCCAGTACCATTCTCAAAGTGCATTGCATCTCACATGCATTTAACATTTAGCAGGTACATGATTACATTAAGCCATAATAAACGATGGTAGTTGGGGCCCTTCAGGCTTATTTGGCTTAGTACCTTTTTCACATTTCAAGGGGCACAATACAAACAATATTGACAACTAATATTTGCAAACACAGCAACTCATAATCAACATTATATAATATAGAATTTTCACTATTGCAAATCTTAAATGATTGCAATGCGATTCTACACAAATCTCTACAATAATGAAGAATAAATAGATGAAACCTATAATTGCGTAGTTAATTTCTACTTCAGTTTTGCTTTCACAGTAGCTATTACAAATAGAAAACAGAAAAAAGAAAGAAGTTCACCATATTAGCCAACAACTATACATAAAACCCGAAATAATATTTATTACTCTTTTTTTTTTTTTTGAAAAGAGACCCAACCCCCCTTTCATTATACATTATATTGAAACTTCAAAGTTTACAAAAATAACAATACGTCCAGGCTTCAGCTCTGGCGCTCTAAGATTAATATTCAAGCAGCAAATCATTGCACAATAACGAAGCTAAGTATATCTAACAAAATTATATCCTGACAAAAACAGATAGAAAACATGAGCTCTAAATTATTACCAGCACCAGGATCAGCACGAATACACAGAAAAATAATTCTCTTTTTAGTTAAATTTATATATTCCTAAATCTTCCAATCAACATGCCACAATCCAAGGAAGTATGTCAGTGGTACACTGGCTAGCATCCAAGATAGCGCATCCAACTTCCCCACTATTACCATCTCTGGTATCTACATCTCTACCTTTTCCTTCAGTCAGCAGTGGTGGTGGCAGTTGTGTTTGGAGAGGTATTAGGTTCCAGTCAGAGGGTTACCATTGTTAGAGATATCTTCTGTTGTCAGGTTTCCAATTACCTATCCAGAAATTCACATCATGATAAATTAAAATCAACATGTTTTTAATAGATTTAACATGGGTATTATTAAAAAATTCAATCATTCCTCATTCTCCAAATATACTAACAAAGAGAGCAGTAAATAGACAGAAAAGTTCATCTATTAGAGGATCCTAGAGTATCCGCAAACTCAACAATATCAAACAAAGAATGCCACTGAGAGAAAGAATCTTGACATTCGCCTAACCAGAGCCAAAATTTCTGTGTGTATTGGCAAGTCAAAAAAAAATAAATAAATAAATAAATATGAGATGTGTTCTCAGGCAAGTTACACAGACAACACTTTGGGTCACCTTGCACTTCCTCCTAATTCACACATCCTTGGTTATGATTTTCTCTTTGTGTAAGAGCCACATAAACACTTTAATCTTGTGTGGTATTTTTAAGATTCCACCAAATTTGGATTTCAAAGGCATGATTCTCTAAATCAAAGAAATGTACGTGTTCTAGTTTCAAAATTTTCCATTTAAGTGTTTCAAATTTGACATACGTAAAAGCAATACTGTTGCTGTTTAATATCATATATATCATTTTAAATTTAATTGGTATGCAGTGCCATTAATCAACTGATTTTAAGTGATGAAGGGATTGTTAATAATGTCTTTTCCATAAAACCTTATAATAAACCTAGTGGTTCATAACTGCTATGTAAAAGATAAACAAATGAATTTTAAAAATACGGAAGTACGACACAATATTTATCACATATCTCGATCAAAGAAAATTGGAGAACCAAGAAAAAAGTATTAAAAACTTAGGATGATTTCATCTGTTTTTGTGCATTGCATTAACTTTTTGTAATTAGAACACACCAGAATTCAAAACTTTCGGGAAGAAATGTAGAAAAAATCCAATAGAGCGACTACTTACCTCTGAGTATAAAGGTCAGCTGGATATAGATCCTTGCTCCACCTTCCAGTATCCTTATTGCCGCAAGTCTTGCCAATGTGGAGTCCAGCTTGAGACCCGAGGGAACATACCTTGATCTGGATCATTTAATCAGTGAAGACTTAAGTTCCGACTCGCCAGGTTTAACTTTATTAACACCCTTGGTTGAGTCTTGAGCCATGAATAGCTCTCCAATGTTATGCTGCAAGCGAAATCAAAACCATAATGCGCAATTATGAACTTACTAATAAATTAAGTACAGTTGACACAATGAAACCAACATGAAGAAATGCAAAAATAAATAAATGTAAACATTACATTTATTTTTTCTTTTTTCATTGGGAAAGTTAAATTTCTAAAATGGGATTAGCAAATAGTGAGTATTAAATATCTCATATGCACCAATTTCAAAATATGATAACACCAATTTCTTACATCCAGTGAAAGTCCCTATCAACAATTTCTTCCATCCAGTGAAAGCTCATCTCCTAAGCTAATCTAGTGGTAGGTTCCAGATATCTAACATGGTAATTCACAAAAGTACCACTCATTATAAATATTGTGCATCTTCTTTTTATTTCTGGACAGGAAGAAAAGGCTTGCCCAATAGATTTTTATGCTTATAAAAATCATAAATATAGGCCAACCTTTCTCGGTCAATATTGGAGAGATCAATAATTGTCATTCAATACATGTGATCAGCAATAGACTCAGGAGCTTTCATTCCACAGTTAACCCATCATTTCCTCTTTGTCGTCTGCAAATTACAAAGAAAATAATAAAATTGACATTTATAAAAGACCAATTTTATATTAAACCATCCTTCGCCTTTTCCTTTATTTATCTTTTACGATTTTTTTTCACTTCGTTTTCAGGCTGGGGGCATTATAATTTCAATATTTCTTTACTATATAAAAATCTACAATAAGGATAATACTTTGATGTTGCCAAGTCTAATGAACATAGGTGGTGTACATACAACTATTTAATAATTTTTTTTTTTTGGAACAATCTTATAACTGGTAGCAATTAGAACAACTTTTTAATCAATGATAATAATAATTCTTTACAATAATAAATTCTCAATATAACTGATCAGAAAATTGTAGACAGTCTAATTACTTACGCATTTGCTAGAACAGAGGCCATCCAAGATGTCACTCCATATTTTACACCAAAAAAACTTTTCACTAAAGTAACTATTGAAGCATTATTAGAAGTCACGACTCAAGCAAAGAAAGTAAATGGAAATTATTTCTTAAATTACCTAGCACGATCTTTCACTTTGGGACCATACTCCACTCAAACAACTCAACACAATCTTATTTGATATGCTATGAAGAAAATAACAATTCAGATCTACAAAGCCATTGTGCAAGCTAAGAAACTGGCATTGAAAATCATTGCTGGTGAGGGTAAATTAGTCAAATTCTAGTGAAAATAAAGAATTTGGAATCATTACCTCAGTTGTTTCGTAGAAAAGAGCAATGAAAGAGTTAAATGGAGGGTTATAAGTTAATGTTCCATCAATTATTCTTTAAAGAATAGGATGTGTGATAGCATGTCCATGCTCTGGATGGTGAAGAACAGATTTAGCTTACTTTCACAAATTATATATAAAAAAAAACTCTGTCAAGATCATTTTGTTATGCTTCATTTCTAACTATTGGCAGTTCAATTGGATATTATGGGATAACTGAGGGAAGGAGGTACCTTTCTAGCCCCACGATAGGTGCATGAGCACAGGGATTTAGTTCTGTTGATGTAACCATGGAGCTGGTAACTGAAACATGTAGCAATTATAGAATGATCAGTTTGTTGTAGAGATTATCATACATGATTTTTAGAACTCGAGCAACATTAATAGATACAAAGTAACCATTGGGGAACAACCAACCTTTATTTCATGGATTATCAGATGAAAATAGAAATCTAATTTAACAATAGACATTTGTAAGAAGACTAAACTATCCTGATTTTAGTAATAACAAAATATAGTGGTCAGTCGAAGAAACCCAAAGTTTACGAATTCAGACATTTTTTTTTCTATATAAAGTAATTCAATTGTATACATTATTCTTGTAGACGGCAATTGCCGGGTCAATTTATTCTTAGATTGACCTATCTGTTCCTCATTCACATTATTTCGGATTAAAAAAAAGCACAACCCATATAAGCAACATAACTTTAGTATCAAAAACATGAATAAAGTTTGTTCTAAATTTCTAGTAAAAACCCCAAAAAACAACTCAGAAAACAATAAAAAAAAAGGGAACAAAGAAGAGTGAAAAAAAAAACTCACTAACGATTGATGATGGATCCGTCAGCTTGTAATTGCCTGAAAGGGAGGATAAACAGATAGAAGGAAGGTCAGCAAGTAAGGTTAGTTCGGAAAGAAAAATGAAAAAAAAAAAAAAAAACAAACCTTGAAATGGAGAAGCAATTATTCAATTAATTAGAAATATCGGACATAACAATTGTTTCTTCGCCAGATCATTCATATGCCGCAAGGCCTTCATAACAATTGTAGTGCGGAGTCGTGTGAGGCGAGGTATGGGTTGGCCAAGAAGTTCAACAAAGAGGGGTTGGGGGCACACCTGAGGAGGTGAAGATTCGAAGAAACAAATTGACCCGGCAGAGAAGAGGAGGTGGGACCGAGGAGGGGGAGGGACGTAAAAGAGGGGCTGGAGTCTGGAGAGGAGGCGTTGTCGCCGGAAGAGGAAGAGGCATAGAGAAGGTATGAGTTCGGGAGAGAGAGGAGTTTTAGTACAAAAGAGGATTAGGAGGATTAGGAGGATTAGGAGGAAGTGAGACGGCAAGAGGGGGTGCGAAGGAGGAGTTGGTCTGTGACAGGTTCTACGAAAGAGGAAGAGACAGACAGTTCCGGGTAGACCTGTCAAAAATGTACCGTTATACCGTTTTCCGTTCCGTTTCCGTCCTAGTGGAACGGAAACGGAATGAAATTCTCTTGTGTTTTACCAGGCGGAACAGAAACGGAAATGGTTCTGATTTCGTTGGTATGGACGGAACGCAAACGAAATTATAAGCTTCCGTTCCGTGGCTTACGTTCCGTTCCGTTGGCCCATAAACACTGCAGCCCGCGATAATTTTTGCACGCGTGTAGAATGGAAGAATTGCAGAGTGTTGGGGATGGACGATACAGTCGAGGCGTGCGTATAGAGTACGCGTGCTGCTGAGCTGAGTTAGTCATTATACACCTAAACCCTAGTCACGCAGCTGCCTCTCTCTCGCTTTCCTCCCTTCACCTCTCTTTGTTGTGCCTCGATTCTGTCTCAGATGAGTAGATCTGAGAGTGAGAGTGAGAGAGTGAGTGTGCGTGCCTCGATTCTGTCTCAAATGAGTAGATCTGTTGAGTGTTGACTGTTGTGCGGTGCCTCAGCCTCGATTCTGCATCGCCTCTCTGTCTGTGCCGAGCTGCCTCTGCGTGTGTGAGTGTGAGTTGTGAGTTCTGACCTTTGGAGGCTCCAGTCCTTTCGACGATGCAGTGTACTATTGTCCACAATTTGTCTTGGTATTAGACTGATTTGAGCAGATAGCTACACCTAGACCACTCGATTTTTTAGAATAGAGGCATGGTGATTGCATCGCCGTCTGGGGCTTGTTGCCACCGGTCACACTCACACTCAGGATTGGTACAAGAGAATCTATCATTTGTAGCAAATAATTTTTTCTCTTATATAGTAGAGGCCACAGATAGAGACAGAGTTAGAAAGAGAGAGAAAAATCAGAAATTGAGAATAGAGAGAAAGAAAAGAGGAAATCGCAACGCAAAGGGAAGTACCTTTCTCAGGTTATATTTCAATTATTTTCCTTCGCTTTTTGTGGTGATTTTTCTCTTATTTTCTCCTATTTGTTTTTTGGGTTAAAGGAAACAATATTGATGTCTAGTGAGCTTACTGACTAGTGAGCTTACTGAGCTTACTGAGCTTACTGAGCAATTAATGAGCTTACTGAGCAATTAATGAGCAAATTACAAGCGGTATTTAATGAGCAATTGCAATTATTGTTTATGGAGTCAATCATTGGAAATTATAGACTTACAGTCTCATTAATGTCTAATTAATCAGTGTAATTAATTTCTCACTTATTACTCTGTTAGCCTCTGATTTTCTGTGGCATTTTTCTAATTTTGGTTCATTCATGCGCTATTTTGCAGTTCTGAAGTATGTCAGCTAAATCAGACAGTAGTGCATCTGAGCCAGATATTGCGTTAGATGTTGAGGCTGAGAATCATGATAAGTACATCACTCTTTCTCTCTGTGTTTAACTTTGAAATTTCTTAGCTGAATTAGTTGCTCAATTATGTGACTTGTTGATTGAGCTGGAATTATGTGACTTGTTATTTGTTAGCTGAAATTAGTTGCTTGGCTGAATTATGTGACATGTTATTTATTAGCTGAAATTATTTGACTTGTTGGCTTAGCTGAAATTATTTTATTATTTGATATGTGACATGTTGGCTTAGCTGAAATTATTTGATTATTTGATATGTGACATGTTGGCTTAGCTGAAAATATTTGATTATTTGATATGTGACATGTGACTTGTTATTTGTTAGCTGACATGAGTAAATGAGTTGCTTGGTTAAAATTATGTGACTTGATTATTTGATAGCTTAATATTATGTGACTTGATTATTTGATAGCTTAAATGCTTAATATTATGTGAGTTGACTTAGCTTTTAATATTATGTGAATTTTTAGCATGGGGTTGCATCCTGATTTAACTAATGATCAAGTTCAAAGCATTGTGGATGATGCTAATGCACAACATGAGGCTAATGCTGAAGGTGCATCTGAAGGTGAAACAATTGAGGCTAGTGCTAAAGGTAAAAAGAGAAAGAGGCCTAACAAAAATTTGACAGCAGAGGCGTGGAAACATTTCGACAAGGGTGAAACGCAAGATGATGGTTTATATGATGCTGTTTGCAAATATTGTAAGGAAGTTTTTCCAATGGGAAATCAAAGGGGAACTGGTTCATTGAACCATCATATTAAAAAGGGATGTGAAAAAATACCAAAAAGGTTCAAACGCAATAAGTTACAACAAATGTTGGAAATGCAGCCTACAACTGTACCAGGTATAGAAGATTGTCTTCTTGTATAAATTCATTGTTTTCTAAATATTGGAAATGCATATTGGAAATTCATTGTTTTCTTGATTTCTTGCAGGTGAGAACAAAGTTGCAGTGTGGTCATTTGACCAAGCCACATGCAGAACAAACTTGGCAATCATGGTGATTGTTCATGACTACCCCTTTAATATTGTCACTCATCATTACTTTAAGGTCTTTTTAAAGAACCTTCAACCAGAGTTTAGGTTGATATCTAGAAATACACTTAGGTCTGATTGTATTGGGGTATATGAAAAAGAAAAGAAAGCATTGTATGATGAGCTTGGAAAATTAGATTGTAAAGTGAGTTTTTCTAGTGATTTGTGGACAAATAACTCTAGAGATAGGGGTTTCATGGCACTAACCTGCCATTACATAGATGATAGTTGGAGAATTAGAAAGAGAGTAATTAATTTCAGCCCTCTTCCTTGTCCACACACCGGCAAACACATCGCTGAAGCGTTGTTAGAAATGTTGCTGACATGGAACTTGGACAAGAGAGCTTTTAGCCTTGTGCTTGACAATGCATCATCAAATGATGCTTGCATCAGAGAGTTATTGAGTGGACCATTGGTAATTAACTATCTAAATCCTACAAAATTGTTTCTTAAGTATACAATTGTACAAGGGAATAATATGTTATGCTAATGTGCTTATTTGTTCATATGTAGAAAGGAACACTCCCTGCAAATGGATCAATCTTTCATCAAAGATGTGGATGCCATATCTTGAACTTGGTTGTTCAAGATGGCCTCTCTGTGGCTACTAATGAGATTTCAAAAATTCGCGAGACGATGAAGTACCTTCGTCATTCGCAAGCTAGAATGGAAAGATTTCAGTTGGCAGCATCTCAGGTTTGTACTTGTAACTGTTGTCTTTTTCTTGCTTAAGTTGTTACTTAATTACATCAGCTGTGAGACTCACAACTTGTTTGTTGATTTGCAGGTTCGGGCTCCAAATAAGAAACCGGCATGGGATGTTGCTACACGTTGGAATTCAACATACCTAATGCTGGAGCTAGCTGTGGAGCTCAGACCAGCAATTGATAGGTATGCTGAACTTGATAAGAATTTCATAATTAAACCAAATGATTTTGAATGGGAGGCAATGGAGGCTTTGATGGATTATTTGAAGATTTTTTATCGTGCCACGCTGAAATTTAGTGCCACAAAGTATACCTCACTTAACTTTTTCTTTACTGGAATGTGTGAGGTGTATATAAACATAAAAAAAATGGAGAACAGTCCTTATTATTTTATTAACAAGATGAGTGAAAAAATGTTAGCTAAGTGGGAACGATATTGGACAAGTGGGAATACTCTGTTGGCCATTGCTTGTGTGCTAGATCCAAGATGCAAGATAACAGTAGTGGAGTATTATTACAAAATGATGTATCCTACCAATTATCAATGGTATGTATCAAACTTGAAAGATTGCATCACTGTTTTGTTCAATGAGTACATGGAGGCAAACTCCAAGACATTACAGAGCCAATCTAGTAGCTCATCAAGGCCTAGGAAGAGGTATATATAGCTACTTGCTCAGTTTAATTAAATTTCAAATAATCATTCAATTAATTAATTGCTTGTTACTTAATGAACATCTTGTTATCCTTGGTTCAGTACACAAGCTGATGCCACATCTAGTACTGACACGATGGATGATATAAGAGCTGGTCTCAAAGATTACATGCGTCAAATGAAAATGGCTGAACCGGCTAAGTCAGAGCTTGAGGAATATTTTGTTGAGGCACTGGATGACACTGGTTTGGATGATGAATTTGATATACTTGCATGGTGGAGATTAAAGGTGCCTAAATATCCGGTGTTATCTCGACTAACCCGAGACATCCTAGCTGTCCCGGCATCGACAGTGGCATCTGAGTCCACATTCTCTAATAGTGGTAGGACACTGTCACCTACTAGAAGTTGTTTGAATGATGAAAGCATGGAAGCTCTCATCTGTGCTCAGGACTGGTTTCGTGCTCGTGTGATCGGTATGCTCTGACTTGTTATTCTTCTTTCATTTTTCTTTGTTCTTTCTTTTTATACTTTGCAATTTCAATACTTGGTAATTACAATTAATTGCATGATGTTAATTGGCAGAGAATGGTGGAGACATTGGTGCTCCAATGTGGCCCAGTGCCGAACCGGTATCGGATGATACCATTTGTGGCAGTCAAGAAGCACGTTTATTGTAAGTGCCTGTGCCTTGTTTTGAGCTTGTTGGATGAGATATTTTGTTGAGGCTTGAGAAGATGGCTTCAGATTTGGGTTGTATTTTGTGAACTTGTGAGTTCTGACTTGGATTTGTAGGGTTTCATTTTGTGATGTGTAATATGTGATTAAGATCAAGTAGTTGTGAGGTTGCAGTAAGATCAAGTAGTTAGCCTGGAGTATTAAGCTCTTTGGCTCCTTAGTCTCAAGCCGATAATCTTCAATGATGCACTGTGTTATATACTTATATTGGCTTTTAGCCATTGTCTGAGAAAGGTTTTAGTCTGAGAAGATTGGCTTGGGACTAGGTTGAGCTGAGTGCTTAACACCCTTGGTTATGTTATGAACTTGTGAGATGCTTTATGTGATCAGTAAGCTTGTCAAATTAGCTAAGTTGAACTTGTGAACGATTGCTAAGTTGAACTTGTGTGTATTTCAATATTTGTATTGATTGCTAAGTTGAACTAGTTGTATTTGTATTGATTTGCTTGTCTTTGGGAAAATTTTCAACTTGTGAAGCAATTGTTCTGTGTTCTCAACGGTACAACAATTGTAACGTTAGTTCCGTTCTTCCGTTAAACTAAGACGGAACGGAAAACGTAATTAATTTGATTTCCGCTCAATTCACATAACAGAAACGGAATTGAATGGTGTAACGTTCTGTAGAACGTAACGTAAACGAAATAGGCCATTTCCGTGCATAATGTGCACGTTTGACAGGTCTAGTTCCGGGTACGGGAGAGAGAAAGAGAGACGCGATGGCTAGGTTAAAAAAGAGGAGAAAAATCGATGATCAGATTTCAGCGTAAACGACTGAACGGCTCAGATTTCCGCAAATTATAGCGGATTGAGGCTGTGTGGACTTTTTCGTCATTTCTCGAAGAATGATCAGGTTTCCTCAAGAAAGGGAATAAGCCTTAGATTCACCCCTCACGAGTTTGAATTCAAGTGTAAAATGCTTCTTAATCGACAAGAAAATATTAACGAGAATCTACTCTCATGAGGGTTTATTAATTTTGTGGATCCTTTCCTTCCAATAGGCGCAAGCCCCTATTGTTAATTACCTCGTGACGAATCACGAGAACCTCTGATTAAGGAATTCGAGAAATTATGTGTCGTAGGCTAGAAAAGTTGTTATCTCATTTTGTTCTTGACTTAAACTAACCCAATTGATGTTACCAAACTTAGTTGACGGGGCACAATTGAGAATTTATTCCTTTTGGCTTAAACTTGACTCAATTGACGGTACCAGTCCTAATTAACGGGACCCAATTGAGGATATTAAAGCACTTTATCTAAGACTTTTATTTATATTTATTTTATCGGGGAGGTTTCGGATGATAGCTTGGTTTCGGCGACTTGTAGGAGTTAGTTTTTGATCATCTGACGATTTAGAAAAACAAAAGAATTTGGATTTTATTCCTGGGATTGTGTGAGTCGCTATAGGAACTGGTTCCTGATCGTTTCATGACTTGTAAGAACAAAAGATTTTGGATTTTATTCCTGGGACTGTGTGAGTCGCTATAGGAACTGGTTCCTGGGACTGTGTGGGTCGCTGTAGGAACAAGGAAGGATTTAATTCCTGGGACCGTGTGGGTCGCTGTAGGAATTGGTTCCTGAGACTGTGTGGGTCGCTGTTAGGAACAAAGAAAAGATTTAATTCCTGGGACTGTGTGAGTCATTGTAGGAATTGGTTCCTGGGACTGTGTGGGTCGCTGTAGGAACAAAGAAAAGATTTAATTCCTGGGACTGTGTGAGTCATTGTAGGAATTGGTTCCTGGGACTGTGTGGGTCGCTGTAGGAACAAAGAAAAGATTTAATTCCTGGGACTGTGTGGGTCGCTGTAGGAATTGAGGAGATTTGGGTTCCAAGGGCTATGTTGGGCCGCTGTAGGTTTCTGAAAAGACGATTTGACTTCGCGTTAGCGTTGGTCTTGATCTCGAGAGTGACTTTTCTTTATCTGAAGAGGTTTTCGCTTTGGGTATCGTGTTTGGACTTTAAATTTTCTAATGTTTGTTTTGGGCTTTAGTGATTTTTATAATTCCTCCTTATTTTGATTTTAGAAATCTATAGGTTTTAAAATTCAATTTTACATTTTTGAAAATACTAATTCGAAAGTACTTAAATGAAAACAGCTCCTTGGAACTTTTTAATATCGAAATTATTTAATTTTGTTTCGAAATTCTATAGAAAATTTATCTAAGATTTATTGTGTTTATTATTTTTGTAAAATTCATTTTTATAACGAAAATACTTCGAAAATATAAAAGGCTAATATTTTGAAAGATTTCAATATCAAAGTATCAGTAAATTTGGTCTCTACGGATTTTTAGGATTTTATGGATGTGTTTATTTAGATTTTGTGAGCTTCCTACTAATTTTAGTGAATTTTCAAAGTTTCTGCTGATTTGGCAACCGCTGGTTGGTCCACGTGTGCAACATGGGCCACGATGAGATTTAATTGATATTTTTTTTTGCAATAGGCCTAGCCAATGTCTGCTCTGGGCTTTGCTTTCCATTGGGCCATAGTCTCTTTTTTGTTCAATTTTGTTTAATTAAAGGGACTTTGCGTAACGAGTGTAACCCATTTGTCACAGAAAATCCATGAGGTCTCGGCGCTGAAAAATCAATTGAAGAAGACGGGTTTGTTTTCCTATTAGCGGGCTCGCATATGGACGGGTACGGATCCGACATCGATTTCGGCCACCGCAATGTCAGGGAAAAGGTTGCACGGCATCGTGAGGTGACGAGTAAAACGGTGATGTGCTTGGTTTCTGTTGCGTCGGCCTCCAATGGCGGGAGAACCACGATCAGACACGAAGGTGCAGTGATGGTCGTTAATGGGGTTTGACGAGCCAAGTCGTGCCAGAGATGAGCTTTATTGGATCACGTGTTCAAGGAGAGAGGGTTAATGATTTCAATTTTGTTTGCGCTTACTCAATTTGGTGTTAAAATCGGGTGCTGGTACTGTGAGATATGGGAGTGATATCGAAAAATTACTGAGGGATTTGGTTCGGTTTGTGTTAGGTACAAGATTTCACTTTTGACTTATTTTGTTTAATTTTATGCATACACACGTTAATTACCACCAAGGCATATTAATTTGGCACTACATTTAACAACCTTGGACATCATACTATCTTTCTTGGGCTCATTGTTATGCTACACGTATAGCTAGCTATGGCTGAGAATGCTGCCCAAAGTTCTACACACACTATCTTGAGCTTGTAACGGTTTTGGTGTTATCATTTAAACTTGCTTCTTAATTTTATACTCATACTATATGTGGCCAGGTACAAGGAAGTTCCCACGGCTTGTAATTGGTACAAATCTTAACAAGTGAAATCACTTCAACTTCTTGGCACCACTAGTTTCCATCTTTTACTTGTATAATAATAAGTGACCATGAAGAAACATTATTTGCTATGTCCTCTTGAATACTATCAAGCAACAATGATAATAGTCTTATAATTAAAATACTGTTTTTATAGCAATTCACTGTTATTGAAATAAATAGGGAAGTTCAATTAATTTTGCACATGAACCTGTAATTTCATTAGAGAAGGGTCAGCCACAAATAACAAATCAAAAGTATAATTGAGTATGTAGTATGCATCACACGTGTACATTCTGGTACAGGATTATGATACCAAAGGGAATTTCGGACACCTATGGCATTTATTTACAGTCTGACAATACATTTTTTTTTTTTAAAACCACAAGCCCATTACTTTCTGGTTGTTACTAAATATATATAGCTAGAAGCGCTGTATTGGTTGGTTTCTTAATAAGTTAAACATGGGAACATCAATTATTAACCCAACTTCCTAATTTCTACGTTTTACTTACTCAATTTTGCGCCTAATGTGGTCTGGTACAAAGAGCTTTGAGTTGTACAGTTAATATGATTCACAGATAGGTCATATGTTTAATGTAGATAGTAATATATGGTTCTACTCTAATTTATCTATATCACCAATTAACATTTCACATGCAGCCATTAACCATAATATATTGCCTCAGTGACACAATAAATAATAAAAAGAATTCAAGGTTCAGTTTCCTTCCTTTCTTTTACGCAAGAACTTGCGACTTCATTTTTAAAAGAAATGTGAATAACAGTCAGCACACAAGAAATTGAATTGTCAATAAACGCAACCTCACAGGGATTCTTAGCTACCAAAAGGAATTCACTATGTGGTTCACCCAAGATTTGACCATGATTCTTTTGACAAGAGAAGTTAACTCACTCCTCAACTTTTAATCACCATGAAATATACAAGGCTGAGGGTATTGTGCTGTGCTTCCTATAATCTGAACTTTAAACAACTTATTATTCGGAGCAGATCAAAACTCGATTAAAGCTACCAAATTATACATACTTTACTGGATTACAAAGAGGTGTAACAATTAAGTGCAACTTTGATAGACATCAAAGTTCAGACTCAAGATGAAACTTTACTAGAGTTCAATAAACCTTATATACTACAACTCATTTCTATTGTTTAACCATTTAAACACCAAACTCAACTGTCTTACAGACCTATTGATCATAAACAATTCAACTACTGCAATTTCACACAAAGGCCTTTATGAACATCACAATTATGCAATTCAGTTTAGATCTTTACAGATTTTACAGAAAGTACTAATCTGGAAACAAATGGGCAGCATTTCCCCTCTAAAATGGCTCTCAATTCATCTTTAGTCATGGCTAAAGCCAGATAAAGACGAGCTACCAGGAGCTGGAGAGACTCCAGTCGAGGTAAAGAAGCTAGGAGCTGAGTAAAACCCAGTCGAAGCGAAGTTGAAGATCAGGATCAGGAGAAACTCCAGTCGAGATCGATTAAAGAACCATAGATTGCTCAATCGGAGCTCGAGACGAGCAACAATTGGAAAGAAAAGGGGAAAAGGAGATGCAATCCGATTCAAGAAACTTAATTAAGAGAGAACTAAAGCTAAATAGAAGCAGTAAACCATGAAATTGCTTACTGAAATTATCAAATCAAGACACAACCGACATGAAACTCAGATCATTATTCAAAGAACACAAATTTCTTCATTAAACCTCAAATTGAGTTCACAACTCTAACTTTTACCTTGTTTCTCACCTTTCTCTTCAATTACAATCGATAAATTCACCTCGAATTCGCTCAATTCCTCACTTCTCTCTACGCCTTTCAACTGTTTGTTGAAATGCTTTTCCTTTCTCTCTCTCTGTCTAGCCTAACTTCCTCTCTTTTTGCACAATTTTTTTTTTACCCGAAGAAGCCCCTTTTCCTTTCTTGAGTTTCTCTATTTATAGACGAAGCTCTTGACCTCTTTCCCGTCCAGGTTCGATGAATTCCCGCCTCAAGCCCGGCGGTTTTCGTTCCAACGAAATCTCTCCAACAGATTTCTGTTGAAGGTGCCCCTCTCTTCTTTCTTTCTTTTGGCTGAACTCAGCGCAACATACACCCCGTTCGCATTTCATGGGTCTGACCATTCTCGTGCCTCTTGGTTCACCTATTCCGCGTGCACACAGATGAAGGGGTCGAGTTTTAATCATCAACGACAGAAGTGCTCTTCCTCCCGCCATTTCCTTTTGTGTGCATTTGGTCCTTGTGCACCATACCATATTTGAGCAACTTTATGAGCTTGGTGTATAGAGAGACAGGTGCAGCCATATTTATTTCCTGTGAGGAGAGAAGGATTTAAACGCTGAATCCATTTCTCCACTCTTTTCTTTACTGCCTCTCTCCATTTCCATGCTTAATCCATTTCCAAAATTCGGCTGAAATGAAATAAATTGTTTGAACCTCTTTCCTTTGGAATTTTCCCATGAAATTTTATCTCCAACTTCATAAAAATATTCGGAACATGATAGCATCGAGAATTTTCTCAAATGACCCCTCTTTATATTTTATTTATTTTATCCAAATTTATGGACTTATTTGCATAAAATAGGATCTCTGTATGTTCTTTGTGTATTTTCTCAACATGATAATTTTCTTCATGATCTCCTGGATTTGCGGGTAATTTTTCATGATTTTTGGAGTCCGTTTGGTATTTTCCATAATTTTCTCAAATCCCTTTCTTTTATGGCTCCATGAAATTATCTAATTATTTTCGTGAATTTTGCGCTATAAAATTGGGTCAAACAAATGCCCCCCACTGGAATTAGTTGTGACAATTCTTAAATGGGAACAAGTGATTCCAGTGGCCTCTCTTCTTGACCCTTTTTGAATGGTTTTCGTTAGGGCTCATTCTTGGTTATAGCTATGGATGTTGGATTTTGGTATTTGTTCTGAAATCTTTATTGCTGCATTTGCTTGTTCATTCTTCCACATTTCTTGATGCTTGCTATTCTTGTTTGTCGCCTTTATGTGTTGTCAACACATGTTGATTTGAGCCTTCGCGTTTCAGGACCTTTCTTTCATGTCTTGTTTTTACGAAAGCGAAGGTCTTTTTGCCTCCAACTTCTATTTTCTCTTTCACTTCATTTGGACTTGGGCTGCACACGAGTCCAAGACTCAATTTAGGCTGGGGTATTTTGGCCCGCTCCTATATTTCCTTGGGCCTGGACTCATATGGGTCTGTCACTGTCTTGAATTTGAACTTTTGGCCCTCAAGCATTTACGACTCTTCATATGCTTCGACTATTGTACAGTTATTGCGCATAATCAATCATACAAGCAATTTTTCTCCCACGATGCGCCACTTCCATTTCTTTTCCACACTTTCATGCTCCACGTTTCCACTACTTAGCAAGTAACGTCCCTGACTCCAGGAGTTTATATAAACCAGGACCTCGTATCATTCTTCTTATCCCATCCTCAACACCATATCCTTCGAGTCTTTATCACCTCTTTTATAACCTTTTTGATTCATGTCTGCTCACAAGCGCCCAAGAAACACTATGGGTTCATCCTCTTTGTGCATTAACCCCACGGTGCCAAACTGGTCCTTTACCCCAGACAACCGCTACCTCTTTCGTGATGAGGCGGCATTCAACAGTTATAATGATGACATGGGCCGTGAGGAACGACCTGTTGCTGAGTGCTTTTTCTTTCGTCACCAAAGACGTATCCCAGTGAAGCATGTCAATCTTATCCATGGTTGGCTTGATTCTTGGAGTCTTCATGACCTTGTCGATCTAGATAATCCCTATCACCCCCGCATCACTCGCCTATTTTATGCCAACCTGCGTATCTCTTATAATCACTATGGCAATCCTTCGGCCACTTCCTATCTTTTTGGTCAATTTATGACCATTACTGCTGAGAGCCTGGCCGAATTCTTACAGGCTTCAAACACGTTGGCTGGCTCTACTGCATACGCTTTTCATCGCTGGCCACGAGGTTTTGGTAGTTATCAGGAGTGTCTTCGCTGGTTCAGGGCCGTTCCTGCCGAAGGTGACATTGAGATTGCCTCAACTGAGCATCTTCCCGCTCTTCATAGGTACTTGCTTTATTATCTTTCTCCTTTCTCATCTTCTTTTCCGCTTCTCGTCTTCTTTAACTTCTTTTCTTTTCAGATTCCTTTTCATGGTAATCAACGACATCATATTTCCTCAAGGAGTTATATCCAACCATGCTCGTCCCGGGAGTCTATTCTACCTTCGCCACTTTATCTTGAAAAACCACCCCATCAACCTGGGTCACATGATCATCTTCTATATGCACCAAGTAGCCATGGCTTCTCATAGCTATCGAGCCTTGCCCTATGGTCACCTTATTGAGGCTCTTATGCGTCATGCACATATCCCCATTCCAGAAATGTTGTGGGGCAACCGTATCTCCGATGCTCATGTGGTATATCCTCGTAACCTCCTTGACTTGTTTGATTGCACAGGATGGGTGGAGTCTTCAATGAATATGTTAGTCCCTGATCCTGATCAACCCGTCAATGAATACATCTTGGCCCCCAATGCAGAGCCCAATCAGTATAGCCCAGTGAGGGTGGATTCTCCTCCTGCTGACGATGGCTCTATTGCTCTAGCTCTTGAGGCTCCTGCCCCTGTCTCAGTCCGGGCTCTTATCGACCAACGCTTTGGAGAGTTAAGCGCTCGCATGGAGACAATAGAAGGGATGCTCCAAGTTATTTCTACTACTCTCAACAATCTGGCTGGGGGTGTTGCAGTTGCCATGGTCCCTGAATAGGATCTTTATGTTTCTTATTGTAACTCATGCTTAATGCATATGATTATTATCTTTGTTCTCTTTTCTTGTATCCCTTTAGTTTGCAGTAGGCTTTCCTTTCCTTTATTGTTGTTGTTGTACTGCATCCTTCTTGAATTAGTTATATTTGTATCCCTTTATGTTGAATGAATGAAACCTTCCTTTCCCCTTTGTTTCTTCTTTGTCTTTGTTTGTTTATTTCTTGTGTTGTGTGGCTGCCCCAATGTGGTTGATTGCGAGCACTTGTCCCAATGGGGTCGATAATCAGCTTTTGCCCCAGGATAATTGATAACCGATTCTTGCCCCAGACTGGTTGATTGTTGGCTCTTGACTTCTCGAATTTTGTTATTGACGGTTGATATAGTGGACATGAACATTTAGGTTCTTTATTGTTCACTATACTTATAGATACCAAATACAAAGCATTATGCTTGTTTTGATATCTATGAGTCAACATTGAGGTTGGCTTTTCAGAAACTAGAACATTGAGGTTCTTTAGTGTTTTTTTGACATTGAGGTCGATATTGAAGGCATGAACATTTAGGTTCTTTATCGCCTACTATACTTTTAAATATCGAATACAAAGCTTTTATGCTTGTTTGATATTTAAGGATCGACATTGTGGTCGACAAAAGAAGTAATATTGACTTAGTGTCAGTGGGGAATTGGTGCCCTCAGATAACTTCATAGGGCGGTGCCTTAATGCCTTCAGATGCCACACAGGCTTCTTCATTAGGCATAGGTGTTTTCAGAGAACCACTAAGGCTCTCTTCAACACGGCTTCGCGTTCTCTGGGACCCAAGAGTCCCTTCATCGACCGCGGATTTGTTGGGTAAAAACTTTATTTTCGTGCATTCGGAGACCACACAGGTCTCCTCAACACGGATTTCCTATCGAACTACGATATTTGGCTAGTGGATTTTGTGGAGTTGGGGATATTTCTCACCCTCTCATTGCTCACTCTCTCATTAGGTATAGGCACTCATTGTAATGTCTCTCAATCGGCATTGGCGCATTGACACGGCATTGGCGTAATGAACATAGGGTTTTAGGATTTATGTAATCTTTTTTATAGTTTTGGATTTTGGAATCTTTTATTGAGGCTTTGGCCGACTTTATTCTTTTAGTATGTTCAAGACCTATTGAGGTCTTTTATTCATGGTATATCATATGTTTTGGTTGGTCATGGTTATGGATTTATTTTGGTAATGACACTTATTTATTTATGATGAATTTTTGGGTTTTGTTGAGACGATTCAAACTTTATAAAATCTCAAGCTACTGGTGATAGGATAACAAACGACTCGAAGTGGTTTTAGGTTTTTGGGTTTTGGTACGTTAGATCTCATAACATAGGATCATATCCTACTCATGTGACGCGGGCCTCTGGAGGACGTGTTCAGGAAGAGATATTATACCCTTTCGGTATTGTTCCTCAATCCAATCTTTGAATACCCAACAATCTTCCACTTTATGTCCCAAGATTCGATGATAGACACAAAAATTAGGATCATTTGACTTTTTCGTATCTTCTGGGCGCTTGCATGGTGGCAATTCGAACATACTTCTGAACTCACAAAATAGCTCTAAAACTGCCTTCTTCTTGAAAGAATACGGTTTGCTTGTCAATGCTGCTAATGATGGGAGTTGTTTGGGATTGCTATTGGGGCTACCCTTGGCTCTTGGTGCATTTGATCTTGCAACCATTAGTGTCGGGACCATCCTTTTACCCTCATTTCTTTTCTTTTGGCCATTTGAAAAGTGATCTTCTTGTGGAGGTCCTACTTTTTCTAACGCGCATACCATCTCGATGAGTTTTTGGTAGGAGTTTATGTCGGCCGTAACGAGATGCCGTTGTATCCATACTTCTAAATTTCGCAACAAAATTCCAACTCCTTCTTTTTCTGGTATTTGGTATTCGCACTTAATGCTCATTTTTATCCACCTATTGACATATTTGGAAGCGCTTTCTCCTTTTCTCGATTTTTCATGTAGCAAATCGGCCATTGTCACTTTTCTCTCTTCAAACCCTGAACTCGATGTTCCTTTGAGTTTTTTATCTTCTCTAAATGTCACTTTTGGTTCTCCATTGTCTACTTTTGGTTTTGGCAGGTCTTCTTCATCTTTTTCATTCAACGGTCCCTTGATGAGCTCCTCATTTTTGGGTGGCGAGTCATGCTTTCCATTAAAAAATTCATCATATAACCCTTTTCTTTGAAGGAAGTGCACAAGATCCGTCCATAATGATGCTTCTTCCTCCCGTTTCTTCTGTATCTTCTTTAATTCTCTTTTTACCCTTGATAACTCATCATCTTTTGATATGCATTCTCTTTCTTTTTCTCCATTGCTCATTTCTTCATCACCTATCCCAGCGAACGGGTCATCTTGATAGCCATGGAGGACTCCATCATCATCTTGTTCTATCATTGCCACTAATGGCTCAGAGACTACGCCCTTCTTTTTAGCCGTGTGATTAAAGCCATGCATTTCTACCTCTTCATCCGTCTCATCAGATTGTACATCACCCTTGATCGTCTTTTGCACACCATCCTGGATGTACTTGACACATTGATGGAGCGTCGATGGTACTAGGTGATTCTCATGTATCCAGGGCCGTCCCAATAAGGCCGTATATGAGGTGTTTGACTTAATCACTTGGAATTTTACCCATGTTTCTAGGCTCCCAAACTTCATGGGAATCACGATAGCCCCCATGACACGCTCAGACTCCTTATTGAACCCATGGACATGGACATTCTCATCAACTAGGTCATTTTCTGTCAGGTTTAATTTCTTCAAGGTTGTCAGTGGCATAATGTTGACCGATGCCCCTGCGTCTACCATTATTCGAGTTAACCATACTCCCTTGGACATGCCCGAAATGTGTAGAGGCTTGTTGTGACAAATCGTGCCAAGTGCTAGGTCATTTTCTGTGAATGTGATTTGAATGGGAGAGTCAATCTCCGAAGCCTTAGACACATGATTGTTTGTCTTTTTAGATTCCTCGTATCGAATCACATTGCACTCGGCTTCATTGTTTGAGTTTCTTCTTCTAATGACCGCATACGTTTGGGCATGTAATGCTGGATCTTGCTTGAATGTATCGGGAACGGTCAAATATCCCTCCTTGATCATATCCTCAATTATTCCCTTGAGCTTAAAGCAATCATCCGTTGGATGCCCCAACACTCGATGGTAAGCGCAATACTTTGGATCATTGGTCTTGTATTGCTCTTCTGATCTTTTACACGGTGGCAATTCTATGGCCCTCATTTCTAGCACTTGTTTTAACAGGGCTTCTGTCTTTTCCTTCTTAAACGAGTATGGCCTATTCAGTCGCTCGGCCAAACTCTCAGCGGGATGGTTATTCTTATTATTACTGTTGCTGCCCCGACTGTTTCGTCTCATAGGGGTCTCATAAGTTCTTTCATGCCTTTTTCCCTTTTGATCATTCCGATTGTAAGTGGACGGTGTCTCCTTTGGTGGTCCCATGTGCACCACCCTTGCCACACGTGTTATCAAGTTTTCATAAGTGTAAATGTCACTACCAGAGAGCGACCTCTGTATCCAATCATCCAGATTTCTCAACAAAAATTCCACAGCCTCACTTTCGGGCATTTGGTGGGTGCATCTTATGTTTAAGTTTCTCCATCTGTTAATATAATCAAGGGCCGCTTCTCCCGGTTTAGGCTTTTCACATGCCAAATCGGCCATTGTGATCCTTCGAGCCACCATAGCAAACTTAGCCCTAAATAATTCCTCCATTTCGTCCCACGACTCCACCGAATCATTCTCCAATGAGGAATACCACTCAAAAGCGGGACCAGTCAGGCTTTGGGAAAATTGTTTCAGAAGAAGGGCTTCATCGTGAGAAGTGTGGCCACATGCATTTCTGAATTGCACCAAATGTTGCTCGGGAGTAATGTTCTTTTCACCCGTACCATCAAACAAATTAAACTTTGGCATTTGGTAATTTGACGGATATTGCACATATTCATATCTTTTTGGATAAGGCCTACCACATTTCTTTCGAAAATTAACCAAGTGCCCCGCACCTGAGGCTTGCAACTGTTGGCTTATCATTTCTTGAATGACCTGTTTTGTGGCTGCAGGTCTTCCTGCCCCATTTCGGGATCCTGTCCCTGGGATCTCGTCTTCGTAAGACCCATGTTTATTTTTACCTTTTCTATCTTTAGAGGGTCTTCCTTCTATTCTTTCTTCTTCCTCGGACGAGTCATACTTATTCTTGCCTCTTCTCCCTTCAGAAGGCTTCCTCCTACTTCTTTCTTCCTCTTCATCTGAAGAATGATATTTGCTTCTACTTTTCCTTCCCTTGAGAGGTTTTCTTTTATTCATTTCTTCTTCATCGTCCGAAGACTCATACTTGCTTCTGTTTTTCTTTTCTTTAAGAACTTTTCCTCTATATTCATTTTCTTCTTCTGAGGACGAGGAGTATTCTTTCTCAAGTTCCCCCAATAGGTTCTTCCTTTCCAAAAACTTGTACATTTTCCTCATTATATCCTTTTCTTTTTCTCTCTCATACATCAATTGAGAGATCTTTCTTTCATTCTTTTCCAAAATGCTTTTCAATCGAGCATTCTCTCCTTCAGCCCATCGGCCATCATCATCACTATTGTCTTGATCAATTTTAACAACATCTTCTCCTTCATCCTCTTTAGAGTTACGATAACTCGTTGAGGGATCATCATGTTTATTCTTGCCATCTCGACGATTTACAAGGATTTCTTGATCACTAGCCATATGTACAAATGTGTGCATCTCAAGCCTTTTATCTGTTTCCACCATATTGACTCGGGCATGGATGACTGGCCTTTTCTCTTGCCATACCATGCGTCTCTTTTTATTTTGTGGCTCTTGACTAACCACCTCGACCACTAAACGGGCTTTATCCTTAGGCACCCACATTTTCTTGGGTCCTTTTCCATTTCTTATTGGCCCCAATCGCTCCTTGACTGGGGTTGTTGCTATTTCTTTGACATTTCCTCCTAACCTTTCTTTCATGGGAGTAGACGCTCTCACTTTTCTCTTTGGTCCCAATCTTTCATGGACCGGGGTTCGAGGAAACACAAGTCTTTCCTTGACAGATTGTTTCACACCAAATCTGGCTTGGTACTCAAGAGGAAACTCTCCTATTGTTTTCAACTTGGCATTTGGGAAATTCTTCTCAACCAAGCGAAGTGGTGCAAAAGGATTACTCACTGGGAGATTAGGCTTAGTTTCCAACTCCCGTTGATATGCCCCTTGGATCTTTTTAAGAGTCCTTGTACCGTTAGCAGCTTGAGTGTACACCTTCCTCACCGCTTTCTTTTTTTGAGATGAGCGATGATAGGGTCGACCCCTTTTTGGTGAAGCTACTGGAGCCTTGTGAACCTCATTCCGTGGAATAAGAGTCCACTTGTCTCTACTATTCATCTCTTGTACCTCGGGCATGATCTCCTCGATGCCCTTGATATCTTCATCTGAGCGGGCGATCTCTATTTGCCCGTCCTTGCCATGCACTAGAGGTACATAGGCAAATCCGAAGGGCATGCCGCCGAACATGAATTGGTTGTCAAAGCGAATGGGAACGGCTCCAATGGTGAACATACCGCTCGGCTTGCTCATCTCAACACTTGCGTTGAATGCCATTTCAATCCTACAACAACAGATAACTCAACGTTATCGTTAGTAGCGTTTATTTGAAAATTTTAAGAAACACTTTTCTAGCCTATACATTATATTCCTTAAATCCCAAAGATGAGAGGAGAAAGAGGTCCCACCGGGCGTGCCAGAGAATCTGTGTGGACTTTTTCGTCATTTCTCGAAGAATGATCAGGTTTCCTCAAGAAAGGGAATAAGCCTTAGATTCACCCCTCACGAGTTTGAATTCAAGTGTAAAATGCTTCTTAATCGACAAGAAAATATTAACGAGAATCTACTCTCATGAGGGTTTATTAATTTTGTGGATCCTTTCCTTCCAATAGGCGCAAGCCCCTATTGTTAATTACCTCGTGACGAATCACGAGAACCTCTGATTAAGGAATTCGAGAAATTATGTGTCGTAGGCTAAAAAAGTTGTTATCTCATTTTGTTCTTGACTTAAACTAACCCAATTGATGTTACCAAACTTAGTTGACGGGGCACAATTGAGAATTTATTCCTTTTGGCTTAAACTTGACTCAATTGACGGTACCAGTCCTAATTAACGGGACCCAATTGAGGATATTAAAGCACTTTATCTAAGACTTTTATTTATATTTATTTTATCGGGGAGGTTTCGGATGATAGCTTGGTTTCGGCGACTTGTAGGAGTTAGTTTTTGATCATCTGACGATTTAGAAGAACAAAAGAATTTGGATTTTATTCCTGGGATTGTGTGAGTCGCTATAGGAACTGGTTCCTGATCGTTTCATGACTTGTAAGAACAAAAGATTTTGGATTTTATTCCTGGGACTGTGTGAGTCGCTATAGGAACTGGTTCCTGGGACTGTGTGGGTCGCTGTAGGAATAAGGAAGGATTTAATTCCTGGGACCGTGTGGGTCGCTGTAGGAATTGGTTCCTGAGACTGTGTGGGTCGCTGTTAGGAACAAAGAAAAGATTTAATTCCTGGGACTGTGTGAGTCATTGTAGGAATTGGTTCCTGGGACTGTGTGGGTCGCTGTAGGAACAAAGAAAAGATTTAATTCCTGGGACTGTGTGAGTCATTGTAGGAATTGGTTCCTGGGACTGTGTGGGTCGCTGTAGGAACAAAGAAAAGATTTAATTCCTGGGACTGTGTGGGTCGCTGTAGGAATTGAGGAGATTTGGGTTCCAAGGGCTATGTTGGGCCGCTGTAGGTTTCTGAAAAGACGATTTGACTTCGCGTTAGCGTTGGTCTTGATCTCGAGAGTGACTTTTCTTTATCTGAAGAGGTTTTCGCTTTGGGTATCGTGTTTGGACTTTAAATTTTCTAATGTTTGTTTTGGGCTTTAGTGATTTTTATAATTCCTCCTTATTTTGATTTTAGAAATCTATAGGTTTTAAAATTCAATTTTACATTTTTGAAAATACTAATTTGAAAGTACTTAAATGAAAACAGCTCCTTGGAACTTTTTAATATCGAAATTATTTAATTTTGTTTCGAAATTCTATAGAAAATTTATCTAAGATTTATTGTGTTTATTATTTTTGTAAAATTCATTTTTATAACGAAAATACTTCGAAAATATAAAAGGCTAATATTTTGAAAGATTTCAATATCAAAGTATCAGTAAATTTGGTCTCTACGGATTTTTAGGATTTTATGGATGTGTTTATTTAGATTTTGTGAGCTTCCTACTAATTTTAGTGAATTTTCAAAGTTTCTGCTGATTTGGCAACCGCTGGTTGGTCCACGTGTGCAACATGGGCCACGATGAGATTTAATTGATATTTTTTTTTGCAATAGGCCTAGCCAATGTCTGCTCTGGGCTTTGCTTTCCATTGGGCCATAGTCTCTTTTTTGTTCAATTTTGTTTAATTAAAGGGACTTTGCGTAACGAGTGTAACCCATTTGTCACAGAAAATCCATGAGGTCTCGGCGCTGAAAAATCAATTGAAGAAGACGGGTTTGTTTTCCTATTAGCGGGCTCGCATATGGACGGGTACGGATCCGACATCGATTTCGGCCACCGCAATGTCAGGGAAAAGGTTGCACGGCATCGTGAGGTGACGAGTAAAACGGTGATGTGCTTGGTTTCTGTTGCGTCGGCCTCCAATGGCGGGAGAACCACGATCAGACACGAAGGTGCAGTGATGGTCGTTAATGGGGTTTGACGAGCCAAGTCGTGCCAGAGATGAGCTTTATTGGATCACGTGTTCAAGGAGAGAGGGTTAATGATTTCAATTTTGTTTGCGCTTACTCAATTTGGTGTTAAAATCGGGTGCTGGTACTGTGAGATATGGGAGTGATATCGAAAAATTACTGAGGGATTTGGTTCGGTTTGTGTTAGGTACAAGATTTCACTTTTGACTTATTTTGTTTAATTTTATGCATACACACGTTAATTACCACCAAGGCATATTAATTTGGCACTACATTTAACAACCTTGGACATCATACTATCTTTCTTGGGCTCATTGTTATGCTACACGTATAGCTAGCTATGGCTGAGAATGCTGCCCAAAGTTCTACACACACTATCTTGAGCTTGTAACGGTTTTGGTGTTATCATTTAAACTTGCTTCTTAATTTTATACTCATACTATATGTGGCCAGGTACAAGGAAGTTCCCACGGCTTGTAATTGGTACAAATCTTAACAAGTGAAATCACTTCAACTTCTTGGCACCACTAGTTTCCATCTTTTACTTGTATAATAATAAGTGACCATGAAGAAACATTATTTGCTATGTCCTCTTGAATACTATCAAGCAACAATGATAATAGTCTTATAATTAAAATACTGTTTTTATAGCAATTCACTGTTATTGAAATAAATAGGGAAGTTCAATTAATTTTGCACATGAACCTGTAATTTCATTAGAGAAGGGTCAGCCACAAATAACAAATCAAAAGTATAATTGAGTATGTAGTATGCATCACACGTGTATATTCTGGTACAGGATTATGATACCAAAGGGAATTTCGGACACCTATGGCATTTATTTACAGTCTGACAATACATTTTTTTTTTTTAAAACCACAAGCCCATTACTTTCTGGTTGTTACTAAATATATATAGCTAGAAGCGCTGTATTGGTTGGTTTCTTAATAAGTTAAACATGGGAACATCAATTATTAACCCAACTTCCTAATTTCTACGTTTTACTTACTCAATTTTGCGCCTAATGTGGTCTGGTACAAAGAGCTTTGAGTTGTACAGTTAATATGATTCACAGATAGGTCATATGTTTAATGTAGATAGTAATATATGGTTCTACTCTAATTTATCTATATCACCAATTAACATTTCACATGCAGCCATTAACCATAATATATTGCCTCAGTGACACAATAAATAATAAAAAGAATTCAAGGTTCAGTTTCCTTCCTTTCTTTTACGCAAGAACTTGCGACTTCATTTTTAAAAGAAATGTGAATAACAGTCAGCACACAAGAAATTGAATTGTCAATAAACGCAACCTCACAGGGATTCTTAGCTACCAAAAGGAATTCACTATGTGGTTCACCCAAGATTTGACCATGATTCTTTTGACAAGAGAAGTTAACTCACTCCTCAACTTTTAATCACCATGAAATATACAAGGCTGAGGGTATTGTGCTGTGCTTCCTATAATCTGAACTTTAAACAACTTATTATTCGGAGCAGATCAAAACTCGATTAAAGCTACCAAATTATACATACTTTACTGGATTACAAAGAGGTGTAACAATTAAGTGCAACTTTGATAGACATCAAAGTTCAGACTCAAGATGAAACTTTACTAGAGTTCAATAAACCTTATATACTACAACTCATTTCTATTGTTTAACCATTTAAACACCAAACTCAACTGTCTTACAGACCTATTGATCATAAACAATTCAACTACTGCAATTTCACACAAAGGCCTTTATGAACATCACAATTATGCAATTCAGTTTAGATCTTTACAGATTTTACAGAAAGTACTAATCTGGAAACAAATGGGCAGCATTTCCCCTCTAAAATGGCTCTCAATTCATCTTTAGTCATGGCTAAAGCCAGATAAAGACGAGCTACCAGGAGCTGGAGAGACTCCAGTCGAGGTAAAGAAGCTAGGAGCTGAGTAAAACCCAGTCGAAGCGAAGTTGAAGATCAGGATCAGGAGAAACTCCAGTCGAGATCGATTAAAGAACCATAGATTGCTCAATCGGAGCTCGAGACGAGCAACAATTGGAAAGAAAAGGGGAAAAGGAGATGCAATCCGATTCAAGAAACTTAATTAAGAGAGAACTAAAGCTAAATAGAAGCAGTAAACCATGAAATTGCTTACTGAAATTATCAAATCAAGACACAACCGACATGAAACTCAGATCATTATTCAAAGAACACAAATTTCTTCATTAAACCTCAAATTGAGTTCACAACTCTAACTTTTACCTTGTTTCTCACCTTTCTCTTCAATTACAATCGATAAATTCACCTCGAATTCGCTCAATTCCTCACTTCTCTCTACGCCTTTCAACTGTTTGTTGAAATGCTTTTCCTTTCTCTCTCTCTGTCTAGCCTAACTTCCTCTCTTTTTGCACAATTTTTTTTTTACCCGAAGAAGCCCCTTTTCCTTTCTTGAGTTTCTCTATTTATAGACGAAGCTCTTGACCTCTTTCCCGTCCAGGTTCGATGAATTCCCGCCTCAAGCCCGGCGGTTTTCGTTCCAACGAAATCTCTCCAACAGATTTCTGTTGAAGGTGCCCCTCTCTTCTTTCTTTCTTTTGGCTGAACTCAGCGCAACATACACCCCGTTCGCATTTCATGGGTCTGACCATTCTCGTGCCTCTTGGTTCACCTATTCCGCGTGCACACAGATGAAGGGGTCGAGTTTTAATCATCAACGACAGAAGTGCTCTTCCTCCCGCCATTTCCTTTTGTGTGCATTTGGTCCTTGTGCACCATACCATATTTGAGCAACTTTATGAGCTTGGTGTATAGAGAGACAGGTGCAGCCATATTTATTTCCTGTGAGGAGAGAAGGATTTAAACGCTGAATCCATTTCTCCACTCTTTTCTTTACTGCCTCTCTCCATTTCCATGCTTAATCCATTTCCAAAATTCGGCTGAAATGAAATAAATTGTTTGAACCTCTTTCCTTTGGAATTTTCCCATGAAATTTTATCTCCAACTTCATAAAAATATTCGGAACATGATAGCATCGAGAATTTTCTCAAATGACCCCTCTTTATATTTTATTTATTTTATCCAAATTTATGGACTTATTTGCATAAAATAGGATCTCTGTATGTTCTTTGTGTATTTTCTCAACATGATAATTTTCTTCATGATCTCCTGGATTTGCGGGTAATTTTTCATGATTTTTGGAGTCCGTTTGGTATTTTCCATAATTTTCTCAAATCCCTTTCTTTTATGGCTCCATGAAATTATCTAATTATTTTCGTAAATTTTGCGCTATAAAATTGGGTCAAACAGAGGCTTAATTATACTATATATAGATTAGGCTTTGGAAAAATAGGGATATCAGTATTTGTTGTAAAGTGACATAAGCAGAACAAGAAGCCGTCTAGCTCAGTTGGTAGAGCGCAAGGCTCTTAACGTTGTGGTCGTGGGTTCGAGCCCCACGGTGGGCGTTCGATACTTTTTTTTTTAAAATTTTTTATTTGATTTTTTTTAACGATGGACCGGGTCCAGCAGAGGTTCGTGTATCCCTCTGTCCTCCATGGACCATAGAATAGAACATGCTCCGGCTCCGCTAGCGAGGATGTTGGATGCTCGTTCCCCCTTCTGCCACGTCCCACGTATCATTTATCCATTTATATTAACCCATATCGTTGCCCTTTTCTCAGGAAATCAAACACCAAAACAAAATTCATTTTAATGGCTTGACCAAATATGAGACAGAAAGTACCAACCGAAATTTAAAAATATTATTCCATTGAATTTGAATTTTGAGTAGCTTGGCCGATTGGAATTAGGATTCTACGTCGTAGTCGTGTTAGATAGTCGATTCTGATTCGTCTGAGCGGTAATCGAATTTTTCTATGTTTAATTTCGTATTAATTGATTAATTTAATTTGTTATTTGTGTTGATTGAAGTTATTTAGTTCAATTATGATTGTTATCTTAGTTGTGCTATCAACTATTGGCAATCATCGTAGAAGGTGATTCATGGTGTGATAGTAAACCGTTGGTAATTCTCAGAGAAGGTGATTCGCAGTATAAAATTGATTAATTGCATTGAATAATTATTTGTGAATTAATCCAATCTTATTAATTTTGTTATATATTAATTAAGTACAGAAAAGTTGCATGTTAAATAACTGGTTACTGAGCTTTGTAGCTTACTCTATTTGTTTTTCTGTTGCGATGTAGGTTGATGGACCATCAGATGACTACAGAAGATACCGTTTTGGCTCGCGTCCAGCTACCTGTCTTTTTATATTAATAAAAAATTATACTTTTAAAAATAAGGTCTTAAATTTCTACAAATAACATAACTTCTATAAATAACATAATATAACTAAACAAAACAGTTTCCCGGAATTTGATTAAAAAGAACGAGTTAAATAACCAGAGAAATTAGATATATTTCACATATTAAGATGTATTTCATTAGACAAATAACTTTATGTAAAAAAATTATTCAATAATTCAAATACAGAAATTAACTGTTTGGACTGTATTTTCACGTTCATGTTGTTCTTAAAATGAAACACCTATGTATAATAATGTTCCTATCTTAGCTACCATTGTTGTCAAATCCGCCACGGACCCATCTGTATGATCTGTTATCACTACCCGAGAGACTAAGAAAAAGTGACACTTCTTATTAGCTAAGTTGTCAAATACGCCACGGACTCATCTGTACGATCTGTTATCACTGGTGCTGATCCGGACAACAAAAAATTTAATCCGAACAACAAAATAATTTATAAATGACAATTTTTCCCTTTTCGTAAGCGAACAGCCTTTTATTTTTTTTGCTCTTTGCTTTCTCCGAACATTCTTTCCTCTTGTAGTTACCGACTACTTTTTTTTTTTCAATACCAAGCACAAAATCTCATCAATTGCACTTGGATCTCTGATATCATCGCTATTTGACTCAACCCTCTTTCTAATGATGAGAATTTTAAAGTGTATTTAGAAGAAAATCTAAAAAGATGCTTGTTTTTTGTTTTTTGTTGATTTATATGGGTCTTAATCCAGTGCGGCATATCAAACGTATTTTTTTTCTTTTGAATTTTGGATTAATTAGTGTTTATGATTTCAATTAAGTCATGGTTGAAATTTAGTACTTCAATTGAAGCAGTTAGCGTGGAATTAAGTCCAATTTGAGCGGAATCAATCACAGAACTGAGAGGCAATACTCGATAGAGGCAAATTACCTGCAAATTTTTTTAAAAAGTGTAATTTTATTTCTGTCAAGGTCGGTACTTTTGTGAGTGCTCAAGGAGTTGTTCTATATTATACTGAATGAACTAAATCTTTTGAGTTTTGTTGGCAGTTTTATATAAAACATCCGCTTGTGATTGATCTCTTCTTTATACTGTCTTTTATATTTGAAATTAATTGTCCATTCATGCATGAAACACACACATACACAATTTAATTTTTTTTAAGATATGCACCAACGTGTATTAGTATTGATAGAGGTTATACGTACGGACCCTAGAAAAAATTAGTAACACAGATCATTTTGTATAGGCTAATTAGTACTCTGCTGCTTTCAATTTATTATAAATATTAAGGAAAGCTTAATTAAAGGAAGAGGAAGTTTTTGAGGGGGTATAATTGAAGAAAATTATTAGGGTAATTTAGGTAACACAGTTTAACAGAATAATTAGGAGTATTTTCATCATAAAATTTCAAAAATGTTGCTCGGATTAAGTTATTTGTTGTCTGGATCAGCCGTTATCACTACCCAAGAGACTAAGAAAAAGTGACACTTCTTAGTTCTTATACAGTGTTTCTATCTTAGCCACCGTTGTTGTCGAATCGATCGGCCACGGACCCATCTATTGATTTGTTATCACTACCCAAAAGACTAAGAAAAAGTGACACCTCTTCTTAAGTAGTCTTGAAAGTGTGGCTAGCTAAGTTTGACCAGTCAAAACTTGGCTCGAGCAAGGAAAAAAGAAGCTATCTTTTTTCTGAAAATTAGAGCAAAACGAAAGTCGAATTTGCGAAGAAACTTCATACAGTATAGGAAAAGTGAAAAGTGATATAAAAATTTATTGATGAAATCGATTCTAAATTTTATAAAATTTATATAGAAACACATCGTTGTTAAATTGAATAAGATCAACAGTTTAGATTCAACGCTTGAATTAACAATTTTAAATATTGATAAAATATGAAATTGTAGTAACTTATGACACTAAAAAATGGTGGTACTCAAACCTTACTCTTTAATAATAAAATATATTACAAAATTGACAAGTATTCATAAAAATTCTTTTAATGATAATATATGATTTTCAAACTTCAATTGATAAATAAATATTAATTATTTTTTAAGAAATAAATGGACAAACTATTAGGTTTTTATTTTGTTTTCAGTGAATATGGGCTTGAAATTTGCATTCAAAAGTATGGTCAAAGATGCACCCCACTTAAGCGGAGTACTTCATGACGTGAAACCTGCATTTGCTTTGGTCCGATTTGGCGATATCGCGGTATGCATGCATTTTATTGGGGAACTATCATTCTGCAATTTTTTCAACGTTTGTTATCGTTTAAACAAAATGAACATATAAAATAGATAAGATGAACATATAGATGATCAAAGTGAACACATAAAAGTAAATAGTTTTGTCATCTTTGTTAAGATTTTTATATGCATATTCAACTTATTTTTATTCAAATAGTTTATTTATATATGTTCATCTTTGATCATTTATATGTTCACTTTGTCTATTTTATATGTTTATTTTGTTTCAATAATGACAAAACTGTATACGGTAGTAATTGATTTCCCATTTTATTTACAGTTCTGAATAAGGGAATATTTACTTATAATCCGATCGAATTGAAACGCAAGTATAGTTGTGAACGGCCTGGCCCAAAACTTTTGCTACAACATTGTTTCTTTTGGGCCTTTCGGTCTGGTTAAAAGACTTTTATGCACTCAAAGTCAAAACTTCAACATTTGAATATTTGATAGAGTAATTGGAGCTTAGGAGGTCAATGCTATTGATCGGATCAGTATTTGATGATAAGATACAGGAGAGAGAGATGTCAATAATCGATCCGACGAAAGGATCGATCCCTGCCGGATCAGCTTAAGACTGATTTGTGTATAAATAGGTTGGATGCTAGTCAATATCGGGACTGATACACACCATCCAGGGATTTCCCATCCATCCCATCCACAGGCCAAAAATGAGCCTCAGCCTCATTTTTTCGCACGCTGACGTCAGCGAAAATTTTTCGAAAATTTTTCGGAAATTTCTGGATGCTGGCGTCATCAAATGTACTGGTTTATTTGTTCAGTTAGATGACATAAGGGTTGAATTAAAAGTCGTAAGTGTTCAGTTAGTTGCATCTGAAAATAGAATTTTCGTATTTTTGTGTTCAGTTTAATACGGCAAAGGTTGAATTAAAAGTCGTAAGTGTTCAGTTAGTTGCATCTGAAAATAGAATTTTCGCATTTTTGTGTTCAGTTTAATACGGCAAAGGTTGAACTAAAAGTTTTATTTGTTCAGTTAGTTGCATCTGAAAATAGAATTTCGAATTTTTGTGTTCAATTTAATACGACAAAGGTTGAACTAAAAATTTTATTTGTTCAGTTAGTTGCATTTGAAAATGGAATTTTCCGTATTTTTGTGTTCAGTTTAATACGGCAAAGGTTGAACTAAAAGTTTTATTTGTTCAGTTAGTTGCAGCAAAAATTTGATTTCGTAATTAACATTTACAACACACAAAGTGAACACATATAACAATATAATTAACATTTACAATAAACAAAGTGAACACATACAATATTCAATATACAAAGTGAACACATATAACAATATAGTTAACATTTACAATAACAAAGTGAACATATATGATGACTAACTAATCCATTAGAAAAACTAGATCACTCATAACAAATTACATATTATGGTTTGAATAAATGAAGAACTACTTTTGAGATGAGAAGATTGCTAGTCGTCTTGGTGCTTTCATTGGCAGGAATTCGTAAACCTCTCTCCATTGCATACAACCTACATGCATATTCCACGCTTTAGATACAATCAAATTACATATTCCACGCTTTATTATAACTTTGTTTGGAATGAAACTGAATTCCAGAAAGTAAAATAAGAAACACGGAATAGACTCTACCTCCAATCTGTGCTCTTGAGATGCCAAACTCCAAACAGTCTACGTGCTCACAACATACTCTATTTTTCACAAAAGTCGGTACCTTTATCAAATCAACCTATCAAAATAGAATCAGAAACCAAAAGAGAATTAAACTATGAAACAAAAGTAAAATAAAAGGAAGAAATTATATTCAATTTCGAAGACGCTAAACCCCAGACTCAAACATAGCCCCACTACCGAAAAATAAACAAAGAAATCAAACTACCAAACCAGAAATTGATCAGATAGAGATCGCTAGAACAGTAATCGCATACCCAACAAGCTAATTTTCAAATTTCAAACTGATTCATAAAGGGGGAAAATAAAAAAGGGGAAATTAGGGTTTCGGATAAACTAATTCGAGAAGAAAAATACCTAGTTTACGAATCGAAAAATTATAAACGATTGGAGATAGCCTCGCCTCTGTGTCGCTCCGCCTTATCTATTCGCTTCAAACGCCGACTACGCTCTCACTTCGCGTGTGAAATTCGCCGCCAGGAAGCTTGCGACCGATCATGTCTAATTGAGTCGCGCCACAGTACACGAGCTCGCCAGAGAAAGGCTTCGATCGGCTCAGATCTGTGGGAACGAAGTGGCGGAGGAGGAGACCGAGTGGCGGAGGAGGATCGGCGTAGGAGGAGATCGAGTGGATCTGTTTCGTATGCGGCTAGGGTTGGGGAGAGAGGGGTCTTGAGATATATATAGACTGGGCTAATTGTTAGATCCATAAAAATCTGTTTGGAGCCTGTGGATGGGATGGATGGAAAAAGAGGGGATGGTAGTAACCAATTCTGAGTCAATATCATGAGACTAATATAATCCGCGTGGTTTTTTGCGCGGATTTTGATGCAAATCAACGCACACAATCCTATTCGTCGGATCCAATCACCGTGTATCTTGCCCGTTCATTTTTCCTCACGATCAAAACTTAATCCCTTCCCTTCCTTCTGCGGATCTAAACTTGATAAAACATTAGTCTCTCCGTTTATTCTCTTCGCTCCTCTTCGATCTGCTCGATCCCTCTTCGCACTACCTCAGAATTTCGACCGCCTCCCTCTCACTTCAAGCTTACCTCCCTCGATCTCAGTCCCGTCGTCAATGACGAGTTCCGTCAACGCATCCATGGTCATCTGATCAGAGGTTAAATTTTGATTAACTTGCGTCCCTTTCCGAATCTCCACAGCCCTTTCTCTTCCTTCATTATAGAAAGGCCAGTGATTTTTAGCCGGAATTGCTTTTTTCCTTTCTGGAAGTACTGCGTTGTTAATGGGAATTTGTATTGTTTCAACATTTAATAAGGTTGTGCCATGAAATGCCCTCATGGTGTCAAGCAAATGATTCACAGAGCTCCTATTCATAGAGCCCCTATTTATGTTTATCTTTATCCTTAACTTGCTACTTCTTTTTTGATCAATCAACATTTGGTGGAATTGCTATAATTTTCTTATTTATGTTTGTTCATAGCGGTACAAATTGGTTTCAATTCTAATTGCTTTTATATCTTCCTTTCCTTTGATTAAGAATTTTTAGTTTCTCAAGAAGTCAGTGGAAGAAGGCGGTCGTCTTTTCTACATCAATTAGGAGAAAGGTTTATGCTCCATCGGACTATACAGAGAAGGTAAATTTTAGAAATATTGCTCTCTTGAGATTTCATTATACTGCCTTATTTTGTACCATAGAAATTTTTAATAAAATTTTACATTACTTTTTACCATCACCATCTTTTTAGATTCAATTTTTTTTCACATTCTTTTTCTGGTCCTCAATTGTTACAATATGTCAGGAATACTCCATAATAATTTTGTATTTACTGCTACTTAGGCTCGAAGCCATGAAGAGATGCACAAATCAAGGGAAGCTTTAATGCTGCCATTATTTTTTTGTATTAAATATGCTTCAAAGTTGTATTTAAATTCTATTTACTTCCCTTATATTGTGCTTGGAAAAATTAATTGTCATTATTGTGGCGCTCTCCATGAATTTTATATCTATTTTGTGAACAAAGTGATCTTACTTCCCTTCACTTTTTATGTAGGTTATCGATTATCGATCTTTTAATTATGGTATGTAACATATATATAATGATGTATATTTTTTCAAAATTTAAATTATGTGAATTGAGTCCATGTACGATTTGTGTTATATTTTTTCAAGGTTTGTAATTGTTGTTACTTGGTATTTCCTTCTATTACAGATCTAATTAAACCAATGACAAAAAGAAGCGACATCGACTGCAGGGCATCTTTGATATTGTGTGCTGCTGATTTTGAAAGAACAAACAAACAATCATATTCTGGATGATGGCTTCAGTCTATTCATCTCTTACAATTAGGTAACTTAATTTCATTTTTCTTATTGTTATTTCTGAAAAACTCTGAAGCTAACAGTGAGAATAAAAAAAGTGATAAATGGCCATGAATCGTTGAGGGAATACATATCAATGATTCAATATTTTCATGTATTTTATTTGTGTAAACTTCACAACATTAATTTCTCATGTTGAATTCATGTATTTGTGAAACAGAAAGCTGCCCATGTTATATGATAAAGTCAACATGTAGTTACACTTCAATTGTTTCTTTAAGCATCAATTTTTATTTTGTGAGTTTTTTTTTTAATTTTAATTAATAATAACTTGAATTGTTTTCTTTTTTGGCTTAAAGTTAGAAACTGTATAAGCTAATTTTTTAATTTTCTCTATTTTTGGTCAATTTTGATCAGATCTTTTGGCATAGAAAATATAGACAGTTGATGAGAGAGTAAATTTGAATTGGTTTAAGGTATGTTTATATTGGTAGGACCACCTGAGATCATGTATGGTGGTACGGAAAGATGGGAGAAATGAGGGCTAGTATGACACAAATACAAGCTTGATACCAGTTACATTGAAGGAAAGGAATTGGTATAAGGGTAGGTTCTTTAGCATCAAAACAGTGAGGAGAAAGAAGAGACAATGTTAGTTATGGTGATTATTAATTTTGGTGAGCCGATTTCTTTGTTGCTACTGTGGTTGGTATTTGGTACCAATGGATGCATAAGGGATTGGGTTTATACAAGAAAAAGGCAATTGTCACTACCATGACCATTATCATGTATAGAAAATATTAATTAAAAAGAAGGCAATCACCATTACACTCAAATATAAATGGCTATAGGTTCTGACAAGCCATCTCTCGAACCTTACTATTTGGTCCTCAATATTTTGCAAAATTTATTAAAGACTGATTTCACACTTATGATTATTTTTTTTTTATTTCTAGGGTGGTGCATGACTCTATTGATGGGACTGCCTCCTCACTGGTAAGATGAGGTACATTAAGAAGTGTTTGCGAGGAATTAATTTTGGGAGGTTTATTCACGAAGTTCGACCAACTCAATGCACCGTTAGGATTTTATCATTTCAAATCCTGCTTACTGTCATTAACTTCATGCACCTCAATTTCATGGTACTGGCCTTTATCCATTATCAATTCTTTGCAAGTTATTTGAGGCTCCCTTATGTCTATACAAAATCTACACACCTGTACAGTGAAAGCTTATAGCTTTGCCTAATACATTAACAATGTTCAAAGAAATGCAATCCTCTGAATTCTGACATATTACAATTAGCAATTATCTCTATTTGTAATGAGGAATAGTGACATATTAAAATTTGTTATTAACAAATTTATTTTATCTTCTTTCATGTTATTAACAAATGCCAGTTTGGATCTTTAGTATTTCGATATTAGTATATGATTTCTAAATTTATTGATTTTGCAGTGATATCAAACGTGCTTCTACCTGAATTCAGATATGGAAGATAGTGTGCCAGAACAATGCATGGGAGTCTTTTATTTATTTCGTTATTTACTTATTTAGACTAGCAATAAAAATCTGTTTCAATACCTGATTATTGAGGCATTTTTTTTTGTTCAGTAAGCAAGCATGACTAAGACAATTAATAATTTGTAGCATTAATGTTTGACGGTCAAAAATATATATCAGTGCTGTTTACTTTTATATTATTTTATGATTTGGCATGTTATTAATAAAAAAATTGATTATGTTCAATTGAGCTGTTATTAATGGTGTTTGAATACTTTCTGTTAACCCATTGGTATTTTAGAATCTGAAAATTATACATATGTTATAACGTAATAAAACTTTGAAGTTTAGTATGTATATCAGCTTACCTAGAAATTAAATACATCCATTATATAATATGCAACCGCTATTTTAAATATTAATAGACATTGATAGTTTATGACTATCCATGAGATGAGGTGATACATAGACATGCGCTGTGATTTTTTAATGTTGGAAATAAATATTATTAATTTAAGCAATACTTACAAATATCAATACAACCAATCAAAATAACTTTCTGACATTTGACTCTTAGGATAGTTAAACGAGCCAAAAAATCTATACATGTTCATTGACCTGTTTAGTTTAGAATTGGGCGAGTTCAGTAAACTCAGTATACTAAATTTCGACTAAAGTTTCAAGTATTTTATTTTATATATGACTCATTGTATATCATAAAGTGTAAGGACATAGCAATATACAGATTAATAATTGATATGTTAGTCTTATGTTTACAAATTTCTAATAATATTTCATGAATGTAAAGCGGCGTGTATATAGTAACGCCTAAGCTATAAATGAGGGAAGGAAAAAAAATATTTATTACTATATCATTATATTTATGACTTATTGTATTATTGATGATTCAATTAACTTTTTAATAAAACTGTATTTACCATTTAAGGAGGACGATATCTTCATCACTTATACATTGTCACCGTTAACAACCTCCTCCATTTATTTTTTTTTTAGAGTTTATTTTAAACAATATTTTTTGAGGACCATCTTCTTTGCAACATTCATCATAGGTGATTTCTCGTCTCTTTTTAGTACATTCTAATAATTGTAAAATTATTTATCTTACAACCTGTTAACAGTACACTGGACAACTCCAGTTAGCTGTCAAATGGATGATATTAGGTTAATGCACTGTAATTAAGAATGCTGTTAGTTTGTTAGTTTGTTATTCAGTTGAGTCAGTCGCTAGAAACTACTTCTGAGCTGACTAGTGTTTATATAAACTGTAATCTTCATTCTGTAAAGTTTTGAGACAATATCAAATAATATACAAATACTTCTTCGTCTCCACAACATTCTTTAGAATTCTTTATGGTATCAGAGACCTCCATTAATGGCGCAACCTGAAATCGTTTCTCCTTCCTCCACCACCACCACAACCACCACCATTCCTTCCGCCATGAACTCTGTTGTTTCTCTAACACTCCCCATCGCCACTAAACTCTCTTCTACAAACTATCTCACCTGGAAATCTCAAATCCTCCCAGTTCTCCATGGCTACAGTCTTAGCAAGTACATTGCCTCTCTACCCCCAAATCCGACGATTACAGCTGACGATGGTCAGATCTTGCCAAATCCTGAGTCTCCGCCATGGCACTGTCAAGATCAATTACTTCTTGGCTGGCTCAGGTCGTCGCTAACTGAAATAGTTCAAGCTCAGGTGGTCAATTGTGCGACAAGCTTTGAACTGTGGAACTCTTTGCAAAGCATCTTCTCAAACAAATCGAGAGCAAGACTTGCTGATCTTCGTCGCCAGATTCAGACAGCCAGCAAAGGAGGTATGTCTTGCTCCGATTACATTCACCATATGCGCCGATTGGCAGATGAACTCCTCTTCATTGGATCTCCAATTCCTGAGGATGAACTTGTTGATGCCACTCTCAATGGGCTTGGATCTGATTATCTACCTTTTGTCACATCCATTACAACCACACACAGGTCAGATCCAATTTCCTTCTCAGAACTCCATGGTTTATTGCTTACTCATGAAGCTCTTCTGCTGAGTCAGCATACCAGTATTGGTTCTCCTTCAGCTTTCACCAACTTCAGACAAAACAACAGAAATCAAACCAGATACTATAACAATCAACCACAGAACTACTCTCAAAATCGCCAGAACAACAATTATCAACCTTTACCAGCTCTTAACACTTCTGGTACCACTCCCAATTGCAAACCACCTCTCTCTCCCAAATCAACAAACTCCATGGTTCCTCCTAGATCTCAGTCTGGTCCAAAAGTGCTGTGTCAGATTTGTGCAAAACCTGGACACCCTGCCAAATTGTGCTATTTTAGGTATGAACCAGACCCAAACTGGAAACCAAACCCAAAGTTTCAAGCCTTTGCAGCTCAGGTACCAGCAAGTTCAACTGATTCACAAACATGGGTGCTGGACTCTGGTGCAACCAATCATGTGACAAGTGATCTCAATAATCTGTCAAGTTTCTTTGAATATGCTGGATCTGACACACTTCAAGTGGGGAATGGAGCTGGCTTACCAATTCAACACACTGGTGATGCTTTTTTCTCACTCTCCAATCATAACATTAAACTGTCAAATATTCTTCATGTTCCCAGTTTCACTTGTAATCTTATTAGCATATCCAAATTGATATCAGACAATCCAAATTTACTAATTGAATTCTCTAACTCTTATTGCATAATCAAGCTCCTCCCCACCATGTCAACTCTTCTACAAGTACCTAATGTCAAGGGTCTTTATGCTGTCAAGTTTTCATCTTCACCTACTGCTTTCTATGGTGTTCAAGCTTCTGCAACAAAATGGCATTATAGATTAGGTCATCCTTCTAAGGATGTTACTTTGAATGTTGTGAATAGATTTCAGTTACCTTGTATTTCAAATAAATTGACTATCTGTCATGATTGTTCTATTGCCAAGGCACACAGATTGCCATTTACTGCTTCCAGTTCTGTTTCTACTTTTCCTCTTGAGATTATTCACTCTGATGTGTGGGGTCCCTCCCCAATTTTGTCTCACAATGGTTTCAGATATTATGTTGTCTTTATTGATGACTACTCCAAGTACACATGGGTTTATTTCCTGAAAAACAAACATGAGGTGCCTCATATATTTTCTCAGTTTAAGGCACAGGTTGAAAACCTGCTTCAATCCACTATAAAGATATTAAGAACAGATGGTGGCACAGAGTTCAAGCCAATTGCTGCCCAACACCCTCAAATTACACATCAGACCAGCTGCCCATACACTCCTCAGCAGAATGGTGTAGCTGAAAGGAAGCATAGGCATTTAATTGAACTAGCTTTGGCTAACATGGCTCATGCACATATCCCTATGGTCTACTGGGATGAAATTGTGTCCAGTATGGCTTTTCTGATTAATAGACTACCAAACCATTCTCATGTCATACCTTATGAGGTTCTCTTCAAAAAACAACCTGATTATTCTCAACTCAAAGTGCTAGGCTGCCTTTGTTTTCCCTATACAAGGCCATACAACAAAAATAAGCTAGAGCCAAGATCACTTCCATGCATTTTCATTGGTTATACATCAGCACAGAAAGGGTACATGTGCTTACATGTTCCAACAAATCGAGTATATGTCTCCAGACATGTTGAATTTGATGAAGAGAGTTACCCTTTCCAACAAAATCAGAAGCACAATAATACTTCTGTCACTGAAGCTACTGTGCAATCTTCTCTCCAGCTACTGCAGCCCATAATTCCACTTGAGCCCATTTCGACAACACAGCCCACTACTTCAAATAATGTTGTTCCCTCCAATAACTCACCTCCTCAGCCTGTTCTACCATCTATTCCTGATAACACCACTTCTACTGCTACCCAAAATACCCCTATTCTTCAAACTTCACAAGCTCATCAACATACACCTCAAATTACACAATCTGTGTCTACTACATCTACTCTCACTTCCTCAAAACATCCAATGACAACTAGAACTAGAGACAACACAATAAAGACCAAAAAATTTCCTCATCATGTCTCTTATATAGCTGCTACTGACACAGAACCTACCTGCTTCTCCAAAGCAGTATCTTCACCAGAATGGAGGCAGGCTATGGCTTTGGAAATTGATGCTCTTGCAAGGAACAACACATGGGTGCTGGTCCCACCACCTGACAATCAGAGTGTAATAGGCTGCAAGTGGGTTTATAAACTCAAACACAACTCTGATGGTTCTATCAATCGACATAAGGCCAGACTTGTTGCCAAGGGCTATAATCAAATAGAGGGAGTTGATTTTTTTGAAACGTATAGCCCTGTTGTCAGACCTGCTACAATCAGACTTTTGCTATCCTTGGCTGTATCTTCTGGGTGGCCAGTAAAACAGCTCGATGTACATAATGCATTTCTGCATGGTGAGCTCTCTGAAGAAGTGTTCATGCAACAACCACAAGGTTTTGTAGACAAATCTTTCCCTGACTATGTATGCAAATTGAAAAAATCACTCTATGGCCTGAAACAGGCTCCAAGAGCATGGTTCCAAAAGCTTAGTTCCACTCTTACTGCTGCTGGTTTTCATGCTTCACAATATGATCCCTCACTGTTCATATGCCACATTTCTGGTCAGTCAATTTTCATTCTCATATATGTTGATGACATACTGATAACTGGCAGTGACAAGAATCTGATTCAATCTTGCATCTCTCATCTTCACACAAAATTTGCATTGAAAGATTTGGGAAATATTCATTACTTCCTGGGTATTGAAGCACTGCATTGTTCCAATGGTTTATTTCTCAACCAGACAAAATATATTGAGAATATACTCACCAAGACAAAAATGATGGAGGCAAAGCCATGTACCACACCTATGGCTACATTCATAACCTTGTCAGCAAATGATAGCTCTCCCTTTGAAGATCCTCATCTGTATAGGAGTGTGGTTGGTGCATTACAGTATGCCACACTCACAAGACCAGAAATATCCTTTGCAGTCAACAAGTGTTCTCAATTCATGCACACACCAACTCAAAATCATTGGGTGGCTGTAAAAAGAGTACTCAGATATCTACGTGGCACTCTTAAACATGGCATCATGATTCACTCTCACTCTTCATCAACACTGCATGCCTACAGCGATGCAGATTGGGCTGGATCGACAGATGATCGCAGATCAACATCAGGGTTCTGTCTATTTCTAGGCAAAAATTTAATATCCTGGAGCTCCAAGAAACAACCAACAGTGTCTCGTTCGAGTACTGAGGCTGAGTACAGGTCACTTGCTCTCACATGTACAGAAATTCTCTGGATTCAAAATTTGCTCAAAGAATTGCAAGTAAACCTGTCAGAACCACCAACACTGTGGTGTGATAATATTGGGGCTACCTTCCTTGCATCAAATCCAAGTTTTCATGCCCGCACAAAGCATATAGAAATTGACTATCACTTTGTGAGGGAAAGGATCATCAATAAAGAGCTACTGGCACGTTTTCTGTGCTCAGCAGATCAGATAGCTGATATTCTCACAAAGCCACTTCCGACTATCAGACATCAGTTTCTTACTTCCAAGCTAAATGTTCTTAACAGCACATTAGCTTGCGGGGGGTGTGTTAACAGTACACTGGACAACTCCAGTTAGCTGTCAAATGGATGATATTAGGTTAATGCACTGTAATTAAGAATGCTGTTAGTTTGTTAGTTTGTTATTCAGTTGAGTCAGTCGCTAGAAACTACTTCTGAGCTGACTAGTGTTTATATAAACTGTAATCTTCATTCTGTAAAGTTTTGAGACAATATCAAATAATATACAAATACTTCTTCGTCTCCACAACATTCTTTAGAATTCTTTACAACCTATAATCTGATATTCAATATTTTTTTTTCTTAACATTCATTCTGACTGCTAAATTATCTCTATTTACAATATCTGATTTGATTTTTTTCTTAAAACATGTTGATATTGATATTATAATTATATATTCACATTATTATTAACCTATGAAAATAATTAATAAAATAAAAATCTAAATATAAATTATGTAAAAAAATATTATATCGAGCGAAGCTCGATGTCCAACCCTAGTGACAATATAATCATCAACTTATAATGGGTCAAATTGTGGACTGGGTTGTTCAGCCCAATTATTTAGATCTATTCCATCAATCAAGTAATCTTTGATTCGAATTCTGAAGAGTATCAAATATTTAAATTTCTTAATAATAAAATAGTTGGTCTCATATCAATCTAAAAAGAAAAAAGAGGTCAAAGCGGGTCTTGATTCGTTCACCTACCAGATGATTTATTTCGTAATTAATTTAACATATTTTAAAGGTCTGTTTTATTTTGTATCTAAAATTTGCGGATTAAAACTTGAGTAATTTATCATGAAAATTAATATATTTATCAATTATTCTACCTCATTTTTCCATCCAAATGGCTTTATATAATATAGATTTACTACTTTTATTATTGCTTAAATGGGTCTTTCTTAAAAAAAAAATTTCTTAAATGGGTCGGTCCGGCTTAATTCGTATACCCGTCGGATTGGGTATTAGTCGAATGGGATTGAGACTTGAGTATGATCTATATCCAGAACAAAATAATAATACTTACTAACCATAGCATTAACACCTCTAATTGGAGCACACTTTTCGTTCGGGTGTGAGGGGCATTAAAAAAAAATAAAAATAAAAACAGAAAATTTGTCTTTAAGAGAAATCCTCAATCATTTGTCAGAAGAGTGTTCGAAAATTCTATTTAGACCAACTCAGTTCGAATTTATCGTGAAGAAATAACATTCTTTTCAGATATTGGCTCATATATTGCTACACGGATATAAAATTGTCAATTTAATTTAATGATCCATTCCATAATTAGAAAGGGAAAAACTTTGATAACGTAAGAAAGCAAATTTAATTTTTCATGTGTGAATTACCATATTATAGTTTTATAAAATAAAAAACTCATATTTGAGATGTATTATAATATTAAATATACATCATTATTTGATGTACACTCGAATCACTCATTCTGTAAAATTAGTTGCTATAGTTTTTATACGTACAATAATATTAAAAATTATCATAAATATTTCTTTTTTACAAGTTACACCTCACTTCCATATTTACCCTCTAAAACAAACACCCTATAGACAATTATTCAAACTGCGAAACAAATCATCTCACTTAATTACTCCTATATATGTATAGTCCTATGTACGCTTTAATAAACAACTTTCGACAAAGTCAAACATTTTTTTTATTTCGAGGGTACAAAATTCAAACATTAATTAAAACGTGACAATTTATCTTGCAACTGGCCCGCTAACCATTGGAATCGTACCGGGGTGCTGTTCCATTTCACGGGTGCTGTTCTGGCTAAAATTACTTGGATCCATGTAGTAATTCTCACTGGTACCGGTGCTACTGTTCCCGGAATAAAAGTTACTGCTGTTATTTCTTCCTGCCGCTGCAGCCTCCAGCTCGATGCATTCCTTGAGCTGTACAACAACCTCGCTCATGGTCGGCCTCTGGGTACCACCCTGTGCAGTGCACTTGAGCGCCACATCAGCAGCTTTCCATATAGAGTTGATGTCATAGTCTCCTTGCATTCGTGCATCCACCACGCTCTCTATGTTACCCCTAGCCAACCTCTGTCTCACCCATTGAATTAGTGTCATGACTCCGCTTTCAGGTCCGGTTCCTTGAATGAGTGCTGGTTGGCCCGTTACTAACTGTAGTAGGACTACTCCGAAACTATACACGTCACTCTTTTCTGTTAGCTGGTATGTCATGTAGTACCTGTACATTGAAATATGTTAATGTACACTACTTAATTGCATGTGAATATATATTATGGTAATTTATTGCGAGACATGCTGGGGTACTTACTCAGGATCAACATATCCCTGTGTACCGACCACATGCTTCGTCGAAATATGAGTGTCGTTGTTACTGTTAAATGCCTTCGACATGCCAAAATCAGCTATTTTGGCCTCTAATTTTGCATTTAAAAGAATGTTGTTAGGCTTGACATCTCTGTGAATTAATGGCGGGTTACAACCCTTGTGTAAATACTCCAGCCCTGCACATCATTATTTAATTGAGTTAAAAATATCAATACATTAAAAGACAATAATACCATGTATACAACACTAGAATATTGACAGAAATTAGGAAATATTCATAATGCACCAACTAATTAGTACTCTATATATTCTTTTTGGCAAATTCTGCGGTCCGGTCAAAATTGCATTTTATATCAATTATGCGGGTCTGCCACAGGGTGAGATTGGGCCCGAACGGACCGGACGGCAGAATTGCCCATTCTTTTTATAATCGCACCTTGTGCAGATTCAAGTGCAATTCGGATTCTATCTCTCCATGTCAAAGGCCAAGTGCCTGCAGCTCTACCTGTTAAAAAAAAAAAAAAAAACCTTTTCTCGTAAAATATTTTCAAGAGAAAATAAGTGAAAATGACAACACACAAGATGAATAAATGGATATATTAAACTTAAAACCTCTTAAGTGATCTTCTAAATTTCCTTCGGACATGTACTCGAGGACAAGAGCGAAACAATTTTCATCCTTGCAATAGCCAATAAGGGATACAAGGTGCTTATGATGAATCTTCGTTAAATGTTGTGCCTGGAAAATCATATAACCTCTCTTACAAACAGATTGTGTTATATTTATATATATAATCATAGGATGTATTTTTGCATGCGTACACTAATACTAAAGATTAGTATCACAAAATTCCATACCTCCACCATAAATTCCCTAGCCTCTTTTGTTGACGTGTCGCGCTGCACTTTAACAGCGACTTGAGTTCCATCAACGAGGCCAGTATACACAATCCCAAACCCACCTCTGCCAATCTCTCTCTGGAAGTTTTGTGTTATCTGCTTTAATTCATTGTACGTGAATTGGCGGTTCTCTAACTTTATAGAAGCATCTGTAGTGCTGGTTCCAGTGGAGAATCCTGTATTATTTGGATTTACCGTAGTATTCATGGATGAACCTATCCAAATATAGTAAATGCAGTCATTAATTGGATTTCACTTTTGTGTTACTGAAATAAGATGAAGAAATTGACCAAGTTTGTGGATGCTTTTTTAAAAATTATTTTGACATAACCTTAGTTTTAATTAAACTGCATTTATTCTGTTAAATAGCTTCAGTAAAATAAAAAATATCAAACCTCATTTCTATGCGAACTAAAGACGATTATGTCATAATTTATTTATTTATTTTACATCTATACCTGGCCGTTTTTTATATTTGTAAATGATGAGAATTCCTACAGCAGCTAAGATCACCACAACAACTATTGGGACAACGATAGCAATGGCTATTGTGGAACTGTTGCTCTTCTTTTTCGACTGGTTGCATGAAGTCCCATCAGAGCAGAGATTCCCATTGTCTCCAATTCTGTTAAAAGTTGAATATATATATAAAACAAAAGATGCAGAATAAAACTTGGTTATCGATTTTGAATGGTTGAAACTTGAAACAAACCTCAAGGTAAGTGAACCATCTTGTGATTTTTTGAGGAGACCTGGTGGAATTGACCCATTGAGTTTGTTGCCCGTCAAATCTCTAAGAAATCAATTTGGTTTATAACTTAAAATTGTAAGAATATGCAAAAAAAAAAAACGGTGGCTTGAGTTTCCATAAAAAAAAATATATATAAACTTACAGAACAGAAAGGGATGGCAATTGAGAGAGAACATCAGGAATTGACCCGATCAAATTATTATAAGATAAATCCCTGAAAATGGTAACCAGGAAAAATTGATATTAAATGCAAAATTTTGATAGGAACTGTTTACATGGTAATCAAATGCAAAAATTTCCCAGTAACTCAATAAGAGAAGCCGAAAAAGGAAGAAAAAGAAAACAAAATAGATTTCTACTTACAATGTCTGGAGTGCCTTTAGGTTGGCAAAGGCATTTGTTATTTCGCCACTCAATCCACTCGATCGTAGGTTCCTGTCAAAAGGTTATATAATTATTATATATAAAAACCAAAAACCAACAACAGGAAATCTGATCCCTTTTTTTAATTTTTTTGACATCAACAGGAAAACTGATCTACTCCTGGCAACCACACTGTTTTCTGTAACTGAGCAATTATTTGCAAGCTAAATCTTAATTACAATTATTCATTGAGCGAAGCTTTTCATAAGGTAAAATTGGCACCGATGGGCTAAATGTTAAAAGTTGGCATTTTGTCCTCATTGCAAAATTGGATGTACCGGTGCATTTCCTGTCACATGTAGTTGAAATCTTTTGTTCTTATATAATGAAGTAAAGAAGATCTATAATATTAGAAGAAACAAAAGGAACTCACAGCACAGTGATCCTTGGAGAGCCAGAGACGGCATAACTACAATTTAAGCCCTCCCATGCATAAGTCTTAGGAGCACATGGATCACCATTCCAATTTTTCTTGATCTGATAACTCGATTTAATTGCATTTATTGCACTTACTGGTGTTCATAGAAAAAAGCACCTGTGTTAGTCAACAATTTGGCCTACAAAATTCGGAAGTTGAATCCTGCAGGACAATAGAAATTAAACCTTACCGTCCCCACTGTCGGTTGGGATGGCAGAAACAGGCAGCACAATAAACAACTCAACTGCATTGAGTATCGGTGGCAGAGTAGAGTTTGCAGTGGCTGTGAGTGAGACATTATTCCGCTGGAATCCATGGAAAGGCCTCGACCCATAAATTGCATCGGAGTATAGATAATCCGGCGAGAAGGAACTATTGTACCACATGACATTGTTTAGTGTAATGTTAAACTCGCGTGTTTGGTTCTTGGTGAGTTGCATGAGCTCAGAGATGTGGAGGTTGGCCATATAGCTGGGGTCTTTGTCAAGTGGATCCACCTCCCAGAAAAATTGGATCTCTGAGGAGTTGACCGGTATCACGGCTGTCTGCAGGACAGCAGAAGGTGCCTCAAATAAGTCGTTGGGCAAGTTTTGGATATGTGAGGTTGTGCTGATCTCTGTCCAATACGGGACATTGCTCCATGGCTCCCACATCCGGTCATGTGGGTCATCTGGGTACCTGTAATATTTTTTAATAAGGATATCGCAGTTTGATTTTGTAGTTTAAATTTGATGGATATGCTTATACTTCTAGATTGGATTTCATTGATTGCAGTTAATCCTGTGAAGAGAACCATGATTAAGTCCTATGTAATATTACTCTTTTGCTTTCCTTTCCTTTCAATTTACCTTATATGTTCCAAATTTATATCTGTAATAACTTAGTTGGCAAGATTAACTAATGAAATATCGTCTGAAATCTGAATCTGGATCTACAGTTGACTGTTATAAATGGCTTCCCATGAGGAACCATTCAGGGCTCAGGCCACTCTTTTTTCAAAAGTACTGAATTAATATATGCAGACAATAACATTGTTTCAATTATTCAGGATAGATACATCTATAAATAAATAAATATACACACACACACACACCTTATGATAGTTGAGTCTGTCGGCCCTGCATTTAGCCTGCGTACAAGCGCCAGAGACTGACTTGAATTTGCAGCAGGGTAGAGACTGCTCTTCATCGGTCTTAAATCCAATGAAGAAATGAATGGTGTCCCGGATCCAGTGTTCACCAGACAAACTTGAATATAATCAACAGGAGCAATAAACATTACTTCAGCAATAGTCGTTTTTCCAGGATCGGAGATGTTAACGGTCTTCCAGTAGTTGACCCCGATGTGAAGGTCAAATATGACTTCCTTGTTAAGCCCGTCGTAGTTCCCGTACAAGAATGTCGCTCTCACAAGGTACTTGAGCCCGGCCACTAAGGATTTTATGGTATAGCAATTTCGAACCCCGGTATCAAAGCTTCTGACATTCAAATAATGTGGCGAGAGAGTTGGTGTTATGTATTCCACTGATATATTATGGTTCGTTCCAGTATCAATGAATTGTGCATCGGAGATGTATGTTAGTGTGCTGCTAGCATCTTTGTAACTAGAGTTAGCTGGTAAACCGCAGTCAATGCTCACAAATCCTGCCAAAAAAAAGGATAATTTGCAATTATATATTTACTGCAATGAACTAGCTTGAGGATGAATATAAAGCAATGCAAATGCTTACCAGTATTATCGGTCTGGCCGGTCACGCCGGCATTATTCAGAAAAAAGGAAGCTAGAAATACAAACCAAAACACCATGTCTCTCATATTGTATTTCTTCATTGTCACAGTTGACTAGCTAACTCTCTTCAGACTAAAAGCCTTTAAATACTTACTTAAATATATATGTAGCTCTTGCTTGTTCTTCTATTATATATAATATGTGATATATATACCACATTTGAAATTTGAAGCCTATCACCAACTTTCCAGTTTCATGCGTCTCAGGTACCACGTCAGCAATTCACATTCTTTCTTTGAATAAAGTTGTAATTAATTATGTAGTGAGTCATGAGTAAAGGTTGGTTCCCTATGGATATAAAATAGTGCGGTCCAGTTCATGACTCGCTGTACAAATATAATGCAATCATTTTTCTAGTAATTAGTACAACAAGAGATTCCCAAACCACAGAATCGTACTGGCCAATTTGTATGGGTAGTTGCATGATTGCATTTAGCGAATAATAATAATTTCCTTAAATGTTAGCCGAAATGGTTGAATTCTTCAGTGGCTGGAAATTTCAACTTCGATGCCAACTATTATGAGTTTTAGAGGTTGTCGTCTGATCTCCAGTAAGGATAGTACGTAGATCTCCTTTTCCTGACTTAGTCAAGTTGATCCTCATAAAAGCATGAACAAATATTGTTCCTTTTAAAATAAAGCAATAGTGATGCAGAGAAAGATAATGGAGAAATTTCGAATAAGAGAGATTTAGACAACTGAGATTACATAAATTTTCAAATCTTTGATAAAATTTTATTCAAAACTTAACTAAATTGTCAAAATAGATGACAGTGTCTTAAATAAGCAAATACAAAACACTTAAATGACAAAATACATAGAAATTGCTAAAACAATCCTAAAAACTGCTAAAATTATAAAGAAAGACCCAAAAGTCCATGAAGGAAGGCTCGGATCGCGAATCTGAGCTGGCAATTTGGCAAAACAAAATATAGTTGGTTTTCTGTTGGGCTCTGGATCATGGATCTCATATCAAAATTTCAGCTCGATCCGACAATCGAATAAAAAAGTACACCTATTTTTATGTGCGCGGGACAATATTGCATCAAATAGGGTTCATAAGATATATGTCATATGTGCTTCTAATATACACTTTTATATATCTTATTTTAAATATATACGTTTTTCAATAATATATGTGTTTCCCTTGAATAGCTGATTATCTTATTTCATAATTATGAACTAGTACAAGCTACCTCATTAAATAATACGTACAATTCAAATTTCATAATTACTGCTCTATTCTCCATCATGTACATTATAATAATTCGGTTAAAGCTAAACCCTCAACTTTTAAGCGATTCATTTAGCATAACTTAATGATCATATGTCATGAGGGAAAATTAAGAAAACAAACAAATGGCAACCTCCAGTAAAGTAAATAATGGAGAAGATTAAAAAACGGTCTTAAATAGTAAAGGTCAACGGATTGGTGGACCTGTGTAGCCATATTGTAAAGTCTCACTTGCCGCTATCTGGTGGGGGGTGATATCCTCTTCATACGAGGGTTTAGTGATTAGTTTTTGTTCGATCTAACTCGCTCATTTTCAATCCAACGATGGAAATTAAACCTAATAATAATATCCCTATCACCATGCAAATCCGCTATATAGTACCCATGCATTACACGTAAACACAGTGTTAATACAACTGGACAAGGACAAGATTTCAAAAAGTGGGGCCCACCGATTATGCGGATATGATTGACTAGAGTGAAGTCAATGGGCAAAATTTTAATAATTTGTTTGTATTATTGGGAAAAGGTGCATGCAGTGGAGGCAGAGGAAGACTTTGACTTGAAATGGTACTGATCGATCTTAATTTCTGCCGAATTTCACGAACAATCTGTTCTCGGTTACTGTGCTTTAATAATAGCTTATTCCCACTTGCTTATGTAACCAATATTTTAAATTATTTCATGTATGCACATTGTTAGTTTAATTATCATTAAGCCAATCGGCCAAACAAAATTTAATCTATTGAAAAAGTGGTTCGTAAGCATTGTAAAAGGTTCAATAAAAAAAAAAAGAAAGAAAAGAACCTGTTTTTGTTTGTATGGTCACGACAAAACGACGTGCATTAATTGTGCATGTGAACTGAATTATTATCATGACCAATTAGAACATACTAACTTATATTGCGAACAATTATCAAATTATATAACCAGGGTACATTCAAAACTTTTATATTGATTAATGCACAAAGGACGCCTACTGCCCTACTAATAGTTGGCCAGGTAAAACCTCACGGTGGATTCTAATAAATAATGGAAGTGTTGGACTTCTTTATTAAAATTCAATCATTACAGATAAAACATTGGTTTGGATGAATGTCAGTTTTACCTGATAAAAGTAAATTTACAGTGGATACATAGAACAAGAGAGTGTCACTTATAATATATTGCAATTTACTCTTCAGGTTCCGTGTCAAACTCTGTTTCAGTTTAACTAAAATTAATTACAGACAATGGGCAGAGATCCATATTTTTTCCTTAAGATAAATTAATTTAAGTACTTCTCTAGGAAAAATGCCAATCTGTATTGGTATAGCTTCTACCAGCAAAACGAGTTTAAAACGAAGCAGTGGATTGGGGTCTTTTAATTTTATTAAATAATCTTTTAATTTTATGTTGGTAATGGTCATGAAAATATGTTTGTTTAATAGTCATCGTCACCATCTTCCTATAGGACAATTGGAATTGGTCAAACATATTTGCTGTCACTAGACCTGTCAACCGTTAGAAACGGCACGGAATAGGAGAATTTCGTTTTCGTTCCGTTCCAAATAACGAAACAGATACGAGTTTCGTTTCCGTTCTGTTTCGTCAAACGAAACAGAAAACGGTTTCGTTTACCATTCCGTTCATCATTTACCATTGATTTCATTTCATTTTTCGTGTTCCGTTTTGTTCCATTTCGATAACGTTTAGAAATATAAGTTTCGTTTCAGTTCCGTTTTTAGAGACGAAACAGATTTCGTCTTTCGTTTCGTTCTGCCGGCACGGAAACGGAACGTCAAACGTGCCAACGGAACGTTTTTGACAGGCCGTAGCTGCTATAGGCAAAAGGAAGCAAGTCCAGTAGACACAAATACGAATATTGCATGCACTTGATCGATTGTCACAGTCCAAGTTGAAATATATATGTTACCCTTTTTTCTAGTTCTCTTGACTTTGGAGTCTGATAATTTTGTTTCTTTTTGAAAATAAGACTTTTGACAAAAGGACTCTTGTTCATAGTCCATATCCTATGAGCTCTTCAATCGCAAACCTACGTTTAGCAATATGAAATGCATGCGCATGATCCATTAGCAAACAATATTTGTCACAATCAACTTAAAATATTATGTTAATTTGATGGTATTTGAATACCTTGATAATTTATTTCTAGTACTCAACGCAATTAATTTGCAATTATTTGTAGTACGATGGATTATTATTATTATTATTATTATTATTATTATTACAACAACAACAACAACAATAATAATGATGATGATGATGCTCTTCCATTGAACAATTAGAGATACGTTTTAGGATTAGATACTCTGTTTAATTATCTTAGTTTGAAGACTTGAAATTACATCTCCTAAAATCTGTTTATAAAAGTATAAAGTTAGTTAGTTTATTTGAAACATGAAAACAAATTAAACTATAGAATTACAATCTTTTATGTGATATTCATGCTGATCGGAGGCAACAACAAGAAAGGAAAATTATTTCCCAAATTCTTTTTTTCATTGAATTGAACATTAATTGATATTGTTTAAATTAGATATGTTGTTCTGAGTATTGCATGCATATGATCATATTGCACAAATTTCATCTTATAACGAAAGCTAGTATTGCATGCATACTTTTATGTGATATTCATGCTGATCGGAGGCAACAACAAGAAAGGAAAATTATTTCCCAAATTCTTTTTTTCATCGAATTGAACATTAATTGATATTGTTTAAATTAGATATGTTGTTCTGAGTATTGCATGCATATGATCATATTGCACAAATTTCATCTTATAACGAAAGCTAGTAGTGATAAACAGAAACTAATTGGACCCAAATAAAAAAGTATAAACAAAAACTGAAACACTATTCTGAAGTCCGGCTAGCATTACTGGGATATAGTAATTCTAGCTCCTTGTGTTACCATTACTACTATACCCAGTATAATAACTATTCCTGGTAGTACTGATATTGCTATTCTGACTAGAATGGTAGTTGATATCGCATGTCACCTCTGATTCCATGCACTCCTTCAGTTGTGCCACGACTTCAGGCATCGTCAGTCTCTGTGACCCCAGGGGCATGGTGCATTTGAGTGCCAGATCAGTAACTTTCCAAACAGAATTCGCATCGTACTCTCCTTTCATACTGGCATCAATAATGCTCTCTATGTTTCCTTTTGCGAGCCTCTGGCGCACCCAATGGACAATGTTGGTCTTCTCAGCTTCTTGACCTGGTGCCGATATTAAGGCCTTTTGACCAGTTATCAACTCTAGAAGAACTATTCCAAAGCTGTATACATCACTCTTTTCAGTTAATTTAGATGTCATACAATACCTGTCCATGTATGAATCACGTAAAACAATTAGTAATTATAACTATAACAAGATAATAATATATATATTTTTTGAAGGTTGGTTCGAAACCAACAATTTTGGAATAAGAAATTTGAAAATAAATGCTCTCTCGTGAATTGAATAAAGACCACTTGGTTGGTGGAATAGAGCGAAACCATGGGTCGAATAACCCAGCTTAATAATAATATATATAATGTATAATACTCTAATAGAAGATCAAATAGGTGAGGCATATAGAGGGAGTTGTATATACTCTGGATCAAAATATCCTATTGTCCCCACCACACACGTGGTTACATGCGTCTGGTCAGAATGGAATGCTTTTGACAAACCAAAATCAGCAATTTTCGCCTCTATATTTTCATTCAAAAGAATATTATTCGTCTTCACATCTCTGTGTATCAGCGGCGGGCTGCACCCCTTGTGTAGATACTCTAGTCCTGCATTTCAGTTATAACCTTAGAATTTATGAAAATCTCAAGAAAATACGTCTTAAAACCTCAAAAAAATTAATCTCTGTATGTTCAATCAAATCAGTAATTGGTGTTTTTATAGGGGTTTTGCATCCCTTCGACATAACAAAAAGATCTTTAATTAGTTATACCTTGCTCCTGATTAAGAACCATTATTATATATTCTGAGGTTTCATTTCATCAATGGGGCACAAATTTAATATAGCACGAAGAGAAAATCATGAAAAGGGAAAATGAAGATAGATTTTGTTTATGTCTAAACCTTGTGCAGATTCGAATGCAATACGAACTCTTTGTATCCAAGTCAAAGGTGTAGAATAGCCAGTCGAACCTGGAAAACCATGATGGAAAATGGCAGAAAAAGAATAGTAAACTAATAAAATTATTTAAGTCCAATTAATATCATATGGAAGCGAAGTTGCAAGTATATTCTTATGTGAGGCTAAAAGATCTCAAATCTAGCAGACCGCCATTATAGTAAAGGATAATGTGGTCCAGATCTACTTTCAAAAATTCAAAAAAGCCAACCAGGTTGCGTTAAAACTACCATACAAAATTAAGAGGAATGTCATTCCATGGATAGAGTGGCGCTTTTGTGTGAACTCTGTTTAAAAGGTCCGGACAAGTATAAAAATTACCTCCACAACAGTTAGCAAGCCACTTTGGATAGAAGTTACTATTTCATACCTTGGAGGTGTTCTTGTAGGGTTCCTCCGGACATATACTCAAAGACAAGTGCTGCATGATTCCCATCGTTACAATAGCCTATCATGGATACCAGGAATTTGTGATGAACTTTTGCCAAAATCTCTGCCTGGTATAGTAAAGTCTCTAGTCAGAAACATTTGTAAATAATCACAAGAAAATTTTCTAACTTACAGTAAAAGTACTCTTCTCTGTGAAAGAGAATTGTTAAACATATTCCAAATATCTGAAAAGGAACTATTAATTATAAGTTATACAATTTTATAATAGAAGCTATATCAAAAAAAAATTACCTCCCCAAAAAAGTCTCTAGTCCCTTGCGAAGATGATTCGGACCTAACCTTGACTGCAACCTGGGTCCCATCTTCCAAAGTGCCATGATAAACAACTCCAAATCCTCCCTTTCCAAGAATACGTGTAAATTCATTTGTAATGGCTGCTAATTCTGTGTATGTGAATTGGCGGTTCTCCAGTTGAATCAAATCATCCTTTAAACCAGCTTTTGAAAAATCTGAATACTGCTCCCTCCCAGTACCTAGGAAATTCAGAAATTATAGAAACAACAAAAATAAGATCAGGATATAACATATAAGAGATTGGAAATTCATACATTAAGAATAGACCAGATGGTGATTTCTGGTGTTATATATCTTTTCTGGGAGAAGATTTTTTTACTGAACTATATGTAGAGGCATTTAACAAAATACATTGAAGTCGTTGTCATGACATGAACTTTTTCTAACACCAATCGATTTAAACATTTTTCTAATACCTGTCAGCAATACTAAATCTACTTCTTAATTTTTGTTGAAATGATTTTATATGGGTACATTAAGGCTTAAATATTGTCTTCTACTACATTTCAATAAAAAGTTGGAGCATTGACGCATAATTTGTTGGGTCCTTTTCCCAACTTGTTTCAGCCCAAAAAAGGTCCAGCAGTGAGCCCAAATAGAAATAGGGTCTTTTTCGTGTTGAAGTAAATAAAATGGTTTTATTAGCTCTTTCAACCTCACTATACTGTATTTGCGGCACGCACACAAGATGTTCGATGAAATGTTTCAATGGCATCTTTTGTGCTTATCGGTTCCTAATAATTATCAATATTTGACAAGACTAAATGTAGTGGATAAGATATGTACCTCACCTTTTTTTTTTTCTCAATATGCAGAGGAGAAGAGCTAATGCAACCAGTAGTACCACGACTATAATTGGTACAATGATAGCAATTACTCTAATTGAACCACCGTCTTTCTTCTGTTCGTTTGGGGTGCAAGCAGTTGAGTTAGAGCAGAGATTTGGATTATCTCCAACTCTACCATTGATCAAGAAAAAAGAAAAAATAAATTAATTTTCAATTTACAAATAAATATGAATTTATTGCTAGTGGTTCTCCCTGCTTGTTTCAAAAAAAAAAAAAATGTTGCTAGTGAGTACTGTGCAAACCTTAATGTAAGTTTGCCTGCTTGTGATTTTTTTAGAAGACCATCTGGAATTGTTCCATTCAGTTTGTTTCCTGTCAAATCTCTTCAAGGAAAAAATAGCAAGTATCACTATCAACAAGGAATTTGATCTCAAAAATAAGACCAGGTCATGGTATGTTTATGTTTGATACAGGACTAGTATCAAATATTGTAGACTGATTTCTTTATTATTAATTGTTGGAGTCGGTCCCTGCAATGGTTTCAAAATTTGAAACCTTAAGATAAGAATATGTTGGTCTTGTACTGTGCAAACTCAGTACCCAACTAGGGGTTCAGATAACAGTATACTAAGAAGACGAATCATTTTTACTTACAGTAGTGTGAGTGATGCTAATTGAGATAGAATATCAGGAATTGGCCCAGTCAAGTTGTTGTCAGACAAATTCCTGAAATAATATCTGATAAGTTAAATGGTTTTTCTGGTATAAGGAGAGAAGTTTTGACTTTTCTTGCTAGTGTAATTTTCATTTAGAAAAAAAAAATCAGAATGTGAATCTTACAAGGACTGTAGTGCTTTAAGCTCCGAAAAAAAACTCGCAAAATCTCCCGTCAATCCATTAGATGCTAAATTTCTATAGAAAAATAAATATAGGTAGTTGAAAACTTAAAGTAGCTTTGGTTTGAGTGAAACCGTGTACTAAACTTGTTTATCAAATTTGAAGCTAAAGATATGAATGAAAACTCACAAAGCTGTAATCCGTGGGGAACTAGAGTAACTGCAATTTAAGCCATCCCAAATGTAATTTGCTGGAGCACACGGATCACCAACCCAGTTCTTTTTTATCTGATACTTTGCCTTGATAGCATTTATAGCACTTACTGTGTTTACAGTAACAAAACAACAATCAGAACTATCAGAATACATAGTTTAGCAAAGGTCTCATAAGTAATCGTGCCAAGGTGGTGCTTTTGTCCACAGCTGGGCCACCAAAAAAAAAAAAAAAAAAAAAATCCATGGCATTATGCAAGTAACCCAAATAACCTATCATTATCAATTGGTTTGTCAACTAATCTTCATTAATTAAGTTCTATTACGAAAGAATATTATACAGTTGAAAATTATTGATGTATTAGTAATGTAATACTGGTAACAGATTATACAAGATTATATATGTTTTTTAAGGGACAAACATCGAGTTCATCAATGGAAAGTAAAAATCTTTACAAAAAAACATGCACTCATGCAGGCACATTATACAAACAAATTTAGCCTTACCATCCCCACTGTCAGTTGGTAGATTTGCAACAGGCAACACAATGAACAACTCAAATGCATTGAGAAGAGGTGGAAGTGTTGAGTTTCCCGTGGCCACAAGGGACACATTGTAATATGGCAATTGGAGACCATACTTCCCATATGTCTCATCAGCAAGCAGGTACGATGGCGAGTATGGCTCCGAGTACCACATCAAGCCATTTACAGTGATGTTGAACCAGCGGGACTGGTTCTTACCCAGGAGTTGGGTTTCACAAAAGTGCAATGCCCACCAGTAACTACGGCTATTATCGAGTGAGCCAGGGACCCAGTTAAACTGGAGCACAGAAGAGTTGACTGGTGTCACCGCTGTCTGCAAAACAACAGAGGGGGCTTCAAATTGGTCAATTAGTATGTGTGACACATCAGAAGTGGTTGTTAGCTCGGACCAATAAGGCTCATTGCTCCATGGCTCCCACATTCGGTCATGACGATCATCTGGATACCTGTTTCATTTTATTTTATGTTATTCTATTTTATTTTAATTTGTTTTGTTTCATTTTCTTTGTTTAAGTTTTGATTTAGTAGGGATTATTTAATTTTTTTTTTCCCTGTTATTGGACTGAATAAACTCATATAAGTCTCACATCTGTTGCAAAAAGGTCAATTCTACCAAACAGGTCAACCACAGTGGATTTTTAATTAATCATGATTCCTTAAAATGATTTATTATGCCTAAACCATTTCAAACTACATTTTAACCTAGCTATCGTTATTGTTACCCACTTGATCACATGATTTTGATCAGAACAATCGGTGAGTGCAAATTTATTAAGTTTCTGAATTTCATGATACAATGCATGCAGTCTGATATTCATTACTTTATGTATTCTGCTAATAATTATGGTGTATCAACCTAAACTTGGGTTTATTGCTAAGAACCATCTTATGCACTGAAAAGAACAGCTGAAATAAATCTTACAAAGGTTTGCCAACAAAAATGGGAAAATAAAGAAATTAAAAATTATGATAAGATGATGATTAAAATTCAAAAATGCCTGATTATGGTGGTATCGGTTGGCCCAGCATTTAGTCGCTTCACAAGTGCCAGCGACTGAGTCGAGTTTGCAAGTAGATAAAGGGTATCTTTCAAAGGCCTCAAATCCAATGACGAGATAAAAGGGGTTCCTCCACCTGTATTCACCAAGCAAACTTGGACATAATCGGCCAGTGCCACAGTAATTACCTCTGCAATAACGGGGGTTACTGCATTTGAGATGTTGACTGTTTTCCAAAAGTTGACACCAATATAAAGATCAAACATGGAAAACTGGTTCAAGCCATCATAGTTTCCATACAAAAATGTTGCTCTTATTAGATACTTAGATCCCGGCACTAAGGATTTGAGTGAGTAGCAATTTCGAGTCCCTGAATTGAAGCTTCTGACAGTTAAATATTGTTTAGACACAGATGGTGTGTACTCCTTGGAAATGTTGTGGTTCAACCCCGTGTCGATAAATTGTGTGTCAGAGATGTATGATAACTTCGTGTGGTCATCAATGTAGCTACCATTTTCTGGTAAACCACAATCAATGCTAATGAAACCTGAAAAAAAAAATGTAAAATGGAAAGAATTCATACAATTACAGATATTAATGAAATTCAGATACATACATTTGAAGCACTGAAAATGTAACAAGTAGAATAACTTTGCTATATTACTTACCGTTGCCGTCAAATTGCCCTCGCACACATTTGTTATCAGTACCCAGGAGACTAAGAAAAAGTATGCACCACCATAGTATCATTTCTTTCCTGAAACCTCTCCCTCTCTTTTATGAAAACCTTAATTAATTAGTAACAGCTGCTAAATGATTACTCTCTCTGTCTCTCTCCTCTCTCTCTCTCTCTCTGTCTCTCTCTCTCTCACGCACACGCACACAAGGGAGAATATTCGTTAAAGATAAAGAGAGAAGACGTAATATGGGAATATCTATTTCTTTTTTTCTCCTTTCCAGTTTATTCAGTGGAGTCACCAGCCATTAGTCAATAGCATTGGAGTACGAGTTAGTTGACTTTTTCTAAAATCGTCAGTCCAGTGGACAGATCAATTAACCAAGTGACTAGATCAATATATAATTAACCATAGCAGCTAGCCAGCTATCTCTTGTATTAGTATACTAAGATATTGCATTCTTGCATTTTCAACAAAGCCGTTGAATGGTTAAATTAATTTTATCTTATGGTCAACCCTACTAAGGCTTTTAGTGATCTTCACCAAATCTCAATGATATAAACTTAAAAGAAAATTTTTAGCTTGCTACTTTTTTTTTTCTTTTTTTTGATATATAAAGGGCAATTAGTATTATTTGTACCTAAGTGCATATTGAACTTTTAGTTTGGACTTAGCTTTAAACAAATAAAGGAAAGTTATTTCGAAAAGTAATCTGCATTCGTAAATCATATTCTGCATTGATAAATCGTAGCTCGTGTTTGGAAGACAACGTAAAGTCAATTATTGATGTTTTATATATATATATATATAGGTTGAAAGCTCAGTGGAAGGATTATAGTGGACTCGACTTCTTTGTAGTATGCATAAATCAGAAATGGAAGTTCGTTTTCATGTTGATCTAACCAAAACATCATATACATTTTCACAATTAATCAAGATTGCACATAAACAATTGAAAATTTTCCAAATTTATCTCATACAAAATAAAAAACAAATAAAATAAATATTATTTTACAAAACATACAATAAACGCGAAAATCGTTTTCATGTTGATCCAACCAATACATCATGTACAATTTCACAATTAATCAAGACCACATATAAAAAATTGAAAAATTTCCAAATTTATTTCATACAAAATAAAAAACTTAAATAAAATAAATAAATAAATAAATATTATTTTACAAATTAAAGCATAAAATAAACAGGGCCTAAAATATATCTACAATCCCAATCTTTCTATATCAACATTTACCGACTGTCGCTGTGCACATGCAATAGACAGCTGTGTGTCGCGCAAAAGAGACATACTCTTATGACCTGCAATAGAGATATACTCTTATGACCTGCGAAAGCGATATACTCTAATGACCTGCAAATTAAGATATAATTAATATACAATATTGATTCAGATAATACCATAATAATAATTACATTAGCATATTAATATGTTGCAAACCTACCTCCAATTGTAAACCTATGGACTGAATTGAAGGAACAATTTTAAATGAACGAGGCAGAATATGGCACTTATTAATTCGCCATTGGGTTCTCCAAGCATTTATTGATTATGTAAATAGATTTGTAATTTGGTAACTGAATAGGTCCTTAAAGTTTCACAAAGCTAAATGAATTGTGCATTTAGAACCAAAGTATTGATTTTCAAAACATTCATATCAAGAACTAATCTAAGTCGCTTAAGGATCCGCAGATAATGCTTGCGCTCTACATATGATGTGGTCTAAAATTCGATTTTAGTATATGTGGATTAAGCAAGCAATGCACTGATACCTTCTATCAGTACAAAACTCCCATCTAAATAGACAATGCACCAATTAAACAGTGATGCTTTCTAATTGATATAAGTAAGCAAATACATAAACCAATGAACAAATTAGTGGAAGACTAAAACGTAACATGTGGTCCACAATTATAGTGTCACTAACTTGAAATCCATGATCATAAATAGAATTCCCTGCATAAAAATGTGCAAAGAATTCATTGTCCACAAAAAGAAAAAATAAAAGTTTGAAGAATTTTTTTTTTTTTTTTGAGGGTCAGGTGGTAAAGCACCACACCGACAAATTTCATTGAACAAAGAAAACTATACAGAGTCGTTACAAAACTGAAAAGAGAAAAAATAAAGAAAAAAAGAGAAAAAATAGAACTATACAATAAAACTAGTAAAAAGGAAAAAACAAACATTGTCGAAGAATAACATTGTCTTACAATAGAAAATGCTTTAGTGCAGTCAGCAATTATCGTTCTAAAGTATCTTAATGTGACTAAATATTATCCTGTGCAATAACCACAGAGCTTAAGCCAGAGACAATTCACATTTTGATACCTATAATGGTATCCTATAAACATACCACTTGTAAAGACTTAACAATAGTTTAAACAAAAACATGAGATGTGCTCAAAAGGATTCCAACATGCAACTTTCAATCGAGCAGAATAAGTTTTCCAGTTGTCACAGTTCTAGATAAACAATAAAACCAATAGTTCTAGTGTATAGTTCAAGTCAAGATTGTCGATGTTGTGCTATTGGCAATCAAATTTTTGACATAGGAAAGGCTTCCATGCTTCCACAGGAGCCAGGCTGAAGGAATCAAGTTCCTCAATGTTGCTTATTCCAACAAGCATCTATATTGCTGGCATGTGGTTCTTTTCAGCACACATTATTCAATAAAAGGTGGAGTTCTTATTAGCACTAATTAAATTCAGTAAAAGGGCATTTCTAAAATAAGAGTATGAGACTTTAAGGGGCAAAGAAAAAAGGTGTAAGGTTGTTAAACACCCCCCAAAAAAAAAGGATGGAAAAAGAAGACTTACTGTGAAGAGGACTGCTGGCAGATGCCATATGGTGATATGGATGATAGTACCAACAAAATTAGTAGTTGGAAACAAGGGAACGGAATCTAACACATCCGAATTGAAAATATTGTGCAACTGGAGGAGAGCGGAGAGCGCCGCTGTGTGTCAACTGGGGGGAGGAGAAAGGGGCGAGAAATCTAGGGTTTACGTTTTTCATTTCGATGATGAATTAAATGCGTTAATTTTTTATTATAAATTAATCGGACATGGACCGGTTTTGTTAGTCTAATTTTTCTATCGGTCTATGTCTGTTTATAATCGAAAAAATAAGTTAAATTCGATTAGTACATTGCATAATTTATTTAAATTATATTAGACGTTATTTTTTTGTTCTATTTTTTTCAACGCTTTTTCAAAATTCTTAAGTAGATCCAAATTGAATATAACTTATTAAAACACGATCTGAGCTCAACTATTAAGATTTTAAATAGTCAATCAAAATCGCTCAACGTAATCTTCATATAGATGAAATTTTCTCGAAGATCAAAGTTTACATATTTTTCAAAATTTATATATGTTGCTCAATGTACAGGACGTCCGATTAGTTGTCTGGGATGTGATATTTTGCTCCGAATACATTTTTAAGAAATATTATTTTCATAACATTATTCTTTTCTATTTATATTCATTATGTTTGTTGATGTATAATAATAATAATAATTCTAAATAAAAACCTACCCACACATTGTGGGCACGATTATTAATTTTGATAGAAAAAAATTGCTTTTACAAGTACTGTCGTTTTTATTTATAATTTTTCCTTGGCAAAATAAGGTCCGAAACGGTAGATTTGAAAGGCACGGCTCAATATTAACACTGACCTTATTGTCTTGTGAAACCAAATCTGGTGCCGGTGCCGCGCACAATTCCAACCGTCCATCATATGATGGTTGTTCCGTGAATTATACCAGATTGATAGGCCGAAAAAAAAATGAACCGTCGAGATCAAATCAAATACCTCGGATGATTTACGGTACGAAACGGCACGAGATAAGAATTCATGGTCTTGTTGGGCCTTTTGAGTCTAATAAAGGTTTTTTTTTTTTTATTGTATAACTTAAAGCTTCTGAAACGTACGTCACCAAGGACAAATTTTTCATTTATGGTAAAAGCATCTGCAAAGAGAATTCCCAGGAAAAAGCATAATAAAATTGCCATCTTTCTTTTTTAAAAGAATTAAATAAATAAAAGAGTCCGTTTATTGACCGAAAAAAAAAGACTCTATTGAATTTATGATAATATAAACTCAGTATTATACAGCTATTGTACATCTTAGTCCATATTATGATAAAAGAAATATTGACCTGTTATGCTATCCGCACAAATCAGCCGTCGTTTTCTAGGTCACGGAGTCGCCTTGTATGTATCATATTGTTTCTTTGACATTTCGCATTTCTTGGGTTTTATTTTCTCAGGCTATAATCGAAATGAGATTTTTTTTTTCGTGGTATGAAATTTTCTATGTTATTGGAATTTTCCAATGAGAATAAATATAGTCGATTTTGTTTGATTGATATTTCTATATTGTAAGATCCAACGAAATTTTGAAAATTTAATTATAAAATGAAATTAAATTTATTTTTAACTTAAATCATTCCGATCAAAGTCTTAGTTTTACCGTCAATTTGAATCAAATTTCTCTTGCACGTGGGTCCCTACTAAGTTTTACCCTTTTTTATTTTCTCTTGATATTTGTTTTCCATGCTTCAAAGTAATAGTGGAGATTGTTTAGACGCAGGCTTTCTAAATGATGGCCATTGCCCATTGATATGCAATTATGCACAACTCTTTCAATGTTGTATAATAATTGCCAGCGAAAGGTACATTATTTTAACTACAGAGTAGATTTGCGTTTTAAATATTTTCAAATAAAGTATACAAGAAAGAAATCTTTTGAGAAAATTTAAAATTGAAAAATACTGATATTGTCAATTTAACTCATTATCAAGTATTCCTCAAAGGCAAATGATCAACTTAGTTTTAACTTACCTAAATGATATAATGTTTCAGTTTCAGAGAACAAAGTTGTATTTATTTTTTATAATTTTGGAAATTATATAAGAATATCAAATAAATTTTGCCTGGCAAAAAGGAACGAAAAAATTATTATTATCAGTGCGTGTACATCTATTCTAACTCTTTTATTTATTTTCCATGACAAAATATCAATGTCAAAGAGCCCATAGACGGATAGACCTTTGCGAGGGTAAAGTGTAAAAGTTATCTTATATATCCTTTCAATGATGTAAGCATGACTTTTATTCCTTACAAAAATTAATGATACGACTTTGAATAAGAATTTTGTAATTCCTGATATTACAGGTCAACAACGTTATGTAATATCAATTATACTATTTCAGTTCCATACAAATCTAAAATTTGTTCAGCAAAAGGAAATCTTCATTTCTGAAATTGTAAAAAACTAACCATTTTGTCACGTTTTTTTTAATAATTATTTTTCAATCAATTTTAGATTTCAGTCGTGATTCAGTAATTTTATAGTTTGATCTACATCTCACAATTGTTGAAATTGTCGACTGCCAAATAAATGCAAGATCACATGACTTTTTTGATAAATTAGATTGCTAAATTAACAATTGCTTTGCAATCATGCAAAAATTATAAGTCCTCAACACTTACAATTGCTCTGAAAATGACATAAAACATGTTGAATATAATTAATTACCTTGCTTAAAAACATACTGAATTATAATTCTATAGAATTAACTCACATTACATTTCCAGTGCTTAAAAAGTTATACCCAGAGAGGAGAATCCAAAGTGGTGCATGAAAATTATTATTTCTTGAAGGCAGACATCAATCAAGTTTATTATTCTGAAACGCCCTGACTTCTCTTCAATATTATGAATTGTGATTTTGTCGACAGTGTAGGAGAAGACTTTATAACAATTATTAAAAAGTATAGGGAAAGATTTCGAATTGTTGTTAATGATGGAGGGTTTTGTTAGAATTTCTCAAATGCTTCGGGCATGCCTGAAAGTTTTCATTTCGCAATCGTTGCTTGCCGCGTATTCATTTTCCTTGGAACTTCAGAAATTCAAATACGCCTCTCTCTGTCTCTCTCTCTCGCTCTCTTCAACTCTCTGGAAATCTCGTGATCTTTCCAAAGCTACACAATCTACAACTTTAACCCTCCAATTCAGTTGAAGAACACAGTAGTTCGAACTGGTAGATTGATTTTCGACATGGATTTCAAGAAGCTCTTTCATCAAGCAGTTCGGGAGATGTAAGCTATTCCTTGACTTTTATCGATTTCTCTTTCATTTTTTTTTTCTGTAATTTAGTGTAATTCGGTATTTGTTGCTTGCTTGTTTCAGAAAGAGAGAGGTCAATTTGAAAGTTCTTAATGTGCCAGAGATTGAACAAAAGGTTTGAATTATTTTCTCCTCAAAATTTTGATGGTTTATTCGGAAAGGACTTAACTTTTTAGTATTTTTGTTTTTTCCATTAAATTTATTCTTAATTTCAGGTTCTAGATGCTACAAGTGATGAACCATGGGGTCCACATGGATCTGAGTTGTCAGAAATTGCTCAGGCCACCAAAAAATTGTTAGTACAATAGTTTGTTTAAAACTTCAAATTAAGACATTTTTTTCACACTTATACCATTCTGTCCATTGTCTATTTATTATTCTCTTACTATACTTTTCTACAACATGTATGTAGCTTAGATTGTGATTTGGCAATGAATATACTTTGGCAACGGCTGAACAATACGAAAGCAAATTGGCGTCACTTATACAAGGTATGAAGAGGCAATTTGGTCAATAATTTATACCAGAAATAATGATTTATCAGTGAATAACATTATTTCTGTTTTAGGCATTGGTTGTTATTGAGTACATAATTGCAAATGGGTCTGAGCGTGCTGTTGATGATATTTACGACAACATCTCTCAAATAACTGTAAGTTTTTTCTTATTTTTTTTGTATAAAAATACGGTTTCAAATATTTGTCAAGTATATCTTTGTTAATTTTTTTTTTTTTTTGAAATTTGAAATTCGAATTTGTGAAAGACAGGCATTATCAAGATTTGAGTGTATTGAACCTAATGGGAAGGATGTGGGGTTAAATGTAAGGAACAAGACAGAAGCAATTTTATCTATCTTAGACGACAGGGAAAAGCTACAACAAGTGAGGGAGAAAGCAGCAGCCACACGTGATAAGTAAGCTCTATCTCCTTGTTTAGCTTCGAACTTTTTATCATTTTTCTTTTTTCCTTTTTTCTTATGCCTTTCAATATGATTAATAACCAAAAAGAGAAAGAACTTGACCAGTATATCTGTATATAGCAGGTAGGTGTGGTCTAGACCAGTATTAGTCTGCAACAAAGATTAGATTGCTTTAAAGGAAATGGTACTGGTACTATACCAGTATAAATATAGAATGGTGACCAAAAGTACTGTATATTAGTATTTTAGTTAAACACCAGCCAGAAATTTTGTACTGATAAAAGTGTAAGGTGCGATTGTTTCTCTTATACTTGTTTCTTCATTACTAGGTATATTGGTTTATCTTCAACTGGAATCTCATACAAAACAAGTTCAGCAGCATTTAGTAGTGAGAATTATGAATCTAGCAATGGATATGGAAGCACCAATGGTTCAAAAGAGGCTGACCTATTAAATAGCAATAAAGAGAGCAATTCACGTAATGGTGTTGAAAGAGATCAATACAGCAAAGAGAATCTTAAGCACAAATCTCAAGGGAGCACATTAAAGGACGACTTTGATGAGGACTTTAATCCACGTGCTGCGACAGCTACTTATAGTAAGTATATCGGCCAAAGTGACAAAGGAACCCAAAAAATCATTGATAAATGTCAAATTGTAAACAAATAGATAGGAAAAAATATAGCAGAAGTGCCAGCTTTGTGACTGAATGTTTTTTCTTGGTAATGTGAACTGTCAAGTGATAATTTTTCTGACAAATATCTTAACCAAACCCAAGGAAATCAAAATGTTTTGTGAAATATATGTTCATGTTGTACCACAGATAAATCGAGATGTGCTAATATTGTTATTGACCTTTTTGGTCTTGGCGATTCCATCAGCTAATAAAAGCTCTCAAAGAGTGGACCGCTTTGTGCCTAATTTGATGGATGACATAACTGATACACCCCTGTCTACACCAAATTTGAAAAACGCTACAAACTATGGTCAAGAGGAGGTTGATTTATTTGCAGATGCTGCCTTTCAATCTACAACATCCACTACAGAGACAACTACATTTCAGGTATGGCTAATATATTCATGATTTTAGTTTCCATTTACCTATTTATCTTATTTCTTCTTCTATCACCCTAATTTGTCACATAGATTTCTTCTCCATATTCGTGAAGGTGAACAACAATAAATTTAGACCAAGATAAATTAATTTTCCTGTCCCTCTTTCTGTGAAAGGCATAACAATATATATTTTATAAGGGTAATTTGGGAAAAACCGATAAAAAATCATGAAATTAGGTCTTTCTTAGGCTTAATATATGTATAGAGACCATGATATGGCAAAGCAGGTCGAGATGTGAAATCGTATTGAGCAAAAGAAAAGCAAAACAGCTCAGTGCCATGTCGGGCCCCCCAAGAGTTACCAAATAGCATGATTTTTGGTAATATTTGCATGGTAATATTGATCTCAACCTAATTTATATTTGCAGGGTATTATTGATCTCTTTGCAAATACTTGTCATGAAGAAAAGCCCAATGCGTCTGTTTCTGGTAACAAAATTGACAACAGCTTCGACCCTTTTGCCTTGATGCCTTTAAAAAATGCTGATACAAGCAACTACAAGTCTGATCAGACAGAGGAAATTGAATTCCAATTTGGTGTTTTCACATCAAACACTGAAATATCTGGAAAGTCCACAACTCAGAATGGTACCTTTCAGGCTAAGTCAGGGATATGGGCAGACTCCTTGAGCCGGGGATTGATCAATTTTGATATAACTGAATGTAAGTTTCTAATCATCGGTCAATATTGTAGAATCATTTTCTAACATTGGTTTTGCCACAACTTATGTGTGTGTAGGATGTTTACAAAATAGATAGCATTAAGCTTTCTTTTTTCTTTCTTTCTGCAGCAAAGAAAAGTAGTCTAGCTGATGAGAAACATTCAGCACTCAGTCAAAGCCAAGCTGCTAGAATCAAGTGATTTTATAATTTGAGTATCATCAGAGGCATAACTTAAAAAAGTTTTGCTCGTTTTTGAGTGTATAGTGTATTAGTGTTCTATCTCCTTTTTTTTTTGTTCCCACGGCCTTACACATAGATGTACATATATTATCCAATTAATAATGCCATTGTTCTATGGGAAGGGGGAAAAAAGTTATTTTTATTTTTTATTTTTCTTTTCGGCCTTGTTTTGTAAGTATCCTTCTAAGTTCCTGTTTCCGAGCACCAATTTTCCAAGATGTACTGTCGACTTAAAAAAGTTTTCTCAACTTAGCTCCCTTTTGGAAATCAAAATTACAATGCCATTTTTGGTCCCCTACACTGCTCATAATTCTCTTTAGCATTGATGCTTGCAGTTTCAAAACAGAAATGTGGACAATGATCATATACTACTCTGAGGTTAAATTTTTGTCAAATTTTAAGATTTTTGTGCAGGATTAATAAAAATCGAAACCAACTATTTGTTGCCACTCAATGTCACTATGACGACTTGACCAGACTGAAAGCATACGACTCCAAATATTACTTTGTAGCGACGAAAAACCGCTGTCATAAACACTGTCAGCCCTCTCTAAGGAAAAACGCTGTGATTATTAATATGATGATATAATCAGGGAGTTCCTATTTACATTTTTTTTTTGTTCGGCTGTTTGAAATTTTGGAGTATTTTATAACAAAACCAGATGCATATTAATATATTGTATATGGTACTGCTTCTGGGTCCAATTTGCTAACTAACAGTAACAGCTATTCTATTCGAGAAACATAAGATGAACAAGTTTCGGCCCAACTCATGTTCTCTCAACTCTCAAGTGCTTGTTATGGCCCAGTTTCATGAGCTGGGGGCTCTGGGAAGATCCGCATCCTCTACCCATCTCTAAGAGATGGGTAGGGTGTCCATCTCATCACGACCGTCTGATCTAATCTGGACGGTTCATTTTTTTCGGATCAATAATTTTTTTCGGGAGTGGTGGAATGCACGGGGCTCCTTTAACCGTTGAGATTAAATCAGACGGCTGACATTCAGAAATGGGCACTCTACCCATCTCTTAGAGATGGGCAGAGGATGTGGTTCTCCTGTGGGAAGGACCCAACCTAGTCCGACTCGCATCCAAATTTTTAGCTTTAGGATTTTCTTATTTTGTAACATCCTGTAGAGGTCCCACAAGACAGAATAAGTAATAAAGCATAACGGATATTATAGTGCTATTCGCACCCGATTAACGTAACCCGAATCCGCATGTCCTAGTCATTTGGACGGAGCAGGCCAATACAACGCCGCTACTCTCTCTCTCTCTCTCTCTCTCGCGGTCTCTCTGTCTCTCTCAAAATCAAGCATTTCTCGCATTCATCAACCATGTACAGAGCTGGAAGAAGCCATTTGAGGTCTCTCAAGGTCAATCTCACTTTAACTTTTCTAAATTTAAAATCATCTATTATGCATACGAACCCACTGTTTTAATTTGTACAATTTTCACCTTCATGCTCAACAAACTGATAACAAAAAAGAGCTCAATTTCTATTGAATTCAGGAAAAGAAATTGTTACAGATCGTGGCAGCTATGATTGTATATAGCTCTCACGATTGAAAATTTTCTAAGAAATGTGGGAGATTATATAAGTTCCTTTTCTTCTCCCTTGATTGTGCTATTTTGTGTGATTTGGGCTTGTTCCTTATATACTAATTTTGAGCTTGTCACTATGTTTCATGTTAATTTTAAGAGACTTTAGTTGCTATTTAGTATGAGAATCTTACTATATGCTAAAGTTAAGCTCACACATAGTAGATAGTTGAAACGACCAAGTCGGCTACAAAATAATTTCAAGCCTGATCAGGAAAAATAAAAAGAGAGTAAAAGTAATTGGTCTGTACATTAATTGTGCTGCCTGAATTTCATTATTTCAATTTTTGAGAAAGATGACAAATTTATGTGAATGCCATACATGTTTGGGACCTCGCCAGTAAGTTATTATATTTATATGGGATTGTACCATTCATGTTCATTTTTAGTATACCTTGGCCATAGTCGGTGTTCTTAAAATTTCAAAAGAAATGAAAGTTACAATTATGTTATATCAGAATCAAGGAACTAAGAATGAAGAACAAAATACCTAATTTGAATGGAACTCATCTGGTGCTATGATACTAGATTAGCAAAATGAGAAAACCCAACACTACAATTGACTAAAACAGAAGCACATCATATTGCAGCTTGTAACATCATAATATTAACTATTTATATTTCAAGAGTTTTTTTTTTTATATTGAGCTATCCAGTTCTAATTTTTGTTTCTTGCCTCTTCAGAAATTTGCTGCTAGTAGACTTGCCAGTACAAGTGTTGAAACAAAGCCATCTGGTAATAGTGGCTTCTTAAGTTGGATTAGTGGTGACAAGTCAAGTCTATTACCTCCTCTGACACTCCCTTTGTCAGGTGTTAAAATACCACCACCTTTGTCTGATGTTGGAAGTCCGGATACAACCAAGATTACAACTCTCCCGAATGGTGTTAAAATTGCATCCGAGTTTTCACCGGTATGAGACTTGCTTAAGTCTGCATTCTTTTTTTCTTTTTGATTGGCTAAAACATACAACACAATTGCATTCTCAAGCCAATACTAGTCTTACTCAGAATTTCACTTTTTCTAGGCAAAACAAAAGGGTGTTTATGTTTTTATGCACACAAGTACTTTGCAAAAAACTACTTCCTAACTTATCCAACTAATTAATCAGAACCCAATTGCATCAGTTGGACTGTACATCAACTGTGGCTCAATTTATGAGACACCAAAATCCTATGGTGCTACACACGTACTAGAGAGAATGGCATTCAAGACCACAACCAACCGAAGCCACTTGCGCATCATTCGGGAAACTGAGTCAATCGGCGGAAACATTTCTGCCTCTGCTTCAAGGGAGCAGATGGGGTACACTTATGATGCCTTGAAGACATACCTGCCAGAGATGATAGAGGTGCTAGTCGACTCTGTCAGAAACCCAGCTTTCCTTGATTGGGAGGTTAACGAGCAGGTTAATTCACTTGAATTATTAGTATATTTTAATATCTACCCAGTCTACAAGCTCTATGGTTCTGACAAACACCCCTCCAGAACAGATTCTGTAGTACTTCCCAAGGCCCTCAAACCCATAAAGAAAAATAATTCAAGTTAGCTATCATAACAACATATACTGTTCTTGATTGATTGATCAAAATAAGTTGAAATTTTTTTATTCTTTTGCATAGCTATTGAAGAATCTAATTTTAGCTAAGTTCATTTTTTTTAATTCAATTCAAACAGGTTAATGAAGAAAAATTTTGCCAATGTAACTTTTAAATGCCTATCTTATGTAATTCAAATGGAAAACATATTAAGATAAGAAATGGTAAATATCTCATAGACTCTGTGAGCATAACAAATGTCAGAACTCAGAAGTATGGCTGTTTTCCTGATGTTGTAGTTGAACACCATAGGCATCCAACTTTAGGTACTGGTATATATCCAGCCAACGGTATTCCGTGATTGCAAATTTGCAATTATATGTTTATTCATTGATTGTTTCTTAAAAAATTCATGGTATAACAGTTGCAGAAAATAAAGTTGGAAATACAGGAGGCCTCTAACAATCCACAAGGCCTAATCATGGAGGCTATTCACTCGGCCGGTTACTCAGGCGCACTAGCCAATAGCCTTGTCGCCTCGGAATCTGCACTTAGCGGATTGGATGGTTCAATCTTGGAAGACTTTGTTGCAGTAAGACTTGCTGAGTTGCCTGTACTTTGTCATTGTTAGGGTTTCGGTCAGAGTGCTTTGAAATTTTCTATATATCCTACCTTGTATAGAAGTTACAATTTCAAAATGAACATCTGATTTTCCATCTAGATACTAATTAAAGGAACCTACTGTTGTATCTCTCAATTCACCCTTTATTAACCATCAGATATATAATCTAAGATGGAATGAGGTTTAGCTTTCCTGGGGCATTTTAGCGACTCCTGTGTGCTCATGAACTCCCAATTTATGCAAAATTTAATGGTGGATATCACGTCGATAATGGTTAACTTGACAATCTTTCAATGCCTTTTTTTTTTAAATTTAGTCAAAAAGAATTTGACATGGAAAGAGGCTTATTGAATTATTGTTGGCCTTGTAGATTAGTTGTCAGGTTCATGCAATTGAAATGTTGTTTGACAGTCCAACAAAGGCTGTTAAATTGTGGCCGATGAAAAGTTCAAGTCTCTTGATGAATAATAAAACTTGCACCAAATTTCATCATTTATGTGCATGATATATATAAAGTATACATAACATTCCAAATACTTGATAGTAAATCATGTTTCAAATACTGGATTTCAAAACTAGAAAATTATTTTTGGATGATTGTCAAGGTTATCACATTAATCCCATTGTCGTGATCCCCACCCTAAAAATAATTATCAAGAAAGGTATTAAATATAGTTCACTTGGTGCTTTGCAGCACTTGCCAGCCAATTGATGTACCAACCCTGACTAGAGTGGTGCTGATGGTTTCATACATTGGTTTTTGTTCGTAACTCCACTGGTCTTGCTTTATTCAACCTCTGACATTACACTCTTGATTTTTAATTTCTTTTTTTGTTCATCATTTATCTCTGCAAATCCAGGAAAACTACACAGCACCTAGGATTGTATTAGCAGCATCAGGAGTGCACCATGAAGAACTTACAGAAATTGCGATGCCACTTCTAGAAGATCTTCCTGGAGTAAGAGTACCAGAAGAGCCCAAATCTGTCTACGTAGGAGGCGAGTATCGCAAACAATTTGCCTCCGAGGTTTGTCTATGTCATATTTTGTTGTATATGTTGGCATGGGCAGGACATGTAGCTGCAAGACCAGAAGGATGTTTGCAGTTGGCTGTTAGTTGTTAGCGTGTCTTTGTGTGTACATGTGATTGGGGTTGGGCATGGTCAATAATTTGTTCTGGTAGGTCAGTGAGTATAGGTTTTCTCAAAATGTCCAACTTGGAGGATGATCGTTCCGGTCAATAGACCACACCTCAAAGTGACGCAATTTCACAAGTATAATAGGGTGTTGAGTTAACTATGCAAAAGGAAATGGTAAAATGGCCCCCTAACTTTGAAAGGGCTTTATCTAATTTAAATTAGGAATGCAACACATCCTAGGGCTAGCGATTGTTCATTTCCCTCCTTTTGAGGTATCTACAGCCAGAGATTATATAACTTTCGATTTGATGTTTGTTTCTAAAGTTTAGTTCTGTTATTTTATTTGTTGTGGTCGACTTGTCCTTGATGTTTGATTTTCCTTTTACTTTCTTTTCTTGTATTTGGGGGGAGAAGCAGAATACTCATGTTGCTCTTGCTTTTGAAGTACCTGGCGGCTGGCATCAGGAAAAGGAAGCCGTAGCAGCTACTGTTCTTCAGGCCTGTAACAGACTTCTTATTTATTTGTCTTCTTTGATATTAGAAATATCATCCATCATTTCAAATTGATCCATATATGGCCACAATTATAGTTGCATATATCAGAGATAGATTTATTTGTCATAGACAGCTCGTAATTGATTGTAGTTTTTTCCTTCGGCCTTGTCATTTTAGATGCTTATGGGAGGTGGTGGCTCTTTCTCTGCTGGTGGTCCTGGAAAAGGAATGCATTCTCGCTTGTGTATGTTGTTTTCTTCTAAATTTGCTCATTAAGTCTGTTAGGTTGGGACACAGAATATCTAATCTGTGAGTATCGTTAAAGTTTATTTCAATGCCAGTATCTTATCAGGTGTCAATATCATTTCAGTTTATTTCAGTGCCAGTATGTACTTGCTACTATATTGTGAGTTTATTTTCTTTCCTTAGGTTCATTTCTGTCTGTCTATTCAGGTTTATTCTAGGAGGATTCCGATGGTGGTCAAATAATACCAAATGCACTCTTATATACCGACATTCACCAACTGCTTTATCCTTTTATGTCCTCTGTAGAGTTTGATCCACTAATTATCTTTAGTTGGAACTTATTTTACAGATCTTCGTGTGTTGAATGAGTTCAGGCAGGTTGAATCTTTCTGTGCCTTCAATAGCATCTACAATCACACTGGTCTTTTTGGGATTCATGCTAGCTGTGTAAGAATTATTAAATCGTGTATTTTCATTACTCTTTTAAGTTGTGGTGAATTTAGTTCTTTTTTCTCCTTGAAATATTCGGTTTTTTACTTATTAATTTATTATATAGAATATTCTTTATTAGAAAATTCTAAATTTTAAATCTATATGTAAAAATTGTTTAGGCCCAGGATTCCAAATCCCAATTCCCAGAAAATCTCAAAAATTGTTTATTAGTTGCCTAAAGATTGAATTTAAAATTTTCTATTTGTTAAAAAAGCTTGGCTTATTATATTCAATTGAAATTTTATGGGCTTAACTGTAAACCATAACTCCTAAGTAGCAGGCAAGGAACACAGTTTTCTGTCTCTAGATCAAATTTGCCAAGCATTTCTGTTGCTTTGTATTCAGGATCCTGGATTCGCTTCCAAGGCTGTTGATTTGGCAGCAAGAGAACTTATTGCTGTAGCTAGTCCTGGGCAAGGTGTGTTTTGCTCTCTGGTTTGCTTATTATATCCAGAACTGTAAACCTATGGATACTCCTGTGCACTCTCTTCTGTTTGTTTTGTTTTTCCTGTGTTTCTCCTAAGGAAATTCCCAATATATTGTCCAAACACCATGCCAAAAATTGTTATTTCTATCCCTGCACAACTGGGCATCTATGCCATCTATGCCCTCTGGTTCTTGTATCCCTTACAACAACAACTAAGCCTTTATCCCAAACTCTTGTATCCCTTACTAAATGAAAATTAAAAGCAGCATCATTGATGCAGAAATTTATGAGGCTTGCTTCAAATTAACTCTTATCTTATAGAATCTAAATTTTTTCCATCTGTTTTATGTGCATCTTTTTGTAGTTGACCAGATACAACTTAACCGTGCCAAAGAAGCTACAAAATCAGCCGTCTTAATGAACTTGGAATCCAGGGTAGTTCAGCTCCACAATATTTTTAGTATATTTCATTATCTTATTTTATGACAAATTCTGTGAAAGTATTATTTCATTTGATCACAGATGGTAGCATCTGAGGACATTGGGCGTCAGATTTTGACATATGGCGAGAGGTAAGTCTGTTTTTATTTTCAAATTAGTTGTCATTTTTTTGGACTTTAAGCTTAATTACCCTCACGGGTATAAATAATTGAATTATACACCAATAAGAAGAGGACAAGCAATTTGGCAGTGCTATAAACAGCTTAAATTTGGCTCTCTATCTTTAGCCAGAGAGTACAAACTTTGAGATTAACCATTACCAAACAGCCAGAGCGTTGAATAAACTAATAAATACTCACTATCTCATTTATATACTCATGGGTTAGTTTCCCTCTCATTTACTTAAAAAGGCTTGGCAACTCATATTTTGTTGTTTAAAAAAAGGAAACCAATCAAGCATTTCTTGGAGTTAGTTGAAGGAATAACAGCAAAAGACATAGCTTCCATTTCTGAAAGAATCATTTCTTCCCCTCTCACGATGGCTTCGTGGGGTGAAGGTAACAATATACTTTACGAAAATATCTTAGTTCTAATTTACTGAATCTGATTATCTGTTGTTCAGCTTAGTGTAAGTTGCAAAATGTTGAGATGGCACAATTAAGAAAAGAAAAAGCTACAAGATGTCCAGATAATTTGGGACACTGCTGCTTATCAACAGTATTTGGGTTTAGATTCCACAAGGGAGATGTTGGGTCTTGCTTCTCTGAATGAAGACCTTAGGAAAACAATTTCTGAATGTTTATTGATACCCTTCTCAAGAACTATTGTACGGCTCGGTAAGATCAGGCTTAAGTTCTGAGTTCTTTCCATAAGCTGATTGGTGCCAAACCATACCAAGACCTGAACGGTCACATGTTTACCGATGCATATTGCCAAAATTCAACCCCTCTAGGATGCTTATTGATATTTGTTTTTTTTTGTTTGACTTATTATTGCAGTCTATAATGTCCCCAGCTATGAATCTGTCAGCAGAAAGTTCCGTCCATGAATTTAACATGGCGTCATTAATTTTAAAATATAGTGTTTTTTTTTTTGGAGGTATTTAAAAGTTCACTTCATTTTCTGGACAATTTTTTTTTCTCATGGCATGGGGTTTAGAAATTTGGCTTTGTCGTTTGTACTAAACTGTTTTTGTTAGAGAGCTTGACGGAAGCTGCAAGGAGAGTTTGTAATAAACCGTTGCAAGGCATTTTTGTTGGTGACCCAGAATTTTGCTCTCCTTTTTTTTTTTTTTTTTTTTTTTTTGGAATGCTGAAATGTTGTACAAAGTCAGTTTTCCAGAAATTCAATCTTTTGTCTCACGCTGTAATGTAAGTATTTTCCCTCGATAATTGAAGGTTCTATAGTGGGTGGGATTTTTTAGTGTGTTTCTTTTTCTTATGATTTATTTTACAATTACAAATATTTTGTTTATTTTTCGTATTTTGATGCGGGGTTAGATTTAGCTGATGATTTTCAAGTCAATTAATTGTAAATACACGAACAAAATAGTTTAGGTCGCGTTCGATGCTTGGCAGTATTTTTACTTTATCACCGTTTTACAAAGGCTTCTAACTAAATTTATTTGCGATAGTTAATTATGACATTGTTCTTGGTTAACAAATTAAACAAAGAAAATGTTGCTTGTTTTGTAAATCAGAAATATGCATCCTTTTAAGTCGGTCTGTACATTAAAAAAAAAAAAAAAAAAAAAAAAAAAACTTCGACCTTAAATGTGATGACAAGCAAAAGTTAACATCTCTCTTCGGACAAGTTGGCACAAGTAATAGATTCTTGGAGTTTTTTTTTTTCGATAAAAAGGCACGTAGCCATTCATTAACTTAGAAAAGATTACAAATAATAAAGGCACCCTACGACCGAACTGACCAGTCCACCTTCCCAAAAAAATCCCACCCTACACGCACCTACCAACAAACCCTTCATTTTCTCTTCTGACTACTACCCAACCAAAAGAGAAAACAAGGAGAAACAAAAGGCAAAAAAAAAGAAAAAAAAAAAAAAGAAAAGAGAAATAAAGGAAAAAACCTTAGACTAAAGTCATAATTTACACATACGGATTCATTAATTACTACCCCTTTCCTTCTCTTTCAAAAGGTAATTCTTGATTTAGATCGATATTGAGCAGCTTCATTTTTGCCAAATCTTGTGCAGAAGGATATCCATGAAAATTAAGGATTTGCTTTCTTGCAATAATCGCCAGTTGATTACCAAGTTGTAACCTTTCCCTTTGTATGTAATCAAGTTCAATTTTATCTCTCACCCGATCCATTTGATAAATTTCTTGGAATTTATTTCTGGCGAAGGCAATAGAATTTATTCTCCTTAAAAATGTATACTCTTTTGCAAATTAATCCAAAGAAGAGTTGAAAAAAAAATTTACAAGCATAGATGTCGCTTTTTTTTGTTTGAGAAGTACCAGAACCAATAATTACCAGAACGCATTCAAATTGAATTTTAAATCAATTGTATCTATTTTTTTTTTTTTTTAGTAGTAACGTGTTAGCTTTAGGAGGCACAGCCGCACAGCCTCCGGATCTGAAAGTTTGCGTCATTCAAAAAAAAAATAAAATAAAATCTGAAAGTTTGCGTATTAGTAGTAGGTAAGGAATTTTTTGTGTATATGGGATTGAGGCGGGTCACTCTCACTAACAAACATACCCGCGTCAGAAAAACGCAAATTTCGAAGCAAATGCCGAATCCTGTTCACGTTAATCGTCATTCTGTCAGAATAATAATAAAAAAAAAGGTACAAAACTTTGTCGTTGCACGCCAGATACCACTTTTGGTTATTTATACTGTGAGCTTGGTGTACAAAATCCTTCCTAGGTTTGTTTACTGGGCAGTGGGCACAGGACAGATCCTTCGGACTACTATTTACTAGGTTTTAAGTATAGACTAGGCGTATGGAGAAAAAGAGAAACATGATATATTTATTTTTCGATTTTTGCCCTACGTGTCTCTCTCCCTATTTTAGATAGATTGCTCTGCTCCCCTTATGAAATAAAAAGAAAATATTCATTTGCTAAAATTCATCTTGCGTCAACTCATGCTACCTGCAGAGAGGAAGCGGCGGCGCAGGGAGGAGGCTTTACAAAGGTGCTAGCTTATCTGTGTCTTTTCTTTTCTCTTTTTTTTTTCTTCCCTTATTTCGAATCAGATTTCAATAACACCAAATATGTAGTTTTGCTCAATTAAATTGGTAAAATTAAATTTATTTCTGGGGTTACGAATAAGGTTCAAGTATTACTTGTCTTTTCTTGATTAATCTGATCTCAATTTCAATGGTTGCTGGTCTAGATCGCGATTTATATTACAAACAATTATTATTATTGAAAGTTAAAATTGGTCATGATCATAGAGCTGCTATCTCTCACTTTTTGAAATTTCGGGATTCGTTTTGTTAGAAAGAAATCCTTATATATCAGAAACATAGATGGAGGAAGAAAGCGGTACGGCTTGTATATATAATAGCTGTTCTCGAACGAATGTGAATATTAGGATTATAGGATATGATCCATCATGCTTTGAAGTAAGGTTAGGTAGTTTGAACATTTTCCTAATGCTTTATTATATTTCATTGTTGTGTGGAGTGTGGACTAAGCGCTTAGTTACTAAAATGCCTCTTAATTCATTCGCAAGAAGCTCTTTCTCCTCGCCAGACGGAAATGATTAAGCTTTTTCGCAAGATTTTATAAAGGTTTTTCATTCGCAAGATATTATAAGTTTTGAACATCATGATTATTAAGCTCTTTCATTAGCAAGATTTTATAAGTTTTTTCATATACATTTTTTTATGGCAAAGCGCTAGAAAGTTTTCATTAATACAAGAAAGTGTATCAAAGTAAAAACGATCTTACACCATTATCAAAACTGGTACACACAATAAAAAGCATCATAAACTCCTACAAAAGTTCATACCCAGCATGTACCAATACCATACAAACACAAGTAAACCACACAATAATGCATTATCAATCTTTGCAATTTACTTGTTATGAATAGTTGATCATATAATCACAATAGAGGTCAAGTATCAATTATAATTGACAAATCTCAAACCAAACCACACAAAGAACATACACTGCCAACGTATTTACACTCCTATATACGTGGAAAGCAATAAAATAGTGCTAAAAAACAAGAAATCACAAACAGACAACTACATAACATGTTCTTTAGAAAAGAAATCCAGGGAGGAGGCTTTACAGAGATGCTATCTCATATAACACCAGATATTAGCGGATCAGGATACTTGAATTCAGGTATGCTGTCGAGCCTGCAAAAGAAAGCTTTGTTGATTAAAAACAATCTGTTTAAGAAAGCTTTGGCGGTAGCCCAACATCACCGCACAACATTAACCTTTAGAGCATGCTAAATAAAAACTATGCCCAAAATGTCTCTGCTGCTAGAAAAAAAAAATGAACATATATTTCATTCAATACCTTTGTCTGATTTTGAGCATACCAGATCCAAGTTGCATAGGTATACCCATTATGATGCATTCGCAGACTCCCTCAATCGGGTCTTCCTTCCCACTATATGCTGCGTTGAAAATATGCTCAGCCGATTTCCCAATTGAAGCCAACTTGAGTACAGTACTCTCCTGCTTTTGAAATACCAAACTTAGTAAGGGGAAGGACTTCACCCTGTAAAATTGAATTTCAATATGTACAATCAACATAAAAAAATGAGGAAATAGGAAAATGATTATTATGTCAGGTATCAGCAATTTATGAAGAAATGTTTTGTATCAGCAATTCATGAAGCCTACTCTACCAGAGAGTTATGAAAACATTCTGTAAGAGCTAGATGTCAAAGCCCTAACCAGCTTAAACACCAAAAGCAATACCACAATTGCTCTCCACCACAAAACTCTTGAGTAATTCTGCTTGGGGTATAAAATTACAAATCAATTGAAATACTTACTTTATAAGTCATGCAATCAGCAAGGAGCATCACATGGCGAATATCAATGCTCATACCATAGCAGTGCATGGTGGACATTATCTCACTGATGATAATTTTCCTTGCAGCCTCAATGCCTAGAGTGCGCTGCACCTCCATCACATGGTTGCTTGTTGTTTTGCTTCCATCTATCCCGGGAGTCCCCATCACAGCCAAAAGGTTTGTGCTGCAAAATTTTTAGGTCAGTTTTATAATACTGAAGTGAAAATCACAACCCAGTCATATTGAGTGAGCTTAACAATCTAATTTTTAATCCATATAAGAATTAATATAAACAATATATAAATAAATTGGGATTTATTCTTATCCAATAGATCCTTAGCCTCAGCCCAGCTACAAAGTAGCAGGATAGCACACCTTTGGATCAATATTCACCTCCCCCAAAGTTTTTCTACTTTTTTTTTTCTTTGGGGTGGTGGTGTGTTGTGCTGCTCAACAACTTCATATATTTCTTTTGATGAAAATTCTATTTGTGTTTCCTTTGACTATATCCCTTAAGATCTACAAAAAAAGCAAGCATTTTGAGAGGAAGTCTTGGGTGGTGGTTAGATTACGGATCTAGTTAAAGACAGCCATCAGGGATCTAGTATCTAATAACCTGTTTCTTGAAAAAAAAAAAAAAAAAAAAAAAACTTTGAAAACATTTCTATTTATTAATAAGATTATTAATAGGCTTTTTGCCTATAACAGAGAAAAAAAAAATCTGTTGGTTGTCTGGCTGGATTATAATAGCACAATCTAAAAGCATCAAAGTTAAACACACACACACACACACACAGAGAGAGAGAGAGGGTACAAGTGAACAGAACTAACCCTTCAACCATAAGATGGTAAACGTCAATTTCCTTGTTATCTTCATTTTTTTTCTTCTTTTCGATAACTGCACGCTCAATTGTAGGGATACCCTTGGGACAAATCAATTATTAATGCAGGTTAATAATAGAAACAGAAATATCGAAAAGTCCAATTTTAAAATTATGATTTTACCTTAACTACGACCTTGGGGAGAACAGACTTTATATTGTGCAGTTCATACCGAAGCCTGCTCCTGTCCAACTCTGGTACTTCTATTCTAAGCTTGTCATTACAAATCACTCTGACATGCTGAAATGATACATAAAATGTAAAAGAAATTTTGAAAAACTATAAAAAATGGCATTTCTATTTTAGGACTTCACTTTGTGGTATTTTCAACATGGCCATAGCCCATATATAATACAGGTATTCATAACCAAAAAAAAGCGATAATCGATTGCGGTGAAAAGTCCACACCTGAGCTTCCAACTTCATTTTCGGATGCTTCAATATTGATTGCTTTACTGTCTTAGCAGATATATTCATATATAAACTGCCAATCCTTTTCATGTCAAGCTTCACATCAACATATGGTTGATCTGCTTCCAGTACTTCCTTTATAGAATCCACAACCTCACCCAAGACAGTCTTCTCAATCGAGTTTTTAACCATGTGAGCCGACAACTCGGCTTTATCATTGCATAGAAATGCTGTGATCATAGGGGTGCTTATATTTTTCTTTGCATATATGATCTCCTTGATCCGAGGCACACCAACAGTAATATACATGCTAGCAACTCCAGCAAAGTGGAAGGTTTTAAAGGTCATTTGTCTTCCAGGCTCTGCAATACTTTGAGCCCCAAGTGCCCCAACTGCAGTCCCTGCCTCTATCTTTTTAAGTTTGTATCGTGATATGCAAGTTTCAAGGAAAACCTGCATGACAAAGCAAGTTATGTGAGGATAGACTTATATTACTGTAGTCAAATGGAAATGTATGGCTGATATCCCAGATATTCACCAAGGGTTAAAAATAACCAAGGATTTCAAGATAACCAAACCTTGAGTTGCTTGGCTGATATCCCAGATATTTTAGCCCGCTCTTTCACAAAATCTTCTAATAAATCCTTGAAGCGACACGTGAAACCACCTTCAGGAGACATATCAAACCTCGATAGCCTTTCATCAGTAAATTTCAAGATTTCTGAAGGAGATAAAACAGCTTGATTTTGGAGTGGACAAGTGGCCTGATAACAAAATAGTACAGATTATTTTTAAAACTTCTATATTTTAGTTCTTAGTTGAGTAGTATCCTTTTAAGTGTTGTAAAACTTCAGATACCTGATTAGCACATACAGATTAAAAGGGTGTTTAATATAAATTGACAATGTATCAAATTCGTTAGTGTAGAAATTTGATAATAGCATGGTGGGTGAGAGATACTAACCATGACATTCATAAACAACTGATCAAAATTTAATGGCACGCCATCTTTTCCTTCCATCTTTGCCGGGTCCATGCCATCATCTCCGTATAGAAACTGTACTATTCCACCACTTGCATTTCGAACAGTCTGATCATAATATACTGCAAGATCCTCCAACCCTTTCATCAAATTACGGGATATATATCCGGTTTCTGGGATTTTAACCTATATAATGAACAATTTACTTAACTATTATGCAAGTGACAACTTAGTTTACAAATCCATTTGTATTTAGTAAAATATGATAATACATACCGCACTATCAATAAGACCTTCGCGTCCACTCATTGTATGGAAGAAGAACACAGTTGGAGTCAACCCAGTACTGAATGAGCTCCCAACAAAACCTTTTGCCTACATAATATTAAAACAGTAGATATTGTGTCCTTATTTTAATCTTGCCAGCCAAATTATGTACACAAAGATTTCTTTCTACTCACTGCAGGTGTTTCTGAGTTGATAGGAAAATGAGGAAGTGATCGGTCTATGAAGCCATTAGGAGCACGCTTGCCATGAACTAACTGCTGACCCACACATGCAACCATCTGACTGATATTTAAAGGAGAACCCTTTGATCCACACTGAGACATGATGAGTGGGCTATTTCGCCAATGCAGCTCCTTCATGCACACCTGGTCAAAAAAAAAAAAAAAAAAAAAAAAAAAAAAAAAAATCAGTTTAAGCCATTCAGAAGTAAACAAATGTGAGTGCACATAACATCAAGACATCATGATAAAATATAAACATTTATCAAGTGAGTGAAAGATAGATTTCCTTACATTACCAACACTAGATCTAATATCTTCAAGTTCCTTAATAATTTTTTGTTCAAGTGTCTCAGCAGAACTGGAGAGGATAAGCTCATTGCATTTCTTATACCCATCCTTTATTTTACTACTCATCTGTTCATACAAAATTTCCCTTGGTTGGATGTCATCAATCCCAATAGAGAACCCATGATTTCCTATCCATCTTGCACTGCACAAGTGTTATGAATCCATAATCAATAAATAATTCTTTTTACTAGATAAAATCTTCAAACTTTCACAGTTTAGCTGGATAAGTACCTAAATTTAGCCAACCGATTCATACAACTGGCAGCAGTATGTGCATCGTAATCCCTCAAAAGAACTGAATAAAAACCATTTCCTGAAAACAGGAAGATCAAAATATAACAGGTCTAATTTTAGAAATACAATTTCAACCAAATTTAAATAACATAAATTTAACAAAACTAAAATAAGAAATAGTGCTACCTAAAGTGGCCTTCCCAATCTGTCCACTTATTAGTTCACTGTTAAGGAAATACACCCAACCGTCAGCTGGACACATTGTCTCAGGACACATACTCTCATGTCCAGTATAGTTCTTCTCTCTAACAGCAAGATTCAAAAACACCGGCATTTGGGCATTGGGCCTCACAAGCACACTAAAAACTTGCTTACCAGTCCAAAGCTCGATTGGCTGCATTTCCAAGTCAGGCATGGGTGACAAAAACAAACTAATTAGTATAAACCAAAATTATTAGGTTGTGAATACAAAGCATGTATCAAGAAACAATGTGATACTTTGATTAAAGCAGGTGTTGGCAGATCAATGGCTTCAATAGCGTCACCGAGGTAAAAACACAAAAGAGAAAAGGTTGATCTATCATAAAATGTGTCCTTTCTTGTTATCAAAAAGGATGTGGTCAAAACATCTTGAGTAGATGCCACCAGTATCTCACCATTCTTTGGCGTGCACAAATTATTTTGCACCTGACAAGGACATAGAACAACCACATAGTTTTATACATCTATCTGAAAGAAGTTTCTTCATATGAATATATATTTTGTGGAATTCAGGAGTGGATAGAAGGGAAATTACTGTACCCCCATGAGCACGAGTGCCTCAGCTCGGGCTTCTTCAGTTTGAGGCACATGCAAATTCATTTCATCTCCATCAAAATCAGCATTGTAAGAATTGCACACTGACTCATTAATCCGAAGTGTCCTCCATGGCTTGATTTTTGCCTAAGTTGAAGAAAAAGTATACTCATTAGTTGCGACCAAACTAAAATTTTCTACTTGAAGCTCAGCAGTTTAAGTAGAAACAAAATCTATAATAAGTATTGAATTTAGAGAAGTGACATACTCTATGACACATAAAAGACATCCTTTGCAGACTAGGCTGACTATTTAAAAGTACAACATCTCCATCCTTCAAATGTCTCTCCACAACACTTCCTGGTTGCAATTTATCAGCAGCATTTTTTGTATCCGCAATTTTTAAGTCCCTGCACCAAGTCAGTAAAATAGAAAATGGAGATAATAGCATGCATAGAAAACCTCTTAAAATTTTCAATTTTTTCCCTATGCTGAATGAAATCAATCTAATAACAGTTACCACTTTGTGCCATCAGCAAGAGTAATAAAATTTGCTCCAGGATGTCTTCTCGGTCCATTGCGCACAGATCTACGCAGCTCCTCTATGTTATAGTTGGAAACTCTTTCTGGGTAAGTTAACTCTTTGGCCATTAGAACAGGAATTGCAACCTGGATCATTAACAAGCAACTATTTTAACAAAAATATGATCGTGCAATACCAAAAGAGGGAACATACCATATGGGTCCAATTTGTAATTCCAATTCCTAACTAGAAGGGGATAGAAACAGATAATACTGGATTGGCATAGTTTTGGCATCTGCTAGCTGTATGCACTGGTCAAAAGAAAGGTCAGTCTGCTAATTCTACATTTGATTTTAATTAGTCCAAGATTGTTATTTAATTCCACTTTGCTTCAATTTGTTTGACTCCTATTATTGCTCAATTTCTCTGTTTCTTGTGTAATACAATTTGAGAACTGAATAGAATGTTCAAACAATTTAGGCATAGCAAGAAAATTCCAAGACAGCCAAAGAGCCACAAGACGCAAAACAACAAAAAAGGGTACCGTACTTGGGACAATACCAATATTTTCAGGCTAAATGCAACACTTCAATAAATAGTAAGGGTACCAACCTCATTTATTTTCAAGACCATTATTGGTCGGTTGAGGTACAAAAGGAGACTCATTGTTAATATATTCTGCTGTGGCCATTTGAAGGGCTTCCCATAGTTTCTCCTTTGAAAACAAACAAAAAAAAAAAGGTAAAGGAAGGAAATGAAAAGAAAATTTCTACAGAAAAAAAAAGAAAGAAATAAGTCTTAGAGTTTTACCCTATCATACAAGGATCCACCAGCTTCAATATGACCCTTCAGTTCTGAGTTTATATTTATTATCTTTCTCAAGATACAAGTTGTGCTGTCTTCATAACTGCCATAAAACAAACCAATAAGGGTTTACAAAATATGAGCAGTACTTTACAAAGTCTGAGCAGATTTTCTTTCTGTAAATAAGGAGAGAGGAAAAACAAATACCTTGAAACATCTGAAGAACTCACAAGCACAGATGGTCGGATTGTTCCGGGTGGTACAAATATTGTTCTCATCATTAAGTTCTCAGGCCTTCCAAGTTTTAGCAATTCACAATCCTACAAACATAAAGAAAACTACAAGAATTTGCTGTAATGGCGTGGAAAAAAGTAGAGGTCTTTGCCGTCGATATATCGACGGGAATAATCATTTACGAGGAAATAGCGACGGGAATAGCTTCCTCGTAAATACTCTCCTGGCTAATAGTTTATATCCGCGAGGAAGCCTCGTAAAAGACGTTTTGCGAGGATAAATCGCAAGTTTTCGCGAGGGAAGGAAGCCTCGGCAATATTGTGGCCGAATGGTAACTGGCGATGTTTATCCCGTCGATATTTCCACGGCAATATTTATCCACGGGAAAAAAAATCAAATCTCCCGCCATTTTGGATTGCTCTTCCTCGGCAATAATATTTTTTCCCCGAGGATTTAAGAAGTTTATTACGAGCAATATATCAGCGTTAATGCATAAGAGCCTTTATCTTTCCCGTCGATATATCGACGGGATAAATACTGGTGTCATCCAAATCTCTAATTTCAGGCCCTAATATATTTACCGAATTGCCCCTGAGATTCTACCATACCAATATAATAAACAGTGCCGAATGATATAAATATGAAAGAAGAAACAATTGAGAATCATTGAAACTATTTTTAAACATTCACAACATTTTCACAATAGTATTAAGATTACAAACACGACATGCATAAAATCTGCCAGTAATAATATACCTTTATGTTCCCATAAAAAACTAAAAAGAAGTTCTACGTCATCTATATCTATTACATATGCCAATTTGGGTCTGTAGTGTTCAGTTGGGTATGAAACTAACTCCATTATGTATGAGGAAGTCATCGTTTTGAATATTGTCATATGCACCGGTATTTCCAAGTGCACCCCCGTTGCTCTCATCGCCTACTCCAGCCCCCTATAGTTTTTTTAAAAATATTATAAATAACATAAGACTAACTAGTTGATTGAGTAATTCATTCTACATAAATCCAAATTGTGGGCTAACATGATTTGGTCAAAATGCAGGTTGTATACGCACAGATGTGTTATTCACAATAATATATAAAGAATATTACAAATAAAATGGTTATGGTAATTGGTGAGGTCTAGACATGCTTCCTTATACCGTTCTGTTTGCCATTCACAACTTAGAAAGATGTTCCTTACCGGATATGTGGGCAAAGGACGCCCATTTTGTTTGTACAACTCCTGTATTAGGAAAGTGTTGTACTTATCACGTTCCGCTGCTTGCCTATCCCGTTCCGCGATCTCTGCAGCAAACATCCTATTCCTTTCCCCAAGCATTGCTGCGACCTCTTCAGACGTGTAAGTTGTATTGTTGCCTCCATCTTGATTTAGGATCGAGACATAACTTGATGCCCAGGCACGCTTTCTGATGTCGTTGGTTGGCAGTGAACTTGGTGGAAAAGTATTGCCCAGTCCATAGGCCTTACCATGAGAATTTCCACCACTTGCAATGCGAAGTAGATCCGATCCCGACTTTTCAGAGTAGTCAGGATCAGCCCTTAGCTCGACAAATTTTTCCTATCAATTACATTTACCAATTGCTTAGTAGAAGAATAATTGCATGAATAATAGGCTTAGAAGAATTAAATCAAGTAGTTCAGTCAAATACAAGTCAAAATTTAAGGTGTGACTACTGAAGGCAACAATTATGATGAAAAGTAATAGGAGTTTTGATACAGTACAAGAAGCAGGATTTCACCTTGTCATAAATAGCAGAAAAATTAATTTAGGTCCTTTTTTCAAAAGAAATATCAAGGTGCATTTAGAAGAAATGATTGAAATTAAAGGACTGGTTTGCAAAGATACAACCAAGCTGTCATAAGCTTGCCAGACATAAGAATGAAATTTTTATAACTGTCAGGCCTTACTTCTTGAAGTGAATTAAAAATGTCCAGTAGCATGAAATAAGGACCTGTAATATGAAGAAAGTCCTAAGGCATAACTGAAAATGGAAGTTTCATTTCTTTTATAATGCTTGAGCAAATATCAGAAATCAATTTCATATGTAAATAATATCCTCAAAAACTAGGTGTGTGTCATGCTTTAGAAAACTTACAACTAATCTAGTTAAATGTGTGGCTGCACATGCATTTATTTGAGTTATCACAAAGTTTAGTCTATCATTTTATCGAATTTAAAAGCTTCCTAAATGCTTCTGTTGTGTATATATATATATATATATATATGAATGCAATAAATACATGCTTTTACCTCTTAAAATTTGACCAATCTTCTCTCATTACTTTCTTTTTTATATTCTTTCATAATTCATGCACTCTATTGCGCTCCCAGAATGCTAATTAGTCCAGTATATTGCCGCATATCACGTACCAGAGATTTTTAATTATCCAGGCCGTGCAATAGTAAAGGGGGTTCGAAGGAAACTATCAGATAGTGAATATGATGCCGCACACTTCTGTGTCTTGAACAACTGTCCAGAGATTGAACCGTTGATGGGGTAAGTTTTTTTTCAAATACTCTCATCTGGGTAAATTGATTTGGAGGTCCATCTTCATTAACGTAGCATAAGGAAAAAAAAAAAAGACAGATATAGAAGAACAGTAGCATAAGGAGGAAAAAAAAAAAAACAAAGATGTTTTTCTCATAAACGTAGGTGATGACACTGGGAAGGGTCTGAAATAGGCAAATTTTTTTTTTTGAACTAGAAGTGACCCTTATAGGGCACCTGCTTCATTAAGAAACTAAACAAAAAAGTTATTACAAGTCCTTAGTCGACTACCAGGTGTATTATTTAGTGTATTATTTAGCCTTGTGATATTAATAAATGCCAAGGGCATTTCAGGAAAGTATATTAAAAAACAGAAATTAAAGCTCTATTTTTAATAATTGAATGAAAAACACTATTGCTAATTTTCAGTTGCTATTCTGTACTAAATACTCATGTTATTCTTTTATCTAAATGCTTGTTCCTTTACTGTTAGTGAGGGTGACCAAATTCTCATGTGCCAGTTGACCAAACTTGAAAGTTCTGAAATAGCTATACATTTTCGAAATATTCAAACTAATTAGATCTTTAGAACTTAATTTATAGCTAGCTGGTAATGAAAACTAGAAGGAAGCCTATTTGGGGGTTTGAAAATGATGCAACAAACAATTCTAACAATTCTGACATCTTCCAAGAAGAGAGCCATTGCCGCATATCACGTACCAGTGGCACACATCATTTACCAATTCCATACATTCATGTTATACCAGTAAAAATATTTGTAACTGTACAATGAATTGAGAAATTGAAAAAATAAAACATGCCTAAAAAGAGAAGTTCTAGGGACTAATTAACTAACAACTCATGAATCCAATCCCCATTATGCAAAGTTAGCTGCGAATTTAGGAGAAGGATATTTAGAAATATTATAAATCTATTTTCTCTACAAAATAAATTCTATGTAAGTATAGGAATCAGATTATAATTATATTTTAGGATTTGCATCCATTTCTTGTATAATAGTACCTATCAGATCCTATTTGCACATTCAAAATGTGAGGTTAGTAATCGGTTTCATGAACGAAAGCATGAGTATATAGTCTTTTATAGGGTGCACCTGAGTAATATGAATGACTACTTACTTGAAGTACTCAAAAAATCATGCATGTACCACCAGACAAAAATTTACAAGGGAAAACATAAAGAGATGTTTAAGAGTGATCAAATAAAATAGAATATCTAGTATCATACATTATTTATTTAAATCTCGTACATCCAAAAGTTTAAAACAAATACCAGTCTCATCATCGTAAAAAAAATTTGTATTGAAATTAGACAGTAAGGTCAAAAACAACATATATATATATATATATATATATATATATATATATATATATATATATGTACTTATAGCAGTTTATCAAATCCAAACTATAATAGTCTGATTTTGCCAAGGAAAAAAAAAACGTGATGCTTATATAAGAAGTTCTACCCATAGGCGATTTAGATTGAATAATCACACTTTAAAAACTAATATTAATTGGAAATTAAATAAACCACCAAAATAATAAAAACAACACAGCAAATTATACTTACATAAACCTCCTTAGATCTGTTATCACCAAATCTGATGGAGTTGATGTCGCGATTGCCCTCTATGATACCCGACTCATTGTTTTTCTCCGGAGCAACCTTCATGCGTAGGTATACCTCCTCAGGGGTAGGCTCACGACTAAGGTCGTCTTCCTTTATTATCCATGTTAATTTCATATGACAGTAGACATAAGCCGATTTAGAGTCATAAGAATTCTATATAGGCGTAATATGGTAAATTTTTTAAAAGGCTAGGTATTACCATTTTCTTTTTCAGTGTGTATGCACTCCTGGATCCTGAAAAATGGTGAACTAATTGTCCGGTTGCCAATCAATTCTCCTTATGCTTCAATGAGAGTTCCTGATATTCTTCGGTCGCAAACAAGTCGCATAAACCATCCCAATATTCTTGTTCCTTGCACCACTGAGGTTTCATCTCCTTCCACTTTTCGAATTCATTACCATGCTTTTGGTAACAATCTTTTCTCCTCTGACGTAGCTCATCAGTGTATCGTTTTGCAGCGATTTGATCAAGCACTGCACGACATTCGTTTGGCACTTGACCTTCACGCCACTTGTATCGATCCTGCCCAAGAATGAAATCATTATGCATTAAACTTTAATTCATAATAGTGGTCATATACAGAGGTAATTAAATGCCAATATGGTGACTAATCTGAAAAGGCTTTGCTTGGTTCTAAGGTCCATACAGTATCCAACTTTGCATTGTTAAAATTTACATCAAAGTAGAACTTATTATAGGGAAACAAAGTTTAAACCACCAGAAATTTTATATGCACTGCTTGCTTTGCTTCATCAGAGAAGGAGTGGTAGCTTCTATGTGGTCCATCTATTTCATTGAGAGCCAAAGTTCTGATTGTTGCGACCAATTGGGTTTTTGAGGCTGTCGTGTCAAACTCATCCTTTCCAACCTTCCAAACCTCTGGTTTGTTCGAATGTGTTGCACACGGTCTGATTCTTGTTTGTCCCCTCCCTTTACGTTTTTTGGCCACTGCCGCACCTTCATTAGAATCAACAATCTCCAACTCCTGCTCGAGGTGGGTATTAATTTCTTCATATCTGCTAGCTCGTGGCCTAGTAAGACCTCTCCCCCTTGCCATTTTGTGGATCTGATACAAGAAAGGTTAATTAATAGACTTTTTTCAACTAATTAGTACTAATTATAAGTGTAAGAGAGAACTAGTGAATCTTTCTCTCTTTGTAAACCTGACTAAACGTCCTCAGCTATAACCCTTAACTGGTCTTGCCTAATACAACTAATGGATCTTTAACAATGACTTAACCCAATAAGGTAACATAATTTGATCTAATGCAACTGCCCATTGTCTCTTGGTAACATAATTTGATACATCAAATCCCCCTAAAACCTGTAAAAGAAGGAAAACCAGTGAGAAGTATTTTTTTTTTTCTACAATACACAATTCTGAATATTTACAGAGGAACAAAGCATCACAATACAACTTGATCTGAAATGCCATGTACAAAATTTCCACAATAGCACTTTTAAGGCCCAAATTTTAGTTAATGGCATGACAAGAGAACCAATACTTGTGACTTAGATTTCCATTTTATCTTGGCTAATTGCCATTAAAAATTTCGGAAAGAGTACTGGATCTTTCTGGGCCGTTGTAAAGTTCCAACTTCACATGATTAATTATAATTTATTGGCAACCATATACACATGCATCAGCAAATTTGTTGTCCAACTGAAAAATATTTAACCTGATGAAGAGTGAGCTAATGATAAAATAAGACAGTTGCTGGTTGATTGAGGACAACATAAGTATTTATAAACAATATTCCTAACAAACTAATTTTTTTAAGACCAAAAAATTAGAACCAATACCAGCGATACAGTTAACTGGTATTATTCTTTTTACTGCTAATACTGACTCCTCTCTTTACTGGTAAACACATACCACTACTGTAGAAATTGTTTTTCCTTAACATGATCTCAATTAAAAACGCTAATTAAAGAAAACGCCAACACTAAGGGGCAAGTGAAATGCATATGGCACAAAAGCATAAAGACCTGTCCATGTTAGAAAATTCATACGGCAAGTGAAATGCATACGGCACCAATAGAAAATTCATGTTAGAAAATATTAAACCTATCCATGTACGTACGTGTATACTCCTCAATTCCTCTTCAATTCTTCCAAGTGCTGCTTCTAAAGTCAATATTGAAAAATTTTATATGGATTATTTCAGACGGTTGCAGAAAATTGATCTAATTTACAAATCTAAACAAAGATCGTAGTAAAGATAACCTAAAAAGTTAGAAAAAGAAGCAAACAAAATTACCCCTTTGGTGGAGGTCAAGCGTTCCGTTTCTTTAATTTGAAGAAATCAAATGACTCTCGAGTGGTAACCAGAGAGATTTATTTTGCAGTTAGGAGAGACTGGTTGGAGCGAAAATTGATTTGGAGCGGAAATTGAATTTTTTTGTTCGAAATCTGAAAACTGACCTCGGCCTAGAAAGACACCTGATTACAGAAAGGGATATGGAGTGTTAGAATTGCATTTTGATACTTGGATCGTGGATGAAGACATTTTCAAATCTGACGGTTGAAATTTTTTATTGCAGACAAATATTATCAGAGATATAAAGATGTTGATATTATTTACAACTTTTGAAGCATTTGATAAAATTTTAGCGGCAATTTTCGAATTTTTGGCGCGGCTTGTTAAAATTCGTGAATTTTACAGTTTCTTGTTTTTCATATTTTAAATATATAATATAATATAATATAACTGGTCCAATATGTGAATTATTAGGATATAAGTTAATTTGAAAAAAAAAATACTGTATTATATTTCATTATTCATATTAAATGTGAACAATTTTGAACGTTCTTCACAAAATTAATGGCAAAAAACTTGTAGTTTTGTTCCATATGCACTTTTATATAATATCACAAAATGAATAATTACTAAGCAAAAAAAAATTCTATCCAAGCAATAAGATTATACCTTTGTTATACGGACTTGGATGATATTATATATTTTTTATATGAATAAAACTTCATGCATTTTTTTGTCATATCCTACATATTATCTTAATAAAAGGAGTCTAGATGATGTAGTTTGCTTACAAAAATTATTCTAGGAAGCATTTACCAAAATCTCTCTTTTCATACTAAAAATGTTGAGATTCTGAGATGATTTACGATACAATTTATTGTGGCTTTCAATTATATAAAAATATATCACGTTTTGTTACATGCTGGTCATTTAATTATATAAAAATAAATAGTTTTATATTTTTTATATACAACAATATTAAGGTCACCGCTTGCACGAGTGATACATGTTTATCGTTTAATTTAGTTTCGTAACTAGCGTACATTTAATTATAAAAATTGTTATATCAATTATTATTATTAATGATGTATCATTTTATAAACAAAAAATTGTCATTTCTTATATTATTATACCAATTATTGATATTTATTATTCTAAAACCCATATAAGTTTCATCTATTGATTAATTTGGAGTCTTTATCTAATGCTAAAAGTGCATATAAATTAGTGAGTCATTAATTTTGAGCCTAGTATTTTAGATATATCATTTATTTTTTCTATAAATGTTTTTGAAGAATGTTATGTCAAATTTAGCAAAGCTAAATATATGCCCAAACAATATATAATTATTCCTGCAATAGCAATTGTAATTTTAAGTTCTTTATCTAAAAATGTTGATTAGCACGCATGCGTTGCTTAAATATGTTTTATTATTGTTCATTATTTATGGATTGATTGTATATATGTTGAGTGCTATGTTTGTTTAACACAACTATATATAACTAACAATATCTATAAACACGGTTAACAAAGTAATATTTATATGAGTAAGGTTCAGGTAGGGTTCTCCAATCGTGCGTGTCGTGTCGTGTCGTGTCGTATCGTGTCGTGTCGTGTCAAACACGATCGTGTTAGAGTCTCGTGTCGTGTCGTGTTGACACGAACTACTTTTTTAATTGTGTCGTGTCATGTCGTGTTAAATGGTGAGGATAGGCAACACGGCACGCATTCTGACACGATACGACTAACACGATCGTGTCGTGTCGTGTTGACACGTCGTGTCAGTCGTGTCAAATCGTGTCAGATTATTTATTATTTTTAAAATTAAAAAAATGTTAAAAAATTGAAGTAAAGGAAAAAAATTACTAAATAATAATTAAATTAGAACAATATGAGTCAAAGGATGGTAAATAATATGATATAGTATTATAAATTGAATTTGAAGTATTAATTTTATTTAATTAATTAACATTAATAATTAAATTTTGTCACACCCCGAACCAAGCCGTAATTCGAGATGAACAGCCCCGCCACGTGTACACACTCTACTGTGCACACGTAAGGCTATAAAACAGTGTTACAGAAATAAAAGTCACAATAAAATATCACATAGAATAATGGTTGTTTGTTCATACAACAAAAAGGACTGGTGAAAATAACACATAACAAAATATCCAGTCAAATACAAACAAAACAACTAAATAAGGAAACTACTCCAGCCCGGCTTGGTCTTCCGCGAAGTCCTCCTCTGCTACTCCTGCCAAACCTGAACCTGCTCCACAAGCAATTATGTGGGCTGAGTACATGAATACTCAGTGCGGTAAAAAGGTAGCTAGCAAGATTCTGGTTAAACTAAAGTCAGATCTAAACCATACTTAAGTTAATTACTTTTAAATCCTACTTAATGCATGTCTAGGTGATCTTAATACTACATGATGCTTTTCTTACTTTAAATGATATGCCCAAAGAAAATGTAAGATATCTGGATTTCTGGTGAATGAATAATATAATACGAGACATAGATAATTTATATAATACGAGAGAGTCAAACACCCGCACTCAGTAGTCAATCATAAGCATAACAATTCCAAAGTCAGATCTCACAATTCCCAATATGACATGGACCTTGCCTAGACTTCCAGAGCTCCGAAAGCTGGCTCGAAGAGTCCCGAAGACTGGCTCCAAAATTCCACACCCCCGTCGAGGAGTGGGTCAGAATACGCGGTACCGGTAACTGAACGTGCGGAGATCGAGAGGTAAGTCTAATGATGGCAACCAACCCCGTAGTCCAGTCGAAACAAGCGAGAATACATATATATCAACAACCTAGCAATAATAATAAACTACCAAGTGACCGCAGTACCGCCTAACGGTCGGTCTGCTGAGTGATCATCAGAAACGCGTTGCCTACGATCTCTATCATAAGGAGACCACCGGCATTTAGCTTGGGTGCAATCTCCCGATAATGGAAACCCCAGACAAAACGAACTTATCACACTCGGTCTCACTATCTTATACCAAACCAGATGCAAGTGTTGATTGAGGGCCCTTTTTAGTTGATTAATCATTTTAATAAATATGACCTATAAGTGCAGAACTAATCTGTTGATTAATGCTCTTAACTGTTTACTTAGTGTTAATGACATGCTATGCTTTTTGATTAATTAAAGATCTAATCCTTAATCTAAAGTTTAAAGAGAATCTAAAGGCATCCACACCTGGAAAGTAGAGTGTAGAGCTGGCTACTCTGCTGGAGGGTCGGTGAAGTCCTGCTCTGCTACACCTCCCTCGAACTCTGGATGATAGTCCTCAGCTACACCCGAATAGTCCTGCTGGTCACCTGACCAAAGACCAAAGTCTAACTTAGAAAAACGAACACTAGGCAAAACACTCAAGCTAACGATCCCTAAAACTATCCCTCAAAAAGCAACAGGTTCTGGTTACTAGGGTAATGTACCAGACTTGACTCTTTAATTATTTTGAAAAGGGGACTCAGTATTAAAATATATTACTTTAATTAAAGAAGTACTTTTAAATAAAATTTCGGCAGAGTTTCCTCTAAAACAGGTTGGAAGGAAGACGTTAAGACGAGTTCCTACAGTCCAAATCTACGCGTTAAGTCGTGATATAGGTTTATTTAAAAAACTCCGAAAAGTCAAACAAAAACAGTTTAGTATATTATAATAGTGTTTTGCTCAAGTATGAAAATAATTAATTAAAACTTCACAAAAAGATAAATAACGTTTAAATCCGGAATACGAAAATCAACAAATAGAGCTTAGTTTGAATAAATCTATTTTGGGATCATACGTGTCCGAAACAGTCATAGTATCCGATAGAGAAAATAAAATAGCGGACAATCTAATCATCTCCCAATTTAAGGCGCCAATCTATTCGGGTCCAATACCAGTTTCTCGGTCCACTTAGCTAGATAAAATCGGGACGAGGGTCAAGTTCTAGTTTTATTGATTTGGGTCCAAGTATCAAATTCTTATCTTAAAGCCCACATTTAAATAATCAAGTTTCGGACCTGGCCCAGTCCAGAAAAGTAAGTCCAACAGAAACAAACGGCCAGAACAGAGAGGAAACACGCAAGGCCCAGCCCAACAAGCAAGGCCCTCACAGGAACGGAAAAAGGGACAGAGCCCACAAGACAAGAAAAAGGGCCCCACCCGTCAGATAACGGATCCGGGTCCAGAGACAAATGGGTTTCGGGGATCAATTCCGAAACCCGACAGATAAATGCAATCCGACCCACAACACAGAAAATTTTACACAACAAACCCTAGATCTAATTTAATTACATAAATTTTACAGAGCAGACCCTAACAACAGTTTTAATTACCAAGAGGTCCTAAAGCAGTTCAAAGATATTTACGAAACAGTCCTAAAAGTTGGAAAAGTTCACAGATCAGTCCCTGGCACCTGAACACAAGGTACCAGCCAGCGACACAGATGAAATCCAACTGGTACAAGGCCTGACCCAGCCTATACCAGCCCGGTACAAGACCAGAGAGCAACAAGCAAGCAAAGGAACAGCCTGAACGACAGCCAACAAAGCCCAGCACACAGAGAACAACACACAAATCGCTCGACAGAGCTTAGACACAAGCATTCAAACATTACATCACATAAACAAGCGTCAAACGAGCCAACAGATCAAACACAGGTGCAAGCCTCGACACAACATCCATGGAATCAAACTAAGCAAGTCATAACACTGATTCAACAGAGGCATCGCACAAACCACACCTTTTAACAACTCGACAGATCAGACAAGCAATTGCAACAACAATTCAATTTCAAGCATGCCTCAACAGTTTAAAACAAGCATTTCAATGCCTCAACAATAATCAAGCCAAACACAGCACACAGATCACAAAATCAAAGGAGATAGGAACTAGGGTTTCGAGTTCGGTACCAACAGAGAAGGGAAGGGGGAAAAGAGGAAGCCAGCGCCAGCCACACCACCACGCCACCAGTGTCAGCACCACCACCTCGCCGTCGACTACCTCCTCCTCCGGCTACAGTCTCCGCCTCTCTTTCTCTCTTTCTTTTTACTTTCTCTTTTTCTGTTCTTATCTGGTGGGTCTCGTGGGTCAGAGCAGAGAGAGAGAGGAGAGGGATGACTTATAGAGGGAGTGGAGGTGGAGTGGAGTGGGGCAGCTGACAGGTGGGGCAGGTGTGCACGAGGGGTATCAGTGGTCGTCGCGAGAGTCGCAACTCTCTGCCAGAGGCGAGAGAAAGTCAACACGAGAAAGAGTGGGGCTGTCAATCGGGTGGGACGGGTAGGTGGCGAGGAGTCACGAAAGTCGCGATTCTCTCTGCCACGAGAGAGAGAAAGAGGAGAATCCGAGGGAGAAAGAGAAAAAAAAAGGGAACGGGTGGAACGGTGACCCATTCGGGGAAAAAGTGAGGGAGAGAGAGAGATAAGGAGATAAAGAGAGTAATGGAGAGGATCGGACGGCTCAAATAAATTCCGGATTTTAATCATCGATCAAACGGTCCAGATCAATTAATTCTTAGGAATTTGTTTAGACAGCAGAAAAACTAGAATTTCGACTCAACTTCAACTCAACAAAATTATCAGAATGGACGAGAATAAAGTTGTATCGGACTTTAAACAAAAATTCGCGCTTAAATTGAGAGATGTTGTCCTTTGAAATAATAAATAAATAAAATACACTAATTAAAATATAAATTTTGGTTTAACTAAGTTAATAACAAATTAAAAAAAAAGGTTTGGGTTTTTACAAATTTGTATTAATGTCTCGTGTTAATTCGTGTTGCGTGTCAAATCGTGTCGTGTTGGATCGTGTTAAACTTTATAATATCCCAACACGACACGATAACACGATCGTGTCGTGTCAATTTTGTATTCGTGCCGTGTCAACACGCACACCGTGTCGTGCCAACACGATCATGTCGTGTCATTTTGGAGAACACTAGGTTCAGGTGCCACACACTTTTAGTGCCACAAATGTCACAAGTTATCTATTTCATGAATAGTTTTAAAATAAAAAAACTTAAATTTCAAATCTAAACCGTTGATCTTGTTTATATATATCAATATTGTGGAACCAGAATCCTACTTTATTTATATATATCAATATTGCTATGAATATAATCATTAGAAACATCATGTAATCTTATATAGGTGTAAAAAATTATGAGCAATGCACTAATGCTAGTATATATGAAGACTAAATTTTATATTTTTAAAATTTTTAGCTATTTTTTAGAAATTTTTAAAATTATATGGTCCGAAACTAATAATTAGACTGAGGATTTGCAATTTTTTTTAAAATTAGTAAAAAATAAAAAAATTTTGTATTACTATTTTTGAATATTAAGTCAAAAAATTAGTAAACTATTTTTTTATGCTATTCCCTATAATTTGTTAATATCAAGTCACATACGTAGGTATATAAATGGTACCATCTATATACATCAAAAAAGATATTATAAATCATATATATGTATTACTATTGATGAGAAAAATGCATTTCCACATTTGTTTTTCCAGCACTTCAACTCATCTGCGGCTATTTTATGCGTTGCCCTCTGTGAAAGACATAAAACCAATTATGTATAGTAATCACCCATGCAAGTTACACAGAGCCTATCACAAAATATCAGATGATGCGTATGCAACTCATTTCATTTGGACTAAAATGTCCTTCCACTCCTTCATTTTTTGCTCTTGCACTGTGTATCTTTACAAGGACATTTGAGTCTTATTTTTTAAGAAATGGGAATGGATCGCAATTCCCCCATCTGAAAGAGATAAACCCCACAGCCGCCTCGATTTTTTTGCTCTTGCACTCGTAAACCCTCGATTTGTCCGCCACCTCCTCCGCCTCCTCCGAGATAGAGCTACTATCACCGTTCCTTCAGCCTCTATTCGATCAGTCAGCTGGATTCTTGAAAGTAATTGGATTTCGCCGTTCCTGCTAGCGCCGTTCGTACTGTCGCCTCTCCGCCAGTGACCTACTATCGCCGTTCCTACTATCGCCCATCCTGCTAGCGCTCTCTTATTCGTGCCTTCCATCCTCGGTTAGTACTTATTCTCTCACTTGGTTAAGAACATTTGTTTGAATTGATGTGGAGGATCAATTGAACATTTGTAGAGCAGTCCTTATAACTATTAAAACACAATGATTTAATGTTAAATTGCAATTTGGTATGAGAGCGGTGTTTCATAGATCAAGATATTATTTTTTTTTTTAACTTTGTTTTAGGAGAGATGGTTAAGTAAGAGTGTTTTAGTCTCGCAATCTGTACTCTTTCTGTTATATTAAATTAACGGTTTTGTAGAGCAGTCCTTATAAATTTCAATTTACTATTTTAATTTTAAAGTATACACATTGATTTACTGAATATAGCATCTATGTTTTAGCTACATAATTTGCTTATAATTTGAAATGAAGTTATCTACTTTATTTGTTTTTAATTCAGTTCTTTTATTTTATTTAAAGATTACAATGGCAGATTGTAGACGTCGGTCGACTAGGCTGATGAAAGAAAACAACAGGAAACAACAAACACAAGCTCAGACAGATCCAGAAGATCAAGAGCAGCCGCCTAACTCACCCATACCGCGATCTGAGATGGATCAACAATGGGATGGTGGCCAGGGTAGCACCCAAAAGGTCGCCAAGTTACGGAGGAGCCGCCGACTCAAGAATACACTCCAAATGCCAACAGAAAATCCACTAAGTCAACCAGAAGAACAAGGCGAGCAGCACGAAAATCCAAGTGCTCAAGGGCTGACATCCGAGCCCGAAGCTAGCACAACCCAAAAAAGAAAAAGGGGGGAACGGGGGCCTAGCAAGGGTCGCAAGGAATCCAGTCTGGAGAATCGGCCAAAGCTGAGTATCGTTGGAGATCGAGAGTTTTTAGCATCTCCCGACTGCACTAAAATTCCAACCACCATAAGGCTCATCACATGTCGTAACATGCCAGGTCCAGTTTCCTCGTACAACAGCTTCCCAAATGAGACTCGACAGAAAATTCTTGAAGAATTTTTGAAAGTGTATGCTTGGGGCCCCAAGCTAAACATTGATAGAGCACTTGCCGTATTCGAGAATATGGCAGCTAATTTATATTCTCAGGAGATGGTAGAACAGCGGCAGGCCCTCAAGGAAAAATATGGTGATGATCGAGAGGCATGGAAGAAGCACCCGCCTCACTGGTGCATGAATAAGGATTACTGGATACAGTTGTGTGACTTATGGAAGACAGAAGAATGGAATAAGCTGTCACGAACATGCCGCTCAAACCAAGCAAAAGGAGGCTCGGACCCTCACCATGTTTGCGGTAGCCGTAGCTTATCCCGATATATATTAAAGATGGTATCAGTTTCACGATTCTGTGTAGTATAATTTTGTAAAATACAATGGTAACTGATGTGCTAATTATGTATATGAATGCAGAAAGAACTCGGAATGAAGCCACAATTGATAGATGTAGTTGAAAAAATACATACAAGGGACACTCCTTCTGGAAAGGTGCCTGTGAACAAAAAGATTGAAAAATTTGTGGTAAGTACAGATTCATCAGCTACAACTAAGATTAATTTCAAAAACAACTTCACTTGATGCATTTATATTCTCACTATGCATTTTTTTAGGTTACTTTTAAAGAACTGAAACAACAACCCAATCTGGAGGTCGAAAATGATGTGCAGGAGGTCGAAAATGATCTGCAGTTATGGACCGAAGTTGTTGGAGGTCCTAAATGTGGAAGGATATTTGGCCTTGGAAATCGATCGGTCATTGTTAAGCTTGACAAACAAAGGCGTGAATTAAGGTCGACGTCTACCAAGAGCACTGCAACATCCGGCTCTACAAGAGTTTACACAGCTAAGGAGGTCGAAAAGCTTTTGGCTGATCAAGCAAAGAAGTATGAGGCAGCTATGGATGCGGAAACCAAACGCAGTGCTGCTACCGCCTCCAAGCAGGAATTTATGATTAGACACCTTTACGAACAGATGAATCTCAATATGCCAGAGTATCATGTGAGTAGCTACATTATTTTTGCATATTTAGGGGCTATCTAGTACTTACAGGCAGTAATTGTGTCTGTTCCTTGACTGTAATTGTGCAGAACCTAGAAGAGTATTTAAATAATTGTGAAGTAGGAAATTAAAGTGTACTGTAAAATAAAAGAGTGCAAATGGTCCCACTGTAAAAGATGCTACTTGGTCAGGAAATATAAAATGAGGGGGGCTTGTTTGAAAAGATAGGAATGTACTGTTCCAGTAACAAAGGAACAATTGAAGTAAACAGTTAAAACAAGCAATTTTACTTTGAAAACTTTGCTATTGCTATGAAATCTTATGCTTGTTGATTGACTTTGCATGTATGATACTGGGTGGACTTTTTCGTCATTTCTCGAAGAATGATCGGGTTTCCTCAAGAAATAGAATAAGCCTTAGATTCACCCCTCACAAGTTTAAATTCAAGTTTAAAATGCATCTTGTCAACAAGAAAACATTAACGAGAATCTATTCTCATGAGGGTTTATTAATTTTGTGGATCCTTTCCTTCCAATAGGCGCAAGCCCCTATTGTTAATTACCCCATGACGAATCACGAGAACCTCTGATTAAGGGATTCGAGAAATTATATATCGTAGGCTAGAAAAGTTGTTATCTCAATTTGTTTTAATTTTGAACTAAACTCAATTGGTGTTACCAAACTTAATTGACGGGGCACAATTGAGAATATAAAAGACTTAATTCTTTTCAGTTTAAATCGGACTCAATTAACGGTACCAAACCTAAGCAACGGGACCTAATTGAGGACGTCTAAGAGTGTTAAATCTTGGTCACTTGAGAACTTAGAGGAACTGGGTCTTGGTCTTGGTGACTTGTAAGACTTGGATAGTTTGATTTGGTGATTCTTGGCTATTTGGTAGCTTGGAAGAATCGGGTCTTGGTCTTGGTGACTTATAAGACTTGGATAGTTTGATTTAGTGATTCTTGGCTATTTGGTAGCTTGGAAGAATCGGGTCTTGGTCTTGGTGATTTGTAAGACTTAGAGAATTTAATTTCATGGTTCTTGGCCATCTGATGGCTTAGAAGAACTGGGTCTTGGTCTTGATGACGTATAAGACTGAAGGTATTTGGTTTTATGGTTCTTGGCCATTTGGTGGCTTAGAAGAACTAGGTCTTATGTCGGTTTTGATTTCAACCCCACTTAAGAGGGTTTTTTCCAACTTGAAGAGGTTTTGGTCTTTGATTTTAGGTATCGTATTCCTCTTTGAACTTTAGTCATTTTCTAATACTTTCCCTTCATCTTGATTTTAGGAATTTGAAGGTTTAAAATTTATTTTGAATCTTTGAAAATACTAATTTGAAAATACTTAGTAGAAAATAACCCTTTGAAGATTATTTTTTATATTGAAATCATTCAAAACTTATTTCAAAATTCTATAGAAAATTCATCTAAAACTTATTATTTTTATAAAACTCAATTTTTATAACGAAAATACTTCAAAAGTACAAAAGGCTAACACTTTGAAAGATTCTAGTTTCTACGGATTTTTAGAATTTTAAGGACATTTTACTTGAATTTTACAAGACTTCCTACTATTTTTGGTGAAATTTCAAAGTTTTGGCTGATTTGGATTTTTTTTGATTGGGCCACGTGGCAAAGAAGGCTGATGTGGCTGCTGAGTTGGACCAGGTGAAATGGCATTTGAAATGGTGTTTAGTCGTTGAGCTTCTTTCCTTTTTTATCATTTCTGATTTGGGCCTTATTAAATTACGGGCTTTAGTCTTTATTCCTTTTATTTTCATTAGCTGATATTGGGCTTGACACCATGAGGATACAGGGTTGTGTCGCAAAGAATCAAAAGGATCTCGGCGCTGACATTCGATTGAAGAAGACGGGTCCCATTTTATTGCTTAACGGGCTCGCATAACGGCGGGTTTGAACTCGATAGAGATTCCGACACCCACGAGACCAGCGGAGAGGTCCTGTGGCACCGTGAAGCTAAGGAGAATGCAATGGCGGTTTTAGTTCTCGTCGCATCGGCCTCTAATGGCGAGGGAGCCATGTGCTGACATGGTGATACTGCAGCTGACCTTGACGAATTTCAGATAATTGAATTGTACCAGGAACGAACGTTTCGACACTAACTTGGTAAACAGGGAAGGTTTCTAGGCTCACTTACTGTCTTACTTGCTCAATTTAACGGAATAGCCAAATGATGAATATAGGCTCAGTGAATTTGATGGTGCTGAGAGGAATGTCAGAGTTTGGTTCAATTTGGTTTTGATACAAGATATTGCTTGTTGTTAATTTAGTTTGAGGTAAACTCGAGAATAGCAGCCGTTAAATGAAGCTTTTAATTTCTATGCCTTTCTTGTTTAATTTTAGACTATATGTGGCCTGGTACCAAGGAATTCCAAGCTGTGCATCTAGCATAGCTCTTATTAATACAGTATATGCATGTTATCATTATCAATACATAGCCTGAGTTACTTGTGTCGCTATGTCCACACAAATATAAACAAGCAAAATCGGTAATCAATTTATAATTAGAATAATGCTCATTAAATCCCTTCCATTTCACTGTTATCAACACAAAGGAGACGTCCAATCTTTCATAAATGGGTCTGCAATCTCATCAAAGAAAGGTTAGCTGAGGGGTTTCAAACATAAATTTAAGAAAAGGAAAACTAACATGCATCAATCTATGCGTTTTGAACACAGGCCACAACGCTTCATTTACTGATCTAACATGGAATTCACACTGCTCAACAATGAACTTCGAACTTTTATCTATTAGTCCTAACATTTTATTTAATAAATGCACAAGACAAGTTCAATTATACTCTTTCACTGAGATTTTTTTACTAAAACAACTCACAGTGCACATGAACTGCTCTAGAAACTAGACTCTAAACATTTTTATTACCTACGTAAGATCATGACTTGATCAAAACTATCCAGTTCATATATGCCATTCTGGATTACTGAGACACACGGCAATTAGCAATAATTATCAAAAACAGAATTCAGATCCAAAGATCAACTTCGCATTTCACCATTATTACTCAATACTTGGGCATTTAACCTAGATATTCTGTTAATTCACAATTTAGTTTGGATCTATTTACAGAAATTTCATACACGAGTTCTTGTGAAAGACATAATTGTGCATTTCAGTCCAAAGCTTTGCATAACTATAAGAGGTGTTAATTCCGAGAAAAATTTGGCAGCACCTCCCCTCTAAATCGTTGCTCAATTCATCTCCAACCATGGCCGAAGCCAGCTGAAGACGAGCTACCAGGAGCTGGAGAGACTCCAGTCGAGGTAAAGAAAGCTAGGAGCTGAGTAAAACCCAGTCGAAGCGAAGTGAAGCCAGGATCTGAGTAAAACCCAGTCGAGGCGAGTACAAAGATCAGGATCTGAGTAAAACCCAGTCGAGATCGATTATAGAGCCATAAATTGCTCGGCCGAAGCCGAGGATGAACCATAATTGAAAAGAAAGGGGAAAAAGAGATAAATCGATCCAAGAAACTCGATTAAGAGAGACTTAAAGCTAATTGAAACAATTCACACACACGAATTTATCACCAAAGCTATCGGATCACAGTACAGTTGATAGAAAATGCAATTCGATAATCAAAGAACTCAAATTTCTTCATTCAACTTCAAATTGATCACACGACCTCGAATCTTACCTTGTTTCTTACCTTTTTCTTCGATTACAAACAGAGAATCACCTTCAAACTCTCTCAAATTCGCTATTCCTCACTTGCACTTCAACTGTTTGTTGAAATGCCTCTTTTACTCTCTCTCTTTTCTAACCTAATTTCTATTCTCTCTTTTTCTGGAAGAAGCAAGCCGAAGGAGCCTCTCATTTTCTTTCCATTGCTCTATTTATAGGCGAAGCCCCCAGCCTTGTTTCCGTCCAGATTCGATGAACCTTCACTGGAGCCCGGCGGTTTCGGCGTAACAAACCTCCCTCAACGAACTTCTGTTGGAGATGGACCCTTTATCGTGTTTCGATTTTAGATAGGACTGGTGTACCATGAACCACTTTTTACTTCGTGGGCCCAACCATTGAAGCCTTTCTTGGTTCACTTGCACCGCACGCATATACCTTTTGTTTGGTAAAGGGTTGCGTTTCATGCCTCAGCAATCTTTTCTCTTCTTTATTTCATGTGTGCCTGTTCTTCGGTGGACCGTGTAGGATCGCCAAGAGAGGTTGAGCAGGCGGATCATGCACCATGTCCATTCAGTGCCCATTCTATGTTGGAGGTAAATTCAATTTCAGCGTTTCTTTCGTTACTCCCTCCTCTGCTGATGTGATCGACTGGAGAGGTCCAGTTATCCGTATACCCCATCATTTGATTGCATTTTATGCAATTCTTTATCTAATTTTAACTTCTTTTGCCAGTTAATGCATGCTCATGGAAATTTGGTTAACCTTGAACATCTCCATATATTTTATTTTGGCTCCCTTTATTTACTTCCTCCATTTTTGTGTATTTTATTTACTCACCCTCCTTCATTTCTCAAAAATTTCACGCTCAACAAATGCCCCCACTAAAGAACATTATGATGAGCCGTTGAAGAGTGATGTTCTTTGGTGTTACTTGTCTTAACTTACTGCATGCTCACACCTTCAATCTTCATTTTATTATGATTTATCCAATTGACACTTCTTCCTTCTGGTGCATTTTTGGCTTTTATCCAGTGGATAAATATTATTTTGACTGGGCTATTGTATGCATCCCCTCTTGTAGAATGAGGCCAAAGGGAATTTCTACACGTCAGCCTCTTCTCTTTCTATTCCGTACCTTCTGTCAGCGGTGTTCAAACTCCATATTTTATCACTTAGACATGCGCAACTGTTCCCTCTCACTAAAATTTCTCGGTCCACGAGTTTACTAATTACCCGTTAACATTGGTCCCCTCTTTCTCTGGCTCAGTGGTTTCGGTAGAAGTTGTCACACCATTTACCTTTTAGGTGGGGTCTAGTTTTCAGTGGCATAAGGTCTTACAACTGCGACACACTTTATCACCCAGGTTTCGGCATAGCCGAACTGACAGTCTTCTTCGTTCTGTCGTTTTCTATACAGAAAACCCTAGTTGGCCTTTTATATACCCCTTTACTCTTTCAATTCTTTTCTCCTTCATCCCGGCGCCTCTTTTCCCTCTTTATTAGAGCTCTGGTAAATAACCTCCATCAAAAACTTTCATTGCATTTCCTTTTCTCCATACTAATTCTTATTTTGCCTTACTTACACCCACAGTTTTCGTTTGTTTTCTTTGATTTCAGTGTGGCTAGACTTTTTAAAGAGAAAGCATCTCAAGAGAATAGGTTGCTTGATATCCTTCTATCTCTTGTCTTTATCCTTGTGCGTATAGATTTGTGGGGTTTTGCGAATCCATTATTGTGGTGTATTTCATGGCTGTTAGACGCATGCATATGTCTGTTCAAACTTGATCTTGACTGGGGACTCCTCAGTTCCTGATCATTAACCAGCCCCTTTTTTATTACATGGCCTTGATTTTGTTCGTTATAGTGTTTAGTTGTCTTCAAATGTTTACCACTTGCATTTAATCATTTCATCTATTTAGTTCTACACACTTTGTCAATATAATAAACACTCAATCTCGGCTGAGGATTCCTCTGTCCCTGATTTATCACCTCGCCTCGGTTGGAGACTCTCCAATTCCTGGTTTTATTCACCTCGGCCAGTGTATCGCTGGTTCTCGGTGGCGCTTGCATCTCTTGCTCAGCCAATGGTGTGCTTGAGTAAAGTGTATGTGACATGCAATTTCGCCCCATGCAAGGCGTTATGCTGCCCGATTTGTCCCAGCCACTTACACCATAATCTTACTTTCCAGTTTGAATGGCATATAAAGTTCTGTTGTGGTTGTAAACCCATGAGTGGTTGAGTCGTTGGGCATACCTTGTTTGGTTTGCCATACTTTGTTCTCCTCAATGATCATCGCAAAATGCCATGCTTTATACTTTGGTTCGTCTCAAGTTCATTTCCCCAGAATACCAATGAGAGTTGATGGATTTTTTTTTTTTGCCTAGATTTTCTCTTCCTTTTTTTTTTTGAATACGCCATCTCAAGCAAGTACTTCAGAGCTTCCCCCTGAATTTCGTCTAAAAACCTTCATTTGTCATGGGCTTGCTTTCTCTCTTTTTTTTTTACGGGCCTCTTTGTTTTTAGGGCCCCTTTTTTTACTTAAAGAGCCATCCGACATTTTATTCCCCTTTTATTTCGGCCTGTTATCCTTTGACCCATCCAATCATTTTATTTCCTTTTGTTTCGGCCTACTCTCATTCAAGCCCATTCGGCACATTTTTTTTTATATTATTTTGGTCCATCAGTATGTCGGCCCATTGCTTTTAATCTCATAAGTGGCCTTTTGGAATTTTTGGGCCAAATTTCTTATACGGCCCATATTCCGTTCGGTGTATTTATTTTGGAGAAATATTTTGAAACTGTTCTTAGGGCCCAATTCTGTGAAACGCCTGTGCCGCGAATCTTTCCTTTATGTTCTTGCCTTGCTTTTTGAAATTTCTGACAATGGGTTTATTTTGTTTGCAGGTACAACTTTTTAACATTCGCATCCTTTTATTTTGGTAAGTCTCATCTTTTCCCCTTCTTTATCCATTTTGTCCTTCATTACCTTTTCAATTTGTATCGTTTGTCCATAGTTTTAGGAAGCACTGAAACGACCACTTATTAAAGGGGACTTTCTCTATTCTTATTTTCTTTTGCCATATTTTTTAGTCTTCATGGCTCATTGGGAACGTCCCATAGATCTTCCGATTGATAAACCTTCTGAATCTGAAATCCAAGCATTCATTCATGCTCGTGACCCCCATAACCGTTTCCCTGAACAACACCCCGATTGGCGTAATGAGATGCTCGTTGGTCGGGATTTTTCTTCTGGTAGGATTCCTCGTCATCCGCCAACTCGTTTCATTTCTCCTAGTGTACCCTCGACACTTTTTCCTGAGTGTGACCCTCTGACCGAGGAGATAACTACGGGTATTTATACCCAATTTCCCCAGAGACAACGTGTCATGCAGTCAGGCTCTCGTTCTTCCACAAGAACTTTTAGGGCTGCCGAGGAACGTAATCCCGGTATAGGTACTGTGTTTGTTCTTCATCCTACCACAAGGCAAATGATTTATCCTGCAGTACACTTGTTGGGATCTGCCATGGTCAACGGGGATGTGAATCCTTGGTCTTCTACCACCAGTTTGATCAGAAGCCCCCTTCGTCATGAACGTGGTCAGACTGAATGGATCATGTTTTGTCTGCGCCGTTATCGCTCTCGTTTGCGTGCTGCGGGTCTTTTCAAAGCGGTCATCCCAGCTCTGTTTAACTACTGTCCCAGTAAGCCTGTTTTCAAGGCTTTCATGAGTAATTGGAATTACCCAACCAATGCTTTGTTTACTGAAGATCGTCCCATGACCATTGCTCTCCATGAGCTTGAAGCTATAGCAGGATTATCCACTTTTGGAGACCCTTATGAAGAATACTCGCCTATTGACTCTGAACTTTTTGGAATGCATCCTAATGGTGAATGGAAGTATCGGAGAGCCGTGAGAAAAGTGTTTGAGATTTACAACGAGCTGTCAGTTGAAAAATTCAAGAAGAGAACCGGGGCTAGGGTTCCTTTGTCTACTTGGGTGGCCCATTTTACTGACTTGTCCGACCGTTCAAGTGGTTGGCCATCTCCACATATTTTGGATGATGAATTGCTTAGAGGAGATGGTCCAAAGCCTCGTCTGGATGATATGACTTCAAGGAGCTATACTTTGGATGATGAGACCATGCTTACGGCTTTCTTGGCCTGGTGGCTTTGCTACTTCGCTTTCCCTTCATCCGGTCGTATTAGACCTGAAACTTTTGTTATGGCTAATGCCATGGCTTGTGGTCGACGCCTTGTACTGGCCAAACCTGTGTTAGCCAATCTGTTTAGGTCACTTCGTAGGATCGCTTGCTCAAAAGATCCTTCGTTTGTTCCTGCGGTGGTTCCTTTTCACTATCTCTTTGGATGGTTGAGGTCTTATTGGCCTCGTATTTATGATCCTCCTGTGATGGCTAAATCCATGTTGGATCGGCTGCCTTGGATGCTAGCCATCGCCCATACTAATGCTGCGGACTATCCAGACCCTTGGAAAGCTCATTCCCTCTTTATAAGGAGTAGGGATACCAGAGACCGAAATCGGGTTTTTGGCCCAGGGTTTACCTACGATCCGTACCATCCCAAGGTAGTGGATTTCCCTTCTCCTACTCCTGGGCAATTTCCTATATTGGAAGGTTCTTATCTTAAGGCCGAGCTCCTCCTTAGCTCAAGGGAATGCCTTCTTTGTTATCGTTCGGGGGATGAGTTAGTAGTTGAATTGTATTGTCCTGCTTTTGCGGCTCATCAATTTGGTTATGATCAGTATGTGCCTCTCATACGGATTCCTCGTGCTTGTGACTTCTTGGAGCCTACCTTGGAGGCTCATGCTCTTCTTTGGCATGCTTATCTTCGTTTGGGTACAAGTATAGCACTAGATGTCCCCTCTCCTGGTCGCGGGGGTATTGTTACTGTCAGGGCTTTTCACTGGTATACAGCTCTAGTGGAGTCTTATCATGAGCGTCTTCAAGAAGAGATTATTAGAAGAGTTTATCCTACTGACGGTCAAGAGCCTCGTCACTATGATCGTCCTCCTTGGGGTCCTCGTCAACCAGCCGATTTTCACGGAATTGATGCAACTCTCCAATACTTGCCTCATGTCAATCCGGTCCGAACTCGCATTCGTTCTGCTGTTTCTAGGTCGATTTCGCCACCTGTCGGTGCTTCCACAGGTTAATCTAAGCATTCATTCTTTGTTCTTTTATACCCATTTCAAAGGCGGTCGTGTTATTAATTCTTTGTACTTCGTTTTTATATGCCATTTCAGTTTCCTCTTATTCTCGTCCTAAGGACGTTCCCTCGTCTTCTAAGGTTGACCCAACTCCAACCAATCATAGGAGTGATGAAGATGTGCTCGTTGATGTTTTTGGCGAAGGTATACCTCGTCCTAAATTTCCTTTCTTCTTTGGTCATTCTTTAATGTTCTTAGTCTCAACACTCTTACATCGTGTTAGGTATCAATGAATTTCTTCATCATCTTGAAATCAAGAAGGGTAAGGCTCCTCAAGGGGCAAACTCTCAAGCCTTCAAAGAGGTAATTGACCTTGCTAGTGAAGAAGAGCTTGATGAAGTCATTGAGTGTGAGCCTGTGGAGGGCACTTCGAAGAAGGATTCTAGCGTAGGGATCGAGGATGAGCCAATGAGAGAACGTTCACCCATCATTTTCGTTCTAAGTCCCGGACTTGAAGAAGAGCTTCGACAGGGGGATGAGTTCGTTCAGGAACTTTTGGTCGACCCTGTGCAGGTTAACCCACAAGAGGCTGTAGGTGCCGATATTGACCTTGGGGAGATTCTTGCTGGGGAGGCTGTTGGAGAAGCTTTTGAAGCGAATCTGGCAGATGACCCCATGCCTTTTGAGAATTTTGGAGGAGGTTTTCTCTTAGGTGGAGTCCCTGAAGCCAATGCTTTTGATAATTTCATGATTGTAACCACTGAGACCGTGGCAACGGCACTTCAGCAATTGTGGGAGTTGAGTTTACCTACTGGAGCCTTTTTCTTCCCTTTCAATCCTGCCTGGTTGGCGGGTATCCCTCAAGGTGTCCATATCCCAGCTCTTCGGGAGCTAATGCTGGACCATATTTCTCCTTGTTCTTCTGATTTGTCGGATTTGGCTCATGGCTTTGAGAATGGCCATTACGATCAATTCTTATCCATTCAATCAGTGCAGTCTTACGAGCGTATGATGGCCGCTAGCTCCATTACTGATTTGTTGCGTGAGCAACATGAGACTGCCTTACAACTTTCTTGGACCACGGCCCGTGTTGAGAAGTTGTGGAACTCTCGGGGAGACCCCGCGGTCATATCTCACATGAGGCGAGAGCTATTGGAGTTTCATGAACATGCTAGAGATGTTGCTGTTCGCTTGGCTAATGCTACTGACTCTTTTCACGCAGCTTCGACTGGTTTTCATGAAGCCGTGAATCAAGTGAGAACCTCTCATCACGAGTTCAATGCTCGTGTGCGAGCGATCAATACCCATTTCCATGAAATTCTCACACAACTGGGAGCCATTCGCCAGGCCTTTGCTGCTTAGGTGTCTTAGAATCCCTGGATTGCGGCCACGTGCTGTTTTAGCGGTTCACTATCTTAGTTCTTTTGTGGTTGAAACTCTTTTGGTTAATGGATGAGTTATGCACCTTAGTAATTTGTGCTAACTCTTGTATCTTTATTTCAGTCATTTTGCTTGTTGTTGATGTCATGGATGTTTTGTATGAGACTTTAATACTCTTTTATTTGTTTGGATATTGATGCTTTTATTGCATGCTTATATCTGTTTTGGCTTCAGCACTTCCCTCTTTTCTTTTGGTAACATTTGTGCTATGGATTTTGGCTCTCTTTCTCTTTATTTTCAGGTTGAGTCATGGAGGACATGGACCCTGCGCTTCCCCATCCTCATGAGGATGATGATGCTTACTGGGCCGCTCACCAGCCTAACCCAGAGCTTGCCTTCATGCAGCCACCTCCTCCGCCTATCTTCGCAGGTATATTTATGCCCACATTTTTTGCTTTCCTTGACCTTGCATGTGTTCGTATTCTAATGACCTTTTAATCTTTATGATAGGCATGACGGTGCAGTTCCTTAGGAACGAGGTGATGGCTCTTTATGAGTCCAGCCAGAGCACTCCTGCCGTCTTTCACCGCGTCTCGGCTAGGCTATTCTCGAGGCTTTCTCTGGAGCTTCCTTCCAACAGGGGCGTTCCGGCTGAGGCAGCCGTTCTCATTGGGGAGTGCTACGCTTGGTTGACTCCTCTTCGCTACGATTTCCTGCTCCAGGAGTTGGCCTCCATCGAGCACCGTCTTGCTTCTTGCGCTCGCGCTATGGACGCCATTTCTGACGCTCTTAGGACTCTTTCTCTCCGTTATCAGGTCATTACTGACCGCATCGCTTCCCATTGTGTTGCATGTGTTGATGCGGACCGCCAGGCTGACCTCTCATTCACACACCGCATGGAGGCGTGTCGCTTGGACCGTGAGTTGCAGTACTTGGGTCAGCTGGATCAGGACTATCATCACATCCTAGACGAGTGGATCAAGCTTCATGCTGTGGTTAGGGAGCGCTATCATGATGCATCCAGAGAGGTGTTCGGGTTTCGTCTCAGGTTGGATTCCCGTGTTACTTCTGCTCGTGCTTGTTTCCGTGGATTGATCCATCTTTTGGCGGAGGCTAGAGAGAGGTCCATTGAGGCTCAGGCTCAGGCTCAGGTTGCTCCCGCGGCTTAGCTTCTTCGTATCTCTTTTAGTCTAGTTGTTTTGAGAGTTGTGAGGCTTATCTTCTTATCTTTGGATTTGGGCTAAAGCATTTTTAGGAGGACTATGCTTAGCCTTGTATCTTTATTTTGGATGTTATTTGTCGAGCTTTGGACTTGGAATGTCTGATGGTTGGTTAGACTTGATCTTTATTTGTTCTGTGATCTTGGATTTCTTCTCTTTCTTTAGTTTGCATATTTATTTTGCTTGTATGCCTACGATTATTATTTGTGCCTGATGGAGCTTTCGCGCTCAGGGCTTCTTTCCAACTTGTTCGCGAAGCGACAGGTAACCTTATTTCCTCCCTACTTTCTCTCATGCGGGGTATTTTGGCCCACGTTTGGATTTACTTGCTTTACAGGGTATAAGATACACACGAATTTTCCCTATGCCTTAGAATAGGGTATTTTGGCCCATATCTACATTTCCTTGGGTTTAAATTCATGTGGACCTGTCATTGTTTCGGGCTCAAGTTTAGGCCTCTACACTTTTTCTGACTTTTCAGGCTTTCAGTTATACATACGAACGGTTTCTTTCTCACGATGTACTAACTTCCCACTTCTATCTCTTCCTTTACTTCGCACGTTTTCCATTACTTACGAATAACGTCTTTTCACCCAAGAGTCTATATATGACCGGGTCTTGCACTGTCTTTTCCATCCTATTCTCACATTATACCCGTTGTATCCTGATTATCTTTCTCATAATCTCTCTTTAACCATGTCCGCCCCTAAGCGCCCAAGAAACACCACTGAATCCTCCTCTTCTCGAGTTAACCCCATGGTTCCAAATTGGTCCTTTGCCCCTGACAACCGCTATCTCTTTCGTGATGAGATAGCCTTTAATAGCTATCATCAAGATATGGGTCGTGATGACCGCCCAGTGGCTGAATGTTTCTTCTTTCGTCACCAACGGCGTATCCCAGTAGAGCATACCAACCTTATACACGGTTGGCTTGACTCTTGGAGTCTTCGTGGGCTTGTTGACTTGGACAACCCCTATCATCCTCGAATCACTCGCCTCTTCTATGCCAATCTCCGCCTTTCTTATGATCATTATGGTACTCCTCTAGCCACTTCCTATTTGTTTGGCCAGTATCTGACAATCACTGCAGAGAGTTTGGCTGAGTTCTTGCAAGCTTCTAACACACTTACCAGCTCCACCACTTATGCTTTCCATCGTTGGCCTCGCGGCTTTGGTAATTATTCTGAGTGCTTGCGCTGGTTCAAGGCTGCCCCTGTTGGGGGCGATGTCGAAGTGGTTTCCACTGAACATCTTCCGGCCATTCATAGGTATCTCATAATTTCTTTTGTTTTATTTTTTATCTGTATCACACTTTTTCTTTTGCCGCCCGTCTTTGACAATTTTCTCACAGATTCCTTTTTATGGTGGTCAACGGCGTAATTTTTCCCCAAGGAGAGTTATCCAATCACGCTTGTCCCGGGGATCTGTTTTACCTTCGTCATCTCATTCAAAAGCATCACCCTATTAACCTGGGCCACATGATTATGTACTTCATGCACCAAGTGGCTATGGACTCTCGCAACCATCGAGCCCTGCCTTATGGCCATCTTATTGAGGCCTTGATGCGTCGCGCCCGTATTCCTATTCCAGAGATGTTGTGGGGAAATCGTATCTCTGAGGCTCACGTGGCTCATCCCCGCAATCTTCTTTCCTTATTTGATTCTACTGGGTGGGTAGAGTCTTCCATGAACATGCTTGTTCCTGACCCCAACCGTCCGATTAATGAGTACATCTTGGCCCCCAATGCCGAGCCCAACCAGTATAGTCCAGTGAGGGTGGTTTCTCCTCCTCTTGATGATGATTCTGTGGCCTTAGCCCTCGAGGCCCCTGCCCCTGTCTCTTTTCGGGCTTTTATTGACCAGCGCTTTGGAGAGTTGAGCGCTCGCTTGGAGGCGATAGAGGGAATGCTTCAAGCCATCACCACTACTCTTGCTAATCTAGGGGGTAACGTTGCTGCTGCTGTTGTTCCGGAATAGAAGAATTTTCTTCTAATTCCTTGCGTCTTTTGTGCCTGTATCTTTACGCTTTCTAGTAGTTTGTATTAGGCTTTCTTTTCTTTTGCTTGCTTATTGTATCAGTTTCTTGAAACTTGTATCACTTCATGGTTAATGAATGAATCCTTTCTTTTACCCCTTTTTGTTCAAATTCCCATCTTATTTTATTTGCAAATCACATGGCTGTCCCAATGTAAATGGGCTTGCCCCTGATAAATTCGACTCATTAATTCTGGCATGCATGGCTTAAGGGACATGGTGTTGTTGTGGTTTGTGTGCCCTCAGATGACTTCATAGGGCGGTGCCTTGATGCCTTCAGTTGCCACACAGGCTTCTTCATTAGGCATAGGTGTTTTAGAGAACCACAAAGGCTCTCTTTAACACGGCTTCGCGTTCTCTGGGACCCGAAGGTCCCTTCATTGACCGCGGATTTGTCAGGGTAAACTAACCTTTTGTGCATTTGGCGACCACACAGGTCTCCTCAACACGATTTTTCCTATCAAACTACTATATTTGGCCAGTGGACTTTGTGGAGCTGGGAGCTTTGGTGGAAGGGTTGACTCATGGGGCCGCAAAGGCGAGTCACCCTTTTTCCTTACCCTCTCGTCCTCACCCTCTCATTAGGTATAGGCACTCGTTGTAATGGCTCTCAATCGGCATAGGCGCATTGACACGGCATTGACGTAATGACCATAGGGTTTGAGGTTTCGGCTGATTTATTCCTTTATCATGCTTTAAGACCAGGTTTATTGGCTTTGATTAAAAGTTTTTGATGAATTTCTTTTAGTGAGGTTAATCCATGGGGATTGGAGCTTCTCCTTCCGCCAACCAACCACCCCTTGCGGAAGGTAGGAAGCTTTTATTGGGTGTCTTAAGGGATGTTTTTGGTTTTTGTTGAGGTTTATCGGCCTTATTAGAACTTTGTTGAAAGCTTTATTGGTAGCATATTTTATAGACAATGGCCATTTTAGTGAGATTGGTAAATAGGGATTTGAGCTTCTCCTTCCGCCAACCAACCACCCCTTGCGGAAGGTAGGAAGCTTGGGTTAAGTATTTTGAGAAATGTTTTTGATTTTATTGGGTTTAACGGCCTTATTGGAGTCTGGTTAAAAGCTTTATTGGTGGCCATGATGTTTTTGGTATTTATTGAACATGATTGGGATTTTTGGATTTATAAGGTTAAGTTTCATGTTTTTTTTTTTTTTTGTATGGTTTCTGTGAAAGATAGGTCTCATGCATAGTACTTCTTCAAGTACCGTCCGTTGATAGGTGGGATTGTGCATCTTCCTTCTTTGTCCACGAGTTTGTAGGACCCTCCAGTGTAAACTTCTTTGATCACATAGGGTCCTTCCCAATTGGGTGAGAATTTCGGGCCATGGTGATGACCCAATATAGGTCTTCGCAAGATTAGCACCAAATCTCCTTCTTTAAAGGTGCGCGGTCTTACCATTTTGTTGTATGCTCTTTCCATTTGAGCCCGATACAATTCTAGGCTTTGTTGGGCCATTAATCTTTTTTCATCCAGCGCATCAAGCTCGTCGAGCCTTAGACGCATTTGCTTGTCCATTGGTAGACCCGCATACATTGCTACTCTCAAAGATGGCAATTCTATCTCTAGTGGTAGAACAGCTTCCGCCCCAAACGCCAAAGAATATGGAGTGGCTTGAGTTGGCGTGCGGAAGGTGGTGCGATAAGCCCATAATGCCTCTTGTAATTTCTCGTCCCAACTTCTATGATTGTCCCCCACTATTTTCCTCAAGAGTTTGATCAACACTTTGTTGAAGGCTTCCGCCAATCCATTCGCTCTTGGGTTGTAAATGGAGGAATACTGCCACTTTATCTTGTGTTGTCTCACAAAGGCAGAAATTTCACCACTTTTGAAAGCGGTACCATTATCTGATATTATCTCCATTGGGGTGCCAAAACGGTATAGCACATGGTTCTTCAAAAACCGGATTATATCCTTGCTCTTTACTTCCTTTAATGGTACGGCCTCGGCCCATTTTGAGAAGTAATCAGTGATTGCAAGAATGAACCTGTGTCCCTTCGAGCTTGGCGGGTCGATTGGTCCTATTACATCCGTCCCCCATTTATTGAATGGCCATGAGGCCACTGTTGGGTGCAACGGGTTAGGGTGTTGGTGTATGAAATCTCCATTCACTTGGCACATGTGGCATCTCTTTGCATAATCCTCGCAATCCACGATCATTGTTGGCCAATAGTACCCCATTCTCTTGATGTGAAGTCTCATTTTGGGACCCGATTGATGAGCCCCGCAAAATCCCGAGTGTACTTCTCTTATAATCTTTCGGGCTTCTTCTTGTGACACACACCTCAACCATAACTGGTCATATGAGCGTCTATATAGGGTGTTATTCACATAGACATAGCGAAGAACCCGCCGCTTCAATTGCTCTCTTTCCATTTTTTCCTTGGGGAGCACTTGATGTTGGAAATAATCCACAAAGGGTTTTCTCCAATCTTCCTCGTTATTTGCCCCTACTTCCATTACTTCATCGGGGTCTCTCATTTGGTCTTCCTCCCATTCTTCTAAATCCACATAGAGATGAGCATTGGCTTCTCTTTCGATTTCCATGAGATAAGGCGCCAATGATCGGCGATTCTTTATCGTGATTTGGATTTCTTCATCATCTGGCTTGCTCAATTGCGTAGCGACCCGAGCCAAGGCATCGGCCATGCCATTAGAAGCTCGAGATACTTTCTCTAAAGTGATCTTTGTGAATTTAGCCATCAACTCTTGGGCCCTTTCGTGGTACTTCACCAGCTCGGGTTTCTTTACTTCAAATACCCCTTCAACCTGGTTGAGAATTAATTGAGAGTCTCCACACACTTTCATTTCTTTTATATCCATCTCAATAGCTAATTCCAATCCAGCAATCAATGCCTCGTATTCAGCTTCATTATTCGTACATGGTTCAGTCAACGCTATGGAGTGTCGAAGAATACCTCCTTGAGGTGTGATAAAAACTAGACCCACTCCCGCACGAATTCTGGGCATCTCAGGTCTCTTGGAAGGTTGAATGGCGGATGACCCATCGAAAAACATCACCCATCCTGACTCTTTTTCTTTAGCACATAGGCTTTGCTCATCAGGAAATTCACACCTCAAAGGAGAATCATCTGGAATAGGGTGTGCGGCCAGAAAGTCGGCCATCGCTTGACCTTTTATTGCCTTTTGAGGGGCATAGGTAATGTCAAACTCCATTAAGGTGATGGCCCATCTTGCTAATCTCCCCGTTAGCATAGGTCTTGTCATTAGATATTTCAATGGGTCAACCTTGGATATCAACGTGATCTTATGAGACAACATGTAATGTCTCAACTTCTTTGTAGCGAACACCAAAGCTAAACAATGCTTTTCAATGGGGCTATACGATTGCTCGGCCCCGACCAACATACGGCTTAGATAATATAATGCATTTTCTTTGCCTTCTTCATTTTCTTGAGCCAATAACGCGCCCAAAGATCCTTCCAATGCCGTGGTGTAAAGGATTAACGGCTTTCCTTGAATAGGTGCGGCCAGAACAGGTGGCCTAAGGAGATATTCCTTAATATCATCAAAAGCCCTTTGACATTTTTCATCCCACTTGAAGGGCACATCTTTCTTGGTCAAATGGGTAAATGGCTTAATTCTCCCTGAGAGATTAGCGATAAATCTTCTAACATATGCCAACTGCCCCTGTAGAGAGCGAAGTTGTTTGAGTGTCTTGGGAGGAGGCATTTCCCTAATCGCCTTGATTTTTGCGGGGTCAATCTCAATGCCCCTGTGCCTTACCACAAATCCCAAGAATTTTCCTGAGGATACCATGAATGCACACTTCAATGGATTCATTTTCAAGGAGTACTTTCTCAATCGCTCGAATACTATCCTTAGATACTCTAAATGTTCATCTATGGATCGAGCTTTCACAACCAAATCATCCACGTAGCATTCAACTATCTTGTGGATTAGATCATCAAAAATTTTGGTCATTGCCCTTTGATAGGTGGCCCCCGCATTCTTTAATCCAAAAGGCATTACTTTATAGCAAAAGATGCCTATCGGCGTACGGAAAGATGTGTGACGCTGATCTTCTTTGTCCATGGGAATTTGGTTATATCCCGAAGATCCATCCATAAAAGAGTACACCACATAAGAAGAAGTGTAATCGATTATCAATTCCGTTACAGGTAGTGGAAAATCATCCTTCGGGCACGCTTTGTTCAAATCCCGAAAATCCACGCAAACTCGAATCTGTCCATTCTTCTTTTTCACTGGCACAATATTAGCCACCCAAACGGGATTTTCTTCCTCTCGAATAAAACCCGCATCAATTAACTTCTTTACTTCTTCTACAACCTTTTCCTCGAGCTCGACTCGCATCCGTCTTGGGCCTTGTTTGACGGGTTTCACATTGGGATCAATCTTCAATTTGTGAGATGCCAGGGCAGGGTCAAGTCCCGGCATTTCGGTGTAGTTCCACGCAAAACAATCTTTATACTCCATGAGAAGTTCTTTTAATTGTTCTTGCTTTTCCACAGAGAGTGAAGCGCTTATAAAGGTGGGTCGAGGATCATCTTCAGTGCCCAAATTTATCTCCAAGAGTTCATCAATTGTGTTTTGCCCGCCTTCTTCGAGTTCTTGAGGAGCATTCTTTGCGGTTTGAATGAATTCTTCCTCCTCGAGTTGAGTTTCAATAGGCGTTATGCCCACCATGTGACTTTCCACAATCTCAACCATCAAAACTTCTCCTTGAGGAACTTTAAAACCCAAACCTTTGGTGTTTTTTCATTTTCCATCTACACCAATTACCCATCTTGATTTTCCACTCCATAACCCCTGAAAAGCTTTAGCTCTTTGTTTGGAAATGGGATCTAGACAACGAGATCTTTGGAATAGGGGCATCAACTCCTTATTATAATAACCCATTACCTCAATTCTTTCATATTCATCCTCTTTTTCATTTAACCACTTCTCCCAATTATCAGAACATGCTGCCCCATCAGATGGTTCTACGCTTTCGGCCTTGTAAAACAAGATTCCTTTGTGTAACACTACCTTCTTTTGCACCTTTTCTGCCTTGGGGGGAACGTAGAAAGTCTCTAACTCCTTCACTTGATTTACTTCTCTTGGGGTGAGTTCTTTGAGGTGACCCACGGGAACTTGCTCAATAGCCATTGAGTCTTCACCCCGATCACACACATAAATCGGATTCCTCTTTCTTTGGCCTTTGTTCTTAGACTCATTTGTAACATATGAGTTTCTCCTTGGCTTTCTCTCTCCATCTTCTTCATCAGATGACCCGACATAAATGGGAGTCTTAACAACACAAGAGACTTTAGGTTTATTCCTCAACCTTATATTTTCATCATCTCCATTTTCTTTCTCCGCCCGCCACTTGAGTCGAGGGGATGTACTCCTTTGTGAGGCGGGAGTGAAGAAACGGTCTATTTCTTCCAATTCAACCTCATGTACCCCATAATATTGCGGGTCTCCTTTGATGGTCTTTTGTTCACCATCTTGAAGATATTTCACACATTGGTGCAAGGTAGATGGTACGAGATGGTTTTCATGTAACCATGGTCGACCCAACAAAGCCTTATATGATGTATCGGCATCAATCACATAAAACTTTACAAGGGTTTGAAGCTCCCCGAATTTCATAGGGAGAGTCACTGACCCCAATGCCTTTTCTGAATTCTGGTTAAAGCCATGAATATAAACATTTTCATCACACAAACGTCTTCCTCCCAAGGCCAACTGGTTTAATGATCGCAATGGCAAGATGTTGATTGAGGATCCGGGATCCACTAGCATGCGGCTCAGCTGGCTTCCATTTGTTTCTCCCGTAATGTAAAGTGGACTATTGTGCATAGCCGTGCCTATCATCATATCTTTATTTGTGAAAGTGATTTGGCTGGACGGTTCTACATAAAGTGCCTCCGTCATTTGCTTTTCGGCCAAGTACACTTGGAACTTCTCGGGATGTTGCAATGCTTCCATCATTATATCCCTAAGCTCTTGTGACATCATGAGTGCCTCAAATACACTCAGCAGAGCTGGTGTTCGCCTTAAATGAGCCAGGATGTTGTATTCTCCCATAGCTCCCTTTGGTCGTTGACTTGGGCCCACTTCACCATTAGTCTCTCGGGTTTGATCTTTACCTTTTTCTTTAGCTTTCTCATTTTCTTTTGGTGCTTGTCTCTCGGGCAAATTTGTTCCCGAACGCAAATTCAAATGGCAGTCTTCTTCTTTGAACATGCCTTTCGAGAAAAGTCCCATGTAAGGCGCTTCGTCTTCATCTTCTGAGTCGTCATAATAGTAAATTGTAGAGTCTTCTCCCTTTTCTTTTTCTTCTTCTTTTCCATTTCTTTTTTTGTTTTCTTTTTCTTTATCATTCTTTTCCTCATTTTTCTTTTCATTTTTCTTTTCATTTTTCATTTCTTCCATTTCTTTTTTATTACAATTGGTTTTTGATACCTTTCTCACTTGAAAGTCTTCTTGGTCAGACTCATCACTTACTATGACTATGATATTACACTCAACGTCGCGCCTATCACTTTTCCTTTGAAACACCGCATTCGCTTGAGCATGTGGAGCGGGTGTTTGTTTATAACTTTCAGACAACACCAATTCTCCTTCCTTGATCATTCTTTCGGCAACATCCTTGAAGACATAACAATCTTCAATCGGGTGTCCCAATACCCGATGATAAGCACAATATTTCGGGTCATCCACTTTATCTTGTTCATGTGGCCTCTTGCAAATGGGCAATTCTATGGCTTTCCCCGTCAACAATTGTTTAAGCAATGCCGCAGTTTTCTCCTTTTTGAAAGAATAAGGCCTTTTCAGGCGCTCGTTCAAAGGAGTTTGAGATCGGGTATTACTACTACCATTATTGCCACTATTTCTATTCCCTTTATAACTACCACCTTGACTTGTAGAAGCTTCATTAGCTCCCGCAACTTTGATTAGGCCTTGGCCTTTGTTTCTATTGTAAGTGGATTGTGACTCCTTCGGTGGTCCAATATGTACCACTCTCGCCACACGAGTGACCAAGTCCTCGTACGTGTAGATATCACTCCCGGAAAGCGGCCTTCTTATCCAATCATCTAAATTTCTCACCAAAAATTCCACGGCCTCCCTTTCAGGCATTTGGTGAGTACATCTTATGTTTAGGTTTCTCCACCTATTGATGTAATCAAGAGCCGCTTCTCCCGACTTAGGTTTTTCACTTGCCAAATCGGCCATTGTGATCCTTTGGGTTACCATGGCAAACTTGGCTCTGAACAAGTCTTCCATTTCATCCCATGACTCCACCGAATCATTCTCCAATGAAGAATACCACTCGAAAGCGGGACCCGTCAGACTTTGGGAAAATTGTTTTAAGAGGAGAGCCTCGTCATGTGAAGTATTACCACATGCATTTCTAAATTGTACCAAGTGTTGCTCGGGAGTAATATTCCTTTCACCCGTTCCATCAAACAAATTGAACTTTGGTACTTGGTAATTTGAGGGGTATTGCACATGCTCGTATCTCTTTGGATAAGGCCGACCACATTTCTTTCTAAAATTAACCAAGTGCCCCGCACCCGAGGCTTGCAATTGTTGGCTTATCATCTCTTGGATGACTTGCTTGGTTGTTTCGGGCCTTTCTGCCCCATTTCGGGATCCTGCCCCTGGGATTTCATCTTCGTAAGACCCGTACTTATTCTTACTCCTCCTTTCTTTAGAGGGTCTTCTCATTACTCTCTCATCTTCCGAAGAGTCATACTTGCCTTTGCTTCTTCTCCCTTTTGAAGGTTTTCTTTTACTCCTTTCTTCTTCTTCTTCATCCGAAGAGTAATATTTGCTTCTACTCTTCCTCTCTTTCGGGGGTTTTCTCTTATTTCTCTCTTCTTCCTCCTCAGAGGATTCATACTTACTTTTGCTTTTCTTTTCTTTAATAAACTTCTCTTTGTGTCTAACTTCCTCCTCCGAAGAGGAAGGGTATTCTTTGTCAAGTTCTCCCAACAAATTTTTCTTTTCTAAGAACTTGTACATCTTTTTGACAATGTCTCTGTCTTTCTCTCTTTCATTCATCAACTGGGAGATCCTTCTTTCATTCTTTTCTAAGATACTCTTCAATCGTCCTTTTTCTCCTTCAGCCCAACGGCCTTCATCATTACTGTCATTTTGATCGATCCCAATGACCTCTTTTTCTCCATCTCCTATGCGATTGTGACAACTCGCCGAGGGATCATCTTGCTTACTCTTGCCTTCCTTTCGGTTTATAGGAACTTCTTCATCACTGGTTGCATGCACAAATGCGTGCATTTCAAACCTCTTATCGACTCCAACCATGTGGACATGGGTATGGATTACTGGCTTCTTTTCTCACCACACCATGCGTCTCCTTTTATTTTGTGGCTCTTGGCTAGCCACTTCAACCACCAACCGAGTTTTGTCTTTCGGAACCCATATTTTCTTGGGTCCCTTCCCTTTCTTCACGGGCCCCAATCTCTCTTTGATTGAAGTTGCCAATCTTTCCCCCAACCTTTCTTTCACAGGGGTAGACGCCCTTGTCTTTCTCTTTGGTCCTAGCCTTTCATGAACCGGGGTTCGTGGCAACGAGAGTCTCTCTTTAACAGACACCCTTGTCTTAGGGCTCCTTCCCCGAAATTTCATTTGGTATTCAGCTGGGAACTCTTCTATCGTCTTGAGCTGGGCCTTGGGAGAGTTCTTTCTGACCAAACGAAGCGGTGCAAAAGGATTACTCACGGGGAGATTGGGTCTGGTATCCAATTCCCGTTGATATGCCCCTTGAATCTTCTTAAGAGTCCTCACACCATTGGTTGTTGGAACATATGTCTTTCTCACCGCTCTTCTCTTCTGAGGGGAGCGACGATTGGATCGATACTTGTTAGGTGAAGCTACTGGAGTATGGTGGACTCCATTTTGTGGAACAAGAACCCACTCGCTTCCATTATTGACTATTGGCGTCTCGGGCACCACTTCCTCGATGCCCCTAATGTCCTCATCCTCTCGAGCAATCTCCATCTGCCCGTCTTTGCCATGTACTAGTGGTACATATGCAAATCCAAAGGGCATGCCACCGAACATGAACTGATTGTCGAAGCGGATGGGGACGGCCCCAATGGTGAACTTCCCGCTGGGCTTGCTCATTTCGACACTTGCATTGAACGCCATCTTAGTCCTACAACAACAAACAACTCAATGTTATCGTTAGTAGCGTTTATTAGAAGATTTAGAAACTTAGAGAAACAATTTTCTAGCCTATACATTATATTCCTCAAATCCCAAAGATGAGAGGAGAAAGAGGTCCCACCGGGCGTGCCAGAGAATCTGGGTGGACTTTTTCGTCATTTCTCGAAGAATGATCGGGTTTCCTCAAGAAATAGAATAAGCCTTAGATTCACCCCTCACAAGTTTAAATTCAAGTTTAAAATGCATCTTGTCAACAAGAAAACATTAACGAGAATCTATTCTCATGAGGGTTTATTAATTTTGTGGATCCTTTCCTTCCAATAGGCGCAAGCCCCTATTGTTAATTACCCCATGACGAATCACGAGAACCTCTGATTAAGGGATTCGAGAAATTATATATCGTAGGCTAGAAAAGTTGTTATCTCAATTTGTTTTAATTTTGAACTAAACTCAATTGGTGTTACCAAACTTAATTGACGGGGCACAATTGAGAATATAAAAGACTTAATTCTTTTCAGTTTAAATCGGACTCAATTAACGGTACCAAACCTAAGCAACGGGACCTAATTGAGGACGTCTAAGAGTGTTAAATCTTGGTCACTTGAGAACTTAGAGGAACTGGGTCTTGGTCTTGGTGACTTGTAAGACTTGGATAGTTTGATTTGGTGATTCTTGGCTATTTGGTAGCTTGGAAGAATCGGGTCTTGGTCTTGGTGACTTATAAGACTTGGATAGTTTGATTTAGTGATTCTTGGCTATTTGGTAGCTTGGAAGAATCGGGTCTTGGTCTTGGTGACTTGTAAGACTTGGAGAATTTAATTTCATGGTTCTTGGCCATCTGATGGCTTAGAAGAACTGGGTCTTGGTCTTGATGACGTATAAGACTGAAGGTATTTGGTTTTATGGTTCTTGGCCATTTGGTGGCTTAGAAGAACTAGGTCTTATGTCGGTTTTGATTTCAACCCCACTTAAGAGGGTTTTTTCCAACTTGAAGAGGTTTTGGTCTTTGATTTTAGGTATCGTATTCCTCTTTGAACTTTAGTCATTTTCTAATACTTTCCCTTCATCTTGATTTTAGGAATTTGAAGGTTTAAAATTTATTTTGAATCTTTGAAAATACTAATTTGAAAATACTTAGTAGAAAATAACCCTTTGAAGATTATTTTTTATATTGAAATCATTCAAAACTTATTTCAAAATTCTATAGAAAATTCATCTAAAACTTATTATTTTTATAAAACTCAATTTTTATAACGAAAATACTTCAAAAGTACAAAAGGCTAACACTTTGAAAGATTCTAGTTTCTACGGATTTTTAGAATTTTAAGGACATTTTACTTGAATTTTACAAGACTTCCTACTATTTTTGGTGAAATTTCAAAGTTTTGGCTGATTTGGATTTTTTTTATTGGGCCACGTGGCAAAGAAGGCTGATGTGGCTGCTGAGTTGGACCAGGTGAAATGGCATTTGAAATGGTGTTTAGTCGTTGAGCTTCTTTCCTTTTTTATCATTTCTGATTTGGGCCTTATTAAATTACGGGCTTTAGTCTTTATTCCTTTTATTTTCATTAGCTGATATTGGGCTTGACACCATGAGGATACAGGGTTGTGTCGCAAAGAATCAAAAGGATCTCGGCGCTGACATTCGATTGAAGAAGACGGGTCCCATTTTATTGCTTAACGGGCTCGCATAACGGCGGGTTTGAACCCGATAGAGATTCCGACACCCACGAGACCAGCGGAGAGGTCCTGTGGCACCGTGAAGCTAAGGAGAATGCACTGGCGGTTTTAGTTCTCGTCGCGTCGGCCTCTAATGGCGAGGGAGCCATGTGCTGACATGGTGATACTGCAGCTGACCTTGACGAATTTCAGATAATTGAATTGTACCAGGAACGAACGTTTCGACACTAACTTGGTAAACAGGGAAGGTTTCTAGGCTCACTTACTGTCTTACTTGCTCAATTTAACGGAATAGCCAAATGATGAATATAGGCTCAGTGAATTTGATGGTGTTGAGAGGAATGTCAGAGTTTGGTTCAATTTGGTTTTGATACAAGATATTGCTTGTTGTTAATTTAGTTTGAGGTAAACTCGAGAATAGCAGCCGTTAAATGAAGCTTTTAATTTCTATGCCTTTCTTGTTTAATTTTAGACTATATGTGGCCTGGTACCAAGGAATTCCAAGCTGTGCATCTAGCATAGCTCTTATTAATACAGTATATGCATGTTATCATTATCAATATATAGGCTGAGTTACTTGTGTCGCTATGTCCACACAAATATAAACAAGCAAAATCGGTAATCAATTTATAATTAGAATAATGCTCATTAAATCCCTTCCATTTCACTGTTATCAACACAAAGGAGACGTCCAATCTTTCATAAATGGGTCTGCAATCTCATCAAAGAAAGGTTAGCTGAGGGGTTTCAAACATAAATTTAAGAAAAGGAAAACTAACATGCATCAATCTATGCGTTTTGAACACAGGCCACAACGCTTCATTTACTGATCTAACATGGAATTCACACTGCTCAACAATGAACTTCGAACTTTTATCTATTAGTCCTAACATTTTATTTAATAAATGCACAAGACAAGTTCAATTATACTCTTTCACTGAGATTTTTTTACTAAAACAACTCACAGTGCACATGAACTGCTCTAGAAACTAGACTCTAAACATTTTTATTACCTACGTAAGATCATGACTTGATCAAAACTATCCAGTTCATATATGCCATTCTGGATTACTGAGACACACGGCAATTAGCAATAATTATCAAAAACAGAATTCAGATCCAAAGATCAACTTCGCATTTCACCATTATTACTCAATACTTGGGCATTTAACCTAGATATTCTGTTAATTCACAATTTAGTTTGGATCTATTTACAGAAATTTCATACACGAGTTCTTGTGAAAGACATAATTGTGCATTTCAGTCCAAAGCTTTGCATAACTATAAGAGGTGTTAATTCCGAGAAAAATTTGGCAGCACCTCCCCTCTAAATCGTTGCTCAATTCATCTCCAACCATGGCCGAAGCCAGCTGAAGACGAGCTACCAGGAGCTGGAGAGACTCCAGTCGAGGTAAAGAAAGCTAGGAGCTGAGTAAAACCCAGTCGAAGCGAAGTGAAGCCAGGATCTGAGTAAAACCCAGTCGAGGCGAGTACAAAGATCAGGATCTGAGTAAAACCCAGTCGAGATCGATTATAGAGCCATAAATTGCTCGGCCGAAGCCGAGGATGAACCATAATTGAAAAGAAAGGGGAAAAAGAGATAAATCGATCCAAGAAACTCGATTAAGAGAGACTTAAAGCTAATTGAAACAATTCACACACACGAATTTATCACCAAAGCTATCGGATCACAGTACAGTTGATAGAAAATGCAATTCGATAATCAAAGAACTCAAATTTCTTCATTCAACTTCAAATTGATCACACGACCTCGAATCTTACCTTGTTTCTTACCTTTTTCTTCGATTACAAACAGAGAATCACCTTCAAACTCTCTCAAATTCGCTATTCCTCACTTGCACTTCAACTGTTTGTTGAAATGCCTCTTTTACTCTCTCTCTTTTCTAACCTAATTTCTATTCTCTCTTTTTCTGGAAGAAGCAAGCCGAAGGAGCCTCTCATTTTCTTTCCATTGCTCTATTTATAGGCGAAGCCCCCAGCCTTGTTTCCGTCCAGATTCGATGAACCTTCACTGGAGCCCGGCGGTTTCGGCGTAACAAACCTCCCTCAACGAACTTCTGTTGGAGATGGACCCTTTATCGTGTTTCGATTTTAGATAGGACTGGTGTACCATGAACCACTTTTTACTTCGTGGGCCCAACCATTGAAGCCTTTCTTGGTTCACTTGCACCGCACGCATATACCTTTTGTTTGGTAAAGGGTTGCGTTTCATGCCTCAGCGATCTTTTCTCTTCTTTATTTCATGTGTGCCTGTTCTTCGGTGGACCGTGTAGGATCGCCAAGAGAGGTTGAGCAGGCGGATCATGCACCATGTCCATTCAGTGCCCATTCTATGTTGGAGGTAAATTCAAATTTCAGCGTTTCTTTCGTTACTCCCTCCTCTGCTGATGTGATCGACTGGAGAGGTCCAGTTATCCGTATACCCCATCATTTGATTGCATTTTATGCAATTCTTTATCTAATTTTAACTTCTTTTGCCAGTTAATGCATGCTCATGGAAATTTGGTTAACCTTGAACATCTCCATATATTTTATTTTGGCTCCCTTTATTTACTTCCTCCATTTTTGTGTATTTTATTTACTCACCCTCCTTCATTTCTCAAAAATTTCACGCTCAACAGATACTATAAATATAACTCATCTTTTTCTCACCTGACAAGGAGGAACCAACTACTTCAAATGCTGGAGGGGATTAAGAAGCCCGACATGATGTGCCGATTGTCGATGGCGTCGATGCGACACGGTGACACAGTCATGCAACCTCTTTTTTTTTTTAAGTTTTTGGGTTTTGGGAACTTGTGGATGTTAGTTTTTGGTTGTAGGTACTAATATAAATGTTCTTTCTATTGTTTTGAGATGTTCTGAAGTTCTTGGGTTCTTTTGTCATCTGAACTCTGTTTGGGAACTTCAAGATGATACTGTTTACACATTCTTAATTAGTAGTTTTTCATTTTCAATTTATATTAGTTTCGAGTGGTTGGTGTTTGTGGTATTGTGTGCTGTGCTCAATCTATATGTTTTATAGTCTCTAATTATGATGGCTATAATTTAGAATATATCTGTTAGCTTTCTATGTTTTGTGTGTGTGTTGTCGGGGGTGGGGTATTTGTTGGGTTGGAATGAGCTGAGCTTCTGCATCTGTGGTATGTACAAATTGGGTACATAAACAACGATATAAGAATTTCTTTAAATACTTTAAATAATCTTTTCCGTTGATAACTACATGGGAATAACTAATTTCAGTTATATTCAGTTATATTTTAGCAAGCATAAAAACGAAATAAAAATTTTTATGTTTTAGTTCTATTTTTTTAATAAAACACTTGCAGTGGCCGCCAAGTTTTAGTTATTATTGGCTTTTAAGACAAATGCGACACTTGTAGTTATTATTGGCTCCTAATTTCAGTTATTCTCTAAATTCTCACGCCATATTTCTCTCTAGTCAATCTCGACAAATTGTCACAAACCTATATTTGCTTCATTGATTTTTCCTGGTACGGTGGCTTCCCTATATTCAATTTGCTTCTCAATTTTCTGTACTGAAATCAGTACTTTATTTTTCTTACAAACAAATCTCGTTGATTTTTGTTACAGGACTCTCGGAGATCCATCATACTTGTTATGGAACAGAAACCCCTCAGCATCTACGGATTAATAGCTTCTCTTAGAGATACTAAGACATACTTGAAACTTAACTTTTAACTACTTCAATTCGTGGTTGTGTCACCAATTCTCAAAGGTATGTAATGCCTTCTCATATAGAAATGAATAAATTTGTCTCAAATTAAAAAAGTGGTACAATAGAATTGATCCAACATCTTTTAACCTTGTTGCCATACTTGATGACTATTCTTGGGAAGGCTGAGTATTGTATTTAGTGCATATTACGAAGCACATTAAGAGGATGTTGCAGTGCAAAAGCAGTGTAATGTACTTCTACATATTAGTAATTTCGGCGACAATATTATCAACATGATATTGGATATTGCGGGTAAAACTAAAGACAACATGAATGCCCGTAAAGATTTGGAAAAGATATGCAATCGGCCACATTTGCATCTTACTGAGGGCGGCAAAAAGAAGCCAAGGGCATCATATGCGTTAAAGCTTGAAGACAAAAGACAGGTTTTGAGATGGCTGAAGGAGAAAATAAAATTTCCTGATGGCTACGCATCAAACTGGTCTAGATGTGTAAACCTCTCTAAATGCACCATTAGTGGCCTTAAAAGCCACGATGTGCATGTTTTCCTGCAGCGCCTCATGCCTGTTGCATTTCGAGACTTCGTTCCACATGAGGTGTGGGAGGCTCTCAACGAGGTCTCCATTTTCTTTAGGGAGTTGTGCGCGAAGGAAGTCGACCCGAAAATTATTGACAAACTTGAAAGTAACATCATCGTCACCTTGTGCAAGCTTGAGAAAGTATTTCCACCATCATTTTTCGATTCTATGGAGCACATCGTTGTTCATTTGGCCCATGAGGTGAGAATGGGTGGACCTGTCCACTTTCGCTGGATGTATTCATCAGAAAGGTAATGAATTTATTTACTAGCATATAATGATTAGATAACTTGCTCTTGTTATCTGATTGCATCAAGTTAGCTCTCTGCATTTTTTCAATATAGCAGCATATTTTCATTATATGGTAGATGATTACAAAAAAATACAGAAATCAATTTTATACCCTTGTCCATAACATGACCAGAAAATATGTACGAGAAGATCAGCTGAATGGTCTATAAATCAGACTTGGTTAATAAGAAATTTTCATTTATGTTTGATAAGGTTCAGATATGGTTTTACCTAAACCTAAACTGGTATCAATCATAAATTAATTTTTGTAATAAAGGTTTTTTACTTTGTCCTTTTTCAAGGTGCAACAAAATTGCAAGGAGGACTGTCACGAATAAGGCCCGTGTTGAGGGGTCCATTGTCGAGGCATACATCATAAAAGAGATATCAAACTATAGTACTCACTATCTTCATGACGACTTGATAAAAAGCCGACAACACAATACTAGACATGATGTGGGGCCAGAGATCGCATTAGATGGAAGACCAGCGATATTTAATTGTCCAGGCCGTGCAATAGTAAAGGGGGTTCAAAGGAAACTATCAGATAGTGAATATAATGCCGCACACTTCTATGTCTTGAACAACTGTCCAGAGATTGAACCGTTGATGGGGTAAGTTTTTTTTTCAAATACTCTCATCTGGGTAAATTGATTTGGAGGTCCATCTTCATTAACGTAGCATAAGGTAAAAAAAAAGACAGATATAGAAGAACAGTAGCATAAGGAGGAAAAAAAAACAAAGATGCTTTTCTCATAAACGTAGGTGATGACACCTGGGAAGGGTCTGAAATAGGCAATTTTTTTTTTTTTTTTTTTTTTTGAACTAGAAGTGACCCTTATAGGGCACCTCCTTCATTAAGAAACTAAACAAACAAGTTATTACAAGTCCTTAGTCGACTACCAGGTGTATTATTTAGTGTATTATTTAGCCTTGTGATATTAATAAATGGCAAGGGCATTTCAGGAAAGTATATTGAAAAACAGAAATTAAAGCTCTATTTTTAATAATTGAATGAAAACACTATTTCTAATTTTCAGTTGCTATTCTGTACTAAATACTCATGTTATTCTTTTATCAAAATGCTTGTTCCTTTACTGTTAGTGAGGGTGACCAAATTCTCATGTGCCAGTTGACCAAACTTGAAAGTTCTGAAATAACTATACATTTTCAAAATATTCAAACTAATTAGATCTTTAGAACTTAATTTATAGCTAGCTAGTAATTTTGTTTTTTCCCTACCAAATGCTTGCAGAGAATTTAAGGAGTACATTAGGAGCACACGGTCAAACATTAACGATTCACTTTTGACAAGTATATGCCAACAAGAGTTCCCGGACTGGGTCAAAACACATGTTATGAAAGATCGTGATTGTGACCCACACATTAAAAGAATGTGTCTAGGGCCAGATAAACAAGTAAATTCTTATGGGGCTTATGACATTAATGGATTTAGATTTCACACAAGGAAACACGGAATAAACAAAAAAACAGACAATTCTGGCGTGTGCATCGAAGGCGAGACCTGTGACTTTTATGGTATTTTGGAAGATATTGTCGAATTAGATTACTCAGGGTGCAACAAGGTGGTACTTTTCAAGTGCTCCTGGTTTGATGCGTGGCGTGGAGTCAAGGTGGATACAGAACATGGGATTGTTGAGGTAAAGCACAAATCTAGGCTTCGTAATGTCGATGAACCGTTTGGGTTGGCATGCCAAGCAATTCAAGTTTACTACCTACCATATGCATCCAAAGAACGACGTGATTGGTGGGTGGTAATGAAAACTAGAAGGAAGCCTATTTGGGGGTTTGAAAATGATGCAACAAACAATTCTAACAATTCTGACATCTTCCAAGAAGAGAGCCATGGCTGCTCTTATAGGGTCACCACAGGAGAAAAACTAGATGATCCTGATATCTTGATCCAACAAGGAATTTTTGATGATGTACCCCCCGAAGAACTTGCAGCAGCAGCAGAAAGAACAGCAAGAAGAGCAGCAAGAGCAGCAACAAGATCACAGGATGACAATTATGACAGCAGTGATGAAGACCACGGTGAGCCAGAAGAATCACAATCTGATAACGAAAACCTTAATGAGCACCAAGAACCAGAAGAAGATGATGAGAACTGGTAGAAACATATCTCTTGCAACTTTTTTAGTTTAATGTTCCATTATAAAGATAGGTATTGTTTACAGAACAAGTCTCCTTTTTTCCTCCCAGGTGATTGAGAAAGCAATCCAGAGAAGCTTTCTTCTTTCTGCTGATATGGCCCATGCCCTGCATCCCAACTACATGGTAATCTAATATAATTGCAACTCTTAGATTTTATAATTAGACCAATTTAAAGAATACATCCAACTATCCAATCAAATAAGAAATGTTAGTGGGTTAGTACCCTGTTAAAAGAGCTACTTGGTGCTTTTGTTAGTCATGGTGCGTTTTGCTGACACTAGGAACCATTAAGTCCTTTTTCTTTGGTAAATACTATAAGACAATTTGTGAAGTCCTTGGAAATATTATGGGGAAATAATGATTCAAAACATAGTTGAATGCACTAAACAGTACATACCACTTCACATAAATTGGTTTCATGCTGTTGAGTGATCTAGTTTTTACCTTCCTGTTACTTTATTTTTCTCCTGTACAATTGAGCTTATATTACCATTTTGATGGACCTGAGGATTTCTCATCCCTTTGTAATCTTATATTGGTAGTATAAACATGAGGATAACCATCAGCCGAAAATGCATGGTGGTCTGGTGATAAAGCACAATGCAAATCAGCGGTATGCCACAAACGCTGTCACTTCATTTATCTTTAGGGAGATTGCAGAGAAGCACCAATTGCCTATTCAGGCACCAATTACCTTCTGTAGATGTATAATGTTGCTTTTTTGGACTTTCACTACTATATATATGGTAGTAAAAAAAGGGATATGATGCAAACTAATTTTTTTTGTTAGGAATCCGATGACTTATGTTATAATTATCATAATTTAACACAGGGATAATTAGTATAGTTATGTGTTAATAATATTATATCCTATATTATTATATATAAGTGTAATTAATTGTCAACAGTTAATCAATAATAAAGTTATGCAATTAGTTTACTATCTCCATTTTGTAACTGACGAGGTTTAATGAAAAGAGATGTTTCAATAAAATAATGAAAAAAGGTTTGAATGAAATTTAAAAAAAAAAAAATTTAGCGCCTTTGGCAAAAATTTTTTTATTGTGTTTTAGTGAACATTCATGCTTTTTTGCCTCACAACTTTGCAATCCTCACCAAGACGGTTATTGGATTTGGACAATATATTAAATAAAGAAGTGAGTGGGAGGTTATATTAGAAACAGAAGATGAGGGGACGTTATTTGCTATTTTTTGTTTAGAAAATTCATTCTTTTAATTACTGAAAACAATTTAGTAATGGATTTTTTGGCGGACATATTTTGGCGCCAACTATGAGTCCATTTTTCCCGTCGAAAAGTCGATGGCTTTAATACGGCGTCGCTCAATTTTTAAAACACACCACTATTCCCCTACCGACTAATTACGGCTCTCCCGACTCAATTATTCCCGAGGGATATAATGGAGGTTTCGCGAGTAAAGATTATGTTCCACGTAATTACTGAATTATTCCCGTGGATATATAGATGATCCACGGCAATTTAATTCCGACCCACGGGAATAATCAGTTTTCTTGTAATAGACCAAATAAAACTTACTTGAGAGAGAGAGAAGGATGGTGGTAAACAGGGAAACTTCAGAAAATTAAGGTTCTACCTCGTCAATTATTTTTTCAAAAAGTTTGGTGACTTTCTCGGGGTCTATAAACTCACACCGGTTTGGAAATTTTTGAACTATAAATAGAGATGCTGCTCTGTGCTCTACTGTGCCTGCAAGTCCGTTAAAAAAAAAAAACAGATAGAGGGTTCAAATTGCCTTCATTATAATGTTTTTGTCATTTCTAGCTGACAAGAAACTCGAACTAAAATAAAAATTAGAAACCATTAGATGCATTTTCTGTTTTTTATCTGCATGTGCAAAATTGATTTATGTTATCATCCTAAAGAACTTCCTAATTAGTTTTTTTATGATGCAATTGCCGTGATCCTTAACTACAAAACCAAAATAGAGCCAAAAAAAACTGAAAAGAATAAATGGAGGAAAAAAATAAAAGCTTTAAAAAACATGCTCACAGTACCAATTTCAACATGACACCTAAGAAACTATTTAATAACATATTCGTATAGAAATGAATCGCTCAACGCGCGAGATTAGCGGTAGTGCTAATATTGGTCTCCGCATTTTGATATAATTACACACAAAATATCATACGAAAAATTATAAAAAATCCTACAATTATTTTTTAATTAAATTTAAAATATCGTGAAGCAAGAAGGATGCAGTTTACAAACTTTTATCCCAGGTAATCATCACCTACAGTATATTAAATTACGGATGAACATGTCATGGGATACATGAAGATCTTCTTCTTTTCTAAGTCGAAGAACATGTTGATATTTTGTTGGAATAAAGTACCAAGAATGTTGTAATCTTCTATGTATTGCATCGGCCTCATTGCGAGGCATATTATCTCGTTAGTTGCCACATAAAACAATGACCGAGGGATGATAGGTAGATCCAATCCCTCAAAGTGTAATGTCATAACAGGAACATATTGGTCGATATCTTTAAAATCACCTTTGAAACACAAAGAATCCTCGCTACCATAAGGAAAATGAATCCTTGGTAAATATTGATCATAGATTTCAAGGTTCTGACTACCTCCTTATCATGCTTCTCGTGGCATGCTGGAGATCGGGGTACCCGTGTCGACACTAGTGCAGTCCTGCCCATTATCCTGCCTGAATATGGATTTGTCGAGATCCAACCGCACTCCTTTCACACTTATCCCATTAAGACTTATCATATAAAAGTGTTTATTTGGTACCATTGCCGTACTTTTTCCAACTGGCGGGGCTGCTGTGCGGAATATAATATTTGAATACTTGAATTGTGACTCTGTTCCCCAACCTTTGTAACTTGGGATGCAATAAGAAAACGTGTCGAATTCATTTTTGTTAATGAAAGACCCGTAACATGAACAAAAAAGTTTAACATTAAAAACATATATATAATTAAGGCATATATGATTAATATTAATTAATATCTCATTTTCCTTATTGTTTAGCTACAAATTGCATTGATAAACACAGACTTGCACTATCGACAAACTTTTTTTAGAGTAAATTATTAATATGAAATAAGTAATCATAATCATAATTATTTAATAAAAATAATCAAGCAAAAAGCGATTTTTCTAGGTTGAAAAAATTTACCTTTTGTCCCTCCTCATGCCGAACACTCCTTGAATATCATGATGAAATAAACCTTTACAATTAAATGACGCACCTAGTCGAACATTTTCAAGAATAATCTTAGCTCTATCGATCGAAAGAAATGTAAATTTCTCAAGAAGCATTATGCCGCTAGAATTCAATCCATCCATGTAGTTCATTAAGTACGAACATTTGTTTGTATAATAGTTGCACATGATTGCACCACCCACATCACATGCATTTTCATGGAATAAAATCTCCTTGGCCAAAGTAGAATTTCTGTAATTCAATGTTGCGGCTTCATTGTTGATGCATGTTACACAATCTTTACTTTGAACCCATGTAATATGGCTTCCAGTATCCATTTTTAAATTAAATATTTTTGGCGGTGTTCCTATAGCGAGTTGTATAATATAGTCCATGTAACCTGAGAATACAGGACTAATCGGTTCATCTCTCAAAGTACTTGAAACATAGTGCATTCGATTAATAGAATGATTAATCATTGCCTGGAAATGATCTAGTGTGGGAGACTAACTGAGAATAGTAGCCTCGGTGATCAATTTTTGCTCTAAAGTTTCTGGGGACACTTATACTCTTGGCTAACGATTGTTGCTCTAAAATAGTTACCATTACCATAAGTAACAAAACTTGCCACAAAAATGTTTTCAACAAGTTCCAAAAAGATTTAAGAGAACATAACAGTATATCAGTGGAACAAACCTTCATCTCGTTCTGTTTAGAGAAGATTAAAAATTTGTCTCTATATCAAAGGTTTAAGTAGCTTATAGAGGGTCCATAGTGGACAACCTCAAATCATAACGTATAGCGGATAGCTTTTATTTAGCGGCCGCTATAAGATTATATACATCAGATACATTTTTAATTAAAAATTAAATATCTTATTACATTATATACATATTTTAATAGTTTAATTTAATATATGCAGTTCGCATATACATACATCATATGCAGTTCGTATATGAATACATCATATGCAGTTCGTATATGCAGATATCATATGCTAATAAATACTGTTATGTTCTCTTAGATCTTTTTGGAACTTGTTGAAAGCATTTTTATGGCGAGTTTTGTTACTTATGGTAATGGCAACTTTTTTAGAGCAACAATCGTTAGCCAAGAATATAAGCGTCCCCAGAAGCTTTAGAGCAAAAATTGATCACCGAGAGGCTACTAGTCTCGGTTGTCTCCCACACTAGATCATTTCTAGGCAATGATTAATTATTTGAATTAATCGAATGCACTATGTTTCAAGTACTTTGAGAGATGAACCGATTAGTCCTGTATTCTCAGGTTACATGGACTATATTATACAACTCGCTATAGAACACGGCCAAAAACATTTAATTTGAAAATTGATACTGGAATCCATATCAACAATGAAGATTTTAAAAGTAAAGATTGTGTAACTTGCATCAACAATGAAGTCGCAACATTGAATTACAGAAATTCTGCTTCGGCCGAGGAGATTTTATGCCATGAAAATGCATGTGATTTGGGTGGTGCAATCATGTGCAACTATTATACAAACAAATGTTCGTACTTAATGAACTACATGGATGGATCGATTCTATCGGCATATTGCTTCTTGAGAAATTTACATTTCTTTCGATCGATGACAAATAGCCACTTGACATTTCTCTCTTATTTTCTGGAAAACATCCATTCTGCCTGCCGAATCAACCCTTGGACTCCTTATTTTTCTCCGGAACTCCTTCTGTTCCTCATTGGTGAGAAGGATCCTAGAGCAACTCTGTTTATTATAGAAAATTTTAATCTTAAAAATTTTACCATAAATCAAGTGTCAGCATTCTGAAAAAAAAAGTGAAGTAATATTGCTGACCTTGCATATACACTCAAGTATATCCAACACATGATTGAAATACCCCACATGGAAAACCGGAAGAATGAGATCTATGCATCCAAAATGGCCAGGGCAGTTTGTTGTTCTGGCATGGCAAGTCATGCACTGGCCCTCTTTACTTGCTGGTCCTGATACATTTATAAACATTAATTGATTATAAAATTTAGAAAATAGAAAACTAGGGAACATTAGAAGTCGAAAAGCAACAATTCGTATATGGAAAAAAAATTAAAGTAAGCCATTATATACTTACCATTCGCAGATCAAGCAATCCATTTTCAATTGGTACCAAATCAGCACCTAACGTGGAACTTTTCCTCACTTGAACTTCAGATGAGTTGCATATGTCGTCACAGGATAACACCGAATAACTAATACTCTTTCTATAAAATAAATTAGTAAGGATATTTAGGCCTTGATCAGAATGGTGGTATGACAGGAGTTGATTTCAATTCACTAAAAAATTTCAACAAACGGCTTGTATGCACACGTTATATATAGAGAAAGATAGAAAGAAAGATACAGCTAAATATTTTCCCACCAAGTCGCTCCGAATGAAATCAACTCAAGATTTGATGGAAACAGAAAACCATTTCCAACTCTCTCGTAGTTTTTCTGTTTCCGATCAGGGCAATTCAAAAGCAGAAAAAAAAAAAAAAAAAGAAAAAAAAAAAGAGAGAGAGAGAGAGGGAAGCGCATTTACATACATATGCGCCATCGGAGGGGGAGGCGGAGATGAACGGAGGCAGGAGAGAGAGAGAGAGTATGTAAGAACTATTGAAATGGGTGTGAAAAAAGAACTATCGAATACTCTTTTTTTTTTTAATATGAAAGAAGTAAGAACTATTGTATACTTGCGGGGGATGCGTATGAAGCAATTCTCATTCGCTGCAGCTTTGTTTGCATGAGTTGATATCGGCCTCTACAGGTGGGGCTGGATTATGTCAAAATTTTTACACGTGCTCATGGTTCATTACATTAAAAGTGAGCTACAATGTGTTGCCCTCCTCATCATTCAATCATTGGTTTACACATTTAATGAATTTTGGTCCATGCAGTTTCTATGTTGCTCTTCTCAACCTCGTGTGCTGGGAATTTTCTTTTGTAAATTTTATGCGTCTCTCTTCCATGTAGCTGGTGTGAAAGTTCTTCTTTTTTACTGCTTTATGCCCTTTTCTTATTCTGTACATTTTGATACTCGCTGAATGTGCCACATATTTTTTGCGCCGTTCTGTTCCTCTCTCTGGATATGTACAAAATTTCGGAAAAAATGAAAATAAATTATATTTAATAAAAAAAAAAGATAAAAAGGGGAGAAATGAAACGTATCATATATTTGCATTTGTACAAATCAAATGCAGTCATTTATTTTGCGCTGCTCGAAATATTTGCATTTATTTTAGCGAGAATTAGTTATAAACGTATGTTGAAATTAGTAATTTTTATTTTTCTTTTATGGTCGATTCAAAATTTTTAGCGTGATCTACATAACCCAACGTTGTAGAAAACTAACTATATTATTCTTAGAACTTTTATTATACATTTGAAGCTGGAAACATTACGCTAAAAAATAGGGAAAAAAAAACTAAATACAAAATGCATGCATATTAAATAGGAGTTTCTTTCACAATTCTTCAAAAAAACATATAGAATCTATATAACTCAACCAGAATAATATTTGCCTGCTAATTTTAATTGTTAGCATAATATTTCTTTGTTGGTGCGCAATTTCATATAATATTTTAGTTTCAATTGCGCTAACCTTCTTCATATGTCAAACCAAGTCTATATCTTGTTACTTCAATAATTTTATAAATTAAATTATAATGTTAAAAAAAATAAAACTATTCAATGCTGTTTAGTTTACTATGATCAGTAGTGTTTATCAATTTCTTTGTTACTCATCTGTTACCCAGGACTCATGGTTCTTTTTACTTTTTATTTTTGATTCAGAAAAGACCGTACGCCAGATTGTTTAATTTTGGTCATGAAAGCTGACTATGACATTAGGTCTTATCCATGATTGAAATTGTTGCAGGGATTGTTCGTTAATTTTACATATGATAGCTCGCCCGAAATTTTTAACATAAAGACTTAAATACTAAAGAATTTTAACAAGAACAAAGATTTATTTTTTACTTTAATAAGAACAAAGGAATAACTCACTTATAAATCGCGTTAACCCTGTGCAACTAATAACGTGTTTATAAAACGCGTTATTAGATCAATAACTCGCTTTATAAACAAACGTGTAACAATTCCTGTATCCGAAATCCTCATTATTCAAATTTAATATTAACTTTTAATTCTTACATTTTAATCTATACATATTTTTTATTTGCAAAACATTCACACAATAATATAAAAATACATTTGACCATATATGGATGTTAAAAACACATGTACAATTACCATACAAATAATATACATATAATATTTTTCATTACATGTATTTAATCCATAATTAAATTATAATAATTTTTTTACGATTTATAAAAAAGAAACATGTATGGACAAGAGTGTAAATTACAAAATAAAAAAGAATATTAGCGTTCAGACGAAAAAAATTTACTTATTAAAAATATTTTGCAACAAAGACCATGTATGTTTCATATTTACAAAATTCTAAAACATTTATTTTAATTTAAATATGTATTAAAAGATATAATGAATATATTACACATACTTTGATTGTACGTATCTATTTTGAACATGTGTATAATATCATTTCATTTGAAATATTATTTGATCCTTTTGTAAATAAAAAAAATAGAGAGACTAAAATGCAAAAGATAAATTTGTAGAAATAAATAGTAAGAATATAGGGTCATCGGCGAATAATGCACAAATAATATAATTGAGAATTTTTCGCCGATGACCCTACATTTTTACTATTTATTTCTACAAATTTATCTTTTGCATTTGAGTCTCTCTATTTTTTTTATTTACAATAGGATCATATAATATTTCAAACAAAATGGTATTATACACATGTTCAAAAAGAAATATGTACAATTAAATGCATATAAAGTATCTATAATATGTTCATTATATCTATTTAATACATTTTTAATTTAAAAAAATAGTTGGGAATTTTGTAAATATGAAACATACCTTTATTGCAAAATATTTTTTTAAGAGGTCAAATTTTTCGTCTCTGAACACTTTGAAAAACGTAACATTCTTTTATTTTGTAATTGACATTATAGTCCATACAGTTTCTTTTTTATAAATTGTAAAAAAATCATTATAATTTATTTATGGATTAAATACATGTAATGAAAATATTATATGTATATTATTTGTATGTTATGGTACATATCTTTTCAACATCCATATATGGTAAAATTTAATTTTTTATTACTGTATGAATCTTTTGTAAATAAAAAATATGTATGGATTAAAATGTAAGAATTAATATTTAATATCAAATTTGAATAGTTAGGATTTTGGATTCATAAATTGTTACGTGTTTTATAAACGCGTTACTAGTTGCAGAGGCTTTACGCGGTTTATAAGTGCATTATTCTTTTGTTCTTATTAAAAATAAAAATAAAATTTTTTTCTTGTTAAAATTCTTAAATATGTAATTGTTTATATTAAAGATTTCGGGCGAGCTTTACTGTTCCTGCATGCACATAATTCGTTAATTTTGTTTTCCTCGTGCTTCATGCAGTAATCTGAGTTTAAACAACATAGCTAGAGGGGTGCCGCAGTCTCTTTTCACAAATACGAATTTCAACATGTTTTTAATGAAATTCGAAGTATATTATCTTGTTTCCTGAAAGCCGCCAAAATGTGATATGCTCTTATGGTGTGATCTTATTTTAGTTTTTTTTTTTTAAAAATAAACCCGTAGGTTTTCATTAAAAGAGAGTGCCATAAAAGATCAACAGAGTGCTAACTTTTGATCTGAATTTTCCAATCAATAATAGATGTTCCGTGAATAATATCAAATTGATAGGTTCAAAAAAAATTTAACCGTCAAGAGTTGGCACTCTAGGTCAGTAGAGGATACTGGTCCAAAATGAATAAGGGCACCATAAGCGTCTCAAAAATCTTTTTTTTTTTATGGGAAGATAATAAAATATATAAAAAAAGTGTCCCCTTAATTCAGGGGCGGAGGGAGTAGGGGACAAGGAAGCTTGCCCCCCCTAACATTTCAAAACTGCATCTACTGATTTAGTGAAAATTTTAATATTAATGATAAATATTACTTCAAATTAATTTAGTATATGAGAAAAATATCTAATATTTGAAAAGTTCCACTATAATTTTGTAGATAGTCGAATATTAATGAATAATTGTGCAAATTACTTTGAATTAATTAAGTTTTTTCAATCTCTAACAAAAACAAAAATGTTAATATTTATCCCCTCCCCTCCCCTAGTAATTTTCTTTCGTTTTTATGAATCAATTCACCAAGATGCATGCAAAGGCCCCTAACATCCAAGTATCTACAACTACTTGCGAGACTTTGGCACTCGATTTTCCACCTCTCTCGTTATCACTTACCAGATTTTGTTAACATTACCTCCTATATAACTTCAAATTCTGGCTCCGTCCCTGCCTTACTGGATTCGTCTATTTTTAAACAAAGACATGAGATGCGATCAGAAGGATTTCAACATACAAAAATGGAATAATTATATTTCAATCAAGCTGGATAAGCTTTGTCACTCAGTTATCACTGTTGTAGGTAAATGAATAAAATAGCATGTACTTCAACTCTTCAAGTCAAGATTGTCGATGTTGTGCTATTGTTAATGAAACTGTAGACATCCAGGTTAAAAAGAAAGGCTTCCACGCTTCTACAAGGGCCCGAAGTTAGGAAAGTAAATTTTCATGCTAGGAGCCATGTATGCTCAGGGAGTCAAGTTTCTCAATGTCGATTATTCCAACATGCATGTATGTTGTTAGCATGTGAATCTTATTAGCACTCATTAAGAGTAAAAGACTTTAAAGGGGAAAAAGGAAGTGTAAGGTTGTTAAACCAAAAAAAAAAAAAAAAAAATGATGGTCAAAAGAATACTTACTGTGAAGAGAACTGCTGGCAGAGGCTATATGGAAGATAGTACCCAACAAAATAGTTAGAAACAAGGAATGGAAGAACGTCAAACATATATATTCCCAATTGAAAATATTGTGTCACTTGAGGATTTGAAAGAGGATTTTCTGTTATGATGATTTTTGATGTTGATAATTAGTTGAGAAGCAAAAATTTTAGCAAAATTCAAATTTTGAAATTTAAAAAAATAATAATTTTTCGATTTTAAAGTATTAAATTTTAAATTTATAATTTTCAACTAAAACATATTCAGAATTACCAAAAAAAAAATGAAATGTTAAAATTTCAAAATTTAAATTTTCAAAATTCAAAATTTTAATTTTCAAGTTTCAAAATTAATTTTTTAAATTTGAAAGTTTTAATTTTCGAATTTCAAATCTGTTTAAGTTGAAATTTGAAACTGAACAAATAAAATGATGGGAGGAATAGAGTGAACGCATAAAAAAATAGTGGGTCTCACAATTGAATAATTGATGGGTTGGGACTTGGGTCTTGTAAAAAGTTTTTTTAAAACATACTAGATAGTCTTATAAAAAGTTGAGACGGAGATCAGCAAAATTAGTCCCGAAACAGGAAGCACGTGATTGCCTTCGCATGTGATGATGTGAAGCAATGGATTTCAAATTTTCAACTGAATCTTTGGCGTTCCTTGAGCATTGCTGATCCTTGTTTTCCGACATGTCTGTTCATTATTTTCAGTTTTTTTATGTTTTCCGTTTGTTATTTTTTTCACTTGCCAGTGGCCAGTATGTCTAAAAAAAAACAGGAAGCACGTGAGCGGAACGTGAGCGCAGGCGCTGGAGAAGCCTGGCGAATCGGATCCGTCCCAATCCGACGATCCACATACGAGGGAGTGAGGGACCCAGAGTCCCAGACCCGAGAACCCGCATGAACGCAGGAAAAATGTTTGACTTTGCGGTCAGACCCCACCTGAAAAATAAATTTATATCTCTGAGCGCGCCTCCCTCCGCACCTCACCTCACCACTCACCAGTCACCATCCGCCTCTCAGTCTCTCAAGCGCCAGGGCCAGTCGCCAGTCGCCACCCCTCCCCTTTACCTTTTCCCCATTCTCCACTCATTGCTTGATCTCCAGCCTCATGTGCCTTCTCTCTCTGCCATAGTGCCATGGCCTCCTTCCGCGAGATGCGATGCGAGGGGCCATAATGGCCCAAGAGAGGAGACGGCTGGTGTATTCTTAGTACAATATAAAAAGCCTTTAAATTGGGCAAACTCAAGGAAGCTATCGAAGGTACTCAATAACTTTTTTTTTATAATACTCGAAAGAACTGTTGTTTTCTTCAGCAGAGAAAACGGCGTGGTTTTGGCCAATTTTGAATGTTAAAGGATTTTTTGTGAGAAATAGTTTGTGGGGTACCAAATTTGATTAAAATATTAGAAGACTTCCCTTTTGTCAAATAATAAAATTTGTTGAAGAAAGCATCTGTTGAATCAATTTGTGCGGGACGTGTAAGGCATTAATGGCTCAGTTGTTGTTTTTTTTTATTTAATTATAATTCAATTTTGTGGATTCCATTCGTATTTTCCTTGAAGCAGGATATCCAGAAACCTTGATTTTCTCCCTTTTTTCGGGAAAAGTTCTCGTTTCTGAGTGAGGGACTGAGGGGTGTGACCCCCGTTTTTATTTAAAAAAAAAAAAAAAGGGTGCAGAGATTGCAGTGGGCATTGAGCGGCTTGAGCCAAACACTCAAGAGCTAAGAAAACATTGTACATGAAGGTAATTTCAAATAAAAGATCTTCGATTATGTGGCTTCACAGGTATAAGCCCACTACTGGCATACATCAACCGTGTGTCCAGGCTGCTAATATAGTTAGGGGTGTACAACGGACAGGTTTGTAATTTTTATTAATATTTCAATCCAATCTAATTATACCGGATTAAAATATTTCGTTAATTAACCCACCCGTAACCCAACCCAATCTATATAAATTTTTTCGATGGGTTATTACGGGTTTTCACGGATTTTCGGGTTATACGGGTTATGATTTATATGATACATAAATAAAATCAATAATATCTAAACTACATGTGACAATATGTAACTATACAGTTTTTTAAATACTAATTTTGATTTTGTCAGAGCCTACCTTTTCATCAATTATATTGATTGAGTTCAAATTTCACACAAAATAATTCATGTATCCTACGTTGTCAGAGAAAATTAAATAAAATACGCTGGACGTCATACGGTTCCTACTTTATCATCATACAATTAAAAAGCTTGGATTGAGTACGTAACTAGAAGAATCAAATTCCAGCAATGCAATGCAAAGAACTTAGACTGCAGCGAAGATCTAAAGGGTAAAATAAGAGAGCATGGTTTAATTAAACAACCGGGTCTAAAAAAATTAAGGCCAACAATAATAATAAATCTGAATGTTTTAATTATTGTCCCCTTAATTTGCGGCCTGAAGGAAATTAGAGGAAATGTTTAGCTAAACAACCGGATCGGGTACAAAGCGGGTTATCAAAAATAATTATACGACCCGACCCAGTACAAACGGGTTGTTAAAATTAAAACCCGACCCAATCCGATAATCTCTAAACCTGCTAAAAACGGGTCGGGTCGGACGGGTGAAACGGATCGGCCGGGTTCTTTTTTTTTTCTGTACAGCCCTAAATATAGTATAGTCTGATAGTAAATCAGCTTACTAAATGCTTAATTTTATGTTTGGAGATATATCAAGTTAAAAGTTCATTAACTTAAATGTTTAATTACTTCCAAGATAAATTTTACAATTACCCAGTAAAGGATAGGTTACGGCGATTGCATAATGGCTGTTACTCTGAATTGAATTTCTAATCTTGGATTTTGTTGCCCCTAAAGTGCCCAAGAATGGTAATTTCGTGCATGAGGGTTTCTCAATTTTTCTAATTTTGCCCAAATATAATTTCACATTGGAACTACACAGAGAACAGACGTGCAGAACTAAATTTCAGTGATATAATATCGATTTCTCACGTGCAAATGTGTCTCAGATTTGATAAAACTAAATTCCAGTTGGTTACCAAGGCATATCAGTTGACTGTGCTTTTTCTCTCCTTGCAATAACAGCATATTTTCAAGTTTAAAATGCTTTAATTGATTGACAGATTGTGTTTTTCTCTGATTTTGATTGACATATGGCAATAAAAATAAAAATAAAAATAAAGGTCTTGTAAATAAAAGGTCACAGTACAGTTGTTTGATTGATTGCAAAAAATAATGATTGTTGAAAATCAATTTCAGCCGAAATATCTGGCTAGAAATGCAAATTTATTGATTTCATGATTAATTATCTTGTTTCTTATATATCTCTCTTTTTAAAAGAAAAGGTAGGGTTTCAGTTGTGGATTTGTAATTTGTAAATTGTAGTGAAGTGCTAAAAACAAGACTGAGTTGTGTAAACTGACTTTTTTTTAGTAACATACAAACCTGACTTTATTTTGGTCGTTTAATTCTTAGTATTTGAGACCTTTTATGTCATCCAACATAGTTGAGTCTGCTGCAGTATCTCAGACCCTTTAGACAGGTGCGAAGTCGGTTTGATGCTGATTTTAATATTTCATACAAGACAAGCATGTCTGGATTTATTCAACTGAATTATTTGAATGAACTTTAAGCTTTACACAATCGGCATGAAAGTCATTCTACTTTCTTTTTGCAAAGTTTCAAGAATTCGATAATGTCTTTAATAATCTGGAACCATGCATCTTTTTATGATTGGTATTCTCTTTATCAAAAAAAAAAAAAAAAAAAAAAAAACCTTTACTTTGCATGTTATTGAACTTGCAGGGCAGCTGTTGGGTTTTGAGTAGTTCCACGTCCCAAGTAGGAATATTGTTGCAATAATAAAAAGCTGTTTAAGTTTGGGATTAAGCACTTTTTCTTTTTCCACATCTTGTGCAGATTGACTGGGAGCCCTCCTAGAACTGTGTTAGTCTCAACAAATTCTGCAACTTGCTCGAGCCTCAGATGTGGAAGTGTTTCTAAGTGCTGGTATGAGATTGAGGAAAAACCAGGGACTAGAGTGTGGTATTGTAATTATTGAACGGGCGGATATTAAAATCACAATATCCCCATTTGTATGATTTTGTATCAATTCGTACTCAACAACAAAGCAACAGTGCGAAATCATATAATTTTGTGTTTAACAAGCTTTTTGTATGAATAAAGTAATGAATAATAAAAATAGTGTAAGATTTTGCATTCAATCTGGCTTAGCAACAAAGTTGTCTTACATCGTTTGAAGATGGTTCAAATATAAAGACTTCAGCTATATCATTGCATCATTACACTTGACGACACTTTGTTTCCTATGATATATGGTATTTAAGAAAATTTTTAATTTTTTCCCCCTCTGCTTCTATAATCATTCTCGCTAAATGGAGTTTCTGATTTCTGCAATTAATGTTGTGAAGAAATCATCACATGGGATTTGAGATCACCATGGGCAAATAAATTAGACATTTTGAGCACAAATAAATGCCAGGGTCGATTTGAAATTGTCCCGGATTAATTGGGAATACATGGATATGACGTCAGAAATTTCAATGCCGTGACAAGCCAGATAGCTCCAAGTTTCAACGCTCATATTGATGCTAATATTAACATAAGAATTAAAATTATGTTAATTTAGTATACAATATTCAAATCGATGCAATACACGGCTTCTTTAGATCCATGGAAACCACATGCCAAGCTTCAAAATGCAACAATATTATTTGTGTGATCTCGTGTATATTTATATAAAAAATTATACAACTAATACAACATGTCCCAACAGCAAATGAAAATTTGGCATTTTGAATGACCCTAGATGCATTAACATCCGTGAAATACAATCCATGGATGAGATTTGATCAAATAAAAAGAAGGCAGCTCCTCCTTTCTTTGCTCAATAAATATCCTGGCCCAGTGTGGCCCGCTCTGATCCGATCTGCAAATAAATTCGAACAAGAAAAGAGAAAGGTTTCAGGCTCATGTAAAATAACGAAAAAAAAAAGAAGAGAGAAACAGGCCCATAAATCCATCTCGGCCCATCCAGCCTCTCCTCCTCTTTTTTTTTTTTTTGGAAAAAAAGTGGGAGCGCCACCCGTTCCATTTTTAATAAAATGAAACATTACAACAATACCAAAAGTAAAATCGTAAAAGAAACTCTATATCAGTTATGCAACACCTGATTACCTAACCCCCCATTACTTGACTAACCTGAAACATAGAGACTAACTTCAACACCTTTAAACAATGCCCACAGACAAAACAATTATACTTTGAACACAACCATGCATCTAAGCAACACCAACACAAGAAAAACAACTGATATAAAATAGTCCAGGACACCAAATAAAAGGAGCAGAAATTTGTTTAATTAAATAGCAAGCAGTTTTTGACAGTAGAGGAAATCCCTTCAAACTACTTTCTTCAAGCGCTGACAGCAATCATTATATTGTCCATGCGATCAATTATCCCTTGAAGCATCACTGGAGGGGCCATCATTTGAATGGGAATGATCTCCCAATCCATGGGAAGCCATTGATCAACATCACCTTTTTCCTCCATCTTCCAAACACCTAACCAATACAAAACCAAATGATAAATAATCAATAAAGTTTGTTTAACCGTCTTGAGAGCAACTTGATTAAAAATATAGTCATTTCTAATTCGCCAAATACACCAACAAGTAGAGCTAAACACAGTAAGGAAAGCATGTCGTTCTTTCGGATTTAAGGAATAAACAAAGTCTAAGATATCAGTAATAGAATGCCAATTCTGAAAATTATCTTGACTATTACCCAGCCAAAACCAAATTTTCTGAGCAAAGTTACAATTGAGGAACAAATGATCACAAGTTTCATAATTACCACAGAAAACACAACAAGTATTACCAACCCAACCCTTCTTGCTTAGTACAGTGTTATGAGTCAATAGCCACATAAAAGCCCTTATTTTATGGGGAATTTTCAAATTCCAAAGAATATTTGCTTTCTGCACATTGACCCCTCTAAAAAAAAGAAATTGATAAGTAGAATGAGTTGAGAAGAGTCCTTTAGTATCCCACTTCCAACAGATTGTATCAAGAATTACACTAAGTTGTGTATTACTAATAATGACATATAGTGCAGTCCATTCCTGAGCTAAAATCCCTGTCAGCGATCTATTGAAAACTAAGCATCTACCTTGAGATAAAACTACCTCTTCTACAGAACGTAGTTTAGTATCACAGAGTTTATAAAGGAAATAAAACTCAGTAGCCAAAGAACAATTATCTAACCAAATATCAGACCAAAAATTGACTGATTTACCATTACCTAGCCAAAGAACAATTATCTAGCCTCTCCTTCTTCTACCTGTTCCCGCTCCTGACGAACGGAAATTACTTCCTACACTCTAAAAATTGGAGATGCACTCCTCTGGAAAAAAAATGTCCTTCGTATTTTCAACTTATTTCAACTAAGATGAATTGAAAGAGTGAGAAAGGCATTTTTGTCCAAGTGAAATTCATCTCCAATTTTTGGAAGTGTACGAAGCAATTTCCCTTACGAACACCATGACGCAGGAAACCAGCTCCTTCTCTCCGGCATTCAATGCCTCCGCTACTTCTCTGCACACCTGACCCTACCAGTCAGTTGAGATTGGCCTTAGACACGGGTCCCACTCGACAGATAGACATTCTCTCCGCTCCTGTGTTAACCACCATTCTCCTCCTTACGCAATGCAGTGACGGAGAAGCTTGTATTCAATGCCGAGCCACTCCTCTCCGCAAAATATGCAAAATTCCCGTCTCTGCATTCAATGGAAACCAGTGAGAAGTGAGGAACGAACTTGGCACCCACCCTTCTGTTGTCTCCAGTACATACGAAATGGAAATGACCCAGGCTTAAAATCTGCAATTCCAGATATCACATAAATGAGGGAAATTAATTAAACAAACTCCTAATTCATAGTTGAACAGCAACAAGGAAACAATTACGGTGATATTTGGATTATCAATTTGGGAAACAAACTATGGAGCTGTTATGACAAGAGCATGCTATTTTCTCCAAATTGAGAGTCTACAATGAATAGTCATCTCTGTGGATGTTTATTATGACAAATAAAATTGATTATGGCATTACCCGTTTCAGCAATAAAGAAACATCCTGGAGGTGTGTGAGTCATCAATTTCAACATTTGATGGAGCAAAAATCATGGAACCAGTATGATTGAGCTCAACAATAAATGCCAAAATTCACAAGAAAAATGAACAAGTTAGTTGGCTCAAATAACATAGATACAAGAAACCAGTGGATTAGAAAGTGAAAGAAACAGTGACATGATGCAATTTGAGTTGTAAATGAAGTTGTTTTTGAGCTGAAGTGAACCAAAGGAGAATGAGAGCAATCATATCACAATTATTTGTTGTATCAATTCTAGAAGGCTGCAACAACAACAAAAGAAAAGAAGATATTAAATGAAGCTGGAAGCTGAAATAAAAATCAATGAAGCGCATGCTTGATAAGAATTTGATTGTGGCAGAATTCATTTGGCTCATGGAAATAATAATCTTCAAATGTTATCGAAATTACATGTGCATATTGTTCTTCACTGGTGGCAGTAACAAAATTCATGAGCCTCATGAAATTGCCAATTCCCAAATGGAGAGAGTAGTGCTTGTCTTCACTGGAGACCATCTAAATCCTGTGCAGAATCACTGTGCAAAGAGATGAAATCTTGTCTTCTGCAGCGCTGCCCTCTTCCTCTTCTTTCCTCTCCTCTCTTTTTAGGCCTGCCCCTCTTACTCTCGCCTTTGCTTCTTGCCTCTCCTCCAAGACTGGCAGATTCTTTCTAAATTGCTAGAAAATTGTTCTCCTCTTAAGGATTAAAATAGAATCTAGTTATACATCATTACAAACACAACTTGACAACGCATCAAAGAAGTTCATAATACAATTAACAAAAATACTTTGTATGTCATTATTGTATATAGTACACAAATACTATAGATTTTTCAATTTATACATGAGCTGCATATATACAATGACATTTGCCAGTAAATAGAAACTAATTCTTTATATTTACCAGCGTATCATTATTACAGTACACAGATCTATTGTCCTTTGTATCCATGAGCATACTACAAATTAAACTGATGAAGCCAACATAATCTTAGTTTATCTCCTTAGAAGTTTATTGCATCTGAATAAAAACAACAGAAAGAAAAACGCTCCAATATCTTAATGGGCATAACATGTGAGCTGAGGACAATTTGGTCATAATTTAAATATTATGATTTATTTAATTTAAAATATGACTGAAAATGAGGAAGAGGGCTTATGTCTGAAAAAACATAATTGGAGGGCTTTATAACCGATTTACTTCCGGTTTTAAAAGATTAAGAGGGTTAATATCCGATTTTGCCTAATATTTTTTACTAAAAAGACAGTTTAGTCATTTGAAAAATTATTATGTTGCGAGCAGCAAAAAGACGTTTGTCAAAAGTAATTGTCTCTTGGCCAAGCGCTCATATGAAAAACATAAAAGGAAATAAGCATCACCGAGTTTAACATTCTTTTATTTAATATAGAATTGACTAGTCAAAGGTCAATAGTAATCAAGAAGTCAAATTCTGGCCTAATTTGGTCAAATCTGGTCGGTGGGCCGTCGGGTCATACAAACTTACAATCTGTCTTCTGTTATGCTCATCCGAAGAGAGAAAGTCGACTCAAAAAGGGAAGATTACCTGCGGAATTGAAGGGAGTAAAATCTAATTGTTGTTCCAAAAAAAAAAAAAAAATCGAATTGATGAAGGAAGCTGAAGTGATAGAAACTATTTCTACATATAATACTTTCCTATTTCATTAGCATCAAGAAGAAAGGAAATATATAAAACAACTCGTAAATTTAAATACCATTATAAACTCTCGTAATTCTCTCCTTTTGCGAACATTGAAAACCCTAAACCTAGATTATCTGCCACTTTTATCACTTATTTGCGATTTCTAGAGCAATGATGGAACCAAAACCCCCATCTGATGGGCAGGCCGCGACAGCTCCAACGGCGGAGGAGGTATCAATGAAGGCACAAGCAAACCCTAATCCTAAGCTTGTTCACAATCACAGCCTTGCATACTTGCTCGAGTCGCATGAACATCTATTACCGTAAGTTTTTTAAATTTTTTTTTACCAGATAAAAACTTTTAAAATAACACTTCTTGACGGCATGCATCAAAATAATAGTAAAACTTTGTAATTCTAAACTTATCTAATTAAGCAAGAAATTGATGATAGAAGTATTTCAATAGTGAAAATTACACATAATTAGAAGTTCTCTTTACCGGGTATTGAAAAATTATATTTTTCCTTAGTTTTAGATGTTAGTACAAGTTAATTTGAAGATTTTTTTTGTTCGTATTATATTAATTAAATAATTATAGTTATAAAATACATATTAATATTAGGAAGTATTAAAAACGTGTTCGGAGGGAAAGGGTTCGGAAGAGATATAGTCATTTACAAACTTTTGGCGTGAATTACAAAGAGGAGGCATGAGAAAAGCAGCGCCCATTCAAGAGCATGGGGAAACAAAAACATGATTAATAGCATCCTCCTAATTTGTTTTTCAAAATAAGGTGACAATGTCACCCTAGCATTTTCAAAGCCCTTTTATTTTTTGTTTTTTTAAGAAATATGGAGGTTTTTGCTATCCAATTTTTTTTTTATTCTCTCTTTTGTGTATTCATGGGTTTGAAAATCATAATTCTGACTTAGACTCAGGCAATCAATTTATGATGTCGAATCAGATGACTCGGAAAAACCGATTGGAACGGATCAGAAGTTCAGAATTTTTTTTAGGAAACATATTTTATGCATTTAAAATTCAGAAAAAAGTATATGAAAAATAGAGAATTTTTTTAAAAAAATAAAAAATATATATAATTAGGGGTCGTGCTATGGTGGACATAAAATTTTCATAGCTTTAAATCACGACCGTAAATTTTTAAGGGGTAAAATTGGTATAAGATCAATATCAGTTACTCTCCGTCAAGTATGACGATGCGCACGTCTTTTATTTTACTAAACATTTTAATAATTTGGTTGTATGCTTGTATGGGATATACATGTTTTTTTTTTGGATCTTCTCGCTTATACTCTTTTATATCTTGATTCTACATCAATTTCAACAAAAATCGAAATCGATAAACGGCTGGTCCTTCTATGCAAAAATAAGGGTATATTGGAAATGAGGATGTGTACACGGTAAGATATGTAGCCTAAAGACAAAGATAAGGTAAGATCAAGGAATTTTGTAATTCCAAATCCAATGTATATATTTCCATATTCAATTTGTATCCAATTTCCGAATATCTGTTTGCAAAGAGCATCCCATACTGATCAAATCAGATTGCAATCAAAGACATGTTTACCATCTATATTTTGGAAATTGCATATGTATCACACGTGCAAATAAAAGACATGTTTACCATCTTTTTTTTTTTAAAAAAAAAAAACAAGGGATGACATGTACTAATTTTATATCTAAATCAAACCACAATAACGAAAACAAATGTAAAAGAACAAAAATTCTTTACAAAAAATTGCATTTAATCATACGTTATTAAGCTTTTGAAGTTTGGTCTTTTAAAAACTTCTACACGATTTTTTTTTTAATTTTAAGAATCACTCAATTTGATTGTCAGTTTAAAATTTTAGCAAATGTCACATATGTGAATCGTTGTAAATTCCAACGTATTTAATAGATTATGAAACTCAAAATCGTATTTCGTATATTTATGTGCATGATTTGTATAAAGTAATATTTTATCCACTTGTAATTGTAAATTAATTTTACGTTGTTTTTCTTATTCATTTTCTTTTTTTTACTCAAAATAATTCCAAAAAGCTATAGTAATTTCATCTGATCTTATTCATTTTCTTTTTAAAAATGTAACTTTAGCTGGTAAGTTGATTCATTTTTAAAAAGCCTAAGGCTTTAATTTTGTCTAGATTGTTTATTTCTTTTTTTTAATTAAAAAACCAAAATAATTCTATCCGAATTGTTTATTTTCTTTTTATTTTAAAAAACAACAAGGTGACTTTAGCTGGTCTGTTCATTCATTTTTAGAAAGTTTAAGGCTTTAATTTCGTCTAGACTGTTTATTTTTTTAAAAAAAAAGATAAAAAAAAGCAAAATAATTTTATTCGGATTGTTTATTTTTTTAAAAAAAAGACAACAAAGTGACTTTAATTGGTCTGTTAATTCATTTTTAAAAAGTCTAAGGCTTCAATTTCGTCTGGACTGTTTATTTCTTTTTTTTTAAACATTTCAAAACATTGATGAGAAATAAAAAATTTCATATTATGAACAATAAAGTTTATTAAGTTTTTCAAGATCGGTCTTTTAAAAAATTGTACATGATTTCATGCTGAAGCGAGGACGTCGTTGGGCCTGTGAGAAAGTCAGGGATAATAACGGGATAAATGTTCTGTTGAACTTATTGAACTCTAGCGTGAACATGCCACCTTGCATGGTTGAATCCATCCGGGCCCTCGCATGTCGGGTGCTGCTTGGGCTTGCCATTGATGATAAAATAGCAGATATATTGACCAGGCTGCAGGTATTTTTTTCTGTTTAACATCATATGATCTACTTAAAATTTTGAAGTTATAATATTGTTACATTATTAAAAAATTATGAATAATTCCTGCAGAACTGCCTAAAGTAAATCATGTACATCTCTTGTCATTTCTTTAGTAGCAACCTACCCGAAGTGGCTTGCTTTCCTACATGTAGCCAAGTGACACATTTATTTTTACTACATATACAAATCTAAATAATTGAAGGGTTCGTATCAAATTTGAAGGTTTCAGAGGGAGGCTGTAGATAAATATTTATAGGTGTAGCTAGGTATATTCCATTAACACAATTCATAGACTTGTGATGCTCTTTCCCTTATTAAATTGCCTTGTGAAAAGATTCGCCAATCTTTCTATAGATAATCTGTTATCTCCATTTCTCAGGTGGAAAAGCAGTTATCTAAACTGATTAGTGACTCCACTGGACAGCCTTTAGGAGTTGACCAGGGCAGGTGGAAAAAAGAGTTCACTGATGTCACTAATGAGCTTATAACAACTCTCGCCAATTATCAGAAGATCGCGCCTTTCCCATTCCTTGCCCTCCCTATCCACATCCAAGAGAGTATTCTCTCTCGTGTCCCGGTCATTTATCTCATCCGTCTCCGCAGCGTCTCCAAAGACTTCCGCTCCCTCCTCTCCCCAACCTTCCCCCCTCGGCCCCCTGATGTCTTCTTCCTCCTATTCTCCCAAAGATTATACAAGGCTTCCTGCCTCACTGGATCTGCCAAACTCCTTTCCTTCCACCCCTCCTCCAGCCGATGGATTGAGCTCCGGATCCCCTCCGATTCCCCCCTCTGCCATTCTCAACTTTTAGCAACCTCCTCTTCCCTCGCCATAACTAGATTTCCTCTTTTTGAAACACCACTTGCGGCCGTGCGGATGTTCTCTCATCTCCCTCCTCAGACGATCCCTCGATTCATCTCCATTGGAGCTCCGTCTGTTCTTGCTGTCATCCCTGATGGCAACATCTTTCTGCCTGGTTAGTCGGATGATTTCAAGATTGTAGCTTCGTGCTACAGGAAGGATGGTATGTTGTGTTCCCAGGTAAATTTTGCTATCCGTTTTGTAATTTTAGAACATCTGTTGGCAAGGACCCACTTCTCAATTGTGTTTCTACAACTGTTAAACCATAATTTTTTTTTAATTCAAAGAAATTATAATATCTGCAAATGTTAGTTTCTTTTGTAGCCTACTGTTCTTTGTAAATCTAACCTATAAATGGAGTTTGATTAAATTAGCCTTTAGTTATATGGTTGGTGGCTAGGCACCAAACTTACTTGAATTGGAAAGGACTATAGGTCTATAGCTAAGAAATACTCTACAGTTGTAAACAATTACTCTAATTCCTTTTAACTTCTTGCAAAATAAAATGTAGGTGTATGACTCCAGACGTAAGGAGTGGGTCCTGCAGGGTGCAATAAAGGGCCGATTAGAAGTACCACACAAGGTCACAGTGTTAAACAACTCACTGTATATCCGATCTTGCGAGCCAGATCAACTGTTACAATTTGACCTAACCTCGGGTACATGGAACTTTATTTTACCCATGCCAGAATGTTTCCGCACGCACATATTCTCATATAACCAGAACATATACTTGGTTGCGGGCCAGGGCAATAAAGACTCGGGGGTTTTATCAATAAGGGTTTTTATGCTTGATTGGAGTGAGAACCATGAGTCCCCGAAGTGGAGGGAGATTTCTGTTTTGTCTGAAAGGGATGAGACATTTGTCAAATTCAGAAGCAGTATTTATACGTGGATCAAAGGGGTGAGAAAGTTTCATGCGGTGGATCGAAATGGATTGGTTTGTTTGGTCAACACTGATAATAAGATAATCCTGCTTTTTGACGTGAGAAACAGGAGCTGGGTATTGGTACCACCTTGCCCCATGGCACCGAACTATCCGTGCTGGTACGGGCATGCTACTGAGATGGGTTTGGGGGTTTGGAGGCCGGTTGGAGCAAAATAGCATTTGATTATTAGTTGTAATATATGATGTGTTCACAAGACATAAGTTATTGGTGCCAAAGAAGCTACAAAATCTGCCGTTTTTAATGAACTTGGAATTTTTTGCCTCATTTTTATAGATTATTTGTAAAGGACCTTTTATTTATCGATGTTTAAATATTTACAATTTTACATTATAGAACTCGTTCGTGGTAAACAAATGATGCAAGAGGTGCTTCGCATCTTATGAAAATAAAGTTAATTAATGAATCAAATTGTATTGAAAAGTCGTGAATTTTGTGGTTAAGATATCTTAATAGAAGCATATTAAATATTTGAGTAAATTTTTTTGAGGTCACCAAAATTTATACATAATCCAATTTTGGTCATCAAAACATACTACAATTTGAGGATGATTATCTATGGTGCCTTGGTGATGTCATTGTGATGCCATCAATCTTGGATATGTTGTGACAATTCACGTACGTACTATTTTGTGTATCAGGTCAAGTAAATAATTTTGTATTACCCACATAATATATCTATAGATAATCACCCTAATATATGAACATTTTTCCAAATACAATAGTTATTAATAGTTAATCGAAACAAATTAATTTTGACCATTCATCAAGAGAAGCGCGATGATTTTTGCTAGTTGAACTTCAATTTGTTCTTCTGAAACCATTTAACTTTGATTTTGTACCATTTCAATCACTATGTTAATATTCATCTTATTCCGTCTATTTGATTAAGTTGTGGTTTCAAATTTGGTATCCGAATCAAATATTATGCTTAATCTCTCTACACACAGCAGCGCTCCTCTTTACCTTCATTAACGCTCCTCTTACCTCCATTAATGCTGAGATTAAAAACAAAAAATTTCTTTGGCACTCTTTATATATTAATTATTTATTAAGTGTTTATACAAACATATTAAGAGGTCATAATACAAACATATTAAATATTTATACAAACAGTGTAGGAATCAGCAACAACTTTATATGATTCTTTATTTTTATGTGACATATGGTTATGGCTATCAAATTTAAATATTCAATAAAAATCTTTTAACTTCTTACTCTGTGGTAACTTCTAGATGAAGATTCGGTTCCGAAATTTACTTTTTTTACCGTTCGCCTCTTAGATGGTTAAATACTTAAATATGAAACTGTTCGTGATTAACAAATGATGCAAGAGCTGCTGCGCATGAGACAAAAATTAAGGTATGATAAAGGTCATAATACAAATGAATCAAGCTACAAAGCGGTAAATATGAAATTGTTCGCAATTAACTGTTAAACAAAAAGAAGACAAAATATTTTTTTTAGATGTGCTTTTTAGGTGCACCGAAATTAAAAAAGGGATAATATCTTTTTGTAATTTTTTTATTTATTAATGCAGTCATGCCTTATCGATTATTTACCATGTTTTGTTAGAAATGACATGACGGTAATGAAATGAAATCAGCCGTCTAGAATGACAGCATATTGTACCTTTTTGTGTAGTAATCTAAAATCAGAAACTTAAGAAAGAAGTGCACAAAATTGAGAATGCTTACAGTCGTCCGAAATCATTTCTTTGAGCTCTACCACTCAAATCTTGTGCAAAACATTTAAAGTGAATCATGCATAATTTTCCTTTTTCATTATTTATTTATTTATTTTTTTTAGAGGTCGTATATGTAGCAGAGTCCCACTAGACCTTCACGTAGGCATTGGGGAAACAAAAATGTTTGGATGGGGCATGCAAGAATAAGCCTATTTGCGAATATAGCTCTGAAATAAAAAAAAAAAACATGAATAAATAATTTGAACTAATTCGGATGCTTATTCATATTCTAACAAGCATCTAAAATTAGAAATAAGAAATTTTGAGTTATTCATCTCTACTTCTCTACTACTTATAAATGTACAGATTGTAAAGGTATTACACGCTAGGTCTAAATAGTAAATAGGTGTCTCTGTCGTTGGATCGATTTGATCTGTGGTTGGATATCAATTGCGACACGAAACAACACTACTATTTGATTTTTCATCTAATATAGATACAAATTAAATATCATATATATTTATATCGCAGGTAAATTAAGCAACATATTTTTATTGTCTAACATTATTTTGTTTCTTTATATGTTCACATATGAGGACATCTTATTCACTCCACTTCCAAACATAAAGGATCGATCGCATAGTCTGCAATTCTGTGGATCAATAATGGAGAACTTTGTGATAAAAAAATACAAAATTACTGAATTAATATACAATTAGACAGGAATTATATTGGAGGAACACAATTAAAAAAAAATCGATTTTGAAATTTCAGTCGTGATTTTTAAATCACGGTCCGTGTTTTGAAACCGTTAATTTGTATTTTTCAAAAGATTAATTAGATTTTGATTTTAAAAATAACAGCCGAAGTTTTATTATGGTCATTTGAACCTTACTGGTTTACAAAATCAATTTCTCAATTTTAATTCAGTAAGTTTCGAGGCGGCTTTGGTACCTCATTTTTTAGTGCCGCGGATACAATGAATTTATAATTTTAAATTTAAGCATTTGATTTGAACTGATTATCTCGTTCAATTGCATGAGGAATGCATTCTCATAATATTTTAATAATTTTTATAGTTTATTTGATATTTGATCAAAAGATCAGAAGGAACTAATATAGTTAATTATAATAGACTAATTTTAACATATTAAATTTTAATCTATTTATAACCAAGCATAAATGAACTTAATCTTATGAAAGTATATATCTCATTTACTTGAGCACAATTAACAATTTAGTTTGTTAAGTAGAATTTTAAATAATTAAAAAAAATGAAGTTTTGTCGCAACCGTAAAAATTGAGCAACAGAACCCTTCTCAATTCTCATTAGTTTATACTTCCAACTCGATTTTTCTTGCCTAGTTATTTCTAATTTAATTGCATTATGTTAATTCCCTTCTAATTTTATTGCGTTATGATCAGCAGCCAGAAAGAAAGTAAAGGTTCCGATTACCCAATTCTCCCGCCTTCTCTCGTAACCCCTCTCGACCTCTCATAAACCCTGAACCCAAGTTCGCAATTTCTAAGGAATCGGCACCTCCAACCGCTGCACAGGTGGTGAATCCGATGGCGGCAGAGGGAGTAGGAGGAGGAGACGAGTTGGAAGGCGTAGCACCGAAGAAAGCACAGGAGCTAATTAATGTAATATTAGAGGCCCAAGTACCGGTTCACAGCCTTTCAGCCTTCCTCGCTAGGTACGTACCGGTTCTGTCTTTTGGTGTTCTAGAAATTGTTTTAGAATTCTGGGGATATAATCCTAATTCTTCCTCATATTCTCATAGAAATCAGAAAGTTTAATAATTCAGATGTGTGTGGGGAAAAGGATCATGATTTTTAACATCTTTTGTACTTTTCTAATTTTTTTCTTTAATTGGTGAGACATCGTGCTAAATTTTTTGAAAAAGTATGACAATGTCACCCAAAATTATTACAAGGCCCGGTTACAATTAACTATTGTCTATATAATTTCACCGTATATTCTAAAGCCCTTGTATTTGTCTATCTCTTTTGTATATTTGTGTACCAACCTGGTATCTATTCTCCAGCCCCAACAATAGTCCAAACTGCTTATAATTGCGTAACAAAAACAAAATTGAAAACCAAAAGTGATAAGAAAAAAAAAAAGAACACAACAACTCAACAAGTGCTTGCTAGTATCCTTATTAATTGTACTGCTCCCAAGCAAGCACCGGATGTATGTACCTGTACACCACATGTCATCTCAAACTAGTATTTGCTCTCCACTAAATACATCATTCGTATGGTTAACATTTACATCTATACAGCATTTGTCCACTTCATCAACCTGATATTATACATGGTATCCTGGAGCGCCTTTATGCATTGTTACCTGAGGTAGTGTCCTGTATGGTTGAGCTAGCTCTTCAGCTGCTCGAATGTCAGCAAGACGTGGCTAAAATTAATTCGGTAAAATTTTTCGGATCAGCATTCATGTATCGTGCAATATTGGACTCTTTCGATTCAAAAGATGGCCTTAAGAAATTCCTCAACATTCATCAAAGTGCTGCCTCAGTTCAATCAGGTGGGGGTAACACTACTCCTAATCCAGAGGTATTGACAACGTCAGAAAAGCAGATTGCAGATTACATCTGTGCTGCTTTGAGACAATATTTTCATGCTCATCTACTACTTGTATTGGATACTTTGAGTGGTGGCGCTCTGAGTGGGTCAGGAGACTTGGCTGCAAACAAACCGCTGGATATCAGCAAGGAGGCAATCAATGAAGTTTTTGTGCAGATACGAATGGATGGAGAGCTCAGAAGAAAATTGTTTTGGGCTTCTTGGCCTGTGGTGCAACAATTTTTGGAAATAAATGGCCAGATAACCTTGTTGGAGTTGTACCAGGTATGCCTCTCTGCATTGTTTATATTGCGGCGCTTGCAGGTCAAACCCCCCTAAATTTTCCCAAAATGAACAAATGAAGGTTGTCCCTCCAATTTAGTTGTTCCCATTCAGTTCTTAATTTCTTATGTATCTCAGTCATATGGCCTTGTACAGGCACCCACAATGGAAGGATCTCTACATGAGTTTGTACAGTACATCTTTGACATCCTCCATATAGTGACATTTGTACAAGCCCGGGAATCAATTGTTACTGCACAACTAAGCAACAACCATATCGGCATGGCAGCCATTCTAGATGCCGCAAATGCTGTTGGCAATTATGATCATGAGGTTATTTTCTATTTCCTCTTTGTTCGATACACGAATTTAGATAATTTATAGGATTCCTTTTTTTTTAAAGTGTTCTTTGTGTCTATCTAGTTTTCTTTAGCTTGAAATGCCAAGCCCAAAAATCTTGCACCATCCAACACACAAAATGTTTGTACTTGTTAATTCTTAGTACTGTTATTTTATTTTTCCTTTTTTAGTTCAAATTATGGCTCACAACTCACAAGTAGTCTCATAGCTTTGTCAGTCCTCAGCCTGTAATTTATCTTTCTGTAGTTAATTTATTGGAAACAAATCTCATGAATGTTTACAATAACAATAATGCACCAGGTGATCGGATCAGCTTTGAGTGTACTAGTAAACCTTGTTTGCCCCTCCCCGCCTCCAATTAGTAAGAAACCCTTAACCGTACCCTTTGGCAGCAATGCAGCTCCAACATCAGCAGTGGTCGAGCCCCTCTTATTTTCACCTCGTTTTCCTTCAACCAGAAAGAGACCCTTAACCATATCCTCTGGCAGCAATGCAGCTCCAACACCAGCACTGGTCAAGCGTTCCCGCCTTACATATGATTTCATGCTGAAGAGAGGATGTCGTTGGGCCTATGAGGAAGTCAGGGATAATAACGGGATAAATGTTCTGTTGAATTTATTGAAATCCCACTTGAACGTGCCACCTGGCACTGTGGGATCCATCCGGGCCCTGGCATGTCGGGTGCTGCTTGGGCTTGCCATGGATGATACAACTGCAGATATATTGACCAGGCTCCAGGTATGTTTTCTATTTAACATCATACATTCTACTTAAAATTTTAGAATTGTATAATATTGATACATTTTTAAAAACTACAAACTCCCACCAACTGCCTAAAGGAAGGTTTCTCATGCATCTCTTGTAACTCCTTTAGAAGTACTGCCTGCAGTAGCTTACTTTTGCTTATATACAACTCATGTCAACTGACACCCTTAAAATTTCTCAACATATTGCCAATTGACACCCTTATTTTTACTGTATATACAAATTCATGCAATTAAAGGCATAGTGGCCATTTTTTATGGTTTTCGAAGGGAAACTGTAGATAGTTAGGTATGAGGACGGTTCTAATGCCAATTTGAGTGCCTTCAAATATGAAAAACTAATTTTTTTGCTACTTTTACAACATATAAAATTCAAATTTCTAATCCAAACCGTTGAGCTTATCGATATAACGAGCGATGCATTTCCATATAAATTTTATAAATTTTGAAATAGACATTTGAACTTTATATTTGAAAAAAAAAGTAATAAAAAATGAGTTTGGAATTTGGAGGCATTTTGGGGCAATCAAATGATAGACATTGGAACTTTTCTCAGGTATAGTGTAAACAAGACTATTCATAGACTTGTGAGGTTCTTTCTTTTTCTCTTTTGATTTTTATATACATTAAATTGCCTTGTGAAAACTTTACAAAAGCTTTTAACAAAAACTCTGTTAATTCTATTTCTTAGGTTGAAAAGCAATTATCTAAACTGATTAGTGACTCGAGTGGACAGCCTTCAGGAGGTGACCAGGGCAGGCAGAATAAAGAGCTCACTGATGTGGCTAATGAGCTTATAACAACTCTCGTCGATTATCAGAAAACCGCACCTTTCCCGTTCCTTGCCCTCCCGATCCACATCCAAGAGAGTATTCTCTCTCATGTCCCGGTCATGTATCTCATCCGTTTCCTCAATGTCTCGAAAGACTATCGCTCTCTCTTCTCTGTCCTCCTCTCCCCAACCTTCCCCCCGCCGCCCCCTGATCTTTTTTTCCTCCTCTTCTCCCCTTATTTGTACAAGAATTCCTTCCGTATGGGGTCCCCGAAACTCCTTTCCTTCCACCCCTCCTCTAACCGATGGATTGAGCTCCTGATCCCCTCCAATTCCCCCCTCCGCCACTCTCGCCCCTTAGTAACCTCCTCTTCCCTTGCCGTCACTAAATTTCCTCATGATGAAACATCGCTAGTGGCCGTGCAGATGTTCTCTCATCTCCTTCCTAAGAAGACCCCTCCGATGATCTCCATTGGAAATCCGTCGGTTGTTGCTGTCATCCCTGATGGTGACATCGCTTTATCTGGTCATTTCAAGATTGTAGCTACCAGCTACATGGAGGCTGATATGTTGTGTTCCCAGGTAAATTTTGCGATCAGATTTTGTAAATTCTTTACTTTTACATAAGGAAGTTCTTTTGTTCATAATGAACCACCTCTCAATTGAGTTTCTACTTACACCATGAAATTTTTTACATCGAATAAATTTAATTCTACAATTATTATTTTCTTTTTGTATTTACAACCCTTATTGTAAATAAACCTAGAAATGAAATTTAAATAAGCTTAGCCTCACTTGTATGGTCAAGTGACCAGCTACTAAACTCACTTGAATTGGGAAGGATTATGGCTAAGAAAATCTTCTTGCAAATAAAAATGTAGGTGTATGACTCCAGACGAAGGGAGTGGATCCTGCATGGTACAATAATGTGTTGTTTAGAACTACCGCACAAGGCTGCAGTGTTAAACAAGTCACTGTATATGCGATCTTGCAAGCCAGATCAACTATTGCAATTTGACTTAGCATCGGGCACATGGAACTATGTATTACCCATGCCAGAATGTTTGTGCACGCACATATTCTCATACGACCAGAACATATACTTGATCGTGGGCCAGGGCAGGAGAGACGAGAGCCTTTTATCAATAAGAGTTTTTATACTTGATTGGGTCGAGAACCGTGAGTCCCCCAAGTGGAGGGAGATATCAGTTTTGTCTGAAAAGGATGGGACATTTGTCGAATTCAGAGGAAATAATTATGTGATGAGTTATTTTGATGCGGTGGATCGAAATGGGTTTGTTTGTTTGTTCAACAAGTATAAGACAGTCCTGCTTTTTGACGTGAGAAACAGGAGCTGGGTATTAGTACCACCTTGCCCCATGGCACCGAACTATCCGTTCTGGTACGGGCATGCTACTGAGATGGGTTTGGAGGTTTTGAGGCCGGTTGGAGCAAAATAGCATGTGATTATTAGTTGTAATATATGATGTGTTCACAAGACAAGTTATTGGTGCCAAAGAAGCTACAAAATCTGCCTTCTTAAGGAATAGAAGACCATTAAATTAGATCATCGATAAATAGAACATGGAACATATATGTCTCACTGACCGAAGATGTTACATTTCCATATTTGACTCGTCCGATTGAGCTTGTCGAAATTGGGAAGTCTAACCTGTATTCATTTTTTGTAAATTCATTTTTTAGGCGCATTATAATTTTACAAAAGTACAATTTTCTTGTACAAGTTTTAGATTTATTGCATTCTTAGCTTATCGATTGTTTACAATGTTCTTTCCGTTAAAAATATATATAAATTATTAACATTGTTCTCTCATAAATGGTTGGGTTTGCTTGTGCTCCCATGAATTTAATGAATCAGCCGAATGACAACAAAAGTAGACTTTACAAATGGGTACTTTATGTGTCGTAATTTTAAATCAGTAACTTAACAAAAGGGTATACACTACACATGTATTCATCCGAGTTTCTATTATGGTCTATAGAATTTTCAAAATCCTTTTTTTTTTTTAAGTTTATGGAGTTTCTCAATATTTAACTGAAGTTTCAAACTGGTATTTGCTATTTATTTGTCCTTCAGCGATCTTATCTATCTTTTTCATGTTGTTATCTCGTCGGAAATTTTGGTTGGGCTGATCTGCACAAAGAAAAGTATGACATAATAAAAAGAGATATTATGACAAATTGGCCTTGAACAATTAAGAATCAACTTCCAAGCATAAAGCTAACAATATGATTGCTATTTTTTTATTAAAAATAAAACATGCCATGATTTCAAAGACTCGAAGCTCAAGCTTTGAGTTTGGCGTTCAGAACTACTATTTCCACTATAAATATGGTCCATCTTTGTCTTCTGTTATGCTCATCCAAAGAGTGGAAGTCCCAAATGAAGAATTAAAAGGGAAAGAAGATAGCCTGCGGAATTGATGGCGGTAACAGTAAAATCGAATTGTTGTTCCAAAAAATAAAATAAAATAAAAAAATAATAATAATCGAATTGACGAAGGAAGCTGAAGTGATAGAAAATATAGGATTTTAGGCTGCCATTTTTCGGTAGAAATTGGGCTGACATTATGACCCAATATCTGCAATTTGGGGGAGGGGGGGGGGGGCCTATATAGTCATGTTGTGTTGGTTAATTGTTTGGAGAAATGATAAGAACAAAGTTAACACATTAAATCAACAAGATGAACATAATAATCAAAGTGAACACATACAAAGAAATAAGTTTTATCATTTTTATTCAGATTTTTATATGCATATTCAACTTATTTTTATTGAATTTTATTTGTTTGTTTGTGTTCACTTTAATCATTTATATGTTCAGCATGTCTATTTTATGTTTTCACTTTGTTCAAGCGATAACCAAACTGTAAATGACAGTAATCAATTTCCAATTATTTCTAAATATAATACTTTTTTATTTGATGCCTATGGGCCTTTTAATAGTGACCCAAAAAAAAAGGCAAAATCGGATATAAATCCCTCTAATCTTTGCTATCTAGAATAAATCCCTCTATCTTTAAAATCGGATATAAACCCTCTAATTTTGAATCGTTTGGATATAAATCATTTTCATAATTTTGAATTATATTATAAATAAGGAAAAAAATAAAAAATTTAAAGATATGACTTAAATGACCCCAAACTAGAATGCTCTATGTCCCTCCCTGCTTGGCTGCTTGCATCTTCTCTTTGTCTGTTTTTATGGCATTCTCTATCGCGGTATCTTCCACTTCATTATTAACCAAATCTTTGAATTTACGTTATAAGTTGCCCAAGGACAAAACGCTAATGCTGTTTATTTTCTAGTAGTGAAAAATTATAGGTCTCCAAATTGCCCTTATAACAAATTTATGCAAAACTAATTTTAAATTTACGACTTTACATGCTCACCGATACTTGTCATCATATAAATGAATAATGATTAATATATTCATTAGAATAGGAATATGAGGAGATGAAAGTAGACAAAACTTAACGATTTAACAATATCATCAAGAAAGATCTTGACATTTTGGTTAAAAAACAAAAAAAAAAGGCACGATCACTCAGGTAAAGTTTTCCTTGGGAATTAGGTGAGAAAAAGATTTCCAGTTTGGAAACAATCATTTTGACATTATTGCCGGGATGAGAGAGTGGAAAGAATGATCGTCTAATCGCCCATGGTCAAGAAGTATGTGCAGAGGTATTTTAGTCATAATATTAAAATTAAGATTTTTTCAAAAAATATAATTAAAAATTGTGAAAAGGGTTTATAACCGATTTCAAAGATATAGGGAAAATTGGATATAAACCCTCAAATCTTCTTCATTTGGATATAACCCCTCAAATCATTGAAATTGGATATAACCCTCTCTAATCATATTTTATCTGGATATAAACCCTTATTAATAATTTAAACATTTTGATAAATAGAAAAAATCAGTTTTTGAAATATGTGATCAAAATACCCTTCTCTTTCCTCACATAGTAAAGGGACAATAGAATCCTCCTCCTTCGCCTGATAAATGTTCTGCTCACTGCTCGAGTTGAAATCAAAGTTAGCTCTCACTTTTCTTAACATCCAACGTTTGTACCTTCAAAATGATTATCCTAATCTTGGTTGCCTTCTGACTTTTGCAAATGCACTTTTTGACATTGAATTTTGCTCCAAATATCAAAGGCGAGAATTCCATGGCTTAATATATATATTTGAGCTGGTCTCCTTTTGAGTAGCTGGAGACCTGGAATATCCTGAAGAAATAGGAACGATTTGTTCTCCTAAACTAGAGATACATCAAATATGTTCGATCTTGAGATTGCTCCAGTGGTTGATACCGAGGAGACCTTTCCACTTCATTTTTCATTGCTTAGGTCAGCACAAGGGCAATTCGGTCATATATTTTAAAAATGATTTTTCTCTGCTTATAATATTGTTGAAATAATTAATAAGGGTTATATCCTAATAATAGAACAGGGTTAATTTCACAGATTCGAGGGGGTTATATTTAATTTTTCCTTATTTGTAAATATGAAAGGAAGCAACGCTTCCGAATCCGAACACCAAAACCCCAACCTTAGATAAACCCTAATCCCTAGTTCAGAATCGGCACCTCCAGAGCCATGACAGGATCAGCACCTCCAGCGGCTGCTGCGCAGGCGGCGGAGGGAGGAAGAGTTGGAGACGAGTTGGAAGATGTAGCAGCGAAGATAACAAATTATGAAAGATGAATTTTATTGAAGAAAAACTTTTTGTGTCTTTTCTCTACAGAGCCAATGCTCTTTTGTACAACTAGAAAATATCCTACTACAATCTACAACATATCTTCAAAAAGATTACACAATATAAATTCCTAAATACTCAATAGATAACAATCTAATTGATATCTTCACTAATCGGGAAAGTTATTCTTGCCATACTCCCCCTCAAGTTGAGCATGAGGATTACGAGTGCCCAACTTGCGAAGAAGACAGTGAAATTGTTGCTTGCCAAGGGCCTTTGTGAAAATGTCAGCCAATTGCTCGTGTGTCCGAACATGAGAAGTAACAATGTGTCCTCCTTGAATCTTATCTCTTACAAAATGACAATCAATTTCTATATGTTTTGTTCGCTCATGAAAAACTGGATTTGCAGCTATATGAAGAGCTGCTTGACTATCACAAATAAGCTTCATTGGTCGAGTATGAGAAACCCCAAGTGATTTGAGAAGTGATTTTAACCATGTTAATTCACAAGATGTGGTAGCCATCGACCTGTACTCCGCTTCGGCTGACGACCGAGACACAGTGTGTTGCTTTTTAGTCTTCCATGAGATAGGTGAATCACCAAGCATCACAAAATATCCTGTCAACGACCGCCTAGTCAATGGACAACTTGCCCAATCTGAGTCACAGTACCCAGATAAAAGCAAATCATTATCAGCACTGAGTACAATACCTTGTCCAGGACTGCCCTTTAGATAACGCAACACTCGGATTGCTGCATTGTAGTGAACGTCAAGAGGTGCATGCATGAACTGCGCTAATACGTGCACTGAGTAGCACAAGTCTGGTCGTGTTATTGTCAAGTAAATCAATCGCCCAACCAGTCGTCTATATCGTTCAGGATCATCCATAGGTGCACCATCTGCAGTGGACAAATTGTGATTTTGCTCAATAGGAAATGCAACCGGTTTTGCACCCAAAAGACCGCACTCAGCCAAAATATCCAATGTATATTTTCTTTGACACAAGAAGAGACCAGATGGACTACGTGCAATCTCTATCCCCAAGAAATATTTGAGTGCACCGAGATCCTTCATGTAAAAGGTACTACCCAAATATTGCTTGAACTGATCAATTGCTTTGGAGTTGTTTCCTGCTATTACCAAGTCATCAACATACACCAGAATAGCAAGAGAAATATCCTTCTTTTCTAAGGTAAACAGTGAGTAATCAGCATATGATTGAATAAAACCATAGGCTTGTAATGCTGCAGTGAGTTTGGAGAACCACATTCGTGGAGCTTGACGCAAACCATAAAGGGATTTTCTGAGTCGACAAACCTTGCCAGGATGTTGTGAAGAGAATCCAGGTGGCAACCGCATATAGACCTCTTCGTGCAAGTCACCATGCAAAAATGCATTATGCACGTCCATCTGATGCAACTCCCATCCGCGTGCCACTGCTACAGCCAAGAATGTCCGAACAGTGACCATCTTTGCAACTGGAGCGAATGTTTCTTTAAAATCAATCCCCTCAACCTGTCGGTTGCCCAGCACAACAAGTCGAGCCTTGTACCTTTCAATCCTGCCATCAGAATGATATTTGATGCGATACACCCACTTGCATCCTATAGCCTTCTTTCCATATGGCAGATTTTCAATGGTCCATGTGCCATTTCTTTCAAGTGCGTCAATTTCCACACGCATTGCTTCTCTCCATTTATCATCTTTCATGGCTTCTCCAAAATGTTCTGGTTCTTTCTTCGCTGTAACTGCAGCTAAGAATTTTCGATGTGCAATGGAAAAATTGTTACAATTTACATAATGAGCTATGGGATAAGGATTACCTGAGGACACTGTTGATGTGGGGTGAGCATAAGAGGGGTTACATTGAGCAGTGTAGCAAATATAGTCTTGGAGTTTAGCAGGAGGTTGCCGTGATCGCTTGGACACAATCTGACTTGGTGCGGGTGCATCCTGACCCGACACGCGTGCATCCTGATCCGACACGGGTGCATCATGACCCGACACGGGTGCATCATGACCCAATGCGGGTGCATCCTGACCCGATGCGGGTGCACTACCCCTTGCTTCTTGACCCGTCACGGGTGCATCATGACTCGATGCGGGTGCATCCTGACCCGATGCGGGTGCATCCTGAACCGATGCGGGTGCACTCCCCCTTGCTTCTTGACCCGACATGAGTGCATCCTGACTCGATGCGGGTGCACTTTCCCTTACTTCTTGATCTGATGCGGGTGCACTCCCCCTCGCTGAAACAAATGCATCATCACTATACCAGTTTTCTTGCATCACACTTGCTTGAGATTGCCCATGTTCATTGATGGATGAAACAAATGGAAAATTGTCCTCACAAAATACCACATCTCGAGAAACAATGAATTCTCTTGTCTCCAAATCATACACTCGCCATCCCTTTTTCCCAAACGGGTATCCAACAAATACACACTTCCTACTTCTAGTCTCAAATTTATCTGAAGTGTGTGACTTGATGTAACACAAACATCCAAAGATACGCATAGAACTGTAACTCGGTGGTTTGCCAAACAACATTTCATAAGGAGTTCTATTCTCCAACAGTGGGGTAGGTGTTCTATTGATAAGATGGGAAGCAGTGAGAACACACTCTCCCCAAAATTCAAGTGGTAACCCAGATTGAAAACGCAAGGCTCTTGCCACATTTAGGATATGCCGGTGTTTTCTTTCCACTCTCCCATTCTGTTGAGGAGTGTACACACATGAGGTTTGATGCAATATTCCACATTCTGTATAAAATTGATTCATTTGACGAGATTTGAATTCTAACCCATTATCACTTCTAACACATTTAACAGATTTTCCAAATTGTGTCTGAACCATCTTACAAAAAGACTTTAATAAATGATAGGTCTCACTCTTTTCAGCCATCAAATAAACCCAAACAGCTCGGGTGAAATCATCCACAATTGTCAAAAAATAGTGTGCACCACAATGTGAACTAACACTATATGGACCCCAAATATCACAATGTATAAGGTCAAAAGATTCACTTGCTTTATTGGAACTAATAGAAAACATTTCTCTAGTTTGTTTTGCTCGCATGCAAACTTCACAAACTTCTTTAGAAACACTACCATTATTAATACCAGCCAAAGACAAAGTAACCTGTGCAGAAGGATGACCCATTCTTCGATGCCACAATTCATAGGACTTCTTTCCATGCACATAAAAGATCTTTGTTGATGCAACTTCATGATAATAGTATACCCCATTTCTTTGCTCACCCACACCAATCAACATCCTCGTATTACAATCCTGTATAACACAAAGCTCATTAGTAAACATAACAAAACAACCACTGGTTTTGATCAATTGGTTTATAGAAATGAGGTTGCAATCCAAACTAGGCACATATAAAACTTTCTCAAGCACAAGTCCTTCGTTGAGCACCACATCTCCTACATGTTGAGCCATGGTTTGCTCTCCATTTGGAAGTCCAACTATTGTTGGAGTTGCATCACAAATATTTTTAAGACATGTCAAATTACCCGTCATGTGGTGAGACGCACCGCTGTCAAGTTGTTTAACCCTATTTTTCTGCCAATAAAATGAACCAAAATTAGACCAATAAATGTCTGAAACTTTAGAAAACCCACAAAAAATACCAAATAAACTCCAAAAATTCCCAATAAATACCCAAAAATTCTCCAAGATTTATGAAGAATTATCATAGTACTAAAATCCAAAAATTATCAACAGAAAGCCCAAACTTTGCAAAGAAACCCATAAACTTTATAAAATCTCCAAAATAAATCCATATACAATCCCACAAAAACTTTTGAACCATTAAATTCCTCATATTTTTCTGAACCTACCCACAAAATTTCATCCAGAAACACCCGAAGAAAGGCCTTCAAATGAATTATTTTTGATTGGCAGCAACAATATATCTATAAATTAAATAGAGAAGCAAGAAAATCTCAGAAAATTCTAGCATTTTGGCGCGTCCGGCCAGTTGCAGGGGATCCGAAAGGGGGAGAAGATGTCGCTGCCAATTCAAATTTCCTCTCCCGCCTCCATTTTTGCTTACACCTGGTGCATGGACCAAGAAACGCAGAAACTTTTGATCCGTCGCTGGCTCGCAAAAGACCAGGCTCATCCAATTTCCTCTCTCTCATTAAACCTTCCATGTGGACCCTCACCTGTCAGCATCGTCCCCTTCGTGGTAAAAAGAAGAAACGCGCGATTTTACCGCGCGACGCCGGTGAAAGAGGTGAAATCGAGCGTGGTTCGTCAACGTGGCCTCTTCTCCGACCACAGAAGCCAAAACCGCTCTCCTTGCCCATGGTTTTGCGAAACCAGGCCTTGAGTATAACCAGATCTCAACCATTGAAGGGAAATGAAGGGTGTTGATCAACTCGGGCCAGAAGAGCGAAACCCTAGACTTTAGCTTATATATACCCAAATTGAAGACACAGAAAGTAGGAGAAGGGTAGCCGCAATCTTGTATTAGGTTTAGACAAATTTAATTAGTTCAATTAGGGGTAGGCAGTAAAGAGGAAAGTGAGGCATTTGATCAAGCAGTGTGAAGAAGTGAAGAGAGGTGAGAAATTAAGCAAATTGGCCATGTAATATTCTGTGTGAAATGAAATAAATCAAGTTGAAGTCTCAATCGAGTGTTTTTCCCTCTTTCTCTTCCTTCAGCTCGGCCACCAAATAATGGTGTGTCCGAGTATGTACATTAAAGTTCCTTTGAGTCATGGTCTGAAGCTTAGCTCAGTCATGACTCTAGGATGGTTACTGGAGGTGTCACATGAAGGTTTAGAGCTTAGCTCTTCGCTTCATGTGATGCTCTCGTGTTTCACATGAAACCAGCCACAGCCTCCATGAAAGAGTTTGGAGCCTAGCTCAATTCTCTCGTGGAAGGCTTCAATTGACTTGGCATGGATCCTTAGCCTAGCTTTGGTCCAGCCATGTTCAAGTAATTAAAAAAAAAAATGCAAAAACAGTACTAATAATGATAAAATAGTCATGTTAAATCCCAACCAGCCCCCTTTGTCTGTGAAATTGCTCAAAATTTAGGATGTAAGTGCAAAAGAATAATGGGTTTTATGTGCCTTAAGCTAGTATTGCATAACAACAGAAAATGAATAAGTATACATAAATATACGAATCTGGCCAGAAGTTAAGAATAAACAAAAAATGGGGTCTCACTTGTATGAAAATATAAAAATAGGTATGGACAGCAGGTATTGTGACTTCTGGACAGCAGGGAGCTTCTTTTTCCATTTTTGAAATTTTCTGTAATTTTACATGATTTTACTAAGGCATGAAGGGCATTTGTTAGAATAAAAATGTTATTTTCAAAGCTGTGGACCTCTCTGCAAAAGTGTTTACATAGAAAGTTTATACGTATGTTCATGGACATTTATGCAAAATTTTCAGGATTTTAGAATAAATGTAAAGTAATTTTTCCCATTTATTTTGTATTAAGGCAGAATAGGTTTAAATAATTAATTATCTGGCAAAAAAAAATTTTATAAGTTGTTTCCACTGTCTTAAAATGCATTTCCTGTGCGCATTGTGACCCACTGCAAGTCAGTTCCCTGCATCTCAACAATCCAAAACAAAATCACCAAAAACAGTGGCATCTTAACATAAAATAAAAAAACTGAAAATAGAGAAAAGTACAAAAAGAGTTGCTCTCTTATCTCGTATCAATTTAGACACATAAAACATACTTAAATGGACCCAAATTGACCTTCAAATCAAGCTTGGTTGCTGTGGAATGACTTACATGCAACTCAGAGTTTGAGTTAAAAATGCACAAAATTAACACCTTCTGCCCCTTTCCCTCATACATCAAATGGAGATGTTTCACATCAAATTAAAGACAAGGACTTCATGAAATTGATCCCCTGAAGCTATCCATGTGATGATTGGCACAAGGAAGTGTTTCTGTGGGCCCCACGACGGAATCCCAGATCAGACCAATGTGAAGCCGCTCTGCCTCAGTCGAGTTCCCCCTTCTCCAAGCTTTTAGGAATTAAATAGATCTCACTATCGTCTTTAATACACACCCAAGAGTGCACAGAACCTTCTTCTGGTAGAAGAACATGGCCAAAGAGCTCCGAATGTCATTAATGGAAGCTCGAGCCTTCTCAAGTTTGACATGGCGATATACGCTCCCAATGTATGAATTAAGCACACCCAAGTGCTCTCCTCTCTTCCATGATTCCAACTCACGCAAACTCGACTAAAACAGTGGCCGGAGGTGCCGTAATTTCATCGGAGAAAGGAGAGGGGCCTTTCTGCAAAATTCCGTCGACTGTCGGAGAAGAAGGAAATTGAGTTTAAATCCGCGCGGATCTTCTGTGGCGAAAATTGTGAAGCAGTCGTATTCACTCATTACACGAAGTCAACGGAGCCTTCAGCGACCCATTGCGTCAGCAAAGCCCAGTCAACGTACATGTGGACCAATCAGGAATTTCCACGTCATCATAGATTTCAAAAATTCATTAAAAATAGTATATAACTCAGAAAAATTCAAATAAAACATCCAGAAAATCCTAAAAATCTGTAGAATCTATATTTACTGATATTTTGGTATGAAATTATGTCAATTTGTGCCCCTTTTATATTTTCAAAGTATTTTCTAATAAAAATGAGTTTCATAAATTGCCAAAACCTTTGTAAATTCACCACAAATAGTAGGAAACTCAGAAAAATCCAAATAAACTATCCAAAAATTTCTAAAAATCTAAATAAACCAAATCCAATATTATTTTCTATAAAATTTTGACAAAATTAAGTATTTTATATTTTTGAAGTATTTTATAAATTGTACAAACTTTAGAAAAATAGTAAAACCTCTCAATAAAATTCCTAAAACAAATTTAAAGATATTTTCATGATTAAACATAATTTTTCTCATCATTTACTTTATATAACAAAATTCTAAATTCCAAATCCCAAATAAAAAAATCAATCAAAACTAAAATTGAAAATATATGGAAATCTAATACCAAAATTAAATTGAAATCTAATTCAAATAAAAAAAATCAATAATTAAATTTAAATCAAAATTCAAAAAAAAAAAGAAATTATATTTTAAATTTCAAGAATTTCCTTAAAAGACATAAAAATGATATCTTAAATTTTAAATATTAAATCTTTGAAACAAATAAATAGAAATAAAAATAAAATAATAATCAAATCTAAAAATCAAGATAAGTCTAAGTTGAACTTAAAACCAAATTCATCAAATTAAAAAAAAATGCAAATCTAAATAATAATAAATAAAACTAATAAATAAATAAATAATGAATAAAAAAATAATAATAATAATAAAAAAAAATCCAAAAATCAAACAAAGTTTAAAAAGAAATTTAAATAAAATAAAGATAACATAAATGCAAGATTAAATTCGTATAAATCAAATTAAAAATTCAAAACTTTCCAATAATAATAAACAAATATCAAATAAATAGTTTTAGATATTCTTGGTTTTAGATATGCTTAGCTTTTCTCAATTGTGTCCCGTCCATCATGTCTGGTATCACCAATTGAGTCCAGCCTAAGCCAAAAAGAGACAAATCACTAACATCTTCAATCGGGTCCCGTCAATTAGGTCTGGTACCGTCAATTGAACTTGGCCCTGGCCCTAAAATCAACTTAAATACAAAACCACTCAAATAACGACTCTTCTAGCCTATATATATATAGTTCCTCGAATCTCTTAATCAGAGGTTCTCGTGGGAAACCACGGGGTAATTAACAATAGGGGCTTGCGCCTATTGGAAAGAAAGAATCCACCAAATTAATAAACCCTCATGAGAATGGATTCTAGTCTATGTTCTCTGGTCATTAAGGGACATCAGCACTTGAACTCAGGCTCGTGAGGGGTGAATCTAAGACTTATTCTCGTTCTTGAGGAAACCCAATCATTCTTCGAGAAATGATGAAAAAGTCCCAACAGATTCTCTGGCACGCCCGGTGGGACCTCTTTCTCCTCTCATCTTTGAGATTTGAGGGATTAAATGTATAAGGCTAGAAAAGTTGTTTCAAAATTCTAAATAAACATTGCTAACCATGACATTTGAGTTGTTTTCTTGCAGGAAATGGCATTCACAACTATTGACATGAGCAAGCCCAATGGAATGTTCAGGATTGGGGCAGTACCGATCTGCTACAAACATGAGTTCATGATTGGAGACATGCCATATGGATACTCCTTTGTGCCTATAGTGCAAGTGAAAGATGGGAGCTTTCAACTAGCCCATGTTATTGAAGAGCCACAAGAAGAGCCATTGGTGGCTTCAGAAGTTCCTGAAGTTCCCATTGAAATTACTACTGAAAAGGAGGAATGGGTTCTCGTTTCTCAAAAGAGGGTCCAGTTAGGGGCAGCATCTCCTTCCAAGGGTACAAGAGCTATTGAGAAAGTGCAAAAAGCATATAGAGAGGAGTTGGATGAAATGCCCAATCTTCCTGTAAGTAACTCCTTCACACATCTTCAGCTGGTCAAGGAGAGTTGCCCAACAGCCAAGCTTAGACCCAAAGGTTCCAAAAGATCATTGACCCAAGTTAAGGAGAGACTGGGGCATGCTAAAGAGAATAAGGTGTTCAAGAAAATGTGGATGCCCAAGAACAAGACTCATTTGGTGGTTGAAACGGCTAGTCAAAATTCACAAAATAAGAAAGGGCAAAGAGTTTGGCATGAAAAGGTGCCGATATTGCACGCAAGGGCGAATATGATTGAAGTAGATAAAGAGTGTGAAATGCATACATTTGTGTACATGGTCGAAGTTGAGGAAGAAAATGCATATACATCAAATAAGCAAGGAGACAAGAAGAACAAGGATGATGCCTCATCAAGTTGTAGTATTTCGGGGGAAGACCATGATGATAAGACAAAAGAAAATGAAAATGGGTCCAAGAATGACAATAATAATGAAAATGAGAACCCTCAATTGAAATGCATAATTGCAGAAATGTTGAAAGAGAAAAAACGGACAAATAAAGTAATGGGGAAAATGCTTAAGTTCTTGGAAAAGAAGAATTTGTTGGGTGAATTTGGTGAAGAAGATGTCACATCTGATGAAGGAAATGAAAGGCTCAAGACACGGGTCTCAAAAGACAAGAAGGATAAAGGTAGGAACGAGTCCTCTGATGAAGAAGATGAATATAAGAGGAGATTCTCAAATGAAAGAAAGAATAAAAAGAAGTATAGTTCTTACGAGGATGAGAGTTCTGGGGCAGAATCTCAGGATGGAGTCAAGAAGAGCGAAATAACCAAGCAAGTGATTCAAGAGATGATTAATCAACAGTTACAAGCATCTGGGGCAAGTTCTTTGGTCCATATGAAGAAGAAGTGTGGAAGGCCATATCCTGAAAGGTACGATCAGGTCTTATTTCCCCCAGGTTACCAACCTCCCAAGTTTGATTTGTTTTATGGTACGGGAAAAGAAGATGTTACTCCCGACCAACACTTGATTCAATTTCGCCTTGCATGTGGGAATACTATGAATGAAGAAGCTCTCCTTTTTAAGCAATTTCCTCTAAGCTTGAAGGGTGCCGCGCTTAGTTGGTATACTTCTCTTGAAAATGATTCGATTGAAACTTGGGATGAGATGGAAGAGATTTTTTGTTCAAAGTTTGCCGTAGTCAAGCAAATGATTACAATGGCCGATATGGCATGTGAAAAGCCTAGAGCGGGAGAAGCGGCCCTCGATTACATCACTCGCTGGAGAAATCTCAATATAATGTGCACCCATCAAATGCCTGAGAGAGATGCGGTGGAGTTCTTAATCAGAAATCTCGATGATTGGATCCAAAGGTCACTTGGGGGTAGTGATATTACCTCCTATGAAAACCTAATGACACGAGTGGTTAGGTTGGAACGTATGGGGCCGCCTGAGGAAGCTCATGCATTAACCAATCAAAATAAAATAGAAAGAGGTGAGAGAGCAAGAACCTTTGAAGCTTCTATTGGTCGAAACAGGGGCAAGAAGAATGGTAATCAAGGAGGTGACAGTCAGCTGATAATTCCCCTATCTGAACGGTTGAGTAAGCCATACTCTTTCAAGAAGGAGAAGACAAATGCAATTCTCAAATTGATACTAAAAAGCAGGAAACTAGAGCTCCCTCAAAGAAAAGCACCTAGAAATAGGGGTAAAATTGACAATTCTAAATATTGTGCATACCATAGAATCCCGGGGCATTTGGTTGAGGATTGCTATGTGTTTAAGGATATTGTTGAGCAAATGATCGAGGAAGGAGAGTTGGTACTTCAATCTGACTTTAAACAAAAACCTGCTCCTCATGAGATAATGTCACAAGAGTGTCATGTCATTGAGATTTTAAGTGAGGGATCAAGCGATGATGAAAGCCTACAACAACCTGCCAGTAAATACATGGCGAAGGCACCACATATTGGCCAAATGGGCTTCATTACCTTTACCAATGAAGAAATCCCGATAATGGGGGATATGGACCACAATGAACCGCTCTATATAACGGGCGAGATAAATGGAATTAGGCTAAGGCACGTGTTGGTTGATTCAGGATCTGCCATCAATCTCATGCCTTTGGAAACTCTCAATCAAATAGCCTTACCCATCAAGTGTTTAACCCAAGAAAAATTGCTCATACGAGGGTTTAGTGAAATTGCAGAAAGGGCGTTGGGAGCCATTGTTTTGCGAATGCAATTTGAAGAACTGGAGACCTTTGTCAAATTCTATGTGATTGATGCTGACACACACTATAAAGTTCTTTTGGGACGACCATGGATACATGAAAACTGTATTGTTCCATCAACCCTACATCAATGTTTGAAATACCTCAAGGGGGGTGAGCAAAAGGTTATCAAAGGAGATACATCAAGAATAAAAGAGTTTAGAGAAAAAGGAGAAGGGTCTAAAACTTCCATCAACTCCCATCCTCTTGAAAATAGAGACAAAAAGGGTAAAGAGGTGAAGAAAATATCAACAAAGAGGAATAAGAGTCCTGAAACAAATATTCATGCTAAGAAGGGTGATAACAAGTACCAGCAAGGTCTTAATGAAGGTCCAAGTGAGACAAAGAAGAGTTTAGAGGAAAGAATGAGTAAATCCTATACTTTCAAGAAAGATAAAACGACCTTGATCTTCAAAGAAGTTATGAAGGACAGGCTGGTGACTTTGCCTAGACCTAAGCGACCCGAGGAAATAGAAGAAGAGGGTCACCCAAACTATTGCCTTTATCATAGGATGCTGGGGCATAATATAGAAGATTGTTATATGTTCAAAGATTGGGTCGAAGAAGGAATTTGGGAAGGAAAGGTTAAAGTACCCGATGAGTATAGGCAAAGACCCGCACCTCATACAAGGTCTAACAATGAGTTGCGAAGGGTTTCGAGCTCCCTCCAGAAGACAGTTGATGATCAAATTAAATTGTTTGGGGCATTAGCTATAAAACCTCACCCTGAAACAATCAATGCGGGTAGCAGTTCTAAGGCGCTTCCACTGCGTGTTTCTTTGATGGAGAGAAAAAGAAAACCTTATTCATTCAGAAAGGATAAAGTCAAGGAGTTGTTTCCTTTAGCCATAATGTATGGGCTTGAGTTGCCAGAAAGTAAACGCCCTGGAGACATTGAAAAGAGTGAAGACTCTAAATTTTGCCACTACCATAGAGTAGTAGGGCACAAAACTGAAGATTGCTTTGTGTTTAAAGACTGGATCGAGGAGAAGTATCAAAATGGTGAAATTATACTCCCCGCTCAGGTGCTGCAAAGACCATCACCGCATGAGTAGATGATGTGAAAGAAAAGAAAAAAAAAAGGAAAAAAAAAAGAAGAGAGAAAAGAAAGAAAATATCAGAATCAAAGATGAAAAAAAAATTACCTCACACTTTGGAAAGTGTGCATATCTGAAAATGAAGAATTTTTTTTTTTTTTACACTTTGGAAAGTGTACATCTCAAGAAAATTATCTCACACTTTGGAAAGTGTGTATCTCAAGAAAATTATCTCACACTTTGGAAAGTGCGTATCTCAAGAAAATTATCTCACACTTTAGAAAGTGTGCATCACTAAAAATGACCAAAAATTTCACACTTTGGAAAGTGTACATCTCAAGAAAATTACTTCACACTTTGGAAAGTGTGCATATCTGAAAATGAAGAAATTTTTACACTTTGGAAAGTGTACATCTCAAGAAAATTATTTCACACCTTGGAAAGTGTGCATATCTGAAAATGACTGAAATTTTACACTTTAGAAAGTGTACATCTTAAAGAAAATTACTTCACACTTTGGAAAGTGTGCATATCGGAAATGACAGAATTTCACACTTTGGAAAGTGTGCATCTCTGAAAATAACCCAAAAATTTTACACTTTGGAAAGTGTGAATCTCAAATCTTTACTACAAGACAAGCCGCGACCCAACGCGACAAACCATGCTTTTAAAAAGCATCATTGTGCTTCAAAGCACCAGTCTTGATTCAACGAGACCAGCCGCGACCTCAACGTGACAAACCAAGCTTTAAAAAGCGCCAGTGAGTTTCAAAACCACGCAGTCATGCATCAACGTGACAAACCAAGCTTTAAAAAGCGCCAGTGAGTTTCAAAACCACGCAGTCATGCATCAACGTGACAAACCAAGCTTTAAAAAAGCGCCAGTGAGTTTCAAAACCACAAAGGCATGTGTCAACGTGACCAATTGTGCTCCAAAAGCACCAGTGAGCTTTAAAGCCACAAGATTATCAACATGTATCTTTATATTCCGATGTTTGCAAGCAATACCCAAAGCCAATAAAAAAAAGAAAGAAAGAGAGAAAGCCAATAAAAAAAAAGAGAGAAAGGACTCCTTGTTCATTGCGCCAATGCCGTGACTGCGCCGATGCCGATTGAGTGTCATTACAATGAGTGCCTATACCTAACGAGAGGGCGAGTAATGAGAGAGTGAGGAAAATTCTTAGCTCCACAAAATCCACTAGCCAAATATTGTAGTTTAGGAAACTCATGTTGAGGAAGCATGTGTGGTTTCCGAATACATGAAAATGTGAGAAATTTGCCCTATAAAATCCGCGGTTAATGATGAGACTTTTGGGTCTTGGAGAACGCGAAGCCGTGTCAAGGAAAGCCTTAGTGGTCTTCCAAAACACCTATGCCTAATGAAGATTAAGCCTGTGTGGCATCTGAAGGCATTAAGGCACCGCCCTATGAAGCTATCTGAGGGCACCAAAACCCACATCAATCATGCTCATGCCGTGTCAATGCCAATTGAGTGCCATTGTGATGAGTGCGTATACCTAATGAGAGGGTAAGCATGAGCGGGTGAGGAAAATAAAAAGGGTGACTTGCCTTTACGGCCCCATAAGTCATTCCTTCCACAAAAATGTTCCCAACTCCACAGAATCCACTAGCCAAAATATAGTATAGGAATTTTCTTTTACAGGTTGTGACTTATGATGGAATTTTGTGACTCTTGAAGGGGTGAAATTGTCAATTGCCTGGAAAAGGTGCAAGGAAAGCCAAAATGCTCAAGGTTGATGCCAAGAGAGAAACTGAAATTAGGAGCAAGAGAAAATTGGAAGCAAAGCCTATCCCAAGGAAATACAAGTGTGGGCTGAAATTCCCACATCCAAAACCCAAGTTGAAGAAACAGTATGTGAAATTCATGGAAAACCTTGAGTATGGAAAGCTAGCCAAGCGCAAATTTGACAAGTACCGAAGAAATAAAATCCTGGAGTCAAGAGGCCACTGGAATCACTTGTTCCCATCTCTAGAGTGGTCACAACTAATTCCAGTGGGGGGCATTTGTTTAACCCTATTTTTCTGCCAATAAAATGAACCAAAATTAGACCAATAAATGTCTGAAACTTTAGAAAACCCACAAAAAATACCAAATAAACTCCAAAAATTCCCAATAAATACCCAAAAATTCTCCAAGATTTATGAAGAATTATCATAGTACTAAAATCCAAAAATTATCAACAGAAAGCCCAAACTTTGCAAAGAAACCCATAAACTTTATAAAATCTCCAAAATAAATCCATATACAATCCCACAAAAACTTTTGAACCATTAAATTCCTCATATTTTTCTGAACCTACCCACAAAATTTCATCCAGAAACACCCGAAGAAAGGCCTTCAAATGAATTATTTTTGATTGGCAGCAACAATATATCTATAAATTAAATAGAGAAGCAAGAAAATCTCAGAAAATTCTAGCATTTTGGCGCGTCCGGCCAGTTGCAGGGGATCCGAAAGGGGGAGAAGATGTCGCTGCCAATTCAAATTCCCTCTCCCGCCTCCATTTTTGCTTACACCTGGTGCATGGACCAAGAAACGCAGAAACTTTTGATCCGTCGCTGGCTCGCAAAAGACCAGGCTCATCCAATTTCCTCTCTCTCATTAAACCTTCCATGTGGACCCTCACCTGTCAGCATCGTCCCCTTCGTGGTAAAAAGAAGAAACGCGCGATTTTACCGCGCGACGCCGGTGAAAGAGGTGAAATCGAGCGTGGTTCGTCAACGTGGCCTCTTCTCCGACCACAGAAGCCAAAACCGCTCTCCTTGCCCATGGTTTTGCGAAACCAGGCCTTGAGTATAACCAGATCTCAACCATTGAAGGGAAATGAAGGGTGTTGATCAACTCGGGCCAGAAGAGCGAAACCCTAGACTTTAGCTTATATATACCCAAATTGAAGACACAGAAAGTAGGAGAAGGGTAGCCGCAATCTTGTATTAGGTTTAGACAAATTTAATTAGTTCAATTAGGGGTAGGCAGTAAAGAGGAAAGTGAGGCATTTGATCAAGCAGTGTGAAGAAGTGAAGAGAGGTGAGAAATTAAGCAAATTGGCCATGTAATATTCTGTGTGAAATGAAATAAATCAAGTTGAAGTCTCAATCGAGTGTTTTTCCCTCTTTCTCTTCCTTCAGCTCGGCCACCAAATAATGGTGTGTCCGAGTATGTACATTAAAGTTCCTTTGAGTCATGGTCTGAAGCTTAGCTCAGTCATGACTCTAGGATGGTTACTGGAGGTGTCACATGAAGGTTTAGAGCTTAGCTCTTCGTTTCATGTGATGCTCTCGTGTTTCACATGAAACCAGCCACAGCCTCCATGAAAGAGTTTGGAGCCTAGCTCAATTCTCTCGTGGAAGGCTTCAATTGACTTGGCATGGATCCTTAGCCTAGCTTTGGTCCAGCCATGTTCAAGTAATTAAAAAAAAAAAATGCAAAAACAGTACTAATAATGATAAAATAGTCATGTTAAATCCCAACCAGCCCCCTTTGTCTGTGAAATTGCTCAAAATTTAGGATGTAAGTGCAAAAGAATAATGGGTTTTATGTGCCTTAAGCTAGTATTGCATAACAACAGAAAATGAATAAGTATACATAAATATACGAATCTGGCCAGAAGTTAAGAATAAACAAAAAATGGGGTCTCACTTGTATGAAAATATAAAAATAGGTATGGACAGCAGGTATTGTGACTTCTGGACAGCAGGGAGCTTCTTTTTCCATTTTTGAAATTTTCTGTGATTTTACATGATTTTACTAAGGCATGAAGGGCATTTGTTAGAATAAAAATGTTATTTTCAAAGCTGTGGACCTCTCTGCAAAAGTGTTTACATAGAAAGTTTATACGTATGTTCATGGACATTTATGCAAAATTTTCAGGATTTTAGAATAAATGTAAAGTAATTTTTCCCATTTATTTTGTATTAAGGCAGAATAGGTTTAAATAATTAATTATCTGGCAAAAAAAAATTTTATAAGTTGTTTCCACTGTCTTAAAATGCATTTCCTGTGCGCATTGTGACCCACTGCAAGTCAGTTCCCTGCATCTCAACAATCCAAAACAAAATCACCAAAAACAGTGGCATCTTAACATAAAATAAAAAAACTGAAAATAGAGAAAAGTACAAAAAGAGTTGCTCTCTTATCTCGTATCAATTTAGACACATAAAACATACTTAAATGGACCCAAATTGACCTTCAAATCAAGCTTGGTTGCTGTGGAATGACTTACATGCAACTCAGAGTTTGAGTTAAAAATGCACAAAATTAACACCTTCTGCCCCTTTCCCTCATACATCAAATGGAGATGTTTCACATCAAATTAAAGACAAGGACTTCATGAAATTGATCCCCTGAAGCTATCCATGTGATGATTGGCACAAGGAAGTGTTTCTGTGGGCCCCACGACGGAATCCCAGATCAGACCAATGTGAAGCCGCTCTGCCTCAGTCGAGTTCCCCCTTCTCCAAGCTTTTAGGAATTAAATAGATCTCACTATCGTCTTTAATACACACCCAAGAGTGCACAGAACCTTCTTCTGGTAGAAGAACATGGCCAAAGAGCTCCGAATGTCATTAATGGAAGCTCGAGCCTTCTCAAGTTTGACATGGCGATATACGCTCCCAATGTATGAATTAAGCACACCCAAGTGCTCTCCTCTCTTCCATGATTCCAACTCACGCAAACTCGACTAAAACAGTGGCCGGAGGTGCCGTAATTTCATCGGAGAAAGGAGAGGGGCCTTTCTGCAAAATTCCGTCGACTGTCGGAGAAGAAGGAAATTGAGTTTAAATCCGCGCGGATCTTCTGTGGCGAAAATTGTGAAGCAGTCGTATTCACTCATTACACGAAGTCAACGGAGCCTTCAGCGACCCATTGCGTCAGCAAAGCCCAGTCAACGTACATGTGGACCAATCAGGAATTTCCACGTCATCATAGATTTCAAAAATTCATTAAAAATAGTATATAACTCAGAAAAATTCAAATAAAACATCCAGAAAATCCTAAAAATCTGTAGAATCTATATTTACTGATATTTTGGTATGAAATTATGTCAATTTGTGCCCCTTTTATATTTTCAAAGTATTTTCTAATAAAAATGAGTTTCATAAATTGCCAAAACCTTTGTAAATTCACCACAAATAGTAGGAAACTCAGAAAAATCCAAATAAACTATCCAAAAATTTCTAAAAATCTAAATAAACCAAATCCAATATTATTTTCTATAAAATTTTGACAAAATTAAGTATTTTATATTTTTGAAGTATTTTATAAATTGTACAAACTTTAGAAAAATAGTAAAACCTCTCAATAAAATTCCTAAAACAAATTTAAAGATATTTTCATGATTAAACATAATTTTTCTCATCATTTACTTTATATAACAAAATTCTAAATTCCAAATCCCAAATAAAAAAATCAATCAAAACTAAAATTGAAAATATATGGAAATCTAATACCAAAATTAAATTGAAATCTAATTCAAATAAAAAAAATCAATAATTAAATTTAAATCAAAATTCAAAAAAAAAAAAGAAATTATATTTTAAATTTCAAGAATTTCCTTAAAAGACATAAAAATGATATCTTAAATTTTAAATATTAAATCTTTGAAACAAATAAATAGAAATAAAAATAAAATAATAATCAAATCTAAAAATCAAGATAAGTCTAAGTTGAACTTAAAACCAAATTCATCAAATTAAAAAAAAATGCAAATCTAAATAATAATAAATAAAACTAATAAATAAATAAATAATGAATAAAAAAATAATAATAATAATAAAAAAAAATCCAAAAATCAAACAAAGTTTAAAAAGAAATTTAAATAAAATAAAGATAACATAAATGCAAGATTAAATTCGTATAAATCAAATTAAAAATTCAAAACTTTCCAATAATAATAAACAAATATCAAATAAATAGTTTTAGATATTCTTGGTTTTAGATATGCTTAGCTTTTCTCAATTGTGTCCCGTCCATCATGTCTGGTATCACCAATTGAGTCCAGCCTAAGCCAAAAAGAGACAAATCACTAACATCTTCAATCGGGTCCCGTCAATTAGGTCTGGTACCGTCAATTGAACTTGGCCCTGGCCCTAAAATCAACTTAAATACAAAACCACTCAAATAACGACTCTTCTAGCCTATATATATATAGTTCCTCGAATCTCTTAATCAGAGGTTCTCGTGGGAAACCACGGGGTAATTAACAATAGGGGCTTACGCCTATTGGAAAGAAAGAATCCACCAAATTAATAAACCCTCATGAGAATGGATTCTAGTCTATGTTCTCTGGTCATTAAGGGACATCAGCACTTGAACTCAGGCTCGTGAGGGGTGAATCTAAGACTTATTCTCGTTCTTGAGGAAACCCAATCATTCTTCGAGAAATGATGAAAAAGTCCCAACACAAGTATCCAATCTAATCTAGATTTCTTACCATTCAACTTCTTACCGAATGCACCTGCACCCCGTTGAGATGCACCTGCATCTGTTTTGCTAGCTATAATGGCCAGCAGTTGTTGGACCTGGACGTTTGTGAGGCCAGGAATTGAGATATGTTGTTTCTGCTGGGATGCGCCTGCACTTGCTTGGAATGCGCCCTGGACAACACCTGCACTTGCTTGAGATGTGCCATGGACAGCATATGCATATCCACAACTCGCGGATGGAAGGAAAAACGAAGAGGACCCACCGATAACTTCATTGATCGGTTGTTCACCCTCATCTTTGGTGCTATCGCCGTCACCTGCCATGGTTCTTGGGCTGCACACTAATTAGGTTTTCTAACCTGTTGCTCTGATACCATAACAAATTATGAAAGATGAATTTTATTGAAGAAAAACTTTTTGTGTGTCTTTTCTCTACAGAGCCAATGCTCTTTTGTACAACTAGAAAATATCCTACTACAATCTACAACATATCTTCAAAAAGATTACACAATATAAATTCCTAAATACTCAATAGATAACAATCTAATTGATATCTTCACTAATCGGGAAAGTTATTCTTGCCATAGAAGAAAGCACAGAAGCTAATAAATGAAATATTAGAGGCCCAAGCAGAAGCAAACTCTAATCCTATGCTTATTCACAGCCTTTCAGCCTTGCTCGCTAGGTACGTACCGGTTCTGTCTTTTGGCGATCTAGTGAATTATCTGAGAATTTGGTGGTATATTCCGACTTTCTAATCAATGCATGTGGGTTTTTTTTTTTTTAAAGTATTGCTTTTTTTAATTCGTAATACGTTGCTTACTTCTGTGTAAGTAAACTTTGGTAAGCCACTACCCAGGCTATCTTAAGGGTCTGCTCCATGACAGACACATTAAAGGAAGGGTAAGAAAGGGAGAGTAAGGTTTGCCTGGTTTTTGTTACCCTCCAAATTGGGGTGTTACCCTTCCATTCCATTCCATTACTCTATCTCTCACCTCCTCTTCTCTTCCTTTCCCTCCTCAAATTTCTAATGTGGAGCAAGTAAACTTCAGTCAGAGTAAAGTTTTAAATTGCTTCCGTTACTCTCCTTTCCTCTAGCCTTCTGGAGCACAGCCTAAAAGAAGTCAACTTTGGTACTTGGTACATCGTTTTCTTATGCTAAATTGGGGAATTTAACTAATATTTAAATATTTAATTTTTGCTCGTATTCTAATAGCAATCTGAAATATTATAATTCAGGTGGTGTGGTGAAACTAATTAAATCATGACTTTTAACATCGTCTGCGCTTTTATATATATATTTTTAATCAACTCATGGGACATCAGGATAATTTTTCAAAAAAGTATGACAATGTCACCCAAAATTATTACAAGTCCCTGTTACAATTAGTTATGATCTATATATTTCACCAACTATTCTAAAATTAAAAACATATCATGAAAATTGAAAACTCTACCCAGTCACTTAGCATCTCCAAAGCCCTTCTATTTGTCTCTCTTTGTATATTAGTGTCCCAGGGGAAAAAGAAAAAGGAAAAAAAAAAAAAAAAAAAAAAAAAGCCCAACAAATGCTTGTTAGTTCGTATCCTTATTAATTCTGCTGCTCCCAAGCAAGCACTGGGTATGTGTACCTGTACACCACATGTCGCATCAAACTAGTATTTGCTTTCCAATGATTCATCATTCAGATTGTTAACATTTATAACTATACAGCATTTGTCCACTGCGTCAACCTGATATCATACATGGTATCCTGAAGCATGTCAATGCATTGTTGCCTGAGGGAATGGACTGTGTGGCTGAGTTGGCCCTTCGGCTGCTCGAATGTCAGCAAGATCAGGCTAGAATTAACTCAGTAAAATTTTTCGCCTCTTCCTTCATCTGTCCTGCAATATTGGACTCTTTTGATTCAAAAGATGGTCTTAAGAAATTCCTCAACATTCTTCAAAGTGCTGCCCCCGTCCAATCAGGTGGGAGTAATGCTACTCCTAATCCTGAGGTATTGACAACGTCAGAAAAGCAGATTGCATATTACATCTGTGTTGCTTTGAGACGATATTTTCGTGCTCATCTACTGCTTGTATTGGATACTTTGAGTGGTGGGGTTCTGAGTGGGTCAGGAGATGTGGCTGCAAACAAACCACTGGATATCAGCAACGAGGCAATCAATGAAGTTTTTGTGCAGATACGGACGAATGGAGAACTCAGCAGAAAATTGGTTTGGTCATGCTGGCCTGTGGCAGAACAGTTCCTGAAATTAAATGGCCATATTACTTTGTTGGAGCTGTGCCAGGTATACCTCTCTGCATTTTTTTACTGAGGTGCTTGCAGGTCAAACCCCCTAAAATATGACCAAATTGAGGACATGAGGGTTGTCTCTGCAATTTGTTCCCATTCAGTTCTTTGTGTTTCAGTTTAGAGCATTAACATCTACGGCCTTGTATAGACACCCACAATGGAAGGATATCTACATGACTTGGCACAGTGCATATTTGACATCCTCCATATAGTGACGTTTGTACAATGCACCCGGAGATCAATTGTTACTGCACGACTAAGCAACAACCGTATCGGCATGGCTGTCATTTTAGATGCTGCAAATGCTGTTGGCAATTATGGTCTTGAGGTTGTTTTCTATTTCCTCTTTGTTCAATACACTAAGATGGAGAATTTATAGGATTTCTTTTTTATGTTTTCTTTGTATCAATCTACTTTTCGTTAGCTTGAAATAAATTCCAGGCCTAAAACACACAAAATGTTTGTACTTGTTAATTCTTAGTACTGTTATTTTATTTTTCCTTTTTTAGTTGAAAATTTGGAATTATTGCTCACAATTAGTCATGTAGCTTTGTCAGTCCTCGGCTTGTTATTTATCTTTCTGTAGTTAATTTATTGAAAATAAATCTCATGTCAATGTTTATAATAATAATAATGCACCAGGTGATTGGTCCAGCTTTGAGTGTACTAATAAACCTTGTTTGCCCCACCCCGCCTCCAATTAGCAAGAAACCCTTAACCATACCCTTTGGCAGCAATGCAGCTCCAACGTCAGCAGTGGTCAAGCCCCTCTTCTTTTCACCTCGTTTGCCTTCCATCAGAAAGAGACCCATAACCATATCTTCTGGCAGTAATGCAGCTCCGACACCAACACTGGTCAAGCATTCCCGCCTTACATGTGATTTCATGCTGAAGCGAGGACGTCGCTGGGCCTGTGAGGAAGTCAGGGATAATAATGGGATAAACGTTCTGTTGAATTTATTGAACTCTAGCATGAACATGCCACCTGACATGGTTGAATACATCCGGGCCCTCGCATGTCGGGTGCTTCTTGGGCTTGCCATGGATGAAACAATTGCAGATATAATGACAAGGCTCCAGGTGTGTTTTCTGTTTAACATCATATATTATATTTAAAATGTTGGAAGTATAATATTGTTATTTGTTACATCGTTAAAAATTACAAATAACTCCAGCCAACTGCCTAAAGTAAGATATTCTCATGTAGCATCTCTTGTAATTCCTTCCTAAGTAGTCTCTTTCTCTTTTGCTTTTTATATACATTAAATTGCCTCATGAAAAAATTTACTCAGGTGGAAAAGCAGTTATCTATACTGATCGGCGACTCACCTGGACAGCCTTCAGGAGGTGATCAGGGCAGGTGGAAAAATGAGCTCATTGATGTGGCTAATGAGCTTATAACAACTCTCACAGATTATCAGAAAACCACAAGTTTCCCATTCCATGCCCTCCCAATCCACATTCAAGAGAGTATTCTCTCTCGGGTCCCTGTCATGGATCTCATCCGTCTCGTCAGCATCTCTAAAGACTTCCGCTCCCTCCTCATCTCCCCAACCTTCCCCCCACCGCCCCCTGATCTCTTTTTCCTCCTCTTCTCCATAAATTTGTACAAGGATACATTTGGTACAAGGTCCCCCAAACTCCTTTCCTTCCACCCCTCCTCCAGCCGATGGATTGAGCTCCCAATCCCCTCCAATTCCCTTCTCTGCAATTTTTACCCCTTAGTAACCTCCTCTTCCCTGGCCGTCACCGCTACAGTTCCTTTTAATTTAACACTGCATGTGGCCGTGCAGATGTTCTCTTATCCTCTCTTCAGAAGACCGCTCCAGTGATCTACATTGGAGACCCATCGGTTGTTGCTGTCATCCCTGATGGTGACGTCTCTCTGTCTGGTCATTTCAAGATTGTAGCTACCAGCTACAGCTTTCAGGAAGTTGATATGTTATATTCCCAGGTATATATTCCGATCAGATTTTGTAACTTTTTTAAATTTTTACCATTTGGAAGTTCTTCTATTCACAATAACCCACTTCTCAATTGAGTTCCTGTAACTGTTATAGTTATACCATGAAATTTTTTACTTCAAATGCATTGTAATTTCTGCAATTGTTCTTTTCTTTGCACCTAAAACTCTTTTTGTAAATATAAACCTATAAATGCAGTTTAAATTAACTTAGTCTCACTTGTACAGTCAGTGGTGAGGCACCAAACTCACTTGAATTGGAAAGACTACAGCTAAGAAAATCTCAACAGTTGTAAACAAGCACACTAATTCCTTTTTTAACTTCTTTCAAATAAAAATGTAGGTGTATGACTCCAGACAAAGGGAGTGGGTCCTGCATGGTGCAATAAAGTGTTGTTTAGAACGACCGCACAAGGCTGCAGTGTTAAACAACTCACTGTATATGCGATCTTGCAAGCCAGATCAGCTATTACAATTTGACTTGACCTCGGGCACATGGAACTATGTATTACCCATGCCAGAATGTTTGTGCACGCACGTATTCTCACACAACCAGAACATATACTTGGTTGTGGGCCAGGGTAGGAGTGGCAAGAGCTTTTTATCAATAAGAGTTTTTGTGCTTGATTGGATCAAGGATTGTGAGTCCCCGAAATGGAGAGAGATATCAGTTTTGTCTGAAAGGGATGAGGCATTTGTCGAATTCAGAGGAAATAAATATGTGATGCGTTATTTTTCTGCGGTGGATCGAAATGGGTTGGTTTGTTTGTTTAATAATGATAACACGGTCCTGCTTTTTGACGTGAGAAAAAGGACCTGGGCACTGCTACCACCTCGCCCGCTGGTACGGGATTATCCGTGCTGGTACGGATATGCTACTGAACTGGGTTTGGAGGTTTGGAAGAGCAAAATAGCACATGATTTTTAGCTGTAATATATGATGTATTGACAAGATCATCTAATGTCTCAAATCATCAATAAAGAGAGAAACAGGTACCGACATGCATATATTCACTAACTGAAGATGTTCCATTTCCATATTTGACTCATCCGGTGGAGCTTATCGAAATTGTGAAGCCAAACCTTTAATATTTTTTTTATAAATTCGTTTTTTAGGTATATGCATTAAAAATTTTAACAACGGCACAATTTTCTTGTAAAATTTTTAGATTTATTGCATTCTTGGCTTATCGATTGTTTACAATGTTCTTTCATAAATGGTTTGGTTTGCTTGTGCTCCCATCAATTTAATGTATCATCCAAATGACAGGAAAAATTAATTAAAATGGATACCTTTTGTGTCGTAATTTTAAATCAGAAACTTAACAAAAGACTATACACAATACACTACACATGTATCTCATCCGAGTTTCGATTGTGGTGCATTCTCTACATAGAATTTTCAAATTCCACTTTGTTTTCGAGTTACGAAGTTTCCCAATATGTAACTGAAGTTTCGACTTTCGAGTCGAACTTTTCTTTTTCTCTTTTTCCAAACATCGACTTTTTCTCTAGATTCAAACAATATCAGTGAACCGCTATAAATTTTAGCAGAAAATAAATTCGATTCACATATGAAATGTACAAACAAAGCAGCGAAAAGTTTTCATTGTGAACCAACAATTGCTACAACAAAAGGCACAAATTATGGGCCCACTTTTCATGAGCTCTACTTTCCGAATGATCGCCGAATTTAAAATATCTTTTTAATATAAATGAACGAATATTATATCGAAATCGCATCATTTCCAATTTAGCTATTTGCACTTCGTACACACTAAATAGTAAATTATGTAAATTGCGAATCTTAAAAATATTTTCTTGAAAAGAAGATAAAAATCTTAAATGCGCGTCTTTTGAATTTTTTATTTTGCATAATTAAATACAAGAATGGGTTTAGTTTTGGAGATTATTTTTTTTTAGTGGGAGATTGCGCTGTTATACTGCCGCTCGTGCCTTTTTGGTCCTCCCACAGTTTCTGAATTCTTGATGAAAATAAATTTCTAAGCAGTCCCTTGTATTTTTTCTGTGCCCCACTTAACTAGCAAATTCTTTCAATTGCCTTTTCCCGATTACAATCCACATATACCTAAAAATATATGTTTTCCCCCCTCATGATTGAATTAAATTACTTTATTTTTTTGTGGTTCACATTTCACTTCGGCCCAAAAATGGGATAGTACATGCATGATACACCCAGTGTTCTCAGTACCCTACCGGTTATTAGAAAATTTTGGTTATATCGAAAACCGAAACAATGATATTCGGTATTAAGATATGAAATATCTGAAATTTTTGGGGAAATGCTGGATTTCGCCAGATGTTGGTAGGATATTGAAAACATTGCTTGCATGTCCTTCCACTCCTATATAATAATAAAATAAAACATATATAAATGAGGAAAGAAACTACCAAATAAATAAGTAACAAAAATTAATTAATGTAAATTGTAAAATAATGAGGACCTCAAATGCCAAAAATTAAAACAAAAAAAAAAACTACCGACGAGGAATCAATATTTATCAAATCTGAATGATAAGGATATTGTTGATGTCCCCTATTGACATTTACGTTACTTGCTGGTGTGTTAATTGGTAAATAGGAAAATGTTATATCTTGTAAGCCAGTCTTTCTGTTACAGAAAGGAGAGAGAAAAAAAAAATCTTCAACCATAAATTTTCTTTTCGATTTTTTCTTTTATTTTGCTTCTAATGACCAGAAATGTTATAATCGATGATACTGAGCAAAATTAGCATCTCACCTCGGGCAAGTTGGCATAAAATAATAGGATTTTATTTTTAGCAAAGGCCGCGGAACTTATTCCCTTCAGAAAGTAACTTTTTGCAAAATAATCCTAAACGAACTTTAAAAAAAAAAAAAAATACCAGGGCACATATGTCGCTTTTTTGTTTGGTAAATTACTAAAGTCAAATCAACAAACTATCTGAACGCACTTTGTAGTGTATTTTAAGAAATGCACTTGAGTTATATTATAAATATAGCAAATTCGTGAACAATATCACAAACTAAAAATAAGGTTTTGCGAATTTTATCTGCAACTTGTTTAGTCGTAAAAATTGGTAATTGTAACTTACGTTCTTCTCACTTTTGGTTTTCATGTTATCAAATAAAAGAAAAAGTTGCATTTAAATATAAGTAATTAATGCTATAAAACCTAAAGAGATTACTATTGGGTAAGTTGGAATTATAAGGATTATAATTGGATCGTCTCTATCAAATTCTCTGTAATCATTTCCGCAAAACAAAAAATAAATAAAATAAAAGTTGATCGTTTAAATTTCAGAAAATATGATTTTTTTTTTTTTTTTTTTTTTTTTTTTTAGAGGAAAACAAAGGACAAATGGTGGGTGGTCCATGTCATGCAAAATTGATTAGGTTGACAGCAACTGGAGCCAACCTCAACCTAGGATAGCAAAGGAAACCCATATGCGCCAACGGTGGGCGTGGCAACTGGGTTTTGCTTTGCAACGACCAAGAATGATAATAATCCTTTAATAATACAAGTCGCTATCAGAGTGTTAAGGTTAGATGGATCTAGATAATATATACAAGTAATGAAATGCTGTTATTTTCAAACTCTCTCTAGCTCGTTCTTTCTCCAGCTTTCCACTAATTAACGCCATTTGGTCAACTCCTAGTTGGTGCTTATACTTCTGTTATTGTTATTGGGATTGACTGACAACAGTATACAGTATATATAAGACACAGTACTCTTATTTTACATCACTGCTAGATTAAATCAACCTTTGCAAGAGTAAAAAATAAAAAATTCAACCTTTCTTCTCAATTATTTGAACTAATAATTGTTTAAGAAAGTACAATAAGTATGTGTGCATTATTATAATATTCTAAGGTGTGTATTTTATAGGATTCAAAAAATTAGTTCAAAAAGTTAAGACAATTGTTAAATAGATGTCAAAATATTTTTGACACGGTCAAGTAGATGACTATCAAAATTTGCATTTTTATCGAAATAAATAGGTGTCTATCAATAAAATAAACAAGTATTAAAAAAATAATACTTTCTATGATACATAAAGAATTAATAAAATACTTAGGAAATATGTTGAGAAAAGGTGGTTATCAAATGCAGCAATATTCTCACTACAGTTATGACAGCCCCTTCCGAAATATAACTATTCTATATCCTTTACTATTTCCATAATGGGTATGGCCTCGTCTAGAAGACTAGAACATTTGAAACCGCTGCATCTGACCATGGTTAGGTAATTTAAATTCTTAAATCATCTCTGTATTCGCAGGTATAAATTCGACCTTTGAAAAATTCCTTGCTTGTAAAACAAGTCAGACGTCCACATAAATTACATTCTGAATTGATAGATTTTATGAGGATAAAAAATTCAAAGGTTATTTAATGTTACCAAAATTCGTGCTCATCTAGCCGTTGTATTCAGTGGGTAGGGCTGATGATGCATAATATTTTTAAAATCTGTAAAAAATGGCTATATTATATTATACGATTATGTTCCACCCTGTTCATATCCAAAGTCTTTTCATGTTCCTAAAATAAAATATTCAGTAGCCTTACAAAATCACCCGGCCAATATCAAGTATTTTAGAAAATAAATAAATAAATAAATAAATGCCGATGTTTAGAATTTAGATGCCAGTGATTATTCTTTACAAGCACAACTACTGCACCGAGGAATTTACACCCGTGAAAGCGTGATTAGTTGCTTTACTTTTTGTTACTGAGTTTTACATATAAGTATATAATTAATAGTGATTATTCTTTCTAATAAATCAGATTTCCTTGTTAGAATACTTCATGGCCTGCTCGAGAGAGAGGGGCAGTGGCAATTAATTATCCCTTAGTAGGCCGGTATCATGTCGTCTTCTATAATTAATTATTAATTACAAGTATAAAAGGACAACCGAAACGGTGACTCGTAATTTTATATGATTGTATACCTTGAGTCAATAAAAAACTTCAAATGCAAAATTATCATATTCATTTATACTAAATTAATTTAGTATATCATCTATGAGAACTTCATCAGCGCAAACACGCTATTGTGCAAAAACTACTTTATGAAATTAAGATTTATTACTTTTCTAAAGGTAAAATAAGGGTTTACGTTTTATTAAATTTGATTAAAAAAACCATGAACATGTAATGTGAACAAAGTATTTCATGAAAATTAAAATAGCATGAAATTGAAATAATTTTTGGAGCTAACCCCACCAATATTAAATATATATATTTTATTAATACATGTTTGAAATTGAGATATACAAAATATTTTGTGAATGTCAAACCCACCAATAATCCATCATGCCTCCACATATTGTTTAGGGGGGAAAAAAAGAGAAAGAAAAAGAAAGCTCGAACTCACTCGATTATTTTTTTAAAAAAATTTCAAAAACACAATAGTTTGTCAGAAAGTTCCATCTCACATGGAATTCAGAAAAGTGACTGGACACCAAGCAAAAAAATCGCCAAAGGCCCAAAGTTGTCATTGGTGTAGAAAAATCATGCAATTACCAACTATTCAAGCCGACTGAATATATCCTATGAAACTGATCAACCAGAAGCTCTTAAAAGGCGTGCCACATATATATGACAATTGACAAGAGAGAGATTTTGTTCAAGCTCTTAGCTCGTGTAAAAAGTTAGTCTGGTAATTTTATTTTAGAAAAACTTCTCTTGTAAACACGTCGATGGCATGAAAATGTGAAGACCACAAGTATGAGGTTTATCTGATGACTAGAATAAGGCTGAGTTAGCTTTCTCAAAAGGGCAATAATAATAATAATTAAAATTAAAAAAAAGATTAAGAGACCATTGTAAAAACTTCTATAAATATGAACCTTTTTTATCCTCGATTGTCTTTAGAAAAATTGAAGGATAACGCCACAATACTATTTGAACTAGTGGACGATTACTCGAAAACGACCTCTAATTCCTTCCAAATATTAATTTTAACCAAAAACTGTTAAATTTCCGATGAGAGATAAGTCGAATGGTCTTTATAGTGTTACTATATTATTTAAAATTTAAAATTGATATTGATATTGTTTATTTGATAGATGTTAGATGAATTTTTGTGTTACTAGAAGTAAATCATTTATGCAAAACTAACTACCTAAACTGAGCATATAAACACAGTGAAACTCAGTCGCTGAGCAGTTACAAATATCCAAACTAAACATCAATCAATAAAAAGAAAAGATAAATATAAAAAATATCCAACGAAATGGCAGATATACTCTCTTTGCCATATACGGCGCTACCCATGGTCCCAGCCACTTAATACTTGATCACTTACAACGGGGCCGCACTCCTAAATACCCTACACGTATTTAAATCCGTAGGATGATGATACCAATTTAGATGGTGTACATCCATCCGTTTATTTTTCCGTTCTATATTTCTAGAGTTTTAGAGGATCTAAAATTGCAAAACAACCAGCCACAGTCTGGACTTTTTCCAAAGTCACCCCTCGTTTTCTCCTTTCTCACTTCAAACCCCTTCCGACTTCTCCAGTTCTCCTTTCCAAATAAATACTCTTTTAACTCCAATTTTTCACTCTCCATCCCTTCTTCTCTCTCTCTTTCTCTCTGATTCTAGCTTACAATGGAAGCTCCATCTCCAATGGCGTCGCCCGACGAAATCCACGTGGAAGGCGACTTCGACTCGCCGACCTCGCGCCAGATTGTCAGCAGCCTTCCCTTCTCCGCCACTTGCATCCGAATCGCGCGCGATTCGTACCCCAACCTCCGATCCATTTCCTCTTCGGCCAACCTCCCCGACGACGCTGGTGCTTCTAAAACCGTCGAAGGAGAATTTGGTTATGTTCTAGAAGACGTGCCTCATTTCACCGATTATCTACCCGATCTACCTGTAAGTATTAGATTCTGTTGTTTATCTTTTTCGGAAAAAAAATGTCCTTTCAAAATTTGATTTTTTTAAGATTGATGAATTTGAATGTACTATTGAGCTTGTTTCAAGTTCTCTCCTTTCGGCACTTTTCTAATACAAGGACATTATTTGATGTCTAGTTTGTATAATTGTACGTGTACTTTCGTAAAAGGGTTTAACATGGAAGTTATTTTTTACCTAGCACTCGCAGCTTGTAGTAGTTATTTTGTACTTGTATGGGTCGATCCTCGTTTTAGAAGAATTTGTTTGAATCAGAAATGTCTAAATTTGGATTTCAAGTAGTAGAATGTTACTAAAAGCGACTATGATTTGTTTCCCTTTTCTGCCAGGCTTTTATCAATCCACTACGCAACCATCCGGCCTACAAAACTGTGAAGTAAGTTTCTTCCGAACAAATTCTTTTTATCTGTGTACATGAATTGAAGGTCTGGAATTGCGTGCGTGATTGCATATTTATTCGTAGAACAGTTATTAGATATCAAAATTGGATCTTTGGTATAATCCACTATTTACCACTATAGAAATAAATAATCCAAATTTTCTTGTTCCTGGCAATGCTAATTCTGCAAACTAGAAGTTAGATGGAAAGAAGGATTTTTATGAATACTGTAAATTAATTTCACACCAATAATGAGATGCCTCTGTCTCTTCATGCTTTCTAATTGGAATTTCAAGATTAATATTTTCTCCTTTATAGGCAATACTGGGTCAATGAAGAAGACTCTGTGCCATTGCAGGTCTGCTCTTTCTTTATCTTCCCCCACTTCTCAATATTATAGTCAGTCTATGTTTACTTATAATGTACCTAGGTACCATAGTAACCATACTAAACTTTCTATACTTGTGGCAGATTGTTTCTCAGAAGGACACTCCTAGAGGGGTCCACTTTCGCCGTGCTGGGCCACGCCAAAAGGTCTCTCTCTCTCTCTTAGATTGCAGGAATCATAATTAGTTCTCCTTGAAAATATAAAAATACTCTCTATTCACATCATTTGTCCACACACTCCACAATCTTTATTTGCAGTGTACCCCTTCCTCTCTCCTTTGTCAGTAGTTTAGTATTTGCTTCTAGTTCTATGTAAATGGAGGAGTAATAATTTCAACAGGTTGAATAAACAGTTTTGGGGCGGGAGTCTTTGTGATGGTTTTTGTTCCATGGACTGTGTATGGGATGTTTTGCAAGGAACTTCTGTGATATTTGTAGTTGTACAATACATTTTTTTTTTTTTTTTTATCGCTGGAGCTTCATGTCAGAGCTTGATTTACTCCACCATTCATTTCTAATGAGGAAAATTAAAGAAAGTCAAACCAGCTACGTATTTGTTGTAACTATTAGACTTTGATTAACTAAACTTTAATTAAAATTTTTATGTCTAGGTTTACTTCGAGTCTGATGAAGTGTTGCCTTGTATTGTAACATGTGGTGGCCTCTGCCCTGGCCTTAATACAGTTATTAGAGAGCTAGTGTGTGGTTTAAATCACATGTACAATGTCAACCATGTTCTTGGTATTGAGGTGAGGTTTATTATCAATTTGCTGCATTAGATTTTTCTTCTGTTAATTTTTAGCTGTAATTTTAGTGGTATGGACTGTCAAAACATACCAAAAAAAAGTGCAATATGGTCAACAGGTTAGTACTTTACAAAAAGTTTCCTTCTTTTCTGTAGAAACACCATGCAAATATTGGTGGATTTTTAATCCATGAAGTTATATTTGAGATATCTTTCTTTCAAGAAGGACAGAATTTCCTATTTAGCTTTGAAATGGCCACAAGGTATCCAAATGTCTTCAGGAATACCATAAGGAATGTTAAAAACAGAATTGCTATTCAGGATCTGAAGTTTATTAATGTAGAATATGTTAACTGTTGCCAAATCAAGTTGGGCTTAGGTGGAGCATTTTGAAAGATTGTTGTGGTTGGTTCCTTTTTGTTTTTTTATTTTTATTTTTGTCCTTTTTTCCTTTTTGCTCTGTTGCGCAAAGTTTTGATCAGTGATCTCTTTCAGGCAGGATACAAGGGATTCTACTCCAAAAATACTGTTGAGTTGACACCTAAAAGTGTGAATGACATACACAAAAGAGGCGGGACAGTAATTGGTACATCAAGAGGAGGTCATGATACAGTAAAGATTGTTGATAACATTGAGGATCGTGGTATTAATCAGGTAGAGTTTTAGAAGTACACAACTACACATAATTATATATTGAATCTTCATATGTAAAACTGCAAAACATGGGAAATATTTCCAAACTACCCTCAATTTTTCTCACCAATGTCAAAAGACAAAGCAATAGGACAGTTGCTTAGTCCAATCGTATTGTTTCCTGTATTGTATTTCTTCGTTTGCTGTTTGTGATATTTTTCTTTTATCAAGAGCATGTAAATTGTGTTTTTTTTTTTTTTTTTTTTTTGTTCTTTCTGAATGAATCTGTTGTTGAATTAGAGATAATTATCTTTTCTTTCTTTAATACAATTTGATGCAGGTATACATCATTGGAGGTGATGGAACTCAAAAGGGTGCATCTGATATTTACAAGGTGCAAGCATTGTAATGATAATTTTATAAAATCACATTATAACTTTGGAAGAGTATTTTAAAAAAGTGAGCTTAATATTTTCCATTTTAATTGTTTCTCCTAGGAAATACGAAGGCGTGGTCTCAAAGTTTCTGTTGTTGGAATCCCCAAGACAATTGATAATGATATTGCGGTAGGACTAAAAATGACGAGCACACTTTTGGTTTCTTGTTTTACCTTCCTTTTTTATTATGATTAAATTTATTTAAATTTAAAAATGTGGTATGCAGGTTATTGACAAGTCATTTGGATTTGATTCGGCCGTGACAGAAGCACAGCGTGCCATTAATGCGGCTCACGTAGAAGCTGAAAGTATGGAAAATGGGATTGGACTAGTCAAATTAATGGGTCGCTATAGTGGTTAGTATCTTTCTGTCAAATTTATATTGGTATTGAGTGTCTGTCCCTCCTAGCACTGTTAATGTGACCAAACAATTATCTTCATGGTGTTTAGATTTAGACCTATTTGTGGGTAATTGCATAAGGGAAGTATGATTTGTTTAAATTAAAATCGTAAATTGTATGGTTTAGAGTTCTCTGAGGCATGGTTTTAACCTTTAAATAATGGAAGCATGTTATTTGTATTAGTTTAAAGTTTTGACAAGTTTTGACAATTGCACAGGGTTTATCGCTATGTATGCCACTCTTGCCAGTCGTGATGTGGTAAATAGCACATCCTAGTCTCTTAAAATCAGAAATCATGATGTTATTGAGAATTTTATGTAATCTGTTTTGCACAATATTGTCAGGATTGTTGCTTGATCCCAGAATCTCCTTTCTATCTGGAAGGAAAAGGAGGCCTATTTGAATTCATGGAGAAACGGCTCAAGGAAAATGGCCACATGGTGCTAGTAGTTGCAGAGGGGGCTGGGCAGAAGCTTATTGCACAGAGTGTTCATTCTATGGATACAACTGATGAATCAGGAAACCGGCTTCTTCTTGATATTGGCATCTGGCTTTCTGAAAAAATTAAGGTATTTTTTTTTTGTGGGATTACAGTTTTTGTTATAGATTCCATTTATTTGCACTTAAAACTGAAATCTGTAGAAATGGCAACTTAATATCCTATTTTCTTTTTTCTTTTTGAGTGCAGGAACATTTCTCAAAGAGAAAAATGACAATCAATCTGAAATACATTGGTAACTTAAATCTTCCTCTGTAGAAAACCATTGACTAGTAATAACTGAAAATTTAATTGTATTTGGTCCAATTCAATTGGCAGATCCAACATACATGATCAGGGCAATTCCTAGCAATGCGTCAGATAATGTGTACTGCACTCTCCTGGCACACAGTGCTATACATGGGGCTATGGCTGGTTACACCGGTTTCTGTGTTGGTCAGGTTAACGGCCGGCACACGTACATACCCTTTCATGTAAGTCTAATTCCTGTTATTTTGCTTGGTAAGGAATTCGGTTATTCGTTTTGGTACCAGACCAGTGGCTGGATTGGATATATAATATTGCTGGCATATTGGCCGATCCCTTGAAAAATGAAAATTTATATGGTGTACTGTATCATTAAAATATAGAATTGTATTGGATAAGAAATTTAGGCTATATTCAGTTGACTGATGTACTTTGCATGCTTTTCTCCGTGCTTCGATACATTTTGGTTGTATACCTGAAACCAAATGACCAAAGTAATAATTAGAGTCGGGCATAGTAAAACATACTGGAAAGATATGACATGGAAATAAATTAATGATGGGTGCAGAGGGTGATACAGAAGAGAAACAGGGTGTCTATACAAGACAGGATGTGGGCCCGTCTTCTCTCCTCGACCAATCAGCCAAGTTTTATGGACAAGAAGGATGTGAAGCCGGCCTCTGACCTTAAGCCGAAACTGCCATCTGTTTTGAAGCCGATGAATGGTGAGAAACATTAAAGCTGATAGATATGATGGTTTGGTGTTTATTTCTTTTTGCTACTTTTAGTATGATAGAAGGGAAACCTCTAGGTGGCTTTTTCCGGTGAGAATTTTGTTCTACTGGTTTTCTTGATCGGTTTCATGTGAAGGTAAATGCATGATACATGCTATATATATGATTGGAAATCTTATGTGGTTTCTGTGACAATATTTAGCCCATGTTTTAATGCCTATGGAGTCGCTTGTGGTACTTCCAAAGGATCAATATTAGGTATCTAAGCTGACGATTGCTTATACAAGATGGGAAAACCAGCAACAGTCAATCCATGTATTTACTGCTATAAAGTATAATGGGTGGGAATGGTTTGGTTGAAATTCGATAGTCTGAATTGAGTAAACCTGATGGCTCAGGTAGTTTGCAGTTTGAATAAAATTAAGGATGATTGAATTTGAGACCAGGCAATAGACAATAGTCGTGCTCAGGTCATCTTCATTACCTGGCAATTAGAAAATGGAAAGAATTGATTCTTTCAGCCATCCCCTATCGTGCTTCCTTTTCAGGACAGTTATTAAAAAATAAAAAGAGCTTCTCCACAAACAAACTATAAGCTTCTTCATCAATGTAGATTGCCGCATGAACGTCTTAAACTTAATAAAAAAGATGCAATGAGTATAAAATATATAAACGGTGAATTGGTCGTTAGAAGACGTGCGTCTCGGATTGACAGCAAATCGGAGCCTGCCAATAGCAGCGTCTGATAATAAGAAAAAATAACAATAAAAAAGTCTTCTCAGTAGCTATCTGGGAAGAATTATTCTAAGATATACCACTAAGCTTTTCCATAAAGGCTTTCACGTAATTCCTTTCAAAAGTCTTAACATATCAAAATCAACAACAATACCATTTCTCTGCACTAAGTTTCTTTCTTCTTCTTATTTTCTTTTTATTTCATGTAAGTCGCCTCAAGCGCACAGATCAGCTCCTCTAAGCTTCCTCCAAAATCCCCAAATACCCCAACAAAATCAATTCTAATCACTGAAACACCGCCACCAGAAGTTCAAAAATCATCCCCCATAGATGTCAAAAGAGAAGCTCCTCTGCCGGAAGTAGAAAAAACACTCCCAGCAGAGGTCAAAAGAGAAGAACCTCCTCTGCCAGAAGTAGAAAAAACACTCCCAACAGAGGTCAAAAGAGAAGCACCTCCTCTGCCACAACCACCAGCAGTCAATGCCGCTGCAGTTGAGCTCAAAACATCTGATTCCGATCAATCGCCACCACATGACTCTGAGTCAGACACACAAAGCGAATCCGGGAAACACAAGGCGCCCCATGAACAGAAACCCAGGGTGAGACCACAGTCACTGCCATCATTTGGTCGGCATTCAATGAAAAATAAAGGATTGGCTGAGTCGCCAGCAGGCACACCAGTTTCAATGTTCTCGCCATCACGGCCTTCGACTCCAACTACAAGAGGTGCAGAGGGACACACGAAGGCAAAAGATCAAAAGTCGGGGCGGCACCCATGGAGGTGACTTTCTAAGGTTTATTACATATTCTTTTGTTCCAATGGGTGGGGTTGATATGATACATATCTCGTAATTAGATTCGGAATATGGGATGCGGATTAAAAGTAGATTGCATTAATTGCATGTGTGATGAGCTTTTTTATTGTTAATTTCTTAATTATTTTTGGTGTTAATGAAAATATTACAAATATACATCTGTAACATAATGTGAAACTGTATTGCGTCTGTGTCATGTATAGACTTTGTTGCATATTTTGCTATTATCTCAGTGGCGTCAAATATTTATTATACTTGACCTGAAAATGTAGTGTTTGCATGGACATGTATCTTTGTACAAGGAGGCTGTAAGTGTTTTCCACTACTACTCACGGTGAAAATTTTAATGTTGTTGTTGTTGTTCCAGGTTACACAAGATGTTTTTTAAGCGATCACCTTGAATTGAGTAAGGCCCTCCAAAATTTGTCATTCGGTATATGTGAAAAACCTTTAAATTTGGGCCCTGCTACTGCATTTGTTTCCTTGTTGCTTCCGAAGTAAAACTTTTCTTTTTGTTTTGTTTTGTTTTCTTTTTATACCCTTTTGTTGGTAATTTTAACATGTGCTGAGGTACTTGTAATTAAGTGTGCGAACCTTGTAATAAAAAACAAGGATATAATTTTTTTCCCACATTGTCAGTTATAGAAATCACACAAAGCAGGAAAGAATTATATTCTCTCTCACTCAAAAAATTGAGCCATAAAATCTCATGCAGGTTAAGGCGATTTGTGATGATTTTAAACGACACTTTTTGTGCAAAACTATGTAATGTCAGAATGCATTTATAAGCCAATTTTGGATATCCCAGCCATAATTCTTCGAAGCCTTAAAAAGCTTACCAGAAACCATTTTGATTTAGCTTCAAAGCAGCTTTGCCTATGCTAATAGTGATAAGTGTCTCAAAATTTGATGTGCCGTGTCATGTCTAAATTTCATAAGAGGGACCTGGTATGTAGAAAGACATGTTATGATGAATCGACTCGCTGCGCTATGTTGTGGTGCTTTTTTTTATTTATTTTTTTTTACAAAGTATCATGTTTTGACATATCTGAACACATTTAATTTTTTTTCATTATCTAGCCACTTTCCCTCACCTTTGTGCGAAGACGACATAACAATGGTGCGGCTCAATACGCACTAGAATATATCTCGTTTAGTCCTTGTGCCTTTCATGTTTTGTGTGTCCACTCTATCCCTCATCTGCATGACGTGACTTATAATTTTGTGTTTTGTGTCATGCAGCGACATATGTGATACGTCTACTCTTTATGTGTCATGTTGTGGCATATCAGCTAAAAATAACATGCTATGGAAATACATGCAAGATATGACATGTGTGCGGTATGCATTCATGTTGTGATATATTCGACTGCAATGTGTTTATAGAATATTTATTGATGCTTATTCTAGAGATAACAAATTCAATTTTCACAAAAGAAAGATAGATTATATTTTATTAATGCCCATTCTTCTCTACATAGATAGTCGTTTTTTTATAAATTAAAAAAAAAAACCTTATGCATGCTCCCTCGTAATCTCGTATTATGTATTTTCTTTTTTAATTTGTTTTTAATTAGAAAATGGTATCCTATCAACGCAACAAACAAAAGAAATCATGATCGTTATTCTATTTTATTTTACATAAAAAGAGCGGTGACTCCTAGGGACGCATTTCATCACCGGAGAAAGGTAGAACGGTTTCGTTTTGAGTAGCATGACTGCATGACAGGCTTAAAATGCCGTACTAAGAGAGCACGTTAACAACTAAAAATATATTACCCAAAAAAAAAAACTATAATTAAAAAAAAAATTTGTCGCCTATTGTTTTTTTAACACCAAAAAATAATTCTTAATTGCCGAACATGTTATTTTATCAAATGTCTATAATTTTCTCCCACTATCCGGCGCATGCATGGGAACTCGTTAAAATTAATTAATAATTAATTAATTTTCACATATTTTAAAACCAAATTTATTGCCTATAGCTATGTTTGTTGACTGCCCAATGACCAAATAGATGCCACGTTAGATTCTTAGATGCAAAGTTAGATGCCACGCATGCAAAAATAAGGATATACAATTAGCGAAGCCGACGATGATTGTTAATAAATTCCAATTCCAATAAAACATTAATTAATTAATTAGCAATCCAGAAACTAATAGCCAACGAAAGAAAAAAGGGTCGTAAATTTTTCTCTGGTTGTGTCGCCGGACCTAAGCAGGTCTTTGGTTCTCTCTCTCTTTCTCTCTTTCGATTTTTCGATCACTTCTCTCTCTCTCTCTCTCTCATCTCTCCTTTCTCGCGACCTCTCGCCGATCGGCGCCACCTCTCTTCGTTCCTCGATCTCGCCTCGCTTCTCTTCTCTTCCCTCCTCCGATCCTCTAATTTAAGGTCAGATCCTCTCTCTCTCCTCTCTCTCTCTCTCTCTCGCTCTCTCTCTCTCTGTCGAGCCATTGTGGCACGCAGTGGCGAGAGAAGGGATGGTAAAGAGGTTGAGGTATAAACCAAACAGTTTTCAATAACGGTCGAGCTTGCTCCGCTCCCAATTATTATTCTCTTTTTTTTGTTGGCTTGTGTGGTGTTTGCTTCCCGTATTAAGTACCAATTGATTCCAATTTAGAGCATCCAAGTGAATTAATCAGATCAGTGGACAATCAGTCTGGTATAGATATGTATAGTAACCCTTTTGGGTCAAAGAGTTTCTACCTAATTTGTTTTTTTTTTTTTTTATAATTAGTTGGAGATGCATCGGGTCGGTAGTGCTGGTAATACAGCTAATTCGACTCGGCCTCGAAGGGAGAAGCGCTTTACTTATGTGCTTAATGATGCTGATGACACCAAGGTTTGTTTCTCAAAAATGTAACTTTGTTAAATTATATTTATAGGTAACATATGTATGGTAACATCATGTTTGCCCTAGAAATTTAGGAATTTCCCTTCCGGTCGGCCCCTGTAAGATATGGAAACTATTTTTTACTTACTTTTTGATTTTTGAAATGAAATGCATAGATTGTAATTCCTCTCCACCTTATTAATGGATACGGAATGAGCAAGGAGGGTTAATTTGGGCTTTTCTCAAGCAAAGTAGGACGAGAGAATATTTGGGTGTGCCCTTTTTGCCTGAATAGTGATATTTTAGGGTTTCTGTAAGGTGCAATTGGATAGTGGGAAACATACTAACAGTTCGTATGGTTATTTCCAACTGCATTGTTAGTACAATTGGTAGTCTCCAAATAGTACTGTGTCCCCACATCAGTGATTAGTCTTTGCTTTTTCATATTTTACATTTAATTTTGTTAATTAAGTAAAGTGCTTGTGCTTTAAATGTCAACCTTTGTGGCTATTAGCCCCAATTAGTGATCTGCCTAGCTCTCTCAGCATTGTGCAGGTATTAACTGCTTGGCATATCTGAAGGCGTCTACCTCTGACAGTTGTGATTATCTCTTTAGTGGAAGTCGAGACGGTACATTGAAAAGATGGGCCTTAAATGACCAAAGCCCTTCCTTTTCTGGCACATTCGAATCGCATGTTGACTGGGTACCTTAATTTTTTGTTTTTCCTTAATTAACATGAGGATTAATTATGATCGTTCATTCTTATTTACTGGATGCTGAATAAACAGATTTTGCTCGAATGGCTGGAGGTGAGGGTTTAGTGTACTTGTTTAGGATATACATTACTAATAACATGTAAAATTCATGTTTGCGTGGCAAATCTAAGATTAAATGAAGATCAGTTGATGTATCTTGTATCATTATGCTTTTGAGGAAACTATTCATAATAACTTTCTGAAAGACGTTGCCCTTTTTGTTATTGTTCTAATTATAGGTAAATGATGCTATCATTGTTGGTGATACTCTTGTCTCTTGCTCTTCAGATACTACCATCAAGGTATTACCTTCTTTTTATCTCAGTAGGAACTAGAGATATTTTGCATGTTTTGTTTATTAAATTTGTTTATCAGTTACTTTTTTTTTTCCCTTTTTTTGGCAGGCATGGAATTGCTTGTCTGATGGTATTTGCACCAGAACTTTCCGTCAGCATTCTGATTATGTCACCTGCCTTACTGGAGCTGAGAAAAATGTAATACATATGTCTATATACCTCAATTAGGAAAGATTTTATGTAATGCCAGACTTATTTTCAGGTGCAAATTAAAACATAGATTTTAAAAATACAAAATGACACTAAACTTACTTTTGCCAATATGCTGACGATCTTATCCTCAAAATATAAGGAAAAATCTTAATAATGTAATAAAAAATAAATAAATAAACTGACCATTCTAACAGTTCACTTTATTTCTACTGAGATATATTCTTGAAGTTTTTTACTTTTCTTAGGATCAAATGATGCAATACTGAAGTCAATGATCACATAAGTATTTGTTTTCTTAATTAGTTTACTGGAATATTCTAATATATGGAACTTTTCAGTTACTTTTCTCTGTTTAATTTTATTTTTATCTGTCAGAAAAATTTGGTTGCATCTGGTGGTCTTCTTGGGGAAGTCTTCATATGGGACATTGAGGCTGCACTTTCTCCTGTGATCAAATCTAGCGACACAACTCCTGAGGATGAAAATGTGACTAATGGAAACTCAGGGGTTCCATTAGGTGCCCCCATGTCAACTTTGCGTGTAGTAAGTTCTACCAATAATATAACAGCGAGCAATCATGGCAATCCAAATGGGTATAGCCCAATGTCAGCCAAGGGGAACAAAGACTCAGTTTATGCCCTTGCAATGAATGATGCCGGTACCATACTTGTCTCAGGTGGCACTGAGAAGGTATGATTTTTCGATTGACTCTTCAGATTCTCTTATTTCCGCTTTGGAACATATAATGGTTTTTGACTTTTTGGAGCTGATGTTTACAAGGATATCCGTTGTGACTAACTTACAATTCATTTCCCATGTTTTGGGGGGGGGGGGGGGGGGGGGGGGTGTGGGGCTACAACAATTTCGCAATTATGCTTAAAGAGTTCTTTAATTCTGCAGTAATTCTCTATTTTATGCTCGTGCTATTAAGGGTACAACAGTTCAAGATAAAAAAAAAGTTGGAAAAGTCAAACAGGTAGCACCACTGGCTGCAAGCGTCAGCCAATATCTACTTCTCCTTCCAAATTTGGTTTTATTTTTGTCACGACAGGCATATATAGTCTGCTCACACTAGGTTTCATATGACTAAAGCATGCTCGACCGATAACGTGTAGGTTGTACGCGTCTTTGACGCACGGACAGGCTCAAAGAACATGAAACTAAAAGGTCACACTGACAACATCAGAGCTTTGCTTATAGATTCTACTGGGAGGTTTGTGTTCCTACTCCAACCTGTCTAATTCATTTCTTACATACACAGTTTTAATCCTAGTATGTGGTATTGGCTAAATGTACTAACGAATATACTTTCTTTCAGATACTGTCTGTCTGGTTCATCCGACTCCATGATTCGGTATTATATCTAATTGTTCTATTTATCTTCAATTAAAATATTTCAATATTTAAGTAATCACACTTTTTATTTTAAAAGCGATGGTGTTCTAAAAGACAGAAGTTATTTGTTGTCCTTGTACGGGGTAAATAATGAGGTCCTGTTTTCTATATATAAGATATGCATTATTTGCTCAATTTGATTTGCTGTTCGAATATTTTGGCTGTAGCTTATGGGACTTGGGTCAACAGAGGTGTGTGCACTCTTATGCTGTACATACTGACTCTGTTTGGGCACTTGCAGCCACTTCGTCCTTCACTCATGTTTATAGTGGTGGGAGGGATCAATCGGTAATTTCCCTCTTTTGAACAGATATTTCACAAAAGTTTGTTTTGTAAATTGTATTTGACACTGATTCATATTTGCAAGTCCTATGCAATTGGGTTTTTGTACTTGTATATCTATGATGCATTGGCATGGACAAAGACCAAATTTGGAAAAGAATTAAGAAATCTTTTAAGTTTGACTAGTAAACTATAAAAGACACAAACCAAGCCTCCACTTTAAAGAAAGCATTGTTCAATGCTGGTTCATCAATGGTAATTTAAATAAATAGAAACAAAAAAGAACAAAAAAAAAATCCAAAAGACTTTTAACTTGTGCCGTTGTTGTGTTACAGCTTTATCTGACAGACTTGGCAACAAGAGAGAGTGTCTTAGTATGTAACAGTGAGCACCCTGTCCTGCAACTAGCATTACAAGATGACACAATCTGGGTTGCCACCACTGACTCATCAGTGTATGGTTGGCCTGCTGACGGACATGCCCCTCAAAAAGTTCTCCAAAAAGGTGGCTCTTTTTTGGCTGGAAATTTGTCATTTTCTCGGGCTCGTGCCTCTCTCGAAGGATCTGCCCCTGTATGTACTTTTTTACATTTTATGTGTTTGTCTTTTACTGTTTACTAATGGAATTTTTGAGGTGCTTTCTGGCCATAACTTGATGTATAGAGTTAAATAAGCTTTGATTGATCATCATCAGTGCCATTGGAGTAGAAATTACAAACATTATAGTTAATTATTTACAATAAATAGAATAATCTCAAGCAGTTCCTGTATGAGCTTATATATTGTTAATGTTTTGTTTCTTTCTTTTCCTTCATTTATTGATTCTTCTAGCATTATTGTCTACTTATTTGAGATTTTCTGGTTGCTCTTCACCGAGAAATAACACATTCCATTAAAATCACCTAAACTAGCACTTCTTGTTGGTGCCGTAATCCATGCAGTTGGATATATGTGGTCTTCCTTCTTATTTTTTTTTAAGTGCTCAATCTTTACCAAGTTTTTGTACACAGATATGTGTGTTCATATTATTTATTATGTACTTCTTTTTTATCTTCTTTTTTATTTGTATTAAAGGTACCTGTATACAAGGAGCATGACTTTACCATTCCAGGGCTTCCTGCAATTATCAAACATGAGATCTTAAATAATCGTAGGCATGTTCTCACAAAGGTAACTTTTGGGTTTCCACTATTTAAATTTGTATGTGATCTTTAAGTACTTTTCATGTTTTTGGACTAAAAGCAGCTCTTTCACAGGATACTGCTGGTTCAGTCAAGTTATGGGACATTACAAAGGGAGTTGTAATTGAAGACTATGGCAAGGTTCTTTGCATAAAATCTGAGACCTAAACTTTTGGTTCTTTCATAATTCACGAGAAGTATCTCAAATAGCTATAGCTCTTAACTTTACTAGTTAAATCTACAACATAAGTTTGGTGTGCATCTGCATTCTTAACGAAAACGGTACTCTGGGTTCTTCTTTTGGGAAGGATATTTCAAAGTTCAAACAGATGCTCTGTCTATTTCTATAGTTCATTTGTAGTAAAGGGACATACTTTCAATCTAAGGATTATGCAGGATATTTTAAGATTTTGTCACTGATACCACAGAATGTACATAGCATTGATTTCTTGAAAAGAATATTTATGCAATACATTTTGTCCTTTCGCTGGCAGGTTTCTTTTGAGGAAAAGAAGGAAGAGTTATTTGAAAGGGTATATTCTCTAGAATACTGCCTTATATATAATATTTTTTTTCTTTGGATGTTTTGTATAAATTTTGTTTATACATTCTTTTACTGTCAGGTGAGCATACCTGCATGGTTTACCATGGATACACGACTGGGGTGCTTGTCAGTTCACCTTGAAACACCCCAATGCTTCTCCGCTGAGATGTATGCAATGGACTTGAATTTGACTGGTTTTAATGAAGATGCAAAGGTTGCATACCAATTTTTTATTATTATTATTATTTTATGGTATTATACTTGAAGAACACGGTTTATACCATATATTTGTCAGTATCATTTCTTGTTATTATACAATATAGAACTGATTTGGTTGAGCACCATAGGCATACACCTTTTTTATTTGTTGTTTCCTAGTCTGACTTTCATCTTTCCTTGGACTTGCTATTTGGATTTGCAATTTTTATGCTCCTTTTCTTTTAGTCTGTTCCCTGTACTGTATTAATTTCGCTTTTCCTTTTTCTCGTTTGTCTATTTAAAAACTTGAACAGATTAATCTAGCTCATGAGACTTTGAAGGGCTTACTCTACCACTGGTTGATCAAAAGGAAGCCAAAATCAGGCAACAGCGGGAACCACAATCTGTCAAATGGGGTTGATGGGGTTAGTGGGAAATCTTCCTCCACGGACCCAGCTGGTAGGAATGTTCCCCTGACGAGAGTAGAGTCATCAGATACTGATATGGCAGACCACTCCCAGTTGAGTGCCTCCACATTCTCTGTCTTTGACTTTCCAACTGACTCCCCTCCTTCAATTATTACCGAGGGGGCCCAAGGTGGACCCTGGAGGAAGAAGTGTATCGATCTGGATGGCACTGAAGATGAAAAGGATCTCCCTTGGTGGTGTATTGAGTGTGTTATCAACAACCGTTTTCCAAAAGAAAATACAAAGTAAATTTACTTATTTCATTTTTCATTCTTCTATTTTGATATTGCATCAGCACCTTGTGTGTTAAATATTTAGTAAGTTACATAGAGAAAGATATTTTAAGATGTGTTTCCTTGTCCAAAAGCTTTGAAGAATCACAGATACCCAGCAAAAATAGATCTTGCAAGTTTCAATTATACTAGGTATATCATATAGCACTCTATAACATAATAAAAAACAACATCCGGGTGCCTCTCTTATCCATTTCATTTAAAAAGTATTCCATCTACCATGACTTCCTCTTCTCCTCGTCTTCTACAAAAGCCTGGTATATTTGCCTTTCTTTTTTTTTTGAAGAAAATTAGAACACAAGTTGTGTAGATGGTATTTCAGCATGGCTGAGGTCGAATGTGCCTTAGATTTTCTTTTGTTTTGCGGTCCTGCTGGATATATCTGAAGCTAGAATTGTGGCACAGGAAATTTAAGAAAAAAACTAATGTTTAAACTTTAATTAACATGTGATTTTGAGCACCCTGAGAAGCAAGAAAAGGTGGCAATGTTAATATTTGTATGAAAATTAGCAGTTAATGAAAAGCTAAGGTCTCTCTCTCTCTATGCAGGTGTAGTTTTTATTTGCAACCTTTAGAGGGCTCACCTGTGCCATCTGTCACACAGGGGAAGCTTAGTGCTCCACGCATATTGCGTATCCACAAAGTAAGCTCTAGACTCTGAATTTGGATTTTTTTTTTTTTTTTGTACTTTTTAGTTCGATAAATTATATGAATCTCTCATTTGGTCCTTGAATTTAAAGTGTCATTTTTATCCTTAAAGCTATTCCCTATGTATGTTTTTAATCCTGCTGGTATTTCTACTTATTTTTGTATTGCCTTCACATACTATTTACCGCACTATTGTTATACATTGTGCACATATCAGGTATTATATTTGAAATTCAATTCTGTGTTCTGTAATAGGTTAACCTTGTCCTTTTTTTTTTCTTTTTCCCTTAGAAAAACTATTGTTTCATTTTAATTCTCATAGCTTTGGTCTTATCAAATCCTTAGGTGGTTAATTATGTCGTTGAGAAATTTCTCTCGGACAAACCATTGGATCCTGCCGGCAGTGATGGGTCATTTGGGTTAGGTACTGGACAAATCCAGTTCCCTGCCTTGGGAGACAACTCTTTGCGAGCAGGTGTGAAGCCATGGCAAAAATACAAACCCACTATAGAAGTTCTATGCAATAATCAGGTACAAGTTCCATACTATCTGAGATTTTGATATCCTTTTCATAATTATTACTCAATTGAGGCTTAAACATCACTATGGGGGGAAATGCTAAGCTCTTAATCCCCAATCCATCTTATTACAAAAGTGTACTAGCGAAAGATTACAACCATTTGGGAGAGAATGAAATCAACTATTTCCCTTTTGTTTATGCTTAAAATTTAATATTAGGTACTGCAACCTGAGATGAGCTTGGCCACTGTTCGAACTTATATATGGAAGAAGTCTGAAGATCTGGTTCTTCAATATAGAATTATACAATCCAGATAATAATTTAATGAGAAATATGGGCTTTTGCACGGAGGATGGTATGGATTCTTGAAGGAATGAACATTTCCAACATGAATGGCTGAAGAAAGAGGAAACGAGATGGCTTTCTTGTAAAAAAAAAAAGATCAAAAGTAAAATATATAGAAGCTGTGTTGTAGGAAATGGAGGGAAGTGATTTTATTATAAAGTGTTTTTCGCGGGATGTATCATACAAAATGCAACTCATTTGTAAATTATAAGGATTTCTCTTGTATGCCCCCATCTCTCTAGTTTGACAAAAATAATATTATTTTGTAAATTGTATTTCAGTAGATTTGCATCTCAGTTGAGATCAAAGCAACCTTAGGTTTCTGCATTTATGATGGTAAAAAGGTTCCTGTTGAGTTTTTAGTAGTAGGGAACTGTAGCTTAGTCAGGTGTACGTACAAATGTTTTGTGCCACTGAAAGAGGGCCCTGATTTCAAAGCAAGATGGATACTTCTATTTATTCAATTTTTTTGAAAGTACTTTGACATAGTTCCAGTTTGTAAAATTTTCGCTGTTGATTCCATGGTTGTGACGTGGTTCTGGTTATATTTTGAAGGAAATTGTAATTTTTCAGGTGCATGATGCTTTGTATGTGAAGTTGAGAAAAGGAGAAATTTTAAATTGTTTTGTGCCACTAAGTTAATTTCATACAGAGGAAGGAATTACATTTTTTTTTTTTTGGTCTTTACTGTTTTTTGTCATGAATGTACTTCTTTAAGGGAGTTCTACTTTCGGCTGCTGATTCCAGGCTAGTGGCGTCATTTTCAAATTAATTTTTTTTAAATTTTGATGCCCAGCTCTTATTATATATCATAATTGCATGTGTTTGGTGCCAGTATTTGTAATTCCATGTTTTATGAGCGTTATTAACGCTGCCTTAATACAACAAGAAGCCAGTAGAATCGAGCAATATAAAAATTTGTCTTTGAAGTCCGAAACAAGAAATATAATGTTCGATCTCATGTGTGACTCTCCACTTTCTCACAGCATATCGATGTGACTCCCACGATGTGTTGTGGTGTAGATCCACTAGTCATGGTTGCTACAGCTTGATCACTACTATATATTAACAAAAGGATAATTTTATGGTAGACAGAAATTTTAGACAATCTCGATTATTCATTTTGGTTCATAATTTTAAATGAACAACTTGAATTCAAACTCGCTTACATAATTTAGTCCACAAAAGAGATGCATAAAAGGGCTCTTGTATTTTATGTTATTGGAGAGATCCCATAGATCCGTTACTCTTAAGTTTTGGACTAACATATCAAGTTTTTTTTTGTGTGTGTGTGTGTGTGGGGGGGGGGGGGGGGGGGGGGGGGGGGGGGGTGTCATGGCAATTCACCGAAAATTAAAAACAAAACTATGAAGGGTCAAGTTAGTTTTATCTCAAATACTTGGAGTATAGAGCATAACTCTGAAATGGTTTCATAGGAAGAATGTGGATGTCTGCTTGCTTTTTTAAGGTTTATAACGAAGTCTTCCAATCAATGTAAAATTATGTTACACATCCAGGGGCAGCTCTTGTTTAAGCATCATTGCATGACATTTTTTAAGTTAATGAAAGAGCAGCTGATGAAATAGTTTATGACAATTGAGTTTTTTTATCACTAACAAATCTTTTTAAATGTGTAAGAGTTTCGGTTTTAGAAGCTAACTGTCGTGACATTTTACAGTGTATTATGTTAGCAAGTAACAGGAACATTACACGCATACTAAATTCTTAACCGTTTCTATTTTTTTTTTTTTATTACAAATTAGAAAGGCAAATAATCAATGAAACTTGTCACTTATCAAACGTAACTCTCGTAGTTACTGCAAGATAGTGCCACTAAAAGATTTCGTTACTATTATTCTATAGTAATTAGTAAAAGAGGTCCTGAAAATTCAATAAATTAGAGGGTTTTCCTAGAATATGTAGATATTGCAAGGATCCTTTTGGGAATTTCTCAAATAAAAGTCTCTCGTATAATGCAAGCCTAGTCAAGCAAGTTGACTATATCATAAATAGAAAGTATGAATCTCCTTATCCTAAACAATTCTTAATTGCCAAAAAAAAAAAACAATTCTTCAATTCCTATCAAATGACGTACCACTAGAACAACAGGTTGCGAGCAACCTAACTTAGATATTTTTTATCCTCCGTAAAAGTTGGGATTTCCTGGTGATGTGCGGATGTGCACAGCATATGTGAGTAGCCACTTTCAAGTTTATCCACACTATAATACTTTATATCAATAAAGAATAATATGTAGTGACCCCAACTAACTAGGCAACCCTAAAAAGTGGAATTAAGTCTATTAATATGATGAGAATAAATTATAGATGTATTATCTGTTGTCTAGTAAGCTAGGTATGCGCTACTTGTGTATTTTGCATTTTGTTTGATCGCCCACACTACAAGAAGTTAAAATTAAACAAATCATACTAAAATTTATAACTGAAATATTTACATAAAAAATCTCAAGAATTACACATTATTTAATGTCTTCCCTAATTCAACCATTGAAATTAGATGGCTAGGATCATAGCATTTCGCTTTGAATAATGACGTGGAGAAGATGCACACTCTTTTTAGAACATTTTTACTATTTTCATGTATGCATGGCAGCGTCTGTTTTTATATTTACTTTTAATTTTTTTTTTATCCTTTTTAATGATTTTTCCCTTGATTTAAGTCTTCTAATATCTAACTTCTAGGATTATTCCTAACTGCATCTATATTCTTTTTTTTTTTTTTTTTTTTTAAAAAGATAGAGTCAAGTTTTCTTTAGTTGGATCTTAAACTTACAATATTTCTGGACTGCAGATATTTATTCCTTTCCATGTTCATCTTATCGAAGGAAGCATGTAAATTTATTTTTCATGTCACGCTAATCTATCCTCCTAGACCTCCCTAGAGTTGTCTCTCGGAGAAACATACTTGGCAATTAACTTGAAGCTTTGAAATGGAAGGCAACCACCTGATAAATATTCCTTATGATTTCTCCACATTGATCTACCATCATCACTTAAAAGGTTGTAATCATTAACCAACAATTAAGTTTAGTTTCCTCCAATTCAGCCTAGCAACATGTTTTCATCCACTGTAGCAGTTAAAAAACATCTCAAATCCTGTTGATTGCGGCTTCCAATGGACGTGCGACAAAGTGCAATAAAACAAGGGGCGGAAATGGAAAAAAGAAACAGTTGGCTCTGTCATTTGAGTCAGAGAAATGGACTGATGTTGGATAAAATAAAGAAGGTGATGATGGTATGTATGTATGGCTTTGTTCCAGAAAAGGGCATGTGATCGTGCTGTGCCTTGAACCAATTTGAAATGAAGCGAAAAAATGGATAAAGCAAAAATATAGACCCAATTTCCAGAAAAGGGCATGTGAATGCTCAGTTCAATAAAAGTTACTGAGCTGTTGGTATTGAGCACTGACTTGACGAACAAAGTATTGTCACAAGGTTTTAATAATTTTAGTTGTTTTCTGCAAGATTAAGAGAGAAACGAATTATGTCGATGAATAAATTGCAACTTGTTCATCTTATAGAATGAGTTTAACATATTTAAAAAATAAAATATCAAAGTTTGGCTACCGATGAAGAAATGAAGTAGATAAATAAAGAAATTGATTTTAAATTGTTAAGTATGCCTCTTATCTCATATCGATCAACAACAAACTTGATTTGTCTTGCTGCCTGGCATAGTAGATGATTATTTGACAGACTATGTTAAATAATTTTTTATATTTTGAGTATGTATGTATGTATGTATGTATGTATGTATGCATGTATGTACGAATGTATGTATGTAAGCATGTATGTATGTGTGTGTGTATTTAGGAAAAAATATTTAGTTTTCATCTTGAAGATTTTAGATTATTATAAATAAAATTATCGTACTTTGTGTAATTCGAATTAAGTAATATAAATGAGACTATTGTACTATCACTCTAGTTTAGCTTATCTTACATACTACATATTAAGTTCAAGCGATGGCATGCCATTCAGGAATCTTTATGAGTTGAGCAAGGACATATGCTAAATAACTTTTGCCAAGTTGTCTCAAACTATATCGTGCATAACGTGCCAATTCTAATAAAATTACTTTTTTTTTCAGTGGTTACTTCCCAACTGAGCAAGTTGGCTACCAAATCATGGTTAAAAATAAAACAAGACGATACTACATCAGCATCATTTTTTTTTTTTATTCTTGTCCCCTTTATCAATATCATAGCAACAGTTTGCCAGTATATTGTACTTGCAAGGTGTGCTTTTAATGATCTCATATCTGCCGCGCCTAATTCATGTTGCAACGTGCCCATTTATTATTGACATAACTATTTTCTGGATCCCACGTAGACCCGTTAGAATATTTTAGATATTAGCAAGAATAATTCATTTTGAATTTCCATTTCTACAATTTTCTGGATCCTACGCATACACCGTTAGAATATAGAAATGAGAAAGAATAATTCGTTTTGAATTGTATTCTAAAGCGACAGGAAGAGGGAGGTAGCGTACGTATATACAGAAATAAATAATAGACAAAAGAGATCAGCTAGCACCTTGGCTATTTGTGATTTTTAGGAGCGCAAAATCCCTTGCCACCGGGCCAATGAATATAATTTTTGAGGGGACGATTTTGGACTGAAATATTTCACCGTAATTATTTATAATCAGATTTTTATTTGAACTGACATATATATATATAATTATATATATATATATATATATTGAGGAAATGATTTGAATTGAAATATTTCGTTTTGAGTTTTTGTGCCTACAGGCTTGTATTTTTTTTTTTAAAAAAAAAACTTCTCATTATTGTTTATCTTTTTAGAAAAATCAACATGAGTAACTGGCTTTTTGGTGGAATTTAATTCGATAGTATATTTATCGTTCAGTGCAGAGTTCACATTTTAATACACGATGAAAAAAAATGACTATTACAAAATTTAGTATGCATGGTACATATTTCCTATATATAAGAAAAACAAAACTATGCACCGGAAGAACTTATCGAAGTGAAACGAAACATTTATTTATATCCGTCGGAATTTTCTTTATTTCCTTGTCAAATTCGGTGATTTTTCGTGATCATGTTGCGAAGGTAATAAAATAGAAAGAAAAAAAAACTTTATAAAACCTAAACGATAGAGAAGCATGTATTAGGAAGTTTAATTAATATTAATAAATTAACAAATGTAAAAAAGAAACACGAATATCCTGAAGTTGAAGAAGAGAGAAGTAATAACTTAACGGAGCAATTCGAGATACAATTTTATGAGTTCAGTTATATATCAGCATATATAGCATTTATGTACGAAACATTGTACTTACTTAAAAATTCTATTGATTTGAATTAGAACGCACATTTTGCCAATAATACATATTTTTTAGTGTCGATTCAAAATCACAATGGATATATTAAAACATTTAATCTGACCAGAAAAAAAGAATAATATTTAATGTGGTTATATTTGATTTGTAATTGCTTTAAAGAAACAATCAAATATAAATAATAATACATTTTTTGTACAAGTACAAAAAAATATATTTACTAACAATTTGTTTTATTGAGTGCATTTTATATAAACATTCTAATTATGGTATACAACTGCGTTATGATTATGTCTGTCTACCTACTTCAATTGTTTCAAATTCTAATAATTTATTAGATTTTTGGCAAAATTGGATATAACGCTCCATAATCTTCTCTATCCGATATAACCCCTCCAATCTTCAAAACCGAATATAACCCCCTCAAATCATGCTTATTAGGGATATAACCCCTTTTCATTTATTTTTATTAATTTTTAACTAAAAAAAATAAAAAAATTAAAACTCTGACCAAACTACCCTCGTTTCCAAAAACGTTTCACCTTCTAACATCGCCAGACTCAATCTTCTTCTCCTGTGTCCCTACCTGTTTGTTTGTCGAACAATATTTAGATCAAATTTCAATAAAAAAATTCAGAGGGACTTATCTCAACATCCAGAATCTGATTGGTCTCAAATTATGTCAAAGTCTATTGTTTTCAACTAAAAAAAAGATAAATAAAATGTTTCCCCTTCTTCGTCGGTCTTAGAGGTAATGGAAACATGCATGATATATGTTGATGCACTACTCATTATGAAAAAATCCTATTCCAAGTTCATCATTCGTCTCAGGATTTTGGAAGTTGTTTCAAGTCTTTTCAATAACTGATGCAAAGATACACTAATTACAAAAATTATACTTATTCAAAATTATCAGTTTTTGGAAAAAGACAAGTATAAGTGTACAACGTTAATAGCATATCAAGACCATTTGATTCCTCCATCTCCATTCTTCTTTGGTGCGGAGAGACTAGCCAATTAGAAGATTTTGCTTATTGTTAATTTCAGAAAGAAGACAAAACATTTTTGGCAACAATGGTAAGATTTGTTATTGTGATATAAGAAAGAAAGGAAGTCGAAACGTTTTTGGAAACGAGAGTAGTTTGGTCAGAAATATAATTCTCTGATTTTCTTTAGTTAAAAATGAACAAAAATATATGAAAAAGGGGTTATATCCCTATTAAGCATGATTTGAGGGGGTTTTATCCGGTTTTGAAGATTGGAGGGGTTATATCCGGATAGAGAAGATTAGGGGTTATATCCAATTTTGCCTAGATTTTTTTTTTAGTTCTCTACCTACCTACGCCAATTGTTTCATATTCTAATAAACTTATTAGAGTTTTCTGGATGGTATAATCTTCTTTGCAAAATCAATATTGCGTGAAAACAACATGTAATAACAAAATTTAAATAAAATTATTATGTTTATATAAATTTGTTAATAGCTTTAAAGAAACAATCAATTTTTTTTTAAAAAAATATAGGGTCCACAAATAATTAGTTTTCCCAATCAAAGTTTAAAAAAATAAATAAATAGAATATGTGATTATTATATATTTAAAACACATTTCGTTACAAGTATTACAAAGTAATCTATTGGCTCTCATTATTTTAATTATGCATGTCATATAAATGATATAATAATGATATACAATTGTGTTATGATTATGTCTCTCTACCTACTTCAATTGTTTCAAATCCTAATAATTTATTATTTTTTTCCTCGATGACATAATCTTCAAAAGAGAATCGAAGAATCGATACTGCCTGAAAAACAATATCATATTTTAAGAAATAATATATTTTTAGCTATATTAACGAGAGCGGGAGTAATGTTTATTTTAGTACACTAACAACACAAATAAGTTGCTGATCAAATTCAAACATGATAGCACATAGAGGAAGTAACAAATAATCAAAACATCACGTGTTTTCTTTTGTAAATTCTTTTTCTTTTGGGTTCTTTCATTGTATTTAAATATTATTATTATTTTTTTTTGGTGAGTAATCTTTGTTTGTAAATTCTAGAGTCTAAAAAAGATAGTGGGACAGTGGCGGCGAGCATTTCAAATTCTCAATCATCCCGTGCTAGTGGGACCAAATTGGAGGATCGGATCATTCCCTGTTCCGATCCATATACTGGACCCACTTTGGAGGAATTAGGTCACTCCAAAAATAATTGAATGAGAAGATAAAAAGAAAGTGGGACATGGATGTATCTGCAATATTTTAAGCTCCATTTTGTGCAATTCGTTTTACTTGAGGATTCGTTTTAATACGGCTTGTTAAATAAGTTTATAAAATTGAGGATGTGAATTTTGTACAATTTTTCAGAGAAAAATGATGAAATTTTCTTCTCTTTTTTTTATTATCTCAGTAAAGTCAAGATTTCATTTTTATGCAAGTTGCTCATGACATTGACAGCTTTACGGTTATAAATACTGTTATAATTTTATAATTATACCCTGTCGTAAGAAAATTTGACTTTGATTTTTTTTTATTAACTTATATGTTTTGTTGCAGAAGTTTAAAGTAAGGAATAGAAAATAAAAAATACGGTAAGTCCACGATCAGATATGATATAAATCAAATAATAAGATTATGTTATATCGAATATGGTATAAATATAATATTAGGAAGGTGTTATAAATAGTCATATTTTTTATTTTATACTTTTCCTTATTTTTATCCAATCAAATACATCTCAAATTTATAATATGCTCTATCCTTTCCTTTCCAGTCTTTAATAACAAATAAGCCCTTTTCTTTTCTCTCTTTTCCAATCTGAACCGTCAGATTTCAATCAAACGCTCGATTCTTCATATCAGATTCCGACTCACCTATCCACTAACCACCCACGCGTCACACAAAAAGGGGAAAAAGAGAAAAATTCTGAAAATAAAAAAATAAAAGCCGAAACAAAAGAAACCCTTTATCAAAACACCAAAAGCAAAAGTACCAATTGCCACACCTGGATTGTTAAATAAATATATACCGTGTCGGTTACAACACCCAACCCAATCCAACCCAATCGAAATCAAATACTATTCTTTTTTTTTTATTCCAAATTTCCAATTCCTTCTCCGAGCAACCAAAGACCCATATTTTTGTATTGCTACCCAATCCGATCTTTTATCTTCTAAAACGGCCCCAGAAACACTCATCCTTTCTTTTCCGTTCCTTTCCTTTCCATTTATTAATATTTCAAACTTGTCTCTTTTTCTCTCTGTGTTTCTCTTTCCACGCCAGCGCCACTTGTTCTCTTCTCCTTCCTCCTCTTCCTTCTAGGGTTTGACGATGAAAATAGAGCAGCTTGATGATGTCGGAGGAGGTTCGTCGGAGGAGGAGGTGGCGTTGAAGGCCAAGCGAGCTCTGGTCGGAGCTGGAGCGAGGATCTTGTTCTACCCTACACTCGCTTACAATGTCTTCCGCAACAAAATCCAGTCCGAATTTCGGTGGTGGGATCGAGTCGATGAGGTTCGAATCAATCGATTTTTGTTTGTTTCTTTTTTAGGGTTTAATTGGTGCAAGTACAGCGAAAGCTAAATTTGGGCAACTTGCTTTCTAAGCGATTGAGAGAAACGAGCTGGAGGTGGTTGATTGAATTTTGAGAATTTTTGTTGGGTCTAATTATTTTTTAATTTTATCCACTCAATTCAATGAATTGAAAGTCGGATAATTGATAATTGCAAACTAGCGAAATAATTGTTTCTAGATACTTTGTCTCAAGCAATTAGTTTCTATTATTGGATTTAGTCCTCAATTAACTCTTCAATCATCTCAAGTTAATTTTCCTCGTATTATCAATTTTTGCAGTTTGTTCTACTCGGAGCTGTACCTTTCCCTAGTGATGTACCGCATCTGAGGCAGCTTGGAGTTCGAGGTGTCGTCACTCTTAACGAGGCATATGAGACGTTGGTTCCATCAGCTTTATATCAGGTACAATTTTAATTATCTATTCTTTTCCAAGCTACAATAAGATCTTGATGTATTTGCAAATAATAATGATTATGCTTTTCTTAAACCAGCGCTAAGAAACCAATAATTTTGCGCATTTTGAGCAATTTTTAGTTTGAAACTTGGAACAAGTGTACAAGCACTTTTTTTTATTATTTTTTTGTTTATGTTAACTGCATCTATGGAATTATGTAAAAAATTATTGTTGACTTAATTTTTTTTAATGTTTTGCATTTTTAGGTTCATGAGATTGACCACCTAGTGATTCCAACAAGAGATTACCTTTTTGCTCCTTCATTCGAGGATATAAACCGTGCTGTTGGCTTTATCCACAGTAAGTTTCTGATACTTTTGCTCTCGTGCATGATTCTAATGGAGAAAAAGGGGGAAAAGGGGTTTAAAGGCAAGCAGAAAAGAAATGGAGTTACTCATGTTGAACTGGATCATATTGTCAGCTCTCTTTAATTTCATTTTCTTTAAACCAGGAAATGCTTTGTCTGGAAGAACTACTTATGTTCATTGCAAAGCTGGAAGAGGACGTAGCACTACTATTGTTTTGTGCTATTTGGTGAGGAAATTGTCTCCTTATGCGGTGGCTTTTAGTTTGTATATATATATATATTCTGACTTTCTTGAACTTATGTTTTACTCTATACATACGCTTTTGGTAAAATTTCTTTTGAAATTGGCAGATTGAGCATAAGAATATGACTCCTGAAGCTGCTCTTGACCATGTTCGATCAATTAGACCACGTGTCCTCCTGGCACCGTCCCAGTGGCAGGTAAAGAATATATTTTATTTGGATGCGACATGGCAATAAAAACGTAAACATGAGGAGAGGAACAGTGTATTTACCATGAAAACTGTTCTAAAAGTGGGGGAACTGTATTAGTAGCTTTGACAATGATACTGTTAATGGAAAACAACTTAGGCTTTTTTTGCATGGTGGTATGGTTGATCTAATTCATATTTGTATATTCTCTTTTCAACTCTTGGTCTCTTTTTAATGAATATATGATGTATTAGCTAAAGAATCTCATCTTGGGTGTAGGGTAGGCTCAAAAAAAAAAAAACAAAAAAAGAAAAAAAAAGAGAGTGACTAGTCTTTTTATCTTTCCTTTTCTAAATGGAGTTATCTAGCCTTAATTGTTACTACTTTCAACATTGGCAATGTACTACTGCAGGCTGTTCAAGAGTATGGCCAGCAAAAGGCTAGAGTTCCCTCAAACTCCACTGAGACTTGTTGTAAACTGAGTTTAATTAAAGAAGCAAATATCAGAAATTTGACTGAAGATGAGGAGCCCTCAACCGCCCGACTAGACCTTGAATGCTTTAAGGGGCGTTGCAATGAAGAAGACCTCATCCTCTCCTTCTTTCAGATTGCACTCCCCTCACCGCGAAGTTTGTGCAACAACAATGCTAGTGGCAGTGAGGAGGGAGTATTTATAACTGAAGAAGATTTAGATGGGTTTGACATGTGCACAGATATATGCAAGGAGTTTGACTTGTGTGTATCACCATCCACTGGAGATTTCCAATCCCAGTCACCAAATGGAGAAGATCATTCCAAGCCAGCAATAATAAGAAGACTGACATGCCTATTTGGTGCCTTGAAGGTCTCAACCAGTTGTGAACCGTCATCTAGTCCAGTTGCAGAGATTGGTGCATGTTAGGGTAATTATAAGGTCTCACTGGTTCTCATTTCATAGCACAAAATCATTTGGGCCCCTGGAAAATCTTGAAATATTCATGCATAGGGCATGTGGAATGAGAAAACATCACCTGCAACACAATTCCTAGACAATTTCTGGCCTCCTTAGCCCACCATCCCTCTTTTTTATTCAAAGGCTGTCGTATTACACCCTCATCAGTTCTCTTTACACCAATAAAGGCAGTTTGGGCATTTCAATGATACTGAGAAAGAGAGGCCTATGGTGATGGTACTGAGAAAGAGAGGCCTATGGTGATGGTTCTCATGTTTCAAACATGGTTAGATATTCCTATGCTGATGGGTTATATGCATGATATTTTGAGGCTTTATAGGTGTATGCATGGAGTAGTTTACTATCTTTTTTGTAGGAATACGTTAGTAGGTCAAGGCATGAGTATCATAGCGGGAGTAGTGTGTAGTGGGCAGCTTAAAGTGTATTTGCTGAGAGCTTCTAGAGTTTAGTTTTTGTTTGGATCGGTCTCAATTAAGTGTACCTTTGAGAAACGAGATTAGCATTGTTGTCTTCAAAACATGCATCAACTATGATCTTATTTGCTAATTTCATGTGCATATTTTTATTGTTCCTTTTTTTGGCTAGTTGAATAGGCATGTTGTATTTACAAGATGCTTGGAAGCGTTGTTATTATTAATTTCCATTTTCCTCTCTTACATTCAATGGTGGGACGAGCTTTAATATTAATTTGACTGCATGTGGATAAAATTATATTCGTTGTGCTGGGAAGCATTCCCTGTAGAAATTTCCGTCTTGATTCAACAAGTTTTCTGTTATGACTGATTAAGACGACGAAAAAAATTGCAGCTTGATTAAATGTTGTACCATAATTAGCTATAGCAACTTGTATATGACTATGTATTCTACATGTAAGTGTTTTTTTAGCTCAATCTCCACATTATACAATGAAAATGCAGGATTTGAGTAACCTAGTCTTCACCTCACCAATCTAGTAATCTAATTCAACAAACCCCTACCTTCATTCATTACCAGTCATTGACCCGAAAATTCTATGGGATTTACCCATTGGTGAGCACATAGTCCTTGCCTATCCACTTCAATCCAGAAAATCCTCAATGGTCAGGTACAAAACAGCCAACAATTTATCTAATTGCCAAAATTATGACTAGAACCTAAGAATTTTGACAAATAGAACATAGATGAAGGAAAATAACCTAATGGATTTGACAAAAAAGGCCCAGGCCTAAGCTGTTCGGGTTGGGCTGAGGAACCCATTCCCAGCTCAGCCAGAACAATACCACATAAGTTCTCAGCCAGGACTCGCATCCTCAGCGGTCCTTTCTTTTTTTTTAATATTTTAAAATTTTAAAATTCAAATATGAGATCCAAACCGTTGATCTTGTTCAATTTAACGGGCGATGCGTTTTCATATAAGTTTTATAAAATTTGAAGTTGATTTGATACTTGATTAAGTGCTCAACAAATGAACGAACCTGGTTTGATTACTTCTAATACGTTCATTTGTTGAGCACTTAATCAAGTATCAAATCAATTCTAAATTTTATAAAACTTATATGAATATGCATCGCCCGTTAAATTGAACAAGATCAACGGTTTAGATTCGACATTTGAATTTTAAAATTTTAAAATATTAAAAAAAAAGGGAAGGACTGCTCCAAGCAGTCAAAAAAATGACTGTCAGGTACTAACTCGGAGATGAATGCTGGCACTTTCATAGTTTCATTAATCATTCTCAATTTGGTCTTTGGATATACTAGTTTGCCAATTATACGTTCCCTTTTTTTTGTTTTTCCTTGTAAATTTGATGCTCTATTTTACAGTAAAGGCGTGTTGAGTCTAAACTAGTTAACACAATAAAAGTTTGAAGGTAATTGAAAGGATTGGGTTAAATTGAGACCAGGACATAGTTGAGCTTAGTTAATGCCTTAATTTACAATTTTTTATGCTTAATCAAATCATGTAGGCATGTCTTCTCTTCTGTCTTTCCATGACTACATTTAGAAATGAAGCTTTCAGAATTTAATTTGCATCAAATTTACCTTTGAGGAAATTGTCTCTTCAAACTATTTTCATGGAGCTTTACTTTACTTTTGGGTGTAAATGTAAAATTTTGAACTCTTTCTGACAGGTGGTGCATTTGGTGGGAACCGGGGAGCAAGATCGGTACCTCCTGAGAAAGGAATTTTTTCCCTTGGATCATCTACATGAGTGTGACATGGTTCTTATCTTTTAATTTTTCCTTTTTTTCATATTATGCAATCACAAAGTAATGATATCCTTACGAAAGAACAAATGGTAAGATTTGATTTCTTAAATTGTATCAACAGGAGAAGAAAGAGTATATAGTATGCCTCAAAACCTCAGGGTTTAAGTCTGAAATATGCGGACATCTGTCTAAGAAATACTTGGGAGTGTCGAATGTAGAGGTGATCCTATCATCATTTGAAAATTTTTATAGAACTACCATGCTATTAGATAATTGCATAAAAGACCTTCCTTTTTCTACTGTTTTCGAGCCCTACCTTCTGAATATAAAGCTACTACCTACCAGTAGTTGATCTTGAGCACGCTGGTACCATACATTAATCGAAGGGTTCATGCTAGCTGAGACAAGTTGGCCTTGAATCTTTGAAATGACGAATTAAAAATAATTAATATTGAATCAATATTAATTATTGATGCATTTGTTTCTGTAAGGGACATTTTGTTGTTTTCTCGTTTGTAAACCATTTCTCCAAACTGAATATCAATTGCATCAAAGACCCAAATTACTGCAAGAACGCAAAATTTGGTATTGAATTTTTGTTGTTCCTGATTTTTGTTCCCCTTATGTTTTCTTAGAAATTTGATGACCAGACAAGACATGTCACAGCTTGGATTTGGAAAAGAACAGGAAACAGATATTGTGATAAACAATAGGTAGTATGCAAGCCTACAAAGTTTTTCATCTCAATAGAATCTAAGTTGGGCACACGACAACTGCGACTTTCCAAGGAGGAGAGGAAAGACAATTTTGTCTAATGATTCTAGTGGATCAGTGACATGGTGGCATAGGGATTTCAATTGATTTCATTTCTTTTCATTGAATTTTTTTGATTAAAATTAATCAAATTGATGTCATTTGATCGGAATTTCTATATTATTATGCCTAATAAAATCTCTAGAAATCATTTCCAATGAAATGAAATTCCACGTAAAAATTATTTTGATTAAAGCTTGAATCTTTAGAGAGAGAGCAAAACAAGAAATTCCACGTAAAAATCATTTTGATTAAAGCTTGAATCCTTGGAGAGAAAGAGCAAAACATGTGTAGGTAGGGGAGAGATATGAGCCTGATGGAGAAATAGATAGGAGAGTAAAATTTAGATAAAATGAAGCGAGATAGAGAAAAAAAAATATTTTAGAGTAAGGAAAAAATATTTTACGAATTAAGATAGAGGTTGGTTCTTCTTTTGTAAAATTCTATTAAGCTACGATTATACAAGTTCTTCTGCAATATTAGTTTTCAAAAGAATATATAAAATGTATACATATATTGTGTGTTATAAAAATGATATCCGAAATCTATCGATATATATTAATTAGGCACATAAAACATAAATATATTTGATTAGCCATGAAAAGCACAAATATTTTTAGAAAATCTATTGGATATTTGGACATAAGAGGTACATAATTTAATAAATATCATAGTTATTGAATGTGCATCCTGATTTATGAAATAGGTGATTCATGAAAATATGTTTGGTTATATTCAATTCTACACAGAAAATAAAGATATACGTTAAATTTTGTCACATTCGGATTTTTTTTTTTCTGTTCGAATTTTTAAGTTTTTGTCTTTTTGACCAAGTTGATGTTTGATTGATTTATTTTGCTGAATTTCAATAAATAGTTTTTGAGTCTATATCATTTTGGATTAATAAAGATGAGCGAATTTATTTTATTTTTTTTAGTCTTTAGGGGTGGTCAATAATGAAATTTACTTTTGAAAACCTATGGTTAATTGGATAATGTTTTTTTGAAAATTGGTTAATTGGATAATGTTAAAAACTCATTCTGTTGTAGTCTCCGTTGCATGTGGACTCTCATACTTAGTTGAATGTGTGGCGTTGACTTTTTGTTTAAAGATCCCACTAGACTAGTATTTAAAGGTCCCACAACTATATTATATTGGGATCTAATGGGCTCCCACCCCGAAATTATATTCGAGGGTAATTGAAGAATCCAAGTAACTTAAATGCCATTTGGATTTTGGACCCAGGACTTTCATGTTCAGTTCAATTCTAGTAGTGAATAATTTTATTTCTTCCTTCTTTTTTTTTTTTTTTTTTTTTTTTTTTTTTTTTTTTTTTTTTGGCAAACGAAACATACTCTCGTAAAATTATAACTTGCAACTTCTTGCCAATCAATGTGTAAAATTTGTACTGCTGTCAGCACCTTAAAACATTTAGTACACAAAAAAAAAAGACAATTTTAAGAAAAAAAAAAAAAGTAAAACAGGATATCCCGTCAATCGTAATTATATGATTATATGATCTTTTACGTTGTCTTACATTTCCGGAACTCAAAACTTCTTGCGTTGGGATATAAGATAACTTATTGGTTGATGGTGGAAGTGAATATTTAAATTGTCTATCACGGGTGTGCTTATTACTCCGCTCACAGTTAAATGCATGTATTTCATAAAAAAAGAAAAAAAAAAACGAATTATATAAATGCTGTGTCTTCCGACTGTCACTGAGAACTTTTCAAAATAATCTCTCAGGGAAAAAAAAAATCAAGCGCTGTCAACAGGTGAGGACAAGGAATTCTATCGTGGATAAAGACAAGCGCGGTCAACTGGTAGCACCAATCATTGAATCGACTATCGTGGCTCGTGGGTAAACCGGTAAAGCACAAGCGTGGTCAATGGGACGCGGAGTTATGTATGTGCAAGCCTGGGCACGTGCCCAGACTTGTTTTACGAAAATAAAAACTCGGCCATTAGTTCTAATTGGAGTTTAAGACGTCGGTGCAGTGCTCAGGCTTATTAGAATGAGATGCCTAGGCTTATGCCCCTTCGTGATTTTTTTTTTTTTCCTGCTCTTGGGGAGCCCCTCAAATATTCAATGCTTTAGTCATATTGTTAATAATTCAGTGAGAAAAAAAATGTACAATATGGATAAATTAAGAAACAAGGACAGAGAAGAAGCGATTTTCTGAAAGAATTTTAGATTTTCTTTTGAATATAGAAAATTAAAAATAAACAAATAATATTTTAATGTAGTATTATCTCAGTCAAATTCAGTTATTTAATTGTTTAATTAGTTATTGACGTATCAATTGAATGTTACAATCATATCTTTCCGATTTAATTAGTTATCAATGTATCAAATGAATCTTACCACCATATCTTTCCGATTATGATAAAGATTATAATGTATATAAATAATATATGGTACATGTAAATATCAAATACGAAATAGTCTTACCCGTATCCTTATCCAATAAATTAACAAATTTTTTTTTATCCATACCCATAATCGATAACTTAACAAAAATAAAATCTTACTCATACCCATCTTATCGAATATGATATAGATCGGATAAACTATTAAAAAAGTACCATTTACATGCCTACTGCTGATTACGTACTACTTAAGAAATAAACCAACGAAAAAAGCAAAATACAAGTACCAATATCGGAAACCTTCCGTTCAAAGTAAATACAAAGAAAATGACATAATGTACTTCACTTCTAAAGCAAGAATAAAATGCCAAAAAAAAAAAAATGCACCAAAAAGCAAAAACTTAGAAATATACCAAAGAGGGCTAAGGTGGGGATTCCAAAACCCAATATTGTCTATGTCAAGACCGATCTTTAACTCTGTCGGGATTTTGAAATCCGACCTTAACATCAGGATTTTAAACCTCAACAGTAATAATTCTATGAAAATATACTAACAAAAGATGCCTCAATATGTGGGCAAATAAAAAAAAATAAAATATTGATATTATTTTTTTCATATAGAACTTTACATGTTATAGACAATAAAGATATGATAAAATCAATAATTTATTAGTCTTTCTTTTTAAATAATAAGCTAATTTTGGTAGTAACTTAATCTTGACCTTTTCATCTGAAATTAAGATCTAAACCACTGATCAGATCAAATTACACAAATCAATGGTCCATAATTGATATAAGAATTGTTACACCTTTTAAATGAAAATATTTACTTTTTTTATATGAAAAGTTTACTCTTTTTTTTTTAGTTCCATTTATAAGTAGAAGGGATATAAAAAATTTCTGTTATAAAATATTATTAAAAAAAAATATCTCCGTCATTGTACTAACTATCGTGGATAACACATGGTAGCGTGGTCAACTGGCAGCAGTGCAGCACCAACCTATAATGAATTGTCATTGGATTATTTTTGTTATGAAATTATATCAGTTGCAATTGCAAATTAACTAAATTATCTATTTATACCAACTTGGCAGCCAATACGGAACTTTTCTAAAAAAAGAAAGAAACTAAGTTTTCTATTCCAACGCAGCAACGCCGTTCCAGGCATCCAAGTTGGCAGTGACCCAGTGGCGAATTTAGGATTTAAATAAGCCTAGGCACAAAAAAAAAACTCCGCATTGATTATAATCAGATCTCATTAAAAAAAATTACACAATATGAAATATATATATATTTTTTAACTATATGCAAAGTTCTCAATCCAACAAATTAAATAAACTGCATTTATTGCAGTAGTAATGAAATTTGCAAAGCTTCGTTGACTGTTGAATGTCTTGTTTAGCTACTTTGACATGTTTAACTATTTCATGATTTGGCCCAAATAAATAAGGTTTCCCATATGTTTTCTAGCAAATATCTTTTTTATGAGACAGATGTGGCAGTATGTGCACAGACTAACATGTTTGTACAACATAAGTTGTAAGTAGAATTACAAGAATTGGGCGGGTTGACATATAAAATTGGGTGTTTGTCTGTCATTTAGAATAAGTCAAAAGTGTCACATAGATATATATATTTTTTTATTCAATACGACACTTTATAAGTGGAAGTCACAAGAGTAATTCTGAAATAAAACTGCAGTTTTTATGTCATAATAAGTCATTTATATAAGGGTCCAATGAAGACAAATTAATTTATCGTGCAAGTAGTAATAAAAAAAGTGAAGTTCAGATATGACTTGTATTTTTAATCGGAAATTATTGAAGTACCAATTGCTTTAATAGACTAATACTAAAGAAATGCCTGTTGGAGTTAAAAGAGTTGGAAAAAAATCAATAAGAAATAAAAAGAAAAACTCGGAGCGGAGAGAAAGAATGGGCTCTTAGCCTCTTATAGATTGTCTGGACCCACGAAAGAAAATGCAAAGCAAACAAAAATAAAGAATTAAGGCTGGGCACTTGACATATCAAGCCTAAGCACTCAACCATAATTTTTTGAACAATCATTAAAAATATTATCTGGGGCTATTAATTAAGAGAATCAAGTCTGGGCAAGCACTTGCCCAGGCTTGCTCATACATAGCTCCGCCCATTGTTGGCAGACGTTTCTGTTGTCTCCATATGGTGCTCGTTGACTAGTTATTTATAAATAGCTAGAAAAGAAATCGGGCTTAGTGCAATATATTAAAACATTACTATTATTATTATTATTATTATTATTATTATTATTATTATTATTATTATTATTATTATTATTATTATTATTATTATTATTATTATTATTATTATTATTATTATTATTATTATTAGTATTATTATTATTATTATTATCATTATTATTATTATTATTATTATTATTATCATTATTATTATTATTATTATCATTATCATTATTATTATACAGGGCAAAAATACAAACATCATACAAGGATATTAATTGATTAAGTACCGATTATCAAATTAACTAATATTCAAAAACGTATCTAAGGTGCTTGTTCAACATTTCGTCACTGTATCTTTCATCTATGGATCAACAATCTGTATGTTAAAAAAAAAACAAAAGTTCTTGTATTATTATGCTAAATTGAAAGCATAAATTATTAAAGCATGGATAAGAAAAATTAATTTGTGAATATAAATTATGTCTTCAAAATAATTTGTCAGAAACATATTCTAGACTACAAAAAGTTCTTAAATATAGATCATTGTGATCATATGACCAGAACTGAATGCAAAATTGCCTGAAATGTTCAAATGATACTCATAATTTGCATTATTTGCACATTAAATGCATAATTACTATATATAATCAGATCATTTTGAATAAATAAGATCAGAAAAATGTTCTAGACAATAAAAAGAGCATAAATAAAAATTATTGTGATCAAATGACTTAAAAAATGAATGCAAAACTGCTGGAAATGCTCAAATGATGCTCAGAATATTCATTACTTGCACATTATATGCGTAATAGCTATATATATCCAATCATTTTGATTAGGTAATATCAGAAACATAATCTAGACTATATAAAGAGCTGAAATATAGATTATTATGATCTAATGACTTAAAATGAATGCAAAATCGCTCGAAATGCTGAATTGATGCTAAAAGTAATTGTTGATTGCACGTTATATGCATAGTTACTTTGTATAATCTGATTATTTTGAATAAATAAGATGAGAAGCATATTTTAAACTTTATAAAGTGCTTAAATATAAATTATTGTGATCAAATGACATAAAATGAATTCAGAATAGCTTGAAATGCTCAAATAATACTCAGAATATTTATTATTTGCATATTATATAGTAATAGCAATGTATAATCCGATCATTTTGAATAAATAAGAGCAAAATCATATTCTACACTATATAAAGAGCTTATATATTGATTATTGTGATCAAATGACTTAAAATCAAGGAAAAAGTGCTTGAAATTCTGAAATAATGCTCAGAATATTCATTATTACAACATATAATTAAATCATTTTTAATAAGTAATATCAGAAACATATTCTAGACTATATAAAGAGCTTAAATATAGATTATTGTGATCAAATGACTTAAAATGAATGTAAAATCGCTTTAAATGCTGAAATAATTCTAAAAATATTCATTATCTGCACGTTATATGCGTAATTACTATGTATAATTCGATTATTTCAAATAAGTAATATCAGAAAATATATTTTAGACTATATAAAGAGCTTAAATATAGATTATTGCAACCATATAGATTATTGTGACCAAATACTTAAAAAGAATGCAAAATTGCTTGAAATGCTCAAATGATACTCAGAATATTTATTATTTGCATATTATATGCGTAATTGCAATGTATAATCTCATCATTTTGAATAAGTAAAATTAGAAACATATTTTATACTATATAAAGAGCTTAAATAAAAATTATTTTGATCAAATGACTAAGAATGAATGTAAAATCGCCTTAAATACTGAAATGATGATCAGAATATTCATCATTTGCAAATTATACGCGCAATTACTATGTATAATCCAATCATTTTGAATAAGTAATATCAGAAACATATTTTAGAAAATATAAAGAGCTTAAATATAGATTATTGTGTTCAGATGACTTATAATGAATGTAAAATCACTAGAAATGCTGAAACGATGCTAAATATATTCATTATTTGCAGTTTTTATGTGTAATTACATTGTATATACAATTATTTTGAATAACATATTTTAAACTATCTAAAAAGCTTAAATATTGATTATTGTGATCAAAAGACTTAAAATGAATGCAAAATTGCTTGAAATTCTGAAATGATAGTCAGAATATTAAATATTTGAATTTTATGTTGGTAATTGCAATGTATAATCCCATTATTTTGAATAAGTAAAATCAGAAACATATTCTAGATAATATAAAGAGCTTAAAAATAGATTGTTGTGATCAGATGAATTATAATGGATACAAAATCACTTGAAATACTGAAGCGATGCTAAGTATATTTATTATTTGTACAAAGAGCTTAATTATATATTATTGTGATGAAATGACTTAAAATGAATGCACAATCGCTTGAAATGCTTCAATTCTATTCAGAAAACTCATTATTTGCACTTTATGTGCGTAATTTCCAAGTATAATCCAATTCTTTTGAATTTCTGAGATCAGAAACCTATTCTCCACTGTATAAAGAGCTAAAATATAGATTATTGTGATCAAATGACTTAAAAATAAATGCACAATCGCTTGAAATCCTCCAATTCTGACAAGAATACTCATTATTTGCTTTTTATGTGAGTAATTTATGGGTATAAACCAATCGCTTTGAATTTTTAAGATCAGAAACTTATTCTCCACTGTATAAAGAGCTTCAATATAGATTATTGTGATTAAATGACTTTAAATGATTGCACAATCTCTTGAAATGCTCCAATTCTGTCCAGAATGCTCATTATTTGCATTTTATGTGCGTAATTGACATGTATAATACAATCCTTTTGAATTTTAAAGATGAGAAACTTATTATCCACTGTGTAAGCTCTTAAATACATATTATTGTGATCAAATGAGTTAAAAATGAATGCGCAATCGTTTGAAACGCTCATTACTTGCACTTTCTGTGCGTAATTATCATGTATCAATCCTTTTGATTTTTTAATATCATAAACCTATTCTCCTTGTATAAAGAGCTTAAATATATATTATTGTGATTAAATGACTTAAATGAATGCACAATCACTTGAAATGCCTCAATTCTGTCCAGAACACTCATTATTTGCAATTTAGTTGAGTAACTGCCATGGATAATCCAATCCTTTTCAATTTCTAAGATTATAAACTTGTTGCCCACTGTATAAAGAGCTTAAATATAGATTATTATGATAAAATAACTTAAAATAAATTCACAATCGTTTGAAATGTTCTAATTCTGTCCAAAACGTTCATTATTTGCATTTTTTGTGCGTAATTGCCATTTATAATCTAATTCTTTGAATTTTTAAGATCAGAAACCTATTCCCCACTGTATAAAGAACTTAAATATAGATTATTATGATAAAATGACTTAAACTGAATGCACAATCACATGAAATGCTCCAATTCGGTCCAGAACGTTCATTATTTGCACTTTATGTGCGTAAATGCCAAAAATAATCCAATCCTTTAGAATTTTTAAGATCATAAACTTATTCTCCACTGTATAGAAAGTTTAAATATAGATTATTATGATCAAATAACTTAAAATAAATGAATAATTCCTTGAAGTAATTCAATTCTGTCCAAAATATTCATTATTTGCATTTTATGTTCGTAATTGCCATGTATATTACAATTCTTTTGAATTTTTAATATGAGAAACTTATTTACCACTGCGTAAGAGCTTAAATGCATATTATAGTGATCAAATGACTTATTATGAATGCAAAATTGCTTGAAATGCTCCAATTCTGTCCAGAACGCTCATTATTTGTAATTTATTTGCATAACTGCCATGTATCAATCCTTTTAAGTTTTTAATATCATAAACCTATTATCCACTGTATAAAGAGCTTAAATATATAATATTGTGACGAAATGACTTAAAATGAATGCACAATAGCATGAAATGACCCAATTCTGTCCGGAAAGCTAATTATCTGCATTTGCGTAACTGCTATGTATAATTCAATCCTTTTAAATTTTAAGATCATAAACTTATTCTCCACTGTATAAAGAGCTTAAATACAGATTATAGAGATAAATGACTTAAAACTAATGCATAATCACTTTATATGTTCCAATTCTGTCCAGAATTCTCATTAAATATAGATTATTATGATCAAATAATGACTTAAAATAAATCCACAATTGCTTGAAATCCTCCAATTCTGTCCAGAATGTTCATTCTTTGCACTTTGTGTGCATAATTGCCATGTGTAATCTAATCTTTTTGAATTTTTAAGATCAGAAACCTATGCTCTACTGTAAAAAAAGCTTAAATATAGATTATTATGATAAAATGACTTAAAATAATTGCACTATCGCTTGAAATTCTCTAATTCTGTCCAGAAGGCTCATTATTTGCAATTTATGTGCATAATTGCCAAGTATAATCCAATCCTTTTGAATTTTTCAGATCATAATCTTATTCTCCATTGTATAGCGAGTTTAAATATAGATTATTGTGATCAAATAACTTAATACAAATACAAAATCGCTTGAAATACTCCAATTCTGTCCAGAACTCTCATTATTTTCATTTTATGTGGGTAATTGTCTTGTATATTCCAATTCATTTGAATTTATAAGATGAGAAACTTATTCCTATGTTCGTGCTCAAGCAGCTACTACTCGATCATAAACATATGTCTTCTTTTCCACCGGTATAATAAAATAGCTAGAAATGGGAATTACCTGGCAGGCATTTAAGGACTGCAGTCAGGGAATTCAACTTTTCTTTCTCAGCCTCATCAAGATGGTTTATTTTCTTATTAGTTACGGTGGTATGCATTGAAACGTTTGAGTAATTATTTGGTGGAAGCGGATGCTTCGGATGAACCAGGAAATGGAAGCGAACGGATGCCCAATAAGAAACATAACCATCAGCTTTGTCCAGATACTTCTTCTCTAGTCTAGCAAATAATGAGAGTAGATATTTACTACCTTGATTAGAAATCTCAGGATCTTCACTTTGTAAGAGCTTAAATAAAGATTATAGTTATGAAATAACTTAAAATGAATGCACAATCGCTTGAAATGCTCCAATTCTGTCCAGAACACTCATTATTTGTAATTTATTTGCGTAATTTCCATGTATATTCTAATTCTTTTGAATGTTTAAGATCATAATCTTGTTTACCACAGTATAAAAAGTTTAAATATAGATTATTATGATCAAATAACTTAAAATGAATGCACAGTTGTTTGAAATGCTCCAATTCTTTCCAGAACGCTCGTTATTTGCACTTTGTGTGCTTTATTGCCTTGTATAATTCAATCCTTTTAAATTTTTAAGATCCGAAACCTATTCTCCACTATATAAAGAGCTGAAATATAGATTATTGTGATAAAATGACTTAAAATGAATGCACTATAGCTTGAAATGCTCCAATTCTGTTCAGAACACTCATTATTTGCACTTTCTGTGCTGTAATTGCCAAGATAATCCAATCTGTTTGATTTCTTGAGATCCAAAACCTATTCTCCACTGTTTAAAGAGCTTAAATATAGATTATTATGATAAAATGACTTTAAATGATTGCACAATCTCTTGAAATGCTCCAATTCTATTCAGAATGCTTATTATTTGCAATTTATTAGCGTAATTGCCATGTATAATTTAATCCTTTTGAATTTTTAAGATGAGAAACTTATTCTCCACTTTGTAAGAGCTTAAATACAGATTATTGTGATAAAATGACTTAAAATGAATGCACAATAGTTTGAAATGCTTCAATTCAGTTCAGAACGCTCATTACATGCACTTTATGTACGTACTTGCCATGTATAATCCCAATCCTTTTGAATTTTTAAGATCAGAAAGCTATTATCCACAGTATAAAGAGCTTAGATACAGATTATTTTGATCAAATGACTTAAAATGAATGCACAATTGCTTTAAATGCTTCAATTCTGTCCAGAATATGTTTATGTGTGTAATTTCCATGTATCAATCCTTTTGATTTTTTAGTATCATAAACCTATTCTCCACTCTATAAAGAGCTAAATATATATTATTGTGAATGAATGACTTAAATTGAATGCACAATCTCTTGAAATACCCCAATTATGTCTAGAACGCTAATTATTTGCAATTTATTTGCGTAACTTCCATGTATAATCCAATCCATTTGAATTTTTAAAATCATAAACTTGTTCTCCACTGTATAAAGAGCTTAAATATTGATTATTATGATCAAATGACTTAAATTGAATGCACATTCGCTTGAAATACTCCAATTGTATCCAAAACGTTCATTATTTGCAATTTTTATGCGTAATTGCCATGTATATTCCAATACTGTTTAATTTTTAAGATCAGAAACCTATTCTCCACTGTATCTTTTGAAAATGACTTAAAATGACTTATAATGACTTAAAATGAGCTTAATTATAGATTATTGTCGTAAAATGACTTAAAATGAATGCACAATCACTTGAAATTCTCCAATTCAGTCCAGAACTCTCATTATTTGCAATTTGTATACTTAATTGCCAAGTATAATCCAATCCTTTTGAATTTTATAAATCATAAACTTGTTCTCCACTGTATAAAAAGCTTAAATATAGATTATTATGATCAAATGACTTAAAATGAATGCAGAATCACTTGAAATGCTCATATTCTGTCCAGAACGCTCATTATTTGCATTTTGTGTGCGTAATTGTCATGTATAATCCAATCCTTTTAAATTTTTAAGATAAAAAAACCTATTCTCCACTGTAAAAGAGCTTGAATATAGATTATTGTGATAAAATAATTTAAAATGAATGTACTGTCGCTTCGAATGCTATAATTATGTCCAGAACATTCATTATTTGAACTTTATGTACGTAATTGCCAAGTATAATCCAATCCTAGAATTTTAAGATCATAATCATATTCTCCTCTGTATAGATAGCAAAAATATAGATTATTGTGATCAAATAACTTAAAATGAATGCATAATCGCTTGAAATACTCCAATTCTGTCTAGAACGTTAATTGTTTGCATTTTATGTGCGTAATTGCCATGTATATTCCAATTCTTTTGAATTTTTATGATGCGAAACTTATTCTCCACTGTGTAAGAGCTTAAATACAGATTATTGTGTTCAAAGGACTTAAAATGAATGCAAAATCTCTTGAAATGCTTCTATTCTGTCCAGAATGCTCATTACTTGCACTTTTAAGTGCGTAATTGTCATGTATCAATCCTTTTGATTTTTTAATATCATAAACCTATGTTGAAACGACTAAAGAAAAACCGAGAACAATCTGAATTTTCTATAATACACAAAATTTCTGTATTCAACAACAACTCTATTACAACTCTTGTTAACTTAAACTTCTATATATTTTCTCTCATACATCAAAGAAAGATACACAAGGGACTTTTTTATACCTACATCTATGTTCTAATTATTACATTGCTAATTATTACTATCCTTTTGTTTACTTAATTAAAAATAGCTAATACATCTTAAACCAATACTATAATAGAAATATTCGTAATATAATTATACCAGAAATAGATAGTCTCAAATTCTGACTTGTATTATTCTAATTTTGCTAAAACCTTAGTCATGATGATGATCTACCATGAATATTCTAGATGATTCATTTATATGTGCATTTATAGGCTGGGCTAAATTTCATTTCTTTGCTAGTCGGTGATGAATCTTCAACAACCTATTCTTCACAGTATAAAGAGCTAAAATATATATTATTGTGATTAAATGACTTAAAATGAATGCTCAATCGCTTGAAATGCCTCAATTCTGTCCAGAACGCTCATTATTTGCATTTGCGTAGCTGCCATGTATAATCCAATCCTTTGGAGTTTTAAAACAAATACTCCAATTCTGTATAGATAGCTTAAATATAGATTATTTAGATCAAATAACTTAAAGTGAATGCACAATCGCTTGAAATACTCCGATTCTTGCCAAAACGCTCATTATTTGCACTTTATGTGCATAATTACCAAGTAAAATTCAATTCTTTTGAATTTTTAAAATTATAATCTTATTCTCCACTGTATAAAGAGCTTAAATATAGATTATTGTGATCAAATAGCTTAAAATGAATGCACAATCGCTTGAAATGCTCCAGTATTCTGTCCAAAACGCTCATTATTTGCACTTTGTGTGGGTAATTGCCATGTATAATCCAATCCTTTTGATTTTTAAGATCAGAAACCTATTCTCCACTGTATAAAGAGCTTATATGTACAATATTGTGATAAAATGACCTTAAAATAAATGAACAACGCTTGAAATGCACCAATTCTGTCCAGAACGCTCATTATTTGCACTTTATGTGCGTAATTGCCAAGATTATCTAATCCGTTTGAATTTTTAAAATTCGAAACCTCCTCTCTACTGTATAAAGAGTTTAAATATAGATTATTGTGATCAAATGACTTTAAATGATTGCACAATCGCTTGAAATGCTCCACTTCTGTCCAGAATGCTCATTATTTGCATTTTACGTGCGTAATTGCCTTGTATACTCCAATTCTTTTGAATTTTTAAGATGAGAAACATATTCTCCACTGTGTAAGGGCTTAAATACTGATTATTGTGATCAAATGACTTAAAATGAATGCAAAATCACTTGAAATGCTTCAATTCTATCCAGAACGCTAATTACTTGCACTTTATGTGCGTAATTGCCATGTATCAATCCTTTTGAGTTTTTAATATCATAAACCTATTCTCCACTCTATAAAGAGCTTATATATATATTATTGTGATTTGAATGACTTTAAATGAATGCAAAATTGTTTGAAATGGACCAATTCTGTCTAGAACGCTCATTATTTGTAATTTAATTGCGTAACTTCCCTGTATAATCCAATCCATTTAAATTTTTAAGATCATAAACTTGTTCGCCACTGTATAAAGAGCTTAAATAAATTATTATGATCAAATGACTTTAAATGAATGCATAATCGGTTGAAATGCTCCAATTCAGTCCAAAACGTTCATTATTTGCACTTTTTATGCGTAATTGCCATCTATAATCCAATCCTTTAGAATTTTTAAGATAAGAAACCAATTCTTCACTGTATAAAGAGCTTAAATATAGATTATTGTGATAAAATGACTTAAAATGAATGCACAATCACTTGAAATTCTCCAATTCTGTCAAGAACTATCATTATTTGCACTTTATATACTCAATTCCCAATTATAATCTAATTATTTTGAATTTTTAAGATCATAAACTTGTTCTCCACTGTATAAAGAGCTTAAATATAGATTTTTATGATCAAATGACTTAAAATGAATGCAGAATCGCTTGAAATGTCCCTATTCTGTCCAGAACGCTCATTATTTGCAACTTTGTGTGCGTAATTGCCATGTATAATCCAATCATTTTGAATTTTTTATATCAGAAATATATTCTCCACTATATAATTATTGTCATAAAATGACTTTAAATGAATGTACAATCGTTTAAAATGCTTCAATTCTGTCCAGAACGCTTATCATTTGCACTTTATGTGAGTAATTGCCAAGTATAATCCCATTTTTTTGAATTTTTAGGATCATAATCCTATTCTCCTCTGTATAGATAGCTTAAATGTAGATTATTGTGATCAAATGACTTTAAATGATCCCTTTGAATTTTTAAGATGAGAAACTTATTCTCCACTGTGTAAGAGTTTAAATACAGATTATTGTGATCAAATGACTTAAAATGAATGCTTAATCGCTTGAAATGCTTCAATTCTTTCCAGAATGCTCATTACTTGCACTTATGCGCGTAATTGCCATGTATAAATCCTTTTGAGTTTTTAATATCATAAACCTATTCTCCACTGTATAAAGAGCTTAAATATATATTATTGTGATTAAATGACTTAAAATGAATGCACAATCGCCTGAAATGCCCCAATTCTGTCTAGAGCGCTCATTATTTGCAATTTATTTGTGTAACTGCCATATGTAATCTAATCTTTTTGAATTTCTAAGATTATAAACTTGTTCTCCACTGTATAAAGAGTTTAAATATAGATTATTCTGATAAAATGACTTAAAATGAATGCACAATCACTTGAAATGCTCAAATTCTGTCCAAAACGTTCATTATTTGCATTTTTTGTGCGTAATTGCCATGTATAATCCAATTCTTTGAATTTTTAAGATCAGAAACCTATTCTCCACTGTATAAAGAGCTTAAATGTAGATTATTGTGATAAAATGACTTAAACTGAATGCACAATCACATGAAATGCTCCATTCATTTTGAATAAGTAAGATCAGAAACATATTCTCGACTAATATAAAGAGCTTAAATATAGATTTATGATCGAATAACTTAAAATGAATGCAAAATCGCTAGAAATGCACAAATGATGTTGAGAATATTCATTATTTGGATATAAAGAGCTCAAATATTGATGTATAATCCAATCATTTTTAAAAAGTAAGATCATCTAGACTATGTAAAGAGCTTAAATATTGATTATTGTGATCAGATGGCTTAAAATGAATGCAAAATCACTTGAAATATTCAAATGATACTCAAAATTTGCACTGTTTGCACATTTTATGCCAAATTACTATGTATAATCCAATTATTTTGAATAATCCAATCATTATGCACTTTTTTGCGTATGTAATTACTATGATTGGACATTATTTATGGACATAGTAATTACGCATATAATCCAATTATTTTGAATAATCCAATCACTTACTAAGTAATTATTATGTATAATCCAATCATTTTGCACATTATTTGCGTTATTTAATGTACATGCTCTTTTCTATTGTCGTAGTGTGCCTGAGAAGCATGCATAATTATTAAAATATAAGAGTCAAGTTATGCACTTAGGAGGCATTTAGTTGTGTAGTAAGGAGTTTCATAAGTTAAGGATGCATAAGTGTTTATATAATGTCATGTAATGGATGTTTGGTTGTGTAGTAAGGAAGAGTAACTTAATGCTTGCATATATTTATGTCAAAACACTAAAATGCCCTTGAATTTGAGTTATTTGATCTAATAAAGGATAACAACGCCTATTTAATATGCAATACATATTTGGACCGTCTATTTCAGATCAGACGATTGAAATCAGACCTATTTCTTATTATTAATTACTAATAATAAGAATAATAAAATAAGTAATAATAAGAAGAATATTATAAAAATAATTAATAATAATATTATTATAAAAAGTATTTATTATTATGTAAAATAAGTGATAAAAACAAATAATATTTTAAAATTATAGTATAATAATAATAATAATATAATAATATTATTATTATAAAATAATTAATGATTTTATTATTATAGTTTTTGTTACAATATTATAATAAAACAAATTGTATTCCTTCTTTTCGTTTAAATAATAATAATATATTTATTATTATTATGATATTTTAAAAATAATTATTATGAATTGCATTAGTGCTGGACGTTGAGAGTTGGTGAGAATTAATTGATGGGTACAAATATCAAATGAGATGAGAAGAATCCGGTGCATAAGTTATGAAACTTCTGATAAGTTATGCACCATTATGCAACATTATAAATGGATGTTTAGTTGCATAAGTGTTGCATAATCTCTTATGCATTAAGCAAACATTCCCATATTCCATAAAATTACAACAACCGGGTCGAGTTATAGAGTCACCAAATTTTGCAAACCATTTGGTCAACGTCATAATTGTATCACATTATTATTTTACAATTCTAATGTTTAGTGACCTTTGAAAATATTAAAGGGGCATTTTTTTTTTTTTTTTTTTTGAGGGCTGGTTGGCGATGCCAACTAGCTTAATTCCATTAAATTATCAGTAAAGGGGCAGTTTGACAATGCGTCCTCTTCTTCCCCTATATATATCATCATCCCTGCACTCCGCAGTGCGTCAACCTAAGCTATTCAAGTTTTGCAATCCCTTGGTACTTCCAAGTTGCAATACGAGAACCAACTGTTCTAGTACTAAAACCATTCAATATTTGTCTCCACAATATGGCAATAAATCCAATCACCTAGCCAATAAATTAAGATAACCAACCACTTCTGCTCACAACTGTTCCATATCTAAAAACAGATTCACACGAACCTAGCTGATTGCCGGTACCAACAATTGATGCCGCAAGACACCTCGTCACTTTCAAAAACCACACGCCGACACGCGCATACACAAATAAGCAGGGGTGCCTGAGGGAACGGGGACCTGTGTTGGGCTTTGTCCCACTCAAGATTTGAACTTCTAATAAGTACTGGTTTGGTAGTAGTTTACTAGTTTATAAGAGATTCCTTTCAGACAAACTAAAAAAACAAAAAATATTTAAAGCCCAATAGCTCCTCGTAAAGTTGTCACGTTTTCACGCTAAGCCCAAAGAAAAAAAAAAAAAAGGAAAACATCTCTTGGTATCTGTCGCACAAAGTGAAGGGACACGGCCATACAGTGCAAGATTTTTTTCTTTCCTCGACTGAATTGCAAAATTGTGGTATTGTTTCAATTTCTATTTTCTCAGTTCTCCTTAATATCTTTATTCCATTGGTCAAATGGATTAGTACATGTACTGTTTCACAATGCGAAGTCTATGTACTGTTAATTTCAATTTCACATCACCTTTTAATATGAATTCCAAATATATATATATGCTTCTAATTTTTTTAGAAACATGAATTGCAATGTTTATTGAAAGAAAAAAAATAAGAAAAATGAATTGTAATGTTTATCGAAAGAAAAAATAGAAGTGAGTCTTCAAAAAAGTATTAATTTCTTTGCATGTCCTTGCAATTTGTTAATATTTCATTTAATTCTTTTCAATAATATTTAGTATGATAATATTTTCTTCAAAAAATTTGAAAGTCACTATTTATTCTGAAAGAAATTATTTGAAGAAAAATGACACTATTCACTCTAAGAAGAAATTATATACAGGAAAGATAATTTCCACAACCAAATTTATCCCTTAAATATTTCTAATACAATTTTTGAAAACCATAAAGGGTACTTTATTATTATTATTTTTTTTGGGTACTATGCTTGTGAAAATTATAGGTTCTCATTTAATTAATAAGTTTTTATCTCATTACTTTATTAATATTGTTTTTATTGTCCTATTTTTAGTTAGGGACTTTCAAACCTTGCTTCTGTCAAGTTAAAATTTTGAATCCGTCCTTGCAAGGTAAGAACACAAATTAAAGTGGTGAGAGATGACGGAGATTGTGACCTTCGTATTGAACAATCTAAGAGATGTTGTAGTCAAGGAAGCTCTGAATTTCTTTGGGGTTGGAGACAAATTGGATTCAATCGAGCGCGAGCTATGCTGGATTCAGGCGTTTCTGAAAGATGCCGAGGCAAAGCAAAATTTGGACCAGAGGGCAAAGACTTGGTTGAATGATGTGCGAGGGGTGGCACACAGAATAGAAGATGTAGTTGATATGTCCAAGGTGGAGCTCGATGACCTCAATGGACCTGGCATGCTCAATGTTCTCAAGAGATTGCTAAAAAATCCCAAGAGGCTGCTAATTGTTCGTAAGCTGAATTCTGAGATAGATGCGATTCAAACACGATTGCACCAGATAAAGGAGCTGACAGATACGTACGGTATAAATAGGGTGTTGGAGGAAAGTAGTAGTGCAGTGCTGACGAGAAGGCCTATCAGAGAAGTCGTGCTCCTCAATGAGGATGATCGCGATGTAATTGGTCTAGAGACGGATAAAGAAAATATAGTCAATCTACTTCTCGACCCAAACATTACAAGGCGTTGTGTTGTGTCTATCGTTGGACTAGGAGGCCTTGGAAAGACGACCCTTGCCAAAAAAACATACAACAGGTTCGTGTTTGCATTTAACATGCAGAATTTTTTTTTATATAGCTAATTAGAATGAACTTTTTAAAAATAGTGAAACTTGATTATGTATCTACGTACTTCTTGTAAAATCTAAACTATATCACAAGTCTATCTAATTTTGAGTCCAAAAATATATCCAAATGTTATAATATAAGATATATACCGTGAATTTTTATGATCTAGTCAGATCAGGATGTAATAACAAGATAAAAGATTTAATCCTTTCACCTACACCGAGTTAGAATTAGAAATATAGCAACAAGGCATAAATAATACATGGTAAGAAAATCATGGGTATTATCTTTCTTTCTATTTTTATTTACTCTCAACTAATCATAACACAAACACACCATATCAATAGAAAAACAAACTGTAATTTTTTTTTTTTTTTGAATTATACAAAGAAAACAACCCATAGATCATTTATATATAATATGAAATCTATATATTGAATTTATCATACTGTGATTATAACACTTTACTAATCTAACACATTTAGATTGAAAAAAATAATAAAATGATATTTATAAAAGATTACCCACACATTAGAGGGGTGCATTTGCTAATTTTTTTAAAAATATTTTAGAATCTAGATCAGAGTGGTAATTAAATTTAAATTTTTTGTGCACCAAATCGTTAATAACGCGATTCACTGTAATTATACAGCTTAGGGGCTTGTTTGGTTCTTTGGGAATAGTGAGAATAGCCACTCTTCCCACTCTTTCCACTCTTCCCAACAACACTCTTCCCAACAACACTTTTCTCTCTACTTTTTCACACTTCCCAACGCTATTCCTAAACTCACCATCCAAACGACCTAGGAATAGCACTCTTCCCACTCTTCCTACTCTTCCACTTTTCCACACTATTTCCACTATTCCCAACCCATCCAAACAAGCCCTAGATGTTCAACTAAGACGGTGCGTGCATAGGAATATATTGCTCGCGTATTATCCAATGGTTTCTATTAGTTTGTCCTTATAAGATAAATATTGTTTACTAATTCAACTAACAAATTTCTGTATAGTGACGAAGTCAAGCGAGCATTCAACTTCCGATTTTGGTTATCGATTTCTCAACAATATAAATTAATTGATCTTTTGAAGATGATGTTAGAGGGTCTCCGTCCTCTAAATGAAGATGAAAAGGATCTCCTCCAACTAAAAGATTTTGCCTCACAACAAAGAGCCGAGGAACATTTCATTCGAGAGCTTAATATAATACTCAAAGACAAACGGTACCTCATTGTTATGGATGATGTTTGGGAAGAAGTTTTTTGGACTCAAATTGAAAAGGCTCTTCCAAATGTTAGTAATGGCCGTAGCAGAATACTAGTAACTACTAGGTTTTCTGAAATTGCTAGAAAAGCGGATCCTACTTATGAACCATACAATCTTCGCTTTCTAAATAAAACAGAAAGCTTAGAACTTTTTCTTAAAAAAGCTTTTCCTCATCAAGATCCTAAAGCCTACCTTCCTGATATACGTGACCTTCCAGAAAAATTTGTCAAAAAATGTGATGGCTTGCCCCTCGCGTTGGTCGTTATAGGTGGCCTCTTGTCCGGACAACAACCAATGTACCATGCTTGGCATAGGATTTTGAATAGATTTGATTGGCAATATAATGCTGATGGGAAGAAGTGCATGGAGATCCTAGCCACAAGTTATGAGGATATGCCTGCTCATCTCAAACCATGTTTCATGTATTTTGCTTCATTTCCAGAGGATTATGAAATCAAGGCTAGATCCTTGGTTCGGTTATGGGTGTCAGAAGGATTTATACCAGAGATAAATGATAGAACAATGGAAGAAACCGCTGAGGATTATTTAGACGATCTCGTCAAAAGGTATATTATTTTCTTATTAATTTTAAGTCTATTACTGTTTTTACAATAAATAAACTTCTTCTCCAATTGACAAACTTCAGAAATAATTTATTATACCCTGTGTGAAAACTAAAATTGATATTTAGACTTTTATTGCATCAAACAAGTTCTTGAATTTTTCAATAATTAAACTGCATTTGAAAAACTAGCAAAAGTTTCCCTCATGTGTGGACAATTAAAGAAACAAAATATTATTAGGCAATAAAGATATATTGCTCAATCTATCAGCGATACGGGTAGATATGTTGTTCAATGTGTTTCTTTTATTAGATGGAAAATCAATATATCATGTTTCTTTGATGACATCTAACCACAAATCAAATCGATCAAACAACATAAGCACGTGTTTAATTACATGATAGATCTAGCATCCGTGTGTTTATAAGTAGTAGAGATTAAACTAACAAAATTAGTTCATGAGCTTGTAATTGCACCAAAGTCATTTGTTATTTTTTCCCTTTTAAGCACTAAAAGAATTGTAAAATAAACACAAATTAATCTCATAATAATTTAATTATAGATATGATACTTATATTATTTGTTCGAATAAAATTATCTTTGTTCGAATAAAATTAGATTTAATTATATGATCATGTTAATTATATATTCTTTTACATTCTAAAACTGCCCAAATAATTGTCAAGTAATTAATACTTCAATTTACATAATATAATATCTTCGCTCAAACTTTAATCCAATGCGAGTTCAGATTTATAAAATTGAAGGGGTCAACGAAGAATACGTTAATTAAGTAATTAGCGTATATTCCTGTAATTATATATATTTTTCACACCTAATCTATGTTTTAATGAGGAGCATGTTTCTAATAAAGCTCATAAAAATTGTAAGAATTAGTAGGTATATATGGTGCTACTAATATAAATCTCATATAAATCTAATAAATATTAGACATACCGTTATAGAATTATTATGACTAATATAAATCTAATGAATATTAGACATACCGTTATAGAAGAATCGAATGTGTCAAACTTCAATCTCATAGGTTGTACTGCATGACATCAACCACCGCATCTCCGCTGCGAACATGGCCTCCTCTCCGTATGATACTGGTACCCTACGACTTTAGATTACGGGCAAGCGTCACCTTTTACGATTTGAAGAGCCCGATGTACCATGTACTCATCTCTTTCATATTTGGAAAATCCTCAAGCAACAGAGGAGAACTCTCCCTCTCTCTCTCAAATTTATCATATCGTTATGGCGGAGCCAAATGGATGAAAATGGTGCAATTGACCCCATTTGTTTATTAATTAGAGCCAAACATATGTAATTTTATATATTGTTTGTGTAAATTATTAAAAATATTCATTTTTAAACCCCATAAAAATATTAGAATTACTCTATTGTGATCCCATAGTTAGAAAAGTTTGTGCTTTTAATATGATTGTTAAATTAATTTAAATTTTTAATATTAACTTTGAATCCTTTATAAATTTTTTATGGCTCCACCACTGTTTCTAGACCTTAGGGGTGGAATCCTTTAGCAACATAACTCTAACCAGATATGAGTTTATATATGTTTGTAACTGAATAGAACCGAGCATACGTGTTTTTGGTTTCACGACCTAATATGTCGCTTGGACCCTCAATGGGCCGCTGACCCAAAAACCTTTCTCGACATTTAACAGAAATTATGAATATTAAATTTCAGGAACATGATTCAAGTTTCAAGGAGGTATTTGAATGGATCCATCAAGATATGTCACATACACGATCTCTTGCGTGACCTTGCTATTAAGAAAGCCAAGGAGAACAACTTCCTTGAAAGGATACCAAACAAAGGCAACATATATTGCAACTCTACACCGGTACATCGTGCGACTCTTCATGGCAGTTGTGAGGATATTATGAAATACACAGGTCCGAATCTCCGGTCTTTGTTGTATTTCGGTAATGATCAACTAAAAGTTGGTAGATTTAGGTATCTAAAAGTTTTATGTCAAATGACAACAACTTCCAAGTGGTCCATTTCAAAGGAAATGAGCCAATTAAGATATCTGATGAACTGCAGTATTAACGAAAAAGAACTTTGGATTAATGAAAGAAAATTTTGGAAAAGCATAGGCAGCATGAGAAACTTGCAAACACTCCATTTGAACTTTTTTCGGTACGGGCGTTCGGCTGATTGTATATGGAATATTAAAACTCTGAGGCATGTAATTTTGAAGGGCCACTTTCCTGGTCCCCCATCAACGGCAGACCTTCCAAATTTGCAAACTCTTGAAACTATAAAGGTTCGACGGGAATGGTTGGCAAAGGGTTGGCCTAATATGCCCAACATTAGGAAATTGAGGTACGCCGACTTTAACCAAGAATATGAAGAGTCGCTTCTTACATTCCTTGGCAAATCTGAACACCTCATCTCTATAGGAGTAAAACTCTGTGAAGTGAATGGCACAGGCCTGATAGACATGAGCAAATGTCCTTGTTTTAACCAAATCCAGTTCTATATCGTAGAGGGGGCATACAACATGGATAAGCCAATGAACGGGAAGGTATTTGGTCTTCATATATTTCCACTGCACGTTATAAAGATGAATCTTAGGTTTACTAAACTGAGATTTGATCCAACACCATTCATAGAAAATCTAAAGAGCCTTAGAAAACTAATACTCTTTTATGCATATGATGGAAGACAACTCAATTGTTCAGCAGAAGGGTTTCCACGTTTGGAGTACCTGGAATTCCACTCTTTGAAATATCTAGAAGAATGGAAGGTAGAGAAGGGGGGCATGCCCTTGCTCAAGGAGATCTACATAAGTTATTGTGATGTATTAGCTAACATTCCCGAGCTCCAACACATGACTTGTCTTAAAAAGTTAACCCTTAAAAGGGTGCATCCCAATCTTCATGATAAGTTGGAAGGAGAGGAATTATACAAAATCCAACATATTCCTTTCATTGAAATGTAGTACCGTACTACCAGATGGCCCGGCTTGACAAAAGAAGGTGGTGGTTGGAGATTTCCTTATATAATTATTTGTATCTTAGTTCTTATTTGTTGAGATTTAGTCGTATTTCAAATATAGAAAAAAGAAAAAAAAGATTGGAAATAACTTATTTCTTGCTTAAGGTAAGTTAGGTCATTTAAGAATTTTTTTTCCCTACTTATTAATTCCTTGTAATTTATTATTCCTTCTGAAAAGAAATAAAAAAATTGTGTGTGTGAGTGTGGAGGATGTAGGTACTAAATTGGTACCGAACCTCGTTAAATCTTTGTCTTTTGAATATTGTGTCCGAATCGTACACAATAATGTACAGCTCATAGACTCTTTGCTAATTATGTGATTGTTTACTATCATAACATACTCCAATCTAAGTACCTATTGATTGCTCAAAGAAGCAACGGCAAGTATCATCCTAATGGCGAGCAAAGAACACGGGAAGGACTAAGACAACATTGGGATATGACTCTTCTTTAAGAAATAAGTTCATTTGCTATAATACTCCATGAAGAGCCGGCAGTTAATTAGGATCTCTTCGCTGCATTTCATATTATAATACCATTGTTGACCAACATCTGTCATATGGTATGCTGCAATCAAATCTTCTCCTCTTCAAGGACATGTCGACCTTAGAAATATTATTTGCAGTGATAGAGTCATTCAAGTAGTTCACTGGATTCATTGAAGAGTGGAAACTCTATGCGGTGGTAACATGGTGGTACAACAGTGCCAACACAGTTAGACCCATACCGTGTGTCGTTATTGACTTAGAATTGCTTTCGGGGATGATGATGTGTGAGTCCAGCTTGGCTAGATGGGCTTGGATGGCTGCTATATTATGGTCTTGTGCATCATGGCGTTTGAACAAAGTTGCAAGCATATCCTTCAGAAGCTCATGGAACGTCAGCCGTGGAATCTGAGACCAAATTGATGTGTAGATGATCTTAGATTATAATAGTGGGTAGAGGATTGGTGATTAGAGTTGTTTCCCGGTGAGCTCCTTTTCTCGCTGTGGTTCTAACATAAGACATACAAGAGAGAGACTTGAAGAAGAAGACTAATTCTTTATTTTTTTCTATATTTTCTTTACAGCTAAATCATTCATATATAATTGCATAATAATCAAACTTTTAATACATTATCTAATTCAACATATTAAAATTTAAAAATAAATAATATGGTAATAATTAAAAATAATCTAATTTTGTTGGTTTTCTTTTTTCTTATGCCCATATCACTACTTACTACTAGTTGATCTCGAGCACACTTGCAATCATATATTATTAATTAAAGAGTTCATGCTAGTTGAGACAAGTTGGCCTTGAATCTTTGATAAGGTAAATTAAAAAAAAAATTATAGAGTAAGCCTAAAGTTAATAGATGTATTCGTTCTCGGATAAAAAATTGATATATTTTTCTTTCTGCAAGGTTTTTTTTTTGTTTTCTCATTTCTAAATCATTTCTCCATATTGAACACCAACTGCAATGTCATTATATATTATTTACCAGATTCTTACTTACTTTTATGTTTTCTTAGTAAATTGATGGCTAAACAAGACATGTTACAGCTTGGATTTGGAAAAGAACAGGCAACATACTAACTTAATATATATTGATAAACAATGGGCAGTGTGCAAAGAGATCCAATTTTTTTATATTTTCATCTCTTGTTATCTTATTTTGGATAAGAGTTGTGTTTTTTCTTTTATTGTAGACAGGCATTTAAATATATATATATATATATATATATATATATATATATGAGAAAACCTATTGTGCATTCTAATTAGGGTTGAAAACAGATCGGATAAACTCCGAACGGATCCGCATCCGTATCCGAAAAATAGCGGATTCAGATTTTAATATCCGGATCCGAACGGATCCGGATGTGGATCCGGATCTTTTTAAGCGGATACGGATGCGAATATGAGAACAAATATTGGTGCGGATACGGATCCGGATCCGAATATATTTTCAAAGCGGATATCCGAATATATTTATCGGTCCAGCTAGCCACTACCTGACTACCATAATCTTATTACTTCTTTTTGTGCTCAAGTCCAAACCCATCAACGCATCAACCCATTAATGCATTAACTTGGTAAACTTGGCATAGACCCATACTATTTCTATTAATTGCTTAACTTGGTTGTTGGCTGTTATCATGTTCGTAGGCAATAAACTTTTGTATAAGAGAGGTAAGTTATTTGTACGAAGATAAATGATTAGCCATTAGCTTTTTATAGGATACAGGAATCAAGCAAGCTTGATGATTAAGTGCAAGTAAATTAAAAAAGATAGTATATTAGATTAGAATATTTTGACTAATTATTTCTATGATAAACAAAATTATTTCACTTAAATGAATTTTTAATTAAAGTTTATAGATAAAATGCTTAAATTTAATTAATTTGTTGGGATTAAAAATTTTAAGTGACTTCTTTAAAAAAAAGATTGAGCAAAAAATTCTAGTTTGTTTTAATATCCGAAATATATCCGTATTCGTATTTGTATTCGACAATATCCGATTCGTATTCGAATCCGTTTAACATCCGGACCGTATTCGTATCCGAACATATCCGTATTCGTATTCATATACGAAAAAAAATGCGGATGCGGATATGATTTGACCACTATCCGATCCGTATCCGGTCCGTTTTCATCCCTAATTCTAATGTATTGGAGCTCAAATGCATACTAATTCAGAGCGTTGGATCTGCTTCAAGATTGGTGCATATCAAGTCTCTGGATTAAAAAAATTAACTTGTTCCTTCTCCCTTATTTTGCTCTGCTCCCTCTCCGACTGATTCCTTTCTCCTCCGTACTCTGCATCTCTCTCACTAAACACAAAACCTAGAAATCACTCCTCTCTCTCGCCTCAAAACAAGTTGTGCCGCTCTCCGACTACCATCCAGTTCGATTCTCATTCTCTTTAAGTCTTTTTAGCCGCTCTTCGTCTCCGACTCCTCTTGCTCTCTTAGTCGCGCCTCTCTTCGTCTCCTTCACATGCATGCTCCGCTGAAGCAAGCAAGTCGAGGGTTCCATTTGGATTCCCGCTTCGTCTTTCGTATTCGCAGACTAACCCTAGCAAGTTCAAGCTTCATGGTAACTCTCTTATTCGCTCTCTGTTTCTCATTCTCTCGCACTGTGTTTGGATGGAGGGTGGTCGGTGGAGTTGTGGAAGTGAAAGTGGTCATGCTGGGGTTTAATTTGAATTGTTGATATGTGTAAGTGCTAGAGTAAAAGAAGTGAAACCTACTGTATGTATGTATTTGCTAAGAACTGCTTTTCTTCCAACGATGTTGCTTTAGAATCAGGTTCTAGATTTATAGTTCTCTTTTTTTTTTTCCTTTCTCAATGATTTCAAATGCTAATTAAGAAATGCAAAATTTAAACATTGAATTTAATTTAAATTAAGAGATACAATTGTCACAATAATATAAGAAATACAGAGACATTTGATCTTTTTTGCGTGCTATATAGGAGTTTGTAGTATCTATTACACGGACAGTACCTGCTCCTTCCCCTTCCGTTCTTATAGCTTTTGTCCAAGGTTAGTACTTTTTGGGATTTTCGAGGTACTTTTTGGAATTTCGATGTTGAATAGTGAGGGGATGGGATTTTCGAGGTAGCTCCAACTAACCCCAAAACCCCTCTAACCCCTCTAAACTCTCCATGCCAAACGTAGAGTACATCTTAATTTTGGTATCGTGGCATCAGTGTGTTCAATGTCCTTGTTAATTTTTAAAAATATTTATGATCTAATTCTGTTATTTGTTCAAGCCATTTTACTTGTGACGTGTGTACAGTGTATTATTTGCGCCTGTCATGTGCTTGTAATTTGTTCAATTAACTGACTTTGCTTGTCGCTTGACTAACTGAAATGAGCATCCTTGAATTGACATTAGAAATATATTAACATTTATTTACTGTTATGGGTATAATTGTTGATATGTGCTATTTAAGATATTTACTTATAAATGTTTTCTTTCTTAATTTGTAATTTTCATCATGAATGTGGATGAGAATGAGCAGGTAGTTGCAGATGAAAATGTGTAGATATGGAGGAAAGAAGAGACCTGAGAGATGTTTTCCTTCTTAATTTGTAATTTGTAATTTTCAAAATTTAAAGGAAGAAAGGAGATGATAGTGGAGATGACAACAGTTGAGTCTTATGGAGAGGATTTCAGTGGAGAGAATTTTAGTGGATAAGAAGATGATAGAGAAGAGAGGGCTTGTTTGGATGGGTTGGGAATAGTGAGAATAGTGTGGAAAAGTGGGAAGAGTAGGAAGAGTGGGAAGAGTGGGAAGAGTGCTATTCCTAGGTCGTTTGGATGGTGAGTTTAGGAATAGCGTTGGGAAGTGTGAAAAAGTAGAGAGAAAAGTGTTGTTGGGAAGAGTGTTGTTGGGAAGAGTGGGAAGAGTGGGAAGAGTGGGAAGAGTGGCTATTCCCACTATTCCCCTATTCCGTTCGGCATCCAAACGAGCCCAGAGTGACTAAGTATTCATTTTGTGATTAGGAAATTTTTTTGGGGTGATTTTGTAAAGATAGCTGGCTGAATAATATGACTAAATAGCATGACTAAGTTTAGCATTTTGTTTATCTGATAGATATTTGCAAATGGTACAAAGATATTGTTGGATTATTAAATAGCAAGCATGACTAAATAGCATTTTGCTTATCATATTTTGAAAACACTGGATGCAACAGTTTAATTGCAGAAATTTATAATTTATATTGTACCAAGTTTGAAAATTGTTTGATGGACCTTAAAAATTAATAAAAAAAAAAGGTTGGATGACCGTGACTGATGGCAAATCCCAAAGTGTTATTATGTTACCCAAGATATTATAAAGATTTTTTTGTTGCATTGTTTCTGCAATAGAAAGCCCTAAAATCCTCAAGATGTACATCAGCTTATCCAAAATATGATATTTCAATATCTTCGAATTAGTTTAAAAATCATAAGAGCACCTAAAATTGAATCAGCAAAGCATACTTTCTAATAACTAGTCTCAAATAAGCTTAATTTAAATTGACTAAATACTTAGTCTAAATTGCAGTTACTGATTTGGTCTCTTTCTAACAACAAACATCACTTAGCCTAAATTCCTCAAGCTGTACATCAGCTACCGTTCTTGTCTCTTTCTAACAACAAACAATTTCTTAGCCTAAATTACAGCTATTGATCCTTCTTTCCTTTCCTTCCATTCATGGTCCTTCTTCTCCTTTTCGAATTTATTTAGCCGATTAATAAGTCCTTTGGCTTTAATTACTTCCTTAGTCGTGCATTGTCAGTTAAGGAAACTACAACCGCCCAATGTCTACAAAACTTAAAATAGAAAGTCATTAGTTTATAAGAAATTAGCATTATTGATATTAATATGCTTATGGCTGGTTCATCCATTTACAGACAAATTAGCATTATCCATGTAATATTTTTCTCTACTTTACCACATATTTGCTGTTAATTTATTTTCTATAGAGGCCTTTTGGACTGTATCGCTACAAACTATAGTTCTAGACATATAATTCAGTTCAATTTTTTTCTATTATCAAAGAACAGAAAGAAGCAAACCTCAACAGGACGATAATTTTTTTATACAAACTATATTTCTACGCTAACACCACCAAATCAAACAAACAATAGAATAGGGAAAAAAAGAATACATAATCAGTTGCAAGTTATAGTAAATTGAGACCAGCTTAATCGAGACAGAATATTGAACGGGAAATCTAGGATTTTGGTTCTGCTATAGAACAAAATTTCTGTACGAGAGAGAGTGAAATAGCTAGGGAGGGAGATGGAGGGAGAATGTGTACCTCTCAAAGCTCCATTGAGAGAGAGGCGAGAGAGACGGTTGCGGCGACTTTCTTTCTTCTGCGGGAAATGAGTCGGAAACAAAGAGAGGCATGACTGAAAGAGCAGGAGGAGTCGGAGATGAAGAGCGACACGACTGGGAGAGCAAGAGGAGTCGGAGATGAAGACGGAGAGGCGAGAGAGAGAGGACAGAAACAAAGGAGAGAGAGAAGAGTGAGATTCTAGGTTTTGTTTGTCGTGACTCGTGAGTAAAAGAGAGAGAAGGGTTTTAGAGTTTTAGACGGGAGAGGAGAGCGGAACAAAATAAGGAAGAAGGTGTATCTTAACTTTTTAATCCAGCGACTTGATCTGCACCAACCTTGAAGCAGATCCAACGCTCTGGATTAGTATGCATTTGAGCTCCACTACATTAGAATGCACTATATATATATACACAACTATGCATTAGAGCGTATATAGGAACAAAGTTTTGTACTGTATACTTAGTTATGTATTGAAAATAATGCTCAATGCCTGTTTTTCTTTGGGGGCAATTCAGAAATGTGTACAAATATTCGGCAGGGGAGTATGGAATGAAGATTTTCCTTCTCATGCTTTAATTGCTCTTAACTAGAAGTTTGTCGTTAATATACAGAAAAGTTTGCTAGTACGCTGCTTTATTAAAATATAGCACTCTAGTACTAGGCAAGAACCATAAGAGTTTTGTACTGGTACATGAACTCCCTGGAAGCATACCGTTAACAGTTGGCCTCGTTACTTTGCCTAATCCTACTACAGCTGCTGAACCATATACTATCATTAGGATGATCAGTTGAGAACATAAATATGAGATAATTAACTACACAACAACAACAACTAAAACTTTTGTCCCAAACCAAGTTGGGATTGGCTAGAAACAAAATCCAACAAGATAACAGTCACCAAATATAAAACAATATATACTAAATACAATAATAATAGTCTTTTATCCCAAACAATCTGTTGAACCATACAATAGTTAGAACGAGTCGAGAAATATGAGACGATTATACATAATAAAACCACTCTTTCCACTTAAATGTTAGTTGTTTTATGAACAGCGCGCGCACACTACTTAGCATAGTTTGTGGGGATTGACTTGCTTCAAATTTCTTGTAATATCCAAATTTCCACACTTATTCTCTAATTGAAGTACGATTTTTGCCTTTTGCGAAAAGAAAGTGAATATTCTACTCCTTCAACTTGTCTACAGGGACGAGTGGCAGCTTCCCACCATAGATCTCAGGTATCTGGCTTTCTTCCATCTCTTCCAATAGTGTTTTTTGCAAATTCTTGTCATCTACAAACACAAACTGAACACATCTACTTTTAATTTTGGTTTTTGTGGAACACTTACAATCAGAGGTAATAATAGGTTGGCAGATCAGGTTAGGTAATAGGTGCCTATTGTCTAGCATTTCCACCTAAAAAAATGGAAGCGAATCTAAGTTGGACCCATTTTATAGTTTCTTGTAGAAAAGTTAGAGAACATATACAAGAGTACTGCATTGGTTATAGTTATGCACTTATGCTAGAGCATAACCTCTGACTGACTATGTAAATAACTAGATAAGAGAAAATTAATTATTGTAGGCCAAAGATCAGGTCTGAATGTCTGATTGTACCAGACCATTTAATAGACCGGGACAACCAATCAGAAATTATATGGAGCATTATTTAATTATTGATTGTGTATGGCCCAACAGGGGGTTGGGGTGGGGCCGTGGGGGAGGGATGTTTAACAGTCAACTGGCATAGATACGATCCCAGTTTCATCTAGTGAAAAGAAATCAAGGAAATAGGATGCTTTTCGTTAGAAGTTTAACTGAGAATTGCCAAATTACTGTATATAAAATTTATAAATCTGGCTGAATTTTTTCCCCAAGCATCCTTGCGAGTGATTTAGTGGACCAGGCAGAGAATTTCCTCTCTCTGCCAGTAGAAAATGGATCCAACCAAGCTCGTACTCGAAGACCATTTTGTAATTTTCGGTAAATTAAGTTAATTTACCTTTTTTTTAGTGTTCTTGTCAATGAAGGGAGAGATAATCTTCCATATCTTCATGAAGACGAATGGCACATTGATCAAAAGTACCTTACCGAGCCTTTCAGGATAGTAGTTCTGTACATGACAAGAAAAAAAATATAATTCACCTAAAATTCAAATTATATATAGGCATTCCAAAAGTTCAGAAAGAGAATAACAACAATGTCTTAATCATGCCTACAAGAAACACAACCTGATTCTTGCAGATTATAAAAACTATTCTCGGTAAATATGATATAATCAAACATATTGGAACAAAAAGATTAGTAGATGAAAAAAAGGGGGTATATTCGTCATGCCTGCATGATATCTAGGGCTGCCAGATAGCCTCGTATGTCTAAATTGGAATATCCCCATCCCTTGAGATCTGCTATGCAAAGGAATTTCTCTTGTTCACTTGGCAATCTGCATACACATACCTTATAAATTTTCTCAAATAAAAAGATGCAATGTGTTTAACATACCTTATCCAATGAATCTTAAATTTATAAACTTATAATCTTAAGCTGAGCATGAGAAAGACATGCAATGGGTTACATGTATAGTGGGGTATCCGTGGAAGGATTTCTTTTTCCATGGAAAAGAAAGACGTATCATGCTAAAAAAAAATGGCCTTATTTCAAAAAAATAATAATAATAATAAAAATCATGTCCTGAAGTACACACAAAGATCCTTAATTATGTGGATTCATAAAACACTGAAATAGAGTCATTAAAAATTGGCAAAATACTGAGAAGCAGGTCACTGAATATAGAACTATTTGGGATTGAAATGCAATGTGTAAATGTTGTATCTCAGTGGCGGATCTACCATTAGGGCGGGTGGGGCTAGAGCCCCACCTAACGCCGTCGAGTCCATGGAGCCCCACCTTAGCTCCAGCTAATTTTTTCTGCCATTGGAGCATTCAAAGATCCATTGTATGAGATGGATATATGATGAACTTATGTTGGTCTAATGTTCTTATAAACTCAGCCCCACCTAGTGTTCTCCAAAATGACACGACACGACACGACACGAATACAAAATTGGCATGACACGATCGTGCTATCGTGTCGTGTTGGGATATTAGAAAGTTTAACACGATCCAACACGACACGAACACGAATTAACACGACACATTGACACAAATTTAATTATTAATGTTAATTATTTAAACAAAATTAATAATTTAAATTCAATTTATAATACTATATCATATTATTTACCATCATTTGACTCATATTATTCTAATTTAATTATTATTTAGTAATTTTTTCCTTTACTTTAATTTTTTAATATATTCTTTTTTAAAAATAATAAAATAATTGACACGACTAACACGACGTATCGACACGACACGACACGATCGTGTTAGTTGTGTCGTGTCGTGATGCCTATTCTCACCATTTAACACGACACGACACGATTAAAAAAGTAGTTCGTGTCAACACGACACGACACGAGACTCTAACACGATCGTGTTCGACACGACAGGACACGCACGATTGGAGAACTCTAGCCACACCTAAATATTTTCCTAGATCCGCCACTGTTGTATCTATAAAATGTACGAGTTGGGTAAACAGTTACATGTAGAAGTACCTGGCACAGACTCTGTCCAGACAGTAAACTGAAAAACCTGTTAATTAAGGAAACATACGCCATTAATTAAGGTTCAGAACGAAGTCTTTGCTGAAATTATTACATAGAAACCTTTGTTTAAATGAAAAGGAGGGGAAATCAGATAGATCATAAGTGTTTGAATATTTGTTTTTTTCTGTTTTTGGTGCTTTTGTTCAGGTTACAGGGCATGCAAGATAAGCTTACGCTTGAACTCCTCAGTCTCTCCTTTAAAATGCTTTGCACCTAAAAGAACGACAATCGGTCGACCGGCCCTGTCAGATCCCTGTATGTAGTTGTGCAATTCAAAGTCAAGTTACTGCTAATCCTTAAAATCAGACCAATATACCCAGATCCAAAACACCTAAAACAAAACATCGTCATCCGAGATGAATCAGATGATATTGCATTTAAACAACCTAATGCGACATGACACACCAGAAATAGAAGGGAAAAAATATTTCTAGTTAAGTCTTAACTCAAGTACAAAGGAATGAGCCTGAATTTCCAAATATTGATTAGAGTTCCTTTCACAAATAACTTTAAATTGATCTGACAATAACATGGAATATGCTGCAGATTCTCATTAACTTCAGTGTCTGATTTATCTTATTGCAAAAGGGTTTAAGGGTGACTAAAGACGCACTTTTACTATTAAGTGTTAACTGATGTTTATATAGAAACTGAATGCTGCCTCTTATATCTATACAACACAACAGAACTCTGTTTTCAGTTCGAAGCTTTTTGCACACATTATATACTACTTATATACAACACAACGGACCTCCGTTTCAGTTCCAAGCTTTTTGCACACATTATATACTAAAATTTGATTAGAACCCACTATAATTTTATGCATAGTCATTACTGCATTAAAACAAGAATGATAAGCTCAAATATGAAGTAACTACCATTTATGGAAACATATAGGCATATCCAATTCATAAATTCAAGAATATTATAATTTTACAATTAGCTCAACCTGTGTAAAGAACTTGTTTTGGGCAATCTGATTAGGGACCTCGGTATCTGAGATGAAACCGTTTGGTACTGCCTCTTTTCTCCACTTGACATACTTCAACATCATAGCTGATGCTTTCTCTACATTTAGATTTCTGGCTTGTAAAAACCTCCTAAAAGTGGAATCATCTAGTTCCTGTGAACGCACAATTTCCTTTTATGTTATAAAGAGCATGTAACTGTAATGTAAACTAACTTTGGTTATTATGGAACTTCTTTTAAAATTGTCAGACGGCTTCGAATTTTGATTGGCCGATTTCAAGTGTTGTAATGAAGGGTGTGACAGTTTGCTTGAGCAATGTTTTGCGTCTAATTTGATTTGACGGATTATGCTTGGTCTCAAATTTGTAGAACTGAGCTATCATTTTCAGCATCAACTCTTTCACTTTCATGGTTATATTTGCTTTTCATAGTCAACTACGTTGCCCTAGCCACATAAATTATTTCCATATTACTTTTGGAATTGCAAAAAGCACGTTTAAAGGTTTATGTTAATATATTTTCTTTCTGGTAATGGTCTCTCAATGATCTGAATTGAGTTGATTTATGAGAACATAGGAATTTGTTCACTTCTATTTTTTCGATCTCCCTAATCTTACCCAAAAAAGATAATAATAAATAAATAACCTACATTATATTGAGAACAAACTTTTTTGGCAACCGAGATAACTAACAATATAGTTATCAAAATGTAAAAAAAAAAATATAATAATAGTTATTCTCTTCATACTTTAGTTTTAATAGGTTACAAGATTTTTGTGCAATATATATGAAACTTTGTATTATATTTTAGTAATTGTTATGTTATTAATTTTGAAGTAGGCTATAGCCATTTTTTTATCGATCGTCAAATAGAATTTGTTCTCAACAAAGCATAAACTAAAAAAAATTGCAAATTTTCTTTCTCATATATGTCATTTTGACCATTTCCGTTCTAATATCTCAAATTCAATAAGCTGAGATGCGCAAATACGTACGTTATACTTAAGTCAACTTCTAGACTCCTGGAAACAGTCAAATTAAGTCCCAATTAATTAATACAAAGCACGTGACGTGAACACTAATTTCTTTTTCCGACATAATCATATAACATTGGAAGCAAGAATCATATCATATGTTGTGGTCCCAGTTGAATTTAAGACGCAACCACCCGGTCCACCCCTTGGCTGCAACGTGTACCTTGCAACAGGGCTGTCAAACGTTTGGAACGGCAACGGAATGGTCCATTTCGTTTGCCGTTCCGTTTCTGATAACGAAACGAAATTTCATTCTGTCAACCGTTCCGTTTGGACGGAACGTCACGGAACGTGCATATTTGCACTGTATTTCACCCAAACGAATGACGAAATGCGTACCGTTTACTGTTCCGTTTCTGAAACGTAATGAAATTTCATTCCGTCAACCGTTCCGTTTGGACGGAACGTACACGGAAAACGGTACACGGTATACCGTTGACAGCCCTACTTGCAAGCAATGTTTTCAATACCTTACCGATACCCATACCGGCCAGTAGCCGAAATTCAGTATTTTTCCGAAATCTCCCGGAATTTCCTCTATACTGCCTTTTCGGTCACTGTTCCGGTATCCATTTCGGTCACTGTTCCGGTACCCAGTATTACCGGATTTGTCCGGTAGCCGGTAGGGTGTTGAAAACAGAGCTTGCAAGTAAAGCGCAGTAATGACTTGAGTAGGTTTCAGTTTAACAGTATTTTTTTCAAGCGTAAAAGATAATTGATAACTGCTATTCTAGGCAATTAACACTCTTTATTAAAAAAAGACTTTAATCTTTTATCAAATCTGATGGAGAGAACAAGTGCCGAATGCACATCTGACTGGTTCTCTAATGTTCGAAAAATGGAGACTAGTACTACATCCGGATTGGACTTTTTTTATTTTATTACTTTTCGGTTTCATCCTAGGAAACTTCTTTTTATTTCATTTTTACAAGCATTTTTATATTTTATTTTTTGACTTTTTCTTTTGATTCTACTTCTTTTGTTTTTATTTCTTTAACTTTTAAATTACTTTACTTTTAATGAAAAGATACGTGGCTAGACCCACATTTTTATTCAAAACAAATCTGATAGAGAGAAGAAACACAAATTCAATACTTTATTCTTAAATTTTTAATTATTCATTCAAACACTCAATTTTTATCTCACTACTTACAATGCATAATGTCCATTCCGATGAATATATACATAATGACTTTTAAGCTAACCGATAATACACTTCCTTATATGTTGCATAAAATTCCGACTTTTAAAAATTTTTATACCCACTAATTATTGCTTTAGGATTGATCTCTAAAGATTAATTTTGTAACATATTAAATTGATAGATCGCCATTAATTATTCACTCAGTATTAGATAGTCTATGCTTTCAGTGGCAGATCCAAGGGAAATAATGGACTTCAATGTCCCCCATTTTTCCCTAATCGTAAGTCTATGTGTGTAGTATCTATATATGTTGTATAGAAGTTGTTTTTTCTTTTCTTTTTTTTTAAAAAAAAAAACTTATGTGATACTAATAAAAGAATGAAAGAACTGATTTTTCTATAGTTGAAATGCTATGCTTTTAATATAATTGTTACATGTTATATTGGTATCAACATCGGATATGGCATTTTTTTTTCATCTAAAAAACAACAGATAGTCAGATAATACAAATTTCAACCAAAAAAAGCTACCATAGAGAGAAAGAGAGAGAGAGAAAGACCTTAGCAGCAGGATGTTGGGCTTGAACAGAGGCACGCAGCTCAGCAACTAACTTGGATTGCTGTTGGTTGGTTTCACTTTCTGTTTCATTTTGAGCTCTCTCTGCTTCTGTTTCCATGACTTGATTATTATGCTCCAAACTTTCTCCTCCTCTAGAAAGAAAGAAAGAAAGGAAGGAAGGTACACAAGTAGTAGGAGACAACACAAATTCAACTAAACTGAAATGAATATATATGTACGTATTCGTAATAATAATGATGTTGAGAGAAGGCAGAGGACAGGTGGGATACCTATGTCTAATAATGCATGAGAGTGCATACGTCAGGCAACTTGAATGAGGGAGGAGCAGCGGAGAGATTTGAATGAGTTGTTGAGCATCATAAATGCATTTGAAATTTTTTTCCCTTCTTTTTTGGAGTCTAACCCCGTAAAAGATTTGGTTCTTTTCCTCATGGATTGTTTAGTTATGGCGTGTATCAGATGTCAATTTTTGTAGTTTAGTTATTAATGACAAAATAGCCCCTCTCATACTGTCATACAAGTGCGTATCATCTACAGTAGCCCAAAGCGTACACAGCCGAAAAGTCATGGCGATCTAAAATCGGACTTATTTGTAGAAAAATATAGGGGTTATTTGGATCACATGAGAATAAGGCTAAGATTAATTATTTACTCTAGAATAGCCTCTAATAGCCTCTAATTCTGGCTATCCAAACGCCCCCATAGAGTTTAAAAGTCATCTAATGAATAATTTTAATTATGTTCACTTAAGCTGAGGTACTATGGAATGTGAATTCCCCTCAAATGTTCTTTCCTTTTATTTTGAAATAGAGAAATATAATAAAACTACATTTTATTGTGTGTACTAGACCTTTACCTTCAAACAGTTTCTAATTATTTTGAACAATTTTTTTTCGAGAAATTAAGCTGAGTTGACAACTATGCATTATGTGTAATAACAACAATTAAACTCAGCTGGGTTCTTTTATAGATATTTAATTTAAAAACAAGTTAAAAGACTTGACTCTAATTTATCTTTAAAAAAATGAATTGTTGAATAACCAATGTATTAGGTAATAGATAGTTGTGTATATTTAATGAGTAATTTAAAAAAGAGAAAATCAGGCCTATATATCCTTCGAATCATAGCTAATTGAATATATCCCCTTCTAGTCTTTAAATTTGGAAATATCCCCTCTAAACATCATTGCTTTAGATATTTGTCCTTTTGATTATTTATAATATTTCTTTAATTCTAAAAAAATTTTATCTTCCAAAAAAATTCTAAATTTTTTTTTTAAATTCGGACAACATTGCCCTCAGTCGATTCATCTACGCCATTTTCCTCCCTTTGTGATATCGAAAAAAATACTGGATATGAAGCTCATTGAAGCAATTCTTTCTGACCCATCGCCTAAGTTATTCAACAAATCAATGTTTCTTGCTCTGTTTTTTTTTTCGAAGATTTGACAGCGGCTGTCAAAAAAGAAAGCAGAAAAGCAACAAAAAGAAAAACCAGAAAAAACCTAAAACTAACAAAATGACAAAAACAAACACCTCAACCGCAGCTCTCTCTGTCAAAACTAATCGCCTCCTCCGCAGCCCAACTCGCCAAAACCTCTGCTAGTCTTGAAAGCCCTCTGAAAATTCTATTATTCCTCTCCAGCCAAATACTCCACAAAAGCGAAGAAGCTAGCTTAGCTTTCATTTGATCAGTACCTATGAACTGGTAAAGAGAAGAAAGAGTAGGTACCAGGGATTCCATTACCAGTAAGGGAGATAACGGAGAAAGCAAAATATCCCAAAGTCTTGCCGAAAACGGACAGGAGAAAAACAAGTGAAGAGCATCTTCAAGAGCATCCTGGTTGCAAAGTACACAATGTGGGGAGATAGCAGAATTTCTACGCAGTAGCTGTTGCTGAGTTAGGAGCTTGTTATTTCCCAGGAGGCAAAGAAAGAACTTGATTGAGGGAGGCACTTTAAAGTTCCAGAAAGCAGTCAGAGGGGAACGCATTTTACCAGAGAGAATCAAAGTATTATAAAGTGAAGCTGAAGAATAAGTTCCCTTCGGATTCCAAATCCATCTCACTTGATCAGGAAAGCTGGAAGAAGGAGAAACAGAAGGTAAATTGACAATCAAGGTGTCATCATGTAACTTCCTTGGCAGTGGGAGCAAGTTATTGAGACAAGGAAGGGCATTGTTGAGGCTGATTCTGGGGTGAGATGCTGGTGCATCGCCATTGAAGCAGTTAATGACTGGTTGACCTCCCCAATTGTCAAACCAGAATGACACTGAGGAACCATTTGTAACTGTAGCCCTTGTCGAAAGTTGAAACAAAAATCTGAGCTTGACAAGATTGCGCCAGAAGAAGGAACCCTGTTTATTCCAAAGAATCGGAGATGAGCAGTCCCGCATAGGAGAATAAAGTGCACTAGCTAATGTGAACCACAAGGAATTCCTGTCAGTGTACAACTTCCAAAGCTAGCGAAGAAGTAGAGCTGTGTTTTGTAATTTTAAATCAATTACACCAAGACCTCCGAGTTTCTTAGGCAGGCAAACCTTGCTCCAAGCCAACAAGCTCATTCTCTGTTTACCCAAATCATTCAAACCCCAGAGAAAACGCTTTCTGTGTCTATCAATTGCATTGATTAGCCAGGATGGGAGTGAGAAAACAGACATGAAATATGAGGGGATCGCAGAGAGCACTGAAGAAATTAAAACTAAACGGCCAGCTCTGGAGAGCAACTTGCCTTGCCAGCCTGAAAGTTTGCGTTCAATCCTATCAAGTATTGGCTGAAAACACGTCCGGGGAGGCTTCCCAATTGTAAGGGGTAAACCTAAATAAGTCATTGGCAGCTGCCCTTTCTGGAAGCCAAACAACTGTTGCACAAAATCAGAGATCTCACTGGACGGGCCAAAAGTAAGAAAAGCCGACTTAGTTGTATTGATCGATAAACCTGAGCACTGTTCGAAGAGAGTGAGAGTCAGCTTGAGGGTTCTTAGAGTTCTGCCGTCAGCAGCAGCGAAGACAATGGTGTCATCCGCATATTGTAGTAGTTGGAAATGGTCAGTAAGCTTGTAGGAAATGCTGCTCTGTAGTGTCATGGCAGCTCCATGACACATGCGAGTTAGGACATCCGCTGCTAGCAAGAAGAGAAAAGGTGAAAGAGGATCCCCTTGACGAAGACCTCTTCTGTGGCTGAAAGTGCTTCCTAGCGTGCCGTTTACAAGAACAGCAGAGGTGGAGGTCGAAAGAATGGTATGAATCCATTTAATAAAATTGGTGGGGAAGCCACGATGATGAAGCAGGGAGAGAAGGAAATTCCAATTGACCGAGTCGAACGCTTTGAAGAAATCAAGTTTGAAAAGAATTGCCGGGCTATGAGTATAGTGGAGGTGATTGACAATCTCTCTCGCAGCAATAAAATTCTCAACGATAAATCTCCCTTTTAGAAAGCCTGTTTGGGAAGGCGAAATTAGATTCATCATGTGGGGTTGTAGTCTTCTTGCAAGAACTTTGGAGACCAGTTTTGGGATATAGTTTAAAATGCTGATGGGACGAAAATCGGTAACAGCTTGAGCTCCTTCTGATTTGGGAATCAAAATAATGTGCGCAAAGTTGAGTCTTTCAAGCGAAAGGTTATGTTGATAAAAAGCTGTGAAAATTTCAACCAGAATTGGTTTGAAAGTAGGCCAATGGATCTTGCACAGCTCATTAGACAAACCGTCAGGCCCACTGGCCTTGTTATTGGAGAGCTTAAAAACCGCATCTTTAATTTCGTCCTCGGAAAAGGGAGTATCAAGGCATGAGAGATCATGGTTAGCTGAGTAAAGACTGTTGAAATTAATGGATTTGACCTCTTTTTCCTCTCCGAAAAGTGACCCATAGAAGGAGGAGAAAGCTTGAACAATTTCATGGGTAGTACAGACAGTGCGATCTTGTACAAGGAGAGAATTGATTGACTTTTTGGTGCGTTTTGAAGACGCCATGGCATGAAAATAAGAGGTGTTTCTGTCGCCATACTTTAACCATTTTGATCGAGCCCTCTGATGCCATTTGATTTCCAAAATGTTTGCTAAGCGAAAAGCCTTTTCTTTGATATTAATTCTAAGCAAAAATTCAACTCTGGACAAAGGCCTGAGCTCTTCAAGCTGATCAAACATCGCAACGAGCTTCTTGGAGTTTAGCAACGTTAAATTAGGCCTGTTAAAAGTAACCTTGCTCCAAGTTTGTAAGTTCTGGTGAAACAGATCCAGAATTCCTGAAAAACGCTCCGCTGGATTCTGGGCCAGATGGGCCTGAAAAGAATGGGCCGGGTTCCAAAAAGTGTTCGCAATTGCCGGGAAGTCTTTATGTAAGAGCCAGAAATTTTCAATTCTGTAACGTTTTGGTTGAGTAGCGAAACTAGAGCAACGCAACAACAATGGAGTGTGATCCGACACCATCGTAGGTAGAGCAGAGAGAGAAATATTGGGGTGATCAGTCAGCCAAATTGGGGAGAGGAGGCAGCGATCGAGTCTTGAAAGTATGGGTGTAGGTTGCTTATTTGTCCAAGTGAACTTTCTGTTTTCCAACGGAACATCAAGCAGTTGAAGATCTTCAATAACTGAGTTGAAAGCATCCATCAAGGCAAAGTCTGTAGTGAGAGTTGACCTCTCATTGATCCATCGCGTAAGGTTGAAATCTCCTAAGAGAATCCATTTGGCGCACGCAAGGGAGGACAGAAATCGCAATTCAGAAAGGAAAGAAGACTTGAGGTTATCCGCAACAGGCCCATAAACATTTGTTATCACGATAATAGCATTTGTTCTTGAATCTTGAAGGATTGCAGAAATAGTATGTGTAGTGACAAAACTGTTTTTCAATTCAAAGTATCGCTTCCAAGCAATCAAGCATCCTCCACGAGAACCGATTGCATCAAGGGATACAACCGAATGTGCAAAAAAGGAAGGAAGTAGAGAGGAAATAAGCGAAGCAGAAGCAACAGAAATTTTTATTTCTTGGAGCGCAACCAAATCACAACGAGAAGTTCTAATTAAATCAGAGACAACACGTCTCTTCTCAACATCCCCCAAACCACGAACATTCCAAGATAAAAAATTAATTGGTTTAATCATTAAAACAAAAGTAAAACGCAATCCTCAAAAAGCACTTAAACAGCAAGGAAAAAGACTTCCGGGGATCAATCATAATCCACCGGCTCCAGATATCTATCCTCAATATCTGAAACCTCTAAGATAGCAGCACCGCTGGTAGCACCAAGATCACCACCTACGCCATCAGAAGCGTTGAGCTGAGAGGAAGTCAAAGGGGGCCCTTCACAGGATGCACGGCGTGCAGAGACCTGTGCCTTAATGGGAGAAGGAATGACATTAATTTCATGTTCAGTTGCCTTTCTCCAATGTAATCGGGACTTATTATTCTCAAAAGTGAGAGTAGAACTGACATATTTATCTTGCGCAAGAATTTCATGGACAGTTTCGCTAGGAAAACCAAGAATAGTGGCAATGTCAATGGTTTCCGCATAGGTGATCGGAATATCCACAAAACAGTCAACAGTGGGCTGGTTAAGAACTAAACCACAATTTGGGCCATCAGTCTTTCTAATACTTTGGGCCCGAGTAACTAAAGCCTTTGATTTTGGGGGCCTGCCTCTACCTCTTTTTTGAACCATATTAGCGACAGTAACTGGGGGAACCTGATTGGCAACAGGCTGGCTCTGCAAAGTCAGAGAACCCTGATTGACATCAGGTACAACTGACCCACAAGGAAACGCCACGTCGCTAATAGAAGCATCTAGAGCTGTCAGGTTTGGTTCAGGGGTCACATGCGCTGAGGGGCTAGTGACCGTTGGGACAAAACATTCTTTGGAATGTAGCTCAGGAAAAAGAAACAAGTGGCTAACCTGAGTGTGAGAAGAATGCTCCTCGCCACGTGGAAGCATCAGAGGAGTCGTCCAATCATCATCCCCACGTGCAAACTTGGACTGGATTTTGTCACGACCTCCTACCGAAGCCTCCAATTCAATGAGGTCCACTGGAGAGAGTCTTTTCAGGGGCGGATTGATTGTTTGTGGCCCAGCTGTGGCATCCTGGGAATGACTGAGAGTGTAGCTCCCGGCTTTAGACTTCGTCGGAATGGAGAGATCCCGGCGCAGCAAGGTAACTCCTTCCAAGGGATGTTTTCCTTTGTCCTTGGCATGTGAATGGCTTGAAAGGTAGGGTAAGAAGTGTGGTGGCACCTGCTCCGGTGGAACACCTCGGAAAATCTCTTTCAGAGCTTGCTTGGAGAAGGTGATCAAGTCTCCTTCTTCATGTACCTCAGGTGGATTCTGAGCAAGAGGAGAAGGCGGAGGGGTCCTGAGGGAGGGACGCACAATGCTCGGAGGAGGATCAGGGGCGTCAGAGGATTCAAACACCGGTGAACATTTCCATTTGTCAATGTATACTAGTGCAGAATACTTGAACATGCCGATAAAGAATTCAAGGGAGCGTGGAATCTTTCGAAGATCAGAGGTGGCGACGGCCACCTTCCAGCAAGTCATGGAGCCTATCTCTTCAGAGGATACAGTTCCCAAATAAGTGGCGAACTTTGAAATTGCATTTGAAACAAAATCTTCTCGCTAAAGATCAGGCGGAATACCAACAATTTTGAGCAAGACTTTGAAACCAGGAACCTCCAAATCTACACTCAAAAAAGGAGACCAAAGTTGAACTGAGTAGCCAAACTCCCACCAATTCTCTGGAAAAGCCAGCGCCAAATCCAAGTCTTGAACATTTGGTGGCGGCTCAACTAAGAAATTTCCCCCCACAAGACCAGCCACTGAAACCTGAACAGAGGTGACCAAGCCTGTACTAGCACACTGATGAGCGATGTCATCAATAGAAAGATCAACCTCGAAGTGAGAAGGCTGAGAGATGACCAGACATTTGCCGAGGCGAGCGACTGCCTGGTGATAGGCTTCATCTCTAGTAAGATGGCAGGAAACAGCCTTAGGTCTTTCAAGATCTGAAGGCACAACTGAGTGCAAGGAGGTATCACCTTTTAGGAAAAGCTCAGAGTAGCCGACCTCGAACTGAGTAGAAGCAGGAGGAGAAGGGCCTTTGTTAAGAGATGCCGATTGACTCCCAACGGCGCTGTCCGTTGGAGTCACATCCGGGCACTTAACGTACTCATGGCCAAACTTCCAGCAGAAGGCGCATCTGGTGTCATTTGGACAGGTTTTGGAACGATGACCTCTTTCAAAGCAACGGTAGCATCTCAGACGCCATTCCTCATGAATCGGCTTGGGAGGAAAGGATAGGGTTATTGGGCTGGTGGGGGAGCGAATGAAAGATGGTGGGGGAGGTCTGCGAGAGGTAAGGCGAGGATTGTGTGACATGGAGGTAAAGTTGTCAGTAGGGTTTGGCAAGAGAGGCGAGCGAGCGGAAGGTTCAGAGAGTTTTGGAGAGGAGAGAAGAGCTTGGGAGTAAGAGGGATGGGGGGAGGGGTAAACCTTCAAAGGCTGTGTGCGCGGCGGGGAAGGAAGGCTTCTGTTCTTCCGACGCCCTGCTACTCTCCACTCAGCACTCGGCTTCTGTTTCTTGCTCTATTGCTCTGCTCATCAGTTGTTATTTGCAAATAACAATGGAGAATCACAAAATAACTAGTATTTATTGCTTCTCCAAGATAAATCGCTGAACCAAAATAGAAAGTGTAGAAAGGCACCGATGCTGATAAACAAATAGAAACAAACGCATAACAAATGCAAAAATTTGTTTTGTTAATTAACAAATGTAAATAGGGAAGAATTGAACTCTGCAAGGACTGTACAAGAAAAACAAAAATCCATCTGACCCGAATTTTATCGGGTTGAAACATTGATCAGTTTGGGTCGGATTTAAATTTTAATATCCCAGTTGTACTGGATTGGGTCTTAATTTTAATCTTGATAACCCGTATCCAACCCATTTAGTTAAATCATCCTCTTATATGAGATACTCTAACAATATCGATTCACATTTACTCTCGCACAGCAATAACCTGAACTACAACTCTTGTTAGCTCACTGTTTTGTTTTGGTAATTCTTACAATATAAAAGGGTTCCCTGTAAAGATTTCATTTTGACTTGTTAGACTTCTATGTCTTAGAAATTAGAAGTTTATATCCTTTAACCTAATAAAATTTTTATCCTCTGGTACAGTTCAGCATACTAGATATAGAACTTGAGGTTTTTATGACAAAAATGGCAATATGTTTTAAGTAAACAGGTTTGTAGTTGAATATAGAAATTATGACGATGAGTAAAAAGTTGTGTTTTTTTTTATTTTGTAACTAGCTTATTTAATTTTCTTGACATAAGTAAATTATGACCTGGTTAATTTGGGAACCCGTATAAACATGTAGATAAAAATTTATATGGGTTGGATTAGGTTACGGGTGGATCAACTAAAGAAATTTTTTAATCCGGTATAATTGGATTGGAATTGAAATATTGATAAAAAAAATTTTTGCAAACTCATCTGTTGTAGAGCCCTAAATTCTGCTACTGAGTACCAACTTAGATTTCAATCAAAGAGGAACAATGGATGGGATCTATGTCGCATATCATCTCAAGCAATTAAGTTAGAGTTGAGCCTACGAGCTTTCATTGACAAAATAATAATAATAATAATAAATAAAAAGTTACAGTTTTTAATAATAGTTGCACTTTGTCCCTCTTCATTTGGAAGAATGTCTAACTAAATTAAGAATAACTAGCTTTTGATACGCGCTTCGCGCGTGAAGCATTGTTACCATTCATATATGTTACCATTCACATATAATATAAAATAATATATATGTTACTATTCATATAAAATCCAATGTATAATTCGAAAGCATACAAATAAAATTAAATAAAAAATTGAAGAAGAAACCTCATAAAGGACACAAAAAGCCATAAAATGACAGCAATCTCCTAAAATCGAACCAACAGAGCTGCAAGTAAGAAGGAAATATGACAAATCAGCCTAAAACTCAAACGAAACTGATAATCAGGCCAAAAGTGAACCAATAGAGATATTTTTTAATGAATATTCCTCATATATATATTTTGAAAGGTAGTAAAAAAATCTAATGTTTCACAAAGGGTCCGACCACATCTGATATTTATGGTTACTTGAGGATGCAATTTGCTACTTTGCACATTGGTTGAACCGAGCAACACATGCATATATTCTTCAACCATTAATAGAATCTCAATTGCCTAATATAACTTTCAGAAACCTTTATTTTGCTGAGGCAAAGTTTTAGAAATAACTTACTTTAGCATCTCGCATCATACTGGCATGATTATGATCAAACCAAATTGTGTCTGATATGGCAATATTCCTACATAGACTTAGAGATGTTAAACGGAATCAGTTTAGTAAATTACAGTATAATTGTAAAAATTTAAAAGAAACATTAACCAAAAAAAATGTCACTGCTGCTATCATCTAAGGCCTGACGAATTAATGCCAACAACCATGCTGAAGAAAAATAACACGTAGCATAATCTTCAGTCACCATGTGCTCAGTTAAAAAAAAAAATCGGCACAAACTAATTTATTAATAATGTGTTTAGCTGAAAACGATTGGCAAAAATTAATTTAATTTCCAAAAAAAACATTCACAACACCTATACACTCTGCAAATATATTTACATATCTAATCCTCAAGAACGGAATTCAGATTGTAAATTTATCCCAAATTAGCATCAAACACAAAACTAACCTCGAAGCATCCTCAAGTACACTGGATTTGCCTTTGTTTTATCCTCTGTGCGGATCAACACAAACCTTAGGGTAAACAAAAAAGACAGAAAATTTTAACAGAAAACACATAAATTAATCAAACAAAGCGGCTATTAATATTTTACAATGATTTTCTTCGCTAATTCAGCTAGAGAGGAAACATAGATGAGAGAGAGGGGAGAGAGAGAGAAAGAGAGCGAGAGCGAGAGAGAAATGAGCTGATAGGATCTTCTCCGACCTTAGTACAGTGCGTGATTGGCAAGCAGAGAGATAACAACACCGATTGAGCTCGTCACGTACAGCCTCACATCGCCCTGTTACCTCTCTCAGCCTCTCCCTTCATCTCTCACTTCGTAGATTGATCTAGCACACCATCTTGAACCTGAAAGTTTATAACTACCATTAGATGCAATAGTTTTAATATACACATATAAGTATATAATATATGTAAAAAGATCTGGCAAAAGCCTAGTCCTAACAAAGAGAAAGCAAATAACAATAGAAACTTATCATCTTCTGATCTTACTGCTAATAACTTGTCCTAAATGTTGAGATTTCTGTTTCAACAAAACTTAAGATGACAAACCAAGTCCAATTAGTACCAATCAAGCCTAAGCAAACCTAAAACTCGTAATCAGGCCTCAAATTCAATTTAACCCAAATAAAACCACAATCTAACCTGACTGGTACAGTACTCAAGAACTATTTGATACTGCAAAGAGTTAGAAGGAACTTCAAAAAAAAAATAATAATAAATAAATAAAATCACGGTACATCCTTGGATCTAATTAATTTGTTGATGGTTCGACCACATGGTAATAAGATTAACTGAAATAGCTTCCTGGTCTCTGGTCTCCACTTGCGGCTATAGGACTTCATACCTGTACTCATCAAGCACATCATCTGAGTCGCAGTCGACTTCCTTGAGCTCCTGGAACCAACGGCTGACCAACGGGTCCCTAATCTCCCTCTACTCTGCATCGAACAGTGTGGCCTTGATCTGCTCAAGCAACCTCATCAATCGATTCAGTCACTCATTTGGAGAAGAAGGGAGCCAAGGAGACCAAAACCGGAGCTCAATCGGAAGAGGAAGACGCGATCTAAACGCATGTACCATCGACATCGATGATAGAGGGCGGAGGTGTGCAAAATACGGCGACAGAGAGGTGATTCACCGCTCTCGCCTCGGGTGTTGCGCCTTCCCGCACTGAGTAATGGAGCTGGACAGAAGAATCCAGAGAGAGAAAGAGGAAACCTGTACTGAAAGGAAGTAGATACCCTATCTTCCCGTGTAGTCCTTCGTGCATCCCTCTTGTTGTCTCCAGACGGAATCACGGAAACACATGAAATAGCAATCGCAAAATCGCAGCAGAGAGGAGCACGAAGCTAGAGAGACAGAAAATCTGGAACGAACTGGGTTAGTGGAGCTGAACGCAGGAGATCCATTGCGCTCGCGCAGAGGAAAAAATCGGACGGCGTTGAAATTGAACGGTGTTTTTCAGGTTTGGAATTGAATGCTTTATAATATAATTTATAATAGCAATGTTTTTCAAAGTCCAAAAAAAAAAAAAAAAAAAAAAACTGCTGACATCAGCAATTTATTGTAGAAAATACTCCTCAAATTGGAGTATTGTTTGATTGCAATTTGAAGGTTATAAAAGCTCAATTTAGGCACAACTTGATATCTTAAATTTCTGTTCCCATATATTAGTATTAGAGAGAATAAAGCAATTTGAAGGTTATAAAAGCTCAATTTAGGCACAAATTGATATCTTAAATTCATGTTCCCATATATTAGTATTAGAGAGAATAAAGCAAGAAGATGAAACGTTAGGGGGGAGAAAAACAAACATGCCATCGATTTTCTGAGTTGTTTTTTCGATATCTAAAATTCAAATGGCCAATCCAAACTATTCAAATTGTTCACTATATTGAAATACCCTTGTAGACCAAATTTTACAAATATCTTTGTTATTTATTATGATATTTTCAAAAAAAAAATAAATATTATAATCGGAGTATTTCATGCCCTCCAATTTGAAAATATCATAATAAATAGCAAAAAAATTCAAAAAAAATATAAAATTTGGTCTCCAAGGATATTACAATATGGTGATTAGCTTGAATGCAATTGACAATTTGAAGTTTAGATCTCCAAAAATAACTCGATGGGATATTAGCCTTTCTCTCATTAGGGTAAAAGTACTTTTGTCCAGAATATTTTTTTTATAAAAAATTCAGAATAAGAATATTATTAGAACTAATTAAAAGGACAAATATCTAAAGTAGTGATGTTTAGAGGGAATATTTACAAATTTAAACATTAAAAGGGGATATATCTAATTGGCTACGATTTGAGGGGTATATGACTGATTTTTCCTAAAAAATAAGTGTGAATATTAAAAACAGTAAGTGTGCATTGTGTCATTAGCTATGCATAGACAAAAAAAAATATATTCAATAGTTGCTAACTAATGGTTATGACCGATTAATATGGATAAACACATTTTACAATAATTAAGATTAGTTATTAATTAATAGTTAAATGTGCATTTAAGAAGGCCAAAATATATTTCGTTCCAACTGCATCTCAAAACACTTAACGTATTAAAGTGGTCACGTACTCTTACGGTCTTACCGCCCTACGTTGGATGCGACCATGAATTCCTACCATCGAGTTGGCACTTTACAACTGGACTGTTCCAAATTAATTGCAAACAAACTGACCTGAATTGAATCCAACAAATCAAAATCCAAACACGTTTGATCTCATCAAGGCTCAAGCTTACCACTTCTAGGTAGGCAAAGGCACATGACTGATTTTATTATTATTTACTTTTTGCCGGTTGCACATGCCTAATTTCAGTCTCACTCCGACTAAAATAGGCCTCGACTTATAATACACGAATCCTACTGCGTAGATCCAACAACACGAATTCAAATCCGGTGTAACACTATATTATACAGCGCGACAATTCGAATCGTTCAAAATTAATTTATCGATTTACATTTGTTATAGATGAATTGAGAGAAATGAAAAAGAACCAGTACATTGATTTTGAATGATCTGAATTGCCGCGCTATATCGAATTTGAATTTAACAAACAGACTTATGCTTTCCCCTCTCTCTTTGGTTTAGAAACTCTAGTGCTGTAAATATTTTTTTTATTTTTCTAGGATTATGAAAACAAAAAATGAAAATTAGTGGAAAGTCCAAAAATTTATGTAATAGTTTGATCAAGCAGAGGTGGCGAATGAACTAGCTATTGTGTCACATGCAGGGCTGCCAAACATGAAAAACGAGCCCTAAGTCTGTTCCGTTTCGATAACGAAACAAAAATGTTCTTTCGTTTCCGTTCTGTTACGTTAAACAAAACGATTTTTTATTTGATTTTCATATTGTAATTTCTTATTTTCGTGTTCTGTTTTAGTAAACTAGTATGATTTTTTTTTTTTTTTGGTTTCGTTTTTGTTTTGTTTTTGAAAACAAAATTATTCTCCTTCTATTTCTGTTCTGTTTTGGACGGAACGAAAACTTGTGAAACATGCAACATATTGACAACCCTAGGTACTTGAAAATTACTTTTGACGGGTCTGACTTCTAAAAGCACAAATCCCATTAGACGTTTTGTGACTTCTGTCGCCGCTTCTATGAGTGAAATTTTAAATTTACATCTTAACTTACACACGAGCACTTTTTAATTATGCTGCTTTGAGTTCGTATTCTCTAGGCACTTGAAAGGGTGAATATATATGGTCGTACTGATTTTAAAATGTTCAATTTTTCACACATGAACAGGTCTTTAAAAAGAAAAAGCAGCTCTTAAATATAATTTCGTACTCATGACATAAAATTTGTTCATTTTATATAAAAAAATATTCCATCAAATTTGAAGTCATCTATTCCTTACAAAGCAATTATAACTAATTATTATACAAATTTGCATTTTTTGGAATTTTTATCCAATTTTTCTAGCATTAATATCTATATAAAAGTAATCAATCATGCACGTACACTTTTCTTTTGTTCCGCTACATAACATGTTCGCACTTTGAATAAACACAAAGATAATTTGTTGGTTTTTATTCGAAAGTAACATTAAGAGAAGTCTTGTTTGTGCATAGAGAAAGAGGACACTGAAATGGGAGAGATTTGCATGATATATCACGCATATATTGCTTGATTTTGTATTTAAATACTTTCTGAATCGTGCAAACAGTATTAGCTATATATCATATGATTCGTGTAGGAAGCATAGTCAGAATTTGTTTGCAAATTAGACTATTTTGTGTTTTGATTAAAATTTGATGCCAACATAATTGTAATTAGTATATTTAATAATACATATATATTTTCAAATTAATTGCAATGAGATATTTACTAGAGAAAATCAATAAAATTACATAATAAAAATTTAATGATACCAATAAGAAAGCTTTGGCAAATTCTCAAACTCATGCCACATAATTTTTACAATATTATAAGTATCGTTACAAGAACAAATCCAAAATATAGGATACTATATAGTTCAATTGTGCAATTTGTGATATGTATTGTCATGAAATAAATATGGAAGTCATTCTAATTTGCGATATGTATTGTCATGAAATGAATAGCTAATTTTGAAACCAACAATTAATGTAAAAATATATTTTTTTTTCTATTTTAAGGAGCAAAGATGCGCAGTAACATTAGGATTTATTGTCGGTTACATCTATATTTTGTTTTAAGTAAAATTAGGTTCATTTGTAACCCTAAAAAAAAAGAAGAAGAAATAGTCAATGTGACAAGGAAACATACAAAAGTAGATAGATTGTAGAAAATTAAAATCAATATTATATTGATTGTGAAAGAGTTAAAAAAAATATATTATCTTGTTATATAATCGTAACCTATTTTTTGCACGTCCACAAATTTTAGATCGATTACAATCAATTTTTTATTATTTCATAGTTGATATGTAATGTAGTATATTTTCCTAATTTTCATGATTATACTCACACTATTGTAATGCTAAATTGACCATGAAATAAATAAAAAATAATATATATATTGGACGAAAAATTAATTTGGTGCAAATTAGAAATTCTTTACAAGTTAGATAAAAAGTTTCAAATTTCAAAGGTAAAATATAAATCAATTAATATATTAAATAAACAAACGATGGAAACATCAAGCCTCATCTGGTGTATACAATTATAAAATCTAAATTGGAGATCATGTCTATCGCAACTACGATGCTATCAAATTTTTCCACACTTGATGTTGACTTCAAAAGAAAAATCCACAATTTCATAATTCATAATATTCGTTCGAACGCATGATACCTGCAATTTCATACCCCAGAAAATTCTAGATCCACAATTTCTTTGTTTTGAAGGTTGGCATCGGCCAACGATTCGTATTAATAAGAATGGTATGTAAAAAAATCCACAATTTCATACCCAAATTTTTCAACACTTATGTTGGAAATTATTTTGATCTCAAATACGTGCTCGTTATTGGATGCGATCATGCGAGTATGCGACCATAAAATTTCTCGGGCTATATAATACAACCTACTGTGTCTGTGGCCGACACAGGAGAAAGGCCGTAGAATCAACACACTCCGACCTTTAGCAGAGTTTTTATCAGAATTGGTTACTACCATCCCCTCTTTTTCCATCCATCCCATCCACAGACTCCTAACAGACTTTTATGAATCCAGAGACTGACCCAGTCTATTTAAATCTCCTCTCCCACTCTAAATCTAACCCTAGTCGCCTCCTCTCCTCTCAGATCAGACCAGATCCGATTCTCTCCTCTCCGCTCTCCACTCCGACCCACTCCGACCAGATCGCCTCATCTCTCTCGTAAGCCTCCTTCCTCCGCCTACGCCTACACCTCCTCCTGTTCGCTCCTCCTTCGCCTCATCTCGCTGTCCGAGGAGGAACTCAAGGTGTTCCGTCACAGACGCTCAGAAAGTTGAAAGAAAAATGTCGGACCTCACCAACATGTATGGAGCACGAAAGGATAAAGTTCAGGTGCACTTTGCTTCTTCACTATCAACCTTTTTTTTTTGTTGTAACCGACACAAATTTGTTGGGTTTATTTGAAAAATTCGAAACTGTCCTTGCAGTTTGAGTTGTTCACATGATAAAGTGGGTCACCAGGACTTCTTTACCTGACTAATTAGTGTATTGAGCCTAACTAATTTTCATGAACACAACAGCAACAGAAACAATGCCTTTAGTTTATTGGATCCAAACAATCCTTTATTTTATTCTACATAAATTCTTTATTTTGAATTAACCTCATTTTATTGCTTAATTTCAGATTCAAGGGACACAAGAAGCAAATTTTGACTGAATTTACAGAGTTGTTAGTGATGAATTTCGAGTTTACATTCGATTTGTAATAGTTGAATGTAAACTACTGCGTTTGTTGTGGGTTAATTTGTGTAATGGATGCTATTGTAAGTAGAATTGTTCAGTTAGTTTCTCTAAGGGATCATCTTATTTTATTTGTATGTATTGTGCTATTATTAATGGATGATATTATTAATACAATTGTTCAGTTTGTTGAAATAATGGATAGTATTAACGTGTTTAACTGAACACAAATAATAGTGAAATCAATTTTCTGCTTCAACTAACTGAACACATAAACCTTTTAGTTCAACCTTTAACGTATTTAACTGAACACAAAATTACGAAATTTTTATTTTCAGATGCAACTAACTGAACAAATAAAACTTTCAGTTCAACCTTTACCGTATTAAACTGAACACAAAAGTACGAAAATTCCATTTTCAGATGCAATTAACTGAACAAATAAACCTTTTAGTTCAACCTTTACCGTATTAAACTGAACACAAAAGTACGAAAATTCCATTTTCAGATGCAATTAACTGAACAAATAAACCTTTTAGTTCAACCTTTACAGTATTAAACTGAACACAAAAGTACGAAAATTTCATTTTCAGATGCATCTAACTGAACACTTACAACTTTTAATTCAACCCTTATGGTATTTAACTGAACAAATAAACCAGTACATTTGATAACGTCAGCATCTAGAAATTTATGAAAAATTCTGAAAAATTTTCACTGACGTCAGCACGCGAAAAAATGGAGGTGAGGTCCATTTTTGACCTGTGGATGGGATGGATGGGAAAATGGTGGATGGTGTGTATCACACCTGGTTTCTTATGTATAAGTTGTAAGTTTACAACTGGACAGTTCCAAATTAATTGCGAACGACCCGAATTGAATCCAACGGGCAGCGGATCAAATTATCAAAATCAAACACGTTGGACCTCATCTAACTTAGCCCGTTTTGCACTCGGACTGAAATAGGCCTCCACTTTAGCCTAACCAATCCTACTGTGTGGACCCAACAAGCCCTGAATTTTACATTTTTGAGTGCGCCTGAAATTTTCAAGCTGAAAGAACCAAATACTAAAAAGGCTTTGTGGCGCTCAACGGCTCAAGTCATTCTCTAATAAATAACCATGATATGAAATTTTTCATTTTAGCCTACGGGCAGTTTCATTTTTCAAAAAAAAAAAAGTTCATTTTATGGATAATATTGAATACTCCATCAAATTTGAAATAATCATTAAAATCTACATATCATTAGCTAGTTTTGCTAGCATTAAAATCAACATATAAAGTAATTATGTACACTTTTTTGCGCTACGTATACCTACCAAGATCCAAGAGTCCAACACTGACGAGTGCACTTTGTGTTTGGACGAGAGGAGAATAAGGAATTTGAATAGAGATGAGTGTATTCATTATTTATTATTCTAATATCAAGATTTTGTTGGAATATGAATAAGGGTCCGAATAAGTCCAAATTTCTTATTCTTGTGTTGTTTGGTTTTCTCCGGAATAAAGAATAAGGGGCTTATTCCTTATTCACACCGAGACAAGTTTTGCGTCTACGTGGAGAGAGCGGGCGGCGAGCATAACTATTTGCATGATGTATCACACACCTTTGGTTGATTTCTTATTTAAATATCTCGTGAATTAAGAACGCAATATTACCTATCATTTTTTTGCATGTAGGAAAATATACTAAATAGCCAAATTCTTTAGCAAATAACACTATCTTAATTTAATTTAAAAAATTGATAGAAACTTATCTCTAATTATTATTTTTATTATTATGTGCATATATTCTTTTTAATCTTGCAACAAGATACTAGAGAAAATCAATAAAGTTACATAAAACAATAAAATATTTATGTTTCCGAACAAATATTAAAGCTTTGTTTGAATGAAACATCTATTAAGATAAAAGGTTTATTTGAAGTGTTTTAAATCACAAATATTAACATATTCCACAAATATTAACAATTTTTTTAAGAATTACACGATACTTATGTAGTAATCGGGATTGCATGACAGTTGCTTGAGGTGGCTCATTTTGCGAAGAATTTTTTATGTCTCTATTAGTATTCAACAATATCATAAATAGAGTTATTAATTATTTTTTAGAACAATACTTGAACTCATTCTTTAATCTAGAATTTCAAATTTTTTATGTCTTCACTTACTTGATTTTATTCTAGTAGAATTTCCCTTAGCACAAGATATTTTTTTTCTCGTTCGAAACAAAAGAAAGAGAGCGGAAGAGAGAGAGAGTTGACCAAAATGATATAACAACATAAAAGTAACTGGAGGTGATATTTTCATTCCAAATATTGAAAACAACATAATTGGTTAATATGACCTTTTTTGAAGAATAAATGTGGATATTGGAATAAGTAGTTAGTAACAATTGCAAATTTAGCAAATTAATTAATTTGTCAACTGTATTCTATTAAATACATACATACTATTTTGTGATTTAGATATATAAAATCCAATAAAATTATATTATTATTGGTATGTTATATTTTATTGTATCTACTATATTTGAATATTATATTGTTATTAATATCAATTTCCAAATACACAAATAAATTATTACTATAATCTGTAAAAAAAAAAAACCAAAATGTACACGTATTTTTATTGCTAAATTGATGGTGAGAACCTTTCTCTAAAGGAGAAAAGTTCCGGTGCCGCAACTTTAGAGTGCTATCAAATGTCAGAACTTCACTTTTCATCAATAATTAAAATTTTTTAAATTTAAATGTTGAATCCAAACCGTTGATCTTGTACAACTTAACTAGCAATGTGTTTCCATATAAATTTTGGAGTTGATTTGATACTCCATCAAAAGATTTAAAAATGAACGAATGTTGTTAAAAAAAATGACAAATTAATTGTAATATGTTCATGGTTTGACCACTTGATCGAGTATGAAATTAACTCCAAATTTTATAAAACTTATATGAAAACGCATCGCTCGTTAAGTTGTACAAGATCAACGATTTGGATTCGACATTTAAATTTTAAAATTTTTAATTATTGATGAAAAATAAAATTGTGGCATTTTGTGGCACTCTAAAGTTGTGGCATTGGTATTTTCTCTTTTCTTTAATATATGTTAAAAAGTAACACTAGTTTGACAAATTAGAAATTTGAAGAACTAAAAGAATTTCCTTTTAAAAATTTCAAAGATAGACATAATAATTTAATATTATTTTTAAAATTTACTCGAAAGATGCGAAAACATAAACCGCTTACGTTAACCGTATCTTTTGTTTTCTTTATTTTTTTAAGAAAAAGTATTGTGGTGGTAAGTCAAATTTTCAACAGTTGATGTTGATTATTAAAGCAAAAAAAAAAAAAAAACTTCATGTTGACGCCATACGGAAAAGCTAATATCCTCATGCCGCAATTTCGGATGCTCAATTTTTTCAAACTTGACGTTGATGCAAATTGGTGAACAGAAATCCATCTCTTCAATCAAAGCCATAAACCATCTATTCCCACCATCATAACCCCATAATAGCTAAACTAGATTAGTACATTAATCTCAAAAACTAATTGTTAAAACTAAAAAATAAAAACCACAAACATAAATAAATAAATTTAATCATGTCTCAAACCAAACCAAACGTTCTGAGCTCCATTCATTTCTCCTCCTCCAGTCTCCTTTCTTTAAACCCGAAACCCATGGCGCGACTCGTAGTCGCTCGAGCGATTCCTTTCTCCGGCCGCTTGCGCCTCCCTTCTCCGACCATCTCCTTCGCGCACCGATACTACTCTCCTTTCCCTTTTCATGGCGACCCATCTTCCTCTGACCTCTTCTCCTTCCTTCCTCGCTCCGCGCTCGGTCAATCTCCGTTCTTGCCAAGAGGTATCCACGTGTCGCCTGGGTATTCCCGACAGCTTCCTTTGACTGGGTACTTCATGACCACCGTGAGAGCGCTTCGTCAGCTCCGGAGGCGAAATGGCGCAGCCAAGAAGCCGCCTCCTCCTCCTCCGCCGCCAAAGGAGAAGGAGATTGAACTCTGTCTCAAAATTCGTTTGGACGATGGTTTGCCTAATGATCGTGATGTTTTGGTACAACTTCTTCTGATTTTTTTTTTTTTTTTTTTTTTTTTTTTTTTTTTAGTTACATACTTTTGAAGAAATGTGTTGAATTTAGTACTGGTACAACTGCTTCTAAAACCTGTGGTGGGAGCTTCTATAACTGAAGGATTTTGATTTAGAACGATGCATTCATGAACCAATAAAAAATAATATATATGTCATCACTTAAGGTTGTACAGAAGCCATGAATTTTGATGCGTACATTCTATATACAGTGATATTCCTGGACAAGGAAAAGTCAGATGCATGAAAAGAAAAAAAAAAATTCCCTTTAGTTGTGCATTAAATTCAATGCTTTGAAGCTACAGGAGGCTGGTTTGCCCTCCTTTCTTATCCCCAACCCAAAAATATAAAAAAAAAAGTAAATAAAATGTTGTTTTCTTGCATTTGCAATGAAACAGGCAGTTTTGCTGCCTTTAAGAAATTAATAATAAAAGTAAAATAAAGGTTGCATGAGCAAATGGTCCAGAAGACATCACACCTCCTGTGCTATATCACATCTTTAGACCCATTTCGTATTATTACATCTGATTCTTTTTACATAGAATATTGCAGAGATGCTGAAATTGAATGGTCCAATGGCAATGAAGATTGCATTTGACGGCATCAGTGTTTCACCTGCAACAGGAGATGGACCCATAACTGTAACTGATGTGGTAAAGTATGAAAAAGTTGAATTGTCTCTGGTTCTGGGCAATGATGAATATATCCGAAAGATTAATAATGAACGGAGAGGAGAGGACCGCGCCACTGATGTTCTATCAGTGTCACATCACACACCCGATCTCGATATCCCCATCGTAAGTACTCCAAAATCTCAAAATTAATATGATTCCAAAGTTGGGGAAAACATGACATTGTCTTGTTTCATTAGATCACAGCATAATTGACCTCAAAATCTGTTTTTAGTTGAAGGAAGTATCAAGCATTGCGATGTGTTTGGTGCCTTGGATGCTATAATTAATACCAGATAGAACAAAGTAGATTTATAGGGTGAACCACAAAGGAAAACTGCATCAATTCCTTGTTACTGCTAAACATATGCTTGTTTTGAAGGCGACCTCAATACTTCTGTTCAAATTCAATTGAATGTCATCTGAAACGTGGTCAAACAATGGCCCTGAACAAGGTTGCTCCTCGCTTTCTTTCTCTCCCACTGTATAACTGATGGGAAATAGAAAAAAGACTTGTAATGCTATTCCATTTAGAGCTCAACTCATGCCTAAATTGAGAACACCCGAAACAATCAGAGTGGGAGCCATCTTTTCATTTTTCTTTTTAAGCTTAGATTTGATTATCCTTTGGTGCAGCTAATGCTAGGTGAAGTGGTAATTTCTGTCGAGACTGCTGCTAGACAAGCTGAGGAGAAAGGCCACACACTTCTTGATGAAGTTAGGATTCTCTTGGTATATTTTTTTACTTGTTTAATATCATTATCTTCTAACAGATTATTTTGCATATTTGATTCAGTTTATTTAGCTAGTTTTGCAAATAGATAGTTTGTATTTACCAAATTAATCTGAAGTCTGAGCCATCAATTACTAGATTAAGTCAAGCAGAAAATGTCTAATTGCTATGACCCTCTCTTGTTAACTCTTCTGGATCTTTTCATGGCTGATTTGAATTTGGAGCCCTCACATCTGAAATGGTTAACTTGGTATTAGTTTAGTTTAAACGTATAAAATCGAAATGGTTCACTAGTAGGAAGTTGGAACCAAAATTGTCATTATCTAATAGATGTTACCTTTCTGTTGCTCTATCTATCAGTCAAGTCTCATCCATAAAGGTCTCTACTTTGTTTGGCACAAATGTGCAAATTGCTTGCTATCTGCGAATTCCATCCAATATTTCCTGTTACAAAAATAATAGGGTAGTATTGTTATTTTAAGGAACGTTGGTAAGCAAAAATAAAAGGATAAAGATTGCCACAGGTTCAGGGCTTGCTACGTCTTCTGGGGTTCAATCATGAGGCCAGTGACAAGGCAAAAAAAGAAATGGAGGCAGAGGAGAAACTCATTTTAAATATGCTAGGTTGGAAAGGAAATGGGTTGATAAAGAGCTCCGATGACTCCGTAATTTCAGATGGTACATTTCTTTGATCACCATTTTGTACCTCTTTTTTTTGTTGGAGTAATTTGATAATTCGATGAAATCTAAGCATTGTTGCTGCGCTTCCTAAATTGTTGGGTAAACCCCATCTTGACAACTTGACTGCAACAGAGCATAAGAGAAATGAAATAAAACTGAGATAAATAAGTATCCATCAATAAGAAGTCAAAATTTGGTTGGAAGTCTCTCAAGTTGAACTCAATCATTTTCTATTTTTTTGTTTAAGTTCACATTTTGTTTATCTTTTCTGAGATGCTAAAAATGAAAATTTCTGTCTAAAAATCCTTGCAGAGCAGGTTTCAAAAGATGAAGTGCAGAAGACTAAATACTTGCGATTTTATAGGCCAAAATTTAGATATATATTCTGTGACATGGATGGTACTAGTTTTGGATTGTCCTTTATTTTTTATTCTTTAAGCTTGTTCTCTTTGTATATAGTTATTTACTTGTGTTTTTCTTTCCTTGGAAAAAGGCACACTTTTGAACAGTAAGAGTCAGATTACAGAAACGACAGCTGAAGCTTTGAAAGAGGCTGCCTCTAGAGGTGTTAAAATTGTGATTGCCACTGGAAAGGTTATTTAGTCCCTTTACAATTGAAAAATCATGATCATTTAAAATACTTTTGTTCCGCTATTCTTCATTTTTAAAATGTGTTTGTTTTGACATGCATTAGACACGTCCAGCAGTTATAAGTGCTTTGAGTAAAGTTGGTTTGGCTGGAAAAGGAGGTGTTGTCTCTAATTCTTCTCCTGGCGTTTTTATTCAGGTTAGTGAATTCATGAAAGCCAAAGTATGTTGAACATAACCTGAAATGCTATAAAGAAAGTCTATAATATAGTGTTTCCTTTCAGGGTCTTCTTGTTTATGGGATGCAAGGAAGAGAGATTTACAGAAGAAATCTTGACCTTGGTGTCTGTAGGGAGGTAATAACATGTTTGGAGTACTTTGAGATAATTTATTTATTTCTAAATTTTTTTTTTTTGTTATGCTAGTATCATAGGTTTTAGGATTAGCTTACGACTGAGGTGTACCTTTTATTACTACTATTACTATTTTTACTATTACTATTACTATTATTATTATCTTTTTAGTATTACTACCACTATTTTCACACTTACCTTTCTACCTTTGGTGGCTTGATGACTTTTGTTGGGTTTCTTTTCTAGCATATCCCAACTTGTTTGGGACAAAAGGCTTAGTTGTTGTTTGTTGTTGTATGCTAGTGTCGTAACCTTGTTGTAGGGATTATACCCAAGAGTACAGTTTGTAATACCTTATTTTATTGTGGTTTAAAACTTGAATTCTCATCTGAAAAAATCACCTGAAATTTGTTATTCACAAGTACGGATTTACTAATCTGCTTGGTGTTGTTCTAACGTTAATATCCATGACAATAGGCTAAGATTGTTTAGTATTTGTCTGGGCATAATTTTCAGGCATTTACATATTCAATGAAGAACAAGGTACCTCTCATAGCATTTTGTCAAGACAGATGTCTAACATTGTTTGAGCATCCTTCTGTAGATTGCCTTCACACTATATACCATGAGCCCAAGGTGCTTTTTGAAAGTAATATCATATTTTTCCTTTTTTTCTTTTTAAGAAAATTTTCCATTTACACTTATTTCTGTTGGGTTAAAATTTTTTATCAGGCAGAAATTATTCCTTCAATTGAAGGACTTCTCACTACTGCTGAGATTCAGGTGAGTTCTATGATGCTTCTTTCTTAGTGTATGTGTGTGTGGCACTTGGATAATTCTTTTCCTTCTCTTTTCCTTTTTACTTTGTACATCTATATCTGAGAATAAATTGAGTAAATTCTTTGATTTTGTGTGTTTGGGAAGACCTTTGCTGGATGCTTTTGAAAAATAATTTATACATTTTCTTGTTCAACAGAAATTGATTTTTCTGGACACAGCTGAGGGGGTAGCCTCTACTCTGAGGCCATTTTGGGAAGAAGCCACTGATGGGCGGGCTGGGGTAGTACAAGCAGTGCCTGATATGCTTGAAATCGTACCACCTGAAACCTCGAAGGGCAAGGGTGTCAAGATGCTTTTGGATCATCTCGGTGTTTCTTCCAAAGAGGTACATCTTATTTTACTGTGATTTTGCAAATATTACCTGCTTAACTCTTTTCCTATAATTTCTAGGTAGCCTCTATCTAGTATATTTAAAAAAAAAAAAACTCTTCCCCTATAAGCAAAAGCCATATTTCTGAAGCACTTTTGGATTGCAATTTTCTGATGAGACTAGGTTTTGTTCTGTCAAATATTGATTGACAGTAATTCCGTAGATTTTTTTTGGTTCCTTGGAGCTTCTTAGATTGAATTGAAGTTGTAGCTGGTTTTAGAGATGCTTTTGTTGGCATCTGTTTAAATTTGAGTTTGGTTATTTTTGTTTTGTTAGGTGGTCAGGTATTATCCTCATTACAGGTTATGTTGTTAGTTGCCAGTACAGTGTGCAGAACATGTAGAGCCATTTAAAATGAGTGTAATTTGCATTGAAAAAAGTTTTAAAAAAAGAATAGATAATAATATCTCACCATGTGCATGAACAACCTCTATGCATTTAATTTATGCTGTTGATTACTTTTATTATCCTTGTAAATAAAAGGTAATGGCAATCGGTGATGGAGAGAATGATGTGGAGATGTTGGAATTAGCATCTCTAGGTGTGGCTCTTGCTAACGGGTCAGAGAAGGCTAAATTTGTTGCTAATGTAATTGGATCCACTAATGATGAAGATGGAGCTGCCAAAGCGATATATGAATATGCCTTTTGATTATTCAGTAAAAAAAAAAAATTCATCTTTTGAGGGAAAGGTTTTTCTGTGGCATGAAGGCTGCAGCAGGTGGTGCAGCCAGCCACTGTGCCATCAGTCCACATAATAGAAAAATAAGATTCATTTTAAATTTATTGAGTAGATATTCCTTCAATTATTAAGTTTATTTAAGTTCACCAAATTGTTAGGTGACATTTTGGGCATTTGTAGGTTCTAGCCTCTAGGCTATTTTTCACTTGAAGAAACGAATCTTCATTGAAGAAGGGCTGTTTCTTTTATATGGTTGATTTTTTTTTTCTTTGTTAAATTGTTTTTTTAGTTTTCATGTGCTTGAGCTGCATGCAAGTGATAAACTCGTAAACCGTTCTTATTGGAGCGAACTGGATCGAAAGTGCATTAGTGTTCTGTAAAATATCAATCAATTCTTTATATTATTTGGTTCAGCCTTCTCAAAAGGTTTCGTTGATTAATTGCATCAACAATAAGTTGTTTCTTTGTCAAAGATAATTTGATGCTGATAATTTAAAATATGATAGGCTTCATGGAATTTTGATTTCCTATGTTATCTCGTAGGTCCTGATTGGACTAAGCACGTGGCACCATCTGCTGTTTCCTTGGAAGCAAATCCAATTTGCTGGATAGAATTTCTTGCTAAATATTCGAAGTTAAATGGTTTTATGACACACGGAAACCAAAGGCAAATTACGAGAAAACTAAGTTTATATTTCTGATTTGAGTGAAAAGGTAGTCATTTTTTTCAACACATCGACGCGGCAAGCTAAATTAGAGACAAATGCGAAAAGAAAAATCACAAGAAAAAGCACATGGCTCTCGCCAAAACTATCATTGGAGCAAAACTGATAAATTCAATAGTATCCCATGACAATAATAAAACGCAAGAATAAAAAAAAAAGAACTAATTCAAATCTCTCTCTATACATTTCTAAGACAATCTTCTAGAATTTTTGTTTAGAGGAATTGCGGGAGGTCTACACAATAAGTTACTCTTGCTATTGTTAATATTACGAGCCAATAGATTCCCACATGACCCCCTAGAGGTATTTTTTGCAATACCATTACTATTAGGGTTATAATTGCAAACTGCGTCCTGATCCTTGTCAGAAAGCCCATCAGCATAGCTTTTGCTTGGTTTTATCTTCCTCTTGTAGGGGCTCTGTTTCTTAGGTAGATCCTCTACACATTTCACATCAAACAGAGATGTGAATGATTGAGATTTACCATCGTAATATTTTGACAATCCTCTCCTGAAATTATAAGGAAACAAGTTAAGGTATTGTTTTCCCACAATTTATTTTGGTAAAAACCAAAGAAATATTGTGATAATATGAATGTAATACAGTTATAGGATAAAGTCAACATTGTTCTAGTTAATTCTGATTACTATTTTCTTTTACAAAAGTGGTACTTACCTGATATAATGACACATCATTATTAATTTTGTCACAAGCTATTATGGAGCCAAAAAAAAAAAAAAAAATCCTCCATATCTTCTGAATTTTATAGTAAAGCATCCTATCATTTCTATTCCCCTTGTGATCACCTCAATTTATCTATTAAGGTCTCTAAATCTCACTTAGACAAATTATCTATTAAGAATTTTTTTTTCCAAAATTTTTAAAAAAAAGAAAGAAACAAAACCTTTGCATCTCTCAAGAGCATATATATTTAAAAACTAAACTAAACACCAAATGAAGTTTCTCGACATAATTAAACCTAAAAAAGAAGGGGAAAATAGGAATAAAAAAGGAAAAGAACTTACTTGTTTGAATCAGGAAGCTGTGCCATTAGAGCTGAGAAATCATAAAGAGGCCCAGAAGCATCTAATTTTCTTGAATCAGACTGTTGATTTCGATTAGAAACAGCATCATCCTCGGAATCGGACGAACAGGATTCAACATCGGAATCATCAGATATTGAAGAAGAATATTCATACTGAAGCTCCTCTTCTCTGTTGCTCATCTCTCAATTCTATATTTCTTTAAATTCTCCTCTCTCTTCTTCTCTTGGTGGTTTTGGATGGAGAATAATTCCTATGGAATGTGGAGGCTCATACTGTATACAATTTGGTCATGGAGTTGTATATATAGGCCGGTTCTCCTTGCACTTTCGCCTACTCCTCTAGAATTATATGTCTACAATTACATAAAATTCTAAATTTTGATAAGTTAGAAAGGTCAAATGGGAATGCAATTAATTGCAGACTAAACAGTACGTTAAAAAACCCATCATGTGATGTGTCTCTATAACAAAATATGATCTATTTAATTTTACATTGGAACATTTTTAAGTTTCCAGAACAAGGCATCCGAAGTAGATTTTTGTGAAATAATTCTAGAAAAATCGGACCTGTTCTTGGCAATCAGGCTGTATTTCAGTCAAAGAAGGTGTCAGAATGAAAGATTTTAGGCCAAGTGAAATTACTTGACTTGTTCTTCCACGTGTATGATTTGGTCTTAATTTTGTAGATCTGCTACAGTATCAAATCTCTAACATATCTTTTTATTTGGTAGTTCTTAACTGCACATAATTTTTTTTTAGTATATATAATATAATATATTTGTTGTGAACTGTGTGCATTTCGTGGAAACATTAAGATTATGTAAAATATTTTTATCATCTAATCATTCAAAATATAATAACTGAAGCACTAAAGAAATAGATATATTATGATTAAATAAATTTTAGTAATCTGGAAACGCTTAACAAATAAATATTGTACGAAAAAAAATACTAACAAAAGATGCACTAATCCAAACAAGAAAAATGTGCCACACATAAACCAGATCCTTTTTCTTTCGTACTTTTCGTTGTTTCCTAAGAACAATTTATATTTTTTTTTTTGTTTTCTAAAAACATTTTCGGTTGTCCAAAAAAAAATGGGTGTCTTTTTTATTTCTGACGCGTGGGTCCCAGAAATTATTGCGTGTCAGAAAGTGACTGAGAAATAATTTGGTTTCATTAATTCCTGCAGTGAGGTGGGAAGAGGATAAGGTTGGAGGCGTAGAAAAGAATTATTTTTTGAAAGTAATATACAATTTTTTTTTTTTTTTTGAAAGTAATATACAATGTTCAAGGTCTAGTGTCTTGTGCGGTTTGGTTGGAGTCATGGATGAAGTGTCCCTGGAATTCTCTGGAGTCTCTTTTTTAGACCAGAAAAAAAAAAAGAATGTTTCTTTGGAGCCCCCTAGAATATTTGGAAATATCATATCATCGCGTGAATGTATGTATATTTGCAATTTTGTATGGGAAGTGAGTGATAATAACACAACCAAATCACAAATCGCTGGATATATGCGTCAAGGAGGAGATTTCAGTTTTTTCTTATTATACACGTCTAAGTAACTTTTTAATTTTTATATATAAAAATATAGTTTAAAGAAACTCATAGTTAATCTCCAGAAGACTATAGATATAATTTTACTATTGAGTCCTATGCCAATAATTTGTTCTGATGTTTTTTTTTTTTTATATTTAGCTTTACAATTTTTGAAAAAAAAAAGTTTGACAATGACTATTATGTCCATCAATCATGAAGAAGTTATCTAATTCATTTATTTCTTAATTTGTATTAAATCCATACAAACTAATTCTTTTAAATCTCTTCAAAGTTAGTTCAATGAGACAGAGATCAGCAAAATCTCACTCCCTAGAACTCGTAGAAGAAGAAGTAATCAAAGAGGCTTAAGCTTTGCTCGAAAAAAAATAAATAAATAAACAGGAGAAATCAGCAAGAGAAAAAATAGAGCATGAAAGAATAATTAAATCAATTCACCTCCGCTACATTTTAATTTTGAAGTATAAAGGAATAATACTCATTTGGTTGTTTGAGAATGATTTTTTTTTTTTTTTTTACTTTTGTATGATTAACAAATTATTTTTTACCCTCGTTTTTTCACTACTCTTCTTCACCTCTTCGGAAGAGCATACCCTCTCTCTCTCTCTCTCTCTCTCTCTCTCTCTCTCTCTCTCTCTCTCTCTCTCTCTCTCTTGTTTTTTGCCTTAATCTATATTAAATTAGTATGTTTTCATGGAAATAGGAAATCGTCCATATTATACCAGTCTAGACAAAATTCCAAGTAGATTAGATCCCTTAAACTTTCTTAGATAATTTGATTTTAAAACTTGACTATACAGAGAAAATTTTATCCAATTTGGACTATTTTTTCTTTCAAATATTACAAGGTAAGCAGACGGCAAGAAAGGAAATAATCTGGACTTCTCCATAGAATTGTATGTAAGATACTTTGACTCGTGGGTTTATTCTGCAGGACTGTATTGATAAGTAATGCTCAAACAGGGGGTAAATATGAAATATGCATAAAATTAAAATCAATATACTTTTTTTTATAAAAAAAAATAAGTAGCTATAATTCTTCAGCACTGGTGCGTTTTTGGGGCAGAACAAAAGTGAGAGACACATTTTGTTAGCAATCTGCAAAAGTGAGAGAGACAAGGGAACGCGACATTGTTTTAGTGTCGGTCAATCTCTTATCTCTACGCTAATTATAGCCAATTTTGTTAAGATATTTTGAGGCAACGAGGGGGAATGTAGACAGCTTTTCTGGGTTTGACTACTTTTCCTTCTTTAATTCAAAAATAAATTTTTCGGACAAGTTGAGAGGATTATGGTGAGCTATGTCATTATCTTAATACTAGATATGGTTAAGGTATTACTTCCTCTTTAAATTTTTAATTTGGACTCAGATAAATATCCTGAGTGAATACGATTTGTGAAAGGTCAGATATATATCATTGTGCTCTTTCTTTCAGGACCAAAGATGACTGATGCACTAAGATTTTGTTGGTTTTTTCATTTTAATGGAATTCGCAAGTTTACTTTGTTAATTAGAACCCAGAAATTTTTGCTAGTTATCTGAATATGAAATATGTAAACATGTCAAAAGCTTTTCAGTCACGGAATATCCAACAGACCAAAAAATACTTCTCACAAGGGAGATTAACTTTTTTTTTTAAACTAAACACATATGGAGCTTAAATCATTGAACTTTTTATGTATCAATATATAATATCCGTATCATTAGACTAGGATGTCACATATAAGAAGTAAAAAAATATATAGAAAAATAATATATTTGTTTAGTAAAAGTAAAACAAACACTGTATTGTATTGTATTGTATTGAAGCTAGCAAGCAATGCAGAGGGATTCATTAAATAGTTTGGCAACCTATTTTTAAAAATTTCCCTTTTTTGCCACATTTCTCTCTCTAAGCATGTATTGTACCAGTAAATACTAAGAAGATAAATATAAAAAAAAAATAAGTTGATAAGAAGATGAAAAAATTAATAGAAAACCAACGATGCAGCGGCGAGATGCAAAAATTCTCTAAAGCGATATGAGACGAGATGCTAATCATGCTATCCTATCCTATGACCTATCCTATCAAGTCGGAAGTCAGAAGCACCACAAGGGAATCCTTATCTGCTACAATTCTTTTTAAATAACCTAGCTGTATTACTTATTACTTCTAGTTATACACCAGTTCAGTTCTAGAATAGTATTTTTGGGTGCGTTTGTTGCTTGTTTCAGGAAAGAAATACAAGCAGTTGGTCTCTCTACTTCTTCCTCTTTAATAAAAAAAGAGGAGAATAAAGAGAATGAGTTGTATGATCAGGATTGAATGGTAGTAGATGGACACCGCTTAGTGATCGTTGATTTGTTTCTTTGTTTTGAAGTGCGTAAGCGTCGAGTTTCAGCAAAGTGTTTACATTTCATCAAATCCAGCCTGTCTGGAAAAGATTCCAACCATGATCTTGGATAAAGATGATTTTAATTAATTAATTATTAATGTGGTTTCCATATTAATTTATGTTTGGATTAAATGTAGTTATCATCATTTAAATTGTTTAATTAAGACGCGCTAACTAATTAGCAGTTTGAAATAATAAAGCTATTAAATTATCCGATCATTAATTTCTATTATAATATAAATTGATGATTAAAATTAAATAATAAAGAACAAGTATCTGATTCCGTGTGCTTTCTAGGTAGTAAAGAGACTTCTCTTTTTTCCTTCCTCTTTCCTTTTCCTTTCTTTCTATTTGTGAGAATCAAATGGTGGGGGCTGAAATGTGAAGTCAAATACAAGAAAAGAGCATTGAAGCGTTTGGTGGTGTTGTCCTTTAGGCTTGGAATAAACAAGCAGCGGCCCCAGATTTAAAGCATGTTGAAAGCAATTAAATTGTATTTATTTGTCACTGCTACTTGGAATATTTTGGAATATTTTGTCAAGTTGGTTTCAGATGCTGGTCGATTAAAAAAAAAATAAATTGTACTTCGCTTTGATGGACTAATAATTTCAATTTGTGGCAATCAATTTGAAGTCCCTCCGATATGCAATCAGATTATCAGACTAACAATGCCACGGAAACAACGTGAGTAAAAGAAAAATGCAATTTTTTTTTTTTATTTGTTAAGAACACATAGATTGAACTATAAGAAATAATAAATTTGGGTCATTTTCTCCAAACGAGGATATAGTGATAAACGTGTCCCCCATTCAGCACCGAAAAATGACAAGAAAAGAAAAAGAAAAATAAAGATGATCTACGATTATTTGCCTCTATATTCACTCATCTTTAATCTGAAGCTAATCCCAATGATGTTTGTTGATGCACCGATAGTCTATCAAGTTCTTACATACAAAAGATATTCCATCAGAGATAGTGGACTCATATATTTACATCATTTATTTATTATTATATTTTTTTATTTCTCAACAGTTCTTCGAGAAAGTTTAATATGCACCATAATGCATAGGGCATTCTATGCACCGCGGATTTTTCGGAGATATTTTTGTAAATTGACAAATCTAATTTAACCAATCTAATCTACATATTGAAATCTCATTGGAAACCAAATATTACAATTTTTGAGATTTTATTACTATTTTTTTCGAATTTTTTTAACTGTCATTTTTTGAAACAAATTACTATTTACAACATTCAAAAAATGCCAAGTTATAAAAAATTCGAAAAAAATAGTAATAAAATCTAAAAAATTGTAAAATTTGGTGTCCTATGAGATTTCAATATGTAGATTAGATTAGTTAAATTATATTTGTCAATTTACAAAAATATCATCAAAAAAGTTCGTGGTGCATATTAAATTTTCTCTTTTCAAAAAGTAACTAAAAAGTGTTGAAGCATTTGAGCATTCAAATTGTTAGCACTACAAACCTCTCAATTTAATTTATATTATGGGTTTTTTGTTACTCCAAAAAATAAAAGAAATTAAACTAAAAACCATTATCAAGAACATGACGAAAAGAACTGGAGAAAGTTTAATATGCACCATAGTGCATAGAGCATTCTATGAATCACGAACTTTTTCAGAGATATTTTTGTAAATTTGACAAATCTAATTTAACCAATCTAATCTACATATTGTAATCTCATAGGACACCAAATTTTACAATTTTTGAGATTTTATTACAATTTTTTTCGAATTTTTTATAACTTGCCATTTTTGGAATGTTGTAAATAGTAGTTTGTTTCCAAAAATGACAAGTTAAAAAAAATTCGAAAAAAATAGTAATAAAATCTCAAAAATTGTAAAATTTGGTTTCCTATGAGATTTCAATATGTAGATTAGATTGATTAAATTAGATTTGTCAATTTACAAAAACATCTCGGAAAAAGTCCGCGGTGCATAGAATGTCCTATGCACTATGGTGCATATTAAACTTTCTCTTTTAAAAATATGAAATTCAAACTTCGAATACAAACTGTTGATCTTTAAGAAGCGATGCAATTCAATATAAGTTTTATAAATTTTGAAATTTATTTGATACTTGATCAAGATGCTAAAACTTAGGCATATTACATTTAATCTATCATATTAAACTAGATTCGTTCATTATTCAATCTCTCGATCGAGTATCATACAAACTTCAAAATTTACAAAAAATTATATGGAAACACATCGCTTGTTAAATTGAACAAGTTCAATGGTTTATATTCATCGTTTGAATTTTATATTTGAAAAAAAAAAATAACCAAAAAGTGAATTTAGATTTGGGAGCATGCACTCAAATTGTGGGCATTAGAACGCTCCTCGAATTAAAATACATATGAATTGTATAATACACCTACTTTTCCAAAATTCCAAGCATCTTGTCTGAATTTAATACACAAATTAACTGTATAATACACACTGTTTTTTTTTTTTGTATATATAGTTCTGTGTATTTTTTAAAAGTTATAAAATAATAAGGGGCTATTTGTAATGAATAAGAACATGCAGTATGTAATATAGTGTTTTTCTAGAATTACTTATTATCCTTTAGTATACTTTTTTTTGTTTGGCGTGTGACATTTTTTTTTCCCTTGAAATATTTCCTATTCGACTCGATGACAAATCCAATAGTACAGGGCATGACATAATTCGCACATACTACGTCGGACCTTCAGTATTTGTACCTTGCACGACATTTGTAGCCAGAAATAAATTAATCATAGTGTGCAGTACTTATTTAACGATTAATAGATGCTTCATTGTTCAAACCTTGTGTCAGAAAACTTTTCTTTACAAAGTCAAGTCCATGCCACAAAATTGACCCAGTAAGGCAAACATTTAAGGGAGAACTAAAAATGCTTAAATCTGCCTTTGCTTCCACTCCATTCCAACATAAGAAATTAATTAGAATAATAAATTTTTTCACGTAGGTTAAAATTTCGATAATTTATTTAGAATGATGAATAATTGTAATTAACTAGACTCGAATGTGTCATAAAAATTCAAGACTACCGTCTTTAGAATTTGATCAGATTTATGAACGAATTGGATTTTGGAATTAAATGCAATTGATCGGATCTCGTCTCTGTTAACTGTTACTATACCCATTTCTGTTTTTATTATAAAGTAGTGCTAATCCAAAAGGAAAAGTTAATACTTGAGCTTCCTTAATGGCTTCTTTCTCATTCAATGGCTGGGTTTTTGGCGCAGAAAGGCGTTTCACATCTGGTCAACGGGTCAGCTTGATCAAACAGTCAAGTAGTCCGCAGAGGCGAATTGGTAGGGATTTTTGACTCTTATGTTATATGCTACTAAAGCGCCTTTGGAATTATGGTCCGTTAATTCATTCTTAATTAATCTGGATTTGACTGAATTTTGTCTCGCAATGACTATAAATGGATGCGAACGGATAAGATAAGGTTTGATTGAAAAGTATCAGATACTTTGTTATCATATTTGATATTTCTTAGAAAGATTTTATATGCACTAAAGTCACCTATTAAGCACCAACATCATTCTTCTCATATTCACGGATAAAAATATATATATATATAATAAAACTCCTATATTTAAAGGAAGCACATTAGCAAACTCCCATATCTTTTAACAGTTTCACATCACTTACAACCATCCTTCATAACAAAATTAATAATTGCACCTAATAAAATATAAGAAACTTACAAATTAATTGTTTCTATCCATATTCTTACAATCTTACTTGATAAACTAACGAAAAGATAAAAGAACATAGTTTCAGCCATACCGACCACATTGAATAGGATGCAAATATGCAATTATGCAAACATATGAGATAACCGGCTAAGAGACTAAACAGACGAATTTTATAACCAGCCCAAGAGCCACCATATTTGGGCTTCATTTAAAGATCTGATAACAGACCAAACTAACAAATTTCGGCCCGGACTCATTCAGCCCAATGTAAAATTACCTTTCCACGTCAGCAGGGAGTCTTCGAGGGTCAAACGTTTAAAAAACAGAGAAAGACAAGACTGCCTGCAGCTTGCTCATTAATTAAGTAAAATTAAATTCTTACGACCGTTGAAAGGAATCAGAATCAGAAGTGTGGGACCCACAGGTTATATGTCTGTATCTGTCTCCTCGGTTTCCATTCCCTTCCTGCCAAACATCCCTTCTCTCTTCCGGACCCGAGGCATTTCTCTCAACTTCATTTAATAACCCCTTTCAAATCCAACACTCTCACTCTCACTCTCACTCCACACTCACACTACACTCACTCACTCACTCACTCACCACCTCTCTGTTGCCTCGAACTTGGGTTCCTTAAATCTTCATCATCACCGAAAGACCTATAGATTGAGAGGGAGGGTGGAGTTTGGTGTTTGGCATTGCTTCCTTTAATGGCGAGAGAGTGGTTTTTGATACAGGTGCTTCTCATTACGAGCTTAATCGGTGAGACTACCTTTATATTCTGTTTAATTTGTGTTCTTGTTGTTGTAGTTTTTGCTGTTGTTTTTGTTGATCAAAAGATTTAGTGGGTATACAAGATAGCTACAGTGCATGTCATTTTCTACCTTTCTTATTTGGATAACACCAGCGAGTGATCTTTTGAAAATGGGATGCTTTGCTTGACACGGAGGCTACCTTTTGAGGATATTATATTTATGTGGGATCAAATAGAGAATATATTTTACCACCTATGCAAGAAAAATTAGTTTTCTAAAGTGACCATTTTTTTTTTCCTAATGTTTTGACCTGACAACTAAGACGAATGAGTGAAACCATTGATTGTGGCAATTTATTTTTTATTTCAAAATGTCAATGGGTTAACCACAAAAAATTTCTCATTTATATTATATGGGGCCCCACATGCAGGGTTTAGTCAATGTGCAAAAATCGGCGTATGCTATGGCCGAAATGCCGATGACCTGCCGACACCAGACAAGGTGGCTCAGCTAATACAGCTCCATTCCATTAAATATGTGCGCATTTACGACTCAAACATAGATGTCCTGAAAGCATTCGCAAACACCGGTGTTGAACTTATGATTGGTGTCCCTAATTCTGACCTCCTCCCATTCTCCCAATACCAATCCAATGTCGACACCTGGCTGAAGAATAGTATTCTACCATACTACCCGGCCACTATGATTACTTATATTACTGTAGGAGCAGAGGTTACGGAGAGCCCGGTTAATGTTTCCTCTCTTGTTGTTCCTGCCATGGTAAATGTCCACAATGCCTTAAAAAAAGTTGGCTTGCATAAGAGAATTAAAGTATCGAGCACACACTCTCTGGGTATCCTCTCTCGGTCATTCCCTCCTTCAGCCGGGGCATTCAATAGTAGCTATGCTTATTTTTTGAAACCCATGTTGGAATTTTTGGTTGAAAATGAATCACCTTTCATGGTAGATATATACCCATATTATGCATATAGGGATTCAAGGAAAAATGTTTCCCTAGATTATACCTTGTTCTCTTCAACGGCTCCTGATGTGATTGATCCGAACACGGGTCTGGTTTACACAAACATGTTCGATGCACAAGTCGATTCGATTTTCTATGCATTGATGGCATTGAATTTTAAAACCCTTAAGCTGATGGTGACTGAGTCAGGCTGGCCTAACAAGGGTGCCATAAGTGAAACTGCAGCTACCCCAGATAATGCACAAACTTACAACACCAACCTGATCAGGCACGTTGTAAATGATTCTGGTACCCCAGCAAAACCAGGAGAAGAAATTGATACCTATATATTCTCCTTATTCAATGAGAACAGGAAGCCGGGAATGGCATCAGAGCGCAATTGGGGGTTGTTCTATCCTGACCAAACCAGTATCTACAGTCTCGACTGGACCGGTAGAGGAGATGTGGATATTTCCACAGGGGCAAATATTACGAGTTCAAATGGGACTTGGTGTGTTGCGTCAGCGAATGCAACTGAAGCAGATTTACAGAATGCTTTAAATTGGGCATGTGGGCCTGGTAATGTGGATTGTTCGGCGATCCAGCCAAGCCAGCCGTGCTATCAGCCTGACACCACGGCCTCACATGCATCATTTGCTTTCAATAGTTATTTTCAGATGAATGGCGCAAATGATGTAGCATGTAGTTTTGGTGGCGCTGCAATGAAGACCACAAAAGATCCAAGTAAGCAAATTCAAAAAGGTTCTTTACATAACCTTGTTCTGCATGTTGATTTGAAAATATTCTGATTTAATTTATTTTTACTATTTTACAGGTTATGATACATGTGTGTATGCAAACTCAAGGTATGCAAAGAAAAGAAAGTTTTTTTTTTTTGTTTGTTTGTTTGTTTGTATACCAGTCAGGTACTCTTATCTAACAATGACTCTTTCTCCCTCTCTTTACCAGTAAATTGAGTAAGATGAATTCTTCGACATCTGAGGTTCAAACTGGAGCAGCTGGGATGATTTTGCGGTTGTCAATTCTAGAGTTGGCAGGTCTTGTTTCTCTTCTATCATTTGGAATTGTTCTTGACATCATCTGAGATGTCATATTCGCAATTAATGTTTGTATATTTGAGGATCTCCTCTTGCATTGAGAATTTTGTGGTCTAAGGTAGTCTGTATCGTCGGTAGGAACACCTTTTAGATTAAAGTGTAATCAATTTAGCTCTGCAAATATGGATCAACTTGGCCGAAAAAAAGGGAAAAAATTGGTATTCAGCTTTGTTTCTTCCCAAATGGACTCAGTTTGCAATTGTGCGATAGCGGACTTAAGACGGCGATAAGTTATCGATACTTGAAATAAAAAAGTTTACAAGGGGAATAATATGGTAAATGAGATTTGTATGTATTTCAAGTCCTTCCGATGTAAGAGATGTCTTTAGTTACCAACCAACAACAAAGTACTACAGAAGTCGTCGTACTAAATTGTAAGGAAATCATTCAAAATCAAGCGTGCGAAATTCCACATTCAACTAAATAATCAACGTCATAAAAGCCACTATATTTCTTAACAGCATTCATCCAATGAGGTTGGGAATTCAACCGATTATTATAAGCTTATTTCATTTCATAAGGAGCACAATAAACTTTCAATTCAACATCCATACAATAAGGTTATGAGAACACAACCGATGATCATTAGCTTATTATATGCAAAATAGAAACAGCTTGGGACAGCCATTATTGATTCCGTTATTATTTATATCACACAGTATAATTTTATTTCATAATTTTACACGAATATTTGGTTCAGGAAATTAGCCAGCCTCACGCCACCTTGAGCAATTCTTGTATTTACAACTGATTTTCGAGACAAGTAATAAGTATCTGCAATCAAACCAAAAAAAAAAATAATAATAATAATCATTCTTGTGAATTTGATGACTTTAACATAGGATATTGAAGACTAAAATTTTAGATTTTCATTATCTGCCAAAAGTACCATACCGCTTAAGTAGGCACCATTGGGGGCATCTTTGTATGCATAACTACAGGCCTGTTGAATACTCTCTGATGCAAAGCTGAAATATCATTTGAATTTAAAAATTATTCAACATATACAAAAATGAAAAACAAAAAATTTATAAATTTTGAACTTCAACTAGTCCCTTTAAAATAGTATCTTACGTGTCTGCACATGCAGCTAAAGTAGAACCACATGAATTCCACTGGCTTCTTTGTGTAGACTACATAACACATTAAAATGTATAAGAAAAGGAAGTTAATTTACAAAAAATAAATATATATTTTCTTAATTATTCAATCGTCCAACTTATGTGAATAAAATAATTCTTAGAATTGCAGCAAGACATACCGTAATATTCGCTTTAATTGAATCAGACATTTTGTTCACATCATTACCAAAATAGTTGGATTCTGAGGTTTGTATTATTTTTGTGTCCCATACCTAACAAAAAATATATCAAGCACGTGTCAGTTCTAGTATGAACATGATAAACATAAAAGGAATGTGTTATTTTTGTAATGTTCATATGAAGTTTTTTCTTTTTTCTTTTTTATATATATATTTTTTTGTTGAAATGAAGTGAGATATGATATGATTGCTTACTGAGTGAAGGTTGGTCTGGGCGTTGTACCAATATACGGTGATACCATTCCCACCGGCATCCGTCGTAAATCCAACATGAAGTGGTTGGTGGACATCTCCCATAAAATGTGACAAGAACATGAGTGCTTGGGTCAAGTTGTCTAAGGAGAGAAAACAAAATATATTATTATTTAATGTAACAAATTAAGCATTTTATCTTTTTGTTATTGTCTTTTGAAGTGCCTCCCATAATCGATCTATAAAGTGCTAGAGTACTCAAATCATGGTGACTTCAAATAATAAATTGCATCTTACAAGTTGTTGAAGGATAAGTTTTAAGTTGTGATGTGTAATTGTTAATCGCACCAACCACACATCGTCCAGATGCTCCACTACTGTCGTGACAATCTCCTGGTAAATGATTGAAGGAAAAAAAAAGAACATAAATGTTCACCTTAATGTAGAAAAATATCTTTTCCTTCCAAAATATACATCAGATTATGTATGGGAGATTATTCTTACTGAAATACAATTTTAAAATGACCAAATGAAATTCACTTGAGGGTGTTTAAATTCTTCTTTCGCTTAGATTCTTTTTAAGCTGGAACAGTTTTAAATGTATTAATCAACTTCACAAAATAAGAAATACAAAAAAACTTACTGGAGTAGCTGTAGGTACACAAGTTGTCAGGGGTATCAATATAATGTAGTGCAGACGACCAAGGATACGATGTGCGAACATTGTCAGCCCAGGAGCACATAGATGCGAGATTTCCATTTGCTGATGATGGTAGCAACTTTAGTACAGCACTTGATGCAGTACTTGTGAGATAACTCTGTAAATTTTCAATTATTTTCCATTTAATAAACCATTTTATGGTATAAAAATGAACGGACAATACACTAAACACGCAATATCCTAAGAGTTATTCTGGTTAATTTACTTATCTATAAGCAAGTGAAAATATTTTTAAAGCAATATCTGAAAATCATGTTGATCTGTTTACCCAATGCGTTAAGCCAATTTATTTTTGAAATTACAGATAAGATTAAAAAATTCCTTTTGCGCCGATAAAAAAATAAAGTCTTTCGTAATTAGAAATCAATAACTTTGTGACTATAATTTAAAAGAAATGAATATCTTTCTGTTCTTAATATTTTGAGGTGTATAATTAGGCTTTCCTATTTGGGTTATATATCTATGTATTTCAAATTGTAGTACGAATAATGACAAATTTAAACACAAATGTATGTTTTAAAAACGAAGAAATATTACCTGGGCAATCTTGCAAACCATGTAGTGGCCATCTGTGCCCCAAGCATTTGATAAAGGAACTCCTGCAAAGAGTGATACAACAAATATAGCGAGAAACATCCGAAAATCCATGTCTTTCTCACACTCTCTCTTTCTTTGCCCTTACTTTTTTGTTTGATGTTTTATTCTGTGTTTCTTCCTCAATTTATAGATAACTCACAATCCCATGGGCTTTTAAAAAAAAGAATTGAGTGATGAATATGCCATGGAATATTATTTTATTTCTCATAAATGCAACATTTCACTGTTAAAATAAAGAGAGTTCATTAACTAGAAAATATTTTCGTCAATTCTTAAGTTATTTTAAATATTTCTCATAGTTGTTGGTGTCATGATAAACTTCATGCCAAGAAATACAATAGTACCTGCTTTTACGTACGTACTTTGTTGGGTACTCATGTACGTCTTACTTACACAACTATTAACGGAAAAATAAAAAAAGAAAAAAAAATCTCTTTCATAGCATTGTTGTAAAATTAATAATCTATTAAAGCTGTTATTAATAATCGCTATAGTGCATTGGTTAAGGGATTGAAGTTTCACTTGATTTATATATTGCGGAGCAACTTATACGGGTGCGAAATAATTTTTCGTCTTTTTAGAGTGCTCCAGAGGATGTAAAACAATCTTTGTTAATCTCTTTTCATTCTTTTTATTCGAAGCAAAGAGCTTAATATTTTCATACTGAGATTAAATCTACAACGTTGATTCAATTAGATTATAAAAATCAATGAACCATATTTTTTATAACTATGAATTAGATACACATTTAGACTCAAAATTGGATAGACCTTTGACCTAGATTAGATTGATCTTTGATTGGTATTTTATTAGTAGTAGAGATATATTACAAAAGAAAAATTCATATTCCAATGTTGTAAAGTAACGAAGACTTGTTATTTTCAACCAAAGAATATTTGTGTATTATTTATTTCTTACTATAACTTCCTAGACAATAATCTGTATAATTAATTAAAAAAATTGATACAATTGCATATAATTAAATTTATGCTTCTAGAACTATAGGTAGGTTGGATATTAAGACATTTATTCGCAGCGATTGTATGCGCATCTAAGCAACGATTTTTAAGATATTTATAAAAAAAAAATTGAAGATGGATATGGGTACAAATAATTTAAGAGATTTTTCTGATGCACTTTTACGGTTCCAGATAATGTACTTATTTTACGATGCACAAAAAATTAATAATCTCCATTCATGATTTTTATGTTCCAACGATATTTCCGTTTTTTGACTTTAAAAAATTTAGTTGACCCCACCGTTCTCCGCAAAGTCCATTGTCATCTTTTGACTGGCCTTTTTTTAATCCAATAAATGGCCTACATGCATTGCAAGCGGCAAGCCGATCGAGCAACTCATTCCTCTTTTAATGAATTGAGATGGGATCACAAATCATTACTCATATAATTAATGAATTGAAGTTATAGATCACACCGCATAAACCTAATTTGCAAGTAGATTAGAGATGTCTTTGGATCCGACGCAAACAGGTTGACACGACATTGTTTAACCCAATTGTGTACAAAAATTAAATGGAAAAGGAGGGATCATTGTACGAATTAGGGGGGGGGGGGGGGGGGGGCAAGTTGTACCACTAGGATTAAACTTCGCACGTACGAGGTTATGATCGACTTTACTACTTAAATATTATTGATGTAGTTGGTTTTTGAAATATACTAAAAGATTTATTATTAGAATGGATTGAATATGGCCAGATATTACAAGTCGGATTGAATAAGGTCAATTGGTTTGCCGAGCGTATGTAGTAGCCCTTTTTTTTTCTTTTTGAGACACGAAAAAGTACTTTTTGTAACTTTTTTTTGAGTAAATACTATTTGTAACTTTAAATTATAATTAATTATAAACTAATTAAATGGATATATTTGAGAAATTTGACTTGGAGTTTACAGGAGCAGAGTTATGCCTGAGCAGGGGAGGTACTTACTCCATATATCACATCCTTTGGCAGTGCATCAGTTCTCAACCCCAGAGGATAGGAGAGCCATAGCTGTCAAGCTTAGATTAGAGTGTAAGCAATTAGCTTTTCAAATTTGATTAACTCGCCCCCCCCCCACCCCAAAAAAAAAAAAAAAAAAAAATGGTACCAGACTATCAGTTTTGTTTCATTCCAAATGGACTCGGTTTGCAATTTTCCTGCAGCGGATTTAAAGACTGGAATGAGTTATTGAAACTTGAAATAACATGTTTACAAGGGGAATAATATGCTAATGAAATTTGTATGCACCTTCAAGTCATTCTGACAAAATTTGGAAAAGAATTTTATTGATATTTCTTGTGTCGGTATTACAACGCACATATGCCTCTATATATATACTGGTATTACATCTCATCTTACATGGAAACTAATCCTATGCTATATCTGATTACAAATACTGATACGCAATATCTAAACATATCTAAATCATATCTTCATATATTCTTTATACTCCCCCTCAAGTTGGAGCATGCAGATCACAAATGCCCAACTTGCATGTAAGATGATCAAATTGATGTTTTCCAAGTGCCTTAGTAAAAATATCAGCAAGCTGTTCAGTGGATTTCGTGTGACATGTAACAATCTTTCCCTCACGAATTTTGTCTCTCACAAGATGACAATCAACTTCAATGTGCTTCGTTCTCTCATGAAATACAGGGTTAGCTGCAATATGAAGTGATGCTTGACTGTCGCAGAATGTCTTCATTGGTTGCACATGAGTAACACCAAGAAAAGAGAGAACTGACTTCAACCAAGTCAATTCGCAAGTTAGGGATGCCATTGAACGATATTCTGCCTCGGCCGATGATCTTGACACTGTATGTTGCTTCTTTGTTTTCCAAGAAATAGGTGAATCACCTAACAAAACAAAGTAACCTGTTAGTGATCTTCTAGTAATTGGACAGCTGGCCCAATCCGAGTCACAATACCCGTACAATTGCAGATCACTCACAGCCCGAAGAACAATCCCTTGTCCTGGATTCTTTTTCAAATATCTCACAACCCTTAGTGCTGCATCATAATGTGTTTGAATAGGAGTATGCATAAATTGCGCCAAAGTATGCACAGCGTAACACAACTCGGGTCGAGTAATTGTGAGATAAATAAGCTTTCCAACCAAGCGCCGATATTTTTCTGGATCCTTCATTTGATCACCGGTTGCCTTTCCCAAATTGTGGTTTTGCTCCAGAGGAGTCATCGCTGGCTTTGCACCAAGGAGGCCGCATTCAGCAATTATATCCAATGTATACTTTCGCTGACTCAAGTATAAACCAACTGGACCCCTAGCTATCTCAATACCCAAAAAATATTTGAGTTGTCCCAAATCTTTCATGTGAAAGGTAGCACACAAGTATTTCTTGAAATGATTTATTGCATCATGATTGTTCCCTGCAATGACTAGATCATCCACATATACTAAAACCGTCAGAAATACATCACCTTTGTTGTATACAAATAATGAGTAATCTGCTCGTGACTGTGCAAAACCATAATTCTCCAATGCGGCAGTGAGCTTTGAAAACCACATACGTGGCGCTTGGCGCAGTCCATAAAGAGACTTCTTGAGGCGACAAACTTTAGCTGGGTGTGACGCTCCAAAGCCCGGTGGCATGCGCATGTAGACTTCTTCATGCAAATTTCCATGCAAAAATGCATTATGCACATCCATTTGGTGCATTTCCCAGCCTCTGGCCACCGCTACTGCAAGCACAACTCGCACAGTTGTCATTTTCACAACTGGTGCAAAGGTTTCATTGAAATCTATACCTTCAACCTGTCGGTTTCCCAACACCACCAACCGTGCCTTGTATCTCTCAATGGTACCATCTGAATTATATTTAATTCGATACACCTATTTACATCCAATGGAAGTCTTCCCAGGTGGCAATTCTTCTACACTCCATGTATCATTTCTTTCGAGTGCCTCTATCTCAGTTTGCATCGCATCTCGCCAGTGTTTGTGCTTCATAGCTTCCAAAAAATACTCAGGCTCCTTTTCTTTAGTAACTGCACTGAGGAACTTCCTGTGCTTCAATGAAAACCTGTTACAATTGACATAATGAGTTATAGAGTAAGGAGTACCTGAGGAGCTGACAGATGTAGGGTGAGCATAAAGAGGATCTACATGAGCAGTATAACAAATATAGTCACGCAATTTTGCTGGAGGTTGTCTCATCCGAGTAGATGGTGCTCTGGTTTCTTCTTGAGGCATAGTTATGACCATACTTGTGTCGGTGTTCTGACGCTCATTTGAGTTATCATGCACAGCGTGCTCAAAAATTTCCACTTGCTCATTTAAAACATCATCACCTTCGACCATCTCATCAATACTCCCCCTTACTTCAATACCATCATCTCCTTTATTTGATTCATGCTCATAATCAGCAATATCTAAAACATTGTTTATACCTTCCCGAACTCTTCTGTTTGTACTCACATCTGCCCCTGTAGCACTTTCATTTGCCTGCTTGAAAGGAAAAACATGTTCAACAAACATCACATCTCTTGAGATGACATATTCATTTGTCTCCAAATCAAATACACGCCACCCTCTCTTTCCAAAAGGATACCCCACAAATACACACTTTCGAGCTCTACTACAAAACTTATCAGAAGTTAGAATTTTGACATAACACAAACAACCAAAACACCGTATAGGCGCATAGGATGGTGGTTTGTTAAACAACATTTCATATGGGGTTTTATTTTGCAAGAGTGGAGTGAGTGTACGATTAATTAAATAGGTGGCTGCCAAGACACATTCTCTCCAAAAATTGATCGGCACATTGGATTGAAACTTCAAAGCTCTCGCCACATTCAATATATGACGATGTTTCCTTTCTACTCTACCATTTTGTTGAGGAGTTCCTACACAAGATGTTTGGTGTATAATTCCATTTTCAGTGCAAAACTGTTTCATAATTCTAGATGTGAACTCAGTCCTATTATCACTTCTAATAAACTTAATTGGCTTTTGAAACTGAGTGTTGAACCATTTTGACAAAACCTTGTAACAAACCAGCAGTTTCACTTTTGTCTTTCATTAAGTATACCCAAACAGCACGTGAAAAATCATCAACAATTGTTAGAAAATAGTGTGCACCACAAGAAGAAGCAACTCGATAAGGCCCCCAAATATCACAATGAATTAACTCAAAAGATTCATTTGCTTTATTCAAACTAGTGGGAAAAACATCTCTTGTTTGTTTTGCTTTCAAACAAATCTCACACACATTCTTTGAATTACTACTATCATTCTTAACACCAGAAATAAAGGAAGTTAGATGATACGACGGATGTCCCATTCTTTGATGCCATAACTCATGGTTTTTGTTGCTGCTCGCATGACACACTCTTCCTGATGCCTTCGGATGATAATAGTAAACTCCATTTTTATGCTCACCCACACCAATCAACATCCTCGTATTGCAATCCTGTACCACACATAACTCATTAGTAAAAGTAACAAAGCAATCATTTTGTTTAATCAATTGTCCAACAGAAACAAGGTTGCAAGTTAAAGAGGGCACATAAAGAACTCTTCTAAGAACAAGTCCTTGCAAATACACTGTGCCTTCGTGTTCAGCAACAGCATGTGCGCCATTGGGAAGTTCAACCACTGTTGGATTGACTTTGCACACCTCTTTCAAACAATCAAATGCCCCAGTCATGTGATGAGAAGCTCCACTGTCTAGTATCCATAATATACCAGAAAACTCACCATGCAATTTTTCAGTTGAGGAACCTGCATTAGCTGAACTTGTATTGGCCAAGATAGCTTTAATTTGCTGCACTTGAGCTTCTGACAGACCTGCAAGTGAGTTGGAAGAACTGGACATGCCACCTTCTTGTGCAAAATTGCTGCCACTCTGCACATTAAATGCTTGTGCACGACCCCGACCTCTTCCTCTACCGGAGCCGCGTCCTCCTCGTCCTCCACGTCTGCCTCTGCCCCATCCTTCTGGATAGCCAATAAGTTCAAAATAGTTAGCAATTTCATGGCCAATCTTGTTACAGTGAGTGCAAGTCGGCTTCTCCCCTGTCTTGCTTTGAGATGGTTCAGTTTTGTTAAGCTGAACCGCAAAACTTACTGCATCACCTCTCTCCTCACGCCCCCTTGTAACCGTTTTGTGCCGCTCCTCTTGTATCACCATGGAATAAATACGGTTCAAGCTGGGAAGAGGATCCATGCTTAAAAGAGTAGTTCGAATTGAACTAAAACCCTCATCAAGTCCCATCAAAAATTGATGAATACGTTCCTCCTCCTTTTCTTTAATGAACTTGGCAGTCAGATTGCATGTGCAGCCACCACATACACACGCAGGTGCACTAACATAACTGCTAAGCTCATCCCACAAAGTCTTGAGTCGTGTGTAGTATTCAGCCACCGGCAGCCCTTGTTGTTTGGCCCCCGCAAGATCTGCTTTCAGCTGATGGATACGAGGCACATCACCAATGGAAAATCTGTCCTTCAAATCATCCCAAAGCTCTTTCACTGTCTCAAAGTATGCAACACTAGGTTGAAGCGTCGGGTCAATGCAGTTGAAGAGCCAGGATACCAATATGGAGTTACAACTCCCCCACACGGCTGCCTCAACCGTGTTATCTTTCGGTTTTGAAACAGAACCATCAACAAAACCAAGTTTGTTCTTCGCACGCAAGGCATTGCGCATGGCCTTCACCCATAAATCATAATTCTCTCCCTTAAGAACACACGAACTGATCATCATGCCAGGACTGTTAGAAGGAGAAAGATAGAAAGGTGAGTTAAGATCGATAGCCTTTGCCACAACTACCTTGGTGTCAGTTGTCTTATTATTGGGATCTGCCATGGCTGCGGCAGAGGAAGAAGAACAAAATTAGGGTTTAGCGCACAGGATTAAAGATCGGCTCTGATACCATGACAAAATTTGGAAAAGAATTTTTATTGATATTTCTTGTGTCGGTATTACAACGCACATATGCCTCTATATATACTGGTATTACATCTCATCTTACATGGAAACTAATCCTATGCTATATCTGATTACAAATACTGATACGCAATATCTAAACATATCTAAATCATATCTTCATATATTCTTTATACATTCCGATGTAAGAGATGTCTTAAGTACCAACAAAAACGAAGTACTGGCAAACGTTGCCATACTAAATTGTAAGGAAATCATTCAAAATGAAGCGTGCAAAATTCCAAATTCAAGTAAATCAATCAACGACATGAAACCACCATTTTTCTTTTCAACATTCATCCAATAAGGTTGGGAGCACAACCGATTATTTTTAGTTCGTTACATTTCATAAGAAGCAGACCATAAACTTTCAATTCAACATCCATCCAATAAGGTTATGAAAACACAACCAATGATCATTAACTTATTACACGCAAAATAGAAACAGCTTGCGACATCCATTATTGATTCCGTTATTGTTTATATTACACAGTATGATGTTATTTCATTTGTTTTACACGAATATTTGGTTCAGGAAATTAGCCAGCCTCACGCCACCTTGAGCAATTCTTGTATTTACCACCGATTTACGAGACAAGTAATAAGTATCTGCAATAAAACAAAAAAAATAATAATCATCTTCTGAATTTGATGACTTTTAACAGACAAATTGAAGACTATAACTTAGATTTTCATTTTATGTGCCAAAAATACCATACCACTTAAGTAGGCACCATTGGGGGCATCTTTGTATGCATAACTACAGGCCTGTTGAATGCTCTCTGATGCAAAGCTGAAATATCATTTGAATTAAAGAATTGTTCAACATATACAACAGAGAAAAAGGAAAAAAATTTTGGAAATTCAACAAGTTCCTAAATTTAAAATAATATCTTACGTGTCTGCACATGCGGCTAAAGTTGAACCACATGAATTCCACTGGCTTCTTTGGGTAGACTATATAATGCATGAAATGTATAAGAGAAGCAAGTTAATTTACAAAGTATAATTTCTTTTTAATTATTCAATCGTCCAAGCCTAAATTATGTGAATAAAATAATCCTTAGAATTGCAGCAAGACATACCGTAATATTCGCTTTAATTGAATCTGACATTTTGTTCACATCATTACCAAAATAGTTGGATTCTGAAGTTTGTATTATTTTTGTGTCCCACACCTAACAAAATATATCAAGCACGTGTCAGTTCTAGTATGAACATGATAAATACAAAGGAATGTGTTACTTTTGTAATGTGCATATTATTTTTTTATTTTTATTTTTTGAAATGTAGGGAGATAAGATTGCTTACTGAGTGAAGGTTGGTCTGGGAGTTGTACCAATATACAGTGATACCATTCCCACCGGCATCCGTCGTAAATCCAACATGAAGTGGTTGGTGGACATCTCCCATAAAATGTGACAAGAACATGAGTGCTTGGGTCAAGTTGTCTGAGGAGAGAAAAAACAAAATTTATTGTTTAGTAGTGTAACAAACTCCAAATGTTAGCAAGTATGAAAAACTTGACTATATATATGGTTCAAGAATTCTTTTGTTGTTTTGTCTAACTATTGTAAGCAAGCGGGCTTGCAGCATTATTTAAGCATTGCGAGTATCGTCAATAGTTGAACAATTAATTAATTAACCTAAAAAAAATTGATCTATAAAGTGCTAGTGCTCAAATCATGGTGACTTCAGAAGTGATAAATTCCATCTTACAAGTTGTTGAAGGATAAGTTTTAAGTTGCGATGTATAATTGTTAATCGCCCCAACCACACATCGTCCAGACGCGCCACTACTGTCGTGACAGTCTCCTGGTAAATGATTGAACATGGGAAAAAAATCATGAATGTTCACCTCAATGCAGATGAAAACTCATTTTTTCCAAAATATACATCAGATTATATTGGGGAGATTTTTCTTACTATTATAGTGATAGGCAATTTAAAAAGACTAAATGAAATTCACTTGCAAATAAAGGGTATTTAATTAAATTCTTCTTTCTATTAGTTTCCTTTTAAGTTCGAACGATTTTAAGTGTATATATTAATTATAACTTCATGAAATAAGAAATACAAAAAAACTTACTGGAGTAGCTGTAGGTACACAAGTTGTCAGGGGTATCAATATAATGTAGTGCAGACGACCAAGGATACGATGTGCGAACATTGTCAGCCCAGGAGCACATAGATGCGAGATTTCCATTTGCTGATGATGGTAGCAACTTTAGTACAGCACTTGATGCCGTACTAGTAAGATAACTCTGTAAATTTTCAATTATTTTCCATTTAATAAACCATTTTATGGTATAAAAACGGAAGAACAAATTACTAAACACGCAATATCCTAATGTTATTCTGGTGAATTTACTTATCAATATATAACCAAGTTAAAGTATTGATTACATAATTATTGATCTGTTCACCCAATGCGTTAAGACAATTTATTTATGAAATTACAGAGACTACAAAATTTCACTTGCACCGACCAAAAAAATAGTTCGTAATGAAAAACGAATAAGATTGTAATTGAAATTTTAAACAAGTGAATGTCCTTCTGTTCTTAATATTTTGTTGTGTGTAAGCTAGTAAAAATAGTTTGGTAGATGCATGAACAAGCTGTGTGAACAAGGAACAAAGAAAAAGTGATGTACGGCAGTTCGCAAATTTAGTTCGTGGCCTGTTCGCAAAAAAGGAACAAAGAATAGGGGCTCTGTTCTCTGTTCACGAACAAGTGTTCGTTGTTTGGGTAGTGTGAACAGGGCTAGTTCACGAACTAGCTGTTCGTCTCAATTGCCAAACACACCATGAAATCTTGTTAATATGTTCACACCTAACGTGTCAAGGCCAATTCATTCTGAACATTGTAGAAAAAGATATCTTTTTGAAGAAGTTTGTAATTTGGTAATCAATTATGAACAATAAGATTTTATTTGCAACAACAAAATTAATTAGAATAGTTATTAGAAATGGACAAATTAAACTTTGTGATTGCAATTTAATTTTTTGTGGTGTATTTTAATTTGGGATTGTAGGATAGATATTTCAGAACTTAGCACTTCCCCCTCGAGATGATCGTGTCATGTGCAAGGTCCATCAAAGCAAAGAAGGTTATATACATTGATTCGACTCCTTTTGTTGAAGTAACGACGAATAACACAAGTATATATCGCGCTAAAAAGAATAATAAATAAAAGACTTAAAAAATTACCTGGGCGATCTTGCAAACCATGTAGTGGCCATCTGTGCCCCAAGCATTTGATAAAGGAACTCCTGCAAAGAGTGATACAACGAGTACAGCGAGAAACATCCGAAAATCCATATCTTTCTCACACTCTCTATTTCTTTATCCTTTACTTTTTTGTTTGATGTTTTGTTCTATGTTTTCTTCCTCAATTTATAGATGTCTCACAACCCCATGGGCTTTAATAAAAAGAATTGAGTGGTGAATATGCCATGGAATATTATTTCTATTTCTCAATGCAACATTGCACTATTAAAATAAAGTGAGTTCATTAATTAGAAAATATTTTCGTCAATTCTTAAGATATTTTAAATATTTCTCATAGTTGTTGGTCTCATGATAATTTTCATGTCAAGAATATTATACTCTCTGCTTTTACGTACGTACTATATATTGTACTGTTGCTTGATAATTCGTATATAAGTCTTAGTTATACAACTATCCACGGAAAACAAATTAATATCCTTTTTCATAGCGTTGTTGTAAAATAAATTTGGTAAAATTTTTACTATAACAATCAATGATTAAGGAACTGAAGTATTTACATTTATATATTGCGGGCACATATATGGGTGTGAAAAAAATATTCTTTCAACTTCTTTTTAGAGTATTTTACTGTTTCATATCACTACTAAAATAAATTTTAGAACAAAATTACTTGGATGTAAGACAATTGTTTCTTCATATCCTACAAGTTCACTTATTGCTTATTTACCAATTAATATTTATTTGAAAAATCCAAATCCCAATATTGTAAGGTATTGAAGACTTTTTATTGTCGACCAGGAGAATATTTTTTTTGTATTATTAACTCTAACTTCCTAGACAATAATTTGTAGAATTAAATAAAAAAATTAAGTCAATAGCATATATTTTATGCTTCTAGAACTATAGTTTGGATGTTAAGACATTTATTTGCAGCGATTATTATGCTCATGTAAGCAAGGATCGTTCTTAATTTAAGAGACTAATAATATGAAGTTGGATGTGGGTACAAATAATTTAAGAGATTTTTATGATGTACTTATACGGATTCAGATGGTTACTTATTTTGTGATGCACAGAAAAATGTCATTCACAATTTTCTACGTTCCAATAAAATATTGTTTACTTATATTATTACAAAATTTAGTTAACCCCATTTTTCTAATGAAAAATCCATTGTCATCTTTTAACTGGCTTTTTTTGTTCCAACAAATTACATGCAGGACATGCATTGCGAGCCGAGTAACTTGTTCCTCTTTTAATGAATTAAGGTTGGACCACAAATCATTATTCATAAAATTAATGAATTGAAGTTCACATCGCATAAACCTAACTTGCTAGTAGATTAAAGATGTCTTTGTAATCGACCCAAACAGGTTGACACCACATTGTTTAACCCAAATGTGTACAAAAATTGAATGGAAAAAGGAGGGGCGCGGCGCATTGTACGAATGAGGGGGGGGGGGGGGGGGGGGGGGGGGGGGGACAAAGTTGTTGCACTAGCAATGTAACTTGTCACAATCGACTTTACTACTCAAAAGTCAAAAATTTATTTCAACATTGATATAGTTTGTTAAAATTTACTACTCATAAAAATCTTATCAGTGATCCTTCAGATTACGAATTTTAGAAGGTGCATGCCATAATTATACAAAGTTTCGTCAGGACTCAGGACCACAACAAAAAAAAACTAAAATTTTAGAAATTCAGTTTGAACCATGTAAGACTTACAAAGAGCGAAAACTTATAGATATGAGTTCAAAATCTACATGAAAATCCAAGCAATTATTTTATTTTAAGCTATTTTAAACATTCAAGTTATCGGCACACAAATATCTATCTATAGTATTCTTACATGACATTAGAGGCGACTTTACCGGGTGCTCGTCCATTCATGTTCAATTGAATTTCAATTTTCAAAAACCTGGAATCCAATAACAACATGCAACGACTTAACTCTTGCTGCCAATTAAATGCCTGCATTTGCAACATTTTCCAATTCCATAGTTTCCGGAGTATTGTTTAAAAACTACACCAGGTGCATCGTGTTTATAATCGGATGGAAGGGTGAGATTGAAAAAACTATCTAAACATGGTTTATTGAAAAAGTAGTCACTGCATGTGGGACCAACCAATTCATTCATGATGAACCGAGTCTGTTTTACATTATTAGGAAGAGAAGTGGCGACGGAGCAGCGATTCACTCTGCGCCTCTCGTGGTCCCGAAATTCATTACCTAGGAAGAGAAAACTCGCTATTTAAATAGCATTCAAAGCATCGATACATCGAGCCATTCATTCATTTCAAACAAACACACTAAACAAAACAAAGATCACCAAATCAAATCCAGAAGAAAAAAAAAAGAGAAACCATGTCGTGGCAAACCTACGTTGACGATCATCTCATGTGCGAGATCGACGGCCAGCATCTCACGGCGGCCGCTATCCTCGGCCAGGACGGCTCCGTCTGGGCTCAGAGCGCCGCCTTCCCTCAGGTATTCGCCATTGATGCGTAACTTCTTTGCTTCTCTTTTTGATTTGGTGTCGAATGGGATCCTTTTTGTGTGGATCAGATGTGATGTGACTGGATCGTGCATAATACGTTCTGATTCGAATGATGTTGAAAAAATGTGGTTTATTTGTAGTTATTTATTTCTGAGATTTTGTCTTTCTGGTGTTGAGAAAGTGTTGGATTGTGATTGGACTGACGATGATGCTGTGATTTGAATTGATCTGAGAATGTTAAAATAATGCATTTATCAATGAGCATTTGTACGAGATAATGTGCTTGATAAAGCATTCCCATAGTTTTATGTTGATGTTATGCATGTTAACATTATGAAATTTTAAAGTGAATTGCATAAGTAACCATCATAAATCTTTACCTTGGGAGGTACTAGAAAAAGTTGTTTATTTCCCTGAAATGTGTGTGACATTAGACATAATCTTAGAAAAAATGTTTATTTCCTCATAAGTTTGTCTGTTTATTCCCTCATTCTTTCTTATAAACAAGTGTCTAATCAGCGATATTACAGTAATCATTGAAATTTTTGTGTTTGATATGTGACACCTATTGGTGATGATTAACTGGGTTCATGCTATGTTAACAATGTTCAGTTTAAGCCGGAGGAGATAGCTGCCATAGTGAAGGACTTTGATGAGCCCGGGTCGCTTGCACCGACTGGGTTGTTTCTTGGTGGGACCAAGTACATGATCATCCAGGGCGAGCCCGGTGCAGTTATTCGTGGAAAGAAGGTAATTTAATATGGTATACTTTTGCAAAAAGTACATCTGTAATGTCATAAGGTCTCAAAATGACATGTGAACCCCTTCACAGTAAGGAAGAAAGGGGCACAAGGTGCCTTCATGATGGTTTCTATACATGTTAGATAAGAGAATATTGATCATCTAAAGAGGACAGTATGTGGTCTAATAGATGTCATCATCTTTACAAGCACATACCAGAATTCCTCTATTTTGGAAGTGGTTTTGATGATTAATTTTATTGACAATCCCTTCCTTGCATGCTGTTAAGATTTATGTCCAGAAATAAGTTTCTCATCAACAGCACACAACTTCAGTTCATATATCCAAATATTAGTTGAATGCAGTGATAAATATTGAGCATTTAATGGTCTTTAGATACCCCGGCTTCTTTAACCTTTTTCTTTAAGTTAATTCTTGGTTTTGGTTTTAGGGACCTGGTGGTGTGTGTGTGAAAAAGACGAACCAAGCCCTGGTTGTTGGTATTTATGAAGAGCCAATGACGCCTGGACAATGCAACATGGTTGTGGAGAGGCTTGGTGACTACCTCTATGACCAGGGACTTTAAAACTCAGTTCTTTTGGTTAATGAAAAAGGTTACCTTTGACCTTTCTAGCTTCGACGGGGATTATCATATCTACTTTTGTTTCCTATTCTTGTTTTTTTGTGTTGTTGAGCATGTTTTGTGAGAACCGGACCGATTAGTCGTCTGTGTCGACAAGTTCTCATTTGTAATTGCATATTAACTGCCTTTTCCATTAAATATTATGTTGATGCTTTTGTATTGATCGTCTTCTTTACTGTTAACAAGCGAAAATTGACAGCCCATTTCAGTGATGATTTACTTTTTTTTATCCTTCTTTTCACGGACCTAAGTCTGATGGTTCTGTGATGATTTGGTTTTTTAATATTGGACTTTTGAATTTTAATGTATTTTGGTATTTAATAATAAAAATTATATCGTGGTCATCACATTATTCAGATTGATATAAAGTCTTTTGGTGGTTCTGCAATCTGCATTGTCTCGGTGACTATTTGTACGCGTTGGTTAGGATACCAGTATGGTATTAATTTTTTAGTATAGACTATGTTAGGACTTTGTAATTTTTTTTTTTAATATGTTGATCGGTTTTGATACTGATGTTGATTTTAAGTTTTTATTATACTTTTATAACATTTTTCTTTATTAATTGAAAAATTATTAGCAATTCGCTAGCCCTAAAAAAATCACGTTATTGAAATCGATTCAATCGGTCGAACATGTGGAACTATCAATCTAATAACTCTACGATTTTGGTTCAGTTCGGTTTGGAAACAGTGAGAAAATTTAACATGAAATAGATTCCCATTGTCCCTACAAAGAACCTCTATATATATCTTAAAAATATGTAATCTCATTGCGCTGTCATGTCACTGTGTACATATCTTCTCGCCTCAGATGTAAAATTTAACCACATAAGTTTGCCATACTCCTGCAATAAAATTTCTGGTTTTACTTGTAGGCTCATTTGGCAAAAACAAGTACTTAAGCTTTGGGCTTGACCTCCATTTTTTTTGCTCAAAAGTGCTCAAACTTTGAGCCGATAAGGTTATTATTTTTGCTCAAAAGTTACTTTTCTGGATTAAGGGTATGGACCTTGCCAGTACCAGATGTGAGATTCCCCAAGTTTACATTTTTGGAGTAATGGATACCTCATGATGGATGTGGTTGATTGGTATTTGTTTCCAGGACCAAGTTAGTTGATTACAATTCACCACAGCAACTCTAGTTCGGTACTACTTCAATTATGGTCCAGTACTCCTATAAGCTTGGTACAAGTTTGACTAATGGCTATGTTTTAAGTCTTACATAAGCAATCTGCTGTCTTTCGTTCATGGTCCAGTACTCCTATAAGCTTGGTACAAGTTTGACTAATGGCTATGTTTTAAGTCTTATTACATAAGCAATCTGCTGTCTTTAGTGAAAATTCTGAAACGATGTTACAACGGCAACTTTGAACAAAGTGATATTAATTTTTCATATAAACAATACTGTTACAAGATCAAGCAACAATAATTAATACAGTTGTCAAACAATGCATAACTACGGACAGCCTTTGTTTCAAGGAAGCATTAACTACTAACCCTAATCAATGCCTATATAAAAAGAGGGAACAACAGATAATAGCTAGGCACAAACCACACAATTAAAGCTAATTCTTTCTGTGGCCAGCAGAATCCATGAGAACAGCCGCAGCAGCAACAAACATTGAAAGGATTGAAAAGAGTAATATATAGGTCCTCTTTGATGATTATGTACTCGCCAAAGTATACTACGGCCCAGAATGTGCTAATTAATGGTAGTGCCTATAAAGTAGATCAAAATGAACAGTTCAAAGCTAGGAAGCAATAATAATAAACGAAATTAAACACAAATTACCACTTTAAAAATAAACAATTATCCTACTTAGACCTTCAGATTCTGGAGTCTTTCCCAACAGATAAAATAAGCAGTGAATAATAATAAGATAACATAACAAAAACTATTAAAGATGTAAAATGAGAGACATGATAACAAACCTATACAGCATCAGCAGCATAACTGGCCGCTTGACCGCCCATGAGCTGAAATCAATTTCCAATATCCCATATAGAAAACCAGCGAGCAAGGCTCACTGCCTTCCATTCCAGTCCTTCAAATAAGCCCCCAAAGATGACTTCTCCAACCCAAGCACCGGCGGTACAGAAACCACAAAATTCAACCCAATTTCAGTGACAAAGCATGGAATTGGCCATATTTTAATGTATGCCACTGGTCATTGTGGCTAGGTTAAATGCTAGAGGAAAGAGAGAGAAGCAAACACCAGCGAAGAATACAATGACGAGGCCAAGACACATGTTCTTTCCAAATACCTGTTAATCCATACAAAAAATTTAGTACAACATACTTTGCATACGGTTATATACTCCCAGGGTGTGTTAATTGCCTTATCTCATGCATAAATAAAACTTTGACACAGTTTACTTGATGATCTTATGTTATTTGAACTAAGGAATGCTGATGACGTGTCAACTTGTCATTGGACCTATCACTACAAAAATCTGAATCTGATTGTGAAGGAACGATTTGTTAACTGATGCTCTATAGAACCAGTATGCAACAAAATGTCTCTGTATGAATTTTCCGATGAAATAAATGTATTCAGGTAAAGTAACTACAAGTAAGCCATGGTATGAAAATCGATATAATATTTATAACAGTATACCTAAAATTTCAACTACAAAAACTTAAATCTCTTATAATTTGTACCAACAGTTCATGATACTAACCTTAATTGATCAATGTTTCTCTAGTTGTATGAGGTACTCTCCTGTCCCTGCATTTTCCTTGCCAATTTTTTGGGAGGACACAGGGCCATTTTTCAGATCGCCTGAAAATGAATTCAGCATGGAAAAAAAAAAAACTATTAGGTATGTGGTAACAATAATGGTCTGATTTAAAATGTAATGAATACTATAATATCATATGTACAGGTTGCAACATTTGAATTATTCTCTTCACTTCAGTTGACCAAAAGAAAAGAAAGGAAAAACATATACTTCTGTTAAAATAATCTTCAATCGTAAAAAAATAAAATGATGGTAAATTTCAAAGAGAAATTGAAAATTTAAGTAAATGATGATAACATATACTTCACTACATGGGTATGTAAAATTTTGTAATTTCTCTGTCTAGTACTGGTACATTTGACTACAGCCTACAGGGCTTTTGTTCTGGTAGTTTGCAATACATGTATGCTAGCATGATATCAGTAATTGATAGTCCATATCTTTGCTTTCTTTTGTGAAAATATAGCAATTTTATTTGAAATGTATATCTAGAACAGGGTAGTATGCTAGCATGTATACGTATAGGCAATTCCAATTTTGACATGACAGGGTATTTATTTATGCAATAAAGCAGAAACAAAACAAGGATAAAAGAAAGAAGGGATCGCAATAGGTGCCCGGATCGTTGAGCTCTGATGATGAGATCCCATGACTGGACGTTACAGCCCAGAGGTGGAAACGCAACAGCACTTAGAGCTGTCAGTGGTATACCGTTGATTCGTTTCCGTGCACGTTCCGTTTCGACGGAACGAGTGGCGGTACCGAAATTCATTTTGTTCCAGAAAACGGAACGGTAAACGGAATGGGAGGACATACCGTTGCTGAAACGGAACGGTCATTTCGCTTCCGTTTCGACATTTTCGTGCAGTTTTTAGTGTAAATACACGTGTTCCGTTCCGTTCCGTTCCGTCCAAACGAAACATATAACGGAATGAAATGTCATTTCGTTTACTGAAACGGAACGGAAAATGGATTGAAACAGTCATACCGTTGATGGAACGAAACATATGTGGTCGGACAGATGTGAATCAGATTTCTCCGCAGTGGGTAGTTTTATCCAGAGCCGTCCGATCTAAATGGTCGGACAGATGTGAATCAGATCCAAAACAGGCTCCAAAATTTTTTAAAAAAAATGAAAAACCTGCGTGGGTTTTTAGAGGGAGAAAGAGAAAGTAAGGAAGCGAGCGTGCACAAAGCGGGCTTTACAATTCTCGGCACCATCTCTCTCGCTCTCAGTCTCACCTTATTTTACTATAGACAAATTCTTCCTATTTTTATTATTTTGTAATAAATAAATTCACCGAGACTGACTAGACTACACTGGACTATTATTCATGTCCTTAAGGTGTTCGATTGTATTCTTCAACTAATTTCAAATCATAAGGTACCTTCATTCTTCTATAACCAGGCTTCTCTATTCAGAATTGAATAATTGCTGCCACTTTTTTTGAATTTTAGAATAATTTCTACGATGACTATTTTGTTTAAGTTTGTCAGTAAAGCAAAAGGGCAGTTGTCCAAAACCAAAAAAATTAATAATAATAAATAAATAATGAAATTGCATATCTATGACTTTATTTATTAGTATATGTATGAAAGTATGAGATATATAATTGCACTTGATAAAGCATTTCTGTGTTTTTATATTGATGTTATGTGTGTTAACGTAATAAACATAGGCACTTACTTGTGAAATGAATTACTTGAACGTTTCTGAAAGGTACCAGTAATGTGAGAACTGAGTAGTTTAATTGAGAGTACATTTCTGAAAGGTAGTGGTTGCATATTAATATCCATGAAACTGAGAAAATACATGTAGTCTGGAGTACAATAATTATAAGTGACGTCATCACCACCATGTGAGATGCGAGATTTCCCATTTTTGTTTTCTGTATTGTTGAGCATGTTTTGTGAGAACCAGACCGATTAGTTGTCTGTGTCGACAAGTTCTATGTGTAATTGCATATTAACTGTCTTCTCCATTAAATATTATGTCGATGCTTCTGCATTGTCTGTCTTCTTTAGTGTTAAAATTAAAGCATTTTCGTTTGACTACTACTGTACATAGATATGGCTAATGGCTTGTTTCAATTGGATCAGGTTGTATATCTTTATATAGGCCTAATTATAAGGCCCATTTAAAAGTAATCAGACAATAAATTTGTTTGAGAGGTGTTTGGGTTCCGATCATATTCTGGCAATTTACTGCTAATGCGGTCTTAAGAGCAAGGCTGTGCTATCCAAATTTAGATGGATCAAATCCAAACTACTGATGTCTAGGGCTGTCAATAGTGTGCCGTTTCGAACGTTTACGTTCTGTTCCGTTAGAAATGGAACAGAAACGGAACGATTTTCTATTGCATTACACCCAGCGGAGCAGAAACAGAAACGAAATTAGTTTTTCAACGTTATTTCGTCGGCGCATAAACAATTCTGCAGCCCAAATTCTGAGGCAAAAATATAGGAAGCGCCACTGTCACTTGAGCCCCATTTGAACACAATCGAGAGAAATCCTCTCCCTCTCCTCTCCGATGGCCTCCCTCACCACAACCCCACCGTCTCTCTCTCCCTCTGCCGTATCTCCGTCTCTGACCCGAGCACCAACCCCAAATCCCATCGCCTTTCCCTTTCCCCTACTCACTGACTCTGTCAAGCTTCTTCTTCTCTCCTTTCTCCTCTAAACTCAAGCTCAGCCAAGCGACGCTGACATGCCGAACGCTGTGTGAATCCTCAAATTTTACAAAAGGTTGCATCAACAATGGCAACTACTCCGCTTTCCCTCTCCAATTTGCCCCCAGCAGCTCATCTCCGCGGGAAGGATGCAAGTGCAAGCATAACAGGTTTGAAAAGTGTGAGAGTGTCCCTTAGAGCAGTGAAAGTGTTTGAGCTAGGGCCCACTGTTAGTACCTCAGGTGTGGTCCCCACGCACCGGGTCACGATGCACGATCGTCAGCGTGGCGTCACTCATGAATTCGTTGTGCCTGAGGTGTAATTTTAAACCTACAACTCTTTCTTGTAAAAATTATTTTAGGCTTAAGCCTTAAATACTGAGGCTTAATTGAACAATGAACTCCAATTAATGGATAGAAAAGCAAAAAAACAACTGTACCGATGGTACCAATCTGTGGCCAGTACCAGCATGGAGTGCACTAGGTTGGGTCATATGGACTGGCATGTGGGGTTTAACCCGACCCCGTGTACCAGTCAATTTCAGTCTTATGTAACATTTTAAGATAAAGGACTGAGTATCTAACACTGATTTTGTAATTCGTGTGATGAAAAATTCAGTCTTACTTACATTATTTATTTCTTAAAATACAATTGCAGGACCAACAGATACTATGCACAGCTGAATCACAAGACATAAAACTCCCCTTTGCATGCTGTCATGGTAATTCATCTCACACCGTATTTCTTTTGCTTATTACTATGTGTTGACATTGTTTTAATTTATGGTATTTAGATCATACATATAAGGTTTCTATTAATCTTTCCTCTTCTTTGGATTGTTAGGTTGCTGTACTAGTTGTGCAGTACGGATAAAATAATATTAATTGGAGTTCATTGTTCAATTAGGCCAAGGTAACAATATATGGAGTTCCATGTTATTTGGAGTTCATTGTTCAATTAACTCCAATTGACATATAATATTAACATATAAGGAACAAAGAGGCTTAACTTAAGATAGTGCCAACCTTCTTTAGATATTTTAAAGAGAGGGACATGTATACAGAGGTTATTGCAGGGGTTCAAATGAACTTTCTTTAAAGATATTTTAAAGGGTTATGGAATTCACATGAGAAATTTCATATTTCTTAGCTAGGAGTCAATTGAAAAGTTTCATCTTTCAAATATGCTCATCTTGTCAAAAATTTCTCTTAATTGCATATGCAGGTTGTTAATCTTGGGTATAAATAAGTGGCTCATTTTCTAATCCTAACTCGCTGTAAGCCAAAAGTCTCTAGGTCTGAATCTGAAGCTTCCATGTCAGAAAACAAAGAAGCTGCAAAAGAAAACTTGCCAAAACTTAAATTTTTTTAATTTTGAACGTGTAACTGTGTAAGTAATGAAATAAAAGTTTAATGTTTGTTGTATTCTTTCTTTTAATTTTGTTTTTGGAATAAAATTTTGAAGTTGCGATATGCTGTAAACGGTAACAAATTATTAACGTTATTGACGTTGTTCCGTTCAATAAAGATGGAACATAAACATTACAGATGTCATTTATGTTAAAAATACGGAACATTAAACGAAAATGAATTGTGTTACGTGTTTGATGACGGAACATAAACGTAAGGAGATATTTCCGTGTATATGGAGGTTTAAGTTGTGTTGGACATCGATACCCATCCAATAAGTAGAATCCAAACCAGACAAGTCATTTTTTTTTTTTGGAATAAGTGGTTGAAAACCACTACTCTTCATTAAAGAAAAGTTGTCATACAAAAGCTACCAAAGTAGCCAACCCAAAAACGTTTAATTTTCTGCTCGCGCCGGTACCCCTTATCTCATGTACCGGCACCCCATTATTATCTAAAAATTACAGTACCAACACAAACAAAAACAAACAGAAATAAAGTGCCAAACATAAAAGCAAGAATCAAAAAACAGTTGAAATCAAAACACATTAAAATCCAATGGAATTGTTAGGCTTAATAATCCAATGGAAAAAAAAAAGGTGCTTGCTTTTAATTTGTATGTATATTCTTATCTGACTATCTGCATCTGCTCTCTACTCCAAACTAAGAACAACACAAAATCAGCACCTGCCTAATTTTGATACTCAATTCTTTCTCAGCCCCTACCAAGTGATCAACTATTGCTGATACTTCTGCAGTTCTACTTACCCACCCCCTGCCGATTAGGTTTATTTTGCACTTCCATCATTGTCCTATTAAAGAAGAGTAGTAACTTTCAAGTTTCAAGTGCATTTGTTATTTCTTCGTTACAATCCTGATCGTCTATATAAGGAATTAAGTCACTAGTGAACAGGTTCAGCAAAGTTCATTATTCATGAGTTGAAGTCAGCATAAGCTTCTCTTATCTTTAATATCATTGTGCCAGAAAACTTGTAACTTAATTGGATGGGTTTCAGTTCTAATTTGGTGCTTTTAAGTTGTTTGTTGTAGTGAATGAATTGCTGCATTATATTATTTTATTTTATTATTTGAGGCAAAAGGGCTATTGATAATTTTGTTAATTTACTTCTTAGCGTATTAAATTAACTTGATTTACTTTGGTACATTCGACGAAAATTTATATTTGGGAACGCAACTAGTGAACTAACAAACGTGCATTCGAATATGAGGGGGATTTAAGTCGGGCTGTTTTCTTAAAAAAAAAAAAAAGAAAGAAAAAAAAAGTCGGGCTGTCATAATTTGACTGTGGTTATAAACTCGTCTTCTTGTTATTTTTCAAATTAACCCTTTATACAAACGTTATGATGGAAGTTTTGATCTCTAGGAATTGCCTAAGTTTTTTCTTCTAAAAAGACATTAGCTGAAGTTTACAGCTGACCTTGATTCAGGGGCTAAGTTTTCTTATAGTTTTGCACATCTGTTTTTACTAGTATATTTAAAAATATTTGCATATCTTTTAATTTAACTCCATCAATTAAAAGTATGACTAGTACTTTTGATGTCCATAGTTAAAAGGTTAATATATTTTTTATATAATAATCTCAAATAGTTACTCTAAGACAGTTTTCATTGTTTCTTCAATTTTACTACTGTGGGTTATGGTTTGCGAGCAAAAAGATTACGATATCTTTAAATACAAATACAGCAGGGTCCCAAATAGACTTACTACTGTAAAATTTGGTCAAAATTAAACTGTCATGATGCATCACCATCCTGTAAAACACAGACAATTGTTATTGCCACGTCATCGATAAATTGCCACAGTAAACAAAAAATACGTTCAACTCATCATGCCACGTTTTTTGGTTCAGTCAAGAACCTAAACCAAGAAGGTATATTGGCAGGGATTATCATGTCATGCATGTGCAACTGTCACAAGGGCTCACATGGACAAGCAATCCCACTGGACCCCCTAATCTGATCAAATCCAATGTAATCATGGTTCCTAATAAATACCCAAATTGCGAATCCGATTGTGATTTCATTTCCTCATTTACCACCTTTTGTCTTATCTCTCTTTTAATTTAATTGGCACGAGCCCGGCGCTTGACCAGTATACTTGACCGGCTGACATAAATGTCAGGCATGTGCCGAACCGGACAATTTCAGCGCCAAGTTATTTGCGGTTCGACCCTTCAAAATGTCTCTATATTTTTCAAACAAGAAGGGATGCAATGTCAAATTTTTTTTTTTGTGTCATAATTATAGTAACTTCTTGTTTCATACTAAAATTTAAAAAAATTTCAAGTCAGTGAAAGTATTTTTAATTTACATCAATCTCAATTACTTATGTATAAAATAACTTCATTTTATTAGCCATCAAGAGATGATTTTTTTTTTTTTTTGACAAATGTTACTTTCTTGTTTTGTGTTAGCTCTTGATACATACAAAACAAAAAAGAATCAAAATGATGCTATATTTTATGCACACATAGTGTACGTACCATATACTAGAAAGTGTAAGAATGTGTATTAGAAATTTTGTTTTATTACACTGATTTAACATCAAAATATTTATTAAATCTCTGTAAGTTTATTAACATCAAGGTTCATCTCATTTAGCAAATACATTTACGTTTCATTTAATATATAGATTTACTCGTACTAGCTATATGGTGGCAGTGACGCTATGTAGTATATCTGGATTAGTAAAAGGGATGCAAATTTGAGTGTCTTAGAATGTACAACTCGCCATTTTTCTATGCAATTTTTGTACATATATCATGTAGACGTTCAACATAATGGGAGAGTTCCAATTAAAAATACTAATCATTCGCATTAAAATCTACATTTAATGGTAAATTTTTTATATTTTTTTCGAAGTATACATTTCTTTCTAATAGAAAATTGCATGAATAGGAATCCGATCAAAAGGCCTATTTCTTTCTAGGTCTCCTAATACTGACCTCTCGTTTTTTTTTTTTTTTTTTTTTTAACCACAAAAACGGCGTATGAGAGAGCTCTTTTCTAATTATTTTTTAGTAGAAAAATTTTAAATAATAAAGTACATCGATTTATTCACCAAAAATAATCAAAGGAAGAAAAAAAATTAAAACAATTATAAACAGTATAACTATACAAGCATGTTCAGATTTGGAAGATCAGAACATGAGAAAATCTTGGGTCAGACATATATGTTGAACACTGCTCTGTGCATTAAATAGCCTTGTTAGCATGTTAGGAAAACACCAATGTGGACATGTCTCTTTTTCTTTCTGCATAATATCAGCTATGGTTCAATTTATTCAAAAATGCATGCACATGGTCAAAGCTAGAATAGCCTCATGCATAACTAGTTTAGTAGATGCCATTGTAAAATGGATAATATATAGAACTGTATGAAAGTGACAATACCAATCCAATTCCGACAAGTGTAATGCATGCTAATTAGTAGTGAATTTGGAGCCAATATTTAACTTTTGACCAAATAACACAATTTAATAACAAAATTAATGCTAATTAATTTGCATGAATCATATGAAATTCGGGAGCTTATTCATCTTATTTTTCATTTAAAAAAGTGAGAAAACTGCAGATTCATACACCACTGGTATGGGATGCCGCAGTTTATTAATTTCTGTAATTATTTACAACAACTTTCATACAACTCCTGTGTTAGTTACCAACTAACGAACTGCACATTGCACAGTGCACAGTGCACAGTTCACAGTTCACAGTTCATGTGTGTAAAGAATAAAGAATAGTATCAATTTCACTTGGAGACAAATTAAGTTTGTACAGATTCAAGACACCTGTTGCATGCATATACCAAAACTGTGCAACGAATCTTTAACAAATGCGCCGATCTTCAGGCCACTTTTCTTGTAATATACCTTTTCCTTAGTAGGACTGTCTGTCAGAGACCAGCCACACAGAATGTCATCTTTTATGGATTATAGACAATCCGGATTCGTTTTCTTGGATCCCTCGTATAACTGTTACCGGTTCTAGACAGTCTCTGTCTAGTTTATCCCAAAAAAAAATTTATTTTTTTTTGACGCCCAAGTTCTATAAAATTTGCCCTTTGTCACTAGCAAAATTCAGTCATATATATGTCGTTTCTACTGTAGATTATTTGTTAGATAGATTTATATTTATATTGACACACAAACTTATGACAATCTAAATGGTTATTAAAAGTATAAATATAAACTTAGTTAAATAGGATGTATATAAATTTTGATGTAATCTGATAATCAATCCAATGCCACCAAAATAAACTATTAATTTTTCAAATCATTTAATAAATGTCCAATCGATTACCAAATTGTACTAAATTTTATACAAAATATATCTTTCTTTTTTTGAATGTGTATACAAAATATATCTAAATTACAAAAACCATCAGCTATTTTATTTATTTATTTATTATTTATTAGTAAATTCCAAATTTTAATTTCCTCAATTTGGTTGCGTGGAGTGATATTCTTGTTAGTACTAGTTCTTTAGCATGAGAATACAGCCGAGATCCAGCTGTGAACTACGGCGAGTGGGTCTGAGCCAGCTCAGCTTTTTATAAAGACTATATCCCAACCCCTAGTATTATATTCCTTGACTTGATCATGTCACATCTCCATCATCACCTCATCCCTTTCTCTATCTTGCATCGCAATTGTGTTAATGACAACAAACTGATATCACTTAACCAATCTAATTATTCAGAGATAAAAAAAAAAACTTAAATATAAAAAATGGGAGAATATTCCAGCACGTCAAACTGGTGTCTCTAGCACAAACCTATGCTGATGTCTATGGTATTGTACTTTTCATATATATAATTATTCCATTAAATTGAGAATGAATTGGCATACGTCATGAGATTAGATGTTGATGTAGAACTATCTAATAGTTAATATTAATTTTATATTTAAAATAATAATAAAAAAAAAACACATTTCTAACACGGTCATTGAAAAATTCCTCTGTTGGATGTTTATAACTTAGATATTATAGATTGTCCATTGGCTAAGCAATCAAAATATGAACCAATTGAATTTACAATAAAAACAATTTTTCTTTTCATGCACAAAATATGGAATGATATAGTTAAATATCGTTGATACACAGCTTCATGTTTACAAAAATTACCAAGTATTGATCCATAAATTATCTAAAATTAAGTGAATATATAAATTTTTTTTATTTTGATAAGTTTTGCTTTTTTTTTTTTTTTTAACCTGAAGTTTTTTGCTGTTACCATATATATTCATTGCCAATATTACTCGCTCCACATTTCCTAGAGCTGCATGCATGTGTCTTGTTTCTTTTAGGACATACTCGATATCTCGAAGACATTTGGATCATGCGTTAGGTTAGTGAGGTTAGTATGTAAATTTTTTATTTTCTAAATACATTAACCGAACTTTTAATTGAAATATTACGTAACAAATTAGCGACTATTTTCAAATTATCTGTATATTTACACATCTAAATGCCAAATAGTATCTCGAAATAGTTGTTAATCCGGATAATTTTTTTTCTTTATATTTGATAAGCACACAATCATTATAGAGTAGTGTTATTTTTTATAGGAGTGAAGTAAAGTATCGTTGATTACAAGATTAAATTGTTCTAGCGTATTATGTAAAAAGGTGGAGTAATAATTAATGATAAGAAGAATTCAAAGTTTGAGATTTGGTGTTTAATTGTAAGCACCTATTAGGCTAGCTAATTCAATTTCATTCCATTGAAAACAATTATATTATCAAAAACCCTTTCAAAAAGCGCACTTAAGCGAAACTAAGCCGACACAAAATCCGGGTTAGCTTTCTTAAAATTTGCGCTTAAATTGAATAAGAGCTTCATACTCTTTCAACCAGCGACGACAATCCAAGTGGCAGTTGTGCAGCATCAAGCCACCTAGCATCTATCTGTTATCTCACCTATATTAACTACCATATAATGTCGTTTATTCAATATTTAATTCATACAAATTTTAATTTGATAATAATATACTTCGCAACAGACGACCCCCACCTTATGCATAACCCATTTATTCCTTCTATCTACACTTGTCTGGCATGTAAAAATTCAGCAAACTTCTATTTAAAATATGTAAAATATTTTAAACTTTGGATTTACTGCATCAATTGGCATTAACTCAGTAGAAAAACTATATTTGACGGATCTTATTTTTCTTCTTTACATTCCATCGTCACAAGGCCAACAAATGTTTCCTTCAAAACCATACTTTATGCTCATGTAATTTAAGGATATACGTAAACTAATTGAAAGTCATGTAGCATGTCTTAATAATATAATTAACAGCCTCAACCAACGATGGCTTACCCAGGTGCTACCAATCCTAGACCCTTAAAATTGTATTAAAAAAACTCTCTTTAGCCCCACTTCCAACCAATTGCATTATGCCAATTCTCCCCCACCAGCTTTTTTTTTTTTTAAAAAAAAAAAGCCTTATGAAAACCCCCTCCCATGCATTCTCCTTACACATCAATCCACTATCAACTTAATTTTACAAACACAAAGCACCTTCTCCACTGAGTTCACTACATCTGAAACAAGCACAAATTCTTGCATGCAAATTGATAGGCTGACATGGATCCGTGCCCGTTTGTCCGTCTGACAGTAGACTCGCTCCTTCTAAAGTTGCCTTCTGTAACTCGTCCGGCAGGACATACCGGCATCCACCCAACAACCACACCATGCTTCTGCACTCTCGCTCTCATCGACCTTGTACCTTCCCCCTCTAAATCATCCCCAATCCCTCTCTCTTCTCCAACCGACACCGACCAAATTACGTCATCGCCTTCATGTCCTTCCATTTCCTTCACTATTGATCCGACAATGCTTCAGAGATTAAATGGTCGGTCTGCTGAGCTCCTGGTCTCAGTATATGCAGGACACCAGACTGGTCATGCATGCGGGGTGGGACCTGCACGTGCAATAGGCCGTGTTAAGGTCTCAGTTGATGCAGAAAAAGCGACGAGCCAGGCAGTTCTGGCACAGAGTGGGTGGGTCGGGTTGGGTGGCGGTGGTGCACGGTTGCACATTGTAGTCCGTGCCGAACCCGACCCGAGATACGTTTTTCAGTTTGGAGGGGAGCCTGAGTGTAGCCCTGTAGTTTTTCAGATACAGGGTAATTGGGCAAGAAGCAGACGGAGCGGGTGTGCTCGGCAACCTGTGTTTAGTTGCCGGTTTAATGTAGACCGTCGCCGTAGCACAAGATCAAGGTCAGTCATGATATCTTTATTAATCACAACCTATTATGGAGTTGCATCAATATTCCTTTTAGAATAATGTGTAAGGTTAATTACAAGCATGAGCATGATATCGTTTAGTTCTGCTCAGTGAATTTGAACTTTCTTTTAGATTTCTCTTTCATTCTCGAGTTTGCAAAATTGTGTGTATCTATCCTGCCTGTCAGAATATTTTTGTTCATTAGACGTAATAATAAGAGAAGTAAAGGTCCTAGAATTCGTGTAAATATAAAATTGAATTGTTACCACATCGTGTCGATCGTACGTCAGGTTGGTGTAAATTAAAATTGTGTAATTTAATTAAAGTAAATAAGGAACCTCCATTAATTGAAATTGTATATTTTAACTATATACTCATCGCAAGTGGTAATGACATTTAAGTGAGTTTATGTACGAGGAAGTGCTTGAATTGTCACAGGTCACAATATCTCATTTTCATTAAAATTTTAAATAAAATCTAAATGATAAATTTAAAGTATCGGCCTTTTCTTCTTTATGAGTTCATGTAAACATTCGTTTGAACAAGATTGGGAGTTCTAACACTAAATTCACTAAATATAAAATATACTTTAGTTGATCCGTTTATTTTAGTAATTAATCATTTTGTACGCAACGAATTTTATGAATACTAGAAAATTTTATATGAACACGTTCCTATTAGAGAAGAGAAGAATATATACTACTGTCGAATTTGTTGCTTTAATTTTAAATGTAAATATCGATGAAAAAAAGTAGTTTTGAAAATCTCTTATTTTTATTTTTTATTTTTTGACTAGAGCCGCTATGAAGGATTTATTATTTTCAAAATATGTATGTGTTTAATGTGTGGAGGGTAATATAATAAGTAAACTATTTAACGACGTAATAGCAGTGCATGGTGATTTTTATCACAAAAATCTAGGAGTGCCATGCGCATTACTCGCAAATATAATATCTTTTGTGTTGTTAATACCGCAACAATTTGTGTTTATATATATTTTTTTCCCCCGCAACCACAGCTTCATTTTTCCTTATAATTTTAATTGTAAATTTTGAACAGCAAATTTAACCGCTGAACCTTAATCTTGTTCACATACAGAGTGTCGACGAAAATGTCTTTTTTTCTCTTTTAATAAAATCAAGAGACTGAATAACGAACGCAAGGACATTTAGTTAATATAATTTGCTTGGTATAATTACTTTTCAGTTTCTTGATCCTCTATTAAATAAACTTGAAAAATTGAATATTTTTTTGTATGCATACATTATATATGACGAAGATCAAATTCACCAGTTTTGATATGATCTTTTAATATCGAAAATAATTTGCAAAAAGAATCAGAATCACAATAATTGGGGCTCAATGTATGTCAGATAATTTGGGCAATATAATTTCCTGCACCTAAAACCTATATTTTTAATTATATAGTCCTAGGCCGTTTTGATTGTTAGGTGTTAGTTAATGCCTATAGTACTATGCTCCTGAGCATTTATAATTTCTTAATCGCATGCAACTAATACAGCTCAGCACTACAAATCATGACTTTTGAGCTGTAAATCATGGCATTATGCATGATTAATCTAATGATCATTCAAGTGGTAATTTTTAAGTATTGAACTACCAGCATATGCCTAAGCCAGCTAGACAAGCCACTAAAAGCTCTTTTTTCTTAATATCTTTCAAGATTATAGAATAAAGAAAACATCAAGCTTTATCTATATGTTTATCCTGAATGTTAACAAAGGTCTTATATTCTCACGACATATCATTTCTAACAGCAATGTGTCGAGTTCACAACAGCATTACATATTTCACCAGCAACATAATTAAAAAGTTAAGACGTCCGTGCCATTTTCCATGGCAGTCATTATCTACATGCATTTTCATAATGATATATTATTGGATTTACGTACTAACTGAATAAAACCAAACTTATATAGGTCTCTGCCACCACCGGATCGCTCTACAAAGGGAAAAATCCACTCATGGCTCGACTCGCTCCGGCAAGGCGACATTAGTCCTCGTGCACTGAAAAATCCTACCGGACGTCCCCGATCAGATCAAAGGAAAGGATGGACAGTCACGATTCATGATCTTTCTGGATCACCTGTGGCTGCTGCCTCTATGGTCACACCATTTGTGCCTTCACCTGGTTCAGCACGTGTTTCCCGGTCAAACCCTGGTGCCTGGCTAATCATGCGTCCCGACCAGTCATGTCCGACCACATGGCATCCGTGGGCTCGGCTTGAAGCATGGCGCGAACGTCGCCCCTCTGACTCGTTGGGACTGAGGTTTGAGCTCACAGACCCAACTACAAATGGTACTGGGGCCCCCATTGCAGAGATATCCTTAGGTGCTAAAAAAGGCGGACATTTTGTGATCGAAACTGGATCGGGTTCTCTCTGCCACGAGGGGTTTGTGATGGGGTCCACGGTGGAAGGTGAAGGAAAAATTAGTAAGCCGACAGTGCAAGTTGGCGTGCGACATGTGACGTGTATGGCTGATGTGGCACTTTTTATTGCACTATCAGCAGCCGTTGATCTAAGTATGGATGCTTGTAGATTGTTTTCTCAAAAGCTAAGGAAGGAGTTGTGTGTAGATATGGAGGAGATTTTCTGAAATTGGAGGCAAATAAATTGAATTGGGGTGATTTTTAGGGAAATGATGACCGGGGGTTAAGTAATCTATTACTTATTTTACACTTGGTTTGATCTCAAGTAGTTGATTCTTCTATATCTTTTGTGATTTTTTTATTGATTCTTTCGTCTTTTTTGTACTATTAGGAACCATTGAGAATACTGGGTTGCGATTTTGATTGGGAAGTTGAGACAGACATTGTTTCGTATTTGATAAATTTTGTTTGAGTTTTATGGGAGCAATTTTCTTGTACAAATATATTTATATTTTGTTGGAATATTTAATAAGTTTTGTCGGAGTTTCATGGGAGCAATTTTCATGTACAAATATCAAATATGTCTATATATTTCTTTGGAGGTGTACAAAAAAGAAATGGTAATTTTTATCTATTTTTAAATACCAAAAACAAATTACTTTTATACGTACATATTGTACATTTGTACTATCTAGGTGACACTGCATATTCCAGCTTTCCAAAGGACACTGCATATGCTGAATAGAGAAATTTCCAGTCAATGTAATAAACGTTTTAGCAGATGATAGTTTCAATGATAGAAATTTGGACGATTATCATGTCAGCTGACTGTCTGAGAAACATTAAAATTTAACTTGAATACTCATTACAGAGTACAATATATTTAATAAAAATAATGGTACACCTGCTTCCAATTAATCAGAACTCCACTTTTAAGCCTTTTTGTTTTTTTGTTTTTTTGTTTTTTTACTCACCGTCAAAATCTTCATGCTACATTCGCACTCTTGGAAAAACCTATGCTACTTCCTAAATACCATAAACCGATTCAAACTTTCGTGACAACATTTCATAATCCTCTAAACTATTCAAACACCCAAACAAAAGGATGACATAGGCCCGATCAAAATCAACTTTTTACGTAGAAATTGGATTTGGAATTCCCACGACATTGAAATCCACTTATCAGAATCTAATAAAAAGTTGGATTTCATTTCATTTGATCGGGTTCTGTGAGAAAGTTCGAACCCATTAAAATCCTGGGAATTGGGCCGAAATGTGGTCGGATTTCTTTTTTAGACAAACTGGACAGTGACTGTCAAGTGTTAATGTGGTCGGATTTCATGAGAGAAAATAAAAAAAATCTTAATACCCCTCCTCTCCAAATAGATGAGGTGAAGATAGTCCCTTTTTAGAATTCAAATCAATTCTTCTTATATTTGTTTTGATCATGGGATTTCAATTGGAAATAATCTCCGATCAATTCTAATCCAATGAAATGAAATAAAATCTCATGTCTACACCATTTTAATCAGAGCCATAATTATTATTCTATGTGCCAGCAAAATCCGTGGTATCTACACATTTTTTTTTAAAATATCATATCATTGTCATTATTTGGCTTTCAAATTACACTGAGATTTGTTTGCTTTTAGTACGCCACTCAAAGAGGTTGCCTGAAGATTTTTGTTTATATTAAAGGCAATTGTAGTTGGGTTTCTGTAAGCAAAGTGTTCTGTTTTAAGTTGCCGTTATATTGTATGTACTATCTAGGTGGCACTTTTTATATTCCAGCTTTCCAAAGGACACTGAATATACTTGTGAAAGTTTCAGCAGATGATAGTTATAATGATGAAGTTTGGACGATTATCATGTCTGACTGTCCGAGAATCATTTAAATTTAACTTGAATACTCATTACAGAGTACAACATATTTTTAAGAAATAGTGGTACACCAGTTTCAAATTTTAAAACATCATTCTCTATTCCTATGTACCAGTTCATGGTGACTTGTTTTTGTGTTAAAAAATGCTAGATTTAAAACCTCGCCTGGGATTTAAAACCTGCTGTTTACCCTTCGTCTGATCTCAAATAGTTGTTCATTATATATATATTAGTAATTTCTTTATTGAATTTGTTTCGTCTTTCTTTTGCTTCTAAATTCTTTTATTAGGACGCACTGAGCTGAGCATGTTGTGTTGCAATTTTGATATAATATATCTTTTTATTGTATTTTCCTGTGGTATCCTTCTACAAAAAAAAAGAAAATGATTATTCTTCTTTTTTCTTTTGAGAAAAAGACGTACAAAACATGTTATTTCTAATCTGTTTTAAGATTAAAAAAATGTAAAATAAAGGTTGCTATTATATATTTTGTACAATCTTGGTGGTGTGCATTCAAATCCAGCCCTCCTCATAACTTGTGAAAATTTCCGTTTAATATATGAAACCATTCAAGTAATTATTACTAGTCATGCAAATTCCTTCTGGTGCAGAAAAAATTCAGACATTAGTTTTATTATTTATGCAGATTCCATATTCAACATTTCGGAAACAAAATATTGGACTCACTGCAAATGCCCTCTTAAATTTGCAGCACGTGCTTTCTTATGCATAACACAATAATTAAACTTTATATATTTCATGTTAGGCCTCCATTTAAGACTAAGGATGCATGCTTCACAGCCCTTGCCACTCTATAAATCTCGTGTTGCACAAATCTCCAAGCCTCTGTCGTGTTCGACTTTTTGGCTTCCTTGATTGCATCATCAATTCCGGGATAAGATTTCGAACCATAGTCATCGTATTTGGAAGGTCCATATATCTGCAGAAAAAGACACAATAGTATCAATATATTAGTGGTGTTATCGGTACCAATAGAGCTAGTTTGGTCTAATTGGTTTTGATCTCCATAGATGTTTCTTAAGTGAAGCTTGAGCTTTCATTAACAACCTTGATAGCTATATTGTGACAAATAAGAATTCATTATACGAATGGAACTAGTAAAATAAAGCAGCAAACTTGATAGTGGTTTGTGAACAGGAATAATCCATCATACATATATACATTGGTACCGAAGTTCAATAATGTGTGCAAATGGCATGTGCAAATGATATATGAAATCGGTACATAAAACCTACCAGATGTTTGTACCATTCTCTTCCTGAGAGACCCTCTCTATCAGTGAAGGCACGTTCAGCCATCATCAACCGATCATTAAGCTCTCTAAGTTTAGATTTATCTTTTCTCAAAGAAAGGCCCCAAAATTTATCTTCCAGAGCCTGCTAAATGCTAGAAAATGTTGTTAATCACAAAATGGAAGAAGTTACAACTGACAGAGACAGTACTGGTTTTTCTTCTTATATTCACAAAATCACAATACCTTTTTCTCCTTGTTAACATTCACAGCTGCTGTTTTCAAATCTTCAATCGACTTATACAAAGGGGAGAAACTGACGGGGCATCCAGCTGCCTCTTCTTCTATGGATTTCGCACTAGTCTTTATAAATTAAAGAATAATATACCAACTTAGACGTGAAGCGCAAACAATTACTCTCAATGGGGGAAATTAAGTCATTATATGAAATGATACCTTCAGCTCAGAAGCATATGAGATGTAATCAAATGGCAAAATCTCATCATCTGCTAGTCGCAAAGCAACTAAACCCCAAATGCTTGCCGCTTTCATAAATAAAAATTAAATTTTTATCAAGACCTTAAATTTTCTTGCAAACCAATACCCAAAGCAGGCAAACTTCTAGATAGAACTATATGACCCTTTATTTAGCATTTGGTACCAATTGGTACATAGATATAAGGAAATTAGCAAACAATAGCATCCTTGCTTCTATTAAAAATGAAAATAAAATAGAAAGCAAAAGAAAAAAAAATGAAAAGAACATACCTGCTACATGCCTTTGAAACATTGGATCTCCAAACTTTTCCACCCATAAATAGTCGTCATATATTGAGTGATAAACTGGGTAATCTACAGTCGACACAAATAATGTGAAGTAAGATTACACCAAAAAGAATTGTGAAATTGATGTTGCATTACCATTTCCAAATATCATGTCGACTGAAGGAACACCAATGTGTTGTACAAAGGCAGCATAGTCGGTGCCTCCACCACCTAATCTGTCAATCTGAATATGTAATAAGGTAGACCTAGTTAAAAGTTAATACATGTATATAACAGAAGGCATCTAAAAATAAATTGGTTCACTCACTGGGGGAGAGCTGCCAGAAGAAATCCACGAGTCGTACAATGTCTGAGATGAATTGTCTGGATCTCTCACCTTCATCACAAGCCAACAGTATAACATCTCTATTTGTACATTTTGGAAACTCAGGAACGAATGTTGAAAATTGTTTTAATTTGAAAGCCAACAATATACCATTTTACTAGCCTCTATAAGCAAGGGATCAAGCTGGGGAGTGGCAGAAACATAAAATCCAGAGCCAAAGACTGCTGAATCAACATTGAGATATGCCACGGCTCGAGATGTCAGCAACTCTCTGTTCTCTTCCACCCATTCTGTTGATCCTATCTGCATATTTTGCTACATTAAATATGCAAGAAAATAAAGAGAAAGTAAAGCAGACACTGAGACAATAGAGAGAGAGAAAGAGAGAGAGAGAGACCAAGCCATACTCTTCAGCGTCCCAGTTGCACAAGATTATAGTTCGTCGAGGCTTCCATCCTTTCCTTTGAAGCTTATGCAACCTTTCCGATAACTGAAAATGACTATATTAATAATTGAACAGACATTATGATTCAGAGTTTGAATTTTCTTATCATTGGCCTGGGTGCCTGACTTTTTCAGGCTTGCTTCCATATAATATGATGATATTTTACAAGTATGAAATTTGATTCATTAAAAATTGGATTTAATGGAGAATAAATTGCACAACTGAAGGCTAAATTGAGACTTCATTTTTTACTTAATTAAGTACCTCAAGCAGAGCTGCAGTTCCACTGTTAGGATCAGAAGCCCCAAATGTCCATGCATCCCGATGGTTGCCTAGCAGTACATATCTGTGTGAACAAAAAAAAAATATGAACATATCATTGCAATAAAAGGGCTAGATCTCATGGGAGGTCAACTTTTTTTTTTTCTCATATGTTAAATTGGTCACTAGACTCCATTTTATCATCTTACATACAAAATAGTATGAACATAGAGCCAATATATATACACTGTTGGTAACAAAATTTAACCCTTTTACTTCAACACGAACAAAAGGAAACACAAATCCAGAAGGCCCTCAAAGAGGGAATTAACCCTTCCATGTTGGAACTATCTGATAAATGTACCATTTTGCCTCCTGAACTCGCAAAACCATTTTCTTGTCCCTATTAGTTCACTCACTGTTATGCTCCCCGCCAAAAATATAAAAAAGAAAACTAATATGGACATTTCTGCCGACATAGGTAACTCTTTCAGCATACTTGGGCCTATTGTTTGTTGATGAAATAAATAGTTTTGGTTCGCAGGCACAGTGTCATCAGCACTTGCTAATGTTTTCAATGGAAAGATAGGGTGAACTGATTAAGACATGTTATAAGTTTTCAAAAATATCAGGATAACAAATTATTATCAAGCACTGAATTTTTGAGGCAAGGCAGCCTCTTGAAACTTTTAGCAGTAAATAACACTTAGAATTATTAAACTTTTGCCAAATAGGTGACATAGTTTTGCAAAATTAGAAGAATTTGTATTTTTGTCATAAATTAGGTTATCTAATGCTGAAATCTCACCTATCAGGCTCTTCACTCCCTTCAATCACAGCAAACACATTTTGTATTGTTCTCAAGGTCTCATTACCCTGTCAATTATCCATTAAACATAAGTAAAGCAATATTCATATTACATCAACCAAATAGATATTTTTAGTTTGATGGATAAATAGAAACTTGAATAAGAATGTTAACTCACCATATATGTCAAATTGACGACCCCAGGACCCGGTCCAAGGTGGTAAACAGGGGCTCCCTTCCGTCCCTGCCAATCATCAGGTGCCACTTTCCCCCCAATTGCCTTGTGCAACTTCTCCCCATCCTTACCAGAAATAGGCAGAGATGGCACACTTGGCATGTCCCCCTGTCTCACTATCTCATCTATGTTAATGCGCTCACACTCCTTTTCATTGGCTCTACACGACCAACCCGGTGTGATGGGGTCACCTATGCCCTTGAAAACGGACCCCACCTGAACCCCTGTTTCTGGCAGCCACGGCCCAGCTGGGAAAGCCTTACCCTTTGCAAAATCCTTATAATCACTATAAACCAACACTCCCGAAGCCCCGGCATCTTGTGCATTCTTGACAATATCACCCCTGTATATATCACCATACCGGGCCAGCACCACTGTACCTGTCACATTGATACCAAGAGACCGCAACTTTTCAAAGTCTTCGACTCTGCCATAGTAGGCGTAGGTGAGAGGGGCCGTGACAGAGCCGGTATGCGCATAGGCGTGGAAGGTGGGTACAGTGAGGGAAAAGACTTTCGAGGAAGGATCAAAAGGTGAGGGAATTTGGGTCAAAGAGAAATGGAAAGGAGGGGAGGAAGGGGAGAAGAGGGAGAGGTAACGGTGGACTGGAAAGGAGAGGAGAGCAGAGTAGGAGGTGGAGTGGGAGGGAAAGGGGAAGGAAGAGAGGACGTAAGAGGCGGCGAGAGAGTCTTCATAGGAGGAGGCGAGGTGCGGCAGGCGAGTGAGGTGGCGGAGGTGGGAGGAGGCAGAGGAGTTGGAGGAGAGGGAGAGGAACAGAGTGTGGTATGGAGTGAAAGAGGCAGTTGTAAGAGTGGCACTGATACTGATTAGGAAGTAAAGTGTACTGAAGCAGAGGAATGGACTGAGTTTTCGTTTCATTGTTGCTGTAGAGCAGTAGAGGGCTGGAGCCTGGAAAACGGGGTAAGGCGTTTTTATTTGCGACTTTGATCTACTAATTGACTATTTTTTAAAAAAATTTCCTATTGCAAGTTGTTATTATTATTATTGTTATTTTTTTTTTTGTCTTGATAAGGTGTTATTGATTGCAAGTTGTTATTATTAATTATTATTATTGTCTCGATAGCATGTTAGTTGGTACTTGCTACTGCGCCGCATTTTTGTCTCGATAAGGTGTAATTGTCTGTGCTGAATCCGAGTCTTTCTAAAACAATATTTTACAGTTAAAGGTCACTTTTCTCCAACAATATTATATGCGAAGGGATATATTATTTGATAATCGGTTCAATAAAATGATATAATTAAAAATATAACATAAAAAAAAATGCAATTTGCCGAACAGGAATCTTATGCTTCCAACTGTATTATAATTCTTCTTCTTCTTCTCATCATCATGTCACAATTCATGATCAGATGCAGTATAACAATTCCATCGCGGATATACATTCTTTTGTACATCTGCAAGACGTTTTTCTATTTACTCAAAAGAATTCCAGTATTTCCATAACAAATCATAAAACTTATAATACAAAAGATATAACTTTATTTAACCAATTTGAATATAACAAGTAGAGAGAAAGAGAAAATAATACGAAACTTGATTACGGAGCTTTGATCTGCTTGAAAAAAAACTAGCATTAGTTATACATTTCTGGAAATTTAATGATCTCTAATCGACTGTGCTTTGTTCAATTTCAATTCGAAAAGGACTATAATTTCGAACTGAGTTGCTTCAATCACCAAGTAATGGAGGTTGATAGGCTAACTCGACAAATCTGTGACTCAACGGCCTTAGTGATATTGTGCTCTCAACCTCAATATTGTCACTATATAATGGCAAGCTACGCTCACAACTTACTAACGCAAATATTAGCTAACCAAGTTACAAAGATTAATATTAAGGCTATTAACTATAATGATATATCTAACTGGAATTCAAGTGAGAAACTAAAATTTTGTGCTCAGATAGCTTATATTGTAAGAATATATTTTATTTTTTTTTAAAAAAAAGGAAAACTGGTCGAAGGTTTGTATTTATGGACCAAAGTTCTCCTCAAACCAGCAGTCAAAAGACCATTTGAACGGCTATAATACGGATACAACAAAAAATAACCGTTATAAAAAAAAATGACAAAAATTGAAACTGATCCAGATCCGTTCTGAACGGATTGGGCAGAAACACAAAAAATGGCTCAACCGTTCTCAAACGGACCATGCCGTCACACAGTGAGCAAAAGCAATAGTTCGTTTTTTTTTTAAATAAAATATAAATAAATAAATAAAATAAATAAAACTTAGTTCTGTTCTCCACGGATCAGCTAGACACCATATATAAGTTTGCTAGTTTAAATGATTTTGGAAGTCAACTCATACAACTTGAGCTTTCATATTACCAAACATTATACGTGAGATTAAGTAGCTCCAAATTAAGGAACCATCTTACATCATAACTAGCTAATGAACAACTTGTTCCTGCAATTCTTCATCTCTCAAGCTTGAATTCATATGCCATCTCAAATGTTTTCGAATTTGAAGGCATACAATTTGAAGTTCGGACAATTTTTTGCCGAAATTATGGCCATGGATTTAAAAACCTGCTGTTTAAACTTGGTCTGATCTCAAATAGTTGGTTGTTCTAGAACTAGTTCTTGGTCTAGTGACAATGAGCAATGCACCTTGACTGAAAGGTCGCAGGTTCGAAACCCGACTAGGCTATCTTTCATAGACATTTAATTTAAAAATAAGTTGGAAGGCTTGACCCCCAATTTATCTTCAAAAAAAAAATAGTTGGTTGTTCTGTATCATTTGTAATTTTTTTTTATTGAATTTGTTGTCTTTCTTTTTCTTTCAAATTTTATTATTAGGGTGCATTGAGCTTAGCGAATTGCATTGCAATTTTGATATAAAATATTTTTTATTGTAATTTCCGGGAGAATCCTTTCTTGTTAAATTATTTTTTTTTTTTGAGAAAGATTTTTAACGTGCTACTTCTAATCTGTTTTAAGATTCCAAAAAAGATAATAATAACAAAGGTTGCTGTTACATTTTTTGTACAATTAGGCGGTATACACCAGCCTTCGTCAAAACTTGTGCAAATTCCGTTCAATTTATGAACATTTCAAGTAATTTTTATTATTTATAAAATCCGTTTGATGAAAGAAAATTTCAGGCAAATATTACTATAATGCAGATTCCATTCAGTAGCTGAATTTCCCCTGAAAATTATTTATTAATTTTCAACAACATTATGTGAATAATTTGTGGAATTCACTGCACATTAATCTTATTAAATTATGCATAGCACAATGATTAAGCTTTGCATATTTCATGTTAGGCCTCCATTTAAGACTAAGGATGCTTGCTTCACAGCCCTTGCCACTCTATGTATCTCGTGTTGCACAAATCTCCAAGCCTCTGTCGTGTTCGACTTTTTGGCTTCCTCAATTGCGTCATCAATTCCAGGATAAGATTTCGATCCGTAGTCATCGTATTTTGAAGGTGCATATATCTACACACAAGCAAATTGTGTCATTATCAGTGTTACCCAGTACCAATAGCTAGTTTTTTCTAACTGGTTTGAATCTCCATTGATGTTTTATAAGTTTTGAGTATTTAAGTATCTGCCAACTACCACTTGATAGAGTGCGACAGACAAGACTGCATTATACAAATGTAATTCAATTTGGGTAGTAAATTAAGACAAGCTGGTAAAACAAAAAGGCAGATTTGATAACAATTGGCGTGAATGGGTAAAAGAATACAATAAACATATAGAAAATGTGTAATGCAGTCCAATAATGTATGCAAATTATAAATGCAAAAGGTATATAAAATCTACCAGATGTTTGTACCATTCTCTCCCTGAGAGACCCTCTCTATCAGTAAAGGCACGTTCAGCCATCATCAACCGGTCATTTAGCTCTCTCACTCTAGATTTGTCTTTTCTCAAAGAAAGGCCCCAAAATTTTTCTTCCAAAGCCTGCTAGATGTAAGGAAATTCCACTAAACAAACAAATTTTACAAGTAAAATGGAAGAAGTTGTAAATGACAGAGACCGTACTGATCTTTCTTCCTATATTCAGAATACCTGTTTCTCCGCATTAACACTCACAGCTGCTGATTTTAAAGCTTCAATCGATTTGTACAAGGGGGAGAAGCTGATGGGGCATCCAGTTGCCTCTTGTTCTATGGATTTTGCACTACCCTATTTAATTAAAGAATAATATACCAACTCAGACATCAACCACAAGCAATTAATCTCAAAAAGGGGAAATTAAATTATTCTAACAAATGATACCTTGAGCTCAGTTGCATATGAGATGTAATCAAATGGCAAAATCTCATCATCTGCTAGTCTTAAAGCAACTAAACCCCAAATGCTTGCAGCTTTCATAAACAAAAACTATAAGTTTATCCGGACCTTAAATTTTCTTGCAAACCAATGTGAACAAAGCATGCGGAATTCCAGATAGAACGATACAAAACACAAGATAAAAGCCACAACTATATTTCAAAACCAAAAACAAAAATCAAGCCCTCCTTGTGACAAGAAAAATATCAACATTTTGTACCAATTGGTACAGAGAAATAAGGAAATTAGCAAACAATAGCATCCCAGAGAAAATGAAAATAGCATACCTGCTACATGCCTTTGGAACATGGGATCTCCAAATTTTTCCATCCACAAATAGTCGTCATATATTGAATGATAAACTGGGTATCCTACAGTCGAAAAAAAATGTGGAGTTTTAGATTACACCAAAAAGAATTGTGAAATTAATGTTGCATTACCGTACCATCTCCAAATGCCATGTCGATTGCAGGAACACCAATGTGTTGTACAAAGGCAGCAAAGTCGGAGCCTCCGCCACCTAATCTCTCAATCTATAAATATGTAATAAGGTAAACCTAGTAAATATTAAAAAGGAAAAGAAATAGCAAAAGGCAGCTAAAATTAAATTTGTTGACTCACTGGGGGAGAGCTGCCAGAAGAGCTCCATGAGTCGTACAGTGTCTGAGATGAATTGTCTGGATCTCTAACCTTCATCAAAAGACAAGAATATAATAACTCTATTCGTACATTTTAGAAACTAAAATTTAATTTTTTTTTTAAAGAAAAATTACCATTTTACTGGCTTCAATAAGCAATGGATCGAGCTGGGGAGTTGCAGAAACATAAAATCCAGGGCCATAAACAGCTGAATCAACATTGAGATACGCCACAGCACGAGATGTCAGCAATTCTCTGTTCTCTTCCACCCATTCTGTTGATCCGATCTGCATTTGTTACTACATTAAATATGAAAGAACAAAATATAAAGAATGGAATGCAAAGATAGAGGGAATGGATAGAGAGAGACCAAGCCATACTCTTCAGCATCCCAGTTGCACAAGATTATAGTTCTTCGAGGCTTCCATCCTTTCTTTTGAAGCTTATACAACCTTTCAGATAACTAAAAGTCATTATATTAAAGTACTAATAATGGAACAGACGAGAGAGCAGCAGCAGAAAAAAAATGTCGAGTTTAGCATTTTTTACTTCTGTAAGTTGAGTGTGGATGATGCAATATGTAATAAAGCTAAATTTCTGTTGAGTTATCGTTTTTTTTATGTTATTACTGCTGCTACTGTTAGTTTGATGGCAGCTAGGGATAATGTTTCCTTGTAACTCTCATTTCTATAAAACAGGCCCGATGGCCTCTTTTCAAAAAAAAAAAAATGATGATTAAATAATAATTGAATAGACTCCGTGATGCAGGGTTTAAATTTTACTTATTATTAGCCTGACTATTTCAGGCTTACTTCCATACTATGAGGGAATAATTTCAAGATGAGGTTTGATTCATTCAAAAGTGGATTTAGATGAGAATAAATTGCACAATTGATGGGTAAATTGAGATATTTAGCTTAATTAAGTACCTCAAGAAGAGCTGCAGTTCCACTATTGGGATCAACAGCCCCAAATGTCCATGCATCACGGTGGTTGCCTAACAGTACATATCTGTGTGAACAATATATTGGCCACGCCATTGCAAAATTAGGCTAAATCTCATGGGTTGTCACTTTAAAACCTTTTCCTCATACTTAAATTAGTCATTTAACTCCACATTGATGAAAACAAAGTTTTACCCTTTACAGCAAATGATTTTGGCTAACAATGACAGTGTTATCATTACTTGTTAGTGTATTTTACTGAAAGGTGGAATGATTTGATCAAGATAAAACATTAACAATTTCAGGGAGACAAATTTAAAGTCAAGGTACCAATTTGTGATACACAGCAAACTTTGGTACCTCTGAAAATGTTTGAATCGCAAATCAATCATATTATTGAATATTAAATTCTGCCAGATAAGTGACATAGTGTTGCAATTTGCAAAATTAAACATAATTTGTGTTTTGACTTTTGAGCATATGTCATGTTTTCTTCGGAAAAAGTCTTACCGATCAGGTTCTTCTTTCCCTTCAATCACAGCAAACACATTTTGTATTGTCCTCAAGGTTTCATTACCCTGTCAAAAATTTCCAAAGCAATAGTGAAGCAATGTCCAAATTACATCTAATAGAATTTTCTGTTTCTTTTTTTTTCAGCTTGCTGGTTCAATAGAAACTTAGATGAGATTTGTTAACTCACAATATATGTCAAATTGACTACCCCAGGACCCGGTCCAAGGTGGTACGCGGGGGCTCCCTCCAGTCCCTGCCAATCATCAGGTGCCACTTTTCCTCCAATTGCCTTATGCAACTTCTCTCCGTCCTTACCAGAAATAGGCAGAGACGGAACACTTGGCATGTCCCCCCGTCTCACTATCTCCTCTGTGCTAACCCGCTCGCACTCCTCCTCATCAGCTTTACACGACCAGCCTGGTGTGGTGGGGTCGCCTAAGGCCCTGAAAACGGACCCCACCTGAACCCCTGACTCTGGCAACCATGGCCCGGCTGGAAAAGCCTTCCCCTTTGCATAATCCTCATAGTCACTATAAACCAACACTCCTGAAGCCCCAGCATCCTGCGCATTTTTGACAATATCACCCCTGTAAATTTTCCCATACCGTGCCAGCACAACCGTACCGGTCACATTGATACCGAGAGACCGCAACTTCTTAAAGTCTTCAACTCGGCCATAGTAGGCATAGGTGAGAGGGGCCGTGACGGAGCCGGTATGAGCATAGGCATGGAAGGTGGGTACAGTGAGGGAAAAGACAGCAGAGGAAGGGTCAGAAGGAGAGGGAATTTGGGTCAAGGAGAAATGGAAAGGAGGAGAGGAAGGGGAGAAGAGGGAGAGGGAACGGTGGATAGGGAAGGAGAGGAGAGCAGAGTAGGAGGTGGAATGGGAAGGGAAAGGGAAGGAGGAGAGAACGTAAGAGGCCGCGAGAGAGTCTTCATGGGAGGAGGAGAGATGGGGAAGGCGAGTGAGGTGGTGAAGGTGAGAGGAGGCGGAGGAGTTGGAGGCGAGAGAGAGGAACAGAGTGTGGTATGGGGTGAAAGAGGAGGTTATATGAGTGGGGTAAATGGTGATTATGAGGAGGTAAAGTGTGCTGAACAGGAAGTGGAACCTCTGGACAAGGGGTTTCATTATTGGCGAAGAGAGAAGGGTAGAGAGGAGAGTTGTAATCTGTGACTTTGATCTTGGTTTCTCTCTGTCTGAGTTTTTCTTTGTTTAAAATTACTTTTTTTTTTTAAGGTATTGGTTAAAATTAAATTAAGGAATAAGGAGTCATCTTTTTGGTTTACTATCTATTTTGTCTTCCTCATCTATTGGTTGCAACTTGTCTCTTGTTTTTAATCTAGACTAGACTAGATTAAATAATAGTTGGTACTTAGTACTGGTACTGGTACTGATACTGTTTCCTGCCTGATTCGCATGCTGGTTTTCTTATAGTCTGGCTTAACTCCCTAGTCTTTCCCCAACAGCATTTAACACATTAAGGTCACTTTCTCCCATCACCTTGGATGAGAAGGGGTATATTTGATAATCGGATAGATAAAATAACATCAAAGAAGTACAATTATAAATCTATGTTAATTAAATTGTAATTTGCCGAGTATGAATCTTTTGCTTCCAACTGTGTATGAAAATTGAAAAGTGATTTAGCAACTGTTTATGAAGTTTCACTGAAAACTGTTGTTTTGGCTAACATCAAAAAACCTAAATAACAATGGGTGAGGTTGTGGCATCAGAGGATGATTGCACAATTGGATACCACGGATCAGTGTCTTCCATTTCTTTTCCTTTCTTACTGATCCAAAATTGCTTACTATGTTGATCATTGTGCCCCACTCTCCATTATCTCCATAAGCTTCTGTAAATATATGTAAATCCCAAAAATCTTCAAATATTATTTCATTCTACGCCATTATTTCCATGTATACCTTATGTAAAATTCAATCTATTGTACAAATTATTGGATCTGCAGTGTGTCTTATATTTTCTGTTTCTTTTTATTTGAAATAAGGAACTGCAGTGTTTTCTGTTTTACAAAGCAGAAGGTGCTTTTGTACACTATCAAAACATTTACAAAATTGTACGCATTTCAAGTTAGGCCTCCGTTCAGGACCAACGATGCTTGCTTTACGGCCCTTGCAGCTCTATATATCTCATGCTGCACCAATCTCCAAGCATCTGTACTGTTCAACTTCTTGGCTTCAATAATCGCATCATCAATACCGGGATATGATTTTGCTCCATAGTCATCATACTTGGAAGTTCCATATATCTACATTGAAGCACATGACTATTATTGTTACATGATCTAATTAGTTTGAATGTTTCTTAATTTGCAGGCTTAAGATAAAATAGGTTTATATATTCAAACTCAATTAGAACACCAAACCAAACACAAATGGACCACAAAAATAAAATAAGCAAGAGAAAAAGATGCTTTCTAATGACTGCATTATAGTGAACAGTGAGCACCTGTTTCGTTGCACATGTCTGATCACATAAAATCAATATTGTACCATTGGTAAATAGAGACATTCCTCAGAAATTCAAAAACAAAGAAAAGAGTATCATACCAGATGTTTGTGCCATTCTCTTCCTGAAAGCCCCTGTCCATCAGTAAATGCCCGTTCAGCCATGATTAGCCGATCATTAAGCTCTCTCAATTTAGATTGATCTTTCCTCAACGAAATACCCCAAAACGATCTTTCCAAAACCTACATGTCATTAAAATTATTGTTTTAATTATTCAAATTCACAAGTATCTGTGGAAATTTCAGCTGATGTGGGGATGTTTTTTACAATAACTTGCTATTGGTACCTTTTTCTCATCATTAATTTTGGTAGCTGCTGCATTGAATTCTTCTATTGACTTGTACAAGGGTGACAAGCTGACAGGACTCCCTGCTGCTTCTTCTTCTATGATTTTCGCACCCCTCTTTTAATTTACAAAAGGAAAAAACAAACTTAGACATTTTCAATTATCTCATATCACAGGAGAAAAGAATGATACTTATTACCAAAGAATACCTTAAGCTCAGTGGCATATGAGACGTATTCAAATGGTAAAATCTCATCATCTGCTAATCTTAAAGCAACTAATCCCCAAATACTTGCCGCTGCCATAATACAATGTAGACTACATTATGAAATATATTCAAAGGAAAAAACAATCTATAGAATCCAAATACTCTGACTATGCTAAGTTTCTGATGAAACACAAATCAAGCATGTGGCGAAAAGACCAACAATTTACATGATAGAGAGAGTTTTATGCTAATTATGTTCTGCTTTGGCCTGTATTATATAAAGCATTGCTAGTTTAGGATCTTTGCAGCAGGTGGGGCCTACAAGGTGGATTATGGGGATGGGGGCAGGGAATGACATGATTTTTTATAATTTAGGCTATATATAAGCAATTTGGTTTAAATTGAAGCTATGTATTACATCAAATAGATTAAAAAAAAAATGGAAAAGATGGAACTTCATACCTGCCACATGTCTCTGGAACATGGGGTCTCCAAATTTCTCCATCCATGTGTAATCGTCAAATATTGAGTGATATACCGGATATCCTACAAAATGTACCAACAACAGCAACATTTAGATCACAAAAAAGAATGAAAAAATTTATAAACCTACAAAAAGAATTCTTAGACCAGAAATTGCGTTACCATGTCCAAAGGACATATCAACTGAAGGAACGCCTATATGTTGCAGAAAAGCAGCATGATCGGAGCCTCCACCCCCCAATCTCCCGACCTGTATGCATCAAATACATTATACCCATGTCAGAATTCAAAATAGTATGCAGAAGCATCCAACAAACAACTTCAACAACTTACCGGAACAGAGTCACTAGAGGAGACCCATGAGTCGTATATTGTCTGAGATGGATTGTCAGGATCTTTCACCTTCACAGAACAATAAACCATAACCATTTTGTGGCATTATTTGAGATGCTTAAAATTTTCAGGTGTAAACCTAATATCACCATTTTACTCGCTTCTATAAGCAATGCATCAAGCTGGGGAGTTGCAGATGCTTGATATCCAGGGCCATCAACAGCTGAATCCACATTGAGATAAGCCACAGCCCGTGATGTCAGTACCTCTCTGTTCTCTTCAACCCATTCTGTTGATCCTACCTGCATAAAATTTCATCTAGTATGTGAATGTACGTACGTGTCTTTGACTCTTTGTCCATCCATAAGGAGAGAGATGGAGAGTGAGAGAGAGTGATACCAAGCCGTACTCTTCAGCATCCCAATTGCACAAAATTATAGTTCGCCGAGGACTCCATCCCTTTTGTTGTAGCTTAAACAACCTTTCAGCTAACTGCAAGAGGTATTAGTAAATCGTTAAATGCAACAACAATATTGTACCTCTTTAGTAAATATTGGACTGAATATATCAATGTGGATATAAATGTATCATAAATAAATTCATCCCTTCATGTCCTTCCTAAAGTTAGGAAGTTGGTAAAAGATACTTTGAAACTTGCCAGCATAAAATTGAAATTGACTGTGCTAATTTGGCCTGGTTTCATTGCCATTAATAGGCAATATAACCATATGTCAACACTTTAAGAGTTGACTTTGGATTTCATTGGGCTTTAATTGAGTAATTAAGGGTTAATATACACTTAATTGGGCTCAATAATATACCTCAAGGAGAGATGCAGTTCCACTATTTGGATCTACAGCGCCAAATGTCCATGCATCACGGTGGTTTCCTAGCACCACATATCTGTGTTCATAGAAAATAAACAATGTAAATTCAAATGGGATTTGGTTTGAAACCACATGGCAACAAATGCAAACATTGCACTCTAATCCAATGAGATAATGAACTTACCGATCTGGTTCCTCTTTTCCTTCGATGACAGCAAACACATTTTGAATTTTTCTTAAGGTCTCATTACCCTGTTTCATATGAGTCATATCCAGCAAAGAATAACAAAACAAAAATTAATTAAATAATGTCAAAATTGAAATTTGTGATGTACCACTGTCAGCACTTAGCACCTATAATTACAATAAAACTCAGCGACTCACCAAGTAAGTCAGGTTAACAATCCCGGGACCCGGTCCAAGGTGGTAAACCGGGCTTCCCTCCCGTCCCTGCCAATCATCAGGTGCCACCTGTCCCCCGATCGCCTTATGTAACCCCTCCCCATCCTTACCAGAAATCGGCAAAGAAGGTACAGCAGGCATGAACCCCTGCTTCACTATCTCCTCTTTATCGACCCTCTCGCACTCCTCTTCACCATCCCGGCATGACCAGCCCGGAGAGCTGGGGTCACCTTGCATCCTCAAAGTGGACCCTCTCTGCACGCCAGTCTCGGGCAGCCACTGCCCGTCAGGGAAAACAGGTCCCTGCGCATAATCCTGGTAATCACTGTACACCAACACGGCAGCTGCACCGGCATCCTGTGAATTTTTCACAATATCACCCCTGAATATTTTCCCATACCTTGCCAGTACCACTGTACCGGTCACATTGATACCGAGAGAACGCAACTTATCAAAGTCTTCAACCCGGCCATAGTAAGCATAAGTGAGAGGAGCCGTGACAGCACCGGAGTGTGCATAAGCATGGAAGGTAGGAACCGCAAGGGAAGCGAGAGAAGAATAGGGGTCAGAAGGGGCAGGTATCTCGGTCAAGGAGAAATGGATAGGAGGAGAAGAAGGAGAGGAAAGGGAGAGAGAGCGAAGGAGAGGGAAGGAGAGAAGAACGGAGTAGGAAGTGATGTGGGAAGGGAAGGGGAAAGAGGAGAGGACATAGGAGGCAGCGAGTGAGTTAGCGTCGGAGGAGGCGATGTGAGGGAGGGAGGTGAGGTGGCGGAGGTGGGAGGAGGCGGAGGTGTTGGAGGAGAGAGAGAGGAAGAGGGAGTGGTATGGGGAAGAGGAAGAGGTGGAGATGGAGGTGAAGAGAGAGGGACTGATGGTGGTTACGAGGTAGAGAGTGAAGAGGCAGAGGAGGAGGAGAGGTGTTGAGAAGGCGGAGGTCGCCGGAGTGCGATTTCGTTTCATTTGAGAATTTGAGAGTGGAAGGAACGAAGGAGAGAAGCGCGAGTCTGAGAGTGATGGCAAGTGACGACAAAAGATGGTCTGATAATTATAGGGGGTTTGGTACTTTGGTTTGGTTGGTTTTGGTTGTGGAAGTTGCATAGTTGGTCCTCTGAACTGGGAGTCTGGGACTGACGCTGCCTGCTACCTCTCAAAAAATCGTCTGGGACCCCGTGTCGCTGACAGTGGGACCTTTTTTTCTTTTCTTTTTTTTATGGTTTCTGCAAGGGGTTTGAATCCAGGATCCGAATGAGACAACAAATGAACAAAAATATCGTTATGTGTGTTTTATATTTATATTTTAAATTTTAATTAATGTTGATTTAGATTGTTGAGGACTTGAGGTGGTTTGCATTAAAATTAGTCTATCGTAGTTGGTTAAATTCATTCGTTTTTTGTTGTTGTTATGCTATATAATAAACAAAAAAAATATATTAAAATAATGATTATTATCTGGACATATTTCAGATAATTTTAAAGAGAATTAATTATTTGATTGTGATATTCGAACTACAAAACTGAGATTACTTTGTTTTGTGAAATAAAAATATTATGAAATTAGTACACTTTTCCTAAAAGGATAAAAGAAAAATGAAAAGAAAAATAAAACAATCCGTCTGTCCAGGTTCATTGAACAGCAAAAGATTTGATTAACGAGGCAGGTGGTCTGATAAAACGCTGGAGAGTGGAGAGGTTCCCATTGTTTATCAAAATCCTGATGCTGACACTTTTGATTCCGGTCCGGAATTTCGGATCCAGTAGATTCCCATTGTTTATTTTCAAATTTTGCAAGCTTCTTCCCTCAAAACAAAGTCTTAATAAAAACAAAATTGAATCTATAATAAATTAATCTAGAAGCATCTTAGGTGTTAATGAATTGAGCTTGGTTGAGCTTATTCTTGCTGTATTTTGATTCAAGTTTAATTTGAACCAAGATGAAGGTATGAATAACAATCGAGCTATCAAGCTCGAGCAAATTCAAACACGATTCGAATTCAAGTTTTACATAAACTAAATTATTAAGTTTTTTAATTTGTAATCATATCATTTTACATAAACACTGTATAAACTAATTAAGATTTATTATTTTATATACTATATTTATTTACTTATAAATATTTTGTTAACTCTATAGTAAAATTTGAAAAAAAAAAAAAAACTGATATTTATGTTCACAAAAATTAATATAAAAATGTCATCTCAAAGAGTAGATTCTGCAAACTGAATAAGATAATTACAATATCAAGCAATAGCTCGAGTGAGTCAACCAAAATAATCTTGAGTTCAAACTTCAAACTCAAACTCAAAACAGTCAAAAATGTGATTGAACAAATAGAATTTGAACTAGTTGGACTAGAGCTGAATCAATTTAAAGCAAACCATGAATTTGGGCTGTTTTGACGATGCCACACCGAACAGTCTTTTTTTTTTTTTTTTTTTTTTTGGTGATCGTTTAGAAAAGGTTAATTTATTTGAGACGAATGTCGGGGCTGCTAAATGGTAATTGACGTCATTCTGTCACCTTCCTACTTTGTTGGTTTTATCCTTCACTAATGAATTGACTTTATTGTGATCTTATACGGTCACATCGGTGTGAGCAACTGTTTCAAATCCAAGACCAAGGTTTCTTCAGTATAGTACTGATCTGATTATCTGCAGTCACAGATCATTTTATTCACATAAATTCGGAAGTAATCACAAGTTCGTAGCAAATGCAATAAAATAGAGTTTTGTGTTCTCTATTTTAAAAGAAAAATATATTGATTTCACAATAAATTTATTTAATGATTACAGAAACCATCTAAACACTTATTAAAATAAAATATTAAGATCATATATGCGTTTTTATGATTTAATTAAATATAGTGTAACAAAATTACAGTATAAAACATTAGTCCTATATTGAGTGATTTGAAAAATTAATATTCATTTTATCCATACTTGATATGATCAAATTGCATCGAATATGAGATACAAGTTATTTAAGCCAAATAGTATATTATAATTTTAATTTTAATTTAGATGAATCTTAATATGTTATTTCAACGGTTATATTTTCGGGCAAGTAAAGCCCATCGGCACTTTTTAACAATTATCAAACGAGTGTCAATGCACTCTCTCTAAAAAAATGGAATAGATTGGGACAGGAATCAAGAATAAGAAACTTAAGAAATGGTAGGGCACATCTAGAAGGCCTTAGATGGGCTTTTATAGGCCACAGACTTATGGGCCTAATGGAGTAAAATATTTTGCTATAATATTTCCGAATTTTGGACTCATCAGATCAACAATCTATCCAGTCATAAGGGATCAAATGATCAAATTATGGACCCATCATATTCAGTGGATGGCATGGCATTCACTCTTACTCTTTGCTGTCTATAGACACCAATAAACAGAAGATGAAGTCAGCAACAAATTTGCAAATTTAGATCTGTTCTACTTAACAAAAATTTTCTATTTTTTTTTCTGCAAACTAACCCTCTATCAAATGCTGACCATGATTAATCGTGCTTCTACAGATGGGGAAATAAAGTGATGCATTGATTTAATTGTTTAAAAAGACATTTATTTGTTGAAGATATGTCATTGCAAACTAAAAATGTGTTTTACGAAGAATACTAGCACCACAACAATAGACTGCATCGATTTAATTAAAAAATTAAAGTTCATGGAAAGAGGGAGGGATAGAAAAACAGGAGAGGAATTGTGCGTCAAATTCGGACCCTTGATCTAATACGATTCGAAAGTGATTAAATTTGTGTCAATTCAGCCCTTATACTAAGAAAACTAATAGGATTGTGCATCCATAACTCTAGGGAGGACTAATTGCTTCTTATCAAGATATTCTTTGAATGAAATAGGATTCAAGTTTCATCATTATAGAAAAAAGTTAGTAAGATACAATTTAAAAATTGAGAGATATCAAATAAGATCATTTGATGTACGAAAACAAAATAATACAATACTGTTTACTTTGTTTTGCATTGATGTGAAGAATTTATCACTGTTTTGTCAGCTCTTGTTTTCTATCCAAATAAAGTTGAAAATACAATAATATTTATGCGCACGTACTAGAAATAATTATTGGTCACGCAAAAAAGGTTTATGTTATCAAATTTTAAAATTTATTATTACAACTACAAAAATGAAAATATATTTGAAATTCTATGCATTTCAACGTTCATTCTTTTTATATAAAGGGTGTGATAGTCTAAAATCTTCTTATTTTATAATTGCTTATTTCTTATGTCAATTATGAAAAGTGTTTGTAGTGGAAGCTTATCAGTTCCCACTACGCATGCAAGTCCATGCATGAGACAATTCACCGTCCAAATAAACAACAAATTATATTTCCTTTTTGTTGAAAAGATGATGAGACGCTTCTGGATTGAGATATAGAGCATGGCTTCTCATTTTCCTTTTTTTTCCTTTTTCTTTTTCAAGGCTAATATTAAGCCAACTGTGATCACCGATCAAAGAACCAATTTAAAATGTGCCAACAAACCCACTACTACTAGTCACAAGGCCGAGTTATAAAATATGTACGCTATAAAATTAATTAATAAAGGTGTACCGGTTTTCTACGATTATAAAACAATCTCATGCATGGAATGGATTGGGCAATGACGATGCCCAACTCATGTAACCCATTAGATGAGATAGTTGATTGTGACGATGACTCTTCTCAATCTTTTTTTTTTTTTTTTGCCCTTTTTTTGTTTAATGGAAATAACGAAGGTCTACATTTTGTGCTCGCTAAATTATAGTGAGGATGAGGTGCAAGTTTATTGGGTAAAACATCACCAATTTTTATTAGACTAACACCAATTTTCAAATTTTCAATTTATTTGTTATTACAGTTTATTAAACTTCTGATTTATAGCACAAGTATGCTCAGTTATATTCAACATAAAAACATAAATGTGCTTAGTCCTTGTCATTTCTCTTTCAATTTCTAAATTCATCGCATGATATAAAAAGATTAGAAAGGATAAGGAAAGAGCTTTTTCTCCGTGATATGTACCTTTTTTATCCTAAATTCCTACCCATAATTCTTTTTCGTCTGGGTAATTTTATGGTGGACTGAAATTTTAAACCGGGCTTAAATCTGGATCGTTCATTTAAAATTATGAAGGGATTTGATTGATCATGATTCAAGTCCGGTTTGAAATTTCAGTCCACCATAGAATTACCCCAATTATTATAGTATTTCAGAAAACTGCGCACTACGTATTTCTTAAATTTGCATTCCGGTCCCCATATTGTCGGTTTCGTATTCTTCCTTTTCTTTTTGAAAATAGATGACCTCAAGGACCACCTGTTCTATTACTAGAAAGACACAAGTGCAATATCAATTCAGCTGCTTTTTGTTATTTTCTAAAATATACAATGTAATGACTTTGGTGGGAGCAAAGGGCTTATGTTGTTGAATTCTGACAGAATTTTTCCGTCTATTTAATTAAACTGCGTTTGTCTTCTTACAATAATACAAAATAAAGTTAGTTAAATAATGAAAAGCTATTACTATACAGCAAGTTTTTTTTTAAACAATTAATTAATTTTAATACTGTAAATGCTTTGAAATTAAATGGACACTAAATTAAGTGGTCATGCCATATGTATTTATGTTTTTTAAAGTAAATAAACTCCTCATATCTTATAATTGAAATAAAAATGAAAACTGAAACTTAAAAGTATCTTGTGCTACTGTTTTTGAAAAAAAAAAAAAAAAAAACGATTTTCTCTCTTTTGCCTTTTGGTATGGATAAGCTTTAAGTACATATCTCGTATTGCAATTCTTTACTCAGAAGAGTTTTACCGGTAATTATATAAGATAATGAAAATGTGTAAATGCCATGGAAAAATTGGGTGCATATTTCAAAAAACTGTCTTATTCGGATCTAGATTTAAAATAAAGAGGAGGAACCAAACCCGGAAGCACCAAATTCATCTGTTTTTTGTACTTTGTAGCTGTCACTCGGCCATTCTCTGCATCTTATAGCAGCCAAATTAAGATTGAAAAGGAAAGACCCTAGGAATTAATTCCTGCATCTTATATTTGAGTGAGTGTGTGTGTGTGTGTGAGAGAGAGAGAGAGAGAGATGTCACGGGTAGAAGAAACAAACAAGAAACAGGAACAAGAAGGCGACAGCACCAGCAACAAGAAGAAAACCGAAAGCGTGAATAAATGAGCTAGAATGTGTATTTTCATTTACAACCATTCAATTTCGTCAATACCATTTCAATCTGTCTCTTCTAATTTATTCTACTTGTATGCAACCCAAATAATACCATCGATCGTACTCAGTCAGGCGCAGACCAAGTGGTACTTCATGCTACTTTGTCTAATTGTTACTCCAGTTAGTACCGCACAGCGGTACAATAATAAATTAACAATATGGGAATTATCATGCTTGAAATTTATGAAGTTTTAAAGCATGCAAAAGTGGAATTCATAAATACAAAACTTAAGGAATAACGGAATAACAGAATGTCATAGTCAGGAGAATATAATACCATAATAAACATGGGACATGGCAAAGAATAGAATGGAGCAATAAATGCAAGAACTAAAATATTGGGCTAGAGGGGCCGATTCTCTAGCTCCATGCCATATCCACCTACTCAAAAGAGCGGTATCAAACTGTAAAAGAGAGAAGGAGAACATCTAATATGCAAAGTGTATGGCCAGAGATTTTATGTTGTTTGAGTAGATGCAACCTTAATTAGGTGGAGCAACATGTATTATTCCAGTTTCATATGTGAAAAAAACAACAAAAGAATTACGAGGGGAAAGTTATTGAAATTATTGATACTGCCTACGGGCTTTAAGAGACAAAAATAATAATAAAAAAAAAATATATTGATACAATATATACAGAAGATCATGCCGATTTAGTTGTGCAATTTCTGACATTCATGGAATAATTATTTATTTTTAACCACATGAAGGTTAAAAATATTCGAATGATATATACAAATGATTAATAAGTATTACGTAAATTTGGAACAAAAATATACATCTTGTAAAAAAATAAGCAAGGATTTTTCACTCATAGTGTCCTACATGCTGCAGGTCATGCACTTGACCAATTCTATGCAGTAGAGATGCATACATCGAAAAATAACAAAAGTCGTCAGTTATTTTTATATTTGAAATTCTTCTTATACATTATGGTTTATAGTATATTTATCCAAAAATCTAATACAAAATAAATTTTTAAGCAAAACCATATTAATTTTTTTTATTTCCCTAGTGTCAAGTTTTAATATAATGCCTTACAATATTATTTAATTTTTTAAACCAAATAATTGCTAGGGAAGCTCGTAAAATTTTACATCATCGAGGATATTAAGTACTGCATGGCACCATTCTTTTTTCATTGCTACAAGGGTATTGTTACATAGGAACCAATCCAACCTTATCGGATACTGATGATAACGGATCCATGACCTCCGTTACTACACAACTTGTCATCACCTCTCAAATAGTCCAGCTCCTCTGTGGTGTCCAGTAGAAAAACCCGTGAACAACCTTAAAACCTCTCTATCCTTTTCCTCTCTGTCTGAAGTACCAACAGTCCATTACAAAAGTAATTTGCATTTGTAACCATTCCAAGTTTCTAGCAATGGCCAGATACCAATCCTTCATCTCCATAGCACTTCTCTGTACAATTCTTAGCATCGCCAATTTCACAACACAAGTTGTGTGCCATACAAAGGGGCTCCGGCCTGGCCGGCATGTACCCATCAACCCATTTCCTGAGAATTCGACACGAGCCGAATTGATAGAGAAAAGATTCATGAAATGGGTCCAATTCATCAGTGGCCTCGACCATAGCATCTTCAAACAAGCATTCAACAAAGTGTTCCCTTCTTATACAATAACTGTTGATAAGAACCCAACTGCTGGTGATTTTACCTCAATTCAAGCTGCACTTGATTCATTGCCATTGATTAATCTAGTTAGAGTTGTGATTAAGGTCAATGCCGGTACATACACGTAAGTAAGAGAATACATACTTAATCGGTCCTCTTTCAAATTTTAATTGCTTGGTTTATTGGATAAAAGTTTGTTAATTAGAAAAGAATTGGCATAGAAGAAGAATTCAATGTCTCAAAATATATTTTGCCTTTGTTGTGCAGAGAGAAAGTGAGTGTAACAGCAATGAGAGCGTTTGTGACAATACAAGGAGCAGGTGCGGATAGGACAGTAGTACAATGGGGCGACACAGCCGACACACTCGGGCCGAGAGGCCAACCGATCGGTACATTCAATTCGGCCACATTTGCGGTGAATTCAGCATTTTTCATTGCAAGGAACATTACATTCAAGGTTGTTTATGCATGCCTGAAACAGAGCAACTGCAATGCTGTTTTGAAAATTGCATTCCCACCCTTGTATGAGTCAAAATTGTATTGTACTGCTCATGCAAGCATAGGGTGTCCGAAAGATGTCGTCCTTATATTCTCAATAATACAATTGAAAGTTGTAACAGTATCACCATCTATTCTGTTGAAAGTTAACAACAAAAAATATAATAACGGCGTTGAAATTGTGGAAGCTCACAAGTCCTTTTTTTCAGCAATATGACTTGTGAACTTCTTTATAAACAGACAATTTGTCTGCAGCGTACCAGAAATATATGCAGAAGGAGGTGAACTCTGCTAAAATTTTGAAATTACCAAATTTCAATTTTTTTTTTTTCTTTGGCAGAATACAACACCAGTGCCGAAACCCGGAGCCGTGGGGAAGCAAGCAGTGGCGCTGCGAGTATCGGGCGACAATGCAGCATTTGTCGGGTGCAAGTTTTTGGGTGCACAAGACACGCTTTACGACCACATCGGGAGGCATTACTACAAGGATTGCTACATTGAAGGCTCAGTCGATTTCATCTTTGGCAATGCTCTTTCTCTTTATGAGGTTAGCCCTGATTTTTATTTTTCCATTTCTTTTCGCTTCTTTACCAATTAATATGAAAACAGTGTTTATCTGCTTCCATTAGAAAAGATATATTAATTTATAACAAGTTTTGTTTAGATAAAAGTGGTATTATTGTAAATTGTAACTTAATTTTAGTTTAACAAAAATCATATTAATTAATAGTAACTAAAAAAGTTCAGCAAATTTCATATTAAGATTAATTTCAGCAATTCGATATTTAATTTTTGACTTTCTTGATAACAAATCTAGTAAAATGGATTCTGAAGATATTATAGGATCCATGATGCCTACTTTATATTTTGTCCATTAATTTCTATTTCTAAGATTAAATGGCATTGATACTTCCCACTGTATACTTTTTAGTAGAATTATAATCAGTGATGGAATTAATATGGAACGCAGCCGCCAGCAATATTTTAAAAAGAAACTAACTAATACGGAAAGTTCAAAATTTTTTAATGGAGTGAAACATAATTTTAAAATCAATATAGCAAATTAATATCTTAATCTTATATATGCCTCTGACAAAATTAGCGGATATAAATGATTGCCAGAATCACATGACTGATTTGTAATTAAGGTAGATAGATTCTTAGGCGCATGACGAACTAGCCAACCAAACCTTAATTTGTGGTTCGTATTACACAATGGCACACTCTAGTCTGTTGGTCACGGCCTCTTGTTGGTGTCTTATTAAATAATTCTCTCTCTAGATGAATGATCCCGTGTATGTACGGTGTCTTTGGATTGTTCTCTACAGAAGATATATGCATTCTGGCGGTAGGTGATTGGAATGTTTGAGTCAGTGTTTTTATAATTTATAAATTTATTCAAGAATGGAATATGCACTAAGAAAGCCTATAATAAAAAGAATATTTCATCATGGACTCGTGTCCAGGAGAAAAAAACTAACAACAAAAATGAATCAGTTACTATTAAATTTTCTGTTTTGCAGACTGCACCTTATGTTTTACCTTATTTCTCATTGAACTCCCGTCATTTTATGTAGAGAGTAATGATTACACAAAACAAAATCATTTAATTATTACTCAAACAAGTTTAGTGGTAATATGAAGCTCAACGACTACTCTAGCTAAGATGCTCTTCATTAGATGAAATTTTTTTATCCGATTGACAAGTTGAGTATTAATGTAAAACTCATTAAACATTTTAAAACTTTTCCCTATGATCCTATCAATTAAGGAATAGAATATACATTAAAATGAGTTCTTATTAGTAAAATTAAATCCACTTGGTAGGTGCTTTAAACTTAAAGCATAAAATATATCTATTTTCAAAGGATCTACTCTCTGTCACATTCCTAACAAAGCACATGAGAGTATTTTGGAACTTTTAAATCAATACCGATTTATTAAATACTATTTGGAACAGAGTCATAAAAAATTACAGTGAGGCAAAATATCTTACAACTTCTTATAATGAGTTATAATTATACAGTTAACTCAAAATACAATCGTATTCTATTTTTCTCCCATAATATCAAAGAAAAAACAAAACAAAAAAAATCATTTCTTTATTTAGTCAGGTGGGCCTGTCATTCGCTAGCATTCCCTCTAATTACTGTACAATCAAACATCAATTTGTTAAAATTATAACACTTTAAATTTTTCTTCATTTTTTAGTGTGCTCCACTTGAACAAATATAACTTTTTTTTTTTAATCTTCACTTTCTATTTTTATAAGGAGAGGCGTACTGTAGTTGGCAATATTTTGTAAGCAAAAGAGAGCTCCTTGTCTTTTCTCTACAAACCACTCTCTCATTGTCATGTAGCCTAGAGGTGCCTTCCTATCCAGTGCCCATTCAATTTGCTGGCTTGTCACTCTATAAACAATTCAAGGACTTGCAAACAAAAACCAAATGCAGTTTTTTCATAAATTGTTGCAAAATGCAAACTATTGTATCTGAAAACCAAAACATGTACATACATAACAGTTTGTGGTTGTCAAGAGTTCAGAACACCACTGTACAATTACCCTTTTCACAGTCGATCTTTGCTGAAACTTTAAATGCCTTGTATAGCTAGCAAGCTCTAGTTTATGCAGGAGTAATTTTCTTCAAAAACTGTTTCCACCTAAAGTTGTACTTCTGTAAATATCAGTGATTATAACAAAAATTATCTATACGTTTTTCTCAGTAGATTGCATGAGTTGGGTGAAAACTCTGCATTGATATATGCATGATTCTATCTAATAAATTTGAGTCAAGAATCTTTTTTAGATGAAAAGTTAAGCCAAGGCTCCCACATTAATATTCACAAGAAATAATTCGGTCTGATTTTAAATATGTATTCTCATTATATATAAAAAAAAAAAAGTATATTGTTGCTGGTCATTAGATCAATGACCAGCTAGCTCTCAAGTTTTACAGACTGCACCTTGGTAGCCACTACCAAGTTTTCTAAAAAAAAAAGTTTTACAGACTGACTGAATGATCAAATGCAGTTATACCTATTTATTTGTCGGAGTGACGAACTCCTTCAAAACAGTTAATTTTAAATCAATAAATGCATATCATATGACATCAATTTTAATTTTGTCAAGTGTGAACCATTTGAATGTGTTTCATTTACTATAAATAAAAATTGATATTTAATTAGAGACGCTGTGGTTCATATTCATCACTTGGAACTGTAGGCAAATCCTAAATGATTAATTTTACATTAAATTTAAAGTTTTTTTTTTTAAAAAAATACATGTTCAAGCAAACAAGAATTAATCAAAACGTCAAAGGAAAAAAAAAAAAAAAAAAAAAAAACGAACGAAAGCACAAAACTTACAGCGGCGTTCTTTCACAATATGCCCATGCCAAGACAACACAATGCATTTACTTCCAAAACAAAGAAAACAACAAATAAATAAAGACTTGCGCATGCACTGCCGGTCTGAATCTGAATTGGAAAGCGTTTGCTTTCTCGTGAATTTGAGACTCGAGTTGCGATTTGAGACCCTTCTTGTCTAAATTAAATTAATTCGCCTTTGCAGCTTTGCTGGCTGTTTTGCAAATTGATCCCCATGTTTATAGAAGTTTCAATTCGGTGAATATATTCTCATGTCAGAATTTTTAACACTTTCAGATGATAACCAAACACTATATTTCAATAATTTAATCACGTGTAAATTTAGTCATAATTAATTTATAGTACTTACAAAATGATTGATAACAATCTCATATGAGTTAGGATCCATGACAATATTTAATTTTGAGAAGTAGAAAATATTGATACCATAATAGATTGGTTCACAGAAATAGATCAAAATATATTCCATGCAAGTTGGTACAATTTGATATTCCACTAAAGTCGTAATGTATAATCTATTGGAATTTTAGGTCCATTTGACAAATAGTAGAACTTGCATCAAATTTCATTGTTTATGTATGAAATGTAGTGGACGGATCTCAGGGTCAGACCGAGCATAAGCAGAAAATTGAATATAGGCACGTTTTCTTTCTTGTTAATTAAATATTAGAGTCTGTACAAACTTAATATTACTATATTTAATCTACAAGATATTAAAAGAAAATGAAAAGGATATTACGAATATTAGGAAATAGTGGAGCAGGGGCCGTAATTAATTTTGCCCTAATATAAGTCTGCCTCAAGTGAAATGCAGTGGCGGATATAACTTAAAACTAAGGGTGGACATATTAAAAAATTATTAAATATTATTTAAAATAAAAAATATATAATAATAGTAAAATTATTAAATATTATTTTAATCTATTAATAAATTGTACTATTATAAAATGAAAATTTTTCCATATGTTTATTAAATATTATTTTGGAATTTCCATCAAAAGCACGTAGACAAAATTATAGTAATCTATAGTATAATTAACAAGTTTTTTGAAAATTAATGTATATGAGAAGTTTGACTCTTTCTTAGGATTAACCAATAACCATGCATATATATATTTGGGCTTAACAAAATTTGCACGTGGGACCTCATTCATCACCCATGTAAATGTTGTAACTTTTATGCATATTTTTGCATACCTCGGTTATGTAATATGTATGATGCTAATTCATTTCACCTAATAGTATGACCCGCTACACGAATTAAATGGAAAATTATTGATAGATTCACTCTTCATACAAGAAACAAAACAAGAAATTTAGCCAAACGTATGGTAAAAAAATTTAAGGGTAGGCAACCTGAAAAATTAAGCCCGGGCAACATCATTAAACCATACTACTTAATCTTTAAATTCTGAAAATCAAGCCTGGGCACTTGCCCTGGCTTGCCATAACGTGAGTCCGCCCCTGGTGAAATGTTTATAGAGTTAATTACATTTCTGATGTCCTATATGCTATATCAAAATATAAGCTTTTTTCTTATAGATGTAAAGTTTTATTTCATAGTTGTAAAGTCGTCAATAAACCAGGGATCTTTACCCCATCTTACATAAGCATCTAAAAATACCTGCCACTTCAATGAATCTTTAGATAATGTCAAGAACTTTATTTCTATGAAAAATAAAACAAAAAATCACATTTGCACATTACTTCCATGTGTAGTTAGATTTTCCATTGGAAATCGAACAATTCTAGCATTGCTGCATAACTATCCAATACCTAATAATATTAAGATATTTCGCAAGTAATACCCAAACATTAGATTTGTGCAATGGAAACGGATAGCTCCAAAGAAAGTTGATATGTTGCACAGAATTTTTTTAATTTTATTTTTTGAAACGAAAAAACGCCCGTAGGCTATGTTGCACGGAATATGAATGACTGGATATTGTACCGATCATAAATGGAACGAACTATAAATACAATTTCATTCGTTTCCATCCATGTTTGTTTCTTTGATCATGGAAATTAGCTGAAAGAAATAAAAAAGGAAACAATTTTGTGTCGTATTTAGGCTAAATTTATTTGAATGTCGATCCATAGTTATGAGAAATGCAGGAGCAATTGGACTAAATGGTAAAATAGCAAGTTAATTTGAACGAAACATAAGACATTTTTGTGTTGCTGGTCTAAGATATGTAGCCCATAATATTTCAAGGGTGATATACACCATCCAAGGTTTTCCCATCCAGCGCCATCCAACATGTCTGGACAGACCAAAATAGCATTTTTTTCCGCGGGTTGACGTCAGCAAGACACATGCTGACGTCAGCAAATTTTTTTGACCAATTCTCAAAAATTTTTTGGTACTGGCGTCATCAAATATGCTGATTTAAGAGTTCAGTTAAATGTTTTAAAGGTTGAATTAAAGTGTATAAGTGTTCAGTTAGATGCACCAATAATTTAAAATTTTAGTGTTTTGTGTTCAGTTAGTTAAGGATGAACTTAAAGTATCTATGTGTTCAGTTAGTTGCAGCAGAAATTTGATTTCGTAGTTTTTGTGTTCAATTAAACTAGTTAAATAAAAAAAAAACAAAATGAACAGATACAACAAACATAGCGAACATTTACAATAACAATATGAATATTTACAACAATAAACTGAACATATATACAAATTGCCTGAGTAAGAAATAAATGATCATATTCAACATACAAAGTGAAATAAATTATTGTTGCATCTAACTGAACACTTACACACTTTAATTCAACCCTTAAAATATTTAACTGAACCCTTAAATCAGCATATTTGATGACGTCAGCATCAAAAAAATTTCAAAAATTGGTAAAAAAAATTTGTGCTGACGTCAGCACGCGGAAATTTGAGTTTGGATGGCGCTGGATGGGAAAACCATGAATGGTCAATACCAATTCTGATAACCTTATTGGGTTTTGAGTAGCCACTGAAAAAAAAACAACTATTATATGGGTTGAGAACGATTTATTTGGGCCAGGACCTATCCAGTACTGTAGCTTCCTGATCTGTCTCATTGTTCTTTAATCGATTTTAAATTTCTATTGCTTTGTGCTATGATTACAAGTTCATATGAAATAGAGGTTCGTGAAACTACTTATTCAAAATTATCCACCTTGATTTATTAGAAAAGCCAAAATAGTTTCCAATTCAATCTCGTCATGTGGTAGAAAATGAAACAAATTACGTATAAATTTTGGTAGTTAAATACTTCGCTAGTTAAATAGATAAGGACCAATGATTTCAATTTATATTCGAAGATAATTTTTAACCTTTGAGGTTAGTTTACAAACCCTCTGACGAGTTTAGGTTTATATTAACATTTCTCTAGTGTTAATTTTGTTTCGTACATTAAATAACAATGTCGTCTGTTCAAACTTCAAAGTTACCCTTGAAAACACCACAAGTTTATTTATGCAAACACAATCTGTTTGCTCAAGTAATTAAGATGATCAAATTATTTCATTGTATATGTAGGGATGTCATGTTCATGCAATAGCCCGAAACTATGGAGCATTGACAGCACAAAATAGGATGAGTTTGTTAGAGGACACAGGCTTCTCTTTTGTAAATTGCAAAGTTACCGGGTCAGGCGCACTCTATTTGGGTCGGGCGTGGGGTACCTTCTCACGGGTCGTGTTTGCATACACATACATGGACAACATCATCATTCCACGTGGATGGTACAACTGGGGCGATCCGAACCGTGAGATGTGAGTTTCTTGAACCTTTCTTAAATTCTTTTTTTTTTTTTTTAGTTTTTACCACTCTTTTACGAATACGAAAGTTGAAGGATGAGTTTAAATGGCATGCCACATATGCTCCTTCTGAACAGTGAGTTGAAATTCCGTTTGCTTCAAATTTCGGAAAATTTTTAATTCTTTGATATTAAGCGCCATGATTTGTCGACGACAAATCGAATTGACCTATTTATGTTTTCACTAACATAAAGTACTGGGCCGCAAACCAATGACCTGTAAAGCATCCTGAATTTCAGAAATTTGTCTTGATATATTATTGAGGCCCATCTAGAAATTTGTTCCAAATTGGGCCCTTCCAAGTACAAAGTGTCAGTTCACTTTATTCTCTTGGAATTAAGTTAATAGTTAATACCATCACAATCACATTCTTAATCCATTTGTTCTGTGCTAACTTATTTAGAAAGTAATTACCTTCCAATACCTTTTGATAAATTGCAAGTTTATTAAAAGTAATAATATTATTTTTTTTTTTTAAAAAAAAGTCAGATGCAAATGAAGTGAGGTCAGTTTGTCGTTGTTTAAGTTGGTAATGGCCAACTGGGTGTATATTGGGATAGTTTGACAGGAATATAAATACCAGCTCATTTACATTAGTCATTCCTTAGAAGTGTTTAAAACCTAAAGTCTAATAAACAACGGTTTGAATGTTCTGCCTAAATTTATTAAAACTAGGGCTAATTCATCCAGCTTCACTCGAAATTTGATATATTAATATAAATTTAAATTATTATTATTTAATAATGGTTGATTATGAATGGATTGTTATGCTTGCAATACAAAGAGACAGATGCATAATAAAAAGGGGTCAAAAATATGATAAACAAAACAATACATTGCTAAATTATTAAATGTTGATGAAGCGGATTAGTTTTATGAGAAATAATATCCGACACACAAATAGTTACAGAATACCACGTTATAAAAATTAAAAAAACTGTAATTTTACAATACTTGAAGTATCAAACCAAATTTTAACTTAAATGATCTGGACACCCACACATCTTTATTTATATTTTTTATTTGCTCTGAAAATATTTCCTATTCCCTCCCATTGAAGATTTTGTGATGCCATAGTTGCTCCATTCATGGATATATGAATTCTTGTTATTATCATTATTTTATGAAAAGCTTGAGAGAAGCTATCAAGAAAAGTGATTTCTTAATAATGATTATCATTTGTGGGAAACATTATTACTTGTTATAGACCCAGCTCGAGACAGTAATGAAAACTTTATTTCACAGACGAGATCATTAACTGGAGTTGGAAGTAACAAAATAAAATGAGGCTATAGAAATTTCCCATAAAAATTCACAAATCTGAATCACGCGGATACGAAATAGATGATGCTATCATACTAAGTATTGTATACTAAAGATCTGTTCTACAGAAATAGGTTCTCAAGTAACCAACTAAAACTGACATATGCAGAGTGAAGGAAAGTATTGTTCTGCTAAAAAGAACACATCAAAAGACAAGTTATACGCAACAATATAATTCGAGAACCATAAAAAACCAATATCAGAACTACTCAAAATTTAGAAGGCCAATTTTGACTTTTTACCTTGCGTGCAAATAAAATCTAGTATTAACTTTGTGAAACTTAATTCCTCGTCCATTGACTTTTCTTCTTTAAGAAGAAAATTTTTATGGTTTGTTGGCTGCCCACTTACGTTCAAATTAGCCCAAACGTACTGTATAGCATATCGAAATAGTATAAGAAAATTTGTATGGTTTGTTGGCTGCCCACTTACAAATTATTTTTCCTATATTTTTTCAAATTTCCTGATGCTATTTTTGTGAAAACAAGTAGGCTTTTGATGGATCCATCACAATATTAAATTTGTCTTTTAATAAAATAGAGCAAGAAGTTTTGAGACAGCTATAGAAATAGGTAAGGCCAAAACGAATATAAAATTGAAAGTACAAGAAATTACATAGATGCATTTACTATTGTTTGGTGAGTTGGCCATGACTTCTATTAGGCATCATAAGGCTAGGCTATGTAGCTTGTCATGTCACACGTGATTTGCATTCAAATCATTCATGTAGTATGAGTTTTTTTCGGGCAAGTGTGAATTCAAAATTGGAATTTATGAATGATTCAACTTTCAAAATTATAATAAACAAAACTACAGAACATATTTTAATGTTAGAGTTCTTCACTCCTTTTTCATTTCCCAGGCTCTGATCTAGACCCTAGAGTCCATGATATGCATGTTTGCCTCTTGCCATACATTGTGCCAACTAAACCATTACACCAATGTACCGGCATTAACAGAGATGCAGAGCATAATAAATACAGTGGCCGTACCGTATTTCAGAGTCATTCCTGACTATAATAGTCAGAAATTATCAATTTCTAGATTTTACAAAATTGAATCCTTGCGCATCTAATGCCACTTATCAAGCTAAATACTTTCTTTGCAGGACTGTGTTTTACGGACAGTACAAATGCAGCGGACCCGGGGCGAACTATGCAGGACGGGTGTCATGGTCCCGGGAGCTCACCGACGAGGAAGCAAAACCGTTTATCTCGATGAGTTTCATTGACGGTTTTGAATGGATCAAATTGTGACATCAGTTTACTTGTTAGGGTTTTTTTTTCCTAATTGGTATAAATGTTGTCATTGTGGAAATAGCTAGCTTGTAAAAATAGGACATATTGAAATAAAATTATCATCATTTTTTTTTAAAAAAAAAGCAGCGTGCCGCTAAGTTTCTTTCCATGGCAATTGGCTATCTTGGAAGCAGCAACTAAGAACTCACTCATAAAAAGAACTGTTTATTTTTTTTTCCTCCTAAAAAGAAGTGACTAAATAATACTTTGGTAGGAATTTGTTAAATCAAAGAGAAAAACAATAGGTAGATTATGCTCATTGCAAGAGCATAAATATTCAATCCAACTTGGGAAAAATAAATAATTGAGCTAGGCCGAATTGATTAATTAAGAAAGCATGTGTACAAATGAAGGATACCTCATGCTGATCATATCCAAAAATTTCAGTGTAAAGTGATGTTTATTTACTATAGTTTGACCCAACAAACAATTGATTTTGAATAATCTTTTGGATCCGAATGGCGTCAGCAATATTAATAAAAGAGTGAATCTAACTTGTTTAATAGACATTTAATTATTCAGACTAGTTAAAATATAACTTTTCAATCATGTCCACACAAACTCTCTCGAAGCTAGCTTCTTTAATTAGAGGCACGTGCCATGCAACCAACAAAGTCACATCCAGGAATTTCTCTATATCGATGGTGCTGCAGCTATCTCATATTAAATGTTATTTAGTAATCGAGCATAGCGGTTATACAATTAGATCAGATCTTGAGATCCTACTACTATGGAAATTACAAGATTGCTTGAAACTTAATTTCTACATTCAAACTTATCGAAAATTTAAAACTTGGTTACCCTTTACAATATCAAATTGGCAAAATTGACCCTGGCATAGATCCTAAGGTCTTGTATGCAAAGGAACAAGCCATTATATCCTTGACATCACCACATTCTATCCAAGTAGTACTCCATTGTTCCAAACTTCTCTACTCTATCCTTTGTTTGTGAATATGATTTACGATTGGCATCTCCAACCAAAGGCCCCTCCTTTGACCCCACTGCATCCAAGGAGACCCGTCGTCGCCGAGGGGTGTCATCAGCCCTCTGTTTCGGTACACTCTGTGACCTAACCTTAATTTTGGCAACTGATGAGTGTGTATCGGCCATGTAGCTTGGCTGCCCATGGTGACTCAGAAGCCGTTTCAAGTTGCCATCATTTACAGTGACATCTTTTGTGGGTGTAATGGGTGTGTCAATGTCGAACCCGGTACAACGAGGGGTGTTCATGGCAGTTTTGGAATAGTAACTATACTCTTGTGATAGGCGGCGAGATCTTGAGTTGGAGATGGAGAGGTGGAAAGGAGTCTTGCAATGAATAGGTGAGAAAGTATGAACCGATTGCTCGGTTGTGCTTAGCCTCGACGAATGAGACCTTAGTTGGCATCTGTCCATTTCTATGATCTTTGGGCTCATGTCGAACCAGCTTTTGGAGTTGTCAAGGCTTGTTGATTGGCATGGGCTCAGACGCGGTACTGAATTTTTGGTAGTAAAGTCAAGGCTAGGTCTTTCCTACAAAAGGGGTAACATGTCAACAAAAACAAATTAGATGATTATTAAGAAGATAATAAGATCATGGTTCAATTAAAAAAGCATTTGTATTGGAAGGCGTTTTTGGTGATAAATTCCCATTTACAATGTGCCTTGCAGAATTGCAGCCTACCATAACAGAATCGTGCAACATTAAAATACTAGCGCAAAATTGCACCATACCATTATCTATGTACATAACAGAAACATAAAAAGGTTGATCATCTTTCTCGCAAAAAACTTGCTAAACTATATCAATTTTATGTGTAACTATAAGTGAGTTATTTTTAAAAAGATTATTACAAACGGTTTGTGCGAGAATACAGAGGGCCTGGAATTGTGATTTCCGCATTCTCGTCTGTGATGCTTCGAGCCAGTCATAAAGGCTTGTGCTCGGATCAAAGATTGGAGCCGGTAAATGGTTTGTGCCATTTGCTTCCTTACAAGAAAGCCTCTGACAAGAGCTTGCAGTTTCACAAGTGATTTGAGAGCGCGAAGTGCCTTTCGTGCCTGCATTTTGAGACGCAATATAATACAATTAATGTGCAATATGTGAATATATTACATTGGAAAATGATGTGCTTGTTCCTAGCTATGGAATTTATTGACCTTTTCACATTAAACTCATTTCATAGAAAGAACCAAGAAGTTAATCTACAATAACTAGACAGTTAAGTAAGAGTTATATAAAATTACACAGACACAACAGGCGCATTTAAGTTTCCCTTGAATAAAGAGCAAGTCAAAATGAAGAACATGCAGTACAATGTGGATGATGGAATGACAAAGAGTTCACATTGAAAAAGGACGAAAATTAAATATTCAATGGCTTAAAATAAATGCTACCCTATAGAACTCACAACTTAGATAGCATCACATTGATTAATTGTTAACATCATAAAAGACCACTTGTTATATCATCACTTTCATGTATCAATTGGCACAATTCTAAATTTAGAAACTGAAGTACAGAGCAATTTGTATGTTAAGGAGGATAGGCTTTTAAAAAATGAAAAAATAAAAAGAAATCTGCTTATATTGGTGGAGAAAATGATACGGCTGTTAGTAAATATGTATATAAAAAAACTATGACCAGTTAAGAGTACCTTTTTTTTTTCCCATGGACACAGAATTATTAAAATCTGTAATTCCCTCAAGTATCACAAAATGAGCCAAAGAGGTAATTTTAAGCGCAAGAGATTATATAAATTCCTGATTCAAAAAAATTTAAGGACATTAATCTTACCAGATGACCCCTGAAAGCTTTTTGAATTATGATGGCAGCCTCCACTTTAATTGCTATAAGGCCTAATGTAGCTTTCTCCAAATCCATGCAAGGCTTCTTGTTTTCTTCATAGTGACACACAGAGACAGAGCTCCGTGGTTTAGCAAAGCTCCATCTTTTCTTATCCCTAACCTCACCGTTGTTGGATTTCACACTCTGATCCTTGTTTTCCCCTTTACCACCTAGAATCCTCTTCAGCCACCTCATAGTTTTCCCCATTATTTCAATCTCTCTATAACTCTGAAATAAAAACCAAGTAAAATTCACTATATATACAAGGATGATGATTGATGAGAAGTTGAGAACGGAAGAAGTGGCATCAAAAGCATCGCTAAAGTGGCATTAAAAGTAAACTCGAGATTCTGAACCAGTTTCCAAAAGTGGGAAAAACTTTTGGAATCATGAAAAACAGAGACTGGAGGAGAATTGAAAGATAAGTACTTGTCAATTTGTCATCAATTCAAATTGAAGTAAATATGCTTAAATTTTGTGGAGAAATCAAAAGAGGAAAAGAGAAATGACATCATTGACATGTGCCCACTCAATGACTCAAAGTCTCAAACAATGCACCACATGGGAATTGCATGGGTTTGTCTCCAATTATTCCTCTTTTCTCAAAAATCCCACAATAAAACGACAAGAGATGAAGGAGCATGGGGGTGACTATTGACTAACACAAGTCACAACTCACAAGTCACTTCCACATTAGTAATATCTTTCAAGGATGCAAAGGTTTTATCTTTCTATCTGTTGAGAAGGAAACAAAGTTTGTATCGTTCTACATACTGTTTCGATTGCATGTGGAAAGAAAACAAGGGGGAAAAAAGAAGGGTAAGAAAAGATATACTCACTATTGCACTAGAAAGATGAAAGTTGGTGCGTGCGTGTGTGTGTGTGTGTGAGAGAGAGAGAGAGAGGGGTTTCCGGTTCTATCTCTTAGCAAACCTGACAACCTTTGGATTGCTTTCTCTATGGGTATTTATCGCTGTCTTGCAATAAATGCTCCGTTGTTGTTCATACAAAAATGACTGCTCATAGCTTTTTATTTCTTTTCTCTGGAGGCGGTTAATTAGAGTCTGAACTCTGAAGAGAAGTAAAGAGAAGAGCAAAAGGTCAAGGTTATCTGAACCTTTCTTTGCTCAGAGCTTCAGACTTATATATTCTCAATTTCTCATTTTTCTCTATGAAAAGCATGGTGAGGGCATGAGGCTCGTGAGATGCAATTTTGGAGTTACTTTTCCTCTCCAATTGAATAAATTTCAATGTCATTGATGTTAGATCGGACGGCTCAATCCAACTGTGATCCTTATTAGCCTGATCTAAATGGATGGCACAGATTTATCCAGTCTGAGCAGTACAATGAAACCTTACTACTGGAGAGGAGACGAACCATCAAGTTTGGAATGGTCAAAATGAAAGTTGGTAGATTTATTTGCATGTCAATGTCCGTTTCCGCACAAGAGTGCAAAATAGCTTTTAGTGGATGCTTATCATGTTTCAAAGAAGGGATAAAAATAGTGGAAAACGAATTTCTCGTTCCTCTGCAACTATTTCAGTAACATACAAATTTTGAAGAAGAAAATAAAATAGCAGTCCTAGGATTATCTCATCCTGTGTACTTTTTATGTTTGACCGTGACATGAACAAATAGTTTCACAAGATGTGCCAAAAGATGAAATATACAGTGGATGAAACTTTCTTCCCGTGAGAAGTTCCCTTTGTTTCCCCTCCTTATATATGACTTTGGAATAAGAAAATTATCAAATCTGATTTCAACAATTGTTCACTTAATGGTGGAGATTCTGGAGAATATAAAAAATAAAAATTAAATTATGTTTAGCTTTAATATTTTTTTTAAAAGATTGTGTTATTTTTTTTTTTATCTTTTAGGGTTTCTTCTTTTATGCGAAAAATAATATATTCCCTCTTGATTCCGTAAATTAAATTTTTCAAACACACATTATGCAAATAACATCCGTATAAAATGTTTTTAATATTTAAAAGTAAATTATAATAGTTAAACAAAGTTAAACACACTACGACAGAAATGATTTTTGGAAACACTCAATTAGAAACGGTTTTTAATAAATTCGTTTCTAAAAATAGATAGTGGCATTTTCGCAATTGTCAGATGAAATTTTTAAAAACGGTTTTTTATGAGAACCGTTTCTAAACTTTAAGCAAAAAAAAAAACACTATATATTATTAGAAACGATTTTTAACTAAAAACCGTTTCTAATAATCAAACTGATTTCGTTTTTTTGTTTGATTTTTAGAAACGGTTTTTTACTAAAAACCGTTTCTAAAAATACTATTTTTAGAAACGGTTTTTAGTAAAAAATCGTTTCTAATAATCAAACTGATTTCATTTTTTATTTGATTTTTAGAAACGGTTTTTAATTAAAAAACCATTTCTAAAAATCAATTTGAATTTTTCTTCATGTTTTTATTTTCTGATTTTATTATAATGCAAAATAATTAACTATTATATATTTTTCATTTCTGATTTTCTTTTAAAATTACGAAAAATAATATTAAGTTAGAATTTTTATTAAATATATAATATAAAATAAATTATATACAATTTTAATGTGTTCTTAAATTTTTTTTAAAAAAAAAAATATTAATGATTTTTAGAAACGGTTTTTAAATAAAAAACCGTTTCTAAAAATCAATTTGAATTTTTCTTCATGTTTTTATTTTCTGATTTTATTATAATGCAAAATAATTAACTATTATATATTTTTCATTTCTGATTTTCTATTAAAATTACAAAAAATAATATTAAGTTAGAATTTTTATTAAATATATAATATAAAATAAATTATATACAATTTTAATGTGTTCTTTAAATTTTTTTTTAAAAAATATTAATGATTTTTCGAAACGGTTTTTAATAAAACAAACCGTTTCTAAAAATCAATTTTGATTTTTTTAAATAAAAAATGAATCAAAAAGATTAATATATATATTAGTTTATTATATATATATGTTATATATATAAAATCAATAAAATCATCTTATATATCATGATTAATTCTGCAAAAAATAATTTAAGGTTTTTTCCTTTTTAAGACAAGTAATAGATTGTTAAAATTATATGACATATATAAAAATTATTTTATTTATATATATTACAAATAATAAACTTTTATGAAAACAATCCTCTCAGTTAATCCCATAGCTTCAGATCAATACGAGATAATACTCAACATAACACTTTTTATTGCGCTAGAGAGGAATGACAAGAGGTTCATGCTATATCCAGATAGGAAAAAGGATGCAAACACCCATGTTAACTATAATGAAAGTCACTTGATTTACTACATTTCTCTTTTTTATGATTAAATTGTTTTTGTAATTTTATATGATATTTAGGTTTGAAAACTTTCAAAGTAGATTTTGGAGGTTCAGACAGCGTTTTTTGGTCCCGAAAATGATCGTTATGGGGTAAACCCCGGTAAACCTTGTAGATCTCGTCGCAAGCTTTCCAGAAAGTGCTCATATGCCCAAAACGGACGTTCCTATCAAAAGTTAAGCCTCCTTGAAGTTATAGTGTTCCAAAACATCGATTTTTTAACGACCATTTTCGAGGCCAAAAAATACTGTCTGAACCTCCAAAATCTACTTTGAAAGTTTTCAAACCTAAATATCACATAAAACTACTTAGAATTTTTTTAAAATAAAAAATTAATGATAAAAAAGAGATATGTAGTAAATCAAGTGACTTTCATTATAGTTAACAGGGGTGTTTGCAGGGGTAGTAAATCAAGTGACTTTCATTATAGTTAACAGGGGTAGTAAATCAACTGACTTTAATAGAATTTTAGAAAAAAAAAATCGAAAATAAAAAACAAAATAAACAGAATAATATATATATATGTAAATTATTTTATAAATTATATATATTAAAAACAAGAAAATCATCTTATATATGATAATTAATTCCGTTAGAAATAATTTAAGATTTTTTTCCTTTTTTAAATATTTAATGGATTGTTTAAAATTATATGATATATATACAAATTATTTTATTATATATATATATTAAAAATAATAAACTTTTATGATATATTTTCTAGATATTTAATAGATTATTTTTTTTATGATTTTTAATAGAATTTCTGAAAAAAACGAAAAAAAAAAATCAGAATTGATTTTTAGAAACGGTTTTTAAGTAAAAAATCGTTTCTAAAAATCAATTCCAAAAAATTCTGATTTTATTTTTAGAAACGGTTTTTAAGTAAAAAACCGTTTCTAAAAATCAATTTCAAAAAAATCAGGTTTTATTTTTAGAAACGGTTTTTTACAAATAACCGTTTCTAAAAATCAATTCCAAAAAAATCTGATTTTATTTTTAGAAACGGTTTTTAAGTAAAAAACCGTTTCTAAAAATCAATTTCAAAAAAATCAGGTTTTATTTTTAGAAACGGTTTTTAAAAATCAATTTCGAAAAAATCTGGGTTTATTTTTTGAAACGGTTTTTTGTAAAAAACCGTTTCTAAAAATCAAACCAAAATTATAAACTAATCTCTCTCCTCTCTTTTCTCTCTCTCGTTCAAAAACTGCCCCCTCCTGAAATTTGTCTAACTCCCTCCTTCGATCTACCTCCTCTCTCTGCTCTCTCAACACAGCCACTGTATCGGCTGCACGAAACTTGGGGTCGGAATTGGCTTTTCAAGATGTCTTCAAATAAAACTGTATCGGCTGCACGAAATTTGTTCAAGATGTCTTCAAATAAAACTGAAGAGTGAAGATAGCTAAGGTATTACATAGTGTTAACAATAGACTAAAATCATTGCTTTCTTCATTTGAACTTGTATTATTATGAACTTGACATTTTGCTTAATCCAATTATAATTGTAGAGACAGAAGATCTGCCTAATTATTAGAGAAATAAGAGGTTATTGAAGCCTATTGAAGCAGACAAAAGAAGGCAGCCTATTGGAGTTGATTTTTTGCTTTGTAGGTTATTTAAGTAGGATCTACGTTTATTTTTTGCTTTGTAATTTGTTCTTTTTTTTTTGTTTAATTGTTTAATTGTATCTTGATGAAAGTAGATGGGTAATTTATATGTGTTACTTTAATTTTGTATTTGTTCGTTATAGTTGCATGTGTTACTTTTTTTTATTTTGTATAATGTGTTAATTATATATCTAAAATATGTGTAAAATATTTTGATGAAAATATGTGTTAATTATAGAAAATGACAAAAAATTTCAACCGCTGCCCTCAACAATATGTTTAAAAAAGCATTATATTAATAATCAAAAAAAAAAAATTCGGATTATTATTACAAACGGTTTTTAGTTAAAAACCGTTTCTAATAATAATAAAAAAAATTAAAAAAAAAATAAAAATCGGTTTATTATTACAAACGATTTTTAGTTAAAAACCGTTTCTAAAAATGTATTTTTAGAAACGGTTTTTAGTTAAAAACCGTTTCTAATAATAATCCGAATTTTCTTTCAGTTTTTGGAAACGGTATTATTAGAAACGGTTTTTTATATATCTTTAGCACCACCTATTTTTAGCACCGCTGCCAAACCGGTGCTAAAAACATATAGAAAACCGTTTCTAAAAATGAAAAGTGGCGCAGTGACATGAACCTTTTTTAAGTCTACTGGAGCCTGATTGGGTTTTATTTAACAGAAAACAAATTGCATGTAGCATCTAGTTTGCTTGGTAATATATGAAAAGTGTGAAATTAAAGAGTTTCGTAGGAGGATTGACGGTTAGCTGAATAATGTAAGATGTGACTATTTGGCGCAGTATGTTTGAAATGTGTACTGTAATGGTAGTATGGTTCTACTACTAGAAAGAGCATCATTTTCTTTCCTATCCTTCATTACTCTAATCTTTCTTTATGATACACAAGAGTATTCTTTCCAAGGAGAGGCAGAAAATTCATAATAGAGATCAAGTATCAAAAGCGTAAAATTCCAACTAAGAACTCACAATAGAAAAATTCTCACATATTTTTATGGTTCCAAATTTCAAATAGAATTTTACTTTTAAACCATTACATACCTAACCTATATAATCATCAATCATGGAATGCCAGATTTTGTAAGTATTTTTCGGCAACAAAAAATGTATATCAATCACTAATCGTAAGTAAAATAATAGTTTTTTTTTTTTTTTGAAAGCTTGACAGTGGCTGTCAAGAGAAAGTAAAATAATAGTTAGAATACTAGAAATCGAAATAAAATAGAGAAGCATTGTCAACTTATCGTGAACCAACGGGCCTACACTTCATCACTTCTAGGCCTAATTATACTTGGAGGTGATACAATGGGCCATTGGGGGTATAATAATTCAATGGGCCTTGAAATTCTTAATTCAAGGCTCCTATCCTGCGGGCCTGCCTTCGTTCTTCTTCAGAGAAAGTAGAAGCTTTTCTTTTCCATGGAATCCACCGAATCGGCGCCGAAGAAGAGGAAACTCGCGCCAAGAAGGTACTTCTCTTCAATCCAAACTACTCCATCTATTCCACTTCACTCAAACTTTGATTTCTAGTTCCTGATTCTTTTTTTCTTCTTCCCAACTAATATGCACTTACCATTTATACTTTTTCCTGAGCAAATAATCTTGTTGTTTTCGCAGGAATGATTCTTCAAAAGGTGCCTCTGATAAGGTTGCCACTACCTTGAATGCCTCGGTATGTTTTCACAAATTCATAATTGCACACCGTTGAAATATTTCCCAAGTACACGAGTCAATTTATTTATGTCTTGATCAGTATTAAATTTTTTAAATTGATCCTCCCATTCATCAACCTTCAGTTATTAAAATGTTGGGTTTTAGTCTTGTCTGTCTTTTAGCATTAACTATCGCACTATTTTGCAATTAAGCCTTAGTCCCTGTCTGGCAATGAGATACAGGAGGGATAACTCTATCCCCATATAGGATACTATTTCAAAGTTGTAGGTTGTTGTTTGGTAACATGTTGGAAGAAAATGTCTGAATAAATTAAATATTATATAGCACAAGGTTGTAAACGAAGAGCCAAAATGCATTTAATGGCTCAGATGGGTGTCAATTCAATTCTCTATTCAGTAATTTCTATCAGTACAAGATACTCAAGCTCAGGTATGTTAGAACTGGGATTCAATGCCCATGCTTTTGGTGCCCATCATGATCACAACTACTTTTTTGAAAAAATAATCCAAAATCCAAATTTCAGAATTCAGATGATAAATGCAAACTGTTGATCTTATCTTTTCTCTAATTGTATGCATCCATATAATATATTGTAAAATTTAGGCCTTGATCAAAATGATTTTGACACAGGATTTCATTTCATTTCATATCATTGGAATTGATTTTTCGAGTTTTGGTTGGGACTAATAACATAGAAATTCCAACCAAATGACATGAAATCCATCCATTTTGATAAAAAAATTTCTAATGAAATGAAATCCCATGTTAAAAAACTGTCATTCCGATCAGGGCCGAACAGTATGATGTTAATATTTCAGCTTCTTGGTTTGGTGCACTAAAAGCCCTGACCTTTACCTGATTTCTGCCGTTGATGCCTTATTTAGAAATATAAAAAATAAGCAGTTAGCATTTTTTTTTTGTTTGCAATTTACATCTTGAATCATTACAGGAAAAGAAACAGTTGTAAGTGTGATGGCCACCAAAAATACATGGGCATTAGATCCCTAATTTTATATTAATCCAAATGTTACAATTTTCTTATGGTATAGAGCACAAGAATCGTTGTATCCTGTCCTGTTAGTAAAAGCACGTGTTTCTGTACTTAGCTTTTGTAAAATGTGGTGAACAAATTTCTTTCTATTCAGATATTTTGAATATCTTTGTTTATGGATGTGGATATTATCGTATTCTAAGTTGTATTCGTAGCAAGACAGCATACTGTATCATATTTGCATCCACTTAAACTCCTTGTCTCATCTGTTCTTTGAGCAGTTCCAGTTTGTAACTTGGAGTGGGATAGTGTTATGTCCAAAATTTTGATTTCTTTACTAGCTCAGATAAGTCTTGTATTTTTTTTTATTCTTAGCCCCTTCCCAAGCAAAGCATTACTTTGCATCTATTTATCCTCATATTTACCCAATTTTACCTCACTGTACCATCAATTTTGCACTTACATATCAATTTAGCTTCATTGATTCTTATTCTCAATCTCAATCTGCACTTGACTGCCAAAAGTAGCAAAATTTTTAAAACAAAAGCAAGAATGAACTGGGCAGTTGTGCAGGTGGCAGGAATGCCTTCTGTGGCAACGGAGTTAAAAATTAAAGAAGCAAAGAAGTTTGCTGTCATACAAGCTCAGCAAGAGGCCTGTCTCGGTAATTATAGAAGTTTTGACTCTCCTTATGGAAATTTTCTTGTACCTGTCATTCCAACCCGTGAAGACTTGCTTCAATGATCCTAATATATTAGGTGATTTTTTTTTTGTACTCTTTTTACAGAGATTTAGATTTAGAAGTAATGTTTATTATTCAAATTTGCTTGAGAATTCAATTACGTTGATGAAAGTTTGAAAGCATGCTGTGATAAACATATGTCTAGGATTTGAGTGTTGGAACTCAGTGCACAGTAGTATGATACTAGTATGTAAGACTGTAGGAGAGTTACCATGGTGTCTGGTATGGTATTGAGTTCATGCCATCTGTTATATTCATCCCAAGTGGAAAGACCAAAGAAAAAGAAAGCTGCCTAACTTTTCACTTTTTATCTGATAAGGATCTGATGTGACTGGTGGGAGGTGGACCTAATTTGGTGCAAATATAGGGTTGAAAGTGTCCTTTTTGTAACTTTTCTTGTGAACTTTTCTTAAAAGGCAAAGTTTATGTGTACTTAGAAGAGTTAAAGCAATGTCTTTTGTTGAGTTGGTATTATATAGGACCACCTTTCACCATCTAAGGATAGAACAAGTAAGCATACTTTATATGAATTATAAAATTACTTAGGGGCTTTCAGATAATTCTGATAGAGTTGGAATTGAGATTAGGAAATTGGTGATTTTTTCTTTTTTCATTTTTTGGTTTGTCATAGAAACTATGTGAAAAAGTGAATGATAGCAATTTAACTAGTGACATGTGTAAATTGGGTTGTTACTGGATTTTTGTACCTCTTTCAGGCTTTCAGCTGATTAATTTTCTGAACTTTTTAGTTGTTTGGGGGGGGGGGGGGGGGGGGGGGGGGGTTTGCAGAAAGACAGAGAGAGAGAGAGGGTTAAGGATAAATTTTAAGATAGTATAGTCAAATTATACATATTTTTATTTATTGATTGCATATATATCGTCTATATTTTCTTTCACGAGTTAATATTAAATATTGATCTAGCCCTCGAGTAACTCATTTTCTTAGTCAATATTCTGTATCTGATTTGGTTAATGCCTTCATATGACCTTTGGAAGTAATAGACCTCACTGGTACTGTGGTATCAGAATATGTACCAGTCAAAGCATCAAAGAGGACACATATATGCACAAATACAGGTGGAGCCAACATGAAGGTGGCATGATCTTGCTGGGGATGCAGCTGGAGAATGCTTCAAGTTTTATTGGATGTTCTTTTGGTTTGTCAATTTTGTTGGATTGCGGATTTTTAGTTTTAGGATTGTTCTTGTGCATATTTTTATGTTCAAAGTTGCAAGGAGGCTATATATTTGTTTATAGCATAACAGTTGACTATATAATTTTTCTTATACATCAAATAGTTTCAATTTTGTTTATCATTGAAACAGGAAGACCTGTGGGGGTCTGATATTTTATTAAGAAAGATGGTCTCTTATTATACATTTCATTTCCGAAAAGAAAGAAAAAGGCCAATCAAATTCTGTTGGTAATATTTTTATTTAATATCGTTGGAGAGGTACTATCGTTATTGTCCTTGTTTAAAAATTTCTATGCTTATTATCTTGTTAAAGTTTGTTGGGGAGGTATGTTTGGTATTGTCCTCCTATCAAAAATTGTAAATATAAACAGCATATGTCAACTATGTTACAGCTCCGCTATTTGTTGGCCGACATTGGATGCGGTTTATACATGATTTTTAATTCGTTTATTATAGAATACGTGTTTTATTTGTGTCGCGAAAAGGTTGGCATTGCAAGAATATGTCGTAACATGAGGAACAAAAAAAAAATGTTGCTTAAATAAAAAGAAAAATGCTTTTTTCAATAAATGATGGATAAATATACAGATGATCTTAAGTAATTGTCCTAAAAGAGAGAATACTATGTAAATCATTTAACTGAAATACTAGACAACATGCTCAAAATACTGTTTTTGAAACAAAGAGCAAGATATTTTATGTGAATTGAAGGAATCATTTCTTAAATGGGTATCTTCAATTGTTTAAAAAAGAAAAATAGGGGGCTACATTTGGTGATAGACAATAATTCACATAGAAAGAAGGATGTATGTATTCCTTCATAACCACTATGCTGCACTAATTAGTACCCACAAACGGTGATAGACAATAATGCGCATAAAAAAATTGATCAGTTATTTTCCTTCTTATACAAGAAATAATTTTTCGAAAAGCACATGCAGCTTCAAAGGATGTCCAATCCAATTTAGAATTTGAATGTTGACGCAGCTTACAAAAGAAGAAACTATGACGTGCTTTAAAATAATACAGCCTTCACGTGAAGATGGTTAGGTCAACTTAGTGCTTGTGCTGGAGGTTCAGCTTCTCTACAATTCATCATAGGTAGGATAATTTACAAAATCATTAGGCACAAATAATTTAATTTGCTGAAAATAAATTGAGAGATTCATACTATACTGAGACATACTCTTAACATTAAACACATGATAAACTTTAATATGAAAATTTTACTCAAATGTTCTTTTTGCCTTACTCAAAATATAATGTATAAATGAAAAATGTCTATAATGGCCATACAAAGTTACAAACTATAAATGAGAGTTCAAGTCCAAATTTACAACTTAATTTTACTTTTTCACAATTTTTATTAATTCCACCGACGGAATGTAAAATTTTTTGACAATATTTCAATACTGTTTCATTATTCCTTAACCACTAAATAACTTAATTGTGTACTTAAATTATCGTATGCCAACTTAAAATTGCGATAAACTATATTCTTGCATTTTACAATTTTCTTGATTAATAAAAGTATATCATAATTTAAATATGCTTGATTAACAAAACTATAATTTATAAAGTTGATTAGAGTACGAACATCCCATAATGTAAACGAGAGGTTGCATAATCTAATCGCCTTCATGCATGAATTTTCAGTGGTTGCCGAAATAATTCTATAGTTGATTTTAGAGTTGGATAAGGGCATCCATTCTCACAACCTTTCACATCTTCGTATGCGTAATTATACACTTCATTTTGTTTATCATCATAACTTTTCTTTATTCGAAGAGACGTATGCACCGAGAAATCGTGAGATTCTGTTTATTATTATTGTATTAAAATTGATCCTGAAACCTATCTCCACTGGTGCATCTATTTACGGCTACAATTTCATTTGACAACGTAACATTTAATTTGGCAGAGAAAAAAAAAAAGAAAAAAAACTAGACAAGTAATTTTGCAGAAAAGCCATTGATGAGCACATTTTTTTCATTGGGCTGATGAAAATAGTTATAGATTGATATTATAGAATAAAATCAATTCAAAATTGTTGTAAAAATAAAAAGGTTTATTGATATTGTTTTAATATTATAGATTATGGATTGGTTATGCAATGAATTTTGTATAAATTAAGTATTATTGAAATCCCAAAGACTATTAAATGTGGACTGCCGTAAATTCAAGTCTTTCAATTAACAGAAAATTTGCCTTCAAAATTTATCATTACTTATAAATGATATAAATACAGTAAAGTTCACGTTCCAAATGTAGGATTTAAAAACTTAAAAAGAAATTGTGATAGTTGTCTAGAGGAGAAAGAACTTAATTAATGTCCTTTCCGATTGTTAAAAGCTGGAGAAAAGAGAAAAAAATAAAAAATCCGGGGACTTGGTAGCATCTTTGTCTATTTTAGTACAATTATAGGCTAGCCTTTCAAGATCCGAATCAATCCCATTTCCCGCCATCTCCAAGTGGCAACACAAAATCAGAAACGTACATCCACCATCAAAGATCCTTTTCTCCTTTGCCACATGTACGTGCAGGATATTCCCATGTCAGGAATCTTTTGTGGAGCCACCCTCACATGACCCGGCTCGTCTCCATTACCCCCCAAAAATTTTTGTATAGACATGGTCCATTAACATAATGTAAATATACAAAGCTTAAGTTCTATGATAAAAATAATTAAATATTATTTTTTAAAGTGCAATTTAAACTTATTTTGATTAATAAAAATTAGCAAGCTCATGGTTTAAATTTTTAAAACCAATAAGTCAAACTCATTATGTTTGAAAGCTTATAATTTTGTTATGCACGTTTTTGGAATAAATTAACAACAATTAATTATATTCCAAAACGGATATACCAAATTCCGTATAGTATCAAAAAATGGAAAAAAAAAAATGGATAAACCAAACGCAACCAATATGTTCATGATCCAAGCAATCTCTTCCTGCTCAGTAATTTACCAAAAAGCCCTTATCCAGTCCCTCCTCTACGGGCGAGAGTTCTCACCCCAACATTTCAGACAAGGCGTTCATTGACCAAAATACCCTTTTTCTGTATATCATCCTCAAACAGTTGTAGCCGTTGGATGCACTCCAGTCTGCAGCCTTCATCCTTTGATAAATCAAATTTTCAAGGGCGTTTAATGTCAATTTAATTAAGAGATTTTCAGTTAATCACACTCCCAAATCCCCGGGCACCAAAATCAGGAAAGGATAAATGACCAAATCACCCTTCAATCACTCCTCGGCCAAAATCCAAACTGGGTCAGCTAGCGTACATCATCCTTGTAAATAGCGTCACCACCCAGGGGTATTTATGCACCTGAAATTCTGAAATCTCACCTAAAATCTTGTCTTCTGAGAAAAGCTTTCTGAGATCCCGAGAAGATAAAAAGCACTCGAGAAACAAAAAGGAGAATCAAATCAGCATTTTTAAACTTCATTAATCAAATTCACAATTTCTCCAAGAAGGGATGGGGAAGGTGGCACTGTACACTACGGCGGCCGTCTGCGCGGCCGCGGCGGCGTGCGCGGTGGCCGTCGTGGTGGTGCGCCGCCGGAAACAGCTCGCCGGAAGGCGCGCGCGTGCGTTGAGCGTGATTGAAGAGCTGGAGGGAATCTTTTCCACACCGATTGAACGGCTCAGATTGATCGCCGATGAGATGGTGGAAGAGATGCAACGTGGGCTGACGTCAGATAATTCCGGGAGCTCTCTCAAGATGATTCTCAGCTACGTTGATAAAGTCCCCACTGGGTAATGTGCAAAAGCTTTTGTCTTTATTGATTGGAATAGAATTGTGAATTTTTTTTTTTTTTTTTTTTTTTACCAAAATTGCATCTTTTTTGGTGAGTGTAAGTGTACTTGTGCTATTTGATTCTGTGGAGATGTCTTCATTTGTGATGTCTTGTTGTTTAGATCTGGTTTTTGTTCGGTGGTTGGATCTGGTGTATGGTTAGTTAGTAAGTCAACCATGGTTTCTGTTTCATATCGTCAACTGGATCTGTGGTGACTATTCCAACATTTCTGAGACCAGTTTATTGGATTTGTGTATAAAATTTAATCGTAGCTTCTTGCGGGTGCCTTTGTATTCTACAATTATAAATGAGCATCTACGATTCTGTATTCATGGTGCTATTTGGGCTTGAAGATACATGACAATTTGCATTATCAGTTCCAACTTCCAACAAATTTTTTTTCTATTATTTTATCTGTTTCTTAATTATTTTTTAAGGTCGGCCTCCACCAACAATTTGACTAATATAATAAGTTTTTTTTGTTACATCTATTTTGTTAATTTTTTAGTGGCACAAAGGAGGTACCAATATATTACATGTAGATATTAACATAATTAGATTTGAACTTAATGCAAGGATGCTAGCAAACAATGTAATGGTTTGCTGAAGATTTTGTTTAATCCAAAAAAAAAAGCAGTGTTCCTTAAGATCATTTTTTCATGTTTTCGTTTGTATCGAACACGAGTACAACACTTTTAGCTTTGAGTCTTTTTCATTGATTGATTTTTTGAATGTGGAGTTTTGTTCCTTATTTTTAAATTTTACAGTGGTATTGAATTTATGATTAAGCGTTCCACCGATGTAAAAACTTCCAACTGATTTTGGATTAAAAACATCAGGGATGAGAAAGGATTGTTCTATGCACTAGATCTTGGTGGGACCAACTTCAGAGTTCTTCGTGTACAGCTTGGTGGACGTGAAGCCCGCGTAGTCAAACAAGAGTATGAAGAGGTCTCCATCCCGCCGCATCTCATGGTTGGCGGCTCTATTGTAAGTTCATATCTCTTTATCAAAAAGGATTCCTGTACAAAAGAAGTACCAGAAAATATGCAGCATATTCAGGCATGAATTGAATTAATAGAATCAAATGGACCAGAAATCATATCAATAAATGAAAATTTTCATGTGTGCCTGGTGAGGACCTCAAACTATCATGTATAACTTTGCAAAAGGAAAATTATTTCGTAGTTTGTACATACCTTGAGAATTTAAAGCTATGCATTGTTTGTTGTTCCCCCTAGAGTACCCAAAGGGAAAGTGTATAATATATTTGAAAGATATTCCTCTCCTCCAGTCATGCTCAAACAAACCTACCATAATTGCTTATGTAAAGGTACTTATGGTTCATTTTTTCTTCTATGTTTTACGCCTGATATATCTGATCATATGCAGGCTTATAGATGATAGTTTGACATCTTGAAATGCTTGACTCGTGCTGAAAGAAAAAAATCATTTTCTTTGTTAATGCAGGAACTGTTCGATTTTATCGCCTCCGCACTAGCAAACTTTGTGGCCACCGAAGGGGAAGATTTTCACCTCCCGGAGGGGAGGCAGAGGGAACTAGGCTTTACCTTTTCTTTTCCTGTAAAACAAACTTCGATCTCTTCTGGTAACCTCATCAAATGGACCAAGGGCTTCTCTATTGAGGACACTGTAATACCTGAATCTTTTTCTTATATTCTTATTGTCCACATCACGTAACACTTGGATGATTCCCGTTTATTACTTGTCAAATGATTTTGGTATATTGATTGAGTGCATATTCGTGAACAAACGTTGCACAACTAAGGGGAAAATGAAAGAAGCTTAGTCTGAATTCTTTCTCAATTAAGTTTATTAATTTATTTATTGATTTGTTTGTTTCTGGGTTTGGAATGCCAGGTAGGAAAAGATGTTGTTGCAGAGCTGACAAAGGCTATGGAGAGGCAAGGTCTTGACATGAGAGTGACAGCTTTGGTTTGTTCTCCTTTTTTATCTATTTATGCCATTGGTATTCTTTGGATAGAATATAATTAAAATGTCAAATCCTCAATTAAGCATTCAAATATCTAAGCACTGAAAAGCCAAGACATCTAAGGCTGGTATACTACCACATGTCCATTTAATGATATGATAAGATATCTATTTTGAATGATTAATAACAGGTCAATGACACAATTGGTACATTGGCTGGTGGGCGTTATGGAGACCAAGATGTAGTTGCTGCAGTGATTTTAGGTACAGGTACCAATGCTGCTTATGTGGAACATGCAAATGCCATTCCCAAGTGGGATGGCCTTCTTCCTAGCTCAGGCAAGATGGTTAGTATACTTGTTACGATTAGTATGTACGTTGAATGCTCAGCTCCACTTTTTCAATACATATTCACTTTGTATATGTGTGTGATTTTCCATGTATGCTGTAGGTTATAAACATGGAATGGGGAAACTTCAGGTCAAAGGATCTTCCCATAACAGATTATGATAGATCATTGGATTTTGAAAGCTTAAACCCTGGAGAACAGGTATTTTCTTTGCATTATTTTTCTATATGTTTTCTGTCTTCCTTTTTAGTTAAGTTGTGATTATCCATTCTTTTCTTCAACAGATATATGAAAAGATGATATCGGGAATGTATTTGGGTGAGGTTGTAAGAAGGGTGCTTTTGAGGATAGCTCAAGAGGCATCTCTTTTTGGAGAAGTTGTGCCCCCAAGATTAGAGATTCCTTTTATCTTGCGGTATGTTCTATAATTTAGAGCAATTTTATTAGAATTGTACGTCCTTTGCATTTCATATCAGCATGAGAATGTATAAGTAATATTTTCATGTAAAATTTTCCAGCACACCACACATGTCAGCAATGCACCACGACACATCTCCTGACCTCAAGATTGTTGCTGCCAAACTGAAAGATGTTTTGGGGGTACAGACCCTTTTCTCCTGACACTCTTCATCTTCTACACCCTCAATATTTATTTATTTATTTATTTATTTATTTTGAGCTTATAAAAACACTGATATTCTTAATTAATAAAAACATGATAAAAATAACAAGCCAATGTTTAGTGTTGACTAATTTGCTGCGAATACTAAGGTTCCCTAGAATTATCAGTTGGATGTGAATTCATGAATAATACTTTGTTTACCCTCACGATATGGATTTGAACGTAAATTTAAGCCAATTTGGCTTCAATACATTCTCAACTTTACAATTCCTCAAAATCAACCCAATCAACCATGATTGTAGAATTGAAAGCCAACAAGGCTGAGAGAAACCATAAAGCAAACTTGTTAGACCAGCCCATGCCATATAGATACCAAATTCCATGATTGTTACTGCTCCTCTTAACAGTAAAGCCTGTCATATAAATTGCAGATTGCTAATGTACCTTTGCAAACTCGAAAAATGGTTGTGGGCATCTGTGATATAGTGGCCAAGCGTGGGGCCCGACTAGCAGCTGCTGGCATATACGGCATTCTTAAGAAACTTGGCCGTGATACTGTACAAACTGAGAAACAAAAAACCGTTATTGCCATGGATGGTGGCTTATACGAACACTATAGCATTTTTAGCGAGTGCTTGGCTGATACTCTCAGGGAGTTGTTAGGTGAAGAGGCCTCTAGTTCGGTTGTCATAAAATTGGCCAATGATGGTTCAGGTATTGGTGCGGCGCTTCTTGCAGCCTCACACTCACAATACCTTGGGTTTGATGAATCTTAAGACAGCTTCATCAAGATTTTTATTTTTTGGGAAGTGGGATTGTTGCATGTTACACCCAAATTTTACTTATTTACAGGTAAAACCCATTTATATTAGTATTTGCAATTTTGGTCACTCATGTAGGTTATCTGCTGAAGGGAAACTCAGTGTCAGTAGGATAACTTTGAGGGGGAGTTAACAATATTTTTTATAATATAGTTTTGGTTTAAAGATCATGACTACTCAACTGTAGTTTGAAGTTTTGGCCCAATTTGGTTTCATGCAAGGTTACAAGAAAATATCATCAGATGGAAGGCATAAAGTTAACTTTTTCTATGGCAATATACAATAGATTAATGTTGACCATGTCATTAAAACCATATTGCATATATTGAAACTTTTGGGTGCTACTTGCAAATAGGTAATTTTTTGGGTGTGATTTGCAATGAGCAACTTCCATTTTTGGTAGTTGTTTTTACTAGAGTGGAGAGGGGTTATAGTTAGACAATTGTGATGGTGGTCTGAGGAAATGGATATTTGAGTGATGCCTTTCCTTCTATCACTAATTCTTTGTTTTTACTTTTATTTTCATCCCCTTCTTTTCGCCTTTGGCTGAACAATTATTATTATATAATTTAATAAAGAGGGGATCACAATAATATATCTTTTGGCTAATTTTTGAAAGTTTATGTTTTGATGATACTTAGGCAGAAAATGAGAATTGTGACAGTTGTAATATTTTGCGCCGCGCCCTGTATAATTCAAATGTAATTCTGTATTATTTAGGATGTCCTGGACTTTGCCTTCAGCACTTCTCCTGTATTATACCAGTATTTCCCAACAGGTAAGTGCCAGTATGAGAGTGGTATTAAGGAAGCTGATCACCTATGTTAGTACTAGTATGAGAGTTGTGTTCCCAACAGGTAAGTGCCAGTATGAGAGTGGTATTAAGGAAGCTGATCACCTATGTTAGTACTAGTATGAGAGTTGTGTGGACGACGGTGTTGACCTAGACAGTAGTTTTAACAAAAAAAACAAGGATATTGAATGCAGATGAGCTGATTTGAAACCTACCTGGTGCCCAGACAGTACAAATCTGGCATACCCACTCATGTTTGAATATCTCAGTATTTTAGATTTTTTATAATTGAATAAGATTTCATTATTATGCCCTTGCTACAAAATACACTACTGAAACAATCCAAAGCTTCTGTCATATGCCGAATTTTGTTCCTCAACTACATAATTTTATGAGAGGTCCTTGCTGAGGTCTTGGTCTGATTTGTTATATCACACTCCCATTTACCCTTCCTAAATCAAAATTGGCTATTCCAGTAGCTTTCCAAGAGCACAACCTGATGCAAGTCTAAAAGCTCCCTGTACCGAGCAGAGAAATGTTCCTGAAGAAAAATTCTGACATTCCTTCTACAAGCTATGCTATTCCATCACACATTGCAACTGTTATCACTCTTCTTTATTTCCAAAAGAGGGCTTGCATCGAACTTCACAAATCTCTTATTCTCACTCCATGAGTACTTTGGTTTTAGGTATCATACTTCAACAGAATACTGAGCACATCCTTCATGGTTGGTCGAGTTGAAGGAAGCATGCCACTGCAAATGATTCCTAGCTTGAAAACAACCTCTATCTCATCTATATATTGAGTTTCTCTCATGCCTTTCTCTATGCAATTGTGTATGGAGCTTCCTTCTTTTATGTGCCACCAAGCCCACTCTGCGAGGCTCCCATGATCCCCACCATCATGAGCTTCCCGGCCTGTTGTAAGTTCCAAAAGAACTACACCAAAGCTATACACATCAACTTTTTCATTCAACTTCCTTGTGTAAGCACACTCTGTGTAAAGTAGAATCACCATATTAGTTACAATAAAATACAAGGACACAGACATCTATGTGGTGCTGTTCAAGACTACAACTCAAATAGAAACAGAAAATTATCTTTTTTCCTGAAACAAGAAACAGAAAATTATCAAATAATATAGTTTTCTTTTTTTTATTATTATTTTTTTGCTGTTTTCCCATCTCTTTCTGTTCATCCTAGTTTCAGTTTTTCAATTGGAATTTGGATGCATGTGAATTTATCAAAATTTTGGTTTACTTCTATCGTGGTCATTGCAGTTTCTTTTTTATTCCATGTTCTGAACTAGTATGCCAAAGGCTACATGTGAAGCTTAGGTTGTTCAGAATCAATATTAAGGTAACTTTGGGTGCATTCTGAAAATAAAGTACTCCAATTGATTTTTTGAAAAAAATCTTGATATTTAACCTGGAGCCATGTAACCAAATGACCCGGCTAGAGCTGACACTGTTTCAGGCATGCCAGGCTTCATCAACATCCGAGCTAAGCCAAAATCTGCTATCTTTGCCTTGAACTCCTCGTCCAACAAAATATTGCTGGACTTCACGTCATGGTGCACAATTGGGGTTTCACACTCGTGGTGCATGTAGCACAACCCTCGTGCTGCACCGATGGCTATTTGTAGTCTGGTGGGCCAATCCAAATAATCCAATGACATGGTTGGTGCCTCTGCTGGGCCTACCAGGACCTGCCTCTTCTCATGGAGCCATCTGTCCAGACTACCATTCTTCATGTATTCATACACTAATAGCTTTGAATCAGGACTAGAGATGCACCACAGTAATCTGATGATATTGCTGTGCCGGATTGAACCTAAGATTTTCACCTCAGATTCAAATTCATGCTCCAATTTCATATCAAGTTTTGCCTTGTTGTAAATCTTTTTAACAGCAACTACCTCCCCAGAATGGTTGCCTACTGTCATACAGTATACCTGTCCGGCCCCACCAGTACCAATCAAGTTTTCTTTGGTCATGCCACCGACAACAGAATTCTCAGTGAAATTTAACCTTTGAAAGGAGATGAGCTTCCACATGGTAGGATCAAAAGCATCCTTCCGTTTTCTATAATCCCTCATCAGACAAAGCATCGTAATAGCAAAGACCACAAAGAGTATCACACCAAGTGCTATGAAGAGATTACGCAATCCATGTGAGCTGTTAGATCTGCCATGGCACATTCTGACACCATTCATCGATATTGAGGAACAGCTTTTGGGATTCCACATGAAGCTCTCACCATAAGCCTGGCTATCAATTGCAGATGGAATAACCCCTGAAAGGTCATTTGATGAGAGGTTCAGAAAAATAAAGTTTACATTACTGAATTCTGATGGGATATTACCAGATAGATTGTTGGAAGAAAGGTCGAGTATGGTGAGTGGCATGGACCCAATTGATACTGGGATCTCACCAGAAATTTTGTTATGGCTGAGATTTAGCATTGAGAGAGACTTCAAGGACCCAATTAAGGCAGGGATTTCTCCAGAAATGTTATTTTCAGAGAGATCCATGGATAGGAGTTGAGGCATCCCTGCAATAAGACCTGGCGGAATACGAGTTAAATTATTCCTGCCAGCCTTAAATACGTGAAGATGACAGCAGAGGTTGGTACTATGCCAGAAAACAGGTTGTTTTCTATCTCTAGTACTGTGAGATTCCACTGTAGTCTCGATGGAAGTTCCCCTGAGAGCATGTTGTTATTCATAATTACCTGTGTAAGTTTTTGCATCTGCCAGAGAACAGAGGGTAATTTACCAATTAACTGATTGTTGTCAACCTCTAGGTGAAAGAGATCGGGGCATTGACGGAGAGATTTTGGGATTGAACCAGTCAAGCTATTGCTTGAAGTAAGTAGACCTGTGAGTTTGTTGTATGAAAGAAAGAGCAATGACAGTTTTTGCAATGTGCAGAAGCTTTCAGGTATGGGCCCAGTGAGTTGGTTCTTTTTTAAATCTATTGTTACCAAACTTTGGGCACCAAAGGGATTGTTAATTGTAATTTCACCAGAAAGGTTGTTACTATAAAGATACAAATATTTCAAATTTGGAAAGCTCCAGATACTGGGAGGTATGGAACCTTGGAGGCTGTTTTCGGACAAGTCAAAGTGCACCAACTGTGTCAAGTTGGCGAAGGAATTTGGTATCTCGCCTTCTAAATGTGCCCCTGCTATGAATAGATTTGTAAGTTTTGTTAAGGTACCGTACTCCTCGGGAATTGGGCCTGGTGTAAATGAGTTCCATGCAAGTGCAAGTTGTTGCAAATTGGTGAGGCTGCTTATGAAACTTGGCATGGTACCATTGAACAAATTGTTATCTAACCAGAGTGATTGCAATCGAGTCATTTTACTGATACTTGTGGGAATTTCACCAGTAAAGTTATTGCCTTCTAGGTATAAATAGGTTATGTTAGGTAGCACCTGATCAAGATTGGATGGTAATACACCAACAAAATAATTCTGAGAAAGGTCAAGGTATTGGAGGTTTGAGCAAGTTGAGAGGAATTGAGGGAAGGAACCAGTTATCTCATTGTTATAGAGATCAAGATGGGATAAGCTCTTGAGCTGGCATATGGAGGAAGGAACACTTCCAGTGATGCTTTCACCCCAGAGAATCAGTGATGTCACTGAGCCGTCGGCCGAGCATCCGACACCTGTCCAGTTGCAGTAGCTACTGAAGGTGGAGTTGCTCCAGGAGGCAAGTGCAGCTGGGTTGCCCCAGTCATTCTTAATTTGTAACAGGGTTTGTTTCTCTGAGCTGATTTGGGTTTGTTGCAAGAAAGAGAGTGATATGAGAGTGAAAAGAGAGAGAAAGAAGAGAACAGAAGAGGAAGATGCCATACTTGATCTGGCTTGTTCGTGAAACTCTGAATTTTTTTGCTCGTGATAATGAAATGATAGTACGCATCTAGTATCAGTGTATCACAGTAATAACTTTCTTTAGCGAGCATCTGGTAACGTGGTTGACGGACCCGTTGAAAGTTCTTAATGTTATTATCTGAATATATTGAAATTTATTTATGTACATGATCAGGCTACCGTTATTTATCTAGAGCGCAGTTCCGCTGCCACATAATTTAAGCTGCCGCATATCGGCATATGCCACACAATTTCATCCGTTAAATTAAAATAGGATGGATGATTGTGATTAAACATTAAATGTTAACTAACATCAAGAGCTGTTTTTTTTATTCCTCTTCTAATTTTTTGTCTTCTCGTAATCTCTGCTGGAATATGAAATGACTCTCTACTGTTCTTTTCTCCTACGCACTCTTCGTCTCTGGCGCTCGAATTCTTTCTCTTCGTTCTCGTGCTTTCTTCTCTTAGTCTGACGCTCTACTCTCTCTTTCACGTTATTAATTTTGATCTATTAAATCTGTTGAATAGAAAAGGATCAAGCAAACGGAATTTATCATTGGTAATTTGAATAAAATTTAATAATGAGTTGAAGTGTTGAACAGTGAAAATTCACCAGTGGTAATTTGAATAAAATTTACCAACGATTGAACAGTATAGATCTCCTTTTTACCGCACTTCATTCTTCCAATTTATCAATGATTTGTCAATTTATTTTTTTAGATAAATTATGATTTGTCAATTTCATATGCATACCTGATTAGTTGCCACACATGTCTTGTTGGCAACCATAATTTGATAATAATCATCGATAATATTAAATTAATCCAAGACATCATTTTCCATTTTTTTTTTTCTTGAGTTCGTTCATCAAATGAAACTTGAGCAAATAGGATTCCGTACCTAAAAAACAAACGAGAAAACTGCAGAAATTATAATGGTTATAACATGCGTGGACAACAACTGTAAGTTTAAAATTTCTTTTTCGTTTCCTGTAATTAGTTTGGAGCTGCGGATTACACCAACTTCAAAGTCACTCTATACAGAATGTTGAGGTTTTGTGGAATATGCTCCAAGCTTATACATAATCCCTTTTTTTTTTTTTTCCAATTTTTGATGGCATTGCGAAGCGGTCTTTGCACGAGCACGAAGAGAGAGAGCTCGAGCACAAGAGACGAAGAGTTGGCGGGACAGAAGTTACGAGGAGGAGACCAAAAAATAAACGCGAAATAAAAACTGCTCTTGGTGTTTATTAAAAATTTAATCACAACCATCCATTCGATTTTAATCTAACCAATGAAATTGTGTGGCAGATGTGGCAGCCTTAAATTCAAAATATACCGTAGATGTATCGATCAGATTATGTGGCAGCTTTAACCGATGAAATGCTGTGTGATCTAATGCCATCGCTTGTACCGTAGATGTATCTATCAGATTCCGACCTAAAATTACTTCTACATTTTCTTTTTTGTCATTATTACTTGTACAAATTGAAAAATCAAAATATACCTTTCGATGTGCAAGGGATTGTAATTTAACAGGACACCCATTTTTCTACGCTTAATCAATGCTGTCGCTATTTGGGCTCAGTTTTTTTACCATAACAGAAATTTTTGCTCCACAATTTTGTACATTTGGAACTCCCATTGCTCATTTCTGTGAGATTGAATAATAGAATTATTGCTAGATTGCATATAATTGCAAAGACCAATCTTGTTCTTAGTCAAAGATGTAAGTGCCTCTTTCTGGATCAAAAAGGATATAAGGTGGGAAGGGACTGAGAGAAACCAGCGTTTAAATGCATTCAAAGTCTACGAGATGACTTTGAAATTTCATGTGTGGCTCTGGCTGATGAGAACCTGAAACTATCATGTTACCTTGCAATTGGGAATACCCAGAGAACATATGTTAATTCTTTTTTAGTTTTACCCCAAAGAACGCAAAATGAAAATATAAACGTATTGAGAATATTTCTATATAATAAGATGAATGAATTAATTTTGGTGAGATTACAGAGTGCTTTTGAGGATAGCTCAAGAGTCATCTCTCGTTGGAGAACTTATGCCCGCAAGATTGGAAATTCCTTTTATCTTGCTGTATGTTCTAGTAGTTTAGAGCAATTTTTATCACATTTGTACAGCTTTTGTATTTTTATCTTTTAAGTAATATTTTCTTGTTTTTATTATTTTTTTATAATAGAAATGTTCTCTTGTAAAATTTTCCAGCACACTTACATGTCAGCAATGCACCACAACGTACATATTCCTTATCTCAAGATTGTTGATGCCAAACAGAAAGGTGTATTGGGGGTACAGATGAGAGGAGAGGAGAGTAAGGGAAGTCCGTACCGTTTACTCGCTCCACTACGAAGACGAGAGAGTAACGGAGAGGGAAGTAAGGTGCGCCGGTTACTCCAGTTCTTCAATTTTTGTTACTCCCGAATCGGGGTGTACACAGAGTAACAGCGATTTATCGCTGGTTTCGCTAGTTACTCTGGCCATCACCGGAGCGAGTAAAGTTCGTAACTTTACTCCTTTCCGCACCTTCCTCTTCCTCTCCCGCCCTTTCCGTCCCTTTCCCTTCCTTTAATCGCTGGTTCTGGAGCACAGCCTAAAGGAAAGGGACGGGATGGAGGGGTTAGGAGAGGAAGAGTAGATAATGGAAAGTAAATAATATTAAGAACTTAACTCCAGAGGTGTGCGCAAGAAGAGGAAAGTAAGAAGACAAAATTCCATAAATAATAGATCAAGTGACGATTTTGCCCTTCGTATGATATTTGACGCTACTATTTTAGAGGGCATTTTTGAAATTTGACTACTCTTTACTCCGCGTACACTCCGATTTGGGAGTAACGAAAATCAGCACCGGCGAGTAAGGAGCGCTCCTTGAATCGCTCTCCTTTCCTCTCGCTTTTGAGGTCTGGAGCGAGTAACCGGCGACCCTCTCCCTTACCTTCCGTTCCTCTCCTTCGAAAATCGAATCCTGGAGCGCAGCCTCAGGGAATTGTTAGGTGAAGAGGCCTCTAGTTCAGTTAGTCATAAAATAGGCCAAGGATGGTTCGGGTATTGGTGCGGCGCTTCTTGCAGCCTACACTCGCAATACCTCGGGTTTGATAAATCTTGAGACAGCTTCATCCAGATTTTTATTTTTCGGGGAGGTGGGATTGTTGCATGTTACACCCAAATTTTACTTATTCACAGGTAAAACCCGTTTATATTAGTATTTGCAATTTTGGTTACTCATGTATGTTATCTGCTAAAGGGATCTCAGGTCTCAGCATCAGTAGGATAACTTTGAGGGGGGGAGTTACCAAATAACCTTATTTTTTTATAATATAGTTTTGGTTTAAAGATCATGAATTGTCAACAGTAGTTTGAGGTTTTGGTCCAATTTGGTTTCATGCAAGGTGACAGGAAAAAATCATCAGATGGAAGGCATAAAGTTAACTTTCTTTTACGGCAATTTTCCCATAATACAATAGATTAATGTCGACCATGTCATTAAGACCATATTGCAGATATTGAAAAATTTTGGGTTCTACTTGCAAATAGGTAATCTTCTGGGTATGATTTGCAATGACTTGCTTCCATTTTTGGTAGTTCTTTTTACTAGAGTGGAGAGGGGTTATAATTAGACAACTGTGATGGTGATCTGAGGAAATGGATGTTTGAGTGATGCCTTTCCTTCTATCACCAATTCTTTGTTTTACATTTTAATCTTCATCCCTTCTTTTCGCCTTTGCCTGAACAATTATTATTACTAATTTAATAAAGAGGGGATCACAATAATATATCTTTTGGCTAATTTTTGAAAGTTTATGTTTTGATGATATTTAGGCAGTGAATGAGAATTGTGACAGTTGTAATATTTTGCGCCCTGCATAATTCAAAAGCAATTCTGTATTACTTAGGATGTCCTGATCTTATTGTCTTCAGCAATTGTCTCCTATATTATTATTCCTTATGCCAGTATTTCCTGACAGGTAAGTGCCATTGTGAGATTGGCATTAAGAAAATTGATCACCAATACTAATACTGGTATGAGAGCAGTATGGAGAGTAGTTTTAACAAGAAACAAGGGTATGGAATGCAGATATCAGACCTACCTGGTGTCTAAACGGTACAACCGTACAAGTCTGGTATATCTACTGTCAACTGACATTTTTTAATAATCAAGCATTTTAAAAGTTGCTGTTTTTACTATTGAATAAGATAACAAATTCATTACTATGCCCCTTGCTACAAAATACACTACTGAAACAATCCAAAGCTTCTGACATATGCTGAATTTTTTTCCCTTATAACTACAAAATTTTATAAGTGGTCCTTGCTGAGATCTTGGTCTGATGCGTCATATCACACTCTCAATTTCCCTTCCTAAACCAAAATCGGCAATTCCAGTAGCTCCCCAAGAGCACAACATCATGTAAGTGTAAAAGCTCTCTGTACAGACCGGAGATATGAATGGTGGAGAAATATTCTTACATCCCTACTATAAGCTATGCTATTCTATCACACGTTGCAACTGTTATCACTGTTCTTTGTTTCCAAAAGAGGGCTTGCATCATACTCCACAAATTTCTTATTCTCACTCTGCGGGGTATTTTGATTCGAGACATCATACTTCAGCAGGATACTGAGCACATCCTTCATTGTTGGTCGAGTTGATGGAAGTGTGCCAGTGCAAATGATTCCCAGCTTGAAAACCACCTCTATCTCATCTATATACTGAGTCTCTCTCATGCCTTTCTCTATGCAATTATGTATGGAGCTTCCTTCTTTTATATGCCACCAAGCCCACTCAGCGAGGCTCCCATGATCCCCACCATCATGAGCTTCCCGGCCTGTTGTCAGTTCCAAAAGAACTACTCCAAAGCTGTACACATCCACCTTTTCATTTAACTTCCTTGTGTATGCACACTCTGTGTAAAGTAGGGTCAATATGTTAGTAACAGTAAAATACAAGGACACTGACATCTATGTGGTGCTGTTCAAGAGTACAGCTCAAATAGAAACAGAAAATTATCAAATAATATAGTTCTTTTTTTATTCCTTTGTTTTCTTTTTTCCAAATCTTTCTGTTGATCCTAGTTCAGTTTTTCAATTGGATGCATAGCAATTTAACAAATTCGTGGTTCATTTCTATTGTGGTTGGTTGTTTATTCCTTGTTCTGACCTAGCCAAAGGTTACATCTGAAGCTTGGGTTGTTCAGAATCAAGGTTAAGTGAGGCAACTTTGGGTGCATTCTGAAAATAAAGTACTCCAATTGATTGAAAACTAGCATGATATCTAACCTGGAGCCATGTAACCAAATGACCCGGCAACAGCTGATACTGTTTCGGGCATGCCAGGCTTCATCAGCATCCTAGCCAAGCCAAAATCCGCTATCTTTGCCTTGAACTCTGAGTCCAACAAAATATTGCTTGACTTCACATCACGGTGCACAATTGGGGTTTCACACTCATGGTGCATGTAGCTCAACCCTCGCGCTGCACCAATGGCTATTTGAAGCCTGGTGGGCCAATCCAATGGCATGGTTGGTGCCTCTGCTGGACCCTCCAGCACCCGCCTCTTCTCATGGAGCCATCTGTCCAGACTACCATTCTTCATGTATTCATACACTAATAGCTTTGAATCAGGACTAGAGACACAGCACAGCAATCTGATGATATTGCTGTGCCGGATTGAGCCCAAGATTTTCACTTCAGATCCAAATTGATGCTCCATTTTCGTATCAAGTTTTGCCATGTTGTATATTTTTTTAACAGCAACTACGTCCCCAGCATGGTTGCCTACTGTCACACGGTACACCTGTCCAGCCCCACCGGTACCAATTAAGTTTTCTTCGGTCATTCCACGGACAACAGAATTCTCCGTGAAATTTAACCTTTGAAAGGAGGTGAGCTTCCACATGGCAGGATCAGAGGCATCCTTTCTTTTTTGACAATCCCTCATTAGACAAAGTATCATCATAACAATGATCACCAAGAGTATCACACCAAGTGCTATGAAGAGATTACGCAATCCACGTGAGATTCCACCAGAGCTATTATTTCTGGCACGGCACATGCTGACACCATTCATTGATATCGAGGAACAAAGGTTCAGATTCCCCAGGAAGCTCTCATCATAGGCCTGGGTATCAATTGCTGAAGGAATTTCCCCCGAAAGATCATTTAATGAGAGGTTCAGAAAATTAAAATTTAATTTACCAAGTTCTGATGGTATATTGCCAGATAGATTGTTGGACGAAAGGTCGAGTGTGGTGAGCACCAGCATGGACCCAATTGATGCCGGGATTTGACCCGATATATTATTATGGCTGAGATTGAGCATTGAGAGAGACTTCAACGACCCAATGGAGGCTGGAATCTCTCCAGAAATACTATTTTCAGAGAGATCCAGGTTTTGGAGTAGTGGCATCCCCACAATAAGACCCGGGGGGATGTCACCAGTGAAGTTATTGCTGCCAGCCTTAAATACATAAAGTTGGCCAGCAGTGGTTGGCACATCGCCAGAAAACCAATTGTTTTCTATCTCTAGCCTTGACAGATTCCATGGTAGGCTCGATGGAAGCTTCCCAGATAGCATGTTGTTATTCATAATTACTGTTGAAAGGTTTTGCATCTTCCAGAGACCAACGGGTACATCACCAGCTAAATGATTGTTATTGACCTGTAGGTTATTGAGATGGGGGCATTTACTGAGAGATTCTGGGATTGAGCCGGTCAAGTTATTGTTTGAAGCTCCTAGAGAAGTGAATGCGCCATTATAGCAAATATTGGTCGGTATTTCACCAGATAGCATGTTAAAGTCCACTTCAAGATTCCACAGTGGACAGTTTTTACCCAATTCTGGTGGTAAAACCCCGGATAGATTATTGTTGTATAACCGGAGGTCAGTTAGCTTCGGTAAAACACCAATGCTTTTCGGTATCTCTCCTGAGAGGTTGTTGTAGTACAAAAAGAGAATCGACAAGTTCCGTAATGTCCCAAAGCTTTCAGGAATGGACCCGCTAAGTTGGTTCATTGACAAATCAATTTTCTCTAGACTATTAGCATTAATTGATCCATTAACAAATGTGATCTCCCCTGACAGGTTATTTTTGTGAAGAAATATAGATTGTAAGTTGGAAAAACTCCATATACCTGGAGGAATTGTACCATGGAGGTTATTCCAAGCCAGGTCAAGTTGCTCCAGCTGTGTCAAGTTTGTCAGAGAGTTTGGTATCTCGCCTTCTAAATTTGCACTTGCCATGAATAAGTCTGTAAGTTTTGTTAATCTACCATATTCTTCCGGAATATAGCCAGGTGAAAATAAGTTATATGCAAGTGTAAGTTGTTGCAGATTGATGAGGTTGCTTATGAACCGTGGCATGGTACCATTGAAGAAATTGTTATCTAACAAGAGAGATTGCAACTCAGTCATTTTACCGATGCTTGTGGGAATCGCACCAGTAAAGTTATTGCCTGCTAGGTGTAAATTGGTTATGTTAGGCAGCACCTGATCAAGATTAGATGGTAGTACACCAACAAAATAATTCTGAGAAAGATCAAGGTATTGGAGGATTGCACAATTTGAGAGAAATTGAGGGAAGGAACCGGTTATCTCATTGTTATAGAGATCAAGATGGGATAAGCTCTTGAGTTGGCATATGGAGGAAGGAACATCGCCAGCGATGCCTTCATTGGACAACACAAGTTCTGTGACTGAGCCATCGGCCGAGCATGTGATACCAGTCCAGCTGCAGTAGTTACTGGAGGTGGAGTTACTCCAGGAGGCAAGTGCACTTGGGTTCCCCCAGTCATCCTTGATTTGTAAGAGGGTTTGTTTCTCTGAGCCTATTTGGGTTTGTTGAGAGAAAGAGAGTGGTAAGAGAGAGAGAAGAGAGAGAAAGAAGAGACAAGAAAAAGAAGCAGCCATTGTTACTATGGCTTGATTTGCACTAGGTTAGGACTTAGGAGGGGAGCTCTAAATTAGGATTAGTATAATATGTGCATGGGGTTTCTTTGCTTGTTTTCGCAATTTCGCTTTTGTTGGCTCTGGTCAAAGAGGCTGACGGATCCGTTGACTAAATAGCTTCTACAACTACAAGCCCGATAAGCCGCTTACTTGATCCGAAATGAAATATTTAGTTTGTCCTTTTGTTGTAATGGTGCAAAAATAATTTATTTATTATGCTTGTGACAGAAAATAATTGTTTTATCTCATGAAAAGTGCTGAGGCATATCATTATAAAGAGAAAGCTAGCAAATTGGAATTATGAGATGGAGTATTTTTTATAACAGTACATTTGATTTTGTATTTTTTTTTTTGCTTTATAAATTTACAAAATCAAATTAGTATTTACAATGCAAATGTATTGTTATTTACAATACTCATGACTCAAGTTCCTGGAATGGATGTATATATATCCAAATCCGAATTCGACCCAATAGTACATTGTGGAGTTGGTTAGAGAATTCAATAATTTATCGGACAGCAAGTAACCAAGGGAAAAAGAAAGTGACAATCCATTGGCGTCAAAAGAGTTAGAATTGTCTTCGGAGCTTGGATAGCTACTAACGTATCTTTGACTGGTCTTTTGTTTCCAATAAAAAAAAGCTAAGATAATTGTGAACGAGGAAACTGGGACGAAATTCCCCAAAGAAGACCCATAATTTGGCGCACGTGCAATTACCACAAGTTTTGTTTGATGCGTTTGCCTCAAAAAATTAGTACCTGTGGCCCAAAAGTATTATTTCTGTTTTTTTTTTTTTTCCTTATATATGGATGAGACACTTCACAAGAATTGCTTAGAGATTGACAGCTCTTAAACTAATGCTAGTTTGAAGTTCCTGTGAGTTGTTTTATTCGACTATAAATAGATTTGTATCGTTGAGTCTCAGCTAACTTGTATTGAATTCTTTTGTAGAACTTGCTCCAAAATTCTCTCATTTTTCTTATTTGAAAAATAGAGAAGGTTAAGGAGTAAGGAGTTCTATATGAAAATTTTATGCGTGTATGAATTGAATTGATGGCATGTTAAAAATCATGTCAGTGTTTTAATTAATATTTATAACTCAAGTTATCAGATTATTATTTTTTCCCCTTTTTCTCCTTACATAAGATGTAGTAACTAGCCATTTTGCCATCTTCATTAGAAACTACGAAAGTCGGTTTAAGTGAGTACCAATAAAGATTAATTTTAAAAAAATTTAGTGGAACTAAACTTTAATTGGAGGATAATTAATCCATCCAAAATAATAAAACAAACAGGAAATACTTTTCCTTTGATACCACTCCCTGGTCACAGAGCAAGTTATCATTCAGAACACTTGCGCTCTTAACTTTTTCATCAGGAAATTAAAAAAGAGTGTTTAGGCGATGAGTAATGAGGGATTGAGGATGGTTATCAGACACAATTATTATTGTGTAATATGAAAAGAATCAAAAGATCTCAACGGTCACTACAACAACTGTGCCAAAACTGAGAGCGCTTTAGTGCGTACCCAAGTTATTGTTTTGTTGAGAGATTCCATTTTTTCACTTGTTTCTTCTGATTCATTTTTGCACGCGCAAAGCTAACAGCAAAAAGCAATTAAAGTATAGAAAAAGGAACTAAAGTGATAGAAAAGGATAAAGATCTGGCGGACTAACCAAACAAAAACTGGAAATTTGATTGAATTTGGGGTAGTCTACGAGTCTATGAGAAGACTTTGAAGTCAAACTTACTATTCTGTAGCTTTGAAGCCAAAATTGTTATATTGTGTATCATAAAATAGTATAAAATTATTTTTGTCTCCTAAATGAAGCAGCATGTAAGAATTACCTCACCTATGTCTTCTTTTGCGATAAGTTATTTCTGTGGGTGCATTAGGAACTAAAATTGTTAAAGCCATAACACTGGTCTAAAACGAATAAACTTTAACATAACAAGTATTAATTCTTCGTATGTGTACAATTGGTGATTAGTATGCACATGTGAGAATGAATTAATGGAAGCTTCTCTAGAGCAAATTACATATTCTGTGCAAATTAGAATGGCTCCATATAAACTTTAGATTTGTGCTACTAGATTTCATTAACTTTAGACAAATACATATAAACTCCGTTTTCTACTTTCATTGATGCACTACGTTTTTTTTTTTTTTTTTTCTTCTTTTTTCTTGTTGGGACAATAAGTTGGTGTGCCACAGTAGTATCATCAATGCACTCATTAAATTAATCCAGAACAAGTTCTCTGATAAAAAAAAATGCCCTAATTTTATAATTTATTTTATTTTTGGCAAGATATAAATTATATAATTTTTTTTTACAAACTTTTATGGCTTCAAAGGACACAATGAAATTATTCATAATTTCTGCAACCGATTATCGATAGTGAAGGAAAAGTGAGCAATTATGGTCATGAGGTCATACTCTGTCATTTTCTGGACCGCTAGAAGTTACTGTCGACCCGTTATTTACTCAAATGCTACCATTGAACCCCAAATTAGAAGCGAATGTTTTTTTTTTCACCCCTTCTCCTTTCAGGAAAAAATATTCCAGTAGAAGAAATGAAGAATGTATTGCCCCATTTATCAGTAACCAGCATAACAGTAAATGCTCCACTTGACAAGTTTCCATATGATCTCATGATACTATGTTGTCAATTGATTTACTTTCTGGTGCCATTTTAATATCCTGTGATGTCCATCGGTTCCATCCTGCTATTTGCTTGTAAAATTCAAAATCAAATGACACGAACGTTTGCTTACATCTGAAGTCATGTATAGGCAAATGCTATAATTTCCTATTTCACAAAAACCTTAAATTTCTTTAGTTATTGACGTTTATGAACTTATAAAACAAGGCACTTACTGCAATATATATGTACTGGTAGAGCAGTAAGCCAGTTTTGAACTAACAGTACTGATTTAAACATAAGAAACGAGAATAGAGACCCACCGATGCGTACTCCTGTCTGGTAACAGGGTACTGGTAGTTACTAGTATTGTACCAGTATTGGCATTTCTGGCATTTGAAATTGCCTGAATGAGGGGATGTCCAACTGGCACAATCTTAATAGCTAGAAGAAGACAAATTTTTGAATGAAGTTAGATTAATTGCTTTTGATACTTCAGCCTGTATCTGTAGTCCTATCCCTAGACGATATATGTTTTGTATGATATGATTGCCCAGCTTGACGAATTAGTTACAAAAATTAATCTGAATGTGTTTTGTCCCGTTTGAGGACGTAATTTCGAGCCAATATCCCCTGCTTTTTATAAGAAAAACTGAAATAAGGAAGGAACTAAGACTATCTTATTCAATATATAACTACAATATACAAGCCAGAGCTCATCTGATTTATACCTATCTAATTCCTCTGAAACTATACCATGTTGTTAGAGGAAGTTCAGCTACTACTACCTAATCTCTATTAAAGGTCCCAGCCGAGATCTTGATCTATGCGCCAGATCACAGTACCTGAGCATCAGGTTCAGCCTGCATGTCGATATGTACCTCCACTGGTATCCAGATATAAAGGGAAAAAAGCTGCAGCAATATTCTATTATATATCTTATTCACACATCGCAAAAAAGACTGTTGCAACTATCATCATTATTCTTCTTTCCCAAAAGAGGGTTTTCATCGTACTCCATTTTCTTATTCCCGGAGGGGCCTTGGTTCAAGACATCATATCTCACCAACACATCAAGCACATCCTTCATGGTTGGCCGTGTTGAAGGAACTTTTCCGGTGCAAATCAAACCGAGTTTGAAAACCACCTCTATTTCATCCAAGTAGGGGGTTTCTCTAATTTCTTTTGCCAGACAGTTGTATATGGTGTTTCCTTCTTGCACATTCCACCATGCCCAATCGGCAAGGCTACCATGGTCCCCACCATCATGTGCTTCCCGGCTGGTTGTCAGTTCCAAGAGGACAACCCCAAAGCTGTACACATCAACCTTTTCATTCACCTTTTGAGAGAATGCACACTCTGGAGAAAGAGACTGCGTATTAGAACAAGTGTAATGCAAGACTTATAATTTGATGGCAATTTTTAATGAGAGAGAGAGAGAGAGAGATGATATTCAGAAGTTCTTTTGTATTTTAAAATCTTCTTTTTTCCTTTATGATTTATTTGTCATAATTAACCTAGTGGATGCTAAGAACAGTATGTCATTCATTTATTTCAGAAAATTGAGGGCAGGTTGAGGTAATTTAGGTTTATATTAAGGACAGATGAGGCACAGTTTTTCAGAATTGGGAAACCAGTCCTTCAACTGGAATTGTCTTGTTCAAAATGCTGTCAGAAATTGAAGTATTCCATAAAATAAAAAGGAAAGATTAACATAATTTCTAACCTGGAGCCATGTAACCAAATGAACCAGCAACAGCTGATACAGTCTCCGGCTCATCAATCTTCATCAACATCCGGGCCAACCCAAAATCTGCAATCTTTGCATCGAATTCTGAATCCAACAATATATTGCTGGACTTAACATCACGGTGCACAACAGGAGGTGCACACTCGTGGTGCATGTAGCACAACCCTCGTGCTGCACCAATAGCAATTTGAAGTCTGGTGGGCCAATCCAGCGATCCAGTTGGGGCTTCTAAAGGACCCATTGAAACACGTCTCTTGTCATGGAGCCATTTATCGAGACTACTGTTCTCCATGTATTCATACACCAATAACTTCGAGTCAGAGCTGGAGATGCAGCACAACAACTTGACAATATTAGAGTGCCGGATTGAACCCAAGATTTTAACCTCAGAATCAAACTCGCGGTCCAATTTTGTGCTTAGTTTTCCCTTGCTGTAAATCTTTTTAACAGCCACAACATTGCCAGTTTGAGTGCCTAAGGTTACACGGTACACCTGTCCGGCCCCACCAGAACCAATCAAGTTCTCCTTGGTCATCCCGCGAATAATGGAATCCTCGGTGAAATCTAACCTATGAAAGGAGGTGAGCTTCCACATGGCAGGATCAGAAGCAGTTTTCCTTCTGCGGTAATCCCTCATTACACACAATGCAAAAATCACAATAATAACCATAATTACCACCCCAAGAGCTATGAAGAGATTACGCAATCCATGTGAGATTCCATTGTTTGATCCAGCACCGCATCTGCTGATGCCATTGAGTGACGCTGAGGAACAAAGCCCAGGATTTGAGAGGAAGCTTTCATCATAGGCCGAAATATCAATCCCCGAAGGAATCTTACCAGAAAGATCATTCGCCGAAAGATTTAGAAAGTTAAACTTGACATTGCCAAATGCTGATGGGATCTCACCAGACAGCTCATTTGATGAAAGGTCCAAGGAGGTGAGCACTGCCATGGACCCAATTGATGCTGGGATTTCACCTGATATCTTATTATGGCTGAGATTGAGTATAGAAAGCGATCCTAATGACCCAATTGAGGCCGGGATTTCTCCAGAAATACTATTTTCAGAGAGATCAAAGGTTTGGAGCAGCGGCATCCCGGTGGAAAGATTTGATGGGATGTCACCAGTGAATTTGTTGCCACCAGCTTTGAATACCAAAATATTGCTAGAAGAGCTTGGTATGTTACCTGAAAACCGGTTGTTCACAAGCTCGAGTCTTGTGAGATTCAATGGTAGCCTTGATGGCAGCTTCCCAGATAGCATGTTGTTGCTCATAACTATTGTAGTAAGGTTTTGCATCATCCAGACACCGGCAGGTACATCACCAGTGAAGTGGTTGTTTTCAACTTGTAAGTTGTCAAGGTGGGGGCAATTACCGAGTGACTGTGGGATAGATCCGGTCATGTTGTTGTTTGAAACTCCTAGAGAGGTGAATGCACCATTGTAGCAGATATTTTCTGGTATTTCACCGGACAGCATGTTGTTGAAAACTTCTAAATTCCATAGGGGAGAGTGTTTACCCAATTCTGGTGGTAAGATTCCAGTCAGGTTATTGTAAAATAACCGCATATCGGTTAACTTTGGCAAAAGGCCGATGCCTGTCGGTATCTCTCCTGAGAGTTTGTTGTATGAAAGAAAGAGCATTGACAGGTTTTGCAATGTGCCGAAGCTTTCAGGTATGGGCCCGGTGAGTTGGTTATGTGTTAAATCGATTGTTACCAAACTATGAGCGCCAAAGGGATTGTTAATCGTGATTTCACCAGAAAGGTTGTTTCTATAAAGATACAAATATATCAAATTTGAAAAGCTCCAGATACCAGGAGGGATTGTACCTTGGAGGCTGTTTTGGGACAAGTCAAATTGCACCAACTGTGTCAAGTTGGCAAAGGAATTGGGTATCTCGCCTTCTAAATTTGCCCCTGCTATGAATAGATATGTAAGTTTTGTTAAGGTACCGTATTCTTCGGGAATTGGGCCTGGAGTAAACAAGTTCCATGCAAGTGCAAGTTGTTGCAAATTGGTGAGCTTGCTTATGAAACTTGGCATGGTACCATTGAACAAATTGTTATCTAAAAGGAGTGATTGCAATTGAGTCATTGTACCAATACTGGTAGGAATTTCACCAGTGAAATTATTCTGGGACAAACTCAGAAAAGTAATATTAGGTAGCACCAGATTGATATCAGATGGTAATTCACCGATAAAAACATTATAAGAAAGATCCAGGTATTGAAGGTTTGCACAATTTGAGAGGAATCGAGGGAAGGAGCCAGTTAAATTATTGTTATAGAGATCAAGATGGGACAAGTTCTTGAGCTGGCATACTGATGAAGGAACTTCTCCAGTGATGTTTTCACTGGACAGAATGAGTGATGTGACCGAGCCATCGGCTGCGCATCCGACACCTGTCCAATTGCAGTGACTACTGGAATTGGAGTTGCTCCAAGTGGCAAGAGCAGCAGGGTTGCCCCAATCATCCTTAATTTGCAAGAGGGTTTGTACCTCTGAGCTGGTTTGGGACTGTTGGGAGAGAGAGAGTGGGAGGAGAGAGAGTAGAGAGAGAGATAGGAGGAGAGAAAAAGGAAGGAGAGAGGAAGACGCCATTGCTGGAGATGGCTTGGTGTGAAAGTGTGACTTCTTCTGTTCTTCACATTGTTTAAATGGAAGGTGATGGAATGAAATAATTAGTGCCGAGTAGAGTAGGACAGGGATAGCTAGCTTTCTTTAGTCAAAGATGGCAAACGGTCGTTCACTATGAATGGATAGTTCGCAGTGTAATTGGGTAAACCCGAAGAGTAGTTAATTTGATCCGACATGAATTGTTCCATATTGGAATGGAGTATTTTATTTTCATCTCAATAAATTTATGTGCAGGTTGCTTTTTGCTTATTAAAAAGGATGAGTGACACTTCCCTGTGTTTTCCGTTAAATTAACATGTATATTTATTTGATGATCTCAGCTATGATCTAATAGTTCCACGTACGTATGTTAGGATAGTACATATTTAATTTACACAACATGTTTAGGAAAGTTTCAATATTTTACTCAGTGAATTATGTACTTAAAATCTCAACATTTTGTCTCATTTTAGTTACACTAAGGACTAAGGACCGAGCCAAGTACTCATCTTTTGAGAGTCAGTAATTTAACTTTACATTTTATACACCCCAAATTTATTATTTTGAAGTATAAAGGTCGTCAATGAAAAGGTTTTGTAAAAATGAAAGTAAATTTCAGACACCTCTACAAACTGAGTATATAAAAAATATATATATAAAGATGCATAAATAAATCCTATTTTTTTTATACGTGGATCAAATTAAAAAAAATTGTTTTCATCAAAAAATTCGAAATATTTCATGATTCTGTTCAAACAGTTTTAAGTGAACGACTAAACAGATATAAATGATAAAATGATAATTGAGATATTTATAATTTAACTTTTTTTATTTTTAATAACATTTGTGACAACGGCCTAAAAAAAAATATCATGATAAATATACAACAATTAATAGTAAAATAAATATACATACAAAAGAATGCGCTCTAAAATAATCTTTGTTAAATTATAAACATATGTTCTATTTGAAAAGTTCTAGTTGCATTTATTTATTTTTTTATTTTTTTACTTAAAGTCTAATTGATCAGTTGTTTTCAAGTCCAGTTTCATCAACCAATGAATTTGAAGCAAGCCTTAAGAGGTTTCTCTATCATTCATGCACGGAGTTTTTATTTTGTCTGACCTAATCCGAATTTGACCCAATGAAGCATTAATGATTAGTTAGATGCGCATTAATCTAGAATAAGGGAAAGGAAACTAGGAAAGAAAGCGACCCCTTCTGGAAAGCATAGTCTTGTTACTGGAAAGTGGAAATATAAATAAAAAAAAAAAACAAAAATGCGCACGTGGAAACGAATATAAAGCTCAGCGACAAAGAAATTTTTTGGGTCAGTCAAAAAGTAATGGTGCATATATTATATTTTTCTAGCGTTTTTCTTTTATTCAGTTATTCAGTGTGTATTTTTGGAACTATGTGTATTTTTTTTCAATCCTTTTCTATCGTTTGGTTCGTGGCTGAATAAGAAATTTGAATAACAAAGTGATTATTCATATTTCTTATTCATATTCTAAGATTTTATTAGAATATGAATAAATTTGGTTTCATGTGAATAAGAAATTTGGAGCTTATTCCTTCCTTATGTTTTTCCTCCTACTTTGGTATATGTTAATATTATATGGCGGAGATATTATCCCGAGCGGGTCGTACAAATTTTGAGCGGGCTAATCACGGAACCTACAGACTAATACCTTTTTAGAAAGAGCGCCTAATCTATCAGATCTGCACATCCTTTATCAAAGAGCCGTTTTAGAATCATTTCCCCTGACTGTTCCTAGAGAGAGAGACAGGAGAAGGAAGGAGATACTCCACCATCTTTTTCTTGTGCATTCTACATAAGATCAAGCACTCGAGAGAGGTGATTCGGTCATGACGGATTGTTCTCGTGATTGTGCAGAGTGTCAAGGTATTTGTATTGTGGATCTGTGGCAGAACTCGTTATACACGTGGTTGTTGTCCACTGGTATGTGCGTAAATGAAATCTTGTAGTACTAGACATGAAAGAGGTCAATGTAGATTTGAGATATTTCCGCAATTAGTATATCTAACTTTGTAGTTAGATATATTTGTCTAAACTCTTATAGTATAGAATTTGTGCTAATCAACAAAGCGTCTTTTTATTTGTAGATTCTGTGATTTTTAAAGAGGGCATTACATGTATATGGGACCAATATATAATTTTCTTTTCTCAATCGCTGAGTTAAATAAAATTCGATTTGTAGTTATATGTTTAATGAAAGAAGGTCCGAAGTGTCTCAGGAGTTTTTTTTTTTTTTCCCAAAAAGTGATAAAATTGCTTACTAGTTACTAATAATCCTAACAAAATATTAATATCGACTACAATACTAAAAATTAGTGCAAATTGGCCAAATTTTCTACTAAAGGTTTTTTAAATAAAATTAACAAAAATGATATTAATTTTATTTCTAACAATAATCTGATTATTTTATATGTGAAGTAAAGAAAGCAAGAGAGAAGTGATTTTTTTTTTATTCTTTCTTCCTTCCCAATTTTTCTTCCAACTATTAGTTGGAAGAACTCTTCCAAGAATAAATTCTTCAAATATTTTTTTTTATTCTTTCTTCCTTAACAATTTTTCTTCCAACTATTAGTCGGAACTCTTCCAAGAATAAATTCTTCTTCCCATCTTCTTCACATCTTCTTCCAAAGTGTTTGGATGCTTAAAAATAACTCTTTCCACTTTTCTTTCTAGAAAGAGTTTTTCTTGTACAATCCAAACAAGCCCTAAGTTTTTATTTCCTTTATATTTACTGTAGGATGGGAGAATTTATAATGAACCAAACAACGCTACATTTTTTTCTTGGAAAAAAAAAAAAATTCAAGGTTCCATCTATCTTATTTAAAAAAAAAAATGAACACGAAAACCTTTGAATTATATTTAAGGAGCCATGCATATTGGCAAATTGCCTATATTGTCTTTTTAACTTTCTTGTGACTGTTAATTTTATATATATTTGTATACAAATTTATATGTTTTACAAGTGTTAAAATTGAAAACAGGCTTGGTGGTCAACCGCCTATGAGGACCTAATATGCTACCTAATTTTCTGAAATAAGAGCTGGACAGTTGGGCTTCCTGCAAATTTCCTGTGCTGAAATTGTTGGAGCGCAAATCATGACCTTTAATACATTTATAAATACTAGCAAAATTACCCTCATATATAGAAAAATAAAAAAACAAAATAATATACAATAAAAATATGATGCTTAATCTATTAGCGATACATGCATATGTTACTCAATTTATTTTCTAATTAGATAGAAAACCAATATATTTTGTTGCTTCATCTGACAATTAATATCCAATCACAGATCAAATCGATTGAACGGTAAAAATATGTGTTTATATGCTAGATCTAGTGTGTTAATACCTCTTCGATCCATGTGTTTATAAAAGTAGAGATACACGTTCGTATGAAACTGTTGTAGGCTTGTAGTGCGCCCGGAGGGAATTTCATTCCGTTAATTCTATTTCTATATATTATCCTACTTATTGTAACTATATCAACTCAAATCTCTCTCTCACACACACAAAATTGACGTGCCGACGAGGTATTGAGTTTTAAGAGTTTCCTTACCAAGTTCAAACATCTAGAACTATTTGATGGTACATTTGCTCTGATAAATTTTAAGAGGAATTGAACAAAGGTTATTTCTATCAATTACGTGTGGTGCATTTATGATTAGTTAGAAAGGCATCATTCTGGAAGAAGGGTGCATTTATGATTAGTTAGAAAGGTCGTTCAAAAGGGCGCAATAAGACCGCTGACTTTGTCGTTTTCCTCATCCCTATTGCGCTCTTTTAAACGGCGCAATAGTGATGCGTCTTTTTTAAAAAAAAAAAATGGTTCTTTTCGCCTTTTAAAATTTCGGATGCATTTTTTTCCGTTTTCAAAAATTTCGGCACGATCACATGCAATTGCAATTTCTGAATCAAACATGATTTACATTTTCTTAAGTACAATGTAATATATCGGTAGTCACTTTTTCTTAATCTAATTCGTTCTCGACTTCCTGCAACCATGCCATTTTAATAATAAAAAAATTAAAAACTTTCAAAAGATTATACAGGAAAAAAAATCTTCTTCGAATAGTCATATATTAATCTTTATTTATTTCTATCATTACAGAAAAATAATGAGGAGGCAATAGAATAAAATGACATAAAAACTGGTAGTAACACTAAATGTGGTGAACCATAGTAATTTGAACATATTATTGCAAATGTAATATCATGACTCTTATTTAATTCAATGAACCAAGCATAACCAAGTTTGAAATCTTAAAAGGAATCACATGACAGCGCATTGAAAACACCCACATGAAGCACTTTGTGTAACATATCAAATTAACTATATAAATCAACTAACAGTCATTAAGTTGCCTACAAAAGAATTTTGCCATATTAGATCTTAGAATTAGATACATGAACACAGAACACCATATAATGTCGTAGACCAAGAGGATGCGAATCCATGAGGTGCACCCAAACCGAATAGAAGAGCACAACTCCCACTTGTAAGAGTCGCATATATCCGCCTTCCTGTAACCTTTGTACAATGGTTTATATTACACCATATGACAGGTGTAATATGGTGTAATATGCATGACAGCATGAATAATAAAAAAAACATCGATGCGCACTGTTCAATGTCTGGATATTTGATTTGTTTAATGTATTGGCGATAAATAGATTTGCTTACATTGATTTCTCCGAAATTTTTAATAAGAGAAAAAAATGGCTCAATAATTTTAATAGGAGGTAAGGTGTTACATTTTTTTCAGAACACGCAACGCTATTGCGCTGTTCTGAATACCGCAATAGTGAAGGCCTATTGCACCATTTAGAACGGCGCAATAAGAAAAATTACAAAGACGTAGCCAGGTAGGTAGCAGAATCCTTATCCCGTGCCGCGCGGCAAGCGTGCCGCGCGGCAAGCGTGCCGCGCAGGATCCGAGCCGTATGATTTGATCTCAACGGTTAATTTTTTTCGGGCCTATCAATCTGGTATTATTCACGGGGCACCCATCATCCATCGGACGGTTGGGATGCTGCGCGGCACGTTTGCCGCGCGGCAGCAGATTTGGTTTCGTAGGTAGCAGGGCTATTGTGTCTGGTTTCTAATTTTTTCATTTCTTTTCGTTTTTGGCCGGGTGAAAACCAAGGACATAGTTATTAGCTACATGTCCTAGGAGTCTAGGCTTCCTTTTACCAAGCTATTTGATTCTCTGTGGCAAGTTTTAGTATAACTTGGGTAAAGCCTATTTTAATTTGTTCAATTGGTTATTTTATATTTGACGGTTATAATTGATATATATGTAAAAAAAAATTTCTAACCTTGTATATCTACAAAATCATGATCATTTCAGTTTGAAATCAGCCAAAATATTTTTTTTTAGTTTTAAGCAATAATAAATATAATTTTAAAACTATATTAACCAATAATTTTGAAACCAATGTTAAAGATCATTTCAATCTTTTTATTTGAAAATTATAACTATTTTCATCTTTAAATATAGTTTACAATATATAAATATATTTATTTTCATTTACATCAACTTAAATTTCTTTGTTATAAATAGGTATTTTATTTATTATGGATTTTGCTTGACATCCAGAGCCCATAGGCTCTAAATTCCGTAATCAACTTTTTTAATTTTAACTCTTCCCTTAACTCGCAACTTTCTTTTTGAAAAGATTCAGCTCAAACCAAATTGAATTTTAAATGAATATTTTGATTTTGATTTCCAAAATTAAAAATGTTAAAGAAAAGTAAAGTTATAATTAATGTTGATAAGGGCTAAGTAATTCATAGAATACTTACTTTTATAAAATGCCATCAGAATGAATTCGGAAAATAAAAATTCCATGTAAGTTTTCTCATTCAATATTTATTTTTCCGAGAAAAAACTAAAAATAAAAATGATCAGTTATTTTCAAGACCAGTTTCATGAATTTGAAGCAAGCTTTAAGAGGTCTCTCTATCAGTTATACACTTATACTTGTGCACGGATTTTTCTTTTGTCTGACCGAATCCGAATTTGACCCAAAGAAGCATTAATGATTAGTTAGAGGCCCAATAATCTAGGGGCTCGTTTGGATGGGTTGGGATTAGGCTAGGAATAGCTAATCCGGGACTAAATTTGAGGAAAAATACTATTCACGGGACTAGTAGGAAGAGTACTATTCCGGGACTAAGAATGTTGTTTGGATGGTGAGTTTAGGAATAGCGTTGGGAAGTGTGAAAAGTAGAGAGAAAAGTGTTGTTGGGAAGAGTGTTGTTGGAAATTGTGTTAGTTCTGGGATTAGCTAATTCTGGAATTGGTAATTGCGTTTGGATGAAAAATTTAGTCCCAGAATAGGCTATTCCTGAGATTAGCCTATTCCCATGTGTTCCAAACGAGCCCTAGAATAAGAGGAAGGAAACTACGAAAAAAAGCGACCCCTTCTGGAAAGCATAGTCTTGTCACTGGAAATATAAATTAAAAAAAAATAAAAAATGCGCACGAGGAAACGAATATAAAGCTCAGCGACAAAGAAAATTTTTGGGTCAGTCAAAAAGTAATATTGCATATATTACTTTTTCTATCCTTTTTTTTCAATTTTTTATTCAGTGTGTATTTTTGGAACTATGTAAAGAATGTTTTTCCTCTTTGGTATAGAATTTGTGCTAATCAACAAAGCGTCTTTTTATTTGTCTATTCTATGATTTTGAAAGAGGGCCATACATGTTTATGGGACAATATATATATTTTTCTTTTCTCAATTGCGGGGTTAAAATAAAATTCGATTTGTAGTTATATGTTTAATAATGAAAGAAGGCCAAATTGTCTCAGAAGGGTTTTTTTTTTACCAAAAGAGATAAAATTGCTCACTAATAATCCTAAGAAAATATTAATATCGACTACAATACTATACAATAGTTAAAATTGGCCAAGTTTTCTACTAACTCAAAAATGATTTTCAATAAAATTAACATGATGGTTCTATTATTTTTATAGAAAGAAGGAATAGTACCATTTACTACGGTTCTTGAGCTTTTATTTATTTTATATTGAACTGTAGGATCGGAGAAATTTATGATGAACCAAACAACGCTACATTTTTTCCTTGGAAAAATTTCAAGGTGCATCCATCTTATTTAAAAAAAAAAAAAAAAAAATTGAACACGAAAACCTTTGAATTATATTTAAGGAGCCATGCATATATTGGCAAATTGCCTATATTGGCTTTTAACTTTCTTGTGACTGTTAATTATATATTTATATTTGTATCCGAATTTATATGTTTTACAAGTGTTAAAATTAAAAACAGGCTTGGAGGTCAACAACCTATGAGGACCTATAATACGCTAGCTCACTATATGCTAATTCATGATACAAGAGCTGGACAGTTGGGCTTCCTGCAAATTTTCTGTGCTGGAATTGTTCGAGCACAAATTATGTCCTTTAATACATTTATTAATATTAAGAAATTTTTTTAAACACGTTAATTAGTATGAAAACTTGATGCAAGCCAAGGAGTCAGATATTTGTAATCGGGACTGATAACCATCATCCCCAAAATTCACCATCCTCATCATCCCCAAGATGCATTTTCCATTTTTAAAAATGCATTAATAATAGCTTTCTATTTTCGGAATGTTTTCCCATCATCCCTTCTCTCCCCATCCCTTTCCTCTCTGGTTCTATTAATAACTGCCATAATTATTTTTTTTCCAGCAGAATTATTTTTTTTCAGAACAACTAGAATAATTAGTTTACCAACTAGAACAATTATTTTACCAAATAGAACAATTAATATTTTTTCAGCACAATTATTTTTTTTCCAGAACAACTAGAACAATTAGTTTACCAACTAGAACAATTATTTTACCAAATAGAACAAATAGTATTTTTTTTCAGCACAATTATTTTTTTTTCCATAACAACTAGAACAATTAGTTTACCAACTAGAAAAATATTTTACCAAATAGAACAATTAATTTTTTTTCCAGCACAATTATTTTTTCCAGAAAAACTAGAAAACTTATATTTCAAATAATTGTTCTAATTGGCCGACTATTTGTTCTAGTTTGGCTCTGGATGTTGGAAAATTTTTTCACCTGCAAAAAAAAAAAGAACTCTGGAAGGAAAGAGAGGATTAATTGCATTCTAAAATAAGAAAAGAGGGATGGGGTTTAATATATAAATTGCATTCCGAAAAAGGAAAGAGGGGGGAAAGAGGGGATGAGAATTTAATGAAGACTTGGGATGATGAGGATGATGGAATCTATGGGATGATAGAAAGTAATTCCCATTTGTAATAGCTGTTGTAGCGCGCCGGGAGGGAAATCAGGGAATTTCATTCCGTTAATTCTATTTCTATATTATCCTACTGATTGTAACTGTATCAACTCAAATCACAAAAAATTTGACGTGCCGACGAGGTACTGAGTTTTAAGAGTTTCCCTACCAAGTTCAAACATCTAGAACTATTTGATGTTACATTTGCGCTGATAAATTTTAAGAGGAATTGAACAAAGGTTATTTCTATCAATTACGCGTGGTGCATTTATGGTTTGTTGGAAAAGGCATCATTCTGGAAGAAGGGTGGTTAACAGGGGGGAAGAAAAAGTGACTTTTCGAAAGAGATACTCAAAATAAAAATCGGACTTGATAAGGATCATCCGCTAGATCCATCATCTCCATCATCCGCTCATTAATAACAGAAAAACGCGTGAATCATCCTAGCGATTTCTAACGCCCTTTCCATTTTGGTCCGCGCTTTCTCCCCTTCTTCGCGCTTTCCCTGTTTACTCGCGCCCTTTCCATTTTGCTCAGCGTCATTCTCTAGCTGTTGAATCTAAAACTATTTTTGTTGAAGATACTAAGTAACTTCAATAGTTAGCTTAGCTTAGTAATTTCAATAGTTAGCCTAGTAATTTCAACAATTAGCTAGTAATTTCAACAGTTAGCTTAGTAATTTCAATAGTTAGCCTAGTAACTTCAAGTGTAATAGTTTCAACTTCAATAGTTAGCATAGTAACTTCAACAATTAGCTTAGTAACTTCAATAGTTAGCTTATTAACTTCAAGAGTAATAGTTTCAACTTCAACAGTTAGCCTATTAACTTCAAAGCTAATTGTTGAAGTTGAAATTATTATCGTTGAAGTTACTAAGCTAACTATTGAAGTTGAAACTATTACCATTGAATTTACTAAGCTAACTATTGAAGATATAAAACTAACTATTGAAGCTAAAACTGTTATTGTTGAAAATACTAAGTTAACTATTGAAGATATAAAACTAACTATTGAAGCTAACACTATTGCCATTGAATATACTAAACCAACTACAATACTTAGCATGAGAGGGTTGAGATGAGAGGAGCGTAGATGTGAACAGAAAAAGAAAGATGGGATGGGGGAAGAAGAGCGTAGACTCTGGATGAGAAGAGCGACGCGTTTAATACTTTCCGTTTACGGGGATGGGAACGCTGGATAATATTCTTTCCGAAAATGGAAAGCATTAAACGTGTCGCTGGGATAATGGGGATGATAGAATCCTATAGGATGACGGTAAGCAATTCCGAATAAATAAAAATATATGTATATATATAAAAAAAAAACAGGAATGTGCACAGGAGGAAGCAAAGTACCTTAGCAATAAATATTGTATATATTTCCTTTCTCTACAAACAATACAACATTACACTTGTGACAATAATTTAACGCAAAACAGAAATACAGCGACGTGACGTCATATATGTTTGTCTATACTGTTATGTAATCTAGTACTGTCGCTTGTACTGTCGGATGTGGAACCCATCTTCCAACAAGTTACTTTTACAAATTGTTTAACTCCACAAGAAAATTTAAAATAGTACTTTCTGTTTGCATGGAACAATTTAAAAGGCACCCATTTCTACACTAGTGAATGCTGTCACTATTTCAGCACAAGTTTTCTGACCATAGCAAAATCTTTTGTTGCACTATTTTAGCCTTTGTAGACTCTAAAGTCTATAATCAAGCAATATCGTTCGGAACAAGCATGCGCATATCTATCAGATTGATTAATGGATTCATATATCAATTGATTGCTATTAGAGTTTCCCTAGTCTACTACAACTACAAAGACCAATCAATATGTTAGTTAAAGATTGGTGCACTTGTCACTTTCTGGTTTGAATCTAATTTGTGTTGCACGTGAACTACAGAAAGTGCGAAACAATCCAAAGGAAAAGGCCCAAAGGATCAAAGAAAAAAAGCTCAAGGATATAGTATGAAAAAGGAAATGCAAGAAAACAGCATATTAATGCATTCAAAGTCAATAAGAAGACTTTGGAGTTTGAACGCATCGACTCTTAGTTTTATTTTATTGATCCCCATTCCCCCATTTAATCTTTACTTCTAGAAGATGGCGGTATTATCATATAATAGGGTACTGCCTTATCTCCTCTCCATTTATTATTAATTTATAATTTAATAAACAAGATATATCTCAAAACCGCGCATGTAAGTACTGAACTATGCAATTGACTGGACATAAGATTGCAGCTCGCTACAAAATAGCCCATATCTACGGTATCACTGTATCAATTATCAAATTTTACAGAATCTACACAAATGATAAGATTTAGTTTCAGTTTAGTTTTTGACATCAGTCGTCATAATTATTAAATTAATTTTTGTTTATAATATCCCGCATCGGGAATTGGCAAGTGCCGTGAGACATCTGGTCTCTTACGATTTTGGATACAGTGCCAATTCTGGGCAAATAGTGGGCCTTATTAGGTCCATTATGGATTAAACCCATAGCAAAGCTCCTAAATTCTACTTTCCATTTAGATCCTCAAGAGTCCTCAAGAGTTGAATAAGAAGTTCAATTTGATCAATGTCATGTCTTTTATTATTTGCGTCATTGAAAACTGAAAACTGAATGTTACAAATTAACTTTGTTTGGTTCATTAGTGCATTGTGACGAATTATGGTTCAAGGTGGTTACACTTAGATCCTGGACACACGATATTATTGTTAAGATGGTCTAATTTGAAATGACCGAAAATAGTATCTTTTTTCTAAGCACTGCCCAATTTCCTACTAAAATATATTACAAAATGGATCCTTTTATTATGTTCAACAATGTCGAATATTTTAATGTAAATAAAGTCCCAACACAAATGGTTCTCTAATAATGACCTTATAAAATTTTTAATCTACATAATTATCGAGTAATGCAAACTGTACATTATATGTTTATAGAAAAAAAAAATACAAAGCTTAAAATTTAAATACTATGTACAATTATGTGGGTTTCGTCTTAATTTTTTATTTTTCAAATCATATTTGAAAATGCAGAATGTCATACATTTTAGGACCGTTCAAGATGGAAGAACTAAAATTTTTCTTGTAAGGACAGATTCTTCTTTTTCTTTTTTTACTGGCAAACACACCCACCCATTTGTAAATAAAATTTTGAAAAAAAATAGTTATCCTCAACAAAAAAATAAAAACCGATATAGAAATATTCATTTCATAATAAGTGAAATTATATAAAAAAATTAGAAATGATAAAAGTTTACATATGTGATTTATTTCTAAAATGAAAAAAAAATACATAAATTTTAAGGAAGTTTTTCATATGTGTCATGCTCTTTGCGGTGCCTTTTCAAACACCGCAACAACCAATTAACGACAAATTCATTTTCTATTTAAAGTGAAGAGCCAATAAACTTATATCCATGGCTAACATCTAGCCATTGATTTACGTGATCAATGGTTAAACAAGTATAGAGTAAACAATTGTAGATCAATGGTTAAAAATGTATAGAATAAAAAATTGTTTGCGCCCTTCGGCGATGTAACGGATTCTATTGCAAAACTTCTGTCTTCATGCCTACGTTTATTTTATCTGCTAAGTCAGCAGTGAAAATTTTATTTAGTTGCCAAATTCAGTGAATTGCAAAATTATGTTTAGATACACCTGATTCAAGAATATATAAATTGATTAATATTTACTACAATCTTTGTCTTGAAATAATTATAGAACAAGAGTAGTACAGGTCGAAATATCACCCATGCAGTGCATCATCACTTCTATTGCAAAATATACACTCTTGTAGATGCATACTGCCGTCTATGATCCATGCCTTTTCTCAAGCAACTCCAATCAATCACGCATCCTGGCATTTTCAAAAGAAAAAAAAAATCAATAAAATAAAAGACTTATCGGTACCCACCCAATCGAAATTTCAGATATAAATTGAAATTTGAATACATGAGTTATAAACTTATGATTTATATCAGAAATGTACCAATTATTAATCGGAGAATCCTTGCTGTATGTTTTGCTTTGAACACAGTATGTATCTTCTGCAACAGGCCTTAAGAAGTATATAGTGTGGCGAGTCAGGCAAGCATATTCACATGAAATCGGATGTGAAGTTCGGCCGGGGTCCATTTATCAGTAACGTCCCATGCAATGCGGTTAGTTTGTATGGAATTTTCCGTATATTTTTTTTTAAGTTTAAGCCTAGAGCGAAGGGTGTGTCACAAATACCTGTTGAGGGCTTATGTACCTGAAAAACTTTTTTTAGTTTTATAAAATATACAATATCCTTTTCATGTTTCATACAAAGCCAGAAACTACAGTATACAATACCCTTATCTTGTTTCAGTATTTCTATTAAAAAGTAAGGAAATTGGCTCATACTTGTGTCTTCAAATGGAAAAGAAATGCATTCAAACCAATTATCGTAGCTAATTTGTCATATCATTCAAAACATAATATCATTCAGAGAAGGGACCAATAGCTACATGCAGCGGTGCAATACCACCTCGTCCCACATTACACAACCAAGCTTCAGTGGGTTTCTATTTGACAAGTAAAAAACACGGACAAATATTAGGCTGAACAAAAGATTGCGAAATGTCAACAACTCCTACAATTATAGTAATTAAGACCAAAAAACACATCTCAGTAACATGAGCAATTTCACCATACTAAACTAAAAACAGTTCACATATAAAAGACTCCTCATAAACTTGCAATTGTTCTCAATACCATCACGACAAACCGATACACAAAACAACAACAAAATAAAGCAAAACTGTGAGCGCTCAGGCGCCAAACACAGAAGATAACAAATTTATAGCTTGTCTTCGAACTCTGACAATGGGGTCATCTGCTCCTTCAATCCCTTCCTCTTGCGGATATCAATGACAATTTGGGCAGCCTGAGACCCAGCCTCGAGAGGGTCAGATGACATCATGTCCCAGTGGTCAAACACACACTGTGGGAAGGCCTGGCCAGAGGTAGCAGCACGCAGATTACTGGAGAAACCAAAGGACTCAATAACAGGCAGATAAGCCTTGATGTTGTACAGAGGGGTACCAGGCCTCTGCATTTCCTCAAACACATGACCTCTCTTCTGATTCAACACACCATAGATACCACCAAGTGCATTCTCAGGGGCCTGGATCTCAACCAAGTAGACTGGCTCCAGCAGCCTGGGCTTGGCTGTGAGTTGGGATGCATAAATCACACGCCTGGCAGTTGGGATGATCTGGCCACCACCACGATGAATAGCATCAGCATGGAGCACAACATCACATACCTCAAAGCAGATACCACGCATGTTCTCTTCAGCCAAGGCACCTTCCTTGGAAGCCCACTGGAAACCAGCAACTACAGAATCCTTGATTTCATTCAAGTACTGGACTCCCTTACACATATCAACAACCATGTTGGGGCCGGTTGTCTCAGGTCCAAAGCACCAGATCTTCTTGGCAAGATCCTTGTCCCATCCAAACTCCTCAGAAAGGATCTTGGAGCGCACCTTCGGGTCATCACGTGGACCAATTTTGCCCTCATCAATGGCCTCAGGGAGACCCTCCTCCAAGGGGCGTGCCTCCATGTAGAGACGATTGTGCTTGTTGGGGGACTTGCTCATAACTGTGCGGCAGGACTTCTCAAGGACAGTCTCACGGAAGGACACAACAGGTGGCGAGACAACTATCTCAGCACCACCCATGAAATCCTCCTGAAGATCCTTAAGACAGATCTCAAGGTGAAGCTCACCAGCACCAGCAATAATGTGCTCACCAGACTCTTCAATGGTACAAACAACCATAGGGTCAGACTTGGCAAGACGTTTCAGACCTTCAACCAGCTTGGGTAAATCAGATGCAACCTTGCATTGCACAGCAACACGCACGACAGGTGACACAGAGAACTTCATGGCACGGATTGGGCAGGCATCAACCTCCTTCTCGTTAGTCAAGGTGGCGTTCTTGGTGATAAACTGATCAAGACCAACCATGGCCACAGTGTTACCACATGGCACATCCTCAACAGACTCCTGTTTCTTACCCATCCAGATAACAGTTCTCTGGACACTCTTCACATAAAGATCCTTCTTCTGACCAGGTACGTAGTTGGGACCCATGATTCTGACCTTCATGCCAGTAGCCACTTTGCCAGCAAACACACGGCCAAAGGCATAAAACCGGCCTTTGTCGGAGGCAGGAATCATCTTTGACACATACAGCATGAGGGGGCCCTCAGGGTCACAGTTTCTAATGGCAGTAGCATAAATATCATCGAGGGGGCCCTCATACAAGTTCTCCACACGATACTTCTGGGCTGTGGCCGGAGAGGGAAGATGGAATATCATCATCTCTAGTAGGGCACTGCTGGCAGGAAGCCAAGTTTGCATGACACGCTTCATCAAGGCCTTGCCAATAAGCTCCTTCTCATCGGACTTCATGACAACACCAAGCTTTTGGAGCATTGGCCACAGTTTGTCCTTCTGGTCAGCCATGCAAGTGGCAATAATCTGCTTGATGGGCTCATAGCAGAATTGCACAAACCCACGCTTGCAAGTGGGGGACCCAGTGCTCTTGGTGGTCCACTTCTTGGTGGCAGGGTCAAAGTAGTTCTCACCCCAGAGCCTCTCCATCATCTTAGTCTCATCGACACCAAACTTGGCAGCATACATCTTAGCAAAGTTGGTCAGAGTAAAAGCCCAGCCGTGAAGACCAGCAGAAAACGCAACTGTACCTTTCTCAGGGTACACTTGCACATCACCCAAAAGAGGGTCTTCGTATGTGGCCATGATAACATTGGCATTCTCAATCACACGCTGGAAGGTCTGGTATGCCTCCTCTCCCTCGACCTGAAGCTCAAGGAAGCAACGGTCCATCTTGTTGACAGTCAAGACAGGCCTGATCCTCTCACCAAGGGCCTGGCGAAGCACAGTCTCAGTCTGGACACAGACACCCTCAATACAGTCGACGACAACAAGCGCACCATCAGTGATACGCAATGCAGCAGTGACCTCAGAGGAGAAGTCAACGTGCCCAGGGGAGTCAATAAGATTGATTAGGTACTCATTGCCGTCTCGCTGTCCCTTGTAGTTCTTCAGGGCTTCCTGCTCCATCTCATAATAGAGAGAGATGCCAGTTGATTTAATGGTAATACCACGCTCAGCCTCATCAGCACGGGTGTCAGTCATACGAACATCACCAGCAACCTCTTGTGCGATGATACCAGCAGCAGCCACAAGTGAGTCAGTAAGAGTTGATTTTCCTGTTTACAGTACAGCATATTTTTAGGTAAGAGAAAGGAATCATATAAACGACACCAAAGTCAACATCACTGGTATGAAAAAACACGCGCACAAAGGACACTTTGTTCTATTTGCAAATACTGCATGAGATAATGGAATTAAATGTTCAGAACAGGGAACCAGTCAACAATAAATTAATAGCAGCAAGTTAGGTGAAAGGTACTATGCATTTGGAACAGAGACAAAATTCACCATGATACAGAAACAAAGTAAATCTTAATTTTATTTGACTTAGCTAGAAATCAGTATATTGAAACAAATAGCTCTATTAGTATCTATACCATCGCTTGCATAATAGACCTTGTGTGCATAACATTGAACATTTAACATACAATTCTCAAAAATCTTTTTTTTTTTCAAAGTATTTAAATCAGCAGCTTGTGTTCATGAGTAGTCATTACATTGAGCTAGAAACCAACAAAAAGATAACATACTGCTGTGTTACCATCTAAATGGTCACTTGCATTAATAGACTTCATGTGCAAATAAAGTTGAATAAATATTAAATTCTCAAGGAAAGGACTTTTCAAGTATTGAAGGACATTAAATTGTGTTCGTTGTTACTAAATACAACTTCACATGACAAATCTAATAATTAGATTAAGATTATACAATAAGATAATAAAATCCCACAGTAATCAATAGTAATATAAAAATGCTGAGAAAGGATGACAATCAAAACAAGAACATATATTTTTATTTATCAGATAATATACATGATTATGTACTCTCAAGTTATGTATGGTAAATCTAAGTTCAATAAGATAAGCATCATACCGTGGTCAACATGAGCAATGACAGACATATTTCTGATGTTATGTTTCTTGTCCATAATTCCACGGAGCTCCTCTGCTGTGAACTTCACCATCTTGGCAAATCTTGTAGTTCACACAAATAAATCCTGTATATTAGAAAGTATAAATGTCAGAAAAACGACTATGATTCTTAATTACTATATTAATAAATTCTCTCTCATAAAAACGACTATGATTCAAAGAACAGAAAAACCTTTACTAGATCTAGATAAAAAAACAAAAATCAAAGATCTGACGAAGATACTCAGATCTGTAAGCTAAAGTTTCACAAAGCCACTTTATAATACTAAAATATAAAATATAATATTGAAAACAAAAACATTTATAATGCGTATAATTTCCACTACAATTAAATCTTTTCCGATCTACTTTGTCAACTAATACAAAAACAAAATTTCAGAAATAAACTAGAATTACGACTAACCAAGCGTACTCAAACGAGATCAACTCGCACTCAACTCAAGGATTGACCCAACTCCACTGATAAAATACACACCAAATATAAATAAATCACAGATCTGACGAAGATCTACAAAATCTGTATGCTAAACTTTTCCGATGGCCCTTTATCATACTAAAACACTGAAAAAAATAACATTCAAATGTCTATAATTTCTCCACACTTAAACCTTTTTCCCGATGTAGTGTGCCTTCTCAACTAATCACAACAACAAACAGGTAATAAACAAACTACAATTAACCGATCGAGCCTACTCAAACGAGATCAGCTCAGTCTCGAGGTTTGACCTATCTCCACCAACAAAAACACTAGAATAAGATCGGAAACGATACCTGAATAAGGAAAGATGATCGGAAAGATGTAGATCGGCGCAAGAGAGACAGATTTCTCACGGCGGCGCCGCTTCAGAGATGGAGAGGAAAAGAGAGAGAGAGAGAGAGAGAGAGAGAGAGAGAAGTGAAGGTTTTATATTGGGCTTTGGATGATATCTAAGTGGGGTTTAGACGGACTGAAGGGTTTTTCGGGGATTTGGCGCCACGTGTGAAGTTACAGCCGTTGGATATGGATCGGACGGATTTTAGAGAAACACGATGAGAGGGTATGGCGGCCTTTAGGTAATTTCTTGTGGATCGTTAGATTTTCATTGCACGGTTGGATTTAGTTTTGTCGGATCTAATGGGAATGGGTGTGTTTTGAGTTGTCAGTTGTCGTAGTTCGTGGCGAGCACGGGAGCATATTTGGTTTTGATTCGAGGTATCTAAAATATCTAGGAATGTTGCCAGCAGACCCCTTAATTTTATTTTATTCAGTTTAAGGAGAGAACATGCGGAATTGCAAATTTTTTTGGGGAAATTACTTGGTGGCCAAGTTAGGTAATTGAAATTGTTGATGTTATAACTTTCAAACTAATTGCATCACCATAACGAAAATATGAGATCTATATGTTGCGTATATACAAGTGGTTATTGGTTAAATTGTACTTAAAAAATTAAAAGCCACTTTACTATATAAAATAATATTATCCATTTCATTATCTAACTTGATTAAGCATAAGCGCCGCACTGACAGGTATGTTTCTACTTAATCTTAACTTTATAAGCTTGTATCATGTCTGAAATAGCACATAAATGAACGATTGTGGGTGTTAAATGTAAAAGAAAATGAGATGATGGCTGAGAACTTTTAAACACGACCTACAGCTGCAATGGTGCTCATGATTAGGGCTGTCAACGGTGGGACCCATCACGTGGGTGACGTTTCGTTTATTTAAACGAAACGAATAACAAAACCAATTCTGATTTCGTTTCAATAACGAAACGGCAAACGCAATCTGAAATCTTACCGTTTCGACCGTTTCACCCTAGTTTCAAACTGTTTCATGTGTTATTTATGAAGTGGAACGGTTAACGAAACGGAAATCTGTGCCGTTTCAGAGTTTCAGAAACGAAATGGTTAACGAAATAGAATGGTATACCGTTTTATCTAACAAAACAGCAAACGGCATGGGCCGTTCCGTGCAAAAAGCCCACGTTTGACAGCCCTACTCATGATTGATTGCATGTTTCTGTATTTTTTGTACAATCATTCCATTCTATAAATAGAACAGTGAATATTTTTACGATTTTGGGCGTCTCCGTCTTATGGAAGGTAGAAGATGGCAAGTCTTTTTTTTTTTAAAAAAAAAACCTGCATACTTTATTGATGCCAAGAGATAAAAAATATATATATATATATATGCAGGCTGCCTTGTTTGAATGGAATTTTTTTTTTAAAAAAAAATGGAGTACGATGTCACTCATTTTTTTTTACGATTCTATTATATGGATAATTTTTTTTTTAAGAAAATCACTATAACTCCATAAAAATACAAACACAATGCGATTCTTGACCCCCCATGATTAAAATTTAAAGTTTTTGATATGACAATTCTATCAATATCGATAAAAATTATTTAAATTTTATTTATTTTGAGTGGCCCCATTAAAAATTTTTTAGGCTTTGTTATTGGTGCCATTAAAATAAAAATTTATTTCTTCTATGGGTAAACGTTCCCAAATTACGGTAGATTGAGATCTATCGGCCAGGTTTGTGCGGTTTCAGAAGAAATTTTGAGAATATCCCATGTTTAGCAAAAATGAAAGGGCCTAACATCGGCTGGATTTTCGGAAGCCCATATTGTGGCGGGATGATAACCGTCATCCAGCGGAAAGCCATCCGCGTCATCCAAAAATATTTTTCCGCACTTCCTCTCTCTCAGCGCGCGTTCACTCTCTCCGCTTTCTCCCTTTCCGTTCCCCTCCCCTCTTCTCTCCTTCCCTTCCCCCTCTCCTTTCCTTCCCCTCTCCTTTCCCCTCTCCAATAGATTTTTCCGCTCCCCTCTTCCTCTCTGACAAAAAAATCGTACCATTTGAACTTGTTAGTTTTTTTTAAATCCTATCATTTACAGTAACAAAATGAACACTTATAACAATAAAAACGAAGAAACAAATATTGGTTAAATAAAGAAACAAAATGAACATATATTCTAAATAACTGAACAAATATAACAACTAATTGAACAGATATAACAAACAACGTGAATCCAGACAAAATAAAAGTGAACATAAATATATGAACAAAGTGAAAATATAACACAAATAAATTGAACAGAAATAAGAAATAAATTGAACAGATGTAACAAATAACGTGTATAAGAAAGATAATAACACATATAAAAAATAAACTGAATATATATAATAAATAAAATGAACTGATATTCCAATAAATTGAACAGATGTAACAATACATAGAACATATATAACAAATACTGTGAAACTCATAAAACTAAGTAAACATAAATAAATTGAACATATATAACAATACATAGAACATATATAACAAATACTGTGAAACTCATACAAAAATAAACATAAATAAATTGAACATATTTAACAAATAAATTGAACAGATATTACAAACAAATTTGAACTAAATGCAAAAAAAAATAAAAGTGAACATATGTAAAACAGATATGCAAATAAATTGAAAATATATAACAAATAAATTGAACAGATTTAACAAATAAAATGAATGTATATAAAACAAGATCCAATGGAGAGAGGAAAATGAAAGAAAGAACAAGTGAGAAAGGAAAACATATATAAAGAGGGGATAAAAGGAAGCACCAAGGAAAGGAGAAAGGAGAAAAACAACTTAGGCCGCGCGCTACAGTTGAGTGCTCGGACCAGATCGGATCGGAACTCTGGTTGGGTGCGGAAAAATGAAAGGGGCGCTGGATCTGGATGGCGTGGATGGCTTTCCGCTGGATTGCGGAAAGCAATTTCCTTATTAGAGCACTCAACCGTGATTAGGGCTGAAAACTGATGTCATTTCGACCGTCTGATCGTTTTGTTTCGTCTGAAACGGAACGGTAACGGTTAAGATTTTTGGTTTCGTTTCTGAAACGAAATGGTCGGTGCAAATAGAAATCTGTTTCGTCTATGAAACGAAACGGTTAACGAAACGTACCAATTTCGTGATCGTTTATTTCGTCCGTTTCGTTTTGCAGAGAGGAAGAGGCGGAGAGAACGAGGTAAAACCTAATTCTTATCCCTCTTCGCCGCTCACCCGAAACGAGATCCTCTGGATGGTCATCCATTGGATGTTTTTAGATCTGGACCGTTTGATTTAATCTCAAGACTAAGGATGCCCCATGCATAATACCGAGATTGATAGACCCGAAATAAATTAACCGTCGAGATCAAATCGAACGACTCGCATCCAAAAACATCCACGTCCCGTCCAGAGGATACGGACTCTAACTGCTCACCCTCCTCTCTCTCGCTCTCGCCGTCTCTCTTCCCTCACTCGAATCCCAGAGAGACACCCTCTCCTTCTCCGCTCGATCACTCCTCGCCAAACCCTCCGCTCGCGTCCCTCTTCTCCACTCGAATCCCACAAGAGAAACCCCTTGACCTCTCTCTCCGCCATTAAGCACCTATCACTGCCCTTCTCTCCCACTAGCCGCACTCACCACTCTACCTGTCCCTCTCACTCACTCACTGTCTCTCTCTTCTCACACTGCCGCTCTCCCTCTCGAGCTGAGCTGGCGCCAATGGAGACTGGCTGCAATCGACGGCCGATAGTGAGATCTTCCATGTTTTTAGGACAACCAAAAAACATTCATAGAATAAAACATTCTTTGATTTCTGAACTTTTCTTCTAAAAAATGTATTTTTTAATAAATAGCGCATGCTTCAAACAAGACATAACTCTCTTGTTTTCCTGCGATTTCATAAATATTGCATGCTTCAAATGTTTCTTCAAAACTAAAATGAAATTTTATAGTCCAGTTTTGTATCTGTAACATTCTATCGGAAATGTGATTTGAATTACTATATACAGCTAATTGGGGAACACAAGGCAATCTGTTGGTACACAAGTTTTCAGCAGAAAGAGAGCACCAATGGCAAAGAGACCAGTCCTTGGTAAATTCCACCATTATTGCACAAATTGACACATAGTAAGATCGCAGGGCCAATATGATTGCCTCAGTTTGAAAATCATTTCTTGATCTTGTTAAGCTGGTACATCTGTTTTGGTACCATAATAAAGTTGCAGATTGCTTCTCTTTAATAGTGTATTTAAGAGGTACAAGTACTTGACACATCTGAAGGGTATGTTGGGTAAGTTGGGTACTGACAACATTTAGATAGTGTATTTAATTAAGAGGTACAAGTACTTAAGTTGACAATTTTGCAATTTTGTGTGCAACTTGAATGTCTGTTTCTATATAAGATTTTACTCTTTCATTTTGTGCAGCATTGCTACTGGAATCAATCTTTTGTTTACAAACAAACTGGTGAATGATATGGAGCAGTGGAGACTTGTAGCATGGAGCAGTGTTTTTGTAATCTTGCTTTAAATTCTAAGTTATATTTTAACTTTCATATGTTGTGCTTTAAATTCTAAGTTGTAATCCTGTTGTATACATATGGGATGTTTAAATATGTTACCAACACATGACTTGTGCATTGATTGTTTAAATATATTGGATTTTATAAGCAGAAAAAAATATGACAACACATGTTAGGCACGGTTAACACGATCAAAACGGTTTGATCGTCTAAATATAACGGAACGGTCAATGCAACAAATTCTAGTTGCGTTCACATGACGAAACGGAAAACACAAAATTAAATTCTTTCGTCCTTTATACGAAATGGTCGACGCAAGGAGTGATTTTCGTCACCGTTATTCACGTTATGCAGCCCTAACCGTGATGTGGGCAGTGGGCTGTTCAAGAAAGATCAAAGGGTAGGCACTATTAATGAGTCTATGAACAATCAGAATTGATATTGACCATCCATGATTTTTCCATCCAGCGCCATCCAAACTCAGATTTTTTCGTGCTGACGTCAGCAAAAATTTTTTGACCAATTTTCGAAATTTTTTTGGTGCTGACGTCATCAAATATGCTGATTTAAGGGTTCGGTTAAATGTTTTAAGGGTTGAATTAAAGTATGTAAGTGTTCAGCTAGATACAACAATAATTTATTTCACTTTGTATGTTGAATATGATCATTTATTTCTTACTCAGACAATTTGTATATATGTTCAGTTTATTGTTGTAAATGTTCATATTGTTATTGTAAATGTTCGCTATGTTTGTTGTATCTGTTCATTTTATTTTTTTATTTAACTAGTTTAATTGAACACAAAAACTACGAAATCAAATTTCTGCTGCAAATAACTGAACACATAGATACTTAAAGTTCATCCCTCAACGTATTTAACTGAACACAAAACACTAAAATTTCAAATTATTGGTGCATCTAACTGAACACTTATACACTTTAATTCAACCGTTAAAACATTTAACTGAACCCTTAAATCAGCATATTTGATGACGTCAGCACCAAAATTTTTTTTGAAAATTGGTCAAAAAATTTTGCTGACGTCGGCACGCGAAAAAAAGACTATTTTGGCCTGTTGGATGGCACTCGATGAGAAAACCTTGGATGATGTATATCACCCTTTACGTTACATATACTACTCCTATGGACTATGGTTGAGTCTTAGAAAAAAAAAAAAAAAAAAACCTACTCCTATTGTTCTTTTGCATTTTTCTTTTTAACACAATACATTACTTTTTTTTTTTTGGAATGTTACTAGGAGGATTTACCTAACCAGTTGTCCTGGTTTCGAAACTTCCGCCAAATTGGAAAAAATGATGTACCAAGAGTGAAAATGGATAAAATTTCGTACCAAAAGAGAATATTGTTTTCGTTATTAACTTACAAATCCAAGCAAAAAGAAGTGCTTAAACTCTTTAGTATTAATAAATATTTCTAACAATAAAAAATTCTATGAACATTTTTTTCTACACTAGATAACCATTTTAAGCGAACATTTGAATTCTGAATCAGACTTGTTTGTCCCCTGTGATATGGGCCTTTCAACCGTACCGCAAGTTGTTGTTTGACTGAAAGTAAATCCCACAATTGATATTTTATAAAGAAAAAAAAATCTTTTTTGCAACAGAAATCCTGACACGCTTTCAGATCTGACTAGCTTACTGTTACCGGGCTGGGAGACCTGGGAGTCTGAATTTCATAAGATCCATGTGCGTTGGAATGAACCAAGAACCATCTTGGATGTTACCTTAAAATCCTATACATTGATGGGCCATTAATAAATGCCTAATTTCGATATGATTTTGATAAAATTGTAGCTAAGAAAATTAACTAAGGCCTCCAATTCAATTTATGAAACTAATTTGTAGTTAAAAAATATATATTAAGAGTAAGCTTCATTGGTTTCTGTGAAGAGAAAAGCTCCAATATTCAACTACACTACTAGTCTACTATTCGTCGTCAGGGACTCGGGGCGACTACATTTGGTGGATTTTGGGGTCAAACAACAGCTGTGGCTTTTCCGTTTACTCTTTTTTTTTTAAAAAAATCTTTCATCTTGGTTATGTAGCATTGCTTGTATGTCATCTTCTCTCCATTCTTGTTTCAGTTGAAGGATCAATATTTCAAGTTCTTATGTCATTTTTTAAATTTTGGAGAAATGATGAGTTTTGTTATTAGGAATATTCTGATTAATACGTACATGAAGATAACATATATATTATAGGCTTTAATTGTTGACAAGTGACAACGCTAAATTAATATTGTTCCAACTAGATGGCAACTAAATGGTACATAATTAACGCGGTAACTTGCTAATTTATAAAGGAAGAAAAGTAAAAAAAAAAAAAAAATTTCTAAAAAAGTTTTGGCTGCCTTTTTTTTTTCCTCACTACCCGGTGATGATGCTAATGCCTAAGCAGATGACTCTCCTTTCAATTTATCCTTTTCTTTCGCTGCATCCCCGGCCTCGGCCTTTTTCTTGTCCTCCATCACTTTGATTAGATTTTTAAGACTTTCACCAGCATCATCTTCTACTAACGTTTTGGGCATCAATTCCTCCGCCACATCTGCCGGTGTTATGTTTACTTCACTCAGAAGAGTTCGTATGGTGCCGAACAATTCGTGTTGTTCAACCCTGAGATAGTTTTCGGCCAACACCTTGAATGCTTCAAAGGTACAATATGACATCTCGATGTGCATGTCCATTCTACCCCTCCTTATCAGCGCCGGATCGAGTTTGTCTAAATGATTTGTCGTGAATATAATGATCCTCTCGCCTCCACATGCCGACCACAATCCATCAATAAAGTTCAGAAGCCCAGAAAGAGTGAGCTTGCTACTTTCGTCCTTTTCCTCCTGCCCTGGCAGCTTAATCACTGTCTCTTCGTCATCTTCATCCTTTTTCTTTTCCTTGCGCTTGTTGGTTAAGTCAATTGAGCAGTCAATATCCTCGATAACTATGACGGCCTTGCTGGTTATCTCAGTGAAGATTTGCCGTAAGTTTGTGTTCGTCTTGACTGCAGTCAACTCAATATCGTACACATCATACTCCATAAAATTTGCTATCGCAGCTATCATGGAAGACTTGCCTGTGCCTGGTGGACCATAAAGGAGGTAACCACGCTTCCATGCCTTGCCAATCTTCTTATAATACTCTTTTCCATCACGAAACATGACAAGGTCATCTTTGATGATGTTCTTTTTTTCGGGGTCCATTGCAAGTGTGTCAAATATAGAGGGGTGCTCAAATGCGACTTGGCTCCATGTGGGGCGCGGGCAGCTGTTGTTAATAGGGTTGTTCGTGAAGAGCCTTCGTTTCTGGTTGCTCATTCTTGCTGCATCCCCTTCTTTACGTATGTACTCCAAGTATTCATCCTCGACCAGTTTGCGTTGGCGCTTGTTGAAGGTCAAGCGGTAGGACCTGTAGTTGGAATTTGAAAAGATATTTGTCAATTAATTAACTACAAATATATAACTGAAAGGAAAATCACATCATCCGTAAACTTGATTACTTTGAGAACCAGCTTTTGGTCTAGTGGCAAAAAGCAAGATTTTTATAGACATTTAACAAGGAGGATATCATATTGTTAATTACAATATGGATGATGTGAATGTAATTAACTGCAGATGTAAGAATTCGCAACTTAAGTTCTGATCAATATCAGTTGATCCTCCTTTTTTCATCAAAGTTTATCCATACGCCGTATACATGGCGCGTACGTGGTTCCCTGCTAGCTAGAACAAAAGAAATTAAGAGACCTTAACTTTTTTTGTTCTTCATTTTTCTTGATTACCAATTTATAGTTTGTATAAACACAAACATATATATCTCTATCCATAGAGAGAGAGAAATGATATGGTGCATCACGATACATTGAGGTTTTGTACATCGCGACTATATATGTCGATAGTTTTGTAAATTTCTGTATCTAATTAAACCAACCCAATCTATATACTGAAATCTCATAACAAATCAAATTTTATATTTTTTAAATTTTTTTTACTATTTTGTTTGAAATTTTTAAAACCTGCTATTTTTAGAATTTCCTTATTATTAGTTGATACCAAAAAAGAAAAATTTTAAAAAATTTGGAAAAAATAGTACAAATTTTTTAATTGATTTGCTATGAAATTTTAATATATAGATTAGATTGGTTTAATTAGATTTGTCAATTTGTAAAATGATTGACGAATAATGATCGCAATGCACAAAAGACTCAATACATCACGATGCATCATAGCATATATATATATATAAATATATATATATATATATATATATAGAGGATTGCTAACGCGCCATTGATGGCACCGAGGATCACGTGATCAAAACTCTTGGATCTGATTCAAAATGACCGATCCAAATCGTTCAATATGATCTCGATATTGAAATCTCCTTTCTGACCAAATTTTATATTTTTTTTCGAAAATTTTAACTATTTTTTTTGGAATTTTATAAAATCTCTAATCTAATTGATTATTTACCGTTAAAAATTAACAGTTTTTAAAAATCCGAAAAAAAATACTTACAAATTTTGAAAAAAATATAAACTTTGATATGCAATGAGATTTCAATATGGAGATCATATTGGATGGTTTGGATCGGTCATTTTGAATCAGATCTAAGAATTCTGATCGCGACTCACGAAAGGCTCTATGAGTATATAGGAATGCTAACGCATCATTGATGACACGTGCCATCGATTTTCCATTGGGTCGTTTTTTTAAAATTCAAAATTCAAATATCCAATTCAAACCGTTTAATTAAGTTGATCGCCATACCGAAATGTCCTTGGAGACCAAATTTTAATTTCTCTCTCTATATATGTTTTATTTTATTAACAAAATTAATTAAGTTGATCACTGAAACATTTTTCTAAAAAATAAAGCAAATAGAAACATCAAAAAAGAAGAAAATTAATAATTGATGTAAAGAATGAAAAGTACATACTTGAGCTCATCATCTTGGTCGCGGAAGCTAATGGTCTGGGAGCTTCGGGGCCGCTTGCGGGCGTACCACCAAACCTTGGAGCCTTTGAAAGTGTCAGTGACCTCCTCGTCATCATCAATTGTTACCACCGGCCTCTCATGCTCCTTCCCCAGTTCAGCCTTCAGCTTGCTGGCTCGGGAAGAGCAGGCTTTGCTGAGGTAGGCCTCGGCAGCAGTGTACAGTTCATTACGCTGCATGTTCTGGCCTCGGTATTGGTTGATGGTGATTTGGTCATAGGGGTACACAATGTCGGCAGCCTTTCGGAAGACAGGAGTGAGGACGGGAGTGAGGAGTGTATGAGCTAATACAACGACGAAGCTTCCTCCTATGGCTGACAATTGCAAGCTATCTATCATCTCAATTCAATACGAAAAAGTTAAGATTGGTTGCTTTGTTACTATTATTATATATAGAGCCTCGAAGAGCAAGTCGATCGTCAAGGACATTTGAAATAGTAAAAGGGTCGGTTCATGTAGGAAATATATAAAGATGCATCTTTGCTCTGTCAGAGAGATGGAAAGTTGCAGCCCCACAATTAATTGATGGTAGAAATTGTATTATTATTATTATTATTATTCATCAACATCAACATCATCTTCTGTCCGTCAGTCAAAAAAGGTGGATGCAGAATAAATTAAGATCAATTAATTAAATTATGTAAAATTAAAAGCAATTGATAAATGAAGATTTATATAACATCTTATAAATACGAAGTCCACCTGCAATATTGAACATATGAGAATCAAACTAACACATAATTAACGATATTTTCTTAAATAAAATATGAAATAAAAGATCAATACAAATTATAAAACGTTGACAAAATGTGGGTTTATTGACTACCTTGAAGAACTGGTAGATTAATTTTACAGTCCAGAGACACTAACGTTGTGGGAATTGCGAATTAACTCAATATTTCTCTAATTTGGTCTTATATTTTGGGTGGTACGATGACTCATTTTAAGAGGTTAGAATAGAAAGATCCTAACTGTTGACTTTTTTAATTAATGAGCTCAGATTTGACGCTTCAGATAATGAATTTTGGTTTTTCCATTTGTTTTTCGGTTGAGGTAAGAATTATATGTTTCTGTTAGTGAATATAAGGATGCGATCGCAAGATTAATTTGAACAATTGAGATGTAATTAGAGACGGTACCGGTCCTTTTGCATATTTATTTGAGATAGAATAATTATTGGTTAGTATGAGGATATGGGATCCTTATGTGTGGTTTATTTTTTGAATCCAAATCTTGTGTTATGCTACATAGCGTGTAGCGCAGTCATAGGCCGTCTGATCTGAATCGGATGAATACGGAAGTCCCGTGCATATAACCAGATTGATAGGCTCGCCAAAAATGAATCGTCCGATCAAAATCGAACGGCTCGTGGGTGCGCTACACGGTGTGTAGCGCAACACGAGATTAGGATCCTTATTGTTATCAAAAGGCGCTCCAAGATGAGGAGCGTGCTTTATCAAAAAGGGGAAATTTTTTTTCTAGAAACAAATTAAAGAATACAAAATACCGATTCCGGTCAGCACATAGAATGACTTGTGAAAGCGCCAATATATACTGGCACCATATATATCAAAACAATAAAGCCACAAACTAAAATTTAGCACCCACAAAATCACAAACTAGTACAATCAGTCATACGCGGCCACAAAACCACAAGTAGACAGGTCAAACGTTCCAATATAGAGCGGAAGGTGCACGATTCGTGTGTGTTTCGTTAAGAAAAATGAAATAAGAATCCATTTCGTTAACCGTTTCGTTTTCGAAACATAACATAATTTCGTTTCTTTATTTGTTTCACTTCAAAAAATAACACATATAAAGATTTGAAATGAGACTGAAATGATCGAAACATACAATTTAGTATTTCTTTTACCGTTTAAAAAAAAATTTGTTTCGTTAACCATTTCGTTTCAGCTATACGGAAACGACATAACGATTAAACAGCAGCAGCAGCAGCCGTTGACAGGTCTAACCTTAAAGTACAAACAAGTCAACAGCCACAAAAAAAAAAGGACTGGTCATCAGCAAGTTACAGGAGAACCTACCTGGCTGCTACATGTGATGGAGATCCCATCCATCAACTCAAGATATTATTTTGTTAATTATGTTAAAATCATCCCAGAAACCTGAATTAAGAGATTGCGTCCACTGTCTTGGGGCAAAAAAAAAAAAAAAACACCGTTATTGCATCCAGACCAACTCTTAATTAAAACAAGATTACCATAAGTGAGAATTTTGTTATGTAAGCCAAGTTGAATAAACAGTTAATTTTACTATCTTAAGGTGTCGTTTAGATGGGTTAGGAATATGATAGAAATAACATAAATTTAGGAAAAAACACTATTCACATAAATTGTGGGAATTGATTATTCCGGGAATTAGAAATGTTGTTTGGATGGTGAGTTTAGGAATAGCGTTGGAAAGTGTAAAAAGTAGAGAGAAAAGTGTTATTGGGAAGAGTGTTATTGAAAATTGTGTTAGGAATAGAATTGGCGATTCCAAAACCGTTTGGATGAAAAATTTAGGAATGGAATTATCAATTCCTAGGAATTGGCTATTCCTAGGCAATCCAAACGAGCCCTAAGAGTAATTTCAAGTAGCCAAATGGAATCATGGAGTCTAATTTGAACCCCTAATTGTTCTGAAAAGAATGCAAGGAATGATCACGGTGACAAAACCCTAGAATCACAATTCCTACGAATATCATCTTCTTCTAAAGTTTGATCCTCTATGTGTAGGGGTGTCAATGAAACCCGTTTACCCGTTTATCCTACCCGTACCGTATTCGATAAGGCGGGTATGGGTAAGGTTTTATTTTCGTTAGACTAACAGGTACGAGTACGGGTAAAGAAAAATTTTCGTTAACTTATCGGATACGGGTAAGGACAATTTCGTACCCATTATCAAACGGGTAAAATTTAAAAAAAATATATGTATATATAATCATGTTATTTGTATATTTCATAAGATATGTTATTAGTTTCGATCTTCATCCAAATTAATTTATGTTGATGAAAAAATTAATTTGTACTCTATTATATTATAATTTATAATTAGTTATATAGATATCTTTGAATTCCATTGATATGGAATAAATTTCATAATATTTTTTATATCTAATGTATTATCTAAATGTTTTACTTTATCCGTTATTTGACATTATTTATTTAACACATGATATTTTTTATTAAATTAATAATATCATTATTACCCATTATGTACCGTTACCGTACCCTTACCGTTAATTCTTAACGGGTACGGGTAGGATACGAGTAAAGCCATTTTTAACGGGTACGGATAAAAAAAATTTTAGCGGGTGCGTATATGAAAATACTTTCTACCGTACCGTACCGTACCCATTGACAGCCCTATCCATGTGCGGTTAAATGCACGCTTAACTATGGAATTAATTCGGCGAGAAAAAAACGTTAAAATATTTCCGAGGTGCACCCTATCAAGGTCCTATAACTAGAAGTTATTTATGTGTTGGCAACAAGCTTGCTAGCATGAATGCATAATGTGATATGTTTGCATCGTGCTGAATTAGTAGATAAGTCGACTGAGTTTTAAGAGGCTTTTTCTGGCTTTATTAGCCGAAGGATGATTAGAAATTTATTAACCCTCAAAAAATAAATAATTAAAATTTTCCTTTAGCTAGTTTCAAACATAAAAGTTTGCATCATATTGCAAGTGAACACAATGCACATGCCCCACACAAGCATGATACATTTAATTTCATTCTTTTTTTTACATTAATAATTCTAGTTTCAGATACTAAAGTGGTTTGCTGTGAAGGTCCTTTCGTTGCTGATGTAAAAAAAAAAGACGTATGAGTAAGCCGCCAACTATAATAACAAGGTAGATTAGTTGTAGACTTGTAGAAGCACAAAAAGTAATCGGAATTGCTTACCATCATCCTATATGATTCTATCATCCCCATCATCCCAGCGACACGTTTAATGCTTTTCATTTTCGGAAAGAATATATCCAGCGTTCCCATCCCCGTAAACGGAAAGTATTAAACGCGTCGCTCTTCTCATCCAGTGTCTACGCTCTTCTTCCCCCATCCCATCTTTCCTTTTCTGTTCACATCTACGCTCCTCTCATCTCAACCCTCTTATGCTAAGTATTGTAGTTGGTTTAGTATATTCAATGGCAATAGTATTAGCTTCAATAGTTAGTTTTATATCTTCAATAGTTAACTTAGTATTTTCAACAACAATAGTTTTAGCTTCAATAATTAGTTTTATATCTTCAATAGTTAGCTTAGTAAATTCAATGGTAATAGTTTCAACTTCAGTAGTTAGCTTAGTAACTTCAACGATAAGAATTTCAACTTCAACAATTAGCTTTGAAGTTAATAGGCTAACTGTTGAAGTTGAAACTATTACTCTTGAAGTTAAAAGCTAACTATTAAAGTTACTGAGCTAACTGTTGAAGTTACTAGGCTAACTATTGAAGTTGAAACTATTACACTTGAAGTTACTAGGATAACTGTTGAAATTACTAGGCTAACTATTGAAATTACTAGGCTAACTATTGAAGTTACTAAGCTAACTGTTGAAGTTATTAGGTTAACTGTTGAAGTTGAAACTATTACTCTTGAAGTTACTAAGCTAACTATTGAAGTTACTTAGTATCTTCAACAAAAATAGTTTTAGATTCAACAGCTAGAGGATGACGCTGAGCAGAATGGAAAGGGCGCGAGTAAACATGGAAAGCACGGACCAGAATGGAAAGGGCGCTAGGAATCGCTAGGATGATTCACGCGTTTTTCTGTTATTAATGAGCGGATGATGGGGATGATGGATCTAGCGGATGATCCTTATCAGGCCCGAAAAGTAATTGCATAAACAAATGTATGTTCAAATCCAAAAGCATGGCACCAACTCCGCTGCCCGATCGACCTTTCCCTTTATTTTATGGGAAATGACTATGGGCCCTATTTAGGCTTTCTAGACGTACTACATAATGATGATCAACAAGCTCAAATAACTGTTGATTTCTGAAATTAACATCCATTATTTTATTATATTTTTGCTCATCATCCAACATATCTGTCAAATTTGCATGATTTTTATATTCTGTGGGAAATAGTGGAGATGTTGCAGGGTCGCGGACCGCGACATGTCATCGCGGGCCGTGAACTGACTGGACGACTAGATATTGATCTGGTCATATGCACCCTTTGGGAAAGAGTGCTCTTTTATAAATAGATGATCTCTAGTCATTTTTTAAGAGTGGGAGACATAGAAAGACTGTGAGAGACATAATTTTATGAGAGAGAAACTCCACTAAGACTAGTGCTTCTTCTCCAATAAGCATAGTCACCATTAGAGAGAGATCCCATGGCCGAATTGAGTTCGGTTATCTCGTCAGAGTCAAGTCTGGCACTTGGACTGTGAATAGTGCGGATTGCAATCAATCCCCACTGACGATAGTAGAAGACGGGTCTGTGACGCAGCGAGACCATACGGTGAAGACTTGGTGTGAAGGAAACCCGTATTAAGAGGAGATTCTGACACGCTTCCGCATTCGGTATGAGTTATCGATTTTCTAACATTGGTATCAGAGCCCTATTCCTCTTTTTCGGTTTTAATGCATCATTAGAGCCTTATGGTCGATATCTGGTTGTTTGTTTGTGTTTTGTGTGCTCTAATTTCGTGATTTTTGGGAAGAAAGTTGATAAAACTCGAATTACTGTAGTCCAGATTTTGTAAACTGGTACAGTCTGATTGTCGAGGGCATAACTTAAGATCTGTTACTTCAATTCGAGTGAGGTTTGTTCTATTGAAAAGTGCTTCGAGTCTACTTTCTGGAATGCCCAAGAACTCGAAAATCGGATCAGTATACAGAAAGTTATCGCCGTTTTACCGAAAGGGTGCGAATCAGATTTCTGGACGAGATGCATGTCGCGACCCTCGGCAGATGGCCGCGATCCGCGACATGTTGATATGACCCAAACCTTATTTGTGCGACCAGTGGAAGGTTGTTGCGACCCGTGGAGGGTTGCTGCGACCCGCGACAAGGTCATATGTAATTCCAGAGTGTTTGTTATGATCGGTAGCATGTTGATTATGATCTACAACATCTGGAACTCAAGTTTTCACGAGAATTGAGACATAAATAAACCAGTACTTGTAGGATTGATACAAGTAAGCCCCAATTGACCATTAATTTTGGTTTAGAGAGTTCTTATACTTTGTTTTGTGACTATTTACAACATAGAACCCTAGAGACTGTCTTGATTAGTTTCGGGTTGTGACTTCTCTTCATTGGTTGAATGAGAAAGTTGCAAACACCATATGCCTAGACGGTATTTGGTAGAGATGTTTACTGGTATAGTGTCATTGATTCTGAGGTTTGTAAAATTGCCAGAATCAAAGTTCCAACATAATAGACTAGTTGCGAGCTGTAACAATTGGTTGCAAATTGCAATAGTTTTGTTCGGAAAACAGAGTTTGATTTCTCTGTACTTACGGATTGCAGTAGTGGGCTGCGGACCGTAGAGACGTGTTGCGGACCGCATAATGGACTTGCGGACTACGACATGAGACATATACATGCAGTAAAGTCACAATTAAAGATAGAATTTGACCAAAACTTGAAACTCCTGAATGTTAACACAACCAATGGTTAAATGGTTATCTTAGTAATAATCTTTGGTTGTTTGGTAATTGGTTTATCAAATTGTGAATATGATAGCACATGTGGTGTTGTCATTGGTTTGATGGTGCAAGTAGGTATCGTCTTGCCAATTACATGTGAGTGCACGTGTTGGGTGAATTTGGATTGGTAGACTAGTTTGTCTCATCCATATTCTGGAAATTTTGCATCAATTGAATTAATTGAAATCAATATTTCTTTGTTTGCAAGCGATGTTTGTTGCCCTAGGCTCTTTCTCACTTGCTGCAAAGATAGTATTTATTTCAGATTAATTTTAGATTGGATGGCAAAATCAGTGGTAGTACCAACCCATACTGTGCGTGTCTCTATTGTTGATTGGATTTGGCTTGCTTGAGAAGTTCATTGCTAATCTCTATTGAAATAGAATTGATAGATATGTATAATGTGTGAAATTACAATATCTCAATATCTTATAGAGGATTAGAATGTACTTGTAACCGTTATAATTCAGATTTAGAATCCTTAGTATATAAATGACGTGCTTAGAAAAGAAATACTATACTATTAGCATTGTGTTGTTGAATAGTATGAGTTAGATTATTCTTGTTATAATTTGAGTTTAGGTATCACTAATACCATGTGGGTATATCTCAAAGTTCAGTAAAGCTAATTGACAATAAACTTATGCAAACTCAATCGATTTTATGGGTTCGAGAAGCACCGTAGAGTGACATCTTACAACCGTATCAAAATAATTTGGAGTTGCATGAAGTATGTCATGTATGAACTAATAAGCAATAAGTGAATGTTTTTCTCATTTTTTGTGTTGAGAAATAGTTTCTTTGTGAAATTCACTGTTATGAAATTGTTCGTTCTTAAACGAACATTGCTTATTAGGATGGAATTCATGATAATTGTCAACTGTTAGTATATACTGTAGAGATTGTAGTGTTGACTCAAATGTATAAAAGATATTTGATTCTAAGCATATTAAGAGTACTAGAAATCTGATTTTGCAAATGAGTGTATGTGTTCTTGGTTGTAGTTAAGAAACATCATATTTGCTTAAGAAATCAGATTATATCTATGATTATTGTCAATTTCATAAGAAACAAATTATCTAGATGGAGGATTTAAAGTGAAAGTGCAGTTCTGGGAACTGACACATTGTTCTAGTCGCGACCCGCAGCAATCGGCTGCGACCCGCGACAGAAATAATCGCTCCATGATATTTATGTTTCTTTAATTGATAAAAATCTAGTACTAGTCATTAATTCTTTGGTGATGGATTGCTAAATTGAATTGATAAATGGTTATGTTTCTTGCATGTTACTTAGTCTCTTAGTTTGTGATTGTCATGGTATGCTATACTATTAGAGTTGGACATAGATATAAGTTGGCAGTCGAGGACTTGTGTCAAGCATATTTGTCAACTTGTGAATATAGTTAGCTGAAGTTGATTACTTGAAAGCTTTGCGTATAGTTGTTTGAGTATTAGAGATTTATTTGGATATTTTGTTCCAATATGAGGGCTGAACTTGGTGCCTTATGATTCATCACATTAAGACTATATTGGAAGTAGTCTCATTATAATTGACAGCTATAATTCAAGAAAAAGTTGATTTCGGATCAATAATTTTCTGAATATGGGTGAAGTCAATTTATAATGACAACTCTATAGTAAATCACGGATGTGATTCTGTGATTGTGGAGAAATTGCAGATCTTTTGTTGAGAACTGCAATATAGAGTTTTTACGGACCGCGATATTTGTCTGCGGACCGCGACAGATTGTGATGAATTGGACCTTGTAAGATATGGTTAAGAACAATATAGATGCGGTCTATATTTTGAATCTTGCGCCTCTTATCTCTAAGTTCTACTATTTAACGAACTATAAACTACAATAGATCCTAGTGTGGATGCTTAAGTAATTATAGGTTCTGTTGCATTTGGAGTGCACCTTCTCATAAAGTTTGAGGAACTTTATTGCAGAAGAAATAGTAGATATGCCATATGATTAAATCACAATACTAAAATAATTTCCTGTTGAGAGGGAGTTATTTTTTTGAGTAACTTAGAGTCGTTTGGAACCATTCTTGTGTTTAACATGTACTTGTCTGAGCATTGAGGAACATGAGGGGAATGAAGTGGTATTCCTCAACCTCATAGGACATGTGACATTAAATAAGAATCGGCTCAACAAGCTAGAGAAGTAACTCAAACTTATTGCTGCAATGCAAAATGAGATAAGTAAATGAAGAAATACTGAGATGTGGATTTTCTAAATTGATTTATTGCAAGGGCATTAATCAGTATGGCTCTTGATTAAATGCTAAGCAAAGTTATCAATTGAAGTATAAGACTCTGTTGTGGTAGGCTATACGAGAATACAGGGAGTCATACAAGTTAGTCTTATTCTAGCAATTTTGACTAGTATAAATTAGAAGTATAATTTATGGACTATTAACAGATTTTAGACAAAGTATATTGAATCTTCTACCTAGTTTGTGGCGGAATTATGGTAAAGTATGCAGCGAATGCGGACTTAACCGATTCAATAGTCTAAAATTAAATCATGTCAATAGAGTTTGTAGATTCTTTTGAACATGAATGTTATATTGTCCAAGAATAAGTTGCTAATTACATGGTGCATTATTGGCCGAAAAGAATAAGTCTGAGTGACTCTTGTCTAAATGTTGTTGATTAAGCCTTAATATGTTCTTGTGTCATACTTGAGAGATTATTCCAACATGTTTCTTGTTGTTACACAAGAGACTAGAATATTCTATATGATATTTGGTTGCATGGTAGGCAAGCCAAAATGATACGAGTTAGAAGAACATAAATATGAGTCTTGATACAAGTTATAAATTCATAAAACCTGTCACATGAAATAGGTTGCAAAAAGTCTGTCGCGGACCGCGGGAAGTGCCCGCGGATGGCAGCAGCATCTGTTTGCATAAAGACTTCCGCGGACCGCGAATGGTTCCCGCGGACCGCGAGAAAGTTTATTGTAAAATTGCAACATGGGTATTTAGGAACCAAAGTGAGTTGGTGCAGGACTGCAACTAGGTGTTTGCAGACCGCAATAGTACCATGTGACAGATGAAAGCCAATTCTATAGTTATTTGAGAAAAGTCCAAGGGACTTGAGATATCTGAATGGTACGTGCATGCTAAGTTATCAAGGCAATATACTTGTGTTTGGTTTGCCTGTTGAGAGGAAACCTAGATAAATTCAAGTTTACATTAGATATGTAGATTGGTTGATAACATTATTTCTTGATGTGGCAAGAAATATTATTTTTACTCGCTCGTATTGGAGTTGGAGTAAATGAGTTGTCATTCTCATTTTGGATATGAGAATATAGCATCTTAGTTGTACTAGCTTACTCATGTGAGAGTGGAGCGTGTAGCATGATTGAATATCATGACTAGAGGGAGTTTGGTTGAGTATAATCCTATATACAATTGGAGATTGTTATGACCTAGAGGGAGTCGATAACAACTTATTGTAATTGTATGGCTTTTGAAGCGTACTATGGATTATGAGAAGAACCAAACATATTCAGATATGAAATTAGAGACATGAATTTGTGATAGCACAGTTAGAGTTGATCGTGGATCAAGTACATGCCTAGTGTGTATAGGTTGTGACTGTACTTGAGAGTGATACTCGTTGGTAAATTTGAACATGAAATATGGATATAGTAAAATTATGTTTTACTGTTGTTCGAATTGAGGATGGTACTTATAGTAGCATGTCAATAGGCTGAGATTGGCTCTCTCACATGAGCAATCGTCTTTGACGTCTGGGACGGGGAGAGATAAGACTTATCAAGCTAGTTATGCTTAGTATGGGACTAAGATGCCATTTGGGGCAACTAGAGCTTGATGTCGCCTTAGTCAAGGACTAAGATAAGATCACAATATGGTGGTCGACATGAATTGTTCCCCACAGTTCATGAAGCCTATTATTAGCCGAGGTGAGTGGCCTTGCAAGACACTCCGGGAGTGTAGTTGCGAAGGCACTCAGGGTTAGTTACAATGGATGCGATCTAGACCATAGATGCATGGTTTGTGACTAGACCTGGACTCGTACAGTGTTTTAAATCGTTTGACATGCGTCTGCTCATGGCAGAATAACACTGTAGCATGCGTTTCATATTGCATGTGCTTAGCGACACGTGGGAAATGAGTTAAGTGACCTAGATGGTCATCCCTGCCTTCTCATTGTGTGAGACCCACAACTACGTACCCTTATCACTCTTGACTATGTCATGAGAGAGGGAGCTGATGTATGCTACTTCCTTATGTTACCAATGACGATGAACTATACCGTCTGTCGGGGCATTTGTCAGAAAGCAATCAGTTTCTAATCGAGTGACATGAGTGCAAAAGGAAGGTAATTGTGATTACACTATTTGACTTACTTGTGATTCACCGTACGGCCAATCATATCACTTGGGACATTGATTGGGAATACATGTGAGTAATGTGGATTAGGCACTGTCCAAGAGGGAGTGCGAAGTGCTTAGTTGGGTGTGTATCCAATTGACCTAGGGTATGAGATACTGCTTTAATTAACAAGTTTGTTAAATGTCCTAGATAGCTTTAACTGGCTTCCTCTAGGATTCAGGTTTGCAGGTATCGCTAGTCGCACGGTCCATGCCAATATGAAGACTTGACTATAATAGAGATAACATCTCCAAGAGGGAGATTGTGGGAAATAGTGGAGATGTTGCAGGGTCGCGGACCGCGACATGTCATCGCGGGCCGTGAACTGACTGGACGACTAGATATTGATCTGGTCATATGCACCCTTTGGGAAAGAGTGCTCTCTTATAAATAGATGATCTCTGGTCATTTCTTAAGAGTGGGAGACATAGAAAGACTGTGAGAGACAGAATTTTATGAGAGAGAAACTCCACTAAGACTAGTGCTTCTTCTCCAATAAGCATAGTCACCATTAGAGAGAGATCCCATGGCCGAATTGAGTTCGATTATCTCGTCAGAGTCAAGTCTGGCACTTGGACTGTGAATAGTGCGGGATTGCAATCAATCCCCACTGGCGATAATAGAAGACGGGGCTGTGACGCAGCGAGACCACACGGTGAAGACTTGGTGTGAAGGAAACCCGTATTAAGAGGAGATTCTGACACGCTTCCGTATTCGGTATGAGTTATCGATTTTCTAACATATTCAATATTTCAAACAATGCCATTCTGCTTTTACATTCCCAAAGATTTGTGTGCTGGTTCTGAAAAGATAACGTGAACCTCAAATATATTAAAGATTGAAAGGCATTTCTTTGGTCAGCTTAATCTTGTGTTTAACAATCGGTTTCTAATTTTCTATATAAGGAAGAAGTAGACTTGTTGAAAAAATCGATAAGGATACCCTCTAGTCATTACCTTTTTTTTTTTTTTCCCTAATTAAGGAGGCTCTCGATTGTGGGACTGATACCCAAATGGACCTTAGTGTTAAAGCATGTTTCTATTACCTTCTTTGTATTGAATCTGGAATGATTCATCTTTTAACAGTTTCGTGCATTTACGGGGACACAGAGGCGTTACAGCCTTATCTCTGCCACTGCTAGCGGTGGAGGCATTGGTTTAATCCGACAGCCTTTTTGCTTCTCCCCTTATTTGCTCCTCCCGGCTACTTTTGTTCTTTTCTTTTTGTATAGATTTTTAGCATCTCAGAGTAGTTTCTTTGTCATAATTTGCTTCATGTATGAATAGGAGAAACGAGCAATTAGTGGTGGCCTGGTGGGCGCCAAAATCAATTGGAGACAACAAAGTTTGTGAAGAGTTTTATTGTACTCCTTGGTTAATTGAAAGAAAGTTCTAATTATAATATTTTTCTCTCCAATAAATTCAATAAATTCCACTGCTAAAAATTAAAAGTCCAACATAATAGGTATATAACTGTGTACCATTGTTCTGAAGCATCGAACATATGTTGAATAGGTGTATTGTATCGAGCACGCTCTTTCTTTCGCGAACGAAATCTTTTGATTGCCCACCCGTCCAGAGGATTCTCGGGACATTTTTGATATGTATCCATCCGATCAATAATGAATGTCCGTAAATAATACCAAATTGACAGGTTTGAAAAAAAAATTAATCATTGAGATCAAATCGGATGGCCCCGATCAAAAGACGTCCACTGAAAGTTTTAAGAAAATGTCCCGAGGATCTGGATTCCTTTCTTCTGCGCTGAAATACATATAAGACAAAACCACGTTGCTCACCGAGTCACGAGTGTTCCGCTTCCCAAGCCCATACTAATACTTCGATCTATTGCCAGTCCTTATTGGGCTACACCCGTCTCTACTCAACGCCTTCTTAGTCCCTTCAGGCTGCCAGCCCATTTCCCATTTCCAAGAGAACAGTTTTTTGGTCGAACCATTGCACGAGTGGGACAATGGATGGTAACCCTTAGGGCTTGCTTCAGAAGAGAGTAACGGAAACTAAGGTAAGGAACGGGAAGGGAAGAAAGACTAAGGAAGTTTAAGACAATTAATAGTGGTACCTTGCTCCAGATTTAATAAACATACATAGAAAATAATGGTGTTAATATTTTCTCTAATATATAAAAAGACGATATTGCCCTTCTAATTTTGTTGGAAGGAAAATGATAGATTTATAAAGAAAGGGTATTATTGTAAAGTTATTTGAATATCTGGGGTTTCCTTGCTACACCCCGATTTTGGGGGTAACCAGCAGTCTCTTTAAATCAGCTATTGTGTAAAGTTCATTTCCTTGAGTTCTCCCTGATTCACCCAGCAGAACAACTTGGAGCAAGGAACATGCGTTTCACTTCCTTACCTTAGCTCCCATTACCCTATTCTGGAGCAGGCCCTTAGAGACTAAGGGTGCATAACGTGGATAACAATCACGAAATTAAGCTCTTGCATTGACCATTTCGATTATAGTACGAAACAAAATTTTATTTGCGTCAACCCTTTCATTTCAAGAGACGATTGTCTCGCACCTTTTTGGACCCTGATCCTCGGAAGGGGGAATGACCGGATGCTTCCGCGGGAGAAAAAGATATTGCGGACTAGATATCCCTCGATCGTCTCAAAACTCAGACATCAGCACCCACCTAAACAGGATGGGGCTGTCGGCGCGGTTTCGAGTTTCTCGAGAGTTTGATTGTTTACTGCAGGTCCTTTTTCTCCAATAGGTGCAAGCCCCTACTGTTAATTATCTCTGAACCAAGTCGAGAGCACCTCTAGATCGGGATAGTCAATGGATTAGGCATAACGGTCCATTTCTTATTATTCTTACGAAAAGATGTCTAACATTAAAATAATAGGGGCAATTCCATAATATGCAGGATGCATGCAAAATGATGACATGAGCAGACATAAGGGTGCGAGAGAGTTGACATGATGCAAGGCTGACATGTGAAGAAATGCGATCCATTATCCTTACTTGTTATCATTATTACATGTATGTATTATTGTTTTTTTTTTAATAAACGGGGTTTGAAGTTTTGGGATTTCTGGGATTTGGTTTTGGATAGTCATCAATTGACTTTGGTTTAATACTTAACCATTTTAATTTTATTCTTCCTAAGCTAAACATATTGCAAACTCAAAAAAGAACGGACATAGACATGTAAAGTCTTGGTATCCAGATTCATCGAAGCCCCTAGTATTTTTTGTGACTTCAATTTATCAACATTTTTAAGACTTTGGTCCGTTTGTTGACATGTTAAAATCAATGTTATCAGACATTTATGGTTTCTCAAGCATTTAAGCATGTAGAGGTTCCGGTCTTTGAACGTGTGTCGATTTTGGTGAACTATTGACATGTTGAACTTTTGGCCCTGCGACGTGTAAGAGTTTGGTTATGAGAACATTTTAAACTCTGGTATTAAGACGTGTTTTAAAGTTCTGGTCACTTTGGACATTTTAAACTTTGATCTTTCTATGTTCTAGAATTTTATTTATAAAATTCTGATTTTTCAGACATGTTAAAGTTTGGACCCTAGATTCTGGAAATTTGGATATTAATCTGGGGTCTTGTTTTTGTTGTTCTGGGTTTCACCTTTCCGAGGTTTGATTTTGTTTCTGGATTTGTGCTATCTTGGGTTTTAAATTTCTGGATTTGGGGTTTGATTTTGGACTTGGATTTTCTGAATTTAGATTTAATTTTGAGTTTGAATTTTTTGGATTTGGATTTGATTTTTGAATTTGGATTTTCTGGATTTGGATTTGATTTTTTGAGTTTGGATTTTTTTTTTTTTTTGGTCCTTGAATTCTGGTTTGGTTCTGGCTTTTTATTTTTTTTATTTCTGGGTTCTCTAGGGATTTGGATTTGGATTTCTTTCAAGTCCTGACGGCAATTGCCGCTTAATTGTACCTGCTGTCAAAGGGGTTCATACCCTTCCACTTTTATCAATTTAGTGTGGGCCGACTTTGAGGTATTTTGCGCATTAAAAATTTTTTAGACTTTATTATTTCAATTTTGACTTCCCATTTTATTGAGAATTTGGCTTTAAAGCATCATATGAAAATAATCATCATAATTTTCTGGACATTTTGATATTTTGTGGGAATTTTATGGATTATCTGGCTATTTTTAATGCATTTTTGAAGTTTTTGTGATGTTAGAAAATTCTCATTGGTTCTGGATTTGGTGTTTCGTGTTTTGCCTGTCAAAGACCCGCTGCACGTTCCGCGCCACAGAGGATCAAAAGGTGCTAGGATTTGAAGTTGACTCGGCCGCTTGGTTCACGCATTGACCTGTGCACCGGGTGAACTTGTGTTAGGTTTGAATTCGTCCCATGGGCCCCACCAATCGATACTTAGTTTTCGTGCGCCTGTTTGACCCAATTTCATGGTGCTCAATTCATGGAAATGATTGAATAAGTTTATGGAGCAATAAATACAAAGGGATTTGAGAAAAATCATGGAAAATACCAAACGAACTCCAAAAATTATGAAAAATTACTCAAAAATATAGTGGAGCATGAAAAAAATTATGGTGCCCTTATAAATATCAAAGATGCTGCAAAAGACCCATTTTATGCAAAGAAACCCCCGAAAACCATAAAATTACCAAAAATAAATCCATGGGAAATTTCATAAAATCCTTTGAACCATTAAATTTCTCATATTTTTCTGAGTCTACCCATAAAATTTTATCTAAAAATACCCTTGGAAAGGCCCTCAAATCATTTATTTTCAATTGATAGTAAATAATTGATAGAAATTTAAATGAAAAAAAAAAAAACAAGAAAACCCCAGAAAAATCCTGAGACTTGGGCGCGTGCACCCCATTGCAGCAGATCCGGGGAATGGGAGTGAGGCGCTAGATTTGAAATTCCTTCATCCCGCCTCAAGGGTTGTCTGGACCCGGTGCATGAACCGAAAACATTAAAATCCTTTGATCGATCACTGGCTCACAACAGACCAAGCTCACCCATCTCATTCTTTCTCACTTAATCCGACATGTGGGACCAAGAGTGAAGAGTTCATCTTCTCCCACGGAACAGAAGAAAAAAGGGAATCGCGAAGGAGGAAAGGGGGGCGCTGGAGCTCGTAACCGCCTAACGGCCTAACCACTCGGCCAACTGACTCTCCCAAATTCTTTCAGCTACCTTCTAGAAGCGCTGGAGTGTAACGCAATGAGAACCGTCAGATCCAAGGTTGATCCGTGGGTAGGTGGGACGAAGGGCTGAGATTAACCAAGCTATCTTCCTTCCAAGAGAAGCTATCGGGCATCCCACGCCTATATATACCCCATGGCTCGAAGAAACAGGGGCTCCTCCCTTCATTGAGGCACACGCACCAAATCTCAGGCACCAAGCCGGAGCCATTAATCCTCCATTTCCAGCTTAGGTAGAAAGGGAGAGAGAGAGAGCATTTCAACAAGCAACTTGTAGGCAATCTTAGAAGAAAGAAATTAGGTGAAATTTGAGCTATTCAAGCGATTTTAATCGACAAAGAAGCAAGAGGTAGGTGTGATTCAAAGGTTTGTAACTGAAATTTGGGGTTTTTTTGAAGTGAAAATTGAATTCTTGCTTTGAAGTTTTCATCAAATTCTTTTCCGCGATTTTGATCCAGTAGCATGTCTTGCAATTAGATTGCTATTTTATATCGGCTATTCCCTTTATTACATCGAGTCTTTTCTTAATTTAAGTGGTGAATGCAAGTTCAAATCCCAATTGGCATCTGTAAGTCTTTTCTTTGACTAATGTTGACCACAACGTCAGATCAGATAGCGCCTAGTGCTTGATGATCTTGATCGAATAACTGATCTTAAATTACTAAATTGAGTTCTTAATTGCGTTAAAGTACACTTGGAAGGATCAAGTAAAAGGTGCTTGCGAAGTATTCAATTTTCTTTTCCTTAAGATTACCCTCTGACTGCGCCTAGCGCATGAGGAAGGTGATCGATCAACCTCAATTAACCACCAGCAATGACTTTCAGTTAAGATCTGACTGCGCCTAGCGCATGAAAGATCTGACGAGAGAGTCGTTACTCGTCTGTGCCTTAATCACAATTTGACTGCGCCTAGCGCATGAGAAATGTGATTAGGATGAACTCGTCTTAGATCACTCCTTAGCCTAGCTTTGGAGACCTTAGTCGAGTAGTGTTGCTCAGATTAAGTATATGATGGCATGTTAAGTCATGCTCGTTATATACTTAATTGAGTTTACACTAGGTGTTATGCTATGTACTATATTTCATTAAATTGTTGGATTGGCATACATAGGTGATATTGACCGAACTGGAGCTATTTCATATGCTCAATATTGATATAAGTGTGCATTTAGATATTAGATGCCAGCTATAAACAGTAAAAGTACAATTAATAAAAATCCCTGAGCCTTGGTGAAAAATGAAAGTTTGCTTGGTAAATTTTGGAGAACTAGACATTAGATATGCTTTGCTGTAAATTCCTTGTCTTTGCATATATCTCTCTGATAACCTTTTATTTGAATTCATGTCTAAGCTCACAGGTCCCTGAATAAAAAAAGAGAGGTTGCACTTTTCATTCTTATATTGATAGTAGTGAACTGTTATGGTTGAGAAGATATGACAAAGGCGTTTTAATTGAAAGCATGATATCAATTATCATTTACTAATGTTTAAATAAACCTGCAATATGAGTAATTTAGGTTATGTCATGCCTTTTTCAGAGGGTCACTAGGTAAGTGTGTATTTATTGAAAAACTAAGGACATGTGGTATTCTGGTATCCCAAAATGCTATTCTGATGCTTGACAATTCTAAGAAGTGATGCTCTGCAATAATATAAGACATGTGGGTTTATCTGCAAAAATAATTAACAGTTGTGACTTTAGATAACGAAATTTTATTCTTGGTTCACAAGACCAGCGTATATTGTTTTGAGATGGTAAGGATTGTGGTTTTGACTGGTATTTGACTCTTTTTAGAACGTGGGAAGTTTGTTTGTAATTGTCTCAACTAAAACTATTAGATATTCCTTTTGGTCTAGAAGTTAAAGACAATAGCAAGAATGTTGTCAAAGTATTTGTATTCTAAAACATTGCACTTATATTTGATGTTTCTTGTAGATAAGACTTGTGAGTTTAGTTGCAAAAATTAGGAAAATTGATATAGCTCAAGATATTGAGGATTGCATTCCTTGTTTACGAGACCAGTACATGTTCTCTTGATGCTAAAGAAATCATGGCCTGACTATTGATTTGTACCGCTTTTAATTAGTTTTACAATTTTACTGGTATAATGTTATGTGTGACTGAATATGGACACACATATAAACACTTTGAAGCTTTACTAATGATATGTGTTTATAAGGGTCCGTATTGTTAACCTGTAGCACCCATGAATTCCTTGACATAACTAGCCCACAGTTATTTAAATTCGGTTCCAGGATACAAATTACACATGAAAATCACATTAATTAAACGCTCTAGGGTGTAAACCAAGCTGCCAATTAAGTTCCCTTGCTTTACCTCACCTGATCACCTTTCTATTCCCTGTACCTATCTCCACATGCTATCTCCACATGCTGTATCTATGTGAGTTACATTAAACTGTCCATGTTCTTTTGGTACCAGACTATACCTGATATGCAAATACATGAGTAATATGTTAAAGAAAAGTGCATCAATTGGTGGGTCTGGATAACAATTAATAGGCACGTATGAATATTAAGATAATTGAGTTAATATGATATCATATCCAAGCTAAACTGAATCAGATCCCAATATCTTTCCTTCTGTACCACTTTCCTTACTTCACCGTATCAACCATTGGCCCCGCCACCAAAATTGAGCAAACGCAAACCCAAATGAATACATAATCCCTATCTCCTCACTCTCGTAAATCTAGAGAGATAAGTCTCGTCGACCATGGTGGCTCCGATCGGTGGAAACAAAAAAAACTAGAAATTTCAGGGGTTAAATTGAATAAAAAACTTTAGAACTGTCGATAAAATTTGACTTTTCTGATCTAGTAGAGGCGACGCAAGCTAAACGGAGGTTACCACGATGTTCTCCTCTGTCCCACGGTTACAATGCTCCCAATCTCGTCATACGCAGACGTCTAGATCGCCGGAACGTCGCCGTGAAGGACCGGGCACTAAACGAAAATAGTACAGGGACTTTGATGCAAATTTCCTGCCTCTCTCAGAGCTTCAGCGCCAAGATCCAGCGGATCGTCTGTGGCGGATTATGTGTGGCAGTCTTAATCACTCGCTACACGGAAATCACGCGGAGAAATCGCGTTTAAACACGTCGAGTCGACGCTGCTGAGTCAGCTGACGCGTCAGCATAGGCTTGGACCAATAGGAAAATTCAGAAATAGGATAAAACTTTAGAAATTCGTTAAAAATAGTAGAAAGCTCCGAAAATTTCAAACAAAATATCTTTAAAATCCTAAAAATCTGTAGAATCTAGATTCCCTGATATTTTGGTATAAAATTTTGACAAAATGTACTCCTTTTATATTTTTAAAGTATTTTCCTTAAATTCGAATTTTATAAATTGCCCAAACTTTGTAAATTCACCAAAATTAATAGGAAACTCAAAAAAAAATACAAATAAAATATCCTCGAAATTCTACAAATCTTTAGAATCCATATTTACTAGTATTTTCATATAAAAATCTTTCAAAATACTAGTCTTTTATATTTTTGAAGTATTTTGGTCATAAAAATGAATTTTATAAAAAAATAATAAACATAATAAAACTTAGATAAATCTTCTATAAAAATTTTCAAACAAAATTTAAGTAATTTCAATGTTAAAACAATCTTGAAGGGACTATTTTCAAACTAAATACTTTCAAACAAGCATTTTCAAAAGATTTAAAAAAAGTGAATTTGAAATCTTTAAATTTCTAAAATCAAAATAAAGGAAAATAATAAGAATCACTAAAACCCAAATAGAAATATTAGAGAATTAAAAGTCAAGCATGATACCCAAAGTCAAAGTCGAAACCTCTTCAGGTAAGGAAAAGTCATGCTCCGAGATCAAGATCAACGCTAACACAAAGTCAAATCGTCTCTTCAGAAGCCGATTCCTGCAGCGGCCCAACATAGCCCTTGGAATCCACATCTCCTTTGCTCCTACAGCGACCCACACAGTCCCAGGAACCAATTCCTATAGCGACTCACACAGTCCCAGGAATTAAATCTATCATTTGTTCCTACAGCGACCCACACAGTCCCAGGAACCAATTCCTACAGCGACTCAAATAGTCCCAGGAATCAAATCTTTCCTTTGTTCCTACAGCGACCCACACAGTCTTAGGAACTGATTCCTACAGCGACTCAAATAGTCCCTGGAATCAAATCTTTCCTTTGTTCCTACAGCGACCCACACAGTCTCAGGAACTAATTCCTACAGCGATCCACACAGTCCCAGGAATTAAATCCTTCCTTATTCCTATAGCGACCCACATAGTCCCAGGAGCCAATTCCTACAGCGACCCACACAGTCCCAGGAACCAATTCCTATAGCGACTCACAAAGTCCCAGGAATAAAATCCAAAAGCTTTGCCCTTACAAGTCATGAAACTATCAGAAACCAATTCCTATAGCGACTCACACAGTCCCAGGAATAAAATCCAAAATCTTTCGTCCTTACAAGTCATCAAACGATCAGAAATCAATTCCTATAGCGACTCACACAGTCCCAGGAATAAAATTCAAAATCTTTTGTCCTTACAAGTTATCAAACGATCAAAAACCAATTCCTACAAACTGCCAAAATCAAGCTATCATCCGAAACCTATCCGATAAGACAAGTTTAACAAAGTCATTAATAAAACGTTTCGATATCCTCAATTAGGTCCCGTTAAATAGGTTTGGTACCGTTAATTGAGTCCGATTTAAACCAAAAGAAATAAATCATCTATTTTCTCAATTGTGCCCCGTCAATTAAATTTGGTAACATCAATTGAGTTTAGTTCAATCTTAAAGTAAATTGAGATAACAACTTTTCTAGCCTACAACATATAATTTCTCAAATCCCTTAATCAGAGGTTCTCGTGATTCGTCACGGGGTAATTAACAATAGGGGCTTGCGCCTATTGGAAGGAAAGGATCCACAAAATTAATAAACCCTCATGAGAATAGATTCTCGTTAATGTTTTTCTTGTTGTCAAGAAGCATTTTATACTTGAATTTAAGCTCGTGAGGGGTGAATCTAAGGCTTATTTCCGTTCTTGAGGAAACCCTATCATTCTTCGAGAAATGACGAAAAAGTCCACACAGCGCCGTATCTATCCTGTCCTGGGTCCATTCAGCACTCGTCTCACTCTCTCTCCCTGAGTGGTTCTGTTCTGAACTTGACTGGACATCTCTGGTTCTCTATCAGTGACGGATTCCGGCTGTCGTGACGACTCTGGCTAGGTTGTAGAACATCCTGGCAGTGTCTAGAGTTCATCTATGCTGCCTTTTTGAGGTGAGTCTGTCTAACGACTCTCAGTGGTGTTCCTTCACCTGGAAGGGCTCCTTGTGCGTCGTGGGGATACTATGAGATTGTGTGTAGTGTTAAAGTACCTTTTGCTTTCAACATTAATCGCAATTTTATTTTTCTTTATAAACAATGCCGCAATATAGGGGTGTTACAGGTAATCTAAAAGAATGATGTGAGTATGAAACGGACAGATGCAACATGTCAGATGGTCTTGTTCTATGCACTAACTCAGGTCAATTTCAATTTTTGTTCTTTTTTCTCTTATACAGACAGAGAATGGAGGGTATTTCATTTATTAAGTCTTGGAGCTTACTAAGTTATGCAAGTACATGATAGAAATGTGGACTCATGGATTGATACAGTAATACAAGAAAATCTTAAAATGCTGGTGGCGGAAGGTTTCTAATTAAGGAAATGAATTTCAGAAATATGGTGCTTTTGGTGTAAGATCTACGAACAAACTGGCCTAGGATGCATATATTTGTTATCATGCCTATTTATTATCTTTACTAGACATATTTTTGTCTAAAGAGGGGAAATAAAATAAATTATACAATCTGGGCTCAAACTCTCTATATTGAGGATATACATTTTGACAGAATATATTTTTAGTGTATATATAGATAAGAGGTTTTCAAAACATGTATATATTTTTGGTGTCAATAACTGACATGACATCCATGGGGCATGGATCTTATTTCACACACCTCATAGGGTCAGTTGTTACCAACATAAAAAAAAACTTTGGAGGAAATACATATGCATTTATAGAAAAGGACCCATAGAACTCTACTTTATGTAACCAGAGTAAGCCAGCAGATGATATATCCTTCATGAGAAATGGATCTAATTTCACACTTCCCATGAAAGTTAACAGCCACTAATTACACTAAGAGGAGACCAGCATTAACTACTCACTATACATATCAGTAGGGGAATGATGCACGAACTTTAATGCACATGTATTATATATTTTATTTCTAGTAACTAACTTAACATCCATGGGGAATGGATCTAATTTCACACAACCCATGGAGTCAGCAGCTACCAGTTCATGCAAATGAACAAAAAAAGTATGAACTTCTAAGGGGAAAACTTGTTTCACACGCCCTATGAATATCAACACAATTTTCCGGAAGGGCATGCATAAAGAAAAAAGAAATAGAATAAGGAGAAAACGGCTTTTATTTAACACAAAACTCCATGAATGAACTATATTCACAGCTTAACTACTGACCAAATGATGAATGAAATCATGTTTCTAATCAAAAGAGAAAAGAGAAAAGAAAATAGAATGTAATCAAAAGCTTTATTTCAATAAACTGGAGGCCATTACACATTACCTTGCTTAAAACAATTTACAATTTCAAAATAACAGCAATTCGACTAAAACAATGGCCTCCCCTTTTTCTGTGGAGAAGGTCTTCTTTTATAGAGGAGATGCTAGGGTTTTGCTTCAGCTCTTGGTGCCACCTGACAGCATCATCTTTCTCTTGGTTTTGATGGATGGCTTAGATGTGAGCGTGCTCCCCAAGCTTGCTTTTGAAATCATATCTTCACATGTCTCTATTACTGTAATGTTATACCTTCCAATAATCTTTTGCCAACTGGTCATTTAGCAATTGAAATGGCATGCAATAGTAAACTTTGTGATTTTGAATTCACTTCATTTTACTTGCCATGTAGGATCACCATGACATGTGGGCCAAGGTGTTGTATAACACATGAAGACAACAGTATCATCCTTACTTTTTTTCACTATTCTCAGCCTTAAGAGAAAGGTATTTTGGGCGCCAGTTGTTAAGAGGGACAGGTGGCATGCATCCCTGCCTCCATAGGCAATCAAGGGCGTGGATGGTCTTGTGAAGGCATCAGCTTCTGAATTCATAGCTGCAGCTACGTTGCATAGGCTTCAGGGGGTATTTTTTGTTCTCCATTTGTGTGTTATTCTATCTTTATGAACACTGAATTGGAGACTCCATTAACCTCTATAGGATTCCAATTATATCCCTTAGCACTAGCATATCTCCTTTTCCAGAAGGAGGGTATAACTGGTAACATAACTGCCTTTTATCCATAATTTGACAGCTGGTTCTTTCTAATTGGTGATACTCCCATGTTTGCTGTTTTGATTTTCAGGGAAACAGCTTTGTACCTAAGAGGATTTGTGTTGTCTCCTTATGATTGGTCGAGAAGAAACCAATTAATTCAGAACGCATGGGAGAAGGTACACTCTTCATGTCAGGTGCTTCCTTTTTCCTAATTGAGTAACCACTAATTTCCAATTCTCTCCATTTCATTTTCAACGCTTCTTGAAGTAGCAGTCATTACAACCGTTTCAGCAATTCAGTATTCAAGTGACTCATGTTGGAGTTCACTTATCAGAGGCAATATTAATTCAATTATCAAAGATGCTAATTATTCGCATTTCTTTCAGAATATGTACAAACATTGCTTCTAATATCAATCTATTGCAATCTAACTTTGTGGACATTTGCTTTAGGAATTAAATACCACTAATAACCCACTAATACTTTATAATCGCTTTTACCATTCTTTTAGCATCTCTGCCACTCAATTAAATGTCTTTATGATGCAAATTCCGAAGGGTATAGTGGTTATTTAGTGGTGTTTATATACTCTATCCATATGTTTCATCCCTTTGTCCTTTCTTCTAATTACTGATTTGCCCATGGGGCCCACATAAGAAAACTCATGCGTTGCATTTGCATAACTCTTAATCCCCAGGTCGCTATCTATCCTCTTTGAGCATTCTCTGATTTTCATGCTCCACTTTCTGTCACCTCCTGAACAACATTTAATACTTGTACTATGAAGGGGATAAAGCCATCACAGTTCCTTCCATCAATGGCTAAAATTGAAGAGGTGAGCTTACCCTTCCTCAGTCAAAAGAATCTCCACAGTAGTAGACATTCTTTTCCAGACGTAGGCTGTGAAGAGTGTACTAACTTTTCCATTTGCTTTTCTTCTTCATCTTTTCACCTTTTTATACACCGGACTTCTCCAGTGCACACGAGAGTTCGAATTTACAGCGCTATATTATGCCTTTCATATCACCTGAGCGCATACCCATGCTGATATACATATGGAAAGCGCTAACTAAAGATATCCCACATCATCTCTCCTTTTATACCAACTCTTTCATTCATTTCGAGTCTGACGCCATGGCTGGTGGCACTGTCCCCTCCTTTCGACGAAATTGAGGTCTGCTGACTCGCCATTTCTCCTACTTCATCAAAACAACTATCGAGGTAATATACTTCATCAATTTCTCGTTATCTTTGCTCAATTTCACATTTCTTTTCTCGACATTCATCCCGAGTCTCTTTCCAATTGATCTTCCCCAGCATTTTTCTCTCGTCGAGTTCGGTGTCATTGGACTCAGGAGCTTATCGCCTACACAGCGGTGCATTTGGTCTGGTCTGAGATGGCGTAGAACGACGGCGGAGCTCTTCTTCACGCCGGCGCACGCAGTTTGCTCTTCAGGTAACTATCTTTCTTTCTCTCCCCTTTTCTTTTGTTTCCATTAAGAGAGTCGAGAGACCCACGAGAATGGGCTAATGAGGTAGTGACGCGTGTCCCGTCGAAACCAGACTTGGTTGAACCATATAGCTGTTGCGCGACTCTGCCGACTAAGCCATTTTTCGATTCTGTTGGCAAGTAGGGCTCAACCGGATTAAAAATCCGAGATGGTTATTGGGCCAAAATAATGAAATGGGCCAAGTTTAGTTTCATAATATAATCGACATTTAAACGGTCCAAGTGCCCTTTATATTCAGTCTTGGCCCAACTCGGAAATAATCCCATCTATTTGCCATTTATTCCGGTATAAATCCCCTCCATCGGCTCTGGTAATGGATCTGTCCATTGGCTAGGATATTAGAAGAGTATTAGGCTGTCCCAACTTTAAAAAACCCCATTGGTATACTTCCTTTGGTCATTTTGACATGAAATTTTGTAGGATCCTTTAGAAAAATACATGCAGTATGGCCATCAACAATTTTCTATTTTAGGGATTATATTAACTAGTCAATTAATTAATTGCGTAGGGTTAGTCATATTTCACACAATTTAATCAACTAGTTAATCATATGGGTTTCAAATATTTGTCTGTTGAGGCTCCCACTATTTGAAGGTGGGATCGCCATTGTGAAATTAATTTCATTAGGTACCACTTTTTCTTTTTGCAGGTTTCTTTTCAGACGTCTGACGACTTTGCCATATGGCAAATTTTAGAGGCAAACAACGATCAAAACGATCGAAACGATCAATTTTTTATCAATTAATTTTTATATTTATTTTTCTATTTTGCATGTAATCATGTTTGATTCGTTGTTTTGACAATTAATTTTTATACCTATTTTGCTATTTCACCATAACTAGCTAGATTCGATATTTCAATATTTTCGATTCATGAAAATTTATTCACAAATACTTAAAAGATACATAAAAAGTTAAACAAAAATAAACAATTTCATTAATCATTTCGTTTAATAAACGAACATAAAAATAGTTTCATTAACCGTTTCACATGGAAGAAATGAAACGATCTGTTGGAGTTATGTCCTAGAAGTCAATATTTAATGACTTATTTTCTTAGTTTATGTTAATGATGATATTTGATCATTTGTTCCTAGAGTTTATTATTGACAGATCATTCAGGTTGAGGATCTGAATTGTAGATCTCTGTGGATCATTCATTAGAATGACAATAATAAATCTAAATCGTCCATAATCTTGATAATTAACAAGGAACATTAATTATCATAAAAGATTAGTATGCAAGTTAAGTGATGATTAAGTTCTACAAATCATAGGTAAGGAGTTACCAACTTAATTGCATATGTGTATGTTATTGGAACATAGTACAGGACTTGACCCAATGAAATAAACATATGGATTGTGTTATGTGTCATTGTTTATTTCATATGAGTTTGATTCTAAGTTTGAGATGTTCATCTTTTCCACATGAGGATAGGTTCAATAAATATCGTCTAAAGTTGATTCCTGATAAAGGCTGCTATAAGGACTTTATTTATGTTCTCTTGAATTGTGCGGGGAAAAGTTGTTCATCAAGAAAACTGTATGTCCCTCATTAGTATACCTAGTGAGTGATGATATCTGTTTGGGCCCCTTGATGGAGTTGGATCATATGCATGCAAACTAGACGATCAACTCTAGATCAAGAAATGTATAATATGCAAGAATGACACATTCCTATCTTGGATTATACAAGGATATCATGTGACATAAGAATCAGACAAAGAAATACTAATATTTCTTATGCAGGATTGAGATATTGTAACGGTACATTATTTATACGAATTGGGAATCATAACGTGTTGCTAGATACCGCTTATGATTATTGGAAATAAATAACGATTTATTTCCATGGCCAACATAGTATAAATCCTCAAATAGGGTCGCACAAATAAGATATTGACCACACGTGCATTATTTATTCATATTGGAGAATACGAGACATGATAAGTTGATTAATTAATTATATGTTGTTATGAACCATAATAATTAATTATATCAAATGGATCATGTTAGAAATAATTTAATGCATAAAGCTCTTCAAGAATTAATTATTAATAAGTTAATAATTAATTATATACAACACATATAATTTCTAGAATTATATTGAGCTAATGGGTTTTATTTAGTTAGTAAATTAAAAGCCCAAATTAAAGAGAATTAAAGGGAATTCATTAATTGGTGAATTAATGAATAAAGGCCTTTTATTGAGATAGCCCAAGAAAGCCCATTAGGTGGCCTCTTAGGATGGATGGCATACTTGTAAATAGCTACAAGTGTGGATGAGAGATGGGTGGTCTATAAATAGGGGGTTCTTTTAGAGAGCAAACCCTAGCCACCACACCCTCTCTTCCTCTTCTCCCATGCGCCATCTCTCCCTCTCATTCTCTCTTGAGCTCATGTGTTGAGCACCCCTATCCCATCTCTCTTCCTCCATTAAAATAGTTTAATAGAAAGAGAAACTTGGATTTGAAAAGGGGAGAGCTTGGACTTGAGAGAAACTAGCATCTCTCTCAAGTCGTGGTTGCTATCTTTGGTGGGCTAGAGGCGATCAAGATGGTGGAGGTGGTGGAGCACGCACCCCATCGACTCCCATGCCATGGATTCGAGCCTCATGAATACAATTTCATGAGAGGTACAATTTCTCCTACTTTCTCTCTTGATTTGATGTGTGAATGCTTTAGCACTAGATCCTTGTCTTGCTTGATGTTTAATGGAGATTAATTAGTTGTAATTGATCTAAAAATTAAAATATGAGCATTTCCTAACAGTGGTATCAGAGCTATGGTCGTGCTTAAGGTTTTTCACACTTAATTAAGTGAGAATTCGTAATTAATTAAGTTAATTAGTGATGTGCATGCTTGCTGGCCCTGGAAAGGCTGTTTTTCTGTCTTGTTACTTGTTTTTCGTAGTGTAAAGCTCTCTGAAATTTTTTTCTTCTTATTGGAGGTTGTAGCACTTTGAGTTGTGGTTGTTTTCCCACTGGAATCATTGAAATTCGATGTAAAATGAATTTTTAGTGATTTAAACGGTAACGGTGCGCAGATCTGTTATTCTGCTGCACAGTTCTGTTATTGTGGTTGGTAACAAATAAGTTTGTATACAAAGTACCTGTAACTTTTCGATAGGATTATTCTAAACTTGATGCTCTTTCTGGATATGTAAATTTTGTTGCATATTTCGGATATTATGTGGGCGTTCAAGGATGAAAAGTGATGAAGTTATCAGATCTGTTTTTTCAAACAAACTGATTGTTTTGAAAAACTGTACTTATTGAGAAACTTTTATGGAAAAGTGTTGAAATGGAAATGTTCTCCTTTAAGTCTGGAATCTGCGAAAATTAATTTCATAGATTTTCATTGAGATTTGATACCTCAACCGAGTGAAACCTTTTTGGTCGACGGTCTGTTCCAGAACAGGATACCTTGCTTAAATGCTTGTTATCTCGTTGATCTTGAATATAACTTGTGGATTTTCTTTTCATGGAATGATAGCCTATTGTATGTAGTATTTTTCTATGTAAATTGTTTGCTGGAAAAATATCAAGGGGATGATCATACAGACCAAAAGGTTGAGACCAATAACAGAATTTTCTCTAACGGTGCTTCGCGCACAATCTGAGGATTTGTCTTTTTTGGTTCTCCCTGATGGTAACTGATCTCTCCTTGAGATTTTTACAGGTAATCACAATCTTTGTAAGGAGTTCTCTGAATTTATTTCAGATTTTTTAGAGACCGAATTATTTTGAATTTTTTCGGGTCCCGAATTTCGTATTTTAATTAGTTAAAATAGTTTCTAATTAATCAATTTATTGAAATGTTAATTAGAAGACTCCTTAAATACCCTCCTTTCTGTTTTGATAGTTGGATTTAATTTAAAAGGGCTTAAACAATTAGTTGTTAAGGTTAAGCCTTCTTTGCATTCGAAAAACTTGAGCAACAAGTATGCACAAAGATTCTAATTAATGAAATTAATTAAGAACAAGTGAATCATGTATATTGTATATGTGCTAACTTTGTTTTGTAGGAGGATGTGGGTTTGATATGGCTCAAGATGTCAATGCCTTGTGTGTTGTAAAATGTTGTGAATGCATGTGATTGCTTGTAAAGTGGCCTAAGGTGCCTTGATAATTAAGTGGTTAATTTTTTATGTAACTTGTGAGGCTTGCATGCCCCTAAGGCCTAGGCGGGGTTTTAGGAATTTTATCACATGTATTTATTTCCCTTAATTATTAGATAGGATCTTAGTAATTAGTGGGAGGGCTTGATTAGATTAGTCTCGTTACATGGAGATGCGACGAAGATTAATGCAAGCGGGAGCCATACAAACCCACGACAATGCTTGAGATGCTTATGTTATGTGATTGTTTGTGAATGCCTTGAATTGTCATAGGTAGGTATGGGTGTATGCTTACACGACCACCAAACAAGAGTCACATATTTTGTCCCAAACTAAATTGATTAAGTCGACCGCCTTCCTTCTCTCTATCCCCTTCACGTCAATAGCCAATCATGGCGCGGTCCGCCATAGCGGACGTCATGGTTGTCAACCTTGATAGTCGGGGTACAAATGAAAAGATTTGTTAGGAGCAAATAGAGAGAGGTTGCTTATCGATGGACCCAACAAGTTTTCTTGGACATCGGGGCGAAGTTTGTAAATATACTTAGATATTCACAAACCAAGAATCATATGGTTGATATGATTGGTTGGAGAACCTACCTTGTCTAGTTAAGTAGGGTGTCGTGCCATAGCAGGCTCTACTTGACGAAAATGAGGATCTTGGAATCCATTACATTTAGGGACATTAATTAAATGTAGTGGGAGTTTTGTTTATCATTCCATAAACAAAACATTGCATAAACTAAATGACCTTAAATTGAAATTATTATAGATATTAAATATGTTAATTTCGTTGCGATCAATCTTTGGAAAACGACAAGCTCGTTTCTAAGGTATTTACTTGGAGAAGAAATACCGATTTCTAAGACATGTTCTTGGAAATGAGAAACTTGAGCAAGTTTAATCCCAAAAACGTTCCTCGACTTCCCGAACAATAGCTTCGCAATGATTGATTAGTTTCGACGAAAATTATTCAATAAAGCGAATGCTTATATCCTTTTAGAAGTTCTAGACCTTTGAATTGGAGAATTCATAAGGACTATACTAAGACTTCTACACTCTCATCCATTTACTCAAGAAGACGTTCTTAGAGAAAGTAAAGATAGACTCAATCATTTATGATCGAGTAATGGAATGTGAGTTAACCAAGAGACTCTTCTTATAAGAAGATAAATGTTTCATTAGCTTGCGAACCGAAAGATTTGAGTAGCTAATTGACAACTAGAGATATTAAGATCTCCAATATCAAGGATTGTTGATATTGTCATACAATCTCTTTCTATGGATAAAGGATATATTGTTCGCACACTTGTTAGTGCTAAAAGTAATTGGTTAAGTATTAAAGGAATACTTCACCAAGATATGAGTTGAATATTTGAGACCCTCACTAGTGACCGTGTGTCACATGAGATGTTTCATTTGCCATTTATGGGAGGCATTTGAAAGGTTGTCCGAAATACCATGATGTTCTAAACCTTAAGATATTTGTCGTTCAAATTATCTCACTATCTCTAATTCACACTAGTAATTAGGTGCTAGTTCATGTGTTCGCATTTAACGAAATGTGTAGACAATGATGAATAAGAGAAAGTTCGAGATAAGTAAAGTAAACTCCGTTTTGGAAATGGCTTATACGTCTAAGCCGCTACCATTGAATACGTAGAGTTATCTTTATTAAGTAAAGAGTTTGTTTAGGAATTTGAGGTTGTATACCTTATTCCAAACATCTCATAAAACCTTATCTCCATATTTGATGATGGATGATCATGTTTTGTAATAGAGAAATGTTGTTCTCTTATTGTTATAAATTTGTGTATAAGATTTCATGCATCTTAATTGAATTTGCTTGAAATAGATTAACAAATTTTGAATGACAAATATGTAAGACTTCGCATAAAGTATTTGACTTTTATGTAAAATAGTTGCTTAGTCGAATATAAACAAGAATCGCATTATGAGAGTCTACGTAACGTGGAGCTCGTAAATCAATTCGATTGCAAAGAATCGCATTATGAGAGTCTACGTAACGTGGAGCTCGTAAATCAATTCGATTGCAAAGAATCGCATTATGAGAGTCTACGTAACGTGGAGCTCGTAAATCAATTCGATTGCAAATCAATTGAAATTCATGCGAATCGTGTTTGTTAAAAGACAAAAGCGCCTTTGACCTACGAAGGTTTAAAGGACAAGTAACCTTATTAAGACTTATACATATTGATGTATATAGACTTATAGGACTTGTGCAATTGAAAGGTTGTTGACACTTTACCACTTGACCAACGATCATTGTAGATATTAACGTATCTATTTGATATGGTATAAGTATGAATCTTTTGACAAGATCAAAAGGATCTCAAGAGTAAAGTTGAAAAACTATTCAATAAAAGCAAAAGTCTTAAGATGGATCATGGTAAATAGTTAAGTCATGTAGTTTGATATATTGCCTAAAGAGTATGAAAGACGTTTCACTACTCGCTCCATGAGGAACATTTGGAAAAATGTATCCAAGGATGAAGGTATCGAACATTGTTTGATATAGTTCGATCGGTAATAAATCAAATTGACTTGTTTGACTCATGTAAGGGATTTGTGTTTGAGGACAATATTGTTTACACTAAATAAAAATTCCATTGAAGTCTATTGAGAAAGATATCTTACGAGATTCGATCTCTAGGTATATTGTTTCTCAAGATTTGGTGTTGAGAAGCTTATTTCAAGGTTCGATTGATTGATAAGCTTGGACCCAAATAAGACGCTTATTAGTTTGTAGGATATCTTGAATTAGCCAAAAGGTACTACTTCTATGAACATGATAAGAACAAGGTAGTTGTTGCTCATCATAACGTAATCTTAAAGAATGATATTCTCAAGAAGAAGTAGTGGGAGTAAAGTGAGCATTAAAGGAGTTTATGCGTCACTACAAGAAGTACCTTTATAGGAAACTTGTCACTCCATACATGGTGCTTAGTGGGAGTTGAGCGGAACTTGACTCACAAGCAGTTGTGAAAGGAAGAAGTTTATAAGCACGCTCGCTTCTAAAGCGTACTCAAACATCTCACGAATGGATGATGTTAGAGAAACTCGTGCAATACATTAGGATCAAGAATCTATTCTACAAGATGTTGTAGAAGTAGTTTGTAGACCTCAAGCACCAATCCTACAAAGATCAACGAGAGTGAATTGCCTAAACTGAAAAGTACATAGGTTTCACAACATCCTCATACTTGACATGTGAGGATCCGTTGATAAATAAAGAAGCGATGGAAAGACCCGATTCCACAAGTATGGTTTGAATCTATATGATCTTTAAGTGCAATCCATATATATAACAACAAGGTATAGACCTTGATTGATGTTCAAGAAGGAGCGATCCATCTAGAACATTTAGATGTTTCATAAGAAAGATAGATATGGATAGCAAGTCGACTCTGTACAAAGCACAATTTCATGATTGATGCTATGTCTAAGTCGATAACAAGTTGACCATGTACAAAGCACAGCTTCTCGCTTGTAGCTATGTATAAGTCAATAAAGATCATTCTAGCAATAGTTATATTTCGTATATATAGATATATGGAAAGATACATCAAAACCGCCTTCTTCGATTGAATGAAGGAAGTTGTTGTGTATTTGACACAAACCAAGGATTTATTGTATTGTTGGAAACACATATATGCTTCAATGATCCATTAATGGATTGAAGCAAGTACTGTGGAAATTGGAATAAACTTTTTGACAAGTAAGTCAAGGAGTTGAACTTCGTCAAAAATATCTTGTATAGACAAGACATTCAGTGGGAGCATTATCATGTTACATGTATTGTACAAGATACAAGACATTAATTGGGAATAACATTAAGAAAATGAATATTGTCAAGATCTCACTGGAGAATGTTTTCTCAATTGAGAACTTGGGTAAGTCACCTAAATCCAAGGAAACAAAATCTATGGAGATAGATTATGATGGATGTCAGGTTTGAGCAAAATGTGCATATAATGACAAGGTGTTATAGTTACACGAAAAGATAGACTCCTAGAAAGGATGTCTAACCACATTGTATGGCATACACTTCAGTGCTACTCGGTGTGTTGCAACTCAATTCGAGAAGAGTGCACGATACAATTCGAGCATCCTTCTGTTATGAGTTTCATTATGTACGCCATACTTATGCACATGCCCCTATGTGTTGTACCCAAGGAGTATGACAATCAGTTGTCAAATGGATACAAAGAAAAACACATTTGGACAATAATCAAGAATGTCCTCGAGTATCTTAAGAGAAAGAGTGATATGTTTTTCCATCTGATAAGATAAAAGAAAGCTCATATAAATTGATATATTGATGCTAGTTTTCGAAAGATTGATATAAATGCAATTGAGCTACATATTTTGTTTAATGTGGTGTTGTAAATTTAGAAGGTGTTCTAAATGGGATATTACAACCGTTTCCGTCACCAAAACAAAAATATATAGCAACTTGTGAAGCAATGAAAGAATGTAGTATGGATCATGAAGTTCTCAGTCAAGCTAATATGGTTCTATGCATCTCGAACCATAGCTTAAACTTGAAGAACCCAATATTAAATTGGTGATCCAACTAAGATCTATGACGATGTCACTTGATCTCACATGATGATGATCAAGAACACATATATAGGAGTATATATGTATATAGGGTCAAATAAAATTGGATAGGTTCGCGGACACAGCGAACACTCTAACTTAACCTCTACCTTAAGCGGTATACGAGATGCAATTGTGCATCCATGCGTGATGGACGTATGAGTAACTTGCTTTAAGTGTATTACATCTTTTGAGGTTCGAGACATGTATATATATAGATATATGACATTGTTCTAAATTCTTCACTGGCTAGAAGTCACTATTGATTGACTCTAGGCCAAGTGGGAGATTGTTGGAGTTATGTCCTAGAAGTCAATATTTAATGACTTATTTTCTTAGTTTATGTTAATGATGATATTTGATCATTTGTTCCTAGAGTTTATTATTGACAGATCATTCAGGTTGAGGATCTGAATTGTAGATCTCTGTGGATCATTCATTAAAATGACAATAATAAATCTAAATCGTCCATAATCTTGATAATTAACAAGGAACATTAATTATCATAAAAGATTAGTATGCAAGTTAAGTGATGATTAAGTTCTACAAATCATAGGTAAGGAGTTACCAACTTAATTGCATATGTGTATGTTATTGGAACATAGTACAGGACTTGACCCAATGAAATAAACATATGGATTGTGTTATGTGTCATTGTTTATTTCATATGAGTTTGATTCTAAGTTTGAGATGTTCATCTTTTCCACATGAGGATAGGTTCAATAAATATCGTCTAACGTTGATTCCTGATAAAGGCTGCTATAAGGACTTTATTTATGTTCTCTTGAATTGTGCGGGGAAAAGTTGTTCATCAAGAAAACCGTATGTCCCTCATTAGTATACCTAGTGAGTGATGATATCTGTTTGGGCCCCTTGATGGAGTTGGATCATATGCATGCAAACTAGACGATCAACTCTAGATCAAGAAATGTATAATATGCAAGAATGACACATTCCTATCTTGGATTATACAAGGATATCATGTGACATAAGAATCAGACAAAGAAATACTAATATTTCTTATGCAGGATTGAGATATTGTAACGGTACATTATTTATACGAATTGGGAATCATAACGTGTTGCTAGATACCGCTTATGATTATTGGAAATAAATAACGATTTATTTCCATGGCCAACATAGTATAAATCCTCAAATAGGGTCGCACAAATAAGATATTGACCACACGTGCATTATTTATTCATATTGGAGAATACGAGACATGATAAGTTGATTAATTAATTATATGTTGTTATGAACCATAATAATTAATTATATCAAATGGATCATGTTAGAAATAATTTAATGCATAAAGCTCTTCAAGAATTAATTATTAATAAGTTAATAATTAATTATATACAACACATATAATTTCTAGAATTATATTGAGCTAATGGATTTTATTTAGTTAGTAAATTAAAAGCCCAAATTAAAGAGAATTAAAGGGAATTCATTAATTGGTGAATTAATGAATAAAGGCCTTTTATTGAGATAGCCCAAGAAAGCCCATTAGGTGGCCTCTTAGGATGGATGGCATACTTGTAAATAGCTACAAGTGTGGATGAGAGATGGGTGGTCTATAAATAGAGGGTTCTTTTAGAGAGCAAACCCTAGCCACCACACCCTCTCTTCCTCTTCTCCCATGCGCCATCTCTCCCTCTCATTCTCTCTTGAGCTCATGTGTTGAGCACCCCTATCCCATCTCTCTTCCTCCATTAAAATAGTTTAATAGAAAGAGAAACTTGGATTTGAAAAGGGGAGAGCTTGGACTTGAGAGAAACTAGCATCTCTCTCAAGTCGTGGTTGCTATCTTTGGTGGGCTAGAGGCGATCAAGATGGTGGAGGTGGTGGAGCACGCACCCCATCGACTCCCATGCCATGGATTCGAGCCTCATGAATACAATTTCATGAGAGGTACAATTTCTCCTACTTTCTCTCTTGATTTGATGTGTGAATGCTTTAGCACTAGATCCTTGTCTTGCTTGATGTTTAATGGAGATTAATTAGTTGTAATTGATCTAAAAATTAAAATATGAGCATTTCCTAACACGATCAACGGTTGAAATGGAGTTGTGTTTGCACCTCTAGTAACCCTTTGGTCAATGAAATAAAAACTATTTATGTTATTTGTGATATTTTAGTTTACGTGTAACTATAATGTTTATAATTAAAAAATATTAAGGATGTCAATTTGAACAACTTTAATTGACAATATAGTTTATTAAATAGAATTGCTTTCATAGACTTCAATTAATTTCCAACGGTGATATAAATTGAAAATGCGAAGAACTTTATGTTAAAATTGAAATTTTATTTGTGACATATTGTAAGGTCATGTATCTTTTTTTTTTTAAATAATGCGGCTGCTACTTTATTTGTAAGAATAACAAATCAAGCGAGGATCTACATTAAATATTTTGTTATTATATACCAAGTCAAAGTTAGGACTACAATAATGCAACATATTTATTCGATATTTATGTTAACTAATTCTCTCACTAAAGTATTACCTCTCACTTTTGCCAACGCGGGGCTGGTTATTAAATTATGAGTTTGTTGTATTGAATTTGTATTAAGTTATGATATGAAACTTCAATTGTGACTTTGACTTTGAATTTATGAAATTTGCTTATTTTTTATGTCGCGCGTTATGTTTGATTTAATCAAATTGACTAAAGTGAATCAAATGAATTTTATTAAATATTAGTTGGAAAGAATACCACTTCTGTAATTAATAGGGATCAAGTAAGAATTATAGTTATTTCAATTATATTAGTTTAATTTGGTATTCTAACTGAACAAGGTTTAAGTTTATGTTGGCCAATTCTAAATTTATATTTCGTTATGATGATTCGATATAGGCCAAGTGGAAAAATGTTGAAATTTTTATTTTGTGACTTATATTATTAATTGTGAGCCAAGTTCATTTAATGAAAATTAACTAAAGGGTGCATCAAAATTTAATAGAAATTCTGAAGGACTGGATTCATTATATATTTATACTTGATCCAATGTCTTATAAATGCCTCATAATTTTTTGCTAAAATGAATGGTTAATTTGCACATCTCTACTAAAGGGTGTGATTTATTTACACACATCTCCACTAATAAAAAAATATAATAATGTTGAGAAAATAAACGTCTAAAGAAGACCATCATCATGTCTAAGGAAAATCATTGAAAATCAGTATTAACGCCTCCAAAAAAAGATGGAAATATAAGATCTATTTACTCGCAAACCAACTATAAGAAGTATTCTACTACCTATCCTTCAGTTTACCTGGGTTTACTTACCCAGTTTCAGATTAAAGATAACCCTCTAATGTGATTTCATTCTCATCGGTCACAAGGCTTCGATAGAGAATATACCTTTGAAAAGAGCGGAAGAGGTTTTGGAGAGTTATACCGAGGGAATCCGAGGTATAGATCTACTGATTTGGAAAAATGAGTGTCGGGTTATGCAGGTGTAGTTGGATAAGGAAATTCCACAGGAAAACATCTAACAATTTTTGTTCTTCAATTTGTAAGTTTTATGTTCATAATTTATTATTTATATGATTTAAGGATCTGACAGTTGGTGTTTTTATTTTTAAACACATTAATTAATGATTACGTATTTTATATCTCAATGACTACATTTGGAGATGAGGTACAACAGTTGTGGCTTTTACTTTACTACTTTTCATTCTTGGTTATGTAAGTATGTCATCTTCTAATAGAATGAAGTGAAATTGTATTGTATTTTCTGTATCTCTTACAGTATACATCATGAGAGGGGTATAAATACCCGAGATACTAACTATACACCTTATACTACTATGAATAACTCTCCAGTCTTATGTATACTGGAGGTCTCCATTACATGACATACACGCTTCCAAATACAGTTCCTAATACCCCCCCTTCAAGCTGATGGTTCTGTAAGTACCATGAGCTTGTGTCTAATATCTAGAAACCGTGCAGTAGTTAAACTTTTTGTTAAACCATCTGCAATCTGATCTCTGGAACTTATGAACCTTATCATCAACTGCTTGCTGACTACTCGCTCTCGAATAAAATGAAAGTCAATCTCCACGTGCTTGGTCCTCGCGTGAAACATAGGATTAAAAGCAAGATACGTCGCCCCAATATTATCACACCATAGTACGGGAGTTTGAGTCATTAGAATGTGCAATTCATGCAAAATATACTGAACCCAAATTAATTCTGCTCCAGCAAGTGCCAAACTACGATACTCGGCCTCTGTGCTTGATTTAGATACCGTTGGCTGTTTTTTTGAACTCCAGGAAATCAAATTAGAGCCAAGATAAATACAAAATGCCGATGTAGAGCGTCGATCATCTGGACATCTAGCCCAATCAGAGTCTGAATATGCATTGAGAGACATGGAGGATGCATGATGGAATTGCAAACCATGATCAACAGATCCTTTTAAGTAGCGTAAGATCCGTTTGACAGCTGACCAGTGCGTAGTGGTGGGAGAGTGCATAAATTGTGAGCATTTATTGACAGGGAATGTGATGTCAGGCCTCGTGATTGTAACGTATTGTAACGCCCCAACCACAGCTCGATATAGCTTAGGATCATGAAAAGGATCTCCATCGAACTTAGAAAGTGAGGTGTTCACAGCCATAGGAGTAGAAACAGGCTGAGCATTGACCATATGTGTGCGGCATAGAAGATCAAGAATATATTGTTTTTGAGTAAGCAATATTCCATCTTGATTTTGTTGTGCTGCTATCCCAAGAAAAAAATTAAGTGGGCCAAGATCTTTCAAAGAGAATCGTTGCTGAAGTGTTTGAATGATCCCGGACACACCTTCATTGTTGTTCCCTGTGACTATTACATCATCCACGTACACTAGTACAATTAACAGTTGATTGTCACGGTGAGACACAAATGAGGGATCAAACTTGGAACCATGGAACCCAAACTCTATAAGGGCAGTACTCAGAGTGTGAAACCGCGCTCGTGGTGATTGCTTGAGACCGTAAATGGCCTTTTTGAGGAGACATACATGAGAAGGAAAATTAGAATCGAGAAAGCCCGGCGGTTGTTTCATATAAACAGTTTCATGAAGATCGCCGTGGATAAAAGCATTGTTGATGTCAAGTTGCCGAATTGACCATTTATGGGACACAGCAATGGAGAGTACTATGCGAATGGTTGTTGGCCGAATAACGGGACTAAAAGTATCAAAATAATCTACCCCTTCCTCTTGTGTAAAGCCTTTTGCAACAAGGCGAGCTTTATAGCGCTCTATAGTTCCATCCGCATGACGTTTGGTCTTAAAAATCCATTTGCATCCAACCACGTTGTGATTAGCCGGAGGAGGAACCAATACCCATGTCTCATTATGAGTTAGAGCCTGTATCTCTTTGGACATAGCCTGCTGCTAGTGAGTGAACTTGCTCGCTTGTGCAAAAGTTGTGGGATCTAAATTTGCCAGAACAGTGGTAAGATAAGCAGCAAAATCAAGGAAAATACCTGGTCGCCGAGTATGATCTTTGGAACGAGTAGTCATGGGATGAGTGTTAAGATCAGAACTACTCGAGGGGACAGTTGTAGAAGACAGCGGAATGATGGTGTTGTCAGACTGAGGCCTTGAATTTGAGATATCAGAAGAAGAAGAAGAAGCCATAATGGGTGAAGTTCGGTCAGACGAACGGTCAGGTGAATTTGAATTTGATAACCGTGGAGGAGATTGGGCAGACCCGGCGCTGCCAGAGTCGGAAGTCATAGAATTTGATTCGGTGGGCTGATTCGGACGTGTTGTTGTGGCCTGACGCTGTAAGACGGGCTCACAATGACTCAAGGGCTCAGCTGAATTAATGGGCTCAGTGGTAGTGAATTGTGGGCCTGAGGAAGTCACAGGAATTGGCAAGGTCCATAGACATTGTTGTGAAGATGTTGGCATGTCTGTGTTTGTTTGTGGCGATGCATCGCTAAAAGGAAATTTATGTTCATTGAAAAGAACATGTCGCGAGACAAAAATACGACCGGTGGAAGGATGATAACATTTATAACCTTTTTGGGACATGGCATAGCCTATAAAAACACAAGCAATAGACCGAGGTTGCAATTTATGCTGGTTATAAGGCCTGGTAAACGGAAAGCAAAAAGAGCCCAAAACTCTTAAGTTCTAAATAATTTGGTGGTTTTTTAAACAACAGTTCATAGGGAGATAACGCATTAGAAGTAGTAGTAGGAGGTAACCGATTGATCAAGTATACAATGCTAGAAAAAATTTCATCCCAAAGAGTAAGAGGAATGGAAGCATGTGAAATGGTAGCTAAGGACAATTCAATAACATGGCGATGTTTGCGTTCAGCAACACCATTTTGTTCCGGAGTATATGGACAAGTAACTTGGTGAACTAACTGAGGAAAAAGTCTGGTAAGCGGTTTAAACTCCGTACCACCATCAGTACGAAGGATCTTTATAGTACTTGAGAAAAGGTTCTCAATCTGCAGCTTGAATTTTGAGAAAACGTTCACTACTTCATCCTTTGAATGCAAGAAAAAAATCCAAGAAAATTTAGTAAAGTCATCAATGAAAATTACATAGTACTTGAAGCCATTACTAGTTACAACAGGGGCTGGGCCCCACACATCAGCAAGAATAATATCTAATGGTGAATGAGTAATAGAAGTGCTAACGGAAAAAGGTAGTTTGTGGCTCTTGGCCAAATTACAATTAGTACACAAATGCAAATCTTTGCTAGTACAAGGTAGAGCATTATTAACTAAAATTCTCCTAGTGGTAGCAAGAGAAGGATGACCAAATCTAAGGTGCCAAGTATCTGCAGTAACTCTCTCTCCTATCAAGGCCTAAGGTATAAAATTTGGAGTTGCAGAGATGGTGTAAAGACCATTATGAACCTTGGCTTGAAGTAGAACAGTTGAAGTGAGGCAATCCTTAACAATACAAAAACAAGAAACAAAGTCAACTATGAGTTTGTTATCATGTACCAGTCTAGACAAGCTAATCAGGTTTTTGGTGAAATTGGGAACATATAACACTTGAGACAGAACAACAGAATGATTGCCAAGATTAATAATTATAGAACCAATATGAGATATTTTCATACCCTGACCATCTCCAATTTAAATTCTATCATGACCTTCATAGGGCTCAAAGGAGGAAAGATTGTTTATGTCACTTGTGACATGATGAGTGGCACCAGAATCCAAGTACCAGTCTGTAGAGCCAGCAGATAGTGCACTGGTTTGAGCTACATGGGCTTGAGGTGGGCCAGAGAAGGAGGAGGGAGCTTGAGGTGCAAAATATTCATCAGTGTATCTCATATCACATCTCCACCAACAATTCCTTGCAGTATGACCACGCTTATAGCAAATCTGAGAAGTCTCAGTCTTGGCTTGAGAATTATACTCAGATCATAATCCTCCAAGAACTGCCAAGACTAAGTCTTCTTCAGCCAAAAGAGACCCAATGAAGTTCAATTCATCAGCAATAGCTCTGATTTGCTGAATGTAGTCTGCACAGGAGTTGCCCCCTTTGGTGACAGATTGAAGTTTCTTTTTTAATTCAGTCAGACGAGCACGAGAAGCAGCAGAGAACGATTGTGTCAGATACCCCCAAAGATCAAAGGTGGAGTAAGAAACTACCTGAGCCAAGAGTTGCTCAGATAAGGAAGTGCGAAGCCAAGCCAGTATCATCTGGTCTTGCTTATACCGGTACAGATAATCAGGATTTATCTGCACTTGACCAGTAACAGAATTAATGATTGAGGGAGAGAGAGGTGGTGAATTGATAAAGCTGATCAACCCATAGGCATGGAGGAGAGGCTCGACTTGAGAACGCCAGGCCAAGAAATTGTTTCTTGACAACTTGGTATGAATGGGAAGTGTCAAGAACACCATGAAAGGGGAATTGGAAACTGGTGTTGAGTTCTCAGGTGGAGGTACAATAAAATTGGGAGAAATAAAAGGGGCTCGAGTATTACTCAGAGGAGGATTGTAAGGAGGGAAAGAGTAATTTGAGGATGAGAGAAAGGGATTAGTGGAGCTGAATGCACCATGAAAGGAGCTTGGAGCGCGAATCGAGTGACTGAGAGGTTGAATCGGAACACTTTGTGTGTGAATTGTCGTACTGACAGTCGAATCGCCGGTGGCCACTTGACTACCCGACGATTGCTCGAGATTCACCATTGTCAGAGACGGTGTCGCCATGGCGAAATCAAGAAGAAGAAAGATTGAAGAATTGGGGAGAAAGAAAAAGAGCTTAGGCGTTAGCCACGAAGGGCTCTGATACCATAATAGAATGAAGTGAAATTGTATTGTATTTTCTGCATCTCTTACATTATACATGAGAGGGGTATAAATACCCGAGATACTAACTATACACCTTATACTACTATGAATAACTCTCCAGTCTTATGTATACTGGAGGTCTCCATTACATGACATACATGCTTCCAAATACAGTTCCTAATATCTTCTCTCCATTCTTGTTTCAGTTGAAGGATCAATATATACATCAAATTCTTATGTCCTTTTAAAATATTGGATAAATGATGAATTTTCTTATTAGGAATATTTTGACTAAGAACGTACAAGGAGATACTTATATTTATAGACTTTGTTGGCAATGTTAAAATAATGTTCTACTAAATGGTACATACTACATAATTAACGCGGCAACTTTCAGAATATATAAAGGAAGAAAAGTTAAAGATAAAGTTTTCTAAAAGAGTTTTGCCTTTTCTTTGTCCCCATTATAGCTAGCCGGCGATGAGGCTAATGCCTCTTAATCCTTGAAAACCAATGCCCTTTGAGCAGATGACTCTCCTTTCAAATTCTCTTGCTCTTTCGTTGCATCCTCATCGGCCTTTTTCTTGTCCTCCATCACTTTAATTAGATTTTTAAGACTTTCACCAACATCATCTTCTACTGACCTTTTGGGCATCAATTCCTCCGCCACATCTGCCGGTGTTATATTTACTTCACTCAGAAGAGTTTGTATGGTGCCAAACAATTCGTGTTGTTCGACCCTGAGATAGTTCTTGGCCAACACCTTGAATGCTTCAAAGGTACAATATGACATCTCTATGTGCATGTCCATTCTACCCCTCCTTATCAGTGCGGGATCGAGTTTGTCTAAATGATTCGTCGTGAATATAATGATCCTCTCGCCTCCACATGCCGACCACAATCCATCAATAAAGTTCAGAAGCCCAGAAAGCGTGAGCTTGCTACTTTCGTCCTTTTCCTCGTGCCCTGGCAGCTTAATCACTTTCTCTTCCTCATCTTTCTCCTTTTTCTTTTCCTTGCGCTTGTTGGTTAAGTCAATTGAGCAGTCAATATCCTCGATAACTATGACGGCCTTGCTGGTCATCTCAGTGAAAATTTGACGTAAATTTGTGTTGGTCTTGACTGCAGTCAACTCAAGATCGTAAACATCGTACTCCATGAAGTTTGCTATGGCAGCTATCATGGAAGACTTGCCTGAGCCCGGTGGACCGTAAAGGAGGTAACCACGCTTCCACGCTTTGCCAATCTTCTTATAATACTCTTTTCTATCTCGAAACATGACTAGGTCATCTATGATGACTTTCTTGCTTTCAGGGTCCATGGCAAGTGTGTCAAAGGTAGAGGGGTGCTCAAATGCGACATGGCTCCAGGTGGGGCTTTCGTAACTGTAATTAATGGGGTTGTTCGTGAAGAGCCTTCGTTTCCGGTTGCTCACTGTTGCTGCATACCCTTCTTTAATTATGTACTCCAGGTATTCATCCTCAATCAGCTTGCGTCGACGTTTGTTGAATGTTAAGCGGTAGTACCTGTTGTTGAAATTTCAAAAGATATTGTCAATTAATTAACCGCATAAATGAGATTAAGGAAAATCACATCATGCATAAACTTGACCATTTAAGTTCCTTTGAAATTTGCCATATTTTTAGTAGACTTTTATATGTAATGTATCAATGTAATTAACTGCAGCTGTAAGAATTCAAGGGAAACTTAATTATTATTATTATTATTATTTTTGATAATTGCCCGTAGGTCCACTCACACACACTCTCAACCAACAAATGCTGGAATTCGAACTCTGGTCTCCATGGAGCCAGGCAAGTGTCTTAGCCAGCTGCACTAGCAGCGCTAGACGGGAAACTTAATTACTGAACAACATCAGTTGATCCTCTTTTTCTCATTAACGTTTATCATTAGGCCGTATGCACGACGCATGGTTCGAAAATTAATTTACCCACCCCAAATATGATTCAACACTCCTTATTAGACCAAAATACTCTTAATGAATTGAAAATATTACAATAATGACAATATCTCTTGAACAATATTCTCAATTGATTAGGGTATTTTATTCTAAAAATGAGTGTTTTATCAATTTTAGGGATGTGCGAATCAATTACCGCGTGATTCCCTGGTAGAACAAAAGAAAATTAAGAGATTAACATTTTTTGTTCTTAATTTTTCTTGATTAATTAGCAGTAGTTTGTATGTGTGTATGCTTTATTTAATTCACAAAAATTCGGGTGATCACTGAAATAAAAAAAGCAGAATAAAAAAAATAAAAAAATTAAGAAGAAAAATAATAATTAACCTAAAGAATGAAAAGTATATACTTGCGTTCATCATCTTGGGGACCCCAGCTAATGGTGGTCGAACTTGCCGGCCGCTTGTATGCTTGCCACCAAACCTTGGTGCCTTTGAAAGTGTCAGTGACCCCCTCATCATCATCGATCGTCACCACCGGCCTATCATGCTCCTTCCCCAGCTCAGCCTTGAGTTTGCTGGCTCGAGAAGAACAGGCTTTGCTGAGGTAGGCCTCCGCAGCAGTGTACAGTTCATTATGCTGCATGTGCGTGCCTCGGTATTGGTTGATAGTGATTTGGTCGTAAGGGAAGACAATGTCGACGGCCTTGCGGAAGGCGCCACCAAGGAGTGTATGAGCTAATACCACTAGGAAGCTTCCTAGGGCTGAGGCTGACAAGTTATCTATCATCTCAATTCAATACAGAAATTTTAAGAGAATATTTTTCGAGTAAGTCGGCAAGGACATTTGAAGTAGCATAAGGGTTATTTTCATGTTAGGAAATATATAAGATGCTTCTTTCTTTGGTACGTCGCTACGTCGGAGAAGGACATATGGGCTCGTTTGGGATGAGTGGAATAGGCCAATTCCTAGGAATAGCCAATTTCATTTCTAAATTTTTCATCCAAACGGTTTTGGAATAGCCAATTCCATTTCTAACACAATTTTCAATAACACTCTTTCCAACAACACTTTTCTCTCTACTTTTTCACACTTTCCAACGTTATTCCTAAACTCACCATCCAAACAACATTTCTAATTTCCGGAATATTCAATTCTCACAATTCCTATGAATAGTATTTTTTTCCTAAATTTATGCTATTCCTACTCTATTCCTAACCATCCCAAACGACACTATAAAGTGTCGTTTGGGATGGTTAGGAATAGAGTAGGAATAGCATAAATTTATATGAAGCCCCACAATATATATATGAAGCCCCACAATAAATTGATGCGACTGTAGATTCAATATATTTTTTTTAATTGATGAGATCAGTTTAATTATTTCTTAAAATTAAAAAAATGATTGATAAATTAATATTTATCATTTTATAAATGTGGAGTCGAAGTGGAAAATTTTAACACAAAATATGAGAATCGAACTTGTATAACGAAATTGTTTCTAATAAACAAAAAATTAATGGATTTTCATGCGGTCATCAATTAACCCCATTGCTCTTATTTCAATCACGGAGGCGGTGTGATTTATACGAGAAGTTCATTGAAAAAGTGATTTAACCCCATGAATTTGATATTCGGGCCGACAGCCCCGAAATGAGATCCTCTGGACGGCCATTCAATGGACGTTTTTGGATCTGGACCGTCTGATTTAATCTCAACGATTAATGATGCTCCGTGCATAATACCAGAATTGATAGGCCCGAAAAAAATTAACTATCAAGATCAAATCGAACGGCTCATATCAATATTCCAGAGGATCCGGACTCCGACAGCCCCCCATAGGCCCCATGTGAATTAAAGAACCTACTCAAAAGTAAAGACTCAATTATTAATTCGCTCGCAAGTCGCAATCCTGCTTTTATAATTCGAATGTACAGAGGGAATCTTTAAAAAAAAGGTAAACGTGCATAATAGGAGACTGAGCAAGGATAAAAGGGCTTTGTTGGTTTCACTTTTTACATGTAGCAAGCTATAAGATTCATAAAATGATTATATTAATAACCCGCTACAATCTAACATAGAAGGATCTATTGTGAGAAACTCTTATCCAAATTTCTATGGATTAAAATAAGTACCTAAAAGAATTGAAGTGGGTCTGGTCGAAAAAGTAGAGAATAGTAGTTGCTTATGATCTGTAATGTTTTTATGTTTTAAAGTTACTATGTGGCTATGTCTGTATTAGTACTACTTTCTCCTTCCTCTCTCAAAACTCAAAAGCTCGCATCTGTCGCCGTTTATCCTTCATCTCGGGCTCAGCCACCAATATTTTTTTTCTAGCTCTTCTCAAATCGAGCCATCGATTAGTCAATTCGAACTAGTTCGAATTTAACACAAACCAAACTCGAATGCTTACCGCTTAAACTATCCCTCCAATTCTCCGATCCTGTTACCCCCATCCACCTCTGAAGAGAAGTGGTAGATTTTCCAAAAGATATCGAGTCTGAGACAATTGCAAACTTTGGTTAATTGAAAGATAGTTCTAATCAAAATATTTTTCTCTCCAATAAATTCAATCAGTTCCACTGCTACGAAACAAAATTCTAACATAATTGGTATATAACTGTGTATCATAATTCTGAAGCAAGTCGAATACATGTTAAATAGGTGTATAGTATGGAGTACGCTTTTTCTTTTGCGCTGAAACATATAAAGACAAAACCACGTTGCTCATGAGTGATCCGCTGCCCCAGCCCATACTAGTGCTTCGATCTGGAACCCAACTCGTCTTGCCAGCCCTAAACCATTGCACGAGTGGGATATATGCATGGTAACCCTTTTGGTTAATGGAGTAAAAATTAAATTTAACCACTGTATCTAGAATATATGTAAGCACACCTGCCCCACAACAGATTATAAGTAAATTTATTTAGATAACCTAAGATCCATATGCACAATGATTAGACTACAGAGAAATTTCTTTCTACACTTTCCATTGCTCGATTATCTGAACCTTTACAGAACGAGCATAAAGGATTTTAGAAAAAAATCAACACATAGAAAAAACGATATAAGATACTAAGTACAGTAAGAAATCACTTGAACTAGGATGAGAGAAACACCCAATACAATTAGAGAGATGGGAGCTCAGAAGGCATGGAGAGAGGAATTGGAAGCGGTAGACTGGTGGCCGGTGTAGGTATGAGAGCGAGCATCTGGTTCTTGATGATTCCCATGCACGTCTCTATCTCCCGATACAACACTGCATTATCTGGGCAACAAGGTTGCATGCTCGCAAGAGCCGAGTCCAGTATATGTGCCACCTCTGCTGGTGGTGGTTGTTTCTCCGTACAACTCTGCTAAAAAATAATATAATGTTAAGTAACAGAAAATTGTTCCAAGAAGGGTACCCGTATGTGGAAATCACTTTAGTATAATGTTAGTGTTAACATGGCCAAATGGACTCCATCTTGTGAGAGGGGGAAAAAAGAATATATCATCTTGCCTCTGATTCAATCTCATCATATAGACTCAGTATTTGCCTGGCTTAATTCCATAATCTTATCACAAGTTATAACCCAATTTGGATTCAAATCAAATTAGGGCAGGACTTAATGTTTTTCTCCCACAATTAAATTACTGAAAGGGGCTAGCTAGTATTCTGCTAAAATATCTCTTGCCCATTGAAAGTTATTTATATCCTCTTTTTGTTGGTAAATACAAAAGATCTTTCTACTTTGCAACAAGAAAAAAAAAAATACAATGAGAATAGGGAATGAAATGGAGACGATAGGTAATGAAATGCTTTTAGGTTCACCTGTATCATTAGTAATGTAGAGACACATGCTGAGATTAGCTCTGTAGGAAGCCTAACCTCCCCTTTAAATCCAACACGCATCTTTGGGCTTTCCACATGCATGGCAGAAGGGTCATAAGTTGCAGAGGTTGCATTCTCCTGCTGGTAAGTAGAGTTGGCATGACCTGAGTCAGGAGGAATTCGCCTTATCCCCAAAATGCTGGAGCCAGACCCAAAGTTGCTGTTGCTCAAGCTATCCAGAGCCAACCCTATCTTGGCAAGAGGATCCTCCCCATCACTTGTAGTGCACATAACCTATTAGAAGATGTCACTTTTGTAATCCCCGCCAAGAAAAGAATAAGGATAAAGTATAAAAATTAATAACACAATGCTAGACTTTCAACAGCACAATGTGCTATAAATTGTTGAGAGGAAGCCAGAAGCAATTGGTACAGTTGGTCCAAAGCATTGGTGTTGGTGGTACTTGAGAGAGAAGAAAGTTTTCATTTAATTATATTTGGTTGTACCTTATAATCAAGGTCTGGCTCTTTCCTTTTCACATAACTTCACCTAAACCCTCCAAAAGGTTGTCATACCTGAACAGCAGCATCAACCATCATTTTGGCTTTACGTCTCGACTTCTCTATGATCTCTACCACTTGAGTACCTGTGTCTTGGCTGTTATTGAATCCCACATTGTTCAATGAATCTGAATGTGCCCTATAAGTTTCTGGGGATCTGGGCAATGGATTTGCTGGATTCACATCATAAGTATTGCGTTGACTCAAAGTGAGCAATGCAGAAGCAACCTGCAGATAAGTCAGTTTTGCTAGGTAATTTTTGCATTTACATCCAATTTCTAAGGACTGTTTACATTCAGAAAAGCAATTGCACTTGACAGTTCGCTGATAATAATTTCTTTCACCTGATCATTGGCCTCTCGGAGTTGGACAAGCACCGTAGCATACTGGTTTCTAAAATGCTCCGAGGCAGACAACTTATCAGTCTCCTTCTGCTTTCCAGAGACTTCCTCATTCATATACCTCAACTCCATTAACAAGGCCTCCTGTATTTCACATAATTATCCAGTTTTAGATCAAAACCTTAAAAAAACAAAGCCTAAGGTTATTAAATATCAGAGATCCAACATTTAATACCTTCTTATCAAGAGCACGTGACAGCTCAGCAAGAGCTCTTATGTCTGCCTCTCTTTCCTGTATCTGTGACATAGTGGAAGACTGATTGTACATCGCCTGCCGGGCAACTACAGTAGCTTCGTTCAAGGTAGCTTTGGCCTGTGCAACCGAATCAATCCTGTTGCCCTGCTGAAAAATTCCATACAGGTAAAATATTGATTTAATATTATACTTTTGAATTGTTCTATTAGAAAGAAATAAATGTCATGTTATAAATGAGGTGAAAGCAGTATGTGACCTTAGCTTGCTTTGAAAGTGTACTCGTTGGATAAGAAGTGGCAGTGTGAGAGGGCCCACCAAGGCCCTCTGAACTCTGACTCACTCTATTAGGAAACCCAGCTCTCCAATCATTAGCTTGAACAGCAAACTTCGAGTCACCAAATTTGCTTGCATAAACATTTTGTCTTCTAAGTGCCTCAGGCATATTTTCCATTGGATTAGATGGCATGCAGTCTATATCCTGTATTTGACAAACAACACATACATCTCTGTCAAAATATTATCCATACAATGCTGAAAATCTAGTTAGCCCATGTACCAATAATATATCACTTGCTGTTATGGGGAGTAGAAAACATACCAAAACAAATTCAACCCCCAATTCGGGGCGGTCAAACTGCACTCTACAGCGGTCTCCATCAACGGTAAGAACACTGCCATCGTGTAGTTCTCTGAATTTAGGATGGCAAGCAATGACACGTTGACCCACAGTCAAGGGTTGGGCAAGATCATTGGGGAGTCCCTCTAATTTGCCAGTCAACAGAGATGAATAATGCTCTTTAACGGACTGTCGATACTTAGCCAGCTTGACCCTCTCTTCATTCAAAAAAAAGGCTGACAGCCTACGTGGCTTACCTAGAGATCTGCACACAAAATAACATCATTATGACAATTAGGAAGGATTCAAGAATATGTGAAATAAAGAAGAAAACAGAAATTAGTCATACCCCCTTATAACACCCCATTCTTCACGTGTGAGCCTCGGGATGTGGCCAAGCTTGACATGTTTTAAGTACTCCACAAACTCATTTTGAGCAAACCATGGATAATCGATAGCACTGTAGAACCACTCAAATCTGCACCACCTCCGGAACAGACTATTTGAGAAACAATGAGACAGCTTATCCTAAAGGAAACAAAAGGAGAAGAAAAGTAATGTGAAAAAAGTATGGAATTCCATCATTATTATTGCCAATTAGACTGGAATTTACAATGAAGTCAAAGATATAAACCTTAAGATCAACAGCAGAGTTAGGAATATAGGAAGGCCTCTTATTGGCAGTGTTCTCACTGCGCCAGATCTCTCTCTTAGAGAATGCCTTCACTATACCACACTTGCGGCGACTCTTGCTCTTGGTTTGCAACTGGGTTGGGTTACCAGTAGTTGAAGTCTCACTTACATCTATGACAACTCTTGCAGTGCAAGAAATAGAGGGAGAGAGCTCAACTGGATTAACAAACTCCCGTGCTGGTTTGGATACTGGAATAGCGTGGATTGGACGTCTACCTAACGTCTCTTCTCCAACAGATACCTGAAAAGCAGTAGAACATTTTATACGCATTAAAAAGAAAAAATTTCACTAGAACATTTTCTACAGGATGAACCTATCCTGTACAAAACTAAACTGATAATAATGTCTGTGCATGCTACCACCATAGTTTTATAATAACTAATAAGTATATTTTTTTTTTCAGCAAGTACAAAAGAAGAAAGATCATAAAAAGAGTGCTAAGTCCTCTGCCTTTTCAATTTCATCTTTCCGGATCTATGCACAAAAAGGCAAGAAAAAAACAAAATTACCGCTTAACAAGTCAACTTCAAAAAACTGAAGCAAAATCAATAATAGCTATCAGATGCTAACCTTTGATGTAGTAGGCTTGCGTTTCTTTGCTTTCTCAGGCTTTAGAGTACTATCCTTAGATTCAGGAGTAGCACTTTCCTTGGCAACTTTAGTCTTTTTACAAGCACTGCCCTCAGGACCAACACCATCAGCCTTCCTTTTATCCTTCTTTGATGAGGCTTTAGGTTTAGATTTAGATTCCTTCTCAGTGGAACCAATTTCCTGGTCATCATCCTTACCCTGGGCCGAAGATTCTAATAATAAAAGCAAACAGTGAGTATGATTGCATATTGCTATAAAAAATATTCTTTAAATTCAAAGCAAGTGAGCTCTGAACCTGATTCAGCAATTGGAGTAGGTTGCAAAATATTCACCGAGAGATCTGCCAATGTATGAAGGGCAGACAATGCACCAGCTTCATCATCTGAAACTAAATTATGAATATATCAGGCATAATGGAAGTCCGACAGAATAAAAATAAGCAATGTTATATGGAATAGCAACCCTACTGTTGGTCACTTTTGTAATAAAATACTCACTAAAAAGACAGAATCACCGTTCAACTCATGTTAAGCTGAATCCTTTATTTAGAAATTAACCAGAAAATCTGGAAACTCTTTTCGACTTTTAACAAATTTCCAAGATAGGTTAAAAATTCAGTTATATCTACTTTTCAATGTTTTCATACAATGAAGCAAATAAATACATAATACCAAAAAATAATCTCAAATAGAAAAGGTACCTCCAAAGAAGAGCTTCCGGCTTCTCTTCTGGGAAGAGGTAGAAGCCCGAGGAGATTTAGAATCCCCATCATCTGCATCCTTAAGCCCCTTCCCACTACTACTATGATGCCCTTCTTCAGTGCCGCTGCATGCTTCCTTGTCATCTTCAGACTTGTTTGCACTCATGCCCTTCTGTTTTTTCTTTTGAGACTTCTTCAACTTGGGTGTGTTACTGACCGCAGCAACACCCTTCCCAGGAGTGTAAGGACCTTTATGGGTATCTTCATTTTCAGCCTCTTTGCTCCCAAGGCTCCCTTCTCCCTCCGCACGAAATGCAACTGCTTTTGTACTGTCCCTCTCTGACTCCACATTCTGAATTTTTATTTAAGAAAAAAATAGCTGAGAAAATATATACTAGGAAGGAGAAAACAAGTTGCATAAAACAGTCCAATGGACAAAAGAAAGCACCGAACATGACACTTGATAAAGCATTCAGCACAGTAGCTTCCATCAACTTTTGTAGAAAGCACAATCAAAACAACCAGGACGAAGAAAATTTCATAGTACTGCACTGATATTTAACAAAATTTGAAATCCACCATGATTTTAGCTAACTTGACCAGCAACCATTTGGCCCAATAATAGGCCAAAACTTCTTGAAGTCCACATGACAATGACTAATAAGGACTCTTAAATAGGATTACAAAGAGCTCATGTGCCAAAAATTTTAAAAAGAAAAGGACGACTGACCTTCTTATCACCAGCCTTAATAGTAGCAGCATATTTAGAGGGGGTGTGAGAAATTTGTGGGGAGCCACCTCTTTGGAAAACCTCTGCCAGAGCCATTGCTGCCACGTGGACCCCTTCATCATCATCAGGTTTTACTGCTATACTAGGAGAGCCAAGCCCGTTGTTACCTCTATTTTGGATGTTCGCAACAGCAACCCTAGGCGTCCTTTTTCCAACAGCACGAGGTGTGGTGCCTGCAAGTATGTCTTCTTTAGTTTAGAAAGAAGATCTTTTGTCTCATGATAGCCTGCTCCAGTCCCCTTACGACACTTTCTTTCGACGTTAGGAAAGAACCAGATACAGTAGGATGTCTTTCCCCCATTATAAAACAGAATCTTAAAATCTTGCAATTCAATTATGCAAATAAATAATAAGTTTAGTGGAAACAATTGCAAACAATTACCAAATATTCCAAAAGAATTTGTGAAAATATTTTAGTGGAATATGCCATCGATATAACAGCAAGAATAGCAGTCAGGTGGCTGCCGGCACCTCAAGCATACTGCTTGCTAGTTGCGATCTCAGAATTATTGGAATGTAGTAACCAAATGACAAAACATTGGCCATCGTTTCCAAAACAACCCCACTACAAATAGGCTAGGAAATTTGGCTTTTCAGAGAACAAAAAAAAAAAGGTTCACCTCCAGAGCGTTTCTTCTTTATTGCTGACAAGGCAGCAAAGCTAGATGAAGCCGGCTCATAAGAAAGAAGGTCAGGATATCGTGACTTTGAAGCCTTAGATTCTGTCTTTTGTTTACCCTTCCCACGCTTCGGTTGTGACCTTGCAGGCCCCATCTTAAGTAACTCATTATCTTCTTTTTCAATGTTGCTTCCCTCCTGTAAAGTCAACACAATTTTTCATTTTAGTTCTTTCCCTGTAATAGTGTGAGAAAATTAAAAAGCAAGTAAAAGATTACCAAGTTACTATAGTGATCAGTCATCATTGCAATCAGTCCAGCAGCTGTAGCTACTCCTTCTGGAAGTGATAGATATGCCTGTAAAATGCATCTACCTTTTTAGCAATCACATAAATTTAATACATGGGTTTCATATTTTCTTTGAAGATAGTAGTGCAGACCTCATCTTAACTCAAAGCTTACCCGATTCATGTCGTAAAGTGATTCCACCGTATCTGCAGTCCTGTTATGTACTGATCCAGACACCTAACAATCAAAAGGAAGAAAAGAAAAAAATATTGCATCAATCAAACAACCCTAGTACATCCGAAATCTATTTGAAAAAATAAATTACAAATAAAATGGATAAGTTTAGTGCTGAAAATTGAGGACCTTTTCCCAGTCTTTTCCATATTTTCGATAGGCGTCATAAAAACGCTCAAGCTCTTCTTTGCTCCACTGGGGACCTAGCAGGTCAACCAATTTCTTTTTCTGCAATTATTAGACCAAAGCATAATAAATAAGTAAGAAGAAAGTCTAACCAATCCCATATAAAATAAAATCTAACAATTGGAATGATCGCTGTTGTTGACAAAAGCTAAGAACCAATATGTTGAAAGATGCAACTTTTGAATTGGGTTGCTACAAAGACATTGGTTAGTTTGAAACAAAGTGTGAAAAAAACTCATCCAGAGATGTCATCTTAACCAAGAATTGCGAGACTGTCTGCCTCAGGTCTCAAAATTCTATGCTTTTAAAAGTGTAATAGAAAATTATATTCAGATGTGTAGTATTAACTATACCTTATTTTTGCTTTTAAATGCCGTATTAGGCCCTTCCTTCTCAGGCCAGTCTTTATTAATCTTAGCAAACTTTTTATGCACTTTTCTTGCCTTCCTTGTAGATGCCATGAAATATACCTTTACTGGAATAGAACTCTGGGGAAAAAAGATTTAAGAATTCAGTAAACTTAGGTAACTAAAAATAAATGCATAAGAGGATGCAACCAAATAACATAAAAAAGAAGGGGTTAATTTGCATTATATTTAGCAAAAGATTAAAAAAGGATAGGGCTTCGAAGGTTTTTGAAAAGGTGAAAGTAGTTCTCGATTCTGCTCTATTGGAAAAGAAAAAAAAAATCTAAGTTGATTCGATAAATTCTATAACCAAGGCGAATTTCGATCCCATAAATTAACAGATGCAAAATGAATGACTTTGACAGTAAAGAAACAAAATTCACTTGCATACTCACATCACAGTTTCAATTAATAAGCATTTGCAATATGAATTAAGTTGCATATTTGCAAATGCTTTCATAAGTAATGTTTGCATCATAAAACAGTAAAGAGAAATTCAAATGTATATTAGCTAGTTTCTACTTGCTTGGATAAAAAAAAAAAAAAGAAAAGGAAAAATATACCTTTTCTTCTGATGATAAAGATGAATCATCCATCTCAACAAATTTTTCCTAATTCCTTTTTTTTTTATAAAAATTTTTTTGTCCAAATCCGATAACTGGACGACCTAAATTGACCGAACCCTACTTAAATTACTGGCAGTTCAAGGTTATTTGAACCTAAACAAGACTTGATTATGTGGTAAACAAATTAAGCTACACTTGACAGTGATTCAAATTGGGCAATTGACTACTTCTCATTTGCTACTTGAATTCTCAGTCAACAATTACAAACAAATGATTTGCACAATTGAACTGGTTTCAAGAAGTCTCAATCAACAATCATAGTGGTCCATTTGATGAAGAAAGAAGAGATGACCTACAGTACAGAGAAGGAGTGTGTTGCAGTTGTGGAGAAGGGAGTGAGTTTAACCAATGGTAGAGAAAGAGAAAGAGAGAGCTAAAGGAAGATGCAGGATTATTGGCTAAATCATTCTCATTCTCTAAGCAATAGCATTAACCGACTCTCAATTACACAATCGAAAGATAATTTAAACCATCGCTGAAATCAATTTAAAATTAATAATTTTGAAAACAACTCAAGCATCCCGAAGAAAGCATTGAAATAAAAGCTAAACAAAACGAGATTCCAGAAAGAGGATGCACCGAACTGATCTCAAACAACATAAAACCCATTAGGTAGAGAACTTAGGTAGGGGAGAATTTCGACTACGATTGAGATACCTTACCGAAGAATTTGCGCAAAAGCTTGGAGGAGGAAGGAGAGGAAGTTGAATCGAAGGATTTCGGAGGCGCGAATGGGTTCGATTTCTTCTTCTGTATATAGATATATATATATACATATTTATTTCTTTGTAGCATCTAATCCCATCTCCCGCGATCGAAACTGGAATGGAACAAGTACGAAACCGACCCTCAAAACCACATAAATTGACTCCCCCCGTTCAGTACTTTTAAAACTTCAGAGTTGAGACTTGAGACCAAATATATAAACGCGAAGGTTCAATGCCTCTTTTATCTTTTTCAAATGTTGTCTTTATTTTAGAAAATTAAAATTTTGAATTTTATAAATCGATATTAAACATAAACCTGTTAAATATGACTTATTTCACCTTTATTTTGTATATGCATATACAAATATAAAATAAAATATCTCTACTTTATTTTGTTGATCTACAGATTTTGTAAGATTTGCTGGTTTTGGTAATTTCTTAATATTTATCTTTCCAGTTTTTAATCTATTAAAACTAAAGTCAATTACCCTATTTTTTTATGTTCTTATTTAGAATGATAGTATTGATTAAATCTAATATTTTTAGTTTATTATTTTACTCTTAGATCGAGTTACCAACCATTTAATCATGAAACCACCAAAAATTGAAGTATACAAAAGCGAGACCTGTTGTAAAAATGTTTATATGTGTAAATGGTTCAATATATAGACTATATTAAGCGGTCTAATTTTAAAAACCCAAATTTGAACATAAAATGCCGCATATTTCTTCATAAAGCAACTTTTGGTAATTGATTTTCTGGGGATATATTCTCACTTCTCAGATAACCGTGCTTAATGTTAAAGCGAACATTAGGCTGCCTCATGTCCTCACTCCTCAGTGATTCGATCTGGACATTTTCACCAAGTGATTTTTTTTTTTCTAAAATGTAAGTCTACTGTACCAATTGGTAAATTGTTCTCATTTAAGGCAATATTCTGCCGACCTTAAACTTTGTTTATATTCAAGAAGAAAATTCTCATCTTGGTTTTAGAAAACGCACTTGCTGCTTTACGAGTGGTGCAAGTATTTACGACATTTTTAATTCGCCAAGAGAAAATAATTAGAGTGAAGTATAGTGGAATAAATTTATCCATTTCATAAATGGAGTCCGAAAATAATTAGCGTGAAGTATAGTGTAACAAACTTGACGCATTTTCATAGTGAGTTAATAGACCAAATTTCTTAATTTTGTTTGTATGTTTATCAATTACGATTTTCACTTGCAACGGTGTTATATGTTGAGTCGTTGAATCTCCTTCAAGATTAGGGAGATAAATTGACCGTTAGAATTAGTAAATAAGGGAGCTGAGGTGTCAAGTTGTAAGTGGTTAGTAGGATAGCGTACAAAGGACATATGTGAAGATTGTACTTCTCTTTTATTCGGCAGATCTTTTATATCAGCCAGCATTGTTTGTAAAAGGAATATGATTTTTTGAATGAAATTGGTTCTCTCTTGTTCCCCGACTTCTAGTTAATTCTATCCTAATTACGCTTAAATTTGCATTAATAGCGTAACATATGAATTTCCTTTCTGTTAGTAATTTGGTTGTTGAAACAATTTACATCTCGAACAACAGGTTTTCAGCAAGGTGAATGCAAAACCTCATGCGCAAATAGAAAAACATTTTGAAAATTTACTACTTTTCATACGAAGGGGAAAAAAAATGAGTTCTTTAACTTTCAATCATTTTATCTATCCAATAAATTTACGTCTGCTGTTTACAACAGCAACAATTGGCAGTCGAGAAATTTCTTTCTTTAAATATTTCAGCAGAAATATATATAGTAATTGATCATGAAATAAAATTTACTAATTTGGGTGGCAGACTTATCTTAGTTCGAAACTTCAACCTTAATATAATATTCTAGATCCAATTTTCCGAAAATGCCAATGACAGGTGCTTGTAAATGAGTTTATATTTCTCTCCTAAAGTTACTTGTATATCAGTTCGTATGTAAATGTCAATTCGATGAGTTTGTATGTCTAAATAAAGAATCTCTTCTTCATTTCCCTGGACTCTGATTTGCACAATCCTCCGTGAAATAGAAAAAACTATGTTACTGAGTGATGTAAGAAAATACATGATCCAATTAAAGCAGAGGAAATAAAGAAAAGAAAAATAAAAAATCAAGATATCAAAAACCCTCTTTTGTATAAATATAAATAAAAGAAAAATAAGACAACACACTACTCCCTTTAATCTCCTCCCTTCCCACCTAATATTATTTCATCAAAGAAATTGTTACAGAGTTTCTCAAGCCTACCATCAGGCATACCCATTTTGAGAGAGAAGGATTTTAAATAGTTCTATCCAGGATACAGACAAAGCTATCTTTCTATATTTTTCTCTATTTCATACTATATTTGCACATCTAAATACAGTATCAAATAACAGTATAGCTAGCACATATTCGCCTCCTATCTTTGAAGATATGGCTTGATCTTCTTCTGTAGCACTTGATATACATTGCCATACATGTCAATCTTTCACTTCCACGCTCTCTTTTTGTTTTTATTATAGCTTTCTACACTACTAGTTGCAATTACAAGCTTGACGAACCATCAAAAACACTATGCATCTCTCGCAAATTATTTCCAAGATAAATTAATAAAAAAAGGCATGGATATACCAATATAAAAGTACCCAGTACCCACCTCTCAGAACCGTAGAAAAGTACTAACATCCACAAAGCTGAATCATTCTTATTTGCTGAGGCAAGTGTTATTAAGCCTCTCCACAGCTAAAATCAAAGCCTGGATACCAAGCTCACCTTCCCCATGAGCCAGTAAGGAAACATACAGTTGGTGTGCAAGAGCCAGTCCCGGCAAAGCAAGCTCCATTCTCTGACACTCACTCAGACAAATCCCCAAATCCTTCACAAAATGATGCACATAAAAACTGGCTGCCATATCCCGGTCTAACATCCTCTTTCCATACGCATCCAGTAATTTGGACCCGGCTGCACCAGTTGAAATAGCCTCAAGCCATTTCGCCACATCTAGACCCGACTTGTGTGCATAAACCATTCCTTCTACTAAACCGATCATGGTCGAGGCAACCACAATTTGGTTCCCCAATTTCGCCCTCTGACCCAATCCAGGCCCACCCATGTATCTCACTGTTCCCATGCATTTAAATAGAGGCGAAAGGTTGTTAATTACCGTCTCATTCCCACCCGCAAATATAGATAACTTCGCATTCCGGGCCCCGCGATCCCCACCCGACACTGGGGCATCAACAGAGGAGCAACCAACAGCTTCAGCCGAAGCGGCAATCTCAGAAGCAAGCGAGGGATCTGATGTGGTCATGTCGACTACAACTGAGCCTGGAGAGAGGCCAGAGAGGACACCAGAGGTGGGGTCCAGTGTGACAGCGCGGACGTCAGAGGGGTACCCAACCATGAGGAAGACGACGTCACTGGCAGCGGCGACGGCGCGAGGAGAGGCAGCGGAGGTGGCGCCGCGATCCAACAGAGGTTGGGTTTTGGAGGCGGTGCGAGAGAAGACAGTGAGAGAGTATCCAGCGGAGTGGAGGTGGGAGGCCATGGAGAGGCCCATGACGCCGGTGCCGATCCATCCGACGCGGGTCTGATCGGGTGAAACGGGTTTGGTTAAGGTTTCAGTGGAGAGCGACATGGCTGGAGTGACACGTACCGATGTTTTGGACTGAGAGAGGAAGCGTGGGAAACGCGAAGTGAGCGGAGGAGAAAAAGGAGCCATATTTCATCTTTGGTTGAGGATTACAGAGATATATGAAGCTGGACTTGATTGGATTGGTTATGAGCTGGCCTTGAGTTACTTTATGGGCTTTTAATTTTGGTTAAGCCCATTAATAAATTCTTCTTACCAGTCACTGACATGGCAGCCAGGGATCTATATTGTGTGGTTACTGGTTTAAAAGCTGTTTAAGCTGTCAATTGACATGTTAATGTTAGAGCCTTCTCCCAGCTTATGGTAGAACGCCATATCGGTAAATGTGGGGCCCATAGTAAGTGGGGACTGGGGAGTGTGCCCCACCGACGGGGAATTTTGAGCCTTCCAACATTTTTTCACAATTGTGCTCGAACTTTCAAATTTACACATCCAAAACGTTTCTCTGCTCCTTAGGTGGCTTTGGTGTTTATAAAATGAACTTGATTCATTATGGACTCGAACAGCTAGAGTACTGTACTCGAAGAGAAATCAAAACATTGCACCACTGCAATGGAAGGCCGATGGCTCTTTTTTCTGGCAAGGTTTGCGTCGATTACAGTTTTATTTTCAGATCTCTATGACCACATGCAATGGCAATGGTTGCACGTTATTCTGGTATGATGACTGGACAGGGAACAGACTTGCTTACTTTTTACCAGATTACAGTAAACCGATGAAACCAGACTTATCTTTATACAACGCTGCAACAGATTGGTTTCGTTACTTCCCGGCTCCAAACACTCGCCAGGTTATTTGACATGTCATTGTAAATGACTGAGAACTTAATTTTATGTCCGCAGTCAATTTATGTCATTTGGTTTACCAAACCACATAACTTGAAGTCCTAGCTAATGTTGCGAACTTCATCGTATATAATTAATAGTATTATTATTCATTTTTTTTTAAGGACGCCATGATACTTATGCCGGGTCATCGGTACTTAAATAATTGTTTGCGTGTACTTCCAAAATTCGCTTTCTTTATTAACGATATTCTTAATTCTTTTGAAGGGCTGCTAGCTGTCTACTTCCAAATGGAGTTGGAAAAAAATTAAAAAAATCAAAGTTAGGGAAAAGAACTGCACCAGTAAATATTTAAAATGATTTAATATATAAAATCCAACAGCCACGATATATCCATCATCAATAAAAAAAAAAAAAAAAAAAAACGCAACGATTACACCATAACTTATACCCACAAACCTAACCCTCCCTAAATTATAAGAGAAATATCACAATTAAGTAACGGTGAGTATAGCATTGCTCGAATTGGTTTTTGTGTGACGTCGGATCGATCGTCAGGTGATTACATTCGAGGTAAACAACACATCAAAGGATTTAACATTTTGTTTTTTTAATGATTTTGGTTATGTACCATTGCTAGGTTGTTTCAGTTTAAAATCAATTCTTTCATTTCTTAATGTCATCTGCCTTGTCATCATCCAAATCCAATGCTTTTTGAGTCGATGATTCTGCTTTCGATTTATCCTTTTCTTTCTCTGCCTCCTCGTCGGCCTGTTTCTTTGCTTGTATCTCTATGATCAGATTATCAAGACATGCACGAACATCATTATTTCTTGACTTTTTGCGCAACAATCCCTCTGCCACATCAGCCGGTGTTATGTTTACTTCCGCAAGTAGAGTTCGTATGATTCTGAACAATTCATGCTGTTCAACCTCCAGATAGTTCTTGGCCAACACCTTGAATGCTTCAAAAGTACAGTATGACAACTCAATGTGCATGTCCATTCTACCTCTCCTTATGAGTGCTTCATCAAGCTTCTCTGGATGGTTTGTCGTGAATATAATGATTCTCTCTCCTCCACATGCCGACCATAATCCATCAATAAAGTTAAGAAGCCCAGAAAGTGTGAGCTTGCTATTGTCATCCTTTTCCTCCTGTCCCGGCAGCAGCTTCTCTTTCTCTTTGTCATCTTTCTCCTTCTTCTTTTCCTTGCGCTTGTTGGTTAATTCAAGTGTGCAGTCAATATCCTCAATTACTATAATGGACTTGCCAGTTGTCTCAATGAAGATTTTCCGTAACTCTGTGTTGGTCTTGACTGCAGTCAACTCAAGATCATACACGTCGTATTCCAAGAAGTTGGCAATTGCAGATATCATGGAAGATTTGCCTGTACCCGGTGGGCCGTAAAGGAGGTACCCCCGCTTCCATGCCTTGCCGATCTTCTGGTAGTACTCTTTTCCCTCACGAAACGTAACAAGGTCATCTATGATGGCTGCCTTTTTTTCAGGGTCCATGGCAAGTGTGTCAAAGGTAGCTGGGTGCTCAAATGCTACATGGCTCCAGACAGAGCTTCGATAGTTGTACCAGCTGCTGCTGGGGTTATTTGTGAAGAGCTTTCTTTGCCGGTTGCACAATAGCGCAGCACGCCCTTCTTTAAGTATGTGGTTCAGGTATTCACCTTCGACCAGTTGACGGTGGCCCTTGTGGAAGGTTAAGCAGTAGTACCTGATGAGATTTAGGAAAATAACATAATGCATGTGACCTGACAAGCACTTGACTATTTTTACTGCGTGCACGTTCCTTTTAAGTTTTGAGTGGATTTCAGCATTAGATCAATGTACTTGACTGTTTTTTTTTTTTTTTTGGAAAAAAATAAATACTATGTACTTAACTACAAAATAAAAATTGGAGGGTAACTTATTTAGTGGAGTTCCATAGGCTGATTGGCACTGCAAACGATTCTGGTAGAACAAAATGGGTAGAACAAAACGATAAATTTTTACGGTCTTAATTGTTCTTAATAGTATAGTTTGTAAGTATTTAAGAATTTTTATTTAATTAACAAAATTTGATTTCCGGACCATATTTCCTTAAAATACAGAAAAAAGAAAACAAAAAAAAAAGACCTACAAAAAAATTTTAGTAATCTAAGAATGAAAAAAAATATATACTTGCATTCCTCGTTTCCGGGGTAGAAGCTGATGACGCTGGAGTTTGAGGTCCGCTTGCGGGAGTACCACCAAACCTTGGTGCCTCTAAAAGTGTCGGTCACCTCTTCATTGTCATCAATCGTTACAAGCGGCCTGTCACATCCCTTTCCAAGCTCAGCTTTGAGCTTGCGGGCTCGGGAAGTGCACACTGAGCTGAGGTAGGCCTCAGCAGTGGTGTACAGTTCGTCACGCTGCATGTACTCACCTCGGTAGTCATTGATGGTTATTTGCTCATAGGGGTACACGACAGAGAGGACCTTGCGGAAGAAAGTCATGAAAAGGTCCATGAGCGGGAAGGGAATATTGAGGTTTCTCGCCATGGTTATTAATAGGACGATGAAGGTTCCTATGGCGCTGGTGGCTGCCCAAGGCTCTGCCATCTCTCTTCCTTGGATACAAGAAAATTTTTAGAGAATATATATTTTTATATATTTTTTTGTGTCAGAGTTTTCTTGATTTGGTACAATTATATAGAGCTAAGAGCATAGTTGAAAAGTCCATTATTCTTCTTTTTGAATGCTTAGTACAGAAGGTTTTGAAATAGTAAAAGTGTTATCGTCATATTTTTTTTTTTTTTTTTTTTTTTGGAGATAAGTGAGGAGCGCCTACCACTCTTCATTTTACTGAAGAGCATCCAACAACATTTTAAACCAACCAAATTCAATCTTTACAAATACAAAACAAAACCTCATCTACCATTCAAAACTTATTCAAACTAAAGATCAAGACTAATGTAAACTGGTACCATCCCCTGACAAGGTACAAACATGATGACAAAACAAAAATACAAATTGACAGGGTCAATCAACAGCAAATTTTTTAAACCATCTGCTGCAAATTGCCTCTACACAACTACTCCAGCAATTTCTTCATCAATCTTTTTTATTCATTAAAACCCCAGAAACACATCTCAAATATCAAAAACAAAACTATCTCTAAAAGACAGTATACTATCCCTAAACCCAAAATTAACTCCAAACAGCAAACTAGTAGCATATAACAAACAGTTTGCACAAACATAAGTAGTCATCGGAGAGCAATTAATACTCAAAAAGAAAATCACTCAGTGCCAGCTGAACAAATTAAAGAAAAAAATTTTAGAAAGCTGATGACTCCAGTAGGTCAACAGCGATACCAGTATCATCTTTTCCTGCCTTTGTCAGCCATCCCATGGTCTCCTCAACTGAGTTCTCTTCCCATCCTGGAATCTGAATATATCCCATCCTCAAATCACCTTTGTCTAGCCAGTTCTTCACCATTGCTTGCATAGGGGCTGTCCACATTCCTGACCAGTCATAAACAATTGATTTAATTTTTCTACAAAGATTTTCCAAAGTAAGAGGTGGAGATCTATTAAAGCAACAGTTATTTCTTTCTAACCAACACACCCAACAAACTGCTACACAAATCAATTTGAACAAATTCCGTTCCTCCTCCTTCACTTTTGAAGCAATGAGGACCAGATCTTCTAACTTCTCTGGTGTTGTATTACAATGAAATGCATCCAAAAGACATCTCCACTCCACACCTGACTAGGTGATCTATTGTCTCCACATTATCACAGTAAATACAATCGCCAACTCCCTCCCAACCTTTATTTAGTAAATTGTCTTTAGTAAGCAATTTCCTCTTACTTAACAGCCACAGAAGAATATTTATCTTGAGAGGAATCTTCAGGAACCAAATATCAGCAATAGACATATTTGCGACCCCCCATCATCTGTCCAATTGTACATATCTTTAGCACTATAAGTTCTTTTATTTCTATGTTGCAATAACACTTAATCTTTTGCCATAGATAAGGGAGGAAGACCTCTAATAAACTCCAACAATTGTGAGAATACACATCTCTGCAAGTGATTGAAATTCCTAGAAAAATGTAAATTGGTCATTAGAGTGTGAACTGTATCTGCTACTGTAACGAATTTAGTAGTGCAAATTTTATAAATGGCAGCACAAAAAATAATGAGTGGTACCTCTCCACACCATTTATCCTTCCAAAATAAAGTGAGTGTCCTGCCCATTACCAATTTGCATCCCTCTATTGATTCCAAAAAGGTTATCGTCATATATAATTAACTGAATTTTATGAAACCATATTTTCTAGTCTGCTCCGTTGATAGCTAGCACCCAAAGTTTAAGATATGAAAATTGAAATGAACAATAATATATTTGTGAAGAATGTGCCATAAAGTATTATTTTATCAGGGAAAGTTAATTTACAGATAAAATGGACTGGTACCGCTGACCTGTATTGCCAACATGTCTAGCTTCTTGTTATGGGATTCACTATAATTGTTTCTTCCCTATGGCTAGAAAACACTCATGAATTAAAATGTGATTTTGTAAAACGAAATTTCGCATAAGCTCGTTAATTCTTAATTATACCAAATATATAACATGCTCCATCAGTGACTCATGGGAAGATCAGGCCGAGCCCAGGGATGTGCATGTAATCGATGCAGCAAACCACCAATCCGAATTGAAAAGGAGCATTAAATTGGGGTTGGTTGGGTAAAAGGTCTTAGCTATGCATCAGTCTACGAATTTCCTTTTCTATTTGTATTTGGTTGTTGAAACTTGAAACGATATACATCTCGACCGACAGGTTTTCAGCAAGGTGAATGTAAAACCTGATCCGCAAATATAGAAACATTTTTAAACTACAATTACGAAGGAGAAAAAAAATGAGTTTTTATCTTTTCAATCATTTTATCATCCAATGATTTACTTCTGTTGTTTACAACAGCAACAGTTAGCAGTCGAGTTGTATATGTATTTCAGTAGAAATACACTAATTTATCATGAAAGAAATTTACTTAATTGGGTGGCAGACTTATCTTAGTTCGAAACTTCAACCCTAATATAAAATTCTAGATCCATTTTTTTTTTCCGAAAATGCCATAGCCACTGCTTGTAACTTGTAAATCAGTTAGTATTTCTCTCCTAAAGTATAGTATATGAGTTGGAATGTTTATTCAATGAGTTTCTATGTCCAAATAAAGAACCTTGCCTTCATTTCCCTGGACTGCGATTTCCACAGCCCTCCGTGAAATAGAAAAGCTCTGTTTATTACTGAGTGATGTAAGAAAAGTACATGTTCCACTTAAACAGAGGAAATAAAGAAAAGAAAACAATCAAGATATCAAAAAACAAACGTCTCTTAGATGCGTTGTTTAATGATCAATAATTGTGGCTAGAATTTAGGTTTTAATGATCAAATAATTCCATGGCAAAAATGCAGTAACCAGTCATTAGAACGTACCTGACCCAACACAAAATAACTAAATACTGCAGCAACGTGAGAGGTTCCTACAAAGTGTAGTATACTACCAACATCAGTAAGATACACATACTCCAGCTCTAGATGAGGTAACATCACATACTTGTACAACAAGGTACCAGTCAGGTACACACCGGCCAGCATATTATATTGCAAAGTAGACATCGAAAGTCCAGCCTATTCCTTCCATTTATGCATTTTTTTAGTCACTAAATTTATTATTTATTGCACTATTCAATGATAATATAAACAGAATTTAATATAACAAATAGAGAGGAAACAAGATGCTCAAGTACAAGGTACAAGTGTAAATCAAATAAAATTTTTGCAGAATATGTCGAACTTCGCAACTATCACGACAATATTGTTCAAAAAATTACAAACAACACTTTTGGTCCTTCAAGCACCCACAACTTCACTGCCTAGGACTCCAGTTTATAAATGCATATCAGACCACTATCCCTAAATTACATATAAATGTTTGTTTTCTTACACTTGTTTCTCTGGCTGACAATTAATCTGACATAGCATCTAGGCCAATAGTAGTGGTTCTGAACTGCAATGGAAAAGAGTAACAAAGTATTTCTCTCTCTTCCCTCTACTCTCTTTCACTTTTCGCTCTCTTCTTGTTTTTATTATAGCTCTCTACACTACTAGCTGCAATTACAAGGAAATTGCCTACCCAAACAATTGACCAACCATCAAAGAAACTATGCATCTTTCGCAAATTATTTCCCAGATAAATTAATAAAAAAAGGCATGGATATACCAATACAAAGTACCCAGTACCCACCTTTCAGAACCGTAGAAAAGTACTAACATCCACAAAGCTTAATCTTTTTTATTTGTTAAGGCAAGTGTTATTAAGCCTCTCAACAGCTAAAATCAAAGCCTGAGTACCAAGCCCACCTTCCCCATGTGCCAGTAAGGAAACATAGAGCTGGTGTGCCAGAGCCAGCCCCGGCAAAGCAAGCCCCATTCTCTGACACTCACTCAGACAAATCCCCAAATCCTTAACAAAATGATGCACATAAAAACCGGCTGCCATATCCCGGTCTAACATCCTCTTCCCATACAAATCCAGTGATTTCGACCCGGCTGCACCAGTTGAAATAGCCTCAAGCCATTTCGCTACATCTAGACCCGACTTGTGTGCATAAACCATCCCTTCGACTAACCCGACCATGGTCGAGGCAATCACAATTTGGTTCCCCAATTTCGCCCTCTGACCCAAACCAGGCCCACCCATGTATCTCACTGTTCCCATGCATTTAAATAGAGGCGAAAGGTTGTTAATTACAGTCTCATTTCCACCCGCAAATATGGATAACGTCGCATTACGGGCCCCACGGTCTCCACCCGACACTGGAGCATCAACAGAGGAGCAACCAACAGCTTCAGCCGAAGCGGCAATCTCAGAAGCAAGCGAGGGATCTGATGTGGTCATGTCGACTACAACTGAGCCTGGAGAGAGGCCAGAGAGGACACCAGAGGTGGGGTCCAGTGTGACAGCACGGACGTCAGAGGGGTACCCAACCATGAGGAAGACGACGTCACTGGCAGCGGCGACGGCACGAGGAGAGGCGGCGGAGGTGGCGCCACGATCCAAGAGAGGTTGGGTTTTGGAGGCGGTGCGAGAGAAGACAGTGAGAGAGTATCCAGCGGAGAGGAGGTGGGAGGCCATGGCGAGGCCCATGACGCCCGTGCCGATCCATCCGACGCGGGTCTGATCGGGTGAAACGGGTCGGGTAAGGGTATCAGTGGAGAGGGACATGGCTGAAGTGACACGTGGCGATCCGAAGTGAGAGAGAAGTTTGGGGAGACGACGAAGTGAGCGGAGGAGAAAAGGAGGCATCACTGATTGAGGATTACGGAGATATGAAGGATAGATCGGTAATTTTGTCCGGAGGAACTTGATGTGATTGGTAATGGGCTGAGTTGGGCTTCTTAATGGGCTTTTTAATTTTGGATAAGCCCATTAAAATTATTCTATGTTAAAAAACGTCAAAGTACAAAAAAAAAAAAAAAATCAAAGGACAAATCCAAAATCCTTCCGCCTCCGCCGAATCCTTGCTGTTTAGTGTTGGCATTTCGTCGAACAGTTGGTAGACACACTCTTAAACCATCTTATCTTATTATGCTGCTTCACTGCAATCTCTCCAAGCTCTCTATCCGCGGTTGTTTTGCGCCGCTTCCCCATGGGTACTTCTCTAAAACCCTAAATGTAGAATCTAGAGCCTTGTTCTTCTCTAAATCTAGGGTTTTGTTTTCACCCGGGTCAGAGTACATTGCCTTGGGCAAGGGAGGAGTTCCTCAAGCTGGAAAGGCGCTACCATTGGTAGATGCCCATGAAAGAAAGAAGAAATTCACTTCAGAGATAAAGGAGAACAATAGAAGCTCGTCGTGGGATCGGTCAGCTGAGAAATTTTTCAACAAAAATGGACAGACTTCCTCAGAGAAAAGTGTAATTCATTCAAATGATAGGAGCTTTGGGTCTAGGGAGAGATATAAACGTCAAGAGAAAGAGCGTGAAGAAGAGGAAGAAGAAGAGTTAATAGATGAGCCTATTGACAACCCCAAGTGGTACAAAATCAGGGAGAAGTATAAACCAGTTGTGAAGAGAGAGACACCTAATTCGAGATTCAAGAGAATTGAAGTCAAGCAATGGGAGAGGCATGAAAATTGGGGTAAGAAAACATTGAAAGAGGCGTCGGAATCGACTGTACCAAAAATGGTGGGTCAAGGGATTTATGGTGTGGGCCCTGTTCTGGCAGCTTTAACGGCTGCTAGAAGAGAATTTTATGCACTTTATGTCCAAGAAAATATGGACTTAAGCTCAAATAGCAAAAAGAAGAAGTCCAAGAAGGGAGTCGAGAAAATATTACAAGCCGCTGAAAAAATTGGTCTCAAAATAGTCGAGACCTCAAAACATGACCTGAACATGGTTGTTGAGAACCGACCCCACCAAGGACTAGTTCTAGATGCATCTCCATTGGAAATGGTTGGTATCAAGGAGCTCGAACCAGTAAGTCTGGAACAAGGGGAAAAGGCACCTGTTTGGGTTGCATTAGATGAGGTCATGGATCCACAAAATTTGGGTGCGATACTCAGATCCGCTTATTATTTCGGTGCTAATGGGGTGGTTATGTGTGCAAAGAATTCAGCTCCATTAACAGGTGTGGTGAGTAAAGCCAGCGCGGGTTCACTGGAGTTGATCGAACTTAGATCATGCAAGAATATGATGCAATTTTTGACTAGTTCAGCTGATAACGGGTGGCGGGTCCTTGGTGGATCTGTTTCTGACAAAGCAGTTTCTATAACTGAAGTTGGTGGTAATGAGCCAACAATTCTTGTGTTGGGTAGTGAGGGGACCGGGTTGCGGGCTTTGGTGGAACGATCGTGTACCAGTTTGGTGAGAATACCAGGTTTTGCTGATGGCAGGTCAGTTTTTGTGGCAGAAGAGGAGAGTGAGGTCCATTCGGAGTCATTTCTTGCAGTGGAAAGCTTGAATGTTAGTGTGGCCGCTGGGGTTTTGCTGTACCATTTGATTAGTAAAAATGGTTAATTTTGCCATTATTTGTATTTTAAATAATAGTGTAGTCGTATTGAGACAATGAAATGTCATGGTACTCTTTTTATGCTAATAGGAGCGTACTTTGAATTTAAGGTTTCAACATCAATATTTTTAAATTGTTTCTTTTGGGTGCATTATTAATATTAAATTTGTTAAAATTTAGTTTAAACTCAGTGGTTAAATTTAATTCATTATTGGAGAGATTGAATCAATTTGTAGTGTTGTTTTTCATTTATTGCTTGACTGCAACATTACTCTTTATTGTTGTGATGATTGGAGATCGGTCTGGTACATAATGATCGTTCGATACCAAAAGACATTACTTGTGTTCCCAAAGTACCAAAAAGCCACAAATATTTGAACGGAAGAAAGGAGGAAAAAAAAAAAAAAAAAGGACAAGAAAAATAATATTGGGCATGATTCGATTCAATACCAATTGATTCTTTATGTTTTGTGAACGAAATATTTAGGTTTACCACAAATTGAGTATTTAACAGTGCCAGTGCAGTCATGCGCATGTAATAGTTTTGTCAGAGATACCTACACGACAGTACTAGTATAACTCTCGACTTCGTATTGTTTGTTTGTGACATGCCATCCAATATGTTTGGAATTTTCATCCAAGATATGTTTTATCGGACCTTTTATAAGGCCTTCTTTTACTTTAAAAACCAAGACATTCTTGGTCGGCCTTTTAATTGGGCCTTACTTTCTTTAAAGTACGCTTTCACGATCCAAATAATGCCCCAGCAATAAATTTTCTACATGCAGAATGTTACAATGATTTGGAGCAATACAAATCAGCAGTTCTCTTTTGGCACCAGGGTCCTGGCATCTGTAAACATTAATTTTGCCAAATCATAAATCATTAATGAAAGGTCTTTAGCGCTTTTCTTTTTAGAAAACACATACTGCACGTAATTACCCATTGTATGGTTCATACATGAAGTTTAGAACAAAACTGTGTTCGGAGTGCTATCATTTGACAACAAGTCAACAATTCAGTTTTATTTTGAACGCGGTTGTATCAGATTATCTAATTAACATGATCAGTTAAGGAAGTAAGGATATGAGAACTAAAAGTAAATTGTTGGCGAGATCTATGGCCCTTTGCTTTCATTTGTATAATGACAACAAACTAGCATGATTCAGTTTCAACTTATACAATTAAATCAGATTACATTAGACCTTTATCTTTCAGGGAGTTCAATCTTTTGTCTGAAGTTTTTCTCATGCATATAATAACATCGTTGCTATAATTTTTATAGTAGTGGATTTGGAGTACCATGAAATAACCCAAAATGTTGAACCCAAGAAAAGAAGAGGTATTTACAATTCAAACCCAGAAGTTACAACATTGTTGAATGTTGTTTTCAAATATTGTAAAACAGCACATATGCTTTCAACAAATACCAAAATTATGTTAGTGTTAGTAGTTCTAGAATTCCATTATTAGGCATATATTTGTTGCCAACTTGTTGGATTAAAAATAGTAAGCTCGCAATTATTAAATACTAAATGGGAATGATATAGAAAATTGAACAAAGTTGTATTATAAAATCTGAACAGTATACTATGCCAAAGAGAAAGAAACAATATATCTGTCTTCAGAATCTAGAGCCGAAAGGAATGTACTAAAATATTAGAAATTTAATTCCACGAGTTGATGTTTGCCAGTTGCACATGAAAATAAATAAATAAATAATAAATGCATAAGCGGTCCCCTTCCTATGCTTAAGTTGAGGAAACAAGCGGGAAAGATGCACCAAAAAATTCTGCAGCTGACGACAATTAACTATTTTATTTACATTAGCAAGCACTATTGTTGTTGTTCATGGAAATATTTCTTAATTCTTTTTCTTCGTGCAGATCGGCTCCAAAAACTTCTATTTGTGGATTATTTCAATAATCACGCTACTTTTTAACCAAAACTGGGTTCATTTGTAATTTTCTTTTTTAACAAAATATTTCAGACTATTTTAACAAAAATTAACTAATTTGTGATTCAATTTTATTTTATTTTTTTGCTTTTATTATTTAGCTTCTTCTTCATCATCATCATCATCGTTATTTTGTTAGGGTGGATTGGGTGAGAAGGACAAGGTATTGTGCGTCTCTCTGCTTCTTGCTTCTTTAGTTCCTAGTTCCAACTTCCTACTTCCTAGCATGGTATGTTGACATAACAAACGCTGCATGAATGACAACACCAAAAATGCCACATGAGAACATTTTGTGATGGTGGGGATTTGCAAAAGGAAAGAACTTCGCATGCATTTTAGATCTCCTTTGGAGGTGGCAACTGGCAAGCGCATGAACAACACAAACTGAGCATGAAAAGAAGAAAGTTGCAAATAACAAAGTAATGTCCGGTAAAGTATAATACAAAACATAATACAAAAGAAAATGAAAAACAAAAGCCAAGATTCTTTCCAATTCCACCCAATCTCTTATTTTTTCACTTATTTTATTTTGATTGAGCTGTCGCCAATTTAAGAGTTGGATTGATGATCAGGACCGCTATTTTGGCCAGAATTCCAAGGATACTAATAGGATCAAAGTGAATTTTCACACAACAACACGCAATGGGACAACAGGACATTCCTATTCCCTGTCTTTTTCTTCTCTCTTAATAAAATGTCCCTAACTTATCCGCAATTTGCATATACAACTTCTTTTTAACATTTTTTTATTCTCCTCAATTGGGCAAATTGTAACCTTATCATGCAATTTAAGTAATTTATAAGTTCACGTTTACTTATACGGTAAAAGCAGTATCAACGATTTCACCACCAACGAAAAAAATTATGCTTTTCATTGTCATACTAGCAACTGCAACAATTCATTCTGCAAATTCCGATCATAATTGATAACGACTTAGACTTATTTATCTATAATCAAAATACTGTATGTGGCATTTATCAAGGGGAGGAGAGTAATTTTTTAAAACTGTGTCATTTCTATTTGTAGGTAAGAAAGATGCATGCACATATGTCATGCTAGTGATATTTGACTTTAGTTTCTTAGATGCCTTCATATTTGGTATATTTGGCACCAAACGGTCCCGGAGTATGTATTGTTTGGCAGCCGTTACTATCAAAAGAAGCAATAACATTATAGAATAATTTGTCCATTGATTCTTTATAGATATGCTTTTGATTCCTGTCTTCTTCTTTCTTTCCTTTTTTTTTTTTTTTTTTTTTTTTTTTTGTGGGTACTATGGAATTACGTCCCTATGAAACAAAACCAAACAAGCTTACAAGAAAATTAAAACATTTATATCTTTAAGCGTGAACAGATATTATAGAAGTTTTGTTAAAACAACTTTAATTCGGAGTCGGGACTTGAAAGCAACCTACTTTTTTTAATTTATCCTTCATTTAACGTCGATTTCTTTGATGTGATGCAATTTGCAAATAACATCCAAGACGATAGGCGTCATACGTCAATTAAAAACATGAGAATGCCTTGCAAATTTTCTATAACAATAACAACGACATTTTTTCTTTTTTAAGAGAAAGTAAAATCTTTAATGTCTGAAATTTGAGCAGATCATTTACATTTCTGTTCATGTTCTTGTGTTCTGAATTTTAGACACGTAACTAGAAATATTTATGTTATTGAGAATATTTATCATCCGAACCTATGTGTCCATCAAATAATTTCGTATAGGTGTTTGTTGTTCACAGAACACTTACATATGACCATATGTATGTGTCTAATTATTCTTTCAAAAGCCAAAAAAAAAAGACAAACAAATAAAGATAATCTTCTATATAATCTATAATGTTGGGAGCCTTTTCTACAGTAACTTTGGTGATGTCAATATGATATCATCACTATTGGGTAATCATCTACATTTCACATCTTAATGAACCCTCCATTTCTAAATTTTAGACAAATATATTTTTACGTTTAAATTGTTAAGATGCTTTTAAAAATTCATTTGGCTATGAAAAATTATGTGCATGCTCACAAAAATATATATGATTTAGTGATATAAATTTTTTAATTATAGACATATAAAATTTTTTAAAATATTTTCTGAATCTCATAAAATTTAATTTGCATGTGAGTTTTGTTTTTTAATTGTTTTGAGGCCTTGGAAAATTATTTGTCTATGACAATTTATGTACTTACTCAAAGATATATGAAAATTTTAATTATATAAAATTTCATCATTAAGACTTATAAAATATTTTAATAATTTTCTGAATCTCATAAAATTAAATCTCCATAATTTCATAAATATTATTAGATTTTTAATTATTCAAAGTAATTTATAATTTTATTTGTGCATAAAATTTTATATAAATGCTCCCAATATTATAATATATCTAATCATGCCATGGAAATTTTTTAATCTAACCATACAATTTTGTGAAATATGGAATATGTGGTACTTTTAAAATTATTTGAGAGTGATTATTTATTCAATTGGCCATAAAAATTTTATACCTTTCATTATAAAAATATGAAACACCCAATAATATAAAAATTAATAATTATAGAGTTCTAATGTATTCTTTTCGAATTTCTAAATCTAATGGCTTAATTCTATTATTTAAGAAATATAATTTTATTTTTTGTTGTTTCCAAGACTTTCTGAAATTTCTTGATGTAAAATTTTATATACATAATAAAACATTTTATAAAATATATATATAATAATACAAACTTTTTATTTTTATAGTTTCTTAATATTTTAAATATTTATTTACTTATGTAATTCTTTATAATAGTATTTTAAATATTCGGTTGCTGACAGAGCTTCCTAGATTTTTTTTTTTTATTACATTTTATTTGTATGCTTACAAAATTATACATAATCCAATGATATTGAATTTTTTTCCAATGTTTACAACAATTTTCATGGTTTTCAGATTTTATGAATTTCGCAAAATTACATTATAACTTTTAAATTATTTGACGGTTTTTCAAATTACTTCTTCATCAAATTTTATATGAATGGTAAAATATTATGAGAAATCAATTGATGCCAAGTATTTTAGATTATTTATAAGATTATATTCAATTTTATTGTTATTCAATTATAGATTATCCACGATTGAAAAAAAAAATTTGATCAAATTTGTAAAACTTAGAAAAATCTCAATACAGTTGGTTTTGCTCAAAATGCACACAGTTGGTTTTGTTCTCATAATTCTAACACTTTTTAATTAAATAATAATAATAATAACATGCCAACCTTAATAAAAACCATTCACTTTCCATATATTAAAAATGACAGAGGCAATTAAGGTCCCTTGAAAACAATCCAAAGCCCAAAACAATGGTAATGACATAAATGACAAATGCAGTAAAAACGACACATATACCAAACTATTCGATTAATTATAACAAGAGATTAATTGTAAGATGGTTTGATATTTATTTAAATAACTACAATCATAATTTTGACAATTATTATAATTACACGTCGGACTTAAGACATCCCTCATCGCGCGAAGCACGAATACAAAGGCTAGTTGTTATACTTTTTGGAAGCTTGATAACTAAAAAAAGTGATGTCATATGGTACAAGAGCCATATAATTTGGGGGTCGTTTTTCACAAGGAAATTTAGGTGTTTATTTTATTTTTTTTATTACTATTATTATATTTTTGCAAATGAAATTTAAGGTGTTAAATGCAAAAGGACCAATGGATAGAACCACGCGAGACGGTGATCTGGCATTGACTGTTACGTGTGGTCACATTGAAGATAACTATTTCAATAAGACAAACATCTACCTATGCATCATGCATAAATGCATGCAAGCTAATTAGTGCAACTAAGCCTTTGCATGCATGCATCTACTATAATTGCAACCTGATTACTACCTTGAAAGTCAACCAAAAAAAAAAAAACGTGAATTTAGTGGACATTTCACGGGAAAATTATAATGATGGTTTGGCGCTTTAACTCAATTTCGTAGTTTATGTAATATCTTAAGAAACAAAACACATATAAAACACCTGTATATATATTTAATTTTTTTTTTAGTAGTACGCAAAGTTCTATTAAAGGTTGACAAGTTTTTTTTTTTTTTTTTTCGTTGTTGTAACAGTCGAAGTATTGAACGGGTTATTACAAGTGTATTTCAATTATAGTTTGAGTATAAAAATCCATACATGCACCAAACTAAATCTTAAAGAACAAATTTTACACTGTATGCAAAAAAAAAAAAAACATTAATTGTTTAGGTAATTTTAAAAACTCGATTTGTTTTGGAGCATTTCACAAGTACTGAGGGTATCATTTCTTTTTTTCTTTTTTTTTTTTTGAGGTAGTACGGAAGATATAATTTAGCAAACCGCAAATAGTTAACTTCGTAGTAGGATTGTAGGAATTCAGGTGGATTGCATAAAATCGAGACAAAGACCCTTACACATTAATACATTTCTGCTTCAGTTAAATCATTTCCTGTTACATCTTCAAAATGTACTGTTGTGTGTCAAATTTCATTGCGCAATTCAGACTTCAACAGTAGGGCGTATTATGTGTCTTGATATCCTTGTAGCAATTATTTCTTTGAAATAGTCAAGCTCCAAAGATAAATTAAATTATAAGTTTATAACTAATTTAATATAAAGATTAAAAATAAAACGAAAACTCCCAATAATTTTCATGACAACCTGATTTACAAAACAAAAAGTTGAGTTTATAGTAATTGAATTTAGCACTAGGGAAAAACTAAACTCCCAAATCTATAGGAGCAGAGATGGAAACAAAAAAAAAAAAAGCAATTTCATACACATTGTAAAAATAGATGCATTCTCAAAAATTTTCAACGAAAGTGATCTCTCAACTCTCAAGTCTTAACAATGTGTTGTTTTCCTCCTTGATATCGATCCCGACTGAAATTTATATGAAACAAAATATAAGCGCTCCAACATTGATACAAAGGCATCATAAATATGCAAGTGTTTTACTAATGATAAAAGAATTACATACCGACAGCTGTGAAAGCTCAGAGCTCTTTAGCACCCTCAACCTCTTTGCTGATGAAACAAATAATCTGCCATTCATCACAAAGAACATACCATCATCAGGTTCACTACATTAGATTGCTATTTAATTTTTGCTGTTGTTGTTGGCGCTAATAATGATGTTGTAGTTTATGTCATTTAATTTGTAATTACTTGTAGTATTACAATAATATTGTACTAGTATAACTGCTATATAATTGTCACGCCTGCGATCATTATATCATCATCATGTTTGTTATTTATTTATTTTTTTTTTTTTGAAGAAAGAGGGAGCTCTTTGTCATCTAATTTTTTCTAAAATTAAAGGTGCATGCGGGACTTAAACCCTTGACCTCTTAGAGACCAATCTAGTGCTCTTGCCACTGAGCCACCAGACCACATGCCATCATGTTTGTTATTGTTATTGTTATTGATGTTTTACCTCCAGGGCACATCACTTGCCAGAACTCTGTCACCTTCACTGTCTTCATAAACTAATGTATACTCGCCGCTCCCATCAAGCAGACAAGTAAATATTTCGTTCTCTTCATGTTCTCTATTTTCACAATCTTCATTCTTAGAAGAATCCTTTTGAACTAATTAAAATAAAAACACCATTACTAATATTAAAAGTAAAACAGCATATAAATGTCATACTCTAAAGCATTAAAACATGAGCATTTTTTAAGAAATAAATTTTAAATAAAGTAAAATATGTACCTTCTAGGAGGCCCTTGAAGAGTTCTTTTATAGCCGAACATAGTTTTTCATAGCTATCATAAGCACTCAAATCGACTTTTCTTCCAATTGGTATGCCGTCCATGTTAATTTTTACAAAATTGCTCTTCTTGGCATTAGCCTTTGGGTTGGCCCCAGTCTCATGGTTTTGTGGTTCTGCCAATTGTTTTGAACTACTTGCAATGTTTTTCCTAAAAGATCTGATTGGAGGCCAACCAACTACTGGAGCAGGGACGTTTCTGCAATCGCAAAATAAAGCAGTCTGAGTGGAACAATTTATAAGACGGTACTAACTTTAAGGCGTTTGCTCCGTGAGACCATTGGCTTTTGAGAGCATCAAGCTTGGTATTCTGAATTTTGTTTAATTTAGGATTTTGTAAATCCAATTCTGAAAATCTTCCCATAAAATACTTGATCAGGTTCATAAACAGCTTGAGTTGATGAGAGGTATTCCCTGAACTCTTGGTTTATATTTTGGTTTAGTAATCAAACATTTACCAAGTTCATTCACAGAGAAGAAAATAGAACATGGAAATTAAGGACTGGTGCTACAGTTAGTGATTAGCAGAAATTTAGTGGACCACTTTGCAACAAATCTAAATTTAATGGTATAAAGTAGAGCAGACAATAACATTTATATCTAGAAGGACAAGAAAAGAAAATTATGTAAATAAAATAGGCAACTAGCTTGAAGACTCACTTCTTTATAGACTATAGGCAGATATAAAAAATTCCCTACAAAAGATAAGACAATAAGAATGTCTCCACTTGTAGAGGAATAGGTCAATTATTAACCACGCCAGAAAATAAAATAACAAAAGTATCCTAATTAGCATTAACTGAAGTACCAAAAAGTGCATCATACTAATATTTAATTAGTTAAAAATTAGTTACCTTGACTGAGCAGCGGCTGGTGCCTTTGAATTATTGGCCTCTTTATCTTGGCATTGTGTATTCTTCTCTCTTTCTGCAGTTGTGCCAAGTGACAACTCCTTGCCCATTCTAACATTGTAAACTATGAAAACCGAAGGAAAATATATATCATCCAATCATGAATTCAGCAAACAATTAGACAGGTTCATTTTATGACACTGACATATTTTTTTTTTTCGATTTCTCTCACCAGACTCTGTACTTTAGTTATAGGTATTTACCACCCTTTTACCTTGTAATTATTTTTTCAATCATGAACAAAAATACTTTTAAGTATAGTTAATAGTTAGATCGAATACCTTGAAAAACTTAGTAATTTGTTTGTTACTCACCCATTTTATCTGTACCTTTTACTTTTACACATTTGAAGTTGGGTAGTACAGTAGCAGTACCTAATTAATCATTTCAGTGACTTCAATCCGTTTTTCTAATTACATGTACACCCTTGGTATTAGGTAATCTAGTATTCTCACAAAAATGGATCCTCCTTGTTAATGCATGGCAAATGTAAAATTTGTTTAAACTTGAAATGCGTTATTGGTGAGAAAAATACAAATTAATCAACAAAAGAAAAGGAGATTTAGTTAAACCTTGTGATTTGGACTTGATAGCATCAGAAAAGCCTCTCTTTGCACCATGAGAGAGACTACTCGATGGATTTAATGCATTTAATGAGCGACCAAGAGAGTGAAGAGATGGCATTTCCTCTATTCTCTCTACATCTTGCCCCGGAAGCCCCAGTTTCAACTCTAGCTTTCTTTCTTCCTGGTCTAGTAATTTAGTTTGGTTACCTATTTTTGGATTAAACCCCAACTTCCATTCTCTCTCATTTGGGATCAAGTGCAGCAATTTCGGGTATGTGTCTTTTTTCTTCGATTCTTCTTCCATGTAGAATTCTTCTGTTGAAAAAAAAAAAAAATAAAAAAAATAATAATATTGGGTCAAAGGAGAACTTTAGTTGTAGGAAATTATAGTAAATGATTATTGAGAACAGAATTGGAAAACAGGTCATATTTGAAAAGAACAGAAATTGAACAGTTAAACAACCTAAATACTCGGTCAAGTTCAACTTTAAAAAAAAATAAAATAAAATAAAAGGAAAGTAAGAGAATAAATGTTAATTATATATTTTTCTAAAGCAGAAAAAAAATGCTACCTGATTAGAATTACAATCATTCCTCCGTAACAATTCAACAAACCAAAAAAATAAATAAATAAATCCTAACATAAAACCAGCAGCGTCAAAGTATTTAAAGAAGCAACACTTGGAAACAAGCAAACACGTACCAGCATAAAAGAGATTCTTACAAGGAATGAAACAGAGGAAAAGTTCTCACCTTTAGTGATAAACAAAAACTTCACTTGAAGTCTCTCGCTGGAAAGAAAGCACAGAATTCAGAAGGGTCGGTACGGAGGACCTAAATCGTTGAAAGCGCGAATCTTGGTTGGTCAGAAAAGCTGCACGAGTTCTTTGGATGCCTCTGAGTTGTTTCTTTCTCTCTTCCTTTTTTTCCTTTTCTTTTCTTTCGTGGGTTTTTACTTTCGGGAGTTTGAACTTTGAACAGAGGCGTGTGGCTAAAATGGGGACAGGCGGGATTAAACTGCGAGAGATTCCTAGAGAGAGAAAGATGGTCACGCAAGTGCATGAGAGAGAGAACAGAGGAGAACTAGAAGAGAGAGAAGCGTGCTGGGTATGGCAGAAGCACGCTTATCAAAGCTGAGAGGTGCATGATGCGACGGGTGCATTTGGCGCCATTTATGTTTTGTAGAATTTAATGCATGCACCGGGTTCAAATGGGGTCACTACTGAGTTGTGACTTGTGAGTACTGACACCAAACGGTCTTTAGGGGAGGTGGTTTCCCAGGGAAGTTTCTTCTGAAGTTCTGCCTGATTACATGCGGCTAAATCACAGTAAAAATAATAGAGATGTATTTGTAAATGTTGATTTTTTTTTAGGGTCAATAAATGTTGATTTATCTTAGAAAAAATGAAATTAATTGAATTTGGTTAATATGTATGGAAATTTTATAATTACAAAGTTTCCTCATAAATTTTATATTTGGATGTATCTCCATCTGAAGTATCTCCCGTGTTTGCCCGTTTATATGATTATTATACTAGTTATTAAAATCAATTAGTTTATTTATAATTCATTTAGATAAATGACTATTTGCTGCTCATTTTGAAATGACTATTTGCCTCTCATTTTCAATTCACCTCTCCATCTCTCTTTTTCTCCGTTAAACATTTCAATTGACTTGGGCACAACATATGATTTTTTTTTTTTTTTTTGAAAAAAAAATAACCGTTGTGGTTATCGTTTCAATATATGAAATAAGTGTTTATTACAAACAAAAATCCTCCAAAAGATAAAAAAAAAAAAACCCTTATTATAAATCTTCTATCCTCTGCACGGAACCTGGCTTTTTACTAACACACCTACGACTTATTACCTCATCCAAGTAAACAGGTGAAACCCCTCAACCTTATTTATTTACAACAACATATGAAATCATAATTGTTTTTCCCTTGTTCTAGACTTATGTGAAGATCGACTGTTAAAACTTTTCATTTCTACGAAAAGTGAAAAGTTATCGTACGTAGTTTTTAAATTTTTATTTGCAAATGTTGCTCATGGAAAGGCGTACCTCTTAAGTCTTAACACAGCATCTATAAATTAATTAAATCATGTACGTACTTTTTTTTTTCACCAGAACGGCAGAACCCACTTCTTAGGAGAATTTTTCCCCCCCTTTAAGTTCTTATCCATGTTTTACTCTCGTTGACAAAAATTTTATTCTTCCTTGGACTTAATTAAATAAGTGCCTCTATTTCATTCTTCGTGATGCACTTTTGTTGCGCTCTCTATTATTTTTCTTGTAGAAATGATAGGATCGCAATTCTTCCTTTATTACATAAGTAGTAGCTGTCTAATTAATATTCACTCCAAATCACCTACTTGGCGGGGAAAAAGAGAAGCAGGGAAATACAATATGGATGGAGGATTAAATCGTCGTTTTGCAATCTATTTAAATGTTAATTATAATACAATTGATTCAAACTAACATAATTGTACCAATGTAAGAATATGGGAGTTACATGAGTTTGGATGCGAGCATATATATATATATCCAATATAAAATTTGATAGGGAAATTTCCAGTTTAATAAAAAAAATGAGTTTACATTTTATTTCAACAAAAATTAAATATGAATATCATCCGAAAAAAGACATTTACTCAGTGATTTAAATAGCGGCGCTATGAACCGCAATAGCCCCGCTATAGCGGTACGACCTAGTAGACCGCTATGGTGCTAAACTAAAAATGCCGTAATAGCGGTATTCATTGATATATCATAATATTACTTAAAAAAGTATCTATTTTTTGTGTTTTATTTCTTATGGTGGCTAAAATAGTGAAAATTAGCAACATATATATGCATTATAGTTGTATTTTAACGAAATATAGCGACACAATTTGTTACCTGCTAATATAGAATCAGTATTACGAATATTTGCTTTAGCACTGACTTGATTCAATATTAAATACAATGAGATTTTAAAGTCTAAGTATTAATTTTGACTATAAAAATATGCATATGTTGTGATATGATATTTAGTTTTTAATTAAAATATGTACATGATATAATAAACAAGTACATTTATATATGCCCGTTACGATCCCATAGCGGCCGCTAAATGACCGTTATCCGCTATCCGCTATGACTTGAGATTGTCCGCTATGAACCCGCTATCCGCTATTTAAACCTTTGCATTTACTTGATTCTGTCTATATTTTACGATGATGGTATAGATGTTGGTCATTTAATTTTAAAATAAATTGTGTGAGTTTGCTACTTTTTAATTAAATCCGATTACTAACAATGTGTGCCAGTATTTAGGCATTCCATATTAAGGCCCGTTTGTTTATGACTTAAGTCACCAAACACCTGTTACATAAGACGCCTTAAAGGTGCATAACTTAAGCAACCTAAATAGGTTGCATAAGTTATGCACTGATCTCTTTTAATTTTTTTTTCTAACAATACCCTTTACAAATAATTAATAATATTTAATAAGTAACAATAATTATTAAAAAGTCATAATTATTATAATTAATAATTAAATAATATTTAACAAGTAATATAAATTATTAAAAATAACGAGTTAATAATAATAATTATTACGAATAATTAATAAATAATATTTATGATATTTAATTAAGAGTAATTATTAATATTTTATAATAAAAAATAATTTATTATTATCATAAATGATTAATTTTTATAGTAATTAATATTTTAAAATAATAAGTACTTAATAATATTTAATAATTAGCGAATGATCAGTAATAATTAATAAATAATAATATTTAATAAGTAACAATACTTATTAAAAAATCATAATTAATAATAAAGATTAATTATTATAATTAATAATTAAATAATAATTTTTAATTTTTAACGAGTAATATTAATTATTAATAAGAACAATTAAATAATTATAATTAATAAAAAAATTAATCTATAATAATTTTTATTGTTAAATAATTAATAATGTTTATAATATTTAATTAAAAGTAATTGTTAATATTTCGTAAATAATAAAAATGATTAACTTTTACAATAATTAGGTCACAACCTCTAATACATAATACTAATTCAAATTAAATAATTAAATTTCAAGGGTATTTTAATCTTTTGACATAAATATATACATGCATTAAGTTACTCATCCTTATAACACAACCAAACACTCATTACATAATATTACATAAATACTTAGATATCATTAACTTATGCAACTCTTTACTACACAACCAAGCGCCCCTCGGCAGATAAAAAGAAAACTATAATGGCAATCGAGTTAAATATAAAGGAGGAGACATTAAATTGCATGTAAAACCAAACAGGAGATACGTGCACAAGGACTACAACAGTAATGACTTAGTAGAACACGCCACGAGAAGAGAGGAAAAAAAGTGCAAAAAATATATATATAAAAGAATAAAACATTCTGGTGGTTATCAGAAAGAAAAAATAAATAGAATGTTGCGGTAGAAAACTTCACAGTCAAAGTATCCACGTGTGTGAGTTAACTTGAAAGTCCACTTTAACCATCACTGTTTTTATTAGGTGGGCAACTTTCTCATTCCTCGGTAGTGGGTCCACTTCAAGATGGTAAAAAGTAAAAACAATAATTGGCTGCCACAAAAATTAATTACCTTCGCATATAACCCCCCAAAAAAAAAAAACCTTCGCATATTCAGTTTTTTACTCTTTTTTTTTTTTTTTAATCCACTAATGTGACAGATAAAAAAAAAAATAAACTCAGCGGTCAGTTTTACAATTATAACATAAAAAATTGAGATTGTAAACTTCAAGCAAAAAAAACCTTTATTTTAATATAAAAAATTAACTTCTGAATTTGTTACGTACATAACATCGCCCACGTTTTAATAAAATTCTTATACAAAATAAATCAGCTGTTTTTGGTTTTTCTTTACTTTCTTTGACAGCCTCTGTCAATTATTATTCTAAAAAAAATCAGCTATTTGGGTGTTCATCAGCTGGAAATCTCTCATATCCAATTATTGTTTATTGTATAGATTTTTAATATTTAAAAGTATTTGTGTTAAAATTTTGTTAAATATATATAAGGTTTTTATGAATTACTGGTATTTTTTTCTTCGATAAATATATTTTTCTGGTACATATTACGGAAAACAACCCTAGTTGTATTTTTTTTATACATGTTATGAATTGTGTTTGAAGCAAACTGCAATTGTAGGCGACAAATCACCTACTACTCTTAAATAGGGCTCGATAGGATCCTACGATAAATATTTAAAAATAATTGAAAGAAAAATCCTTAGTAAAATCCGGCAACCTAAATTCACAAATACATGCATATTTACCATACTCAAGAGTTACTAAAATTCATACTTCTCCCAAATGTTTTACCAAAATATAACGAATTAAGAAGTTTCCTTCTGCATTATTGGTAGATTCTTGATAGAAGCTACCAAGATTGTATATCAAACTCTTCAAAATAATAATATTGGAAAATTAGAAAAGGTTGCCTATCAAGTAGCAAGCCGTTTTGCTTGAAAGACTTCTACATATTTGATGGATCATTTCAATGTAAACAATTCGTGGATGGGGAAGTTGCAATCAATGAAATCAGCTGCGTCTGCGTGAAGAGGTAAGGTCAGGTGGTCCATGGATCTACCATCTTATCTATACCTAGGCCGGTCATGACTTATTCTTAGCCCATTCTTTTTGAGAGTCAATAAAGAAAAATTTGTGGTTCCCACATGTCCGGATTTGCAAATTGCATGGAACAATAAGCAACAATCAAACTCAACAAGATAATTGACTAATTGTTGTTTTAGGAAATTTGACATGACACAAATTTTTGGAAATTTTTAATTTAATTTATCTATTTTTTTGGGGTTTAGAGTCTAGACTCTACTATGCTTTTCTTCATGCAATTGGTTTGGACCTTTTATGGAAATAACACGTTTTTGCTGACTGGGCAGAAATATTTGGTGAGAGATTCAGTGCTATGGAGCTGTTATCAGGCTTTACCCAAAAAAAAACAAAAAAAGAAAACCTGTTATTAGGTCATCAATAGCTATCAGGCCCATGCGTTTCCACAAATTATGTCTTCTAATGTTGGTCTGACAAATCCCGTTACAACTTGCAATAAATTCTCTATCGGAATGAGATTCAGTTTTAAATGTGTGAAATGTGAAATGGGAAGAGTAAACCATGTGGTTAATTCAATCATTTAAAGCACCCATTCTGTGCATTTTTGTTGACACTGAAGTGGTCCAATCTAACCCTGCATGAAAGACATGTATAGATCTAAATCTGAACACTGACTCAGCCATTTTCCAACAGTTGAAATATCTAGAACATAACCCCACCATAGTTCAACTTGATCAATCTGTAATCCGTACTAACTAGTTAATAGAAGAGTCGAACTTCAGCTGATCAGATCTGTAACTAGATCCACATTTCAAACGTGATAAGTCAGAATCTAAATTTACCCATTACGGTTTATGGCAGCTTGGTATGACTAAAAAGAAAAAAGAAAATTACTCAACCACCACTTCAAAATTAAATTTTCTCATCCTGATAATTTGAATAACTAATTTCAAAGTCCAAAAAATGGATGCTGTACACATCATTTATCAAGATATGGAGTAATTAGATCCGACCAAATATGGACCGAAGAAGAATAATGGCGTTGTGGGCTACAATCAACGAGATGTGGAAATGGAAACTACCTAGTCAGCTAGTCTACCTTATAGATCGCTAGACTATAATAAAATAAATAAGCATGTCGATTTTTAGGTTTACACGCAATCAATCAATAAAAAAAAACAAAGAAAAACAAAAAAAAAAAAAAAAAACAAAAAAATGAACTGATGAAACTGTTCTGTAAAAGGAAAAACCCTCCAAAAAACATAAGATCTCATGATATTAACAACTTTGTTGTAATTGCATTTACGGGCAGAGAGCCAGAGAGCAACATTTTCGAATGGAGGTCATAAATGGATTAAACATATTTTAAAAGTAGAGAATACTTTTAATGCTGTACTAATTATAGATATTAATAATGTAATAATTGCATTAGCTAGTTGTATTTTCAAAATTTTAATTTTTTCACTGATAATTATAAAAGTGAAATGTTTCAACAGTTTTAGGGCAATTTTGTGTTTCTTTCGACCCCTCACGGAAAAATTGAATGAGAATTCTCAAGTGTTTATTTGGGACATTATATTTGTAAAGACTAAAAAAAAAGAAAACACCTTTTTGGTGAATAGAAGTATAGAACTATACAAGTAATGAAAAATTGACTACCCTCAGATGAGTTGTATATTGAACAGCATTCCAAATTTCCAATTCCTATTCTATTTGAAGAAGAAAGAAGTTGGCTCTAATTCAGAATCAAAGCCCGCTTTGTAACTTAATATTTTTTCACGGGCTGGTTCTGTTTCTTACCTGAGCCCAAGGCGGACCCCAATTCTCGTCCCAGACAGACAATCTCTCTTCCTGAACCCGAATAGCTTCAAGATTTGTGCTAACACAAATCTAAATGTATGGAACGGTCCAGATCCGACAGCCCCACCACCTCGTCTCTTCCTCCCTCATTCTCCTCCAGTCCTCTCCATTGATCTCATCTAAGGCATCTCTCCTCTTTGCTTCATCCTCCGTCGCCTCGTCCCCTCTGTCTCTGTGACTCCATAAGCACCAGAGTACACTTTCCAAGCTTCTCAGGTCAGCCTCAGATCGGTCTTAATTTGTACTGGATCCTACCAGTACCAGTATGCTATTGTTATAACTCATGTTATTGTTTATCACTGAACATTGTATGATCCATTCATTAAACAAAACCAACACATTTTATTGTTTATACTTTATATACTCACGGTCATGGTTACTCTGAGACATAACAGTAATTGCTCAGTGCTGGAAGCTGACAATGAATGATCATCTCTTATCTTATGATTAGGCGACGAGACTGGATTGTTGCTGTGCTCGGTTTGTCAATATGTCGGTTCGGTCAAAACAGGAGCCTGCTTGTGTGAAATGCTTAGATAAAAAGAAAGGTACTCTTTGTTTTATTAGTAATTTCTAGCAAATTGGTGAATTAGTGTTTGTTTTCATAATGATGTTCCAGTTCCGCCCAACCCAATGTGACATGTGGCTTTACGGATTAATGTAATAAGGTCGGGTTTTAGTGTCTATAGCTCTAGCAGTTTATATAAAATGAACTTGACTTGGAAATTTTCTTGCCTATTATGCTTGATTTTTCTCAATTCATCCATCTAAGAGTTTTCACCAGAAACGTTTTAGGCCTGTTTAGTATCCTTCTTTTACTAATCTAATTGCTTCTCAAAAGGCCTTCCAAAAAACTTGCTTTTTAAAAAATGAACTACCTGTAATTTCTTTTTAAAATTTGATTTGTATCAAACTCAATCTTTGTCTAAATTCAAATCTATAAATCAATGCATCATATAATTCTACTTTGGCGAGCTTTGACACATTGATTTTTTGGATGGATCTGCTAGTTTTGTACACGGTTTTTGAATTTGGTTCATTAATCAGTGTATTGTAGTTACACTTGAGGATGTTTTTGAAGAAGCTTCAATTACTGCGTTGAGAACTTTGCCTGTAACTAATTTATTTGAAATACAAATTCTTCCTGGTGTGTGTGATTCAAACTTTAACAGAATTATTCCCTTTATACTTTCTACATAAGTATGTGGCTGTTGTTATGTGGTTGATCAAAAAAAAAAAAAAAAAGAATTTTGCTACCAAGTTGAGAGAGGGTGTGTGTCAGATCCCAAAATAGTTAATAGACATTTCACAATTTTTTTATCTAACTTTTGGGACCTTTTTATAATAACAATGATAAGTTTAGGACATTTGGTGAAAAATTCTGGGACTTTGCTGAAATTTTCCATTAATAAAATAATATAATTATATTTCTAAAATAAAATTTTCCATTAATCTCTCTTTGATATATATATGTATATCATTATATCCACAATCAACTCTTTTACATATTAAAAAAACTTAGGGTCTTATGTATAAAGTTTCATTAAACCCTAGATTCTTCTCTTATCAACCCCCTTTGTCTCCGCCGCTCTTTCTCCATTCCTATATAAAAAAAGAGAGAAAATCCCTAGTTTCATGAAACCCTAGCTTCTTCTCTTATCAACACCTTTTGTCCCCGCCGCCTTTTCTCTGTTCCTATGAAAAAAAAGAGAACATACCAAAATCCTTCCTATATCTATCAAAATCCCATTAACCTTAATCACAACTTTCACTCCTAATTCATTTTATTTCTCTTGACTCTTTCACTCTGCTGTTTGTTCAAGAACTTCCATTGCAATTTCATTGTGCTTGATTGGTGTGTTCAGTTGGAATTCCATACTTCATTGCTCATTATTTCCAGTAACTGTGTGATTTGGATTTCGGTTGCTTGACTGCTTACTAAGGTAACTGGACTTCTCTATAATTAAATTTTTATTTACTTCCGTTGACGAGTATTTGATATGCTGGCATATTTAACAGAATAGTAGTTCTTTTTGGCTTGTAATTGTTTTGAAAGTTTATATATCGAATTCTCTAGTAAAGGTATTCACACACACAGCAGAATGGCCTATATTTTGTTATATACATCCAAGATCAATGATAAACAATGGATTAAGTGGCAAAGAACTAACAATGATAAACAGAAAGTACTTCTGGTTTCTTAGATATCAGTAGTTGATACCTTTAGGGTATGCTCCAGCAGCTGATTTTGGACAGAAGGGTAGGGAACGTAAAGTGAAACTAACATGTTTACTTGCTCCAGAATTTTGGGCTGGTGGAAAGGGAAGGAAGAGAGTGTAAGATCCTTCCATTAAAATCAACAAAATCTTTACTCCGAAATCGGGGTGTACACAAGGTAAAGTCTGTCATTTAGAAAAACCCACGTGCTAATAGAACAAAACCTTTTGTTAGAGGGTAAAGTAGTCATTTTCATAAAATATACATGTCTCTCTCTCTTCCTTTCCTCTTTTATGTGGAGCAAGTAGACTTTTTACTAAAGGAAACTTTGACCTTCCTACTTCCGCTCCCTACCTTTCCCTAACATTCCATTCCTTTATGCATAGCTGCCTGGAGCACAGCATTAGACGAAAAGAATGGTCTTTTCTCTTTGCCTCTCTCTACTTTTCTGGTTCTGAAATTTGTAGGAAGAAAGATATTTCATTCTCTCAAATTGAAAGAAATGGACACTGTATAACTTTTCAAAATGATCAATGCTAGCTTTTTCTCTAAACTTATGATTTCCTTGAGTTTTTCTTTTTACTTGCCAAAACATAGTTGTAGTAGTTGCATGCAGTTTTCTCTTTGTTTCTTTTAGTACTTCTCTTTTTAAAAAAATTAAAATACAAGTTTGTAAGGTTGTAGATCTGTTTAGTATATGTAATTTAATTACTATTGAAACTTGAATAATGAAAGTTATACTAATTTCTTTCTTTATCGGTTTAGAGTAAAAAAGTTTTTTTTTAAACAAAAAAAATTTACAACTAAACGATCTACTGATTCCTTTCTCTTCATTTGCTATCTCAAAATTTCTATAATAAAATTAGTATATAGACTTTCTTATGCTCAGTTTTTCTCGGACGTCAACCATTCTTAAAAATAATCAATGGACTAAGGACTGAAGAATTTGACTACTGTAGCTGCAAAGAACTTTCTGATTTTTTGGAAAAGATGTTTCAACAATTTATTGGTGTGGTATCTGGTATGTGAGAAAGGCAATTCTTTAAAACTAGAAATACAGGGTGAGGCTTAACTTCTGCTTCTTTCTAATTTTTAATAGAATACTGCAATGGCACTATTTCGAAGAGCGGAAGTACGAAATACGGAATTAGAACTCTTACTTCAACCCAGCGAAGCATTTTTTGGCCTGAGCTGTCTAGAAAAGGAAGCAACGGGATACTCTCCCCTTGCAGGGAAAGAGAGAAGCTGGTTATGGTCGTCAAGGTATAGAATTCAAAATCTTGATAATTTTATTTACTTTAAATTCAAAAGGTCAAAAGGTTGATATATATTTTTCAAGCTGGTATAAAGTAAGTCTACTTCAACCCCTTCTCCAAGTTTGCTGAGTAAGCACAAATAGAAACAATTTGTACATATATAACTAACTAACATATGTTTTGATAGCATCACATTGTGTGTATGTATGGTATCAAGTTGTCTCTGAAGGAAATATTCAACTAATAGGAATATAAATTATAAAACATAAGAGAAAAAAGGACTAATGAGAGAACACTGCAGAGAATGGGAAGCTGCTATGTGGCGAAAAGTTCTTCAAGAGATTGAGCAAAATGTTGGAGGAAACACTACCAGCCTACCAGGTGGATCTCGTCTCTCCTTCTGATTCCAATTTCAGGATCAGCAGCACTGATCGATTGGACAGATTAAGAATCTGGAGGACAGATTGATAATGATAGAGGCAGGGGACCAAGAAATCAAGACAGGGTATTACCTCAAAAGGTGCACAAGAGGACTGAAGCTGCAAAAGCTACATCAAAAGAACATGACCTTGATCCGAAGAGGCTTAAAAAGTGAGTACGTATCATCTTTACCCGACAGCTGGATCGAACCTCCTATTCAAAAAATGTATTAAGTGTTCATAGCTAGTTGAGAAAATAGGTTTTATATACCATTGGAGCCCTATCATTTTGTTATTGAAGCATATTCTCAATGTCCTTGTTTTTTTTTCAAACTGTAGGTTGGCAGCAAATGCAGCCTCAAGTGAGAAAGGGGTAAAGGAAGACCTTAAGTTGCTGAAAGCTCTCCATAGCTACAAATGTTTAATGGTATGACAGGAAAGGTGAAGTTTCAAGACCTCTAGGCATTGAGAGATGTCACAAGAAGCCTTAGACATGATGGCAGTAAAAGCAGCTGAAGAGATTTTAAAATTCAATGTTTGTTTTCTAAGTTGTTAGAAAATCATCTGTGCTTTATTGAGGTTGATGGGATTGTATATTGTGCACCCATGGGTTTTTTTTGTAGATATCTGTTAAGCCTGCTTGCCAGGGAGGATCGAGGAGTGTTTTAAAAAAAAATTGTGGAATATTGTATGATTTATATGCAATGAAAAACCAGTAGTGCCAACTACCATCTTTTCACTAAAAAATATATATATATTACTTACCCAAGAGTTATTTGTTGCGTTATGGTTCGTGATATGAGGTTTGCAGGGTACTGTCATGTACTGATGACAATTGACAATTTATAATCTGGCAAGTTATCCATAACTTGTGTCTTGTAAGTGGATTTCTGGCTTGATACAAGCAGGCAACCTTGCTTTGTTTGCTTGTTGTTATTGTTGTTGTATACTTTCATCTTAATCAAATATAGTTCTGAAGGTTGTTCTTATAGACGTCCTACTTTTACCCGATTGCATGTTCATACTTTCACTTTTGAGACTTATCTAATCTTTTACTTGCACTTTTGTACGGGCTATGATAGAACGGATACTCGTTTGCGTTATAATTTGGAAAGGAATAAAAAATTGTTGATGTGGTTCACAGTTTCTGTCAATACTTCGTACAGATGATAATAATTTGGAAAGGAACAAAATAGCTAGGAACATGAATAATAATCTACATTTCTGCAGATAATGCAACATTAAAATATTAATTCTTAGTTCCGAAGTTGTAAATTAGACATACGTAATTACGTTACGTACCAACAAAATTGTTACTGGGTAGCTGCGTGCAATAAGAAAGCCCGTAATGGCCCATAATAGGCGCGGACGCGCGGTCTTGTGTTCAGATTTCGGAACGCAGAGGTTTGACTTGCGGTCACCGGTCAGCTGGGTGTCAGCGCAGAAATTTCTCCGCTTTCAGGCCAAGACAAAACAAGCCGTTCATCTTCATCAAGATTCGTTCCAACACTCAGCGGGACCCTCCGCGGACGAGTCATTAAATAGTGATAAAAATGTAAATTAACGAATTGGCTCAAGGGCAATTTAGTCAGAAAGGTGTTAAAATAGTAAAAGTTTGCTATTTTCAATTTTGTGAGTTGCAATTTTGTGCGCTTGAAGCGGTCGATCTCTCCAGATCAGCTTCTCAGACTTCTCTTCTTCCCCTCTGTGACCCACAAGCACCAGATCAGTAATTGCTCTGCGCTGGAAGCTGACATGCTATGATTTGTAACTACGTCGGTTTTGTCCAAAAGGGAGCCTGCTCGTGTGAAATGCTCAGATCAAAAGAAAGATACACTTTGTTTTATTAATAATTTCTACCAAATTGGTGAATTAGTGTTCATGTCGTAATGGTGTTCCACCCAACCTAATGGGCCATGTGGTTTAATAAATAGTCCAAGGAAATATATAAATTAATGTAATAATATCAGGTTTGCTATCTATAGTTCGAGCAATTTATACATAATCGACTTAATTTAGAAATTTCTTGCTTATTATACTTAATTTTTCCTCAATTCAATTCATTTAAGAGTTTTCACCAGAACATTTTAGGCCTGATTGGTATCCTTCTTCTACTAATCTAATTGTTTCTCAAATGGTCTTCCAAAAAAACTTGCTTTCTTTTTTTTTTTGAAGAACAGATCCCCAAGAAGGGGATCCTTGCATTAGAATTAACTAAATGCGGCATACAAAGTATGAAGTCATAAATGACTTCCAAAATAACAGTAACAACAAACATAAAATGCCCCTTAAGGGGGACTTCTACCAGCCAAACAAACACAATACTCTAGCTAATACAACCAAGCAACAAAAAGTAAAACTGAACTAAGCAATACTAATTGAGCTCCTCAGTCACATTGTCATTAGCCTCCACTGCCACTTCATCTCCAGCAACACTAGCCTGTTGAAACTCAAGCTCCATACCAGTCCTTGTGCCTGTCCAGAAAAGAAATAAACTAAATACTGACAAACATAAAGAGAGGGCAGTAGATCCTGCCTTGTCAGTAAAAATACGGCTGTTTCTTTCCTTCCACACAACCCAAACAAAACTGGCTAAAAAAGTTTGAAACGCAATTCTTTGCTGCTTAGCCAGAGAACAACTATAAGCCCAAATCAAGTCAATCTGACTATCAATAACCGTAACTCCCCATTTATTAAAAGAGTTAACCAATAACCAAAAGGTACTAATAAAAGGACAAGTCACAAAAAGATGGTTAGTAGTTTCCCTATTATCACAGAACGTACAAATAGTGTCCCCCTGCCATCCCCAATCTGAGAGCTTGTCTTTGGTAAGAATACGATGATTAACTACCATCCACAAAAAGAGTTTAACTTTTAGAGGAATCTTCAGAGCCCACACAGAGGTATGTAAAGGCGTTTTAATACCCCCAGAGCAGCAAAATCTATACATTGATTTCACTGTATACACTCCTAACTTATCCCAATGCCAAACTAACTTATCATGCTCTAACAAAAAGTTGCAATTATTAAGTATTTCCAACAATTGAACTTTTTCAGCCCTAAGACTGCTAGGAGCTCCTCTAGTGAGAAAAAACTGAAAATTACCCCTATTCCAAACCTTTTTGACAGAAACATCAGGTCTCTTAGTTTTCTTAAACATTTCAGGAAACTGTCTAGCTAAACTTATATCCCCCAGCCAAATATCTTTCCAAAAATTAATCCTAGCCCCATCTCCCAATTGTTTGGTAGAAGCAACTCTAAGGATATCCAGATCTCTGTTGATACTTTTCCAGAAAGGAGAAGCCAATTGAGTGACTTTCTGGTCATACTTAAAAAGAAGCAAATCTTTCCAAATACCCTTGGTAAGAGGGGAATCTAAATGCCACCTCCATTTGGCTAAAAGAGCTCTATTCATGTTTTCCAAATTTAAAACCCCCCAACCTCCTTCTTCCTTAGGTCTACACACCAGCTTCCAGCTAACCAAAGCAGTTTTCTTGTAGCCCCAGAGAAAAGTTCTCCTAATTCTATCTATTCTTTGTATTACCCAGAGAGGCAACTTAAAGAAGGACATATAATACATTGGAATAGCAGATAACACATAGTTCAAAAGAACCAATCTGCCACCTAAGGATAACAAATTTCCTTTCCACTTAGAGAGTTTCTGATGAACTTTATCTATAAGAATAAACCAATCTGCACGATTAGGAGATCTCCAATGTAAAGGTAAACCCAAAAATTTTATAGGTAAGAAACCCACCTTACAATTTAAACTACTAGCTAAGCTATCAGTAACCCCCTGAGTGAGATTTAAAAGAATCATCTCAGATTTAGCAAAGTTAACTTTAAGACCAGATAGCAACTCAAACCCCTTAAGAGTCCATTGCAACTTATCTAACATGGCTGCATCTGGTTGCAAGAACAGAAGGGTATCATCAGCATACTGCAAGTGCAGTAACTGATGCCCTGAGGGGAGAGGAGGACCCAACCCTCTGAAGTGACCCAAACTAATTCCTTTGTGCAAGAGTTTAGATAGCACGTCAGTAATCAAAATGAAAAGGTAAGGCGATAAAGGATCACCTTGTCTCACCCCCCTTTTACAATGAAAGAAAGAACCATTGTCCTCATTGATTTTAATAGAAACCATCCCCCCCTTAAGCACTGCAGCTATCCAACTCACCCAAGTCTCACTAAAACCCCTCTGCCTAAGAATTGAGAATAAGAACTCCCAATTTAAATAATCAAACGCCTTTGCAAAATCAAGCTTAAGAAGAACCCCACTACTTTTATGATTATGCACCCAAGGCATGGATATCCTGTTATTCATCGTATAATGTTATTTCCGGTAGATATGGCGCTCCGCTCTTTCAGGAAGATTTTGAGTCTATAAGTTATACAAATATTTGATTGAGTACACAATTTCTTGTTTCCACAATTGGTTTCCGAGATAAGAAATAGGTATCTGCAATTTGAAAGAACAATATCATCATAAGTTTGTGCGCACGATACACTGGATCGATACTTTTATGTAACTTTTTTCTATTATGAAAATGAAATATATGTACCATTCAATCTTGCATTCTGGTAAGCATCTTTGTAAGCATAACTACAAGCATCTTGAATGCTCTCAGTTGCAAAACTATAAAAGAAAATTAATTTTGAATTGAGTTAATTACTTATATATTATGCTATAAAAATATGAAAAATAAAAACGTGTCTATGAGTTAAATTTGTAAGCAAAATAAGCTCTCACTTATTTGCACAGTCGGCTGAACTGCCGCCACATGCATGCGTCCCACTGACTGACTTGATCAGACTAAATGGCAAACAAAATTGCATGTATATTTAAAATCAAATAAAGTTCCGATATGCTTTTCCGACACCTAGGTTTTTGAAATTGTGGATTTAACAACTACAACCATCATCATATTATTGCTAATATGGTTATACTTTTTTTTGTTTTAAGGTCAAAATATCCAGATCCCAATTGAAATCTTTTACAAATTGTATATATTTCTTCAACGGCCAAGATAATTTGCTGGCCTAATAATTTAATGTGAATGAACATAAAATTGTTGTACTAGGGATCGAGCATACTTTAACGATGTCCAAAGACATCTAAATACTGCGGCACTAAGGAGAAATCTAATTAAATTTAATTTGCGCACATACCGTAATATTAGCATTGATTGAATCTGCCATTGTATTGTGGTCATTTCCATAATAATTGGACATGGCAGTTTGTATAATCTTCGTGTCCCATACCTTGAAAAAAAAAACGCACACAATTGTGTTAAGTTATCTTCAAAAGAAAGAAAAAGTTTACTTTTCTCAACTGCTTTGCGAGATTTTTTTGAAATAAACGAGGGAATATTTTTCACTTACTGAGTGAAGATTGGTCTTCGTAGTATACCAATATACAGTAATACTATTACCACCAGCATCGGTTGTAAATCCAACATGAAGAGGTTGGTGTACGTCTCCCATGAAATGCGCCAAAAACATCAATGCTTGAGTCAAATTGTCTACAAAATAAAACATTAGTTGAGAAAAAATATATAATGTATCTCTTCATTCTTCTTACATAATATTTTTTTTTTTAATCTATTGTGTTATCTTTACTTTTGGATTGGATAGTTCAAATTCATAAATAAATCGAATTAGATATCTCTCGGTGTTCTGGAAAGTGGAACGAAGCTGCTTACAAATGCAGCTACTGCTGCATTAAACCATCATGAATGGAGTCATAGGATTTCTACAAATTGCTCACCATGGTTCTGAAGCGTCGAAACCAAACACTATGTCGGCAAATTAAAAATAAAAATGATTGACAATAAATATTGTATATATCTCACGTGTTGATGCGGGGTTAGGCCTGTCAACGGTACGCGTTAACTGTTTCGCCACCACGTTTCATATTAAACGAAACGCAAACGAAATGGCGATATGTTCCATTTTCTTAAACGAAACGGTAAACGGAACAACGAATTATACCGTTTCGACCGTTTCAGTCCAGTTTCAAACCGTTTTATATGATATTTCTGAAGTGGCACGGTAAACGGAATGGTATTTTGTGCCGTTTAGACAAACGAAACGGGAAACGAAATGAAATTTCGTTCCGTTTCTCTACACGAAACGCAAACGATTTTGCCTATTTCCGTGTCATTCTGACACGTTTGACAGGCCTATGCGGAGTACCGCAGAAGTTGTGTGGTGTAATTATTAATTGCTCCAACTACACAGTAACCAGCGTTCCCACTGCTAGCATGACAATCTCCTAAAAAGGGTTTAAATCATAATTTATAGTGAGTAGGATAAAACAAAATATGGATTATGATATAAAGTATAAACTGAAGGTCAATTGATACTTTAATCCTATGCTACCCCGGTTCGTCCAGATCGGAGGAGAACCAGCACCGGGTGCGGGTTCGGCACACTATGTCCGACAAGCTGTTCCGCGGAAGGAAATTCGTAACATCTTATATATAGATGACCATTGTATAGGTGAATAGATAATGTGGGACTAACACCCATTCCAAACCGGACAACTATCTTATTTTATTTATTTATTTTTTTGATTGTTAAAGGTCTGTGGCCTGTGGGCCTGCGTCACTTGGACAGGACTACACGAGAAATAAAAAAGGCCTTAAAACTCAAAGGGATCACCGTATATGATTAAAATAAAGACCCATGCTAAGATGATTTTCATGTCCAAAACAATTGAACGTACATTGAAAATGATTTTTATATTTAATCATAAACGTTCTTTTAAAACGTATATACCCGTAAATGATTTTCATAGCATAGAAAAATATAAAAAAATTATACCATTCCATTTTTATCATATTAAAATAAATAAATATATATATATATATATATATATATATATATATATATATATATATATATATATATATATATATATATATATATCGCCGCACCCGCACCGGAGATTTTTGAAAATTTTCGAATCGCCGCACCCGAATCGCACCGGGTGCGGTTCTCGAACCCGAACCCGAACCCGTGCAACATAGCTTTAATCTAAATCAATTAATATTTGAAACGAATGCTTATTACTGTAATTTAAAAAAATTGAATAGTTTAAAGCATATATTCGAGCAACTTTAAATAATATTTGAAATTAACTATTTGATTTAATTTTTTTTTATTAAGACCATTAATGATTGTAAAATCTTGTTATTAATATTGCAATAATAAATAAATTATCACAAAGAAAAAAAGAAAGAAAGCGCTCACTGGTATAGTCATAAGTGCACAAATTGTCGGGAGTGTCAACATAATGAAGCGGCGATGACCATGGATATGCAGTCCTTACATTGTCAGCCCATGAGCATTCTGATGCAAGATCTCCATTTGCACCAGATGGCAATAGATCCAGGACAGCACCTGATGCGGCACTTGTAAGACGACTCTGCAAGTTTTCAATTAAATTACTAATTATGTTATCTCACATTATGTAAGTTAAACATACATAATTATTGCATTTTTTTTTTTTTTTGAAAAGTTGAGGTTGCAAGTTTACTACGTGTAGAAAGTTCTCATATTCTTATTTTTTGTCTAATAAAGAATGGTAGTTCGACATTTTGCATCTATCATACAAAATTATAAAACATATATATATATATATATATATATATATATATATATATATATATATATATATATATATAAATATGGAAAATTGGGTCTTTTTTAGGGGAGGTTGATTTAATTAAGAAGACTTAATTATTAACGAGAAAATCATTAATATTTACGACAACAAAAATGCCGTGTAAAGTACAAAATAGACAGAGAAAATATACTTTAAAAAATTGAACTCATAGTGATTTGTTCATTTATATATTGATAAATACGAAGGGATAAAATTTCACATACGGTTGAGGTATGTTCAAGTTAATTTTTTATAAACCGAGTTTATTGATAAACGGTTTTTATATATATAAATACCACTCGTTTAGGACTTAATTTCATTGAATTATATGTATTACTAACATTTTAATTGATAATTTAGGTTAGAAGCAAGGTACTACTATGTCTACTTTTATTTTGAACAGGATCTGTTTGATTTTGCCACTCAAGACGCGAGAAACCGATATATGATCATGATTGGCAACCCACAGAAGAACTCAGCGGGTAGCAGGTGAGACTGGCGACACAGAAGATTTTCAGTGGGCCGCAGGACTCGACAGCGGGTCGTTGGAAAGGAAAAACTAACAGCCAAAAATAGTACTGCCAGTTCTGCATCAACCTCTACACCGCCTTACCTATTTCCGGCGCCTCAACTCACACGTTTTCGATAATTCTGGAGTTTTCCATGCCTATATAAGCAACAGAGCTCATCAAAGATGCAAGTTCGTGAGTTGAGGGCAACTTCTGTTATTTGAGAGCATAGCCAAGGCTTTAAGTGGGCCACCAGGAGAATCAGCAACCCGCAGAAAGAGTGACAGAGAGAGCAGAAAGAGAGAATCTGGATTCCAATTGTTGTAACCTTATTTCTTTCTCTATGTTTTCTTATTATTCAGATATTTTTGATTGTTTTGCTATGAATATTTGTGAGTAGTCGTATATCAGGGGCCACTGTAGTGAACCTTTTTAGTTTATGATTGATAATAATAATATGCTTTGAGCTTTTTTTTTTGTTTGCATGTTGTGTTTTATGCTTTGATTGAATTGCTTAGATTTCTTTAACTGAATTGCTTGCACCCGTTAAGTTAGACGTCTCTCAATCGTTAGGTGGTTAAATCCAAATATTTTCAAGTCATAAAGTTAAAGTATGGTTAACACGAGAGTTGATACCGGAATGTTAGACTAGGGTCAAGAAACGGAAGTTGAAGCCCTTCCCGATTACGGAAGTATAGGGAGTCGTAGGTCGTAGAACATAAACTTGTATAACTTAGAAACAAAAGTTGAAATCTAGGTTATACTCGAGGAAAATAAGGTTAACTATAAGAAAGATGGCCTTAAACGGAAGCGAGATTGAGGAGCCTTCGTTAGAATTAATTTCCTACACAAAGTAACATCTAAAATAACATAGCGGGAAGATGTTTGTGCCCCCTGCCATCAGCGACCCACTTAAGGAGTCAGCGACCTGAGTAATCTGCGGCCCGCTAATTCTGGAGTAAATTGAAAAGTATTAGCTGCTAATTTAACCCCTAATTATTAATTAGTATTTAATCATTCTTAACTCATTGAACTGCTAATTTAGGATTTTTACTTTATTGTAATATTTACTTTTGATCTGTTCCAAACATTAATTCTTTTGTATCTCTAATCTAGTTAATCAAAATTTGATAAACTTAATTAATTGAATAACTGTCCCTGTGGTTTGACCCCCATAATACTTAGACGATTGTTGTACGCTAGCTTGCAACTAATTTTTAGGTATAATGGGATATAAATTTAAGAGCGGATTTACCACATCATTTATATAAAAAGAATCACGAGTAAGATAATTCATTTACTTTCATTTATGCAATAAGAGTCCTAAGGAATTTAATTTCATCTGGAGACAAAAAAAAAAAAATTAAGTTCTTTCTTTATTAATTAAAAGATGAGTTTGATATTTGAAAACCTATCTCATACAACTTTTCATAGATGCTTCAGTTGCGCCTCCGGCGCGACATGTACTTATTTATTATGTATGGTGCTACGACATGTACTTATTTATTATGTATGGTGCTACTTTTATTGTATTTTGTGTTGTTTTAGTATATGTGGATTTATAAATGGTGGAGAAATTTTAATTTTTAGCTTGATATTGTTATGTTATGCGTAGTTAATTGGCATGGTGGGAGTTGTTTGATCGTTGATTGATATATATTAATGCCAAAATTGGATTAGGCCCAACTTAATTTGCAACAACAAATTATCCAAAACTACTAAAAAGTCCGAACAATAGAGTGAATGATAAGAGGAACGGATTTGCAAAATCTTATAAGTATAATGCCTAAACCATATTCACTCCACAGGAATCAGGACCCTGTGCGCTAAACTTTGAGACAAAAGATGAAACAGATCATAGAAAGTATAAGTGAACTCTATCTTTGTTAGGAAATACTCATTTTTAATTTTTGGATCAATTACAACTAATTAATCACCATTAACAACAAGCAAGTCAAAGATCTAGTGCTAAAGCAATCACACATCATGAGAAAGGGGATTGAATCATTACCTCTCCTTGAATCGTATCAAGGAGGTTAGATCCAATGCGTAGGAGTCGATGGGGTGCTCACCAACTTCGTCTCCCCTCCAATGGCGGCGCCAGCCCCGAGTCCACACAAAGTTTAATCAAGTTCTAAAGTCTAGTGCTAGCTAGACTAGAGAACAAGCCTAAACCCCGAGTTAACTTCTCTTCTAATTATCTTATAATTAATATGAAGCTAATTCTCAACACATGAGACCCTATTTAATGCAATAATAGAGCACAAATTTCAGATCTGAAATTTTGCTCTTTCTTGAGCTAAATGGCGGCTAGGAGAGAGGAGAGAGAGAGGTGAAATGGTTGCCCTAATTTTCACCCAAGGGGGGTTTATATAGACCATGCTCTACCTAACCTAGGGGGACCACTCCCTTCCCTTGTGGCCGGCCTAGAAGTGGGCTTTGAAGCCCATTTCGATGGTCTAAACAATCTCTCTTATCTCCTTTAATTATTGCATTAAATCTCGGCCCAAATTGACATATCAAAAGATAGTTCAAATTATTGATATGATTCTAATAAACAAATCAATTGTGATGAGACAAAATAATTATCAATTACTTGACAATTATTATTTTGGTTTAGACAATACATTAAATTTGTTTCATATGATCTATTTGAAATAATTAATCATAACGGTTTATAATTAATTATTCAACTTATCATATTTTGTATTCCCTAATACAAACAAACTAATATAATGTACTATTGATTAAGAGCTTTGTTTTTGTGTGACCCTTTGAGGATTTATACTATGTTGGCTATGGAAATAAATCGTTATTTATTTCCAATAATCATAAGCGGTATCTAGCAACATGTTATGACTCCCAATTAGTATAAATAATGTACCGTTACAATATCTCAATCCTGCATGAGAAATATTAGTATTTCTTTGTCTGATTCTTATGTCACATGATATCCTTGTATAATCCAAGATAGGAATGTGTCATTCTTGCAGATTATACATTTCTTGATCTAGAGTTGATTGTACAAGTTGGCCAAACAATCCAGACTTCATCAAGGGGCCCAAACAGATATCATCACTCATTAAGTATATTAATGAGGGACATACGGTTTTCTTGATGAACAACTTTTCCCCGCACAACTCAAGAGAACATAGATAAAGTCCTTATAGCAGCCTTTATCAGGAATCAACGTTCGACGATATTTATTGAACCTATCCTCATGTGGAAAAGGTGAGCATCTCAAACTTAGAATCAAACTGATATGAAATAAACAATGACACTCAACACAATCCAAATGTTTATTTCATTGGGTCAAGTCCTGTACTATGTTCTACAACATATACATATGCAATTAAGTTGGTAACTCCTTACCTATGATTTGTAGAACTTAATCATCGCTTAACTTGCATACTAATCTTATTTGATAATTAATGTTCCTTGTTAATTATCAAGATTATGGACATCTTTAGATTTATTATTGTCATTTATGAACAAATGAGTTATAGAGATCTACAATTCAGATCCTCAACCTGAATGATCTATCAATAAATAAATCAAGGAACAAATGATAAAATCATCAATAACATAAACCATAGAAGTAGCCAGAATGATTGGCTTCTAGGACATAACTCCAACAATCTTTTGGTTGGTAAACTTCAATATGCAAAGAATGCATACCTCTGCCATATAAGAACCACACAACCAATAACATAGGGAAAATCATTACCAAGGTGCCTACAACCTAGCATGAACCACCCAAACATTGGAGCCATTCGATTAGAAATTAAAGGAAAGCATACCACAACTGCAGGAAGCATGTACCACCCAAAGAAAAGCTAGAAATCTGCCTAGTCCAATCTAGAACAGCCCTTATATACAATTTTATATGGTCCATATAACAAACCATCTCATCCTTTATTTAAATAAAAGGTGAGGACAACCCGCCATAGAAACAACCACACAAATAAATACACATAAAACAAATTAAGCAGCGCACTGTTCATCTTTTATTCTGGATATATGGTTTTTCCGATATACATAAAGAGGAAGGTTCCGCTGCCAACATTTTGGTTGCCCCCAAATGTCAACATTTTGCTATTTAGTTATTTTTTCAAATTTTAAAATTCAAACGTTAAATGCAAACCGTTGATATTATTTAGTCTAACGAGCGATGCATTTTCATATAAGTTTTGTAAATTTTGGAGTTTATTTGATGCTCGATCAAGTGATAGTAAAACAAACGAACCTCGTTAACTATGATAGATTCATTCTAATACGTTCATGTTGTAGCCTTTGATCGAGTATCAAATAAACTCCAAAATTTGCAAAACTTATATGAAAATGCATCGCTCGTTAAACTAAATAAGATCAACGGTTTGCATTTAACGTTTGAATTTTAAAATTTGAAAAAGTAATTAAATAGCAAAATGTTGGCATTTGGGGGCAACCAAAATGTTGGTAGCGGAAACTTCCTCATACATAAAACCCATAAGAAAACAAAAAATATATATATTTTTTTAAAATAACCCGAGCGATCCTGCAAACCATACAATGGCCATCAACACCCCAAGCATAGGACAGAGGAGCTCCTGAGAGCACATACCATCATGTAAACAAAATTTGATAGACCCGTATCTCTTCTCTTTGTTTCTGTTCTCACCTTTTGTCTATGCTTGTTTTCTTGTTTTGTCCGTGTGTCTCATTGCCTTCTTTCTCAATTTTTATATATATATTTTTTCCATTGTATTTGGATGGGAGTAGAATAGAGTAAGTTTCTTATTTCTTATTCATGTGAAAATCAAACAACACAAGAATAAGGAATTTGGACTTATGAGGGCCCTTATTCATATTCTAACAAAACTTTAATATTAATTAGAATAAGGAATAAGAAATACACTCATCCCTATTCAAATTTTCTATTCTCCTTCCATCCAAACACACTGTCAGGAATTAGACAAGAATATGCCATTATGTCTCAAATGTTCTTTTATTCTTTCGTGAACATCATTATCAAAGACCAGTATACATTTCATGGTTTTATTATCAAAATATTTTGTTTAAAAAATATACTTGTCATTTATGATATTAACATAAACCTCAAAACCATTAAAATGTTAAAATGCAGTTATAAATTGTGAGAGGATTGCATATCCTTCTAGGAGAAGTTTGTTGAAGTTCAATACGCACTACGACATTTTTTTGATTAACACCGGTTAAATAGGTGTTATTAGCACCGGTTGGCCATCGTTGCTGATGGTCAGTGGTGTCAAAGATATACTAAAAATCGGTGTTAAAACTCCAGTTTTAAAAACGATCCGAATTCTTGGTGGGCAAAATAGAAACCCTTCAGCACCGGTTATTAGTTAAAAACCGGTGCTAAAGGTACATTTATTAGCATCGGTTTTTAATTAATAACTGGTGCTAAAGACCTGGTCAAAGAATCATTTTTTTAGCTTTTTACTTCTCTTTAGCACCGGTTTCTTATGCAATAACCGGTGTTAATAATCTCTTTAGCATCGATTTTTAACTAAAAATCCGAAAAAAAATACTTAAAAATTTCGAAAAAAATGAAAAATTTGGTTTGTATGGAGATTTCAATAGGGACATCATATTGGACGGTTTAGATCAGTCATTTTGAACTAGATCTAAGAGTTTTTATCGCGACTCACCGGAGAGTCCGTGAGTCGCGACTCACCGTAGGTAAACTCTCTCTCTATATATATGAAAACGTCATATAATAGCAATTTCTAAAAATCCTAAATAAATAATAAATAGAAAAATAGAAACTTCGAAAAGTTATAAATTTTGATATCTAATAAGAATTCAATGTGAAAAACACATTGAAAGATTTGATACTCGAGATTTAAAATTTAATTACATTTGATAGGATATCATTTGTCTCCTATCAGATTTGTCATACGCACTTGACTCTAACATTATCTATATTAAAATATGAGATATAACTCACATTTTCAAGTGTACGAGATCATTAAAATGAACCCAGATCAATCTAATTAACTAGAACGATGGATTAAAATGAATTTCAATTAATACATGATCACGCATGTATAGCTTGCATAATTTGTAGAACGAAATAAAGTAGACATGGTACTAATGACATCAGATCGATGTGTACAATGTTACTCAAAAGTCAAAAGCGTATAATTTTTTCTTAATCTCATCTTGAATGTCCTTCCTCTCATTTAGATCTGACAATATGAGCTCGCCAACTAACAGCTTCCTAAATATGTCAATGTCGTCCTGCCAAAATTGAACGCATTATTTATTTATATATAAACATAAACATATATATAAATAAAGTCATGATGAAGGAAAAATATTGCAACACCTGTGTAAAGTCACGAGTAAGCTTCGATCCATTCCAGAATTGCATGTACTTGAGCGCAAACAGCCCAGAAGAAAAACTAAAAACAATTTGAAATAGTCAATTTATCAATTTATAATTAAAAAAAGAGGAAGGTTCCGCTACCAACATTTTGGTTGCCCCCAAATGCCAACATTTTGCTATTTAGTTACTTTTTCAAATTTTAAAATTCAAACGTTAAATACAAACCGTTGATCTTATTTAGTTTAACGAGCGATGCATTTTCATATAAGTTTTGCAAATTTTGGAGTTTATTTGATACTCGATCAAAAGCTAAAACATAAACGTATTTAGAATAAATCTATCATAGTTAACGAGGTTCGTTTGTTTTACTATCACTTGATCGAGCATCAAATAAACTCCAAAATTTACAAAACTTATATGAAAACGCATCGCTCGTTAAACTAAATAAGATAAACGGTTTGCATTTAATGTTTGAATTTTAAAATTTGAAAAAGTAACTAAATAGTAAAATGTTAGCATTTTGGGGCAACAAAAATGTGGGTAGCGGAACCTTCAAAACAAAAACGATTTAATTTATAGAAAAACAATGAGAAAATAATGTCACTGGCCGACTTTCCTTCGAAAAATGAAAAAAATAATGTCTGAGCCATATACCTATCTTTTTGCTGTGGTAAATCTAGAATAACGCGTATAGGCCAATTAAGTACTGTTGGTCGCATACCACGTGATCGAATACCTATAGAGTCCAAAAAAGCATCAATACATACTTGGATGCCTGTTATCTGAAACATGATATAATAGATATGTTAGAAACGACATTTCTATGTATTTGAAAATGTAAATTTGATCTCTAATTAGATTTTAATATAGAGAGTAGGTTAAACGATTCGGATTGCCTATTTAAATTTTATTTTAAATTTCAAAAATGACTATGACGTATCCATACGCCGTTGTGTACTTTAGCCAAGTAGCCAACGTACACAAATACACATGCGTACGCACACACCCTCCAACGATTAGATAGTTATGGTTAGGGGTGTATGTGCACGGAATATGTGTGTTCTGTTCCATATAACGAAACAAAAATGTCTTTTGTTTCCATTCCATTTCATTAAACGGAATAAAAATTCAGTTCCCTTTCAGTTCCGTGTAAATTTTACATTATAATTTTTCATTTTATGTATTCCATTTTCCTAAAATGGAGTTCTATTTATGAAATGAAATAGATATACTCTCTTGTTTTCGTTCAAACGAAAGAAACAAAATAGAAAACATGCGAAACGGTACGGTAATGACACCCTAGTTATGGTGCATCATGACCCATGGGAACAAATTAAAGAAAAAATGGATGTACCAATTTTTGAATTGTTCTTGTTCCGGCAACAACGGCCCATGAATTCAATATCTGGAACTCCTTTGTTACTACATTTAGAACCGCAACAATCCAATGGCCGTGATGAGCATAACTGGGATCGCCAACCTGCATTGGGAAGAACATCTACGATACAAATACTTAATGATTGTGATTGCGTTCATGAGAAATACACCACGTGAGGTGCGTAATTACAGTTGATATATATACTATTTATTAATTTAATAAAATTAATAAAGGAAGTTACCAATTCAGATTGCAAGAACTTGTTGCCCATCTTAATGACGTCGGAGCCATGATCTTCTCTTCTAGATTGCAAGAAATCTTCGTTTTGCAGTGTTCGAGTATTGAACGTGCTAAGCATAAGGACCTTGGTGTCAGTGGAGATACTTGGTTGATTCTTTAATATGTCAATATAGCAGTTGATAATCTGTAAAACATTCAATTTAAATTAATAATTAATTAATTTGGAGTGGAAGTACATCCCATGAAATTAATCTGATTTTATTTTTGGGAAATTATGAACATGCATCCATTTCCATTAATTTGGGTACAGCTGGCCATTCACTACGGATGGGATGCTCAAACTATCTATTCCTCAATCTGGTCTCTTTTGGTATTGGATTTACTTCACTTGCCATTTGCATGCCTCACTTAGCTAGGACCTAAAGGGCTTAATTAATTGACTATTAAATAAATTTACGACATTCAATTAATAACAAAAGTAAAAATTTTAAAATAGTGATTACTAAAACCTACAACTGAGGTGTACAAATCCTATGTAGGAGTAAGAGTCGTGGAGTGTTATACATACACATACACATATACATATACATACATACATACATACATACATACATACATACACACACACTACAGTGTTTTTAATACCATATCAGATAAAGAAAATTCCGATAATATCGGGAACTAAAATAGTGACCGAAACAATGGTATCTGGTACTAGATTTTTGTCGCCCGGCCGGTAACGGTGTCGGTACAATATTAAAAACACTAATATTGATATCTTGTTCTTGGCTTTCATGATTCAAATGATCGATCCAAACCATTCAATCGTTTCTTTATATTGATATCTTGTTAGTAACCGAATTTTACATTTTTTTATTTTTAAAAAAAGTCATTATTGAAGGATCCATAATTAATTAATTAGATTAAGAATTTTCTAATTCTAAAAATTTAAATTTAAAAAATAATAAAATAGAAAAATAGAAAATTTGATTTTCCTTAAAATTTTAATATAAAGATGAGATTTAATAATTTGGATCGATCATTTGAGTCATTAAATACAAGAACGAACACGTAGCACGAGATCCATCTATGCTACGCATAGCGCGAACAGATACACAGAAAGAACTTGTGAAATTAATTACAAGCATACCTCATGAGGAATCCTTCTGTCAATTCTACGCTCGCAAACAAGGAGACATTGCATCTTCTCAGCAGTCAAAATAACACGTTCTGTGACTACTATTTCACGTAGAGATGGCAATACTTCACTCAAACAACGTTCAAGAAAACGTATAGAACGGATACTGTGCAGCAGTTGGAAGTGCTTCTCAACCGACTCAATATATTTTACTGCCGTTTTGAGAGCATGTTTCACTTGTCCTAATTCATCATCTGAAAAAGAAGGAAAATAATCACAAAGCTCCAGTCCAAAATAAAAATGCTATGCCTACGGGCTTTTTATTTTTCAAAAAAAAATAAATAAAATAAAAGGTGCTATTATATTATATTATATATATAACATTAGATATTAATTAATTAAGGTGAGGTGTGATCATGAGTTGTACCTTGCTTCTCGCATCTCGCCTTTTTCCTACCACCAAGCAGAGGCTGCTCTATCGCACTCTCATCAAACTCTTCCAAGACATGATCAGACCTTTTAGCTGAGAGTCTCTCTTCAGACTCTTCCTTCCTTTTCCGTGAGAATTGTTGCACAATGCTTGACACGTTATCAGCTGCAAATCAAAATTCAAAATATTAATATTAATTAATAAGCAACGAAAGAATGCTTGACATGTACATCCTAGACGCCACATCCATTCACAGTTACGGTCCTTTCTAAACATCTTTTTTTTTTTTTTTCTTTTGGAGTATTTATAAGCAACTAACTCCCTGATTACTACGACCTAATTTCTTTTGTATTTTTATTTTGTTTGTCAATACAACCTTAATTTGTCATCTACCTAGCTATGAACAACACGATATATATATAGTAGACTACATATATATATGCACAACACACGCTAGAACACAAAACCAATACAAACAATTGTTCAACACTATTTAGCACTTAATTAAGTGTACCAGCAATATTTTAATTGTTAGAGAATGATAACAAATATATACAACTTTTTGGATCTGATTCAAATGCGAAAGGACGTGATCCGTATATATATGTGAATAAAAATATCCAAATTATATGAGCACATGTCAATAATATGCAGATTAAAAGAAAGGAAGGAGCAATTGCAAATAATTCCCTGAGCACTTTTGTTTACAAGCTAAAGCAAAATCAGGTCTAGAGCACAACAAAATCAAAATAATCGAATTGAAAGAGTGACAGAGGTAAACAGATCATAAAATATTTTCAGAAAAATATCGACAGAACCTGTGAAACAGATCAAAATCTTTCTTCGTGTGGTACGTAACTATTGAAATTTACAATCATGTACGATTTGGAACCAGAAAATTAAGAGACAAGAGCTACTAACCGATTGAAATTGCTTCCATGATTATCAGAAACGTTTCGTTCCTAATTACGAGGATATCGCATATCTATTTATATAGCTAGGCTAGATAACAAATCATTTTATATTTTCATTCCTATTATATGGCCATGACGAAAAAGGAAAGAACTTTTTACCAAATTACCATATAACTGTGAAAAATCGGTATCACACTTCTCTTATTGGAAATATACCCCTCAATTCTTTAAATTCGGATATATACCCTTCTAATGTTGTAATTCTTATATATTTACCCTTATTCATTATTTTAAGGGTCGTGCTATGGTGTACACAAAATTTTCATAGCTTTCAATCACGACCGTAAATTTTTAAGGGGTAAAATTGGTATAAGATCAATATCAGTTACTCTCCGTTAAGTATAATGATGCGCACATGTCTTTTCCTTTATTAAACACTAGATTTTTCTATCGCGGTTCCGCCGCGACATCTAATTTTGTCGTTATGTACGTCTCTATTTTTGTCGTACGTTAATTATATGATGAACATTAGTTTAGTGACTTGATATTGTTTGCATTCCTTGTATGGGTTTCTATATTATCGTGTGGGAGTTAGAATGTTAGATTGTTTATTTGTTTTTAGTTTTATGTGGTACACATTTTGAATAATTTTCAGCTTGTGGGTTTTTGGTAATTTTGTGATCATAGATCTTTTTAATAGATATCACAGACACATTATTTGTGTGTGCCCTCAAAATTCTTGCGTGACATGTTGTGCCAATTTCTCATCTCTATCTCTATCTCTATCTCTGTCTCTATATCTCTATATCTCTATTCTCTATCTCTATCTCTATTTCTTCTCTATACTTATAAATGCATCCATCCAAAAGACGTATACTTCTGATAAAAAGGAATTACGCCTCCCTAATATCAAATCTGGATATCATTGATTTTGTTAAACTAATATGAGTCTATGGTTCAGATAAAAGGTCGACTATTTATCTGGAAATTGCCTGGGTGCTGGGTACGTCTTAAAAACTTGACCGGTGCATTTAATTCTGTTTCTACTATGTATCGCATACTAATTATGTTTTCTCTCTCTTGTACTAATATTTTTGTCCGAAATTTGCTTCCTTATTCATTTTAATTTCCTTATACTTTCTCATTGAAATGATTTCGCTGAGTGATATGGTTTGCTCGCATATTATCATGCATGAATCTCTGTCCTTGAACTCTTGATGCGGAAGCATTAATTTCATATTTGAATGTATATCTTTTCTCGTATCCGAATTTGATTCCCATAAGGCACTAATTAAGAAATTAGATTATGGTCTTTATGAGTTCTTTCCATTATTATACGACAGCCATTTAATTTCTTTTGTTTGTTCCATTTTAATGATGGCTCAATCGACCTATATATTTTAAATAATATTAATTTGTATCGAATTTTAAAATCTATTTCAGCTTAGAGCCCACGTTTCCTACTGCCTATAAAATATTCCTTTATTGTCTTGTCCATCCGAGATATGAGGCAATATTTTTAATACCCTACCGGCCAAGCACCGGTATCCGATTTTACCAGTTAATGCCGGTTTATGCCGGTTTGTACCAGCTTGATTACTTGGCATAATATATATATATATTTAACAACATCTATGTACAAATAAGGCTGTTGGCCCAGTGGATTGTGCCATTGCCTCATATGGAGCCCACGTGGGTTCGATTTCCTCTCCTCACAAAATGATTTTGGCGCTTTTTCCTGGAATCAGCGGAAAGAAGGAATGACAAAATGACCGGTTAAGCCGGTATTTCCGGGTATTTGATTTGACTAACGGGTTTTCACACTGATTTCCTACCGGATTGTGATCAGGTATTCAGGTACCCGATTTTACCGGAAATTTTCACTTTGAGTTTCATTTTTGCCTCTCTCCATTCTTCTCTCTATATAAACCAGCGATTAGATGGAGAAGGGTCACACCAGTTTTTTATTTCAGGTATAGTTATCGCCATTAATGTCTTTGTCTCTTGTTATGCTTCTCTCTGTATTATTCATCGCCATTTATCTATTTACAGAAGCACATCTCCTAGCCTTCAATTTGGACTTCCATCAAATTTATGGTATGTTATTTTCAATTTAACATACCTTGCACTGGTAAAAGTTAATACAATCTTTCATTCAGGGCATGTTAATTAGTTGATGAAGTACAGATTGCTGAGTAATACAATTTCAGAGGTTACAAGTACAGATTGGAAAAAAATCTTGCTCATTACATCAACCTCTTTTGCTTGATCATGTAATAAATATGTGGCCATGAAAGTTTGTATGTGCTTTATAATTGTTTTTTTGGTTTTTGCTTTCAGGTGAAAAAGAACAGCTGTTTCAGGTGAGCAAAAAATCTAAGGCTGATGCCTTACAAACCTATAGAATCAAATTAATACAAGCTTGTGTCCATGTCGCAGTGGAATAATAAATTCTTGGAGTCAAACTAACAGCATGAGGGTCATCTCGACCATCTAATTATGTTCAGAAGGATGTCAATTAGAAATAATTATCATTAATTAGTTTAAAATCTATTTGATCCAATTAAGTCGTCCTGTCAGACCATAACCAAACCAAACCAAATTGGAGACCAAATTACTAAAAATGGGATGCGCAACTTCAATTGATACCACAGATGACCTCATGAAGCTCCTATGATGCTGGGAGAATGAGTTGTGTTAATATACGATCGTGGTCAGTCTACACTCTACAAACAACTCCTTCATTTGTTGTCAGACCAAGTGTGATAAGAGGAAGAAGAACACTAAATAAGATGACGCGACTAAAACTGAGAGAACCATGAAAATGAGGGAGACGAGATGATTCTATAGGGCCTAACCACAGTCGAAATGATAGCCGGAGTAACGGATTCAACGGCGGAGCCTTGGTGCGGTCGGAGTCAAAGGCAACAAAAATAAAAAACTAAGAGAAGAAAATCTTGGCGTATCTTCAACAGACTGATTTGAATCCCAATGGAACAAAAGCAAAAGGCCACCGGATTAGTTTTATAATTTCATATTTTGTTAGCAGAGGCTTCCATTTTTTAAGTTCTAACACATTCTTCTGTGTAATTAATATTTCTTATTAAGTTTGTCCAGATGACAATACAGTAACAAATTTTGTCCTGAACAATTAAATATTAAATTTGGTCGAATAATTCTAGACTATTTATTCCATTTAATCACTAAATAATTTTTGTGCTGGCATGATTATTGAATTAATTAAGACAAGGGTAATTTTTTTACTCTTTATTGATTTATTACTTAATAAAAAGAATTAACTATAATTCCTTTCCTATTCCCTAAAATTTCACATTGAATGTTCTCTGATTGTATTGTTTGGGTAAGCTGCTTCTATTATTTTACAGTTAGTGCCCAATCCCATTATTATAATTTCTATAATTGGCCAAATTTGTTAGGAGACCATATTTAATGTAAATCAAAAAATCATTTTCATTTAAGAGCAGTACAATTTTAGGAGGGCCGCTATCTTATCTAGTCATTTAAGAGCAGTAAGTATCTGACGAATCTTGGTCATTCATCGCATCCACATTTGTGCTCATATGGATTTTGACCATATACAGAAGTGATTGATTAAAAGGGTTACATCTCAATGAAATCAAAATGGATCTTTACACACGAATGGCTATTGTACAATTGTACTAATCATTGTCTACCGTTTTGTCATTTAGATAACCTGGTGGCATGTTTGATTTCATTTGATTTATGTTACCAAATAGGTTCCAAGTTGGAAAAATCTTACTTTAGATGTAAACATAAATTTAAAAACTAACTGTCCCAGGTGACTATCGTAAACAACAACAAAATAAAGAAAATAAAAAGAAACCAAACAGAAAATATACCTGAATGATTCTTAAGAATTACCATTGCAATCAATACACATGTTTCGACGAATCAATAATTGTAATTTCGTTGATTCTGAATATTTTTTTTTGGCAAACAATCACTGTAAATAAAAAATTTCAAGACAAAAAAGAATTAATATATGACAATATTTCTTAAGGAAAAAAATGACAGCACTACGTAATAAAAATGAAGCATATCGAAAATGAAAATATGTTAATTTTGGTTTTAGAGAGATTAATTTTCACATATCACATTTTAAAGTCCGTCCGCATATTGAGCGGACACTGCTGCTAGTTGAAAATAAAAATATGTTAATTTTATTTTTTGAGTTTCATTTTCACATATCACATTTTAAATACCAGGTTTTCGCACATTGAGCGGACACTGCTGACAGTAATAATACCAGGTTTTGTCACAAACCAATGTTTCATGATCAATAGGCGAGACAGGCTATGTACTGCTAAATATTTATGTTGTCTACTTACACTTTGAATTTTGTATTATAATTATTTCTGGTTGCATTATAAATCTTTTTTTTTTTTTTTTTTTTTGGGGGGGGGGGGGGGGGGGGGGGGGGTGCGTGGAAAAACCTCCTCAGTCCTCTCCCGTTGCAGTTTAATTTTAGTCAACTTCGATTAACCCAAACAAAACAAAACAAAAAAATATCCCCCAAATTAAATTTTTATCCCCGGTTAAAATTTTGCTATGAGTGAGTCGGACTTTTTTGGAAATTCTAAAGGTTTTTGTCAATATTTTTTACGTTAACGAATTTGAAACCCCAAGTTGTGTACTGGTCTAGTTGTCGTGTCAGGACTTGTTTTTTTATTATAATGCACGTGTACATTAATTATTGTAAGTGAGTAAGTGACTCACGACCAAGGTGCCAAATGTACTACTTGAAAATGCTCAAACAATATAAAATCCAATTTTAAAAATCTTCTAAAACATTTCTATGGTTTAAAATGAACTTAATCTGACCCGTTTCAGTAGTAAAATACACAACGACTGCTGCTTTCTTTTGCCACTTGGCTCATATTCCTCTTTGAGAACTCTTTTATCTTTATGTTGACAAAGTTGGAATTCACGGTTTGATTTTGGAAATGAAGTTCCAGCAGTTGAATTAGTATATTTATTTTGGTTTAATTATTATTAGTAAAATTAGCGAGTGTATTTTACTATTATATTACTGTACAGTCTCTATTAGTATTAGATGAGTGAGCAGTACCGGCGGTACGTGTCTCGTGTCTGCTTTCATTTTTATTAAAGAAGACTATTTGACTTGGATACCGCCTCTTTGTCTTGTTAATTGGTATGTCCTCCAAAAGGTTGACATGTCATTTTCTTTCATATATCCATATAGAGAGGATGGTTCAAATAACAGCGAGCGACATCAAAATAATAATAATAAATAATCACGTTTCATTAAAATATAATAAAATAAATAATATTTTCTTATATATATGAATGTCCACCCACCCACCTTTATCCTTATCCATATACATTAGACACATCACACAAGACATCTTAGATAATATATTATAGATGGTTCAATTCGAATCAACTACACTAAATTTATACCTCTAGCTAACTGGTACAGATCCCAGCTCAAAGATAAAAATTAAAATGAAATCCTGCCACGTGTAGGGACCTTGAACAAATCTTAGAAGCATCAGATGGTTATCAGTTCTTATGTCATATGCGATTGCTACATTCCCTGTGCAAATACCAACCCAAAGGTCGGTACCAGTCCCTGTCCCTCTTACAGTCTTACTCTTACCACTGGTGGGGTGAGTAACAGGGTAAGGGTTGGGTACTTGGGTAGAGTTCATTCTAGAATCAATCTAATACATGAAGAAGGTCGAAAAATATTTTTAACCTTAATATGTACTATTATACAGTTATACTAGACTGGATATACAAAAATAAGATTGGGAAGACTGGCCCCATTACCGACTATAACAATATGTTTTAAAACCACCCTTCCCTTTCCTTCACAAATCCATCTTTCAAAAACATAGGCCTTGCTGCGTACTGTTAGACAGAGTGTGTAGACCTTAAAACTACATCAAAAATTCACATGCATACTCTCTGTCTCTGATATAAAAAACTCATCTCCAAACACCAAATAGGCAACCTTACAACCTCACTGAGCCTATTGCAAATTACCTACCAATAAGAGATGTTGCTTAGGAGTTAGGACCTACACCTACAATCCGCACAAACCATGCTTCATAGATCTTACATAAAATTTGTTTAAAGCTACAGAAATATAACAGATTTATGCATGCTACTCCTGTTTTACTCTAAAAGCATATATTCATTTCTAATCTCATCTTGAACTGCTTTCACCTCATTGTGCTCTGATAATAACAGCTCACCTACTAGCTCTCTCCTAAAGATGTCAATATCTTCCTGCCAAAATATAAATTAATGCATCATTTGTAAGGCCAACGAACCACAACTGGTGCATTCCTTTTCAACAATTTTGTAAAGATAAACCATACGATATAAAAAATAAAATAAAATGTTACAACACCTGTGTAAAATCACGAGCAAGTTTTGCCCCATCCCACAATTCCATAAACTTCACTGCAAATAGACCACAAGAGCTCCTTCAAAAAAAAAAAAAAGGGGGGGGGGGGGGGGGGAGGGGGGGGGGGACAAATAAACTAGTCAGTCATTTTAACAAATTGATTTATTTAAAAAGAGCTTTACTGCAAATAGTCAGTCAGTCATTTTATTATTATTTCTTTTTTTTAAAAAAAAAATCATAAGCTCCTTCAAAAAAAAAAAAAAGGGGGGGGGGGGGGGGGAGGGGGGGGGGGGACAAATAAACTAGTCAGTCATTTTAACAAATTGATTTATTTAAAAAGAGCTTTACTGCAAATAGTCAGTCAGTCATTTTATTATTATTTCTTTTTTTTAAAAAAAAAATCATACTCGTCATTTTGCTGTGGTAGACTCTCAATAGCACGTACAGGCCATTCAAGCGTATTTTGTCGCCAGCGTGCCGTAAAACCTCTAGATTCATATACAGCATTAATACACACCTGAATTCCTGATCTCTAATGGTTGAACACAAAGAAAATCAATTAAAACATGTTGTGAAATAATAAGTGATCTATAATTAGTCCAGAAAAGATTTACCAATTTAGAAGTTGTTTCTTCATAGGGTCTGCCAAGTGAGTTATTGGAATTCAATATCTGGAACTCCTTTTTTAGAGTATTCAAAACACCAACAAACCAATGATTTGAAATGTTGATTGCAAAGAACACCTACAATAATGATTGTGAGCGAGCTTCTAATCACTACTAGAATTTCGTTTTTCCGCGTCGGAACACCAACGTATTAGAGTCCCTAAATTATGTAGGGACGTTGAAAGGAAAAAGCAGGCTGGAGGACTTTCAATACGTGTCGGTAGGCCAACACATATTAGTTAGGACGCAATAATATTGTAGATAGGGACGCTATCAATTTCTCTATAGGGACGCACATAACCTGAATCTAATTAGTGTCGGTAGACCGACACATATCAAAGAGACGCCTATTAGTTAGGATGCCAAATCATTTTCAAATAGAGACGCTAATTTTTTTTCTTATCGACACACATAATCTAAAATTAATTGGAGTCGCTAGTTGACACATATCAACATGAACGCTAATAATTTGGATTATTTAAATTAAAATTACTTGGTGATCTAGTGTGTCAGTGTACCGACGCATATAGGAAAATATATCTGATAGACATTGCTTCGTTTTCTGTTGTGTACCAATTTCAATACCATCTATTCATAGCATATATAAACCCAATACCCGAATCCATTTATAAGAAAGATACAAATACATTTGGAAAAGTTCAACTGCAATTCTACAAATTTGACATTCCCTATTATACAAACAAAAATTAGAAATTTCACCGAAATATAACTTTGGATAGTCTACTAATAATATACAACTGACAAATACAAGTCATTTGGGCAAAATATTACAACTTCAATTCTGCATTAGGATGAATTGGGAGGCTGATTGAAATGCAGGAAGACTCTTGTGTGATTGATCTATAACCAAAGCTGAAGATCCCAACTAGATTTGACACTAGAAGCTTCCTCCCAAAGTAGCTCATCAATATTTGTATCAGTTTTATGATGAGAAAATCTCAATTAATTTCACTATGGTTGCAATAAATATGCTATTGACAAACTTCTTTCATAACATTCAGGATAAAAGCAAAATGATACATAATTCAAATATGCAAAAAAAAAAAATGTAAATAGTGGATAAATATAATAGTAATAATGAATCACAAATGAAAAATAGGACTTGTTTGTATCAACTGAAATTACTTAGACCCAAGCTAAAGCCTTTTGGCCACATATTGTACCAATTACAACACTTGAATGGCTCCGATTTAAAAGGAGAGACCATGGAAATAAAGGAGATAGTAAATTTTTTACACACGAAAACATCAAAACCATATTATATTGGTTATACGGGATCCATGAACCTAAATACTGCCAACTAGACTTTTTCATGAAATTCACTGGTACTAAATTTTGTTTCTGTTGTACCATAGATAACATCAGCTATGAATCTTCATGTGCCACACTAAATTTTTGAGAATATGTAACTAATTGATTGATATGGCTAATGAACAAGTACTTAGTGCCATCATAAACAAATCCAAAATTCATAGGTGACCCCCATCCCGCACCCCCCCCCCCCCCCCCCAACCTCTAAATGTTACTCTTATATTCACTGTAAGAATACTAATTGTAAAAAAAAAAAAAAAATACAGCCACATCCGCTATCTTGGTATTCACATTGACGAAAGTACCATTTGGCATCACCTTCTTGTGCATTTTGTCAAACACATCCTTGGAGGTTTCACCTGATTTTGTGTCTAAGCCGAACTCTCGTTTGTCCATTATACCAGTTGATGATTGCTTGGTGTAAATTATCCTCGGCCTCACCAATTGGAATTATTGATGCCTCTCCCATGCCGGGCTCAGGTTCCTGAGTTTGGTCTGCCTTGCCCATCTGTACAGACCCATGTTCTCTATTTTCAACTTCTTCGCTTGGAACATCATATTCTTCCTCTTTAACTCCTTTGCTTGAAACATCATATCCTTCCTCTTCAACTTCTCTCTTGTAAGTGAATACCAGTCAAAACTCTTCTTCTTGTCAGCTTTCTTTTTCCGGGTCATTTAAATCTGTCATAGGTAGAAAAAGAACAAGTAATTACTCGTAAAAATTCTATGGAAAGAGATTTCACCATAAGAGCCCGCTTAACTTAAAACAGTTCAGTTAATTCATGTTGTTAACCCTTGTCAATCCCAACTATAATTTAACACTGAGAACCACTAGAAAACACTTCCCTTTCACTAAAAGAGTCAGTTTAGAACCCTTCTAACATACAAATATAGTCATTACAAACTATCACCAATAAAGTAAAACCAAGCCCCTCAGTGACAATGTCAGACCATAAAAAAAAAAATGATGAAAATTAATTGTCCTAAGGTTGAGTAATACTTATAAGATTTCCCCTCCTACCATCATACTTCATACCCTAAAACCTAATATGAGCAGTAGTACCAACAGAGAGGTTAACCCTACCTACAAACACCCATACTTAGCTGTTATCAGACAAAAAAAAGGCTCTTCTGAGCTACAATCGAATTCCACTTAGAATCAATTAAAACAGGAATTGGGTTAAAGATATGTGAAGAACCTCACTTCAAATTATTATCAATAACTCATGCTCAATAGAGAAAAATTTTTTGGTACAACCCATAATTACACAGCTATAAGGTATTGAAAGGGGCGAAATCAGATTGAAAAATAAAAAAAAATCAATAATCCAAATCAGTTGTTCTCAATTGGGACAAACATCATAAAATTTCTCAAACTTTCCCGAAATTTGTGCCAAAGTAGTCACCTATGGTTCTCAAATCAACGTGTAAAAACCCATAATGCTCAAAATGGATAGAACAAAGAAATCGATAAGTAATTTAAGAACCAAACTGACCTTGTTTGAGAGTTGATCGAGTCAGTTCGGATTGAGAGGGATTATCGTCTTCAGAGATATTGGAGCTAGGATTTATCGCCTCCACAAAGAGAGCTTGGCCGCGAGAGAGTTGATCGCCTAGCTTGATCGAGCGAGAAAGAGACTTGGGATTTATCGCCTTCGAAGTTTGATTTAGGGGTTTGGCCAGGGTTTATCACCTTCAGAGATTGATTTGGGGATTGTGCTTCAGCGTTTGTCGACAAAAATTAATTAATTTGGTCTAGCTAGGTTTATCGCAAGAGGTGAGGGAGACCTGGAATTGAGAGAGATGGGTATGATTTTATAAAAGAGACGAGTTAATCGTCAGGACCAATATCCTTTGTAGTACTTTTAATCGTCTTAACTTTCATCTGAAAATCGCCAGAAATTTCCCCCCAAAAAAAATTTCATTTAGGCGCTAAATTATTTTCCAAAATCAATTACCGCGCCTCTTTTTTCATACTATCGCTTCCAACCGTCCTTTTAAATAGAAAATGAATATTCCAAGGCCATAAATAAGGAAATTGAAGGGAGGAAATAAATTGAGGGATTGTGGTGATTAAATTGAGGAAATAAATTGACTAGATTTTTATTTTTAAATACAATATGAAAAAGTTAAATTCAATCTAATGTCTTATATAAATTCAATACAGGGAGTTCAATCAAATATGAATTTCCATTAAAAAAATATCACACCGCCATGCAATGAGTGGAAAAAAAAATAAAATTTTGGAAAATATGATTAGGTCAATTTTACTATTCTTAAAAATTATTTAAGTTATTTCATCAATAATAATAAAATAGTAAAATAATTCAAAGAAATGTAAAATTGATCTCGAAGGAGATTTTATTATTGAGATAAAATTGACGTTCGGATTAACCGTTGTAATCTCAAAAATTGAGATTTGATCACGTTAAAAGGGCTCAAGTATCAAACACATTTGAGTCCAACATTGCTCGTCATATAAATCATCAATATTAGTCGTAAGATATATGTTCATATGAAAATATGATGTTTTAATGAAAACGTAAGTTGAGACGTATTTTACACTTATCGCTTGAGAATTATATATCAATTAAGTTGTCAAGTTTGTGTTGAGCATGGTGAGATGAAATTATTGTGATTGAAGGCTCGAAGCTGCATACATAACCCCTTTTCAATTACATAAAGTAACGTTAAGAAAGTTTTAAATAATGTTATGTATTGTTAAAATCCGGTGTCACACTTTTGCGGTGCCACAAATGCCACACTTTATTTTTTTTTAATTTCAAATTAAAATATAATCATCTAATCTAAACCATTGATCTTGGTTACTGTAATGACGGATGCGTTGTCATAAAATTTTATAATTTTATAATTTTATTTGATACTTGATCCAGGGATCGAAAATGAACGAATCAAAATAACTATAATAGATTAATTCTAATATGTTCATTTTTCGACTTTTTGATCAAGCATAAAAAAAATTCAAAATAATTCTAATATGTTCATTTTTCGACTTTTTGATCAAGCATCAAATAAACTTCAAAATAATTCTAATATGTTCATTTTTCTACTTTTTAATCAAGCATCAAATAAACTTCAAAAATGATAAATTTTATAATAATGCATTCATCGTTAAAATAAAACAAGATCAATGGTTCGGATCAGATTATTATATTTTAAAATTTGAAATTTAAAATAAAAAATAAAGTGTGTCATTTGTTGCAACACAAAAGTGTGGCACCGGAACATTACTCACAAATTATCAATTAAGTTAATCTTTCAAAAAACATGTGCCGTCTTATAAATTAAATCTGTATTAATTGAATTATCAATTTGGAGACCTCCTTCATTTTACAAATACTAATACACATATATTTTTCATGCGATGGTTTTATAGAGACAAATGAATCATACCATCAATAGAAGTACTTTTAAATTTTAATTAAAATATTTTAACAAATTTAATCACTTAAGTTATTTAATAAATTCGAAATGAAATTTTAATTTATGAAAAAATATATTAGTTTAAATTTATTTTATCTATTTAAAAAAGTTATCATAGAAAATTATTATTTTTATTTTATATCAAAAATAATTTTTAATCGTTCATTATAGTCTTTTACGTACGGTTTTACCCAGATAATGCTTTTAGTTCTTTCCCTTTTTGAATATCAATTTGTACAAAATTTTCATCTTTCCTGTTATGCAAGAAATTCATTAAATCCATGGTAGATTAATTTGCTATCTAATCTCGTCAATTGAATATTTGACCGGTCTTTGTACATATTGTTTATGTATGATCAAGGAATAATGCGAAACAATAATTTCATTTTGGCGCCAGTTGTAAAAATATCTTCCCTCCTAACATTCTAGAGATACTTCTCATATCATTGTAATTACTTAAAATTCTGAGATATAAGTGTGGCATATCAATTGTAAATTGTAAAATAATAGTTTCTTCCTTCCATAGAATTTGACGATAATCTAGGCCACTTGTACTATGAAATTATTCCGCATTTTCATTTTCCCTCTGAACTTTTTAAAGTCCCAGTCGGTTAGGTTACTTCACACATCCCGTCGGCGCAAACCCTTTTTATTTTACCCCTCTCTCTATCCATCGACAGCTCGACACAATAAGTCGCCTATACTATTAGAATAAATATTCAATAAATGTATTTTTATTTTTTTATCTATTTAATTGCATAATGGTATAATTTCATCTAATTTTAATTAATTTCTTGCGTGAATCTCGAGAATTGTAGTGAATACAACTACAAATATATTATGAAGGAACCTTTATTTGGTGGCTTTTAGCAATTTAAATCATATTTAATAGTATTAGAACCTCAAATAAACAAGGATCTATTTGTTACATTAGATAGACACCTCTGTCCATTGTGTTTCATTCTAACATTGCTTTTTTTTACATATATATAAAATATATAAGAAATTATTAAAATTAGAATTGTATTTTCATGACATTTACCAATCTTGGCATTTCCTCATTTTTTTTTGAAAAAACATTGTTTTTTTACCAAATTTTATGATTTTGACAACGTTTATAAAATTTTTATAAGCATTGTGCAAAACATTTTATTTTTAACACTGTTTTTTTTTTTACTACCGAACAACTACTAAATAAACATTATTCTTATAAATTATAGTATAAGATTGGTTTTGTTCTCCGAATGATATGATACAAACATATTGGTATGACACCCACACGTATTGGCACGACACGACACAACACGACATGTTTATATTGAATTATGAAAATTTTATAACACATACAAAATTATTTATTTAAATTAGTTTTTCCATTAAATTATGAAATTTGTTATTATAAGTACCTAGTCATTATTTTTTTTATTATGTGGTTTCTATGATGCTAGATACTCACAGATGATATTTTCAGGTGCTCCAAATGTCACTTCGATTTTGCTATTTTCTGATTGTTCAATTAAATAATTACACAGACACGGATAATTTGTTGTACGGAAAATAAAGTTTTGTTGTCTATTGAACTCAATTATATGCATTCATTATTTAATTTTGTTTTGCAAGATGTTAAATACGTTGTACTTCAAAGGAAAAAGAATATAATCAATAGGCTGTTAGTAAGGTAATGTAGTTCCACGGTTGAATTTCATATATATATTTTTTTTTATAAACTCCATCTCAATTGTTGCATTTCCTGTTATTTAATTACATCAATTCGTTGGCCATTTTATACTAGTATAAAAAGTATCTTTGACGAGTTGATCAATTATTTAACTTTTTTTTTTCTAATTTAGTAAATTTTTTTTAATCGACAATTGAATTATGTACACCCATTTTCTTCCATTTTATAAAAAGTGTCATTATTATTTCTTTCATTTTCTATTATAAACTAGGGTACGGATGAAAATCGACCACAATTACTGGTACAAGTAAGGTAATCACATTAGGATGAATCCAACGGCTTTCTTATTCCGTCCATTATGAATCCAACGGCAGAAATTTATGCAGACAACTGGATTCTTATGCTGGACAGCTTGTGTATTAAAAGTAGGTGCGGCTCAAAAATCGTCTTCCCCCAAAACTTTAGGGTTCCACTAAACGGGGGAAATGAAATCGTATCTCCCCCCAAAATTTTCAGTTACGCGCCTCAAATTTCATTTCCCCCTAATAGAAACCCATTCGATTTCTTTACCCATTAACTAATCAACCCTTCAACAATAGTATTTCTTTCTATCCTCTCTCTCAATTTCTTTACCCATCGGATCACTTGTCCGGCGTCAGAGTGCCATTGGATCGCTCATCTGGGGTTGGATCGGAGTCTCGAGGCGGAGGAAGAGTTATGCGACACATGGCAGTGCCGGAGTTGAGGGGAGAAGCAAGGTAATCGTTTTCCCCTAAACCCCCGCCTCTACTACTCTCTCTCTCTCTCTCCCATTATCTAATCTTGCAATTCGATTCTCAAAAATTGAATACGCATGCCATGGAGGAGCTTTCTCTAATCGATGTCTCAACAGAGAACGATTCCCTTGCATCTCCTGAAAACGATGGTTCATTAGGTAAAGATTTTTTTTTTTTTGTTTTTCTTCTTTATTTCTAGACCTAAATCATTTATACCTTTTACAATTTCTACCAAAGGATAGTTATTCAATTGTTTGACATATGTCTGTTTAGATTTTCAATAAATGTTTAGGCCTGGTAAGATGTACAAACTGGCTTGTTGGGTCTGGTCATAAATTTCTACATTTCTCAGGAATTAAGGTCAGATATTCAGACTAACTATCAATGAAACGTCATACAATCTTTACAATAATTAACTGGACCCAAATGTATTTTATATTTGGGTTATTAAAGGTGTTTCTTTTTAAACTTAAGGTGATATTAGTGAACAAAGTATGACTACAACTGTAAATATTTTCTCTCGTTGCAGCCCAAAGTCCTCTAACGAAAATAACTCTGGTGAATAAGGAGAAGGGGCAGTTCTTCTGAGAAGAAGGTCAATTTTGCTTGCTACATAGTTGGACATAGGATGGGTTTCACTTGGGCCAAATCGGGTTTATCAGGGCTTCTTGCACATATGAAGCTTTATTAAGGTTTAGTTTCTATATTGATGGTCATCTTTAATTTGCATAATTTGGTTGGATTGTAAAGTTGGTGGTTTATTGGTTCTGTCCAGTAGCCATTTGCTAACTTTTAGTGAATCAATTGTTATTCTTGGTTTAAATTGTCATTAATTATAAAGTCAACACTTGAGCACAGTGTCTAGTTTCTTGCAGAAGGTGCTTGATTATTAGTTGGCAATTTTATTTTGCTATCTCTCTGAGATAATTATAAGGAATGATAATTCTGAGTTCTTGAGAATTTCTGATTTACCAGGAGGCAAGTTCTTCCAGCTGTGCCAAATCTCCTATAACTGTTCAGGTTATTTCTAAACATAACATTGGATTCAATCATATTTAATGTTTTTAGAAAAAAAATATATCTTGATCTATTTGGGAAAACTTCATTGAAATTTTAACTATATTGTGGGATCCAAGGTATAATAACTTATTCATTTCAGCACCACAGCAATCTTTACCTTAGAGTTGTTGATGTCCTGGTCAAGCACTTTCTTTAGCTAAAGATTTAATATTGTTGTTTAACTCAGTATGTAGCTAAGAATCAAACAAATATAAATTAGAAAAATGATGCGGCAAATAGTTTTCTTTTGTCCTTATTTGACTAGCCACAATGGACCTTCATATTTTGGGTAGGCACCACCTCTTTTGCTGGCTTCCCTTGATTTATTGGGTGCTAATTTGATTAAGATAACATACCAAGTATAATCCTCATTATGATTAGTTGAACCTTGCCCCCTTCAAATTGTCATCAAAATTAGTAATTTTTCTAATTATAATATTCTGACATTTGATTTTTTGGTTCACTTTTTTAGGCCACAGAAATTGGCAAGGCTGTGAATGGTTTAAGAAAGCACAATTCAAAGCAAATTCGACATCTTGTTTGCATACTTATTGAGTAAGTTTGGTTTTTGTAATTTGGTTATTGAAATAGAAAATAGATGTGGATTACTTAATTCAGGCCTTTCATGTTGTAGAGGCTAGACAGAGCTAGTCGATGTGGGTTGGTTCAACTGCTCTTGTTGTTGGTATGGAAATTGAATGGTTATGTGCTCAATAAAATATAGGGTGAATGGTGCAAGTAAAGCAACCTAGAAAGCATATTACAATAAAATATATGGTGAAATTTGATAAAGCCTTGTGTATGACTTGTTGTTACTCAACTTCAGATAACATCTACTAAAATTTTTGGTATAGAGTAGGCTTTATTAGAGTGATAGCTAACTGATTTTTTATTTCAGCAACATAGAAGTTTTGGAATCCCACCTGTTGGCAGCTACACTGCACAAGTGTCCACAAATGAAGAGTGCGCTTAGCATCGACAAGCCTTGCAAATGGTATGGGAGAATTCATGAAGTTAGTTGCTAATGTTTCGCGCGAGCAATCTCAACACAATTATATGGATGGTTATGAGGATTTATTCTAGAAAGACTATTGCAAATTTTATTTAATTTTGAATTCTGGTTTGTATCAAAACATGTGCAAGTTTGATATTTCTAACTAATGTATTCTGGATGTTGATTTTCAGTTCAATGCAATCTATGAATTCAATTTGATTTTGTGCACGTGTGTCATATATATATTTTCTGTTCAATGGGAATATATGCATGATTGTTAATTGCAAATAGTTGTGATGAGTTCAAATATATGAAGTTGTGGTACATAATTGGTACCAGAAAGTGGTGGTACATAATTGGTACCAGGAAGAATTAAATGGCTGTATAAATGAAATTGATATGGACATCAACATTTGTGTCGGTATAACGACGTCATAGATTCAAATAAATAGCAACGCATATACAAGAATATATAGTGGGCCCCTCTAAATTCTGACAATATATTATCAGGATCGGTAATTAACAGCGTCGCCATGTCGACTGTAATAGAATGTGGGCCCCGTTAAAATCTGATAATATATTATTTGCGTTCCTAAAGAAATGCGTCGGTATACCGACATAATAATCTCTAAATAGAGACGCGCTTGACAGCAGAATCACCATTCAGACAAGAAGACATGCGTCGTTATTTGGACGCAGATTTTAAAAAAATTAGAGACGTACTTACGTATTTCGCGTCCCAGCGACTCAGATGTTTATTATTCGCGGCTAGACTATCAAGGTCCCTAACCTCGCGTCGTTAATTTAACGCGAACGGCTTATCGTGTCGGAATAGAGACGCCAATAGGTGTAGCAGATAACTCTCATTCTAGTAGTGAATTAAGTGGTAAATGTTGTGATGCGAAGTTGATGTGTAATGAAATTTACCAGATCATGTTCCAAAAATTGATTGCCTCTTTCAATGATGGCAGACCAAGTCCCTTCGCTACGGTTCTCCATTGGTCGTGCCCACTTCTCCAATAGTCGGGAATCAAGAGTTCCTAGAATCAGAATGTTACTTGTTGTCCTCCTTTTATTCTTCATGTTCGTGAGGGCAATACAACAGTTGATGACCTGTTAAAAAATATTTATTCAGAGAGCACACTGAATCTGATGATAGACAGTTGGGAGAATGAACAATAAATATTTCAACTTTTGGCCCATTTGAATTTATTTCTACTGAGAAATCAATAGCAATCTACTTCAGTTGGCTCAAAAAATTAAATTAATAAATTAAAAAAAAAAACAAGAAAAAAGAAGGAAATTGAAAATAGCCATTACTTAAACCTCAGGTTCAAATTCTGTGTAGGATTCATGGGCATAATTTAAGCATACCTCGTCAGGAACCCATTTGTGCTTTCCATCCATGTGAGTGATGAGACACTCCATGTTCTTAGCAGTCAATCTAATACCTTCTATGACTACTATCTCATCTGTCATCGATTGATTCAAACGATGTTCAAGAAACCGAGTAAATGGGGAAACCGAGTCAATTGCAGTATTTTCAAGTGCATGTTTCCCTCTTTCTGAGTCATCTGAAGAAAAAAGAAAACTGATCATAAACACTAGCTGTATGTTGCTGCACTTATCAAAAATTTTCTACATAGTCTTCTATTACATTGTAAGAACCCAACTACTAACCCACATAATTTCCAGAAAGCATGGTCAAAATGGAAGCTTGGTGTAAACTTTACATGAGCTACTGAAAATGAATGAAAAATTATCAAAGGACATGTACCTGCTGCATCCTTATCAACCCTACCCCGGGCATCAGATATCCTCTTAAAGCTTTCATCGGTGCATTCATGATATGGTTTCGATGCATTCATGCAATTCGGGTCGACAGTTCTCTCTGCTGGAGGCTGGATCACTGAAATCTGTTGCACTGGATATACCCAAAAGGAAAAGAAGGAAAGCACAAATCAGTGTTATCTTCCGAAATAGTGAAGTAGAGGAGGAACCTCGTTTTTAATGAAAGGTCTGATATCTATATATGGCCATGGACTCAGTATCATATCAGTTGGAAGTTTCTTTAAAATCTTTCTAGGAAGTTATGAGGTAGGCAAATCTAGCATTCAAACTGTAACACATGTACTACCAAGTCTGTTTAAATAAAGGGGAAACTACAATTCCAAAAGATCCCATATTTTAAATCACTGGAAAGCAGGAAGCCATACTTTGCACAATCAAACTAACAGGAGCAGTTTCTGTATAATTTATCAGAAAAAAAAAGACTACATAAATGATACTTACTGTTAGTGCTTGCAGCAGAGAGCCAATTTTTATGGTTCTTCAAAATTTCCAATACGCATCCACCGCAACTTTCTACTATGGATTCACCCAGTAGATACGCAGATTTTACAAACGTTGGACGTTTGTACAGTGTAGGTGTCTGAAAAGCCAATTCCAAGGGTACAGAAGAGACGGGGATGGCAAGGATATCACGTGCCATCTTTGAAAGAATGGGATAATTTGCTTGATTATCCTTCCACCATCCCAAAATATCAAAATTTCCTTCATCTTCGATCTCTACACAATCCTCTTCCTTGTATGCTTGAAGTTCCAGCATCACCATTTCCCGTGCATCCTGAAGGGATACATCTGCATAATTGATGCTCAGGTCCTGAATACATGTGCTAATTTCCTTTTCATCAGTGATGTGTTTCCCATAGCAACGTTCCAAGTATTTAAACTTGAACTGTGGATCCAACATAGAGGCCACTAGTAAGGTTTTTTCACAATCCTTCCAGAAGTTACCTAAATGCGCTAGCATTTTGTCCAAGAGCAGCATTCTTCGATGGTCCTTACTTGCGTTGAATGCAATGTAGTAAAATGACAAAACATCGTGGATCTCAAAGATGGTTCTCAGACATAAATTCGAGGTGGGATAATTAGAAGAAGAAAGAATTATGGCTGCTCTGTATATTGGTTTCCAAATGTTGACAGAATACTCCACTTGTTCCCAACTTTCATGGGACAACCTCACCACACCGGAACTAAAGGCATATTCCTTTGCGAATTTATCAAAAACTTTTCTGTATGGAAGCACATCATGTAACATCTGCATGCCCCAGAAAGGTTTCCATGAACCGCTAACTGATAGAAAATATGATTTTGGGGCAATTTCATATTCTAAAGCAAGGAGGTTGAAATTCTTCATCGCATCAGGTTTATTTCTCAGAACTTGTATCGTCTCTTCGATACAAAGAAACTCACGGTGTAAAGGATCCAACGCAATTTCAGATAGTTCCCCGAACAACCCATCCAGAGTGCATTGCATACTGGTTTTCCCAACCCAACATTTTAACCCAAAAAGTATCTCATCGACCGCCTTATTAGTGGTGAATGCGAGTATCTTTTTATCAATCCCCCAATTTTGTATAGATTTCTCTAACTGTGCAGCTATTGTCTGTCCAGTAAGGCCACGTGTATCTTTCATCCCAATAATTCCTCTAACCAAATTAAACTCATTGTCAATGAAGTGTGCCCTAATATAGATGTAGCTAGGGCAATTTTCATCATCCTCGCTGTCCTCTTCTTCTTCTTCTTCTTCTTCTTCTTCTTCTTCTTCTTCTTCTTCTTCTTCTTCTTTTCCAAACTTTTGAATACTCAAGGAAATTCTAGAAAGGTTCTTATTAAAATCAGTTTGTAATATTTCACTCTCCATTTGATAGAAACCAAAGGTATCGGTCTCAATGGCAACAACATTTGACAGATCACACATTGGCTCAAGGTCTCTAACCCACTCTATGAACTTACTATTGTTCAACAGATTGAAGGACATTTCACTTGATAGTACAAAATTTGCTAGCAACTCTCTGCATTTTTTCAGATCAAATGTGGAATTGTGACCTCTTCTATGTACCTTGGCACCTGCATTTTTTTAAGGAAATTTTTCATATAAGTTTACAATACGTTGATATATATATTCTTTTTTTTTTATCCATTTTTTCTCTATTGGTGCATATATGTCACCTACTCTAATTGGACATCTTTGCACTTCTAACAAACTAGGAAACAGTAATTTGGTATAACACAACAGGCAATAAAAAATTCAAAATATATATAGCCCTATTCCTCAAATATAAATTTTGTTTAACAGCACAGTATCAAAACCAACAACCAAGTCCTTGGCTAAATTCTGCACATTTAAAAAGTTTCAAAATATCAATAAATTAACTCGGGTGATCATAGACAAGCTCATAAATAAATTAAAAATTACAATTTTAAAAAACACCATAATTCTATCAATCACTAAAGTTCAAAACCTGTATGACGTTGTCTAGATTTCTAAGGAAAAGTAAATATACTTGGTTATGTAAATAAGCCGATGAAAGAGCAAAAATAAGCTTCGAACAGAGAATGACTTCTATTGTGTACAACTTCATGTATACGTGCTATAATTTGGGTCTAAAAGCTTTCCATTACTAAAGTAGATCAAGTAGATGTGATATCAAAATATCTATCTATAAGGGATGGATATCATACCAGAATTGGGATTGCTTCTGAGCCAATTGTTGCAGCAAACCAAGATCTCTGACGTCTCTCTTGGGATTGGAGACCAAAATATTTCTCTCCAAATTTCTTCTAGCAATTCCGTACCAGAAGTTAATGAGGAGGAAGCAGGAACGGCAAGAATATCACGTGCCATCTTGGAAAGAACTGGATATTCTGATTCTCTACTCTTCCACCAACTCAACAAATCAAAATTATCAACATCCTTGTTCACTGAGCTGCTCGCCAGATACCTTTTCCACTCTGGTACCGGTTCTGAACAATTTGGATTGGTAGAGGTTTCTGCATTGTCACTTTGATATGAATTGAAATAATCTTCAAATGTTTTGAGAATTTGGTCTTTGTTGGGCATGCTGCTTCCATTGCAGTGTTCAAGGTAGGTTGATTTGAATTGAGGATCCAGCAAGGAAGCAAAATGCACAATCGTACGACAACTAGCGAAATAATCCTCTAACATTTTCAGTGACTCCATAATAGCATCTCTGGTAAGTTGTAAATCAGGATAGGGACCTAGAAGGAATACATCTTTGGCTTCCAGAACCAGTTTTACAAGTAAATTTATTGTTGGAAATTCACAGGAAGAGAGCATCACAACCATGTCATTTATCGGATTGAAAAGTTGAAGCACCTTCTCAACTTCACTCCAGAATTCTTGCTTATTGGTAAACCCAGCCCGCACCGCCGCATCATCCCAAAATTCTTGCTTGTCGCTCAGTGCACAGAGAACCTCTTTATAGGGAAATGCTTCGTGTAACATGTTAAAAGTGGAACCTAATCCTCGTGTATCATTCAGATTGAATTGATACTTTAGGCTGAGATGACATTGTGATGCGATATGGTTGAAAGAATCCAGTAGTTCACAACTCTGGTTCAGGCTTCTCAAAATTTCGTCAATAGGTCCAGTGAGAAGGGAAATTCTATCAAAGAAATCACAAGCTATTGAACAGAAGAGAGATACAATGTCTCCCACAAGCACGAAGTTGTTGCTACGAAGGATTTTACGTGAGGTTTCATCACCAGGTACAGCCAAGTTTGTGGAAGCTAAGCAATTATCTGTAGTAAGTGCAAAGATCCACTTAGAAAATTCCCAATCCTTTGTGAAATTTTCAAGGTGAGAAATATCACAATCTGTGCTTATGAAACCGAGTACTCTTCTCACTAATTTGAAGTCAGAGTCAATAAAGTGGGCAGCAACACAAATGAAAGAACTGGTTTCATCCCAGGAGAAACTTAAGCTAACTGCAGATTTGAGCTTGCTGAAAGTGTCTTTCAACACAGCTTTTCCATTATTATAGAAGGTGAGGATCTCTGATGTAACAGCCCCCTGGTTGAGGTGACGGTAGTGTGGTTGAAGAGAGAGTGCAAACTGTTTTAGAAAAGGATTGTCCACATGGTGTAACATAATTTTGGTATCAATAACCATTTTGACAAACAATTCACGGTTTCTCTGCTCATCATATAATAATGCCAAGTCTAATTGTTGGTCATGATGGGATGTAGAAAGCTGTTGATCAACTGATGTGGCTGCAGCTATGGCAGAGCAGCCTTTGTTAAGATGGCGCTGAAGGTTAGCTGTCCAGCTCTTCTTGCTGCCGGTACAAGGCAGTAGAGTTTTACAACGGGAACATAGAGCCTTTTTAGTACCATCTGGCTGTGTTATCTCAGTAAATGTATCCCAGACCTTAGACGAATGTTTCTTTCGCTGTCTGTCTTCCAAAAACCAGAACTTAGGCTTTTTGCCTTTGTCTGGCATTCTCTCTTCGTCATCTTCTCTCCTAGTTCTCTTTGAAGTTGAACTACTACCTGCAGGCATGGTTGATGGTTCTCCTCAACGCTGCAATTAAATAAAAAATATATATAAATAAAATAAAATACGAACTAGGTAGTTAGGGTTGGCAACTCGGCACTTGGCCGTCATTAATTACACTAGGTACGTACGTACAGCTAGCACTGCTACTGCTAGTCAATTTGCTACCAAACCCGGCCCGATCGAGGCAAACATGGACGCCTCAAGGCTCAAACAAACCTCGGATCTGATGTGTATGGCTTAATAATTAATGTCACAATGTGCGTGTGCCAAAACATGCTCAAATTCCAAAAGTTGCCACATCCAATACATTATCAGGGTTGGAAACAAACTGGACCTACACCTACCTACCTACCACTTTGGATTCCATACAGTAATTAAGTATTAATCGATCAAGCCTCGTACTTAATTCACATACGAAATGTTTAATTTAATATATAATGCGCGCAGCAACTAGCTAGGGTAAAGTAAAGAAAAATTAAGCTAGCTACAGAATAAAATGGAGAGCAATCAATAATAATTTCTTACTGGACGAACTGTTGTTCGACTGTTGAGACTTGAGAGCGACAAATTAGGAAGGAGAGACTCTTTCTTTAATTTCCCTCCGAATCGGATCAGGAAAAAGAGGAAAGTGACGCTTTGTCCCTTGTCTCTTGTCGAGTGCTTCGATCCGTACGAATTTGGATCGATGAAAAGAGCGTTTGCTCTTCTCCAACCATATTTATGTAACGGGTCAAAACATCACTCACTTTCTATCTATTACATAAAATTATTATAACTTTTTGCATAATAAGATCCTGAGTTAACAGACCAAGGGATCGGAGAAGGGCCCAATTATTTATTATTTATTATTATTAAAAGTTAAACCTCCTCAGTGCTCTCCCGTTGCAGTTTAATTTTAGTCAACTTCGATTAACCCAAACAAAACAAAACAAAACAAAATATTCCCAAAATTAACTTTTTATCCCCGGTTAAAATTTTGCTATGAGAGTGAGTCGGATTTTTTTTGGAAATTCTAAAGGTTTTTGTAATATTTTTTATGTTAACGAATTTGAGACCCCAAGTTGTGTACTGGTCTAGTTGTCGTGTCAGGACTTGTTTTTTATTATAATGCACGTGTACATTAATTATTGTAAGTGAGTAAGTGACTCACGACCAAGGTGCCAAATGTACTACTTGAAAATGCTCAAACAAAATAGAATCCAATTTTAAAAATCATCTAAAACATTTCTATGGTTTAAAATGAACTTAATCTGACCCGTTTCAGTAGTAAAATACACGACTGCTGCTTTCTTTTGCTACTTGGCTCATATTCCTCTTTGAGAACTCTTTTATCTTTATGTTGACAAAGTTGGAATTCACGGTTTGATTTTGGATATGAAGTTCCAGCAGTTGAATTAGTATATTTACTTTGGTTTAATTATTATTTGTAAAATTAGCGAGTGTATTATACTATTATTATTAGTAAAACATCGTGTATGAATATTTTAGTCATGATTTTTGAGTCAAGACACGCATAAAGTTTGGAATTTTAATTCATAAGCTTTGAGAATGTAAAGCTTTTATTTTGGCACGACGCATTAGTACAATAGTACAGGAGACATAATTTGCATTATCCTCGAATATGCGACTCGGTTCCTATTTTAAAAAATATATATTTTTCGCTGAGTTGATGGCATAGTAGCTAGGACCCTTTGTTATTCATCATAATAATATTTTTCTGGTAGATATGGCGCTCGATGTTCGTAAAGATTTACAATGAATTTATAAAAATATTTGACTGAGGAAATGACCTAGTCTGAAACCGGCTTGCGCAATTCTTATTTTTGAAATAGGGCTTGCGCAATTCTTGTTTCCACAATCGGTCCCCGTAAGAAATAGGGTATCTGCAATAGCCACAACAAGATTGTTATAAGTGTTGTACGCATGATACTCTTCAATGTATACATTACTAGCTTAAAATTTCTTCTAATATGAAAAAACAAAGAAGCGTCATACCAGTCACTTAAGCATTCTAATTAGCATCTTTATGCATCCTGAATGCTCTTTTTTTTCGTTGCAAAATAAGTTCAAATTTCAGTGATTATAAATATGCTATAGATATGAAAAGTTAAAAAAACATATAATTAGTTTGTTAAGAAAAATAACTCCTTACTTATAATAACAGAGATCAGAGCACGCTTCCCACTGCTGTATTTGGTCTCGCTGAATTATAAACAAAAATACAATATAATATATTCAAAATAAAAAAGTAACAAAAATATAAAGTACAATTAAAATTTTTCAATCGATTTTTTTGAAATTAAGGATTTAATTAAAAAACTACTGCCCCCTTCTATTAGAGTAAATATGACAACTTTGTGTTTCATTGAAGATTTAAGATAAGAATATCTGCCTCCAAATCGAAAAGTTTCACAAATTGTAAGTATTTCTTCAATGCTCAAGATTTGCCTTCCATAATTCAATGAAATCAACATTAAATCGTTCTAACAGGGAGCAATTTTTAAGAATGAATTAATGTCCAGATTGTTCACCAACTAATGTTAGGTCTTTATGGAGAGACCAAAAATAATTAGCAGCGCACATACCGTAATATTAGCACTGATTGAATCAGCCATGGTATTACGGTTGTTTTCCGTAGTAATTTGACATGACAGTTTGTATAATTTCTGTGTCCCATACCTTCAACAAAAACATGTTTGTATTAGTTTAGGCAAAAGAAAGAAAAACAAAATGGTACTCTTTTGTTGTCATTTAAATTTCGTTGGATTTTTGAGGTGGAAAGAGAACAACAATGCAATTTTTTCAGATCTAGTGTATTGTTTCAAGTCCATCCTCGAAACAGAGAAGCCCTATTAAGCAATTGCTGAATAATATTTTTGCATGAGTAGATCAAATGTTTTGGGGGTAAACAGAGGTTAACTTTGCCAATGCAGAACCGCGTTGTCCTGGGTTGACTACTTCACTGTAATAAGAAAATAGTGTAAAATCTGAGCATGCTTGCAAGGCTCACACTATATATGTTCTCTCCAGTTATTTTTCCTGTTATTTGTTATTTTATTTGATATTGAACTGATTGATGTGAGTTGGAGTTCTGTGTTTTTGTAATTAACTAAATTGCTTTAACAACTGCAACTTGGTAACACGTGGTGACAATCAAATTGGCACATATTGATCCCTACAAACTTTTTTTTTTTTTTTTTTTTGCCTGAGAATAACCAGTCTTTTGATTCCAGCGATTCAATGAAGCTGCATCAATTAAGCGTGCAGGTTTCTTCCGGCAACCTCACTTTTAATTCTCTTCTCTGTTTTGATATGCCATTTTTAAGTTGTTATAAAAGAAAATGCATGTCAACTTTTTTTTTAAAAAAAAAAAAGTAGCAAAAGCTACCTGTTTCATTAGAGAAACAAAGTGATTTACATCCTACAGATTAAATAAGCTCAAACTTAAAACAAAACTCACTGGGCATCAAACCCTGGAACTAGTCTAAGTAATTGCAAGAACGAAATCAAAATATCCTCTAGCCACAAACTCATAAGCAAAAGTAAAAAGCTAAAATTTAAAAGTGGTTCTGCTCCCAGCTTCATCCTCGAACGTCAACTTTCGCTTCTCACATTGCTTCCTGACCCGTGCCCATCTTCCTCTGTTGTTGGTTACATGCATGTCAACTTATCCAATATATTTTGTTTTTCAGAGGATACGAAGGATGAAAAAAATTGTGAAACCAAGGCAACAGAAGAATCACAAGACTTAACGGAGGTAAGTGGTTTAATTCTTCTATATATTCGCAAGACTCAACGGAGGTAAGCGATTGATTAATCATATATCGAAAAAATATATACTAGAAGTATGATAACAGACAATCATATGAGACCTTGTTAAATGCCGCATATTGTAAAAAAAATCAAAAGTCACTCACATAACAGAAAAAAAAAAAATAAAAAAAAGCATAATTCACTGTAATCAAGCAAAGAATAATTCTTATTATTACAGGGTTCAGTAGGTAAAATAGTAAAGAAGAAAAAGAGAAGGTAAACTCCTGTCTCTTCCCAGAGCACCTAATGCAGTTCAAAATCTGCTCACCTGCTACAGTTTCACCAGTCCAGCTACCTCTACCACCACCAAAAGAACCAAATAGCTAAGGGATGGTATATAACAATTTTCAGTCTGTATTATAATAAAATGTTTTAATATCTAGTTATCTACTGAATTCAACCATGTTTCTGTGTTGAATTTTTTTTTTTTTGTGAAGGCCAGGTGGCAAGTACCACGCCGACAGATTTGATTAAATGAAAAATAATTTACAAAATTCTGTGTTGAATGTATTGAAAATTGAAAAATCTAATATTGAATGTGTAAGAACTACGAAAATTTAATGCTTGGATTGATGCACTATTTTTGTTGGTCTTATAAACTGTAAATAATTATATGACACAACCCTTTTCTTTCGTCTTTAATTGAAAATCAACACGGCACTACCAAACTTCAAGTAGTGGCAAGTCTATGAGAAACTGGAACCAAAGGATGAGACTGATGACTGATGAGTACATAGTGTTGTTTGTTTCACAGAACAAAACCTTTACAGAGTTAACAGCTAGCATCTATATTTGAACTTTTTAAAGGGAATGCTGTAAACCAGCAAAAACCAAAAAAAAAAAATAATAATAATAATAGAGGACCTTCCCTGTTTTGAACACAAGAATGAAATATTGCAGCTGCCTACACAAGCTCTGTGCACATATTTTCTTTTTTTAAATAAGGGGGTAACACCCTGTCATTGCCATTAAATAAGAAAAAGAATTACAAACAGCAACCGAAGTGTATATCTTACTCAGTAATTACATAAACGCTGTGCACATAACATGTTCCTAAAGTATTTACAGCTATTAGTAAAGTATCTTTCCCTAATGCTTCAGCCTCTTTATTCTCAAAACGTCAAGAAAAGTGTTACAATATAGATTATAGTGATCAGATGAGTTAGAATGAGTGCAGAATCACTTAAAATTATCAAATATTGCCAAGAATATGCTTTGCTCATTCTATGTATAATTAAATATTTTATAATAAATAAGCTCAGAATGTAGACAATAGAAATTGTTTAAATATAGACTATTGTGATCATATGATTTAGAATGAGTGGAGAATCGATTAAAATGCTCAAATATTAACCAGAATATGATTTATTTGCAATTTTATGCATATTTTCCACGCATCAATAAATAATTTACAATAAATATGCTCTGAATGTAGATAATATAAAGTGTTCGCATATAGATTATAGTGATCAAATGACTTAGAATGAGTGCTGAATCGCTTAAAATGCTCAAATATTGTCCAAAATATGCTTTATTCGCTCATTTTATGCATATTTTCAATGTATAATAAATATTGTCTGCATTATATTGTAGACAACATAAATTGTTTAAATATATATTATTGTGATCATTTGATTTAGAATGAGGGCAAAATCGCTTAAAATGCTCAAATATAGCTCAGAATAAGCTTAGTTTGCTTATTTATGTCTATTTCATATGTATAAATAAATATTTTCTAATGAGTAAGATTTGAATTATATTCTAGACAACATAAATAGATGAAATATAGATTATTGCAATCAAATGACATATAATGAGTGCAGAATCGCTTAAACTACTCAAATATTGCTCAGAATATGCTTTATTTGTTTATTTTATGCATATTTTCTATGTATAATTAAATAATTTTCATTAAATATGCTCTGAATTATATTGTAGACATTATAAAGTGTTCAAATATAGATTATAGTGATCAGATGACTCATAATCGCATCAAATGCTCAACTATTGCCCAGAATATGCTTTATTTGCTCATTGAATGCATATTTTCTATGTATAATTTAATAATTTACAATAAATATGCTCTAAATTATATTGTAGACAGTATAAAGTGTTTAATATAGATTATTTTGATCAGATGAATTAGAATGATTGTAGAATCGCTTAAAATGCTCAAATATTAACCAGCATATGCTTTTATTTGCTTTGATGCATATTTTCCTCGCATAAATAAATAATTTGCAATAATATTCTCTGAATTATATTGTAGACCATATCAAGTGTTCCAATATAGATTTTAGTGATCATATGACATAGAATGAGTGCATAATCGCTTAAAATGCTCAAATATTGCCCGGAATATGCTATATTTGCTCATTTTATGCATATTTTCAATGTATATATAAGTAATTTACAATAAATGTACTCTGAATTATATTTCGGACAATATAAAGTGTTTACATATAGATAATAGTGATCAAATGAGATAGAATGAGTGCAGAATTCCTTAAAATGCTCATAATATTGCCCAGAAAATCTTTATTAGCTAATTTTATGCATATTTGCTATGTATAAATCAATAATATACAATAAATGTGCCCTTAATTATATTTTATAAAATATAAAGAGTTCAAATATAGATTATAGTGATCAGATGACTTAAATGAGTGCAGAATCGCATAAAATGCTCAATTATTGCCCAGAATATTCTTTATTTCATCATTTTATGCATATTTTCAATGTATAGTTAAATATTTTATAATAAATAAGCTCAGAATTATATTGTACACAATAGAAAGTGTTTAAATATAGACTATTGTGATCAAATGATTTAGAATTAGTGGAGAATCGATTAAAATGCTCAAATATTAACCAGAGTACGTTTTATTTGCAATTTTATGCATATTTTCCACGAATAAATAAATAAATTACAATAAATATGCTCTGAATTATAATGTAGATAATATAAATTGTTCGCATATAGATCATAGTGATCAGATGACTTAGAATGAGTGCAGAATCGCTTAAAATGCTCAAATATTGTCCAAACTATGCTTTATTCGCTCATTTTGTGCATATTTTCAATGTATAATTAAATATTTTATAATAAATATTGTCTGCATTATATTGTAGACAATATAAATTGTTTAAATATATATTATTGTGATCATTAGATTTAAACTGAGTGCAAAATCGCTTAAAATGCTCAAATATAGCTCAGAATAAGCTTTGTTTGCTTATTTATGTCTATTTTATGTGTATAAGTAAATATTATCTAATGAGTAAGCTTTGAATTATATTCTCGACAACATAAATAGATGAAATATAGATTATTGCAATCAAATGACATAAAATGAGTGCAGAATCGCTTAAACTACTCAAACATTGCTCAGAATATGCTTTATTAGCTTATTTTATGCATATTTTCTATATATAATTTAATATTTTACAATAAATATGCTCTCAATTATATTGTAGACAATATAAAGTGTTGAATATAGATTATTTTGGTCAGATGAATTAGAATGATTGTAGAATCGCTTAAAATGCTCAAATATTAACCAGCATATGCTTTTATTTGCTTTGATGTATATTTTGCTCGCATAAATAAATAATTTACAATAAATATGCGCTGAATTATATTGTAGACAATATCAAGTGTTCCAATATAGATTTTAGTGATCACATGACATAGAATGAGTGCATAATCGCTTAAAATGCTCAAATATTGCCCGGAATATGCTTTATTATCTTATTTTATGCATATTTTCTATGTATAAATAAATAATTTCCAATAAATATGCTCTGAATTATATTTAAGACAATATAAAGTGTTTACATATAGATTATAGTGATCAAATGAGTTAGAATGAGTGCAGAATTCCTTAAAATGCTCATAATATTGCCCAGAAAATTCTTTATTTGCTATTTTTATGCATATTTGCTATGTATAAATCAATAATATACAATAAATATGCCCTTAATTATAATTTAGAAAATATATAGATTCCAAAAATAGATTATAGAGATCAGATGACTTAGATGAGTGCAGAATCGCTTAAAATGCTCAATTATTGCACCGAATATTTTTTATTTCCTCATTTTATTCATATTTTCAATGTATAATTAAATATTTTATAATAAATAAGCTCAGAATAATATTGTAGACAATAGAAAGTGTTTAAATATAGACTATTGTGATCAAATGATTTAGAATGAGGGGTGAATCGATTAATATGCTCAAATATTAACCAGAGTATGCTTTATTTGTAATTTTATGCATATTTTCCACGCATAAATAAATAATTTACAAGAAATATGCTCTGAATTATAATGTAGATAATATAAATTGTTCGCATTCTGATTACAACGATCAGATGACTTAGAATGAGGGCAGAATCGCTTAAAATGCTCAAATATTGTCCAAAATATGCTTTATTTGCTCATTTTGTGCATATTTTCAATGTATAATTAAATATTTTATAATAAATATTGTCTGCATTATATTGTAGACAATATAAATTGTTTAAATATATATTATTGTGATCATTTTATTTAGACTGAGAGCAAAATCGCTTAAAATGCTCAAATATAGCTCAGAATAAGCTTTGTTTGCTTATTTATGTCTATTTTATGTGTATAACTAAATATTATCTACTGAGTAAGCTTTGAATTATATTCTCGACAACATAAATAGATGAAGTATAGATTATTGCAATCAAATGACATATAATGAGTGCAGAATCGCTTAAACTACTCAAACATTGCTCAAAATATGCTTTATTTGCTTATTTTATGCATATTTTCTATATATAATTTAATATTTTACAATAAATATGCTCTCAATTATATTGTAGACAATATAAAGTGTTGAATATAGATTATTTTGATCAGATGAATTAGAATGATTGTAGAATCGCTTAAAATGCTCAAATATTTACCAGCATATGCTTTTATTTGCTTTGATGTATATTTTGCTCGCATAAATAAATAATTTACAATAAATATGCGCTGAATTATTTTGTAGACAATATCAAGTGTTCCAATATAGATTTTAGTGATCACATGACATAGAATGAGTGCATAATCGCTTAAAATGCTCAAATATTGCCCGGAATATGCTTTATTTCCTCATTTTATGAATATTTTCTATGTATAAATAAATAATTTACAATAAATATGCTCTCAATTATATTTAAGACAATATAAAGTGTTTACATATAGATTATAGTGATCAAATGAGTTAGAATGAGTGCAGAATTCCTTAAAATGCTCATAATATCGCCCAGAAAATTCTTTATTTGCTAATTTTATGCATATTTGCTATGTATGAATCAATAATATACAATAAATATGCCCTTATTATATTGTAGAAAATATAAAGAGTGAAAATATAGATTAGAGTGATCACGTGACTTAGATGAGTGCAGAATCGCTTAAAATGCTCAATTATTGCCCAGAATATTCTTTATTTCCTCATTTTATTCATATTTTCAATGTATAATTAAATATTTTATAATAAATAAGATCAGAATTACATTGTAGACAAAAGAAAGTGTTTAAATATATACTATTGTGATCAAATGATTTAGAATGAGCGGAGAATCGATTAAAATGCACAAATATTAACAAGAGTATGATTTATTTGCAATTTTATGCATATTTTCCATGCATAAATAAATAATTTACAAGAAATATGCTCTGAATTAAATTGTAGACAATACGAAGTGCTCGAATATATATTGTAACGATCAGATGACTTAGAATGAGTGCAGAATCGCTTAAAATACTCAAATATTGCGCAGAATATGCTTTATTTGCTCATTGTATGCATATTTTCTACGTCTAATTTAATATTTTACAATAAATATGCTCTAAATCATATTGTAGACAATATAAAGTGTTTAATATAGATTATTTTGATCAGATGAATTAGAATGATTGTAGAATCTCTTAAAATGCTCAAATATTAACCAGCATATGCTTTTATTTGCTTTGATGTATTTTTTGCTCGCATAAATAAATAATTTATAATAAATATGCTCTGAATTATATTCTAGACAATATCAAGTGTTCCAATATAGATTTTTGTGATCAGATGACAAAGAATGAGTGCATAATCGCTTAAAATACTCAAATATTGCCCGGAATATGCTTTATTTGCTCATTTTATGCATATTTTCTATGTATAAATAAATAATTTACAATAAATATGCTCTGAATTATATTTAAGACAATATAAAGTGTTTACATATAGATTATAGTGATCAAATGAGTTAGAATGAGTGCAGAATTCCTTAAAATGCTCATAATATTGGCCAAAAAATTCTTTATTTGCTAATTTTATGCATTTTTGCTATGTATAAATCAATAATATACAATAAATATGCCCTTAATTATATTTTAGAAAATATAAAGAGTTCAAATATAGCTTATAGAGATCAGATGACTTAGATGAGTGCAGAATCGCTTAAAATGCTCAATTATTGCACAGAATATTCTTTATTTCCTCATTTTATTCATATCTTCAATGTATAATTAAATATTTTATAATAAATAAGCTCAGAATTATATTGTAGACAATAGAAAGTGTTTAAATATAGACTATTGTGATCAAATGATTTAGAATGAGTGCAGAATCGATTAATATGCTCAAATATTAACCAGAGTATGCTTTATTTGCAATTTTATGCATATTTTCCAGGCATAAATAAATAATTTACAAGAAATATGCTCTGAATTATATTGTAGACAATACAAAGTGCTCCAATATAGATTTCAACGATCAGATGACTTAGAATGAGGGCAGAATCGCTTAAAATGGTCAAATATTGTCCAAAATAGGCTTTATTTGCTCATTTTGTGCATATTTTCACTGTATAATTAAATATTTTATAAAAAATATTGTCTGCATTATATTGTAGACAATATAAATTGTTTAAATATATATTATTGTGATCATTTGATTTAGATTGAGTGCAAAATCGCTTAAAATGCTCAAATATAGCTCAGAATAAGCTTTTTTTGCTTATTTATGTCTATTTTATGTGTATAACTAAATATTATCTAATGAGTAAGCTTTGAATTATATTCTCGACAACATAAATAGATGAAATATATATTATTGCAATCAAATGACATAAAATGAGTGCAGAATCGCTTAAACTACTCAAACATTGCTCAGAATATGCTTTATTTGCTCATTGTATGCATAATTTCTATGTATAATTTAATATTTTACAATAAATATGCTCTAAATTATATTGTAGACAATATAAAGTGTTGAATACAGATTATTTTGATCAGATGAATTAGAATGATTGTAGAATCGCTTAAAATGCTCAAATATTAACCAGCATATGCTTTTATTTGCTTTGATATAATTTTGCTCGCATAAATAAATAATTTACAATAAATATGCGCTGAATTATATTGTAGACAATATCAAGTGTTCCAATATAGATTTTAGTGATCACATGATGATGCAGAGCTTATTTTAAGAAAGAAAGAAAGAAATGCTTGAGCCATTTTAAGCAGATTTTATTTTAAGCTAGTAGTTCTATTATGAGCAGTTTATATTATTAGCAGTTATTTTATTTTAAGCTAGTAGTTATTTATTTCTTTGTAATTTAGACAGAACCAACACCTATAAAAGTGTTGGGTGTATCTTTTAGAGAGATTAATCAGAAATTAAGAAAATTCTAAATTGTTTTTACGTGTTTCTTCTCTTCTGAGAAAAGAACAACTATCTCGCGCTACTCGCTGCGTCAGGTGGTATCAGAGCGGGTTTTCCTTCCATAACCAATGGCAGGAAAAGGCAATCATGGCTCCGACGGAGATCGGGACATGGAAAACCTCAGGGCTGAGGTTAAGGCTCAAGGGGAGGCAGTTAAAACTCTGGAACAGAGTGTTCAGGGGATAAAACAAAGCCTTGTGGATCTTGTCGCACGACTTGAGGCCTTCGCGATAAATCCTAACAGGAATAGGGCTGAAGGAAGAGATCGACCGAGAGATGACGATGCTCGAGGCGACTTTTTCGGCAAAACTACTGCTGGCAGACGCCGAGACAACTCCAGCCAAGGAGATGACTCGGAGGAGGAGGAGGAAGAAGAGGACTGGTTAGGCCGTTACCATGCCGCTAGGCGTGATAATGGTCATGGCAGAAATCAAGGTAACCAGTATGAAAGAGATAATTATGATTTTAAGTTAAGGGTTGATATTCCGAGTTTCAATGGGGGGTTGAATATTGAGGATTTTATTGATTGGGTGGCTGAAGTTGATCGATTCTTTGAGTATATGGAGATCCCTGAAGAAAAAAGGGTGAAGTTGGTGGCATGTAGGTTGAAAGGAGGGGCCTCTGCATGGTGGGAAAGGTTACAAAACAGGAGGTACCGTGAAGGGAAGCAACCTGTTCGAACTTGGTACAGGATGAAGCAGTTATTGCAGAGGGATTTTCTTCCTCCTGATTATGAACAGATTTTATTTCAGCAATATCAAAGGTGCAGCCAAGGACAAAGGTCTGTTCATGAGTATACCGCTGAGTTCATGCGGTTGGCAGAAAGGAATGATTTGCGTGAGAGTGAGGGCCAACAAGTTGCACGATATTTGGATGGGTTGAAACCACAACTTCGAGACAAGATTGGGGTTCAGGTTATGTATAATCTGAATGAGGCAAAGAATATGGCCATGAAAGCTGAATTGATGTTGCAAGAGAAAAGTAGTAAGTGGGATTCAAATAGGCGTGGTTTTGCTAATGAAGGCTATACCAGAAACACTGGGGCAACACGAGAGTTGCAGAAGGTGGCAAAGGATGATAAAATAGTAGGGAAAAGGCCGATGGACAAAAGCGAAAACCTGAAATCAGCCAACACCACTTCTAAATCTATGGTTGGCAAATGTTACCGGTGTTTGCAACCAGGTCATCGATCGAATGAATGCCCTAATAGGAGAGGTATTAATATTGTGGAGCGAGAGATAGAAGATGAGGTTTATTGTGAACCTGATGGGGATGATGAACAAAGTGATTGTGATAAAGGTGATGATGAAGGAGAGCCGAATTTTGTTATTAGAAGATTGATGTTGGCTCCAAAGCAAGATGATGCTACCCAACGTCACCAATTGTTCCGAACCAGATGCACTATCAATGGCCGTGTCTTCGAGTTAATCATAGACAGCGGTAGTTGTGAGAATATTATTGGTAGGGATGTGGTGAATTCATTACAGTTGGCTGTTGAAAAACATCCAAATCCTTATTCAATTGGATGGATCAAAGCTGCAGAAAAGATTAAGGTGACTGAGCGGTGTAAGGTACCTTTTTCTATTGGAAAATATCAAGATGAAGTGTATTGTGATGTTGTGGACATGGATGTGTGTCACCTACTCTTTGGCAGGCCATGGCAGTTTGATGTTGATGCACAACATGCGGGCAGAGATAATGTGTACAAGTTGGAGAGAAAAGGAGTGAAATTTACTCTACTTCCTTTACGAGTAAATAAGCATTCTAATGCTGCCAAAGTTAAGGAAAAATCATACATCACATTAATGAAATCTGAAAAAGAGTTAGAGGATGCAGTGAGAGAGTCTAAAGTGGTTCATGCACTGATTGTGAAACAAATTCTCTCTGTGGACGAGGGTCAAGAGGTAAAGGTACCACCGATCGTCAAACCATTGTTGGAGGAGTTTAGTGAAGTTATACCTGAGGATTTGCCTGATGGACTACCTCCTATGCGAGATATTCAGCACCACATTGACTTGATACCTGGATCTACTTTACCTAATCTACCACATTATAGAATGAGCCCAAAAGAAAGTGAGATCTTACAAGAGAAAGTGCAAGAACTGTTGAATAAAGGTTATGTTAGAGACAGCATGAGCCCATGTGCTGTACCTGCATTATTGACACCTAAGAAGGACGGTAGTTGGAGAATGTGTGTTGACAGTCGTGCAATCAACAAAATCACCATTGGTTATAAGTTTCCCATCCCAAGACTTGATGATATGCTGGATCAATTGAGCGGGTCGATGGTGTTCTCAAAGATTGATTTGAGAAGTGGTTACCATCAGATTCGAATTAGACCTGGAGACGAATGGAAAACAGCTTTCAAGACAAAGGAAGGTTTGTACGAGTGGTTGGTTATGCCGTTTGGGCTGTCAAATGCCCCAAGCACTTTCATGAGGGTGATGAATCAGGTATTGAAACCTTTCATTGGAAAATTTGTGGTTGTTTACTTTGATGACATTCTAATATATAGTAAGTCAGAAGAGGAACATCTTAAACACTTGAGAGAAGTTTTGGTGGTTTTACAAGAGAATAAGCTTTATGCCAATTTAAAGAAGTGCAGTTTTATGGCTAAAAGATTGTTGTTCCTTGGCTTCATTGTTGGTTCAGAAGGTATCCAAGTAGATGAAGAAAAGGTAAAAGCCATCAGAGAATGGCCAATACCAAAAACCGTGACTGAATTAAGAAGTTTTTTGGGATTAACAAGTTTCTATAGGCGTTTCATCAAAAATTTCAGCACTATAGCAGCCCCAATGACAGAATGTTTGAAGAAAGGAAAGTTTCATTGGAACGAAGAGGTTGAGTTGAGTTTTGCTGTGTTGAAAGAGAAATTGTGCTTAGCTCCAGTCCTAACCTTACCAGATTTTGATAAACTATTCGAGGTAGATTGTGATGCAAGTGGAGTTGGAATAGGAGCGGTTTTATCTCAAGAAAAGAAACCGGTAGCCTTCTTTAGTGAAAAGCTAGCAGATGCTAGAAGGAATTGGTCCACTTATGACAAAGAATTCTATTCGGTGGTGCGAGCTTTAAAAACATGGGAGCATTATCTGATCGGACGTGAGTTTGTTCTATATTCCGATTGTGATGCACTAAAACATTTAAATAATCAAACCCGAATCAGCAAAGACATGCATGCAAGGTGGATACAATTCCTACAGAAGTTCCCTTTTAAGTTAAAGCATAAGGCTGGAATACAAAATAAAGTGGCAGATGCCTTGAGTCGCAGAGCCAATTTGCTTGTCACTTTGAGTCACGAAGTGGTAGGGTTTGAGCAATTGAAGGAGTTGTATGAAGTTGATGAGGACTTTAAAGAAGTTTGGGGAAAGTGTATCACAAATCAACCATGTGATGACTTTCATCTCCATGATGGATATTTGATGAAAGGAAACCAACTTTGTATCCCTTGCTCTTCACTAAGGGAGAAGTTGATTCGAGATTTACATGGTGGTGGATTAGCAGGTCATTTAGGTAGAGATAAGACTATTGCTGCTGTTCAAGAAAGGTTTTACTGGCCTCACTTAAGAAGAGATGTTAGCAAAATTGTGCAGCGCTGTTATGTGTGCCAAACTTCAAAAGGGCAGTCACAAAATACTGGACTGTACATGCCTCTTCCAGTCCCTCACAATATATGGGAGGATTTGTCAATGGACTTTGTATTAGGGCTACCTCGTACTCAAAGAGGTATGGATTCTGTTTTTGTTGTTGTTGACAGGTTCTCAAAAATGGCACACTTCATTCCATGTCGAAAGGTGGCTGATGCGCAAGGTATTGCTAAGTTGTTTTTTAAGGAAGTGGTGCGTTTGCATGGTGTACCCAAGTCGATCACATCTGACAGGGACAGTAAATTCCTTAGCCATTTCTGGAGAACCCTGTGGCAGATGTTTGACTCTTCTCTTAATTATAGCACCACTGCTCATCCACAAACTGATGGACAAACGGAGGCCACCAACAGAACTTTGGGCAACCTGATTCGCAGTATTTGTGGAGACAAACCGAAGCAATGGGATGTGGCACTAGCACAAGCCGAGTTTGCATACAATGCAGCGATACACAGGACCACGGGCAAGTCGCCATTTTCAATTGTGTACACTAAGGCACCAGATCATGCTGTGGACTTAATGAAGTTGCCACGAGCTCCTTATGCTAGTGTTGCTGCAAAACATATGGCTGAACAATGGCAAACAGTGACGGCTGAAATAAAGAAGAAACTTGAGGATTCTAATGCTAAGTACAAAGCAGAAGCTGACAAGCATCGAAGGGAGAGAATATTTGCTGTTGGCGATCAAGTGATGGTGTTTTTGAGGAAGGAAAGATTTCCAGTGGGAAAATACAGCAAATTGCAACCTAAGAAGTATGGACCCTATCGGATTGAGAAAAAGATTAATAATAATGCTTATGTGGTGGAGTTACCAGCTGAAATGGGTATATCGAAAACATTTAATGTGGCAGATATTTACCCATTCTTTTCAGATGATGAGCCATTGTATCCGGAAAACTCGAGGTCGAGTTTTTCTCTGGTGGGAGAGACTGATGCAGAGCTTATTTTAAGAAAGAAAGAAAGAAATGCTTGAGCCATTTTAAGCAGATTTTATTTTAAGCTAGTAGTTCTATTATGAGCAGTTTATATTATTAGCAGTTATTTTATTTTAAGCTAGTAGTTATTTATTTCTTTGTAATTTAGACAGAACCAACACCTATAAAAGTGTTGGGTGTATCTTTTAGAGAGATTAATCAGAAATTAAGAAAATTCTAAATTGTTTTTACGTGTTTCTTCTCTTCTGAGAAAAGAACAACTATCTCGCGCTACTCGCTGCGTCACATGACATAGAATGAGTGCATAATCGCTTAAAATGCTCAAATATTGCCCGGAATATGCTTTATTTGCTCATTTTATGCATATTTTCTATGTATAAATAATTAATTTACAATAAATATGCTCTGAATTATATTTAAGACAATATAAAGTGTTTACATATAGATTATAGTGATCAAATGAGTTAGAATGATTGCAGAATTCCTTCAAATGCTCATAATATAGCCCAGAAAATTCTTTATTTGCTAATTTTATGCATATTTGCTATGTATAAATCAATAATATACAATAAATATGCCCTTAATTATATTTTAGGAAATATAAAGAATTAAAATATAGATTAGAGTGATCAGATGACTTAGATGAGTGCAGAATCGCTTAAAATGCTCAATTATTGCCCAGAATATTCTTTATTTCCTCATTTTATTCATATTTTCACTGTATAATTAAATAGTTTATAATAAATATGATCAGAATTATATTGTAGACAATAGAAAGTGTTTAAATATATACTATTGTGATCAAATGATTTAGAGTGAGCGGAGAATCGATTAAAATGCTCAAATATTAACCAGATTATGATTTATTTGCAATTTTATGCATATTTTCCACGCATAAATAAATAATTTACAAGAAATATGCTCTGAATTAAATTGTAGACAATACGAAGTGCTCGAATATAGATTGTAACGATCAGATGACTTAGAATGAGTGCAGAATCGCTTAAAATGCTCAAATATTGCGCAGAATATGCTTTATATGCTCATTGTAAGCATATTTTCTACGTATAATTTAATATTTTACAATAAATATGCTCTAAATTATATTGTAGACAATATAAAGTGTTGAATATAGATTATTTTGATCAGATGAATTAGAATGATTGTAGAATCGCTTAAAATGCTCAAATATTAACCAGCATATGCTTTTATATGCTTTGATTTATATTTTTCTCGCATAAATAAATAATTTACAATAAATATGCGCTGAATTATATTGTAGACAATATCAAGTGTTCCAATATAGAGTTTAGTGATCAGATGACATAGAATGAGTGCATAAAATGCTGCCCGTAATATGCTTTATTTGCTCATTTTATGCATATTTTCTATGTATAAATATATAATTTACAATAAATTTGCTCTGAATTATATTTCAGCCAATATAAAGTGTTTACATATAGATTATAGAGATCAGATGACTTAGATGAGTGCAGAATCGCTTAAAATGCTCAATTATTGCACAGAATATTCTTTATTTCCTCATTTTATTCATATTTTCAATGTATAATTAAATATTATATAATAAATAAGCTCAGAATTATATTGTAGACAATAGAAAGTGTTCAAATATAGACTATTGTGATCAAATGATTTAGAATGAGTGGAGAATCGATTAATATGCTAAAATATTAACCAGAGTATGATTTATTTGCAATTTTATGCATATTTTCCACGCATAAATAAATAATTTACAAGAAATATGCTCTCAATTAAATTGTAGACTATACGAAGTGCTCGAATATAGATTACAACGATCAGATGACTTAGAATGAGGGCAGAATCGCTAAAAATGCTCAAATATTGTCCAAAATATGCTTTATTCGCTCATTTTGTGCATATTTTCAATGTATAATTAAATATTTTATAATAATTATTGTCTGCATTATATTGTAGACAATATAAATTGTTTAAATATATATTATTGTGATCATTTGATTTAGACTGAGTGCAAAATCGCTTAAAATGCTCAAATATAGCTCAGAATAAGCTTTGTTTGCTTATTTATGTCTATTTTATGTGTATAACTAAATATTTTCTAATGAGTAAGCTTTGAATTATATTCTCGACAACATAAATAGATAAAATATAGATTATTGCAATCAAATGACATAAAATGAGTGCAGAATCGCTTAAACTACTCAAACATTGCTCAGAATATGCTTTATTTGCTTATTTTATGCATATTTTCTATGTATAATTTAATATTTTACAATAAATATGCTCTCAATTATATTGTAGACAATATTAAGTGTTTAATATAGATTATTTTGATCAGATGAATTAGAATGATTTTACAATCGCTTAAAATGCTCAAATATTAGCCAGCATATGCTTTTATTTGATTTGATGTATATTTTTCTCGCATCAATAAATAATTTACAATAAATATGCGCTGAATTATATTCTAAAAAATATAAAGTGTTCCAATATAGATTTTAGTGATCAGAGACATAGAATGAGTGCATAATCGCTTAAAAGTCTCAAACTTTGCCCGAAATATGCTTTATTTCCTCATTTTATGCATATTTTCTATGTATAAATAAATAATTTACAATAAATATGGTCTGTATTATATTTAAGACAATATAAAGTGTTTACATATAGATTATAGTGATCAAATGAGTTAGAATGAGTGCAGAATTCCTTAAAATGCTCATAATATTGCTCAGAAAATTCTTTATTTGATAATTTTATGCATATTTGCTATGTATAAACAATAATATACAATAAATATGCCTTAATTATATTTTAGAAAATATAAAGAGTTCTAATATAGATTATAGAGATCAGATGACTTAGATGAGTGCAGAATCTCTTAAAATGCTCAATTATTGCACAGAATATTCTTTATTTCCTCATTTTATTCATATTTTCAATGTATAATTAAATATTTTATAATAAATAAGCTCAGAATTATATTGTAGACAATAGAAAGTGTTTAAATATAGACTATTGTGATCAAATGATTTAGAATGAGTGCAGAATCGATTAATATGCTCAAATATTAACCAGAGTATTCTTTATTTGCAAATTTATGCATATTTTCCACGCATAAGTAAATAATTTACAAGAAATATGCTCTGAATTAAATTTTAGTCAATACGAAGTGCTCGAATATGGATTATAACGATCAGATGACTTAGAATGAGGGCAGAATCGCTGAAAATGCTCAAATATTGTCCACAATATGCTTTATTTGCTCATTTTGTGCTTATTTTCAATGTATAATTAAATATTTTATAATAAATATTGTCTGCATTATATTGTAGACAATATAAATTGTTTAAATATATATTATTGTGATCATTTGATTTAGACTGAGTGAAAAATCGCTTAAAATGCTCAAATATAGCTCAGAATAAGCTTTGTTTGCTTATTTATGTCTATTTTATGTGTATAACTAAATATTTTCTAATGAGTAAGCTTTGAATTATATTCTCGACAACATAAATAGATGAAATATAGATTATTGCAATCAAATGACATAAAATGAGTGCAGAATCGCTTAAACTACTCAAACATTGCTCAGAATATGCTTTATTTGCTTATTTTATGCATATTTTCTATGTATAATTAAATAATTTTCATTAAATATGCTCTGTAGACATTATAAAGTGTTCAAATATAGATTATAGAGATCAGATGACTCAGAATGAGTGAAGAATCGCTTCAAATGCTCAAATATTGCCCAGAATATGCTTTATTTGCTCATTGTGTGCATATTTTCTACGTATAATTTAATATTTTACAATAAATCTGCTCTAAATTATATTGTAGACAATATAAAGTGTTTAATATTGAATATTTGATCTGATGAATTAGAATGATGGTAGAATCGCTTAAAATGCTCAAATATTAACCAGCATATGCTTTTATTTGCTTTAATGTATATTTTGCTCGCATAAATAAATAATTTACAATAAATATGCTCTGAATTATATTGTAGAGATTATCAAGTGTTCGAATATAGATTTTAGTGATGAGATGAAATAGAATGAGTGCATAATCGCTTAAAATTCTCAAATATTGCCCGGAATATGCTTTATTTCCTCATTTTATGCATATTTTCTATGTATAAATAAATAATTTACAATAAATATGCTCTGAATTATATTTCAGACAATATAAAGTGTTTACATATAGATTATAGTGATCAAATGAGTTAGAATGAGTGCAGAATTCCATAAAATGCTCATAATATTGCTCAGAAAATTCTTTATTTGCTAATTTTATGCATATTTGCTATGTATAAATCAATAATATACAATAAATATATCCTTAATTATATTGTAGAAAATATAAAGAGTTAAAATATAGATTAGAGTGATCAGATGACTTAGATGAGTGCAGAATCGCTTAAAATGCTCAATTATTGCCCAGAATATTCTTTATTTCCTCATTTTTATTCATATTTTCAATGTATAATTAAATATTTTATAATCAATATGCTCAGAATTATATTGTAGACAATAGAAAGTGTTTAAATATAGAATATTGTGATCAAATGATTTAGAATGAGTGGAGAATCGATTTAATGCTCAAATATTAACCAGAGTATGATTTATTTGCAATTTTATGTTATTTTCCACGCATAAATAAATAATTTACACGAAATATGCTCTGAATTAAATTGTAGAAAATACGAAGTGCTCGAATATAGATTATAACAATCAGATGACTTAGAATGAGTGCAGAATCGCTTAAAATTCTCAAACCAAAATATCCTTTATTTGCTCATTTTGTGCATATTTTCGATGTATAATTAAATATTTTATAATAAATATTGTCTGCATAATATTATAGACAATATAAATTGTTTAAATATATATTATTGTGATCATTTGATTTAGAATGAGTGCAAAATCGCTTAAAATGCTCAAATATAGCTCAGAATAAGCTTTGTTTGCTTATTTATGTCTATTTTATATGTATAACTAAATATTTTCTAATGAGTAAGCTTTGAATTATATTCTAGACAACATAAATAGATGAAATATTGTTTATTGCAATCAGATGACATATAATGAGTGCAGAATCGCTTAAACTACTCAAATATTGCTCAGAATATGCTTTATTTGCTTATTTTATGCATATTTTCTATGTATAATTAAATAATTTTCATTAAATATGCTCTGTAGACATTATAAAGTGTTCAAATATAGATTATAGAGATCATATGACTCAGAATGAGTGCAGAATCGCTTCAAATGCTCAAATATTGCCCAGAATATGCTTTATTTGCTCATTGTGTGCATATTTTCTGCGTATAATTTAATATTTTACAATAAATCTGCTCTAAATTATATTGTAGACAATATAAAGTGTTTAATATAGATTATTTGATCTGATGAATTAGAATGATTGTAGAATCGCTTAAAATGCTCAAATATTAACCAGAATACGCTTTTATTTGCTTTGATGTATATTTTCGTCGCATAAATAAATAATTTACAATAAATATGCGCTGAATTATATTGAGACAATATCAAGTGTTCCTATATAGATTTTAGTGATCAGATGACATAGAATGAGTGCATAATCGCTTAAAATGCTCAAATATTAATCAGAATATGCTTTCTTTGCTCATTTTATGCATATTTTCCACGCATAAATAAATAATTTACAATAAATATGCTCTGCATTATATTTTAGATAATATAAAGTGTACGAATATAGATTATAATGATCAGATGACTTAGAATGAGTGCTGAATCGCTTAATATGCTAAAATATTGCCCAAAATATGCTTTATTTGACCATTTTATGCATATTTTCTTTGTATAATTAAATATTTTATAATAAATATGCTCTGAATTATGTTTTAGACAATATATATTGTTTAAATAAAGATTATTTTGATTATTTGATTTAGAATGAGTGGAGAATCGCTTAAAATGCTCAAATATTTCTCAGAATAAGCTTTATTAGCTTATTTTATGTTTGTTTTGTATGTATAACTAAATAATTTCTACTGAGTAAGCTCTGAATTATATTCTAGAAACATAAATAGATGAAATGTAGATTATTGCAATCAAATGACATATAATGAGTGCAGAATCGCTTAAACTACTCAAATATTTCTTAGAATATGCTTTATTTGCTTATTTGATGCATTTTTTCTATGTATAAATAAATAAATTACAATAAATATGCTCTGAATTATGTAGAAGACAATATAAAATCTTCAAATATAGATTATAGTTATCAGATGACTCAGAATGAGTGCAGAATCGCTTCAAATACTAAAATATTGCCCAGAATATGCTTTATTTGCTCATTGTATGCATATTTTCTATTTATAATTAAAACTTTTATAATAAATATATTCTGAAATATATTGCAGACAATATAAAGTGTTTAAATATAGATAAATTAGATCACATGAATTAGAATGATTGTAGAATCGATTAAAATGCTAAAATATTAAACAGCACATGCTTTTTTTTGTTTTGATACATATTTTCCTGGCATAAATAAATAATTCACAATAAATATGCTCTGAATTATATTGTAGACAATGTCAAGTGTTCCAATATAGATTTTACAAATCAGATGACTTAGAATAAGTGCATAATCTCTTAAAATGCTCAAATATTGCCCAAAATATGCTTTATTTGCTCATTTTGAGCATACTTTGTATAATTAAATATTTTGTAGACAATAGAAAGTATTTAAATATAGATTACTGTGATCAGATGATTTAGAGTGAGTGTAGGATCGCTTAAAATGCTCACATATTAACCAGAATATGTTTTTGTATGCTCATTTTATGCTTATTTTATATATAACTAAATAATTTACAATAAATATGCTCCGAATTATATTGCAGACAATATAAAGTGTTTACATATGGATTATAGTGATCAGATGAGTTAGAATGAGTGCAGAATTCCATAAAATGCTCATAATATTGCACAGAAAGTTTTTTATTTGCTAATTTTATGCATATCTTCAATGTATAAATCAATAATATACAATAAATATGTTTTGAATTATATTGTAGAGCATATAAAGTGTTGAAATACGGATTATAGTCATCAGATGAGTTAGAATGAGTGCAGAATCGCTTAAAATGCTCAAATATTGCACCAAATATGCTTTATTTGCTCATTTGATGAATATTTTCTATGTATAAATAAATAATTTACAATAAATATGCTCTGAATTATATTGTGAACAATATAAAGTGTTCTAATATATTTTATAGTGATCAGATGACTTATAATGAGTGCAGAATCGCTTAAACTGCTCAAATATTGCTCAGAATATGCTTTCTTTGCTCATTTTATGCATATTTTCTATGTATAATGAAATAATTTACAATAAATATGCTCTGAATTATATTGTAGACAATATAAATTGTTTACATCAATAATCAATAATCTAAAATACAAATAAAGATGTGTGGGTGTCGATCCTGTTTTAGTTAGTATTAGTGCGACACACCATCAAGACCATTGATTTTTCTACTCCGACTTAATCCGGTCTGTTCCTTTAGATGTATGTTATTTTTTATGTGTTACTTATTGTGTTGTACGTAATATGTATTGTTTAGAGTTGTGATCATTTTAGCATTATTGAGATCTTTTTTTTATTATACTGCACTATTTTTGTCACATAATTTATTTCAACCTCTTTCTCTTATAGTTGTTTCTATGAGAAATGATGGAACGACGCTTTTTATTTGTGATAGTTTAGAAACTAAAGTCAAGTAAAGTAATTCAAATGCCTAAGCAGACTACTAATTGTTAATTTTTCATAAAGAGATAGATCTTGCTTTTTAACTACTGTGTTTTTTGCAATTTTAGATATCTTCACAATTATTTACCATTAATTTTTTTAAGGTACCAAATTCCTCCATTCATCCATGATGACAGTACATATTTGTTGAATTCCATATTGATGAAAGTTATTATGCTGATGATGAATACGATCATGTTGTCGACATGTTTGACAATTAATATATTATGTAGAAATTTATATTTATATTTTAAATTTTTATGGTATCACCAATGTATGTTTGAATAGTTCTTCATTTTAGCTTGAATTTAATTTTCTGTTTCTAATATTTTTCCATCACATTACTCTCTTCTTGTCGAATTACTTCACAAAAATTATGTCGTCAGCATAAAACATTTCAACATATGGAGATATAATTTATTATTTCTACCCTAACAGTTATTACATTTTAAATTAATTACAAATATAACAACTTAATTACAATCAACATTTATTAAATGATAACATATTTAATTTTTATTATTGTCAAATATCGAGCGAAGCTCGATTAACCCCTCTAGTATTTAAGTTAAGTTGTATACTGAAGAAGATAGAACCCCCCCCCCCCCTCTCCCCCCCCCCTCTCCCCAAAAAAAAAAAAAAAAAAAAAAAAAAAAAAAAAAAAAGGAGAGAACAACAATGCAATTTTTTCAGATCTAGTGTATTGTTATTTGTTTCGAGTCCATCCTCAAAAGTCAAAACAGAGAAGCCCCCATTAAGCAATTTCTGAAATAATATTTTTGCATGAGTAGATCAAATGTTTTGGGGATAAACAGAGGTTAACTTTGCCAATGCAGGACCGCGTTGTCCTGGGTTCACTGTAATAAGAAAATAGTGTTAAATCGGAGCATGCTTGCAAGCCTGACACTATATGTGTTCTCTCCAGTTATTCCTGTTGGTATTTTATTTGGTATTGAACTGATTGACGTGAGTCGGAGACTCGGAGTACTGTGTTTTCGTAATTAACTAAATTGTGTTTAACAACTGCATTACTGCAACTTTGTAACACGTGGTGACAGTCATATTGACACAAATTGATCCCTTCATTTTTTTTTTTTTTTCTTTTCAATTCTTTTCATATGACGGTGATTAGACCTCTCAAGAAATATTGCAGCAACTGCTAGAAATGCACTATGATGTATGACCATGCATTAAACTTGATGTTCATGTAAATTCTCCGTTGCATGCTTAGAGTGGTGTCTCAAGAAACGTTGAAACTTAAGGTATATTTATGCAACGTTATTATTTCGAGTGAAATATGTACCTTGCTACATCCCCATTTATAAACGTGAATTGGACCCATCTCTGTCTTTTCTTTCCTTCTCTAAATTAGATGACCAGCCCCATAACATGTGGGTAGCATAGGCCACTGGCCATTTAGGCATTTATATAAAAATTCATCAGAAAATGAACGGGACATAAAGTACTAAACATATTAATTCGCACTAACAAGTGCAGAGTGAAATATACACTAACAAAGTAACAAGTGTTGCATAAAACATTAACAAATCTTGATAAAAAGCCAAACTTTATTGTTCACAAATCACACGAGGTGAGTTGAAGGCATGCATATACTGTTATTCATCATATAATGTTCTGATAGATATGGCGCTCCGCTCTTTCAGGAAGATTTTCAATCTAAGTTATACAAATATTTGATTAAGTAAATTAGCGAGTCTGACGCCAGCCTGCGCAATTCTTGTTTCCACAATTGGTTTCCGAGATAAGAAATAGGTATCTGCAATTTGAAAGAACAATGTCATTATAAGTTGACTTACAAGTTTATGCGCACGATACAATGGATCGATACTTTTATGCAACCTTTTTCTATTATGAAAATGTAATTAATATATGTACCGTTCAATCTTGCATTCTGGTAAGCATCTTTGTAAGCATAACTGCAAGCATCTTGAATGCTCTCAGTTGCAAAACTATAAAAGAAAATGAATTTCGAATTAAGTTAATTACTTATATATATATATGCTATAAAAATATGAAAAATAAAAGCATGCCAATAAGTTAAATTTGTAAGCAAAATAAGCTCTCACTTATTTGCACAGTCGGCTGAACTGCTGCCACATGCGTCCCACTGACTGACTTGATCAGACTGAATGGCAAACAAAATTGCATATATTTTTAAAATCAAATAAAACTCTAATATGCTTTTCCGACACCTAGGTTTTTGAAATTATGGATTTAACTACTATAGCCATCATCGTATTATTGCTAATAATATGCTTATTCTTTTTTTTTCCTTTTTGTTTAAAGGTAAAAAATATCCAGATCCCAATTGGAATCTTTTACAAATTGTATATATTTTTTTCAACGGCCAAGATAATTTGCTGCCCTAATAATTTAATGTGGGTGAACATAAATTTGTTGTACTAGGGAGCATACTTTAAGGATGTCCAAAGACATCTAAATACTACGGCACCATGGAGAAATCTAATAAAATTTAATTTCCGCACGTACCGTAATATTAGCATTGATTGAATCCGCCATTGTATTGTGGTCATTTCCATAATAATTGGACATGGCAGTTTGTATAATCTTTGTGTCCCATATCTTGAGGCAACAAAAAAAAAAAAAAAAAAAAAAAAAAAACGCACACTCATGTGTTAGTTATCTTCAAAAGAAAGAAAAAGTTTACTTTTCTCAATTGCTTTGAGAGATTTTTTTTAGAACAAAAAGAAAACAATAATATTTTCACTTACTGAGTGAAGATTGGTCTTCGTAGTATACCAATATACAGTAATACTATTACCACCAGCATCGGTTGTAAATCCAACATGAAGAGGTTGGTGTACGTCTCCCATGAAATGCGCCAAAAACATCAATGCTTGAGTCAAATTGTCTACAAAATAAAACATTAGTTGAGAAAAAAAAATCTAATGGATCTCTTCATTCTTTTTGCATAATAATTTTTTTTATTATGTAAGCTATTATGTTATCTTTACTTTTGGATTGGATAGTTCAAATTCATAAATAAATTGAACTAGATATCTCAGTGTTCTGAAAGTTGTAATGAAGCTGCCTACAAATGCAGCTACTGCTGCATTAAACCATGCATTATGAATGGAGTCATAAGATTTCTACAAGCAGAGGTATGTATTGTGTGTATTAGCAAATTGCTCACCATGGTTCTGAACCGTCGAAACCAATCAATATGTCGGAAAATTAAAGAAAAAAAAATTGATTGACAATAAATATTGTATATATATGATATAGCTCACATGTTGATGTGGGGTACTGCAGAAGTTGTGTGGTGTAATTATTAATTGCTCCAACTACACAGTAACCAGCGTTCCCACTGCTATCATGACAATCTCCTAAAAAGAGTTTAAATCTAAATCATAAGTTATGATGAGTAGGATAAAACAAAATATGGATTATGGTATAAACTGAAGGTCAATTTATACTTTAATTTAAATCAATTTATATTTGAAACGAAAGCTTATTACTGTAATTTTAAAGAATTGAATAGTTTAAAGCATATATTTGAGAAACTTGGTAAATAATGTTTGAAATTAACTATATGATTTCATTTTTTTTATTAAGACCATTCATGATTGTACAATCTTGTTTTTCACATTACAATATATAAATAAATGATCTAAAAAAAAAGCGCTCACTGGTATAGTCATAAGTGCACAAATTGTCGGGAGTGTCAACATAATGAAGTGGCGATGACCATGGATATGCAGTCCTTACATTGTCAGCCCATGAGCATTCTGATGCAAGATCTCCATTTGCACCAGATGGCAATAGATCCAGAACAGCACTTGATGCGGCACTTGTAAGACGACTCTGCAAGTTTTCAATAAAATTACTAATTATGTTATCTCACATTATGTAAGTTAAACATAAATAATTATTGCATTTTTTTTTAAAAGCTGAGGTGGCTAGTTTACTACGCGTAGAGAGTTCTCATATTCTTTTTTTTTTGTCTAATAATTAATAAAGAATGGTAGTTCGACATTTTGCATCTATCATACAAAATTATAAAACATATATAAAGATGGAAATTTGGGTCATTTTTTGAGGGGAGATTGATTTAAGAAGACTTAATTATTAATAAGAAAATCATTAATATTTACGACAACAAAAATGCCGTGTAAAGTACAAAATAGACAGAGAAAATATACTTAAAAAGAATTGAACTCATAGTGATTTGTTCATTTATATATTGATAAATACAAAGGAATAAAATTTCACATACTGTTGAGGTATGTTCGTGTAAGTTTTTTTAAACCGAGTTTATATATATATAAATCATGAGTAAGATAATTCATTTACTTTCATTTATTAAATAAGAGTACTAAGGAATTTAATTTCATCTGGAAACCAAAAAAAAGTTTAAGCTCTTTCTTTATTAAAAGATGAGTTTGATATTTGAAAACCTATCTTATACAACTTTTCATATGAATATACATGAAAGCCATAAGAAAACGAAAATATTTTTTTGTAAAATAACCTGAGCGATCCTGCAAACCATATAATGGCCATCAACACCCCAAGCATAGGACAGAGGAGCTCCTGCTGTAAGCAGAGCAAATACCATCATGTAAACAAAATTTGATAGACCCATATCTCTTCTCTTTGTTTCTGTTCTCACTTTTTGTCTCTGCTCGTTTTCTTGTTTTGTCCGTGTTTCTCATTGCCCTCTTCCTCGATTTATACTTTTTTTTCCCATGGGCATTGCATGAATAGGAATTAGAAAAGAATATGCCATTATGTCTCAATGTTATTTTATTCTTTCGTGGACATCATTATCAAAGACCAATATATATTTCATGGTTTTATTATCAGAGTATTTCTCACTATATGTCGTATTTTGTTTAAAAAATATACTAGTCATTTAAGATATCAATCAATATTATAAATAAAGATGTGTGGGTGTTGGGATCCTTTAGTTAAATATCATCCGACACTCCAAACATTGTGAAGTTGTGCAATAGCGTTCTTTCCGATTTCTATAATGTGATACTTTGTAACTAATTATGTGTCGGGTGTTATTGCTCATAAAACTGACTCGATTCACCATCAGATAATAATTTGACAACACATTGTTTTGTTTCTGATTTTTGTGACCACTTCCTATTTTCATTTTCATCATGTCTTCATCACCATTTTTTATTTCGATTAACAAAATATAAATTAAATTCATTCAATTGAAATTAGAAAAAAAACATCAGATCTTTTACAATATATATTTTTTTATTTAAGTCATTTATAAACATATTATATTTCATGAATAGTATCAACATAATATAAATCATATTAATCATATTATTTCAGATAACTATAATTATAACTATATTTACACACATATAATTTGTTTCTTTAAATTTATCAAACTCTTTAAATTTAATCAAATCAAATTACCTCCAATAACTAAACTATTTCGAAAGATAAATATATCTTGACCATATATCAAAAAATAAACATAATTAAACTATAGAAACATAATAAAAATATTCTTATTATAGATATCTACATCGAGCGAAGCTCGATATGCCCCTCTAGTTAACATAAACCTCAAAACCATAAAAATGCCAAAATGCAGTTATAAATTGAGAGGATTGCATATCCTTCTAGGAGAAGATTGTTGAAGTTCAATACGGAACAAAAGAATGACCATTTTTTTTTTCAAATCATGAATTAATGTATTTAGCTATTTTGTTGAAACTTATTTATTTCAATACTCTTAAGAACGCATGAAAATTTGTAAAAAAAAAAAAGTTTTAAATCATTCAACTTTGTCAGTTTGCGATGATGTAAAATACTTGTTAGAAAAATAATATGAGACAATTCTAATCATTAAACGCTACATTATTTTGTTCATGACTTTCGTTTTATAATGTTATGCTTTTTAACAAACTAGAATTTTTATTTGTTACAATTTGAATAAATAGTATACGGCTCTATCGAAGGGGAAAATATCTTTAGAATATTAAAACTACATGAAGATTACTTAAATCAAAGCGTACGCATTCAAAGTTTCTAGGTAGATGGTAAACGAAATATATACTGTTGCCCCTAAGTACGGCCTAGAGGGAGTGAATAGGCACATAGACACACTAAATCGGTTTTAATAATTTTTGCGGAATTAACTAAACTAACAAATCAAGGGTTCACACAAGCAAGTAATAAGATAAATAAACGATAGAGAAGAGACACGCAAACTTGATTACGGAGTTCCGACCCGCTAGGAAGTGCTAGCCTTAGTCGTACGTCTCCGGGAGTTTCGCTACCACTCAAAGGGTGCGCTCCGTTCAATTCCAACAAGAACGTGTCTACAAACTCGAACCGAATCGCCTCGTCACAATAGACCGCGAGGTGGATCGGCCTAACTCAATGGAAAGCACACACACGCTTCCTTCGACTCAAGATTGATGCTCACAACCAAAACACTCAAAGATTCTTGCACTAATGAACTCGGAGTTTGATTGAGGCTAACTAATCTCAATGATTTTGCTAAAATAATGCTCAAACAAGTCAAGTATGAGAAACTAGCTGTTTGGAGCTCAAAGGCAAGTGTTTTGCAATGTATTCAACAGAGAGAAACAGCTCAATAATGGCTGGTATAAATAGAGGGCGCAAACAGCTCCAAAACAGACTAATTTCCTCTAGAGCGTTGCCTAACGCCAGACAGCGTTGTGCAACGCCCAAGTTACTGTTATAAATTCCAACGGCTAGTTTATCTGACACCTGTCAATGTCAGAACGTTGTGCAACGCTGGGTAGAGTTACACAACGCTGGTCAAACTGTGTTGAAAAACGAAAGGCTGGTTTGACCAACTAAGCCTGGCGTTACACGACGCCAGACACCATCACACAACGCTGAGTAGAAGCGTTGCAGAACGTTTGGTTTGTGATGTCATTATTATTTGTAGGTATTTGGACCATACTTGGCACTCAAATGATACTCAAACCATTAAAATGCTTGACAATTTATCATGTTTTTCCAGGATTTGGCTATGCCGTCGTTTCTTCTTCCATTTTGCAGGGTTTTAGGTGATATTCGAGTATTTTGATGATTCTCAGCACTTCTACACGCTAGACGACTCATTCCTAGCATGGAGCAACGCTAGATGTCTCATTCCTAGCATATGGCACCTCTGTCCAACCTCCACTCGGACTGATCGACCCTCTGTTCGGTCCGAGTGGATCTCCGCTTGGACTTGACGCGACACAGAGTCACAACCGCCACCTTTTCTTGACCACTCGGACCGAATGGACTTTTGCTCGACCCGAGTGCCCCAGACGCTCGACCCAAACATTGCCTGAAGTTGGCAAGTCTCTCTACATTACCGTTCGGACCGAGTAGATCCTCTGCTCGGGTCGAACAGTAAGCCGACTTAGCATGTTTTGGCAACTTTTCAAGAAAGGAATGCCATCTTTTGGCAAGATCTGGCCGACCTAGTGCCCTAACTTGCTCCCCAAGTGCCTGAGACGAGTATATAAGGCAGCCTCTTCGACAGAAAGGGGGCTGGACCCTTGGAGACGTTTTTCACGCTTGTTTTCACCACAAACCCTAGTTCTTACTCTTGTTTTTGAGGCGACGGCAGCAGCACCAGTTGAGACACGCATCCACCATCTTCCATAGCCGATAGGATTGATTGAACAAGTCTAGAAGGAGTATTTGTTTATTTCTTCTCTTACTTTGATAATCTATCTTATGGCTTGTATCTTATTTCTGCACTTTATTATTGTTGTTTATGCTACGATGTTAGGCTAGATTTTATGTAGTCTTAGGAGTAGGAAAGTAACTTAAAGTTTGGATGTTATGACTTGATATATTTCATTATGATATGACTTATTATTGATCTGTTTTGTATTATTGATTATTGCTTGATTGAATTGCTTGGCTTGATTTAATTATACTTCTAGATTCGGCCACATCTAGTTAAGTCTAAAGTTAAATAGGTTGAGTTAGTTTGATTGAGAACTTGGAGTAAATCTGTGATCCGAAAGGGGAGATTAGTTAGCATCAAAAGTGCAACGTTTAGATAGGTTCAAAAGATCATCTAAATATTCCTAAGAACACAAACAGATCAGTTAGGTTAATTAATTTCTATACCAAAAGTTGTGAGTTAGTTAATCCTATTAGGGTGAGTTTAGATTGACCAGACCCTTGCCCAACAAGCGAAAGCTGAGGATTAGAAGTTTAGGATCAACAAACAAGCCCTAGATCGAGTTATAGAGTAACAAAGTATACAAGTTTGAGCACCTGCACTTACTGTTCGGACCGAGTGAAGTCCTTACTCGGGTCGAACAGGGGGTATTTGCTTGGTTTATTTGTTAAGTTATGAAAGTAACTTAATCGATAATTCCGAGTCCAAACTAAAGTGAAATCCGAGTCCTAAGACGCCCTTTTATTCTGTTATTAAACCCCAAAAATTTATTATTGTTTGTTAGTCAATTCTTATAACAAAAGACCAAAAATATACCTTAGTTAGTTTATTATTGCAATTGTTTTTATCTTGTTATTTATTTACAGTTATTTAATCCAAAATTCACTAAAAATCATCTGTCTAGATTTTGAAAACAAATAAGTCTAGTATTCATTAATCCGTCCCTTGGGTTCGACCCTAAAGCTTAATTACAAACGACTAGTGAGGTTAAGTCTTAGGTACAAATTTATTTGATACTTAGGTTTTAAGCCTTCATCAAATTGGCGCCGTTGCCGGGGACGGTGTTGATATTAGATACTTATTTTACTATCAAGAGGCTAGACTTTCCTTTTTATTTAACCTTTTCCCTTTTTCATTTCCCTCTTTGCAGGACTGGCAGATAGGAGGCGCACACGATCCAAATCTCAGCCCCCTATAGTCAGAAGATATTTTTTTCGAAACCTGCAAGAAGACCCAGAGATCGCTCCAGATCTCTGCCAGACCCTCTGCTCGATCCGAAGGCACCTCACTCGGACCGAGCACCCCATTGTTCGACTCGAGCAGCAGCCAGAATCTCCTCAGTCAGGCTCTGTTCGACCCGAGCAATCCCCCAGTCGATCCGAGCACCACTCAGACACCCGTCTGTCCGGAGCCACTCGACTCGACACATCAACCACTCGAACCGAACGCCCCTCTGCTCGACCCGAACAGACACCAGCGATGGCAGAGCACGTCGAGAATATTGACCTTGCTGCCGAGACTGAGCGCCTCAATGCTCTAAGGCTCCAACTGGAGCAGCGAGAGGCCCAGATCAGGATGCAGAGGGCACAACTGGACGAAGACGTCCGTCGGTGGACAATGGAAGGCGAGAGCGTTGGTGGCAACTCCGATGATGAAGATGTGGTCAACAACCAGGGCCGTACGCTCAACGACTATGGTGCTCCCAAAGCCAAGTATGTCGGGGGCCCGGTAGTCATCCGCGGCATCGAGGCGAACAACATGCAGATCTTGCCCGCCCATGTCACGGCCGTCCAACAATACCCTTTCCACGGAGAAGACCATGAGGATCCTCATGCCCATTTAAATAATTTTGTTGATTACACTAGATTGATTAAAATGAATGGGGTCCCTCAATCTGCTGTTAGGCTCTTGTTGTTTAAGTTTACCCTAAAGGACAAAGCCCAAAAATGGTACAAAACACTTAAAAAGGGGTCAATTGATTCATGGGACCTAATGGCACAAACTTTTCTTGACAAATACTTCCCCGATGATAGGGCTGACCGCATTAGATCTGAATTGCATAACTTTCGCCAAAAGGACAATGAGTCCATGGCCGCGGCTTGGGAACGGTTCCGTGACTTAGAAAATTCTTGTCCACACCACGGGATCCAAGAATGGATGTTATTGAAAAATTTTTATAAGGGATTATATGATAATATCAAGATTAACTTGGATTCTATTTCAGGTGGATGTTTCAAAAGTCTTCATCCCGCCGAAGGAAGGGATAAGCTCGACCAATGCGCGAGGCAATACCACTGGATGCCGGTCATCACCAATTCTCGCGGGGCTTATAAGCAAGTCAATGTCATCTCCGCGCCGCCCTCCGTCGACGATCGGATCGCCGATCTTGAAGCGGAATTGGCCGCGTGTCAAACAGCCCTAGGCACCCACCTCAACCGCAAGGATTGCGGGTGCTGCGGCGAAGAAGGGCATACCTCTCTTGAATGCCCGCTTGCTAAGCCCGAAAACAACACGGCTCAAGTTAATTCTCTTAATGGCGAGCCTTCTTACTACCCTCGCCATATCTTTAGCCGGAGCTATTCTCTCGACCCGGTGGAACAAGAACAATGGGAGCATAATAACGACCCGGTGTTCAAGGACACCGCCATGGGCTCTACACGAGATAGGCCCTATGTTCCCAAGTACAACTACCGGAATCGACCTCGGCCGAACTTCACTAGAAACGGGCCGGCCCCGAACAACCCCAATGCCCCCATGAAGTCAGTCTACAACAAGGAAGGGGTGCCCAAGGTGGTTCAAGAATTCATGGACCAACAGGGCCGGTTCAACCAAATGTTTGCCGCGGGATTGGATGAGATGAAGGAGAACCAAAATGCGTTGCAAAGGATTGAACGCATGATGGTGCAACAATTTGGGCAACCTGGTGAAGGCAAAGGGAAGCTACCGAGCCAGACAGAAGTGAATCCTAGGGCAGAATGCAAAGCTCTACACACCCTAAGGAGCGGAACGAGATACGAGGACCCCCCGATGCCTCAACCGGAGACACAACAGGTCACTGTTCGACCCGAGCGCTCCTCTGCTCGGTCCGAGCAAGACCAATCGCAGGACGACGAACCAGTGCTGGAGCAGATCCTGCCATTCCCTCCGCTCCAGCGACCAGGACAACAAACCAGGCAACCAGCTGACCAGCAGTCCTTGCCTGAAGCAGCAGATCCAGGGAGCACTCGACCCGAGCAGTCCAGCGCTCGACCCGAGCGGCTACCTGATGAGCCCGAGCTGTCACAGCCTCGACCCGAGCAGCAGTCCGATCAGTCCGAAGGGAGCAGCGCTCGACCCAATCAACTAGGCATTCGACCCGAGCGCCCCTCTGTTCGATCCGAACGACTCAGCAAGGAGACAGCCCAAGGTAAGGGGAAGGCACAGGCCGCCCAACCAAGCAGCTATCAACCGCCAGTGCCCTTCCCGCAAAGGCTCGCCAAATCCAGAGAGGATGCACGTTTTCTAGCTTTTTGGGAAATCCTTAAACAATTGAGGATAACAATTCCTTTTACCGATGTAGTAGCTCAAGTTCCAATTTATGCTAAATTTCTTAAAGAGTTATGTACAGGAAAGAGGCCCTTGGAGGATTTGAAGACGGTTGCCCTCTCCCGAGAGAGCAGCGAAGCTTTGAAGAGCATAATGCCTCCCAAGCTAGAAGACCCGGGCCGATTCGCTCTTCCATGCATCATCGGCAAGGCGGTGATTAAGCAAGCCCTATGCGACATGGGGGCGAGTGTTAGTCTCATGCCAAAGTCGGTGTACGACCGGGTCGGGTATGAAGGCCTTCTTCCCACACCCATTACCTTGAAGCTAGCCGACTCATCCGTCCGGCTACCATTGGGCATTTTGAAAGACGTCCCCGTCCAGGTTGGCCATTTCTTTGTACCGGGGGACTTTGTTGTGATGGATATGGAAGAAGATCTTGAGGTGCCCATCATTTTAGGGCGACCTTTCTTGAGAACAGCGGGTGTCCTCATGGATGCCCGAGACGGGACAATTTTGGTCAGAGTTGGGGGGGAGCAGCTCCTATTTTCGATTGAGCATGCTATGAGATGCCCAGACCCCCACCCCGCCTTTTCATGCTTTATGGTCCAAGGGATTGAACCCGAAATTGAAGAAACACTTGAGGACCAATATCTGAGTGCTCTGATCAACTACCAAAGCTTCCTCTACGACATTCAAGAGGCTATCGGGGTAGAGGAATCCATTCTGGAGCTAGCTGGTGGTCAAGACGAGGAAACAGACCTCTGCTCGGATTGGGCAAACGACTGCTCGGACCGAACGCCAGTCCAGACAGCAGGACAGGAAGACTTTGAGCCACTGTTCGACCCGACTGACCCACGCTCGACCCGAATGGTCGTTTACTCGGCCCGAACAGGGTCCCCTGACAACAGTCCTGGGCCGTTCGACAGTCCACTCGACCATGCTATGGAGCGTTCGACCCGAGCAGATGTGTGTTCGGTCCGAACAGAACCACCCAAGGTCGAACTTAAAGCTCTTCCGGCGTCGCTCAGCTATGAATTTCTTGGCCCTGATCAAACATACCCTGTTATTATTAACTCAGAACTAGATGCAGGGCAAACAGAGAAGCTATTGGTAGAGTTGAAGAAACACAAAGGGGCTATTGGCTACTCGATCGAGGATCTCAAAGGCATAGACCCCTCATTTTGCACACACAAGATCTTGCTAGAAGATGACCACAAGCCGTCAAGGGAAGCACAAAGGAGACTCAACCCTAACTTGAAGGAGGTGGTCCGAAAAGAGGTGCAGAAGCTTCACGATGCGGGCATCATCTACGCAATCTCCGATAGCAAGTGGGTGAGCCCGGTGCATGTGGTGCCTAAGAAGGGAGGCACAACAGTGGTCAAAAACGACAAAGACGAGCTGATCCAAACAAGAATGGTGACGGGATGGAGGATGTGCATCGATTACCGCAAGCTCAATGCGGCAACTCGCAAAGATCACTTTCCCTTACCTTTTGTTGATCAATTATTAGAAAGACTTGCTAATCACTCGTACTTTTGTTATTTAGATGGTTATTCCGGTTTCTTCCAAATACCAATCCATCCAAATGACCAAGAAAAGACTACTTTTACTTGTCCATACGGTACTTTTGCCTATAGGAGAATGCCCTTTGGTCTTTGCAATGCGCCCGCAACCTTCCAACGTGCCATGATGTCTATTTTTTCGGACTTTATTGAAAAAGAAATGGAAGTTTTTATGGACGATTTCTCGGTTTATGGTACTTGTTTTGATTCTTGTCTTGCTAACCTTTCTAAAATCTTGCAGCGATGCAAAGAGGTTAACTTAGTGTTGAATTGGGAGAAGTGCCATTTTATGGTGCAAAAGGGCGTTGTGCTAGGCCATGTGATCACATCCAACGGGATAGAAGTGGACAAGGCTAAGATTGAAGTAATAGAGAAGCTTGGCGTTCCCAAAAGCATCAAGGATGTTCGGAGCTTCTTAGGACATGCCGGATTTTACCGCCGATTCATTAAAGACTTCTCTAAAATCGCAAAACCTTTAAGCAATCTTTTAATTAAAGATAATGATTTCGTTATTGACGAAGATTGTTTGAATGCATTTAACAGGTTGAAGGAGGCATTGATCTCTGCACCAATCTTGCAACCACCGGATTGGTCTCAACCCTTCGAGCTCATGTGTGATGCAAGCGACTTTGCCATCGGAGCGGTGCTTGGGCAGCGCAAAGACAAGAAGCCGGTTGCTATCTACTACGCCAGCAAGGTGTTGGACCCCGCTCAAATCAACTACACGACCACCGAAAAGGAGCTTTTGGCCATTGTGTTTGCACTTGACAAGTTTAGGTCTTACCTTGTGGGATCTAAGGTGATCGTGTATACGGATCATGCGGCAATCCGGTATCTCCTAAGCAAGAAGGATGCCAAGCCACGCTTAATTAGATGGGTCCTTCTCCTCCAAGAATTTGATTTGGAAATCAAGGACAAGAAGGGTACAGAAAACTCAGTGGCCGATCACCTGTCTAGGCTGCGCTGGGAGGAGGAGGAGAGCACGAAAATTCCCATCGATGACTCCTTTCCAGACGAACACCTGATGAGTCTGAGTCACTGTTCGACCCGAGCAGATGTTCATTCGGACCGAGCGCCACCCCATTTTGATCAGCCAGTCGTTCATTCGGACCACTCGACGTCCCATTCGGACCCCTCTCCGACCCTGCCGACCTGTCACTCGGGTCGAGCACTTGACCAATCGGACCGAACGGACCTGACAGACGACGACTGGACTCAGCTGGCTATGCATATCCTCTCAGTCGAGGGGCACTCGAACCGAGCAGACCACCGTTCGACCCGAACAGAAGCTCAGCAGCTCAAAAACAAGCAGCCGTGGTATGCCGACCTGGCTAACTACCTGGCCAGTGGGGTGCTTCCTCCTGAAATGACTTGGCAAGAGAGGAAGAAGTTGAAAACTGATGCCAAGTATTACTTTTGGGACGAGCCTTACCTTTTCAAGATTGGGATTGATGACATCTATAGGCGTTGCGTGCCTTATGAAGATGTTAGGCCAATTCTCTGTAGCTGCCACTCCTCCGCTTATGGCGGGCATGCTTCATTCTCCAAGACGGCAGCTAAGGTTCTCCAATCAGGTTTCTTTTGGCCCTCTCTCTTTAAAGACGCTCGTTCTTTTGTTCTTTCTTGTGATCAATGTCAAAGGACGGGTAACATCACCAAAAGAAATGAAATGGCCCTCAACCCGATCCTTGAAGTGGAGATATTTGATGTTTGGGGAGTAGATTACATGGGCCCGTTCCTGAGCTCTCATGGTTACCAATACATCTTGGTTGCGGTGGACTATGTATCTAAGTGGGTCAAAGCCATCCCTTGCAAAGCCGCTGACTCAAGTTCGGTTATCAAGTTGTTCTCCAAGATAATTTTCCCCCGCTTTGGTGTTCCAAGAGCGGTGATTAGTGATGGGGGAAAACACTTTATCAACCGGTATTTTGAGGGGCTATTGAAGAAGCATGGGGTCACACATAAGGTTGTCACGCCTTATCACCCGCAAACAAGCGGGCAAGTGGAGGTGTCTAATCGGGAAATAAAGAACATTCTAGAGAAGACGGTGGCTAGGACCCGCAAGGATTGGGCCAACAAACTTGATGATGCACTATGGGCCTACCGCACCGCCTTCAAGACTCCCATTGGCATGAGCCCTTTCAAGCTTGTGTATGGGAAGCCATGTCACCTCCCGGTCGAGATCGAGCACAAGGCGTATTGGGCAACCCGCGTGATCAACATGGACTTGCAAAAAGCCGGTGAAAAGCGCATTCTTGACTTACATGAGTTGGATGAGGTACGCTTAAACTCCTATGAAAATGCTAAACTTTACAAAGAGAAAACAAAATTTGTGCATGATAGGCATATTTCACGAAGAGAGTTCAAGGAGGGCGATCTTGTGCTTCTTTTCAACTCAAGGCTCAAACTTTTCCCGGGCAAGTTGAAGTCTAGATGGTCGGGCCCGTTCCGCGTAGTGAAGGTCTATCCTTTTGGCGCCGTTGATATTTGTGACAAGAATTCGGAGCCATTCAAGGTGAACGGGCAGCGTCTCAAACACTACATCGCTAGCGAGAACCAAGAGCAACTTCTTGCCATCTCGCTCTCCGATCCCGACCAAGCCGAATAGTGCAAGACGGTCAAGCTAGAGACCATATAAACAAGCGCTTCTTGGGAGGCAACCCAAGGATTTCTTATTCCTTACCTTATTTAATTCTTAGTTTATTTTTCAGTCCAAAATAATGAAAATAAAAAATTTTACAAAATGAAAACACAAAAAAAAATATACCTGATAATGATGTGTTCTATAAGATTTGATTTGATATGGATCTTTGTTTGTTTAATTGTGTGCCTTGTAGGATCAAAGGCAGATCAAGTTGCTCGTGCAAGAGCACCAAGGGTTAGCGAACCCATGCACGACCTCATACGAGCAGCAAAATTGGACCAAGGCAGCAAGACGAGCCAATCCTGGAGACAATTGTGGGGATTGGGAGCAAGATTGGATGCAGAAGGGTAAAAATCTACTCACTGCTCGACCCGAGCATGCGAACCACTCGATCCGAGTGGTCAGGACAAGTTTGGGGGAATTGGCATCAAGGTATTCGACCCTGGCGGTGAAACACTCGACCCGAGTGCGTCACCTGACAATTTGGAGCCCACCTGCAAGGCGCTCGACCCGAGTACTCCTCCACTCGACCCGAGTGAGGAACTCTTCGACCCGGAGAGACCCTCTGACAGCATGGGACCCACCTGCAAGTTATTCGACCCGAGCACAGTTCTACTCGCTCCGAGTAAATTTAGTCTGACACCGTGGGACCCCTGTGCAGGTCACTCGGTCCGATTGGGGCTTTGCTCGACCCGAGCAATGGAGAACTGGAGGCGTTCTGGACTGGAGGAGTTCGAATTCCCTTAGTAACCGTTGGATAATAACTCTCCCCCTACAGTCGCGCCTTCCCACTCGCACCGCTCCATTATTGCGCGATATTCTCCTCTCCAAACCGAGCACCCCTTCAAATAATCTATCTCTCTCATTTCTCATTCATTTTCATAGATCTAAAGTGCAAATTGCTCTCCACTCTACTCTGACAACTTCTTTACTTTCCATGACTTGAATACTCACTTAAACTCCAAACCATGCAACAAAATTTACAGATATGGAAAGAGAATCAAGTTTACAAGATTTCTAGCCAAGAAAAACAGGTAGTTATTTTCAAAAAATAATTCCTACAAGCCATAAACACAGAACAGTGCAGACAGAAACTGGTTCTGCGCACCGTTACCGTTTAAATCACCAAAAATTCATAACAGCTTAGAAAAAGGTGAAACCAGTGGCTAAAGAACCACAACTCATAGATCTACAACCTCCAACAGAAATAAAATATTTTTCGAAAGCTTTACTCAGCGAAAAATTCAAAACAATCTCGAAAACAGAGAAGAAATCCAGACAGCAAGCAAGTGCATCACTAATTATGTTGTTAATTAACTTTTTCTCACTTAAATAAGTGTTAAAACGCTCAAATAACAGCCAAGGCTCTGATACCACTGTTAGGAAGTCATGCCACGCTCAAATTTAATTTTATTACTTATTAACAAAGCTAAAAGAGCAAGCAAACTCAAAGATCTAGTCATCCAAGCCGTTTAACACTTAAATGAGAGAGTAGGAGGTTTACCTCTTCTAATTTCGTAATTAGAAGGTTAAATCCAATGCTTTGAAGTTGATGGCGTGCTCACCACCACCACCACGGCCGGCTTGGCCTCGAGTCCACCAAGGTATTAACCAAAACCTCAAATCTATGCTAGTAGATCAAGAGGTTAAGCCTAATCCCTTCCTTCCTCTTATGCTATTAATTAACTACTTAATTAAATGGAAGGAGCTCAACACATGAGCATGAGAGAGCAATGGAGGAGAAGAAAATTCTGAATTTTCTTTTCAATTTTCGTCCAAAATATCAAGGGGAGAGAAAGGTGCAAGGTGGCTAGGGTTATGGCTCCCAAATGGTCTCTTTTAAAGCCCAACCACTCACCCAAAAAGTTGTAACTAATTTACAACTTTGCCATCATTATGGCAGCCATAATATGGGCCTAAATGGGCTCCATCAATTATTTAATTGGTCCTCTAATTTAATTAATTAGTGGCCCAATTAATTGCTCTCAAGTTGGACCTTTAATTTACCGTTTAAACAAAGGCCCGATAGCTCGAATTAATTACCTTAATTAATTCATGTTGAATAAAATTAATTATCAACATCTTGATAATTATTTAGAGATTAGGATATGCATTAATTTATTTCTATATGATCCGTTTAATTTAATTAATTATAACGGTTCGCAACGATACATAATTAATCAAATCAACATATCATATTATTACATTCAATAATGCAACCAAATAAATAATGCACGTATGGTCAAAAACCTATTTGTGTGACCCTTTGAGGATTTATGCTATGTTGGACATGAAAAAAATAAATCGCTATTTATTTTCAATAATCATAAGCGGTATCTAGCAACACGTTATGATTCCCAATTTACATAAATAAATACTGTACTATTACAGCACTTCAATCCTGCATAAGAAATAAGTAATTTCCTTGTTTTGATTCTTATGTCACATGATATCATTATATAATCCAAGATAGGAAAGTGTCATTCTTGCAGATTATATATTTCTTGATCTAGAGATGATTGTACAAGTTGCTAGCAAACAATCCATCTCCATCAAGGGGCCCAATAGATATCATCACTCACTAGATAAACTAATGAGGGACATACGGTTTTCTTGATGATTAGTTTTTCCCCGCACAATTCAAGAGAACATAAATAAAGTCCGTATAGCAGCCCTTATCAGGAATCAACGGTAGACGATATTTATTGAACCAATCCTCATGTGGAAAAACTGAACCACCTCAAACTTAAAATCAAACTCATATGAAATAAATAATGACACGTAACACAATCCATATATTTATTTCATTGGGTCAAGTCCTGTACTATGTTCCGATAACATATACATATGCAATTAAATTGATAACACCTTATCCATGATTTGTAGAACATAATCATCACTTAACTTGCATACTAATCTTATTATGATAATTAATGTTCCTTGTTAATTATCAAGATTATGGACATTTTAGATTTATTATTGTCATTTAACAAAATGAAACACAGAGATCTGCAATTCAGATCCTCAACCTGAATGATCTGTCAATAATAAAATCAAGGAACAAATGATCAAACATCATCAATAACATAAACTAACGATAATGCCAATAACTGATTGGCTCATAGGACATATCTCTAACAATCTCCCACTTGGCCTAGAGTCAATCAACAGTGACTTCTAGCCAGAGAATAGTACTCAATGTAATATCAAAATATACATGTCTCATACTAAAACCTCAAAATAAAAATACACTCAAAGCCACTCAGGCATGCGTCTAATCCCCATGGATGCAACATGCAACTCGTGTGCAGCTCGAGATAGAGGCTTTGTCAGAGGGTCCGCTGTGTTCGCGGCACCGTCCACCTTTTTGACCTTGATCCATCCATCATTCACAAACTGGCGAATGAGATGGAATCGTCGTAGAATGTGCTTGGTCTTTTGATGCGATCTAGGCTCCTTGGACTGAGCTATGGCTCCTGTGTTGTCACAGTAAAGATCCACTGGACCTGAGATGCTTGGAACCACCTCCAGCTCCGTCAAGAACTCCTTGATCCAAACTCCTTCTTTCGCCGCTTCACCAGCCGCTAAGTATTCTGCTTCGGTGACGGAATCGGCTGTAGTATCCTGTTTGGAACTCTTCCAACTTACAGCACCACCATTGAGAAGGAATACGAAGCCAGACTGTGACTTTGAGTCATCTCGGTCGGTTTGGAAACTAGCATCGGTGTAACCACTTACAACGAGCTCTTGGTCTCCACCATACACGAGAATACTATCCTGTGTTCTCTTGAGATACTTGAGGATATTCTTAACTGCGGTCCAATGTGACATGCCGGGGTTGGCTTGAAATCGACTAGTCACACTAATCGGATATGCCACATCGGGACGAGTGCATAGCATGGCATACATGATAGAACCGACAGCAGATGGATACTTGAATTTCTCCATAAACTTTCTATCTTCCTCATGTACGGGACATTGAGTCTTACTCAAGTGTATGCCATGTGACATAGGTAGGTAACCTTTCTTGGAACTAGCCAATTTGTTTTTAGCAACTACCTTGTCAATATATGCATTTTGGCTTAAACCTATCATCCTTCTTGATCTATCTCTATAGATCTTGATTCCTAGGATATAGGCGGCCTCGCCCAAATCTTTCATTGAGAACACCTTCTTCAATGAAGACTTGACTGCATTCAATTCAGAAACATCATTTCCAATCAAGAGAATATCATCAACGTAAAGAACAAGAAACACCACTAAGCTCCCACTAATCCTCTTGTAAACACAAGCTTCCTTCTCGCATTGAATGAAGTTCAATTTCTTGACTTCATCATCAAAGCGTTTGTTCCAACTCCTTGATGCTTGCTTCAATCCATAAATGGACCTTTGAAGCTTACATACCTTGTTAGCATTCTTTGGATCTACAAAACCTTCGGGTTGTATCATATACAAATCCTCTTCCAAATTCCCATTTAGAAAGGCAGTTTTGACATCCATTTGCCATATCTCATAATCATAAAATGCGGCAATTGCTAACAAAATCCGAATCGACTTGAACATGACAACGGGCGAGAAGGTTTCTTCATAGTCAATACCATGAACTTGCTTGTAACCTTTCGCAACAAGCCGTGCCTTGTATACGCTCAAGTTTCCATCCATGTCGACCGTTCTTTTAAAGATCCATTTGTTCTCAACGGGTTTAATCCCATCGGGAAGGTCAACTAAGGTCCATACCTTGTTGTCATACATGGATTGTATTTCAGATTCCATGGCCTTAAGCCATTCTTTGGAGTCGGGTCTTTTCTTCATGTCATTCATGGTCAACGGATCGTCATTCTCAATGACTAGAACGTCATGCAAACCCAAATACCTTTCGGGTGGACGACTTTCCCTTGTTGACCTTCGTAGGGTTGGTGCTTCAAGTTCTTGAACTCGTTCCACAACAGCTTGTGGACTTGGTTCTTGAGCCTCGAATGATTGAGTAACTTGAGCACTATCGACTCGCGATATGTCCGAGTTCTCATTTGAGGGAGCATTTTCATGAACCTCTTCCACAACAACTTGTGGGACGGGTTCGGCTACAACCTCATTTGGCACCACGTCGGGAATAGCAAGATTGCCTACTTGAGGCGCATCTTGTGGTTCATGAATTTCTTCAATAACCACATTACTCCCACTATTTCTTCTTGAGAGAAACTCTTTCTCCAAGAATTCCGCATGACGAGCAACAACTATCTTGTTTTCGACACGGTTGTAGAAGTAATAACCCTTCGTTTCCTTAGGGTATCCTACGAAATAACACTTGTCCGATTTGGGTCCAAGCTTATCGCTCATTAGCCTTTTCACATAAGCTTCACAACCCCAAATCTTGAGAAAAAGCATACTTGGTTTCTTACCAAACCAAATCTCATAAGGCGTTTTCTCAACAGACTTTGAAGGAACACGGTTTAGTGTAAATGCTGCGGTTTCTAGTGCAAAACCCCAAAACGATCTAGGCAAGTCGACTTGGCTCATCATCGATCGAACCATGTCAAGCAAAGTTCGATTCCTCCTCTCGGATACACCATTCCATTGTGGTGTTTCCGGTGGAGTGAGTTGTGGAACTATTCCACACTCCTTTAGATAATCACCAAACTCATGACTCAAGTACTCTCCACCTCGATCGGAACGCAAGACTTTGATCTTTCGACCAAGTTGGTTTTCAACTTCATTCTTGAATTCCTTGAACTTTTCGAAGGATTCAGACTTGTGCCGCATCAAGTAGATATACCCGTATCTACTATGATCGTCGGTGAAAGTGATGAAGTATGAATAACCTCCTCGTGCACAAACACTCATTGGCCCACACACATCGGTATGCACGAGGTCCAATAAACCACTTGTCCTTGTACCTTTGTTGGTAAAAGGCGCTTTGGTCATTTTTCCCATCAAGCATGATTCGCAAGTATCAATTGATTCGAAATCGAATTGATCCAAGAGACCAACGTTTTTTAATCTCTTGATGTGTTTCTCGTTGATATGACCTAAGCGGCAATGCCACATCAAAGTCGAACTCTCATGTGAAATCTTACGTTTCTTATTGTCACGTTCAATACTCAAAACATGTTCACTTATATCAAGCACATAAAGACCATTCAAATAGTGCGCAATACCAAAGCAAACATCATCACGAAAAAGAGAGCAACATTTGTTCTTTATTACAACATGATATCCATCCAAATCCAAACAAGAAATGGAGATAATGTTTCGAGTGATACTAGGAACAAAATAGACATTTCTAAGTTCCAAAATAAAACCACTAGGTAAAGTCAACTCTACATTCCCAACGGCCATAGCTGAGACGCATGTGCCGTTACCGACGCGAAGTTGTACTTCACCTTTCTCGAGCCGCCTCCTAATCTTTAGTGCCTGCACATTTCGACAAATGTGAGCACATGAACCGGTATCAAATATCCAGTCAGTATTAGAAGTAGCGAGAAAGTTTTCAATGACAAATATACCTGAGGTAGAAGCTGGGACGTTTCCCGCCTTCTTGTCAGCGAGGTACTTGGGGCAGTTCCTCTTCCAATGACCCTTGCCACTACAATAGTAGCACACGGTGTCGGAAGTGGCGGGGTTCTTCTTTCTCTTGGAACCCTCGGGAGCTCCCTTGGCCGAAGCCTGGGGCATCACCTTGCCTTTGCCCTTGTTTCTGTGGGTTTTCTTCTTGCTCTTCTTGCTCCTCTCACTCACCGCAAGAACATCTTTCGGCCCTTTCTCTTTCTTTAGACTCTCCTCAGTTTCCATGAGCATGTTTTGGAGATCCTCCAAACTTTTCTCCATGCCATTCATACGGTAGTTCACTATGAACCCCGAGTAACTGTGAGGAAGAGAATTGAGAATAAAGTCTTGGACAGCCCCTGACGGGAAGGGCGTGTCAAGCCTTTCAAGCTGCCGAAACAACCCCGCCATCTTCATGACGTGTGGGCCGACTTCATGACCCTCCACCAATCTAGTATTGGCGACGGCCTTGATAAGTTTACCCCTTTCGGTGCGAGCCTTAGTTTTGAACATGTTCGAGAGGCGAGAGACGATTTCAAACACTCCAAGACCACTGTCAATGTACTCCTTTTGGAGCTCATTGTCCATGACCGCAACAATCAAGACCGACATCTCAATGTCGTCTATCAAGTGCTTGTCATAGTCTTGCTGCTCCTTTTCGGGAGCAGTGCTCGCAGGGGGAGCGGGAATTGGAGTGGTCAAGAGATACTCCTTCTTTTCAAACCGAAGGGCAAGCCTAAGGTTACGGTGCCAATCGAGAAAATTGGCGCCGTTAAAAGCGAGTTTCTCTTTCTCAAGGAGAGAACGTAGCGAGAAAGACGATTGAGAAGACATCTACAACAATTTCAATTTAAGGTCTATTAGTTTATGCATATGTTTTATTTTCAATAAAGTAAAACTTCCACTACATACATTAAGTCCCTAAATGTAATGGATTTCCAAGACCCCCACTTTCATCGAAATGATGTCCGCGTCGGCACAACATCAAAACAACTAATATGGGGTAGGTTCTCCAACCAATCACATCAACTTATGTGACTCTTGGTTCGCGTCGCGAACTTCGTCCCAATGTCCAATCCGATTGGGTCCATTGTTAAGCGACCTCTCTCTATTTGCTCCTTGCAAATCTGATTTACACCCCGACTTCGATGATGGACTATGATGTCCGCGTCGGCGGAATGCATCAATAGACAATCAATCGACATGAAAGGGATAGAGAGAAGGAGGACGATTTGGCTTAATCGAGTAAATGGGACAAACATTATGTGACATTGTTTGGTGGTCGTGTAAGCATACACCCATACCTAACCTATGACATTTCATAGCATTCAAACATTCACATAATAAGCATCTCAAATTAACCACAAGCATTGTTGTGGGTTTGTATGGCCCCCGCTTGCATATTAGCTTCGCCGCATCTCCATGTAGCAAATCTAATCTAATCAAGCCCTCCCACTAATTATAGTAATCTAATCCTATAATTAAATGGAAAAATAAATACATGTGAAAAAATCATAATCCCTCCTAGCCTTAGGGGCATGCAAGCCTCACAAGTTATATTAAAATTAATCAAATTAATTAATGGCACCTTAGGCCGCATTACACAAATTCACACATGCATTCATTTACAAACCACAAGGCATTGATATCTTGGGCCATACTAAACCCACGATCCTCCTACAAAACAAAGTTAGCACACATATACAATATATATGTTTCACTTGTTACTTAATTAACAACAACAAATTAGAATCTTTGCACATCGCTCGTTGTTCGGTTTTTCGCGTAAAGAAGGTTTAACTTTTAAACAACTAACTTGCTTAAACCTTTTGAAATTCAATTCAACATTCGAAAACAGAAAGGAGATGTATTAAGGAGTTTTCCAATTAACATTTCAACCAATTTGATTAATTAGAATAATATTTTAACTACTTAAAATATTAATTGGGACCCGATAAAATCCGAAAATTTTTCGGTCTCCAAAAATTATGAAATTAATCAAGCATATTCCTTATCATGAGTTTAACTACCTGTAAAAAATTCAAGAAGAGATCACATACCGTCAGGGAGAATAAAAAAAGACAAATCCTCAGATTGTGCACGAAACACCGTTATCGGATTTTCTGTTTTTGCCTCAACCTTTTGGTCTAAAGGATCATCTTCCAAACAGTTTTCATGTAAACACTTTACATAGTAAATCTAGTATATACTATTGGCTACCTATCCATGAAAAGAAAAATAACAAGGTCTATTCAAAATCATCAAGTTAAATAGTATACAAACTACTATCCCTGTTCTGAAACAGACAGTCGACGAAAAAGTTTTTACCCAGTTCGAGTATCAAACCTCAAAGGAAAAATATGAAACTAACTTTCACAGATTCCTAACTTAAAGTAGAACATCTCTATGTAAATACTTTTTCACAAAGTTGTCTCAATAAGTACAGTTTATCAAAACAATCCGTTTGTTTGAAAACCAGATCTGACAACTTCTTTACTTTCCATGACTTGAATACTCACTTAAACTCCAAACCATGCAACAAAATTTACAGATATGGAAAGAGAATCAAGTTTACAAGATTTCTAGCCAAGAAAAACAGGTAGTTATTTTCAAAAAATAATTCCTACAAGCCATAAACACAGAACAGTGCAGACAGAAACTGGTTCTGCGCACCGTTACCGTTTAAATCACCAAAAATTCATAACAGCTTAGAAAAAGGTGAAACCAGTGGCTAAAGAACCACAACTCATAGATCTACAACCTCCAACAGAAATAAAATATTTTTCGAAAGCTTTACTCAGCGAAAAATTCAAAACAATCTCGAAAACAGAGAAGAAATCCAGACAGCAAGCAAGTGCATCACTAATTATGTTGTTAATTAACTTTTTCTCACTTAAATAAGTGTTAAAACGCTCAAATAACAGCCAAGGCTCTGATACCACTGTTAGGAAGTCATGCCACGCTCAAATTTAATTTTATTACTTATTAACAAAGCTAAAAGAGCAAGCAAACTCAAAGATCTAGTCATCCAAGCCGTTTAACACTTAAATGAGAGAGTAGGAGGTTTACCTCTTCTAATTTCGTAATTAGAAGGTTAAATCCAATGCTTTGAAGTTGATGGCGTGCTCACCACCACCACCACGGCCGGCTTGGCCTCGAGTCCACCAAGGTATTAACCAAAACCTCAAATCTATGCTAGTAGATCAAGAGGTTAAGCCTAATCCCTTCCTTCCTCTTATGCTATTAATTAACTACTTAATTAAATGGAAGGAGCTCAACACATGAGCATGAGAGAGCAATGGAGGAGAAGAAAATTCTGAATTTTCTTTTCAATTTTCGTCCAAAATATCAAGGGGAGAGAAAGGTGCAAGGTGGCTAGGGTTATGGCTCCCAAATGGTCTCTTTTAAAGCCCAACCACTCACCCAAAAAGTTGTAACTAATTTACAACTTTGCCATCATTATGGCAGCCATAATATGGGCCTAAATGGGCTCCATCAATTATTTAATTGGTCCTCTAATTTAATTAATTAGTGGCCCAATTAATTGCTCTCAAGTTGGACCTTTAATTTACCGTTTAAACAAAGGCCCGATAGCTCGAATTAATTACCTTAATTAATTCATGTTGAATAAAATTAATTATCAACATCTTGATAATTATTTAGAGATTAGGATATGCATTAATTTATTTCTATATGATCCGTTTAATTTAATTAATTATAACGGTTCGCAACGATACATAATTAATCAAATCAACATATCATATTATTACATTCAATAATGCAACCAAATAAATAATGCACGTATGGTCAAAAACCTATTTGTGTGACCCTTTGAGGATTTATGCTATGTTAGACATGAAAAAAATAAATCGCTATTTATTTTCAATAATCATAAGCGGTATCTAGCAACACGTTATGATTCCCAATTTACATAAATAAATACTGTACTATTACAGCACTTCAATCCTGCATAAGAAATAAGTAATTTCCTTGTTTTGATTCTTATGTCACATGATATCATTATATAATCCAAGATAGGAAAGTGTCATTCTTGCAGATTATATATTTCTTGATCTAGAGATGATTGTACAAGTTGCTAGCAAACAATCCATCTCCATCAAGGGGCCCAATAGATATCATCACTCACTAGATAAACTAATGAGGGACATACGGTTTTCTTGATGATTAGTTTTTCCCCGCACAATTCAAGAGAACATAAATAAAGTCCGTATAGCAGCCCTTATCAGGAATCAACGGTAGACGATATTTATTGAACCAATCCTCATGTGGAAAAACTGAACCACCTCAAACTTAGAATCAAACTCATATGAAATAAATAATGACACGTAACACAATCCATATATTTATTTCATTGGGTCAAGTCCTGTACTATGTTCCGATAACATATACATATGCAATTAAATTGATAACACCTTATCCATGATTTGTAGAACATAATCATCACTTAACTTGCATACTAATCTTATTATGATAATTAATGTTCCTTGTTAATTATCAAGATTATGGACATTTTAGATTTATTATTGTCATTTAACAAAATGAAACACAGAGATCTGCAATTCAGATCCTCAACCTGAATGATCTGTCAATAATAAAATCAAGGAACAAATGATCAAACATCATCAATAACATAAACTAACGATAATGCCAATAACTGATTGGCTCATAGGACATATCTCTAACACTTGGGGACCTTTCACTGCCTCGACTCTCTCTCTTGAGGCCCTAATTCACTCTCCCCTCTGCCATTGGAGCCCTATTGCTCCTGCCCACCTCTCACAACAGCGATCTCAAGTGGTACAAGGTCTCTACCTCCCTTTCCTCTTTCATTCGTACTTCCTGGGTCTTTTAATCAAGTTTGTGGGTGCATGCAAGTAGTCGTACCAGGGATTTGAGGCCTGTACCAGGTTTTTACCAGTAGGCAGTACCCAGTACCAGTACCAGGATAGTTCATACCAGAACAGGGGTACTGTTCGACCCGAGCAATCGTCCTGTTCGACCCGAGTGACCATAGTACTTAGCGAAAAACTAGCCAATTACCTTGTTCGGTCCGAGCACTTCCTCTTGCTCGACCCGGACAGACCCAGTGCACAACCCAGACTTCCCTAGCCACTAACTGCTCGATCCGATCACTCTTTTGCTCGGTCCGAACACTCCTTCTGTTCGACCCGGGCAGACCTTGCACCGACTGTTAATCAGCCATCTGAGAATCATTCGACCCGGACAAAGTCACCACTCGACTTGGACAGAAGCATGTCAGGCAGGCAGACAAGGTCTGGCAAAGGAAAGGAAGTAGCTGGCAGTTCCTCTCAGCCCCAGCAGCAGGGAGCCAGGACCATGGACCCTAATCTGAGTCCTGAGTGGCAGAGAAACCCCGAGGCTGCCCAATATGAGAAGGATGCCCATTTTCTCATGCCCTACGACTATATGTTCAAAAACTACATGAAGATCCGGCGCCGGCCCCTTGAGCACACCCGTTTCATGGATATGCCCACTCTAGAGAAATTTGGGGTCGCCGAACAGTTCTTGGAAATCAGTGCGGCAGCCGGTATCACCCCCGCCTTTTGGTCTCTCCATGACATTACCTTCCGTGTATACACCCAAGAGTTCCTCTCCTCTCTCAAGCTCCTTGAAAGGGATGGGCGAGAGTATATCTTCTTCCGGATGCAAAATAGAGGGCTCCGGATTCCTCTTGATGAGCTGGCCCCCGTCTTTGGTCTTACGGCCGGGGGCATCACTGAGTTTTATTGGAAAAGGAACCCGGATGACAATGTCACAAGGGAGTCGGTCTGGACAGCACTATGCGGAGGCTATTGCAAGTACCAATCCCGCCTTGTGCAACACCCGGTCCTTAGAATCCTTCTCCGGGGCATAGCGGGCACGATTTTTGCTCGAGGAGAGACGGTTAACATCACAAATGCCAAGGAGACGGCCTTCCTTTGGCACTTGCTCCAGCCACAACCCGAGAAGATCGATGTGATGAAGGTGATGATTGAGCATTGGATTGCTCAAAGAGATATGGTGGGCGCAACAGGGAGCATCACAATGGGGGCCTTCGTCACCATCCTTGCCAAGCATTTGAAGGTCCCCGTCCCGGCCAAGAGCAATGCCACCGGGTTCTCCCGGTATGATGATGAGCGCTTCCATGGGGCCCATTTCATCAAGATAGTGCATAGCGGGGCCGACATTGAAGGCAAGTACTTATGGCTGCGGGAAAAAGGCAGCAACTTCTTCTTGCCCTACCCTCATAAGGTAGATGTCTCTAACCCCGCTACTTGGGTCATTCCTCATGACTATGTGACCCCAGGTAGGGATGTTGCGGTCCAGCAGCCGCTGCCCATTCCGGCACACATGCCGGTCCAGATGGAGGTGGACCCACCCCAGCCACCGCCGCACTACGAGGCCCCGCCACACTTCGAGGCTCCACAGCCCGAGGCAGCCCCTCACATGGGAGGAGATGACATGGCCGGAGCGCCATCTTGGGCCCGCACACTTTGGGACATGATGACGGGCCTTACTACCCTCACCACCGAGACGAGGGATGAAGTGCGGCGCAACACCGACACACAAGTTGCCCATGGCCATCAGTTGGGCCAACTCACAGCCGAAGTGCAGCAATATGGGCAGCGCTTGAAGCGGGTGGAGCGCTTTGTGGATGACTACGAGCTTGCCCAACAGCTCGGCTACTGGCCGGGTGGATATGAGGACCCCAACCTGTCCTATGAAGAGAATGAGGAGCAAGGGGAGTCATATGGCGCCTACCGGTGGCAAGAGAACCCGCTGCCCACTTCGACTGGCCCCCATCCATGGCAAGAGGCCCCTCCATCGGCCCAACCAGCGCTCTCCGACCCTTCCTTCTACCCGCACCTCGCCAACCAACCAGTGGTGCCCACCCAGCATGGAGAGGATCTCTACCTCGGCCTATTTCCCACCTATGATGCCGAGATGCAATACAACACGCCTAGCAGCTCCTCCGGGGGCTCAACTTCTCACCAATAAGCTTGTAAGTTCCCTATTTTCTCCTATTTAATTTTTCTGAGAATTACATGCTCTGGGACATAGCATAATTCAAGTTTGGGGGGGTACATAGGAGAAAATCAAAATTTGGAATGAAATGAGTTGAAATTTTGGTAGTTTTGTCATTTTTCAGAGTCTCTGTTCGACCCGAGCGGACCCTTTGCTCGGGTCGAGCGCACACTTTAGTTGTCATTATCTAGCAATAGGCTTTTCACTACCGCTCGGATCGAATATCACTCCCATTCGACCCGAGCGCACAACTGATCGACTCGAACACGGCTTAGACTAGTCTTCTCTCTCTTACCTCTTCGTTCGGGTCGAGTGACTCACTGTTCGGTCCGAGCAGTGAGTCTGTTTTTGAGAATTTCGTCAAGTATTGACAAGAAATTGAATGAATATGTCTAGGAATTTGATTTTTGACTTTACCTCACCTGATTTCACACAGTTTTAAAGGATTTTCAGCTGTTAAAAATTTTCCACTAAGCATTAGACTTCTCAGCCTTCTCTTAATTAATTCTTGCACCAATAGACCGAAGTTGGGTCTCTTTAAAAAGATAGAACTCGAATTTTGGATGCTTAAATTTGTTAAATCACTTTTAGTCAACCCTCACAAGTTTTCATCGAGTGAACTGATTTGTAACTTAAAGTTTTTGTTAAAAGGTCTTGTATCAATCTTGGAACGCATAAAATGAATCTAGACTTGGTTTTAATCGCTTGAATCACCAACAAGCAAGCTTAATCGGACAAATTAAATAGTTGTGAGCATGAGGGTGCGAAAGGACTTCAATAAAATCGAATCAAATCAAGACATGATAACGGAGTCACTAGGAGCCCTGGCCCAAGTGTACCGTGGCCTTGGTCGTGTGACTACCTGTTTGATCTTTCACAAACAATTGGAGAAAGGATTACGGAAATTGCTAGGAGCCCTGGCCCAAGTGTACCGTGGCCTTGGTCGTGCAATTATCTGTTTGATCTCCTTAGCATGACACTCAATGTAAGTCCTAATAGCGTAAAATCCTAAGTGATGTAATTCACCACAACTCGACTTGAACAAATCAAATTGGTGAAATAATTCGTTGAGTTAGATTCATTATATATTTTCCAACTTGATAAAATTTCTTTTGCAAAAATTTTTAAGTTATAGAAAAGAACGGATGATTGAAATTGAGATTGCAAGTGAATTAGTGAAGTGAGGCTAGAGTTCTTGGACTTTAAAGAGGTTTAATTAGGGCTAAGAGAGGTAATTCTTGATTAAGGGGACGCTAGAGTTTATGCTTATTGGAAATTTGATAATAGCAATTTGATTGAAGTGTGGAACTAGACATAGACATTTGATTTCTTGATCTTCATCGATTGAGTGTTCATTCTTCGTTGTAAGTTTAAGTATTGTCCAAATTTCTAAGCTTAGAGTGTTGCTTGGGGACAAGCAAAGTTTAAGTTTGGGGGGATTTGATGTCATTATTATTTGTAGGTATTTGGACCATACTTGGCACTCAAATGATACTCAAACCATTAAAATGCTTGACAATTTATCATGTTTTTCCAGGATTTGGCTATGCCGTCGTTTCTTCTTCCATTTTGCAGGGTTTTAGGTGATATTCGAGTATTTTGATGATTCTCAGCACTTCTACACGCTAGACGACTTATTCCTAGCATGGAGCAACGCTAGATGTCTCATTCCTAGCATATGGCACCTCTGTCCAACCTCCACTCGGACTGATCGACCCTCTGTTCGGTCCGAGTGGATCTCCGCTTGGACTTGACGCGACACAGAGTCACAACCGCCACCTTTTCTTGACCACTCGGACCGAATGGACTTTTGATCGACCCGAGTGCCCCAGACGCTCGACCCAAACATTGCCTGAAGTTGGCAAGTCTCTCTACATTACCGTTCGGACCGAGTAGATCCTCTGCTCGGGTCGAACAGTAAGCCGACTTAGCATGTTTTGGCAACTTTTCAAGAAAGGAATGCCATCTTTTGGCAAGATCTGGCCGACCTAGTGCCCTAACTTGCTCCCCAAGTGCCTGAGACGAGTATATAAGGCAGCCTCTTCGACAGAAAGGGGGCTGGACCCTTGGAGACGTTTTTCACGCTTGTTTTCACCACAAACCCTAGTTCTTACTCTTGTTTTTGAGGCGACGGCAGCAGCACCAGTTGAGACACGCATCCACCATCTTCCATAGCCGATAGGATTGATTGAACAAGTCTAGAAGGAGTATTTGTTTATTTCTTCTCTTACTTTGATAATCTATCTTATGGCTTGTATCTTATTTCTGCACTTTATTATTGTTGTTTATGCTACGATGTTAGGCTAGATTTTATGTAGTCTTAGGAGTAGGAAAGTAACTTAAAGTTTGGATGTTATGACTTGATATATTTCATTATGATATGACTTGTTATTGATCTGTTTTGTATTATTGATTATTGCTTGATTGAATTGCTTGGCTTGATTTAATTATACTTCTAGATTCGGCCACATCTAGTTAAGTCTAAAGTTAAATAGGTTGAGTTAGTTTGATTGAGAACTTGGAGTAAATCTGTGATCCGAAAGGGGAGATTAGTTAGCATCAAAAGTGCAACGTTTAGATAGGTTCAAAAGATCATCTAAATATTCCTAAGAACACAAACAGATCAGTTAGGTTAATTAATTTCTATACCAAAAGTTGTGAGTTAGTTAATCCTATTAGGGTGAGTTTAGATTGACCAGACCCTTGCCCAACAAGCGAAAGCTGAGGATTAGAAGTTTAGGATCAACAAACAAGCCCTAGATCGAGTTATAGAGTAACAAAGTATACAAGTTTGAGCACCTGCACTTACTGTTCGGACCGAGTGAAGTCCTTACTCGGGTCGAACAGGGGGTATTTGCTTGGTTTATTTGTTAAGTTATGAAAGTAACTTAATCGATAATTCCGAGTCCAAACTAAAGTGAAATCCGAGTCCTAAGACGCCCTTTTATTCTGTTATTAAACCCCAAAAATTTATTATTGTTTGTTAGTCAATTCTTATAACAAAAGACCAAAAATATACCTTAGTTAGTTTATTATTGCAATTGTTTTTATCTTGTTATTTATTTACAGTTATTTAATCCAAAATTCACTAAAAATCATCTGTCTAGATTTTGAAAACAAATAAGTCTAGTATTCATTAATCCGTCCCTTGGGTTCGACCCTAAAGCTTAATTACAAACGACTAGTGAGGTTAAGTCTTAGGTACAAATTTATTTGATACTTAGGTTTTAAGCCTTCATCAGTTTGCGTTAAGAAACAACTCAAAACCAAAACGTTATACAACGTTCTGAAACGTTAAACAAATCTGAGCTCTGAATCACCCCAAAACGACCAGGGAGTCAGAGCCAAACCGTCGTATAACAGAAAATAAACGTTATACAACTTTTAGTCTTTGGATCGTTGTGCAACGCCAGAAAGCGTTACATAACGCTGGACTAGGGAAATGCATTGACTCCGTGTTGCCTGACGCTACCCAGCATCGTGCAACGTTGTTTCACTGCTTGTCAGAAATTTTGCAATTTTCAAACGAATTATAAACTGAAAAACTTGCGTTGTGTGACGCTACATGGCGTTAAGTAACGCAGGACAGAATTTTGAGCAATTTAAACAGCAAATTGATTGAGATTAATTTAAAAAAAAAATCTTAAACTAATGACTCTAACTGTCCTATAAACATCTCTTGATGCTCCATAACTTGTGTAAATTATGCCTTGAGCATTTCTTCAAATAAATGTCTATAAATCACTAAAAATGAGATGTTAGACGGGTTTGGTGTTGTTTTGCAAATCGGCAAATAACGGATTAAATTGTTTAGTTCAACATATACGCTAATTCATATCTTCTTTTTTTTTTTGAGAAAATAATTCATATCTTCACTTTGTGGTACATCCGAGGAATCTGTTTTCCTCTTCTTTTTTAATTTTCGAGTGTAACGAAAAATATGGTTTTATAAGAGAAAAAGAATGATCGATAATATTTAATAAAGGACTTCTCGAGTACACTTGCCTTGTACTATCAGATATTCACAATTAATAATAATTAACGTACGTTCCTTGGAAGCGAAATATTTCACATTTTATAATATTTAACTTTAAATAATATTGTGGATACAGCTTTCAAACATCGACGGTAGAAACCGAAAAAAGGATAGCGCCGTACACCAAAACAGTGTATACGTATTAAAAGTAGTCTATCCATCGAATGGTGAGAAAATGGGAACCCGCCCATTTTTAGATCATTCGACAGAGATCATTAAAAAATTGCGCAAATTAAAAGTATGCTAACATATATCGTTTGAACCTTTTTTTCCTTGCATGTCTTAAAGACTTGAAGGGGTTTTCGTTGGATTTTTGAGGTGGAAAGACTCGTTGGAGGGGTTCTAGTTCCTGAGAAAAATTATGTCTTCTAGTCCCTATGCTGTAAATTGCATCTGGACTTCCTTTTATAAATTTATAAGTTGATCCAAATCCATATTATTTTTGTAAATTGCATTTAAAGGTCATACAAAATTTCATCTAAAATTCTTTGATAGTTCATTTAGGACATTATCAATTGTCATAAAAATATTCGATCAAAGTTTCTTTTGACAGTTCATTTTCTAAAACACAAACAATAAATTATATAAACTATTTTTAAAGTATTGCCATTATTCTGTGCCTTATAAAATTTGAAAAAACATTCATGGACGGAAAAGCGAACCTAATTTTTCTGAGAGTCAAACATTCTGCTCGGAATATCATAAAGAAAAGACATTTGTTAGTCTAACCCAAAAAAAAAAAAAGAAATTGAAGTCCAAAACCAAAAGGCACCGCAAAGTTGCATCCGGATCCTCGGCAGTCCTCTAAAAAGACTGCCAAGAGCCCAAGAGCAGTCAATCCATCCCTTCCGTCAAATTGCGATCCAAGGGTGCGGACAGAAAAATGTTGAAAATCGCTGAAATCAACCCCTGCCCCGAGTTCCCGTCTCCTAAAAAAAATTAAGAAATATATATCCCTATCCCCTAATTCCAACCAAATTCCCGCCAAATCAAATTTAGCTTCGCTCAAACTGTCCGTATCCACACCGCCAAAAGCATCGAAGGTGATCGTATCACTGAACTGCACTGGAAATTAGGTGGTCGCGACTTCTCTCCGTGAGGTACTGCTCTTCTCGACCACTGGAAGTTGGGTGTACTGTTGCACGTGTATTATTATGTACCTAATATGATCGAGATATTTGTCAAGTTGTAGTTTTAGCTTTTTGTTCTTGTTCTGTACCTAATTTCTCAAATTTCTGAAGTATGCAAGTGTTGTAAATTATTTGAAACTTAAAAATTAAACAAAGGGCCACTGGAAATGCACATATTTGAGAATACATAGCGCCACTTGTTATTTTTATAATCCAGTGGAACACATATTTGAGACTAAAATATTTAATAACAAAAATAGTAAGTTCACTGGTACCAAAAGTCGAATGCCATTTCACTGGTACCAAAATATGTGACCAGTGAACACATACATATAGTAAGTTCTATGTGTTCTCCATTCTTTTTAATGTTTTATCTAATTCTTTTTTTTTAAATATAGGCCAAGTAATAATTTGTCACAAGATATATCGGAGGTGAACTTTGGAAGCTTTGATGACATTGAACACATACAGTAAGTGCATTAAAATGATGTCTATGTAATTTAAAATGAAGTTTAAAATGATGTCTATGCAATTTTTTTTTTCTTTTTTGCAGCAATGTGTCAATTGTAGAAGAAGAAAACTAGAGAAGAGTTAGAGGAATTTCTTATTTTGGCAACATTTTGTAGATGAAAGAAATAGCGGGATAGTTAGTTGGTAACATTTTGTAAAGAAAAGAAATAGGGGATAGTTACTTGGAAACATTTTGTAGAGGAAAGGAAAAAAATATTAGCAACTAGTTGAAAAAATTGAAATGTATGAATTTACAAAGTTTTATGGGTGTAAGTGAAAAAAACTTTGCTAACGGGTCGGATCTTTTATATTTACTAGTCTGTGTTAATCCAAAAATGAAACACAATCTGTGCTTCTTCAGTTCATTGAAGTTTACTTCACTGTACACTCACACAGGTACTAAAATACTTGAAACGCACACATGTTACTTCATTGAAATTTACTTCAGTTTATTTATGGTTATTTAGACACATTCAAGTTAATTCTCAAAAACTGAAACGCACACAGGTACTTAATGCATATCAGGAGACACACAGGTACTACAACGCACACAGGCACAATTTTAGTAAAATGCACTTCTGATATGAAACTGAAATGCATATAAGGATAGAATATCATGATACAAAAACAAAGAACTTTATACAATTCAATTAACCTTTTGATATGAAAAGAAAAAAAAGGTAAAGAAACTTAAATACCATTGTGCAACAACATATTTGAGTAAATAAAAAAATAAAGAAACTTAAATAGCTACTACTCAAGTCATATTACATCCAGTAAATGCAAAGTTCCAATTCATATTTCTAATACATTTTCCCTAAGCTCTTCCAAATTCTTCTTGAATCTGCCTTCAAGATCCTTAAACTTCTCATCTATTAGAGTTCCATACATTGTGTGGGCTGCTTTGAGAGCTCATTGCTGTTTAAAAAAAGAAGAAGATAGTATGAATCAATTTCTGAACCAAGACAAGCAAATTACAATAGTATTGGTGTAAGAGTTGTAGTCATCTTCTCTGGTCATAAAATTATTATGGCCGAAAAAAAATCTTCTACAGCTGAAGGAAAATTAAAGGATAATTAAACAAATTAAAGGATAAATCTAGTACTTATAAAAATGTTGTGCCTTATCATATCAAATTGAAGGACAAACAAGATTTGTTTTGGTTTTCGGATAGATTTGTTACAAAAGGTAAAAGGGATGAGATTTCAACAGCTCATTTTTTGGATAAAAATTGAAATTAAATTGGTCTTCACTCAAATCACACATAACACGTTTACACTTCAGGACCAAACTTTAAAGAGCGCATTTAGTTATTGTAACAAATTTTCATAACAAGGGGTACATTTAGGTGTTCTAAATGATAACAGTAAGGTCTCATATTCTAAACAATAATTATTGAAAAAGTTTGATTCAACAAGAAGCGAAAAAAAAAAAAAAAAAGCGAGTACCAAATCAGCCATATAACATATAAACAAAGTAGAACCCCTAACTGAAATATGTAGTAAGTTTTAAGGAAGCAATAGCAATATTGAGAACAAGGAGCGATGGCAGCAGCTTGGGGTGTCGCTCGATCTAGGGTTTGCTATCGGAACCCTATCTGGTCGGACGGAGGATCCGGATTCAGGAGGAAATGAAGCAAGACAGATTTGCGATTTCCTTTTCTATTTTGTCACTCGATTTCTATATCAGAGGTACGGGTGGGCAGGTCGGGCAGGTCGCTTAGGCGATATTTTTCCTTCAGACTATCGATGGCCTTTGGATCACAATCTGACGGAAGGTAGCGTTCGACTGCCGAGGATCCGGATGCCCGCAAAGTTGGCCACCGGAAGGAACAGTCCGACTCAGTAGCACTCTTCTGACTCTTATCTCTCGCCTTCGTGTCGAACCCTCCGCATAGGCATCAGCATTGGCAGCGCGCAGCTCGTAGGGAACCCGACCGTGTCTCAACTCTCAAGCCTTCGTGTCCCACCAACTTCTCATCACCATCCTCTCCTAAGTCTCCTTGCTCCCGCTCCCCACTCGCATCAGCAGAGCTCCAATTCTCTCGTCACAGACCATCCGCTTCATTTCGATGTATGGCACATTACTTGCAAATGTGCCTCGCATTGAAGGGGGTTTGCCTTCTCGTATGAAAGAAAGACGCCGGTGCTGTTGCTCAGCTCCTGAATTGTGTCTTTACTGTTCAAGAGCTGAGTCTGAATACAAGGGAGAGTTCGGTAATGAGCTTCATCTCTCTCTTTCTTTTTTATTTATTTAGTTGATGTTCTTCGTTTGTAATATTAATTACCTAAGGTCATAAAAAGGAGTCCAGTTACCATTTAATTTCTAATGATTGTACAAGGTCAAATAATATAGTAAAACTTTTAAACTAGATGTGCTTCTAGGCTAAGATACAGATGTTAGCCTGAAATATGAAAGCTGGAACTATTGTTGAGTTTCAACAGAAAAAATTGTTCAAGTTCCTGAAATATGAAAGCTGGAACTATTTACTTATGAGTGTACAGTCGTTAACGAAGATTAGTGACTGCATGCACTTTGAAATGGGAAATGGGTAAATACGAACATTTATGTATCAGCAATTGATGATTTAACACCCGTTCACGGGCAGTTTTGAACAGGTCATGTTTGTCATTTCATTCTAGTTTTGGACATTTGAATTGGTTTACACAGTTATGCCTTGTACTTGCACCTAGAATTCCTACTCTTTCATTTACATATATATTAATTTTTGTTTAATTATTATTATATTTTGTTCTTTCAAAATTAGCCATAAGACTCAGAAATCCCTGTAGTTTGTAGTACAATCAGAACAAGCGCCATTTTCAAATAACCAAATCTCATCAACCGTGAGATTGTCTAAGTAGTGTAATATGTCCAGGTGCTATGTACCACACCAAGGGATAGGAATATAAAGGAAACTGTAGGTGCTGAAATTTTAGCACAGTTGTGCTGAAAATTACTGGTGTGGCAGGTGTTGGCATCTTTCTGCCTTGCAATATATGTTACTGAAATCAGAAAAAAAGATGAGGTGACTATATAGTTTTAGTAAAAAAATTTGCCTACCTGTAATTTGAATTCTATTTTATTCTTCAAAATTACTCTACTTCTGGTCTGTTCTAGATCTTCTTTTAACTATTAAAGTTTCTTTCTAGGGTAAATAAACAATCTAAGGTGTTATGTGCTTATCTGAATTATGGCAATTTCTGTGTTCTCTTTCTTCCCCAGTGCCATGGCACCAATGATCGTCTCAGGCTCGTGGAACTGCACTGTCAAGGTGAGGAGTTTGGCAAACTGCAAACTTTGCTACACCCTGACTTTTTTCGGCTGTAGTGGCTATGTCAATGTTGATTCTGTCAGTTCTGATGGTTCGCTCTGTGCCAGTGATGGTAAGGATGCTTGTTACGCTCCTGTGGGACCTTGCTGAGCACAAGCATTTTTACTCTCTCGATGCTGATGCCATTATTCATGATCTTTGCTTCAGGCCTGTTCAGGCCTAACAGGTAGGTTTCTGAGTTTCTTTGTTGATTTTAATGATGATTTGGATATAAATGACATGTTGGTGGGGGTTTTTCCACTAAGTCTTGGTGTTGTTCAAGTACTAGCTGTGTGCAGCCATATAGAATAGTGTGAAGATTTGGGACCTTAAGAGCAAGTCCATCACACAGGGCCTGAAGCCCGACCATCAATCTTCCAAGCATCATGTTATTCTTTTTCTTTGATAAAACTGTCTGTCCCCTCTGTGACTCCACAAGCACCAGAGTACACTTTCCAAGCTTCTCAGTCTCAGCCTCAGATTGGTCTTAATGTGTACTTGATTGATCCTATCAGTATGCTATTGTTATAACTCATGTTATTGTTTATCACAAAACATTATATAATCCATTCGTTACACAAAACCAAAACATTTTATTGTTTATACTTTATACACTGACCGACGGTAATGGTTACTCTGAGACAATAACAGTAATTGCTCAGTGCTGGAAGCTGACAATGAAAGATCGTCTCTTATCTCATGATTAGGCGGCGGGCAACGAGACTGGATTGTTGCTGTGCTCTGTTTGTCACTATGTCGCTTCTGTCCAAAAGGGAGCCTGGTTGCTTGTGTAGAATTCTCGGATCAAAAGAAAGGTACACTTTGTTTTATTAATAAATTTCTAGCAATTTGGTGAATTAGTTTTCATTTCGTAATGATGTTCCACCCTTCCCAATGTGCCATGTGGTTTAATAAATAGTCCAAGGAATTATTAATGTAATAATATCAGGTTTGCTGTCTATAGTTGTAGCAATTTCTGCAGAATGGACTTAATTTAGAAATTTTCTCGCAGACATGCTTAATTTTTCATCAATTAATCCATTTAAGAGTTTTCGCCAGAGCTTTTTTGGCCTCTATGGTATTCTTCTTTTACTAATCTAATTACTTCTCAATGGTCTTCCAAAAAACTTGCTTTTCAAAAAGGAACTACCTGTAATTTTTTTTTCTTTTAAGTTTGATTTGAATCAAACTCAAGCTCTGTGCCATATTCAATTCTATAAATCAGTGCATCATATAATTCTAATTTGGCGAGCATTGACTGGTGGATTTTCTGAATATATCTGCTTGTTTTATGCATGGTTTACCTTAAACACCTAACAAACGTATTTCTCACAAATACTTGGACTTGCCGTGGCAATCCAGATGCCTAGCTAGGTTATTCCTTGAATTTGGTTCATTAATCAGTGTATTGAGCATATTTTTGAAGAATCTTCATTGAGCGCATTGAGATCTTTTCCTGTAATTAATGTATTCAAATACAAACTCTTTCTGGCATAAGGTGATGAATTGTAAATCGAACTTTTAACAGAATTATTCCCTTTATACGTTCTACATGAACATGTGGTTGTTGTTATGTGGTCAAGCAACAGAAAAGAAGTTAGGTACCAATTTGAGAGAGGGTGTGTGTCAGATCCAAAATATCTAATTGTCATTTCACAACTTTTTTCTAACTATTTGAACCTCTTTGTAATAATAATGATAAGTTTAGGGTCTTTGACGAAAAAACTTTGGGGCTTCGGTGAAAGTTTTAATAAATCAAATAAAATAATATTATTTCTAAAAAAAGGTGGTTTATACTTTTTTCTACCTATTAATCTCTCTTTGATATATATATGTATATCATTATATTCATAATCGACTCTTTTACATATCCAAAAAACTCATGGTCTTATGTATAAAGTTTCATTAAACCCTAGATTCTTCTCTTATCGACCGCCTTTACTCCTGCCGCTCTTTCTCCATTCCTATAAAAAAAAAAGCAAAAATCCCTAGTTTCAAGAAACCCTAGCTTCTTCCCTTATCAGCTGCTTTTGTTGCCGCCGCCTTTTCTCCATTCCCACACCCCTGCCTCTGTCAATCAAATTCCCATTAATCTTAATCACAACTTTCACACATATTCATTTGATTCCTCTTGACTCTTCGCTCTGTTGTTTGTTCGAGAACTTTCAGTTTCAATTCGATTGTGCTTGATTGGTGTGCGCAGTTGGAATTTCCATACTCTGTTGCTCATTATTGTAAGTAATTGTGCGATTTTGATTTTGATTCCTTGATCTCTTTATTAAGGTAACAGGTCTATAATTAAATTTTCATTTTGTTTTATTAACGAGTATTTGATATGTTGGCATATTTAACAGAATAGTAGTTCTTTTTTGGTTTGTGATTGTTTTTGAAAGCTCGAATATGGAATTCTGGTAAAGGGATTCACATGCAGAGCAGAATGGCCTAGTTAGTTGTATACATGTACTAGCTATGATAACTATGGATTAAGTGGTGAAGAACTAGCAAACTGGCAATGATAAACAGAAAGTACCTCTTGTTTCTTATATCAGAAGTTGCTCACCTTTAGACGAAAAGAATGGTCCTTTCTCTTTTTCTCTCTCTACATTTTTGGTTCAGAAATTTGTAGGAAGTTAAGTTATTTCGTTCTCTCAAATTGAAAGAAATGAACACTTTGTAACTTTCCAAAATGATCCATGCTAGCTATGTCTCTAAACTTATGATTTCCATGAGTATTTTCTTTTTGGTTGCCAAAATATAGTTTTAGTTGTTGCAAGCAGTTTTCTCTCTTTTTTTTTTTAAATACTTCTCTATTTGAAACAAAGTGAAATACCAGTTTGTAAGGATGTAGATCTGTTTAGTACTATGTAATTTAATTACTATTGAATAATTGAAACCTGAATAATGGAAGTTGTACTGATTCCTTTTCTTTATTAATTTGGAGTAAAAAAATGTTTTTCATTTTCCAACTAAACGAACTACGATTCCTTTCTCTTTATTAGTATATTGAAATTTCTATAATATAGTTGGTATATAACCTTTCCTATGCTACAATTTTTCTCAGACATCATCCATTCTTAATAATAATCAATGGACAAAGGACTCTGAATAATTTGACTATAATAGATGTGCTGCAAAGTACTTTCTGATTTTTTGGGAACTATGTATAAAATATTATCCGCGTGTTATGTAAGAAAGGCAATTCTTTTAAACTTGCATTACAGGGTGAGAGCTTAACTTCTGTTTCTTCCTAATTTTGTGTAGGATATTGCAATGGTACTATTTAGAGGAGCGGAGATGCTAAATACGGAACTAGAACTCTTACTTCAACTCGATGAATCATTTTTTGGCATGAGCTGTCTAGAAAAGGAAGCAAGGGGTGCTCTGCAACTTGCAAGGAAAGAGAAAAGCTGCTTATGGTCTTCAAGGTATATAATTCAAATTCTTGAACATTCTATTTCACTTTACACTCAAAAAGTTGATATATATTTTTTTCCCTCTGAAATCTCCCAATAGTGATTTTAAGCTGATACAAACTAAGTCTGCTTCATCTCTTCTCCAAGTTTACTGAGAAAAGATAAATAGAGAAACAATCTTAACATATATAACTAACTAACATGTGTACTGATTTGCGTCGCATTGCATCACATTGTGTATATATATAGTAATTAAGTTGTCTCTGATTGAGAGTATTTGGACCGACTTCAGCTAATATGGAATATAAAACATAAGAGAAAAGGACTAATGAGAGATTACTGCAGAGAATGGAAAGCTGCTATGTGGCACAAAGTTCTTCAAGCGAGCCTGCAACATATGGGAGGAAACACTGCCAGGTGGATCTCGTCTCTTCTTAGTTCTGATTCCAATTTCAGGATCAGTAGTACTGGTCTATTGGAACAGATTAAGAAGCTGGAGGACAGATTGATACAGATAGAGGCAGGGACCGAGATTCAAGAACGGGGTGTTACCTCAAAAGGGGCGCAAGAGGTCTCAAGCTGCAAAAGCTACATCAAAAGAATATGACCTTGATCCGAAGAGGCTTAGAAAGTGAGTACATGTGATCTTTACTTGACTGCTGGATCTAACCTCCAATTCAAATGATTGTATCAAGTGTTCATAGCTTGTTGAGAAAATAAGTTTTCCATACAATTGGTGGCCTATCATTTTGTTATTGAAGCATATTCTCAATATCCTTGTTTTTTCCAGCTGTAGGTTGGCAGCAAATATAGCCTCAAGTGAGAAAGGGGTAAAGGAAGACCTCAAGTTGCTGAAAACTCTGCGTAACTACAAATGTTTAATAGTATGACAGGAAAGGTGAACTTGTAAGACCTCTAGGCATAGAGAGATGTCACAAGAAGCCTTAGACATGATTGCAGTAAAAGCAGTAGAAGAGAAGATGAAATCTAATGCTGGTTTTCTAAATTGTTAGAAAATTGTCTGTTCTTTATTTAGGTTCATGGGATTGTATATTGTGAACCCATGGGTTTTTTTTGTATATATCTGTTAAGCCTGCTTGCCAGGGAGAATCGAGGGTTTATTTATTATTATTTTTGTGGAATATTGTATGATTTATATGCAATGAAAAATCAGTGGTACCAAATACCATCTTTTCATTAAAAAAAAATGTTACTTACCCAAGAGTTACTTGTTGCGTTATGGTCTGTGACATTATGGTTTGGAGGATTACTGTATTGTAGATGACAATTTATAATCTGGCACGAGTCATCCTTATTATTTTTTTTAGAGGACTTGATAGTGGCTATCAAGTGGGAGTCATCCTTATTTTACTCGTGTCTTTTACTGATATAAGTGGATTTCTGGCTTGATACAAGCAGGCAGCCTTGCTTGTCTGTTTTTTGTTAAACGAAAAAAAAAAAAATCGTTATATGACAATGTGCTTCTTTTTTAACCTTTTGGGTCTTGTTTGTTTGTTGCCTTTTGACATTTTTCTTATTTCGTGTAGACCTTTATCTTATTCAAAAAAAGTTCTGAAGTTAGTTCTCATCGACGTCCTACTTTTTTGCTCGGTTGCATGGTTATACATACAGGATTAGTAATTATACTTTTGAGACTTATCTGATATTTTTACTTTTATACGGCTATGATAGAATGGATACCGGTATCCGCTATAATTTACTTATATTAGATATAGATACTAGAATGTACACTCTTGTATTAATTTATTCCAACAAAAAAAGAAACCTTTGAAAATCGGTACATATATTAATGCCTTTACGTGGACTATCATCAAGCCTATAATTTGTTTCTATGGAATTGATAGGAGCCTATCTAAGATTGGTGCTTATGGGCTTTTCATCAAAAAAAAAAATAATAATAATAATAAATAAATAAATAAATAAAAAGAAGAAGATCTAGACTGGAGAGTAAACGGGAGTTTGATCTAGATTGGAGGGTTTTAATGAGATTTACTGATTACTCTGGAACTGCTAAGCGCTACAGTTTTAAATAGGAGGCCAGTGATTTGCCAAAAAAAAAAAAAAAAAAGGAAACAGAAAAGTAGGCTGATGCACCGGATTTTATGTGCCTGTCCTACTACTAACAATAAATTAAAACGTATACAAGTCCTTTTCCAATAGTTTCTCTTTTTATTTCTGTAGATTACTGCACAAAAATATAAGTAGGAATGTTTATGTGGGTAGAAGAGTAGTTGAAGCGATATCTTTTTCAGGAGAAGATTGTTATTTATTTATAATTATTAATTATAATTGGTATTGAGTTCTGCTAATTAGTTCTTTGCTAGCTTACCGTTCATTTTTTTTTTCTTATCAAATAAGGGAAATTTAAAGTCCGATGGATTGCTCCAGGACCATGGTACTGAAAAAACAATATATATTTCCTGATACTCATTGTGTAATATTCTTTAGAAGGATGCCTCTGCATTTTTTCCTTAATTCCTAAAAGATAAATAATTTTCAATGTCCAACTTTTAACTCATTTTGTCGATCCTTTATCCACGTTGGGACCAAAATCAAGCAGTATCAACCTTATGAAAAGTCGTAATTAACCATCTTATAATCGAAATACTGCACGTATAATAAAATTGTGATTTACACAGATAATAAAAATATAAAATTATGAAAGTTTTGGTTGCAAGTTGGGCTGTGCAATAATGACCGGCAAGTCTGACACGCCACAAATGATCCTGATACAACAAGCCTTGATGATGGATTTTTCTGTTTTCTGTAAGGATGACTGGATAAGAACTCCAGTCTGGAGGAATTTTTGCCTGCTCAATGCTCGGTTGCTTTGCAATTATTTAGGGATTGGCTTTATTATATTTATTTATTATCGTTATTTTTTTTAATTAATGAGCAATTCATCAATGCATGCATGATTTCCTATCATGACATGAATTCCACCTGTTTCAAAATGATTGGGTAGTCCCAGACTAAATATGGCACTGGAATGATGCTCTCTAGTGTAAGTATCCAGACCACTAGATGTTATTATGATTTTGTTTACCATTTATGATTATTAATCGAGAATGGATTGTATGATTCTGAGCGAAAAAAAAGTCCTGCAAAATTAAACAAATTAATTATAGTTATATGTAATAATGATCATCGAGATTGTCAACGACACAGAAAACACTGCTTGGATTTATTTCTCGTGGGGTTCTAAAAATATATAGTTTCATTGGCATTTTAGTCTTGTATCGTAGACAGGATCCGTCGGCTCAGACGATACAACTTTCTTACTATTTATGTATTCTTTATTTCTTGTGATTTAGTGAATATAGCACTCATGATTCATGTTGGTGCTCAATAGTAGAATTAACAAGTTTTAAAATTTGTCCAACATTTTAATATAATTTAATTACTCATATTATTTAGGAATATTTCACATATTTATGTCGCATAGAGTGTACTATTATAATGCAAAAGTAATGTAAGGTTATTATATTTGACACGTGCATTTATTAATTTAATTTTGACAAACTAAGAATAATAATGTCACAACAAATTACGGTTTATCTCACAGATCAAGCTTTTTTTTTTTGAGAGAGAGAGACAGATCAAGCTTTAATACTAGTAAAGTGCTAAATAATTCTTCTGTGCTTAATGCCGCTAGTACTATATTTGTAACTTTATAATATGCTTTGAATAATTGAATCAAAATATCCCGTTTAGTACATAAAAGCAAATAATTTTACGTATAAAGAACAATGAAATAACTCTAAAGAATATCAAAATATAATAATATTAAATAAAAACAGATATAATCCGTAAGAGGAAATTTGTTATTTTTTCACTTTTTTTTTTTGAAGTCGTGAAAAAAAAATTCTCTAGCCTGAACTTAAATAAGAAGAGAAAATTTAATAAGAAAAAACAATGACCGAAGCAATCATGTTTGGAAGTATAGAATAGCAAGCAAGGTTTTTCAAAAAAAAAAAAATAGCAAGCAAGCACATGGTGTTGTTTTGGTGGTTCACCGAATCAAAGTTTCTGTTGGATCATAATCAAATCCAATGCAGCACTAACGACAGGCAGTGCAGTTGGTAACTTGGTAAGGTGCAGCACTAACATGCAAAGATCAAAACTGAACCGAGTCATGACAAACGGGTCCTACTCTTTTATATCTTCCATCCACCCGCAACAGATTTTACTTATAAGCCTGCGCCTCATAAACTTTAAGCGGTGAGCCGCTAAGGGACAGTACAGGTGGGCCATATGTAGTCCCGGCGCACGTGGACAAGAGAGGAGCTTTTACCTAGGCTGGGCCCACCAATTGAGGCTTTATCACTTATATTAAATATTAAATATTAAATATTATATAGCTTAAAAAAGTTTGTAGTTAATTTGAATCTGGATTTTGAAGTGATTATTTTTTGTTTGGTTTCTGAAAGCCTTGACAGCATAGGTTATTTTTGGCTGGAGCCAAAGCATCCCAAAAGCTGATCTTCTTTCTATATTTATGAAATTCTTGTATATTATTATATTTATTGTATCAGCTTAAAGCTGCATTGCAGATTTTGATGTTATAATTGAGGCCATAAGAGACTCTATTCCCTCAGAAAAAAGAAGTGCTATTCTCAGAACCTTTTTCCTTTCTCGGAAAATGATATTTATTTTTGAACTATGTGAAAAGGAGTAGTTATTGTACGGTGAAAACGAAAAATTTGTATTGAAATAAAAGGAACAATGCAGTAAGTATGTATGTGTGTCTATAGTAAAAAACGGGAAACTTGTTCTTGGACAGTTGAATTTTGTTTCTCTCTCTCTTTTTTATATAGGAAATGAATTTACAGGAGGCTCCAGCTAAAGCTATAAGTAGAGTGCAGTGAACGATGATAAGTTGCTAACTACGACTAAAAGACAAATAAGTATTAACTATGAACTTCTCCAGTGCTTGAGAATTGGAGAAAAGAAAAAGCACTTTTCTCTTTTTCACATGACATCACACACCTCGGTCCTCGGATGCCTCTGCAACGGTACTATCTTGTAAATCTCGCAAAGTCAAGGGTAGTTTTGTAATTTCCTCTTATCGGATGCTCCCTAACATCCTCGGTTGACTGTGCAGCTCTAAACAAGTCAATCCTCTGCTTGTCGTTGACTCAAATAATCTCCATTTTCAATCACTGGAGAGATAAACACTTACATACTTGGTGGATAAGAACTGGAGAGAATTAGTCCTCCCGTTGTTTATTGTTGTTTATGCTGTCCAAAGTTTGTCGTCTTAGCTCTCTCATAACTTCATTAATAGTCCACCTAGGCACTTACTAAAGTTGAATGACAATAATACCCTCACCCTGTCATGTCATACTCCAGTTCTCCAGTTTCTCTTTGTATACAGAAATTCAGTTAGCGGGTTTTTTAGCACATTTTAATGAGTTGCCACATAATTTACAAACAGTAGAAGATATAAGGAATCCAAACATATATTCCTTTCTTCTCCTTTTAACCCTGCTCATTTTATTTACTGTACATCCCACCTCACTTATACACAGCAGAAAACAGAGCACTGTCGCCATGGCCATTTCTATCTCTCTTTTCTCTCTCTTTCCTTCTCCTTCTTTCTCTTTCTAGAACCTCTCGAAAAAATGGCGAGAAACCCACCAATGTATCTCCATCTCCCCCTTCACATCTTCATTGCTCTCTCTCTTCTCACTCTCTCCGCTCTTTCACAAACACCCAACCCAACTCCTCTCAACTGCTCCGACCTCTCTCGCCTCTGCACCTCCTTTCTCGCCTTCAAACCAAACCCAGTACCGGCTTCAGCTGACCCCGCTGCCTCCATTCGATCAATGTTCGACGCATCACCGGCCGACATCTTCACCGATCCCACCAGCAACCCCGGCTACTTCTTTGTCAGAAAGAACTGCTCTTGTCTCTCAGATAGGAAGTACCTAAGCAACACCACCTTCACTGTGCCGGCACAATCAAGTGGGCCCGTTGCGACACTCGTCTCTGACGCATACCATGGGCTCGCATTCTTGCCCAACATGACCCGTTTGGCCAAAGCCGGTGCGGTCGTGTCGCTCCATTTGCTTTGTGGGTGCTCTAACGGGTTATGGAACTACTTGCTGAGCTATGTGTTAGAGGAAGGGGATTCAGTCGAGTCGCTCGCCAGCCGGTTTGGGGCTAGCATGGATTCAATTGAGACAGTTAACGGGTTAACGGGTCCTGACGGCCTCGTGCCCGGGACGGTGCTTTATATCCCTCTTAATTCTGGTGAGCTGTAATTTCCATTTTGAACATACACGGTGAACTATTGTTATTTATTGATTTTTGTTCTCCAAGAGTTAGTGACAGTTTGTTAGCGAGACATTGACAGAGCATCTGAGTTGGAATTGTTAACTCTAAAAGGCTGGGACCTTTTGATTTGGCAGATTTCTAGTTTGATTAGGTATTTGGTCTCTAATTGTGAAGGTCTTCCAAGTAGTGTTAGATAACTTGTGCTGATGGTTTGTCATAATTGTATTTTTACAAGGACAGAATGCACCGAAATTTTTAATAACAGAAAAAAAAACATCGGAAATTTTAAAAGGCGCAAAGAACAAAATTTTTTTTTAAAAGGCGCATCGCTATTGCGCCGTTCAAAAGGGCGCAATAAGGATGAGGAAAAAGACAAAAGTCAACGCCTTATTGCGCCCTTTTGAACGGCGCAATAGGGGGAAAAGGACAAAAATTTGAATTGCGCTGGTTTTCCGTGCTCTCTTTTACTTTTGGACAGTGCATTATTTCGGCAGAGCCTTTATTTCGGGACAAAAAATTTTGTATTATATTCTTTAATAAAAGTAATATAATTTATTATATTATATTATCTAATAAAAGTAATAATATTTATTCAATAATATTATTTATAAAAGTAATAATATTTATTCTATTATATTATTAATAAAAGTAATATAATTTATTCTATTATATTATTAATAAAAGTAATATAATTTATTCTATTATATTATTTAATAAAAGTAATATAATTTATTATATTATATTATTCAATAAAAGTAATTTATTCTATTATATTATTTAACAAAAACAAAAAGAGCACGGAAAACCAGCACAATTCAAATTTTTGTCCTTTTCCCCCTATTGCGCCGTTCAAAAGGGCGCAATAAGGCGTTGACTTTTGTCTTTTTCCTCATCCTTATTGCGCCCTTTTAAACGGCGCAATAGCGATGCGCCTTTTAAAAAAAAAAATGGTTTTTTTCGCCTTTTAAAATTTATGATGCATTTTTTTCCGTTATTAAAAATTTCGGCAGAATGCAACTTCTACAAATATGGCTAAAGAGGGACCAACTATCACATGCTAGCAAGGGTCAACAGAAAGAAAAAATAAATGAAGTTTTAACTTGCAATGATTGTTCCACTTACCTACTCCCACATTTATTTCACAATCAACACCTAAATTGTTCTTGAAATTTATTACTTTTGGGAGATAATAACTGAATGAAATGATGCCAGTCTGGCCTCTTTATTTGGTTAATTATTAGTCTTTTATTGTAAGTATTCCACACATTGTTTCAGGTACCATCTAAGTCCCTTTGATAAATAATAAGTACATAGTCTAGTCTATACCAAATTATCAATAATCAAGGAGTTCTTTTCATACATGACCGATCTATATCAGGTGGAGCGTTGTTGTGTATTGGCTGTGCACCATTTTATTTATTTATTTTTGTAAGATCATTTGCATATATTGTACACTCAGTTAAATTTTTTTTTAGTATTTTGTTGAAATTTTTTTTTTTAATTTTATTCTAATGTAAATGTTGCCATCAACATACTATTTATATAACTTTTTACTTCTACAGTTCCAGGTCATCTCTATATATCAGCATCTCCTTCTCCTGCTCCTTCTCCAGGGCCATCCTCTGGCACATTCGAAGGTACAGTATATAACTTTTTGCAATTAATGCTTATGAATTTATTTATTAAAAATGAAACTCAATTGTTATTTAAGTAGCTTCTCTCGGATTTTGCTGGATAAAAGCATAGATTCTCTTCAAACACCCTTTCTGAACTCTTCTTATACTTAAGTTTACAGAATCTTTTTATTAAGATTGTACAGCGGCTTGACAGGGTAAATTTTTTTTCATGAATGTGCAAAACTCTAGAACCAAACGAGGCCTAATGCCTTTTTAAAATAAGAAAATCCCAAGCTTGATCAAGAGGCAAAAAGGCATTCCTTAGATAAATGCTACCTACAACAAACAAAACTTCATTTGCAACTTATGGTAATTAAATATTTGAGGCAAGTATGGAGGAAATCATTAGTACATTGGAATGCTGGGCCAACTGTTACTTGTTAAACAGCCTTACTAAATTAATGATCAATTTAATTTTGACTTGTTGGTAAATTAAAAAATTTTCCAATCATTTCAGATTGGGCCCATGTTGGGTAATATTTATTAGTATGATGCCACCATAGCAAATGGCCTGGGTAATAGACATGGTTAGGTCTCGAAACGCCAATCTGTTATCCATCCAATAATATCTGAGTGTACAATTGGATCTGGATCAGCTCTTAACTGGGTTCTGATGAGATCCAGGTAATCAGTTAAATGACCACCTGTACAACTGATACTATTACCATACCAGCATTCTCTGATAATTTTGGTCTGGTTTTAGAATTTACAGAATTTTCATATTTAGAATTGTCAACTTCCCAACAACTACTTTGCTTATTTTTGGGTTTTCTATTTTTCATTTCAGATATCCAAGAGCATCATACAAAGTTCCCCTATGCCTGGGTTGTTGGTAGCATGGGGGTTGCTCTTGTTCTAATTGCCTTGTCGATTCTCTCGCTATTTTTGTACAAGTCTTTCAATTCGCATCTCCAAGATTCAAGAAACTCCAGAAAAGTACCGAACCAACCTGTCTCACACAAATTCCAACTCCTTAAAAGCTCAAGCTTCCTCTATGGCTCTGGGAGATATCTGTGTTGCAGTTTTGGAGACCTGAAGCAGCCTCGTGATGATGCAGCTAACCACCATGTAGATATTCCTAGTGGTCAGTTACTAATTTCTTTGTATCCTCTTACTGTTAGATTTTATCCCTCTTTTACTTTTCTATGAGTGTTTTTGGCATACTTGTGCTTTCAGAAATTGTAGTTGTATTTGTAACATTTAGTAAGGTGCAACTTAAGGGTGATTTATCAATGTTAAAAGAAAGTTTGATAGCCAGCAAAAGTCTGTTATCAACCAGCATGTACCAGAATGGCTTGGTGAGATTGTACCAGCATAAAGCTACAATTGATTCGACCATTTACTTTTTAAATACTTATCATTTGTTAAAGACATTTTCTAGAAGAAGAAGAGAAAGAAAAGAATGTATTTTTCATACTAAACGTTCATGGTGGCCTGTTTGGCAGGTATGGTAGTTGAAGCCTTTGACAAGGAGAAACCAGTTGTTTTTACATACCAAGAAGTATTAGGTTCTACTGACTCTTTCTCGGACTCCAATCTGCTTGGCCATGGGACATATGGCTCGGTGTATTATGGTGTTCTTAGAGAACAGGTTTGTATTATTAGATTATATAATATTCACTTTCATATGAACCCCTTCAAAACCTCGAAGTATGGTATATACCCTTGTTAATTGGAAAGTGTTATGCATATTTTTAAAAGCTTTTTCATCAAAAGTTGTACAGGTATCGGTGCTATTTTGTAACTTTTCATTGAATATTGACATACTCTCATTCAGAGTGCAAATTATGTTTTGAGGTCTTACAGGGGCCACGTGAGACTTATCCTTTTCCTATCTCTTAATACAATATCCATGCATAACCTGTGAAAGGGCAATATGCCAAACAAAATTACAGGAGGTTGCAATAAAAAGAATGACAGCTACGAAAACAAAGGAGTTCATAGCTGAGATGAAAGTTCTTTGCAGGGTTCACCATGCCAACCTGGTATGATTACGTTCTGTGCTTTATTTCTTTTCTCTTTTAAGAAATAGGGGCCTTTTTGTTTTTCATACTTGTAACCATTCATTGCACTGTTTTGTCAAGGTAGAATTGATTGGTTATGCTGCTAGCAATGACGAGCTCTTCCTTGTTTATGAGTATGCTCAAAAAGGATCTCTTAAAAACCATCTTCATGATCCCCAAAACAAGGGTAATCCTGACTTCTCACTGAAGTTATTACTGCTATATCTTTCCATGGAAGAATAGCCTCTATCTTTAGACATTTATAACTAAGTTAGTTAAGATACTCCACATGAAATTCTACTACTACCAATTGTCCAAGTTTACTTTATATTTTATTCTGCTTTTGTTGTACTTCTATTGTCCAAGTAATGAAATTAGCAAATATTGAGATGATCTTTTACCTGCTTTTATGTGCAAAAAGCACTTACTTCAGATATCACTTCACATAAGTCAGCCTATTTGAAATTGAACCTTCACAGTTTTAAAATTTTTTATTATATAGGCCAAACGTCATTGTCATGGATTTCTAGGGTTCAAATTGCACTTGATGCTGCAAGAGGCCTCGAATACATTCATGAACACACAAGAGACCATTATGTTCATAGAGACATCAAGACCAGCAATATATTGCTTGACAGTTCCTTCAGAGCCAAGGTTTTTACATAATTTATGCCCCTTCAACTCTAACTAATAACTGATTGTAGTTCACTAGTTCAGTTGTAATTATTGTTGATCTCTCCGTTTTGCCAATGGCTATTTCCAATGACTTAATTACATATGTCATATATGTGCCGCACTTCCCACTTGAACCTTCCAATTTTTTGAAAAAGAAACAATATTAATTTTATCTGGTGCATAATTCTGTGCCATTCTATGTTTTACAAAATTATTATTCTGACTGTCACCTTCATCAGTAATTTTAAATTATTGGTTATGTTAATTCCCTTTTTGAGATCACTTTTCAATTCAATTGTTGGTTATGTTAATTCACTTTTTCTCATTGGAAGGTAGCATTCCCCTAAATTAAGAGTTTTATATTATTATTACTGTGTAACTATAGTATGTTAAGTTGTGAGCTGTGTCTCTTTTGTAGATTTCTGATTTTGGGCTTTCTAAGCTAGTTGTTAAGTCTGGTGAAGAAGAGGCTTCAGTTACGAAAGTTGTCGGCACATTTGGTTATTTGGCTCCTGAGTAAGTCCATTTTAACTTGTATAAGCTCGAGAACACTTTATTAATATAATATGGTATCAGTTCCCTCAAAGCCTAGTTGAGCCGCTGTCATACCTTTATCCTAATTTGTGCAATTTTATATCAATTTTACATGCTATCCTGCTCAATTAACCCTCAATTCACAAGTTCTTCTTGAGCTAAGCATTATTTCAGTTCCATGCCAATTTATTCCAATTGAGTTCATTTCAGTAACTAACAGCACTGAAATGGTATTGAAACATAGCTGTTAATTTTATAAAAAGCATCTGTTTACTGTTTGAACTGAGTTTTTAGGATTTCTTAGGTACTTGCGAGATGGTCTGGCAACAACAAAAAGCGATGTGTATGCATATGGGGTAGTGCTTTTTGAGCTTATTTCTGGAAAAGAGGCCATTACACGTACGGAAGGGATAAATATGGCTAATTCTGAAAGGCGGTCTTTAGCCTCAGTTGTAAGTTTTTTTCTTTTTTGTTCTTTTCTTGGAGTAACTTTTTTTATTTGAAAAGTAAATATCTCAATGTGAAATCAAGGACTGATTAAGATGGACATGGGTAATAAGAACTTTAATATGACTTTAAATATTTTATGAAGCCCTCCAAATAATTATCACTCTCCTTGTTGTGAGCTTCTTTTTCCCTATAAATATGATAGAGGTGTTATAAGTCAGTCCTTAATGACTGCTAAGCTCAATTTTGGTGATTAAGCAACCTTAGTTTCAATTTTCAGATTTGTATCACTGAATGCATGCCAGTAGTCCAGTTATCCATGTGATAAACGCATGGGGAGAATTTGTCCAAAACTTTTATTCATGCTTCTATAGCTTATCAAGTTCCTTTATTTGAACCATGCAGATGTTGAATGCTTTAAGAAATACAGCTAATTCAATGAGCATAGAAAGCCTCAAGGAGTCTATTGATCCAAACCTTATGGATCTATACCCTCATGATTGTTTATTTAAGGTAACTTATTTTGCTAGTCGCAGCATTGATCCATGCTTAAAGAACCCTATTGTTTCAATGAAAAATTCGCACTCAACAAACAATACAGCTGTTGGATTTTAGGTTGTGTATATATATTATAAGAAACTAGCTCGAATCACAAGCTGACGTGTCTATAAATATACTCTAATAGATGGATATAAAAATTCTAATGTTCCCTTCTTTTCCTGTGGTCCAATGTAAGATGGCAATGCTTGCAAAACGATGTGTGGATGAAGACCCGATACTTCGGCCGGATATGAAGCAAGTAGTGATTTCTCTCTCACAGATACTTCTTTCCTCTATTGAATGGGAAGCCACACTGGCCGGGAACAGCCAGATTTTCAGCGGCCTTGTGCAAGGGAGATGATGGGCCTATCTTCTTTCTATATAATTATTTTTGACAAAATTATAAAAGTGTTCGTAAAGAATCCCAAATCTCCTGTCTTGGTCCTTGGAGTTTTTCCAATTCACACTTTGATCCCTAAATATTGTGATTTTGCCAGTTTGGTCTTTATGTCATTTGTATAAAAAAGACATTTGACTAAAGGGCCCAGGGGAATGTTTCATGGGACATCTTAGTAAGTAATTACTGATTGCACATCAGCATGGATCATGTGGAGCAGGTCAACCATGACCCGGACTCATCCATCTTAACGGAGTTATATGACATGGACAAAAACGAAATGTGCAAATGTTCAGGGATCGAATTGGGAATTCTTCAAGGCTAATCCATCCTGTACTTGTTCAATATCATAGTGTCTGTTTTTCTTTTTCCTTTTTTGTTTGCACCAAGCTTTGTCAGTGTGCTTTTTCATTTGGAAATTTTTGTATTTACTAAGTGTTCATTAAGGGTTCTGCCTTCTTTGTATATTTTTGTGTTTACTTGATACCTATATCTTCTGGTATGTGGGACCAGAAATTTTTGACAAGGCCAAGATTATTTACAATTAAAAATAGTCGAATGCGTGGTAGTGCAAATTAGTATTTATGTTTTCCTTATATATTATCAAAGATACGGAGGCATGTTGTTGGCATCATTTGCGTAATTCAATATCTGATCATGGAACCTAAATACTAGGACAATTTTACTCTTTGCAAAGTTTCTGTTGTGAAATGCTTGTGATGAACTTTAGAAGATGTTGCTTATGAGTTATGATTCTAGTTCGAAGAAAGATTAAGTGTTGGCTTATTGAGTTCGCAACACGGACATCAAAAGTTAGGTGGATTTTTTAGTAACTTCCTTGCTACGATTATATACAATTAAATTGTAATATCATGGATTGATTCGTAAAAGTGTTCCTGTATTAAAATGAAGTGATCAAAATGTATAGCCTCGTGGCCCACGTCTGATATGTTCTATACCAACGATATTTGTACCAATTTTGATAATGGGAAACTAGAAGATGGTCGGTACCAATTTTGATATTTGTACGATTGGAGAGGAACGCCCTTCTGGGCTGAGAAAGCCCACAGTTCATTTTAAAGCATCCAGTAGTCACTTGGGCCGGACCAGTTTCTCACTCATATGAGTGATGAGTCATGTCCGGGAATTGTTTCTCATTTTTTAGAGATCCACTCCGTTGAAAAATGACTCAAATACCTTTGGCAGAGGTGCAGTATCAGATGTAAAATGAAAGAATGAGAAGGACATTTTTGTCCAAATAAAAGTGGATCTCCAGGTATTGCTTTCTACACTCTAAAAAATTAGAGATGCACTACTCTTGTATAAAAATACTCTTTTCATTCTTTCAATTCATTCCAGTTTGAAATAAGTTGAAAGTACGAAAAGACATTTTTGTCTAAGAGGAGTGCCTCTCCAATTTTTTTTTTGAAGTGCAGGAAGCAATTCCCAACTTGGGAGAAAGCAATTCCCGTCATGTCCTTCTTCCCGCGACGGTTTTCTCTCTAATTTTTTTTTTTTTTCAGAAATCTCACTCCTGAGTCCTGACGCTTCTCCTTTTGCGAGAAACCCTAAAGCCTCTCTCTCTCGCTCCTTCGTTTCGCGAGCAGCAATGGCAGCACCAAGCACGTGGGTCCCACACATCGAGTCCTTCGTCGACGCTTCTCGCACCTCTTCGCAGCACGTTCGTGCCTCTTCTTTTCTCATCTCTCTCTGATTTTGATACAAAGCAATCACAGTCACTTCCATTGCATTTTTTTTTTATCGTCACAGGACGTCAGTCTTGAGGCTATTGCTACGTTAGTGAAAAAAAGACATCATCACCCTTTTGAAAGTGGTATGATTATTCTATGAAATCTATTGTACAAATTTCCCTTACCAATGATAAATGGAGTGGTTAATCAACTGTGTTACATCTTTTAATTAGAAAAAGGTAAGTCAAATAAAACTGACCTCTTGATCTGATGACATTATCATTGGTAGTCAGATACATCTCCATCTCCCTTACCTGACATTATCATGATCGCTCTGGCGGTGGCGTGATGGCGACGCAAGCAAGCACAGGAGGTGCCGTGGAAGCGAGCGGCGGAGAGCCTGCTACGCTGGAGGAGGCCTACACCATCAACGTCGTCCCCTCCAAGCTCTTGTTCAAGTTCTGAAAGCAGCTTGACGGCCTCCGCGTCGGCATCGACCTCGAGGTCTCTCTCTCTCTCTCTCTCTCTCTCTCGCACAGAACTCTTCGTTTATTTTCATTTAATTGAGTTTCACCTGAGATATAATTCCATTCCTACATTACAATCAAATTGACCCTATATTTCAATGACTTGATTGATGCTTAATTAATTGTGGCTAAATTTGTGTTTTTGCTTATACCCTACAATTTTACATGTTCCTAAAATTAGAGAAATAAATAAAAAAAACAGAATTGATGGACATCCTTTGGTTTGTGCTAATTCATTCCATTAGGGAACCTTATCCTTTCTACCCCTTATTTCAGTTCTTTAATTATGAAGTCAATGACTACGAGGCCAAGCTTGTGCTTAAGCCTACAAGTACCGAGCGAAACTGGAAATTCCTGTATCGCCCCGTACATGGAGATGTCCAACTCCTCTCTTCCAAAAAGATTCCAGTTACTAAATATTTGAATCTCCAGGTTTTTCCTTAATCATCCCTCATTTTAGCATTTCAGTGCTATTGCTTTAGTTTCACCAACTAACCAAAAATGTTTAAACAAATTATATTCTCTAGTGCAGTCTTTGACAAATTTTAATCTCCATTCCTTTCAAATTCATCATTTTTTCTTTACATTAGTTCCTAGTTGTAACAAAATAACCAGGCTGGTGTATATGTAGAAAAGTATGTTTCTCATGTCAATTAATGTATTATAGCGAAACTTCACATCTGGTCTTTGAGCTGTTTTGAGTTTTTACAACTTAAAATACATCAATTATGCGGTAGACTAATAGTTGTATTGTGTTTATTCGAAGGTTGGTTGGCAGTAACCATGGTATTGTTTAATTGATACCAACACTGATATATGATGTTTCCAGATGCATAGATTTTATTATTTGTTGAGTTAATTACGAAGAGTTTGGTAAGCAAGGTTTGTCTCTTACAACATGGTGTCTTACATAATTATGGTATCAAAGCTGCAGGATCTCATATAGCACTTGATATGTCTCAACTACTGTCAAGGTCTGCAAATGCCTTTGTTATATGCACTTCTGACTTGTGTCCACATTCCACAGAATATTCAAAAACATTTTATATGATGATTACTGCTTCTATTTTCTATAAATAATGGCCAAAGCTTTGCATGGTCTGTTATACGTCATTATTTTAACTTGTAAAAAAATGGTATGCTAAAAGAACTTTTGGTTAAGGCATACAAAAAGCTGGATGCTATATAGAAGAAGTGCATTACATTACATAATTGGTTGCTCTTCAAATCTGAGGTTCTCCAGTACCAGTTTTGTATAAAGATGAGGAGCTCTTCGCAATTTTTTATAACACAAGGTCTTTCTCTTAATTATGAGTTGACAGGTTGGGATCGGGCATAGCTTCCACTTAAATGCAACTGGATGGAAATGGAAGGTTTCAACTTCTCTAGGTGGAGATGGTGTCTCTGAAATTAGAAACAAAACCAAAATCAGTTTCTTTCCTGGCTTTGATTTAAGGATTGGCTGGAGAGCTGAATATATACTTCCTGAGATCCACGGGTAATTTTAAAATTGCTTTTCAGTATATAACTGTAAATACCTAGCTGATATCATACCAGTAATATTACTACTTTGTTGGGTTCCATTATTATTTTCCTTGATTCTGGTTGAAAACCTAAAATAAATGAGAATCTTGCATTTTAGCAATACAGCTGGTAAGTCTGAGAGACCTCACTTATCTAACTGACCCAACTGAAGTATTTACAAAATGACATTGACCCTTACCTGATCAATCAGTAATCACATATTTGGATCACACCCGACTCAACGTGTCCCAATATATTTCCTGACCAGAAACCTAAACTTGCCCTACCAGAAAGAAAAATCCAACATGCATTATCAATTTTGTTGGGATAATACCAAAATGATCTGTGTTGAAACTCATAAATACAAACTTGATCCTTGAAACTTGCAAAATTACCTGACAATGGCTTCCAAATGTGATCTAACATCATGGCCAAGATGGAAAATTTAACAAACTGCTAAATGGTTCAGACCCAATTTGATCTGTCATAATTGACTTTCAGCCCCTACCTGTTTGTTTACATGTAAACCAGAACATTTGGTAAGAGTTCTATTTTAAATTTTTAGTATAATACTTGAACTTCTTTTTATGTGCTTCTTTTTCTATAATTTAGGTGAATGGGAACAGGAGAGCCTGCATTTAACATGAACTATAGTCGATTGAACGCATCCATAGACCGAATCAAGGCTATCTTGACGAGTTAGGTTTCATTTCAGGATACTTTTGAGGAAAGGAAGTTTGTTTTTTCAATTCTCTTGTAAAAAATGTTACCCTGCAGTGTTTTTTTGCGAGATTATCACAGCATGCGGCTAAATAGGAAGCTGTCAGAAGTTTCATTGTTTACCGTACATATGCTGCCACCTGCCTCATATAAAATATAATCCCTTGTAGGAATGGGTTTGGGTGGTAGTTTTAATTCCCAAAAATTGGCTATGAGAGCAGTGAAATTTAACAAAAAAGAAAGGTAATGGAGTGCTGTTGTGGTGATCCTCTGAGAAAGTCTTTCTTAAAAAATAATAACAGACCAGCTTGCAAAAACGTTATAACTAGCTTATGTAGCTCTTTCTATATTAATGCTTGATCATGTAGATTTACTATTTCAAAATGTCATTTTAATTGTTTTATTGCGTATTTCTGCTGTTAAGTTAGTTCAGATCTTAAAGTTGACTTCAAGTTTGTCTATAACTGTAACAAATGTTAAGTGACCATAAAAAAAATATGAACAAAGAGGAAAGAATATTTTTACTATAATAGGTCCATAAAATTTTAACTTGTATTGTATATAGAAATTAAAGGTGATAACAATTTGATTTTGATTGACGGGCATCTTGTGTTATTGAAACAAGTAATCATTTGCTTATTTTGTGTGTGTATTTTTTGTGAGACCTGCAAATTATTAACTGAGAAATGACATACAAATTATGGATTCGGAAATATGTGAGAGAAGGAGAACGCATTGACGTTACGTAAGAGATTACAACCACGTCGTCTAGAAGTCGATGCTTTTTTTTTTTATTATTAACTTTATTGAACTTCCGTTTTCTTCTAAAAGAGAAATGTTGAGCACTTCTATAGATATTAAGTTGTCCTTTTTCTTTGACAGCCGCTGTCAATGTTTCTAAAAAGATATTAAGTTGTCCTTTGACAGGAAATCCGAGATGGCTTAGAGCTAATGAACTCTTATTATTGTAATAAATCAATTTGCTGATGTATTTAGAAACAGTCTCTGACAATTTTGCACAAATACTGTGTTCAAAAAGTGTTTCAAATACCTTTCTCAAACGCCCTGTATTGTTGAGAAATATTTCAAATAAAATTTTCACGTACTTTGTAAATTAATTCCATTAATAGTTTACATTGAAAATTTTTAGGGTAAATATTTGGTACTTTGTTAAAAGATGAAATGACTTTTATATCGAAGTCTTGATATGTAAATTTCTAGAGACAAAAGGAAAGACAATTATAAATTTACACATCAAGATGATGCAATAGCTCTTTGTTTAAAAAAAAAAAAAAAAAAAGAAGAAAGAAAATATATTGTAAGCGCCTACAAATATCGATTCCACCAAAACCGAGGACTATAACTAATATTCGTTTAAGAATGCTTTATAAAATAAAGAAGAAAATAGAATGCTGAGCTGGATGTATCATGTCCTTTCTATCATGTATCCTCGATCGTGTTCCTCAAGGTATACGTAATTGGTGAGCTCAATATATAAATGCTGCTGCACTACCTAAAGAGTGTGCGGCAAGCAATTCAGCCGTGAGCCGAGAATATTACTTTGACTTAAGTGGGGTCTCCCGTGATGCCATTCTAATTAATGTCAAATGAAGAACAAAAATTATATATTTAAATTGATTTATTTTGTCGAGTTAGATCCTTAACCTCTTTTCCAAGTTAATTTACACCGTGTAAGAGTTCTTATTGATTTCCTTTTGGTTTCATTATCAATTAAATTCTGCTCTTTATTAAAGTTCGTGTATAATATATGTCCGGCTACTCTGGACAGTAGTAAAGTATTGATTACATATATACGCCTACATTCCTAGCTTGTCTTGTCGCCAAAGCAAAGGAACTTGTTTGAGTTCTTGATGATATCTTGGAACTGAGAAGAAAGAGAGATAGAAAAAAGAGCAATGTAACAGTAAATGTATTCAAAATGATAATGTATTTCTGATGATGTCTTTCTTACAGAGTAGAGGTCTATATATAGACCTGAGGATACAACTCCTAACTATCTAACGGTTGTATTCTATTTTCAGCTAGTCCCTAATTACATCATCTAATTATGTCTAGCGCTCAGCTGTATCATCTGATACTGTTACGCTTAGCCAAGGTTTGGTCAAGACATCTGCAATTTGGTCTTGAGAACTAAGGAACCAAACAAAGAGCTCCTTTGATAAAATCTGTTCTTACAAAATGGTAGTCAATCTCTATATATTTTGTACGGGCACGAAACATTAGATTTGAAGCCAAAAATATCGCTCCAATGTTATCACACCAAAGTGTGGGAGGGCAAGCCAAAGAAATGTGAAGTTCATGTAGTAAATATTGTACCCAAAGAAGTTCGGCACATGTTATTACAAGGGACCGGTAATCCACTTAGGTGCTAGAATGAGAGACAATTGGTTACTTTTTAGCACTCCAAGAGACAAGATTCCCTCCTAGAAAGATAGCAAACCCCGTTGTTGATCAGGTCATCGGGGCAACCGCCCAATCAGCATCACAATATACATGGATTTGAGATTAGAGTTGGAATGAAAATATAGGCCATGAGTGAGGGACCACAAAGATAATACAAGATTCGTTTGACGGCTGCTCAATAATTGATAGTAGGTTGATGCATAAATTATGTCTTTAATTCAACAAATAAACACTCATAAAATTCTAAACAAAACAAAACAAAACAAAATTAAAATATAATATAATATAACATTATAATAGTAACTTTGAATAAGCATATAGTTTTACATGATTTGATAAAAATCTAGGTTGTTACATAATGTTTCTGGTTTCTGTTGACAATTAGTTGGGGTTAGTTTTGGATGCTATTTAGAAGACTGGGTATGCAACCAGTTATATGGGGGGATGGTTTCTTTTTCGGTTTTATTTTTGATATGGTTTTTTTTTTTTTTATTCTGTATGGACCTTGTTTCTATAATAAAACCGGTAACCAAATGGTAAACTTTTTTAAAAAAATAAATAAAATAATATATGAAAATGTCAATAATTAATCATGCATCCAAATTAATTGATAAATTACCGAATTAAAATTATTGAGAATTAAAATAGAAAATTACCCCAAATGATGATTTTCTCACTTCAATAGAATCACATTCTCTCTCTCTTCCTAATTTATCACATCAAAGCTTGTATAGTAAAAATATTTCTTACAATAAAAATATATTATTTAATAGCATTCAAATCATACATTATATTACCCAATCAACATAAAGTAATCCTAGATGACAATGTACTTTGGCCTGCGATTATTTTATAGTGAAGGGTCAGCGTAGTGTTCGGTTGGTGGCCAGACTATTTCACCCTTTTGGTCTTCCTCTTGGCTCATGGAGGGCAAGGCTTCAATCTCATTTGACTCATCTGAATTTGTTTCAATGCTTGTTGTGATGTTCATTTTCTGTCGTTTCTTGCAGAGTGAGATGATTATAGATATTAGTAGGCAGACTGTGGAAACAACGCCTGTCATGAGAAAGAGCCCCCAAAAGCTAAGAAAGCTTAGGCTGTTTGATTCAACGTTGTTGCCATCGTTCTGGCACTTCTGCTCGCCAATCCATTTCTTTTCAATTTGGATTATGTCGTCCCCATTAGTTATGTTTACGATTGCTCTTGAGACGTCTGGGACTAATGGTGAACCTTTCCCGAAAGCCTGGCCAAGACCATAAAGTTAGATAGGTCATTACATAAAGCGGCGGTCTATATATTTTTTTTTTCATTCTTTTCTAACGGTAAAATGATTGTTTTTGTGGAAGAAATTATGATTTTGGTTGAATTCGGAGTTCACAACCTTTTTAGAGACATAGAAGTATATCAATGGAATGTAATTAAATGAAATAAAATTAAGTTAACAAACTTACAAATCCGAACCCTGCACTCTTATAAACTTCGATTGTTGTGTACGAATTGCAATATTTGGCAAGAAACAACTTAATGTATGGTATTTCCTCAACAATGGCTGCGACACCACCATTTGCACTTCCATTCCTAAGTGCCTCATCAAATTTATCATTATGATAACCCCTTATCTTTGATATGTCAAAATTTAACTGCAGAAGTAAGTCTTTTACAAAAGAACCATGAGAATATCCAACATAATCACCATTCTTTACGAGATCATGGATGTCAGTTATTGTTGGTTTGAGCTGCTGTACTGTAAGCATCGAGGAGAGACTTGCAGTATAGCTCGAGGTTAATAGAAGCAGAACAAAAGCCCATGTAATGGCAACTATTTTTGATAGGACGTTCTCTAGCTTCTCTTCTACAAATGAATCATTTGTAAATTTGTTAGTTTTTGACCAAGTAATTAGCAGTTCTTTGGAGATTGATATTTTTTTGACAAAATAATGTATTTTTAGTATTCTGAAAAATTTTCTGAAATAATTGTACTTACGATATGCAAACACCGATAAGTACACTATTGTTCCCAAATGACCTGATATTGAACCCCCGAGGGATGTCCTCATTTTAGGCTCCAATATCAATATGGCAATGCCGGTGTAGATGAAAAACACAAAACCCACAATCCATAGATCAATATTAAGTGGCTGGAGGAAAATCAGAGTATTCTTCTTTACAGCTTCCTTGACAGGCACGATCATCGCTACTCCAGACTCGGTGTATGGTATCGAGAAATCAACATAAAGTGTACGGTTGAACCTTATTGTAATATCCCCTATTACCACATCATATTTCTGCAAACATGAACAATTGACCAGAATCAAAACTACCGCTTGCGTCCTTCAAAGAATTATTTGAGAGATCCATATATAGACGTGATGTGAGAAAATAAAAAAGAAAAAGCAACATAAAAGCTAATGTCAACTACTTTTAGCAGTAAATTATTGATCAGGACCAACTGAATCTAATTTTGAAAGGAAAATAAAAATGAATGTCCAAGTAAATACATACCCGAAGGTAAACTTGGTAGACAAAATCATTGTATGCATCATGCAAGTTAGCAACGGGACTGTAAAGCTCATACTCATATGGCACCGCATAAGGCAATCTCTTTATTGCTGCTTCAAACACATCAACCGAGAGCCCACTTGCTCTGATGGCATTTGTCACAAGATCTCTCTCTACCGTCAAGAACTCTCTAGTATCAGCTCTTATTAAACCAACAAGTAGTTTTTTCCCACTGATTGGGATTTCCCAACCCTTTGGGATTACATTTGATTCCCCTGGCCAAGTGATGGGGATCAAATCTGATGGCGTAGTTATGTAAGTATTTTCATTGCATGCATTTTGTTGCCCTGACGAATATTTTCTTCTCCAATATCCTACTTTTCTTATCCCTCCTCTAACCACATTAATTATATCGAAACCAGAGTGCTTCATCTGCCCATCTTTGAATTCAAAATTCCCACTCATACCTTTAAACTTAATATTATAAATTGCATTGAGCAGCTTTGGTCCATCATTAAAGATAAGCAAGTTCTCGAAACTCTTGGAGTTGTTTTCAATTTTGACATCTTGAAACCCAGCTTTTTCTACTGCCATTGCTAGTGCATAGATTGTATCATAAGCCCAAAGGGCAAAGGTACCTACATTGCAAGGTCCCTCATCAGGGTTGCTTTCTTGATATTTTTTCTCCCACCTTGTTGCGAAGTTTTTCAACTCCTTTGTCTTGGGCACATGCGTTTGTATCCCAATGGCTCCACTCATTGCACTCATTACACTTGGATTGAGAGATCCCATGACGTTGGTCACTCCATTTGTCATGATCCATACATACCCTTTGCTCATCATCCCTACCTCTTTAGCATTTAAAAATAGGGTTGAGCCCCTTGAAGGTACCATGTGTACGACAAACACCCTTGTTTGCTTAGTCTATAATTTGTAGAGCTCTTTTTGGATTTGGTCATCTGTTGATGATTCGCTAATCAAGCTGCGATAAGGAATTCGGACATCAATCTCATCAAGTGCATCAGCAAGGAAGGGTATAATACCCCGTCCAAACTCAGTATCTTCATAAATTGGGACTACCTCTCGCCAGCCAAAGGCTTTGATGAGAGCGGTAATTGTACATACTTGAGCAGCATCATTTATTGTTGTCCTTACAAAATAGGGCAAATGCATGGAAGAAAGGGTTGGGCTTGTTGCTGAGAAAGAAATGACCGGTGCCTGGCTTTTGTTACCTATTTCAGAGACAAAGACAGCTTGTGATGATTTCTGAGGTCCTATGATAGCTTGAATCTTCATGTTTTGCAGTAAGTCTAGCGCTGCAAGAAGATAAAATGTTCTCAGCATTGTATCTCATAGAAAGTGCATATGCCATATAGTGCAATCAAAGAGACCTATAGATTGATTTTTCATGAAGAAAAGTTGCACCCTCCATCTCGCATAGACCCACCAGGCCACCATTGTGTAATTGCAAAACGGATGAGTGGAATTACGGCGAGGCAAATTTGCTCGTGTTTGGATTTATTTATTTTTCTCTACGTGTCTCTGTATATTGCTGTGACTTGTGAATTTGCTCTTGTTTTTCCAATGAAAAGGAAACAGGTAGCAAATTTGCTACTTGTTCGAAAAAGGAAAGAAAAATATTGAGTTCAAATTTTTGGACTTTCTTGATTTTAAATGTCGCTTTTTTTTGTTCTTCTTTTCAGAATATGCGGTGGGTGTGGTATGTGGACTGTGGAGTTACCGCTGTCAATGGAATGTTGTTTCACACGTTTTTGTTCCGTTGTTCAAAACGAAACGGAAACAGAATGTGTAAATGGGTTCCGTTTTCAGAAACGGAACACAAACGGAATATTATTTTTGGACAATGAAACGCAGAAGGGAGAAATTACAACGGAAAATCATCACGAAACAGAATTTTTTGTTTCATTTGACGAGACCGAATTTTCCATTTTGTTTGAAGAAACAGAATGGAATGAAAAAAAGAACACGTCTGTTATCTGTCCGTTATGCACGTTTGACAGCCTTATGTGGAGCAGGAGAGTTCCATTTCATTAAGGTACTTAACTGGACCTTATCCAATTGGGTCATTCCGGATATATGGATGTTGATAATATACTGGGTTTGCCGAATAAAAGTCAGTTAGCAGCATATAAGAATCTCTCTTATCGTTTAGCCCATATATTCAGCTTGAGTCTTTTTGGTAAACTACTGAATATATAGGTGTATAGTTCGTTTTTCCTCATGGTATTTTAGCAGTGTTTTCAATACCGGACCGGATACTGGAAATACCGGATACCGGATCCTGGTCCGCTATGAAATGGCTCTAAAATCATGTCTTCTTTATACCGGGCAATATCAGTGAATACCGGAAAAACCAGAACAACTACAATTTCGGTTCTGGTGTTTACCCAGACACGGAGATCGATCGAAAAGGAGAACCAACAATTTTTTTCTGACACAGTATTGAGCAACCCTAGGAATACTTAGGTGGTCCATATGATAGTTTTGCAAATTGAACCTCCTTATTTATAAATTGCAGTCTTAACTTTTTTTTCTACATACTATATATGCATATAAAAATTGTATAAAGCAAAATAAAAAAATGAATAAAGTAAAAACAAACTTAAAACTTTAAATTCTGGCGTTTAAAATTATAAAATTGAACCTAAAAATTCTATTTATCGTAACATATTTACAGTTATGATGTTATTTTTATTTAAAAAATTATTATTATCAAAATATATATGATTATGACATCATCTGGTTTTTAAAATCGGTACAATAGGTTATACCGGTAAAACCCCGTACCCTTTGCTTCACCAGTTCAATGTCCGGTACGATATTAAAAATATTGGTTTTTGGAGTGAGCGAGTTAAATGGTAATTCCAAGTATTATTTGATTATCATTTTGGTCCTGTTAAGTTCCAAAAGCATTCCTCATCTTCCAGAATGATGCAACCTTTATCACCAGCCGAAGAATTAGATGAAAATTATTGTAAGCGTGCAAACCTTAGGCTGAGATGTTTGTAAATATTTTTTATTTTTTTTATGGTCAAATGATTAATTAGATAGTGGACATTTTCATGTCATGGCGGATAATGGTTACTTAGCGACCGCTACTAGATTATAGCGGACATGCGCATAAGTATACATGTTCATTACATTATATGTATACTTTAATTCAAAACATACAACTTTGCAATCTACTATTTTAATAGTCAAATCACACAATATTTAATTTTGAATTACGTCAATCGAAAGCTCATATGCCAAATATATATATATATCTAAAATACGAATTCTATCTTCACAATATTTTATAAAATATGCCACACTATTCCGCTAAAATATCGCAATATGAAGCCATTTGCTGCTATTTACCATTATTTTTTTCACCATCGAAATAAGACGCTACATAAATGCTTAGTTTTTTTTAGCAACATAGTAGTTAATTACCAACCAACACCGCTATATATAGTAGCTTTTTTTCTCTTTAAAAGCCATCTACCATCCAGAAACGTTCGTAGCGGCCGCTATTTAATTAAACATTTGATTACGGTGAAACAAGCTTCAATGATTCATATATGACTTTTTTTTAGAACGATAGTTAGGCCTGCCAACGGCAGATTCGTCCATGTGATTCCGTGCACGTTCCGGGCTGACGGAACGGATAACGGTACAAGTTTTTATTTCGTTTCCGAAACGGAACGGTAAACGATAAGCGTTTCGTCACACATTTGAGTGAAGTACAGTTCAAATTTATACATTTCTCCACATTCCGTCCAAACAAAACGGATAACGAATCGTTTCGGTGCATACCGTTACTGAAACGGAACGGAAAACGAAAAGGGTCATTCCGTTGCCGTTCTGTACGTTAAACAGGCAACGATAGTGCAGCTGAAGCGTGACGCTTGAGGGCCCAGTAGCAAGCTACTATGGCGAACCCTCCCACAAAAAATAAATTTAATATTGTTGTGAGCACATGACCCACATATCAGGTATTATAAACTATCAACGACAAATCTTGGGGAGCGGTTGGTTCAAAAAAACAAAAATATCAACGACAGATACTACTTTATGTTGTACGGATACTTTTAAAATACTCTCGCCCTCGTATCTCACTCATATCCGATACAGATTTTCGTATGATACTTATGTGATTCGCATCCGATACTCCAAGTGGCGAATTTTATTATTTTAATGTATTTGATTGGTGGTTTCGGTTTAAATTCGTAAAGATATGCATTGTATTCATTTTTTAAGTATGTTTTGAATTAATTTTTGGGTTGAAACATGGAAAAATAAAATGTACTTTACTGTTCTATTGTTGAATTAAAAAAATAAAAAATAAATAAAATACTGAATAAAATAGCAAATACACTATAGTAGTAGTTGAACTAAAAAAAATTATCAAATATTTTGATATAAAATATGATTTTCTTTTTTATTTTATCTATATACTTGTATCCTAATTTATTTTAAAAAAATGACATATCCCGCAACCGCACTCATGCAATGTAAGATACTACACTTTATCTTAGCTAAAAGTCCGAGAAAGGCATGATTCATATGTATAATTACTAAAATATCCCTGTTTTTTGTGTCGTGTTGTGGCACTACATCCAACTTATATATTTTCAATGCCAAATTGAGAATGAAATACATCATTATATTATTTTCAATAATATTAAATGCATGTATGACTGATTAATTCGGTTCAACATTCAAATTATCTGGATTAAAATAATAACAATTTCGATATTTTTAAGGGCTTAAATGATAATTTGATGATACTAGAAGGAGGTTATTTGAATCACTAGGGAGCAAATTAACAATAGTTGATTGTATGAAAACCTACTAAATTAATTTCGGTATGAAAAATTAAAAGTATCATTAAGTTACTGATACGTGTGGTACTACAAAAATTAAATTGATTCGGCTCCAAAAATTAATTAAACCTCTAAATTAAGCTACTATTAAGACCGCTGGAATTGAGAGGTGTTCAAATATACTTGGAACAGTCAAGTTTGGAACAGCTTTGTCTTCAATTTGTCAATTTAATTTTATTTTCCTTATTTGTATGGCCTTGGCGCCTTGCTAGTTGCTACCTTTCTCCATGGAGTAAGATTCAGATGTGGTGTATGCAAGATCAAGATTCTGGGCATTTAACCAATATATGATAGCGATTAAAATCATTCGTTTTGTGTTTGATATGTTCTATGGTGTTTGTCTTGCGTGCTTTTAAACTCTTTTTACCATTTTGAGAAAGGAAATTACTTACAACAATCTCCTCATTTACCATCCTCTCTAAAGACCTTCCGTAATTTTCTTTGTCCCTTTTGATTCTCTCTTCCTTCGGACTCTCTCTTTCTTCTCCCTCCTTCCTCCTCCTCCAATCTCCGACCTCCATCCCTCTCTCCGACTTCCCTTCCTCCATCCGATCTTCTTCCCTTCGACCTCCCTTCATCCCTTCATTTGTTTTTCTAATCTTAAATATGTTGTAATAAGTGATCAATTAATAAGCAGAAATGATCAGTTTGTTCCAATGAAGGATCATTTTATATGTGCATATATTAGATACGTAAGTCGATAAGAGATAATCTTATAAATATAAATGATTAGATTGTTATAATAAGTGATCATCTTATAAAATTTTGTTAGATATAATAAGTGATCATCTTACAGCCATAAATGATTAATTAGGTGTAACAAATGATCACCTTATTTAGTACATTTATAATATATAATAAGGGATCAACTTATAAGCATAAGTACTCAATTAGTCGTAAGAAGGGATCACCTTAATATAAGCGTATAAAGGATCAGTCTGTCGCAAATCAAATAGGAGGTTACGAAGTGAGGCGGAAGAGACGCTAGCGCCAAAAATAGAAAAGGTGTTTCCAGCGTCCTTTCCATTTTTTGTAAGGATGATACGGAATGATAAAAATTGTATCTATAACACCGAATAGCTTAAAAATATAATTTTATTAATTATTGTCTAAAAAAGCATTAGGTAGGAGTAGTAGTTATAAATGATTTATCACCTGCTTCTGCTGCTTGATAGTTGACTCCGTTGGAATCTCTGGCATGTAGCACAAGTCTGGTACTATAATTCCCATTTATCGTGTAGAAATCTTCCATAGCCATTGCAATGCTCGTCAGACCTATTTTGCCTACCAGTGTTGCGGAATCAAGTATAACTCCAACGTGAAATTGAGCCGGTGTTTGATTTTTTGAATTTTGAGATTTAACAACCGAAAATAAAATGAAATAATAGAGGAGAAACGTTAAATTGAAAGATCTCTTCATGTTTGGTTTCAGAAAATACTGCATTATGTTCATAGAATGTGGTTTATTTATAGAACTCTCCAAGAGTATATAGCTTGCATGGTTTACTTTGACTAAATCAAACATGGAAGTCTTGACAATAGGGCTGTCAATGGTATTCTTTTAACCGTTTACTCAACCCGTATCATATTCGATAAGACGGATATGGGTAAGACTATTTCGTATTCGTTAATTACCCGTACCGTTATATATATAGTTCATAATCACTATCATAATCGGAAAGATATAATTGTAAGATTCAATTATACGTTAATAACAAATTAAATCAGAAAGATATGATTGTAAGATTTAATTTATGCATTAATAATTAAATTGCTAGATCTGATTGAAATAATACTATATTAAAATTGGAAAGATATGATGGCAAGATTCAATTGATATGTTAATTAAATTTTTTTTTCGATTTTCATTCACATGCTATATTGTTTATTCACGCGCTACATTAAAAAAAACACTAAACTTTTTCAATAGATCCTTTCTCCTTCGTCGTCGTATGAGAAAATATTATATAATTATTAATTATATAGTTATGTTTTTTTGTGACAATTAAAATGAGAAGATGCTGCATGATTTTATATTATTTAAAATATTATTTAATGCTGCACTTTATTAATATATTTATATGGTATTATTTATTTATCCATATTGTATAATTTTTTTTTCATGAGTTATTTAACATTATTATCCATTTTCTACCATTAATTCGTAACTGGTAAGGGTATGGTACGGGTAATGTCAATTTTTAACAGGTAAGGGTAGGTATGGGTAAAGAAAATTTTAACGGGTACGGATATGAAAATGTCTCTACCGGGAGGTGCTTTGGGCAACTTCTTTTTTACTTGGAGCAACATATATTTTCTCTAATTGTCCAAACTACCCTTAGCATCAATCAAGATTTATTATCCAATTTATTTCCATATCTGTGTTTTCTTTTCTTTTAGGTTCCTACCAAAACAAAATTAATTTTTTTTAAAGAAAATCACATGTGATCATACATGCAAAATTTCCATTGATTTGTGTAGTAAACATTGAAGAAAATAAAATGATGACATATAATGCTTTTCTTTGCATAATATTTTTAGATCTATTTTTTTGCTTGCTCTATACTCTTGAAATTTTCCAAAATAGAAAAGAAATTTATCCATGAGAAAATCAGTGATTTACTAAATTTGAGAAGGGCAATTTAGTCATATTGAAAAAAATTATGTTGCTCCTAGTAATAAGCCTGCTGCCCAAAGCACTTTCCCGTCTCTACCGTATCGTATCCTACCCATTGACAGCCTTACTTGACAGTATCGGTATCCATGTATCTCTTCGTCATAGTACTAAGAAGCTTCACAGTACTTCACAATTTATTGCGCCCAAAAAAATAAATTCTTTGATTAATGGATTTTTGCCCCAAGGCCTTGACTACCAAATAAGAAAAATTCAAGTTAATACCAATTAGTGCAAAGTTAGTATGAGCAATTTCAAGTAATTTAGCAACGCAATACAAATTTCAATTCAAGTCATCCTAATTTTGAGTTAAGGAGAACTCATCATATACTGCTTGCAGATCCAAATGCATACCCAAAATTGATAATCCTAATAATTTGTAGAGAAGACTTACTTAGGATTTTGAACTAGGATGGAAGGAGTGCATGCATAGAGCGATTCTATCGCTGACTATCCTTTTGATTCAAATGTTAGTTATTGATCAGTGGGTAGAAGCGGAGAGAGGAAGGCAGAGGCAGAGAAGATAGGTCACCTAGGTAGCTAGTTGAGGCGGAGAGAGGAGGCAGTAGCGGAGAACACGAAGCTAGGGTTCTTGCGATTTTGGGTTTTTTTCAGAAAAAGATCTAGGGGGATCCGATTCTAGTGTCGCGCGACATCGCGCTACACGCACCCTCAGCCGTTTGATTTTTATCGGGCGGTTCATTTTTTCGGGCCTATTAGATTCACGGGGCTCCCATATCCATCAGATTCATATCAGACGGTCCATGTCGACGCTACACGCTGTGTCGCGCGACACAGGATTCGATTTGGATCTAGGGGGAGGCACACGTATATAAGAGAGACGGAACTTTTTAAAGGAGAGACGATAAATTTTAAAACAAACAGAGAGTTCGGAGAAATCAGTGCCTCGATCTGATCCGCTCATCTCAATTTGGTACACGATTTTTAAAACGATCCAAATGCAAAGAAATTCAGTGTACGAAGGCTCAATATTCCAGAGTATAGTATATCATTCATCTATATATATTCATTTCTTCATATGCGCCCATTTTATAACCAAAACATTGATAAAAATTGCATAAGTAATTTCTCTTGAGATATTTTTCTCATATATATCTAACGCCACGTAAGAAAATGAGGGGGCATAGAAATTACCATTTACAAAATTTGTAAGAAGCCAAACCTACGGACAAATTAAAATGTATCTGATTAAAAAATGTGTACTAATAATTAACATTACTGTATAAAAATTAGCTATCAAATTTAACCCATAAAAATGATGCTTTCAAATAAGGTAACGAGGATTGAATATGGATGCATAATCTTTTCTAAATGCCCCCGTCTTGTGTTTTTCTAAATGTAACGAGGATTGACTATATATGGATGCATAATCTTTTTTAAAATGTCCATGTTGCTTGCGTCCTCGTTCCGTACCAGCATCTCTACCGACTATATGGTTGAAATTTGGTATTTTCCAAAAATTTTCGATATTTCCTCTCAAAATACCGGATATCATTGTTTCGGTCACTATTCTGATTTCTGGTATTACCGGAATTTTATGGCATGTAGTATGGTTTTGAAAACAGTAATCAGTAATCAGTAGCATGATAGACACTAGGCTTTAAGATTGATAGACATTTTTGGAATATATGAGAACAATTTTCTATTGTTTGGTGTTTGCGATAGGCTCAATTTACTCACTTTTATTTTTGTAATCTAAAGCCATTGTCACTTTGCAGTTTTTCTAGGGATCCATTTGGGTGGTAGCCTGGTATGTAAGCGCTTTTTAATTCCTGGAGGAGTTTCGAGTTGATATATGCCTAGGGGTGCGAATGGAACTCCTATTATACGTATTTGCGTTCCGTTTTGTCAATACAAAATGCCTAACGGAACATAGTTGTGTTTCGTTGCTAAAATGAAACGGTAAGCAAAATATAGAGTGGAAACGTTGGTTGGTATGAAACGTTTAACGGAATAGCCTCGTTCCATGTTCGTTTATATCCGCTCCATCCAGGATTCTACGAATTTGGAATATATTTGATTACATGGATAATTTTTTCAGAGCAGAGTTGTGTTTTTTTTTTTGAAACTATGCCAGTAGGCAAGCAGAGTTGTGTTTACACCTAACAAAATAGATCAATTTTCTGATTATGTCGGACTGTCTGCCTTCGTCTTCTCTTCTCTATCGCCTCTCTCTCCACCATCTGTCATCTCTACCCCTTGATCTTTGTCTGAGGCAACGACGATTGTCATCTATTGTTTCCTTGTTTCTTAACCAATTTATCATCTCATTAATTTCACTTAGCCCTAAATCTCTATTTTTGTGGCTGTCAATCCTTTGGTTGTTGATCTCTCGATTGGCGAGTTTCCACCAAAATAGTTTTTAATGTTATATAATATGATCTATGACTCTAAGAGGCTAAAATGAAGAATTAATGGCGGATAGTTTGGCACTGTCAGATCTGAACTTGTTATTGCCTACCGGCTTTGAGACAGTGACAAATTAGCTTACTAAGGTATCATTACCAACAAGTAGGGCCTAGTAAAGAGAAATCATGAGGCTGTTGTTATGTATTGGTTGTTTGAAGGAAGAAAAATGAAAAAGATTGAGAGGAAGAAAGAAAGAAAGAGAAAGCTATATGCTCTTTAACGGTTTGTTATTTTTTTGCTGCTTACATCTCCTTTGTTTTTTGCATTCGAATCTGTAAATGAAATTAGTTTTAGGATTTTAGTATTCTATTTCTATCATATATTTATCCTCTTTGGGTTTTGAAGCTGTGCAAGATTTATTGTTGTTATCTAACCTGCTGACTTATTGGACTTATTGAGGCGCTGAGGTTGTAACCCTTTGTGTTGTAAAAGGATGGCTGAATAACAAGTATCTGAGCCTGACATTTTTAGTGATGAGTATGTTGATGTCTAAATTTGAAATGCTTACTCAAGTGCACTCCAAGGTGTGCTTGGCATATGTTAATTTTTTAAAAAGACCCATATAAATTTGAAAATTCTATACTATTTTTTCTAAAATTTTTAAAAATTCTTATTTGGCACACTCTAAAAACTCAAAAAAAGATGTATGCTGTAAATTTTCACCCCTCTATCTATTTGAAGATCTATGCTGACGGATAACGGAGATGTTCCGTTGCCGCTGCCAACATTAAACAGGCCTACTATTGCCCGAGTATGCAAGCATTTTTGCTGTTGCATTTTCACGTCATACGTAGATGCCTGTTTGTTTTATTTTATCTCATTTTTTAAATAAGTCTGTTTGTTTTATTTAGACAAATGATATTGAAATTATTATAAATTTAATTGAATATGTCAATAAACTCATTTATACTTATGAGAATACTTATTTTGTCTATAAAGCATATATTTATTGCTAAAATATATATTCATGATGTTACTCAGTTTAGGGGTTGAAGTGATACAAACTGTTAAATTTAAGTTACGTTGATTAATTTTGATGAGCAGATAAGGGACCAAAACTTTTTTTTTTTTTTTGCAAAATTAAAACCAATGTAAGGTACAATAGTTTAGCAAGGTCCTAAAAGTATCCAAGTTTCTTTTTTTCCCCAAAAAATCTTGACAGCTCTGTCAAGAAAACGAAATCCAAACTTAATAAATAACAAACCAAAAATAAAATAATTCCCTAAGAAGCAATTCTAGAACTAAATTAAATTAAGATTGACTTTCATCGATTTGATAACCGCTTGGTTTTCAAAACATTGTATTTGGAACTTGGATGTGGTAGGCATTTGCTCAGGAGTAGTCATCCGTATGACACAATTTCTAGATGGATCGTTGCAGGTCGTATTTAAAACTTTTTTTAAACCATTGTTTTGTCTTTTCGCTTTTTTTTAAATTTCTGTCTTTAATTAACTTATAATTCTTTACCTCTGTAACTTCTTTGATTAATATATATAATGGTGCTCGCCACCTAGTCTTAGAAACGTATATGTATTATTTTTGGACTGTTCGGCTTGAATTGATTCAATTAAACCTTGAGAAAGCAATTTTCACGTCGATTAGATATTTAGTTTCTATAATGGAAGTCGGCATAAGCAGCAGTAGCGCGCATTATCAGCCCTCAATACTAAAACTACCATATTTTGGGATTAATCTCAACCAAAACAAAATGTTAGATGTTAAGCGCTGACTTGATGCCAATAAAGAATTTAAAAAAAAAAAACAAGCAAACAAAAAAAAAAAAGATGTATGGCGCAATGAACGTTTTGCAACCATTGGGTTAATATCTGTAATGCTAAGTAACATTGAATCGTTTCTATGATTTGCCAAACTAACCGTTACATACTTCAGAGAACGTGATTTTCCAAACGAACCTTAGAACTATACGTGGTTCTGTCAATTGGAGAAAGCGTGTCCTGGATTTGTGTTACCAAGATAATGTGGTAATAAGAGTTTGTTTTCATTTAAGGGGTCATAAAGACTTGCAGATTGTAGAAATTAATAGCTGGTGTGAAGTCAATTCAAGCTTTCAGTTTATTGGAGGAATATATATTGACTTGACTCATTGACCCCTGAAGTCGTATTGAATAAGATCCAGGGAGTGAACAAACGGATATAATTAATACCGTCAGTTGACTGCTGACTTGAATCTCAATACACTCTTTTCTGTGTATTACCTTTGAATGATTCTTCTGAAGAACAGAAATATAAATATCACTATGCGACATGACTCTCATTGATTTTTCAATTTTGTATTTCCAGCAATACTGCTCCTGTCCAAGATATTTTGTACTAATTAAAAGAATTCACATTCCTTGCGATTATAACTGCGTGATGGACACTGGAAATGCGGAGTGGCTAATTAGATCATCTCCAAAGTCATCTACAACAAAAATATTGATCTGCTGGGCTTGTTATAAAATCATAGTGACTTGACTGAAAAAGGACAGCACATTGCAGTTGCAACATAAACAATTCAACGGTAGGCTACAGGTTTTGTTTGTTTGTTACAAACCTAATTTTCCGAGAACTTGGCCAGGCTTTCCCGAGAAATTCTCCTTATACTTAATCTTGTGAGATCAAACTCCTGTCACTGTACAAATATTGCTATTATTGTCTCATCAAGTAATGCTTTTGAAATAGTAAACTTCCTCATGCAAGAATACTTAATCGTGAAAAGGCTGAGAAATTCATAGCAAAAAGAAACTTCAGCATTTCAATACCACCAAAATTGTAATAACGTATGGAGCTAGCTTGCATGGATCACATCAAATAGTACATCTCATGTGTATGGTCAATCACTATTCGTGATTCAATTATTTTACCAACATCACCATGCATGAATATATTCCCCAAGGAAAAAAAAAAAAAAAAAAAAAAAAAAAACACCATAAATAAACTCTTGATTTTTTTTTTTTTCCTTTGATTTGTATATATAAATGTGTCAACAGATAATGAATTAGGTGGGAACGTTCCATGAAGCCGGATTTTATAAGATTATTATTAAGTAAACAGACGTTTCTTCATTCATAAATCATAACGTATCTTATTTTGATAAGAATGGAGTAGAAGCCTTTTAGAAGATCGTTAATGCTGACGCGTTTGACGCCCGTGAGAGGTCCAAATGGGCCATCCACCTATGGGCCTCTTGTGTACTTAGTTGAAAGCCCATGAAGAAATGGGCTCCAGAAGAAACTTCCTCTTGAGCTTCTCAGGAGAAGATGCTCAAGCAAGAGCTGGAAGGAGGCTTCGCTGGAGGAAGGGGCTGCTGAGGTGGAAGGAGCTTCTCAGGAGAAGATCCATGGTACATTTTAATTAACTTGTTAATCGTATTTAGATTAGTAGAACCGACTGAATTTGATTATTAAGCCAAGCGCAACTATAGGTGTATTTTAATTAGTTCAATTGCCAATTGGGATTGCTCGGTTTGGTTAATCCAAGTGAGATTGGATTCCCTCATTATGAATTAGTATTTTACAGAAAACTTATGGAGTTATTGCAATTTGGTGTTAAATTGCCAATAATTCTAGGTGCAGTATCATGCTTAGCTTAGTTTCCTCGAACATTGACACTCCACCATTCTTACGACTCAAGGAAATCTGTACGTGTTGACTCGTGGAAGAATCATGCTTAGCTTAGTTTTTTTTTTTTTTTTTTTTTTTTACATTCACTTTTATTTGTATAGTTCTTAGGTTCTAGTTTTCATCTTCTTTTTTTTCCCTTTTGTAATTAATTTGTATTATTAATAAAATTTGTCGGTATGGTGCTTGCCACCTGCCTCTCAAAAAAAATAAATAAATAAATAGTAGGTACAGTATCTGGCATTGGAAGACAATGTAAATGTAAAAATTGACTCATTATTATTTTATATTTCCATTAGTTGTTTAACATATTATCAGATCTCGAGTCGAAATAATGTTAAGCTTAATTGATTGTTACGAGAATTTCTATCCATTTTTATGTCAGCATTATGTCTTTGAGATTGAATGGAATAAAAAATATATAAATGTACACGATTAAATGTATATCTCTTTAATTTGTAGGTGTTCTTGTTTTTATTTTGTTTTTTGTTACGTATTAATTTGAATTGGATTATAAGATTGTCAACAGAGTAGTTAATGCATAAAATGATTTGAAGTCTATACTTGCCTTTCTCTCGTAAAAAAAGTCTACTTGCCTTTGGAAGGAGATAATGATATAAATTTGAGGCATTTTAGCTAACTGATACGTTGGAAAAACCCTCCGTCTGATATTTTATCGAGCTCCTTTAATTTGGATACGTAACAGAATTCTTAATTTGAGCATTTCTTTCTTTCTAAAAGACCACCTGCAATTTATGTACAGGGAACACTTGCTCGAAGAAAAGGAGGAAAAAAAGTGTATATAACAATAAAAAATTTACCTGGAGTTTGCTAAACTTAATTTAGAATTGTAAAGATTAGAAAGAGTTGAATGATTACAATTCACATATAGATTTTTAAATCCAGATATAAAAATAATCCATCTGACTTTTAATTTATATATATCTATAGTATTAATTAAAAATGTGGCTGTTATATCGCTCCTACGACGCGCAATCTGAGTCGTTCGCTTATCTATCGATACGTCGATACGATCCGTACATTCATTAGCGACACAACAATCTAGCTGTCCATTCATTTGCTATTGAAATCTGATCGTCCTTTCTTTCTCCTCTTTGAGACCAATTCAGCGACTCTCTCCCGCCGCTACTCATCTCATCTCTCTCTACCTCCTCCTCCGACAACCTCGCGACACCTCTCCTGCCGCAGCAGGCCCGTAACCTTAAGACGCCTCTCCTGTTGGTGGTTCGACGGTAATGTATACAATCGATTGTTAAGCGAAACGATTAACGAAACACTCTAATTTTGTCACCGTTATGCAGGCCTATTTGTATAACTGGAGAGGAACTCCCTTCTGGGCTGAGAAAGCCCATAGTCCATTTTAAAGCATCCAGCAGTCACTTGGGCCGGACCAGTTTCTCACTTATGTTCCTTCTTCCAGCGACGGTTTTTTCTCTCTCTTATTTTTTTATTTTCTTTCTCGCGGTAAATAATTTCCAGAAATCTCACTCCTGACGAAACGCTTTTCCTTTTGCGAGAAACCCTAAACCCTCTCTCTCTCTCTCTCTCTCTCTTTCTCTCTCTCTCGCTCCTTCGTTTTGCGAGCAGCAATGGCAGCACCAAGCACGTGGGTCCCACACATCGAGTCCTTCGTCGACGCTTCTCGCACCTCTTCGCAACACGTTCGTGCCTCTTCTTTTCTCATCTCTTTCTGATTTTGATATATTGTGAACTAGAAAAGAATTGTGATTCTTCATCCTTTTTCTTTTTTTCCTTTTCTGAATACAAATCAATTACAGTCACTTTCATTGCATTTTTTTTTATTGTCACAGGACGTTAGTCTTGAGGCTATTGCTACATTAGTGAAAAAAGACATCATCACCCTTTTAGAAGTGGTATGGTTTTTCTATGAAATCAATTTCATAAATTTCGTTTAGACATTTGAAGTTTGAATGAAGGATAATTTAAACCAGGTAAGGGAGATGGAGATGTATCTGACTACCAATGACAATGTCATCAGATCAAGAGGTCAGTTTCATTTGATTTACCTTTTTCTAATTAAAAGATGCATAACCACTCCATTTAGAGAAACCTTACTTGGGTAGCTACTTTATTGTTTTTGTATCAGGTACCTTACTTCTAGGTGAAATTCTTGCTAGAATTTCACATAAGACACTGGATCGTACTGCTATAGATAGCTTGTCAGATTTCTTCATATCAAGACTGGTAATTGTTTATTCATTTCATTTGGATACAAAATTGGTTGATCGGTTACCTTTTTGCTTGAATGTCTTATGTTATGGAGTAAATTACATTCTGAAAGCAGCACATCATTTACACAGAGACATCATGTTTTTGTATGCCATTATATTATTTATACACAACCACACCATATTTGAAAGAAACCTTACTCTACTGTAATCAACTTTGTATCCATTGCATAATATGTTATAAGAGTTATACAACATTGTTTCAATACAATATACCTGAGTCAGTTGTTGTCTGGTTTATTCCAACAAAAAAAGAAAACATGCTCATACAGTAATTGCTAAATACACAGGCTGATTGGTTTGCATTGCGGGGTACTCTTATTGGATGCCATGCCATTTTGTGTAGAAAAAAGGAGGTAGGTGGCATTTCTAAGAGTGATGTACAAAGATTTTCCAAGGTGTTCTTTGAAGAGGTTGATGTGCGGTCTCTAGCGGCAAACGACCGTAAGGTTAGTGTCAATCTGACCTGATCTACTGTACAGTACTGGGACCCACCACTTTTAAGGTATGCAGTACCTTACCTTGGTAAAATTCATTGAGAATTAGTTTAAGAAATTTGCAGAACAAGGATTAATGCTAAATAAGACGGCTCATACTTGTTTAAGTACTTAACTGTGGAGTCTGAAATATAAAATCCCACACATGGAAAACAAATTGTAATCCAAAGAAATGCACTAGATGACATCAGTAACAGATTGTGGTGCATTGCGAATAGTCAGTTGGTAAGGTGCAAAGATATGAGATCATAATCCTTAGTATGTACTGAATTGAATGTTTGATTAATATTTGTTGGTATCTTTCAACTTAATAAACTTTATTGCAGTTGTGTTTTGAGCTTCTTATTTGCCTATGCACTGTGCACAAAGAAGTTGCCACAATGCAGGTATTATCCTTCTCTTTGTTTCTTTGTGCCGGCTTCTCCTTTCACTGAAAAATTTGTATTTGGGTCTGAATTTCAAATGTGTATGAACTAGCATAGTTGGTGGGTGCAGGGAGAGGATCTTGTGTATGGCATCCTTCGCTCAATTGATGATGAAATGGACCCGACCTGCCTGATGCTTGCTTTCCAATTGGTACAAAGTGCCATTTCATTGTTTCCCATGCTATCTGACATGGCCTATCAAGATGCTTTTGATATACTGAGCAAGTATTTCCCTGTTTATTTCACACATGTTAGTTCTTCTGACACTTTGCCTGAATCCTTTCATTAATATGGTTTCATTTTTCTTTTCTTATTCTATCTCTACCAGTTGCTAAATAAGCATAGACACTGGAGTAAGCTAACTCAAATAACAGTTCCAGCAATATTTCTCCAAATCAAATAAAATTACCATCCCTTTTAATTGTTTAGTTTTCTTCGATATTCCCATGTTCTAACCAAACTACCATTTGTACCATTTTGGTTTTGTGATCTGATTTTTTAAGTGTTCTAGTAAAAGTTCCTTTGTATATTTCATGCAAAATTTATAAATTTTTAATTCTTTTTAGAAAATAATAAAAAAAGCAATTATGTTTGGATGGTTAGTCAGCCTAAATGGTATTGTATTTATTTGGCAGGGAGATGCCAGTAATGATGCCACGAGAGAGGAGCTATCTGACATATTATTGGTACTTGCATCTTTGAATTTCTTACGATATTAGTGTGGAACTAATTGTAAATCATCATTTGGTCTTCCTCTTCAGGCAACTTATGCATTTTTTATCCCACTTTAATTTCTATTGCTCTAACTTTTGCAGAATATCTTCTGTTCGTCACCAAAATTTGAACCACACATTATTCCATTTCTCCTAGAGAAGCTCTCTACCTCTTTTTCTTTAGCAAAGGTTTGTGCAACACAGTTCTTGTTATTTTGTTTCTTCAACCATAACTCTAGATGGCACTAAACTTTTTTGTTTCTGCAGCTTGATTCTCTGAAGTATCTCCGAAAGTGTATTTCCTGTTATGGGCCCGACAGAATGGCTGACCATGCCGAGGACCTCTGGCGCAGTTTAGAAACCGTAATTTTCAACAAAGAGGAGGACCAGATCACAAAAGAGGCTTTGGAATGCTTTGAAACTGCTGTCTCAGTTCTCATCACTCCTAATAGAGATACCTTCTTTGGTCTTATTTGTCAAAAGATTGATCCTCTCTTGAATAGAATTACACAAGAAAAACAGGAAGAGTTGCATGCTTTGGGGAGCATTTTTGCAATTATATCCAGGGTTTCTGACAATTTGTGCACGAGGGTTTTCCGAAAGTACTTTGCAAGATTGGTCAATAGTTTGGTAGAATCTATTAAAGGCTCTTTGAACAGTGAGGCATTGTATCTGGTTTCTGAAATTCTCTCTTCATGTAGAGGTCTGATTCGGAGGAGTCCTGATTCTACTGAAGTAATATCAGAAGAAGTTTCTTGGTTGAATATTCTGAGAAACTATTGTGGTGATCTAAGTGCTTCCCTTTTGAAATTGGTTAATGCTATAACAAGCTTAAAAGAGGAGAGTTTGGTGGTCAAACAAGAAAATGTTATTTGTGCAGGTAATCAATCTTCTTCTTCTTCTTCTTCTTTTTTCTTTTTTTCTTTTATCGAACTTTTGGAAACCAAAAAGCCAAATAGTCTGGAAAGATAGCCTCTACCTTTTTGTAGACTTCAAACTCTTTTCTATACTAATAACAAACATCTAACCAAATTACAAGTACAAAATGAACCACGATGAATAGGTTTATGCACTCATCTTTCTTGCTACAATAGATCTTAATGCATTAGCTAATTCCTTTTTTTTTCATCTTAATTTCTCAGTAAAGTGCTTAGAAGTCTTGGCAACATTTCCTGAAGCTTGCTCACCCATAACTGATGAGACTTACGATGCAATTCTGAAATCACTGGCTCTTATAATTTCTGAGATGGATATAAGTACCCTTCTCTGGAAGTCAACTCTAGAGGGTTTAATTCAAATCGGTTCAGTAGCTGAAAATTCCATAGACCGTAGAAGGTCATTGGTTTATACCGCTCTGGTTGTGGAGAACCTGCTCTCTGCTTTTGTAACCTCTACACTTCCTCTGGATTTATCACTTGAGGCACTTTATGGAATTGGTACGGTGGGAAAGCATCGAATGGAACAAGTGCTACAGGTGGTAGAGGAGATTATTGTTGTCAAAATTTTGAAAGTTTGTTTGGAGGGAGAACTTGTTCAAGCTGACACTCTTATTTCACTGCTGCAATTTTATTCTGGTCGCATTATTTTGTGGTACATGCTCTCTTTTATAAAATGGTTAAAGAAAATGGGTAAAAATATTTGGTGCAGAATGAATTGTTTTCTCAGTTCATATAAGAAAGAAACCAGGGTAGGATCTTTCTCTAATTTTGGGGGAGAATTTAAGTCATTTATAATTTCCTGAGGTAGGAACTAGGAGGTAGTACTTCAAATTAAATAGTGATTTCCTTCAAATTTAGTAATGGATTTATGCAATAGTGACTCTGATGAGTTGTAGTAGTTGTACTATGGTCTGGCCATGTTTTAATGTTTTCATTTTGTTTCTGTTAAACAACATTAGCATTTTACAGGCTCTGTGATGCTGGTGATGTCAGTGAAGTAGCAATGCAATTCGCTCTTCATATTTGGAATCAAATGGAAAACAAGAATATCTTAAAAAATATTCATGTCATGGTAAAGTTTTTATGCTTAAAGTTTTGTTTTTTTTTTTTACTTTTGTTAAAAGAATATATATTAACCCTTAATATGATCCTATTTTTACCTCAATCCAGCATCAAATTAAATAACCTTACCTTTTGCACTTAGTCTTGAATTTTATTTAATATTCTTGATTTGTCCTCGGCTGCCAATTTTTAAAATTAATAATAATTTATTTTGAAATCATAACGTTTGGATTTTAAAGTGAATTTTTGAAAATAGTAAGCATGCAATTTTTTTTCCGAAACAAACTGCAAAGTAAAAAGAAAAAAGGAAACAAGCACGCAATTTTGTTCTCAACATTTAGCTATTGAATTTTCAGAGATTCAATTTTGCAATTCATTATCAGAATTAAAAAAAAAAAAAAAAATTCAGCCTCAGTTGTGCGCTTAAACAACCAGCATAAAAAGAAAGCATCAGGACTTGAAATTTCCCACTGATGCTAATTGTTTATTGTTATCCTTCAATTGTTTATAATACCTCCTATTCCTTGTACTGTCGTCCAGTCTTGAATTAAAGTTAATTACACCTCTTTTAGCATCAGCATTTGCCTTTCTTTTTTTGTCAATTTCAAACAATTCCTTTTTCTTTCAGGGTATTTTGGATGCATTAACAATGACAATGAAGCAGCTAGTGTCAGTTTCGACCATAAACCACCAATCTGTAATCTTACAAAAATCCCATGAAATTATCGTGAAGTCAGTTTCATGTCCAACTGAATGGTTTGCAACTGCTTTTCAAAATCCTGAGCTCCTAATGCCATCCCCTTCATCTTCTGTTGAAGATTTGAACCTGATCTCTCTATTTGCGTCTGTTATTACTGCAGTTAGTGCACAAACTCCTCTACCCCCTTCCAATCCTAATTCAAGTTCAAATGTTGTTTCAAACTTATTTCTGTTTTTCCTCCTGAGAGGCCATGTGCCAGCTGCTCAAGCACTTGCTTCCATTATAAATAAAAATCCAACAGACAATAAAGCCATTGAATCTTGTTTATCTATTCTATCAGAGGACAAAACTGAAAATAAACAGTGTTTCAGAAAGGATATTATTACTGGGTTTGCATGGATTGGAAAGGGCTTGGTAATGAGAGGGGATGATAGGTCAAAGGAGATAATCCAATTTCTGTTGAAATTAGTGATTTCAAGTCAGCATGGACTTGATGCTGCCTTGTCTGCGGCAGATGGCTTTCATATAATTATGGGAGACTCTGATGGTTGTTTGAACAAAAAATTTCATGTTGTGATAAAGCCGTTGTATAAACAACGTCTGTACTCTACTCTGGTACCTGTGCTACTCAAATCAATGAAAGAAGCTAATAGAAAGTATGTATGGTACTCTTTTTCATCATTGTTTTGGTCAATACCATGTTGCATCAATGGTGCCAAGTTTTTCACTTTCGTGCCTCATACAAAGCCTTAAAAGCAAATGAAGCACAAATTATTTCTACTGGTACCAACTACTACAAAAATAAACTTTATATTTTGGTGATGTATTTAGGCTTTTGTATGAAGATTAACTCTTTTAGATAAAACCTTTTTACTATCAGAATTTTCTTGCCAAGGTTATCTTGGAAAGAGGACGTTTTGGTAATAATTTGGCATTTTACATTGGATATTGGATTTACCTGCCTAACAGTTAAACCCTTTCCTCTATTTCTTGTGATTTGGCCAGGGAGGTGGTCTGTCGAGCTTTTGGGCATGTTATTTCTGATGCTCCTCTTACAGCAGTCATTGGTGAAGCTCATAAGGTCATCCTTTTCTGTCTTGTCCACACACACAGACACTCGCACACATGCATGTACAGACATAGGGTGAACCCAGACCCGAGAAAGTACAAAAAGAAAAAATATAGAAAACCGAGGGCAGAAATATTGTGGGTTTATCACTTTTGTCTGAGCTTTTACAGGCATTATTATGCAATAGCATAATTACAAATGCATTCAGTGTTAAGAGTTTGATCTCTTCTGTTTCTCTCCTTCTTATCTTCAGATACTACTTGCTGTGGCAGATAGCATAATTACACTTAGTATGGATATTCAGAATAAAGATGTCGTATATAGCCTTTTGTTGGTCTTATCTGGAATTATAATGGATTCTACTGGTGAGACTTTTATTATTTTAGTGGAATACTTGTTCTGTTTGTTTATTTATTGTTTTCTTTTGAGTTGGAAGTTTTGACAGACTGATAATTGGAGTCTTAAGTGGACCCTGCTGCATTTATTTATATTATTGAAACTAAATTATTATGAGTCTCAATAATTAAAGAAACTTAAATTAGCCGAACCACTATCTAGATTGTTAGGTATGCATGCGTGTTTGTTTGAATGAACTACCATCTGTCAAATGTAGAGTTTGAGATTGCTATTTGTTGTCCGACCAAATAGTAAAATTTGATGTTATAATTGCACGGCAGTTTTCTGAATGTGCTCTCTTCTTAACTCGGTTTATCACTTATTGCATCTTTATTATATTTTCATGTTACAATGCTAATTTAGGTAAGGAATCTATCATAGAAAATCTACATATAGTTATTGGCGTTCTGACACAGCTTGTATCCTATCCTCACTTGATGGTAACTTTACTGGTGCTTCTTAACATATTTACTTGTATTGTTTACTACTTTATTACATATTTATTTATTTATCTCTCTGCTTATTTGTCTTTTGTTTTATACATTCATTTATATTTTCTAGCTTGTTCGTGAGACAGCAATCCAATGCATCACCTCAATGTCGACTCTACCCCATTCAAAAATTTATCCTGTCAAACCACAGGTTATTGTTGGCATAATTGTGTTTACATATAAATTGTCAGGTGAAAAGAATAAAACATAATGTTTTACATCAATTGTAATTTAGGTATTAAAGGCTGTAACAAGAGCCCTTGACGATAAGCGAAGGGCTGTTCGTCAGGAAGCTGTCAGATGCCGACAAGCATGGTCAAGAGGCAAGTAGGTGATTCGCAGTGGTAAATCCTCAACAGAATTTCTGGAATATGATTTTTTTTTTTTACTTTACTTTTTTGTGACATTTAAGCAACTTCTGCCATCTGTCCTTTGCAGGTATTGAGAATATGGCTTCTTTTTTAGCATGCACATCAGGAAAATTCATGTTGTGGTGAAAGACGAGGTCTTTATCTAATTGGGTGATTGGGTATTTGGATGAAGTTTAAAAAAAAGTTTGGACAGAGATGGTTTATGGGGGATTTGAGCTTGTTTATTTATAGGATTTATTTGTACCTGGAGAGTTTTTCCCGGAAAATTTATTTAGTTCATCTTGAGAGGGAGAATGACTTGTCCATTTTCAAGAATTTCACAAAATAAGTATAAATCAATAGAGAGAGAGAGATTTGTGTATTAGACCGTGTTTAACTAGAGTAGGGTAGGATGTATATAAACATCTTAGCTAGTTGTGATTAGTTACAACTTTCTAGCTGAGCCTTACTGGTTTGTTCTTAAAAGAACGAACAATGTTACAATTTACATGATATCACTGCTCAAGCTACATTCATGGGAGCTGTTCTACGAATATATTGTAATTGCAAGTTGGTTCTGTTTTTAAACACAGGAAAAAAAAAAATTAATCCTACTTGAGAACAATATTTTTAACATTTTATTTTATTTTTTGCATGCTTAGAGTAGCTATGTATTGTGTATTTGTGTGTTTATTTAAGATTCAAATCTGGCTTTATCGTCTTGGTAAGAATTAAAAAAAACGTGCCATGCTTTTGACAGTCTTTTGCGTAGGATTCTTCACAATGTTTTCTTTTCCCATCTGCTGGGTTTCTCTTTGTTTCTATTCTACCCTGTGCGAAATTTCTTGTAGCAATCTTTCTTTAATACTATTATGTAGGCAATGTCTATTAATTTTAAAAATATGACTTTATGATTTTTTTGACGATATTTTTCGAGTCAATTTAAAACATTATCTATCTAAACTGAAAAGTAAGGTTGCCGATTTGTTGTTGAACATATAAATTATCAATTTTGTATAATTTGAACATTATATGATATTGAATAAAATTGTTAACTACTGACTGCTATTAATTTACAATCGTGTAATCAGTAGAAATATGTGTTAAATGTCATCACTCTTCGTAAATAGTGTATCATATGATTCACAGCTAAAAGTTCAAGAAAAAGTTTTCTAAATATTTTTCTTATCCAAACCCATTGCGCAAATAGCAAGGACACACATAGCTGTGCGCTGTTAGTATTTCACCAGGCAAGTCCCCAATGTTACATCAAAGGGACCAGAGTTGGACCCGCTTCTGCTACGCTCCCACCACGTAATCTCCATGCAGTGATGCAACGATCAATTTTTATATATACCAATCCATTCAACGTAGATAAACAATAAACGTGTCTCAACTTCGAGAGAAGTCTCTCATGTACTTCCAAAAGCATATAAGCGGTGGCTTACTCTCTATTCTCTCACTCCGCTTTTCTTTTTCTCTGTTCCACCTTTCCAGAGTTGAAAGTAAGAGGGACTTGATGGAGAGCACCGAGATCAGAGGTCTCCACGTGGACACCTCCAACACCGTTGAAGGAGGCGTAGAGGATGCCTACGGCGAGGATTACGCCACCGAGGACCAGCTTGTCACTCCCTGGACCGTCTCCATTGCAAGGTCTACTCTGAAATAATGATAATTTGAACCTAAATAGCAAATTTTCTATTGTTTTTTTAATTTCAAAAAAAATTGGATGGTAAAGACCTCTCTCTTTCTTAAAAAAAAAAATTCTATTGTTTTATTTTATTTTCAGTGAAGAGGTCATCTTGGTTTTTTGATACATTGTGCCTTTCGCGCTATTTATTTTTTTAAAAACATAGAAAATAACATTAGATGTGCTTGGAGCTTAGGCCTTGATCAAAAAATTTTTTACGTGAGATCTCATTTCATTTCGATTGATTTCTTAGAATTCTGTTGGATCTAATAACATATAAATTTCAATCAAATAATATCAAATCCGTTCATTTTGATCAGTAAATTTTTAATGAAATGAAATCCCGTGTTTAAAAAAAAAAAAAAGAAAGGATTTTGATCGGGGCCTAAGAGTTGGCATGTACTAAATTTGACTAGCTTATTCAATTAAGAATCGAATATAACTGATAAAACTTGAGGATTGTTAGTACTTGCAATTGCTGTACATTTTTTTTTAAAAATAGAATGATAAATAAAAGAAAATTTACATAATGTAATCTTACTTTCATTTAATAAAAAAAATATTACTTGGAATACTTGAGCTCGATTTAAAAGGTTCTGTAAGTATATAGATTATTATAAAATATTGGTATTCTTTATCTATGAATACAGTGGTTGTGCACTTCTGAGAGATCCACGCCACAACAAAGGGTTGGCTTTCACAGAGAAAGAGAGAGATGCTCACTACTTGCGTGGTCTCTTGCCTCCTTCAATTATGTCCCAAGAACTTCAGGTTCTTCATTGACTAATATTTTTTTTATCGTGTTATCTTTCTTTTTGTTTGTCCGGCACTTCAAGACAGGGAAAGAACCCATGTCTTTTATTGAATATTTCTCACATTTGGAGGGTTATGCATGCATGCTCATGCACTTTTGTAAGATTCTGCAAAATAATAATAATAATAATACTAAATCTCTAATTATTATTGTTATTATAAAACCAATGGTTAACTCTAGGTAATATTAGTAATAACGGTTACACCAAATTTTCCTTCTCTTATTCCAAATTATATTACAGGAGAAGAGGATCATCCAAAGTATAAGACAGTACCAGATCCCTCTGCAACGTTACATGGCCTTGATGGACCTTGAAGTATGTTCTTTCCTTGCCTTTTCAGTTAATTTTATGCTTGAAAAATCCCAAATTCACAAAGAAAAAATGCTGAAATTTTTAATTTACACTGGGATGAAATATGCACGTATGAAAACTTTTATCAAATATGCACGTATGAAATTTTATCAGGAGAGAAATGAAAGGCTTTTCTACAAGCTCCTTATTGACCATGTTGAAGAGTTGCTACCTGTTGTGTACACTCCAACAGTTGGCGAGGCTTGTCAGAAGTATGGCTCCATTTTTAGGCGTCCACAAGGCCTTTATATTAGTCTCAAAGAGAGGTATCATAAAGTTGAAAATCTTAAAAATAAGAACAAAAATTAGAATGGCCTGATGTTGTTAGTCCTGTTCTTATAACATATCATGATGATGATCTCATCATTGTTGATAGAGGAAGGATACTAGAAGGGCTGAAGAACTGGCATGAAAAGAGCATTCAAGTAATTGTGGTTACTGATGGAGAGAGAATTTTGGGTCTAGGTGACCTTGGTTGCCAGGTAAATTTATAAAATCAGCCTTTTATATCGTTTATTTCTGAAACCAGATAAACATTAGATAATTTGCTACCAACAGGGTATGGGGATACCTGTAGGCAAGCTTGCGCTATACACTGCCCTTGGTGGGGTACGCCCTTCTGAGGTAAACACTACATACTTGGTGTAATTATACTCCTTGATAAATTTTGCCTATTATTTGTAAATTTCCTCAACTGTTTGGTTTTTAAATTTGTTTGTTCTAGTGCCTACCTATTACAATAGATGTGGGGACAAACAATGAAGAGCTGCTGAAGGATGAGTTCTACATTGGGTTGAGGCAAAAAAGAGTTGTTGGCCAGGTTCTATCTGTTATATGGCTCTATTTTAAATTTTTTTATTAGAATTTGACAACCGGCCTGCCCCTTCCAAACCCACTTTTTTTTTTTTTGTCGAAAGTTTCTGAACTTGTTATGAACTTGTGGTTTCTATTTCATATTGTTTATCAGGAGTACACAGATTTCCTTCATGAGTTCATGACTGCAGTTAAGCAAAACTATGGTGAAAAAGTTCTCATCCAGGTCTGAATATTTCTAATATTGATGTTGTTGTAAGTAAAAATCTTTGCATCTTTTTAAACATACATAGTATTGTTGAAACTACCATTCCAGTTCGAAGATTTTGCAAACCACAATGCATTCGACCTTCTTGCAAGATATCGCTCGACTCACCTTGTCTTCAATGATGACATACAGGTTCGTATTATATTCAGGTTTAAAAATCTTTTAGTAGGGTTCGGTGTCTGTGCAAAGTCAAGTCTTCCTGTTTTTAGTTTTAGTTCTTCTCGATTTCAAATATTTTGGATTGTCTGAGGCTATTTTAAGTTATAATGCACTATTGTGAGTATTTTAGGGTACGGCAGCTGTTGTTCTTGCGGGGGTTGTTGCAGCTCTAAAATTGGTTGACGGGACCTTGTCAGGACACACTTTTTTGTTCTTCAGTGCTGGAGAGGTCTCTCTATTTACTGTGTTGCATATTTCACCTCACTGGTTAATGCTATCGTGCAAAGATCCTGTATATGCATAAAATTTTCAGACAAAATACTTTCCTGTTTATATGACCATATATGTTTTTCCTTTTTCTGAAAAATAGATGCTCAGATCTTTTAAATTTCTTCAAAAAAATTTTCGCTTTAATGGGACTATAAAATGTAAACAATGATTATCACATATGCCCCTTAAAAATTTGGAATCATAATACAATATCCTCCTGTTTGTTGATAAGTACCTGATTTGACATTCTTTTTTATCCTTTGTTCTTAGAAAAGTTGAAAATGAAAGAGGGATAATTTGGGTATCTTTCAGGTTTACTAATTATGAAAAGTAAAGGTGAGATGTGCATGTAGGTTATGGGGTTTCCATAGCATTTATAATGTTTACCCTTTGTTTTGTATCACTGTAGGCTGGGACAGGAATTGCTGAGTTAATCGCCTTTGAAATATCTAAGCAGGTACTTCTGATTCTGTTAATTTTTTTTCTTTTTTTTCCTCTTTTTGCATTTTTTAAGCCTTTTATTTCAAAAATACCATAAGGGTAATCCTAAGTAGTGCCTTGGTTTAGGCAAATGCTCCACTGGAAGAAGCTCGCAAGAAGATTTGGCTTGTAGACTCTAAGGTCGGTCCTCGAAAAGTTTCCTATTTTTCCTTGGTATATTTTTATGCATCATTTTTTTCTGTTAATTTGACAACCAATAATGCAGCGTTCAAATGGAATTTTAGGGATTAATTGTGAACTCACGGATGGATTCCCTTCAAAGCTTCAAGAAACCTTGGGCACATGAGCATGAGCCTGTCAAAAACCTAGTAGATGCTATCAAGGTAAAAAAATGTTAATCATATATAGTAGAACGTTGTATTATAAATTTATAGCTCTTTCAAGAGTATATTATGTTCCTTTTTTTATTGCATGTCATATCTTATTATCTCTGGGGTATTTATAAATTAAAACCTTATATATGATGATATTGCTTTTTAATTTGTTTATTTAATTATTTACATCTTTTCCCACCTAGGCTTTAAAGCCAACAGTATTAATTGGCTCAGCTGGTATTGGACAAACTTTCACACAAGAGGTTATTGAATCCATGGCTTCTATTAATGAGGTAATACATGGCCTGTTTTCTTATATTTACTACTGTGAAATTCGTGGGTTTAGTAAAAAAATAAAAATAGTTGTATTGAACAATTTTCCATAATACTTATTTTTATCTGAATTTATTGATAGTCTCAGCTAAAACTTGTTTCCTTTTTGCTTGTTACACGCAGAAGCCAGTTATTCTTGCACTCTCAAATCCGACCACACAATCGGAATGCACAGCTGAACAAGCATACACCTGGAGTAAGGTATCTCCCGTTGAATTGTCAGTCTATATGTGATATAAGAAACCTTAGAACTTTTATTATTGATTCCTGGTAGACTTATTTTGTAATTAAGGTCCTCGAATTGAACCCCTTAGTATATCACTAATGGAAATTTGTTTCCCATTTAATCAGGGGCGCGCCATATTTGCCAGTGGCAGTCCATTTGATCCAGTTGAATATAATGGAAAGGTTTATGTCCCTGGGCAGGTTCTTTTCTTTATCTCATCCATGCTAATTTGTATTCCACAAATTTTGTTTCTTGCATTTGTTTGAATTGCTTGCTTATGTACTTCTTGTTGTTGGGTCAGGCGAACAATGCATATATTTTCCCTGGATTTGGGCTTGGTCTGGTGATCTCAGGGGCAATTCGGGTACATGACGAAATGCTTCTAGCTGCTGGTAAATATACTGTCAGTAATTAGTCAGTTTATTATGTTTTTTTCATCTACTTATTGTATTATACTTGGCCATAAGCTATTACAGATTAAATAAAAGAAGGAAATGCATAAAGAAATTGTTTGCTTTTAATTGAAACAGCTGAGGCTCTGGCGCAACAAGTAACACAGGAGAATTATGACAAAGGACTGATCTACCCACCTTTTTCAAATATCAGAGAAATATCAGCTCATATCGCAGTGAATGTTGCTGCCAAAGCATATGAACTTGGTACTTTTATTTACTTATTACTTAATTTACATATGGATATAACAGGATAAATTTTTCACTAGCAGGAAAAATGAAAAAAAAATAATAATAATAATAAAGAGAGGTGCTTACTATATCAGCATACTTGATTGCGTATCGCACTTATAGTGTAAATGCAATAATGGGATGTTGAAGTTTCTTGTGTGTTTGTTGCGCGCAGGTTTGGCAACCCGATTACCTCGCCCAAAAGACCTCGTGAAATATGCAAAGAGCTGTATGTATTCGCCCGTTTACCGTAGTTATAGATAGATAAAGGAAGATGTTAGATACCAGAGAAGCTTGTAATAATACTATATATAGTAATTTACGTTCCATAGTTCTTTTTGAACGTTAATATATGGGAACCTATGTCGCTGTATGTACTATTTAGAATTTTATAATTCATGGTACCTTTTCAACTTCTATGTAATATACTTTAAATGGCTGTGTCGTTTTGTTATAAATTTCCAACTACCACATAATATATTGACCAAGTAAAAAATAAATATTTAGCATTCTATAAAATTTAACGAGCTGCTGTCAGGGTTTCACTAACTGCTAATTTAATGTTTTGTGAAGAGCGGCTTGTTGATGAGCCACGCGAGTGGATGTGGGAGTGGGCTCGTGTGAGGAGCGAGAACAAACTTTTAAAATCGGAAATAAAGAAAGGCTAAGAACGCAATTATCAAATAAGACATCTCCGGAAATGAACACTGAGCTAATCATTTAGACAATCACAAACGCTATGTAACTTCACTATCGGTACTTCAGTACAAATCACACTACTTTGACATTAAAGAAACACAAAATAGACAGCGCTGCTGAGCCCGATAACTACTTAAAATTCTTTACGTAATTATGTACATTGAGTCGAGGTATCATCAGCAACTTGAGAACTGCGTATGCCCCAAAATGATTTGGGGAGTAGATTCTTTTTTACAGCTGTAAAAAGCCATCCCATATTTGTCTCGCAAGCTGCACAATTGGCAATTGTCCATGCATATCTGCATTGGTGAAAACATATTATCAAGCTGCTTGTGTAACACAACAAAAGCTCATATTAACAGTCTGGTATACCTATGTAACATCAGGACTATCCAAAAGACCCTGCACCTTCTTCTTATAATTTGCAAGAGTTGACTGCAATAGTGATATCAACTATACCATGACAAAACAATAAACTATTTACACCTGTTCTCTCCCAATTTTTGTAACATTCTAGCCTCCTTTCCAACAGCTAATCTATACACAGGTTGGAAAGAAAAGCGGGGGCCTTCTAATATTTTGTTATAGATTTGAAATAAGCAGAGAAATTATTGGTAATGTTGACTATCTTTTAGACAGGAATATAAGAATTTCCCATCTTGGGGTATACAGTATGTTGTGCTAAAATAAATTGATCAATGAAACATAAAATTAGGTAAATGTATTACCCAGGAAACCAGCTGTGTTCCTTTACAGGTTGGCCAATAAGTGCAAGCCCATTAGCATGGTAAACTGTTATGACCTCGTGAACATATCCATGAGGGTTTACATATGCATTGAGAGGTCCATCATTCGACATTGTCACCATGTCACTCCTCTTAGCTATAAGAGTCTGGTCAGGACCATAAAACAAATAGAGTTAAATTCAAGATGGTAAAATCTCACTAATGACCAGTGTAAAATATTAGCCAAGGACCAAATCTTTTATATTCACAGAACTTCTTGGAACCCTGATAAAGTAATCATACATTTAAAATATATATATATATAAGAGATTCTAAATGACATCAAGAGGGTCATAGATTACACAGCACCAACCCAGCACATGCCAGCTTCCTGGCAAGGAGAAAACTGCAACGTAACATTTTTTTTTTCTCTGTCAAGGAGCGTGTCTGAATCTGATTTCGTTGGTACAGACCGACACCATCCACACAATTTTTATAAGTTCATCCCTATATCACAGGGCAACAACATAAAAGATAAGAAGAAAAGACTTTGAAAATTACCATGCAAGTTTTGCACCGCAGATGATTGATGTCTCTGAGCAGCTGGATCTCTCTCCTCAATCTATACGAAATGCCATCCATCTCCAGCAATTCTTGCCTTCTGGCCTCTGACAATGGCATTTTACTTGCTATGTAAAAAGATAAGCTCTCTGGCCTTCTAACGAGTTCATCTAAACTAGGTTTTCCAATTATCTCCCTCCACAAGTCTGCATCAAAGAAAGTAAATACCACTCAGATAAAGAACAATAACAATTAAAGTGTGCTTAATGTATTTTTGCATTTGAAATCAAGAATTTAGTCAAAACAGGTTATATATAACCTTACAGGAAAAGAAACATTAGCAAATAGTGAGCATTAAATAGTAGTTTCCACATAACAGTTGGTCTAATTTACAATCTAGCACAAAAAGAACAGCAGCTTGTTGCATTAGACACAATTTACATATGTTAACAAATGTAAGGTACAATTCCTAAAAACCCTATACAGGACTGAATTTCTTACCTGCTGCCCTTTGAGCGAGAGAATATGAATCATACATATCATAAACCCACTGAGGCCAATACGACATTGGTGCTGCAAAACTGGAATACTTTGGCCTGTTTCTGTTGCACCAGCTCTTCCATTTCTCACTCTCATTGGTACCTCGACTCTTCTGGGTTGTGTGCATGTTGGAGGTGAGGCCCTCCTCGTCAGACTCATCTTCACATGTTTCATAAGTCGTGTCACTTGAAGGGGAACCGAACAGCCGTTTTCTCCTCTTCTCTTTTGGTGTATTAGAACATGAAGTCTGGTCAAGGTCAGTTTCTATGTCAGTGAATCTCAGCTGTCGGATTGGAAAGAGGTTTGACGAGAGCTTTCGGTTGGGGATTGCTGCTAATTGTGCAAATGCATCTCTTGGGGTTCTTAGAGGTGCTTCTTCTTCTATGATTTGAACTTCTGCACATGGCTATTTAAAGAGAAATAAGGCATGAGACAATTATTGTTTGTTCTTTAAAAATAAAAAAAATCCAACCTTCTGCTATTTTATATTGTAATATCCTGTTTGTTCCTCCTGAACAAATTTTGTATATTAAACAGTGTTATCATTTCTGGGTTGGTTTGCTATAGAAAACCGTGCATGTATTGAACAGGTCAAAACCAGGTTAATTAACCAGATTAGTTTAAAAGACCAGTGGATCATAAAATGAAAATATCTGGTTCATAAAAGGTTTTAGACTCAAATCTAAACTCTTCATCTTTCCCTCCTTATATCTGATTCTCTTGAATTTTTTTTACCTTCTCTCATGAAATTAAAATCTAACCAAACAAATAGATGGGAGAGATTTCTGAAATTTTGAGAAATTTTATAATTTCAATCACCACAAGTAACTTTAAGCACAGGGAACAACTCAACCCCGTTCAGGGAAAACTCAGTTCCTACAAGCATTTATTTTGACATATCCATACCAAACTAAATCATTTTAAAAAATTGCTTTGTATACTATAGCCAGGCAATTTTGGAGAAATTGTTCAATTAACCATACAAAAATCCCTTGAACATGAAGACAAATTCGCCATCATATGAGAAATACTTGGATTATATCAGATATTATAAACTATAAAATGGGTACTGCATGTGTGTTTTCTTTTTAAGGTGAAGGGGTTTGTGCAGGAGTGTGTGTGTGTGTGTGTGTGTGAGAGAGAGAGAGAGAGGCTAACTGTTCCATCATCATCTATAAAACGACGCCTCAATCTGAAACGTTGTTGCCCTCGAGTGACTACATTTATACTGCCATCTTCCAGCCGTCGGTATTGTTTTATCTGTTACCATATTGAAAAATCAGTTTATATGTTTCTCGTGTGATGACAACTAATTGGCAAGCTGATGAATTCAAGCAAAGACCAACTTTAGTAGGTATCTTCATATCATGTATTCTAATGGCATGTAAAAAAAATGAAGATGAGTTTTTTGATGACCCAAAATCAATCACATTAACTTTTGTCTTTATTAATTTTAGTAAGCAACTTGAATGTACAAACATGACAAAAGATAAATTAATAATATGAGCATGTAGACCTACCTCAGCTGTTGTTCCAACTGCACCAAAATTATATCTTGTGTCATCAGAATTTTGATAAAAACGAACCTAAAGCAAGTCAAGAGGTCATAAAAAAGTGTTAAAAATATAAGTATTAACATTGAAAAAAAAAACAAAGAAAAAAATAAAGAAAATAAGAAGGGAAAGTATAAACAAATTTCTTCTTTTTTTTTGGCTTAGAGAAAATCTTTTCACTAAATTACAAATTACTTTAACAAATAGGACCAGGCATATCACATACATGATACATCTCTTCCATATAACAATAATTTATGCTACTACACACCTCAATTGGGTAAGCATACCCTGAAACAACCCTCCGTCATTGTCTTGACTGAGAAAAGATAAGTGCATTTCTGCATTTCGACATATGCAACTATTTAAGAAGGTTGAAATGGGGAAATACCACACCAACAGTGCAGGGAGCCTCAGTATTAGACAAAGCCTTCTCAAGAGAGCAAATGAACCTATACTGGATTACCCTGAGAGGCAATGTAGCTCCAGGAAATAAAACCACACCTAACAAAATAATTAAGTACAGGGTTATGTTAAATTAGCATTATATTAGACAGCTATACTTTAATTGATCAATGTCCTAATTCCTAAAAATTAGAAAACAGAAAATATTAACACTTTCCAATATATATCAACAATATAAGATTAGTTCACCTTCAAGATAAAACATAGGCAACTTCATGATTGTGCCTCCTTCCAAAACTGTGAGCCTACTATGGGTATCATCAACCTCTATTATTTCACAAGAAAGAAAACAAAAATAAAATACAAGAACCAAACTTATTTATTACAGCGAAATAGTAAGAGTTAATTAATTCTTTTCTTAAAAAGAGAACACACACACACACACACACAAAGATAAATCATGAATATGTACCGCCAAGGTAAGAATGCATAGAAGCGAGTGAAGTATTGAATGTAATCCCACTAGGCGAGCCAATTTCTCCACTGTTACGCCTCTCTCTAAAAATCAGGAGAAGAAAATTCACACTTTAGCGCAAAAGTCAAAACCAAAACATTCAATTGAACAATAAATCATCTCTTCAAAATCTTCAATTCCAACAAATTTCAAACAATACCAATGCAAGACAAAAACCTAGATAGGATCTCCACATACGAAACATCTTCAAAATCAAAATCAAAACCCTAACCTGGGAAGTTCTTCGTCGGAGGAAGAAGACAACTGATCGAAGTCGACTTCCTCGATCTGAAGCTCCTCCATGTCGAGCTGTCGTATCTCCTCGATTTGTCGCCTCTCCATCTCCAGTAAACTCTCCATTTCTCTGCTCCTCTCGCGCTCTCTCTCGCTTTCGCTCCTCTCCTCCATTTTCCCTCTCAGTCCACCTCCGCCGCTTCTTCCAAACTATTTCTCGAGCCTCAAAACTACAAGGCACCGTAGAAATTAAACTGAAGGTACTTACGTGTGGGTCCCGATTGTCAGATGAAACTCCTTTACCTCGCGATTTTTTCTCGCGTGTTATAATAAAGGCGACAAGTGGTGTACCGGATCTTTGACACGGGCCCACCTCGTGTGCTCTCTCCTTTCTCGAAGCATCCCGCCTTGTCGCCTTGGAAACACCTTATTGGGCTTATCAAGGCTTAGAATACTTTATTGGGCCTATGGCGCATAAAACCCAAACGGCGGTTTTGGGTTGCTTGTGTAATGAAAAATAGAAACCCAAAAAACCTGAGCCGTTCCTGGTTCCATCGACGGTGGGACCCACGCGCAATGTCGATTCCCCGCTTCGCCTTCGACGCCTTTTGTGGCGATTCTCTCCGGGGCCCCTCGGAATGGCTCTTTTCCTGATTCCAATCCTTCTCTCTGGTGAAGTGTACTGGAGGCCGCCATTTTCATTGGAGACAGTTCGTGAAGTTACTCCCAGTCCTATTGCTACTGGAGAAGATGGATCTACTGCTTGTCTTTTGTCCTTTCCTCGTCTTCTCCGGAGGTGATTTTTTTTTTTTAAACTAGGTGAATATATTTTATTTTTAGTTCTAAAATATATTTAAAAAGGGTTGATAGTTATTATATTCACTGTGGCTGATCAAATATTTATTTAAAGTAGCACAACTGAATTATGAGCATCTTTTCTGTAGTTTTCTTAGATAAGTTGCTCGTCAAAAATCTTTTTTTTTTTATTCCATTTAGTGGCTTGGAAAATTAATGAGGATTAGTTTTATTAAGTTTTATCAGCATTAATTGGTGATAAAATGATTTTTAAATATAATCAAATTTGATACAGAAACCTGTCTATAATACTAGAGAAAACGTTCTGCGATTATTCATTTTTTTTTACAATTATTTTGTCAATTGTTACTATAGGTAAAATGGTTTCCCGGTTGAAATTAGCTCTCAATTAAGTTGAAATGTTCTCCTTAATTAGGTGTAGAAATTTGCAAATTGTTAAAGTGCTATCATCTAATGCATTGCAAGTGACGCGAAGAAGATTTCACTGACACTTACTTGCGGGGAGCATTAACTAGATGCGCACATCGTACATCTAGAATTTATTCTGGGGAAAGGATAACAATTGTAGCATCATGTTTGCTTTCTGAAATCTTTTGTGAAACATAGAAATTGCTCTTGCAGAGTATGGCATTGAATTTAGTTTAAAGCTTCATTCATGTAGGGATTTTAAATCAATTACCCTTTAACCTGCTTCTACTTTGGTTGCATCTTCTTTTAATTGATCTATGTGCAGCCCTCGCTGTTAAAGCATTTGAGCTGGAATATTTGATGTTTCAAATGATTTTTATTAGCTTATACTACAAACGTTATGCATTGCAGCTACTGTATATGATTTAAGCTGAAATGAAAAAAAAGGTTTCAATTTGGTGCTACTGAGGCAAATCGAATTGGTAGTAGTGCTTTTCTAATTAAAGCTTAGTATTAGTCTTGTCAACTGCTTTTTAATTCAATCTTTTCTTATGCGTCTATCAAGCACTAGCACTATTGTTGGCCTAAGACATTTAACATTATTGCATCAAAGATTGCCAATTACATTGTTGATGAATGATACTTAACATAAATTGCAAACATCTGGGGCCATAGATTTGCTTGTCGTATAACATCATAAGTTCATAACTATCTCATGTCTCGAAATGGTTCAAATTTATCATCATTTCACATCACTTTTGGTCACTATGTTCCTTTGGGTATGTAGATATGTATTGCACGACAGCTCTTATAGAATGTTGTCATGAAACTGACCCGAGAGGGAAGGCGCCACTTGAAGGAGCAGAATAGATGGTAGCATACAGTTTATTCTATTTTGAGTCTCGAAGCTGACTTATTGATATTTGCATTCTTAATTTTGTTGGATTTGGAAATGTTTCGTGCCTAGTTATGTACTGATTTACTGCCCATGAAACCTAAACTGTACTGGCCTATGTAGTGCTTGTTACATATAGCAAATCTTTGTGCATTGAAGTTCATATACTAGTGTAGATTTTATATGTCAAATGTAGATGTTCTTTTTCTAGTAAAGCTTATTATGTTTTTCCCTCACAACAAAAATAACTTGACAAAATTGTTGTAGCTTGTATGTTAATTATGGTCATTCGATGAAATCAAAACTTGGCCCCTTTAACTGGTAGGTTGAGGAATTTTTTCTTGTAGTATTTATCTACTCATAAGTTCCTCGATATACCAATTAGAAGAAATTATAGTATACAAAGTATATTGGCCCCTTATGTTTGAGTGATCTCAAAAGTTAAAACTCAAATATAGTACATAAGATAGAGTAGAGTTATCTGAAATTTTTTGGTAAATGAACTGTTGAGAAAGTTCAGGGAAATTATGACAAACAATTGTATCTTAATTTCAAAACCAAAGCTCTCATTCTTCTTTCTTTTATGCAATAAACTACCTCTAACACCAGATATGTTGGTATAAACCTAAATAATGCCCATTCAAACGAATCAATTGGAAATTAAACAAGTCATGATTGCTTCCCTTGTTTTTCCCCCCTTTCTTTGCCTGAACTAGAACAGTGACATTGAAAAATTACAGATAGCAGAGCATATCACCACCTTGTTGGCCGATTACTACTCCTTCCCCAATAAAGTTATTTTCTATCAATCCACGATGGATTTCTCTTATCAATACCAGATTTTTGAAAAGGCAATCATCGGATCAATCATTTATTGAATCTTTTTTTCTCCAAGAAAGAAGACATCTGTCCAATTTCTGAAAGAGAAACTAGGGTTTTAAATCGTGGAAAGTGAGTTGCCGGCAAGTCATTTTTGATGTCTAGCTTTACTGTGGCTAATGCATAAAGGAGCTAGGCCTATTCGAATTCTCTTCTTTTTGTTGGATGCCTTTATAAATTTTTATTCTCTCTTTTCACCCAATCATGCTCAGCCATTGTGGGGTACGAAATGAACCTATGCTTTTTTATATGTGAATGTGCTCATAGCCAACTTGGATTGGATAATTCTACTTGCATGCTTTTTATACGGAACAAAACAAAAAAAGAAACATTATTTTAATGGAATTTCAGAGAGGTAATCTTGATTGATGTAATTTAAGAATTTACTTAGATAGTTCGATAAATTTGATTTAAATGTTGGAAGTCAAAACCAGGGTAAATGTGTTGGGGCACCATAATAATGCTTTTTTTAAGACCTCTCTGTCTAAGCCCATTAGAACCCATAAACACGAGATGTCAAAGTTAGTATATTGTTAAAATTAAACAACCAGTTAAGTCCACTATAGTGTATAAGTTTTGAACATGCCTCGTTATTACTGTACAAGTGGGAAAAAATGGTACATGGCTTGCCAGTACAGGCTTGGTACCATTCTCGTACAGACACAGTAACCTTTGCTGTCTCGCTGAAGTATGCATCGACACATGGCTAGTTTAGCAATAAAAGACAAGATCTTATAGTGGTATAGATTATAAATCTAAGTACCATTTGGAGCACTTGGAAAGTACGTAGCCTGCTCGTTACTAAGGATTTGGTAGATATGATTGCATGTTCGTTGTCCTCTTGTCTATTTGATTATCTTGTTAATGGCATAAACCTCTAGATATCCTTTCGACAGAATACTCAAATTTTCTTTGTCTATACACAGGAGCTTAAGTAACCCTTAGAGATAGAGTGCATGAAAGAGAATCTGCATCAATACGAGTCATTGTCGTAAACATTGAGATATTGTTCACACTCTGGCACACAAGTAAACCACCGTTAGATGCCATGCTCCATATATATCATTGATTCTGTTTGATAGGTGACACAACAATTGGGAAATTAGAATCAAGATAAATTCCATTTCCACTTTTTATTTTATCTCTACCAGCATTCCACCTGCCTCTGCTACTATATAAGCTTGTATTGGGCTCATGACTTGCTATAGCCTCTACCTCATACATAGTCTGCTTAATTATCATTTACTTGATTGTTACTTCATAAAAATACTAATAAAATGGATTATGTCAATTTGCGTCGTCAGGCTGCTTCTTTAAGAAAAAGTCTATTTGATCAGGTTTGTTTTCTTTGAAGGAGAGGAATTTTTTTCTTATCTTAATTAATATTAATATACATGCATTTATGTATTTATCCCACTATATTTACTTATATTTGTAAATTTGTATGTAATCTTATTTGTTCATCTTAAAATAGCGAGTTACTGAAACAAAGAAAATTTCTGAATTAATTTTCTCTGAGGAAGGAGAGATCGCACAACATCTCTCACGTACATTGGTGATTTTTATTATGCTATGAAGTTGATTTGATAACTGGCTGTCCAAGTAACATAAATATTAGGTGGAGGGTCTCAACATTGTAATCATATACAAGTGACAAAATGCAATATGAGGATCGAGCACTAGTAACACAACATTTTAAATTAGGAGAAAGATTGATTGTTTAGCAGAATAATGAACAAAAATACTGCATAGATGCTCTGATTGTTAGTGAGTGTAAAAGATGCATCTTTCTACATCAAATAAAAGGAAGAATCTTTAATAATTTTAGAAAGTGACTTTTCAGAAGGTTTTTCTTTCAATAATAAGGTTTGCTTTATGCCATTTCTAGATATAAAGATGTGACCTCATGTGAAATGCGACTTAGTTATTTATTGTAATAAAGCACGTGATATTTCAAAAATATACTTAAATTGTCTTATGGTTGCAGGGTTACTTAGACGAACAATTTTATCAGCTAGAAGATTTACAGGATGATGCAAGCCCTAATTTTGTTGAAGAAGTTGTCACCTTGTTCTTCAGGGATTCTGCCCGGCTAATGGCAAACATTGATCAAGCATTGTGAGTACATAGTGTTAGATTTAGGACAATTCTACCTTTTGTATTTATTTTATTAAAGGGTATGATTTTGAAAATTGTTCTGTAGGGATAAGTGCGTGAAAGATTTCAACAAGCTGGATGTTTACATGCAGCAACTGAAGGGAAGTTGTACAAGGTATGTACTTACGAAATTTAATGTGACAGTTTAATACAATACGTTTGGTTGCCGGACATCATGAGAAGAGTGATTAAAATTTATTCATAATTTGTCTCTTTATTTAAAATTTTTTTATACAGTATTGGTGCTTCAAGGTTGAAAACTGAATGCACATTCTTTAGGGAGTGCTGCCGAGATGAAAATATTGAAGGGTCTCTCTCTTTATCCTTAATCTGTATTTTTTTTCCCATTTTTTAGCCCTTTCTTCTTCTACTTTTTTGTTACTTTACTTTGGCTTGCATTTGTTTTATGTCCACCTAACTGTATATAACAATGTAATGCAGATGTATGAGGTCTTTCCAGAAAATTAAGAGGGAACATTCTGTTCTGAGGCAGAAACTGGAGTCGTACTTTCAGGTTCCCTTTTCTTATCCTTTTTTCTCTATAATGTGCATGAAGAAACACTTGTATATTCCTCAAATTTCTTTCCTTCATGCTTATAAGGGAAAGGATATTCAGCCATGACCCCTTATGTGGTTAGTGATTATAGTATTTTTGTTAACTAGCCTAACCTGAATACACCATTGTCTTTCAGAGATGGGAAATCATGACTTATGAGTATCAGTTGTTTATTTTGAAATGTGAACAGTTAATACTGTTTACATTTTTTTAAGCATCTTTGGTGGCCTTTGCTACGAATAGAGTAGAATACCTCAATTTGATTTCAAACTCCAATAATTTGATATAACTCATAACCTTTCATCATATTAAACATGGTTGTACTTTGTAAATTTATATAGTATATAGTTATTCTCTACTGTTTACTAGCTTGTTGTTAAGTGAAACATGAAATAGAATATTCCTCTGAACCGCAATGAAAAAACTGTTAGGAATTCATTCCTATTTTGTGGTGATCCTATTCCTAGGAATACCATTCGAGGGAATGTCATCGTCTTGATTAGCCCAAAGCAATATGAAACGAAACAGTATATATTTTGTAACTATCAATTATTCTACTTGCCTGCAATGTGGATACAGTAAATTATTTATTGTGTAATACTAACAAGATGAGTGTTCCCTGATTCCTTGGTCTTTCTATCAGCTATTGCGGCAAGCGGGTCCCATCGAATGTGCCACCAGGCCTAGTAAGTGAGACTGAAGAAGACTCAGAGCCATTTTCACAGCTATAGAAGATGTATAGACATATCTCTGACAAAAATAAAGGACTTGTATGTTGTTGCATGGAAGATTAGGCCTTGGTTGCCATATAATTTGCTTACAATAAGTGCTTGAGGTGGTTGGTAGTGTAATGAAATGTTACCATATTTGGTTTTTGTGTTTTGAGCTGTATAAGATGTTAGTTGTGTAAAATGGTGATGATGCTAGTCTGGCTTTTATAAATCATGCATTCATGAATATGGTTTGTGGCTCGCATAAAATAGATCAAAATTTTGGGCTAAAGCCATCTCAACAGGGCTTTGTTGACATCGACTGACATCCTTTTTGTCGGTTTTCAACGCACATTAATTACCCTGTTTGTTTTATCTCAGGCCCGTAAAACTGTTTCAAATGTTATATCGTGTTTGCTAAATAAATTTGAATTTCGGAATAGTTGTTGATTCGCGAGAGGACTATAGATTATTCTTCATCCACCAAAATATACCCTGGAAATTTAAAATGTTGATAACTTTGATACTCACTTAACAAAACTATGGAATACTATTCGTCTTATTTGTTCTTGGCACCGTTTTTAATTACAAACGAAGTAAACAATGTTCACAACAAATTCACCTAATATTTATATTATTCGTGAATTTTATAAGTTCTATGAAAATATACGTATTATTTTTTATCTTACTTTTTTTCCCGAAATTACCATTATTTTTGCTTATTGTGTAGAATAATTATTTTGATATATAATGCATTTATATTATAGAGCGTAAATAATTTTCAATTACTTAAATGACAATTTAAAAAAAAATCAATTCCAAATTCGTTAATATATCTACAGCAGCAAATCCGACATAGGCGGTCCCCATTTCGAATCAGAGATTTTTAGACCAGAGAGAGGAGACAATGGACCCTGATCTGGTGTTGCTTTACACGCCGTGTAGCGCACCCACGAGCCGTTCGATTTTGATCGGGCGGTTCATTTTTTTCGGGCTTAGGAATTTGGTTATTTTCACGGGGCTCCATTATCCATCAGATCAAAATCGGACGGCCCGTGCGTGCGCTACACCGTGTGTAGCGCAACACAGGATTTGAATTCGGAGAGAATCACAGAAGTATCACGAAGAGAGAAAAACTGCTTTCGGTACTCCGGAAATCGAAGCAAGGCCACGTGCTTTTCATTGACATTGCAAATGCAATTGCTGTACAGCGGCAGCTCATGAGCTAGACAATGAGCAGCCAAATTAAACCGATTTTGTATATTTTTTTTTCCTGGGTAATTTTGAGGTACAGCGATGAGAAAACAGAAGAAAGACCCTAGAGTTTTATGGCCAAAAAACTTTTAAAAAATACAGAACATTACATGTTAGTGAAAAAAAAATGATTATAAAAATATGTTTATGAGTTATGAGTAGAAATTTAACAACTGTATCTTTCAGCTCACACGTATTGTATTTTTGCCCTTCATTTTGGCCATTAAAGCAGCGAGGTGATCATAATTCCAAGGCAAACTTGATTACAAAGTCAATAGAATACCCGAATCATGTATCTCTAAGCAAAAAAAAAAAAAAGAATATATATATTAAAAAGAGAACGATCGATGTATAGTTGATTGTCTTCATAAAATGATGCGGTCAGTTTGGTGCACTACGCAGCACTTTTTCCCCCCTGTTGTATAATTTCTTACATTGATTACTGATTGGCATTTAACTTAACTAACAATGTCAAGACAAGATCATCTGAGACGCGACTAACAAAAAAAAAAAATTTTTTTTAGATACTTGGTAGAGGCTACCGAGTTAAACTAAAAGAAAATGTTGAAGGGGACAGATCGTCTAAAATAAAAGAAAGATAGTGCTCTTGACCAAAAGTTGTATCAATTTCCTTTTTCCTTTGACTAACTTTTTGCCTTTGGTAGAAATTTTCAATAGATTTCGTTTTCAAAAGGGATAATTGTATTGCATCTAGATTGGCGAGGGAGTAATTTGCTATAAATGATCATTAACTTGCATGAGTTGCAGTCGGGTCCCGACTGTCGGGCATTATTATATAAGGATTCCATAATAAAAAACAAAATTATTAAAGACATAATTCATTTTTTTTTTCTGGCCGTATGATCTGCGAGACTCGAGAACAATCCTATTTCTCTTTTCCGAAAAAATTTGGGTAAAGTCAATATGTACCGCTTAATATTCCCACCTTGTTTTTTTTAGAACAGATTGACAGCGACTGTCAAATATTCCCACCGTGTTAAAAGAATATAAACATCATAATTGAATTCGCAGATATTGCATTAATTCACACTTTTTTTTTTGGCAGTTGATTGCATTCATATTATTGGCGATTAATTAACCGATGCCAAATGGTCGTTGCAGAGGCGCCTTAAAACTTGTTCAATTATTCTTAACAACAGCCCACATACCTTATAATTTACAAGAAAATGCATAAAATACTTTTACGGTGATCATAAAACGAAGGATCATTTCTCGTATTTATTTTGATAATTGTACAAAACAATGTTTAAATTTTTAAAATTTTATTGTAGGCATAGTACAAGTATTGTTCGTATGAATATGATGAATTAGGTATCTGCTTCACAGTTTATCAAATGATTCAAACTTTTAATGTTTTGGAATTAACGACTCTTTGATGTATCGCTAAAAAAATGCTCAAATCAAATAAAATTTTATCGATACTCTATCTATATCTATATCATTCCCCAAAAAACATTTTAAAGTTTCTTTGACTTCATTTGAAATGATTTAAATATATGTCATGATAATCATTGTCAAATCATCTGATTATCGCGAAACCAGGCAATTAGAACAGTACGTCATCATAGGTCCGCCGGTACTCGGCAACTAAATCCAATATTAAATTGTACAATGTGTGTGATCGGACTTTTATAGTACCAACGGGAAGAATGGAAATTAGTACACCTGAATGGAACAAAACCATCCTATTGTCATCTAAACAAGACTATTGCCAAACAAAAAAGAAGAAGAAAAATTCAAGTACTTGTTATAAACGAATGAAGAAAATTAGTTATAAAAAACAGATATAAAGATAAATTTGGATTATTTTTATATGTTACGAGGTCGGGACTCGACTGCTTTAAAAAATAAAGTCAATCGGTTATTGCTTTCTCAAGGTTTGAATCCAATCAAGTAAATGTCGATTTTCCTCATATAGTCATGCATAATAACTTAATTAGCCTTCATTCCAAAAAATTTAAAATAGAGCTATCTATCAAATTCCTCAACCAAATCCAATTTTGTGTTTTGATAAAACTGAGAGATCTAACTTCACACAGAAATAGAAACAGAGGGATAAACCAATAAAAATTCATTTCCCCTTTTCATGTTGTTTTCCCGTACCTCACCCCTTCCTTCTCCTTCCGTTGCATACTTACATTATAAAATTTGTCCGTTGAAGCTAATCAGGTGACAGCAGTATTAAATGTAAACGGGAAAAAGAATTAAGTGCAAAATTAATTGCAATTCCATAATTACAACGGAAAATAATTTAAAAAGAATTGACCGGTGGAGTATATGACACAATTCTTTGTTTTAATTTATTTCACCTAGTCGTCCTCGAACTGCTAGTGGTAATATTACGTTTGAAAATAGTTTGAAAATCATGCTACCAACAATAAATTTTTACTAAATAACATGTTTTAATTTACACTAAACTTACTATCAATAATGAATTTACAAATTAACTACTATGCGTACTAATTACAAAATATTGCGCTTACCAACGTGAAAAACAACATTACTATCTCTATGTTTTTTTGTAGGCAGCAAAAATTTCCAATTGGTCCTTCGATGCTACCCTCCTCAAGGCCTCAAATAAAGAAAAACAACATTAATATATCTATGTTTTTTAATTATTATTTAAAAGAAACGAAAAGAAAAGAAACTGCTATTGGCGAGAAAAAAACAAAAGGTCACATGAACTGCTGGAAAAAAGGTTCCTAGATCCCGTGAGGCCAGCAGAGAAGCGCCATACCACGTGATATCTGCTGTGAAAATTAAAGATAAAAACTGCCTGTCTTAAAAAAAGGAAAAGGAGAAATGGCTGCCGACCCGCCACACCATTTACATTCCATAACTCTCAACAGTTGATCCTCTATACTGTAACACTAACACCGAGAGAAGTCTGATTCCTCTGTTCAGTACGTTACATACCTCAATACACTTTAAGCAATTAAAATTAAAAAGGAAAAAAAAAAACAGAGGGAGATATTTTTTTTTTGGGCATATATAACTTTTTGTGGTTATATTATATATTCTTTACTGGATTTTTTTTTGAATAACGGCCAGTAGGCATTACTGATTTAATTATCTTCATATTATAGTGCCTGCAAAAAACTCATATAATAATACATTGTACCGCCACAGAAAAAAAAAAAATTAAACTTGGACTACTGGAGACACCCAATGCGATTAGTTTAATGAACGAAAAGGAGACATGGCACCCACCTCATAGGTCCGTAGACCCAGTAGTTGCGCTTTTTTATTTTCATTTTCATTTTGTAATATTATTTTTCGGATTTGCAAAGGCGGGAACACGTACACACTAAACCAGTTTCACACAAATATCTCTCTCCCCGTTGAGTCTAGATTTCTAGTCTACTCCACTCTAAACCTTGGACGTGCCAACCATCTAGGAAAATCTCATCCCATTTCTACCCCTGGTGTTTCTCAAAATTACGCATCTCTGTCAGGTCTACTCGGAAGACGACATGGCGCAGCAGACCTCGAAACTAGCATAATGGCATTTTTGTAATAATTCTGCAGCGGTAGGGTTTTTTATTTGTTATTGTAGTGAGATTCAAAAGATTTGAATCGAAGGAAAAGAAAAGAAGTGGACTGTGCCAAAGCGGCAGATATCTACTAATCTGTTCTTGTTGCACGTCGTTAATTCGTTGTTCGCACGGAGGTTCACGGCACGGAGCCTGGGTGACTGGGTCCGACAACTAACGGCGTTACACTAGAGACAAAATTAAAGAACACATGGGGAAGTTTTCAGATCAGACCTGCTAATATCTATAATTGAAAATAAATGGAAATTTAGGCTTTGCAGAAACAAACAAATTGGGGAAGAATTAAAATATCTTTATCAGACAGCTACAATATAATATCGAAAGTGATATTTGTACATAAAATCATAAACAATAACACAAGTGCTCAGTAGGAAATCAAATTCATGTTCACTATTTCAATGATAATGAACTGAAGTTAATTAATCATTTAAAATATCTCATGAAACCGCTATAATTTAACCTTGAAAGTGAAAGATGTTAATAATTATAGAAAAAGTCATACAAAAATAAACAAGAGCTCTGTAGGAAATCAAAATTATGTTCACTGTATTCAACCAATCATCAATGATAATCAAATTGACATTATTCATTAATAAGAATCATATAATAATTACATAAAGTCACTGTTTTCTTTAAATAAATGTAAGCCGATTATCACAAATGCCAAAGTAATTCTCTGATTCTTCCTCATTAGAACAAAGTTGATGGCCATACCGTAAATAGAAATTATGAAAGGGACGTACTTGGAAAATTGAAAAGAGAAAAAAAGAGGGGGAGCAATTAAAGGAGAAAAAGCGTCTCCCGTTGTGTTGTAGTCTTGAAGACGATTCAAAAACCTCTCTCTCTCTTTCTCTCTCTCCTCTTGAAAGCTTGAACCCTTCCAACACCTTTGCCTCTCTTTCTCTCTCTACACTCTTTAGGTAAACAGAGGGAGTTAAGGCGAGAGAGAAAGAGACACGAATCGAGAGCAAAACAAAGATCCAAACTTTCGAACTAATCACTGACAAACTTCAAAAATTTGAGGCGAATTTTTGCAATGTGGCGAGTACACTCTCACTAAAGGCCGAAAGTTTCAATTCCACCTCCACATTTTCTCGCCATTTTTGAAATCTGAAGTTAGTAAGAAGAGCTGAGTAGTACAGGCGACGATCTGTTGGAATTTTCTCTTGACGATCTTCGATCTGCGACAGTACATTTGTGTCAAATGCACTTTTGCATTCTGCTCCTTCAAGTTTTGGTGTTATGAACTGAGGTCCCTAGTGTACGGAACCTGGAAGAGGAATGGGGAGTGTTGACAGTGAGGTCGAAGCAGGTCAGTAGCCGATCTGCTTTAAATGTTCTTTTTCTTTTTTTTTTCTTTAATAATGTTACGAGGAATGTAATTTGGAGAAGTATTGAATGAGATTATGAAGCTAAGTGGAGCAAACCTGAAATGGAATAAGACTTACTTCATCCTTATTCCTGCTTTTGTATGGAATAATGTGCAAGGATTGGGCATGTCAATTCCGTTCAAAATGGTGTCTTTTCTTTCCTTTATGATCCTGGATCCAATAATTTGTGATCAATTAAGCTGACAAGGAAAGGATCTTGGTTTCTCAGTCTTATTGTTGTGTTGTTTTGGAATATCGGGTACAAATTTTGCAATTGTGACTTCAGGTGTAAAATTTATGTAAATGGTACATGTCCGTTCATTTTTTCCCACATGGTTAGCTATATTTGTGGAATTTTGAAGGAGTTCTAACTGTTCTGTGAATGCATAACATGTTTATATTTCAGCGGATCGAAGAGCTGAGTTACTGGACTGGTTGAATGGACTACTACCTGAGTTTGATGTACCAATTGATTCGTCAGAGGAAGAATTGAGAAAGCAACTATATGATGGTACGGTGCTATGCTCAGTTTTGGACATTCTCATTCCCAGTAAGACTGAGGTACTTTTTGCTTCACATTTGTTAACTTGCTATTAGTATTACCAGGAATTAATCAGATTTATAAAAAGAATCTTTATTTTGAATTTTTAGTTGATACCTGGAATGAAACAATCAGTTGCTTGGACTAGAAATTATAGTCTTCAGTGATCTTCTTTCTCTTGAATAAAAGTATACCTTAAGAATGCTTGAGGTATTCTACAGAGTTTGACAATAAATTATTACACACTTGTTTTCCCAGACAAAAGTAGTGATTTTGGTTAAATTGGAGGAATTGTGCTCTTGCGTATCCTTTTTCTGTGAAAATTTTGTGAAAAAAAGCAACACTTTGTGCTTCAGGTAATGGTCTCATCATCTCAAGTATATTTTTTCTGCTTCTTCATTTTTTCTCTAGGGTACACATGGAACTTATGACTCGTCAGAGCCACGAGTTGGGAATCTGAAGAAATTTCTATCAGTGGTTGAGGAACTTGGATTACCAGGCTTTGACATAATGGATCTTGAGCAGGTATGGTCTCTCTAAATGCTGGGCTGTCTACGGGTTAATCACGTGATTAAGCCCCTCGTTTTGTTGTCTTTTTATTTTTTATTTTTTTTGGTTTTAGTGTGTTTTCAATGAAATTATGAGGGATTTTCTGTCAAATCGAAGTAGGTTAAGTTACAAAAACTGATTGCCCAAATCAAAATTTGGGCTTTTTGCAAATTTTAATATTTACCAATGCATTTATCATGACTCCTATTGTTGTTGTTATTATTATTACTTTGATTTTGGCGACTCTGGTCTTGTTGGGTTTCGTTTCTATCCTATCCTAACTTGTTTGGGACCAAAGCTTTATTGTTCTTGTTGCAGCTTCTGTTGCAATGCTTTTACTGATAATTTTACTGTTATATTTGTAATTGCTTAGTTGCCTCTTTTTATAGGGGCCCATGACATCAGTAGTTAACTGTCTGTTATCCCTGAGGGACAATATAAACCCTGAGCCTGGTGAAGATGACTTAGTCGAAAACACATGTAAGACAGAAAATGGCAGCGTTGTCAATAAGAAATGGAGAGCTCCTGCTCCTGAACCTGGAAAACATGCTCAAGGTAAACTCCGCGGCTTCAGTCCTTTTGGTGAGGAGAAGCGGAAAGGTCACTCTGATGCGAAAACAAATCATACAGCTAGAGGTAGTTTTTTTTTTTTTTTTTTTTTTTTTGTAAATCTTCTAATCCTTGATACCAGTACTGATACTAAACAGTTAACTCAAAGGCAAGAAAGGCAAGAGAAGGTAAACAAATATCTTTTACCCCGAATACCTGAACCACACTAATAATGTATAGCTTTTACTTTCACAAGATTAGGAGGGTAAAAAGTCAGCTTTTAGGTTCTTTCTCAGAACCGAAATTCGTAATTTGTAACTTCTTTACTTATTCAATTCAAAGTAATGGGCTTGACTGCTAAATTTTCTTCCTAAAAAAGAGAGTAAAATGTCTAAGTATGGTCTTCAGATTACTAGAAAAAAAACGGAATAACGAAAATAAATCAAGTAAGAAATAGTGTAACAAGTTAGGGATTTACTAATTCGGGCATTTTGAAATTCTCAAGAATTAGAGTAAATTTTAAACAAAAAAAATGAATCATTCATCTGCATGATTACTTATTCTGCTTAACTGTCATCCTCTAAAATGGCCCACTATGATCTATTTGAGTATATAACTATTGAAAATTTTCTATGATATCATTTTGCAACCTAAGTATGTGTGAGATTTACCTTAAATTTCATCAATATTCAGTTTTGAACATTGCAGGGCAGAAATTTAGGGAAGTTTTTCAACTAAAGAAGGGCTCTTATTCTGATCTCCCAGCTGCTAAAATTTCTGAAATGATGCACTCTAATAGTTTAGATGTAAGTATTTTGAGTGGCTAGCGAAGAGATATTCAGTTGTATCTTGAGTTGGTTCTGAAAAAAATGTGTTACTGTTGCAGAATGCGACCACACAATCTCTTCTCAGTGTTGTGAATGGTATTCTGGATGAAAGTATAGAGAGAAAGAAAGGAGAAATACCACATGTAAGCTTGTTATATTATAGTGATTCAAATAGAAACCAACAAACAATATCATAACTGATTCTTAAAACATATAAGAATAATATTATTCGTTCAAAATATTATTGATATATTCTAGCCGACTATAACAACACATGTACTTAATAGCACTTCTGATTTGATATATTCTAGCTGAATATGACAATATGTTTACTGAATAACACTTCATATGTAGTAATAAATAAACAAATTTTTGTAAGCAAAGTAAAACTTACACAAATTTAACAATGTGTCTACAAAGCTCATTTACAGAGTAGTATTAACTTATTACACCATCTAGAACTTTTGAATATAAAGACCTCTGAAATTTAATTATACTGAATTGCTGGGGTTGGGTTTTGACTGACATATTATTTAGAAATCATCACAAAAATTCAGTGGGCGGTTCATTAAAATCTGTCCCATACCTAACCAAATAAATTTGTAAACCCATTTTTTTTGGGGTCGGGTTAGTTTGGCTTTGGTTGGTGCGGTTAGGCTAGTTGCTTGTGCACTCCTTCCAATTTTTTGCATTATGGGTTTTCTTTTTGTATAGCTGTTTACTTCTATTATTCCCTTGACACAGAGGGTAGTTTTTCTGTTGAGGAAAGTTGTACAAGAAATTGAACGACGTATTTCAACACAAGCTGAGCACATAAGAAATGTAAGTGCTATTTTCAGAATCTTGCAATTTCTCTTTTATACTTTTATGTGATTGCTGGTCCCTAATGATTGTTTTGTACAGCAAAATACTGTTATTAAAGCACGGGAAGATAAGTATCGTTCGAGAATCAAAGCACTTGAAACATTAGTCAATGGAACCAATGAAGAAAACCAGGTACAGAACTGTATTGCTTGAGTATCATATGTAATGACTTTGTTGGTGAATCTTCATTCTCCTTTCTTATTGGATCTTGTGTTGTGAGGGTCCTTTTTTTTTTTATAATTGAATAAGCACAAATTTATTTGTTATTGTTGTTGTTGTTGTTGAGCACAGATTTATTGTTTGCTTGTACCAGAATTTTTTGCTTGCTTTTTCTCACTGTACTTCACACACTGTATGCATGAGTTACTAATGTTTGGGTTGATTACTTTCAGATTGTCATGAACCGGCTCCATGTTGTAAAGGTTTGTTTCCAACTTGTTTTTACTAATTTATCCTTATATTGCTTAAATTCTTATTTACATAGATGCCTAAAATTGAAAGAGATGTTCTAAAATTCACACTTTTTAGGCAGAGAAATCAAAGTTTGAAGAGAAAACAAAAATCAGTGAGCAAGACATAGCTCGGTTGATGAAAGACAGAGAGAATGCAGAGAAAACAATCACAAAATTGAAGAAAGAGATGGAATCTGAAAACAAGATGCATGAAGAACAGCGAAAACAAATTGAGAGCCAGGCAAAGGAAATGGAGACAAGCTTGACTGGCCGAATAAGGGAACTTGAATTTCTTCTTGACAATTCTAGAATGAGAATTGGGGACCTTGAGACTGCATCAGAGTTGAAATTGCAGATTTGGAATAGAAGGGAGAATACCTACCAAAAGTTTGTGGATAATCAACTCTATTCAGCTAAGGTTTGCTATAACTAAGCACATACTTTTACTCTAATGTATTGACCAATGTAATACCTGTCTTTCGCACAAGGTATTGTTGATTTTTTTCTGAGTGTAAACTTACTGCGTTAGGCTTAACAGTTACTTTGAAAGAAGGAAAGAAAAAGTGGTTTGCACTCAGAATTAAACTCTAGTGTGATAATATTTGAAATAAACTGTATTTTGTTTATTATTCTTCTTGGTACTAATTTATGGTATTCTTTTCTCATGTCAGAACCTAAAAATTTCATCCAATTCTCTGAAGCAAGAAGTCTTTGATATTCAGGAGAAGTGGAGAGATGAGATATCTTACTTTGGTTAGGCCATTTCCTTATTCATCATATTGTGTTCTTCAAGATAAAATAAAATATATAATAAATGTTAACTCCTTTTTTGTAGGCTTGAGTCTGAAAGGTTTAGTCGATGCTGCTGAGAACTATCACAGAGTTCTAGCTGAAAATCAAAGGTTGTTCAATGAAGTTCAGGAATTAAAAGGTAATTCTTAACATAATCTTTGCTTTCTTCTGCATGAGTAGCTAATGGATTAGGGGCTTTTCTAAGTCGGTATAACTCAGAATTATTCTCTCTATTGTCAATTTCACAGGCAATATCAGGGTTTATTGTCGTATTAGGCCATTTCTTCCAGGTCAAAGCACAAAGGCAACTACTATTGATTATATTGGCGAGAATGGAGAGCTTTTGATCACAAATCCATATAAACAAGGAAAAGATGGACATCGAATGTTCAAATTTAATAAAGTGTTTGCCCCCACTTCATCTCAATGTAACTTTTTGTCTTTTGAATTTACTTTGATCATTAGTGTTTCCTCTCTTTCTTTCTAAATACAGTAGAAAATTAGATTCTAATATTCTATCCAATGAGAGCCTAGATATGTAATCAAAATTGCTGGTTAAATTTTGTAAAGCTTTGTGAATTTCTTTTGGACCTTCATCTCATGTATGCATAACAAGTATTCTCTTTTTTACTTAAAACAGCTGAAGTCTTTGCTGATATACAACCACTGATTCGGTCTGTTCTTGATGGCTACAATGTGTGCATTTTTGCATATGGTCAAACTGGATCTGGGAAAACTTACACAATGGCAAGTTAACACATCTTTTTTATTTATTGTATTCTAGTTGTCCCAAATTCTTTTTTGCTGAAAGTATATTTCCCAATTTAGGAGATTTGACTGTGTACTTATTTTGGGTTTCTGTGCTTATTTGCACAATTGAAGGTAATTCATATTAAATCAGGTTATCTTAATTCAAATAGAAGAGGAGTGTAATAAGTGAAATATGGTTTAGTTATATTTGTACCAGCTGAAATTTGATAAACCGTAAATATGCTAATTCTAGATATATATTTCGATTATTTTGCAGAGTGGACCTGGTACATCAAAGGAAGATTGGGGTGTCAATTACCGTGCATTAAATGACCTCTTCAACATCTCATTAAGTAGAAGAAATGCATTTTTGTACGAAGTCGGAGTTCAAATGGTTGAGATATACAATGAACAAGTTCGTGATCTCCTCTCCAATGATGTTGTCCAGAAAAGATATCCTTTGTTTTTTTTGTATAGCATTGTTTCTGTTTCTCACCTTTACGTATAGAAGTGATTTAACCTAACATTTAGATCTTTTTTGTGTCATTGAATCTGAAATTTTTGTTTGAAAGTCCTTGAGAAGGAAAAGTTATCTCTGATTTAACCTAACATATTTCTGTTCTATTGGGTGCATACAAAGTTCAAACTATGGTGTTTTGTAAGGATATCCATTTTGTGTAACTTTAATGGTTCATGTAGGAAATTCAATATGATGTTTTTTTTTTTGAGATTATATTCAATATGATGTTGGATTTGGAGGCTGGTTATGGGGATAAGATACAGGGACTAGTTCAAAGAAAAAAGTGATTTATATTTGAATCCAACATTTCAAATACTTGTCCTTAACAAAATTGATACGCTTGGAGTTTGGAGTACATCCCAGCCTAACGGGCTCGTTGTGCCTGAGGCAAGCTTACATGCTGTTAATTCCACGACAGACGTGCTTGATTTGATGCAGATTGGCCAAGCCAACAGGGCTGTCGGTTCGACTGCTTTGAATGAAAGAAGTAGCCGTTCTCACAGGTAGTTTTCAATTTATCTGACAGATTAAGAGTACTGTATAATTTTTAGATGTGGATTTTATGCTCGGTGGTTTTGTTGGAACTGGTCCCTTGATGTTCTGAGCCATATTTCCTGGTCCTTTTAGTTTTGTGATTCGTATTGGAATTGATTGTTGAACTCAAGCCTTATTATTTCTTCCCCCCCCCCCCCCCCACCCCCGCCCAAAAAAAAAAGAAAAAGAAAAAGAAAAAAAAAAGAAAAGGAAAACACTTTATTGTTTAGGGCATATTCGATGGAGAACTTCCTCTGGTTGTTTTTTATGAGCGGTCTATTGGCTAACACATCCTCTGATTCTTTTTTTGATGAGTGATACATTACCAAGATAAGCAGTTCATAACAAAACCTCTCTTGTTAGTATTCATCATTTACAACTGATGATATGTTTTTGTTGTAAGCAGTCTTTAATTTCTTAGAGGAGGTCGAAGAATTGTTTATGTATTCATGTTATATATTTTTTTTCCCAGCATTCTGACGGTACATGTCAAAGGAACGGATGTGAAAAATGGCTCCACATCCCGTGGCTGCCTTCACTTGATTGATCTAGCTGGTAGTGAACGTGTTGAGCGGTCAGAGGCGACTGGTGACCGACTCAAGGAAGCCCAACACATCAACAAATCCCTTTCTGCATTAGGTGATGTAATCTTTGCACTAGCACAGAAAAACGCGCACGTGCCATACCGCAACAGCAAGCTGACTCAAGTCCTTCAAAGCTCTCTAGGTAAACATGCGATAACATCTTATGTAACCCTGCAAAAACTTCATTACATAGTGTATTTCTCTTGAGAAATAGATTATTCGTGCATGGGCATATTTGTTCTATAAACATTGAAATTAGCCTATTTCCTCTCTGCAAAAGTGTACATTTTTGAAAAAAGTGAAGTAAACTTGGGCTATTTGAGTAGAGTGGTACATTGGATATATGCAAATCACACATGAGTGTTTGATGAAAGTACATGCAACAACACCCAAATATTTTGTTTATTTGCAACTAACAGCTCAAAAATAAAGATAAAATTGCTGCTGAGGTAATTAGTGTTGACCCTGAATTTATCTTGACCCCACAAGTCCGTAAAAACATGATTCCCACAAGTCCATAAAAACATGATTACTGAATTGCCTCTGACTTTTTCAACTCATTTAAATGAAATATGATCGAGTTATAATCCCTTTTTGTTCGATTTTAGCTCTGTTTAGATAAGACAACGACAATAACAAAGCTTTTTGTCCCAACAAATTGGATGCACGTGTAAACTTGCCAGCATTAGAACAATGTATCTCTCTGCTAGTATTGTCTGCTTGTATCTTAAGAAGTTTTAGGCTTCCCTAGAAAACATGAATATGTCATTGTATCTGTTATTATTGCTACGAGTAGTTCATAATTGTTGCTATAGAAATCTTAATTATTTTAGTGCTGGAGATTTACATATATGTGCAGAAAATTAGAAACCTTGGTTTAAGTTGCAAAAGTATGCAGCTACACATTGGTCGATACTTGTACATACTTTTATTGAACCATTTACACTTTTTCCTCTTATTTTTTGTCGTCTTGCATCCTAATTTGAATTGACTTGGCTGAGTATCACATTTGTGGTAACGGGAGATTGGTAAAACATTTTATGCCACAGTAATGCTTTCTACATCGTGCCACTTAAATATATGTACCTGATATGCACCTGACTTGAATTTTGAGCATAAAACTGGAAAACTTATAATCTGTATACCACTATATAATTTTAGCTTTTTTTCCTTTCCCCCAGGAGGACAGGCGAAGACTTTGATGTTTGTGCAAATCAACCCAGATGTGGAGTCATATTCAGAGACCATAAGCACTCTTAAATTTGCTGAGAGGGTGTCTGGAGTTGAATTAGGGGCTGCTAGGAGTAACAAGGAGGGCAAGGATATCAAAGAGCTCCTGGAACAGGTTAGTTATATGTGGTGGTGGGTCAATGGGTTTGTTTTCTGGGGATGCAGGATTCAACCAATAATGTAGGCCTGTTCTTACCTTGGTGTTTGATTTCACTGTTCCTAGGTAAATTAGGGGTAGTTCCAGGGGAGGTAATTGAAGAAAAAATTGGCTATATTAGATTTTGATTGCACATCTCAAGTTTAATGGGGTCAAATCAAATGTATCAACTTTTTCTTTCATTGTTTAAAACACTAATCTGTATCAACTTCCAGTAGAGTTGTTTGATTTTGAATTGCCCAATTGCTTTCATCTCAGGTGTCCTCACTGAAGGACACAATAGCAAGAAAGGACGATGAAATTGAGCAACTTCAGGCACTCAAGGAGCTTAAATCCAGATCAAATTCAAATTCCACGCTACTCAGGCACTCTTCAACTCCAACTTACACAGCAATGACCATCTCCAGTCAGCCACCAGCCCAGCTGCCACCTTCCAATATTAACAAGTCTTCCTCGTATTCTTCAGAGAGTTATACTGAACTGAATAACAAGAATCTTGAGATGAATGGTGCAGATCATGATGAGGGTTTAGTTGAAGGGGAGGATGAAGAGAGTGAGGGGTCAGAAGGCGGCTTCTCTGCTGGAGGTGAAACTGACTGCTCTTTAGGTAGTGGTTTTGAATTTGTACCAAAACCGGGTGAAGCTGGATCGGAGAGGTAAGCAACATCACAATGCTAATTCTAATTTTCAACTCCTAGGTTTTAATATAATACAACACTACCTTTTCTCTTCATGTCAGGCAAAGAGGCGCATATAAAATAAGCCGATCAGTTCCAGCTAAGAGTGGAATGTCTCGTCTGAAAGTTAAAGATTCTGTCAAATCTCCAGCTGCTGGTACCTACATTTAACTTATATAATCATATTATATCTTGGATTTTGGCACCACACATGTCAGGTTTAGTATTTGTGTATTATAAGGGCAGTTGCCTCGTTCAACCACCTTCAACACATAAGCTTGCTTTTTGCCAATCCCTTTTTAGCATTTGATGCTTCTATAATACTAGTTCTGGTGCAGTATGATTATTAGTACTAAGTTATCTAATCTCTTTCTTAGGTCTTGTCAAGACAAATGCTGTTCAATCCACCACAACCAGCTCCGGCAAGCCACCTAGGAGATGGCAATAGATTGTTACTAGTACTTGTTTTCTAGAGATTCTAGAGAGATCTGTACTCGCCATACGTGATTGTACTAGCATATTACATGCTTTAGTGGCATGTACCTCTGTTAGTCCACAAAAGCACAGATGTGTGGTTTGTTGATGCATGTACTTTCTATGTAAATTCAACATTTTGTTGATCTTTCATTATCTGAGTAGCAGGCTTTCTCATTTGCTGTCTTCCAGTTAAAATAAACAATTGGAGTTTCAACCTGAACAATTACGTCCTATCAGTAAAATATGGTTAATATGTCAGTTTTGAGAAAGGTAGTACCAAAGATTAAACGAGAAGTTTTGAAGCAGTCTCAATGTACCTCCACTTTCAGTAAAATTTAGTTAACATGTCAATTTCTAAAAACTAATATAAAGTGCCTATATCCGTCACGAGATGCAAAGAGTCACCGAATTGAAACTTCTGGTCTATATGTTTTTTAAATTTTGCTACTTTATTGACTAACTTGTCGGCAATGTGTTTTTTTTTTTTTGGAATAAAAGGGTATTAAAATATTGTTGTCATTCACTGATTAAACCGAGATTAACAAAAAGAAAAATTAGTCAGGTGCAAACCATGATAATCGGAGAATAAACTTACAGCGTCGTCAATCTTTATTGCTGAACACCTAACACTAAATCTGCCCAACTTTAACTTGTCGGCAAGGCATTTTTTTTTTTAAATAAAAGGGTATTAAAATATTGTTATCATTCACTGATTAAACCGAGATAAACAAGAAGAAAATGATTCAGGTGCAAACCATGATAATCGAGAATAAAATCATAGCGTCGTCAATCTTTTTATTTTTACAAGAACAGACGAATGAAAATATAGTTATCATTCATTAAAAACCCGGATTGACAAAAGAAAATCCTGCACGGATTCGGACATGATTGAAATCTGCAAAAAATTAAAATTAAATGCGGTGAGCGTGGATCGAACACGCGACCTTCAGATCTTCAGTCTGACGCTCTCCCAACTGAGCTATCCCCGCTACTGTTAATTGAACGGAATTATTAGATATAATCCTATAAAGGACAGGTGTCAAATTGCAACAATTAACCACTCGAAGGAAGAAACGGAAAGACAACATTGAATTTTAAAAGCTAGACGGACCAATCTAACAAGCCACCAGTGTGCGGTTGTGTGCATCAATGAATGCTCGTATAGGATGAACTTTTTTCCCCAAAAAAACATCCACTCAGAATTAAATAAGGATTAAACGACGTAAAATAATGATGCTTGTTATAATTTTTTTTCCCATGATTGATAAGCATATCCTTCTACAAAGACACGTATGGTATTTTCAAAGGTGCTTTCACAGCTTCTCGAACTGTCACCACTCACCACCACAGCAGTCCTCAACTCTCTCTCTCTCGCTCGCGCACACAAACATATACACATACAGGGGCAAAACCCTTGACATGCTCTGATGCTCAGACAAGAATTAAGAGGGCTATCCCTGTCCCAAATGGGTTCAGGGTAAGTTGGCAAAGAACGATGAGATTTTATGCACTTATTTGCGAAGATAAGTGAAAATACCAACGCTAAGCTGCCTGAGAGCTTTCCACACAAGGTATAAACCAACTACTATGTGTAGTCCTCAGCATGGGGCACTGCAAAAATACGATAGAGTTATTTTTGAGATATTTTAAGCTTAAAGTATCTTTAAATGTATACGATAGAGTTATTTCAAAGCTGTTTCATGTACTTAAATACACATAACAGTTGTATATTTGAAATACACATAACAGTTGGATAGAAGATTTTGGTAAAAAGATGCTAAAATCGTCAACAATAAAGTTTGAATGTGTTTCACATAGTGAACCGTGGAAAAAACAATAATGTGAGGGACTTAAATTAATGGAAATGAGCAGGATGGATAAGAGAAAAATGATGCAGAACAGCAACAAATAATCCTACATTGATGGACGAATCTCCTCTGATCGATACAGAGCCATGTTCTAAGAAGGCTAATGAATTATGCTAATCGAGTATTTTATTTTATTTATTGACTTTTTTTTTTTTGCCTCTCGCAAGTTTCTCAATTTTTTTTTTCCCTTGCCTCAAGCAAGAAGTGGAAATTCTTACAACATTTTTCAATACGACCAAAACGACTTAAATGAGATTCACTTTGAATGATCAAGGAATTTCCTTTCAACGCCATAATGGATGGCTCTTTGGTTGAGATGGACAAATTGAGAATTTATCTGTGCAATCACACTCTTGTGCAATCACGCAATCAAGATCGCTATCCTCACCCTCACCCTCATCCCTCACGCGTGATTTAATTCTGTCTCCCCTCACTGCTCCCCTCCTCACGCCTCACACCCTCCACCTCTCCTCACGTCTGTCTTCCCTCTCCTCCGCCTCTCATCTTCTCCGCCTCGCCTCAGCCTCTCGTTCGCCTCTCCTCTCCTCCGCCTCCGACTCACCTCAGCCTCTCCTCCGCCTCACCTCAGCCTCCTCTCCGCCTTACCTCCCCTTAGCCTCTCCTCCGCCTCACCTCCACCTCAGCCTCTCCTCCGCCTCACCTCAGTCTCCTCTCCGCCTTACCTCCCCTTAGCCTCTCCTCCGCCTCACCTCAGCCTCTTCTCCACCTCTCCTCTCCTCCGTCTCACCTCAGCCTCTCCTCCACCTCCCCCTCCCACACTGCTCCCTGTCCTATAACAATCAGATCTGGTTGAGGAAGAAAGAAGTAGAGATCGAGAAGAGTAAGAAGAGAAAAGAGGTTTAGATATAGTTCTGTTACAATTTGGGAGTAACTAAATTATTATAAGGGATGAAATTAATCAGTATAAGGGAGTAAATAACATTCATATCTGATTCTGTTATTTTTTGGGAGTAACTAAAACTATAAAGGATGAACTTAATCAGTATAAGGGAGTATCTAATATGCATAAGGGAGTAAATAACATTCATATTTGATTATGCTGTTTTTTTGGAGTAACTAAATTACTATAAGGGATGAACTTAATCAGTATTAGCGAGTATCTAATATGTATAAGGAAGTAAATAACATTCATATCTGATTTTGTTGTTTTTTGGGAGTAACTAAATTTCTATAAGGGAGAAACTTAATCACTATAAGGGAGTATCTAATATGTTAAGGAAGTACATAACATTTATATCTGATTCTACTGTTTCTTGGGAGTAACTAAATAACTATAAAGGAGTAAATAACTAGCATAAGGGAGTATCTAATATGCATGGGAGTAAATAACATTTAGAACTGACTGTTGTTTGGGAGTAACTAAATATCTATAAGGGAGTACATAATTAGCAGTAAGGAAGTATTTAATACAAGTGAGGGAGTAAATAATATTCATCTCTGATTCTGATAATTTTTTTGTTATAAAGAATGGAGGTCTGACGGCGACGGGAGGGCTGACGACGACGGGAGGGCGCGACAGCTGACGGCGGATGATGATGGAAAGGCGTGACGGCTGACGGCGACGGAGACGGGAAGGCGCGATGGCGGAAGAACGGACGGCGACGGGATGCACGAGAGAGAAGGTACAGACGGAGGGATGCACGTGAGGGGGTGAGGCAGGGTGATGACTACGCGAGGTGAGAGAAAGGTGTTTTCCTTTTTTGGACAGCGCTTTTTTTTTTCCGTTTTTAGTATGTGATTGCTTGATTGCTTGACTGCTTGATTGCAGTTATCAGCACTGTGGACAAATTAGTATCAAATATTTCTCTGGGCCTAGGTTGAGATGGACAAATTAGTATCAAATATTACTCTGGGCCTAGAAAAAGCAATCCAAGTCACGCTAAACTATCCAAAGCAGATAGTCGGGATCCATAGACATGGGTGTCGTTTGGATGGCCAAGAATAGGCCTTATTCTTGGAATTGGCAATTCCATTCCTAAATTTTTCATCCAAACGATTTTGGAATAGACAATTCCATTCCTAACACAATTTTCAATAACACTCTTCCCAATAACACTTTTCTCATTACTTTTCACACTTCCCAACGCTATTCCTAAACTCACCATCCAAACAACATTTTCTATTTTCGAAATAGCCAATTCCCACAATTCCGATGAATAGTGTTTTTCCTAAATTTATGCTATTCCTACCCTATTCCTAACCCATCCAAACGACACCATGGTTTCGGAACGGGACAATAGTAAGGTGCTTTATTAATGAAATCCACGTTGATAAGGTATACAAAAAGGTCACTCGAGCGGCTGTGTTCGTTTTCTCGACCAAGAGAGTATAACATTCAAAAATCACAATAAAAAAAAATTTCAGTTGTTTATATTTTAGTGCTCATGTTTGATCATAATAAAGCCATTTTCTCTTGATTGCATCACTTTTTTCACACGAATTTCAAATTAAACAAATATTAAATTATAGTTTCAGTTTCCCAACAAAAAGCACCATTTCTGTACATTTTTAGGCATCCTGCAAAACATTGTGAAAAGGGCATCACAGAAACGCTGTCCTCAACAACTAACGCTGACTCAATTTGTACATAAGAGTTTACCTACTTGCTATCGACCATCCAGAACTTAGTTTGCTCAGAGTGGAGAAGACTGCAGTCACACCAATTTACATGTTCTATATTTCCAAAGCCTTTTTCTTTAAATTAGGCCATCAAGTCAGAAACAAGATACTTTAATGAAAAATGAAGCTTTTATTTGGATCAAGTACCCAATTAGCACAATTTCATTAATCTTCCTAGAACATGGCTCGATACTACCATAAGAATAATAATATTAAAAAAAAAATCTACACACCATGGCACAGAGGCACTTAAGCTCACTAGCACACAAATTAGACAAGGATCAGACAACTATATGGAAACTAACCATTAACAGGATTAGATCTGCCTCTTATCAAGCAGAAGGCTCCTGGAAAGAAAAAACCTAGTATGAGTGAGACACCTAAAAGTACAAACCTTTTTGGATGTATACGGATTGCTGCCGCTCAACTATTAGACTACCGCTGTATAACTACTGAAGAGAATTTCATATTTTACAACAACACAAATACAATAAAAAGTACATGAAAATAATAACTGGGCACCACCTAGCCAGGAACTATGGATGGTTCTTATATCCTACACACACTACATATATCCAAACGTTAGCTCGCAGTCAAGTGAGACAGTCAGAATTTTATGTCACATTGCAAATTCTGTCTCAAACAAACATAACCTCATGAGACGGTACGGCCGTAGCACACTGATGCAATATAGAGGTTCTTTCCCCATTTCTCCTGAAAAATTTAAAAACAAATAATATTAAGTAAAATGCACAGAAACGATTACCCAAAGAACATATCTTCAAAGTTATACAGGGATGCAAGTACAAATGTCATCAGTATTCAACTACTCATAAAATTATGCATCAGCCATCAAGTAACAAAATGAAAACCACTTATCTAGAAGAAGGTTGCATAATGGATTAATACTTCAATTTTCCTAAGTAACATATACTACATAAAAAGAATTTATCGCAAAACCAAATTCAAAGTGAATTTTGTCCAAAAGAAAGGCCAAACACCAACAGTGTTTTACGTGAAAAGTATCAGTTCCCGGTTCTAATTTTACCATAATTTTCCAGATATGTGTACCTTGACATGTTGGCTAGGGAAAGCAGAAGTTCGAAGCGTCTCTTGCGTTTCATCTAAAGGCTTCTTCCGGGGTACACTCAGAACAAAGGCTGCTTGGTCCCATGTAGCAGCTGTGGAAGTTATGCGGTAACCATTGTCCCATCTTTTGTGAATTCCTTCACTAGGATATAGAAAGTCCAGCTCCACAACCTAAGAGAAGCAAGGTGCAACATCATTTGTCTGGACTAAGCCTATTTTTATATCAACAGAATTAAAAATAGGATTGCAAAACTAACAAATGTTAAAGGAAAGGAAATTTATTTACCTGGTCTGTAAATCCAGCATTGCGAGACATAACAACAGCCCATCTTGAACCAGCTGTTGCCATAGCAGTAACATAAAAGCCCTCCCTCCATTTTTTGTTTATCCATTTGAAAGGAAATGAGTCGCTTACTTTGTACGATTGTTGGGCATACTGAGTACCTGAGAGCCAAAGCATTTTTTTTTTGAGCTTTCAATATTAAGGAATATAATTGAGAAAAAAAAAGAAGGAAAGTGAACAGCATGTACCTCTGGACATGACTACCAAGGAGCTGCCATTATTTGCACCAGCAAGTGCAGTTATATAATAATTTCTCTCCCATTGATCCATTATCCACTCCTTGAAAAGCAAAAGAAGCAATCATTAGTATGATTAACTAAAATTGAAATTTTAAAAAGTTTTATTATGAAATGCTTCAAGGAAACCAACTTTGTGAAGAAAATGAGGTGAAAGTTCATAGACTTGAGAGGTAAAGCCGGTGCCCGCATCCATGATTAGTGCCCAGAGATTAGAACAAGAGGTGACACAGCTGATGAACAAGCCATCTTCATTACCTTTCTCAATGTGTTGATCAAGCCTTGCATCTGCTACATTGTAATGATACCTGAAATTAAATAAAAACCCAGAATTAAATTTTGGTCTTTTTCTTTTATTACTTAGCATCAGTGTGTTTGGTGCTATAAACTAAACTATCCAGGTTACAGTATTATAAGCAAATTGTATATCAGGCAGATCTAAATGAGAACTACCACAAAACAACAGACAGGTAAAATACCAGGCGGATTCCAAACATGGCAGTTTAAAAAGCTGCTATGAATGCACAAGCTTTCATTGAAATCCAGCTTTGCATGACGTGGACACAAATTAGCTACAATAAAAAGTAATAATCCCACCAACAATATGCACCATGGTCAAAAAAAATTCCAGAGATCCCATATCAAGTGATACCTTAAATTCCCTTTCCCACAAAGAAAGGCACGAAACTCAATCCTTTTTCACTTAATTACATAAAGTTAACATGTCAAAACTAATCAAAATCCCAATAAAACTATGCTAGAAAAGGAGATTTCTAAACCCCCCCCCCCCACCAACCAACCACCACCAACAATAATAAATATCCTTTTATCATAAACAGAAGACAAAACAGTAAACATTTAAGAAAAAAATAACAGCAGATAAAAGTCAGGGTAACAAAGGACCTTTGTTTCATGGGGCGACGAGCATTGTAAACAGAGATCCACTGAGTAGCAGGCATTCCCATGCGTACCTTCTTTTTTGGCTGGTCATCGTCTTCTTCCATCGCCAACCGCCCTCTCTTCTGCCCCACCTGATGTATAAGCTTTTCACAGTTATAAACTGAGCATTAGATGCACTCCTAGCTACAACTTCCGTACAGATACAGGCAGACAGACAGACAAGACAGAGAGTCTACTATTAGCAGTGCATACCTTTTGAGCACCATCGGTGTTAAGAGGCCGGATGTCGGGATTGGGACCCACAACTCCATCAAAGAGGGAGATGCATTTTGCATAGTTTGGCTCTTCATCAAACTTCAAATTGACAACATACTCCACAAATTGCTTGAAAGGAACAGGACAGAAGCAACACAGTGAATCAGGCGAGGTTGCCATCTTCTTCTTGCACACAAGAAAACCCTTGTTTTCTCCCTAAAAAAGAAAAAAAAGGATGGACAAAAGACTTGATATCCTTTCCTTAAAAAACTCAGGTGGTATTTGTAAAATCTTTTGTCTTCCATTTTTACCTGATACCCTTGCCAAGGTAGACGACCTCTGAGAAGGAACACAAGTGTATATGCAAGCGATTCTAGATCATCCCTCCTACTTCCTATCCTTCCTAGGTGAGCATGCACGCTAGCATACCTAACTGTTCCCCTGCAACAGTCATTAAAATAATACCAATCTTGAGTTACTGGAATATGGCATTCACAAAATGAAAAAAAAAAAAAACAGAATAAACAAACCTGAATACATCCGGCCTCTGGTCGTATTCAACATGATGGCCTGTTGTGCTATCTTTCCACTTAGTAGCTGCCAACATTCCATAGGTACATGATTAGTAAAATTAGAAAGTAAAACAAGGAAAAATGGGAAATACTAAATACAACAGGGCTAACAAAACCGAATATTTGAACTTAATTGCCACTGCTTCTGTGCTGCAACATTAGATGAATTCTAATCCACCTACTATATGTTTCCTTTTTAGCTTGATTAGTGCCCCATCACCCAATAAATTGGAGTTGTATTAACAATTTATTTTAAATTTCAGATAAAATGAGGTATTAATTTGAAATTTTAAATCAAAATAGTACATTACCTAAACCGAGATCAACAAGAAATAGTTTCTTTTCGTCTGGGGTACCAGGAGTACCAAGTAAAAAGTTCTCAGGCTTCACATCTCCATGTACATATCTAGAACCAAATTCAAAAAATAAGCACACCTTGATTACCAAGAAGAAATCAGAAGAAAATAAGAGAAGTCAGCTATATCAAGCAAATCATAAGTGGTGATTACTAACCCCTTAGAATGCATCTTCTCTAATATTGAAATTGCTTCAATAGCAATGCATGCAACCATCTCCACTGACATTCTGAATATAATAAGAAATTTGTCACTATGGGCACAAAGGAGAAAAGAGTACACAGATTAAAAATAACAGGTCGAAAACTCACGTATGAGAGTTGTTGTTCCAAACATCCCAAAGACTTGGCCCCAACATATCCATCACCTTCAAAGAAATAATGATAACCATTAGCAAGTATTAAAGAAATAGAGATAAAAAAAAATTGGACCAATCTGGAAAATAGATGCCAGCATACCATGACATAATATTCCCCTTGGCGACCTTTGAAGTGGACTCGAGGTACACCATGAATGCCTCCAAGTGTACTAGGTTGTGCAAATTTAGAGGTGTGCAAAAGTTAGGTCAAGGAAATCATACTTTAATTGTGCTACTATAAAATAATAAAGTATGAGAACAGAATGATATCAAACTTACTTATAAACTTGCCACTCATAAGGTGGCCCGTGATTACATCCTTTACTGCTTCTATGCTCAAACTTCAATGCAACCTAACAAGACACAAATTAACAATGAACGTGCGTCTACAAAATCAAATTGCTTCCCTGTTCTTGAATATTCATACCATTTTTTATCAAAAGTTTAAAACTCAATTGGAACTAATATGCACCTGTCCAAAAAAGCCATATTTTTTTTTTCTATTGCAATCACTAAAAGAAAATAAGGTACAATTAAACCTTATAGCTCTCAATTGTACCCAAAAAAGAAAAAACGTACTTAGCTTCAATATCTGGCTTATTATCTTCTTTATTTACTCAATTTCAGTCACATCAATATTATGCCAATTTAGATTGTGCAAGTTTACATTAAATAATACTCTATTTTTCCAAAGTTACAAACAAAACCAGTTTAGCCTGGCAAGTGCCTCCACATGTATGTTAAATAAAGTGCCAGATGGAAAATATGAAAAACACAAAAGAGAAACACCACAGTGCTCATAACCACTTATTATAAAAAAATACCAAAGAAATATAAACAAAATGACAGGTTAAGCTATCAACACACCTCTAAAGCACCGGCACCAGAGCTTGATGAGCTTGATGTAGCAGGCGAAATGCGTCGGCCGACATAGACTTGGCCGAACCCTCCCTTGCCTAGCCTTCTCTCGATTTTGTATTTAGGAGAATTGCCAACTTGCACCTGATCCAACAGTACAAATAAAATTTTAATGAAGAAAAGAGAAAAGAAATTTATAGACGCAACAGACGGCTCCCTTAACAAGCACATGGATTATTGGTAATTTTGTGTCATGGCACATATGAGAGCAACCAACTGCTAGAGTAGATACAAGTTTCCAAGTCCAGTAATCTCACGTATTTCCCATCAAATTGGGACATCAACATCACATAAATGTAATTCCTAATATTGAACCAGGGAATAATTAGAAAGCCTCGATCTTGGTGCTATATTTTAATTATACATGCTTTTCAGAGAAGTAGGACAAGGAATTGCATAATCTTTCAACTTCTTCCCAAATGAATCCCGATAATAGTCGTCATTTCAGAAAATTGTTTCTCTAATAATCATCCAAATTAAAAAGGCAACTACCTATGCTAAAACTTCCGTTCCATCATCCATGACATTGACATAACCATATGAAAAAATATAAAAAAATAAAAACAAAAGGCCTCACCGTTTCTGGAAGAGGAGCAGTACTTCCCTCATCTTCTCCACCAGCAAGTTTATTATCGCCACTTCTCCCACCACTATCAAATTCATCCATTTTCTTCTCGGAAACCGCTAATTCTACCCCGTTATTGTCTCCTTCCCCTTCTTCCAACCCGATCCGATCCTCCCTCGCCTCAGGCTGAACCAACGCAGGCGCAATTTCTTCCCTCCTGGCGTCACCAACCCTTCTCCGGGAGTTAGGGTTAGGTTGCGCCGCCTGTCGCCGCTCCTTAGCTGTCGCTCTTCGTCCCGCACGACCGCCGCTCCTCAAGTCAGGCATCGCGCCTCCATGGAACCAAACCCTAGTTTTTCTTCAGTAAACTTCCTTCTTCCTTCGAATTAAACGCTGCTAATTGCGGAAACCAAATCAAATGCTCGATAACTATAAGTGGATTTGGTAAGGCTTTGCTTCGGAGCAAAAGTAGGGTTAGGGTTTGATCGAGCGAGAGAGAGAGATGGTGCTTGCGGGAAGAAAGGAAGTGGTCAATTTTATCTGGTAGAGCAGTTCTTGAATGCTCTTTATAGTCGTAGTCACTGAGTGTGTGCCCCACGCTAACTTCGTCTCCTGGGACCCACCGACCGGGATATTGTAAGACCCGGTTCAAGATATAATGTGTGTCCACCATAGCATGACCCTATAAATCACGTGTTTATTGGTCAATTCAAAATGAAAAGTTTTTTTTTATGATTGTTAATGTTATGACTTAAGATTGATACATTAATCTCTTACTTCTATTGCCAAATGAAGTTCCTCCTATACATGCGGCACAAATGTGTTGGTGACTTGGTGCCGAGGTCGACATTATTGTTATGTTCGCTTAATCGCTTCTAGTCAAAAGGAATATTTATATAGATCCCTATAATTCAAGGACAAATGATCTTAGCTTAAGGAATGTATATCCATCTAAGATGATCTAACTCGGATTTTATATAATGCGAGTCAAAGAAGCACATGATCCGTCCTACTACTACTAGGATATGGTATAATGTGAGTCAAATAGATGTATGGTTCTTCTACCTCGGACATGATTTTATTTAAGTCATATATAGTTTCTAATTAATTCAGGTATGATAATACGAATCGGAAAAAAAAATGTGAGACCACACTAATACTCAAAATAGTCAAACTGACTCCGAATTAATAGATTAATTAATACCAAAACTTAATATATTAATTTATTAGGAAAAGTGTTGTCAATGGGGCAAAGAATCTAAATCCCCTTCCGCTTAAAGAAGGATATGATTGCTGGTTCTTTTGTAGCCTCCCCTGATCCCTCCCTTCCCTATTAAAAAGGTTATTTCGCTTGAAAGAATTTACACAAGAAAATTTGATCCAAAAATAAATTATCAAATGAATTGCAACGACACCTCCAAAAACTACGTACTCAAAATATTCTCGGTACATTACCAACAACACAGTAAAGATAAATTTGACAAATATAGCAATAAAGTTCAGAACAAAGAGAGCCACCACTGCACCCCTATAATCTTTAAAATCAGATATAAACCCCTCTATTTTTGTTTTGTTTGAACATAAACCCTTTTCATTTATTATAAGTTTATAACCATAATTTCAAGAAACAAAAAATCTAAAAATTGAAGTTCTGACCGAAATACCCCACATCTGCCTTCTCTTTCTCTACATAATCTGGCATACCCTCTTTTCCTCTTTGCGTTTTTGTCAATGCAAAATGTCCTTTTGTGTTTTCCCTCAACTATTACTAGTCTTTAATCATAATCAGTGTCATCAGGAGAAAACATTTGATTGCTTCATTACAGGAGTTGTTTAAATGTTTCATTCAGGGATGAGCTATTATACTGAGATGCTATGCTTTGTATTTGCTGGAGACATGCATTTTACTATTCGTTATTTACTGAGGCATTCATTTTAATTTTGTAAATCTTGAAGTTAACATAATTCTCTTAACAGAGAGAACAAATATGTTTCTCTAACTTGCACATGTAGAGAAATAAAATTATGCACAATACATTACTAATTAATGAGAAGGCAGAAGGGCGGCATTTATTTTTTGACAAAGGCAATATCAAAAGGGTCGCCAAAGCATCCTTTTTTTAATTCAATTCAAGATCTGCCAATATGATATTTCTAATTTTATACCTTAATAACGCATGCAATTTCAATTTCACTTATTAGCGACTATCTTAATTCTAGCCATGTACATACCAACTACCAAGTAGGAAGAAGAATCGTTCCTGACTAGAATGCAGAGCGGGCTGTGGTATGTTGAGGGCATGGATATTTCAGTCATAAATTTAAAATTCAGATGTATTTTCTTTAAATTATGGTTATAACAAATGAAAGGGGTTTATGTCCAAACAAAACAAAATTAGAGGGGTTTATATTTGTTTTTAAAGATTACAGGGGATAATATTAGAGGGGTTTATATCCAATTTTGCCAAAAATGAAAGAAAAGGAAATTGCCTCAATGATCTAAATATCGACCAATTTAGTCCAATTTAATGATAAATCCAACACTGGACCACCAAAATCTCATTTAATTGCAAGAGGCAAAACCAGTGTCCTGTGATGTGATAATTAATTTATGCTTTGGAAATATAACAGTTACAAAATATAAAATTTTTTAGATTGCAAAAATTCTATAAGAAAGTTAAAGTTAAAGAACACCATTTAAGTGAAAAACAAAATTGAAAAGAACAAGTAAAAAGCAAAATAATGGTCAAACTCAAAACCTATACTCCATACCGAACTCCATTCAAACTCATCTTTATATCGAAAACTTTCAGAAAATCAAATTTTATAGTTTTTCAAAATTTTACTATTTTTTTGAAATTTTAGAAATTCATTAATCGAATTAGTGGGGTGAACATAAACACAGTAAAGATAATAACTGTTTTTGAAAATCCAAAAAAAAAGTTAAAAATTTGAAAAAAAATATAAAATATGTTTCTTGAATGAAATTTCAGTATGAAGAATATATTGAGCGGTTTAGATAATTTGAAATGCAAATTTTGAGATTTGAATGCGTAGCACAAGTCCATTTGTGCTACACGTAGCATAAATTCTAGCAATCCTCCTGTACTTTTTTGTTCAATTAGTATATTGTAAAATACAAAATTAAAAGTTACTATGTTTCTTCAATACAACATGGTAAGTATATTTCTCTGTGTTCTTCAATTATAAAATACGTTTGATGCAAAAAGACACACAATCTAATTGAGTCCCTTAGGTGTAAGAAGCGTCTCGCTCGGAAAAATTTGCTCCAGAAATCATATCATATATTCCAAGAATTGCAAATTAACCCACCTCCAAAAAACGATTGCTCGAAATAATCGCAGTGTATTAACTACCATACAGTAAAGATAATTTGACAAATATAGTTATAATATTGATAACAAGAGAGCAGCCAATGCAAATACCACATCTGAAGAAAAAAAAAAAAATTGTCTCAAAGATCTAAGAACACGGATCTCAGATTTGTAACAAAAGCCTAAAAATTGTTTTCAAAATTTAATTTCAAATTTTTTTTGTGAGGAATCCTTAACAATCATTATATCGCACATGCGGCACAATCCAGCATCTCCAGCAATGTATTTGTAATACTGATCAGACGTCATGGTGCCGATGCACTGCACTCGATCCCCCACTCGGTCTCTCCTGATATTATATCTTAGAATCGTTCTGGCGGCATCATCATGAAATAAAATGGCTATGTCATCAATAAAGATTACTATCTTCGTGTCAGAACTCCTTAGTTCATGCCATATATCGACTATAATCTCATCAAGTTCTTTTCCTTTGTCTCTATAGGCGAGGGCGCCCATGTCGAGTGCTACAATGGATCGATCAAAGAAGCTAGCAAGTAGCCTTCCTTGCAACATACTTTGTGCCAATCCTTCAACCACAGCAACCTTATCTATACCTGGCTCTCCCACAAGTATAGCAGCATCGGTGCAATCCATCGAAAGCGTTACCGTGAGATCGCGGATCTCATTTACCCAATCAACAATAGTATTCGTATGTCTAGCGCTTTCTAGGAGAAAGTCATAGCAATACTTCCTAACAGTCTCATAGCTAGAGTACTCCTGCTGCATTGTATAGTGGAGATCGTAAAACTCTTTCTTCACCATCGTGGCATCGAGCCCGGCTTCACGAAGTGCACATGAGACATTTTGGTCAGCAAGCAACTTTGGAAGGAGCACGTCGATAGGTCTCAGAAAACGACCCGTTGCCTTCATGATTTTCGTAATCATAGAGAGGTCACACTCCTCGACTGTGTGTGGCTGTTCTCGGACAATACTCACTGCATCCTGAAATGCCAAAAGGAGCGGAAGCATGATCGAATTGTCAACTTTTTCTACAGGACGCTTCATCCAATCGAAAAACTCAGATGGATAGCAGAAAAGGATCTCAGCTAAGGCCGATGCAGTTATTTTATCACCATTTATTTCCCACCATATTCCTTCCTTGAAATTCAATCGACTTTCATGGCTCTTGGCAAAGGCCGATGCAGTTGTTTTATCATCATTTGTCTCCCCCGACTTTTCTTCATTGTAACTCAATTGTTTGTGGCTTGCTTTGCTTGTGAAGCATCCCATTTTGTTATTTACTTGTTTAGCTGCTTGCTTGTCAATGTTTGGTGGTTCTTTATGTGGTCTTAGCATTGATTATTATTATATACATATTGTGTTACACTAATTTGGGAAAAATTGGACAAAGCATAGTCTGAAATTAGACACTTTCACCAGCGGGATTGTTACTGTTTCTTCGAATTTCTACCTTACGCATTTAATTATAGGTAATTGCAAAAATACATCTTACTAATTAACTCGTTAATTAATTAGATTTATGCCAATATCAAAATGTTTAAATTAGATATATGCAATTATCTTATTCCAAAAAAAGATTTAATTCTAAATATGTCATCCTGAAATCTCTCAATATTTCTAAAAATTCCCAAACTGCCCTCGTTAATAAACCCTAGTTAAAACATATACTAACGACCAGCATAAGCACAAGCCCTTGTTAATAAACCCTTGTGGTGGTCTAGTTTCATTAATGGTGCTATTTATATTTTATGTAGTTAGATTAACTTATAGAATATGTGCATATTTGTTTTGGGATATCTGAGCTAATGGATGGTATATATTTAGTTATCATATTCCTGCAAACAGTGGCGGATCCAGTAGGGGGAAGGGGGGCCTGCCCCCCCAAGATTTTAACTTTATATGAAGAGCTTTTCAATTATATGCTAAATTTTATTAATACATAACATATTGCATCCCTAATAAAAGAGTTCAAACACAATCTAGTTAAGTTTATTGTTTGTTCAAACTAGTTTAATTATAATTTTCCTTTAGAGCAAATTTAGAAGATGGATAATAAAAAATATAACATTACTCAAATATGAAAAATCCTTACTTATTATTTTTTTTAAGAAAAATTACTTATTTATTGTATTTGATACAGTTCATGTTTACAAAATTTACTACTATAAAAATGATGAAATATTATTTTTTTATAAATTTATTATATTTTTTAACTTTCAAATTTTAGTTTATCTAATCGAAATTTCCGCCCCCCTAAGTTGAAATCCTGGCTCTGCCCCTGACTGCAAAAAGATGTACACGTACCGTGCAAAAGCAAAATTGAGCTTTCATCCTTTAATATCAGAACAGAATATTTTGGAGTGTTAATCAAAGAATTTATTTCATTCATTAAAAGGATTGGTCGAATAATTTAATTTGTACTAGCATAAGATGCCCTCATGTGTGGGCAAATAACAAAATAAAATAATGTTAGACAATAAAAATATATTTCTTAATTTACAATCGATACTAATATATATGTTATTCAATTTGTTTCTATATTAGATGGAAAACCAATCAAATCCAAATAAATTTTTTCCTTTTGTGCAGCAATTCAAAATCGAGATAATTCTTTCCTTGTGTGCGCATAGAGATGTATTGAGACAGATCTAACCATACATTTACAGATCAACGGTATAAAATTTGTTAAAAAAAATTGTTGCGACCTTTCTCTAGGTGCATTTATAAGTAGTAGAGATATTCCAGATTTTAAAGAAGTAAGAATGATATTTAAGTTTTTCTATTAAGTGATGACATTTTACATTTTTCTAATTTAAAATTTTTTGTAGTGGCGTAAATCTAATTTTAATTTAGTAATGGTATTTTTTTAATTTCAAATTTTTATAGTGGCATATTTAAATTGGCAAATGAATTTGTCGATGACATAAAACTAATTTTTACTATTTTATAATGACATAAAACTAATTTGTCATTTAGTGATGGTATTTTATTAATTTTAAATTTTTAAGTGGCATAAATCTAATTAACCCATTAATTAATTAGGGCGTATGAAAAAAGGATACTGAACACAGATGGCCCGAGCTGGAAGGTGCCATTATAAGCCATGAGGCACGTAAAAGAAAGAAAGATTGAAAGAAATTTTCTTTTAATTAATTAGTCATGGAGCTTTCTTAATTTTTACTGATAATTGTGCGGGCTGCAATAATTTTCTTTTTTTGAAACACTAGATAGGGGCTATCTAGAAGGGCTGCGATAATTTTCGGACTCCATATTTAGTCCATTGATAAGGACGGAATCTTGCTTAGAGATCTGGGGAAAAATATGGATCTCTTCATTGCAACCTCTATCTTAAATAGGCTATATACATTATATGATCAAAGAGTAAATTTTTTGGGAGGTCACCGAAGTTTATGTGTTGTCCATTTTTAGTCACCAAACTTTAATTTGTCACCCAGCAACCCTCAAAGTTTGATTTTGTCCGAATTTGATCCCATGTCACGATACCAATAATTTCCGTCAAAATGATCCGTTAGAGTGCCAAAAATTGGGATGTGAATCACTCTTTCCTCTTTTATCTCCTTCGTGAACCCATCTCTCTCGCAGAGCAGTTGACCTTAAAAACATGGTCTCCACCTCCCTCAGCCGATCCAAATCAAACCTGTTGTGGATCCGACCTGAATCAGACTCTCGTATCTCTCTCAGAAGTCAGAACCCCTCTCGATTTCTCTCTCTAAAAACCCTCTCATGTACTCTCGATTTCTCTTTTTATATCTACCGAACCTTGACTAATCTACTCTCTGCTCTCGATTTCTCACATGAGGCTCCCCTTCTCAAGGAAAAGTATAACAAGGAAAAAGCTATTTATTTATTTTTGTAAATTTGGTTAGTGTTGCATAGTTGTAATCTGATGGTACTTGAATGTGGTACAAAACTAAAATTAAAATTGATATATGCAATGTCATAAAAAAATAATAAAAATAAATAATGTCAAAACTTTGTCCAAACTTGAACTGAAATGTATATCATCTTCAATTCCATATCACAATGATTGGTACCAACCAAGGACTGGTATGGATCAGGTACCAACCAAGGACTGGTATGGACTGGTGTGTTTTCTGTAGAGAGGAGGGTTCACGAAGGGATAAGAGGAGAGGTTAGTTTTGTTTCCGAACCCAAAATTTGCACACCCACGCAGCCAATTAGACGGAACTCACTGGGATATTGACGGAATGACTAGAATTGGACAAAATTAAAGTTGGAGGACTATCCAATGACAAATTAAAGTTTAGTGACTAAAAATGGACAACATACAAATTTTAGGGACTTCCGAAAAAATTTACTCTATGATCAAAATTGAAACATATATTTGGTAGCTATAATATGGTGTCGTTGAAGACTCGAAGGGCTGGTCATATACGTTGTGCAAGTATATTTTTCTCCCATCGAGTATACACACGACGGGTATCTATCAACAGCCAGCATATATAATGTATCTATATCTATATATAAATGTGTGGGTGTCATTAGTTGGTTGGTTAAATATTGGACGACACGTATTGGTCCATGAAATATATAATAAAAAAAGTTTTTTGTTTCTACATCGTTGAACACTTTGAATATGTATAACGGGTACTGTTGAGCGTAGAAATAACCCGTTTCAGCAGTAACGATTTATTTCGCATTCATTGGATTGTTTCCCATTTTTTTGTCCCATTTCTAATTCCTTATACATGGCGTCTCCCTATTTGGCCCTGCTCGCAAACATTCCCTCCCTCTTACGATATTCCTTCCATCCTCCTCCTCCTATGGTAGAACTGCGTCAACCTCTCATCTGTTAGAACTACTTCCTCTATTTGTCGCGAAGCTTGCGCTTCTTCTCCCTCCGGCAGTCCTTCTCATCTCCGACTGATCGGAGCCGCCAAAAACCCTAGATCTGTCGTCCCTCTTCATCGCCTCCTAATTGACAGTGAAATCGGTGCTTAAAATACATGTGAAGATGCAAAATCTGAAGTTAGCATCAACTGATCGAAACTACTCTGCTATTGTAACCTATTTCAAGCAAATTGGCATGACAAAAAGAGGAAGTTGGTACCATTCTCGGTAAAATAGTTAACATTGACTTAGAAGGTATTTTCCGTAACCCTGAAATGCTCCACCAAAGCAAACTTTTTACGTTCAATCAGTGTCATATAGTCATATAACATATTACTAAAGGCACCTCCATGATTAGAAATTTTTCATCAGAATACTGTCCTCTAGGCACTTTCAAATGTAGCATATTCTTAGTCATGTTGTTGATTTGTGAAATAATTTGCCTTATATCAACTGAGTAGATCAATGCATCAATCCTCTATGATAAGAGGCTAGCCAAATATTAATTAGATATCGGTCATTACTCATTAGTCATTATTGAATTTTGGTACCTGATATAAATTGTTGTCCAATTAGGGGGGACTAAAACTGATGTTCCTACTTTTATGTTGCTTGACGTTATTTCTTTTAATTAAGATTTTGAGAAAGGTGATTAATTAGCTGTTTCAAGTCATAAATTTTCCGGTGCGTCAGACTTTTTCGAGGGTATCTAAAGGCTTCTTTTAATTTCTGAAATTTTGGCATCACATGACAAAACTTTACACCTAAAGTTCTCAGGTTGTAGCATTTAACGAAGATTGGGTCATGAGTCATGACTACAGCTCCATTTATCTATCTACTTTGGTCAAATCTCATTTTTCTAAGCTTAACTATATACATGATTATTGCAATGATCAGAGTTTAATTAGTATACTGGTAAAAATCACTGTAGATTAACTAACCATTTTTGTCTGTTAGAAAATTGAATTGTTGGTTCTTAATTTCGTATAGATCCACCAACTTTGATTCATGGATTCCATAGCAATTAAAAACAATGGCATTTTTGGTGTCTACAACCGTGCCCATGTCTGCTCTAAACAACATGGGTGGATAGATGTGGAAAGAGAAGAGGCCAAGTACAACTCCTGTGTGGCAGAGCTTTACTGCCAAATGCTCTCTAAGGAGGTTGCCAAGAATGTGTCAGAGGACATCTTCAGTTTACTGCTATAGTGTTGTCCATCTTCTTTGTATATTCTTTCACCCCATTCCATATAACAATTTTGTTACAGCTAGCTTTTTCTCCCATTTGTTTTCTTTGAAAAGTGTAGCACACAAAATCTGATTTTATGGCATTTAGGGCTTGTTTGGTTCTTTGGGAATAGTGGGAATAGCCACTCTTCCCACTCTTCCCACTCTTCCCAACAACACTCTTCCCAACAACACTTTTCTCTCTACTTTTTCACACTTCCCAACGCTATTCCTAAACTCACCATCCAAACGACCTAGGAATAGCACTCTTCCCACTCTTCCTACTCTTCCCACTTTTCCACACTATTCCCACTATTCCCAACCCATCCAAACAAGCCCTTAGTATTATAGAATAAAAATGCGAGCACAATATATCTTTAGTTTTTGGTTATATCATTTGAAAGGTGCTTTTTGGATGTATTTACCCAACTGTTGATCTATACAAATTCTTAGACGTAGTTGGATGTTCATGTGCCTCATTACCTAGAATTGCAATAAAAAAAGGGAAGGAGTGCGTGCTTTTATATTCGCCTTTCAGAATGAGTATTGATTATCATATTCGCCTTTCAGAATGAGTATTGATTATCATATTCGCCTTTCAAAATATATATTGATTATCATATTTTTTAAGAAATATTGGGTCTATTGAACATATTTCTCTCATCAGATTACATAAATGAGAGCACTTGGTCCATGTAGCAGAGCTAGCTTAGTTAATTCTTTTCAAGTAAAAAGCATTTATTATATCTATGTTTGTTCTCATATTTTTGTAGGTTTTTCTTACCTTGGGACAAATTAGAGTTGCAGACCTCTACAAATGGAAATACATACTAAAGGTATTCTATAAAGTTTTTTATATAAAAATTTTTTAATTTGAAAATTAAATAATTTGTCTTGAGCTAAAATTGTCTGAAACATATAATTGTAGTTATGATTATGTTTCCAAGGCAATGGCATTCATGACACTTAGACTCCGCTCCAGAAGGGAGTATTCGGAGCAAAGGAAAGGGAGGGAGAATAGCAGTTACTTGCTCCAGAGGGGGAGACTAGACGGAAATCAAGGATACTATAGAGACAAGAAGAGGGAGAGCTCGGTTACCCCCAAAATCGGAGTGTACCGAGTCCCCTTCCTCCTCTCCCGAGTCCCTCCCTCTGGAGCAGACCCTTAATGTTTGCTGAAATCGTTTGGATTCTCATGTCAAAAGAGGAGGCAATCTGATCTGGAGCTGGCATCCTTTTCTCTCTGTCATTTTTACTGGTATATATCTCATAACTCATGCTTATGAATATAAATTTGATGTAAAGTTTCAAATTTGATACATAATGCAAATGTAGTGTGTAGTATTTATTATGACCATTATATTTGAGATAATGGTAGGCTATAAAATGTTTATTTCTAACGAAGATAATACAAAATAGTTTATATTACATCAATGAAGATAAGAAAATACAATCAAAGGAATCCACCAGTAACAAAGAGCGAAAGAGCTGCCAATTTTTAGGTGCCACGAATTTGGCGGAGAAGAAGACGTGGATGGAAGTGACAATTTTTCATTAATAAATTTGGGGAAGTGAATTTGGCTCTTCAAGATCAAGATAAAAAAAAAAAAATTCCTAAGTAGCCCCTACCTAGTCTCTCAAAAAAAAAAAGATCAAGATCAAGACATATAATTTGGCGTCCGAATTCATCCGAATCCGTTACTATTCCTCGCACTGTTGATGTACAGTTTGGCTGACATATGGAGCCCATATGTGAGAATAAATGATATAAAAATAAATTTTACCCGTACCCAGTAACCCATTACCCTTACTCTACTTTTACTGTGTTCATCCATCCGTTCAATTTTTTTTGGCCTTCATCCGATGGTGAGTAGAATGCAACTAATGCACGTGGGTGCTACACACCACATGGGCATGGGCCCACAGTTTTGGAGATGAGTCCTTTTTTTTGGATGCACTTGGGATCTCATAAGCCACACAATTAATTTCTTCATTATCCATCAAGGTTCGTGCGAACCAGGTGTACAAAAAATTCTATTCAAGTGTGCTCACCAAAATTTTGTACTTTCTCCCGTTAATGAAAAGATCATTATTTTTATATTTTCGTTTTTGTCTTTATATGCGTTTTTTGTCCTTCTTAGGGCTGTAGATGGTTTCTCAAAAAAAAAAAAAGGTTGTAGATGACTAAATCCATCAAAACATTTACTATATATGTGTTGTTATCCTTCAGTTAAATTCCATATTTTTCTAGATTTCAATTGTCTTTTATTTTGTAGTGTGAAAAAAGGCGCTTAGTATCGTGATGCATATTTATTTGAGCGTCTATATTTGTTCCATCTTTTTATCTTTTCAGGTTAGAATTCTCAAAAAAAAATTCTTAAGCTATGGCGGATTTGGATAGAAATTTATATGGTTTTTCACAAATTTGCACAGTATTAAGTGTTATTGAAAATTCTTATTTTTCTACTTTAATGCTGATTTTATATAATTTCAATAAATTATTCTATTCTATTTATATAATTTTAGAATTGTATTATCGCTAGATTATTTGGAGACCTTTCTCAAATTTTATATCATTTCTGAGATGTTCTCTATAATTTCTATCAAATTGTTCTTTTTCACGGTCCATTTTTTTTCCCCTCATGTGAGTTGTGTAGTTTGCTAGGTATAATATAAGGCATGCTAATAATTTTCTTTAAAATTCAATATTTGATATCAAATTTTAAAAAATAGTTCGCGCAACGTGCGGAAAACTAATCCAACAAAATATATATTCATCTTCACTGTTAATTTGATCTGCCTCGCCGTTGATCTTTTCATCTATTCGGCTTCCCAAACCTATTTTGCAGCATCCTATTTTATTTATTTATTCATTTTTTTGCCAAAAACAATCCAACAAGTAAATCAAATATTATGTCTAATTATAATTGCATCATCAATAGTTCTTTTAACCCAACATTATTATTTTATAATGATTATTTATCGTCACAAATATTTTTCACAATAAATAGTTGATAAAAAAATATAGGTCGCACAACGCACGAAAAACCAGTAGTTTAAATAATGATCTGAAAAATCACTATTGCAATTTTGGTCTATACAGAACTTGCTTACAACAGTATGTTTGCAGTAGTATTTTCATGAAAAAAAGTACATATGTGGGATAAAAAAATTTATTAATGCAAAGAGCATCATACTGTTGCAGTATGTTATTCCATCTTTCTTCATCTAAATAGCACATATGTTGGAGTTTTGTTCAAGAAAATATCGTTACAAGTGTTAATTTTTAATATCAGTTGTTCGGAAATATTTTATAATTTCAGATTATAAACATGATTTTTTCAATGAAGTGCTACATAGAAAACGCATTGAATTACCAGCTCTAGGTGATCTTCAGTGAGATTAGTATGGTCTATACCCTAAAGTTATTTATTTTATTTTATTTTGGTAAGTGGTTGGTCAGGTTTGGTTCGATACTGGTATAGATATATGCCAGGGTTTTTTAGTGGTGTTTTTTCACTTGGAAGATACATTGTAATTTAAACTTTAAACATTGTTTTCAATGTAGATAAATATTTTGATTTACTTCTTTGAAATATTTTGACTACCGATCTATCTTGTTATTGATTCTTAGCCATTGGATTAATCTGAAGGTTTATTTCTATAGTAAATGATGATTGATAAAACTGACAGAAAGGAACAGACAGTGTTAATTAATTATTTACTAAGGCTCTTCATAATAATTCTTATCGTTGAATTTTTGGGTATTATTATTTTATAAAATTGATTCAAACGCTACCAAGTGAGCATTTTTTTCTGCAAAGAAACTTATATTATATGGACCTCTATATTATCAAAGGAAATGAAATACATCTTAATTTTGCACATAATTAAACAATATATACATCTAGAAATGAACATATTTGAATTATAACTAAATAATCATAGTTCATGTAATATAATTTTTTATATCGAGCAAAAATTCATAAATTATTCCCATCTTATATACAACAATTTTGTACTTTAATCATTACAAATTTTAAATCTATAATATTTTTAAAAATTTATTAGAAAGTCAAATTTATTAGAAATTCATAAATTTCTTTTCTCTGTCTTGCTCTGTCACATATGAACCACGTGTCTCTTTATTTCATGTTCCGGTAAAGCAGAATATACTCTATAATTGAAATGGAGTCCTATGATTCTTTAAATTGGGTCAAGTTAAAAAAAATAAAAATATTAATTTTCATAATATATTTTTACAGGTAATAATTATCATAATCAGAGTTGTTATAATTGTTAAATAAATGAGAATTTTAAAATTGTTATTTATCTAGCAAATTTATAATTGTCCGTCATAAAAAGTGCTATTCTGGAGCAAAATTTGAAAATAATATATGTATAATATTGTGTTTTCATAAATAGTGACCTCTCATTGGGGTGATAGCGAACAAAATGGAAATCAATAAAATGTTTTACTATATTTTTGCTGTAATAAATGTCAAAAATATTTCCCTAGTGTCACAAAAGCGTGATCAACTGGCCGGGTCGATTATTAAACCTTCCATCGGTTTAGTCCGATTACAGGACGTAGCAGCAGCACAAGGATACATCAAAAAAACAGGATGGACAAGGCGACAAGCGCCGCCCCCCCCCCCCCCCCCCCCCCCCCCCCCTTTTTTTTTTTTTCAAATTTGTCAGAAAAGAAAATTACCTGGTCGGTTTATACTTCGCATTAGAGTAAGAAATTGTTCATATATCGAAAAAAATATTTTGATGGGAATAGCCACGGTAAATGAAAATAAATACTAAAAATCGCCGGTTTTAATTATTAATTATTTTCTTAAATAGATTTGAAATTTCTAAGTCAAATATTCAAATATGCTTGAAACTAAAGAAAAAAAGTCAATTATACATGTACTATAAGATTTAAGTTAGAGATAAGACAAAGTCCACAAAATTGTCCATTCATAAAACATTAGTAACCATAGAGTTACTAAATTGTATTTCATATTATCTGTAGAGAAATTTCATGATATAATGCATACTTTATGAATTTTGCAAGTATAGGTAAATAGCGACACACAAACCGATGTATATAAGGTAGAATAATAACATGTTTATACATAATGCAATTAAAATTTAGTAGTCCGACTAATTGAGCCACGCCATTGGTTATTGTATATAATATATACACCTCGTTTTGATATGGTTATAGAGGTTAGTTCTGAAAGAAATGCTAGTGGAAGACCCCCTGTATATATCCAATTCTTCAGGAAACTATTTCCTTGTGATAGAAATGCTGAAATCTGTGTCAAATACAGTAATATAGTTGACAACAAGAGATAGCCACAAGTTCTAGCTCGGCATTAATTAGACAATAGAAATAAAAACTTAAATTATCTCAATGATCTAAAGATGATGGAATCGGATTTTGGATTTGTCACAAACAATATAAAAAAATAGCTCTAAACTAAAATTGTTTTAAAAATATATTTATAATTTTACATTAATAGGAGTCCCTAACAAATATATTTATAATTGTTTTAAAACTCCTTACTCACCATCGCAGAATCGATTCCGGCCTTGCGAAGTGCACGGGAAACATTTTTCTGGGCGAGCAACTTCGGAAGGAGCACGTCAATAGGTCTAAGAAAACGACCAGTCAACTTCATGATTTTTGTAAGTAATGGTCGGTGGTCATGCTGCTCGACTGCATTGTATGGTTATGTTCAAATTTAAATTAAATTAATCGTCGTCAAGTGACAATTCGAAGTGATACATTGTAGATTTACATTAATGATCTCAGCTGATGAGATCTGCAAATTCTCATCCATGATAAATTGTAGATTTAAATTACTGTCACTTTGAAATGACAATTCGCCAATTATTAATTTGATGTAACGTTGTACAAATCTGTAGGTAGTTCATATTATCTTTGGGTGCGATAATAAAGTTCCAATGCCAAAAATGCCACTTTTGTTTTTTTTTTCTTTTCATTTTAAATTTCAAAAATTTAAAATATAATCATTCGATCCGAATCGTTGATCTTGTTTATTTTAACGACGGATGCATTCTCATAAAGTTTTATAATGTTTTAAGTTCATTTGATACTTGATCAAGATGTAGAAAAATAAACATATTAGAATTAATCTATTATAGTTATTTTGATTCGTTCGTTTTCAACATCTTGATTAAGTATCAAATAAACTTCAAAAATTATAAAATTTTATAAGAATACATCCATCGTAAAAATAAATAAGATCAACGGTTTGGATCGGATGATTAAATTTTTAAATTTGAAATTAAAAAAAAAACAAAATGTGGCATTTTGTGACACCACAAAAGTGTGGCACCGGTGCATTGCTATTAACCAATTTGGTTTGGCAAAGTTTCTGTCTTCGATCTCGACTAGACCCTTGCTTTTATTAAAAAAAAAAAAAAAATCTCGACTAGAAAGCTTTTGGTAAAGGAAGGGGAAAAAAATGGGAAAATGCTTTATTTCAAGGCATTTATAATATTTCTTGTGAAAAATTCGTCATTGCCACCTTGCGTACTGGTGTCAACTTTATTATACTTTATTTAAAGAAATTCTAAATTGTTCATAATCTTTTATCTCTTTGTTAATAAAATTACCGGTGTGGCTATCAGTATCCATCCTTTTTTTTTTTCTAAAGAAAAAGAAACAAAACTTTTGTATGTCAAGTTGTTTGTTATAAAATATACTTCTTGCTGATTAGATATCGGTGTTTAGTTTTTTTTTTTCGAAAATAAGCTATATATTTCCGTTTTTATTAATAAATTTTAAATAAAAAATAGAATTACAAATATAATATTCCAGATTTTTAAAGTTTATATAGAACGTCAATAAAGTCAAACATTCTATTTTCTTCAAAAAAAAGTCAAACATTCTATTAAAATAAAATAAACGGTGCTGGGTTTGAGTCTTTGAGACAGCCTAGGACCGTCGCATATAATGAAGCCTTCCTATAAAATTTGCATTCTTTGTTATGTCAAGTTTAGTTCGATTATATTTAGTAAAAATAAACCAACCGTAGTCCCTCTGCTAATGGGAAAAATAACTTTTTAAAAAAGATGGAAAGTACTAAACAAAAAGTCATGCATAATTTTCAATTTGGCATTTGCTAGACAATAATGCATTAATGCAAATTTCAAATGCATAATTTCAAAAATTGAACTACAAAATTATGATATGATAACATAATTATCAGAGAAAGATGTTGTTTCAGTACAACAAGCGCCGGCATCGTGAAAAATATACGAGTCCGTTACTCTTTTTTATTTTTATTTTATATTTTTTTTCAAGGCTCCCTGCTGACGAGATCTCTTCTCTTCATAATTTCTGCGCTACACGACTTTTGCACACGCGAACACCACAATTGATCTCCCGGTATCGTCCGTTGTTGTTGAATTTAATCCGTCCATTTCATCAAGATTCGTTTTGGTCAATGGATACTTATCTCTTTTGTTTAGTGTTTGACTTGTAAACTTCGTTGGCAATGGAGAACGAGTCGACCCGGTTCAACTTTGCAAGGTGATTTCTCGATCTCTAGTGATCCGTTTCTGCTAAGAAAAGATTCTATGGCTTTCTCTCACTTTCCTCTACCCGTACCTGCTCTCAATTTGACTAGACGACCAAGTTCAGATAAGGTTTAATTTCAAAATCTCAACATGGTTACAGGTTTAATTTGATAAAGAAATGAAATAAAAATAATAAAAATATGTTGCTTAATTTACCAGCGATATAAATAGATGTGTTCAGGGTTGTCAAATGTGTCAGAAAGACACGTGAGCCGTGAGGGACTTTTACCGTTTTCGACTTTTTGTTTCGTTAAAAAAATAAAATTCCAATCCATTTCGTTAACCGTTCCGTTTACAAAACGGCACAAAATACTGTTACGTTGACCGTTCCACTTCTGAAATAACACATGAAACGATTTGAAATGAGATTGAAATAGTCAAAACGGCACAATTTCACGTTTCGTATACCGTTTCGTTATTGGAACGGAACAAAAATGATTTATGTTATTCGTTCCGTTTCGCTTGACCGAAACGGCATCATAGGTTTTTTTTTTGTCCCGTTGACAGCCCTAGATGTGTTATTCAATTTGTTTTTATATTAGATGAAAAACCAAATAATAATGTTATTTCTTTTGGCGATTTATATCCAACCACAGATCAAATCAATCCAACGACAGAAACACCTGTTTACTATTTAGACCTAGCATGTAACACCTATACGTTAGGTGCATTTATAAGTAGTAGAGATGAAACAGAGGCGTATCATCACAAAAGAGAATAATAATGAAAAGACTCCATCTCAATTGATTTCCTATTTCGCTTTTATTTTTGTTAGTTAGAAGACGACAAGAACTATGCCTCCAAACCAATAATTCAATTAAAGATATTTCACCGAGTTTTATACACAGTTAAAACTAGTCCTTTGTAGTGAGAGTGGGCGTTTGAACTACGGGCGGAGTTAGGATTTGAAGTTAGGAGGATAATGTTAACGAAACCTGGTAAGTGGTAACGAGAGAGGTAGGAAATCGAGTGTCAAAGCCTCACAAGTCATAGATTCTTGAATGTTAGGAATCTTTTGCATGTAACTTGGTGAATTGATTCATAAAGACGAACAAAAATTATTAGGGAGGAGGGGATAAATGTTGAGCTTTTATTTTTGTTAGAGATAAAAAATTTAATAAATTCAAAGTAATTTGCACCGTTATTTATTAATATTAGATTTTCTACAAAATTGGTAGTGGAACTTTTCAATTATTAGATGTTTTTTCTCATATACTAAATTAATCAGAGGTAATATTTATCATTAATATTGAACTTTATACTTAATTAGTATATGCAGCTTTAAAATGTTAGGCGGCCAAGCCCCCTTGCCTCCCTACTTCCTCTCCGACACTAGTTTGAACAGTGCACTAAGAGCACTTGTTGCGACCTTGAGTATATAGCAATTTGGCATGGCATGATGTGCAAGGAAGTCAGACCAGGATTCCTGACTAAAGCCTGGTGCACATGCGGTGTACTCGGAACGTCAAGGGCTACAGGCTATAGCGCTGCTCATCAGGGGTGATGATGTGAATCTTTGTCAAGGTTCATATATACTAGAGCTAATCTCGCGCGTTGCTCGATTCATTCCTATACAAATATGTTATTAAATGGTTTCTTATTGAAATAAGCGGCCGTGAGGTTAAGATCAATAACTATAGAGCGAACGTCGTGCATATAATTTTTTTTACGAAATTCAGAACGCTATATAAAAAAATGCCATAAAAATTTTGAATATTATTGAAATATTATACAGAAGCTGACACAGAAAATCCTGAACAAAAAATCATGCTCCACAAAAAATTCAGCTGACTGGCCACAGAAGATCGTGCGAGTTACTGTGCCACAGTAACTCACGCCGATCTCACGCTGCAACAAATTTATATATGTATAATTGTCCAAACACACGATGGGACTCGTATACTCATGTTGAATTAAATTGTCGATCGTGTCAAAATCATTGTGCCCGGAAACATGGCAGAGCCAGGAACAATTATTTGGGAGGGCTATTTTGCAATTTTTGAATTATAGGGGAAAAAGTGCTTAATATATACACATTTTTATCAAAATAACCATACAAATTACACTTAAATCTCAAATCACAGGGGTGCAATAGCCCCTCTGGCCCCCTTGGCTCCGCCGCTGCCAAGAAACTAATTGAGTTTGACTGATAATTAATGCATGATTCAAAGACTGTTACAGAGACCCAAAAAAAACAAAAACAAAAACAAAAATGGATAGAATCGAAATAAGTGACACTCACTGATAATGATGTACACATGGCACAGTCATTTACTCGGCAAATCCCCAAATAATTTTTTTTTAATAAAAAGAAACACATAGATGCATAATCACACCTCAAATTACACCCTCCGCAACTAATCCATCTTTTTTTTTTGATAAACACGCAATTTTCACCACATTGTTGCCGAATTTGTTATTCATAATTAATGTTATAATTAAATAAATGAATTTAGTGAATCGAGAAAATATTAAATAATAGTAGTAATTTCTGATCGTCAATGGAATGGGAGTCGCCATTAGTAACAGCGACTCCCACCCTATATAAACGGAAACCCTCCTGCACTCCCTCAACACCCAAACTCCAAACTCCTCCTCTCCTCACATATCCTCACGCACCAAAAAAACAAAAAACCTCAAAAAAAGTCAGAAAAAAACACCCAAAAAACAAGAAAGAATAAAATAAGAAAAAAACAAAAAAAACTTTTAGAAAAAATCAGAAAAATGTACTTTTTATTAGATAATATAGTTAAATTAAGTCGTATAAAGAATATAATATTATTGATTATTTATTGAAAAAAACTTCACTGTGGAATCCGACACATTTATAGAAAAAAACTTCACTCTTTGTGGCCATATTTTCTCGTTGTGGATATAGTCCTTCAAAGTGGACTGATGTTCAGTACCCACGGGGCCGGTCGGACTTAATCTCTTCAGACAGGATGGGCATAGTATTGCGAACTCCATTTTGGTTACCCAAACACTCATGATAGGCGGCTGCAGGAAGCTTCGGTAATATATATAATTATATATATATAGGGAGAGGGGAAAAGGGGAGCCGCAAGAATATTGATGCAATGGAGACAGAGCGATTCCTGAGCGATTTCCACCTCCAAATTCGACTAAATTCTTCAAAATTCACTGAAAATCGTTGTTATCCTATCGATTTACCACTATCTCTTACATTTTTTTCGAGATTGCGTTCTCATTACTGCCGATTGAGACCTCACGACTCGATTTTGTGAACACACAAATTGGAGCTATTTCTCTGAATCTAGACGAAAGCTGTGATGGATCTAACTCTCCCGGTGAAATCAAGAATGAGCTCACTATTCTTACAAATCTTGTAACCTCAACTGTGGATTCAGCAACGAATATCAAACTGTTTGGAGAAATGAAGCAAATGATTTGAAGCAAATGATTCTATCTTTGACGAACCTTGTGGTCTCAAAGATGGAGACGAATCACTCAGAGGATATTAGAGAAGAGAAGTGGAGAAATAGAGGTCCAGATCAGAGGCTACATGATCTATCTCCACTCGATCGAGCTCGTGCACGAGTACGACATATCTTCCCCGAATCAACCTATGCACGCCCCTTGTGTCTCAGGTGTGGAGGTGAGGGTCATATAGCAAAGCATTGTTGTAAATCTCTTGTCTGTTTTGCATGTGAGAAAATTGGCCACAAATCAAGAGATTGTAGAGAAATTGCAAAAGCTTGTGCTCACAGCAGCAAGGTGTTACCATTTACTGTGAATTTTAACATTAGGGGAGGTTGTCAAAGGCAAGGGCTGCAAAAAACTCAATGGATTTGGAAGAAGAAAGAGAACCAGGAGAAGAACAAGAATGAAGAGTACGAGATGTTGATTGAGGAAGAAACAAGAGTTATTTCATATGACAACAAACTAGATGATGCAATGGCAACATACAAAGTTGAGAGTTGTGGAAGTATTGAACAAAGGGTGCCACTGACGATGACATCAATGCAGGTCAATGAAATTAGAATGGAGAAAAAGAAGTCTGGTGTTACTGGTACAGAGGGAGAGATCGACTCAAACCAATTAGAAGATGTCAGCCATGAAGAGAAAGGGCAAAAAGACAAAGGAGAAGGAAAAGGAGAAAAACAAGAAACTGAAATGAAGGAAAGAAAAATGATAGAACAAATTGAAGATAATAATGAGTCTCCTGAAACTCACATGATGCCTAACTTGAGGTTGAGTGGTGGTAAAAAAAAGCCTCGAAGAAGTATAAGAATGCAAATGAAAATAGTTGGACAGTATGTAAGAGTACAATAGGAGTTTAGAAGAAGTGGCAATAGTTGGTATGGAAGTAGGAAGACAGTTGAGAAGAGGGAGTGTGGATCAGCATAGATGGTACCTGCAGGGATTCAAAGGAGGTGTGGTGATGGGCGAGTCTAATTGGCTTATCATGGTGGAGTTTTGCTTTGATGCTTATAGAATACTTTTAATACATAGTTACATGTATTTCATTCTGAAATCTGAATGTACATAATTTGACATGTTTTTCTTAGAGGATAGGGATTTTGCTTCAGGGTTAAGTAGTTTTTTTTAGTAATAGGTATTTTGTTTTTGTGGGAATTTTTTTTATTTTGTACTTGGTTGAGAAGCTTCAAAGGTGTCAGAGTAAATAGGAAGATTTAGGTTAGGAATTAGATAAGCTTCAGAGGTGTTGAAATTGGGAGATTTAGGTTAGGAATTAGATAGTTATAGCTCGGTGGAGAATTTTTCTTTTTATTAGAAAATTGTAATATTTTGTTTCTGTAATGGAAACGGGCCCAATGGCCTTTTCTCAAAAATTAGTTCATGTTCTTACCTGAGCCCTGAGCATTTTTAACAAAGGGTAGATTATGCTTGGGTCTCTTTAGATAGCAAACAATAATGATAAATCAAAGGGCCAATAGTACTACTTTTACTTATATTGAATTTTATTTATATTTTTCTCCAATAAAATTAAAGTATTGAATTTGGCAGGATATGTTCCGGGTGGTATAAAATTACCAGTCTAAACTTAATCAATCAAAAGAAAAGGTTAGTCTCCTTTTGTCCTTTTCCATGGATTCGTAAATGATTTTTGGAATTAGGCATGCGGCATGCTGGAACATTACTTTCTATTAAGAAATGGTCGGTACTCTTTTAACTAATTGGAATTATTTCTCTGTTAATATATTTGGATTTCTCATATAATATGTCTTATCCAGATTAGGATGTCATTTTATTATTGCTTTCATAAAAGTTACGTATATTATTGATTGAGATGCAAAGAAGAGATTTGTTATTTAATAAAAAGTGCTAATTTAATTTTCCATACACAAGCTTCGATTCTTGATAAATAAGAACAATATGTTTGAATTAAAAAAAAAAGATGCATAAATGCTATTAAACATATTTTACTGTGTAGAAATAGTCCTATAGCTAGAAATCTCAAGTTTGTATGTCAAGTTGTTGGTTATAAAATATACTTCTTGCTGATTAGATATCGATGTTTAGTTCTTTTATTTTTTTCGAAAATAAGCTATATATTTCCGTTTTTATTAATAAATTTTAAATAAAAAATAGAATTACAAATATAATATTCCTGATTTTTAAAATTTATATAGAACGTCAATAAAGTCAAACATTCTATTAAAATAAAATAAACGGTGCTGGGTTTGAGTCTTTGAGACAGCCTAGGACCGTCGCATATATTGAAGCCTTCCTATATAATTTGCATTCTTTGTTATGTCAAGTTTAGTTCGATTATATTTAGTAAAAATAAACCAACCGTAGTCCCTCTGCTAATGGGAAAATAGCTTTTTTACAAAGATGGAAAGTACTAAACAAAAAGTCATGCATAATTTTCAATTTGGCATTTGCTAGACAATAATGCATTAATGCAAATTTTAAATGCATAATTTCAAAAATTGAACTACAAAATTATGATATGATAACATAATTATCAGAGAAAGATGTTGTTTCAGTACAACAAGCGCCGGCATCGTGAAAAATATACGAGTCCGTTACTCTTTTTTTTTTATATATATTTTATATTTTTTTTCAAGGCTCCCTGCTGACGAGATCTCTTCTCTTCATAATTTCTGCGCTACACGACTTTTGCACACGCGAACACCACAATTGATCTCCCGGTATCGTCCGTTGTGCTTGAATTTAATCCGTCCATTTCATCAAGATTCGTTTTGGTCAATGGATACTTATCTCTTTTGTTTAGTGTTTGACTTGTAAACTTCGTTGGCAATGGAGAACGAGTCGACCCGGTTCAACTTTGCAAGGTGATTTCTCGATCTCTAGTGATCCGTTTCTGCTAAGAAAAGATTCTATGGCTTTCTCTCACTTTCCTCTACCCGTACCTGCTCTCAATTTGACTAGACGACCAAGTTCAGATAAGGTTTAATTTCAAAATCTCAACATGGTTACAGGTTTAATTTGATAAGAGGGATCATTTTTGTTAGTGCTTGGTCTCAGTTTTCACTTGGCTGCATGGTTGAATTAGTTTTACTGATGGAAGTGCTTGCCACTGATTAGGTTCATGAATGTAATTGAAACAGGAGAAAAATTTTTGGTTAGTCTTTGATGCAAATTGTATCTTCGTCTGACAAGGCCGCTGAAGGATTGGTTCTGTTTTACAGGTTAAGATTTAGGCTAGTGAATAAATGTGTTTCTTCCTTTTTTCTTCTTCTCCGGAGTACGTTGGTGTTTAAGCATAAAATTGATATGTGTCAAGTGCCACAATTTTCTCCTACTTATAAAAACAAATATAACTCCTTCAATATATATATATATATATATATATATATATATTAGAAATAAAAATAAATATATGAGATCAAATTAATGAAATTCTTATGCTTGTGTATTCACATTAAATGGTGTTTTGCTCAGATCAGAGATTCCTACATCTCCTAAATTGATCCGACCAACTCCATCTTGTGTGAAGCACATAGAGAATGAGTTAAAGTTATATCCTTTGTTTTCCAAGATTTATGTCCCTGACAACTTGCTCATGCTGAGCACTATCAAACTGTCTGGTGCACCTCCATTTGTGAATGTACCAGTCTGCATCTGACCACAACTAAATAATTTCAAAGTTGAAATGGATATGAGATGCTAGAATAAGTACACTGATTCCAGGTTACAATTGATAATTCCATCAAGATATTTAAAAAAAGAGAGAAATATATATCTCTTCTGAGACCCATCCATGTATTCAATACTCGAGGAAAATATTTACTAGTGATAAGAATGCTCAAATCTGCAGCCGTTATCTCAATTTCGATGGATTAGACTATGTTGGTGTCTCGAGTAGATCCATAATGATGCTGGTTGAGGGGAGCTGGAGATCATGGAGGAGCAGTTTACTTGACCTCTCCCTGATGTATGTTTGTCTATTTTTTTTGTGTGATCATGGAGGAGTAGTTTACTTGACCTTCCCCTAGTTTTCTTGTTGATTGTGTGTGAGTTGAGTCTTAGTGTAGAATACCGTAACAGTTTGTAAGTTTACTTCCAAGTTTGAATCGAATTAGTAGGTATTTGCCCACTTGGGGCATATTTCAATAGAGTATTAATGTATTATCACTAATCTTGAGTCTAGCAAGCTAGTGGTGGCTTTATTCGAATTGGTGGCAATAGAGAGTGGCTACCATTATCAGACACTTGGTCGTACCTACAACAGAGATGGGACTGGTGAATTTGACTGAGATGAATAGTTCTGAAATGTAAAATTTAATTTGAATGTGCCACATGAACAAAACTCCAAATGAGAAGTATGGGTAACAAGAGAGAACTCCATCTCTGAGAGATTTTGGGTTGTGCATTTTTTATCCTTTTTATAGTCCTATTTTAGGATGTTTTAATGTGTTAGATAATTGTATCTTTCAGAGTGTGCGTTTTTCCCATTTAATTTGTCTCTTGATGTATATTTGCACAGGCCCACAAACTAGTTCAATAGTAGGCCTTTTCAAACTTCTCTTAAATGTCTGCGCTTCTAGTTCAATAGGTCTCTTTTCCAACTACTCTTAAATGTCTGCGGTTCCGGTTTGTAGACCTGATCTTTACGGATACCATCATCAAATTTCTGGCTTAATTTTAATATTTAAAAGTTTAAATATCACAAAAAAAAAGTTCAGGAAACTACATAGATAATTGTCAGACAATTTTACAAACCTTAAATAACTATTATTCAGAACCTGATTAGTGACTATGCAAAACAGTGGAAATATACAATACAGTTACTTTTAAATAATTAATAATCAATCATTTTGTGGAAATACTAAAACCAGAAAAGAATTGACAATACAGACCCAGGTTTGCTTCTCATGTGGTTTATGTGAAAGTAATTAAGCTAGACAATCAATCAAAAGTCTCAGGATTTAGGAAAATGCTAAAAATACCCGCATGTTAAATTGAACCTGATATTTAGCAAGCAGGTGAACCAAATAATGAGACGATCAACTAAAAGCCTAAATCAATCAAAGTCCAAGTGGGGTCTTAGTCTTAACAGGACACTTGTCAGAATCTGAATGTTACCAATAAGGTATATAATTTGTAATCAGAAAGTAAATATCGATCATAAAGCAACAGAAAGAACGTCAATATATGACTTCTTAATAATAACCCTGGAATCAACATCATTTACACTTTAATCATGCAAAACAGCCCATTTCTAATGGAACCTGATAGTATGAGCCCATGGCTGATCCCTCTCTTCCCCAGCACATCTAATTGGAAATGAAATGAACTCTCAATTAAATACACTGAAGTTCATTCAGCCATGGGCTGTGTCTCCAGCCAAACCACAGATTGAAAAACAAAACAAAACCGACAAAAGCAGATTAAAAAATATTTTGGTTTTTTATCCACATCAATATCTACATAACCCCATTCGGCACCTAATTTATCTGATTTCTGTCCTGTTTTCGGGTTTAACACCCTCCATTCTCCTCAACTCGGTACGCAAGCTCATTCTTTTCCTGATCAACTTCATTACAAACAGTTGAATTCTCAAAAATTTGCTCTGTTACTAACATGATGTAGGAAATAATACACATCTGACGACTGACGTCAAACACTCGTATAACTATATGGTACTTTCTTGATAACTATAAATAAAAAATAGTTTTATACTTTTATTTTACTTCAAATTATTTATTTTGCAAGTACCATCAACTTCGCAAGTACTTCCACATATAAAGACACACCTGACTTAGCGGAAATTTTTTTATATTTAAAAGGTAAAATAATTTGCTAAGTTTTTCAAATCAATTAAATAATGTTATATGTTTTGAAATATTTATATTTGATAATTCGTTTATCAACAATAGAATTAATTATATTTTATAATTTCAACAAAGTTTTTTGTATTGATAGATTTTATAATTGGAGTGATAGATAATGGTTGAGTAGCAAGGTATATGGAAAATTTTCTAAACTCAAAGCACTAACATAGGCTAGACGGCATAGTCTGAATAATATTCAAGCATTTTGTCCATGTTTAAGGCTTGGAGTTCTGATGACCATTCAGACTTGCAAGTACTGAAGTACCTTCATCTGTCAGCGGTCTGAACACTACATAGTCCCTCCTTCATTTTGTTTGTCAACAACAACAACAACAACAACTAAGCCTTTTGTCCCTCCTTCATTTTGTTTGTCGATTCAGATATTTTTATGGAAATAAAACTATCATCTCCCTTTTAGGATTTTTTTTTTTCTGAATACTCACTTTTAAAAAGTTTGAGAAGATTATGCCCAAAATACCAGTCAAAAGCAGAAAGTCTAAGACTGTATATTCATATCTGAGCAAAAATATTTTGTTAGAAGAAGATGCCACGTCTTCGCTGGATATGAAATAGCTGACTCTTTGATAATTATTCTTGGCATAATAATAATAATAATAATAATAATAATAATAATAATAATAATAATAATAATAATAATAATAATAATAATAATAATAATAATAATAATAATAATAATAATAATAATAATAATAATAATAATAATAATAATATAAAAAATTATTAATAATAAAGCAATAAGTTTGGCGAATAATTTTTCTAACGTCAAAAAAAAAAAAATATGGCAATCAATAAAATTATAAAGAGATGTTTGCTGATTAAGGAAAAAGTAGGGGGTGTGGCTCATTTTCCCAAATTCGACAAAGTTAAAACTATTAGACCACCCGAAAATTGTTCTATTCCGAGCTCTTAGAACGAATAATATTGTTCCATAACTATGAAAAGTTATGTTTGCTCAATTCTATTTCTTTTTAAAACAGTCGATCTATAAGCGTGTGGTTCGCTAAGATGCGTCATATTTAACAAATATTTTTTATGTTGGTACAATGGTATGGGACCCTTAATATTGTAAATATAAACAATATAAACAATACTCAATATCAAATAAAAGAAGGAAATCCAAGTGGCCCATGACAGCCCAAGTAGATCAAGGACGAAAGAACTTTGGTGGATTGGATGCACCGAGTGCTCGAATTGTCAAATAAATTCACAATCCGAAGATTGAGTTTACTTTATGCTCATTGATTTATTAATTAATTGGATCCTAAGAGGGATAGGCTAATTAATTGGATGACCTGGATAACTGGAGGAAAAGAAGAGAAGAACTAGTGGAATGTGAGAGAGAGCCGAGAGAGGTTGTAATTAGCTGGGGCTTTAATTGAAATCAGGATAAATTTCTAGGTTGGTATTCACCAACAATTCCATTCATTGTTAACAAGAAAATTTACACCATCTGTGCCGGGGTGATTCCCTACTCCTACATACAAAAAGGTTTAGAAAAAAAATATTCAAGCTTTAGTTACTTTATCTCAACCATTAGCCATAGATTACTTTTGGTCCATATCTGACTGTTGGTAACAGGTAAGAAAGGTGTAAGCCCATCAAAGATAAATCAGATTCCTAGATCGGCTTCCAGGTACCCCAACATATATGATGGAAGGCCATGTTTAGTTAGGGGAACACCGTATCATGCAAATTGGTTAATTGGGATAAACAACTTAAATCTCTCGACCTTCTTTAATAATCTAAATAACAAGATCTGGTAGTGCCAAGTCAGCTAGAAGTTGCAGCTGGGGCGTCAATTGGACAATTGGTGCTTTTTTAATACAATATATGAGTTAACTACAAAAAATACGAAGCCCAATTATGGAGAACGCTGCCGGAAATTTGGAAGAATTTTGACTTAAACATTTGACCCTACAATACGTGAATAAATCTTATGTCACGTAATAGTTTAAAGACCTTCCTACAGATAAGTTCTTCATATAAAGTCAGATTTATATAAAAAAAGGAGATATTTTTTTGAGGGGCTAAATAAGATATATAAAATTATCTACTGATCCGATAATAAATAGTCGCATTCCTTGTTTTTTATTTGATATTTCGTTTACTGATCCGATCATAAAGTATTTCTTCATTTTTTTTATCGGATGTCTCCGAAGAGACAGTATTTCTACATTTTTTAAATTGCGGTTTGGAGGAGACAAGTACTGTGCCATTATTTAAAGGAAAATTTAGAAATAGAATGAGTACACAACGTTACATGAATTGTGAAAAATTTTGGTGTATGAATTAAATACTCGCGAAATAAGAAAATTATAATCTCAATGATAGAATTATAGAAATAAGCAATTTTGGTATCTCAGTGGGCTTTACTTATGATAAAGTTTTGAGGAATGAATATTTTATTTGTGCCTAAATTTTAATAGTTATAAAGTCCAAATTGAGTTGTCAGTTTTTTTTTTTTTTTTTTTTTTTGCAAATTTCGCGTAAAAACTTAACATTTTAATATTTTTTTGAACCCAAGGTGCCCAAGCAGAGTTTCCAATTCATTAAACTAAAAAGTAACCAAACATGCAAACCCACCGAAACTAGAGTATCAAGTCATCTCTAACAAACTAACAACACACAAAGTATTAGTAAAACAGGCAAAAGACATTGGCATAGTCTATTAGCAGCATCAGAAGGAAAGTGAACTTAGTGAGCTAAGGAGGTGTCATCAGTGGTCTGACCATCCCTCATTTCTTCATCCCATCTCTATTGTGTGCCGCTGCTTGGAAGCCTGCCAATTATCTGAAGCTGTTTTCCATCTATGCATTAAAACATGTCCAGTTAGTACAGAGATTAAAGGTATTGAAATACAGGGAGCTGAGAGACATTGGTTTAGCCTCTGTTGTTAGAATTAAGCCTATTAATACTATCCCAAAGAAAGTTTATAGAGGAGCAATCTAAATTGATCCCTCTATTATTGTACATATTGAAACTAGTCCAAAAACGTTTGGTATAGGGACTCTGACTCTGACTCACTACAGAAACAACACTTGTTTGGTCCTTGCCAACCATTTCTTTGTAAATTATCAAATGCCATTAAGCACCTGGTTCAACTTATCCAACTTCTATCCTGTCTTTGGGTCCACGTCCGCACTGGTCTCCTCAACTTGGTACACTAAATCGCCCGTTCCCTGATTTACTTTAACGTGCACAGCTGAGGTCTCATGGATCTCCCCTCGCATCAACATCTGTGCTAGCTTGGTCACCATTTGCTTTTCTACCCATCTTCTAATAGGTCTTGCACCATATGACTACAAAAGATAAGCATCAAGGGCAAGTGTTAGAGGAAGATCAATAAGACGAAGCAGGGACACTCACAAAGACACTGAATTTTTCTGGTATGTCAGCTAAACCAAACTGATTACTAATTAAACTACCACAAAATTTACTAAAAACCTTGATTTGGGCTTGCCATGATTAGCTCATGTTGCAGAACCCAATCAGGTGGAAAAACTTGTACTTTGTTCATATATACCCGCATGCTAGCTCATGTTGCACAAACCATGAACAGTTTTTACTATTAAGACCACACAGATGTAAAAAAAAAAAAAAAATTACAGATAAGTTTCACTAGAAAAGAGATGTTTACGTACAAAATCATCAGAAGGGTATGTCTTGGAGAGAATAACATCAATAGCCGCATCACTCACATTCAACACGATGCCACTCTTGGCGAGACGCTTAGTCACATCACTAAATTGGCGAGATGCCACTTCCCTGAGTTGACTAGCATCCAGAGGATTTAGTATGACTATGTCATCAATTCTGTTCAACCATTCAGGTCTAAAATGCTTCTTGACCTGACAAATATAAAAATCAATAAAAATGTTATTTTATTTGGTAAAACATTTAAGGGAATAGGCAACAAATAAATCCATTCGCTTCACATGATTGAGAAAGTAATATGCGCAAGAAAAATTGACCTCTTGCATGACAAGCTGATGAGCAGTCCCCATTACAGTTTTCTTCTGCATCCATTCAATGAGGTGCTCAGCACCGAGGTTGGAGGTCATTATTATCATGGTATTGGTGAAGTCTACCGTCTTTCCTTGACCATCAGTCAACCTACCGTCGTCGAGGACCTGAAGTAGTAAATTGAAAACTGCCACATGGGCCTTCTCTGCCTCATCAAACAAAATCACACAGTACGGCCTCCTTCTGACCTGTTCTGTAAGTTGTCCTGGCTCTTCATATCCAACTAACCTATAATGTACAAAACAATAGAGTGTTAGCTTGCAGCTGGGCTATATAAATATTTCAGGGGTTTAATGGCTGATTCAATCAACTCAACTAGCCTACGGTTCATCTAACAAGTATGAGATACATACTGTTATATCTATTTAATTTCACAAGACTGGATGATACGAAAGTGACACGAGAAACAAATAAACAAATCACAAAATACCCAGGAGGGGCACCAATCAAGCGTGTGATGGAGTTCTTTTCCATATATTCTGACATATCTATCCTGACAAGCTGATTGTCATCACCGAATAATTGCTCTGCCACTGCCTTTGCAATTTCAGTCTTGCCGATGCCGGTAGGACCCAGAAATAAGAATGAGCCCATTGGCTGTTGTGGCCTGCCAAGTCGAGAGCGAGATCTAAGGACCGCATCGGCCACAGAATTGATAGCGTCATCTTGACCAACTACCCTCTGACGTAGCCTATCTGCCAGACAGAGTAACAGCTCTTTCTCACCCTGGTCAAGTCTTGCTACTGGTATGCCTGTCCAGGAGCTAACAACCTAGAAGTGGCAATTCATTAGAGCACAGATTTTGTAATATTCTGAAAGAAAGCATTTTTTCCTGAAGCAAAATTGACCATTGGCGTTATCCATACCTCTGAGATGTGGTGAGGTCCCACTGTATCTGTCAGCATTACATGACCAGCCTTTGTTATTTCCAGCTCAGAAATGCTTGATTCAATCTGTTGCAGAGTACTGGATGTAGTGTCGGCCTCTTGTGGAGAAAACAATAGCCTCTCGTGGCTCATTTTCAGTTCTGCTAACCGATCTAGGGTCTTCTGCTCCTTTTTATACGTAGGAATCAGATAATCAAGCTTTTTCCTCAAGTCCCCCAGTTCTTCCTTGACCTCGACAAGTCGGGCTTTGCTGGCTTCATGACTTTCCTTCTCTAAAATACCTGACTCATATTCCAGCAGTTTTTGCCTTCTCTGGAGTTTATCAATCTCTGCCGGCTGGCTCTTAAGCTGTACTCTGACATTCCCAGCAGCTTGCTGTACCAGTTTGATAGCTTTGTCGGGTTGATTTCGACCTATGAGAAAGGGAGCAAAATAAAGCCATCATAAGGTAGTTATTGTTATTCCTAACAGAGCACAATCAGGAGTTGGTTCTCCACCGGTTTAATAACCAAAAATAGTTTTGTGTTCTAATTCTACATTTTCATTCCATTTGTTTGAGGTTTCTTGCCTTTTATTTCCTCCCCTTGCCAGCTTTGAACTGACTTGTACTATAGGTAAACTACATTTTTCAATTTTGAATATTAAGTGGATTTATGCATTAGCTCCTACTATATTCTTTCACTGGTTTTTAACTTCCTGTCTTTAATTTTTTCATCTTTCCTGGAAGTGTAATCTACAGTGGTTTATAACAAAGTACTGAGCCATAAATCATACTCCAAAAATTAATATTGAACAGTGATTCAAATCAAACTAAACAACAACAGTCCAAGAACGTAGCCTTTGGTAAGCCAATGATGCATATCATGGGTATGGCATAATGCAGCTGGCATGTCTTAATTAATTACAGGAAATAACTACTTAGGCAGTACTGAAGTTACTTACCGATGATGTAACGGGTTGACAACTCGGCAGCAACAACTAGAGCCCGGTCCTGTATTACCACACAGTCATTTTTCCTCTCGATACTGTCTTTCAACCCTCTCAAGATATTGGTAGTATCAGTCACGCTTAATTTTTCCACAAAGACCTTCTGAAATCTTCGCTCGAAGGCTGCATCCTTTTCCACATATTTGCTGTATTCATAGCTGGTGGTTGCGCCGATGCACCTCAATTGACCCGTGGCAAGCATGGGTTTCATCAGATTTGCTGCGTCAGTGGAACCCCGTGTTTGGCCAGCGCCAATAACGGTGTGTAGCTCGTCGATGAACAAGATAACCTTCCCATTAGTCAGTTGGACCTCTTCAAGAACAAGCTGTAAGCGCTCTTCGAATTGACCGCGGTACTTGGTACCAGCCAAGAGAGCACCGATGCTAAGCTCCACAATGCGCACCGGAAGAAGATAATCCGGGACGTCTTTAGCGATAATTCGCTGGACAAGGCCGTGGACGATGGATGTTTTGCCGGTACCAGGCTCTCCGATCACTACCGGGTTATCATTGGGTGTGGAGAGGATTTCAATAACCTGTCGAATTTCTTCATCTCGCCCGATCACAGGATAGAAACTGCCAACCACTTTATGTAAATCGCAGCCATACATTTGAACAAAGGGGCCAAGAGATGCGAGAGGAAGTGCATTATCAATGAGCCTGTCAAGTTCAGATTGGAGCTTGGAAACTTTAATCCCAGCAGTCTTGAGCAATTTACTGATCTGAGGGTCGTCAACAAGAAATGAGAGGACTTGATTCAACTCGACTGGAGACTCCCTGTCCCGCCGGTGCCGGTATGCATTTTGGACGACGTTAGCGAGAGCATTGGAATGAGGCATATTTTGCAGTGAGTGTCCAAGTGCTTCTTGATGCTGCTTTGGGCCGCCGAGTTTATTCAATTCGTCTGTGAGGCCCCGCTGGAAATCATTGACGAAGGATTGGTCGCCAGTTGCGTTGACGATGGCTTGACGGAGAAGATTGTTAGCGCCTCGCTTGACGAGAGTACTTGCGAAGTGGAGAGGAGTAACCTTAGCGTGCAAGGAGATAACCGCCAGGTTCCGAGACTCCTTGAACGCCTCTCTCAGCTCCGGCGAGTAGTTTTGAGGGTTATCCATTTAAAATCGAACTAGCGGGAATCGAATTGCTAGGTTTTGGAGTTGGATTTGGAGTTGGAGGTGTGTGAGATTCTTGCTTCTTGCTTGCTTTCTTTGAGTGAGTACGTGGAGAGCGAGGTTTTAAAAGGGGATAGTGACGGAGGTCAGGTGCGTGCGATTGATTGATTATTCGATATAACCCCGCTCGGCACTTCCATTCTTCTTTTTGACCCCTTCAAAAGTTTTAAATTAAGAAACAACCCCTCCTCTAACCATTGTCTCAATTTCTTGCAATTAATAACGACTGTCTAGCATTACAAATTTCAAATTTGTAGAGGTAATTTTATTTGTTCATTCTTTATTAATTCTCGATAGCTTAAATAAACTGAAAGCATTTTTTTTTATAAAATAAATATTTTGAGACTTGGGCTTTCCTAAAATGTCCATCATACGAAGTTGAGGTTAAAATGAAACCATTTTTTTTTTAGCTTAAAATATTATATACATACATATTAAATCGATAAATACAATGAAAGCCATTTCTTTCATTTTTTTTTCCTTGCTAACCCGGCTCAACCAAATTATTACCTATATTGTTATTCTATTATTACTATTATTTTAAGATAATAATGTGTTGAGATAATGTCGTGTTAATGAAAGAAAACAATCAGTAGTGTTAATCTCAGAGCCAAGATGGGACACTGGTCGGTTTGTGAAGGTTAAGCACAAGTTGTTAGTTTTTTTACAAAAATAAATCGTCAAATCCTGATATATATATATGTCCGTGAACAAATTAACTTGTAATTTTTTTGGTAAGAGGCTTGATCCGGTTCGTGAGAGAATCAGGAAGCAGAGGAAGGTAAGCAAGACCTAGTAGTAGAAGAATAGGTAAAAGAGTGGTAATTTTCAGAGAAAATTAAGGAAGAAACAATTGCGCATACAAAGTAAACTTCAAAATTTCAAGAAAAATTATTTAGCTCAATAAAGGTTAAAAAAGAAAAGGTGCAATTTTAGACGAACCTCCTGACACAATTGTTGAAAATCTGATCAGTCAACTTTCTCTATTAATAGTTCGATACAGCTAGCAAACTTCCCCTTTGATTCACCAAGCAAGAAGCCTAAATTACAAAGAACTAAAATGTAAGAATTGCGGTCCATAAAGCCCAAGACAAATAATAAGACCAAACCTTAAATTAATTCCCTCGCCTGCTAATGACAGACAGGGACCCAACATTTCAATTCTCAAAATTCTCACATTTTACTTACCCATTTCAGATTATGGAAGGACAGAAATGCTCGAGAAGTCATGCCATTGCCTTATCATTAAAAATGTGCTATCACAGTAAATGATGTTATATACACTTCTTAGCCTTTTTTTTATTATTATTTAGCGATGAAAAATAAACAAATGTGCTATTTTCCCTGCTCTGCATTGATATAAGATGATCTTCCGTGGCAGATTATATTATCTTGACGCATGAAATAAGTTGCTCAAGACGCACCAATATATCCCTTTTTTTTGGTATTTTGTTTTCAACATGAGAATGTAACCATTCAGCACCATAAAGTCATAGTGAAGCCCCCGCAACATATTGGATGAATTTCAGACAGAGAACGAAAGAATCCAAAACAAATTTTATTGGATTGAACGATCTAGATCAGCTATTGTCGAAACATATATTGTACATATATAGATCCAAAATTTTTACATAGTTAAAGATGATTTTCCTGAGCTGCTATTCTCCAACTTAGCTTACTTTGTTATCTTGGTCCGAGTATACACAGCTTGGTGGGTCGCTGGTGTCAGAAATGAGAAAGTTCACGAAATTAATTATGTTTGTGTTTTAGGCCGCTAATAAAGTGCCATTAACAAACAAAAATACAAAATACATTGTTTCTCCGGAGAACTATACAAAATACATTTTCGTCGGGACCGTTTACCGTTAGTCTGATTTAATTTCTGAGTTCTTCAAATTAATTAGGCAAAGCTATCTATATAATGATATTCTCTATATATATTTTTATTAACATTTAACAGAAAAGGTCGGTAATTAATTTTGAAGAAAAAAATGAAGGTCGGTAATTAATTGTCCATATGTAGGTGAATAAATTAGAGTCAACAACCTAACACGTAAAAATTTTATTTTTAATTTGTAAATATTAAAATATAAGATTTCCTACATCTTCAGATTTCCAAATACGTACATATCTGAATGAAATTCCACTTCTTTGGAACACGTAAAGCGGTAAAGGGATTAGTTCGACTTCTTTTGTCTTTGCCAAAATTTTCGAAAGAAAAAACTTACATTTCATTTCATCCCTCCTAATTATATTTCTGAAATTGTAGGATGAGCTTTGTCTCCTTATCATGAAAAAAATATATATATATTGCTGGGATCAATTAGACATGTCGTTTATAGTTATTCTTATCTAATTAATTAATATGTACCACCTAAGAAGGTGCATTGCGTTCGACCATTTTTCTCGGCACATGAGACCTTCCAAGTTGAACTGCGATTCAAAATCAATGGACAATACATGCAACATCTTCTCCGCACACAATTGCTTACTTTCTTCCTTAAGACATGGAAAATTTCGACAGAAACCCTCAAAAATTATAATTTTCGCGGCCAACAAGTCACTGTCCAATCAGTAAGATGCCTAGTTTGGAACTTAAATCTAAGGTCCAGTTATTGTGATTTATTCATATTCAAGTACAAAAGACCTGCTAAAAATATTTAAAAGTCAGTTAAACTAAGTAAATTAACTATTGTGAGTTATGAATTTATGATTACACATATTCTTTCCTAATGCATGGGTACAATGGGTCACTGGCTGTGTATTACAAGGGACTTCAAAAGTTATGGTAAATGGCTTGGCGGATAAGAAAATAGTTCTCAAACGGGGTGTCAGACTAGGAGACCCAATGTCCCCGTATCTTTTCATTGTGGCCTTTGATTTCCTATCTAGATGGATGAACAGACTAACCTCAATTGGTGCCATGCCCATGCCTTACAATGGTCTTTTGTCATTCCTCTTCTATGCGGACGATTCACTGATCTTTTTCAAACCCAGCACGCAACAGGCACAGCTCTTAAAATTGCTTCTGAATTGCTTTCAAAGCATCTCAGGACTGACACTCAATCCCTCAAGATCGAACTTGATTTTTCTAAACACTGACACACAAACAACAACCTCAATACAACAAATCTTAAGCTGCAGCCAAACCTCCCTCCCAATAACTTACCTAGGCCTGCCATTATCAGACAAAGCACTCTCAAAAAAGAGTTTATGGAAACCTAATAGCAAAGTTTCAGCAAAGCCTGAATGGCTGGTCGGCATCTCTACTCTTAATCGCAGGAAGAACAGTACTGATAAATGCTTGCTTAAGCTCTCTACCAGTTTTCTTTATGTCGGCCTTTAAATTACCTAAATGGGTGATCAAAAGAATGGATACCTTGAGAAGGAAATTTCGATGGCATGGGAACAACGATGGTAAAATGGTACTAATCTCTTGGGATAAAATCTGCTCAACAAAATCTGTAGGGGGCCTTGGAGTGTTGGATTTAACAACAATGAATCAAGCATTACTAGCCCGAGGGTTATGGCTCTGGCTATCTAAGGCAAAATTCAATTTGGATAACCTTCCAACAGATTCTACAAAATGGAAGCCTATCAAATTATCCAACAAACAGCAGCCTCCGCAGAACATTCATAGATTTACAGGCCATTATTTCTTCCAATTTGCATTTCACGATCGGAACCGGGAAAACTGTACCTTTCTGGTATTTTGTCCTTATTTTTATCTTAAGTTTTTCTAGTTTTGCACAGATACAAATTAATAGATATACTCCGATTTTCAAGCACAAATATATTATAAAATCTTCAAAATTTATATTGAAATGTCTATTATCCAACCGATTTCATTAAACAATATTAAAAGACAACAAAGTATTAAAAAAAAAGCAACAAATTAACCGGTATAACCTCACCAGTATTGTAACCCATAACCATAAATTATTCCCACCAACCGAGCTTTGACATTTTACACTTAAATTCGTTCCAATACTTCTCACAAGTTTTACATCTATCCTGGAAGTTTCCAAAACTATCATGCCAGGACCAAATGCTAATCAATAATCACAAATTGAAATTGAAAGGGCGGTCAACTGCTTCTAATTCATTGCATATAGGAGTGCTGCCAGTGCCATGCCTAGTTGTTTTCTTCCTCTCAAGTTGACCTTATTAATCTTAGATCTGGTCCCGCACACACTGCATCTCGTGCCCCTCCAGTTCTTGTACCGGCGACTGCTTCTATTCTGGCTCAATCACCTCCAAGGCCTATATCCATAATTCAATTTTTTTCACAAGTATTTAATTAGATCAAATTACATGGTAGAATTAAGTAGAGTTAATCAATTACATACATGTATTTAAAGGTAGAGGAGAGCCCCTTCTCAGTACATAATGGCTTTTCATTTGGACATGTGTGTAATGCTTACTATGTCAGGATATGTGTAATTGGGTATAACTGAATATTGGTCCTTTGGTTTGGGGTATAATTAACTGCATCTAACATAATTTATCTCTTAGCTCATATGTGTAATGCTTACTATGTCAGGATAGGTAATTAAGTACAACTGAATGCGTGCTTGTAAAATGGTCAAGTAAAGAGAGAAATAACAAGAGAATGTGTTTTCTACTTTATATTTACAGAAAAAGTTATTCAACTATTCAAGTTCCAGATTTAGGTAGGAAGCAGATACACACAAAGAACACTGCATTCTAAATTTCCTTATGTTGTATTTATTTGGTCTATTTAACAAATCAATACCCGACTCCAGTAACAGTTGTAGTCATTGGGTTCAATGCTATAGCTTACCGCAAAAAAAAAAAAAAAAAAAAAATTCATTGGAACCATTACCAAAATATGACCACAAAACAGAATTGTACTTTATTATATAGCAATATATGACTAAAAAATTATAATTTAAGAGAGGAGTTTAGATGAATATCCTTGTCAAATAATGACAGTAGAGATTGTCTCAAAAGTACAAGGGGCTGAAAGTTTACCTATAAGGTCTTCTGAAATGCAATCTTAAGTTGAATATTATGAAAAATTCCTAGTTTGGAGATGATATGTTGCTTTATTCTGGAATGTATATAATATGTTTCAATTTCATACCAGCAACAAGAGAATTTAGTAATCCACATATGTTTTCTGTTTCAAGGACCAATCACAAAAGACAAACTTACTCGGATGAGGATGCGAACAATCTGTCGAATTTGCTTTGTATTGTGCTTTCTTAGACCATTCGCAGCCTTGCCAATTTCTGTGGCCTAAAAAAGTTCACCCAAAAAGTCAGATGTTAGAATACTATAATTAAAAATTACTAATTTTGACAAAGTTTAGCATTAAGACTGAACAATATATGAAAATAAAATCAACTTCAAACCTGCAAGGTATTGACAGACAGCTTCCTGACTTGCAATCTCATTCCTCTAACAGAAATTGGTACTGGCAAATAATAATCAAGCATAGTTTATCTGACTGTTAACTAATTATGTGTCGTAATTAACAGTACAATGTCTGGGCATCTATAATTTGAACGAGAAATTAATAAATGTTAGTGCGCATGAGCATGACTAATAATGAGCTAAGGTCATCTTGTACAAGAGGGTTACTAGATAGTAAACTAGTATTCACTAATCAAAACAATTTAAACAAACAGTGAATCGGAATTGAGCAATCAGTTATTTAAAAGGGCATTGTCAAAATTCAATTTGATATAGCCAATAACCCAAATCCCAACTAACAAGAACCAAACATAGTATGTGGAACTAAATTTGACTGGTTATGCTAGAAAAATGGTACCAGTTTGTAGATACAGTACTGGTCTAGAAGATGTATTTGAAACTATTAGACAAGATATAGACCGAACTAAACCATATATATTACTTTATATATATATATATATGCACAAGCCATATGATATACTCATAAGTACTCAAACCCAAAATTGACTTACAAAACGAAAAAGTTCAACTTAACGACTTAACGGCTATTGTTTTCAAACCAGAATTGAATGCAACAACCACAAAATCAAAACAATTCAACCAAAACCCTAACCCTATGAACTCGCGTCACTTCACTTCACTTCATTTCACTTAGGGAGGGTTAGACGGAGCAGGTGCAGAAGGAGATCCAAGGAGCGAGGCCTGTTGCAACTCGAGCTCGTTTGACTGCTGCTCCCGATCCATCTCTATGATAAGTGGGACCACTAGGACGAGGAAAGAGGAAGGTGGTCCCAGCGACGATTCCATTCTGCCATGGTTTATCGCTCTCTACTCTCTAGGGGTTTACAGTGAATTCGGAGAAATGGGTAGAGAGATGATGAAAGGGCGGTAGAAAAATGAAAATTTACAAGAAAACTTACATTATTTATAAGTTGTCTGAACTCTGAAAAATACTAATCTTGTCTGAAATAATGACCGTCGAGCTCCTCTATATTGCCCAACACACCTTATTTGCACCAGCGAGGTTGTCCCCCTGAACCTGGACCCCACCTTGAACTCTCTGACGTGAGCCTGGACTTGGGCCGCACTTGGAGTTGCAGCTGTGTTTATCAGAAGTATAGAAGCAAAATTTAGTATGATAGACTAAACACAGAGAGTTGCAGCTGTGTTTATCCTATTTGTGTTTACCAGAAAGTATAGAACCTGGGCCCTACCGTAAACTCACTGATGTGCTCCTGGAGTTGTCTTAAGTGAAGATTTTTTTTTTTTTTTTTTTTTGAAAAAGAGGTGGGAGCGCCAAATACGTACCCATAAAAGTCTCAAACTCAACAACAAATACGTACTCATCCTAAACCCCTTAAAAAATCAGTAATCCACCAGTTAATCCATATGTCACCTCATAAGTAATCCCTATTTTAAACCATCAAATATACTCTAGAAAACTGATCATAATACCCTAAAACAAAATGCAACATCTGCTTATTACAACGCCATCCAAAGTATTTAAAAAGAAATGCACTACTTCAATTAGTAAACTGCCACCCATGGTTGCATTGCAGCCTTCGTCTCTGTTTCCATCTGGATGCTCCCAGGTCCTGGCACCTCATCTAGGGCAATGATGTCCCAATCATTTGGTAACCACATCTTTAGAGCTTCTTTGACTGCATCCTCCAAGTTGTTGCTCCAATATCCTATCAGAGCACAGATTTGTATTAGTGTGTTTCTAGTAGATTTGATTGATTTAATATTAAAAATAACATTAATGCGCATTAACCAAATCGACCAGCAAATCGCACTGAAAACAAAAAGGAAAGCTTTTTTGTGCACGGGACTCAAAAGTAATAGCAAACTCAATTACATCCTTCACAGTCAACCAATCCTGCAACCAGTTTACACTTTCGCCCATCCAAAACCAAAATTTTCTCACATAAGCACATTGTAGGAACAGATGATCTTTATCCTCCTCTTGCCCACAAAAACAGCAACTTGTATCCCCTTTCCAACCCCTCTTGAGTAAATTAAGTTTGGTCAACACTCGATTATTAGTTAGCAACCACTTGAAATTTTTAATTTTGTGAGGCAGTTTGAGATTCCACCAAATTAGTGGATATTTAGGGACAGTACCACCAAAGCTTAGGAATGCATAAATGTCATGCATACTAAAAACTCCAGAAATATTCCATCTGCACAACATTCTATTAGGTTCTTGAACAAAGTAGGGTGGAATCAAAGTATGTTGAATTTCATACCAAGTCTTAAATAAATGTTGAACTGGATGTTCTTACCTTGATGTTTAATCACCTCATGTAAACTCACCTTGGGATTTGTACATAGGAAAAAAAAAGTGACTATATCTAGTGGCCAGACTTGCATCTTCATTCAAAATGTCCATCCAAAAGTTCTCATTCTCACCAGAACCATGTATATATTTTCCAGATGCTACACCAATATCATGTAATTTGCTAATTTCTTTCCAAAAAGGGGACATCTTACTTCCTATGCTACAGGGTCTCATATTTTATTTGAACTAATGTTTTCCAAATATGATGGTAGCATGGATCATCATACTTCCACGACCACTTTAATAACAATGCAGTATTCATTAGCTTAAGATCAATAACCCCCAACACTCCAAACTCTCTTTTAAAACAGACCCTTTGCCACCTAGCCAAAGCATTTTTTTTCTCTGACCCCCATGCCCCTGCCAAAGGAATTTACTTCTACCAATTATTTTCCTACTTTTCTCAGGAAGCCTATAGAGGGAAAGAATATACATTGGTATAGAATGAAAAATTAAATTTAAAATTGAAATTAGAATGAAAAATTCATACAGCCAAGACTCGCTCATTAGGGGTCTGAATCTGAGTCTGTAACATCATCATGATCAGCACCTTCTTCCTACTGCTATATATAGCTCATCAAAGAAGTGCATCAATAAAGACTAGGGAGTGGATCCCATACTTGTAAAGGGGTGCTCGTTTTCCTTTGAAGCAAAAGTGAAATGACATGTATGAGATGATAAAAAGATTGGAATCTGATTGTTTGGACTCTATAGCACACTAATAGTACTCATGCTGATTGTTATCCACTACAATTTGTTCATATAAGTATAATGACCGTGTCATTAGTTAATTTTGGTCAGCTAACTAATTGTCTTAAATTCTAAAGTAGGTTAAATCCTCACCACTAATTAATTATAAGAACTCCATAGTTCCAATTTGAATTATATCACTAATCAATTATAAGAACTCCAAAGTTCCAATTTGAATTATATCACATTTTAACAGGATTCTCTAATGGAACTGATCAAAAGCTAGCCAAGGCATGCAATGAAACAATAGGGATTGGCCACTGGATATTAACTTTTGGTACATCTGTACATTGGCATGTCATTTTCAAAAAATCATTCTTTTTCTATTATCTTGCTCATTATTGCTATGTGAAATTTGAAGTACCTCCAACCGGAAGAAGAATTCATGCAAGAGGTTCAGTTTCTCATACTTGTCTGCTACCGTGATCTGGATGGCCAGATCTACAAATTGAAAACACTGAAAAGATAAATAAATGGCTAATATTAATAAATACAAGAGGTTCAGTCTCTCGTAATTGGCACAGGAAGATGCAAATTATTAAAAAACTATTCATCAAAACTAAATCATGGTTTAACATTTTGAATTTCTGCGAGGTAAAAGTACAGAATTGATTCTCTGCAAGTTACTGGAACTGAAATGAAGTGCATTCTCCCTAAGTATGGATCTTAGAAGATTTCACAGAAGTTAAGTCTTAAGCAAGAAGGTGATCATAAAGTGTGGGAATACACGAGTACATTAGTAATTAGCATAAGTGCATAACATATTGGTGCCAAGTTGTATTATTTAACCCTACTGATTAATTAATTCCAAATAGATAGGTCCATCAGGTTTATAATAACAGTTATTTACTTATTTATAGTGAGCTGATGGAACTTGCACGTGAAGTAGGACTTGTATCTAATCTAAGTAAATGGTTGCTTGGTGTCTACAAAATACACCAATATCTGACGTGAAAGAGTACTGAATTTTCCATAATAAATCTACCATAGTTTGCTTTGTGATGTTAAACCATACGGAATGAGAAATACTTAACTCTATTTTATCAACCAAATCAATGTGGACAATCTGGCAAATTATTCAGCGATAGGATGAGAAAGGGTTTCGTATGATTCCCCAGTACTACAATTTTGGCTTCGGTGCTTAAGGTTTTACTTTCATCTTTTGCCTTCATTCTTTTTCATTTAACCTAGACTGAATTTTGTTTAGACCTTTCCAAAATCTTGGTTTAACTATTGGTAGGTAGTCTTCTGACGACTTTACAAGGAAATTTGATCCTCAATTTCATCAGATTCAATTTTGAAGCAGAGAAATTATAATCTCCTTAATGACCTTTGTTATTATTAGCATCACATTGGTCCAAATATTTTGTGTGCAGGTTTCCAAACAACCGCGCCTCTTAATTCTCAAATGGGTGTATACCAATTAGTAAGCAAGACCGAACAAATTCAAGTACTTAACTTAGTGACCATCAATTGCCACAAATGAGCTGGCTTGATATCGTCATCAACCAGCCAAGGTCTACTAAAAAATAAATTACAACTTTTGGAGGATCAGTGTCAGCAAAATACTCAGCCTCGAAAGATATGATTGCACAAAAAACTACACCAGTGTCATTCCACTTAAAAGTTGAATAAACCTTAGTTCCTGAATTTACTCATGCCACTTAAAAGTTGAATACACCTTAGTTTCTGAATTTACTCATCTTATTCCCTCAGTTATCATATAAGAATGAAACAAGCTAAGAGACATCCAATAGAGTATACATTTTCTATTCATTCAATTCTACTTAAATTATAAAAGTTGCTTGTCACCGAGGAGCATAATAAGTTAATTATAGATTTATAGGCCAGAACTACAAACCTTACGGCGACATAAGATTTTTTTTTTTTTTAAATTTATATTTGCCGCTTGAATTACTTCCACAAAAAGTTTAATAAAAACATATAAAAAAATTTAAAAAGAGAGATCGATCACTCTTTGCATCATTAGTCACGTTGTAGGCTCCACAGAAGATGGAGAGAAATACTAAAAAGAGTGCCTTGTGTTAAGTGCAAGTCAGTGGTGGCAGCCGACAGGAGAAACAAGGCCATCTTTCGAGCCGTTGGTTTTACAAAGAGAATGGCTAACAAAGGGTAAGCAGTTGGATAAACCCCAATTACAGAACACTATAAACATAAAAGTAGTAAACAGCTAACCAAATATAAATTTAAAGAATCCATCCCCCCAAACCCTTCCTTAACTAACAAAAATTGAGCAGAAGAGAAGGAAGGATAGACCAGAACTGTGTCAACTGTGCTTGAAGACCTGAGGCCTGAGGGGTGGAAATTATGCAGAAACAACACCCTGACTTTACAAAGTAGTAGAAAAAGTAAGCAATTTTTAAGGACAAAATTGAACAGTGGACAAGAATCAGTGATCGAATTGAAGGACCCACAATAATTGGTTTGAGGCGTACCTTGAAGAAGAAGGAGATCAATAATGAGGCTAATGAGGATTAACTTTAGTATAAGCCTTACCTGGGCGCTCGATAATCCTGAGGGATTCTCGTGTAAAACAAGGAGACTGTGTCACAGTTAGTGGAGAGGCGATCAGTGGATTTTGTGTAGACGCGAAACAGAAAAAACCAATCTTTTTAATACCGTACCGGCCTGTCGAACCGGCCAGACAACTGGTATGGGGGTTTTACCGGTTTACCGGTTGTACTAGTTCTAAAAAACCGGATTATCTCGTAATCATTTATATACTGATAATATTATACAAAAGAACATTAATAACAAATAACTAAAGCATGATAAAATAAAAAAAATATTCATCATACAAACGATCTAAGGTTCTCTGAAATTAAGATAAAACATTAGATATATCTAAGTGTACTTTTTTCCTTTTTCTTTTTCTTTTTTTTAATAGCATCCCGTTAACGATAATAGTGAAAACTAAGTAAATATTACCATAATTATTTAACATTAAATATAAACCTCCTACGTGAGTTATATTAAATTTGATGCTATTGATTCACTTTCGTAGTGCATCTTTTCAATTACAGCTATATTAATTTCTAACGTAATGACTTAGTTAACATATTATATTTTCATGACTATATATATATATACTTTATTTTCTATTATATGTCATGATTTTATTACATTCTTCGGTTTTCCAAACTGATATCACCGATTAAACCGACAATATAATGTACCCTTTGCGTCACGTCACCAGTTTGATGTCCCGTACGGTATTTAAGATATTACAAAATTTTTTATATGCATTTCCCTCAAAATTAATCACACAAGTCAAAAGAAAAATATATTGTCAAATAAAGAAAATATTTTTTTATTACTGTTGGAATTTGGAGTGTGGAGACGTTTCTGTGGACCACAGAGAATCTGTTGTGGACCGCAGAGATTCTGTCGTGGACCACATACTGACAGGCTCTGTTTGCATCTCTTGATGAAGAGATGCATATGGCTCTTTATATACACTTGTCTCTGGTCATTTTCTGTAATAAGTAAAAAAACTAAGTGACTCTACTAATGGGGACAAATGAGAGACAGAAGTGTAAGACATAGAGAGACCATATACTCCCAGATTTGTTCTTCTCCTTGAGGATCAAACATCATTAAAGAGAGATCTTCTCATCTAGTCGGATTAAGGATTCCGATGTTGAGAAGAAGTCGAGTCTGGCACTTGTACTGTGAATAGTGTGAGATTGTTGTCAATCTCCACTGGCGATAATAGAAGACGGGGCTATGGCGCAGCGAGAGCAAGCGGCGATGGCTTGGTGCGGAGGAAACCCAAATAAAGAGGAGATCCTAACACGTTTCCGCATTCGGTATGATTTATCGATTTTCTTATATTGGTATCAGAGCCCTATTCCTCTTTTTTCGGTTTTAATACACCATTAAAGCCTTGAGATTAGTATCTGGTTGTTTTCTATGTGATTTGTGTGCTTTATCTCGTGATTTTTGTGAAGAAACTCCATGAAATCTCGAATCTGGTTCAGTCCAGAAATTCCCTGTGAGATAGTCTGACTTCACGAGGGCATAACTTGAGATCTGCTACTCCGTTTCGAGTGAGGTTTGTTCCATTGGAAAGTGCTTCGAGTCTACTTTCCGGAATGTCCAAGAACTCGAAAAACGGATAAGTGTATAGAAAGTTATCGCCGATTTACCGAAAGGGTGCGAGTCAGAATTCTCGTCACTGTATTGTATGTGGACCGCAGAGGTGCTTCTGTGGACCACGACAGAACAGGTATTCACAGGTTAGATTGTCTGTGGACCGCAGAGGTTCTTCTGTGGACCACGACAGAACAATTGAATTTCGGACAGATTGTCTGTGGACCGCAGAGGTTCTTCTGTGGTCCACGACAGAACATGTGTATTTCGGACAAGATTGTCTGGGGTCCAAAGAGGCAGTCCGCAGTATAGTCTGTGGACCGCAGAGATTCTTCTGTGGACCGCAGAAAAGGTCTGAAATGTAGTTTTTCACAAAATAAAGACACATACTGACTTGTTATGGTTAGTAACCTCAACCAAATGCTATAGGTAGTACCAGTAAGCCCCAATTAACCATTAGTTCTGGTTTAGAGAGTTCTTATGCTTTGTTTTGTGACTATTTGCAATAAAGAACCCTAGAGACTATGTAGATTAGTTTCGGGTTATGATTTCTCTTCAACGTGTGAATGATAAAGTTGCAAAATATACCATATGCCGTGGTGGTATTTGGTAGAGATGAATACTTGTATGGTCTAATTGATTTTGAGGTTTGTCTAATTGCCAAAATCAAATTCCCAACGTGATAGACTGGTTGTGAACCATAACATGTTGGTTGTGGATCGCATCAGTTTTTTGTGGGAAACAGAGACTGAGTTCTTTGTAACTATGGATCGCAACATTTGGTTGCAGACCATGATAGTGGGTTATGAACCGCAGACAAGGTTTTGTGGACTGCATAATGCCACACAGACATACAAGAAAGTCACAATTAAAGATAGAATTCGGCCAAAATTAGTAACATTAGATTGTTTACATAACCAATGGTTAAAGAGGTTATCTTGATGATAATCTCCGATAATTTGGTAATTGGTTTGCCAAATTGTGAATATGATAACACATGTGGTGTTGTCATCGGTTTGATGGTGCAAATATGTACCGTCTTGCCAATTACATGTGAGTGTACATATTGGGTGAATTTGGATTAGTAGACAAGAGTTTGTCTCATCCATATTCTGGAAATTTTGCATCAATTGAATTAATTGAAATCAATATTTCTTTGTTCGCAAGCGATGTTTGTTTCCCTAGGTTCTTTCTCACTTGCTGCAAAGATAGTATTGATTTCAGATTAATTCTAGATTGGATGGCAAAATTAGTGGTAGTACCAACTCATACTGTGTGTGTCTCTATTGTTAATTGGATTTGGCTTGATTTATAAGTCATCACTGATCTCTATTGAAATAGAAATTGATGGATATGTGTGATGTGTGAAATTACAATATCTTAATGTCTTATAGAGCATTAGGATGTACTTGTGACCGTAATAATTCAGATTTAGAATTCTTGGTGAATTAGTTGACATGCTTAGAAAAGAAATACTATACTGTTAGCATTGTGTTGCTGAATGGTATAAGTTAGATTATTCTTGTTATAATTTGAGTTTCGGTAACACTAATACCATGAGGGTATATCTCAAAGTTCAGTAAAACTAATTGACAATAAACTTATGCAAACTCAATCAATTTTATGGGTTCAAGAAGCACCGTAGAGTGGCATCTTATAACCATGTCAAAATGATTTGGAGTTGCATGAAGTATGTCATGTATGAACTAATAAGCAACAAGTGAATATTTCTCACTTTCTATGTGAGAAATGGTTTCTTTGTGAAATTCACTGTTTTGGAATAATTCGTTTTTTAAACGAATGTTGCTTGTTATGTTGGAATTCATGATTATTGTCAAGCATTAGTATATACTGAAGAGATTGTAGCGTTGGCTCAAATGTATAAAAGATATCTGATTCTAAGCATATTGAAAGTACTAGAAATCTGATTTTACATATGTATGTATGTGTTCTTGCTTGTGGTTAAGAAGCATAACATTTGCTTAAGAAATCAGATTATATATATGATTATTGTCAATTTCATAAGAAACAAATTCTCTAGATGGAGGATGTCAAGTGAAATGTGCAGTCTTAGGGATTGGCACATGTTTCTGTTACGACCTACAGCATTCGGCTGTGAACCGTAATAGAATTGATCGCTCCATGATATTTTGTGTTTCTTTAATTGATAAAATTTAGTACTTGTCATTAATTCTTTGGTGATGGATTGCTAAATTGAATTGATATATGGTTATTTTTCTTGCATGTTACTTAGTCTTTTAGTTTGTGATTGTTATGGCATGCTAGACTATTAGAGTTGGACATTGACATAAGTTGGCATCCGAGAACTTGTGCCAAACTTATTTGTCAACTTATGAATATAGTTAACTGAAGTTTATTACTTGAAAGTTTTGTGTATATACTGTTCAAGTTTTAAAGATATATTTGGATGTTGTATTCCAATATGAGGGCTGAACTTGGTGTCTTATGATTCATCACATTAAGACTATATCGGAAATAGTCTCATTATAAATGGTAGCCATAATTCGAAAAAAAAGTTGATTGTAGATCAATAATTTTCGGAATATGGGTGAAGTCAATTTATAATGAAGTCTCTATGATAAATCACGGATTTGATTCTGTGATTGTGGAGACATTGCAAGTCTTGTTGAGGATTGCAACATAGAGTTATTGTGGACTACGGCATATTGGCTGCGGACCGCAACAAATTGTGATGAATTGTACCTTGTAAGATATGGTTAGAACAATATAGATGCGTGTTAGGAAATGCTCATATTTTAATTTTAGACTAATTACAACTAATTAATCCCATTAAGAACAAGCAAATCACAAGATCTAGTGCTAAAGCAATCACACGTCATGAGAAAGGATTGAATCATTACCTCTCCTTAAATCGTATCAAGGAGGTTTAGATCCAATGCGTAGGAGTCGGTGGGGTGCTCTCCTTCTTCGTTTCTCCTCTTTAGTCGGCTCCAACCTCGAGTCCACCAAGAGGATTAACCAATCTCTTCAACCCTTGTGCTAGCAAGAGGAAGAGAGAAGCTAATCCTTGTTTTTCTCCAATTAACTAACTATTTAATTATTGGATCTATGTTCAACACATGAACCCTATTGATAAATGAGGAAGAGAGAGCAAGAAGAAGAGAGAAAAATCTATTTTTCTCTTCTATTTTCGTCCAAATAGGAAGAGGGAGAAAGAGGTAGGTGGAGGCTAGGGTTTCTCACCCCAAATGGTCCCCTTTTATAGACCAACCACTCTCCCAACAAGTTGCACCAAATTACAACCATGCCATCCACATGGCTGGCCATAAATGGGCCTAGATGGGCTTTATAATTATTTAATTGTTCCTCTAATTCAATTAATTAGTGGCCCAATTAATTGCTCTCAAGTTGGACCTTTTATTTACCAATTAAATAAAGGCCCGTTAGCTTAAATTAATTACTCTAATCAATTCGTGTTGAACAAAATTAATTATCAATATCTTGATAATTATTTAAGGATTAGCATATGCATTAACTTATTTCTATATGATCTCTTTGACTTAATTAATTATAACGGTTCACAACAGTACACAATTAATTAATCAACTTATCATATTTTCACAATACTCATTGTTGTGAATAAATAAATAATGCACTATATGGTTAAAGCTCTATTTGTGTGACCCTTTGAGGATTTATGCTATGTTGGCCATGGAGAATAAATCACTATTTATTTTCAATAATCATAAGCGGTATCTAGCAACACGTTATGATTCCCAATTCGCATAAATAATGTACCGTTACAATATCTCAATCCTGCATGAGAAATATTAGTATTTCCTTGTCTGATTCTTATGTCACATGATATCTTTGTATAATCCAAGATAGGAATGTGTCATTCTTGCAGATTATACATTTCTTGATCTAGAGTTGATTGTACAAGTTGGCCAAACAATCCAAACTCCATCAAGGGGCCCAAACAGATATCATCACTCATTAAGTATATTAATGAGGGACATACGGTTTTCTTGATGAACAACTTTTCCCCGCACAATTCAAGAGAACATAAATAAAGTCCTTATAGCAGCCTTTATCAGGAATCAACGTTAGACGATATTTATTGAACCTATCCTCATGTGGAAAAGGTGAGCATCTCAAACTTAGAATCAAACTGATATGAAATAAACAATGACACTCAACACAATCCAAATGTTTATTTCATTGGGTCAAGTCCTGTACTATGTTCTACAACATATACATATGCAATTAAGTTGGTAACTCCTTACCTATGATTTATAGAACTTAATCATCGCTTAACTTGCATACTAATCTTATTTGATAATTAATGTTCCTTGTTAATTATCAAGATTATGGACATATTTAGATTTATTATTGTCATTTATGAACAAATGAGTTATAGAGATCTACAATTCAGATCCTCAACCTGAATGATCTATCAATAAATAAATCAAGGAACAAATGATAAAATATCATCAATAACATAAACCATAGAAGTAGCCAGAATGATTGGCTTCTAGGACATAACTCCAACAATCTCCCACTTGGCCTAGAGTCAATCAACAATGACTTCTAGCAAGTGCATAGTACTCAATGTAATATCCAAAATATACATGTCTCATACTAAAGCCTCAAAGTAAAAGATACAACTCAAAGCCACTCAGGCATACGCCTAATCCCCATGGATGCAACATGCAACTCATGTGCGGCTCGAGACAAAGGCTTTGTCAGAGGATCCGCTGTGTTCGCGGCACCGTCCACCTTCTTGACCTTGATCCACCCGTCATTCACAAACTGACGGATAAGATGGAATCGTCGTAGAATGTGCTTGGTCTTTTGGTGAGACCTAGGTTCTTTGGACTGAGCTATGGCTCCTGTGTTGTCGCAGTAGAGATCCACTGGACTTGAGATGCTTGAAACCACCTCCAGCTCGGTCAAGAACTCCTTGATCCAAACGCCTTCTTTCGCTGCTTCACCAGCCGCTAAGTATTCCGCTTCGGTGACGGAATCGGCCGTAGTTTCTTGCTTGGAACTTTTCCAACTTACGGCACCACCATTGAGCAGGAATACATAGCCGTACTGTGACTTAGCATCATCTCGATCGGTTTGGAAACTAGCATCGGTGTAACCACTTACAACGAGCTCTTGGTCTCCACCGTACACGAGGATGCTATCTTGTGTTCTCTTCAAATACTTGAGGATATTCTTGACTGCGGTCCAGTGTGGCATACCAGGGTTAGCTTGGTATCGACTAGTCACACTAATCGGATGTGCCACATCGGGGCGAGTGCATAGCATGGCATACATGATTGATCCGACCACAGATGGATATTGAAACTTGTTCATGAATTTCCTATCTGCATCTTCCGTCGGACATTGAGTCTTACTCAAGAATATGCCATGTGACATAGGCAAGTAACCCTTCTTGGAACTAGCCATTTTGTGTTTTTCCAACACCTTGCCAATATATGCATCTTGGCTCAAGCCTAACAACCTCCTAGATCTATCTCTATAGATTTTGATTCCTAGGATGTAGGCGGCTTCGCCCAAGTCTTTCATTGAGAACACCTTCTTCAATGAATCCTTGACATCATTCAATTCTGGAATATCATTCCCGATCAAGAGTATATCATCAACATAAAGAACAAGAAATACGACCACGCTCCCACTAATCCTCTTGTAAACACAAGGTTCCTTTTCGCTTTGAATGAAGTTCAACTTCTTGACCTCTTCATCAAAGCGCTTGTTCCAACTCCTCGATGCTTGCTTCAATCCATAAATGGACCTTTGAAGCTTGCATACCTTGTTAGCATTCTTAGGATCCACAAAACACTCGGGTTGTGTCATGTACACATCCTCTTCCAATTTTCCATTTAGGAAGGCAGTTTTGACATCCATTTGCCATATCTCATAGTCATAAAATGCGGCAATTGCTAACAAGATCCGAATTGACTTGAACATGACGACGGGCGAGAAGGTTTCTTCATAGTCAATACCATGAATTTGCTTGTAACCTTTTGCAACAAGTCGTGCCTTGTAAATGGTCAAGTTGCCATCCATGTCGACCTTTCTTTTAAAAATCCATTTGTTCTCAACGGGTTTTACTCCGTTGGGAAGGTCAACCAAGGTCCAAACCTTGTTGTCATACATGGATTGCATTTCGGATTCCATGGCTTTGAGCCATTCCTTGGAGTCGGATTTCTTCATCATGTCATCAATGGTCAAAGGTTCGTCATTCGCAATGACGAGGACATCGTGCAAGCCCAAGTACCTTTCGGGTGGACGACTTTACCTTGTAGACCTTCGTAGAATAGGTGCTTGAGGTTCTTGAGGTTCTTGAATTTGTTCCACAACGGCTTGTGGAGTTGGTTCTTGATCCTCGAAACTTTGAGTTTCTTGAACATAATCGACTCGCGATATGTTCGAGTCCTCATTTGAGGGAGCATTCTCTTGAACCTCTTCCACAACGGCTTGTGGAACGGGTTCGGCTACAACCTCATTCGGAACCTCATTGGGAATAACTACATTACCTACTTGAGGCATGTCTTGTGGTAGTTCATGAATTTCTTCAATGACTACATTACTCCCACTACTTCTTCTTGCGAGAAACTCCTTCTCCAAGAACACACCGGTACGAGCAACAACTATCTTGTTCTCGTTGCGGTTGTAGAAGTAGTATCCCTTCGTTTCCTTAGGGTATCCTACGAAATAACACTTGTCCGTTTTGGGTCCAAGTTTGTCGCTCATTAGTTTCTTCACATGAGCTTCACAACCCCAAATCTTGAGAAACGTCATACTTGGTTTCCGACCAAACCAAAGTTCATAGGGTGTTTTCTCAACGGACTTAGATGGAACACGGTTTAGTGTAAAAGCTGCGGTCTCTAATGCATAGCCCCAAAACGATTTAGGCAAATCGGTTCGGCTCATCATCGATCGAACCATGTCTAGCAAAGTTCGATTCCTCCTTTCGGATACACCATTCCATTGTGGTGTTCCCGGCGGAGTGAGTTGTGGAACTATTCCACACTCCTTTAGATAATCACCAAACTCATGACTCAAGTACTCTCCTCCACGATCGGAACGTAAGACTTTGATCTTTCGACCAAGTTGGTTTTCAACTTCACTCTTGAATTCTTTGAACTTGTCAAAGGATTCGGACTTGTGCCGCATCAAGTAGATATACCCGTATCTACTATGATCATCGGTGAAAGTGATGAAGTATGAATAACCACCACGTGCGCAAATACTCATAGGTCCACATACATCGGTATGTACAAGGTCCAATAAGCCACTTGCCCTTATCCCTTTGTTGAGAAAAGGCGCTTTGGTCATCTTTCCCATCAAACAAGACTCGCATATGTCAATTGGCTCGAAAGCGAATTGATCCAAGAGACCAATGGTTTGCAATCTCTTGATGCGTTTCTCATTGATGTGACCTAAGCGGCAATGCCACATCAAAGTTGCATTCTCATGAGAAATCTTACGTTTCCTATTGTCATTCTCAACACTCAAAACAAGTTCATTACTATCAAGCATATAAAGACCATTCGATAAATGCGCAACACAATAACGAACTTCATCACGAAACAAAGTCAAACACTTGTTCTTTATTACAACATCAAAACCATCCAAGTCCAAACATGAGATAGAGATAATGTTTCGAGTGATACATGGAACTACATAAACATTCTTGAGTTCCAACACAAAACCCGAAGGCAAAGATAATTCCACGTTCCCAACGGCCATAGCGGAGATGCACGTGCCGTTACCGACGCGGAGTTGAACTTCGCTTTTCTCAAGTTGCCTCCTACTCTTTAGTGCCTGCACATTTCGACAAATGTGAGCACATGAACCAGTATCAAATATCCAGTCATTGCTTGAGGTAGCGAGAAGGGTTTCAATGACAAATATACCTGAAGTAGAAGGACGGACGGTTCCAGCCTTCTTATCAGCAAGGTACTTGGGGCAGTTCCTCTTCCAATGGCCCTTGTCGCTACAATAGTAGCACACGGTATCGGAAGTGGCCGGGTTCTTCTTCTTCCTTGAACCCACGGGAGAACCCTTGGACGAGCCTTGGGGCGTCACCGGGCCTTTGCCTCTCTTGTTTCTTCGGCCTTTCTTCTTGATCTTCCTTCCCTTGTCATTCACAGCAAGAACATCCTTAGACCCTTTCTCTTTCTTGAGACTCTCCTCGGTTTCCATGAGCATGTTTTGGAGATCCTCCAAACTTTTATCCATGCCATTCATGCGGTAGTTCACAACGAACCCCGAGTAACTCTGAGGAAGAGAGTTGAGAATAAAGTCTTGGACAGCCTCCGGTGGGAAGGGCGTGTCAAGGCTTTCAAGCTGCCGAAACAACCCCGCCATCCTCATGACGTGTGGGCCAACTTCATGACCCTCCGCCAAACGAGTGTTGGCGACGGCCTTGATGAGTTTGCCCCTTTCGGTACGAGCTTTGGTCTTAAATGTTCTTGAGAGACGAGAGATGATTTCAAACACTCCAAGACCACTATCAATGTACTCCTTTTGGAGCTCATTGTCCATGACCGCAACAATCAAGACCGACATCTCAATGTCGTCCGCCAAGTGCTTGTCATAGTCTTGCTGTTCCTTTTCAGGAGCAGTGCTCGCAGGGGGAGCAGAAATTGGAGTGGTCAAGAGATACTCCTTCTTCTCAAACCTAAGGGCAAGCCTAAGGTTGCGGTGCCAATCCAAAAAATTGGCACCATTGAAGGCAAGTTTCTCCTTTTCAAGAAGAGAACGTAGCGTAAAAGACGAGGAAGACATCTACAACAATATCAAAATTTAAGGTCATTTAGTTTATGCTTTTGTTTTAACTTCCATAAAGTAAAACTTCCACTACATTCAATTAATGTCCCTAAATGTAATGGATTCCAAGATCCCCATTTTCGTCAAAATGGACCTGCTATGGCACGACATCCAAAATGACTAGACGAGGTAGGTTCTCTTAACCAATCATACAACTTTATGATTCTTGGTTCGCTACGCGAACTTCATCCCGATGTCCAAGAAAACTTGTTGGAATCATCGATAAGCAACTTCTCTCTATTTGCTCCTAACAAATCTTTGCATTTGTACCCCGACTATCAAGCTTGACAACCATGACGTCCGCTATGGCGGACCGCGCCATGATTGGCAATTGACGTGAAGGGGATAGAGAGAAGGAGGATGATTTAACTTAATCGTAATTGGGACAAAACAAATTATGTGACTCTTGATTGGTGGTCGTGTAAGCATACACCCATACCTACCTATCACAATTCAAGGCATTCTCAAACAATCACATAATCATGCACATCTCAAACATAGTCGTGGGTTTGTATGGCTCCCGCTTGCATTAATCTTCGTCGCATCTCCATGTAACGAGACTAATCTAATCAAGCCCTCCCACTAAATACTAAGATCCTATCTAATATTTAAGGAAAATAAATACATGTGATAAAATTCCTAAAACCCCGCCTAGGCCTTAGGGGCATGCAAGCCTCACAAGTTACATCAAAATTAACCAATTAATGATCAAGGCACCTTAGGCCACTTTACAAGCAATCACATGCATTCACAATATATTACAACACACAAGGCATTGACATCTTGAGCCATATCAAACCCACATCCTCCTACAAAACAAAGTTAGCACATATACAATATACATGATTCACTTGTTCCTTAATTAATTTCATTAATTAGAATCTTTGTGCATACTTGTTGTTCAAGTTTTTCAAATGCAAAGAAGGCTTAACCTTAACAACTAATTGTTTAAGCCCTTTTAAATTAAATCCAACCATCAAAACAGAAAGGAGGGTATTTAAGGAGTCTTCTAATTAACCTTTCAACAAAATGATTAATTAGAAACTATTTTAACTAATTAAAATACGAAATTCGGGTCCCGAAAAAATTCAAAATAATTCGGTCTCCAAAAAATCCGAAATAAATCCAGAGAACTCCTTACAAAGATTGTGGTTACCTGTAAAAATCTCAAGGAGAGATCAGTTACCATCAGGGAGAACCAAAAAAGACAAATCCTCAGATTGTGCGCGAAGCACCGTTAGAGAAAATTCTGTTATTGGTCTCAACCTTTTGGTCTGTATGATCATCCCCTTGATATTTTTCCAGCAAACAATTTACATAGAAAAATACTACATACAATAGGCTATCAGTCCATGAAAAGAAAATCCACAAGTTATATTCAAGATCAACAAGATAACAAGCATTTAAGCAAGGTATCCTGTTCTGGAACAGACCGTCGACCAAAAAGGTTTCACTCGGTTGAGGTATCAAATCTCAATGAAAATCTATAAAATTAATTTTCACAGATTCCAGACTTAAAGGAGAACATTTCCATTTCAACACTTTTCCATAAAAGTTTCTCAATAAGTACAGTTTTTCAAAACAATCGGTTTGTTCGAAAAACCAGATCTGACAACTTCATCACTTTTCATCCTTGAACGCCCACATAAGATCCGAAATATACAACAAAATTTACATATCCAGAAAGAGCATCAAGTCTAGATTAATCCTATCTAAAAGTTACAGGTACTTTGTATACAAACTTATTTGTTACCAACCACAACAACAGAACTGTACAGCAGAATGACAGATCTGCGCACCGTTACCGTTTAAATCACTAAAAATTCATTTTACATCGAATTTCAATGATTCCAGTGGGAAAACAACCACAACTCAAAGATCTACAACCTCCAATAAGAAGGAAAAAATTTCAGAGAGCTTTACACCACGAAAAACAAGCAACAAGACAGAAAACAGCCTTTCCAGGGCCAGCAAGCATGCACATCACTAATTAACTTAATTAATTACGAATTTCTCAACTAATTAAGTGTGAAAAACCTTAAGCATGACCATAGCTCTGATACCACTGTTAGGAAATGCTCATATTTTAATTTTAGACTAATTACAACTAATTAATCCCATTAAGAACAAGCAAATCACAAGATCTAGTGCTAAAGCAATCACACGTCATGAGAAAGGATTGAATCATTACCTCTCCTTAAATCGTATCAAGGAGGTTTAGATCCAATGCGTAGGAGTCGGTGGGGTGCTCTCCTTCTTCGTTTCTCCTCTTTAGTCGGATCCAACCTCGAGTCCACCAAGAGGATTAACCAATCTCTTCAACCCTTGTGCTAGCAAGAGGAAGAGAGAAGCTAATCCTTGTTTTTCTCCAATTAACTAACTATTTAATTATTGGATCTATGTTCAACACATGAACCCTATTGATAAATGAGGAAGAGAGAGCAAGAAGAAGAGAGAAAAATTGAGATTTTTCTCTTCTATTTTCGTCCAAATAGGAAGAGGGAGAAAGAGGTAGGTGGAGGCTAGGGTTTCTCATCCCAAATGGTCCCCTTTTATAGACCAACCACTCTCCCAACAAGTTGCACCAAATTACAACCATGCCATCTACATGGCTGGCCATAAATGGGCCTAGATGGGCTTTATAATTATTTAATTGTTCCTCTAATTCAATTAATTAGTGGCCCAATTAATTGCTCTCAAGTTGGACCTTTTATTTACCAATTAAATAAAGGCCCGTTAGCTTAAATTAATTACTCTAATCAATTCGTGTTGAACAAAATTAATTATCAATATCTTGATAATTATTTAAGGATTAGCATATGCATTAACTTATTTCTATATGATCTCTTTGACTTAATTAATTATAACGGTTCACAACAGTACACAATTAATTAATCAACTTATCATATTTTCACAATACTCATTGTTGTGAATAAATAAATAATGCACTATATGGTTAAAGCTCTATTTGTGTGACCCTTTGAGGATTTATGCTATGTTGGCCATGGAGAATAAATCACTATTTATTTCCAATAATCATAAGCGGTATCTAGCAACACGTTATGATTCCCAATTCGCATAAATAATGTACCGTTACAATATCTCAATCCTGCATAAGAAATATTAGTATTTCCTTGTCTGATTCTTATGTCACATGATATCTTTGTATAATCCAAGATAGGAATGTGTCATTCTTGCAGATTATACATTTCTTGATCTAGAGTTGATTGTACAAGTTGGCCAAACAATCCAAACTCCATCAAGGGGCCCAAACAGATATCATCACTCATTAAGTATATTAATGAGGGACATACGGTTTTCTTGATGAACAACTTTTCCCCGCACAATTCAAGAGAACATAAATAAAGTCCTTATAGCAGCCTTTATCAGGAATCAACGTTAGACGATATTTATTGAACCTATCCTCATGTGGAAAAGGTGAGCATCTCAAACTTAGAATCAAACTGATATGAAATAAACAATGACACTCAACACAATCCAAATGTTTATTTCATTGGGTCAAGTCCTGTACTATGTTCTACAACATATACATATGCAATTAAGTTGGTAACTCCTTACCTATGATTTGTAGAACTTAATCATCGCTTAACTTGCATACTAATCTTATTTGATAATTAATGTTCCTTGTTAATTATCAAGATTATGGACATATTTAGATTTATTATTGTCATTTATGAACAAATGAGTTATAGAGATCTACAATTCAGATCCTCAACCTGAATGATCTATCAATAAATAAATCAAGGAACAAATGATAAAATATCATCAATAACATAAACCATAGAAGTAGCCAGAATGATTGGCTTCTAGGACATAACTCCAACAATCTCCCACTTGGCCTAGAGTCAATCAACAATGACTTCTAGCAAGTGCATAGTACTCAATGTAATATCCAAAATATACATGTCTCATACTAAAGCCTCAAAGTAAAAGATACAACTCAAAGCCACTCAGGCATACGCCTAATCCCCATGGATGCAACATGCAACTCATGTGCGGCTCGAGACAAAGGCTTTGTCAGAGGATCCGCTGTGTTCGCGGCACCGTCCACCTTCTTGACCTTGATCCACCCGTCATTCACAAACTGACGGATAAGATGGAATCGTCGTAGAATGTGCTTGGTCTTTTGGTGAGACCTAGGTTCTTTGGACTGAGCTATGGCTCCTGTGTTGTCGCAGTAGAGATTCACTGGACTTGAGATGCTTGGAACCACCTCCAGCTCGGTCAAGAACTCCTTGATCCAAACGCCTTCTTTCGCTGCTTCACCAGCCGCTAAGTATTCCGCTTCGGTGACGGAATCGGCCGTAGTTTCTTGCTTGGAACTTTTCCAACTTACGGCACCACCATTGAGCAGGAATACATAGCCATACTGTGACTTAGCATCATCTCGATCGGTTTGGAAACTAGCATCGGTGTAACCACTTACAACGAGCTCTTGGTCTCCACCGTACACGAGGATGCTATCTTGTGTTCTCTTCAAATACTTGAGGATATTCTTGACTGCGGTCCAGTGTGGCATACCAGGGTTAGCTTGGTATCGACTAGTCACACTAATCGGATGTGCCACATCGGGGCGAGTGCATAGCATGGCATACATGATTGATCCGACCACAGATGGATATTGAAACTTGTTCATGAATTTCCTATCTGCATCTTCCGTCGGACATTGAGTCTTACTCAAGAATATGCCATGTGACATAGGCAAGTAACCCTTCTTGGAACTAGCCATTTTGTGTTTTTCCAACACCTTGCCAATATATGCATCTTGGCTCAAGCCTAACAACCTCCTAGATCTATCTCTATAGATTTTGATTCCTAGGATGTAGGCGGCTTCGCCCAAGTCTTTCATTGAGAACACCTTCTTCAATGAATCCTTGACATCATTCAATTCTGGAATATCATTCCCGATCAAGAGTATATCATCAACATAAAGAACAAGAAATACGACCACGCTCCCACTAATCCTCTTGTAAACACAAGGTTCCTTTTCGCTTTGAATGAAGTTCAACTTCTTGACCTCTTCATCAAAGCGCTTGTTCCAACTCCTCGATGCTTGCTTCAATCCATAAATGGACCTTTGAAGCTTGCATACCTTGTTAGCATTCTTAGGATCCACAAAACACTCGGGTTGTGTCATGTACACATCCTCTTCCAAATTTCCATTTAGGAAGGCAGTTTTGACATCCATTTGCCATATCTCATAGTCATAAAATGCGGCAATTGCTAACAAGATCCGAATTGACTTGAACATGACGACGGGCGAGAAGGTTTCTTCATAGTCAATACCATGAATTTGCTTGTAACCTTTTGCAACAAGTCGTGCCTTGTAAATGGTCAAGTTGCCATCCATGTCGACCTTTCTTTTAAAGATCCATTTGTTCTCAACGGGTTTTACTCCGTTGGGAAGGTCAACCAAGGTCCAAACCTTGTTGTCATACATGGATTGCATTTCGGATTCCATGGCTTTGAGCCATTCCTTGGAGTCGGATTTCTTCATCATGTCATCAATGGTCAAAGGTTCGTCATTCGCAATGACGAGGACATCGTGCAAGCCCAAGTACCTTTCGGGTGGACGACTTTCCCTTGTAGACCTTCGTAGAATAGGTGCTTGAGGTTCTTGAGGTTCTTGAATTTGTTCCACAACGGCTTGTGGAGTTGGTTCTTGATCCTCGAAACTTTGAGTTTCTTGAACATAATCGACTCGCGATATGTTCGAGTCCTCATTTGAGGGAGCATTCTCTTGAACCTCTTCCACAACGGCTTGTGGAACGGGTTCGGCTACAACCTCATTCGGAACCTCATTGGGAATAACTACATTACCTACTTGAGGCATGTCTTGTGGTAGTTCATGAATTTCTTCAATGACTACATTACTCCCACTACTTCTTCTTGCGAGAAACTCCTTCTCCAAGAACACACCGGTACGAGCAACAACTATCTTGTTCTCGTTGCGGTTGTAGAAGTAGTATCCCTTCGTTTCCTTAGGGTATCCTACGAAATAACACTTGTCCGTTTTGGGTCCAAGTTTGTCGCTCATTAGTTTCTTCACATGAGCTTCACAACCCCAAATCTTGAGAAACGTCATACTTGGTTTCCGACCAAACCAAAGTTCATAGGGTGTTTTCTCAACGGACTTAGATGGAACACGGTTTAGTGTAAAAGCTGCGGTCTCTAATGCATAGTCCCAAAACGATTTAGGCAAATCGGTTCGGCTCATCATCGATCGAACCATGTCTAGCAAAGTTCGATTCCTCCTTTCGGATACACCATTCCATTGTGGTGTTCCCGGCGGAGTGAGTTGTGGAACTATTCCACACTCCTTTAGATAATCACCAAACTCATGACTCAAGTACTCTCCTCCACGATCGGAACGTAAGACTTTGATATTTCGACCAAGTTGGTTTTCAACTTCACTCTTGAATTCTTTGAACTTGTCAAAGGATTCGGACTTGTGCCGCATCAAGTAGATATACCCGTATCTACTATGATCATCGGTGAAAGTGATGAAGTATGAATAACCACCACGTGCGCAAATACTCATAGGTCCACATACATCGGTATGTACAAGGTCCAATAAGCCACTTGCCCTTATCCCTTTGTTGGGAAAAGGCGCTTTGGTCATCTTTCCCATCAAACAAGACTCGCATATGTCAATTGGCTCGAAAGCGAATTGATCCAAGAGACCAATGGTTTGCAATCTCTTGATGCGTTTCTCATTGATGTGACCTAAGCGGCAATGCCACATCAAAGTTGCATTCTCATGAGAAATCTTACGTTTCCTATTGTCATTCTCAACACTCAAAACAAGTTCATTACTATCAAGCATATAAAGACCATTCGATAAATGCGCAACACAATAACGAACTTCATCACGAAACAAAGTCAAACACTTGTTCTTTATTACAACATCAAAACCATCCAAGTCCAAACATGAGATAGAGATAATGTTTCGAGTGATACATGGAACTACATAAACATCCTTGAGTTCCAACACAAAATCCGAAGGCAAAGATAATTCCACGTTCCCAACGGCCATAGCGGAGATGCACGTGCCGTTACCGACGCGGAGTTAAACTTCGCCTTTCTCAAGTCGCCTCCTACTCTTTAGTGCCTGCACATTTCGACAAATGTGAGCACATGAACTAGTATCAAATATCCAGTCATTGCTTGAGGTAGCGAGAAGGGTTTCAATGACAAATATACCTGAAGTAGAAGGACGGACGGTTCCAGCCTTCTTATCAGCAAGGTACTTGGGGCAGTTCCTCTTCCAATGGCCCTTGTCGCTACAATAGTAGCACACGGTATCGGAAGTGGCCGGGTTCTTCTTCTTCCTTGAACCCACGGGAGCACCCTTGGACGAGCCTTGGGGCGTCACCGGGCCTTTGCCTCTCTTGTTTCTTCGGCCTTTCTTCTTGATCTTCCTTCCCTTGTCATTCACAGCAAGAACATACTTAGACCCTTTCTCTTTCTTGAGACTCTCCTCGGTTTCCATGAGCATGTTTTGGAGATCCTCCAAACTTTTATCCATGCCATTCATGCGGTAGTTCACAACGAACCCCGAGTAACTCTGAGGAAGAGAGTTGAGAATAAAGTCTTGGACAGCCTCCGGTGGGAAGGGCGTGTCAAGGCTTTCAAGCTGCCGAAACAACCCCGCCATCCTCATGACGTGTGGGCCAACTTCATGACCCTCCGCCAAACGAGTGTTGGCGACGGCCTTGATGAGTTTGCCCCTTTCGGTACGAGCTTTGGTCTTAAATGTTCTTGAGAGACGAGAGATGATTTCAAACACTCCAAGACCACTATCAATGTACTCCTTTTGGAGCTCATTGTCCATGACCGCAACAATCAAGACCGACATCTCAATGTCGTCCGCCAAGTGCTTGTCATAGTCTTGCTGTTCCTTTTCAGGAGCAGTGCTCGCAGGGGGAGCAGAAATTGGAGTGGTCAAGAGATACTCCTTCTTCTCAAACCTAAGGGCAAGCCTAAGGTTGCGGTGCCAATCCAAAAAATTGGCACCATTGAAGGCAAGTTTCTCCTTTTCAAGAAGAGAACGTAGCGTAAAAGACGAGGAAGACATCTACAACAATATCAAAATTTAAGGTCATTTAGTTTATGCTTTTGTTTTAACTTCCATAAAGTAAAACTTCCACTACATTCAATTAATGTCCCTAAATGTAATGGATTCCAAGATCCCCATTTTCGTCAAAATGGACCTGCTATGGCACGACATCCAAAATGACTAGACGAGGTAGGTTCTCTTAACCAATCATACAACTTTATGATTCTTGGTTCGCTACGCGAACTTCATCCCGATGTCCAAGAAAACTTGTTGGAATCATCGATAAGCAACTTCTCTCTATTTGCTCCTAACAAATCTTTGCATTTGTACCCCGACTATCAAGCTTGACAACCATGACGTCCGCTATGGCGGACCGCGCCATGATTGGCAATTGACGTGAAGGGGATAGAGAGAAGGAGGATGATTTAACTTAATCGTAATTGGGACAAAACAAATTATGTGACTCTTGATTGGTGGTCGTGTAAGCATACACCCATACCTACCTATCACAATTCAAGGCATTCTCAAACAATCACATAATCATGCACATCTCAAACATAGTCGTGGGTTTGTATGGCTCCCGCTTGCATTAATCTTCGTCGCATCTCCATGTAACGAGACTAATCTAATCAAGCCCTCCCACTAAATACTAAGATCCTATCTAATATTTAAGGAAAATAAATACATGTGATAAAATTCCTAAAACCCCGCCTAGGCCTTAGGGGCATGCAAGCCTCACAAGTTACATCAAAATTAACCAATTAATGATCAAGGCACCTTAGGCCACTTTACAAGCAATCACATGCATTCACAATATATTACAACACACAAGGCATTGACATCTTGAGCCATATCAAACCCACATCCTCCTACAAAACAAAGTTAGCACATATACAATATACATGATTCACTTGTTCCTTAATTAATTTCATTAATTAGAATCTTTGTGCATACTTGTTGCTCAAGTTTTTCAAATGCAAAGAAGGCTTAACCTTAACAACTAATTGTTTAAGCCCTTTTAAATTAAATCCAACCATCAAAACAGAAAGGAGGGTATTTAAGGAGTCTTCTAATTAACCTTTCAACAAAATGATTAATTAGAAACTATTTTAACTAATTAAAATACGAAATTCGGGTCCCGAAAAAATTCAAAATAATTCGGTCTCCAAAAAATCCGAAATAAATCCAGAGAACTCCTTACAAAGATTGTGGTTACCTGTAAAAATCTCAAGGAGAGATCAGTTACCATCAGGGAGAACCAAAAAAGACAAATCCTCAGATTGTGCGCGAAGCACCGTTAGAGAAAATTCTGTTATTGGTCTCAACCTTTTGGTCTGTATGATCATCCCCTTGATATTTTTCCAGCAAACAATTTACATAGAAAAATACTACATACAATAGGCTATCAGTCCATGAAAAGAAAATCCACAAGTTATATTCAAGATCAACAAGATAACAAGCATTTAAGCAAGGTATCCTGTTCTGGAACAGACCGTCGACCAAAAAGGTTTCACTCGGTTGAGGTATCAAATCTCAATGAAAATCTATAAAATTAATTTTCACAGATTCCAGACTTAAAGGAGAACATTTCCATTTCAACACTTTTCCATAAAAGTTTCTCAATAAGTACAGTTTTTCAAAACAATCGGTTTGTTCGAAAAACCAGATCTGACAACTTCATCACTTTTCATCCTTGAACGCCCACATAAGATCCGAAATATGCAACAAAATTTACATATCCAGAAAGAGCATCAAGTCTAGATTAATCCTATCTAAAAGTTACAGGTACTTTGTATACAAACTTATTTGTTACCAACCACAACAACAGAACTGTACAGCAGAATGACAGATCTGCGCACCGTTACCGTTTAAATCACTAAAAATTCATTTTACATCGAATTTCAATGATTCCAGTGGGAAAACAACCACAACTCAAAGATCTACAACCTCCAATAAGAAGGAAAAAATTTCAGAGAGCTTTACACCACGAAAAACAAGCAACAAGACAGAAAACAGCCTTTCCCGGGCCAGCAAGCATGCACATCACTAATTAACTTAATTAATTACGAATTTCTCAACTAATTAAGTGTGAAAAACCTTAAGCATGACCATAGCTCTGATACCACTGTTAGGAAATGCTCATATTTTAATTTTAGACTAATTACAACTAATTAATCCCATTAAGAACAAGCAAATCACAAGATCTAGTGCTAAAGCAATCACACGTCATGAGAAAGGATTGAATCATTACCTCTCCTTAAATCGTATCAAGGAGGTTTAGATCCAATGCGTAGGAGTCGGTGGGGTGCTCTCCTTCTTCGTTTCTCCTCTTTAGTCGGCTCCAACCTCGAGTCCACCAAGAGGATTAACCAATCTCTTCAACCCTTGTGCTAGCAAGAGGAAGAGAGAAGCTAATCCTTGTTTTTCTCCAATTAACTAACTATTTAATTATTGGATCTATGTTCAACACATGAACCCTATTGATAAATGAGGAAGAGAGAGCAAGAAGAAGAGAGAAAAATTGAGATTTTTCTCTTCTATTTTCGTCCAAATAGGAAGAGGGAGAAAGAGGTAGGTGGAGGCTAGGGTTTCTCATCCCAAATGGTCCCCTTTTATAGACCAACCACTCTCCCAACAAGTTGCACCAAATTACAACCATGCCATCCACATGGCTGGCCATAAATGGGCCTAGATGGGCTTTATAATTATTTAATTGTTCCTCTAATTCAATTAATTAGTGGCCCAATTAATTGCTCTCAAGTTGGACCTTTTATTTACCAATTAAATAAAGGCCCGTTAGCTTAAATTAATTACTCTAATCAATTCGTGTTGAACAAAATTAATTATCAATATCTTGATAATTATTTAAGGATTAGCATATGCATTAACTTATTTCTATATGATCTCTTTGACTTAATTAATTATAACGGTTCACAACAGTACACAATTAATTAATCAACTTATCATATTTTCACAATACTCATTGTTGTGAATAAATAAATAATGCACTATATGGTTAAAGCTCTATTTGTGTGACCCTTTGAGGATTTATGCTATGTTGGCCATGGAGAATAAATCACTATTTATTTCCAATAATCATAAGCGGTATCTAGCAACACGTTATGATTCCCAATTCGCATAAATAATGTACCGTTACAATATCTCAATCCTGCATAAGAAATATTAGTATTTCCTTGTCTGATTCTTATGTCACATGATATCTTTGTATAATCCAAGATAGGAATGTGTCATTCTTGCAGATTATACATTTCTTGATCTAGAGTTGATTGTACAAGTTGGCCAAACAATCCAAACTCCATCAAGGGGCCCAAACAGATATCATCACTCATTAAGTATATTAATGAGGGACATACGGTTTTCTTGATGAACAACTTTTCCCCGCACAATTCAAGAGAACATAAATAAAGTCCTTATAGCAGCCTTTATCAGGAATCAACGTTAGACGATATTTATTGAACCTATCCTCATGTGGAAAAGGTGAGCATCTCAAACTTAGAATCAAACTGATATGAAATAAACAATGACACTCAACACAATCCAAATGTTTATTTCATTGGGTCAAGTCCTGTACTATGTTCTACAACATATACATATGCAATTAAGTTGGTAACTCCTTACCTATGATTTGTAGAACTTAATCATCGCTTAACTTGCATACTAATCTTATTTGATAATTAATGTTCCTTGTTAATTATCAAGATTATGGACATATTTAGATTTATTATTGTCATTTATGAACAAATGAGTTATAGAGATCTACAATTCAGATCCTCAACCTGAATGATCTATCAATAAATAAATCAAGGAACAAATGATAAAATATCATCAATAACATAAACCATAGAAGTAGCCAGAATGATTGGCTTCTAGGACATAACTCCAACAATGCGGTCTATGTTCTAAGCCTTGCGCCTCTAATCTCTAATTTCTACTATTTTGTGAATTATAGACTATTATAGATCCAAGTGTGGATGTTTAAGTAGTCATAAGTTCAGTTGCATTTGGATTGCACCTTCTCATAATGTTCGAGGAACTTTATTGGAGAAGAAATAGTAGAAATGCCATATAATTAGATCACAATACTGAATTAATTTTCTGTTGAGAGGGAGTTATTTTATTTGAGTAACTTAGAGTTGTTTGGAATCATTCTTATGTTTGACATGTACTTGTCTGAGTATTGAGGAACAAGAGGGGAATAAAGTGGTATTCCTCAACCTCAACCTCATAGGACATGTAACATAGAATAAGAACAGGTTCAACAAGCCAGAGAAGTAACTCAAACTTATTTGCTAAATGCAAAATGAGATAAGTAAATGAAGAAACAATGAGATATGGACTTTTAAAATTAATTTATTGAAAGTATAAGACTCGGTTGTGATAGGCTATATATTAGAATAGAGGGAGTCTTATAAAATAGTCTTATTTGAGTAATATCGACCAATATAGATTAGAACTATTCTTTATGAAGTATTAACAGATTTTAGACAATGTGATGTTGAATCTTCTGCCTAGTTTGTGGCGGAATCATGGTAAAGTATGCAGTGTATGCAAACTTAGCCGATTCAGTACGTCTAAAATTAAATCATGTCAATAGAATTTGGAGATTCTTTTGAGCATGAATGTTAAACTGTCTAAGAATATGTTGCTAATTATATGGTACACTATTTGCTGGATAGAATAAGTCTATGTGACTCTTTGTCTAATGTAGTTGTTAAGCCTTAAATATGTTTTTTTTGTGTCAACACTTGTGAGAGATTGTTCCGGCATGTTTCTTGTTGTTATACGAGAGACTAGAACATATCTGTATGATATTTGGTTGCATGGTACGCAATCCAAATGACACGTGTGAAGAACATAATTGTGAGTCTTGATACATGTTCTAAGTCCATAAGATCTGTTATGTAAGAGGGTTCATGAAGTGCTACTGGAAATTCCAGATTGTTGCGAGTGGCGATGATCTGCTATGGACCATAGGAATAACAGTTCTTTGTAAGTAACATCGATCTGTTATGGTCTGTAGATGGATATAGTCTATTGTGACAGAACATCCATGATGTAGCGCATATAAAATGACCACAACAGTACCCTATGACAGATGTAAGCCAATTCTATACTTATTTGAGAAAGTCCGAGGGACTTGAGATATCTGAATGGTACATACATGCTATCTTATCAAGGCAATATACTTGTGTTTGGTTTGCCTATTGAGAGGAAACCTTGATAAACCCAAGTTTACATTTGAGATGTAAATTGCTTGACAATGTTATTTCTTAATGTAGCAAGAAATATAAATTTTACTCACTCGTTGTGGAGTTGGAGTAAATGTAGAGTCATTCTCATTTTGGATATGAGAATTCAGCATGTTTAGTAGTACCGGCCCACTCATGTGAGAGTGGAGCATATAGCATGATTGGATATCATGGCTACAAGGAGTTTGGTTGAGTATAATCCTATATACAATTGGAGATTGTTATGACATAGAGGGAGTCGATAACAACTCATTGTAATTGTATGGCTATTGAAGCATACTATGGATTATGAGAAGAACCAAACATATTCAGATATGAAATTAGAGACATGAATTTATGATAACACAGTTAGAGTTGATCGTGGATCAAGTACATATCTAGTGTGCATAGGTTGTGATTGTACTTGAGAGTGATACTCTTTGGTTCACTTGAACATGAAAGATGGATATAGTAAATTTGTATTTTACTGTTGTTCGAGTTGAGGCTGGTACTTATGGTAGCATGTCAATAGGCTGAGATTGGCTCTCTCGCACGAGCAATCGTCTCTGACGTCTGGGGCGGGCAGAGATAAGACTTATCAAGTTAATTATGCTTAGTCTGGGACTAAGATGCCATTTGGGGCAAATAGAGCTTGACGTCGCCTTAGTCAAGACTAAGATGAGACCACGATGTGGTGGTCGACATGAATTGTTCTCCACAATTCATGTAGCCTATTATTAGCCGAAGTGAGTGGCCTTGCAAGACACTCCGGGAGTGTAGATGCGAAGGCACTCAGGGTTAGTTACAATGAATGCGATCTAGACCATAGATGCATAGTTTGTGACTAGACCTAGACTCGTACAGTGTTTTTTTTTTAAATTGTTGGACATGCGTCTGCTCATGGCAGAATAACACTGTAGCATGCGTTTCATACTGCATGTGCTTAGCGACACGTGGGAAATGAGTTAAGTGACTTAGATGGTCATCCCTGCCTCCTCGTTGTGTGAGACCCACAACTACGTACCCTTATCACTCTTGACTATGTTATGAGAAAGGGAGCTGATGTATGCTACTTCCTTATGTTACCAATGGCGAAGCATTGATACCGTCTGTCGGGACATTTGTCAGAAAGCAATCAGTTTCTAATCGAGTGACATGAGTGCAAAAGGAAGGTAATTGTGATTACACCATTTGACTTACTTGTGATTCGCCGCGGCCAATTATGTCATTTGAGACATTGATTGGGAATACATGTGAGTAATGTGGACTAAGCATTGTCCAAGAGGGAGTGTGAAATGCTTAGTCAGGTGTATATCTAATTGACCTAGGGTATGAGATACTGCTTTAATTAACAGTTTGTTAAATGTCCTAGATAGCTTTAACCGGCTTCCTCTAGGATACAGGTTTGCAGGTATCGCTAGTCGCACGGTCCATTTGCCAGTATGAAGACTTGACTGTATGTTGATCAACGTCTCCAAGAGGGAGATTGTTGGAATTTGGAGTGTGGAGACGTTTCTGTGGACCACAGAGAATCTGTTGTGGACCGCAGAGATTCTGTCGTGGACCACAGACTGACAGGCTCTGTTTGCATCTCTTGATGAAGAGATGCATATGGCTCTTTATATACACTTGTCTCTGGTCATTTTCTGTAATAAGTAAAAAAACTAAGTGACTCTACTAATGGGGACAAATGAGAGACAGAAGTGTAAGACATAGAGAGACCATATACTCCCAGATTTGTTCTTCTCCTTGAGGATCAAACACCATTAGAGAGAGATCTTCTCATCTAGTCGGATTAAGGATTCCGATGTTGAGAAGAAGTCGAGTCTGGCACTTGTACTGTGAATAGTGTGAGATTGTTGTCAATCTCCACTGGCGATAATAGAAGACGGGGCTATGGCGCAGCGAGAGCAAGCGGCGATGGCTTGGTGCGGAGGAAACCCAAATAAAGAGGAGATCCTAACACGTTTCCGCATTCGATATGATTTATCGATTTTCTTACAATTACAATTGCATAAATTGATAAAAGTGCCCCAATAAGCATGTTTCCATCCTAATCCTATTACTTGAATACTTTTAATGGGCACAAATATGCTATTGTATACTTTAGTGCGAGATATGGTTCCTTATAATTTGTTCATTTGGTAGCTTTTCTCTGTCAACTTTAAAAAGCCATGAGATCACGGGGAGGAGATCACGCCTCTTTGATCGATTGTTGCGGCGGTGTTTCAACGCCTCAACGGTTGAAGAAATTCGAGGAAAAACCAAGCATAATTTGTTTTATTATTTTCTAACTTAGCTTTTTTTACTTTTTAGTAGTCTGGGGGACAAGACAAAAGGAGCAAGAAAGAAATTGACTATAAAACTATGTTGAACGGTGGTTTCTAAAAATATAGAATAGGAGTTATAAAAACTACATGGACCAAATCTATACGATCTATACTCTAACGTTGTAATATTGATGTTCGTATTAAATTCTATACACCATGATTAGGCCAATAATATCACAAAGGATGCGCTACGAGTTAAGCAAACATCCTGTATCCTTTCTTTCCTATGAAACTAACACGACATTGATATTTGAAGACCACATTAATTTGGGCCCCACAACACAGAAATAAGGTCCCAAAATTATTACTCGTCTGTAAAAAACTCCTACACCGTGTTCAATCAGATCGGAATGAATTTTTTACTCCCAGTGCATCCTCTATGTGGGCCCACCCTCAAACATCGTAAGGAACTCACCGTACGATCTGAACCAACGAATTAATTAATTTGATGAAAATTGAGAAATGTTACTGTAGAAAAAAAAAAAACACACACACAGGGTATCAACTATTACTAGGATTCAAATTGTTGTAAACTAAAAGTTGATCTCAAGAAAAATAAAGTAGAAAGAAAAGGTTCGATCTCAAAGTTCATGTCATGCTAAATGCAGTTGTATTTGTACTAGTGTCAATGTCATATCTTATAAACACATATCTTTTTTTCTTTTCTTTTCTTTTCTTTTTTTTTTTTTTTAATGATATCATATCTACATTATTGAGTAGAGGAAAACACTAATACAACAAGATTTTTGACAGTGTCTTAGTTTGCGCTGCAGACGTGTCGCGTAATGCTAGCCCATGTCATTGTCTTTTTTTTTTTCGTGTAAAAAGAATAAATAACACTAAAAATATTTTTAAAAAGAAAAATCAGTGAAAAAATTGTATTAAAAATGCAGTGTTTCGTCATGTCGTTGGAAGAAACATTTGTTGTTATTTTAAAAATTTTCATGTACATATTAAATTAAAATAGAAACAAAGTCATGTATCCTCAATATTTATCAAATATCTATTATTTATTAATAAGCATGTGCGTTGTGATATGTTGTCAGGTTGAATAATGTTAAAATCGAACCATGTCGAATTGTGTTGTACCATGCTGCTTGCTTGCTACTTTAACTAGGTTGTTAAAAACTAAAAGTCGATCCCAACAATGAAAAAAGGAGGAACCACAAACAGAAAACAAACGATATAATTAATCTCATCAACAAGAAAACATACAAAGCAAGAGAATAGAGGAACTATGGTAGGTAAATTTTAATGGAATATTTTAAGAACAAATAATATTTTTGAATTTTAATGGTCAAGATGATAAATGAGCGACAGTGGTCATTTTTTTTTATTTTACTCTCCGTTTTAATACACACTAGACATGGCAGTCGCAGTTTCGCTGCGCTATGTAAAATATAAAAAAATCTGTCGTAAAATTTTTTTTCAAAATTTATAGACAAAAATTCGTAAGTTCAAATTAGAAAGTCGCTAAATAAACTTGACATATATTTTCTTTTCAAAAAAATCTTGCTATTATTAATGATTGGTACGACTATTTTTAATTGGTAGAACTATTTTTAATTAGTATGACTATTTTAAATTCAAAATTAAAAAGTCACTAAATAAACTGAATGGACCAGATCGATCGCAAAAAATAGACGGCTCAGATACCGCAAAAAAAAGCGGACGCAACTTAATTATACTATAGATACCTCCTTTGAGTTTTTAATTAAAAAATTCTCATGCTAGTTTACAAAAATCACACATAGAGATGTAAATTTCATAAAAGATGCATGATCGATCATTTGTTTTCTGTGAAAACGTAGTTCATGAATAACGCATTGTCATTTGAATATTTGATGTATATTTGTATGCTTCGCTGTCATTATAAATAAGTCACAAAACTATCCTCAATATATACATAGCTTGTTTCAATTTCCTTATGAACCTATAGAAAGAGGTATTGAAAGCCGGCATTAAGTAGTTGATCAACTTGTAAACATTCCTAAAAGAATATACTTGCGATATAGGAGGAAATTGATAAATAAAAGATAAGATGATTTTATATTTAATAACTACTATATGAGTGCGTCAACAAAAAAAATGTAAGTATGATACCATTATGGTTTATTTGAATTTAATTACTTGGGAGTTGAGCTGCATTGGTGCGTCCACATAAGGGTCAATTGATGCGGAAAATATGTTCAAGCAAATGCTTTTAGTCCATTGGTGCAACTATTCCGGAGGAAATGAGAAATATTAGATTTAGATTATATTTTTCAGTTATCTCGAACAATTCAAAGAAATTTCATTCAAGGAGAAGCATTTTTAATGTATTATTTTATTCATTATTGAATGCATACAATTAAATCACACAAAGTTTGAGTTTTGAGATACTTTAGACATTTCTTTTATTATAGTTATAGTGTCTTTTCATGTATAGTTATACATAACAAATAATATTTTTTTTAAAAAAAAAATTCTCGTATAATCTCAATTCTCACATGCTTTATTTGTTTTCACGATCTAGAAGTTTTTAACGCTTCTAACTTTTGACCACATTTTGACACATTTTATACATTGCTAATAGTGATAAATGTTGGAAAAATAAAATAATTTTAATTACAGAGCAAGTATAGTGACCAATATTTGGAAAAACAAAAAAGAGAATGACGGTTGAGTAGGCAATTAATGGCATGTAAAAATTGTGTTAACGTCTTTACGATTGTAAATTAACTGGCATCTGTTATTTTGGGCCGAAATCTCAAATGGTTAATAAATATTATTTTGGGCTGAAAACTTCCAATGGTTCGGAGAAACACTAAGGATTATATCTAATTAATATGTTAAACAATCAATGGTTCAGATTAGATTACAAATTGAAGATTTGGATCCACTATTGGTCTGAAATTGTTACACCATTGAATTAGTGGTGTTTTTAGGAGTAGTGATAGTGATAGATTGAAGAGTACGGTACTTAATTTTTTTAATTCAAAAAATAGAAATTTATAATATTATTTACCGTCAGTCCGTCACTGATTTCCATATAAAAGTGTATTGTTCTCTTATGTCTGTACTTTGAAGTTATTCCTGACAAAAAAGCACAACACTATTTTTATGTTTTGACTGTTTAATCTAAAACAGATAGGTTAAATTGGATCACATGAAATATTTTTTTTTTAAAGATTCTTTTGGTATAATCTACGTTTATTCTAGATTTGGCTGTCCCAATGAAAAATACAAGAATCATATTTTTCTTAAAAAATGATGATTTAATGTTTCTTTTGGATAAAATGTATATGAGAAGGTCCTTTTCTTATAATGGAATCAAAAGTAATTTTCTTCGCAGTCTTTCAATCTATGTCAAAATTAAATGCCGCAAAAGTCACTCCAGTTAGGTTATGCACCCGCGACCTCCATTAGAAATTCATTGTTTTCTACAGATAGATTAAAAGCTGATTCTTTGTGCTAGCTATCGAATTAATTTTGACTAATGACTCTGCACACACATGAACACTAACAAAATCCCACTTTTTTTTTTTTTTTTTAAATACGCTTCTCATTATTCATCTTTATTTGTTACAGAAATATTACGGTGGACATAATTTTTAAGTTAAGTGTCAATCATGATTAATCTCTATTTATAATTTTAAATGAATGATCTGGACTGATGTCTAGTTACAAATTTTGTCCACAATAGAATTATATTAGAATATTAATAAATTAAGTCCTGGCGAATAGCAAATTTAAAAAATGGTGAAAAAAATAAATAGATAATTTCTCAGATTAAAATTTCATTTCAATAGTCCATAATATAACTGTTGAAATTCAGAAGCAATTAGCTAGACAAGTAGTTTACAAATAAGAACAAAAGTAATCTATTTAAATATATATTATGCAATGAACTAATAATGATTCAAAGACTGTTGCAGAGACCCAAAAAAAAAAAAAAAAGAAGATTAGAATCGAAACGGGTGCACTTATAATGATGTACACATGACACAGTCATTATTCGGCAAATCCCTAAATATTTTTTTTTAAATAAAAAGAAACACATAGATACATAACCACATCTCAAATTACACCCTCCGCAACTGATCCATCTTTTTTTTTTTTTTTTTTTTTGATAAACTTGCAATTTACACCACATTGTTGTGTCATTTAACAAAAATAATTTGCTATTCTATACTTTTACAAGAAAACCACGAATAACATTATATGCATCCTAAATCAGTACGGGTGGTAATCCCTAGGCAATATATTTCCTGAAGTCTAATCGCGAAGATAATTATTTTCTTATATGATCAACTCCTGTAATGTTTATAACTTTTTTATTCTTTAATTTTTTTAAACTTGAAATAAATAATAATTTCAATTTGTCATGTTAACTCATTATCAAAACATCCCAATCCGGTTAACATGTAGTGACATGGAATACAAATGAGCAAAAAGTTTTATACGGGAATAATAATTCTGCATTTCCCACGTCCCCACTCAGTTTGCACTTTACAAATAAACTTAATGCAATGATAAACATAGACTTCGTTAGCACTTAGCAGATGCTGGTTAAGAGTGAAATAGAAATTTCTTAAAACAGAAACGACGATGGAATGTAGAAGAATTATTATCAAATGATTCTAAAAATAACAAACTACGGAAACATAGAGATACGTAAAGGAATGAAATATCCTTATTAAGAAAATATATTTTTCAGATATTGAAGTATGTCCACACATTGGGTGGGGCTGCTGCTAGTATAGCTAAACAAGCTAATCTTGACCGGAAGTCTATATTTATTAGATTCATGATTTTATAATTTTACTCTATATATTTTTATTTAATATTCCGATATTTCAAGTGTGAATTGCTCTCAATAATTTTCTTATTAATTGGTTTGATCAGAATATGAAAAAAGTTCACTAAATTATTACCAATAATAGGCCCGTGCATTGCTACGAATATCTTAGGCAAAATCGGATATAAACCCTTCTAATCTCTCGTATTCGGATATAAGCCCCTCCAATCTTCAAAATCAGATATAAACCCCTCTAATTATGTTTAGGTTGGATATAAACCCTTTTCAACATTTCTAATCATTAGTTATTTCAAAATAATTTAAATTTAAGTGCTATGACTGAAATATCCCTGGTATTCATTTGGGCAGAAACGATTCATCTTCCCATATCCACTCGCCTCTGCTGATATTTCCCAAACAAAACATTTGTTTCTTTTCTTTTTCACAAATCGCTGACGCAAAATCTCTCAAGCAATATTTTTTCTCCAAATTTTACTAGGTCCCTCTCTTTGTCTATCTCTATCTCGCTTTATCTCTTTCTCCAAAAATAATAATGAAGACGCAGCCAAATGATGATTATTATTTATCTTTGATTGCTATGCAAGCTATTTCTGAAGATGAAATTTCTTTGATTGTGAAATTATCCCAACGGAAATTGAAGACAAGAAGGAAGCAAAATAAAAATATTCAAAATGATTTAAGGTTCAACTCACGTACAATAGCTTTCATATACCAGCAAGTATATGCCAGTAAATTAGGTGACAGTATGTATATGGGTACTCCAAAATGGAATTTTTATTATTATTGGTTCAATCAGTCTCGAAGAATCACACATGTTAAAATTACATAATTTGTTAATTCAAAATATAAAGCTGAATTTGGACAAAATGCTGAGGAGAGAAGGTACAGCAATTAGGGATGTTAGCTAGGGGTATTTCAGTCATAATATTACTATTTAGGTCATTTTTATTTAATTTATGACTTAAAATGTTGAAAAGGGTTTCTATCCAAATAAAATAGAATTAGAGGGGTTTATATCCAATTTTAAAGAATACAGGGGTTTATATCCAAATAGAAAAGATTGTAGGGGTTTATATCCGATTTTGCCAATATCTTATATTCTGATATAAATACCATCCGTAAAATAATGAAATCAAATTTAATGGATGCTCGCAACTATCTGATTTTCGAATTTCTGGATGTTTCGGATTTTAGTATTTTGATTTATTTGAATAATTGCACATTTTATTTTATTTCTTATTTTTAAACTTTAATTTAGAAACTTGGTAAAATTTGTACTCAATTTTTATGGTAATTAAATGTCAGGGGCTTGACCCTGCCTTATCGTCAATTATATGTTACTAGTATGAGATGCCCTCATATGTGGGCAAATAAAGAAATACAATAAAGACAATAAAAATATGTTGCTTAATTTACTAGCGATACAAATAGATGTGTTCAGGGCTGTCAAACGTGTCAGAAAGACACGTGAGGGGCTTTTACCGTTTTCGTTTCGTTAAAAAAAATGAAATTCCAATCCATTTCGTTAACTGTTCCGTTTTCAAAACAGCACAGAATACTGTTTCATTGACCGTTCCACTTCAGAAATAACACATGAAATGATTTGAAATGAGATTGAAATAGTCAAAACGGCACAATTTCACGTTTCGTTTACCATTTTGTTATTGGAACGGAACAAAAATGATTTCTGTTATTCGTTCCGTTTTGCTTAACCGAAACGGCATCACGGGGTTTTTTTTTTGTCCCGTTGACAGCCCTAGATGTGTTATTCAATTTGTTTTTATATTAGATGAAAAACCAAATAATAATGTTGTTTCTTTTGGCGATTTATATCCAACCACAGATCAATTCGATCCAACGGCAGAAACACCTGTTTACTATTTAGACCTAGCATGTAACACCTATACGTTACGTGCATTTATAAGTAGTAGAGATGAAAGAGAGGCGTATCATCACAAAAGAGAATAATAATGAAAAGACTCCATCTCAATTGATTCCCTATTTCCGCTTTTATTTTTGTTAGTTAGAAGACGACAAGACTATGCCTCCAAACCAATAATCCAATTAAAGATATTTCACCGAGTTTTATAACAGTAAAAACTAGTCCTTTGTAGTGAGACCTGGGCGTTTGAACTACGGGCGGAGTTAGGATTTGAAGTTGGGCGTTTGAACTACGGGCGGAGTTAGGATTTGAAGTTAGGGGATAATGTTAACGAAACCTGGTAAGTGGTAACGAGAGAGGTAGGAAATCGAGTGTCAAAGCCTCACGAGTCATAGATTTTTGAATGTTAGGAATCTTTTGCATGTAACTTGGTGAATTGATTCATAAAGACGAACGAAAATTATTAGGGAGGAGGGGATAAATGTTGAGCTTTTTATTTTTGTTAGAGATAAAAAAAATTTAATAAATTCAAAGTAATTTGCACCGTTATTTATTAATATTAGACTTTCTACAAAATTGGTAGTGGAACTTTTCAATTATTAGATGTTTTTTCTCCTATACTGAATTAATCAGAGGTAATATTTATCATTAATATTGAACTTTCTACTTAATTAGTATATGCAGCTTTAAAATGTTAGGCGGCCAAGCCCCCTTGCCTCCCTACTTGGAACTTTCTGCTCATCAGGGGTGATGGTGTGAATCTTTGTCAAGGTTCATATATACTAGAGCTAATCTCGCGCATTGCTCGATTCATTCTTATACAAATATATTATTAAATGGTTTCTTATTGAAATAAGCGGTCGTGAGGTTAAGATCAATAACTATAGAGCGGACATCGTGCATATAATTTTTTTTACGAAATTTAGAACGCTATATAAAAAATGCCATTAAAATTTTAAATATTATTGAAATATTATACGGAAGCTGACACAGAAAATCCAGAACAAAAAATCATGCTCCACAAAAAATCTAGCTGACTGGCCACAGAAGATCGCACGAGTTACTGTGCTTACCACAGTAACTCACGCCGATCTCACGCTGCAGCAAATTTATATATGTATAATTGTCCAAACACACGATGGGACTCGTATATTCATGTTGAATTAAATTGTTGATCGTGTCACAATCATTGTGCCAGGAAACAGTGGCGGAGCCAGGAACAAGTATTTGGGAGGGCTCATTTGCAATTTTTGAATTATAGGGGGACAAAGTGCTTAATATATACACATTTTTATCAAAATAAACATACAAATTACACTTAAATCTCAAATCACAGGGGTGCAATAGCCCCTCTGGCCCCCTTGGCTCCGCCACTGCCAAGAAACTAATTGAGTTTGACTGATAATTAATGCATGATTCAAAGACTGTTACAGAGACCAAAAAAAACAAAAACAAAAACAAAAATGGATAGAATCGAAATGAGTGACACTCACTGATAATGATGTACACATGACACAGTCATTTACTCGGCAAATCCCTAAATAATTTTTTTTAATAAAAAGAAACACATAGATGCATAACCACATCTCAAATTACACCCTCCGCAACTAATCCATCTTTTTTTTTTTTTGATAAACACGCAATTTTCACCACATTGTTGCCGAATTTGTTATTCATAATTAATATTATAATTAAATAAATGAATTTAGTGAATCGAGAAAATATTAAATAATAGTAGTAATTTCTGATCGTCAATGGAATGGGAGTCGCCATTAGTAACAGCGACTCCCACCCTATATAAACGGAAACCCTCCTGCACTCCCTCAACACCCAAACTCCAAACTCCTTCTCCTCTCCTCACATATCCTCACGCACCAAAAAAACAAAAAACCTCAAAAAAAGTCAGAAAAAAACACCCAAAAAACAAGAAAGAATAAAATAAGAAAAAAAACAAAAAAAACTTTTAGAAAAAACCAGAAAAATGTACTTTTTATTAGATAATATAGTTAAATTAAGTCGTATAAAGAATATAATATTATTGATTATTTATTGAAAAAAAACTTCACTGTGGAATCCGACATATTAAGACCTGAACCATCAGAGAGGAAGCTCTTTGTGGCCATATTTTCTCGTTGTGGATATAGTCCTTCAAAGTGGACTGCTGTTCAGTACCCACGGGGCCGGTCGGACTTAATCTCTTCAGACAGGATGGGCATAGTATTGCGAACCTCCATTTTGGTTACCCAAACACTCATGATAGGTGGCTGCAGGAAGCTTCGGTAAATTTTTTTTTTTTTTTTTTTGTTTTTTTTTTTTTGCTTGGTTTAAGGTGCTGTAGCATGATGGCTAAAAATTAGTTCATGTTCTTACTTGAGCCCTGAGCATTTTTAACAAAGGGTAGATTATGCTTGGGTCTCTTTAGATAGCAAACAATAATGATAAATCAAAGGGCCAATAGTACTACTTTTACTTATATTGAATTTTATTTACATTTTTCTCCAGGAGTGTCTTTTACTTTTATAGCTTTCCAAAGACCATTCCTCTGAGTGCACTTAACCAGCCTGCTTAGTAGGGTTTGTTACCAATCAAATCTTAGAACTCAGGTCTAAGGCCAAAATCGAACGAGAAAGATTCAAAAAGAACTCCGCCCTTTTGAAAGAGTTTCGTGCCGAATAAACTATGAGAGTGACTGGATCATGGACTCCGGGTGCTAAAACCACATGACCGGTGATATCACAAAATTCTCAGATCTGGATAAAATTAAAGTATTGAATTTGGCAGGATATGTTCCGGGTGGTATAAAATTACCAGTCTAAACTTAATCAATCAAAAGAAAAGGTTAGTCTCCTTTTGTCCTTTTCCATGGATTCGTAAATGATTTTTGGAATTAGGCATGCGGCATGCTGGAACATTACTTTCTATTAAGAAATGGTCGGTACTCTTTTAACTAATTGGAATTATTTCTCTGTTAATGTATTTGGATTTCTCATGTAATATGTCTTATCGAGATTAGGGTGTCATTTTATTATTGCTTTCTTAAAATTTACGTATATTATTGATTGAGATGCAAAGAAGAGATTTGTTATTTAATAAAAAGTGCTAATTTAATTTTCCATACACAAGCTTCGATTCTTGATAAATAAGAACAATATGTTTGAATTTAAAAAAAAAGATGCACAAATGCTATTAAACATATTTCACTGTGTAGAAATAGTCCTATAGCTAGAAATCTCAAGTTTGTATGTCAAGTAGTTGGTTATAAAATATACTTCTTGCTGATTAGATATCGATGTTTAGTTCTTTTTTTTTTTTTCGAAAATAAGCTATATATTTCCGTTTTTATTAATAAATTTTAAATAAAAAATAGAATTACAAATATAATATTCCTGATTTTTAAAATTTATATAGAACGTCAATAAAGTCAAGCATTCTATTAAAATAAAATAAACGGTGCTGGGTTTGAGTCTTTGAGACAGCCTAGGACCGTCGCATATATTGAAGCCTTCCTATATAATTTGCATACTTTCTTATGTCAAGTTTAGTCCGTATTTAGTAAAAGTAAACCAAACGTACGTCCTCTGCTAATGGGAAAAATAACTTTTCAAAAAAGATGGAAAGTACTAACCAAAAAGTCATGCATAATTTTCAATTTGGCATTTGCTAGACAATAATGCATTAATGCAAATTTTAAATGCATAATTTCAAAAATTGAACTACAAAATTATGATATGATAATATAATTATCAGAGAAAGATGTTGTTTCAGTCAACAAGCGCCGGCATCGTGAAAAATATATGAGTCCGTTACTCTTTTTTTTTTTTATATATTTTATATTTTTTTTCAAGGCTCCCTGCTGACGAGATCTCTTCTCTTCATAATTTGTGCGCTACACGACTTTTGCACACGCGAACACCACAATTGATCTCCCGGTATCGTCCGTTGTGCTTGAATTTAATCCGTCCATTTCATCAAGATTCGTTTTGGTCAATGGATACTTATCTCTTTTGTTTAGTGTTTGACTTGTAAACTTCGTTGGCAATGGAGAACGAGTCGACCCGGTTCAACTTTGCAAGGTGATTTCTCGATCTCTAGTGATCCGTTTCTGCTAAGAAAAGATTCTATGGCTTTCTCTCACTTTCCTCTACTCGTACCTGCTCTCAATTTGACTAGACGACCAAGTTCAGATAAGGTTTAATTTCAAAATCTCAACATGGTTACAGGTTCAAATTGAAGCATATAGTCTGTCAATAATCTATAGAAATGGGTTGGGAAGCATCTCAGGCGTCTATGTCGTGCATTCGTATCTTCATTTCGCTTGTCTCAGTGTGTTTTGGTGGTGCGATCAATTCTAAGGTTTCTGTTTGGGAACAAGTTTGTGAGCACGGTGAAGTTGTAAACAAGGCATTCGGGCGATCAATTTGATAAGAGGGATCATTTTTGTTAGCTCTTGGTCTCAGTTTTCACTTGGCACTGATACTGCAACTGACACAATTGGCTGCATGGTTGAATTAGTTTTACTGATGGAAGTGCTTGCCACTGATTAGGTTCATGAATGTAATTGAAACAGGAGAAAAAATTCAGGTTAGTCTTTGACGCAAATTGTATCTTCGTCTGACAAGGCCGCTGAAGGATTGGTTCTGTTTTACAGGTTAAGATTTAGGCTAGTGAATAAATGTGTTTCTTCCTTTTTTCTTCTTCTCCGGAGTACGTTGGTGTTTAAGCATAAAATTGATATGTGTCAAGTGCCACAATTTTCTCCTACTTATAAAAACAAATATAACTCCTTCAAAATATATATATATATATTAGAAATAAAAATAAATATATGAGATCAAATTAACGAAATTCTTATGCTTGTGTATTCACATTAAATGGTGTTTTGCTCAGATCAGAGATTCCTACATCTCCTAAATTGATCCGACCAACTCCATCTTGTGTGAAGCACATAGAGAATGAGTTAAAGTTATATCCTTTGTTTTCCAAGATTTACGTCCCTGACAACTTGCTCATGCTGAGCACTATCAAACTGTCTGGTGCACCTCCATTTGTGAATGTACCAGTCTGCATCTGACCACAACTAAATAATTTCAAAGTTGAAAAGGATATGAGATGCTGGAATAAGTACACTGATTCCAGGTTACAATTGATAATTCCATCAAGATATTTAAAAAAAGAGAAATATATATCTGTTCTGAGACCCATCCATGTATTCAATACTCGAGGAAAATATTTACTAGTGATAGGAATGGTCAAATCTGCAGCCGTTATCTCAATTTTGATAGATTAGCCTATGTTGGTGTCTCGAGTAGATCCATAATGATGCTGGTTGAGGGGAATGAAGATCATGGAGGAGCAGTTTACTTGACCTCTCCCTAATGTATGTTTGTCTATTTTTTTTGTGTGATCATGGAGGACCAGGAGGAGTAGTTTACTTGACCTTCCCCTAGTTTTCTTGTTGATTGTGTGTGAGTTGAGTCTTAGTGTAGAATACCGTAACAGTTTGTAAGTTTACTTCCAAGTTTGAATCGAATTAGTAGGTATTTGCCCACTTGGGGCATATTTCAATAGAGTATTAATGTATTATCACTAATCTCGAGTCTAGCAAGCTAGTGGTGGCTTTATTCGAATTGGTGGCAATAGAGAGTGGCTACCATTATCAGACACTTGGTCGTACCTACAACAGAGATGGGACTGGTGAATTTGACTGAGATGAATAGTTCTGAAATGTAAAATTTAATTTGAATGTGCCACATGAACAAAACTCCAAATGAGAAGTATGGGTAACAAGAGAGAACTCCATCTCTGAGAGATTTTGGGTTGTGCATTTTTTATCCTTCTTATAGTCCTATTTTAGGATGTTTTAATGTGTTAGATAATTGTATCTTTCAGTGTGTGCGTTTTTCCCATTTAATTTGTCTCTTGATGTATATTTGCACAGGCCCACAAACTAGTTCAATAGTAGGCCTTTTCAAACTTCTCTTAAATGTCTGCGCTTCTAGTTCAATAGGTCTCTTTTCCAACTACTCTTAAATGTCTGCGGTTCCGGTTTGTAGACCTGATCTTTACGGATACCATCATCAAATTTCTGGCTTAATTTTAATATTTAAAAGTTTAAATATCACAAAAAAAAGTTCAGGAAACTACATAGATAATTGTCAGACAATTTTACAAACCTTAAATAACTATTATTCAGAACCTGATTAGTGACTATGCAAAACAGTGGAGATTAATTCGAGTTTAAATCCCTCAAGACTTTAAGCGTGCATTTAATAGAATATAATAAGATTCTGACAACCAAAACGAAATATACAATACAGTTACTTTGAACATTAATAATTAATAATCGATCATTTTGTGGAAATACTAAAACCAGAAAAGAATTGACAATACAGACCCAGGTTTGCTTCTCATGTGGTTTATGTGAAAGTAATTAAGCTAGACAATCAATCAAAAGTCTCAGGATTTAGGAAAATGCTAAAGATACCCGCATGTTAAATTGAACCTGATATTTAGCAAGCAGGCGAACCAAATAATGAGACGATCAACTAAAAGCCTAAATCAATCAAAATGCAAGTGGGGTCTTAGTCTTAACAGGACACTTGTCAGAATCTGAATGTTACCAATAAGGTAAACAATTTGTAATAAAAAAGTATATATCGATCATAAAGCAACAGAAAAGAACGTCAATATATGACTTCTTAATAATAACCCTGGAATCAACATCATTTACACTTTAATCATGCAAAACAACCTACTTCTAATGGAACCTGATAGTATGATCCCATGGCTGATCCCTCTCTTCCCCAGCACATCTAATTGGAGATGAAATGAACTCTCAATTAAATACACTGAAGTTCATTCAGCCATGGGCTGTGTCTCCAGCCAAACCACAGATTGAAAAACAAAACAAAACCGACAAAAGCAGATTAAAAAATATTTTGGTTTTTTATCCACATCAATATCTACATAACCCCATTCGGCACCTAATTTATCTGATTTCTGTCCTGTTTTTGGGTTTAACACCCTCCATTCTCCTCAACTCGGTACGCAAGCTCATTCTTTTCCTGATCAACTTCAATACAAACAGTTGAATTCTCAAAAATCTGCTCTGTTACTAACATGATGGCTAAGTGGTCTGTCACGCGCTCCTCTATCATCCTCTGAATGTTTCTCGCACCATATAACTACAAAAATGAATATTTGAAAGAAAAATGTCAGAGAAGTGAACACATAATTTGGACCATTGATTCTGTAAAGACAATTCAGGGATTTGTTTACATACCATATATTCAGGATTATTGGACTCGGTAAAGATGTCCAAAACTGCATCAGTGACGCGCAAGGCAATTCCTTTCTTGGCAAAACGTGTAGCCACATCGTTCATGTGACGCCTTGCCACCTCCCTGAGCTCATCACGAGATAGCCGGTTCAGTATAACAATTCTATCAACTCTGTCCAGAAACTCTGGTCTAAAAAACTTCTTCACCTGAAAATTACAAAAATCATAAGAAATTTGTTGTGTTATCTCAAACAAGCAATCAGGTATGGCAAATTATTCACATGTTTTTCCTTTATATTATTCCTCTTAACTCAATTCTTGTTTCCAAACTTTGCATAAGGGTAATATATAATGTTTAATCCATTTACTTCAATATTTAGAAAGATAATGCATGCACAAAAATTGCACCTCTTTAATAACAAGAATTTTATGGGCATCATCTAATGTAGCTGGACCTTGCATATCAGTAGGGAAGTGTTCAGAACCGAGATTCGAAGTCATTATGATGACAGTGTTGCTGAAATCAATAGTTTTTCCTTGATTGTCAGTCAACCTACTAGCATCAAGGACTTGCAACAACAGATCCAGCACTGCAACATGAGCCTTCTCTACCTCATCGAACAATATAACGCTATATGGCTCTCTTCTTACTTGTTCTGTCAGTTGCCCTCCTTCGTTATATCCAACAAGCCTGTTTGTACAATAAAGAGAATTTAAGCAAGCAGTCTGTCAATTTCAGAAGACTAGATTTTAAGACCACATAATACTTATTTAAACATTTCAAATTCAGTTGAAACAAGAGTATACAACAAAACTAATATCAGAGCCCAAACATTTTAATTAAATGCGCTTAGCCCATAGGAGAATGACAAAGCCCAAGACTTACAGCCCAAAGGAAAAAAGAAACTTGATAGGATTTAGGAATAATGGGTCTGGCTTTAGGAATGATGAATTCAGATTGAACTAAAATACCAAGGAATTTTGCATTTAAGCCCCAGACAAGGTAAAATCACATATAATTCACTTTAGCCCCTCCAAATAACTGGTTTCACAGAACAGCCTTCAAAAAATTTCCAAACCGATAACTGTAACAATTCCAGACATAAAAGCAAGCAACAGATTAACATATCATCACTTGGAGGGATTGACAACTCAAAAACGCACGAACAATACAATAGAATAACTGCTACAGGCCTGAAAAATCACATACCCAGGAGAAGCACCAATCAGGCGTGCAACTGAGTTCTTTTCCATAAACTCCGACATATCAAATCTGACGAGTAGATTTTCGTCGCCAAATAGTTGCTCTGCCAGTGCCTTTGCAAGCTCAGTTTTGCCAACGCCCGGAGGACCCAAAAGGATAAACGAGCCTATTGGCCGTTGCGGCTTGCCAAGCCCAGAACGAGATCTTACAATTGCTGTGGCCACAGCATTGACTGCGTCATCTTGACCAACCACCCTCTGGTGTAGCCTATCTGCCAGACTAGCCAACAATGTTTTCTCATTTTGGCCTAGTCGAGTGACTGGAATGCCAGTCCAACAGCTAACAACCTAAAGGTGGCAACCAAAAGAAAAAAATATTATCACACAGATATATTATATTGTAAATGTCCTTATTCTCAAGTGAAAAAAGATCAATTCCATACCTCTGCTATGTGTTCAGGTCCCACTGTTTCTGTGAGCATTACATTACAACCCATCACTTTTTCAGCCTTCGAAATGGCTAAGTCGGTACGACGCAGATCATGCTCAATGTCAGACAAACGAGCCTGGTCCATTTTCTTTTTGGCCTCTTGTTGGGAAGACAATATCTCTCCACGCCAGTGTTTCAGTTTCCTGTACTTATCTACCCGCAGCTTCTCCATTCTGTAAGTCAGTTTCATATCCTGAAGCTTGTCTTTCAATTCAAGCAGTTCTTTTTCGACCTCGAGAACTCGGGCTTTGCTGGCGCAGTCATTTTTTTTATCTATTGCTTGCAACTCGAGTTTCAATGAGATCTCCTGTTCTTGAAGTTCAACAATCTCAACTGGGCAATCAAGCTGTAGTCTGACATTTGCAGCAGCCTGTTGTACTAATTTAATTGCTTTGTCAGGCTGATGACGACCTATAAGAAAGGGAATGCAATCATTAGTTTCAAGAACTAATAGAGTAATACTCGTAATTTTCATCCTAAGAAAAAAAGGATGCAAATTACTGATGAGTGAGCCAGCCACTTGGTACGCTTGTAGTAAGGTTCAGTACCTATCGGTTTTAGTTGTTACTAGCGACATTTCATTTATTCTCCTTGCATACTCTAACTCAATTCAGATGAGGTTCTATTCTGTATGCACATTTCTTATAATGTTCCCAAAATACCCCTAGAAATATTCTCGACTATTTAGTTCTTATGCATATTCATTACTTATGGGCAATGCTAATATGTTAGCACAGTATCTCTATGGGGGAATTGAAACCATGACTATAGGACTAGTTTCTAGTATCTCTAACTATCAAAGCCTCTGACCTAGCACAACCAGCAATATGGTTCTCCGCAGTTCATTTTAATCCTACATTTGCATGAGGTAACTTGCCTTTTTAATAGCTTTCAAGTGAATTGTATAACAGAAAAAAAGAATTACAATTTTCATTAAGGTGAATTGATACATTGGTTTATACTATTTTCATCTAATTGAACTATTCATGTAAGTGAATTTTATATATTACTTTGCCATTAATCATGCTTCAAAAGCTAATTGAACTATGCTCACCACTAATGTAACGATTTGATAGCTCAACGGCCACCTTGAGAGTCTCATCTTTTATCCTTAAACCTTCATTATCATATTCGATCTTCTCTTTTATACCTCTCAAAATATTTAGCGTATCAGCCAGGCTTGGTTGGGTCACATGCACAACCTGAAATCTCCTTTCAAAAGCTTTATCTTTCTCCACGTACTTCTTGAACTCCTTGATGGTCGTGGCACCTATGCACCTCAACCAACCGCTATCAAGCATCGGCTTTATAAAGTTTGCTGCATCCATCGAACCCTCTGTACTGCCAGCACCAAGTAGAGAATGTATTTCGTCTATGAATAAGACAATCTTCTGACTAGACCGTTCTACTTCCCTCAAAATTCTTATCAATCTCGCTTCAAATTCACCTCGGTATGCAGCACCGGTCAACAGACTCCCAATTCTAATCTCTATAATTCGCACATCTTTAAGACAACACGGGACGTTTCCTGATATAATTCTCTGTGCAAGCCCTTCAACAACAGTTGTCTTTCCCACACCAGGTTCACCAATAAGTAGAGGACTACGGTTGTGTGTATAGAGAATTTGAATTAATGCTCGTATTTCCTTATCCCTTCCAATAACCGGATTGCGATTCTCAGCATCCTAAAACAAGAGAGAAAAAATTCATTCAATTAGATTATCTTTTCTGGTTGCTTGCTTTACACAGAGAGTTGATACTTTAAACAGAATGCAAAGTAATAATTTTCCAATTAAGCAGTTATTAAAACAATCAGCTAATTTGAGTAATTTAATTAATCAATGGCCCAATTAGCTATATAGTATAGGATTAATTAAAGCAACTGATAATCAGTAGTACGATAAATTCTAGAGGTCATGGTTGATTCAAGCAATTACTCATACAGAACTGATTATTCAGTGGCACAATAAATTACAGAAGTCATGGGAGATGGATTTAAGCAATTACTAACATGAGCAATAGCACAGTCAAGCAATTAGTAATTAAACAATAGACCAATCAACATATTAAAGAAAAACTCCTGCCTTCGCTAAAACAAACTACAAAACGGGTTGAACGGTAAAATTAATCACAGGGAAAAAAAAATCAAGAAGCCAAGATCCTCTTGTCCAGAGGCACAACTAGTGGGTTGCAACATTCACTCAACATCTCAAAGCCCTGAGGCAAACCAGTTTCATTTTGGACCATAATAGTGGCAGATGAACAAAGAGTTTAAATGCATTGTACTTAATTTGTAATGGGCAATTAGTGGTCCATTTCTGCCTGACAAATGGTAATTACTAATTAGATAGGTCCGTTAACATAGAATTGTAATATTTATTCCATGTATGTTAATAATGAAATCACACACATGCCTCAAGACACATCTGCTCTGTTGTACCCCTAACCCCTCATCAAATAAGTAGTGCGGGGCAGGAACCCAAATAGAAAGACCATTTCTTTGGTTGGAACAAGGGGGCTGGGTCAGGGAGCATAAAGAGGTAGTGTGGAACCTTAAATTTGGAAACCATTGATCACCAATTAACCAGCTACGAACTTATTCCCCAACCAATTTGGATGATTGAAGGACATAATTCAAAAAAAAAAAAGAAAACCCAAATGTTGTACGTGTGTAAAGACCATACTTTTCCCTCTTTGACAATTAATAGCAAAAAACAAAACATACACAATAAATAAAGAGTTTAAAGTAAAGCATTTACCTCGAGCGTGCTCGATTGATGACGTCAATGAGAGACGGAGAGGGGCCAACCACATCAGGCGCAACCGACGGAGAAGGGAGTCGCTTGACGGCGTGTGACATGGCCATTCTAAAGGTATAGGAGGCGTATCTGTGGCCAGCGGAGTCATCAATGGCTCGTTGGAGAAGGCCGTAGTAGTCGGAGACAAGAGCACCGGCGACGTGGCAAGGCGTGATCGCAGCATTACGGGAATTCAATGCCCACCACCTCGCCTTCTCAAGCGCATCGCTCAACTCGGCTGTTTGTTCGTCGGGATTAATCATTTCCATGTCAATTTGTTTACACTGGAAAATCGAACTAACCAAAATTCGAAATTCGAAATCGAACTTGAGAGAGTTAAGAGTTGTTGGTATGGTCGATACGAGAATGAGACTTTGAGAGTAGAGCTGTCAAACGTGCATATTTGGCACGTAAATGACCTCTGCCGTTTATGTTCCGTGAAAATGAACGTCACACCTATTAATTTCGTTTACGTTACGTGGTTATTGCGGAAATGAAATTGATTACGTTTAACGTTCCGTCTGTACTGAACGGAAGAACGTAACTGACGTTGCTAACGTTCAAAATTTTGCAGATAGGATTGGTACCATTGAAGGAATAACACAAAACAAATTTAACTTAAATCAAAACAGATATGAATAACAGATAGGATTAACTTAAATCACAAAATTAATTTCACAAAATAATTTCTATCGAATAGTTGGATCTCATATTTATAAACCCCTAAGATACAAAGAACTGAAAAGTCTAGATACATCAAAGAAAACTAATCTTGAATTCAAAATTCACATCAAACAGAAAGAAAAAAAAAATTGAAAATTGAGAAAAATTTTCACTTCTCCAACTCCTATTTGTAATAGAACTTTTGGTTCTAATAACAAGTAAGAAGCACAACAATGCTAAAAAGCATCTAATAGTCCGTAATTGCTCAATCCAGAAAAATTAGTAATTGCTTAACCCTGCAAACCCAAAATTGTCTAACCCAAAATCAGAAAAACCAGTAAACCAGAGAAAAACCAGTTAACCCAAAGTTGTTCAATTAAAAATTGCTCCAACCTGAGCTCTGTCGACAGGCGACACGACCGAGCTCTGTCAGCCACCACCTGAATTCTGTCGAGGTAGAGGTAGAGGAGGGAGAAGAGGTACAAGGAGGTGGGGTCTGTTGTTCTGGGGCAACCACCTGAGCTCTGTCGTGGCTGAGCTCTGTTGCTCGAGGTAGAGGTACAAGGAGGACGAGGAGGTCTGGTGATCTGGGGCGAGAGGAGAGGAAGATGTCTGGTGCTCTGGTGAACTCGAGAGAGAAAGAGGAGGAGGAGGTCTGGTGCTCTGGTGCGAGAGGTGAGGACGACCCCCCATGGCTCGAGAGAGAGGAGGAGGAGGATGTCTGGTGCTCTGGTGCTCTGGTGGGTTTCGGATGGAGCTCAAGTTAGAAAGAGGAGGCAGGCGATGGAGACGAGAGCGGGAGAAGAGATGTGGATAAGAGCTTGAAGGTGTGGCCATGGTCGTCGGTTGAGAACAGGAGAGAGAGAAAGCAGGCTCTGTTGGGGAAGAAGAAGGTGAGTGAATGAGGAGATACAACGGCGCCTCTATTTCTCCGCTCTGTAAGTACTTAGCCTTAATTTTTGGATGAAAAGAAAAAAGAACAAATGCATCACAGGTTATTTGGGCTTCAAATTTTTGGATGGGCCACGGAAGAAACGTGAGCAACGGAACGAAAATGAAGAATTTCGTTTATGTTTCGTTTATACCAACGGTATCAATTTCATTTTCGTTTCTGTTCCACACGTTGAAACGCAACAAATATCTCTTCTGTTTCTGTTCCACCAGGACGGAACGGAACGGAAAACGTTCAAAACGGTACAATATTGACAGCTCTATTTGAGAGTGACTGTGCACACTCTCCGATGCTTTCTTTCTTTCTTTCTAATGAGACTTTGGAAGTTGACGACTTTCACGCTTTCTTTAAAGAAAAAGAAAACCAAGAAATAAACAAAGACGGACGCACCCAGAACAACTGGATAGATCCAGTATCTTTGAACTGCACCTTTCCTTTTCTGGTCCAATACCCGTTTAACCCCTGGTTATTTCTAAAATTACTTCCACAAAAAACAAAAGGCTAAATTGCTTTTTCTTTTTTTCTAAGGAAAAAGCCCATGGGCCGAAACCAGAAATTATATACACCATCCAACTAAAAACCATCCATTACCATCCATAGGCCAATTAAGGCTTAATTGGGCTTTTCGGAAGAGAAATTCCGCGTCCCAGACGCTCCAGAATCCCATTTCCGCGCGATGACGTCATCAAAAGTGTTTCAGCGACTGCATCAATTGAGGTGACGTCAGCAATTTTGACGCGAAGACGACCTCAATTTGGGTTCAACTTGATACCATAAGGGTTCATATAAGCATGTTTAAGTGTTCTATTTGTTACGAATTATAAAATAGCCGAAGATTTTATTTGTCCAGTTTACAATGTTAAAGGTTCACCTTTATTTTTTAAGTGTTCAGTTTGTTCCAATGAAGGTTGTTCACGTGTTCACTTTTATTTTTTAAGTGTTCACCTTTATTTTTAAAATGTTCACTTTTTAAAAAATCTCGATATTTATTTGTTCACTTTAAATTATTAAAGATTCATTTTTATTTTTGTAAGTGTTCTGTTTGTTTAAATAAATTAGTATTAATTTATAAGTTTTGTTCAGGTTAAAATAGTAAGGGTTCAGTTAAGACGGTTAAAACGTTCACTTTTATATGTGTAAGTGTTCTGTTTGATGCATGAAGTTTTAAAAAAATATATTTCATGTTTGTTCAGTCATCCACCAATGTTCAGTTAGGTACAATATAGAATACAGTGTATATCACAATATAGAGAATATCTTGACAGTGACACTTGTTCATACAAGAAGATTAACAGTTTCAGCAGCAAAATAAAAGCACAACATACTACATAGTAGCCTCCACATCACAACATACTACACTAGTTCATACAAGTCAGAATTGATAAAACATAAACACTAAAATAACAAAGAGAACTTGTAAACACATTTTCATTAGAAACAAAAGAGACCCTCCATGTCAGCAACCCAACCATCACATCTATGAGTAGAGAGAAGACCCTCCATGTCAGCAACCCAACCATCACATCTATGAGTAGAAAGAAAACCTGTTACAATTGAATGTAAAGAGATACAAGCTGTTAGCAAGATGATAAAAAAAAATAGTATCAAAGGATGTAACCAGTACAAGCATGTCAGGATTCGAAAGTAATAAGAGTACCTAATGACGCAAGATGGAAGCCACTTTGTTGGCAGTATCCTTCAACAGACGTGATGCAAGGATATACTTGTCAACAGAAACATCAATCTGATAAACAGAAAAATAAATAAGTTTGGTATAAAAGGTTATAAATATATATGAAAGTTTCATGGTACTTACATATCCAATCGGGAAGTCTCTGCTAACTACTTTGCACACAAGTAGCCTAAGCAACTGCAGAGTATTGAAGAATAAATTTGCCTGTTCATATATACCATCAATCCATTCTATGCGTAGGTCCATGTATTTCCTGTCATTAGCACGCCACGCCAGAAAGTGTCTGAGACAGTTGACATCACTTTCTACCTGATCATTTATGATATCTCTGCTCACACCTGGACAATATATCTCAGCAGTGTTTGCTCTCAGGTTAAGTATAGTCATCCACCAATGCTTGTCGTCAAAAGTAGAGAATAGCACCAAAATGTCTGACTCTAGAAATTCAGGCTGAAGCAAATGGCTTGCTTTCTCTCTAATTGTATCAACATTTCCAGTAAACAATTCAATCTACAAAAATATAAAATTATAAAATGTAATTTGAGATATTGAACTGCTCTCAGTTCTGGAATAGAAATCTATGTGAACAGTTGTGGTTATTATGTAATCCATTCATACAACTTAGTGAACCAAAAATAATCAGAAGAAGATCAATCAGTTTAATGATTTTGTTTTCAAATAAAAAATAAAATTAAAAAGTAAAATAAATACTAACAAGCTGAAGTTGATTTATGACATTCCACTTCAAAGCGGCATCCACTTCTCTATGGATCAAATCTAGCAAGCAGCAGATCACCTAATTTTTTAGTTACAAAAATGCAGTCAATAAATAATTTGTCCATTTCTGTAGAAACAGTAATAAAAAATGTTTATTATAAAATATAAGACATACATTTTGTGGAACTATAGTTCTCGTTAAAAACCTTAACAAGTCGTCTGAGGTAACCAAATTGAAGCCACTGTCATAAACAACCTTTGGTGCCTTGCCACTTTGCATATTTTGAACCAAAGCAAACATGGCATCATTCAGATCGTCAGAGCAATCTCGCCTAGCACTAAAATCAAAGTCCCTCCAGAAAGATGCAAAATCTGTCTTCTTCTTTGCCTTCTTACCATCACCTCTATGATCAAAAGGGTCTGTATAGGGGCTACCATATCTCTTATTGGACTTGAAAACGCGACCCCTGGTACTTGTTTTTTTCCCAGCCTTTTTTGTGGTTTCAGCCTATTGATCAAAGGTACCACAGATTTTCTCATTTGAGAGCATCCAGAAAAATTGCATTCCTTCAATTGTTTCTGCAATTAAAGTAGACATGCAGCACATAATAATAGAACAACTCAAAGTTTCATCAATTGAAAATTTATTGTATCTAACATAACAAAGATACAAATATATATTGTACATTTATTGTATCTAAATGAACATTTATTGTATCTAACATAACATTTAACAAATTCACATTATCCCTTAATGTCTTGTAAGAAAACAAATGTACATTTCACTTCATGGCAAAAAAGGGAAAAAAAAAACTAGAAAAATGGACCAGGATCAAAATGATCATCAGAATCCCTGAAAAATTCTATAGCATCACACAATTCACCAGCAGCCTCAAAAAATTCCGGTGGTGTACCAGGATCGTCCGCTGGTGTACCAGAAATTTTTGGTGGTGTGCCAGGATCGTCACGTTCACTCTCACTACTTGATGTTAGACCTAAACCTAGACTAAATGATGGTAGTGATTTGTCATCCCATTTTGGACGAGGGACTTCGATCCAATGATTGAGGGTCAAATCATTTTGATCAACAGCATGGACCCCTGCAAAAAAGTGAATATTTTTTGAACAGATATCACACCTATTTCAATCAACATGAACCCCTTTCAGTTGTAAATTGACGCTTACCATTGGAGACATCTTTCTGTTTGTTCACTTCGCCATGTCCACCGGTTGGATTGAGTGGTTGGGTCTGCCCACTGCCACTACCACCATCCTTCCTTCCATTACCATCGTCAGTATTGGGGGTTTGTGGTGTTGGGTTTGTACTGACAGTGCTACCGCCTCCGCCACCGCCGCTATCCCCATCCTTTCCGCCACCATCATTATCCTGATTATTGTTCTCTTGCTCCTCATTGTCCTCATTGTTATCTTGCTCCTCATTGTCCTCAGTGTTCTCTTGCTCCTCAATGTTATCGTCATCTACATGATCATAAATGTAAAAGTGGACAGTAATGAATAACAGGATGATTTTGTTATTAAAAACTGAACATTTATGTTAATAAAAGCATCCATTTAAGCAATAACCATATCAGATAGTAACAATTAAAGGTCAATAATATGTATGTACCTTCTTCCTGTTCCTTTGAACCACCAGCTTCGTCAGCAGCCGTCTTCTTGGGAGCTTTTGGTTCCTTTGAACTCCTCTGAACAGGAGCAGCTGCTGGATGTGCTTCTTTTTTGGACCTTACAATCCTCTTTCTTTTCTGCCCGGCTACAAGAGGAGGAGGCCTAACTATCATATCAGGTGGCATCCCGCTTCTCAGCAACTGACGCTGGTTATCATGAAGTGGAGCTGGTTCTTCAACAATAATCTGTCCAGATGTGACACCATTAAAAACATCAGTGGCTGCAGCAGATGTCATCCTTCTATTGAGGTCCCAGTTATAATACATGGGTAATCCACCTGACATTTTCATGTGCCCATGCCTTAGCTGACATCTCTGATAGAACCATACCTGTGTGAATGTAAAATGAACATTTGTGGAAACTATTAGATCAGCACATAAAATAATTGATCACGTTCAGTAATATTTGACAAAAGAATGCAAGAACTTACAATAACAGCTAATGCACAACCTCCAATGCAAATAGACTTGTTATCCTTCTTATTAGGATGACTGTGATCACACGCATCTACCATATGCTGAGTGATAGCCGTATGGACAACCGTTGCCCATGCATATTGTCGGTGCTGTGCAAAATCACCAGCTACATGAATTAAGCTCATATCAACCCTCCCACTTGCTGTTGGGAACAGCAACATTGCGAAGACGTAAAGGACCAGTAAAGCAATGAAATCATCAACTGATTGCTCATCGTTTTTCTCTAGTAGGGTAATCAGCACCGCCTCAAGCTTTTTGTACCCCACATGATTTTTGGGGAAATTAGATTCATTCTCCTCCTCGTCATCTGCCTCTTCTGCCTCCTGAGAAGGTGCCGCATGAGCATCTTGTTTGTCATCAGGGAAGTATACTGTCTTGAGACGGTGATTGATATCACCAATACGCATCCTCTGCCCTCCTTCGTGATACATCTGTAGGAACCCTCCCTCCTCACTTAAACCTATTAAGAAATAAAGCAAATAATTAATATTTGGTGTTAACATGCACCCAAAAATACAATTTAAATGTACATATTGTCCTTAAAAAATGTGTACTGAATAAAATGAAAATGGATAATACCTAGACCAAGTGCAACGTCCCGGACAATGAATTTCAGTGTGCAACCGGCGATTACAAAGGCCTTGGCAGTAGGGTCAAATGAATCAAAAATCACTTTGAAGAGAGAATTCCAAAGCAATATTGGGGGCATTTCAAAAAAGTGGGCAAAAGGGTGATTGTTCAGTTTCTGGCGATGTAGGTCGGTCATAAGAGTCGCCAATTTTTCTTTGTAAAAGTTGACCATATGTGTCGGCCGACAACGCAGAATCACGTTCTTACCAGCTGTATAGGAAAAAAACATACTTCAGAACAAATTGAATAACAATTTCAAAATTTGAATTTAAAGTGAACACTTATGGCTTTAAAGTGAATACATATGAATTTAAAGTGAACACATATGAATTTTAAGTGAACATATACTGTAAAATAAAATATGAGTACAAGAGGAAAAAAAAATACCAGAAGGGAGTGTACTGTAAAATAAAATATGAGTACAAGAGGAAAAAAAAACTACCAGAAGGGAGTGTGGACACATCAGATCTTGGAGCATTAACTGGCCGATCACTTCTAGCGGCAGCACGTGGACGAGCAGTACCTGGGAAAATGGTGTGTAACACCAAATGAATCAGATTTTTTAAAGCAAAAATTATACAGAATAGAGATGATATTAAATTTTTAAAAGTAGAATGCAATAGATAATACCCCGTGTGTTGCCGACTGGTGTGCCGCTTTGGCGAGTACTACCTCGTGTTGGAGTACGACTTGAAGAAGGTTTGTCTAATAAGTAATGTAAAAACATTACAATCAGATTTAAAACTTGAAAAGTGTAACATATGTTAAAAAGGCATAGAACAATATATGCATTTAGTTCATTGTTGGCAACAAAATGATCTCTTGTAGAAACATTATTATCTCTAATTAAAACTAATTGAACCCTTATTCAATTTACATGTAATAAAAATACATTAACCTTGCATATAACGGTATATTCCTTACTGATCATATAATTGAACAACTAAGGCAGGAAAATGAACAATTAGTCGTGCTATAATGATCAAATTGAAACGAATTGACAATTATATAATACTACTGAACACGTAGTATTGACCATATCTACTCCCTCAAATTAAATAGTAACTCATATGTACTAAAAACTTATAATTCACACACTGTCGGACAGCATTCTATGTTAAAAATGAACTAAGATGAAATTAACAGATAATATTGACAATAATCAACAATAAATATGAGAAACGATCTAGATAAACAAGTTAGGAGGGCTTAAAATCCTTACTTTTTGATAGATCCTTCGAAGCCACAGCCTTCTTCCCCATCTGATCAGTATTGTTATTGTTCGGCTGAGGAACCCTAATGCGGAGGTCGAACTTGGCGTGTAGAGTGGTGGAGTGGTAGAGTTCGCCGGATACGGAGAGAAACTCAAACCCTAGGTTTTGATTTTTTAGAGGAGAGACGGAGAGAGCGAGAGGAAGACGAGCGAGTGAGGAAGAGAGTTGAATGAAATGGGGAATGGATTCCTCCAGTGTTCGCGGAGACATTTATAGCAACACTGGTCAAAGGACGCTTTATGTGGTCAAAGGTCGCGTAAGTTCAGCCGTATGTATATAATAATAAGGCAACACATGATCCCTTAGGTAAACAATATTATCCTTAGAAGAAACTAAATCAACCTTTAATTAATTAATATATTAATTGATTCGACAGTTCTTATTTACACGTGGATAACAATTATTTGTCGAAACTTAGTGAACCCTTGTACAAACATTATAATCCTTTGTTAAAACAAGTTGAACCTTATCTAATTTACATAAAGAATGAATGGACACGTGTTTGTTAGACGTGCTATAATCAGTTCCTTTGCAATATGAAACTAATCCCTTGTGGCAACAAACAGAACCTTTGCCTAGTAACAATGGTAATATGAAACGATAAAATTATAAATAAATTATTTCACAGAGCTGTTTCCTAGTAACTGAACAAGAAATATTTGTGCAGTGTATCAAAAATATCATACATACAAATCGATAAGATCTATGTAACTATATAGCATTGAGATTACAGCACGAAAAATCTATAACAATGTTTACATTTCAATTCTATGTAACTATATAGCATTTTCAATTATAATATGCTAATTACAGTATAAGAAAAATATTCTTTCCTGCCTAACTCATATGTAACTAAAATTTTATTAGCGGAGATAATGTTTTCAACAAACTCATCAGTCCATCGAGTCTTCCAGCAAAAGCATGATGCCTTGGTTGGAATTGAAATCTGCCCAAAAAATAAAAAAAGAGAACAAGTTAATCCATACAAAATACGTGTCACTAACAGTAAAGTACTGAATAAAAATTACCATTAATTTTGTTGTGACCTAATCCACTTCTTTTTTGCCTCGTCCTTTTTCTTCTCTAGTGTTGACTTCTTCCTATTCACTGGAGGTCGACCCCTTTTGCGCCTTTTAAGCGGGTCTTTCACAGAGATATCTTCATCTTCAATTCCAGTGCCGATGTGTTCATTTGATCCACCTTCAGCTCTTAGCCCACTACTGTTTTGACCGACACTTTGGGTTGTCTCTGTGACTTTAGCAATGGAAATCATCAATCCATTGAGACCTTCAACAACACAATGCTGGGTGTGTTCATCTAAGGCTGCATAATCGATGAGCCTCTGGTAAACTGGATAAAGGATCAAATGCAGGTTGTTATGGGCGTCCCGCCTTTCTCTTACACTGACGGCTATTGCTCCTTCATTCAAGTAATTTCTCTTAAAGTCTTTACACCATCTGTCCATGATGTACTTCTGTGGAACATGCGGAACATCTTCTTGCTTGTACACGAGCAGCGCATGTCGACACACAAGCCCCTTTGTCTCAAATAGATGGCACTCACAGCTGTAGGTTTGATCTGCGCAATTGAACTCAACCTTAAATTCTTTCTCCCCATCATCAACATTATAGACCTTTGTGTTGCCCAACCGTTCAGAAAAGGTAAATTTCGAGTCGATGAGAGCCTTTATTTCGCCCTGGAACTGAATGAACATGTTGTTGGTGTACTTCTCTGAAAATTGCTGCTCAATTGAATTCCATTGAGAAATAAGCCTCGATCGGCCATGTATGCATTCATAGTTCTCATCCGACTCTCTCCTTCTCAACCTTGACAGAGCCAGGTCAAAACACCTTACAAAATTCCTGAAACATGATAACATTAATCTTAAATGAGATTGTTGACAAGCCAAAAAATAGAAGGAAATGGTACTAGTAACAGTAAGATTGTTTTTCAAACAAAACAACAATGCATAAAAAATGAGAATATGACCAGTTACAATAATGCATTTAATTCATCCCTACATGCATGTAATATAACAATTTTTTACATATAACAGAACCCTTAAAAATAATTAAAACTGGTTTGCAGATATACAACTGTACTAGAAAGTACATCATGACATATAAATTTAACATATATATAGATTGGTGGCATATTTTTATGAATTTTTGATTAAATTAAGCATGAATGACATGCTGTACAAGAATCAACTGTTATAAAAGTTGTAGAACAAATTGTAACAGCATTTATACCACATATAATTCATCCCTAAATGCAAATAAAGAACATTACCAACCTGAAATGGGGCATTTTAAGGGAACATGTAACCAAGATCCTTAAGGCCACAAACCGAACCATTATACGTAAAACCATAACCATTGATTACATAAGCAATTATTGGATAGCGAATAACTGAAGATGAAATTATATTTAAAGAATGTAACCTTAGAGTGGTCTTTGAGTTGACATATTTGTCCAGGAAGGCGTTAATACTCTCACTCCTCTGAGTTGACCTCATTCCAGCCCAGAAAAAATTTGTTGAGGTATACTGGTACCCACATGTGCCTCATGTCAAACATGTCGGTGAGCCAAACATTATCTGCGAAAAAAATAAAATTGTTATATATTGAAAATTAGACTGAGATAAGCAACTAATTTATTGGATAAATACATGATATGCATATGCACATGAGGTAAACATAAATCAATATGTACCTTGCAGCGAATGATGACTGACAGTCAATTCCCATTTGAATTCAAACTCAGATTCTGTTTTTGACTCATAAATGACCTTTCGAAGATCTTTGCCAGCATCTTTATCGTTGCCAATCCTATTGTCCAATTTGTCAAGGATGTGCCATATGCAGTTGATGTCATTATTATTTGTAGGTATTTGGACCGTACTTGGCACTTAAATAACACCCAAACCTTTTAAATACTTAACATTTTACTATGATTTTCCAGGATTTGGCTACGCCGTCGTGTCTTCTCTTATTTTACAGGGTTCTAGGTGTTATTCATGATTTTTCGAGCTTGTAGATGGTTTTTGGCACTTGACATGCTAGATGGCTCATTCCTAGCGCAGGGCACTTCTGTTCCAGCCTCTACTCGACCTGAGTAGATCTCTGCTCGGACCTAGCAAGGCACAGAGTCACAACCACCTTTTCTCTCTCTTTACTCGGACCGAATGACTCATGCTCGGACCGAGTGATTCTACTGATCAACCCGAGCGACACTGTATCCGGCACATGATTCTCCTCTTCTGTACTCGGATCGAGCAATTCCTTGCTCGGGTCGAGCGGTGCCGACTTACAGATTTTGGCAAGTTTTCAAGGATGGAAAGGATGTGATTTTGGTAAGATTCTGCCGACCTAGTGCCCTAACTTGCCTTCCAAGTGCTCCAGACCAGTATATAAGCCAAGTTCTTCAGCGAGGAAGGGATGGACCACCAACCCTAGCCTCCAGCCACGTTGAGACCCTGTTTTTGATGCGACGGCAGCAAAAGAGAGTTTGAGACACGCCTCATCACCTTCCATAGCCTTCAGAGATTATTCTAGAGATATAGAAGGAGTATTTGGTTTATTCTTCCTATGTTTCTATTGATTATTTCTATGGGCTTGTATCTTTATATTTGTGCACTGTTTATTGTTGTTGTTTGCCAAACTATGTTAGGCTAATTTTATGTAGTCTTAGGAGTAGGAAATTAATGGATGTTTGGATGTGATAACTTGATATATTTTGATATGTTATGACTTGATATTTATTTGTTTTGTATTATTACTTATTGCTTGTATGAATTGCTTAACTTAGTTTAATTTACTTCTAGTAGTACGGCCGCTTCTAGTTAAGTTCCAAGGTTAAACTGGTTAGGTTAGTTCTTACAAGTATTTGGGGTAAATCGTAGATCCGACAGGGGAGATTAGTTGACACCAAAAGTGTAGCTTTTAGACAAGTCCAAAAGACCTCTAGATATCCCTAAGAACACAAACAAATAAGTTTAGGTTGATTAAAGTCTATACCAAAAGTTGTGAGTTAATTAACCTAATTAGGGTGAGTAGAGATTAAGCCAGACCCTATTCCAACAAGCGACAGCTGAGGGTAGAAGTCTAAGATTAGCCAACGAACCCTTTATCAAGTTGTAAGGTATCAAAGGAGTCAAGTTAGAACACTTATACGATCTGCTCGGACCGAGCGGGACACTGCTCGGACTGAACAGAGAGTATAAGTCTGGAAATTTAAATTGATGCACGAAAGTGATAAGGTTTGAGTTTCTGGATCCAAACTGAAGTGAAATCCGAATCCTAAGGCGCTTTTATTATTGTTGAAAAACCCAAAAATCAATTACTTGTTTATTGTTTAATTTCATTAGCAAAAAGACCAAAAATATCTACTTGCATTCTTCTAATTACTGTTTCTTTCTTATTTCCTTTCCTAAAACACTAAAATTCATCCGTCTAGATTTTGAGAAAGAACGAGTCTAGTATTCATAGTCCGTCCCTTGGGTTCGACCCTAGAACTTTACCATAAACGATTAGTGAGGTTAAGTCTTAGGTACAAATTTATTTGACCATAGGATTTAATTCCTTCATCAGCAGTGCCGATGACGGGTTTCTGGTAATGTTGCAGCTATTGCTTTTTTCATTGCATATGACTGATCTGTTATGATGGTCAGAGGCGCCTTGCCACCCATGCACTCAAGCCAGTTAGTAATGATCCATTCGTAAGTGTCTGCATCTTCGTGCGTCATCATGGCACAACCAAATATTATGGTTTGTCCATGATGGTTAACGCCGACGATAGGTGCTACAGGAAGGTCATATCTGCATTTAATGAAAAAATCATGAATAAATATGACTTGTGCAAAATGGTTCTGCAATAATCAAAATTATATTAACCCTTCATAGCACAAACTGAACATTTATAATTAATAGGATAACCATTAGTAACAGAAGGTACTAACAGAGGCTATGCATGATCCAACAAATATGCACAATAAAAACAATCAATTCTGGAAAGTGTTGCTGGTGTGCATGATCCAACGAATATGCACAGAAAAACATATTAATAAATATAATGTTTGAAGACGTACTGGTTCACAATGTAGGTGGCATCAAAGGTAATGACATCACCGAAGAAATGATACCAGGACTGAGATGTCGAGTCCGCCCAAAAAACAACATCAAGGCGATTTTCGTTATCAAACCTGTATGAGTAATAGAATTTGGGGTCTTTCTGTTTGGCTTCCCGAAAGTACTACATCAATGCCTCAGCATCGCCTTTATGGAACTTGCCCCGTCTCATCTTTGCTATCAAATTCCTCCCATCGCGCTCAGTGAAACCACAGTGAAGTGGACCACCCCCCATTTCCATCACAGCATTGATGTTGGATGCAATCGAAACACCAGCTCTGTCGTTGAGTTCAAGCTGTTTGATTGCCCAATCTTTGATGGTTCTGAAAGCCTTGATTCTATGTGAGTGTTCGGGGCAGAGAGTATGATTATGCTCCTCCGTGACTCCAGTGACAATCCAAACATTTCTGGTTTGATCCAACTTCAAATACATTCTAGCAGGGCAGGCTTGCTTCTCCACTTTTTTGTTTTTGTCAGGTATAGCCTTCTTAGATGTTTTTTTTGGTTTTTCCACCCTTTGTACAAAGCACAATAACCCTCTGCCTGCCATCCTTGGATGAACCCCCATTTTTCAGTACACCGAAACCACGGTCATATGCATACCGTAAGTAATACAGGTGACCTGCATCGCTGGTAGGGAATTCCATTTCTTTATAAGGCGTGGGAACAACAGGCTGAAGAGGTTGCTGATTTGTTGTTTCCACATCAAATGGTTGTTTAACATCCTCAATGGGATCCCCATCTTGATCAGGTAATTCCTCGATATCATAATCATCGATATCTGACCCACTCCAATCTTCAGCAACAGTTTCACCTTGAGAAAACTGGTAGATATCCCACGCAAGCGGCAAATCAAGCCCTATTGCAACAAGAAAAACAATGCATCAACAATGATAATATGGCCAGTTACAACAATGCATTTAATTCATCCCTACATGCATGTAATATAACAATTGTTCAAATCTAACTGAACCCCTAAAAATAAGTAAAACTGGAATGCTGATATATAACTGTACATGAAATAAATAAAAAGAAAGTACATCATGACATATAAATTTAACATATATATAGAATAATGTCATCTTTTAATGAATTTTTTCTTAAATTAAGCATGAATGACATGCTGTACCAGAATTAACTGTTATAAAAGTTATAGAACAAGCTGTAACAGCATTTATACCACATATAATTCATCCCTAAATGCATGTAATGTAACAATTGTTCACAACTAACTGAACACTTACAAAAAATAAATCATCTGTACCAGAATCAACAGTTATAACGAGAACGTAACAGCATTTATACCAAAATGCACTAATTAGTCAAATAATGAGTAATCAGAATCATATTGAGATAATCAATGGCAATATAAACAATGAAAGAACCTTGAATCCGTAATTATTGACAATTCTGAGTAATAGGGCTTCATTTGTATAGTTATCGCAACAAAATCATCTCACAAAAGAGAGATACAACACATAATGAAATTCGTACAATTATCGCAAAAGGTTCATAACTGTCTAACCTGATCCAGATATCTTTGATGGATTATTGAAGTTTTGTAGTAAAAGTCACCAGATCTACACTTCGGAACAATCCTCTAACGACTCCAGACAATTGCTTCAGTTAAATCGCAACAATTATCTGCATTGAATCCATATCGCAAGAAGAAATCAGTTCAAATAACATTTTCAATCAAATTCGAGAGAGATTGAAGACGAAATCAGTTCAAATAAGATTTTCGGTCAAAATCGAGAGAGATTGAAAACGAAATCAGTTCAAATAAGTTTTTTCGATCAAAATCGAGAGAGATTTCAGTAATGTACCAGTGATAATCAAATTGAGTTGGAATCGAGAGAGATTTGGGGCATACGAGAGAGATTTCACCAATTTTGACCTAATATCGCCTCTTTGATCGGCAGTCGAAGCGGAAAGAAACGATTTCGTATAAAACTGAATTTCGAAAAAACGGAAAGAAATGACAGCGAAAGGTGGTTTTCGTATTTCCTATTGAAGCGGGAAGAGATTTGGGCCATCCGTTGGGCTTGGCGCTGGTCCAGCAGAGGCCTGTGGATGGTATGGATGGTAATCAGTTGGATGGAGAGTAGTAATTACCATAGAAAACCGCGATACAATACAAATTATTAATAATATAATAAAATAGAATAAATAAAAATAAATATAGATGTGATATTCTAAACGAGCGAATATAGGCACCATAGGCCACCAAATTCTTTAAAATTCCTCAAGAACTAAAAAAAAAAAAAAATTTAACATATACTTTTGTAACAATTTAGCTAGAAATTGAACGTCCTATGATCGCGCACTATATGCAAATGCATTGATCCAAAACTGTAATATTATCTTACTCTATCCGTGATCCGAGGAGTTTCTTTTTAGGCCTATATAATGGTTTATAAACAAAATGTGCAAATCTTAAACAACGTTGTTTGGAGTCAGCGCTCAGCAGTCAACTATTTATTTTACATAAACAATTTCTCGAAGCCCTTAAAACACCGGTTAGGATACTATTTCTATGTATTCGTACAAATAATTATTCTTTTAATGTTAAAAAATAATTATTTATTGTGTATTACTATATTTGAAATAATTTTATTTAAAATTACGTCCCCAATATAAATGTTTATAATGTGAAATTATTATTAAACCTACCAAGATAGTGAACATATATATAGGAAAAGTTATGGTTAAATTATGTGTAAATTTGCAAAATAGCAAGTGTATTAAGTTTGGACTAATACAAACTTAAGTTTGGCCCAATACTTATCTTGAATGTATGTAGGTACATTTTGAATACCCGAAGCACAAAATTACTAAATATGAGTTAATAGAAGGAAGGGTGTGGTGCCTCCTTGCGGTGCAAAATGGCCTTTTATTTCCACGGTGCTATCATGCCATAATTTTATTTGTCTTCTGTTTTTACTTTTTAGGCCTGTTTGACGAAAAGATATTTTGTTCGATTATAACATTTTATCGTCTTTAAATCTATCACTGGCCTAAGCAAAGAAACACACCGTAAACTGACAGACCTGAAGGTATCTTTTTTTCCCCCCCTTTTCGAAGAAGATATGTCCTTTTTGTCCAACGGCTTCACCAAGTGCCATAAATCAGTGTTGAATTTGATTAAACATGGTATTTATATTAGTGTCAAAACGATATATGGTACGTATAAATATTGATAACAACAACTAGATGTATGATTATCGCTCATTAATTAGAGCCGTACGTTTGGTTCGTACACAATTTAACTCTTCACAAGTCCTTTGGAATTTTCAAATGAATTCAACTAGCTAGCCGCGAAATATTTTCCAACGATAAAAATTAACTTTTCGTACTCGACAGAAAAAATAAAATAAAATAAACGATCGACTCATCAAACAAATTGAAAACATTACCCCATATTTTTGAAAATCTTTTAGTGGGTTTGTTGACTTGTCCGACTACTCTACGTACCATCTATGGGTTCACAAACTCATTACTCAACTCGGTACACTAGCTCATCTTTTTCCTGAGCTACTTCTACGTATACAGTTGAGTTCTTAACAATCTCATCTCTTACGAACATGACTGCTAGCTTGTCTGTCACCCGCTCCTCTATTGATCTCTGAATGCTTCTTGCACCATATACCTACACAAATGAGTATCAAACGACGGGAGTCAGAGGAAGATACCATCACGTGATATGGTTTTTATTTAATCCTATCAACTAAAGTACATGTTACCAAAACATATTGATGCAAGAAGAGATTATGGATTTGTCACATACATGATCATCACGATCATCAGATTTAGAAATAATAACATCTAGAGCTGCATCGGTGACATGCAAGGCAATGCCTTTCTTGGTGAAACGTTCAGCCACATCCTTCAGATACCGATTTGCCACCTCTCTAAGTGGATCTTGTGATAGCTGATTTAATATAAGAGTTTTGCCAATCTTATCCAAAAACTCTCCCCTGAAATGCATCTTGACCTGAAAAATTCATAAATCAATAAGAAATTCGTTATGTGTTCTCCTCAAACAAAAAAATGCATGCATGAATACAACAAAATATATATATTAGTTCTCCCCATATTTTTCATTACGCTCTTTAACTCTCTTTTATTTACCTCTTGCAAAACAAGGTCGTGTGATACTTTCATGGAAGTATAACCTGGCCTCCTTGTAAGGAGGCACTCAGAACCAAGAGTTGAGGTCATGATGATAATAGTATTGGTGAAATCAACATTTCTGCCTTGACCATCAGTCAATCTACCATCTTTAAGTACTTGAAGCAGCATGTCGCACACTGCCACGTGGGCCCTATCTACATTCTCAAAGAGTATAACACTGCAGGGTTCACTTATAACTGGTTCTGTCAGTTGACCTGTAACGTCTCTGTTTGTACATAACTGACTATGTTAGCATGTAGCTTGCTTTGTTTCAGTATAAGTTTAGTTGTACACAAGTTAATAGTGTTATTAATAAGGCACCATGACCGAACATGTCATGATATGCTATGACATCCAGACGACACTTCATGCCACATAAATATTTTCGTGGTGTGTCCATATATCCTGAACCAAATTGAGTATCGTGGCATAATATGTGGAAAATCAAGACACAAGATGGGATATATAGCACGAAACATGAAATTAATGACATATACAGGACACGACACGCTATATTGCTTAAACTTGAAAAATAGAAGGAAACATTAAAAAGAAAAAGTATGTTTCATATGGAAATACAATTTCAAATATTATCAAACTTTTTCCCATAATTTGAAAAATATATTCTATTTTTCTTTAATTTTGGTATACTTCCCAAGAGCCATTTTAAATAAAAAAATAAATCAATAATTAAAATTGGAAATCAAATGAATTGGATACAATGACACGACAAGTCTAAGGATGACATGCACGCGTATACCATATGATAGAGACAAGAAGCATGACGTGATGTCGCATTCATCCTATATAGTTCGGGAGAAAGGTTCCGGTGCCATAACTTTAGAGTGTCGCCAAATGCTACAACTTTATTTTTCATCAATATTTAAAAATTTTAAAATTTAAATGTTGAATCTAAACTATTGATCTTGTACAACTTAACGAGCTATGCGTTTTCATATAAATTTTATAAAATTTGGAGTTGATTTGATACTCAATTAAGAGGTTTAAAAATGAACGAATCTTGTTAAAAAATTACAGATTAATTGTAATACGTTCATGATTTGACATCTTGATCGAGTATCAAATCAACTCCATATTTTATAAAACTTATATGGAAATACATCGCTCGTTAAGTTGTACATGATCAAAAGTTTGAATTCAATATTTAAAATTTTAAAATATTGATGAAAAATGAAATTGTAGCTGGCACTTTAAAATTGTGGTACGGAACTCATAATTCAGATACCACACGACCCAGAATAATACGCAGAACCCTCTAAAAATCCATGGAACTATACAACACATGCATGATCCGGACATATGGTGTCGTTTGGGATGGTTAGGAATAGGATAGGAATAGCATAAATTTAGAGAAAAATGCTATTCACAGAAATTGGAGGAATTGGCTATTTCGGGAATTAGAAATGTTGTTTGGATGGTGAGTTTAGGAATAACGTTGGGAAGTGTGAAAAAGTAGAGAGAAAAGTGTTGTTGGGAAGAGTGTTATTGAATTAACACGACATGATGACATGATAGGTATAAATTTGGAACAGCGTTGGTTGATTCTAAGTTGGGTTCAATCAATGGACCTAAACTCAGAATAATCCAACATCTTATTTATTTCAAAAGGCTACAAAATTCAATATAGTACATGCCGAAAGTTCAGCACTAGCTAGCAAATCCAATAAAATATGTCTCTTGACCAGACGTAACTTAAAAAAAAAAATTTAAAAGGATGACCACATATGGCTTACCCAGCACCAATCAGGCGTGCAATTGAGTGCTTCTCCGTGTAGTTTGACATGTGGATTTTGACAAGCATATTCTCGTCATCAAATAACTCCTCCGCAAGTGCCTTTGCAAGCTCAGTTTTGCCGACGCCTGTAGGACCCAGAAGAAGGAATGACCCAATCAGCTGTTGCTGTCTGCCGAGCCCAGATAGAGAAATCTGGATCGCATTGGCCACAGCTTTGACTGCTTCGTCTTGACCAACCACCCTCTGAAGGAGCCTATCTGCCAGACCGACCCACCGCTCTCTCTCATTCCGGTCGAGTTTCGACACTGGAATGCTGGTAGAGCAGCTAGCTACCTACAAGTGGTAAAAAAAAGAAAAAGTATATATTTAGATCTGCATACATGTATATGTGTGTGTATACTGGATCAAGTTTCTCAGAAACCTCAAGCAAATCATGATCATATGTACTAAGAGCTTGCAAATTTGTAGTTGGTGGAGACGATTGAGAGGGTTTCTTTGAGGAGTCTGCGATGACCCGCTCAGAGGATTTGGCCTTTGATGCAACTGCACAACTCAATTGGCTTTGGTGCCTCAGTTTGCTGCCGAAGCAATATTTTATTTTGTCCAATTTCTTGATCAATTGTATAGCTTTCTTCATAATATTTTGAGGATTCTTCTGTGTACTACGATCTTGCAAATTTGTATGTAGTGGAAAAGATCGAGAGGGTTGTTTCTTAGAGGATTTGGCCTTTGATGCAACTGCACAACTCGATTGGCTTTGTTGCCTCAATTCGCTGCTGCAGCAATCCATTTTGTTTAATTTCTTGATCGATTGATAATTTTATATAATAATAGTATTGATTATAAAGTATAAACATATATAGCATTACACTAATTGGACAATTTTAGGCAATATAAATCTCAAATTAGGCATTTTTGAAAGGTTACTTGTCTCCTAAATTCTACCATTGCATACAAGCAATTCCCAAATTAATGCTTCGTTGTCGACGTTTCATTTCACATTAATAAAAGTAATTGTCATATATTGGGAACATTTTTTGGCGGAAATAGCGACGATGATGGCGATAAATATTAAATATCTTATTTGTATAGTTAATAACTAAAGATCTCACGTCTAATATACATAAAACTTAAAATAGTTCAGTAGACTCAATATACACACACGAAACAAAGATTTAACAATTTTAATAACACACGAAACAAAGATTTAACAATTTTAATAACTAAAATAAACAAGAGGTTATGTGTAAAAGTTGACGTATTTCTATTTTTATTTTCTTTTTGAGCAAACAATAGGGATCGAGTCTCATCTATCTATTATAAAAGAAGAAAGTTATATTAAAGTTGACGAAATTGTCCGTAGATAAAGCTATTAGCAATTAGCAACCGTAAGAGTCGCACCAGATTTATAAATAAATAATTATCATTTGCATATTTTATAAATGTTACCGTATTTATTTTTAAAGGGTTAGACATAGTAACTATGTATTTTTAGGACATATCAAAAATCAAACTAAAAATAAAAAATATAAATCAAGATGTGTGGGTGTCAGAATCATTTAATTAAATGTAACTCGATACTCTAAACATTGTGAAATTATAGTTTTTCCAATTTCTGTAACGTGATATTTTGTAAATATTTGTGTGTCAAATAATATTGTTCATAAAACTGACCTGATTGACCGGGATACAATAATTTGGGAATACATTGTTTTGTAACTTCTTTCTATTTTCATTTTCATCGTGTCTCTTTCTCTCTTTTGTTGTGTTGCAAGAATAACAACATATTCATAATCAACCATTATTAAATAATAACATTTTAAATTTATATTAATATGTCAAATTTCGAGCGAAACTCGATTGATTAGCCCTAGTTAAAATAAGATACACATAAAGTGCGATTGTAGGATGCTTTTAAAAAGCAACTTACTATATAGTTTGGGCCATTTTTCGATATATGAGTTTAAAATGGCAAAATTAAAATTTACTACATTTCTTTTACTCTTATTTTAATATTTTTAATTATGAGGGCCATTTTTTTATGCAAAAGTAAAGTAGAAAGAAATTTACAAAATTAGATATCTTTTATTAATCTAAAAAGAATAGTAAAAGAATCTAAAAAAAAATATGTAAATTTGCTTGCAATCAGGTTACTAAATGAATTGTCTTGTTCTTTCTCCCAGTTACTTCCATCGGCGAAATACAGAAGCTACAAAAATTTGACTTTTCTGAATACATCCGTGCATTGCATATCTGGGAGTTGGGACCAAAGTACTTATGCACTGTTTATGATAATAATTACATTAATACAAGAAAACAGATTTTATAAATGTGGAGGGTCAAGGAGATCTTTTGCATTAAATATTTGATAAAAGGGGGAATTTTTGAAACTAAAAAAGGATCAAGATAAAGCCTTACTAGGTCCCTTCAATCATGGATTCAAACATCTAAGTTCGGTTATCTTGGTAGATCCGTGCCACACCAAAATGTTCGAGATTTTCGGGTCTGTACGTATCCTTCCGCAGCCATGTGTTTACAAATTACAGGTTTTTGGAGTTGGAATGACTACAGAACATATTAAGTCGATGCCCGGGATAAGGGTGACTCAAAAAAAATATATGTTCAAGAGATACAACTAGGATTGTTTAAAGAGATACATTGTATTATATTATAATTAAGTTTAAGTGGTACAATTTTTTGTCACTAACTGTCATATTTTCATTTTTTTCTTAATTTTTTAAATTATAAAATTCAAATGTTGATTTTAAACCGTTGTTTTTTTATTTGATATGATGAGATATCTGTTTATATATATATTCTCACAATGAAAAAGTAAGTTGTGGTTTATTTTATGACACTAAAAAGTGATGGTATCATGGTACTAAACCCCACTTTTGCACACCTTTGTAGGGACAAAAAATGGCATATATATATGCACCAGTTCCAGGTTATGATGACTTGTGAGACGATTGGCCCATTTGCCGTAAATTATAAATTATAAATTTCAAATGTTGATTTTAAACTTTTTTTTTTATTTGATTTGGTGAGATACGTGTTTATATATATATATATTTTTAAAAATTTTAGATCATTTTATGTGATACCTTTGCTCTTTCTTTCTCACCAGTACTGTCTCCTCATTTTTTTTTCCCTCTCTTTTCTCCTTTTCGAAAATTTAAGCTTCGAAAAACTGTGCAATGGCTTGAAAAATTGAAAAAAGATATTAGAGACGAGGTTAAGTAAGGTTTTTGCACTCAAACGAGATGAGGAGAGTACTGCTCTGGCGGACGCTCAGGTGCTTAATTAGGTGGCAAAAAAAAATATCACAGTTCCAAACCACTCCAATTCCGTTCCAAAACCCCTAAAATCAGACCGTTCTCTGCTGATTTTGATCCAAATCAGCCAATTTTTCGAACTATGCGAGCGATGCGTTTCTATATAAGTTTTATAAAATTTTATTTTGATTTGATACTCATTCAAGTGGTCAACAAATGAACAAATCTGGTTAACTATGATAAATTTATTTCAATACGTTCAAGGTTTGATTAATTAATAAAATGTCAAATCGACTCTAAATTTTATAAAACTTGTATGAAAATGCACCGCTTATTAAATTGAACAAGTTCAATGATTTAGATTTAGTGATGGTATTAGAACCTGACTCAAAACTAGCAAATAGTCAAATCTTGATAAGTTCCAAATTTTTCTGTGAATAATTTTGAGACTTTTTGATAAGAGGCTTGGTTCAATCCGTAGGATAATTTGGAAGTAGAGAGATGTAAGAAAGATATAGTAGAAAATTAAGGGAAAATCAAGGGCCCAAAATAAGTAAACTTTAAAATTCTATCAAAAAGTTTAAATAAACAGAAAACTTTTAAAATCGGTCGCCGCTAATACAGAGATGCAGGGCGCATAATGAAGAAGAATGTTTTGATACATTATCCATGAACTCTGATTGATCACTTTAATTTTTGATACAGAGTTCTTAAAAAGTTTTCAGTCGTTAAAGTGATGAATCAGATTTCATAAAATCCGCTGTTTTTTTTTTTTTTTTTGGGTGCATCACTTCAACTTTTGGTGCATCTTGACATTTTCTGCCATTTTGTGCCCTTGTCATTTTAACCAATTGCTGTTCTATTATACCAGTAATTGTGCCTGTACTACCATAATTTTGATTTGTTTAAATTTCTGATGTTGTTATTTTGAAATTGTGGAAGTTACTCGTAATTGCATTAACTTTTATAAGTTTTTGTTGGTTAGACCTCATTTTGATATGGTTATTAATAGAGGTTATTTCTGATTGAAATGCTACTAGAAGACCCCTGTATATATTCAATTTTTCAGGAAACTATTTACTTGTGATAGAAATGCTGAAATCTGTGTCAAATACCAATAATATAGTTGACAACAAGAGATAGCCACAAAGAGCTAGCTCGCCATTAGAGAATTGAAATAGAAAATGAAATTATCTCAATGATCTAAAGATGATGGAAACGGATTTCGGATTAATCACAAATAATATCAAAAAAAAGATCTAAACTAATATTGTTTTTAAAATATATTTATTATTTTACAATTATAGGAGTCCCTAACAAATATTGCATTGCATTTGCGGTCAGTGGAGCATGTAATTCGATATTCTGACGTATTATATGTTCTTATCCATGCAACGCATTGTATTTTTAGTAATCCTAAGATATTTTACACCTGCCAAAATTATTTTCATATTGTTTAAATCAACTCCTAAAATATTGTATGTGTTTAGTTGCACAAGTATAAGCAAGAATTAATCTTAATTTAGATGTGTGCACAAGCAAACACGCACAAAAAAAAAAGCCTTATCCCTTCTTCTAATAAAAACATTGTATAAGAGAGTATAAGGATGTATTTTTTCACTCTTCCTACTTCAATCCAAACAACATTTTATAAAGAACAAACTTGATTCTTCACTTTCGCTATCCCCTTGTTTTTCTTGTACAACTAAAGTGAAAAAATTCCCCGCATCAAAAAATGCTTTCTATCCATCATAAGTCACAACATAGTTTTATACACAACTTGAATACTGATGTGTGAGCTTAAATACCCAAAAGTAACCTAAAAACAATCGCAAGCGCACGGTTAATTCGTTGGTGTATGATGAAGGTTTAAAACCTAGGTCAAATAAATTTATACCTATGATTTACCTCACTAGTCGTTCTGGTAAAGCTTAGGGTCGAACCCACAGGGACGGATTAAATTGAATACTGGACTTTACTTCCTCACGAAAGCTAGATAAGACAATTATTTTTGGGGTTTTATGAGTTAAAAAGACAAATAAATAAAGAACAAGTAAAAGAAATATTTTTGGTTATTTTTGGTGATTTATGGACTCAAACAGATGCAAGAAAATATCCTAAGGGTGTGCGTTCAATTAGTTTAGCTCTAAGGCACCTCTGTCCACGATTTTCACCAAGACAGAGGGTCATTTCCGACCGAAATGGTTCTATTTTGGACCGAAATAAGTACTGCTCGGGTCAAAAACGCGCCTTAGAACTCTTGTTTCGACTTGATATTTTTACTGGATACTATATGAAGGTTACTAAGCGACCAGACCTTAATCCTAACCTCAGCCGTCGCGTTTTGGTTCTGATTTAGGTTTGATGTCGGGTTTTACCACGTAAATAACTAAGCCTCAGCTGTCGCGTTTTGGTTCTTAGAAATTTAAGAATATTTAGTTGGATTTCCAGAGGTATTTAAAGTCTTTTCAGATCAATAAAAGTTACACCTTTCGGTCGTTAAACTAACCTTCTCTTTCGAGCGATTGGCTTACCTCAAATACTTAATCAATTAAAGGTTTGGTCGAGTTTGTGTCTTATTAACGCTGCAGACATTAACAAGTAAACGTTCAAGCAAACAATCAATTAAACTAAGCGTAAACAATATTTCTCAACTAAATAAATCACATAGCATATCATAAATCCATCAAGTCATCACAAAATACCAAACTAATCTACTAACTACCCCTAAGACATAATAAACTAGCCTAACATGCAAGATAAATAAGATACAAGCTCCATCAAATCAAATATCAAGAGAAAAAGAAGGAATAAACCAATTATCGCTTCTAACTCGAGATACCGAACGTCCAGAGCCGTGGTTGGATTGTTTCTACCGCTGTCGCACCTAGAAATCACTCCAAAGTCGCTGGTGAGGTCGTGCTCTGCTGGAAATGGTGAAAACCCGCGCCTTTCGGCGCGAGAACGGAGGTGGAAAATGTGCAATTTGGTGTATGGAAGGTAAAAATGGCCTCTCTGGAGGCAGAAACGTGCATATAAAGTCATCCCAGGTGGCCAAGAGGCGGCTAGGGCAAAGGGGAGGCGGTTTGCACTTTCCTTCTTCGAAAATTACCAAAAACGCACTTTCCAGAAGTGCATTTCGCACCGAAATCCGTACATTTCGGACCGAAATGGCAGCACTGCGCACCGATAGTATTTGGGCCGTAATTTCTTCATCCGGACTCCGATTTAGGTGATTCAAAGTTCGTTGGAAAGCTTAGGATGAGCTCTACAGTGCTATGGATCCATTTAATCATTTTGCTTCTCCAAAATTCTTCCTTTTATGCAATTATTATGTCCAATCCACCAAGTTCCTACAAAACAAATGAAATGCCACGGCAGTACCAAAATCTAGGAAAACATAACAATTTATGGGATAATTTGTAATGGTTTGATCAATAATTAAGGGCTAAGTACGGTCAAAATATGTATAAAATAAGAGACATCAGTGTACAGTCGGGGTCGTATCCACAGGGACGGTAAGATGAGTACTAAACCTTACTTATTCACAAAATCTAGATGGTAAAAGGAAGGGTTTCGGGCTTAATCAACAAGTAACAAAAACAATCAACCAAAGGTAAATAGAACAGTAGCAAGTTTTGGTGTTTTTGGAAGTAAAATATGGTATAAAAATGTCCTAGGGGTTCGGTTCCACCTTGGTTAGGCTTCGGGCTGTCAACGGACGTCGCTCTCGCGCCGCACCGTCGACTCGTGCGTGCCTGGAGATCCTGTGCGACCGCACATGGATCCCATGCGACCGCACGGCCCTAGGTTAATGCTAAAGTGACACGAAAACTCGGCTTCTGACTTGTGTGTGACAGATCTAGCCATACCTAATCTCCTGAACCTCAACTCTCGTAATTTTGGTCACAGAACCTGGCATGGAACCTAGTCTAAAGCCCCCATTAGGTAATTAACCCTCAACTCTCGTAATTTTGGCTTAAATACCTAAGTCCACTTGTTGATTCTCTAAGGCATCTACTAGACTCTCGCCTAAGCAGAAATTTGTCCCTCTCGGGCTTAAATTAGTCACCTCTCGGCTCCTAACCTACCTTGAGCACTTATTTGGTTCAATTAAACAATCTACACCCTTGCCTAGATTAGATGCGGCCGTTCACCTAATAGGAGGTTCAATCAAGTAATTCAACACAAACAAGCATAAATATTAAGAAACTAAGCAAGTAGTACACAATAGAAACCAAGAAACAAGTCAAATCAACAAACCTAACCTCAGTTTCAACTAGCCCTAGAACATAACTAAATTTAGCCTAACATAATGCTAAAACAAACAACTAAAACAAGGGAAACAAAAGATACAATCTCCATGGAAACCAAAATAGGAAGAGGAAGACGAAAGCCCCTTCTCGAGCCTCTTCTGACTTCTGGATTCATCGGGAGGTCACTTTGGTGGAAGGATGGGGTGAAAGGAAGTCGAAACGGGGATTTCCAAGGCGGCAGGGAGGTGGTGCGGTCGCACGGGACCGCTGTGCGGTCGCACAGGGGCCGCAGGAGGTGGATCAGGTTAGGTTTCGGTTGCGGCGCCGCCAAAGAAGAATGGAGAATGAATGATGCCCTAATTCGGCACTTTGGGCGCCTTATATAGGGGTCGGGGTAGGGTTTGGAGCTCCGTGCGGTCGCATAGAAGGCCCGTGCGGTCGCACCAAAGCCATCGGCCCAAACTGGAGTCATGTGCACCTCTCCAAGGCCCAGAATAGGCCTGTGCGGTCGCATGGCATTCCTGTGCGGCCGCACAGGGTCATCTGAGGCCCGATTTGTGCATTGGTTTGTGCCGAATGGTGTTGTTTCCGCTGCAAATTAGCTCCAAGTCCCTACAAATCGAAATAAACCCAAACAGTACCAAATTTCTACAAATATAAACAGAAAACAAGTAAAAGTAAATAAAATCAAGGACTTTGAGTTATGATTTGGGTTAAAGTCCGGCATAAAATCATATATAAATATGTGACATCAAATACTATGTTAAAAAAAAAAATATTTACTAGTTAGACCGAAAATGCTCTTAGTTAGGTTAAATGCTAATCAAAGAGAGAGAGAGAGAAAAAAAAAAAAAAAAAGACGGAACAGAGCCGTACTTTGTCTACAATCACTTCTCCTCTCCATGTCCTCCGATAACTTACCCTTGATTCCTTTTTAATTTGCATTTGTTCAAGTCTTTATTTCAAGAAGCTTTTAATTAAACGCTCCGTTTAGTCTAATCATGTAAATTTTGATATAGCATAATGTTCCCATTGTCAAAATTGATTGAGAAGTGGGAGATGTTAGTCCATTATAAAAGTTTCAATCAACTCTATGTTCCTCAGTTCCTGGCCTATGCTAGAGTATACAAATTCAAAATTCATATGATTTTCTTGAGAGAAGTATAAACCAGTAGTATTATTTGTTATTCGTTGCACTATTTGACCAAATGCATCGATTTATCTATGAAATGGATGCTTCAGTCGTATTGTTTAACAACTCTCTGTTTTCATGGCCTAATTATAGTTAGCGCATGTAATGCTTGGTGCTCTTTCCCAAGGCATATAACTGTCAAATCTTGCTTACAAGAAAATCCAAAACTTAGGCATCTAATTTCTGTTGGCGCTTCTGTCAACTTTCAAAGGAGAAAAAAAAGGTCTGTTTTCATATTTCCTTTTTAAAGTTCTTGAAACGGTTGAACCATTTGTGCTTATATAACTTTTTTTTTTTTTTAAAGTGACATAAAATCAATTATTGATTGAAAATGGTATATTTTGAATTTTTATATTTTACAATTGCATATTCAAAAAGGGAATTGTGGTCATTTTAATTGACTAACAACATAAAACTAATTTTTACTGTTGTATGGTGGAATAAAAATAATCAGTCATTTAGTGATGACATATAATGAATTTTAAACTTTTTCAATGACATAACTAAAACATCCCAAATTTATTAACTAGTTAGAAAGAAAATTCTGTATTGAGAATTTTAAAATCAACTAAATGTGCCTACCAAATTGTTTGCACACTATTCAAATTAACACATACCAACATGAAAATGTAAGCATAAACAATTTATTACTAAATATAGCTATAATTTAGCTAGAAAGATAATTACCATCTGCAGTTTTGCCATCCTTTGCCATCGCTTGAACAAAGTGAACACATGAACAGATAAACTGAACATATAGATAATCAAAGTGAACTCATACAAACAAATAAGTTTTGTCATTCTTGTTTAGATTTTTATATGCATGTTCAACTTATTATTTTTATTATACTCATGTGATTGTAAATGTTCACTTTGATCATTTATGTGTTCATCTTGTCTATTTTATGTGTTCATTTTGTTCAAGCAATGGCAAGGGATGACAAAATTACAGATGACAGTAATCAATTTCCATAATTTACCGTATTTAAACCTCCTAAACAAAAAGAATTAAGAACGGCCAAAAGAATACCATATTTCTTGTGACCTTTCTGCTCTGATTTGATATCAACTGTTATAATTATTTAAAGAAGTGCTAAATTTTTATTCAATGTACTAAAATTGCCAAATTGCTTTCATACTATTGAAACTAACACAGAAAAATATAAACGTGGCAGCAATATCACTAAGCACCAAAAGGACAAAGAAGTTTAGAGAAAATAATTAGTCATGATTATTGTCTTTTAATAAAAATAAAATAGAAATATATAAACTTTGCTGCATTTGTTTCTGATCCATTGCATCAAAGTTATATTATTTATGATGAACTGAATCCATACATACTGATAATCAGAACGTCAAAGAACATAAAATATCACTACATGCCGTTCTAATTTACCGTATTTAAAACATTTTTAATCAATTCATATAGTACAATAAGAAATAATAGTATCTTTCTTGTGGCTTTTTTGCGCTGATCTGGGTAATAATTTTGGCTAATTTTTTCAAGATATATTTTCATGGAATGTGCTTGCAAAATTATTTCCACGCCCTGTCTAAATTAACACATTGAATTATGAAATGCAAATATATATATAAAACATTTTACTATATACAGTTGTAATGTGCCATGTTTAGAACCTCCTGAAATTTACTGATATAGCCTAATAAAAATAATATACTTTTTGTGAGTTTTTGATCTGATTTCATAGCATTTGAATTTCCTAATTTTTTAAAGAACTGTTATATTTTCGTTCAATGTACTGAAATTGTCAAATTGCTTCTACACTATTTGAATCAGCGGATATTAACACCTGGAAAAAACACTGTGCCCAACTCTTCTAGAAAAACAAGCCTGGGAGGTTTAAACAATTGTACTCCGACATTGGTTATTGGGGAAGGCGGAGAGATATCAGGTTGCGTTAAGAACAGCAATGATAAATGCAACGAGGAGGGCTAACAATCCTGACCGTGCAATAGAGCTGATATACAGCAAGATAGCGATTGGGTAAGCGAGGTTTGTTAGCATCGAAAGGATGGCCAGGCCAGGTTTGAAAGTTTCTTTTTTTTTTTTTTAAAAAAAAAAAAATCTAAGATTACTGTTCTTTCGTTTTTCAAACCAATACATGTTAACCAGAACATCATACATCCCCTGGCTTCAAATTATTAGAAGGTTTTAATTAATTTGTTTACACTTATTAATAGCACACGTGCCTTTTTTTGTGTATTTCTAAACTAACAGAAGTTCTTTGCTAATCTCTTGCTAAATAATGTACTAAGATGATATTAAAAGAAGGATGGCGTATTAACTATTTTGATTAGGGATGAGTAACTTTCTAGTGCAGCATGCAGTCACTTAATATAATTAACACACCACTTTCAAAGTTTGCCAGGGTCAAAACATTATATTCTCCCTCTATTCAGCCCCATATCAAGGTAAATGCAAAACAATTTACGAAGAAGAAAATTTAGACGTTTACCGGTCTACAGATATATGCAATGGGCCAACGTTGTGACGGCCCGTTTGATCACTTGAGTGTAAGGATCCGAAATTATTTAAACTGTTATTAAAATAAATCAGAATTTTAAAAATAGTATTATTTAAATTTAGGCTTAATTATTTTACACTACCACACAAAGAGGCTTCTGTAACATGCCATCTGTGACGTTTTAACAAAAAACGTCATGGATTGGCAGAGCCAGGCGCGGGAAAAAAAACGTCAGGCCATTCTGTGACGTTTTTTAAAATAAAAAACGTTATAGAGTTTCCCTCCAAAAAAAAAAAAAATCTGCCATCCAATCTGTGACGTTTTTAAACAAAAAAACGTCATAAAAGCTCCTGCAATCAGTGACGTTTTTTATCTTAATAAACGTCACAGATTGGATTTTCCTTCTGTAACGTTTTTAAATGTAATAAACGTCATAAATTGTACAGATATTTTTTCCTTGGCCAGCCTCTCTCCTCCATTATTTTCTTCCTGCCGAAGCCAACCACCAATCATCAAATTCCATTAAACACCTCATTTCCATATTCATTTTTCCCAAAAAAAAATCGCAAAAAATTTCAAAAAATTCTAGAAAAATAATAACTAGAAAGAGAAGAAGGAGGAGAGCAGATTGAAGGTAAAAAAAATAATATTTGAGCAATATATATTTTTTGGCATTTTTGTCCTCATTTTTATTTCGTTTTTTTTTAAACTACTTTAAAAATGTCAAAAAAATGTGTTAAAATTATAATTGGAAAGCAAAAGAAAAGAAAAATACATATTAGGTACAAATTTGAACTATTTTGTATTTTTTTTATTTTTGTCATATTAATTTGGATTTTTCTTATTTTTGTCATATTAATTTGAATTTTTCTTTTATTTTTATGGTTTAAATTAATGATTAATTTTTTATTGGATCTAATTTTAGGTCTCATTCAAGAGGAGAAGAATTGCATCGTAAATAGAAGAAGAATTTCGTCGTGTTGAAGGTATAAGGTATATTTTCATAAACTTTCTTATTTAATCATTTATTATAATATATGCATGCATTTCTAATTTGCATATGCATTAATTATGGTATTGTCATATAGGACCGAAAATACCGGAACAATACCAAATTTAGATCTTTGCCCGTCCGAGATTAATCCATTAGGGATTAATTTCGGATAGTCCCCGTTTTGGGACTGCTCTTTGGATATTCTGTCTCATTTAGGATTAGCGAGTGGTACGCTAGATGTAATCTGTTGTTTGAGAAAAATTCGACGGCATTTCCCTTTATGTTCCCACGGATGCGCGCTCACGAGCAATCGTGTGTTGGCGCATTCAGGGAACATTAGGGGAAATGCTGCCGAATTTTTCTCAAACAACAGGTTACATCTAGCGTACGCTCGCTAATGAGACAGAGTATCCAAAGAGTGGGTTAGGATGGTAACCGGCCCAAAAACCTAATGTGACAAAATTGACCCTTGACATTTTGCATAATTTTTTCTTGTTCAGATGGATAGGACGTGGATGTACTCAAGTGATCAATTAGCATTTCGGAGAGGGGTTGAAGAATTTATGGTTTGTGCTACTGAGTATCTGAAAAAGAAGGAAGAAGAAAAAATGTGTTGTCCTTGTCGTCTTTGTCAGAATTTGGTGAAATAGACTAATTTTGAAGAAGTGAGGGTTCATTTGATTAGAAATGGGTTTAAGCCGGATTATTCTCGGTGGAAATTTCATGGAGAATCTTCTAATGTGTTATTGGATGATGAAAATGTATTTGATGATACCAATGATGTGTTTGATGATGAAACTGTATTTGATGATACCAATGATGTGTTTGATGATGAAAATGTGTGTGATGTTGAAAATTTTGATAATCCAGAATTGAATGATGATTTAGATGAAATTATGAACAATGTGGATGCAGATTTTGTTGATAATGTTGAAATTTTTGGTATGTTACGTGAAGAAGATAAGGTAAAGCTATACCCCGGTTGTGAATTGTCAAAACTGAATGCTGTTTTCAAACTGTTTAATCTGAAAGCAAAAAATGGATGGAGTGATGCCAGTTTCACATCTTTGCTAAATCTTTTACGTACAGATTTTCTTCCCAAAGATAACCAGTTGCCGGATTCAATATATAAGGCCAAAAAAATGTTGTGCCCTTTGAAACTAGATGTAGAGAGAATTCATGCATGCCCGAATGACTGTATATTATTCCGAAACGAGTACAAAGATCTGCATAAATGCCCAATGTGTAAAGCATCACGGTATAAACCGAGAGATGATCAGATTGATGAAGATAGTAAGGGACCAGCTGCAAAGGTTGTGTTTTATCTCCCAATAATTCCAAGATTTCAGAGGCTGTTTGCTAATGCGAAAGATGCTAAATTGTTGAGATGGCACGCGGATTGCCGAAAAAGAGGTGATGGAATGCTCCGGCATCCAGCAGATTGTCCGGATTGGACGAACATCGATAGTCGTTTTGAAGATTTCGGTTCTGAACCAAGAAATTTGAGGTTGGGATTATGCACGGATGGGATGAATCCTTATGGTAACATGAGTAGCCGTCAGACTACTTGGCCGGTCTTATTGTGTATTTACAACCTTCCTCCCTGGTTATGCATGAAAAGGAGATATTTGATGATGCCCTTATTGATTTCAGGTCCAAAGCAACCAGGAAATGACATAGATGTGTATTTACGTCCATTAATTGATGACCTAAAAAAATTATGGCATGAGGGGGTGAACATATTTGATGCAAACTCTAAAACCGAGTTCAAGCTTCGTGCCATGATATTTTGCACAATTAATGATTTTCCTGCGTACGGTAATCTGTCGGGTATAGGAATAAAGGAGCCAAAGCATGTCCCATTTGTCAGGAAAACACTCATTCTGTTTACCTAAAAAACTCTAGAAAAAATGTTTACTTGGGACATCGCAGGTTTCTTAGGTTCCGCAATCACCCTTACCGCCGAGACAAGGAAAGATTTGATGGTACAGAGGAGAATGACAGAGCCCCAATGCCAAAATCCGCGTCGGCAGTATATCGACAAGTTAAGGACATAAATGTAAAATTTGGTAAGAAATTTGCAAATGAGATTCCGAAAGGAATATGGAAGAAGAAGTCAATATTCTGGGAGCTTGAATATTGGCAGACTTTGGAGATTAGGCATTGCCTAGATGCAATGCACATAATCAAGAACATATGTGAAGCTTTGATTGGTTGCTTGTTGGAAATTCAAGGAAAAACTAAAGATGGAGTGAATTCGAGGAAGGATATGGTTGAAATGGGAATCCGGAAGGATCTAGCGGCACAAGCTAAGGGTAAAAATCGAGCTTGGCTACCTGCAGCACAATTTAATTTAACAAAGCAAGAGAAGAAAAGTTTGTTGGGTTGTTTGAAGGGAATCAGGGTTCCTTCTGGTTATTCTTCGAATATATCTCGAAAAGTTTCTATGAAGGATAACAAATTGTATGGTATGAAATCACATGATTATCATGTCCTGCTGACCGTATTACTTCCAGTTGCAATTCGAGGAATTCTGAAGGACGAAGTTAGGAAGACTCTCACTAAGTTATGTGATTTTTTCAATCAAATCTGTTGTAAGGTGATTGATCCAGACAAAATGGACAAGTTACAGAATGATGTTATTTCTACCCTTTGTGAGCTGGAGATGTACTTTCCGCCGTCATTTTTTGACTCCATGGTGCATTTGACCATCCATTTGGTTAGAGAGATCAAAATGTGTGGTCCTGTATTTCTACGATATATGTATCCTTTTGAGAGAGCAATGGGCCAATTGAAGGGAATGGTCCGTAGTCGAAGTAAACCAGAAGGAAGCATAGTGGAGGGATATGTTGCCGAGGAGGTTATTGAGTATTATACCGATTATTTAGAAGATGTACAACCTATCGGACTTCCGAAGTCTCGACACGAGGGTAGACTTGAAGGAAAAGGTACAATTGGAGCCAGTACTTGCAGAGTGGATCTTCAAATGAGAACAAAAGCACATATGAAAGTCCTCCAACACCTTGCCGTTGTGGCACCTTACATCAACATGCATATATGCGAGTTGCACAAACAATACCCTTCCTATAATGAAAGGTCGATTAACATGGAGCATCAATTAAAGTTTGTGGAATGGCTTCAAGAAAAGGTAGCTTCCCAGTTGAAAGAAGGAATCGAGGTTGATGAAACCGTCAAATGGTTATCGAGAGGTCCTGATTCTGTGGTCGATACTTTCCAAGGGTATGACTTAAATGGATTTACATGGTACACAAAGAAACAAGATGGTAAAAGCACCGTGCAAAATAGTGGAGTATCAGTTGTAGCTTTATCTAATAATGGAAAGACGGCTACTTATTATGGTTGGATTGAGGAGATTTGGGAACTAGATTACATGAAATTCAAGATACCTTTATTCAAGTGTGCATGGATTGAGAACGGTCATGGTGGAGTGAAGAAAGACAAAAATGGGTTCCTAACTGTTGACTTCAAACGAACGGCTTATGCAGACGATCCTTTCATACTTGCAAATAAGCAAGCATTGCAAGTGTTCTATGTTGAAGATCCAGCCGATAAAAAGCGGCATGTTGTCCTTCCAGGAAAGAGACGTATTGTCGGTGTCGGAGGTGTGGTGGATGAAGAAGCATATGACCACTTTGATGAAACACCTCCATTTTCCTATGGTATCGAAGAGGCAACACAACCAGTTTCGATCAGTTACAGGCGTACAGACAATACCGAAGGCGTGTGGATCGATAAGCGAAAAAGAAAAAGGAAAGCAGATGCATAAACAGCCTATGTGAGTTGGTCAAATTTTAATATTTAATATTTATATATACTTAATTAGCATTTTTTATATTAATACTTACAATTTTTTATATTTATTTTTGCAGGCCTACAGGGTAATTTAGTTGTACTTTTTATTTTTATTTAATTTTAATTTTAATTTTTATTTAGTTGTAATTTTTATTTTTATTAATTAGTTGTAATTTTTTTATTTAGTTGTAATTTTTTTATTTAGTTGTAATTTTAATTTTAATTTTTATTTAGTTGTAATTTTTTTATTTAGTTGTACTTTTTATTTTTATTTAATTTTAATTTTAATTTTTATTTAGTTGTAATTTTTATTTTTATTTAGTTGTAAAACTAAATAAAAATCAATTAAACCCATTAAAAACTTAAAGATCGAAACAGAAAAAAAAAATACAAAACAGAAATATGAAAACATAGAAATATAACGTTTTAAAACAATCTTATTATAAAGATCGAAAAGAAAAAAAAATTAAAAATGGTTTTGTGACGTTTAATAAGGAAAAAAACGTCACAGATCAAAAAGCGAAAATGTGACGTCACAGCTTTCCGTGACGTTTTTTTTCTTATTAAACGTCACAAAAGGGGAAAATTTGAATTTTTTTTTTCGACTTTGAGCGGAGAAAACCCTTCCTCTCCCCCCGTAACCCAAAATTTTCTAAGTACAAACCCTTCCCCTTCCCACAGACTTTGAGCTCTCTCTCTCGATCTCGCCGTCACCTTCTCCTCTCTCTCTCAGCCGCTCTCTCTCTCTCTCTCCGATCGATCTTTAAACCCTCGCCGCCACCACCCTCTCTCCCTCTCGATCTTACCCTCGCCGCCACCACCCTCTCAAAACCCCTTCTCTCGCCGACAGCCTCTCTCTCGCCGACAGCCTCTCTCTCGCCGATCTACTTCCAGCACTGCCTCTCCTTCTCTCTCTCGACAGCACCGCCTCTCCCTCTCTCGACAGCACCGCCTCTTCCTCTCTCGACAGCACCGCCTCTCTCTCTCTCTCGACAGCACCGCCTCTCTCTCGCCGACAGCACTGCCTCTCTCCTCGCCGACAGCACTGCCTCTCTCGCCGACAAGTAAGTCCCCTATCTCTCTCATTTTTTTTTGTGCATGTGGACAGCCGAAATGATATGTGAAAAATGATATTGGATGATATTGTGAAATGATATTGGATGATATTGTGAAATGATATTGTGAATTTAATGATATTGTGAAATGCATTGGTTTAATGCAAATATTGGATGGAATTGATTATTATTGGGTTTAATTGATAATGGGTTTAATTGATAATGGGTTTAATTGATAATGGGTTTAATTGATATTGGGTTTAATTGATAATGGGTTTACTTGATATTGGGTTTAATTGATATTGGGTTTAATTGATAATTTAATGATATTGTGAAATGCATTGGTTTAATGCAAATATTGGATGGAATTGATTATTATTGGGTTTAATTGATATTATTGGGATTGAAATGTATGTGTAAGGGAGGTTATTGGGTTAATGATTATTGGGTTTAATTGATAATGGGTTTAATTGATAATGGGTTTAATTGATATTGGGTTTAATTGATAATTGATAATGGGTTTAATTGATATTGGGTTTAATAGAAATTGATAATTGATAATGGGTCCAACTCTTTCCTATTTGTTAATTTCTCTCTATACTCTTGTGTATTTCTTATTTATCACTAAACTCTTCTAAATAATTTCTTACTTGCCCTTCAACTTAACCACATAGAATTAACTATGCTTATCTTATAAGAAAACTGAAATTTAATTATGAATTAAATTAAAAAGGCAAAAATATCCCTAGACCATTTTTTATTTTCCCTCATTTTTGCCTTCGTTACTCTAGAAATTTAATTATCAATTATTTCTGGATGCTTTCACGGTGCTGAAGTCATGGCTCAGTCAAACCCAAATAGCTAGGTCTGAACCAGGAACCAGGTACATGATCCCTTACATAATCAACGTCCAAGCCATCTATTATAAGTGTTTCAATCCAAATAGTTTTTATCGTTGAATTTATTACATACAAAATAGGTAGCATGAATGGCTGGATGAATATATTTGTTCGGATCTACAGATGCAGAAACAATTGATTTTCATTTTCCAATTTGTTTTCTAATTTGGTAATCATGATAGATAAATGAATATATAGGACTTCATATGGAATATTAAATAAATTCTCGAACCTAAAGCTGTCAAGTTCCTGCCTTAACATTCTAGGTATTTCTAGTGAAAATAGACAATTATAGACGGTTACATATTTAGCCTTTACCATTTTATAACACAAAGTACTGAAAGATAGCCAACCCAGCAAATTAATTTGTAGTGAAAATAGAGCTTGTTAGCAAGAAGATATTAAGGAGTGACGAAGGCAAAGATGAGAGAAAATGAAAAATGGTCCAGAGATATTTTTTGTCCTTTTAATTTAATTCATAATTAAATTTCTGCCTTTTTTTTATAAGATAACCATAGTTAATTCTATATGGTTGAGTTGAAGGGCAAATAAGAAATCATTTAGAAGAGTTTAGTGACAAATAAGAAATAAACAAGAGTATAGGGAGAAATAAACAAATAGAAAAGAGTTGGAGGATATATTAAAAAATTAAGCCTTAAATTTTAAAACTATTATCAGTTTTTAACAATATCAAACTTTTAAAGTCTGAAACTTATCGGATTTTCAAAATATGACATTTGTTAATGTCACTCTTTAAAAGTCCGACGTTAATTAATATCAGACTTTCAAAGTCTAATATTAGCTCATTTGAGATTTCCACTTTGTATTTGTTATTTTTTTTTTTTATGCTTAAACTCTTCCTATTTGATTTTGTTATTTGTTATGTACAACCTCTTCGTATATGATCATTTGATTTTATTATGTTTATGGTCATTTTAATGTATAATGTTCCCGTATATTATTCGATGATGAATCAAATGAATCAAATATTTCGAAAGAATCAAATATTCATTTGATTTTAATGAATCAAATACTAATGTATAATGTTCTTAGTGGTTTCTACTTGTAATTATTTTTCTATCATAAGACCCAGACCTGATTAAGTTTTCGGTCCTTTTATTTCTCTAATCAATTTCCCGTACAAAGTCAAGTTATAAAATAGAGCACCCCGCCGTAATATTCTTATCCTGTGGTTTGTGTCGTTTCTGAAGTACATACGTTTACTCGTAAATCACTTCCATATAAATTCTTATTTGAAAGTATTTAATTTGTAAAGGAAGATATTTATTGAAAAGTATTTTCTAATAATATATATGCCACCACTTTAACTAAAAATGTTACAGTATTACTTACTGAATTTAGCGAGTGCATTTTTGTAGTATTATTTGCTAATACTTTTATATTAATATTAGTTGCTAGTATTAAGGTTTCGAAAAAAATATATTAGTTACTAGTATTAGTGCAGAATTTTATTGAACAGTGCAGCCACGATAGCCACCGGGCACCGGTCTATTAATTCTTCTATGACAAACTAAATTATCTAATAAGTCTAATCTTGACGAGTTATTTTTTTTAACTTGACATCTTCACTATAATAATTTAAATTAATTTTAATGATTTCCGGAAAAATATTATAATATGCTAACTAAGTGTTAAATGAACTCGCTATCAATAAAAATATTTTAATGATTGTGTCGCTGTCTTTAAGGCCGGCTATGATGCTACATTGGCCGAGTTTGAAGAATTGGATTCCCGTGTGTCATTTACAAGTGACATATGGACCTCAAGTGCCAGTTTGGGGTACATGTGTGTAACGGCACATTGGATTGATAAGGAATTTAGATTTCAAAAACAGATAATAGCTTCGAAGCAAATTCCTTATCCACATACGGGTCGAGCCGTTGCGCATTTGATCGAAAAGATATAGAATGATTGGAAATTGGATGATAAAATTTTTGCAATTACTCTCGACAATTCTTCGGTGAATGACAATGCGGTGAGACATTTGTTGAACAAATTAGGGAACAAGATGCTTTTTGATGGAAGTCATATGCATGTGAGATGTTCGGCTTATATATTAAATCTCATTGTGCAGAATGGCATAGATGCCATCAACACAGCAGTGTGGAGTATTCGAGAGTTATTGAAGAATATTGCCTCTAGTGGTTCAAGACTTCAAGTTTTCAATACTATTTTGGACGAATTTAAGTTGCCGCATAAAAGAGGTCTAGCATTGGATTGTCCAACGAGATGGAATTCCACCTTTGCAATGGTTAAGGAAGCATTGGGGTTGCAAGAGGCTTTGTTGAGGTATGTAGAAACTGCTTCGGTGGTTGGTCCAACTCCCAAGCATTGGAGAGATGCCGAAGCTATGGCTAAGTTCTTGGAGTCCTTTCTCGATGCCACTAAGAGTTTCTCAAATGTGAGAAGACCATCTTCTCACACCTATATCAAGGAAATATGGAACATTCGAAGATTATTGCTAGATGAGGATTACAAAGACAATGCAAAATTGGAGAAATTGGCGTTGGAAATGCAACCAAAGTTTTGCAAATATTGGGACAACCCGAATCTCATTCTGACAATTGCCACTTTCTTTGATCCTCGGTACAAGTTTATCTTTTTGAAGTTTTGCTATCGGAAAGCATATGGGGATGAGCATGAAGAAAAGATAGACTATGTACGTGTTTGGTTGAAAAGGTTTTATGAGCAATATGAGAGTTCTATAAGGAACACTAATCGGGTTTCAAGTGGTAGTTCCTCACAAGTTGGATTGCAATTTTCTGGTAAACGGAAGCTTGATGAAGAATTCGCTCAATTCACATCTGAAAATTATGATTCTCACTCCACAATGTCAGAGTTAGATAAATATATACAAGAGCCTCTTGTACCCATCGATGTGAAAAACTTTGATATTTTGGAATTTTGGAAACAAAATTCTAGTCTATATCCCACGCTTGCAAAGATGGCAAGAGATTTTTTGGCAGTGCAAACATCAAGCGTGGCTTCCGAGTCGGCTTTTAGTGGATCGGGCCGGTTGACCGACCATCTCCGCACTTCAATGAATAGTGAAACACTCGAGGCTCTCGTCTGTGCAAAGGATTGGTTAGGATCGAAAGACGAAGAATTTGACTTGAGCAAATACCTACATTTAATTCGAAGATCTTAGGTACATTAAAATCTCTTTTATTTCATGAAAGCATATCAACTCATTTAGTTAACTCAATTGTAGCTTCCATTCAGCAATTAATGATCTCTTGTTGGATTTCAATTTAGGTTGGCTTGCTGGGCTGTTATGGTACAAGGTACGATCTGAAAACACATTGTTTGGAAGTATGTAGAAAGCTTCAGTCTTTTTATTTCTTTTCCAAATCAGAAATTTTAGCAAAAGACCTGATGGAGTTGTGGTTAGGTTTAAAGATCAACATATAATTGGTATCATCAACCAAGATGTTCACTGTACCAGTTAATCAGTCATTATTCTCCCATCTACAGACTACAAATCAATTAATAAATTGGCTTGTGAGGTTGCTAATGTCTATGTTCGTTTAACAAATTTTTTTCAATTAATAATATTCTCTGGAGTGTATAATGAGTAGATGTGGTAATCTGGAGGGTCAGGTCTGGTTGGTTCAGTTTGACTTTGAAGGATAAATTAATGCAAACTTTGATAAGCTATGGGTCTTATATGTAATCAATATATTATATGGGTACAACTTTCCAAGTGCTAAAGCATAAATTAATGCAAGAACATTGTTGTTTCAGGTGGAGCTGATGTGTTTTTAATTTTGAAACTTTTAAACTTTTTTACTATTGCCTGTTCTCAAACTTTCTTGGTATCAACATGATTGTAAGGGCTATAGTGCAAAATTGTGATGGTGCTGATTGCACCTCCTTCGTTGATATTTTGCAATTTTGATGTTTGCTCCATGGTGTGTTGTGTTCAAAGTAGCTATATCTTGGTTGTCTTGTATAGTCGTATGCATAATAAGGATTTTCTGTTAATGTCATCTACCATGGAATTCATTCTTTAGTATTCATCCTTTTGTGATATTTCTTATCGCTAGCAACTTAAGTGGTAAGATTTCATAAAAAAGGTATGGGCACTCATATAAATAACATCCTGAGCAGTTCGTTTCATAAGAACAATAAGAACAGTAACAATAACAGAGTCTTATTGTTTATTCCTTTCTTGAATTTCAGGTGTGTCATATGATTCCAAATAGCTTCTCTCAGCATCTTTAAACAATGAACAATTTTCTTCTACCAAGTACTGATTTCTTCTCCGAACCAGCTCTGTCGTTTTCTTCAAATTGCATGCCACATGGTACCAACGTTCTGTTTGGAACCACCCATTTTCAAGACACAAATGCTTACATGGAAGAAACATCTATTAACCCAAGTGATAGTACCGAATGTGATTTGCAATATATATATTGATTTTTCAATTTATTAATTTTACTATTCCAAGAATTATATTTTGTCTGGGCACAAAAGGACACGCACTAGAAAATTTCCTTCTTTATTGAACTGTATAAGAGTGTCGTTTTCATTACAAATAATTAACGATTAATTACATATTTGATGTCGTTTTCTTTATATTTGTTAGTTAGTACTTAATCGTTAATTATTTTGGCAAATACATATCGGGCAAGTGCTAAAAATAATTAAAAGAATCCCATGTCGGGCAAGTACTTAATCGTTAATTATTTTTATTATTATTTTTATTATTTCTAAAGTAGTTTTCGGCTTTTGGATAAAACACTAAAAAAATGTCAGATGTAAAATCACATAAAGGCAGGAGAATTTGATACACAAGATTAATTGGTGGCGGATAAGTAAGATAGCATGGTTATAGATCAAGAATGATAAGTGTCATCCAACAAAATGTCATCCACGCCATCCAAAAAAAATAAAGTGAACATATACGTATACAAATTGAAAATATATAATAAACAAAGTTAACCAATACACTTATTGGATACTGTTTTAGTATTACTGACTGAATATATAGTAGATACTTGTTATAACTAACTGAACACTTACGCATATTAGATGTTTACTTATTAAAACAAACTGAACATTTAGGTAGTAAGAAGCACACAGAAAAAATGGAGATAAAGAAGAACAAGACTAAACGGAAGGAGGTAGGGGAGGGAGGGATGCGAGAGCGCTAATGAAAGGGAGGCGAGGGAGGGAGATGAGACGCACAAGGAAGGGAGGGACAAATCACGCCGAAAAAAGGATAAATAAGATTTTGGATGACATGGATGGCATTTGGATGGATGACAAGAAACAATTACCGTTATAGATTTACGAAAAAAAATCGAAGTTCGAACAGGCCCTTCCAGAACTTAGTCGGTAATAAAGGCTATATAGCGCATCCAAGGTCCAAGGCTCGAACGGGCCCTACAAAAATTCGAAGGGTCATTTCCGAATAGTTCATTTATTTCAACCGGTCATTGGACCGGATCGGATATTAAACGAACTGAATACGGAGTGGACTGGAGCTCTACTCATAATGGATTGACCCAGGATATTCGGCCCTGGTCCGCCCAATCCCACCCCTGCCACCGGTCAACCCACGTCCTCAGCAGTCGTTACCCTTTTTTTTAATTATTTAAAAATTTTTAAATTTAATTGTTGAATCCAAACCGTTGATTTTGTTCAATTTTACGAGCGATGCGTTTTCATATAAGTTTCATAAAATTTGGATTTAATTTAATATTTGATTAAGTGCTTAAATTATGAACGTATTAGAATTAATCAAACCAGGTCCGTTCATTTGTTGAACACTTAATAAGGTACCAAATTAACTTCAAATTTTATGAAACATATATAAAAACACATCGCCCGTAAAATTAAACAAAATTAACGGTTTGGATTCAACAATTAAATTTAAAAATTTTTAAATAATTAAAAAAAAGAGGTAACGACTGCTCAGCAGTCGTTTTTTTGGACTGCTGAGGATGTGGGTTGTACCACCGGTCTATTAATTCTTCTGTGACAAACTAAATTATCTAAGAAGTCTAATCTTGACGAGTTATTTTTTTTTAACTTGACATCTTCACTATAATAATTTAAATTAATTTTAATGATTTACGGAAAAATATTATAATATGCTAACTAAGTGTTAAATGAACTCGCAATCAATTTATATATCAAAACTGCTGTTGCGGAACGTTTGAAAGTTCCAAATTATTTGATGAAAATAAATAAGATAATCTTACATAGAAATAATCACTATAATATCCATAGTATTTGATTTCTCGTATTTTTATACATATTTTGACCGTACTTAGCCCTTAATTATTACTCAAACCATTGTAATTGCCTCGTGAATTGCTATGTTTTCCTAGATTTTGGTACTGCTGCTGCTTCTCCATTTATTTTGTAGGATTTCTTGGAGATTGAAGACAAAACATGACAAACGAAGAGGTTGGAGCTAGATCATATGCCAGACGACTCATTCCTGGCTCATATAGACGTGCTATGGACCATTGGAGGCCGGAACAGATCGAGTATTGAGCACGGGCCTTAGTCTCAACCCAATTGGTGGGTCCAGAAGTGCATTTTGGATCCATTTTGGAGCCATTTCGGTCCGAAATCCCTCCATTTCGGTCCGAAATGCGTTTCTGGAAAGTGCGAACTTGGCAATTTTCGAAGAAGGAAAGGAGTAAACCGCCTCTCCTTGACCTAGCCGCCTCCTGTGGTGATATATATGCGTTCCCTGCCGCCAGAGCACATATTCTACCTTCTACCATTGAATTTCCACCTCCCGTTCCATTGTTTTGGCTCTTTCCACGGAATCCTTTGAAGGACGGCAAGCTTTGAAGGCGACAGCAGCAAGGCATGAAGTTCCCCATCGATTCCTTTGCCCTGGACCAGCGAGTATTTGCATAAAGGGACACTTCGGTTACTCTTTTATGCTTTTATCTTGTTATTCTATGGCTTGTATCTTTGTTTCTTGCATGATATTTATTGTTATGTGTGTCATGGATATTAGTGAGTAGTCTTATTATGTCTTAGGGGTAATTAGTAGATTAGTTTGGTATTTTGTGATGACTTGATGGATTTATGATATATTATGTGATTTATTTAGTTGTGAATTGTTGATTATGCTTAGTTAAATTATTTGTTTGATTGATGTTTACCTTTGGATGAATCGCGACGTCTTTAGGACATTAAACTATAAACCAAACTTGTAATTGATTAAATACTTGAGGTAAGCCAATCGCTCGAAAGAGGAGGTTAGTTTAACGACCGAAAGGTGTAACTTTTAATGATCTGAAAAGACTTTAAATACCTCTGGAAATCCAACTAAATATTCTTAAATTTCTAAATACCAAAACGCGACGGCTGAGGCTTAGTTATTTACGTGGTAAAAGCCGATTCCAAACCAAACCAGAACCAAAACGCGACAGCTGAGGTTAGGGTTTAGGTCTGATCGTCAAGTAACCTTCACATAGTATCCCATAAAAATATCAAGTCAAAACAAGAGGTCTAAAGCAAGTTTTGGGGCGAAACAGCATGGATTTCGGTCGGAAATCCAGGCATTTCGGTCCGAAATAGGCTTCTGTCCCGGTGAAAATCGTGGATAGAAGTGCTTTAGAGCCAAACTAATTGAACACGCAACCCTAGGACATATTTTTGCATCTGTTTGAGTAGAAACAATTTGAAAAATCACCCAAAAATATTTTATTATTTATTACTTATCTTATTACTTATTTTTATTATATTTTACTTGATTGCATCTTATTTCAAAAATCATACAAAATTCATCTCTCTAGATTTTAAGAACGATTAAGTCCGGTAATCAACTGATCCGTCCCTGTGGGTTCGACCCTTAGCTTTACCAAACGACTAGTGAGGTAAACCTTAGGAATAAATTTATTTGACCTAGGTTATAAGCCTTCATCAAATTGGCGCCGTTGCCGGGGACGGTGTTTGATATCGTGTACTTTTTCTAGTATTAAGAGGCTAGATTTCTTTTTATTTAATCATCTTTTTGTTTCCTCTCGTGCTACATGTTGAATTTTGGCAGGTAGAAGGAAGGGAGTCCACTCTCAACCTCCTCCTCCTGTGCGCCGTTACTTCCTACGCGGATTGCAAGAGGATCCGGAGCAGCAACAAGCAGTTTCGGCCCTGCCAGTCCCCATTTCGGTCCGAAACCAGTCCATTTCGGTCCGAAATCACCAACCAGAGAGCGAAACAGCGAGCGAGATGGCAGGAACTGGTGCACCTGTCGATGTAGCAGCAGAGGCTGAGCGCCTTGAGACTTTGAGGATCCAACTCGAGCAGAGAGAAGCTCGTATCTTGGCCGATAGGAGGCGTGTGGAGAATCACAGGCGCGAACTCGAGGAGGAAAAGCGCAAGTGGACGATGGACGAGGAGAGCGTCCATGGCAACTCAGATGGAGAGGATGCAGCTGACAATCCTAACAAATCTCTCATGGATTACTGCGCTCCACGAGTGAGAGACATTGCCGGGCCGGTGGTCATTCAAGGGATTGAAGCGAACAACATGCAAATCCTCCCCGCCCATGTCACAGCAGTCTAACAGAACTTCTTCCATGGAGATGAGCACGAGGACCCCCATGCACACTTGCAAACCTTTACCGATTATGTTAGATTGATCAAAATGAACGGGGTGCCTCAAAGTGCCATTAGACTCATGTTGTTTAGGTTTAGTCTTAAGGATAAGGCCCAAAAATGGTATAAAACTCTCAAAAAGGGGTCAATTAGAACTTGGAATGAAATGGCCCAAATTTTTCTTGAGAAATACTTTCCTGATGGTAGGGCTGACAAAATTAGGACTGAACTTAACAATTTCCAACAAAGTGATGATGAGTCCATAGAAGCTGCTTGGGAGAGGTTTAGGGACTTAGAAAACTCTTGTCCACACCATGGAATCCAGGATTGGCTTATTCTCAAAAATTTTTATAATGGTCTTTATGATAATATCAAAATTAACTTGGATTCTCTCTCAGGTGGTGGAAGCTTCTTTAAGATGGACTCGTTGCAAGGAAGGGACTTGATCGAGCAATGTGCAAGGCAATACAATTGGCTACCACAAGTCAACCAACGCCGATCAAGTGGCAAGCAACACGTGAACGAGATCTCAACGAGGGATAGGAGAATTGCCGAGCTCGAAGCAGAGATAGCCACATACCACTCTCTCCAAGGCTCTCACCTCAACTCGAACACGTGTGGAGCTTGCGGCGAAGAAGGGCACACATCCCTTGAGTGTCCATTGGCACAGCCAGAGAAAGGGCCTCATCAAGTCAAGTCGGTTAACAATGGTCAACAGTACCCTTACACAGGACCAAACCCAAATACTTTTCAAAAAAGAGATTATGTTCCATTTGTTGTTCAAAAGTTTATGGATGACCAAGTGAAATTCAATCTCTATGTTGCTAAGAATTTGGATGAATTGAAAAATAATACAGGTGCTTTGACAAGGCTCGAGCGCATGATGGAGGCACATCTCTTGAAGGAACAAGGAAAGATTCCGAGCCAACCGCAAGTGAACCCCAATGCCGAATGCAAATCTCTACACATCTTGCAAGTGCGGAAAGTGAGGAAAAAGAGCCTGTTTTGGAGCAAGTTCTGCCATTCCCACCTCTCCAGAACCCAGCGAAGCTCTCTGGCCCGCAAAACGGGTCACCAACAGCGGAGAAATCACGACCAGAGATGCCATTTCGGTCCGAAATCCCGCCATTTCGGTCCGAAATGACCCTCACAGAGCCCAAAAAGGTGACCCAGGAGGAGAAAAATGGGATGAAGTCAATGCCCGAGGTTCCCTACATGCCCCCATTGCCCTTTCCAGAGAAATTGGCCAGAGAGAAGAAAGTTTCCTTATTCAAGTGATTTTGGGAGATGTTGAAGGAGGTTCACATCAATGTCCCCTTCACAGAGATGATGGCACAAGTGCCCATTTATGTCAAGCTCTTCAAGGAATTCTGCACCGGAAAAATGTCTTTTGAAGAAATCAAAATGGTCGCCTTGGAAAAGAAGGTACCACCCAAGCTCCCTGACCCAGGAAGGTTCGCACTTCCCTGCACAATTGGTAAGGTCACTGTTAATCAAGCTTTGTGTGATATGGGAGCCAGTGTGAGCTTGATGCCTAGAACAGTTTATGAGAGGAGTGGATTGGGTGATTTGCAACCCACGACCAAGACTTTACAACTCGGGGACTAATCGGTTCGTCTTCCATTGGGGTAATTGAAAGACATACCAGTTTCTGTGGGGAAATTTGTGGTTCCTTGTGACTTTGTGGTTTTGGAGATGAAAGAAGATAAGGAGGTGCCGGTAATTTTGGGACGACCATTTCTTGCCACTGCAGGGGTCAAAATGGATGCTAGGGATGGCACAATCTTGGTTAGAGTTGGTGGAGAAAAGCTTCATTTCTCGGCAAGTAGCATCACCAATATGAACTATGACAAAGCACTTGCCATCTCTTTCTCCGAGTCTTGAAAACAAAAGGGTCAAGCTAATGACCGAAAAAAGCGCTTCTTGGTAGGCAACCCAAGGATTTTTAGAGTTTTATTTATTTTTCGAAAATAAAAATCAAGAAAATACAAAAAAAATAGAAAACAAAATAACATAAAAATTAGTTGTTTAATATTTTTGTTGTGTTTCATGTAGGAAAAAATGGAATTGATGGAAACTTGACAAGGTAGCAACTCGTGCTAGAGCACCATGGGTTAGCAAAGGACAGAAACAGCGATCCTCGTACGACCTTATACGAGTTGCACCACACAAGTGGGGCAAAGCCATCTTCATCACATTGATTTGGTACAATTTTTATTTCCCTCTCCTTTTTTTTATTTTTGGTGATTGTGACGCACTGGGACAGTGCTTGAATCAGTTTGGGGGGGGGGGGGGAGGGGAAGAAGATGAAACTAAAACTTGTTTGGAAAATTGCATCTATTTCTGGCGTTTTTGAAATTTTTCTTGTCCATTTCGGACCGAAATTAGCCTCTGGAATTTTGGATAATTTTTTGAACTTTTGAATTTGATTTTTTCTGATGCATGCATTATCACTGAGAGGTTTGTATTGATATATTATTCACTGTTTCACACTTGTTTGAATTTTTAAAGCAATTTTAAAATTATTTCTTAAGGATAAATGTTTGTTTAGGAGATTTTAGATTGGTTTGTGCACCAATAGGTCAATTGAATGATTGGTTGATAGGATAGGACCTGAATTAGGATGCTTAGAATTATAAATTTATTGTTAGTCAATTCTCACAAGTTTTAGCCGAGTGAACGATTTTGTATGTTGCAAATCCTTGTTTAAATAATTGTTGTCAATTCTAAAAATTATAAAATGAGTCTAAGTTGTTCTTGAAAGCTTGAATCACCAACAAGCAATGAAAAAAAAAAAACAACAACAATAATTGGAGGGTGGTGGCGGTAAGGCGTAATTTTCTCCACAGTGGACCGTAGCGGTAAGGCGTAAAAATCGGTCCGACCTCCCCAACATGTCATGTGTTGGTCGCAATAAAAAAATAATAATTAAATTTAATCCTTTAATTTGGTGAAAAATAATTTTTAGACTCATTATAGAATTTTTAGCTTTGATAACATTTTATTTACAATTGTTTACAACATGCGAAAAAGAACGGGCGATTAATATTGAGTTTGCATTTGAATTGATGAAGTGAAGCTAAGGTCCTTGACTTGATTTTGAGATTTCATAAGAACTAAGAGTTGCACAAATAAAATCAAAGAGAGAACTAAACCCTTGTCCTTAGAATTAGTTTTTAATTTGCTTTATTTATTTTTGACTTGTGAAACCTTGAGTAATCTCATTTAATAAATTTTCGTTGCATCATTGGTTTGCGATATTTCATTTCTTGGACTACGTACAGTCTTACCCTTTAAGCTTAGATTATTATTTGAGGACAAACAAAGATTCAAGTTTGGGGGGATTTGATGTCTTGTATTTTTATACATATTTTGACCGTACTTAGCCCTTAATTATTACTGAGACCATTGTAATTGCCTCGTGAATTGCTATGTTTTCCTAGATTTTGGTACTGCTGCTGCTTCTCCATTTATTTTGTAGGATTTCTTGGAGATTGAAGACAAAACATGACAAACGAAGACGTTGGAGCTAGATCATATGCCAGACGACTCATTCCTGGCTCATATAGACGTGCTATGGACCATTGGAGGCTGGAACAGATCGAGTATTGAGCACGGGCCTTAGTCTCAACCCAATTGGTGGGTCCAGAAGTGCATTTTGGATCCATTTTGGAGCCATTTCGGTCCGAAATCCTTCCATTTCGGTCCGAAATGCGTTTCTGGAAAGTGCGAACTTGGCAATTTTCGAAGAAGGAAAGAAGTAAACCGCCTCTCCTTGACCTAGCCGCCTCCTGTGGTGATATATATGTTAGAGTTATGTCCTAGAAGCCAATCATTATGGCTACTTCTATGGTTTATGTTATTGATGATATTTTATCATTTGTTCCTTGATTTATTTATTGATAGATCATTCAGGTTGAGGATCTGAATTGTAGATCTCTATAATTCATTTGTTCATAAATGACAATAATAAATCTAAAGATGTCCATGATCTTGATAATTAACAAGGAGCATTAATTATCAAATAAGATTAGTATGCAAGTTAAGCGATGATTAAGTTCTACAAATCATAGGTAAGGAGTTACCAACTTAATTGCATATGTATATGTTGTGGAACATAGTACAGGACTTGACCCAAATGAAATAAACATATGGATTGTGTTATGTGTCATTGTTTATTTCATATGTTGTTGATTCTAAGTTTGAGATGCTCAGCTTTTCCACATGAGGATAGGTTCAATAAATATCGTCTAACGTTGATTCCTGATAAAGGCTGCTATACGGACTTTATTTATGTTCTCTTGAATTGTGCGGGAAAAAGTTGTTCATCAAGAAAATCGTATGTCCCTCATTAGTTTACCTAGTGAGCGATGATATCTGTTTGGGCCCCTTGATGGAGATGGATTGTTTGCTAGCAACTTGTACAATCATCTCTATATCAAGAAATGTATAATCTGCAAGAGTGACACATTCCTATCTTGGATTATACAAGGATATCATGTGACATAAGAATCAAACAAGGAAATACTTTTATTTCTTATGCAGGATTGAGATATTGTAGCTGTACACTATTTATGCGAATTGGGAATCATAACGTGTTGCTAGATACCGCTTATGATTAATGGAAATAAATAACGATTTATTCTCCATGGCCAACGTAGCATAAATCCTCAAAAAGGTCACACAAATAGAACCTGAACCACACGTGTATTATTTATTTGTATTGGAGAATACAAAACATGATGGGTTGATTAATTAATTATATACCGTTATGAACCGTTATAATTAATTATATCAAGGAGATCTTGTTAGAATAAATTAATACATAAACCAACCTATTGTTAATTATCATCAATTTGATAATTAAATAGTCTCAACTACATTTAATATAATTGTTAGAATTATATTAAATATATAGGCTTTAATTTGCTAAGTCTAATTAAGCCCAAAATAACAAACAATTAATAGGCCCATTAATTAATTGAATTAATATGGCCAAGAGGGATTAATTCACACTTTGGTGAATTGGGCTAAAAGCCCAAAAGGGATTTCGGCTAGGGGCTAGGGCTTGATGGCACTCTTGTAATTTGGTTGAAGTTTGGAAGAGAAATGAGAGCTCTATAAATAGACCCCAAGGGGTGGCCTCTCATCCAACTTTCTCTCTCCTCTCTTCCCTCTTACCCTAGCCGCCACCATCCTTCCTCTTTGGAGATTTTCGAAATCTCCATTAGAGGAGCTCTCATCCTTTGTTTGTTAGGGTCCATGTGTTGGGATTAGCCACATAATTAAAGTGTTAATTGCGATTAAGGCTTGGTTGCTCTAAAAGCTTGCTAGCACAAACTTTTGAGAGGTGGTGACGCTTCTTGGTGGATTAGAGGAAGGAGAAGAAGGCGCGGAGTGCACGCCATCGGTTCCCACGCCTTGGACAACCTCACAAGAACGATTTGTGAGAGGTACAACATCCTCCTCTCTTTCTCTCTTGGTTTTGGTGCCGATTCGGTGTTTTGCACTAGGTCCTTTGCACGATTGTGTATTTCATTGTTCTAATAGTAGAATAAATGAATTTATGACACTTTCTAACAATATATGCGTTCCCTTCCGCCAGAGCACGGATTCGACCTTCTACCATTGATTTCCACCTCACGTTCTTGAGTTTCTAGTGTTTTTCCACGGATTTCTTTGAAGAACAGCGGTGTTTGAAGGCGACGGCAGCAGCACAACAGTTCTCCATCGATTCCTCTGCCCTAGAACAGCGAGTATAGCATAAGGATCTATCGGTTTACTCTTTCATGCTATTATTTCGTTATTTTATGGCTTGTATCTTTGTTTCTTGCATGATATTTATTGTTATGTGTGTCATGGATATTAGTGAGTAGTTTTATTATGTCTTAGGGGCAGTTAGTAGATTAGTTTGGTATTTTGTGATGACTTGATGGATTTATGATATATTATGTGGTTTATTTAGTTGTGAATTATTGTCTATGCTTAGTTTTATTATTTGTTTGATTGATGTTTACCTTTGGATGAATCGCGACGTCTTTAGGGCATTAAATTATAAACCAAACTTGTAATTGATTAAGTACTTGAGGTAAGCCAATCGCTCGAAAGAGGAGGTTAGTTTAACGACCGAAAGGTGTAACTTTTAATGATCTGAAAAGACTTTAAATACCTCTGGAAATCTTAATAAATATTCTTAAATTTCTGAGTACCAAAATGCGACGGCTGAGGCTTAGTTATTTACGTGGTAAAAGCCGGATCCAAACCAAACCAGAACTAAAACGCGACGCTGAAGTTTGGGTTTAGGTGTGGTCGTCAAGTAACCTTCACATAGTATCCCATAAAATTATCAAGTCAAAACAAGAGGTCAAAAGCAAGTTTTGGGACGAAACAACATGGATTTCGGTCGGAAGTCCAGGCATTTCGGTCCGAAATAGGCTTCTGTCTCGGTGAAAATCGTGGGCAGAAGTGCTTTAGAGCCAAACTAATTGAACGCGAAACCCTAGGACATATTTTTTCATCTGTTTGAGTTAAAAGAATTTGAAAAATCACCCAAAAATATTTATTATTTATTACTTATTTTATTACTTTATTTTTATTATATTTTACTTGATTGCATCTTATTCCAAAATTCATATAAAAACCATCTCTCTAGATTTTAAGAACGATTAAGTCCGGTATTCAATTAATCTGTCCCTGTTGGTTCGACCCTAGAACTTTACCAGAACGACTAGTGAGGAAAAGTCTTAGGTTATAAATTTATTTGACCTAGGTTTTAAGCCTTCATCATCTTTTTCCCTTTATAATAGAATTTTTTTTTTTGACATAATTGAACGTTAAATGTGTTAGACTTTGCATATAATAAAATTGACATATAAATGACATATGAGGCAAACAGCTGACATAGTAACAGATTAAAAGGGCACTTACTTGACCTTCATGTGTTGTCAGAGTTCAATAGCATGTAATCGACCAGTTGCATTTCTTCTTTTGGATTCATCATATTTTTGAGCTTAAAACCTATATAATATAAGGGGAAGATAAGAAGAAAATATTGGAAAGCGAATTGGTATTAACACCCCGGTCATCTTAGCAAGTGCGTATTAGTCTTCTTGCTCTCAAAAGTCTAAGGTTAACCAAAACCCCAAAATTTATTCTTTTAGGAATTCACGATCTTTATTAAAAATTTAGATTTGACAAAATTCATAATTTTTTTTAACTTCTAATTTAACTTACAAAACCATGAATTATGACATTCTAATACTTCCCTAATGTTATCATGTTGTTTAGAACTAAATTTCATATCATTTTACTTTATTTTTCATGCCAAACTTCACTAATAATAAAATGTTTGCGTTCTGTCCAAATTTTTTTCTTAAATAATTTTTGCATGCAAGCAATTAAGAGTTACAAATTTATTTCCTAAGCTATAACTATATGCATTTTATAAATATGAACTACTATGATGCAATATGTGCAAAATTTTCTAGAAAGTCAGTTATTGATTTATTAATTATTTTAGCACAATAACCACAAAAATATTTTCCTTTGATTTTAGTTCGCATGCATACTATATTTACTTTCAAAAATCACTAAAAACTCACAATAAAAAAATGAAAAATAATTAAATTCATCCAAACTAATTTTTAATGCCTAAATCTGATTTTAAATCACTATTTATACCCTAAGTAGTTATGTTCATACAATAATAATTACATGCAAGCTTTTAAATTACCAAAATTTTATATGCATCATTGAAAATCCATAACAATCATAATTAGTGTTCAAACAAAACATCCATCATCATTTTCACCAAAAATCTAAGAAAATTCCGAAATATAAAGAATGTACCATGCATGCAAGATTTATTCACACAAAATCTTATTTAACCCATTATTTACCATTATCATCTATTAAATTTGCAAAAAACCGAGATAAATAAAGTAAAATGGAAAACTTACATGAAAATCACTCAAAACCGAAAAAGATTAGGTTGCATGTCATCTCCTACTCCTCCACTATTCATTTATCATTTTTCCTGAATTTTCTCTAATTTTTCTCTATTTTTCGTTGGTGGTCTCTTTGGGCTTGGTTTGGAGAAAGAAGAAAGAGTTAAAAGAAGAGGGATGTGTGGTGTCCTCCATGGTGAGAAAATAGGCAGCGTGGGAGAGAAAAAGAGAAGGGAAAATTGATGTTTTTGGTTTGAAGTTGGAGAGATGTGTGGAGAGTGATATGCAAAATACACCCAAAACGAATCACACTAAGGTATAATGAAATAAGCAATACAAAACTTATTATATAACATGAAAATATAATTTATTTGATGCACTTTCAATTAGAATTTATCACATTACATAATAAACTTTTTATGGTAACCATGAACTTTCAAATTTATAATAAGGGATGAAATATAATAACAATATTTTTTTTGGCTAAAACTTTTCTTAATAACCATGAGATAATTTATACATAAAATAAAATACAAATTTTATGTACAATGATATTTAAAAAAAAATATTAACTCAAAATTTAGTATTGTCATAGATCATTTGCAGCAAATTATCCTGCAAATTTAGAAAAAGTATTACTATTTATTGCTAATCTTTACAGTTTCATCTTGGTAGATTCATTTGAGCATAGCTAGAGACAGACACAACTATATATTGCACATTAGTGAAAAGAAGAGTGGGATCAATCGTTAAGCGGCAGTAAAATGAGATAATACGACAAAAAGAGAGGAACGTGGTCAACAATAGCTACCATTGAAACAAATATTTTCTTCCTTTCTTTCTTTTTCAGTTAGTATTTTTAACTTTTTTCAATTTTTTTTCTCAGTGATATCCTCTTTTTTTAGGTATTTACCAAAATAATTTGACAGTTGTGCTAATTTATTACATATCCTAATCCAACGATCCTTTTAACTGATACTGTAACTTATAGTAATCATATGTCGTATATAAGAAGAAAGGAACATAGGTAGCATTCCATGTTGTAAGTCGTTGAACTTCTTATTATTGTGATAAATTTTGTCATTATTTAAAGATTATGTAAAATTTTTGCACTTTTGATTTTTTATTTAAATTTCAAACTTTTGTCAGGAATAAACAGTAATTAGTTTGAAATTATTTTTAGTAATTGAACATAGAATGGATTAGTCGAGATATCTGAGGCGATGGAATTTCAAGAAATTTTCTCTGCGTTTATTGATGGAGGCGGTTCACACCTTTCACAGCTTTCAGGCCCGTTTTCTCCCCCACACCTGCCTTTTGTTTTTTGTTTTTTTCTATTTTTCATCATTTATTCCTCAAATTTCATTCTTTCTGGGTTGGATGCGGTGCCTGTGCATGTTATTGGTCAGTGCGTGTACGGCTTTGGGGCAGATCATGCATAATCCATAGTAGATTTCAGGCGATTAGACCTTCTGAAGTTTGTACAATGAAAAATACTCATTAAACTATATTGTCTGGAAGATGATATGAAAAATAAACGACGATATAAGAGTTAAGCTAAAGTATTAACTTTCTAGCAAGCTTTACTGTCATTTGATCATTATTGACAATCAGTAATAAACTATATTTCTATACTTCTAAACCTAGATTGGTATGACTACATCTCATTTTAGGCTTTTATATATGCTATATGACTGATTACTCAATCATTTAAAAAAATAGTTAGAAGGTGAGGAATTTTCATCCAAATACACTTACTCGCTGATAATGTTTATTTTCTTTCAAGAATTTTTTTTTTCTCAAGGTCTGTCCTCGAAACTTTTCAACATTTTTATGATAAGTAGTTGGTTATTATTTGAACTTCTGTCCACTTTGAATTTGCCAATGAATTAGAACTAAGAAGAGCATTTTTTGGAAAATTATATGCAATTTCATTAATTGTACACATAAAACAACATATTAATTTATTTGTTTATTACTATCAAATTATAATTGCTACAAATGAGTAACAAAAATATTATGCAGATGGGATGAGTAACAAAAATACTATGGCTACATTGGTGATAAAGATAGCGTTAGCCAAAACAGCGCTTCTGCAGATGAGATGGGAGTCTAATGGTGTGTTCTATGCTTGAAACTCCTACATGGATTTGTTTTATTTCTTTACTGCACTTTTTTTTCTTATTTACTTCTATGTTGATTTGGTTGCCTAAGTGGCCTAACTTTAAGAATTTTTTGCGGTAACTTTTTTTCCTATTTCAATTTTTGTTTGAATTGAATACTCTATATACAACTGTAGTGAAGTTGGCATATGCTACATTAGTACCAATTGAATGGAACGGTATTGACGCAAGGGACAAAAATATTAACGATGGCAAGCTTAATTGTTTTTGGGATGTACTTTCCTTGTATTTGGACTACTTTCTTTAATGGAAAGTGGTAGAGTGCTCCTCTATTATCTTAAAAAAAAAATAATAAAACATTGTAAGATTTTTGACAATTTATTAATTATCGTAAGAGTTTTCTATTTAGTTCAGCTCTAACCCTTTGAATATGAATTGGAAACATTTTAGATATATATTTACTACACAAAAATATGAATCTAGACTTTCAAGCACAATTTAAGCCATCCTAAAGTAACTGATCGATATGATAACACGTTATGAATCTTCATATATGTCATTATTAATAAAAAAAAAAAAAGTGTTATGGGGTTGGTCGCGGCGAAGCCGCGACGACAAGCACACTAGTTTTTTTCTCAAAATTGTTGAATATTTTAGAAACTAATTGTGAGACAGATGTACTAATCTTCCTTAGTATGGCAACATATTTAATTGATTTCTTTTCCCCTTTGATACCTCTTATGTAGGAACGTATGGAACTGGAGAAAAGATATCGCGCGTGACCTCACTGACCTGCTGGTATTTTGCATCTTTCATGCTGAATTTCTTAGAAATAATATGTTCATAAATTTACTGTGAACTTGTATTAAATATTATGTCAGTACCATAAGCAAACACATGTACAGCTAGAAAGCATGGCCAGTGAAAAAGCCACACTCGAGTTCCAATTGGGGAAAGAAGTGAAACGTCTTCAAGAAGCACAGGCTAGAGTTCTTTTTTATTCGTCATTCTTTTATTATTCAATATTCATCTTTTACATTATGTATATGCAAGTAATTCCGACATGGTGCTTATTGCCTTATTGCTTAAAGTAGTTCTCAATTTCTCATATTGGTTTGTAACATTCCATACTGAAAAAGCTCTAACCTACGCGGGGAGAGAGGCACACGTATATAATAGACGGAAACATTTTAGAGAGAGACGGAAAATTTTAAAACAGATGGAGAGTTCCGAGAAATTTTAAAACAGATGGAGAGTTCGGAGAAATCAGCGTCTCTATCCGATCCGCTCATCTCAATCTGGTGCACGATTTTTAAAGCGATCCAAAGGCATAAGAGTTCAGTGTATGAGAGCTCAATATTCTAGAGTGTAGCATATCATTTACCTCTATATATCAATATCAATATTATAAATAAAGATGTGTGGGTGTCGGTCTCTGTTTTAGTTAGTATTAGTGCGACACGCCATCAAGACCTTTGATTTTTCTGCTCCGAATTAATCTGGTCCGTTCAGATGTATGTCAATTTTTTATGTGTTACTTATTGTGTTGTCATATGTATTGCTTAGAGCTGTGTTCCCTTTATGTTGCGTTTTTTAGATCCATTTTGATTATACTGCATCATTTTTGTCACATAATTTATTTCAACCTCTCTCTCTTAGTTGCTTCTATGAGAAATGATAGAACAATATTTTTTATTTGTTATAGTTAATTATAAAACATTTCAACGTATGGAGATAATTTATTATTTTTATTCTACCATTTATTACACTTTAAATTAATTACAAACATAACAATCTAATTACAATCAATATTTATTAAATGATAATATATTTAATTTTTATTACTATGTCAAATATCGAGCGAAGCTCGATTAGTCCTCTAGTATATATAGAGGGAAAATATCTATGGTGCATACTAATGTACCACAGTTTTGGTGGATATTGATCCAATTTTTTGATCTACTTTAAGATGATGGATCCAAACCATCCAATATGATTTTCATATTGAAATCTCCTTGTAGACCAAATTTTACATTTTTTTTTTGAAATTTGTAAGTATTTTTTTTTGGATTTTTTAAAACTACTATTTTTTTAAGGGTTCAGAATAAATTAGATTAAAGATATTCTAAAATTTCAAACTTAGTAAAAAAATTAAAAAAATTGTAAAATTTGATCTACAGGAGATTTCAATAGAGATATCATAGTAGATGGTTTGGATCGATCGTCTTGAAGCATATCCAAAATTGGATCATTATGCATCGAAGTATGCACCGTAGATATTTTCTATATGATTTTTCAAAGAAAAAGTTGAATCTTTGCAATCCTTCAAGGGTACCTTTTTACACATTCCATTATTTTTTTTGGAATAAATGGAAATTAAGGCTGTGTGAAGTCTATCGATTTTTTTTTAACCTTTTTGGCTCGACAGGTTATTCAAGGATGATCAGATAATGTATAAAATGTCAATGAAAAGATGTGCTTTCCGTAATCTTTGTCAAAATTAATTACGTATTTTCTTAATGCTTAGTATCTATATGTAATTTATCTACGTTAATTTTTGGTAGAAAGTTCACAGAAGATGAAGAAAGGAGAAATATATATACTAACCAAATATCAGATATGAACAACAGAGTATGACTAAAACAACTCAAAGATGGGATGATCGGGATTTACTGTTTGCTCAGTTTCAATTAATCAGTATGTAACTATTATCTTTTATTCAATTTTTATTTTTCAGGATAAAATAGACAATTACACTGTCTGAACTAGAGAAAACATGAAAGGAAAAGATATCTAATGCTGGAGAAGTTAACCATCAATTAGCAGGACTTGTACGTATGTAAAATGAGCCTCTTTTTTGTTATCCCATTATATGTATTACACTAGAGTAGTAGAGTGTGACCACAGGCAGTTCGCCTTTCGCCTTTTGTTCGTGTGGTTTTAGCATTGCACTCATAAACTAAGACCTTGCGTGGGGAATTGCTCCACTCACGCCTCTAATTAGAGATTCACTCCTAGTTTGACTAAAATGCTCTTCGCATTTCTTCATTTGTCTCCTGCGTTGAATCTCAACTAAGGGCATTTAAGTCATTAATGAAAAAAATGGAAGTGAATCTCTTAAAGAGGTTGTGAGTGAAGCAAGTCCCCCTTGCGTGGTTCCTATTAAAGTTTCAATTTTCAATAATTTTATTACAGTTCCATAATAATTTAACATTATCTTAAAGAAATCACAACGGATACCAACAAGCCAAGACATATTTTTATCATTCAAAGATGAAAAAGAGAAAAAAAACGTCTATTCAGTCTTCATTAAAAAAGACCGACTCAAACGGATTGAAAACAAGTTTGCTCTTTTGTTCATAATATAAATATCCTCATAACCCCACTTGGCATCAAATTCAATTTCTCTGAATTATGTGCTATCTTGGTGGTTTTGTTGACTTATCTTACTTAGTAGTTATGGTTCGTATTTGGGTTCACAATTCCACCATTCTCAACTCGGTACACTAGCTCGTGCTTTTCTTTATCTACTTCTATATACACAGTTGAGTTCTCGTAGATCTTTTCTCTTATGAACATGTCTGCTAGCTGATTTGTCACCCGCTCCTCTATCAATCTCTGAATGTTTCTCGCATCATATAACTGCACAAATTAGTATTGAAGGCAAGTTATAGGAAGACTCATGTGATCACGTCGTATGGGTTTGTTCAAGCCATCAACCAAAACACAGATCATCTTCATTAAGTATATTGATGAAAGAGAACAATATAGATTTGTCTACATACATGATCATCAGATGAAGCAATAATGACATCTAGAGCCGCATCAGTGACATGCAACGCAATGCATCTCTTGGCGAAACGTATAACCACATTCTTCATATGGCGTCTTGCCACCTCCCTGATTGAATCATGTGATAGCGGATTCAATATAAGAATTTTGTCAATGTTGTTCAAAAACTCTGCCCTGAAATGCTTGTTGACCTAAAAAATTCATAAATCAATAATAAACTTGTTATGTGTTTTTCTCAAATAAGCAATCAAGAATGATAACAAAGAGATATACGACTTATTCCCTATATTTTTCCTTCAATATTTGTTATGCATTTTTACTCCATTTTATTTTTCAATCTTTTCACACAAATATAAGGTTCACATCCTTAATTCCATTTACTTTGCGTGTTAAAAAAGATACTTGTTTAGAAAAATTGTACCTCTTGCAAAACTAGGCTGTGGGATAGGTTCATAGAAATATGATCTGACATTTCTGTAAAGAGTTGCTCAGTACCAAGATTTGAGGTCATGATGATAATAGTATTGGCGAAATCAATAGTTTTGCCTTGACCATCAGTTAATCTACCATTTATAAGGACTTGAAGCAGCATGTCGCACACTGCCATGTGAGCCTTGTCCACCTCATCAAAGAGTATAACACTATATGGCCGCCTTCTCACTGGTTCTGTCAATTGGCCTGCAACGTATCTATTTGTACAAAACAAAGAAATGTTAGCAAGCAGGGTGGCTATTTCACAATAAGTTAAGTTGCATACTGGAAGATAGTCTTCTAACAAATACACCGTGGCTGAACACAAATCATATGACATGACGCACAGAGGAAACAAGAAATGACATGTCTCTGTTTTTCATATCGAGATATGAAATATGAAACAAGAAATGGGATGACACAACAAGAAATATGAAATGACATGATATGTCATCGCTTAAACCCAAAAATAGAAGAAATAACTAGAAAAATATTTTCATATCGAGATGCAGGTTAAATATTGTCCTACTTTTTCCCATAATTTTAGGACATGTCTCTGTTTTTCCTTTGTTTTTTGGCGTAATTCTTAAAAAAATCAATTTAAATTTCTAAGGTAATTTAATCGTTAATTTAATTTTAAATCTTAAAAAAAGAGTCAAATGGATTGGGCATGACGGCATGAACGCAATGACAAGTACAACTCTTTAGGAAGTAACAATATGACACGGCACATGATGTGACACGTATCTAGTACAACATAAAACATGGTACATTGTTCGGAACCCCACTGGTTGATTACTTAATTCTAAACGACTCAGACATATATAATGAAAGAATAATCCAAATTGTATTAATCTCATAAGACTACAGAATTCAATATGTAATAAATCCCTGATATGTGGTTAGCTTAGCATTAGCAAACTGCAAACCCGTGAAATCTAATCTTCACCAGATGAAACAAAAAATGTTTATAGAATCGACACATACCCAGAAGGGACACCAATTAGGCGTGCAATTGAGTCCTTCTCCATGTAATCTGACATGTTGATTCTGATAAGCAGATTCTCATCATCAAATAACTGCTCTGCAAGTGCCTTTGCCAGCTCAGTTTTGCCAACGCCTGTAGGACCCAGAAGGAGGAATGACCCAATCAGCTTTTGTGGCCCGCCAAACCCAGAACGGGACGTCAGGATTTTTCTGGCGACAGCATTGACTGCTTTGTCTTGACCAACCACTCTCTGAAGGATCCCGTCTGCCAGACCGACCAATCGCTCCATCTCATTCTGGCCAAATCTTGCCACTGGACTGCCAGTACAACAGCTAACAACCTGGAAGTGGTCAACCGAAATTCTGTTACGTGTGTGTAATAGTGCAAAATCCTTTTTTCCTCTGGTGAAAATGATCTGTATCCCATACCTTTGCTATGTGATCAGGTCCCACTGTTTGTGCATCCATCTTGGAAATGGGTGTGTCAATCTCTTTGAGAGTGCTGCATTTAATGTTGGCTCCATGAGCGTTGTCCATTTTCCTCTCAGCCTCTTGTATAGAAGACAATAGCCCTGCACACCTTGGTTTAAGTTTTGGTAAGCTTATCTACCATGTTCTTCTCCTTCTGTATATAAAATTCAGATCTGGCAATTTTGGAGAAGAAATATCTGAAATTAGGCAATTTTAGACGGTTATATTATATATAATTAATATATCTCCTTATTTATATTCTTACATATTTATAGGCAATTGTACATTGTTTATATGGCTTTTTTCTAAATGATATCCTTCTCGGAATTTCATTTCACAATACAAAAATGGAACTGCTCAAATAAATGAAGAGAAATATTTAAAAAAAGCCTTTTTTGAGTTGTTTACTTTGACGGTTTGGAAATGCCAAGTCTAATATAGATGAACCAAAAATAGTCAATAATACATGTACTATACAAAGATTTATGTAAAAAAAAGGTTATGTGAAGACAAAGTTCACAAATTTATCTATCAATGAAGTTATACTAGTTTGAATCTCGCGCGTTACGCGATTCATTCATATTTTATTTTTTTAATTCAATATTACAGTGCTATTTTTCAAGTTAATGATCATATTTTTGTAATTTTTTTTTTTGTTGAATGGGATAATGGTATAGTTGGGTTTTATATTTATTGAAAACAAAATAGAAGAGATGGATGATAAGCTCGATCTATAAGTAGAAAAGGGAAGCCTTTCTAATTATATTTTTGTTAATTAAAAGTCATGGTCCGCTTTTCAAAAGCGGCCACAAATAGGGTTTTTATTATTTTTTTCTTTTTTATAATTTTTTTTATAGTTTGTTTAAAATAAATTAATAATAGTACGTACCAATTAAAAATAGTCGTACTAATCATTAATAATAGCAAGATTTTATTGGGCAAAAAATTATGTCAAGTTTATATAGCGCTTTTTATGGAAGAAATTACTAATTTTGAACTTAAGAAATTTTTGTCTATAAATTTTAATAAGTTTTTTCATTAATATTAGCACAATTTTTTGGCAGAAAATTTATGCCAAATTTATATAGAGACTTTCGTACCAATTAAAAATAGCATACTAATCATTAATATTAGCAAGATTTTTTTGGATAGAAAATTTATGTCGAGTTTATATAGCGACTTTTTATGGAAGAAAGTATATATAATTAATATGTAAAATTTTTATATTTTACATAGCGCAGCGAAGCTGCGACTGCCATGTCTAGTTATCGATAAATGAATAAATAATAAAAAAATTGTGACAATGAATGATACTATCGAAAATCTCTTTGGATGATTTATAGTTAATCAATTTGGAATAAAAATACGCAATACAATAAGGAGATTTTATTGCTCACATTTTGTCTAAAATTATAAAATTACAAATATCTACTACAGGAACTATAACATGTACCAGTATTACTCAAATACTGCATAAATCTTCAGCCATTTGTAGTAATAGGACTGATAGCTATATGCTGCCTTGTTGTTATTCTCTCTGCATTTAAGTGTCAGAGGACACAACAACATATAATAAGCGTCTTTGTAAAGCAAATAAAAAAATGATCGCATCAAAATCGGTATTCAATCCAGATCGAAACATTGCTAGTAAATTTTATGAGGAAAAAATAATCAATAAGTAATAATAAGTTAATAACAATTTCGTCGCCAGACAATTAGACAAAATGATTACATCTATAATTATTCCAACATGCTTATTGTCACACCCCGTCTCAACGAGGAACCGGGGCATGAAGTGAGGCACCAATATCGCATCCATCCAGCAGCCTGTCAACCTACGTCGCAAAGAAAATAAACAAAGTCAGCTACAAAGCTCAGCAACCGGTTATTTAACTACACGCTTCTCTATAACTAATTTATAACAAATTCCAAATAGAGGGTAAATATAGCAATATGTATCAGAGCTTGTTGGTTTTATCGATGCAGCAATCGAATTCTGCATGTTTATCCAACAACACGATCTATAACACTTAGAGATATAAGTTATTCTCTACACTTTCAATAAACCATAACTTTCATCAAAATCATTCATGTTCTTAAATAAAAAAACCAACATTTAAGTTAAACTAAATTACTCTTTAAATAATCATAATTCACAATCTAAGTTTTCAATGCAAAATACATCATCTCGAAAAGTTACTTTTAAAATCAGATTGCGGATTTGCAAACATTTAAAGAAGCATAACTTTACAAACATTGCTAGTCTAGCATGCCAAAAGAAACGAGAAAAATCTATGGAATATCATAATATACTTATACGAGATGTAAACCCCCAACACTCAAGTATATCCACTTTTAGGGTAATATAACTGTACCACTGACAGGTACTATGCTTTAAGCACCACTGACAGGCGCTTAAACTGGTATATCAACACATATATCTATCAATCTCACAATACTAATGACATGAACCACGCCTAACCTGACCACTACCCGTCCCACCTACTACCTGTGCACTGATGTAGGACTAGTAATCACGGATCCGAGAATACGTCAACCTAAGGGACAAAGCTCCTATAAAGGTAGTGTCTAAGAACTAGGCGGATAACACCCTTTGTGTTCAAGTTGTTCAGTCATTTCTAATCAACCATAATACATCCTGCATCAAATCACATGTCATGCCAAATACTGTCCAAGTCATCTAATCAATGGTAATACTATACAATCATACATATAAATATCCTGTGACCGCAGAACCGCCTAACAGTCGGCCTGCAGAGTGGTCGTCAGATCGCGTTGCCCGTGATCGCTATCATAAGGAGACCACCGGCAAAACGCTTGGGTGCAATCTCCCGATAATGGAAACCCCGAGCAAAACGAGTTTATCCCACTCGGTCTCGCTATCCTGATCCATACCATATGATATACCAAGTCCCGTCCCGTGAAAAAATTCGCTAGTCTTAGCAAACCGTGCGATCGGTACTTGGTAACTAAATGCTACTTTTTAAATCTACACATTATCTTTTATTAAAACAAGTGCTTTACTCTAAAAGTATGTTTTCAAATCTAAAGAAGTTCAAATCTGTTAGGCATCCACACTTTAAATAAAATAGAAAATCAATTAACAAACTATTCAACAATTGCCTTTCCTAATTAAAGAAGTTAGCAAATACTTTAACAATAATTTAACAAATAAGAATATGTCAAATCATGCATTTTCCACAAATCATAATTCAACAAATAAGATATATCTCAAGTTTTATCAATTATCCATCAAATAATCCAAGTGCTAGTATTTACCCAATTAAAAAAAATAGAAATTGAATTATAGAGAAGTCCGGTTAACTGATTAAGCGATCCAGAAAGAAGGAATGTAAGGCAATGACTTTCCAAAAGGTCATGCGACATAGTAAAAGGAACTCCAAATGATCACACCACAAAGGTATTTAATCATAATTAGAAAAGATCCAACAAGACTAACTTAGATTCTAGAAAGACTAGATATAATTTATCAGAAATAATTGACATATGTTAACAGGCTGATATTCATTAAATTCAAGATAATGTAGGTACCGACTGGTACAGATAAGGAAATGATCCAATCAATTCAAGTTGTCAAATGTCAAAGAATTCTGATTCAGACAAGGAAATTTGGGGATTCTTTCAAAATCATACTTCTAGTTAAAATCATGCATTACATTTATTATTTATAAACTAATAATAAACTTCTAATGCATGCCACTTATAATCTTTATAAATTAAAACCATGCAACCATATATCTATGTCATGAATATACCATGCATTTACTAGACTTAATTAATAATCATAATATCATGCAATCCTTTATAAATCATGCAACTATTATAATATCCTTGCCTAACATTTATCATATGATCAGGTATACTAACTTAAATGATTTATGCATCTCTAACATGTCATGCACCAATACTGACACCAAAATGTATTAATCATGTTTTTAGAAACCTAAATCAATAATCATGCGAACTAATTTAATTAACATCTCTTACATGCATGAGAATATGCAATGCAATACTTAAATACATTAGTCTTGGTTAGCAATTATCTTACAAATCTACATGTGTGAATATATGTGACATGCCATGCAACTTGATTGGTACGATCTTGTACCAAATACACATCCAACCTCACATGCAACACTTATGCAATATTATTATTTATATTTTCCAAGCAATTCCAATAAACATCATATATCACTTTGGAAATTTATTTCTTGACTTCAAACTCACATGCATGCATGATATGTTTATTGATCATGGTTAAAGGCCAAACCTTAATCAAACCCAATATAACCCTTTTTATAAAATCAACCCTTAAAACCCATGAAAATCAATATTATAACAAAATCAATAATTATCCCAACACAAATGTATGACATGCAAAATCTAATATTTACCTTTCATATGCAAGCAACCATTTACATTGAAAATAAATGCAAGACTTCAATTAAAACAATGCCATATGCTTAATAATTCCTATCATGCATAAAATCCCCAATTATCAAGCATCCACACACGACATACAGTCAATCACATAATTACACGCATCAGATAGATTCACAGATTACACAAATTCATATTACAAATTCTCAATTAACTAACACATCTATTCAAAGATTAGAAAGACTTACCAAAGAAAATGACATAAGGAATGGCGGCTCGCACACCAAGCAACGCCATTGACAGATCGGATGATCAGACAATAAGGTTGTGACTAAGAGAGATCAAAGAGTAAGCCGAGACCCGTCGGCTGGCTCGAAGGCTAACGGATCGGGTTTTGTAGTGGATTTCAGATTCGGGTCGGGTTAGAGTTTAGAGCTGATTTTGGGGTTGCATGCGGTATTAGAGGGTAGAAGAGGGCTGACGGGGCGTAGTCCGGTGGAGGGGAGGAAGGAGGGAGCTTTTCCGGTGATGGGTCGGCCTAGGCGAGAGGAACAGAGGGGGAGAGAGATGGGGCCGACTTTTGGGTAAAGAGGAGAGAGTGAGGAGGTGGGGCCGGTCCTCCGACGTGATGGAGCAGGGGTGGTGCCGAGAGGAAGGTGCTCAGAACCAAGAGTTGAGGTCATGAGGATAATAGTATTATTGGTGAAATCAACATTTTAGCCTTGACCATCAGTCAATCTACCATCTTTAAGGACTTGAAGCAGCATGTCGCACACCGCCACGTGGGCCCTGTCTACATCCTCAAAGAGTATAACACTGCAGGGTTCAATTATCACCGATTCTGTCAGTTGACCTGCAACGTCTCTGTTTGTACATAACAGACAATGTTAGCATGTAGCTTGCTTTGTTTCAGCATAAGCTTAGTTGTACACAAGTTAATAGTGTTATTAAAAAGGCACCATGACCGAACATGTCATGATATGCTATGACATCCAGACGACACTTCATGCCACATAAATATTTTTGTGGTGTGTCCATATATCCTGAACCAAATTGAGTACCGTGGCATATAATATGTGGAAAATCAAGATGATACGCTCCTGAAGCTAATTTGATTATAGTTGCGCGATAATTTGATCAGTGTTGAGGAAATTGAGAGAGAATTGGAAGAGAAAGAGAAGAAAACAAGAACGAGAAAGAGATAATTTGATTTCAATAATATTTCATTCATAGAAAATCTTCTCTTACTGCATTTAATTTATAACAGAAAAGGAAATTACTCAACTATTTTTCCCACGCCTAATTCTATACAAATTTTCTACTAACCAACATACAATTGACACCTCAGCTATACAATTAAAACTGGAACTCAATTAACTAACAGTTGCACGAATCTTGATGATATCCAACGATCACTGTTTAACGCCGTTATCTTTTAATTGTTGGAATCTTTCTCCAACGAGCCTCTTCTATTAACGCCATCCTCTACTCTTTCAGCTTCCGTCTGGTTATTGCATTCAAATTGATAATTTGAGTCTGAGAAATTAAATGACCATAGCTTCAATGTTACTAGGGTCAATTCACCATAGCTTCAATTTTACTAGGGTTAGTGGCTACCCTTTCCTAAGAAATTAAATGACCCAAATACTCAACCTTGTTGGTGCCTATCTCACACTTGCTGAATTTAGCAAACAACTGGTTATCTTTTAAAATTTGAAGAGCAATAGCTAAATGTTTCACATGATCCTCTACTGACTGACTGTAAATAAGGATATCATCAAAGAATACAAGAATAAACTTCGTGAGGTGGGGTTTAAATATCAAGTTCATCAGGGCTTGAAAGGTGGCAGGGGCATTTGTCAACCCAAATGGCATGACAGTAAATTCATAGTGTCCCAGATGTGTTCTAAAAGCTATTTTATAAATATCAAAAGCATGCATTCTGATCTGATGATAACCAGCTTTGAGGTCAATTTTAGAGAATATTGTAGCTCCCTTCAGTTCATCTAGTAAATCATCAATAATTGGGATGGGAAATTTGTTTTTGACAATGATGTCATTCAGCTGTCTATAGTCTACGCAAAGCCTCCAAGAATTATCTTTCTTTCTGACCAACAATATAGGTGAAGCAAAGGGGCTAGAGGAGGGTCTGATATAACCTGAGTGCAAGAGTTCCTCAATGATTTTTTCAATCTCAAGTCTTTGAAAGTGGGAGAATCTATATGGCCTCAGATTTATTGGTTGTGTTTCAGGCTTCAAGGGAATGGAATGATCCAACACCCTGATGGGAGGTAGAGAACTTGGTTCATAAAAAACTTGGGTGTACTGTTGCACAACCTCTTTCAACTCAGGTAAAATGTACTTTGCTAGCTGTGGAGGTGATGAATTGGCTTCTTCAGACAAAAAAAGATGAGCAATAATTACTTCATGGCCTTTGCTCCATTCTTGACTGACATTGATATTTGCTTCACACAGTTGAATCTCAGCTTGTTCATGCTGCACCTTCAATATGATCACTTGGCCCCCTTTAGAAAATTGAACCACTCCTTTGTCACAGTCGATGACCATGGGTCCCATTTTTGCTATCCAATCCATACCTAGTATAATGTCATATCCTTGTACCTCCAAAACTCTAAGGTCACCTATAAAGGTGTGATTCTGCAGTTGTAACTGTAAGCCTTCACATTTCAAATTAGAAATCAATTTAGTGCCACTGGCAGTTTTAACAATCATGGAAGTAGCAGGCAGTGTTGGAAGCTGCACACTGTTGACTATAGATGGGTGGATGAAGGAGTGTGTACCGCCACTATCTAGTAAGGCAATGATTGGCTTGTGCTGGATATAGCCTCTGAACTTGAGGGATTGAGACTCAGGGCAATCCTGTGGGGTACACATAGAAATATCACTATGTTCTATGATTGGTTCATCACTGTGGACAACACTATCATCATTTAGTGAGCAGTTTGTCAGGAAATGCATCTTCTGTTATTTCTTCAGCTTCTAACATAAGCAATTTTCATTTTTGACACTTATGCCCTGGGTTAAATTTCTCTCCACAGCAAAAACATAAGCCCAATTGCCTCAATTGATCTCTGGACATGGAGTTGAAATTGGGAGAAGGTAGTGTCACTGATTTTGGTGGTGGAGGTGGAAGTAGTTTCTTGTCAGAGAAGGGTATGGTTTTTGCAGACTGAGTATTAGGCTGGTAAGAAATTGGTTTTGGCCAATTCCTATTTCTTCTATCAACCCCTTCCAAATTCAATTCTGCCTTTCTTGCAAAATGAAAGACTTGATTTAGTGAGATTGGGTCAAGAACTTCAATAGCATGTCGAATTTCATCTTTTAGTCCCTCAATAAATCCTTGAATAAAGAAAACAATATTTCTGATTTTTGTCTCCTTCATCAATCTTGATTTGGCCTTTTCAAATAGTCTGATATATTCCACTACCTTTCTAGTTTGCTGCACTCTTTTGAATTCACCAACAGGATTAGATGTATTGTAAGACTGAAATCTGTCCAACACCTCTTCTACCAACATAGGCCATGGTGGATTGGGACAGTCTTCTTTAAACCCTTCATACCACTCTAATGCCTCTTCCAGAAAATGTAATGTGGCCATATGTGTTTTGTAACAGTCAGGTATTTGAAAGATTTCAAAATAACTCACACATTTAGATACCCACCCAGAGGGGTTACTGCCATCAAATTGGGGAAAGTCAGCTCTAGGAAAGTGAATTTAATGGTTACTGCCCAATCTTCTGTTGTCATCACCACCAAACCCTTCCAAATTGATATGAGGGTTGCTAGAAAAATTACCTCCAGGGTGAGGATTAGTAGCTCCCCCATTACCATTGCTGCTGTGATCATCTACAGTAGGACCTTTGCTAGACTGAGTCTTGACTAATTGCTCAAGCATCAATTTCATTTGTGTCATCTGCAGATCCATGCACGAATTAGTTTCTTGCAATCCTTGCACTTCTTGGCTCAAGCGGGAGACCGTAGCTTGAAGCTCTTCATTGTTGGGAACATTGGTTAATTGCTTAGGAGGCATCTTGAATTCAATCTTGCAACCGAAGTGTAGAGAGAAGAGAAATTGTTGTTCCCAGCTGCAATCAGAAGGCTCTAGATACCACTTGATACGCTCCTGAAGCTAATTTGATTATAGTTGCGCGATAATTTGATCAATGTTGAGCAAATTGAGAGAGAATTGGAAGAGAAAGAGAAGAAAACAAGAACGAGAAAGAGATAATTTGATTTCAATAATATTTCATTCATAGAAAATCTTCTCTTACAGCATTTAATTTATAACAAAAAAGGAAATTACTCAACTATTTTTCCCACGCCTAATTCTATACAAATTTTCTACTAACCAACATACAATTGACACCTCAGCTATACAATTAAAACTGGAACTCAATTAACTAACAGTTGCACGAATCTTGATGATATCCAACGATCACTGTTTAACGCCGTTATCTTTTAATTGTTGGAATCTTTCTCAAACGAGCCTCTTCTATTAACGCCATCCTCTACTCTTTCAGCTTCCGTCTGGTTATTGCATTCAAATTGATAATTTGAGTCTGACACAAGACACAAGATGGGATAGCACGAAACATGAAATTAATGACATATGAACAAGACACGACACGCTATATTGCTTAAACTTGAAAAATAGAAGAAAACATTAAAAAGAAAAAGTATGTTTCATATGGAAATACAAGTTCAAATATTATCAAACCTTTTCCCATAATTTGAAAAATATATTCTATTTTTCTTTATTTTGATATATTTTTCAAGAGCCATTTTAAATTAAAAAATAAATCAATAATTAAAATTGGAAATCAAATGAATTGGATACAATGACACGACACGTTTAAAGATGACATGCACGTGTATACCATAAGAAAGAGACGAGAAGCATAAAGTGATGTCGCATTCATCCTATATAATTTGGGAGAAAGGTTTCGGTGCCATAACTTAAGAGTGTCACGAAATGCTACAATTTCATTTTTCATCAATATTTAAAAATTTAAATGTTCAATCTAAACCATTGATCTTGTACATCTTAACGATCGATGCATTTTCATATAAGTTTTTATAAAATTTGAAGTTGATTTGATACTCAATCAAGAGGTTTAAAAATGGACGCATCTTGTTAAAAATGACAGATTAATTGAAATACGTTTATGATTTGACATCTTGATCGAGTATCAAATCAACTCCATGTTTTATAAAACTTATATGAAAATGCATCACTCATTAAGTTGTACAAGTTCAACGATTTGGATTCAACATTTTAAAATTTAAAATTTTTAAATATTGATGAAAAATGAAATTGTAGCATTAGTTGCACTTTAAAATTGTGGCACAGAACTCATAATTCAGATAACAAAATAATATGCAGAACCCTTCAGAAATCCATGGAACAATACAACACATGATTCGGACATAATGAATTTAACACGACATGATGACAAGATAGGTATAAATTTGGAACAGCGTTGGTTGATTCTAAGTTGTGTTCAAATTCAATCAATGGACCTAAACCCAGAATAATCCAACATCTTATTTATTTCAAAAGGCTACAAACTTCAATATAGTATATGTCGAAAGTTCAGCTTTAGCAAATCCATAAAAATATGATCTTGACCAGACGTAACTAAAAAATAATTTTAAAGGATCACCACATATGACTTACCCAGCACCAATCAGGCATGCAATTGAGTGCTTCTCCGTGTATTTTGACATGTGGATTTTGACAACTCCGCAAGTGCCTTTGCATGCTCAGTTTTGCCGACGCCTAGGACCCAGAAGGAGGAATGACACAATCAGCTGTTGCTGTCTGCCGAGCCCAGATCGAGAAATCTGGATCGCATTGGCCACGGCTTTGACTGCTTCGTCTTGACTCTTGACCAACCACCCTCTGAAGGAGCCTATCTGCCAGACCGACCGACCGCTCTCTCTCATTCCGGTCGAGTTTCGACACCGGAATGCTGGTAGAGCAGCTAGCAACCTACAAGTGGTAATAAAAAAAAACGTATATAGATCTGCATACATGTATGTGTGTGCGTGTGTATACTGGATCAAGTTTTCCAGAAACCTCAAGCAAATCATGATCATATGTACTAAGAGCTTGCAAAGTTGGGCCCTGATCAGAATACCCTTTTTTTAACGTGAGATTTCAATTCATTTCATTTCATTGAAAAATTCTTGATCACAATGGACGGATTTGGTGTCATTTGGTTGGAATTCTTATGTAATTAGGTCTAACGAAATCCTACGAAATCAATTCAAATGAAATAAAATAAATTGAAATCCCGAAACAAAATCATTTTGATTAGGGCCTTGTAGCTGGTGGAGACGATTGAGAGGGTTGTTTCTTTGAGGAGTCTGCAACGACCTGCTCAGAGGAATTGGCCTTTGATGCAACTGCACAACTGAATTGGCTTTGATGCGCGCCTCAGTTTGCTGCCGAAGCAATATTTTATAATTTTGTTTAATTTCTTGATCAATGGTATAGCTTTCTTCATAATATTTTGAGGGTTCTTCTGTGTACTACGATCTTGCAAATTTTTATCTAGTGGAAAGGATCGAGAGGGTTGTTTCTTAGAGGATGCAACTGCACAAGTCGATTGGCTTTGGTGCCTCAGTTCGCTGCTGCAGTAATATTCCATTTTGTTTAATTTCTTGATCGATTGATTATAAACATATATAGCATTACACTAAGTGCACAATTTTAGTCAATATAAATCTCAAATTAGGCATTTTTGAAAGGTTATACTTGTCGCCTAATTTCTACCCTTGCATATAAGCAATTCCCAAATGCTTCCATGTCGACGTTTCATTTCACATTATTAAAAGTAATTGTTATATCTTATATTGTAGGGATCACTTTTTGACGGAAATAGCGACGATGATGGCGATAAATATTAAATATCGTATTTCTTTAGTTATTAATTAAAGATCTCACGTCTAATATACATAAAACTAAAAAAAGTTCAGTAGACTCATTACACACACGAAAAAAGATTTAACAATTTTAATAACTAATAAATAAGAGGTTATGTGTAAAAAATTGACGAAATTGTCCGTAGATAAAGAAAGCTATTAGCAACCGTAGGAGTCGCACCAGATTTATAAATCATTAATTATCATTTGCACATTTTATAAATATTACCGTGTTTTTTTTAAGGGTTCGACATAGTAACTATGTATTTTTAGGACATATTAAAATAAGATACATATAAAGTGCAATTGTAGGATGCTTTTAAAAGGCAACTTACTATATAGTTCGGGTCATTAATTTTTCGAGATTCGAATTTAAAATGACAAAATTAAAATTTGCTACATTTCTTATTTTCTTGTACTCTTATATTTTAATATTTTATGATGGGCATTTTTTGATGCAACAGTAAAATAAAAAGAAATTTACAAAAATGGATATCTTTTATTAATCTAAAAAGAATAGTAAAAGAATCTTAAAAAAAAAATATGTAAATTTGCTAGCAATCAGGTGGTTACTAAATGAATTGTTCATTCTCCCAGTTACTACTTCCATCGGCGAACAGAAGCTATAAATATCTGACTTTTCTGAATACATCCGTGTGCATTGCATATTTGGGAGTTGGGACCAAAGTACTTATGCACTGTTTATGATAAAAATTACATTAATACATAAAAACATATTTTATGAAAGGAAAATCAGGCCTATACCCCTCTAATCTTGTTTAATTGAAAATATACACTTTAATTTTTGAAATTGGAAATTTACCCCTGAAATTATGTTTATTTTGGATATTGACCCCTGTCAACATTTTTAGAGAAAAATTAATTAATAAAAGTCAATTTTATTTTTCTGGAATCTGGACCAAAATATCTTCGCACTTTGTCAAATATTCCATAATTGTGTGGCAATTTAGTGGTCCATATTCCATAATGTCTCGGCATTTTGTCAAACACCTTAAGGGCGTGTAAATGAGTGAACAGGAAGGTGGAGAGGATATGGTCGAGGAAGGCCTAAAGACTAAGGGAGAAGGTAGGGAGTGGAAGAGAGTGGAGGTTAGTGTGGAGCTGCTTGACATGGGAGAAGGTAGCACAACACTTGATCAGCGAGTTTAACTATTCCATGCCCATTGGTTTTCCACAGAGATAGTACAGGGTTATTTTGGTCAAGAAAATACAAAATTGATTTTCATTATTTAAATTATCACTAAAGATGCCAATAAGGATAAATTTCTAAAATTAATATGATTGGAGATATAAATATTTAATTTCAAACATTAGAGGGCTATATTTCCAATTAGACAGGATTAGAGGGGGGTTATATGACTGATTTTGCCTTTTATAAGTGTAGATGGTGGTTAAGGAGATCTTTTGCATTAAATATTTGATAAAAGGGGGAATTTTTGAAATTAAAAAGGGATCAAGATAATACCTTACTAGGTCCCTTCAATCATGGATGCAAACATTCGTAGATCCGTGCCACACCACAATGTTCGAGATTTTCGGGTTTGTATCCTTCCGCAGCAATGTGTTTACAAATTAATTACAGGGTTTTGGAGTTGGAATGACTACAGAACATATTAAGTTGATGCCCGGGATCAGGGTGACTCAAGAAAATATTTGTTCAAGAGATACAACTAGGATTGTTTAAAGAGATACATTATATTATACAGAAAGTTTAATATGTACCATGCATGGTACATAGAGAATTCTATGCACCACGAATTTTTTCAAGGAATATTTTTGTAAATTAACAAATCTAATTTAACCAATCTAATCTATATATTGAAATCTCATACGATACCAAATTTTACAACTTTTGAGATTTTATTACTATTTTTTTTCGAATTTTTTATAACTTGTCATTTTTGGAATGTTGTAAATAGTAATTTTTTCAAAAAATGAAAAGTTAAAAAAATTCGAAAAAAATAGTAATAAAAATCTCAAAAATTGTAAAATTTGGTTTCCTATGAGATTTCAATATTTAGATTAGATTGGTTAAATTAGATTTTCAATTTACAAAAATATTCCCGGGAAAGTCCGTGGTGCATAGAATATATGCTCTATGCACTATGGTGTATATTAAACTTTCTCTTATATTATATTGTAAGTTTGTTTCAAAAATATTAAATTATAAGTAAGTTTCAGGGTCACAATTTTTTTTGTCACTAGCTAAATGTCATATTTTCATATTTTTATTTTTTTAAAATTACAAAATTGAAATGTTGATTTTAAACCGGTTTTTTTTTTTATCTGATTTGATGAGATACGTGTTTTATATAATTTTCTTTATAAATTTTAGAGAATTTAATGTGATACCTTTCCTCTTTCTTTCTCCCTTGTGTCTCCTCTTTTTTTTTTTTTTTTTTTTTTTTTTCTCTCGCTCTTTTCCCCTTTTCGAAAATTTAAGCTCCGAAAAACTGTGCGATGGCTTGAAAAAGTTGAGAAAGGGTATTAGAGACGAGGCCAGGTAAGGTTTTTGCACTCAAACGAGATTAGGAGAGTACCGCTCTGGCGCTTAGGCGGCAAAATAATTTCACAGTTCCAAACCAATCCTCCGATTCCGTTCCAAAACCCTTAAAATTGGACCAGTCCCCGCCGATTCTATTCCGAATCAGCCGATTTTCGAACCATACGAGTGATGCATTTCTGGATAAGTCATAAAATTTTATTTTCATTTGATACTCAATCAAGTGGTCAACAAATGTACGAATCTGGTTAACTATGATAGATTTATTTCAATATGTTCAAGGTTTGATTAATTAATAAAATATCAAATCGACTCTAAATTTTATGAAACTTGTATGAAAACACATCGCTCGTTAAATTGAACAAGTTCAATGGTGAATTTAGCGGTGGCACTAAAACCTTGCTCAAAACTAGCAAATAGTAAAATCTGCAAGTTCCAAATTTTTATGTGAATAATTTTGAGACTTTTTGATAAGAGGCTTGGTTCAATCCGTAGGCTTGGTAATTTCTAGAGAAAATTAATTGAAAATCAAGGACCCAAAATAAGTAAACTTAAAATTCTATCAAAAAGTTTTAAGTAAACAGTCAACTTTTAAATTCGGTCGCCACAAATACAGAGATGCAGAGCGGATAATGAAGAAGAATGTTTTGACACATAATCCATGAAATCTGATTGATCACTTTAATTTTTGATACAGAGTTCTTAAAAAATTTTTCAGTCGTTTAAAGTGATGTATCAGATTTCATAAAATCCGCTGATTTATATATATATGAATGGATAAAATACACTGATGTGTACGGATCGTCCCCGTACACATGAGTCGTTTTTCGAGATCCAAAATTCAAACGGCCGATCCAAACCGTTCAAGTTGTTCTCCATATTGAAAAACCCTCGGAGACCAAATTTTACATTTTTTTGAATTTTTTTACTATATATTATGATATTTTCAAATTGGAGGGCCTGAAATACTCCAATTGTAGTGTTTTTTGAAGCAAGTGTGGTACCGGTTTTTATAAACTTTGTACTCGAGCTCTTGAAGACAATATCAAATTAGAGAAATAAGTTGATTTGCATGTTTTAGTTTCGTATGAGTACCTGCTTGTTTGCTTGTTCTTTTAGTTTAAAGTTTGCAAAATTGATAAAATGCATTGACTATGCACTGTACCTAAAATTGATGCACTATACAATGCACTGTACCTGTGCTTTTGAACTTGTAAAATTGATACATTGTACCTAGACATTGACTATGCACATTGTGCCAATGCCTTTTTAGTTTCAAGCTTGCTTTCTTTTAGTACCTGTGATTTTAACTTGTAAAATTGATGCACTGTGCATATGCATTGAGTATACACACTGTACCTAAAATCGATGCATGCCACACATTGTACCAGCACAAGCAAAATTGATATAGAAATGGCATTCTCATCTAGCTAAATGGGATCAGCAAAATGACATCATGTGTTATATTAGTATACAATCATTATAACGTTACAATACCACATATTCAGCATTCAAGATCCATAATTTAACCACAAAAAGCATTGAAATTTAATATCCAGTATCTAATAGAATAGGCCATGGAATTCAACATAATTTAAATAGAATAAACCCTGGAATTCAACGTAATTTAAGATCATTGTTGTTTAGACCAACTCTTCTCCAACAAATACCTCTTCGCCTCTCGCCAGCCTCCTCTTCACTTGTTTGTTTTCGACCTTTTTCTTCTCTTTTCCCAGTATCTAATAAATGATTAGAGTAATTATCTATTAATATTTTTTACTGCAAATTTGAAATCAAAATGGAAAGATTAATACCTCTTGACAGACACTGTTGCAAATTTAAATTACGCAAGCAGCTGATTGCAATGTTTTTAATTAAATTCAGGAGGTCAAGGAAAAACTTTATGTTTGGTGCTTAATTTAGATTTGGTCCAACATCCAAGCATTGCATGGTTGGTACCATGCTATTACTCAATGATAATTATAAAAGATTCTAACAAGCTAACATGACGTTTTTATGACCATTATCATAACAAACATCAAATTATTGATGTATGTAGCAACCTTACTGCCAAAATTTCCTCTTCATCTATGACAATCAACTATTCAACAAACTATAATACTTCTTATGCATGTTTAATAAATGAATCACTAACGGACAAATATTAATTACAACATATAATGCAAATCTTTACTGGTCAAATAGATTTTACTTGACCACTATGAATTCTTTCCATCACTAATTGCTTTTTCATTGTGCCCAAATTCATACAGAAATAATTGCACAAATAAATTTTAAATAAATCTAAGTGATGTAATTGAAGAAAAAAAAAACCTGTCAGAGAGATGTTGAGAGCGAGAGCAATGCCATACTTCTAAATTACAAAGGATTTTGGTGCTGGACTGAAAAAGTGCCAAATTGAAGAAAATCGCTGAGGGCAACAGTTAATCGGGGTTTTGGGGTTCTGGGGTAGAGGGAAGTTATACGTAGAGGGGTTCTGGGGTCCACATCGCCGAGGTGGCAGTAGCCGTCTGGGTGAGGGGAGCGAAGAACTCAACAAGGTGATTTTATACAGTTATCGGAGTCAAGAAGGAGAAGAGGTGGAGGAAATGGAGTGGAGTTCTCGAAGGCTCCGGTTAGAGAGAGAAGCAAGAAAAAGAAGAAGAAGAAGAAGCGGAGAGGTGGGAGAAAATGGAGCGGAGTTTCCAATCTAGGTTTTTTCACGTGTGAGGGAGATGCAGCGGGGGAGAGAGAGTCGTCTTTCTTTTTTTTCCGATCCGTTAGACGGAAGAGTAAACGGAGAACAAACGGTGAGAAATTAATATGATCTCTCCATCAGCGCCTGAATGTAGACCGTTAGATTTCAGATCGGACGGTTAGAAAACTGGAGCATATAAGACCTCCATGTGCTGGAGTCTAATTTAACCAATCTATATATATATATATAGATGAATATAAAACACTAATGTGTACGGATCGTCCCCGTACACATGGGTCGTTTTTCGAGATCCAAAATTCAAACGGCCGATCCGAACCGTTCAAGTTGTTCTCCATATTCAAAAACCCTTGGAGACCAAATTTTACATTTTTTCAAATTTTTTTACTATATATTATGATATTTTCAAAAAACACTACAATTAGAGTATTTCAGGCCCTCCAATTTGAAAATATCATAATATATAGTAAAAAAATCGAAAAAATGTAAAATTTGGCCTGCGAGGGTTTTTCAATATGGAAAACAACTTGAACGGATCGGATTTGCCGTTTGAATTTTGGATCTCGAAAAACAACTCATGTGTACGGGGACGATCCGTACACATCAGTGTATTTTATTCATTCACTATATATATATATATATATATATATTTGGTGCATCACTTTAACTTATGGTGCATCTTGACATTTTCTGCCATTTGGTGCTCTTGTAATTTTTACTAATTAGTGTTTAATTGTACCAGTAATTGTGCCTGTACTACCATAATTTTGATTTGTTTAATTTTTCTGATTATTTTGAAATTGTGGAAGTTACTCGTAATTTCAACAATTTTATAAGTTTTTGTTGGTTAGACCTCATTTTGATATAGTTATTCTAGAGGTTATTTCTGATAGAAATGCTAGTAGAAGACCCCTGTATATATCAATTTTCCAGGAAACTATTTAGTTGTGATAGAAATGCTGAAATTTGTGTCAAATACCAATAATATAGTTGACAACAAGAGATAGCCACAAAGTTCTATCTCGGCATTAGAGAATTGAAATAGAAAATGAAATTATCTCAATGATCTAAAGATGATGGAAACAGATTTCGGATTAATCACAAATAATATAAAAAATTGATCTAAACTAATATTGTATTTAAAATATATTTATAATTTTACATTAATAGGAGTCCCTAACAAATATTGCATTGCATTTTCGGTACAATTCAGCATCTTCATAAATGTATTTGTCGTACTGATCACGCAACATGGTGCCGATGCAGTGCACTCGGTCCTGACTGATATTATCTCTTAGAACACATCTGGTGTTGACGTCATGAAAAGGAATGTTTATATCCTCTATAAAGAGTACTATCTTTCTGTTTGAAGTGCTCAATTCATGCCATACATCGGCTATAATCTTATGAAACCCTTTCCCTTCGTCCCTATAGACGATGGCATCCATGTCGAGTGCTACAATTGATCTATCAAGGAGCATAGGAAATACCCTTCCGTGCAACATACTTTGAGCCAATCCTTTGACCACAGCAACCTTATCTACACCCAGCTCTCCAACAAGAATTGCAGCATCTGTGCGATCAATACAAAGCGTTTCTGTCAGATCACGTATATCGTTTTCTTGGCCAAGACTAGTATTAATCTGTCTTGAGGTTTCTAGGAGAAAGTCGTAGCAATGCTTCCTAACAGCCTCATAGCTAGAATTCTGTTCCATTCTATAATGGAGATTGTAAAACTCCTTACTCACCATCGCAGAATCAAGTCCCGCCTTGCAAAGAGCACGGGAGACATTTTTGTGGGCGAGCAACTTTGGAAGAAGCACGTCAATAGGTCTAAGGAAACGACCTGTCAATTTCATGATTTTTGTAATGGTGGAGTGGTCACGCTGCTCGACTGCGCTGTATGGTTGTTCTTGGACGTCTCTCAAAGCATCCTGAAATGCCGAAAGGAGCGCTAGCTTTGTCGAATTGGCTACAGTTTCTACATCTGTACCATGGTTTAAAAACTCGGCCGAGTCCGAGTCAACTCGGCCGAGTCAGAACGGACTCGGCAGGTAACGAGTCGATTTTCCCCGAGTTAGAACGGATTAGCGAAACATACCTCAGAAATAGGCTGGAACGGCTGGAATCGACCGAGTTTTCAACTGAATCGGCTGGAATCGGCCGAGTTGTGCACTGAATCGGCTGGAATCGGCCGAGTTCTGCTGATTTGTTACCGAAATTGGTCAGAATCGACTGAAATGAGATGGATCCGTAGAGTCACGGACCTCATGGTCTCACTCTCACTAATTATTGCACGGTTGCACCCATTATTTTTTGATTTCTCTACTCTCGATTCTCGATTCTCGAAGGGGAAGAGGAGAGGTGGTTTCGAGTTTTGGGAGAGGTGGAGTTGCGTGAAGGAAGAGGTCAAGAGGAAGAGATAGAGGGTACGGGGCAGAGGTACAGGTACCACTTTGAATTATTTTCCTTTTGCGTCTTTGACCCACTTTCCTTCCCTTTTGCGTCTTTGACCCACTAGAAAAATTTATTTTTTTTTCCAATGTCTGTTAGCAACGTGTTACATCCCCACTAGAAAAAGGATCATATGTGAATACATGGGCAGCTTATAAAGATGTGTTCCAACAAGTGACGTGGGAAAATCTGGAGGTATGGATTCAATTGATTATTGAAATAATACCAAGTTTTTTTAGTGCTAGTTTATTCCACAATTAATTAAGAAACTGAAAAATTAACCCAAGGGAACGTGGCTATAAAGATCTTAATGAATTGTCAAGGCTTCAAAATATGAATTTATATGATGGTGTGCCTGGATTGAGTGGTGGTTCCTCTCCATATTTTCATGCAGTAGGGTCAGAAAATAGCGGAATCGGCAACAATCAATACTCAACGAATAACAATTCAAATGATGGAATTGAATCATCTTTTATGTCTTCTATATTTGGTCCTACCCAAACACAACAAAATGATCAATGGTATTTCTATATAGACGAAGACAGCCAAACCACAGAACCAGCCCGTCATAGTTTCTGGCAATAGATTTGTATGGACTATGGAGCATCAATTACTATATGTGTAATATTTTATGATCTAATATTTATATTTTATTTATCTTTAATTAATGTGTAATTAGAAGATACAATGAACTTCTTAACTTTCTGTGTATTTATAAACTTATTATGTAATATTCTAGAATTGCATCATTTTTATTTTTTAGTTAATTTGATGTTTTTCAAACTTTGATGTTGTAACTTCCTTTTATAATTATGTTCCTTATTTTTTTCTCATTTTTTTTTTTGATTTTTAAAGGCATTATAAGTGGTTTTTTAAAATATCCGAGTTTTCCATCCGAGTCATCCGAGTTTTTCCGAGTCACCCGAGTTGACTCCTTTGGCCAACCGTCCGAGTCCGAATCCGATTCCGAGTTTCAGAACCATGATCTGTACAATCAAGCATCTCCGATGGATAGCAGAAAAGGCTCTCGGCTAAGGAAGATTCAGTTATTTTATCATCGTTTGTTTCCCACCACTTTTTACTCTTGGAACTACTCAATTGGCTTTTGTGGCTCTTCGCTAACGCTGATGGTATTATTTTATCACCATTCAATTTCCCCCACTTTTCTTCATTGTAACTCGATTGGCTTTTGCTAATGAAGCATCCCATTTTGTTGATTAGCTGTGTACAGCTTGGCTTTTTCTTGTGGTCTTAATATTGATAGTTATATACCTGTTATGTTGCATAATTTGGGTGTGTATATATATTTGTACGAAGCATAATCAAAATTAGACACTGCTGATGGGTTACGTATCTTCCGAAGTTCCAATTTCTACCTTTCAATATAGGTAATTGCAAAAAGTGCATCCCATTAATACTCATGTAAATTAGGGATCTGGTATGTAGGGCTGCAAGCCTGCAAACATTTAACTGTTTCATCGTTTTTTATTTCGTTTCGCCCTGGTGAAACTGTTAACGAAATAAAATTTTATTTTATATGATTTAGCCAAAAGATTAACGAAATTAAAACATGTTTCGTCCCTCAGTAAATTACGTAATTTTTGTAAATTTTGACCGTTTCAGCGTTGAGAAATGATTAACGAAATTAAAATCTGTTTCATCACCGAAACAAAACGGTTAGCGAAACACTCCATTTTCGTTGCTGTCTCTAATGTCATTCAGCCCTACTGGTAGGTGCCATTATAACCCATGAGGCGCTGATTTGGAAAGAAACTTTTGTTAAAATATTCACGGAGCTTTCTTAATGTTAATTGATAAATGTGGGGATACAATTATTTTCGGACTCCATATATAGTTTTCCATAATGAAATCTTGCTAGGAAATATTGAAAAACTATTTTGGGCAAATTTCGATGAATTATGCATTTCTGGACCATTTTTTATGAGGACAGCATTTCTGAAGAATTATTAATTACACCAATTTGAGTCCGGAAGGTGCGCGCTTTTGCTAGTGGTACTGGTACATAATTGTGCTCATATGCCTTCTTGCTAAATAATTTATTTCTCGGCATTTCATTTCATATTGTAAGAATGACGAAAAAAATATTAAAAGATCGTTTTTTAATTGTTCCATAAATGTTTTGAAAGCCATGTTTAACGTAAATAAAACAAAAAAACAAATATTTAACTAAAAGTAATTTATCTGAGCACAAAACATCACGAAATGTTTTAACTAATATTACGAACCATAGTAATCGTACTAGATTTACAGTTTATCTACTATCTATTTGAGAAAAGTATATATGATATATATACGGTCCACACTATATATTACTAGCAAAAATTGTCCTCATACGTGCACAAATAAAGAAACAAAACAATATTAGACGGTAAAGATATGTTGATTAATCTATCAACGATATAGATAGCTAGATATTTCCAGCGTGTAACACCTCTTGAAATAAATCATAATTTGGTATATGACCTGACTCATCCTATTTAATTTGACAATGTAAAATAAATCATAAAATCATACTTTCTTCATTAATTAAGCACCAATAATTTGCGAATGTCATTAAGGGACTATAAAGTAACTTGGCTAATTAACTTTATTTAAATGACTAGTTCTGCGAATTCTCATACATGATACATTATAAATTTATAAACTTCCGCCGGCGTGAGAGGCACGCGAGTTACTGTGGTAAGCACAGTTACCACAGTAACTCGCGCGAATCCTCTGTGGCTAGGCTGCTGTATTTTTGATGTGGCATAATTTTTGGTGTGGATTTTTTTGTGGCAGTTTCCGTATAATATTTCAATATTATTTTCAATTTTTATGACATTTTTTATATAGTGTTCTGAATTTCGTAAAAAAAAATTATATACACGATGTTCGCTCTATAGTTATCAATCTTGACCACGGATGCTAATTTCATTAAAAAACCATTTAATAACATATTCGTATAGAAATGACGCGAAATTAGCACTAGTTGTAGATTTAAATTACTGTCATTTTAAAATGAAAATTCGCCAATTATTAATTTGGTGCAAAGTTGTAGAAATCTGTAGGTAGCTGTTCATACTATCTTTGTGAGCGATAATTAATTTATTTGGTTTGGCAAAAATTCGTCTTCAATCTCGACTAGAAATCTTTTGCAAAAGGGATAAAATAAAGAAAACATGGGATAATGCTTTATTTCATGTTAAATTTATAATATTTCTTGTGAAAAAAATCCATCATTGACACTCGCCTTGCCTACGGGTGTCAACTTCAATATACTTTATTTAAGGACATTCTAAATTTTTATAATCTTTTATCTCCTTGTTAATAAAATTGCCGGTGTGGCCATCAGCATCCATCCTTTCTTTTTCCAAAGGAAAATAAACATAATTTTTGTATAAAATGTCAAGTTGTTTATTATAAAATATACTTCTTGCTGATTAGATATCGGTCTTTAGTTTTTTGGAAAATTAAATTTATAAGCTATATATATCCAATTTTACTAAAAATTTTTAAGAAAAAATAATTACCAACATAATATTCCTGATTTTATTAAACTTACATAGAACGTTAGTCAAGCATTCTATCTGAATAAAATAATTTATATAGAACGTCAATAAAATAAAATATTCTATCAAAATAAAATAGAGAAAGTTTAATATGCACCATAGTACATAGAGCATTCTATGCACCACGGACTTTTTTGGAAATATTTTTGTAAATTGACAAATCTAATTTAACCAATCTACTAATCTACATATTGAAATCTCACAGGATACCAAATTTTACAATTTTTGAGATTTTATATTTATTTTTTTCGATTTTTTTATAACTTACCATTTTTGGAATGTTATAAATAGTAGTTTGTTTCAAAAAATGTTGTAAATCGTCTCCCTCCTTCAACTAGACAAACAAATTCTGCTCTGGACTGACACAAGCCATCTTTTTCCGCCTGGATGTGAATCTAATTCTCTGTTTTTATTCCTAAAGGCCCCGTTTGGATGGATAAGAATAAGCCCAATTCCCGAAACAACTTTTTTCCAGAATAAAAATTCATCCAAACAACATTTCTTATTCCCGGAATAGCTTCTTTCCACTCTTCCTACCACTCTTCCTAATAACACTCACCCCAATAACACACTTCCCAATGACCTTATTCTCAACTTACCATCCAAACAACATTTCTTATTCGCGGAATAGCTTCTTTCCACTCTTCCCGAAATAGTACACTTTCTTAAATTTATGCTATTCCTAACCTATTCCTAACACATCCAAACGACAACAAAGTTATTATAATAAGCGAGTAACTAATAGATGTAAGTGTTCTGTTTGATGTAACAAGGAATTATTTATAAGTGCATTTATTTAGATACAATAAGTGATCATCTTATAAATATAAATGATCATTTATTTATAAGTGCAAATAATGCATATGTCGATCATCATTTGAGCATTTTAAGTGATTCTGCATTCATTTTAAGTCATTTGATGACAATAATCTATATTGAAGCTCTCTATACAGTCTAGAATATAATTCATATCTTGCTTATTAAAAAAATATTTGATTATACAGAGTAATTAGGCATATAATGTGCAAAAAAATGCATAGTTTGTATCATTTGAGCATTTTCAAGCGATTTTGAATTTATTCTAAGTCATTTGATCACAGTAATAAATATTTAAGTGCTCTATACGGTCTGAAATATAATTCAGATTCTACTTATTAAAATATTAGTTTATGCACAGTACTTAACATATAATGTGAAATATAATGCATATTCTGAGCTCATTAGAGCATTTCAAAAGATTTTGCATTCATTCTAAGTCATTTGATCATAATAATCTATATTTAACCTCTTATATGGTCAAGGATACAATTCAGAAATTATTTACTAAAAGATATTGGATTACATATAGTAATCATGCTTATAAAAAGCAAACAATTCATATTATGTGCATCACTTGAGCATTTCAAAGCGATTATGGATTTATTCTAGGTCGTTTGATCACAATAATTTATATTTTAGCTCTTTATATATTCTAGAATAAAATTTATATCTTACTATTTAAAATGCTCCATTAGACACATAAAATACGCATATAAATTGCAAATAAAGCTTATTTTGTGTGACATTTGGGTATTTAAAGCGGTTCTAGATTTGTTTAAAGTAATTAAAAGATAGCAATATATACTTTTAATATATTTATATGTCTAGAATATAATCCATATATTACTTATTCTCTTAAAGGTATATTTGATATAGATAGTAATTACGCATATAATGTACAAATAATGCATATTATGAACATCATTTGAGCATTTCAAGTGATTCTGCATTCGTTCTATGTCATTTGATCATAATAATCAATATATAAGCTTTCTGTATGATCTAGAATATGATTCTGATCTTACTTAATGAAAAATATTGAATTACACATTGTAATTATGCAAAGAATTTGCAAATAATTCATATTCTGATCTCATTAAAGCATTTCAACCAATTCTGCATTATTCTAAGTCATTTTATCTTACTTATCTAAAACTATTGAATTATAATAGTAATTACGCATATAATGTGCAAATAATGCATATTCTAAGCATAGTTTGAGTATTTGAAGCGATTTTGGGTTCATTCTATGTTATGTGATCACAATAATTTATATTTAAGCTCTCTATACGGTCTAGAATATAATTCATATCTTACTTATTGAAAACTATTGAATTATACAAATAAATTACGCATATAATAGCAAATAATGCTTATTTTGAGGATGATTTGAGAATTTAAATTATTTTGCATCCATTTTAAGTCATTTGATCACAATAATATATTTTCTAGCTCTCTATATGGTCTATAATATGATTAAGATCTTACTTATTAAAAAATATTGGATTATACATAGTATTTACACGTATAATGTGCAAAGAATGTATATTCTGAGCACGATTTGAACTTGTCAAATGATTTTTCATTCACTATAAGTCGTTTGATCACAATAATATAAATTTAAACTCACTATACGGTCTTTAATATGATTCAGATCTTGTTTATTAAAAATTATTGGTTTAAAGTTTCTTCCAATTATAATTTGAGGACCAAATTATTTTTCTTAAGTGCTAATAAATAGACAGAGAGTTGTTATGTGACAAAAAATGATTCTTTAATCGTACAAATTGAGACTTAAAATGGTTTGTCTTCTCGTCATTGATTTGCAATCGACATCTCATTTTGAGGGTACTTCAACAGCAGCTGAGAAGGGGCACCTCGTGTATCGTTGCCCATATATCGATTGCAACTCTCAGTCATATTACAACAGCAGCTGAGAATGGTCCGATACCTATGACATAGATGTGCCATTTGGTCTGGTAAAGATTCAGTCTGCATTAATCTTTAAAAAAAAAAAAAAAAAAAGAAAAAAAAAAGAAAAAAAGAAAGAGAGATAGAGAGAGAAAATCACAACAAGAGACGTTACAAACACGGAGGGAAAGTGAAACTGGAAAGAATAACGGGAAAATGCCTCATTTGACATTTCGTTGGTGAATGGAATAGTTTCTTGGATTATGTAGAGTCTGAGAGTTGGTTCTATCGAAACATAATTTCTCGACCAAATTTCCTAACTAAAATTCGGATTAAAGTAAAAAGTAACAGCCAGTGGTTATGTCACGGCTTTGTAGCTGCTTTCACTTTACGCTACCTTTTTTGTGTGTACTTTTGTGTCTCTTTTTATTTTAAAAAAAAAATATTTGGGGATTTGCCAAGTGAATGAGTGTGTAATGTGTACATCATTATCGGTGGCAGTGAGTCACCCATTTCGATTTTATCCCTTTTTTTTAATCTCTGTAACAGTCTTTGAATTAATCATTATGAGTTTATTGTATAATATATATTTAAATAGGTTATTTTTGTTCTTATCTGTAAACTATTTAACTAGCTATTTGCTTCTGAATTTCCACTGTTATATTATGAATTTTTGAAATAAAATTTGATTCTGATAAATTATGCTTGCTTTCAACTCCCTGAAGCATTTAATTTCGTCGTTTACTAGAACAGAAGCAAGCAGGAAAGACAAAAACTATTTATTTTTTTCACCACTTTTTCATTTGCTCTTTGCCAGAACTCAATTTATTAGCAAATTATGTTGTGGACAAAATTTTTTACTAGACTTCAATCCCGAATTCCCGATCATTCTTTTAAAATTATAAATAGATAATATTAATTATGATTCAAACTCAACTTAAAATTTCTGTCCACCATAATATTTCTCTAACAATTAAAGATGAATAATGAGAAACGGATTTTACAAAAGTGGGTTTTTGTTAGTGTTCATGTGTATGCAGAGCCAATTAGTCAAAATCAGTTCAATAGCTAGCACAAAGAATCAGCTTTTAATCTATTTGTAATGGAGGTCGCTGGTGCATAACGTAACTAACTGGAGTGACTTTTGTGTCATTTAATTTTAAAATAGACTGAAAGACTGCTGAGAAAATTACTGTTGTTTCCATTATAAAAAACCTTTAAAGTATCACTAACTGTTGATTTGGTTCCTATATATTGTCTTATCATTTTGATCATAAACATCGGAGGTCGTACACATGGCTGTGCAATGTTTTGTTTAGATTGAAGAATAATAGTTCAATCTTTTTTGTCAAATTTTTGAAGTTAAATATAAAAAATCTGGTGTAAAAAAATTGTTAAAAGTTTTAGACAAAAGTTTGTTATTTCAAAATTAATAATTTCTGTCATAAAAAGTCGCCGTATAAATTTGGCATAAATTTTATGCCCAAAAAAAACTTGTCAAAACTAACTTCTTGCATAAATTCAGATCAATCGATTAGAGAAAATTGGAGGGCTAAGATCGCATGTCGTAGGAGGGAAACAAAATTCTATAGATTAGGGTTGAAATACTATTTAGATTTCTAAATATATCTACCTTAGGATTCCAAATATATTTACTTCTTAATTAAATAATGATTGGTACGACTATTTTTAATTAATTAAAAAAAATTAAACCAAAAGTTATTGCGGTCACCCACCATTGCGGCCACGAAATTTTAGTAATACTATAGATATAGATATGATGCATTTTCGGCCGAATAAAATTATGTAAAACTTGTTATCATCAGAAAAAAAAAATTTAATGTAAACTTGTTATTTTGGCGAATGAGAACCAGATGCCTCTGTTCCAATTTTCATTCAATTTTCAAATATTATTTAATACTCTTAAATTTGAAGGAAAAAATTTAAAGAAAATGAGTCAAATTAACAGTAATGTCAAGACACGAACCTAGATTTGCGAGTTGCGCAAAAAAAACTAAAACAATATATATTACTCAGAAGTCGAAAATCGTGATGTCTGAAGCCGAACAACAAAAATAATAAGGGTCATTCAATAAAAAGATGATCCCAACGGTAGTCGGAGTTTTTGTCCGGATGCTAATAGTTGTGCATATTTAGTTATAACGATAATTACACATCTACTTATAAGCTCGTTCAGTTAAAACTTAAAAGCTATAATTTGGACTCTGGGGTGTACATATTTAGGCTTGACATCTTGTTTCCAGATGGGACACATCGGGGCTGTATAACGGGCCCAATTTTCCTAATAATACCCGTATAAATCGCACCTTTATCTCAATAAACTTTGAACAAAAATAGTAGGCCGCCTATAAAGAAAAAAAAAAGACCTCATGCTATACATTTAATCCAAAAGAAACTTTATATTATCATTTTTTAAGAAAAACGTGATTCTTAGGGCTGTACAAAAAAATTTAAAACCCGTCCGACCCATTTAACCCGTCCAACCCGACCTGCATTTTAACGGGTTCAAGTATGATCCGGGTTGGTTCGGGTTTTAATTTTACTAACCCGGTACAACTGGGTCGGGTCATATATATTTTCTTTATGATCCGGTACAAACCCGACCCGCTTTATTTTTATCCATATGATCTGATTTGTACTGTATCGCCTAAAGATATAGATGCTGCCTTTATGTAGTGACGCCTCGTCTCCTAGCAGAGACGCAAATTGCATTTATTTAAACTATATGTTGCCTGGGGATTACGAGGAAACGCCTCGTCTCCTGACTTTTGTGTATTATTATGTATGATGAAGCTGGTGATTAGAGAGTAAAATGACCATCAAATGCATATTTATATTTTATTTTTTAACAACATGTATTTTTACAAAAGAAATGTATATATAGGCTAACTAGTTATGTGATGGTCATAGCACCTAACGGTACACTGTACGATGCCATTATTTTTCTTTACAATATGATATCACCCGTCAGTTTTTCTTTTATTATCAACAAATACAAAATCATAAGGCAAATAGTTTATCGTTTATGTGTTGTATAGTTGAAAATTATTCACCTATAAAATTATAACCCGTTTAACCTGTGAACCCGTAAAAACCCGTAGATAAAAAATTATATGGGTTGGATTGGATTACGGGTGGTCAACTAAAGAAATTTTTTAACTCGATATAATTGGGTTGGGTTGAAATATTGATAAAAATTTACGAACCCGTCCGTTGTACAGCCCTAGTGATTCTAATTGGGACCACCTAATCTAGAATAAACGTAGATTATTCCGAGAGAATCTCTCAAAAAGAAAAGATCATTTAATCCAATCTAACCTATTTGTTTTAATAATAGTCAAAACATAAATATAGACTCGTGATTTTTTGTCAGGAATAACTTCAAAGTACAGACATAAGAGAGCAATGCTGAAATCAGTGACACTAAATAATATTATTCATTTCTATATATTTTGAACAAAAAAAGTAAGTACGTACATGTAGAAATCTCAATTTATTTGTTATAACACATAATTAGGACTGCAAACGCAACACTATTTAACCATTGATTGTTTCGGTTCGTCCCCTTCGAAAAGGTTAACGAACTATTTTATATTTAACAAACGAAATGGTTAATGAAACTAATACCCATATAAATTGTTAGGAAATGCTCATATTTTAATTTTAGATTAATTACAACTAATTAATCACCATTAACAACAAGCAAATCAAAAGATCTAGTGCTAAAGCAATCACACATCAAATCAAGAGAGAAAGTAGGAGAAAGTTATACCTCTCATGAAATCGCATTCATGAGGCTCGAATCCATGGCATGGGAATCGATGGGGTGCTCTCCTACGCCTCTTCTTCTTCATGGATGGCGCCGGCCTCGAGTCCACCAAGGAGATTAACCACGTTCTCAAGGTATGTGCTAGCACACCCAAGAACAAGTCTAATCCCATTAGCTTTCTCTCTTCTAGCAATTAAATCTTTCATTTAAATGGAGAAGAGAGCTCAACACATGAGCAAAAGAGGGAGAAAAGAGGAGGTTTGTGGCAGCCACAAAGGGGAGAAAGAGAGGAGAGAGAAGGCTAGCTCTTGGAGCCTCCAAAGGGGTCCTTTTATAGAGCTCAAACCCTAGGGAAAACTTTCCCAAAATTACACCTCTTGCCACCCTATGGCTGGCCACGAATTGGGCCTATATGGGCCACCTCAAAATCTCATTTGGGTCTTTAATTCACCTAATTAAAGTCCCATTAGTTTGCTATATAATTGGGCTATATATTTTCTTATTAAATAACGGCCCGATTAATCAATATAACCATTTATATTAAAATGTGTTGATCTAAAATTAATTATTAACTCATTAATAATTATTTTGGGATTAGATAATGCATTAATTTATTTCTATATGATCTCTTTGAGTTAATTAATTATAACGGTTCATAACGGTATATAATTAATTAATCAACTTATCATATTTCCGCAATACTCACTGTTGCGAATAAATAGATAATGCATTGTGTGGTCAAGGTCCTATTTGTGTGACCCTTTGAGGATTTATGCTATGTTAGCCATGGAGAATAAATCATTATTTATTTCCAATAATCATAAGCGGTATCTAGCAACACGTTATGATTCCCAATTCGCATAAATAGTGTACCGTTACAATATCTCAATCCTGCATAAGAAATATAAGTATTTCCTTGTCTGATTCTTATGTCACATGATATCATTGTATAATCCAAGATAGGAATGTGTCATTCTTGCAGATTATATATTTCTTGATCTAGAGTTGATCGTCTAGTTTGCATGCATACGATCCAACTCCATCAAGGGGCCCAAACAGATATCATCACTCACTAGGTATACTAATGAGGGACATACGGTTTTCTTGATGAACAACTTTTCCCCGCACAATTCAAGAGAACATAAATAAAGTCCTTATAGCAGCCTTTATCAGGAATCAACGTTAGACGATATTTATTGAACCTATCCTCATGTGGAAAAGGTGAACATCTCAAACTTAGAATCAAACTCATATGAAATAAACAATGACACATAACACAATCCATATGTTTATTTCATTGGGTCAAGTCCTGTACTATGTTCCAATAACATACACATATGCAATTAAGTTGGTAACTCCTTACCTATGATTTGTAGAACTTAATCATCACTTAACTTGCATACTAATCTTTTATGATAATTAATGTTCCTTGTTAATTATCAAGATTATGGACGATTCAGATTTATTATTGTCATTCTAATGAATGATCCACAGAGATCTACAATTCAGATCCTCAACCTGAATGATCTGTCAATAATAAACTCTAGGAACAAATGATCAAATATCATCATTAACATAAACTAAGAAAATAAGTCATTAAATATTGACTTCTAGGACATAACTCCAACAATCTCCCACTTGGCCTAGAGTCAATCAATAGTGACTTCTAGCCAGTGAAGAATTTAGAACAATGTCATATATCCATATATATATATACATGTCTCGAACCTCAAAAGATATAATACACTTAAAGCAAGTTACTCATACGTCCATCACGCATGGATGCACAATTGCATCTCGTATATTGCTTAAGGTAGAGGTTAAGTTAGAGTGTTCGCTGTGTCCGCGAACCTATCCAATTTTGTTTGATCCTATATACATATATACTCCTCCTATATATGTGTTCTTGATCATCATCATGTGAGATCAAGTGCCATCGTCATAGATCTTAGTTGGATCACCAATTTAATATTGGGTTCTTCAAGTTTAAGTTATGGTTCGAGATGCATAGAACCATATTAGCTTGACTGAGAACTTCTCGATCCATACTACATTCTTTCATTGCTTCACAAGTTGCTATATATATTTTGTTTTTGGTGACGGAAACGGTTGTAATATCCCATTTAGAACACCTTCTAAATTTACAACACCACATTTAAACAAAATACGTAGCTCAATTGTATTCATATCAATCTTTCGAAAACTAGCATCAATATATCAATTTATATGAGCTTTCTTTCATCAGATGAAATATATCATTCTTTCTCATAAGATACTCGAAGATATTCTCGATTATTGTCCAAACGTGTTTTTCTTTGTATCCAGTTGACAACTGCTTGTCATACTCCTTGGGTACAACACATAGGGGCATGTGCATAAGTATGGCGTACGTAATGAAACTCATAACAGAAGGATGCTCGAATTGTATCGTGCACTCTTCTCGAATTAAGTTGCAACACACCGAGTCGAACTCAAGTGTATGCCATACAACGTGGTTAGACATCCTTTTTAGGAGTCTATCTTTTCGTGTAACTATAACACCTTGTCATTATATGCACATTTTGCTCAAACCTAACATCCATCATAATCTATCTCCATAGATTTTGTTTTCTTGGATTAGGTGACTTGCCCAAATTCTCTATTGAGAAAAACATTCTCTAATGAGATCTTGACAATAATCATTTCCTTAATTTTATTCCCAATTAATGTCTTGTATCTTGTACAATACATGTAACATATTAATGCTCCCACTGAATATCTTGTCTATACAAGATACTTTTGACGAAGTTCAACTCCTTGACTTTCTTGTCAAAATGTTTATTTCAATTTCCACAGTACTTGCTTCAATCCATTAATGGATCATTGAAGCATATATGTGTTTCCAACAATACAACAAATCCTTGGTTTGTGTCAAATACACAACAACTTCCTTCATTCAATCGAAGAAGGCGGTTTTGATGTATCTTTCCATATATCTATATATACGAAATATAACTATTGCTAGAATGATCTTTATTGACTTATACATAGCTACAAGCGAGAAGCCGTGCTTTGTACATGGTCAACTTGTTATCGACTTAGACATAGCATTAATCATGAAATTGTGCTTTGTACAGAGTCGACTTGCTATCCATATCTATCTTTCCTTTTAAGGATCTAAATGTTCTAAATGGATCGCTCCTTCTTGAACATCAATCAAGGTCTATACCTTGTTGTTATATATATGGATTGCACTTTAAAGATCATATAGATTCAAACCATACTTGTGGAATCGGGTCTTTCCATCGCTTTTTTATTTATCAACGGATCCTCATATGTCAAGTACGAGGATGTTGTGAAACCTATGTACTTTTCAGTTTAGGCAATTCACTCTCGTTGATCTTTGTAGGATTGGTGCTTGAGGTCTACGAACTACTTCTACAACATCTTGTAGAATAGATTCTTGATCCTAATGTATTGCACGAGTTTCTCTAACATCATCCATTCGTGAGATGTTTGAGTACTCTTTAGAAGCGAGCGTGCTTATAAACTTCTTCCTTTCACAACTGCTTGTGAGTCAAGTTCCGCTCAACTCCCACTAAGTACCATGTATGGAGTGACAAGTTTCCTATAAATGTACTTCTTGTAGTGACGCATAAACTCCTTTAATGCTCACGTTACTCCCACTACTTCTTCTTGAGAATATCATTCTTCAAGATCACGTTATGATGAGCAACAACAACTACTTTGTTCTTATCATGTTCGTTGAAGTAGTACCTTTTGGTTAGTTCAAGATATCCTACATAATATTAAGCGTCTTATTTGGGTCCAAGCTTATCAATCAATCGAACCTTGAAATAAGCTTCTCAACACCAAATCTTGAGAAACAATATACCTAGAGATCGAATCTCGTAAGATATCTTTCTCAATAGACTTCAATGGAATTTTTATTTAGTGTAAACAATATTGTCCTCAAACACAATCCCTTACATGAGTCAAACAAGTCAATTTGATTTATTACCGATCGAACTATATCAAACAATGTTCGATACCTTCATCCTTGGATACATTTTTCCAAATGTTCCTCATGGAGCGAGTAGTGAAACGTCTTTCATACTCTTTAGGCAATATATCAAACTACATGACTTAACTATTTACCATGATCCATCTTAAGACTTTTGCTTTTATTGAATAGTTTTTCAACTTTACTCTTGAGATCCTTTTGATCTTGTCAAAAGATTCATACTTATACCATATCAAATAGATACGTTAATATCTACAATGATCGTTGGTCAAGTGGTAAAGTGTCAACAACCTTTCAATTGCACAAGTCCTATAAGTCTATATACATCAATATGTATAAGTCTTAATAAGGTTACTTGTCCTTTAAACCTTCGTAGGTCAAAGGCGCTTTTGTCTTTTAACAAACACGATTCGCATGAATTTCAATTGATTTGCAATCGAATTGATTTACGAGCTCCACGTTACGTAGACTCTCATAATGCGATTCTTTGCAATCAAATTGATTTACGAGCTCCACGTTACGTAGACTCTCATAATGCGATTCTTGTTTATATACGACTAAGCAACTATTTTACATAAAAGTCAAATACTTTATGCGAAGTCTTACATATTTGTCATTCAAAATTTGTTAATCTATTTCAAGCAAATTCAATTAAGATGCATGAAATCTTATACACAAATTTATAACAACAAGAGAACAACATTTCTCTATTACAAAACATGATCATCCATCATCAAATATGAAACGGAGATAAGGTTTTATGAGATGTTTGGAATAAGGTATACAACCTCAAATTCCTAAACAAACTCTTTATTTAGTAAAGATAACTCTACGTATTCAATGGTAGTGGCTTAGACGTACAAGCCATTTCCAAAAACGGAGTTTACTTTACTTATCTCAAACTTTCTCTTATTCATCATTGCCTACACATTTCGTTAAATGCGAGCACATGAACTAGCACCTAATTACTAGTGTGAATTAGAGATAGTGAGATAATTTGAACGACAAATATCTTAAGGTTTAGAACATCATGATATTTCGGACAACCTTTCAAATGCCTCCCATAAATGGCAAATGAAACATCTCATGTGACACACGGTCACTAGTGAGGGTCTCAAAGTCTCAACTCATATATTGGTGGAGTATTCCTTTAATACTTAACCAATCATTTTAGCACTAACAAATGTGCGAACAATACATCCTTTATCCATAGAAAGAGATTTTATGACAATATCAACAATCCTTGATATTGGAGATCTCAATATCTCTAGTTGTCAATTAGCTACTCAAACCTTTCGGTTCACAAGCTAATGAAATATTTATCTTCTTATAAGAAGAGTCTCTTGGTTAACTTACATTCCATTTCTTGATCATAAATGATTGAGTCTATCTTTTACTTTCTCTAAGAACGTCTTCTTGAGTAAGTGGATGAGAGTATAGAAGTCTAGTCTAGTCCTTATGAATTCTCCAATTCAAAAGTCTAGAACTTCTAAAAGGATATAAGCATTCGCTTTATTGAATAATTTTCGTCAAAACTAATCAATCATTGCGAAGCTATGTTCGGGAAGTCGAGGAACGTTTTTGGGATTAAATTTGCTCAAGTTTCTCATTTCCAAGAACATGTCTTAGGAATCGGTATTTCTTCTCCAAGTAAATACCTTAGAAACGAGCTTGTCGTTTTCCAAAGATTGATCGCAACGAAATTAACATATTTAATATCTATAACAATTTCAATTTAAGGTCATTTAGTTTATGCAATGTTTTGTTTATGGAATGATAAACAAAAACTCCCACTACATTTAATTAATGTCCCTAAATGTAATGGATTCCAAGATCCCCATTTTCGTCAAGTAGAGCCTGCTATGGCACGACACCCTACTTAACTAGACAAGGTAGGTTCTCCAACCAATCATATCAACCATATGACTCTTGGTTTGTGAATATCTAAGTATATTTACAAACTTCGCCCCGATGTCCAAGAAAACTTGTTGGGTCCATCGATAAGCAACCTCTCTCTATTTGCTCCTAACAAATCTTTTCATTTGTACCCCGACTATCAAGGTTGACAACCATGACGTCCGCTATGGCGGACCGCGCCATGATTGGCTATTGACGTGAAGGGGATAGAGAGAAGGAAGGCGGTCGACTTAATCAATTTAGTTTGGGACAAAATATGTGACTCTTGTTTGGTGGTCGTGTAAGCATACACCCATACCTACCTATGACAATTCAAGGCATTCACAAACAATCACATAACATAAGCATCTCAAGCATTGCCGTGGGTTTGTATGGCTCCCGCTTGCATTAATCTTCGTCGCATCTCCATGTAACGAGACTAATCTAATCAAGCCCTCCCACTAATTACTAAGATCCTATCTAATAATTAAGGGAAATAAATACATGTGATAAAATTTCTAAAACCCCGCCTAGGCCTTAGGGGCATGCAAGCCTCACAAGTTACATCAAAAATTAACCACTTAATTATCAAGGCACCTTAGGCCACTTTACAAGCAATCACATGCATTCACAACATTTTACAACACACAAGGCATTGACATCTTGAGCCATATCAAACTCACATCCTCCTACAAAACAAAGTTAGCACATATACAATATACATGATTCACTTGCTCTTAATTAATTTCATTAATTAGAATCTTTGTGCATACTTGTTGCTCAAGTTTTTCGAATGCAAAGAAGGCTTAACCTTAACAACTAATTGTTTAAGCCCTTTTAAATTTAATCAAACTATCAAAACAGAAAGGAGGGTATTTAAGGAGTCTTCTAATTAACATTTCAATAAATTGATTAATTAGAAACTATTTTAACTAATTAAAATACGAAATTCGGGACCCGAAAAAATTCAAAATAGTTCGGTCTCCAAAAAATCTGAAATAAATCCAGAGAACTCCTTACAAAGATTGTGATTACCTGTAAAAATCTCAAGGAGAGATCAATTACCATCAGGGAGAACCAAAAAAGACAAATCCTCAGATTGTGCGCGAAGCACCGTTAGAGAAAATTCTGTTATGGGTCTCAACCTTTTGATCTGTATGATCATCCCCTTGATATTTTTCCAGCAAACAATTTACATAGAAAAATACTACATACAATAGGCTATCATTCCATGAAAAGAAAATCCACAAGTTATATTCAAGATCAACGAGATAACAAGCATTTAAGCAAGGTATCCTGTTCTGGAACAGACCGTCGACCAAAAAGGTTTCACTCGGTTGAGGTATCAAATCTCAATGAAAATCTATGAAATTAATTTTCACAGATTCCAGACTTAAAGGAGAACATTTCCATTTCAACACTTTTCCATAAAAGTTTCTCAATAAGTACAGTTTTTCAAAACAATCAGTTTGTTTGAAAAAACAGATCTGACAACTTCATCACTTTTCATCCTTGAACGCCCACATAATATCCGAAATATGCAACAAAATTTACATATCCAGAAAGAGCATCAAGTTTAGAATAATCCTATCTAAAAGTTACAGGTACTTTGTATACAAACTTATTTGTTACCAACCACAAGAACAGAACTGTGCAGCAGAATAACAGATCTGCGCACCGTTACCGTTTAAATCACTAAAAATTCATTTTACATCGAATTTTAATGATTCCAGTGGGAAAACAACCACAACTCAAAGGGCTACAACCTCCAATAAGAAGGAAAAAATTTCAGAGAGCTTTACACCACGAAAAACAAGCAACAAGACAGAAAACAGCCTTTCCAGGGCCAGCAAGCATGCACATCACTAATTAACTTAATTAATTACGAATTCTCACTTAATTAAGTGTGAAAAACCTTAAGCACGACCATAGCTCTGATACCACTGTTAGGAAATGCTCATATTTTAATTTTATATTAATTACAACTAATTAATCACCATTAACAACAAGCAAATCAAAAGATCTAGTGCTAAAGCAATCACACATCAAATCAAGAGAGAAAGTAGGAGAAAGTTATACCTCTCATGAAATCGCATTCATGAGGCTCGAATCCATGGCATGGGAATCGATGGGGTGCTCTCCTACGCCTCTTCTTCTCCATGGATGGCGCCGGCCTCGAGTCCACCAAGGAGATTAACCACGTTCTCAAGGTATGTGCTAGCACACCCAAGAACAAGTCTAATCCCATTAGCTTTCTCTCTTCTAGCAATTAAATCTTTCATTTAAATGGAGAAGAGAGCTCAACACATGAGCAAAAGAGGGAGAAAAGAGGAGGTTTGTGGCAGCCACAAAGGGGAGAAAGAGAGGAGAGAGAAGGCTAGCTCTTGGAGCCTCCAAAGGGGTCCTTTTATAAAGCTCAAACCCTAGGGAAAACTTTCCCAAAATTACACCTCTTGCCACCCTATGGCTGGCCACGAATTGGGCCTATATGGGCCACCTCAAAATCTCATTTGGGTCTTTAATTCACCTAATTAAAGTCCCATTAGTTTGCTCTATAATTGGGCTATATATTTTCCTATTAAATAACGGCCCGATTAATCAATATAACCATTTATATTAAAATGTGTTGATCTAAAATTAATTATTAACTCATTAATAATTATTTTGGGATTAGATAATGCATTAATTTATTTCTATATGATCTCTTTGAGTTAATTAATTATAACGGTTCATAACGGTATATAATTAATTAATCAACTTATCATATTTCCGCAATACTCACTGTTGCGAATAAATAGATAATGCATTGTGTAGTCAAGGTCCTATTTGTGTGACCCTTTGAGGATTTATGCTATGTTAGCCATGGAGAATAAATCATTATTTATTTCCAATAATCATAAGCGGTATCTAGCAACACGTTATGATTCCCAATTCGCATAAATAGTGTACCGTTACAATATCTCAATCCTGCATAAGAAATATAAGTATTTCCTTGTCTGATTCTTATGTCACATGATATCATTGTATAATCCAAGATAGGAATGTGTCATTCTTGCAGATTATACATTTCTTGATCTAGAGTTGATCGTCTAGTTTGCATGTATACGATCCAACTCCATCAAGGGGCCCAAACAGATATCATCACTCACTAGGTATACTAATGAGGGACATACGGTTTTCTTGATGAACAACTTTTCCCCGCACAATTCAAGAGAACATAAATAAAGTCCTTATAGCAGCCTTTATCAGGAATCAACGTTAGACGATATTTATTGAACCTATCCTCATGTGGAAAAGGTGAACATCTCAAACTTAGAATCAAACTCATATGAAATAAACAATGACACATAACACAATCCATATGTTTATTTCATTGGGTCAAGTCCTGTACTATGTTCCAATAACATACACATATGCAATTAAGTTGGTAACTCCTTACCTATGATTTGTAGAACTTAATCATCACTTAACTTGCATACTAATCTTTTATGATAATTAATGTTCCTTGTTAATTATCAAGATTATGGACGATTCAGATTTATTATTGTCATTCTAATGAATGATCCACAGAGATCTACAATTCAGATCCTCAACCTGAATGATCTGTCAATAATAAACTCTAGGAACAAATGATCAAATATCATCATTAACATAAACTAAGAAAATAAGTCATTAAATATTGACTTCTAGGATATAACTCCAACATAAATCGCACCTTTATCTCAATAAACTATGAACAAAAATAGTATGCCGCCTAAAGAAAGAAAAGGACCTTCTCATGCTATACATTTAATCCAAAAGAAAAATTATATTATCATTTTTTAAGAAAAACATGATTCTTATATATTCATTGGGACCACCTAATCTAGAATAAACGTAGATTATGCCGAGAGAATATCTCTTAAAAAGAAAATATCATTTAATCCAATCTAACCAATTTGTTTTAGATTAAATAGTCAAAACATAAATATCGACTCGTGATTTTTTGTCAGGAATAACTTCAAAGTACAGACATAAGAGAGCAATGCACTTTGGAAATCAGTAACACTAAATAATAATATCCATTTCTATTTTGAATAAAAAAAAAGTAAGTACGTACAGTTAGAAATGTCAATTTATTTGTTATAACTTATTGTAAGAAAGTGCTGCATAAGATCATGCTCTGGATCGAATGCGTGGCACTAAAAAAGAGGAGCAAAGTTGATCAAAGTGAGACAATAAGGAAAAAAACCGATCACGGATACCAAACCCAACGAGTAGTTTGGCAAGTTGACATTTTCAAGTGTGTACATGTCAACTTGAGGGGAGTGTTGAAATATATTAGGTCTGCATATGTGTGTATGGACCGAATGGTATAACGTGAAGTTCGTGTGAAGAAAACGGATCAATACAAGCTCTGTTCGGACCGAACAAGGATGGATTCGTATCGAACAGAGAAGGAAATATCACGATTGACGTGTAATTCAGACCAAATTGAGAAGTCAGAGGATAAGGTGTAAGACAATTCAGACCGAATTGGTGGAAATTCGGACTGAATTCCTGAGCCGACCTAGCAAATTTGGTAAGAAAAATTACAATATTGTGTCAAATCTTTCCATAGAAGATGGATTCGAATTATGGATGTTTTCCTAATAAAGAGGATCTGATGTGTGTTAGAAGAGAAGGAAATATGAAGAATAAAGACAAGATTTTATAAATTTATTTTTTTACCAAAAGGGATAGTTTTCTTGTGTAATTTTATTGTCTATTTATTCTTTCTTCTCCCTAAAAGAATGTATCTCAGACATTAACAGAAAATAATAGAAAAAAGAGTGTGTGTGTGGAGGACGTAGGCACCAAGTTGGTGCTGAACCTCATTAAATCTCGTGTTCTCTTTGTTTTTAATTGTTATTGATTTGTTCTAAGATTCTCATGCTGAGTAAATCTTAAGGGGCACGGTTCTTGTGCAGTTGCACTCGAATCGTGCCTCATCGAATCCTAAAACTCAACTTCCGCTGTGTTGAAGCTCGAATTCTTAACAGTTATAATACATAACTAAGGCTGCAAACACAACTCTGTTTAAGCATTGATCGTTTCGTTTCATCATCTTCAAAACGGTTAACGAACTATTTTCTGTTTTGTTTGTTAAACGAAACAGTTCACGAAACTGGCCTCTTTCGTTTAACCATTTTATGTTATCTTTTATATTTTTTGATTTATTTATAAACAAATTTGATGAACCGGGACTATTGCAGTATCAAACCGGTCAGTTATGCATGCGAAGAAACACACACACACACACATATATATATATTGCTAACGCGCCATCAATGGCACGTGCCATCGATTTTTAATTTAGTCATTTTTGAAGACCTAAAATTCAAATGGTCAATCTGAACCATTCGAATTGATCACCTTATTGAAATATCCTTGGACACCAAATTTTATATTTTTTCAAATTTTTTTGCTATTTATTATAATATTTTCAAATTGGAGGGCCTGAAAATACTTCAATTATGATGTTTTTGAAAATATCAAAATAAATAGCATAAAAATTCAAAAAAATATAAAATTTGGTGTCCAAGGGTATTTCAATATGGTGATCAACTTGAACGGTTCAGATTGAACATTTGAATTTTAGATCTTGAAAAATGACTCGATGGCATGGGACCCTCCGTGCCATCGATGACGCGTTAGCATTCCTCTATATATATAGAGAGAGAGAGAGTTTTGCTATGGTGAGTTGCAACTTACGGAGTCTTCCATGAGTTGGAGTCAAAATAAAAAACATGTATAAAAATTAATTATTAGTTAAATGATCGTTTTGAATCGTCTTTTGAAATGAAACAATTAACACAAATTAAGTTTTGTTTCCGGTTATAAACGAGACAGTTAATGAAAATAGGTTGTTTCGTGATCGTTTCGTTACGTTTGCAGCCCTACACATAACCGCTGAGAGTTTTCAGCCAAAATAATATCTATTAAGTATTGGAAGATTTCAGTCCAAAATAACAGATTTGCCAATTAATTTACAATTACAAAGACGTTTCCACAAGTTATGCCATTAATGTCATAGGCAACCATTATTCACTTTTTTGTTTTTCCAAATTTTGGTCATTATACTTGCTCTATAACTAAAATTATTTTTATTTTCCCAACATTTATCACCAGAGACGGATTTAAGTGTACCATAGGGGTGTCAATGTCACCCCTATTTTTTTTAAAAAAATATTGTTACATATGAATTTTGTAATTATAAAATATAAATTTGTTATATGCACCATATATTTGAACCCCATAAAATTATATGTGAGTTTTCACTAATGAACCCCTACATATTTTGTAGAATGATTTTATGTGAGATTTTTTTTTTTTGGTTAGATTAACAATTTATGTTTGTAAAGCATTATTACCATAAGAAAATTATTTCAATAGCTTAGAATAAAATTGCTCTTCTCAATTTTTTTTTTGGCCCTTCAATTTATTAATCAGGTCCAAAAAATTGTCCAAAATGAATAGCATCATGTATTTTGGAGCTTTAAAGTAATGGATGTATGTTGCAGACATATTTTTTGTTTAATTATTTTTTATTAGAATCTGAATTTAAAAGTAATAGATGTATGATGATATAGAGTCCAAGTTTATCTAAATTTAATTTAATGTAATAATTTGAGAGGTAGACTAAAATCAGCCACGATTATATCACAATTTTCGAAGTTCTAATGGCTAATTCGAACTGTTAAATGTGTTCTCCATATTTAATATTTTATATTTGGTCTCCATATTTAATATTTGGTCTCCAATAAGATATTCTAATGCTGTACCCGAAATTTGGGCTGCTATAGTGCTGAAATTTTTAATGAAACGCCTATAGAAACTTGCCAGCCCTAAAAAGCTCCTCAATTCAGTCACTGTTTTTGGTATTGGCCACTCTCTTATGGCTTTTACCTTCTCCTCATCTACTTGGATACCTTCTGATCCAACAACAAAGCCAAGGAACAACAATCTTTTAGCCATAAAACTGCACTTCTTTAAATTGGCATAAAGCTTGTTCTCTTGTAAAACCACCAACACTTCTCGCAAGTGTTTAAGATGTTCTTCTTCTGACTTACTATATATTAGAATATCATCAAAGTAAACAACCACAAATTTTCCAATGAAAGGCTTCAATACCTGATTCATCACCCTCATGAAAGTGCTTGGCGCATTTGACAGCCCAAAAGGCATAACCAACCACTCATACAACCCTTCCTTTGTCTTAAAAGCTGTTTTCCATTCGTCTCCAGGTCTAATTCGAATCTGATGGTAACCACTTCTCAAATCAATCTTTGAGAACACCATCGACTCGCTCAATTGATCCAGCATATCATCAAGTCTTGGGATGGGAAACTTGTAACCAATGGTGATTTTGTTGATTGCACGGCTGTCAACACACATTCTCCAACTACCGTCCTTCTTAGGTGTCAATAATGCAGGTACAGCACATGGGCTCATGCTGTCTCTAACATAGCCTTTATTCAACAGTTCTTGCACTTTCTCTTGTAAGATCTCACTTTCTTTTGGGCTCATTCTATAATGTGGTAGATTAGGTAAACTAGCTCCAGGTATCAAGTCAATGTGGTGCTGAATATCTCGCATAGGAGGTAGTCCATCAGGCAAATCCTCAGGTATAACTTCACTAAACTCCTCCAACAATGGCTTGACGATCGGTGGTACCTTTACCTCTTGACCCTCGTCCAAAGAGAGAATCTGTTTCACAATCAGTGCATGAACCACTTTAGACTCCCTCACTGCAGCCTCTAACTCTTTTTCAGATTTCATTAATGTGATGTATGATTTTTCCTTAACTTTGGCAGCCTCTAACTCTGTACCCGAATGGAGAGCATCCATGGCTAGCTAGATTGATGCTTTGACCCGTAACAATACATGGACATTAGTTCCTCCACCTGGTGATCAGCGAATTATTGATTCGAAATAGGTATATAACTCAAGCGCCGCTCCGACGGCTCAATTGATCGACTTAAGGCATGTTTGGTAGCAAAGGGTTATCACCAAGAAGAAGGATTAGACTTCTTCGATACCTTTAGCCAGGTCATTCGACCACAACAATCTGAATTCTCTTATCTATGGCTATGACTCAATACTGGACAATATGTCAATTAGACGTTCAAAACGCATTCTTACATGGTGACTTAACCAAGACAGTTTACATGCAACAACCGTCGGTCTTTGTCGATCCTACTCATCCTAATCATGTATGCCTTCTCCCCAAGTTACTCTGTGGTCTCAAACAAGCTCTTCCTGGTTGGTTTAATAAGCTAAGCAATGCTCTTCTTGCTCTCGGCTTTCAAGCCTCTAATTATAACCCGTCATTTTTTTATCAAGCCAACAATGGTCAATCCTTGTACATTCTTGTCTACGTGGATGACATATTAGTCACGGGCATCTACAATGATTCAATTTTTGCTTGTATTTCGCTTCTAAAACAACAATTTGTTGTCAAGGACTTAGGGCCATTGCATTTCTTTCTTGGAATTGAAGCTCACTTTACCAAAGATGTCTTACAATTGAATCAGTCCAAATACATTCGGTCTATACTGACCTGAGCCAACATGAGCAATGCATGCCCTTGCTCAACACCAATCTCTACCAACATGGCGTTATCCAAGTCTGATGGTGATGTCTTTGAGGATCTGCATTTGTATCGAAGCATTGTAGGAGCATTATAATACGCCACACTCAGAAGACACGACAATTCATTCGCCGTCAACAAGGTGTCTCATTACATGCATGAACCCACAAAAAATCACTGGGCAGCTGTAACAAGAATCTTAAGGTATCTTGTTGGGACTTCATCTCATGGTTTATTCATCAAATCTCAGTCTTCCCTTGCACTACAGGAAACTGCAGCAGTTGCATGGGCCCTCTGCATCCGCAGTGCTGATGCAACATGCATTCTGCATCAGCTATACTGATGCAACTGGGCCGATGCAACTGGCTTTGATGCAAATGCTCAGTTGCATGAGCATTTCATTTGCATGGGTGTATTTAGTTGCATTAGCTAAACCGATGCAAGGCTGCATGGGCATAACAGATGCAACTTATGTATTTTGCATGGGGTTTGTTGGATGCAATTGACTTGTTTAGCATGGGTTGGACTGATGAACTTGACTTCTTTTGCATCTATTTTGCCGAGACAATTAACTTCTCTAGCATGGGATTAGATGATGCAACTGGCATCTATTGCATCCACTCAGTCGATGCACTTAAAATATTTAGCATGGGTTGGGCTGATGTGATTGACTTCTTTTGCATTCATTTTGTTGAGGCAATTAACTTTTTTAACATCGAAATAGTCCATGCATCTGGCATCTTTTGCATTCGATCTACCGATGGAATTAGCATGGACTTAACGAATGCAATTGACTTCTTTTGCATCCATTTCTATGTGATCAAATTGATTTATTTGGCATTGACTTAGCCGATGCAACTCACTTATTTTGCATTCATACCACCGATGCATTTGACTATTTTTTTATGAACTTAACAGATGCAATTAACTTTGTTTGCATGAGGTTAACCGATGCAATTGACTTTTGTGATATGTAATGATTTGACAAAAACAATTGCTTGATTTGACCAATAAAAATAATTGAACATTATCTTCATTCATATTAATTGTTAACAAATATCACATTAATTAAAATTAACTAAAATAATTCATTAAAATTACCACATAAAACAAATACATTAAAAAACAATCTAAAATAGATATTATCCAACTCAAAATTATATCAAAAGTCACAACAACCAACAATTAATAGTACCAACAAAATAAAAGTGCAAAAGAACCACTCATCTAAGCTACTAATCTTCATGTTCATGTTCATCATTATTTTCATATTCATCTTCGTCTTCATCTTCATCATAATCCTCATCTCCATCTCCATCTTCATCATAAAACATATCCTCAGCATTTCTTCCAGTAGATGTTGAAGGTGACTTAGTAGGCTGATGAAATAAAAACAAAGAAGAAGTCAAAAAAAAATGTGACTAGTCAACAAATAAATTATTTATTTATTCATCTGAATTAGTTGACAATAAGATTTTAGAAACTGACGACTTGTATTAATAAAAGATCCTTGATTCTATTTTTTGCACGACTTAACCACATGCATTACTGAAAAAAACACACTAATATAAGGTTTATAACATCTCAATACTGGCACACATACCAGAAAACAAATGCAAATTTCGTGATGCCCCTTAGTTACTAGCATCCCAACGGTACCACCTTAACTGTACCACTTGCTACTTACCACTATTTTATTGCACACTAAATTTTGAAGTTTTATATGAATGTTCAGTATACACACCATGTTCATAGCATAAGAATAAGAATTTTTAAAAATGAAAAAATAAATTTTTATAACTGAACAAAAATATGTAAAAATAATAAGTAATCGTTAAAAATCAAATACATACCATGTTCATAGCATAAGTATATATATTGATAGACCCATGGCGATGGGATGTACCAATAACCCCCTTGATACGATTTTGTTTATTTCTTGCTGACATAGCTTGCCATATAGTGGACCTCCGAGCATCACACATCTCTTTCCTGTACTTGCATTTTCTCGCCATAGGTTGCTGCCCTCTTCGCTCTTCGGTGAAGGTCTCTGACCTAGATCGGTCCGATTCCGAACCAGGATCAGATAATGCATCCTCAACCAAAGCCTCCTCAGCTATATGTTCCTCTGCCACGTCCTCGACTCGAGGCTCATCAACAACAGCCTCCTCGACTCCAACTTCCATTGACATGCTAACAAATCAAGTATAAATATTAAACTCTCGTTCTGAACTAGAATTTATTTCAAGTAGTGAACGACCTTTTAAAATATTTAAACTAGATAAAAATAAAAATCATATAAATGGAATTAATTGGTGCTCCGATGAATGCGGGATAGGTGTTGGATCGTCAACTTGGGGAAGTTATAGTTGTTATTAGCAGACTGGGGATCTACTAAGTAGATGAGGAAATGTTTAGATAAGACTTTCATGGGTAAGGTACCTTATGAAATAATTCTCTACTTACAGGACTGATCGGAAAACTCTTGTTAGTCCCGTTCACTCGATTGGTAAAAAAGAAGGAATTACCTTTTCTTAGCAGGAGCAGTGAGAGAGAGGGAACGAGATAAATGGTTCTTTTTTTTTAGAATTCTGAGAGAGAAGGGTTTTTCTTATGGCTAAGAGAGAGAAGGGGTAAGTGATTAATTAGACAGATGCAAACTTAAATGTGTATTAATGAATTTGCAAGGATCTGTTTCCCAAAAGGAACTAAGTTCTATAGGCCGTTCAAATATTTTGGTAGCACAATAATTTTCTCAAAATGGCGCCTAATTTTATTGTTTCTAAAATATTGCTGTAAGTTCAAACGTTCGTTCAAACAACAATTAATTCAAAATTATATTTTGTAAGTTCATGTAACGTGCATCGTATGATATAAAGTCACAAGAAAAACTTGAATTAATAGAAGACATAGCATTTTATTGATCTTATATACTAATATTCTCGTAATATTTTCAATTTAAAGCACCATTAATTAATTAGATAAAAATTGCTCAAGTACTTCTTTTGCTATTTCTCTTGAATTTTTAAAAATAATTATTATTGGAGGGCTCAAAACTAAGTAGATCAATAAATTTCTAAAATTTTAAAAACATAGTAAAAATTTTCTGAAAAATATAAAACTGGTTTCCTAAAATATTTCAATATGAAGTTGAGATTGAGTGGTTTGAAAGCATAGAACAAAATCGATCGTAGGTAACGAAAATATTCCTAAGTGCTAATATAAAAATAAAAATTTGAATTTATTCTATTCATTGAAAGATTATTTTCCATGTGAATTTCTATTATATATTTATATTACCAATGACATGTAAATTGATATTTAATGAAATGATAATCTATTAACCTTCTTTTAACAATAACAGTGAAAATAAGCCAACCACTTACAAATTGCATCTTCTTTTCTTATTTTTCTTATTTAGTTCTATGAATGGGCGTAAGGGCATGGGGGAATGAACAAAACTATTTTTTCTTGCGGCGGTAATTAAATGTTTGTTTTAATATGATCTTTTCTTTCTTGTCTGTTTACTTTCCCGAGTCAGACACTAAACAGGGAAGGGAACATAATTAAAGATCTTAAAAATCAAACTTTTCAAAATAAAGATATATACTATAAATAAAGATTAAAAAAAATCAAACTTCGTAAAATTTATTTTAAAAAATATTAAAAATGAACAAATTTATCCCATAAATAATAATATCCCGTCCTTGTGCGAAGTAATATTTCTTTTGTAGGTAAATTAGTGGCCATGAACCAAAGTGAATCAATTACATACTGCTAGATTTAGATTTAGACTTCATATTTAAAATTAAAAATAATATTTTTCTAGTTATATTATTAGCCCTATTATACACATGTATATACGACTAAACCTAGAAAATCATATCGAAGTAGAAAAAGAAAAGTTCGTATTGGAAAAAAAAAATTAATACTGTTAAATATGATGTATATATAAATTTTAAAGATGAGTTTTATAAAACACATTGAAAAAAGTTTTGATCTTTTTTCACATTTACAAAGTTATATGTTATTCTCGAATATTTTCCTTGTGCTTTTGCAGCCTGTAATGTACAAGTAACGTTCTAGTAATCTTCTATACTCTTTTTTATAAATAAATTTTTAAATCCATTTGTTGAAATATAATAGCTTTAGTGCGGCCCTTTTGTACTGAATCCTCCAATTTCAAAAAGAAAACCAAAAAAAAATTAAGAATTTTGAAAAAAATATAAAACTTTAACTTAAAAAAATTCATAGGAATGATAGTTTTTTATAATATTGATAGAACGCGCATCCTGGTAGTTTTGGTTAATGAAAATGAACGATTTTGGACAACGCATCCTAATATATACCAATTTAAAACAAGCTTTATGTAAAAAAAAATGCTCGTTGCTGCATTATATAAAAAACCCTTATTGGTATAAAAAATACTCGTTGGTATTCCTATTTAATTAGAATAAAGATAAAATAAATATTACTTTACTCAATATCTCTACTATTTATAAATGCACTCATGCGAACAGGTGTTACACGCTAGATCTAGCGTGTAAACAGGTATTTTTACCGTTCGATCGATTTGATCTGTGGTTGATTTAAAAAGAAAAAGCTAAGTTCTATAGAGCCGCTCAAATATTTTGGTAGCATAATAATTTTCCCAAATGGCGCCTAATTTAATTATTTCTAGGATTACTATAAGTTCAAAAAGCCGTTCAAACAACGATTCAAATTATATTTATAAGATCATGTAACTTGTATTGTATGATATAGAGTCAGAAGCCATAGCATTTTATTTATGATATTTACTGATATTTTTGTTATATTTTTAAAATTTAACGTACCACTAATTAATTTGATAAAAATTTCCCAAGTACCTTTTTTTTAATATTTCTTTTCAATTTTTAACAATAATTATAGTTGGAGTGATCAAAACTAATTAGATTGACAAATTTCTAAAATTTTTAAAACCATAGTAAAATTTCTCAGAAATATATAAAAATTGGTTTCTAAAGTATTTCAATATGAAGATGAGATTGAGTGATTTGAATCAGATATTTGAAGCATACATTTTGAGAACGAACTCGTAGGTAATGAAAATATATAATTCCTAAGTGCTAATATTAAAATACAAATTTGAAGTTATTCTATTCATTGAAAGAATATTTTTGAAGATTTTTTTCATGTGAATTTTTATTATATATTTTATATTACCATGAGATGTAACTTGATATTTAATGAAATGGTAATCTATTAACCATTTAACCTTGTTTTAAAACCATTACTCTTTTGATAGGCCTATACATATATAATTCGAAAACAAGGTAACCACCAACTTGTATGTACAATTTTATTCCAATTTAGCATACTGATTAATAGTTTATTATATTGGTACATTTTATTTGATATATTTTTTTGAAGAACGATAATTTTCTAGTATCAATTAATATCATAGAACAAGAATAATGGAGAGTCTATTAATTTTATTAAGCAATACTTGAATTAGGAAAGCTATAACATTTTTTTCATGTTAACTATTGATATATTTTTTTAAATCTCTTCAACATTATAAAGTACCAATAATTAATTTGATTAAAATTGTTAAAGTACTTTTATTGTGACATAAATGTTGATTTGATGAATTCGTCTTTGTTAAATTTATATTTAATAAAATGGTAATCCATTAACCTTGTTAAAACAATAACTCTCTTGTTAGGTCTATACATATAAAATTCGTCAATAAGACAACCACCAACTTAATTATTTACAATTTTATTAAAATACTGGTTTTAAGTTGTTTGCTTCATTGAAACGTTAATTTTTTACTTCTAGTATATTCCAAGTGACATTCAAATTGATATGTAATGAAATGGAAATGTACAAACCTTGCTTGAAAATATAATGAATTAACAACTATTAATCTTATTTGAAACCCGTTACTACTTTTTTGTAGGCTTATACTAATATAATTTTGATATAGACTAAAAGTGGAAAAAAAAAACTCATCGCTCGCTCGAGGCCGATTCGTTTTTTATTTGAAATTGGCTCGTGACATTTTCTCAATTTTAAGTGCTGAGATTTATTTGGTTTGGCCTCGAAATAAATTCAACTTGCTTAAATTTAACTTGAAATTGACTCGATATATAATTTAATTAACTAATTTATAATATTTAATACCTAATTTGATATATACTATATTTACTTGTTACATATAAATACTATTTTTCTTTAAAATCTTATTAATGAAAAAATATTAGTTTACAAATAAAAGTAATATAAAAATTAATAAATATTAATTGATTGTATAATACTTGATTAAAAATTAATAAATGTTTATTAATTTGAAATAAAGCTTGGGCTTATAGATTCCTACATTTTATTTGATATTTTTTGAAGATCGATGTGGATAAATTTTTTTTTTTCCGTATCCAAATAGTATGTGAAATACTTAAAATTATCAACATTGATATATATTAAAATTTTGACAGCTTAATTAAATTGATATATATCCTACTATGATGTTGTTAGTCCTATAGTGATACAATTTGTCCATATATAAACCACCAGTTTTAAGCTTTTCTTGTTGTAACTCGATATCTTTTGGAGATTGTAAAGGTTTTATTTATTGGCCCAACATCCAGGCGTTCAATGGTGTCTCTTCGTTGGAACAAAATACATTTATTTCATTCATTAAGTGTCTAAAAGCTATTGGCTTATATTTAGGCGTGCAGTTAATATATACTCTACTATAAATATGTAATTAGCTTTTCCACATAAAAAGATGATGAGTAATTATTGGCTTATATATATCCTTATAAAATAGTTACCTTGATATATATATATATATATATATATATATATATATATATATATATATATATATATATATATATATATATATATATATATATATATATATATATTTAGACATAGTACTATCTAGTGACATAACATGATATTGTATATATTTTGATAATGCTTTTAAGTTATACCGTTCTAGTTTTGATATATTTTGATTATATTTTTAAAATTATACCGGTCTAGTTATGCACGTCACCACGTCCACGGCTCTCACTAAGCCACGACTTTCATTTTTAAGCAAAATAATATGCATGAAGGGAATAATTAGCCTTTCTCATGAAGATATGACAAAGTAATTAGCCTTTCAAATAGCCTTTCACGGTGGATATGCACGAAGGGAATAATTAGCCTATCACATAAAATCTTAAGTCATTTTGAGGAAATTAATAATTAAATGGTAACGTATTGGACAACGCATCCTGCTTAGGGATGAAAACGGATTAGATACGGAGCGGATTAGATACGGAAACAAATACGGATACGTTTGGATACGGATACGGTTTGGATATTAAGCAGATACGAATACGGTCCGGATATCATCAGATACATAGTCAAATATAAATATAATTTGTCGGATACGAATCACATTTCGATCGGTTTCTTTTTTATTCATTCCTTTAGAACTTTTTATCAATTTCATAGTGAATATGAAAGTTTGTCGCATATGAGAGTAGCTCAAACATAAGAAAACATTCACAGTATGAAATAAAATACATTCTGTCAATATAAATTATACGCTAATTAGGTAAATAGTGCTCAGACTTTGTTCATTCAATCAATCAAATACAAAATTGCATCGAATACTATATAATATGTATAAATTAAATTATTATTTACATTATTAATCATTATTTATAAACTCTATTAAATATATTATACCATATAATCTGTAATAACAATTAACTGAATACGATTTTTAAACAAGATAAATGCTTATATGTCAAAATTTTCAATAATGAGAAAAAAAAGTCTATAAGAAGGAACGAAAAAGAAAAAAGAAAAAAAACACTTCAACTCATTTCTTTGTTATTAGTTGCTACCCAAAAAAGGAAAGTTTTAGAAAATTCGAAAAAATAGTAAAAAAAAATTCAAAAATTATAAAATTTGGTTTGTTATGAGATTTCAATATGTATATTTTATTGGTTTAATTAGATTTGTCAATATGTAAAATAATTGACGGATAATGATCGCAATGTACAAAATCCTAAATATATCGTGATGCACCGTAGCATACTTCTCTCTCTCTCTATATATATTTTTCTTATTTGGATTCACAATAATTCATGTCAATTTAGTTTAACCTTAATTACCAAATTCAAGGCTCAAATTTCTAAACGAACGGCTTAAAACCTAATCAAAATAATCTAGAGGCGAATATTCATATATATAAAGACAAAAAAAAATATAAATTAAAGGTGGCAGCGTAGTAGGTGGTTGAGGCAATATTTGTATTTAGCAGATCTTGGGTTCGATTCACAGCAAGCGAATATTTTTTTGCATAAAAAGCTGGACTACAGATCAGTCTGCAAATATTCGGATAAATTTTGCTAACTATTAATTCCAAATCACTTAAGTTTTATTACTTTAAAGAGTTAAAAGTTTATATCCATAAAACAAGTACTGGTAGGCATCGTTGAGTACAGACCCATACCAGTAAAAAGCACATAAATAAAGAACTCCCCTTCTTTACTCAATACATTCATATCCAACTGCATTGGTCAGGTCTATGCAATTGAAAATGTCAGTTGCATTGACATCACTCATGCAATTGATATTCATTTACATCGGTTTTATCTATGCAATAGAATGATAGAGAAAATATCAGTTGCATTGACATCACTCATGCAATTGATATTCAATTACATCGATTTTACCAATGCAATAGAACAATAGAGAAAATATCAGTTGCATTGACATTACTCATGCAACTGATATTCAATTACATTAGTTTCACCCATGCAATAAAGTGACAGAGAAAATATCAGTTGCATTGACATTACTCATGCAATTCATATTCAATTACATCGGTTTCACCCATGCAATAGAATGACAGAGAACCGGCTGACTTAAGTAAAATTGACATTCATTGTCATCGGTTTAAGCCAATGTAATTGTTATTCTTTTGCATGAGTCTTGTGTATGCAACAAGGTAAAAATCATTTGCATTGGCGGTCCCAATACAATTATCTCTGTTGCATCAGTTATCCTGTTGCAGAATAAATGCTGATGCAACTGATTTTGCACCACAGATGCAATTGAGAAATGCCGATGCAACTGCAGCAGTTTCCTGTAGTGTTGATATCCATGCATATAGCGATGCACATTGGGCAGGTTGCATTGATGATAGGCGTTCCACCACTGGTTGTCGTGTTTTTCTTGGTCAAAACATTGTGTCTTGGAGTGCTAAGAAACAAAACACAGTCTCTAGATAAAGCACAAAGGCAAAATATCACAGCCTTGCCATCACTTGTACGAAATTGCTTCGGATCCAATATTTGCTCAAAGAACTTCAAGTTCCCTTACATCAAACACCAACTCTTTGGTGTGACAACATCGGGACAACCTTTCTAGTTGCGAATCCTATATTTCATGCATGAATGAAAAATATTAAAATCGATTATCACTTCGTTCATGAGAAGATTGCTTCTAACGAGCTTTGTGTGCAGTTTCTTTACTCAGCCGATCAAATCACTGATATTATGACAAAACCTCTTCCACCATCTCGTTGAAATCGAAGCTCAGTGTGTCCTTGGACACCTTAGCTTGCTGGGGACGTGTTAATGATGAGAAAGCAAACCCAAATCCACTACACGAAGCTACAGATGGCACTGCCATAGAAGAATGCTGACAAATTAACAGACTCAGTGATTCATTTATATTTACTGTTTTTTGTAACAGACTTGAGTGTTCTATTATCTCTTGTATCTATATATATAGAGCTAGACTCTCTATTGTAAACATTCAATTCATTCTGAGTAAAATTCATTTCAAGAACTATTTGCTTCTATCTTTCTTCTCTTTCAGAAATACCTTTACACTCCTCCTTTATGCTGATAGGACCTTTTTTTTTTTTTTTTGCAAATGAAAGAAAAGTTCTTTTTTTTTTAAGCTGCCTTTATACGTCTTATACGAATTCCGTTCAGTTATTTGTCTCCCAAATAAATTTTCTTATACTATTTCACATGTTCTTCATTACCATAAAATTAATCTCAGCCCTCGGGACAGTTGCAAGATTCCCAACATTATCCAAGCTCCAATTTAAATAACAAGTTAGCTATTCATTTTGGAATCTCCACAATTTTCAAATAAAGCCGGATTAGGAAATGTACAACCTGTCTAACTAACTAGAGTCAAAATCGACAACGTAATACTACTAAATGTAGATCCATAATGTATACAGCGAAAATATTATTTGATTTTAACTCTTTCACATAAATAGTTTCATATTAAGCCTTTAGATGTTTCAAACTGCACGCCCCGAATTACAATCACACTATGAGACAATAATCAGAGGTGGATTAATTTAATAGGAGCTAATGAGGTGTAGTGTAATATCTCTAAGATTTTTTTTTTTTTTTACCAATCAAATATATTATCGCCACATACTATGGATTTAAAAGATAATGACTGAGGCAAAAAGTATGGATTTAGAAGGTGAATTTACAATCGCAACAAAGATATCATAATCATCTCTGGATTTTGCAGAAGTAATATTATCGCCAATCAGATCGCCGGTATCGAAGAGACTAATACAGCATTTTTGTAGTCAGTTGAACTTTTTTTTTTAATGAACTAACACTATAATTTTAATTTATAACATTTGACACTATAATTTTAATTCTAAAGGAGACTAAAGAACCTGATCCAAAACAAGTGTATGAAATATGAAATATTCAACTTATCAAAATAAAAGAAAACTATAAACATGTTTTCTTCTGACTCGAATAAGATTAACATCAGATTTCATGTCATTTTATAATATTAATTTTAAAAGCTTGAATAACACTTTGATAATTATTCTTGCAATAATAATATAATAAATTCAAGAACATTGGCGTATACTTTCTGAAACCGTATTTGATTTTTTTTTTTAAAATATTACAATCAATAGCAATTATATAAAGAAATAAGGCGGTGCGGTTTCTCTTCATCCCAAATTTAAAATGGAAAAAAAAAAAGTTCAGTCCCAGCCTCCCAGCTCTAGGACAAATAATATTATTACTTTTCTTATTCTTAGGATAGGAAATACTTTTTTATTGTCACCAGCTCAATTTTCTTTTTCAGTTTTTTATTGTCAGAGAAAAATAGATAGGAAACGAAAATATTATTTTACTTTTTCATTTTTAAAAATAATACATCTAAAGTTAAAATTTTAAAGTGAGTTAAAATACTATATATTAAAAAATTTGAAGATTATTTTCTTCCAACTCTACGATAATACTATAAAATTCAATTATGAGTAGCTTTTATACATTGCCCAATTGTTCATCTGTGTCAATAACTAAGTACTTATTGTTAACTGCAGGTATGTGGTGCTCGTTTGTCCCTTATTTAAATCGATAAACTAAGTATATACCGGTACAAGAAAATCAACTAAAAAAAGTTGATATTACAAAATCAAAAGGCTGGTGGAGACAGAGGAAAATAAAAGTGGCTGAAAAGTGAACGCAGCAGAGAGACAAATCTGGCAGCCTCCTTTTCTTAAAACAAAAACAAAGAGAAAAGAAAACGTAAATTGCAGCGGACTTGGCAGAAAAATCATGATTCTATACCGCATTAAATCTCATCATTTCATCTGATGCTATCATGCAACGGGAAATACTAACTAAAATTATTAGCGTTCATATAATTGTATAGGATCCTTTTGATGATCTCACCAATATTGTAAGAAATTACTATACAATCAAAATAAAAATTTGTAATCTATGTAATTTACATATATAAGATTGAGATATTGATTTAACTAATTTAAAACTCGTAACAAATATCGAGATATAAATTGATAGCTAATTGATCTAACTACGTAGCATGTACAATTTCATTTAATTTTCGATGGTTTTAAAACTAAAATATAGTGTAGTTCTCAAGTTAAGAAATTTATCACGAAAGAAAGCTCTTAGATAATTTAGTTGTGGAAAGTTGTTTAGATTAATTTAATCTTCAATTTAAAACTTGTAGTTCATATTAAGAAAAAGACTGGTGGCAGTCAAGTTCGATAAATTACTACACTACTAATACTAATAAGTAATAAGCGAAATTATCCTACCAATTAGTAAGTAATAAGTAACATTATCATAGCAATTAGTACTGCAGATGGCACTTATGACGTAACTAATATTCCTAGCAGATATCTGTTTGTTTAGTGACTAATTTTTGAATAACTATGGGTTCTTTTGAAAATAGTACCACATAAGGAGGTGCCTCGTCACTTCGTCAGATAATTTTGGGAATTTTTGTATAAAAAATCCAAAAAAAAAAAAAAAAGACGCAACTCGCCTAAAGTGCCTGCGAATTTGCTGAAATGGCCTCCCGCAGAACGCAACTACCAGTTGCGTCCCATTGAATACATGGGCCCCACGTGCAGGCGCCAGCGTGGTGCACTTGCTGGTGTACGTGGTGTATAAGCACGCTGGGACGACGTTCATAGTTGCGTCCCGTAGTTTTTTATTTTCCATCAAAGCCAGCGCGCCCCTTCCTTTCTTCTTCTCCTTCTTATTTCACAGACGCCGACCCTCTCTCTCAACCCGTCCTCTCAACTCACCCCCCTCTCTTGTGCAACCCCGGCGCCCCTCCTCTCAATTCTCTCCCTCTCAAATCGCCCCCCTCTCCACTCTCTACTCGGCCCCCCTCTCTACTCGCCCCCCTCTCACTCGGCCCCCCTCTCTACTCGGCCCCATTGTCGATTGTGCACCGTCGCTTCTCCGATCACCCGTTTTCTCTCGGTCCTTCTCTTCCGGTACTACTCCTCTCCTCTCTCCCTTTAATTTTGTCATAATTTGTTAATTAATATTAATTGATGTTAATTTCTTTGTTAGGGTTTAATTTTTTTCTTTAATTAGTGTTATGAAGTTTAATTTCTGTTAATTAGGTTTAATTAGTGTTTATGTGTGCTAATTATGTGCTAATTAGGTGTAATATGTGTTAATTATTGAATAATGGTTGGTATGTGCTAATTAGGTTTAATTAGGTTTAATATGTGCTAATAATGGTGTAATATGTGCTAATTAGGTGTAATATGTGCTAATAATGGTGTAATATGTGCTAATATGTGTTAATATGTGCTAATAATGGTGTAATATGTGCTAATTAGGTTTAATTAGTTTTAATATGTGCTAATTATGTGTGAATAATGGTTGGTATATTTATTTATTGATTAAATTTACAATGCATTATAATATAGGAACAATATGCCACGAAGGCAAGTTCGGAGCAATGAAGCTCCCCCATTGTTGACCCGGAATGCCGATCATGCATCGACTCGTGCATATGATATGGTAAGTGCTTAATTTTTTCATACTTGTGTTATTTAATTTTATACATATGTTATTTTATGATGAATTGTTTGAAATGATGCATCGGGGATGTTTGAAAAGTTATAGGGGTTGGTTAAAATGTGTATGGGGTTGCATAGGGGATGCGTAGGGGATTGGTTTAAAATTTTTTTAAATTGAATATGGTTTGTTATATCCTTAATGAAAATATGTTATATGATTTTAATTTTATTTGCAGGCAGAATTTAGGCTAAGAGCAAGGAGTCGTCATATGTCTTTCACATATGATGATCAGATTCAGCCGATATTGAGTCGGTTCGGGCTTGACCACATAGCCCGTCTCGGGTCAATGCGGATTGATTGGCCACTCATCACCGCCCTCGTAGAGAGATGGAGGCGTGAGACACACACTTTCCACCTACCGATCGGAGAGATGACCCCGACATTGGAGGATGTGTGTTATTTGTTGGGCCTTCCGGTTGACGGTGAGCCAATCACCGGAATCTCGGATGATAATTGGTCCGGTGAAGTGGTGGAAGTATTTGGTGAAGATGATTGGGACACATTTCCTCCACGGAGACTACCGGGCACCTACCATCTCAATCCGGAATGGCTTCGGCGCATTTTTCTCCCCGCTAACCAAGTTGGTAACCCGGATGTGAGACCGGTCTTAGCTCCAAATTCTCCACCGGAGTTAGTAACAAGGTATGCCCAAGCCTTTATGCTTGATCTCTTCGGTTCCGTCATGTTCCCGGATCACTCGGGTTACCTATACTCGATGTTCTTGCCCATAATCAAAGATGTGGACAATCCGCCACAATTAAGTTGGGCAACGGGTATGTTGGCTTACCTTTATAGAGGTTTATGCCATGGTTCGACGAGGAAAACCAAGGAGATTGCTATCCCGTGCCTATTCTTACAAATTTGGGCTTGGACTCGGTTTCCAATTGGGAGGCCTCAGGCTAGGTATTTTGAGGATGGTCTAGGTGAGCGACCTTTTGGAGTTAGATGGGTCGGAGAGCATCATTTTGGCGATGTGCCACGTGGGAGTGTGGCGGTGTACCGCCGTCAATTTGAGGAACTAAGGCAAGGGGAGGTGAATTGGACGCCGTACGAGGACATAGAGGATCAATTTCCTGAGTTGTGTCGAGCACCGAACAACAAGGAGTTGTTCTTTTATGAGGGGCCGCTTATTTGGTTTTGGATTGTGGAGGGGTACACGACTCGGCGAGTCATGCGCCAATTCAACAAACTTCAGACGGTTCCACCTCCATTGTTGACAGTTGAAGACCACTTCCACGAAATTAAGCACTCGGGTTTGTCTAATGATGATTGGGAGTTAGTGCATGCCGAGTCGATTGAATCATTATCTCGGATTTGAAGCTCTGAAAAGAAAAGAGTACCACTTGGAGCTATATTCATCCGTACACGAATATCTAGCTCATTTTCTGCTTGAGAGACTTGTAGACGGTTGTAAATCTCGTCTCTTAGTTGTTCAAATGTGATGCCCTCAATTGCAGGAAAATTAAATGTAGGCCCTTGAAAATAATGCACGCCAGTTGGACCGTGCAATATACTTCCACCAGTATATGTATTGATGATAAACATTTGTAATTCCCTACAAATATTAACATTTGGATAAGCTAATCAAATGATTGAAACCAATATTATCACTCCCTAGACCTCAAAAACAATAAATATAAATGTTTTTTTTTTTCACTCCTTTATCATTTCCTACCAATATTATCATTTTTGCATCAATATTATCATCTCCTAGATATAATTCTTTTTTGTACAAATTTTATCATTTACTAAAAATATTATCATTGTTGCAAATATTATCATTGTTGCAAATATTATCATTTACTAATCTTTTTCACAAGTAATTATTTTTTCTACAAATATTATCATTTCCTAAAATGATGAATACTAAATAATCCTATTTTTGAATTTCCATCGAGTTTTTAACAATACATAATTTTAGATAATAAAATGAAAATGTACGAAAAGTACGAACCTCAAATGAATAATTCAAAATCCAATTAGAGAAACCATCTTCGCTACTCTACCGGCATGGCACCATTAGATCAAAGAAACTCTTGATTTTTCCTTAGAGAAGCAATTAGATAAATGAAAATCCATTAGAGAATCAATTAGAGACATGAAAATTCATTAGAGAAACCATTAAAAATTATGAACTTACCATCAAAAATCATGAAAAATCTTCAACTTTGCTTCTAATATTTTCCCTCTCCTAGGGTTTTTTTTTCCTTCACGAATGGGGGCTGCTGGTGAGCAGAATGGTGATTGGGAGAGAGAGAAGAGGTTTGGTGAGCAGAATTAAATGTGTGCAGAACTCTCCTGGACGCAACTAGCAACGTCGTCCCAGGGAATATCGCCTGACAGTTAATATGATTCCTTGGTTGGTGTCTGTAAGAACGGGTTTGGTGAGACGAATTAAATGTAAGTATCTGTATTGGGACGCAACTGCTAATGTCGTCCCAAAAGAAGTCACATCATTTCTGACTTGAGCTTTCTCTCTTTTAAATAAAATATACTCAATTTATTATTATTATTATTATAATAAAAATTAATTTGATTTAAGTAAATTTATTATAATAATTTTTTTGATTAATTTAATTTAAGTAAATTTATTATAATATTTATTTTGATTTAATAAAAATTAATTACTATAAGACAGGCGTGTTCTGAGAATAGGACAGGCGTGTTCTGAGAAAACCTTAAAAAGTTGTCTGAATGGCTTGTGGCCTCTTCGAATATAGGACAGGCGTGCTCTGAGAAAGCCTGAAAAGTTCTCTGCATGGCATGTGACCTCTGCGAATAGGACATGTGTGCACTGAGAGAGTCTGAAAACGTCCATTTTTTAATTATCTTTCAACTCATCTATATAAAACTACCAAGGTTCAGACACACAAACAAAGCTCAATTTTCTCTCTACTTAAGAAGTTCACCACCATGGAAAAAGGAAATAGCTCAAACTCTAACAAACGCTATATACCGCCAGTCCCTCCAGATCCTATTATGCGTGAGTACTGGTCATCATTCATGCATTCTACTCTCAACAAGAAAACCAAAAAAAAAAGGAGACTGGAGCGCAACCTGTCTAAAATGTTTTCGCAGTGTTGAATACAATGTGTTTGAACCATACTACGATTTGCCTCTAAAAATGCACTACAACTGGCACGTAAATGGCGGGGAGGAAAAAGAATGGCAGGAATACCAAGAGCGCAAAAGACTGAAAAGGGAACGAGAAGAAAGACACCGAGCTGAACAAGTCAGAATAATTCGTGAAGAGAATGCAGCATGTATCGAAGAAATTATTCGTCGCACCGAAGAACAAGAACGAGAGAGACAACGTAAAATAGCAGCGGGAGAGATTCCAGACTATGTCGATGTTCCAGACTTTGAGTACTTTCCAGACGTAGAGGAAGGTGAAACATCTAAAAATACAGAGGAGGAACAATGGTGGGATGAAGCATGTAAAAATGCAGATGATGTTGAGGCTAAATGGTGGGATAAAGCGTGTCAAATGGCCGACAAGTATGAAGGCAAAAGAAAATTAAATTAGTGTTTAGGGTGTTTAGGGTTTAACTTTTATCGTCTCTTCTGGATCTATTAATTAGATTAATGCCTTTATTGTAATTTTCTTTTTATTGTAATGGACTACGCCTCGATGTACTATTTTTAAATTTAGGATTGGATTATTATTGTTATTTTCACGATTTATGAATTTTTTTCTTTCTTTCTTATTGTTTTTTTTCTTTCTTTCTTTCTTATTATTGTTTTTTTCTTTCTTATTTAATTTATTATTTTTTTTTTTTTCCGAGGAATTCATCCAGTAGTCTTTTTCTCTGGGACGACGTTTCAAACAACGTTTCTTATTGTAATCTAGTTTGCCCTCTTGAACGCAGTTACGAATGTCGTCCAAGCGAAGTCAGCAAAATCTGAGCTAAATATGGACGCAACTATGAACGTCGTCCCAGAAGTTCACCACGCTGGCGCTGACACAACGCAACTATGAACGTCGTCCCAGCGTGCTTATACACCACGTACACCAGCAAGTGCACCACGCTGGCGCCTGCACGTGGGGCCCATGTATTCAATGGGACGCAACTGGTAGTTGCGTTCTGCGGGAGGCCATTTCAGCAAATTCGCAGGCACTTTAGGCGAGTTGCGTCTTTTTTTTTTTTTTTTGGATTTTTTATACAAAAATTCCATAATTTTGTGCTTTTGTTCCAGACGTCCAGTGTTTTTAGCAAATGGAGAAGAGGCGAATTCCCTTGTGTCTCCCAAGTCCCAACCTCCGTCAAGATCGTTGCAGTAAAGACAAAATACTACGCCAAGGAGAGTAACTTTCTCAGCTGGACCCCACTGTCGTTGAGGCGTTAAATAATATAAGTAAATTTTCAAATAAAAAAAAGTTTTTAAATCAGATTTTTAGACCTCAAATTTGTACACAGATATGTCTTATTGAAGCTTTATCGACTTGTCTGAATATCATTTTAGTTAGGGGTCACAAAATAACTAATTATCATTTTTTGAAATACATATCAGTAAAATAATTTCGCAAATAAGTGGAAAAACCTTCCTATATGAGTCAGTCATAGGGGGACCAGGATCCTCGGCGGTCATTTTTTTGACTGCCGAGAGCAGTCCTTTGATATTTTTCATAATATTTAATAATTTTAAAATTCAATTGTCCAATCCAAACTGTTGATTTTGTTCAATTTTACGGGCGATGCATTTTCATATAAGTTTTATAAAATTTTGAGTTGATTTGATACTCGATTAAGTGCTCAACAAATGAACGTATTAGAATTAATCAAACCAGGTTCGTTCATTTGTTGAGCACTTAATCGAGTATCAAATCAACTCAAAATTTTATAAAACTTATATGAAAATGTATCGCCCGTAAAATTGAACAAAATCAACGGTTTGGATTGGACAATTGAATTTTAAAATTATTAAATATTATGAAAAATACTAAAGGACTACTCTGGGCAGTCAAAAAAATGACTGCCGAGGATCCTGGTTCCTCATAGTGGTCCCAACTGTAACTCGAGCAGAAAGAAAACAATCTTGCACAGTCTATAACCAGAAACGCACCAGCACATAAACAAATGCAACATGTTTAATTTAGAGAAAGTATTTGAACAACAATGCTATATATGCTCTAAATTATGACCATTCCATATAAAAAAATATAACAATTCTATAACCATTCAGATTTTTAACATACAAGAATCAATATTTGACTAAATAACAAAATACCATTACAAAATGACTATATTACACAGTGATCAAGGCTACCATGATTCTCAGTCAAGACTTCTTTTTGAGAAAAGCTGTTAACACAACCAAGAAAATAACCACTAACTAGCCTATAACCAACTATAGCAGCCTGAAGCCTACCAATCACAACAGGCATCAATTTATAAAGTTCTAACTATATACTATACGACATTATTTATTATACACAATAACACGAGCAAAGGTACTTAAAATGTCCATTATATGTAATCCATCCAGCAGAATCGGCTCATGCACTGCTCGCAGATGAATGTGACACTCCTCACTGGTACCAGGCACTGGTACCAACTCTGAGATCCAGTAACTATCATACAACGATTAAAGGAATTAAACAAAAAGATAAATGAAGTACATGCACTGAATTCTATATATAATTATTTGATAATCTGATTACTTACATGTATAGCATGGAGAAAAATTCCCCCACAATTAGGGCTGTCAAAAACCTGCCGTTTCGAACGTTTACGTTCCGTTCCGTTCGGAATGGAACGGAAATGGAACGATTTTTAGTTACGTTTTACTCAGTGGAACAGAAACGGAACTGAAATCAGTTTCGTCGGTAAAAACGGTACGTAAACGAAACTATCTCATTTCGTTCCGTTTTTTCGTTTTTCGGTCGGCCCATTAACTATTGAGCCCATAAAATGTGCAGAGGGGTGCGAGTCCGGGAATCAGATCCTCTGGACGTTTGGTGGACAGCTGGGGATCTGGACCGTCTGATTTAACCTCAACGGCTATAAGGGAGCCCCGTGCATTCCACCACACCCGAAAAAAAATATTGGCCCGAAAAAATGAACCGTCGAGATTAAATCAGACGGCTTCGATCAAAAACGTCCACTGGACGTTTCAAAAAAATGTCCAGAGGATCCTGATCCTGCGAGTCCGTGCGAAGACAACCCTAGCCGCTTCGCCTCTTTCTCTGTTTCTCTCTCAGCAGAAAACCACAGCCCCTTCGCCTCCTCTCCGCTCAACCTCGCCTCCTCTCTGCTCAACCTCCGCGCAACCATTCCCCTCTTCGCTCTCTCTCACACACAGCCACTTAAACTCGAATCCACTTCCTCCTCTCAACCTCGACCAGCTCGCACCACCAAACCGCAACCCCTCTCTGCCTCAACCTCTCAACCTCCGCCTAGGCCACCCGTTCCCCTTCCTCTTCTCCACCGCCACCCTATCTCTCCTCTTCCAAGACCCCACCTTTTGCTCTTTTTTCTCTTCTCTTTTCATAAGAGAAGTTCGATCGCTTGCTTTTTCTATTTCAATGTTTTTTTCTATTTCAATGATTTTGATTTCAATTACAATTTGCTGGCATGATTGATTCTGACATTAGACAATCAGTTTTCTCCACTTAGTTTTCTTCCTTCTCTCTTCATTAAGTGATTTTAGGTGTTTGATCATGTTTTGATTGTTTTTATGTTGCTTACTTGATGTTTGTTGTATATAAGGGAGTAGTGTTGGCAGAGGCAAAACTTAAATAAGACTTGAATTTTGCGATTTTTGACTCATTTTGGATTGTAATAAATGGGTTGTTACTTGATGAGCATAGATTTTCTTAGGAGAGTGTACTGGTTCCAGTTTTTCTTGGTACCAGTAGTTCTAAACTGAAGTGTAATAAATGGATACTAGTATCTCTTGGTACCAGTAGGCAGTAACTCTTGCTACTTTGTTGTAATAAATGGGTTGCGATTTTTAAAAATCGAGCATCTCACTTTTTAAACGGAACACATCGTGCAATATGTACCAGTAACAATTTTTGTAACGTTACTAACGTTATTCCGTTCAATATATACGGAACATAAACATTAGGGATTTTATTTACGCAATTAATACGGAACATTAAGTGGAAATGAATTGTGTGCCGTGTTAAATGACGGAACGTAAACGAAAGAGGGCATTTTTCGTTCCATTTAGCACTTTTGACAGCACTACCCACGATGGACCTTATACTCCTAATTTGGTACAATTTGGTGGAAATTGCTATGACAATTGGTACAATTTTTTACTCAATTCGATAATCTGCAACCTATGTTGCATTGGTACAGGTACGAGTATCGTACCCGGTACGATTCGGGTACGGTGGTACGATTCGGGTACCCGGTACGATTTGTTTAGCACTTAATCAAGTATCAAATCAACTCCAAATTTTATAAAACTTATATGAAAACGCATCGTCCGTTAAATTAAACAAGAACAACGGTTTGGATTCAACATTACAGTTTTAAAATTTTTATATATTAAATAAAAAACAAATCAGTTGTCCCAAGCAGTCCTTAAATCCGAGTCCGGTAAGGATTCGCCAGATTTCAAATTGGGCCTATGGGCCTTCATCTTTTACCAAAAAAAAAAGTATAAAAGATTATTATTTAAAATTAAATAAAGGCCAGCCCTTCAATTAAGATCAAATTATGATAACTAGCCATTAAATAATCATAAAGTCTTGATGTGTGGCATAACATCAGGGAAATGAAGTCTTGATTGATGTGCGACTTTGCGATTTTTCTAAGGTAAAATTTTCTTTTTCTGCTATATCGCAAACGAAATATCAAGGCGACTTAGCAATTTGTAACTATGCGTCTATGCCTAATACCCGGACTATGGCGAATGGCAAATGACTCAGAAGTCAGAATAAACAAGAGTCATCAATAGACAAAGAAAAGGGCTCAGTTTCATATAAAATCACAACCCATAAACCTAGACAGTGATAGAGTTTTGTAAATTAGATAATTGAACTTTATTTTCTGTAAATCAAGCCCAGCTACTTGAAGTTGGTTTGTCCAGCCCAATTCTGCCAGATTGCCACTATTACAAGTTTACAACGTTTGTATTGTGTCTGTTATTATATAAATATAATATCGCGTACGAAATAATGAATGATATGATCATTATGATCTCAAGTATCAGAAGTGGGGTCGTGACTCATATGATTTAATTGTATGTCTTATTTATTGCTACTTATATATTCAAAACAAATTCCTTGAAACACTTTTAATTTAATTTTGAAAACAATTATACATTTTAAGGTGTCTGCTCATTACTCGCAGTCGCAGTATTCTTGTTGTGCTAGGGCTGGTATAGTCGTATAGAGGCACCTATTTTAGAAGGCAGGGTAAGATGTGGGTTACGGCTGTTAGGCAGTAGGCAGAGGTATTTACAGGCGCACCCTATGCCCATCTCTACACAAGAAGCACAAGTAGGCCTAACAAAACAGCGAAAAAAAAAACGTGATGTCGTTCCGTTTCCAAAAACAGAACAAAATATGGCACTAATTTTCTCTATTGTTTTAGAAAAGAAATGGAAACGAAACAGATTATTATATCGTTTTACCAAAATAGAACACGGAAACAATGAATTAATTATAATGTAAAATGAAAAGTGGAACGGAAACGTAAAATGAATTGAAAGGTGTTTTGTTTACCGAAACGGCGTATAGGTCAAATAGAAGGTTCGAAAGAGTAAACAGCAAGAAGGTCGTACGCCACTGGCGGCAAGAAAAACCAAACGAAAGATTGGCACGAAAATGAAAAGAGATTTGTTCTATTATTGAAACAGAACGAAAGCCAGAACAGGTTTATTTAGCACGTTTTCCAGGCCGAAGCACAAGAACTTATTCTTTTCTTTCAAGTTGCAACTATATATATATATATATATATATATATATATATGAACACAAGAGGTCTTGACCATTTCCTAATGATCTGATCTTTTGTAGTGGGCGGAAATGGGTCTTTCGTAATTTATATTTTGTTCTCTGTACGAAATCCTGCCCGTTTAATAAGGACTCTCTAACTTATATAATTTATAAATGTATGTATATAATTGATTGCTATCTTGCGAAACAATACAAGAACCTTAGTTTATAATTTTAAAATCATAAATCTAATTATTATATCCCATTAATTGCTCTATTATTTCAAATTATTTGTTTATTTTTTTTCCAACATTCTAAATCGTTCTATTACCAATGTACAAAATATTCTAAATGAGTCAAACATAGAAACATCAAATGGTGAAAACAAACTCATGAGGTTAGATGAGCATAGCATTTAAAAAAAAAAATAAAAAAAGTTTCTTATGCATAAGTACACCTAAAAGGGCACCGTAAGCATGAGAACATAATGCCATTTGTATGATACATTATTATATAATCGACGATAAATTGAAATAATACACGAAAAATTCTTATACATAAATAAAGGTCTTAAGAAATTGGAGAAAATCAAAAACATTAATATGAATTTAAAAAAAACGTCATTTTCAAAAATTAAACAAAATAAAAATGTATGCCTTATGAAACGTTCATTTTAATATTTCATTATTGGTTTAAGTGAATTAATTCACCGGCTCCTACTTATACTCTTGAGTAACTTTCTTTTTTTCTCATTCAAGAAATTGCAATATATAATAGTTATGATTTTTATAACAAATTAACAATATTTACCGGTAATGTAATAACTTGACAAGTGAGCAGACACGACCAGAGCTTCCTCTATCTTGACGTCTTAGTAGTCCGCTCTGGTTTTCTTCAATCCTGCCAAATGTGGTGTGACCACATATATCTTTTGAAATCTTCTATCAAATGCACTATCCTTCTCTAGGTACTTTCTGTATTCCTCCGGTGTGGTTGCACCGATGAATCGTATCTTACTCCTGGCAAGCATCAGCTTGAGAAGATTGGCCGCATTCAATGAATTTTCTGTCTCGCTAGCACCGACACCAAGTAATGAATGAATCTCATCAATGAAGAGTATCACCTTTCTATGTGCCTGCACAACCTCCTATAATATGTTCTCAAAGTCATCTCGGTACTTAGAACCGGCCAACAATGCACCTATGTTTAGCTCGAACAGACGAAAATCAAGAAGATTTTGTTGCTGCACTCGATGCGCCAATCAAGATAGGGTTGCTTTTTGTGCGTCTATATTTAGAATATTTCAATCATCTACCTAATTCCATCATCCGACCGATTAATGATCGGATTGATGGTTGCAGGCATTCTCAACAAAATCACGGCATACGTTCTAAGAGCCTTAAAATTTGTACTCTCGCCTTGCACTTCTTAAAATTTGCTAAATATTTAACCTAGCAATCAAATTGAGGGATTCTTAAAATTAAAAAAATCATGTACAATTTTTTAAAAGACCAAACTTTAAAGCTTAATAAACGTATGATTCGATGCAACTTTTTGTAAAAAAAATTCTTGTTCTTTTGCATTTGTTTTCCTTATTGTGATTTCATTTAGATATAAAATTGCGAAATTGCTTACCATCATCCTATAGGATTCTATCATCCCCATCATCCCAGCGACACGTTTAATGCTTTCTATTTTCGGAAAGAATATATCCAGCGTTCCCATCCCCGTAAACGGAAAGTATTAAACGCGTCGCTCTTCTCATCCAGAGTCTACGCTCTTCTTCCCCCATCCCATCTTTTCTTTTCTGTTCACATCTACGCTCTTCTCATCTCAACTCTCTTATGCTAAGTATTGTAGTTGGTTTAGTATATTCCATGGCAATAGTCTTAGCTTCAATAGTTAGTTTTATATCTTCAATAGTTAATTTAGTATTTTCAACAATAATAGTTTTAGCTTCAATAGTTAGTTTTATATCTTCAATAGTTAGCTTAGTAAATTCAATGGTAATAGTTTCAACTTCAATAGTTAGCTTAGTAACTTCAACAATTAGCTTTGAAGTTAATACGCTAACTGTTGAAGTTGAAACTATTACTCTTGAAGTTAATAAGCTAACTATTGAAGTTACTGAGCCAACTGTTGAAGTTACTAGGCTAACTATTGAAGTTGAAACTATTACACTTGAAGTTACTAGGCTAACTATTGAAATTACTAGGCTAACTTTTGAAATTACTAGTCTAACTATTGAAGTTACTAAACTAATGTTTGAAGTTATTAGGCTAACTGTTGAAGTTGAAACTATTACTCTTGAAGTTACTAAGCTAACTATTAAAGTTACTTAGTATCTTCAACAAAAATAGTTTTAGATTCAACAACTAGAGGATGACGCTGAGCAGAATAGGAAGGGCGCGAGTAAACAGGGAAAGCGCAAAGAAGAGGGGAAAGCGCGGACCAGAATGGAAAGGGCGCTAGGAATCGCTAGGATGATTCACGTGTTTTCTCCACACGTTTTTCTGTTATTAATGAGCGGATGATGGGGATGATGGATCTAGCGGATGATCCTTATCAGGCCCGATAATATTGGTACATGTCATCCCATGGATTTTTTTTTAATAAGATGGTAAACATGTTTTTAATTTGCACGTGTGATTCATATGCAATTCCAAAATATAGATGGAAATTTCATATTGCTTAAACGAAGATATACCTTGTCAATCCTTAGCGTATTGGTTACCAGAAATTATAGCGTATTGGAAATATGAATCAGAAGTTTCCTTGATCCATTATAGCGTATTGATTATTCCTCCGTATCTATTTCATGTCAATTAATGTTTCTACCACCAATTACCTACTTCAATAATTTATAAACATGAATGCACGGATAATAGAAGAAAATCGAAAATAAGGAATTATTTTCAAAAATAAATATGTGGTAGGTTGTTTGGCTCAGTGGTTTCGCTCTATTCCGCCAACCAAGTGGTCCTTGGTTTGATTCACGGATAGAGCATTTATTTTCAAATTTCTTATTCCAAAATCGTTAGTTTCAAACCAACCTTCAAAAAAAAAAAATAAAAAAAAATATATAAATGATGTGTTATTTGTTCTTGATCAAAGCTCTTATTGGGAGATGCGTATAGAATTCCTTAGTCACTACTCAACTTATTCATTGTGAATATGAGAGCCAACAATCTTTTTGCTCAAAACTCAAATCCACTATTGCGTACGGATATTGGAATCAAATTGCATATGGAAAGATACAAATTGGATATGGAGATTTCCCTTGAAATGGAAAGAATCAAATGTCGCAAAACTAATTTTTGTTGGAGTAAACGTTACTATAAGGTTGGATGCATATCGTAATAGTTTTATGTTTGTGTCAAGCCCTTTAATACCAACAGAAATTAGTTTATTGATCATTGCTAACTACATAAATATATGACATGCACATTCATTTGCTATATACACCATCACACAATTATATATATATAAATTTGTTGTGTCATGCATCGCACCTGAGGAGCCCCTTTCACTAGTAAGAACAGTGATTTTGATTTTCCGTGGCGCGTGATCTTTTGTGGTAGAATAGTATTTAGGATTTTATGCGACAGTTTTCATATAATATTTGAATAGGATTTCCAATTTTTTTATGTCATTTTTTTTATATAACGTCAGATAAATCGAGCAACTATTTAATAACATATCCGTATAGGAATGAATCGCGCAACGCGCGAGATTAACGCTAGTAATAATAAAGACGACGTTTTTTCAAATGAGGCATTGAGGGAAAGGAAGGAGCCGTGCGATTATTGATGCATGCTTTGGCGATTTTTAGGCGATCTCTGTCACATCCCGCAGTAGCGGCATGACAAATTCTCGTCGTAGAAACGTGCTTCGCAAGCACCACAAGGCTTACCATCCATTTTCTGTGACCTTACACCATGTTTTATCATACTTAGGCACCAAACCAATCACTAGCAACAGTTCTAACTTACTTGAGGTTAAGCTTGCATAATATGCAAAACCAAAATTCAGGGACTCCCGACGTACTAGTTTGATATGTTTTAAGCGCATAAATGCCAAAAGTTTTAACTGTAGCAATAAAAAAAAATTGAAGATCCAAATGTTTATTATATGCTCTAAGTACATCTTTTTACATATATCATATGTTCTATAAGTACATAAGCAAGTTCTATTATATGCCGAAAAAATTATAACTAACCTTAATTAATTAGGAAATTTTAAAATAATTCTATTTTAATCAAAAATTAAAAAATAACTTCGCAGTTTCGGAATCTGAGATTCCGAAACTAATTCTGCTTAGTATCGGAATTTGAAATTCCGATACAAGCCAGTATCGAAATCTCAAAATCCGATACTAGAATACGCTGATTTTTAATGTATTTAATAAACTTTTATTATTATTTTATACGCTTTCCCGCTATTTTTAGTTAGTATCGGAATCTAGAATTTCGATACTAACTAAAATTTGTCATAATCATATAAATTCATATAATTTTGAATTCATATAATATTTATAATATTTAATAAAGTATATATTACTTATATGATATTATTTTAACCATTGTAGGATATATATTATATGATATTACTTAGTATCGGAATCTAAAATTTTATACACTTTCATATTGCATTAGAAAATTCGTTTTGTTCTTATATTTCATAGATTTTTATTGTTTGCACTAAAAATAGTGGTTTATATTTTTATGTATCCTTCATGGTCTAGAGAAAAATATAATAGAATAAATATATCATCATATATAATAATTAGTCAATGATAATAATTAAGAAAGCTCAATGCGTGAATAAAAAAGTAATGACTAAAAAGTGAAAATGCATTACGTGCTAAAATTTATGTTAGTTTGACCCTCTTTTTCAAATCACAATGTTAGTTTGTAAAATTAATGTTTGTCCATGTCAACTCAATTATACATTAAAATTTCATTATAAACTAAATTTGGGTTTGATAATTAACTAAATTGGGTTTGATACATAGAATGCATTAGTTAACTAAATTTGTTGTTTAGATATGTATCAAAAATAGTGGTTTAATATATTAACCACATGATGTAAATTTAGTCATTTTCGGTGCAAATTTAGATCAAGTGCAATATAGATTAATGATTAGGTCCTTTTCGGTGCAAATTTAGTCCTTTGCGCTTATTTGTTAGAAATAATTTTATTTACTTTTACGAGTTAGGTGAAATGAAGTTATTAGAGTGCCTTGTTTACATGTCGTTATTTTTTTTGAATTTTCTGTAAGTACAAAACTAAAGAAATGAAAAGTATGAAATCTAAAAATCACAATATAGGAGATATAAATATCATAACAATATCAGAACAATGTCACAATGTCATAAAAATCACTGTAAGTACAAAACTAATTCTGTCCATCACGAGGTAATGCCCCTAAGCTGGGGAATAATTAATATATGCGCCTGGGGGCCGTCGGGGCTGTCGGCCGCGAGCAAGTCCTGGTGGTGGTGGAGGCACAGGAACTTGAGTGGGATAACGAGGCAGTCTACTAGACGATGCCCCAGGATGACCAGCCTGGGGACTATAGGCCTCACCTAATACAGAAAACAAAGTCTGGGACTGAGACTGAGACTGGGTGAACGGCGACAACGGGTCATCTAAGGGAATACCGTATGTTTGGAAAAATGCATCAGCCTGACTAAGGGGCTGGCTCCCCATGTGTGCACGAGGCTCCGAGTACATCCCTGCATACTGCGTCTGCTGCATACTATAACCCCCTCCAAACTGCGTCTGAGTCTGGTACTGAGGATAAGGAGTCTGCTGGGTGGGGTACTCTGCCGGAGGTGGAGGTGGAGGTGGAGGCTGTGGCTCGGTAGTCTAAGGTTCAGATGTCGGAGGCTCAGATCGCCGGGAATGAGAGCGTTTGCTCTGAGTGCTCGGCTGGCTAGGGGCGGAACATCAAAAAATGCATCGAAGTCATGCAAACTGAAATCACCTTGTTACACATAAAAGCAGTAATAATGTTACAAATTAATTTTGAAAAAGAAGAAGATAATAATATTAGATTAAGTTTGTGATATACCTGCATGAACTGATGCTCCTCCCAACCGGGCTCCGGAAGCTCCTCCTTATGCGCCAGTGGATGTCATTTATTTATTTATCAAAAAAAATTAGAGACTATATTTGTTTGAAGTTGATTTTCAAATAGTAATGAAAAAAAGAAAATAACATACATCAGTGCCACGAAGCTGGTCTTGTTGCAAATGCAACAGACGATCATCATCAGCAGGAGGAGGGGAAGAAGAAGGGCCCGCTGAGGTAGAAGCGCCGGCATCCGTAACACCAGAGGAAATGACATCCGTAGCCTCAGGCACGTCTGAAGTAGAAGCCTGAGGATCGGTCCGTAGCCTGGTAGATCTACGTGAAGCTGGAGACGTTCTTCTTCGCGGTGGCATTTTCACTTAATAAAAAAAAATTAAATGTCATAAATCTAACAAAATTTCGGCAGCATCTCCCCTGTACCGGGAGGGTTTCCGAAAAATTCTTTACCCAAATCCCGCCTAAACTCATTTCTAAACCCATTTCAAATCAAACAATTACATATCATATCACAATCGTATTATTCCAATCAATTATATCACAATCACAATCATATAAAATTGAACACATCACATCACAATCACAATCAATTATTTACCAATCATAAACACATCATATAAACTATCAAATTAATTACCTACATAAAATATGCAAATTAAATAAATTAATAAATAAAAAATACTCACCTCAATCGACAATAGCTGCTGAAATATGAAATTTGAATCTTGGATCTTGTTAGATATTTTCTGTACATTTCAAAAAAAATATATATATATATATGTATATGAGATAGGCTATTGTCCTTTGGATAGGATGGAGGGATTTTCCTATTCAGTTTCGGACCATTGGATGGCGTTAAGATTCGTGTCCAGAATTAGATGACTGGTTGAGGATACATGCGCTGAAGAGTGTTTCTGTATTAAAATTTTCCGTTACTCTTCTTAGCACCTCCGTTTCTCCTGTCGCCGTCTCCAAAACTTTCCGTTACTCCTCTTTGAGGCTCTTAGCACCTCCGTCTCTCCTCTCTGAGGCTCTTATCTAAACTGGAATTCGAACAAGCCATCTCCATCTCGCCATCTCTCTCTGAAAAATTGCCGTACGCGGGCCATCTCTCCATCTCGCAAATTCTCTCTCTCAAAATCTGTACGTGAAGAAAGGAATCATCCCGCCATCTCTCTCAAATTCGCTGAATTTTTGGACTGAAACCCTTTCTCTTACGCCAAACCACTCGAAGCTTTAGTTTAATATTAGGCCTCAAATTCCCTGAATTTATAGCGTGTTTTTACAATTTAATCCCAATTCTTTTAAAATTGCATTGCGTCAAGTCTAACATCTGGACACCCATCTAAACCGAACCAATTAGGTTATTGAATTTTGCAAATATGATCTTACCGTATGTATAGCAACAGGATGGATGTTTTTATAAGTTTGAAGTGACTATTTAATACAATTGCTTTGATTGCTCATTTGGATTTCAACATATTGCGTTCCATTTTGTTAAAGCATTTGGATTACAATCTGGATGAGTGCATTTGAATGGTTCAATATATTGCGCATAGATGCTACAAGGTGCATTTAAATGGATCAATATGACACGCACATGAGATCAATAAACTAACTAAATTACTTCAGAGTTGCGTGAATTTGTAAGTGGCACATAGGTACAAAAGTTAATAAAAACATCCATTCATCAAGAATCATTAAATTAAAAGTAGCATCCATTAATAAAATACTAAAATTTAATCTAAGCATCCATTAATCAAAATCCCACTTCCTCTTACAATTTGTATCCATCTTCCTCCTATTTTCGTACTAGAAAAGTAAAGGGCAGTCCCGCCAAACCTGAATTGACGACCTGGTGGCTTGTTGTGTAGAAACACAGTAAGAGTAGCTGAGAGAGCTATGGTTTTCTTTTTTTTCTTTTTCCCTTTCTATCGCAGGGAGCAAGGATTAGAAGGAATAGAAGAGAGATTGGGAGAGAGTAGAAGGAGAGGAAACGGAAATGAGCTTAACGGGAACGGAGAAGTTTCAATATAATTTGCTATCCTCAGCGCCTCTATCTTATCCCTTTATTTAAATCTTAGCACGGATCTTAAAGACATCCAACGTTTAAAAATTAAATAGGACAACCCTTCTGTCCTATTCATAGGACAATAGCCTATCTATATATATATATATATATATATATATATATGTATAGGTTTCTATATATATATATATATATATATATATATATATATATATATATATATATATATCAACCTATACGAATTATCCAATTTTTCTATTAATTTTTCCAATTTTTAAATAATTTCTAAATTATTATAATAAGCAATTTTCTGTTATTATAATATGTACAAATATCAAAATATATATTATATTTATAAATAAAAAATAATATAATTTAATCTGATTTTTTTTTATATTTTTTGAATATATTTCGTATTTTTTCTATTATTAACCTAATATTTTAAGCAATTTTTTATTATTATAACATGTACAAAAAATTTAAAATTTGGTAAAATATATTTATCCTATTGAATACAATTTAATCTGATTTTTTTTATATTTTTTTGATATTTTTTGAATATTTTATTATTTTTTCTATTATTGACCTAATTTAACTAAATAAAATTAATTAATTAATTAATTAAAAAAATAAAAAAATAAAAAACATACCTGGGCGGGTCTCTCTTTTGCTCTTCGGTGGAGAAATGAGAGTGAGAGCGACGCGGAGAGAGAGGAGGTCACTCTGGCCCTTTTATATAAGCACTATGTCTAGTATCGGAATCCGAAATTCCGATACTAGCTTGTATCGAAATTTCGGATTCCGATACTACGAAGTCATTATTAAATTTTTTATTAAATTAAGATTATTTTAAATTTTTTTAATTAATTAAGGTTAGTTATAATTTTTTCGGTATTATATGCTCTTAGTACATCTTTTTACATATATCATATGTTCAAAGTACATAACCAAATTATGGCCCAGTAAAAACTCGTTAGCCCAAAGTCCAAAAATATTCAACCGGATTGTGATTTTTGTCCGGATTTCGGGGCTTGGTCTCACAATGGACACATATAAAAAACCGGACGATATATAATAGTGGGAGCAAGGCCGAAGTAGTCAGCATTGCGGATTTGGAGTGAATGGAGGGACGTGTTACGCGTGTGGCGCGGGGTTGAATACAAATTCACCTTGGCAGACAAGGACGAGGTGTTCTCATCTGACGTCATGGCAGTCATGCAATGTTGTGGTGTGGCGTGACGTGAGTGGATGAATTAACAAAAAATTGATGCTTGCTAGATTTTTATTAATCTTCACCAACATAAAAAAAAAAAAAATCCTTGCAATAACATTAAATTGCTAGACTTTTATTAATCTTCACCAACATTGAAAAATCCTTGCAATAACACTCTGCTCTATTGAACATTGCATGATTTGAATAAGCCTATCAAAAAAAATTTGTAAGACTTGTATGAACTACTAGACTTTTATGTCAAGCTAGAGCTCTCTTTTGTTGTAGTGCAAGATTCTTTTAATATGGGTAGCTTTGCTGAGAGGAATGCGAAAATGATGATTTCTTTCATTCAATACTTGGTTGCGCAAGTAAGACGAAAATAAAAAAGCTTGCGTTCAGTGCTTAACGGAGAGAGAGAGTAACAGAGATAGGTTATACCAATTTTACCCCTTAAATATTATACGGCCTTGATTCACCGCTATAATCCAGCATAGGCTCTTTTAAAATTTATTGAATAAAAAAATAATGAATTAGGTGCACGGATGCTCCAATTGCCAAATTAGTACCAGAATGGCAATCTAATGATCTGTGTATGCTTAGTGATTGACTAATTAAGGCCATTGTAGAAGATGATTCAAATAGACAACTGGACGGATCCAGTTCGTGTTGAAATGGATCAGTCACTGAAGGAAAACAGATTCAGTTAGATTAGTTAGCGTGTAATTACTGAACCCTTCATGGGTCCCACTTGTAGTAGAGAATTAGTCTCCTATAAATATAAATATAGGGGACCTTTAGTGTAAAGACAAGAGATTAATAAAATCATTTCATTGTCTTCCAAACAATATCTTACAGCCATGATCGGAAATTTTTTTTTAACGTGGGATTTCAATTCATTTCATTCGAAAAATTCTGAGCAAAATGAGCAGATTTGATGTCATTTGGTTGAAATTCCCATGTAATTAAATCTAACGAAATTTTATGAAATCATTTCAAATGAAATGAAATAAAATGAAATCCCGAGTAAACGGTCCTAACTCTTATTAACCTGATGATGCATGGAATGGCCACTGACGGCGTTTGTAAGAAATGGAGACGACCGATTTCAAATTTTAAAACTGGCAGGGACTTATTCTTGTGCCAAGTTGGAAGGGCAGGTTTAGTAAGGGGAACAACGTATCATTTAAATCGGTTAATTGGGATAAATAACTTAAATCTTTCGGCGTTTTTAATATAAATAACAAGGTCTGGTAGTGCAATCAAAGAGCAAGCCTCCCTCCTCTCACGTGAGATCCTGCGATCTCTCCCCTCACCCTCACGCGCTCCTCTCACCCCATGTGCACGATCTCTTCTCGCTCACCCATGAGATCTCTCCCTAGATCTTATGCACGCCTTCCCTTATCCTCTCTCTCTCTTCACCCCCTCCTCTGATTTGCACACCTCTCCATATCTCCCCATCCCTCCTCTCTTTCTCTTCATCTGTACCTTCTCACTACCCCAGTTTTTCATGATTCTATGTGTAGATTGAGAGTATTAGCACTTCAATTTGACTGCTCATTATGGTCAAACATCAAATTCACTATTAATTCTTCATCTTCTTTCTTGTTAATGCTCCTCTCCATTATTAATCTCCTTCTAATCTTATGATTCTCTGTAAGAGATTACAAGTAACTTAAAAAGATAAAGGTGTATTTTATTAAATATAATGGAGTAGTTAATAAGTTTTTATATGTAGACTAGAGAGTAACTAATATAATATAACTGGAGTAAATAATAAGCACAATAAAGTAACAATAAATATAAGGGAGTAACTCATGACTATAAAGGGAATAACTAATGAAAAAAAAGGGAGTAACTAATAAGTGCAAATATGAGAGAGTAACTAATGATCAATAAAGGGAGTAACTATTCACCATAAAAGGAGTAAATAATAAGTATAAGAGAGTAACTAATAAATGTGAACGCCCGTACCCAAAAAAAAAAAAAAAAAAAAAAAAAATTAATTTACGGGACTTTATGTCCCTACCCGTGAACCCCTCTCCCCATTATCTCTCTTTCTCCCCCATTTCCCTCTCCCTCCCGATACCTCTCTATCTCTCTCCCGTTCACTCCGCCAGCCACCTCCCTCCTCCGCTGCGACCTCCACCGGCGTGCCTTGAGTCGCCGAGCACACCTAAACCCGACCCTCACTCCTCCTCCCCTCCATCTCGGCTCCTCTCTTCTCTTCTCTTTTTCCTCTCGCCTAGGCCGCCCCATCACCGGCAATGCTCCGCCCTTCCCATCCACCGGACTAAGCACTGCCGTGACCTCCCAAGACAAGATCTACACTTTTCTCCCTCATTCTTACAAACCCTAGCCTCGAAACCCCACCCCTCTCGCCGGAATCGAACCATATTCGCCGGAAACCGCCACTAAACACTACCTAGACCTTATTTGCACTGCCATATGCCTTCCTTATTCACTTTCTCTCCTCTAATGTCACATACACCGCTAAAACCACCCAAAACCCTAACCCGACCCAAACCCTAAACCCGCTTCAAACTCAATCCGTTAGCCTTCGTGCCAGCCGGCGGGTCTCGACTCGCTTCTTGATCTCTCGCAATCACCGTCTTGTTGTCTGATCGTTCGATCTGTCGATGGAGTCATTTGGTCGACGAGCCATCATTCTTTGAGTCCTTTCCTTGGTAAGTGTTTTCTAATCTCTTATGACTTAGTTGAGGATTTGTAATATGATTGATCTGAGTTATCTGTGTAATTGTGTAATTTGTGGAATTTGTAAAATCTGATTGATCTGTGTATGCCTCTGATCTATGTCTGTGATTGACTGGATGTTGTGTGTGGATGCTTGATAATTAGGACTTTAATGCATGATATTAAACCAAAGCATCATTTTGAGAGTTTTCCCAAATGTTCCTACTAATTTGAATTGGAATCCTTTGACACTTGATATCTGCATTGATTGAGTCATCTCTTTATCTGTACTAGTCGATATCAATGTTATCTTGTATTTGTTGGATATCAGCCTGTTAACATCTATTGATTATTTTTGTCAACTTCTATCTAGTCCTTAAATCTAAGTTAGTCATACTGGGTCTTTTCTAATCTTGACTAGATACTTTTGTGGTGTGATCAATTGGAGTTTCTTTCTACGTCGCACGATCTCATCGAAAATCGTGATGTCTTTCTTTCTTTCTGGATCGCTTAATCAGGTAACCGGACTTCTCTATAACTCAATTCCGATTTGATTATATTGGTAAATACTAGCACTTGGATATTTGATAGCCTTGAGATATATGTTGTTTGTTGGATTACGAATTGTGGAAAATGCATGATATAGTATATTAATTTTGTTGAATTGTTACATGAGTATTTGATAACTCCTTTAATTGAAAAATATATTTATTGATTGGAAAATGTATTTATTTAATAAATTGTTGTCTAATTTCTTATATTATTAAATGTGTATGCTTTAGATCTTGATTAATCTTTAGGTTAAGATTTCAATCATTTATTTACTGTAAACACTGCATGAACAATAAATGCATGTCATTAACTTAATAGTAGTTTATATATATTTGGGACGTGCATTCATATTAATAAAAGTGATTAATAAACTTAAAAGTGCCCTTAATCAACACTTGCATCTGGTGTGGATCAGGATAGCGAGACCGAGTGTGATAAGTTCGTTTTGCCTGGGGTTTCCATTATCGGGAGATTGCACCCAAGCCATTGCCGGTGGTCTCCTTATGATAGAGATCGTGGGCAACGCGTTTCTGATGATCACTCAGCAGACCGACCGTTAGGCGGTACTGCGGTCACTTGGTAGTCATTTATTATTGTTAGGTTGTTGATATATATGTATATGTATTCCTCTTGTTTCGACTGGACTCTATGGGGTTGTTACTGCTTATCTGATAGACTACCTCTCGATCTCCCACGATTCAATACCGGTATTGACCTACTCCTCGACGGGGGCTGTAGGCTTGGAGCTAGGCCTTTGTTTTTATCGAGCTATGATTCTATTTAGGTAGATCTACTTTAGGCAAGGTCCATGTCATATTGGGATATGTGAGGATTGATTCTGGATTATGATACGCTTATGATTGACTACTGAGTGTGGGTGCTTGACTCTCGTATTATACTATATTTATGCACCGTATTTTATTATGCTATTATCACTCTCAGCTTCTCCAGATATTTTTCTTATTTCTTGGCATTTCATATTAGGTAGAGCAGCATCTTTAATATCTTTAATCACATTTAGCATAAGTATGTTAGAATTATAAAAGTGTTCAACTTAAATATTATTTAGATTAATTTGATGTAAATTTTATTTGAGCAATTAAAGGATTTTGATGAAACCAGTTTTAGGTGTACTATATTTATTTATTTTATCCATATGGTGGATTTAATTAAAACTTACTTTTAAATGAAAGTGTGCTGGAATAACTATATCTCTGGGTGCTACAAATTGTGTTGTTGGGTAAATATGCAGAAATCGATTGCTGCATCAATAAGTCCAACAAATTCGGAAATTTGTTGCTAGATTTATCTTCCTTTTTGGATTTTGTTATAAATTGGTTATAGAGAAGCGCGTCGTTAAATAACCGGTTACTGAGCTTTGTAGCTGACTTTGTTTATTTCTTGCGACGTAGGTTGACAGGCTGCTGGATGGATGCGATATTGGTGCCCCACTTCATGCCCTGGTCCTGGATGGGACGGGGTGTGACAATAAATATAATAAATATCCAATAATTACAAATACGTAATTTATTTAAGACAATAATAAAAACTATAACAACTATGAAAGGAGTAAATAATAAGTAAAAGGGAGTAACTACTAAGTATAAAGGGAGTAACTAATAAGTGTAAATGCATAATTTATTTAAGGAGTAACTAATAACTTTACATGAGTATTTTATTCTAGAATTTTATCTGTATTACGAGAGTATTTTATATATATGTGATAGGCAAAGGAGAGGGGAGTTGAGGGAGATGAAGGAGGTGAGGCACAGAGAAGAAAGCGACGCGATGAGAGATGAGGATGAGAGGGGTGACAGGCCGAGGAGATGAGGAAGAGACGCGATGGAGATGACGAAGAGAGAGGGGACAGAACAGAGGAGATGAGGGAGAGAAGGGAGACGGAACAGAGGGGAGATGGAATAGAGGGGTGAAATGGGGTCGGAGGGAGGGGAGAAGCGGAAGTGAGACGCTGGAGAAGGATTTTCATTTTCGGAAAGGAAGAAACATCGATTTTTTCTATTTTTGAATATTGATTGCTTGATTTTCTGAAATTTTTATTACTATCGGCATGTTTTTTAATACAATCTCTGTTAACTTAAAAAAAAAAAAGAAGCCCAATTATGGAGAAAGTTGTCGAAAATTTGTAAGAATTTTGACTTATATATTTAAACATACAATTCGTAAAGATTGATGGGGCAAATACATATATACCTGTGACTATGTGAGTGCCGTAGGAAAAAGACATGTGACTTTACATCCACAGTTCCACACAAATTATACCACAGAAAAATTTGAAAACATTCCATTATACCCATTGGTACGGTCTTTCTTGATAATATCAATTAACATAAGGGATACGCATTAACAAGAACTTTACTCATCTAGTAAAAGTACTGTTGATATATTAGTGATAATTTGGGATGTGAGATTATCGTTCATCAAAAAGTTAGAAAATTGCAAAACTTCGGTAACAACACCGTTTATATATAATTTGATAATTGATAGTTATTTCAAGTAGCACTTTTTTTTTTGAAAAAAAATAGTGATTGAAAATAGTTGTAATTTCATTTCTGGTAAAAGTTTTAGAATTTGCAATTAAGTCAAAGTACAAAATTTATAGCTTAAATTTTCAATAGAACTTTGAAACACGTCAAGTAGAATCATTTGTGAAGATATGTCAAAAATATTAGTTGCAATCTTCTGAAACAATATAAGAACCTTAGTTTATAGTCTTAAAGTCATGAATCTAATTATTATATCCAATTAATTGCTCAATTCATAAATTCGTTATAATACTTGCTCTTTAATTCAAATTATTTCTTTATTTTTTCCAACATTCATCATTAAATCATTTATATTACCAATGTACAAAATATTCTAAATGAGGCAAATATAGAAACTTCCAAATGGTGGAAACAAAACTCATGAGATTACATAAGCATAGCATTTTAAAAAATAATTTCTTGTACATAAGTACATTTAAAATGGCACCGTAAGCATGAGAACACAATGCCAAACATGTTTGAAAACTCAAACATTGTATGATTCATTGTTATATATTCAATGATAAATTGAGATAATACACAAAATATGCTCATACTTAAATGAATCACTTAAGAAATTGGAGAAAATAAAACATATTAATATGAATAAAAAAACATGTCATTTTCAAAAATAAAAAAAAATAAAAAAAATAGGAGAAGCACTTCATTGCACGTTGTAAAAAAATGTAAAAAAAAATTAAAAAAACACGGTATCATATATATGATCTTTATTATGTGTATTGCATCACTGTCAAAGTACATGGAGAAGCATTATGTCGCACGCTTATTGGCACACACCCTAGGTGCACTGTTACACTTCTAAACTTTTTTTTTTAATCAAGTGAAGATCATAGTTTTCCTATCTGCTTTAATTGATATTAATAAAGCTCTAATTATTCTTTTAAGTCTACATGTATTAGTTGGTTGGATGAAGCTTAGGCTAGGTCCATTGATTGAACTCCATTTAGAACCGACCAATATGCAACTGAACTTCCATGAAGGATATTTAGATTTTTTTTATTCGCATTTTAAATTTTGAATGTGGCATGTGAAATTTGATGGAGACTTTTGACTGAAAGTTTCAATATTTTTGGATTTACATGGACTAATAACTTCTCTTACTAGTTTTTGTATCCAAATTTGGGGAGCATTTCAGGCCAAAGTTTTTGAATAGGTTTGATAAAGTTGTCATATTCAACCCACTATGTCATGATCAAGTAAGGAAAGTGGCGAGATATCAAATGAACGATGTGGCATGACGTCTCGCTGAGAGGGGTATTTGTTTGATTATTACTAATGTTGCGTTGGATATGATTCTGTCAAAATCTTATGATCATGTGAGTAAACAAACCCTCAATATTTCCTCATATTATATGGCTAGGGAGCTTGATCATACTTCTTCACATGTTCTCATATCAAGTTTTTGTGAAAATATTTTTTTTTTTTGTTATATTGAGCTTATAATGCATATCCGATCATGTAATAGTTCAATTATGTCTTGGCATAAAACAATACCCAGTGTACCAGCATAAATTTGCAGTTTCTTTGCAAGGCATGATTGCTTTTTCATATGGACCATTCTCTCAACCCTTTAATATTTTTTGCTATAGGGATATGGTGTGAGACAATTAGGAGATGAATAGAGAAGCATGTTGTTACCCAACTATCAAAGATGTTGATACGAGAAGAGATTGACTGGGGAAAACTCGACATAAGACAAACTTATGACTTGTCAGTCTCAAAATTTTAGAGTGGTTTGAGATAAGATAAATCACATGCGCGATAATTTGATAAATAAAATTTAATAAAACAATTGGGGATATGTTTTAAATCATTGGAATTTTTCAAGCAAACACTGAGGAGAAAAGTTGATACCTTTAAAAGTATCAAGGAATTAGGCAAACAAGAGGGAGGAAAGGAGATCTATCGAGTTCACACGTCACCAGCTACGCACAGCTGCGCTACTACTCTGGCAACTAAGTTGTCACCGCAATCTCTCTCTCTATTTCTTTTGTTTTGTATTTCTCTTTGTGTTTTTAAGAAGAGACTATTGGAACTGGGTTAATGAGAAAAATGCCTTTAAAAAGAGCTTTATCTCGATGTTGAGCACACTCCACTCCGGTGAATATGGATTGACTGGAGATAATCTCTTCTTCTCTCATACTCTGTTATGCTAAACAATGAACTTATAGATGAGGACCACTACCCGTTAACCCAATAGAAATAATATTTTTTTTTAAAAAAAAATCAATCTAACAGTTTGATTTCAAAGCGCGACATCTTCCCTGCAGATAGGCTTTCTTTTTTTTCAAATGAAAAAAGGTCTTTTTTTAAGCTGCCTTTATACGCGACTTGTATGAATTCCGTTCAGTTATTTGTCTCCGCAAATAATTTTTCTATATATAAATTTTTTAATAAGTACGATCTGCAGTATATTCCGGTATTCTGATTTTGAAAGGATGGATGTGCCGATTTCACGTTCATTATTACCATAAAATTAATCTCAGCCCTCGAAACAGTTGCAAGATTCCAATATTATCCAATTAGCTCCAATTGAATTAAAAAGTTAGCTATTCATTTTGGAATCTCTACAATTTTCGAATAACACCAGATTAGGAAATGTACATCCTTCCTAACTAACCAGACTCAAAATCGACAGCATAATACTACTAAACGTAGATCCATATATTTTGGTACAAATTAATGTAAATATATGGTACTTTCTTCTTACCTATAACTATAAATAAAAAATAGTTTTATTTGGCAATTACTTACGACAATCCCTCTAAACACCATCCTGTATCATCCGATGGATCGTGGCGGGCCTTTGGGCTTTACTCCGTTTTCGACCACGTGTTTTATTCAGTGCCTTCAACGGTTTGAGATTGAGAGACATTCATTTATTACGAGAATTGATTCATACCATCCACCCAGCGCGTCATCCAGCGTCATCCAAACGAGCGACTTCTTTTTTTTTCCGCGCATCGTCCCTTCCCTCCTCTCCCTCCCTTCTTTTCCGCGACTAACCCTTCCCTCCCACGCCCTCTCCTCCTTCCCCCAGGTCTCCCCTCCTCTCTCCTCTCTCGCTCCTATCCTCTACCTCTTTCTTCTTTATGTTTCTTTTCTCGTTTTTTTCCTTGCTTTTTCATTTTTTTTTATTTTTTTTATTTTTTCTCTTATATTATCAAGTGTTTCCTGAGAGTTAGTAATACTAAGGGTTTATTTAATACGAATATTTGTTCAATTTATTTGTTACAAATGTTCAATTTATTTGTTACTTATGTTTAGTTTATTTGTTACATATGTTCAATTTATTTGTTACCTATGTTCAGTTTATTTGTTATATCTATTCAATTTATTTGTTACATTTGTTCAATTTATTTGTTACATATGTTCAGTTATTTGTTACATATGTTCAATTTATTTGTTATATGATTTTTATATATGTTCACTTTTATCTTTTTTGCAAAAATATACATTGTTTGTTATATCTGTTCAATTTATTTGTTATATCTGTTCAATTTATTTCTGTTATATTTTCACTTTGTTTATGTATTTTTTTTTTACTTTTATCTTTTTTTCTGAATTTATGTTGTTTGTTATATATGTTCAATTAGTTGCTACATCTGTTCGATTTATTTGTTGTATCTGTTTATTTTATTTCTTTGTTCATATTATATTTGTATCTGTTCAATTTATTGTCATATATGTTCATATTAAAGAAACAAGCAGAGTGCGCATGGTAGAGAAAAAAGGAAATGAAACAGGGATACGGAGAAGAAAGGTGGATTCAATGGAAAAAAATCGTGACGGAAAGGGAGAGCAGAGGAGGCGAAGCAGAGGAAAAAAAGGAAGGAAGGAAGGGAAGGAAGCGCGGAAAGGAGTTGGGTGCGGAAAAGGAAGGAAGGTAGCGTGGGAGGGAGGTAGAGAAGGGAAGGAAGGAAGCGCATCGAAAGGGAGAGGGCACAGAGAGAGATTGGGTGCGGAAAAAAAATATACTGTGGATGGCGCGGATGGCTTTTGATTGGATGATGGTTATCATCCCGCATTTATTACTACCGCAGCTTCAATTCTTTCATGACTGATTAAAAAAATCCAAAACCTCCACTACAAGTTCTCTTTTCCTCAACAATGGTGTTTCGTGGCTCGATCTCACCACGGCTCATTCTCTCCGATCGCCACCATCTACCGTCGTGTATCTCTTTTTTATCCTCTTTGCTCCACTGCTCGCCTTCCCACCCAGCGCTTCTCCTCTATTCTAGTGTTGATCGGAGATCCTGATGTATAAATCCAATATTCTCTCCATGGTAATGAGTTTGAGTCAAATTCGCAACCACTGGCAGTGGTTTCCAGTCGATCGCCGCCGGCACTGGCGCGGCTGTACTGTCCAACGAGGAACAAGGAGAGATCCTTTATGGCCGCCAACTCCAGGTCCGTCAAGAACGACTCCAGCAGCTCCACCATCGACATCCGCACTGCCTCTGATTATAGGTGTGTGCAATTCTCTTTTTCATTTGTTTCCATTTCTCCAAAGTCCATGTTCAAATTGAAATGCTTATTTAGAATTTGAACAAATTGGACATCTTAATCTTATAGAATAGTCAGGTACTTGGTTTCTATGCTGTTGTCAAAATGAGCAAATCTATTTGGATTAGTATAAAGAAAACCTAAGAGGTTCATGTGTTTGAGTTATCAGATCATCTGATTCGTTGGAATTTTATTTTGAAGGGCATTATAATGAAATTATCATGTGGATTTTTGTAAATTTTACTGTGAATAGCGCAAAATTTGTCAAATTTTCACCTATGCTCACAAGGTTATGTATCCGAAAGGAAAGAATAGACAATTCTTTTTTTTTTACACTTTGTAGTAAGATTCGTTCAAATGCTTACAAATTTATTGGAATTCAATGTCAGCCACATTTTTGCCTAAATGTTCATTTTATTTAAATTAAGAAAGTACTTAATACTTATCTTATATTATTTTCGTCTAAATGTTCAGTTTCTTTAGATTAAGAAAGTGCCTCTACTATTCTTCCAGACTGCATACAAGAACTGTCGAGCATGTTGAGGGTAAGGTTTTGTGAAGAGGGAAGCAATTCAGGGGGCATATATTCTGACAAAATGAAGCAAGGAAAAAGAGGGTCTTTCACTTCAACAAGCACCAGGTAATTTACTTTGCACCAAGTTGTTTACAATTGGATCTGGAGGCAAAAGATTAGATCTTATGTAAGGTAACTTACAATTTTTTGTTCGCATAATATAGGGAGTGCTTTTCAAACCTATTTGAATTAGTATAAAGAAAAGCTGAGAGGTTCATGTGTGTTTGAGTTATCAGATAATTTGATTCGTTGGAATTTCATTTTGAAAGGCATTACGATGAAATTGTCATGTTGATTTGTGTAAATTTTACTGTCAATAACACAAAATTTGTCAAATTTTCACCTATGTTCACAAGGTTTTGTATCAGGAAAGAATAGAAATTTTTTTTTTCTTTTTTTTTTTGTACTCTTTGCAGTAAGATTCGCTCAAAGAAAAAGAAAATAGTCTAAACTAAGCTGTTATACCTTTTACTGCTACACAAAGTTTGACACTAAGCACACATGCGACACCTATGAAATTTCAGTAGTCATAACTTCCTTTTAGGTAAATATGAAAATAGTGGGGAAGACACTGATTTAATCAACTTTACTGTCGTATTTACACACAGTTAATATGACACAATTTACAAAGAGAAATTTGTAACCTTCAAGATTGCAAAGTTAAATGAACGTGACATACTTGACTCAATCAAGGCTGTTCAACATGGATTTTTCTTTTTTGTATGTCATTTTCTGTAATTAGCACTCTAGGAAATGTTAGAATTTTGAAGCTTAGCCATAGGTTAGGTTGTAGTGCGAACTCTACGCATGTACCTCAATTGCTTTTGGTGGACAATTTATTATTATAAAAGAGAGAAAAAGTTAAAGAATGCTCGGTCATAGCTAATTGATTAATTGCATGACTACATAGGGTATCCAGCTTTTGCAATTTCAATTTCTTATATACTTTACTTTTTGGGTAATGTTAGTGTCTATACTCTCTGTGGTTCTGACAAGTAATACCATGGTGTGTATCTGGTAATCATATGGACATGGTAATATAGGTGGTTCATGAAACTCAGTCTGTTTCTTTTGTTTGTTAAATCCTTTTTATACGGACTCAATCAAGCTGTTAGCTGTTGTTTCTAATAGGAACTTTAGTTTTTAAGTTGTTAATTTAGGTGGTTAACAAAATTTAGAAGCTATTTGCATATGATTAATTTGTTGTTGTACCCTTTATATTATGATCAAGTGTAGAAACACTAGAAAACAATTTCTGATCTATCAAGGAAGTTTATTAAATTTTGAGCTATTATCATTTCAGGTATTAAAGGGAATGTGATACTGGTACACCGCCTCCTTGGCTAGAACCTACTGACCAAGTGATTGCTCTTGTACCAAATTCTCACTTCAACAAAAGGAAGGCACATAAACTAAACCATATATGGGTGGGTGCTGCTTGGCCATGGCTAATTTAGCCCATACACCCATCTTTCTTTTTTTTATGTTTTCTTTATTAAATTAATTTCTATAATTTGAAACCCTGTAACAGCCTTGGTATCATTGGAACTGCATAAGTCGAAAATATGTTTCTTATAATATCAGTTGCTTTGTTCTTTGTTTTAAGTTAATTACAGTTATAGCAAGTCGAAAATATGTTTCTTATGAATGCATGATAAGTTAATTACAGTTAAAGGATCAGTTTGTTTATGTAATGGATTGGTTAATTGATATAAATGATCATTTTAATAAGTGATTATTTACTTGCTATAACTGAAAAATTTATTCTTTATTTTAATATTATCATTGTTAACTGCATGATCAATTAATTTCAATAAATAAATAGTTTATTTCAATAAGGGATCAGTTAATTGTAACAAGTGGTCATTTAATTGATAAAAGTGATCATTTTAATAAGGGATTGTTTAGTTGCTATGACTGAAAATTTATTCTTTGTTTTGATATTTTATCATTGTTAATTGCATGATCAGTCATTCGAGTAATGAATTAGTTTATTTCAGTAAGGGGTCAATTAATTATTATACGTGATCGATTAATTGATATAACTGGTTGATTAATTGATATAAGTGATCAATTAATTCGAATAAAGGATTAAATTATTTTAATAAGGGATCAATTAATTAGGTGTAATAAGTGATCAAATTGTCATAATAAGTGATTAGATTGCTATAATAAGTGATTAGATTGTATAATAAGGGATCATATTGTTATAATAAAAGATCAGATTGTATAAGAAGGGATCATATTGTTATAATAAGATATTATACAATAAGGGATCAGATTGTTGTAATAAGAGATCATATTGTTATAATAAAAGATGAGATTGTATAATAAGAGATCATATTGTTATAATAAGAGATCAGATTATATGATAAGGGATCAGATTATATGATAAGGGATCAGATTATTAGAATAAGGGATCAGATTATTAGAATAAGAGATCAGATTGTATAATAAGGGATCAGATTGTTAGAATAAGAGATCGGATTGTATAATAAGGGATCATATTAATTTAATAAGAGATCAGATTGTATAATAAGGGATCATATTATTTTAATAAGAGATTAGATTATATAATAAGGGATCAGATTGTTATAATAAGAGATCATATTGTATAATAAGGGATCAGATTGTTTTAATAAGAGATCAGACTGTATAATAAGGGATCAAATTGTTTTAATAAGAGATCAGATTGTATAATAAGGGATAAGATTATTTTAATAAAAGATCAGATTGTATAATAAGAGATTAGATTATTTTAATAAGGGATCAATTAGTGGAGAGAGGGTAGCATAGTGGAGAGAGCAATGCCTAAAATGGAAAGGGAGCTTCCAACACCCTTTCCATTTTTAGTTGGGATGATACAGGATGACAAAACTAGGAATTGCACTTATCACACCCCGTTTTATTTTACTTCAAATAATTTATTTTGCAAGTACCATCAACTTCGCAAGTACTTCGACATATAAAGACACACAAGAATTAGGGGAAATATTTTTATATTTAAAACGTAAAATAATTTGCTATTTTTTTTTATTATATGTTTTCAAATATTTTATATTTGATAATTCGTTTATCAACATAATCGAAAAAATATATATTTATAATTTTAACAAAGCTTTTTGTATTGATAGACTTTATAATTAAAGTAATAGATAATGGTTGAGCAAGGTATATGGAAAAATTTTCTAAACTCAAAAGCACTAAACATAGGCTAGACGACATAGTCTGAATAATAACTAGCATTTTGTCCATGTATAAGCCTTGGAGTTCTGATAACGATCTCCTATTTTGTCTATGTATAATATAGCCATTCAGACTGCAAGTACTAAGTACCTCCAACTGTCAGCGGTCCGAACTCTACAGTCCCTCTAGCATTTTCTTTGTCAATTCTGATATTTTTATTGAAATAAAACTAGCATCCCACTTTTAGGAGTTTTTTTTTCTGAATACTCACTTTTAAAAAGTTTGAGAATATTATTCCCAAAATACCAGTCAAAAGTAGAAATTCTGAGACTGTATATTCACATTTTAGAAAAAGATTTTGTTAGAAGAAGATGCCACGTCTTCGCCGGATATGAAATAGCTGACTCTTTGATAATTATTCTTGGCATAATAATAATAATAATAATAATAATAATAATAATAATTATTATTATTATTATATTATTATTATTATTATAATAATAATACCAAAAATTAATAATAATAAAGCAATAACTTTGGCGAATAATTTTTCGAACCTCGAAAAAATAAAATATGGCAATCAGTTCAAATTATAAAGACATGTTCGCTGATTAAGGAAAAAGTAGGCGCCTAGGCGGCGTGGCTCATTTTCCCAAATTCGACAAAGTAAAAACTATTAGGCCACCCCAAAATTTTTCTAGTCCGAGCACTTAGAACGAATAATATTGTTCCATTTCTAGATTTTGACCCTTTTTTTTTGTTTATTTAGTTATTCTCACGGAGGTAAAAATGACAAGTTATGTTTGCTTAATTCTATTTCTTCTTAAAATAGTGCTTTAAATGTTCTAAATTTAAATTTAGAGGAAATTGTTTTTTTAAAAAAAATAAAAAAAGGGGACTCTTTGGTTCCGAATATATATATAGTAAAACCGCGAAATTAACTCATTAATAGACTTTTTTTATATTAAGCGGTGAACAGTCTCCATGATTTAATGTAATCTTTTTATGCAATATCTTAAAAATTGAAATTATAATTGAAAATTTGAAACTGCATCACATGAGTCTTCTCCTCTCCAATCGTACGGATTTGTTGGATGTCTATACTTTGCAGCTGAGAAAAAGGCGCATCAATTTATCACTTTATGTTTATCCGAAGATGATGACGATATGACCCAATTTATATATTGGAAAATGTGGATTTCTTCCAGCTTTATCGATCTAAATTATCGCCTTTTTTCATTTATGTGGATAATATGAAAACAACTACACGATAGAAAAGTAGAGAAAAGAAAACAGTCGATCTATATGCATGTGATTCGTTAAGATACGTTCATATTTAACAAATATTCTTTATGTTGGTACAATGGTATAGGACCCTTAATATTGTAAAAATATAAAGAAAAAATTTGATTTATACCATTGAAAAACACTCAAATTTGAAATATGCCATCACAAAACAACTAATTAGTTTTGTGCCATCATAAAACTATACAAATTTGAAATTTGCCACTATTTTTAATAAAAAGTCATTAAAATAATTTTTTCTATAAAATTCCATGTCAATTTTTTTAAAATTCCACTATTACCCTTTCTAATATTTCGCTTCTCTGGAAATTCATAAAAACAAAAAAAAAAATCGTAATTTTCTTTTCTATGTTTCTCCAAATCTGAGAAGACGTGATAGGGGCATTGATCCTTTACATCTTTTTTCTTTTTATTTTTTAAATGCGTTTTCGGCTCTCTAAACTGTATGCTTATGGGCTAAAATTAGAGAACTTCTTTTGCTCGATGCATCAGGAGAAGAGGAAAATTGGGCACCAATTTGTCAAGAGTGATGTCTCAACTAACAACGTTAATGAATTTTTTCAATCAATGATTTTCTCTTCCATTTATCTATTCCTTCTAATCATTCTACATTTTCAACAATTAATTATTCAAATTCGTACAATTCATGATTTTGGGTTGTTATTGAAGAATTTTTCTCCTTTTTTTTTTGACATTTTCTTGTGTACTTCTTGGTTAATATAGTCCCCAAATTTCTTTTATGGGCTACGCCTAAGTGTAATTTTCAAAGATCTTAACAGCGCAGACATAATTGGCTTGATATAAATTTGAATTTTCACAAATAACTTTTGTTGTAAATTTACGAATTATTAATGCACAGTGAAATATTCAATGGGTAGTATGGTCATCCTAATTGATTTAATGGCATATAACCAATTTTCGTTGTTTTATAATGGAACAAAATTAATTAGTTGTTTTATGATGGCGTATCTCAAATTTTTAACTTATCCGATGGCATAAATCAAAATGCCCCAAATATAAACAGTATAAATAATACTCAATATAACTATATATAATATGTACATGGACCACGGTGTCGTGCTAATCGTTTAAAATGAAAGAAAGAAATTCAAGCGGCCCATGAGTCCATGACAGCGCAATTTCTTTGCTACTGGACCTTGCTTTTCTTTGCTATGTTTACTGTTTCTTTTTGTGCTTAGAAGCTGTTTAGATTTGTTTGGCTGAGGGTGGTCCCTTCGTGGCACCCTTTTGAAACCCTTGTTTGCACTACTTTTTAATGTTCAGTAAAGCTTCTGGTTCCCTTCTTGAGAAGCTTTTGTTTCAAAAAAAAAAAAGAAGAAGAAGAAAAGAATTAAAAATCGGTCAGAAGCCGAGAATACGGGCAGTGAAGATCATAGAAACTCTATATAATTCGAATAATACGGGTTGCCCGACTCCGCTCAATCTCAATCCCCAGTGTCTTTTTCCCTCCAAACTCATCAGGCGGCTCATAACTCATCATCAAAATAAATTAGAATGGATTTTACGATTCAGATTGAACGAAAATACGAAACCATAACTTATAATTGTGTTTACAAAAGAAAAGATTGCCTTCAGATACTTGATCGGAAGGAGAGGGGAAAGAAGAGACACTCCTAAAAAACACTTCCTAGAGGCAAGGCGACGAACTGACAAAGAAGAGAGGCTGTCTAATTGTTTAATTGCACGAAAGGGCCATTTGATTAGTTATTACCACCCGTACCAAAGAGATTTGGTGATTAGATGCACCGCGTGCTCGAATTGTGTAATGCTATTTTTGGTTAATTTGGATAAATTTGAGAAAATTTCGAGAGAGAAGGAGAGAATCGAGAAAGGAGAAGAGAGGGTTAAGGGATGAGAGGAGAGAGAAAATAGATCTGAGGAAATCATTTTTTTTTTTAAATGTTTGACAGTGGCTGTCAAAGGTAAAAGGAAAAGAAAAACAAGACAAAAGGAAAAAAGCATCAAAGAAAAAAGAGAAGCTAGCAGTGTAACATGAAGAGTTCAGAATCCTGGAGTATCGAGCTGGCTAACAATAGAGGGACAGCCAGAACAATCTGAGGAAATCATTTACTCATTCAATTATGAAAAATATCCTCCACACAATTACAGCTTATATATGCGAAAATTAAAAATTGATTTTTATTACAATTATTCATTAAAAGAAAATTAACAGAAAATAAAATCTGTCTGCTGCGGAGACAAGCGGGAACGGCCTAACAATCACCTTCAGATCCCCTCCATTTCTCCTTTAATTCCCTCTCTCCAGTAGCGACATGTGTCCTTCAGCCACAGAGATTTAAACTCTCCTGAGCCGTTGAACTCAGTTAGCTTCCCGTTATCACTTAACGTCCCTTTCTTCTCTGCATCTGGGCCCAATGGAACTTGACCCCTTCACTCTGTCAACTCCATCCCTTTGTTCTTCACGACTTCACCAATTCATCTCCAATTCAATCCTTTGACCATCTCCAAATGTCAGAGCTGACAAATTGTCAAATTGGTATCAAAATTCACAATCCGATTATTGAGTTTACTTTATGCTTATTAATTTACTAATTGGATCTTAAGAGGGATAGGCTAATTAATTGGATGACCCACTGGATAACTCGAGAAAAAGAAGAGAAGAACTAGTGGAGAACGGTATGGGAGAGAAAACCAAGAGAGGCTGTAATTAGCTGGGGCTTTAATTGAAATCAGGATATTTTTTTTAGGTTGGTATTCACCAACAATTCTATTAATTGCTGGGGTGAGTGTGAGTCCCAACTTTCTAGTTTCTACATACAAAAAGGTTTAGAAAAAAAATATTCAAGCTATAGTTACATTATCTCAACCATTAGCCATCGTTTACAAGGTATGCAAGGTCTAAGCCCATAAAAAATAAATCAGGTTCCTAGATCGGCTTCCAGATTCCCCAACATGATGCCCGCAAAGTGGCATCCCACGCCCTAAGTGATAACCAAAGTAGGCAGTGGAGGAGCCAGAGATTTTTAGAATGGGGTTCAAAAAATTTTCAATATTCATACATTTAATATATAATTATAAACTCACATTTTATATATAATCATAACGGTTCAAAAGTTTACAAAATACAAAAATATAAAAATAATTTAAAAGCAAGTACATAAGAGGAGAAAAAAAAACACATATATAATACATTAAACTTATAAATTCTAACTAAAAGCTATTCAACTGCTCTTGCTCATTAATCACAAGGAGTGAAGGATTAAAAAAAAAAATTACATAAATTTTTTTATTTTGACAAGACGTGATTGCAAAAACTATTTAATGTCAAATTGCAACTTAATTAAAATAATTCTTTTACCTAGATGTAGAGAATTAATGTTTTCACCACTTTTTTGTTCCCATTCAATAACTTTTATTATTTTATAAGAAATATGCTATCTTTATCCAAAAATAACCAAATAAGGATACTTCCATGTATTTTGATGGGGTTCAACCAATAAAATAGCATATAAATTTAATGGGGTTCAAATTAGTATACTCATACAATTTTTCATCATAAAAGTACATATTTTTATATGTTGGGTAACGAATTTTTTTTTTTTGAATGGGGTCAATTGACCCCCACCCCTCCATGTATCTCTGCCACTGAAAGTAGGAGCATAGTGTGGTCATTGCCTCCTCCCATTATACCATTTTTTGCCAATAAAAAGATGACCCATAGCTGGGTTGCTAAGCAGATTAGCAGTTTTTGCAAGCTGTTTGGGATTGCACATTTTTAGTAATTAGTATTCCCCAGCCTACCTGGTCTGGTAAGATTTTGACTGTAAGTGGTGGCCCTAATATATGTGTGTGTGTGTGTGTGTGTGGGTGGGGTGGGGGGGTGGGGGTGGGGGGGGGGGGGGGGGGGGGGGCGGGGGAGTTAAGAACTTAAGCGGGATGACTAACTGAAATCTGTCAGCCTTCAAGGAGCAACATGTCACTTGTCAGTAATAGCATTCATTTTCCCAAAGTGCAGCACGCACTATGCTATATTATACCAAAGCTTGATACACTGATTGAATCATCTTAACGCATACAACAGTCAGCAGAGACACATAAGTAAGAGCATGAAGCACTACTTTGTTAATTTAATAATAGTATCACATGGAAACAATTGGTCTGTCGGAGGTCTCCCTTCTGACTGGGACTTTATCCAGAAAGACTGAAATTGATTTTGTAAAAAAAAAAAAAAACAGTTTTTTAATTTTCTTGTTCTTAGTTGAATACCCTTTTGTTGATTAACACTAAGTCAAGCTAATGCTCTTTCATCTGTCAGAGTTTCTTGCTCTTTTATACATTTTTCTTCTATTCCTTGACATATGAGACCATTTAATTGTAAGCAAATTGATTGATTAGTTTCATGAGTATGTTTGGTAGGCGTGCATCTGGCATTCTTGCATCTTTTTTTAATTCTTGTATATGATTTTAGCATCCAGACATGGATTCTAGCAAATAGCTTAAACAAATAATAGTAGTCAACATTCTGTCCCCGCCCCGCCCTGCCCTGTGATATTATTTATTTATAATTTTCTTGTTTTTTTAATAGAGAGGTGCTGTTATATAACGAGAGAGACAGAGGAATGAGGAGAAGAAATAGAGAAAGGAAGGAGAGGCGTAGGAGAAAAAGGAAGGAGGCAGCCGTCCAAATTTCATATCAATTACTTTATGATGTCCCTAAAAAGGCGGCTTAATTAAGATTTAGCGGAAGCAATTAAGGTTTTGGACCGATTTTTAGTATGAACTACTTATCACAAGTTTATTGGTACTGATGTGTGAGTTTATAATACCCAAAAGTAACCTAAAAACAACCGCAAGATGAGTACAGTCGGGGTCGTATCCACAGGGACGGTAAGATGAGTACTAAACCTTACTTATTCACAAAATCTAGACGGTAAAATGAAGTGTTTGGGCTTAATCAACAAGTAACAAAAACGATCAACCAAAGGTAAACAAAACAGTAGCAAGTTTTGGTGTTTTTGGTGTTAAAATATGGTATAAAAATGTCCTAGGGGTTCAGTTTCCACCTTGGTCAGGCTTTGGGCTGTCAACGGGCGTCGGTCTCGCACCGCATCGTTGACTCGTGCGTGCCTGGAGATCCTGTACGACCGTACAGGGATCCCATGCGACCGCACGGCCCTTGGTTAATGTCGAATCGATACGATAACATGGTTTCTGGCTCGTGTGGGACTGATATAGCCATACCTAAACTCCTGAACCTCAACTCTCATAATGTTGGTCACAGAACCTGGTATGGAACCTAGTCTAAAGCCCCCATTAGGTTAATTAACCCTCAACTCTCGTAATGTTGGCTTAATTATTTAAGTCCACTTGTTGATTCTCTAAGGCATCCACTAGACTCTCGCCTAAGCAGAAATTTGTCCCCCTCGGGCTTAAATTGGTCACCTCTCGGCTCCTAACCTACCTTGAGTACTTATTTGGTTCAACTAAACAATCTACACCCTTTGCCTATATTAGATGCGGCCGTTCACCTAATAGGAGGTTCGATCAAGTAATCAAACACAAACAAGCATAGTCATATAGAAATCAAACAAGTAGTACACAATAGAAACCAAGTATCAAGTCAAATCAACAATCATAACCTCAGTTTCAACTAGCCCTAGAACATAACTAATCTAACCTAACATGATGCAAAAACAAGTAAAGACAAGAAAAGTAAATGGTACAATCTCCATGGAAACCAAAATAGGAAGAGGAAGGCGAAAGCCCCTTCTCGAGCCTCTTCTGACTTCTGGATCTATAAGGAGGAAGCTTGGGTGGAAGGATGAGGCGAAGGAGGGTCGAAATAGAAGTTTCCAAGGCGGCAGGGGATAGTGCGGTCGCACGGGACCCCTGTGCGATCGCAGAGGGGCCACTGGAGGTGGATCGGGTTGGTTTCGGGGCACGGCGCCACCAAGGAAGAAGGTGGAATGAACGATGCCCTAATTTCGACGCTTTGGGCTCCTTATATAGGTGTCGGGGTAGGGTTTGGAGCTCCGTGCGGTCGCACCAAAGTCGTCGGTCCAGAATCGAGTCACGTGCGCACCATCCAAGCCCAATATGGACCTGTGCGGTCGCACAGGATCTTATGAGCCACGCTTCATGCGTCGATTCGTGCCGAATCATGCCGTTTTCATTGTGAATTGACTCCATGTTCCTACAAATAAAAATAAACCAAGCAGTACCAAATTTCTACAAATATAAACAGAAAACAAGTAAAAGTAAATAAAATCAAGGGTTGTGAGTTATGATTTGGGTTAAAGTCCGGCCTAAAATCATATATAAATATGTGACATCAGGTACACAAAACAATCACATGCACACAAGCAATTCAAATATGCAAGTAAATAAAGAGAGGAAGAGAGAGAGAAATTGAACACAAGATGTGATTACGGAGTTACGACCCACTAGAGGAAAGCTAGGCTTAGTCATACGTCTCCGCGAGTTTAGCAATCACCAAACGGGTGCCCTCCGTTCAATTTCAATAAGAACGAGACTACAACTTCTAACCGAATCGCCTCGTCACAAGGACCTCAAGGTGGATAGGCCTAACTTGAATGACACAACGGCCTACACAAGGTGGTGACACTACGGCCTAGCTCAAGCGGCTCAATGGCCTCGCTATTCAAGGGAGAGTAGCACTCAAGTGGCTATAATATCCCTCAAAGTAATCTAGCTATGAAAAGCTCAAGTGGGAGAATGTCCCTGTGCTCAAAGGCTCTATTCTGGTCTAATTTTGCAAGGAAAAGCTCTCTAAAGAGAGACAACAAGGGATGAAATAAATAGAGCTCGGTTGGAGCTGTTTACCAGTAAAAATAGCCTCAAGCGTTATACAACGTTCCATAGCGTTATACAACGCTTGAATATAGTCGTTAAATAAAACAACATCTCACAAATCCGTTGAACTGTGTTAGAAGCATTACACAACGTTTCATAACGTTATACAACGTTTAGGACAAAAAAAGTCCAACGGTCAAAAGGATTGTCAGAAACGTTGTCAACGCTAGGAAGCGTTATACAACTGAACAAACACCAAGCGTTGTATAACTGTTTGACCCAAAAATATTGTGCCAAATTGCATGAAATAAATAGCCCATTTTATGACAAACGAATCCAAGAAAGCTCAAAAATCCACGAAAAATATCAAACAAACTCCACAAATTCCCAAAAAATACCCAAAAATTTCCTATGAATTATGATGAATTATCATGGTTCTAAAACCCAAAAATTGTCTACAGAAACCCCAAAATTCACAAAGAAACTCCTAAATTCCACAAAATTTCCAAAATAAATCCATAAAGAATTTCATAAATATATTTAAACCAAAAAATCCCTTATATTTTTATGAAACTACCCATAAAATTTCATTGAAAAATACCCAAAGGAAGGCCCTTAAATGATTTATTTTGTATGGGCAGCAAAAATATATAAAAGAAATTATAGAAATTGAACGAAAATCCCACAAAATTCCAAGTCTTTGGCGCGTCCAACCCATTGCAGCGGATCCCATGGGAGCGGAGTGCGTCGCTGCCCCATTAAATTACCACGCCATGTGGAAATTTTGGCTGCACCTGATTTTTGTGAACCATGCACACGGGAAAATCAAATAACATTTGGCTCACGAAGACCCAGCCCACCCATCTCCTTCTTTCTCATTAATTCTGACGAGCGGGACCCAGGCGAAGCGTCGTCTTCCTCATTGGTAGAAAGAATTCTCCGCCTTTTATCGCGCTGAAACCGGGTGAAAAGGTGAAAGTCGCCGTTCTGCGTCGACGTGGCCACCTCGCGCTCCACACACGACAAAACCACCATTCTCCGCCCGTGGTTTTCAAAACTAAGCCCTAGATATCGTGCATTGTGAGCCGTTGATGGAAATGAAGGGTCACGATTAGCTCTCGGCCATTGAAGTGTTGCCCTAGCTTCCAGCCTATATAAACCTCAAATTAAAGCAGCAGAGAAATAAAGAGGCATCCGCAAAGTTAGGATAGCTTTTAAATTTTGTAATTGAGCTTAATTAGCTTAGTTGGTGTGAAATTGTGAGAGACAATCCATCGAACAGTTTAGAAAATAGAGAAAGAGGTAAAAATTAAGCGTTGTATTCTTGTAAACATGAAAATTAGAGTGAAATGGAGATGTTTAAATGGTCAATTTGATATTTGAAAGCTGATTTTCTTTCTCTGACTCTCTCCTTTTCTTCTCCCTTTTTCTTCTTCAATTCCACTTGGTCACAAGGTTTGCCTGAGGTTTTGCTCAGGTCTAGCTCTCTATACTTCGGTTGGGGTCTCCTCAATCCTAGTTCTTTACCTCGGCTGGTGTATCATCAGTTCCTGGGTAGCATCTCCCTCTCCATGGCTTCGACCATGGATAGGAGACCTCATCAAACAGAAATGAGGGGGAGATGCTGCCCAAGTTCTGTTAGAACTTGAGTATAACAGTAATAATACATGCTTTAAATGTTTGGTATGTCATTTTAACATAAATACATCAATGGTCCAAATCTGTCCAGTGAAGAAAAATAGAAAATGTGGGGTTTCACTTGCATAAAAATACAAAAGTAAATATGGACAGCAGGTATTGTGACTTCTGGACAGCAGGGAGCTTCTTTTTTCCATTTTTGGAATTTTCTGTGATTTTACATGATTTTATTAAGGCATGAAGGGTATTTGTTAGAATAAAAATGTTATTTTCAAAACTGTGGACCTCTCTGCAAAGGTGTTTACATAGAAAGTTCATAAGTATGTTCATGGACATTTATGCAAATTCTCAGGATTTTAGAATAAATGTAAAGTAGTTTTCTCATTTATTTTGTGTTAAGGCAGAATAGGTTTAAATAATTAAATATCTGGCAAAAATTTTTATAAGTTGTTTCCACTGTCTTAAAATGCATTCCTTGTGCACATTATAATTTCTGCAAGTAGTTTTCATGCATCTCAGCAACTCAAGACAGAAATCATTGGAAACAGTAAAGGAGTTATATAAAAACAAATCTGAAAATTGAGAAAAACATAAAAGTCCTTGCTTTATCCTCTGCATCAATTTAAACGCTTAAAATACATCCAATATGACCTATGTTGAGCATCAAAACTAATTCCTTTACTGTAAAACCACTTACATGCAAATTGAAATCGAAATAAAAATGTAAAAATTGACAAGTTCTGCCCCTGTGCTCTTCAAACCAAATTACAGTGTTTTAAATTAAAATAAAGACATAAACTCCATATATTTGAGCTCCTGAATCTACCTACATGGTTGCTGGTGCAAGAAAATAACTCTGTGGGCCCCACAGCAGAAGTTCAGATCAGACGACAGCTAGGTCGATTTGCCTCAGTTGAATTAACCTCCTTCCAGGCTTCTACAAGAGTAATTAACTTCACCATTGTCTTCAGTACACTCTCTCGAGTACAGGAAACCTAATACTGGCAGAGGGGATAGTCAAAATACTCGAATCGCCATTAATGGAGGCTCGAGCCTTCCCAAGTTCTACCGCCCGATACAAGCTTCCGCAGAGAAATCTAAGTGCACCCACCTCTTCCTCTCGCCTTCACGATCCCATTGCAACCAAAATCGACTGACACGGTTGCCTGAGTCATCGCATTTCCATCGGAGAAAAGACAGGGACTAATTTGCAAAAATACCACCCCTGTCGGAGAAGAAAGCGTTCAAACGCGAGTTCTCACGGATTTTCTGTGACGAACAACGTGTGGCAAATCAATCCACTCGCTATACGAAGGCCAGAATAGAGTCAGCGCGAATTCACCCCAGTCAGCGCCACGTGGCCCAATCGCAATTTTCCAAATCAGCATATATTTCAAAAAAATTCATTAAAAATAGTAAATAACTCAGAAAAATTCAAATGAAATATCCATAAAATCCTAAAAATCTGTAGAATCTAGATTTACTGATATTTTGTTATGAAATTATGTCAATTTGTGCCTCTTTTATATTTTCAAAGTATTTTCCCTTAAAAATTGAATTTTATAAATTGCCAAAACTTCAAAAACTCACCAAAATTAGTAGGAATCTCAGAAAAATCCAAATTAAATATCCAAAAACTTCTAAAAATCTAAATAAACCAAATCCAATATTATTTTTATGTGATATTTAAAATAAATATATATATATATTTTTTAAAATAAATATATACAACATTGAGAGGGTACTACAAGGTCTTGAGCGCATTGCTCGTGTTGCTGCGGAGGCCGATCAGAGGAGGCCTCAAGAAGGAGGGAATTTCTTTGAACTTTACCGTTTATTCTTATCTCTTCGACCTGCCAATTTTGATGGTACTGGAGATTTCCTAGCTGCAGAGAATTGGCTGGCAGACATCAAGGACAAATTCACCTTGGTTCGAGCTCCAGAAGAAAACAAAGTTGAATTAGCCATCCATTTCCTCGAGGGACACGCTCGTTTCTGGTGGCAACAGACCAAGAGGAGGTTTGATGGTGATATTGAACGCATTCCTTGGCAATGGTTTGAACAACAATTTGAAGGAAGGTACATGGACATGATGTCTCGTGAGATGCTGAGACAATGCTTCACCAACCTCAAACAAGGAGGCAACTCTGTAGGGGAGTACAACTCTAAGTTTGAAAATCTAATGAGGTATGCCCCTGACATTGTCAATGATGAGTTCCGTCTGAGGCAGCAATATTTGGGTGGACTGAACCCTCGTTTAGCACAGTTGATTGATGTTCCGGGAATAAACAATCTCCCTGATCTGATGCTCCGAGCTACCACGGTGGAGACTTATGACGCTCGTATTAGCCAATCAGTGAATCTAAGGAGCGTTACGTCAAGGACTGAAGGGGACCTGAAGCAAGAGCCCCCAAAAGGGAGTAGCTCCATGGCAAGGATGGTTGCCGAATCGGGTACAACGGTTTGGTGCAGGCGTTGTGAGAAGCCCCATACTGAGGCACAATGTCGCTATCTGAATGCCTTGTGTCACAACTGCAATGAGACTGGCCATTTTGCAAGAGAGTGTCCCCACCCTGATAGGAGGGGCATGGAGGGTCACATTACTGGAGGTACAAGCCGTGGAGCAATTCAACAAGCGGGAGGTCGAGAATTTAATGCCTCTCAGCGTGGAGGTCGAGTTGGGGGTGGAACAGGGGGCAGAGTTGGAATGCACCTCCACCATTGTTGTGCATACAAAGCTCATGAAGAAGAGAATGAAGGTCCAGTTGAAGCAACAGAAGTTCCTGCAGATGTCATGGCAGGTACGCTAGAATTATCTTGGTATTCTGTCTTTGGGTCAGTTGACACTAGATGTAGTCATTCAGTATTATCTAGAAATTTGAAAGAAAGATACCAAGTGCCGACAAAGAGTACAAGGAAGAGGTATAGTTCAGGGGACTGAACTTTCTTTTATGGGGGGAGGGATGTAACATGCCGTTATTTAACATTTATATATTTATTTTATTTAAATGGTATATTTATATTTTAATTTATTAGCGGTATTTTAAATAGAAACTAATATTAGTTGAATTTACTATTTAGTACTTGGATTTTTTTTTTAGACTGCATTGTTCATGCAACTATTATTTTCTTTAGCGCCAACAAAGTTTTTTTTTTGTTTAATCTCCGTTTACTATTTTTATTTGTAAAGAATAGATATTTTTAGCCCCATCATTAAGTTAGTTATTTCCAAGAGGCATTAAGTTAGTTATTTCAAAAGGCACTTGTCCGTGTTGTTTCAGACTCCAATTATAAATGTTTTTATTGAGGTAGTTTTTTTTAGGAACACTAGACACCTATTTATTTTCCTGCCGAGTAAAATTAACCACCACCTCTCCCATAAAATCTAGTCTCTTCTCTGAAAATCTCACAATTTCAATTTTTCGACGTGAAGGGAATTTTGTCCTGGTTGATCGACGTGGGTTAGTATTTTTGTCTTTTAATCAATCTATGTTATATCCTGTTTACAACTATTCGTTTCTTATACTGGTGTTCATGATGATAAGTTAATTCTTATACTTCTCATCTTTCATGCATGTTTGACTCGCCAGGTCCTAGCCAAGAATCTTTCTGTGGAATTTTTGCAAATTGATTTTCCTACCGTCAAATTTAATTGGCTTGTGTATTTAGTCAAGGAATTTGATTAGTTAATGTTTGACTAGTCCTTTTTGTCTCTAGTTACACGTAGGTATCACCTTAGAAAGTGAATTGTGTAAATAGAATTTCAAAAGCATCATTTTGTTTGTTTGTTGGCTCTGGAAATAAAGTAGCACCGAACTACTTTTATGAAGTTGAAAAAAATTATTCAAGTACTTTATTTGTTTGAATAAATAAACCTAGTTTATTGATATATTTAGATATATAACTATTTAATGACTGTCTTTTGTGTTAACTCTTTCGAATATTTAATGAGAAAGTTTATTATGCACCGTAGTGCATAGAGCTTTCTATGCACCGCGGTGTTTTTCGGGGGTATTTTTGTAAATTGACAAATCTAATTTAACAAATCTAATCTATATATTGAAATCTCGTAGAAAACCATATTTTACTATTTTTGAGATTTTATTACTATTTTTTTCGAATTTTTTTAAAATCTGCCATTTTTGGAATGTTGAAATAGTAGTTTGTTTCCAAAAATAGCAGATTTTAAAAAATTCATAAAAAATAGTAATAAAATCTCAAAAGAGGAATAAAAGACGTAATGTGGAGTGCAATGCCATTATAGTGGTAAGTGAGGAGTCTAATCATGAAGAGTGCCAAGTGCAAAAGCTAGTTAATAAAAAAGAAACAAAAGGAGAAGAACTAAAAGGGAAAGGACAAGAAGGGGAGCTGGTCACTTATTATTATGATTCTGAAGAAGAAGAAAGTGACGTGTTGTATCAAGGTCTTTTTGCCAAGGGCATGTTTGAAGAGAATGAATGTCACATAAATCTTCGGTCTGGTACCAACATCCCCGAAAGGCAAGCACCCAAAGAGAATGAAAAGGCCAAAGGTAAAGGCAAAGGTCAAGAAACTGTTGAAGAGCCGGGACCAAGTCAAAAGGCAAGAGAAAATGTTGGAGAGTACAATATCTTGGCTCATTTGAGACGCACTCCTGCACTGATCAGTGTATTTGAGGCGTTAATGATGTCAAAAGAGCTTAGAGAAACAATGATGGAGGTGTTGCAAGAGCCCGAGAAGTTTCAAGCTTATTTAGCGGAGAAACATATGACTGAGGCCCTTTATGTGGGGCCCAAGAGTCAAATCACCTTCATAGATGTGGACTTAATGATGGGAAAGGCTCAGCATAACCAACCACTCTATATCACAGGCAAAACTAATGGAAATCAGCTAAGCCGAATGTTGGTAGATCCAGGCTCCTCCATCAACATTTTGCCTTTGAGATCATTGAATCAATTGGCTTTGGGAGGAAGGCGTTTGTTGGATGAGAACGTCTATATTCATGGGTTCAACCAAAACTCTAAACGAGCATTGGGATCAATCACTCTTCCTATGAAGTTTGGAGAGCTCGAAACCTTGGTCAAATTTTATGTAATCGATGCCGATACATCATACAAGGCTTTGTTAGGAAGACCATGGTTGCATGAGAATTACCTTGTGCCATCCACCCTCCACCAATGTGTCAAATATATACATGACGGTGAGCAAAAGACAATCAAGGGAGATCCACAATATTATGGGACACATGAAGTGGAATTGGAGGAGATTGAGCGGTTTTACGCTCCAACTTCACAAAGGAGTACCTCCCCCCGAATGAGATGGCGAGCTGAAAAAGAAGATGGAGGTGATAATGAAAAAGTGATTCTGAAAGGAATGGCCAAGACCTCATGTGCTGTCAAGACTCCGCTCTATATAAAAGATGAAGAAGAGGATCGAAGTGGAAATCCTTGCGGGGCGAGTAATAAAGATCAAAAGCAAAGAAAGGTAATTTATGCATATGATACTGACTCTGATGAGGGGTTTGGTAAAAGTGAAGACTCGATGGCTATAGAACAAATCCCCATGGGTTATTTCAAAGAGCTTACTCCAAGGGAGGTGAATCAAATAAGAGAACTAGAAACTTTCTATGTTCCTCCTAAGGTGGAAAAAGTTCAAAAGAGGATGGTGTTTCATAAGGGAATTTTATTCTATAAGGCCGAGAGTGTGGAGCCTTCAGATGGGGCATCTTGCTCTGATGATTGGGAGAAGTGGCTAGGGGAAGAAGACGATGAGCGTGAAAGAATAGAGGTGATGGGTCACTATAACAAGAAGTTGATAGGTCTGTTTCAAAAGGCCCGTTGTTTGGAACCAATTTCGAGGCGAAGTGCAAAGGCATTTCAAGAATTATGGAGTGAGAAATCTATGTGGGTCAAAGGACTAGATGGAAAGCTTAAGAAGACCAAAGGACTAGGTTTTCAAGTGCCTCGAGAAGAGGTCTTATTTGTTGAGTGTCACATGGTGGGTATAACGTCTATTGAGTCACAACCAGAAGAAAATGAGGAAGAGTTCATACAGGTTGCAAAAAATACACCTCGAGAATTGGAGGAAGGAGGCCAAAACACAATTGATGAGCTTTTGGAGATAGATTTGGGTACCAAGGATGATTCAAGGCCAACATTCATAAGTGCATCGCTTCCCCCTGAGAAGCAAGAGCAGTTGAAAGCACTTTTGATGGAATATAAAGATTGTTTTGCATGGAACTACACCGAAAAGCCTGGTCTTGATCCCAGTCTAGCTTCTCACAAATTGAAAATAGATCCCAGTGTGAAACCTGTTAAGCAAGCCCCAAGGCGCATGCGGGTCGAGCTTGAAGAAAAGGTTATTGAAGAGGTAAAGAAGTTGATTGATGCGGGTTTCATTAGGGAGGAAGAAAATCCCATTTGGGTTGCCAACATTGTGCCGGTGAAGAAGAAAAATGGTCAAATTCGAGTGTGTGTGGATTTCAGAGACTTGAATAAGACATGCCCAAAAGATGACTTTCCATTGCCTGTGACTGAGCTGATAGTTGACTATACGTCTTCTTTTGTGGTGTATTCCTTCATGGATGGGTCATCAGGCTATAATCAGATTCCTATTGATGAGGAAGATCAAAGGCACACATCCTTTCGGACACCAATAGGTATCTTTTGTTATAAGGTAATGCCATTTGGATTGAAAAATACAGGGGCAACTTACCAAAGGGCAATGACCAAGATATTTGATGATTTGATTCACAAGATGGTTGAGTGTTATGTGGATTACCTAGTAGTAAAGGCCCGATCAATTGATGAACACTTTGAGCACTTAAGAGTGGTGCTTGAAAGATTGAGGAAATATTCTTTGAAGATGAATCCTTTGAAGTGTGCATTCATGGTGTCTTCCGGAAAGTTTCTAGGATTCGTGGTAAAACACAGGGGCATTGAAATTGACCCCGCAAAAATCAAGGCGATTAGAGAAATGCCTCCCCCAAAGACTCTCAAGCAACTCCGCTCTCTGCAGGGGCAGTTGGCTTACGTCAGGAGATTTATTGCTAATCTTTCTGGAAGAATTAAGCCGTTCACTCACCTGACCAAGAAAGATGTACCTTTCAAATGGGAGGCAAAGTGTCAAAAGGCTTTCGAGGACATAAAGGAGTATCTCCTCAAACCTCCTGTCCTCGCTGCGCCTATTCAAGGGAAGCCGTTGGTCCTCTACACTACGGTCTTAGAGGGATCTTTAGGTGCACTTTTGGCTCAAGAGAATGAAGAAGGAAAGAAAAATGCTCTATACTACTTGAGTCGCATGTTGGTTGGGGCCGAACAATCATATAGTCCAATTGAAAAGCATTGCCTAGCTTTGGTGTTTGCCACGAAGAAGCTAAGGCATTACATGTTGTCCCACAAGGTCACATTGATATCAAAAGTGGACCCATTGAAGTATTTGATGACTAGGCCTATGTTAACGGGAAGATTGGCAAGGTGGGCTATTGCTCTCATGGAGTTTGATATTACTTATGCCCCTCAAAAGGCTATAAAAGGGCAAGCGATGGCCGATTTTCTGGCAGCACATCCTGTCCCCGATGACTCCCCTTTGAATTGTGAGTTTCCAGATGAACAAATTCTATGTTTGGAGGAAAAGGAAGTAGGTTGGGTAATGTTCTTTGATGGATCATCTGCTATACAACCTTCTAAGAGGCCCGAGCTACCTCGAGTTCGAGCGGGAGTGGGTTTGGTTTTTGTTACACCTCAAGGAGGTATCCTTCGCCACTCGATAGCATTGACTGAGCCATGTACAAACAATGAAGCAGAATATGAGGCATTGATTGCTGGATTGGAGCTTGCAATTGGCATGAATATAAGGGAGATGAAAGTGTGCGGAGATTCTCAATTGATCCTTAATCAAGTTGAAGGGATATTTGATATGAAAAAGCCTGAATTAGTGAAATATTATGAAAGAGCCCAAGAGTTAATGGCCAAATTCTCAAAGATCACTTTTGAAAAAGTGTCGAGAGCTTCCAATGGAATAGCTGATGCTTTGGCTCGAGTAGCTACTCAGTTGAGCAAGCCTGATGGGGAGGAAGTGCAAATCATCATAAGAAATCGACGATCCCTTGCACCTTACCTATTAGAAATTGAAAAGGGAATGAATGCCAACCTTTTTGTGGATTTGGAGGAATGGGAGGCAGATTTATTGATGGACCCAGATGAAACCATGGAAGTAGAGGTAGATGAAAAGGAAGATTGGAGAAAACCTTTTGTGGATTACTTCAAGTATCAAGTTCTTCCTACAGAGAGGGCCGAAAGAGAACAATTGAAGCGGAGGATTCTCCGATATGTCTATGTGAATGACACGTTGTATAGACGGTCTTATGATCAGTTGTGGTTGAGATGTGTGTCATATGAAGAAGCCCAAAGGATTGTGAAAGAAGTACATTCGGGTTTTTGTGGAGCTCATCAATCAGGTCCTAAAATGAGACTTCATATCAAAAGGATGGGATACTATTGGCCAACCATGATTGTGGATTGTGAAAATCAAGCAAAGAAGTGCCACATGTGCCAGGTACATGGTGATTTTATACACCAACATCCGAATCCATTACATCCAACGGTGGCCTCTTGGCCGTTTGATATGTGGGGAATGGATGTGATCGGACTCATTGATCTACCATCTTCAAAAGGGCATAAGTTCATTTTAGCAATCACCGATTATTTCTCTAAATGGGCCGAGGCAGTTCCTTTGAAAGAAGTGAGAAGTAGGGATGTCATTCAGTTTCTAAAGAATCATGTGTTATACCGTTTTGGTACACCAAGGGGGATCACATCTGATAATGGCACCGCTTTCAAGAGTGGTGAGATCTATGCTTTTGCTAAGCAACACAAGATAAAGTGGAAATATTCTTCTATTTACAATCCAAGGGCTAACGGACTAGCAGAAGCCTTCAACAAAGTCTTGATTAAACTCTTGAGGAAGACAGTGGGGAATAATCATCGGAATTGGGATGAAAAACTCCAAGAAACACTTTGGGCATATCGCACGACCTATAGAACCCCTACTCAAGCAACTCCCTATTCATTGGCATTTGGGACGGAAGCGGTATTACCATTGGAAATCGAATTACCATCTCTCAGGGTAGCCATGCATGCAGGTTTACCATTGGATAAGCGGGCCCGCTTAAGGCTCGAAGAATTGGATGCCATGGATGAGAAGAGGTTAATGGCTCAACAAAGTCTGGAGCTGTATAGAACACAAATGGCCAAGGCCTATGACAAGATGGTAAGGCCTCGTGCTTTCAAGGAGGGAGATTTGGTGTTGGTCCTACGAAGGCCTATCTTGGGGCGACATCATGGTCCAAAATTTGCCCCAAATTGGGAAGGGCCTTACATCATCAAGGAGGTGTATGAAGGAGGGTCCTACAAACTGGTGGACAAGGAAGGAAAGTGTGTAATTCCACCAATCAATGGCCGATACCTGAAGAAATACTATACCTGAGGAAAGTTCTTTTATCAAAATAATGTGGAATAGAATAGAATGTATATATGTGTATTAAGCCCAATAAATTCAAAGTTCCAGTTTAACAAAAAAAAAAAAAAAAAAAAAACCCTTTTACAAACCTTAGGCAATGAATTTTCAACAAAATCTAAAATTCCACCATAAATAAATCTCATTCCCAAAATAAACCCAAAGTATTAGCCAATAAAAGGGGTAAGTTTTTGAAAAGAAACTTACCCCGCTTTCGTGAAAATTTACCCTTATATCATAATCCGCGGTCGATGATGAGACTTTCGAGTCTTGGAGAACGCGAAGCCGTGTCAAGGAAAGCGTTAGTGGTCTTCCAAGACACCTATGCCTAATGAAGATTAAGCCTTTGTGGCGTCTGAAGACATTAAGGCACCGCTCTATGAAGCTATCTGAGGGCACCAAACCCCACATCAATCACGCCCATGCCGTATCAATGCCGATTGAGTGCCATTATGATGAATGCCTAAACCTAATGAGAGGGTAAGCATGAGCGGGTGAGGAAAATAAAAAGGGTGACTTGCCTTTTATGGCCCCATAAGTCATTCCTTCCACCAAAATATTCCCAGCTCCATAAAATCCACTAGCCAAAATATAGTGTAGGAAATGTTCGGAGAAGGTGCAAGGAAAATCGAAATGTTCCAAGTTGATGTCAAGAGAGAAATGAAAATTGAAAACAAAGTCTATATGAATCCAAACCCAAGGAAATACAGGCGCGGTCTCAAAATACCCTAGTCTAAATTGTGGTTGGATTTATGTGCACAAAATGTGGGCCAAAATACCCACCCAAATTGAAGGAAAGTGTGTGAAATTCATGGGAAAGCCTTGAACATGGAAAGTTGAGCCAGCACAAGTTCGGCGGGGACTGAAGGAATGGAACCCCATAATCCAAGAAGAATAAGTCAATAGAAACCACTGGAATCGCTTGTTCCCATTTCAGAATTGTCACAACCAATTCCAGTGGGGGGCATTTGTTTGACCCAAAAATATTGTGCCAAATTGCATGAAATAAATAGCCCATTTTATGACAAACGAATCCAAGAAAGCTCAAAAATCCACGAAAAATATCAAACAAACTCCACAAATTCCCAAAAAATACCCAAAAATTCCCTATGAATTATGATGAATTATCATGGTTCTAAAACCCAAAAATTGTCTACAGAAACCCCAAAATTCACAAAGAAACTCCTAAATTCCACAAAATTCCCAAAATAAATCCATAAAGAATTTCATAAATATATTTAAACCAAAAAATCCCTTATATTTTTATGAAACTACCCATAAAATTTCATTGAAAAATACCCAAAGGAAGACCCTTAAATGATTTATTTTGGATGGGCAGCAAAAATATATAAAAAAAATTATAGAAATTGAACGAAAATCCCACAAAATGCCAAGACTTTGGCGCGTCCAACCCATTGCAGCGGATCCCATGGGAGCGGAGTGCGTCGCTGCCCCATTAAATTACCACGCCATGTGGAAATTTTGGCTGCACCTGGTTTTTGTGAACCATGCACACGGGAAAATCAAATAACATTTGGCTCACGAAGACCCAGCCCACCCATCTCCTTCTTTCTCATTAATTCTGACGAGCGGGACCCAGGCGAAGCGTCGTCTTCCTCGTTGGTACAAAAAATTCTCCGCCTTTTACCGCGCTGAAGCCGGGTGAAAAGGTGAAAGTCGCCGTTTTGCGTCGACGTGGCCACCTCGCGCTCCACATACGACAAAACCACCATTCTCCGCCCGTGGTTTTCAAAACTAAGCCCTAGATATCGTGCATTGTGAGCCGTTGATGGAAATGAAGGGTCACGATTAGCTCTCGGCCATTGAAGTGTTGCCCTAGCTTCCAGCCTATATAAACCTCAAATTAAAGCAGCAGAGAAAAAAAGAGGCATCCGCAAAGTTAGGATAGCTTTTAAATTTTGTAATTGAGCTTAATTAGCTTAGTTGGTGTGAAATTGTGAGAGACAATCCATCGAACAGTTTAGAAAATAGAGAAAGAGGTAAAAATTAAGCGTTGTATTCTTGTAAACATGAAAATTAGAGTGAAATGGAGATGTTTAAATGGTCAATTTGATATTTGAAAGCTGATTTTCTTTCTCTGACTCTCTCCTTTTCTTCTCCCTTTTTCTTCTTCAATTCCACTTGGTCACAAGCTTTGCCTGAGGTTTTGCTCAGGTCTAGCTCTCTATACTTCGGTTGGGGTCTCCTCAATCCTAGTTCTTTACCTCGGCTGGTGTATCATCAGTTCCTGGGTAGCATCTCCCTCTCCATGGCTTCGACCATGGATAGGAGACCTCATCAAACAGAAATGAGGGGGAGATGCTGCCCAAGTTCTGTTAGAACTTGAGTATAACAGTAATAATACATGCTTTAAATGTTTGGTATGTCGTTTTAACATAAATACATCAATGGTCCAAATCTGTCCAGTGAAGAAAAATAGAAAATGTGGGGTTTCACTTGCATAAAAATACAAAAGTAAATATGGACAGCAGGTATTGTGACTTCTGGACAGCAGGGAGCTTCTTTTTTCCATTTTTGGAATTTTCTGTGATTTTACATGATTTTATTAAGGCATGAAGGGTATTTGTTAGAATAAAAATGTTATTTTCAAAACTGTGGACCTCTCTGCAAAGGTGTTTACATAGAAAGTTCATAAGTATGTTCATGGACATTTATGCAAATTCTCAGGATTTTAGAATAAATGTAAAGTAGTTTTCTCATTTATTTTGTGTTAAGGCAGAATAGGTTTAAATAATTAAATATCTGGCAAAAATTTTTATAAGTTGTTTCCACTGTCTTAAAATGCATTCCTTGTGCATATTATAATTTCTGCAAGTAGTTTTCATGCATCTCAGCAACTCAAGACAGAAATCATTGGAAACAGTAAAGGAGTTATATAAAAACAAATCTGAAAATTGAGAAAAACATAAAAGTCCTTGCTTTATCCTCTGCATCAATTTAAACGCTTAAAATACATCCAATATGACCTATGTTGAGCATTAAAACTAATTCCTTTACTGTAAAACCACTTACATGCAAATTGAAATCGAAATAAAAATGAAAAAATTGACAAGTTCTGCCCCTGTGCTCTTCAAACCAAATTACAGTGTTTTAAATTAAAATAAAGACATAAACTCCATATATTTGAGCTCCTGAATCTACCTACATGGTTGCTGGTGCAAGAAAATAACTCTGTGGGCCCCACAGCAGAAGTTCAGATCAGACGACAGCTAGGTCGATTTGCCTCAGTTGAATTAACCTCCTTCCAGGCTTCTACAAGAGTAATTAACTTCACCATTGTCTTCAGTACACTCTCTCGAGTACAGGAAACCTAATACTGGCAGAGGGGATAGTCAAAATACTCGAATCGCCATTAATGGAGGCTCGAGCCTTCCCAAGTTCTACCGCCCGATACAAGCTTCCGCAGAGAAATCTAAGTGCACCCACCTCTTCCTCTCGCCTTCACGATCCCATTGCAACCAAAATCGACTGACACGGTTGCCTGAGTCATCGCATTTCCATCGAAGAAAAGACAGGGACTAATTTGCAAAAATACCACCCCTATTGGAGAAGAAAGCGTTCAAACGCGAGTTCTCACGGATTTTCTGTGACGAACAACGTGTGGCAAATCAATCCACTCGCTATACGAAGGCCAGAATAGAGTCTGCGCGAATTCACCCCAGTCAGCGCCACGTGGCCCAATCGCAATTTTCCAAATCAGCATATATTTCAAAAAATTCATTAAAAATAGTAAATAACTCAGAAAAATTCAAATAAAATATCCATAAAATCCTAAAAATCTGTAGAATCTAGATTTACTGATATTTTGTTATAAAATTATGTCAATTTGTGCCTCTTTTATAATTTCAAAGTATTTTCCCTTAAAAATTGAATTTTATAAATTGCCAAAACTTCAAAAACTCACCAAAATTAGTAGGAATCTCAGAAAAATCCAAATTAAATATCCAAAAACTTCTAAAAATCTAAATAAACCAAATCCAATATTATTTTTATGTGATATTTAAAATAAATATATATATATATATTTTTTAAAGTATTTTTATTATGAAAACCCAATTTTATAAATTCTAGAAAAATAATCAAGTACTTTAATAAATTTTCTAAGTAATTTTATAAATTTTCTAGTCAAGTATTATCAAAATCAAAAATAGATTCGGCAATATCTGGAAATTTTATTTTATTTTAATAAGATTTCTAAATATATATATAATTATATTAAATAATAAGTTATCATTATCAAATAATAAATAAAAATCATAACTCCTAATTAAATAATAAATTTTAAATAGATAAGTAATAAATAAATTTTAAGTAATAAAGAGCAAATAAGTAAATAATAAATGAACAAGTTGTCATAAATAAGTCTTAAATTGTAAATAATAATAAATTATAAATAATAAGTAATTTAATAACCATAAATAAACAATAAATAATATAATATCAAATACAAATCAAATCAAATTAAATCAAATCAAATCAAATCAAGCCAAATTAAATCAAATCCTGTCAAATTGAATCAAATCAAATCAAATGAAATCAAAGTTCCTTTTGTTCTCACAAGCCCCTAAATGGCCGAGAAACCCAAAACCTTTTATTCTCACTAGCCCCAAATGGCCGAGAACCAATTCTCACAAGCCCTCAAATGGCCGAGAATTATCAAACCAAATCCCTTCGTTTTCACAAGCCCCTAAATGGCCGAAAACCGATCCTTTGAGCCCCTAAATGGCCCAGGACCATGAAATCAAATCACCCTCATAATATAAATTTCGAATAGACAATTTCAGTGTTAGTCCTAAATTCAAATAGGCAGTTTTAGTTTTAGCTTTAATTTTAGTTTTAGTTATTCTTAAATTTTAGATATTCTTAATTTTAGATAGTCTTAGTTTTATATGCATTTTAGACATTTTCAATTGGGCCCCGTCAATTAGGTTTGGTGCCATCAATTGAATCCGGTCTAAGCCCAAAAGGAATAAATCATTTATATTCTCAATTGTGCTCCCGTCAATTAGGTCTGGTGCCATCAATTGAGCCCGGTCCAAGCCCTAAAATTAACTTAAACACAAAACCATTCAAATAACGACTTTTCTAGCCTATTACATTTAATTTCTCGAATCTCTTAATCAGAGGTTCTCGTGGGAAACCACGGGGTAATTAACAATAGGGGCTTGCACCTATTGGAAAGAAAGGATCCACAAATTAATAAACCCTTACGAGAATGGATTCTAGTCGATGTTCTCTGGTCGTTAAGAGGCATCAGCACTTGAACCCAGGCTCGTGAGGGGTGAATCTAAGGCTTGTTCTCGTTCTTGAGGAAATCCTATTATTCTTCGAGAAATGACGAAAAAGTCCACCCAGATTCTCTGGCACGCCCAGTGGGACCTCTTTCTCCTCTCATCTTTGAGATTTGAGGGATTAAATGTATAAGGCTAGGAAATTGTTTTGTAAATATTAAAACATTAAATAAACATTGCTAACCATAACATGTCGAGGTGTTCTCTTGCAGGAAATGGCGTTTACACCAGTTGACGTGAGCAAGCCTTCAGGAATGTTCAGGATTGGCGGAGTACCGATCGTTTACCAACATGAGTTCATGTATGGGGCTATGCCGTATGGGCACTCTTTTGTGCCTATTGTGCAAGTGAAGGATGAGAGCTTTCAACTTGCTCACGTTGTTGAAGAGCCTCAAGTAGAACCATTGGTGATTTCAAGGGTTCCTGAAAATCCTACTCCTATTGAGGTTGGTATTGAAGAGGGGGAAGGGGCTCTTGTGTCTCAGAAGAGGGCCCACCCAGGATCAACATCTTCTCCTAAGAGACACCGACGCCGCCATCCTCCTAGAAAGGATACAAAAGTGAGAAAGGTGTATGTGCCAGTCTCCTAAGGCACAAGGACCATCAAGAAAGTACAGAGAGCGTATAAGAATGAGTTGGAGGTGAGGCCTAATCTCCCAGTCAGCAACCCATTTGCACCTCTTAGGCTGGTTCGGCAGAACTCTCCTAAGGCCGTATTGAAGACAATAGAGGAATTTCCTCCTGAATACCAGGTCCAGTTCCGGGGCAGAAATCCTCAAAGGAGGCAATCGGTGAAAGAAAGGCTTGTGTTTCCCCATGTACCAATCCATGAAAGATTGGGACCAAAAGGGCAAAGGAGGGAATCAACCCCCGTGAAGGAGAGACTGGGGCAGAAAGAAAGAGGAAGAGCTACCACTCCTGTGAAAGAGCGATTAGGACCTTTGAGGAATGAAACAAGGCCCAAGAAAATGTGGGTGCCTAAAGATGAAACTCATTTGGTGGTCGGAATGACTAATCAAGAGTCACAAAACAAAAGGAGGCGCTTAGTTTGGCGTGAGAAGGAGCCAGTGGTTCATGCTTATGTGAACATGATTAGAAAAAGTGGAGAAAATGAGATGCATGCCTTTGTGAATATGGCTGGTGACGAAGAAGTTATTTTGACCAAAAGGGATGGCAAAGACAAGAAAGATCCTACGTCTTCAAGTCACGATATCCCACAAGAGGAAGAGGTGCTAATTGAGAGCGCTCAAGAAAGTGGTGATGATAAAGAGCGGTGGGTGGAAGGGAAGAATACTCGAATGATGAGTATAATAGAGAAAAATGAAAGGAAGATGTCTCAATTAATGAATGAAAGAGAGAAAGATAAGGAATTGCTTAAGAAAATGTATAAACTTTTGGAGAAGAAGAATTTGCTTGGAGAGCTTGAAAAATAATACTCTTCCTCTTCAGAAGAAGAGAATAAGCATAAGAAAAAGGTTTCAAAAAAAAGAAAGAGTAAAAGCAAGTATGGGTCTTCTGATGAAGGAGAAGAAAGAGGCAAGAAAAAGATTGTGAAAGAAAGAAAAAGCAAGAGTAGATATGAGACTTCTGATGAGGAAGAAGAGAAAAGCAAGAGAAAATCATACAAAACAAAGAAGAATAAGATCAAATATGAGTCTTCAGAAGAAGAAGAAGAAAGAGGGTATAAAAGGCATTCTAAAGAAAAGAGGAGCAAGTCTAAATATGAGTCCGAGGAAGATGAAGTTTCTGGGGCACGATCTCGGACAGGGGCAAGAAAATCGGAGCCGACCAAACAAATCATTCAAGATATGATAAATCAGCAGCTCCAAGCATCAGGAGCGGGCCGTTTGGTTAACATTCGTAAGAGGTGTGGGAGACCTTACCCAAGGGAGTATGAGCAAGTTGCTTATCCTTCAGGTTACCAAGTGCCAAAGTTCAATCTCTTTGATGGCACGGGAAAAGAGGATATCACCCCTGATCAGCATTTGGTGCAGTTTAGGAATGCGTGTGGCAATACCTCTTGTGATGAAGCTCTTCTTTTTAGGCAATTCTCTCAGAGTTTGACGGGTGCCGCATTTGAATGGTACTCTTCCCTTGAAAATGATTCAATTGAAACATGGGATGAGATGGAGGAGATATTCCGGTCTAAGTTCGCTATGGTGACCCAAAGAGTTAGTATGGCTGATCTAGCTTGCGAAAAGCCGAGGTCGGGAGAGAAACCACTCGATTACATTAATCGGTGGAGGAACATGAATATAAGGTGCACACATCAGATGCCCGAAACGGAGGCCGTAGAGTTTTTGATAAGAAATTTGGATGATTGGATTCGAAGGCCACTGTCTGGAAGCGATATTTACACCTATGAAGATCTTGTGACTCGTGTGGCGAGAGTGGTGCATATTGGGCCACCGAGAGAGGCCCGATTCAATAATAATAATAGAAATGATCAAGGCAATAGAACGCAAGGTCCTCTTAAGATAGCCGGGGCCAATGAAGCTTCCACTAATCGAGATGATGGTTTTAAAGGAAATAAAAACAATAATAGTGGTGGAAGTGGTGGAAGTAGTTGGACTCGAACACCTTTGAATGAGCGCTTGAGTAAGCCCTATTCATTCAAGAAAGAAAAGACTGCAGCCTTGCTCAAACAAGTGTTGGAAGGGAAGGCTATAGAGTTACCTATTTGCAAAAGGCCGGAAGAGCAAAATAAGGTGAATGACCCAACTTATTGTGCCTACCATAGGGTCTTGGGGCACCCTGTTGGAGATTGTTATGTCTTTAAAGATATTCTCGAGAGGATGATCAAGGAAGGGGACCTTATCATACCCCAAAGTTTCAAGCAAGAGCCAGCTCCTCATGCTCAAGCCAATGCGGTATTTCAAAAGAGGAATAAAAGACGTAATGTGGAGTGCAATGCCATTATAGTGGTAAGTGAGGAGTCTGATCATGAAGAGTGCCAAGTGCAAAAGCTAGTTAATAAAAAAGAAACAAAAGGAGAAGAACTAAAAGGGAAAGGACAAGAAGGGGAGCTGGTCACTTATTATTATGATTCTGAAGAAGAAGAAAGTGACGTGTTGTATCAAGGTCTTTTTGCCAAGGGCATGTTTGAAGAGAAGGAATGTCACATAAATCTTCGGTCTGGTACCAACATCCCCGAAAGGCAAGCACCCAAAGAGAATGAAAAGGCCAAAGGTAAAGGCAAAGGTCAAGAAACTGTTGAAGAGCCGGGACCAAGTCAAAAGGCAAGAGAAAATGTTGGAGAGTACAATATCTTGGCTCATTTGAGACGCACTCCTGCACTGATCAGTGTATTTGAGGCGTTAATGATGTCAAAAGAGCTTAGAGAAACAATGATGGAGGTGTTGCAAGAGCCCGAGAAGTTTCAAGCTTATTTAGCGGAGAAACATATGACTGAGGCCCTTTATGTGGGGCCCAAGAGTCAAATCACCTTCACAGATGTGGACTTAATGATGGGAAAGGCTCAGCATAACCAACAACTCTATATCACAGGCAAAACTAATGGAAATCAGCTAAGCCGAATGTTGGTAGATCCAGGCTCCTCCATCAACATTTTGCCTTTGAGATCATTGAATCAATTAGCTTTGGGAGGAAGGCGTTTGTTGGATGAGAACGTCTATATTCATGGGTTCAACCGAAACTCTGAACGAGCATTGGGATCAATCACTCTTCCTATGAAGTTTGGAGAGCTCGAAACCTTGGTCAAATTTTATGTAATCGATGCCGATACATCATACAAGGCTTTGTTAGGAAGACCATGGTTGGATGAGAATTACCTTGTGCCATCCACCCTCCACAAATGTGTCAAATATATACATGACGGTGAGCAAAAGACAATCAAGGGAGATCCACAATATTATGGGACACATGAAGTGGAATTGGAGGAGATTGAGCGGTTTTACGCTCCAACTTCACAAAGGAGTACCTCCCCCCGAATGAGATGGCGAGCTGAAAAAGAAGATGGAGGTGATAATGAAAAAGTGATTCTGAAAGGAATGGCCAAGACCTCATGTGCTGTCAAGACTCCGCTCTATATAAAAGATGAAGAAGAGGATCGAAGTGGAAATCCTTGCGGGGCGAGTAATAAAGATCAAAAGCAAAGAAAGGTAATTTATGCATATGATACTGACTCTGATGAGGGGTTTGGTAAAAGTGAAGACTCGATGGCTATAGAACAAATCCCCATGGGTTATTTCAAAGAGCTTACTCCAAGGGAGGTGAATCAAATAAGAGAACTAGAAACTTTCTATGTTCCTCCTAAGGTGGAAAAAGTTCAAAAGAGGATGGTGTTTCATAAGGGAATTTTATTCTATAAGGCCGAGAGTGTGGAGCCTTCAGATGGGGCATCTTGCTCTGATGATTGGGAGAAGTGGCTAGGGGAAGAAGACGATGAGCGTGAAAGAATAGAGGTGATGGGTCACTATAACAAGAAGTTGATAGGTCTGTTTCAAAAGGCCCGTTGTTTGGAACCAATTTCGAGGCGAAGTGCAAAGGCATTTCAAGAATTATGGAGTGAGAAATCTATGTGGGTTAAAGGACTAGATGGAAAGCTTAAGAAGACCAAAGGACTAGGTTTTCAAGTGCCTCGAGAAGAGGTCTTATTTGTTGAGTGTCACATGGTGGGTATAACGTCTATTGAGTCACAACCAGAAGAAAATGAGGAAGAGTTCATACAGGTTGCAAAAAATACACCTCGAGAATTGGAGGAAGGAGGCCAAAACACAATTGATGAGCTTTTGGAGATAGATTTGGGTACCAAGGATGATTCAAGGCCAACATTCATAAGTGCATCGCTTCCCCCTGAGAAGCAAGAGCAGTTGAAAGCACTTTTGATGGAATATAAAGATTGTTTTGCATGGAACTACACCGAAATGCCCGGTCTTGATCCCAGTCTAGCTTCTCACAAATTGAAAATAGATCCCAGTGTGAAACCTGTTAAGCAAGCCCCAAGGCGCATGCGGGTCGAGCTTGAAGAAAAGGTTATTGAAGAGGTAAAGAAGTTGATTGATGCGGGTTTCATTAGGGAGGAAGAAAATCCCATTTGGGTTGCCAACATTGTGCCGGTGAAAAAGAAAAATGGTCAAATTCGAGTGTGTGTGGATTTCAGAGACTTGAATAAGGCATGCCCAAAAGATGACTTTCCATTGCCTGTGACTGAGCTGATAGTTGACTATACGTCTTCTTTTGTGGTGTATTCCTTCATGGATGGGTCATCAGGCTATAATCAGATTCCTATGGATGAGGAAGATCAAAGGCACACATCCTTTCGGACACCAATAGGTATCTTTTGTTATAAGGTAATGCCATTTGGATTGAAAAATACAGAGGCAACTTACCAAAGGGCAATGACCAAGATATTTGATGATTTGATTCACAAGATGGTTGAGTGTTATGTGGATGACCTAGTAGTAAAGGCCCGATCAATTGATGAACACTTTGAGCACTTAAGAGTGGTGCTTGAAAGATTGAGGAAATATTCTTTGAAGATGAATCCTTTGAAGTGTGCATTCATGGTGTCTTCCGGAAAGTTTCTGGGATTCGTGGTAAGACACAGGGGCATTGAAATTGACCCCGCAAAAATCAAGGCGATTAGAGAAATGCCTCCCCCAAAGACTCTCAAGCAACTCCGCTCTCTGCAGGGGCAGTTGGCTTACGTCAGGAGGTTTATTGCTAATCTTTCTGGAAGAATTAAGCCGTTCACTCACCTGACCAAGAAAGATGTACCTTTCAAATGGGAGGCAAAGTGTCAAAAGGCTTTCGAGGACATAAAGGAGTATCTCCTCAAACCTCCTGTCCTCGCTGCGCCTATTCAAGGGAAGCCGTTGGTCCTCTACACTACGGCCTTAGAGGGATCTTTAGGTGCACTTTTGGCTCAAGAGAATGAAGAAGGAAAGAAAAATGCTCTATACTACTTGAGTCGCATGTTGGTTGGGGCCGAACAATCATATAGTCGAATTGAAAAGTATTGCCTAGCTTTGGTGTTTGCCACGAAGAAGCTAAGGCATTACATGTTATCCCACAAGGTCACATTGATATCAAAAGTGGACCCATTGAAGTATTTGATGACTAGGCCTATGTTAACGGGAAGATTGGAAGGTGGGCTATTGCTCTCATGGAGTTTGATATTACTTATGCCCCTCAAAAGGCTATAAAAGGGCAAGCGATGGCCGATTTTCTGGCAGCACATCCTGTCCCCGATGACTCCCCTTTGAATTGTGAGTTTCCAGATGAACAAATTCTATGTTTGGAGGAAAAGGAAGCAGGTTGGGTAATGTTCTTTGATGGATCATCTGCTATACAACCTTCTAAGAGGCCCGAGCTACCTCGAGTTCGAGCGGGAGTGGGTTTGGTTTTTGTTACACCTCAAGGAGGTATCCTTCGCCACTCGATAGCATTGACTGAGCCATGTACAAACAATGAAGCAGAATATGAGGCATTGATTGCTGGATTGGAGCTTGCAATTGGCATGAATATAAGGGAGATGAAAGTGTGCGGAGATTCTCAATTGATCCTTAATCAAGTTGAAGGGATATTTGATGTGAAAAAGCCTGAATTAGTGAAATATTATGAAAGAGCCCAAGAGTTAATGGCCAAATTCTCAAAGATCACTTTTGAAAAAGTGTCGAGAGCTTCCAATGGAATAGCTGATGCTTTGGCTCGAGTAGCTACTCAGTTGAGCAAGCCTGATGGGGAGGAAGTGCAAATCATCATAAGAAATCGACGATCCCTTGCACCTTACCTTTTAGAAATTGAAAAGGGAATGAATGCCAACCTTTTTGTGGATTTGGAGGAATGGGAGGCAGATTTATTGATGGACCCAGATGAAACCATGGAAGTAGAGGTAGATGAAAAGGAAGATTGGAGAAAACCTTTTGTGGATTACTTCAAGTATCAAGTTCTTCCTACAGAGAGGGCCGAAAGAGAACAATTGAAGCGGAGGATTCTCCGATATGTCTATGTGAATGACACGTTGTATAGACGGTCTTATGATCAGTTGTGGTTGAGATGTGTGTCATATGAAGATGTTGGAGTTATGTCCTAGAAGCCAATCATTATGGCTACTTCTATGGTTTATGTTATTGATGATATTTTATCATTTGTTCCTTGATTTATTTATTGATAGATCATTTAGGTTGAGGATCTGAATTGTAGATCTCTATAATTCATTTGTTCATAAATGACAATAATAAATCTAAAGGTGTCCATAATCTTGATAATTAACAAGGAGCATTAATTATCAAATAAGATTAGTATGCAAGTTAAGCGATGATTAAGTTCTACAAATCATAGGTAAGGAGTTACCAACTTAATTGCATATGTATATGTTGTGGAACATAGTACAGGACTTGACCCAAATGAAATAAACATATGGATTGTGTTATGTGTCATTGTTTATTTCATATGTTGTTGATTCTAAGTTTGAGATGCTCAGCTTTTCCACATGAAGATAGGTTCAATAGATATCGTCTAACGTTGATTCCTGATAAAGGCTGCTATACGGACTTTATTTATGTTCTCTTGAATTGTGCGGGGAAAAGTTGTTCATCAAGAAAATCGTATGTCCCTCATTAGTTTACCTAGTGAGTGATGATATCTGTTTGGGCCCCTTGATGGAGATGGATTGTTTGCTAGCAACTTGTACAATCATCTCTATATCAAGAAATGTATAATCTGCAAGAGTGACACATTCTTATCTTGGATTATACAAGGATATCATGTGACATAAGAATCAAACAAGGAAATACTTTTATTTCTTATGCAGGATTGAGATATAGTAGCTGTACACTATTTATGCGAATTGGGAATCATAACGTGTTGCTAGATACCGCTTATGATTAATGGAAATAAATAACGATTTATTCTCCTTGGCCAACGTAGCATAAATCCTCAAAAAGGTCACACAAATAGAACCTGAACCACATGTGTATTATTTATTTGTATTGGAGAATACAAAACATGATGGGTTGATTAATTAATTATATACCGTTATGAACCGTTATAATTAATTATATCAAGGAGATCATGTTAGAATAAATAATGCATAAACCAACCTATTGTTAATTATCATCAATTTGATAATTAAATAGTCTCAACTACATTTAATATAATTGTTAGAATTATATTAAATAAATAGGCTTTAATTTGCTAAGTCTAATTAAGCCCAATTAACAAACAATTAAAAGGCCCATTAATTAATAGATTAATGAGCTAATGAGAGATGGATTCACACTTTGGTGATTTGGGCTAAAGGCCCATATTGATTTCGGCTAGGGTGAGTGGCATCCTTGTAATTTGGTTGAAGTTTGGAAGAGGAATGAGAGCTCTATAAATAGACCCCAAGGGGTGGCCTCTCATCCAACTTTCTCTCTCCTCTCTTCCCTCTTGCCCTAGCCGCCACCTTCCTCTTCCATTGGAGATTTTCGAAATCTCCATTAGAGGAGCTCTCATCCTTTGTTTGTTAGGACCCATGTGTTGGGATTAGCCACATAATTAAGGTGTTAATTGAGATTAAGGTTTGGTTGCTCTAAAAGCTTGCTAGCACTAGCTTTTGAGAGGTGGAGAAGCTTCTTGGTGGATTAGAGGAAGGAGAAGAAGGCGCGGAGTGCACGCCACTGATTCCCACGCCTTGGACAACCTCACAAGAACGATTTGTGAGAGGTATAACATCCTTCCTTTTTCTCTCTTAGTTTTTGGTGCCGATTCGGTGTTTTGCACTAGGTCCTATGCTTGATTGTGTGTTTCTTTGTTCTAATGGTAGAATAAATGAATTTATGACACTTTCTAACAGAAGAAGCCCAAAGGATTGTGAAAGAAGTACATTCGGGTTTTTGTGGAGCTCATCAATCAGGTCCTAAAATGAGACTTCATATCAAAAGGATGGGATACTATTGGCCAACCATGATTGTGGATTGTGAAAATCAAGCAAAGAAGTGCCACATGTGCCAGGTACATGGTGATTTTATACACCAACATCCTAATCCATTACATCCAACGGTGGCCTCTTGGCTGTTTGATATGTGGGGAATGGATGTGATCGGACTTATTGATCTACCATCTTCAAAAGGGCATAAGTTCATTTTAGCAATCACCGATTATTTCTCTAAATGGGCCGAGGCAGTTCCTTTGAAAGAAGTGAGAAGTAGGGATGTCATTCAGTTTCTAAAGAATCATGTGTTATACCGTTTTGGTACACCAAGGGAGATCACATCTGATAATGGCACCGCTTTCAAGAGTGGTGAGATCTATGCTTTTGCTAGGCAACACAAGATAAAGTGGAAATATTCTTCTATTTACAATCCAAGGGCTAACGGACTAGCAGAAGTCTTCAACAAAGTCTTGATTAAACTCTTGAGGAAGACAGTGGGGAATAATCATCGGAATTGGGATGAAAAACTCCAAGAAACACTTTGGGCATATCGCACGACCTATAGAACCCCTACTCAAGCAACTCCCTATTCATTGGCATTTGGGACGGAAGCGGTATTACCATTGGAAATCGAATTACCATCTCTCAGGGTAGCCATGCATGCAGGTTTACCATTGGATAAGCGGGCCCGCTTAAGGCTCGAAGAATTGGATGCCATGGATGAGAAGAGGTTAATGGCTCAACAAAGTCTGGAGCTGTATAGAACACAAATGGCCAAGGCCTATGACAAGATGGAAAGGCCTCGTGCTTTCAAGGAGGGAGATTTGGTGTTGGTCCTACGAAGGCCTATCTTGGGGCGACATCATGGTCCAAAATTTGCCCCAAATTGGGAAGGGCCTTACATCATCAAGGAGGTGTATGAAGGAGGGTCCTACAAACTGGTGGACAAGGAAGGAAAGTGTGTAATTCCACCAATCAATGGCCGATACCTGAAGAAATACTATACCTGAGGAAAGTTCTTTTATCAAAATAATGTGGAATAGAATAGAATGTATATATGTGTATTAAGCCCAATAAATTCAAAGTTCCAGTTTAACAAAAAAAAAAAAAAAAAAAAAAACCCTTTTACAAACCTTAGGCAATGAATTTTCAACAAAATCTAAAATTCCACCATAAATAAATCTCATTCCCAAAATAAACCCAAAGTATTAGCCAATAAAAGGGGTAAGTTTTTGAAAAGAAACTTACCCCGCTTTTGTGAAAATTTACCCTTATATCATAATCCGCGGTCGATGATGAGACTTTCGAGTCTAGGAGAACGCGAAGCCGTGTCAAGGAAAGCGTTAGTGGTCTTCCAAGACACCTATGCCTAATGAAGATTAAGCCTTTGTGGCGTCTGAAGGCATTAAGGCACCGCCCTATGAAGCTATCTGAGGGCACCAAACCCCACATCAATCACGCCCATGCCGTATCAATGCCGATTGAGTGCCATTATGATGAATGCCTAAACCTAATGAGAGGGTAAGCATGAGCGGGTGAGGAAAATAAAAAGGATGACTTGCCTTTTATGGCCCCATAAGTCATTCCTTCTACCAAGATATTCCCAGCTCCATAAAATCCACTAGCCAAAATATAGTGTAGGAAATGTTCGGAGAAGGTGCAAGGAAAATCGAAATGTTCCAGGTTGATGTCAAGAGAGAAATGAAAATTGAAAACAAAGTCTATATGAATCCAAACCCAAGGAAATACAGGCGCGGTCTCAAAATACCCTAGCCTAAATTATGGTTGGATTTATGTGCACAAAATGTGGGTCAAAATACCCACCCAAATTGAAGGAAAGTGTGTGAAATTCATGGGAAAGCCTTGAACATGGAAAGTTGAGCCAGCACAAGTTCGGCGGGGACTAAAGGAATGGAACCCCATATTCCAAGAAGAATAAGTCAATAGAAACCACTGGAATCGCTTGTTCCTATTTCAGAATTGTCACAACCAATTCCAGTGGGGGGCATTTGTTTGACCCAAAAATATTGTGCCAAATTGCATGAAATAAATAGCCCATTTTATGACAAACGAATCCAAGAAAGCTAAAAAATTCACGAAAAATATCAAACAAACTCCACAAATTCCCAAAAAATACCCAAAAATTCCCTATGAATTATGATGAATTATCATGGTTCTAAAACCCAAAAATTGTCTACAGAAACCCCAAAATTCACAAAGAAACTCCTAAATTCCACAAAATTCCCAAAATAAATCCATAAAGAATTTCATAAATATATTTAAACCAAAAAATCCCTTATATTTTTATGAAATTACCCATAAAATTTCATTGAAAAATACCCAAAGGAAGGCCCTTAAATGATTTATTTTGGATGGGCAGCAAAAATATATAAAAGAAATTATAGAAATTGAACGAAAATCCCACAAAATTCCAAGACTTTGGCGCGTCCAACCCATTGCAGCGGATCCCATGGGAGCGGAGTGCGTCGCTGCCCCATTAAATTACCACGCCATGGGGAAATTTTGGATGCACCTGGTTTTTGTGAACCATGCACACGGGAAAATCAAATAACATTTGGCTCACGAAGACCCAGCCCACCCATCTCCTTCTTTCTCATTAATTCTGACGAGCGGGACCCAGGCGAAGCGTCGTCTTCCTCGTTGGTAGAAAGAATTCTCCGCCTTTTACCGCGCTGAAGCCGGGTGAAAAGGTGAAAGTCGTCGTTTTGCGTCGACGTGGCCACCTCGCGCTCCACACACGACAAAACCACCATTCTCCGCCCGTGGTTTTCAAAACTAAGCCCTAGATATCGTGCATTGTGAGCCGTTGATGGAAATGAAGGGTCACGATTAGCTCTCGGCCATTGAAGTGTTGCCCTAGCTTCCAGCCTATATAAACCTCAAATTAAAGCAGCAGAGAAAAAAAGAGGCATCCGCAAAGTTAGGATAGCTTTTAAATTTTGTAGCTTAATGAGCTTAGTTGGTGTGAAATTGTGAGAGACAATCCATCGAACAGTTTAGAAAATAGAGAAAGAGGTAAAAATTAAGCGTTGTATTCTTGTAAACATGAAAATTAGAGTGAAATGGAGATGTTTAAATGGTCAATTTGATATTTGAAAGCTGATTTTCTTTCTCTGACTCTCTCCTTTTCTTCTCCCTTTTTCTTCTTCAATTCCACTTGGTCACAAGCTTTGCCTGAGGTTTTGCTCAGGTCTAGCTCTCTATACTTCGGTTGGGGTCTCCTCAATCCTAGTTCTTTACCTCGGCTGGTGTATCATCAGTTCCTGGGTAGCATCTCCCTCTCCATGGCTTCGACCATGGATAGGAGACCTCATCAAACAGAAATGAGGGGGAGATGCTGCCCAAGTTCTGTTAGAACTTGAGTATAACAGTAATAATACATGCTTTAAATGTTTGGTATGTCGTTTTAACAAAAATACATAAATACATCAATGGTCCAAATCTGTCCAGTGAAGAAAAATAGAAAATGTAGGGTTTCACTTGCATAAAAATACAAAAGTAAATATGGACAGCAGGTATTGTGACTTCTGGACAGCAGGGAGCTTCTTTTTTCCATTTTTGGAATTTTCTGTGATTTTACATGATTTTATTAAGGCATGAAGGGTATTTGTTAGAATAAAAATGTTATTTTCAAAACTGTGGACCTCTCTGCAAAGGTGTTTACATAGAAAGTTCATAAGTATGTTCATGGACATTTATGCAAATTCTCAGGATTTTAGAATAAATGTAAAGTAGTTTTCTCATTTATTTTGTGTTAAGGCAGAATAGGTTTAAATAATTAAATATCTGGCAAAAATTTTTATAAGTTGTTTCCACTGTCTTAAAATGCATTCCTTGTGCATATTGATGTCATTATTATTTGTAGGTATTTGGACCATACTTAGCACTCAAATGATACTCAAACCATTAAAATGCTTGACGATTTATCATGTTTTTCCAGGATTTGGCTATGCCGTCGTTTCTTCTTCCATTTTGCAGGGTTTTAGGTGATATTCGAGTATTTTGATGATTCTCAGCACTTCTTCACGCTAGACGACTCATTCCTAGCATGGAGCAACGCTAGACGTCTCATTCCTAGCACATGGCACCCCTGTCCAGCCTCCACTCGGACTGATCGACCCTCTGTTCGGCCCGAGTGGATCTCTGCTTGGACTTGGCGCGACACAGAGCCACAGCCGCCACCTTTTCTTGACCACTCGGACCGAATGGATACCTGTTCGATTCGAATGCTCCAGATGCTCGACCCAAACATTGCCTAAGGTTGGCAAGTCTCTCCACATTAGCGTTCGGACCGAGTAGATCCTCTGCTCGGGTCGAACAGGAAGCCGACTTAGCATGTTTTGGCAACTTTTCAAGAAAGGAATACCATCTTTTGGCAAGATCTGGCCGACCTAGTACCCTAACTTGCTCCCCAAGTGCCTGAGACGAGTATATAAGGCAGCCTCTTCGACAGAAAAGGGGCTGGTACCTTGGAGGTGATTTTGACCCTTGTTTTCACCACAAACCCTAACTTTACCTTTGTCTTGATGCGACGGCAGCAGCAAGGAGTTGAGGTTCACGCATAGCATCTTTCCACTGCTCATAGGATTGATTGTTGGAGTTTAGAAGGAGTATTTGTTTATTTCTTCTCTTACTTTTATGATTTCTCTTATGGCTTGTATCTTATTAATTCTGCACTTTATTATTGTTATTTATGCTACTATGTTAGGCTAGTTTTTATGTAGTCTTAGGAGTAGGAAAGTAATGGATGTTTGGATGTTATGACTTGATATATTTTGTTATAATATGACTTGTTATTGATCTGTTTTGTATTATTGATTATTACTTGATTGAATTGCTTGGCTTGATTTGATTATACTTCTAGATATGGCCACATCTAGTTAAGTCTAAAGTTGAATAGGTTAAGTTAGTTTGATTGAGAACTTGGAGTAAATCTGTGATCCGAAAGGGGAAATTAGTTAGCATCAAAAGTGCAACGTTTAGATAGGTTCAAAAGATCATCTAAATATTCCTAAGAACACAAACAGATCAGTTAGGTTAATTAATTTCTATACCAAATGTTGTGAATTAGTTAATCCTATTAGGGTGAGTTTAGATTGACCAGACCCTTGCCCAACAAGCGAAAGCTGAGGATTAGAAGTTTAGGATCAACAAACAAGCCCTAGATCGAGTTATAGAGTAACAAAGTAAACTTGTTTGAGCACCTATGCCTACTGCTCGGACCGAGTAAGGTCGTTGCTCGGGTCGAGCAGGTGGCATTTGCTTGGTTTATTTGTTAAGTTATGAAAGTAACTTGATCGATAATTCCGAGTCCAAACTAAAGTGAAATTCGAGTCCTAAGACGCCCTTTTATTCTGTTATTAAACCCCAAAAATTTACTATTGTTTGTTAGTCAAATCCCTACAACAAAAGACTCAAAAATATCCCTTAGTTAGTTTATTATTGCAATTGTTTTTATCTTATTATTTATTTACAGTTATTTAATCCAAAATTCACTAAAAATCATCTGTCTAGATTTTGAGAACAAATAAGTCTAGTATTCATTAATCCGTCCCTTGGGTTCAACCCTAAAACTTTACTAAACCACGACTAGTGAGGTTAAGTCTTAGGTACAAATTTATTTGATACTTAGGTTTTAAGCTTTCATCACATATTATAATTTCTGCAAATAGTTTTCATGCATCTCAGCAACTCAAGACAGAAATCATTGGAAACAGTAAAGGAGTTATATAAAAACAAATCTGAAAATTGAGAAAAACATAAAAGTCCTTGCTTTATCCTCTGCATCAATTTAAACGCTTAAAATACATCCAATATGACCTATGTTGAGCATCAAAACTAATTCCTTTACTGTAAAACCACTTACATGCAAATTGAAATCGAAATAAAAATGTAAAAATTGACAAGTTCTGCCCCTGTGCTCTTCAAACCAAATTACAGTGTTTTAAATTAAAATAAAGACATAAACTCCATATATTTGAGCTCCTGAATCTACCTACATGGTTGCTGGTGCAAGAAAATAACTCTGTGGGCCCCACAGCAGAAGTTCAGATCAGACGACAGCTAGGTCGATTTGCCTCAGTTGAATTAACCTCCTTCCAGGCTTCTACAAGAGTAATTAACTTCACCATTGTCTTCAGTACACTCTCTCGAGTACAGGAAACCTAATACTGGCAGAGGGGATAGTCAAAATACTCCAATCGCCATTAATGGAGGCTCGAGCCTTCCCAAGTTCTACCGCCCGATACAAGCTTCCGCAGAGAAATCTAAGTGCACCCACCTCTTCCTCTCGCCTTCACGATCCCATTGCAACCAAAATCGACTGACACGGTTGCCTGAGTCATCGCATTTCCATCGGAGAAAAGACAGGAACTAATTTGCAAAAATACCACCCCTGTCGGAGAAGAAAGCGTTCAAACGCGAGTTCTCACGGATTTTCTGTGACGAACAACGTGTGGCAAATCAATCCACTCGCTATACGAAGGCCAGAATAGAGTCAGCGCGAATTCAACCCAGTCAGCGCCACGTGGCCCAATCGCAATTTTCCAAATCAGCATATATTTCAAAAAATTCATTAAAAATAGTAAATAACTCAGAAAAATTCAAATGAAATATCCATAAAATCCTAAAAATCTGTAGAATCTAGATTTACTGATATTTTGTTATGAAATTATGTCAATTTGTGCCTCTTTTATATTTTCAAAGTATTTTTCCTTAAAAATTGAATTTTATAAATTGCCAAAACTTCAAAAACTCACCAAAATTAGTAGGAATCTCAGAAAAATCCAAATTAAATATCCAAAAACTTCTAAAAATCTAAATAAACCAAATCCAATATTATTTTTATGTGATATTTAAAATATATATATATATATATTTTAAAGTATTTTTATTATGAAAACTCAATTTTATAAATTCTAGAAAAATAATCAAGTACCTTAATAAATTTTCTAAGTAATTTTATAAATTTTCTAGTCAAGTATTATCAAAATCAAAAATAGATTTGGCAATATCTGGAAATTTTATTTTATTTTAATAAGATTTCTAAATATATATATATATAATTATATTAAATAATAAGTTATCATTATCAAATAATAAATAAAAATCATAACTCCTAATTAAATAATAAATTTTAAATAGATAAGTAATAAATAAATTTTTAAGTAATAAAGAGCAAATTAAATGAACAAGTTGTCATAAATAAGTCTTAAATTGTAAATAATAATAAATTATAAATAATAAGTAATTTAATAACCATAAATAAACAATAAATAATATAATATCAAATACAAATCAAATCAAATTAAATCAAATTAAATTGAGTTAAATCAAATCAAATCAAATCAAATCAAATGAAGCCAAATTAAATCAAATCCTATCAAATTGAATCAAATCAAATCAAATGAAATCAAAGTTCCTTTTGTTCTCACAAGCCCCTAAATGGCCGAGAAACCCAAAACCTTTTATTCTCACAAGCCCCAAATGGCCGAGAACCAATTCTCACAAGCCCTCAAATGGCCGAGAATTATCAAACCAAATCCCTTCGTTTTCACAAGCCCCTAAATGGCCGAAAACCGATCCTTTGAGCCCCTAAATGGCCCAGGACCATGAAATCAAATCACCCTCATAATATAAATTTCGAATAGACAATTTCAGTGTTAGTCCTAAATTCAAATAGGCAGTTTTAGTTTTAGCTTTAATTTTAGTTTTAGTTATTCTTAAATTTTAGATATTCTTAATTTTAGATAGTCTTAGTTTTATATGCATTTTAGACATTTTCAATTGGGCCCCGTCAATTAGGTTTGGTGCCATCAATTGAATCCGGTCTAAGCCCAAAAGGAATAAATCATTTATATTCTCAATTGTGCTCCCGTCAATTAGGTCTGGTGCCATCAATTGAGTCCGGTCCAAGCCCTAAAATTAACTTAAACACAAAACCATTCAAATAATGACTTTTCTAGCCTATTACATTTAATTTCTCGAATCTCTTAATCAGAGGTTCTCGTGGGAAACCACGGGGTAATTAATAATAGGGGATTGCGCCTATTGGAAAGAAAGGATCCACAAATTAATAAATCCTTACGAGAATGGATTCTAGTCGATGTTCTCTGGTCGTTAAGAGGCATCAGCACTTGAACCCAGGCTCGTGAGGGGTGAATCTAAGGCTTGTACTCGTTCTTGAGGAAACCCTATTATTCTTCGAGAAATGACAAAAAAGTCCACCCAATAACGTTATGAAACGTTAAAAAAATCTGACTGTAACGTTATAAAAATCCAAGAAAACGTTGCTAGACATTCCTCAAAACGAGTAAGGAAATTTCATAGCCAGAAACCAAAAGAAAAAGTTCAAACGTTATACAACGTTATGAAGCGTTATACGATGTTTGAACTAGAAAACTGGATTTTGTTATTCTTAATGTTCAAGCGTTATACAATGCTATGAAGAGTTATACAACGCTTGAACCAGAAAACTGGATTTTACTAAACAGTTTTCAAGCGTTATACAACGCTTGAGAAAGGAAATTGGATTTTGCTGGATTCTTGAGCTTTTTTGCTATCTAGACCATTTCAAGGATAATTGAGGACTAAAGTATACATTCTATCCTAGTCTAAGCTAGCCTACAAGCTCCCTAATGACTTGATCTTGATCTTGCATTAAACTTTTATCTAAGTCTTTGAATATCCATCTTCTCCTTATAAAACTCAAAGAAGATTGTTAAATGCCAAATGATATTGTTTTGTAATCGACAAACTGAGAGTAGTTTAGTACAACAATCTTTCCCTTTTGACGATTTGCAAAACAATATCATAAGTAAAGTGATTAAATTTTAGCATTTCACAAGCTTTACTACAATTCTCTCCCTTTTTGTAAATCGACAAAAGGTGACAATTGTAGAAGCTCCCCCTAAATTTATGGCTCCCCCTTAATTGTGAAGAAAGGAAATTGGAGAACCAATTTAGGGCACTACACTAAGTTGTGTGACCAATTTAATCTCAAGAAACATATAATCAATAAATAAAAGATACTTCTCTTAAATATTTGGCTTATAAGACCGAGGATAAAATTAGTATCTAGGTCACATTTGGTACCATACCATTAGTTCTACCACTTGAGGTACTAACGTTTGGAACCCATTTACCTTTGGAATCACCATTTGATTTTCTAAGGTTGCAATCCAAAGAAATATGACTTTTTGACAACAATAAGTACAAAAGGCATTGGTTGGCTTAGGTATGGTAGAACCCTTGACAAAATGAGATTGGTAGTGGCTCTAAGGTATTCAGCCTTCTTCTTAGGATCGTCGGATGAGGCTATGAAATTCTTTTTGTGATCATTTTTGAAATGTTGGAAAACATTCCTGATGTGTAGCTAATAATACCCTAAAACTGTTAGGAAATGCTCATATTTTAATTTTAGATTAATTACAATTAATTAATCACCATTAACAACAAGCAAATCAATAGATCTAGTGCTAAAGCAATCACACGTCAAATCAAGAGAGAAGGTAGGAGAAATTGTACCTCTCATGAAATCGCATTCATGAGGCTCGAATCCATGGCATGGGAGTCGATGGGGTGCACTCCGCGCCTTCTTCTCCTTCCTCTAATCCACCAAGAAGCTTCACCACCTCTCAAGAGCTTGTGCTAGCAAGCTTTTAGAGCAACCAACATTTAATCACAATTAACACCTTAATTATGTGGCTAATCCCAACACATGGGCCCTAACAAACAAAGGATGAGAGCTCCTCTAATGGAGATTTCGAAAATCTCCAAAGGAGGAGATAGGTGGCGGCTAGGAGAAGAGGGAAGAGAGGAGAGAGAAAGTTAGATGAGAGGCCACCCCTTGGGGTCTATTTATAGAGCTCTCATTCCTCTTCCAAACTTCAAACAAATTACAAGCATGCCACCATGCCCTAGGCGCCACCTATATGGGCTTTTAGCCCAATTTACCAAATGGCAAATTCATCTCTCATTAGCTCATTAATTCTATTAACTAATGGGCCTTTTAATTATTTGTTAATTGGGCTTAATTAGACTTAGCAATTTAAAGCCTATATATTTAATATAATTCTAACAATTATATTAAATGTAGTTGAGACTATTTAATTATCAAATTGATGATAATTAACAATAGGTTGGTTTATGCATTAATTTATTCTAACATGATCTTCTTGATATAATTAATTATAACGGTTCATAACAGTATATAATTAATTAATCAACCCATCATGTTTTGTATTCTCCAATACAAATAAATAATACACATGTGGTTCAGGTTCTATTTGTGCGACCCTTTGAGGATTTATACTATGTTGGCCATGGAATTAAATCGCTTATTTAATTCCAATAATCATAAGCGGTATCTAGCAACACGTTATGATTCCCAATTCGTATAAATAATGTACCGTTACAATATCTCAATCCTGCATAAGAAATATTAGTATTTCTTTGTCTGATTCTTATGTCACACGATATCTTTGTATAATCCAAGATAGGAATGTGTCATTCTTGCAGATTATACATTTCTTGATCTAGAGTTGATTGTACAAGTTGGCCAAACAATCCAACTCCATCAAGGGGCCCAAACAGATATCATCACTCATTAAGTATATTAATGAGGGACATACGGTTTTCTTGATGAACAACTTTTCCCCGCACAATTCAAGAGAACATAAATAAAGTCCTTATAGCAGCCTTTATCAGGAATCAACGTTAGACGATATTTATTGAACCTATCCTCATGTGGAAAAGCTGAGCATCTCAAACTTAGAATCAACAACATATGAAATAAACAATGACACATAACACAATCCATATGTTTACTTCACTGGGTCAAGTCCTGTACTATGTTCCAATAACATACACATATGCAATTAAGTTGGTAACTCCTTACCTATGATTTGTAGAACTTAATCATCACTTAACTTGCATACTAATCTTTTATGATAATTAATGTTCCTTGTTAATTATCAAGATTATGGACGATTTAGATTTATTATTGTCATTCTAATGAATGATCCACAGAGATCTACAATTCAGATCCTCAACCTGAATGATCTGTCAATAATAAACTCTAGGAACAAATGATCAAATATCATCATTAACATAAACTAAGAAAATAAGTCATTAAAAATTGACTTCTAGGACATAACTCCAACAAAAACAACCTAAAATGTACCGCAAGTGTACGATAATTTGTTGGTATAGTCGAGTGTCCATTTCCACATGACGGTTCAATTGAGTATTATGTTTACTTTTTCACAAAATTTAGGTCGGTAAAATTGAATTCGTTTTGGTTTCAAAACTATAACAAAACAGGGCAGAAAGCAAATAAACTAAAACAAAGGTAAAGTAGTAACAATTTTGGTGGTTTTCTAGTAAATTATGGTAATAAAACGTCCTAGGATTTCTGTAGTCACCTTGGTTAGAATTTGGGCCGTCAACGTGCGCAATTTCGCATCACACGTTGACTTTTACTGGACCAGTCTGATCTTGTGTGTCCCGCACAGGGACAAACTGATACACTACAACTCTTAGTTGATGGTGCAATTCATGATAATTTGGTTTATAATAGTATAGGGCTGCTCTATTCGGACTTGGACTCCCTAAATCGCAGTCGTCGCATGTTGGTTATGGTATCGTGACCGGAACCTAGTCTAACACCCCCATTAGGCTAATTAACCCTCAACTTTTGTGTGTTGGCTTAATTATCCTAAGTCCACAAGTTGGTTTACTAAGGTATCTAACCGATTTTCGCCTAATTAGAAATCTTCTCCTTTTGGGATACAAATTGGTCACCTTTCGGCTCCTAATCACTTACTCAATTCAATCAATTAGTTTACACCTTTAGCCAAAATCGAGTATGCGCATTCACCCAATAGGAGGTTCAACACAAGCAAGCATAAACAATAAACAACCAACAAGTGATATACCATAGAAATCAAACATCAAGTCATTACATCAATCCTAACCTTGGTTCAAACATAGCCCTAGAACTAACTAATCTAGCCTAACATAATGCAAATACAAGCAAAATATAGAAAACGAAGTGATACAATCTCCATAGAATCAAAGAGAAGGAAGGAGGAAGGCAAAGCCCCCTGTTGAAGCCTCTTCCTTACTCTAGATCTGAGATATGGCAGCTTGGGTCGAATGATGGTAGAAATCTGATCAGAATCTGGCTCACAAGGCGGAGAAACCCTCTGTCTAGCCCGCACGGGATCCTGTCCAGGCCACACAGAGGAGTTAAAAGGTGGATTTGGGTCAGTTTTTCTTGGAGGCGCCGCCCTAGAGGTGAGAGAAGGTGAGGAACCCTAAATCCTACGCTTTGAGCGCCTTAAATAGGTGTGGGGCTAGTGTTCGGACTCCCATGCGGGCTGGACAGGCTCTGGTGTGGGTTGGATGGGCTAGGAATGAGTCATCTGGCCCATATTGTTGTCTAGTGCCATCCAAGTCGTATGGAATCTGGTGCAGGCCGCATGGAAGTTTCTGTGCATGTCTTTTGGACCAAATTTCACCAAATTATTTCCAAGTCCCTAAAAAATGTAAATCAACCCAAGAAGTATCAGAGTTCTACAAATATAAACTGAAATAAATATAAAATAAAGGTATTGAGTTATAATTTAGGGTAAAGTCCGGTAAAAAGACATATAAATGACTGATATCAATTCCTTTTTGGGTCATTTGTAGAAATAAGATATTGCTCTTTAAATTCATAAAACCATCCATCGGATCCTCTAAATAATTATTTCAGGCAACTTTATGCAGAAAATAGTTTATGATAATGGAACATAAAATGATCCCTTATGTTATTAACCTTTACATTTGCAGTATCTAACATATCCTTTCTGCAAAATTTGAAATAAGTAAACATTTGCACAAGTAATTGCATGTAATATAACAAATGAAGCAACTAACTGAACACTTATATAAATACACATGAATTAGAGCATGACAACATTACTAAATATGTCCAATTAACATAATCTCATCCATATATGTATTCAACACAACATATAACGAAACTTACTGAACGTTTGTAGAAATAAGATAATAATATAATCCCTAGATGTATGTAATATAACATGTATAAGCAACTAACTGAACACTTTATGTAACCTAACATAACATTTCCAATATCTAACACATTCTTTGTGAAATTTTTGAAGTAAGTTAACAACATGATTCCTTAATCTGAAAAATAGATCGGACTGTACCTCTACCTACGTGGCTTCTTGACTCCTCTGGTGGTCGGAGTGCGACGATCTGGATGGACGCGACTAGGGTTTCAGGCGATCTGGTCAGATAGGAGAAGAGAGGAGGCATCTAGTTGGAGGCGACTAGGGTTTGATCTAGTCGGAGGCGGGAGAGGAGAGGAGACGACGGATCTCATCTGGTTGGTGGCGACGGAGGCGATCTAATCTGATTTGGGTGGTGGCGACGGAAGCAGGAGAGGTGAGGAAGTGATCTGGATCGGAAGAAGCCATGGAAATGAGAAGCGATGGATGGAGAGGAGAAGCCATGGCGATATGGTCGGAGCCTCGGAGGCGATATGAAGCGATGCGAGAGGAGAGAGAAGAGAGAAGAGAGAGAAGGAGAGATTAGATCTGATTTTGGAATGGAAAATGAAAGAGAAGAGAGGGAAATCAAAGGACGCCTCTGGATATCACGTGATTATCATGGGCAGCGCACATCTGGATGGTTAGATGGTATTTGTTCGAATGGTATATATACTAAATACCATTAAAAACTGCGGTCCATATTATCTCTTCCAACGACATGCGATCTGAGCCCTCTTATTTTCGTCGATTGATTGATCTAAATTTATGTTAGAAGTTTACCCTTCTTAATTACCCTTTTTAGAAGTTACTTTTGCAAAAAAAAAAAAAAAAAAAAAAAATCTCGCAGAAAATTTATGCCAAATTTTTTTGATAAGTTTTTTATGGCACATATTTTAGATTTATAGTAGAAATTTTGACAAGTTTGACGAAATCGATTGAATTATTCTCAATCTAAAAAAACATAGCGCAGCGAAGTGCAACTGTCATGTCTAGTATGAATTAACATAAGGAATATGCATTAAACAAGAACTTTAGTCATCTAGTGTAAGTACCGTAGATATATTAGTGATAATTTGATGTAAGATTTTCGTTCATAAAAAAATTAGAAAATTTCAAAAGTACATCCGTAACAACACCTTTTATATATAATTTCATAGTTATTTCACGTAGCACTTTTTTTTAAAAAAAAAATAGTAAACTGAAAATACTTTTCATTTTGTATGTCTGGTAAAAGTTTTAGAAGTTGCAATTAAGTCAAAGTACAATATTTATAGATTAAATTTTCAATAGAATTTTGAAACACGTCAAGTTGAGTCATTTGGGAAAGATATGTCCAAAATATTGATTGCAATCTTGCAAAACAATATTGCACAAGTATATTTTTATTTTTATTAAATTCTTTGGCTATAATACTTGCTCTTTGATTCAAATATTTCTTTATTTTTTCCAACATTCATCACTAAATCATTATATTACCAATGTACAAAATATTCCAAATGAGTCAAATATAGAAACTTCCAGATGGTCAAAACAAAACTCATGAGATTACATAAGCATAGCATTTTTAAAAATAATTTCTTATGCATAAGTATACCTAAAAAGGCACCGTAAGTATGAGAACACAATGCCAAACATGTTTGAATACTCAAACTTTGTATGATTCATTGTTATATATATTCAATGATAAATTGAGATAATACACAAAATATGCTCATACTTAAATGAATCTCTTAAGAAATTGGAGAAAATAAAAAATATTAATATGAACAAAAAAAACATGTCATTTTCAAAAATGAAAAAAATAAAAAAATAGGAGACTTCGTTGTACGTTGTAAAAAATTTAAAAAATTAAGAAAACACAGTATTATATATATTCTTCATAATGTGTATTGCATCACTGTAAGAGTACACGGAGAAGCACTCCGTTGCACGTTGATTGGTGCACACCCTGGGTGTGTTGTTACACTTCAAACTTTTTTTTCCCTAATCAAGTGAAGATCATGCATCATGGGTTTGCTATCCTTAGCTCATATGCGGTGCTTTAATTGAAATTTAAAAACCTCTAATTATTCTTTAAATCTACATGTGTTAGTTGGTTGGATGAAGCTTAGGCTATGTCCATGAATTGAATCTCATTTAGAACCAGCGAGTATGCAATTGAACTTTCATGAAGGATATTTAGACTTTTTATTTGCATTTATGAGTTGAATGTGGCATGTGAAATTTGATGGTGATTTTTGACTGAAAGTTTCAATATTTTTGGATTCACATGGACTCATAATCCCTTTGTTTTTGCTTATTTGAGCAAACAAATAACTTCTCTCACTAATTTTTATCCAAATTTAGGGAGCATTTCAAGCCAGAGTTTTTAAATAGGATTGATGAAGTTGTCATATTCAACCCACAATGTCATGATCAAGTAAGGAAAGTGGCGAGACATCAAATGAACGATGTGGCACTACGACTTGCTAAGAGGGATATTTGCTTGATTATTACCGATATTGCGTTGGATATGATTATGCCAAAATCTTATGATCCTGAGAGTAAAAAAACCCTCAATATTTCCTCATATTATATGGCTAGGGAGTTTGATCATACTTCTTCACATGTTCTCATGACAAGTCTTTGTGAAAATATATTTTTTTGTTATATTGATAAAGAAGATGGATATGGTGTGAGACCAATTAGGAGATGGATAAAGAAGCATGTTGTCACGTCCCGACTATCAAAGATGTTGATACAAGAGGAGATTGATGACAACTCAACTATGTACATTAAATTGCTTGATAAAAGTAGGATGATTGATAAAAATAGATGTTAAATACGAGATTCTGATATTCATCGGAATATATATTCTGAATAATTGGATGTACAATTTTAATTAATGTATTTTTTTTTCACAAAACAGAAAGCTCAACAACTTTTGATTATTAGTGGGAGAGTGAGGACCTCTTCAGCCTGAAATAAAAACACTATCATCCTCGGTAATAGTATCGATATCCTCAAAACAAAACAATTTTTACTTTTAGTTCAGCAAACAACTTTCGTTCAAAAAAAAAAAAAAAAAAAAAAAAAAAAAAGATATATGGCGATTGCCGAGGGAATTGATGTTCCTTGGTATTCATGCTAATGATAATGATGTTGTGATCTACTATATATGATTAGAACTATGTTGATGCTACAAAACTGTACACTGAACCATCAATCCATCATACGATCACTAAGGCTTATAGGCAGCGTAGGAAAAAAAAACGCATCTCATGTCAACACTAATATGAATATATGATGATTCCTTGATACCTATAAATAAAAAATAGTTTTTTTTTATTTCAAATAATTTATTTTGCAAGTACGATCAACTCATTAGTACTTCCACATATTGAGACACGCAAGACTTAAAAAAAAATTATGAACGTAGAATTTTATTAATTTTTATACTTATACCTTTTAAAATAAGAAGAAATTAAATTAGCACGTCTATTGACTTATATATTGATGCATCGTAAAGGAGGAATTTTTTTATATTATTTAAAAATAATAAGAATTTGCTAAGTTTTTTAAATCAATTGAATAATATTAATATGTTTTCAAATATTTCATATTTGATAGATGGTCTATCAAAATAATCGAAATTTTTTATTTTTTTATTTTTACAAAGGTTTTCGTGTGGATAGATTATTTTTAATTGGAGTAATAGATAATGTCATAATGATCGAGTAGCAAGGGTATGGAAATTCTTCTAAACTCAAAGCTCAGAACATAGTCTCGACTTGCTAGTTTGAAAGATCCAAAGGAACATTAGCTTCAGAGTTTTGATAAATATCTCCGATTTTCTCTATGTAATAACAATATAACATTGTCCTAAATTCAAACTGCAAGTACCTTCGGCTGTCAGCGGTCCACACTCTACACGGTCTCTCTGGCATTTTGGTTGTCAGTTCAGATTTTCTTTATTGAAATAAAACTATCACACTTTTAAAAAAGTTTATGACAAGATTTTACCCAAAATAGCAGTCAAAAGCTGCGAGTCTAAAACATGTATAGTCATATTTGAGCAAAAAGATTTTGGTGGCGATTGGTTGAGGAATTGGCAGATGAATAAATTATGTAATATAAAATTTTATGTCAAGTTATGTAGTCGGTATTTGGTTGTGGAATAAGTAGAGTTATGGCACAAATTATTATTTTATTATTATTTGTGCTAGTAATCATAATATTATTTGTCATTATAATTTGAAAAAAATATTATTTTATTTTTTATTCCATTTGTGGGGCCACCTACTTAACTTATACCACCTTTTTTGATGGTATAGGTTCTTTTACCTTATTTCATGATATGCAAAGAGTGTTTGGTAATATAAATTGAGGAATAGAGGAGTTATTCCTTTTTATTACTTTGTTAGAAGAAGATGCCACGTTGCCACGTCTTGGCCAGATAATGAAATAGCTAACTAGCTCGTTGATAATTATTCTTGGCGTAATATAGAAGTAATAAATCAATAAAAAAATAGCGCCTTGCTTGGACAAGCCAGGATGAACTTTTCATGCCTTCCCTGTCCTCCGCGGCTATGCCAACCTCACAACTGCACCTACTGCTCCTGTTGCTCAGTAATAATGCAAGTCTTTTCCTCAATCTTGATCTCACATCCCGACAAGCCACTTTGGAAGCTGCACCCGCCTAATTTCTCCTCCAGTTCCTTTTACAAGCTCTTCAAGACCACCTCTGCTCCACTCTCAGACCTAAGGCTGATCTGGAAATTAAAGGCACCACCCAGGATGATTGTTTTCGCTTGGCAGCTGCTTCAGCAAAGAATTCTTCAGAAGAGAAGCTGACACCTAGCTAATAGATGCCCCCTTTGCTCTGTTGCGTTGGAGACGCCTCAGCACATCTCCCAAGACTGCTCTTTCTTTGTTTCGGCAGTTCAGAGGGTCTACCGATTAGCTGCCATCACTCAACCTTGCCGTGCCAGCATTGCTTCTTTGTTGATGTCTTCCGTACCAGAAAAGAAACAGAGAGAACTGTTACTCATCACTTGCTTTAAAGTTTGGAGAGAAAGATGTAACAAGAATTTCTCCTCCAACTTCAAGCCTTCCTCTACAATAGCAGAAGAATCACTCTCGGAATGGGATTCCCTCAATACCCCACCTGCTTAATCTCCTAAGTTGCTGTTGGCTTGTTGACTTCTTTTTTCTTTCCTTCTTTTTTTTTTTTCTTTTCTTTTCTTTTCTCTACTCTTCACCTTTTGTCTCATTTCCTTAATTCTTTTTCCTTAGGGTTTTCCCTCTAAACTCTCAAATTTTGTAACATCGTAACTTTCTTTTAATTTATAAAAGTTTTGGGGCCTGACCTTGCTTTCTTCAAAAAAAAAATAATAGAATAAAATAAAATAAAAATAACAAAGGAAGCACGAAACCTTAGAAGTATGGCAGTAACAAAAAAAAGACATTAAAGAAAAACCTTAGAATGGTGATAACAGAGAAACTTCACCTCCGAAGTATGGCAGTGAAAAAAAAAAAAAGGAATGAGTAGAAATCAATTTAGAATGATTAACCTAATAAGATTAAGTCAAAAGAAAACGACATTAAAGATTGGTTAACGGTGAACAATGAAGAAATTAAGAATGTCAGATTAGATGTAAAATTAAAACCAAACAATTGATCAGTACCAAGTAAAGGACTGGTACGTACTGTCGCGTACCCAATGAACCAAGGAAAGTAAACAGTAATTGGAAGGAGAACATCTTTCAAGAGAGACGAAGCTCATGTGATTATAGATTCGCGAAATCCAGTGGCTGGTAGATTAGTTTCATGGGAAACATATCAGCGGGTAAGGATATGTCAGGGAGTCATCCAAATGCGTTAAAAAGAAGCATGAGATTGTTACACTGATCTTGGGGAGGAGGGAGCAAATCTTAAGTAGGCCGTTATTGTACATTATGGAGTCTTTTGTGGCTGTTTTATATAATCAAAGACGTAGTGCAAACCAGGTGATTCGCCCCCTTTGAAAATATTCACAACCGAAACAAAAAATCACGACCAAGAACAAGAGGAAGAAATTAAATTAAAGAGGCCTATGTCAATTATGGCTGGATGGTACCGGGGGACCGACCCACCCTGTGTGTAATATTAAGCAATTTATTGAATGAATAATGAATTAGATGCACGGAGTGCTCCAATTGCCAAATTAGTACCAAAATTGGCAACCTGACGATGCGCGTATGCTTAGTGATTGACTAATTAACTCTTATTACTTATTAATCAGGGAAAGGCTAGTGGGTTGATCAAGTAAAGAAGAGTAAAGAACCAGTGGAATGGCCACTGAAGGCCTGTGTTAAGAATTTACTCCTTACAGTCATAAATATTATTTTATCTTGTAGAGTCACTTTTGGTGACTCAATTTTTTTAGTGCAATGACATAGAACCCCTTGTTGGGGGCTCTTAGTTCAAAAAAAAAAAAAAAAGTCATAAATATTATAATTATGAATAAAAGAAAAAGAAACACTTGTTGGTTCTTTAAGCTGCAGTTAATGTAGGACGTTAATATTATTACATTTTTGTTAACCGCAAAAAATATAATCATTCTAACCATTGAAAATAAAACATCCTTATAATTTTACAATGAATAAATTGAAGGAACTTAAAACATATGGAACAAAAATATAATCAATTAAAAGATAAACAACATATATATACGATAACATTGTAAAGTTATGATAAACTTATGATTGTTTAGTTCGGCTATCACATAGCAAAAGTTATCAAGAAAAGAGCATGCCCAAACAAAACCAATTTAACCATCATTCCAAAATAATTATAATAGTTATAGCTATTCAAAGTATGATAACCAAAATTTGAATTTTTTGCTGCTTAAGCCAACAAAAAAATGTACTGGATACTACGCGCATAATAGGGTGCGCACCCAAGAGAGAGAAGGATGTGTAGAGAGCAATGAGTTGCGAGAGTTCCAAGTTGCTCATTAGGAAATGGGATCAGGTGTTGCACAACACTCTGTACAGTGCGCTCTCAGACGCTAAATCTGATGGATATGGAAGCCCCGTGCATATAACTAGATTGATAGGCCCACAAAAAATGAACCGCCCGATCAAAATCGAACAGCTCGTGGCGTATGCGCTAAATCTGATGGATATGCGCTACACACGGTGTCGCGCGACACCAGAATCAGATTCATTCATTAGTCATAACTAATTAGTGTAGAGAGATGAGTGTGAGAAAGAAGAAAGGTAATACGCTCGTTTCACATCATGTCAAAATGAAGAGGAAGAGGGATGGTAGAGTTTATTAATATTAAATAGTATTGGGAAGGGAAAAAGTAAAAGTGTCTTTGAGTGTTGGAAAGATTCAACAAACAATTCTGTTGGTATATTTAATTAAAGCCGTCTATCAAAAAATGATCTAACGGATATAAATCTGTGGCATTTGGTGACAGCAAATTTCAGGAGCACTGGAACGGAGGAACCTTCCTCCTATCCCAAAGCAAATTCTATCATCATTTGATTGAACAACTAAAATAGGATATAACCTAAACAAATCAATCCACTATGAGAAACCACCCATAAGCAATTGTCTAAGATTTATGTTTAAAGCTCACAATCCAAAAAAATTAGTTCCTAACATGTGCAATGTTACCAAATTATATTGCATCTGGAAAAAAATCATCATTCACATCTAGTATTTTCCTTGTTAACAACATCTTTAAATCATCATCTAGGCATTCTTTAATAGCTCTGATATTAACCTAAATTCACCTAAGATTTCAACATAATTTTTTGTTGAAAAGTTGAATTTAGAAAGAAATAATAGTCAAAGAGTATTAGATTCGAAAAAGATCATATTATCAGCTTGGAAATTTTGTAGAGTTAGAATGGTGTCTATAGCTTCTGGAGTCACCTTCAAACACCTGCCTCAAATTTTCTACAATTTGGAGATCTCAAAAATCTCTCTCTAGCATTTTCCTCACATATTCCATGGATGGTTTGTCAAACACAAGGATTTACATTTTCTGTACCATTCTCTCGCTGAATTCAGTTTGAACCTGAGAATGATTCAAATCTAATCAATTTTTCAAGGATAGGCTATCTTATGGATAAAACATTTTAAATAAAAAGTGTTTTTGTATCCTGTGGATGATGTTATTAGGAACTTGTTGCAGAAATATTTCCTCACCACATTATGAGTTGTACAAATCAATATTAGGTGTTATCAAAACTATTTTGTTTGAAAAGTCAATCTCCCTTCCCATCACATTAGATAGCTCCCCAAAACTAATTATGCTAGACAAAATATTTAACCCTGTTTTAGAGACTTCCTCCACACTTTAAAAAAGTAATATATATCGAAAATGGTTGTCTATAGACCTCAATTAATTGGTTGGTATGCCTTAAAAAACAACCAACATATGACAAAATTAGAATAACACAAAGGAATTTGTAACTCAAGTAGAGACATACCATATAAGCACAAACATTATGAAATACATTTTGGATGAAAATGAAAAAGGTTTGACATGAGAAATAAAATTATATAACCCTAAAGATCCTAACAATCGTGACACGGGATTTCTATCAAAATATTGTATTATATCTATTCTGATAAGAAAATTTTCATCACGAAACAATTCATTGACAAGAGTCTTGGCTAAATTAATTCTCATCCATGAGTCGCCAACAAGATTGTTAGGATCTTGTTTACGTAGAGAACTAATTACTAATCAAAGCTCGCTTTAGCTAGTGGAGAGTTAAAATGCTTTCGTGCCGGTGACAATCTCAACATATAAATAAAATGTAGTGTCTTTTCTCAGGAATTTAAGGTTATCAAGTTGAAGAGTCGTTAGGGATCGATTCATTTACTTTGCTAAAAAACTAGCATTGACATTTGAAAAAACATTTCAAAGTCAACATTGATATTAAGGAAATTTCTATTGTAAAAATTTGTCTCGTTGTGATTGAATATATTTCAAAGTCGGTAATAAATTTGCTTCCAGATTTACGACAAAAATTGCCTTATGAAAATTGTATGTACGATATTTTATATAAGTATATAGATGTCCTAGAAAAAACATGTATAATTTTCTAACACATTCATAGCCTTATCAGGCCGGCACAGTGATACAATAAGCACATTTTGAAAATCATACATATGATATTGTGTTCCTTTAAGATTAATTTTTTAATTTGTTTTATTTTTGAAAATGAAATATTTGTTGATTCGTATTAATATTTTTGTTTACTCCAATTTCTTACAAGCATCATTTAAGTATAAGCATATTACGTGTATTATCTCAATTTATCATTGAATATATAACAGTGAATCATACAAAGTTTGAGTTTTCAAACATCTTTGGCATTGTGTTCTCATGCTTTCGTTACTTTTAGGTGTACTTATGCACAATAAACTATTAAATAGAGTCAGCTTTTCGTTACCTTTTAAATGAATGAATTAATTCATAGAGTCAGCTTTTTCAATTTACATGTCTAATTAAATGAAAAATATTAGATAATTAAATTATGTTATTGAATTGTATGAGTTTTTTTGTCATTCTCGAAAAACGATCGGATTTCAACGAAATAGAAATAATTCACAAGATTCACCCTTACGAGCTTGAATTTAAGTATTAAATGTCTTCTGACAATAAGAGAACATTTACGAAAACTCATTCTCATCAGGGTTTATTATTTTATTTGTGAGTCATTTCTTTCCAATAGACTCAAGCTCCCATTATTAATTACCTCGCGATTAATCGCAAGAACCTCTGATCAAGGAATTCGAAGAATTATATGTAATAGGCTAGAAAAATCGCATTTAAAACAATCTTGTGTTCATGTGGGGTTCATTAGTGACAAAAAGTAATGCAACTTAAGTGAAATGTTGCAGGTTCGAAATTCGAGAGAGGTCTTTCATAGACATTTAATTTTATAATAGTTTGGAGGCTTGACCAATTTACCTTTTTTTAAAAAAAAAAAGTTAAGTGGAGTTCGAGTTTGGGAGGAGTAGCGAAAAGTCGCTCGTTCTCTTTTGGTTCAATTATTTTGCACAGGAAAGCGAACCAAAAGAAACATTGTATAAACGGAGGATCGAACCTCTGAAAGAAGCGAAAGATTTGCTTGCAAACAAAGCTAGTGATACGACAATATACCAGGCCATATCAATTAACAAAATTAATTATCCATATTTAATATTAGAAGTTTAAACTCCTTTCATCTGATATATTTACATCTTTTTAATGAATGCTTTTTTAAGTATAAAGTAGGGATAATGTGACAAAATAAATGGCTTAAAAAGTGCTAAAAGCCGGATAGGCAGAGTTTTTTGCGAGGTGGGACGCAAGAAAAATTGAAACCACGAACATAAAAGCTTAGGTAATAGATATAACAGAAAGTTTATCGACTGTGGCAAAAAGTTTCTATGTAAATTGCAAAGTGTAAACAGTTCAGTCCACATGATGATTTTATTGCGTACTAACTGTATCCAAATTATAGCATATAGAACACGCAGACAGTTTCTCCGAATATAAACTTTAGAGTATCAATTACGCGCCATGTATTTATTATTAATATAAATATATATAGAGTTTTGCTATGGTGAGTCAACTCATAGAAACTTCCGTGAGTCGCGATTAAAATTTTTGGATCTGATTCGAAATGACCGATCCAAACCGTCCAATATGATCTCCATATTGAAATCTCCTTCCAGACCAAATTTTATATTTTTTTTCAAAATTTTAAAGTTTTTTTTTTTCGGATTTTCAAAAACTGATGTTTTCAAACTGTGCATAATTAATTAGATTACCAATTTTCTAAAATTTTAAAAAAAATACATAAAAATTTTGAAAAAAAATAAAAATTTGGTTTGCAAAGAGATTTCAATATGGAGATAATATTGGACGGCTTTAATCGGTCATTTTGAATCAGATCCAAGAGTTTTGATAACTATATTGCGACTCACCATAGCAAAACTCTCTCTCTTTATATATTTTTTGGCTTTTCACCATAAACATATCTTACATGTTTCTATTTGTCTCTTTATTGTACCTATACTGTATTAAACATTATATTTCCGACCTTTTCTATGTGCATGTATCTATAATCCTCTCCAAATAATCAATCAGAAAATCGCAGCTTAATCATCTTTTCTTGCTATGATTTCTTAATTGTTATAATATTTCCACTCTTATTACAAACATGCTATTAGAGATTATTTCTGGTGACAGCAAATGTAGCTGCTATAAATAAACTACCACGTACGCTTTAATGTCACTTTCAGGGTAAAAGTACCCCCTTCCCCCCCCCCCCCCCCCCCACACCCACCCACCCAATTCTTTTCCAAAATAAACGCCCCTTGAAATAGTGAAGTATAGATAAATAATAACATCCATCAACCAGAAATGAGAAGGGGAAAAAAATAATTGTTCCACAGTCAGTTCTATCATCATTTAATCGAACAACTAACCCATAAGCAATATTCTAGAGTTTTTGTTAAAAGTTCACAAAAAAAAAAAACAAAATATTTTACAAGAAAGTGCAAGGCTACTAAATTATTTTGAATTCATTATTATACATGAAGTTGAAAGGTAAATAAAACTATTTCATTCCAAAATCATACTTAAGCTTCCCCTCCAAATTTACACCAACAGTAATTTGGGAAAATGATGGCATATTCACATCAAGAACCTTTTTTGTTAGGACCATCTTCAAATCATCTTCTAGCCATTTTTCTATAGCTTTGACGTCAATCTGAATTCAAGTATAATGTCAGCATAATATATTTCTTTTTGGAAATGTTCAATTAGAAAACAAATAATACCCAAAGAATATTAGACCAGAAAAAAAGACATATTACCGGCTTCGGAATATTATGAGTTAGGATAGTGTCCATAGCTTCTGGAGTCACATTCAAGCTCATGCCACGAATTTCCAACAATTTGGAAATCTCAAAAATCTTTCTCTCTAGAATTTTCTTAAGAAATTCCATCGATGGTTCTTCGAACACAAGAATTTGCATTTCTTTGAGCAATTTCTCGTTCAATTGAGTTTGAACCTGAGAATGGTTACAATCTAATAGTTCTCACAGATAAGCTCTCTTATACCATAAAATTATAAAAATAAAAAGGATAGATTTAGTACCTTTTGGATGATACTATTATGGACTTGTTCCAAAAATGTTTCATTGCTGCACTCTGAGTTATATAAATCAATGTTGGTTGTCATCAAAACTATGGTATTTGAGAAATCAATCTCTCTTCCCATTGCATTAGATAGCTTTCCGGAACTAATTATGCTACGCAGAACATTCAACGCTGATGTAGCGGCTTTCTCGACCCTTTCAAAAAGTACAATCACAAAAGGCTGCCCACTGACCTCGATTAATTGACTACTATGCCTAGAATCAACCAACATGTATAAAATTAGGATAACAGAGAAATATGTAACTTAAGTGATATCAGATAAGCACAAAAAATATATAGGAAATTCATTTGTAATGAAATAATGAACTTTAATCATGAGAGATTATAATATATACCCTAGAGATCCTAACAATCTTGAAACACAATTTTCATAACAATATTCGATCATATCAAATCTGATGAGAAATTTTTCATCATGAAACAATTCATTGACAAGCATCTTGGCCAATTCAGTTGCTATCCCCGAACAACCAACAAGAAAGAAAGAACCGATAGGTTTTGTGGGGTCTGATAAGCCGGCTCTAGACTGTAAAATGGATGCCACAATAGGCTGAATAACATGATCCTGACCGACTACTTGATTTTTTATCCTCTCTTCCAACATTTGTAATTCGAATTTCTCACTCATCATGAAGGAGGTTAAAGCAAGGCCTGATTTTCTACTGATAGCCTACCAACAGAAAAAACAATGATCAGTATTACATCGTCATTAAAAGCCTGGCAATAGATAAGCTTCTCTATTTGAACCACATGAACTTTATGATGGAAGGGAAATCCAGTAGCATAAAGAGCTAAATTGTGAACCCATTTGACAATAGGATCAAGCTTCTGTGCTCAAGTCAGGTCAATCCAGATCCTTTGGATCCTATGAGCGGTAGGTCATTATTAACCCATGAAATTGCTATTATATTTATATATATTATTAACAGCATTGCCAGCCAATCCAAGAGAAAAACATTGCCACACATCGTCCGTCCTCTTATTTATAACAAGAGTTGGAAACTGAACCAGTAGAAATTTAGTGAATTAAAGGGAATACTTCACTGAAATCGACATTAAAAGTTTCTAAAATTCAGCAGAATAAGGAACAAAATTGCTTCATTTGAGCAAGACATAGAATCACTTTATACTTATGCCATTTCTTCATGCAATTTATTATATATTTTTTTCTATTTATGAGATAAATTCCCAAATATAATTTATTCAAAGGAGATCTCATCATTTTTTTGTTCGTAAAATAAAACATAGACATCCAAGGATGAGATCTTCTCCAACTTATAGCTTTGAATGTGAATGGAAATAAGGACAGTAACTTAGTATTTTTTAATTCAAAAAATTCTTCAAAAATAATCATATACCTCGAAAGAGGAGATCTCCTCTGTTTCTCTTTGGCTCTCACCTTCTCGCTCAACTTCTTAGGCGCCGACTCGTAAGGCTTGTTGAGGGTTTGCGCCGAAATTTTCCGTGATCAGATTTGGGGAAAAAGAGTAGGAGGAACTGAAATGGTGGGTCCCGGACCACCCGGTTATCAGTAGGGAAGATAACGGGTGTTGCGTTTCACACGGTCTCATTTTGCGATTCACGCCAAAATGCTCTATTAAGACAATAACGCCCTTCCGTTATTTCGTCTAACAAGACCAACAGGATCCGATCAAAAAACCGAGAAAGATTTATAAGGGACATTTTTGCCATTTATGAAATTTTAGCTGTGGATTGTAAAATGCGGCCGTGCATAAAGCAGCCCCTTGAGAGAAATATTGTTAAAGGTTCAGTCTTATCATCTGACTTTGGGCCTCACGGGCTTTGTATCTAGGCGACACCTTGTCAAGTTGTGTGAGCCCTAACCAAAATTTGATAGATTATTATTAGATTACTAGCAATGCCCAATTGATAGATTATTATTAGATTACTACTTACTAGCAAATGCCCAACCAAATATGTGAAAAAAATAATTTTAAATTTTAAGAAATTAAAAATTTATCAAAATATAATCTATGATGATATTTTTTAATACATATAATAAAAAAATTTTGCAGATCATCTAAATTTCGAAAACATATTCTCCTTATTTATAGTATATGATTTTATCTTTTTTCATTAATTGAGATTGATAAAAAAAAAAAAGAAATTATATTAATGAAATGTTTTCACCCAGCGTCTAGAAATTTTTCAGATAAAAGGTCAAATCTAAGCCACATATCATATCAGATTGACAAAATCAATTATCTATATTTGATATTAGGGATTGCTAATACTTTTTATATGATATGTTTACGTCTTTTTAATGGATACTTTTATAAGTAATAGAAATTAGATTGATAAATTTTAAAACAATCGTCAATCAGTCAATCACCCATCCCTCACCTGGGGTCCGATTTTAATACTACTAATGATATGTATTTTACTTTTTTTATTAACACAACTTTATCTAAAAGTACAATTAAAGAAAATTAATATATAGTTATTACTTATTACTGTGCTATCTTCGTACAATTATTGACATCATAGATTTTTTTTTTTTTTTTTTTCCTTTTAGACCTACTTCATCAATAAATAGCTGCTTCGTTGTCTTTTTAGGAGACGTTTGTTAACATCATAAGTTAGTCGGGTTAGAAATTAAAGTTAGCATTTTTGGGATTAGTATCCGAGATGAAGTTAGTAAATATTAGTTCTAATGTGAGTACTAATTCTATTGACCTCAAACTCGTTTGGCAATTGTAGGTTAACAAGTTAGGTTATTAACTAAAAATTAGACTAATCTCATGCATACCAAACGCCTCCTTAATTTTTACTAGACGTGGCAGTCGCAGTTTTGCTACGATATGTAAAAGATAAAAATTTCTAATGTAAAATGTAAAAAATATGTCATAAAAATATTGTCAAAATTTATAGACAAAAATTTGTAAGTTCACAATTAGTAATTTTTTTCTATAGAAAGTCGCTATATAAACTTGACATAAATTTTCAACCCAAAAAAATATTGCTAATATTAATGATTGGTACAATTATTTTTAATTTATTTTAAATAAACTATAAATAAGAAATAAGAAATTATATATAAAAAAAAACTATTTTAGGCCGCTATGGAAAGCGAACACGCTTTTTAATTAATAGTTTAATACTTAAGATTAGGGAGGAGCATAAACGCCTCCTTAATTTTTAATAGGGAGGAGCATGAGTAACAGTTTCACAAGATACATGCTGCTCTCTCGCAATTCTTAAAAAAAAATAAAAAAATCTCTTCGCGAACCCTGTATTTCAATAGTGGCAATCTTCTATAAATAATACAATGTTGGGACTCTTTTCTACAGTAAAATGGTGATGTCATCATGACATCATCACTCGAGGTGCAGTCATCTCCATTTCTCAGATTAATGGACCCTCCAATTCAGAATTTCAGATAAATATAGTTTTATTTTTAAATTGTTAAAATGATTGTAAAAATTTATTTAGCTATGAAAAATTATGTGCACAAAAATATGTATAATTTAATGATATAGAAATTTTCAATTATAAACTTATAAAATTTTTAAAATAATTTTATGAATCTCATAAATTTAATTTGCATGTGTGTTTTATTTTTTAATTGTTTTGAGACTTTAGAAAAATCATTTGGATATGAAAATTTATGCGCCTACTCAAAGATATAGAAAGAATATAGAGATATAAAATTTTATAATTATAGACTTATAAAATATTTAAAAAAAAATTTACATCTCATAAAATTGAATTTTTAATAATTTCATAAATGTCATTAGGTTTTTAATTATTTGAAGTAATTTAAAAATTTATTTGTGCATGAAATTTTATATAAATGCTCCCAAAATTATAAAAAATATGATCAGCATAGAGTTTTTTATGTAACCATACAATTTTATGGAATATAGAATATGCGGCACTTTTTAAATTATTTGAGGATATTTATTAATTTAATTTACCATAAAAATTCTATACCTTTCATTGCAAAAATATGAAATCTCCAGTAATATAAATTTTAATAATTATAGAGTTCTGAAATATTCTTTTCGAATTTCTATATCTGATGGTTTAATTATATTATTTCAGAAATATAATTCTATTTTAAATTGTTTCCAAATATTTTCTAAATTTATTGATGTATAAAATTTTACATATATGATAAAAAAATTATAAAAAATATAATAATACAAACTTTTTTAAGTTATACTTTCACAATATTTTACATAGTTTCTTACCTCTACAAAATTTCAGAATAGTATTTCAAATATTGGGTTGCTAATAGAGCTCCCTAAATTTATTTAATTTTATTAAATCTTATTTGTATGGTTACAAAATTATACATAATCCAATGGGATTGAATTTTTTTTCCCAATTTTTTACAACAATTTTCATGGTTTTCAGATTTTACGAATTCCACAAAATTGCATTATAACTTTTAAATTATTTGATGGTTTTTTAAATTACTTTTTTATCAGATTTACATGAGTGGTAAAATATTATGAGAAATCCATTGATGACAAGTATTTTAGATTATTTGTAAGATTTTATTCAATTTTATTAGTATTCAATTATAGATTATTGGCAAGTGAAAAAAAATTAAAATTTGATCAAATTTGTAAAACTTAGAAACATCTTAAAACAATTGGATTTACCCAAGATGCACACATTTAGTTTTTGTTCTCATAATTCTAATACTTTTTATGTATTTGCACCTCCTTTAACCTCACGTTTCACACAAAGTTGGATGGTATGATTATGGGTTTCCTTTACCTGACATGGGCCTGAGAACAAATTAAAACTTAGATAATTGATATTTTGCTCGATGATGACAAATATAATGCAATTAATGCTTATGGGAGTCTTTACTATGTATCGCCACATGATCATATATCAATAGGAAGCCAATCTTCACAAATTAACCCAACCACAGATTTTTCTTATGGTGTCATCATAGACACAATAGTTCCTTACTCTAATTACAACTTTCAATTACCCGACTTTTACTGTATAACTGGAAGAACAATGCCACACGAGCAAACCGCGTATCAAAAGCTAGTTATTATAAATACAATCACATCGCTAGGAGCGCACCAACCTTCAGCTGATTTAAGCTATTGAAAATAAATTAAATTATAAAGTTTTTGTACCATTTTAATGTGTTCCATTCAATTATCATAATTTGAGTCCTCGTCTAGTTATTAATTTTGTATTGTAAAAGAATAAATTATACCTAATATTCTTTTAATGTGTTCCATTCAACTATCATAATTTGAGTCCTCGTCTAGTCAGTAATTTTGTATTGTAAAAGAATAAATTATACCTAATATGCAGATAATATTTTTTTCCCCACTCTTTTAAGAGTATGAAACCAGTGTTTAAAGTTCAAGATTCTGTGCTTAGTAATAACAGATATTTTGAACTCTATAGTCTTTAGTAAACAATGAATAAACGGATACTAAAGTATTAAGAATTAGAATTTTCTTCAACAGAGAAATTTAAATTAACCCTAGTGAAAATGTAAACTTCAAAAACCAACAGCTGTAATTTCGAATGTACTCAATATTGGTCGTAAATTTTTTTTGAAATAATTTGATTTATGCCACTACAAAACATTATAATTTTAAATATGCCATTGCAAAATGACTAATTGGATATATGCCATTACAAAACTACACAAAATTGATATATGCCACTATTTTTAATAAAAACATATTAAAAATAATTTCTCAAAATAAAAAAATACAATCTGTATGTCAGATTTTATAAACATTCCTAAACTAACCCTCATTTTAACAGGCAAACGATCATCGATCTCTCATGGAACTCTTCTTTCTCTCTTATCCATTAGACAAAACAGAGCATTTTAAAAGATTTTAATCGCTTCCAAGACTATCCCTTTATCTGTCGCGTTATAATCATATTCACATAAAATGGTCTGTCACTCATGAATTTTTAGAGTAACAGCCTAACATCCCAATTAATTATTGGGCTTCGAGTTTCAGAAAAAAATCGCTGGGATTTGATTTTTTTAGTGCATGCTTAGTCTGTAACTTTTGTAATTTTCTACACTGAACTACATATAACTCGTAAATATCGTTCTTTATTATTTCTACTTCTTTTTTGGACAAGAATTGTCCCATTGTATGATTCAAGTAGCAGGGGCGGAGGCAGAAAATTATAGTTGGGCCGGAGGGGGCAAAATTTTATAAATTGAACAATTCATGATTAATTAGCGAGACAAATTATAAAAAATTTCTAAAAAATAAAGAAAATATACATAAAAATTTAATGTTTTTTGGAGCATAGGGGTCAACAGCCCCATGTAGCCCCCCCTTTAGCTCCGCCCCTGTCAAGTAGGTACATCTCTAGACGTGGATTGATTTCTCAATTACAATCTTATAGGCTGAGCAAGAAGTGCACACTAATGAAGGAGTGAACTTGATTGGTTAATGTCAAAAAGGATATTATGGTCATTTTAATCGTCTGATGGTATAAAATCAATTTTTATTATTTTGTAGTGGCATAAAACTAATTAGTTGTTTTGTGATGGCATATTTAGAATTTTAAAGTTTTTCAATGACATAAATCAAATTGCCCCAATTTTTTTTTTAATTTCCAGTAAGCCTATAATTAATTGTGTATTTGCTCATGCTTGGTCAGTTAACCAGGTGTTGATATGTTCTTCGGTTTTGTCTTTGCTTGAACCTATCAGCGTGAAAGATATTAAATATTGTTTTTGTGAGCATTTTCATATATTTGAAGAACAAAATTTGCACCTTACACATACGAACTCCTGTTCAAATGAACTTTTACCATTACAATTAGACCTAATCAAACAGCCCAATAAATTTGGGCCTGGAAAAATCCCCCAAGAAAAGCCACCGAGTAGCAGTCCACAACTGAAATTAAAACAACCAAGCACTTCAAAAGAGTAATTGCTTTTTGTCGTCCATCCAAATGTCATCCATGTCATCCAAATTCCTTTTTATCTTTCTTCCAGCGTGATTTGTCCCTTCCTTCCTTTCGCGTCTCATCTCCCTCCTACCCCTCCCTCTCGTTAGCGTTATGGCCTCCTTTCTCTCCCCTATCTCCCTCCGTTTAGTCTTATTCTTACCCATCTCCATCTTTTCTGGATACTTCTTACTCCCTAAATGTTCAGTTTGTTTCAGTAAAGAAATGTCTAATATGCGTAAGTGTTCAGTTAGTTATGACAAGTATCTAGTATCTATTCAGTCAGCAATACTAAAGTAGTATCCAATAAGTATGTCTGTTCACTTTGTTTATTATATATGTTCAGTTTGTATGCGTATATGTTCACTTTATTTTTTTTTTGGATGGTGTGGATGGCATTTTGTTGAATGACGGTTATCATTCCCGCTTCAAAAGTGCATACCTAGACCCAAATTTATACCAATAAGCTGCCATATCCTCCAAAGAACTGAACTGTACTGATAGTCTCCTTCAAAATATTCATCCATTACTAACTTTGAATCCCGAGGCACATCTACCCTAAGCATCACTATGGATGCGGTATACCGTTTATACGTGAATTCGTTCCGTTTCGTTTAAATGGAATGTGCAACGGAATATAATTTCATTTCGTTTCGCAAAACGGAACAGTAAACAAAATGTGTTTTGTAATTCATTTGTGTAAAATACAATGCAAATATATAACTTTTCGGCCACGTTCAATCGAAACGGAACGAATAACCAATCGTTCCGGTACACATTGTTACTAAAACTGAATGGAAAACAGAACAATACATTATGTTTCTGTTTTCATCGTTAACCACCCCTAACCATGCTCAACTCCATTTTGATTTTTCTTTTTTTTTTTTAACAATTTTTCTATTTTCTTCATATCAACCTCAAAAATGTTGCTTACGAGATTTAGCTTTTTCAACAATATACAGAATTAATAATTTAATCAATCACTGGTTCAAAACTTAAAAAAAAAAAAAGAACTGATCAGACTAAACCATTATTGTTGTCTCGCCAGGAGAGTCAATAATGACATTTAAATTTAAAAAAATTGGAAGATTTAAACTTTACGGTTATTATTAAAAAAAGAAAACTGCACTAATCTTGGGGGTAAAGGACTCGCAAGTCGCAAGGGTGTGTACTGGAGCACTGCCCTAATTTTATTATGTTGGTTGGCTTGACGCATCTTATAGGTCGAAAACACTTTTTTTTTTTTTTAGATTTTATAGATTGGAGATACAATTATAAATAATTCAAAATAAGGGCAATTAATATATATCCATAATTCGGCGGACATATATAAGTCTACATATAGATTGTAAAGTAAATTCAAATTAAAAGCATATTGGGTTCGTTTGTGAATTATATTTGTAAGTTTCATGTATTAAGCTTTTACTAGTTATGGTAGTTGAGCTTCGCTGCGCTATGATTTTTTTATTGAGAATAATTTAAACTATTTTGAAAATATTTTGGTGTATTTGGTAACATATAGTTTGTTAAAAATTAAAAAATACGAAAATTGTAAAGAAAATTACAAATTTTTATAATTTATTGGAACAAATTCGCATTACTGAATGTACATAAAATGTGGATTTTTTTTTTTTTAGTACAAATTTTTCTGAAGTAGTGCCTCTTTTTTTTTTACCTGAAGATTCATTTAATGTTCTTAATACAACCCTGTTACGCATGTTAGATTTCTTTTGTCGATAAAAATTATAAACTCACTTTTTCTTTATCTTTATTAAAAGTTATTATAAACATTTTATTTAATGAAACCAAACATTTACCTTGTTCTTGGCGCGAGCAATAAGTTTATTAGGATCCCATTGGATTGTTGTATAGCTCGATATTGTTAAGCTCATATTGTTGCATTTTTAATTCATACATTACAATCTCATTAATGATTATGAACTTATGAGGTCGCTTATGCTCTAAATTGATCCACGAATTTAGCTTAAGCCTGCCATTGGTTATATCATATCATTCTTAGTGTCACTAAAGAAAATCTGGAACCTCAACAAAAGATGCATATACTATGCCCACCTATGTACCGTTTCAAAAAGCTGGAAAAGCTAGAAGGTCATATTGAGAAAAAAAATACTCAGTAAGAAAGAAGAACTATAAATTACTTGTTGTAGAAAAATAAACCAGACTAAAGTCAGTGCCCAAGGAAAATAGGCCATCTTCAAACTTTTACATGAACTCTTCTTTTTAACTTGTTGAAACCAGCAATCAGACAAACCATCTGAGCAATATTAAGCTTAGAATCAAATAAATAACATATTAAGTTTAGAATATCAGCATATTATATCTACAATATATAATATGATAATTCTTTATACCAGATAATGGCGTCACCAACTGGTATTACTGCCATACCAATATACTGGCGTTAATATATTTCCTAACTCATGTTTCATGAAAAAAACAAATCTGACAGAAAAGACTCGAATTTGGTTACTTTCATTACACCTTTAATGCTGCGAAAAGATCAACTTAACAGCAAATATATATCTCTTGTAAATAACTGTCATTATAAAAAAAAAAAAAACCAATAACTGGAACAACAAACTTTTGTTATTAGAGAAAAGTCAATCCAATATCAAATATTCAAATATGATAATTTATGTAAAATATCTGTCAAAGATCAAAATGAAACTAATTATAGTGAAGTTTTAACATAGAACAGTTTTTCCACTCACAGTACAGAAGAGTTCGCACCATTGTGTATTTTCTCTTTTGACAGATTCAAATCAACATGAAACATTACGATTTATTGGCTCGGCGTAAGTAATTCGAGCATCATATTTGTGTACTTCACTATAATTAGTCTCATCCTTTAAATCCCTTCTGTTGTTTTGATCACCATAATCTGTCCTCTGCCACAAAGAATCCTGTAACTGAAAATATGAACACATCAAAAGGCCTAAAGCTTTTTTTTTTTTTAATCTAAAGTATAATTAAGTCTGATGCCGCTATAGTTATGACATAATTAGTATGACCAGGCAGTGACTGGGATCTTCGAGTCAGAGCCGCAACAATGTCCAGGGTTCCGGTTTAGAAAGTCGATTTTGATTGGCCGCACTGACATGAATCCCCGACAGGTGCAACGGCTGATGGAGGAGCTGGCAGTCGAATACACTGGCAAGACATATAACCTCATATCCAAAAACTGTAACCACTTCTGCAACACAGTTTGCCTCCGCCTAACATCCAAGCCCATACCAAAGTGGGTCAACCGCCTCGCAAGGATAGTAGGTAATTGTTTGTACATGAGTTGGTTTGTAACTTGGTGCCATCAAATATCAATGATATCATTGAGATGGTAAATGCCAATTATAAAATGTTGATCTTTGTTTTGTCCTAACTGGACTCTGAAAATTTTAAATAGACTGAAAATTTCAGTGATATCATTGAATAATAGCAGGAATTAATGGCCTTTACCATTAATCAGACAGAAAATTTTTTAATCATCTGAAAATTTCTGATCAAAGCCTTTAGCCTTAGATTTATTCAATACCACGAGTTCTCTGAGAATTAATGGCTTTGTTAAAGGCAGAAGACTCGGCGGAAATAAAGTAACTGATTCCCATGTTCTCCTTATTTGGGCATATAATAGCAAATTGACAATTTTTTCTTTAATATTGTTCTTACTTTTGTTACGTTACTAATTTCAGCACTAAAAAATTCCTAAATTCTTTAACGCTACAATTTCAGTAATCATTAAAAAAAGAAAACCTGCACTAATCTTGGGGGTAAAGGACTCGCAAGTCGCAAGGGTGTGTACTGGAGCACTGCCCTAATTTTATTATGTTGGTTGGCTTGACGCATCTTATAGGTCGAAAACATTTTTTTTTTGTTTTTTAGATTTTATAGATTGGAGATACAATTATAAATAATTCAAAATAAGGGCAATTAATATATATCCATAATTCGGCGGACATATATAAGTCTACATATAGATTGTAAAGTAAATTCAAATTAAAAGCATATTGGGTTCGTTTGTGAATTATATTTGTAAGTTTCATGTATTAAGCTTTTATTAGCAGATCCAAATTTTTCGTATCTGAAATATGAAAGGTGATCCATCTAATTTAAATATTAAATAGATCTGCATTTAAACCTTATTATTAGCCCTAAAACCAAATTTATTAAGAATTTAATTTAACTAAATAAATAAACTAAATACCCACAGACTAATAATATTTTATCAGGAAATTAAAGACGGTTTGGAAATGAGTTCGCAGCAGCAAGATATATTAATTGCCTTTTGTTTTACTCCGCTGATAGAAGCATATGACAGCATCAGACTTCCCGACCCAAGTTATATTGCTTGGATGAATTTGCGTTGGTATTGTTTCCTCCAAAAATAAATAATCACAGTGATTGCACGGCAGTACGGCACCTTCAAAAACTAGTACAGGAGGAAAAATTCTAGAGTGTGCTATAAAGATGATTTCACAGATAGAGCAATATAATTGCGAACAAGAGAGAGCCACAAGTTCCAATACTACATTAATTGTATGCCAGATTTGGAACATTGCTTAAAACAACTGTAATTTCTTTCAAAATTCAATTTGGAATTTTAAATTATCATGGATTACTACAGACGATGGGTACATTCAATACGATTGTTCTCACGTTTCAAATTTCAAATGTTCGATCCAAACTATTCAATGTGTTCTCCATATTAATAACTTATAAAAAAATAATTTTTTATTTTTTATTTATTTAGTAATTTTTTTGGTATTTTTAAAAATTCATGATATAAAGATTAATTATGAATCATCCAATAACAACGATTTTCTAAAATATCCAAAAAAATAATAATTTTTTTCAAAAAGAATGTAAAAATTAGTTTCTATATGTTTTCAATATGAAAAATATATTGAACAATTCATATCAGTTGTTTAAAATTTTAAACGTGAGAAGGATTACATTGGACAAAGACTCTAGCGTTCCTCTGGATTACTAACATATATTGTATCGCATTTGCGGTACAATCCAGCGTCTCTCTCAATGTATATGTCATATTGATCACGCATCACGGTGCCAATGCACTGCACACGGTGGTTTCGGATCTTGTATCTTAGAAGCATTCTAGTGGAGGCGTCAATGAAAAAGTTTTCTATATTATCGATAAAAAGTGATGTCTTCCTTTCTGAAGTTTCTAGTTCGCGCCATACATCTTCAATAATCTTCCGACACATTTTGGCGCCATTGCCTCTAAATACGAGCTTGTCCATGCGTAGTGCTACAATGGATCTATCAAGGAGCAAAGGAAGTACTCGTCCCCGCAACATACTTTGCGCCAATCCTTCGATTACAGCAACCTTATCTACACCCAGCTCTCCAACAACTATTGCAGCCCTTGTGAGGGTGGGACGCTGACAAACCATTAGTTCAAGAACATCAATCTCTTTGGCCCAGCTGACAGTAGCATTCGTCCTCCCTGCAGCATCCAGGAGGAAATCATAAGTATGCTTCCTGACGGCCTTGTAGGTAGACTTTTGTGCGTTTCTATAGTGGAGCTTGTAGAACTCTTTCTTCACACTCGCACCATCGAGTCCGATATCGCCAAGTGCACGGGAAACATTTTGGTCAGCGATCAATTTTGGAAGGAGAACATCGATAGGTCTGAGAAAACGACCCGTCGACTTCATAATTTTCTTAATGATGGAGAGGTCATTCCCCTCAACTGTATGTGGTTGTTCTCCTACATTCCTTAGTGCATGCCGAAATGCCAAAAGGAGCGATCGCTTCAACGAATTTTCAACACTTCCTTCACGACACCTAAACGAATCAAATAACTCAGAAGGGTAACAGAAAAGGCTCTCGGCTAATGCTGATGCAGTTATTTTATCATCATTCGTTTTCCACCACTTTTCTTCCTTGCAACTCGGTTGGTTGTCATGGCTTAATTTGCTGGTGAAGCATCCCATTTTTTTTTGTGGATTAATTAATTGTACAGCTACCTTGCTACACAAATTAATGTTTTGGGGCGCTTTTTTATATGCGGCAGTAGTATCGTCGACTACATATATAGTGTGATACACTTATTTTGGGCAAATTCGGGTAAAGAATATCGGAACTAGGACATAATAATAAACAAATTTCCGGCTACGATTTCTAAATTTCTACCGTGACATATTTGCAAGTATATAATCAGAAAATTATTCCTATTAATGAATTGTTACAATTTATATATATTTTTTATGGTTTGTGATCTTATTATTGATTTATACATCTATATATATATAGTGCTTTACTGATTTGAGCAATTTTGGACAAATCAATTAAGATTATTTGAAATTAGATGTTATAGCCCGTGACTCCATTAGGTGTTTAATAGTAGCAAAACTATTCTAGCTCCATCCTTACTGAATTCATATTAAAGGCAGGTGACATCTTTTGAGATAGCGAAAGTGGCATATATAGGAAATATAGAACCAAGTTGCTTTGTTGAGGAGTGGACATGATATATATCTCATTTCCTTCTCACCTTCTATTTTCTTTCTTTTTGTAAGGGCACACATATGTCATATTTTACGGTATTCTTGCAATAAATTAAGAAAGTCGTCCGGTCGTAGAAGGAAACTGAACTATGAAAGTTGCTTATGTGCACCTACACTAGTCCCTCTTGCATTTTGTTTGTCAATTCAAATATTTTTATTGAAATAAAACTATCATCTCACTTGGAGTTTTTCTTGTGAATACTATTTCATATGGAATTACAGGTCTAAATGAAACAAAATACTTTTTCTTGATAAGTGTGATCCTTTGAATATAGATCCAATCTTTCCATTTTTTCTCACTTTAAAAAAGTTTAAGAATATGCCCAAAAATATATACCAGTCAAAAGCCGAAAGTCTAGGACTGTATATTCATATTTGAGCAAAAAGATTTTGTTAGAAGAAGATGCCACTTCTTCGCCGGATATAAAATAGCTGACTCTTTGATAATTATTCTTGGCATAATAATAATAATAATAATAATAAAACAAAAAAATTAATAATAATAATAAAGCAATAACTTTGGCGAATAATTTTTGAACCTCGAAAAAATAAAATATGGCAATCAATAAAATTATAAAGACACGTTTGCTGATTAAGAAAAAAGTAGGCGGTGTGGCTCATTTTCCAAATTCGACAAAGTAAAAACTATTAGGCGCGCGGCCACCCCAAAAGTGTTCCAGTCCGAGCACTTAGAACGAATATAATATTGTTCCATTTCTAGATTTTGGGCAGGAAATACTCTCTTCGCATTACAAGTTCAATTTGGCTTTTTTTTTTGTTTATTTAGTTATTGTCACGGTCTCACGGAGGTAAGAATGAAAAGTTATGTTCGCTCAATTCTATTTCTTTTTAAAATAGTGCTTTAAATGTTCAAATTTAAATTGAGAGGAAATTGCTAAGTTTTTTTTTTTTAAATAAAAAAATGGAGACTCTTTTGTTCCGACTATATATACAATAAAACCGCGAAATTAACTCATTAATAGACTTTTTATATCAAGCGGTGAACTGTCTCCGTGATTTAATGTAATCTTTTTATGAAATATCTTAAGAATTGAAATTATAATTGAAAATTTGAAACTGCATCACATGAGTCTTCTCCTCTCCAATCGTACGGATTTGTTGGAAGTCTATACTTTGCACTTTGCAGCTGAGAAAAAGGCGCATCAATTTATCACTGTATGTTTATCCGAAGATGATGACGATTGACCCAATTTATATATTGGAAAATGTGGATTTCTTCCAGCTTTATCGATCCAAATCATCGCCTTTTCCATTTATGTGAATAATATAAAAACAACTACACGATAGAAAAGTAGAGAAAAGAAAACAGTCGATCCATATTCATGTGATTCGCTAAGATACGTTCATATTTAACAAATATTTTTTATGTTGGTACATGTAAAAATATAAACAGTATAAATAATACTCGATATAACTATATATAATATGTACATCAGTACATGGACCATGGTGTCGTGCTAATCGTTTAAAATGAAAGAAGGAAATTCAAGCGGCCTAAGAGTCCATGACAGCCCAAGAAGATCAAGAACAAAACAATTAAAGTAAAATTGGATATAACCCCTCTAATTTTCTCTATCCGGATATAACCCCTCTAATCTTGAAAATTAAATATAAACCCCTCCAATCATGTCTTTTAAGGATATAATCCCTTTGTCTCGCACTTTTTCAGCTCCGCATCTCGGATAGGATTTAGGGATACCTCCGTGGGAGTAAAAAATACGAATCGAATACATCTCGAGCATCTTAAGACTCAGACATCAATACCCACCTGACAAAGGATGATGATACTAGCGCGGTCTCAAGATTTCCGAGATTTTGATTGTTTATTGCATATCCTTTCCTTTCAGTAGGTACAAGTCCCTACTGTTAATTACCTCTGAACCAAGTCAAAGGCACCTCTAGATCGGGGTATTTAATAGATTGGGCATATTAAGTAAATCAGAGCTTGTTTAATGATTGTCTTTAAAAGAAAGTGAAACTAACAATAAGTGCGACTATCAATGCAAGGTACATGTTGATGATGACATGGATGCATATGATGCAAGGTGGCAATACAAGAGGAAGCTAACAATCTTTTGATTTTGTTTATAAGACTATATTTTGATTATGTTTATAAGACTATATTTATAGCCTTTTTGTATTGAGGGTTGTTAGGTGACCACTAACCAACTTTATCGGGCATTGATCATTTTTTAAACTTGTTCTCTCTAGGTCAAAACGTGTCGCGTGTCTGGAGGGAACGAACATAGACATATAAAGTCTTGGCCTTCTGACGTGTCAGAACTCCTGTGTATTGGACATGGTGGACCTTCAATTTTGCGGCGGTCTAAGACTTAGGTTTGTTGTTGATGTGTCAAAACTGAGGTTATCAGACGTGTTGAGAGTTCCTAGCATTCTAGCATGTAGAAACTCTGGTCCTTCAATGTGTGTCAACTTCAGTCAACTATATATTGATGTATTTAAACTTTTAATCTTTTGGCATGTTAGAGTTTGGTTTGATACATTTTTAAACTCTGGCATTAAGATGTGTTTTAAAGATTCATGTCATTTTTGACATATCTAAACTTAAGTCCATTTACATTTTTAGAACTTCAATCATTTTATTGCTTTAAAGTCCTGGTTTTCAGACATATTTGGAGTTTGATCTTTGGGTTGAGTTTTGGGTCAAGATGTCTGACCATAGGCTCTTGAATTAGAATTTATGAATGTCTAATTTGTTTAAACCTTCATTCAACCCTGGAAAATGTCAGTCATAAGCTATTCAGATGTATCTGTTGTCCAGTGTACCTGATGTCCAAGTGGTTTTGACACTTTTGACTTTTCATATTTTTCATGTTTTTTGAATATTTAAGACATTTTTATTGACATTTTAAGGGAATTTAATGTTTCTGAATTATGGTCTCCTTCTGGAATTTGATGTTCGAGTGTGTTAGAAAAATGTTCCTCATAATTTTTTTGGACATGTTGATATTTTTTGGAAATTTTTTTGATTTTTTAGCTATTTTTAAAGTATCTTTGAAGTTTCCGTGATTTTAAAAAATTCTGATTGGCTGCTCCTTTTGTTGTTTCGTGTTTGGCTGTCAGAGACTCGCCACACCATCAGATGCCACAAAAAATCGAGCGAAGTGATTGGGGCTGGATTGGGCTGGAGCGCTTGGCTCACGCGCGTCTATGCACCGGACGAACATGAGTCGAATCTGATGCCTACGCGGTTCATGGTGCTCCGAGTTCACTCGTCATCTCCTTCAAAGCCGTTACAAGTTGATATCGGTCCGTTGTCGTTGCGTCAAGATTTGTGTGGGTCAAAGACTCCTTCTGTGTTTGACTGAACTCGTGAGGAAGAGAGAGAGGCCATGGCAGAGAGGGTCGACCCGCCACATCTTTGCTTCCTCTTTCCGGCGGATTTACTGCACCGCCTCTGTCATGGGGAGGTCGCCTGAAATCGTCTCACTTTCCTCTTCACCCCGGTACTGTCAATTTTACGTTTTAGCCCCAATCGAGGTGTGAATTAACTGGTCTTCGGATACGCAGGTGAGGAGGATCAAGCATGGTGTCTACTCTGGAAAGGAGCTTTCAGTCTTGAAGACCCCGATTGACCTAATTCCCAGCAGGTATGAGTTCATCCCCTTTTCTTACTTCTCTCTCTTTTTTTATTATCTAAACTGCATCTTGGACTATAATCCGTATAGGATTTATTTTATATTCGTCTAGTTCTTAAGTGAAATTACATTCCCATCCTAGTTTGTACTGGACTCATATGCATGCAGAAATTCATCATGATGCAAAAATGTATGTTATTTTCTGCAACATGCCAGTTGCAAAACGTGATTTTATGCAAAAAAAAAAAGGACCATGTTAAACAAAAAAGGGGGTAAATTCACCAAAATTGACTGCACTTTCATTATACACTTTTTTTATATGAAAATATTATTTTGGGCATTATCTAGAGCCAAAAACCAGCTATTATTTTTTTTATTACTTGGAAAATGTATATAAATCTGAAAGGGTAAAGGTAAAGTAGGGTGGTTTCGAGTCGAGTTATGATCGAGTTAGTATCAACTCGAAATCAAGTCGCTACATTTCGAGTTAACTCGCGAGTTGATCATGACACACTTTCGAGTTCACTTGACTTACTCGAAATCAACTCGTAACAACTCGAGTTAACTCGTGACTCGACATTTCTTTTCGAAATTGGATTTAGTTGTTATGCAAAACTAATATATTACTCTGTAGTACACTAGTACAGTGCTTATTATTCATCACTAGCTTAAGATGCCCTCATATGTGGGCAAATAAAGAAGCAAAATAATGTTAGACAATAAAAATATGTTGCTTAATTTACCAACGATAAAAATAGATGTGTTATTCAATTTATTTCTATATTAGATAGAAAACCAAATAATAGTGTTGCTTCGTCTGGCGATTGATATCCAACCACATATCAAATCGATCCAACGGCAGAAATACTTGTTTACTATTTAGACCTAGTGTGTAACACCTATACGGTCCGTGCATTATAAGTAGTAGAGATAAAAGACACTAAAGCTAAACTTAGCTTGAGATATTACTATATAATATACTGGTATATAAGTGGAAATGTTTGGGAGTAATTTTTGGGCCGCTACACTTTGATGTATCTGAGTCGGGATTATTTTTTTGGGCTATACTGATTACTCGAGTTAGTGCCGATCGAGTTAGACCCAACTCAAAATCACCTCGTTTCATTTCGAGTTGCTCCTAACTCAAGTTGTTGCAACTCGATTTCTGTTAAATCGAGTTAAATTCGAATTTTTTTCGAGGCGAGTTCGAGTAATTTATGAGTTACGATTTTTTTGCCCATCCCTAGGGTAAACTGGATAACATAAACTGAACTCTAATTTTTTTTTTTTGACAAAATATGGACATATAACATAGTTAATGATTTTTATCAAATATATATTTTAGAAGAAAATAAAAGATACTCTGGACCTTATCTTACTGTCCAAACCAAAATAAATTAGATTGTAGGGGTGGATTATCTGTCACACACCCTATAATCTGCTTTATTTTTGTTTGGAAAATAAGGCAAAACCTCAGAGTCTCACAGTCCCCTATCCTTTTCTTTTCTTTTTTTTAAAAAAAAGAGCAGTAACCCTAGCAATAACTAAATAAATACCAAATAGGCCCATATAAATTCTTCATTAACTAAATGAACATTTAAAAATAATTTTGGCACAGACATGAATGACATGGACTCACTAAGACTTAAATAAGCAACTATAAAAAATCTGGACTCACTAATGACATGAACTCACCTTGGACATGAATATACCCTCAGCATTTTTGAAATACTACTTTATTATATGAAAATAAGAAATTAATATATTGTTGATCCTCGTCAGCTAGAGTCTAGAATTAATATATTTTCCTTTGGAATATTGACGTGTTTTTATTTAAAACTTTTTCCAATCCAGAAAAATCTGGACTGTCTTGAGAAAACTTATCCCCATATTCAAGGTGTATCTGGGGTGTATCACAAACATATTTTAGACGTATCTTGATCAAATCCGTTAGTCAAACACATTAAATTAATACGATTCATCATGTGGAGTACGGAGTGCGTATCACACGCTAATCCGTATCGGATGCGTATTCGATATAGGCTGCGGATTAAAATTGGAGTATCCGAGTATCCTAGCTCGGTAGCTCCTCTTTAATCGTAAAGATTTACGGGGTTAATAAATATATACTTGTGCGTGCCGAGAAAAAAGACATGTGACTTTATATCCACAGTTCCACACAAATTATACACCAGAAGAATTTGAAAACATTCCATTATATCCATTGGTACGGATAATATATTATAAGGGATACGCATTAAACACGAACTTTAGTCATCTAGTCTAAGTATTGCGGATATATTAGTGATAATTTGATGTAAGATTTTCGTTCATCAAAAAATTAGAAAATTTCAAAACTTCCGTAAGAACACCGTTTATATATAATTTGATAAATGATAGTTATTCTGCGTAGCACTTTTTTTTTTTGAAAAAAAAATAGTGAATTGAAAATAGTTGTAATTTTGTATGTCAAGTAAAAATTTTAGAATTTGCAATTAAGTCAAAGTATAAAATGTATAGCATAAATTTTCAATAGAAGTTTGAAACACGTCAAGTAGAGTCATTTGTGAAACATATGTCCAAAATATTGATTACAATCTTACAAAACAATATAAGAACCTTAGTTTATAATCTTAAAGTCATGAATCTAATTATTATATCCAATTAATTGGTCAAGTATAATTTTTATTTTTAAATTTGTTGGCTATAATACTTTTTCTTTAATTCAAATTATTTCTTTATTTTCTTCCAACATTCATCATTAAATCATTTATATTACCAATGTACAAAATATTCTAAATGAGGAAAATATAGAAACTTCCAAATGGTGAAACAAAACTCATGAGATTACATAAGCATAGCATTTTAAAAAATAATTTCTTATGCATAACTACACCTAAAAAGGCACCGTAAGCATGAGAACACAATGCCAAACATGTTTGTAAACTCAAACTTTGTATGATTCATTGTTATATATTCAATAATAAATTGAGATAATATTCAAAATATGCTAATACTTAAATGAATCTCTTAAGAAATTGGAGAAAATAAAAAAATATTAATATGAATAAAAAAAACATGTCATGCATTTTCAAAAATGAAAAAAATTAAAAAATAGGAGAAGAACTCCGTGGCACGCCGTAAAAAAATTTAAAAAAAATTAAGAAAACACATTATCATATGTATGATCTTCATAATGTGTATTGCATCATTGTCAGAGTACACAGAGAAGCATTCCGTTGCACGCTGATTGGCGCAGGTGCATTGTTACACTTCAAACTTTTTTTTTTTAACCAAGTGAAGATCATGCATCATGGGTTTGCTATCCTCAGCTCGCCACATAATGGTGCTTTAATTGAAATTAATAAACTTCTAATTATTCTTTAAGTCTACATGTGTTAGTTGGTTGGACGAAGTTTAGGCTAGGTCTATTGATTGAACTCCATTTAGAACTAGCCAGTATGCAACTGAACTTCCATGAAGGATATTTAGATTTTTTTTTTTTCGAATTTATGTTCTGAATGTGGCATGTGAAATTTGATTTTGACTTCTGATTGGAAGTTTCTATATTTTTGGATTCACATGGACTCATAATCGTTTGTTTTCATTGCAGATTGCTTATTTGAGCAAACAAATTTCTCCTACTAATTTTTAATTGAGGGAGCATTTCAGGCTAGAGTTTTTGAATAGGATTAATGAAGTTGTCATATTCATTCAACCCGCTGTGTCATGAAAGTGGCGAGACATTAAATGAATGATGTGACACTATGACTTGCTGAGAGGGGTATTTGTTTGATTGTTACTGATGTTGCGTTGGATATGATTTTGCCAAAATCTTATGATCCTAATGTTGCGTTGGATATGATTTTGCCAAAATCTTTTGATCCTGTGAGTAAACAAAGCCTCAATATTTCCTCATATTATAGGGCTAGGGAGCTTGATCGTGCTTCTTCACATGTTCTCATGTCAAGTCTATGTGAACATATATTTTTTGTTATATTGAGCTTATAATGCAATCCGGTCATGCAATAGTTCAATTATGTTTTGGGATAAAACAATACCAAGTGTACCAGCATAAATTGCAGTTCCTTTGCAAGGCATGATTGCTTATTCATATATAGATCATTCTCTCAACTTATTAATACCATTTGCTACGGGGATATGGTGTGAGACCAATTATGAGATGGATAGAGAAGCACGATGTTACCTGACTATCAAAGATGTTGATACAAGAGGAAAATTGACAAGGGAAAAATCGATATAAGACAAACTTATGACTTGTGAGTCACTAAATCTATAGAGTGGTTTGAGATAAGATAAATCATATGCGCAATAATTTGATAAATAAATCTAGTAAAACAATTGGGGACATGAATTTGTGCCATTGGAATTTTTCAAACAAACACTGAGGGGAAAATTGATACCTTTGAAAGTACCGAGGAATTAGGCAAAGAAGAGAAAGGAAAGGAAATCTATCGAGTTTACACGCCACCAGCTACGTACAGTTGCGATACTGCTCCGGCAGCTAAGTTGCCACAGTCATTCCTCTCTATCTTATTCTTTCATTTTCTATTTCTCTTTGTGTTTTAAGAAGAGCGACTATTGGAACCGGGTTAATGAGAAAAGTGCCTCTAAAAAAACTTTGTCTCAATGTCGAGCACACTCCACTCCAGTGAATATGGAATGACCGGAGATAATCTCTTCCTTCTCTCATACTATGTTATGATAAACGACGAACTTGCAGATGAAGAACGTTATGTGACGACCATCATTCGTTAACCCGATAGAAATAATATTTAGAAAAAAAAATCAATCCGACAGTTTTATTCAAAGCGTGACATCTTCCCTAATCCCTTATGCATATAGGCTTTCTTTTCTTTTCTTTTCTTTTTTTTGCAAATGAAAGAAAAGTCTTTTTTTAAACTGCCTTTATATAGTAAAAAAGGCATTACAATAGGAGTATTTCAGGTCCTCCAATTTGAAAATATCATAATATATAATAAAAAAAATTCATAAAAATATAAAATTTGGTCTCCGAGAATTTTTCAATATGGAGAATAACTTGAACGGTTCGGATTGGCCGTTTGAATTTTAGATCTCGAAAAACGACTCATGTGTATGGCACTACAACAAAAAAGGGATATGCCAACACTTGAAAGTCTTCCCATACATCCAAATACGCCTTGCTAAATTATTTGGCAAGAGGGATTTTCATGTTGTTATAGGCAGTGTAGCAAGGTGTTGTGGCAAGGTAAGTTTCCTATGTTGGTAAAGAAGAAAGTGGTCTTGCGACTTGGCAACACCATCTTTGCAAGACCCTGTTGTCTAGCTAGTGGATTTTCAACTGTGCGCCAAATTTCAAAATAATATTTTCATTTTTAAATGTGCGCCAAATTTTAAAATAATATAATGATTATCTTGCATGACCAGCACTTTATATTGCAACACCAAACGTTATCTTGCAACACCAAATGGTAACATGGCAACACCAAATGATATTGTCTGTTTCAACATACATACAGTATATAAATTATAAATTTCTAAATACAGTTTATCTATATTCTATTAGGCATGCCAAAATAAAATAACCCTCAAAATTCTTGATTTTGCAACCCTCAAAATATTACAGATGTTTCACTTCATCAGAGATGTATGTCAAATTAAAACTCGTCCCTCAAAATTCACAACTTCTTAAAAAATGACTATTAACTATTTCAACCTTATAATTCGACTATTACAAAATATGCTGCATAACACAATTGGATTCAGCATCCAGCACATAACTTAAAATTTCAAGACTATATAGTCCAGTCAGCATCACCACTTGATCTTGACAAATCAAGAAATCCACCTACAAAATCAGATAAGGTACAGTTTTAGCAAAAACATAAATATAAATAAATAAATTTCAGATAATTAAATTAACTAGTGGGTGCGTCGCGCGACCTATTTTTTTGTCTTGTGTTTTTGACAGTCTTATTAATAGTAAAAATACGATGGGAAAAAAGAGCGATAAATCTAAACTGAATTTGACAAATCGAGTTGTATAATTTGATGATCAGCTTAATGCGAAGTAATGACAACCTCAAATTATCCAGTACTTAACCATATAGAATTAAAAAATCTTTAGTTCCATCAAATCTGCAACTCGTGTTACATTAGTGAAAATTAAAAATTATATTTTATTAAAATATTATTTAAGAGATTTATTAAGCTAATTATTGATATGATTAGTGTGAAGAGAGAATTTAATTAAGTATCATATTTCATTGCATGACATGAGTTATTTGTACTTTTAATTCAGTCTTTTGTTGTTGGGTGCATAGTTGGAGTCACTTAGCAAAAATGATTTAAGTTAAAAAAAAAGAGAAAAAAATACCCCAAACCCACCTTTCTCTTTTCCCACCCGTGCACAGCAAAGGAGAAATATCTCCTTCTCTCTCTCTTGCGCACAACCCACCTCTCTTTATTCTCCTTTCCTTTCTTTTAGATCTGATACAAAAATCCACTCAAAATAAATAGAATAAAATCTGGAAAAATTTAGGAAAAATAGAAAATGGAGAGTGGAGGTGAAGAAGAGCACATGCAACCAATTTATTTTCGGTTTTGAGCATTATTCATGTAAGTTTTTATTTTTCTTCTATTTATTTCGGTTTTTAACTCATTAATGGATTTGAATGGTATTTGTGGGAGTAAAACTCGATTTTGAGTGAAGAAAAATTGCATGCACAACATATTCTTTAATTTTCGGAATTTTAGTGATTTTTGTAGTTGCATGTTAATTTTTGGTTGATTATAGGGTTGATCAAGGTTCTTATGGCATGAGATGAACTTCTTTTAAGTTGAAAAAGTAATTTCAAAGGGTTTTGTGCATGAAAAATATTTTGGCCGAATTTAATAATTTATATTTCGAATTATATATTTATTTTGGAATTTTGATTGATGCTTATTGTAATTTAGAGAGTATTTTAGAGTTTTTGTAAAATCTAGAAATTATTTGGGTTTTACAAAAATATTAGATTTTAGAGAAAAAAATTCAGCAAGTTAACTTTTACATAATAGCATCATAGTGTTGCTTATTCCTGGTATTCTTGTAGCAAAATAATTTGCATGCATAACTTCATTATTATACTTTTTGGACATCAAAGACATATGTTGAGTTTTGTGAGTTTTAACATGATAAATGAGTTATAATGACTATTTTAATATAATTAGATATCATGTTAATATGTTATAAGAAAATGAAGGTCATAACTTATATTCTTGTAAGTTAAAATAAAAGTTATGAAATAAATATGGACATTATTAAATATGGAATATAAGTTGAATTTGGGTTTATTTAATTAGGGCTTTTAATTAAAGGGTAGAGACGACAAGTGCGGAATTCGTTACGGAAAGTGCCGAAGTGTCGGGCTCGCGTTAGTCAGGTTCTTTCTTTGAAGAGTTCAGGTGCGGATTCACATGAACTCAATGCTTTTAATTAGTAGGAATTATTTACTTTACTTATTATGCATGTTGACTCATTGATGATTGCATGATTACCATATGACATTTGCATATGAAATTGTTATCTTATATTATTATGACTTGAATGAATAATGGTACTTGGATTGAATTGTTGCATGTTGTATGGTATTCGAATTGTGAATGGAAGGATTGAATTGTGTATTGGTTATGTTGACTACTTGTACGGTTGGCCAGTTTCACGAAACATCGTGCGGATGCCGGCTAGCTACCGGTGCACGCTATGTAGTCAGCGCTGTTACATGGGACTCAGATACCCGAGCTAGACGGGGTATGAGGGGAGTGATTCTGGAATGTCAAGTAGGGTATTTTGATATTGTCTTGGATTACTTGTTTTATGGATTGTACATGATTGACTTGTATTGGATTTAATCCTGATCCTCGTTGTGGGGAGGGATTTGGTTCTGATCCCTGTTTATAGGGAGGAACTGACTGACACGAAATGACTTGATTGAGATATCAACCGGACTTAGATGCATTAGTTTGGACCAAATAATATTGCCGACTTTTGTAAACACTTGTTATGTTGAGATCTGTTCTATTTAGACTTGCTTGTCGGCATTGCATTATAATTAGACATGATTATATATTGCATCTACTTGTTATTACTTGCTCGTTTCTTTTTGCGTATTTAATTCCAAACATGAAAGTGGAGTGTTCATGTGCTGGAACTGAATACCGCACTGAGAAATTCTTTTTCTCACTACGCTTTGCGTGTTTCCACAATGGTTGTGGGTTCCAGGTACCGAAGAGTCGAAGCAAGGAAGTGAGCTTAGAAAAAGTCCAGCTAATGTGCCATGTGGTGGGAGTTCTATATTCTTTTAATACTTATGCTAAATGTGATATTATCATACACTTGCAAATTTTTCACATTTAGTTAAGTATCCGTTTGTATATTCTGGGTTGTGATTTTTATTCTATTATTAATTATGGCACTATATGAATTATGTTATTGGAATGCATATTTTGTTTACTGCCTTGTGTATATTTTAGGATAAATATACACGGCGGGCTGTGCTAGCCCCGATTTTGGGGTGTCACAACTCAACCCAAATAAAAAGATAATTCGAACAATACATTCATAATGCATTGCATATGTACCTCTCGTCTCTGATTATGCCCAATTAAGCAAAGGCTGACTTCATATCTGCTAAGATGGTTGATTTTTTTATCACTGTTGCAGCTTGATCAGACATTGTATCAGTTTTTTGAGACCTATTAAAGATTTGAAAGGAGAAACCTGATTATAGACATTGTATCCAATTTTGAATGCTCTAATCGAAAAATTTTAATCTTGAAGAAAGCCCAAAACATTCGGAACTAAATGAAAAATGATAATTGGTAAAAGTTATAAAGTGTACTGATAAACTTCAGAAATTAGCAAGATGCTCCAACTGAGCAAAAACGAAGAATTATTTGAGAAAGGCCATGTTACTGAAACGAAGAATTATTTGAGCAAAAACGAAGAATTATTTAACCATTTAATATGCAATAATGTAGAGGGTACTGATAAGTAATAATGTACTTAGAGAAAGGCCATGTTACTGAAAGAAGTTAAGTTCTGAGAGAAAGGCCATGTAACTGAAAAACTTTGATATTTCATGCCTCATTCCTTCAAGAAGTAAAAATACAATAAACATATATAGCAAAAATCAATTCTTACGTCGCTTTTAGATTAATCAGTACCATGGTACTGCAACAACTCATGCACTTGGATATGAAAAATTATTTAGCAAAATCTGATTTTGCAACAACTCATGCGTTTGGATATGAAAAATTATTTAGTGAAATCTAATTTAGAAGGGTAAAATGGTCATGCATAGAAATAAATATGTTTTAGCCTAATATGGATACAAATTGCTACTCCTATAAACATAAACAAAATCTTAGCAAAAAACATTACAGTTCATTTCAATCCTGCTGCAATTGACAGTACTAATATTACAGTTCATTTTAGCTAGCTTGACCAAATCACTCCAAAGCCGGTAAATGCAACCTAAAGATAACTGATATGCATAATATATTTACCTTGATTCTGCTCAGGGACAGTATCGTCAACTTCCAACTAAATATACATATTGCTAATCCGAAGGTCTGCTTACTTGCATAATAGAAAAGCAAAAAAATAGTAAACCATTTTCCATGAACAAATTAAAGGAGAAATTAATTAGTGAAAAAATCGGAATGCTAAAAATGTACTTTTTGCATCTTTTGGTCTCTTCCTATAAATCTGTTGCCAAGCTGTATACATAAAAACTTAAGCTAACTGAATCTGCAGGGGAAAAATCACAAAAAAAAAAAAACAATCAATTTGTTAAGGGCACAATGAAAATTGTCAGTACGAAGATAAATACAAAAACAATCTTTATTGACATTTCAGATTTTATTTCACAATTGTCCTATCGACCAAAACCAAGCTAATTTAAAATGAACCTTAATCCTTATTAGCATTTCAGGTTTTATTTCACAATTGTCCTATGAACCAAAACGAAGCTAATTTAAAATTGACCTCAATCTTTATTAGCATTTGAGGTTTTATTTACAATTGTCGTATCAAACAATAAGCTGGACAAAGCTGAAGGTGGGCCTTAAGCTAGCATCCTATAATATATCATTGCACAATTTTAAATGCCAGCAAAATATAAACATAAAAAGAGCAGTATTTCAATAAGTGTTATATATTCTACATGCAATAGTTTTTGTGACTAAAAAACTGACTGAAAATTTTTCTCAAAGAAAAATTGCAAGCCTTCTTTTAAGCACCTGCAAAGTAAGCGAGCATGATCAGTCAGTACTCATTACATCAAAAATCAGAAAAAAATTGTTCTAACTGCGCATGATCCATTTTCCTAATTGTTCTTGAACAGGTAATTATTCTCAGACAGTTACTGATAATTGACCATGATTGAAATTAGAAAAATCGCAAGCACTGAACATTTCTCAAAAAGAAAAAACATCACCTATTTATTGTCGAACCACCAGCAAAGTACAGCAGAAACCTTTTCCACCACTTTCTCCATGGACGATCCTCCATCCTCAGCACAAACCCTTTCCAGTACATTATCCATGAACAATCCTCCAAGCTTGACCAACTAGTTCGGCGTTGTCCATCCCATTTCAGCCGATTAGCCCTTGATCTGAACCCCACCAGAAAGAAAGAAGGAAAAACGGAGAAATCTGCACAAATCAAACAGGAGAGGAAAAAGAAAACGTAAGGGATGGAAGCAAATACGGCAAAAAATTGTTCGCTAAAAAGAGATGAAAGAAGAGGAGGCAACTTATTTTTTGGACAGAGATTTAGCAAGTCTCGAGCAAAAAACGAAGAGAGAATAGGCTAGAAGGCACCCGATTTTCAGCCCTAATATCTCCATCTCCACCATCTCTGAGAGAAGTCTACTGCGAGGAGAGAAAAAAGTCACGGAAAGAGAAATGGAGAGCTCAATTTTGCACAGTGGTTACGCCTCCACCAATTTTTTTTTTCACTATTATCCAGCCACATAAGAAAAAGGGTAAAAAAATAAAATGGTAGGTGGCTTACTGGCTTGGAGAAGAAGAATTGAAGAAGACGACTAGAGAATAGAAAAAGACAACGGTACGGTCATAAATGTACCTTGACTTCTTTCTTCATTTGGGTGCGGAGGTTGAGCGGAGGCGGCCGGATTGGAGAGTCGAAAGAAATGAGGAAAGGCAAAAAGGGGGACTGGGTGGGCCTTCTGTGCTTTCTGTGAGGAGATTAGAAGTGAACGGCGTGACCTAGTGGTGGGCGGAGAACTAGGTCACGCCGCTGGGCGGAGAACTAGGTCACGCCGCTGGGCGAAGAATTAGAGGGAAGAGGGAACGGACAAAAGGGGATGAGTCTGGGTGTGATGGTTTTATTTATTTTTTTTTCTTAATATATTGGGTGCGGAGATTTTTTTAGGAAGGAGGGAAAATTTTTCAGGACCAAATTTGTGGCGCCGATGTTTGCCGTATATAATTTCACGTATCAAAAGTTAGTCTTGTTATATCAAATTTTATGGTCTTGCGAATCTTTATTTTGCCAAGATGACATCCGGTCTTGCCAAAAAATCTTGTCAAAACATATTATTTGCAAGAGGATGAAAATATCTTGCGATGTTTGTCTTGCCATATGCCATTTTTGGTGTAGTGTGGGAACGATCCGTACACATTAGTGTATTTTATCCATTTACAATATATATATATAGAGAGAGAGAAATTGACTAAAATGCTTTCGAAAGCATAGGTGATCTATGCTTTAGAGTTTTGGATCGTTGGATGAGTTCAGATGCGTGCAAAGAGATGGTCGAAGGGTTTAAATTTATGCGCTGAGGCGCTGAGCTCTCTCCTTCAATTTTTAATTTTTCTGTCTAAGCTCTCTCTCCGTCAGTCATATTTCATTTCTCCTCCAACACCCTTTCTTCCTTTCCGTCAGTCGTATTTCATTTCTCCTGTAGGACCCTTAACCATTTCTTCCTTTTCGTAATTTTCTCCTCTTACACGTATCTCAGCTCTCCTCAATCCCCATCTGTCCCTTGCGACACAACAGACTCGTACCCATCTCCGTTCTCTCCTTCAACCCATCTCGTCACTAATGGTTTCTCCCACCTCTCACTATACAGATAGAGAGCCAAGAGTAGCCATAATCCCCGTCACTCCGCTCAATTTTATCATGATTGTTTGTTTTGAACAGTGAAACGAGCAGCTGCCACTTGTAATTTTATCATGATTGTTTGTTTTGGAGATTATGGATGCTACCACTTGTGTTCGTTACTTAGCTTTCTATTAAAATTATTCAGTAGTTTATACATAAAAGCAGTGCTTATTCTATTAAAAAAACAAAGGATAACATCATTGGTTGCCGTTTTTTATATAAAAAAAAACAAATAAAAAGTATGAACAAGTAGCATGATAGAGACTCTATATACTTCATCAACCAAAATTGCATCCTTGTTTATAGTCCATTTGAACAGTAACATACAACTTAGAAAAAATAAACATCAAATATTGACACAAATAATTCAACTTACACAAATATTGACAAAATATTCATTTTCCTCTTCATCCTTCTACTAACAAAATATCAACTGGTCTTAATCTTTTCAAATATTGAGGTATCAAGTGAAACGTCAAGTATATCAAAAAAAATTTAGTTGTTCTTTCCTTCAAATTGGTATCACATAGGCAAATGCTCAACCATCCGACATAAACATTAAAGAGAAAATTTTATCCAAGAATGAAATTTTGCTCAATTAAGTTACAATAGTAGCATTCCATGGTTTAGTACTTTTGTCTTGTGCTTTGTCCATGGTACCAGCTCTCTCATTCACCTCTCATTAAGCAATCTCAGAATGGCATACCTTCTCTGTCGGACTCGATTCACACTCAAACTCAAATCCTAGTGTGACACATTATATTATAGCCATCCATGTCTTACCACAATTGTAGGAGAGGAATTGGTTTGGTCGTAGGCTACTAGGTTGCCCAAATCTGCACCATCTGTTCAAATTAAGCCTACTAAAAAAAGGAGGCGCACTAAAATTGGTCTAAGATCATTCAATCATTTTCAGAAAAAAAAAAAGAATCACAGGTGAGAAACAAAAGAAAACGAAAATATAAATTTAATTTTACCAATCATTCATGAACTTGCTTGTCCATCAAATTTAAATGAACATTTTCACACCATCTGGACGTCTTTCGCAATTTATATTTCATTAGATGTGTAATTCTTATATCAAGTTCCATAGTTCAATGTGATTTGGTTACTTGCACATAAACCAGCTATTAAAGCATGATGTGAGACGAAAAAAAAAAAAACTAAATATCTTGTGGTCATGTGAACGTCAGTGTGGAAAGCCAGGAGTTAGAGAGAGATTTCGACCTCGTATTAATTTATCGTTTTTGACAAGCTGCACATGTTGGTTAAAAATCTTAAAAAGAAAATACTACAAGATTCCACAGTTCTTTAGCACCGAACATATAAAGCAATCACCTTACAAAGTAGGCCTATACTACTTATATAACATACTATTACAATCCTAGTTTATTTGTATTTATCAAACTTAGTAACAAGTGTGCGAAACAAGAGTACTCAAATTCAATATTATGGTCGTATAACCTCAAAATTTTCAGATCTAGCAAACACTCACCTAATTTATGTAAAATAATAGTAAAAAATAAGAGCACTCACAACACTATGAAGCAAGTCATTGATGTCTCATATTTTTATACATGTTTTGACCGTACTTAGCCCTTAATTATTGATCAAACCATTACAAATTGTCTCATAAATTATTATGTTTTCCTAGATTTTGGTACTGCTGCTGCTTCTCCAATTATTTTGTAGGATTTCTTGGAGATTGAAGACAAAACATGACAAACGAAGAGGTTGGAGCTAGATCATATGCCAGACGACTCATTCCTGGCTCATATAGACGTGCTATGGACCATTGGAGGCCGGAACAAATCGAGTATTGAGCACGGGCCTTAGTCTCAACCCAATTGGTGGGTCCTAAAGTGCATTTTGGATCCATTTTGGAGCCATTTCGGTCCGAAATCCATCCATTTCGGTCCGAAATGCGTTTCTGGAAAGTGCGAACTTGGCAATTTTCGAAGAAGGAAAGGAGTAAACCGCCTCTCCTTGACCTAACCGCCTCCTGTGGTGATATATATGCGTTCCCTGCCGCCAGAGCAGGGATTCTACCTTCTACCATTGATTTCCACCTCACGTTCTTGAGTTTTTAGCGTTTTTCCACGGATTTCATTGAAGAACAGCGGTGTTTGAAGGCGACAGCAGCAACACAGCAGTTCTCCATCGATTCCTCTGCCCTAGAACAGCGAGTATAGCATAAGGATCTATCGGTTTACTCTTTCATGCTATTATTTCGATATTTCATGGCTTGTATCTTGTTTATTTGCATGTTATTCATTGTTATTTGTGTCATGACTATGTGTGAGTAGTTTTATTATGTCTTAGGGGTAGTTAGTAGATTAGTTTGGTATTTTGTGATGACTTGATGGATTTATGATATATTATGTGATTTATTTAGTTGAGAATTGTTGTTTATGCTTAGTTATATTATTTGTTTGATTGATGTTTACCTTTGGATGAATCGCGACGTCTTTAGGGCATTAAACTATAAACCAAACTTGTAATTGACTAAGTACTTGAGGTAAGCCAATCGCTCGAAAGAGGAGGTTAGTTTAACAACCGAAAGGTGTAACTTTTAATGATCTGAAAAGACTTTAAATACCTCTGGAAATCCAACTAAATATTCTTAAATTTCTAAGTACCAAAACGCGACGGCTGAGGCTTAGTTATTTACGTGGTAAAAGCCGGTTCCAAACCAAACCAGAACTAAAACGCGACAGCTGAAGTTAGGGTTTAGGTCTGGTCGTCAAGTAACCTTCACATAGTATCCTATAAAAATATCAAGTCAGAACAGAAGGTCTAAAGCGAGTTTTGGGACGAAACAGCATGGATTTCGCACAGAAATCCAGACATTTCGCACCGAAATCCAGGCATTTCGGTCCGAAATATTCTTCTGTCCCGGTGAAAATCGTGGGCAGAAGTGCTTTAGAGCCAAACTAATTGAACACCCAACCCTAGGACATATTTTCTCATCTGTTTTAGTAAAAAGAATTTGAAAAATCTCCCAAAAATATTTTATTAATTATTACTTATCTACTTTACTGTATTTTACTTGATTGCATCTTATTTCAAAAATCATATAAGATTCATCTCTCTAGATTTTAAGAACGATTAAGTCTGGTAATCAACCAATCCGTCCCTGTGGGTTCGACCCTTAGCTTTACCAAACGACTAGTGAGGTAAACCTTAGGAATAAATTTATTTGATCTAGATTTTAAGCCTTATCAGTCATTCCTCTAAAAAAAATCTGGCATGTGGTTCTTCATAACATCCCACAATGTGTCCTTATTTTTCTTCCCATTTGGCTTCCTAAATAGAATTTACTATAAAATTAAAATTAGTCAGGTTAAGGGTTCCACCCGTGGCCTGAATCATCATTGTTTAATGTAAATTTTTTCACATAATCAAAACGTGTTGGTTGGTAAATTGAAGCAAAATTCTCAAAAAATTTCTTTACAAACAAGTTGATTGCGCCAAGGAAAAGTTGTCCCAAATTTGAAAATGATTTTCTAATAGAAAACTAATTTGACATTATGATTAGCATAAGAGAGACTAACCAGGTGGTTTGTCAGTTCATAATAGGAGGAGCCATGAGTCCGTCTAGGGTTTCGAGGTGAGATAGAAGGAAACGGTATGAGGTTTGGATCTGTGGTGGAGAGGTGTGACCGTGTGAGGTTGGAGCTGGAGAGAGAAATAGTGGCGGAGGGGAAAAAGTGAGAGCTGAGATGTATTCAAAAGGGAGGAGAGAGCCAAGTGGCGAAGAGTTTTTTTTATTTTATTTTTTTTATGAAAGGTAAAGCTATCTCAAACGGGAGAGAGGAGTGTAAACGGCAAAAAGTTAAAATAACGGAGAAATAGAGACCTCAGTGCTGCAAATTTGAGCCATTAGATTAGATCAACGCACAAATTCTGACGTGATCCGACAGATTAGAAGTTTAAAGCACAGACCCAATGTTTTAGAAAGCATTTTAGCCAACCCCTATATATATATAGAGACAGGGACGGATTTATGTTCAACATAGGGGTGTCAATGTCACCCCTATTTTTTTAAATAATATTAATAAAGTTGAATGTTGATAGTTATAAAATACAAAATTCTTATTTGATTAATCTATTTGAACCCCATAAATATTTATGTGATTTTCTATTGTTGAACCCCATACATATTTTTTGATGCAATTGTTTGTGAGGTTTTTTAGAAAGATTAGTAGAGGTGGAAAAAAAATCAGGCTTGTGACTTGCTTGAGATCGATTCAACTTTTGTTCGAAATTGACTCACTCAATTTTGGCTCGTGATTAATTTGACTCACTCGAATTTTACTCGAAATAACCAGATATGTAATTTTATTATCTTATTTATAACATTCAATACCTAATTTGATATATAATATATTTATCTTTTAGATATAAATGCTAAATTTTTTTTAAAAAAATATCATTATAAAAAATTTAAAAAATTAGTTTATAATTTTATATATATAAATAATCTAGAAAAATATTAATTAGTTTGCACTTTTCTTGCTTAAAAATATATGAAATATATATAAAAAATAAAATAATTGATGGCGTATAGGCTCGATTGCGGCTCGTGTTCGATTAGACTCGATTCGACAAAATTCAATGTATTTCAAATCAAGCCTTGGTCACGGTTTCCACGCTCGACGTTGACTTGTGTTAATAGCTATAAAAATTAGTGAACCCCATTGTAAAATTTTCTAGCTCCGTCACTATATAGAGAGAGAGAGAATAGCTATTGTGAACCTTAAATCATAGAGCCTTGCGTGAACCATCACCGTTTGATCAGTGATTTTGCAAATTGACAAATCTAAATTAACCAATCCAATCTATATATTGAAATCTCATATCAAACCAAATTTTATAATTTTTGAAATCTTTTTACTATTTTTTTTCGAATTTTTTAAAGCTTTCCATTTTTGGATGATAATTTTTTCAAAAATGGCAAGTTTTAAAAAAATTACGATCTGTAGTATATTCCGGTATTCTGATTTTTAAATGATGGATGTGCCGATTTCACATGTTCATCATTACCATAAATTAATCTCAGCCCTCGAAACAGTTGCAAGATTCCCAACATTATCCAAGCTCCAATTGAAATAAAAAGTTAGCTATTCATTTTGGAATCTCTACAAATTTCAAATAAAGCCAGATTAGGAAATGTACAACCTTTCTAACTAACTAGCTAGAGTCAAAATCGACAACATAATACTACAAAATGTAGATCCATATTTTGGTTCAAATTAATGTACACAGCGAAAATATTATTTGATTTTAACACTTTCACATAAATAGTTTCATTTCAAGCCTTTAGATGATTCAAAATGCACATGCCGATGAATTACAATCACACTATGAGACAATAATCAGAGGAGGGTTAATTTAATAGGAGCTAATTAATGAGGTGTAGTGTAATATCTCTCTTTTTTTTTTTACCAATCAAAAATGTTATCACCGCAACAAAGATAATGACTGGGGCTAATATTATGGATTTGGAAGGTGAATTTACAATCGCAACAAAGATATCATAATCATCTCCAGATTTTGCAGAAGTAATATTATCGCCTGTATCGAAGAGACTAATACAGCATTTTTGTAGTCGGTTGAACTTTTTTTAATGAACGTAACACTAAAATTTTAATTTATAAAATTTTACAAGATTATACTAAAGGGGACTAAAGAACCTGATCTGAAAAAAAGTGTATGAAATATGAAATATACAACTTATCAAAATAAAAGAAAAAAATGTAAAAATGTTTTCTTTTGACTCGAACAAGATTAACATCAGATTTCATGTCAATTTATAATATTAATTTTAAGAGCTTGAATCACACTTTGATAATTATTCTTGCAATAATAATATAATGAATTCAAGAACATTGGCAAATACTTTCTGAAACCGTATTTGAATTAAAAAAAAAAGTATAATCAATAGGACGAATAATATTATTACTTTCTCTTCATCCCAAATTAAAAACAAAAAAACAAAAAGGTTCAGTCCCAGCCTCCCAGCTCTAGGACGAATAATATTATTACTTTTCTTATTCTTAGGAAAGGAAATACTTTTTTATTGCCACCAGCTCAATTTTCTTTTTTAGTTAGTTTGTTATTGCCAGCGAAAAATAGATAGGAAATTAAAAAATTATTTTGCTTTTTCATTTTTAAAAATAATACTTTCAAAGTTAAAATTTTAAAGTGAGTTAAAATACTATATATTAAAAAAAATTTGAAGATTATTTTCTTCCAACTATACGAAAATACTATAAAATTCAATTATGAGTAGCTTTTATACTTTGCCCAATCTCATTTGTGTCAATAAATAAGTACTTCTGTTAACTGGTATGTGGTGCTCGTTTGTCCCTTATTTAAATCGATAAACTAAGTATATATCGGTACAAGAAAATCAACTAAAAAGTTTGATATTACAAATCAAAAGGCTGGTGGAGACAGGAAAATAAAAGTGGCTGAAAAGCTAACCAGCGGAGAGACAAATCTAGCGGCCTCCTTTTCTTAAAACAAAAACAAAGAGGAAAGAAAACGTAAATTGCAGCGGACTTGGCAGAAAAATCAATGATTGGCCCTATACCGCATTAAATCGCATCGTTTCATCTGATGCTAACTAACATTATTAGCGTTGATATATATAATGGTATAGGATCCTTTTGATCAGGGACGGATCCAAATAGAAGGAACCCAGGCACTTACCTGGGATCAATTTTGGAAAATTAAGTAACCCAATAGTAGGATTTGATAGGTGCCCGGGTTAAAAAAATCATAGTGCCTGGACTAAAGATTAAGAAAATGTGTTGAAAGAGCATTTTCTGTCATGAAACTTATTAAAACTCGTTTAAGAAGTTAAATAGGAGACTGATAGAGAAGTAAAGATCATGCAAAAATGATTAGATTTATTAAAAAGATGATGTATTTTGTAATATTTCAATTATATATGTTTAGAATGACTTTGTTTATTAAATTTATTATTTATTTTATTTAAAATTTTTATTATATTATAATGGTGCCCAGGCTAAAATTTTTTCTAGATCCGCCTTTGCTTTTGATGATCTCACCAATGTAAGAAATTACTACACAATCAAAATAAAATTTTGAAAATCTATGTAATTTACTATATGTACAGTACATATAAAAGATTGTGATATTGATTTAACTAATTTAAACTCGTAACATATTTCGAGATATAATTTGATAGCTAAATGATCTAACTACGTAGCATGTACAATTTCATTTAATTTTCGGTGGTTTTAAAATTAAAATATAGTGTAGTACTCAAGTTAAGAAATTTATCACGAATGAAAGCTCTTAGATAATTTAGTTGCGGAAAGTTGTTTGAAAATAACATGGAAACTAATGAGTCTTCTCTTTCTTTTGAGAAATTTGCAGTTTACACCAAAATGTCGTGTTATGAAACGATAATAATGTGCCATTATTTACTTTTTCAAACAAACCACACGGATAGTACGTATTTTACATCCTAAATTGATCCAGTGGTGATCTCTTGGCAATATATTTCTTCGATAAATTTAACAAACATATAACATAATTTCTATTTGGAATTGGTATTTGACATATGATCTATAATAATTAGACTTGTACAAAAATATAATGTAATTAATTTGATGCAAGTTAATTTTTTTTTAAAGAATTGAACTTTGTTAGAGAAAAAGACGAATTGTTTAAAAGAGTCAAAATTTAAGGTCACAATAATATTTATAGCATAATTGTGTCTTATATTATTGTCGTTTATTTCACATAGGAAAATAGAAAGAAAATCAGAAATCATGAGAGACTGTAATATATAGTTTCACACTGCTATTTCGTATGAAAAATTTGAGCTTCTAGTCTCCCTTTTAAAACGTGACTTGAACTGCTTAATAAAAGTTGGATAATTAAATTCAAACTACAAATTTAATAGAGGTGTGCGATATACGCGCGCGCTTCTGATATTCATCGGAATATATATCTGAACATTTCTTTAGTGGCATGTACAATTTTAAATAATGTATAATTTTTTCACAGAACAAAGAGCTCATCAACTCTTGATTATCGGTGGGGACCTCTTCAGAATGATATAAAGACACTGTCTTTCTCGGTAATCGTATCGTATCGTATCCTCAAAACAAAACAGCTTTCGCTAAAAAAAAACTGAAGGTTCGTTTTTTTTTTCGAGTTTAGAACGGCCCGTAGGCCCAAAAAACCTACTAAAGGTAACTGCTTAACTGGTGAATGCCCAGGCCAGGAAATAGATGTTCCTCCAAATTCGTGCTAATGATAATCAGCGTTGATATCCCTTGATTTCCCATCCATACCATCCAACAGGCCAGAAATGAGCCTCATCCTCATTTTTTAAGGTACTGACGTCAGCGAAATTTTTTCAAAAAAAAAATCGAAATTTTTTTCGGAAATTTCTGGATGCTGATGTCATCAAATGTACTGGTTTATTTGTTCAGTTAGATGCCATAAGGGTTGAATTAAAAGTCGTAAGTGCTCAGTTAGTTGCAACTGAAAATAGAATTTTCATATTTTTGTGTTCAGTTTAATAGGCAAAGGTTGAACTAAAAGTTTTATTTGTTCAGTTAGTTGCATCTGAAAATGTAATTTTCGTATTTTTGTGTTCAGTTTAATATGGCAAAGGTTGAAATAAAAGTTTTATTTGTTTAGTTAGTTGCATCTGAAAATGAAATTTTTCGTATTTTGTGTTCAGTTTAATACGACAAAGATTGAACTAAAAGTTTTATTTGTTCAGTTAGTTGCAGTAGAAATTTGATTTCGTAGTTAACATTTACAATATACAAAGTGAACACATATAACAATATAGTTAACATTTACAATAAACAAAGTGACCACATTCAATATTCAATATACAAAGTGAACACATATAATAATATAAATAACATTTACAATAAGCAAAGTGAACAATTTACATTAGCTTCATAATTCATCAGTTTTAACAACCACAAACAAGCACAGAAACTAACTGAACACATATGATCACTAACTACTCTTTTACAAAAACAAACGGATTACAAATCAATTGTAAACTCGGAATTCATCTTCAAGCTCATGCGTGAGTGACCTACATATCGTTCAAAATTTGTTGACATCAGCACCCTTGCTCTCTGATATGATGTGTCCTACATATTAATTCAAGTTGATCATTATTATCCACAATAAATAAGAGCAAATACAATATATCATAGTCATTCTAATTTCCTCTCTGATCCAGTAAGAAAAATTAAAATACAAAATTGTTCCAATTGCTAAATCGCAAAGGGGCCCGAAACAAATGCACTTTTCATTTTCATATTTCATCAATTTGCAGTGAATATTCATGTATGGATGCTTGTTTTTTATATGAATGCCCATACTGTCAACTGAACCTAAAGAGAGCACTGTAAATTAAAAATCCAAAAAATTGTAAGGTATAGTTGGTGTTCTCCAATTAAAATTTTCAGAACTGGGAAAAAATATAAAAAAAAATGCACGAGAAAACATTGTAAGGCAAACAAATTTGTCCAAGCAAATCTGAAATTGTGGCAGAAAAATGTCCAATTTAGTACTATTGTTTTATCAATAAATAGCTCTGCTTATGTTGTGTTCGCCGCTGTACTAGAAACCAAAATAGAAAATAATATAAAATATGCAAAGAAATGGGAACTAGTCTCAACAACAATAACAAAAAACAAATTGCATGCCACTTGTGTTTCTGGTATCTATCAGTGTGAATCAAAAAAAAATCGCAAGAGATTTCAAAGCTAAAATGTGCGAATCAGAATAGCTTAGGTGTCAAAACCACTATCAAATTGTTCGATTTCCATCAAGCTGCACGATTCTACAACAATCAATCCAAGAAAAATCTAAAATAATCGAGAAAATCAGAAGAAAATTACCTCATAATTGTCCTCTGTCATCACTCTTGGTGTTCTTCCCATCTCTCTTTCCAAGAGTATCGGAAATGGATGAGCTTGAGAGAAATGATATCGCCTGGCGAAGGAGATCGGAGTATTGGACAGAGACTAGAGGTCAAAGGAGATCAAAGTATAAGACGGACGGCTAGGGTTTGGGAGTGAGAGAGGAAGTTCAAAAGATATAAATAAACTGGACCAATCGCTGAGTTCAATTTGGCCTATTTGAAACCCGTGGATGGTATGGATGGGAAACTAGTGAATGATAGGTACCAAATTTGAATGACAATTGCATTGCGATCTACATACTACAATGCATTATTATAACTCCACTGATGCCTACAAAACTTTACACTGAACCATCAATCATACTATTGCTAGGCTTATAGATAAATATATGGCACTTTCTTGATACCTATAAATAAAAAATAGTTTTATTTTACTTCAAATAATTTATTTTGCAAGTACCATCAACTTCGCAAGTACTAACACATATAAAGACACAGAAGACTTGGCGGAAATTTTTTGATATATAAAACGTAAAATAACTTGCTAAGTTTTTCAAATCAATTGAATAATGTTATATGTTTTCAAATATTTTATATTTGATAATTCTTTTATCAAAATAATAGAATTAATTATATTTTATGATTTTAAAAAAGTTTTTTGTATTGTTAGATTTTATAATTGGAATAATAGATAATGGTTGAGTAGTAAGGTACGTATATGGAAAATTTTCTGAACTCAAAGCACTAAACATAGGCTAGACTACATAGTCTGAATAATATTCTAGCATTTTGTCCATGTATAAGGCTTGGAGTTCTAATAACCATCTCCGATTTTGTCTATGTATAATATAGCCATTCAGACTGCAAGTACTGAAGTACCTTCAACTCGGATAGTCCCTCTTGCATTTTGTTTGCCATTCAACAGCGGTCTGAACTCTACGTAGTCCCTCTTGCATTTTGTTTGTCAATTCAGATATTTTTATTGATAAAACTATCATCTCACTTTTAGGATTTTTTTTTTCTGAATACTCACTTTTAAAAAGTTTGAGAAGATTATGCCCAAAATAACAGTCAAAAGCAGAAAGTCTAAGACTGTATATTCATATTTGAGCAAAAAGATTTTGTTCGAAGAAGATGCCACTTCTTCGCCGGATATGAAATAGCTGACTCTTTGATAATTATTCTTGGCATAATAATAGTAATAATAATGATGATGATGATGATAATAATAATAATAATAATAATAATAATAATAATACAAAAAATTAATAATAATACAGCAATAACTTTGGCGAATAATTTTTCGAACCTCCAAAAAAATAAAATAAGGCAATAAATAAAATTATAAAGACATGTTTGCTGATTAATGAAAAAGTAGGCGGTGTGGCTCATTTCCCCAAATTCGACAAAGTAAAAACTATTAGACCACCGAACACTTGGGCAGGAAATATTCTTTTCGCATTACCAGTTCAATTTGACTTTTTTTGGTTTATTTAGGTTATTGTCACGGAGAAAGAATAAAAAGTTATGTTTGCTAAATTCTATTTCTTTTTAAAATAGTGCTTTAAATGTTCTAAATTTAAATTGAGAGGATATTGCTAACTTTTTTTTTTTATAAATGTGGGGACTCTTTTGTTCCGACTATCTCTACTACTTGTAAAGTTGTAAATGCACCCTGCAACAGGTTAAAATATTTTTGCCCAAAAGGGGTTCAAACATTTGTTAAAATTATTGTAGACCATTGATCTGTGAAATGTGCGGTTCAGATCGTGTATTTGATAAAAAAACCTGACCCCTTACTGTTAAGGGGTCAAGGCGCTGGAAATTAATTTCGTTACCCGTGCGTTGCACGTTCGATTCCCTCTTCCGTATAAATTTTTTTGGACATTTTTTCTCCTGTCGCTGCGCTGCGCTAGGGTTTCAATTCCGCATTTAATTTTGCTGATTCGGCAGAGCAATATGGAAAAAAAATAAGATATTGTTTGAAATTTTTAATTTGTATAATCAGAAAGGTTTTGCTATCTAGGTTTTCGAAATATAATTGGAAGATTTTTCCAGCGCCGCTGTCAGGTAGGATTTCATCTCCTCTGAATTTCTATTAGGGTTTCCGCTCCCCTCTCGACCTCACGCGATTTCGTTCTGTCTCTGTCCTTTTGCACCGCGCTAAGGATTGCCTCCTTCTCTCCCGAGCATTCAAGAGTAAATTCTCCATACAAACTGGGATAAAGGCCCCCATTTGTTCAACGCCATTAATAAGAAAGTGCTTATCTTCTGAGGTTCGTATTCCGTTTTTCATTCATTTCTCTTTTATTTATGATTAATCGTCTTCCTATTCCTATTTCAAATCAGCTTTAGTTCTAGGGTTTATGGGTTTATACATTTCCTTTACCTAAAATTTTGAGTATTTAATTATAATATAAAATTTTTTCTCCTTATATGATATGGAATGAAATGACATATTGTGATCAAGTATTCTCTTGATACGAATTGGTTGATATTTTCTCTAATTATTTTTGTTATATAGTGGATAGGCCATTCAAGTTAGGCTAGAATGGACCTGGATGTGAGGTTACATGAAGAAAATGGTGGATCTTTTACACCTAATTTATTTATGCTCTTTGTTGTCTTTTTCCTAATGTTTGCCATTTGTACAATGATTAATCTTCTATTCTTCCCAAATCGAGCATCTGACAAAGACATTGAAGATGAAAAGATTGCTCAACGAAGAAATCAAATCAGACAAAATGGTATCATCCTAATATATCGACTCTTTGATTTCAGTTTTAACAATTATTTCTTTCTTTATTTATAATTCAGTTAAGTCTTACTCTAAAATTTTTGAGGTTTATCCTTATGGGAAGCTTCCAAGAGAGAGTCGTGGCAGTGATCATGGTCGGTGGCCCCACCAAGGGTAACTTCAACAATCCTTTTCTCAGATCTAAGCTAATTTCTTTCAAAGTTCGGAGTTAATTCAATTGATTTTTAGTTTCTGAATTTGAATGCTCACAACCATGCCTCATCTTTATTTGTTGGCATAAAAAGATTTGAAATGACAAGTGTTTGGACAATCGTCTGCTGTGAGGTGGCAAAGCTGCTGCCATTGCCGGAGTTACTCGCCTCCATCTCTTCCAACAAGGCTAAGTATCTCTCCCGTCAACAGATTCTATTGGGCCCCTTTTTTTCCTCCTGAATTTTTTCTTGCTGTTGCGTCTAGGTTCAGAGACCATTTTTTTCTCCTTCTGAATCCAAACAATGGCGGATCATTTTTGTCCTCTTTTTAAGCTTATGGTGGCTTCTTCTAGAAAGTAGTCAAGATAAAGAATAAGATAATCTGCTATCAACTTAATTCTGCTTTGTTTTAAGTATCCTTCTAACATAATTTGTTTTGTTTCAATTCAGTCAATGAGTACTCTCAGCCTGATTTAATTCACAGACTTGTGTTAAGGTACAACTTCAATACTGATTTCAAAGTTGTGTTAGGTTGACATTTCTTATTGAGCTTGGTTTTTCAACATCATTGGACAGGTTCAGTTTTATGTCGTATTGATAATTAATTTCACAAGCTTAATTTCGATAGTAAATAAAATCTAAATATTGATTGCAGGCTGATATAACATGTGCTAATGGCAATGCGGGGCCTACTAGAATGAGAATAATAATACCTAGGCAGCATGATCTACAAACTAATATTGATTGCTTTATTGCTTAATACCTAGATATCCTACTAGAATAATGAAGTGACTTCCATATATATATATATTTTTATGCCATATATTGATGAATTTCTTATACAATTAATTGATTGCTTAATATTCAGGATGTCATTAATATAATGGAGCAATATACGGCATTACTAATATTCAGTGATGTGGTAAATTTATTATACAATTAAGTGATTGCTTAATATTTAGGAATGTGATTAATATTGTGGAGCAATATATGGCATTACTAATATTCAATAAGTGATTAATATTATGGTGCAAATATATGGCGTAACTAATATTCAGGGATGCGATGAATGTTGTGCGTTTTTTTAGAAATAAATGCAAATTTATAATTGTTGCATGCTTTAATCTGACAGGGATATATAGGGAAAGTAATCTTTTGATGCTTTAATCTGTTTTCTTAATTTGATGTTTATAATAACGGAAAAAGTGCTGACATTCAATCAAATCATATATGGCAAACAATGCTACTTTGAGAGATAAATATATCATGATAAAGATGGCAGACATGATATTTTAAATTAATATTGTCTTTTTATGGAACTTGATGACAGCTTCTATGCAATTACAGGAGATACGGGCGCATCGCATGTAATCCACCATTAACTGTAGAGACAAGAACATTAGGAGCATCCTCTTAAATGCAAAATTTGACTGTAAAATTATCGATTTTGACTCTTCAAAGCATTCAACAGAGATGTAAGCATTCTTGGCACCTCAAATTCTGGACTCCTAGATCCTAAATAAAAACCTGTTTTTTTTTCCTTTTAATTATCTTTTTCTCTTATGGTATTCAGATGTAAAATAATAATGAATTTACGTAAGACTATTTTACTGCAAGATGAAAGACAAAATGTCTAAATAATGTAAAAAATATAAAATATTGTGTGTGTGTGTGTTTGGGTGGGGGGGTATATTATGTCTCCAGAAGGGCCCTACAAGCCTCAAGATTTTTGCTGAGTGAGATTTAACGATTAGAACAAGGGCCCTACACTTGTGTCTATGTGTCTGTGTATCCATGACTATTTGATTTAACATTTTTTTTTGTGATTAACAAATGTTTGTAGCCATACGGTAATATCTTATATAGTCATATATCTTTCAATAAAAAAAATACTTGTTTTCTAAATATTATATATTCATCTGAAGTTAAATTGTACCCTGAGCTAGGCTTGCAATGGGTTGTGAATCAAACTGACTGGTTTGTGTCGAGTCTATTCTAAATAGTGAATTTATAGAAGTAATAGTAATGTTGTATGTTTGTTTTGCTTCTCTTTTCTTTTGATTTTGCAATATTTACCATATTGAAAATAAAATTTATTAATTTTGGTTTTGGATATTTTTATTTTTACATATCACATTTTAAAGTTCGCCCGCACATTGAGCGCGCACTACTGCTAGTATATACAATAACCGCGAAATTAACTCATTAATAGACTTTTATATCAAGCGGTTAACTGTCTGCATGATTTACTGCTAAGGGTCCGCTCCATAGAGGAGTACTCGGAGCGAAGGGAAGAAAACTCAGTACCCCCGATTTTGGGAGTAACTGAGTTCTCCCTCTGTGTCTGTAGTCCTCCGCGTTTCCGTCGATTCTCCTCCTCTGGAGCGGAATTACTGGCGCTCTCCTCCCTTTCCTTCGCTCCGACTCCCATCCTCTGGAGCGGACCCTAAGGGGTACTCTTTTTATGAAATATTTAAAAATTGAAACTGCATCGCATGAGTCTTGTCCTCTCCAATCGTAAGGATTTGTGGAATGTCTATACTTTTGCAGCCGAGAAAAAGGCGCATCACTTTATCACTTTATGTTTATTCGAAGATGATGACGATATGACCCAATTTATACATTGGAAATGTGGATTTCTTACAGCTTTCTCAATCTAAATCATCGCCTTTTTCATTTATATGGATAATATAAAAACAACTACGCGATAGAAAAGTAGGGGAAAGAAAACAGTCGATCTTTACGCATGTGGTTCGCAAAGATACGTTCGTATTTCACAAATATTCTTAATGTTGGTACAATGGTATAGGACCGTTCATATTGTATATATAGACAATATAAATAAAATCTCCTCAATATAACTATATATAATATGTACATGGTGTCGTGCTAATCGTTTAAAATGAAAGAAGGACATCGAAGCGGCCCATGAGTCCATGACAGCCCAAGTAGATCAAGGACAAAAGAATTAAAAATCGGTCAGACGCCAAGAATACCGGCACGGAAGATCATAAAACTCTGTATAATACGAATAATACGGGTTGCCCAACTCCGCGCAATCCCAATCCCAATGCCTTTTTCCCTCCAAACTCATTAGGCGGCTCATAACCAATGTTTTTAAAACCGAACCGGTCACTGAACCGGCTGACCAAACGGTTTGGTGGTTTAACTGGTTTAACCGGTTGAACCTTTGAGAAAACCGGACAATTGATCCTCTTTTTAAAATAATATAAGGTCAAATCAAACTAAAAGTCACCAGTGGCGCATGGATAAGTTGTTACATCACTCATAGGAGAGCTGTGGTTCGATTCTTGCCCACCACTGTTGAATTTTTCCGATTTTTGCTACAGTTTCAAAATTAAAAAATCCGCCGGTTTTATTTGTGAAATGGACCGGACTATGGTCCGGTTCGCGGTTAAACCGGTCGAACCGGCCGGTCCGGTCCGGTTTTTAAAACATTGCTCATAACTCATCATCAAAAAAATTAGATGGATTTTACGATTCAGATTGAACGAAACCATAACTTATAATTGAGTTTACATAAGAAAAGATTGCCTTAATATACGAAACGACAAAGAAGAGAGGCTGTCTAATTGTTTAATTGCACGAAAGAGTCATTCGATTTGTTATTAGTTATTACCACCCGTATCAAAAGGCTCCGTTTGGATGGCTAGGAATAGCTAGAAATAATTTTTTTCCGGCGTAAATTCTTATTCCTAACAAAAAAATTCATCTAAACAATATTTCTTATTTTTAGGAATAACAATTCCCTACATAACACTCTTCCCAATAACACTTTTCCCGATAACACTCATCCTTTACTTTTCACCCCAATAACACTCTTTCCAATAATCTTATTTCTAACTTACTATCCAAACAGTATTTCTTATTCCCGAAATAGCTTCTTTCCACTCTTTCCGAAATCGCAAATTTACGCCCGGAATATTTCTTCCTTTCTTATTCCTAAGTCCTAACACATCCAAACGGAACCAAGAAAAATAGTGTGGTCATGGCCTCCTCCCATTATACAATTTCTTGCTAATAAATAGCTGACCCATAGCTGGGTTGCTAAGGATCAGTGCAGAAACAGATGAGCAGTGTCTTCAAGCTGTTTGGAGTTGGACTTGGAGTAAATAGTATTCCCCGGCCTACCTGGTCTGGTAAGGTTGTTATCTACTTATCTGTCCTTAATTTATCCTGGAGGAGCAACCGGGCCAAGATTTTGACTCTAAGTGGTGCCCGGATGGGCCGGGTCATATTCATCCATAGTAAGGTAATTTCTTGAGATTTGCTAATTTGTTTGCCTTTTCGTTTGGTTTGTAACTGGTAGACTCGACCTAGTATCTCTAAAAAAACAAGAGAGCCACAGTGCAAGTTCCACATTGGAGACTACGAAAAGAAATTGCCTTAGTGATGTGAAGTTCTGAACACACAAAATACGGTCCTGAATTTGCAACAAATAATATCCAAAATAGCTTAAACAATTGTTTAAAAAATAAACCCTACCATTTTATTTTTTTCAAATTTCATTTTAAATTATTAATAAGGGTTATTCCTAACAAATATTGTATGACATTTGCGGTTCAATCCAGCATCGCCAAGAATGTACTTGTCAGATTGATCACGCATCATGGTGCCGATGCACTGCACTCTGTCGTTTCTGATCTTGTGTCTTAGAAGCATTCTGGTGGAAGCATCGTCAAAAAAAATATCTATATCATCGATAAAGAGCATTATCTTGCTGTCTGAAGTTCCTAGTTCACGCCATACATCATATATAATTTTTCCATACTCTTTTTCTTTGCCTCCAAAGACGAGGGCGTCCATGCCTAGTGCTACAATGGATCTATCGAGGAGTTTAGGATGTACCCTTCCTTGCAACATACTTATCGCCAATCCTTCAACTACAGAAACCTTATCAACACCCAGCTCTCCAACAAGTATTGCAGCCTTCAAGTTGGTGGGACGCCGACAAAGTATTAATTTAAGATAATTTATCTCGTTGTCCCGCTCGACAGTAGGATTCATCACTCTTGTGGATTCCATGAGAAAGTCATAACAGTGCTTCCTAACAGCCTTATAGGTGGACTTCTGTGCCTTTCTATAGTGGAGCTTGTAGTACTCTTTCTTCACCCTCACAGCATCGAGTCCAGCTGCATCAAGAGCATTGCAGACATTTTGATCGGCGAGTAATTTTGGAAGAAGAACATCAATAGGTCTGAGAAAACGACCCGTCGACTTCATGATTTTTTTAATGATGGAGAGGTCAGGCTCCTCAATTGTGTGTGGTTGTTCTTCGACATAACTAAAGGCATGCCGAAATGCCAAAAGAAGTGAGCGCTTGATTGAATTTTCAACACATCCTTCGCAATGCCTCACCGAATCAAAAAACTCAGATGGATAGCAGAAAAGGCTGTTGGCTAAGGCTGATGCAGTTATTTTACCATCATTCGTTTCCCACCACTTTTCTTCATTGCAACTCGGTTGTCTCTCGTGGCTTGGTTTGCCGATGAAGCATCCCATTTTGTTGATTAATAATTGTACAGCTTCCTTGCTTCCTAAATTAATGTTTTTGGGGCGCTTTTATTTTTGCGGCCTTCATGTTGATTACATATATAGTGATACTCCGATTTCTATCATGATATATTTGCAAGCAATCACGAAATGCTTCCTATTAATTGTATAGCTTGCTTCACGCGCGATATATATATTTGGTGATGATTTGTGATCTTAGTGCTGCACTAATTTGGGCAATCTCGATTAAATACAATCAGAAATAGACATTTCTAGACGTATTTGCACAAATTTGGGCAATCTCGATCAAATACAATCAGAAATAGACATTTCTAGACGAATACGTAGCTCTTAATTTGCACCGTTACATAATTACAGGCAATTGCTAAAGGATTCCTATTTTTTAGAATGTAGCGGCGTCACCAATTTTAATCAGACATTTCCTCTGACGCTATATTTTAAGGAAATTGCTTAATTAGAGCAATTCATCCCAATTTAGAATCTATTTGGAATAGTGTGAATGAACTTAGAATTAGGGATAGAAATTTTCCTAAGATTATCCTAGCTGCAGTTTTTTGAAACGTGTGGTTGGAGAGAAACAAAAGACCGAAACAATTATAATTAACTTTGATTAATTAAGAAATTTTAAAATAATTTGTTTTTAATCCAAATTTTAAAATTATGCTCGCCGGATTGCGATACAAATTAAGTCTAGTATCGGATTATGAGATTCCGATACTAGCCATAAGTTTTAATCGGCAAAACTTTTTTGTCTTTATTCCAAAAGCTGACTTCTGTTTGCATTAAATCAGTTTTTCGGTGGAGAGGAGTACAGCTGTAGAAGCAAAATTGCAACAAGGCAAAAGTACAATGTTTATTCAGCTTTGTTCCTCTTGTCAATGCCCTCAATGTATATCTTTCTTCTCTTTTTTTTAATTAACCTATAGTTATGCAAGCTATTTTTATTCCATCAAACCTAATAAATACAACCAGTCGTACAACTTAATAAAAAATTCGAAAAATAGATTTGTAACACTATACTAAAATTCCATCAAGATTTAATTTAATATTTTTAATTAGTCAATGGGAATAAGCAAATTAGAGACTAAGGAAAAATAAATTTTTGACCAACTTAATGAAATAAGAATATTTGTCATATAAATAATGTAGTATAATTTCTAAGAGTTTGTCAAAATAAAACAACATACATCTTGTGAAAACGATATGATCAAGAAATTTAAAATTAGATATGAATATAAATAAACACAAGACTGACATACAAAAAAAAAAAGGACCCAAAATCATATGAAATAATTTATAGAAACATAATATAAGAAAATCTGAAATTTTGGGATAAAAATTTAATAAAATTCTTAAATTTATAACTTCAAAATCTATTGCAACCAAATTCTAGTTGATTTAGACCGTTAGATCTTGGAAATGAACCCCAAAATTTTTTTAGGCCCTTCTTTATTTCTCCTTTTCCTCTCCTGTTCCGATCCAATCCCAAACCGAAGTCTCTTCATTCTCATCTTCTTTCTTTATTCATCCAATCATTTTTCTCCACCGAGCTCTCTCGTCTCACTCGAGCTTATCCACAAGTGGCCATCTCGACCGCTTGATCGAAATCATGCGTGGTGAAGCTCTGATGCTCTTCTCTCTCTTTTGATTTCACTCCGTTTTAACCGACCTGTCAAGTGGGTTCCTCTCGGTTGATGCTTATCGGCTTGTTGAGGTGGCTGCGAGTGATTGGAAGTCTCTTGCACCGCCTCTTTCCACTGTATCTATAAATAGTACCTCTCTACTCTCTCTTTCTTTTTGGTACGCTCCACCGAACTCCTCTTTTATTTCTTGAATTCCGATGATGTTGTGATGGGTTCTTAAAGGAGGATGGATTGCCGGAGCTTGGTAGTAGCATGGTAAAGCTTTGTTCCTTCATTCCTTGAAGTCTTGTTTGAACTTGAGATCTGTTTAAATGTTTAGAGGTTCTTGTGTTTGGTTTCTGGCCATGGTGCCGATTTATACTTTTCTAGACACCTAAATTCCCTTTTTCATTGATCTGGACCTCTAATACAAGGCCGGTACAGACCCTGTACCAGTCCGACACTGTCTCTAAGTCATGCTGGTACAGAATCCTTAATTGCAGGGATTAAATTCTGAAGTTTCAGGGACGATTTCCTAAGTGCTTGTCAATTTTCTGGCTTTGTTTTGTAAAAGTATAAACATATCTCATAAGAAGGATTGAGTGCAACTAATGGACCAGATGTGTACTTGTTATTATTCAGACCCACTAAAAATTCTCAGATTATAAGTCGATTAATTTTTGGTGAGTTCATTTCAGACTAAACTAATTGTGAACCAATCAATTGAACACTAAATGACGGATTAGTAAAGAGCTATTTAAGTATTATACTATGATATATATGATGATGACAAAGCTTAACTAAATGGGTATTTTGTTGGAAATTGGAGAATGGAGACGTTTCAGTGGACCACAGAGAATCTGTTGTGGACCGCAGAGATTCTGTCGTGTACCACAGACTGACAGCCTCTATTTGCATCTCCTGATGAATAGATGCATGTGGCTCTATATATACACTAGTCTCTGATCTTTTAATAAGACAATTCAGTAGAACTCAGAAGAGAGATAGAAGTGTAAGACATAGAGAGACCATATACTCCAAGATTTGTTCTTCTCCTTGAGGATCAAACACCATTAGAGAGAGAGATCTTCTCATCTAGTCGGATTAAGGATTCCGATGTTGAGAAGAAGTCGAGTCTGGCACTTGTACTGTGAATAGTGTGAGATTGTTGTCAATCTCCACTGGCGATAGTAGAAGACGGGGCTATGGCGCAGCGAGAGCAAGCGGCGATGGCTTGGTGCGGAGGAAACCCAAATAAAGAGGAGATCCTAACACGTTTCCGCATTCGGTATGATTTATCGATTTTCTTACATTGGTATCAGAGTCCTATTCCTCTTTTTCGATTTTAATGCACCATTAAAGCCTTGAGATTAGTATCTGGTTGTTTTCTCTGTGATTTGTGTGCTTTATCTCGTGGTTTTTGTGAAGAAACTCCATGAAAACTCGAATCTGGTTCAGTCCAGAAATTCCCTGTGAGATAGTCTGACTTCACGAGAGCATAGCTTGAGATCTGCTACTCCGTTTCGAGTGAGGTTTGTTCTATTGGAAAGTGCTTCGAGTCTACTTTCCGGAATGTCCAAGAACTCGAAAAACGGATAAGTGTGCAGAAAGTTATCGCCATTTTACCGAAAGGGTGCGAGTCAGAATTCTCGTCACTGTATTGTATGTGGACCGCAGAGGTGCTTCTGTGGACCACGACAGAACATGTATTCACAGGTTAGATTGTCTGTGGACCGCAGAGGTTCTTCTGTGGACCACGACAGAACAATTGAATTTCGGACAGATTGTCTGTGGACCGCAGAGGTTCTTCTGTGGTCCACGACAGAACATGTGTATTTCGGACAAGATTGTCTGGGGTCCAAAGAGGCAGTCCGCAGTATAGTCTGTGGACCGCAGAGATTCTTCTGTGGACCGCAGAAAAGGTCTGAAATATAATTTTTCACGAAATAAAGACACATACTGACTTGTTATGGTTAGTAACCTCAACCAAATGCTATAGGTAGTACCAGTAAGCCCCAATTAACCATTAGTTCTGGTTTAAAGAGTTCTTATACTTTGTTTTGTGACTATTTGCAATATAGAACTCTAGAGACTATGTAGATTAGTTTCGGTTTGTGATTTCTCTTCAACGTGTGAATGAGAAAGTTGCAAAATATACCATATGCCGTGGTGGTATTTGGTAGAGAAGAATACTTGTATGGTCTAATTGATTTTGAGGTTTGTCTAATTGTCAAAATCAAATTCCCAACGTGATAGACTGGTTGTGAACCATAACATGTTGGTTGTGGATCGCATCAGTTTTGTGTGGGAAACAGAGACTGAGTTCTTTGTAACTATGGATCGCAACATTTGGTTGCAGACCATGATAGTGGGTTATGAACCGCAGACAAGGTTTTGTGGACTGCATAATGCCACACAGACATACAAGAAAGTCACAATTAAAGATAGAATTCGGCCAAAATTAGTAACATTAGATTGTTTACATAACCAATGGTTAAAGAGGTTATCTTGATGATAATCTCCGATAGTTTGGTAATTGGTTTGCCAAATTGTGAATATGATAACACATGTGGTGTTGTCATCGGTTTGATGGTGCAAATAGGTACCGTCTTGCCAATTACATGTGAGTGTACATGTTGGGTGAATTTGGATTAGTAGACAAGAGTTTGTCTCATTCATATTCTGGAAATTTTGCATCAATTGAATTAATTGAAATTAATATTTCTTTGTTTGCAAGCGATGTTTGTTTCCCTATGTTCTTTCTCACTTGCTGCAAAGATAGTATTGATTTCAGATTAATTCTAGATTGGATGGCAAAATTAGTGGTAGTACCAACCCATACTGTGTGTGTCTCTATTGTTAATTGGATTTGGCTTGATTTATAAGTCATCGCTGATCTCTATTGAAATAGAAATTGATGGATATGTGTGATGTGTGAAATTACAATATCTCAATGTCTTATAGAGCATTAGGATGTACTTGTGACCGTAATAATTCAGATTTACAATTCTTGGTGAATTAGTTGACATGCTTAGAAAAGAAATACTATACTGTTAGCATTGTGTTGCTGAATGGTATGAATTAGATTATTTTTGTTATAATTTGAGTTTCGGTAACACTAATACCATGAGTATATCTCAAAGTTCAGTAAAACTAATTGACAATAAACTTATGCAAACTCAATCAATTTTATGGGTTCAAGAAGCACCGTAGAGTGGCATCTTATAACCATGTCAAAATGATTTGGAGTTGCATGAATTATGTCATGTATGAACTAATAAGCAACAAGTGAATATTTCTCACTTTCTATGTGAGAAATGGTTTCTTTGTGAAATTCACTGTTTTGGAATAATTCGTTTTTTAAACGAATGTTGCTTGTTATGTTGGAATTCATGATTATTGTCAAGCATTAGTATATACTGAAGAGATTGTAGCGTTGGCTCAAATGTATAAAAGATATCTGATTCTAAGCATATTGAAAGTACTAGAAATCTGATTTTACATATGTATGTATGTGTTCTTGCTTGTGGTTAAGAAACATAACATTTGCTTAAGAAATCAGATTATATCTATGATTATTGTCAATTTCATAAGAAACAAATTATCTAGATGGAGGATGTCAAGTGAAATGTGCAGTCTTAGGGATTGGCACATGTTTCTGTTACGACCTACAGCATTCGGTTGTGAACCGTAATAGAATTGATCGCTCCATGATATTTTGTGTTTCTTTAATTGATAAAATTTAGTACTTGTCATTAATTCTTTGGTGATGAATTGCTAAATTGAATTGATATATGGTTATTTTTCTTGCATGTTACTTAGTCTCTTAGTTTGTGATTGTTATGGCATGCTAGACTATTAGAGTTGGACATTGACATAAGTTGGCATCCAAGGACTTGTGCCAAGCTTATTTGTCAACTTGTGAATATAGTTAGCTGAAGTTTATTACTTGAAAGTTTTGTGGATATACTGTTCAAGTTTTAGAGATATATTTGGATGTTGTATTCTAATATGAGGGCTGAACTTGGTGTCTTATGATTCATCACATTAAGACTATATCGGAAATAGTCTCATTATAAATGATAGCCATAATTCGAGAAAAAAGTTGATTGTAGATCAATAATTTTCTGAATATGGGTGAAGTCAATTTATAATGAAGTCTCTATGATAAATCACGGATTTGATTCTGTGATTGTGGAGACATTGCAAGTCTTGTTGAGGATTGCAACATAGAGTTATTGTGGACTGCGGCATATTGGCTGCGGACCGCAACAAATTGTGATGAATTGGACCTTGTAAGATATGGTTAGAACAATATAGATGCGGTCTATGTTCTAAGCCTTGCGCCTCTAATCTCTAAGTTCTACTATTTTGTGAATTATAGACTATTATAGATCCAAGTGTGGATGTTTAAGTAGTCATAAGTTCAGTTGCATTTGGATTGCACCTTCTCATAATGTTCGAGGAACTTTATTGGAGAAGAAATAGTAGAAATGCCATATAATTAGATCACAATACTAAATTAATTTCCTGTTGAGAGGGAGTTATTTTATTTGAGTAACTTAGAGTTGTTTGGAATCGTTCTTATGTTTGACATGTACTTGTCTGAGTATTGAGGAACAGGAGGGGAATAAAGTGGTATTCCTCAACCTCAACCTCATAGGACATGTAACATAGAATAAGAACAGGTTCAACAAGCTAGAGAAGTAACTCAAACTTATTTGCTAAATGCAAAATGAAATAAGTAAATGAAGAAACAATGAGATATGGACTTTTAAAATTAATTTATTGAAAGTATAAGACTCGGTTGTGATAGGCTATATATTAGAATAGAGGGAGTCTTATAAAATAGTCTTATTTGAGCAATATCGACCAATATAGATTAGAACTATTCTTTATGAAGTATTAACAGATTTTAGACAATGTGATGTTGAATCTTCTGCCTAGTTTGTGGCGGAATTATGGTAAAGTATGCAGTGTATGCAAACTTAGCCGATTCAGTACGTCTAAAATTAAATCATGTCAATAGAATTTGGAGATTCTTTTGAGCATGAATGTTAAACTGTCTAAGAATATGTTGCTAATTATATGGTACACTATTTGCTGGATAGAATAAGTCTATGTGACTCTTTGTCTAATGTAGTTGTTAAGCCTTAAATATGTTTTTGTGTCAACACTTGAGAGATTGTTCCGGCATGTTTCTTGTTGTTACACGAGAGACTAGAACATATCTGTATGATATTTGGTTGCATGGTACGCAATTCAAATGACACGTGTGAAGAACATAAGTGTGAGTCTTGATACATGTTCTAAGTCCATAAGATCTGTTATGTAAGAGGGTTCATGAAGTGCTACTGAAAATTCCAGATTGTTGCGAGTGGCGATGATCTGCTATGGACCATAGGAATAACAGTTCTTTATAAGTAACATCGATCTGTTATGGTCTGGAGATGGATGTAGTCTATTGTGACAGAACATCCAGGATGTAGTGCAGATTGTGTTGCAGACCGCAGTAAGTTTCTGTGGATGGCAGCATCTTCCAGTATGATTGCAGATTGTAACATGAGTATACTGTGGACCACAACAAGATAGTTGTGGACCACAAAGAGTTAGTTGTGGATCGCAGCAAGATGGTTGTGGACCACAACAGTACCCTATGACAGATGTAAGCCAATTCTATACTTATTTGAGAAAAGTCCGAGGGACTTGAGATATCTGAATGGTACATACATGCTATCTTATCAAGGTAATATACTTGTGTTTGGTTTGCCTATTGAGAGAAAATCTTGATAAACCCAAGTTTACATTTGAGATGTAAATTGCTTGATAATACTATTTCTTGATGTAGCAAGAAATACAGATTTTACTCACTCGTTGTAGAGTTGGAGTAAATGTAGAGTCATTCTCATTTTGGATATGAGAATTCAGCATGTTTAGTAGTACCGGCCCACTCATGTGAGAGTGGAGCATATAGCATGATTGGATATCATGGCTACAAGGAGTTTGGTTGAGTATAATTCTATATACATTGGAGATTGTTATGACATAGAGGGAGTCGATAACAACTCATTGTAATTGTATGGCTATTGAAGCATACTATGGATTATGAGAAGAACCAAACATATTCAGATATGAAATTAGAGACATGAATTTATGATAACATAGTTAGAGTTGATCGTGGATCAAGTACATACCTAGTGTGCATAGGTTGTGATTGTACTTGAGAGTGATACTCTTTGGTTAACTTGAACATGAAAGATGGATATAGTAAAATTGTATTTTACTGTTGTTCGAGTTGAGGCTGGTACTTATGGTAGCATGTCAATAGGCTGAGATTGGCTCTCTCACACGAGCAATCGTCTCTGACGTCTGGGGCGGGCAGAGATAAGACTTATCAAGCTAATTATGCTTAGTCTGGGACTAAGATGCCATTTGGGGCAAATAGAGCTTGATGTCGCCTTAGTCAAGGACTAAGATGAGACCACGATGTGGTGGTCGGCATGAATTATTTCCCCACAATTCATGTAGCCTATTATTAGCCGAGGTGAGTGGCCTTGCAAGACACTCCGGGAGTGTAGTTGCGAAGGCACTCAGGGTTAGTTACAATGAATGCGATCTAGACCATAGATGCATAGTTTGTGACTAGACCTAGACTCGTACAGTGTTTTTAAATTATTTGACATGCCTCTGCTCATGGCAGAATAACACTGTAGCATGCGTTTCATACTGCATGTGCTTAGCGACACGTGGGAAATGAGTTAAGTGACTTAGATGGTCATCCATGTCTTCTCGTTGTGTGAGACCCACAACTACGTACCCTTATCACTCTTGACTATGTCATGAGAAAGGGAGCTGATGTATGCTACTTCCTTATGTTACCAATGGCGAAGCATTGACACCGTCTGTCGGGACATTTGTCAGAAAGCAATCAGTTTCTAATCGAGTGACATGAGTGCAAAAGGAAGGTAATTGTGATTACACCATTTGACTTACTTGTGATTCGCCGCGGCCAATTATGTCATTTGGGACATTGATTGGGAATACATGTGAGTAATGTGGACTAAGCATTGTCCAAGAGGGAGTGTGAAATGCTTAGTCAGGTGTATATCTAATTGACCTAGGGTATGAGATACTGCTTTAATTAACAGTTTGTTAAATGTCCTAGATAGCTTTAACCGGCTTCCTCTAGGATACAGGTTTGCAGGTATCGCTAGTCGCACGGTCCATTTGCCAGTATGAAGACTTGACTGTATGTTGATCAACGTCTCCAAGAGGGAGATGTTGGAAATTGGAGAATGGAGACGTTTCTGTGGACCACAGAGAATCTGTTGTGGACCGCAGAGATTCTGTCGTGTACCACAGACTGACAGCCTCTATTTGCATCTCCTGATGAATAGATGCATGTGGCTCTATATATACACTAGTCTCTGATCTTTTAATAAGACAATTCAGTAGAACTCAGAAGAGAGACAGAAGTGTAAGACATAGAGAGACCATATACTCCAAGATTTGTTCTTCTCCTTGAGGATCAAACACCATTAGAGAGAGAGATCTTCTCATCTAGTCGGATTAAGGATTCCGATGTTGAGAAGAAGTCGAGTCTGGCACTTGTACTGTGAATAGTGTGAGATTGTTGTCAATCTCCACTGGCGATAGTAGAAGACGGGGCTATGGCGCAGCGAGAGCAAGCGGCGATGGCTTGGTGCGGAGGAAACCCAAATAAAGAGGAGATCCTAACACGTTTCCGCATTCGGTATGATTTATCGATTTTCTTACAATTTATATGCTGAAATAAAAGTATGAAAACTCAGTGACTCGAAAATGATGGAACTAATTATTAGATATTGGGTACGTCTTTCTTTAGTTGATAACAAATTAACTTTTGTCAAATGTGTGGTATGGCATATACTAATCTAAGCATACATGATCAAGTTAAGAAAGTTAGTGGTTTCACAAAACTATAAAATTTACTTGAGTGCATCATAAGTTAGCCAGAGTAATGGACCTACAAAGTTATAATTAGTAAAAGAAAAAGAGTGATGGTAGCAGAGGTTGAGTTTAGGACATTCAATTGAGGTATTTCTTTATCCTTGTTCAACTTCTAAATTTTTTTTTGAATCCAAAATCAATGGGATGTTGGGAGCCGCATTTGTTTGATATTAGGCTTGGTACATGCCTCTGTACCATGGTGGTACCTGTATTGATGCGTAACATCAAGTAGAGAGATGGCACAACCTCTATACTGAGCAATATAGTCTAATAATCGAGTACTGGTAAACGAACCCCAAATTTCAGGGATCAAGTTATAATACTCTATACTGAGCAATATAGTCTAATAATCGAGTACTGGTAAACGAACCCCAAATTTTAGGGATCAAGTTATAATACCAGTAAAAGTTCCAGGGACTAAATTGGAAATATTGAATGCTACAGTGGGTCGGGTTTGTTTACTATCGGGTTCGAACTTGAGCCCCCGAAACCCGTTGCCCTTTACACAAAACAAGAGTAGGTAAGAAAATTAATAAGGATAATAAAGATTTAACTAACATGATTAGCTAAAATATGTAATAAAGAAAGTTTAAAACAACCTACATAGTAGCTTTGAGATCAGACGTTGGGTTCTAAAGTATTAATATGCATATATATATGCATAATAGATTTCACTTTTCATGTTATCACGCTAGTTAGGCATAATAGCAACATATGTTTCTATCAATCAAATCATATGAATTTATTAGTCTGACATAAGCCTTAAATGAAATTACTTTAATTAGTAAACATAAATAAATAGTAAGATATGAAAACTTGTTTCTTTTAAAACGTCAAACTTTAATCAATATGATGAGTTAAACAAATTGATATGCTCAAAGTTATTTTAAACTTATGAATTCTTCATGATTATTCCTTACAAATAAACTAAGGCATTCATTATATAGCTCAAGTTCATAATCTAGGTAGAAAATGTTGTCTGGTTAGCAATTCTGTAACTCACATATTTAGTAAAACAATAAATCTCAATAAATGATGTGTACGTAAAAACTATACTTCCTAATAATCAATCTGGAAAATGTCACCAAAAACTTTCTTTATTATAAAGACTTAATCTAAAGAGAAATTTGAAATAATATGATTATACCTTATAATTAGGAAAATATAAACTAGTAATATGTAGCTAAAACTAATAAGATTCCGTGAAATTTTGCTAATAACTGGAAAGTCAAAACCAATTATTTAATAACTAAATAAAATACTTGATGATATATTTTAAAAATAAAATCTCTTCAATCAAGAATCTGGACCTAAACACCCAAACCCAGACCAGTCTGATTAACCAAGTCTATCAGTATGGTAACCAAGAACTGCCTGACAATAGATTATCTAGGTTTTACTTTATACGTCACCATTAAATGGTTGTTAAAATAATCTCCCTTTTCTTATTAAGGAACCGATCTAGGATCGTTAATACGAGGTTATCAAGCATAAGGAATTGTCAAGCAGGAGAACTCCGGATAGGATGATCGTCAAGCACTCGAGTCGCTATAAGGATGTCAAGAAGATACTTCAGCTAGCTATTCAGGTGTGGACACGTGGATTTTTATAGAGATCCGGTCCTGGTAACTTTAAATTATTCATGACATTTCGCTGAATCATTTGGATGCATTATACAATAACCATGTAGATTTAGGAACAGATATTACAACTCAAAGTTTCATATTGAAATGATCTCCTTTGTTAAAATGGTTATGACAGACAGGCAAGTTTGCATACATATTGATTACGGATAAACTGAGTTGTATCAGTTTAATTTAATCTTGCTTGATAATCTTGAATTGTGATTGTGCGTGATTGGTAATGGATAATGGTAACTGGATTTGAATGTCAATCAAACCACTCTCCGGAGTCGGTCGGCCACCGGCTTCGGCCAGTTCGGTAGTGCTATTTGAATATGGAATTCCCTCGTGTGCCCAGGGTTAGGGATACGCCCCTCGTGTGCTCGGTGGGTTAGAGAAAGGTTTCCTCGTGTGCCCAGCCGGTTGGGTTAGGAAACTTGAGTGAGTTTTGATGATATGCTTGGTGATTGCGAAATCCCCTCATGTGCCCAAGGTTAGAGATACGTCTCTCACGTGCCTTCGGGTTAGGGAAAATGTCTTGCTCTTTATTCATTTGTGTGCATGTTCATGAAAGATTATTATAAAAGAAATCGTTCTTGGTTCGTTGCTCATTATAGAATTGGTTAAAAATTCGTATTTGTATTGCATGAGTAATTTAACTAAGTCTAGTTATTTAATTGATTCATAAGTTATATATTCATATTGATTATTACGGGTGTTACTTTTGGACTAAGATTTCAACTAGAAATTCATGTCTGGAACTAAAATCCGCACTGAGAATTTATTTCTCATTCCGTATTTTTGCATGTATCCACAATGGATGTGGGTTCCAGGTTGAAGAGACGGGCTCGATCAAGTCAAGCGAGGATTAAACCAAATATCTTTCCATGATGACTCATTGAGTCATAGAAATCTAGTGTGGTAAATTATGGTAAGTTTGAACTTATACCTTATACTTGATAGGAAAACGCCTTGCGAATACATAAAGACTGTGTATTCGCGGCAGAATTGTTACATCCTATGTGTCAGGATGTGACAGTCTGAAGTTGGTATCAGAGCATGGTTTTAAGCCATAACCAGACCAGTAATACGTGAGTGTGGGTAGTATAAAGGGATAATTAATAATATGGACTCTTATTTTAACTTTAAAAAATTATGAATTTATACGATGAACGATATTAGAAACGATGAAACGAGTAGATAAACATCGCTAAGTAAATAATACATTATAAAATTCGTAAACTTATAATTTATATTTATGAAGAGTATTTAGATATATATATTTTACAAGTACTTAATTAGTTATTCCAAATTGTTTTAAATTCCAATTTTAATAAGTTACTCTAAGTAATTAAGAAAATTAGATAAAATAAAACCGTCCTAATTTCATAAAAAAAATTGATTTCATTATAAGGATATTTTCTACTTAAACAATTTAATTATAAGCTAGCATATAATTAATATGAGATGTGTAACAGCTAGCATATAATTAATATGAGATGTGTAACATTTAAAAAAAAATATTGCGACCAAACAAATTAAAAAGATTATTAATTTTTTTAATTGATGCATATATGATATTTTAAACTTCATGTCGCCTAGTATTGAATATAACATTTTGAGTCTTCTCCGTGACCGTAGCACAAGAAATAAAAAAAAAAAAAAAAAAAAAAAAAAAAAAAAAAAGTTAAGAGTGACTTTTGCAATCAGAAAGATATACAATCATCCATCAAAGCAACCGATCGAGGCCGGAATATCATTTTAAAAAGAAATTGAGTTTTAATCAAAATTTATTTATAATCGTGTATGGTCACTTGATCAGGTTATGAGTTGCATACGAATGCATGTCTAAAAATTGAGTCCGGTCTTTCCTAAATGTTTCTATAATGTTCACACCTTTTAAATCATTACTTCATTAATAGTGTTCATCTAAAACCGTAGTGCTCATATTTTGTTTTTCTATTCTTCACATTTTTGTTAAGTCCTTTTTTTAATATAAAAGTTAAGTATTTTGTTGGTGCAGCACTTCCATTTAACCATTTAGCCATTCACATTTTGTGGTTGTAATTTTCTCATTTTGTATTGTTAATGTTCACTCATTTTGTTAAGAATAAAAGGAAGAAAAATAATAATAAGGAATCTGATTCAATGTGTACAATAAGAGCCACAAAACCAAACCATCTAGATGACAAAATCATCCACATTTTGAAATACGAAAATTAATAAACATATAGAAGTGCCTACCCATTTTGATTGTTTGTTTGTGATTATCGGCACCGGTCGATTATAATATTGACACACTAATAGAAGGAATTAATACTAAAAGATGTACAAAATCAGTGCTAAAAAATACTTAAAAATTAATTAATTGAATATTTTATACATATTTATACGCTACTAGAATTGTCATAATTGATTAAATTTTCTTTCGTGAAACAATTGAGACCTAAAAAACAGCTGCCGTTTTTATTTATCTGGAGCGTAAAGAGTTTTACAAGATACCTAGGGAACAAAGCTGAATAAACTAAGAAGAAACATTAACAAGAGGAATCAAGCAGCTTCTGATGCCTAATAGTGTCAAACAAAAGGATCCAAAATTTGTATTGCAATTTCGCTTCTACAGCTGTACTCCTCTCCGCCGAAAAACTTATTTAATGCAAACATAAGTCAACTTTTGGAATAAAGACAAAAAAAAGTTTTGCCAATTAAAACTTATGGCTAGTATCGGAATCTCAAAATTCGATACTAGCTAGTATCGGATTCTGGAATTCCGATACTAGCTAGTTTCCCCAAAGCTAGTATCAGAATCTGAAATTCGATACTAGGTGAATTTGTATCGGAATTTCAGATTCCGATACTACGAGCATAGTTTTAAAATGTGAATTAAAAATAGATTATTTTAAAATTTCTTAATTAATTAAGTTTAGTTATAATTTTTTCAGAACAAAAGAGCATTTGATAATGCTGTTGGGTGTAACTCTCATACCATATATTTTTAACATTTTATGCCAATCTCGTTTTTGGACAAGCTTTGCAGTGTAATGGAGAAAAGATTCGGAGATTTAGCAGCTCATTAGAGGAGAGTAAATCAGAGCAACACTTCAGATGGGGTGACGAGCACGTCACCGATGACACTTCAGAGGCTTGAAAAAGTCAGCTGATTCTCCTTTAAAGCTTCTCTGATAAATTTTTAATTTTATGGTTGTGCTACTAGTGTTTTTTTATATATTTGTGTTTCTTTGTGATGTGTTGTGACACTAGTTGTTGTTTGGTTAGTAGTGTTGTTTTGCTTTGGTTTAGTGATTTCTTTAGTTTTTAGCCTCAAGCTGATTAGAAGGGGTAGTTTGTTGCTTTTGTTAGACTTGGATGAACCATGAATTCTATTTATATTTCATCGGTGGCCTATCTCCGGCTACTTTGCTTCAAAAAAATGAGCAATTCATTCCAGCGCCATCGTGAGAGAGCGCTACCTTCTTCCCCTCTCTTCTTTTTTGTCTCCGCTCCCTCACTTTACGCCCTTCCCTCTCTACCTTCTGCATGTCCCCACCCTTCTTCCCCTTCTCACCTTTCTGCGTGCTTCCTACTCCCTCCCTCTCCTTTACCTCTTTTTTCTTTCTATTTCTTCTCTCATTCTATAATATTAGATGATTAGATGATTATCTAATACGCATAAGTGTTCAGTGTGTTATAATATAAAAGTATATAATGTTTATTCAGATAGTATTACTAAAAGGGTGCATTTGGCAAGAGTGGGGTTAGCACTAACCAAGATTAGTGGAACTAACCAACCTCCCTCAATTCACCAAATGAATTGATGTTAGTTAAGGTTAGCACTAATCTTTTGCTAATCCACTAACTCACCCAAGAGGTGAGTTAGCGATTTCATTCCTCATGGGGTTAGCGGTAATCTGGCATAAATAATGATCATTAATAATAAAAAGTAATTAATAATATTAAATAAATATGAATAATAATAATAAATAATTAATATTCATTAGTAACTAACTAATAATTAAAAACAATTACAGATAATTAATAATAAACAATGATTAATAAATAATAATTAGTAACTAATTAAGAATAATTAATATTAATAACTTTAATAATAATTAATAATTATTTTAATAATTGTGATAATTAGTAATTAAATATATATTAATAAGAAATAATTATTATTATTAATTAGTAATTTATAGTAATTAATCGTTAATAATAATTTTTGTATAATAATAATAATTTTGTATTGTTAATGATCTTGCCTTTGCGTGATTTACAACATATAATATGACTATATGTTTTTTAGTATCATTATATATATTATAGAATAATGCAATAAGCAATATATTTACGGTTATTCACGATTATCATTATAAATAATAATCTGTATGATAATAAATAGGTTATGTGATAGTTTCTATAATATGTTGCCTACGGCTTAAACAATCCGAAAAAAAATAATATGTTATTAAATTATTATTCATGTGTGCAAGGATATAAGAAAAATAATATTTCATATGATCAAGTATTAAGTTAATGAGCAATGGTTAAATAATATTGATTTCAAATTGTGAATAATGCTAATGTTATTTCATGTTAATATTCAAATCTATGATTTAAATTTTTTTATATAAAAAATTGTGCAACACATGATTTTTTTTATATATGATATTTATATATAAGATATACATTAGTTTATAAACTTTTGCAATCGATAAAAAAAATGATCGCACAACACGTAAAATTATCACTAGTGTTGTGAAATCTAAAACGTCCCAAATAAAATTTGTTGAAACATATACAGTATTTTTAAATAATAATAATAATAAAATATGATTATATGAACTAGCGTGTTTCTTCTCTCCTGTGTACTGGTACGGCTCGAAGTCTATGTTAATTCTATCTTGCCTCCCTCATCTCTCAATCCTGGTTCCATCCCTGAATAAAAATAAAATGTAAAAGAAAATTATTTCATGCCAAAATCATACTTAAGCTTCCCCTCAAAATTTACACCAACAGTTATTTCGGAAAATGATGACATATCCACATCAAGAATCTTTTTTGTTAAGACCATCTTCAAATCATCTTCTAGCCATTTTTCTATAGCTTTGACATCAATCTAAATTCAACAACAATGTCAAAACGCGCGCGCACACATAACTACGGAAAAGTTTCATCCCAAATCTCACCCATCTCTCTCAAGACACTCAATTACTGTGACAGAAATGGGAGCCAAACACCGTCGATTTCATCCTCGATGCAGATCCACACAGGAATCGTTGTTAGCAGGAGGAGGGAGACAGAGGAGATGATATGTGACGAGAGGTAGCGGCGGAAGATAATATGTAATAGAGGAGGGATGGTTCGAGTAAATGGATGATTTTTTCCTTCCGCCAAAACTGTTCCGTTAAACTTCATGGATGATTTAAAACATATGGACGGTCAATAAAAAACGTTTTCGTACCAGAATTTATTTATTTATTTGATTAACACGGTATTATCTAAAAGTACAATTAAAGAAAATTAATATAGAGTTATTACCTACTAATGTGTCTTCGTATAACTATTAACATCAATAAATAGTGTTCCTTTTTTTTCCAATGTACTAGATAGTGACTATCGAATTGTTATCAATAAATAGCTGCTGACGTCGTCTTCTGAATTTTTATTACGTTTAGCAGAATGAATAATATTTTCACAAGAGATCTCGCAATTCTAAAAGGAACATTTCATATGTGGACCATGTATTATTGATTCAATAGCGGCAATTATTAAGAAAAAATAGAGAGAATTTTTTCGATGTGATTCAAAATTGAAAAAAAAAAATGAATTTTTGATTTGATCTTTTATTTTTGCCACTCAAAAATTCAAATTTATTCTATATTTGTCACTTTCACATATTTAATAATACAAATAATATTTAAATAATAAAACTGAAAATATGTGAAAATAGAACCTAGTCGATTAAGATCCGAATCGGGCCCAGACCAGATTGATCAAAGCTCCAACTATCTTCTCTCTCGCACGATTACATCTGCCCCAGTTCGGATTAAGGCCCTGATCACAATAATTTTTACTCGGGATTTCATTTCATTTGAATTGATTCTGTAGGATTTCATAGGATTTCGTTAGATCTAATTACGTAAAAATTTCAATCAAATGACATCAAATTCGCTCATTGTGATCAAGAATTTTCCAATGAAATGAAATGAATTGAAATCCCACGTTAAAAAAAGGGATTATGATCAGGGCCTAAATTGCCTCGACCTCTTCTCTTCTCATCTCCTCTTTTAATCAATCGGAGCAGAGAGAGACGGGAGGTCGCTGGCCGCCTGGGTTCTGGTTCTGATTCAGACCCACCAACAAGGAGCTGGTATCGATCCAATCCTACTATCCGGAGGTCGCCGCCTTCCCCTCCCCTTGATCGCTGATGTCGACGTGTACAAATCTGAGCCCTGGGATCTCCCTGGTATTTCCTTTTTCTTTCTTTTCTCAGACTCTCCATGGTTTAGTTCTTAGCTTCTGTGCAAGTGTAATCACTTGTTAGTTGTTACATAATCTGTCTTCTAATTTGATCAGTGCTCCTTCTGTTGCTTGGTTAATTCCTTTATAGGTATCCACAAGACTGGAATTTTATGCAATTTAACTTAACTAATAGGCTTCTCCTGACGGTTTTACATCTGTCTCAGATTTTCGTTTACAGTCGTACTCTCAATCTATTGATGAGCTCAACTTTTAGCACTGATGTAACAGAAGGGTTTATCAAAATGAGGATTATCAATCCATCAAGTAGTTCTGTAAATTTTCAATTTCAATGGTTTTCTTGCTTAAAGCATTAAGGTTATTAATATGTTTTATTGAATTGAAATTTTGTGATAGGATTGGCCAACCAGAAGACAGTTGGCATTGTGGTTTCTTTGAGCAAGCCAATCCGTGCTACCCGCCAGACTGTCATGAAAATGAACTTTGTCAAGATGGCCAAGAGTGTTAAATCCCAGGTACCAGTCTTATAACCATTTCTAATTTAGACATTTATAAATTGCTCAAGTGCATTAGTGCATTAGTACTTCTGAAAAAGAATGTTTTGTGGATGTGTGTGTCAAACTAAACTTTTTATAACAGTTCTGTGCCTTGTGTCAAAACTGTATTTTCTCTTCTGTAATGAAAGAACGAGGCATAGTTTCTGCTATTTGAACAGATGATATTTTCTCTGGCTAGATTAAACTTTTGTAGAATGTCTGCTAGATATGATGTTGAATTTGTTGGGAAGACGTAGTGCTCATATATCATAGTAGTGCTCTGTATGTTTTATCTGTTTTTATGTTTAATTTCTATCCTATTCAAGGATCACAAAATTATTATTTTGCCGCATTGGATCATCTTGGAGATTTGAATTTTTTATTTTTTTGAGTCTATAAATTGCTGTGATGAGCCTTAACATATAAGTGGATCCATACTTTGTGGATGGATATTCAGTGAAATATCTTTGTTACACTTGGCTTCTGAGCAATTTTTGCAAATTTTAGTTTTGCTTGTTAATTTGCATTTTGACCTTTTGTAAATTGCTCTAGACTTGGATTATTTCAAATCTTTGTTGAACTCTTTAGGGTTAACGTGCATTATTTTATTTGTTCTGCAGGTGGAGGACAACTACTTCAGGCCGGATCTGACTAAGCCTGCTTTGGCACACCTGAGCACAGTATACCGTAGCCTCCAGGTGGCGAAGTCTGGTACTAAAAAGAGGAATCGTCAGGCCACAAGTGAAAAGTGATGTTAAGTATGTTGGTTTAGAAATTGGTCTGGTCTTGTTTTCAGTTCCTTTTTTGTGCAAGGAGATGGTTTTAGAACTTAGAGGGGTGACATATTTGTATAGTTCTGAGACTTTTGATTGATATTTTTGTTTTTTATGTTATGTCCATCGGTAAAATGAAAAGATTTTGCTACTGATATTATCCTATTGCTTTACTTGTGGCTTTTTTATCGTTGATAATTAGATGTTTGATTGGTGTTTTTTACATCATAGCTTAATATGCAGTTAACGTATTTCTTTGGTGCCTGTTCATTAGTTAGATTTTTTTGACAAATGGCTATTTAACTTTAATTATGAATGGGGTTGATGCTTTTTAAAACGGAAATGACAAATGACTCCATGCCACAGTTAAACAATGGTACATAAAACCTAAACAATTGTACATAAACTCAATCAGATTACAGGTACATAAACGTAGTCTCCATTCCACATAAGCATGTAAACATAGACAGGCACATAACATGACATGTTAGCATAAATAGGTACATAAACATCAGCATGTAAGCATGTATCAAATGACAAAGTCAATTTACATGATGTAAGCACAAACAGGTACGTAAACATCAGCATGTAAAGTCTCCAAGCCCCCGGGCACTTAGCATGTGCATGCAAATACTACTCAATTTACACACAACTCAAATTACACAGATACTTGTTTTGCTCTTTTACTTTGGTTTGCAGAAATTGTTGGCCTTCATATACTCATTCATGATGATACTGACATCATAAGAAAACAAAGGGGATGTACATAGAACATAGTTCATTGCTCGGTTTAAATATGTTCATGTAATCTGTTACGTACTTACATCCTATTTTTCATTTGCTATGGTAGAAAACTACAATTTCTTTTGTTATGCCTGTTTTTTGCCATACAAAAAATTAAAATTCACAATTGCTATATCATAATTGATAACATCTCTGCAAACGAAAAGTTTAAATTTTCAGAGTGACATTGTATTGATTATCTTGACCCTGAACGCTAGCTATACACGTGTACCAGTGTAAGTGTAGGGTTCAGGTTTTATATGAGCCTATTATGCACTAAGATGCATGTTTACGTAATAAAATTATTCGAGTGGTTCCTTTTCAATAATAATAAGGGATCTGAGGCAATCCAATAATTTTTTTTTTTCAAAAAAGTAACCAGCATATGTCATTTCATTATATAAAACAATCAAGTTCGTACAAAACAAAATAAACTTGACCATCCTAACACAGAACTTAACCTCTAAGCCATCTTCTCCTTACTAAAGCAACTACCTAATCTTTAGTTGTTTCCCTCTGTTTTATTCTCCGGTACCAATAAATGGTACAACCTCACAGAATGCTCGAGTAACCACAAAACATTTCAAAAGAACACCAGTTAAAGAACCACAGCATACAATCACATTTGCGAATTTTTCTAGAATACGAAAGCATGTAGGGGAATAAAACAAAATTTTAAAGACAAAATGCAAGAGAAATACAACTCAAAGCACAAACCAGAGCCACAACAAGAGCTTCCTAGTTTTTTACACAATGTTTGATACTTGCTGGTAATCTCACACATAGAAAAATACAACAACTCAAATAATCAAACAACAGAGCTGTACTCCAAATTTCCATTACTTACCTTAATGATTATCTTAGAAGGGTTTGGCGAAGCAGTACTCATCATTTTCTTGAGCAGTTCCACTTTGAATTCACCATTCAGCCATTTTTCTACGGCTCCAAAATCAACCTATATGATAGCAAATAAGATGGAAACTTTAATGAACTAGAATATCAACAATTTTGCTATAAACTTCAGGTCCTTTGTATAAAGAATTGTAAATTCACTGTAGGCTAAAACAGAAATTCATAAGCCTGACTCTAAATTAAAGAACAAATAAGCTTAACTAAGACCATGCTCTTCATTCATACATTACAAAATGCAGTAATAAACTGAAAATTCTTTCTTGCAAATCCCTTGGCAGGAGAACAATACAAATGACAAATTCCCTTTTTTTTTTCTCTTTTGTGATGCCATAGTCTCATAGATTAGGCACCTTGTTGAATTGATCAGAGAAGGAAGTAAAATAAAATAAGCTAAAACCAAAGAAATAAAGAGGAGCTGACATCAGTATTTAATTACCTATGCCTCGAATAACCAGATAGATAAGAATTTTTTTAAATATTCAGTGTGCTGGACAAATATTAAAGAAAATATGACAAAACAAAAGTAGTTATTTACCATATCAAGGAAATGAGATAAAATATGGTCTGGCACGGATGGATCCACTTCCAATGTAATGCCTCGAATTCCAATTAGTTCAGAGAGAGCAAATATTTTTTTCTCCAGAATTTTCTTCATGTCCTCATATGATAGCTTGTTGAACAAAAGGAGTTCCACTGTTTCAACCAAATCATTCCCAAATCGATCTTTGACCTAATTTGATTAGAATTTCATTAGTTGTGAACCTGAGGTATTTAAGAAAATTTAAAATAAATAACTTAATCAGTTTACTACCTGATCCTCAATACTAAGATTTGATGCTTTTTTCTCCCCCCTCTCATTCCCCTCCTCAGTATTAGTTGGAACAATGTCAATTTCAGTGTCAATTTCAATGTCAATGTTACTTGACATCAAAATTAACATGTTTGATATATTAATCCTTCTGCCACCACCATCTGTGAGTGTGCCTGAATTGATCATGCCAATCAACACATTCAACACAATTTTGCTGCTGTTCTCGATCTTATCAAAATGTAATACAGAGAAGGGTCTTTGACGAACCATCTCTGTTAATGTACCAGCATGCCTGAAGAAGAAAAAAGAAAAACAAATGATATAATTAAGATCACCGTCATTAAATTTCAGTGAACACAAAATACACAACATACACTGTGTAAGAACTATATCAACATACCCAGGAGATCCTAGTAACCTGGAAACTCCACTTTTATCAGAGTAATCAGCCATGTTCATGGTAATGAGATTCTTCTCATCATGAAATATTTCACGAGCCAGTGTCTTGGCCAGTTCTGTTTTTCCAACTGCAGAACGACCAATGAGAAGAAAACATCCAACCGGTTTTGTTTGATCAGATAGGCCAGCTCTAGCTTTTAGTATTGATGTCACAATAGGTTGAATGACATGATGCTGACCGACCACCTGTTCACATATCCTCTCTTCCAATTTTACAAGTTCTTCTTTCTCGCTTACTCCAAGAAAAATTGAAAACCCTATCATATCACTAATAGCCTGCAAAGACATTCCTATCATAAATTCATAATATTGGACACCAAGATAGACTGGAATTGGTTTTCAAATTGCACCAAAATTAGACCAAAATAATCTAAGCTATATAAAACATAAATGTTAATTTACTTTTTATCTTTTACTAATAGTTTTAATCTGCTTTGTCATACTTGGAAAATTGAGTTGTTAATATAACTTAACCTATACATTCCAGTTGCTAGATAATTGACTACAAATTATGGGAGTAAGAAAATGTTGTACCTTTCCAACATTTTCAATTGAAACGATTGGCTCTGGGTCTTTACTTGAACTCGCATTCTGCTCCTCTTTTACTAGCTGCACATAATTGAACATTCATATTACATTTATTATTTGAAGATATTAGTGATATTTTCTCAAAATATATACATTCCCAACATAAACGATCTAGGAAAAAGTCACTAACAGACCAGAGCTCATGTTGGTTTCTACCAGAAATTGTCAGGAACAAACATGACAACTTACAGTATTTCATCAACAAATTTGTTTAAAATTAAACAATACCTGCGAAGAGGATAGATTCTCTTCTGATTTTTGTTGGTTCTGTTCTTCCTCAACTTCTCTCCCATCCTGAGATACATTCAGATTATTGCATTATTCTTTGTTTGAATCAAAACTCATGTTTTTCTTTTCGATAGTTGTGCTTATATTTTGATAAGGAGACAATATGATAATACAATTTAAGGTAAAAGACACGTACTTTTTTGTCTGGTATTTGCTTCCCACTTTTCTTCTTTGGCCATCCCAGTAAGGGGATCTTCCTTCCAGCGGCTTTCTGATATATAATATGTTTGGAAAGAAAAAAACAAGCCAAAACTAATTAGAAAAACATATAGTGCTTGATACTGAGCCTCATATCATAAAAATACTGTTTGTTCCTATGCTGCATAAGTGTTACAAACTTGATATTGAGAAGAACAAACTCTCTAACCTCAACTTTTGGGGCTTCAACTTTTGGTTGTGCTCCAGAAATAAGGCAAGCATTTTCGAGAACATCCTTAGCCTTATCAGGTAATCGAAGATCTGCAAACAAATAATTAAATTAGAGTTAATTATTCATATTTATTTATTAACCATTTTAATATAATTAAAACAAGAAAAAACCTTCAGATATACAGATAAATCTATTAAAAGGAACTAAGTAAAATAGAACTAAAGAGACGCAAATTACGTGGCAAGTAACGAACAGACATATGGACAGCTGCTGAAACAGCCTGAATGTCAATGCTGACTCCATAATACTTTTCAAAACTTGCTGCCACACATGTCATCATTGTGATTGCCTCAGTCACCGTTGGTTCTTCCACTTTTATGACCTCGAAACGTCGAGCAAATGCGCTATCTTCTAGAACATATCGAGTATATTCTTCGACAGTAGTCGCTCCAACACATCTAAAATCGCCCCTAGCTAAAGAAGGCTTGAAGATGTTGGCGGCATCAATATGGTTCCCCTCAATTCTTCCAGCACCAACGACCATATGAATTTCATCAATGAACAAAATAATGCGCCCCTTGGATTCTGTAAGTTCCTCTATCAACCTCTCAAATTTCTTTTCAAAGGTTCCTCTATAAGCGGTATTACTTAACATACCACCCATATCAATTGAGATAATGCGGCAATCAAGTAAAGCCGCTGGTGCAGTTTTGCTTACAATTTTTTGAGCGAGACCCTCAACTATTGCCGTTTTGCCCACTCCAGGATCGCCCATTAATATAGCACTTGATTTGTCTCGCTTTTGCAAGCACCGTGCCAAATGGTCTATCTCCTTATCTCTTCCAAAAATAGGTTCTCTGTGTATGGCTTCCTTTGTGAGATCCCTTCCATATGTTTCCAGAACACTCCATCCAATTGTCTCCATTGTTTTCGCTGCATTGCAACAGTAGTACTGATCATGTTTTACATTTCTTTTGCAAGAAATACAAAAATTTAAATCAAAATTTACCAGCATCAAATGATTTTCTTTTCAAATCAAATAAATTCTGCTAAATAGATGTCTATTTATTGGCTCTTGTAAATAGATGCACAAGGTTTTTTGTTTGGAAACAATATAATAGGATAATTGGGGGCAAGAAAAGGGCTTGGATAGTGACGGGGTATTCGAGCAGATGAAAAGTATCGGCTTTCAAGAATTTCAGCCCGTATGTTCAGGGAAACAGTTTGCAAATGGCATTTAGTGATACCAGCTTAAGTGGTACAGTGAGGGGGAGCTATATCTGGCAATGGAAACAGATAATGCATAAGGTGTTATTGCTTATGAACATCGACACTTGGTTCTTCCAATATATAGGGACGTCTCACCATAGAAGAACCTGATTTTGCAAAACCCTTAACCCCTTCCCACCAGCTTAGTTTTAAGTTATTGTTCCTAGGGTAGTTAGGGATCTTAGAGTAGGTCTTTGATTTGGTTTTTTTTTTTTATTTTAGCAAGATAGGACAGCAATAGGTTGGTTCTTTTTTTTTTTTTTTTGTTTGAAAAAAGCTACCCAAAACAAGTAGCCGACATGCTTTACTGAGGCCAACAAGTACAAACAAGTGATCATTACATATGATCAGCCAAAACAAAAATAAAGCAAACAAAGAAAAACAACCGCTAATTAGGAAAGGCTAATCCAAAGTTTGCAGCATAGCAACCCAAACAACTAACAAAAATAACCAACATCCCAAAGCAAGTTGAAACTAAAAAAACTATTAGTCCAGTAAATCCTCATCACTATCTTCTCCATAACGAGACCCAGCACCCCCGTTGTTTCCCCCATTGTGAACCAAGTTTCCCACATTAGTAACATTTCCACTTCCATACAATACCAATAGATTGGTTCTTTACTAAGCTTATTCTCAGGTAAGTTTATTTATTTTATTTCATTTTTTTTAATATCTTGTTGCAATTGGGTGAGTTTAGGTGCTATTTACTGGTCTTAATAGGATTTAGCTCCAAATGCATGATGGACCCAGAAGGAAAAAACGGTCCACAAAATGAAAGGGCAAAAAAAGCGAGGCCCAAGCAAATATTGGGTTGCAGATTGGAACGGGCTAGCGGTTCGAAATAAAAATCCGACCCGAAGTAAAACCTAAATCTGATAAGGTCGAATATAATAAAACAAAAACGATCGTTCGTCGTCGTACGATCTGTCAGATAAAACAAAATAGAAGAAAGAGAAAGAACGAACTGAGCTGGCGAACGTCGGCGCCGGAGAAAGGAGGTCAACGAAGGTTCTCAGGAGCTCCAATCGGAAGATCACTGCCCTCTCCTGAAAATAAAGAAAGAGGAGAAAGAGGTTAAGAGAGACGAAATAAGTAGACATCGAAAAAAAGTAAAGAACCACACGCACAATCCAATTAAGCACTCTGATTTTTGAAAAGAGATTGGTGCAGATCCGAAAAGACAATGTATTTGTTGCAAAATACTCGAGATAAAAGCAAGGAATAAGCAAATAATACCCGAGAAGAGGTGAATAACCGTGTGACAGTCGGATCTCGCTAGCAAGGCTGAGCCGATTTCCTCTCTGATAAGAAAATATCGCAGAGAAGATAAATAATTGAGATAACAATGCGAGAAACGAATTAAACAAAAGTAAAAACCAAAGATTATCAAATGAAATGTATATAATGGTAAAGCTTCAAACTTGCTTTAGATAATATACTAAGAAGTGTATAGTAAAGAAAGAAAGTGTGCTGCACCTGATGGAGGAAGGAGAGTGTTGGAGTGAGAATGATGAACAAGTGCTTTATAACGGATTCCTGGGAAGAAGGATGACCGTTAGATGGGAAATGCAGGGTCGGATGCAACCAATGCAAAACAGAGATTCATTCCAGCGATATTTAGAAGAGGGAAAATCTGAGGGACCCCCATGTCAGTGAAAAATATTTTCCGAAGAATATAAGCAAATTATCTGATGTGAACAGGAACTCTTCAGCTCTGTGTGGCTTACTGAAAAAAGTAATTTAAAATACAATCTAAATTATGGAACAAGGGAAAAAAAAAAAAGGCTGCCACCCCACACCAGATTATTCTACTTGAGAACCCTTACAACCCGTTCTGGTGAACAATTGTTGAATCCTATTTTGGTGGTGCAAAATATGGAATTTTAATAATTTTATAAATATCCAAATAAAATCTAGAAACTTTCAAATTTTCTTTAAAAACTTCAGAATAATAGACAAAAATCCCATGGAAGTATGCACAATTAATACGCCCCTAAAAGATCCAAATCACATCAAATAAGAAAGAAAACCCTAAAACTTGTAGAAAAATAAATAAAATATCCTCAAAAGGTATTCCACAAAATTCTTGCTACTACCAAATTCTTAAGATTTTTATAAGAATACACAACAATTTCAAAATAAAATCTTCCAAATGAGTAACAAATGAAAATCTGATTAAAAAAGGAAATGGAGAAGTCCGGTTCTATGAAATTGAGAGTGAAGGGATTCAAATTTCCCTCCGTACAGGAAGTACAGGGCTGGAGATCGATGGGCTTGGCGTATGGACCATGAGCACCACATAAGAAGATGAAGTTCTTTCGTTCTTTTTTACTTTTCTTTTTTTTTCTTTTTTTTTGTGATGAACAGAGGAAATTCTTTTTGGTAAAACAACCCATACTCCATAGCCAGAGAACCAGAAGAGGAGGAACTGAGGAAATTGCTGCGACGCTGCCCTAATGCCCTCTCATATTAAACATGACAAGTGGGTCCCACAGAGGAGATCTCTCGTTAAAACTCTTTCTTTTCTGGAATGCAATCTATATATCATGTATATTTCGCTTAAAAAAAATGTAATTGGTTACAAGTTTTGCTTATTTTTTGATAAACTTATTTTTTGTAAAAGAGAATATAATAATATTAAAAAGAGTACAATTTGAATGATTTTTTAATTGAATATAAAACTATAATTAAATTAAATAGCATAAAAATTCTTTTTTTTTTTGACTTGCATAGCATAGAAACTTTTAAATATTCTCCAAGAACTTAAGAATAATAGACAAAAATCCCATGGAAGGTATGCACAATTAATACGCCCCTAAAAGATCCAAATCACATCCAAAAACTCATCAAATAAGAAAGAAAACCCTAAACTTGCATAAAAATAAATAAAATATCCTCAATAGGTATTCCACAAAATTCTTGCTACTACCAAATTCTTAAGATTTTTCTAAGAATACACAACAATTTCAGAATAAATTCAGTTGAGAACCTAAAATAAAATCTTCCAGATCAGTAACAAATGAAAATCTGATTAAAAAAGGAAATGGAGAAGTCCGGTTCTATGAGATTGGGGAATTGATTTGGACACCTTTCTACTTAGTCCCGACACCCCTATATTTTGTAAATGACCAAAATAACCTCATCTGTACGGTCCGTTCTGAACTAAGCATCAATTTCTTCGTCTCTCTTAATTCGTTTCACAGAGGCGTGTATTTTACATGCAAACTCTCCTCCTCGAGCCCTCTTCTTGGATAATGTTTTATTGTTGCCTCCTCGCAAGCACTCCAATAAGGTTCCGTACTGGCATTTTGCTCAAATTAGTTGGAAATTGAGTCTCCAAGCAATTCCTCTCCTTACATCCTCAATCCCAGTGTTTAAATTGAATTTCTTGCTAATTTCTTACAGTTCAGTGGTCACTGTTCTACTTTCGCTCACCATTCTTTCACTTAACTCAAGGTTATTATGCATATAAGTATAGGGAATGATTTCAGCAGCTATTTTGTCTTTCAAGTTCAATTCCTCACCAGTAAGGGAAAAAGTATAAGACATCACTAAATTTTGCCTAATGCCTCAAGTTGTATTAAAAAAATTATCTAAATCGAGAATTGGATGGCAATGACGCTAGGCCTCTCAATTCTTCTCTTTTAAGTTGGGAGAATTCCTTAAGTACGTAAATATATCAATCATAAAAGGGTAATTTAGTCTAAAAGATATGTTTAGAGTGATCGGACTAAATTAGGGGGTGTCCGAATCAATTCCCATGAGATTGGAGTAAATGGATTCAAATTTCCCTCCGTACAGGGAGTACAGGGCTGGAGATCGATGGGCTTGGCGTATGGACCATGAGCACCACATAAGAAGAGGAAATTCTTTCTTTTTTTTTTTTCTTTTCTTTTTTTTTTTTTGATGAACAGAGGAAATTCTTTTTGGTAAAACAACCCATACTCAATAGCCAGAGAACCAGAAGAGGAGGAACTGAGGAAGTCGCTGCGACGCTGCCCTAATGCTCTCTCATATTAAACATGATAAGTGGGTCCCACAAAGGAGATATCTCGTTAAAACTCTTTCTTTTCTGGAGTGCAATCTATATATCATTTATATTTCGCTTAAAAAAATGTAATTGGTTACAAGTTTTGCTTATTTTTTGATAAACTTATTTTTTGTAAAAGAGAAGATAATAATATTAAAAAGAGTACAATTTGAATGATCTTTTAATTGAATATAAAACTATAATTAAATAGCATAAAAATTCTTGCACAATCAATTCATAGGTCCAACAACATATTTTTACCTTTTTCTACTTTTAAAAACTTTAATGCAATTTAACATGTGTTCTCATATTGTCAAGTTAACTCACGAAAGCGCATGTTCCATACAATACCCCTTTCTACTTCTTCTTCTTCTTTTTTTTTTTTTTTTGGAGAAACTTCCATACAGTACTTGTCTAATATGTTTTCTTACTTTATCTGCATACGGATGTCATAATTTGAGCTAATCATATGAAAATTTTGAAGTTTATTGCTAATAAAAATATCATACCTTTTTTTAATTAGATACTGTGATATTATCTTGTAGACTATAGTGATAACTTCTTATTGCCAATGACAAAAAAATAAAATAAAATCTTATGCCAACATCACAAATGTCACCCTTTGCAACTGATCCAGTTTTTCCCCTTTTTTTTTTTTTGCGAAATATGCAATTACCAAATTTTTTGTGTTATGAAACAAAGATAATGTGCATTTATATGATGTTTACGGAAGCCACAAATATCATTATACATCCTAAATCAATACAGGCGGTAATCCGTTAGCAAACATCAAACATAATTTCAAAGAATTTCAATATAATATTTTATGATTTTTATTCTTCGCATAAATATTTGATGTAACTTTTATATTTATCAAAGGATTAAAATTGTTTAAAGACAATAAAAGGTTTATCTTTAAAATGATTCAAATTAATTTAATTATGCTCGAGGGATATCAAATGATATTTAAATTTAATGATGATTCATATATAATCTTCAAATTAATTTAACTTTTTTTTCGTCTTTAATTTCTTTTCAACTCAGTTTAAATAGGTAAAAATTCCCAAATTAACAAATTATAAAAGTATTGGATTAACATGTTCCATACAACGCTGGTCTAAAATGCTTCTCTGCATAGGTACGTCGCAATTTAAGCTAACCATTTGACCAGTTTAAAGGTTTAGTTTTTGCCAATAATACTACAATAGTTTTTTTTTTAAGATAGCTTGACAGCGACTGCCAAGTTGAATAATACTACAATAGTTATAAAATAAAAAATACTATAATAGGATTGTATACAAAAAAATAGTTTCAAATACTGGAACGCTGTATTAGATATAAATAGAGTGAATACCATCATATATCATATCAAAAACTACTGGAATTTCAGTTGCTGGCCAGTATAGATATTGGTACTGAAAACATGGCTTATTTTCGCAGCAAATCCAGGCGGCTCACTAATGGATTTTTTGCAAAACCATAACACTCTCTCGCAACTATATAATCGGTCTATTTTTTGACCAATTTGCAATTTAATCCAAATAGTTGTGTTATGAAATAAAAAAATTTATACAATTGTATACTTTTTAGACAAAATTCTTTTTGCGTATACAAAGAAACTTTTTACACCTCAAATTTGCTATTTACACCAAATTGTCGCATTGTGAAAATGTTTTCTTATATATGAAAAGCGTTATAAGTGGTGTCTAATGATATTTATTCATACCAAATATGATTTAGTATATTTAAAAACCACACACACACACACACACACACACACACATATATATATATATATATATATATATATATATATATATATATATATATATATATATATATATATATATATATATATATATATATATATATTCCCCTCTATGTAATAATAATTAGAATAATTGTTAGTTTCTTATCTTTTTTTTACCTATATTTGGCATGAGAAACTTTTCAAAAGTTAGAAAATCGTTACAAACTGATATATTATCCAATACTATATTTGTCATTTTTCATAATTTATATGAAAATTTCAGCTTCACCTCCTTAAAAAGTGAAAACTGGTAATAATTTTGTGTAATCAAACCACCTCACCTAGACACCTACGGCTAGCGATGATCCAACAAGACAACAAGTAATGCCACTTTTGCTCAAAGTTTGACTGCACTGACCGTGTGATTAAAATAAATTAAACAAGGACCAAAATTTCATAAAAGGCAGTAAGCCATGTCACTACTCCAAATCTCGAGTTGCAAACAGCGGTGGTAATTGGTAAATGATATCAATGAAGAAAATTTATATTTATGCCTTTTCATTTAAAAAATAATACTTTTAATCCCCGTTTAAAAATGAGATTTGATGGTTGGAGGTGATTTAGAGTTTTACGGTGATAATTCGATAATAAACAGTCATGCGGTGATAAAACGACGATAAAACTGATAAAAAGATAGTGCTATATGAACCAAAATTAAGATAAAATAACGATAAAACAGAAAAAATGAAGTTTTTTAAAAGTTTGCTTTTAATTCAAGTTTTAAATTTTGATGAGAAACAATATTTAAAAACTTTTTACACTTGTTTTGCGTCAACTCTGCGATAATTAATACCACGGCATCAATTTATTAATTATTATCGGCGTTTATGCACAATTAACAGAAGTATTAATTTAAATTGATATAAACGGCGCATACGTCGGGACAATATATCATCACAAAATCAAAAAAGCTGTTACGGACGGAAGAAAATAAAAATGGCTGAAAAATACAGGCTGGACAGCTGGAGGGAGACAAATGTAGCAGTCCTTTTTTTTTTTTTTTTTTTTTTTTTTGGGGGGGGGGGGACGGTGGAGGGGGGAGGCCGGGAGGGTTGGTAAAGGAAAAAGATTATTTTTGGTAAAGGACGATTCTACATCTTCGCAAAAAAAATAAAGAAACAGCTAAAAATTTGATAATTATTCTCGCCATAAACTCCGAGAGAAATAATGCGGTGTGCACTGTATTTATCCTTGGTTCGAGTAGTGAAAACAGGCATGCCTACTGCCTAGGAAAAAAGTTTCAATTTAGTTTCGGTTTTCAGTCCCCAGTTCTATTTTGTTATATTACTGACGATATGAATACATTTAATTTTGTCGAACTCATTTTCCAAAATAATGCTTTTATTGTTGTAAATTTGAATTGAGATGAAAATTCTATTTTTTTTTCAAGCTATGCAATAGTACCGCGAATTTAATTCATTGAAAGCCTTTTTATGCAATTATGCCAACTGGTAAATGGTAATCTTATTTTACCCCTTATTTAAACTGAAATTGGGATGGTAACTGTCTTATTAGTCTCTCTACTCCCTGACCGTACGGATTTATCGGGGGCATACACATATACTTGAGTGCTGACTGCTGAGAAGATGGCGTGTCAATTTATATCCATCCAAATTATACCATAGGAAAATGTGAAAACGTTCCATTAAATCCAATGGTTCATGCTTCCTTGATATTATCAACATCATAGGAGTACACATTAAACAAGAAGAAATTTAGTTATCTAGCTCATCCAGTGTAAATACTATTATGGATATTTTAGTGATCATTTTGATGCATGATTTTCTTTTCATCAATTAACTTGAAACTTTCAACAGTTCCGTAACAGCAGTTCATGTAATTTGATACCTAGTTCATCATGTAACACTTAATAACATCTTATAATGTTTTCCGTAAATTATTAAATTTAATTTAAATTATAGTGCAGATCTCAAGTTAGAAAACTTGTCAAGAGTAAGACTTCGTAGATAATTTAGTTTGTCATAGAATAATAGAACTGTGGCTACCGCGACTGCACAGTTCAATAAAATTCTGCACTAATACTAGTAACTCATATTAATATAAAATTATTAGCAAATAATACTACAAAATGCACTCAGTAATCTTAAGTAATACTGTAAAATTATTTGATAATTAAAGTGGTGGCATATATATATTTTTTTAGAAAATACTTTTCAAAAAATATCTTCCTTTACAAAATACTTGCAAATAAGGATTTATATAGAAGTCAATTACGAGTAAACGTATGTACTTAGAAACGACAACCTATATGATAAGAATTTTTACATCGGGGTGCTCTATTTTACAACTTGACTTGTACGGGAACATCATTACAACAATAAAACGGACCGAAAGCTTAATCAGGTCAGGGGTCTTATGGTTGAAAATTAATTACAAGTAGAAACCACTAAGAACATTATACATCCTAAAATATATATGGGCGGTGATATCTTGACAGTATGTTAATTGATGTTAGTGAAACATAAATGCTTTTTCAAATTTTGGAATCCAACATTTCAAATGTAAAATATAATATGTAAATTTCCCAGTAGCAAAAATGTAATGCGATGTTACATTTTATCGTTTCTAATTTTTTTTTTTTTTTTTAGAAGACAGAAGACAAAATATATTGTCAATTTAACCCATTATCAACGTATTACACGGTTTATTAATGAAAGAGTATATTCCGGCAGTACAATTCGTGTCTAAATTAGTGGCGATCCCATGAAAGTATGTTAGTTTGATACTTTAGTCAAACATGAAATGTTATCAAATTACGGAATCAAACATTTGAAACCTTCTATATAATATCTAAATTTCGGGGTAAAAATAGTGTAATTTGATGTAATTAAGTTCTTTATGTTTCTAAATATTCTTTTGTAGAAGATTTAATAGTTTAAGCGGTCCATATTGAATCACTTTTATTGAATACGAAATGACATTTAAATTGTATGAAGATTTCTACGTAATAAATCGATAATATTTGGGCCCAAACAACCCGACTCAATTTTAACCCATTATCAACATATCCCTACTCTGTAAGTTTTTAATAAGTTAATGAAAGAGGATATTCCGTATAACATCTGTCTAACTACTTTCTATGTATAATGTATATGTATAAGCTCACCATTTGATCAATTTTTACTCTATAGTACTCATTTTAAAATAAACACTATAGTGTCATTGTACACTAGACAGCGGTAACTTCTCGTAGCAATATACCATGGCTTGCTTTTTACAATTGACAACTGTTATATACTGTATAGGCAAATGACATGGAAACTAATGCGTCTTCTCTTTCTTTTTGAGAAATTTGCAGTTTACAACAAAATAATGTGCCATTATATACTTTTTCATACAAACCACACTGATAGTACGTATTTTACATCCTAAATTGATACAGTGGTGATCTCTTGGCAATATTTATTCCATAAATTTAACAAGCATATAACATAATTTTTATTTGGAATTGGTATATGAAATATGATCTATATGATAATTAGACTTGTACAAAAAGATAATGTAATTAATTCGATGCAAGTTAAATTTTTTTGAAAGACTTGAACTATGTTCGAGAAAAAAACGAAATATTTAAAAGAGTCAAATTTACGATCACAATAATATTTCTAGCATAATTGTGGCTTATATTATTGTCGTTTGTTTCACATAGGAAAATAGAAAGAAATCAGAAATCGTGAGAGACTGTAATATATAGTTTCACACTGCTATTTTGTATGAAAATTTGAGCTTCTAGTCTCCCCTTTAAAACGTGACATGAACTGCTTAATAAAAGTAGGATAATTAAATTCAAACTACAAATTAAATAGAGGTGTGCGATATACGTGCTTCTGATATATTCATTGGAATATATATCTGAACATTTCTTTAGAGTTTAGTGGGATATACAATTTTAATTAATGTATATTTTTTCACAAATAAAAAAGCTCAACAACTTTTGATTATCAGTGGGGACCTCTTGAGCTTGAAATAAAAGACGCCATCTTCCTCGGTAATTGTATCGTATCGTATCCTCAAAACAAAACATTTTTTACTTTTTACTTTTAGTCGTGAAAACAGTTTTCGCTAAAAAACTAAAGGTAACTGCCACTGCCTACTGGTGGATGCCCAGGGAATAGATGTTCCTCGGAATTCGTGCTAATGATAATTGCATTGCGATCTACAATGCATTATTATAACTCCACTGATGCTACAAAACTTTACACTGATCCATCAATCCATCCTACTATTACTAGGCTTATAGTTATATATATAGGCAGTGTAGGAAATGATGCACATCTGACGTCAACACTCGTATAAATATATGGCACTTCTTCTTGATACGGTGATACCTATAAATAAAAATAATTTTATATTTTATTTCAAATAATTTATTTTGCAAGTACCGTCAACTTCGCAAGTACTTCCACATATAAAGACACAAGACTTAGCGGAGATTTTTTTTTATATTTAAAACGTAAAATAATTTGCTAAATAATTTGCTAATTTTTCAAATCAATTGAATAATGTTATATGTTTTCAAATATTTTATAGTTGATAATTCGTTTATCAAAATAATAGAAAAAATATATTTTATAATTTTAACAAAGTTTTTTGTATTGATAGATTTTATAATTGGAGTAATAGATAATGGTTGAGTAGCAAGGCATATCGAAAAATTTTCTAAACTGAAAGCATTAAACATAGGCTAGACGACATGCTAGAATAGTTTAGTGCTTTGAGTTTAGAAATTTTTCCATATACCTTGCTACTCAACCATTATCTATTACTCCAATTGTAAAATCTATTTGTCCATGTATAAGGCTTGGAGTTCTGATAACCATCTCCGATTTTGTCTATATATAGTATAGCCATTCAGACTGCAAGTACTGAAGTACCTTCAACTGTCAGCGGTCTGAACTCTACATAGTCCCTCTTGCATTTTGTTTGCCAATTCAGGTATTTTTATTGAAATAAAACTATCATCTCACTTTTAAGAGTTTTTTTTTTTCTGAATACTCACTTTTAAAAAGTTTGAGAAGATTATGCCCAAAATAGCAGTCAAAAGTAGAAAGTCTAAGACTGTATTTTCATATTTGAGCAAAAAGATTTTGTTAGAAGAAGATGCCACGTCTTCGCCGGATATGAAATAGCTGACTCTTTGATAATAATAATAATAATAATAATAATAATAATAATAATAATAATAATAATAATAAAGCAATAACCTTGGCGAATAATTTTTAGAACCTCAAAAAAATTAAAATATGGCAATCAATAAAATTATAAAGACATGTTTGCTGGTTAAGGAAAAAGTAGGCGTTGTGGCTCATTTTCCCAAATTCGACAAAGTAAAAACTATTAGACCACCCCAAAACTGTTCTATTCCGAGCACTTATAACGAATAATATTGTTCCATTTCTAGATTTTGGGCAGGAAATACTCTTTTCGCATTACCAGTTCAATTTAACTTTTTTGTTTATTTAGGTTATTGCACGGAGAAAGAATGAAAGTTATGTTTGCTAAATTCTATTTCTTTTTAAAATAGTGTTTTAAATGTTCTAAATTTAAATTGAGAGGAAATTGCTAACTTTTTTTTTTTAAATTATGGGGACTCTTTTGTTCCGACTATATATACAATAAACCGCGAAATTAACTCATTAATAGACTTTTATATCAAGCGGTTAACTGTCTGCATGATTTACTGCTAAGGGGTACTCTTTTTATGAAATATTTAAAAATTGAAACTAAAATTGAAAATTTGAAACTGCATCGCATGAGTCTTATACATGAACGATAATTGTTGGATGTCTATACTTTCCAGCCGAGAAAAAAGGCGCATCACTTTATGTTTATTCGAAGATGATGACGATATGACCTAATTTATACATGAACGATAATTGTCATCTGCAGTTTTGTCATCTCTTGTCATCGCTTAAACAAAGTGAACACGTGTACAAATAAACTGAACATATAGATAATCAAAATGAACACAGACAAACAAATAAGTTTTGTCATTCTTATTCAAATTTTTATATGCATGTTCAACTTATTTTTATTATATTCATTTGTTTGTAAATGTTCACTTTGATCATTTATATGTTCACCTTATCTATTTTATGTGTTCACTTTGTTCAAGCGATGGCAGGGAATGACAAAATTGTAGATGACAGTAATCAATTTCCTAATTTATATATAGGAAAATGTGGATTTCTTATAGCTTTCTCAATCTAAATCATTGCCTTTTTCATTTATGTGGATACTATAAAAACAACTACGCGATAGAAAAGTAGGGGAACGAAAACAATCGGTCTTTACGCATGTGGTTCGCTAAGATACATTCGTATTTCACAAATATTCTTAATGTAGGTACAATGGTATAGGATCGTTAATATTGTATATATAGACAATATAAATAAAATCTCCTCAATATAACTATATATAATATGTACAAATATACTACTTGCCATTTTATCGATGGTGACATCCCGACATCTCACGGGCTCACATTGCTGAAGGCCCATCAAATTTTCAACACTCACGTGCAACTCACGTGATCGCTATTTTTCATTTTTCAAATCCGATCAAAACATTTCTCTCTCTTCCGCTTCATTATATTTTTATTTCTTTCTCTCTGCGGAGAGCCATCAATCTTTCTCTTTCTCTCACTAGCGAAGCGCGCGTTTTGTCCCTGTTTTGATCCGATCAGGTGCGTTTCTCTTTCAGATGTGTTTCTCTCTTGCTTCGTCCTGTATCGATCAGATCAGATCACTAAACCTTTATCCCTTTCACAAATTTTATCTTTACTGTTTGATTTTGTATTTTTTCTTGTTCAATTCTCAATAAGGTTAGATTTGAAGCTTCGTTTTGGTTTAAGGAGACAAATTTGACATCAATATGGATCTCAGGTTAGTACCTTTATGTGAATTTTGCAATTTTTCGCTCAAATCTCTGTCTCTCTTGCTCAGATTGTTCTCTCTCTCGCTCAGATCAGACTATCTATCTATCGATCAAATCAGAATCTCTCTCTCGTCATCATTAATTGTCATTCTTACATTGTGTTAGGCTACAGTTCAATCAAGGTACTAGTCTTACCACTGACAACAACGATGGCCGCTCCTCTGTCCGTACTGTCGACTCTAATCGGTATTTCACTTCTCCTCTCTTCTGAAATTAATAAACTCTCCTTATCTCAACCCCTTAAAATGTATCTAATGCTACAATTCTTCTTCATTTGATGCAATTTAAAGTAGCTATGTCATTTTTGTTACGATTTTTGTGTAGTTTGAAGGGATTTTAAAGTAATTAGTCATATTTATTACATTATCTTGGATTCATCTTTTAGTCGTCGTACACAATGTATCACCTAGTAGAAATGTGCAGTAGTTACTTTGCTATATATTTTTTTTTCTTTCGAGTGTAGTTATCTTAATATAAAATAAGGGAGCACGTATTAAGACGGTGCGTTATTAGTCTGTTATGTATCATCTTGTACAAGTGTGCATTAAATTAAGGGAGTAAATATAAATTGCAATAGGAGTATATACTAAGTTTATGTTTTCTTAAAGGAGTATATTCATCAATGTAAGGGAGTATATTAATCAATACAAGGGAGTATATCAGATGATATATTTTAATTAATCTATGCTAAGTAAGGATTTATATTCATCAATGTAGGAGTTAATATATCGATTACGGGAGTATATTCTAATTATGCTGAATAAGGAACATGGTTAACTATTTTTCTTAAAAGAGTATATTCATCAATATAAGAGAGTATATTAATCAATACAGGGGAGTATGATGCATTTTAATTAGTCTATGCTAAGTAAGGAAGTATATTCATCATTGTAATGGAGTATATTCATCAATGTGAGGATTAAATATATTGATTAAGGGAGTATATATGTAAGTATGTTGAATAAGGAACATGTTTCAGCTAATATTGTTAAAGGAGTACTCTTTTGATTAAGGTAGTATATTCATCAATGTAGTGGGTTAAACATATTGATTAAGGTAGTATATATCTAAATATGCTAAATAATGGAGTATATATCTATTGTTCGCTATAATTACGAAAATTACAGAAACGATTATATATTCACTATTGTTGTCATAAAATATATAGATTAAGGGAGTATAAATTTAAGTATGTTGAACAAGGAATATGTATTAGGTATTGTGGCATTATTCCATATTATATCTATTATTTGGTGTTGAATATATTGATTAAGGGAGTATATTTTCTAAAATTGCATATTTTTCTTTTGCAGATTGATGTAGTGATGATAAGCGTGTGGTTGCTTACTGTTTGTTATTAGACATTATAAATCGAGTGAAGCCTAAATTCCAGAATGTGAGCGAATGTGGTCACTTTCACCTTGACTTTGACTGAGATGATTGATGCTTACTGTTGCAATTTTTATTAAGTTTGTTAGCATGTCTGAACTTGATTGTAATCATTTTATGTTTGGTTTGAATGAATAATAACTTGAATTTGATTTATTGTTAGGATTGATATACGGTTAATTTGGTTTTAATGTTGGTGACTTATTTGAACAAGCTTGTCTGAAATTTGTATCTTGAATGTTTATTTGAATCCCTTAAAAAAGGTATATACTCCCTTATGAAAATGTATATACTTCCTTAGTTCCTTCAATGATTATTTGAACTAGCTTGTCTAAAATTTGTATCTTGAATGCTTATTTAGACCCTTATAAAGAAGTATATACTCCATTATGAAATTTTATATACTCCCTTAGTATCTAGAATGCTTATTTGAATAAGCTTGTCTAAATTCGTATCTTAAAAACTTATTTGAATCCTTACGAAGAAGTATATATTCCCTTATGAAGAAGTATATGCTCCCTTCGTACCTTCAAAACTGATTTAAAAAACACATTTATATACTCCATTACATCAATTTAAATACTCATGTGTCTAGGTGACGTCAGCGTCAGCGTTATGACGATGTCAACGTGATGTCATAACTCAGTGCCTGGCGCTTAAATTGCAGCGTGCATCACATATGGGCATGGCTGTTTCACGTGGATCTGTGGGATGTCAGGATGTCAAAATTATTGGAGATGTCCCATATCAGGGCTGTAATATGTACATGGTGTTGTGCACTTGTGCTAATCGTTTAAAATGAAAGAAGGAAATCCAACGGCCCATGAGTCCATGACAGCCCAAGTAGATCAAGGACAAAAGAATTAAAAATCGGTCAGACGCCAAGAATACGGGCAGTGAAGATCATAACAACTCTGTATAATTCTAATAATACGGGTTGCCCGACTCCGCGCAATCCCAATCCCCAATGCCTTTTTCGCTCCAAACTCATCAGGCGGCTCATAACTCATCATCAAAAATATTAGAATGGATTTTACGATTCAGATTGAACGAAACCATAACTTATAATTGAGTTTACACAAGAAAAGATTGCCTTCAGATACTTGACCGGAAGGAGAGGGGAAGGAAGAGAACACTCCTAGAGGCAAGGCGACGAAACGACAAAGAAGAGAGTAATTAAGAATGTCAGATTAGATGTAAAATTAAAACCAAACAATTTATCAGTACCAAGTAAAGGACTGGTACTGTCGTGTACCCAATGAACCAAGAGAAGTAAACATTAATTGGAAGGAGATTTCAAGTGGGACGAAGCTCATGTGATCATAGATTCGTGAAATCCAGTGGCTGGTTGGTTAGTTTTATGGGAAACATATCAGCGGGTAAGGATATGTCAAGGAGTGATCCAAATCCGTTAAAGAAGCATGAGATTGTTATACTGATCTTGGGGAGGGAACAAATCTTAAAGTAGGCAGTTATTGTACATAATCAAAGAAGTAGTGCAAACCAGGTGACTCGTCCCCTTTGAAAATATTCACAACCGAAACGAAAAATCACGACCAAGAAACAAACAAAAGGAAGAAATTAAATTAAAGAGGCCTATGTCAATTATGGCTGGATGGTACCGGGGACCGGTACCACTACTGCCCAATATACACCGACCCACCCTGCAGTGTGTAATATTAAGCTATTTATTTTTAAAATTTATTGAATGAATAATGAATTAGATGCACGGAGTGCTCCAATTGCCAAATTAGTACCAAAATTTGTAACCTGACGATGCGCGTATGCTTAGTGATTGACTAATTAACTCTTATAACTTACTAATCAGGGAAAGGCTAGTGGGTTGATCTAGTAAAGAAGAGTAAAGAACCATTGGAATGGCCACTGACGGCCTGTGTAAAAAAAGGAGACGGCCGATTTCAAATTTTAAAACTGGCCGGGACTTGTTCTTGTGCCATGTTGGAAGGCCAGGTTTAGTAAGGGGAACACCATATCATGCAAATTGGTTAATTGGGATAAATAACTTCAATCTCTCGGCCTTTTTTAATATTCTAAATGACAAGGTCTGGTAGTGCCAGGTCAGCTAGAAATTACAGCTGGGGCGTCAATTGGTGTTTTTTTAATACAATATCTGTTAACTAAAAAAAAAAAGGAAAGCCCAATTATGGAGAACGCTGCTGAAAATTTGTAAGAATTTCGGCTTAAATATTTAACCATACAATATGTGCATAATCTTATGTCATGTAATGGTTTGAAGACCTTTCTACAGATAAGTTCATATAAAAGTCAGATTTATATATATATATATTTTGAGGGGCTAAATAAGATATATAAAATTATCTGCTGATCCGATAATAAATAGTCGCAATTCGTGTTTTCTATTTGATATTTCGTTTACTGATCCGATCATAAAGTATTTCTACATTTTAAAAGTTGCGGTTTGGAGGAGACAAGTACTGTGACATTATTTAAAGGAAAATTTAGAATTGGAATGAGTACACAACGTCACATGAATCGGGAAAAATTTTGGTGTATGAATTAAATACTCGCGAAATGAGAAAATTATAATCAGAATGATAGAATTATAGAAATAAGCAATTTTGATATATCAGTGGGCTTTACTTTTGATAAAATTTTGAGGAATGAGTATTTTATTTGTCTAATATTTGTGCCTAAATTTTAATAGTTATAAAGTCAAAGTTGAGTTGTCAGTTTTTTGTTTTCGCGTAAAAACTTAACATTTTAGTAGTCATGAATAGATTTTTAGACCGTTCAGTTAAAAATTAAAATCATGATAAGAGGAGCGGAACTTCCAAGAAATTGAGAGTGAACCTACCAAAAGCCAAATGAAAACATTAGATCAATGTTGCAAACTATGTGCATCTTCCATGCGAGTCAATAGTGTCTGGTACTTGTATTGTATATTTCTGTGGGTGGCGATATGACTGCTAGATCCAGATTAGGCTAAGTTCCAAACTTAAGAATGCAATTTCTAGTTTTCGCTGGCAATTCGACGGTCAAAAATTAAAAAACCTATACCATCCTGATCCGACTTAGTTTGGCAGCATCTGAGCAATTACTTTATCGCTGTCATAGGCGGATCCGTGTAAAGTAAATAAGGTCAATGTACCTGATACGTCTAGCTTAGTAGAGAGATCAACAATAGGTAGAGATTGAGATTTGAGAGACAAAAAATAGATCTTTATTGATGATAATATTTGACTACAGTGTAGAATGTGTGTGAGTATATGAGAAATTCTGGAACCCCCTTTACAGTGTTCTACCCCCGCTATATATAAGCCTCGAGTAGAGATTCCTCTGCTGACGTCACCAGACAACGGTTATATCCACTGGTGCCACTTGCTTGACCCGAGATGTTAAGGACCCTCGAATATTCCTTGAGGGGAAGCTTTTCCTTCAACCCGAGAAGTTATTCCAGCATTCTTGTCGACATCTCGGATCCAGATACTCTAGTGGGCCCCGCCTGGGTTGTTCAGCTCTAACGGTCTGGTCCCCTCCTGGATCTCTATTCATTTCGTATTTTTCGCTTGTTTTTGGTTTCCCGCCTAATTTCTCTATGTTTCCTCGAACGACTTCTGGACCTTTCTCAGGCCGGGCCTTGTGCTTAGCTTTATTATTAACTTATTCAGGATTGGGCCTTTTGGGCCATATCCTATCATAAGCCCTTGAACTTGTGAAGAGTTTAGTCTTCGGAAGTTGTTAATTGTACTACCGAGTTCTCAAATCTTAACATAATATCGCACCCGAGATGAATTCTCGAGTCCTTGAGTCTGAGCCTAAGAATCTCTTCCACAGGCGTTGTTAAGCTTGTGAAATTTTCCTCACTGTTATGCCCGAGATGTATCGTCGAGCCCTTAAGCCTTAGCTTTAGATATTAAGATATCTCGTCGAGCCCTTGAGACCTAGCTTAAGATATTAAGATATCTCGTCGAGCCCTTGAGTGTTGACTCATGATATTAAAATATCTCGTCGAGCCCTTGAGACCTAGCTTAAGATATTAAGATATCTTGTCGAGCCCTTGAGCCCTAGCTCAAGATATTAAGGTATCTCGTCGAGCCCTTGAGCCTTAGCTCAAAAATAACTCATGAGATGTAACGTTAAATTTTTTAACTGCTTCAGTCCTCTCTATAGACCCGAAATGTTTCGCCTCACTGAAGACTTAATCTTTAAGTCTTCTTGACCATCTGACATGCTGTCGTTTCGCCTGCTAGCATTTAAGAGGGTGGGACGCGTGTCACTTGCTCATTCCCTTAGAAACTGCGCACTTCTTTTTGTCTCTCTTGGGATTATCGCGTTCCCGCCTTTTCCCTCGCGTTCTTCGCTTTCTACACCCTTCCAACTTCTCTCTCTCTCTCTTTCTTTTACTCATTTTATCGTCCCTCTCTTTCTGTCGCTTCTTCTTCTTCGTCCTTTGCTTTCTTTGCTTGTAGAGTTGGTGGTTGATTAACTGTGTGTTTAAGGTTTCTCACTTCCTTCGTCTTCTTCAACTTGGCTCAGGTGATCGCCGGCGCCACCATTAGCAGGTAACACCCATCTCCTTTTCCTTACTTCGTTTAAGTTTTTTCTTCTATAATCTTCTTGTCGCTTTGACACCATTAATCCACTGTATAACCAGGTCGTGACCCATCAAACCAGACCTTCGGTTATTAATACCTTGCCTTGTAACTATTTATGTTTATCTCTCAACCTTGATCGGTCGGTAATACCATTGTTTTCTTGGCCAACAGCGTTCACTAGGAACATTTGTTTTGATTTTCTTGTTAACCTATGGCTTGTTTCCTGGTATTGATCTCTGTTCTTGTACCTGTCTTTAGGTTTGTACCTACCTTGTTTCTGTAACTGTTTTTTTTTTATGGTACTAGAAGGTATTATGGAGAAACCCTTCTTCTTTCTTCTTAATTAATATAGGATTGATTTCCTATACCTGTTAGGTTTCCCTTGGTACCAGTATACTGCCATGTCTGTATCAGTGGCGATATCAGTATACTATGTAGCTGATATTAATATTGATACTGGTATTCTTGGTTTTCTTTGCTTGATGTATCAAGTATTGTATCTTTAGATTAACATCACGATATTAATTTTTTGTCTTACTTTGTTGACATTTCATGACTTTGTTTGGTTATCAGATATGTCTTCTAAGGATCTGACTTCTGACCAAACTGCTAGAAGTAATCAGGATGATTCCTCCGAGAAGCAGAAAACTTCTCGTGAGGGTAAAGAAATTGCTCAAGTCGCTGGAAGTAGTTCAGATGCTGCTGCAGAGAAGCAGAAATCTAGTCGGGTTGCTCCGAAGAAAGAAGCATTTCGCCGGAAAAGTCATCCCTTAGATTCTGTTTTTACCAAAGCAGCTACCTTCCAATCTATTCCCTGGGATGATGAAGAGGATGTTCTTGCATTCTCGGAATCACTTGGATTAGGAGAACCTGAAGCTCTGGTTATCGCTAATCCCGAAGATCGCCCTTATGACGATACTCGGGGTGCAGTACTTTTTTGGAAGATAGCCAAATGTGGCTTTCGCCTGCCTCTCTCCGACTTTGTGCGGAGCATTTTGACTCTTCTCGACATTCCTCCTGGGCAATTGCACCCTAGCGCTTGGTGTAATGTGTATTCCTTTGAAAAATTTATGACTGTCTATGCTCCGGCCTTGGGTCTTCCTCAACTGACTCCATCTCTTAGTCTCTTTGGGCATTACTTTACTTTTAATAAAGCTAATGACCTGTGCTCCATCCGAGCTCGCCCGAATACTCCCCTTTTCGCCAACAAGATACTCAAGATAGATAATTGGGAGGATAAGTTTTGTTTCTTACAAGAACCTTTTTTGAATATCTTTCAGATAGCCCCTAAATGGAACAAAGACCGTGACAGTTTCAACAAGGTAGTTTTTGACAAGCTTTCTGTTCCCGAGTATGCCTTCACCACTGCTCTCCAAACCATATTAGAAACTCGAGGGCTTGTTCGCATGGCTTATACTGGGGTATCCGAGAAAGATGAGATTATGTCTTTGATAGACCCTCGTGTTGGAATTCCTCCTGCTGCACCGGTACGTGCCCCAAAAAGGAAAGCTAAAACCACTGCTGCTCCCACAAGTCGTAAGAAGAAAGCCATTGCCAAAACTCAGGCCCCTATTCTCCCCGAGATAAATGAGGAATCTACTGGTAATGATTCCGAGAAATCCATTGAAGACCCGCCCCTTATTCGCAAGAAAAGGGGAATTACTCAGTCTCAAACTCCTGCCATTCCTGAGTCGCATGAGGGTATTACTGGTCAGGATTCCGAAAAGACTATAGAGGACTTTCCTCTTCTTAAGTCCAATCAGGAGGATAGTTCTACTGGGAAAGCGTCGGGTTCCCAAACGGGTTTTCTGGATCAAGCTCCCGAGACTTCTGTCAATAAGGAGGGACCTTTGTTGATAGAATTGACCGACGATGATGATGATGTTTTGTTTGAGATCAAAACCCGGAAGAAAGCCCGACAAGCCATTCCCAGTACGTCAGTATCCGAGTCGGTCCCACTTATTGTTCCGACTTCTGAACCCGAGATCCCTATTTCTTCTTCTTTGGAATTGATTCCCACGGAAATACAGGGAGGTTTTGAGCGGGAATGTCCTGCCACCCCTTGCAGGAATCAGTTCTTAGGCAGCGACGACGACATGATGCCTAAGAGCCATCCCTCTGCTTCTTATGCAGCTCTCTCTCCTGAGGCTGTCCGAGTTCATGCTGTGACTTCTTCCCTTCGAGCTAGTTCTCCTACCTCTGCTCGCTTACCTTCTCTATTAAAAGAGTTGGTGGATGCCTTTGAAGGTAAGGATGCGAAGATTGCTCGCTTAGAGAGGGAGTTAGCTGACGAGAAGCGAAAGGCGCATGATCTACAATCCCAGCTTGACTCTAAGCATAATGAATGGGAAGGTTTGTTGTCGAGTATGTTGGACACTGCTAAAGAACTCGACTCCAAGAATAAGGATTTATCACTGGTAAATGCTGAACAAGCTTTGAAGTTGGATAACTTTGAAAGTTTTCGGCATGTCATCTTGCTAAAGTTTGATTCTGCTCTTCGGCAGCGAGATCTGGCTATTTCTCAGTTGCATGACCTCCGCTCCGAACTGACTGATGAGAAGGCTAAGAAGGTTGTTCTTGAGAGCAATGTGAGCAGCTTGCAAGATCAGGTCAGCAATTTATCATCTCTGGTTGCTTCTCTTACCATTGAGAAGGAAATCGCAAGTTCTTTTAAGGAAGAGGAGAAAGAGCAATTGTGTAGAGAATATTTAAGCGATTTCCTTAAATCTCGTGCTTTCAATCGTGCTTCGGCTATTAAGCAAGCTCCCACTCTTCGACAAGCTTTGATTGATGCAGCACGGGACTTGCAACCATACTTTCCTTTCACTGACGTGGAATTCGGTATTCCCGATGTCTCCAAGATGGATGAGCTGCCAGACGTTTCTAAATGTTCTTGGTATCGTCCTAAAGATCGACTGATTGACGAACATGGGAATGTTCTCGGGGGTAGAATTTTCATGAAAGAAGAGGGGTATGTTCCCGCACATCCTTGGCCTGAGGATAAGGTTCCTTGGCCTATAGATGTACCCAAACCTCCAGTTCCAGAAGATGATAGTTAGGTGTACTCGGGTTTAGTTGTTTGGTGAAGTAAACTTAAGGGATTTTTGGTTGATGTATGTTGTTGTAAGACTTGCTTTACTTTGCTTGTGTGATAACTATTTTTGCTATCTTGTGGTACTTGTACAATTCCTTTTTTATGCTTTGGAGTTTAACTGACTTGTTATTGTTGACGATAGATAGCACGCCTATTAATCGTAAACTTCTCTTATTCGAGTTGTCATGCGTAGCGTGACGACTTGTATGTTTTTGTATAATATAGTTTCCCTAGATTATGCACTTTAGATGTTAACATTGTTTTGAGATCTTTACCAACGAAAACATTCTTCCGAGAACTCATTCATTCCCGAAAATTCATCATAATAACATAAAAGTCATCATATTGAGAAATTTCATGAAACGTTACACTTTTCCGAGAACTCATTCATTCCCGAAAACTCATCATAATAACACAAAAGTCATCATACTAAGAAATTTTATGAAATGTTACACTTTCCCGAGAACTCGTTCATTCCCGAAAACATATCATAACACTTTACACTTTCTCAGACTATCCTACAACAAATACGTTTTCTCCGACCTCTGTGGACTATTGCCCTGCCTTTCCGGGTCTTCTTTGTTGAAAATAGTGTTAGACAAAGGCCACACTGCAAGGTGTGCCTTGTCTTAGTGATGTAGCTTCTACCCTTGGACTTTTTGAAGATAACGAGATGACCAGAGACCCATTGGCGGGTGAGAAAACCCTTTGATAGGTGTCTTCTGGCGTTTACTCGCTCGCAAGGGCAGACCTCCATCACTTGAAGGTTGTGCCAAGTTGATTCCTGCGAAGAATAGCTAACTTTGCTTTGTCAGCTATTCTACTAGGTTGTCAACTTGGCTTCAGCTATTCTACTAGATTATCTGTAGTTCCGATTTTTCATTTTCTTTTTTCTTTTTCATTGTTTCGCTGTTTGAGAAACAAGAAGATGATAGGAGAGAGAAGTGAAGAGGTGTGTTGAGATTCAAGGTTTGCATCCTTATTTATAGTGCTGAGTTCTGACTTCTTCACGTGATTCGTGTTCGACTTTTAGTATTTTTCCTCCTTTGTTTCTGACACTGGGTGAAAGTTTGTTTGTCTTTTACTAACATTTTAATAAAGAGCCTTAAATGACGTACGAAATGTGTCAGATACTTTTTATCACGTGAATTTCTTAAATGAGACGGTTGCTTCTATATCCTTTCGTGATCTTTTTACTCCGAAAACTCCATAAGATGTGCTTACTCCGAGACATAATCTCAGGAGGTTCACGACTGATTCTTATGGTGACGATTTATCCGAGAACTCCATAAGATGCGCTTACTCCTAGACATAATCTCAGGAGGTTCACGACTGATTCTTATGGTGACGATTTATCCGAAAACTCCATAAGATGCGCTTACTCCGAGACATAATCTCAGGAGGTTCACGACTGATTCTTATGGTGACGATTTATCCGAAAACTCCATAAGATGCGCTTACTCCGAGATATAATCTCAGGAGGTTCACGACTGATTCTTATGGTGACGATTTATCCGAGAACTCCATAAGATGCGCTTACTCCGAGACATGATCTCAGGAGGTTCACGACTGATTCTTATGGTGACGATTTATCCGAAAACTCCATAAGATGCGCTTACTCCGAGACATCATCTCAGGAGGTTCACGACTGATTCTTATGGTGGAGACAATAATTTGATCCTTCTCAACTTTTTTATTTCCATCATTACAAATTACAGAACTAAGAATGCGAAATCAAACAAAACAAAAAAGTTTTGAGAAAACTCTAAACTACGGTACATTTTCTCAAACTTTTCAACATAAGAAAAATGAACTGATATTTACACATAAAATTTCCTGAGATGTGCGGCATTCCAAGCATTTGGTATCTTCTTTCCTTGCATGTCTTGTAAATGATACGCCCTTCCTTCAATCGACTTGGTCACTTCAAATGGTCCTTCCCAAACAGGATCCAACTTCCCCACAGGTTTTCCAGTTGCTTCCACTTTCCTTAGTACCCAATCTCCAGGTTGAAAATGCTTTGGGGCCACTCGCTTATCAAAATTCTTCCTCATCTTCCTTTGATAATCTTCTGCCTTGACTTTGGCCTCCTCTCTCAACTCGTGTATCATTGTCAATTCTTGCTCACGCTTAACACCATTTGAAGACCATTCATAGGAAATAGTGCGCAAAGATGGATGCACAACTTCCATTGGTGTAACTGCTTCCATTCCATATACCATTGCAAAGGGAGAACGACCAGTAGCTGTGCGAGGAGTTGTTCTATAGGCCCACAGTATTTCATCAAGGTATTCGGGCCAAGTGTTCTTACTTCCTTCGATCTTCTTCTTCAATCCTTCAAGAATAGTTCTATTGGAAACCTCTGCTAAACCGTTGGACTGAGGGTGACAGACAGAGGATGTACATGATCTGATCCCGAGACCTTTGCAAAAATCTTGAAAAGGTGCTCCCGAGAACTGTGTTCCATTGTCCGAGATGATTGTATGAGGAAGACCATACCTGTACACTATCTGATGTCGGACGAAATCGACCACCTTCTGTGAAGAAATGGTTGCTAGAGGTTTTGCTTCAATCCATTTTGTGAAATATTCTACTGCCACTACCAGAAACTTCACATTTCCTTGACCTTGTGGGAACGGTCCCAATAAATCTATCCCCCACACATCAAACGGCCATGGACTGGCTATGGATTGCATGGCATGGGGTGGTTGTCGAGGAATGCGGGAATGAAACTGGCACTTTTCGCATCTTCTGATAAATTCTTCTACATCTCTCCTTAAGGTGGGCCAATAAAACCCAGCTCTTATTATTCTGTTGCTGAGCGACTTCATTCCTTGGTGACTTCCACATATTCCTTCATGTATCTCGCTCATTAGTTCATCTGCCTTGGTTCGTCCCACACATGTCAACCAAGGGATTCCATACCCTTTCTTGAACAGATTTCCGTCCATGATGGTGAATTCCAAGGCCCATCTTTTCACCTTTCTTGCGACTTTTTCATCCTCTGGCAATTTGTTGTGGTTGAGGAAATCCCACAACAAAGTGTACCATTCATCTCTGACTTCCACCATGTATATTTCCAACTCCAGCACGTCAATACTCGGGGAGGGTATCTCTAGCATGACTATCGGCTTGTCTCTGTCCAAATCGCTTTCCTTAGCCAATTTGGATAATGCATCCGCTGTTTCATTTTGTGTTCTCGGAACATATTCAACCGAAGCCATCTCAAAGGTTGCAATGATTGCCTTCACCTTCTCTAAGTATAACATCAGTTTTTCATTGGTTGTTGCATATTCCCCACTGATTTGGTTGACCACTAACTGTGAATCTGTGTGTACTTTTACTTTTTTGGCTCCTGTCGCCTCGGTGAGTCGCAAACCTGCTAGCAATGCTTCATATTCTGCCACATTGTTGGATACATTGAAGGTTAAATGTATCGCATAATGAAACTTCTCTCCTTTAGGGCCAATGATCTCGACCCCCACTCCAGAACCTCTCTCTGATGCAGCTCCATCAACATACACATGCCATACTTCATCTTCAGAAGAGAGCTCGGAAGATCTTGCTGTGCATTCTACCACGAAATCAGCCAGAATTTGACTTTTATATGCAGTTCTCGGGATGAATGTGACATCATACTCCGACAACTCCACTGCCCATTTCAATAGTCTTCCTGCCACATCGAGTTGTCCCAAAGCTCTTCTTAAAGGTAACTCTGTGAGTACTTTGATTGGGTGAGCTTGAAAGTATGGTTTGAGTTTTCGTGAGGCTATCATGACTGCAAAGGCTGCTTTCTCTACAGGCGGGTATCTGGTTTCTGCATCTCGGAGAACCCGAGATATGAAATACACTGGTTTCTGAACACCTTTTTCTTCCCTCACCAAGGCAGCGCTTACTGCAGTGTCTGACGCTGCTATGTACAAATATAGAGTCTCTCCTTTCAATGGCCGGCTGATGACTGGTGGCGTTGCCAAATATTCCTTTATTTTGGTGAAAGCTTGCTGACACTCTTCAGACCATTGGAACTTCTTATTTTTCTTGAATGTTTGGAAGAAAGGTTGACATATTTCGGCTGATTTGGAGATAAATCTTCCCAAAGCTGCAATGCGACCTGTGAGCTCTTGGACAGCTTTGATAGAATTCGGTGGTTGCATATCCATGATCGCTTGGCACTTACTCGGATGCACTTCAATTCCCCTTTCAGACACTATGAAGCCCAAGAACTTGCCGCTTGCTAAGCAGAAAAAACTTTTCTTCGGATTGAGGCGCATTCCCACCGCCTTCATCTTCGCGAACACCTTGTCCAGATGCTCTACGTGTGTCTGACCCGAGCAGCTTTTGATCACCATGTCATCGATGTAAGCCTCCATAATGTCGCCCAACTCTTCTTTGAAGAGCTTATTCACCATTCTTTGGTATTCTGCACCTGCATTTTTCAAGCCAAAAGGCATTACTTGATAACAATACAAACCTTTCTCGGTGAGGAAACTTGTTTTCTCTTCATCTTCTGGATGCATTTTTATCTGGTGATAACCAGCATTAGCATCGACAATGCTAAGGTGTGTGAATCCGGCTGTCGAGTCAACCATTGCATCAATACTCGGAAGAGGGAAAGGATCTTTTGGGCATGCTTTGTTGAGGTCTGTGAAGTCGATGCACATGCGCCACTTGTTATTGGGTTTTGGCACAACCACAGGATTCGCGAGCCATTCAGGACAGGTCACTTCTCGTATAAACCCTGCCTCCAACAACTTCTTTACCTCATCTTCAATAATCTTTTTTCTGTCATTCCCAAATTTCCTTTTCCTCTGATGAACAGGTTTATAGTTTGGGAAAAGTTTGATGCGATGTTCTGCTACATTTCGGCGTATGCCAGGCATCTTGCCCCCTTCTTCTACGAACACATCAGCATTTCTCTTAAGGCATGTTTTCACTAGCTCTCGATCTTCAAGATTTAGAGTGGTCCCAATTTTGGTTACTATTCCCGGTCCTAATTCAACCTCTTCTACTTCTTCCACAGGTCCGCCTGAACCCGGTGGCTTTGTTCTCTTTATCATCGCTTCCTTTTCTATTTGTGCCACATGATTTCCCAAAGCTACTTGATAGCACTCCCTAGAAAGTTGTTGTTCTCCCCGAGAAATTCCCACTCCTCCTTTTGTAGGGAACTTGATCATCAAATGTTTGGTGGATGCAATTGCTCCGATGCTGTTGAGAGATTTTCTACCCAATATTGCATTGTATGCCGAAGGAGCATTGACCACTATAAACTTTATTTTTGTTGAGACATCTCGGGGGGATTCCCCGAATACAACATCTAATTCAATGGTTCCCAAAGGCACTACTCGGTCTCCGGCAAAGCCGACAAGTGGTGTGTGCATTGGGGTTAACGGGAATGTGGCCAGATTTAACTGTTTTAATGCATCAAAATATAAGACATCTGCTGAACTTCCCGTATCCACCAAAATTCTTTTTACTCTAGTACCATGGATTCTCAACATTAATACAATGGCATCATCATGAGGGTATCTCACTCCTACACAATCTTCTGGACCGAAGGAAATTTGTGACTCAACAAGAGATCCAGCGGCATGTAAATGGAACACTTCATACCGAGAAGGGGTATTTGTGTTTTTTGAGTTTGCATAGTATGCTCTCCCTTTAACTGTGTCACCACCAGATGCATCACCGCCTGCTATGTAAGCGATAACAGGTGAAGCGTCTCGTTCTTCTTCTCGGCTATTGATCGGGTTGTTGTTCCGAGATGTTTGAATAGGTGCTCTGTTGGGACGTGACTCGTTCTTTTTCCAGTTGTTCGGCTTGTAAGGCTTTCTTGTGTATGATTCCCCTTCTTTGTTTTTCTCTAGGTATCTTTCTAGCAAATGAGTTTGCCTTATTAACCTTTCAATCTCATCTTTTAGTTTCAAACAATCCCGGGTATGATGTCCTGCACTTCTATGATAATGACAAAAGACACTCTTGTCTATCTGTTCATCATCTTTCAAAGGTTGAGGTTTCTCCAGCTCTTTACTATCCCTGATTGCAAAAAACATTTCTTCCCTTGATGCATTCGTTATGTGATAGTTTGTGTAAAAAGGAGTGTAATCTTCGCCAGTTCTTTTATAAGAAGAAAGTTTGTAAGTTGGTCCTTTGATTTGTCTGTTCTTTTTCTTATTTTTCGGAGATGGGCTTCTCCTTCGACGAGGAGAATAGCTTCGGTGACGGGTTTGCTGGACATATCTCGGGCTGTTTTGATCTTGATATCTTCCCATATTTGCTGCATCTTCTTCTGCCCGGATAACCTGGTCAGCGCATTCTCTGAATTCCTCAAGAGTTCGGCAACCTTTTTTCACCAGCTCGTATCTCAGATTTCCACTTCTCAGTCCTTGCATTGCTGCTGCCAACACCAACTTTTCATCAAAATCTGTTGTTACTTTATTTACTTCTGCGGAAAATCTGGCAAGGAATTCCCGAGAAGTCTCAAATTGTTCCTGTTTCAATGTCAGGAGACTGGCACATCTGACAGCTGGGGGCCTGAGACCTCCAAATCTTTTCAAAAACTTCCGCATCAAGTCATTGTAATCCATGATGGAACCTCTCGGAAGCTGTGCATACCAATCCCAAGCTGGTCCAACTAGTCGGGTAGGAAAAACGAGGCACATCACTCTCTCTGAAGCTCCATTCAACGCCATAGTCTCCCGAAAACTATAAGCGAAGGAATGTGCATCTCCGGCCTTGTTGCTGGGATATTTGTCTAGATAAGGGAAATCCTTCATATCAATTTTCCTCTTCCCTCTATACAAGTGTGCAGCCAATGCTCCTGGAGGAGGGGGTGATTGGGAGTTATATGAATCCGGGCTACTATCTTCATTATTACTGCGATCTTTCCTTGAAAGAGGTCGGCCCCGAGGAGGATTTTCTCGAGTATTTTGCTGTGGTGTAAGTTTAACTGGGGGATCTGGTGCATCTCTGGTCTGTGGAGGTGGCTGGGGTTGTGGAGCTGGGGGGTAGCGCGGGAACTCCTGATACATGTGTGGTGCAATGTATTGGTATGGGTGTGTTTGGAAACTTGTTGGATGGTGCTGATAATATTGGTATTGCTGGTGAAGATTGTAGTTCTCGCGGGTCCATTGGTATGGGTTGTTATATGATCCCTGCACCATGTGCGGATTCCATGCATTTGTCGGATAATATCCCCACGAGTTGTAAGGATATTGACCTGCCTGAGTGTGGGTTGACGGTGTGGTTTGAGGTATTGGTATCTGAGAAGTAGCATTCGTTGTTGATGCATTGGGTTGTTGAACAGGATGAGGAGAGGGTTGGGCTATGGACTCAACGACTGGAGGTGCCGGAGTCGACGACGCTACGCCGCTTGGTGGGATAGTACTGGTGTTTGCTACCAGATTTGCTGGAGACATTTGTGTAGGATTGGATCTGACTGTGGATGTCCCAGATGATCCTCCTATCTGTGTACTTGGAGGTGGATTTGATCCAGATGGATCAGGTATGCCCGAAAGTCTCGGTTGTTGAATTGGTACTCCTCTTGCGAGCTTTGGATCTGGAATTGCTTGATCTCTACTCAGAGGACTTGAAAATGCCTCAACTGCTGGCATTCCAAGTGTATGTGAGAGAACTTGTGCAGATCGTGAATCTGACATCATCTGATCTGCGTTGGTAGAACTTGACAATGCTTCAATCATCGGCATATCAAGCTGTGTCTGCTGAGTTGCATGAACTTTTGATGTTGAAGGTGTGATTTGCGTGTTGCATGTTGAATCTGCCATTGCAAATTCAAAATCGAGATTTCGTGGATTGACCACGCCTCGAATCTCACTCATCAAGATTTGATGCTGAGAGTGATGAACACTGAAGCTCTTCGATCTATCACTCTAGCCACGATTTTCAGGTGGGCGCCAGTTGATACGTCTAGCTTAGTAGAGAGATCAACAATAGGTAGAGATTGAGATTTGAGAGACAAAAAATAGATCTTTATTGATGATAATATTTGACTACAGTGTAGAATGTGTGTGAGTATATGAGAAATTCTGGAACCCCCTTTACAGTGTTCTACCCCCGCTATATATAAGCCTCGAGTAGAGATTCCTCTGCTGACGTCACCAGACAACGGTTATATCCACTGGTGCCACTTGCTTGACCCGAGATGTTAAGGACCCTCGAATATTCCTTGAGGGGAAGCTTTTCCTTCAACCCGAGAAGTTATTCCAGCATTCTTGTCGACATCTCGGATCCAGATACTCTAGTGGGCCCCGCCTGGGTTGTTCAGCTCTAACGGTCTGGTCCCCTCCTGGATCTCTATTCATTTCGTATTTTTCGCTTGTTTTTGGTTTCCCGCCTAATTTCTCTATGTTTCCTCGAACGACTTCTGGACCTTTCTCAGGCCGGGCCTTGTGCTTAGCTTTATTATTAACTTATTCAGGATTGGGCCTTTTGGGCCATATCCTATCAGTACCCATTTTGTGTCAATCAAAATTTTTATGTGATATTTCTAATATTAAATATACAATTTTTAAAAAAAATAATAATTGCATATTTGAACCCATAAGATTATGACTTAGGAGTATTATTCTATTGTTGATCTTCATTAACTAGAAATTATATATTTTTCTTTGGAATTTTGACTTGCTTTTATTTAAATCTTTTTTCAATCTAAAAAAATCTGTGACGGTGTATTTCGAGGAAACGTATCCCTGTATCCAAGTTGTATGGAGTGTATCCGAGATGTATCTGAGACTTATCTTGATCGTATCTGTTGGTCAAACACATTAAAATAATATGATTCATCATGTGGAGTACCAAGTGTGTATCACACGCTAATCCGTATCGAATACGTATTCGATATAGTACATAGGGTGCGGCTTAAAATTGGAGTATTCAAGTATCCGTAAAGATTTATGGGGCTGATACATATATACTTGTAATTGATGAGGAAAAAGACATGTGACTTTATATCCACAGTTCAACACAAATTATACCATAGAAGAATTTGAAAACAATCCATTATATCCATTGGTAAGGTATTTCTTGATAATATCAACAACATAAGGGATACGCATTTAACAAGAACTTTAGTTATCAATTATAAGTACTGTGGATATATTAGTGATAATTTGATGTAAGATTTCCGTTCATCAAAATATTAGAAAATTTCAAAACTTCCGTAACAACACCTTTTATATATAATTTGATAGTTATTTCACGTAGCACTTTTTTTTTTGAAAAAAAAATTAATGAATTGAAAATAGTTGTAATTTTGTATGTCTGATAAAACTTTTAGAATTTGCAATTAAGTCAAAAGTACAAAATTTATAGCTTAAATTTTCAATATAACTTTGAAACACGTCAAGTAGAGTCATTTGTCAAAGATATCTCCGAAATATTGATTGCAATCTCGCAAAACAATATAAGAACCTTAGTTTATAATCTTAAGTCATGAATCTAATTATTATATCCATTTAATTGCTCAAGTATAATTTTTATCTTTAAATTCGTTGGCTATAATACTTGCTCTTTAATTCAAATTATTTCTTTATTTTTCCAACATTCATCACTAAATCATTATATTATCAATATACAAAATATTATAAAATGAGGCAAACATAGAAACGCCCAAATAGTGAAAACAAAAGTCATGAGATTACAGAAGCATAACATTTATAAAAATAATTTCTTATGCATTAGTACATCTAAAATGGCACCATAAGCATGATAACACAATACCAAACATATTTGAAAACTCAAACTTCGTATGATTCGTTGTTATATATTCAATGATAAATTGAGATAATACACGAAATATGCTCATACTTAAATGAATCTCTTAAGAAATTAGAGAAAATCAAAAATATTAGTATGAATCAACAAATGTGTCATTTTCAAAAATGGGAAAAAACAAAAAAAAATAGGCCTTATGAAAACACAGTATGCAATATTGAAATTAATAAACCTCATTGAGTCTATTAATAAACATATTGGTCCTTTAATTGAAATTGATAAACCTCTTATTACTCTCTACATGTGTTAGTTGGTTGGATGAAGCATAGGCTATGTCCATTGATTGAACACCATTTAGAACCAACGTTAACTAGTATGCAATTGAAGTTATTTGAAATATCTAGGCTGCTTTCTTATTGTGACATTTGCGAACATTCTATCATTTGTCGTAAAAAAAGTTATATTGGTTATGAGGAAGGAGGCCTGTTGACAGCATATTCACATCTAAATGAGAATATTCACATCTCGGTGGGTACAAAATATATAATACTAGCAGCGTATGTCTTTGATATTTCAATTAGTTTATAAGGATACACCATATACATGATATTATGATCATCTCTAGATTATCCAAGAACTGGTTCAGATGATTTTATATTTCTAAGCATTCATGGTTCTTTACTTTCTCATGCAATTAAGCTTAATGACAAGTAAAGAACTTAAGGTTGTACTGTTTTGGCTGTCAATCTCTAGCAATTTACATTTACTTGTATGTTCCTAAATCTTGACTGGTTTTTATGATGTTAACTAGTAGTACTTGATCTTTTGATATTTAGACTTATTATATGCATAAGTTGAATGCGGCATGTGAAATTTGATGGTGACTTTTGACTGGAAGTTTCAATATTTTTGGATTCATATGGACTCATAATCCCTTTGTTTCCATTGCGGATTGCTTATTTGAGCAAACAAATTGATTATTACTGATGCTACATTGGATGTGACTCTATCAAAATCTTATGATCATGTGAGTAAACAAACCCTCAACCTCAATATTTCCTCATATGATTTCGCTATGGAGCTTGATCATACTTCTTCACATGTTCTCATGTCAAGTCTTTGTGAAAATATTTTTTTGCTATCGCATATATATTTGTTCATTTTGTTCATTTATATGTCGAGTTTGTTTGTCTAATGTGTTCACTTTATTCAATTATGAGTTAGATTTTTTTTATTATTATTCAAATTTTTATATCCATATTCAATTTAGGCACCGATATTTTGCAAGCCTTGTAATCTTTTAAAACTCAGGCAGCCGATGTCAAGTTATCGGGAAACAAAAAAGTTCCTATTCATGCAAGAAAAAAAATGAAAAGTTTAAGGAGAGGATTTGTAATCAATGTTTATGAAAAAGATTATTTTTCTTTTTATCATTCAGACATTTAATCTAAATGAACGAACTGGATTACACCAAACTTATCTGTAAACATTATCATTTGATCCCTTGTAATTTTTTGACTTCTATTGGGAGATTTTTGTTGGCTTCCAGATCCAAGTTTTAGTGTTTTTATCCACACAACAATGGAATATTAGCAAGCAAGATTCAGTACTACCTTATCAGCGTTGATAGCTTCCATCGCGTACCATCACTTACCTCAGATCTTCTTCTCACCACTACGTGCTCCCTTATGCCCATCTTCGTTCTTCTCTGGTTCCCTCTCCTCCCCTCCTGTTCCCACCCCCTCGATCACTCTCTTTAGCCACTTTTTCTCTTTCCGCCTCCCTTGCACATCTCCACTCTCCTATCTTTTTCCTATGGATCAGAAAATAAAACAAACTTAACGTACAAATAAAAACAAAATGAACAGATTGATAAGTAACATGAACACTCATTACAACAAAAGTGAATGCTTATAACAATAGAGCGAATAAATACAATAAACAATAAAGTAAATAATTATAACAATAAAAGTGAACACTTATATAAAAATAAAATAACAGACATAAAATATAAATTAAATAAGAAATAAATAAATAAGATGAACATATTAAACCAATATTGTGAACACTTATAATAATTCAAGTGAACACTTATAACAATAGAATGAGAGGAGCTATGGGTGTACACATAAAACAAACAAGGTGGACTTGTAAATGAACACTTATAAATAACGAAAGTAAACACATACTAAAAATAAGTCCAACTAAAAACAAGTTGAACATATATATATCAATCTGAAAAAAAATAACAAAATCGAAGCATTAATTGAATAAAGTGAACACATAGATAAATAAACTAGATATATAAATCAATAAAAGTAAACAAAAAACAATAATCGAGGAAAGAGATTAGAAAAAAATAGCAAAGAAACTATAGAAGAGAGCAGGGAGAAGGATGAGGGAGAGCAGATTTTCCGCAAAGAAAGGATATCGCGCGTAGGGAAGGGGAGGGGATTTGAGGTACCTGACAGAGGGAGGAAGCGCTAGGTGAGGTGAGAGGAGCGCGGAAGGCAGAGGGTGGAAGGGGAGGGAGATCGCCTGCTGAGCGAAGGGCCCACTCAAGCAGAGACAGTATTGGCGAGGAGCACCTCTCAACGATGGCAACGATGACTTTTTCGCTAATGGCTTTGATCAATTTTCCTACCTTATTGCTGATCAATTCTTACGAATTGCTAATATTAAAAATATTGGACAATATTGTTGCAGCAGCTTGTGTATTAATAAAAAATATAAAACGAATATGGTGTATCAACATATATATTTTCCGAAGATAAGTTATCAACAATGAAAAATAAGTTTGGCCATATAGGAGTGCAAATGTCCCTCTCGAAATGTTTATTATTTTCAATATAGTTTTTGACTAACGAAAAGGCTAGGATATCCAAGTTTATATTTTCTTTTTTATATTTACACAACCTCCTTTACTTTGGTCTCACATGAAACCGCTCAACAAGCTGAGAAAGTCATCTTCAACAATGAAAAGGAAAAAAAAATAGACCTACTTGAGAAAAACTGACTCAATAGACCAAAATTACTTCACTCTTCATCCAGATCCATATCAAATTCATATCTCTCGATACCCAAACTCGGCACCTGAATCAATACACCAAACATATTTCTTATCTTTGGCTTCACAGAACCACAATTCCTCTTTACATGGTACATCAGCTCTCTCTTTCCCAAAGAAGATTTATATTGGTACACTTGGTATTGTTTTGTCCCAAAACAAATTTAACTACTGCAATGGATATGCATTATAAGCTCAATATAACAAAAAAGGAAGGCACGTGAAGAGATGGTAGATAGTATTATATATTTGAACAAATAGTATTTTATGGGACATTCTTAATCTCAGTCCGGCAGTCACAGTTTTTATCAGCCCCATTTTTTAATAGTATTTTATATTTGAAAAATTTTGATTTATGCCATTGAAAAACAGTCAAATTTGGAATATGCCATCACAAAATAACTAACTAGTTTTATGCCATCATAAAACTATACAAATTTGAAGAACTGTTCTCCTTTTTTGACATTTCTTGTGTGATTGTTGGTTAATAGTCCCAAACCTGCTAAAGTGTAATTTTTCAAAGATCTCAACAGACATAATTGGTTGATATAAATTTGAACTTTCACGGAAAAATTGTTGTAAATTAACGAATTATTTACGCACAGTGAAATATTCAATGAGTAGTACATATGTAAAACCCAACGAAAACATAATGTATACAGATGGCCCATTTTAACAAAAATCGGATAATTCGAGATGCAGCTAATAGTCATCTAGTCAGTAGTCATCCCTATACTAACTGCAGAGCTACGTGACGTTGTGTGCATAAGATACCGTTCGTAAATTTGAAATAAATATACAATTAAGGGTGACATGCATATTAATACGGATACAAATAAATTTAAACTTAAAATTCAAGTATCTGATTGAAGGATTAACAATTTGTCAAGTAGTCGCAGATGCAAATAAGACAGTATATAATTATATAAACCAGACAACATGATCAAATTCATTTGCTTGTCTAGTTATGATGTTTCCATGATGCAATAAAAAAATTCCATAATGCATTAAAAAGGACCAAAATTTAACTCCACTTTTAAATATTGAACAAATTATGTAGTGTAAGACCAGTTCAATACATAAATTAAATTCACAAATAATTTTATAAACTTTTCAATACAAACATTTTGACTTAACGTTGAAATTGACATCATATTTTTAATAAATCTAATGTTGTTCTTATATAAGTTTTCTATTGTTTTTGGGGGTCATACGTGTGCTAGACAAATTTCATGAAAATCCTCATAATTATTTTATTGACCACATTTAAAACAAATTGTTCTTCTCAGCTCGTAAAAATTTATGAAAAAAAAGGGAGCAAAGATTACATGCCTACACAAAATGTTCCAAAGCTTTTCTTCACCAAGAGGTAAGACAAGAATATTAGACCTCTCTGCAACTGCAAGTTTCATTTATTTCATTTTGTTATTCTAATTATTTATTAGAACAAAGCTTCGACACTCCAAAAGCGAACCAAAAAAAAAAAAATAATAAACATTCTAATTGATTGCCTATTTATACTTATACTTGTTGAAGAAACTCTTTATAACGATCAACACTTTTAATCATTTCTTGTTAATGACTTAATTAATATTTTATGCCGAAGCACATACAGCTGATTTAGGTTCGTGTTCAAAATCACTTTTTTTTTTTAAAAAAAAAAACTTTAATAAGCTTAGGGTATGGGGTATTAAAGATCACTTGTTTCAAAAAAAAAAAAAGGTATGGGGTATTAAAAAAGAAAAGGGGAAAAAAAGAAGGAAGAAGGGAGAAAAGTATTACTAAGCCCGGTCACGGAGAGAAAAAAGAGTCAGAGGGAATATTGGAGTGCAGGGTTAGTTCTGAGTGGATATGGGTACGACCGTACGAAAGAGATAGGGGAGCTATGTGTAGCGAATCGTGTAAAAAAGTGCTAGCGGGTGGACCCCACCTATTAGACTATGAGAACTTATCAAGCCAATTTCGATATTTCAAATCTGAATCTCCGCATTTCAGAAATAATTAATCTACAAGGGTAATTAAACTTTAGACTATACAGATTTTCCTATTAAAAAATATTTATATGTTTGTAAATATTTTTTTTAGTTCTAATGACTCATGACAATTTAGAATTTTAAACAAATCGAATATATTACAGATTATTCCGGAACTTCTTTACCCATTTTATATAAACTATAAAATTTTTTAGAACAGTTATATCACAATTAATTGTTTATTAGATTTTTGGCATTTATGTTTTGTGTATGTTTTTTTTTATGAATATGTGATATGTCTTGTGCGTTGCAACACGTATGAACATAAGAAAGGACAAAATGAAGCTAGTAAAAATATTGTTTGGATAATTTCTCAGAGTCTGCTGTATATGAATTATTTATTTAGTTCTCTTTTTTGTTTTTCTTTTTGGCAGCAGCAATATCTATTGTTTGTTTTTTCATTCAATTTTGTTAAAGAAAACTATTGAATTATAAACTTGTTAGATTCTAGAGTGATCTATAATATAAAACTAAAAAAAAAAAGCTTATGCACGAAATACACATTGGTTTTCATCATTTGTAATTATTCAAATGAGAAATAAAATAATTATTATGGAACTTCATACTCGAGTTATGTTTGAAGGTGTGTAGATTATCAATTAACTCCGATAACAGTTTAAAAAAAGTAAACCAATTTAAAGTGTTTACATGTTTGCTTATTTAATTAAATGACACAGTCAATGCTTTGGTTTAAGCCGTGTCAAATGATTGAACACCACCACAACAACAACAACAACAACAAAAAAATAGGATGAAACGAGACTGCCGAAACAATATGCGGTCGCATCCAATTAGGTGCCGCTGGACTATACCACAGGCTAAACCAAATGTGGGCCCACTGATAGACTGACTGGTTGAGGTTCAATTTAAGCCTCCTTCAAAACTACAGGCTACTGGCTACCCCTATATTATTTGACTTTCCACATTTGTTTCTTTCTTTTTTTTTTTTTTGAAAGAAACCCGTAGGCCATTTGTTTCTTTTTAAAATTGTAATTTAAATGGTAAACATGAAAAGAAAAGGCATATTGAACATCAATTTTTATCTTTTGGCAGGCACTGCAAATAAGAATTTTGAGTCGCAATAAGTTGGAAATCAGGATTCCACTACAGAATTGTAACCAAGGACAATGTCATGAATTCGTTAGATATCTTCGTGTGTAGTTATCACACGATGCTAACATTTTATTTACGTTAATTATATAGTCATTATGCTTAAGTTTATAATTATGTTTAATTGCAGTTTTTATGCCACATATCTCAACTAATTCCATAATGTATATATTATAATATCAATTGCATATTCTTTGGTACCTCAAGAGACAATATGAAGTCCAATGAAGTTCTTTTTTTTAAAAAAAAAAAAAATTATAAACCAAATCTTTTCACCCAGGTCCCAATGCCGAAATAGCCACTTGTCCTTTGCATATTACATCTAATAGTACTTACATACAACAAGGAATGTCCTTCACTTTATGTACGTAAACCAAAGGTTTAAATAGCGGATAGCGGATTCGTCGCGGACATGCCAATATCATAGCAGTTATTTAGTGGCTGCTATGGGACGTAGCGGATATTATGTCGTATATATAAATAACATTAAACAATTATAACACAAATAGCAACTTGGTTGGGTGGTTGTTGCATTGGACCGTCTAACCTATGATGTTGGTTCGAATCCCAGTTTTAGCAATAATTTTCTATCCGATTTTCAACAGCAATCTTTAGTCCCACATGGCAGTGGCACTCTTAAGTTATACATGGATACTTATAATATAATAAGTGGGTCGGATCGGACGATCGGTGATTGCAAGTTTGCAACAACTCAATTCATTTGGTGCGCACTTGTCAGTGCCTTGAATCACCGCTACCAACCGCTATAGTTCCGCTAAATATGCTATACCAGTTCCGCTATCTCGGCACTATAGCGGCTGTAGCGGCCGCTATCTAAACCCCTGACGTAAACTATGCCTATATTTAATATTAAATTGTTCTGTAATTATTTTCGTATCGCAATTTTTCTAATTTAAATGTTCCTCATAACCCATAATATATTATGTTAGGCCACTTAGTTTATAGAGAAACTGCTGTTCATAATATATTATTGTTTGGTTCCGTTCTGGAAGATCACTGGATTAGTATAGGTAACGAGCTGAATTCATCCATGCGCATGGCAGCCTGCTGAGTGGTCTGCCTTCACCTTATGTGTTCTCCATCCACTTTAGTTCAATTTAACAAATAGTGATTTTTCATCAGGGGTCAGAGGCACTGAATTAAGAAAACTTGTTGAAACAGTTTGGCTCAACTATTTTGAATGGTCGATTGATTTAGCTAAAATTGTATTTGTCTCCGGAGATTCACCCATCGGAGTGCATCTTTCTATCTCTAAAAAAAGGAATTTTTTTTTTTAACTTGAAATAGCTTGTTTCTTGACATTTTAAGTAAATTTCCACAACATGTCTGTGCTCTTTAAGTCTAACCTATCTTTCATTTGACCACCTCGCATAGATGATAGTATTACCTTCCAGATCAACCTTGACTTTTTTTTTAAAAAAAAAAAAAAAACTTGCAGCGACCTGTATTCATTGTAAATTTGTAATGCTTGCCTTTTTTGGTTGGAACAGATTATAAAACACAATACCGGAGAAAAGGAAAACAAAATCGACAAAGCAAACAACGACTGATATCAAAGAGAGCACTTTGCAAAGGAAATATGACAACAAAAGAGAACTCAAAGGACAAAAATTTAAGAGGGGATAAATATGGACAATAGACCTGCAAGAGAACCGACCTGGACTTCTTCTAACAGATAGGAGCAAAATAACAAGAAGATCGACTATATAACATACATCATAAAATAAATGGACATAGAACAGTCGATATGATTAAGATGTGTCATTACGACAAACAAAATAACGAATTTTAGAAATTGCTGAAGAGACGCCGATAGTAATGAAGTAAATAAAGTAAGAAAATATTCATAAGTGAACTCGAAAGATCAATAATTGTAATAAAGTAATGAACTTGTTGAATCTTCTAGATAACATCACTATCAATAAAAAAAAATGTTGTAGACTATGAAATAATAACACGATGTATGATCATGTGGTTGAAATGATAATCTCAAATTTCTTTCCATATAGAACTATAAATGTTTATGATTCAACAAAGAAAAAAATAAATTTACAGTAAGAAATAAAAGAGGTAAAACACCTATGACTGGATTTCTATGGCAAAATACATTTTTGATTCAATGGGCTTCATTTTGTCTGGATTTCTATGGCAAGCTAGTGTTACCATGTCCAAGAGTTGCAGCTACTTCTTGCTCCTAGTGAAATAAAAAATATAATTGATTTAAAATGTGGGGTCAAATAAATGGAACTTGTATTTGTAATTTATGCATACCTGTAGACGATGCATCAAGTACATCAGAAATAAGTGCACAAACACCTGCACAGAGAATTTAATCAATCTTAGGAATCAAACTCAAAAAAGGTAGAAACTGTTTCCCATTCGCCCTAGGAATAATATACAAGTACTCCTACAACATTAAGCAATATCTGGTAAAAGCTCTCCAAGCCTCAGAAATATCACATATGCTCTAGTCACAAAATAGTTTCCTTTTAAACACCAAATAATGCTTCTCTTACCCTTGATTTATAGTATGCAAAGATCCAACCAAGAAGGTGAATTATTTGTACTTTTTGTTATCATATAGAAGCTGATCATCCCTATCTTTCAAATCTAATTATTTGTTAAATTATGAAGAAATAAAAAAAAAAAAATGCAAGAGGTATTGAGTATACTATATTTCTTGGGACTGCATTGCAACAAACTAACCCCCCCCCCCCCCCCCCCCCCCCCCCCACATCTCTCTCTCTCTCTCTCATGCTTACAAAGTGTATACATAATGACCAAAATGAACTTTTTTAAGTCCTTGCCAGATAGAATAGTAGAATAACTCGAGCGACTGGATAGCGCCATAGAAATCTAGTTGCTCGAACAGCTCCTGAATCTAAAATCTTCACAGCTTTATTTAACTTCAACAGAAAAATTAAAAGAAGCTTCAATACAGGTTCTATATTAATGGGTAATTTTTTCTTTTGAGGGGAATGGGGAGCTGGAAAAGACCTGCTTGCTTGCGGCAGCCATGTGTCTATGGTGCAGGGGTAGAGGCCTGAAATGCAATTGATTAATTTAATAAAAGTAATTAGCAGTTAAGCCATTCTATAGGGAACAACAAGGGCAAAACATACTCAAAAGATTTTATATCAGCATCTTCTTCCCATGATGAATGTGTTCTACGTACAGTTCTACTCCTCTCTGCCTCCACCTGTATTTAAAAATATATAATATTAAGACGTAGAAATATAGTATACTAAAAGATTAAAGCTAATACTTCGTGAATTGAGTCAGATTTCTGCACGTCTTTCGATTAAACAACTCATTAAATATCAGAATAGATTATTAGACATGAAATTAACACAAGGAACAAAGTGGTAAGAAACAGAAAGTTTAAGAACCTAAAAAGATTACCATGGAATGTTACCAATCAATATGAGAAATTGAGAACTACTTTCAGCAATAAGCACCATGCCGGAGTTACTTGCATATGCATAATGTAAAAGGTGAATAAAAAAGAACTCTAACCTGTGCTTCTTGAAGACGTTTCACTTCTTTCTCTAATTGGAACTCGAGTGCAGCTTTTTCACTGGCCATGCTTTCTAGCTGTGTTTGCTTATGGTACTGAAATATATTTAACACAAGTTACACAGTAAATTTATGAACATACTGTTTCCTCACTAAGAAATTCAGCATGAAAGATGCAACATACCAGCAAGTCGGTTAGGTCACGATATCTTTTCTCCAGTTCCATGTGTTCCTACATAAGAGATATCAAAGGGGAAAAAGAAATCAGTTAAATATATTACCATACCAAGGAAGGATAGTACATCTGTATCATACATAGTTTCTAATTGAACAATTTTGAGAAAAAGATTACTTGTCTTGAGTAATGCTCAGCATCTCTTTTCATCCCAGCCATTTCTACACGCATCTTTTGCAACTCAGCCTGCCAATTTCAATAATAACGAGCAGTAAATATAACCTTTACCATGCTGCCAGGAAAAAACATAACACTACTAATTTTTTGTTGCAACGTATTTAAATTATAATAACAAATACCTCCAAAGCGGAAATTTTGTTTTCTGCTTCTCTTTGGCTCTGACGTGCCCTCTCAACTTCTTCTTGCCAGGCCTGCATCTTTATTTAAATAAAGAAGGAAACTAAAACTTAAAACATTGACACAATATATCGTACAATAATTTCAAAATATTTAAAAATACATTGATACACTTGGAACCTGAAGGAGTTGATTGGCTTCTTCAGAAGGCTTCTTCTGTGCTCTGCGGTTCTTTGCCTCCATTTCTTGAACCTCCTGGTGTAGCGAGGCACACTCGACCTACCAATTACACAAACTGTTGATATTGTACTAAGCTAACAAAATAGGTGAATAAAGAGTGCTTTTATTTATTTATTGATCATTAATATATACAGATATAAATATTGGGGGGAGGTGGGTGGGGGAGATGTACAATACCTCAAGTAAAGCTACTTTGTGCTCAAGTTCAGCTGCCCTAGATGTGCTCTCCTCAGAAGCTCTCTAGCATAGCTCATCATTGTCAGGTTAAAGGATTATGCAAATTTCAAATGAAAAAGAAATTGAGTTTGTACTAAGGGAAAATTAGCCCTATACATCAGATCATATTTGGGATTATTTTTGCTTATATGCTTCTTAATTGTTTAATTGGAGGCACTAACAATCCTAGTACACTCCCATAATCTTGAAGTTGGCATACTATAAGCAAAACATGCACCATGATAGCAGTAAAATATTAGGACAAAGGCTAGAATGGAGAGCATTCTTGGATAAGACCTTGATTCTAGCATAAGTTACTGACATATTCATAAAAACAAAATGCATATTTTATTAGATATTAGCATATCTGTATCCTGTTAACATACCTGGATTCTAGCAAGAGCATTTGATGCCTCAACGGCACGATGCTCCAACTCTACTTCTCTTTCCACTGCTGCCTGTACCATTACCAAGGTCAAGGAAGAAAAGAAATGTAGTGAAAATATTTTTGGAAAAAGTATATAATTGGAAACTTGCCATTTTTGTAGCATTATGAGCAACACGCTCCTCCTCAGCTCTGCGTTCAGCTAAAGACAGTTCTTCACGTAAAGCCTTAAATAACAGAGAAGGAAAAGACATTTACATGCATCAACAGCTTCCCTTATCACTCTTTTGTTCCTTCTTATTGAATCCAATAAGTATTACCTGAATAACCCGAGTTTCAGTAAGTTCGCGGCTATATTTATTGGTCTCCATATCTTCCTGTTTCAAAAGAAATATCAAACAGCATAGGTTATTTAACTTGGCATTTTCTCATAAACATGTCATCATTAAGGATTCTGAGGATAAAAGCTGTAATAGATTTCTAGTACTCTCCTAAACAAAGCAAACAAGTAAAAAGTACAAAGAGAATTTCTCTTAATTAGATCCTCACATAAACACAAATCAATATAGAAAAGAAAAGGAAAGAGGAAAAGACAATGCTAATCGGCTAATTGCACATTGTACCTGTAGTTGCAGTACACTGTATTTGGTTCAGGAATTAATATGCCAATAGAAATAAATTTGTCAAGGTATGTCAAATACAATACAAAATAACATGTTCATATACCTGTAATGATGTGAGTTTCGATTCAGATGCAGCCACTTGTTTCTTCAAGGCCTCTATTGAATTTAGAAGTGCCTCAATTTCTGCATTTTTAGCCGACAATGCATCAGCCATGTTTGATTCGGATCTTGAGGCCTCCAACTTGTACACAGATAGGTCTTGTTCAAGCTGTTTTATGTGAGACTCATAGGAAGCACACCTCTCTCTCTGTACCAGTTACAGCTCTCAGCAAAAAGTAAAGAACAAAAAAGAAATAAACAAATAATAATGCAGTAATATTTCCATACCTCTTGAACAAGGAGCTCTTCTAGTTGAGCATTCTCCGATTTGTACTCTTGGAGGCGAGATGAAAGACCAGCACAAACCTTTCATGTTACAAAAACTTTATGATGAATACATAACACCAATCAAAATTTCAATCATGCATCCTTAAATTTGGTTAATCATATTGATTTCCCAGCCTTCACCCAGCAACAGACAATAATGCATTGTTTCTGCATCTAACATTAGAAAAGGTTTTCCCTTGCCAACTAAAAGACTTCTAAAAAATTAGCAAGTCACATCAAATTTTTATCTTCTAAAAGTAGTATACCATTATATATTTTCTTAATTTTGGCACCAGTTCTATAAACTTATCCGTCCATAAGTATAAATTGAATTAAATCAAGCCAAATAAATTCATTTATTTTGAAAACATCAGCTCAAGTTAATACTGAAATTGGGGGCGACCTGGTCAGTTTTTGCTCCGGAGACACTTAGCTCTGACAATTGGAATTTTTTTTTAAATAAAATATATGCTAAATGATCCATGAAAAATGTCAGGAGTTATTTGTAGGTACAGAGAAAAGAGAACATTTATTATGCATCATGATGCATAAAGCCTTTTGTGTATCATGACCTTAACAGTCCGTATTTTAAAAATTGACAAATCTAATTTAACCAATCCGATCCATATATTGAAATCTCAAAGAAAACCAAATTTTATATTTTTTGAAATTTTTTACTTTATTATTCAAATTTTTTAGAACTTGCCAATTTTGGATACAAACTAATATAATAAACACTCCAAAATAGGCAACTATGAAAAAATTCGGAAAAGATATTAAAAGAATATAAAATTTGATTTGCTGACTTTCATGTAGATTTGATTGATAAAATAAGATACGTCAATTCGCAAAAATAACAATGAAAAATGACATGATGCACAAAAAGTTTTATGCAACATGATGCACCAAAATCTATCTCCACAAAAAGATTTGTATGGTGCATTTACACAGAAAGCTCTCTGCAAGTTGTATCCAATACCTAAAGACGAGATAATAAAGAACTGAAATTTACTACTTCTCTTACCCGAGCTAATCTGGCCTCCTTTGATTGACCTGTTTTTACAGCAGTCTTGAGCAATCCCTGAGCCTACAAAACAAGTTTCAAAAGAAGATAACTAATAAACAAAACGGATAATGGTAAAAAATCTTCACACAAGAACAAAATCTTTAGACTTGGTAAAAATAATTTTTACATTGTCGCCAACAGATAATGGTTAAATAGATCCGCACAGTTATGCTATGTGTAGCTTACCAGAAAATGAGTTTTCATATTAGTACTTTCTGCATATATTCATACTTAGTTCTCAATTGAACCTCTGGTAGAATCAAGTCTTCTAGATTGAAATCCTAATTATAGAATGTATCAAACTGAGCCTCAAGAACACCTAAAAAACCTTGCCAAAAACAGCTCACCTCATCAAGCTGGTCCTGAACTTTCAAGGGAGTAGGCTCAGATTTAATCTCCTGCTGATCAGACCATTTGGGAGCATCTCTCTCCTTCTCTGACAAATCTTCTCTCTCTGTCTCCTGAGAATCAACACCTTTTTTAACTTCAACAATTTCAGGTTCCTTTTTCTCTTGATTAACTGCCGAGAAAGCTTCTTTATCATCCTCTGCATCCTGGTTTACTGCAGCAATCTCAGTTGCAACACCAGCCACAGAAGCTTCATCCTTCGGGCCATCAGCCACACTTGTGGTATTCTCATTTGCAATAGGGATGTCAGTAAGCAGATTTGGAGCATCTTTATCCCCAGAATCGACAGTTTCTGAATCTTTGAGATCAGGTCCAGGTAAAGAATCACTGGTCCAGGCAGCTTCTTTGTTTAGGGCTTGGTCTGGTGGTGAAGGTTTAATTCTTTCAATCCTTTTAATTTTGCGCTCTGGGACAGGCTTTGAGGTCTCACTGTTGGACATCTTCAACCGAGCCTGAGGATTTGCAATAAAGATTTTCATATTTTCTAATTAGACATGAAATGTGTCGACTGTTTTACATCCTTGAAAAGAGATAATTAACCCAATAGATACACACATCAAGTCAAATTACAAAATTTAAAAGAAGTTTTCACGATGATTTTCACTGATTAATGTAAATAGGAAAAACACACATCTTTCTAGCTAAAGAAAGACCTTTTCCTTCGATCTTGTCCTTCTGGTTTGAACTTCTTGCGCACTTGATGCTGCACCTAAACAACAAAATAAAGCAAAAAATATGTAAAAGAATATAGACATTTGGACAACAAATAGATGCAACATGTAATTTTCCTTTTTTGGTACTAAAATGTGACTTTTGGTAATGAAAAACTTGATCAAAATTGGAACATATACCTGAAGATTGTGATTCAGTGTTCTCATTGGACAACTCACTGACGACAACCTTTGCCCTCCTGTCAACCACCTCGAACAAGTCTGTTTTACATTATTCCAAAAACAACAAAGTAATAAATTCAGATTACATACTGACATTATACAACAGCTTCAGCTTTCAGTACCATAGTAATCACAAACTAAGCCATACCTAACATGGTTAATTATACTACAATGTAATAAATAGGTATGAAAAAGTTACAAACTTGGAAATAACCTTCACCTAACAAGGGCTTGAGATTTACAAACCAATACACAAAAAAATCTCCACTACTACTAAATCAGAACTTACAGATACCTGGTACTGAACTCACATTATTACACAGAGATCTCGTACTCCAATAGATTACTTAAAATACTAATTTCAAACGGATCAAGTAAAAGTAAGACAGAGAAGAGCGAGATTTGAAGATACCTTCGGCGGCTTTAAGCCAGGAGGCCATGGGAGAAGGAGATGGATCTCCAGAGGAGGCGAGAAGAAGCTCAGTTGTGATTGAAAAAGAAGGAGAGAGAGTAAAGGGAGTGTTAGGCGAGAGGGAGGAATGGAGATCGGATGCGAAAGAAAGAGAGATCAGAGGAGAGAACTTAGAGAAGAGGCTCCGTTGGTTACTGGTCGGTGGCGGGGTGTTGTCACTTGTGCTATGTATATGGATAAAATCTTACAATTTGTTAAATTGAACAAAAGCCCGTCTAGCTCAGTTGGTAGAGCGCAAGGCTCTTAACCTTGTGGTCGTGGGTTCGAGCCCCACGGTGGGCGGATTAATTTTTTTTTTTTTTGCGACTAATATTTCTAGTTTCGAGAAGGAAGTGCGCAAGTACTTTATAAGCAGCTCCGCATTAATGATTTTTTATGAAATCTTAATGTTTACTTAAGTTACAAATAATTTGATATGCAGTCATTCCATAAAGCTCATAACATGTCTATAATTTTTTTCTGCCGACTAATACAAGTTTTTAAAAGTTAATTTGAAGTGGCGTTATTAATTAATCAGGGCCACTTTCGGTGAAGCCACAATTCAGTAGAGTTAAAGGTTGAGTTAATATTTTTGGAGTTAGCAGTTGAGGTTAGTTAAGTAAGAAGTTTGCAAAAGTTAGTGCTAACTCGAGTTACAAAATTGTGTTTGGTGTGGTACATTGAGGTTAAGACCAAAAAAAAAAACAATAAATTTATTAATCATTAGAAGCTAACTATAATTAATTTATTGTCAATAAATACATAGCAATATATATTTTAAAAAAAATACAGAGCTTTAATAAAAACTTTTAGAGTCGCGGGGGCTTAAAAGCATCATATTCTGTCAGCATCCCAAAAAGACATTGTGTGACTTTATTAAGTTTCCTTCTCAAACCTTTTTTTTATGATAGTTTCCTTCTCATACTTGAAATAAAGAGCTAAGACGAAAGTGGAGGTAAACTTAATCTATGTGCAGCAAATATGTTAAAAATTCAAATTCGACAGAATTACAATAAATATAAAACACTCTCGCCATAGTTAGACTCATTGTTTTTTTGTACGGGGAGCACACACGAAAAGAACAAAAGTTCAACATTCCAATCGTTTGTTTTGCAAGCCGGACTCAATATTGAGATTGCATTAGGTTGACTTCAAACAAAATTAATAATAATATATTCCACCCCGTCTGATATTAAAATTTCCATTCAGAACATAATTTGCAAGCCGTACGCAATATTGAGATTGCATTAGGTTGACTTCAAAGTTCAAACATAATAATGCTCTTCAGTTGAGACTCAGACAGTAAAGATTCTTCTCACTTTCTTCATCCTCCTCCGACATATGGGGCATGTACCGGCCTCATCAGAAATCCTGCCAAAATAGATTCAATGCCTACATTTCATCCACATAATCTTATATCAGGGAATTCAAGCGTAACTCTAATATTTGTCGCTTCATTGAATTATTAGCGAACTTTTGATGAAACACTCTCTAATCAAAGGTAGATAAGTCAACGTACAGAGAAGATTGAGATTTTTATATAGATCTATCCTTTGGTTAATGTTATGGACCTTTTGATGAAAAGCTGCTATCGATCCTACCAATTGGAAAAGAAAAATGGATCCTTCTATAATTATATTGAGGACTGATATGAAGAAAAAATTGCAAAAAAAAAAAAGGTTGTTACTTCACCAAAATTGGTCATGAAACATGCACCAGAGATATTATTTTCAGGTCACATATGTTTGTCAATTTAGTTCTAGCTGTTTTGGATTTCATATTTTTCTCACAATCATAACACAAAGTTACCAACCAATATATAGTATTAGACTTCTGCTGTCTTTGTTAAAGGATCATTAATTACTATCTCTCACCTTTCTCCACAGGCATAACAAGTAGCAGAGTGGCCACATGGTAGGAAGAAGCAATCCCTCCGCGCATCACAACATATTGAGCAAAGGTTGCTGGACCCACCTTCTAGAGACTTGGCTGCCTCCGTTTTCAGCCACTCCTCAATGTCTTCTTCATCATGTGATACCGACTCATATGATGAACCCAAGCTTGAATTGTCGTCATCTTTGTTTGTTAACAGAGGGGTTCTTTGCTCACTATTCACGGGTACCTCATAGCGCATTCGATGGTTGCGTAGTAGGTTGTTTAGTAATTAATGATCCTCTGAGATATAGAAGTTACCAAAGAATTGCGTTAACTGACTTGAGCTCACAATTGGCGAGGAATTGATAAATTTGAGTCCTAATTGGATAGTTCAGGGAATTTGGTTCAAGTTGCAAAGACTAATAATTAAGCAGAATGATGTTTATTACATGACCTGGAATCTAAGTCCCCTTCACTCAATTTCTCCTTATGTTGGAAAACTTGGCTTCGTTAATCAATATAAATTAAAAGTTAACTTGAATCACCTGAGCCAATAAAGTAAACAAACCACCGGGGCCCAAATGATAGCTTCACATAGATTGCATCATATTCCTGACATGAAAAAGTTTGGTCAACACTGTGATATAATATGAGAATTATTACATAATCAGACTCGAGAGTAGCCCTTCAATCTTTCTGGAAACATGAATTGATGCAGCATTGAAAGGAGAATCAAGGGTAAATCCAAAAAAAAAATCAATTTTAATTGAATGATTACCTTAATTAGACCTGTGGATAGGATTGCAAATGCAGGTTTTAACATTAAGAGCTTCAAACTACATTGTCTGTGCTTGAACGGGCATATGTAATACGCTCCTGTAGTGTTATACAAGATGCTGTTTATTTTGAACTCTAACTGTACCTAAAATAGATTCAGATGGAGCAGAAATTTTAGTTTATATAACAACTAAAGTTAAGGAAAAAAAATTTATGCTTTCAAGCTTCTAAAATTTGCATATAAGATGTTGATATTGTAGACTGCCTAGCAATTTAATGGAAGTTGGAACTTTTCTCAATAAAGGCAAAAAAACAGAAAGCGCTAGAAAACGATCCAATGAAACAATTGACAATTGTACAGGTCTTAAGCTCATCCTGTTTGATGTAGACTGATTAATAAAAGTTCTATTGTACTTTGTGTATTGCTTTACAAGCATCAAGCATATCTAGTGAACCCATAGCAAATTTAAGCATTTACCTCTGCTTCAAAATTGTTCAAGTTTCCCACAGCAATGAAGTATTCAGAGGACTCCTCAATATTCTGGCTGATTGTACCATTTCCTGAAATTCTTAACGTTAGCACTTGTAGTTTTGAAAATTAGACGTGATTTCAAGATGCATTTTTACAAACTCACCAACAATTATATTCCATGATAAGGTGTTACTAGGTGCTGATGGGTTCTCAACCCATCGAAGAAGTTCTTCTCTTCCTACACAAAACACAAAAAATGAGGTTGCCTTTTGAAATCTCTTATATATTTTTGTTGCTTCAAAAATTTTCTTAATGTGCTCACATATGAGATAATTTTACCTTTTGCGATTATGAGGTGCAAGGGATAGGATCCTTCATGGTTCACAACATATGATATATTTACCGCAGAACCTTTATTGAGATAGTACACCCAATCCTGTATCACAATACTGAACTTTCAAACTTTAAATTTATATTAATGAAACGTGTATAAGTACAGATGTTGGCAGAAGTATTTACATCTATATGTTAAAAGGAGTTGAATTAAAGCTTTTCCATGATTTATTTCGTTTGTTTAATGCCTAATAAGGTTCTATAGCTCAAGTAGCTCCTAATAATCAATATATACACTTTTGAGCTTCAATTTAATTTATGTTTGATTTTGTTTTTACTGACCTTGTGGAAATTAGCAGAAACAGATATGTTATGTATCTCTGACCAAAACACTGGCACATTAAGAGGTGGAATTTTGTGAAATCCATAAACGAAAAGCTTATTTTGGGTTTCTTCTTCTTCTTCTTTCACCTGAAAATTTCCATGTAGAACAACATCAACCTTAGTACTATTCCGATATTACTCACATTAAACTCATTGCTTTTCATCAAATTTACTTTCGATATGTTCATTATTATAGATAAGGAATTCATTTTCCTATAAAGGAGAGCACCCTTATCTATTTTATTCTACATTAAAAAAAAACGCATAATTGACTCCAACATATCTCCAATTAGCATACAAGACAGAGTGAATATACTGGACTTCTTAGGATTAGAAGAGTGGAACTATGGTATTTTCCTTGTCTTGTAGAGGCAAATACGATGATTTTTAAGATTGATTTTTAAAATGATATTTGCCTTATATAATTCTGGTTTCTCTAAGGTGCCACACATGAAATTACGAATACAAAAGTGAAACTTTAGACCTTAGCCTATTAAATGTACATGAAACAACCATTTGGAAAAGGAAACATAATTATATTCATGGATTTGGATTTAAACAAACCAAGGTGCCTTCTACAAATTTGCTAAAAGATTGCGTATGCTTGTTTCCGTCAAGATAGATACCAGCCTTTATGTCTTGAACAAATATGGAGTTGGCCAGAATCAATCGTGAGGTATTAGGGCCCACCATGATCTCATTTGAGCCGTAGACACCAAGTATTAGTGTCATTGAAACTACAGATATAAAATAATTATTTCAAAACATAACTACAAACAGCTCAACCCAGTACTTATATCAATAGGCGAAGTATAAACATCAGTGGTATAATGTGAACCTTTTAATTAAAAAAATCTGGAAAAAAAAAAAAATAAACCTGAAGAAAACTATTGCTCACCAAAAAACCAAAAGGTGAGGAGAATGACTAGACATGAAAGAGCATCATCTCTGTCAGTAAAGCCCGCAGCATCAGACAGTGATATGGTGATACGGTACAAAATGTTCTGCTGTTGTGTCTGATGGTTCTCTTGCACATCTGGTGCAGGAGATGAGACGATATCATAACTATCGCTGTGGTTATTGATAATGCTGCTGGTTGATGACGTTTCAGCCATTAGAGTCTCCAATTTGGAGGAAAGATGAGAAGAGATGAGACAAAATGTGATTTATGAGGAAATGAACGTTTTGGAAGAGAGAAAGTAAAGTGAATGAAGACTTTGGAAGGATGGAGAGAACTAACGGTCTTTGTTTCAGAACCGGACTTTCAAGCATCTCAGAGAATGGTAGTTGGTTTACTTCGTGACTAACCTATCTGACTGTAAAGTTCTTCTCTTTATGTATTTCTCTCTCTCCAATTTAGATGATCTATGAGCTACTGATACGAGTCATTTCCTACCAAAGTAACAGCTTTTTAGGAAATCATTGAGGCCGTAAAATGATTAAAAAAGTTAGCAAGGAATACGACGTTCAGTTACATTGTATTGACATACATGTACTTATGTACTTTTAACCAGTTAACTTTATACTTTCAAATTAGAAAATCGTTTGTAGCTTTATAAGTTAGTTTGGTAGAAGATTGGAAAACGTGACACCCATTGTACAATCATACTCAAAGCTACAATCACCTTTTTGTTCCTCTATTTTGTCAGAAGACCTGAAATGTACTCGGAAAAGATCAAATTCCAAATCCAGTTTGTCTGAAACCATTCCTCAAATTTGTTAAGGAAACTACAATTTCAAATTAATAGCATGCCTGCCGCTTGACTATCTTCAAGAAGCCAAAATTATACACATTCAAAAAAAAAAAAAAGAAGTCAAAATTATATAATGCCTGAACTATCTTGAGTCCTTGGATTTTAAAGAAGCAAATTTTTTTAAGCCGACAAAATTTTCAAAATCATGAAGATCAGATTTCAGAAACTGCATATAGCCTAAAAGGACCAAACAGATTAATATTGGCGCACAATTTACTTCAAACTAACTTTAACCAAGTACTAAAAACCTCAAATAAAAGTTTCACAAAATTTTGATCTAGGCACACCAAGATATGTATCATTTACTTCTACGGTAAAAATCCAACATCTGCCCTTCCATGTCATGAGTTTCTCCTGCTATGACAAGGCAATGCAAAGGATCACCAAAATCAACATCCCTTAAGTCCTTCATCGGGCCCGCAACTATTTTCTGGCTGTCGCTCCCCAGCCGTGCAATCCCCACACACAATGTGTCTTCATTGTACACTACAAATGAATAGTCAATTTGCAAAACAAGTATGAGCGTACATTAATACAGGTGGCCCCTATTCCCTAACTACCCTCATTTTTTTCATTTTGATCCCTAAAGTTTCAACATTTTTCATTTTTCATATTTCATTTCAAAAATAATTGAAATATGCAACAGATAATCAATACATGTTAGGACAGATTTCCTTTTCCTTCAGCTGAAACAAAAAGTACAAAGGGACCTGTTGTATAAGAAAGTATATATAATAGCTACAATTATTAAATAATTATACCAGATTCTCCACGAGCGGCTTCGACCTCCAAAAGCTGGTCTATTGCAGTATTTATCGTCATGAATCTTGGAGGTTCATAAACCTTCTTTCCTCTGTGCATTAAAGCTAACGGGTGTCACATTAATGATTATTGACACATATGCAATTACATCTGATCTGAACTTCAAACTTGTCTCAATTAAAACCGAAAAATGCAAGAAATCACTATCAATAATTAAGGTATATAAACATTTTGTCACATGTACCTGCACAAGGACTCAATCGTTGGCTCCTTCACACGTATATCTGCTCAAGGAAAAAAACAATACTTGTTATTATGTATATGATATCATATACGCATAAAATATAGCTTTAGCCACAATGGGTCCTTCTGTAAATGAAATATTAATCGCAAGCACAATGTATATATTATATAGAAGATTAGTTCATAATCAACAACACCACACTTCTATGATATCATGTATTCACCACTCTTTCCAATTCTATAATCCAATAATAGAATACCCAAAAAGCAGATGGCATAATAACATATAAGGATAATACAGCATAAACAAAAGATAACATATCAATAAGACTTTGTAGAGGCAGAATCTTGAGTGATCGATAACATGTACCTAGCAAGCATAGGGTATGAAGGCCGAGCTGTCTGCTATTTTTAATTTTCTCATAAAAGCTATCAGGCCTCCATGTCTCAGTAAAGAATGGTATTGACACTGTCTCCCCGTACCGGTACAGCTGTAGACCACATGCACCGATTGCATTCATTACTGAGGCATTGTGTATTACTTTCACCTTCACACCCATCTGCCTTGCCCGAACCACTATATCAGAATGAGTTGTAGCACTGAAATAGGAAGTTAAAAATGTATTGTTTAATTCATAATTTGTCATTACATACGCAGTCAAATGGTAACATATCAGTTCTACCAAATACACAATTTAAACATTTAGCACCAAGTTGTCTCTTTTAAGAACTTGATAACATAAAAAAAGGGATGAAAACTGGTCAAGCCGATAACACTACCAATGGCAACTATTTCAAATGGATCATAGGAGAAATTCCAAAAAAGAAGGTAAAAAAATCTAGTAAAAAGTCGAAACTTAGTTTCATATTTCAATTCCAACAATATAATGTACCAAAATCTAGTATATATCTTATTGATTGCCAATATTAAACAAGGATTCACTCGAACAGCAGATTAATTGACAACTATAAGGAAATCTAAGGGCATTTTCATAATTCACCATGAAGGTAGCAAATCAAACTTTTATATGAATTCATGACTACGAGAATACCCCCAATTGAACTCTGTGTAGCCTCATGCTAGTCACAGCTACACCCGCCTTACCTCTCATTTTGAAAAAGCACAAATAAATAAGGAACTAAGGAGTTAATGGAAGTAATAGAGCTCATAAAGTTTTAATCATGCACAAAGAGAAAAAAAGCTCTGTCGATGATGTTTAAAACTGTACCCTTGCAAATGGTGATAAATTGGTCTTTAAGAAAAATAGCATAACAGATTTCAGAATTTAAATTACCCAAAAGGATCACCGACTACAAGAAAACCCACATCAGATTCCAGCGCCTCCGTTAGCATTTGGTCAGCTTTTTCCTCAACCATCTCTCTATCAGCCACTACAACTTCCTTTCCATACAATTCCTCCTGTCAATGAAAAACAATAACAGAAACCAACTTTCTTAAGTTTTGACATACAAACACCATAACAGCAGTATAATAATCTCATATGAACCAAGGTTTAAATGCTGCAGTTACAGGATAAAATGGAACCAAAACCTAATTGACCAAGCACCTAGTCAAATATGTTTCCTCAGTATGAGAATAATAAGAGCTTTATTGCATTTATTTGAGGACAATTCCAGCTAAGTGGAGACTTGACTGCATATATGAAGATTACTAAAGGCTAAATGGGTATACATTTAGGTGAAATTTCACAACTTTGGCAACATAGGAACTCAGAAAATATCTAAAATGAAAAATTGAGTAAGACAAGTAAAAAAGGGAAGATATACCAGTACCAGTTTAGAGAGGCCATTGGAGGCCAAGCCAAAGGAGAGAAGAGAAGTGTAGGCCTCCATATACAGCTTGTCGCATTTGCGCACACAATCGAGGCCCCGAAGAGTGATATCTCGCTCGTCACTCAATCCCAACCCCACAATGTATAGCATCCTTGCAATTGAGGTTCCCTTTTTTCTGATTTAATAAAGATAATAAGATCTGTATTACCTCTACAATAAGGACGACGAGGATGCATGCTACACGAAATTAATCAGAGGCGACAAGGCAACGAGTATGGTATTGGATGGGTGACACCGTGACAGGTCCAAAAATAATCAGAGGCGAGGAAGAGGGGAATTGCTCAGGTCACTCCCCACTTACTCATTCACTTCCCAAAAGACGAAAATACCCCTTTGCTGTTACCGTCCCTCTCTATTTTTTTTAGATCTGCTGGAGTCAGTGCATCAGCAACTTCACTGATTTTGCCAGTATCGCATACATTTTTACCAAACTTGCTGGACTCAGTACGGCTGGTCCAAGTGAAAAGGTAAAGAGAGAGGGAAGTATACCTGAGCAGTGTAGACGAATCTTTCGAGGGCGATGTGTTTCTTTTCGTTAGGCACGCGAGCGGAAGAGAGTGGTGAATTCGGTGGAAGGACAAAAGGTAAGGATTTTCGGTCGGTTCTAGGGTTTCAAACTTCTCAGCCGTGGAGAATCAGTCGGTGAGAAGTTAGAAGGAGTGGCAAAGTTGTCAGGAGCCGGAGCAAGGCGAGAGAGTAGGAGAATTAGATCAGGGAATAGCGGCAGAGCTAATAGAGAACTCGAGCTCCAAGCCTCCAGCGCTGTAATCTAAGAAAAACGAGTTGGGAGAGGAGAGGGCATTGGAGGGGTGGGGTGAGGAGTCGGAACTGTCAATGAGTGAGGGTAGCCGCCGGAAGAGAGAGCAGGGACCTGAGGAAATCTTAAAATCGGTAGGAGACCGGGCGTTGCTTTCTGCACGGTTAAAATTCGCAAAACACGGCAAAAAGTTATAAAATGACTGAAATACCCTCGTCTCTTTTGCTCTGTGAACCTGAAGAGGGGATGCAGTGATGCACGCTTCGAAGGCTCGAAGCCCAGGAAGGCATTTCCGTCATTTACAAAAAAATTTCGTGCTTTACTAATTTGAGGCGTGCAGAAAGCAGCGCCCGTAGGAGACCAGATCGCAGGGGAAAAGGAAAGAACAATGGGAGAAGAAATAATAAAAATAAGTAAATAAAATAGGAGCCGATCCACGTGTCAGTCCAATATCGGTAGAAGGATTATCTGTGGTTTTCTGGGTATGTTTTTTTGTGTTTCAGCCTTAATAGAGGAGAAGTTTTATAAAGCCATTCAAATTATTAAAAAAAATTAATAATTCAAACAACAAAATTAATCTATTTATTTTTTTTGAAGAGTCAACAAAATTATATCGGGTCCTTATCATTCGTACGTAATCTCTATGTGTACGAGACGTCTCATTATATCGGGATGTATTATTCTCGTACACAACAAAATTATCAGAAATGCCAGATACACACTCTGTGAGAGTAAACAATCATATGGTGTACTTCATACTAATTGTTCCCAACTTCAGTATTACAAAGAAGAAGTAAAACAGAATACCTGGCATCCTTGCAATTGAGGTTCCTTTTTTTCTGATTTAATAAAGATAATAAGATCTGTATTACCTCTACAATAAGGACAACGAGGATGCATGCTACACGAAATTAATGAGAGGCGACAAGGCAACGAGTATGGTATTGGATGGGTGACACCGTGACAGGTCCAAAAATAATCAGAGGCGAGGAAGAGAACGTACTAGATCGCAGGTGTAGTTGGAGGGGTGAGGAGTCGGAACTCGGAACTGTCAACGAGTGAGGGTAGCCGCCGGAAGAGAGAGGAAATCAAATCGGTAGGAAATGGACCAGATCGCAGGGGAAAAAGGAAAGAACAATGGAGAAAAATAATAAAAAAATAAATAAAATAGGAGCAGACCCACGTGTCAGTCCAATATCGGTAGAAGGATTATATGTGGTTTTCTGGGTATGTTTTTTTTATAAAGCCATTCAAATTATTAAAAAAATTAATAATTCAAACAACAAAATTAATCTATTTATTTTGTTTTGAAAAGTCAACAAAATTATATCGGATCTTTATCATTCGTACGTGATCTCTATGTGTACGAGACGTCTGATTATATCGGGATGTATTATTCTCGTACAACAACATTATCACAAATGCCAGATACACACTCTGTGAGAGTAAACAATCATATGGTGTACTTCATACTAATTGTTCCCAACTTCAGTATTACAAAGAAGAAGTAAAACATAATAGCTAATTCCAGTTGCAAGTGCTTTTTTTATAAAAGAATGATTTTTGGTTTATAAGTGATTCAAGCCAATAAAGTTCATCATACAAACAGATACTCTGAGAGAGAGGGAGAAACTCGCCTAAGGATAGAGGAAGCGGATAGACTGAGAGTCGGATGTCAGACTGGCGCCAGGTGGTGTGGGAAAAGATTGCGAGAGCAGGCTAACCGAGATGGTTTGACGTCGGCCGGTGGGCTATTTGATAATTCCAAAACTGAAAAATGAAGATCTGGAGGGGCGAGATGTAAACTGTATAGGGTTTAGTAGAAAATTAACGAATCAGAAAATATCATCGACGTAAGTAGGAAATGAGGATCTGGAGGTGTGAGTGCGGGATCAGCAGGAGTACTAGCATATGCTCCAAATAAAAATGTAGTGAGGAAGGAAATGATAGAGAGAAAAATAGAAAAAAATAAAAATAAAAAAATGGAAAGCTTTTTTTTTTATTGTATGGTAAATATGGGATAATAAAATTCTTAGTAAGAGAAAGCCAAGTTATTTTTTTTTCCATTTTATGAAGTTATGGAAAAAATAACTGTAAAAATGTTTATCATTTTGATTTCCTCTTTTCTCTTTTTTGCCTCTTTGTGGGTAGTAGGCTAGCGAACTGTCCAATTTTCACGTATTTCAGGCTTATTTCAAGATGGGCCGATGACTTTTGATGGGCTTGTAATCAGGCTTATTTAATCGTGTATTTAAGGTTTAAAAAATTAATGAGATCTCAGCAGGTTGATTTATACTAAGACTATACATGTATGTGTATATCAAGCTGGTTTCCAACAAACCAGGTTCAGTTCGAGTTCGATCCGTCAATAATTTGAGCTTGACAACTTGATTCATCAGCTCAACAGGACTTATTTAAATGAGCTATTTGAGCTTGACAACTTGATTCATCAGCTCAGCAGGAGTGATTTACCCGAGCTAATTATAAGAAATTAGCGAATTAAATAACTTTTCCAGCCACAATCACGTGTCCTTATGTTTGGAAGAATGAAATGAATTGGGCTGAAACAACTGATTGATGTAAATAGTTAAATAGGCCTAAATAACTTAATCTGGCCTAGAAATCATTTAATTTTCATACCCTTCACATTTATACAATCATACATTCAGCATAATACAGCGCGACAGCCCAGTTGTTAGGCCGTCTTTGTTAGGAGCAATAGAATGACAAAATGTTATAATCTAACAAACAGGGGATGGAGGAATTTAAATTAAAGACACAAGTGGGAGGATGTTGCTCTAATATGATTTTTCTTTATATCTTTTGATAGTTCTGATTTTATCTGAATGCGGTTGTTAGGATTGTAAATTTGAATATTTTATAGTTGAGGAAGAATCATATATCTTTAATAAGAGTTTAATATAAATTTTAAACTAAAATATCATTACACGCCACTAGTATCACCTATTTATTTCATCTCCTTTTTTAAGTATACAAATTCTAAATTATGAAATTCTGATGTACTAAATCATCCTCTACGGCCATTGAAAAAAAGCCCGAAGATGCCGAGATTATACACGCATATAACAAAATTCGTATTGTTTTTATCTGAGATATTAAAGTTTGTAATTATTGATGTAACTTATTTATTTATTTACATAAGGTAAACCATGAAATATTTTGAACCTGTTATTCGTAATTCTCTGAGTTAAAAGGATTTCCAAATTGCTAAAGTTTTGGAGCTTTTACGGTAGTTCCTAGAAGGATTTCAAAAATTTTTTGAAAGTGTGGTGAATAAGAATTGAATAGCTTATTTTTTAATAAAGATGGTGAAGAATTGTTTATTTATGAAGTAAAAAATGTTGTTTGGATGGTTAACAAAGAAAAAATATAAAATAATATTTTGTTGCTGGATGGTCAGCTAGTTCTAATCTAGTTCAAACATTTTGTTACAACTAAAATAAAGATAGAAATTAGTTATTCGGTTTTGTTTTCAAATGTGTTTGACACTCTTTTAGAATAAAAAATTCCCAATAAAACCTTATTCCTAAGGATTTCAAACACACAAACGTCGTTAATAAGTTGAGCTTGACATGAGAGATTGAGAACTTTCTAAGGAAAACCTAGGCCCTACGGGCTTAGTTTTTTTTTTTTAAAGAACTTTCTTAGAGTCAGTGTTTCTATTATTTTTTATTCCAGGTGTGCAGTTCTTGTAATTTCCTCGAAAAGAAAACATATCAAAAGCTCAACCACTCTTGAATAATTACACTGGAAACCCTTTATTTTGCTCAATTGATTACTCATCAGGGACAAACACGAAATAGTACATGACGACGTTTTATGAGTTCAAAATGCCGTAATTTATTCAGTAAGAAACTATACAATAATTGGAACTATTGAAACTATAGGAAATTGTAAAAGGAGATTGTTTAAGTTTTCAGAAAATAACTATAATAAATTTACAGAAAATTCAATGAGATATTAAATTAAAAGTAATCAAAACATGATTTTGTAAATAGTACTTTTTCAATAAAAATTTCATCATGCAATCTAGCTATAAAGTATACAATGCAAAAAGGCAAAAAAAAATAGTGATTGCATTTTTTTTTTTCTTTTTCAGACATTGGAAGCCTTAATGAAATAATTCTTTAATAAACCTTTAATAATGTTGGTAAAAAAAAAATAATCCTTTCATAATGGATCCTTATTCTATTTTGCATTGGACCGCTGTGGCATTTCATATAGGACAGATATTTGCTGCTTATAATCACAGTGATCGTTTAAAACTAATACTTTCAACAAAAAGCAATGAGAAATAATCACAATTTGCTCTCGGAACTTTTTCAAAAGCATCAACTTATTCAGAAAATCTTATTTGCATCAAATTGGTACTTGATTCTTTAAAAGTAAAGCTAAATTAGTGTAAAAACTCTTAAGAAGAACAAAGTTATCCCTTTCAACTTCTATTCGTATCAAGTTGGAAGAAAATTATATTGGTCCTTCCGAAAATTAATAATAGAATAAATAACTTGAATATTTTGATAGAAACTGAAGGACTAATGGAGTGAAGTTTTTCCTTTTTTGCTCAAGTTAAACAACTAACTCTGTGCAAATAAAATTGAAGGGACCAATATAAATTTATTAAGAAATTCAAGGATCGATTTGATGTTAGAATTTAACTGTTTAGAAAAAAAAAAAAAAAAAAAAAAAAAAAAAAAAGAAGCAGAGATGAAAACCCTGAATTTGTTTCAAAGAGAATAATTAAAAGGAGTGAAGTCAGTGGGCAAAGTTTATAATCAATAAATTAGCTTCAAGTTTGATTTTAACATTTTATGGATTTGTTACCTCTGTATTATCCCTATAAATTTTTCTCTGTAAAACAAACCCAAAAACATCCCCTAAAAATTTTATTTTCATTTTCAAACAAAGATTTCATTGATTCACGTGGTTTTAGAGTCAACAGACACACGTCCTAAGAGTTCTCCAAAGAATATCTAGAATCCTTATCAAAAGGTCCAATAATGGAACTCCGGCATTGATTAGAGAATAGAAAGTCATTTAATGAAGTTAATAATCTCTTTGCTTTCCCATTTGGCGCTCTATGATTGGCGTTGATACCTTCATACCCTTTTTCTTTTCTTATTGCAATCCCTTTTGGTTCTCTGTTCAGTTTTTGAGCGAATGACATAACACCCCTATCATTCTTAATTTTTTTTCCCCCTTGAGAACTACAATTCAGCAGACCAGAAAAAATAAAGGGTGCAAAAAGTGTAACTTTTAATTAATTATATAACGATAAATAAAATAAAATGCAATTTAATCACAAGTGTTCCGTAGAGAAACATGAGTATTGAATTATTGTTATTTTCACCTTTTGGCGTTCGAAAAATCATTTAAAAAATTTAAATATCAATATGAATTAACTCAAACAAGACATAATAAATCCAGAAAGTAATAAGCTTTCAAAACAGGTCTACAGCGGCGAAGATATTATCAGATGGTTGAAATAGTAGTACTAATTAATAGACTTACGTATCAAAACGAAACAAAACTGTAGTACAAATTGATAAGCAGACTAATTTCAGATCAATTATAGACCAATAAGGATTGAGATTGCTAGAAGTAATAGCTTGAACGACATTTAAGCAATTTCACCCTTATCTTTGCAAATCATTTTCTACATCATTAATAAGTACCAGTAAGAACACACGCCAAAAAGAGAGAAAGCCATGGAATAATAGCGATTTCGGACTTTTGAATTTGAATTATTGTTGTGAGAAAGCAACTATTGGCTTGCTCTTGACGGAAAACATTGATTATTTCAAACCGTCCTTCAATCTTCATTGAAATAATTATATGCCATCGCTTTTGAGCAATGGGCATCACGTTGCATATTATTTTGGGTCATAATATGTGTACACTATTTTGAACAATATTAAATTATTTTATTTCCATTTCCTAATGAATATGCCTCTTTCATCGAGAAGAATTTTTAATTTTAATTTATTATATAGGAAGAAAGTAAAATCTCTTATCTCCTTAACTATGCCACATCATACGTGTTATTCTCCGTTTGATTGAATTTTGTTGTACTATCTAAGGATTCAAGCCTTTTCTTTTTACTACCAATAGCTTCAAATCACAGTGATATAATCCGAATCCAACCTAATCCGACACATCCCCTTCCACTATGACAAAGTCTCAGTAATTTTATGTACCAAAGAAATCCGAATACAAAATCAAGGGCGAGTATTAGAAAATCCAATCCTTGCAACGGTCGATTATTTAAATTCCGACGGTTAGTAGAAAAATAATTTAATTGTTTGTGCTTTAAAAATATGCAAAACAAAATTTGGACCCTGACCATTCGAAGAATTTAAATGTTCTACTACTTAAAAAAAAATTAATATAAAATTTAATATTTAAAATAAATTGGAAAGAAGGATATACGTCTAATCTAATTATTACGAAATTCTATGATGTGTGGAAGAATATTTGTCTCGTGGACTTAAAGTGTCGTATCGTACACATCAAAGCACAATAAAATATATACACATCTGAAAAGGCCTTATTTGGTAGTACAATAGTCTAATAGTAGATTAGTATTAGCTGATTAGTTAAGCTTAATCATGATGTCTCTGTAGCCTTCTGTAGCTACTAGCAAGTCTTCCTGACACATGTACTGTTAGAGTGCTTGATCAGTTAAGCTGGCCATGCCTGTCTAGTGGGACCCACCTTTCAGAAAGAGGTCTCCACCTAGAATCCTAGGCATAGCCATAGGGGGACGTATGAGAGGATGGAGAGGAGACTGTTGTGCTAGCGGGGCAGTTGCAGTGTTGTACTGACAGTTCTCGGTCAAATCAGGAGTATGAATTCCGAAAGGGATTTTGGTGGGACCCACTTACAGGTCTGGTCTGCTGTGCCCTCGCTTAGAATGAAACAATTGAATATTAATGCGTCTATCCGGAGATTTTGAAAATTTACATCATTATGCTGTATTTTTTATATTTTCCAACAATTTATGTTCCCCTGTTATATCTAAGGAAATGTGTCCAGACAGTTTAAATGCCTGAATTCATCATAAAATCATAAATTCATGGTTAAATCTGTTGAATGATACATTTTTTTTTTGAGGATAAAGCCCGTGGGCATTTAATTAAAATATGTCAATATTACAATAATAATATAGATTATAAAGCTAAAGGACTATAATGTAAAAAAGCTATCTAAACACACAAAACATAAAAATAAAATAAAAAACAGGGACTTAAAGCTAAAATCATCTGGCTATAAATGTTGAATGATACATTTATAAACAATTGTGGAACGTTACATATATATGCAATAAGGTCTCCTTTTTCATGTGGTCAGTAACTAATTTTCAGCCAGCAAACCATTTTCTTTTTTTGAGACATAATATATCAAAATTCAGTTTTATATGTAATAATAATGTTACTTGAAGTGTTAGTGTTTTACCATATGGTATGAATATTTAAAACATACTATTCTTTAGTGAAATTATTTTATGTATTAAATGAGGTCATATTATGTCCGTATCTTCTCACAAAAAAAAAAAAATACTATATCATGCCGAGTGCTTCTGTATCAGTGCAATATATTACATCTGGCATTCCAAAGACCATTATCCGGCCAGTTACTTTTTGCACATAATGCTACACCTTTACCAATACAACCAATCAGAATCATAAATGGAGTCGAATCCTATTCCAAGGTAGACAAGTGTCAGAGTTGGCAGAGATAGTACCCCAACTGAATTCTGATTTCTGAATACATGCATGATACATGATCCATACTCACAATACAAGTTACAACAGTACGCTGTACACATATTTTTCAAAAAGACTCAAGATAAAACACACACACACACACACACACAAAACATGTCCATAAATTAATTATAATAAATATGTATGAACATAATTATTTTATTATATTAATTAAGCAGTATGACACCATTGACCTCTTCTGTCCCTAAGATCACAGATTCACAGGTCCCACAATCCTTGCATAATTTAAATTAATAATTTGCCAATTGTGTGTGATTTAAATATTCCACAACAAGAACGGACAAAAACTAAATTTGACTGTTGTATAGTTAATTTGAGAATAAGATTTTAGATTCAGTATCTCAGTCCAACAATGCCCCAACTCATGCATTTGGTTGCTAAGCAAACAAGAAATTAAAACAAGGCAATTCTAAACATATCATCCATGAACTTGAACTTTTAACAACTAATTGATTAATTAAACATAATGAAGATACAAAAACTAAGATACTATCTTCATCCACATCTTCTCCTCACTTGCGCAATTTCATGAATAATATCATAACAGAAAAGAAAAAAAAAATCAAGAAAGTTAAAAAAAAAAAATGAAATGTTCAAACACTGCGCAACTAATTGATCCCAATTTCATACCTAGCCTTCTCAAGTTAACCTCCTAAGAAGTCTAATAATACCTATTGCAAAGATGCTGTTGTGACCTCAATTGTTCTCTAAACCATGCAATAAACTCCTCTGCTTCCATGTCAACACCTTTGGCTTCCTTTTCCCCCTCTTCTTCTGTCAAAAAGGGAGAATCTGTGACTCTGAGTTGTCGCACCCCGACCGGTGTTTTCCAACTGATCCAAGGAGACGGTGACGCGACTGAGTCAACCTCCTCCTCTGGTTCCTCCATGTCAAGCACTTCAAAAATCCTTGTCACACTCGACACATCGTCGTTTCTATAACTCGATGGAAGTGAACGCTTGTGACTCTTGCGAAAGAGTTTTGGTTTGGAGGCATTGTAGAGAGAAGGGAAGGAAGGGGTGTTACTGCAACTGAATTCGACTTCCCGAGGCACGTACACGGCAGTAGAGGGATCCATGGACCGGCATGTGAGTACCGACATGTAGTGCTTTGCAGGGTGAGTTGATGGGTGGTGATCAGTGAGGCGTTTGAGCGACTTGGCGGCGAGACGGCCCCGCTTGGAGAGAAGGTGGAGGTCTAGAGAGAACCACTGCTTAGAGACACCTTTGTAGAGGAGATAATACACGGCTTGAAGTATATGCCATAGACGTTTAGTTGGAGTTTGTGGGTCCTTGGTGGCCATGTTTGCACTTTTTCTAATTATTTTTGTTCTTTCTTTTTAGTGGGGGAGGAGGAATTGAGTAGTGAGGGGTCAGGCTGTTTGGTGATTGGTTTGTGGGGATGTGTTTGGGAAGAGGGAGAGAAGTGAATTTAAAGAGGCGCAAATAATTGAGTGATTTTTAGTGAGAGATAGGGTGTTTGATGGAGAGGCGAAGCCAAATGCCAGGTTTTGTTCCCACCCATTCGGAGAAAGAACTAAACTCAAGGTTATTTATGTAAAGTTTGTGGACCTATGTGGATAATATTATTAAATATTTCGGAAATGACCTCCAAATTTCCAAACAATATCTGCCACATTGAATAAATTTGAGCAGGACAACTTGAATTCAAATCCTGTGCCGTCCGATTTTGATCTGATGGATGAGGGAGCCCCGTGAAAATAATCAGATTCCTAGGCCCGAAAAAAATGAACCGTCCGATCAAAATCGAACGGCTCGTGGGTGCGCTACACGCCGTGTAGCGCAACACCAGATCGGGGTCCGGACAACTTAGTATATGTGCATTTCGCAATTAATGTCCGCTTTTCTTCGCCTGTTCATTTTTGTGCTAATATATGTTAGATTAACTTACAAAATGGTATCATAAGTTCATAACTCTCAAGAACTCCTTCCAGAAAAAAATAATAATAAGCATCCAAATTTTTTTTTTTACATAAATAACCCCTCGTCTACATTTTGTTCATAGATTATAATAAATTAGTTGCGAGATTAAATAATTTTTTTTCTATCCCACATTTTTCAAATTTATGCTAATATTGAAAGTTTTAAATATTTGAAAAACATCGAGAAATTAAAATCTATATTAAAAAAATTAAAGCAGACCTGAAAAATACTCATTTAGGACGGTATAGTTAGAGAGATTCAATAACAAAAAAAAAGGAAAAAAAAAAACCCGTTAGTTAAGTTGATTGAACACACTCATGCACATTCGTTAGATTTTTGGATGCACAGGCCATGGCATTAATTTGATTTTAGTACAAGTTTTAATGGAATTTCGAGACTTTTACCAAAAGAGAAATTAAATACATGAATAGTTTTTAATGTCAGATAGTGTTAAGTTTTAATTCATATATAAATTAACGAAAACCGTTAATTTGATTTTTATCATCTGGTATGAAAATATAGGATTTGACTATAGATAACCATTAAGAGATGAAAAGAAAAAATCAAACCTCAACTTTTTTTAGATTTTCCAATGTAACAAAATAAAATCGAACATGTGCAAATTTTTGTGTACATATATAATTAGAAATCCGCAAAGAGGATTGAATTTGAGGCCTCTCAACAAGCATGACGCATCATCTCCCTTCATATTTGTTGAACTTTCTTAATTATTGTTGGTGTGTGCCAATCCAATGGTTAAGGTGCAACCATGAGCATTCTGTCATGAATATTTCTTTTTATATGGGTTTAAATTTAAACCATTCATTCAAAATGACGAAATATTGTGATTTGATTAGGTCTTAATGAAGGATCTAGATTTGAGCCTATATCATTTTTTTGTATTTTTTTTTAATGTTCGAACACGAATGAATCCATCTAAATACATTCTATAGATTTTTTTTTTCATAAAGTATAATGCATATATCAGTGTCGCAAAAGTTTAGTAGTATATTTAATTTAAATACTCTCACATTTAACAAAAAATAATTTCATGACAGAAAAAAAAGAAGAAGAAGAAGAAGAAGAAGAGTATTTATGCCGCCAAAATATGCTTAGTGAAATGTGATAAGAATAAAAAGAATAAAAAAGAAAATGTTATAGATGAACCAGAAAAGAATAAAAAGAAAAAAAAAACACCAGGGATAAAAATTAGAGTCATGCATTTTCTAATTAATCAGGTGAAAAATATCTTATCTTTGTAAAGTCATATATTTTTTTCAAGGAAAAAAACGATGTTATGCACGAATAATAAGATAGCTTGGGTGCATATTGGTACTGCGTAGAATCTATCTGGTACCTATGCTGTTCCGAATTCTCAAATAATAAAAAAAAAAACCTGTGCCGTTTCGTAGGTATCTTGTAAAACTCTTTCTGCTCCAGATGAATAAAAGCGGCAGCTGTTTTTTAGGTCTTAATTGTTTCACAAAAGAAAATTTAATTAATTATGACAATTCTAGTAGCGCATAAATATGTATAAAATATTCAATTAATTAATTTTTATAAAAAATTTTAACACTGATGTTGTACATCTTTTAGCATTAATTCCTTCTCAATTAGTGTGTCAATATCATAACCGACCGGTGCCGAATGCCGATAATCACAAACAAACAATCAAAATGGGTAGGCACTGCTATATGTTTATTAATTTTTCGTATTTCAAAATGTGGATGATTTTGTCATCTAGATGGTTTGGTTTTTTGTGGCTCTTACTGTACACATATTGAGTCGGATTCCTTATTATTATTTTTCGTCCTTCTATTCTTAACAAAATGAGTGAATATTAACAATACAAAATGAGAAAATTACAACCACAAATGTGAACGGCTAAATGGTTTAACGAAAGGGCTGCAGCAACAAAATATGAGCACGACGGTTTTAGATGAACCCTATTAATGAAATAATGATTTAAAAGGTGTGAACATTATAGAAACATTTACGAAAGGCCGGACTCAATTTTTAGACTTATACATTCATATGCAACTCATAACCTGACCAAGTGACCATACACGATTATTAAAAAATTTTGATTAAAACTCAATTCATTTTTAAAATGATATTCCGACCTCGATCGGTTGCTTTGATGGATGATTGTATATCTTTCTGATTGTAAAAGACACTCTTTTTTTTTTTCTTTTTTTTTTTTTTCATTTTTTGTGCTACGGTTATGGAGAAGACTCAAAATGCTATATTATCAATACTAGCCGACATGAAGTTTAAAATATCATATATGCATCAATGTAAAAAAAAAAAAAAAAAAATCTTTTTAATTTGTTTGGTCGCAATAATTTATTTTTAACTGTTACACATCTCATCTTAATGATGAAAAACACATTTTTATTCTTAATTGTAGATTTAAAATTCTTTCAAAAAAATAAAAGGTTCAATAAATGTAAAGTAAAATTATTCTAATAAAACATTAGCAGTATTGCTGCATTAAAAAGTAATACATACCTTGAGAATGCTCTAATTTTCTTGAGTAAAATTACTTCAAAAATATATAATTGTTTTTTTTCAATAATTTTTGTGAGCTAAAATCCGCATACTTAGGATGTATGGACATGGACAGAAGATTTCAAAAAATTACGGTCTGGATTGGCTTCATTTTACTACAAAAATATAGAAAAATATAAATACTATGTTAAATGTTTCACATAATCTATTTTTCGAACTTTTATTAAGTTGTAGGGCTTGTTGTATTTATTAGGTTTGATGGAATAAAAATAGCATGCATAACTATAGGTTAATTAAAAAAAAAAAAAAAAGATATACATAGAGGGTTGAATTTGTCAAATAGGCCCGCGTGCTCGATTGGCCGGATACGTGGCTGTCAAACGGGAGTTCTCAAGTTCGATTCCGGTGTTGGGCCGTGTGGCCGAACCTGTGAAAATGTGCAGCAAGCCAGCAATGCAACTTCAAGCCAACCCCTTGATCCTGCCGAGGCCAACCCACCATGAATCGTGTTGTGCGTTTCCCACCACTGCATATGCATAACATATACTCAAAACTCGTCCTGGACTCCTGGCGTGTCCAAGATGTGCTGCTAGTGAGACCGTATCCTTTTGAGTTCATTATTAGCTATGTCAGAGACGTGTCAGTGCGTGTCGTATACTTCCGTATCAAAGTACCATTCGTTATGATTTTCAACCGTGTCCGTATTATCTATCTCAAAACAAAATTAAGTTAATTGAACTCGTTCGAAAATGAATTTCAAAAATTCAAATTCTTTTCATTGATTAATGTAGCGGAAAAGGAGTTGAAAACGTGTGTCACAACTAAACAGACAGTGATTGAGCCTGAACATCTAAAATCCCAAAAAGCAATATTGTTGAATGATTTATTAGGTATTGAAAGAAATTAAAATAAAAAATACTATCTAAGCGAGAAACCAATTAATTAGTTCCTTATCATTCTAATACTCGTCAGCAACTTGACCAAAACATATCATGTGAATTTTGTATAAATTTTAATTTTATACTGGATTTACATTCATTCAAATATATTTGAACACGATTAACGTTTTCTATGTATGAACTTTGTATATAATTTTATTATATTAAGTGCATTTTTTTACAAGTTTAAATTATAAAGAGTTAAACTTTCTATATTATTCACACCTTTGATTGTTTGGCAAATCAAATCTCATACTTATGTGCCTTGAAAAAAAAAAAAAGAAAGAAAAGAAAACGCTCCGAGTTACTGTCAGCGAGGTTCATCACAGACGGCAATATCAAATGATTTGTGCACTTATTACTTACTGGTCTTATAAGTTAATCCGAGTAACTATCAATGTTTTAAGTTAAATGGAGGTTCAACAACACAGAATAAATTCGAGTAATCAATTATTATCAAATATTTTCTAAGGACGTTAAAATCTTCATTTTTTTCGACGTACTTGCCTGAAGGGACCCAACAAACATATTGACAAATCAAGAAGCTGCCAAGTTATTTCCTTGTTGATGAACATAGGGGACAAGCGAGTTGATATATATAAAATAGCCATATCAACGCGGGACAATAGCCCCACCCATTAAACTGAGATTTTATCCTTGCTAAAAGTTGTTGTTGGTTTGTTGATTTGTTTGCAAGCTCATCAGATCATATCCTAATAGTGATTTTTCATACTGTTTAGAGTTGTTAAAATATTAATGATTTTATCTAAAAAAATATTAATGTTTTAATATAATTTATTATTTAGAATCATGAATTCATGATTATATATAAAATAATTTTAAGAAAATAGGAATGTGGAATGACATATTTTCCTTTCAAATATGCCAATAATTAATCTTAAATTTATTGTGCAAAATCATTTAATGGTCTTTAAATTTAAAGTTACACATATTCCTTTTTCTGAGATAAATCAGTAAAGTTTCTTCTTTTTTTTTTTTTGAGGGTCCAATAAAGTTTATTCTTAAAAACATAACCGTAGTCAAAAGTTAAAATTAATAAGAAAAGGTGACCTCATTACTCAATGATTGTAGGAAGATGGGACCGGTGAAAGAAATGGGTGGAAAATTACATAGACCTGACAAACATTAAATGCGCGTATTTAGAGAAAACCCATTTAAGAACCAATAATAAAACGAGAAACGAAGGTATCGGATAGGTTCTCACTACAAAATTGCAAATTTGCAATCGATTGTCATGACGCTAATTTTTTTTTGACCGACCTAAAGCATAATGATAACTATACTAGTAGCACAGTTTTTCTGATTTACTACGTATTCACCTTTATTTTGCTTCCTGTCTCTCTCTGCCTCTCTGTGTATGTACGGTGATGACATAATTACAATACTATTTTTTTATTAACAATTATTTTGTTGAATAAAAAAAATTCACATGTCGGTAAATCTTGGCCATTTTGTTGGTGTGATTACGAGTTACATAACTGTATAATTAGCTATATAATGCGACGATATATTGTTTTAGTTGGCCAATAAATGAGAATATTGTCCCAAATTAATGATGGAACAATGAATATATATGTTCATCTTTAACAAAGTGCAAATTTAGAAAAGTATATATATATAAATTCTTTATTAATGCTGAGTTATATATATATATTTAAAAAAAATTCAATAGTATGCTTGTAATTTTGAAAGTTGAAATAAACATAAAATTATGCCTCACTCTAAAAAGTTTTTAAAGTTTGTCCTACTCGATAATATTTTTGCTTCATTATAGCCAATACTAGAGAGGAAGTTTTTGTTGGTACAAACCTTTTTAGACCAAACATATTATACTCTTCTACTTCTTTTTTTGAGTCTGTCCTTGTCAGGTTTAGCTGTGCTGAGGAAATCTCGGTGTGCCATCCACGAGTTGGGTGTGTGCTGGCATTGTAGTAAGCAATGAATTTGTGGTGAATTTCCTGTTGATTAGCAAGTAAGAGACTAAATATTGAAGAATTAAAAGAACATGACTAGAGAAGATCTGTGGCTTGGGGACTAATTTACCATTCGTCTAATTAGTCATAACCACAATTGTAGTAGTAATCATAATTGGTATTCCTTTTCAAGGGTTTGCTTTTCCATGGACGGCGTTACACATGGCACCTGAATTAGCCATCTAAAATATCCCCATTTAATGCTTAGAAATTGCAAAAGGGACTTCTCAATCTACAAATAACGTACGTTTATTTGCATATTGCTTCTTTTACTTTACAAATAATAACAGCCTCTGCGGTTGGTGTATGACGAGAGAACTTTTTTAAACACCTTGATTAGATCAAATGTTGCGGAGACTATGACACGTGTTGTATAACTTGTATTCACTAAGTTAATGATTAATTAGACCTGGTTTTCTTAACATTTGCTGATCCGGAATGTTAACCGAGAAAAGAGGTTTGAAAAGTTTTTTTTTTTTTTTTTTTGGAATAAAAATGGGGGTCATGCCGTCATCTTTCTATTGGTTTTGAAAATATTGTTAGAAAAACTGTACCATTTTAATTAAAATTTTATTTGTTATTGCAAATCACTAGGTAGTTTAAGTAATGAAATACTTAAAAAAAAAACAAATATTATATTATGGATTAATGTTCACTGCTTCTAATTAATGATCTACATATAACGGTCAATGTGTTATTGTTGGCACAAGATATTATAAACTCAAAATTTAACAGCAATTGAGATATTAATTTATAGAATTTTTATCGCAATGATTATAATTTGTTGAATTAAAGAGTCCTAAATGTTGCAATACTATTGAGTATGTTTTTAATCGTAATCCGTATTTTCAAGAATACAATTGATAATATTTTTAATCGCAATCCGTATTTTCAAGCTCCTTTTTCTGACACTAAAGTCAATTATTTTATTATCTGTCGCCTTTTATTAGTATAGCATATATACGGAGTTTACATGCTTGCATGTGATTTATCAGACGTTTGTTTTTATAACAAAATAATTCGCGTGAAATACAAGTTTTTTCGGCTGATTTGACTTCTGATGCTGCCATTTGTCATTTGTCACAATATTAAGTTCTGTTTAGAAATGCATAGATTGATTAAATTTGCGACTTGTCTCGTACATCATTCTCCCCTTAGTTTTCTAAGTATATCACGGTTCATTTTGTTTAAAGGATATCGGTACTTATCATCCCCTACCAATCACCCATGCAATAATTAAGTATGATTAACTATCATTCTAAGAAAAGGTGTGTTGATAATTTGAAATGAAATCACATAGCCGCAATAATATGACCTTTGAAATATACATATATTTATCCCGCAACTCAAAATTTGCCAAGTGTTACTCGCACATTTGTGGTTTTGCTACGAAATATTCATTAAATGCCAGAAAGACATCCACAAGTTATTCTTTGAAACTTTGAATATCAGATTTTGACCAGAAAGTTGTAAATAGCCTGCGTTTCATCTTTTCCTAAAAGAATTTGTAATCAAATTCTATTTATGGAATAGGTGTAGAATTCTCACATGGCGTGGGAATTTTCTTCTAGTTAATTTCTTAAGGCAGCTCGTTCACATGCAATTACAACAACGTCAAAGAAATGCATCATCAAATCATCATCACACTGGGTCCTTGTTTAACTTTTTTGGTGCTTCTTGTCTGTGTTTTATTTCTATTTTTTTATTATTTTCTTTTGGGGGGTCGAGGGTTTAATTATTGCTCAAATATGGACTGATCAGGCTAACTATTACCAATAGAGTAGGTTTTTTTTTTTTCTATTAAAAGTAAAACGTTTATATTAAAAATATAACCAATTAATCTAAAACAAACGCGCTATAGTCATTAAATATTTTCTACAATAAATAGTAATTAATACTGTATATTTATTCCATTCATTTTACGGTGCACAAACAAGATACGGATCGTTATCTTATTTTGAAGATCCGAAGAATTGTGATCTGGCTTTCTCTTTTTCGCTTTCTTGGTGCAAATGATGTTGCACGTCTAAATTAAATTTTCCATAATGTTTGAAATTAATTAGTTTTTCTTGCATTTTTTTTCCTGTTCTTGTTAGAAAAAAAACACCAATTCTTTCCAGTTTTGGAGTTGAAAGCTTTTCGGCCTTTTAATTGCTACATGACTTATCTTCTAACCACTATACAAATTACAAGACAAATAATGTCAACTGATTGGGCCGTTCTCCTGATTTAGTTTTGACAAGCAGTTTGGGTATTTGGGTTTAAAAGAAGGTACAAAATTGATAACCATCCTGGCCATCCACAGTTTGGGCCCATTGATAAACAAACATTCATAGTTGGTCAAAATTGCAGACCCGTCAAAATTGTGTCTAGGAATCAAAATAATCTGAACAAGCAAATGAATAAATGAATATTTTCTATAACAAAGTTCTTCTTTACACTTGAGAACACTGTGTAATCAATTTTGGCTTGTAAAAGAAAAATCATTTTCTGAAAAGAATACAATTTTAAAGGAAAATAAACAAAATAGACGCAAGAAACCTGTCTTGTGTACCTATCTATAAAGAAAATGTCGACTCCTACACCAAGACAAAAGAACAACAATTCCTATCCTCAATTATTATAGTGATACAAAACCAGTAGCAGTATTTAAGCAGCCTATGCCTTTTCACGCTAATATAGAGATTGACAAACAAATGAAATCTGGCATGCTAATGCTTTACAAACAATTCTTAGTTACTTACACCACCTTTGACAGTAACATGAAATTAAGTCGAAATTTACTATAACAAGAAAACAAGAAGTTTGTCCACTTTTACATAATTTACACAGGATCTCAATTCTCACATAGACTTTCTTGAACGAAATTAGGATTCAGGAAGAGTAAAGGTTTGCATACAGCAATTTGAAAGAAAGAAAAAAAAAAGAAAAAAAGAAAAAAAAAAGAGAGATAGATCTAAAGAGAGAGAGAGAGAGTCCACACAGAGAATTAATTCAGCAATCACAGATGTTTTATTCCATGAGCTCATCAAATTACATTATATTTGACTCATTTTTTCTTTGCATAATCCTGAACATTCCCAAATTTCAAATAAAACAACCAAAAAAAAAAGACCAACTAATGAAACAATATTCCCAAGATTACAAACACAATCAAACAACCCCAAGCACGGGCAATCTTAAAAATGGTATGGCAACAACAGCCCCAACCATTAGATCACCCTCTAATCTCAAAGGACTACTCCACGTGGCGGCCTTTGTATAGGCCCCACTGGAGACCTGAAATCCATCACATTGATGACTTCATCATGCGGACAATGGTGAAATTCCACCAGAACGCCATCTACTTCCCTCTTGCAGACAGCGCAGAGTCCAACTACGACCACTAGGCCCACCGGCTGTTCATGCACAAGGTCCATGTCACTAGTGACACGTACCATCTCCCTCGTCGTCATGTCGCGCTGGAGGAAGGCAATGACCTCATCGATGGGCACCTGAGCCTCGCTCGCCAGGTTGTGCAAGAGGTCAGCGTCAGAGGGAAGCAAGACCGACTTATTACTTACCAAAATTACTAATCTGATCGGAGGAATCACGCTATGTGGGAATTGAAAATTCAATAAGAGAAAAATGTCCATTTTAAATGTCGTATTTTAGCCAAATATAATCTACCCAGCGAATTCTATTTGTGAGCAATTATTTATAGATGTTATGCCCTTTACTTTATTATATTAAATATACATTTTTTTTCCTTTTATCCGGCTTATGTTTTTGTCAGAAAACAATTTATGTTCTTGCATTTAAATTATAATCATCATAATCATGGCATATTGGCGTGGTTTTATATTAATTTGTTATAGAAAGTATTCACATGGTCGTTGCCATTTTAGAACATAAAATGAGGTAAAATCTAAATTCATTGAAAGCATCAATAGATCCATACAAAGTGCTCTGTATCGCATTAAATTAAATTCCATCGGTTAAACACTAATTAGAATAGTTTATACAAATAATAGATTGCTACCAATGGGAGACCACCGTTGGTCAAGGATCTTCTATATATTCTACGAAACAGTGTTTCTAAACATAAGAAAAACTATCGGCCACAGAATAAAATTTGTGAAATTAGTCCAAAAAAACACAACCTAATAAGACACAGAGGTGAATCCAGGATCAAATTCTGTTCAATGCATCAAAGATATCTATAATTAATTAAAGAAAATGAAACCCAAAGTACTTGGATAGTTGTACTTGGACACATATAGGAATGTGAACCCTGATGCCAACAGATCAAAACTTAACCTCTAATGTGAAGTAAAGTATTCTAGTTCAGCTCTAACTAAGATTAAGTCAAAATTAGGAGGTAGACAACTCTAGAAACTTGTAAAGAATTGAGCAGAAATAAAATCGGTAAACGTCTCAAAATATATGAAACCCAGGACAAATATATCTGTTCTTGAAATGACCAACCAGTATACTACTTTACAGAAAATTGTCTCATTGCTTTTGAATAATGAGTGCAAACTTTTAATTCCTGAACAGATGGAATAGGTGTATTTTTATTTTTCTATTTAAAACCATACAGCGGATAACCCGACAATTCTTAGTTTTGTTCAGGTGCAGCCTGAAGCACTTTAATTTCTAATTCACAATAAAAAAGACTTCTGGGCTAGCTAATTCCAACAGTGGAACTATACTCAAGTCATTCTTAAATTATTTTAGGCTGTTCTACTGTAATTAAACACCAATTGAGTTTATTTCCTGATTTGGTTGGGTTGAAAAACAGTTTGGGACTATGGTTTAAAAGAAGTCATACAAATAATATTCATCCACCGTTTGTTACTGAAGACGCGTTCCCCTTTTGGGCCCATTAACAAACAAACATTCACATTTGGTGGCAAAATTGCATCTAAGATTAAATCAAAATTACCTTATATATCTGTAATCTAATCAGATGGATGTATGGATATTTCCTTTAACAAATTTCTTATTTACACTTTACGGACTCTGTAATTAATATTGGCGTATAAAAAATATTCATGTTCTGAAAAGAAAAAAATTAAAGGGAAAAAGAACAAATCAAATACAAGAAACCTGTCTTGTGTACTATCTACAAAGAAAATGTTTTCTACACCAAGACAAAGAAGAACCATTCCTACGCGCAGTTATTATGGTGATGTTATTATGTTACCAGTACCAGCATTTGAGCAGCCCAGCTGTATCTTTTCACTTTAATATAGAAACTGATATCTGGCATACTAATGCTTTACTGCATACAATACTTATAGGCCACAGTTGACAGTAATATGAAAGAAAAGATTTACTAAACACTTCCATCAACGCAATCAGAATTCAGGAAGAGTAAACATTGGCTTGACTTACAGCAATTAGAGAGAGAGAGTTCGACAGCTAATAAATTCAGGTAATATAATTTTGATTCCATTAATCCATAAAATTACATTTTATCTGACTCTTTTTTTTTTTTTACTAATCCTAAACTTTCCAATATTTTCTGATAAAACAATTCAAAAAAGAAGACAATAATCCTAAACAACCATTCAAGAAACCCATCACATGCAAAACTGTCCACCAATTAAACAGCCTCAGCCACAAACCCTCTAATCTCAAACGACTGTGCCACGTGGTGGCCTTTGTATGGGCCCCACTGGAGACCTGAAACCCATCACATCAATGACTTCATCGTACGGACAGTGGTGGAATTCCACCGAAACACCATCTACTTCCTTCTCGCAGACAGCACAGAGTCCAACCACGACCACTAGGCCCACCGGGTGCTCCTGCACAAGGTCCATGTCGGTAAAAATCGGTACTATCTCCCTTGACTTGGCGCGTTGGAGGAAGGCAACAACCTCATCGATGGGCACCTGCAGAGCCTCGCGCTCCAGGTTGTACAAGAGGTCAGCGGAGGTGTTAGAGGGAAGCAAGACCATGTTTCCGACATGGCAACTTGCACCGGTGATGGCCTCCATGAGAGTCGACGGAAGAACGGGGTTGTAAATCGCCATAATTAAATTGAAGTCGCTTTGAGTTTGGGGTTTTGGATAATTTTTCTTTTTCTTTCGGACTCTGAAGTTTGAACTTTATTTCTCTATTTAAAGACGGATGTTACCGTGTAACCGACTTGTTGCTTACCAAAAATACGAACTTGATCGAAGGGATCACGCGATGTAGGAATTGGAAATTTAGAGTTTTTAGTTGGAATAAAAAAAAATCGAACCCACGTACCGAATTCTAACTGTGAGCAATTAATTATAGGTGTCTTGCTCTTCTTATTTATTATTTTTACTCGACACAGCGAAGTTATGTTTTTTAGATTGAAGAATAATATAATACATTTGGTCAAATTTGTCAAAATTTCTAATATAAATTATAAAAAATCTGCCTTAAAAACTTGTCAAAATTTGTAAGTTCAAATTTAGTAATTTCTTCCATAAAAAGTCACTATATAAACTTGACATAAATTTTCTATCAAAAAAATATTGCTAATATTAATGATTAGTACGACTATTTTTAATTTAATTAAAAAATATAAGAAAGGAACGATCAGTGTAAACGAACAAGCGACTCAGATTACCGCAAATCATAACGGCAACGGCTTTTAATTAATAATACTATAGATTTTTATTTTCATTATTCCGGCTTATGTATTTGCCAGACAAAAAGAAATTATGAACTTGTTAATCTAAAATTTAAATTTTAATATTTTATGCTTTATACTTATGGCATATTGGCATGCTTAATTTTTTTTTTTTGTTATAGAAAATATTCACATGTGTATCTCACTAGAATATTATTAATTGATATTAAATCTCAGCCTTTTATTTCACTCGTACTATTTATCATATCAACTTAATTCTTTTACAAAAAAAAAAAATAAAATATTCTAGTGAGATAAAATATGCCAAAATAACCTGTTCAAGTGAAATAAAAATAAAGTTTGCCAAGAAATTCATACGATTTAAATCCGTCTTTTATTCGTACAATTCACTAGAACATTCGACCAACTGAAAGAAAAAGCATGCCAAAAAAAGCTCCTAGCTTCCTCAATATCAATTCGCTGAATTAGATTCTACTAGTGCTAATCTCGCACGTTGCGCGATTCATTTCTATACGAATATGTTATTAAATGATTTTTTAATGAAATGATCAACCATGTGGTCAAGATTGATAACTATAGAGTGAACATCATCCAACATAACTATGGAGTGAACATCGCGCGTTGCGCAATGTATTCATATAATTGTTTTTACAAAATTCAGAACGTTATATAAAAAATGCCATCAAAATTGAGAATACTATTGAAATATTATATGGAAGTTACCAAAAAAAATACTAAATATTATTTTTTCCATAAAAAATTATGGACCACACAAATCATGCCGCACAAAAAATTCATCGAATGGCCGCATTTAATCCGCGCGAGTAACCAGTAACTCAAGCGGAGTGCAAAACGGTGCAAGTTTATATATTGATAATTACCAGTTCGGTGCGAGTTTTTAAGTTCTAGCTCATTTTGGTCAACTTGTTCAAGTTGCACTATAAATACCGACATGTAATTAGATTATCTAATTTTTAATATCTAGTACATCAATTCTTCAAATAATATATAATACATTTATTTTCTAAATAGAAATATAAAGCATATTTTTTAAAGTTATAAATAAATAAAATATCAATGAGTAATTTAATATAATACATGAAAAGAATTAATATTAATAATTTTTTTATTTTAATTGTTTAAAATAATATGAAATAAATAATAAGACTTTTAATAAATAGAGCTCGTACTCATGAACTCGAATTCCATTCGTATTCGAATTAGCTTAAACTCAATAACTCCACTGATAATTAATTCGAATTAGACGGCGTTCGATTTGTAATCAAATCATACTAGAGCTAAGTTCAATTTGTTGCCGCTCTACATGACATGGCTAATTCAAATTGTTTACATTCATATGTTAAACAAGTATTGTACGAAAAATGTTACATGTTGAAATGGGCTCAGACGTCACGTTTTATAATTGGAAGTATGCAACTCATAAGTGGGGATGGCATTGAGCCTTTTAGGAAAATTTTAGCCTTTAGTTATTAACTGAAATTATGGTTCAGAAATTGGATCTGAAGGATAAGGGCTCAGGCCCAATTAGTGTCATGACAACAGCCGTATTGGCTTGGATCCTAATAAGTAATAAGCGAAATTATTTTTTGGACTGAGTTCCACGTATACAAATCTCTAACCTGGTGTAAAATTCTGTCAAGATCCTAAGAAGCGATATTATTCGTACCAAATCAATAGACATATTATTGTGACATCTTTTAGCCTAAAACAATTAGCTGGAAGGAGTATTATTTTTGTTTTATTTGTGAAAGAAAATAAAGATAAGGAATGATAAGTGTCATCTGCATTTTTTCCATCCATTATCATCGCTTGAACAAAGTGAACACATGAACATACAAACTGAACATATAGAAAATCAAAGTGAATACATACAAACAAATAAGTTTTATCATTCTTGCTCAGATTTTTATATGCAGGTTCAACTTATTTTTATTACATTCATTTGTTTGTAAATGTTCACTTTGATCATTTATATGTTCATCTCATCTAATTTATGTGTTCACTTTGTTCAAGCGATGACAAAGGATGATAAAATTGCAGATGACAGTAATCAATTTCAAATAAAGATTGCTTACAGCGATGCAAAAGACCAAATGAAAAAAAAATATGCGTACAAAATTTTAAATTACTTATCTTTATAATGAATACAATTGAACCCAAGTCAAGTCACGTTAAAAGCAAACATCACACGAGGGCTGGAAAACATGATTGACAATTATTGACATTTTACAGTGAACTAACACAATTAGTATGATAAAATGTTTCGGTAAATATGCTACCGTCATGGGATATATTATTATTAATAATTATTTAAAAGGATTAAAGGACGCAAGAGTCTTTTTAGTTTGTTTGCGGCACAAATTGACTTTGTACTGGGAAAACAAATACCGTAATTGATGAAGAATGACTTTTTTCCTTACTATTTTTAGTTTGATCACATATCTGTCCCGATTTATTAAAAAAAATAATGCATATGTGTTTTAATTTAGATCTTAAATATTGTGATATTTACAGACACTAAGAATTATAAATAACGATTATCAATTATTTTGAACTTCAAACACTAATCAAATATTGATACTTGGAACGATACGTAGAAATGTCATTCAAATTGCTCATTTTGTTTTAATCAATTCCTTTCCGTACTCATGGAGCATTCTTTGGAATTCTTCTTGAGCGATAGAGAAGATTAATTGCAAGTCTCATAATAATACTATTTTCACTGTGGTTTGAACTCGAATAGTTTTTTACTTTTTTTGTAAAAGTTATTCTAATAATTCAGCATTTGGACTCCTGGTTACTAGTTAGATACAAAGACATACTTATTTAAATTATTATATCAACCTGAAGTACATAGAATATCGACGGCATTTGTGCATCAAGTTGTTTTATATAATTATGTATAAAACACTAAAACCTGCAGCTAACCTATTAGTAATTAGCATTGACAGATTCGTTAGTACTAGTAACTTTTGGGGTTTCTTCCTTTGTAATTATAATTATAATAAACTTAAGGTTTCAGCTAAAAATAAATTAAAGTAATGAATAAAGTAATATGTGATGCTGTGCATCACAGACGTCCCTTTTGATTCCGGGATAAATGGTAGAAAATTAATTATAAAATGCATCAGACGTCAATTTTCTCTCTTGAAAAAAAAGTGCGCTGACAGCGCTGGTCATGAAACCAACGAGTTAATATTAAGATAAAAGTTCCTCAATCTCTTTTTTTTTTTTTTTTTTTTTTTTCACTTTCGTCCTCCCTGTTATTTTCACCTCTTTTATCTTGTAATCTTCTGTAATCTGTCCCGACTTCATAGTCTATATACATTGTAATCCTAAACACCAAAATAATAAAAAGAAATTAGTCACAATTGTCCTGCTGTGATAGTGCATAGCAGATTGATCTTTCTTGGGTAAGATATCTTTCATGTTTGACGCAATAAATCAGTTTCTCATAATTTCATGGTTGACTCGATTTAATCCGTCATGTGTTCGACTGTTCATTCAAACTTATTCAAGAATGATTCAGATGATGTTTTACATTATCTTCAGACGATGTTTACATTATCTTCACACCAAATTTCCAACAAATTTTTATTTCGGCCAAAGATATTCCAGTTTAAATTCAGACGATGTTTACATTATTTTCGCACCAAATTTCCAACAAATATTTATTTTGGCCAAAGATATTCGAGTTTAAATTTTAGAATGACCTTGTTCAAAATTCTTGAATCAACGTACATTAGGCCGTTATCCACTTGTACATTATATACTTCTGACAAAGATAATTAAATTACTTTATAACCTAATTATTTATTTATTTTTTAATATTAAAATAGGTCAATATTGGGTTAATGTGTCATGTCGCTTCAGTGGGATATTAGTTTAAACTTTGTATCATTTGAAATTAGATCTGAAATGTAATAGAATTTAGCTGTAGAGTCGATTACATATAATTATTATCTTAACCTAACTTTTATTTGTGCACATAATTTATAACGGTTGCATTTAGTATTGATAAGATAAATTTTGACGTGACATCATTTTTCATAGCTTGGTGTTGAAATTTGTTTTGAATTATTGTTTAATTTTTAAAATGTGTTTCAAACTTTGAATAATTATCATCTTAACCAAAATTTTTATTTGTTCACTTCAAAAATTTATAATCATTTCATATTTTGTATTGAAAACATAACTTACGGGACATTAATATGCATATACAGGTTGTTGTTCAAATTTGATACGAAATTTTTGTTTTTTTTGACTGATTATTATCTTAACCAAACTTTCATTTCTGAAAAATATTTAATCTTTAATGTGGCTGTATAAATTATTACTTGACAGTAGTTATGCATAGATTGGTGTTGAAATTTGATCTGAGTTGCTGATATATTTGTAAAATTGCATTCTAATAAGCAACTTTATATATGAGCAACTTTCGAAAACCATTAAGATAATAAGCCTAAATATATAGGTAAGAAATATTTCATTTAAAAGTCTTGATTTTGATTTTAAAAATGAAAACGTGAAGCAGTTTTGTAAAAAGAGATTAGCATTCGATCTTTTTTTTTTTTTTTGAGGGTAAGCATTCGATCTGTTAATTAAGTTCATTAGTGTGTCTTTAAATAAATTCTGTATTGGCTGACTCATCTGATATTCATGAGCCATATAGAATTTTTCTACCATTGTCATTCGTTTGATTATCAATTTGTAGGCAGATACATTCGATATACTACTTATCCGAATATGTAAAGCTTTCAGGATTCTGATTTGGTACATGTATTTATATATATATATTTTTTATTATTATTAAGAGAACTCATGTGATGTCTTTTTTAGTATCAATGTTGCCATGAGCTGGCAGTCTGGCACTGATTTTTTTCTCTTCCCTTTCAAAAAGTGCTTTTGGCTCATTTATGAATATGATTTAAAATAAAACGTAACTTGATGACTACTGTAACTGTCGCACTCCAAGCATAATTAACAAATAATATAAAACAAACTAAACTATCTAATTTTTTGTTTTAATTTCTTGAAACCTATATTCCACATGACTAGATTAATCGTAAGGATCGGAATATTTTTTTTTAAAAAAAAAAAACTTCGCTCGTAAGTTGAGTAAATTATGGTTGTAATGATTTTAATGTAAACTCATTTCTGCTGGAGAAAAAAGTTTTAAAAAATTAGGGCTCAGGCGTTGATGTTTGGAAGAAAGACCGATAAAATAGAAAACAGTTTAGAAAAACATACGAAAAGATAGGATGTCTTGCATGGAACAATATGGTACTCAAATATATTGGAGACAAGATTGTTGTTCTGTCATCATAAAGTCATTTTTGTTTTCTGCTATTCCAAAGACACCATTTTATTTAAGATTTTATAATATAAAAGTCCAAGTTCAATATATAATTCAAATTTCACACCTCAAAAATTAAATAGAATTGTTGTTCCCTATACACATGACTGACGCACAATTTTATTCTAAACCATTATTACACATTCTCATACCACAGAAACTATGATTCATCAAGTCCCTCTTAACTAGTAATTAACTATCACCAAACGAACATAGAGACAGATATAAGAACTTCAACCAATTATAGCCAAGAGAAGCTAATTCAAACCAACCACCTATTACCTATATATATTTGGCGTTTAATTACTTTTTCTTCATATCTGCCACAATATTAACAGCACCACATCCTTCAATCTTCGCTGCAACCGGAACACATGAATCAAGTGATCTCCTTCTATTCAAGCATTTCTTTGCTACATCCTTCATTGCACTTGCCAGATAAAAATTAGGGTTTATCCTGATTGTGCTATTAAATTTCTTGCACATAGCCATATGTGCCTCCAATGCCGTCTCCTTGGAAATGGAGGGGTCTTTGTTTAGCTGCTCTTTAACTGCCTCAGCACATAGGCCACATATCCATTTCCCCAAAAACAATTCACGGATTTTAGATATGTATGTAGGTGTGCAATCTTCTTCCATACCACAGCATTCACACTTTATCATGTCTGATTCTCGCGATAAAAATGCTGATGTGTCAGATTGGGCCCTCTGTAGTGACTGCATATCTTTCTGCGAAAGTAATAAATGACATGAAAGCGTGTTAGCTTACGATAAATACAGATGCTAGTATTTGAGAAAGTAGAAGCACAAATCAATTTATACATACATGCATTTAAATGAGTAGAGATATGCATGTATTTATTTTCTTTCATTTTTAAAAAAACTGAAACATGGAAATTCAAAGTTGGATGGTGTCCTAGCTGGTTATCTGCTGGTATAATGCTCATGATTTTCTATACTTAAGCTTACATGTATCAAAAGTTTTAGCTGTTCATTTTAAGTCGTCTACAACTACAAACACACACAGAGACTTGCATGACTAATGGTTATCTATATGAAAGAAGCATGAGACATGCCACCGGCACCAACGAAATACTAGATAGAGAATAGGTTTATAATAGCGCACACTACAGAAAGATAGGAACTCTGATCACATAATGACAGTATAAAATACAAAATGCACCATATATATATATTAATCTTACTCTTGGCATTGGAAGATGAGCTGCGCTTTTTCCTGCACTTACAACCTGAGATTGCATTGTTAGTTCTGTTGTTTATTTATAGGCCACTGAGTGAGAGCTGTAAAATGTAAAAATAGAGAGAGAGAGAGATATAGAGAGAGAGGGGAGGGAAGGAGGTTAGAAGGGGGGAAGAACCTGTCAATTTGGAAGCAAGCAAGCAGCAGCAAAATAAAGTTGCAAAAAAGTCTTTATCCACGAAAAAAAATAAGCAAAACAATATTTCCTAGAGAAAGTGGATTAGTAACAATTAGTTTTTTGAAGGTTATTCAACTTAATTGCTTGTGCCACCTTTCTTGAAATAATAAGAGGAGTAATTAAAAAGAATTATATACAAATGCGTATAGTATGTTTAATTGTTGTATATATGTTAGATCAAAAGGAGCTGACCAAGTTAATTAAATATATACCAATATTTATTCAAGAAGAAACATTTGCGTCTTAAGAAAAAATCGATCAAGTTATAGGAAATTTGAACTACATTTTCCAAAAAAAAAAAAAAAAAACAATAATGCTTTCATAGAAATAGAAGAAAACAAAAAAAATTATATATGACCATTTAATTTGCTCTTTATAATAAAAAATTATGATAAGATATGGCTTGTCACTCTAGTAGAGGTTATACTTATGTTTCAAACTGTCTCTTTACTACTCTCTCATGTTAGTATTCTTAGTGTTGGAATGTCCTCATTCCAAGGAAATGCATACATAGCTCCACGACTCTGCAAACAAGTTGAACAACATTTGCAAATTGTTCTAGTGGAGAGGAAATAATCGAAGCAGTGAGAGCATGCATTTGTTTACAATTACAATTATCCATCTTTTTCAGTAAAACTGATTCCATGCATGTATGAAACCAAAAATTAAAGAAGTGGTAAATAGATTATTAACTGTTACCACCGTGATACGGCAACAATTATGATGTAGCTTTAATTCCTTTTTCTTTTCAAAATACTAAACTAAATCATCTGTAATGCCTATGGGAATACAAGTTGACAGAACAATTTGAATGTTTGCTGTTGCTATTGCAGTAGTATTTTTTTAAAAAGGAAAAATTGTAATATTTTTAGTTTTACATGAACATTGCAAGTGGAAACTCTATCATAGTCCTTGACACAGGTAGCAATACCAGTTTTATAGACTCCAAGAAAAAAAATTCTTGAGTCTGAAAGAATAAAAGATCTAGTAAACTCTCTACTGGATGACAAAAAAGATGAATTAAATAATGAACTCATTAGATTCGAAATTACTAGCTAAGATGGGGACTCAGAGCCTCCATTTTTGCTTCAAAAAAATTACTAGCTAATGAAGCAGTATGCATGTCTTACTCGTAAGTCAGCGAAAAGAAACTACATAATCAGTCATGAACTCATGATCTATGTAGGATACATGTGGGACATGCAGGGAGGACAAAGAATAATGCACCTCGAAGGTCCACTGATTAATCTTCCCCGTCTAATTGAGATCAGACTGCTCATATTGCATCATACTGAATTTTAATAGATGTATCTGAAACATCCAATCTAAAAATTAAAGGATCAAGAGTAATTACCAGACTATCCTAGGGTTGAAGATTTAAAATCTCCAACCCCAACCCCACCCCACCCACAAAACAAAGATCCCACCATTAGAGAATTCAATCTACAGAGATACCACAATGGATCCCTATAAGTTTGTATTATTGCAAAAGATGTTTTGGAGTGTTTTTTCCACAGTAACGTCAATCAGATGGCTGTGCATGCACTGAGATGTGTGCTATGCAGCCACCAACACCCCTGCAAATTGCATATAGTGTTATCTGGGAATGCAGGAGATACTCAACGATAGCTGTCCCATTTGGTAAAAACCAAAAACACCAGAAGAAGTTGCACTTTTGAATAAATAAACCACTCCAAATTGCTAAACCACACTTTAACGTTCTAAAAGCAAGTGAAAAGGAATCAGTAGAGATGGCATCAAGAAGATTGAAAAAAGAAAAGGAAGGAAATGAAATTGATATATCCAAGTAGAAAAAGGTTGGAGTTTTTCATTAATGAGTGCAAACTGCAGCAGACGCTAACTGCTTTGGGACCAATTCAACTGTTCTTTTGTGTATTGCTAGACCCCACCAAAAAGGGGGGGAACAATCACAGGAAGCACAAATGTATATTGTGTGGAAAAATACATCAATAACTGTCATTTATATTTAGAAAGTTATACAGAATTTACTGACAAAAGAAAACAGTATAATGAGGATTTTCATATAATGTTTCAATTGAGCAGCTGGACCACTTCACATGTTTGTGGAAATATTAGAGGAATCTATTAAGAATATAGAGGTATATGAAACAAATTTTTTCCAAGAAAGAAATATCAGAGAAAACTTTTGTGTTCCCAATTAATTCATCAACATTTCTTCACTAATATTTGTTGGTAATAGCAAAACTTTTTGTGCAAAGGCATGGCTCTCTTTTTGTGTACAGTACAGGCTGGAATATTGACAATCTTGTGGAAGTCAAAATCGTAGAAAATAGAAGATTCAGAGTAGTAATTTAGGAGGATGTAAACATCTGAAAAATAATAGTAGTGGGTCATTTTTTTTCTCAAAAAACAAAAAAAAAAATAGTACTGGTGATGTAAATAGGGGTAGTTAAAAATATGGTGAGGGACCTGTGAGCATTGTCCATCACTCAAAAAAGGTAGGTGTAGTTGAGTCATATCCTTTCCAAAATTTATGCTAGCCACAGCAGGAAAGAAAGCTCTTTACTCTGAAACCATAACAAATAAATTTACCCCAACGAAGAACAACAAAATATCCTTTCATGTTACCAAATATCTAACACAATATCCTGTCATATAAATCAAAAAAGTGATCATGTATTTAATTGAGGAAATTTTTTTTCTTTTTCTGATTGTTGAAAAAGAACAATCATAAAGTTAATCATGCACGAAGCCCCTAATAAAAAGTGCAGAGAATGTTAAGGAACTATCACTGTCGTGACCTGTGATTGATCACGGAAACAAAGACTGTACATAGAGCTACTTGTAACTAAACCTTTTAGCCCACTGTTTTTGATATTCCTCTTTCCATTTTTTATTTTTCTGAAAAAAATAAGGAAGACCGCATTTGCATGAATTTGGTATCCACTTATTTAGAGAGAAACAATAAACTTCTTTTGATTAACTTCTGAGCTTGTCCCGCAAAGAATGCAACATAGGTAGTACACCAACATCAAAAGACAAAATGGATACTGCTTAATTCGCTTTTTTAATACATCAAATTAGGTAGAATTAAAACGATATCTAGAACAGTTCAGTCTGGTTGAAAGAATCCAGACTCACATGAGAAATGTCATAATTAACTAAAGTGAGGTGCTATAACAGTGATTTCTCAGCTCCCATTAAAAAAACCCAAAAAAAAAAGACACAATAGCAGGGATGTTCCACGTGTTGCTTTTGGAGTACGCAAAACAAAATAGTGAACTCAAAAAAGGACCTGTCTTTAACACAAGAAGGGATCTTCTTTTTAATTTCTTTATTACAGAACAGGAAGAAACTAACTAAATCCAGAAAAATTTATAATCACGTAAGAAAGCACAACATCATTTTATGAGGGCTCCTAAGTCCTAATGACCATCCCAATATTATACTCAAAGACACAGCACTATTTGGGAAAAAGAAGGGAAGTGGCAAAACAGGTTGACAGAAAACAGTAAAACTAATAAGGACGGTTACACATTACAAAATATATCATATTAAGTAAAGGCATACTAGTGGTAAAGGGAAGACTAGTCAAGAAAACAGAAGCTTTTGTGAGGATGTGCAATGAAAAAAGAAGTCAATTTATGAAACACAAATCATTTTTGTCCAGCTAGTTTACATGTTGGAAAAATTTGCATTAACAGCAGTGCCAAATCAAACCTAAATTTATTAGGCAAACTTCTTATAAAACACAAACCTGACCTGATGTCTCTGCAGCGCAACCTTTCCCAGTTTTGCAGTGACAGAACAGGTTCCTACAAAAAAAAAAATTTAAAAAAAGAAACTGCATCATTTTGTTAGGTTACCACTTAAACAAGGCCCAACAGAGTTGAAGATTTTAGGACTTAGGCCCATCAAAAACGATCATAAGCATGATGGCTAGTTTGATATATGGACATTTGCCCCCTTTAAACTAACAAAATAAATGAAAGGAGCAACAGAAGGAGGTTACTATAAAGCTTTACTAGTAAATTTTACCTGATGCTTTAGAAAGGGATTGAATGTTGTTTTTTCGTTTAGAGGTCACCATGATATATCTAATAATTTTTATGGAAACACATAAGAAAATATATTTTGGAAGTCCTTGTACTGAAACTTTTCCAATTATTGCACTAAACCCTTCAATCACGAGAGCCAGCAAACTGAGGTTAAAACTTGCTTGAGAAATAAACAGTTTTTGGATCACAAAAACATACACAAATTCAAACTTTACTGAATGAATTAATCTCCAATAAGTCTCAAAGCATTAATTGAAAGTTTGTAAATTCGATAGTTTCGCATTTACGCCCAGGAGTGGAAACTGAGATGAGAGAAAATTACAGGTTTTGAACAGCTTGTATGTATCTAAGAAAGTTCCCTTCTTTCACATAGAGACTCTTCAAAGAGTCCATTTTAACTTGAGCAACTTTCATCATAGACTGTTCAAGAAAGGTCCGAAATCATGTCCTCCAAATCTGTTGATCGTGTGATACACCGCTCCTTGCCAAATAAAAAAGGTAAATTATTTGTCAAATACAAAATAGGTTAGATAATTTTAAAAGGGCCTCAAATGATCTCTTAAAAGGAAGTCTCTATAGGACCTAAGAAACAACTGGTGTACAGGTTGATAGAAGATATAACAATACACTGGAACAAAAGGTACACTAAAATAGCAGGAGGTTTTAAAACCAAAGTAGGACATTCCGAGCCAGATAATGTTATACGAGTCACATATGAAATGTTTCTTGGGGACTCTAAGTAGTTTCCTTATCGAAACATCCTAATTGCTATCTAGATATTTCCACTAAACATGTCAAGCTTCTCCAAGCTGCACAACTCTTTTCTACATGCATTTTAGTACGAGTTAAAAAAAGTGAATTCAAGTACCTCTCTAAATATTGCTCCATCTAGCACTCATGCCAAAAGAAAGGAACAGAAAAAGGTGCATTGTTACGTCCTGGTTGCATGTAATTTTCCATTCAGGAATTTTGTCAAACACCTTGCTTGCCAGGTTGCGAACAAGCAGTTTTGCCTCAAACATATGACTAGTCGGTTCCCTTGTTCGCAAATAGTTACTACAGAATTGCAGCGTGGTCTAGGTTTGGAATTTGGATATAGTACTGTTTGGTCCTCGTTGGAAGATAAATTTCAGTAGATTATTTTTTTATTTTTCCTTCGATTGAATGGAGAGGAGTTTCGCTGGAGAATGTTATGAAACATCTTTTGCGAATTGATTGGCCCCGTACCATAAGTCCATAAACCACCAATCATCAAAAAAACAAAAGAATTATTTCTTTTTTTGAAGGTCAGAAACAAAAGCATTTTTGGCACAATAAACCGCGATTTTGCTCTTTGAATAATTCGGAAAATATTTCACTGGCGCGAGGTATCACCCGCTGTCACACTATTGCAACCAGGTGTCGGAATGGTTCGGTTAAAATGTTTTAACAAAATAGTTTGGATGGTTCGGTTTACACGAGTCTATAAGAAATAATAGAAGAAGTTCAGATTGATTTATGATTTTGTTGTGATGATTAAAAGGTAAGTAAACAGAAACATAAATACAATTTTATATACATTAACCATAATTATCAAATTAGTACATGCATTTACAATTTAAATTAATTATTCATATTAATTTGTTTAATCGATTTAAATTTACTTTAATTTATTTAGTTTAGTATGTGTATATTTAATACAGTTAATTAAATAAAATACTTCAGTCCAATAGGTCTTATTTATTTAAGTCGTGTATACAACCAATTCAATTAAAATATTTTTTTTCAGATTTGAATCGGATCAACCAAATGTACAACCTCCTGTCCTCCTAAATGGAACGGATTAGTAAACAAACATGAAACAAATAAATAAAGTGTCCAAAAAAGTAATGAACAAACAAACATTTTACTTCTCTAGGCCCATTGTATTCTGTGAAATTTAATTTCCTAAGCACTTTATTCTTTTGTAATTCTAAGCCCAATTTTAATCACTATACAACGGGCCGTTTTCAACCCAATGTCAGTGTCAGGTTGGATTACAACTCAAATTTAGAAAATAGGCCTACAAGGGCATATATATGATTTTAATTCTACACGGGCAAACCAGGAAAAAAAAATTGAAGAGGACCAGAAAAATTAATGAATGGAAGACCGTATTATGATGTAAAATTATTGGTTAAGTGATGTAGACATACTCATGCTAGTATGAAGGTTAATTAATGTGCGCCTTGATCTGGATCTCATGGTCTTGTCAGAAGGAACAGTTAGGTTAGCATCGACTTCCTAATCAGACCCCATTCAATTTAAGCGACAATTTGTTTTTGTCTTTTCTTTGTTATTATCTCTCAAGTAAAAGAGATAGATGATAAGAAAACTTAAATTAATTTGTTTTTTTATCTTCAAAATGAAACAATACCCACAATTGCGCCTTCAATCATGTATTTATTAATTTTTACCTCTTTCATCTTTTTTTACCTATCAGTCATATTTCCGAAACAAAATGGTAAATTCTAACGGTCAAAATTGTTTTAAAAAAAATATAAATATGTTCCGTATTTAAAGGTTGTACCTTAAAATTGGACCAGTCACGGTTCCTGCCATTGACCCATGTACAAGTCTATTCATAGTGTGGAACCAAACCTAGCTAGAGACACGGCACAACATACATATTTGCAGTCTTTATTATTTCCTAAGCGCCAATGAGATTTAAACTCAAACTTTGCATCACTTAATAGTATTATCAACCTTACCTAAACTTAAAAAAAGGGAAGGAATGATAAATGTACATAGACAAAAGGCACACACATGCAATAAAAACCACTCAAATCTCACCAACTCTTATCCATCCATCCATGCATCCATGTGTGCATGCATCATGGCATGGTGATGCTTAACCTTACCCCTTGTTGCATACCCAAAAATTAAAAAGAGAGAAGGTGGATTCCCACCCCCTTGCACGTGCTTGCACGTGCAATTAGACGTGAACCGCACTATTTGCCGCTTGATCATTTACTTGCACCTCTTCTCACATTACTAAACACACAGTTAAAAGAGGAGGTAACACGCTACTAATTACTGTACCTACCAATTAATCCTCTCTTCCCTTTTCGAGGTTCTGATCCTCTGCAATTACCATTGGTAGAATTTATTTTAAGGTTATTGCAAATCTGGCAATTGGAATGAACATTAAGACCCCCAACAAATTAACACTGTTGATTCTTAACGGTTTTTACTTTTTAATTTTTTCGGCACAAATCCATAGGCACACATGACACTGACATTCACCTATATAGCTGTAATTCAGACCTAGTTGAAATTTGATTTCTGAATTTTTATTATAGAAGGCTATGTCACTACCAATTTTTGTTAGTTAATGCAAAAGGACAGACTTGGACTGTAAATTTATACTTTACTTTAGTTTTGCGATTCAAATATATAAACACACACACACACATTATTTGTATAGTACATCGACATATATTTTTTTTTTACAAACGTAATCGAAATTTATTCACTAGGAAAATAAAGTTACAAAATATGTTATTATCATTTTGATAAGATGTATGGTACAATTAGATCTGAATTGAAAATTTGTTTCAGACATTAACAATTTAATAGATATATGCCAAATTCAAATGATAGGAAGCACATCTATAAATATGTTTTTATGTGTATACTTTTCTACGATTATAAAAAATATCTAATGAATATACTATGAACTTAGTTGTAAGCTCAATTACATATAAAAATCTAAGCTGTATTTGCCCAAAAAAGACCTATTACAATATAGGTTTTTTATTGCAAAATATCTATGGGCTTCACTATAATAATATTGATAATGACTTCCATTTTCCTGGGTACTCGTCAAACATAGAGTAACGAGATTTCTCGACTTCATGATCTTATAGAATAATTCATAAACAAATAAAAAATAGCACGTAAAGTTTTGCCTAATGCATGATAATCGGTCAGCAAAGGCAGAATGAATTTTATAAACTAAATATAAACAATTCTCTATCCCCCTTTGGTTTCGTCAAAAAGAGGCACCATGTCATGTGGTCTTAACAAATTCAAAATTTAACGTCTCCTAGAAATTCATGTCAAAAAGATAAATGTAAATACATCCCAAAGGAGTTGTACTTGGAAATTAACTTTGAGGAATCAATTAGTCCACCACTCCCCATGTGCTTTCTCCCCGTTACGTATGTATCCTACTATTTACAATTTCCACATAAAATAATTAAGGTACCCAGCATATAATAATGATATTAATGTTTCCATATGCAATTATGTACCCTCAAAATACTTCCCTTTCAAAAGGAATAGTCATTTTCTCTTTACTATTTCTATAGTAGTACCACTTATCACCTATTCGTGTCAAAATAGATGCGCCTACAAAGCAGCTGCAGTACAAACCAAATATATTACCACTAATAAGAACTATATATATAGACAAATTAAATTAAATTGATGTTTTTTAATAATCAAAAGAGGTAATTAAGTATCATTATAGTAGCAAAGAATCTTAAAAAAGTTCCCAGGTTTTAATAAGTAAGATTGTACTAGTAAAGTATATTCGTGAGATAAATAAAATCATGTCTATTTATTTATTTATCCATGGAGGATTCTCCAATGAAAGTTTGAACCAGAATTCTTAATTTGAAGATCTACACACTAATTTTTGTAGTAACAAACATCAATATGAAAACTTATGATTTTGTAAGGATGCAGTAGTAAAACTTCACCTAACATCGTAAGCAGCAGCAACAGTAGCATATATGATATGTACGGGTCCTAAGATAAAAAATTAGGAGACTAAATGTTAATTCCAAATACATCCTCCTTGACTTTATAATAGGATTATCTTCCCAAAAATCCTATTGAAAGAGAGAGAGAGAGAGGGTCCAGCTCCTATGGATCGCCAAAGTCAGTGTCTGGGATCACGAGGACACTCACCTCAAGGATTCTCCTTTCTTTATCCTCCCTTTTGTTTGCTTGATTTAATTTAGTCTAATTTTTGTATGTTCAAACGTAGTTGGTCTTTCTATTAAATGCACACGCCGGGCAAATTATGTTTGTATAAGATGAATAATAACTTGACACTAACAATCTCTTCATAGATAAATTATGCATTAATACCAGAACTAGTTGTCATCTAAATTAAACAATCAGTGCAAGTCCGAGAACAAAACGTTTTGCAGTTGGTTAACAATATTTGATATATTTGTTTGAGGAAAGTAAAGCTACATGTAATTATCAATCATTTTCTTACAAAAAAATCGATTTTTTTTCTTTAAAAAAAAGATGCATTATGCATATTATTTCTCCGACAAACTGATATGCATTTCAATTAATTATTCATAATTTTCAAGTTAATTATAAGAATATCTTAGTTAGTTTGTCTTTCGTGAATTTTGACATGAACACTGAAATGCAAAATTTATATTTCTAGCTACATGATGGTTTCATAGATGCAAAGACCTTCAATTATCTATAACAATACTAAACCAATAACCACAATTCCCTTGCAAATTATATTAGCTTTAAATTATCCATAATTCTCAAATCATACATAATCTCTAAATTTTCATGAAATTTACATGGCTCCATTCTCACAAATTTTAGCATAAGCATTGAATACCATACCAAGTGTTTCAATTATAAAATGAAAAAAATGGAAAGAGTTGAGTATGCAAAGGGGTCTCCTCTCCATGGGTCGTCACCCCATGTGAGAGTGTGACCCTCTCATTGGGCGCCCATTTCGCCGAGTTAGTTCGCTGCAGGTCTTGATCCAATAATTAAATTCAATTATATTCCTTTTTACCTTCTATCCTATGTTAAACCCTTTTTTAAACATGGTTAATCTCTTGTATACTAGTTGTATGTATGTGCATATCCGTCTGAATTGGAAAATGGGCTTTTGTGGTATGGTATTGAGCGCCACTGCTTGTCCAGCCAGAGTTTATTGTGCCGTACGCTACGTTCTTTTAATCTTTTATTAGGCTTTGAGAATTGCTCTTATGCACCAATATGTACACGCCAAATGTTACAGATTGATATTTATAATTGCGAGTGATATTTTGTGTGAGTAGTGCTTATTAATGTGTGCCTAACTGCCAATTGTACTGTACCTGTTCAATTATGTGTCTTGTATTTTTCTTTTTGACTTTAGATAGTTGTTTCTTTTATTATTTTGGAGTTCTTTTGGTTTTATTTTTCTATGTATGGTCATTTTCACGTCTCCAAAAATTGATTTTGACGGATGGATTTTTTTGTTGATCGGTCTCATATTAGTATGATTTTTTGGAAATATAAAGATAGTGAAAATTCACAGTTCAAAGAAAGCAAATTGAAAATAAAATTTGTCGACAAATAGAAAATAAACTAGCGGATCAGCATCTCTCGTGAAGTCGTATTCGTGCCAAAATGCATAAACAACTTTTTAACACAGCTGTCAAATAAATGCATTTTAAAAAAATTATCCTCATTAATAGAAAATGTTTTTCTTATAATTATCATGCTAGAAAATTTGCATTTAAAAGGAAATGAAAGCCGGTGATACCTTACTTAGAAAATAAAATAATCATCATGCTCCAATTTCAGAGCTTGAGCTGTGCAAGTGAATCATACATAGATAGGCTCATAGGCACCACCTTCTCTTTTATCGCTACCATCCGTTTATATTTAAATAAATATTTTGAGAATATAATAACAACAATCATTGCTAGAACTCTGACCATTGAAAAAATTACTCACTGGTACAAAAGTTAATTTTTATCCCCACATGGTCCCTGACAGGGATTAATCTCCAAATAAGCAAGTGGCACACATCGTACAACATAAAATAACTCCCATGCTGGTAAATTACTGGTACCACCTCTGTTACTGATATAATTAACTGCTCAGTCTGATAAATTAATCCAATTACCCAAGAATCCAGTTACAGTGCCACCCATGACCCATTTCAGTGGTTAAGCATACACATTGTTAGTGTTATTCAAAATTAATACACAAAATGCACAGATATCACATGTATCATCACATTTGTAAGTCACAAACAATTATGTCAAATTCATATGAGCAAAAGAGCATCAGAATTAATATCCTAAACGGATCCAATTGTGATGGTCCGAGATGGATAAGGCCTGAACAGTGGTCCCCAGTTACATTCTCTGGAAGTGGGCCCGTATGACCTATTTTTTTGGTTAAAAAATGGCCTGGCGATGAAGCTAAGAAACATAGATTCAAACGATCACGTGCTATCTATGGTACAGACAACATGCATCAACCCCTTCTTTGTTTGGTTGTACACACTATTTATATGCACCTCACCCCTGGGAAAGTTGAGAATTGTATAGTTTTACAAAACCATCAAAACAAATTAACAAAGTAAACACTGAAATCTGCAATCAGTTATATGCTCTGTTCTAATTCTGGATCTTTTTGGATTTTTTCCATAAAAGAAAAAAAAAGAGAGAAACAACAGAAGTTGAAAAAAGCGTTCAATTACAATGCTAAACTCCCTAGAATTATTTTCTAAGGTGTTAGAGGAAAGAACTTAAAAATTAAAAAAATAACACGAAAATTTCAAACCTCCTGCCCAGGAGCCATAACTAAAACTAAATCCATAAACAAACAAAAAAAAAAGACATCCTAAAATGAAGCTTAGTCCTGCAAATTAAGTCCTCTTACAGGTACCGGTCTAAATAAGTTGCCGAAAATCTGGCCCGATCTGATGATGAATCAAAAAGTCGTCACCATTCGGTGCATGAACCGGAGTTGCACCATGCAATAGCAATTGCTGCTGCTGGAGATGTTGCATGTGCATTTCCTTCTGGCGCCGCAACTCGATCACCTTGCGGTGCGAGTTTGAGTGCTTAGATACCACGAAAGTCGGACTCGCTGCCGGTCGGTATTCTGGTACAAGCCGACCTGACTTGTACCGGACCCCACAGGCATTGCACAGAGTCTTCGGTCCCATAGGCCCAGTACGCCACTGTGGTGTCTTGTCAGTTTCACAATGGAGACACCTCCTCCCAGCCAAAGGTGGTGCCAATTGGTATGTTGGCATTTCCCTTTTCTTCGGTTGTTTGGCGGGTTTCTTTACAAGGATAGGGTTGGCGGAGTTAGAGTCCGTGGGTCCCGCAGGACAGAGACCGAGAATATGAGATGATGACCAGCTGGTTGGGCCCAAGGACCTAGACCGCTTGCTTCGCGCCTTGCATGGAAGGGGGACAAGGAGGCCAGGATGAGGTGTGGCAGCAGCCGAGTGGCGGTTGGTGAAGGACGAGGAAGGGGACGGGATGGTGCCATTTGGCACAGCCGGGTCGGTTTTTATTTCATTGGTGATGACTTCAGTCTTAATTGGAGGGAATGCAGATAACGTGTTTGCTTTAATGCCAGAAGGAGAGATGAGTTGGAGCTTTTCTAGGTCTTCACTGGAGAAGGATTCTTCTTCTACGAGATTGGACATCCATTCCAACTCCGCTAGCACATCTAATTGCTGTTACAGAAATTAATTGTTAAATACATTTTTATATTATGAAATGGAAGAATTGGCAATTGGGTCAAATAACAGGTGTGGGGTTTTAGAAATTACAATTGTGAAACAAAATTGACATTTGACTTGAATTATATGAGTTATGATGCTTTAATTAATCTTCAATTCAGTTTTTATTACATCAGAAATGCTGAATTGAATTGGAGGTAGTAAGAATGCAAGGACCACGTAGAGAATTGAAGTCTGGACAATTAATTACAAAATTGTATAGCTGAAGAATTATTAATGAAGAAACTGCTCAATTGTAAGTGCAGTCAGAAATTGTACACTATCTATTATTTTGAATTTCAAACTTAAATTGTAAAGAGCGAAATTCCACAAGGAACAACAGAAATGCGAGTTCAAAAAAAAATTCAAATTGAGTACAAAATTCTGTAACGGCCTCAACGGAAAATGACATCCAGGTGCTTCAAAATTCAAAATGCACCAGAATTAATTCAATTTCCATTTCCAAAATTGCCTCTAAAACATTTCATTCAAGTCAAACCTTCAAAATTCACTCAAATTACAACACAGAAACACACAATTCAACCGAAATTAATTAACACGAGTATATAATTACCGGTTCACAAAGGTCGCCTGACAAGCCAGCTCCAGCGAAGCCATGGCGAGCTTCCTCGCCAGAGAAGGAAGAGTTACAGCTGTCAACGGCCGTACTGACAGTGGAAGTCTCAGCTGAGAAATTAGCCTCGGCCACGTCATCCCCACCGGAGACAAGCTCTAGCGCCTCCTCCTCCTCCGCTTCGTTTGAGAAGTCGAGAAGATCCTCTACTAGAAAAGCCTCTCCGTTACCATACCCCTTCTTCTCCATCGCGAACTCCATGGGTCGAGCTTCGTTGCCTTTTCCAATTCACTATGTAGAGAGAGAAAGCTTAGCTTAGCTTAGGGTTTATTTTAGGAGAGAGAGAGAACAAGAGAGAGAGAAGGAAGGAAGGAAGAGTGGAGGAGTAAATAAAGCTAAAGAAGAGCTGAGGTGAAAAATTAAAATCGTATATACCATTTATCTCAGAAAGGAAAAGAAAAAAAGAGCGAAAAATGAAAATTAACAATCAGCCATGCCGCGGAATCGACGCTTCTTATAATTGCCCAGGGGTTTCGGTGTATATTACGGGACTACCATTAATTTTTCGGATTATGTGTTGGCCGTTGGATTGATGTATCGTACGGTGAGATTCGCTCGTGGCCAGATTTGGGTAGCGGTTAGAGGCTGTGCGCTTCCCGCTCGTAGGTTTTGGTCTAAACGCATGAGGGGTTTTCTGACAGCAGTTACTTTCTTTGGTGTCACCGTACAGTGACGGAAATGCCCCTCTAACTAAAAGGGTTCTGTTGTGTCGGATGCGGAACGGATAGGGGTAAATTCGGTAGGTGCCAATTTGGAGGCAAAAACGTAATTTGGAGGGAAAGCGTGGCTTTGTGAAGTAACTGGGAATTAACTTCACCGTTAATTTCTCCGGGTAATGGTAAAGTAAATAAAGGTTTCGGAAACCGAGAGGAAAGAAAGGGGATTGGCTAATTTTTGTTTCTTTTCCTAAAGGCGACTTAAATATTTAAATTCAAATTAAAAATGTCTAGTTTCGTTTCAAGTTTCAACTCCAGTTGTTCCTTGGACTTGTATACAGTAGTTCCAATTTTCCAGCCGGATTCTGTTGCCAATTTTCGCTGTATATTTGTTGTCATCCTTTACTAGGAAATATTGTAGGCAGAACCCGCATAAAATTATGGGGTTTCTGAATATTAAAGATGATTTTTATGTATTCATGATGGAAAAAAGATTGTCTTGATTCGGGAATTAATATTTTGTGGTTATTTAAAAAAAGATGTTATGATTGTGGATTTAATAATTATTATTTTACATTCAATTAATGTCAAATATTCTCGTCACGGGATGTTTTATGTAAAATCAAAATTTTAAATGTTAGATACTAATATCTTTTATCTTTTATATTAAATAAATAAAGTAAAGTAATAAAAGAGATAACTCTTATCCTACATTAGATAAGAGATTTAGTTAATAGTGATCCTACATTAGATAAGAGTATACTTATCCATTTATACATCCATATATTATCTTCTATCAAATTAATTTGAGTTTAATTTAACAAATTTTAACGCAAATAAAATGTGTAGCTTGACGCACCTTACAAAAGTGAGCAATTTGAAATGAAAATAGAAGGATGAAATTGCAAATTTTTAGTATTATTATTGTTGTGGAAGTTGTTATAGTTCATACTAAATATTTGTAATTTAGTAGAATAAAATAAATCCTCAACTCGTTTTTGTAATTCGATTGAAAGATTATAATACAACACAACCGATTTAAACGAGTAATAACTTTGAGGGTGTTTTTGGTTGTCCAAAAACAAGAGAGAAAAGAGAAAGAATATTACATAATTGCAAAAGTAAGTCAATTTTTTTTCTTTCTACAAACACATAATATAAGAAATAATATTTATTTCGCTCTCTTTCTTCCTCACTCTTCTTTATTACTGTACAATCAAACACGCCCTAAACTTTTATGCCATCTTCTATCTGGTAAAAATACATAGTTCGTCTTTGAAAATATAATTAGATTTGATCGCAATGAAAAAATATGAATCATGCCCGACTCGTTCAATCTGGTAAAGAATTCATGAAACAATCAGACCAACAATTATGATTATGAATAATGACATTTCCTACCTACATCACTCTCATTTATTAACGACGTATTTTCACTCATACATCATTCTCATTTATTAACGACGTATTTTCACTCATCACAATCTCGATGAAAGATTTGGGGGGAAAAATGCATAGGAAACTTCCAACAAAATTAAAGTTGATTTTATTTTATTTTTTCTCACAACAGTATAAGTATTCAATTTCTAAAATAAGTCCATTACATATATGATATATGAATCAAGAACATGATCACAAAGTGCTCTATTGCGAGGATAAAACAGGGCATGTTGGCATATTGGCATCTCATTTCAGCATTACAATCACTACATTCCATTGCACCAATAAAAGAGTGGATTGTCCATATATTTTTGTGCCATCTAGATGGATTTTGTTAGGCCGTATTGCTTCCGTAATTTAATTATTTAAGCCACTGTACTACCTCTCTGGCACAAAATACACGAAATTTAACCATTAGTAGCTTATTAAAATCGTTTAGATTTTATATATCTGGATTTGATGTGGCAGAGTGGATCTACTCATCTACCACAAGTGGGGTCTGACATGCTGGTACATTTTAAATTATGTGGGTCCGATGTATAAGAGTTAGCAGCTCTCTTTAGACATACTCTACCCATTCTGTAGAGCCCAGATTTTGTAATAAATCTATTGAATTTAAATCTTGTCTGTTCCGACACCGCAAATTGAATTTTGTGGCACTCAAATTTTTAACATTAAAAAATAATTAACTAAAAATTCCACAGCATTAAATGCTTTTGTGGAAAAAATGCATGTCCGTTGCTTGGTCTACATGCCAACTATTATAATAATAATTTCATGATTTTATAATAATTTAACAATATCTAAAATTTATAATTAAGATAAAATATAGGTATAATTAAAGAACAATTCGTAACACAAAATCAAAATATTGATTGTTTTCACAAATAAATGAAACATTTCAGAAATTTCATGAATATTGTGGGATAAATAGCATATCAGTCATAGAAATTTTTGTTCCGGAAATATATGGATATGTGAAAACATTATAATTAGGTGTGGGTATAATATGTGTATATTAGTTAAGAACTTTATTACAGCGATGAGCACTGTTGCACAAAGTGGGACGGTATAAATCGCCACAAAAGATCCGTAAGTCATTGGTCATTACTCAGCCCCCACATCGGGAGTAGCGTTTCTACTTTCTTTCTACCTCTTTTACTTTTCTAGAGCCGAGTCTTCTCTTTAACTTTCTCAAAAGAAAGAAAAGTATTTTTATTTTTAATTATCTTAAACGACACTAATTGCATTCCTGATTAGTTCTCTTTCTCAATCTACTAGTCTAATTGAAACACAAATAAACCCAATAATCTAATGCAACTTTGCTTTCTTTATATATTTCAAAAACTAAAAAATAATCACAAACTAATAAGTACAGTTTAATTTTTTCATAAAAAAAGTATTTTTATTAATGACACTTTTGCTGTTTCTCATTAGTTCTCTTTCTCAATCTACTTGAAGACACGAAAAAAAAAAGCAATAACATAATGCAACTTTGTTATCTTTATTTATTAAAAAATTGAAAAAAGAAACATGAACTAAGAAGTACAGTTTTGCCAATGTTTGAATTAGCGCTTTGTTGGATACGTGGACCATCACTTACTAACATTTAAAATTAACAAAATAAATTTCAGCTCCGAATCAATTCCAAGCTATATAAAATTTTGCCTTTGCATAAAAAGTCTATCAAAAAAAAAAAGTGCAACCCATGCGCATAATTAAATTGATAAAAGAGTAATTCTTAAGATCATTAACGACTTTGGTTATTTGACAAAGTACACTGCAAAAAACAAAACGAGAATACTGTTCATAAAAATTAACAAAAATTTTATCGTCGTTAAAAACACAAAATCACATGAAATGAGAGAGAAATTCATCAACTGTTAAATAAATAAAAGCTTCAGTTGCGCGAGCCACGTTTAAGCACGTTAATTACAGCCCAAATTAAACATCCAACGGCTATGATTGTGCCACGTAGGAAAGCACCCAGTGTTGAAACCACTTTTCACGCTGACACCGAGAATATCCATGTTACCTCTCCTGTCTCCTTCCGCCACATGGATTCTATATTGTTAAAAAATTTAAAAAATAAGAACTCACTTCTTCGTTGATATCGAACCGTTGAATCTTTGGAAATTTTACACGTGGCACCGATCTGGATATAGTCTCTGACTTTCTGTTCAGTGCCCAGAGATTAAAAAGTAGGTCCCACTAGGCTCCGATCCCTAGGCGGATCTGCTTCGGAAAAAGGATTATATCCGCTGTAATTATAATTATAATAATTGTAAATTTATCTTGCGATCAATCAGATGTAAACAGTTCAAATCTCACAAACAGTATTTTTCTTTTTTTTTTTTTGGACGAAACTCAACAAACTGTGGTTGATTCTATATGCAACGGTCAGTTTGTGGTAAGATCCGCGCAAAATCACTTGTACGGTGTAGATCGGTTTTTAGTTTTTACGTTACCGTAGGTGAAACATTTAATTTTCAATAGAAATAGAAGGTGAGATTAGCGATGAGTGATTGGTCGGTGGGAAAGAACAGGGAAGCACGGAGTGTGAATAAGCTAATAAAGTTTTCTGCGGCCAAAGATGAACATCAACCGATGTGTCGATTGCATGGAAACTGGACTTGAATAATTTCCCACGAGTCGGCAAGTAGTGTGCGGTAATGTATGTAATACTGCGCCACAGCTAATCCGACGTCTATGTTTTGTATTAATTCGGTTGTTATAGAAGGTTGAAATTATAATGCCACCCTTTTACCCCGTGAGGCCGTGACTCCAATTGGATTATATTAATATTTTATTTTACAAATTTAATAAATTCGAATTTTAGTCACAAAATGAATCATGAAATTTCATCTAAAACCTTTTTGACAGAAATATATAGAACAAATTATAATATTTTTACTTTTTTTTTTAATTGACATCACAAGTAAAGCAAAATAGCATAGAAGAATGATTGAGATTGACATCAATAAATTTGGCGTATAATTAATGACTATCAAAATTAAGTTGAAAATTGCTTTGCAGTGTTTCTTGTAAGCTAGTAAAGAATGTGATATAAATCATCTGACAGCAATTTTTTTGTTTATGTGTATATTTTTTTAATTTTAACTTTGAAAATGGAGAGAGAAAATAAAAGTCAATTCAATTTTCCTCGTTAAGGTTAGAGTCACAACGAGCTCTTATCATCAGTTTATATTTATTTTTATTACCTAATTTTCACAGACGATGACCAATAGCTAGGTTCTAGGGGTGCTTGATTTTTTTGAATTATAAATTTGCTTCTTGCATTTTAATAGTATAAAAATTTAAAATAAATATTTCCGTTTGTGGTGGACAATAATTGGTTTCTGACATATCTTCAATAAAATTTTGCTTGGAGATATTTTTAAGGCTGAAATGAACTACACCACGTGAATTGACCGAGAAGCTTGCAATTTCACCATCCAACTATTTATATTTACAGGTCCACTTTAAATGTAGATTAAGAACTAAACATTCTAGCATAAATATTATACTTTCTTATCTATTCTGAATTATTTTTAGTCGATTAATTGCTGAAAATCAAAATAATAACTCTTTTTCTTCCATGTATTCAGTACGTATTAGTTTCAATAGGGAACACTAATATTTTCCCAATTCCCGTATATTTTGGAAAATTGGAGATCCTTTATGTCCGGATTTGATCGAGGTATGTAGAAACGTATTTATGTTCATAATCGAAAGAGATAATTACTTTCCTATATATCCTGATTCACCTCTCCTTTTACATAAATTGTCTGAGTTCATGACATTCTCTTTTTACATAAAAATTTTCTGAGACTCTGAGTTCAAGACATTCACTTGATTTGGAATAAATCAATATTCTGCACACTATTAAGGATTGCAATATGTATTTGAATTAATGAAATTGTGCTTTCTAAGTTTTTTTTTCTTTTAATTGATTACACCAAATATAAAATTGGTCCTTATCGAAGAAAGGATTTGTAGGCATTTGGTTGAAATGCCTGCAGAAAATGTTCATCTTTCTTTTTACATCCAATATATATTCCTTATTTTAGGAATTTTATGTTTGTTTGTGGAAAGAAAAATATATATCTAGGCAGTTGAGTAATGAATATAAGCTCTCATAGCATTGGAACATGATGGGGGTGGTCCTTTTTACTTTAAAAATTTTGCTTGAATTAAAAGGGAAGTCTGAAAAAGGGAAAAAAAACAAGTGGGGAAGGAAGAGAAGAAGAGCACTTGGTCATTGCTTAGCGTGGAGGTTTATAAAATTTCACTTCTTGTATTTTTTTGCCTTTTCCTTTTTGGTTCAAGTGAGTTAGAACCTTTAATGGGCCTTTTATTTTAATACAACACGCCAACACACGCTGGTCTCGGCCCAGTTATACAGGGGCGGAGCCAGAAAAAATAAATTGGGGGGCAAATTTTGTAATTTTTAATGTCTGGGGGGGCAATTGTATAATTTCTATACAATATTACAAAAATTAGTACTACTATACTACTAAAATTTCAAATCACAGGGGGTGCAACAGCCCCAGCCCGCACCCCCACTGCCTCCGCCCCTGCAGTTATAATGGTAGCTTGACGGTGGGCCCTCGTGAGACACGTTGTAGAAAGCTGGTTTTGGTTTCAGCTCTCCAGTGAGACGAAAATGGACAAACATAGTCTATGGCATGGTCGTTTAATTAATTAATTAATTTTTTAGTAATCATGTTTATGAACAAGTAGAAACATACGCAATCATTAGATGCATATCAAATTCCTTGTTATTGAACAACATAATATTTATTATTATGAATTCCAAACAAGGTATCGACACAACATATCCAAAATGATTTTTTTTTTTTTTTTATTTATTTATTTTTTTTTTACATTAGTGTTTTCCGGTGAAAGAAACAATCAGTCCCCCCCCAAACTCTGAGTGTGCTTGTGTCAAAAAAGTGAATTTATAAAATTGCAAGTAGAGAATCATGTAGCTTGTTTGGAGATATTATATAACTGCTTCCTAGAGTTTCAATATACATTGCTCTATGGGTTGATAATTATACTTCATGATATTATTTTAGTCTATAAATATTGGCACCGGTGTGATACTAATATTTTCTAGTGAGATAATTCAATTTGATTTTGTACATTTTTTAAATTGTTTTAAATTAACGATGATATTAGTTACAGTCAATTTTATATTTCACTTTTATCTTTATAATGGCGCAAATGTGAAAGTATATTTTGCTTCTAAATACCTAACGGAGTATTATGATTTTTTTTAAAAAAAAAAGCAAAATTGATTTCAAACTTATTTAATTTTTGACGGGAATGCGACATTTTTTTTAGGGCCAGGTGGCAAGTACCACACCAACAAAATTTTATTAATAAGAAAAATATTTACTAGGAAAAAAAAAGGAAAATAAGCAAAAAAAAAAAAAAAAAAGACATTACGAGTAGAAGATTCTTTTCATCTGAATGCTGTTTTATTCTATTGACTTTTATCCAAAAGATATATCATTTTAAAATCTCGATTTCCCTTGGAGTAATCAAAATCGTATAAATGTATGCATAGTATATTTATGTTGGTGTGAAAATATATTTCAATATATTTTACTTCCACTGTGAAGATTTTGAAAAATTTGGACATTGAAGATGCACTGCCTTAGGTGATGAATACTCTTTATTATCAGATGGATAGAACGTTAGAAAAAAAAAAAAGTAATTGTCATGTATAACAATTATTGATTTGACTGAGTTTTCTTTCCGTATCACATGCACACTGTAAAATTATTCTCCACTTGCTGTAGTAAATTAGTTCAAATGGAGCATATTTATTTTATTTCCTGTGTGAATAAAAAGTAATTATAAATAATTTTTTGATAAGTTCATGTGCAAGGAAGACTTAGGATCTCTCCTATGACTAATTATGTAGGTCTATAGTTTATTAAATTAGATTAGGATAGTAGTAACGTGTTATGTCTGATTCAGAAATATTAATAGTTTTACAAGAAAACTAATTTTGATTTGTTGATACATTTGTGCTGAATATTAAAGTTGATCTACAACATTACAAATAAAATGGGGAGAAAAATGCACGGTTAATTTTGAATATTTGGCTAGTGAGGTTATCAATTAGTTTTGGACATGTTATTACGATCTCAGCAGTAAAAAATCAAATAAAAACTTTTCCCTATAATTTTATTGAAATAATATATTAAAATTTTGCATCGTTTACGTATTAGATCGATAAAATAACAAGGAGGATAAAATAAAATATTGCCGCTACTAATTTTGTTTGTCATCGCAAAACCCTCTGACCTCCAGTCCAAATGTCCAATTTAGGCAAATCCGGCTAACCTCCAGTTCAGTCAGAAATGGAAGGAATCAGAAGTTGCTAATAGTATTGTTATATTATTATTATTATTTTTTTGATGAAGTGAAATAGTGAATATGGAGTTTGCAGTTGCAGAAAAGAGTTCAGAGCGGTGGCGACTCACACGTGGCAATATCCAGTTACATACTTACATACATGATACATCTCAAGCTCACCCCTTCCTTGCTTCTTCCATCGCACGTGCTGTTTACCTCAAGTCACATGCGCGGAAGGATGCCGGGAAACACGTGACACAATCACGTGCTTAGCGCGTGAAAGCTAGCTCGGATATTTTGACTGACTATTTACATTTTTTTTTGTTACTTTATCGAAGGGTTATTATTATTGCATAGGGGTGGAGCGGACAGAATGGAGGGTAGTGATTAATGCTGGTATTGAATGGATGACAGTCACTTGCCATCCTCCGTCCGAAATTTAGATGTCTTGGTTCAGAGTAACACGTAATAAGTTCACCAATAATTCGTGAATTGTTGCCACATTATTCTTTTTTTTTTTTCCTTTAAGATGAATTGTAGACTGTTATATGGACAAAATTGAAGTGCCTATTGTATATTACAGAAATTTTTTTGAAGTCCTTTAAAGAATGAAAACATAATTATTGACATATTTTTGTTAAGACTAGTTAAACATAAAATTGATTTTGCTAATTTATACTTAAAGCTTAATATTTATATTTTTTATAAACTAATCAATATTATTTAAAAATATCTACCGGATATAATATGGGTAACAAATAATTTTATTTTACATAGAGGCAGATAAACTTACAATTAAAACTAATTAGTGTAATTGAGCATTTCTTGCTTGCACTGCTATCTATAGCATAAGAGCGAATTCATGCACAAATGCCACCTACCAAACGAAAGAGAACATGCAGCGACGAATTTGTTCCCTCCTTGGTTAGCCAGCAATCTATATCCCTTGAAAACGCGAAATTCTAGAAATTCTTTTATTTTCTTCTAATCCTACCGCCTAGTTTTTCTCGCCTACAATAAACAAACACAACTACACAACGGATTAGATGATACATCATACATACATACACAATACATTCATACTGTTTTACTCCGAAAGTCAACCACCATCAATTCGGTGCCGAGCTGAGCTGCACCTGCATTGCATTGTGTTTAATTCATTAGGCCGTGGGGCCCACATTTAGTGTGAGTGTGTGACTTTAAAGAAAATTGATAATTCTCTAGGTCTGGCACTGGCAGTAATGGCTTATTGGGCCTCTGATAGTTGAAGAGTTTATGAAGGAATCAAAGTCCCAAATGTTGGTTACATACTTACATTAAAGGCAGACCGTTTGTATCCAGCCTATGCCCAAATTATTAAAATTAGGCCGGCATTTTGTGTTACTCGGGCTGACACGGGAGTACCTCTTGTACGAGTTAAAAAGTTTGAAATGACAAGTTTGACTGTGCGGACCAGAGAATCGGCTTGTTGGATAATTGTAGAAATTTTTTGGATCTGTTACAAATGACAAATGACAGAGTTATCTAACTTCACGGGGAAAAAAAAATGGAGTACATAGCGGATTTCTTTTTCGAATAACAAAAAAAAAAAAACAACAACATATATACTCCATTCGAAAAAGAATTCCGACAACATATGATCTTAATATTACTATTTATATATTTATAATTTGATCGATAAATTAATTTGAAAAAAATATCGTATCCATCTTTAAAGTTTCTAATTAACCAAATTTGTCCTATATTTAACGTCCAATAGAAATTATAATAATATTTATTAGTTATCTCAACCGTTCATTTATGACTGCACACATTTATGACTGCACAGCATGCATGTGGTCGCATCAAGTAATGCAAATATCATATAATGATTTAGCAAAGCATTTGACACTTGAGTCTGTCAAACGCGATCAGATCTTAATTTTTGAGATTACAACGGTCAATCTGAACTGCCCAATTTTTTTCATAATAAAATATTTTTGGTAATTATATTTTTTGAATTATTTTACTATTTATTTTTTATTTAAAAAATGCTCAGTCTAATTAGTTTTGGAATCTCGAATTTTCAAAATTTGGAAAAAATATGAAAATTTTTTAACATAATATAAAATTTAGTTTTAAGAAAATTTAAATATAAAGTTCATATTGAGGAATTCAAGTTTGAAATTCCAATAGTCGAGTCTCGGATGCATTAGATGTCAAACACGTTTAACTCTAGTATTACTTGACAGAAATTATCGTGATTAACTATTAATGTTGATTTGCTTTTTATCAAACCTTATTTACTTTTTTGGAATATTTTAAGAACAAAGAGTATTTTTAAATTTTAATGGTCAAGAGGATAAATGAGTGATAGCGATCATTTGTGTATTTTACTCTTCGTTTTAATAAACATACCTGCTTCTATTGTGAGTTTCTAATAAAAGTTGTCATGCTAGTTTACGATAATCACACATAGTGATGTAATTTCATGAAAGATACATGATTGATCATTTGTTTTCTGTGAGAACTTATTTCATGAATGAAGCATCGTTATGTGATGTATATTTGTATGTTTCACGGCCATTATAAAGAAGTCACAAAACTATCCTTAGATATAAAGAAGTCACAAAACTATCCTCAGATATATACATAGCTTGTTTCAATCTCCTTATGGACATATATAGAAAGAAGTATTGAAAGCAGACATTAAGTAGTTGATCAACTTTCAAACATTCCTAAAGGAATATACTTGCGATATAGGAGGGAATTGATAAATTATTACCCATTCCTAAAAGAATATACTTGTTCAATTTTTTCTCATTGAATAATTAATATTATCAACAAAAAAACGAATCAAATTAATTGAAGGAATAGAGAGAATAATTGAAACAAATTAGTACTAATATTTTGCTAACATGTTGGATTCAATGAAAATTAAGGTGACAGAATTCTCTCTAAACCGCTGGTTTAAACAGATGGAACTCTCTCCAAATTTCAAAATCCATCCAAGCGGTAAAATGAAAATTATTTCTATATTACGATTGGTAGTGAGCGGCAAATGAAATTTTGAAACTGATTAAGAAAAGGAAATCTTAAAATTTGGGTGAAGTAGAGTAAACCCTAGAGGGAGTAATATGAAATGTTTATTTTTTTTAGGTGCATTTAAAAGTAGTAGAGATAAAAAAATATAAGAAACAAATTTTATGAAAATGACAAGTTCTTCTATATACGCAAGTATAAAATGGAACTTCTCCATGTTGAAATTTCTTTCCTTTCTTTGAGATAGCAACATACACATGAATTCTACATTTCCACACTACTCAACAAATCATTTCTTCCTTATATCTTAACAACATTTCGTAATAAAATAAAATAAGGAGGGTCTGTTAGTGAAATGCTCATACTAATCTCGTCAGACAAAAAAAAAAATACTACATAATTCATCTTTTCTTGTTTTACATAAGTTTTCAAAACAAATTTATAGAAGGAAAAAGACTTGATGTTAAAGAATAATTTGAAGGGTATTTCTGGAATAGCAATAATAATTTTGCAAGTTTTAATATTCAGAGTATAAAAAGAATCATGCTCATAAAGTGTTTAATTACTTGAAATGTGAATAACAGATTATCATTTTGCCTCTTGCATGTGTTTCTTTGATTCTTTTTATTCACTTGATAAAAACCTCTTCAATTAGACATCTAAATGAAATGAAGACTTTACTCTAAGCATTAGTGAAAATGAATAAATGGATGAATAACCTCGATGAATATTGTAAAGGAGATTATAATTCTGCTAAGTATTATGACTTAAGGTTTCCTCATTAAATAATATTATAAATTCTTGCGTTGGAACTGTGAAATGAACTCAGGTATTGAAGATGTCATATTAATATTATACAAACACACTGAATCCCCTTTATGCATTTTTTTTTTATTTTTTGAATAAAAAACTCCCTTTATGCATTATGTTGTACAAATTGTGTGTATCCGTGCAACACTTAGCCAATATTCATAAAATCATTACTAGAGCCAAACCTTCATCTTTACTGTATAAACCAGAGCTTGGTGACCAAAGGAAGATACCTAAATGAGAACTAGAATCAGAAAATTTCTTGATCGGATTTAGACTGAGATCAGATTGGGTCGGATTTAAGGGTTTTAAAAATAAGGTTGGGCATGTAAAAAATTGGCAAAATCAGCCGTATACCCTTCAATTCTTCTCTAATTAGTCATATACCCTTCCATTCTTTAATATTAGTCATATACCCCTCAAATCATGGTTACTATTGTCATTTATCCTTTTGGCTAATTTAAATAATATAATAATTCTGAAAATCTAATTTACAAAATTTAAAACTGAAATGTCCTTGACCTTTCCCTTCCCCTTCCCCTTTCCCGTCTGCTAGTTCCCATCTTCCCATCTACCCTTATTAACCCTTTTTATTTATATTATTATCATTATATATTTATATTGAACATTTGCAAATAACAATGATTCTCAACTTGATTCTGTTTCCTCAGTCCGAAGAAAAAAATGGATAATCGGTATAACCGGATCTTGAGTATAAAAGATGCTCCTGTCATACTTGTTCAAAGGTGCATCCAATTTGAACCATTTCGACAAGTCCAGATTTGCCATAAAAATTCGACCATATGCAACCAAATCAGTGTAATTGCCAGAGACTATCTTGTTTCCCTCTTTTTCTATCTTACCCACCAGCCACAATGAAAATATTTTTAAATACTTTACTCGTGGGTAAAAGACTATACGGAATTTCAGTTTTTTCACCAACAAATATCATCCTTGGTTCTACCACGTGACAATACACAATGCCAAATTTGTTTAGGAATTTTCCATGTAGAGATCAAGTGTCTCAGGTTTGAAATTTAATCGGAAAGATGGGATCTACCAGAAGGAAAAGAAAGGAGGAGAAAGGTCAAGGACATTTCAGTTTTAAATTTTGTAAATTTAATTTTCAGAATTATTATATTATTTAAATTAGCCAAAAGGGTAAATAACAATAGTAATCATGATTTGAGGGGTATATGACAAATATTAAAGAATAGAAGGGTATATGACTAATTAGAGAAGATTTGGAGGGTATACGGCTGATTTTGCCTAAAAAAATTTATCGATTTTAAAATAAATCTGACCGAACGTTATATATGAAATTATGAAAGTACTCTAACTTTACTCCACCTTAAAGTGTTGGAGTTATGTCCTAGAAGTCAATATTTAATGACTTATTTTCTTAGTTTATGTTAATGATGATATTTGATCATTTGTTCCTAGAGTTTATTATTGACAGATCATTCAGGTTGAGGATCTGAATTGTAGATCTCTGTGGATCATTCATTAGAATGACAATAATAAATCTAAATCGTCCATAATCTTGATAATTAACAAGGAACATTAATTATCATAAAAGATTAGTATGCAAGTTAAGTGATGATTAAGTTCTACAAATCATAAGTAAGGAGTTACGAACTTAATTGCATATGTGTATGTTATTGGAACATAGTACAGGACTTGACCCAATGAAATAAACATATGGATTGTGTTATGTGTCATTGTTTATTTCATATGAGTTTGATTCTAAGTTTGAGATGTTCACCTTTTCCACATGAGGATAGATTCAATAAATATCGTCTAACGTTGATTCCTGATAAAGGCTGCTATAAGGACTTTATTTATGTTCTCTTGAATTGTGCGGGGAAAGGTTGTTCATCAAGAAAACCGTATGTCCCTCATTAGTATACCTAGTGAGTGATGATATCTGTTTGGGCCCCTTGATGGAGTTGGATCGTATGCATGCAAACTAGACGATCAACTCTAGATCAAGAAATGTATAATCTGCAAGAATGACACATTCCTATCTTGGATTATACAAAGATATCGTGTGACATAAGAATCAAACAAAGAAATACTTCTATTTCTTATGCAGGATTGAGATATTGTAACGGTACATTATTTATACGAATTGGGAGTCATAACGTGTTGCTAGATACCGCTTATGATTATTGGAAATAAATAACGATTTATTTCCATGGCCAACATAGTATAAATCCTCAAATAGGGTCGCACAAATAGGATTCTAACCACTTGGTGCATTTATTGTTTATTCACAATAATGTGTATTGTGAAATGTGATAAGTTAATTAATTAATTATATACCGTTATGAACCGTTATAATTAATTAAATTAAAAGGATCATATGGAAACAATATAATGCATTAGCTAATCATAGATTAATTATTAATGAGTTAATAATTAATTATGTTCAACTTACTTTAATTAGTTTGAGCTAATTGGGCTTCTATTTAATTGGTTAATTAAAGGCCCGATTTAAGGAAGAATGAAGAGACAATTAAAGGAGATTCATTAATTGGTGAATTAATGAATAAAGGCCTTTTATTAAGATGGCCCAAGAGAGCCCATTAGGTGGCCTCTTAGGGTGGATGGCATACTTGTAAATAGTATGAAAATTGGATGAGAGTGGTTGGCTATATAAAGGGGTCTCTCTGGGAGAAAACCCTAGCCGTCATCTCTCTTCCTCTCCCCTCCCTTGCGCCTCCACCTAGAAGAGAGATTTTTCTCTCTTCTCCATGGCTCTTCCCTTCCTCTCTTAGCTCATGTGTTGAGCATCCCACCTCTCTTCCTCTCCATTAAATAGTTAATTAAGAGAAGCAAGGTGATTAGCAAGAGGTTCAAGAGAACTAGCATTCTCTTTGAGCTTGGTGGTGGGTCCTTGGTGGGCTAGAGGCGGCCATAGATGGTGGAGATGGTGGAGCACGCACCCCATCGACTCCCATGCCATGGATTCGAGCCTCATGAATACAATTTCATGAGAGGTACAATTTATCCTACCTTCTCTCTTGATTGGATGTGTGATTGCTTTAGCACTAGATCTATTGATTTGCTTTGTTGTTAATGGTGATTAATTAGTTGTAATTAATCTAAAATTAAAATATGAGCATTTCCTAACAGTGGTATCAGAGCTATGGTCGTGCTTAAGGTTTTTCACACTTAATTAAGTGAGAATTCGTAATTAATTAAGTTAATTAGTGATGTGCATGCTTGCTGGTCCTGGAAAGGCTGTTTTCTGTCTTGTTGCTTGTTTTTCGTGGTGTAAAGCTCTCTGAAATTTTTTCTTTCTTATTGGAGGTTGTAGCCCTTTGAGTTGTGGTTGTTTTCCCACTGGAATCATTGAAATTCGATGTAAAATGAATTTTTAGTGATTTAAACGGTAACGGTGCGCAGATCTGTTATTCTGCTGCACAGTTCTGTTGTTGTGGTTGGTAACAAATAAGTTTGTATACAAAGTACCTGTAACTTTTAGATAGGATTATTCTAAACTTGATGCTCTTTCTGGATATGTAAATTTTGTTGCATATTTCGGATATTATGTGGGCGTTCAAGGATGAAAAGTGATGAAGTTGTCAGATCTGTTTTTTCAAACAAACTGATTGTTTTGAAAAACTGTACTTATTGAGAAACTTTTATGGAAAAGTGTTGAAATGGAAATGTTCTCCTTTAAGTCTGGAATCTGTGAAAATTAATTTCATAGATTTTCATTGAGATTTGATACCTCAACCGAGTGAAACCTTTTTGGTCGACGGTCTGTTCCAGAACAGGATACCTTGCTTAAATGCTTGTTATCTCGTTGATCTTGAATATAACTTGTGGATTTTCTTTTCATGGAATGATAGCCTATTGTATGTAGTATTTTTCTATCTAAATTGTTTGCTGGAAAAATATCAAGGGGATGGTCATACAGATCAAAAGGTTGAGACCCATAACAGAATTTTCTCTAACGGTGCTTCGCGCACAATCTGAGGATTTGTCTTTTTTGGTTCTCCCTGATGGTAATTGATCTCTCCTTGAGATTTTTACAGGTAATCACAATCTTTGTAAGGAGTTCTCTGGATTTATTTCAGATTTTTTGGAGACCGAATTATTTTGAATTTTTTTCGGGTCCCGAATTTCGTATTTTAATTAGTTAAAATAGTTTCTAATTAATCAATTTATTGAAATATTAATTAGAAGACTCCTTAAATACCCTCCTTTCTGTTTTGATAGTTGGATTTAATTTAAAAGGGCTTAAACAATTAGTTGTTAAGGTTAAGCCTTCTTTGCATTCGGAAAACTTGAGCAACAAGTATGCACAAAGATTCTAATTAATGAAATTAATTAAGAGCAAGTGAATCATGTATATTGTATATGTGCTAACTTTGTTTTGTAGGAGGATGTGGGTTTGATATGGCTCAAGATGTCAATGCCTTGTGTGTTGTAAAATGTTGTGAATGCATGTGATTGCTTGTAAAGTGGCCTAAGGTGCCTTGATAATTAAGTGGTTAATTTTTTATGTAACTTGTGAGGCTTGCATGCCCCTAAGGCCTAGGCGGGGTTTTAGGAATTTTATCACATGTATTTATTTCCCTTAATTATTAGATAGGATCTTAGTAATTAGTGGGAGGGCTTGATTAGATTAGTCTCGTTACATGGAGATGCGACGAAGATTAATGCAAGCGGGAGCCATACAAACCCACGGCAATGCTTGAGATGCTTATGTTATGTGATTGTTTGTGAATGCCTTGAATTGTCATAGGTAGGTATGGGTGTATGCTTACACGACCACCAAACAAGAGTCACTTATTTTGTCCCAAACTAAATTGATTAAGTCGACCGCCTTCCTTCTCTCTATCCCCTTCACGTCAATAGCCAATCATGGCGCGGTCCGCCATAGCGGACGTCATGGTTGTCAACCTTGATAGTCGGGGTACAAATGAAAAGATTTGTTAGGAGCAAATAGAGAGAGGTTGCTTATCGATGGACCCAACAAGTTTTCTTGGACATCGGGGCGAAGTTTGTAAATATACTTAGATATTTACAAACCAAGAGTCGTATGGTTGATATGATTGGTTGGAGAACCTACCTTGTCTAGTTAAGTAGGGTGTCGTGCCATAGCAGGCTCTACTTGATGAAAACGGGGATCTTGGAAAACCAACTACATTGGGACACTAAATAAATGTAGTGGGAGTTTTTGTTTATCATTCCATAAACAAAACATTGCATAAACTAAATGACCTTAAATTGAATTTGTTATAGATATTAAATATGTTAATTTCGTTGCGGTCAATCTTTGGAAAACGACAAGCTCGTTTATAAGGTATTTACTTGGAGAAGAAATACCGATTTCTAAGACATGTTCTTGGAAATGAGAAACTTGAGCAAGTTTAATCCCAAAAACGTTCCTCGACTTCCCGAACAATAGCTTCGCAATGATTGATTAGTTTCGACGAAAATTATTCAATAAAGCGAATGCTTATATCTTTTAGAAGTTCTAGACCTTTGAATTGGAGAATTCATAAGGACTATACTAAGACTTCTACACTCTCATCCATTTACTCAAGAAGACGTTCTTAGAGAAAGTAAAGATAGACTCAATCATTTATGATCGAGTAATGGAATGTGAGTTAACCAAGAGACTCTTCTTATAAGAAGATAAATGTTTCATTAGCTTGCGAACCGAAAGGTTTGAGTAGCTAATTGACAACTAGAGATATTGAGATCTCCAATATCAAGGATTGTTGATATTGTCATAAAATCTCTTTCTATGGATAAAGGATGTATTGTTCGCACACTTGTTAGTGCTAAAATGATTGGTTAAGTATTAAAGGAATACTCCACCAATATATGAGTTGAATTTTGAGACCCTCACTAGTGACCGTGTGTCACATGGGAGGCATTTGAAAGGTTGTCCGAAATACCATGATGTTCTAAACCTTAAGATATTTGTCGTTCAAATTATCTCACTATCTCTAATTCACACTAGTAATTAGGTGCTAGTTCATGTGTTCGCATTTAACGAAATGTGTAGACAATGATGAATAAGAGAAAGTTCGAGATAAGTAAAGTAAACTCCGTTTTGGAAATGGCTTATACGTCTAAGCCGCTACCATTGAATACGTAGAGTTATCTTTATTAAGTAAAGAGTTTGTTTAGGAATTTGAGGTTGTATACCTTATTCCAAACATCTCATAAAACCTTATCTCCATATTTGATGATGGATGATCATGTTTTGTAATAGAGAAATGTTGTTCTCTTATTGTTATAAATTTGTGTATAAGATTTCATGCATCTTAATTGAATTTGCTTGAAATAGATAAACAAATTTTGAATGACAAATATGTAAGACTTCACATAAAGTATTTGACTTTTATGTAAAATAGTCGCTTAGTCGAATATAAACAAGAATCGCATTATGAGAGTCTACGTAACGTGGAGCTCGTAAATCAATTCGATTGCAAATCAATTGAAATTCATGCGAATCGTGTTTGTTGAAAGACAAAAGCGCCTTTGAACTACGAAGGTTTAAAGGACAAGTAACTTTATTAAGACTTATACATATTGACGTATATAGACCTATAGGTACTTGTGCAATTGAAAGGTTGTTGACACTTTACCACTTGACCAACGATCATTGTAGATATTAACGTATCTATTTGATATGGTATAAGTATGAATCTTTTGACAAGGTCAAAAGAATTTCAAGAGTAAAGTTGAAAAACTATTCAATAAAAGCAAAAGTCTTAAAATAGATCATGGTAAATAGTTAAGTCATGTAGTTTGATATATTGCCTAAAGAGTATGAAAGACGTTTCACTACTCGCTCCATGAGGAACATTGAAAAATGTATCCAAGGATGAAGGTATCGAACATTGTTTAACATAGTTCGATCGGTAATAAATCAAATTGACTTGTTCGACTCATATAAGGGATTTGTGTTTGAGGACAATATTGTTTACACTGAATAAAAATTCCATCGAAGTCTATTGAGAAAGATATCTTACGAGATTTAATCTCTAGGTATATTGTTTCTCAAGATTTGGTGTTGAGAAGCTTATTTCAAGGTTCGATTGATTGATAAGCTTGGACCCAAATAAGACGCTTATTATTTTGAAGGATATCTTGAATTAGCCAAAAGGTACTACTTCTATGAACATGATAAGAACAAAGTAGTTGTTGCTCATCATAATGTAATCTTAAAGAATGACATTCTTAAGATGAAGTAGTGGGAGTAAAGTGAGCACTAAAGGAGTTTATGCGTTACTACAAGAAGTACCTTTATAGGGAACTTGTCACTCCATACATGGTGCTTAGTGGAAGTTGAGCGGAACTTAACTCACAAGCAGTTGTGAAAGGAAGAAGTTTATAAGCACGCTCGCTTCTAAAGAGTACTCAAACATCTCATTACTGGATGATGTTAGAGAAACTCGTGCAGTACATTAGGATCAAGAACTTATTCTACAAGTTGTTGTAGAAGTAGTTCATAGACCTCAAGCACCAATCCTACAAAGATCAACGAGAGTGAATTGCCTAAACTAAAAAGTACATAGGTTTCACAACATCCTCGTACTTGACATATGAGGATCCGTTGATAAATAAAGAAGCGATGGAAAGACCCGATTCCACAAGTATGATTTGAATCTATATGATCTTTAAGTGCAATCCATATATATAACAACAAGGTATAGACCTTGATTGATGTTCAAGAAGAAGCGATCCATCTAGAACATATAGATCTTTAAAAGGAAAGATAGATATGGATAACAAGTCGACTCTGTACAAAGCACAATTTCATGATTGATGCTATGTCTAAGTCGATAACGAGTTGACCATGTACAAAGCACGGCTTCTCGCTTGTAGCTGTGTATAAGTCAATAAAGATCATTCTAGCAATAGTTATATTTCGTATATATAGATATATGAAAAGATACATCAAAACCGCCTTCTTCGATTGAATGAAGGAAGTTGTTGTGAATTTGACACAAACTGAGGATTTGTTGTATTGCTAGAAATGTATATGTGCTTCAAGGATCAATTGATGAATTGAAGCAAGAATTGTGGAAATTGGAATAAACATTTTGACAAAGAAGTCAAGGAGTTGCACTTCGTCAAAAGTATCTTGTATAGACAAGATATTCAGTGGGAGCATTATTATGTTACATGTATTGTACAAGATACAAGACATTAATTGGGAATAAAATTAAAGAAATGAATATTGTCAAGATCTCATTGGAGAATGTTTTCTCAATAGAGAACTTGGGTAAGTCACCTAAATCCAAGGAGACAAAATCTATGGAGATAGATTATGATGGATTTCAGGTTTGAGAAAACGTGCATATAATGACAAAGTGTTCTAGTAACATGAAAAGATAGACTCCTAGAAAGGATGTCTAACCAAGTTGTATGGCATACACTTGAGTTCTACTCGGTGTGTTGTAACTCAATTCGAAAAGAGTGCACGATATATTTCGAGCATCCTTCTGTTATGAGTTTCATAACGGATGCCATATTTATGCACATGCCCCTATGTGTTGTAACCAAGGAGTATGACAAGCAGTTGTCAACTGGATACAAAGAAAAACACGTTTGGACAATAATCGAGAATATCTTCGAGTATCTTATGAGAAAGAATGATATGTTTTTCCATCTGATAAGATAAAAGAAAGCTCATATAAATTGATATATTGATGCTAGTTTTCGAAAGATTGATATAAATACAATTGAGCTACATATTTTGTTTAAATGTAGTGTTGTAAGTTTAGAAGGTGTTCTAAATGGGATATTACAACCGTTTCCGTCACCAAAACAAAATATATAGCAACTTGTGAAGCAATGAAAGAATGTAGTAAGGATCGTGAAGTTCTCAGTCAAGCTAATATGGTTCTATGCATCTCGAACCATAGCTTAAACTTGAAGAACCCAATATTAAATTGGTGATCCAACTAAGATCTATGACGATGTCACTTGATCTCACATGATGATGATCAAGAACACATATATAGGAGTATATATGTATATAGGGTCAAATAAAATTTGATAGGTTCGCGGACACAGCGAACACTCTAACTTAACCTCTACCTTAAGCGGTATACGAGATGCAATTGTGCATCCATGCGTGATGGACGTATGAGTAACTTGCTTTAAGTGTATTACATCTTTTGAGGTTCGAGACATGTATATATATAGATATATGACATTGTTCTAAATTCTTCACTGGCTAGAAGTCACTATTGATTGACTCTAGGCCAAGTGGGAGATTGTTGGAGTTATGTCCTAGAAGTCAATATTTAATGACTTATTTTCTTAGTTTATGTTAATGATGATATTTGATCATTTGTTCCTAGAGTTTATTATTGACAGATCATTCAGGTTGAGGATCTGAATTGTAGATCTCTGTGGATCATTCATTAGAATGACAATAATAAATCTAAATCGTCCATAATCTTGATAATTAACAAGGAACATTAATTATCATAAAAGATTAGTATGCAAGTTAAGTGATGATTAAGTTCTACAAATCATAAGTAAGGAGTTACGAACTTAATTGCATATGTGTATGTTATTGGAACATAGTACAGGACTTGACCCAATGAAATAAACATATGGATTGTGTTATGTGTCATTGTTTATTTCATATGAGTTTGATTCTAAGTTTGAGATGTTCACCTTTTCCACATGAGGATAGGTTCAATAAATATCGTCTAACGTTGATTCCTGATAAAGGCTGCTATAAGGACTTTATTTATGTTCTCTTGAATTGTGCGGGGAAAGGTTGTTCATCAAGAAAACCGTATGTCCCTCATTAGTATACCTAGTGAGTGATGATATCTGTTTGGGCCCCTTGATGGAGTTGGATCGTATGCATGCAAACTAGACGATCAACTCTAGATCAAGAAATGTATAATCTGCAAGAATGACACATTCCTATCTTGGATTATACAAAGATATCGTGTGACATAAGAATCAAACAAAGAAATACTTTTATTTCTTATGCAGGATTGAGATATTGTAACGGTACATTATTTATACGAATTGGGAGTCATAACGTGTTGCTAGATACCGCTTATGATTATTGGAAATAAATAACGATTTATTTCCATGGCCAACATAGTATAAATCCTCAAATAGGGTCGCACAAATAGGATTCTAACCACTTGGTGCATTTATTGTTTATTCACAATAATGTGTATTGTGAAATGTGATAAGTTAATTAATTAATTATATACCGTTATGAACCGTTATAATTAATTAAATTAAAAGGATCATATGGAAACAATATAATGCATTAGCTAATCATAGATTAATTATTAATGAGTTAATAATTAATTATGTTCAACTTACTTTAATTAGTTTGAGCTAATTGGGCTTCTATTTAATTGGTTAATTAAAGGCCCGATTTAAGGAAGAATGAAGAGACAATTAAAGGAGATTCATTAATTGGTGAATTAATGAATAAAGGCCTTTTATTAAGATGGCCCAAGAGAGCCCATTAGGTGGCCTCTTAGGGTGGATGGCATACTTGTAAATAGTATGAAAATTGGATGAGAGTGGTTGGCTATATAAAGGGGTCTCTTTGGGAGAAAACCCTAGCCGTCATCTCTCTTCCTCTCCCCTCCCTTGCGCCTCCACCTAGAAGAGAGATTTTTCTCTCTTCTCCATGGCTCTTCCCTTCCTCTCTTAGCTCATGTGTTGAGCATCCCACCTCTCTTCCTCTCCATTAAATAGTTAATTAAGAGAAGCAAGGTGATTAGCAAGAGGTTCAAGAGAACTAGCATTCTCTTTGAGCTTGGTGGTGGGTCCTTGGTGGGCTAGAGGCGGCCATAGATGGTGGAGATGGTGGAGCACGCACCCCATCGACTCCCATGCCATGGATTCGAGCCTCATGAATACAATTTCATGAGAGGTACAATTTCTCCTACCTTCTCTCTTGATTGGATGTGTGATTGCTTTAGCACTAGATCTATTGATTTGCTTGTTGTTAATGGTGATTAATTAGTTGTAATTAATCTAAAATTAAAATATGAGCATTTCCTAACATAAAGATCTTTAAATACTTCCATTTAGTGATAAAGTATCTTAAAAGTACTTAAATAATCACCTTTACTTTATATTTACTAAACAAAGATATAATAATTTGATTTCTTTTTTTTTTTTCCTAAGCGAGAGATTAGTGTCACCGGTCACCCTAATAACCGAAGTTTTCTTTATTTCTGGACTTGAAAAGAGAGTTTAGGAAGGGAGATACGATTTTCGACTATAATGTCAATATGTACACAAAGTTATTAATTTTTTAGTACGATTAATTTAAGAAATATAAAAAATGCGTGGTCAATAAACTGAAAAACCTACTTATAAAAATCAATAAAATAAGAAATTTTCTAGTTGCGAGTATCTTTATGCAAATAACCGGGAGTTTGAAGGGACTGGGATTTAAACGACTGCTGGGAACAGCCGTCCATCTTTTTATTAATATTAAAAATTTGTAAAATTCAAATGACGAATCCAAACCGTTGATCTTGTTGAATTTTACGGGCGATGCATTTTTATATAAGTTTTATAAAATTAGGAATTGATTTGATACTTGATTAAGTGATTAACAAATGAACGAACCTGGTTTGATTAATTCTAATACGTTCATAATTAAATCACTTAATCAAGTATCAAATCAACTCCAAATTTTATAAAACTTATATGAAAACGCATCGCCCGTAAAATTAAACAAGATCAACGGTTTGGATTCGTCATTTGAATTTTAAAAAAAAGTTAATATTAACAGAAATATGGACGGCTGTTCCCAGCAGCAGGCGTTTAAAACGACTGCCGAGGATCCAGTCTGAGTTTGAAGGGCTTCAATGTAATTAAGGGTCTGCTCCAGAAGGGGTTAACCCAAGCTAAGGAAAGCTAAGGAAAGGTAAGGAAGTTGAAGGAAGTAATATGAATTTGAAAGATAACTCGGAGTTCCTTGCTCCAGATTACAAAGAATATAGATAGAAGTTAACAGCAGTTACCTTCTATATAATATACAAAAGGACAGTATTACCCTTTTATTCAAATCATCCTCACCAAAAGAATTTGTATCAGGATTATTACAAGAAGTACTGGACAAACTGAGGGTGTGATGTTGGAGGCACAGGGTGACTTCACGCAAGCACAACAGCAAAAGAGAGAGAAGAAACAATAATATTTTATTTACATTTGGTTTACTGTATACCGACACAATAATGCATCTTCTCGGAATCTCTTGATACATTTGGTTTACTGTGACAGTATACCAACACAATAATATCATCAAATTGTATTTTCATTGCATCAACAGATAGCCTAAATTTGCATCAACATATCGATCTATACTAATAGGTCACCTACTGGTGACAAAAACCAGTATATGCATTCAAAGCTCAGTAACTAAAACCAGTATTGTACATCTATACTGATTTGCATATTTTTTTGATGAGTAACAAAAACCAGTATAGAAAATTTTATTGAATAACAATAAAAATTTGAAAGGGATTTAGAGCTCAGTAAAAAAAAACTAGTATAGACATTCAAAGCTCAGTAACTAAAACCAATATAGGCATTTAAAGCTTAGTAACTAAAACCAGTATAGAAAATTCAATACCTTCAAAAGAAAATGTGACCTATAGATGGGCCTGGGATTTGTGTGTATTTTTTTGTCTTTTTACCAGTATGTCAAATAACAAATCATTTCTCATAATCATATTGTCTCTCTCAATTATTGATCTATCTCTTTCTATTTGTTCTCTTCTATTACTCAATTACATCAAGATATTCAAAATCTTTTGAGGATTCAAATTATAAATGGTTCAAGCTATTCAGTTTGAAGATATCAAGTACACGATTTTTTTTTTTTTTTTTTGGCTTAAGACCCATAGGCAGATAAATTAACACAAGTAGCAAATACATCTAGGTTCAAAATGCGGAGGGATTAAATTCCACTGTTCCAAGTTCGAAGTTATATCTGCCCATTTTGGCATTATAGTGTGATACAAATGCTTGTTACATTGTAGCACCTGTGCATTCTTTCTCTATATATTCATTTCCATTTTAATTTGTTTTTCAAAATGGTCACAAAAAATAAACAAAATGCGGAGGGAAAAACAGTCAAAGAAAACAACTAGGTTACAAAGAAAACCTACCTGCCCAGTGCATCTTCTCGGCATCTCTTGATACATTTGGTTTACTGTGACAGTATACCGACACAATTAAGTGACAGTACACATCGCAATTCAACACACCAAGTCTTAGATCACACTCATTCAAAGAAATTGGAAAATATATCAAGTACATGTCTAAAGGTTATGAAAATTGTTGTTGGTTTGACAGTACACATCGCAATTCAACACACCAAGTCTTGATTCCATTAGGTCACATACACTGGACATAACTGAAGATATTTGGTGTTGCCTTCCCATACGGTACATGAATCGTACCAGTTTCTTTCTTGCAGTGGACCAACGAAGGAGATTCTGGAAGTATATGACTTATATAAGATATTTCTTTTGCTGATTTGGCGGGAGAACACCAAAATTTGGGAGGGAATAGCAATAGTTCACCAAATTTTCGGAGGGAAGGCTGAATTAGGTAGGGTCCGATGTCAGAGAAAGAAGGTAGTGAGGGCAATTTTGACAGAAAAATTTGGTTCTCGCATGCTTCGTCGATACACCCCGATTTTGGGGGTGATCGGTGTTCTCCGTAAATGGCTTGTTGAGGGACTGATGAGAGACCGTCGTTTCCTTGGGTTTCCGCCGATTCAACCAGGATCGACGATGGGAGCAGGGTACCTTTGTTACTCTACCTTTCCTTACCCTGGGTTAACCCCTTCTGGAGCACAGCCTAAAAGTCCCTAAACCCTCTCTTCTTTACCTCCCTGAAAAAGAAAATATTATTACACAGAGAATGATGCATAATACCAGGAGAAATCTATCCAAAGGCTCCAGCAGCAAGGTAAGCACACTCAGAAAATCAACACGCTCAAACTTTTCTACAACCATCTCTCTTCAATTTCTACTCTATTTATTACATTTGTTTTCTCAAACTCGCATATGCAAAGAGCGAGGAGCCATGGTTGGCTGTGACTTTAAGGCCAGAGAACTTCCTTCCAGGAGTGGTTATTGGGTTCCTTCTGGGATTGTTCGTCGACTTCTCCTTCCTCTCCCGTAGAGGCGCATCACAGGACACCTCCAGTCTGCCTCCTGCTTTATCCAAGAGCAATCTCAGTCCCTGTCTTATGGGGCTACTGGAGAGGAGCTCAAAGTGGTTTTAGTAGTTAGACAGGATTTGAAGATGGGTGCTGGAAAGATTGCCTCTCAATGTGCCCGTAAGAATGCCAATTTTTAAAGTATCAGCAATTTAGTAGTTGTTTAATTGACTAGTTTCTGGTTGCTGGTTGGTACTTTACTGATTTGCACTGATGTTGTTTTGATTTCTAGATGCTGCAACTGGGCTGTATGCAGAACTATTGCAAAGGTAGTACTTTTGTCTTCTGTTTCTTGAGTTTTAGTTGTCAACTTTGTGTACAAAACATGCTGCCCTTGTAATTTGGTTTGATTCTATGTCTAAAACCAAACCAATCCTACCAAAAACCATTGGAATCTGGGTCCTAATTTTACTGGTATTTGATTATTGTTAGTGTACTGGTTTTTATGCCGAGCATACCAGTTATTTTCTATCTTCCCTCCATTTTTTTTTGGCTCAATTGCCAGCACAGTTTAACTGGAGTTTAGTTCAGCCTAAACCGAAGCATTTAAAATTGATTTCGATAAACAGTTTTTTCACATATCTCAGACCAACTTATTTACCAAATAAAATTTGAAAATGAACAATTAAAGTTCTCATTTGCATAAAAATTAATTTTTCATTTTGAATCTAATTTTGTATGCAGAAATCGGTCTCTCCTGAGACAGTGGGAGCAATATGGTCAAGCAAAAATCGTTGTATCATGCAAAAACCAGCAAGAGATGTATACATGCTAAGTGTTCACAATTACCTTTCATGCCCCTACAAAATGAGAAATATCTCTTGTACCTGCATAAGATTATGGAATTTGTTATATACCTGTTCCCTATTTACTTTACTGGACTTGTTCTCTGTTTCCATTGCTTGGTCATAAAGGAGGCCTTGTTTTGAAGGGTTGCGAAGTTTCTCATTTTGTAGGAATTTACTGAGAATTTTCACTTGCGCAACTTTTATTGATTTCATTATCATGTTGATTTATTTTGGTTTTAGGAACAAGTTGAAGGAAATGGCAGATAGATGTGGGCTTCCAACTCATGTTGTTTCAGATGCTGGCCGTACTCAGGTACTACTTTTCCCCAAATAAAATATTACTGATTTTCTTAAAAAGGTTGAAGCAAAAGGAAAGAAAGACTATGTAGATATCTTCTGTCAGTAAAAGATTCTTTGCCAGATGTTAGATACTGGTGCCATAACAAATTGTTCTGTGCCAGTCTCAACTTCAAAATGAATTCTCTCTTGCTACCATTTATTATTATTATTTTGCTTGTTTTCATTATCATGTCTATATTTGATTTCATAATTCTTTTATTACAAAAAAGGTGCGGTCTGGGTCAAGGACGGTACTTGCAATTGGACCAGGTATGCTTACTAAGACGAGAAATCATTTCTTTTAATCTTTAAAAATTTCCGCAACAGTCGTACTGCTGATTCATTATTCTTCAGTTCTCTCTCATAAAAACTGAGTGAGGAAGAAGGGGAAAGTTGGCATTAGTTTTGAATTTTGATGAGATAGCATGAGCTGAACCCATTTCTTTTTCTTTAGTTGTTTATTATGGTTGTTTTAACCATATTCATTGTTGTATTTGAAATCTTGTAGGAAGGAAAGCAGATGTAGATTCAGTTACTGGAAAATTGCGCCTATTGTGACAATTTTGAGGTATTAAGCAGGGTTAAATATACTGTTTAGCTCGTACCAGTGCCAAGCATGATCTTTTATGTTATTATAAGAGAACAGTCAGTTGCCTTAAGCCCTTAAGTAATTCTACATTTCATTACTAAAAGCCAGATAATCACCAAAAGTAAAACAAGAGATGCCTGCAAAATTTGTAAAGATTTTGAATAGCTGGTGGAATCTCAATATCTTTGATTAATTTTAACTTGTACATTTAATATGGGTTATATTTATTCTCATTCCCATTTTCAATCCAGGTGATAGATAGCTATGAGGAATGCATCGGAGAAGTGTACTTTTATTTCAACATGATTTGTCAAGCTGATTTTCTTGTTATTTTACTGTATTGTGAACAGGAACCAGGGGTAGATTATACATCTCTATCAGACTTGTACATTTTTAGGTGCTAATTTTTCATTCATTCCTGTTAAATTAGTAGGAGCATACTCTAGGGATTTTTGTGCCACTTTTAGTTCTTTAACACCTGACATGACACAATGTGCACTAGAATTCTGACGATATGATATTTTCATTTTTTTTTTTCTTTTGCTACCTTTCAGGCATAGATATATTTCTGTGCTATACTGCTATCTAATTCCTGGCCCTCTATTTGCTTCTATGCCCTGATTTGTGAAATATAAGTTACGAAGATCAATTCCTCAGGTAGATGCTTATTTATTTTACAAAATTTACGTCAGCTTGCTTTTGACTGTTAAACAGTTCTGAATTCTGATCTTTGTTACCACATTGTAGGAGATTAAGATTAATGAAAGTTTTCGTACTTTTATCCTTCTGAAAATTTCATACGCTTACATGTTTTTATTTTCAAAAATAGGATGTTGAAGACAAATTTTACAATAAACCTAAGTAGAGTACACATTAAAATTTTTCTGTTCATTCTATTCTCGTACGTTTGTAATTGGCAACCAATTACGGCCTGTCCACATCGAAGCCCAGCCCAAGAAATAAATGAACTAGCTGTTAACCATCGTCCGCTAACAGAGAAAAAGTTGCTCTAACAACCAAATCCTCTGCGGAACTAAAACCTTTTCAAATTTTTGAACCAGCACAAAAAGAAGAAATCATGAAAAACGGTGCTACCTCATTTTAAATTTTATACAACGGTTTTCTAAATTTAATTTGTTGGATTTGTTTCAGAAATTACATTTTGGATCCGTCTCTTTCGTTCTATTTTTCCAATCCGTTCGATCTGATCGAGATGCATCTTTTTTTATTCATCGAATGATATGACATGATAGATTCATAAGGCATAGCATTAATAAATACAAATTATTAATGCAGCAGTGTGCATGGGATACGGAAATGGTCCGACACTCTCCCACCAAATCAAATGCATCCATACCGTAAGTTTCGGTTGAAGTAGTGCATGCATCCATACTTAAGAAATGTTTAAAATGTGCAATTTTATTTCAACGAAAATTTTTTGGGCATTGCTTATTCTCTCTATATTACGTAGCTAAGTCCTTAGAAGTATCACTTTTTTACAATATTAGTTCTTTTGACAAGTATAAAAACCAGGACTTTGATAAAGTGAGTAAGAACTATGCGTTTTAGATGGTGCTTGTAGGTTTTAAAACTTGTTTGGAAGGGTCGCTTCGCTTCCATCGCCTCTTCATTTCTCTCCTGCGTTCTTCGTCGCATTATCAAAATTTCTAGTTTGGGCCCCAAATTTTCTCGAACTAATCTCATTTTGAAATGTGGTTCACAAAATATTAACCCTATGAGGTCAATGCAGACCTTGATGTGTCGAAATCAACTGTTTTTTTTTTGTTGTTGTTGTTGTTGTTGTAGTAGTAGTAGTAGTAGTTTAGAAGTCAGAGCATTTTGGAGGTTAAACCTCAGTTCTCAGGTATGACAACTTAGGAATTCTACATAATGGATCTACGCTCTTATTATTATGATAATGCATTTATACAAAAAAAAAAGGGAAGCAAGACTTCCAAATCAACTTCTGAATGTTACATGGTTACTTGCTTAGTCTCGGGTAACATACATACTAGGACGAGAATATAAATTAAAGACCTTAATCATATGCTATAGCTTAAGAATTTATTCTTATCTATAGAAGGACAAAAGATAATAATAATAATAAAAAGGAAACAATATGAAAAAGAAGATGACCATTTGCATTTGATAAACAGAATAATTTAATGAAATGGAACTTAATTTGACAATTTTTATACTCGAGTGAAAAAAGAAATATATGAAATGTCATGGGGGCAAAAAAGATTATTAGTTAATATAACCGGAGCACTTACATGTGTTACAGAGTATCTAGATTCTCATAATTATAGTAATTCCGTAACCAAATCAATCAGATTTATTCTGATATCTAGAATAATTCCTTATTAATCAGATCTGTATTGATCTATTAAATTAGTTTATTAATTATTGAAATGAGGAATGCTTCAAAAAGGAAATGACAGCAACGGTGTTACGGTGGTAAGGTCAAACGCTGATAAAAGTTCCGGCGAGGGTTCGATTCTCCCCTCTTTCGTTCAATATTTTTTCACACCGACCCGTGACCCGTTCGTGTTCCTTTCCTCTTTCGCCTCCTCCGGCTCCGGCTTCCTACTCTCGGCCTCAACCCAGTGGCGAAGCCACGGTACTTTTGGTGGGTCCATGGACCCACCTGAAAAAAAAAATTTTACATGCAACTTAATACGATTTGTTAATAAAACAAATATATAAGAAGTTAGGGACCATCTCAAAAATTTGAAGGACCCAGCTAGATATGTCATGTTTGATTTGAATTGTGTAACGACTCCTAAAATATCGCACATAGATTCATGTCGTATTCGTCCTAATGAATCGTCTTCTTTCTTCCTCCGTAATGAATCTTATTAAGATAAAAACTTATAATAAAATAGAGAATTTTTGGATGAATGATCATTGACTATTGGATTATTATATTATATATTGGATATATTATTCTAGATCTTATATTGTTATTATAATAGATGTTTGATTTCTCATGTTTATTTATGTGATATTATTTTAGGGTTGTTTATGTGATATTAATTATTATACTATGTCTATATTAAATGCAAGGTTTAAAATGTAATTTGTGTGGTTTAGCGGTTGGGTGGTGATATAGCGTTTACCGGTGATAAAACGGTTGTATAACGATATAACGGTGATAAAACGAATAAAATTGTTGTGCGATATAAATGAAAATTCAGATACAACAGATTAAATAGAGTTTTTAAAAGCTTGATTTAACATTATGTCATTATCGTACAAATATTTTTTTCAGTAAAAAAATTTTATGGACCCTGCTAGCGTGAAATCGTAGCTTCGCCGCTGCCTCAACCACGCCGCTTCCGGGCTGACTCCAATGTGAGCAAGTCTTCTTTACCTTTTTCCCTTTTTAGTACAAAGTTAGTTTCCGTCTTTCTCATACTTGGTTGATTTTTTAACTTCTCTCAATCTCTCTACTGTTTAATAAAATATTAAAGAATAGCCTTCCTTTCGCGCCTTTCATTTTATTATCTTCCTTATTCTTCAATCCTCTATCTCAGTCTCTTCTCCGTCGCGCTACCTCCTAACCCAATATAGATATGAACGAGAACGAGACGATGGAGGTTGATTCTCTCACGGCGGAAGCGGAAGAGGCTAAAACCCCCGAGGCCATGAAGGCAGGGGCAGTCGGAGAGGAGGAGGAGCGATCCCAAGTCATATTGTGCTCAAAATCATTCCGACCTCTAGGATACAGCCGTGTTCTCTTCCGTGCGTCCAAGGCGACAGAGCACTCCTCCTCCTCCTCCTCCGTCAAGGTTGATGAAGAAGCTTCATCGTCTCTGGCTGTAGCCCCTCAGACGTCAAAGCACCCGTATGGCCTGACATCCGAGGCCTTGACCGCACTGGGGGAGGAAGGATCCCAAGTCCTATTGTGTTCAGGCCCCCACCACCGTATGCTCTTCTCTGGGTCTAAGCCACTCAAAGTAAGCTCCGCCGTGCCTCGTCCTGCACCTTATGAAGCTGTCGTTAATGTTACTCCGGCCGCACCCTCCACTCCTCCTGATGATATATTTCTGGATATTGACCCCAACAACCACATGCTAATTGTGCAACTTTCACGGGGTCGAAGAAAAAAGTATTTTCTTACTTTCTCTTTTATTTTAGTTTATGTACCGAACTGAACCATCTTAGATATGAATATGGTATGTACCATTGCTCCTATTTTAACTTGACTTGTACTAGTAGCTGATCAACATTGCTCCCATTTGTATCTTTCAATTTAGAACATTTCGTTTCAAACCAACCGAAGATGTAGTACAGTCCATCAAGGCAATGGTAGCTCGATCTCAGGGTCCCAATGGCGCTTCACATCAAGCATGCTCCAGGAATATGCAGCAGTTGTCAAACGCGAAGGACAGTTCTGATGAAAAACCTGTCAGAGAGCTGCCAAGTTCTATTAATGCACCGAAAGTGATTTTTCGGAGCAATAATTATTGCCTGTTAGTGGTAAGTGCTTGACCCTTGGCCAAGAATTCACCGTAGTCCTTCTCTTGTGTACTATACTTGTGGGGCTTTTATCAACAATTAATTGCATATTAAACTGAATTCAACCGGTGAGGTTCATAGATCTAAGATATGTGCCCTTTGTGCAGCTTGCAGTACGAAAGTGATCTCACATTCTTACTTGCTATCGCCTGCCCGTTACCCTTGCTATCATTTTTTGTATCACTTCAAAAGTTCATCGCAAAAGGAAAGGAAACAAATGTTTGAATCTGAGGGCAATTAGAGGGAAAAAAGTGTTAGTGGTGAGCAAGCAAACTTGAACAGCAACAAAAGCCCATAATAGACATTTCCTCATCAAAATATTCATAACTAGATGCAATTGTTTTTCTGACAAAACAAAGAGAGAAGATACTAGATTATGTCCATCGTGGTTTCATTGTTGCCTTGACAACTAATTACTCATTACTTGCAGATAAAGAAAGTTTCCAGAAAGATGCATACTGGCAATCACGATACATTACCAGAATTGCCAATTAAGAATCTGATGGGTCTGCCGAGGTTAGAGGACTGCTCCCTTGAAGCTATCCACAGGGAGTGGCAACTGACCAGCACTGCCTTACCGATGCTCCCCCTTGTACCTTCTCTAAGCAGCCATCTTCCATGGGTTTACATGGCTAATCCTAGGGAAAGCCTAGGAAACCACATTTTTGGGAACATGATGATGCAGCAAAGCATTTTGGTAGCCAATTCAAATTTACAATCCCGTTTATTGTACTCCAGAGATGGATGGTTGCTCTTTCATGGTAAAGAAGGGGATAATTCTTTAGGCTCGAGATTCCCCAGTTACCCAGTATATCTATTGAATCCCACTACTGGGGCCCGCATTGATTTACCCAACTGCTCTTTCAAAGGTGCATCGGCTGCATTTTGCATGACCACCCGGGGCACTCCTGGCACTGTTGCTTATGTTAGTTATAGGGATTATACGAGGGTATACATGGCCCAGCCTGGTGATGCTCGCTGGGAAGAGTACCCTTGTGATTTCACGCTTGGTCCAGGCCGTAAGAAAATGGTTCTATGTGGCAGCTCTGTGTACTGCTTCTTCTCTTTGCACTGCCTTGTTTTCAATATTACAGATCGTTGCTGGCATCATTTCACTCGTGCGGGCTGCAACCTCAATCTCCTGAATTACGAGGGTCTTCAACTTGAAGGTGAAGTTGTGATGGTCGGCAATCCAGAGTTCCTCACCAGAGCTAAATTGGGGTGGGACTCGATACCTTTCTTTAGACTGGAGTTAAGTGGAGACAAGTTTGAATGGGTGCAGATCACAGGCAGGGATGAAGTGTTGAATGGGCGCATTTGGTTTATCCACGAGCTTCAATCCTTTTGTTTCAAGGTCAAGGGCTCGGGGCAGAAGGTTTGCTGGTTTGCAGGCAGAATATCTAATGAACAGCATCGTCGTGGTATTGCATATGCAGTGCATTGCTTGAACCTGACTAGACAGGCCCATTGCAGGCTTACCGCTGACTCATTTTTATGCGGTCAGCATGCATGGGTCGATCTAGGCTGCCCCTCTGACTACAGCCTCTTAGACTGGGGGATAACAGGGGATGACCTTCTTCCTGGCTTTTGAAAAGGACGTCATATTTTAATTTCCATTATGTACTGCTTTAATTTTTCCTTTTTCGTGGCCCTCTGAAACTTACTGTGCGATGCATAAGACTACCTCTATGTTTGTTTGTTTGTTTGTTTTCCTGGATGTAGTAATGGACTTTCCATTTCATTTAGCATGCTATCTTATGTGAGTATAGTCCGTCTTTTACTTCTAGGCTTCTTCCTTTTATTTCATCTTTCGCTGATGTTCTGTGTACCAGTGTTGGCAACAACAATACTGTTTAGATTTTTAAATATCCGCAACAGTTTTTGAGTGAATCCTTTTAGCCTCTGCTTATGTTGTTTGTGAATTTACTATTGTTAATACACAATTAGATTAACAATCTGGCTGTTTAATTTATTGAATTAGATTGTAAGTGATCTTGCAACATAGATGATAGACATAGTGGATGTACAAACTTGTAAATTCCAAGAAAATGATGTATAGTTCTAACAAAAATCATACATATGTTAATGAAAATTTGCGCAGCTTATCTTTGCTTGTTTTTGGTATTTCATCTTATTGATTATGTTGTTTGGGTACCATTGCTCCTTGCAGGTAAGGTAGCATTGTCTCGGATTTTCAAATATTCCCAACAGTTTTGAGTATGTCTTTTCAGTTGTTTACGAAGATCTCTAGTTTGGTTTCTGTCATCTTGTAGCTTTTTTTCCAATTTGATTTGATATAGGGGCAAGAAAAAAAAGATATTTCTTTTGCTTAAGGTAATTGAAAAAACCATTAAAAGGGAATGAAAAGGTGCCAGTGCAGCAAGCTTTGAGAGGCATGGTTGTTCTATTCCTATTCATAACTCATAAAAAACAATAACACATATATCAACAAATTATAATCACCATACCCTCACCTCATTCATAACCCTTGGTTCCATAAATCTCGGCACAGCAAAAAAAATTGCCGAAGAGGATCAGATGAAAGGAGGAAAAAAAAAAAAACACTTTTTCTTCTCTTCAAATTTTTATAGGTTCCCTACAATAACAAATTCTTAACATATCTATCCATTTTGTTAAGGTAGATACACATCCTCCCATATGGCCATATCAGCTTTTAAAAGAACGTGCCGCTTTAACAAATTTGTGGGTTAGTCTTACCTTGCGTTGCCATTTTGCCTTGCCCATTCTGCAAAAGCAAATGAAGAAAAATATAGAACAATCCAAACCATAACCAGGGTAAGATATTGATTTGGACAAATACTAGCCAGCATGCCACTCTTGTTATTAGAAAGAGCGATTGGAAGTGAACGAACAGAGTCTTTTCCCTGTTTTCCACATTTCTTGTTTTTTGGTTTGCGTCGAAAAGGCTAATTTCCAACAAAGACAACTGGGAATCAATAATCAATAATATAAATAAAGATGTGTGGGTGTCGTCCCTGTTTTAGTTAGTATTAGTGCGACACTCCATCAATACCTTTGATTTTTCTGCTCTGACTTAATTTGGTATGTTCTTTCATATGTATGTTAATTTTTTATGTGTTACTTATTTGTGTTGTAACATGTGTTTCTTAGAATTGTGTTTCCTTTATGTTGCATTATTAATATCCATTTTGATTATACTACGTCATTTTTATCACATAATTTATTTTAACCTCTCTCTTAGTTGCTTCTATAAGAAATGATGGAACAACATTATTTATTTGTGATAGTTATAGAAACTTAAGTCAAGAAAAGTAATTCAAATGCCTATTGTTAATTTTTTCATAATGATATAGATCTTCCTTTGTTATTACTGTGTTTTTTGCAATTTTAGATATCTTCACAATTCTTTTCCATCGATTTTTTTTTGTTACCCAATTCCTCCAATCATCAATGATGACAGTATATATTTTCCGAATTTCATATTGATGCCGAAGGTTATTATCCTGATGATGATTAATACGATCATGTTGCCGACATGTTTGACGATTAATATTTTATATATATATTTATATTTATATTTTAATTTTTTATGGTATCACCAATGTACGTTTCAATAGTTCTTCATTTTAGCTCGAATTTAAATTTATGTTTCCAATATTTTTCCATTGCATTCCTCTCTTATTATCGAATTACTTCACAAAAATTATATCTTCAGTATAAAACATTTCAGCATATGGATATATAATTTATTATTTCTACCCTACCAGTTATAACACTTCAAATCAATTATAAACATAACAACCTAATTACAATCGACATTTATTATATGATAACATATTTAGTTTTTATTACTATGTCAAATATCGAGCGAAGCTCCATAGCCCCTCTATTATAGACTATAATGAGTGATCATATGAGTTAAAATGAGTACAGACTCAATTAAAATGCTCAAATATTGCCAAGAATATGCTTTATTTGCTCATATTATGCATATTTTCTACGTATAAATAAATAATTTACAATAAATATGCTCTGAATTATATCGACAATATAAAGTGTTCCAATATAGAATATAGTGATCAGATGACTTACAATTAGTGCAGAATCACTTAAAATGATCAAATATTGCCCAAAATCGCTTAAAGTGATCTGAATTATGTCTGTTTTATATGTATAACTAAATATTTTCTAATGAGTAAGCTTTGAATTATATTCTAGACAACATAAATAGATGAAATATAGATTATTGCAATCAAATAACATATAATGAGTGCAAAATCGCTTCATATGCCTATTGCCCAGAATATGCTTTATTTGCTCATTGTATGCATATTTTCTATGTATAATTAAATATTTGATAATAAATATGCTCTGAATTATATTGTAGACAATACAAAGTGTTTAAATATAGATTATTTTGATCAGATGAATTAGAATGATTGTAGATCGCTTAAAATGCTCAAATATTAACCAGCATATGCTTTATTTGCTTTGATGCATATTTTCCTCGCATAAATAAATAATTTACAATAAATATGTCTGAATTATATTGTAGACAATACAAGCGTTCTAATATAGATTTTAGTGATCAGATGACTTAGAATGAGTGCATAATCACTTAAAATGCTCACATATTATAGACAATAGAAAATGTTTAAATATAGATTATTGTGATCAGATTATTTAGAATGAGTTTAGAATCGCATAAAATGCTCAAATATTATCCAGAATATGCTTTATTTGCTCATTTTATGCATATTTTCCGCGCATAAATAAATAATTCACAATAAATATGCTCAGAATTATATTGTAGAGATGATGAAGTGTTCCAATATAGATTATAGTGATCCTCTGACTTAGAATGTATGCATAATCGCTTCAAATGCTCCAATATTGTCCAGAATATTCTTTATTTGCTCCTTTTACGCACATTTTCTATGTATAATTAAATATTTTATCGTAAATATGCTCTGAATTTTATTGTAGACAATAGAAAGCGTTGAAATATAGATTATTGTAATCATATGATTTAGAATGAGTGTAGAATAGCTTAAAATGCTCAAATATTAACCAGAATATGCTTTATTTGCTCATTTAATGCTTATTTTTTATGTATAAATAAACAATTTACAATAAATATGTTGTGAATTATATTTTAGACAATATAAAGTGTTTACATATAGATTATAGTGATAAGTTGAGTTAGAATATGTGCAGAATAGGTTATAATGCTCATTATATTGCCCAGAATATGCTTTATTTGCTCATTTTATGCATATCTTCAATGTATAAATAAATAATTTACAATAAATTTGCTCTGAGTTATATTGCAGACAATATAAAGTGTTCAAATATAGATTATAGTGTTAAGATGACATAGAATAAGTGCAGAATAGCTTCAAATGCTCAATTATTGCCCAGAATATGCTTTATTTGCTCATTTTATGCATATCTTTATGTATAATTATTAATTAAATATATTGTAATAAATATGGTCTGATTTATATTGTAAACAATATAAAGTGTTTATATTGATTATTGTGATCAGATGATTTAGATTGAGTGTAGAATCGCATAAAATGCTTAAATATTAACCAGAATATGCTTTGTTTTCTTTATGCATATTTGTCACGCATCAATAAAGAATTTACAATAAATATGCTCTGAATTATATTTGTAGACAATATAAAGGGTTTGAATTTCGATTTAACGATCAGATGACTTAGAATGAGTGCTGAATCGCTTAAAATGCTTAAATATAGCCCAAAATATGCTTTATGTGCTCATATTATGCAAAATTTCAATGTATAATTAAATATTTTATAATAATATATTCCAAATTATATTTTAGACAATATAAATTGTTTAAATATAGATTATTGTGATCATTTGATTTAGAATGAGTGCAGAATCGTTTAAAATGCTCAAATATTGTTCAGAATAAGCTTTATTTGCTTATATTATGTACACTTTATGTGCATAACTTAAATATTTTCCAAATAGTAAGCTCTAAATTGTATCTAGAAAACATAAATAGATGAAATATAGATTTATGTATTCAAATGACATATAATGAGTGCAGGATCCCTTAAACTACTCAAATATTGCTCAGAATATGCTTTATTTGTTCCTTTTATGCATATTTTCTATGTATAATTAAATAATTTACAATAAATATGCTCGGAATTAAATTTTAGACAATATAAAGTGTTCAAATGTGGATTATAGTGATCTGATGACTTAGAATGAGTGCAGAATTTCTTAAAATGCTCAAATATTGCCTAGAATATGCTTTATTTGCTTATTTTATGCATATGTTCTATATACAATTAAATATTTTATAATAAATAAGCTCTGAATTATATTTTAGACAGTAAAAAGTGTTTAAATATAAATTATTGTGATCACATGATTTAGAGTTAGTGTAATGCTCAAATATTAACCAGAATATGTTTTATTTTCTAATTTTATTCATATTTTCTATGTATATATAAATAATTTACAATAAATTTGCTCTGAATTATAATATAGACAACATAAAGTGTTTACATATAGATTATAGTGATCAGATGAGTTAGAATGAGTGCAAAATAGCTTAAAATGCTCATAATATTGCCCAGAAAATTTTTTTTTGCTAATGTTATGCTTAGTTTTTATGTATATATCAATAATAAACAATAAATATGCCCTGAATTATATTGTATACAATATAAAGTGTTCAAATATAGATTATAGTGATCAGATGACTTAGAACGAGTGCAGAATCGCTTAAATGCTCCAATATTGCCCTGAATATTCTTTATTTGCTAATTTTATGCATATTTTCTATGTATAATTAAATATTTTATAAAAAAATGCTCTGAATTATATTGTAGACAATAGAAAGTGATTCAATAAAGATTATTGTGATCAGATGAATTATAATGAGTTTAGAATAGCTTAAAATGCTCAAAAATTAATCAGAATACGCTTTATTTCCTCATTTTATGCATATTTTCCACGCATAAAAAAATAAGGTAATGTAAATATGCTCTGAATTATATTGTAGAAAATATAAAGTGTTCGAATATAGATTATAATGATCAGATAACATAAAATGAGTGCTGAATCGCTCAAAAAGCTCAAATATTGCCCAAATATGCTTTATTTGCCCACTTTATGCATATTTTCAATGTATATTTAAATATTTTATAATAAATATGCTCTGAATTATGTTTTAGACAATATAAATTGTTTCGAAATATAGATCAGAATGAGTGCAGAATCGCTTAAAATACTCAATATTGCTCAGAATAAGATTTTTTGCTTATTGTATGTCCGTTTTATATGTATAACTTAATATTTTCTACGGAGTAAGCTCTGAATTATATTCTAGACAACATAAATAGAGGAAATATAGATTACTGTAATCAAATGACAAATATTGAGGGAAGAATCGCTTAAACTACTCAAATATTGCTCAGAATATGCTTTATTTGCTGATTTTATGCATATTTTCTATGTATAATTAAATAATGTACAATAAATATCCTCTAAATTATATTGTAGACGATATAAAGTGTTCAAATATAGATTATAGTGATCAGACTTAGAATGAGTGCAGAATCGCTTAAGATGCCAAAATATTAACTAGAATATGCTTTATTTGCTCATTTTATGCATCTTTTCCACTCATAAATAAATAATTCACAATAAATATTCTCTGAATTATATTGTAGAGATGATAAAGTGTTCCAATATAGATTATAGTGATCAGATGACTTAGAATGAGTGCATAATCGCTTAAAATGCTGAAATATTGCCCAGAATATGCTTTATTTGCTCATTTTTTGCACATTTTCAATGTATAATTAAATATTGTTTTAATAAAAATGATCTGAATTTTATTGTAGACAATAGAAAATGTTTAAATATAGATTATTGTGATCAGATGATTTAGAAATGAGTGTAGAATAGCTTAAAATGCTCAAATTTTAACTAGAATATGCTATATTTGCTTTTCTGAATGTTTTCCACGTATAAATAAATAGTTGACAGTAAAATATGCTCTGAATTATATTGTAGACCCTATAAAGTGTTCTAATATAGATTATAATGATCAGATGACTTAGATTGAGTGCAGAATAGCTTATAATGCTCATAATATTGTCCAGAATATGCTTTATTTGCTCATTTAATGATTATTATATATATATAATTAAATATTTTATAATAAATATGCTCTGAACTATATTGTACACAATATAAAGTGTTCAAATATAAATTATTGTGATCAGATGATTTAGAATGAGTGTAGAATCGCTTTAAATGCTCAAATATAAACCAAGATATGCTTTATTTGCTCAATTTATGCATATTCTCCAAGAATAAATAAATAATTTACAATAAATATGCCATGAATTATATTTTAGACAATATAAAGTGTTGTAATATAGATTATTATGATCAGGTGACTTAGAATGAGTGAAGAATCGCTTAAAATGCGCAAATATTGCCCAGAATATGCTTTATGTGCTCATATTATGCAAAATTTCAGTGTATAATTAAATATTTTATAATAATATATTCCAAATTATATTTTATACAATATAAATTGTTTTAATATGGATTATTGTGATCATTTGATTTAGAATGCGTGCAGAATTGCTCAAAATGATCAAATATTGCTAAGAATAAGCTTTATTTGCTTATATTATGTATGTTTTATATGTATAAGTATAACTAAATATTTTCGAATGAGTAAACTCTTAATTATATTCTAGACAACATAAATAGATGGAATATATATTATTGTAATCAAATGACATATAATGAGTGCAGAATCGCTAAACTACTCTAATATTGCTCAGAAAATTCTGTATTTGCTAATTTTACGTATATTTTCTATGTATAATCAATAATATACATTAAATATGCCCAGAATTATATTTTAGACAATATAAAGTGTTCAAATATAGATTATAGTGATCGGATGACATAGAATGAGTGCAGAATCACTTAAAATTCACAAATATTGCCCAGAATATTCTTTATTTTCTCATTTTACGCATATTTTCAATGTATAATTAAATATTTATAATAAATATGATGGGAATTATACTGTAGACAATACAACGTGTTTAATTATAGACAATTGTGATCAGATGATTTAGAGTGAGTGTAGAATCGGTTAAAATGCTCAAATATTAATCAGATTATGCTTTATTTTCTAATTTTATGCATACTTTCCCCGCATAAATAAATAATTTACAATAAATATGCTCTGAATTATATTGTAGATAATATAAAGTGTTCGAATATAGATTATATTGATCATATGAATTAGAAATTTAGAATAAGAGTTGAATCGCTTAAAACGCTCAAATATTGACCAAAATATGCTTTATATGCCCATTTTATGCATATTTTCATTGTATAATTAAATATTTTATAATAAATATTCTCTGTATATTTTATACAATATAAATTGTTTAAATAAATATTATTGCGATCATTTGATTTAGAATGAGTGCAGAATCGCTTAAAATGCTCAAATAATGCTCAGAATAAGCTTTATTTGCTTATTTTATGTTTGTTTTATATGTATAACTAAATATTTTCTACTGAGTAGTGAGTAAGCTCTGAATTATATTCTAGACAACATAAATAGATGAAATATAGATTATTGCAATCAAATGACATATAATGATTGCAGAATCGCTTAAACTACTCAAATATTGCTCAGAATATGCTTCAATGGCTTATTTTATGCATTTTTTCTATGTATAAATAAATAATTTACAATAAATATGCTCTGAATTATATTGTAGACAATATAAAGTGTTCCAATATAGATTATAGTGATCAGATGACTCAGAATGAGTGCATAATCGCTTAAAATGCTCAAATATTGCCCAAAATATTCTTTATTTGCTCATTTTGTGCATATTCTCAATGTATATTAAATATTTTATAATAAATATGCTCTGAATTTATTGTAGACAGTAAAAAGTGTTTAAATATAGATTATTGTGATCAGATTATTTAGAGTGTGTGTATTTTATGCATATTTTCTATGTATAACTAAATAATTTACAATAAATATGCTCTGAATTATATTGCAGACAATATAAAGTGTTTAAATATAGATTATAGTGATCAGATGAGTTAGAATGAGTGCTGAATTCCATAAAATGCTTATAATATTGTCCAGAAAATTCTTTATTTGCTAATTTTATGCATATTCTCTATGTATATACAATAATATACAATAAATATGCCCTGAATTATATTGTAGACCATATAAAGTGTTGAAATATGGATTATATTCATCAGATGACTTACAATGAGTGCAGAATCGCTTAGAATGCTCAAATATTGTAGAACCAGCACATGCTTTATTTGCTTTGATGCATATTAACCTCGCATAAATAAATAATTTACAATAAATTTGCTCCGAATTATATTGTAGACGATATAAAGTTTTCGAAGCAAGGATTTACTGATCAGATGACTTAGAATAAGTGCAGAATCGCATAAAATGCTCAAATATTGCACCGAATATGCTTTATTTGCTAATTTTATGCATATTTTCAATGTATAATTAAATATTATAAAATAAATATGCTCGGAATTATATTGTAGACAATAGAAAGTGTTTAAATAAATATTATTGTGAGCAGATGATTTAGAATGAGTGTAGAATCGCTTAAAATGCTCAAATATTAACCAGAATATTCTTTTGTTTGCTTCAATGCATATTTTCCACGCATAAATAAATAATTTACAATAAATATGTTTTGAATTATATTGTAGACAATATAAAGTGATCGAATGAATGCAGATTATATATTGCAGATTATAATGATCAGATGACTTAGAATGAGTGCAGAATAGCTTAAAATGCTCAAATATTGCCCAAAATATGCTTTATTTGCTCATTTAATTCATGTTTTCAATTTATAATTAAATATTTTATAATAAATATCTTCCGAATTTTAGCTTAGACAATATAAATTTTTTAAATATTGATTATTGTGACCATTTGATTTAGAATGAGTGCAGAATAGCTTAAAATGCAAAAATATCGCTCAGAATAAGCCTTATTTGCTTATTTTATGTCCGTTTTATATGTATAATTAATTATTTTATAATGAGTAAGCTCTGAATTATATTTTGGACACTATAAAGTGTTTAAATATAGATTATAGTGATCATATGACTTAGAATGAGTGTATAATCGCTTAAAATGCTCAAATATTAACCAGAATATACCTTATTTGCTCATTTTATACATATTTTCGACGCATAAATAAATAAGTAACAGTAAATATGCTTTGAATTATATTGTAGACAATATAAAGAGTTCGAATATGGATTATAATGATCAGATAACATAAAATGAGTGCTGAATCGCTTAAAATGCTGGAATAGTGCCCAAATTATGCTTTATTTGCAAATTTTATGCATATTGTCGATGTATAATTTAATATTTTATCATAAATATGCTCTGAATCATATTTTAGACAATATAAATTGTCTAAATATAGATTATTGTGTTCATTTGATTCAGAATGAGTGCAGAATCGATTAAGATGCTCAAATATTGCTCAGAATAAGCTTTATTTGCATATTTTATGTTTGTATTATATGTATAACTAATTATTTTCTACGGAGTAAGCTCTGAATTATAGTCTAGGCAACATAAATAGAGGAAATATAGATTATTGTAATCGAATGACATATAATGAAGGCAGGATCGCTTAAACTACTCAAATATTGCTCAGAATATGCTTTATTTGTTGATTCTATGCATATTTTCAATGTATAATTAAATAATGTACAATAAATATGCTGTAAATTATATTGTAGACGATATAAAGTGTTGAAATATAGATTGTAGTGATCAGATGACTCAGAATGAGTGCAGAATCGCTTCAAATACTCGAATATTGCCCAGAATATGCTTTATTTGCTCATTGTATGCATATTTTCAATGTATAATTAAATATTTTATAATTAATATGCTCTGAATTGTATTGTTGAGAATATATGTGTTTAAATATAGATAATTTAGATCAGAGAATTAGAATGATTGTAGAATCGCTTAAAATGCTCAAATATTAACCAGCACTTGCTTTATTTGCATTGATGCATATTTTCCTCGCATAAATAAATAATTTACAATAAATATGCTCCGATGTGTACGAATATAGGATTTAGTGATCAGATGAATTAGAATGAGTGCAGAATCGCTTAAAATGCTCAAATATTGAACCGAATATGCTTTATTTTCTACTTTTATGCATATTTTCAATGTGTAATTAAATATTTTAAAATTTTTATGATCGGAATTATATTGCAGACAACAGAAAGTGTTTATATATAGACTATTGTGATCAGGTGATTTAGAATGAGTGTAGAATCCGTTAAAATGCTAAAATATTAACCAGAATATGCTTTATTTGCTCATTTTATGCATATTTTCCACGCATAAATAAATAATTTACAATAAATATGCCCTTTATTATATTGTAGATAATATAAAGTGTTAGAATATTGCTTAAATGATCAGATAACTTAGAATGAGTGCTGAATCGCTTAAAATGCTCAAGTATTGCCCAGATTATGCTTTATTTGCTGATTTTATGCGTATTTTTTATGTATAATTAAATAATGTACAAAAAATATGATCTAAATTATATTGTAGACGATATAAAGTGTTGAAATATAGATTGTAGGGATCAGATGACTCAGAATGAGTGCAGAATCGCTTCAAATACTCAAATATTGCCCTGAATATGCTTTATTTGCTCATTGTATGCATATTTTCAATGTATAATTAAATATTTTATAATAAATATGCTCTGAATTGTATTGTTGACAATATATGTGTTTAAATATGGATAATTTAGATCAGATGAATTAAAATGACTGTAGAATCGCTTAAAATGCTCAAATATTAACCAGCACATGCTTTATTTGCTTTTATGCATATTTTCCTCGCATAAATAAATAATCTACAATAAATATGCTCCTATGTGTACGAATATAGGATTTAGTGATCAGACGACTAAGAATCAGTGCAGAATCGCTTAAAATGCTCAAATATTGAACCGAATATGCTTTATTTGATAATTTATGCATATTTTCAATGTATAATTAAAAATTTTAAAATGAATATGCTCGGAATTATATTGCAGACAACAGAAAGTGTTTATATATAGACTATAGTGATCAGGTGATTTAGAATGAGTGTAGAATCTGTTAAAATGCTCAAATATTAACCAGAATATGCTTTATTTGCTCATTTTATGCATATTTTCGACGCATAAATAAATAATTTACAATAAATATGCTCTTTATTATATTGTAGATAATATAAAGTGTTAGAATATAGATTATAATGATCAGATAGCTTAGAATGAGTGCTGAATCGCTTAAAATGCTCAAATATTGCCCAGAATATGCTTTATTTGCTAATTTTATGCGTATTTTCTATGTATAATTATATAATGTACAATAAATATGATCTAAATTATATTGTAGACGATATAAAGTGTTCAAATATAGATTATAATGATCAGATGACTCAGAATGGGTGCAGAATCGCGTCAAATACTCAAATATTGCCCAGAATATGCTTTATTTGTTGATTTTGTGCATATTTTCTATGTATAATTAAATAATGTACATTAAATATGCTCTAAATTATATTGTAGACGATATAAAGTATTCAAATATAGATTATAGTGATTAGATGACTCAGAATGAGTGCAGAATAGCTTCAAATACTCAAATATTGCCCAGAATATGCTTTATTTGCTCATTGTATGCATATTTTCAATGTATAATTAAATATTTTATAATAAATATGCTCTTAATTATATTGTAGACAATATAACGTGTTTAAATATAGATAATTTAGATCAGATGAATTAGAATGATTGTAGAATCGCTTAAAATGCTCAAATATAAACCAGCACATGCTTTATATGATTTGATGCATATTTACCTCGCATAAATAAATAATTTACAATAAATATGCTCCGAATTATATTGTAGACAATATAAAGTTTTCTAATCTAGGATTTAGTGATCAGATGACTTAGAATAAGTGCAGAATCGCTTAAAATGCTCAAATATAAACCAGCACATGCTTTATATGATTTGATGCATATTTACCTCGCATAAATAAATAATTTACAATAAATATGCTCCGAATTATATTGTAGACAATATAAAGTTTTCTAATCTAGGATTTAGTGATCAGATGACTTAGAATAAGTGCAGAATCGCATAAAATGCTCAAATATTGCACCAAATATGCTTTATTTGCTAATTTTATGCATATTTTCAATGTATAATTAAATATTATAAAATAAATATGTAAGTGCTACAACAATTCTAGAATGCGGAAATAACCCAGAATCGTAAAATACCTCGTGCCATCGCTAATCGAAATCGAGTGTTGAGTGGATGAACTTGAAAGTTGAAACCAACAAGCCATGTATGTCTCCTTCTTATCTCCTGCAATCTGCAAAGACTCCTTAGCGAGAAGGCACTACAGAACCGTTCAGACTTCCCGTGACTCGATGGTGTACTCGGAGAATGACGGTCCTGACTTGTTTCCCTCTCTCTCCTTATATTCTCTCTCTCTTGCTCTCTAATCAATAGAGGAACTGAAAGAATGCCAAAGCCTTACTGTACTCCATCATAACAGTGGCTTATATAGGGGTTCTAAACACTCAGAGGGCGCATACAGTGGATCTGAACAAAGGGTGCGATGATCAGACTGTTCTGTCCAGATTCAGTGTCCCAACGGTAGCGACCCGCTAGACGACGTTTTGGACAGAATACTACATTCTCCCACTTGAGCTTGCATCCTTTGTATGCACAATCCCCTCTGTTTTCCTTATACCAAATGATCGAGACATAATACATGAACTAAGGCAGTAAGTCATCATTATCGTTATTAGTGCTAAAAGCAACTAATAAATGCGAATATTACTTTCCATAATCACAATGTACTATATAACTATCAATTCAGCCCTTTATGTGATTAGAATACAACCTTTATGAATAAACCCGACGTTTATTCTAAATCAGTCTTTATGATGTAATTCTCAACCTTATGATCAAATATATATTCCATATATGCGCGCAACCAACTGAGAAAAAACATCTATACTCTTATGAAGAGTTTATACACAATCGTACGATTAATATTAACCATAGGATCAATTCCTATATATACCCGCTACATGATCTTTGAATTCCTTTAGCTGCAGTATTTATTCAAAGAATCGGTCAGCTTCTATTCTGTATGAACACCTTTAATAACCACTTAATTCTTCTTAATGCGCTCTTTCAAAGTCAAATACTTAATGTCAATAGCTTGACCTTTACCTTTATTATTCTTGACTAGAAAGACTGCAACAGAATTATCATACAGAATCCTTAATGACTTAGATATAAAATCCACGACTCTAAGTCTCACAATAAAACTCTTCAAACACCATCGAGGGTAATCTCAAAACACACAACAAACTATACTTTATGTTGAACTAACGAACAATGTCAGTTAGACATTTCTTTATGACACAATTTCACTGGTTAACATGTATTCTTAATTTGATTTACTAAAATCAACACAACCAGTTTGTGTACCAAAATAACTTCAACTTATCAATCTGTTGAGACATAAGCATATTATCTTAAGTACCTTAAAGATATATCATTACTTTCTTAGCAATTTAACTGTGGTCTATCCCCTAATTATTATGATATCAGTCCATATTCAAATGGCAAAAGCTATGTCAGTTCTTGTGCACAAATCTGATCATACTTTATGCTTTCAAATTGCCTAAATACTTGAAGTATTTATTATTTGTTCCCTTTCTAAGTTATACTGAGGATACTGATTCACAATGAATCTACCACCTATTTTAACAGGTACTGGACGGAATACATTTTCTTCCAGAATCTTTCTAATACCTTATTGATATATGCTTGTTGAGATAAATCAAGAATATCTTGATTCCTATCTACATGGGCCTTGATGCCTATCACAAACAAAACTTCAGCCATATCATTCATATCAATATTTTAGAAAGAAATTATTTCACCCTATATAACTATCTTTTATCATTAGTTACAAGTATAACATTCTCTATATATAAAACAAGTAAATAAAATCAACTCCCACTAATCTTCTGATATATGCATCAGTTCATCTTATATTTCTTCAAACCGTATGAAGAAATAACTTTATGAAACTATTAATACCATTAGTGAAATACTTGTTTTAATTCTTATATAGAATACTTTAACTTGCTAACTAAATACTTATTACCTCAAAGAAAGAAATTTTATGATTATTTAATATAACCATCTCCTTAGATCACCATTAACAATTGCAACATTTATATCCATCTGATGTAACTCAAAACCAGAATGAGTTATTAATGCCATAATCATATGAAGTGAATCTTTCTTTAATACATGAGAGAAAATCTTTATGTAATTCACTACTTCTTTTCAATGAACCACTGGTGACAAGTCTAACTTTGTATTACTTCATGTTAACTTTGTATTACTTTATGTTAACTTATGAATCCCTTTTGGTTTTAAGAAATCCGTTACAACCAATAGGTTAAAACCATAAGTAACTTACCCAATTCTAGACTCAATTACACACCATTGATTCAAACTAATTTTACTTGGCATTATTCCGTAATATGGACTCATCGCAATTCATTATCTTGAAAATGTAACAGATTATGCTCAGCACTTATATCTTTATAAGAGTCTTGTAGGTAAACTACGTTACAATACTAGGGATAACCGACCTTATCCTTTATTAGATCACCTTAATATTGAATCTTAAAATTCAACTTGATCTATTATTGTATTATATGCCGGTTAACAAATGTCAATAATTCGATCATCAATATTCAGTGATCCTTAATGAATACCATCCAATTATGTATTAGAGAGAATTTCCGTATGATCTAAAACAGATCACTCCCACTAATCTGAACATTCTCTAGAACTTAAATATTTCTAATTCAAATCCTAGTCATATTTCTAATCTCTATACCATTAAACTGACTTCACAATCTTTATTTGCTTACCGCATTGTTTCTCTACTTCCGTCTCAATAGGTATGTAGAAATACATATATTGTGAATAATCATCCTTTAAAGAGATAAATGCAGGCTATACGCTTGATGCCAGCTAGTCATTTTCTTACTTGTTAATCATATCTCAACCATATGAACACTCTCAACTTTATCCATAATACGTCTATTCTCCTATTAAACACATATGGTCAAAAATACCAAACTGACCATTTATCTTTATATGTGTTATAAACTTATAGGAAATCTTGATAAGACTATATTAAACTGGACAAGTATTCAAAATAAAATATACAAGTAATGACTCAGAAATATTATATAGACTCTTTTGTTGAACAACTATATTCCTCATTTTCATTATGTGCTCTCGCACCTATAAAATGGTAATAAGCCTAAAAGATAAACTTTTATGATGAGTATTATTACATTAGCCTTAACCTAAGAGGCCAACTACTCATCTAATGTCTTATGTAAGAACTTTACATTAATATGCACATCAACCAAATCACTTTACATTAAAAGAACTTATTCTTTATAAACATGAAATATAAGCAATTAAATTGCTCCCACTGTTCATTATAACTCATATTCATAAAAGTTCAACCTCAAAAGTAGATTCCATTAGTTGATCTTTCTTGATGGCAAATTTAATATTCTTACAACTTTAATGAAGGAGAACAGTATCCTTCTAGACCTTATAACTATTATCCCCAACCCAGGAACTTTGACACTTATCATTTCTAAAGGGAATCTGCTATCCTTATGAAAGTAGAACCGATACATGCTTATCTTTATGTTGAGACTTAACTTTATACTTTAATTTACCAATGCAAACTAAGTAATGTATCTTTACGAGTCAATTCCTGCATAATATTACCTGTGGGCTAAATATCATGCTATAACTCTTTATGTAATTAAACATTACATCTTTATGAATCAATTTCTTGCACAATATTACTTGTGGACTAAATACTATGTTTTGATTCTCCATATGATATAACTAGTTAATTATATTCATATTCTTAATCCCTGTGGGTAAATTAAGTATTCATAATTAACTATTATATCCTAATATATTAAGTTAACTAAGTCAATAGTCCTGTGGGACGATACTAACTTCGTTAACTTAATCTATTACAATATTGTGTCCGTTTAATCCAAATGTGATTTTATAAACTTTATATATACATAACTTTAATCCAACTAAGGATGCTGTGGCTACTCCTTAATATATTAATATATATATTCATCACTAGACACAAGCTATGTCCTTTCTTCCTAATGTGATTTATAGATACGCTATATAATATATATACCTTAATGTAATTGAAGCTGCTGTGGCTACACTTCAATCAATTATCATATATTAATCACAAGACAAATAACTTTGTTATCTATCACCAGTTGTAGAGGTCCGCTAAAACCACAAGTGGTTCGCTTGATACTTCAGCGACCCGTTAAACCTTTAAGCGGTTCGCCTAGACACACAACAATCCATCATGAATATACTTTGGGTTTCAACAAATGAATCTATATGTAACTATTCATTTCAATAGATAATCGTCTATTTCCTTCACTGTTACCGACAGATACGTTTAAACACTAACCGAATGATCTAAACGAAACAAATCTTAAAGCAAACATATTACCTAGCGGCCCGTTAAAGACTCAAGCGGTCCGTTTAAAATGTCTGCATTCAAAGACTTAACCAGAACATAGATTATCTTATTATAATTATCTATATTTGAATAATTACCATATGCATAATTACTTGTCGTATCTTTTACAAATACAATTTGCGTATTAGTATGCCACATCTATTGTTATTCAAGTTTGTTTAATCAATACAATACTTGTAGTGCTAATACTAATAGAGTACTCGATATTATGATGGTCTGTGGACTGCATCAAACTTTACTCCTATAGTATATTCAAGCATATCAGTATTGACTAACCAATCTCTAACAAAAAAAATGCCAACAATCTTTACACAAATTCAGTATTTTGACAAATTGTGACTATCCTATAGATTTCCATGATAATTAAGTAATCTACAAGGCCTAACTAACAATAGAGAACCATAATATGTCTGATTATACCTTAATTTTCATCTTAAAATTCATTTCTGGACCAAACTCTATTGGAACAGGTCGTTCCAACTCCAAACGGATCGCCCCACACGAAAGGGTGCGTCCAAAGTACATCCAGAAACTTTCTGACAGCCCGAACACTTTCTGGTAAACTGACAATAACTTTCTCTATACTTAATCGTTTTCTGTGTTTTTGGTCATTATAGAAACTAGATTCAAATATCTTTCTAATGACGCAAGTTTCATAAAAAACAAGTATACAGATCAAAAGCTATGCCCCTCGAAAGACAGACTATCACAAACAAAATCCGACAAACTGTCAGGATGACCTATATTGCAGACAACATATCTCACTCATACTTTATCGGAATTTTGCAAATTTATACTCTATGGAAAGATATCTGAAATATCTACATCCCAGTAAAATTTCATGCAAAACCGAATTGCCAATTGAGAGAAATCTGGCCCGTAATACTGAAAGGTCAGAAAATTCAGAACCCCGACTGTCTGACCACTGCTGGTTGCGACTTGATTATCTCACTGTATACCCAATGGATTTTCAAGATGTTGGTCTCGTTGGAAAGTAGACTCAGAGATCTTTCCAATCCCAAAAACCTCACTCAAATTGGATAAGCAGATCTTGAGATAATGCTCCACGAATTCAGACAATCAAGAAAATCAGACAAAAACCCAATCCACTCAACACTTACAACAGAATTTCTGATAAACCGTTATGAAATCCTATTTCAATAAAGGCAATTCAGCGGCATAACCCTCTCTGATACCAACTGTAAGTGCTACAACAATTCTAGAATGCGGAAATAACCCAGAATCGTAAAATACCTCGTGCCATCGCTAATCGAAATCGAGTGTTGAGTGGATGAACTTGAAAGTTGAAACCAACAAGCCATGTATGTCTCCTTCTTATCTCCTGCAATCTGCAAAGACTCCTTAGCGAGAAGGCACTACAGAACCGTTCAGACTTCCCGTGACTCGATGGTGTACTCGGAGAATGACGGTCCTGACTTGTTTCCCTCTCTCTCCTTATATTCTCTCTCTCTTGCTCTCTAATCAATAGAGGAACTGAAAGAATGCCAAAGCCTTACTGTACTCCATCATAACAGTGGCTTATATAGGGGTTCTAAACACTCAGAGGGCGCATACAGTGGATCTGAACAAAGGGTGCGATGATCAGACTGTTCTGTCCAGATTCAGTGTCCCAACGGTAGCGACCCGCTAGACGACGTTTTGGACAGAATACTACAAAATATGCTCGGAATTATATTGTAGACAATAGAAAGTGTTTAAATATAGACTATTGTGATCAGATGATTTAGAATGAGTGTAGAATCGGTTAAAATGTTCAAATATTAACCCGAATATACTTTATTTGCTCATTTTATACATATTTTCGACGCATAAATAAATGATTTATAATAAATATGCTCTGAATTATATTGTAAATAATATAAAGTGTTCGAATATAGATTATAATGATCAGATAACTTAGATTGAGTGCTGAATCGCTGAAAATGCTCAAATATTGCTTACAATATGCTTTATTTGCAAATATTATGCATATTGTCGATGTATAATTTAATATTTTATCATAAATATGCTCTGAATCATATTTTAGACAATATAAATTGTCTAAATATAGATTATTTTGTTCATTTGATTCAGAATGGGTGCAGAATCGCTTAAAATGCTCAAATATTGCTCAGAATAAGGTTTTTTTTGCTTATTGTGTGTCCGTTTTATATGTGTAACTGAATATTTTCTACTAAGTAAGCTCTGAATTATATTCTAGACAACATATTTGCTCATTTTATAGATGAAATATAGATTATTGTAATCAAATGACATATAATGAGGGCAGAATATGCTTTATTTGCTCAAATATTGATTAGAATATGCTTTATTTGCTCATTTTATGCATATTTTCCACGCATAAATATATAATTTACAATAAATATGCCCTGAATTATATTTTATACAATATAAAGTGTTCGAAAATAGATTATAATGATCAGTTGACTATCAATGAGTGAAGAATCGCTCAAAATGCGCAAATATTGCCCAGAATATGCTCTATGTGCACATTTTATGCATATTTTCAATGTATTATTAAATATTTTACTATAAATATGCACCGAATTATATTGTAAACAATATAAATTGTTTACAATATAGATTATTGTGATTATTTGATTTAGAATGCGTGCAGAATCGCTTAAAATGTTCAAATATTGCTCAGAATAAGCTTTATTTGCTTATATTATGTATGTTTTATATTATAACTAAATATTTTCTAATGATTAAGCTCTTAATTATATACGGAATAGATGGAATATTGATTATTGTAATCAAATGACATATAATCAGTGCAGAATCGCTAAACTACTCTAATATTCCTTAGAATATGCTTTATTTGTTCATTTTATACATATTTTCTATGTATAATTAAATAACTTACAATAAATATGCTCTGAATTAAATTGAGACAGACAATATAAAGTGTCCAAATATAGATTATAGTGTTCAGATGACTTAGAATGAGTGCAGAATCGCTTAAAATGCTCAAATATTGCCCAGAATATGATTTATTTGCTTATTTTATGCATATTTTCTATGTATAATTAAATATTACAATAAATAAGCTCTGAACTATGTTGTAAACAATATAAAGTGTTTAAATATAGATTATTGTGATCAGATGATTCAGAATGAGTGTAGAATCACTTTAAATGTTCAAATATAAATCAGAATATGCTTTATTTGCTCCTTTTATGCATATTCTCCACGCATAAATAAATTTACAATAAGTATGCTCTAAATAATATTGTAAACAATCTAAAGTGTTCCAGTATTGATTATAATGATCAGATGACTTATAATTAGTGCAGAATCGCTTAAATGCTCAAATATTGCTAAGAATATGCTTTATTTGCTAATTTTAAACATATTTTCTATGTTCAATTAAATATGTTATAATAAATTTGCTATGAATTATATTGTAGACAATATAAATTGTTTAAATATAGAAATTTATGATCAGATGATTTACAATGAGTGCCGAATCGCTTGTAATCTCAAATATTGCTCAGAATAAGATTTATTTGCTTATTTTATGTATATTATATATTTATAACTATATATTTTTAATGAATAAGCTCTGAATTATATTATAGACAACATAAATAGATGAAATATAGGTTATTGTATTCAAATGACATATACTGAGTGAAGAATTGCTTAAAATACTCAAATATTGCTCACAATATCCTTTATTTACTTATTTTATGCAAATTTTCTATGTATAATTGAATAATGTACAATCAATATGCTCTGAATTATATTGTAGACAATATAAAATGTTTACATATAGATTGTAGTGATCAGATTAGTTAGAATGAGTGCAGAATCGCTTAAAATGCTCAAATAATTCCCAGAATATGCTTTATTTGCTCATTTTATGAATATTTTCTATGTATAAATAAACAATTTCCAATACATATGCTCTGAATTATATTGTAGACAATATAAAGTGTTCAAATATAGATTGTAGTGATCAGATGTCTTAGAATGAGTGTAGAATCGTTTAAGATGCTCAAATATTGTCCAGAATATGCTATATTTGCTCATTTTATGCATATTTTCCACGCACAAATAAACATGCTCTGAATTATATTGTAAATAACATAAAGGGTTCCAATATAAATTATAATGATCAGATGACTTAGAATGAGTGCAGAATCGCTTAAAATGCTCAAAATATTGCCATGAATATGCCTTATTTGCTCATTTTATACATATTTTCTATTTTTCATTAAATATTTTGTAATAAATGTGCTCTGAATTATATTTTAGACAACATAAATTGTTTAAATATGGATCATTGTGATCAGATGATTTAGAATGAGTCGAGAATCGCTTGAAATGCTGAAATATTGCTCAGAATAAGCTTTATTTGCTTATTTTATGTATATTTTTTATGTGTAACTAAATATTTTATAATGAATATGCTCTGAATTATATTCTAGACAACATAAATAGATGAAATATAGGTTATTGTAATAAAATGACATGTAATGAGTGCAGAATCGCTTAAACTACTCAAATATTGCTCAGAATTTGCTTTATTTGCTTATTTTATGCATATTTTCTATGTATAATTAAATAATTAACAATAAATATGCTCTAAATTATATTGTAGACAAAGTTTTACATATAGATTATAGTGATCAGATGAGTTAGAATCAGTGTAGAATCACTTAAAATGCTCAAATAATTCTCAGAATATGCTTTATTTGCTCATTTTATGAATATTTTCTATGTATAAATAAATAATTTACAATAATGAATTATATTGTGAACAATATAAAGTGTTCAAATATATAATATAGTGATCAGATGACTTAGAATGAGTACAGAATCGCTTAAACTACTCAAATATTGCTCAGAATATGCTTTCTTTGCTCATTTTATGCATATTTTCTATGTATAATGAAATAATTTATAATAAATATGCTCTGAATTATATTATAGACAATATAAATTGTTTACATCAATAATCTATAATCTAAAATATAAATTGTTTAGTACGACACGCCATCCAGACCATTGATTTTTTCTACTCCGACTTAATCTGGTCTGTTCCTTTAGATGTATGTTATTTTTTATGTGTTACTTATTGTGTTGTAATATATATTGTTTAGAGCTGTGATCATTTTATGTTGCATTATTGAGATTTTTTTTATTGTACTGCACCATTTTTGTCACGTAATTTATTTCAACATCTTTCTCTTATAGTTGTTTCTATGAGAAATGATGGAACAACGTTTTTTATTTGTGATAGTTTAGAAACTTAAGTCAAGAAAAGTAATTAAAATGCCTAAGCAGACTACTAATTGTTAATTTTTCATAAAGAGATAGATCTTGCTCTTTTAACTACTGTGTTTTTGCAATTTTCGATATCTTCACAATTATTTACCATTAATTTTTTAAAGGTACCAAATTCCTTCATTCATCCACGATGACTGTACATATTTGCTGAATTCCATATTGATGACGGAAGTTATTATGCTGATGATGAATACGATCATGTTGTCGACATGTTTGACGATTAACATATTATGTAGAAATTTACATTTATATTTTAAATTTTTATGGTATCATTAATGTATGTTTCAATAGTTCTTCATTTTAGCTCGAATTTAATTTTTCTGTTTCTAATATTTTCCATCCCATTACTCTCTTCTTGTCGAATTAATTCAAAAAATAATGTGGTCAGCATAAAACATTTCAACATATGGAGATATTGTAACACCCATCATTTTGAGTCGATATTTGACCACATTTTGATAAAGTTGACCAAATTGGCCAAAATGAATTTGCCTTTGACCCTTTGACCGAGATAAATTTTCTAAACCGTATACTAGTTTGTACCGAGTAAAAAAATAAATGAAGTTGCCTTGGATTGCCACATGCACCTTGCGTGTCCCTTTTATTTCATGCATGCTCATTCTCTTAGTGCCACGTGTCTCTTCTTAAGCGGCATGAATCTCTTTATAAACTCCATATTTTTCACTTGTAAGACCGAACCAAACACTTTCTACTTTTATGCTCCTGTTCTTAGAACATTTCTCCATCCGACAAACCAAAATAGATTAGAAAATTTACATATTGATTATCATTTGGTTAGTTAGCCATTCTGAAATCTGAGTCTACGTCGCACAGTCGAATTGATTTGCATGTGATTTTTGAACCATTCAATCAGGTAACCGGACTTCTCTGTATTTAATTTTGTTTTGATTGATTGATTGATTTATCGTTTGATTTTGTTAAATTGAATATGTTTATCTGAATTGTTATTGATATATTTTACGGGATCGGGTTTGGAAAATGGATCTTAATCTGAATTTGGTGTCCTGATCCTCCTGAGTTCGGGGAGGGGCCGGTCCTGATCCTCCTGAGATCGGGGAGGGACCACTATGAGTGACTGACTGTCTGGACCCGTTTATCTCCGTAAAATATATTATTTGTATTGTGGATTAATCCGATCTTATTGATTGTTGTTATATTAATTAAGTATAGAGAAGCTGCGTCGTTAAATAACCGGTTACTGAGGTTTGTACCTGACTCTGTTTGTTTTTCTATTGCGACGTAGGTTGACGGGCCGTCGGATGGATGCAGAAGATACCGTTCTACCTCGCGTCTCGCGACCAGTCAGTGCGGGACGTGACATATATAATTTATTATTTCTACCCTAACAGTTATTATATTTTAAATTAATTACAAATATAACAACTTAATTACAATCAACATTTATTAAATGATAACATATTTAATTTTTATTATTATGTCAAATATCGAGCGAAGCTCGATTAACCCCTCTAGTTATACTAATAACTCTCACATCAATCCATAAACCGAAATGACCAAGTTGACTTACTACATTTATTAAATGATAACATATTTAATTTTTATTATTATGTCAAATATCGAGCGAAGCTCGATTAACCCCTCTAGTTATACTAATAACTCTCCCATCAATCCATAAACCGAAATGACCAAGTTGACTTACTAACTAGAAGTAAGCCTCTTAGAATAAATTTTATACAAGGAGGTTAGATTTAACTTAATTTCAGGAAGAGCAAATTAGATATGAAATTTAATCAGAGAGCTGAACCAAAAATGGACAACTGAGTGTTGACTAGGGACAAATAGACCTGTCAAACGTGCGAAACGGAAGCAGAACAGACCTGTTCCGTTTCAACAACGTAAGAAATTTCACATTTCATTTCCGTTCCGTCCTCTATTTTTCATTATAATTTTGTATTTTCGCGTTCCGTTTCGTTCCGTTCTCTATTTCGGTCTTCCGTTTCCGTTTCGTTTTTGTAAACGAAACTCAAAACCCTTCCGTTTCCGTTCTGTTTGGACGGAACGAAACGGAACAACGTTGAAAAACGTTGGTATTGACAGGCCTAGGGACAAAGCAAGTACTTGTAATCAATACCATGCTGCCAGCCCAACAGGATGCGCTCATGAAGCCTGTCAAGCAGCAGGGCCTTGCCAATGTTGCCATCAGAATCCTGTTCCAACTCCTCCAGCCTAACCATGTCATCTCTAACACTTAGTACCTATTTCAATTTTGTGGGCCCAACAGAAATATTTTGATTAATTTTCGACATTGTAATAATCTTCCCTCCTTTTCATGAAATGGAGATGGCCAAAAGTTATGCTTCTGTAATTATGGTCCAATGGGAACTGCAATCCCAACCTGGTGTTCCTAACAACAACTTGACCGATAAATAATTGTTCGGCAACTTTTTCCAATTTATAATAAAAACAAACAATGTCAACTAAGAATTGATTAAATTGCCTAGTACACCTTTTTACTGGTCTAAAATAATAGAGTATACGTTGAGAGCAAATGTGGTGCCTTGTTATATGTTGCAAGGGAAGTTTCGGACAAGTGTGCGTTTGGCATCTATCACTTTTGTTATTGATATAGTTAAATTTGGTTGAGTATATGTATAGAGAGACGATAGTATTTACAAATTGAGAATTTTGTACATTGCAACCGAATTCATCGATAGTTTTACAAATTAACATATATAATTTAACCAATACAGTTTGTCTATATATTGAAATCTTATAGCAAATTAAATTTTATATTCTTTATTTTTTTTATTATTTATTTTGAATTATTTAAAACTTGTGTTTTTTTTTTGCATATAAACTAATAAGAAGAAATTTTAAAAAACGGTAAGTTTTAAAAATTCAAATAAATAAATAAATTTAGAGAATGTAAATTTGGTTTATTATTTTAATATATTAATTAGATTAATTAAAGTAGAGTACAAACTACACACTCGCCCGTTGTATATCCCTATTTATAACAAATGAACGGCCTATAAAAAACGTTTTCATGCCACATTGCCCTTGCTTTCGACTGTTAAACATTTCTGAATTCTGATATTTGTACCACATTACAGGAGGTCTTGTTAATAAAAGTTATCTTATTAGGAAGTTGCTAGTGTCAAACATATAGGATACATGCACTCGTCCAACATAATAAAATTTTAATTTTTATGCAGATGTAAACCTCTTCATACTTTTCTGTTCATTCTATTTTTTCAACCATTTATGGGCCGTTAACATCCAAGCCTAGATAGAACAAGCTAGCCCAAGAAATTAATCAAACCAAGTTGCGTTGTTCTGACGCCCCTCTCGGCTCTCTCTTAGCTTAGTTGAGTTGGTATTATAACTCCCAAGTCTCCAACAACAAAAATATCTTGAAATTTTTCTCTTCGTTTTCAATTCCTGCTCAAAGAAAGAAAGGCAAGTAAAACTCACAAGGCGGCAACTCGGAAAAAAAAAAAAAAAAAAAAAAAAAAAAAAAAAAAAAAACCTCCCTCCACAATTTTCGAATCTCCAAAACCCCCTCCAAAATAAAATAATTCTCTGTCCAGTCTCCACTTTTCCCAACTAGATCCTCTCCAAAACTAAAACCTTTTCAAATTTTTGAACAAACACAAAACAAAAGAGGAGAAGAAGAGAAGCTATGAACAACGCCTCCACTCATTCTCCGGCCACCTCCTCTCGCCGCCGCGCCGGCGCTACCACTCGCCTCTCACCCTTCTACCAAGACCTCGCCTCTCCCATCTGCTCCTCCTCCTCTCGCCACCACTCCCGCCTTCCTGCCTCCTCCACCACCTCCGCCGCCGCCGACCCACCTCCACCTCCGATATTCACCCTCGACGACCGCGTTACGTCCGGAGATCTCTCTCCTGAGCATGCCTCACCCTCTAGCTGGACCCCACCTGTCAGATCCTTCTCCAGGTCGCGCTCTCTCTCCTCTCCTACCAAAGCTACTTCCTTTAGGGCTAGGTTGGAGGAGGCGAGTGGATCTGGCAACTTAGATAAAGGTAAGGCTCAGGCGTCGCCAGTAGAAGGCGCGGTTGAAACTGGACCTTCTATCGTTCAATCCCCTTTCGATAGGGGTTTGAAGAGGGTTGAGCTCAGAAGAGATGATTCGTTGAATGGAGGTCCCGATGAAGAGGAATGGATCACTGTCTTTGGGTATGTGTTCATCTCTGGAATTCTTTATAATTCAAATCAGTAAATCACTGCTTGTGTAGGTGCTTAAGCTTATTTGAAAGTTTGGTGTGTTTTCAACTCAAATTGCATGCATTTGCATAGATACCTTGAAAGAAATGGATATGTCATTCTATAAGTATTTGGTAGCTGCAGAAACAATTAGCTGAGCAGCAAATTGGGCTTATTACTGGTGGAATTAGCTGAGTTATCTTTAATAATTGTAGCTGAGTTATCTTTTCTAAAAGGAAATTATTGTGATCTTGCAGGTTCTATCCAAGTGATACCAATCTTGTGTTGCGGGAATTTGAGAAATGTGGAGTTATATTGAAACATATTACTGGCCCCAGAGATGCCAATTGGATGCACATTCTGTACCAGGTACTGATTGTATCTTTAGTTTAATTTCCCAAGTTTGAATTTTTAGATTTGTAAGGTTATTGTACTCATCATGAAAGAAACAAATGCAATTGAGAACATTGTAAAATGTAAACCTAATCTAAGCCAGGCTGTCTCCACTGTGCACTTGAATCTCTTTTGAGTGCTCAGTTTACTCTGACCCATCCAATCATATCTTAACTTACCCTCACTTGCAATCTAGTTGGTACTTCCTACAATATCAGTACTATATCAAGCAGTAGATAGTACACAGGTCCAACCAAAATGGTACCAAAGGCCCTGTATTGCAAACCTTTGTTTCATGGTCTAATTGTTCAGAGTTCAGATACTTTGTTCTGTTTATTTACTGTTAGTACCCCATCAATTGTGAGAAGCATTAATGAATTTAATAAAATTTCCTTCTGTTACGTAGAGCCGATACGATGCGAGAAGGGCACTCCAAAAGAACAACATTCAGATCAGTAGTTCGTTAATAATTGGTGTCAAACCAGTCGATCATGTGCAAAAGCAAAAATTATATGAGAGTCTCAACCAGAACAAACTAGGTCAAAATGGCTTTGTGGTGTCTTTGCCTTTGAAAAGTCCTGCTACAAGAGGCAAGACTAACACAACCAATGTCAGTGGGACCCGCTTGGCTGGAAATGTTGCTGCTCCTGCCAAGTCAGTTCTGTCTAAGGCCCTTGACCTTGTTTTTGGGATCTGAATTCTGGGTTAATGCAGATTTTTCCAATGTAGCTTTGAAAGTATGGGAAATTAAATTTGTGATCACAGAATAACTACGTGCTACCTTTACTGGGGGATGTTCGAAATTGAGGATGCATTGAAATTTTGTTAGTGGATTGGAGTATTATATCTTGAATGGCTTTATTATTTATTGTAATTTGCTGAACTTGGCTATCAATTTTGTGCCCCTTCAGGTTTTATTATGTTTCGTTGATGGGCTGATTGGATAATTACTTGTAAGTATTATGCAAGATTATTCTATAATAATATACTGGGGATCGGGGTACAAAGGGTTTCTGTTAATTATCTTGTGTCGATAACCCTTTGTTATCTTAAAGTATCCAAACAATGTTATTTCTCTATATAAAAACTTTTACTATCATGTTACACATTGGTTGGATATAAATAGTTAAATGAAATGTAGCTCAAAGGGATGATTTTAAAGTTCAATCATACATGTATGATTTCTTGGTATTGTTTTCTTTCTTTCTTTTTTTTTTTTTAAGTATTCGGCCGTTAGTGACTTGCTTCCATTTTATTTGTTCTACACTTCTACAAAAATAGATAAAAAAAAATGAAAGCAATGATTTTTTTTTTTTTATCCCTAAAATGATTGAACTCACAACAAACAGAGTATGTTCTTTAGAATAAAAACTATATGCAAAGTTTTATTTCTAACATAAATATAGAGTTACAAAGAAAAAAAGAGAAATATAATATATGCTTTCCACTTGCAACTGCAAATACAAAAGAGGAAAAGAAAATAGAAGAATAACTGCCATACTTCTGAACTACACTCTAAAATCGAAGAATTAAATTATTTTACTCGAATTTAAACATCAAGCCACGAGCCTGGTGGTTAAAAATAACCTGTCAAGCTTCTTAATTTAGTTGTTGTCCGGTCTCCTGGATTTTAGTCAGTTTCTTGGGGGGGACATACTGAAATATTGAAACATCCAGCCAGCCTACTTCGTTTTCAAATTCTATTTTATATCTACTATGTGACGACTCTTCTGACTTTGTCAGTTCCAAAGTCATGGCTCCAAGTTTTACTTCATCCAATTCTGGACGCTCAACCCATGGGATCCCTATCGTCCCAAGCATAACATCTGAAATGTATGATCACATCGTTCTTCGAATCCCAAAGCATTTTGTGACTATCTTTCTCTGGAAAAAAAATATCAAAATCCATTACAAATTAGAAACGGTTAATTTTTTTTTACCAAAAGAAAATGGTGGTTAAAAATGATGTCATACCACTGTCAAACTCTACGAAAGCAGTGTCGCGCCACATACTTCTGGTCTTAGTTAGATGACCGAATAACGTATTCACGTACCATTTCAAATTCTAGATCTGTATCAACTCGGAACTTGGAGAAGTGAGTTGGGACATATGCCACCTCGGACTGAATCTCCACGTATGGTGCAGGTTCGTGATATGGGTGAAATGGTTTGTATGGGAGACCAGAGGAGGAGGGTTCCATTCTTCTAGTTGGTAGCGTTGTTTGTCACGAGATTTGGGGTGGCCCACTACATGAAGCAAGAGAAAAAGGAAACTCTGTTGTTAGATATCATTTTAATAAACATGTATGCTAGTTTTTATTCTACTAACTGCTTTGTTGTTCCGTACTCAAACAGAACTTAAGGATGGAAAAAAAAATTCAGACATTCCAAGAAAGAGATGTGTATGATATGCAGCTTGATGTCTGCCAATATTCTTTTTGGATGTTTTACCAACAAAACCCAATTGTTATTCTATCCATTACCAAAATGTATAAAACTTTCTTATTTAACAAATTGCGACTATCAGGACATAAAACTTAACCTGTAATTCTAAGCCTATGAGATGTATCTTTCAGACCTAGCAATCTGGAAACTGATATTGTACAATGTTCTTAGCAATTATACCTATACAACACATATTCATTTTCTAGGTTCTAGTAATGACAGATAAATCATCTGCTCTTATCCGAGACTATGATCACATACTTACTAATTTCAAGTTTCAATTATACCTTTGAGATATCACATCAATTAAATTCAAGGCAAAATAGAAGAATCAAGAAAGGGAAAAAAGAGGAGAATCAAGAATTTTGTGGCAATTAATAAGGAAATTAATTCAAAGAGTCGATCTTTACAATCACAATACAATGTTACAGCTCCATACCTTTGCTTTGATCTCAACACTGACGGAGCTGTCGAGTGAGGATTGGCTGAGCGTGCTTTGGCTCTAGTAATGATTTTATGGATATTGGCTAAGTGTGGCACAGATACACACAATTTGTACAACATAATGCATAAAGGGGATTCAGTGTGTTTGTATAATATTAATACGACATCTTCAATACCTGAGTTCATTTCACGGTTCCAACGCAAGAATTTGTAATATTATTTAATGAGGAAACCTTAAGTCATAATACTTAGCAGAATTATAATCCCCTTTACAATATTTTTCGAGGTTATTCATCCATTCATTCATTTTCACTAATGCTTAGAGTAAAGTCTTCATTTCATTTAGATGTCTAATTAAAGAGGCTTTTATCAAGTGAATAAAAAGAATAAAAGAAACACATGCAAGAGGCAAAATGATAATGTTTTATTCACATTTCAAGTAATTAAACACTTTATGAGCATGATTCTTTTTATACTCTGAATATTAAAACTTGCAAAATTATTATTGCTATTCCAGAAATACCCTTTAAATTATTCTTTAACACCAAGCCTTTTTCCTTCTATAAATTTATTTTGAATCTTATGTAAAACAAGAAAAGATGAATTATGTGGTAATTTATTTTTGTCTGGTGAGATTAGTATGAGTATTTCACTAAAAGACCCTCCTTATTTTATTTTATTACGAAATGTTGTTAAGATATAAGGAAGAAATGATCTGTTGATTAGTGTGGAAGTGTAGAATTCATGTGCATGTTGCCATCTCAAAGAAAGGGAAGAAATTTCAACATGGAGAAGTTCCATTTTATACTTGCGTATATAGAAGAACTTGTCATTTTCATAAAATCCGTTTCTTATATTTTTTATCTCTGCTACTTTTAAATGCACCTAAAAAAGTAAACATTTCAGATTACTCCCTCTAGGATTTACTCTACTTCACCCAAATTTTAAGATTTCCTTTTCCTAATCAGTTTCAAAATTTCATTTGCCGCTCACTACCAATCGTAATATGGAAATCATTTTCATTTTACCTCTTGGATGGATTTTGAAATTTGGAGAGAGTTCCATCTATTTAAACCAGCGGTTCAGAGAGAATTCCGTCACCTTAATTTTCATTGAATCCAACATGTTAGCAAAATATTAGTACTAATTTTTTTTTAAATTATTCTCTCTATTCCTTCAATTAATTTGATTCGTTTTTTTGTTAATAATATTAATTATTCAATGAGAAAAAATTGTACAAGTATATTCTTTTAGGAATGGGTAATAATTTATCAATTCCCTCCTATATCGCAAGTATATTCTTTTAGGAATGTTTAAAAGTTGATCAACTACTTAATGTCTGCTTTCAATACTTCTTTCTATATATGTCCATAAGGAGATTGAAACAAGCTATGTATATATCTGAGAATAGTTTTGTGACTTCTTTATATCTAAGGATTGTTTTGTGACTTCTTTATAATGACCGTGAAACATACAAATATACATCACATAACAATGCGTCATTCATGAAATAAGTTCTCACAGAAAACAAATGATCAATCATGTATCTTTTATGAAATTACATCGCTATGTGTGATTGTCGTAAACTAGCATGACAACTTTTATTAGAAACTCACAATAGAAGCAGGTACGTTTATTAAAACGAAGAGTAAAATACACAAATGATCGCTATTACTCATTTATCCTCTTGACCATTAAAATTTAAAAATACTGTTTGTTCTTAAAATATTCCAAAAAAGTAAATAAGGTTTGATGAAAAGCAAATCAACATTAATAGTTAATCACCATAATATTTGTCAAGTAATACTAGAGTTAAACGTGTTTGACATCTAATGCATCCGAGACTCGACTATTGGAATTTCAAACGTGAATTGCTCGATATGAACTTTATATTTAAATTTTCTTAAAACTAAATTTTATATTATTTTAAAAAATTTTCATATTTTTTTTCCAAATTTTGAAAATTCGAGATTCCAAAACTAATTAGATTGAGCATTTTTAAAATAAAAAATATATAGTAAAATAATTCAAAAAATGTAATCTCCAAAAATATTTTATTATGAAAAAATTGAGCAGTTCAGATTGACCGTTGTAATCTCAAAAATTAAGATCTGATCGTGTTTGACAGACTCAAGTGTCAAATGCTTTGCTTTATCATTATATGATATTTGCATTACTTGATGCGACCACATGCATGCTGTGCAGTCATAAATGAACGGTCGAGATAACTAATAAATATTATTTTAATTTCTATTGGACGTTAAATATAGGACAAATTTGGTTAATTAGAAACTTTAAAGATGGATACGATATTTTTTCAAATTTATCGATCATCAAATTATAAATATATAAATAGTAATATTAAGATCATATGTTGTCGGAATTCTTTTTCGAATGGAGTATATATGTTGTTTTTTTTTTTTTTTTGTTATTCGAAAAAGAAATCCGACAACATATGTACTCCATTATTTTTTCCGTGAAGTTAGATAACTCTGTCATTTGTCATTTATAACAGATCTAAAAAAATTTCTACAATTATCCAACAAGCCGATTCTCTGTTCTTCTGCACAGTCAAACTTGTCATTTCAAACTTTTTAAGTCGTACCAAGAGTTACTCCCGTGTCAGCCCGAATAACACAAAATGCCGGCCTAATTTTAACATTTTGGGCATAGGCTGGATACAAACGGTCTGCCTTTAATGTAAGTATGTAACCAACATTTGGGACTTTGATTCCTTCGTAAACTCTTCAACTATCAGAGGCCCAATAAGCCATTACTGCCAGACCTAGAGAATTATCAGTTTTCTTTAAAGTCACACACTCACACTAAATGCGGGCCCCACGGCCTAATGAATTAAACACAATGCAATGCAGCTCAGCTCGGCACCGAATTGATGGTGGTTGACTTTCGGAGTAAAACAGTATGAATGTATCATCTAAATTATCTAATCCGTTGTGTACTTGTGTTTGTTTATTGTAGGCGAGAAAAACTAGGCGGTAGGATTAGAAGAAAACAAAAGAATTTCTAGAATTTCGCGTTTTCAAGGGATATAGATTGCTGGCTAACCAAGGAGGGAACAAATTCGTCGCTGCATGTTCTCTTTCGTTTGGTAGGTGGCATTTGTGCATGAATTCGCTCTTATGCTATAGATAGCAATGCACGCAAGAAATGCTCAATTACACTAATTAGTTTTAATAGTAAGTTTATCTGCCTCTATGTAAAATAAAATTATTTGTTACCGATATTATATCCGGTAGATATTTTTAAAAAATATTGATTAGTTTATAAAAAAATATAAATATTAAGCTTTAAGTATAAATTAGCAAAACCAATTTTATGTTTAACTAGTCTTAACAAACATATGTCAATAATTATGTTTTCATTCTTTAAAGGACTTCAAAAAAATTTCTGTAATATACAATAGGCACTTCAATTTTGTCCATATAACAGTCTACAATTCATCTTAAAGGAAAAAAAAAAAAGAATAATGTGGCAACAATTCACGAATTATTGGTGAACTTATTACGTGTTACTCTGAACCAAGACATCTAAATTTCGGACGGAGGATGGCAAGTGACTGTCATCCATTCAATACCAGCATTAATCACTACCCTCCATTCTGTCCGCTCCACCCCTATGCAATAATAATAACCCTTCGATAAAGTAACAAAAAAAAATGTAAATAGTCAGTCAAAATATCCGAGCTAGCTTTCACGCGCTAAGCACGTGATTGTGTCACGTGTTTCCCGGCATCCTTCCGCGCATGTGACTTGAGGTAAAGAGCACGTGCGATGGAAGAAGCAAGGAAGGGGTGAGCTTGAGATGTATCATGTATGTAAGTATGTAACTGGATATTGCCACGTGTGAGTCGCCACCGCTCTGAACTCTTTTCTGCAACTGCAAACTCCATATTCACTATTTCACTTCATCAAAAAAATAATAATAATAATATAACAATACTATTAGCAACTTCTGGTTCCTTCCATTTCTGACTGAACTGGAGGTTAGCCGGATTTGCCTAAATTGGACATTTGGACTGGAGGTCAGAGGGTTTTGCGATGACAAACAAAATTAGTAGCGGCAATATTTTATTTTATCCTCCTTGTTATTTTATCGATCTAATACGTAAACGATGCAAAATTTTAATATATTATTTCAATAAAATTATAGGGAAAAGTTTTTATTTGATTTTTTACTGCTGAGATCGTAATAACATGTCCAAAACTAATTGATAACCTCACTAGCCAAATATTCAAAATTAACCGTGCATTTTTCTCCCCATTTTATTTGTAATGTTGTAGATCAACTTTAATATTCAGCACAAATGTATCAACAAATCAAAATTAGTTTTCTTGTAAAACTATTAATATTTCTGAATCAGACATAACACGTTACTACTATCCTAATCTAATTTAATAAACTATAGACCTACATAATTAGTCATAGGAGAGATCCTAAGTCTTCCTTGCACATGAACTTATCAAAAAATTATTTATAATTACTTTTTATTCACACAGGAAATAAAATAAATATGCTCCATTTGAACTAATTTACTACAGCAAGTGGAGAATAATTTTACAGTGTGCATGTGATACGGAAAGAAAACTCAGTCAAATCAATAATTGTTATACATGACAATTACTTTTTTTTTTTTTTCGAACGTTCTATCCATCTGATAATAAAGAGTATTCATCACCTAAGGCAGTGCATCTTCAATGTCCAAATTTTTCAAAATCTTCACAGTGGAAGTAAAATATATTGAAATATATTTTCACACCAACATAAATATACTATGCATACATTTATACGATTTTGGTTACTCCAAGGGAAATCGAGATTTTAAAATGATATATCTTTTGGATAAAAGTCAATAGAATAAAACAGCATTCAGATGAAAAGAATCTTCTACTCGTAATGTCTTTTTTTTTTTTTTTTGCTTATTTTCCTTTTTTTTCCCTAGTAAATATTTTTCTTATTAATAAAATTTTGTCGGTGAGGTACTTGCCACCTGGCCCTAAAAAAAATGTCGCATTCCCGTCAAAAATTAAATAAGTTTGAAATCAATTTTGCTTTTTTTTTTTAAAAAAAAATCATAATACTCCGTTAGGTATTTAGAAGCAAAATATACTTTCACATTTGCGCCATTATAAAGATATCTAAATTAGTATTAAAAGTGAAATATAAAATTGACTGTAACTAATATCATCGTTAATTTAAAACAATTTCAAAAATGTACAAAATCAAATTGAATTATCTCACTAGAAAATATTAGTATCACACCGGTGACCTTGCAGATGTTCTCTTATCTCCCTCTTCAGAAGACCCCTCCGATGATCTACATTGGAAACCCGTCGGTTGTTGCTGTCATCCCTGATGGTGACATCTTTCTGTCTGGTCATTTCAAGATTGTAGTTACCAGCTACGTGGAGGTAGGGTTCTCCAATCGTGCGTGTCGTGTCGTGTCGTGTCAAACACGATCGTGTCAGAGTCTCGTGTCGTGTCGTGTTGAAACGAACTACTTTTTTAATCGTGTCGTGTCGTGTCGTGTTAAATGGTGAGGATAGGCAACACGACACGCATTCTGACACGACACGACTAACATGATCGTGTCGTGTCGTGTTGACACGTCGTGTTAGTCGTGTCATATTATTTATTATTTTTAAAATTAAACAATATTAAAAAATTAAAGTAAAGGAAAAAAATTACTAAATAATAATTAAATTAGAACAATATGAGTCAAATGATAGGAAATAATAAGTTTGTTTAATTAATTAACATTAATAATTAAATTTGTGTTAATGTGTCGTGTTAATTCGTGTTCGTGTCGTGTTGCGTGTCCAATCGTGTCGTGTTGGTTCGTGTTAAACTTTCTAATATCCCAACACGACACGATTATGACACGACACGATAACACGATCGTGTCGTGTCAATTTTGTATTCGTGTCGTGTCGTGTCGTGTCAACACGCACACCGTATCGTGCCAACACGATCGTGCCGTGTCATTTTGGAGAACACTACGTGGAGGTTGGTATGTTGTGTTCCCAGGTAAATATTGCAATTATATTTTGTAACTTCTTTTAATTTTTACCATAAGGAAGTTCCTCTGTTCACAAATCACAATGATCCGCTTCTCAATTGAGTTCCTGCAACTGTTATACTGATACCATGAAATTTTTTACTTCAATTGTATTGTAATTTCTGCAATTGTTTTTTTTTTTTTTTTGCACCTACAATTCTTTTTGTAAATAAACCTATAAATGGAGTTTAAATTAACTTCAGCCTGACCATCAAAAAAAAAAAACTTTAGCCTCACTTGTATGGTCAGTGGTCAGGCGTCAAACTCACTTGAATTGGGAAGGACTACTGCCAAGAAAATCTCAACAGTTGTAAAAAAGCACACTAATTCCTTTTTTAACTTCTTGCAAATAAAAATGTAGGTCTATGACTCCAGACGAAGGGAGTGGGTCCTGCATGGTACAATAAAGTGTCGTTTAGAACTACCGCACAAGGCTGCAGTGCTAAACAACTCACTGTATATGCGATCTTGCAAGCCAGATCAGCTATTACAATTTGACTTAACCTCGGGCACATGGAACTATGTATTGCCCATGCCAGAATGTTTGTGCACGCACATATTCTCACACGACCAGAACATATACTTGGTTGTAGGCCAGGGTAGGAGATACAAAAGTTTTTTATCAATAAGAGTTTTTGTGCTTAATTGGATCAAGGACCGTGAATCCCCAAACTGGAGGGAGATATCAGTCTTGTCTGAAAGGGATGAGGCATTTGTCAAATTCAGAGGAAATAATTATGTGATGAGTTATTTTCATGCGGTGGATAGAAATGGGTTGGTTTGCTTGTTCAACAATGATAAGACAGTCCTGCTTTTTGATGTGAGAAAAAGGACCTGGGCATTGGTACCACCTCGCCCGCTGGTACGGGATTATCCGTGCTGGTATGGATATGCTACTGAAGTGGGCTTGGAGATTTGGAAGAGCAAAATAGCACATGATTTTTAGCTGTAACTGCAATATATGATGCATTGACAAACTACTTAATCGTGCTAAAGAAATTACAAATTCTGTCGTTTTAATGAATAAAAGACCATTAAATTAGATCATCTAAAGTCTCAAATCATCAATAAAGTGAGAAACAGGTACCGACATTCATATATGGAAGATATGCGTCAGTAGCTCAAGATGTTCCGTTTCCATATTTGACTCATCCAATGGAGCTTATCGATATTGTGAAGCCTAACCTTTATTATCATTTTTTTTTTTTTGTAAATTCGTTTTTAGGTACACTAAAAATTTAACGAAAGTACAATTTTATTGTAAAATTTTTAGATTTATATGCTCTATTATATGATTTGGCGGAGACCAATACTTACACGTGGAATGTTGACACGCGTCTCGTCAAGAACAGAGAGTGATCCAAACAAGCCTAAGAAGCTTCTTTCATTCTATTGAAATTCTCATTATGAACTTTATGTTACTAATAATAATACTTTAAATTAATTTAGAAGTCTGATAATATATGTTCTATTATATGATTCCAACAAAGAAGCAAGGAAGCATTTGCCCGTTGAAATGTTGAATGACCTGACACAACTAGCTCGACAATGTATTCTGTCATCACTGTTAAATGGAAGGCAAACTGGGTCAAATGAATAAAATAGAATTAAATTGAACCTAATTACTGACTTATCGTGGAGGGGAATTGCTCCCTACACGTCTCTAATTTGGAGATGCACTCCTTTTAGACCATAATATCCTGGTATTTTTTCAATTCAACCACTCTCAGTTCACATTCCTGTTGAAATAGAAGGGCATTTTTGTCCAAAAGAAGTGTATCTCTAATTTCTTGGCGTGTAGGAAGCAATTCCCATCGTGGAGAGTATCGGTTTTGTTTTGTGGGAGTTGAGTAAAGAACAAAGGGTTTCTGTTAATTATCTTGTGTCGAAAACCCTTTGTTATCTTAAAGTATCCAAACAATGTTATTTCTCTATATAAAAACTTGTACTGTCATGTTACACATTGGTTGGATATAAATAGTTAAATGAAATGTAGCTCAAAAGGATGATTTTAAAGTTCAATCATGCAGGTATGATTTCTTGGTATTCCATTTTTTTTTTTTTTTTAAGTATTCGACCGTTAGTGACTTGCATCCATTTTATTTGTTCTACAATTATACAAAAATAGATAAAAAAAAATATATAAAAGCAATGATTTTTTTTTATCCCTAAAATGATTGAACTCACAACAAAAAGAGTATGTTCTATAGAATAAAAACTATATGCAAAATTTTATTTCTAACATAAATATAGAGTTACAAAAGAAAAAGTAGAAATATAACATATGCTTTCCACTTGCAACTGCAAATACAAAAGAGGAAAAGAAAATAAAAGAATAACTGCCATACTAACAAGAAACAATTTGTGAAAAAAATATTTTATTGATTTCTGTTGTGTTTTACAAGATGGCTACATCTCCTATATATTGACATCTAAATTACAGAATAAAATCTTTGCAAATCTAAAACCAAATCTTTCTATATATCTAAAATACATGCTTGATATACTTAGCTAATCTAGCTAATCTTTCCGTAATACTCCCCCTCAAGTGGAGCATGAAGATTACGAATGCCCAACTTGCCAAGTAGATAATGAAACTGACGCTTTCCAAGAGCCTTTGTAAATATGTCAGCTAGCTGTTCATTAGTCCGGATGTGAGAAGCAACAATACACCCGACTTGAATCTGATCTCGCACATAATGACAGTCAATTTCAATGTGTTTTGTTCTCTCATGAAAAACTGGATTTGCTGCTATGTGAAGAGCAGCTTGACTATCACACATGAGTTTCATTGGTTGAGTATGTGAAATTCCAAGAGATGTAAGAAGTGTTTTGAGCCAGATCAACTCACAAGATGTAGTGGCCATCGACCTATACTCGGCCTCTGCTGAAGAACGGGACACAGTGTGCTGCTTCTTAGTCTTCCATGAAATGGGAGATGCACCCAGCATCACAAAATATCCGGTCAATGACCGTCTAGTCAAAGGACATGTCGCCCAATCTGAATCACAATACCCATATAAAGTTAGATCACTCTCAGCACGCAACAAAATTCCTTGCCCTGGACTACCCTTCAAATACCGCATGACGCGAATGGCTGCATCATAGTGAACATCAAGGGGTGCATGCATGAACTGCGCCAGTATATGCACCGAGTAGCACAAATCAGGACGAGTGATCGTCAAATAAATCAGCCGTCCAACAAGGCGCCTGTAGCGCTCAGGATCCTTCATACGTTTGCCAGATGCAGTTGACAAATTGTGATTTTGCTCAATGGGAAAAGCTACAGGTTTCCCACCTAAAAGTCCACACTCAGCCACAATATCCAAAGTGTATTTTCTTTGGCACAAGTAGAGTCCTGTCGAGTTTCTTGCTATCTCAATACCAAGAAAATACTTGAGTGCACCCAAATCCTTCATATGAAATGTGCTACTCAAATATTGCTTGAACCGCACTATAGCATCTGAATTATTTCCTGCTATGACAAGATCATCCACATATACCAAAATAGCAAGAAATGTATCATGCTTCTCCAATGTGAACAGAGAATAATCAGCATATGACTGAGTGAACCCATAGGCCTTTAGTGCTTCTGTGAGTTTAGAGAACCACATCCGAGGTGCTTGACGCAAACCATAGAGAGATTTTCTTAGCCTACACACTTTCCCGGGGTGCTTTGAAGCAAAACCAGGTGGCAAGCGCATGTACACTTCTTCGTGCAGATCGCCATGCAAGAATGCATTGTGCACATCCATCTGATGCAACTCCCAGCCTCTTGCCACCGCTACAGTCAAGAATGTGCGGACACTGACCATCTTTGCAACCGGAGCAAATGTCTCTTTGAAATCAATTCCTTCAACTTGTCGATTTCCTAGCACCACTAGCCGAGCCTTGTACCTTTCCACCGACCCATCTGAGTTGTACTTGATGCGATACACCCACTTGCATCCAATCGCTTTCTTGTTAGAAGGCAAATCTTCAATGGACCAGGTGTTATTATGCTCTAGTGCCTCAATTTCAGTTTGCATTGCTTTTCTCCAATTGCTGTCCTTCATAGCTTCTCCAAAGTGTTCGGGTTCCTTCTTCGCTGTTACTGCAGCTAAGAATTGTCTATGTGCAACGGAAAATTTGTCACAATTTACATAATGAGCTATAGGATAGGGAGTACCTGAGGCAGCTGCTGATGTGGGGTGAGCGCAAGATGGGTCACATTTTGCAGTGTAGCAAATGTAGTCTTGTAGACGGGCAGGAGGATGACGAGATCGTCTGGGTGCACTCTGACTTGATGCACTTGCACTAGGACCCGATGCGAGTGCACTCTCACCGGATGATACAGGTGCACTTGGACCTGATGGGGGTGCACTCTCACCAGACGATGCGGGTGCACTTGGACCTGAAGTGGGTGCACTCTCACCGAACGATGCGGGTGCACTGGGACCCGATGCGGGTGCACTTTGACCTGAGGTGGATGCACTCTGATTATCTGTGGATTCAGAGTCATCAAAAACATGAGCACTCCCCCTTGCTTCTACAAGCTCATCGTCTAGCAGATGTTCATCAACTGTTCTCCTATGTGTTGCAAGCTGTATAAATGATGCATCATCACTTTGACCAACTCTGGGTGCATTCTGACCTGAGAGACCCGATGCGGGTGCACTCTCAGATGCCATATTAGAAAAGGGATACACGTCCTCACAGAAAATAACATCCCGAGAAATAATAAACTCTTGGGTTTCCAGATCAAACACTTTCCATCCCTTCTTCCCATATGGATATCCAACAAATGCACACTTTCTACTTCTACTTTCAAATTTATCAGAAGTGCGAGACTTAATGTAACACAAGCATCCAAAATTTCTTACAGCTGCATATGAAGGTGGTTTGCCAAACAACAACTCATAGGGAGTTTTATTTGACAGTACTTGAGTAGGCGTTCGGTTGATCAAATAAGCAGCAGATAGAACACATTCACCCCAAAACTCAAGCGGTAAATTGGCTTGAAATCGCAAGGCTCTAGCCACATTGAGAATATGACGGTGTTTTCTTTCCACTCTACCATTCTGTTGAGGTGTAAAAACACAAGATGTTTGGTGTAAAATTCCAGATTCAGCATAAAATCGCTTCATTTGGTGTGATTGAAACTCCAATCCATTATCACTTCTAATGCATTTAACATTGACTCCAAATTGTGTTTGAACCATTTTACAAAAAGATTGTAACAAACGCCCCGTCTCACTCTTTTCAGCCATCAAATAAACCCACACAGCCCGAGTATAGTCATCCACAATAGTTAGAAAATAATGAGCACCACAATGTGATCCAACACGATATGGGCCCCAAATGTCACAATGTATAAGATCAAAATAATTGGCTGCTTTATTCAAACTATCAGGAAAAACATCTCGAGTTTGTTTAGCTCGCATACAAATTTCACAAACATCACTAGAAAAATTATTATTACTAAGTCCAGCCAAAAGTAAAGTTATCTGCTTAGAAGGATGCCCCATGCGTTGATGCCACAAGTCATAAGGTCCTTTTCGGCTCACATGAAACACTCTTCCAGATGCACCCCGATGATAGTAGTAGACCCCATCTTTTTGCTCACCCACACCAATCAGCGTCCTCGTACTGTGGTCCTGAACAAGACAAAGCTCATTAGTAAATGTAACAAGACAATTTTTGGTGCTGACTAACTTGCTAATAGAAACAAGGTTGCATTCCAAACTAGGAACATATAATACTCTTTCAAGAACAAACCCTTCACTTAGGACAACATCTCCTTCATGTTTTGCCACTGTTTGCTCTCCATTTGGAAGCCCAACAGTGGTGGGATTAACTGCACAAACATTTTGAAGACAAGCAAAATCGCCTGTCATGTGATGAGAGGCTCCGCTATCAAGTATCCAGTCCAACTCTTGTATCTTACCATTCAACTTTTCATTGGATGCACCTGCATTAGATTTAGCTATAATAGCTATAATCTGTTGGACCTGAGCATCAGAGAGGCCAGGTACAGAGACATGTGATTCCTTTTCACCAGATGCGCCTGCACCAGCACTGGATGCACCCGCACCGGATGCACTCGCACCCGCGCCTGCACTTGTAACTGCAGTTGCATATGCGTGTCCACGGCCTCGTCCACCTCGTCCACCACTTCGTCCTCCACGACCTCCACGGCCACCACGACCCCAGCCTTCTGGGTAGCCGATTAGCTCATAGCATTGTGCCTTTTCATGGCCAATTTTGCTACAGTGAGAGCACACCGGACGTGCACGTGGTTTGGAGGCTTGAACAACAAACCCAACTGCATCGGTCATCTCTTCTTGACCACGAGCAATAGATCTATGGCGCTCTTCTTGGATCACCAGAGAATACACCTTATTCAAACTAGGAAGGGGATCCATGCTCAAAATGTGCGATCTCACATTTTTAAAAACAGAATCATCAAGTCCCATAAGAAATTGGTGAGTTTTCTCATCTTCACGCTCCTTAAGAAGATCCTTAGCCATGTTGCAGGTGCACCCATGGCACGTGCACATCGGCACTTTAAGATAATTGCTGAGTTCATCCCACATGCCTTTGAGGCGTGTGTAGTAGGCAACAACGCTTTGTCCTTGCTGTCGTGCAGCCGCGATGTCCGCCTTAAGTTGATGAATACGTGTAGCATTGCCAATAGCAAATCTCTCCTTCAAGTCGTCCCACAGCTCCTTCACCGTCTCTGCATATGCTATGCTTGGTTGAAGAGCAGGATCAATTGAATTAAAGAGCCAAGACACCAACATGGAGTTGCAAGGCCCCCACAAGCTTGCTTCGGGTGCACCCGCATCCGCAGGTTGCATCACGGAACCATCTATGAAACCAAGCTTGTTTTTGGCACGAAGCGCATTTCTCATGGCCTTCTGCCACAAATCATAGTTGTCTCCCTTCAACACGCAAGAGCTAATCATGATTCCTGGGTTCTCGGACGCGTGGAGAAAGAAAGGAGATGATCCATCAATAAGTTTGGATGAAGTCGTCTCGCTTTTCTTACCACCACCGGTGTTGCCGTCGCCGTCGCCTGCCATGAGATGCTCGTGCGTTTAGGGCTCTGATACCATAACAAGAAACAATTTGTGAAAAAAATATTTTATTGATTTCTGTTGTGTTTTACAAGATGGCTACATCTCCTATATATTGACATCTAAATTACAGAATAAAATCTTTGCAAATCTAAAACCAAATCTTTCTATATATCTAAAATACATGCTTGATATACTTAGCTAATCTAGCTAATCTTTCCGTAATACATACTTCTGAACTACTCTCTATAATCGAAGAATTAAATTATTTTGCTTGAATATGAATATCGAAACGAACACTTACATGATAGCATGATGGCTTACAGAGATCGAGCTATGATTCTAGATTAACAAACGTATTCGAAAGTAATTATAATGGCAAGAGGATATCAAACGAAAATTATTATTCAAATATTCGCTATCTATTTTAAATTTTAACCAGATAATTAACATCAATTCTTAGTATACTCATCAATCACATGACTTACATAGACCTAGAACATATATCTTTTGCATGATTGCGTATGTTTAGATATAATTATTTTTTGTTGTTGTTTTTTTTTTTTTTTGGTTAACGAGATTCGATTACGCGACATTCAATATTTTGAGCAGGAAAGTGTATACATACTGAATTAACTTAACCCTACTTTACATGATTCAATCTACTGTCACGTCTACCACCCATTTTTTCCCCATTAATTTTTAAGTTTAGGCCCTCCCGTCCGACTCTTCTCCATGAGCTGAAATATAGTCCGCTCTATAATATTTTTCAGTTAAGTTTGGTCTGGTCATAACTCCTTTTAGTTCTTTTAACCCTACACAATTATTAAGTTCTAATAATTTAATTTCACAACATTTTAGAACCTTTGGCCATGTGTGATGACATTTTTCATAATTTGATCGTAATCTAAATGCATGTGTATTTGTGAACAAATAATGAATCACTCACTGAAAACGGATTCATAATTTGTGTTTAATATGGGGGAATTGATTTGTACCCAAAAAAAAAAAAGAAAGAATGGTGCTGACATACGCAATTACTTTTGAATTGGCTTACATGATTAAACACAAATTAAGTTGAACAAAATTAGAATGATAAAAACGGCAGAAACATGTTTTCTTTGACAGTTTGACATAATTAAGTAGGGTCGCAAAACTCCACCACTTCCATTTAATAGAAACAGGCAAAAAGAAAAACTTTAAACACATGACACATCAATGCTAATTTCCGTACCGAATTAAGAGACAGAAATAGAGGGAACAACATGGAAGATGCTAGGATATAACAATCATCTAAGAAAATTACAAACAAGATCGATGGACCAAATTACAACACAGTCTTTTACTCAATTCAGTTCCAACACACATAAAATCACAATAAAAAAAAAATAATAAAAGGAAGGAAAGATCATCGGACATGGAGAGGACCAGAGGCAGGCGCCGGAGTATTATCCTAATTATCAGTGCGCACGCGGAGTGGCTTGGGGCATTTGAAAGAGAAGCACTCCATGGAGACTCCTTTACCCCCATACTCTGGGAGAGCTCTCAAGAAAGCATCAATCTCGGCCCTTGAGAGCAATGAAAAACCTTCTTGACGGGGAGGAGGAGCGTGGTACCTAACGTCGCAGAACTTGGAGTTGAAGTCCCCTTGATTGCGGGTGCTAACTATGCGCTTCCAGCCCGGAGGAGGCACTGGAATGTTGGGTACATCAAGGGCCCAGAACAGGCTCTCGTCGGTCTCTGGGAAAACGTCTTGCTCGTCTGTGCAATTGACAATGCACCCCCACATCCTTGCATGTTGGCAGATGAATGGATATATGGTTGCATGTGCTCGCACCAGCTCATACGCCTCGACAGTTGGTACGAGGCGCCACTTGCTGCATACGACACACTGCGCAGCTTGCTTCACTATCTTCGGCACCTCGGAAGCAAGCGCTAGTTTGGTGATCTTGCGTGAATTTGCAAAAATCGGCTGCTGCTGATTAGTTGCTTCCATTTTTTTTCTAATATATAATACGTTCTACCACCAAAATAGATTAAAAACGATTATGGAACAGATCAATGTTGTTTAGTGCTTCAATTTTCTATAGCGATTGAACTCACATAAATGTAAAGTATATTGAATAAAACTATATGCAAAATAATGCTTCTTTACATAAATATAGAATATAAATAGAGGGGAAAAAAATTATTACAAGCTTTGGCAGCTTGCACTTGTAGTTAATAATAATAATAAAAAAATTCTACCGTACTTCCTGAGCTATACTCTCCGTAAACAATGGACTAAAAAATTTTATAACCACAAAAAGAACACTTACAATGTCATCGAAAGTAAATAATTGCGAAATAATCACATCATCTACGGTACTTTTTAAAATTTAGCGAGGTTATTTAAACACTAGCTCCAAGTATCCTTTTAACACAAGTTCCTAATTGTAAATCACATACATAGACACATCAATATAGACCTGATACCTATTGTTATGTGCCGGACCTCAAATTTCATTCAATGAAATTGATTTTTTTTTTTTTTTTTTTTTTTTTTGGGTTTAGAAATATTTGGTAACGGCTACTAAGTGTTTTACTTCCAAATTTCCAATATATTAGAGCAATGAAAGTACAATCCTTATCCAATTTTGTGTGACTGGATCGGTTGTGACATCTAGCATGTACTCTTTGTTGTCTTGGATTTGAATTCCTTATTTTTTTAGGAAAAGAGGGAAAACTTTTACCAGCTGGCAACATATTTTTGCGACAATATACATCACTCACTTTAGAAAATTTTTAACGGGAACAATTATAAATTATTATTACACAATTTTTTTTTACAAACAGTATATTTGAAAATTTTCTTACGAAAAAAAAAATAAAAAATTACTTTTACGCAACATTTCTTTGCGACAATACATATCACTCCCGTTTGGAAATTTTCTTTACGACAAAAATATTATAACATGGTAAATCGTACTTTATAAACTTTTTTTTGAAAGGGATGGAGAGGTATAGCGCCTATTTCTCTAGTCCCGTGTATCTTTTTGGTGGTTTATATGATTTTCTCTTAGCATATATTTTATAGATCCATATAAAAATATATTGTTTTAAGTACTCATTGTGGGACTAAATTAAATTGTACCGGTCCTTTTAGCGAGCTACCCAAATTCTTTAGGTCTGAACGGCCATAATGCTTTACAATTTTGTCTTAATTGTTTTAATATTTGGATATGAATAATTTTGCATAGTGCGTATACAATTATAATTGATACAATGATTCATGCACAACAATATCTGTTTTTACAATTTAGTCAGTTATATTTAGTTAGTGCATTGTATCCGGGATGAAGTACACCTTGCCACATAAATGACTACACGAGAAAGGTGATACTGGAGATAAACATACGCTGGATAAAGAGTGAAATTTCTTTCCTTCTTTTATTTATGTCTTATGAAATGAAAAAAAATATATATAAATTTATTAATTGAACGAGTAGAGAGTTCTAATGTCTCGATTTTCTTACCAATATCGTGCCTCAGCTTTTCAGATGTTCCCAAAAATTAACATATCTTATTGCATAATTTCAGATATTTTCACTTAATAAATGACGTATAATTTGAATATATGCTTGCTTAATTAATTGGAGGTGAAATAATCAAATTGTTTCAATGTTTCAATGTGTGTCATTTTACCATCCGAACTATTTGTCACCTGATAATGTTGGGATTCAATTGCAGATTTCCTCTTAATTCGTACAATGGTTGGGATCTTTAAAAGGATCCTATTCCGACTAGAGTTGGACATTATTCAGGAGATAGTTGTTTATATTAAAAACATTCATCGATGTTATCATCTTTACTCCATAAATCATTGCGTTGTGCCTTTAGACTTTTAGCCTATCCCTAATGCTTGTATATAGATTATAGAGTCATTATAATATTTATATTAGGTAATGATTAATGCGGAGGTATTGTCCCAGTGAGATTAGAAAATTACTGAAATTCTGTTCTATGTTGCTTGTGATGTCACACTTGATCAAATATATTGCTGGTTACCCCTCGTAATTATGTTTGCTCCGATTAGAATGTTTGCATGTGTAATACTCTTCTATTTCGCTGCTTGACAATCTTATTTATTTGTTTATTTTTGGAGAATTACAAAAGAGAGGGTAGAGAAAAGAGTTTATTAGAAGACGGCAAGACGCTGAGGGATGGGGGGACAGAATTATTTGTAATTTTTGTATATTCTTTATTTAAATAATCTTTTTTTCTGACATTAGATTTATTTCAATACAATTATTTTCCCGATTTTATTTCAATACAATTATTTTCCCGATTGCGTAACAAAATTTGAAAAAAATATTATTTTTATTTGGACGGATGAAAATATTAATTATCTTACTGATAAATATTCTGAATTATATAAATAAAGTCAAAATATAAGTCGATCAAAATACTAATACAAATCAAAGCTAAATTCGACTCGAAAAATCTACACTACAGTCCAAGTGACCATCAAATAGTAATATTAAATATTCCGAGGGCACGAAACGAAAATCTTCAAACTCAAAACCCTTGGTACAACACAAAACACTACACTTGAGTCTGAGCCTGAGTCTGAACCTCCACAAAACCCTAGACTAGAATTCCCTCGCCATTGTCAGTACCTCCGGCGACAATGCCCGGAATACCCTCCGACTCCACCTCTCTGATCCCCTTCGCACTGGAAGGATCCAGTCAGCCACCTCCAGTTTACCCTCTCCAGCATGGGTTGAGAGCGCCTATTCACCGTATCCACATCTCCTGGTCACGTGGCAACCTTCTCAATGTCACATGTCTCCGCCCCCCGCCCGAGCAAGAGGACGAGATGGCCAGAGATGATGATGAGGTTGGAGGAAAGGCAGTCGAGGTACTCCTTTTTCTTTCTTTATATATTTTATTAAAGGATTTGGATCGTCTGAGGCACTTCCACAATTGGAGTGTACTGAAATTAGTCTTAGAGGTACTGAACTGGATGTCGAACTCTTGAAAAACTAAATGGTATGAAAATGAATAAGTGGGAAAATTAATTTTGGCAAATTGTACTCAATTATCATTCTGAACATTAGCTGAAAAGAGTGGGCTTTTTACTATTTTTTGTAAGGAGAACAACATGCATGCACAGCTTACATGAATGCTTGGTCAACAAAGTTAACATTGAAAGCGAAAAGTAGTACATTTTTTTTTATTCTGCTAAATGAAATGAAACAACCCAAAAACTTCTTTTACTCATTTTGGTAAAAATTGTAGATAAGAACCTTATGGCCTCTGTATTGTAGGACATTAATTTGGCACCATGAAATAGGTCATTAACTTGTTGCCTTAAGAAAAGAACTGTAGAACTATTATTTTAACCATGGAAATATTTTGTTTATCACAGGTTATGCTTGGTGGGGCAATATTGGAAGGCAACATAGGAGAACATAAGAGGCGTAGAATTGCATATGAGTCGGTCAAGAGCTATGCATTTTTACACGATAAAAAGATGAGCCTTGCAAAGATGGAAACTGGGGACAATCTGTCAGCCCCAGCTCTCACCTACTGGTACAAATTTGTAAATGCTTTCATCTCGTTCTTCTTCTTTTTTTCTGTTTGCAGTTTTGCATAAGGTTATGGTAAATCAAAAAACCAACTGTGCGTCTTAGACACTGCTTGAAGAGGACAGGATTTTTTTTTTTTTTTTTGGGGGGGGGCGGGGGAGGGTAAAGCAATTTTTTTTCCTTGTATCTGTTTCTGTTGGGAATGACATTTCTATATAAAAGCTTTTATTTATTTACTTCTATTATTTTAGGTGGCAGTACACTCTTGAGTACAGTAAAAGCATAAGAGATATACTTGGCAATGCAAGACTGCATCGCCCGTTAATAGAAGACCCAAAAAATTTTCTGAAGGTGATGTTTTTTTTTCTTCTTCTTTACATTGTGCTTTAGAACCATGATATGGATCTCTTATATAGGTTGCCATATATCCTGTGCTGTTTCTTGGCTTGTGGTTCTCATTGATGGTTATTGTAGAATGAAGAGTGAATTAAGACAGATTCGTTTTAGTTGAGGCAAAGTCGTGTTAAATTGAGTCCTATGTTGCATGATTGAGGCAATGACTAGTTGGGGAATGAAACTTATCTTTTTTGCACAATCGAGTTATAAGCAAGCAATTTAAGGAAGATGGAAGCTTTATTTTAAATCTGAAACAAATTTAGGTAAAACTTAGCAATATGGTTACCAGATTGCTTACTTGAGGGCATAAAAGAAAAAAAAATTGGTTTTGCTTGTTGTTATTAAATTGCAAAGATTTATTTCACAATCAAGAGTTCAAATACAAAAATGGTCAAGACAATTGATGTTATACATTATGTTGAACTTCACGTTCCACAATTTCAAAGAATAATTGAGGCTTAATTACAATCCATGGGTCTTATTTTCATGCCATGCTTTATATATTTATTTGAAAACTAATTCTGTTACAGCCAGAGGAGGTCGAGCAACCAATTGGTACAAAGGCTGCATGGGAGTTAATGGAGATATTTTATGTAGATATGCAATTGCTGAGTTGGCTTCCTGAGCGGCTAGTTGATTGGTTAGAAGTATGCTATTTTGCACCCCAAATACATGAATTTGCTCTTCTGTAGGGAAATTTGATAAGTGCCCTTACAAATAAAGAATTTAATATCATATATATTCTTGCAAAATGAGAAATATTAACATATGCAAATTATTCTCCTTTTTTTTCTCTAATTTGTAAAATTAAGAAATCGAGAAGGCTATATGGAAAATAGACAGAACCAAATTTGAAAAAGGAAGGCGTATGGAGATATATATTAGGATTGTGCACCATATTGTCTGTTAGAATTGTGCACCATATTGTTTATTTTATGCCCTGTATTACATTGCTGATGAACACATGAAATTACCCTTTCTAGAGTCTAGTTGTGTAGACATTTAGTTTGAGAAATACTGAATTGTATCCCTGGAAAATATTGATAATAAGTTCCTAACTACCCTTTCAACAAGAACCAAACTGCACTATTTTAAGCTTTATTCATGGAGGGTGGGCATATCATTATTAATTGTTGTTATTTGAAGAAAATCAGGAAAAGAAGGGTATGAGTGTTATTATATGCATTTATTATTATTATTTACTTTCATGTGGATGGCCATTCACCTGGTTATAGTAAATTTTATTTTTGTCCAGGAGTATGATAGCCTTTTGTCCAAAACGGAGACGGTCCACTCGAAGCTTGCAAATCTGCAGAGAAAGGTCACCAGCATGCAGGTAATTGTTTTTCGTGTTGCTTCAAATAATAAATCTATTTCAATTTTTTTTTTTGTTTTTGTTTTGTGCTGCTTCAAACAAAAAATTTATTTCATTTTTTTTATGCTATTTTCTCTTGTTCCTTTCCTTTGAAGCTTATAAAGTGTTATTAAAATAAATTTTCTTAGTGTAGGTGGTTGAGGATGAACCTGGTTACTGGAATGGACTTGCTGCCGCACTTGCTGTGGGATGGCTTGATGTGGTGGTAAGCTACTATTATCTTAAGCAGAGCATGTTGGTTACCGATCTATGGGAAACTAATAGGCAACTTAGGAAATTATCTTATATATCTTGTTGTTTGATGTTTTCCAGCCTCAATGTGGTGGAAATTAGATATTGGAAGGGTACTAATGGGTACTCAAGTTCTGAGATGTGCTTGTTTGTAAGATAGCTTAAGATTTTTGTACTTGATTTTCAGGCGAAGCTTTTGAGGCTACATGGATCTTATGACCCTGATCAATTTGATAAGCGAGAGGTTTGTTGCTGTATATTAGTTGAACTGAATTAGTAAATTATTACATATTATCTTGTTCTACATTCTTTTAATACTCTTTCTTGAACAGACAGAGAATGGATTGGTGGAGGCTGTGGTCCTCCTTGTCTCTGAAATGCCTCGTATGCGACCTAATCTGTCGAGTGGAAAATTAGGGATATGTTATCAAACCAAACATGATTACATAAAGGTTTTACTATATGCTTTTTTCTTTTTTTACTGGTTTGTGAAACACTTTACAAGACCCAATCCTATCTGATATTTTGAAACCATTTCTGGCCGTGCCAAATTGTAAGCTGAAAATTTACAGTGTAAGGCTGTCAACCATCAATAACTGATTTCCTACTTGGTCATTAGAGGCAAAAACAACAACAACTAAGCTTTTTAGTCACTAGAGGCAAGCTTTCGAAAATTAAACTTCAGAAGGAATAAGTAGGTTGAATCACTAAAAGTTCCACAATAAATAATGCATGATGATGAGACTGTTATTTAAACCAACCTGAGTTAGAACTTGAACTGAATTTGCTCATAAGGTTCTCTTCCATACTATTTGAGAGTCCTGTAAGTCTCTCTTTTTTTCTCCTAAATTTCCTCATGTTGCTGTAAACTGTAAAGCTTAAGAAAGTTCAAAAATTAACTTCATGTCTAGGGTTTGGAAAAATGGCGGGCCAAGGTAAGTGGTCTGGAGTCGAGTCCTTTCTGGGTACATTGCAACCACCGTCCAACCCGAGATGGCTTAATCAATTTGCTTCATATATTACTCGGAGATGCAAAACATATTGCAGATGCAACATCCCATTGGTTGGAGCTGTTTATCTCCCACCTTCTTTATATAAGGCCTCTAACAAATGTAAATTTCTGTTCATTCTTTTGTTCTTTTCCTATCTTGCACAAGTAGCCTTCAAGCTATCAGATAGACAAACAATTACTGTACATGCATCCTATTTCCCATACTGTAGCAGGCAGACCCTGTACAAGTATGAGCCAGCATTTATAATGATTATGTTGTTGTGGAGGCTTACGGTTAAGGTTTTCATTTTTCAATGCCAATTATCATTTCCTGGTGAATATTTTTTGTTTTATAATTTTTATTTTTTCTTGGCCATCTAATTGCAATAGTGAGGGTAATTTGGGTTAACTGAGGTTGTGAGGTCGAGTAAAGCAAGGTTAAATTAATACTTACAAAAATTGGGATGCTGAGCAATTTGAAAATAATAACTAATCAGGGATTAGAAGGGATGGGCAACCTAGCAGAGAAATGTATGCATCTAAAACCATCAGCTAATAATGGATTGACGAGCCTTTTAGTTGGTATTCTTTCTGAAAATCCAGAGGTGAGTTTAAACACAAGCTGTCAATTTTTCTTTCATTCTTATTTCTTTATTCTCCTATTTATTTAGAATGAGATTTGTCAATCAACCTTCTGAATTTTTTCAAGGACTTGGTTTTTGTACTGTCCTTTTTGTGTTCATTATTTTAAGAATTTGACGTAATTGTTTTGTTTTTATTTTCTTTAGATTGTCTTAGCAGATTGCTTGAAAGCATTTGGACCATGGTAAGTTGAGCTATGTTTAGTTTTTCTCTATCAGAGGTTGGGTACACATCTCAAAAATTACTTGCCATCAAGGCGGAACACCAGCCAAAAGAAGGGGCCCAGAAGGAAAATAAGAAATTGTATACCAAAAGCCAACTTTCTGTAGAAAACATTACTAATTGTATTGAAGGTTTAACTCTAGTTACTGTTTATTTTGTTTATGTTTCAATTAGTGGTTGTTTACCCTTATCTATGGCAGTATACCAACTGGTAGATAAGTAGTGTTTCAATTTTATATTAGTGAAGTGCAAATTTCTTACTTTTTGGATACATTAGGATAGTTGCACATGCTGTGGACTTGCTGACAGCCAACAGTGAATACACTGATGGACTGTTGAATGAAGAGAGATACCAACTGGGTGGTGCCAGCATAGGGGAGCTCTATATGCTTGTCTATGCACAAGCGTTGGCTTCGCATCCTTTGACTTGGCAAGTAGGCTTCCAAAACCCTACACCAAATAAGACTGCCTTTCCAAATTTAATTTGTTGTTACTTTTATTCAAATAGTGCCATGAGTTTACTTTCTTTTGACATGTATTTGTTCTTTACTTGATTGTTATTATTTGCAAAGCGAGACCCATACTTTTTGAGTTGTTTTGCAAATAATGCTTAATTAGTGGATTGGTGCCAGAGAGAAGTACATTTGTAACATGCTGATAACTGTTGTTCCCACCTCTGAATTAAAATGTCCAAGCCAACTAAATTTAGCAAAGGTTGTTTTGATATAGTGAACTTTGGTTCAAGCAGTTGTTATTATATATAAGGTCCCATTTTTTTATTGGAGATATCCAGAACTCATATCTACTATTTTCTAATACCTCCCTTCAAGGTTGCTCCGGCTTATCTCTCGACATGCTTAAACCAAGGTCGAGGTCTCTTGGAGATTTTACTTCTGAGTCAACCTGTGCAAAATTATCGTGTCATCCTGAAGGTGATTCTTCTGATTGTTGATTAATACAGTCATGTGATGGATATGATTGACCTCCAAAAGCTTCTCCTAAGCATTTATAAGAAAATTATTTTATGCCTTCCCAAAATGCTGTCAGAAAAGCACCTTAAAATGGCTAAGATACCTTTGAATCTTAGAACTATGTTTACTGTGAATTGTGGAATCAGATAGAAGCAACAAATAATTAGGGCATTTTAGTTAGTGCTTTTGGGAGGGTGATACTTTGTCTGTTTTGAAGTCATGGAAGATTCACCTGAAACTTATCAACATATTGTAATGCAGGTGGTATATTCTACCACCCTTTTCCAAACAAATAGTTGAATGCTACTATTCCAGTAGATATAAGCAGTAAATATAAAGCTATGATAGAAGATTAATTGTAATTTATTTCATATGCTTGATTCTCATTCTTTCTTTGTTACCAGACTTTGGAGATTTGCCATTTATATGAACTGGGAAACATTAGCACCCACATTATGAAGGTATATTGCTCCCTGTTACCCTTTTTGGTATTTTTTTTTCCAGCATAGGAGAAACTTGAGGCCACCTCATCCCTGCAAAATGTGGTACTAGCTTACTAGGAAGGGAATACCTTTTAGTGTCAAATGATAATTGATCAGCTCCTTGTACTAGTTATTTTTGCTTATACTGCTAGTTACTAATCCGTTAAACCTTTGATATCATATTCATATGCTACCTTTTATGTGGCATTATTAGAAAAGGCTTGAGAATGATGCCAATAGACACCATTTAAAATATAATCAAGTGAAAAAAAAAAATTGTACGCCACATCAACTAGGAAGCAAGTATTTTATCCATACTGTCAATAAACAACAAATGTTAGGGGGCTGTTTGGTGATTGCTTATTAAAACTCAAAATAATTATCGTTGAGGGAATCATGATTTGGGATATTTTTTTCAAAACCAGGAAAAGTTTTTTTGACTATATTCTTGGTACTTAAACATTTATATAATAATTTGCAGATGGCAGGAATGTACCAATGGAAACATGGTCATAAAGGATTGGGGATTTACTGGTTTCAACAGTCACGTGACAAAACTCGACTTGGTCAAATTGCACACAAGCTGTTTGATAATATTGGCAAGTCATTGTCTGATGATAGTTTCAAGGTGGTGATCCTTTTTGTATTCTTCACTTAAATCTCTGTTCCATATTGCCCTTCTATACCAATTGATTTAGTTTCAAGGATTTAAACTAGAGCCTGCAAACACCCAGGACAAAAATTTTATATATATATTTTTTTTTTTCATGTTTCTGTGGTTTGGGTTGACAGCAAATGATTAGAAGATTGGTGTGCTGTTAACTTGTTATTTGATTAACACTGAAAAATGATATTAATTGTTCTTGCAAAGAGATATCAAGTAATATTTTAATAATTGACAGCAATGGGAAGGTTTAATGGAATTGCTTGGTTCAGATGTTGGCATAGCTGGAGGTCTTGAGTTTCTTCACAAGTATTCATCCACTCCCTTAGAGACTTTTTCTTACTATTTTTAGTGTCAAATGATAATTTTTTTTAAAAAAAAAACAATAGGTATCGTGAATTTAAAAGATCACTGCAACAAATTGTTCATGGAGGGACAGCTGAAGCTGCTAAAAAGAGTACCTTGTTACTTGTTCAGGTGCCTCACTTTCCTTTTGGTTTTGTGTATATATTCTTACAACTATTCGGGGACGTTTTATTTGATCCTTACAAAGAGTAGTATGTTACAACTTTTTTTCGTTTTAAATTTTCCAGCTTATGAGAAATCCTTCCACGCCACAGCGATTCTGGCTTCCTCTTCTGCTTGACTCAGTAAGTATTGCATGAATTATGAGGTCTTCCCTTTATATACATGTCACAGCTGGCCATGAGTTTATCCTGTTGTTTTTTGGGTACAGCGCATGATAAATAAAATTTCACCAGAATTCTCCAAGTAACATAAGAAGATAAAATGACTTAGTAACATAGGAAATGCTAATAAAAGATGGCTGCACCACACCTTATGTACTTCGTTTAAGTAGAACATTCGTGTTCAGATTTACAAAACTAATCTTAGTATATATTATTCTTGGCATAACTATTTTCTTTTAATTATAAATCAGGTGAAGTTACTTGAGTGGAGAAGTGGGCCACTTTTAGGTGTTTCAGAGACAAACCTGTTGCTAGGCAAGTTGCAGGAGTTATCCATGGCCAAGTTGCGACCTGACTACCATGGAGGTGAACTTAAGCCTAATGCACTTGGTGATGTTCGATTAGCTCTGGCAAAAAACCTTGGCCGAGCTATCCTTGAAGAATCATGATTTTCATTTTTTTTGTTGTTGTCTTTATTATTCCTACAATAGTGAGGGTTACTTTGTACGACTGTATATTAAATTAGATGAAAGGGTAGTTAACCTTGTACGAGTTGTGAAATTGAACATCTTTGCCTCGGTGTACCTTCATTCTCAGTTTTCTTAGTTGTAATTATAATTAAAATATTATGACGCCCATAAGATCTATGTTGACATCCAAACTTATTTGGTACCAGCGGCAACCCATAAAACGTTTGTCAAAATTAAAACGGTAGAACTGTGGTCTAATATCCTGTGGCGCATCGTGCGTGCTCCGACAACCCGCATTCCACGCATGCCATTTGTTAGTTTTCTCCACTGAAGCGTCGATGCGTTATCCAACCAATCAACCGTCTGATCTAAATGAACGGTCAGATATCTCTGGGATTAATTCTTCATCGACGCAAATCGCAGAATCCTCAGAATCCCCTTCTCCAAGCTTTTTTTTGAAAAAGAGAAAGCGAGAGAGAGTGAAAGGAGTAAAGCCTTAGTTCTTCATCGACGCAAATCACAGGAAATCGAGCCCCCGCAACTATCTCCCTCTCGATCCTCCACCTCTTCTCTTCTCCGCCGACTACAAACCAAAAGTTGTTTCTCCTCTGCCACGAACAGCTTCTTCCAGTCTTTTAAATTGCGCAAAAGAGGCTTTGCGCACTTTTCTTGTACTCATTTTTCGTCTGAAATCTCCCAAATAAAACTGCTTGAGAAGTAAGTGAGAAAATTGAAAGCGAAATTCGAGAGAGAAGATGAGTAGAGGCACAGGAGCTGGATACGATCGCCACATCACCATCTTCTCCCCCGAAGGCCGCCTCTACCAAGTGGGTATGTTATGCATCATTCATCATTTCATTTCTTAGGCTTTCTATGGCAATGGGCTCAGATAAAGGCTTATTAATTACCTTGTGCTGAATGAATTTTTGCTTTTGATTTGTTTTGGAAAGAGTATGCGTTCAAGGCTGTGAAGGCGGCTGGAGTGACTTCAATTGGAGTGCGCGGAAAAGATTCAGTTTGTGTTGTTACCCAGAAGAAGGTCCCTGTAAGTCTTCTTTTCTTTTGCCATCTCTGCTCAATTTTTATGCCCAAATTTTACCTATTTCTTTTATGCTTTGGTGCCATCTATACTATGCAGTTGAGATATGAACTCAAGGACCAAGGAAATTGATAATGAGGCCTGAATCTGTTAATAAAGTTCTCCAATTTTCATTCAATCAGAAACATGAAAAATCTGGTTGAAGAGCCATAATTATTACTGCCTGTGAAGTTTAGGGAACTAAGGCTAGGTACGAGTTTCTCTGGTTGGTGTTGCACAGGACAATTGTAACTTTTTTGAGTTCTAAATGGGAGGAATTCAGTTTTTAGTTCACTTAATTTGAGTCACAGTACACTTTTTGGTTTTCCTTGTAGGATAAGCTACTGGATCAAACTAGTGTCACCCATCTCTTTCCCATCACCAAGTATCTTGGGTTACTCGCCACTGGCATCACAGGTTTCTATTTCTTTTCTTAATTTATCATTTCTAGCATCAGTTATACTATTATAATCTTATTGTAGGCACTGATAGTGTTTTATTTTTTATATGATATGCAGCTGATGCAAGGTCACTTGTTTCCCAAGCAAGGAACGAAGCTGCTGAGTTTCGCTTCAAATGGGGTTACGAGATGCCTGTTGATGTTCTTTCCAAGTGGTATTGTTTTCTACTATAACTTGAGTGGAAATCTTCTCTGTTTGTATGATGCAATTTTGAAAAGAACCATGCATTGTAATTAACTGCATACGATGTGGTTAATAGCCAAAAATATTGTTGATAATTTTTCCTTTTCATAACTTCTATAAATGTTACATTTCGAAGAGAATCTTGTGTTGTAGGATAGAATGCATAAACCTCTATCAATGTGGTTGTAGCCAAATGTTTGTTATTTTTTTCATAAATTCCTGAAATCTTTGATAAATGAGGGATATATTTCAGATTAATGTATTATGTGATTACTCAAATCTATGCAGGATTGCAGATAAGGCACAAGTATACACACAACATGCTTATATGCGGCCCCTTGGAGTTGGTAAGTCTCATTTGCTTTGTATAATGCACACAATAGCCTCATCTTTACCTTAATTTGGATAATTGATTTCTCTCTTTGATCTTTTTCATGGCAGCTTCTATGGTTCTGGGTATTGATGAAGAGAAGGGCCCTCAGCTATTTAAGTGTGATCCTGCTGGTCATTTCTTTGGGCACAAAGTAATTTAAATTTCAAAATATTTATTTAATTGTTTTGAATAAGGAAATTAATGTCTTTACGCAGATCTGATGGTAGGATTTGTTCTTGAAAGTTCCAATAGTTAGTAAAAATGACAGGTAAAAAGGAATTGTTATGACAAATTGCTACGCAAAATGACAAGTATAAGAAATTGTTATAAAAAATTGCCACGCAAAATGACAAGTAAATATTGTTACAAATTTAGGCAACAAGTGCAGGGCTGAAGGAGCAAGAAGCAATAAATTTTCTAGAAAAGAAAATGAAGAACGATCCCGCTTTCTCTTATGATGAGACTGTCCAGGTTTTTTTCTTATTAATTTCTTCCTTTTATTAGTTTAATCATGTTTTTACAGTTTTGAGATTGAACTGTTGGTGACTATTGTGTTAGCTCTATTTTTGAAAACAGTTGCTCAGGTGTGTTTTGTTTGTGTATTACAGACTGCGATATCTGCGCTGCAATCTGTGCTGCAAGAAGATTTCAAGGCAACAGAAATTGAGGTAGTGCCTTGTTTATGTTCGTGAAGCCTAATGCTTCATAGTCTGTCCTGCATTGTTGCATTTCATTATTTTTTATAACATTCTCTAATGATCATACTTTTTTTCAAGCTAAATATATTCAACTTCAACATGAAAGGAATACATTAGCCAATGGTTATTATTTAGGCTTCTGATTTTGCTAAAACAGCTAGAATATAATTCCATTACATCTCACATGTTGCTACATCCCTGTTGGTCCTCAATTCATTGCCTGGTTCTTGTTTGTTGCTTGGCAATTGGCATAATTGATAGCAATTTATGTTTAGTTCAGCATTACCAATTTTTTTCCCCCAGCTAGAAGATTCAACTGTCATTTCAATTATTGTTCTGGTTATTGTGAAAGATGTTGATGAAATAGAAAAATAAATTAACTGCTAAAATTGTGTTGAGCAGGTAGGAGTTGTTACCGAAAAGGACCCAGTCTTCAGAGTATTGTCGACAGAAGAGATTGATGAGCATCTTACAGCTATCAGTGAGCGTGATTAAAGGGCACCTTTCTATATTATTGTGTGCTTTTGGTAGTAAAGAACAAAGCTATGAAATCAGTTTGTTTTCTTGTTACATGTTCTTTGTTGGACGAATAGGTGTATTTGAACTTTCTCATCCTGATGTTGAATCATGATATCATTATTGTTCAGATTACCATATTTCCTTGATGCTCTTCTCAAACCGGCTGATGGGGCCTTTTAGGACCTTGACATTTAACTGATGGATTTACGATTGAGTAAATTATGGACTAAAATAAGCACCTACTTTGCTCATCCCTATCTGCTATTGCTGTACCTAATTTGCTAAAAGTAACATCAGAAAATATGTAAAAGGTACCCTTGCTTCGAATTAAAGAAAACTGGTTCATTGATGAATTATCATAAATGTGAGATGTAGTCATGTAGGGTCCTGTGAGTAAAGGCGACCAAATGTCAAACTAGGATTTGTTTTGCATAAGTTTGCTTCCGAAACCTATACGGCTATACCATAATGAACAATTGGGTGTTAGCCTTTGCATATTAGAGGAACAGTAGATGCTTGTATTTCTTCACACTTTAGACAACTTGGAACAGGCGAATCTAATCTTGTGAAATCCTGTAGCTCTCTACATTGTTCGAACTTTTATTCCTGAATTGCATTCAATAGCAAAATAGAAGTAACAGATTCAAATTGCAAGAAAACCAGGGTAGAATGTCAAAGCCATAGCCGGAGCCAAATGAACTTGCTTATGTCTTTTGCTTAAACTCATTCAGAGCTGTTGCATAGGATTGTGATTGGAGTTGTATGGAAATAAGAATTGTAAAAGTTAAGACAAAGACAAATGAGACCAGAAGATAAGCGTATCAATATCAATCCCCTCCAAACAAGCTCTCAATTACGAAATGTATATCTCTAACTTATTTCCCTTTCCCCTTGTCAATTCCTCAATTTCTTCAGTTTTGAGTTTTGACAGGGGAGAAAGGTAGCACACCGACACCGCACACCCCCTTCCATGATGCATGATGACAATGGACCAGGATCCTCTGGACGTTTTTTTGAAACGTCCAGTGGTAGTTTTTGATCGGAGCCGTCCGATTTAATCTCGACGGTTCATTTTTTTCGGGCCAATTATTTTTTTTGGGAGTGTTAGAATTCACGGGGCTCCTTTTAGCCGTTGAGATTAAATCAGACGGTCCAGATCCCAAAAACGTCCACTGGATGGCCAATGACAATACCAACATTTCTCACCACCTTATTTAAGTCCTAGCGGGCTCAATTGTGTTAGTGGGCTGTTGGCCCATCATCACCGAACCGAACCGAATCAAGCCGAAGCTTCAAAGGAGAGAGCGCTGATTCTCAGTCGGCGCTTTTCACTTTTTCAGTATCACTCTCACTACTCTCCTCCCTTCCCTTTCACTCTCACAGTCTCACTCACTCCGGCAGGCGGCTGCCATGGCGATGTCGTGCCAAACGGACCGTCTCTCGAGCCTCCCCGACGAGCTGCTCGTCACACTCCTCTCTTTTCTGCCGACTGAGGTCGCGGCTCGCACCTCCGGCCTCTCGCACCGCTTCCGCCACCTCTGGAAGGCCATTCCTTCCTTGCGGCTCATCTGCCGCCGAAACCAAGAAGACAAATTTATTTCCATGGCCGATAATGCCCTCCTCCGCCGCCATCCTTCCCACCCGCTTCTCAGCTTGTGCCTAAAGTTCTGTTATTATTGTAATGCATCTCTCTTAGACTCATATATACCTTCCCTGCTTGCCAAAGCCGTCTCTCTTGGCCTGCGCCACCTCGCCGTCAAAGGTTATTTGGATCTTCTGCCTATTCTCCCAAGCATTTTCTCTATTGACTCTCTCGAGTCCCTCTCACTTGCGTCACGATTTTATTATAGCACCAGGCCATCTCTTATATTTCCCTCTGGATTCACTTTAACCTGCCTCAGAAGCCTCTCCCTTCAATTATATGATGTCGAGCCAGCCAGTCTCAACCAACTTGTTTCTGAATTGTGCTCCTTGGAGGATCTATCCCTTGAGAATTACGACATCGATATGGATATCATTAGCCTTTCATCCCGAACAGTAAAAACACTCAAATTGATACTTTATTGCTCAGGACTCAATACCTTAGGGTTGTTTCTACCTTCATTGGAGTCACTTCATTTAGACACATATGGATCTTTTTCTAGTCTGTTTCACATCCATGGACAATTTCCTTTGCTCAAGAGAGCTTTCATTATGCTTGATGAAGTTCAGGGAGAAGATGTCAATGCTGTTTCAAAGTTGCTGAATTCTCTTGGCCATGTGGAAGAGCTAACCCTGCATGTTGAGGAGAGTGAGGTCATAAGCCCATTTCATCTCTCTGCTATTTTTGTAATTTTTTTTTTTCCTTTTCATCCTTTTGTCCATGCATATTTATGTTGTGCTCTCTATGCATCTCTGGTGCAAGCCCATCTTCTATTGCTCAGATCTGTGTATTAAAGCCCATCTTCTATTGCTGCCCAGATCTGTTTATTAAACCTTTCAGTTGGCCACCTCTTTTCTAAATTTAAATTAGATGCTATATTGGGGAAATGACATCACAAAGTGAATTGTAAAATATCAGCATAAACTGAAAAAAAAATAAACCTAAAAATGTTTGTGTCAGATTGGCCGAGTCAAAACAGACTGAACGTATATTAGAATAAAGTCTAGGCATGGACCTGATTTGCTTATGCCTGCGACAACACCTCTATGTAGGTTGTATATATGGGAATTCTAGATTTCTGCTTGGTTATCCTTGATTTTTTTTTTTCTTTTTTTGGGTGATTTTTTCAGTATGTGAAGTATCCGGAACCTATCTTACTGCAACCAGGAAAAGACTTGCTGAAGTTTCCTAATCTGAAGCACTTGGATGTGGTTCTTTGCTTTCATGAGCACAACTTTGAAGCCATCATCATGATGCTACATAATTGCCCAGTTCTGGAATCAGTGAAGCTTGTTCATAAGGTGCATGTCTTTTCTCGGGCTTTTTATTTTATTTTATTTTGTTGTAATTCATACTCTGCTGTAATTTCATTTTGTGTGCTAACATATGAATGCGTGAAGGTTCTTTGATGGAACTGTTCCTTCTGTTTTGCTATCCTTGGCCTAACTTTTACTATGTACCTGATTTCATTCAGTTGACCATTATAATTCTGACTGAGACGTCTGTGAGTTGTTTTTAACCCTGTATTATGTTTATAAAAATTGTTATTTTATCGGTTAGTATTCTCATCGTTTCATTCTAATTTTTCGAGGAAATCATGAAAAAAAAAATACTCTGAAGTATCTTAAGTTTTAAGGAAATCATGGAAATAAAGTCTGAACTATCTTTAGGTTCAATTGAGCCCCTAATTCTTTCGTTTGTTGAAATGAACCTTGGACTTCTAGTTGGTTCAGTCAGATTCTTTGTTAGTCATTTATATCGGTACTACCGCAACTACGATAAATGAGTTGCTTATGTTACATGATTAAACCTAGATTTTGAAACGAAATAGATAAGTGGAACCCATGCTCTCTATACGCCAAAATGAAATAGATTTTGACACCATAGGTTCTATATTTTCACCTTCCCCTATCTCAAGGGTTATTCATTGAAATATATGTTGAAAGGAACTAATTTACTGGTATGTCTAAATATAACTATGTAATCTGCAATTTCCTAAAGGTAGGAATTCTTTACAAAAGAGTTAAGTAGAAAGAGATAAGGATAAGTCCAGCAAATTATAATTTAAGTTTAAATGGCTCCAATAGGTGCATCAAGGGGAAAGTAGAATTCTAGCCAAGACTTTTCTATACAATTGGAGATTACATCAATAAAACACTGATTAAATTATAATTGCAAAAAAATTTAGTCTATTTTAGACTTTACCCAATTCAGGTTCTTGCTTTTTTTTTTTCTTTGTCCGTGGTTGTTCTGTTGTAACGTTACAGGTTTTTATTTTGTTTCCAAAATGGAACGCGTTCCGTCATATGTTTATGTGAAATACAGTTGAAATTAAGTCATTCCGTCACGTTAACGGAAACAAATATTTGATACACGTTTGAGTACAAAACAATCGACAGAACAAATCTTATGCATGCATTGTTCTGTCTTCATCGAGATTGTGACACACATACACCCTTTACTCCCTTTCTTGGTGATTCTTTTTTTAAAACTTATAAATGGGTGGTATTTGGAAAAATAAGGAAATTTTTTTGCCAATGTATTACTAGTCATAGATCATAGTTTTATTTTTGATATTTTTGCCAACTTTTCGATCATTATAGCCAGAAACTTGAGCAGATTTCATACTATTCATGGTTCAACCCGGTTGTTGAGCTGCTGAGGCATAAGGAACGTGGTCAATGTAAATCCACATCAATTTATAAAATTAGATTGCATTGAGACCCTCAGTGATTACTCCACTGAACAAGAATGTTAGCTTCATTGTTTGTCTTTTTTTTTTTTTCTTTTTGGGATAACCATTTGGGTTTTCTCTATTAAGCTTGACACTTGCCATTTGCCAAGGATGGAGTAAATTAGTTTTAGTTATGCGATACATAGGTGCCAGGTTTCTTTCATGTTGGCGTCCTCTGTTTGTTTATCTTCTTCTGAAATGCTCTAGTATATTTCTACCAACTGTATGTGTTTTTTTATTTTGAATTTTTTCTTATAGATCCCAATGTTCACTGGTGAGCCAAGCGAGAGGAGAAGGAAAGATTGGCGATCTAAGCTGCCGCGTAATGCCGATGGTAATTACCTTTATGCTTATTTTAGAAATCTCCATTTAGGGGAGGATAAAAAAGAATTTATGAAGTTGCTGGGTAAGAAATGTAGCTCTAAGAGGCATGCAAAGAGCTAGGAGTTGGTGTAGATATTGTTGTTGAGCTAAATGAAGTCATTTTCATTGTTTTGCTCGTCTAGAGTATTCTGTTTAAGCTAAACATATCCTTAGACTTTGAAATTGCAGAAGCGTGTAATGGAATCAATGGTGCTGTTATTTGTGGCTTGTCTGTAAATTAGGCTTAAATTTTGTCTTGCATGTATGTTGCTGTGGTATGCGTGCTTGTAGCTTATTCCGTTGGTCCTTTGTGTTCATCCATGGTATTGTTTATCTAGTTTAAAGTAATTACTGAAATAGAATTCTGCCTATTTAGAAGATGCATCAGATTGAAGGAGAGAACTTGTTTGTGGAGCTTGTTTTCCTAGAATTCTTCCTAATCTCCCCACTTCTACTTATTGATCGATCTCAAAACAAGTTCTTAGTATTACCGATGTAAATCGTTTGCAGTGATAGCTGAAGGGTCGAATCCACAGGGACGGACTATTCAATTCCTAAGTTATTTATTTAATCTAATTAGGTTTACAAAGGGATTGGATACAAAAGATAATTGAGAAATATATTTTTGTTGTTTTCGAGTTAAGATGTAAGAAAAGTAAGATACATGATGCAATCCTTAGGTTTAGACAATCACAACTCAACAACGAAGCATGGTTTCAAACAACTACTTCTGTTAGGAGTGGAACGGACCATTCTGCGACTTAGGCGGTTCGTTCTAACCTCTGTCACCCTCTAGAACTGCCCATTCTGACTGGAACGCCCCCCTCTCGGGCGATCCCGTTCCAATACTAGAACGGTCTGTTCTAAAGAATAATATTTCAATTGCTAAGTTAATTAAGATTAGAAGTCTGTTTTAATGTAGGATTAATGATCTAATTAGGGAAGGATCTACTCTAACTCTCGTTTAGGTAGGATTCCTTAACCAAACCACCTCTCCTCTGAGAAATCTTAAGTTTCAACTCTCGTTTCTTGGCTTAGTCTCTCTAGGTTTATCTCTCAATTCTTGTGGTAAAACCTTAATCTCTCAACTAAGGGTAAAGACTCGATCTCTCGTTATCTTGGTCTCACATCTCGGATTTCGACCTACCAAGTTCATATGCTACTAGTGCTCAACATCAAGACAATAAGGGTTTTATACCAAACTATTAAACGTGGCCATCGTCTAACGGGTAAACCTTTGTACTTAGCATCAAACACGCATCAATAATCAATTAAAAGCACAAGAGATAAAACATCAATCAAGTCAACTAATTACTTAATTAAACATAACAAATTCAACAACTAAAGTAGAGGTTCTCAACCATAGCCCTAGCATAGCAAATACAATCATACAAACAAGCAGGAATCATAAATTAAGCAAGACATAAAGATAAATCAAGGATTGGGACAAGTGAATCGAAGATTTCTCCCTTCCCCAGTTGTGCTCTGGTTGGGGCGGTCCGTTCTGCAACTCAGGCGGTCTGTCCCATGGTCTTGCTAGTCTTCATGGCGGTTGCTCCTTGATTGAGTTGAGAAGAGGGGCTAGAACCCTAGAATATGCATCTATGATGGAATCCCGCGCCAAAGACACGAGAAACAATGGTGGAAGAGCCTCACAGCGTGGTGGAACCAAAGAAAACAAAAGATGCCTCCTCTACAAGAGAGGGGATGCATATATAGCAAGCTCTGGCCTTCTTGGATGCCCTAGCATGTTTCCATATGTTGCCAACCGACCTAGGGGTGAGAAACATGCCTGGAGTTGCCTTGGGAAGCAGGAAAACGCGTGGAGAAAAGTTTCCAAAAACAACCTCGTCAGTTATGGAAAGTCTGGCTGAATATGGAGTTGAAACGGACCATTTTAGGGTTGGATCGGACCATTCCAGGCATGGAACGGATCGTTCTAGGCTGGAACAGGTCGTTCTGGGCTAGAACTATCCATTCTGAAAATTTCAGCACAGCGCTCCAATAGTATTTTGTCCATATTTCCTTCATCCGGACTCCGATTGAGGTGATTCAAGAACCGTTGGAAAGCTTAGGATGAGCTCCACAATGCTATGAATTCCATTGAGCCATTTGTTTTTTTCTAAATCCTCCATTTTATGCAATAATTGTGTCCAATCCACCAACTTTCTACGAAATAAGTACCTGGGCTACGGTTGCACCTCATTTACACAAAATGTTAGTAAATTAAGATAAAAAATACATGTATTTAACTATAATTAAGGGCCTAAACCGGATAAGAATATAGATATGAAAACCATCCATCACTTATCAAAACAGGTCACACTCCTCATCTGACCGTTGCAATCCACAGTCAACATTAGGACGTATATGTTAACATGTGCAATGCACAGTCAGCATGTTTATATTTTTTTTTCTTCAGCATTTTGTCTCTAAAAATTATATTTTTATATCAATCGGTTGTATAAATTGGTCATAATTTTTATTTTTTTTCCTTGAAATTAATGCATCATGTTATCCGAATCATAATGAATCAAATCAAAGCCTACGGGCATTGTTTACCATCAAAAAAAATAATAATAATGAATCAAATAATGTGTCATAGTGATAGTGGCATCACAACTATGACAAAGGATGCTAATATTTATTGACCCGACTACATGATAGAGAACTTCTATCAGACCCCCTATAGATAAATCTACTGGATGCATGTTACAAGTTTTTTATAAATTTATTTAGTCACGTCACAACTTGTTTACCTATCAAGTGACATATTTACTGTTTATCTATTTCCAAAACAATTTTGTCTATTATTTTTACCTATCTATATCGGTTTGATGGATTTAAAAAGTTTAAAAAAAAGGCAAAAATAAACTTCAACAATTTACCCATAAAAAATATAGTTATCAATTGTTATATTTTATTTCTGTATTTAAATATTGTTATACATACAATAATTTTAAAAACAATTTCATATCTAAACATATCAAGCTTTTAAAATTCTGTTTTATCGCTATTTTATCACCGCATAACTGTTTTATTAATATTTTATCACCGATAAAATTCTAAATCACCACCCAACTGTCAAACCGCACCGCACAAATCACATTTTAAAACCTTCAAACATATCGATCCATCTCGAACCCTACGCATATCTGTACTATATCCGTTCCGATCCGATCCAGCATAAGGCTGTCACGAGACAGTGTCTAAATGATGTATTTTAGCTCAATTATGAGAGTATTGGAGAGAATAATGGAGGAAGAGATGAGAAGAGAAAGATCAGATAGAAGTTGAGAGAGATTGAAGAGAGATTGAAGAGAGAATTGGCGTTGAAGAAGAAGATAGAGAAGAGTTTAAGCAAGAATCAATCTTTATTATTCATCAATCTGTATATTACATTCCAACATATATTTATATGCGGTACTGTTCAGCAACAATTCAACTATTTATTTATTACAATTTTGAATAAGGAAAAGGACTAATTTGCAAAAAGAAATAACAGAATTCAACAGCGCTTAACCAATTCAGTTATACGCTAATCAATGCCCTTTGGCCCCACCAGTAGTTAACCAATTAGCAATTGAGCTATTGGGTTATTATTGGGCCGGCCTGCTATTCACCACTTATGATTACACTGTCTCCTTCACAGTGTCTTGCTCACCATCGACAGCAGCAGTAGCTGACACTCCCCCTCGGTTGAACAATTCCTTGTCCTCAAGGATGAATTGAGGAAATTGACGGCCAAGAGTGTCATAGTCCATCCAGGATGCATCCTCTTCTGTGCCATTCGACCATTTGACCAGTACTTGCACGCCAGGACCATTACCTTTCTTTACCAGTTTTCTTCCCAAAATTTTCTCAGGTACTGCTTTAATTTGTCCATCAGGATTCACCAATGGCAAATTAGGTAGGATTGGATGTTCTGACCCCACCCTAGCCTTTAACTGACTCACATGAAAGACTGGGTGAATTTGAGAACCAGCAGGAAGCTTTAATTTGTAAGCTACAGATCCTACCTTGTCAGTAATTTCAAATGGCCCATAAAATTTTAATCCCAACTTCCTATTCTGCACCCCTTGCAATGATAGCTGTCTGTATGGTTGTATTTTGAGATATACCCATTGTCCCACATTAAATTGCCTTTCAGTTCTCTTAGCATCTGCAAACTTTTTCATTCTCTCTTGAGATTTCATCAACTGCTGCTTCAATTCAAGCATAACCTGATGCCTTTCTTTCAGGACATGATTTACTGTCTCCACAGTGCTTTTAGGGGGTGTGCCAAGTGGTAACTGGGGAGGTGGATAGCCATACAAGGCTTGAAATGGGGTTGTTTTGATGGAAGAGTGGTAATTTGTGTTGTACCACCATTCAGCCAGGGATAGCCATTTGTGCCATTTTTTCTGTTGACTGAATACCATGCTCCTCAAGTAAGATTCTAAACACTGATTAATTCTTTCTGTTTGACCATCAGATTGTGGGTGATAGGCTGTGCTTAAGTTGAGTTGAACCCCTATTTTGGACATCAATTCCTTCCAGAACCTACTAGTGAATATAGCATCTCTGTCTGAAACAATGTTTGCTGGCAATCCATGCAATTTATATATGGTATCTAGAAATACCTGAGCCACATCTGATGCTTTGAAGGGGTGAGTGAGAGACAGAAAATGAGAGTATTTTGTCAGTCTATCGACAACCACCAATATAACATCTCTCCCTTCTGATTTAGGCAACCCAGAGATGAAGTCCATGGAGATGCTGTGCCATGCTTCAGGGGGTATTGGAAGTGGGTGCAACAACCCAGGTGACTGCACATTTTCACCTTTTGTCATTTGGCATATATGACAAGTCTGAACATAATCATGGACTGTTTGTTTTAACTTGGGCCAGTAAAACAGTGTTTTTAATCTTTGATAAGTGCCCAAAATGCCAGAATGACCCCCCAAATTAGAATCATGCAGTTCTTTGAGGATAGTGTCTCTCCAATTTTTGTTGGTACCAACACATATTCTGGACTTGTACCTCAAGATACCATTCTGGAAAGAGTAATGTGTTGGACTCAATGCTCCTTCTTGCAACTTGTCAATTATGTCTTGAGCCCAGTTGTCCCCAATGTAACTCTCCTTGATATCTTCCACCCAAGTGGGTACCAATTCACTGACAGCTAAAGAATTACACAATGCAGAACTTTCTGGACTGATTCTTCTGGATAAGGCATCAGCTACTTTGTTGTCAGTACCCTTTTTGTACTCAATGACATAATCCAACCCAAGCAGTTTACAAAGTCCTTTATGCTGCATGGTGTTATTCAATCTTTGCTCTAGCAGGTGTCTTAGGCTGATTTGGTCAGTCCTGATCACAAATTTACCTCCTACCAGGTAGTGTCTCCATTTTTGAACTGCTGTTAGGAGGGCCAGAAACTCTTTTTCATAAGTAGAGAGCCCTTGAGATTTCACCCCTAAACTTTTACTAATGAAGGCTATGGGTTTTTTCTCCTGCATAAGTACTGCTCCAATACCCATATCACTTGCATCAGTCTCAATTATGAAGGGTTTTGTGAAATCAGGCATGGCAAGGACTGGGGCAGTTGTCATTGCTTGTTTCAGTGTTTTGAATGCTTGTTCAGCTGCAGCATTCCAGCAAAATGCATTCTTTTTCAGTTGTTCAGTAAGTGGTTTGCTGATGGTGCCATAATTCTGGATAAAACGTCTGTAATACCCAGTCAGTCCTAAAAACCCCCTTAACTCCTTGACTGACTTGGGTCTGGGCCAATTCAACATAGCCTCAATTTTAATTGGATCAGTAGCTATTCCCTGATGTGAAATTAAATGGCCCAAGTACTCCAATTGCAGCATACCAAACTCACACTTGCTTTGTTTAGCATATAATTGGTGTTGCTGTAGCAAGTCAAGTGTTTTTGCCAAATGTTCTCTATGAGATGTTTCATCTGGGCTATACACCAGTATATCATCAAAGAAAACCAGCACAAATTTTCTCAGATAAGGCTTGAAAATTTGATTCATGAGCTTTTGAAATGTTGCAGGTGCATTGGACAACCCAAATGGCATCACAGTGAATTCATAATGGCCATCATGTGTTCTGAAAGCTGTTTTGCAGATGTCATCAGGTTGCATTCGGATTTGGTGGTAGCCTGACCTGAGATCTATCTTTGAAAAATATTTTGCCCCATTTAATTCATCTAATAGATCTTCAATGACAGGAATTGGGAACTTATCTTTGATTGTACATGCATTGAGCTTCCTGTAGTCCACACATAGTCTCCATGTGCCATCCTTCTTCTTGACCAACAGGATTGGAGAAGCAAATGGTGAAGCAGAAGGTTGAATGAGGTTATTCTTGAGTAATTCAGCAATGATTTTCTCTATTTCCAGCTTTTGGAAATAAGAATATCTATATGGTCTCTGACTGACAGGTGAGGTTCCAGGTATGAGGGGAATAGAATGGTCAACAGTTCTAGATGGTGGCAAGGCAGATGGTTCTTGGAAAACAGCGTTGTACTTGTCCAATATATCTGCTACCTGTAATTTCTCACTCTTGTTGATATGTGACTCTGGCTTTACCAAGAATAAGTGAGCTATCAGTACTTCATTACCATCATCTGCTTCTTTCTTCAGGTTGAACACTTGCTGACATAACTGCACCTCAGCCAACTCCTCTTGCACTTGTAAGTGTATATCTTTGTCATTTCTCTTGAATGCAATGCATCCTTTTCCCCAATCAATCCACATTGGACCCAATTCAGTCAACCAATCGAGCCCCAAAATAAGATCATAGCCAGTCACATCTAATACCCTCATGTCTTTTGTAAACTCATGATCCTGGAGTGAAAATTTAAATGCTTTACACTCCAAGTCAGTAACCATCTTGTTACCATTGGCAACCATTACAGCCATTGGGTTGCTTTTGGAGATAGTAAGTGATTGACAGTGTATCACATCAGGGTGAACAAAGGAGTGTGTGCTGCCACTGTCAAGCAGTGCACAGATGTCCTTGTTGCCAGCCTTGCCTTTAATTTTCATGATTTTCACTTTTTGAGGTTCATTTGTGGTGAAAAGAGAGATCACAGCTTCTTCAATGTTATCAGGTTGCATCTCAGTAGTACAGTCCTCATAGATGGGTTCATCTTCCTGTACTGGTACATCATCAGGACTCATGAGGTAGTGCATGGTCTTTACTGAACATTTATGGCCAGGAAACCACTTGTCATTGCATTTGTGACAGAGATTTAAAGCCTTTCTGTGCTCATATTGGCTATCCTTGGAAGTAGATGCACCCACCCAAGGTTTGTTGTTCTTATCAGGTAGCATTAACTGTTTTTCTGTTTCTTTTGGTTGATTTGGCAATGTCACCTGATAATTGGGTCTGTAAGGTGCTCTCAATCGTCTGAATTGACTGTCTTGCACACACTCATACTGTGTTGCCAAATGATAAGCCTCATTTAATGACTGAGGTTTCAACATAGTTAACATTGCCCTCAGTTCTTCCTTTAAACCCTCAATGAATGCAGAGAGGTAGAAATCATTTGGTATGTAGGGTCTCTCATGTTGCAATCTGGCTTTACAATTGTCAAACAGTCTGATATAATCACATACCTTGCCTGACTGATACAATCGTTTAAACTCCCCTATCAGCTCTTGTTGCATATTAGTGTGAAACCTTTGAAACATTTCTTCAATTAAAATTTCCCATGGTGGATTCTCAAATCGCAATCTGAAATTTCTGTACCAAGAGCTAGGTTCTCCCACAAAGCTTAACACAGCAAGTCTGGTTTTATGCGAATGAGGAATTTGATAAATTTCAAAATAATACTCAGCTTTCATCACCCAATCAGCCATGTCAGTACCATTAAAAATGGGAAAATCCAGTTTAGGGAGATTGATTACTGTATTTGCAGTTCTTCTCAGGGGATCAACAGGTGTGTGATGACGCTCAGCAAAAGGATTCTCCATATCAGCCTGTGGAGGTCTCCCTAGCACACTGGGACCCGTAGAAGGCCCCGCATTGCTTGATTTGTCATTGAGTAGACGCTCAAACATCATTTCGATGCGCAGCATTCTCTCATCCATCACCTTGGTGGCTGCGGATTGATCTTTGAGTTGGCTTGAGCGATCTTCACCATCTTTTACTACTTTAGCCAGCTCAGCTTGCATTTGAGTAATTTGAGAACGAATCTCCTCCATTGCTGCCGATCCAGAGCGAGTTGATGCCATAAAGTTGAAGCGATTGGCAGATTTGCCTTTTGCCAGATCCACGACACTTCTCGACTTTTTGCAAGATTTGAAAGAAAGCACGCGCAAGAGATCGGTGCTCTGATACCAGATATGTCACGAGACAGTGTCTAAATGATGTATTTTAGCTCAATTATGAGAGTATTGGAGAGAATAATGGAGGAAGAGATGAGAAGAGAAAGATCAGATAGAAGTTGAGAGAGATTGAAGAGAGATTGAAGAGAGAATTGGCGTTGAAGAAGAAGATAGAGAAGAGTTTAAGCAAGAATCAATCTTTATTATTCATCAATCTGTATATTACATTCCAACATATATTTATATGCGGTACTGTTCAGCAACAATTCAACTATTTATTTATTACAATTTTGAATAAGGAAAAGGACTAATTTGCAAAAAGAAATAACAGAATTCAACAGCGCTTAACCAATTCAGTTATACGCTAATCAATGCCCTTTGGCCCCACCAGTAGTTAACCAATTAGCAATTGAGCTATTGGGTTATTATTGGGCCGGCCTGCTATTCACCACTTATGATTACACTGTCTCCTTCACAGTGTCTTGCTCACCATCGACAGCAGCAGTAGCTGACAAAAATAAACTTCAACAATTTACCCATAAAAAATATAGTTATCAATTGTTATATTTTATTTCTGTATTTAAATATTGTTATACATACAATAATTTTAAAAACAATTTCATATCTAAACATATCAAGCTTTTAAAATTCTGTTTTATCGCTATTTTATCACCGCATAACTGTTTTATTAATATTTTATCACCGATAAAATTCTAAATCACCACCCAACTGTCAAACCGCACCGCACAAATCACATTTTAAAACCTTCAAACATATCGATCCATCTCGAACCCTACGCATATCTGTACTATATCCGTTCCGATCCGATCCAGCATAAGGCTTTAACACCACAAGCTATAATAACAAAGACCCTATATCCGTACTATATCCGTTCCGATCCGACCAGCATAAGGCTTTAACACCACAAGCTATAATAACAAAGACCGAAACTCATTAGGGAACGGCTCAGGGAAACTTTTTAAGTCTTACACGAATCACGATACAGTCCACTACCGATGTCTAAACATCTCCAGAAAAAAGTTATCCAAATCGGGAACCCTACTCTCCAACAAGGATCTGGATCCGAAATAATTCTGACAAATCAGTCCAGTTTTGCAGCTATGTGGTCTGGTACGCATGGCTATTTCCGTAGTGAAATGGATTTGTTGCAGCGGGGTGTATAGTTCGAGTTATTCATGCAGCAGAAATTATCAGGATCCTTTTCACCGGAATTGTTTTACGAACTGCTGTAGAAATCCGACGAAGGCAGTTCCGGGATGAATATATATAATTAATATGTATCTAATTAGAGTTTATAAGTAACTTAATGTCAAACAATAGCAAAAAACTAATAATGTGCTTGTCATGGATAATGGACATGTTTGGATGGATAGAAGATGCTAATTCTCGAAAGAAGAATCCATTCAAACAATGTTTCTTCTTTTTAGAATAACACTCTTTCAATTTTTTTTCGAAATAACATTTTTCCTAATTTTAATTCATCTCTTTCATTTTTTTTTTCTCAACTTACCGCCCAAACAATATGTGCTATAACAAGTAAATTGAGATTTCTACATGTACGTACTTACATTTTTTTTTATTCAAAATAGAAATGGATAATGTCCATGTTTGGATGGATGAATAAGAATAAGGTCTATTTTCGAAAGAGGCTAATTCCCGAAAGAAGAATCCATCAAAATAATATTCATCTTTTCGGAATAACACTCTTTCTATTTTTTTTTCGGAATAACACTCTTCCTAATTTTAATTTATCTCTTTCATTTTTCTTCTCAACTCACCATCCAAACAATTTTTCTTCTTCCCGAAATAATATTCTTCCTAATTTTTCTTCAAGAGTTCTCCTTCCTTATACCCAACCATCCAAACAAGGCCATTGGTTTCGTATGGATGGCTAGGATGGACTGTGATGTGATATTAATTAGCACTCACTATTTATTCCATTATGCAAGAAATGGATTTATACAATAAAAAAAATAAATAAAATATACTACAAATAATTGCTTTCCATAAACTAACAAAAATTAGTTCAAAACTTCTGAGTTTATTGCAAAAATAAATAAATAAATACAACCCATAAATATTATGCCAAAAGCTACAAATTCAATTTACACTATTATAAATCAAAATTAAGTTCTTCATGAACTTAATTTATTTCTATTTAAGTTGGGGTGAAGCCCAACTAACCAATCTAGTTTACAATTTCAATTTACAATCGTAAAGACTCAACACAACTTTTACATGCCATTAATTTCCTAGACAACCATCATTCTCATTTTTGTTTTTCCAATATTTGGTCATTATGTTAGCTATATAACTAAAATTATTTTATTTTCCAACATTTATCACTATTAGAAATGTATAAAATATGTGAAAATGTGGTCAAAAGTTAGCCGTGTTGAACATTTCTAGATTGTGAAAACAAATAAAGCATGTCACAATTGAGATTATACAAGAATTCTTTTTTTTAAAAAAAATAATTATTTATTATGCATAACTATACCTAAAAGGGCACTATAAGTATGAGAAAAAAAATACCAAAAGTGTCTTAAAACTCAAATTTTGTGTGATTTTCATTATATATATTAAAAAATGAATGAAATAATACATTAAAAATGGTGCCCCTTGAATGGAATTTCTTTGAGATGTTTGAGATAACTGAATAATATTAATCTAAATCTTATATTTCTCATGTTTCTTCCAGTATAGTTGTACCAATGGTACTTTAAGAGACATTCGGGAATGTCAATTCAAGATTGGTTCATCCATCATGTATTCATGTTCATTGACTGCCTCATCCCAATAATACATAATCTCGTCCCGTTCAAATGTTTTTTCCCAAATAGAAACCCAAATAGTATTCGAAGAATCATTTTCAATAACCTCGATTAGAAAAATTTGATAATCCCCATTCTCTACCGATCTCGTAAAATATCCTGTTAGGATGTTTTGCGGATAAACTCACTAATCCCTGTCAAGGTCAAAGACCTCTATAGCAATCATTTTTTTTTAGAAAAAAAGGTTTATCAATACTGCTCTTTGGTGTGCCGGTGACTCACCGCCTCTAAAAATCAATGTCCAGGCTACATCATTGTAGAGATATTTTTCTTTTTGTGGATTAAGATCAGTCATTTATATAACAACTGAAGAATTTTGGAAGCAAAAGTATATTTCGTATTGATAGAACTGAAACACATCCCTTGAATTGGTAATCAGATGCAGTAAAATATGTAAAATTAAAAAATAGGAACTAAATTACTAGAAAATAAAACTAAACTAGCTTTCTCATCGCGCTTTGCGCGATGAAATTTTATCTACAGTTTATGGTGAAAGAGGTCGGTAGCATGTTCATTTTTATGGTCAATTGATTGGGCATCTAATCCTTGTCGTTGGCAATTATTTTTTCTTTTTTTGTGCATGTAGTCCGTGAGAGTGATTTGGTATTTATGTCCACTAGAGGGATTAATCGAGCTTCGCTCGATATTTGACATAGTAATAAAAATTAAACATTTTACCATTTAATAAATGGTTATTGTAATTAGGTTGTTATGTTTGTAATTAATTTAAAGTGTAATAACTGGTATGATAGAAATAATAAATTATATCTCCATATGTTGAAATATTTTATAATTAACTATGACAAATAAAAAAACGTTGTTCCATCATTTTTCATAGAAGTAACAAAGAGAGAAGTTGAAATAAATTATGTGAAAAATGACGTAGTACAAATAAAATGGGTCTCAATAATGCAACATAAAAGAGAACACAGCTCTAAGCAACACATATGACAACACAATAGATAACACATAAAAAAATAACATACATCTGAAGGAATGGACCAGAATAAGTCGGAGTAGAAAAATCAAAGGTCTTGATGGAGTGTCGCACTAATACTAACTAAAATAGGGACCGACACCCACACATCTTTATTTATATTATTGATTAGCTGTAATGTTATTTTTTGTTCGATGAAATGTTATCTTCGAAATGTCATTTATATAAATAAAAAAGCGTAAATCAAATTACAAAAATGACATTAATAATAAACGAGACAAACTAAATTTAAAGAAGTTCCGTAAATAACTAAACAAAAAATATGACCATAAATATTTAAACATCTAAAATAAAAAATATATATCGTTTGATTATTTCTATTTACGAAAATTAAACGAATAACAATAGACATATCGAAAAAATTTGAAAAAAAATTTGTATTAAAATGTTATGTCTTCTAAAACAATTTAAAAAATAGCATCAAATTGAAATATTGATAAAAGAATATTAAAATCTCAAGTAGGGAAAAACATATATTAGTGAATCTTCTACAATTTTCTGAGAATATCCATGAAATTTGAGGGAAAAAATTCGAAAAGTACTTTTAAACTATAAAGCAAAATAACTAAAATTTCTGAAAAATTTTAAATTATGTAATAGAAGATTGAGGGGCCAAGATAAAATTTTAAAAAAAATTGAAGGGGTTATCGAAAAAAATCATAAGTTCTTCTTTTCATCTGTTTCTTTTTCATCTTTCATTGATTTTTTTACAATTAAGAATGTTAAAAAAATATAGGAGATACAATTAAGCATGTTAAAAACATAGTTTATTGGAGCTAACCACATAGTAGAATACACAAATGAAGCCACAAAAATCCGAAAACAATCACATGGGCCTCTTTTCATCCTCATTGTTTTTATGCAACCAATACCATATGGTCTTATGCGTTGTATATAAGGCAGAATTTGTAGATGATGCATTATAGAAGATAGCACACGAAATAATCACAAAAGATCGAAAAAAACCAACCTTGGAGCACTGTAGAATAGGGCAGTCAAAATTGAAGTATTTATAACAATAGACATATCGAAAAAATTTGAAAAAAATTGTATTAAAATGTTATGTCTTCTAAAAAAATTTAAAAAATAGCATCAAATTGAAATATTGATAAAAGAATATTAAAATCTCAAGTAGGGAAAAACATATATTAGTGAATCTTCTACAATTTTCTGAGAATATCCATGAAATTTGAGGAAAAAAATGTGAAAAGTACTTTTAAACTATAAAGCAAAATAACTAAAAATTCTGAAAAATTTTAAATTATGTAATAGAAGATTGAGGGGCCAAGATAAAATTTAAAAAAAATTGAAGGGGTTATCGAAAAAAAATCATAAGTTCTTCTTTTCATCTGTTTCTTTTTCATCTTTCATTGATTTTTTTACAATTAAGAATGTTAAAAAAATATAGGAGATACAATTAAGCATGTTAAAAACATAGTTTATTGGAGCTAACCACATAGTAGAATACACAAATGAAGCCACAAAAAATCCGAAAACAATCACATGGGCCTCTTTTCATCCTCATTATTTTTATGCAACCAATACCGTATGGTCTTATGTGTTGTATATGATGTCTCTTATTTTATACATGTTTTGACCGTACTTAGCCCTTAATTATTGATCAAACCATTACAAATTGTCTCATAAATTGTTATATTTTTCTAGATTTTGGTATTGCCGTGGCATTTGATTTGTTTTGTAGGAACTTGATGGAACGGACATAATAATTGCATAAAAAGAGAGAATTTTGGGGAACAAAAATGATTAAATGGATCCATAGCACTGTAGAGCTCATCCTAAGCTTTCCAACGAACTTTGAATCACCTAAATCGGAGTCCGGATGAAGAAATTACGGCCCAAATACTATCGGTGCGCTGTTCTGGAATTTTGGTCCGAAATGTACGGATTTCGGTCGCACTTCTGGAAAGTGCGTTTTTGGTAATTTTCGAAGAAGGAAAGTGCAAACCGCCTCCCCTTTGCCCTAGCCACCTCCTCGCCGCCTGGGATGACTTTATATGCACGTTTCTGCCTCCAGAAAGGGGATAGAAGCCTCCATACACCGAATTCTCACCTTTTCCACCTCCGTTCTCGCGCCGAAAGACGCGGGTTTTCACCCTTCCCAGCAGAGCACGACCTCACCAGCAACTTGGAGCGATTCTTGACACGCGACAGCAGCAGAACCAATCCAACCACGACTCCATAGCCTTGCAAACAAGAGTTTAGCGAGATTATTTGGTTGTATCTCTTCTTCTCTCTTTGTTTGTATCGATGATGGAGTTTGTATCTTATATTTCTTGCATGTTAGGCTAGTTTATTATGTCTTAGGGCTAGTTAGTAGATTAGTTTAGTATTTTGTGATGACTTTATGGATTTATATTATGCTATGTGATTTATTTAGTTGTGAATTATTGTTTATGCTTAGTTTAATTGATTGTTTGCTTGAACGTTTACTTGTTAATGTCTGCAGCGTTAATAAGACACAAACTCGACCAAACCTTTAATTGATTAAGTATTTGAGGTAAGCCAATCGCTCGAAAGAGAAGGTTAGTTTAACGACTGAAAGGTGTAACTTTTATTGATCTAAAAAGACTTTAAATACCTCTGGAAATCCAACTAAATATTCTTAAATTTCTAAGAACCAAAACGCGACAGCTGAGGCTTAGTTATTTACGTGGTAAAAGCCGGTTCCATACCAAACCAAAACTAAAACGCGACAGCTGAGGTTAGGGTTTAGGTCTGGTCGCCAAGTAACCTTCACATAGTGTCCTGTAAAAATATCAAGTCAAAACAGAAGGTCTAAGGCAAGTTTCTGTCTCAAACAGTATGGATTTCGGTCCAAAATCCATGCATTTCGGTCCGAAATGAGCCTCTGTCTCGGTGAAAATTGTAGGCAGAGGTGCTTTAGAGCTAAACTGATTGAACGCAAAACCTTAGGACATTCATTTGCGTTAGTTTGAGTCCATAAAACCTTAAAAACCAACCAAAAATATTTATTTTATTTCATTTATTTGTCTTTTTAAATTACAAAACCTCAAAAAATTGTCTTGTCTAGCTTTCGTGAGGAAGTAAAGTCCGGTATTCAATTTAATCCGTCCCTGTGGGTTCGACCCTAAGCTTTACCAGAACGACTAGTGAGGTAAATCATAGGTATAAATTTATTTGACCTAGGATTAAATTCCTTCATCAAATTGGCGCCGTTGCCGGGGACGGTATTGATATTAGAATTTAATTTAGTAACGGGAGACTAGACATTGTCTCTTATTTTATACATATTTTGACCGTACTTAGCCCTTAATTATTGATCAAACGATTACAAATTGTCTCATAAATTGTTATATTTTCCTAGATTTTGGTACTGCCGTAGCATTTGATTTGTTTTGTAGGAACTTGGTGGAACGGACATAATAATTGCATAAAAAGAGAGAATTTTGGGAAACAAAAATGATTAAATGGATCCATAGCACTGTAGAGCTCATCCTAAGCTTTCCAACGAACTTTGAATCACCTAAATCGGAGTCCGGATGAAGAAATTACGGCCCAAATACTATCGGTGCGCTGTTCTGGAATTTTGGTCCGAAATGTACGGATTTCGGTTCGAAATGTACGGATTTCGGTTCGAAATGACTCCATTTCGGTCCGAAATGCACTTTTGGAAAGTGTATTTTTGGTAATTTTCGAAGAAGGAAAGTACAAACCGCTTCCCCTTTGCCCTAGCCGCCCCCTGGCCGCCTGGGATGACTTTATATGCACGTTTCTGCCTCCAGAAAGGGGATACAAGCCTCCATACACCGAATTCTCACCTTTTCAACCTCCGTTCTCGCGCCGAAAGACGCGGGTTTTCACCCTTCCCAGCAGAGCACGACCTCACCAGCAACTTGGAGCGATTCTTGACACGCGACAGCAGCAGAACCAATCCAACCACGACTCCATAGCCTTGCAAACAAGAGTTTAGCGAGATTATTTGGTTGTATCTCTTCTTCTCTCTTTGTTTGTATCGATGATGGAGTTTGTATCTTATATTTCTTGCATGTTAGGCTAGTTTATTATGTCTTAGGGCTAGTTAGTAGATTAGTTTAGTATTTTGTGATGACTTTATGGATTTATATTATGCTATGTGATTTATTTAGTTGTGAATTATTGTTTATGCTTAGTTTAATTGATTGTTTGCTTGAACGTTTACTTGTTAATGTCTGCAGCGTTAATAAGACACAAACTCGACCAAACCTTTAATTGATTAAGTATTTGAGGTAAGCCAATCGCTCGAAAGAGGAGGTTAGTTTAACGACCGAAAGGTGTAATTTTTATAGATCTGAAAAGACTTTAAATACCTCTGGAAATCCAACTAAATATTCTTAAATTTCTAAGAATCAAAACGCGACAGCTGAGGCTTAGTTATTTACGTGGTAAAAGCCGGTTCCATACCAAACCAAAACTAAAACGCGACAGCTGAGGTTAGGGTTTAGGTCTGGTCGCCAAGTAACCTTCACATAGTGTCCTGTAAAAATATCAAGTCAAAACAGAAGGTCTAAGGCAAGTTTCTGTCTCGAACAGTATGGATTTCGGTCCAAAATCCATGCATTTCGGTCCGAAATGAGCCTCTGTCTCGGTGAAAATTGTAGGCAGAGGTGCTTTAGAGCTAAACTGATTGAACGCAAAACCTTAGGACATTCATTTGCGTTAGTTTGAGTCCATAAAACCTTAAAAACCAACCAAAAATATTTATTTTATTTCATTTATTTGTCTTTTTAAATTACAAAACCCCAAAAAATTGTCTTGTCTAGCTTTCGTGAGGAAGTAAAGTCCGGTATTCAATTTATTCCGTCCCTGTGGGTTCGATCCTAAGCTTTACCAGAACGACTAGTGAGGTAAATCATAGGTATAAATTTATTTGACCTAGGATTAAATTCCTTCATCAGTATATAAGACAGAATTTGTAGATGATGCATTATAGAAGATAGCACACGAAATAATCACAAAAGATCGAAAAAAACCAACCTTGGAGCACTGTAGAATAGGGCAGTCAAAATTGAAGTATTTATAGATGAAGTTCGACAACAAAGGAAATGTAGTAGCTATATGAGTTTTCATCCATGTCACAAGTGTTAGATTTTTACATTTTGGTTTTCAATTTTTTTTTTCCTGACCGTAGAATTTGCGGATTTTTAGTCATTGAATCAAAAATTTGATTGTCTTTATTTTTCATTTATGTCTTCATTTTGTGAATTCTTAGTAATAAAAATTGAAAAGGATGCAAATAAATACAAAAATTTATATAATTTCAACCTTGGTCTTGGTTTCATGGGAAGTATAAACTTACAAAAATCAACATTAAAAATCAGGGAAATTGAAAACCCGAGTCACTGTCAAGTCTATGACTATCTAAAAAAACTAAAAAGGAAAACCCGAGTCAATACTTGGCTCGGTATCCGATCACAATCTCGAGTCTTCAAACAATCTAGTGTGGTCTAATCTCCTGTAGCGAATTGTGGGTGCTCCGACAACCCGCAAGGCCGCAATGGTTATGGTTCACGCTGTCACGCATGCCATTTGTTTGTTTCCTCCATTCACGTGTCATCCAATCCAACCAATCACATTAGACTACTCGCGACTATACAATCTTTTGCGTTGACTGGTCAGCGCTTAAGCTTTCCGAGACGACATCCCAATATCCCGGTTCCCAGACATGAGACATGGTTAAATCTAAGTTGGTAATAAATTCTTCTCTCAAGCTGTAGGACTCTAATGCTTCTAAAAAAAAAAAAGCTGTAGGACTCTAGGACTTGCATTCATGCCTTCCAATAAATTCCACCAGCGTGTCGAATTTATCCACAACAATCCAAACTGGATCTATTATTTCGGAATTGAACCCTAGTATGTTGTTTACATAAATATTCTTTCTTTTATTTAGAAGAAAAATAATAACAAATTATTGTAAAGAGTTATAATTTATTGATAAGTTTTTTCTTTACAAGTTTGACAAAGTCTTCTTAAATTATTAAAAATAGAAAATATTTGTAAATGTTTTCTTTTAGCTTTAAAGATCAATTGTGAATTAAATTTCATGCACATTAAAAAATTTTTTGAAATCCCATCAAATGTTATAAAATATCGATTGCTATAATAATGAAGCTTGCAACGAATCTTATTATTTCTCTATCAATAAATTATACACCATATTTTAAATTCTGAATTTTACACTTATAATTCAGTTTAAACGTATATCAAAATTGTCAAACTAATTTGTTGTTAGGAGATCTCCACAGTACACCTAATTTTAATTTCTTAACAGATTTTCCTCAAAAGGAAAATCAGGCATATATAGTTCACTGAAAACCAAGATAGCGTTATTTGGTTACTAGATAGTTCTGGCATATATACTGTAAGATCTATGTATGCCTTGTTAAATAATACTGGTGTAGTTACCAACATCCATCACACTGTTTGGAAGTTGAAAATACCCCTCAAATTTAAATGTTTCCTCTGGTTAGTTATAAACAACAAAATCTTAACTTATGACAATTTAATTAAAAGGGGTCATTATGGTCCCAACAAATGTCAGTTTTGTAAAAATGAAGAGACTGTGGACCACCTTTTTGTTAATTGCCCTTATGTTAGGAACTTTTGGATTAGTTTTAATATGTTCAATTCAAGTAATATTCATTTAGACATTTCAAATATTAACTCCATATGGAATAGTATCAATTCTTTAAGTAAAAATAGAAGGAATTATGCTAAAACCATACTGGCTGCTTTTGTTTGGAATGTGTGGACTGAGAGAAACAATAGGATCTTCAATAATGCAAAAGGATCCATCTCTCATACTATTTACTTTAATTCTCTTTGTCTCTTTTACTTCTGGACAGGGTACACCACTCAAATGGAGGCAAGTTTTAGGGACCTGGCAGCTAACCAAAATTTGATGATCGATGGGCATCTCACAGATGATGAAGATCTTCTCGATTAAGAACTTCATCAGTTTCTTCAACTTCTCTTGATGCTCTGACAAGTTTCTGGGTAGCTGTTATTGTGGGAACTGGCTTTAGCTTGCCTTTTTTGCTTACTGTTTGTGTTTGTGATTCTTTGAGTTGTGGTTTAGTTGAGAAACAGTTTGTTTGTTTGGCTGGTTTTAGATGGTACTCTTTACTCTTTTAGTTCGCTTGGTTAGGTAAAATGTTGCAATCTTATCTCTTCAAGATAGATTAGCTTCATTCTAGTTTTAGTTCCTGTCTTAGTTGGTTTGACTCTATGTTTGTACTGCTTATCTTTTAATGGAAGCCCACCTCGGGCCGCTTTCAATCAAAAAAAAAATAACAGATTTTCCTCAAATTAAAATGATACTTACTGTATCAACCTAAGATATGGCTCTTTCCACAATCCAAAACAGGAAAAAAAAAAAAAAAAAAAGAAAATGCACTCGAATGAATCTGTTACTTTTAACTTTTTTATCATTTTTTCAGGGTCCTACCAAGTACCAACGCAAGAAGAAATGGAAAAAGTGCTGCTCTATTTTACCAAACAAACCAGTAAAAATGCAAAAAACCATTTTGAACCCTTCCGAAAACCCCAACCCCTGAACAAAAACACACAAGTCTTCGCCTCGTCTCCTCTAATCTCTCTCCATCTCCTTCTCTCTCCCTCTCTCTCTCTCCATTGCGACAATGGCGCAGTCTAAAGTGGAGGGATCTAGTTCCCTCCGCCACGCGTTCGGAGGCGTTCTCAGCGTCTTTATTCTTCTCTTGATCGGAGTCGTCGCTTTCTCGATCCGCCTCTTTTCTGTACGATCTTAGTTTCCTTAATTCTAGATCTTAGTATAAATCCTAGGAGCTGATTCGGCAATTAGTGTATTAGTTTCTTTTGTTAGATTTGTTTTGCTTTGTTTTTCAGGTTATTAAGTACGAGAGTGTGATCCATGAGTTCGATCCTTACTTCAATTACAGAGTCACTCAGGTCTGATCTCTTATGTTCAACATGTAAAATTGAATGATCTTCATGCCACATGTACCCAAGTTTTTGTCTTTTGCTAATTTGTGTTTAGATTAAGAATTTTCTAATTCATCTTTTGTACATGCTATAACTATATTTTGAGACTGAACCGTTTTGGTCTTTCAACTATGAAACTGAACAATGCTGACATGACTGATTCAATTACGAAAAAGTGTCCTTGTGTTGGCTGTAACTGTATTGTTTATATGTTTCAGTTTCTCTCCAAGAATGGTATTTATGAGTTTTGGAACTGGTTTGACGACCGTACGTGGTATGTTATTACCTTAACATTTTATTTGATGATTTTGACATATCAGAGTTTTTTTTTTATTTATTGTTTTTAAATTTCATTTGGTATGTAATACTTTCCTCTTTTTTGTAGGTATCCTCTTGGCCGTGTGATTGGCGGTACTGTTTATCCAGGATTGACATTAACTGCTGGTACCATGTGGAAGTAAGTTTAGGCTCTGGTTTTCGTGTCATAATGGCTAGCATGTACACCTGGTACTAGACCTGGCTGGTTCAGAAATCTATTTTTTACAAAGCTCTATACCAAAAATGAAATCAAAATCCCTATTAGAGGGATCTCTCGTAAGTACAAGGCCGTTACCTATCTATTTATACTGTTAGTTGCCAGTATTTGTCTGACTATAGTTACTTTATTATGATTCGAAAAAGGAAAAAAATACATTTTTTTTTTATTTCTTTATGGATTTAGGCTGGCAAATTCCTTGAATATTCCTCTATCGGTGGAGACAGTCTGTGTATTTACTGCTCCCATCTTCTCAGCTTTTGCTGCCTGGGCCACTTATCTTTTGACAAAGGTATATATCACAGAGTAGCTTGAGAAAATTGATTCTATTTTATCGGTTAAAGATCCTAAGATTGGGATCAGGGCTACTCTAGTCAAGTTTCCAAGGAAGCACGATGCAGTTCTGCATCGGGGATCTCTCCCGTGGGTTTTGGTTGAAACAGTATTTCTCATTTGAGGGGTATATATGATACTGTATGTTTTGATAGGGCAATTTTGTAAAGGTTCCATTTATGGTGGTTTTTTCGGAAGTTAACCCAACTTATGCTTTACACAGGAAGTTAAGGGTCCTGGAGCTGGTATTACAGCTGCTGCTATTCTGGCAATGGTACTCTTCTATGTTTATTTTTCCATGTTATTTTTTATTTTCTTTTATACTCTATTCAAGACTAGCTTTTGTGAATCTTCTCGGGTTTTCTGTTTATGAACAGACTTTTAAAAAATCCTCCCATGTAGGTTCCTTCTTATATCTCACGATCTGTGGCCGGCAGTTATGACAATGAAGCTGTGGCAATTTTTGCTCTCATTTTTACATTCTATCTTTACATAAAGGTTACATCTCTATTACACCTTTTTAAAGTTTTTATTTAAAAATGTCACCAACTTACATCTCTAAGCAATTGTTATGCAGACACTAAACACAGGATCTCTTTTTTATGCTACACTCAATTCTCTTGCTTATTTCTACATGGTAAATCTCCCTTTTACCCTGTCAAATCATTTTTCGAAAGCAATTTTCGAAGTATACCCTCTTAGCTTTCCTATTTGTCTTTTGTAGGTATGCTCTTGGGGAGGTTACACATTCATCATCAACCTAATACCGATGCATGTTCTCTTGTGCATTGTGACAGGTCGCTATTCCTCTCGCCTATACATTGCCTATGCACCACTTGTAAGTGTTTTATGTCAAAATCAGGCATCCTATCAAATGTAGAAAGTCCCAATTTCATGTAAATGCTTTAGTGCCTGAAAATTCCATGCATTGTTTGAAATTAGGAAAGAAACTTGCATAATCTGAGTAAGCATACTGTATCATGTACGCACCCCATTTTCATTCAAAAGATGCCCAAGGTAGTACTTCTAATTTTTCTCTCCAGATAAGTGAGGAGAAAAAAGGGCACTTTGATGATCAGTAGATGTCTTATATAGTTTACCTTTATGAGGTGTTCATATAGTTTTGGTTAGTCAGTGGCATTGATATAGTTTTGGTTTATACTTGAGCTTTTCCTATTTTAAAGTTTGAATAAATGTACCTTTTCTTCTTTTGATGTACCAGGTTGTGTTAGGTACTTTGCTTGCAGCTTTGGTGCCAGTTGTCGGCTTCAATGCAGTGATGACCTCAGAGCACTTTGGCTCTTTCTTGGTTTGTCCTTTTTGAAAATTTGGTGCTATTTAATGCTATTTTACCTTTTTCAGTTATCATTTTACTCAATTGGGTCTTTTTGTACAACTTATTTACATTAAAAGTTCTTAATTATTATCCAGCTTGATTTCGGTTTGGTTGGCAAATAATTCTCTTGACATGCCATGATTACAAAAAATCTTTCGTAGAAAGTTCTCACAATTTCCATATATGATTTCTCAGGTGTTTATAATAATTCATGTGGTCGCACTTGTGTACTATATCAAAGGAATTCTGACACCAAGGCTGTTCAAAGTGGCTACCACACTGGTTCTTACTGTTGGAGTGTATGTTTTGATTCCCAATCTTCATGTTACCTTTCTACTTCGAAGTTACTAATAATGAAACAAAAGGGAATTTTAAGTCCAAATGCATGCTATTGAAGTCTGATAATAAGAATCCATATAGGGAATAAGTTCCTCAAGTTGTCCTGATCTGTTGAATTCAGACTATTATGTGTGGCCAATCCAAGTTATTCATGGTCGAAAGTTAATCCTAAAAAAATAAGTGCCAGTCCACTCTTAAAACTATCAAATGCCTTGTCACGTTTGTCTGGTTGAGTTATGTTAGTTAAATTGGTAAATTTTATATTTGATTATGGTTGGGTTATTCCCTACTAGCCAATTGGTTATGACTTATGAACATTGACTGTGACCTGACCAATAACCATGGATCCAGTTAGGTTCGTTTGATGAAGTGGCATTGGTAACTATCATAACAGTTGGTTACATATTGGAATTTCTCCTCTAATATGTACTTCTTAATGACATCTTGGGATAATTGGAAGTTTAGTGGTTTCTTTATTATCTTCAAACATTCAAGATGAAAGTCTGCCTGCAAGCATGTTGAGAGATTCTGATTCAATGGACCAACTGATCCATGAATTGTACCAAACCTTGGTTAGGTTGGGTTGAGTAGAATTAATTATTACTAGCTCTATTTCAAAGCATATCGACTTGTATAGAAAAGCTACGTTGCTTTTTCTGTTACTTACGGCTTGCATACTATTTTTTATTTTAGAGCTGTTTGTGCTGTTGTGGTAGCTATATTGATAGCATTGGTAGCTTCGAGCCCTACCAAAGGATGGAGTGGTCGTAGTTTAAGCCTTCTAGATCCGTAAGTGCTTCATTATACTGACTTATTCTTATTTCTGTTTATTTGAAAGCTGCAACACCTGATATAAGAGGTCTCCAGAATATTGCCAGGACACACAGCAAGTCAAAAAATGTATTCTGTTAAAAGGACGTGACATAATGTAAATGAAAGGCTACTTAATGAATAAAACTATACTGGGGCAATATGATTATCCTCAGGCCCACGTTACTTGTTCAGTTCTAGACTAATTAAGTTGGAATTAGACTTCAGTCATGCAATGATTTTCAATATTTTTGTGCAATAGCAACCAACTTGGTACAATCGGGATTCATCTACATAACCAATTTAGAACTGATACACATGTTTAGTACTATAATATATTGATATAATAGTGAATGACAATCTTTATTATTGTGTGACAGAACATATGCAAGCAAGTATATTCCAATAATTGCTAGTGTCAGTGAGCATCAGCCACCCACATGGCCTTCTTATTTCATGGATATTAATGTGCTTGCCTTTTTAGTTCCAGCGGGTATAGTTGTAAGTACTACAAACTTTCCTTTTGTATAAAATTAATGGTAACCCATTGTGGATCATGCGGAAAGGAACATGGTTCAAGAAAGCTCCCAGAAGATACTGGTTTATGACCTCTATACTATTTATTTGCTTCTCCCAAGTTACTAATTTACAATAATTTTCTATTGTTTTATTTTATTTTATTTTTTATTTCAGGCATGCTTCTTGCCATTGTCTGATGCAAGCTCCTTTGCAGTCCTGTACTTGGTTACTTCTGTATATTTCTCTGGAGTTATGGTAAGCGGATTGATGTCTTAACTCATAATAATTAAATTAAGAAAACAAAACTTTCATCATTCCTGATCCATTATTACATTTTTCCGAGAATGATTCTTATTAGCTAATTTTCAGGTTCGGCTTATGCTTGTATTGGCTCCTGCTGCTTGTATAATGTCTGGAATTGCATTATCAGAAGCATTTGGCGTATTGACAAGATCAATTAAGTTTCATATAACGAAGTATTTCGAGTGCTCTCATACGGAAGCTCCTGCAAAGGTTTGTCCTTTTACCAATTTATTTATTCTTATAACTATGATTCTGCATGTTTAAGGTTTAAATACCAGGAGACAATTTGTTTCTTTTATCCTCAAATGAGACAAAAATTGCATTATCTGAAGCTTTTGTGATATAATTGCTAGTATCCTTTTCTTTTTCTCCCTCTTGTTGTCTGGTTTGTGTTTAATCCCATTTTACTGTAAGATCAGGCATATTGATGCTGGCCAAAGCTTTAGGAATTCAGTTATGTTTATAATTTGTTATTATCTTTCTACTTTCGTGTGTCCTTAGTCAGGGGAGAGCACCAGTGCAGAGAGCTCAGCGCCTCTTGAAAACATGATGAAAAGTGATACCACAGAAAAATCTGAAGTTGTTAAAAAAGAAAAAGTTTCAAGGAGGAAACAAAAGAAGGAGAAGGAACTCACTGAGAATGCTCCTGTCAAGCCAGTATCTGCTAAGAAAGAAAAGAGGCCATTGGTGCTGCCTTTAGAAGCATCTATCGTTTCAGTTTTTCTTCTAATTGTGCTTGGGGGTTTATATGTGGTATGCAAACATTTGAAAGATTATTATCCTAGTTGACTTTTTCTAAATCCAAGCATACAATTTGCTGATGTTATGGGACCATTTAACTTTAGTCAACTTCCCTCAATTTAATATGATTTATTTTCCCCAAACACTTTTAATAAAACTTTAACCTGATCAATTTTTTCTGGATTCTGGCGAGTTTGCTTCTTTTAATCCCCAGAAGCGAAATTATGGCTTAATTTACCCAATGGATCTTTTTTTTTTACTTATGTTTATACCAATTACCAAAGAAAGAATATTTTTTTTAATATTTTACGTTTGACAGCTTCACTGCGTGTGGGCTGCAGCGGAAGCATACTCTGCACCATCAATAGTCCTGACATCACACTCACATGATGGGTTGCATGTATTTGATGATTTTCGTGAAGCCTATGCATGGTTGCGACATAACACAGAAGTTGATGACAAGGTACAAATCATATAGAAGGATTTCATCAATATGCTAATTTATACTTTTTATTGTGTTCCAGCAAATCTCATGCAATGACAAGCTAAACATCCTAGTTTGAAGTTGGCCATTGTTATTAAGATTGTAGCCTGCCTATATTGTATGAAAAATATGGTCTGAAGTCTGAACCATGAAAGCAGCAAATGTGCTCTCCCCCTCCCTGCACTTGTATATAAAAATAACATCTAATATTTGTTGCAGAAGTTCTTGTATAAGTATCTGCAATAATTTTTTTTGAATAACACTATTATCAATTTTTGCCCAACAGTATTATCAATTTACCTTATATGATTAAGAAATAGCTTGCAAGTCCAGGCTGTGCGTTTTCATTAGAATGACATAGAAGTGCTCAAAAGTCTTCCTGCTATTTATTGGGCAAGCTTTTGAAAATGCAACTTAAAAATTAGGAATCTGCATTAAGTTTTGAATCTGTTGGATTAACCTGGTGTCAACTGTCAACAGATGGTTCTCTCATATACATCTTTATGTTTTGTTAAAGACCCATCATTACATCATTGGACATGATTATATGTTTTTATAGGTGGCATCTTGGTGGGATTATGGTTATCAAACAACAGCTATGGCCAATAGAACAGTCATAGTTGACAATAACACATGGAATAACACACACATTGCTACAGTTGGTACGGCTATGTCTTCTCCAGAGAAAGCTGCATGGGAGATTTTTAATTCTTTGGATGTCAAATATGTACTTGTAGTCTTCGGAGGTAATATTATCTCTTCTTTGTTTATTAGACTCACAATCCACTTTTTGGTTTGTTAAGTAAACATGGAAAGCTTAACCTGTTTGGAATAACACTTGAATCATGTGCGTTATATGCAAATAACATTCTACTTGCAGAATTAATGGTAAATTGAGAGAGCATTTCCTTAGTTGCTCCTCCCTGACTCTTTTGTTGGCTTGATTACAGCTCTTTTTGAGATTTGAAAAGATGTTAGGGAAAATTTGTTTATATTTATTGACCATTCCTATTTTATGACTCACCTTAATAGTTTTATGTTATGCAAATATTTGAAAGAATGTTTATTGTTGCAAAAACAAAAATGTTGGGGGTTATTTGCTCATGCATTCAAACAGGGGTGTCTTGAACAAAAGACTGCACAACTGTAAATTTATGAAATGTTTCTTTTTGTCAGGTCTTGTTGGATATCCTAGTGATGATATTAATAAGTTTCTGTGGATGGTTCGCATTGGTGGTGGTGTCTTTCCTCACATAAAGGAAGCTGATTATCTTGTAAGTTCCCTAAGCTTACTTTATCATATTTCATGCCAATTTGTTTCATTGATTCCAATTTGTGTTGCAAACTTGTTCTTCTTGAGTGGTTTATAATTATTTTGGTTTCTCTTCATAAATATAGAGGGATGGACAGTACCGTGTTGATGCACATGCTACACCAACGATGCTTAACTGCCTCATGTACAAGCTTTCTTATTATCGGTAAGATGACATCTTCCCTTTAACCATTTCAGCTGCAGTACAGTTTATTATCTTATTAAAACTTAATCAATTGATTTGTTTTTGAGTAGGTTTGTTGAGACAGATGGAAAGGGATTTGATAGAGTCAGAAGATATGAAATAGGGAAGAAACATTTTAAGCTAACTCACTTCGAGGAGGTAAAGAAGTTTGTACTCACAAGTTATATATTTGCTTTAACAAATGCCAAATTTGTCTTTCTTTCTTTCCCCATTAAAATGAATCAATTTAGCCAGATGTAGGATATACAAGAATTATCTTGAGTCAATATTTTCCATGCAAAATATCAGTACAAATTAAAGGAGAAAATATAATTTCATGGAATATCTGTGGTAATCTTTTTCTGCTACTGATATTTGAAATTCAGGTCTTCACAACTCATCATTGGATGGTTCGTATATACAAATTGAAACCTCAAAAGAACAGGATCAGAGGAAAGTCCAGAAAATCCAAATTGGTACGAGAATTATTTAATATTATATTATCATTGGAGCCTTATCGTGATTGACTGATTGTCCTTAAATTGATATCTTTTTGAGAGTACAAATTTGATTTCTACCATTCCAATGTTAACTTGAAAATGCGTGCTTGCTTGTAGGGTACTAAATCAACTTCTTCAAAGCCAGGTGGAGTGACACGCAAGAACCCATGGAATTAAATTTCTATCAGTTTAACAACAGGATTGTTATGGACTTCATTCATAGGTTCATCTTAGAAAGACCAATTTTAGACTAGAGAATTTAAAATTTTGTGGTCGCGCAGTATATTGTAATGTTTTTCTCTCCCTTAGTAGCCTTTTTTTTCTTAGAACAGGAAGAGATCATAGAGATGAAGTTTTCTGCATCTTTCTTTTTCTTGTATCGAGCGGAATACTATTTTTTTAGATGATTAGCAATGATATAATACGAACTAAAGATTCCAAAGGCTTGCTGAGATAATTTGAGAATTCGGGGTCCAGTATAACCATCAGAAATAATAGGAAATATTATATTCACATCAAAATTTATTTCGCATTTGCTTCATCCGATCAAATTGTCAAAAAAGTAAAGTCGCACATATTTTACAACTTTGATATGTTGTGTTTAAATTTGGTTTAATTTGTGAGTTGATTGGTCATTCATGAGAGTATAAAAACTTGATGTTTGAATATTCGTGGTGCTTGATTGAATGACCAAACAATGTCTAAATTGCATCAAAATGTACAGATGCTATCTTAAATATTCAATTTAAAATTTGTATTTTGTAATTATTTTATCAAATATCGCCGATGTAAAACAAGTTATATATCCATTAAGAGCAAAATGTTATTAACATCTTATAAATTGGTATTTTGGTACCGAAGAAACTCAGGCCAACAGATCACCAAATTATTAATTAATGTTACATCCATGTTACATATTAATTAATGTTCACATTCATCTGTGCATGTAACGAAATTAGTTACACCCTTCGCCTAATTATTTTAGCATTTAGCTACGTGCTTTGATAAGGATAGGGATACAGATGAAAATATTCACATTCAAAAGACATGCGTAATCGTGAGCAATTGACAATGACTAAAATTTAAAAAAAAAAAAATTCGGATAATATCAAAACAAAAAATACACAATTAAAATAGATTAACTCCGATCGCGCTAGGTAGAATATATAATCACAATCAATCTAGATAATTTAGTTGTTACTTCTTACTCAGAGCACGACCTTCGGCCTAGAATGACCGACGACAGCCACAATATCCAGCGAATAGAAAACGGACACGTGTTTTTTTTATTAAATAAAACTATGCAGAACAAGCAGTTTCAATATTTTTTTTATAGAGTCCGCAAATCAATTGCTCTAAAGAAAATGACCTCAATGGCATTTATGAAATATTAATTCAACGTCCAAGAAATTAATTGAATTGTTATTGTATAATTGACAATAAGCAGGAAAAGAGATGATGGATTTAATTTCAGGAATTGTCAGCCATAATAAATGTTTTATACACAAAATCATTAAATGAAAATTATAGTTTTCCAATCACATATTCAAATTCAACACTAACTAAAACATGTATGATGCTCGGTTCTCATTATTTAATCAAAATTAGAAAGAATTGTTGAAATTATTCATGAATTATGGAAAAACTAACAAAACTGGTGTCCCCATTTAACCCGAGACCAATCTGACTAGACATAACCATGTATTGGTAGGTCATATGCATCACAAAATTATTTTTGATCAGAGTAGACAGCATCCACATCATCCAGTTCTAGCAACTTGGATATTAGTTCCTTGTTTAGCTCCATTGCCTCATCATCAACCTAATAAATAAAGTAAAAACATTACTATCATGTTAGAAATGAGCAAGCCCTTACAATATTTGCATATTTGAAGAGGTAGAAACAAAAAGACTGATTAGAAAAACTGAAAAATATATTTTTTGGAAATACCTCAATTGGGTTCAATGGTAGTAACTCATAGCCGTTATCTTGCTCGAAAGGAATTCCTTCTTCCCTTAACTTGGACAGTACATCCTCATAACCTTCTGATGAAGTTACTATTTTATAGTATCTAGCAGTGATAAACAAAATGCTTATTTCAGAATTGCGAAAGAGAAGTTGGTTAAACTTAATAATTTCTTTCTCCACTTTGAGCTAGGGCTGGAAGAGTGGATGATATCCATTTCAAGTCCACATTTGCATCCACATGGATGTGCATATGCGAAATTTGTAAGACCAATACAGATATATATAAGTTAATGTGAAAAAAGGAAAAAAATTTGGATATTTTTATAGCCCTTTAAATTCGGATTGGATATCAATATCCAGAATTCAATCAAACTCATCGGAAACACCTGATTTATCATTCATCTTAATAGCAGGACTGGTATATTTGTGTATTCAATATCTAAATTACTATAAGCCATGCTTGTTGCTTATAATATAATTTTTGCAACTCAAAAAGGTATATTATTCTAAAAATCTTATAATATTATGTCTGCTTTTTTTGTTATTGGTAAGGACCACACAAGTGTCCCAGAAAGTAAAAAATATCTATATTTCTATCAACCCATATAAAGGACCCAATTCATCATTGTTCTTGTTTACTAGAATAATTGCATTGTATGCACTGATTGTCAGTCAAAAATGTTACAAAATATAACATGTGCTTCTAATATAATTTTGTAACTCAAGTTACGTGGCTTTATTTTATAAAAGCTTAAAATTTTCTGTCTGCATACTTGTTATTAGCATGAACATTCATTTTTAGTCTTATATGTTTCATAGAAATACTGTTTTGACCACTACTTTGAGCTTGGGTATGACAATTCCATTGTACTAATAACACAAGCAAAGAAGCATGGAGCAATAACTGATAATCACTGTACCAGATATCAGCATAGTGAAGCCAAAGTTCATGCAGATTAGTAAAAAGGTAATTCTATTAAATTATTTACCGTTCTTCATTTCCATCATCATCATCGTCGTCGTCGTCGTCAATATTTGTCGGCTCGATGACATCTTCAGCCCCGGCATCTAAAGCAACAGAAAGCAACTGATCCTTATCGGCATCTCCTGATTTTATGTTCACAACCCGGACTCTCCTAAATTTAAACATATTTGAACCCGGATCTGCTAGCTTGGCACCACAGTCTTTTAAAACATTTCTAACTTCTGCCACTGATCTGGTTATTTTGTCTGTCAATACCTCAACTACCATCCCAACACCACCAAACCCATACACCTGGTTCATAAAATAGTGATCAGTATATTCAGATCATAAAAAAATGTTTGTCATACAAATACAGCACAAGTCAGCTTGGAAGTTTTTTATTGCAAAAGATCAATCCTGATTATGTATTTGAACATGAACATTATGGTGCCTCAAGTAGGAACCAAAATAACTTGGCATCTTACATATGCCTTATTCGCTTCAAGCAAAATTGAGTTGAGCATTCGGGAATAGCTTCAGGATCAATGATATTAAAATAAAAGTTTTTTTTTTTTTTTGAAAAAAACAATACCTCATAAACTTTCTCAATGAACGTATCTTGACCTTTCTCAGATGCCTTTTTGATGTTTCTTTCAATGATTTCCTTTGGTACATCAAGAGCTCTTGCCTTGTCTAAAATCGCTGCTAAAGCTGTATTTGACGAGGGACTTGGACCCCCTTTTTTAATACTGCATCAGAGTTGAAAAGAGGAATATCAATGGGATATATTAATGCATCTCCATTTACTGGTAAAAATGACAGGACTGACGGCAACTTGCCGGAATAGAAAATACCAGGCAAACCACAATTATCCCTCAGTTCAGCTGTGAAATATAAAGCTAAACAAATTTCAACTGCAATTACTCTCTCATGCATAACTAAGCACAAAAACATGACAAAAAACAAATAAAAAAAAAAGAAAAAAGTAAAACAATGGATGAACGGATCAATTTTGTCAACCAATAAGTCAACCGGTAGAGATGTGATCCAGAATCAAATGAAGTTTGGAACTTACCAGATGGGTATACAGTTTTTCAGGTTTCAATATGTTTTCTTATGTCCAGACAACTGTTTAAAACCTAGGACTTACGCAGCAACAATTTCTTTACCAATTTTGCTATTCCTCTTCATCTTCTTCAGGTTTTGAGCATCCTATAGAGAAATAAAAGCTATCATCCATGGAGATCATAGTGCATTTCATGTAATAAAAAACCCAGGAAAAAAAACAAAAAAATGACAGAGATATCATAGAACGGAGCAGCACCTTTCTACCAGCGATCTTACAAGATCGTCTCCCCATGCAAACGGGTTGAAATGCCCGAAATTGCCTCACCTGTTGCACATCACTAACACCTACTCTGTGGAATTGGAAATCCAATCCAAGGAACTCGATTCCTAACGAATCAAGAGTTATTCATCAACACTATTACCTCTTAAGTGACAAAAGGAATAAATTTGAGAGAGATTTGTAGGACTTACGCCGGATGAAAGATGGGTTTTTGAGAGAAGAGAGAGTGCTTCTCTGCATAAGCGCTCGAAAAGCCCTGGCAAAGGCAGCCATGCCGCTTCCCTTGAATGGTATTATCTCAGTTCAAAACCGTGCTCGCAAGGTGTTTGTGAAAATGCGCTCCGACTGCTTTTTCTGAGGAGGCCGAAATAAACGAGCCAGATTAGTGATCACTGATCCGTGATCAACAAAGAGACCTAACGGGTTGGTCCGGTTCATAACTTTTTCTTTTTATTTACCAAGTTAAAAGTGAATTGTTCCTTAGCAGCCGCTGCTAAGCTGTCTAAAAAAAAAGTTAAAAGTGAATTGAATAAACTCGTAAAACAATTTATTATTTAAAAAAAATTCTATAAAAATAATGTATCAACAATTCAACGTTTGTTGTCAACCAAGATGGATGTATATCGAATATTAAAGATTTGATGAAAATATTTGTAATTTGAAACTTTTATAATAATATATATAAACAGTGTACTTCGTTTAATTTTGAAGTTCTTTTTTATTAATTAGAACCGATCGTCATTCCCAAAAGGACCACAATTCCCATTCGCCAAATTCGTGGATGATTCCTAGCACGGTGTTATCACTAATATTGTTTGCTTATTCAGTCAATTATCTTATTTGCTCTAGAATTGTATAAATAAAATGTATATTAAAAATTAATAGTTTATAAAATTCTTTTATTATGTTAATAGTTAAAAAATTGATATAATAATATTGTTGTAGTAAAAATATTGAAATCCTAAAAAAAAAAAATTTAAAATTCAAAATGTCTATGATAGTTTATTAATTGTTTTATCACTAATAAAATATTTGATACTAAATTACTCCAACGGCTAAACTGCACGAATCGCATATTAAAACCTGGTGCTATCGTATCTAAGTTCAAATGGCCTATACTTGGTATTTCTCCCGATGATTTCGCAGAAACAATTTTACTAAGATTGTCCTAGAGTATTTTTGTTGTCACTGTTCGGTGTCGACTGTCGAGTAAATACTTCTTTTGTAATTTTTACCTTATGTGTCGATTGTGCCTAAATACTTCTCTAGTGATTTTTACCTTATGTGGCATAATTATCTTTTATACAACATAAAAATGAAAATTTGTTCGGTAAAGATGAAGCAATTCACGAGCCGACGATCACATCATGTTATTGAGGCACAATCCAAGCTCTGTTTGGCACATGATCTCCCATTTCACTACTATTGTTGTTTGTATAATTGTATCATCCAAAATAAGTTAGGAACAAAATTTTAAATTTCCATTATTCTTATATTTCAACATTTACATAATATTTCTTTAAAAGAGTTTTTATTAAATGAAAATTTCGAAATTAACTTTGTGAAATGCAAAAATAAGTTAGAAACATAATTTTAATTTCCGACATTCTTATACCTTAAAATTACATACAATTTGTTTTAGAGAGTCATAAATAAATTAATAAAATGATGATTTCTTGTGCCTCAAACTTTCAAAGAGGAAAGATTTAGAAGCAATGTCGGCTAATATATCAGATTCATTGTCAATCAAACTCGCGGATATAAACAATTTCCATCTGACAACTGGTATATATAATTTTTTATATTGAAAATTTTATCATGACTATTGCACCCGCACTGTAGTCGTTAATTGAACCGCTATATATACAGCCCGTTTCGTTGATTAGTAGATATACTGATAGTTATATATATATTTTTTTGAGCAAATATACTGATAGTTATATACTTAGTTCATTTTCTAAAATATTTCTCTTTGATAATATTTGATATTTTCATTATCCATAAAAATGATCCTAACTTGATTCCAAATCTCGATTCCGTTCTGCCGAATATTTTTAGAGGCTTTCATCAGTTGCTTTTATAGTTGTGCTTTAAAAAACTGTAAATCCCAAATTATTTTGGTTGCGGTTCATGTCGCTCGTTGAGACGGAATACGTAAGGACAACGCCTAGCGTGATATATATGAGTAACTCTATTCCTTTTACTTTTTCTTATTATCCGATTTGTTGTTCAATTTGCACCGACTGGAGGTGGATCTCCTATTAAATGTTGTATCTTGTTTCGCTCTTGGACATACTTCTCACCATCGGAGCCCCAAGTGTTATAGTTTGTGCCATCTAGCTTTATTGCAATCGACGATGATGGATCCTCAATCATTGAGACTTGCACAGATGCTCCACTCAAGTTGGGTTGCTGAATCTTCATGAGTTGACCAATTTAAATTTGTTGAAGGGTTATGAGCTCTGTCAGATTCGCCAATAAGTGGTAGTGTCGCTATTTCCATACTTCAACAATGTTATGATACCATGTAACAAATCACTCAAGCCCACGGGCTGTTTTAAACTTCAAAAAAAAAAAAATGTAACAAATCACTCAAGACACGAACAATTTGGATTGAATTCTTTTGAACTCGGGCTGATTTATAAATATCAAACACACAAGAAACATAATGTAACAATGTTCAGCACAAACTTGGTGTTTACGTCTTGCGCACACACCCACATAGGTTTTTATTACTTTCAATAACGTTTTTACAACTTGAGAGATGAAATAAATAGAGAAACAATACAACATAAGACAACTAGTCTCCACAGCAAAAAATCACCAAGATGTCACATATGTTATTTCTTAGAAAACTTTATTTCCTCACATAAGAAAATAATCTTTAAGTTAACCACCAAATATTTCCATGTCTATTATGTCGGTTCTAGAATTCAGTCCGAGTTTGGACCAATTTTAACAGATTTTGCTTTCGACTTTGGAATAGTAAAAATTTAATTATTAACATAAAAGAATATTATCATGATGCATTATTAAAGCAATTTTGAGTGGATTTCTCCTCATTGTGGAACGGGAATAATTGCTGAACATTTCGAAAAAATATATTTGTAAACTGTAACCGTGGACAAGCATCCAAATCCATAAAAACAATTAAAAAGTTTAATTCGCCTAGAAAAATTTCTATTTCCTCAGTTTATGAGGTGTTTATTGACTAGTTGTTGGAAAAGCAAAAGTTATCATGACGCTGAAACGTTTTAATTTCAATTAACGTATAACAAACGTGAAGGACTTGACCCTGGTCATTCATAAAGAAAAAAAAAAAAAAAACGTTTTTTTTAAAGCAAAAATGAGGTTCTAGGACCCCATATTTATATTAAATAAAAAATATTTTAGCAAGATGCTAAAGTTACAAGTTCGAGAAAAAAAATAAAACTACAAATAAAAAGACAAGAAAACAATCGCACCGTAGAAGTTGATAGAAGTTCATTTTTAAACTTCAATTCGTTAAATATGGAATGCAGATTCGATTTTTTTTAGTATTATTTTTTAAGTCTATTCATACAAAAATTTGAAGATTCTCTTCCAGCATTAGTAATTCTTTTAATAAATTAGTAAATATGTCCACCCAAATGTGTGGACTAAATTCAGTTCAGAATTTTAACAAACTAAAAAATTATCAAAATAAAATTTATGTCAATATTTTTTAATACATATACATATAATGAAATTTCGTAGATTATCTAAATTTTCAAAACAGATTGTCTCATATTATCTATTTTCTCTTTTTTGCATTAATTGAGATTAACAAAAAAAATATATATTAATGAGATGTTTTCATCCAGCGCCTAGACAATTTTCAGATAAAAAGTTAAACGACTTTATCTGATATTCAAATCTAAGCCACAGATTAACAAAATTAATGATCTATATTTGATGTTAGAGGTTGCTAACACTTTTTATTTGACATGTTTATGTCTTTTTAATGGATGTTTGTTTAATAAGTAGTAGAGATTATGCAATGGTAAACAGGAAAGTCGAATATTCGATTTTCAAACGGACTTCTAAATCAAGAAAGCTCCATACTTGAAGCAACCAAATACTCAAACCGTCAACCTTGTGAGCATTAAATGTCATAGTGGATCAGTATGGGAAAAAAGAAAAAAAAAAGAAGAAAAAATAGAGTTAAACTAAGGGAAAAAATAGTTGTTTTTGCTTACAAATTTTGACAGATGAGATAATTAAAATATCTACATATGACCAGCACAAAATGTACAAACTTTTACGTATATATACACAACTTAATTTTAGAACATAGATAATATCCCAAAATTTACTTCACAGCCACAGTCAAGCGTGTAAAAAAAAAAAAAGGATTATCGACCACTTGTTCTGGTTATGACATTTTTGAACTGTTCGACAAATCGGCTTCAACAAACAGTCAAGTGAGGGTCCACCACTGGATACAAGTTCAACGACCTTGGTAATTAAGAGTTTACTTTAATACGCATATATTCCAACTTCGTCTACTAGAAATAAGGCGTGACTGACCCGACAAGTCGCAATCAAAACATAATTTCATCAAATATTACAATCCTTTCGATGCACTTAAGAGTAATGTTTGTTTAATTTTTTAAAGATTCCGACGAATAATTGGGAAACAATGACTATAGCACCACAGCTCAGCCAACTCTATAAATTTGTAGGCAAGTGAGTGGTTTATTCAATTCATAACAATAACTTTCAAAACTCATTTCCAGAGCCAAGAAATTACACAAAACAAAAAAAATGAAGTTGTTAAATACTGTGTTTCTCTATTTCCTCGTTACAATAACAATTAACAAGTAGTTCTACCACCGCAAATGGGTGCCTCGAAGTGGAGAGAGATGTGCTTCTCACCTTCAAAGCTGGCCTCAACTATTCTGGCAACCTTCTGTCCTCTTGGCATGGTCCAGGTTGCTGCAACTGGACTGGTGTTATTTGCGACAAAATAACTGAGCATGTTGTGTCGCTTAACATTAGGAATCTAGAAGATTGCCATGCCGACGACTCTTGCTCCTACAGGGATTCTTATTATATTTTGAATGGTGAGTTAAATCCATCTTTGCTTTCTCTAAGGCATTTGATTCAACTTGATATGAGCGGTCATGATTTCTCAAACTCCACTATACTAAAGTTCATATGTTCTTTTAAATATTTGGTTTGTCTGAATCTCTCTTTCTCATTGTTCTGAAGGTATATTGAGTTAGTCAACTTAGGAATCTCTTCGACCTTCGGTGTCTATAAACTGTCTAGGCTTTAGTTATTCTTACAATTATAATTCTGAGCCAGCTGGTGACAGTCTTTCATGGCTTTCTCCTTTATTTAATTTTAATTAGGTTCCTTGACTTATCAGGAGTTGACCAAAACAATATAAAGTTGATTGGTTAGCCAATAATATAATGCTTCAGTTAGAAACCTTGATATTGTCTGATTGTTTTCGTCTGGAAATACCAATGGATCTTTCTCATGTCAATTTAACATCTTTAACTTTTAAACTTTGTATTTTTTTTTTAATGTAATGCTGCCTATCTTAGCAACTTAGTTTCACTCAACTTCCTTGTCTTAGGGTCCAACAACTTCGAGATTGTGTTTTTTGAGCCGATTGGAAAATTGCTCAACTTAAGAAGTTTAGACTTGAGCTGGCTGGGAATAAGAGGAGATGTTCTCAACTTATTCAAAACGTTGGGTAACATGTGGTATAATCTAGAGGTGGTAATTTTAGCGGGCAACAATCTTTCAGGGAATATACCTATTGAGATAGGGAAACTTTTTCGCCTGAAGAACCTAGATATGTCTTATAATTCACTGTCTGGTGTTATCACGGAAGCTCACTTTATTGAACTTTCAAATTTAGAGGTACTAGATTTGTCTACAAATATGTTATCATTGAAAATGAACGAGCAATGGGTGCCACCATTTCAACTTCTGTATCTTAATTTAGGCTCATGCAAGGTAGGGCCCAGGTTCCCTAGTTGGCTACGATGGCAGACACGATTGTCAGCAGTGATGTTATCCAACACAGGTATTACTGGTGTGATACCGATCTGGTTCTGGAATATGTCTTCTCTTGAAGGTGTTGACCTGTCTTACAACACTATTACAGGCACTCTACCTGCATCGTTTCAACTGAGCAAGATACGGGACTTGAATCTTATGTATAATAATATTAGTGGTCCACTAATGAGTGTATGGGGTGGAATAATTTCACTGGATCTCTCAAATAACAATATCGATGGGCCCATTCTAGTACCAAGGCCATTGGATATGTTAGAATTCTTGGTTCTCTCGAAAAATAGTATTAATGGTACTATCCCTAATGGCATGTGTGACGTGTCTAATATATATGTGTTGGATTTGTCTCAAAATGCTATATCTGGAAATATTCCTACTTGCTTGATAAACATCTCAAATTTGGAATCCATTGATTTATCCAATAATCTCATTACTGGAGTGCTTCCTGCTTGTATTGGAAATTTGCAATACCTCACAACATTGCAACTCTATAACAATAAGCTTTATGGTGAAATTCCATCAACCTTGCAACAATGCAAGAGTTTAGTATTTCTTTCTCTCGGCAGGAATACATTTTCAGGAAAAATACCAAAATGGATTGGCAAACAATTGCAAAATTTAGTAGTTTTGCAACTACGGTCAAATAGGTTTACTGGTTATATCCCATCAGAACTTGGAGAGCTTTCAAAACTGCAGATTTTGGATCTTGCTCATAATTCTCTTGTTGGTTCCATACCTAACTCTATTGGTAACTTTTCTAGTATGAAGTGGTCATCAGAACATTATTATATTGGTACTCGAGATAGTCCTAGTTATGTGGGAGCTTTCTATGAAGATATATTATATATAGATATCAATGGGCAAAATGTGTATACTTCTATGCCTCTCGAATGGGTCAAAACAATAGATATATCAGGAAACAATCTCAACGGATATATTCCAGAAGAACTATGGTTACTTCAAGCTGTGATAAATTTAAATTTATCTAAAAATTTTCTAATTGGAGAAATTCCAAAATCAATTGGTGGCATGCGATCTTTAGAATCTCTAGACCTTTCATTTAATGAATTCTCAGGTCCAATTCCACAAGCCTTGTCAACCTTATTCTCATTGCACAACTTGAACTTATCATACAACAACTTTTCGGGAAAAGTCCCGACTGGAAGGCAACTAGATACTCTAAATGACTCGTCGATCTATGTCGGCAACTCGTGCCTCTGTGGGCCTCCGACTAATAAGAGCTGTTCTAAAGACCAAGCATCTAGTGGTATCAATTCGGCTCACAGTAATAGAATGGAGATGGTATGGTTTTATTTCGTAATAGCTTTAGGTTTTATCTTGGGATTTTGGTCTATTTGGTGTGTCCTAATTTTTAAAATTGTCTGGAGGGTTGCTTATTTTCGAACACTTGATAATTTCTATGATAAAATACACCTACAAATTGTGCTAGCGCTGAGGAGGCCCGGTTGGTGGTAATGCATTAGGAGATTATTATTAGAATAATCAACAATTGGTAGTTTCTTGATATTAACAAGTGAACATTTGTACTTTATTTTATCATGTCATGGGTGTATCTGTAAAATTTTCTATGTTATCTTAATAAGTATAAAATAGAAGATTATGGAGGAGTTAATTGCAAAATTTTGTTGAATGCCAATTTTCCTAGTTTTAATTTTCTCAGATGCCTTTGTAATGTTTCTTTCGATGATTTCCTTTGGTACATCAAGAGCTCTTGCCTTGTCCAAGATTGCAGCTAAACTTGTATTTGATGGGGGACTTGGATAGTTGGATACCCTTTTTTAATACTGCATCAGCATTGAAAAGAGGAATGTCAATGTGATATATTAATGCATCTCCATTTACTGGTAAAAATGACAGGACTGGCGGCAACTTGCCAGAACAGAAACCACCAGGCAAACCACAATTATCCGTCAGTGCAGCTGTCAAATATAAAGCTAAACAAATTTCAACTGCAATTACTCTCTCCTACATGACTAAGCACTTAAAACATACCCAAAAAAAAAATAGTAAAGAATAAATAAATGGACCAATTTTGTTATCCAGGAAGTCAACTGGTGAGAGGTGATACAGCACCAAATCAAGATTGGAACTTACCAGATGGGTATACAATTTGTCATTTTTCAGTATGTTTTCTCAAGTCCAGACAACTGCATTTAAAAACCTATGGACTTACGCAGCAAAAATTTCTTTACCAAATTTGCTATTCCTCTTCATCTTCTTCAGGTTTTGAGCATCCTATAGAGCAATAGAAACTATCATAAGTGAAGATCATACTGCATTTCATGTAATTAAAAAAAAAAAAAAACAGGAAAAAAAAAAACAGACAGAGAGATCATAGAACGGAGCAGCACCTTTCTACCAGCGATCTTACAAGATCGTCTCCCCATGCAAACGGGTTGAAATGCCCGAAATTGTCTCACCTGTGGCACATCACTAACACCTACTCTGAGGCATTGCAAATCCAATCCAAGGAACTCGATTCCTAACGAATCAAGAGAAATTAATCTACACTATTACCACTTAAGTCACAAAAAGAATAAATTTCAGAGAGATTTGTAGGAGGACTTACGCCGGATGAAAGAAGGGTTTTTGAGAGAAGAGAGAGTGCTTCTCTGCATAAGCGCTCGAAAAGCCCTGGCAAAGGCAGCCATGGCGCTTCCCTTGACTGGTACTATCTCAGTTCAAAACCGTGCGCAAGGTGTTTGTGAAAATGCGCAAGGGAATAGACGAGCCAGATTAGTGATCAGTGATCAGCAAAGAGACCTAACGGGTTGGTCCGGTTCATACCGTTTTCTTTTTATTTACCAAGTTAAAAGTAAATTGAATAAACTCGTAAAACAATTTATTCTATTATTTTTAAGAGATTTTTTTCTATAATGTATCGACAATTCAATGTTTGCTGTTTCCAAGATGGATGTATATCGGATATTAAAGATTTGATGAAAATATTTGTAATTTGAAAATTTCAATATATACACAGTGCATTTCGTCTAATTTTGAAGGGCTTTTTTTTTTTTAAAATTAGAACCGATCGTCATACTCAAAGGACCACAATTCTCATCCCCAAATTCGTGGATGCTGGTTAGCACGGTGTTATCACTAATAATTATTGATAGTTTTGTTTGATTATTCAGTCAATTATCTAATTTGTTCTATAATTTTATGTCTAAAGTGTATAGTTAAAAGTTAATAGTTATTAAACTTTTTTATTATGTTTATACTTTATAGTTAAAAATATAATATAATAGTCTCTGTTGTATTATAGATATTAAAATACTAAATAAAAGAGTTAAAATTCAAAATGTCGATAAAATATTTTATTAATAATTTAAACACTAATAAAATATTTGTTGCTAAATTACTCCAACGGCTAAACTGTATGAATCGCATATTAAAAACTTGTGCTATCCTACCTAAGTTCAAATGGCCTATACTTGGTATTTCTCCTGATGCTTCCGCAGAAACAATTCTACTATGGTTGTCCTAGAGTAATTTTGTTGTCACTGTTTGGTGTCGAGTAATACTTCTCTAATAATTTTTACCTCTTGTGGGCTTGTGACATAATTATCTTTTACAACATAAATGCAAATTTGTTCGGTTAGAATGAAGTAATTCACGGGCCGACGATCACATCATGTTATTGAGGCACAATCCAAGTTCTGTTTAGCACATGATCTTCCATTTCTCTTTTTATTGTTGTTTATGTCATCCAAAATAAGTAAGGAACAAAGTTTTAAATTTCCATCATTCTTATATTTCAACATTTACATAACATTTCTTTAAAAGAGTTTTTATTAAATGAAAATTTCGAAATTAACTTTGTGCAATGCAAAAATAAGTGAGGAACAGAATTTTAATTTCCGACATTCTTATACCTTAAAATTACATACAATTTCTTTTAGAGAGTCATAAATTAATTAATGAAATGATGAGTTCTTGTGCCTCAAACTTTCAAAGAGGAAAGATTTAGAAGCAATGCCGGCTATATGTCAGATTCATTGTCAATCAAACTAGCGGATATAAACAATTTCCAGCTGACAACTGGTATATAAAATTTTTTATATTGAAAATTTTATCATGACTATTGCACCCGCATTTAAGAAGGATATCTAAAAAAATATGCATCATTTAGCAGGTAAGAATATCTGAAATTATGCAAAAAGATATGCTAAAATTTATAAGCAGAGGCCTGATATTGATGTGAAAACAGAGACATTAGAACCCTCTGCACATTTAGTATTTACAATTCTCATATTTACCCCACTAAACATTATTATTATAACAACAACAACAATAACTAAGCCTTTTATCCCAAACAAGTTGGGGTAGGCTAGAAAAGAAACCCAACGAAGTCACCAAGTCATCAAAAAAGAAGTATACGTCAAAGTAGGGCTAATAATAGTAAAACATATATATAGAGAAAATAAAGTAGTAGTAGTAGTAGTAGTAATAATAATAATAATAATGATAAATAGTAGTAGTAGTGAGACCTACACCTAAGCCGTAAGCTAATACTATAACCTACAAATCTAAGACAACACTTGACCCTAAATTCGCATCTCATGGTTCCGGCACATGAATTGCTAGCTTCCATGCTGTCCTATCCAATGCCAATTCCTTGGAAACGTTCCATTCTTTGAAGTCCCTTTTTACTGCTTCTTCCCATGTCAATCTTGGTCTACCTCTGGCTCTCCTTGTGTTTTCAAAGCGGTTGAGAATTCCGCTACGCACGGGTGCCTCCGGGGGTCTACGTTGGACATGCCCAAACCATCTCAAGCGATGTTGGACCAACTTCTCCTCTATCGGTGCCACCCCGACCATATCCCGTATGTCATCATTTCTAATCTGATCCCTCCTCGTATGCCCACACATCCACCGCAACATGCGCATCTCTGCTACACTCATCTTTTGGACGTGTCGTCTTTTAGTAGCCCAACATTCAGCGCTATACAACATCGCAGGTCTAATTGCCGTCCTGTAGAACTTTCCTTTTAGCTTTTGTGGGACTTTCTTGTCACATAACACTCCTGATGCTTGTCGCCATTTCACCCACCCTGCTCTTAGCCTATGACTAACATCTTCATCTATGTCGCCATCACTCTGCAACATTGACCCTAGATATCGAAAAGTGTCTTTCATAGGCACTACCTGTCCATCTAAACGAACATCTCCATCTTCTGATCCTATCCCACTAAACTCACACCTCATATACTCTGTCTTAGTTCTACTAAGTCTAAACCCTTTCGACTCTAGAGTTTGTCTCCACAACTCTAATTTTCTATCGACACCTATCCTACTCTCATCGATCAGCACCACATCATCCGCAAAGAGCATACACTAAGGAATCTCTCCTTGTATGTCCCTCGTGATCTCATCCATCACCAAGGCAAAAATGTAAGGGCTCAATGCCGATCCCTGATGTAATCCTATTTTAATAGGGAAGTCACTAGTCACGCTATCACATGTCCTGATGCAAGTGGCAACTCCATCGTACATGTCCTTAATGAGGGTAACATACTTGGTGGGGACTTTCTTCTTTTCAAGTGCCCACCACATGACTTTCCTTGGTACTTTGTCATATGCCTTCTCCAGATCAATGAAAACCATATGGAGATCCTTCTTCTGCTCCCGATATCTCTCCATAAGCTGCCTAACTAGGAAAATGGCCTCCATAGTGGACCTACCAGGCATAAAACCAAATTGATTTTTCGAGACATCTGTTGTCCGTCTCAAACGATGCTCGAGCACTCTCTCCCAAAGCTTCATCGTATGGCTCATAAGCTTTATCCCTCTATAGTTTGTACAGCTTTGAGCATCTCCTTTGTTCTTGAAGATTGGTACTAGAGTGCTTCTCCTCCACTCATCCGGCATTTTAGTCGATCGGAAGATGCTATTGAACAGTTTGGTTAACCAAACTACCGCCATATTTCCGAGACAACGCCATACTTCAATTGGTATGTTATCGGGCCCCAAAGCCTTACCCACTTTCATTCTTTTTAAGGCTTCTTTCACCTCAGACTCTTGGATTCTCCTAACTAAACATTATTATTATATTTACAAAAAATGGGAAAAAGTTCCAATCCGCTTTTATGTAATATACATCACTTCTCAGGTAGTCATCTATATTACAATGTATCACTTCCTCCAGATCCATTGCATCACTTCAAATCCAATGCATCAAGTAAAAATAATTAACATAATACAGATATTATTGTTCATGAATCATTGTATCAATTCAAATTAGGGATGCAATATGCAAAATCATTTAGATCCAAATATTAGAGATAGGTTGATTTTGCCTCATAGAGGCTTCGGGCCTATTCCAGAAGTCACGGTGGAAAGGCAAAGAATGAAATGGGAGAGAGGTGGAGAACCAAATTTTTAACCTCCAAATTTGGAGTGACAAAATTATATATGGAACTCACTTCGTTTTCATCCATTCACCCACGTTTCCATTATAATTTTTTTGTTCTGGAGCAGATTACTCACTCCTCTGAACAGAGTTTGGTCAGCTCCCATTCCATTCCACCCCTCTCACCCTCTTATGAACAGACCCTCAGAGGTAATATAAGATCACCCTAGACGTTATAAAAGCATCATATGTGGCCTTTCAAATCCAAAGGATTTCTGTAGCTCACCAAAAGGACCGGAGCAATTTATTTTAGTCCCACAACGGCTATTTGAAAGAATGCACCTTTATGTGGATCTATAAAATGATGATGAGAGAATACTTTATGACTCACCAAAGAAACAGAACTATTCGTGACTAAAAAAATACTGCAGCTGCGTGTTGCATCTCTCCCTTCTATATATCTCAAGGTATACATTTCTTTCCTCCTCATGTAGATTTTTTTTTTTTTAAAAAAATTGTATAACGATATAAGGATGTTTAGTATCACAAATAAATGCCACATAATTATAATTATTTCCTAAATTTTTTTATAAAATAATTTCCAATTAAGAAAGTAGATATATGTTGTCGCAAGCAAACGTTGCGTAATATTATTTTTTTCTATTTTTCTCGTAGGAACGGATTCAAGACGAAAGGCGAGAAAGAGGACGTGCTAGAGGTGTTGATAGATCGAATCAGGCAACGTTGGATTGGGATAATTGAGTAGATCATGTAGATATTCTTTTGTTGCTTTTAGGTAACTATATTAATCGTAATTTAGATTTAAATTTTAATTACTACATTTCACCATGAAAAAAGTAAAAAGAAATTCTACCTGGCAAAAATATGGGTCTGTTAAGTCATGTGATTGATAATTATGAATAGTTGTAGAGAGGATAGTAAGAATTGTGTTTATTTAACCTTGTTAAAAATGATAATTCACGGTATATAAGTGAGTCTACCAACAGTAATTTTTCTGTGGTATCCTCTTCCAATTATTTACTTTTGAATACATAAATTAATTGGGAATCTTAGCTCTGTAAACGATCAATTGTATGTATTTTTTTTGTTGGGTATTAAATTTTGATACGTTAATTGTTCATAGAGAATATATCGAGGAGTACGTAACTTTTCTATCCTCTTTTTTTTTTTATTTATTTATTTACAAGTGTAAACCAATTCATGTCATTGATATAATTCAGCATATAGTTTTTATGTGATCTTTTTTTTTTTTTGAGTTCTTGTTATTTAAAAATGAAGCAGAAAAATAAACATTTTCTGTTTCTTAATTTTTTTCGAGAACCTCTGTTTCTTAATTTTTTTTCCTTCCATTTTGGCAGTCCAATGGAAGCAAGTAATCAACAACCGAGTTCTACAGTAACCGAGAACAAAGGAACCAAAAGAAAAAGACTCCCCAAGGGAAAGAGTCTGCTGGAGTCGACGGTTGCACCACCTCCTCCTTGCACCAGACTAGCATTGGGTGATGAGGTGCCAAAGATCAAGAAACGAGCAGCCCAATGCACTGAATGCGGCAAGTGGCGGGAAATACCAACTGTCACAGCTTATGAGTTGGTGCGAGCAAATGCAACAGCTCATCCATTCGTCTGCGAGCATGCGAGTGCATGGGACCGCACCGTCACTTGCGGAGATAATGAAGATGTTGCACCGGAGACCGATGAGCAGTTGCTCTGGGCCCTCGATGAACCTGACATTCCAGTGACTCCTACTAGCTGGCAGCGGATAGAAACCATCCGCAAAACGAGGGGTACCAAGTTCTCCGACGTGAAGTACTGTCCACCCCCTCCCCATAACAAAGGGTTTGCTCGACGTTCACCTGCTGAGATCAATACATTCCTAAGCGCATTTCCGGAGTATAGAGAGAAGGGGATCAAGGAGGACCACTTCTCTTTCAAACCCCCCAAGCCCTTCCCTGCGCGCACTGATAATTAGATAAGACTCTGAGTGCTCTTTGTTTATTGTATTTTTTTTTTCTTTTTTCCTTTCAAATTTTATTTGTATCAAAACAGGAAGTTTTACTTTGTTGTATTCTGTGTAGTGTGTTGTCTTTATTAGTGTTTTTTCTTTGAGTAATTATTGTTTCTACCATGTTCTATATTGCTTTCTTTAATTTGTATGGTTTGGATATTATATATATTAATTAGTGTAGCATGTGTTAACTTTTTTTTGGCATTTAAATCAATCATGTTTTGGCAACTGATTTGATTTTTGTTTAATCTGCATGTCCAGATCAAAATCAATTCCCCTTGATTAAATACAAACTAAGAATATTATTTATCAACAATATACATGCATACATTTAGGTTGAGATTAAATAATGAAATATAATCTGAAATTAATGACTAAAGCTTCTAAAATGTTATATGCTGAAGTGGTTATGACTAAATAATTATGTGGTGCTTCTAATTATTAATTTTAAAAAATTTAAAGGATTGCCTCATCATAGTTGGATAAGATATCGTTGCAAATATATAATGTGAATCATGCCTCAATAATGTCCCTTAACAAAGTTCCTACTAAAGGTCTAATCTTTTAATTTTATTTTTAATAAATTTCTATAGGCTTAATACACGAGTCATTACCATATTATGATCGTAATTCCTAAATCTCACTCCTTGGAACTCTCCTCAAAACAAATTAGAGAGCAGGAAAAACGTAAAAAAAAAAAAAAGAAAAAGAAAAGAAAAGGAAGAAAATGTGAATTTTCTAATGAGATTTTTTTTTTTTGGAAGATATCATTGAACAAACGAGAGTTATTGTAACACCCCACCTGCTTGAACCGGTTTTGACCACAATTTTGAACTTTGAAATGTTTTGACCAAAATTGACCAGCTGTTGACTATTGTTGACTAATATATTGACCTTTGACTAGTCAAAGTATTTGACCATAGTTGACCGTGATAAAAATTTTCTAAAGCTGATCGTATTTGTTGCACCGAATAGGAAAAAGATGAATGATACCTCCTGCTTGATAGTTAGACGTGTCTTCATTGCATTATCCATTGCCTTCCACGTGTCCTTATCCTTTTTATATATGTTTGATATGGTATTTCGTTCAAGTTTCTTACTCATATTTCCCAACCGAACCATTCCTTCGCCAACCAAATTAAAATGAAGAAAATCACAAAACAATAAATTTGTGTATTGATCGGATGTTGATTAGTTTGATCGATTGAAATTCAAGTATACGTCGCAGTCGAATTGAATAGTCATTCTAATTTGTTCGTGATTTCTGAACCATTCACTCAGGTAATCGGACTTTTCTGTATTTAATTTCGATTCACTCAGGTAATCGGACTTCTCTGTATTTAATTTCGAATTGATTGGCTGATTGATTTATCGTTTGGCTTTGATATATTGAATATATTTATCTGAATTGTTATTGATATATTTTACTGGATATCGGATTTAGAAAATGGATCTGAATCTGAATTTGGAATCCTGATTCTCCTGAGTTCGAGGAGGGGCCGGTCTTGATCTTCCTGAAATCAGAGAGGGACCATTCTGACTGTCTGATTGGCTAAATTCGTTTATCTTCATAAAATATATTATTTGTATTATGGATTGATCCAATTTTATTGAATGTTGTTATATTAATTAAGTATAGAGAAGTTGCGTCGTTAAATAACTGGTTACTGAGGTTTGTACCGACTCTGTTTGTTTTCTGTTGCGACATAGGTTGACGAACCGTCAGATGGATGCAGAAGATACCGTTTTAACTCGCGCCCCGTGATCCATCGGATGCGGGACGTGACAGTTATGGACTGAGAGTAAACAACATATTTACGAAAATAAAAAAAAAACAATAAAAAAAAAACAATAGGGAAATGCTGAATGCATATTTTAGGATTCATGATAAAAGTTTCTCTAAATATTTTCTATAATGGTTGAAATTAGTTTCAATTTAGAAAACAATACAAAAAGTGGCACAAAATTGTTTTCAGAATATCCTACACGTGCAATAGAAGGAAAAGCAGCAAGGGACACATGGCCACATGGGATGCAAGGGTTATATTTCAACTTGGTCCCTCAATTTATCCAAATCTTTGAAAATTAAATTTTATTTTTTAATAACTTTAAACAAAATTGAGAGGTTTAGTCGCAGGAGAATATCTATTATTTTTATTTTATTTTATTTTTTTTTAAAAAAAGACGATATATTTGGAACAAGTCCAGAAGAATGTCTAGTTTTTTAAAGATAACATATTTGGAAACAAGTCCGACTACTTTTAATAAATAACAAATTAGTGAATAACAAATAAATTATCAAATCTCTTATCCTATATATAAAGAGAGATAATTTCTATTGTGAATCATGGTGCATGCATAGAGGGTTCCGTGCACTGTGATCGTTTTGATTGGTGATTTTACAAAATTGACAAATATAAATTAACCAATCCAATCTATATATTGAAATCTCATAGGAAACAAAATTTTACAATTTTTAAAGTTTTTTTACTATTTTTTTTGAATTTTTAAAACTTAACATTTTTTACTACAAAGTAGTGGTAGAATATTCCAAAAATAGAAAGGAAAAATGAGCAGAATTCTGGCGACCCAGTTTGAATTCAAGAGTAGCAAAGCAAAAAGGAGCAGAATCTGGTTTTCAAGTGGAACCGTCTAAATCCAGGCAGATCGTCTGAATTGGAATCAGTAGAGCAAAAATAAAAAAGAACTTTGGCATATCACCTTTCCTTAATTTGGAAATGCCCCAAGACAACAACTAGCGCTCTCCAGAGGGCTATAAAGGCGATTTTGGAGAGAGGAGAGGGGGACTCTCGAAGGAGATCAGATTTTTAGGGCAAGACTTGGAGGAGGGACACAACAGCCGTCGCAATCAGACGTCCGGGTGTGTCCATCCAAATCCATACGGGTCTGCCCGGACACCAGCTGAGAAGAGAAATATTTGTTTGTTGCTGTTTTTTTTCTTTAGTTTATTTGTCTTGTTGTTTGATACGATGAAACCTTTGTTTTGTGTTTGTTTAGTTGATTAGTATTAATTTTAGAGATTAAGTACTTAGTAGTTATGTGACATTTGTTTTAGTTGATGTTTTGTTTGATTTGATTTGTCTTTCTTGATTTTATTGTTGATCTTGATAATTGTGATTTGCTTGGAATGATGGCTTATACCCAATAGACAGTGGTCAGGTCTAGTTTGATAGGTAATTAGAACCAAAACCCTGAGACAAGTTGCTATTCCATGCGTTAGGATAGATATCACCCGAGAGGTGAACCCAGGACTGAGCCGAGAGATGTGTCTCTATCTGTGATCGAGAGATACAGGATGTCCTTATGATTAGAAAAGTAGACCTAGAAAATCTAAGTCAACGAAAGAACAGAACATCCAACAGAATAAATTATTCGATCGTTTTATTCAATCGAACCCGCCTGAATACAGCCAGGTATAGAAACCTAACGATTGACCCTAATTCAAGTTAGATTTTTCTTCCTTAGTTTGTTTTAGGTTAGTTAGGTGCATATAATTTAGATTTTAAACAAAACCCCAAAAAGAATTCTTGAAATTTATTTTGTTTCTCGATCATTTTTCTATTAAGTCAAATAAATTAGGATTAGATAAAATCCTAGAAGAGAAATAGTCCATCCTTGTAGATTTGGACCTTAAGCTATCGCTGGAAACGATTAGATCGATAATTCTGAGGATTTATTTTGACTTGGTTTTAACCCGATCATTTAGCAACAAATTAATTTCTTTGGTAACTTTCAAATTTATTTGTATTTCGTTTGATTGCACATCATAAATATCCTTTCCTGCACATTTCATTCTATACACACATTCGTCAATCAATTAACGATTTACAAAATTACTAATTAAAAGCTCTGTCGAATCTAGACCAAATGCCTATCTAATTTTGTGTCCAAAGGTGATCTAATTCGTGGTTACAAAAATATGATTCATTGATTCTTATAATTTAATTTGATACAGGGTTTAGATTTAATTTCAAATTATTTTCATCTCATTAATATCATTTTTTTTGTCAATATGAATTCATGCGAAGAAGAAAAAAAATTAGAAATTATGTATATAAAAAAAACAACTCAAAAATCTTTTCATTAGATGCTTTGCAAAATTATTGCCATAAATTATGGTTTGATGATTCTTCAATTTATTAAATATTTCCCACACATTGGGTGGACGTTTTTTCTAGTTTCTAAAAAAAAAAAGTAAGGATAGAGTCAAAATAGAATATAGAGCCGGAGAAAACCGGAACTTTAGTCCTACATTGATTAATAAAAATTAAATATTCGGAGAACAGTTAATATAAGGACCAAAGTGAAATCTGTTTTTTCAATTGTATGGAAGAATTAATGCTTATGGTTACATCTTGCATTTCTTAAATAGTAAGTTTTTTAATATTTTATTAAGATTAATTCATTACTCTTTTTTTTCGTCTTTTACGTTTATAAATTATAGTGTTAATGAAAATAACACAAAATAGTAATATCTTGGTGAAAAGCTATGTTACCCTGGTACGTGAATTTCCCAACCGTATGGGTACCTGGTACGAACCGGGTACGGGTACGCGCCCGGTACGGTACGGGTATGTACCCGATTCGCCACGTGGCGTACCATAATATTTTATATTAGTTGACCAGCGGGTACGGTCAACAGTTCGAGACGGTATGAAAATTTCCGTACCGCCGTACCCGTACCGTACCGGGTATGGTACTCGTACCCGTACCTGTGCAACATAGGTGAAAAGTCACCATAGATGTATTTTAAATAAGAAACAAATAATATTTTTCTTTTTTTAATATTGTTAACGTCCAATAGTTTGGATCAAATTTATTGCTCTCATACAACATGTAGATAAATAATGTTTTACATTTTTTCCTTAATAGAGTCATTAAAGACATTTTATGATGAGCTTCCACAAGTGGACTTCAAGTTAGTGACACTAAAATACGGTAAGTTTTTTTTGTTACATAGATGGATTTAATTGTTGAGAATCACATCTATATTTGCCATCAATTTGTAAGTATTATTTTTTATATCTATTGTTTATGAAAATTAGTTCGAAAAAATAGTATGTAAATTTGTTTTCTCAGCCCCTCTTAATTTTTATATTTTACAAATGCAAGTCAAATACCTTTCTCATTTTCTCTATTTATATTTTTTCTATATATTTATGTAAAATAAATATCACTATATAACCTCCTTGCAAAAAATTAGAGTTGGGTTCCTCGGCATCAAAGACCAAGACACGAACCGCCCAATGCACTGAATGCGGCAAGTGGCGGGAAACACCAACCGTTGTAGCTTATGAGGTGGTGCGAGCAAATGCAACGGCTCATCCATTCATATGTAAGCAGCGAGTGCATGGGACTGCACCATCACTTGCAGGGATAATGAAGATGTTGCACCGGAGACCAATAAGCAGATGTGTTGGGCCCTCGATGAACCCGACATTCCAGTGACTCCTACTAGCTAGCAGGAGATAGAAACCATCCGCAACACGAGGGGATCCAAGTTCTCTAACGTGAAGTATTGTCCAACCCCTCCCCACAACAAAGGATTTTTTTCGACGTTCACCCGCCGAGATCAATACATTCCTAAGCGCTTTTCCGGAGTATATAGAGAAGGGGATCAAGGAGGAGCACTTCCCTTTCTAATCTCTCCTCCCAAATCCCTTCCCTACGCGCGCTGATGATTAGATAGATTCCGAGTGCTAGTTGTCTATTATCTTTTTTTTTTTTTTTTCCTTTCAAATTTTTATGTGTAGAAGAGGAAGTTTTACTTTGTTGTATATGTGAAGTGTGTTCTCTCATTTGTCTAAAGTTTTACTTTGTTTTACCTTTGAATAATTTTTGTTTCTTCCGTTCATGTTCTATGTTGCTCCCTTTAATTTGTATGGTTTGGACATTATAAATATTAATTAGCGTAACATGTGTTGACCATTTTTTTGGCATTTAAATCAATCATGTTTTGGTATTCGACTTGATATTTGTTTAATCTGCATGTCCTGATCAAAATTAATTCACCCTTCTTAAATGCAAAATGAGAATATTATTTTTATTTTCAAAAATAAAACTAAGAATATTATTTGTCAACAATTTACGTGCATACATTTAGGTTGAGATTAAATAATGAAATATGATAAAGCTTCTAAAATTAATTTTATACGATTAAGTGGTTAAAACTAAATGATTGTGTACTAATTCTAATAATTAATTTTAAAAATTTAAAGCACTAGCTACCTCAGAGTTGGAATATAAGATATCGTTGCATATATTATAATGTCAATCATGCCTCAATTAAGTCCCTTAACAAACGACTGAAAGGTCTAATCTTTTTAATTTTATGTTTAATAAATTCCTATAGGCTTAATACACGAGTCATTAACATATTATGATCGTAATTCCTAAATAAATTAAGATTTCACTATTTGGATCTCTCCTCTAAACAAATAGAGTAGGAAAAACAAAAAAAAAAAAAAAACCCCAAAGGAAAAAAAAAAAAGAAAATGCAAATTTTCCCTTGAGAGTTTTTCTTTTGTGATATGAGATATCATCGAACAAATGAGAGTTATGGACTGAGAGTAAGGAAATATTTTGCAAAAATAAAAAAATTAGGAGAATGCATATTTCAGGATTCACTACGAAAACTTTTGTAAAGATTTTTTATAATGGTTGTAAATTAGCTTCATTTTAGAAAACAACACAAAAAGTGGCTCAAAATTTTTCCCAGAATATCATGCATATGCAATAGAAGGAAAGGCAACATGTGACACATAAGACTACAAGGGTTATATTTCAACTTGGTCCCTCATTTTGCCTAAATCATAGAGAGCCATAATTTATTTCCTAATAACTTGAAACAAAGATTGAGCGGTTTAGTCACAAAAGAGAGTGTCTAGTTATTTAGGATGTAAATCTTTCAGATGTCCTCATGAGCTTTCCCAATTGTGTTCACTTGTCCCAAAACAAACTTTTCTATTAAAACTTATGCTACCTGTTTGAAGTTCTAACATTGAAAAATACATTTTTTGTGATTTTTATTTTTATTTTTATTTTTGACCCTGAAATTAGTGGTTACGGGATAAAATCATGTAAACCCTATAGATCTCGTCGCGAGCTCTCTAGGGTGTGATAATTTGCTCCAAACGGACATTCCTATCAAAACTTATACTTGCCTGTTTGAAGTTGCAACGTTCAAAAATACTTTTTGTGTGATTTTCTATTATTTTCTTCAATTTTTGGCCCCAAAATGGTCGTTACAGGATAAACTCATGTAACCATAATACCATATAGATCTCGTCGCTAGCTTAATGGATTATATTTATTTTCTCCAAACGAACATCTCTAAGTAAACTTATGTCTGCCTGTAGTTCTAAAGTTCAAAAATATGTTTTTATGTGATTATTTTGTTATTTTCTCTGATTGTTGAACCCAAAAATGGTCGTTAAGGAGTAAATTCTGAAACTGTAGATTTCGTCGTGAGTTCTACAAGTTATGTTCATTACCCCAAATAGACATTCCTGTCAAAACTTATGCCTGCTGTTTGAAGTTCGAACGTTAAAAAATATATATATTTTTGTGTGCTTTTTATGTTATTTTCTCATATTTTTGGCCCAAAAATGGTTGTTACGGGAAAAACCTATATAAATCTTGTAGATCTTGTCAAGAGCATTTTGAATTATGTTCATTTTCCCCAAACGGTTATTCCTATCAAAACTTATGCTTGTTTGTTTAAAGGTCTAATGTTAAATAATACGTTTTTGTGTGATTTTTCTTTTATTTTCTTTGATTTTTTGCCTCGGAAATAGTAAGTATAGGGTAAATTCAGGTTAACCTTGTAGATCTTGTTGCGATTTTTTCGAATTGTGTTCATTTGCATCAAACAGACATTCCTATCAAGCCTTGGCATGCTTGTTTGAAGTTATATCGTTAAAAAACATGTTTGTGTGTGATTTTTGAGTTATTTTTTCTATTTTTTCGTCCTGAAAATGGTCGTTACGAATAAACCGCAGTAAATTCTTTAGATTTCACTGGGAGCTTTTCGAGTTATGTCTATTTATCCAAAACTAATATTTCTATCAAAACTTATGCCTCTGATTATTTGAAGTTCCAACATTAAAAAATACGTTTTTCTATTAATTTCTATTATTTTCTTTGAATTTTGACTCTAAAAATGGTTGTTACGTAGAAAACTCATATAACTTTGTGAATTGTGTTACATTTGGAACAAATTGACATTCTATCAAAACTTATGTCTTTCTAGATGACGAAAATCCACGGGTCCAAATCTCCTCACTCCATCCCCTCCGCTCAAACGGCGCGGGCCTGCTACTATCACTTTGTCACAACCTCAAGAACTGGCTGTATAAAATCTTTATAATAGGCACACCATGCTTTGACTCAGATTGAAAAACCTCGGATACCTTAGATTGAAATTGGTTTAGCCGCGCAGAGAGTGGGTGAAGGAGGCGAAGGAGGGTACTAGCGCGGCGGAGAGTGGGGGGCGGGGATAGACGGGGGAGGAGGCAAGCGTGGCGGTGACGCGTGGCATATCCAAAGAGTGATGGGCATGGGCTCTCGCTGGGTTTGGCGAAAAAATAAAAAAATAGAAACAAAATGGATCATTAACGGATTAATCATGGAAAAGACAGGCACGTGACTTAAATGCAGTGTTTTCAAATTCACCCCTTACTGGAAAATTCCGGTAATACCGGGTACCGGAACAGTGACCGAAATGGCGGTTTCCGGTATTGTGAGACAAAATACCGAAAATTTCCGGAAAATACCAAGAAATTTCAGATTTCGGCCATCTTGCCGGTAAGGGTGCCGGTAGGAAATTGAAATCATTGCTTAAATGAGCCGTCAGCCGTGGATTCGTGATTGCGTGATTGCGTAAATGTTGGATCGCAGATGTGCCAAGTTTTTCAGAGAATCGGAAAAAATAACATAGGATTTAGTCCGTGTGTCTGGCTGGGCTGGCTGGCCTTGAAAAAATTTCAGCATCAATTTACGAAGATGCCCTTGAACTTAGCTTCCGGTTTTTCGATTCATATTTTTGTAACCTTTTTGTCTTTTTTACTAGATAGTGACTATTAGTTTATTCAAAAAAACCTTTTTGCCTTTTAATTTTTACTTTACCTATTTACTTTTTAAAGCATCATGTTGAAACTCTACTTAATTAATTTTATGATGAGGACTAGACATTTATTTTTATTAAAAAATCTTAATGGAAAAAAAAAAACAATACCGCTAGGCTCTAGAAACAAAGGGAGCAAGGAAAAAGAAGGAAAAGAAAGAAAAAGTGATATTTTCGGATGTTTTTTTTAAAGAAAAAAAAATTGAGGATGAGAGTTGCAAGACTTAAAAACTTAGTAAATTGTTTCGTACAAGGGCTCCTTTCGAAAAAAACAGTGATATTCATATTTCCACGCAAGATCCTGTACAGATTTCGTGTAATGGATGTAAATTGTTATTTGTTTTCAATTGTAAATACGGCATGAAACGTGGCTCGAAATTTTGTCTAAAATATCCTGAATGTGCAAAAGAATTTTTTTAAAAAAGGCAGACAGCTGGGAGAGCTCTGCAGGCTGGGATGGTTATATTCACCCTTTGAAATCACATCCTCTGGACTGCGGAAAAAAGAAATCTACGGGACTTCGTGAGATCTGAACCGTCTGATTTAATCTCAACGGCTATAAGGGAGTCCCGTGCATTCCACCACACCCGAAAAAAATATTGGCCCGAAAAAATTCAACCGTTCTGATCAAATCGGACGGCTCGGATCAAAGAAGTCCACTGGACTTCTTCTAAAGAAGTCCAGAGGATGGGGTTCCTTCACCCTTTGTCTTATCAACTCTACCTTAATCAACGCTATATCCTTTCTATGCTATTCAACGCTACCTTAATCAGTGTAATGCCGAATTATATTTTAATTATTCAGTTGTAAAGAAAGTTGACTTTTATGAAATTTGATTCAGGAGAACTTCGAATGGATAATTCCAAAACGAATTGTTTGTAACCTGTTATAATTATAGTCAGTAAGTTCGGAGACATTTGAAGTAGATAACATTTTAAAGTGGAAACATTATGTAATTAAAATGTTAAGAATGCACATATATGATGAGTGCATGGCATACAAGTAAGGAAGAGAGCAATATTTGTAGAGTAAATGACGGTCTCCAAATTCTACTTGTCAAATTAACAATGTAGCCAGAAGTGAAAAATTCATTTTGAAGAATCGTATGCTCTTAAAGCTGCGTATGCTTATAAACTGTATAGTCTTTCTTGCAACCAAATCAAGGTCATATACAGCGCGCAAATGCCCAATTTTATTCCATTGCAATTAACATTCACCCACCCAATGGATAATTCCTCTAGAATCATCCTACTCCCAAGTTTTAATCCCATCTAAAAATGGAAAATTAGTCAAACTGAACTTGCTAATGAGCAAATGGACGGACAACAACGACTCCTTACGTGGCCTCCTGGGAATCCAACTACACGTTCAGAGCTATTAGTACACAATGTAACAAATTTAGCAAAAATGCCACCAATCGAACCAAAGTCCCCAAAGAATAGAGGGAGGATGACGAACTCCGGCAACAAAGTGATGCCGGCAATGCAGTCTCCTCGTGAAGAGGTGAAAAGGACACCAAATGGCATTACATTGACCCCTGTCCAACTTGCTGATATCCTTTTCTGGAGGCCGTCTCATCTCTTCGACATTTCCTCAGCCAATGCCGACAATACCACCTCAAAGCCATTGGTTAATGCCTTCATATGTACCTTGGATAACATCAATCAGCGGTCGTCTCAAACCGATGAGTCTTCCCTCTCTTTCATTAACTATGTTACGAGCAGGACCAACCGTTTGCTACGACCGATTGATGTGCTCCTTCCAAACTTTCTCATGAATCCTCATGTTGCGGTGGCCCTGCAAAGTGCTGGCATTGACACAACAGTAGTGCAAAAGGAGTTCTACAAAATGCACTCTAAGAGGGGGCTACAAAATCCTTGGAAGACTATTAGGACCCATGGCAATGATTTTCTTTTGGAGACGGCACAAAAAAAGAGTTGTGTCTATGGCCGTAAATTTGAGATCGAACAATTAACAAAAACTCTTTGTATGGCAAACACAAAGAGTAGTGTTATTATTGTGGGGGAGCCGGGTGTTGGAAGGACCTCAATTGTTGAAGGGTTCGCACAACGCCTCTTGCAAGGAAGGCTAGTTTGTGATCTATTGGATAAAAGTATCATGGTTGTTGATACAAAAGCAGTCTTATCTGGTGCTAAAGACCAAAGTGTGTTTAACAAAAGGATGATGACAATCTTGAAAGAAGCAGAGAGCTCAAATGGCAAGATAATACTCTTCATCAAGGATATTCACCTCATTTTTCGCGATGGATGGAACGAGGCTGGGAGGAAGAATGCAGGTGCCATGTTGATGTCTACGATCAATGAGCAGAAAGTGCAGTGCATTGCTACCACCACACCAGAGGAATACGGAAAACTCTTCGAGGAAGGGTACGATTCGGAGCGAAAATATGAGAAGGTGGCTGTGGCAGAGCCAAGCTTGGAAGAAGCATTGGCTATGCTAAAAGAGTCAAAAGAGAGATATGAATCCTTGTATTCTGTTCGCATTTTAGATGAGGCACTTGAAGCTGCTATTCAATTGTCCGATCGTCACATGACAGGTTTGTAATTGATTGGTTGATTTATTAAGAACCTTTTCATAGTTCATGATCAACATTATAAAACATAACGAGTTCAAACCCCTGCAGACTTACTGAGAGAATACTTGTAACCCTTCTCTGTTTGACAAAATAAATATGTCGAGCTAATTAGGTTTTCTATTCTTCTTTTGAATAAATGAAGGTTTACTACAATATAATGCAATCTATTTAATTTTTATGCCATCTTGTACAGTGCCCATCATCAGACACACTACCATTATCATTTTCGAAATTTTGAGACCATAGAGACAAGGAACACATAGTATATATATTTTTTTTGAAAAAAATCTATGGTGCATATTAATGTACCGAAGTTTCGATACATACTAATCCACACTCTTTGATATGTTTCAAAATGACCGATCAAAACCATCTAATATGATTTCCCTATTATAATTTACTTGCCGACCAAATTTTATATATTTTTTTTAACTTGATACTACTTTTTTGAAATTTTAGAAAATCGCTAATCTAATTTTTTTTGAACCGTTTAAAAAATAGGCATTATTAAATATCCGAAAATTATACTTAAAATTTTCAAAAGAAAAAATGTAAAATTTGTGGGCAAAGAGATCATATTGGATGGTTTGGATCAATCATTTTAAAGCTGATCGGAGAGTCTGGATCAATATGCACCAAAACTCCAATACATTAGTATGCACCATAGGTTTTCTCATATTTTTTAATATGAAGATTAAGTAAATTTGAAGTAATATCTCTCATTTGTTTTTTAAATAATATGCTTCTGTTTTCAATTTTCCTAGATCGTCATTTACCTGAGAAAGTTTTTAGTTTGGTGGATGAAGCCTGTTCAAAGGTGACTGAAGGCAAATACCAGGTATTCTTTTTTCCCTTTTCTTTTTAATCATATAATGCATATATCAGTTTTCTCTTTTTCTTTCTTTTTTTTTTATGCTTTTCTTGTTTCAAAATCTCTCATCACAGCAAACTTACGATTCATTATATATAACAGGATAGAAAGAGCAAAGACATATTGAGGACTAAATCAATGAGTCTAAGGGAAGAAAAACCAAGAGCAGAACTGAAATCACAAAAGACCCACAAGCGAAGTATTTCTCTCTTCCATTGTGTAAGTTGTTTTGTAAAAGAGATACTTGGTGGCCAAGGGTGCAGTATCCACATCCCAAAGCCGGAGGAGCGGCTCGGTGTTGACCTTACTGGTAGACCGGCTGTTGGTCCCGGACATATCATAGAGGTAAATAGACTTCAACACACTTTCAAGATTTTTATTCAATGCATTCCTTTGGGGAAGTTCTTAACTGTATTATAGCATATAACCAATCTATAGCTTACTATTACTAATTTTCTATATTATTTTTTTAATTAGTAAGCTGAAAGGATCTTAATTATTGATTTATTTATTTATTTTTTTATCGCCAAAATATTGATTTTATTTGTGACTCCAATAATAATCCACAATCTAACAACAACATATTTATATATATAGGTGGTGAGCTGTTTAACAGGCCTTCCATCAAACAAGCTAGGGCTTGCTAGATCAGTCGATTTGGCGAACCGATTGCGTAAAAGAGTGATTGGTCAATACCATGTGGCAGATATACTTGAACAGACTATTAGTTTGTCAAGTGTCGATTTTTCCTTTAGGAAAAAGCCACTCAGCTCATTTCTCTTTGTTGGAGGAAATGGTGTTGGGAAAACCGAGCTAGCCAAGGTTCTTGCACAAGAACTATTTGGTGATAACAAGGCATTTGTTTCGGTGGACATGTCAGTGTACCAAACAGAGCAATCTGTTTCACAACTAATGGCTGATGCCATAGGGTAAGCATCGAATTGTGTTTCTCATTTTTATCGGTTTTCATTAGTTTAAGCACTGAAATAATTTTTTTCAAGCCTATCAAGGGTTGTGCTTTATTTTTATTTTTTTTAAGGTAGGGAAATAAACACCCGCTAATTTTATTAAGAAAAAGAATATTTACAAAAAGTTATACAAAAATAAAGAAATTAAGCAAAAATAAAATACAAATGTGACAAGGGTTGTACTTTTAACAACAATAGAGCTATCAAAAATTGATAAATCTTTATTCTCTGGAGTAATTCATGGTTTGAATTGGTTAGCTCACATATTTGTACCGTTTGATTACAATCACGAGTGTATATATAGGATGCGAGCAGTTTTGAGGTTCATGCTGATTGCGCTCACCCAAGTGGAGATTTGCCAGTTTTTTACTGCATAATCATTAGCATTAATTTTTTTTTAAAAACTCATATTCGTATTACTGAGGCCAATGGACCTCAAAAAAGAAGGCAAAAAAAGGGTTAAAAAAAAGCAAGCTTACTGAGGTCAATGTTGTTAGTCTTATAGGATAAAGTAGTGTTATGATGAAGCCGATACGTACTATTCGTTTTCGGATACTTATATATCTTGTTCCAATAAAGCAGGTTTGACGAAGGATCATCAGATCTGAAAAGGAGAAGGCTCGACATGGTTGTGGTGCTGGAGAGGATAGAAATGGCACCCCATGCATTTATAAACGAGTTACATCAGCTTCTTCAGACTGGTACCGTCAAAGATGACCAGGGAAGAATACTTGACTTCACCAATACCATCTTTATCGTCACTTCAAATCTTGGATCAAAACATTTTCATGATGTGCCGGTGGACTCTTCTTCATGGACCCAATCTCAGGGGCTTATCATGCTGGAGGTATGAACATTTCTACGTGTACTTGCTCTAACAGAATTGGTACAGTACAAGTCAGCGAAATAAGTATTCTAGTGGCTGTAAATAAGATTAAATTCTGGTAAAATAACGATACCAGTTAGATCAGGTCTAATTATGTTAATCATGGTAAAATAACTTGTCTGGTAATTTGTTATCTATTATTTAAAATTTTTATATAATTCTGGGAAGCTTTCTGCTGATTTGTTTCAACAATGGGACAGGTAAAAGAACACCTCGGCACTGCATTTGTCAGCTTACTTGACGAAATAGTTATATTCAATCCACTCTCATCTGAGCATCTCAAACAGATATTTTCACTGCAAATCGCCAATTTACAAAGTCGACTACACCAAGACGGGATCGAATTAAATGTGACTGACAAGGCACTTAATGTTATGCTGGAAAAGGCATACATATCTGTAAGTAATTTCTCCAAATATCCGAGATGTTTTGTATTATTCTCCACATTCAACTTCATCTAAAATTCAAATCTCAATTATTTGAAATATGTTCTATTGGATAAAACACACAGACACATCTGATCAGAAATTAACATTAAAGTGGCATCAACAAAAGAAGAAAAGCTTGATAATTAATTTTTTTAATACCAATTATTGGTTTTTGCAGGGATGTGGTGCAAGGCCAATTAGAAGATGGATAGAGAAAAATGTGGTGACACGGCTAGTTGAGATAATGGTAGCTGGAGAAGAGGATGAGGTCATTACTGTTGTTACTATTGATGCTGCCGAGGAGGCTAATGAGCTGAGATATAACGTGTCTAAAAGCAGAAAATCTCTGACGTTAGATTCATAAAATTTTCATGCAATACTCTATAAGAGTACATGTTGAAGCAGTTGGGCTTCTGCACAACTAATGGATATTTATGTACGCAGTTGCAAGTGTCCTTGTATTTGTAGGGGGCCGGGGGTATTTGTTAATTTTCAATGATTGGTGGCATTCAAACAATGTTGGTTCCCTACAAAAAAATGACTAAGGATATGGTCTATTTTGGCAAAGTAAAAGAAGAAAGGAAACAAAGATAATGCAAGTAATCTTGCTAAGAACGACAAGAAAAAAACATAGGTTCTTTTACACTACTTTCACTTGTTGTATCATAGCTTCTTCATTAGACATATTGCTGTATCCGTGGTTATTTTTATTTTAGGGAAATTTTAAGTCAGTGTGAATTTGTTGTTTAGAAGTTTTTAATTACTACTCGCGATAAGATATACACGGGAAAACCAGTGTTGTGAAACAAATTCAGCTCGAAACAGAGAATATGGCTGATTGAACGAAATTTTACACATAATCATACGTTCATGTTAATTTTTTATATACATATAAAAAAATTAGCACAATTTTTAAATACGTATAAAAAATAGTTAGATACAACATAATTTGTCAAGAAATAAAAGATTCTTACAATTTCATTTCAGTTTTGAAAATTTTTTCAAGCAAAGATCTTTTCGAAATTCTACCATTAAGCCCTTCAAACGGAGCCCAATATATGACCCAAGCAAAATAGCCCAGTAACCCGGCCCAACACACTGCTACTATCTTATCGGATCTCGCAAAATTCACCTCGAGACCCGACAACTTAACTCCCCTCACCGACCCACACCCAACCTGTCGGGACTGGACTACTGGAGTCAGGACCATTAGCAACAAAAATTAACTTTCCAAATTACAAAAAAAATAACCCCTTGAGACGCGTGGCACAATCTCCACAAACCCTAAAGATCCGGTCCCAATATCCGTCCGTTAAAATCTCACAAATCCCAAGAAGTCTCGCGCTCTTTCTAGTACCTTCCCTCTCTTTCGCTTCGCTTCCCTTCTCTACTCTTCCAGACTCGATCATAACCGTCTCTCTCCCTCCTTTAAAACCCCACCTCTTCTCATTCCCTTTCAAATCAAATTCCACCAAGAAGCAAAATCACAAACACTCAAAAAAAAAAAAAAACACACTCACTCAAATCCACCACTTCCAATCCAATTTCTAGTTCGAAACAGTTCGATTTCGTTTCTAAAGAGAAACCATGAATCCCGACAAGTTCACGCACAAGACGAACGAGGCGCTGGTGGCGGCGCAAGAGCTGGCGCTCAACGCCGGCCATGCTCAGATCACGCCTCTCCACCTCGCCGCCGCTCTCATCTCCGACCAGAACGGCCTTCTCCGACAAGCCATTGCTAACTCCACCGGTGACCCGGCATCTGCCGACTCCTTTGAGAGGGTTGTTACTAATGCTTTGAAGAAGCTTCCTTCTCAGTCGCCGCCGCCGGATGAGGTTCCTGCCTCTACTTCTCTTATTAAAGTGATCAGGAGAGCACAGTCGTCCCAGAAGTCGCGTGGCGACTCTCATCTCGCGGTCGACCAGGTTATTCTCGGCCTGATTGAGGATTCTCAGATTGGTGATGCATTGAAGGAGGCTGGAGTTAGTGCGGGCCGGATCAAAGCTTCGGTAGAGAAGTTGCGGGGTAAAGAGGGTAAAAAAGTAGAAAGTGCATCTGGTGATACAAATTTCCAGGCTCTTAAAACATATGGTAGGGATTTGGTTGAGGTTGCCGGGAAGCTTGATCCAGTCATTGGCCGGGATGAGGAAATTAGACGGGTTGTAAGAATTCTTTCTAGGCGCACGAAGAACAACCCGGTTTTGATCGGTGAACCCGGTGTGGGGAAAACAGCCGTTGTGGAAGGCCTTGCGCAGAGAATTGTGCGGGGTGATGTGCCTAGTAATCTTCTGGATGTGCGGCTTGTAGCTTTAGACATGGGTGCCTTGGTGGCTGGTGCCAAGTACAGAGGTGAGTTTGAGGAGAGGCTAAAGGCGGTCTTGAAAGAAGTAGAAGATGCACATGGGAAGGTCATACTGTTCATAGATGAGATACATTTGGTACTTGGTGCTGGTAGAACTGAGGGCTCGATGGACGCGGCAAATCTGTTCAAGCCGATGCTTGCTAGGGGTCAATTGAGATGCATTGGAGCAACCACATTGGACGAATACAGAAAATATGTGGAGAAGGATGCTGCCTTCGAGAGGAGGTTTCAACAGGTGTATGTGGCCGAACCTAGTGTGGCTGATACTATAAACATTTTGAGAGGGTTGAAAGAGAAGTATGAGGGTCATCATGGTGTGAGGATACAGGATCGGGCTCTGGTGGTGGCTGCTCAGCTGTCCAGTCGATACATTACTGGTAAGTAGTTTCACTATTACTTCATTAATGTTAGTAGTTTCACTATAATTTTATTTATGTTGGTCTTGGTAATGTAAACTAAAATTTTCTGCTAATGTAGACTTCAATTCACTGTTAGTATTTTTATTTGATTTGGAGCATAGTTGAAATTAAATTCAAGTTTAATCTATCGGTGAACAATGTTTATAGAAAAAGAACTATTGTATGGTATGACCCCTTTAAAAGGTGAAAAGAGGAACTATTCTGAAGCAAAAGTAGGAACCAATGTATAAGTTCACTTAGACAAGCATTGAAAAATTAAAAAAAAAAAAAAAAAAATGTAATTGTTGTATAGTACAATTCACTTGAAACCTGGAAAAAGGCATATTACCTCAAGCAAAAGTAGGATGAGAACATTGACTATTTGTGATACTTGAATATTATTACCATCTGATTGCTTAGAACCGTGAATTACTTGAAAGATCTGCGGGACTAACTGCTGATTGTGTCTTTTATAGCCCGGCATCTACCTGACAAAGCCATCGACTTAGTAGACGAGGCTTGTGCGAATGTCAGAGTGCAGCTTGATAGCCAACCTGAGGAGATTGATAACCTTGAGAGAAAGCGAATCCAGCTGGAAGTCGAGTTGCATGCGCTAGAGAAAGAAAAGGACAAAGCCAGCAAAGCCCGTCTTGTTGAGGTCAAAAAGGAACTGGATGATTTAAGAGACAAGCTTCAGCCTCTGATGATGAAATACAGAAAGGAGAAGGAGAGGGTAGATGAGATCAGAAAACTCAAGCAGAGGCGTGAGGAGCTAATGTTCTCTCTACAAGAGGCCGAAAGGAGAATGGACCTGGCTCGTGTAGCAGACATTAAATACGGCGCTCTGCAAGAGATTGATACAGCCATTTCCAAGCTGGAAGGAGAGACAACAGGTGATAATTTAATGCTAACAGAAACTGTGGGGCCTGAACACATTGCAGAGGTATGGAGGAAACTCTTTTTCTATTTGAGGATGAAATGCCTTTAGACTATTGTATACCTTTGTGCTGACAAAATTTTGGTAATTTTGTTTACCATTTTTAGGTTGTTAGCCGCTGGACAGGCATTCCAGTAACTAGACTAGGCCAGAATGAGAAACAGCGGTTGGTTGGTCTGGCAGATAGGCTACACCAGCGGGTTGTTGGTCAAGATCAGGCAGTGGAAGCCGTGGCCGAGGCAGTCCTGAGGTCTCGAGCTGGCCTTGGCAGGCCACAACAGCCAACTGGGTCATTCCTCTTCCTGGGTCCTACGGGTGTTGGCAAAACTGAGCTTGCCAAGGCTCTTGCAGAGCAGTTGTTCGATGATGAGAATCTGCTTGTCAGAATCGACATGTCAGAATACATGGAGCAGCACTCAGTTGCACGCCTGATTGGTGCCCCACCTGGGTATGTGGTTATTCTTCAGCATTTCCTTTTTTGTTTCTTTCACTTAGGTATATCAAGGATTTTGTAGTATTGAACTTGCCATATGTGAGGGCTTTAGTATATTGAATTTCTGTAGCCTTCAAGATAACAGATGTTGGATTAATCTTTTAAATGTGGTAGGTGGGACAGAAGTTAGGCTAGGTCTATTGATTGATTCACATCTAGAATTAGTTAGTATGCAACTGGACTTGCACTGAAATAGCCAAGCTGCTTTCTGGTATGACTATGAAGTCTGCTTACTGGTATGATTGTTTGCTAACTGTTTGTATTTTGTTGTACAATTAGGTATGTTGGACATGATGAAGGAGGTCAGCTGACAGAACAAGTGAGGCGGCGGCCTTATAGTGTGATACTCTTTGATGAGGTAGAGAAGGCCCATGTGGCAGTGTTCAACACACTGTTGCAAGTACTTGATGACGGCAGATTGACTGATGGTCAAGGCAGAACGGTCGACTTCACCAACACTGTCATTATCATGACCTCAAATCTCGGCGCTGAGCACCTTCTCACAGGGATGCTAGGCCATACTTCCATGAAGGTTGCCCATGAACTTGTTATGCAAGAGGTACAATTTTTTTTTCAGGCATCATCTTACTGAAAAATATGAAGTGGATGGGGAGGGGGGATATACCTTGTTTATAAAAATGAACTGAAAGCATAAATGAAGGGAATACACAAGTTGGTATATTGCTTTGTTTCTAGTCATGATTGCTTGCTTGAACAGGTGTGTAACAAATTTCTTTTTTATTTTTGTATTTTCAGGTCAGGAAGCATTTCAGACCAGAATTACTGAACAGGCTTGATGAGATTGTCATCTTCAACCCGCTATCACATGATCAGCTTAGGAAGGTGGCAAGGCACCAAATGAAGGATGTGGCAGTACGTCTGGCAGAGAGAGGCATTGCCTTAGCTGTTACTGATGCTGCACTGGATGTTATTCTCTCTGAATCTTACGATCCTGTAAGTAAACTTTCCTTTACATAATTCTTATGAAATTGATCCGTGTTTTGAGTGTGCTTTAGTTGGTCGCCTTGATAAACAGTAATGTACAACACAGCTATTGAAACTTGACCAAATCTTTTTACCTCTGATCAAGTCTGTGGAATTTGAGTTGAGCTGTTGTAATTAACTTAAAGTTTGCACAATCCAATGAGGTGGCAGTTCTGTAACTTTTTGAGTCTTAAATACCAAATGCACAGGCAGAAATTGCAACCCTTTTGTGAGCCAGTCCTTGCTTCTTCTTATGTGGATTGTTCTCTAACTCCTGCCTTTCTGTATTCAATTTCTGTAGGTGTATGGTGCAAGGCCGATTAGGAGGTGGATAGAGAAGCGTGTGGTAACCCAGCTATCAAAGATGTTGATACAAGAAGAGATCGATGAGAATTCAACCGTGTTCATTGAGGCTGCTCAGGGAAAGAACGAGCTGGTGTACAAAGTTGATAAGAACGGTGGGTTTGTGAACCCAAAGACGGGACAGAAGTCGGACATATTGATTCAGGTGCCAAATGGGGTTATCAAGAGTGATGCTGCTCAGGCAGTCAAGAAGATGAAGATCATGGACCCTGATGATGAGGATGTTGATATGGATGGAGAATAAAGTTGTCCTTTTTCTATCTGTTAAGTCAGTGTTTCACTCTAGTGTGAGTAGGTGGTCTTTTTCTGTTTTTGTCATGGAAGAGTTGTTTTTAAGCTGTTTGATGTGAAACGGCATGTAAACATTGGGTTAGACGTTTACTGTGGCTGTGCTGGAGTAAAGAAGTGTATCCTGTAAGTAAAGGATTGGAAATGGAAGTTTAAAACTTCTAATTCGTATTCTCTTTTGTTAGTAAATTGTTCATAGAGTTCTTTTTGTCTTGTCAGTTACTGTTTTCAGATTTGAACCTGTAACTGCTAAAACAAATTCACCTGATAAAGCTTCGTGTTTTCTAGATGAAAGCACATCGGCTCCTGTTGTCCAATTTGAAGTCAAATGAACTTCAGTAGCTAGTTAGGAAGTGTAGGAAGCACATGCAAATAAAAATGTTGAAATACTGCAAATTTTAGTTGAAATGTTCAAGACTGGCGCACGTAAGGTTGATTTTGAGTCCAAATCATATTATAATGTATAGTTTTATATCTTCTAAATTAATATAAGAACGGTTATTGATTCGAGCTGGTAAAGAGCTATTTTGCTGGTGATAATTTTTTTTTTTTTTTTTTTTGCTCTTATGTAAGTGCCAACGCTTCAAGAGGCGATATTTTTCAAGTCGGACGATAGGCGTCTGATAATGGTTAACCAACAATAGAAAAGCTTTTTGTTTATTGATATATATTGAAGACGTTGCAATAAATTCCTCCCAATTGGGGTGTTCGAAAGGGTTTAATTCTGACAATATTGCGGGAACGTAGTACTGGATTTACTGGACGGACCTTCTTAAATCCTATTTACTATTACGACAGATAGCCTAGATTTTGTGTTTTTTTTTTTTTTTTTTTTTTTGCCTAAAATTCTGGGTTTTGTTAACTGTTCTTTGTTTGTTTCTGGTGTTGCGGAAGAAGTATAGGTTTGTACGCCTGGAGTAAATAAGATATACTCGTATCAGTACCAGTGCAGAACTTATCTATGCTTATTGTTCTAACTAAACATAGGGATACACTTTGTAGCTGTATGATGCAGAAAAAAAAAAAGTCGATTACATCGTTGTGAATATATTTCGGTAAGTGCCAGACCTCACTAATTGATAATTTGGAAAAGTACATCTCACAAGCTCAATCACGTTTGAAATTTTTAAATCCCAAGCTCAATCACGTTGCTGTCCGAAAATGATCTTTCCAATTATTTGGGCTTTTTTAAGTTACGGGCCTATTGACTAACTGAAGCCGAAAAAATTATAAATAACTTTAATTAATTAAGAAATTATAAAATAATCCCATTTTAATCAAAATTTTAAAACTGACTGCGCAGTTTCGGAATCTGGAATTCCGAAACTAATTCTGCTTAGTTTCGGAAATTGAGATTCCGAAACTAGAACTGCCGCCTTTTTTGAGAGAAAAAATATTTTTAATTTTTTTTTTAATTAGTTTCGGAATCTCAATTTCCGAAACTAGAACTGCTTTTTTTGAGAGAAAAAATATTTTTTAATTTTTTTAATTAGTTTCGGAATTCTAAATTACTAGGCGTTTCATATTTTCTCAGCATAATTTAATTTTTTCAATGTAGATACTTAGTTAAGTCTAGAAACTAGTTTAGATATGATTAGAAGTAAAATGTATGTTCTAGAGTTTTCTTTGTAACTGACCATAACTAGTATAAATAGTTATCATGTGTATTGTTCATAGGTGTACCAATGAGAATAAGCACCAAGTAAGAAAGAGTGAGAGAGTTAAGAGTGTATAGTTGTACTCCTTCAAGTTAGTAATAAAAGGAAGTTAGAGTGAAAACAATCCTCTCAATTAATCCCATAGCTTCAGATCAATACGAGATAATACTCAACATAACACTTTTTATTGCGCTAGAGAGGAATGACAAGAGGTTCATGCTATATCCAGACAGGAAAAAGGATGCAAACACCCATGTTAACTATAATGAAAGTCACTTGATTTACTACATTTCTCTTTTTTATGATTAATTTTTTATTTTTAAAAAATTCTAAGTAGTTTATGTGATGTTTAAGTTTGAAAACTTTCAAAGTAGATTTTGGAGGTTCAGACAACGTTTTTTGGCCCCGAAAATGGTCGTTACGGGATAAACCCCGGTAAACCTTGTAGATCTCGTCGCCAGCTTTCCGGAAAGTGGTCATATGTCCAAAACGGACGTTCCTATCAAAACTTATCCATGTTTGAAGTATTCATGCTCAAAAACATCTATTTTTTTAAGTGTTTTCTTTCATCTCTCTTATATGTATATATAATATGTTGAGCTACTCGTTGTGAATCATTGTAAGCAGCCTAAATTGAAGGGACACAATTGAGATTCCGAAACTAGCTAGATTCCCGCTCAAACGTCAGAAAACTTAATATTTTATACTATACTTTACTTTTATTATACTTTACCATATAACACTACTTTATTACTTTTATTTTACTATTTTTACTATAATATTTTTAGAAAATTTGAAAATAATAACATAAATTATTTATTAAAACAACTATTTTTAAATTTTCAAAAGTTAGGTGAAATTTAAAAAAGTAGCTGAAAAGTTAGGTGAAATTTAAAAAAGTTAAATTGAAAAAATTAAATTGCGCTGAAAAAATATGAAACGCGTAGTTTCGGAAATTGAGATTCCGAAACTAATTAAAAAAAATTTTAAAATATTTTTTCTCTCAAAAAAGGCGACGGTTCTAGTTTCGGAATCTCAATTTCCGAAACTAGCTAGTTTCGGAATCTCAGATTCCGAAACTAGCTAGTTTCGGAAATTGAGATTCCGAAACTAAGCAGAATTAGTTTCGGAATCCCAGATTCCAAAACTGCGCAGTCAGTTTTAAAATTTTGATTAAAAACGGATTATTTTATAATTTCTTAATTAATTAAAGTTATTTATAATTTTTTCGGTAACTGAAGCTTAAGCGACTGTTATATACTGGGAAGCAGCAGACAAAACGGGCTTCTTAAATAACTTATGAAAAATGACAGGTTGAAAAGGCTTATTATCTGTAACTTTTAATTACACAAATACATATTTACATCACCATTTAACATAGAACTATACAAATTCAAATCAACAACTTCCTGAGACATGTAGCTAGCATATTTTTACCTATAAGGCACTCCTATGCTTATTTGTACTCCCTTTATGAATCCATTACTTTTGTACTTATCCAGTATATATTTATTCTGCAGATGTAGTCTTCTCTCCATTTCTTTGAATCTTCTCAATAGATACAAGCTCTCTCTACTTCCTTGGAACCCAACAGCCATGCAACCCGTATGGTAGGCCGTATGGAAATTTGGCACGGGCTATCTCCTTGAAACTGGTAGCGTCCAGTACCAGGGCGTATCCACCTCCATTTTTGGCACTGACTATTGATATCACAACCCCTGCATATAACAAATTTAACAATAATTACAATTCTGGCAGAACTTAAAATGTAAAATTGATGTCAAATAGCAAAAATAATGGTCATGAAAACTAACCATCATCTTCCTTGGTTGCGCCTGGCCTGGCCACAAAGAAAGGCTCCGATGGCACGGCTCCTTCTTCGTGCCAGTTTTTTGCTCTTTTTGTTACAAGGTCAATCTGAAACATTAACAGAAACTATAATTAGTACATCATGATTAGCAATGTATCATTATTTCATACATGAGTGAGTCTGAGTTGTATTGAAAATCATTTACCTTAGTAAGGGTATTAGGAAAATTGCAAGGCCGGTGAGCCCCACAAGCGTAAGCATAGCGATACTTCTTTCCCAGGTAGGCAGGGTTGATGCTGCACATGTCCATCCCTCTCCCGTGCTCCTCTGGATCTAATGCCGCCTCAAGCTCTCCGATCGGATATCCATCCAATGGAATTCTGAACCTTCCGACCCTAATAAAAGAAATGTAATTCCATTATTTATAGTACTGGTAACATGGTAAATACTCTCTTGATAATATGTTAAAGCACATATGGCGCAATTATAACTAAACTAGATCACCAAATTCAAATATTGACTTGCAATTCACAATGGTGTCCTGAATATTTTCATCTTACATATAAACCTAAAAAGGAGATAGTTAATTGGTTACCTTGCATCAGGTAGCACATCTAGGCCAGTGGAAGACCGCAAGTTGTTTAGTCGAAGCAACTCAAGAATACTGGTGTCGCCATTATGCTCACAACAGTCGGCAATTATAGCTGTAACATGGCCTTGCTCATCCTTCTCCTCGTATGCGTTTATGTAATGGAATGTAACAAATGGTGGCACCTCCACGCTTGCCACCTACATACAGATACAACAACACATTACATCACTAAATCATTTCAACATTACAAACAGCTTTGACCATGTATTGGTCAAAATCAAAATGAAACAGAAATGAAAAAGGAAAAAGGACTTACAACTTTTCCACTAGCCTTGCACATGACATGCATGTAACTCCCCGACTCAGGGTGCCACTCGAACTTGTATAGTGGTGTCGGTTCAGCTTGGAGGAGGTTACGCACACAGTATCTCAATGGCATTTCTGGCACTATGACGTAGTTCTCCGTCACTGGGAAAGAGTGGACCCATCCTGGTGCAGGTCCACCTCGACAGTTAACCCGTCCAACTATTTTCCTCTCATTGCTACCTGGCTTCATCCTGGCTACAATATATCCTGGTCGTACCAAATCTGGCAGCAGGGTTAGGAATTCCGAGTCAGTCACGATTGGATGTGCTGAGTGTATAAATCCACCCAAATTATCACTATATTGAAACCTCCCGATCGTATCAAGTGTGTTTGGATCAATTTGGATCGAGCCCTTTGTCGTCTCAGTCAGACAAAGCACCCGACCATCACCAAGTTGTATGACACCCGTGTTGGCATTGTCAGTGAGTGATGAGCCTGTAAACAAGCTTGCTAGCTCACCAACAAATGAAACAAAGTTTTTGGGTTTGGGGGTCTCAGAAAATTCACGATAGCAGAGGCGACGATTTTTTCTAGCCGCTTTGTAGGCATCAGACTCGACTTGACGGTGACTGGCACTGACACGGCCATTGTTGAAGGAGGCACGTACAAGGGTGGCATAACCATCAAAAAGGTGGCGGAAATGGTGCTGGTCTATGTTCCATAGTCCCGGTCCATTCCTTAGGTATGTCCCATCCTACAAGTTGGTTATGTAATATAGAATATAGTCAACTTTTATTCATAAATAATGATCGTATAATTAATTTTCTTTGTTAATTGTTGTCTCTGTTGTGTTGGCATATATAGAATCCGTGCATGGTTTTAAAATTTTAATAAAGACATAATATTACTTGTAAAAGAGAATTATTGCAAATCATAAAGTACAGGTATGTATATGTCGTACCAGCCAAAGTGGTATCTTGCCTTCAATGGCCAATTCTCCGGCCCACCTCTCTTGCCTGACACTAGTCCAAGCCGATATCTTACCCTTGCTTGTACTATCTGGCTGTGCTGTCTCGATTGGAGGAATTACCGGTACGGTAACTCGTGGCTCAGTCGCAACATGTGTCACAGAATGGCGTCCTAGTTTCTTATCGAGATGAATGCTACCAACAGAAGGTGACAATATTGATGAAACCATTGGTTTCAAAAGGGGAGGAGGCGAGAAAGAAAGCATGGAGGCCATGAATGAATGAAGTGTGTTTGTTTGTCGATGTGTGTTATAATGTCTGTGGGCGTGCTGATACACGTGTGCTAGTTTTAGGTGTGTAAGAGGAAAGCGCACGAGTTGTGGGGTTTGGTATATCGAGATTCGAGAGGGGTATATATAGGGGTGGTTGAGATCCCACATGCCAAGCTCCTCTGATTTTCTTATTGTTTAGTCCTAATAATTTAAAAAGTAGACCGGATAGATATTGATAATTATTTTTATTGCGCATGTACATATAAAAAAAATAAATCTCTCTCATAATGAGCATATAATACTACATCCTTTTGATACTTTTATAACTTTACGATTATTCTTTTGATACTTTTATAACTTTACAATTATTTTTTGAGTTAGACTACGGATAGTTTCGTCAAATTCGGCCATGTCTCAATATGAAATCTTCAAATAACCAATTCAAACCGTTCAATGTGATTAAAATTTCATTTTCTATCAAATTTTATATTTTATAAATATTTTACGTTTTTTTTCAAATTTTTAAATCTATTGTGTCTATAACTAATTAGTTTGATGATTTTCTAAAATGCCGAAAAAATAGTAGAAGAGTTTAAAAGAAATATTTGATTGGCAAGGAGATTTGAATATCAATGGACTATTCGAATCGGTTGATTGAGGGTTTCATATTGAGATAGCCAGATAGGGTCGAATTTGACATACCCCTCCGTCCATATTGTTTTGACTGTAGTATCCCTCTAATTTTTTACCAAAAATTGACCATAATCGATCTGTGTATGGTTGTTCACTTGATAATTTAGAGAAATTTCCTTATGGTTGTTCGTATGGTTGTTCACTTGTTAATTTAGAGAAATTAATTGCACCTTAATTTAGTCTATTTATTATATACCAACATACATAATTAAGTATATAACACAAAGCCTTTCCGATTAATATATCTAGGTATGTTAATTTTTTGACAGTTCGAGAACTTGTATTTGATCCAGTGATTAAAGATAACGTTTTGTGAATGATAATGAATATTTGAAACTTAGACTGTATATGATTTCTTCTAGATATTTTAAGCTTAACCGATATCTTATCACAAAAATAAGAAAATGTCTTGAGGTCTTAGCTTTATATTTTTTGTCATGCAATTTCTAGCATACGGCTAAACTATAGATAAAACTCTTTAGGACAATAGATTATATATACAAAGAGAATGGCTACGGTTCAAGATGTTGAAAAATATGGTAAAAGAAATTCAAAAAAAAATGTAAAACTTATTTCTAAAAATATTTCAATATGAAGAACATATTGTATAGTTTGGATCTGCCATTTAAATTTCATATCTTGAAATACATATATTTCTCTTCTAGCATGTATATATGTCACTGCAAAACTAGTGTTAAATTAGATATTTTTTTATTTTTTATGGATATTATAAGAAGAAGCCAACTTTTAACTTATTTTATATAGCAATGCTCGACAACTGCTTAAATTATTATTATTTTTCGTTTGCTTTCATTTCGTCAACTAATGGACGGTTCAAGAATCTTGATATATATACTAGGTTTTGTTATGAGTGCTTTAATTAGGTTTACATCGAATTAGCCTAAATCCATCATTTATGCGAAGAAAGGTGATTTTAGATGATGTAAGAGCCATTATATTATACTAAGGAAACGAATATATATATATATATATATATTAAGGCAAAGGAAACGAATATTTGATTAGTAGGTTGTATGATTGCTAGCTAGGCCATATAGCTCGTTTGTCCAATGTGCAGTCCCCTGCATAATGGAAAACTACATATGAGGTAAATTTGATTAGAATATGCCAAATTCTCCGCTGATTGGCCTCTGAACAAATATTAAATTTAAGCTAAATGAACTATATAATTTATATACCCATTATTGTCCCCATATATATTTATATCGATAGCAAATGACACGTCGGATTCGTTCGTTCATGACTTGATCATAGGCTCATAGCTGGGCCTGCATCCTTTTATTTCACAAAATTAAGTACTAATTAAAATAGTAATTAATATATATTGGAGAACAGATAAGCGTGTAACTTACATTCTTTTTTTTTTTAAGCTCTTCTATAAATTGTACATTTTCCTGTAAAATGCCACAAAGGTAAATCTTACATCCATAAATTGTAGCTTTTCCTAACATATATATTCTAGTTTTGCCACTCCTTAACTAGCTACCTAGTAACGCACGAAAAATGGGCAATATTCTCATTAATACTTTGAACCTGTTTCAAAGAGTCAATTGCGTTAAAATTTTGTTATATTTATGATAGTGATATGTAAAGATTCATTTACCAACACAAAAATAACAATATTCTTAAACATGTCATTCACTTTTGGTGCGACGAATCCTATAAAACTTTGTAATAAATTATTCTATTTTTAATATTCGTTTCTTTATGCTTTTTCTCGCTCCATACTCTTGTAGAACAAATAAAAATCCATCTCATGAGATTATATCATTAGTTAGAGATTACTATTATCTCGGAAGAATTTTTGTCAAGGACATACCAATAACAACGCTAGCATTAGTATTTCGTTAATTCCAGAAGTCTAAGCCATATGTTGTGAAAAGAATGAATATATTGTAAAATATAAGCAATGACCAAATGCTATAGTGATCTTGGAAATTAGTTCAATCACCAACCTATGCTGTAAGTGGTTGATTAATTATCTTAGTTATTACACATGATTCAACTTTTCACTGAATGATGGTGCCCACATGACATATGTAACAAGGTAATAAATGCACGCTAGCAATTAATGCTAGTTAATGTGTACGGATCTTCCCCGTACACATGAGTCGTTTTTCGAGATCCAAAATTCAAACGGCCGATCCGAACCGTTCAAGTTGTTCTCCATATTGAAAAACCCTTGGAGACCACATTTTACATTTTGTTCAAATTTTTTTACTATATATTATGATATTTTCAAAAAACACTACAATTGGAGTATTTTAGACCCTCCAATTTGAAAATATCATATTATATAGTAAAAGAATTCGAAAAAACGTAAAATTTGGTCTTTGAGGGGTTTTCAATATGGAGAACAACTTGGACGGTTCAGATCGACCGTTTGAATTTTGGATCTCGAAAAATAACTCATGTGTATGGGGACGATCCGTACACATCAGTGTATTTTATCCATTCACTATATATATATATATATAGAAAACATATGGTGCATACTAATGTACTGGAGCTTCGGTGCATACTGATCCGAAATCTTTGATCTGCTTCAAAATAACCAATCCAAACCGTCTAATATGATCTTCCTATTGAAATCTCCTTGTCGACTAAATTTTATATTTTTTTGAAATTTTTAATTATTTTTTCGGATTTTTAAAAACTGCTATTTTTTAACGGTTCCGAAAAAAGTGAGATTAATTTTCAAAAATTCTAAAAAAATACTAAAAAAATTCAAAAAAAATTAAGATTTGGTCAGCAAGGATATTATAATAGCGAAATCATATTGGACGGTTTGGATCGATCATTTTAAAGCAGATCAAAAAATTTGAATTAGTGTGCACGTACATTAATATGCACCATATGTTTTCTCTATGTGTGTGTGTTTAATACTTATTTTTCGTGCATAATTCACAATTTTGACGATGTATGATGTGTATATTAATAACATTAACAAATTGCTAGCAATGTGATAGTTTAGTGACGGTGATCCCTAGATAAAATTCTTCTGATGTTTTAGGTACCATTAATTAATTAAAAATTAGAACGAATTTGTAAAACATGGCTTGAGAGGCCCAGATATATTGTTCATATAAACCTCATATAAAGTCAAGTTGATATTTATAACTCTATAGAGTTTATATGATCCCCCTGAAAATTAAAATTGAAAAGGAATGGTTGCAAACTATATATATTATTCTCCACGGTCTAATTAAGTAATTAATCATTCATTAGTTTAATTAAGTAGTTGTGCACAAGCTCGACCCCATCGCAATTTTATAAAAAATAATAAAAATAATAATAAGATATCATGTTTTGCACGAATTGGTGTACAGTGATGAATTCAACGATTCAGATTCCTCCTTTTTTGACCAAGAAAATTTGTGGAGCCATACGTCACTATAACAAAGCACTGGAGTGTGCCAATTAAAAATTCAACGGTTTCTCTTGAGGGAGGGGAATCAAGTTGAGAGAAAGGAATCTAGGTTGGATTCTTTACCATTCAAAGTGGGGATGAAGGGGGGGTAGAAGTGAAGGCTGCGCCTCTTTTGTTGGGTCTTTTTCGACAAGTGCAATTATAGTGCTCCTCTCCAATTCATTCATCAGATGTAATAATTTTGTGAACAGAACCTCTGTTTTGTCGTATTTGTGAAGCAAACATTTGTGGAGTGAACGCCATAAAAATTACCACTAAATGTTCCGTACATATATCTTTTTGCAATAAAAAAATGAATATTTACTTTGTAATTTTGCTTCTGTAATGGAAGTGATGGATTAAAAACCTCTTATTCAAAAAATATAAGAATGAAAAAAAAATGAGTATTTTATGTAATTTTTTATTCTGCTCGCCATGTCTCATCAACTAATTAATTTTGAACTTGTGCACTACATGCGTTCTTAATGTCTCATGCATGAGAGAATTATCAACCGTATTTACGTTAAATATAAATTATGTACAATATGTATATTTATTTGCAATCATTATTCAAATCAGAAAACGTATCATTAGTTTCATTCCTGAGAGGTGACGAATTAAGTGATGTTAGAGTGCTATATGATGGAAATGCACATTGGTTTGTTTGCCAAAAAGGTTCTTCAAATTATTTCTCCAACGTATACGTTTTAATAGTTATTTTCCTTATTTTATATTGAGATTAGATATATGCTCCCACCATAAGTTTGCACAAAATTTCTCAAATGTGCTTGCCATGCCAGCACACTATAAGACACGATATGCTTAGGAAGTCATATTATGTTTGCATAAAAATGCAAGATTCATGTTTTCCTTTTTATTGTGACCAGACTCATACCTAAGGCTAATTCGCTAAACCCACACTGCATGACACGATATTCATATTACGATGGCAAAACATTGTTATACTCGTACTTGAAAAGGCTAAAATTTACAAAACAAAATTAGATATTGAAAACAAATGAGAAGTATCAAATGGTTTCTTTCCGTTTGTGTTCATATCTAACTTCCCAAAAAAATAAATATTCATTTGTTTTATCTTAAATAAAATAACACTATCAATTTTAATGTGTACTTAATTATACCTTTATAAATAATGAATGTTAAAGAAAATGACATTTCTTTTATTCTAGATTATAAAGAAAAAGAAAATTTACTAAATTATGTATTATAAAATAATGTCCTTGCCAATTTAAATTCACTTAAGTTTATGTAGGTAAATTTACAATTGATGGATGGTTAATGATTTCAATAAAAATTTACTAAAATACATTATGATAATTATTAAAATCACTCAAAGGTTTTGGGGCTCATTATCACAAATGAGAAGTTCACTTATGTTTTGTTATATTATCCTCTAAATAATGTGAAATGTAAAGTAACTGCATCCAATTAAATATACTCTGTAACTCGTTCAACAAAATACATGGTCTTATTTTATATTAAAAAAAGTTGTCAAGATATTCACAATCCCAATATTCTTTTTTTTTTTCTTTATTCATAATGAGATAGTTATCAATTAATGTCCATAACTTAATAAACTATCATACTAAGTTCAATAAATTTTTTTTCCAAACATATTTTTTCATTATACGTATTAAGATAACATGTACCAATAAAAATAAATTATGCTTATCTAATCTTACCATAGTTAAAACTATGGTCAGAACACTGTATAGGACAAAAATACAATTGATTTTTAAATTTCGAAGAGAGGTTGGTTGCATCCCCGTCAAACCATAGTTGTAAAGTGTAGATTTTGCCTATAGTAAGTTAAATATGGCTTATATTTACATTATTGCATGCTCCAGTATGAACTGTTTGATTGCCTCAGCTAAAATTAATGTCTTGAGCAAGGCAGGGGTGCTTTAGCTGCTACATTTTTTTTTTAATGTTAATTTAGTTATTCGTGTCACATCTCTGTTCAATTATTCACCACCAAATGCTAGTGGATTCTCCAAGACCTTGAAATAGTCATAAAAAAAATTCTAGATCCCTAAACACAGGTCGGTATAGGAAAAAGTTCACTGATTTTTTGTTAGCTCCTGTAACCAAAGTTAGTTATTAATGATTTTAGAGAAGAAGAATTGCTTTTGGCTGCCCAAAAACATTGCTAACCTGTCAGGTACTTTCATTAACCAGTATCTTTTAAGATTCGTGGCCTCCTTTTTTTTATTTCTTATTTCATGTAGTGTCTTACTAACGTCAGCTTCTTAATTTCATTTTACTAGTCTGCATTTAACTTAGTTATTTATTATTATTTTTTTTTTTGCATATTTTTTCTGAGTTCGTTAGGGAGATCAATACTAGGTGCAGTCTTCTATATTTATATCCATAAATATCAATGCTACGTTCTCAAATTTCTAGATAAAAACTAAGATTATATTTAAAATTTAAAATAATGAAAAAAAATTCTGGTTGGATATTGTTAAATGTACGACATCCACAGAAAAAAATATGTTGCACTCAACGACCAAAGAGCATATAAGGTGAATTCTATGTATTACGTGTACTATGGGATAATGGTAGCTTTAAATTATGTATATGATCAATTTATAGAACTTTTAACTAATATTCTTCCTGAGAAGTTGGTAAAAAAACAAAAATGAAACACAATTTGTATGTGAAATGAAATTTGATTGGCAAGGAGATTATAATAAAGAGATCAATTATTTTGAAGCAGATCAAAGAGTTTCGGTGCATACTGATCCAAATTTTTTGAATATCTGCTTCAAAATGACCGATCTAAACCATCTAATATGATCTCCTTATTATAATCTCCTTGCCGACCAAATTTTATATTTTTTTAAATTTTTTTTACTATTTTTTTTTAAATTTTAGTAAATCGCTAATATATTTTTTTCTAAACCGTTCGAAAAATAGCAGTTGTTAAAAATCGGAAAAAGTACTTACAAATTTTGAAATGTAAAATTTGGTTGGTAAGAAGATTTCAATAGGAAAATCATATCAGACGGTTCAGATCAGACATTTTGAAGCAGATCGAGGAGTTTGAATCAATATGCAATGAAACTCTGGTACATTAGTATGCACGTACCATAAGTTTTTTTTTTTGTGAACCATGATGCATAGAGGATTTTGTGCATCATGATCGGTTTGATTGGTGATTTTATAAATCGACAAATCGAAATTAACCAATCCAATCTATATATTAAAATCTCATGGCAAACAAAATTTACATTTTTCAAAATTTTTTTATTATTTTTTTTCGAATTTTTTTAAAGCTTGCCATTTTTTGCTACAAATTAGTAGTAAAATATTCCAAAAATAACAAGTTTTAAAAAAATTCGAAAAATTAGTAAAAATTTTTTTAAAAAATGTAAAATTTTGTTTGCTATGAGATTTCAATGTATAGATTGGACTGGTTGATTTAGATTTGTCAATTTGTAAAATCACCGAATGATCATGGTGTACGGAACCCTCTATGCATCACTTTCACAATAGAAATTATATATATATATATATATATATATATAATATATATATATATATATATATATATATATATATATATATATATATAGAGAGAGAGAGAGAGAGAGAGAATATCTATTGTGAATCATGATGCATAGAGGGTCCGTGCACCATGACTGTTTGATCGGTGGTTTTGCAAAATGACAAATCTAATTAACCAACCCAATCTATATATTGAAATCTCATAGAAAACAAAATTTTACAATTTTTCTGAATTTTTTAAAGCTTGCCATTTTTGGACGATAATTCAGTAATTATAGTCCAAAAATGGCAAGGTTTAAAAATTTTGGGAAAATAGTAAAAAAATTTCAAAAATTATGAAATTTTGTTTTCTATGAGATTTCAATATATAGATTGGGTTGGTTAATTTAGATTTGTCGATTTGCAAAACCACCGATCAAACAGTCATGGTGCACGGGGCTCTCTATGCATCATGTTTCACAATAGATATTATTTATATATATATATATATATATATATATATATATATATATGACAGATACATTTACTTACAAAATAAATTGAACGAAATTATTGAAACTTTATGTCGGTAATCACTTGCTTAGCATTGCATAGAATCTACATTTTTTCAAATGATTAATAATAATAACAGTACGATTCCTTACTTAATAATTTCAAAGTATATTTGGATTGTTTATTGGTATTTAGTTTAAAATAATATATTCCATAATTTCAAAAGCTGTCAATTGTGATTAATCTTACTTTATTATTAAGAGGTTTCAAGAAATGTAATATTTAGTATTAGAAATCATTTGAACCGTCTTTAACAAATAATTAAATATAAAAATAAAAAGAAAACAATGTATTTTGATCAGTGAAAGGCATCGTATGTTCGAAATTTCACTGAGGCATTTTTATACATTTAATTTGAAAATAAGTTTGGTGATTTTATTCTATTCTTTCATAAACTTTTTTCAAAAAAAAAAAAAAATGAAAAGATTTGCATGCGTTGAGAGGGACTTTGACTCTCATCTCGGATGAATAGCATACCGTAGAGTGGAATCAACCCAGACAAGTCTCGTTCTCAAGTTGTGGAGTGATTATACTTCGTAATGTACCAAATAGGTCATCACAATCTGTTTCGAGTCTTGTGTGGCTCTTCCGGTGTACAATCTGTGCGGCTCTTTCTAGAACATCGATAATGTTATCGGACCAACATAACAAAATGATAGTGGCAAATATGTTCATATTGGTTACTTTGTTTTGTTTTTTACATCACTCATCACTTAGGGGCGTTTGGTTGTGTAGTAAGGGATTGCATAAGTTAAGGATGCTTAAGTGTTTATGTAATGTTATGTAATAGATGTTTGGTTGTTTAGTAAGGATGAGTAATTTAATGTATACATATATTCGTGTCAAAAGACTAAAATGACCTTACATTTGAATTATTTAATTTGAATTAGTATTATGTGTTAATAAGAAGTTGAGACCTAATTATTGTTAATTATTAATTATTAATAATAGTAATAATAATAATCATTTTTATAATTATGAAATATTAATAATTATTTTTAATTAAATATTATAAACATTATTAATTATTAAACAATAAAAAATTAGTATTAATTAATTATTATTTAATCGTTATTGTTAATAATTAATATTACTTGTTAAATATTATTAATTATTTGCTAATTATTAAATATTATTAATTAATAATTATTGTTAATTATTAATTATTACAAAAATTACTTATATATAATAATAATAAATCATTTTTGTTATTATGAAATATTAACGATTACTTTTAATTAAATGTTTAATAATAAATATTATTATTGATTAATTATTTTTAATTATTATTATTATATAATTTTTTAATAATTACTGTTACTTATTAAATATTATGATTAATTATTTATAAGGGGTATTGTTGAAAAAAAAATAAAGGGGATGGTGCATAACTTATGCAACTTATTTAGGTTGCATAAGTTATGCACCTTTTAAGTCACAAACAAATGGGGCCTCAAGCTTGATGGAGTCCATTGCTGTAGGGAGGCCCACAACACATGGCGACGGATATAATAGCAAACCAAGAATTTTACATCAGCACTCAACTTTCTTCCACATAAATAAACATTATTATTATTTTACTGAATCGATATCTCAGTTGATGAGTTCTTGATACATGCTACCATAATCGGAACATCAATTTATACAAATTAGTGATTATTAATTTAAAAGGATTTTATATGTAATTATCTGTGTGTTTGGAAAAAATTACTTGATGTGATTATAACTTTACTATGTTGCATTTTTTGAAGTCCTATAGTGAACGGTGGAAACAACCATTTTTCTATATTCATCGCCGTAGAAATAATTATTAAGTTATTGCAGTGGGAAAATAGATTAAAATGACTTATTGTGGTTGAAGAAGATTAGTACCATGACCTTTAACTAGCACCGAAGAAGATAAGCAATGAACCTTTGCTTTGACCGAGTTAAATAAGTTAAAAATAAAACATCAATTGTAAGCGAGTTTATTAGTTTTTACGGATGATTGTGTATTATAGCTTATATAATTTGAGAATAATTTATTATTCTACGAATAACCATTGATCGGGACTGTTGTATATTATAAATAATGTGATGAACAATAAAAATTAAATAAAATTTAATCATTTTACATGTGTATGATATGTATAGTATATATTATCTTTGAATTGTAAAATTATTATATTAGAACTTATCTTTGATGTCACATGTGTATAACTAGAAAATTACTATTGGATAAATCTAACACAGAATGAACTAATTTGTTCCTAGAGGATACTACTTGTGGGCAACTAGAAACCTGTTCTTTTTACTCATTTTACTTAGTAATAATATTTGATAAATAAATTTTTGGTAGCATAATTCTTTGCTTGAAGAATTAAAATCTTGGTTACCTATTGTAGTAACCCATGCTTGTCTGGTGAATTGCTGCATTTTATTAGAGCAAACATCAAAAAGTCTAATCTTTTAACATGACAAAGTTCAAATTCCTTATAAAATCATACTACAATTGAATGAAATAATAAAAATGTTCAACAAAGGGACAGAATGCAATACGAGCATGGGGTACACCAGGACTCAACTCATGACACATTCTATTAGCCAAAATTAGCAACAAGCTCATGTGACATGTCTTGTCTTTTCCAGTAGCGAAGAGAGCGGTGAAAATCTTGTATACATGCACATAATGAAACAGAGAGGGAGAGAAGCGCAGTGGTGATTGCTCTTCTGTGTCCCTACTTTCCCAAATGGGGAAGCCTGAATGGAAGAGAAAAAAAAAAAAAATAGTTGATTTGGGGTTGTTATGTATCTCCGCATTATATTCTCTTTTCTTTTTATTTTTGCTATTTGCAATTTTCTGTAAAGAGTTCATTTTCAAATTAAGATAGTAATTGAAGTTGTTCATACTAGTTGTAAATCACAAGAGTTTCTATTTTGGTGACTAAATTTATTTTCACCACCGATTTAGCTGAATTCTAATAGCATTTGTTTGTTCTTTGACATATCATACTTATCATTTTAATATTTTTTGTTAATAAATGCATTGTGTGATTGGATGCAATAACCTGCAACAAAATTTTCATCAAAGAAAAAATAAAGCAGAGTTTCTTTAAGGGGTATATAACCTATAGTAATTCAAACAAGAAAACTCTAGTTAATAACATATTTTTCTAGTAAAATAATAAAGTCAAACATGTAAATTGACTGAAAATATTTTCTTATCTGCATAACCAATAATACATGTTAAAAGAATGTTTGAAAATGTGTCTGTTTGGATTTCTGCCGAACAAATAACCTTTTAGACATCTCTAACTATATATACTCAAATGAAAAATTGATTTATTTTGTGCAATTAAGTAAATTCATATGTGTACATGTAACTATGATTGATACACATCCATTATACATTTATACTTGAGATGCAATTTGAATATAAAATGTAAAATAACATCAATCAAGATAATTGATCTTGTAAATGTATTTCCTAACAACAATTGTAAATGCTCAAACAATTTCGTCAATAAAAGAGCTCAAATAAAAAATAAATGAGTCATTTGTAAATTTTCAACTGTAATTTGGGGGAGGGATATAAATTTTGCTAACACAGTATGGCAGACAACTGCTGGGTTCCCACTAGCATGCAACTTCCTTGTATTGGAAGCACCTTACCAAAGAAAAAGGGGTATCAGTAGCCCAAATATACCCAAATGGAATGGTCACTGGTCATGCCAAATGGGCCCAATTGTCTCACAGTGGGAACTCGTTTATAGGCCATTTTAGGTTCCCTACCAAGGTACATAATGCAACCCTTTAATCATTCCAGGTAGCATCTCTCCATATTGATTCTTGGGTCCCTGTTCCCCTGTGGCACCAACCTACACGTGTATATTTTGTTATTTCAATCCATTTCTTGTTTCTTTGTGACAAATAATTTGATAATTATATTATGCATAACATAGCACTTTTTGGTGATATGCTTTTGTACTTTTCTTATAAGAAATTATTACACATACATTCATTTTTTTTTCCTTCCTTTTCCTTTCCCTGCTACGACATGTTGTTCCATATATTTATTAATAGCACAAGGAAAGATATTGCAGTGCACAAATTTTGATGAGGAAAAGTATATAAAAAGCCCTTGTAATCTAATAATGAAAGAGCTTTTGGAAGAAACCAAACCCTCAAATTTCAAACTTATATTAGACTCATTTTTTAGAAATAAGTTTTCTTTACTCCAAAAAATATGTGTAGCTCCACTTTCGATACACAGGTAGTTACACATGAAATGATGCAACAAATCCAACATGCAGGCAGTTGAAGAGGTTTTTCCCTGATAAAATCATAAAAAATAAGCTTCGTGTGGTAGATTCCTTTTATTCTTCGTTCCACTTATTAGATTTGCACCTATAGTAGAGTTCTAGAGAAGAGCATAATAGCAGGTAAAACAACGGACACGCTCAAAGGTACGTTGCAAGTTTCTAGGAGCACAAATTTTGGAGGTAGGTATATACAATTTTAATATTGGTCTTTAGTTAAACAGTTTGAATCATATTTTTACTACTGCGAAAACAAAAACAAATCTATCTCAATTTGATAAAGACACAGATCATAAGTTGAAAATGAGCACCGGTTGGGTTTTAATAAATGATGGTGGAGGAATGTGCTGACTGATTAATGAATTGGGTTGAGCCTAATTAATCATTATTAATTCTTTAATGAAATGTATTTTGATGATTGACTTATACCATTTCTACTCTAAACACCATAAGATGATATTGGAAACAATAATAGTAAGATATATGAACAATAATAATTTTTGGAGCTCACAATGAAATTTTTTTTATACTTTGAAGGTTTTTTATAATTAAATCGAAAGTACTGACAGTACCGAGTAGAATTACGACAGCATTTTCTCTCTCTTCCTTTTATTTGCAATGAGAAAGTGCGGAAAATTTGTCATGGAGACGCAATTAAATATTCTGTGTAAGTGCTATGCAATTTTACCTTTTCATCGGGCAAATGATTACTTGGGAGTTAAAAGATTACATATTTTATTAATAATGACGAGTAGAATTACTACAACATTTTTTTTTACTAAGAAAGTGTGATAATAGCGAGTAGAATTGCGACAACATTTCTTTTTTTATGAAAAAAGTGCGGCAAAATTGTCATAGATGCAAATTAAATATTGTGTAGGTAAATGATTACTTGGAAATTTGAAAGGTCGCACATTTTTTTCTCATAATTAGTGATTGCTAATCAAAGACTAAGATGGCCAATAAGAGAAAATTGCCCGGCCAGAGAAGTCAATTCCAGCATGTATATGCTATGCCTCTTGTGGCATTACCCTAGGAAAAGGACATGAGACTCCATGATAACACGGTGAATTGTCAAAGCTAATCAATTTTATATTGGATTATATTGCGAACCGCAGAATATGCTTCCTGAAAAATGATTCTTTATTTTCTTTCTCTTTTTTTTTTTTTTTTTTCTTGAGCGGAATATTTTTTTAATTTTTCTAACCTTGGGCTATGGAAATCGTGTCAAATTGCCGAAAAAATTATAACTAGCTTTAATTAATTACGAAATTATAAAATAATACGTTTTTAATCAAAATTTTAAAACTGACTGCGCAGTTTTGGAATCTGGGATTCCGAAACTAATTCTGCTTAGTTTCGGAAATTGAGATTCCGAAACTAGAACAGCCGACTTTTTTGAGAGAAAAAAATATTTTTAAATTTTTTTTAATTAGTTTCGGAATCTCAAATTCCGAAACTAGCTAGTTTCGAAATTTGAAATTCCGAAACTAACATACCAAATTTAATCCCATGCATATGATGACTGACATATCTGACGCAGCATTTATTGACATATATAATATTTTATGTTAGCATTTAGCTGCTTGTCACATTCACCGTTTAAAACACATTTGTTGCATATGATGACTGACATTTAGCTGCTTGTCGCTACTTGTGAACTATTTGCCAAATTTTAGATTAAAACACATTATGTCTATCAAAAATATAAACCTAATGGATTGCTCTTTAATCATTTTGTTCCCCCAAAAATATAAACACATTCAGCCTTTCAAATTTTTTAGACACATCGTATCATCTATATATACTCAGTACTCATAGCGGTTTTAGTTGATTTTCTTTCTTTTTCTTCTTTTATCTTAATCAAATGATTCATATAATTTGTCATTTGTCATTTTTTTTCTCTCATTGTAGCCTTTGCAAGCACACGCAGCCAAATCACATGTATATGCAATATAACGTGTATTCAAACTTCATATGGAAATTGTAATTATGACCAATTAAACCTTAACTTAAGTTAAGCCACCCCATTTTCAATTTTAAGGAGATGTTAATCTTTTAGCAGCATACGACAATTTGAATTTGAGGAATAGTATAAAACCTTCAAACTTCTGAGCACATATTGGAAAATTTTCTTGATGAGTAAACATAAGCTGCAAAAAAAAAAAAAGTATAAATAAAAATAATAAAAGACAAAAAAAATGATTTTACCCTCATAGCTTGAATTCTTGATATACCAAGCTATGCTGCTTAATTGGCTATAACATTCTATTTTGGATTCACGTCATATTAGTTTTGAAGAAATTGAAAATTTATAAATCTCACGTCATCAAATTAATGTTTTCACTGTTACAAATTTACAATATTATTATTTGATGGTTGAATAGTCAGAAAGTTTGAAAAATTGTTTACAATATTTATGTCATTTATAATTAACCTTTTATTATTATTTTATAATACTTAATAAATTATATATTACTTTATTAATATCAAAATATATATCACGTAAAAATTAAAAATTTTTAAAAATTAAAAAAATTACTATTCTTGACGAAAAATTTTCCAAATATTACAAAATTAATATTCGACTATTTAAACAGTGTTCAATCAATTATTTTACTGTTTGAACAGTATTCCATCAATTATTTCACTGCTTAAACAGTTTTCAATCAGATTCCGATACTAGCTAGTATCGGAATCTCACATTCCGATACTAGAATTTGCGCGTATCGGAATCTGATTGAAAACTGTTTAAGCAGTGAAATAATTGATGGTGTTAGGAAATGCTCATATTTTAATTTTAGATTAATTACAACTAATTAATCACCATTAACAACAAGCAAATCAAAAGATCTAGTGCTAAAGCAATCACACATCCAATCAAGAGAGAAGGTAGGAGAAATTGTACCTCTCATGAAATTGTATTCATGAGGCTCGAATCCATGGCATGGGAGTCGATGGGGTGCGTGCTCCACCATCTCCACCATCTATGGCCGCCTCTAGCCCACCAAGGACCCACCACCAAGCTCAAAGAGAATGCTAGTTCTCTTGAACCTCTTGCTAATCACCTTGCTTCTCTTAATTAACTATTTAATGGAGAGGAAGAGAGGTGGGATGCTCAACACATGAGCTAAGAGAGGAAGGGAAGAGCCATGGAGAAGAGAGAAAAATCTCTCTTCTAGGTGAAGGCGCAAGGGAGGGGAGAGGAAGAGAGATGACGGCTAGGGTTTTCTCCCAAAGAGACCCCTTTATATAGCCAACCACTCTCATCCAATTTTCATACTATTTACAAGTATGCCATCCACCCTAAGAGGCCACCTAATGGGCTCTCTTGGGCCATCTTAATAAAAGGCCTTTATTCATTAATTCACCAATTAATGAATCTCCTTTAATTGTCTCTTCATTCTTCCTTAAATCGGGCCTTTAATTAACCAATTAAATAGAAGCCCAATTAGCTCAAACTAATTAAAGTAAGTTGAACATAATTAATTATTAACTCATTAATAATTAATCTATGATTAGCTAATGCATTATATTGTTTCCATATGATCCTTTTAATTTAATTAATTATAACGGTTCATAACGGTATATAATTAATTAATTAACTTATCACATTTCACAATACACATTATTGTGAATAAACAATAAATGCACCAAGTGGTTAGAATCCTATTTGTGCGACCCTATTTGAGGATTTATACTATGTTGGCCATGGAAATAAATCGTTATTTATTTCCAATAATCATAAGCGGTATCTAGCAACACGTTATGACTCCCAATTCGTATAAATAATGTACCGTTACAATATCTCAATCCTGCATAAGAAATAAAAGTATTTCTTTGTTTGATTCTTATGTCACACGATATCTTTGTATAATCCAAGATAGGAATGTGTCATTCTTGCAGATTATACATTTCTTGATCTAGAGTTGATCGTCTAGTTTGCATGCATACGATCCAACTCCATCAAGGGGCCCAAACAGATATCATCACTCACTAGGTATACTAATGAGGGACATACGGTTTTCTTGATGAACAACTTTTCCCCGCACAATTCAAGAGAACATAAATAAAGTCCTTATAGCAGCCTTTATCAGGAATCAACGTTAGACGATATTTATTGAACCTATCCTCATGTGGAAAAGGTGAACATCTCAAACTTAGAATCAAACTCATATGAAATAAACAATGACACATAACACAATCCATATGTTTATTTCATTGGGTCAAGTCCTGTACTATGTTCCAATAACATACACATATGCAATTAAGTTCGTAACTCCTTACTTATGATTTGTAGAACTTAATCATCACTTAACTTGCATACTAATCTTTTATGATAATTAATGTTCCTTGTTAATTATCAAGATTATGGACGATTTAGATTTATTATTGTCATTCTAATGAATGATCCACAGAGATCTACAATTCAGATCCTCAACCTGAATGATCTGTCAATAATAAACTCTAGGAACAAATGATCAAATATCATCATTAACATAAACTAAGAAAATAAGTCATTAAATATTGACTTCTAGGACATAACTCCAACAATCTCCCACTTGGCCTAGAGTCAATCAATAGTGACTTCTAGCCAGTGAAGAATTTAGAACAATATCATATATCTATATATATACATGTCTCGAACCTCAAAAGATGTAATACACTTAAAGCAAGTTACTCATACGTCCATCACGCATGGATGCACAATTGCATCTCGTATACCGCTTAAGGTAGAGGTTAAGTTAGAGTGTTCGCTGTGTCCGCGAACCTATCAAATTTTATTTGACCCTATATACATATATACTCCTATATATGTGTTCTTGATCATCATCATGTGAGATCAAGTGACATCGTCATAGATCTTAGTTGGATCACCAATTTAATATTGGGTTCTTCAAGTTTAAGCTATGGTTCGAGATGCTTAGAACTATATTAGCTTGACTGAGAACTTCACGATCCTTACTACATTCTTTCATTGCTCAACAAGTTGCTATATATATTTGTTTTGGTGACGGAAACGGTTGTAATATCCCATTTAGAACACCTTCTAAACTTACAACACCACATTTAAACAAAATATGTAGCTCAATTGTATTTATATCAATCTTTCGAAAACTAGCATCAATATATCAATTTATATGAGCTTTCTTTTATCTTATCAGATGGAAAAACATATCACTCTTTCTCATAAGATACTCGAGGACATTCTTGATTATTGTCCAAATGTGTTTTTCTTTGTATCCATTTGACAACTGATTGTCATACTCCTTGGGTACAACACATAGGGGCATGTGCATAAATATGGCATCCGTTATGAAACTCATAACAGAAGGATGCTCGAAATATATCGTGCACTCTTTTAGAATTGAGTTACAACACACCGAGTAGAACTCAAGTGTATGCCATACAACTTGGTTAGACATCCTTTCTAGGAGTCTATCTTTTCATGTTACTAGAACACTTTGTCATTATATGCACGTTTTCTCAAACCTGAAATCCATCATAATCTATCTCCATAGATTTTGTTTCCTTGGATTTAGGTGACTTACCCAAGTTCTCTATTGAGAAAACATTCTCCAATGAGATCTTGACAATATTCATTTCTTTAATTTTATTCCCAATTAATGTCTTGTATCTTGTACAATACATGTAACATAATAATGCTCCCACTGAATATCTTGTCTATACAAGATACTTTTGACGAAGTGCAACTCCTTGACTTCTTTGTCAAAATGTTTATTCCAATTTCCACAATTCTTGCTTCAATTCATCAATTGATCCTTGAAGCACATATACATTTCTAGCAATACAACAAATCCTCAGTTTGTGTCAAATTCACAACAACTTCCTTCATTCAATCGAAGAAGGCGGTTTTGATGTATCTTTCCATATATCTATATATACGAAATATAACTATTGCTAGAATGATCTTTATTGACTTATACATAGCTACAAGCGAGAAGCCGTGCTTTGTACATGGTCAACTTGTTATCGACTTAGACATAGCATCAATCATGAAATTGTGCTTTGTACAGAGTCGACTTGCTATCCATATCTATCTTTCTTATTAAACATCTAAATGTTCTAGATGGATCGCTCCTTCTTGAACATCAATCAAGGTCTATACCTTGTTGTTATATATATGGATTGCACTTAAAGATCATATAGATTCAAACCATACTTGTGGAATCGGGTCTTTCCATCGCTTCTTTATTTATCAACGGATCCTCATATATCAAGTACGAGGATGTTGTGAAGCCTATGCACCTTTCAGTTTAGGCAATTCACTCTCGTTGATCTTTGTAGGATTGGTGCTTGAGGTCAGTAAACTACTTCTACAACATCTTGTAGAGTAAGTTCTTGATCCTAATATATTGCATGAGTTTCTCGAACATCATCCATTCGTGAGATGTTTGAGCACTCTTTAGAAGTGAGCGTGCTTATAAACTTCTTCCTTTCACAACTACTTGTGAATAAAGTTCCGCTCAACTCCCACTAAGCACCATGTATGGAGTGACAAGTTTCCTATAAATGTACTTCTTGTAGTGACGCATAAACTCCTTTAATGCTCACTTTACTCCCACTACTTCTTCTTGAGAATATCATTCTTCAAGATTACGTTATGATGAGCAACAACTACTTTGTTCTTATCATGTTCGTTGAAGTAGTACCTTTCGGTTAGTTCAAGATATCCTACATCATATTAAGCGTCTTATTTGGGTCAAAGCTTATCAATCAATAGAACTTTGAAATAAGCTTCTCATTACCAAATCTTGAGAAACAATATACCTAGAGATCGAATCTCGTAAGATATCTTTCTCAATAGACTTCGATGGAATTTTTATTCAGTGTAAACAATATTGTCCTCAAACACAAATCCCTTACATGAGTCGAACAAGTCAATTTGATTTATTACCGATCGAACTATATCAAACTATGTTCGATACCTTCATCCTTGGATACATTTTTCAATGTTCCTCATGGAGCGAGTAGTGAAACGTCTTTCATACTCTTTAGGCAATATATCAAACTACATGACTTAACTATTTACCATGATCCATTTTAAGACTTTTGCTTTTATTGAATAGTTTTTCAACTTTACTCTTGAAATTCTTTTGACCTTGTCAAAAGATTCATACTTATACCATATCAAATAGATACGTTAATATCTACAATGATCGTTGGTCAAGTGGTAAAGTGTCAACAACCTTTCAATTGCACAAGTCCTATAAGTCTATATACATCAATATGTATAAGTCTTAATAAGGTTACTTGTCCTTTAAACCTTCGTAGGTCAAAGGCGCTTTTGTCTTTTAACAAACACGATTCGCATGAATTTCAATTGATTTGCAATCGAATTGATTTACGAGCTCCACATTACGTAGACTCTCACAATGCGATTCTTTGCAATCAAATTGATTTACGAGCTCCACGTTACGTAGACTCTCATAATGCGATTCTTGTTTATATTCGACTAAGCAACTATTTTACATAAAAGTCAAATACTTTATGCGAAGTCTTACATATTTGTCATTCAAAATTTGTTAATCTATTTCAAGCAAATTCAATTAAGATGCATGAAATCTTATACACAAATTTATAACAATAAGAGAACAACATTTCTCTATTACAAAATATGATCATCCATCATCAAATATGAAATGGAGATAAGGTTTTATGAGATGTTTGGAATAAGGTATACAACCTCAAATTCCTAAACAAACTCTTTATTTAATAAAGATAACTCTACGTATTCAATGGCAGCGGTTTAGACGTATAAGCCATTTCCAAAACGGAGTTTACTTTACTTATCTCGAACTTTCTCTTATTCATCATTGTCTACACATTTCGTTAAATGCGAACACATGAACTAGCACCTAATTACTAGTGCGAATTAGAGATAGTGAGATAATTTGAACGACAAATATCTTAAGGTTTAGAACATCATGGTATTTCGGACAACCTTTCAAATGCCTCCCATAAATGGCAAATGAAACATCTCATGTGACACACGGTCACTAGTGAGGGTCTCAAATATTCAACTCATATCTTGGTGAAGTATTCCTTTAATAATTAACCAATTACTTTTAGCACTAACAAGTGTGCGAACAATATATCCTTTATCCATAGAAAGAGATTGTATGACAATATCAACAATCCTTGATATTGGAGATCTTAATATCTCTAGTTGTCAATTAGCTACTCAAATCTTTCGGTTCGCAAGCTAATGAAACATTTATCTTCTTATAAGAAGAGTCTCTTGGTTAACTCACATTCCATTTCTTGATCATAAATGATTGAGTCTATCTTTTACTTTCTCTAAGAACGTCTTCTTGAGTAAGTGGATGAGAGTATAGAAGTCTAGTCTAGTCCTTATGAATTCTCCAATTCAAAAGTCTAGAACTTCTAAAAGGATATAAGCATTCGCTTTATTGAATAATTTTCGTCAAAACTAATCAATCATTGCGAAGCTATTGTTCGGGAAGTCGAGGAACGTTTTTGGGATTAAACTTGCTCAAGTTTCTCGTTTCCAAGAACATGTCTTAGAAATCGGTATTTCTTCTCCAAGTAAATACCTTATAAACGAGCTTGTCGTTTTCCAAAGATTGACCGCAACGAAATTAACATATTTAATATCTATAACAAATTCAATTTAAGGTCATTTAGTTTATGCAATGTTTTGTTTATGGAATGATAAACAAAAACTCCCACTACATTTATTTAGTGTCCCAATGTAGTTGGTTTTCCAAGATCCCCGTTTTCATCAAGTAGAGCCTGCTATGGCACGACACCCTACTTAACTAGACAAGGTAGGTTCTCCAACCAATCATATCAACCATACGACTCTTGGTTTGTGAATATCTAAGTATATTTACAAACTTCGCCCCGATGTCCAAGAAAACTTGTTGGGTCCATCGATAAGCAACCTCTCTCTATTTGCTCCTAACAAATCTTTTCATTTGTACCCCGACTATCAAGGTTGACAACCATGACGTCCGCTATGGCGGACCGCGCCATGATTGGCTATTGACGTGAAGGGGATAGAGAGAAGGAAGGCGGTCGACTTAATCAATTTAGTTTGGGACAAAATAAGTGACTCTTGTTTGGTGGTCGTGTAAGCATACACCCATACCTACCTATGACAATTCAAGGCATTCACAAACAATCACATAACATAAGCATCTCAAGCATTGTCGTGGGTTTGTATGGCTCCCGCTTGCATTAATCTTCGTCGCATCTCCATGTAACGAGACTAATCTAATCAAGCCCTCCCACTAATTACTAAGATCCTATCTAATAATTAAGGGAAATAAATACATGTGATAAAATTCCTAAAACCCCGCCTAGGCCTTAGGGGCATGCAAGCCTCACAAGTTACATAAAAAATTAACCACTTAATTATCAAGGCACCTTAGGCCACTTTACAAGCAATCACATGCATTCACAACATTTTACAACACACAAGGCATTGACATCTTGAGCCATATCAAACCCACATCCTCCTACAAAACAAAGTTAGCACATATACAATATACATGATTCACTTGCTCTTAATTAATTTCATTAATTAGAATCTTTGTGCATACTTGTTGCTCAAGTTTTTTCGAATGCAAAGAAGGCTTAACCTTAACAACTAATTGTTTAAGCCCTTTTAAATTAAATCCAACTATCAAAACAGAAAGGAGGGTATTTAAGGAGTCTTCTAATTAACATTTCAATAAATTGATTAATTAGAAACTATTTTAACTAATTAAAATACGAAATTCGGGACCCGAAAAAATTCAAAATAATTTGGTCTCCAAAAAATCTGAAATAAATCCAGAGAACTCCTTACAAAGATTGTGATTACCTGTAGAAATCTCAAGAAGAGATCAATTATCATCAGGGAGAACCAAAAAAGACAAATCCTCAGATTGTGCGCGAAGCACCGTTAGAGAAAATTCTGTTATGGGTCTCAACCTTTTGATCTGTATGATCATCCCCTTGATATTTTTCCAGCAAACAATTTACATAGAAAAATACTACATACAATAGGCTATCATTCCATGAAAAGAAAATCCACAAGTTATATTCAAGATCAACGAGATAACAAGCATTTAAGCAAGGTATCCTGTTCTGGAACAGACCGTCGACCAAAAAGGTTTCACTCGGTTGAGGTATCAAATCTCAATGAAAATCTATGAAATTAATTTTCACAGATTCCAGACTTAAAGGAGAACATTTTCATTTCAACACTTTTCCATAAAAGTTTCTCAATAAGTACAGTTTTTTAAAACAATCAGTTTGTTTGAAAAAACAGATCTGACAACTTCATCACTTTTCATCCTTGAACGCCCACATAATATCCGAAATATGCAACAAAATTTACATATCCAGAAAGAGCATCAAGTTTAGAATAATCCTATCTAAAAGTTACAGGTACTTTGTATACAAACTTATTTGTTACCAACCACAACAACAGAACTGTGCAGCAGAATAACAGATCTGCGCACCGTTACCGTTTAAATCACTAAAAATTCATTTTACATCGAATTTCAATGATTCCAGTGGGAAAACAACCACAACTCAAAGGGCTACAATCTCCAATAAGAAGGAAAAAATTTCAGAGAGCTTTACACCACGAAAAACAAGCAACAAGACAGAAAACAGCCTTTCCAGGGCCAGCAAGCATGCACATCACTAATTAACTTAATTAATTACGAATTCTCACTTAATTAAGTGTGAAAAACCTTAAGCACGACCATAGCTCTGATACCACTGTTAGGAAATGCTCATATTTTAATTTTAGATTAATTACAACTAATTAATCACCATTAACAACAAGCAAATCAAAAGATCTAGTGCTAAAGCAATCACACATCCAATCAAGAGAGAAGGTAGGAGAAATTGTACCTCTCATGAAATTGTATTCATGAGGCTCGAATCCATGGCATGGGAGTCGATGGGGTGCGTGCTCCACCATCTCCACCATCTATGGCCGCCTCTAGCCCACCAAGGACCCACCACCAAGCTCAAAGAGAATGCTAGTTCTCTTGAACCTCTTGCTAATCACCTTGCTTCTCTTAATTAACTATTTAATGGAGAGGAAGAGAGGTGGGATGCTCAACACATGAGCTAAGAGAGGAAGGGAAGAGCCATGGAGAAGAGAGAAAAATCTCTCTTCTAGGTGGAGGCGCAAGGGAGGGGAGAGGAAGAGAGATGACGGCTAGGGTTTTCTCCCAAAGAGACCCCTTTATATAGCCAACCACTCTCATCCAATTTTCATACTATTTACAAGTATGCCATCCACCCTAAGAGGCCACCTAATGGGCTCTCTTGGGCCATCTTAATAAAAGGCCTTTATTCATTAATTCACCAATTAATGAATCTCCTTTAATTGTCTCTTCATTCTTCCTTAAATCGGGCCTTTAATTAACCAATTAAATAGAAGCCCAATTAGCTCAAACTAATTAAAGTAAGTTGAACATAATTAATTATTAACTCATTAATAATTAATCTATGATTAGCTAATGCATTATATTGTTTCCATATGATCCTTTTAATTTAATTAATTATAACGGTTCATAACGGTATATAATTAATTAATTAACTTATCACATTTCACAATACACATTATTGTGAATAAACAATAAATGCACCAAGTGGTTAGAATCCTATTTGTGCGACCCTATTTGAGGATTTATACTATGTTGGCCATGGAAATAAATCGTTATTTATTTCCAATAATCATAAGCGGTATCTAGCAACACGTTATGACTCCCAATTCGTATAAATAATGTACCGTTACAATATCTCAATCCTGCATAAGAAATAAAAGTATTTCTTTGTTTGATTCTTATGTCACACGATATCTTTGTATAATCCAAGATAGGAATGTGTCATTCTTGCAGATTATACATTTCTTGATCTAGAGTTGATCGTCTAGTTTGCATGCATACGATCCAACTCCATCAAGGGGCCCAAACAGATATCATCACTCACTAGGTATACTAATGAGGGACATACGGTTTTCTTGATGAACAACTTTTCCCCGCACAATTCAAGAGAACATAAATAAAGTCCTTATAGCAGCCTTTATCAGGAATCAACGTTAGACGATATTTATTGAACCTATCCTCATGTGGAAAAGGTGAACATCTCAAACTTAGAATCAAACTCATATGAAATAAACAATGACACATAACACAATCCATATGTTTATTTCATTGGGTCAAGTCCTGTACTATGTTCCAATAACATACACATATGCAATTAAGTTCGTAACTCCTTACTTATGATTTGTAGAACTTAATCATCACTTAACTTGCATACTAATCTTTTATGATAATTAATGTTCCTTGTTAATTATCAAGATTATGGACGATTTAGATTTATTATTGTCATTCTAATGAATGATCCACAGAGATCTACAATTCAGATCCTCAACCTGAATGATCTGTCAATAATAAACTCTAGGAACAAATGATCAAATATCATCATTAACATAAACTAAGAAAATAAGTCATTAAATATTGACTTCTAGGACATAACTCCAACAGATGGAACACTGTTCAAATAGTAAAATAATTGATTGAACACTGTTTAAATAGTCGAATATTAATTTTGTAATATTTGGAAAATTTTTCGTCAAGAATAGTAATTTTTTTAATTTTTAAAAATTTTTAATTTTTACGTGATATATATTTTGATATTAATAAAGTAATATATAATTTATTAAGTATTATAAAATAATAATAAAAGGTTAATTATAAATGACATAAATATTGTAAACAATTTTTCAAACTTTCTGACTATTCAACCATCAAATAATAATATTGTAAATTTGTAACAGTGAAAACATTAATTTGATGACGTGAGATTTATAAATTTTCAATTTCTTCAAAACTAATATGACGTGAATCCAAAATAGAATGTTATAGCCAATTAAGCAGGATAGCTTGGTATATCAAGAATTCAAGCTATGAGGGTAAAATCATTTTTTTTGTCTTTTATTATTTTTATTTAAACTTTTTTTTTTTTTTTTTTTTTTTGCAGCTTATGTTTACTCATCAAGAAAATTATCCAATATGTGCTCAGAAGTTTGAAGGTTTTATACTATTCCTCAAATTCAAATTGTCGTATGCTGCTAAAAGATTAACATCTCCTTAAAATTGAAAATGGGGTGGCTTAACTTAAGTTAAGGTTTAATTGGTCATAATTACAATTTCCATATGAAGTTTGAATACACGTTATATTGCATATACATGTGATTTGGCTGCGTGTGCTTGCAAAGGCTACAATGAGAGAAAAAAAATGACAAATGACAAATTATATGAATCATTTGATTAAGATAAAAGAAGAAAAAGAAAGAAAATCAATTAAAACCGCTATGAGTATTGAGTATATATAGATGATACGATGTGTCTAAAAAATTTGAAAGGCTGAATGTGTTTATATTTTTGGGGGAACAAAATGATTAAAGAGCAATCCATTAGGTTTATATTTTTGATAGACATAATGTGTTTTAATCTAAAATTTGGCAAATAGTTCACAAGTAGCGACAAGCAGCTAAATGTCAGTCATCATATGCAACAAATGTGTTTTAAACGGTGAATGTGACAAGCAGCTAAATGCTAACATAAAATATTATATATGTCAATAAATGCTGCGTCAGATATGTCAGTCATCATATGCATGGGATTAAATTTGGTATGTTAGTTTCGGAATTTCAAATTCCGAAACTAGCTAGTTTCGGAATTTGAGATTCCGAAACTAATTAAAAAAAATTTAAAAATATTTTTTCTCTCAAAAAAGTCGGCTGTTCTAGTTTCGGAATCTCAATTTCCGAAACTAGCTAGTTTCGGAATCCCAGAGATTCCGAAACTAGCTAGTTTCGGAAATTGAGATTCCGAAACTAAGCAGAATTAGTTTCGGAATCCCAGATTCCGAAACTGCGCAGTCAGTTTTAAAATTTTGATTAAAAACGGATTATTTTATAATTTCGTAATTAATTAAAGTTAGTTATAATTTTTTCGGGTCAAATTGTGAGCAGCAAGTGGGGAAAATAAGTAGATCCTTTCCATGCCACAAGCCCATAATGCAACAATTCCATTAAATGGGTCCAACTAAAGCCCAAAAAACTTTACTGGGGCGTACTTGCTCAGTTGAGGGTTAATGGAGTTCAAATTGGGCCCAATAGCTGTTAGCTGAAATACCCAAAAGAGGACTCTAAGCTAATCAAGCCCATAGTATTGGTTCAGCTAATTGGGCACTTAAGATCTTTAATTGCCATATCAACTCTACAAATTAAAGCATTCCATTGAACATATCACATATGGTCTGCGCAAGTCAAGACCTTTGATTACACCAAAGACCAAACCTTTAAAGGCTTGTTAGTTCAACGCAGTAACAGGGCTGGAAGTGTAACTGATGTCGTGTACCGATTCTTGTAACTAGTGTGGCCCGGCCCATATCTGACTCGTGTGCGACTGAGAGGATCAGTTAGTGTGTTTTTATGACATAAGTGTGCATTTTCGTATAATCAAGCATGAATCTTATGAGATTTATAGAAAATCACATGAAGGACAATTGAAAGATGTGACTAATGCGGTCCTGGAGTAAATTGTACACCTGTTTATACTTCACCCATGTACAATTGAAAGTTTATTTATTTCTGTTTATTTAAGATTCTTTAATAAATGCTAAAGATGTTGTAACAATCTTATTCATGTTAGGCCTCTTGATGAGGAAAATAACTGAAAACTTAGTAGAAGAGAAATAGAACACGTTCGTAAGTCCAATTACGTCATTTTCAAAATAGAGTTTGGCGCATCACATGATGTAATAATCTTCGTTCTCATGGACGTCATGACTGAGACCTGCGGTGTCGTTTTTTCCCAAAACCATTTGCAATATTTGAAAGAAATTGACCATAAAGATCTTAAAGAATTGTTGTCAATACAAGTTCTCATAGATTGCAAAAATTGACTTGATAACGATTAACTTTTCTTATGAAGAATATGGTTATTTATTTTTAAAGTAATCTAAAATCAGATTGGTCCGTGACATTTTTAAAATTCAAAATAACTCGTTCATTTTTATTTATTATTCTTTTGTGCTGCGTTAGTTTTTGAACTGTTGAGATAAAATACGTTAATTTTTCCAACATAGATTGTCAACTTCAAATCTAATCTATCTATGATCTATCTTTTTTTTTTTTTCCCAATATGGTAGTTGGTTGTGTTCAAATATTAATTGTACGTAACAACTTTTTTGTTTTGATACTCGACAAATAAGTGGAGGAAAGTGGAATAGGGAATATATTGTTGAGATCAGAGAGGAGAGAGAGAAGTGGTATAGGGGTCCGGACGTCCGGTACAGAGATATCAGAGAGGGGTTGAGAGAAGTTTTTTTTCTGTTCGCACGAAGAGGTGCGCATTAGACACAGAGGAGAGAAATTTTGGGGTGATCCAACTGGATTCAGATCCTCTGGTCGGCGACCAGCTGGTCGGCAGAGGATCCGGACCGTCTGATTTAATCTCAACGGCTAAAAGGAGCTCCGTGAATTCCACCACTCCCGAAAAAATATATTGGCCCGAAAAAATGAACCGTTGAGATTAAATCAGACGGCTCGGATCACGCGCCGACCACCTGGTCTGCACATTTCTGCCGACCAAAGGATCCGGATCCTGATCCAACTAATTCCTCTCCTATAGTCCTATGCAGAAGGTCTGCAGATCCGTTGAGATTCCTGCTGTCCAAAACATATGTCCGTCAAAATTAGATCGGACGGTTTGGATCTAAAGTCTGCCCCATGCAGACCTCAAAAAGCCTGCAGAGGATCCTGGTCCGTAATCCAACACCCGATTTTGTAAAAGAAAAACTAAAGCTTACAAGATTAATAAAGAAGTATTATTACAAGATTAAATTACACATTAGTCCCTAAATCTTTTCTATATTACAAGATTTCATAAAAGAAAAACTGAGGAGGAAATCCAACACATATTTTTATACAGTATTATTTCACTCATGTCCAACACAAGTAAATTAATAAAGAAGTGAAATTACCTATCCTAATCCAGAATCACTTTTCTACTATTTACCTCCGTGAAATAAAGTGGAATAGATATGGACTAAATTATGTGTCAAAAAGGGATGTTTGACTGCATATTTCAATTTCAATATAATTTTTTTTCAACTTTTTCATAATTCCATCCAATTTCGCTCCCGTTCATTTTCTACTATATATTAACCATCTCCATGAAATAGCAGGTTGAATTAGGGCTATCAATGATACCCTATTACCCATTTACCCAACCCGTATCGTATTCGATAAGACGGATGTGGGTAAGATTTTATTTTCGTTAAGTTATCGGGTATGGGTATGGGTAAAAAAAAAATTCGTTAATTTATTGGGTATGGGTATGGGTAAGGCTATTTCGTATTCGTTAATTACCCGTACCGTTAGATATGTAATTTATAATCTTTATCATGATTAGAAAAATATGATTGTAAGATTTTAATTAATATGTTAATAACTAATTACACAATAAAATTGGTAAATTTGTGTAAGATAATACAACATGAAAATATTATATATTTTTTTTCAATTTTATAGAACTTCTCTAAACGATGATGCATTAGAAGCATTGATCTGTACTCAAGATTGGTCGAGAGTTTTTGCAATGGGTACGTATATCTTTTTCAAAATTTAGCATGTGAATATTTATTCAAGTATATAAATAATATTCTTAACTTGCTATGTTTTCAACAGATGAGTGTGCTACTGAAGACGGAGCACTTATGTCATACGAAGAAATTAATTTGCACTCTGTTTCATTTAGTATAGTATAATTAGTAATTAGTTATGTATTTTTATTTGTGACAATTGACATGAAAAGATATTGTAGGATTTTATTATATTTAAAGTATTATTCAATGTTGTATTTTATTAATATATTTATTTTATATTATTTATTTATTGATATTATTCATTTTTTTATTGAGTTATTAACATTATTACCCATTTTCTACCGTTATCCTACCCTTACCGTTAATTCTTAACGGGTAAGGGTAGGGTATGGGTAAAGTCAATTTTTAACGGGTAAGGGTAGGGTATGGGTAAAGAAAATTTTAATGGATATGGGTATGAAAAAAGTCTCTACCGTATCGTACCCTATCCATTGACAGCCCTAGGTTGAATAGAAAGGAAGTAAAATGAAAAAATTAGTTTGACTGTATAATTACAATTTCTTCAGAAGTAAAATTTCATCACAGTTTTAGACTTTGACCTGGTATTTTTTAGTAATTCCACCTAAACCATTCCTGTTTCATAACTACTCCACCAAATCATTACTTTTCACTATTTTACTACCACTAAACAGCTCCAAATACATGGACAATGTCGGCAAATTTCCGACGGTATACTTAATTAATAGTACGTCTAGTGGGAATTCAAATTTAAAGTAGAACTAAATTAAATCGATGCTACTATTACCATAAGAAAATATCATATGATTTAGCGAAACAGAAGTGTTGCACGACAGTTTCCCAGCAAATCTCTTTTCGTCAACAAAGTGAATTAGACTCCTGATATTAGCTGCCAGGCCAATTCACATTTTCCTTATTTTATTAGTCTCAACGTCAAAGTATTAGGACCGACAACACCAAACAGGTACGTACTTCATTTTAAAATACTAGTATCGATCAATGGGAAACTTACAACTTTGATTAATGAATCCAGAATTCTAGTTTAGTCAACCCTATATTTCCAATGGACACGAGAAAAACCACATACACCTGTATTTCCAATGGACCTTTTCTTTTGTAATACTAATAATAAAGACCTTTGGAGTAGACAAAACATCAGTCTGCAGTGGAATCACGAACACAATTTAAAAGAAGTTGCCGAAATGTGATCATAATATTCATTTACAATTAATCTTCGCACAACCTTCCGAGAAAATTAAATGCAAATTAAGTTATTTGCATTTTGCAATGGCGCGTGGCATGTCGCTCCGATAAAAAGGGTTTGCACTTCAACATTTTTCATATTCCTGAGTTGAATTTTCCTATTCAAAATCTATCTTCAGCTATCTATACTTAATTTTTCGGAGAATGGGAGGCGCCACTTCATATTTATCCGGATATGAACCAGAGCATCGACCAACAAAACGCCAAAGAATCAATGGACATTACTCTTTTATAAGTGATTGCTACAATTCCATTGAGCAGGTATTAAAGTCATCTAAATTGATCAGTAAGATCAAATTATAAGATTGTTAAATTTAATTATTAAAACTGATCAACCCTTTAAATGTTTCTTTATGTAATTGGTGTACTCAACGATTAATCATATTTTATAGATATATCATGAATTATTAAGAGCTCTTCAAAATTGCAAAAATTTGAATGACACTCACAACTGTTATTTGTATTAATTTATTTTTTAAAGGTTTCATGTGATTTCCTTTTTTAGTTGATATATTTGTATTTTGTTAGTGTGCTCTGCTTTTTGTAAACTAAACTGTTGTCATACTCTAATATATTCCTTGAAATGACAAATTTAGTTATGCAAATTAATAAATAAAGTTTTATTCATTAATTCACTTTAGGTTACTAATGCTCTTGGCGAAGCTGGACTGGAATCATCAAATCTTATTGTTGGTGTTGATTTCACCAGAAGCAATGAATGGACAGGTACTTATTTAATTTACTTTTGCTTGCCATCTTTCAAGGAAACAAATGCCTTTAATATTTTTTTTTTAACGTAAATTTTTTTGCTTCTCAAATTCGAAATTAAGAGCGGTATTTTCTCTGCGATCAGAATAGGCCGACTCAAAAAATAATAATAATAAGTAATGAAACAAGCTTTCTAAATAATATGTTTATGGATAAAATTTAAGAAACATGATTGATAATTGAAGCCAAATTTGAAACAAAAACAATTTGACAACTAATTTTGCAAAGGTACACTTAAGCACATTATAATTTAAGAATTTGAATACTGATTACTATATGGTTCATTTATGCATGGAAAGAAAAACAGCTATGACACTAGTTCATTATCATAATCACAAACCTGAATGGCATCTTGTCAAATTTTCTATTAAGCCAAACTCAGTTATTAACTCAGAATACTCAAGCCTTTTAAAACTGATTCACTGGTTTCTCGACAAAATATCGGTCAGTTATCATCTCGCCTTGGTCTTATTCCGAACTGCAGAACAATCAACAGATCCTTGTTCCAATTCATAACAAAGTATATGAACATATAAGAAATATTATTTTCAATAGGGAAAAGATCATTTGATGGACTCAGCTTACATAACATTGGTGAATTCCCCAATCCTTACGAGCAAGCCATTTCTATTATTGGACAAACATTATCCAAATTTGACGACGATAATTTGATACCATGCTTTGGATTTGGAGATGGTACAGCTCATTCTTTAGTTATCTAATGCAGAAAAAGCAAAAGAAAATTAACTGCAATTTCTAAATGTAATTACTTAACTAATGGAAAATGATTGTGCAGGGTCAACACAAGATCGAAATGTTTTCAGTTTCAACCCAGACCAGAGACCTTGCAATGGATTCACTGAAGTTTTATCAAGATATAGGGAACTAGTTCCCCACGTCCGTTTAGCTGGTAAGTTCACTGTTAGAAAGTTCGCATTGGCACAACTACATATAACTATAAATTTATAATTAAAAGAAAATGAATTCTCTGTTTTACAGGTCCTACTTCCTTTGCGCCAATAATCGAAACAGCTATGTCTATAGTTGAAAATAGTGGTGGCCAGTATCACGTTTTGCTAATTATCGCCGATGGTCAGGTGTGTTTTAGATGATTTTTTACTCTGAATAAGCTAACTCGAACAATAACAATATTGAGATTCTAATATTTAAGTATTACAATAGAGTAGCTTCTAGTTTTCTTCACAAAAAAAAAAAAAAAAAAAAAAAAAACAGAGTAGCTTCTACTTGGATGCTCAGACATGTTTGCGATTGATATATGTGCAGGTCACCAGGAGCATAGATACCATTACTGGAGAATTTAGTCAACAGGAGCGAAAGACAATGGAAGCTATAGTAAAAGCTAGGTACAACTCAGTTCTTATGTTTTCAAGCACACTGTAACCATAATGCAGATCTTATTAAGGTTACGATGGAGTGTACTAATGAGTAATGACACAGCATCTGGAAATTAGCTAGCATATTATAATTTAAAATATATGTCAATTTATTTCAAGAAAAAGTAAATATTTCATGTGTTCCGTAACAGGAACTGATTAACAAGATCAGAGACCTAGACATGAATGTTTATGAAAACACTTTTAATTTAATACATAAATTTCTCTCTTTTGTTTAAATTATTGTAGTGAACTTCCACTGTCCATAGTTTTAGTTGGAGTCGGTGATGGCCCTTGGGACACAATGAAGCAATTTGATGACAGCATCTCATCCCGATTGTTCGACAACTTCCAAGTACTTTTATCTTTCATATATAATTTGGTTAAAATTTGCACCTTGCAATACTCTCCAGAAGAGATAGGACAATGTAATGTAAACATTTTTTTTTAACATAATTCGTCTATGTATTTGTCTTGCAGTTTGTGAACTTCTCAGAGATAATGTCAAGCAAAATGCCTCAGCCAAGAAAAGAGGCCGCATTTGCTCTTAGAGCACTAATGGAAATTCCGTCACAGTATAAAGCAACAATGGCACTAGGACTTCTAGGGTATGTATGCAAATAATAAGTACTAATTTCTAATATAAAATAAGTTATATAAATTTACATATGCACTGAAACTATTGGCTTATATCATTCATATATTATTTTTTCAGTCGGCCTAGTGGTAAATACCCAAGAACGCGACCACTTCCACCACCTTGTTCAAGGAATGGTCCCACTATGAGCATACCAGTCACATTCACGCTACCAGTAAACACTGGAATGCATCCGACTAATGAGACCACGATTAGTACAGGTGTTGCACCTCCTCGACATAGTTCAGATGATCAGGTACTCAGCATTACTCAAGTTTTACATTCTAATATTCCATATTTCTTGACGCAATATTTAACCAGCAAGTTACTTGTTAAATAGTACTAACTAAACTTATTACTTTGATTGCTGATCTTCAACAGTATGTTTGTCCAGTCTGCCTTGTAAATCGCAAGGAAATGGCTTTCGGTTGCGGCCACCAGGTATGGAAGTTTTAATAATTACACAATTAGGTCTCATGGACTTAATTTAATCACAATCATCTTAATTATGGTGTTCTAATTAATATCTCCTTTTTTCACAGACATGTTGTTCGTGTAGCAAGAAGCTGCAAAGATGTCCCATCTGCCGTATCCCAATAAAAACACAAATAAAACTATTCTATTGAAGGAAAGCATCTTCAGAAGTGATCATGGAGTTGCACAGAGTTTTGTTCTTTGTACAGCGAATTCTGATCCATCTTCATATTAAGATTAACTTGTACATATTTGTATATATTTCTCACTATTTCTAATTGTTTTAAAAATTTTCCTCAACAAAATGACAGAATAAATGTCTTTTTTTTTGCATAATGTATAAGATGGAATATCCATAAGTACCATTATAATTTATATCAGCAACAACAACTAAGTCTTTCGTCCCAAACAAATTCAGATAGACTAGTATTGAAACCCAGCAAGAAGGTCACCAAAGAACAAAATAACAGTAACAATTTATCAACAACGATATATAATAAATTTATTTCTATGGTCACTTGCACTCCTTATAACAAAGGAGGGTGGAGCTTCAGGGCACTGCCGCACTTGTATGGCAAAGTTTCGCTGTACTGTCTGATTAAATTTTGTGATGTTTGTCTCATCTGATGGCTCTGATTAGCTTATTTTCCCCTCAACTTTGTGATGAGGGGGATGGAATTATTAATAGATACCGAAACCAAGTTAATTAGATACCTTCATAGCTACAGGGGTATGCTCCAATGGTAGTTAATTTATTATCAATTTGATACCTCAACGTTCTATTTATTCAATTTATAAAATGAATGTGCCATCTGCACTCATTAATATTACAATAAACTAATATTTAATTACATTAAAATTTCGAGTAATTAGTTTAATAATCGAGGAAATTATTTTTAAGAGAAAATGAATATTTGAAATCACATTAAGAAAAATATTAATTAATATTTAAAATGAAGAGCTTGATTGTTGTAGAGAAAATGAATATTTTTAGATTTTCTAGTTTAAAATTGAAAACAGAACCCTGCCAACAAGTTGTGGAATAATATAACAGGTGAACTTTCAATTATGGTACATGCAGACGAATGTGAGCATCATTTGAGCATTTTAAGTGATTTTCAATTCATTCTAAGTCATGATCACAATAATCTATGTTCAAAAGTCTTTATTTGGTCCAGAATATAATTCAGATCTTAGTTATTAAACAATATTGGATTATACACATAAAATATGCATCTGATTTGTAAATAATGATTATTCTGAGCATTATAAGCGATTTTGAATTCATTCTAAGTCATATGATCACAATAATCTATGTTTAAGCTCTTTATTTACAATATAATTCAGATCTTAGTTATTAAAAATTATTGGATTATACATATAAAATATGCATCTAATGTGAAAAATAATGATTATTATGAGCAATATTTGACAATTTTAAACGATTTTGCATTCAGTCTATGTCATTTGATTACAATAATCTACATTTCAGCTCTTTATCTGGTATAAAGTATAATTCAGATCTCCGTTATTAAAAAATATTAAATTATACACTGAAAATATGCATCTAATGTGCAAATAATGATTATTCTGAGATTCATTTGAGCATTTTAAGCAATTTTGTACTCATTCGATATCACTTATTCACAATAATCTATATTTAAGAACTTTATGCAGTCTAGAATATAATTCAAATCTTAGTTATTAAAAATTATTGGATTACACACAGAAAATATGCATCTCAGTGAAAATAATGATTATTCTGAGCATTATTTGACAATTTTTAACGATTGTTCATTCATTCTATGTCATTTGATTACAATAATCTACATTCAGCACTTTATATGGTATAAAATATAATTCAGATCTTAGTTATTAAAAAATATTGAATTATACACTGAAAATATGCATCTAATGTGGAAATAATGATTATTTTGAACATGATTTTGTAATTTTAAGCGATTTTGTATTCATTCTAAGTCATTTGATCACAATAATCTATGTTTAAGTTCTTTATATGGTTTAGAATATAATTCATATCTTAGTTATTAAACAATATTGGATTGTACATATAAAATATGCATCTAATGTGAAAATAATGATTATTCTGAGCATCATTTGACAATTTTAAAAAATTTTGCATTCATTCTATGTCATTTGATTATAATAATCTACATTTCAGCTCTTTATATGGTATAAAGTATCAGTTATTAAAAAAGATTAAATTATGCACTACAAATAAGCATCTAATGTGCAAATATGATTATTCTGAGCTTCATTTGAGCATTTTAAGCAATTTTGTACTCATTCGATATCATTTATTCACAATAATCTATGTTTAAGCCCTTTATACAGTCTAGAATATAATTCAGATCTTAGTTATTAAAAATTATTGGATTACACACAGAAAAGATGCATCTAATGTGAAAATAATGATTATTCTGAGCATCATTTGACAATATTAAACAATTTTGCATTCATTATATGTCATTTGATTACAATAATCTACATTTCAGCTCTTTATATGGTATAAAATATAATTCAGATCTTAGTTATTAAACAATATTGAATTATACACTGAAAATATGCATCTAATGTTGAAATAATGATTATTCTGAACATCTTTTTGTAATTTTAAGCTATTTTGTATTCATTCTAAGTCATATGATCACAATAATCTATGTTTAAACTCTTTATGTGGTCTAGAATAAAATTTCAAATTGTAGTTATTAAAAAATATTATATTATACACAGAAAATATGCATCTAATGTGCAAATAATGATTATTTTGATCATGAATTGAGCATTTTAACCAATTTTGGATTCATTCTAAGTCATTTGACCACTATAATCTATATTCAAACTCCTTATATGGTCTAAAATATAATTCAGATCATACTTGTTAAAAAAAATATTGGATTATACACAAAAAAATATGCATCTAATGCGCAAATAACGATTATTCTGAGCATCATTTGAGCACTTTAAGCAATTTTGTATTCATTCTAAGTCATTTGATCACAATAATCTATATTGAACCTCTTTATTACGGTCTACAATATAATTCAGATCTAAGTTATTAAAAAAAATGTTGTAATATATACATTACAAATAAAACTTATTTTGAATATCATTTGAGAAGTTCAAGTGATTCTGGATTCATTTAAAGTAATTTGATCATAATAATCGATATTTAAGCTCTTTGTAATATTTAGAATATAACTCAGATCTTACATATGTAGAATATTATATTATACTTAAAAAGAAAGCATATAATTTGCAAATAAAGCCTATTTTGGACATCAGTTGAGCATTATTAGTGATTCTTGATTCATTCGTAGTAATTTGATAACAATAATGTAGATTTAAGTGCATTATATAGTATAGAATATAATTCAGATCTTACTTATTTAAAAAATATTGGATTACACATAGAAAATACACGTATAATGAGTAAGTAATGCTTATTATGAGCATTGCTTGTACATTTTGAGCGGTTCTTCATTCATTCAAAGTCTTTTGAACACGGTAATCTATATTTCAACACTTTATATGGTCTAGAATGTAATTCAGATGCTACTTATTTAAAAATATTGGATTACACATAGAAAATATGCATCTAATGTTCAAATAATGATTACATCGACCATCATTTGAGCATTTTAAGCAATTTTGTATTCATTCTAAGTCATTTGATAACAATATCCTATGTTTAAGCTCTTTATATGATCTACAATATAATTCAGATCTTAATTGTAAAAAATATCGGATTATACACAAAAAAAAAAATTGCATCTAATATGCAAATAATGATTATTCTAAGCATCAATTGTGCATATTAAGTGGTTTTAAATTCATTCTAAATCATTTATTCACAATAATCTATATTTACGCTCTTTATACGGTCTAGGATATAATTTCGATCTTAGTTGTTAAAACATATTGAATCTTACACAGAAAATATGCATCTAATGTGCAAATAATGTTCTGAGCTTCATTTGAGAAAAATAAGCGATTTTGTATTCATTCTAAATCATTTGATCAAAATAATCTATGTTTAAGCACCATATACGATATAGAATATAATTCAAATCATAGTTATTAAAAACTATTGGATTATACACAGAAAATATGCATCGAATGTGCAAATAATGATTATTCTAAGCATCATTTGAGCATTTTAAGAGATTTTGAATTCATTCTAAGTCATGTGATTCCAATAATTCATTTTTTTAACTCTTTATGTGGGCTAGAAATAATCAGATATCAGTTATTACAAAATATTGGATGATACACAAAAAAAAATATGCATCTAATGTGCAAATAACAATTATTATGAGCATTATTTGACATTTTAAGCGATTTTGAATTCATGCTCAGTCATTTGATCACAATAATCTATGTTTAAACTCTTTATATTGTCTAGAATATAATTTGGAGATTTTTTATAAAAACAATATTAGATTATACACAGAAATTATGCATCTAGTGTGCAAATAATGATCATTCTGAGCATCATTTGACAATTTTAAGCGATTTTGCATTCATTGTAAGTCATTTTAGCAAAATAATCTATGTTTAAGCTCTTCATATGGTCTAGAATATAATTCAGATCTTAGTTCTTAAAATCTATTGGATTATACACAGAAATATGCATCTAATGTGCAAATAATGATTATTCTGAGCATCATTTAAGCATTTTTAGCGATTTTGAACTCATTCTAAGTCATTTGTTTATACTAATTTCTGTTTGAACTCTTTTTGTGGTCTAAAATATAATTTAGATCTTAGTTATAAAAAAAATATTGGATTATAAATGGAAAATTTGTATCTAACGGGCAAATAATGATTATTCTGAGCATTATTTGAGCATTTTAAGCATTTGTATTCATTCTAAGTCATTTGATCATAGTAATTTATGATTAAACTCTTTATGCGGTCTAGAATAAAATTCAGATCTTAGTTATTAAGAAATATTATATTATACACAGAAAATATGCTTCTAATGTGCAAAAAATGATTATTCATTTGAGCATTTTAACCGATTTTGAATTCAGTCTAAGTCTTTTGATCATAGTAATTTATGTTTAAGCTGTTATATGGTTTAGAATATAATTCAGATCTTAGTTATAAAAAAAATATTTGTATATACACAGAAAACATGCTTCTAATGTGAAAATAATCATTATACATAGCATCATTTGATTATTTTAAGTGATTTTGATTTCAGTCTAAGTCAATTAATCTCAATAACATATATTTAAGTTGTTTATACGGTGTAGAATAAAATTTAGATCTTAATTATTAAACATATTGCATTACACAAAAAAAATATGCATCTATTCTGAAAATAATGCGTATTCTGAGCATTATTTGATAATTCTAAGAAATTTTGCACAATTTGAGCATTTTTAAGCAATTTTGTATTCATTCGATATCATTTATTCACAATAATCTATATTTAACCTCTTTCGGTCTAGAATATAATTCAGATCTTTGTTATTTAAAAAAATGGATTATACACATAAAATATGCATCTAATGAGCAAATAATGATTATTCTCGGCATCATTTGAGCTTTTTAAGCGATTTTGTATTCATTCTAAGACACTTAATCACAATAATCTATGTTTAAACTCTTTATACGGTCTTAAAAATCATTCAGATCTTACTTATTAAAAAATATTGGATTACTCTCAGAAAATAAGCATCTAATGAGCAAATAATGCGTATTCTGAGCATCATTTGACAATTCTAAGCGATTTTGCATTCATTCTAATTTCTAAGTTATTTGATCACAATAATCAAAGATTAAGATCTTTTTATGGTGTAGAATATAATTCAGATCTTAGTAATTAAAAATATTGGATTATACACATAATATTTGTATCAAATGTGCAAATAATGATTATTTCGAACATTATTTTACAATTTTAGGCGATTTTTCATTCCTTCTAAGTCATTTGATCACAATAAATTATATTTGAGCTCTTTATACAATATAAAATATAATTCAGATATTAGTTTTTAAAAATTATTGGATTACACACAATAATCATGCATCTAATGTGAAAATGATGATTATTATAAGCATCATTTGACCATATTAAGCGATTTTAAATTTATTATAAGTCATTTGATCACCATAATCTATGTCTAAGCTCTTTATATTATTTAGAATATAATTCAGTTCTTAGTTATTAAAATTTTTTGGATTATACACAGAAAATATGCATATAATATGAAAATAATGATTATTCTGAGAATAATTTGATCATTTTAAGCGATTTTTCCTTTATTGTAAGTCCTTTGCTCATAATAATCTATATTTAAGCTCTTTCTACGGTCTAGAATATCATTCAGGTTTTAGTTATTAAAAAAATATTGAATTATACACAGAAAATTTCTATCAAATGTGCAAATAATGATTATTCTGAGCATCATTTGAAAATTTTAGACGATTTTGCATTCATTCAAAGTCATTTGATCACAATAATCTATATTTGAGCTCTTTATACAGTATAGAATATAATTCAGATCTCAGTTTTTATAAATTATTGGATTCCACACGGAAAATACGCATCTAATGTGAAAATAATGATTATTCTGAGCATCATTTGAGCATTTTAAGCGATTCTGAATTCATTATAAGTCATCTGATTACCATAATCTATGTTTAAGCTCTTTAAATTCTGAGCATCATTTGACAATTTTAAGCGATTTTGAGTCAATTTTAAGTCTTTTCATCACAATAATCTAAGTTTAAGCTCTTTATATAGTCTAGAATATAACTCTCATCTTAGTTATTAAAAATAAGAAAGTAATGATTTTTCTGAGCATCATTTGAGCTTTTGAAGCGGTTTTGAATTCATTATAAGATATTTAATTACAATAATTTATATTTAAGCTCCTTCTATTGTTTAGAACATAATTCAGATCTTAGTTTTTTAAAAAAACATTGGATTATACACAGAAAACATGCATCTAAAATGAAAATAATTATTATTCGGAGCATAATTAGATCCTTTTAAGGAATTTTTCCTTTATTCTAAGTCATTTTCTCATAATTATCTATATTTAATCTCTATACGGTCTAAAATATAATTCAGATTTTATGACGCAGCGAGTAGCGCGAGGTTGTTGTTCTTTTCTCAAAAGAGAAGAAACACGTAAAAACAATTTAGACTTTTCTTAATTTTCTGATTTTTCTCTCTAAAAGATACACCCAACACTTTTATAGGTGTTGGTTCTGTCTAAAATTACAAAAGAAATAAATAATTACTAGCTTAAAATAAGATAACTGCTAATTAAACATCTACTAGCTTAAAATAAATAATATAAACTGCTAATAATATAACTGCTAGCTTATAATAAGATTTGCTTAAAATAACTCAAGCATTTCTTTCTTTCTTTCTTAAAATAAGCTCTGCATCATTTTCCCCCACCAGAGAAAAACTCGACCTCGAGTTTTCCAGATACAATGGCTCATCATCTGAAAAGAATGGGTAAATATCTGCCACATTAAATGTTTTAGATATACCCATTTCAACTGGTAACTCCACCACTCAAGCCTTCGACTCCTGTCAGCTTCTACTTTGTACTTAGCATTAGATTCCTCAATTTTCTTCTTTACTTCAGCCGTCACTGTTTGCCATTGTTCATCCATATGTCTTGCAGCAACACTAGCATAAGGAGCTCGTGGTAACTTCATTAAGTCAACAGCATGCTCTGGTGCCTTAGTGTACACAATTGAGAATGGTGACTTCCCCGTGGTCCTGTGTATCGCTGCATTGTATGCTTGTGCCAGTGCCACATCCCATTGCTTTGGTTTGTCTCGCATAGGAAGCCCATCAGGAAAATCCTCAAGGATAACCTCACTGAACTCCTCCAACAATGGCTTGACTATTTGTGGTACCTTTAACTCTTGACCCTCGTCCAAAGAGAGGATTTGTTTCACAATCAGTGCATGAACCACTCTATACTCTCTCACATCCTCCTGCAATTCTTTCTCTGAATTCATAAATGTGATGTATGAATGTCCTTTAACTTTGGCCGCATTAGAGTGATTGTTTACTCGTAAAGGAAGTAGAGTAAACTTCATTCCTTCTCTCTCCAACTTGTACACATTATTTCTACCCGCATGTTGTGCATCAACATCAAACTGCCATGGTCTGCCAAATAGCAGGTGACACACATCCATGTCCACAACATCACAATACACTTCGTCTTTATATTTTCCAATAGAAAAAGGTACTTTACACCGCTCAGTCACCTTAATCTTTTCTGCAGCTTTAATCCATCCAATTGAATAAGGATTTGGATGTTTTTCAACAGCCATCTGTAATGAATTCACCACATCCTTACCAATAATATTCTCACAACTACCGTTGTCTATGATTAACTCAAAGACACGGCCATTGATGGTGCATCTGGTTCGGAACAATTGGTGACGTTGGGTAACATCATCTTGCTTTGGAGCCAGCATCAATCTTCTAATAACAAAATTCGGCTCTCCTTCATCATCACCTTTATCAAAATCACTTTGTTCATCATCCCCATCAGGTTCACAATAAACCTCATCTTCTATCTCTCGCTCCACAATGTTAATACCTCTCCTATTAGGGCATTCATTCGATCGATGACCTGGTTGTAAACACCGGTAACATTTGCCAACCATAGATTTAGAAGTGGTGTTGGCTGATTTCAGGTTTTCGCTTTTGTCCATCGGCCTTTTCCTTACTATTTTATCATCCTTTGCCACCTTCTGCAACTCTTGTGTTGCACCAATGTTTCTGGTATAGCCTTCATTAGCAAAACCACACCTATTTGAATCCCACTTACTACTTTTCTCTTGGAACGTCAATTCAGCTTTCATGGCCATGTTCTTTGCCTCATTCAGGTTATACATAACCTGAACCCCAATCTTGTCTCGAAGTTGTGGTTTCAACCCATCCAAATATCGTGCAACTTGCTGGCCCTCACTCTCTCGCAAATCATTCCTTTCTGCCAACCGCATGAACTCAGCGGTATACTCATGAACAGACCTTTGTCCTTGGCTGCACCTTTGATATTGCTGAAATAAAATCTGTTCATAATCAGGAGGAAGAAAATCCCTCTGCAATAACTGCTTCATCTTGTACCAAGTTCGAACAGGTTGCTTCCCTTCACGGTACCTCCTGTTTTGTAACTTTTTCCACCATGCAGAGGCTCCCCCTTTCAACCTACATGCCACCAATTTCACCCTTTTCTCTTCAGGGATCTCCATATACTCAAAGAATCGATCAACTTCAGCCACCCAGTCAATAAAATCCTCAATATTCAATCCCCCATTGAAACAAGATATATCAACCCTCAACTTAAATTCATAATTATTTCTTTCATACTGGTTATCCTGATTTCTGCCACGACCATTATCACGCCTAGCGGCACGGTAACGGCCTAACCAGTCCTCTTCTTCCTCCTCCTCCGAGTCATCTCCTTGGCTGGAGTTGCCTCGGTGACTGCCAGCAGTAGTTTTGTCGAAAAAGTCGCCTCGAGCATCGTCACCTCTCGGTCGATCTCTTCCTTCAGCCCTATTCCAGTTAGGATTTATCGCGAAGGCCTCAAGTCGTGCGACAAAATCCACGAGGCTCTGTCGTATCCCCTGAACACTCTGTTCCAGAGTTTTAACTGCCTCCCCTTGAGCCTTAACCTCGGCCCTGAGGTTTTCCATGTCCCGATCTCCGTCAGAGCCATGATTGTCTTTTCCTACCATTAATTATGGAAGGAAAACCAGCTCTGATACCACCTGACGCAGCAAGTAGCGCGAGGTTGTTGTTCTTTTCTCAAAAGAGAAGAAACACGTAAAAACATTTTAGACTTTTCTTAATTTTCTGATTTTTCTCTCTAAAAGATGCACCCAACACTTTTATAGGTGTTGGTTCTGTCTAAAATTACAAAAGAAATAAATAACTACTAGCTTAAAATAAGATAACTGCTAATTAAACATCTACTAGCTTAAAATAAATAATATAAACTGCTAGCTTATAATAAGATTTGCTTAAAATAACTCAAGCATTTCTTTCTTTCTTTCTTAAAATAAGCTCTGCATCATTTTAGTTATTAAAAATATTGAACTACACTCAGAAAAATGATCTAATGTGAAAATAATGATTATTCTGAGCATAATTTGATTCTTTTGAGTGATTTTGCCTTCATTATAAGTCTTTTGATCTCAATAATCTATATTTTAAGCAATTGTATATTCATTCGATATCATTTATTCACAATAATCTATATTAAAGCTCTTTATACATTCTTGAATATAATTCAGATCTTACTTATTAAAAATCAGTAAGTAATGATTATTCTGAGCATCATTTAAGTTTTTAAGCAGTTTTGAATTAATTATAAAATAAATAATCACAATAATCTATATTTAAGCTCTTTGATGTCTCTTATTTTTATACGTATTTTGACCGTACTTAGCCCTTAATTATTGATCAAACCACTATAAATTGTCTCATAAATTGCTATATTTTCCAGGATATTGCTGCTGCCGTGCTTCTTGTTTTATTTTGTAGAATTCCAAGGAAATTGGAGACGAGACGCGACTTTCGTGAAGGATGGACCACATTCTCAGCCAGATGACTCATTCCTGGCCCACACACACGTGCCTTGAGACCACAGGAGCCTAGTTCGAGCCATATCTCCAGCGTGGGTCTGATTCTCAGCCCATCTTACTATTTCGGAGTGTCATTTCGGTCCTAAATGCCTCCATTTCGGTCCGAAATGCATTTCTGGAAAGAGCAAATTAGGTGATTTTCGAAGAAGGAAAGAGCTAGACCGCCTCACCTTGCCCTAGCCGCCTCCTGTGGGTAGATATACTCGTCCTTGACCCCCTGGGCACGGATTCCACATCCTACCATTGATTTCCACCTTCGCGACTTAGGGTTTTGAGTGTTTTGGAGCGATTTCCTTGGAGTTTTTGTTGATTTCGGAGGAGGCAGCAGCAGCACACAGATCTACATCGATTCCTAGGCCAGAGACAGCAAGTATTAGCATTGGGGTTCTTCGGTTTATTCTTTTTATGCTTTTATCTCGTTATTTCATGGCTTGTATCTTTATTATTTACATGACACTTGTTGTTATTTCTGTTATGGATATTAGTGAGTAGTTTTTATGATGTCTTAGGGTAGTTAGTAGATTAGTTTAGTATGTTGTTATGACTTGATGATTATATTATGATATTTTACGATTTACTTGATTGAGAATTATTACTTGCTTGATTGATTTGATTGTTTGCTTGAAAGTTAGTTTATTGATGATACGTAGCATTGATAGGATTTAACTCGACCAAATAATTAGTAGATCAAAGCACTTGAGATAAACCAAAACTCGAAAGAGTAGGTTAGTTAACGATCGAAAGATCTAACTTTTATTGCACCGACAGGACCTTAAATATCTCTAGAAATCCCTTCAAGTATTCCTAAACAAACTAGTTTTAATACGCAAGTATAGGATTAGTTGTTTTTGTGGTAAAACCCGACATCAAATCTAAACCAGAACCAAAAGACGACGGCTGAGGTTAGGGTTAGGGTATGGTCGCTTAGTAACCTTCGCAAAGTACCTTGTAAAATTGTCAAGTCGAAACAACAGGTTTAAGGCAAGTTTTGGTGCTGGACAGAACCTATTTCGCACCGAAATGGTTATGTTTCGCCCCGAAATGACACTCTGTCTCGATGAAAATCGTGATAGAGTTGTCTTAAAGCTAAACTAATTGAACACTTACCCTTAAGACATTTTATTGCATCTGTTTGAGTCTCGAAAATATAAAAAATAATTCCAAAAATATTTTATTATTTATTACTTGATTAATTGCCTATTTTTCTATTATTATTATTATTACCCTTTTAAATTCCTAAAAACACAAAAATTCTTCTTCTAGCTTTTAAGAAAGTCTAAGTCCGGTATTCAGTTTAACCGTCCCTGTGGGTTCGACACCTTTGCTTTACTCGAACGTCTAGTGAGGTAATTCATAGGTTTTAATTTATTTGACCTAGGTTTTAAACCTTCATCAAATTGGCGCCGTTGCCGGGGACGGTGTTTGATATCGTGTACTTTTTCTAGTATTAAGAGGCTAGATTTCTTTTTATTTAATCATCTTTTTGTTTCCTCTCGTGCTACAAGTAGAAGGAAGGGAGTCCACTCTCAACCTCCACCTCCTGTGCGTCGGTACTTCCTATGCGGATTGCAAGAGGACCCGGAGCAGCAGCAAGCGATTTCGGCTCTGCCAGACCCCATTTCGGTCCGAAACTCTCCCATTTCGGTCCGAAATCATCAACCAGAGAGCGAAACAGCGAGCGAGATGGCAGGAACTGGTGCACCTGTCGATGTAGCAGCAGAGGCTGAGCGCCTTGAGGCCTTGAGAATCCAACTGGAGCAGAGAGAAGCTCGTATCTTGGCTGATAGGAGGCGTGTGGAGAATCAACGGCGCGAGCTCGAAGAAGAAAAGCGCAAGTGGACGATGGATGAGGAGAGCGTTCATGGGAACTCCGATGGAGAAGATGCAGCTGACAACCCCAACAAATCTCTCATGAACTATGGCGCGCCGCGAGTCAAGGACATTGTCGGGCTGGTGGTCATTCAAGGGGTTGAAGCGAACAACATGCAAATCCTCCCCGCCCATGTCACAGCCGTCCAACAAAACTCCTTCCATGGAGACGAGCACGAGGACCCCCATGCACATTTGCAAACTTTTACTGATTATGTTAGATTGATCAAAATGAACGGGGTGCCTCAAAATGCTATTAGACTTATGTTGTTTAGGTTTAGTCTCAAGGATAAGGCCCAAAAATGGTACAAAACTCTCAAAAAGGGGTCGATTAGGACTTGGAATGATATGGCCCAAATTTTTCTTGAAAAGTACTTTCCTGATGGTAGGGCCGATAAGATTAGGACTGAACTTAACAACTTCCAACAAAGTGATGACGAATCCATGGAAGCCGCTTGGGAGCGATTTAGGGACTTAGAAAATTCTTGTCCACATCATGGAATCCAAGATTGGCTTGTTTTGAAAATTTTTTATAATGGTCTTTATGATAACATCAAAATTAACTTGGATTCTCTCTCAGGTGGTGGCAGTTTCTTGAAGATGGACTCATTGCGAGGAAGAGACTTGATCGAGCAATGCGCAAGGCAATACAACTGGATGCCACAAGTCAACCAGCGCCGATCAAGTGGGAAGCAACATGTGAACGAGATCTCAACGAGGGATAGGAGGATTGCCGAGCTCGAAGCGGAGATAGCCGCATACCATTCTCTCCAAGGCTCGCACCTCAATTCAAATACATGTGGAGCTTGTGGTGAAGAAGGGCACACGTCTCTTCAATGCCCACTTGCACAACCGGAAGGCCCGCAACAAGTCAACTCCATCAACAACGAGCCTTCCTACTTCCCACGAAATGTCTTTAGTCGCAGCTACTCCTTGCAAGAGGGAGAACAAAGAGATTGGAACCAAATGAACAATCCTGACTTTAGAAAACTCCCTTTTGCTCCCTCGCATTTGCAAGTTCCTACCAATCCACCAACCTTGTACAAAAATGCACAACCAAATGAAAACACCAAAGATTTCCAAAAGAAACCTTTTTATAATAGGAACGGTGTACCATTTGTTGTCCAAAATTTCATGCATGAGCAAGGTAAGTACAATTATATGATGGCTGAAGGGATTGAGGAACTAAAATCTAAACTTGGTGATGTTTCTAGGTTGGAGCAAATGATGGAAGCACATCTCGCAAGGGAGCAAGGCAAATTTCCAAGCAAGCCACAAGTCAACCCCAACGCGGAGTGCAAGGCCATGCACTCGTTGAGAAGTGGCAAGCAATATGATGATCCTCCCATGCCGAGTTGGGCCGAGACACAACCACGCGGTCAAGATGACATCCAGCAAGGAGACAGCCCCGTTCTGGAGCAAGTTCTGCCATTTCCACCGCTCCAGAACGCAGCCACACTCTCAGGCCCGGAAATCAAGGCACCAGCAGGCGAAAAACCGAGTCCAGAGGTGCCATTTCGGTCCGAAATCCCTCCATTTCGGTCCGAAATGACACCCACAGAGGCCAAAAAGGCGCCTCAAACGAAGAAATCTGAGAAGGGACCGACTCCAGTGGTCCCCTACCAGCCCCCTGTTCTATTCCCCAGGAGGTTGGCCAAAGAAAATGAGGGTATATTGTTCAAACGGTTTTGGGAGATGTTAAAGGATGTTCAAATTACTATTCCCATAACTGACATGTTCACATATTTTCCTATGCATGCTAAATTTTTGAAAGAATTGTGTACAGAAAAGAAGACGATCGAGGAGCTTAAATCGGTGATTTGGAAGAACAAAATGCCACCCAAGCTCCCTGATCCAGGACGATTTGCCATACCTTGCACAATTGGGAAGGAGAAGATCAAGCAAGCTTTGTGTGACATGGGGGCTAGCGTGAGCGTTATGCCAAGGACAGTATATGAGAGAATTGGGTTTGGAGAACTCCAGCCTTCTGTTATGACAGTGCAACTCGCAGACTCATCCGTGCAGTTGCCATTAGGGGAGTTGATAGATGTACCTGTGTGTGTGGGAAAGTTTGTAGTTCCATGTGATTTTGTAGTTCTTGAAATGGTTGAAGATAGGGAAGTACCAATCATTTTGGGACGCCCTTTTCTCTGTATAGCAGGTGTAATGATGGATGCCAGAGACGGCACTATTTTGGTCAGGGTGGGGGGGGAGACACTTCATTTTTCAATCCAACACGCCATGAAGTACCCCAACCCTGTGAAAACTTGCTTCAAAATTGAAGAAATCGATGAAAATGAATTAAATATTGAACAATCTCTTGAAAATCAATTTGAAGCAGCTCTGAACTCTTACCAATCTTTTCTCTGTGATATGCAGGAAGCCATAGGAGTCGAGGAGACACTGGAAGATGAAGAAATCACTCAAAACAGCGAAGAAAAGGATCTGTCGGAGCCCATTTCGGAGCCAATTTCGGACCGAAATAATTGCATTTCGCACCGAAATGAAGCTCTGGAGGTGCTAAATTTGGTCGAGGCAACCGTTTCTGAGCCCAATTCTTCCACTCCTATCCAACCAGAGGCCCCCAAGTCGAGCTCAAGCCTCTGCCAGAGACTCTCAGGTACGAATTCCTTGGCCCAAGTCAATCATTCCCTGTTATTGTTAACTCTGGGCTAAGTGATGCAGAAACAGAAAAGCTTTTGGTAGTACTTCGAGCACACAAAGGAGCAATTAGCTATTCTATTGAAGATCTGAAGGGTATCGATCCCTTGATTTGCTCCCACCGGATCTTATTGGAAGATGACCACAAACTATCAAGAGAGGGGCTGCGCAGACTCAACCCCAACCTCACAGAAGTGGTCAGAAAGGAGGTACAAAAGCTCCATGATGCGGGCATCATCTACTCAATCTCAGATAGCAAATGGGTGAGCCCGATACATGTGGTGCCTAAGAAAGGAGGTACAACAGTGGTGAAGAACGAGAAAGGGGAGATGATTCAAATCAGGATGGTAACTGGGTGGAGGATGTGTATTGATTACCGCAAACTCAACGCAGCAACACGCAAGGACCATTTTTCATTGTCATTTGTTGATCAGTTGCTTGAAAGTCTTGCTAATCACTCTTATTTTTGTTATTTAGATGGTTATTCAGGTTTCTTTCAAATACCAATCCATCCAAATGACCAAGATAAAACCACTTTTACTTGTCCTTGGGGTACCTTTGCGTACAAGCGTATGCCTTTTGGTCTTTGTAATGCACCAGCCACTTTCCAAAGAGCCATGATGGCTATTTTCTCTGATTTTATTGAAAAAGACATGGAAGTGTCTATGGATGATTTATCTGTTTATGGCACTAGTTTTGATTCTTGTCTAACTAGCCTTTCCAAAGTTTTGCAGCGATGTGAAGAGGTAAACTTAGTCTTGAATTGGGAAAAGTGCCACTTTATGGTGCAACGAGGCGTTGTTTTAGGACACGTTTTCACTTCGAAAGGGATAGAGGTTGACAAAGCAAAGGTTGAGGTGATAGAAAAGCTCGACATGCCTAAAAGTGTTAAGGATGTTAGGAGTTTCTTGGGGCACGCTGAATTCTATCGCCGTTTCATCAAAGACTTTTCTAAAATTGCTAAACCTCTAACCAACCTTTTGATAAAAGACAACGAATTTATTGTGACTGATGAGTGTATTGATGCTTTTTGTAGGTTGAAGGAGGCTCTTGTCTCAGCCCCTATCCTATAACCACCGGATTGGACCCAACCTTTTGAGCTCATGTGCGATGCGAGCGACTACGCGGTTGGAGCAGTTTTGGGGCAACGCAAGGATAGGAAGCCAGTGGCTATATACTATGCTAGCAAGGTGCTAGATCCTGCCCAAGTCAACTACACAACCACGGAGAAGGAGCTCCTCGCCATTGTCTTCGCACTCGATAAGTTTAGGTCCTATTTGGTGGGATCCAAGGTGATAGTCTACACCGACCACGTCGCGATTCGCTATCTCTTGAACAAAAAGGACGCCAAGCCTAGGTTAATTCGCTGGGTACTGCTTCTACAAGAGTTTGACCTTGAGATTAGGGACAAGAAAGGCACGGAGAACTCGGTCGCGGATCACTTGTCACGCCTTCAATGGGAAGAAGGTAAAGAAATCCCCATCAACGATTCCTTTCCTCATGAAAAATTGTTCTCTGTACAGGGAAACCTCATATCTGCTGCAAGGGAAGGGAATCTCGAAGAAATCATCGTGAATATCGAGACTCTGGCAGCCATTTCGGACCGAAATGGTCCTGTTTCGGACCGAAATGAAGGGTCTGGAGCGACAAACAGCGAGCCATGGTTCGCGGATTTGGCCAATTTTCTGGCCAGTGGCTATGTACCTTCTGACATGACTGCCCAACAGAGGAAAAAGCTGAAAGCAGACTCCAAGTACTACTTTTGGGAGGAGCCATACCTTTTCAAGATCGGAATCGACAATATCCTTAGGAGGTGCGTGCCATATGAAGAGGTCAAGCCAATCCTCGCTAGTTGCCACTCCTCTGCCTATGGTGGCCACGCCTCTTTCTCGAAAACCGCCGCAAAAGTGCTCCAATCAGGTTTCTTCTGGCCCACTCTTTTCAAAGATGCTCACTCTTTTGTTTCTTCTTGTGATTTGTGTCAGAGAACAGGTAGCATTTCGAGAAGGAATGAGATGCCGCTCAATCCCATCCTAGAAGTTGAGGTTTTTGATGTATGGGGTGTGGATTTCATAGGACCGTTTCCAAGTTCTCAAGGATTTGAGTATATCTTGGTGGCGGTGGACTATGTCTCCAAATGGGTGGAAGCAATTGCATGCAAGGCGGCTGACTCGAACTCGGTGATCAAGCTCTTTTCCAAGATCATCTTTCCACGCTTTGGAGTGCCAAGAGCGGTGATTAGCGATGGTGGCAAGCATTTCATCAACCGGCATTTTGATGGCCTTTTGAAGAGACATGGTGTTTTGCACAAGGTTGCCACCGCCTATCATCCACAAACAAATGGGCAAGTGGAGGTCTCGAATCGAGAGATTAAGAGCATCTTGGAGAAGACCGTGGCACGGTCACGCAAGGATTGGGCAAACAAGCTTGATGATGCACTCTGGGCCTATCGCACGGCGTTCAAAACTCCAATAGGTATGAGTCCTTTCAAGCTTGTTTGTGGGAAACCTTGCCACTTACCAGTTGAACTTGAGCACAGGGCATATTGGGCAACACGAGCCATCAACATGGATTTGCTCAAAGCTGGTGAGAAAAGAATTTTGGACTTGCATGAACTCGACGAGGTATGTCTCAATTCCTATGAAAATGCAAAATTCTATAAAGAGAAAACAAAACTTGTGCATGATAGGAAAATCTTAAGAAGAGAGTTCAAAGAAGGAGACTTGGTTTTGTTGTTCAACTCGAGGTTGAGGCTCTTTCCGGGCAAGCTAAAATCAGGGTGGTCTGGACCGTTTCGAGTGGTGAAAGTCTATCCTTTTGGTGCCATTGAAATTTGTGATAAGGATTCGGAGCCTTTCAAAGTCAATGGGCAAAGATTGAAGCACTACATCGCCAACGAGGACATTGGACAAGTGGCATGCGTTCGCTTCTCCGAACCTCCAAGTGACGCATAGAAAACAAGGGGTCAAGCTAATGACCTAAAAAAAGCGATTCTTGGGAGGCAACCCAAGGGTTTTTAGAGTTTTATTTATTTTCATTTATTTTTGAAAAATCAAGAAAACACAAAAAAAAAATTAGAAAATAAAAAAAATGACATAAAAATTAGTGTTTAACATTTTTTTCTTTTGTTTTTATGTAGGAAAATGGAATCGATGAACGCAAAGCAAGGGCCACAACTCGTGCTAGAGCACCACAGGCCAGGAAAGACCAAAAACAGTGGCCATGCACGACCTCATGCGAGTTGCACCGCGTTTTGCATTGGATATCGCACAATGAGACATTTTTCACTCCACATCTCTTTATTTCTCCACTGATCTCTATTATTTTATTTGATACAACTGTGGGGACTATCTCTGGGGATTTACTGAGAAATTTTGAGGGAAAAAGGGGATACAGAAGAGCAATTTTCGAAATTTTACTGTCTGTTTCGTACCGAAATGGGTCCATTTCGGTGCGAAATTTCGCTGCTGGAATTGGTTTGGGCCGAATTTTTAATTCATTAATTTTCCATGATTTATTCTTTGGGCTTTCTGGGCCTTTTTAATTTATTTCCATATCATTATTGCAGGAGGCCCAGTCGAATTTATTGCAAGAACTTAAATTGACCCATTCCCAAAGCCCAAACCCAAGTCCCATAAACCAAATTAAATGCATCCCTCCCTCCCCACCGTCCCTCCTCTTTCCCACTCGCGTCCCCTCATCCTCCTCTTCCGTGAACTTCTTCTCCAAGCCAAAACCTCACGGCCCCTCACGCACACACCCTCTCTCTCACTCATTTCCACAGATCGAACCACCCATCTACTCCTCTCGCAACCCTCTTCCATATTCTTCACTCAGATTTGCACGAAAATCGACACACACGAAGCAAAATTGAATAGAAGATTTCGGGTTTGGGGTGATATCGCCTCGAAATCGAATTTTCTTAGAGCAGTCGAGTTCTCCTCGGGTCTAGAAGGCATCTACAAGTTGTTGGCGGGGTCATTGCAGGGTATTTCGCAATTTTCTCTGATTTAAGGTTTGCCCCGTATCCAATCTCTTGAGTTAAATTTTTCTGCGGGTTTTTGATCTACGAAATAGTGTGTCGGGGGTCTCTTGGATCGTTTTTGATATTGTGTGAAATTTTGGGAATTTTTGGAAAAAGGGAAGTGCATTTTTCAGGTCTGACAAGGGTCATTTCGGGGCGAAATCAAGTCATTTCGGTGCGAAATCAGTGTCTGAGAGTTGAAATTTTGAGGAAAATGGAACCAAATAGGCCGAGGACCCGATCCCAGGGCCAGAGGGTAGCCCCTGGTGCAGCACCCATACCCCCACCTGTCCAGTCTGACCCTATGGAATTGTATGACCCCGAGGCCGCCCCAATATGAGGCCGAGGCCGGTTTTCTTATGCCGACCAAGCGGCAGTTTTTGGCTTATTTGAGGATCCGGCACCGCCCCGTTGAGAACACCAGATTTGTAGACTTGGATGTCTTGGCACAGTTTGGGATTTTGGAGGAGTTTCTTGAGTTGACTGGGGCGATTGGGTTTAAGCCTGAGTTTTGGAAGCATGATGTGAAAGGCAACAAGAGGCTCACGCTTGAGTTTTTGTCATCGCTGCATTTGTTTGAGAGGCATGGGGTGCCTTACATTGGGTATAGGCTCGCCGGTCATGAGATGGGATCCGAGATAGACAAGTTGGGTGATATTTTTGGTCTTGAGGAAGGGCATCCAGTTAGGGGCATTCATGAGTTAGCGACCCCACGTGATCGAGAGGTATTGTGGAGCCGGATCACTCGGTTCCCTAGTTTAGACAGCTTGGGAGCCTTGATTGAGCACCCTACCTTGCGTCTTTTGCATCGCTGTTTGGCTTCTACGGTTTTTGCTAGATGAGAGACCATGCGTAGAGCCACTGTACCTGATCTCTTATTGATGCACTTGATTCTCCAGCCCGAGCCTCAGAAGTTATGCATTCCTAAGCTCATGGTTGATCATTGGTTTGAGCAGCGAGACTTGACGAGTACTGGCGCCATATCCATGAGTGGCTTTGTGACTATCATGGCTCAGGAGGCCCATCGACCCCTCTATGCTAGGTCCCCTTGCACAGCTTGGCACCGGGTCACCCCGGACAAGTATAGAGAGATGAAGTATATTGAGATGGTGACCGTTGGGGGTGTGCGACGTTTTCGATGGTTGATGAGAGAGCGCTCTGGTTTCTTGCTCCCTACCCTCACAGGATAGACACATCAGATCCTCGCACTTGGTTGGTTCCAGAGGGGTATGTTGATGGAGCACCATTTGTACCGCCACCTGGGCCACTTCCTATGGAGACCGACATTCCGGAGAGCTCTCACCGCTCTCACCGCTCAGACTCTATCCCTTATGGGTCTATGGAGCATTTGACTGGCCTTATGCAGACACTTTTGGCCGAGGGGCGAGAGACTAGAGGCATGGTGCGCGAGGGCCTCCGCATTCAGGCTGAGCAGGGTGCTCGTATTCAGCACATCGAGAGGCAGGTGGACGCACACGAGTACTTCTTGCGATATGGAGTGTGGCCACAGGACTCCTCCCCCACAGACTCGGACAAGGACGATAATGGAGACGATCCACCGCCCCACGGTGGGGCCGGGCCTTCTTCTTCTCATTGATTTGGTACAATTTTTACTTCCCTCTCCTTTATTTTCTATTTTCTGTGATTGTGACGCACTGGGACAGTGCTTGAATAAGTTTGGGGGGGGAAGAAGAGGAAACTAAAAATTTCTGGGCAAAAAGCTTCTGTTTCGGACCACTTTTGATTTTTTCTTTTCCATTTCGGTCCGAAATGGGATCATTTCGCCCCGAAATCAGCTCTGGAATTTTGGGCGAAATTTTGAACTTTTGAAATTGATTTTTTATGATGCATGTATTATCACTGTGAGGTTTCTATGTATATATTATTCACTGTTTCACACTTGTTTGAATTTTTAAAGCAATTTTAAAAATTATTTCTTAAGGATTAACGCTTGTTTAGGAGATTTTAGGTTGGTTTGTGCACCAATTGATCAAATTGAATGATTGTTTGATAGGATAGGACCTGAATTAGGATGCTTAGAATTATCAATTCATTGTTAGTCAATTCTCACAAGTTTTAGCCGAGTGAACGATTTTGTATGTTGCAAATCCTTGTTTAAATAATTGTTATCAATTCTAAAAATTATAAAATGAGTCTAAGTTGTTCTTGAAAGCTTGAATCACCAACAAGCAATAAAAAAAATAATAAATAAATAAATAAAAAACAATAATTGGAGGGTGGTGGCGGTAAGGCGTAATTTTCTCCACAGTGGGCCGTAGCGGTAAGGCGTAAAAACCGGTCCGACCTCCCTAACATGTCATGTGTTGGTAGCACAATAAAAAAAAAAAGATAATTAATTTTAATTCTTTAATTTGGTGAAAAATAATTTTTAGACTCATTATAGAATTTTTAGCTTTGATAACATTTTATTTGCAATTGTTTCCAACATGTGAAAAAGAACGGGCGATTGAAATTGAGTTTGCATTTGAATTGATGAAGTGAAGCTAAGGTCCTTGAGTTGATTTTGAGATTTCATGAGAACTAAGTGTTGTACAATTTAAACCAAAAAGAGAGCTAAACCCTTATCCTCGGAATTAATTTTAATGTGCTTTATTTATTTTGACATATGGAACATTGAATAATCTCTTTTAATAAATTTTCGTTGTATCATTGGTTTGCGATATTTCATTTATAGGTCTAAGTACAGTCTTACCCTTTAAGCTTAAATTATTGTTTGAGGACAAACAAAGATTCAAGTTTGGGGGGATTTGATGTCTCTTATTTTTATACGTATTTTGACCGTACTTAGCCCTTAATTATTGATCAAACCACTATAAATTGCTATATTTTTCAGGATATTGCTGCTGCCGTGCTTCTTGTTTTATTTTGTAGAATTCCAAGGAAATTGGAGACGAGACGCGACTTTTGTGAAGGATGGACCACATTCTCAGCCAGATGACTCATTCCTGGCCCACACACACGTGCCTTGAGACCACAGGAGCCTAATTTGAGCCATATCTCCAGCGTGGGTCTGATTCTCAGCCCATCTTACTATTTCGGAGTGTCATTTCGGTCCGAAATGCCTCCATTTCGGTCCGAAATGCATTTCTGGAAAGAGCAAATTAGGTGATTTTCGAAGAAGGAAAGAGCTAGACCGCCTCACCTTGCCCTAGCCGCCTCCTGTGGGTAGATATACTCGTCCTTGACCCCCTGGGCACGGATTCCACATCTTACCATTGATTTCCACCTTCGCGACTTAGGGTTTTGAGTGTTTTGGAGCGATTTCCTTGGAGTTTTTGTTGATTTCGGAGGAGGCAGCAGCAGCACACAGATCCACGTCGATTCCTAGGCCAGAGACAGCGAGTATTAGCATTGGGGTTCTTCGGTTTATTCTTTTTATGCTTTTATCTCGTTATTTCATGGCTTGTATCTTTATTATTTGCATGATACTTGTTGTTATTTCTGTTATGGATATTAGTGAGTAGTTTTTATGATGTCTTAGGGTAGTTAGTAGATTAGTTTAGTATGTTGTTATGACTTGATGATTATATTATGATATTTTGTGATTTACTTGATTGAGAATTATTACTTGCTTGATTGATTTGATTGTTTGCTTGAAAGTTAGTTTATTGATGATACGTAGCATTGATAGGATTTAACTCGACCAAATAATTAGTAGATCAAAGCACTTGAGATAAACCAAAACTCGAAAGAGTAGGTTAGTTAACGATCGAAAGATCTAACTTTTATTGCACCGACAGGACCTTAAATATCTCTAGAAATCCCTTCAAGTATTCCTAAACAAACTAGTTTTAATACGCAAGTATAGGATTAGTTATTTTTGTGGTAAAACCCGACATCAAATCTAAACCAGAACCAAAAGGCGACGGCTGAGGTTAGGGTTAGGGTCTGGTCGCTTAGTAACCTTCACAAAGTACCTTGTAAAATTGTCAAGTCGAAACAACAGGTTTAAGGCAAGTTTTGGTGCTGGACAGAACCTATTTCGCACCGAAATGGTTATGTTTCGCCCCGAAATGACACTCTGTCTCGATGAAAATCGTGATAGAGTTGTCTTAAAGCTAAACTAATTGAACACTTACCCTTAAGACATTTTATTGCATCTGTTTGAGTCTCGAAAATATAAAAAATAATCCCAAAAATATTTTATTATTTATTACTTGATTAATTGCCTATTTTTCTATTATTATTATTATTACCCTTTTAAATTCCTAAAAACACAAAAATTCTTCTTCTAGCTTTTAAGAAAGTCTAAGTCCGGTATTTAGTTTAACCGTCCCTGTGGGTTCGACACCTTTGCTTTACTCGAACGTCTAGTGAGGTAATTCATAGGTTTTAATTTATTTGACCTAGGTTTTAAACCTTCATCACTCTTTATATTGTTTAGATAATTCAGATCTTAGTTTCTAAAAAATATTGGATTATCCAAAGAAAACATGCATCTAATATGAAAATAATGATTATTCTGAGCATAATTTGACCTTTTAATACGATTTTACCTAAAATATGCATTTAATATGAAAATAATGAATATCCTGAGCACACTCTGATCCTTTTAAGTGATTTTGCATTCATTCTAATTCATTTGATAACAATTATCTATATTTAAGCTCTTTATACGGTCTAGTATATAATGCAGATCATAGTTATTAAAAAACATTCGATTACACTCAGAAAATAGGCATCTAATGTGCAAATAATGCGTACTCTGAGCATCATTTGACGATTTTAAGCGATTTTACATTCATTATAAGTCATTTGATCTTTTAATCTTTATTTAAGTTTTTTATACGGTCTAGAATATAATTCAGATCTTAGTTCTTAAAATATATTGGATTACACTCAGAAAATATGCACCTTATGTGAAAATAATGATTATCCTGAGCATAATTTGATCCTTTTAAGGTATTTTGCCTTCATTATAAGTCTTTTGATCACAATAATCTTTATTTAAGTTCTTTATACTGTCTAGAATATAATTCAGATATTAGTTATTAAAAATATTTGATTGCACACAAAAAAAATATGCATTTAATATGCAAATAATGTGTATCCTGAGCATCATTTGACAATTTCAACTATTTTTCATTCATTCTAAATCATTTCATCCCAATAATCTATGTTTAAGCACTTTATATTGTCTAGAATATAATTCAGATCTTATTTGTTATAAAGAATTAAATTATACACAGAAAATATGCATCTAATGTGTAAAAAATGATTATTCAGAGCTTCATTTGAGCATTTTAAGCAATTTTGTATTCATTCAATATTATTTATTCATAATAATCTATATTTTGGCCCTTTATACAGTCTAAAATATAATTCAGATCTTAGTTATTAGAAACTATTTGATTACATACAGAAAATATGCTTCAAATGTAAAATTAATGATTATTCTGAGCATCATTTGAGTATTTTAAGCTATTTTGAATTTATTATAAGTCATTTGATCACTATAATCTATGTTTAAGCTCTTTATATTGTTTATAATATAATTCAGATTTTACTTATTAAAAAACATTGGATTTTACACCTAAAATATGCATTTAATATGAAAATAATGAATATCCTGAGCACACTCTGGTCCTTTTAAGTGATTTTGCATTCATTCTAAATCATTTGATAACAATAATCTATATTTAAGATCTTTATACGGTCTAGAATATAATGCAGATCATAGTTATTAAAAATATTCGATTACACTCAGAAAATAGGCATCTAATGTGCAAATAATGCGTACTCTGAGCATCATTTGACGATTTTAAGCGATTTTGCATTCATTATAAGTCATTTGATCTTTTTAATCTTTATTTAAGTTTTTTATACGGTCTAGAATATAATTCAGATCTTATTTATTAAAAATTTTTGGACTACACATTTACACACGAAAAATATGCATCTAATGTGCAAATAATATGTATTCTGAGCATCATTTGACAATTTTTAAGCTATTTTTTATTCATTCTAAGCCATTTCATCACATAAATCTCTGTTTAAGCACTTTATATTGTTTAGAATATAATTCAGATCTTTTTTATTAAAAAAATTTGATTATACAAAGAAAAATGCATCTAATGTGCAAAAATGAATATTCTGTGAGCACAATTTTGTATTTCATTCTATATAATTTATTCACAACAATCTATGTTTAACCCCGTTATAAACTCTAGAATATAATTCAGATCTTAGTTATTAAAAATTATTAGATTACACACAAAAAAATATTCATCTAATGTGAAAGTAATGATTATTCGGAGCGTCATTTGAGCTTTTTATGCGGTTTTGAATTTATTATAAGATAATCACAATAATTTATATTTAAGCTCTTTATAGTGTTTAAAATATAATTCAGATCTTATTTTTTTAAAAATATTGGATTATACACAGAAAACATGCATATAATATTAAAATATTGATTATTCTGGGCATAAGATTATCCTTTTAAGTGATTTTATCTTCATTCTAAGTCATTTGCTCACACTAATCTATATTTAATCTATTTATACCGTCTGGAATATAATTCAGGTCTTATTTATTAAAATATAGTGGATAACACTTAGAAAATATGTGTCTGAAGTGCAAATATGATTAATCTCAGCATCATTTGACAAGTTTAAGCCGTTTTGCATTCATTCTAAGTCATTTTATCACAATAATCTATGTTTAAGCACTTTATTTTTCTGGAATATAATTCAGATCTTATATATTAAAAAGAATTGGATTATACACAGAAAATATGCATAAATTGTGCAAATAATGATTATTCTGATCTTCATTTAAGCATTCTAAGCAATTTTGTATTCATTCGATCATTTATTCACAATAATCTATACTTAAGCCTTTACACACAGTCTAGAATATAATTCAGATCTTAGTTATTAAAAATCATCAAGTAATGACTATTTTGAGCATCGTTTGAGCTTTTTAAGCGGTTTTGAATTCAACAAAAGATATTTAATCATAATAATCTATATTAAAGGTCTTTGTCTTGTTTAGAATATAATTCAGATCTTACTTCTAAAAGATATTAGATTATACACAGAAAACATGCATCTAATATGAAAATAATGATTATTCTTAGCATAATTTGATCCTTTTAAGCGATTTTGTCTTCATTCTAAGCCATTTTCTCACAATAATATATATTTAAGCTATTTATACTGTCTAGAATATAATTCGGGTTTGAGTTATTAAAATATATTGGATTACACTTAGTAAATATGCATCTAAAGTGCAAATAATGATTATTATCGACTTCATTTGACAATTTTGATCGATTTTGCATTCAATCTAAGTCATTTCATCACAATAATCTATGTTTAAGCACTTTATATTATCTAGAATATAATTCAGATCTTATATATTAAACAGAATTGGATTCTACACAGAAAATATGCATCAATTGCGCAAATAATGATCACTCTTAGCTTCATTTGAACATTTTAAGCAATTTTGTATTCATTCGATATCATTTATTCACAATAATCTATATTGAAGCCCCTTTATACATTCTACAATATAATTCAGATCTTAGTTATTAAAAATCAGAAAGTAATGATTATTATGAGCAACATTTAAGTTTTTAAGAAGTTTTGAATTTATTATAAGATATTTAATCACAATAATCTATATTTAAGTTCTTTATATTGTTTATAATATAATTCAGATCATAGTTTCTATAAAATATTGGATTATCCACAGAAAACATCCATCTAATATGAAAATAATGATTATTCTGAGTATAATTTGATCCTTTTAAGCGATTTTTCCTTCATTATTCATGTGCTCACAATAACATATATTTAAGATCTTTATACGGTCTAGAATATAATTCAGATCTTAGTTATTAAAAAGATATTAGATTATACACAGAAAATATGCATCTAATATGAAAATAATGATTATTCTGGGCATAATTTGATCCTTTTATGCGATTTTGCCTCATTCTAAGTCATTTGCTCACAATATACTTTATGTTAGCTCTTTCATGTCTTAGTGTTATTAAAATTATTGAATTATGCACAGAAAATTTGTATCTAATGTGCAAATAATGATTATTCTGAGCACTTTTTCAGCATTTTAAGCGATTTTGTACTCATTCTAAGTCATTTGATCATAATAATTTATTTTTAAACTCTTTATGTAGTCTAGAGTAAAATTCTGATCGTAGTTATTAAGAAATATTGGATTGTACAAGGAAAATATGCTTGTAATATGCAAATAATGCGTACTCTGAGCATCATTTGACAATTTTAAATGATTTTGCATTCACTAAGTCATTTGATAACAATAATCTATATTTGAGCTGTTTATACAATCTAGAATATAATTCAGATCTTAATTATTAAAAAATATTTGATTACACTCAGAAAATATGCATCTAATGTGCAAATAATTATTATTCTCGGAATCAATATTTGACAATTTTAAGCGATTTTGCATTCATTATATGTCACTTCATCACAATAATCTATGTTTAAGCACTTTATTTGGTCCAGAATTTAATTCAGATCTTATATATTAAAAAAAATTTGGATTATACTCAGAAAATATGCATCATTTGCGCAAATAATGTTTATTCTTAGCTTCATTTGATCATTTTAAGCAATTTTGTATTCATTCCATATCATTTATTCACAATAATCTGTATTTAAGCCCTTTATACAGTCTAGAATATAATTTAGATCTTAGTTATTGAAATTTATTGGATTACACGCAGAAAATATGCATCTAATGTAAAAATAATGATTATTCTTAGCGTAATTTGATCTTTTTAAGCGATTTTGCCTTCATTCTAATTTCTAAGTCATTTGCTCACAATAATCTATATTTAAGCTCTTTATATGGCCTAAAATATAATTCAGGTCTTAGTTTGTAAGAAATATTAAATTACACTGAGAAAATATGCATCTAATGTTCAAATATTGTGTATTCTGAGCAATTTGACAATTTTAAGCGATTTTGAATTCATTCTAAGTAATTTTATCATGATAATCTATGTTTAAGCTCTTTGTATGGTCTAGAATATAATTCAGATCTTTCTTTAAAAACATATTGGATTATACACACAAAATATGCATCTAATGTGCAAATAATTATTATTCTCGGCATCATTTTAGCTTTTAAAGCGATTTTACATTCATTCTAAGACATTTAATCATAATAATCTATGTTTATGCTCTTTATACGGTCTAGAATATAATTTAGGTCTTAGTTATTAGAAAATATTGGATTATACTCAGAAAATATGCATCTAATGTGCAACTAATGCGTATTCTGAGCACCATTTGACAATTTAAAAGCGATTTTGCTTTCATTCTAAGTTATTTTATCTCAATAATCTTAGTTTAAGCTCTTTATATGGTGTAGAATATAATCAGATCTTAGTCATTCAAAATATTATATTATACACAGAAAATTTGTATCTAATGTGCAAATAATGATTATTCTGAGCATTAATTGAGCGCTTTAATTGATTCTGTATTCATTCTAAGTCAATTGATCATAATAATTTATGTTTAAACTTTTTACGTAGTCTAGAGTAAAATTCAGATCTTAGTTTTTTAGAAATATTGATTCTGATCTGCAAAAAATGATTACTCTGAGCATCATTTGAGCATTTTAAGCGATTTAGAATTCAGACTAAGTCAGTTGTTCACAATAATTTATGTTTACGCTCTTTGGTTTAGAATATAATTCAGATCTTAGTTATTAAAAATATTGGTTTATACACAAAAAAAACCTGTATCTAATATGTAAATAATGATTATTCTGAGCATCATTTGATCATTTTAAGCGATTTTGAATTTATTCTAAGTCATTTGATCTCAATAATCTATATTTAAATTCTTTTCATGGTCTAGAATGTAATTCAGATCTTAGTTATTAAAAAATATTGGGTTACACACAAAAAATATGCATCTAATGTGCAAATAATGCGTAGCTATTTTGCATTTATTCTAAGTCATTTTTTAATAATAATTTATGTTTAAGCTCTTTATATTCAGATCTTATTTATTAACAAAAATTGTATCACACACAGAAAATATGCATATAATGTGCAAATAATGATTATTTTGAGCTTCATTTGATCATTTTAAGCAATTTTGTATTCATTCCATATCATTTATTCAGAATAATCTATATTTAAACCCTTTATACAGTCAACAATATAATTCAAATCTTAGTTATTAAAAATTATTGAATTACATACACATAGAAAATATGCATTCAATGGGCAAACAGTGATTATTATGTGCATTATTTGAGCATTTTAAGCGATTCTGAATTTAGTCCAAGACACTTGAATTTGATCACGATAATCTATATTTAAGCTCTTTATATGATCTAGAATATAATTCAGATCTTAGTTATTAAAAATTATTGGATTACACAAAGAAAAATATGCATCTAATGTGAAAGCAATTAGTATTCCAGGCATAATGTGGAAACAAAATATGCATATAGTTCGGATCTTAATTGTTTAAATATATTGAATTAAATGCAGAAAATATGCATCTAATGTGCAAATAATTACTATTCCAGAGTATAATTTGAGCATTTTATGAGATTTTGAATTCATTCTAAGTCATTTGATCATAATAATCTATATTTAACCCCTTTATATGGTCTAGAATATAATTCCGATCTTAGTTATTAAAAAATATTGGATGACACACAGAAAATATGCATCTAATGTGCAAATAATGCATATTGTGAGTATCATTTGACTATTTTAGGCGATTTTGCTTTCACTCTAAGTCATTTGATCACAAAAATCTATATTTAAACTCTTGATATGGTCTACAATATAATTCAGATCATAATTATTCAAAAATATTAGATTATACATAGAAAATATGCTTCTAATGTGGAAATAATTATTATTCTGAGTATTATTTGATCATTTTAAGGGATTTTGAATTCATTATAAGTCATTTGATCATAATAATGTATGTTTAAACTCTTGATGTGGTCTAGAATAAAATTCAGATCTTAATTATTAAGAAATATTAGATTATACACAGAAAATATGAAGCTAATGTGCAAAAATGATTATTTTGAGTATCATTTGAGCATTTTAAGCGATTTTGAATTCATTCTAAGTTATTTCATCACAATAATTTATGTTTAAGCACTTTATATGGTCTACATTATAATCCAGATCTTAGTTATTAAAAAGTATTGGTTTCCAGTTACTCGAAATTCCCAATTGTTCTATTTTCTAATGTTAGCAATGTATAGTGGTCAAATAGGATTATTTTCTTCTAAAGACCTTTTACTTTTCTTTATCATGTGGGAATTAGAATTAATTCCCGTTTACTTACTTTTATTCATGTGGGGAGGTAAGAAATGTCTTTACTCAGCTACTAAATTCATTTTATACACAGCGGGAGGCTCTATCTTTTTATTAATTGGAATTCTAGGTATGGGTTTGTATGCTTCCAATAAACCAACACTAGATTTTGAAAGATTAAACACAGAATACATGCATCTAATGTGCAAATAATGATTATTTTGAGCATCATTTGATCATTTAAAGCGATTTTGAATGAATTCTAAGCCATTTGATCTCAATAATCTATATTTAAGCTTTTTATATGTCTTGAATATAATTCAGATCTTAGTTATAAAAACTATTGGATTACACACAGAAAATATGCATCTAACGTGCAAATAATGCATATTCTGAGCATCTTTTGACAATTTAAAGGGATTTTCTTTTTATTCTAAGTTATTTGATTGCAATAATCTATGTTTAGGCTTTTATATTATCTAGAATATAATTCAAATCTTAGTTCTTAAAAAAATTAGATTATACACAGAAAATATGCATCCAATGCACAAATAATAATTATCCCGAGCTTCATTTGAGCATTTTTTAAGCAATTTTCTATTAATTCGATACCATTTATCCACAATAAATCTATACTTAAGCTCTTTATACAGTCTAGAATATAAATCAAATCTTAATTATTAAAAATATTAGATTATAAATAGAAAAATATACATCTAATGTGCAAATAATGATTATTCTTAGCATTTTAAGTGGTTTTGAATTCATTCTTAGTCATTTGATCATAATAATTTGTGTTTAAAATCTTTATGTGGTCTAGAATAAAATTCAGATCTTAAATTATTAAAAAATATTGGATTATATAAAAAAAAATGAATCTAATGTGCAAAAAATGATTATTTTTTAGTAGCATTCGAGGATTTTATGCGATTTTGATTTAATTCTCAGTTATTTGATCAAATTAATCTATGTTTAAACTCTTTATATAGTCTATAATATAATTCAGGTCTTAGGTATTAAAAAATATTAGATTATACATCGAAAAAGCCATTGCACAATTTGACCCTCATGTTTTGAGTAAACACGAACATGTCACTCTCAGACGTGAACAAAATCCGGACAATGTGCACATGGGTAAAAAGGGAATTGGGTCTAGAAAGTATTCTTGCACCGTGATTAACAGGAAGTTTGACTTTAATAAAGTCGGAGAAAGCCAGAAAGGAGAAGTATAGTTCACCTCTGTGTGGAAAATCCATAGAAATTTACACCTGAGATGGACAACGAAAGTCGCAGTCTTTTTTATCTATATATATATATGTAGAATTTGAACAAGACATGCTACTGAGGATACCCTACTGAAATTCAGTATTTGGTGTATTTTCCAACGGCCTTCTGATATATATATTTTTTTAAAATAGACCAGGTCAACTCTTTTACAAGATAAACAAAAAGGGTTTGTACTTGACGTTTATCACATGCTCTTAATAAGTCGCTTTTGCTTGAACCTAGAACCAAAGCCATTCTACAGAAGCAAACAATATATTCTACCTCAAAATTTAGTGGGGTTAGAAGTTTAGTTGGGCTACCTCGAAAATCTCATCCCCTCACTATTCTACCTCGAAATTTCAAAAAGTACCTCGAAAATCTTAAAAAGTACTAACCTTACACCACTAAACCCACTAACCTCACCCATGCCAATAGTATGGAAATTACTCACTCTTACAAGTGTGCCTTGGAAATGAAACCTTCACAATTACCCGGTAATGTGTATTGGATAGGTATGTAACGTATGTTAGATGGGTCGTAAACATCTAATTAGTAATTTCAGGAATAATCAGGATGAAGAAAGCCGTCATAAACATTCTAGAATCTTTTTATAGTATAAGAGAAATGTCCGAAATGAAGAGAAATAAAATAGCATCATATCATATGAGAAAGAGATAAGAAGGCGTTGACAAAAGATTTGCATCTATGGGGATTGGAAATTTAGACCGTCCGATATTTTTCCTCAACGGTCAGAAAGGGCATATCTTATGAACCTGCTAGGGACGGCGACGGACGGACGGATGGTAAAGGGTTTATCGTCTATTCTCAAAAAAAAAAAAAGAAAAAAGGGTTTATCGTCCCTGCAAGGGTAAATTGGGTAATTCGTAATTTCAGTACATAAGTAAGGCTTATACCGCTTTCCGGAGAAAGTAAAACGGCCCATACAATCCTATCGCCGTTTAAGTTACTTGTATTGCATATCGGCCCATACAATTAGAAAACGGCCTAGTTAAGCATATCAATTCCCAAAAAAGAAAAAATGACTGGCTGCGCTGGTACCTTAACATTTACGCGGTACAGGCAACAGTTTGATTCGAATTTTCTGTTCGCAAACTCATGTCTCTCTGCTTAGTATCAAGATTTCAACCTCTTGTCTTCCTTTCTAAACTTTCTTTTCTATTGCTCTTTCATGAGATATCGTTTTTTTTTTCCTGATACTTAAAATTTATTATATTTCGTCCCCTATTTTTTGGTTTAAAATTTGAGACCAACAAAGGCCGCTGCTGTCAAAGAAATTAAACAAGTTTTCACATTTATTTGATTTGTAATATCAGTAGTGATTTGCAATGTGAATACCTGGTCTTTGATTCATTCAAAAGTAACACATGAAGTTTATCAAGCTTTTTTTCTTGACCTGATCAACATTTTGTAGGTGGCCCTGTTAAACAATTCAGGTAATAACCAAAAAAAAGCAACCGCATTTTCCCTTGTTTCTATTTGTTTATTGGTTTACATTTGTATTGCATTGCACAAGCTCGATAGTTTTCACAAGTGAAAACAGGAGATCACTCACACTCAGCCCCTTGATACTCTGTCAATTTCATTATGTGTCATTTTATAGATTTCATTAATAAGCTCTATCAAGCAAGCAAGCTAATAAAAGGTGATAAAAAATTATCATAACATATAGAAATCGGTTCTCAAAGTTTCTCAAGCTACAATATCAAGCATAATATATTTCATTCAAATATCATCAAGCAATTGTACTAACAAAACTAATAATTCAATTGCTATTTTGGTACCAAAATCAAAAGATACCCAAACAACAATAATTTAGTACAGACTCATACATTACATGATAGTAGTAACAGCAAACAATAAGCTCCATAACATTGCCCTAAATAGCACGAATTAACTCCAAAATGATAGGAAATAATGGAACAACAAATAGAAGTTTACTTCCTAGTCAGCCGCTGACTAGTTTCTCTAATAAAAAAAAAACAAATAGAAGTTTACAAGTAACACCAAATTACTCAAATCGATCATCAGATACATCTTTCCTCCATTTTCATTAATTAAGCATGTCGTCTCTTTGTTGCTTCGCGCTTCAGCTAAACAGGTGCATTACTCTCAATGCTTTCCTCAAGAGTTGGCATAAACCAGGTGACCACTTTTGCCAAAGGGCATGGCACTTGTTCAGCAACACATTTTTCAAAATCATACCGCATGAGACACTCACGATCATCATCCAATGCCTTGTAATAGATGCAATTTCCCTCAAGTCCACCACATTCTCTAGCACTAAAAGAATAGCCATTATGGCTACTCACAAATATTATTCTGTCTCCAAGAGTATCCATCTTGGCCCATTTAAGATGGGTGTTTTCTTTTAACAATTGATAGACTTCAAGGCCATAAACATGTGTTTTGCATATTCCCTTGCTCCAACGAACACCCAACAAAACTCCCAAAGACTCAACGAAGTAGCTAAAGCCTTCCCTCGAACCCTCAGTTGAAAACACTGGTGGTGGTATAAGGGTAACAATAGAATTTGTTACAAGACTAATGACCTTTGTGACACCAGTGTCGTCCATGTTGACATAGACCATCCCTTTGTAGAATATGCAAGCCCCGTCATCATAGGGTCCCTTTTCAATTATCGACCATTCAGTGTCACCGGGCCGACAAAATAAAATTTGCTTTTTATTCGATTTTGTATTTGTCATCAATGCTATGCACTCTTGAGTTCGGATGGGGTTTGGTCCAATAAGAAATGGGAAATGGTGAGAATCATTAAGAAATGGAACTTGCATTAGGTGAGAAACATTAAGAAATGGAAGTTGTATCCTCTTTTTAGTAAGGGGATTGAAAAGAAAAGGTGGGCCTACTGCACCAACACCAGTAAAGCTATCGCGACAATTAAAGACGTAATGATATGAAGGTGTCATCCACTTATGGTAAAATCCCATATTTCTCTCAACATGTATAGTATGAACTTTACATGTTGACAGTGAGTAGAAATAAAAGGTAGAATTATTATAATCAAAGTTAAGGAGCCAAGGAAGTTGAGGTGGTGGGCTTGAAAGAGTTGTAGCTGATCTCCATTTCTTGCAAACCAACCGAAAATGAAGAAATTCTACAAGGTCTCCGAGTTGTTTTGCTATAGATTGGATCAGCTCAGGTGGAAGATCTTCCCAATTCCTATCGAGAGTTTTATGATTCATGGGTACCATTAATTGAGCTTGAAGAGCATTTCCCTACAATTTTAAAGGAAAATAAAAAAGAATCGGTCAAGTTATAATTACATGATTGCACAAAGAATTAACTGGCAAACATAATTCACAATTAAAACTATACATGATATTTGAGAAGCCCTTTTTATTAGCTTTGGGATGGACCTAACTTTTGGCAAATTAAATAGACTCGAGATATAGGCAGAGGTCGAGCAAACTTGATATCAAAGGAAGCAGGGACCTCAAAGAATATAATGTATCTAAGGAATTGGCTTTGAATTGAAGCACGTAAAGTTAGCGATCCACATATCAAAACCATGACATGAAAAATAAGGTTTAAGTGTGGTGTCCTAGATTTTAGTTCATAGTAAAGATGTAGGTTTTAATATTATTATTACTATTATTAATATTGTTATTTATAATAATATACTGTTATTATTTTTTGGTGACCTTGATCTTGTTGGAATATCATTTCTAGTATACCCTAACTTGTTTGATAGTTAGAACTAAAGACTGTGTTGTATTGTCATATTATGTCGATCAAGCAAAGAACAAAAAAAAACTAGCTAGTTCGTATAGTTGGTAGAGGAGGCTCAGTTTTCTTGGAGAACATGAAGAACATAATACTGTAAATCAAGAGATAATTAGCCTCAATTTTAGCTAAATCAGAAATACGTGTTATGATCTTTTTTTACCGTTAGAGATATTGCCTATATAAAGGCATATACCAACTCATTTGAATATATATAGCACTAATACAGTTCACTGTGAAATGAATCAGCGACCCAAACAAAGAAGCAAAATGACAGAATCACAGGAACAAGAACAAGCAACTGACCTGGGACTGGAAGCCGTCAGAAGCTCGTGCGTGACAGGCGCAAGGGAGAAAGGAGGAGCTCCAACAACCGACCCACGTGCAGAGATCCGATCAGTCGATAGGAATTAGGAAGAGAAGAAAATGGGCGGCGGCCTCGCTGAAGAGATCGGATCGGACAAAGGAAAAGCAGAAGGCACTGTGTCCAGATCGATGCCCTCGGCTGAGGCGACTGGATGTCTGGATCACACGAAATTAAAGTTGAGGCCCAAATTAGGTTTGTCAAAAAGTCAAAGCCCTTGCAACATATCTATATAAGGATAAATTCTTAAAACTATTTCACCGACAGCTCTGCAATATTCTTAAATTGTAGAGCTTGCAATTATTCTTGTAAAAGTGATCATGTATCACTGACACTGAGTGTCCCGTATGCTACTCGGGCAATTTAGGTTTGTCAAGGAAACAAACCGACCAATATATTGTCCATGAGTTCTTGATATTTTATCATACATTTTTCAAACTATTTCACCAAGAGCTCCATAATAAATTTTTAATTTGTATAACTTAAAATTATTATTGTGAAATAGAGCATGTATCACTTAGTGTCCCATATGCAACTCAAAAGGTAATTTTGGTTTGTCAAGTTAACCAACCAATTAATTTTCCAAAAGATCCCGATAAAGATGATGTGGTAAAGATAATGGGCCTGTTTGGTAGGAACTTAAATTGTGTGGTAAGTTAAGAATTTGTAACTAGTTAAGTCATCTTACTACTCTAAAATTAAGTTGTGTTTGGTATGTAATTTAAGGCCTTGTTTGTTTGAGGAATAAGATGACATAAAACTATTTTATTCCACTTTATGTTGCCAAACACTAGTGGAATAACATTACATAAGGGGAAGAACTTATACCATCTATTTAGGTGGTATAAATTATGTAAATGGGTCCCATGATAGAAAAAGAAAGAAATCTTAGCAATCTTTCCATTAATACCCTTTCATTATATGATTTTTTACAAAGATGACAAGGACATTTTGGTCTTTAAAAATATATTATGCTATTTCTCTTTATTCCATAACCAAACATATGTTACATAACTTGACATAAGTATTTATACCTCCTTAAATTATACCATCACTTATTCCACAACCAAACGCCTCCTAAGAATTTTAAGAAATAGATATGAGATGTAAATTGTAAAAAGACCAAAATATCCATTGAGATTTCATGAGTCTGTTTACTACACTCCGTTCTTTATAATCCCTAGGTCAAATAAATGTGGCGACTACAATTTATTACATCGGTAAAATATGTGACAACTATTAATTAATGGCATACAGGCATGTTGAGAAATTAATATGTAATAATTGGCGGGTGAAAATATACCTTTGTATTATTACCGTATGCTACTAATAATTAATAAAAAATATGTGACAATTCACTACTTATTTCCAGGGGGACAAAAAAAAATAAATCATACCATTTCCGTAAAATTTATTCTATTAAGATCTCGCTCAATAGGAAAACGGATAATGGATTCCCTATTCATACCAGCATTTGTGCATGTGCCCGGTGGTAATTAGAAGCGACTATTGGGAAAATTTAGGATCTAATTTTTCGGATGAGCGGGCACAATAATTAGAAAATTAGAAGCGCCTTTTCGAACGAAGGGCAGAGAAGTAAATGATATGGACGATTCCGCATTTCTTAATTTAAGACATTACTGATGGTGTCTTAGTTTAAGATGACATGTCAGCAATTTTTTTCTTAACTTTCAATCCTAGTCAGCACTTAAGTAATCTTACTAATTCAATTTTAAAACATGTTTGGTGTCTTAACTCATTCTTAACTCAGTTAAGAATGATTTAAGCTCCTATCAAATATGGCCTAGAGATAGTATTATAGGATCGTATTGGAATCTGTCCAATACGATCGTTTTCATATTTTTAAATTTCAAACGACCGATCCGAACTATTCAATATGTTATCTATATTGAAAACTTATAAGAAACCAATTTTAACATTTTTCAAATTTTTTTACTATTTTTTGATATTTTAGAAAATCGTTGTTATTGGACGATCCAGAACTTTTGTATCGTGAATTTTCTAAAATACTAAAAATAAAGTAAAAAAATTCGAAAAAATGTGAAAATTGTTTTCTTATAAGTTTTCAATATGAAGAACATATTGAACAATTTGGATTGGTCGTTTGAAATTTAAAATGTGAAACGTTCGTATTGGACGTATCTAGCATTTCTCAGGAACGAATCTCTTGCAATTTCTAAATAGAATTATAACGGTTTAAAGTTCTAATATTCAAAAACGTAACTCAGGCGTATTTCATCAGTATTCTAACCGTATCCAAGATATATCCTGACAGAATCCGCGGGTCAAATACATTGAAATAATAATATTCATCACGTTACGTATCTGGTGCACATCGCGTGTGTACTTGTATTAAATATGTATCTGATACGGGATACGACGCACTTTTGCCGAATTTTGATAACATAGAATAAAAGATTATAAGAATTATATTAAAGTGACAATTTTCTAATTAAATAGATTTATTGTGACATTGAGCTAATGACTAATTTTGTGGTTGCATTTTTTTTATTTTGAAGTCTTTTGTAGTAGCATATATTTAATTTTTCTATTTTTCTATTTTTTTTTGTGTGTGAAGATTTGATTACAATACTCGAGTTACTATTTTCGATCCGATTACACGTGAACTCAACAACTTTTATACACGTTCTGACATCTTTCTAAGTCTATTCAAGAAGATAAAGTTGTGTTGTACTTCATTAGTGGTATTGAAAAGCAATATATGATTGGTATATTATTCTAAATTAAATTTAAAGGAAAATTATCAAAAGAGTATCAGAGGATGTGCATAGCAATACATTTTAAATTGTTTAAGTTGAGAATTCTTATAATATAAGAACTCTCAACTTATTCCAACTGTATTTTTTCTATAGACCATGAAAAATATATTGGACCTATTCTTTGGTCTATTATACTTTCTGTAATCAAAATAAATTATTAGGTCTAGCGTACTCTCTGTAATCAAAACAAATTAGGTCCATTGTACTCTTCTCCTCTCTCACGCTCACATCATACTTATGTAATATATTCACATCTTGTCGTTAAGTTTTGTCCCATGTTATACCCCTTTAATGTTTACATATGATTGGTATATTATTCTAAATTAAATTTAAAGGAAAATTATCAAAAAAGTATAAGAGGTTGTGCATAACAATTCATTTTAAATTATTTAAATTAAGAATTCTTATAATATAAGAACTCTTAACTTATTCCAACTGTATTTTTTCCATATACCATGAAAAATATATTGGACCTATTCTTCGGTCTATTATACTTTCTGTAATCAAAACAAATTATTAGGTCTAGCGTAGTCTCTGTAATCAAAACAAATTAGGTCCATTGTACTCTTCTCCTCTCTCACGCTCACATCATACTTATGTAATATATTCACATCTTGTCGTTAAGTTTTGTCCCATGTTATACCCCTTTAATGTTTACATATGATTGGTATATTATTCTAAATTAAATTTAAAGGAAAATTATCAAAAAAGTATAAGAGGTTGTGCATAACAATTCATTTTAAATTATTTAAATTAAGAATTCTTATAATATAAGAACTCTTAACTTATTCCAACTGTATTTTTTCCATATACCATGAAAAATATATTGGACCTATTCTTCGGTCTATTATACTTTCTGTAATCAAAACAAATTATTAGGTCTAGCGTACTCTCTGTAATCAAAACAAATTAGGTCCATTGTACTCTTCTCTTCTCTAACGCTCACATCATACTTATGTAATATATTCACATCTTGTCGTTAAGTTTTGTCCAATGTTATACCCTTTTAATGTTTACATATTTTTAAGTTATATATATATAGTTACAATTTATGTATCAAAGTATAGATAGTTTATTATATAAAAAAATGTTTGATATTCTAAATTTTGATCCTACCAATTTTCTTATGATATTTACATGGAAAGAAAAAACATATTTTTTTTAGAATAGAAGATTTTAATTATGACTTTAACTTAGGTTAGAATTTTTTTTGGGTTGTCTAATATATATTTATATATAGTGTGAGAGAGCTAGACAATTTAAAATGCATTACTATGCACAACCTCTGATACTTTTTTAATTTTCCTTTGAATTTAATTTAGAATTCTTATAATACCCTTTTTTGTAATTTTCCTTTCAATAAATTGAGAGCTTTTGCCTACGTCCTGTCACACGCCGGTCGTCTCGCCTAGGTGGGGTCAAAGGAGAGTGGGGGGTTAGGCTGGAAGAGGCTATGCGCCTCTTAGGGTTTCTATTGCTGTTGTGTTTTGTTGGAGAAGAAGGGAACTGCTCTTTATACTACTCAAAATGAATCCATTTGATATCATTTTAAATATTTCGTATATCATTCCTAAGCGTGAAGGGCAAGTCCAGGGGTGATTCGATATTACTTGGGGGAAGGGTTTGTAAGAAAAAGGCAACTTAATTACTGTCGTTGCAAAATCGTGGGTGAGAAGAAATAAGAGATTAAGGAAATAATCATTCTTGGGGAGGGGATAAAGAAATGAGGCCAGCGCCTCTGGTCATAGCCCAAACAAATAATAAATAAATATAATATGGGCCTAAACAAGTGGATCAGCTTCATTTGACCCAAGTTCAAGTTAAAATGACGTCTACGAGCGTGATAGTTTTGGAAATAAATTTTTGGAACCCAGAAATATCAATTTAAAAGTTTTAAACATTCAATAATGTTACACTCCCTCCCTCTTAAAAATCTTGTTCAGTCCTCTGAACAGAAACCGTTCCTGTGAATAGAGAGGGGTAGTTTTCTCGCAACAAGTCCTCTGACTCCCAAGTCGCTTCCTTCTCTGAGTGCCCACTCCACTGGACAAGTACATGTCTTATCGTCTTATGCCTCAGGGTGATCTCCTTAGTGTCCAGTATTTGGATTGGGATTTCCTCGTAAGTGAGGGTCTCGTCCAAGTGTAATCCCTCGTGATCAATGACATGTGAGGGATCTCTTATGTTTTGCGGAGTTGTGACACGTGAAACACTGGGTGCACCTTTTCTAAGGCAGGAGGTAGCCCCAGCTCATAAGCTAGAGGTCCAACTCGTTTCGTCACATCAAATAGCCCTACATACCTAGGGCCGAGCTTTCCATTTACACCAAATGGCGCACACCTTTGCGTGGTGACACCTTAATCCACACGTGATCCCCAACTTTGAATTCTAGGAGGCGCCGGCGGATATCGGCATACTTCTTTTGTCGGTCCCGAGCTGCTTGAAGGCGCTCTAGAATAACTTGCGTCCTTTCAGAACAGTCAAGTACCATTTCCGGTCCGGCGAGAATGATGGTCCCCCGGGCTTCCACCAGAGAGGTGTTCCCCAAGGATGTCCGCAATAAGCCTCCGAAGGAGACATACCTATGCTTGCATGGTAGCTATTGTTGTAGGCAAACTCAGCCATGTGTAAGTGATCCACCCAAGAACCACCAAAACTGAGTGCACAAGCACGAAGCATATCTTCTAAGGTTTGAATTGTTCTTTCTGACTGCCGTCAGTCTGAGGATGGTGAGCGGTACTGAAATTGAGTCGGGTCCCATTTGACTCCTGAAACTTTTTCCAGAAATGAGAGGTAAACCTAGTGTCCCTGTCAGAGATTATTACTTCTGAGCACCCATGGTACTTGAAGAAGTTTTTGAAGAACAGGTCGGCCAGTTCGCGTCCTGAAACTTCTGCTGTTAAGGGAATGAAATGAGCCACCTTGGTTAGGGTGTCCACAATCACCCATATCGTCTCATACCGTTTGTTTGCCCGTGGTAGACCTGTGATGAAATCCATGGTAATCACTTGAAATTTCTTCTGAGCTTGAGAATTTGGGTACAGTAACCCGGCTGGTTTCTTTCTTTCTGCTTTGACTTGTTGACAAATTAAGCATTTCGACACAAATTCCGACACCTCCTTTTTCATCCCTGGCCACCAGAAATGCCTCCGCAAGTCCTGATACATCTTTACTTCCCCTGGATGGATGGTGTACCCTGACTCATGACCCTCAGTAAGGATCAGTTTCCTCAATTCTTCATTTTCAGGTTGTAGCTTACAAATAGCAGACCAAAAGTGAGAATATCTAACTAGAGTACCAACGCAATTGTTGGCATCTACTTTTAAGAATTGCTAGTTGTTAGAAATAATAGCCCGTTGCATTAAATGATCAAAATATAACTCTAAAGTAGTTAAAAAATTATATACATTCTGAAAAAATAAACCTACAAATATAACAAAATTGAAAAAAGCTATTTAAAAATCAAAAAGAAAGGTACGATACAGTAACGATAATGCAAGAGATGGTACTAAAAGCATAGTTATTAGTCGGTGTGCGGAATTTTTTTCTTTGATAAAGGCTCTTGTTAGAAATTAGAGTTATATATTTCTTGAAAGAATTCTAAATCATACTTTTGTTCTACTACATCTGTGATATTGCTGCGGCAAACGGCTTCTTATTAACTGTACTTGTTATCTGCCATGAACCCTTTCGTTTTGTTCATTTCTTTCTATCCTTCTAAAAAAAGGAACTCTTCAAAATCTTACTGTTGTTCTTAATGTACTTCTACCATGAACCCTTTCGTTTTGTGATGGCTACTATGATAACATATAAATATAATTAATATAGTATTTTGATGTATGATTGTATACAATAACATATTATATCAAGCATATTATTTTATTTATTTTTATTAGTTTGTTAATAACTTAATATATTGATATTCGTTTTAGTGCCGAAACATATCTATTCGACAATATCCGAAGAGCATCATCACCTGTTTAATATCCGAACATATTTATATTTTATATCCGTATCTGAAAAAAATATATATAAATATGAATGTAATTCAACCGCCGTCCGATCCATTTTCATCGCTTCAATGAAAAATTTTTAAAAAAATTGAGGTATATTTCATTACAACAACATCTTCGAGTTCGTTTTCTTATGAGAACCGTAATATTGTTATAATTTTCTTTCACCCCACCAACATTAATATGAAAAATCTAAAACGAAAAATGTAGCACCCGATACAATAATTTGGACACAAAATAAAAAAAAAAAACTCCGATCCATTTCATATTAATTTTTTTTTTTTTATAGACCATCATATTAGTTCCGTTGAAAAAATATTTTAAAAATCACTAATCACTAAACAAAAAAAAAAAACAATTAGCAGTTTCGCCCTCCCTTCCAAGTTTAATTCGTAACAAGCCCTCTCTTCTCCAGGGTTTTATCAACTCCGTCCAACAATACCTTAAACCCTAATTTCTCTCTCTCGCTCGCGCGCCACAACCCACAACATGAATTTTCGCTTCCAGAACCTCCTCGGCGCGCCGTACCGAGGAGGAAACGCGGTGATCTCGGGCGACTCTCTCCTCCTCTCGCCAGCCGGGAACCGCATAGTCTCCACCGACCTGATAAACTCTCGCTCCATCACCTTCCCTTTCGAGGCGGCGTCTGATCTCTCCCGACTCGCCGTGTCCGAAGACGGTCGCCTCTTGTTCGCTGCCGACTCGACTGACAAAGGCCGTGTGTTCCTCATTAGCGTGCCTTCTAGGGCGGTTTTGCATCGTACGACTTTTAAGAAGGCTGTCTCCGCGGCGCGGTTCAGTCCTGATGGGGCGTTCGTAGCCGTCGGATTGGGGAAGTTGATCCAGATTTGGCGCTGTCCTGGTTTCAAGTAAGTGTTAAAATTTGAGGGTTTAAATTGCAGTTGAGAGTGAACTTTAGTATTAATCAATTACACATTTTGGGTTTATACTGGCACTTAGATAGCTTCCTTTCTGCACTTAGTCTCACAAATCAGACATTTTCTCTGTATATATATTTGCATTATGTTTCTTAGTGCGAGAATTATTCACCAATTTGAAGTGACTGCTCTCTGTTTCTTTAACATTTTAATTTATGAAAAATGTTTGGCTTTGATCAAAATGATTTTCATGCGGGATTTCATTTCATTTCACCTCATTGGAATTGATTTCTCGATATTTTGTTGGGTCTAATAGCATAGAAAATCCAACCAAATGACATCAAATCCATCCATTTTTATAAAATTTTTTTATAATGAAGTGAAATGAATTGGAATCCCATGTTAAAAAAATGCCATTCTAATCAACGCCTTTATTTCTATATCAGGAAAGAATTTTTCCCATTCCATCTCGAAAGAACATTTGCGGACTTCTCTGCCGCTGTCACTTCGTTTGACTGGAGCCCTGACTCAAATTACCTTCTTGCGGGGTCAAAGGATCTGACAATGCGTCTCTTATCTCTCAAAGGGAAACGATCTGAGAACAAGCCCTTCTTATTCCTTGGCCATAGGGAACCAATTGTAGGTGCCTTCTTTGCTCTTGACAAAAAAACTGGTACCACCAACCGTGCCTACTCAGTTTCACGGGACGGTGCAATTTTCACCTGGGATTTGGTTGAGAATATGGATGTAGATAGTGATCATGCTTCTCCTGATACAAAAGATCAAATATTAGATGCGGATGGTGATGATAACAACCTGATAATTAAATTTGAAAGCCCGGCTAGAAAAAGAAAACAATTGGAGGAGGATGTGCCGAGCAAGCTGCCATGGCGGCTACGAAAGAAAGATTTCTTCATGCAAGCACCAGCACGGCTGACGGCATGTGACTACCATCGTGAGCTTGACATGGTCGTGGTTGGGTTCTCTAATGGTGTTTTTGGGCTGTACCAGATGCCAGATTTTGTCTGTTTGCATCTGCTGTCCATTTCTAGGGAGAAGATTACCACTGCCGCGTTTAATCGTGCAGGAAATTGGTTATTGTTTGGCTGTGCAAAATTGGGGCAGTTGCTTGTGTGGGAGTGGCGTTCTGAGAGCTATGTGTTGAAGCAACAGGGGCACTATTTTGATGTCAATTGTGTAGCATATTCACCTGATTCTCAGTTGCTGGCAACTGGAGCAGATGACAACAAAGTTAAGGTATGAGCTAAAATCGGTCTAAACTAAATTAATTGTCACTTTGTAAGATTTTTAGAGGCATTACTCTAGGTTTTGTAATTGTATGCCACCAGACCTGTATATGTTCACTTATAAAAAGTCAGTCCACAACTTTATTTTGAACATCTGCTTAATTTTGCAATTAAAATTAGCTTTAATCAAGCCTTTTGCTCTTTTCTATATTGTATTTCATCTCCTTAACCCCTCTTTGTTCCTCAACTAGATCCCTTGTGAACTAAAGACTCAAATTAACACAGTTTTGCCTTTTTCTTTTTTTGTTATGCTATTTTTCAAGAATGTGGCGAAGACTACCTGTTTCACATCGAATCAGGAAACAGGTTTTTTTTTTTATGTATTGAAGCCTCACGCAACCACTGTTGAGCTTAAATTTCCAGCAATTGTTCAATATCTCACCTGGATAAAAGAATATAGAATCATGCATAATTGGATTAGTGTCCAAAAATGATATGTTGATCCTTCATTTGAATATTGGACACACTTTATGTTATTACAATGCAGGTCTGGACAGTGTCTTCTGGGTTTTGCTTTATAACTTTTTCTGAGCACACAAATGCGGTGACAGCAGTGCACTTCATGGCCAATAACCATTCTCTTCTGAGTGCATCCCTTGATGGGACTGTTCGAGCCTGGGACCTCTTTCGGTACCGCAATTTCCGTACCTTTACCACACCTTCACCTAGACAGTTTGTCTCTTTGGCAGCTGACCAGAGTGGGGAAGTAATTTGTGCTGGCACTCTGGATTCCTTTGAGGTAGGTATTTAGCATATTTGCTTTGCTATTGATTTTCTTGAGTCATTAGGAGGACGAGTAAGATTATGATGCTATATATATTACCAATGCTCTCTCGGTTCTACTATGCATTGTACATTGACTTCCTCGTAATATAATATATGAGTTTTTGGTAGTTTTGAACTAGCATTGTGCTGGCAATGTAACAGGTTTATTAAATTGATGATCAGGTTTACTTCTGTTTTGCACATTTATATTTTTGGGTGGTGCATATGCACTGATTCACATTGGATCTGTTTGTGCTATAGGCGCAGCATGTTAATACCTGCTTGTTCAGATTGAGATATGGCAATGTTATGTTAATTTAAAAATAAAAACCCTTATTTTATTATTATTATTATTTTCAGATATTTGTGTGGTCTATGAAGACAGGACGCTTGTTAGATGTTCTTAGTGGTCATGAAGGTCCAGTTCATGGGTTGATGTTTTCCCCAATTAATGTAAGAAAAATTTTCTTTTCAACTGCTTAATTTTCTTTCATGTTTCTCTCCTTTCATGTTTCTCTTAGAAAGCCGATTATCTACATTTATAGTTACTCCCTTTTTGACAAAGTCAATGATGTATTTTGCAATCTCCTTTAGTAGCTTTATAAAAGAAATAAATTGAGTAATAATTAAAATGAAACTCAGGCTTTGGTCCAGAATCTCACAAAAGACAGAAGATAAATATTTTAGAAGTACAATGTTTTTTAGAGGTTTTCTTATTTTATAAAAAATGAATTAGAATCAAGCTGTGAATCTAAATGAAGATCGAATAAGCAATCCAAGAGAAAACTTACAAAAATAAAGAATTGAAATATTGGTTTTAGACTGCATCCTCGTGCTGATCTTATGCTGTCATAAATTTTAGGCTGTTCTTGCTTCCTCTTCATGGGACAAAACTGTGCGGCTCTGGGATGTGTTTGAAGGAAAAGGCTCCATCGAAACCTTCACTCACAATCATGACGTGCTGACAGTTGTCTATCGGCCTGATGGGAAGCAACTTGCTTGTAGTACCCTTGACGGCCTGATTCACTTCTGGGACCCGCTAGATGGTGTCCTGATGTACACGATTGAGGGAAGAAGGGATATCTCAGGTGGCCGCCGCATGACTGACAGAAGATCTGCTGCTAATTCTACAGGGAGGTATTTCACCTCATTGTGTTACTCAGCTGATGGCAGCTTCATTCTTGCTGGAGGGAATAGTAGATTTGTGTGCATGTACGATGTGGCCGAACAGGTAATTCTTATACCAGTTAGTAGATCAGTAGTTATGAGCTTCTAATTCATGCAAGCAACGAAACTGAGGATGTTAAACTAGTAGGAATTTCCATGTAAATCTTTGAATAAGGACTGGAACACCAAAAATCACAAAGGACTTGCCTCTCTAGGTTCTACATAGAGACAGAGGTCTAATTCTCATGAGAGGCGTATAAAGGACTTTGGGTTGATGAGGTCCTTGTTTCAAATAATAATAGTAATAAATAAATAAATAAGCAATAACAAAATGGAGACAATTAACTTTCCCACTGATATTATATGAAAGCACATTTATTTTAGTTTTCCACTAGTATTATTACCTATTCTTGTTAGCTCACTTAATGCTAATGAAGAAACCTTTTTGTCTTATTTGATATATTTTCCTCTCTATTTTATTTCTTTTGACATTTTGTTAATGTAAATGGTACCCATGACTATTTTTTATTTATTTATCTGCTTGTATCTTATTTTTTACTTCTCTTGATATTCGGTCATTCATCAGGTACTGATAAAGAGGTTTCAGATAACACACAATCTTTCCCTAGATGGGGTCCTTGATTTCCTTAACTCAAAAAATATGACCGAGGCGGGTCCACTGGATCTGATTGATGACCCTGACAGTGACATAGAGGATGGAATTGATACACAAACTAGGGGAAAACTGGGCCAAAATCTTCCTGGTTCGATGCAAAACCGAGGCCGGCCAGTAGCTCGCACCAAGTGCCTCAGGATTGCACCAACTGGCCGGTCTTGGGCTGCAGCCACAACCGAGGGAGTGTTGTTGTACTCAGTGGATGATTCTTTTGTTTTTGACCCCACTGACCTTGACATGGATGTAACTCCTGAGGTAAAGCTATAATGTTTTTTCTTCAAATAATAGGTCGGCAATTTTTTTGTCAGTTGGCATATTGCATCAGTGCTGAACTGATCCTAAAGGTAATTGAAGGGGTCATTCAGCGATAATTGAATTTATGGTAGGTAGAATGTTAGAGTCGATATGCTATTGGTATTGATCCCATTCTGATACTTGACCCACTCTGGTACAGCATTTTGAGGAATTTTCTTTGTACCTATACCGGTTTCTGTAAAGGAATGACGACAATATCCTTCTTCTCAATTTTTGATGCCTATTTTTGGAATTCATGCATTCAAAATGACAGCTCATTGCATGTGTTCACATCCTACTGTGTGTCAATTGTCTCTATTTTGTCTTGAGCACAAAGCTGGAAATTTCTAAGATGGTTCCTGAACGCATGCATTTGGACTAAATAGTTTAGACTTAATGTGTATAGACACATGCAATTAAACATGTGCATTCAGAAACTGTCTGAATATATGTATCTAGACTCTGTGCGTTTTGAAACTTTACTCGGGTAAAAATAGAGATATTCGATGGATGAGGAGTCCTGCATGAGATCAATTACTGTTGTGAATGCATGCATTTATAAAATGGGGATAGAATTGCCAAAGATATTCATTTATTAGAAAACAGGGACAGTCATAAAAGTAATTCTATTTTTGTCCTGGTACTTAAATTGAGACTCCTTTAAACCTTTCTATCAATTTAATTGGGTTGAAATTGTACTGTAGAAACTTATTTCAAAATACAGGACCATACAGGTGCAACATGATGGATGCTTTGTGAATGAAAAGAACAAACCTCTCAATTCACCATACAGTTGCAAATATTGAAATCATTGTCTTGCTCATATTAATGTGATTGACCAAAAAATTATTGAATTAATTATCATTTTATTCATGTAGAAAGTGGAGGAAGCTCTGGCAGATGACCAAAAGCAAAGAGCACTGTTGCTAAGTCTTCGTCTGAATGAGGACTCTCTGATTAAAAAATGTATTTTTGCCGTCAGCCCTTTGGATGTACCAGCTGTCTGTTCCTCGGTACCTTTCAAGTACCTCCAGAGACTGATTGAAGCATTTGCTGATCTCTTGGAGAGTTGTCCACATCTTGAGTTCATTCTACAATGGTGTCAGGTACTTGTTATTCAAATGTGGGATGAAGCCTTGAATTCCCCTAACCTAACTGTTCATGAACTCTTTGGTGCATTATGCCTGAAATATGTTCCAAAAGTCTTAAATTAAAAACCAATGTTACCAAAAGTTATCTTTTGTTCTCTGTTTAAGATTGTTTAAAGCCTTTTAATGAGCATTACTTGATTCCATTTAATCACTATCTACACTAAAGAGAAACTCATGGTAGATTGGTAGTATTATTAGCAGCATACTATACTTTTACTGGGCACTGGCACGTAAGCTGTTGCCAGCACAGCAGCACTGAATTCTTATATCTATTTCTCTTCTGTAGGACCTGTGTAAGGTTCATGGTCATTACATACAGCAAAATTCTAGAACTCTGCTTCCTGCTTTAAAATCCCTGCAAAAAGCAATCACAAAATTGCACCAAGACCTTGCTGACACGTGTTCTTCAAATGAGTACCTCTTGAGATATTTATGCTCTTCTGGGACGAAGATCTAAATTTATAACGCCAAAACCACTCATGTTGATGATTGTGTACTCGTCTTGTCTGATGTCAAGGCCTAGGTTTTGTTATTTCCTGTAACATTATGTATGAGTAGGCAGGCATTTGGTTGAGATAAAATGCAATTTTGGGAACTTCTCTTTTTGTATTTGTTATTTATTTCTTTTTTATTTGTAACAACACATATTCTCACAGCTATTGGGAATTGGGAATTTGGAAGCAGAGTAATTCCTAACACACACAAAAAAAAAAAAAAAAAAAAAAAACGCATTGAATGGAGGTTTTACATCAAATGCTGGCCTTTATCTTTTCTTTTTAATACTAATGGACTCTATATTTATATAGAAACGAATTACAGAATAAAGGCAATAAAACAAACTCACTATAGCAGCCTATTATAAAACTATTCTAACAGCAACATCCTGCTTTATCCTGCAGATCTGTATCTAATATCCGAACCCGATAGGAGTTTATATCATCGCAGATAAACAAAAACTGCAACACACCGAAGGGACTGACAAAAACAAATAGTTTTTTTTTAATGCTCTGAAGGAGAAGGGGTACTGTAACCGGTACAAGCCGGAGTACACAAAACATGCAAAGTGGTTGGCGCCACGGTGCTTGATTTGCTTCAGCATCAGAGCTGACGCTTTAGAATAAATACAGTTAATTTAAGCTTACAACTGTTTTGTTCGTGTGTGTGTGTGTGTTGGTTTGGGGGGGCGGATTGGGGGTTGGGTGGGTGTATTAGAAAGTTACTGAAAGGATATATGAAATTTGACTGATAGAACAGCATATTGTTAATCTCTAACGGAGTGTTTGGATCATATAAAAATAAAATAAAATTAGAATTAGTTATTGGGAGTAAAAAAATATTATTCCTAAACAATCAAAAATAAGTTTTTTTGGAAGTCTAGATAGTTATTTCTAAATAGTCCAAACTTTAGAATAAACTTTTATTCCTAATGTGTTGGGATCTTTTTATTCCGGATAAAAATTCGGTCCCAACAACTTTTTAATCCGGATTAAGAAGATAGTAAACACATTAAAGCTTATTCTTGATAGTTTATGAATAATATTTTTTACCCCGAATAACTAATTTTAATTTTATTCTTAAACAGTCCAAACACACCTTAAAATATAGCAAAAGCAAAAGGAAGAATTGGCACAAAAGTACAAACATATTGGATACTTTAACGACGACACCACGAGTACATGCTGTGAATATATGTTAAATATTTTATTTGAATTTCTTTTACTTGTCAAGAAATTATTACATATTGTTGTATTTGTTAAATTTAAAAAATCGGTGATATGAAAGAACTTTGCTAATAGAAGACTGGCGATTCAAAATGTCACTTTTGTACTAAAATATATAGTAGCTCCAACTAGAATTTTGTTTGTTCTTGTTGGATGCATTTAAAATTTCCGGTGAATAATGAGAATTTATTACAATATTTGTTTTGTACGTTTGCGTGATAATTTTAATTTTTTTTATTAATTTATATTTTATAATGATATATAGCTTTTCTAATTTGTCCTTTTGATATTGTCCCACAGTAACAAACTTGATACTTCCTGCAATTATTGATTATAAATTTATAATTATTTTAATGTATATAGTTTCTTACCTAACAAAAATGACAATAGCCTTCCAGCAGGAATTGAACGGCAGCTATGCACTGACAGTGACCTTATGGAACGTGGGAAACTGCAGCTTATTTTGACATGCCATTTATGAATCATTATATTGGGCTAAATAGCTTTTGATGACTCATGATATTTAGCATTTTTGGTGCTACAAGATTCGTCATTTTTTGTGGCAGTCAATATTTTGGTTTTTGCAAGTATAGTGACATGTATTTTACTTAGAGTTTATATCGTGGAAAAGTAAATTTTAATGGGATATTAGGAACAATTTTCTAATTTAAAAAGAAAAATGATGCAGCATCTTCAGATGTATTTTTTCAAAAAGCATCAGGCACTGTGGATATTGCCATTTTCATGCTAAAATGATATAGAATTGCTTGAGGTGTCTTCTCATCGTTGTTGGATTGTTCTACTTTGAAAATTTTTGTCACTGATTCCATCTTTTTGTTTTGATAGGGAAAGCTCATTGATAAGGTAACAAGTAGCTAGCGCAAGTAGTCTTTTGTAACAAATGGTAGCCACTACCAAGGCTTTCTAAAAAAAACCAAAAAGGAAAGAACTAGCTAGCTAGCAAGTACCAGACGGCCGAAGTTGGTTGCAAGTAGAATAGAACTACTTTAATTGTTAGATTTCATGTGAAACTAAGTTCACAATAAACTTATTAAGTACCTGATAGGACAAAGTAGTTCATTGGATTTAAATGACTTGTATGTATAAAATTGCTGGTGTTTGGATAGCAGCAAATGGTACGGCCTTGGAGCACTGAACACTCCGTCAGAGCTGCAATATATAAGGTAACACTTCAAGTAAAATGCACCCAACCGTAAAAAACAAGGAAGCTGATAACCTTAGTTATTATAGTAGCGTTAATAAAGAATAAAGGGGGAAAAAGATTGCCCTTTGTCTACATATGTTTATTTATCATTTAACTAGTAACTTTTTTTTTTTGAAAAAAGTTGGGAGCGCTATCCAGTCTCATTTTGTTAAATTAATGAAACATAACATTTAGCTTTGTAACTAATATATATATATTGAGTGAAGATTCCGGATTTAAAACCGATTGAGAATTTCTTATAGGTATATAAACTAAAGTTATGAAACTTGATTTTCTTCTTTCTTTTGAAAAAAAAATATAAAATAACAAGAAGGTACTATTGTGATAACGTTCGTACGTAACATATGTAGTATCACACTATCACCCTTCTTTTAAAACGAACTCATGCACATTACGAATCAGTAAAATCTAATTAATTGTTAGTTTTGGTGGAGCGCAAGTGCATTTTTGAAGTACTTTGGTAATGGCCATGGATCGAATATATATTAATTAATTTATTAATGATTTAGTTTTTCATGAAATTGAAACGGCCGTAATGTGTTTACATTTGCATTGCATTTTTCTTCATGCTACAATGACTTCTAGTTTTCCATTGACCTGATATTATTTTGAAATGTGCAGATTACATTTCACACAGTAGCTATTCGTTTTCTTCTGTCATAAATGAGCTGTATATGTTCAAAGCCGACCTTTCTTTCTTCACCTTTCATTGAGTTGTCTCGTTTCAGAACCGTCATGTTCTCAGAACGACAGACTATAATATATATCACTACAACAGAAATTGTTTTTAACGGCACCTTATTAAAAACACTTTATTATAAGCCTGCTGTTAAAAATGCGGAATGACATTTTAGTAAATAGAAAGAAATTTAATTACAGCGGCTAACGACATTAAACGCCATAAAGGGTGTAGAGAAAAAAAAAAAAAAAAAGTTCGCTGCTTATTTACGGCCTTACTTAAAAGAACCGCCGTAAAAAAAAAAACAAAAATAATTCAGCGGTTTTCTTTAATAACCGCCCAAAACTTGATTTCCAAAGTAAAAATAGAAAATATCTCCCACTCTGTGCGTAGGTGTTATTAAATATAGATTCTTGTCTGATTCCCAAAGTAAATATAGATTCTTTAACTTCTTTCCATTAATAACGTAGGTGTTGTTATTTATTTATTAATTTTTTGGGAAAGTTATACGTGTTTGAAAATATTAGGTAATCTTGTCTTAAATAAAAGTAACATTAAGAAGTATTTTCATTAACTTAAAAAAATAACAATAATATTGCCGACATGTCTTTATAAAAGTATTCTAATTCGATGTTTTATCATTCATAAATCATTAAATTATAATATAATATCACGGAAAGAAAAATAAATAAAAAAGCAGACCACACCCATCAGAAATCTCCATTTACAAAAAAAAGTAAGCATAATTGTTGTTTTTTATCCTCTTTAATTATAAAAATCTTCAGTATTAAACGTTTATATTAAACATATAATTCTCAAGTTTTATTTTGTTTCATATTCTACTGTAGATTTGTAGATTTAATAATATATCAAGGGCAGTTTGGGGTTTCAAATTTATTGACACTTTTCGAAATAGCAAATATAGAATTTTACTTAATAATTTAGAATGAAATATTGACATAAAACTAATTTTGTTAATCTTATGAGCTATACAACAGACTGAACAGTAGAAATAGAACACTAAAAAATAGCTTTAAAAGAAAAAGTCTCTACAATTGAGAATTATTCTTTTTGTTATTCATGCGGCGTTCAAATTTGGTTGTAGCTTTTGAAATCATAATTTTTATCTTTAATTCAACAACAAGATAGTCAAGTTCGTCAATCCGATTTATAATTTAGTCTCTCAGAAAAATAAGCGGATTTGAGTCTATAAAACCAGGCCCTACAATCAATTAAAAGCATACAAGTACTTTTTTGCTTCGAAGTCAACTAGGAGTAAAATCACACGTACTTGTTGTCCCATGCAAATCATGCAACTTGTGGAGAGCAACTGCATTTTTCTATTCTTTAAAAAATAGTTTCTGAGATGCATTGCATTACAACTCAATTTAACAGCGGTGAGCACACAATCTGTTGTTAAAAATGATATATATACATTAAATTTAAAACGATTCCAAAGTATATCGAAGAAATGTAAAAAATGAAATAAATTAAACAGGGAATGTTGCATAATTACGTACGACTCTAGTTAAACTCCTTGATTTCGTGGTTAGGCCCTTAGCCAATTTTAATTACTGTCTTACAAGATCTTAAAATGTAAAAGCTCTCTAAGAGTTTTTATTACTACGCCTTTAATTTTATAACAATTGCAGTCCTTAATTTTAATAAAGTTCTGATCAAGCTAGCAGATTGTTGGGGTTAATTAAAATCCAACTACATTCCAGCAGCTTGGATTAGTGCCTAGCAAGTTCCAATTATGAGTTTTATATTATTTCAATAACCAAGTTGCAATGATTTATTTGACTTAAGTACTCTACAGCTGGAGCATCACATTCAGGCAATTGCACGAATTTCACTATTGCAAAAAAACTGTGATCCTAACATGCTATGACTCTTACAATGTACTATTTCAAAAAGTAGGATATAATTGGTCCTCGTTTTTCAACTAAAAAGGTAGCTACTAGGCTACTAACACACCTTTAACCAACACTCTAAAACAGTGGCGCTTTCATAGGATTGTGTCGGCTAGAGGTTAGAAAAGAGAGCAAAAGGAAATGCTTAATTTTCTAATAAACTAAAGTAAATGCATTATTATTTTGTAGGAGTTTATATATATTGTAACAAGAAAGATTAACATGAAAATTTTAGTGGGCCCAAAAACAATCTGGTCCGCAATATAACATTTTTCATCTTCTTCATATAGTTCTTCTAATTATTGGGTTGTGGGCTCAAAACGACGTAAGACTTGAAAAATGCACTGTAGGATTTATCCTTCTCCATGTCAAATCAGCGTAAAACTTTTTGTTCTTTCAGCAAAATTATTTATTAGAAGATACAATATTTCATTGAACCAAATTCCTTGTGGTTATACCTGTCAAACGTGCGAAACGGAAGCGGAACAGGCCTGTTCCGTTTCCGTTCCGTTTCAGTAACGTAAGAAATTTCATATTTCGTTTCCGTTCCGTTTCGCTAAACGAAACAGATTTTCCATTTCATTTCCGTTCCGTTCTCTATTTTCCATTGTAATTTCGTATTTTCGCGTTCCGTTTCCGTTCCGTTCTCTATTTTGGTCTTCCGTTTCCGTTTCGTTTTTGTAAACGAAACTCAAAATCCTTCCGTTTCCGTTCCGTTTGGACGGAACGAAACGGAACAACGTTGAAAAACGTTGGTATTGACAGGCCTACTTGTGGTCATCAACCAAAGAATTTAATTAGCTAGCAGATCAAAAATTTTCATCTCAAATGTCGAACAAAGTTTCTCTTCAATATAAAGGAGCGAGTAGATCCAAAAATTTTCTTCTCTCAAATGTCGAACAAAGTTTCTCTTCCCATAAAGCAGCGAATAGTTAAAATTGTCATCATGTAACTTCTTATACTAACTAAACACAACTGTCATAATTCGAATGGTGAGAAACTGAAAATCATGCTCACCATATATGAGTCAGATTTCATATATTATTACCAATTTACCACAATTAATATTTTCTTAAGGCCATAACATGCCTTTATCAACAAGCTTACATGATCCTTTTTTCCCTCAACTTCAAAATGACAAAATCCTTCGGTTGTCTCACTTAAATTTACTTTTCAAAATCAACCTCTTCGCTTTTTTCTCGTTCTTCTATTCATAAAGTACATTTAAGGCGACGAGTGAAATTATAACTATATTAATCTTCGGAAGAGTGAGTTTCACGTGAGAGAGTCTTTTTACTGTGGTTAGTACGGTAATTCATCCTGGAAGTTGGTTTTCCGTTGTTGATCTCAGCCGTTGGATTCAGTTCTGTAGATGCCTTTCTCTCTCCGTCGAACTCGTATACATATAAGAGGCAGGACCAGCAGGCCCTATATCTTTTAGTGGCTAAAATTCATCTCTTAAGTTTGTAGAAATTTAATTTCCAATTTATTTTTTGCAAATTAAAATATTTCAGTATCAAATCAGGTAAAAAGAAGAAATAATTTTATTTAGATGAAACTACTATATATCTAATTCAGATTTCATATTAATAAATCATTTAATATATCTTATTAGTATTCTTGTAAATCCAAAATCTGGTGTGGCCGTCTTGGGACTTAATTAATGTATAAAGAATTGTGTTTGTTTGTATTTAGAAAATAATTTATTAAGTTGCGTTCTTTATAAGTGTATAGAGCCCTGGCAACTTGGCAAGACCTCAGTATATGTGGTGGTACCAAGTACCACCTACCAGCTAGAAGTAAGTCTCTCCTCTTTCTCATTCGTCGTTCCAAATGCCAGTCACCATTCACCTCACCACCACTGAACTCGACAAAGATCATTTCTAGGAAGTATCAAACAGGGCTGAAAGTTTTTCTTTCCGCACCGCTATTTCGTTTCGTTTCGCCCAGGCGAAACGGTTAACGAAACAAATTTTTATTTCGTCTGGTTTAGCGAAACGATTAACGAAATTGAAACCTGTTTCTTCCATGTGTAAATTACGTAAATTTCGTTCGTTTCGACCGTTTCAGCATTGCGAAACGATTAACGAAAGAGTAAATCTGTTTCGTCACCGAAACGAAACGGTTAACGAAACACACCATTTTCGTTCCGTTTCTAACGTCTTTCACCCCTAGTATCAAATGACGGTACTGCGCATTTATGTTGCTATTATAACAGTGGATATTAATTATTCACACTAAACATAGACATTTTTATAGTGAGAAAACATGTAACAGCTTTAAAACGTTCTAAACTTAGAAAAAAAAATTTCAGATCCACTGTGGTGGGTTTTGAATCCCCACATGTGTAGTGAGTCGCCAATAATCTCTCAAGTTGTTGCGTCTGTTTAATTATGTAATTTTTATATTTTGTGGGGCCCATCTTTGAGTGGCATTCGATACAATATGGATATGGTACGTGTGTAAATGCCACAGAGAATTCTGGTCTGGGAATATATTCGTTTTATATTGGATGTGAATTTGGGATTGCATTGCCAGTGAAAGAGACGATTGAAATCTTACCTACACCAACTACCACCTCTTTTTGATGTAATCCATTTATGTTTTCTGTAGCATCTGACTATGGTGCACCAGAAGCTACGAGAAATTTTGACATTATATTGTACCACTCCTGGTATTGGCAAAATGGGTAGGGCCCACTCTGGCTTCAATTTTGTAATTATATGCCTTTCCTCCTCGTTCACTTTTTATACTAGTGTTTCAAAAAAAGATAAATTATATTATATTAAATATCTGGAGCAATGTTGATATATTAGAAGAGAAAACCTTTAAAGCAAAATGTGACAAACAAGCTATGATGTAGAATTTTCAAAATAAAATGTCTTTTTCTCCTCCATTAAATATGAACTATGAATGGAAAGGGAAAAAGGGAAGAGCATTAGATATTTAGATCAAGTAAACCTAATTTGGCAATTTATCATCCTGACTTTTGGAATCGGATAGGTAATTAAAGGTTTCGCAAAATACCAAGAAACATGCTGGCGTCATGCTGTTACATTTTTGTACTTTATTATTATAATATTCAAAAGAATACCCATAAAAGATAAAACTCTGCATTATGAAAAGACTGGAAGAGGATACATTTTCTTTTCGTTCTTAAATTTGCAACGTCTTTTCTTCCCTTTTTTTCTATTTGAAAAGGTGCAAAAATCCACAATTGCATAGTCTTAAGATAATTTGTAAAGTCGCTTGAGCATTTAAAAATAATAATATAATATTTTGCAATAGACCAACTTTTGGTGGAGTTAATTCTGCTAAATACAAATATGTCTTGACTAGCAGATAAATATTTACTTTTTGTGGAGTTAACAACGAACACCATTCCCGGATATATATTTATCTGTCAATATACTGAACTATAGTTTTAGAAGCTAACTATTCACCAAATTGGACAGCTCTCTACAAAAGTGTACACGTCATCCCAAAATTACGGGGACTGGCAGACCGATTGGTGGTTGATTTTGACCGCAGAAAATCGGCACCAGTTAAATGAAGACAAGCCAAAATATCATTTAATGCCATACAGAAAAAGAAACCGATGCTATAAAGTGACCCTCAACAGGAGAAAAAAGCAACACCCCCTTACAACTTTGGACGTCTGTGGACTGTGGTCAACTCAGTAGAAATGTCCAATCAAAGTAAATTCCAAAAGGTCGCCAAATCTTCCATTAATAGATATTTTAAAAGAAATATACATTTGTGCCTTTAAATTAAACAAATGAAAGAGATATTAAAAGTTTTAAACCATGGCATTGTCCCGCATATAAGGACAATTACTTATGCTTATATATGCTGGCTATATATTTGGGTTACAATTACTTAATTGTTAATACCATATTTAAGATTAGTGCATTATTAACCGTGGTATTCATATGATATATAGGACAAAGTAGCTTGTTTAGTTCATCACTTTCCAAGCAACAAACAAAAGATCAAACTTTTATCAAAATAAAAACAAAACTAGTAGGCACATTAATTGTCAATTTTTATGGTTTACAGAGAATCATGGGTTTTTCAAATAGTTTCCCAAAATGAAGTCCTAAAAAAAAAAAAAACGAAAAAAACAGAGAACCATCTGCAATATCTTTTTTAACTATATCAACAACACGTACACTTCATGAGTTCATGTACACGAGCAAACTCTTCATCTATAAATCTTGCGGCGCTCGCAGTATATCCATTCGTGCAGCAGCTCGGTGCACCAGGAGTTCTGAGTCAGGGCTACTTCTGCATCCCAAATCCTATGTCCAGGCCCCAGCTCTGCGCATCAACCTCGTCCATCCACGGTGGAAGATAGCTCCAGCCGTCAAACGGTGACTCGTCCCACACAAACTCTCTCTCGCACTTCTCGAAAGAGCCCTCATCCAACCTCGGCAGTTCCACTATCTCTCCAAGCTCAGGCTCAGGGTCCATTGCAGCTGCCTTCGCCGCGGCTGCTTGTATGTCCCTGTGGGACAGCGAGGAAGGCCGCGGGAGCGATGCTGCTAGCTCCGGGAAATTCAAACTAGCAGCTCCCGCGCCTTTCACGCATAGTGCAGCTGCGTCATGGGCCCGTGCCGCCATTTCTGGTGTCGGGAAGGTCCCAAGCCAGATACGAGACTTTTTCTTCGGCTCGCGGATTTCCGACACCCATTTGCCCCATGCGCGCATTCTAACGCCGTGGTATGATGGGTGTCGGGTCAACCCGCGAGGCCGTTTCAGCTTTGTGTTTGGTGAAATTGTCGGTTCGGGCTCCGAGTCGGGTGATGTTTGGTCAGTGGTGGTGGCTTGACGGGTCATGGTATGGCATTGAAAGAATGGATATAGCTAGCTCGAGCCAAGAGGTTTAAATTATATATATGAATATATGATGAGATGAGGTTTGTGATGGAGTATGGTTTTGAGATAAAATGGGGTTGCCCCAACTGCCCGGCTAGAGGGAATTTAAAGGAGGGTAGGTTCAGACATTGCGATATACTTGTGTGTATTTTATTGGAGGATATCTGGATATGGCACTTTGCTTTTCGTGCAGAGAGAGAGAGGGGTTGGAGAAAGGGAAGAGTAGGGGTTTTAGTAGTAGAGAGTTGAGTGTGAGAAAAGTGTGCAAATGTGCAATTAACGGGCAGCCATTGATTTTGTTATTTATTTCTTCGTAAGTAATTAATATTCCCGAAGCACGTAGGCGAATGCAAAGGATATTATTTTTTGGTAATGCTTGTCCTATCGTGGATGGTCGTTATCGTGACAGCTTATAATTTCTTTAATTTTAGATTTTTTAAAAAAAGTTGACAGCTCCATTTATTACGTACTATTGAAATCTAGCTTCCTTATTTTATTTTAATCTATTTGGATGATCCGATTTTCATACTAAGAAGGGATTTAATCAAATCTAGGTGTGATGTATGCATGTCATCACTATATATATGAACAATAGAGGTATAAAATCTCTCTCGAGATTATGGCTTATTTTTTTATGTTATATTTTTTTGTCCATTAAGGCTGTGCTCCAGAACCGCGTATATAAAGGAAAGGGAAGGGACGGAGAGGGCGGGAGAGGAAGAGGAAGGTGCGGAAAGGAGTAAAGTTACGAAGTTTACTCGCTTCGGTGATGGCCAGAGTAACCAGCGAAACCAGCGATTTACAGCTGTTACTCTGTGTACACCCCGATTCGGGAGTAACAAAAATTAAAGATCTGAGGTAACTGGCGCACCTTACTCCCCTCTCCGTTACTCTCTCGTCTTCGCAGTGGAGCGAGTAAACGGTACGGATTTCCTTTACTCTCCTCTCCTCTCCCTCCAATTTGGTGTTCTGGAGCACAGCCTAAGGTAAAACCGTAAAAGTAATCCCTCGTCATGACTAGGGGTGCAAACGAGACGAGACGAGACGAGCTAGGCCAAGTTTGAGCTCGTCTCGTGAGCTTAACGAGCTGGCTCGTCTCGTCTCACTAAATGGTCCCGAGCTATAATAATATGTTTGAGTTTGTCTCGTTACTTGCCGAGCGAGCTCGAGCTAGCTTGTTTAGCTTGTCAAAAGAGGTTTGATGGATAAAAGAATAAAGTGCTAGCTTATCAAAGCACGTGTACAACAATATTTATCTAGTTGCTCGTCTACATAAGTAAATAAATAATAAAATAAAGGACCATTGGCATGTATAACTCGTTCACACTTCAATAATTCATGAACCTATATATATTACCCAAAGAATATATTTATCCAGTTATACACATGACTACATGAGCAAAATTTTTTACCACATACATTAAAACATTAGCTATTGCGGTCAATAATTCGACAAAAACCAAATATTCATGAATATATTAACTAGTGAGACAATAATAGTTGCATACTTACATGGAATAAAAGATTTCCTAAGGCTTGCTCGTAATTGTATTGGCTCGTTAACACACCGAGCTATAACAAGACGAGCTGGGCTATGCTTGAACTCGTCAGATTAGCTCGCGAGCTAAGCAGCTCGTCTCATTAACGGCTCGAGCTATTAACGAACGAGTTGTTAACGAGATTTTCTCGAGACGAACATGAACGAGCCACGGGCTGCGAGCTTTTCTTGCAGCCCTAGTCATGACATCCAGTATCGCTTGGTAAAATATGGAATTTTACATTTTAAAAAAGTGTCTGAAAAATGTAATATTCATTGTCCATCCTAATACAATTTTCGCATTATTAATTTTAAAAAAAATGTGTGGAAATTTCTACATAACTGCTTGATTTGTGAAGATAATGCCGAAAAGAGAATACTTAATTAGATTTAGTTATACTTAATAAATAATTAAATATACAAATCTATTTTATTTGCGAAACATTGTATCTTCATTGGATTGGGTTTTCTTTGCATTAACCAATTATTATGAAGTTTAGTATGTTGGATTTATTTAAATGTGTTAAGTCTAATTTTTAACATTATTTTTTAGATAAATAAAGTTTTTTTTTTTTTTTTACTGATTTGATGTTTATTTTCACCATCTCCTTCTAGGTTTGTACATATCTTCATTTTTTAGACCCCCAAACCAGCTTATTTATACTTCCTTATAGAAAAATATAACTTAGTACATCATCAGATATTAATCTATCCTCTATTAAGAAGTCAAATCTAAAACATGATAAGATATGGATTTAAAATGAGAAGAGGAAGCATCTACGTACTACGAAATATATTTTACGCGGAAAAAAAAATAAACTCTTTTGTTGTATTGCATTTGGCAACATTGTTTTTTTTTATGCAACGTATTTTTGCAAAATTATCCTTGGCATTAATTAAGAAAGTCTAGATCTACGTTTTTTGGTAATCAAATTTTACATTTTTCAAACATTTATACTATTTACTTTGAGTTTTAAAAAAATCTTTAATTTAGTTAGTTCTAAACCCTCCAATTTAAAAAAAAAAATGATAGAAATAGTTAAAAATTTTAAAAATATGTAAAATATTGTCTTCAAAAAAATTTAATATGAAGATCATCTTGAGCGGTTCGGATTGATCATCTAAAATTTTAATTGTTGAGTCGAGGATGGGATTTGACGCCTAACGTATTTGATGCTTGCATTCCTCTATAAATAAAAGAAAAAAAAAATCCAACATGAAAAAAAAAAATAGCGTATCTAAATTAAGAAATCTCGTCATTTGGCGGTAGCCTCGTGATTTTAAACTTTTCACTTAAATAGTTGCTTTCTAAATTGATTGTGACGTTTTCGACTTTCCATATTATAACCAAGTTTCTAGATTCCCCACTATAAGAGTGCGCCAAATGCGCAGTTTTTGCCACGACAACAGAATTCACAAACCTAGAATATTATATCACTAGTTTTTGTATATTTTGAAAAAAAATTCCCTATAAATTATGTTTTATATACTTTTCTGACGAATCTTAATTACTTCTTAACTGCTATTTTTTGCATTTTTTCTTTGAAAAAAAGGTGTGGCGTATCATCTTGCATTTGACAAGTAAAGTTTAAATATGAACAGTAAATCATATTTAAGCATGTGTGTTTAACGGTACTGTTGTAATGTAGTATTGAATAAAAAAAATTCAAATTATAAAGATAAAAAGTTCAATGTTAAGAAATTTGTTAGACTTCATTACTTTCTTCCACGATCAATATGTTGAGGCATGAGTCCCGAATCCGACAACATACAAATTATAAACTTTTTAGACAAATGATTTTCATATTTTATTTTTTTTTAAAAAAAATTGATTAAGGCTTTCTGAGCGAAAGTAGCCCGAATCATGGAAATAATAATTGGATTTTTTGGTTTAGAAATCCTACAGCATTTTCGGTGAGCTGTTTTTAAAATTTTGGGTTGGGTTTATTTTCTTATCACTACATGTTTTTGGATTTTATTCTAGAAAAATATTTATTAAATTTATTTAATTTTAAAGTTATGTAAATCATCGATTACCATACGGTATATGTTTTTAACAAACATTTCTTATGGTAATTCGTAGAGTTTATAAAAATTTTGAAAAAAGATTTTATTTTATGTGATAATGGTAAAATAACGAAATAAAATATTGTAGTTTCCAATAATAATTCCTAGACATTAACACATCTTTTTTCCATGTTGTTGTGCACTTATAAAGACGTAAGTTCTCACAAATCGATGTGTAAAAGGCTAGCTCATACCCGTATAATTCCACCAAAATACAATCAGTTTTATATTTTGGTTATTTTTTTAAGGCTTTACATTTGGTCTAATATTATAAAGAGATATCTAGCAGCACGCACCTTTCACTAGAATAATGCTTGCATGACTCCTATGTAAATCGAATTTTTCGTAGGTAAATAAGTTGAATACTTTTCAAATTAATTGATAGTGATAAGTTTAATCTGATATTAAAAATAGGGAGCTTGAATACTTTCGTTAAACTCAAAGCAAAATGCAAGCAATGTGTTTCTCTTTAACGCTTAACGCTCTTTTCAGAACTTGTTATTCAGCCCCTAGTAAATTCATAATAGATATAGTACAAAAGTTGTTGAACCAAAGAGGATGAGGATCCATTGTATGATAATTAAACAGACATGATTATTGATCAGAATTTAGAAACTACAATGAGATTTGTGTGCTATCAAGATAACAAAGAGGCAAGTATAGTAAAATCTTATGTTTTGTGGGTTCAGCCAGATAATCATATACAAGCGAGGGTAAATATCATTTATGTCAGTATACAAGTTTCAGTAAAGTCCTTGTTTCATAGCTTTATTCATTACGTAATGGCATAGATGCACCATCCCCCCTCCCCCCCCCCACCCCCCCCCCCCACCCCCCCCCCCACCCCCCCCCCCCCCCCAAACCCCAACCCCAATCACAAACAAACAAAAAAAACAAAATTTAACTTACCAAAATAAATAAATATATACACATCTATTTGGTCTCATGGAAATTTCAATAGGGAGATCATATTGGATGGTTTGAATTGGTCATGTTGGACTAGATCTAGGAGTTTTGATCGCGACTCACAGAGGGTCGGTAAGTCGCGACTCACCGTAGCTAAACTATATAAAAAGCAAATTACCTTATATGAAAATGAGAAAATGTGATCTTATGAAGTTTGGAAATTAATTGATACTAGCGTGTTATAAAATTTTTGGATGGTTTTTTTTTTTTAATTCGCTATAAAAATTTCATGTAGATATTCATAAATTTAGTTGTGAATTCTAGCTATATATATCTTTCACCAAAATAATACCTATCTGACATCTATACAAAGCGATTTTTACTTAGAAAAATGACTGAAAATATAGAGAATTTCATACTGTTTACTTTGTTTAAAATTTTATAATTATTTGTTTGATTACATTTCATATAAAAATAGTCGTTAATTAATCAATGTATTACTTTTTAGTAAGGCCATTTTTCGGGATCCGAAATTAATTCTTCTCATCTTCTAATTCTTGATATTAATATGGGAAATTTGGTGATATATAGGCCATATTTTAGATTGTGAAATTTTCTCCTGGGCTGATGAACTTTTGTTCTGTTCTTTCGTGTGTCTTTTTGGATGACAAAACCTGTTTGCTTCTGCCATCTTTTGAATTCAATCACCGAACTGATAACATTAGCTGTAACCAAATAAGCTAAAGATCCTTTTGAGCAGGTACTGGTACATCCGTACAAAATCATTAATTTTTTTAACTGTACCTCATATCTTGTCATTGGACACGTATATGGACCCGATTTATTTGGGGCTTACTTGGCACCATCTCTCCATTTTTTGTTATATCATCTTCTCTTATTTACTTTGTAATGAGATAAAATAAAATTTTTTGCCTATTGGCTATTCTATTAGGGGAACACTACCTTAAATATAGAACATAAAACTCCATTCCATCAGTATATATTAATTATCAATGCATTGTTGATTGAGACAAATCTTAATATTCCAAATGTGTTAAATGATATTTCTTAATATTCCAAATGTGTTAAATAATATTCAATAGTAATGAATACAGAACATATAATGATATATACAAATCTAAGTTTAGTTTCCGCGCCGCCCACTATGCATGGCCTATTTCCATATTAATATTATATGCTCAATTAATTTTTAATGAAATATCACATTTCATATTTTCAATTCTACCTTTTCAATCCATGGTTCAACTTTATCACGTACCAGTTAATCATGAAAATTTATTTAATATTTTTTTTTTGCATTTTCACGTATCCAAATGTTTTATTTTGGCTTCACCTCATGAATTTCATGAAACTACATGCACAAATGAAAAGTACTGCACTTGACCATTTTGTAAGGACTGGAGAGAAGTTATTGTCATATTAAGTGGCTTAGCACTTGCCGCGCATCTTGTCGCCCAGTGAGGTCAATTAGACGCAACAAAGGTCGCCTTTCAGGCTCACAGCATGTCAATTATGGAGTATGATTTTTTTTATGACCATTTTGACCCTACTAGTTGCCCCTACTACGTGTCCATTACCATTAAGTTATTAACCTCGGATGAAACTTCTTCTTTACTTTTATTTGGCCACGTGTTCGTCTAAAGTTAGCTTCCTTTAACTTTACCCTTGCAAAAAGTCCACAATTTTTTGAGGGAAATGTATGAATTTCCTTCCTTGGCATCTTCAAAATCATTAAGCAGACACATCTATATGATCATGGTTATTGAACAACAAAGGTCATACCTAGTGTGGGATCAACGACACATCCGGACCAGCATCTCTATTGTCGTTATTGAACACTAGATATGCATATATGGCATCTCTATTGTCGTTAACTAAGATCTACTGTCCTTAAAATTTTATTAATATTTAAAAATTTTAAAATTTAAATGTTGAATTTAAACCGTTGATCTTGTTCAATTTAACAAGCGATGTATTTTCATACAAGTTTTATAAATTTCAGAATTGATTTGATACTAGATCAAATGAACAACAAATGAATGAATCTAGTTAACTATCACTGATTAATCTAATATGTTCATAGTTTGGTCACTTAATCAAGTATCAAATCGACTCCTAATTTTATAAAACTTATATGAAAATGGATCGCCCATAAAATTAAACAAGATCCAACGGTTTGGATTCAGCATTTAAATTTTAAAATTTTAAATATTAATAAAATTTTAAGGACAGTAAAGCTCTAGCTGCTGGTCAGCTTTGTTTCTTATTATGTTGGTAGGTTCGACTTTGAGTCAACAATTTACTTTTTCTGTAGAAAAAGAGAAAGCCGTGCGGGTTGGATACTATCGTACCAGGATCTAGTCGGATTCTGATTTGGATTCAGTAATACTGGATAATTTTTTTTTTTCAAAATTTACTACTGACTGAGAAGGTCTTATCTTACACAATTACGGGAGAAAAAACTTAATGACATTTGTTTATTACTTTATTATTATATTATTTCTTTTGTCGGGAACCGAAACTATTTAGAGGTAAATGAATTGGGTATATGTAGTAGATAAGCGACATACCTCCAACATCATTTTTCTTATGATTAATTACAATTAAGTAATTGACTTGACAAATTCAAGATAAGGATGACAAGATTGATTAAAAAAACTTTCAGAAATTAAAAGAAACTCAAAACGTAATAGTACGTCTTTGTAGTGGGCCCTATTGTTTATTGATTTCAGCTAATTAACCAATAAATTTACATTAACATAGTCCTTTTTGCCCCATTATAATTGCTTGTCCTAAATTTGTACAGTTTGTACCGTTGACAACTGTTCAAGTCAAGTTTTTTTTTTTTTTCTATAACTCCAAACTGTCACGAAAAATACATCATCTCCCCCAAAAACTTTATGGTATAACGAAGGGAGTTTAGGTCACTAGAAACATAACTATTCCTTGCAAGTAAAAAAGAGTTCCAAATTGATTGAGTTGTTACCTATCATTTCAGCCCATTAGCTTGTCACGCCCATAAAAAAATTTTTCAGCCCAAAAATATGCATTCGATCAGTCCGTTATTATAAATTTGGGCCAATTAGAGCGCTTATCAAACAGGTGTGATACACACCATCCAGTGATTTCCCATCCATCCCATCCATGGGCTTGGACTGGGCTTTTGAAAGATTCAGATCCAATTGGCGCGTGATGACGTCACCATCCCGCGGGATGACGTCAGTAAAATTTTTTCAGCGATTCAGCGATCTTCCAGCGCGTGATGACATCATCGAATCGGTTGCTGACGTCATCAAATTTTGTTGGTTTAAGTGTTTTAAGGGTTGAACTAAGTGTCTTAATTGTTCAGTTAGTTTCATACGAAAATACAATTTTCGTACTTTTTTTGTTCTTTTAAGTGTTGTAATGGTTGAACTAAATGTTTTAACTGTTCAGTTAGTTGAGTGTGAAAAATACAATTTTGTATTTTTGTGTTCATTTAGATACGTTAAGGGTTGAACTATATGTATGAAGTGTTCAGTTAAATGCTATAAAGGTTGAAATTTTCGTGTTTATATGTTCAATTAGTTGCATCTGAAAATGAAATTTTTGTATTTCTGTTAATAATATCCATTATTACAACAAACTGAACAATTGTAATAATAAAATCAACCATTAATAATAAAACAATACATACACCATGAAACAAGATGATCCCTTACCAATACTAACTTAACACTTGTAATGACTAACTAATCTATTATTGCAACAAACTGAACAATTCCATTAACAATAACATCCATCAATAATAACACAAATCCTACATAGTTTTAACGACTATAAGCTAATACAATTCATCAACTCCTTCGATTCCTTCCGCACAACTCTTCTCACCATGTCTTGTAGTTCCTACACAAACACAACAAAATACAATTAATTATCAACAAGTGAACTATTACATAAAAAAGTTGAAAAGGAAGCAAATATTGCATAAATTAAGTTTCGAATTTCTTCTCCTTTCAGATTTCAATCAAACAAAGGAGATAAAGTCCAAAAATCAATCAGATTTCGAATTTCTTCTCCTTTCAGATTTCAATCAGATTTAGTATTTGGAATTTTCGTACTCGTTTGTTGTAATTTCAAATAATAATCTACGAAATATTAGAAATTTCAAATAATAATCTACGAAATTGTTTAATATCTGACCTTGATGGGGACAAGAATGAAGGCACATGGCAGAGGAGGCGAGGGGGTGGAGAAAGGTGGTGACGGGCGGAGAGAGTCGGAGGAAGAGGAAGCCCCAGACGATCATCGGCGTCGCTCCACCAGCGCCTCTCTCTCTCTCTCTTTTTCTGGCTGTGCGGCTAGGGCTTGGGAGAGATAGGAGGTTTAGATAGATATATATAGACTGGGCCAGGGATTGGCCCATGAAGGGCCTGTGGATGGATTGGATGGGATAAGGTGGGATGGAGAGTACCAATTCTGCTTATCAAATGCGCGATGTTATAGATCTTAACTGTTTTTCTACATTTCGAGTTTTAAGGAGGAATCCGTTATGCATTTTAATTAGTAAATTCATCCAATGTACATTCCTTTTGCACGAAGAAAATATCTCTGCTGAATTTTTTTTTTTAACAAACGTTTCAGAACAAAATTTGATTTTGTAAATGTAATAATAAGAAAAGCATTCTTATTTCTTAATTACATTCAATATGTGGGAAGGGGATTAGATTGTAGTACATCGCATTTCCTAATCATCTAGAAAAGACAAAAATCACCAAAACTTGTGAAACTAACCCGACCCGTATTCAGAACAAATTTGGTATTTGTAGTTTGAAGACCTACTCTATTCGCAAACATTTTTGAAAATTTGCCTAACCAAATTGCTCCCGTATCTCAATGTCGCCAATCGACATGATTGCTCCTTCAACAAAGAATGCAATGAGGGGATACTCTCTGGTATAAATGCAAAGCTGTCGTGGAATACCTCCATGCCTTCAACTATTAGTTGCCACACAAAGGCTCCTGAACCAGCACCATTCTTCTTTGCTGATTCATATATTGTATCAAAAATTGATTTGTAGAACAACAACCGGTGCGAGTGATCAAATCCATTGGCATTACTTGAAAGACCAAATTCAGTGAACAATACTGGTTTTTTTAGTATATTGTCCCCATCTTCTATATGAGATTTTACCCATTTGGATACAAAATTTTCCTTTTCAGTAATATCAGCAAGCGCCAACCTGCATATGGAACATAGAAAAGTTAAGGTGTCTATCAAATCCTCTTTTTAATGGCCGAAGTCATTTATATACTTACCAACTGTCAGGGTACACATGGACAGAAGCAAAATCAATGGTAGGAATTTTGTTGTTCCGAATAAAATCTGCACCGAGCATACTAAACCATTCGCCAGGATTTATGTTAAGCTTCTCCGGTGGAGACGTCGGACCATAAAAGCCCTCTAGACCAACCGTTAAAAGATGGTTTCGGTCGATTGATTTTATGTACTTTGATATTTCTTCAATCCAATTCTGCACAGTTTGACCATGTTGTTAAATCTCTCCAGTATGGTCTTAAATAGAATATTGTAAACTATAACCCACAATCTTAAAACTGTAACTAGGTATCGGAACAGTAAGTCTTTAGTTCCCTTCTATTAATTATTCTAATCCATCAGCAGTATCGTCTTAAATAGAATATTTTAAACTATAAACCACAATGTTAGAACTGTAACTAGGTATCGGAACAGTAAGCCTTTAGTTCCCTTCTATTAGTTATTCTAATCCATCAGTTTTTCCATCTGTTTTTTTCTAAATTTGCCATTATTTGTTTGATATGTAGTTCTTTGGGGATTTAGTGCTTAACAACCCTTACTTTTTTGCTAGTCAGATCTGTTACCAGTATGTGTTTCGCAATTAGATAAGTAAAACTAACCTGAAGTGTACGACCCGTCGAATCTGATGTACATCTTGGCTCATTCATCAATTCCCAGGCAAAGATGGTTGGATCATCCTTGTACCGAACCCCAGTCATGTGGTTCCTCCTTGTCAATACAGTCTATCATTTTTCGAAAAGAACAAAAAGGAAAACGAAAGTAATAATAAGAACCTTCACAAGGTTGGGTCCATAGAGAATTAAATCAATAACTTGTTTTCCAAATGTTTGTCATTTCATTTTAGCTTAAAATCAGTTTCTAGTTCCAAGTAATCCTGTCAGTTTCTCTTAGAAAGAAGGCACAAAAGTTCCATTTATTATGTAAAGTCCAAATAACAAAACTGGGACAAAACGGAATGACTAGTTAACTTCAAGCACCCAAATTGGAAAGCTTCGGAACTTTAGCACTCATAACAGGAATCAGGGAATGTATTAACATAAAGGAACAATTAATGTGACACAGACCAAGCTCCCAACCTTGAAGAAAATATGTTCAATAAAAAATGACAAAACTACAAATAATTCTTAGTATCTTTAAACATATACAAACAACCAAAATGGAGTCTTGTCATTGTCTAGTCATTTAACTCTTTCAATGAATACCTTGTTTTGGCCAGTTTCAAACTTTTACGTGTGTACACCATGAATATTGGATTTTATTCCAAACAAGAAGCAATACTAGTTAATCGATAATTAAACCACATCTTTTGCCTAACTTTGTTTCTACATCTGCACAGCTTGTATACAATGAACCAAAGGCAGGTTTGTCATTTCTTTGCTGAACCTTAAGTAAAATTTCAAAACAATTATGTTCTTCCATTATTGTTGTGTATTGACATTTGAAAACTCCAAATTACTTTAAATTTCCAGATTGCAAAAAGCATGATATTAATTTTAGAAACATAAGAAAGTTGGTGAAGAATAACTACTTGACATAAAAATACCAAAAGTATTAAGTCAAAATAGGTTAATAATACAACTGATCAGAAAGGTATTGTATATGAGCCAATTTAACACCAAAAGGGTATATGATGTTAGAAAAATATTGGGTAATTTTGTGAAGAGATTTTAGCAAGAGTGTTTCCATAAGAAGTGCACCCCTAAAGTTTAATGTTTTGTGGGTCCCAACAAACCATTGTCTGCTGTTTATCCTCGACATCATGTATTCAGAATTCATCAACTAAAGCATATACTGGGGCCATGGGAGTAGTTTAGGAATGCTTTTCTTGTGGCCAAAACCATTCATAGAAAGAACAGTGAGAAAATGTAAACAAACAAAAAAGGGATTAGATTGGTGGACCTTCACATATGACTTGAAATAGCTCTTGATCGATGGATCGAAGAAGAACGAGTCATTGGAAGAACTCAGACCGATCCCTTCTTCCCACGCCCATTTCACATATTGGGACTTTCCTCCATAAGCATCCAAATTGTTTGCCAAGCTCAAAATCAACCTTATCCCATGCCTCCCAGCCTCTGCTATCACTCTATCCAATGCCTTCACAATTTTTTTTTAAAAAAAAATATTGTATAAACCCATAAAGGAGATTTAGTCTTCAAAAAGTAATGCCAGAGGAAATTGGTTGCAGCAGAAAGCTGGTACCTTCTGGTAAAGGATTTTGGATACTCTACCAGTATTGGTATGGAATCTATGGATCTTGTCAATATTTACTCGCACAATGTTTTAAAATTGATTGTTTACCATCAATCAATATGCTCCCATTCGTTCACGGACCTCAATGAAGCACAAACATAAAACTCAGAAAGCCTGCCGTCTTAACAAAGTGAACAAATAACAAATAATCTAAAAGAGTGGTATGGATCTGGTAAGTGTTTGTTGCATACCGGTGCTTTTATGTACCATGCCAGACTCTAAACCCTGCAAGACCTGGTTAACACTTTTCCTTGGTACCTAGGTATTCAGGATAGATTCAAAATATGATCTACGTGGTACCAACTAACAACTAACAACCTCCCCACCTCCACACACATATACAGTCAAACAAAGTAAAATAAAAGGATTATATAAATCAATGAATTAATTAATAATATAAAAAAGCAAAAATTACCTGGAAAACCCTTTCATCAAATCGGCCAGGAGAAATTTGAAGCGCATTGTAAGTGCCATCATTGAACGCCCATGTTCGACACACAGTCAGACCCATTTGCGTGCCGGTTCGAAAGATGGTGTTGACACGTGGCCAGGTCGACTCGTCAACGGCCTGATCCATGAGCCAGTAGGAGTTCCATCCATTCACATAAAATGGCTTCCCATCAAGGACAAATTGAGTACCATTGGCCTCTACAAATTTCGACTGGGGTTTGTAATCTAAGAAATGGGACTTGAAATCATCCTTGAAATCTCGAAAAGACAAGTATATGAATGCCACGCAGCTTGTGAAGGCTAGAATGTGGTAGAAGAAGCCATTGCTGACTGCCATTTGTGGGGTTTTTGGAACCCTTTTAGAAGTATGCCATTAGAGGAGGTTAAATAGGTAGAGCCTTCAAAAGGTCAAGTCTTGGGTGTTTGTAGTGTAACGGAGAAGAGTTTGAAAAAGTACGCTTTGAAAAGCTCAAAAACAAAGCCAAAATCTGCGTTTCTTCACTAACACCAACAAAAAGATGACATACCAAGATCACATGCAATGCTTTAGACAAGAGTGAGGTGGTAGAGAGAGGAGAGAGAGAAACAGAGATCTAGTGGTTGGCCAATGACGCCTGTGCGGCTCCTGGTTGCTTTAACAAAGGACAGATTCTTACCGTTGTTTTATTTTTTTTTTATTTTGACGATTAGTTGTTTAAGAGTTAGAAGATAGCCTTGTTTCTAGATTTTAAAATTGTTTTAATTTCTTGTGGATATACCCGTCATTTTGTTGTTTTCATCAGCACCGCGTTGAATAATAGAATGATAAAAGATATGATAAAGCATTACACAATTGTTGATTATCAAGAAACGAAAGAGGTTGTATTGCTTTATTATATTTAATCATATATGTGTAAAATGTGAATAAATTGATAATTAGTTTCTTATTTGTTTTATATAATTTCTATATAAAAAATTTCCAAAAGAATATTAAATAAATTTTCCTTAGTTTTACAATAGAAGAATGGGATGACATAATACCAGATGATAATAATAAAAAAAAATGATCCGGAAGTATCTTATTGCAAACTAACAGAGAAAAAAGTATACTATATTATGACAGGTTATTTACAAAGATTCAGCATTAGCAATAAATGTATATATTTTTTTTAGATATGGTGGGGAGCACATCATTGGTGAAAATGTATAATAGGAAAATTAATAATTTACTTTTCTGTGTCTTAGCGGGTCTTAGGATACCTTTATATTAAAAAAATTCAGCTAAAGAGTAAAAAGTAAAAATATAATATAGAAAACTTGCATTAATTACTGACTAATTTTTAATGTATAATAAGCTGTCGTATATTATCGTATTGATAGTAATTTTTTCCGTTTACTTACTGGATTTATAATAGGAAAAAAATCCCGGCCTTGATCTGTAGAGATATACTGCAGCCCAAAATCTCGGAGGGTGAATTGATAAAAGTAAAAGTAACTTGATAAATAATAGTTGTCATTTGTCAGGAGTTGGTATTGACCTATTAGGAGACGAGAATCCAGATTTGGAGAACTATAAGTCTTCTGTTTTTTACCTAGAATAACAGATATTTGCTATTCACATCTCACCGTTCAATCTCAAATGGACGAACAATATTGGAGAGCGCTTTTTTCCGGACTGTGTTTCCTTGTATGCAGGACGAAACACAACAGAAAAAAACAAATAAAAAGTCCAATTTGGAAAGGGCAAGCGTGGGAACCACGACGAGGTAACATGGGGGAACATTTTTTACTAACCCGGATTGTACAGAGTACAATAATATTATTTTTTTAAAAAAAAGGATCTAATAATACTTCTATTTGAAAAAATTATTGAAATCAGAACGTATATAAATGTGAATTTGTTCACCAGAATTATTATAAATTTTTTCTATCATAGTTGATACTCGAAATTGTTTGATTGTTAATTATGTGCATTAAAAACTTAAGTGTCAACTTGTCAAACTGCTTAGTAGAGAATCAATAGATTCCAAGGTGCATGAAATTCGGTACAAAATAATTTTAAATTATCAAGAAGATATATGTATTTTTATTTTGATAATTATTAATCAGTTATCTGAAATCTCAAAATAAATAACATATGTTTTTCTTTAAATTTCCTCCAGAAAATTTACGTTTTTAGCGAAGACAGATCTGAAATTGATTTTAAATCATTCCCTGTCAACACCCCCCACCCCCAACTCTATAGAGTATAGCTCTCAGTATCTAATAATTTGTGCTATTTTTTCACTTTGTATGATTGTATGATAAAATAAAATTATTTACACCCCTATTTTTATTCAAAAAAAATAAAATTATTTACGTCTAAGAAATAAGAAATTATGTCATAATAACTCCGTTTTAGTACCAAACGCCTTCCGAAGAATTAAGATGCGTATTAAAAATCTTGTTGCTAAATGCTAAGCAATTTCTTTTTTTAAAGCAATCGCGGGAGCAATAAATGTCTAGAAAAGCGTTATTATAAAATTATAAATTTCCAATTCCACGAGAGGTAATAAATGGACTCTATGCAACAAATAGGATAAAGAATACAATTTGCACGAGAGGTTAGAGATCCTTTCCTTTCACACGAGATTCTCACACGTAAGCAATCAATTGAGCAACAATAGTCAACGAAGCGCTTGCACTTTATGTGACACATCTAACTTTCAGTTGACACGATATAATGAACGATTTATGAAGGTTTCTGTCGCCAGAAATATAGAAAAGCATGTCTTATATCTTATATTAATAGTTAAAATAAATTCGTCAATTATGCCAGTAGCCCAGTAATAATCAAAATAATCATACTAGGCTACTATCAATAACTCTACGTGAGAAAATTTAGATGAAGGTCTTGTATCACATCAAAGGCTGATATCAGTATATATTAGAATGATTTTAGAATAATTGGATTAATTATGAGATCTATAATATGGAACAATATTTATATTTTTTTGGGGAAGTAAAGTATGAACTTCATATTAATAACATACATACTCCTATGTTTTATTTAATAAAAAATGAAATATTATTCTAAATTATTTTTGTTAGGAAGCAATTAAATAGTTATGCCAAGATTATCAGACATGACATCTCGGATGGAAAGGTAGGGAAAATGTGATGCAAGAGTTTAAAGGTACTTATCTATTTGGCGAATGGTACCAAACAAATAGACTCTCACCAACTCAAAGGAATCATAGATTTCGACAAAAACAAGAAAAAGAAAAAGAAAACAATTGACCAACTTGTCTTTACACCCGAAGAAGACTTTGAGAAAATTTATATGTGGACAAATATGGTTAGATTCACGGTCCTGCCTGATATATTTCGGCGTCATTTTAGGAACCAAATGCGAAGCCTGAATTTATGTGGCAAATACATATGATTTTGACGTGGCGAGTCGCTATTTTGACGAATTCATCTGTCGTCAATCCGCCATACAAAAATATAATCGCAAACGTTCATAATTCTAACTAAACGATATAATAGTTAGCTTGTATGAAATAATTGATTTACCGTAGAATTTGTCATAAAAAATATATTAGCATCGATTTTCAATTTGCATCATACTTACACTATAATAGTTAAAAATAATAATAATAATTTTTTGGTATTGACGTCTCTTTCTGTATGAATTAGGTGCTTTTATACGGAAGTGGTGCTCAGGTTCGATTGTCCGAACGAAAATCAACGGCTTATATCGAATGAAATAAGATGTCAAAAATTTTACGAAGATAACTCAACTTTAATTTGATCATTTTAAAATAATTATCTAAATATTTTACCTCCATTTAAAATTCAACTGTGCGTAAATTATGACTTATTTCCATCTTAAAAAAAAATTCCTGGCGCCACAAAAGTTTGTTTGATTTTAGAATAACTTGAGAGCAATAGGTATTGCTTGATTTAAGATTAAAATAATATAAGAACAGAAGTTCCATAGACCGAATTATCTTACTGTCCTTAAGCTTGGTTGCTAATATATTCCTATTTCCTAAAACGCAAAGCAGAACATCGGGGGGAAAAAAAATAAACATACATTAGGAAACATATGGTCGGTGACTCTATCATTTTTTTTTTTAGAGAACGGATTCAAACTCCGATAGGTGCAGAAGAAAAATAAAATTGTGTATTTCACAAAATGATACATAAGCTCTCTAAATAAATGATCTGGTTTTCGAAAAGAAAAATTATCTAATAGGTAGTAATTAAGAAGGTACAAAAATCACTGTGTAATTTATAAAAACGAGACCGTTAATTGTGAACGTAAATATTTTTTTAAATATATTATTTTTGAACTTTAATATCCACAAGTGATATGCATTAGTTTAAATAAAATTTCTTAAATTATTTTTTGAGATAGATTATCTTGACTAATTCATCTGTCGTCAATCCTTCTTAAGCCTAACTTGACATTTAGACTCAACCTTTGAAAATTTGAAGGACTTTAAACAATAAAATCATTAAAAAATTTTATACTTTAAACATAGTTTAAATGAAATTTTTTAAAAAAACTAGCCCTTCAAGCCCGACCTTCCAAAACATGAAGGGCCTAGGAGGACCAGGTTTAAGAAGGATCGGGCCTAATTTTTAAAATTTAAGCACTTCAAACCCAGTCCTTTTAAAGCCCTTCGTAAGTCTAACCTGGCCTGATCCTTACGTAGGCTCTATTAGGCTCAGCCTCTCTAAGCTCGGCTTGACCCTTTTAGACTTTCACTAAACATGTGATCTTATAAGATGAATTGCATTTAATCACTGGATATTGATGATAACTTTTGAGCGAAACACAACCCTTCGATCGAATTTGTATCTTGAAATGGACACAAATTCAAACAAAGAAGTATAGGTTCGTACTTTTGGAATTTTTCTCACACTTTTGGCGTCCAACAGTGCAATAGGGTCGTAACTTCTATGTGCCTTCACCATCTCCGTTGAAGAGAAGAGGACAGAACCAAAGGAGTTTTTTTTTTTTCCTTATATATCTTTCATTAATAAGTAGGGAGAACCATTTTCACATCATTAATCCTGTGTCATTGTTATAATTTAATCTCTGACATGACAAATGCTTGCTCAAATTAGGTGTATTTGCTCTCACCTATCTTTCTCTATGAACCTATCTGGAACTATCAAGTAGCCCTTTTTACTGTTTTTTCATTTAAGTACGTGTTATAAATTTTCAATGCCTATTTTTTTATCTATTCTATTACTTTTTTTTTTTTCCTTCCAATATAAAAGGGAGAGCGTGACGGCCACTGATATTTATAAATTAACGCTTTTCATATCCATCGGAATTAGAGATTAATTTACATAACATTTTTTTAAGATAAATTGGGGTCGCCTTCTAACTTATTTTAAAAATAAATGTGTACAAAAAATCTTTCAATCAGATTTGAACTCTGCGTCCTTTCACTTAAGGTATTTTGTTTTTTTGTTTTTTTTTTTTTCTACTAGACTAAGAACTGATTCTCTTATTTACATAATATTATTGATCCAACCAGAAAATTATTTTCACAATTAACGAAACTATAATTTCACTATAAATGGAACATGGGAATCTAGTAGATACGGAACAAACGGATTCAATTCTTTTATAAGCGAAATAGGAATAAATTGTGTATTTTACAGTGGGCTATTACTTTTCTAAATAAATTTTACAAGAAAAAGAATTAAGGTTCACTAAAACATAATATAATTATGATACGAGAAGTTGACAGAAATAACATAATATAATTATCTGCAGTGATTATTTCAAAAAAAAATATATCTGCTGTGTAGTACGCCGGTAGGTAGTTAAATATTTGCTTGAGCTCGTTGTTTAGTATTTAAGAACTTTCTTTCTACAATAATAATTGGGGCTTTCGCAGTTCGTCTAAAACGCAATAATAATATAATAAAACACTTCTTTGATTCCCTTCTTATATGGTGTCTGGTTCGTCTTTCCTATGACAAACAAATTCGTATTTTATAACATGACCAATTGACCACCTTGCATTTACACAATGATATTACAGCCCATATCAAATAAAATATGGCCCAAATACATGGATCTTTACCTACTCGCGTTTCGTTTTCTTTAAACAAATTCACTAGAAAGTTAGGCCCAAATTTCATCAAATGCAAAGCGTACAAAAATCATGGAATTACGGATATGCGAAACATGGCCATAGGTCATTAACACAAAGTCTATAGTTGATCCCACTTACAACATCAGTTGCGCATTTAATTTCTTAAGAATCGAAACAAAATTGAAATTGTAGATCAAGTTTTCTATATTTATAAAGAGTTGAGACATCTTTCCAGCTCCAGGAGCTTGCGTCACTTAAATTTCTTGAGTTTTAAACTTTTGAACAGAGTTTTCTTTTTTATAATACGCTTGTAAACAATTTTGACCAGACTTAGTTCATAGAGGTTACATCTCTTTGACTTCAAATTTTTTGCCCCTATTACAACATGCTTGTGTAAGGCCTAAAAGTTGATGCCTTGTTTATTCGCCACATGCACATAAATCCAAAGTTTTGGTTTCGCCTCAAATAAATTTGATAACTGCAACAAAGAAAAAATATATAATTTTTTTTTTTCTAACACCAAAATTCAAATCCTTGCCGTCGTTTCGTTGGCCCTATTTTGACTCTCTGAATCTCATCATCAAATTATAAACCTGGTTATTTCTTTCTTTCATTATTGAAATGTGGTTGCCTTTAAGCAAAAAAAAAGTGATAGTAGTACTGTTATTTGTTTTTTTATACTATAATATTAATTAAAGATTGAGAAAGCTAGAGCCTAGAGGTGACTTAGTATCTATAATTAATAAATAAAAAATTGTTTTCGACAGAAAAATTAGGTGCATTGGAAACTACGGAGTAAATTAAATAAAAGGAAGATTAGAGTACGGGTACGTACACAAGTTTTGAAAGCACGAATACATCTAATCCTAATCATATCAATCAGCAAATAAGATTAGGGAGAGTCGATATCACACTATTTTATTTATTGATCCGTGTTTAACCCAAAAATATTGTGCCAAATTGTATGAAATAAATAACCCATTTTATGACAAATAAATCCAAGAAAGCTCAAAAATCCACGAAAAATATCAAACAAACTCCAAAAATTCCCAAAAAAATATCCAAAAATTCCCCATGAATTATGATGAATTATCATGATTTCAAAATGCCAAAAATATCAACAGAAACCCTCCATTTTGCAAAGAAAACCCAAACTCCACAAAATTATCAAAATTAATCCATAAAGAATTTCACAAATCTTTTTAAACCAAAAAATCCTTCATATTTTTCTGGACCTACCCATAAAATTTCATCCAAAAATACCCTTAGGAAGGCCATTAAATCATTTATTTTCACTTGGCAGCAAAAATAAATTAATTACCTTAAAGAAATAGGATGGAAATCCCACAAAAATTAGAAAGCCTTGGCGCGTGCATACGGTTGCAGGGATCCAAGGGGGAGGAGAAAGACGCTGGATTTAAAAATTACCCCGCTGAGTGGAGATTTTCGCTACGCTTGGTCCATACACCGAATGATCAAACCCATCGCTGGCTCACGGAGAAACCAGTGCACCCGTTTCCCTGTCTCTCATTAACTCTCACAGGTGGGCCCCCACTTGTCAGAGCTTTCTCCTTCCCTGGTAAAAAGGAAAATCGCGATCTTACCGCACGACGCCGGGTAAAACAGTGAAACCAGACGCTCTTCATCGACGTGGCATCCTCTTCGACCATAGAAGCCAAAACCACCATCTCCCGCCCGTGGTTTTCCAAAACCAAGCCCTAGATATCGTGCGTTGTGAGCCGTTGATGAAAATGAAAGGTTATGATTAGCTCTCGGCCATGGAGGTGGTGCCCTAGCTTCTAGCCTATATAAACCCCTAATTGAAGCAACAGAAAGAGGGGAGAGCAGCCACAAGTCGACATTAGGGTTAGACAAGTTGTAATTGAGTTTTGTTTAGCGTAGGCTGTAGGAAGAGGAGATAGACATTTGATCAAACAGTGCGCTAGGGAAAAGATAGGTGAGAAATTGAGCAAATTAGCGATGTAATATTGTGTGTAAAGATGAAATGAAGGAAATCAAAGTGTTAATTGAGTCGTTGGTTCTTTCTTCTTCCCTTCACCTCGGCCACCAAGCAATGGTGTGCTCGAGCACATGCAACACAGCTCCCCTGAGCCATGGTCTGAAGCCTAGCATCAGTCATGGTCGTGGGGAGTCACGGGTGAAGATACCTTGTGAAGGTTTGGAGCTTAGCTCCTCGCTTCATGGGGTATTCTTATGGTTAATATGAAATTAACCATGGCTGCCACTAGAGGGTTTGTAGCTTAGCTCAATCCTCTAATGGTGGCCTTTAACTTGACTTGGCATGGATCCATAGCTTAGCTCTGGTCCAGCCATGCTCGAAGAACTAAAAAATGCCAAAACAGTAGAAGAAAAAGGATTAGAGGCATATTAATTCCAATTAATTTCTTTTTTGTTGAACCAGTTACATTTTATAGCGTTAATATACTCTCTGTAAGTGAATTTACTATATTTGAATAAACAAAAATAAGAGTTACCCAAAATAGTAGCTTAATTACTCAAAATAAAATCCGAAAATTAATAAAAGTACATAAATGCTTGCTCTTGCTTCCTGTGGTGTTTTGAACATTTAAAACACATCAATTTTGACCCAAATTGAGCATCAAATCGAGTTCTATTACTGTAAAACCACTTACATGTAAAAATTGAAGTTCAATAAAGTGCAAAAGATTGCATCTCTCTGCCCCTATGGTTCTCCCACCAAATTGTGATGATTTGAAATAAATTAAAAGCACAAACTTCATATAATTAAACTCCTGAATCGATTTAAATGCTTACTGGTGCAAAATAGTATCCCCGTTGGCTCCATTGTCCAAGTCAGATCAGTCCCACAATGGAGCTGAGGTGCATCAGTCGAGAACTACTTCTTTCAAGCAATTAAACACCAAATTGAACTTTTATTCGTCTTCAGTGCATCTCCAAGAGTGTATGAAACCATTTTCTGGTAGAAGGAGATGGACAAAAGCTTCCAACGCCATTGATGGCTATCCGATCATCCTTAGGTGCCACTGGACGATACACAGCTCCACAGTACAAATTAATACCAAAAACCTCTTCTCCTCACCTCCACGATTCCAAAGAACCTAACTGTGACGGAAGTAGTGGTCGGAGTGGCCGTAATTTCGCCGAAGAAATCCCAAAAAAATTCATTAAAAATAGTATACAACTCAGAAAAATTCAAATAAAATATCCATAAAATCCTAAAAATCTGTAGAAACTAGATTTACTGATATTTTGATATAAAATTATGACAAAATGTGTCCCTTTTATATTTTCAAAGTATTTTATTATTAAAGTCGAATTTTATAAATTGCCAAAAGCTTTGTAAATTCATTAAAAATAGTAGGAGTCTCAGAAAAATCCAAATAAAATATCTAAAAATTTCTAAAAATCTATATAAACCAAATCCAATATTATTTTCATATGATATTTTGTCAAAATAAGTAGTTTCTTATTTTTGAAGTATTTTTATTATGAAAATCCAATTTTATAAATCCTAGAAAAGTGGTCAAATACCTTAATAAATTTTCTTATCACTTTCTTGTCAAGTATAATCAAATTTGTAAATAAATCTGGCAAAATTTAGAAGTTTCCTTTTATTTTAATAAGATTTTTACAAAGAAAATAATAATAAATAATATAAGAAATAAAATAAATAAATAAATAAATAATAATAATTATAATAAACCATAAGTAAATCATCAAATAATAAATAAGATTATAATCTCTAATTAAATTATAAATCATAAATGATAAATAAACCCTAAGGTGATAATTAAATAAATAACAACAAATAAATAATAAATAATTAAATAAATAACTAAATAATAGATAAGTACATAAATAAATAATAAATAAACAAATAGTAAACAGAAATAAATAAACAATAAATAATAAATAAATAACAAATAAATAATATTACGCTTAAAGTATCTTCAAATCAAAATAAATCGAATTAAATCAAGTAAAATTGAATTAAATCAAATCAAATTAAATTAAATCAAATTGAATCAAAACAAAGCAAAACAAACCAAACCAAATCAAATCAATTCAAGTTCAAGTCAAAGTAAAAGAAATCAAATCCGAGTCCAAGTTTCTTCCATAAGAAGGCCATCCGTTGCCCCGGGAACCAATCTTCATAAGAAGGCCATGAAAGGCCCCTAGGGTTGTGAAATCTTGTATCTCGTGTTCCAACAAGAAGGCCTCCCGTTGTCCCAGGAACCAGCTCTCAAAAGAAGGCTTCCCGTTGCCCCGAGACTGAGAGATTTCACCTCTCTCAGATTGGATTGTGAGCAATACATTTGAGACTGAGGATCGTTCCTACAAGAAGACCTGTTATGGTCCCAGGAACCAACTCTCACAAGAAGACCGTGAAAGGTCCCGAGAGTTGTAAAACCCCGTTCCTACAAGAAGACCTGTCATGGTCCCAGGAACCAACTCTCACAAGAAGACCGTGAAAGGTCCCGAGAGTTGTAAAACTTTGTTCCTACAAGAATACTGTCATGGTCCCAGGAACCAACTCTTACAAGAAGACCATCAAAGGCCCTGAGAGTTGCAAAATTTCTCTTCCAATCAAAATCAAATTGGAAACCAAATCAAAATTTAAAACCTCCAATAAAGAAAATTTCAAATTAATAGTTTTAGATGGTTTTAGTTTGAATCTTGTTAGATATTTCAAATAAATAGTTTTAGACATTCTTGGTTGTTTCAATTAAATGGTTTTAGATGTATTTTAAACATTCTCAATTGGGCCCCGTCAATTAGGTCTGGTGCCATCAATTGAATCCGGTCTAAGCCCAAAAGAGATAAATCACTTATACCCTCAATTGTGCCCCGTCTAATTAAATTTGGTGCCATCAATTGAGTCTTGTTTAGACCGAAATAAACAAACCACTTGTTAAACATCAAAAATAATTTAAATGACGACTTTTCTAGCCTATTACATATGATTTCTCGAATCTCTTAGTCAGAGGTTCTCGTGGGAAACCACGGGGTAATTAACAATAGGGGCTTGCGCTTATTGGAAAGAAATGATCCACAAATTAATAAACCCTCATAAGAATGGAGTCTAGTCGATGTTTTCTGGTCGTTAAGAGGCAGCAACACTTGAATTCAAACTCGTGAGGGGTGAATCTAAGACTTATTTCCTTTCTTGAGGAAACCCAATCGTTCTTCGAGAAATGACGAAAAAGTCCACACAATCCGTTTTCATTTTTTTGGGTATAACATGGTCCCAATAATAGGTTCATTAGATATTTGGACAAATCGCCTAAGAAAAAAAAATCTAGCTAGCTAGAATCGAAGCATCAATGGTACCACGGCTTGTCCTTTTGATTTGGTTACATGTTCCTGTCAAAACCAAGCTAGCAATGCTATCTACTATTGGTTCTTGCATTAAATCCACAAGATTTCTATACTTATTTTAGGTAGCATTTGGTATCGGAATAAAATGGTGATAGCTCACTTTTATCTTTTTTTTTTATTATTTTTTTTCCGCTATTGATTTTATGTCAGCTCTATATGGCTTCCTCTTAAAAAAGCTTTTTTTTAGTTCTTTCTGGATCTCATTTTATGGTGGAGAAGTCAAAGAGATGTGGCATGATCACGAGAAGTTTGATAACAAATTCAATTATTTGTTTGCTGATTAATTAATTTCGTGCCAAATTTTGACTTATCACAATTAAATGTTTGCAATAATCATTTCTACAATATCAAAATTAAATTTAAATTTGTTTGCTTATTCCATAAAATGATACGTAGTCGATATTTAGTTCATAGACCGACGTGATTCTTGAAAGTCTTATTATTAACAATTTTTTTTATATTTTTCGTTTAATGAGAAATTATGGACCAGTTAATCTTTTTCCGAAAGATTATTATTATTATTATTTTGTTAGTACTCATCATAATATAAAGAATACAGTATGCATATTTAATTCAATACTATGATACTATCCCTTATATATTTTTTTTCATTTTTGTCAGTCACGTATTTAATTCAATACTATCTCTATGCATTCTATGTTAAATTATCCCGATATATCTGCGAAATAACATTTTAGATATTATAAATAAAAGAGAGTTAGTGCTTTATCCCATAATAATGTTGGAGTTATGTCCTAGAAGTCAATATTTAATGATTTATTTTCTTAGTTTATGTTAATGATGATATTTGATCATTTGTTCCTAGAGTTTATTATTGACAGATCATTCAGGTTGAGGATCTGAATTGTAGATCTCTGTGGATCATTCATTAGAATGACAATAATAAATCTAAATCGTCCATAATCTTGATAATTAACAAGGAACATTAATTATCATAAAAGATTAGTATGCAAGTTAAGTGATGATTAAGTTCTACAAATCATAGGTAAGGAGTTACCAACTTAATTGCATATGTGTATGTTATTGGAACATAGTACAGGACTTGACCCAATGAAATAAACATATGGATTGTGTTAAGTGTCATTGTTTATTTCATATAAGTTTGATTCTAAGTTTGAGATGTTCACCTTTTCCACATGAGGATAGGTTCAATAAATATCGTCTAACGTTGATTCCTGATAAAGGCTGCTATAAGGACTTTATTTATGTTCTCTTGAATTGTGCGGGGAAAAGTTGTTCATCAAGAAAACTGTATGTCCCTCATTAGTATACCTAGTGAGTGATGATATCTGTTTGGGCCCCTTGATGGAGTTGGATCGTATGCATGCAAACTAGACGATCAACTCTAGATCAAGAAATGTATAATCTGCAAGAATGACACACTCCTATCTTGGATTATACAATGATATCATGTGACATAAGAATCAGACAAGAAAATGCTTATATTTCTTGTGCAAGATTAAGATATTGTAACGGTACATTATTTATACGAATTGGGAATCATAACGTGTTGCTAGATACCGCTTATGATTATTGGAAATAAATAACGATTTATTTCCATGGCCAACATAGTATAAATCCTCAAATAGGGTCGCACAAATAGGATTCTAACCACTTGGTGCATTTATTATTTATTCATAATAATGTGTACTGTGAAATGTGATAAGTTAATTAATTAATTATATACCGTTATGAACCGTTGTAATTAATTAAATTAAAAGAATCATATGGAAACAATTTAATGCATTAGCTAATCCTAAATTAATTATTAATGAGTTAATAATTAATTATGTTCAACTTACTTTAATTAATTTGAGCTAATTGGGCTTCTATTTAATTGGTTAATTAAAAGTCCGATTTAAGGAAGAATGAAGAGACAATTAAAAGGATAGTTTATTGGGCCATTGCACATTTGAAATAGTATGAAAGATGGATGAGAGTGGTTGGCTATATAAAGGGGTCACCTCTAGGGAACCCTAGCCTTCTCTCTCCTCTTTCCTAGGCGCCTCCATAGCTGCCCCCTTTCATCTCCCTTCCTAAGCTCATGTGTTGAGCACCACACATCTCTTTCTCTCCATTAAATAGTTAAGTAGAGAAATAAGGTGATTAGCAAGAGGTTCAAGAGAACTAGCATTCTCTTGAGCTTGGTGGTGGATCCTTGGTGGGCTAGAGGCAACCATAGATGGTGGAGGTGGTGGAGCACGCACCCCATCGACTCTCATGCCATGGATTCGAGTCTCATGAATGCTATTTCATGAGAGGTATAACTTTCTCCTACTTGTTCTCATTGTTTTGATGTGTGAATGCTTCTAGCACTAGATCTATAGTGTTTAGTTGTGATTTTTTGCTATTTGATGGCACAAAAAATGGAATTAAACACTTCCTAACAGTGGTATCAGAGCCAGGTTCGTGCTTAAGCTATTTTGCACATTAATTAGATGAGAAATGTGTAATTAGTTGAGTAATTAAGTTGCTGCCTTTGTTTGCACTCTGGAACTCTATTTTTTTCGAGGTTTTCTGTATTTTTCGCATAGCAAAGATTTTATTTCGATTTTTCCTTTTGATGTATTTGAAAGAGGGATGAATGGTGAGCATTTTCCCACTGGTTTCATTTTAATCCGAGTTACTATGGATTTTTAATGAATTTTTCCGTGACGGTGCGCAGGACTGGTTCCTGTGCGACCAGATCTGGTTTTATGGGCATTATCTTAGTTATCTTGATAAAGAGACCCTAATTTTATTGGCTAGGAATGAAGTAGACTTGGTGTACTTCCTTCCATACCAATTTGATGGTATGGATCGAAGTCTTTCTATTTTTTTGAATTGATGAAAGACAAGAACGGTCCTGTTGGTTTTCTGTACCGATTGGAATATTTTGAAAACTGGTATTGATTGAGACTTTTTATAGAAAACACGTTTAAATAGAAAACTTTCTTTTTAAGTCCTGAATCCATGAAAATTGATTTCATGTAAATCGGACCAGTTTTGATACCTCAAACACTCAAAATCAATTTCGTCGACGTGCTGTTCCAGAACAGGGGACTTGTATTCAAACTCCTTAAACTTGATGATTTTGAATGAGTAAAATTGTAAATCTTTCATGGTTACTAGCCTTGTACTTGTGATTGTTTACTGTAAAATTATTTTGCATTAAAAATTTTTGGAAGATGGTCAAACAGTCCAAAAGATTGAGGCCAAAACCTGAAACTTCAAACCGGTGTTTTAATACACAACCTGAAGTTTGATAATTTTGGTTCTCCCGATTGGTAAATGATTTCTTCCTGAAATTTGAACAGGTAGTTTGTATATTGATAAGGATTGCTCATGATTTTTTCTGGACTTTTTGGAGACCGAAAAATTTCTTGATTTTTTCGGGTCCCGTTAAATGAAAGGTGTTCGTTCTAATTAATCAATTAGTTGATAAGTTTATTAGAACTCTCCTTGCTGTCATCCATTGGATTTTTTGAATGTTGATTGTATCAAAGAGTTTAAGTAATTAGTTGTTTGAATGTTAAACTCTCTTTGCATGGAAAAACACAAATTAGCAAACAATACGCAAAGATACTTAATAGCTCACTAGTTATGAACAACTTAGACATATATTTGTATATTGTGCTAACTTATTTTTGTAGGAGGATGTGGGTTTGATATGGCTCAAGATTTCAATGCCTTGTGTGTTGTAAAATATTGTGAATGCATGTGATTGCTTGTAATGTGGCCTAAGGTGCCTTGATAATTAATAATTGATTAATTCTTGATGTAACTTGTGAGGCTTGCATGCCCCTAAGGCCTAGGCGGGTTTTAGGATTTTATCACATGTATTTATTTCCCTTAATTATTAGATAGGATCTTAGTAATTAGTGGGAGGGTTTGATTAGATTAGTTTCGTTACATGGAGATGCGACGAAGACTAATGCAAGCGGGAGCCATACAAACCCACGACAATATTTGAGATACTTATGTTATGTGATTGTTTGTGAATGCCTTGAATTGTCATAAGTAGGTATGGGTGTATGCTTACACGACCACCAAACAAAGTCACGTAATTGCTTTTGTCCCAAATTAACTCGATTAAGTCGATTCGTCCTCCTTCTCTCTATCCCCTTCAATGTAATTGATTGTTTATTGATGCATTCCGCCGACGCGGACATCATACTCCATCATTGTAGTCGGGGTGTAAATCAGATTTACAAGGAGCAAATAGAGAGAGGTTGCTTATCAATGGACCCTAATCAGATTGGACATTCGGACGAAGTTTGTAGATATACTTATGATATCTCACAAACCAAGAATCATATGGACAAGATATGATTGGTTGGAGAACCTACCTTATCTAGTTGTTTTAGGTGTCATGCCGACGCTGTCTCCTATTTCAACGAAAATGAGGATCTTGGAAACCGACTACATTAGGGACTTTAAATAAATGTAGTGGGAGTTTTTGTTTATCATTATAAATAAAACATTGCATAAACTAAATGACCTTAAATTGAAATTGTTATAGATATTAAATATATTAATTTCGTTGCGATCAATCTTTGGAAAACGACAAGCTCGTTTCTAAGGTATTTACTTGGAGAAGAAATACCGATTCCTAAGACATGTTCTTGGAAATGAGAAACTTGAGCAAGTTTAATCACAAAAACGTTCCTCGACTTTCCGAACATAGCTTCGCAATGATTGATTAGTTTCGACGAAAATTATTCAATAAAGCGAATGCCTATATCCTTTTAGAAGTTCTAGACTTTTGAATTGGAGAATTCATAAGAACTAGACTAGATTTCTACACTCTCATCCACTTACTCAAGAAGACGTTCTTAGAGAAAGTAAATATAGACTCAATCATTTATGATCGAGTAATGGAGTGTGAGTTAACCAAGAGACTCTTCTTATAAGAAGATAAATGTTTCATTAGCTTGCGAACCGAAAGGTTTGAGTAGCTAATTGACAACTAGAGATATTAAGATCTCCAATATCAAGGATTGTTGATATTGTCATACAATCTCTTTCTATGGATAAAGGATATATTGTTCGCACACTTGTTAGTGCTAAAAGTAATTGGTTAAGTATTAAAGGAATACTTTACCAAGATATGAGTTGAAACTTTGAGATCCTCACTAGTGACCGTGTGTCACATGAGATGTTTCATTTGCCATTTATGGGAGGCATTTGAAAGGTTGTCCGAAATACCATGATGTTCTAAACCTTAAGATATTTGTCGTTCAAATTATCTCACTATCTCTAATTCACACTAGTAATTAGGTGCTAGTTCATGTGCTCGCATTTAACGAAATGTGTAGGCAATGATGAATAAGAGAAAGTTCAAGATAAGTAAAGTAAACTCCGTTTTGGAAATGATTTATACGTCTAAGCCGCTACCATTGAATACGTAGAGTTATCTTTACTAAATAAAGAGTTTGTTTAGGAATTTGAGGTTGTATACCTTATTCGAAACATCTCATAAAACCTTATCTCCGTTTCATATTTGATGATGGATGATCATGTTTTGTAATAGAGAAATGTTGTTCTCTTATTGTTATGAATTTGTGTATAAGATTTCATGCATCTTGATTGAATTTGCTTGAAATAGATAAACAAATTTTGAATGACAAATGTGTAAGACTTCACATAAAGTATTTGACTTTTATGTAAAATAGTCGCTTAGTCGAATATAAACAAGAATCGCATTATGAGAGTCTACGTAACGTGGAGCTCGTAAATCAATTCGATTGCAAATCAATTGAAATTCATGCGAATCGTGTTTGTTAAAAGACAAAAGCGCCTTTGAACTACGAAGGTTTAAAGGACAAGTAACTTTATTAAGACTTATACATATTGATGTATATAGACCTATAGGACTTGTGCAATTGAAAGGTTGTTGACACTTTACCACTTGACCAACGATCATTGTAGATATTAACGTATCTATTTGATATGGTATAAGTATGAATCTTTTGACAAGATCAAAATGATTTCAAGAGTAAAGTTGAAAAACTATTTAATAAAAGCAAAAGTCTTAAGAAGGATCATGGTAAATAGTTAAGTCATATAGTTTGTTATATTACCTAAAGAGTATGAAATACGTTTCACTACTCGCTCCATGAGGAACATTGAAAAATGTATCCAAAGATGAAGGTATCGAACATTGTTTGATATAGTTCGATCGGTAATAAATCAAATTGACTTGTTCGACTCATGTAAGGGATTTGTGTTTGAGGACAATATTGTTTACACTGAATAAAAATTCCATCGAAGTCTATTGAGAAAGATATCTTACAAGATTAGATCTCTAGGTATATTGTTTCTGAAGATTTGGTGTTGAGAAGCTTATTTCAAGGTACAATTGATTTATAAGCTTGGACCTAAATAAGACACTTAATATTATGTAGGATATCTTGAACTAACCGAAAGGTACTACTTCGACGAATATGATAAGAACAAAGTAGTTGTTGCTCATCATAACGTAATCTTGAATAATGATATTCTCAAGAAGAAGTAGTGGGAGTAAAGTGAGCATTAAAGGAGTTTATGTGTCACTACAAGAAGTACCTTTATAGAAAACTTGTCACTCCATACATGGTGCTTAGTGGGAGTTGAGCGGAACTTAATTCACAAGCAGTTGTGAAAGGAAGAAGTTTATAAGCACGCTCACTTCTAAAGAGTACTCAAACATCTCACAAATGGATGATGTTCGAGAAACTCGTGCAATATATTAGGATCAAGAACTTATTCTACAAGTTGTTGTAGAAGTAGTTCATAGACCTTAAGCACCAATCCTACAAAGATCAACGAGAGTGAATTGCCTAAACTGAAAAGTACATAGGTTTCACAACATCCTCGTACTTGACTATGAGGATCCGTTGATAAATAAAAAAGCGATGGAAAGACCCGATTCCACAAATATGGTTTGAATCTATATGATCTTTTAAGTGCATTCCATATATATGACAACAAGGTATAGACCTTGATTGATGTTCAAGAAGGAGCGATCCATCTAGAACATTTAGATCTTTAAAAGGAAAGATAGATATGGATAGCAAGTCGACTATGTACAAAGCACAATTTCATGATTGATGCTATGTCTAAGTCGATAACAAGTTGACCATGTACAAAGCACGGCTTCTCACTTGTAGCTGTGTATAAGTCAATAAAGATCATTCTAGCAATAGTTATATTTCGTATATATAGATATATGGAAAGATACATCAAAACCGCCTTCTTCGATTGAATGAAGGAAGTTGTTGTGTATTTGACACAAACCGAGGATTTGTTGTATTGCTAGAAATGTATATATGCTTCAAGGATCAATTGATGAATTGAAGCAAGTATTGTGGAAACTTGAATAAACATTTTGACAAGGAAGTCAAGGAGTTGAACTTCGTCAAAAAGGGTATCTTGTATAGACAAGATAGTCAGTGGGAGCATGATTGTGTTACATGTATTGTACAAGATACAAGACATTAATTGAGAATAACATTAAGAAAATGAATATTGTCAAGTCTCACTGGAGAATGTTTTCTCAATTGAGAACTTGGGCAAGTCACCTAAATCTAAGGAAACAAAATCTATGGAGATAGATTATGAATTTATGATGGATGTTAAGTTTGAGCAAAAATGTGCATATAATGACAAAGTGTTCTAGTTACACGAAAAGATAGACTCCTGTAAAGGATGTCTAACCACGTTGTATGGCATACACTTGAGTTCGACTCGGTGTGTTGCAACTCAATTCGAGAAGAGTGCACGATACAATTCGAGCATCCTTCTGTTATGAGTTTCATTACGTACGCCATACTTATGCACATGCCCTATGTGTTGTACCCAAGGAGTATGACAAGCAGTTGTCAACTGGATACAAAGAAAAACACATTTGGACAATAATCAAGAATATCCTCGAGTATCTTATGAGAAAGGGTGATATGTTTTTCATCTGACAAGATGAAAGAAAGCTCATATAAATTGTTATATTGATGCTAGTTTTCGAAAGATTGATATAAGTACAATTGAGCTACATATTTTGTTTAAATGTGGTGTTGTAAATTTAGAAGGTGTTCTAAATGAGATATTACAGCCGTTTCCGTCACCAAAAACAAAATATATATAGCAACTTGTGAAGCAATGAAAGAAGGTAGTATGGATCGAGAAGTTCTCAGTCAAGCTAATATGGTTCTATGCATCTCGAACCATAGCTTAAACTTGAAGAACCCAATATTAAATTGGTGATCCAACTAAGATCTATGACGATGGCACTTGATCTCACATGATGATGATCAAGAACACATATATAGGAGTATATATGTATATAGGGTCAAACAAAATTGGATAGGTTCGCGGACACAGCGAACACTCTAACTTAACCTCTACTTTAAGCAATATACGAGATGCAATTGTGCATCCATGCGTGATGGACGTATGAGTAACTTGTTTTAAGTGTATTATATCTTTTGAGGTTCGAGACATGTATATATATGGATATATGACATTGTTCTAAATTCTTCACTGGCTAGAAGTCACTATTGATTGACTCTAAGCCAAGTAATTGATGATTAAGTTCTACAAATCATAGGTAAGTTAAGTGATGATTAAGTTCTACAAATCATAGGTAAGGAGTTACCAATTTAATTGCATATGTGTATGTTATTGGAACATAGTACAGGACTTGACCCAATGAAATAAACATATGGATTGTGTTAAGTGTCATTGTTTATTTCATATAAGTTTGATTCTAAGTTTGAGATGTTCACCTTTTCCACATGAGGATAGGTTCAATAAATATCGTCTAACGTTGATTCCTGATAAAGGCTGCTATAAGGACTTTATTTATGTTCTCTTGAATTGTGCGGGAAAAAGTTGTTCATCAAGAAAACCGTATGTCCCTCATTAGTATACCTAGTGAGTGACGATATCTGTTTGGGCCCCTTGATGGGCTAGGGAACCCTAGCCTTCTCTCTCCTCTTTCCTAGGCGCCTCCATAGCTGCCCCCTTTCATCTCCCTTCCTAAGCTCATGTGTTGAGCACCACACATCTCTTTCTCTCCATTAAATAGTTAAGTAGAGAAATAAGGTGATTAGCAAGAGATTCAAGAGAACTAGCATTCTCTTGAGCTTGGTGGTGGATCCTTGGTGGGCTAGAGGCAACCATAGGTGGTGGAGGTGGTGGAGCACGCACCCCATCGACTCCCATGCCATGGATTCGAGCCTCATGGATGCTATTTCATGAGAGGTATAACTTTCTCCTACTTGTTCTCATTGTTTTGATGTGTGAATGCTTCTAGCACTAGATCTATGGTGTTTAGTTGTGATTTCTTACTATTTGATGGCACAAAAAATGGAATTAAACACTTCCTAACAAATAACATTATCTCCAATTCCTCTTGCCAAACCAAGACTTATAGTTATAACTTATGTCACGCAAAAATTCAAGCTGCTTTACTTGTACCCGTTTAATTAAGTACAATCATTTATCAAAGAGAAGAATGAGTTATTAACTATAACAATAAAGATTTGCCCGGTAGTGTGTATTTTCAAAATAAACAAAACGTGCCGAAATGCAACACCTTGTATATATGGTGAGACTACTTATCCACAAAAAAATAAATGACGATAGGGATTTAATGAAATAATAAAAAAGGCACAGTAAGAGAGAGAATATTCCCATAGTTAAAACTTAAAAACATTGAAGTGCCACGAGAAATGAAAAGGTTAGATAAAAATTGTGACAACTTTATTATGAAACTGAATATAAAAAAAAAAACTTTATTATGAAACTAAATATAAATATGGATCAGCTTACGAACAAACATCATCATAAAGGGCCAATTCCACCTACTCCTGAAATACCTATTAGCAATAAAAATAACTTTATCCTAGTGTTGAACCCTAAAATATTGTCATATTTACATGGTGAACCATGATGAATTTTGGAACCATTATACACAAATGGATTGGACGTTTGATATACAAATAAATTTTCAAGAGTGGCTTGGAAATTATTTCAGATTAATCGGGCGATTATATTAACGGTCCAAAATTTCAAACCCTGCCGAGATAAGTGGTCCCATATTTTCATGTCTATATTAATACTAATATTAACATGATATCATGTTAATTTGGTATATAATATTCACTTGGGGCAAAATACATTTATTTGGATCCATGGAGACTACAAGCCATGCTTCAAAAATATAGTATAAATAATTATATAATTTCATGAGAAATTGTGTAATTATATATCACATTGCAACGAGAATACAAGATTGGCACTTATGGACAGTACTAGATGCATCAAGATTCGTTCATGATCCATATTCAATTAAAAGATGCAATACTTTTTTTGGTCCAGTCTGCATCGGCCCAATGAGCAAACACAATAAATAAAAAAAAAACTTGAAGCCCATGTAAAAAAAAAAGAGAAACACGCAGCCCATGAGTCATATCGGCCCAACCTTCTACTTCATCTTCTCCTCCGCTTCATTACTGTTCCCCCCATCGCCGTCTCCTCTCGCGTGATGCTGAGACACGAAGCCAGACCCCCTTCTCTGTTCTCTTCAATTGATGCCACGTTGCTCTGCATTTAATGCCCACTGACACTGGCAGTGGAGAAAAGAATCTCATTGCTCCAGTGCTCCCATCAAAACCCGCTTCTATGATCCGCATATGGCCACGACAGCTCAATGTGCTTCCTTATCCTCTTATCCGACATGATACTTAATTGGAGTTTAATTAGGCGTGGTAAAGAGGAGAGAATCTTGAGTCTAACAGTAATTCTTCATCCTTGCCCTCCAGTGGACGCCAGAGGGAGGTGGCTCAATTGCTCAAATTCTGTAAAGTTCAATGCTGCTAAATTATGAAGAAGGAAGCTCAGTTGATTCAAATTCATAGTCAAGCCATAATCAGGAAGCATCAGTGAAGGTGTAAGAGTCACTAATTGAAAGAATTAATGGAGCAAATCCATGGTGACAGGGAGCAGCCATGAATGAGCTAAATGCCATATTCTAAATTCTAAAAACAAAAAGGAAGACAACTGATGAATGCGCATCATTTTGGATAGAGTAATGCTTCAAGAATACAAATGCAGTGGCTAAATAATAAAAAAAGGGGAGGCAGTTAACAACAAGACAAAACATGGAAATAACAAGATATGTTATCGGGGCTCTGGTGGTACAAAATAAAAATTGGAATATGAAAAGGGAGAGGGAGTAAATTGAGGAGAAGTTGGATTGATACGGCACAGAAAGGATTTGAGAAACCATACTCAGGATATGATCTTCAAATACTATGATTGCCTCACTGCTACTAACAACTGGTGAAGCACAATCAAAATAGATAGCAATAAAGAAGCTTGGAACCCCTATGCGTATGAGTAAATGGAGAATAGTAAAGGGCTGTATGGAATGGGTGAAATTCCTAAAGAAGGCAGCAGGGGTAAAACTGTCTTTTTCTCTCAAAATGCACATAATTGGTGCCCTCTACAGCAACCAATCTGATTTCCTTATAAATAAGGCGCCTCAGAAACCATGCAAGAAAAGAAGAGAGCAATCCACAGTCACAAACCCAATTTCCTACACGCAGCCATCTGTGAGAAGTTGAAGGAGAGAGTAATTTGAGTGTTTAGGATAGCTACTTAAAAAAAAAAAGCAAAAAAAAAGTGTGTAATAAGCTTCATATTTCTAGCAGTAGGAGCTACTTAATCTACTCCTTTGTGTAATTTGAGTAAGTAAAGTAAGAAGGTTGTTTCTTTGTAACACTTTTATATTTCTGGTTTCATATTCACATAGGCACAATGTGAGAAATAATCTAAAGAACGTTATGTAAATATGTAGGTAAAACATACTAATCTAATATTAATAGCATATATATATATATTAAAAATATATATATAAAAAAAAGGTGTGTTAGTAAAAGCCATGGCTTCGTGTTTTCATCAGTAAGAGATATTTGATTTTCCCTTTGTGTAATCTGTTTAAGGTAAGAAAGTTTCTATAATTATCCATCTCTTTGTTTCTGGTTTCATATACCAATAATAACAATGTGATAAATAAGTATAAAATGCTCATGTAAATAAACTAACTGGACCTTAGTAAAGCATATGCATCAAAAAAAAAAAAAAAAACAAAAGAAAAAAAGCAAGGAAGTTTAGCGGGCGTTTTAGTTGCATATTTTCTGCAAGTCATCAAATCTACTTCTTTGTGTGTTATATCTGGTAATAGAAGAGATTGTATTTGCTCTCTCTGAAGTACTTGTTTTTCTTTCTTTTTTTTTTTGTTTTACTCTTATCACACACATATTGAAACATTTGGATATATGCATCTATAAAAAAAATGTAGAAGAGTAATTCAAATAATAGTCTTGTAAATATGTAAATAACTAACTTAACAGTCATTAAGCATATGTATCAAAGTAAAAATTATACAAAACAAAACTAAAAAAAAAAAGGAATGGACAGCAGGGATTACAATGGACAGCAGGTACCATAAAAAGGACATCAGGTACAAAGAAAAAAATGGACAGCAGGTTGAGACTCACACCTCGCCAATGCATTGAAGAAGGAGGTGCATCACCAAGCCATGGAGGGAGAAGGCAGCAAGGATAGGTGCAAATGGGAGTGTTGTGTCAGCTCTATATCGAAATGATATTGGGTTGGTACTATATCTCTCTCATGAGCACGTATCAATATGTTTCTATGTCCCTGCAGCCTATGGAGAATTGCACAACTCACCTTGCACAAACAGTGGAGGAAGTACCCATCATCACCACAGTCTAGGAGTTTCACACGCTGACCTGATGATACATCATCCCTCAGGGGCTGCAGTCACGCCCATCAGCATGCCAACATTGCATCATCAATCTTCTTATGCCACTGGGAAGCAAGCAGCAGCAAAGGAAACACCCATAGCTTGTCGCCATAGCCATGGCCAAGCTGTGGTGAAGTTTTGATTAAGAGCAGTTGGTGATCAAATTGATGGCACATTCGTATTCAAGGATATGTCATTATGATCTCAGGCCAACTTTCAACCCATCACAGCTTCCAGATGGCTGTATCGACCAACTTGCCACCATGGCAGATTCGAGCCAAGTCGAAACATCATGCCCGAGCCATCCAAATCCCAAATTGATGAAATACTTGGCTTCTCCAATATCCCACGATGCTCTCGAATCCCTCACCTTAGACTTGCCGCCGCTGGAAGTGCTCAATTGATGTCAACCCTTTTCCGAAACCCTAGGAGTCAATCACGGTGGAACAGCGATATCTATGCCCGATTAATGGGTCCTACCAGCCCAGGGAGGTTCCATGATGCTGTTTGACCCTACTATGGGGCTTGATGATCACTAGAGGAGCTCAATCGAGCAATCATGGAGGGAGCTTCGTCGACAGATCGAGAATGGAGAAAGAAAAGAGAGAGGAGAAGGTTTTATGTCCTTCATTCTGCCTACTCTCGGCACACGGCTAACGTTCAAGACCATAACCCGACAGTTCTCGGTCCACCAATTTATCCACAATGAGCCCAGCGCACGGAGATAAGAGAATAGTTTTAACGAAAACAGTCCCAAAATCATCGATCTTCTGTGGCATGGTTCGTGTGGCGAGTGGGTTTCGTGAAGCGATTAACTGACAGCCAAGGTGGACCAATAATCTGCTGCCATCTGGCGATTCCTCTGACCAGAGATGGCGCTGTTGACCCCTCTCTCTGCTTATTTGGACAAATCAGGAGCTGCAACATGGAAATTCTGCTGATGTGGCACAATCTCATTGCTGGAAACTTCAAAAATTCATAGAAATTCAACCGTAACTCAGAAAAATCCAAAACAAATTTCTATAAATCCAGAAAAATGAAAAGAATATTATCATGCCAAAACCATAACTAAATTCCTTGCATAAGAATTTCAAATCCAAATTCTAAATTTCAGCCAACCTCAAATTGCCACATCACCCTATGATTTATTCAAAAATCCAATAACCTTCAAAAATTCACCAAAAATCATAGGAAGTTCAGAAAAATGTGAGAAAAATTCCTGCAAACTTAGAAAAATGTTGGAAATCTATTTTGCTGATCATCATCACCAAAAACACTATCAAAAATATTAAGACCATTATTTCATTCGAAACCCGACAATCAGGAACCCTTTTTGGCTCGAATAAAATGGCTCAAAGGCTCATAATCAAAACTAAAGGAAGCACGGACAACATCTCAACAAAGAGAAAACTTCACACTCACCTGAAGAATTCAAGTAACCTTAAGAAGAAAAAGAAAAAAATAAATAAATAAAAGAAGAAAGAGGGAGAAAGAGCACCTTTCACCCAATCAGGAGGATCTCCATGAAGCATAAAATAAAAATAAGTTTCTCAGGCCTGGTGGATCATACTGGAGTACCCTGGTGATCAAATTCAAGGCTTATTGGTGAAATAATTTAAGCTCAATGTTGAGAATCTGATTTCAATATTGTGAGTCTGGTTGAATTGCGACTCGCTAACCAAGATCGGTTACAACGGACACCAGAAGCAAATAATCCAGGATGAGACCGACATCAGGACCGTCGAATCAAACCTGGATTGAAGAATTCAAAACATAAATATCTCTCATTGGTGCTTGAGGAAACTAAAATTGAAGAGTCCGGTCAGGAACTGGATATCACTTTCATCATCTGACTCTTGGTTAAGACCCGATAGCCGAGGCTACGCACCCTGTTCGAGGACCAACTGTCACTCTTCAACGGATGGTTAAGGACCCATAACTGAGGTTATGTACCCTGTCCAAGAACCACTGTCTCCATTCAACGATTGGTTAAGGATTGATAGCTGAGGCTATGTTCCCCGTTTAAGGACCAATCATCTTTTCATCAACGATTAGTTAAGGACCCATAACTGAGGTTATGTACCCTTTCCGAGGACTAATTGTCTTTATCGATGGCTGGTCAAGGACCGATAGCCGAGGCATCGTTCCCTGTCCTAGGACCAACTGTCACCCCGCACGTGAGAAGGCCATAGGGAGTCCGACTCATGTAGCACCCGCGCGCACCCTTATCTTTGACACAGACCCGAGGGTGGTGTCACGGCGCCTACAAGCCAAATGGACGGCGTCGTTATTTCAAAGGTTCGGGTGGGAGCCGAACGGTCTATTGACATCTGACTGGGCACCAGATGAAGTTCAAACGCTTTGATTAGACGAAGCATTGATTTGATATCTTGGCTAGATATCTGGTATCACTTCAAATGTTTCGAATGATAATTGGATCGTTTATCCGATATCCTGACTGGCAACCAGGTATCAACTTGACGTTTCGAGTGGCAGTTGAAACGAAGATCAACGCTTCGAATGGGAGTCGGAGTATTTATCTGATATCCTGGCTAGATACCAGGTATCTCTTTAAATATTCCGAAAGAAAATCGAATCGTCTCTTGAACATCTGACTGGCGATAGATGTTTTGCTGCAACGCTTCAAGTAAACAGCTGGATCATTTGCTTGACACCTTGGCTAGAAACCAGGTATCAATGCAATGCTCTAAACGGTAATTGAATCGTGTCACTACCGTCTGGCTGGCAACCAGACGTCTCTTTCAACAGTTTGAGTGACAGTCAAACTTTATCGGTATCTTGGTTGGCAACTGGATATCGTTTGTAGGTTTTCGAATGGCAACCGAAACGAAGATAAACGTTTCGAGTGAAAATCGGGTTACATTTTGGTGGATACAAGGTATCACCTCAAATGGCTCGAATAATAACCAAAACGAAGGTCAACGCTTCGAATAAAATCGGGTTATACCTTAAATGACTCGAATAATAATCGAATCGTCTCATTTGAACGCTTCAGACTAAGGCTGGACTGTTCATGGACACCTGCTGGACAGATGTCTCCTCAACGTTTCAAGGAGCAATTGGATCATTTACCGGATATCTCGGCTGGCCACCGGATATCAATGGGATGCTCTAAGTGGAAATTGAACCGTTTCTTTCAACAGTTTGAGTGGCAGTCAAACCGTCTTCACTTAGACGTTTCGGAATAGCCGCCGGAACGCGCTTCAACGCTTTGAATGGAGTTTGGACCATTTACCGATATCCTGGCTGGATACCAGATATCACTCTAAATGGTTTAAACAACAATCAAACCGTCTCTTCAAGATTCTGGTCAGGAACCAGGAACTATTTCAACACGCCGGAAGGGAACCGGATTGTGTCTCTGACGTTGCCAGATGTCACTTTGACAACGCTTCCGCTGATAGCCGAACCGTTGAAGATATCAAGATTAACGAGCGCCAGATCGTCTTTTAATGCTCTACTCCCACGTGACGAGCATTTACCCGCAGTCAGGTTAGACCAAGGGGCAGTCTGCCTGGTTAGCACCCGCGCGCACATTTGACGCCCAAAAGCTTAAAGCCCGGCGAAGTCATCGACATCTACAAGCCCACAGGCCCGATGTTAAGCGTAATGTCTACAAACTCTGTGGCCTAAGAGTCCGACATTATCGAAAAAAAAAAAGAAGAAAAAGAAAAATCTATAAAGATCCTCAGCACCAAATAAAAAGAAACTTGGCAAAAAGCCGGAAGTTACAATAACCCGATCTTTTGGGAATTTCAAATACCCGCTTCGGGAAGTCCATGCCTCCAAGCCGTAAGATCCAAATTCCAAGCCGTAAAATCCAAACTCCAAGCCGTAAAATCCAAATTCAAGAGCCTAAAATCATGAGCCACCCCGATAATATCTAAAGAGCCATTATCCAAGAGCCAACCATTTCTCACATCATAAGGAGAAATCACCGAAGTCCAAGCAACAAAGATCAATCGAGACCTCTCCAAATCATAAGCCTTAAAGACTGTTGTCCCTGCAATACCAAGTCCATTCAAATAAACAAATATAACACTAACACTGTATAATAGTCATGGTAGTAGTAATAATAATAAAAAAAAAGATATAAACGCATGCTAGGATTACAAATTGCATATTTACAATTCCCTAATAGCTTATGATGCATATCCTTTGATTTTTCCGATCTAGAGGTTCTCCAGACCATGTCGGAGGTAATTAACAGTAGGGGCTTGCGCCTACTGGAAAAAAAGGACCCCTCTCAAATAATAAACTCTCGTGGGAACTCAAGACCGTACCGTTATTTCTCCTCTGGGAAGTATCAGTATCGGCATTCTTGAGGCTCGCGAGGGGTATCTGATCCGCATTCTTTTCCCCCTCTGTTTCCTCTGTTTGAAACACGAGGGCCGCGAAAAAGTGCGAGACACCTAGCTAACTGCACATCATATCAAATCAAAATAAAAAATATAAATAAAGATGCGTAGGTGTCATGGTCATTTAGTTAAATGTGATTCGACGCTCCAAGTATTGTGAAATTACAATTTTTTCAATTTCTGTAACGTGATATTTTGTAACTATTTGTGTGCCGAATATTATTGCTCATAAACCTGACCCACTTCACCAACTCCACCAACATTCAATAATTTGACAATGCATTGTTTTTGTTTTTCATTTTTGTGACCCCTTCCTATTTTCATTTTAATCATGCCTCCGTCTCTTTTTTTTGTTGCAAGCATAACAATCTATTCATAATCAACCATTATTAAATAATAAGGTTTTAAATTTATATTAATATGTCAAATTTCGAGCGAAACTCGATCAATTAGCCCTAGTATTAGATCAAAATTAAGTCAACTATGTGTCTTCATGCATCTAAAGTGTTAATTAAAAGCCCTGGCCGCTATGAAAAGCGGCCGGAAATAGTTTTTTTTTTCTTTTTTTATAATTTTTTAAATAAATTAAAAATAGTCATACCAATCATTAATATTAGCAAGATTTTTTTGAGCAGAAAATTTATGTCAAGTTTATATAGCGACTTTCTATGAAAAAATTACTAATTTTGAACTTATAAATTTTGACAAGTTTTTTTATGACATATTTTTTATATTTTACATAGCACAGCAAAACTGCGATTGTCATGTCTAGTAACATGACAGTCTAGTAACAATTATATAGAGAGCAACGTTATAATTTAATTGATCCAAGACATGATTTGCATTTAAAAAAATATCCTACATGTATATTATTTTCTACTCTCTATATTAAAAAAAAAATTCATGTATTGTAAAGAGTTCTACTAATGTAAAACTATATATAACAGCTCAAATTAGTTTTTTATGTATGAACGATCGATCTAACATGTCCACTATGTTTTCCATATCAATAATTAGTACAATTATATGATTACCAACTTGTATTACATACACATTTTGTTAGTTTATTAATAAATCACACGATAAAGCAATTAAATTTACTAGTGAACGCGGTAAAAAATACATGATGTAGCATGATTTAAAAAAAATACTTTTTGCAGTGCATCATGGTACATATTGGATCCGGATTGAAATATATTTGTACCTTCAATGCATCAACAGTTGAAGCAGAGAGCATCACTTTGTTCAATAAATTTGCAGCATTTATATCTCCAAAAACCAATAAATCAAACCAAAGTAAGGTTAAAATCTCATACGTATACAACATGTGAAAAACATTGTTAAGTGTTAAATTTAAGGAGAAACTCATGATATCTGCATGCTAAATTTAAGGAGTAATTATGTCCCATTTTTCCGACGTTCCTGGCTTCCTGCTGCTTGGAATCGCTTTAGACCCAAGTTGCACGATGCTTACGTCAGGCATTTGTTAAAGATGGCAGTAAGAGCATTGACAGGAAAAAAAAAATTTTTGAACGTAAAACTGTAGAAGTTTTGACGCTATTTTGACGAGGAATCAGATCCTCTGGTCGGCGACCACGTGGTCGGCGCGTGATCCGGACCGTCTGATTTAATCTCAATGGCTAAAAATGCCCCGTGCATAATAGGCAGGACCGGTTGGCCCGAAAAAAATGAACCGTTGAGATTAAATCGGACGGCTAGGATCACGCGCCGACCACGTGGTCGGCACATTTCTGCCGACCAGAGGATCCGTTCCCATTTTGACGAACCCCAATCTAACCAAAGGAGAGTACCAAACATTATTGCAGTATTCGACACAAACAAGCACGCAGCCGCTCCAATATCCACACCGAGAGAAAAGATTAATCAAGCCTAAAGAGGTGTATGCAACTCGACATAGCTCGGAATGTTTTTGTCGTAAAAAAAATTAAGCTTGCGTCCAGTTGCTGGCTACTTCTGTGGAAACGAATAAATTAATTAAGCTCAAAAACAGGTCAAAATAGAAATACAAGTAAAAATAGTTATATATGCTTACAATTTTTACACTTTTTTCCCTCATTGTTCATCCTTGAACTGCACTTTGTTTGATTGTTTTTGCTCATCTTGTTGATAGCATGCACTATCTGTTGGGTTCTCATCATTCGTCTAGACCCATCTACAAATTTAACAGAATTTTTTTTTTTTTTTTGTGCACACAAATTAATACTAAAGTTACGTGCCCTTAACATGCTCGACAGAATTCTTGACAGTCGTTGTCAAACTTTTTTTAAAAAAATAAAAACTCATCAATCTAAATGTGTTGAGGCCGTGTTCCAGAATCAATTTCAAGGGAGATAAATCTTGAGTGACCATCTGATTAGAAGGTGTGTTTTTTGGACTAGATAGCGACTACCTAGTAAAGTAAAAAAATTTCAAGGAAGACAATTCAAGATTGCAAAGCTTGGGTTGCTTTTTGTTAGTGCTATTACTAATCATTTTTTATAGTCGGGTTGTACATAGGCATTATAGAACAGTAATTTGTACACTCTTTTTTATTTCTTCTTTTAATTTTATTTTCACTTTTTTATTTTACTTGTACCAATCTTTAATGGTTCAATGAAAATTGTAGGAGGACTTTCGTCCACCTACCTTCAAAAAAAGTAAAAAAATAAAAAATAAAAAAAAGCTAAGCTAAGCCAATAGAAGAGAGGTAAGATTAGAGTAGGCGGAATAGAGTGAAATCATAGTGAAAATTGAATAAATTATTACTCCGAAATTGTAATTTTCGATTTGGAGGTGGGTCTTATCTTTTCACCACTCCTCTCACCTAACATCCTCTGCTTTCATTATTTTTTGGAGCACAGCCTTAAAAAAATGGACTGGATCAAATCATATACACGATAAAAATATCATCATAATACTGTTGAAAGTAGCAAAATTATGATGTATTTTTCGTCTTTTTACCTGGGGAGATGGTCGTTGTCTGTAATCTTTTTTATATAAGAAATTCTGTTTGTAGAGACATCGTTGGGTCTTATTATAAAACTGTAGTATCACTTTGTTAAAATTTATTAGATGCCCATTAATTTTCGGTCTCAATTATGTTATTTTCGAAAAATAGGCATGTTTTATAATTATATTCATCGAAAAATATGAATAGTTAAACAGGTAGGCTTATAATGTGACAGGACTCAGGAGAATAAAATCCTGTTTGGTTAAACAGTAAAAATGTACGCCATTATTAGCAAATTTACACAGTTTGGACAATGCATGCCATTCTTAGAATAAGCCCTTGTTCGAAATTGCTAATTCTTGGTGGTACCAAACATTCTAAGTCGAGAACAAGCCGAATTGCTTGTTCCGATCCTTTGTTCTTGTTCCAACATTTTGTTAGAACTAGAATAGAACAAGCATGGAACTAAGCATTCATGATCTTTGTTCTTGTTCTTATTCTTAACTTATCATCCAAACAACATTTCTAAATGAATGAATAAACAATTCTTCACCATTTCTTATTTGCCATCCTTGTTCTTGAACAAATTATTCTATTTTTATTCACCACACTTCCAAACATCCCAAGGCATATTGAATGTCAATGTCAGTTCAAGCATGTCTGATTTTAGTTGAAAGAAAAGTACATTTTTACCAAAATTAGCGTACATTTTTCAGTTCACGCAAGTCCAATTTTCTAGCACAGCAAAAATGACAAATCAAAAGCTTATATCCATAAAAAGTGATAAATTTTTAAAGAGTTCAAGTAATAGTTTATCGGTTGTTTTTGAAAGTTCGGAAAATCCGTTCTCATTCCATATGAACTAGCCAGACATTACTTAGCATTACATAATCAATGTAGTAATATATTTTTGCATAAATAACATTATCATCACTTACAAATTACCATTTTGAACATTTTTTTTAAATTCATTCCTGCTTCACGTGATTAATTTTTCTACGCAAACACTATCTAGGATCTAATTGACTTTCAAAAAGTTCAGATTGTATATATATAGCACTATCTAGGATTTCATTCACTTTCAAAAAGTTCAAGTCCAATGCATTGGACGGACTGCACACATTCTCGAACTTTTAAGTCACAAACAACCGATCGAAATCGTTTAATAAATTTTTAATATTAAAATCTAGTATATAAAATGGTGATAACTCACTTCAATCATGCATATATGCATATATGCGAGTGCTTTATATATAATTCTAGAATTTTTCGATTTTATTTAGAATGTCCATAGCATAACCGAATTCAATATTATAAATAAAGATGTGTGGGTGTCGGAATCCTTTAATTAAATATCATCCGACACTCCAAGCATTGTGAAATAGTTGTGCAATAGCAGTTTTTCTGTTTTCTATAATGTGATACTTTGTAACCAATTGTGTGTCGGGTATTATTGCTCATAAAACTAACTCGGTTCAACATCATATAATAATTTGGCAACATATTATTTTGTTTCTGATTTTTGTGACCCCTTCCTATTTTCATTTTCATCATGTCTCCATCTCTTTTGTGTTGCTTAAAGTCCCTCTCCACCTTAATTTCTCTTCATCACCATTCTTAATTTCGGTTTACAAAATATAAATTAAATTCATTTAATTGAAAAATAGAAAAAACATCATATCTTTTACGATATATATTTTTTTTATATAAGTCATTTATAAACATATTACATTTCATGAATAATAAACATAATAAAAATCATATTAATCATATTATTTCAGATAATTATAACTATATTTACACACATATAATTTTTTCTTTAAATTGATTGAAATCTTTAAATTTAATCAAATCAAATTACCTACAATAACTAAACTGTATTTCTAAAAATAAATATATCTTAACCATATATCCAAAAATGAACATAATTAAATTATAGAAACATAATAAAAATATTCTTATTATAGATATCTACATCGAGCTAAGCTCGATATGTCCCTCTAGTTATAAATACATGTTAGGGAGATTTCATACTAGGGTTTTGACCCAAATTGGCCCTAATTTACTGTTAATTTTATGTGTTTCTAACTTATTTTCTGCATATAATTGTTAGATATAGGTACTTCTATGCCCTTTTAAGTTTTTATAGGATTTATTTTGGATCTGGAAGTTTTTGTACGATTTTTGGAGCAATTGAGCGACCTAGCTTGCCATTTGAGCGGACAGATAGAAGAAGACAGTTGAGGACGCATCTGCTAACAACCAGGCAGGCAGCTTGAAGTCTAAGCGGACCGCAAGCATGGAATTTGACAGTTTTCAATCCGAGCAGTTTTTCTCAACCTTACTTCCTCTCATGCGCTTACTGGACAAAAATCGCAATAATTGGCGCGATCGGCATATCTGGAGGTTACAAGGCAACATTATAAAAGGACCAGAAGGCGAAGAAGAAAGGGAGTTCGGGAGAGAGAGAAAACACCACTAGAGTGATCCAGGACTACAACTTCTGAGCCTTCAGGCGATTGCTTGGCCCCTAGGTTGGCCGCTTGATGCTCGAGGCAGAGAAGATAGCTGAGGAAAACCGAGTTTATTTGTTGTAATCTCTTCTTTTCCTTCAACTATTCCAGATCTGATGTTTGATACCTGTGTTTTAATGATGATCTGTAAAAGCTAAATACAGTTAGGGGCGTAGTTGTGAACCTATGGTTTAGTTTAATTAAGTATGTTTTAATTAGTTTATATTTGATCTTTTGTGTTATCGATCTTTGTGATTTATCCTTAATTGTTGTTCTGAATTATTTTCGAGTAGATTTGGTATTTTCGTGTTGAGTTTAGGCCAAACTCAAGTCTAGGAGTTTAAACCCAACCAAGCTTAAGACAATTCTGCAACAACGTACCCTCAGATGGCAACTAATCGAAAGATGAAAGCCTAGATCAAGAATCAGAAATGATGAAGTCTAATCTCAATAAATGAAAGTTGAGAGATATCTTAAGACCCAAAAATCATAACTGTCGACCCTCAGTTAAGAAGTGAAAGTTGACACTTAGGGTAGATAAGGGAGTTAGTCATAACGTTAGTCAGACCTTGACCTAGACGAAAGTTAGGATTAAGTATGGTTAATCATTATCTATCTCACACAAAGGACCAAATAGGCTAGTTAAACTACTCAGTTATCGGTTTGGAATAGAAATTGTACTTGGATTATTCGATTGTTATCTGTGCAAACTTAGAAATAAGTAGACCGCCTAAGTCCAGTCGACCTTCAGCGATTCGAGCGGTCGACTACGAAAGTAGTCGAGTCGCTCGCATCCGAAACTAAACTAGAAAGTGAACAACTCAGTCCCCTAGTTTACAATTTCATCAGGTTTTATCTCGATTTCCACGAATTCCATAGTTTAGCAAGTTCAAATAGTTTTGGTTTAATCCATCAATTATCCGAATCTTATTATCCTACTTGTTATCCTAGTTTCATTTAGCTTAGATTTAAGAGCAAACTCTCTGTGTAATTGAACAGTCCGTCCCTGAGTTCGACAACATGTCTATACTAATTAAGTTAATTTAGTGGCTGAATTGAGTATAAATCGGTTTTTATTATTTCGGTAAAGCTTCTCAAACAACTATAGAGTAAATTCTCATCAATACGGATGGTAAGCACTCCAACCTAAGTTTCTATCAATGATATCCGGTATTTTCTTAAAAAAAAAATGATATCTGAAGTTCTCAATTGGAAAAGAAAATGAGGCCCAGAAGGATTAGCTTTTGCTTTTGAAAAAACAACATCACTGGAAACTGAGGCCCAAATCACCCAACAGTATACCCAGTACAAAACAGAGAATTGGACATATGAAACATGTCATAAAACAAAGTCTATAGTTTATCCTACTTAAAACATCAGTCGAGCATTTAATTTCCTAAGAATCTAAACAAAATTGAAATTGTAGATCAAGTTTTCTACATGGATAAAGAGTTGAGACATCCTTCCAGCTTCAGGAACTTGCGTCAGTTAAATTTCTTGACTTTAAACTTTTGACCAGATTTTTCCTTTTTAATATCTCATTATACGCTTGTAGACAATTTTGACTAGATTTTGTTTGTAGAGGTAGAAAGTGATTCACATGCTACATCTCTTTGACTTGAAATTTTTCTTTCCCCCTATTACAACAATGATGCTTGTTTATGCGCCAAACGTACACAACAATGCCATAGTTTCAATATCGCCACAATTACATTTGATAACTACAAGAAAGAAAAAATATCTTTTACTAACACCAAAATTCAAATCCTTGGCACTTTTTAAACTCTCTAAATTCCATGACTTCTACCCCGCAGCACAAATGTCATCAGCAAATTATCAACATGATTATTTATTCTTTTTAATATCAAAATGTGGTTGTCCAAGCCAGCAAAGTGATAGTAGTGTTATTTGTCTTTTATACTATAATTTTTTTAGTTGATTTAGAGTGAGAAAATAGACGTGGTTTAGCACCAATTAGCTTGTAATTGACAAAAAAGCTGCTTTCAATATAAGTAATAGTTGCATTGGAAACTACGGAACAAATTATTTTGAAAAGGTAAGGTACTGTTTCGTACACAATTTTTGGAAGCACAAATATGTCTGACTTTGATCATGACAATAAGCAAATAATAATTAAAGGAATCGGTATCACACTGGTTAACTGGTTTATTTATTCATCCTTTTTCATTTTTGGGGTATAACATGGTCCCAACATTAGGTTCCATCATTAGTTATGTGCACAATTTACCTAAGAAAAATCTAGCTAGCTAGCTAGAGTTGAAGCACAAATGGTACCACGGCTTGTCCTTTTGATTTGGTTACATGTTCCTGTCAAAACCTAGCTAGCAATATTATCTATTGGGTCTCGCATTAAATCCTCAAGACTTTGGGGGTATTTGTTTGTGTAGTAAGGAGTTGCATAAGTTAAGGATGCCTAAGTGTTTATGTAGTGTTATGTAATAGATGTTTGGTTGTGTAGTAAGGAAGAGTAACTTAATGCATGCATATATTCGTGTCAAAAGACTAAAATGTCCTTACATTTGAATTAATATTATGTATTAATAAGACATTATGACCTAATTATTTTTAATTATTAATGATAATAATAATCATTTTTATTATTATGATATATTAATAATCACTTTTAATTAAATATTATAAACATTATTAATTATTTAACAATAAAAAATTATTATTGATTAATTATTTTTAATTAATTCTTATTATTTAATTGTTATTGTTAATAATTAATATTACTTTTTAAATATTATTAATTATTAATTACGATTTTTTAATAATTATTATTACTTATTAAATATTATTAATTATTATAAAAATTAATTATATATGATAATAATACATCATTTTTGTTATTATGAAATATTAATAATTACTTTTAATTAATTATTATAAATATTATTAATTATTTAATGATAAAAATGTATTATTGATTAATTATTTTAATTATTATTATTAATTATGTTTTTCTAATAATTATTGTTATTTATTAAATATTATGATTAATTATTTCTAAGGGGTATTGTTGGAAAAAAAATTAAAGGGGATGGTGCATAACTTATGTAATCTATTTAGGTTGCATAAGTTACGCACCCTTAAGGCGTCTTATATAACGGGTGTTTGGTGACTTAAGGATGCATAACTTAAGTTGTGCACCCTTTTAAGTCACAAACAAACGCCCCCTTTATACTTATTTTAGGCAGCATTTGGTATCGAGTAAAATGGTTATAGCTCACCTCTCTCTGTTTTTTTTGCATAAAAAAAGTTCTTCCTGCATCTTAGTTTAATGGTGGATAACAGGATAAGTCAGAGATGTGGCAATATCAAGAGAGAAGTTTGAGAACAAATTCAATTCAATTAATTGCTTGCTGATTAATTTTTCGTGCCTTATTTTGTCCTATCACAATTAAATTAATGCAATAATCATCCTTAAAACAATAAAGAGTTGGTGCTTAATTTTAGATTTTTTTTTGTTTATTCCATAAATGATACATAATTGATATTTAGTTCATAGACCGACGTGATTCTCGAGCTTCTTATTATTAATAATTTTTTTTTAATATTTTTCGGTTGATAAGAAATCATGGACCAGCTATGCAAAATAGCTAAGAAAGTAAGAATATAATATATATATATATATATATATATATATATATATATATATTTTTTATTCTATCTTGTTCCGAAAGATTTATTATTATTTTTTTACTAGTATTCATCATAACATAAAGGATATTAAAGTTCCTTGGTATCAGTCACATATTTAATTCCATACTATCTCTATGAGTTCTATCATCTATGTTATATATTCCAATATATCTACGAAATAACATTTAAAAACTTTCATAGATAAAAGATTAACACCTCCGGTTCCTCTTGCCAAACCAAGATTTATACTTACATAACACGCAAAAATTCAAGCTGTTTTACTTATAGCCGTTTAATTAACCACAATAATTATTCAGAGACAAGCGTGAATGATTAACGAGATTGTGTGCATTTTCAAAATAACCAAAACGTGCCGAAATGTAACACCATGTATATGGTGAGTTGCTACTTATCTACAGAAAATAAATGATGATAAAGACTTTGATAAAATAATAAGAAAAGGCAGGAAAAAGGAGAGAGAGATTATCCCCATAGCTAAAACTTAAAAGACATTCAATTGCCACGATAAAATGAAAAGGTTAGATAAAAGTTAATGACAATTGTATTATTTTTTATTTTTCTAACTTTGTAACCTTTTTATTTTTTATTAATAAAATTGTATTAAATTTGGATTGCCACCTGGCCCTAAAAAAAAAAAAAGACAATTGTATTATGAAACTAAATTTGGATCAGCTTATGAAAAGATATCATCATAAAGGGCCAATTCCACACCTACTCTTGAAAATATCTATTAGCATTGATAAAATAACATTGTCCTAAGTGCATATATTAGATGAAAATTTAGTCAAGTATACGTGTCATCATTCATAACAATTAAATAGAGAGCAACGTTATTTAATCAATCCAAGACATTATTTGTATTAAATAAAACTCATCCTACGTATGCTATTTCCACTCGTTATATTAAAGAACTTAATTATATATTGTACCAAGAGTTCAATACTGGTGTAATAATATAACGGCTCAAGTTAATTCTCTTTATGTGCGAACGATCGATCTAACATATCCAATATGATATCCATATTGATAATTAGAAATTTAGAACCAATATACTGCCAAGTTGTATTTACGCACACAATTTGTTAGTTTATAAATAAATCACATGATAATGCAATTAAATTTACACGCGACTAAAAAACATGGTTTAGCGTGATTTAAAAAAAAAAAAATACTTTTTTGCAGTGCGTGGTACATATTGGATCCGGATTGAAATAAATATAAGTAACTTCAATGCATCAACAGTTGAAGCAGAGAACATCATTACCATGTTCAATCAATTTGCAGCATTTATATCTTCAAAAACCAATAAATCAAAACAACTAAACAAGTAAGGTTGGAAGATCACATAACATGTGAGAAACATTTCTGATTGTTAAATTTAAGGAGAAGTCCCATGTTATCTGGATGTTTTGAATTACAGTTTATGCATAATGTGAAAAGCAAGCTACTTATCGGTATGTTTTGAATTATAGTTCATGTATCATGTGAAAAGCAAGCTAAAATGAAAACAATTATATATATCTATTATAGGTAAGTGAAAAAAAAAAGATTTAGTACATCAAATCCATAAATTTAAATATCCAGTCACATGGAGACATTGATGCACCACGCCAGTCAAAATAAAGTACAACAAGCTAAAACCTCAAGAAAAGGAAAATAAAATTGAAAACACAAGTTATGACAAAGTCAACAAACTGGAGATTCGGATCATTTTCGCACAAATTACGTCATTTACTAAAATTAAAATGTAAACCAACGTGCGGCGTTGACAGAGATTGGCCAACAAATGCACTCCAAATAAATTATATTTATCTAAAAGACCAGGTGTTCTTCTCTTATTCGCTGGTCATCCTTCAAAGAGTAATTATTTACCCTCTTCATAATTTGCTTTATTTGTGTTTTAAAAAAAAAGGGAAAAAAATCTTTCTCCCATTTTTTCCACGTTTGTCCTGCAGCTTGGAATCTCCTTAGACCCAATTGGCAGATGCTTACGTCAGCATAAGTATTTCCTGCACCAGGTTCACATCCGTACATATTGTTTTCCGTTAGACAAACGTAGGTCTTCTCAAAATTAGACACGGTTTGGTTTATACGGATTTGGTCCATGTGTGAACAGAATAAACCCAACTTGCGTAAGCGCACGGTGTCACTAAAAGCGGAGCATCTTCTTGTGAAAGCACCCGGAGCATCTTTCTGTTGGGATTTTACCCCACTAAAAGTGGGTCCCGAGAGAACGACAGACGGCTGTCAGTTCTGCTTTCTTTGTACTCCGAGTGCATTCAATAATTTTGGTATTTAGCTGCTGGAGTCATCGTGTCCTCGTGAGGCAACTGCCAACCGGCTTTTCCACCTTCAAAAAATATCGCGAGGCAGCTAGTTGTTTGTTTGTCTTTTCCTTCCAAATTCTGAACGGAACTCTTCTATCATGTTTGTGACTGAATGGGACCCGCCAGTCAGTGTAGAAAACATTGGTGATGGTGAACCACGTCCAGGAATTTTGTTATGTATAAAGACTTGTCTCAAGGCAAACGGTCACCGCCCGTAATTTGACTGTCTTTCCGAAATTGCCCCTACTACAAGGGACTTTGCATTGCACGCCACCACTTAATTATTACGAAGAGTTCTTTTTTTTTTTTTTTTGTTCTTGTCGTTTCTAACTTGTCTTTTTAAGCGAATTTTGTGCTTAGAACCATGCGAATTTTGAAGTTTAGAGCAGTGTATGTTTAGGAAAATGCATTTTTCCAAATTGAAAGACCCTTTAACGTGGAATGCATTATTTTAACAAGTATGATAGCCTAACCTAATTGTTATTTTACATATGTCTTTCGATTTCATCAGTAAATATAACTTCAAAAAAAAAAGTGTAAATCAATTTCTTTGTCATACTTAAATGGTTATCAAATTTTAAATCAAGCTATATCTACATCTTAAGCTTCCAAATTAAAGGCCCTTGTTTTGATATGTAATTTTAGTCAATAATGATTTTTAAGTTGCGGTATGTTACATTATCTTTTAAATTTGATTTCATTGTGTTTTAACAAAAAAAAAAGTCCAATTCAGTAAATATAATTAGGCAAATGTATATCTATTTTTTAAATCAATCTCTATCAACATCTTAAGATATCTCTCCTACAAATGAAATAACATTAGTATCTTCTGCAGCAAATGGTTTTTATAGTTGATTAATTATTTAAACGGCTAAATTATACTTTATTGTAACCCAACATATAACACTGATAGATAATTAAACATGTTATTATATTTCTCGAGGCACCATCATAATAAGAATATCTCAATATTCTAAGACAATTAGTTCACTTAATAAATAAAAAAAAAGGTTTTGACTCTTGAGTTGAGTTTTCAATTTAGTCCTATAAAGTTAATGCTTTTCTCATTATCAAATATTATTGAGTGTCTGTGGAAATGCATTAGAACAATCATCAAAATATAAGTATGACATATAAAATTTCCGCATTAAATAAATGTTTTTAAATTAATTGGTTAATTGATTGAAATTATAGCACAAGCAACTAAATTTATTTTAAACAAAAAAAAATATTCAATAAAAGTTTAGTTTTTACTTTTTATTCTTTGGATGTTATTTGGTTTGATGGACGTAATTGATCTGTACAAAAAAAGGGAAAAAATTGTAGCAGATAAGTTAATTTCCCTCAAATAACATAAATTAATAATAAGATAAAAAGTTAAAAACCAATCATAGCATATTCTCAGAACAATTACAGTGACCACAAAACAATTAAAAAATAGTAAATCATCTTTCATCTTTAAAAAAACGTTTTACATACACCACATGTTAGATTAAAAAGTGCAAATCCAATCATCATGTCATTTTTAGATAGCCAAAGCGATAAGGAACAACAACCATAAAAAGGAGAATAATTTCGAAATATTCCAAGGACATGCGAGAAAAAAGTAACTTTATATTTTAATCGTCTCCGCTCAATTATTGACCGATAGAATATACAATCAAGCCAAATCAGCAAATGCATTCTTTATTGAACACTAAAAATAATAAATTCAGGCGTCTCTCTCATGCCTTACAAAAAACCATTCCATCCGTACAGAATTTATAAAAGCGCTCGCTAATTAATTACCTCCACGCCTTATATTTCCTTCGCCATTTCTCTCAGCCTTTTCGCTTCTTTTTCGCGCGTCGTTTGTTGAAGGTATGCTTTCATGCACCTCTCCCAATTGATTTTTGTTTGAATTTTAGTATTGTATTTGTGTGACTTTTCTATCGATTCATTCCCTTGGGACTCTTTGGTAAGAAACACGTGATCTCTGATTATAAAAGGCGCGAGCTTTTTTGGTAAAGGAATGATCAATTCTTGCATTTGATCTCGTTAATTTTATCTCTTTCCAATTGTCAAAAGTTCTCAATTTGAAGCATCTCTTAGGATTAGCAACTTGGGCAAGTTCTGAATTGGATATTTTGATGTCATATTGTCTCCTTATCGTGAGTTTTCACTTTATTTAAGGATTTATTGAATACGACCTCAGACTCCATTAGCCTAGCTCAATTGGTTTATGTTAAATTCTCAGGCTTAATTGAGTTGCTCGAGTGCAATTGAAGCATCTTCTCAATCTCTCAGCGTTATAATCATACTGGAATTGCGTGATTTCAGGTTAAAATGGAAGAAGAATGCTCCTCTTGGGTTACAAGAACAAAATTTTCACATTCACTTGTCCGGTCGAGCTCAGGCCGAGACACGGCGAATCAATTTGAAGCTTACTCTGTCCCTAATTCAAGATCCAGGAGTCTGAATTCAAATCAAGAGCTGAAACCGAGAACGAGGAGCTCTCTTTCAAACACATCCATGCCTCCGGTTCCACTTGTCCCATCGCCCAAAAAAAAGGTGGTGTCGAATTCAGAACTGGAATTGAAGAATTCAATTGCCTACTTGAGACAGACATCTTTAAGTGATTCGAGCTTGATTTGGCGTGTAAGGAGATCGAGTCTAGAAACACCTAAATCTAGAAGTTTAAATGAACCAAAAAGCCCTAAAAGCCCCAAAAGCCCCAAATCACCAGGGAGTTTCTCGTCCTATCCTAGCCGAACTCCAAGTTCCAATTCAAATTTTCAAAGAGCCAGTTCAAGTTTCGGTTCAGGCAATCCTAAAAGCCCCAAGTTTCATTCAAATTCCCCCAGAGTAAAGTCGATGCGCCGATCAGTATCTCCACTTCCAACTTCAATGGTGTCAGATATATTTAGAGAAGCAAGAAGTTCAAGCAAGAGATTTTCAACCCCACCTCCTAGTAGAAAACCATCTGTGAACAAAGCAAAGAGAGACTCGGGTAGAGTGGCTGCACTGGAGATGATGATGGAGCAGTGGACGGTAGATTTGTCGCAACTCTATGTGGGCCATAGGTTTGCCTCAGGGGCTTATAGTAAATTGTATCATGGTATTTACAAGGATAAACCGGTGGCTGTTAAGTTTATGCGGCAACCAGATGGGGAAGAAAATGAAGAGGTTTCTGCTAGGATAGAAAAGCAGTTTACAAGAGAGGTCACCAATTTGTCCCACTTGTACCACCGTAATATCATCAAGGTAATTTTTACTTAGATTGATATAATTTAAAATATCAATTTTCAGTTTAAGGCCTAGTAAATGCAAATTATTGAAGGAAAATTGTAGATGTACAATAGTCTGGCTACTGAGGCTTAGATCATCAAAGAAATCTGTATTTACATAATTTATTTGTACCTTCTTTGGTACAAAATTACCTTTTTTGACTATCATACCTCATTTTGCAAAGTTATACTTTGTTTTGACTTTTGTTATATTCTTTTACTGATTTTTAAGATTTATTGGATTACTGGCCATTTATTTAATGGCATGACATAGCTTTCTCTAACTTAGTGGACTCCTTTGTTATGCTATACAAAACATTGATGAGGAGTCTATTCAAATGTCAAATTTCTTTTATTATAGCTTTACTTCTGACTTGATATAAAGTTTTGTAATTGTACAAGCATTTGTAAAAGTCATAGCACTACAAAAATACTATAGCAATACTATCGATCGTGAACTTCCAACTACTTAGAGATTTAATATGATGAAAAAAAATAATCTTGCTAGTGAATCACTAGTACCAAAGTTATTTTGTTTTTTAGTTTTGACTTCTAACCATAAAAATTAGTAAGCTAAAAATTGTCATGCCAAAGCTATTTCTTAGTTTTGAGTTTTGTCATACAGCTAGTGGGTGCATGCAAAAACCCCCCTGTATATTGCATCATTACGGAGTACCTCCCAGGCGGGTCACTGAGATCATTTCTCCACAAGCTCGAGAACAAATCTCTGCCATTAAATAAAGTAATCTCAATTGCCTTGGAAGTTGCACGAGGGATGGAGTACATCCATTCCCAAGGCGTCATTCACCGGGATTTAAAGCCAGAAAATATTTTGTTCGACCAAGATTTTTGCGTGAAAATAGTCGATTTCGGTATTTCATGTGAGGAGGCATACTGTGATGTGCTGGAGGAGGATCCCGGAACATACCGGTGGATGGCACCAGAGATGATTCGACACAAGCGATATGGGCATAAGGTCGACATCTACAGTTTTGGATTGCTCTTGTGGGAGATGGTTACTGGCAGGACACCTTATGATGAAATGACACCTGTCCAGGCAGCATTTGCAGTTGTTGACAAGGTATGTTTTTTGTATATGTATTGTGGCAGCCTTGAATATTGTAGCGCCAGACTGGTATACTGGTTATAGTTGTGGAATTAAATCCTAGTTTAAGTAATCACGTGCTTCATTATTTTGCCCCTTTAGTGTCCTTGGTGCAATAGTAACTCAAGTTCATTATAATTAGGCCCTCATTGTAACCCAATAAAGTTGAGCTAAACTAATTTGTCCAATTTTGCCTGATAGGAGTTTCAAGTGATTTTATAAAATCTTTTAAAACACACTCATCTGTTTTTAACATTTTGGATTAAGCTGGAGGGGTAGTTCTGGTCTTTTCTTTTCAATAAAACTTAAATTAATAAATATGAATATTTACTTCATGTTGTTTTTTGACAATTTTTGCTCAAATTATGTATAATGAATACTTTTTGATGTCTTTTTATATATTTCTCATTCTAGAATTTGAGACCAACAATTCCAGCCAACTGTGCACCACCATTGCGGGCCCTCATAGAGCAATGCTGGTCCTCTGTGCCAGAAAAGAGGCCTGAGTTCTGGCAGATCGTCAGACTTCTAGAACAATTTGAGTCAGTTCTGGCCAGCGACGGGTCCCTTAATGGGCTCCAGAACCCGGCCTGTCAGGACCACAAGAAGTGGCTGAAAAACTGGATTCTACGGCTCAAGCCCAGTGGTCAAGCTGACCCTCCTGGCCCATATGTACCCAAGTTCTCTTAAGACCTCAAATTTTAATAGCGCAGAGTCGCACTGGTGCTGGAACTGGTAGCTGGCTATTTTAATTGGTTTACACCTGCCAGCTTATTGATGGTGCAGTGTGAATAATACCAATGTGCAGTAAATAGGAGATGGTACGAGGTTGGTATTGTTCATCACATCGGCATGGTTTTTGTAGAGATTGTATTGTAATTATCGCAGATTTTGTTTTCTTTTTTGACAGATCAATTTTAAATTCTATTTCCTTTCAATAGCCACCAATGCCAGCACACCCACCTGTTGAAGCACACATACCACAAAAGGAATACATTGCCCATGCCTTTCCTGATGAGCATTTTTTTTTTTTTATTTGATAGTCATCAGTGTTTGCTGTTCCCTATCCATATGTAGTTTTTCCTACGATGTGTGTGTTTTTTTATCTTTTTTTTTTTTTGTTTACTTTCTTTAGTACCGATTGGCTGTACATATTAACTACCAAATAATAGGTAAAAATTTCTTACTTATAACTATGGTATAATTGGAGATTTTTTCTTTTTCTTTTAGTTTTTGTTGCTGATTGTAATGGAGGTGGATCTGTTTTTCCCGTGAGACTATTATTAAAGTAAGGACATGCAATCAATATCAACTGCTTTTCTTTCTTTTGGGGTCATTTTCCACTGCTAGTTTAACAAAAGTGTTTTCTCCATCTAATCTTACTAAGATTTTCTTTTTTTCTATCTTGAAATTAAATAATCTATTATTAGTGGAATGCTTTAACTAAATGAAAGATGAGGGGAACCGTGAGAGCACTAACAAGACTTTTTTTCTTCTGGCTCATGCTATTGGGTCCATTTATAGTTATCGGATCCAAGAGATTTTCTATGTTACATAGTATACATACAAAACTTGATGATGAAAAATGCTTAGCGAGACAAACAAAATTATTAATATCACTTCTCTGTTTGCTCTCTTTTTTTTTTGTTCTTATCTTTTATCAACTGTACTTCCTTGATATGCTCTTCTCACTAGGAGTTCTATGTTGTCTCAAATCTTCTGTTGCACACACACGCCGCAAGTACACAACCAAAATTTCACTCTATAAAAACTCTACTTAAACTTGGTACTGGTACTAAAACTAGAGGTACAAAAATTATTTCTCACGCCACCTCTATCGCCATACTATGCAAATCAGAAGTTAACAGAGATTCTCTTCTCAATTTACTTCGCATCTCAGGATCTGGCACTGCCTTCATTGCTGGTGCTGGTACAGAAATCTCTGGTACCAACCTCTCTGATGTCACCATCCACTTGGATTGCATATACTCGTGCTTACGCCATGGCGCCATGTGCATTTTGTTCTCCTTCATACATTTCTTGGCTGATTCACACATTACCTTGATGACATTTCTGAGCTTCTCTGATTTCGCAACCAACAATTCTGGTAACGTGTTCACTAGTTTTCTGTACTCATTGCTTGCTCGTGCCATTTCAAACTCAGCTCGAAAATTGAGCTCTATGACAAATCGGATTGGTTTCTTGTTGCAGTTTTTGAACTCCACCATCACATCTATGTAGCTATGTTCGCCTGTCAGAATTATTAGTGACAAATGAGAAATGCATATAATTAATCAGAAAGTAACATCAGCTCCCACAGATATTTTTTAAACTTGATGAGGTATATTTGTTTTTTTCTTGACTTCTCACATGGTAAGCCAGCAATTTGCAAAACTAAAAGAAATAAATTACTTGGTTTGAATTTGATTTCTGATTTGGATACGTGTGGATATTATTATGCTTGGATTTTGGACAAATAAAGGAAGACTAACATGACATAGACCATTTTGGATTTTTGGTTGGGTCTTTCCTCATGCGTCATGATCTAGCTAGCTGAGAAGGTACTTCTATGATGGTGGAAAAGAAACTTTTGTAATTTTGACGCATAATTTTATAGGTGACGTGGCACTACTGTGAATATTGAAATAATCATCTTTAGTAAGTTTTCTTGCATGTGTTATAACTTGTAACAGCTTTGGGGACCATCCTAGCAAAAGCACTAGTTAGATACATATATAATATATTTTACTTTGAAAAAAATATATTCCACTTGCACATATGGTAGGTTTCTGTCTTTATAGTAAATAGCAAGTGATTCAATTTTATAGAGATCTTTATTATGCTTGAAAGCAATGTTCTCGATATCCTACCGACACCTCTACCGGCCAGTGGCCACAATCTGGTATTTTCCCAAAATTTCCTGGTATTTCATCTCTTAGTACCAGATTCTGCTGTTTCGATCAATGTTCCGGTACCTGGTATTACTGGAATTTTCCGGTAACCGGTAGGTTATTAGAAACACTGCTTGAAAGGATAACCATGTGTACCAGGTGTCACTAAATTCCACTGGTTGATTGCAAGACAAAAGTACTAATAGACTTTTAGGTTTCCTACAATTTTTGTTTGGACCCCTGAAATTTTAACATATAGGTAAAACAACGCTATATAGGTAATTGTGAAGGCAACCTGGAGCAATCACATAGGTGTCTGTATAAATCATTTTCATCACAATACAGTATTCAGCAAATCGCAGATAGAGAAATTAAGAAGGAGGTTTAGCGATAATAAATTTATGTTACTGCAACAATAACAGTGTTTTGTGTGTTCTTAGCATTATTTTTATCAATGAAAACTTGAATCATAATCAATTGCAAGGTTTTGTTATTTTAAACAAGTACCTGATGGAATTTCAGGTGATCGCCGCCATTTTGACTTGCAGAAAGCACTGTTATATCCAGCCTGCCGCAAAAGCTTGGTTATTTGTGAAAGCATGCAATTCCTGCAATACTCAATTGCCGACATGCGATTGGAGCAGGTGCAAGTTGAGTTGCTGGATTTGAACTTCCGCATTGCTTCTTCCGTTTTCATTCTTATCCTGTTCTCTGTTGCACTGTACTTTTCAAGCGCTTCCTGAAACAAGCAAGGGAATTTATTGTCAGATTGGTAATGGTGTCCTTGAAAGAACAATTGAATATGATTTTCCATGTTTGATTGCAAAATAATAGAATTGCATGCCTCTTTCATGAATTAATAACAAGAAATAGTTTACTAAGCAAAGAAAAATGGAAAATACCAACAAAGGTCTTTTCTATTAGGCCATATGCTATCCATAAAAGCCATGTTAATGGCTTTTCAATACTTGACAAAAACAAAGTTAGTGTTTACTATCAACTACTAAATGACCTTATTTAAAAAAAGTAAACAAAGAAGTTTATTTATCTCAAAATCAGTAAATGAAATAAGAAAAGATTAGGTTATTCTATTGCTTGAATTAAAGCAACTTATGGTCCTCTGTTTCAATAAAAAGGAACAAAAAAACCTAACAAAATACATTTTACTATAAATAATTGTTAAAAAAATGTATATGGTCTGAAAGAAATCATGAACATCTTCTTACATGGAGGAGCCGGCTTTGAGTCTCCCAGAAATCCTTGTCTTTCATCGCATCTCCGACCGAACCCTCGTCTTCATCTGCACTCTCCCATCCATTGCTTCTCTCTTTCTCTCCTCCTCGCTCTAACTCTTCAAAGAAGTCCAGAACCATTACCGACAAACTCATCTCCATTTCTTCTATCGCTTTTCCCATTAGTTCCTTTCTTGTTATTCCCCTCCCCTTTCCGGTTGGAGCTTTCAGTTTCTCTCTGCTTTAGGAGCCATAATTTGATCTCGGATATTTATGGGCGAAGTTTGTTCGTGTGGGTCTACGTGTGTTTGTGTGTGTATATGTTCGTTCGAAATTTCTATCTAAATTTTGTATTATAAAAAATAAAAGCAGGTCCCTCTATCTCCTTAAATGTATTTGGGAAGGCCCTGAAAGACCATTTAGTAAAAGAGACCTCAAAATCGAACTTGTAATAATATTTTGCTAAAATTCTTAGGTCTATTTGAAGCTGGATCCAAATTAAAACCAACTCCTCATTAAGCTGCAACTGACGGATATATTGGATTCCAAATTTCCAGGTATATAAATAACGTATATTATATCATTACAAATACATTAAAGCATTTTGTAAGCATTTTAAAGTAACAAAATAAATTTTCAATAATAAGCCTACATATATTTTGATATTCATATCATAATATTAGTAAATATATGGATAATGTGTGAGTAATTCAATAAAAAGAAAATAAGCCTACCAATATGGATAGCTTTTTTTAAGAGACCAAAAAAGACATATTTTTCTTGTTTAAGTGTGTGTGTGTAAAAATTTCGGTCTAAATTTTGCATCATGAAAAATAAAAGCAGGCCTCTTTTTTGTTTTTTTATTTATTATTATTATTTTTAAAGAGACCTCAAATTCAAACTTCTAATAATGCTTTGGTATAATTCTTACTTCAATAAATTAAGGTGCATCGAAATTAAAACCAAATCCACAATAAACTGCAAAACGGATAATTTTACGTCTACTAAATTCAAAGGAATAATTAACGAATATCATTACACATATGTACAATAATTAATAAGTATTTTAAAATAACAAAATATTTTTCTAATACCAAGATATTTATAATAGTAATACTACTAATAATAATGACAAAAGATATATAGTATATGTGACTAATTCAACAAAAAAGAAAAGAAAAACTGACCACAATTGGAGATGCCATGCCAATATGGATGTGGGTAATTTGGATATGCGCTTTTCTTTTTTATAAGAGACAATAGAATGTAAATTATACGTGTATTTTATGCGAAGTCACGAGGATACAACCGATGTTTTATTTATTTATTAGTTAGCAATTGTATTGTTTGACTATTGGATATCAAAAGTCTGATTGAAGAAAAATTCAATGTTTGCATGATTTATTGAGAAAAGCATCCGAGGGTTGATTTTAATGATTTTTTTTTTCTCATTTTCCACATTTTCAGAAGACAAAACCATTTTGTAAAGAATGCATATATGCTTGGAGATCCAACTTCTGAGCAAACCTTATTAATGTAGTCCAAATAAAGTATTTGAAGAAATTCGACGTCATTCATTTTTGTTCTAAAAACCAAAAGAAAATAAATATGTGAATGAAATGAAGATAAACGAAAAGACTGGGTCAAGAAAACAGCGCGAACGGATCGGATCCACGTAAGATGGCTGCTCAATGATTCATGTGGGTCCCACACGTACGCTTTTGTAGTCATTTATTTAATTGAAAGCATATTTGCATGAAAGCTATACATTTTACATGTTTTGGATATGCTTTGCATGAGAAAGAGCGGGTCCAGACGGTCGCTGGCATGAAATAATTTTGATCCGTTAGCCCAATAGGAATCCCATAACGGGGGGATTAGTGGATCCGATTCTAAAAATCTAAGATTTGATTTAATTAAATACTCATTTCATTTACAAATTTAAGTTCTTAATAGCAGGTCAAATTTTTGAATTCTTAATTTGAATCAACTTGTTTGTCGAACAACAACGATATCTATTGGATCATGTTTGTTTATGTAAATATTAGATCTGCTCCGCTTCCTTATCCATAAGATCACTGCTAGGCTATGTTTGGTTGAGCCAAGTTAGCTCTAACTTAAAGTTAGATAAGTTAGAGCTCTAACTTTCAAAACTCATGCAACCAAACATATTTGAAGTTAGTGATGTTAGCACTAACTTTACTCTATTTCTCTAACTTGACAAAATGTTGAGTTAGAGAACTTTGTTGCCATGACACCCTTAAAAAAATCAATAAAAACAATTAATGTAATTATTGTTATTATTATTGTGTAGTAATTATAATATTAATTATACTTATTAATTATAGTTATAATATTAATTATTAATTATAATAATTATTGTTGTTGTTATTGTTATTTATAATAAAATTATTATAATATTAATTATTATTAATATTTATTAATAAATATAACATTAATTATGATTAAATTTACAATAATAAATATAATAGTATAATTAATTATAATAATTAGAGATACATAATAATAATTATTATTATAATTTTGCAATCATAATATAATGGCAAAATAATTATAATAATAAAATAATAATATTTATTATAATAGATTAAATTAATTATATAATTAAATATTATTATTATTAATATTTATTAATAATTATAACATTAATTGTGATTAAAATTTTAATAATAACTATAACAGTATGATTAATTATAATTATAAAAGATACATAATAATTATTATTATAATAATTTGGTAATCATAATATTAATGGAAAAATAATTATAATAATAAAATAATAATTAATATAATAATTATTATAATAGATGTAATTAATTTGAAAAAAAATATAAACTAATATTTTATTCTTTTTCTTCCATCTCTAACTCCAATATACCACACCAAACAACATTTTCTAATCTCAAGTTAGCACAAACTTTCCACATCTTCTAACTTTACTACCATCAATCACTAACTTCAAAACTTCTAACTTTAACCTCTAACTCCTCTAACTTCACCTCCAACCAAACATACAAACATATATTGATTGCTCTACAAAGTAAAAAGAAAGCGTACTTTGAAAAAGTAAAATTCACTGCTCTAGTGTTTTCCAATTATTATATTTTGTGCGGTGAGGTGCCATCTACGACTTAATAAAAAAATATGAGGATAAGCATGGGTTAAAAAGTAGGCATTATTAGAGGATTGGAAGTATATTGTTGTTCGAGCTGTCGGGAATAATGCAATTAGTTGTACTAATCACATGATTTCAATTCGAGACAAATCTTGTCCTTATCTAATCTCCTTCAAAGATTTGTTTAAATTTAGATAAACAAACCCCATGATGGAGAATTCAGATTCCATGGGACAGGTGGCAGACGCCACAAAATGTCGCCGTTTGTAACACTACTGATTTATAACGCCTACTAAGATTTCGGCCGTTGGATCAAATTCAACGGTAGATTTGAACAACAGGCCTACCAAATTGCCAATCTTGGATTGGAAGAATTAATGGGCCTTGTAATATATTAAATTTACATAACGGACGGTATTTTGAATAACAGGCCTACCAAATTGCCCATCTAGGGATTGGAGGAATTAATGGGCCTTGTAATATATTAAATTTGTATTGGGCCACAGCCGACCTATACCTCATTTACTAGTGCAATAACTGAACTGGGCCCTCAAAATTGTGGGTGTAACGTGTAAGAATGTAAGTTTGAAAACCTTGTATTAGTCTTAGCCTCTTAGGTATACAAAATCTAGGCCTTTAATCTATAAAAACTGTTTAAACTTAGCTAGACAATTATTACATGAAAACCACGAGGAAAAGCACTCTATTTTCAGAAAACAATGAACCCTCGTGCATGGACCCATAGCTGTGTATTATCTTCCCCATTTATAGAAAAAACAGTCTAACAGAGGTGAGTTGAATTGAATCTTAGTTGCAGAGGGTAATTCAGGCATTTTTTTTAAAAAAAATAAATAGTGTATTTTCACAAACAAAAAAGAACTCCATCCATTTCTATGTGTTAAACATAGCTTCAGACGTCCCATTTTAGTTTCTAATCAGGTTCAAAAACATGGTTCAAGAGAAATTTATTTCCTTCATTCTCTAAAAAAATGGTCCTAAATCGATCACTTAGCATTTGATTTGTAATTTTCTTTTATTTCTCGCTCTTCCTACACGTGCGGATGAAATTCTCTTCCAGGAAATGGGAGATGAGAGAACAACCTATTGCATCACCGTAGAAAGAATGAATGGATCCTCTTTGGGTCTAAGATCATCAAGCTATGGTTCGCTACAATTTGCACAAAACGGAGGTCCCGCATTGCAAATTCAAACACCGCCCGTGTCTGTCTCCTTCTCGGTGAGGAAAACACCAAAAATGCTATCACCAGGGATCAGAGACAAGGATAGGTTTTTCTCACGTTTTTGCAAGATGTTGTGTCGACGACGTATTGGCATGCTACTTGTGGGTATGTTCTGCCTCGGTGTGTTAGGCTCCCTTACCTTCTTTTGCACAAAAGGTATGATTTGAATTTTCTTCCTTTTTCAAATAATTTTAATAGATTATGTGATCCCAGAATTGTTTTCTTGATTTTTGCACTTACGACCGTTCGCCAAAATATCCAAAAATAAAGAGAGAACGTAATCAAAGAATTATCTGATCAAAAGATTGGGGGCATTTAATTAAATTCGTCGTAAGGTTGGGGAATATGAACTCAGGCTGACGTAGTGGATTTCCAGGGTGAAATTGGGTAACTTGAGCTTTTACATGGGTTAAAAAAATTTGTGTGAATCAAAGTGTAGAATTGATTTTTGCCTAGAGTTTGCATTCCTTAAAGACCCATCACACCTTTGACCAGTCTCTTTGTTATTTTTTGCACAACTCGCATTAATTGATTTCACAAATATTCCAAGAATGCTCCAGGTTTTGTTAGTCGTTGAAGCTTCAACTTGGTCGGCGTATAGCAGTAAATAAAATCATTTTTCTTTTATTTTATATTTATATATTTTTTAAATTTTCTATTGTCCTAACAAAGAAAGTGCCACGAGGCTTCACGGATTCCATGCAAATATAAAAAAGTTAAAATTTAATTAGAAAATTTAAAAAATTGATCTGTACCAACCATGAACATTCTCCTTGATACTCTTCCCTTTGACGCTTCATTATACAACCACCCACTAATAATAATATTAATATTCACCAAATGATGTCTGTACCTGTTCTACAGCACTAGAACCTCTCCACTTATTTTTCGTCCCAGTTGTCGGTGGCCAGCGTTGGCTTTAGTGCTGATGATCTAGGCGTAGCAATTAGATTTGACCATGTTACGTCATGATTAATGCCAAGCGAAGAAATATTTAGATAGACTTGTTCTTTCTCATATACCGGGTCACCTTCTGGTAGGGCCCAGAAGAATGCAAATACATAGAATCTCTATTGTAGAATTGTCAAAATAAGAATATAATTATTTAAATTTCTTAGTTAGTTCAATCCTTCGACCATGTATTCCTGTGTGTGTGTGTTTTTTTTTTTTTGTTTTTTTTTTTTTCCTTCATTCGCCTCTAACCAAGTAAATGAGAAAGTAAATAATTCATGAATTAATGACTTTTTTCTTATGTAAATTAAAAATCATTTTATATCTCATCAAGTGTTATAAAAATGTTTAATCTTTATAAAATCAAGATCAATAATAACATAATTTCTTAAGAAAGAAATATTCTATTTCAAATTGCAGGATGTGAAAATGCTCCATTGATAAAAAAATTGATGACTGCTGATATTATTGCATTAATTTCTAATAAAACTATTAAGTACTGTGTTAATAATTTGAAATTTTATCTCTTAGATAAGAAGAGAAAATTTTGTTTTTAAAAGCAGTCATATGAGTTGTTTTATTTTTCATTTGAGAATAAATGTTTATTTCAATTGTGACAGTTACCATTGAAGCATGCAACCTAAAATCAAATTTCTCAATTTGTATTTGACGAAATTTATTTTATGGTTTTAGTTACAAAAGTAAAGAGCAACTATAACTAAAATTACTAATTAAATTAATTAGGTCACCTTTTTCTTAATATTTATCATTACAAAAAAATACAATATGTTAGTATTGGAGGAGGAATGTTATAGAATATCTACGATTATGCTTGATTGGACAAGAATAAGGAAGATGACAAAAGAGAAAAGAAAGTCTTATTTCTTATATCATACGTCTGTGGGGAAAAAATAGAGTAAATAAATATATTATTGATTTATTTTATGTCTGGTTGTGTCATCGTCTCTTTTTTATTTTTTTGATGATCACACCCCAGTAATATTTATATGTGATAAGTCAAATCATAATAATTAATTATTTTCAGCAATCCAGATAGAAAAAGTCCAACTAATATAAGTTTTATACTCTTATTTCTAGTTAGCTAAAGAGCTTAATGTAAAATCAAGCACTTTAATCACTTTTGAAGTAAACTAATTCAGCTAGAAAAGAAATTCTACCATAACAATTCCAGAGACAAAAATTTGCCATATTAAAGACCGGGTTGAGAGACTCAGACTGCCCAACTATCATTATTTATATTACAAGCAACTATTCTCATGACTTAATACAACCTGAGCTGTAAAGATAATAATAATTACATTAAAACTAAAATTTAATTAATTAATTAATTTTCTCTATCACTTCAATTTTCCTCTTCAGTTCACTGTCGTATCACGACCCATGCATTGCGTGTGTGTATATAACCACTCGAAAACAAATTTCTGTTCCTTTTCACAATTCACTCCCAAACCAAGCGAAACGAAACGAAACGAGAGACAAGGCGCCATCTCTGATCTCTCATCTCTCCACACAAACCCTAACCCTAGATTTGGAATTCTGATTCAATTGCGCCATTCTTCGTGGTACTTCTTCCAATTTTGTTCGTTCAGTTTTCTATTTTTTTTTTCCTATTTTTTGCGAATTTTTTGAGTATAGAAGTGCCGAGGTAATTAGATCTCGTACACAATTCCATTTGAGGAAGCTTATCAACTTTTGCATTGATTTAGGAAATTTTTATCTGTTTTTGATACCATCGGTTGTCACCATCACTAGCTAAATCGATTTGTTATCAATTTTCCAAAAATTCAGATCTCTCGTGTTCTTCTCTCCTTTGATTTTCCTTTTTTGAATGAGATTTCCATCTAAAACGAACTGAGATGAGAGATCGGATCACATTACCATCACTGAACAAAAGATGAGTGGTTCTTCATTGGGGCTCAGATCTGCGAGCTATGGATCATTGCAGCAGCAATTGCAAAACGGAGCTGCTTTTGCGCAATTGCAAATCCAGATTTCACCCGTACCCGTTTCGGTTAGGAAGACTCCTAGCAAGATGCTATTGCCAGGGTCTAGAGACAAGGAACGGATTCTCAATCGGATCTGTAAGGTTGTCGGTCGAAGGCGGGTTGGGATGTTCCTACTGCTTGTTGTTTCGGCAGTGGTCTTCTTTTCTCTCTTCTCATTTATTACAAAAGGTGAGGTCTTCAGTTTCAGGTTGTTAATTGTATGCGTGACGTGCTTGGATATAGTGCAATTTCAGATTGATGTGGGATATAGCTGCTAGTAAATATCGTGTAGTTAACAGTTCAAATTATCAGCTAAACAATTATGAACCGGGAAAGTGCACAATTTTGTGGGGACTTTATTTATTCCAGAGTTGTAACCTTTGTTCTGGTGGCACAGATAATACATTGGAATCTCTCTCTTTCTCCGCAGGAAAAAAAAAATTATAGGAAATTTGAAAGAAGTTAATCTAGAGATGATTTGGCTGTGAATGCCCCTTTTAAAAATCTGTTTGCATTGTTATGCAATATTACGAAGGAATGCAAGCAGTTGTCCTTTCAAATCGGTGATAATATGGGCATTTTTTACTTATTGAGATTGTGACCTTTTTCTTTTATGATTCAGAGGATGATACAACACCTGGTATAGGATCAGGTTTGGGCATCCCGATCCATGATACAAACACAATTGCTATTGGAGGATTAACTGACATCAATTCAAGAACATCACCAGTGATTACATCACCTTTTTTGAGACTAAATGAAATGCTTCCTGTACCAATTTCTGATTCACGCCAGATGTTCACCGAACATCCTTGTGCCAACTTCTCCTTCATGCCTCCACCTATCAGTCCAAAGCGCACAGGGCCCCGCCGTAAGTTTTCTAATCCTAAGTTTGTGCTCTATCACTATTATTGGATTTTGTTGGTTTCAGGTCCTTACAATTTAAGTGATCAGTGATATCAAGGATTTTAATTTTGGCCTGAATATGGCTGATGTGAGCCGGAAGACTATTACTTGTATGATTCGGCTGCTTTATGGTAACATTATTTAGGATTCACCTGGTTAAATGTTGAATGTTCAAGCAATCAATTGGCAATTGGTCCTGGCGAACACCAACACAGCAGCAAACTTATCGATGGATTGCTGTTCAATACTTCAAAGAACTTGTTAAGTAGCAATGCAGCGACATTGAGAGAATTATTAGTCATGAACAACACTAACGTGTATTTTTTGCTCCATTAAACACAACTCAATCATGTTCATGTTTTGGACCATTTTATTACCAAAAATAAGACTGAAATTACGACTACCATAACAGAACTTCCTTGTCAGCATTAAGAATACTTAGGGCTTTATATTTGTCATTTCTTCTTCTTACTATTATTCTTTTGATGTGGCAGCATGTCCAGTGTGCTATGTGTCAGTCGAGCAAGCTATGTCCTTCATACCTGTCAAGCCATCTCCATCTCCAGTGCTTAGGAACTTGGAATTCATTTCTGATGAGAATTTGGTGGACAGAGGGCTGTCAAGTGGTGGCTCTTCTTTTGGAGGGTATCCGTCTCTACTGGAAAGGGACTTGTCTTATGATATACGGGATTCCATGAGGATACATTGTGGGTATGGTGCTCTTTTTTTTTTTTTTTTTTTTTTCTGGTTCAATTTCATTTTGTTTTCTCCTTTTTACTGCTCAAATGCTTAACAGGTAGTCGTTTTCTCAAAATCCATTTAGGTTTGTGAAAGGAAAGAAACCTGGTTTAGGTACCGGGTTTGACATAGATGAATATGATCTTACTGCAATGGAGAGTTGCTCTGGCATTGTGGTTGCTTCAGCAATTTTTGGTAACATTTTATACATTTGTGGTGAAAACTAAACACATATCCCTCCAATTTCTCAAGCATACGCTTGCTAAAATGGAAGTATCTCATGAATCATGGAATTTTTGAAATTTTCTCTGTGCGCTGAGCTTTCCATAGGGGTTGTAAAACTACCCTTTTTTTGTTTATCATTATGGAGGGTAGTTTGAGCACAGAAGAAAATTGGAAATGGAGGCTGATGTATTGTTTAATAGAATTACATTGTAGGGGTACTACTAGTACATCTCCTTCTGCAATATTGATACATTATATTTGAATCTTCGACAATTGCTATATTATTTGTCCAACATATCTTTTTTCTCTAATTTATTTCTTTTTCATTTATTTGATGGACTAAACTAGGAAATTATGACATATTGCAACAACCAAAGAATGTCAGTGAGCAAGCAAAGCAAAATGTGTGCTTCTTCATGTTTGTTGATGAAGAAACAGAGGCTTATATGAAAAACTATACCACAGTTGATGAAAGTAAACATGTTGGTTTGTGGCGCATTGTGGTTGTACGAAATCTGCCGTACAATGATGCAAGGCGTAATGGCAAGGTATTATTATTATTTTTTTTTTTGGTCTAAGCAAATTTTCTAGGTTCTATTTGGGGAACAGGATCATTGCTAACCCGAAATACCTACTTTGCCCTTGCATAGTCCAAATTGGAAAAACATACCTTCTTCTTCTTCTTTCTTTTTTCCCCCCTTTCTTGCATGGATAGCCATGCCAGGTGCTAAAAAATTTTCTGTTTTTTTTCTTTTTGGCATCTATAAGCATATTGATTAGCATGCAAAAACATACTTTGTTCATTTGGTCTTATACGTCTCGTATATGTTTATGCTTCTGATTCAATTGATCCATTTATAACCTAAGGATTAACACATGTCAGGTGCCAAAACTTCTCCTTCATAGGCTTTTTCCAAACGTGCGCTATTCTATCTGGATTGATGGAAAACTTGAGCTTGTGAAAGACCCATATCAAATTTTAGAGAGGTAAAGTGCTGCAATTCATGCTTATGCCCTTGTAGGTTTCAAATTGTATCTAGTTATCAGTGATTACTGTTTGGAGGGAAAATGTACTAATACATTATGCTCAATAGAACCTCAAATATCATGGGATCCCTCAGACTGATAATCTACTGCAATGTTTTTGTAGCATTGATTTAGGTATATCAGTTATACTTCCTTGCCAAATGGTCTCATTCTTTCTTATCTTTAACAGATTTTTATGGAGAAAGAATGTAACTTTGGCTATCTCAAGGCACTATAGGAGGTTCGATGTGTTTGAAGAGGCCGAGGCAAACAAGGCAGCTGGAAAGTACGACAATGCGTCCATAGATTACCAGATTGAGTTTTATAAAAGGGAGGGTTTGACCCATTACTCTTCAGCCAAACTCCCTTTCACTAGTGGTGAGTGTTTTTGGTACCATCCTCTGTTAGTTTGCTATTGCTGAAATATTTTCACTTTCAAGAGTAACATATTACCTCTTTGAGTCGCATCCTAGTGCGAATGCTCCTCTTTTAGTTGTGGTGAGTGCTGTCGGTACCAACTTGTATCAATTTGGTATTGCGTATGACTGAATATGATGATCTTTGTCCATCCAAATTAAGAAGGATAATTTTTGACATTCAAGTTCTTATAATATCGTGGATGTCCTCTAAAACATGCTAAAACAATTATCATCATACCTTATTTGTAAGGCATCATAAACAATATAAAATAACCCTCTTACAGTTTTTGAAAACATAACCAAATCACCTGGTATTGTTCTTTGGTTAAAAATAATTATACAAAACAGGAGAGGGTAGTTTGGAATTTTTTTAATTAAATGCTACTTAAATTGAGTAGAAAGCCAAATACAGATCCACGTCCTTGTTAGGAAAATGTGACATGCATATTTCCTAGCTTGTACATGTGTGCTTGATACATTGTAGGATTGGGTTGGAAGTTTTCTAATCAAGCTACCTACACCAACTCGTGATATAAATTTTAACATCGAAATAATTTCTTGATTCTATGCTTTCCATGGGCAGATGTGCCAGAAGGATGCGTGATTATAAGAGAACACATACCTATTACGAATCTTTTCACATGCCTCTGGTTCAATGAGGTTGACCGGTTCACAGCTAGAGATCAGTTGAGTTTTAGTACTGTCAGAGACAAGATAAAGAGGAAGGTCGGCTGGTACCCTGACATGTTTTTAGATTGTGAAAGGCGCAATTTTGTTGTTCAGGTATCAGAAAATTTCAAACCTCCCTTTCCAAAGTCTTTTTTTTATCACTGAAAACAGCAACATTATTACCTGCACAGACTACTTTCTCTATGTTTGACGAAAAGCAAAAAAGTACCCTTCCATTTTCTTAATTGTAACACAAACTTTGGAGGTAGTTGAACCTTCTATCCAGGCCATAAAATGTCAAGGCGCCATATTCGACAAAGGTCGGCAACAGCACAGCATGGGTGAGACATGGATAATGTTGACCTACTACAGACCTCTACCAGTCTACCTATTTCTTAGAATAATTACCACTTGTTTCAGGATCTTCTTGTTTAACAATTATGTACCTACTGAAACATGGACTTTTCTTGTTTATGACTAATGCTTTGCACCTTTCTGTATAATAGATAAGTGTTCACCCTAACCTTATTGGAAATTATATTGTCATTTCAGGCTTACCATAGAGAGTTATTAGAGCAAAGAGAGAGAGCCTTGAAAAACCGGCATCCTCCTGCACTTACTGATGACCCTTTTAAGAGACTGGTAACTAAACCTGCCATAAGTGAACTTACAAGAAATCCTCCTAGAAAGCTAGCCCCAGTAAAACGTCCAAAAGATAGGAAATCTGGTTCAAAAAGGCGGCGAGCGAAAGCGACAAATTCTTTTCAATAAATTCATTTTTTTTCTTTTTTTTTTCAATGTTTGGACTATAGGAATTGAGCAAATGTTTAGTTTCTTTAGTACTACCCAATCATGCGGCGCAAAGGGTTTGAGAATTTTTGTCGGCAACTGTTGATAGAAAAGTTAGCGATTCATTTTATTGTTGTTGTTGTTGTTATTTTAATTGTTCTTGTTGTACATAACTAAGTAAAAATAAATAGAATTTAATTTCTCTGTTCACTCTGTTAGTTATTTATGTACTTACATTGTGTTGCTTTTGATTTCTGATGTCCCACGATTAAAACATGAACCAGTTTCTTGCAGAAGCATTTTCTAATCGCTGTCAAAATGCCACATTCCTTAAATCTTTTTCCACCTCCAATTCATTTTATGCAATACAATAAAATCAAATAAGTTATCCCATAACAAGGTACATTTTTGTCAAATCATACGAAGGAACGGTTACGCAAGTATAAAATGCTCCAATATGCATGTATTAACTCTGATCAATATGAAAGTTCATAGCTTGCATAATTCGTAACGAAACTTGCGAGTATTGTCTGATCTATTCTCTTCACCTTCACCGCCGCTTCTTAGTCCAGCTGCGGCAGGACCATTTCTGATAACTGGGACGAGGTCAGTCTCAGACGTCAGAGGTAGGTACTGCACAAACGCTGTAAGACTACTGAAAAGTGGGACCCAGTAGATTTATCTCACGGTCTACTTTGTGCGTGGAGACCACAGAGAATCCGATTCCCAACAAAGCCGGAGCACGTTCGTCCCCATCTCTGTACTGATACTCCCCGTACCGAGCTGTCGAAGTCTTTATTTAATTGCTCCAATCTCCATGCATTCCATGCGCGCATCTCCTTCTCCTTCTCTAAAGCTACCTTTCCCTAATAACCTCGCCTCCATTTCCTCCTCGCTCGGCAGAAGAAGCCTCATAATCAGCACAGGCGCTGTATTTGCGCAAATGGAGACCACCCTTACCATCACTCGACCTGACGACTGGCATCTTCACCTCCGTGACGGCGATCTTCTCCAGTCCGTTCTTCCTCATAGGTATTTCCCTTTCACTTCACTTTGTCTCATGACTATTTTCTTTTTTTGTAATCAATTTGTTGTTCTGATTGAAGTGCAAAGCAATTCGGGAGAGCGATTGTGATGCCGAATCTGAAGCCTCCAGTCACCACCACTGCTAAGGCATTGGCTTATAGAGAGTCCATATTAAAGGCGCTTCCTTCTGGCACCGATTTCAATCCTTTAATGACACTTTACTTGACTGATAATACCAGTCCAGAAGAGATCAGAGTTGCCAGTAATCATTTCTAATCATGTTTAATTGCCATTTCTAATTATGTTCAGGATCAGGTTTCTAGGAGAATCATCCAAAAAAAAAAAGAAATTAAGGGACTAGTTTAATGCCGAGTATTTGATTAATTGTCTGTAATAGAAACCAATCTGAAATGCTCAATATATGCAAGTGCATCTAACCTAAAGTGGCCTTTTAGATTTCTAGTATGTAATTGGCGTCAAAAAATTGTGTTTCCAGAGAATAGTGGGGCTGTTTATGCGGTCAAACTGTACCCAGCTGGTGCGACTACAAATTCTCAGGATGGTGTTACTGATATATTTGGAAAATGCTTGCCTGTTCTAGAGGAGATGGTGAAACTGGAGATGCCATTGCTAGTAAATCATTAAATATTGCTTCTTAGTTCCTTGTTAGTTGACGGATAAAATCTTGACTGACTTTCTGTGGCATTATTTTAGGTGCATGGTGAGGTAACTGATCCTAATGTAGACACATTTGACCGGGAGAAGGTATTTATTGAGACGATTTTGGCACCGCTAGTGGAGAAATTACCAAGTTTAAAAATTGTAATGGAGCATATCACGACAGCAGATGCAGTCAACTTTATTGAATCATGCAAAACAGGCAAGCAATTATTTTTCATTTTATGAGATTTCCAAGGCCCTTATGTTACAGAGATTGCAAAAAAAAATTGTACTAATTATCTTCATCAGTATTATATTGAGTTGTGTTGTAGTAGTATGATTCTTATGATTCCAGAGGGTAACCAATTGGGGGCGACCTCTTAATTCTCAAGGTGTTGGTTTTTGTGTAAAAAATGGTTAAGGCAAAAGCATTTTCCAACTTTCATATCTCTGTTATTTTTTTCTTTTCAGAAAGGTCCTTTTGGTTTGGTTGTGTAACCATGCAATTTAATTCTATTCAGGTAATATTGCTGCGACGGTGACTCCGCAGCATATGCTTCTGAACAGAAATTCTCTTTTTCAAGGTGGTCTTCAGCCGCACAATTATTGCCTCCCTATATTGAAAAGAGAAATTCATAGTATGTTCGTATGATCCCTTTTTTTCACGACATAGATATTTGCTTTGATTATCAATCTTGACCCTAATAAATACTCTTATTTTTTCAATTCTTTTTATGTGAAAAAAAAAGGACAAGCTATAGTAGAAGCAGTAACAAGTGGGAGCACAAAGTATTTTCTTGGTACCGATAGTGCACCTCATGATAAAAAAAGGAAAGAGTGCTCGTGTGGTTGTGCTGGCATATTCAGTGCTCCTCTAGCTCTATCTCTCTATGCAAAGGTTTTTGAAGAGGTAAGTTGTGGAACTTATTTGTCAATTATAATTATAGATCATGTTATTAGTGCTTGCATTAGTAATAATCTTTTCTTTTCTTTTTCTTTTTTTCTTTTTTCATAGGCCGGCGCACTTGACAAGCTGGAGGCCTTTACGAGTTTTAATGGCCCAGATTTTTATGGCCTTCCAAGAAATACATCCAAGGTAGTATTACGAAAAAGCCCCTGGAAAGTACCAGAGACGTATAGTTATGCATCGGGAGTGATAGTGCCTATGTTTGCTGGGGAGACTCTCGAGTGGGTTGTGTGTGAGGAATAACTTTATTTCTCTTTACCTGGATTTTACAATTGCCTTTTGAATAAATTCACTACATTTGTTCTAGTTTTCAGGAAATAAGTAGAGAGATTTTGAAAGAAAATATTGCTTCGTGATTGTTGAGAATGGGGTTAAATTTTGTTCTGTTGTTACTTTCTAAAGTTTGCATGTGATGCAGTAGAAACCACTAAGTAAAAGACTGATGCAGGCAAGTTTCTGGCACATTACTTGTTTACCAGTCCAGATTTATTTTTGTCAAAAACTTGTGGCCGAGTATTAGTTAGGTGTTTAGCAGAACTTGTATTAAGATACTGTCCATGTTCTAAAGATATTTAAGTTGTTAGTCGGAGATTCTGTTATGATCTAAGAAGCAAACAGTTATCTCTAATGTTAAGGGAGAGGCTGTACGGTTAGATTATATTGTCTTAGATAAGAGAACTTACAGTTTTGTAATCAGATATCAGATAATCAAAGTTAGTAGATTTATCTAGAGTAAGTTTCTAGTCTTTAGAAGTTCTAAAAACGATCTATCTTGGCACATATTGTTTCTTTATTAAAAATCAATTATGAACTGCCGTGGTTCCTCCTAGAACAGGCAACATACCATCAGGTAAAATCAAAGATAGGAAGAAATTTGAAACATGAGGAGAAAGTCTGAAACATTTGACACTTCACTTATTTTATGTACAATTGCTGGCTGTTTGCTTGCAATTGTATGTTTTGATTCAAACATTACAACTTTCACAAACAATTCATGACCTAGTTTACAAATCAGAATGAATTCCTACAAATGAAGGCCTTTGTTTCTTGATAATAACTAAAATCTGAGCTATTTAATTCTCATTTGACGAATCTGTTCTCGAAAAAGAACAGTCTTCTTCAAACTCCTCTTGAATCCAAATCAACAGCTCCCGTCTCAGCTTCCAATCCACAACTCCCTTTTCTGCCATCTCCCAAACCAACATCTCAGCCTCTTTTTGCCTCCCAAGCCGACCCATCTCACCGATCAAGGCCCGGCATGTGATCCCATCCATGACCCGCCCCATCCTCCCCACTTCCCACATCACCCTTACTGCTTCCTCAACCTCACCTTCAATTGCCAATGCACTCACAATCGAATTACTAGCTCTAGTATCCAACACCAATTCCTTCTCCTTCATTCTATCGAACAACTCACATGCATTCCTGGTTCGCCCCTTTGCACACAACCCATGAATCAGGTAACTGTATGTGCACTCATCAGGCTCTAGCCCGTAAACTGGTCCCATTTGGTTGAAGACTCGAAGCGCATCATTCAAATGCATTGATTGCACATACCCTTTAACCAAACCATTTAAACAGAGCAAATCAGGTTTGATACCCAATTCAATCATTTGTCTGAACAGCGCCCGTACATTGTCCATGTACACATACTGTATGTAAGAATTCTTACTACACCGGTTTAACAAAGCCGTAAACAGAAGATTGTAAGTGTGTGTGGTGGGTCGTGCATTTGGGTCTTGAGACTTGTGCATGAGTGTGTACACATGAAATGCCTTGCCAAGCTTACCAGCATTGAGGTAGAAATAGATTAATGTATTATACAAAGAAGAAGAAGGAGACAATGAAGGAAGAGATAGAGCCAGTGAGGCCACTGAATCCATTTCAGAGAAAAGACGAGCTGTGCCGAGCTTTTTGATGGTGATGAGAAATGGGTCTATGTCGGGTCGGAACCGCGGGTGGTGCGTGAACCATTGGAGGAGGTGGAGACAAAGAAACGGGTCGGGTTCTTTTGATAGGAGAGAGGAGAGGTCGGATGGAGTGAAACGGGAAGGGAGAGAGGAGATGGTTGCTTCAAATCGGGCCTCGTCTATTGGAGCGGGTTTGGATTTGGATTTGAGGCGTTCGCGCTTCCGGTGAGAGACCCGTTTCCCCGGGGTGGAGTAGGGAGAAACGGATACGATGGCCGGGCACCGGAGGCGAGTTGTCTTGACATAGAACTGGAGAAGAGATCGGATCATCGCCTCCGTTCACTATTCAGATGACTGGAGAAGCAGACTCGCTCGGGTACAGTTAGATCAGCAGAAGACGAGAAGAACGGAGATAATTTGGGCCGGGTTTGTTTGATCCAATATCTTTTTACAGTGCCCGAGTAATTGAACACTTTTGAATATAATGGACCTTTGATGGGCCGGATTATTATCCATTTGAAATTACAATCACAATTAACTGTAATCTTACAAGAAGTGTGTCGGTTGGAGCAGCGGGAGCCAAGCGATGGCTGCCACGTCAGCATCTTCGTTCTCCGGCGTTCCGTCGCTGGCGAGATCTCTCCGCCGCCACCTCTTCCCGGACTCTGCATCTTTCCGGTGCCTCTCCCTTCTCCCACTATCCAACTCTTCCCTTTACTTCTCTAGAGGTTTTTGCCACGTGGCGGTCTGTGCGAAGCCGAGCAGCGAACCGTTGGTGAGAGGAATAGCGGATAAAACCCTAGCAGAAACAGTGAAGAATATTCTGGAAAAGGTATCAGTAGTCAACTTATGTTTTTTACATTTAGTTAATCTTTCATAATTGTCAAGGTTGGTTGGTTTGTTTGTTTGGTTTGCTAGGCTAGGAGAGCTTCTTCAAGAAGAGAGGTTTTGCATACAGGGTTTGTAACACCACCTGTTGTAAAAGAAACAATGCTAGCAATTGAGAAATTGACTGATGTTAAAGCCGTTGTACAAGGTGGCTATCCACAGGTTTAATCATTTTTATGTTTGATAGTGCTTTTTATTTTTACAACATTTAGTACAGATTTGTTTGATTGCATTATAATTTTGTTGCTGCTTTTTTTTCTTTCTTTCTTTCATATTTTAGGCTGAGAGATGTCGAATTTCAGTTGGCCATCCCAATTCAATGACAACTGATCCAGATGTAATTGCTGCCTTGAGGTTCTGGATCTTAATAAATACTTTTGTAATGTTTAATTTTTGTAAAAAGAAGATCAAACTATTGAATTGATTATTATATGCACACGACCCTCCTAGTATCTCTGGGAACTTCAAGTTTGAACCATGTTCTCATGGTGACTTTCTGGGTGCAATCCTTGGGGCTGGAATTGAGAGAGATGCTGTTGGTGATATCTTAATGCAGGTTTCATTCTTATAACTTAGAATCTGGTTTGTTTTATTTAACGAAATCTTTCGATGTTTTATTTAATGAAATCTTTCGAATTAAATGGCATTATGATATATCTGTTTATTAAGTTGTAAAGTAATTTTCAGGGAGAGAAAGGTGCACAGGTACTGGTTATTCCAGATATGGTCGAATTGCTTACTAACACACTTGACAAGGTAAATTTTCTAAATTCTAATAACCGTTTATTTATCAGAGATATTTCAAGTTCCACTGCAACATGAAAAAGCAAATATTAAGACTTGTTAAATGTCAGGAACAGTATTCACATACCCTGCCAAACATAAGAAGCATTCCTGTAAACCCCATTCCTGACCAGTCTGAATTGCCTCATCCTTTTGTGGTTATCTTTACAAATTTGTGAGAAAAAGGTGGATTTTGTGCAGGATTTTGAACAAATCAGGAGATAATAAAGATTTTATGAACTTAACCAAGTTTTGCATATGGGATTTTTAGATTTTTATGGTTAAAAATGAATTGCTTTTATAGCACCGCTTCATTTATCGTTTTCTCATGAAGCATTGGTGTAGGTTGGGAATGTCGGTGTGTCATGCACTCAGATACCGTTACTTGCATTAGAGTATGAACCACCAAGGTAATTCTTCAACATTGTGGTTTATTTAGTGATGTTTGCTCAGGTTTTTTTATCATAACTCTTGCATAGATTCAAATTTTGTTTTCAGGACAAAATCATTTAAAACAGTCGAACCTTCATTAAGAGTCGATGCATTGGCCAGTGCTGGTTTTAAGCTATCACGCACTAAATTGGTTAACCTCATTAGGTAAACTCATTCTAGTTTTTCAGATATCCTTACGTGAAGCATTAAAAGTATCTCTGCTCTCTTCTCTCCTACCAAAAGGTTAAAAGGATTGAAGGCATTTGGGCACCTGTTTAAAAAGATTTAAGAAAAGTTTTATCTTTTAAGAGTTTGCAACTTAAGAAGAACTTTACTCATTGTTTTCTTCTTTGTGTGAAGTAATGGAGATGTTCGTGTCAATTGGTCAACAGTGAGGAAAAATGGGGTGGCGCTCAAGACTGGAGATGTTGTTTCTGTCAGCGGTATGGGGAGGTTAAAGGTAAAATACATAGCGTTTGCTATATTTTACAACCTTCTTCTCGCATTGCTGATTCCTACTGTCATTGCTGCTTTATAATGGGCATATGCTGTATTTTTAGGTTTGAATCATGAAAATCCATAGAATATAAAACACATTTTCAAACACGATGCTAATTTTTCTAAGGTTGAGCTTGAGATATCTACCATTTACTCTAATTGCAGATTGGAGAGATCTCAACAACACGAAAAGGAAAATATGCAGTTGAGTTAATCAGATATTTTTAGGATTTATACCAGTCCCTCAGGCATCTGTATAAAATTCAGGGTGAGTTTTGGGCCCTTATTTTGGAATTTGGACACCGCAAGGAAAAGAGAGACGGGAAAACACTGCACACAAAGATAGATAGAGGCACTGGGTTGTACAGAGTACAACACTCTGGGGGCCATGAAGATAATGGAAATTTTGTATTCTGTTATGATAAACATTTCCAATTGCGAACATGTATTATGTGAATTGCGTTTTATTGATTCAACAATACAATTTTATCATAATTGAGATTTGACATTAGAATTTTGTAAAATAAACCCCAACTTGATGTCTTACTTTCTCTACTTTTGAGTACCTTTGCAACTTTTGGTCTGTGGCACCATATTGTGAGTGGTGGCTTTTATCTTTAATTCACTACCTTTCGCAAAAGAAGAAATTCAGAAATTTTATTGCGTTTTTTTTTGTTTTCCTGACCTAATTTGTTTTCAATAACTATTAGACATGTGCGTGTTTTGGTTTTAACGTGTCGATTTTCTAAAATTATTATGAATAATTGTACCCTTTTTTTTTTTTGGCATGACGTGAAATGTTGTTCGGTTTTCTCGCTCTCTTGCGTCTTCCTCAACCTTTTGTGAAATTTTATATCTGAACAAGAAAACACAAAAAGACAAGGAAATGGTGAAATAAAATAGTTGGTTTGTGTACAGATCACATTGTCGGTCTTAAAAGAACCACCGAAATTGTGGACTTTGATTTCTTTAGTGCTCCGACATATGCTGGGCCTGGATCTCAACCTTCAAAGCAATTTCTTTATCTTTTCCATTTTTCTTTTCTTTATGAGCAGTACTACTTCCTTGCAACTTCTCAAATAAAAATGTCAGGTACACGTGATTTGTGTATACACTAGGGATACTTTATGACGTGGTACAATAGAGCTCACTTGTATAATACTAAAGATATACATGAATTTAATACCGTGATAAATGTTTTATTGCAAACTTTTATTCATTTTCGTATAAGCCGTTTGCTTCCTTGACTAACTTGTGTATTAGTTTGTCATTTTTCTGTTATGCAAAGAGGGAAGAAAGAGGATATATCTTCAACTTTTCATTTAAATTAAGGTAACTACAACTTACAAGCATGAAATTACTGAAGTGCGTCTTAAGGACGGTCATATAATAGAAATTAAGAAGAAGAATGAAGTAGATTTCAATTTACTTCGCATGAGGAGCGATTTACGCCACTAATATTTTTTAGTGTTATTTAGACAAATTTCCACAACATTTGGAATAATATGATATTTTGGCTAAAAGGAAGAAGAGACTTCACCTTTACACTACCGAAGATATGTTTGTTATCTTTACCATGATGCAAGGCAGCAAGGCGTCTATAAAATATGTTATGAATGAGCGACCTATTGTAATTTTTTGGTCTAATTCATCTTTCATGACTTTGACATTGCTATGACAATTTTATGCGTTCAATGATTTGAGCAACTATCGGGCAGCACGGACCATGAACTCTAATTTGGTAAGTCCAAATTAAAATTGGTGTCACATTCACCAAATGTATAGATCAACCCCACTTTCGCCTAATCAACCAATCATACGTACAAAAAGTGTATCCATGCAAAAGAAATAGTAATATTTTTTTGGATGACAATTGTCTGAAATCTGTTTACTTATAAGCATGTCTCCATTCATTGATCTTAATTTTTTTATTTTTTTATTTTTTTTTATGAATAAGAAAGTGACTTGAAGTTGTGAAAGGATGATGACAGACTTGAACAAGAAAAATCCGCAAACATTATGCGTGTGTTATTACAATAGTATAAATATCAAACTCTTGTGCAGTTCTTATGGTATAGATGTATCCATATCCATAGTTATATTAAAGATGAATATTTATAAGAGACAAACAATCATTTAGAAATGCGGCGTGAGAAGGTTCCTAAGTTCACATGGAGAGCATAAACAAAATAGATATCGCAGTCTTGTTAGGGGCTATAAGCAAAGCCTTTTGGACATTTTCATATCAAACAAATAATGCCAAACTAGCTAGGTTTGGGACTATGCACCCTTAATTAATCCCATTAAGCAAACTTTTGGGCTTTTCCTCATATTAAATTAGTCTCTATTATAAATTAACACACTCTTTGACCTTATCTGCCACTAAACAATTTAATTGGTGGCAGCTGTTTTTGGTACTTATTTGAACATGTAAATGCAAGGAAGATTCATTAAACAAAAATTAGATCATTTAATTTGAAAAGAAAGAGTGGTTACAATGATAGAATCAGTCGTATCGTTTTATTCTACGCTATTGGGCTACTACGAAGTATTTTATAGCACTAAGAAAATTATACTTTTGCGGCTTGAGCTAATAATTTTTTTCAACATTCAAAGTTATCTGATTGATATTATTAGTAAAATCAAATAAAAAAAATCATAAAATGAATAGAGTACGCTGGCCTACCAGCGAAATTCTACCTCTTTTGCTAAATTGGGTTTGACCAACTTTTGTCTTCTTTGGTTGATGGTTCCATTTTGAAATTATAATAATTGTACTATTGGAAGCTCAGTTTCATAATGCTTGATTTGGACCAAATATAACAGGAAAGGTCATATATACCACTAATATTCGAATATTATCTTCTATATAGTTTAGTTTCTCAAATTATGACCGATGCAAGCAGACTAATTCTTATATTTGACATTGAATAAATGAATAAGATAATGATAAAAAAACTGTATTACATGTAGACCTGTCTGCTTCTCTTTTGTTAATGCTGGTCCTAGAATCTATTAAAGGAGTCGAAAAAAAATGTAAAAACTATGTAAAATGAAACTTGCTCTTGACAATTTCTAGCATAATATCTTGAGAACAATTAACATTGGAAACCCACAAATTTGGAAAGAATCAAATTATATATTAGAAAAACAAATCAATAAATGCAAATTCACATCATAGTTATCCACAAAGAACATGCTGGTGATGGCAATGGTGTGCCTAATAACGCTCCTCTTGAAACCTCCATTTCAGTAAGTCTAATCGTAGGAGTACAAAAACAAAAGGCGGTATCACATCATCATCATAAAACACAGAGTTGGAGGGACGTCGCTTGGAATCATTTTTTTTTTTTTTGTTCTCATCTCCGGTTTTGCATAAAATGGTTTCTTGATTTAATGAAGAAGATATGGTGTATTTCAGTAAACATTTACACAAACTTAAAATTATACGTTATTGAATTCTAAATAGAGCAACAAATATATTTAACATCTTCAAAGGTGAAAAAAAAATTGAGGGCCTAAATTCTTCCATTTCATCCAAAAAAACCTCAGATATAAGAATGTATGATTTAAAGTACATGATCCACCTCTTGTATGAGCAAAAATATAGTAGGAGAGTAGATTTTATGTATTCAAAATGGTTGCCCTAAACATTACTTATAGATAGAGTGATTTTGTCTAATTCTATGTTTGCATATGTCAGCAATAATACTGCGTCTTCCAGCTTCCGCTGAATTATTAGACAATAATATCTAATTAAAACATCTTGTTTACTTGAAAAAATAACAGTAGAGTCTAGCTAGTAGCCAAGGACAGTACTTATCAAATGAATGATACAGGTTAAGAATTTGATTGAAAATTCCTTTGTAAATTCTGAAGTTTTCTTTGTCTAGAAAAGAAAACATAATAATTTAACTTTCAATTGTACCATAGTTACAATATTTGTTCGTTTTCATTTTTTTTTTGTGCTGAGAAACAAATTTTTAATCTCATTCTTATTCCAAAACCTTTTTTCAGTACAAAATTTTGTAAATCTATCAATATAAATGCATATAATTGTAAATGAACCAGTATTAGAAAGTGTTTATGCACGTACAAGTTTAGACGATTTATATTCTTTAACTTATATAGCTTCTAAAATTTTATTTAATTGGAAATATATAGAAGTAGAAAAACATTCTTTTTTTTACTAAATCTGTTTTCGGACAAAACATATGTAAATGCATTTCTTGCTTTTAATTCAAACTCTGAAATGGTTAAAAGAGCAGCATTTTGTTCGCAAATTCTGAACTATTTTCAGCAAATAAAAAGAAAAAAGAAAACGTCTTATGTTCTCACTCGTTTCAAATATTTAATTGCAATAATTCAGCGTGCACAGCCCTTCCGGCGGTTGATTTTTTTTTTTAAAAAAAAAAGAATTTGCGTTTTTCTTTTTTCTCGTGTGAAAATTCCATCCCATGGTATGGGTATGTTTTGTTGTTTCCCGGTTGTACTTCTTCACTAGAAGATACTCGATTTAAATAAATAAATAATGTAAGATCCAGTTATATGTTTCCTAAAATTTATAATTAATTACAACTATCCCTTTTGTTGGATTGCGCTGATAGATTGCAAGCTGATACGTTTCCAGAATGCATTAAAGGAAAGGCTAAAGATAAAAGGAAACAGGACAATGGGCGCCTCTAATTTGATATTTATGTCTATGGAATATTTTCAAAGATATGTAATCTGTATTGATTAGGTTAGCCAATTGTATAATTGATAGTTTCCCATATTTAGCTTTCTACCTTTTAGGTGAATTGCGCATAAATAGTATAGGAGACAAGTAGCTGAGCATAGAGAAAAAAAGTGTGAAAAAGCTTGTAATCAAAATCTGTAATTTTCTTGAGTATGAAATAAAATAAGGGAGGGAAGGGAGATTCAGGGAGTGCTGTGTTCTCTGTTTTCTTATTTTTGACATGGTATCAGAGCCTAAGGTTAGTGAGTCTTGAAGGTATAGTAAACTGAGATGGGTGACGAGGAGAAGACCAGTAAGTCTATTGTATCAAATAGTCCTAATTCATCTGTTGAAACGAATACCCTACTAGAGAAACTCACTGAACTAATTACTCTACAACAAGCACAGCTTCTAGCCATTAAACAACCTTCTCAAAACCCTATTGTAATTGAGAACTCGGTGAATCCAAATCCAATTGATGTGAAGTTCAATGGTGCAAACTATGGACCGTGGTCCCAAAGCGTGGAACTCTTTGTCAAAGGAAAGGAGCGCATGAGGCATCTCACTGATGCACCACCACTACGATCAGACCCTCTCTACATCAAATGGGAACTAGACGATATTGCTGTGAAGAGTTGGCTGATTAACTCTATTGAAACAAGCCTGCGAGGAGGGTTCATCAGACACCCTACAGCGAAAGGCGTATGGCAAGCAATAGCTACGACCTATTATGATGGAAATGATGCAGCCCAAGTGTTTGCACTAAAGAGAAAGGTCAGTCGAGTCAAACAAGATGGGAGACCAGTCGGGGAACTCTATGCGGACTTGCAGACCCTGTGGCAAGAGATAGATTTCCGGCGGCCAAATCCGATGGTGCACACAGAAGATATTGAGAAATTCAACAACTTCATCCAAGAGTCTCGGGTCTACACTTTCTCGGATGCACTTGATGACAACTTGGATCGGGTGCGTGCCGATGTACTACAGCTTGTGCCATTTCCTACGGTTGAACAAGCATATGCAGGGGTGCGACAGGAAGCAAATTGACAGATTGTAATGCTGAAAGGAGAGGGCTTCATACAGCAACCTGTGGCAATGGCAGCAAGAACAGGTAATCATCTGGACCTCAAGCTTGCAGTTAATCGCAACACACAAAACTTTGATGGAAAACAGGGCTGTACCCATTGTGGCGGGGCTAAGCACACAGCTGAAACCTGTTTCAAATTGGTGGGCTATCCCGATTGGTGGATCGAGCGAAAGCATCGACAACAACAAGGGAGAAAGAGGTCAATCATGGGATGGAAGGAGTTGAGCAGAACCGAACAGGGATGATGTTGTCTTCATCAAGCAACGTCTCTGGACAGATCCGTGAGACTGGAAAAGGCCACGCCTCTGCACAGGGTCCGTCCTCTGTTCCTGTCGCTACCCCTGTAGCACACATTGCGTCAGCCTCTGCCCCTGTCGCTACCCAGTATCGAGCAGACCAGACAGGTAGTACTCAGGTGCAAGCAGAAAGTTCAGGTATGAATTCAGCTTGTTTCTTAACACAGGATAGCAAGTCGGTTCAGGGAGTGACCCAGTGGGTAATTGACTCCGGTGCAACTGACCACATGACTCACTCAGAACAAGATATGGTGAATATAGTGGGTTCAGTTAAGACAATGATTATAAACGCTAATGGTGATATGTATCCTGTTAAAGGGGTAGGAACAATACCTTTTTCCGAAAAAATCAAATTTCAGGATGCATTATTTGTTCCTTCACTGTCTACCAAACTCATTTCAGTCGGCAAGATTACAAAGGATCTTAACTGCACAGTCACACTATTCCCTGATTCATGTGTTTTTCAGGACATTCTAACGAGGGAGATCATTGGGCGTGGTTCTAAGCGAGATGGACTGTATTACCTTGACAACTTCTCTGTTAGCACGGCTTATTCAGTAAAAAATGTTAGTGACGAATTGCGCAGTAAGGTCTGGTTATGGCACAAGAGACTTGGACACCCGTCATTTGGGTATATGAGAAAATCCTCTCCTACTTTATTTTTGGGATTAGAGCATGAGAACTTTGTTTGTGAAACTTGTATTAAGGCGAAGAGCCATAGAAATACTTATTTTTCTAGCATGACTAAATGTTCTTATCCATTCAATTTAGTTCATACTGACGTGTGGGGGCCATCCCCGGTTATCTCAAAGTCTGGGTTCAAATGGTTTGTTTTGTTCACGGACGATTGCACACGAATGACGTGGCTCTATTTACTCAAAACTAAAGATGAAGTTCCAACTATATTTAAGAATTTTTATATGATGGTTAAAACCCAATTTGAAAGGACCATTAAAATGATAAGAAGTGATAATGGCAAAGAATATATCAATAAAAATTTACATGAATTCTTTGAGAAAAATGAAATTGTTCATGAAACGTCCTGCGTAGGAACACCCCAGCAGAATGGTATTGCCGAACGCAAGAATCGTCACATTCTTGAAGCCGCCAGGTCATTACTGTTTGAATATAATGTTCCTGAGATGTTTTGGGACCATGCTGTCTCCACTGCTGTCTACCTGATCAATAGAATTCCATCTAAATCAAATGATTTTCAGTCACCTCTTCAAGTGTTGGCCTCTTTTGTCACTATACCATCATATCTAAATTTACCCCCCAAGATCTTTGGATGTATTGCGTATGTACATGTTCAGAAACATCTTCGATCCAAAGTCGAACCATGTGCAGAAAAATGTGTGTTTTTAGGATTTAGCTCACACCAAAAAGGGTACAGATGCTATAATCCTCAAACGGAAAAATTTTTCACCACAATGGATGTAACTTTTATCGAGGAGAAACCATACTTTGCGACAACCAAAATTTATGCTCAGGGGGAGAAGGAAAGTGACCATAAATTTGAGTTCATAAATAGTGGATCGTGTTCCGTGGATTCAAGTTGGCGAACAGGACAGGGAGAGTCTGATTCGGGTCCTGAGAGTGACCTGCATGTGCAAGTTGATTCGGGTCCGGGTCCTGAGAGTGAACCGCATGTGCAGGCTGAGAGTTCGGAGATAGAACTCGATATGCACACCCAGGAGTTGAGATTCGGAGATGAACCCAGTGATGAAAGCGGAAGCACAGAAGAAATAATACAGTCCAGCTCTCAACCACAATGCCCAAGATCCCCGTGGAATATCAATGAGGTAAGTTCTCTAGATCAAGAGACTAATTTTCATAATAGATTTCCAGTAAGGAGTAACCGTGGAGTTCCACCAAACCGGTATATACCTGAGGATGGAACCAGTAAAAGAGTAAAATATCCTATATCCAATTATATGTCCACCAAACATCTTTCTGAGAAATTAAGAAACTTGGCTTATAATGTTTCATCAATAATTGTCCCGGAAAGGGTAGTGGATGCTATGAAGGATGAAAATTGGGTTAATGCTATGAAAATAGAAATGGATGCACTTGAAAGAAATCAAATATGGAAATTAGTTGACCTTCCTAAGGGAAAGAAAACCGTGGGGTGTAAGTGGGTCTATTCTGTGAAATATGATGCTAATGGAAATGTTGAAAGATACAAAGCCCGTCTGGTAGCAAAAGGGTATACTCAAAAGTATGGAATAGATTTTCAAGAAACTTTTTCACCAGTTGCTAAACTAAATACCATACGAGTTTTGTTATCTCTTGCAGCAAATTTTGATTGACCCTTACATCAGTTTGATGTGAAGAATGCATTCTTGCACGGAGATCTCAAAGAAGAAATATACATGGATATTCCTCCAGGTACACCTACCAAGGAATGGGAAGAAAAGTGTGCAAATTGGAGCGTTCTCTGTATGGACTTAAGCAATCTCTTAGAGCCTGGTTTGGGAGATTCTGTAGTGCAATGAAGGGATATGGGTTCAGTCAAAGCAATTCAGATCATACATTATTTTACAAGCCAAATCAAGGTAAGATTGTAATCTTGATCATATATGTAGATGACATGATTATAACAGGAGATGATCAAAGAGAGATACACGAACTGGAGAGAAAATTATCAAAGGAATTTGAAATGAAAAACTTAGGAGGATTGAAGTACTTCCTAGGAATTGAGGTAGCGAGAAACCAGAACAGTGTATGTTTATCACAAAGGAAATATGTCTTGGATCTACTCACAGAGGTGGGAATGCTTGACTGCAAACCTGCTGACACACCTATAGTCTAGAATCTCAAACTTGGCATCAAGACAGACCAAGAGCCCGCAGACAAGGAAAGGTATCAGCGTCTGGTAGGGAAGCTAATTTACTTGTCTCATACTAGACCTGATATAGCATATGCAGTGAGCGTAGTCAGTCAATTTATGCACTCACCAAGCAAAGAACATATGGAGGCAGTTGTGAGAATCTTGCGATATTTAAAAGGAGCTCCTGGACGAGGATTGATTTTCAATAAGAATGGTCATACCGAGGTGAATGGATACACAGACTCTGACTGGGCAGGATGCATAGATGACCGTAGGTCAACTGCAGGATATTTCACGTTTGTGGGAGGAAACTTGGTGACATGGAGGAGTAAGAAACAAAAGGTGGTATCACTCTCAAGTGCAGAAGCTGAGTTTAGAGGAGTGGCCAAAGGAATCTGTGAATTGTTGTGGATCCGGAGATTGCTCACGGAGTTGGGACATGGACCAACAAAGGAAATGAAACTGTTCTGTGATAATAAAGCAGCTATTGATATTGCCCACAACCTGTACAGCATGATAGGACGAAACATGTTGAGGTGGACCGACATTTTATTCGAGAGAAAATTGACTCAAGGATAGTTGAAATTCCATACATCAAAACTGGAGATCAGATAGCTGATATACTCACTAAAGCAGTGTCAAGTAGAGTCTTCAACGAGTTCATTAATAAAATGGGAATTGTTGATGTCTACGTATCTGCTTGAGGAGGGGTGTTGGATTGCGCTGATAGATTGCAAGCTGATACGTTTCCAGAATGCATTAAAGGAAAGGCTAAAGATAAAAGGCAACAGGACAATGGGCGCCTCTAATTTGATATTTATGTCTATGGAATATTTTCAAAGATATGTAATCTGTATTGATTAGGTTAGCCAATTGTATAATTGATAGTTTCCCATATTTAGCTTTCTACCTTTCAGGTGAATTGCGCATAAATAGTATAGGAGACAAGTAGCTGAGCATAGAGAAAAAAAGTGTGAAAAAGCTTGTAATCAAAATCTGTAATTTTCTTGAGTATGAAATAAAATAAGGGAGGGAAGGGAGATTCAGGGAGTGCTGTGTTCTCTGTTTTCTTATTTTTGACACCTTTCTATTCAATTTTGACAAAAAAAATTTTATCATTCCCTCTTTTATTGAATGATTTGTATATATTTCCCCGTTGTTTGTGTGTAATACTATTGACAAGTTAATTGGAGTGGCAGAAATTGATACCGCACATGTAAGATTATTAATTTATTCTTACTTGACAGCTGCTGTCAAGGTTTCGAAAATAAATTGATACCGTTGCACCGCTTCTTATGTTTCGGTTTTAATATGAATTTATACTAGTTCAACGCTGAAATGTTAATTTTAAGAGTTGTTTTCTGATGAAAAAATGAAGATATTTTCAAATATCACGAAGAAAAAAGAGGTATGTTTGAATTTTTTTTTTTAAAAAAAAAATTGAATACAAGGGATTATTTGCTCTCGAATGCAAAGGGGTTTCACAATCCCCTTTGTAGCAAAAGAGGCTGCACTGATTGGCCTTTCCATTTCTTCAAAATTGCAGAGGTACAAAACCTGAGATGAAGGTTTGTGTTTGACGGTTGGCAGAGTCAAAAGAGGACACTTAATAAGAGTACTTGTATTTTGTGTAAACAACAATGGCCAAAGGCGGTCGCTTTTAACTTGGGGACCCAATTTCATCAAACGAAAGTGATTAGCGAGTCTCCTCTTCCTCAGATCGGATCATCTCCAGTTTTATAGAAATAACTGAGAAGTCGATGAACTAGTATCAAGTGGTCACTCGAACTGGTTTATGTCAATTCAGGGGAATTTTCTGATTTAAATGCTGTATCAGAAAACGGATATGGGCTTAAATCTCACATCCATTTGCTGTTGCTTTTGAATTTTCTGGGTAATTTAGGGAAGTGTCATTTACAAGGATAAACTAATTGTACATTAATTGGATAGTGCTAGTTTCATCAGATGACCGTCGTAATTCTCATTTTTGTGCATAAATACATTATTATATGACTATGCAATCGAACTATTTTTTAGCAGAGATTTCGGCGGATTTTAACTTAAAATTGTATCACGGGACTGTTTAATTAATTTTCTAAGAAAATTAAAACCAATACAACATTAGAATTTTATTTTTTTACATTATTGTCGTCACAAAATGTTGTTTTATCCTTGATGCAGTTTTTAATATCCTTAAATATGAAATTCAGTCCCTATATGAAGAGCAATAAGCCAATAACAACATAACTACATAAGGACACATTATCACCCGATACCCACTATCAGGATTTTTTTTAATTATAAAAAAAATAAGGACACAAATATTACGATATATCACCAAAACATTCTTCCACCTGCATCCACCGTATTTTGTCAATAAGTTTCATACATTAGAAAGCCTCTCAACGTGCATCTCGCAAACTTTCTTTGTTGTTGTTTTTTGTTTTTTTTTTTTTTTTCTCTCTCTCTCTAAGTTCAGTAGATGCAAGCATATTGAAAATGTAGAAACTCTATATAGATGTTTCAAGGATGTATTGTCAAATGTATCATAAATTCATAAGGAAATCAAGTGAAAATAAAAAAACTCATGATAATTTAATTTTATATAAAATTTGAATATATTTTTGTTATCGATAATCAAAACAAATTCTTTTTAGATATTACTCAACTTTATTTGTTACAAGCTAGTCAGATTTTTTGGACCCCGATCTGGTGTAGCGCTACACGGCTTGTAGCGCACCCACGAGCCGTTCGATTTTGATCGGGCGGTTCATTTTTTTCGGGCCTATCAATCTGGTATTATTCACGGGGCTCCCTTATCCATTAGATCAAAATCGGACGGCCAGATCTTTTTCTCTCTCTGCGCTACAACTGGTGTCGCGCGACACCAGATTTGGATTCAGATTTTTTTGTTAGCTATCTTAAATTGCTGAATTAATTCAATACGTTATATTTTTTTTTACTAACAAACCATTAAAATTAGTGTTATTATCAACTCCAATAGAAGTTCCTATACTAGAAATAAGAAAAAGTCATTTGTCATTGTTAGTGACATATATTTATATTGTCATACATTCATACTATTTGCTTTATTTCGACGAGATTAACTAAAATAAATTAAAATTTAAAGGCCCACTGGAAACAAACACAATTCAACAACTCACTAGTAGTAGAGAACATAGTTGCAATCTCACCAAAAGTTATACGCAAAAAAAAAAAAAAAAAAAAAAAAAATCCCCATGAAAATTGAGATACCCGATTGATCGTAAAGCATAGCACTGCTCGTCTCCAGTAATAGCTTAACCGGAGTGCATGGGTATAAATGTCTTTTTGTGTTTTTTCTCTTTTATTTATTTCTAATTTGGAGTACAAACACCTGCTGAAGCTCACGTACAAATATAAATCGAGTGGCTGGTTCTAGTCTCACTCAGTGCAGCCTTTTCTGACCGAATTTATCTTAACTTTGATTTGTAGAGCGTTGTGGGCCCTCCTTAACACACCATTTTCTGTCCCCGCCACAAAATTATATATGCATTTTTTAAATAATTTTGATACCTCAATGACTATGAGAGAGAAATGACACGATCCGGCGCTTAATTGTGTACCCATTATTTTTTGACTTTTCTTTTGTAACTGTTAGGAGAAATTTTGATTTTGAAAGCTGTTTTATTTCTTTTTGTGAGATTTGTATTTTTATAAATGGGAATGTGTTGTATGTCCCCATCTACAGTTGGAGTTAGATGTCTATTTTCAAAGTCATTTTAATACCTCATAATATGAGATACTATATTGATTAAACATATATAATATTAAAAACAGAGAGCCCTGGACTATTTTGTGTTTTTATGTTCTTTACGAGGCACATTATGAGTCTATGTCATTATTATGCATGACATATTGACATATTTTTTGTTCAATTCGCACCGTTCATTTTGACCCAAACTCGACTTTGTTAAATATTTAATTAGAGAATATTATTAATTTATTCTCTATTTCATTTGTCTAATTTCAATTTGAATTATTTAATTTAAATTCAATAACAGCATATCTAAACTGTCAAAGTTACGACGAGAAATACTAGTAATTCAGTTATATATCTTAAACTGTTTCCTTAGACCTAAAAAATAAAAAAATAAAAAAATCCTCCTCTGTAGTGGATATATGGTAATTTAAAATGGGTTTTTATTGACCAAATCCTAAGCAACTACCCAAACTCAGTCCAGTAAGTGTCAAATCAGCAATTACCCATCAAATTTCTCATTCATTTACTTTCATTGTAAATGCAACAGTCTAATATTAGTTAACTGAACTTAGTCTTATTGTTGAAGGCTTGAAACTTGCATAGCCAAGGATAAGCATAAGAAAATAAGAAATGCAGACCTGTTGAATAGTCAAATAATGGTAGGATCCACATGTTTTTCTTTTTTTCATTTTGGGATTTCCTTTTCCAGCAGCATTGACGTTGTTTTGATGGTGTGGCACAACTATTGTTGCAGAATTTAGGCAAACTCTTGTGGAAAGAAGAACGCAATTGAGGAAAATAATAAAAAATGTCCATGCCCTTGACGAGTGACGACTTGCTACCTAATTTTGTTGACCTTGATTTGTAATAGCCCCATGACCTATATAATCTTATGTAACAGTAGCAATTGGATGAAAATTGTTTACCCATAAAATTAACACTATAATTAACTATGAAATTTGTCAACAATCAACACTGTAATTAACAATGAATATCTGTTAGAAATCAACACTATAATTAACTATGACTTATTTGATGTTAGTTTTACAAAGATCCATTAGGACCGTGATGGGAGTGGCTATAATATACTTTTGATGTTATTTTATTGAATTCACAAAATCACTTGCTTTGGCGTTGGATTTTTTTTTTCCAATGATTTTTATATTTAAGCAGAAAATTTCATTTCTATATTTAAACGTATAGAATATATTCCAATTCGTAAATATATTAAATAAAATTCTAATTCTAATTTCAGATATAGATATCGTTCCTTAATATAATTATAATTATATATTTTTTTCTAAAAGTCGGAATGAGCAAGGACTAATTTTTTATCCTCGTGAAACAAAGTTAAAAAAGAGGGGATGAACATAGCTATAATCAGGAATGGAAATGCGTGTTTGAAAGTGTCATTTAAATGATACAGTGCATAACAACGAAGGTATGATGAAAATATACTTGCTAAATTGTTTATGATTGTTAAATTTTTATTTGATGTTATCCTCGTAAAAATGAGTCATCATTTTTATATTTATTATTACTCCTAAGAAACACATTAATTTGTTATCTTTTAATGTTGGTATTATTAAACTAATTAAGAAAATTTATATGTAAATAGTTTCGATGCAACAATGACATGCCAACCACACAGAAGGCTCCAAAACCTTCGGCACAAAAAATCCGTCAACTTTTTTCCCCTGACAAGTCCTCCATCTGTCCTTTTTTTAACTGCCAGTAAAAAAATTCAGAGAGGAGAAACGCGCATTCCTGTTTTATCCAAATTGTAATGACCTTAGGCCTAGGCCTAGGTTGACGCAGCTTTTTCTTTCCTTTTTTTCTTTTTTACAGTCTCGCCATTCACTCTCACGCACTCGCATTCATTAGTCGCCATTACACCTTGAAAAGTTCAGAGCTTCGCTTAGACTTTCTCAGACCTGTTGCTCTCTCTCTCTCTCTGCTCTGGTCTACTTAATCAATGCACTCCTCTGACTTGATCTTGTACATAGTCACGTTTATGTTTGTACGACTTCTTACTTTCCTTCTATTACTTCGTTAATTTGTTGAGCGCTTGACTGGAAAAGTAGTGAGTAGTAGAAATGTTGAAGTGAGGATAGTATAAAGGGTTTGAAAGTTTTGCATTGGGATGGAGAAAGGCCCGGCCCAATAAAGACGCTTGTCCCCTCTTGGTTGGCCTACCTCTGATTTCACGAGACTCCGTAGAAAAAGGGTGTTTTTTTTTTTAGAAAAAATAAAGAAAATTTTGTTTTGGGATGTTCAGGTAAACCCTTCTAAGTTTTAAAATTGAGGACTTCACTAATTTGTGTTACTCTTGCTTCTCTCCTTTTTTTTTTTCTCTCAAAGAACTAGGAGAAAAAAGTTCACAAAAACCTTTTGACTCATATTTGATCCTTCAAATTAATAATTTTTCTTATAAATGTTTGTAAGAAAAATATCGAATAACAAAACACTATAATAGTGAACAATTTTTGGGGAAGAAATATGAAACCGGCATGTTGTTGTCAAGGTAATTTTATGATTTTTAACAGTTGAATTTTCTTATTTCATCACATTTTTCAATAACATAAAGATTGTGTTAAATAGTGGGACAGGTTGCAGGAGTAAAACTTTTGGAAGGACTAAAGTAAAAAATTTGAAGAAGAAAAAGAGAATCGTTTTGGCCCTTTCTTCCCTTCCATTCTACTCCTGACAACTGTCCCAAGCTATCCCGCTCGAGTGGAAAATTTGCAATGACTCTTTGCAATTGGTCGTCGCTTTTTTCATCTTTTACTATTTGCTTTTTAATTTAATAATATATTAAATTATTCTGCTACACTAATCCATACTATGTGCACCCAGTTAGAGCTGTTTGGTTTTTGATCCTCTGTTAATTGTTTATGAGGCAAGAGAGAATCCTTTATTTTTATGGACAAAACTTTGCTTCTCAACCGTAGACATTTATATTCTACATGCATGATTTGATAGTGTATATTGCATCATATTATTCTGTTTAATGTTAACATTTACATCATTTGGAAAAAAAAAAAGAAGAATTACTAAAATTCAATATTTGCTGCTCTAATAAGCATCCGACATGATTTTCCTCCAATTTCCAAACGAAACATGATTTTCCTTCATGTGTATATCATTTTCTTTTTTGCTTTTAGAAAATGATACTGATGAAAATTGACATCACACAGGTTGGCATGGTCAAAACTTGCCAGAAAATAATGTGGAACCACCTTTTCCAAATATAGCCAACCTTCTTTAGCAACACACAGATTAGAGATGAGAAATTGAAACCATTTCTGAAGTATGCATAAATTGAACAGAACATGCTAGAAAGTCTTTCTAGCATCAGGCCAAAAAGTGTTTAACCAGTAGTGGTAATTGAACCCATAAATTGGATTTGGTAAAAAAAAATAAACATGAGAAAGAAAGATTTTGTGCTGTTAAAGAACACAAAAAATGAGAGATAGAGGGAGATTTAAGATGATGAGCTCAAATTTCACAATTGTTTCAAGTACATCTCTGCTTTACTCCATAAAACCACACCTTCCCTCAAGGAAAAGAAAAAAGAGAAAAAACTAAATAGTTGCAAATTTCAAGAAGAAAATTGAAGCCCAATACAACAAGTACTAGCAAATCATCATCATACAACCTCTCAGCCAAAAGATCAAATCTACCACAAATGAGTAGTAGAAATTGGCTCAATATAAAACATGGCACGAATTAAAATGTTAACAACATGACAACTTGACTTGGTTGATACCATGTTAATTCAAGACTGATCTGGCACAAAACACCTCAAATCAGTCTGATGAAACCCTGGGAGAAGTCATAGGAAAGAGCGGTAGCAACCGAGGCGGCTCGGCACCTCTTGGCGAAGGGTGCAAGTAAAACCCTTTCTCGGCAATTGCCTTCTCTTCTTCCATTTTGTTAACCACCTCAGCCGGTGAAGCCAGACTCGGGCTCAGTGGCGTAACCGGGCTTAGAACAAGCGAAGGGAAATCCAATATGCTCGGTGAAAGTACATCGGTTTGTGCACGGGGAGAGAAGAAGGCAGGTCCTGTAGGCACTAATGGGCTAATGGACTTGAGATTTTTGAGGGACCCGCGACGCTCGTATAGCTTGAACGACTGCTTCTTCGGGCCGGTGGGGGGGCCCCGGTTGCTGATAGGAGGCGACTTGCATGAAGTAGTGTTGCAAGAGGTGGAGCCGGTGAGCATTTGCACAACTTGCTTGAAAGAAGCAGAGTCGGCTTGCACGAAGGTGGTGGGATAAGGGGTGGTTTCAATTGTTCTCGGGATGGCGGTGTTGGGTTTCGGGGTTGACGGGTGCGGCACTGATCCGGTTCCGGATCCGGTAGTGGAGCCGTTGTTGGTGCTGCTGCTAGAGGAGGAGGTGGAAGAATTCGGGGAGGTGGGGAGGGTTAACGGGTTCTTATCGGTTCTGGGCTCCATTAAAAGGAGCTAAAGGCTTAGACTTTGCGCTGAGAGAGTAGATCAAGATTGAGAGGAAATGAATTGGAGATGAAAAATGCAAATTGAAGCTTGTGTTTTTCAATTTTCTCTTCCCTCCTTCCCTTTTCTTCCTTCTCTGTTTCTCTCTCTAGTGAGGCTGTGCTTCTTGTTTCTCTTCTTGTATTGGTGTGGAGGGGAGAGAAAGTGAAGTTTGCTTTGGAAAGAGGTTTGCAAGGGAGGTTGGATTTAGACTAGGAGAGAAAAAATGGGGTATAAAGGGAGGAAAGAGAAGGTGCGTGTTGTAGGATTTGTGGAGGCCATTGACTTGGAAAATTGATTCCTTGACTCGGTTTTATAATTTATGTTTAAACCGGTTTTTGCTTTTTCAAATTCACTGAGCCGGCTCCGTTGGCTTGGTCGGTTATTGACTTATTGTTAGCTTACAGCCTCGTTTTTAAATACCAATTTTATTCTTAAAAAAGATATATTCAGATTATGCTTTTCAGAGATTTCCAAATTTACATTGAGCAGTCTTGTTTCTATAAACAGTGTAGCAGTGGAGTAAATTTGCATTGGTTGATGATGCAAAATGCCGGTGGTCAACTTTATTTAAAGATATATTTTTTTTTTAAATTGGGTTAAAGCTAGGGGTTTGTGCAATATATTTATTAATTAGGAAACATCTCATCCGATGGTAGAGCAAATTAATTATCAACTATGAATATTCTTTCCTTTCATGCGATATTCAATAATTAATTATTCTATATTAGTTATCATCTATACCGCATATCAAATCAGATTTTAAAATCAATGGTCCGTATTTAATATGAAGAGATTTTTTTATTCTTATTTTAGAGAGATGCTAAATAGCGACAACCTAGTTTTTATATAAAGAGTTAGATACACCTTGTCTGAAATTATGTTCACTCTTTAATAGATGTTTTATAAGGAGTAGATATATGGATTAATTATGAGATAAGTTGCATTGACATTAATTTATTTAAAAAACGACACTGATAAAATGACATAATCATTAAAACTATTAATATAAATTTAAAATGTCCTTCATATATAAATAACTTAGGTGTCAAATTTAGTGCAATTCGAAAACAGTTCGGTTATCCTTAGACAGTAAGAATTTAGTTTTACTGGTACTTGAAATCGCGGCTGCTCAAAAGTCTACCTAAATTACATAAAATTTACACTTTTATTTTACTTTTTGAACTTGACCGTAATTTACTAATTTGGTCGATTATTATGGTTGTAAAATAATTTACTCACCAGTGTATCTTTTTTGTAAATTAGTACCTTAATTTAATGGTTCTTTTTTTTTATGTCTATTTCATTGTAATTTTCTCAGTGACCGGTTTGGACGTGGAATAAGGATTTGGTATTGAGTTCAAAAGTTATCTTCTAGGCAAAATTGGATATAACCCCCTACAATCTTCTCCAACTGGATATAACCCCCTATAATCTTGAAAACTGGATATAACCCCCTCCAATCATGTTTATCAAGGAAATAAACCCTTTCTGTCAATTTTAATTATTTTTTTTATTAAAATAAATAAACATCATAAAAATTTGACCAAACTACCCTCATCCCTTTCCCTTCCATAGAACGTTTCATCTTCTTTTTGAAATATCCAAGATGCAAAACTCCAGTAATGCATTGTTCGATCCCTTCCCTCCCTCCATCCTTTGTTTGGCAACAAAAATTTAGATATACAATCACATAATGTTCCAGCACTAAAATATTAAGTTTTAACACATTGTGCTAACTTGTTGTTTTGGATTGATTTTGGGTACTGGGTGCGTATATAGTATTAAACTTGAACAATGCTACCTTGATTATGAGTAAATCTTTAATTCAACCAATATTCAGATTATTTAAATAGAAGCAAACTAGAATGCTATCTTAATCATTTTAAAAAGTTACGTGTTTAATAATCAAGGATTAAAAAGGGTCCTCTTTTAACTATTGTATCCATTCTTATTATGTACAGAGGATACTAGCAACTTAGAAAGTAGCATCGTGTGTAAAATAGAAGGAGACTAAAGTTTTTGGCAATGAATGTAGAAGGATCTAAGAGATACTAGTGCTATTATATTGTCTTTAATGGAGTTCTCGCTGCCTCCTATGGACCGAAAAAAAAAATTTACCAGAAAAGAAAGAAAGGTGAAACTTCTTTATTAGGAAGAAAGAGGGCAGTTCCGTCACATAAATTTTATTTTGCTTAAATAATAAATAAAATTATTAGCAAGGGGTTATATCCGTAATACGCATGATTGGAGGGGGTTATATCCGGTTTTGAAGATTGTAGGAGGTTATATCCGGTTGGAGAAGATTGTAGGGGTTATATCCAATTTCGCCCTTCTTCTATATCTCTTTTTTCTCTCCTTTTACGATAAATGATTGGTACCGGTTACCGAGTTGAACACGTAAGTTTTTTGCTTGAGAATAAATTAGTACTTTAATTTGTGGTATCCGTTTTTTTTTTAGTGAAATACAAACAATATTTGAGTAAAATTTTCTTACCTACTGTATGCAAGTATTTATTCATTTATTTTGTCGTCTTCAACAAAGCATTTATGGAGTCACGTGGTTTTAAAATTGATTATTATCTCAAACCACGGTACAATACATAATAATGACGAAATTTCACTAAACTACTATGCAAAAGTGCGTGAAACATCTATCACACCTTTTTAATGATTGTTATCTTCAAATTTAAGTTCTTATTCCACCTCAAAAACGTAGGGTGGTTTTGAAAAGGACTGACAAGTATGTTGTAATTCGCGGCCTCCGTTATTTTATATGTACCGAAAGATTTTGAATAATTTTTTTGCAACTGCATAACTAGTATTTATATTTTGTTTGTCTTGTTTCTAACAATGTGATTGTGTATCCGATTAATACAATCAATCAATGAATTATATAACCACATCTCACTAAATTATAGGGCTGCCAATGGGTAGGATAGAGTACGGTAGAGACATTTTCGTTATCCGTATCCGTTAAAATTTTCTTTATTTATACCCTATCCGTATCCATTAAAAATTGACTTATCCATTATGAATTAACAATAAGGATATGGTAACGGTACAAAACGAATAATAATGATAATAATTCAATTAAAAAAAGTACAATATGAATAAATAAATAGCATCAAATAAATATATTAATAAAGTGCAACATTGAATAATACTTTAAATATAATAAATCCATATAATATCTTCTCATGACAATTATCACGAAGAAATAAAAATTATTAACTGCCTCAATTAAATACCAAGTATTGTCTCAATTCAATCTACCAAATCTATTTGCCTTATTAGTTATTAACATATTAATTGGATATTATAATCATTTTTTTTTCATTATGACAAAGATTATAAATTATATATATAACAGTACGGGCAAATAAGGGTTACGAAATAGTGTTATACGTACCCTTACCCAGTAAATTAACGAATTTTTTTTTTTACCCATACCCATGTCCGATAACTTAACGAAAATAAAATCTTATCCATACCCGTCTTATTGAATATGATACGGGTAGGCTAAACAGTTAAAAGGGTACCACTAACAGCCGTACTAAATTACTTTTTAAAACTGCAAAAATATCCTTTGAGTTTTATTTTCATTCACATCACGATAAACCACATTTATGGGATATATATATGCTTAAAAGCTAACGATTTTTATTCAAATTACATACAAATTTAATGGTAATACACAATATAATAAGTCTAATGTATCTCTATTTATCGTCTACTTCTCTTCATTGAAATTTTTTAAGAGATCTTTTTACAAAGGATAAAAAAACGCTTTCAAGTTATCAAAGAAACATTTTGCCAACTCCGGTATTAGTTTTTGTTTGTCCTTTATTTTGCCATTTATCACACAATATTTACAGTGTCAAATTAATTATCAAGTTTGCAAAGTTTGCGAAATAAACAAACTTTGCAAACTAAACAATGGTTTTATTCTATCACTCAACGCCAAAAAAAGCATATGTTGTGTAGAATCTTTTGTTTTAAGTCTTACGATTGTGTGAGTTATTCCACATCATTACAACAATATGTGGAATATAAAATAAATTTCCTAGTCATCTTTTTAAGACCGAGATACTTTGTTTCGATTCTAGAAGATTATGTGTTGAAGTAATCTTTTATCTCTAATTATGAAACAAGGTTGTTTTGACAAACATGCACCGGGTCATTATTTAGCTCAAAGCAACACACAATAATGTCACTTTAATTGATTTTAAGCATCAACGGTTGCGGTATTAGTAACGTGTCATTATCTACGACACAAAATCAAATAAATTACGGGCGTTTCCCCTGTGTTTCTATTCTTTGTTTCCCTCCTTAACTAGGCCTAAATATTCTAGAAATAGAATCAAAATGACTTATATTTTTTTTATCTCAGTTATTTTTTTTATTCTTTTGCATTATTCGTTGTATAACTTTTAGAAAAGTAACGAAATAATATTGTTGAATGTAATAGGTTTTATTTTCGTACGCATACTTTTAAATATCATTTAAAAAACCATGCTTAAGTAAGTTGGTCAAAATAACATTCTTCGTAAATATGAAACGTGCTGGGCAATCAGTTGGGTATTATAAATAAAAGTTTGCGCCATCTTGTTATCCTTAAATATTTTTAAATGTACAATATTTCCACTTTTGTTTATACGAGAATAAAAATTTTGAAAAAAACAACTTTAATCTCAATAAAATTTTTACACTAACTCTATCAGAACATATTTAAGAATTATAATTTTTTGTGGGTGTAGAAAATATCATATCTATTATATTTATTTATTTAATATTTGTGTTTTGATAACTGCGTTCTGCACTTAAAACTACTAATAATGTTCCAAACATAAATGCTTATGAAAACACTAAATGAAAGCATTTTGTCTCGATTCATTGTTGATTTAATTTACAACTTAAAGCAGGGAAGTAATTAAATATAGATATGGAAATTGCACGTGACGCCAACTAGTATTATTTGACGATCCTTTCGTATCTATTTTAACTTCTAAGTTGAAATATATCTTTGCTCAATTCAGGGGAAAATATTGAAACGAGGAAAGCTATTTATTTGCATTTTCTCATTGAGAGAGCTCTGAGGGGTAGCTAACTATAAGTCGATAACTACTTTGAGTACTGTTCCTTTTTTTTAATCTTAAATATCTTATATTTTGGAATGATGATAAAAGGTAAGGAGGTTGTTTCTCATTTATTATTTTTTTTTATCCGCAAAGACAGCTATGTATCTCGTCTTTAAACCAAGCAGAGGTTGTATGGAATTTTTGTTTGAGAAAATGCTAGGTGGAATTTTTGTCGAATTTTTGAGAAAATGCAAGGCATGTCTCTATTTTGAAAGCAATTAATTGCAGATCTATGCATAGATTTACAGTGATTTGGTTAATAGATGTCAATCCTACGCCATTTTGTTATTCAATCTCATTGGGCAATAAATATTAGATCTCTTACTTTGGCTTTTTGCTGCATTAAGAAAATTAGGAAATATAAATGACTTCTTTAACTTTTATCGCATGAGGAAATTGGAACTACCCAAATATGCGGTAGATACTACCTGACAGCCACTGTCAAGCTTCTCCAAATATACCGTAGATAAGGTATATAAATATTAATGGTTATTTACTTTTTTTGTTTGATAAAAATTAATGGTTACTTACTAATTAGGGATTTTCTTTTGAATTAGCAACTAGCAAGCAAAGCGCCAAGCATTAATTTAGGGTATTGACTTGTAAAATTGTAGTTTACTAATGTTATACTAATGAAAATTTTGAATGCAATGCTTTGATTTTTGAATGCAAGCAACGAGACTACAAAATAATGTGCATGAAAGTTATATGCAGAGAACCCAGAAGTAATCGTCCAATCCTTTGATTATATTTTTTTTTTCTATTAAGATATTGGCTGGTATTTATGTGTTCCTATCATCTTTGAATTTTTATATTTTTCTAGATCGCTATATACGAAATTTCTTGATTTAATATCACTTTTGAAAACCGACCTTCTTACTAAAATTCATTAATCATGCTAGAAATAACTCTTTAAGAATGAACACACAAATTTAATTAAGCTGGTAACCCATGATTAGTGAAAATTAATCAAACAGATATGACAAGAAAAAGATGAGAAATTCGGATCGCTATTGGCGTTTTGACTTGGGAGATGCTTTTAGGCATTCCATTCTCCACCTCTATGCTGTCTCATGGAGCACTTACTAAGAATCAAAGAATTATAGGAAAAAAGAGTGGTGTACAAATTGAGAACCTCAGCATTTCTCGTATTTTCTTTGAACAAAATAAAAAGCAAGGAAAAGTAAAAACAGCATCCAATTCTCGTTTAACGGTCAGCAGGATAATTGGTACAAGCGCTTCTGTCCGCGACCATTGCTTATTCTGTATGACCATTCGTGTGGCGAGTTCTCATGCAAAACCACAACATCACCCACTCATGCAATATATAATAATATCTAGATTATCTATAAAGTTTAAACAAACGATGAATGAAGCTAAATTAATTTTATATTCACGTTATTTTGATCAAAACACACGAAACCATAATACTTCAATGCAAGCATCTAAAATATGATAATACATTATGTTGATATTAATTAGACAATCTTCACATATGACCAAATCAGATAATTTAAGTAACTAAAAAAAAAATATAGAGAAAGTTTAATCACATCCGAAAAAATTTGCCCAATCCAAAATTTAGCGATTCAAGTCGAATAAATTTAAGTTGTGTGGCCTCGTTTTTAAATTCAGCAGACTCCGGGTAACTTATTATTATTATTTTTTTTAGCAATAAAAAGCCCGTAAGGAAGACTTCAGGTAACTGTTATTAATCGAACGAGGTTGTTACGACGTAAAAGATAGTTACACGAAAAGATACGCAACAAGCGCAGCTTATAAACTAAACCTAGCTCTGTTCCTCTCCCGATTAAATTCATACGCAAATTGGCCCCGCCACTAATCTAGTCTAGATGCACAATTTGCCCCAAAAATGATGCTGTTGGCCACAATTAGCAAACTTGGAAGCATAAATCATTTACCATTTAAATTTTTGTTACGGCACCCAAAGTCGTGCACCTATATTGTAACTATAGTTATTAGCCCATAATCATTGAATCAACGTTTGATAAAAATTAATTTTCTTATATTTTGTTGATCACTACATGACTTTGGAATCTTCTGTGACACTTCTCATGTGGTATATTGTGTAGATGAACAATCTTAACTCTTTCGCGTTGATATATCTATACTTAAACAAAAAAACGTTAATATATCTATGATAAGAATGCTGATAATTTGTCGTTCCAATTTTACACAATCCTTTTCTAATTTTTTTTAGTAAATAGTATTTTCTAAGTGTAGAATGCACTTTTCATGTGCTTTTTGACTTCATTTTACAGTAATGTTATAAAGCACTGTCTGTAAAAAATTGCGGCTGATCAAGTCTAAAAGGAGTTCTCTAACAGATTTAATCACGCTAAAGATAAAGGCTTTTCAATTTTCTTTGAATTTTGTTATTCTACAAAGTGTTAAATAGTCAGTCCCACAGATCTAGACTTTTCAATTTTCTTTGAATTTTTTGCTGCTGTATGTTGGTCAATTGTTGATATAATTAATTAAGATAAAGATCCTCAATTAATGATAGTTGACTTATATGAAACCCCAGAAGGAAAGCTGACTTTGATGCCGTATGACTCTCATAAATCATTCAATTCAAGCTATATTTTCCTTTATTTTTTTTTCATTTCCAATAAATCATAAATTCCTAGCTAGAAATTGTGAGTTACAATAAAAACTTCTATGAATTTCTATGTTGCTACTTCTATAATTTATTGTATTACCAAGAAATCATTCAGTTCAAGCAATATTTTCTCTCAGCTCATTTTTCATTACAAAGTAATCATAATTCCAAGCTAAAAAAATTAAATTGCAGTCAAATTTGCTGTGGTTGCCAGTTGCCACTTCTGTACTACTCTTGTACTTCACATGTATTCAAAGGGATTAGGGTTTTTAGGATTGCAGAAGAGGGATTATGGTTATGGATGCCTTTTCTTCTGGGAGTGGTGAAAGGAATTGTCAATGAGAAGTGGGTCCCATGTTTGTCTTGGAGCGTTGGATTCTTTTTAGGCTGATTATGGGGCCAGTCAATTACCAGTCACACACCTTTGCTGGTACCGCATACTCGGTGGATGTGATCCACACCTTGTATTTTGGAAAATATCTCCCATGAAAAAAAAGAGATGCTATTTTTTTTTCTTTTGTTTATTTGATTACATACAGGAGATGCTATGAAAGAATCAAAAGGAAAAGGTTAGCTACAGGTATCGTGAGGCCCTACTGCATTTATGTTCTGAAAATTTTATTTTATTTTATTTTTTTTATCCTCGTAATTTGTTAAGGTTAATCCAAGTCAAATTATTTTAAATTATGATCTAGATAAATATAATAAAATAGAAATTTTATCAATTCATCAAGGGAAGTAGTGTAATATGAGTGTGACTACATAGCGATTAGATGAAATCTTTCTCATACAACAATAAAGAGACCAATTCAAGATGGAAGAGAGAAAGTAACGACAGGTACGTAAAAACAACAAAATCCTGATAGAGCATACAATTTGAAATCTGAATCTTAATTTTTCAAAATTATAAGTAGACTTTTGTAAATCTTACAAAAAATTTAAGCCCAAATACAAATACAAATAGCCAAATTAATATATATTATGTACTGTAAACTATGCATCATAACATTTTTTTATTTTTATTTTGACTAAATCACTCCATAGATGGAAATGAGACTTTAAATTCACAAATGACGAATGTTAGCATTAATTTTTGACCAGGAGGGAAGGAACAAAGGGAACGATGCTGCGTCATTGTTTTTCCATTTGGAATTACTTGGTTTGGATAAATGTGTTTTTGTTACGATGCTTATCTGATTTGGTGCGAGTTATTTACAAGCCAGTGTTTCTAGGGATTTGAAATTATCTTTTTTTTTTTTAAAAAAAAAGAGTAACTATATTAAACATATTTGTATCAGGATATGAAATTAATAATAATTGATATGGGCATAAAATAGATATAGAAAGGACTGATTTTTGTAATGACTGATTTTAATGCATTTTGCAAAGGTGAAGGGGAGGTTTTCAGTGTGGGCCTGTGGGGCTAGAATTTTTTCTTCGAACCTAATATTTTTTTTGATACAAAACTAGGTATTAGAATTCATGAATAAAATTAAATTTAAAATGTACTAACTTTGAACTTTTCAATTCTAGTCTTGTGGTTCCACTCTATGATTTTGGTGCAAAAAAAAAATCATCTGGAGTCAATTAAATAATAAATTGTTCAAAAAGTTAATGATGGAAATGGAGCAAGGAGGTAAAAGTATGGGAAAGGCTGGCTAGAACTGAATCTTGGCAGAGAGTAAGTGGGGTCCGTATCACCAAAAGCTCCTCCCTTCGACAGGTCTAATGCGCTTGTCTTTTGTTCGTCGTTTTCTATTTGCTATTTTCAAAATTTTTTTATTACTTCATTCCATTTTGTATCCTATCTAAAAACCTGATCACTCTGACTCATTTTTGTTTGTTATTTTATAAAAACTGATGTTTCACTTCGTGTTTCCGACATATTAGGAGATTAGTAACATCAGCGAAATTAAATATCAGAACTCCGTGCAGCAATAGTCCAAATTCTAGAACAATTTTGGTCAAAATAAATAATTGTCATTCAAATACCGATCAACAAGGCAAATTCTCAACGAAACGTCCTTTCAAAATAAAATTGGCATTTAACCTGTCTTTAGTAAAAGTAATGAGTTTCCTAATGCTGTCCAAGTGTTAGAGAGAAATACATATTTTTCTTCTGCTGAATATCTTTCATTGCAAAATCACATCACATGTATGCCCAATTGATCAGAGTTTCTTATTGCTTGATCTTCTAGTAAAACTTTTGTCTAATATAACATATCATATTCTTTTTAAAAATATGTATTACTTTATGTAGGTATAGCTCTTGTCTTTAATCGTAAATGGTGCGCCCAAAGAATCTGAAATACCAATAGCTCTCTCCCCTCATGGTATATTTTGTTATTTTCCTTCTTTTATGGTCGGTGAATGATATTTTTTAAGAAAAAGTGGGCTATGGCCCATAAATTCAACAATCACCCACCAAATCTGCATTGACTACCCTCTAGACTACAACTAAACCCAACCCGTTTTCCCATCTACTCCCAAGAAGAAAAGATAAGGTCCCATCACTAGTCTGGACCACCGTTTGTTTAAATTTCATGTACTATTTCCACACAACTTCAACAGAAATCCCATCATGCTTAGTGAGAACTGAGAAGCTTCTTAAATATTGAGGTACATACACGCTTTCTTAAGCAATCATATATCTTTTCTATTGCGCTTCCTTCACTAAGCAGAAGTGCTTACCAAAGCTAGAAAACAAGACTCGCTAAAAACCAATCTGTGATTGCTCTTTTGTTGACTGCTTTTGACGCACTACTATGGACCATGGCAACTGGGGACAAGATTTGGTGCTCAGAAACAGTTGAAACACTCTCCAACAATTCGTCTTTTCTTAATCAATGCTCACATTCTATGCTTTTCCCCACCTCATTTTAAAGGGTCAAGGGTTGCACTTTAAATCGACTAAAAAGATAAATCAGGCAGGATAAGGATCTGTTGCAAATTCTTTCAAAACAAAACCAGGGTGTCAATAACCGTGAGGTTGGGACAATGCTCATATTAAGCTCTCATGACTATTGGCTTAGATGAAACGACAATTTGATCAATAGTTCTAACGTGTGTTTTAGTTCAAAACACGTGTGAGATATTTGCAATTAATGGATTATTATGAATTTTGAATATGTCTATAATATAGACAAATTCCTTTTGAATGAAAAACCAGTGAATTTTGTGTGATCGAAAATAAATGTTTGAATTTTCCAAACTCAATTTATATTTAGTTTAATTTATTTAATTAGCGCTTGATTTATAACAGATTAATTATATAATTTTCAAAATATTTTTGACTGATTGAAAACGAACTTAATAGTTCTATTAGAAATATGATCATTTTTAATGGTTAAAATTTGTCATTTAAAATAGCTTATCGGTCGTACATGGTCTCCGTTTATGGTTTTAATTGCAGTGGAGTTGTGCTCATTTATCTTTTTTGTACATAGTCGTACATGGTCTCCGTTTAAATCAGACAGGACATCAACATATGCAGTAGGATAGCTTTTACTGCTCAAGACTTATACTAAAACTAGGCAGGGAAAAATATCTGATAAGGTGTAGTTCTTTATAGCACGGAGTCTTGCCTAACCAAAACGCAATAGCGTGGTTGCTTTTTAGCTATTTCTAACGGGGAACATGAACTGACAGGCAAAATAAATTTTAACTAAACAAACCACCTCCAATCTCAGAACCTGAGATTCACTTTCAACATTAATCAGATCATAGACCACCCCACATACCTGAAAAGCATATGTACTGCCAAAGAAAAATTGACATCTCATCTAACCAAACAGACAACACAAACCAATGCATTGAGAAACAGCAAGGCTGTGGTAACAGGGTAGCAAGAAACACAGAACTCAGTAACAGGGTATCAGAGAGACAGGGAGATGTTCTTGAACTCAGTGAGGCATGACTGGAGAATCTTCTGACGTTTCTGAAGAGACTGCTGCTCCATCTGGATACTCTCGATGGCACCCGGTGCCACAAACATGTTCATGAATTTCTCGTCATTGACCGCAAAGAGTTCTGTACCCACCGCAAGGAACAATCTCTCCCGACTACACACAATTCAAAGAATAAGGAAAGAAGAATGAATTATTTGGGTCAATGATACCATGACACACAAGCAGGGACAAAGAGGACCAACTGAAATCTTAAACAGGTCCAGAAAGGCATGGTGCATTGAAAATGTTCTCATGACGATATGAAGCATTCAAATGTAGTCAAAGGCATAGTAGTCGTTGTTACATATTGGTTACTTTGGTTATCGAAACAATTTAACATTTTTTGGTATTATATGCACTGTAATAAGAATTAAACAAAATTAAACAGGAACTAAAGTTTGCTAAATAAACAAGGCAGGGCTTATTCTAACAAGATGATTGTCACTGATGCATGGAACCTCCTTTGGTCCAGTATGCCAGCCCTATTTTCTTTTTCTTTTTGTTTTATTTTGACTTCAAATGCTGATTCTTTCATGCATGCAGCTTTCCAACCAAAAGTATGTTTACATCTTTCTGATCAAATGCACCACTCTCTTGGTCTGCTAGGGAGTTTAAGTTATCACTGATTCTGGCAGCCCAAGCAACATTAACAATACTAAAGAAGATAGAAATAACACCATCCTATTCTCCTCTAAATAAGCTATAGAATGCAGATCTAGTATGGGTTATACAAAATAGGTAGCACGCCCAAATTGCCTAATTGTAGAAGAAACAATCATCTACATTAACTGGTTTGGACACCAGCAGGCAGTATTAGGTACGAATATTGATTTTAAAACCTAAGTAAAATTGAAAAAAAAAACAGAAATTAAGTGATTAGTTCAAACATACCATGGTGTTAGAAATCCTGAATTCAGTGCCGATGGCACATTTCTCTCAATCAAAACTTCACGAATTTTTGCAAAATGCTGAGCCGACACAGAGCATATGTTCGCATAGGGAGATCCAAGTCGAGAACCAATGTCATTGCCACTGAAAATATACCCATTAACCCGGTCCCTACCCATATCTGAGTTTTTGACATAGGGGACAACACGGGCGTGTCTTTTTCTTCCACCACCACCTTCTACTGCATTATGATTATTTCCAGTTTCTTTCTTTTTGCCACCATAATTATCAACTGGCTGGTCAGGAGAAGGTGTCTCAGGCACAGTCAATTGGCTCTCTCTTAATACTTCTTTTGAATCAGCAGGGCGTTTTCCTGGTGTCAGTTGCTCGTCTTTCTGTGGCGGGGGTATATTCTCTTGCTCTGCAGCCCTTGGCGTGCTGTGTTGTGAGGAGGGTATATCAGTCAGGTCAAATAAGGCCGATGACTGGAGGTGCCCAAGCTGGTGGATTGGGTTTGGTTCAGGCTCATAGCAAATTTGGGAATAGGGGCTTGTGACCGAGTCAAGGTGGTGTCTTACCAGTTGTTTGCACTCTTTGGATAGGTTTCGGATGAAATTGCTATAAGTACACCGTAAGGCAGCAAGGAAACCCACATATCCCTCCATGTCTTGTGTGTTCTGCCGATCTAAAAAATTGGGAAGTGCAAATTAAGTGGATAGTAGATGTGTTAAGACGGACAGTAAAACCAAATATATGAAAGATTCCAGAATAATAACTATTGTTGGTGTACCAATACCAGATACCACCAATTCATGGTCAGCCATTCGCTCTATCCTTTCTTCTTTTTTGTTGGCTTTTCCTAAATTTCTAATAAAATAAAATTGCACAGAATTGTAAGTACACATACCTAATTACACTCTTAAGTGAGTATCTGATCATCATAGTGGATGAGTAAGTGGGAGTGGAAAAACTCAAATTGGATTTAGGTTGCAGAAAATCAGGTTCGAATTAAAGATTTTCTCAGATCATGCGATTTCTGATGTTCTGGTCTCAAATCAGGACTAAGCATCTAATTCAAGCCAATATTGCCAACAAATGAACCTGATTTGGTAACCATACCACTGACATACAAAGGGACCAATTCTTACACTGAGATTCATAAGTGCGGCTACGCTCGATTGCAAGGTCGAATAAGCTTTGCAAAACAAAAGCAAGACGATCACATGCAGTGTCAAGGAGTGGAGCCAACCATGCACGAGCAGCTGCTCGTGCAATCTCGGCTGCAGCTTCCATCACAACTCCATTCCCTCCCCTTCCAGCATGAGCTAGAAGAATATTGGCCACCTAATACCAACAGTGTTATACATATTAAAAGAAGATGTGTTCCAATAAATTTTATTAAAGGAACATAAATATAGTGCAACTAAGTAAAACTAGGTAAAACAATAATATACAGTTTAATCACGCAACATGAGCTATACATAAAATGTTTCTGTGTGCGACAAAATACCACTTCTAACCTCTTCAAGATTTGACAATAGTATATTTTCTGCTTTAGTTTGTCAGTAAGAATGGAGCTGGAAAAAAAAAAAAGGGGAGATAAGGACAGATGATACCATTTCTGTTTTGCAAGGACATGTAAAAAATCCATTGCATTGTTAGGCATGCCCAATGTAATGTATTTGGAGAATACAGTAGCTTAATGGCATGACATAAAACTATCACTGTGCTAAATAAGAAAATATGAAATTTTGATAACACAGTCTATACCTTCTCTCTGGACACTTGGGGGCATTCTATAGAGTATGTGGCGCATCGGAACTCATGCAAGACTCGCTCAAATGCTGCACCACCATAGAGCCTCAGACTTGAATTGTGAGGCTTTAGATTAGCCGTCACACCTGGCCAGCTGCTGATACCACTGTGCATTAGTTCTTCTTCTGTTGTCTTTCCCCATTGCTCTGGTGATGGGTCAGCGGCACCGTCAATTAATACACCCTTTTCCAATGAAAGAGGAAATTAGGTTTGAAAAATTATCATATATCGTGGACCAATATAACTTCAGCAGAATTGCAACATAACAATTCTTTTCTAATTTAAGGGGCTTGAACATGCACAGAAATATATAGACGCTATAAACATAACGAAAAGCAAGTAAATTTGACACTATAAGGAGAAACAAAAGCAAGTCTGGATCCAATATTAGCAAGTACACATTAGTAATTAGGTACAATTGACCTCACAACCACAACCTGACAGCCAAGTACTTGAACAAAGCCCAATTCTCTCATCTGAAAGTGACATTTCCATTCCTATCTATTGCACCTAGCCTTGGTTTATGCATAAAATTCCAAATGCAAAAAAAAATATTCATTTATGGATCAACTTCTTGGAACTTTCACAAGTTATGCTATTTTGCAATATCACATGTAGCTACAAGATGGAACCCAAAAACAGAAAACCATGACATACCAAATGGCTGCAAATAGATGCAGCATGCAACATTGCTGCTCTCCTGAGATGCGCCACATCTGAAGTTGCTTGCAACTTGGAGTCAATCCTTGCCAGTTCCATTGACACCTCACCACATCTCTGCTCCAACAAAGCCAAAGTTGCAGGTGCCGCCTCTTTGTACCTCTTCTGCAATTCATTCTCTAGAAACTTTCTTAAGGAGCCAAATCCAATGTATGGGCCATACTTGTCCTCGCTGAACCCACCCTTTATGTTATCACGCATGTGCCTCAGGACATCATTGTCTACCTGGTGGATCTGCCTCCGAAACTCCTCGTTGGTGATGGTGCCTCGGTCTTTTGGCAGTGCAACAAAAAATGGGTGTGTGCTGTCTCCGAGGTAGCCGCTTGCACTAAGATAGCTGTCAATCTCCCATCGTTCAGTAAATTCCTATGAGTTGTAATAATTAGTAAAATTTGAAACCTGGTTTGAAACTTGCCAAATTTCCAAAGCTAACTATTAACCAATAAGTTGCCCAAGCTTAAACAGAATTGTCTAACTTTTAAGAGTTTTGTAGTCGAATAAGTATGTCAAGCGAAAAGAATGTACACTGCCTTTAAAAAAATATTTGACCATTGTATAGCACGGAACTGGAACCTTCACTTCTTAAATCAGCCTCATCTAATGCAGCTCAGTCCTAATTCCACCATTGCAATTTAAGCAAAGCCTTAAGTATAAAACTCCATAAATCTTTTTTTAAACAAAACCAAATGACATAACCTAACCTTCCGTGCTTGCTGCTATATACTAACCAGACTAGCACCAAAGCACTTTATTTGTAGAGTGACTTCTTACCTTCAACCTATTGTCAAATTTGGAGACAACAATGATTGTACGCTTGAAGGTAGGATCAATCTCACGAATGGAGTCGAGCCAGAGGGAAGAACACCACTCAACACTGCTCTGTTGGAGGAAGAGAAGGATGCGGTGTGGTGGACTAGCAAGAGACTTGACCATAGATAGGATCTCATTTGGTGTGGTCTCTGGTTCACCTTTCTTTGCCTATAAAAATAAGTAAATAATGGAATTGATTAATTGGATCTTAATTGGATAGGACATGTTTGTAATTGGATAGAACGACATAGATAGATGGAGGCTTCATTGCACAATGATAGCCTAGCTTTGCTAAATTGGGCTTAAGTTGCAAAGTTCAATGTATGGCAAATGGTCTTAAAATTACATATTTATGTCACTGTATGGAGTCAAATATTACAACCTATCACATATTTCAGCAGATGTCAATAACAGATATCCATATTTCATTTTGAAAAAAATAAATCTAACCTTCAAAACGAAACCAGGGGTGTCGATAATTGTGAGGTTGGGGCAATGTGCATATTCAGCTCTCATTACAATCGGCTTAGATGAAACAGCAGCTTGAACAGTCCTAAGGTGCGTCTCAGTTCTGGATCTAATCAAGTCAGCAATAGCTGACGAAAGGACCATCGGATTGCCATACTCTTCCGAATCTTCATCCTAATCAGATTTCACAAATAGGTTCAGTCAATGCAGAAAAGCCAATAAATTTGCAATATTATAGTCTTTAAGCCCAATGGAAAAAACAAACAAGCAGCACAAAATTTATATGCACTTAAAAATACTCAGTTAAGCATGTATAACACAACTTAATTAGTTTTATGGGCTGAAAGAAATAGTATTGCTAACAACATATATTTGATGATGTTCACTGATCTATATATGTAAAGTTGTAAAGAACAATAACATAAAACACAGTTATATTAACCTAAGGTAATATTATTGCTACTTAGTGTTTACCATTGAGAGTACGTAATTTCACAGATCTACCATACAAAACATTAACTAAATTGAAAGTTTGAAAAAAAAAAAATCACATCCTTGTATCAACTGTTCAATATTTGTGTGAGAACTCACTGGAGCAAAAAATCAAACAGATGCACTTAGAAACAGGTCTTGTATGAGTGGTAAAAGAAAGAAACAGAAGTTTCCTTCTCCTGCAGCATATAAATTGTGGCATTGTTTTGTAAAATCGACTACAAATTTCCTCTTCTTTTATACATTGATATATATATATTTTTTGTTCTTTAGACCATTTCAGAATAATTAACTGTACAAGATAAATTAATTTTTGTTCTCCCTATATTAATTTGTTGTAATTCACCAAATATCGTAATTCTCATAGTTTTTTTTAAGCTTCTTATTCAGAGACAAAAATACGCAGTTTAGCACATATAACACAACTTAATAAGTTTTACTGTTCCACCAAAAGAAATAGTATTGCTAACAGTAACAACACATTTTTGACAATGTTCATGATCTATATATGTAAAGTTGTGAAGAACAATAACATAAAACACAGTTGCATAGACCTAAGGTATTAATTATTGCTACTTAGTGCTTACCATTGAGGGTACTTTCTTTCACAGATCAACCATAGAAAGCATTAAATAAATTGAAAGTGTGAAAAAAACCCATCACATCCTTGTAACAACTGTTAAATATTTGAGTGAGAACTCACTGAAGCAAAAAATCAAACAGATGCTTAGCGCATAACTGTAATTTAGGTCCCAAAAGAATTCCACAATGGCTTCAACTAACCTGAAATCTGCAACGAGGCTCAAGAGCAGTGGGATCGTGCACCATCTGAAGCACCAGAGGTCGCCGTGTCCCCATCTCCACCTCTCTGACATTGAACCGAAACCCCAGGAGCGCTTCCAAAAGCGAGCTCTTACCATCAGATTGGCCACCAAGAGCCACGATTTCAGGGATCGGGAGCTTTTCGCCAAACGCAACAGCCGCAGCCTGGAGGCGATTGTACGCTTCGAAGCGCGATTTGATGGAGTCGGAGGAGGAAGAGAAGGGTTCATTGGCCGGAGGCGGCGCGCGGCGGAGCATGGAGGAGGCGGAGGCGGAGGCGGATGGATGGGATTTTGAATTCGGGGTTTTCATCGGAGTGGCTGCCATCGGATTGGAGTGTCGAGTGTAAGAGAGAGGGTATTTAAATTTGAAATTTGAAGTAGATAGAAATGGTGTGCTCTGGTCCTATGTGGCGGTTCTGTTATACACTTCTCTGAACCAATTCTTAATTTAGTACTTATAATTAGTTAAATTAAAGAAAATAACTCGCAATACATATTGTGATATAAAAAAGGAACCTAAAGAGACCAAAGTTGCATTCGGTCGGGACTCGGGACTCGGGACTCGAGAGTCGGGAGGATTGCATTCTTTGGCCCAATAAGATAATTGCTAAAGCCCGGGGCAGTCAGGCCCAATTTGTGGAAAAAGAAATTTGTTGCGTGCTTGAAGTGGTATCGTGGTAGGAAAAAACGGAACGAGATCCTCTGGACGCCACAATGGATGTTTTTAGATCTGGACCGTCTGATTTAATTTCAACGATTAATGATGCTCCGTGAATAATACCAGGATTGATAGGCCCGAAAAAAATTAACCGCCGAGATCAAATCGAACGTCTCGGATCAACAAACATCCACTGGACGTTTTAATAAAACGTCTAGAGGATCCTGGTCCTGAAAAAACGGTCAAGTTTACAAACTTTTAACTTTAATTTTATTCGCCGTTATTAAATTAAATATGAAATTCATATTTCGTGATCTCTGGAGTTTGAATTGTTTGTTTTCAAGTTGCTGTATTTTCCAAATTTGATAACTTCGTGGACTTTTTAATCCAAAATATTAACCGTTTCATTTAATTTGGTGACCTTCCATTTAGTGTTTTGTTGATAAAATTGATAGCGATCAAATTTGTATAATTATGGACGTTAGCTCAATAGCAGATGATTCAGAGTTCATTGCCCAAAAGTGAATTTCATACCAAGTTCTGTGAAGTCCAAAAATTTCAATGCTAGTGACCACTGAAAGTTGTATCACTTGCTTGATATGTTTAAACTTTCCGACGAGGTGGACCTAGTGTCATTGTCTTTAAAAAAAGGCAAAATTAGATATAACCCCCTTAAATCTTATTCAATTGGAAATAACTCCCTCAAATCTTCAGAATCGGGTATAACCCCCTCAAATCTTCTCTTAGGAGGATATAAACTCTTTTAACTAATTTTAATCATATTTTAATTTATAAAATTTATTTTTTTAAATGTATGACCAAATTACCCTCTTCCTACTCTTTGAAGACCTTTCATCTTCCCCGCTGTCATAAACGCAAGTTTTATTTCCCTTTTGCTAAGTTTAAACATACCCAAATCCAAATAATCTCTCTAACGAAATTAAAAATTTATCCTAGCCAATGGAAGTGGTAGCTGTGATATATCTTTGTAGCAAATTTTCTTTTCCCATTATTGTCCGACAATCCGACATCACTAGGAATGCGAAGGATTAGATTAGTGCTTTTTTTTTATTATTTATTCTATTATATTTCACCTTAACAAATTCAAATAGGCGAGTCATTTAAACTTAACTATCACATGTACGTAAAATAAGGAGAAATGATAAACAATTATAAACAACATTTATTCATGGATTCATGCATTATCATGATGTTAAATGTTAATAAAAAAATTAATATTTAGAAATGCAAAACTGAAACAAAGATATTGTTGAATGCATTTGGAATACTGGATGTAAATTGAAAAAGGTCAATTAACAAGTAAGTTCAAGCAAGTAATGTAAAATCAGGTCCTATCTTTTTTATATTAAAATCAATTTTTGTCGTAAAGGAATTCTTGATAACGAACAATTTCAGAATTATTATATAGTCTTCAATCGAACCTCGTTAATAATTTTCAAAGAAGCTCATTCAAAATAAACAAAAACTTTTGCTCTTTGCATTTGAATTGTGCTAGATCGGAAATGAGATGGGGCATAAATTATTTAGTTTGGTTTGGAGAGATGTGCTTGCGTTGCTCTCTCAGACCTTAGAGAAGGTATTTAGCAACTGAAGAAAAAGGACTTTGGAGAAAGAGTGCGAGAAACAGTTTTTTTAAGTTGTTCAGAGCAACGCTGAGCTGTTCATTGTCGTCAAAAATGGAACAAGGAGAAGATAGGGAAACAGTAATGAGCAATGTTCAGAGGGTAATTTAGTCACAAATATTAAAAATTTATTTTTACAAATTAAAATATGATTAAAATTAGTTAAAAGGGATTATATCCTTAGTTTAGAAGATTTGAGGGAGTTATATCCAATTCTGAAGATTTCAGGGGTTATTTCCAATTGAAGAGGATTTGAGGAGGTTATATTCAATTTTGCCTTAAAAAAAATATTTGAAGAGAAAAAGTTATCTTAAGAATTAGAGAATATTTTGCGCGTTGAACTATTATTCATGGCTACGTTTTATAATTTTTTTTAGAATTGAGTGTTTGGATTGTAAAGAATAAACTCTTTAACTGACTCAGAAGAAGGGCTTCCATAATAATATATATACAATCCAAAATTCTAAACACATCAAGAAGAGACAAAAAGAAGAGTTTATTTTTAAATTTACTATTGCATTCTTGTTGCAGGAAGAAACGAAGAAGAATATTTTTTCTTCTTACTCTAAGAAGAGTTATTTTCTAGATTTTTTTTTCTCAAATTATCCAAACACATATTGAACCGATAATAACAAATATTAGATTGCTAATGAAATTCTTACTATTCACTACTTTATCGCTTATCTCAAAGAGTTTCCGCGAATTTGTTTAACTGCAGAATAAGTCAAAAGTTTCACATACATTAATTGCCTCTGGAACATTAATTTTGACAGGTGGCGACTGTTAAGTTTAACCTAATTTAAAGTCTGGAAAAATATAATGTTGTCGGCATTTGCTTTTTTTTTTTTATGTATTTATTTTCTATTTATTTAATTATAGACCAAGATGCTTGTATGTTTTTGTTCTATGGGAGATGAGATGACAGTTCATGTCTACTCACTACGACAGAAAAGCTTTTTAGAACCACCACATTTGAACCGGTTTTGGAAGAAATCGGTTCTAAAAATAACAAATGGCATTTTCGTTATTGTCAGAAGTTAGTTTTAGAACCGGATTTTATAAAAATCTGGTTCTACTTTCTCCCCCCCCAAAAAAAAATCGAAATCTTTTAGAATAAATATATTGTTAGAACCGATTTTATAAACAAAACCGGTTTAAACTTGTCTAATTATTGAAGAAAAATTGGATTCCTGTTAGAACCGGTTTTTTATAAAAATTCGGTTCTACCAATGTACTTATCAGAACCACTTTTTGACTAAAAATCGATTCTAAAATCAATATTAATTTTTTTATTTCCTCCACCTTGAACGATCCCCAATCCCTAACAGCCATGCATTCTCCTTTACTGCTAGTTATATATTTTTCTTCTCAAAATCGAGTGCATTAACTCAAGTCCAAATCCATCTAATTAAATTAGCTAAAAATTTAAAAAAATTTGGAAAAATTGAAAAAGGGAAAGAGGAAGCAAAAGAGAGCAAATAGAAGTAAAAAAAATTACATTTGAGGTATATTCTTTAATTATTTTACGTTTTAATTATTATTTATATTTTGAGCTATTTTTTATTTGTAATTGAATTTTTTCCATTTTGTTTTGATAAATTAGGAAGAAGAAGAGAAGGTGATTCTATTGAAGCGAGAAAATCATCATTTTGAGAGAATTTTGATAATTTTTTATTTTAACCCTCCATAATTTTAATTTGTTATAATTATCAATTTCTTGCATGCATGGTTAATTAATTAATTGTTTGGCATTTACATATATTATAGTTGTATTGTCATGTAGGACCAAATTGCCGGAATTTGAACTATTTTAGGTCGTGCCCGTCCGAGATTAATCCATTAGGGATTAATCTCGGATAGTTCCCAGTTGGGGACGGCTCTTTGGATATTCTGTCTCATTTAGGATTAGCGAGTGGTACGTTAGATGCAATGTATTGTTTGAGAAAAATTCGGCGACATTTCCTCTTATGTTCCCACGGATACGTACAAACGAGCAATCGTGCGTTGGCGTATTCAGGGAACATAAGAGAAAATGCTGCAAAATTTTTCTCAGACTACACATTGCATCTAACGTACGCTCGCTAACGAGACATTGTATCCAAAGAGTGGGTTAGGATGGTAACCGGCCTGAAAATCTCATATGATACATTGAACATATAAACCCTAAATCCTGACTTTTGGATATATACGTTTATCTTCACAGATGGATCGGAGGGAGAAGTACATGTTTGATTGTTCGCGGATATCAGATGAATTTGTTGAAGTTGTAGATGAGTTCCTAAAATGTGCTGAAGAAAATCGAAAGTTGACCGGAAAGCCCAAAATTCTATGTCCTTGTAAGCGCTGTGTTAACTTGCAGATTCATCATAGGAAAACCATTAGATCTCATTTGATTGAGCGTGGATGGATGACAACACCTAAATACCTCTGGTGGGTTCATCACGGAGAAAAGGTTGAAGATAAAGCTGATGTTGGGACTAGCATTAATGTATCTGATTCAGAAAATAGTGTACAGAATGATTGGGGGGCTGATGTATTTGTAGGAGAAAGTATAGAAAATAGAGAAAATTTAAGTCAACAATAATGTGATGATGATAATAGAGAAATTGATTTGGATGAAATGATGAATGAAATACCAGATGGTTTTATTGATGATCAGGTTCCTCATATTTTTGAAGAGCTTGATGAGAACTCTCATCTCCCTTTATATCCCTGTTGTGATAAAGATAAATTCTCAAAAATTAAAACTGTTTTTAAACTGTATAATCTCAAAGCCAAGAATAATTGGAGCGATAAAAGTTTCACATCTTTGCTTAGTCTTTTAAGAGAAATGCTTCCAGCAGAAAATACATTGCCGGATACATGTTATAAGGCTAAAAAATTACTATGTTCTTTGAATATGGGAATAAAGAAGATTGCAGCATGTCCAAATGATTGCATACTATTTCGGAATGAGTACGAGAATCTTCATAAATGTCCAATTTGTAATGCATCGCGGTACAGGCTAAGGGACGATGATTTGGAAGATGATGAAGATAACTGTACAAAGAGGCCAGCAACGAAAACAATATGGTATATAGAAAACAATATGGTATATGCCTATTATACCAAGGTTCAAGCGTCTCTTTGGTAATTCAAGAGATGCTAAACTACTGAGGTGGCACGCAGAAGGTAGAAAGAAAGATAATATGATCAGACATCCCACAGACTCGACCCAGTGGAAGAACATAGACAGTTATTTTCCGGATTTTGGCAATGAATCTAGAAATTTGAGATTGGGTCTATGCACAGATGTGATGAATCCTTATGGTCTCATGAGCAACAATCGCAGCGTATGGCTAGTTTTATTGGTTATTTACAACCTTCCTTCATGGTTATGCATGAAGAGAAGATATATGATGATGCCGTTGCTAATTTCTGGTCCAAAACAACCAGGCAATGATATAGATGTGTATTTGGCTCCATTAATAGAAGATCTTGATAAGTTATGGAAGAAATGAGTGGAAGTATTCGATGCATATTCGAAAATTTGTTTCACCCTACGTGCGATGATTTTTTGCACGATTAATGACTTTCCTGCGTATGATAACTTGTCGGGTTATAGGAACAAAGGAGATAAGGCATGTCCTATTTGTGAGGAGGAAACATATTCTGAATGGTTATCAAATTCTAGGAAAATGTCTACTTAGGACATCGTAGGTTCCTTAACCGTTTTCACCCCTACCGTCAAGCTGATTACAAAACCAAATTTGATGGAAAAATCGAAAATCGACGGACACCAATACCAAGAAACGGAAGGAAGGTCTATGAGGAAGTGAAGGATCTTAAAATAAAATTGGGCAAACCATTTGCGAATAAAATCCCGGATGGCAATTGGAAGAAGAAGTCTATATTCTGGAACCTTGAATACTGGGCGTATTTGGATGTCAGGCATTGTTTGGATGCGATGCATATCATTAAGAACATATGTGAAGCTTTGATTACTTTGATTTTAAATGTTTAAGGAAAAGTAGACAATGCCAATCTGAGGAAAGACATGGTCGAAATGGGGATCAGACTGGACCTAGCTCCCAAGCCAGATAGTACTAAGAGACGGGATTGGTTATCCGATGCAGTTTATAATTTGACAAAGAAAGAGAAACTCCGTTTGTTGCATTGCTTAAAAAACATTAGAGTTCCAACGGATTATTCCTCAAATATCTCAAGGTACCGATCAATGATATGAAATTGATTGGAATGAAGTCGCACGATTATCACGTGCTGTTGACCCAGTTGCTCCCGGTTGCAATTCGAGGATGTTTTAAGGAAAATGTTCGTTCGAAGCCCCATTAACAAGTTGTGCTACTTTTACAATGAAATTTGCTCAAAAGTGATTAATCCTGAAAAACTAACAGAGTTAGAAACCAGTGCTTATCAGACCATATGCGAACTGGAGATGCATTTTCCACCGTCATTCTTTGTAATAATGGTGCATTTGACTGTTCATTTAGTCAGGGAGATAAGTTGCTGCGGTCCGATTTTTCTGCGGTACATGTACCCTTTTGAAAGAGCAATGGGCCAATTGAAAATGTTAGTCCGAAGCCGATCTCGACCCGAAGGAAGTATAGTTGAAGGATATGTGGCCGAAGAGGTTATTGATTTCTATACTGATTATATTGACGGACTTAAACCTATCGGCTTGCCCAAGAATCGGCACGAAGGTAGACTCCTAGGGAAATGTATACTTGGTTTGAAAATAATTACAGTAGACCTTGAAAGGAGAGAAAAAGCATATCTTAAAATTTTACAACAAGTCGTCGTTGTGGCCCCTTATGTGGATGAACACATTGCAGAATTGCGAGAGCATAATCCTCACAGATCTGAAAATTGGATCACAAAGGAGCACAACAAAAGTTTTGTAAAATGGTTCAGAAACAAAGTGCGACAATCCCCGTCCAAGAATGAAACTGTGAACTACCTTGCAAAAGGTCCCAATGCGAATGTGTACACCTATCAAGGTTACGACATGAATGAATTTACTTGGTATACAAAGAAACAAGATGGCAAAAGCACAGTACAAAATAGTGGAGTCAAAATAGAAGCTATATCAAGTGATGGCAAGTCATCGGAGCCGTATTACGGGTGGATTGAAGAAATTTGAAAACTTGATTATAATGCATTCAGGATACCCGTGTTTGATTGTAAATGGATCCTACAAAGTGGAGTCTAAATAGAGAAAAACTCAAAAAATTAGGATATGCATATGACTCTTTTATACTTGCAAACAAACAAGCAATGCAAGTTTTTTATATTGCGGATCCGACCGACGTCTCACGACATGTGGTACTTCAGAAAAAAAGGCGCATTGTAGGCGTTGAAGATGTTGTGGACGAAGAAGAATATGACCAATTTGATGAAATAGCACCATTCTCCACAGGTATATATATATAATATATAACTAATAACAATTTCATTAAATATATAATTTGGTACTACTTCTGTAATTATAATATTATTTTTCGCAGGTATCGATGGAACACCGCCACCAGCTGAAGAGTTAGTAACTAATTTGCGTTGCCATCACAATGAAGCAGGCGTGTGGATAGACCAACCAAAATCACCAAAGAAGAAAAGAACTTGAGTTTTGAGACAATTTATTTTTGTATTTTAGGATTTTTTATATTTTGAAGATGTTGTATTTTCTTTTTCTTTTGGTGTTTTAATAATTTGAAATAATTATTTGTTTTTCTCTTTTGTTTTTACAACATAATATATTTAAATAAAGAACAAATTATTTTTCTAATATTATAATATAAAACAAAATATATACAAGAAAAACAGAAAAGGAAAAAAATATATCTCCGAACCGGTTTTTTAATAAAAATCCGGTTCTAATAGATCAGAAAAATTTCGAATTGATCGGTAGAACCGATTTTTTTATTAAAAATCCGGTTCTAATAGATCAGAAAAATTTCAAATTGATCGGTAGAACCGGTTCGGACATCCTTTTGAATTATATCGGCACCGGCCCCTTAATTTCTTTCTCTTTTATTCTCACTCTCCCTTCCTTCTAAGTCTCGATCTCTCTCTCCCTTCCGTCGCCTCTTCACTGCCCCTTCACTGCCCCTCTCTCTCTCCCTTTCGTCGCCACTCTCCATCCCGCCGAAACTTTGCCCCTCTCTCTCTCCCTTCGCACCCCTCTCTCTCCCTTCGCACCCCTCTCGGATCCACCCCTCTCTCTCCCTTCGTCCCCCTCTCGGATCCGCCCCTCTCTCGACTCGACTGCACCTCCGACATCAGGTAATGTCGACTCCCTCTGAATTTAATTTTTCAAGCTTATTTTTTATCCGAAAAAATGGCTATTGTTTTCATCCGAAAAATAATATGAATTTTGCATTGGTTAAAATGGGTTATGGATTGAAAATGTTAATGGGTTATGGATGAAATGTGGTTATGGATTGTAGATAAAGTGCTTATATATATATATATATATGAAATGTGATTATGGATTAATTATAGATGAAGTGCTTATATATATATATAGATGATAATGGGTTATGGATTATGGATGAAATGTGGTTATGTATTATAGATGATAATGGGTTATGGATTGATAAATGTGGTTATGGGTTCAGGTTGATTGTGCATGTCTTTTTTGGGTAAAATGCTCATATCCAGGGGAGGTTATGCCAAAATTTTTTAAAATTAATGAAATACTAGAATTTATGGACATGATTTTAAAATTGGGTTAAATTGCAAATATAGATGGAGAATGACATGAAGAATAAGAAGGTGGAGAATAAGAAGGTGGTGAAGGAGAATGTGGAGAAGGAGATGGAGAAAGAGAAAGTGGAGGTGGATATGCGTTACAAAATATATGTTCCCCCTAGACTTTTAAAAAATCCTCTGGTTAGAAGGTCTGTTTCTGCTGTTCTTCACTTTCCTACGGGTTGCGGTCGGGTTCCTGAGGACTTTGTGGCGAACGACAATGAGGAGGAACCGGAGAAGGATAGCGTCTAAGGTGGTTAGGGTTAGGGCTTAGGTTGGAATTATGGTTAGGATTTGTTTAGAGTTATGGTTTATGGTTTATGTTTAATTATGGTTTAATTATGTTTATGGTTTATGGTTTATGTTCATAACCCCTAGACTTTTAGGGTTATGGTTTATGTTTAATTATGTATTATTGTGTGTGATTTTGTTGTCATGGATATTCTAATTATTGTTATGATTATGAATTGATGTTCTAATTAATATATGAAGTGATTGTGCTATTGTTCTAATTATTGTTATTATATGAAGTTATTGTGCTAATTATTGAATTTGCAGTCATGTCGAATACGGATGACGATCATGTACCAAATGAGGATGAGGAATTGATGCCAAATCCGAATGAATCATCCGGTAGCAAAAAGAATAAGAGATCAACGGTGAAGTGCATCAGGACAGCAAAGAAGTTAGCTACTGGAAAAACTTTAGAGATCGCATTCAACGATAAAGGACAGCTTATCGGTGATAATGCAACTGAATTCACGAGATTTTTGGCGCAAAAAACAAGAGAGATGATTCCTATCAGGTACAAATATGAATATTATTGTTATTAAGTGGATTTTAATTTGATAATGTTATTAATTGGTTTTAATATGCAGTTATAAGAGATGGCCATTAGTGCCAAAAGAGTTAAAACTTAATTTCTACAACAATATAGCTCAGATGTGGAATATCCCGGACACATGTCCGCATAACAAAAAGATTCTTACGGCGTGTTGCAACAGATGGAGAGCTTTTAAAGTCAGATTGGTAAGAGATTAAGCTTTTAATGCTTAATTAAGTTTGATTAATTATAATTACAATATTTTCCCTTCTTATTGTAGAATAAGAAATATAGGATAAATGCGCCAGAAGATGGACCGAATCCGTGCGACGTACATAACATCGCGGAGGAAGAATGGAACGAATTCAATGGATATCTTGAAACCCCTGAGTTTGAGGTATGAAAACAAGTCTTTTGGACATACTAATAGCTTAACGTTTTTTTTCTTGTACTTACTAGTCTTTCGAATTTGCTAATAGGAATTGAGTAAGAAAGGACACGAAAATGCCGCCAAGAAGGACATGCACCACACACTCGGATCGGGCGGTTACATGACTGCAGAAAAGAGTTGGAAAAAAGGAGAGGTGGTCCATGGTGCAACCTCCACCATTAGTGAAGAAGTAGACAGCAGGACTTATAGATGGAGCAGGGCACGCGCCAGGAAGAATCCGATCACGGGTGAACTTATTTGTACAGATCCTAAGGCTGCACAGATTATTGACAGAGCGGTATGTACGATAACTCAAATAAATATGAAATTTATGTATCCAACTTAGACTAACTTGAATTTCTTTTCTGACAGGTTGAACTAGCTCAGTCAGGTGAATTTCAAGCGAATCGTCATAATGACATCTTGACGACTGTAATTGGGACCCCAGAGCACTCAGGACGGGTAAGAGGATACCCTCAAGGTACCGGCTTGAAACAAGTGTTTGGCAAGGGTACGAGGACACGAAAGGGCTACACCAAAGAGGAAGTCAGAGAGGAGGTAGAGCGGAGAGTGCAGGAGGAAGTGAGCCGACGATTGCAGGAAGAAGTTAAAAACGAAGTAGCTAGACAGATGGAGCAAAGCTTTTCACGTTTGTTGTCTCAAGGGCCACCACTGCCGCAGCAGTACGATCCAATAACAAATCAAGCCATTATTATGCTATCACAGGGTAGCAACAATCAACCAAATCCGAATCCAATCCCTAATATCCAGGTATACAGAATATGTTTCATATTTAGGGTTTAGCATATGTAATTAATTATGTTTCATATTTTTTTATAATTGCAGGGTTCCGTGGAAGCATTGCTTATGCTCCCAACAGATGATTTTTCTATCGTGCACGTCGCAAGAGCTATAGTGTTTGCACGTACTTCTATGACTGAGACAGTCCACGGAGAGCTAATGGCTAAGGACGAGGTCAAGGTACAGATCTTAGAAGTTTTTGAAAATGCGAAACAACTACCACCACCTTATCCACCTCCCAACGCAGACGACAGGCTCGGCATGCTCCAGAACTCATTTCTAAGGTGGCCAAGTTATCTTTGGATTTAGATATTTCGAAATTGGTAAATCTTATAAACTTTTCTAAATTTATATTAATTAAATTGACAAATATCTTTTTATGACTAATGTATTGATTCCAAAGAGGAACTTGAGGCAAATACCGCCAGAAATTCCATCATTTGCGAAATCTCTGACGAAAAAGAAATCAAGGCAGCAGGAGGAGAAAGTGGAGGAGGAATCAGAGGAAATCGACGAAGATTTTGATGCGAATGCATTTCTAGTGGACGGAGGAGAATTCAAGATGCGAGACTCGCTTTGCACCCCGGAGGAATTGGAGCGTCTTGGGCCTAACACAGCTGAACTGCACAACTATATGATGATGTTGGACCCCTTCGTGACGCAGTTTGAGATTAAGGCTAAGTTCGACGGCGTACCACTAGACATGTTTTTGCTCAATTTCTCATATATCAACGACGTCTTCAAAAGGAAAATGCCTGTTCTTCAAGTCATGAAAGTATGGACCATGTAAGTATATTTTCCAACTTAACAATAATCGATTGATGACTATTACAATATTATCGAATTACATATTAAATACAATATGCAGGTGGGCTAGGGATTATTGTAAGGAGATGCAACTCAAGGATTTCAGCTTTTTGGATCCTGAAAGAAGCGCAGGAAAGCATGCGTTGAGTGATGCTGGAGGCACAATAGCCTACTTGATGATGCTCTTCGCCAAAAGAAAGGCCGGTTATCATGTTTTGCTACATCAGAACGCGTTAGTTACAAATTTTCTAATTTTGGACATTAAGAATTCGAATATGTAATTTAATCTTAATTTTACTAATAAGGCTTAATATGTAACTGCAGGATGTATTTTGTGGTTATCATCGCACAACCCTCGACAAAAAGGATGTGGATTGCGGATTCTCTAAATGACGACATGTTTGATTCTCCAATGTTAAAGGCATACAACATGTAAGTTCTTTTAGTCAACTCATGCATTATCTAGTAAGTAAATATTTAGAAATAAATTCTTTCTAACGTTATATTTTAATGTTGCAGTGCTTTATCCAGATTGAAAATAGGTCCCAAATTCAATATTCATTTCATTCCAGTACACAGCTCGACTAATAGTTTTATCTCATTTCTCATTTATTGGATTTAATATTAATTGTAACAAAATTTGTTCTTACTTGTAGAGTCCACGTCAACCGAACGATACAGATTGTGGATTTTATGCAATGAGAAACTTGCATATCATACTCACTAACTACCAGGCATACAAGGAGTTGTCAAAGGTATGAATTATATATAGGGTTTCAAGTGTTTTATAGGGTTTACAAATTAATTAGGGTTTAGGTTTTGCATTTATAGGTTTTAGGATTTCAAAATCAATATCATCCTTAATTGTCAAGTTTAATTGAATTAGTTTGAAACCAAATAGTTTTAATTTGACAAATTGAGTTTGTTTAATTCAATGCAGGTTTTACATCCGCCAGGTGAACCCTATAGCGATGAAGACCTTAGTCTTACATGTGATGAGTTTTATTCATATTTACGTAAACTTGTATGACTTTTATTTTTCATTGAATGCGAATTACTATATTTGATATGATACATTTATTGTTGTTAATTAAATTATTTTGTTTTGATATATGAATTGTTTAATTAATTTGTTTGCTGTGATATATATACCAATTGTGGTACAAATATTTATGGCTAGCAAAAATGGGGCTAGCCCAGAAATAAAAAAATATTTTTCTTGCGTAATATTGTAGAACCGGTTTTTTTTTAAAAAAAAGGTTTTAAAGGGAATACCAAAACCGGTTTTTAAATAAAACACCGGTTCTAACAAGACGTAAAAATAAGTAAATAATTTCAGTATATTTATTTAACCGGTTTGTTAGCAAAAATCCGGTTTAAATAATTGTACATAAATCCGGGTATTAATTAATAAACCGGTTCTAAAAGAAGATAAAAAAATGGTTAAAATTTCCTGCACCTTATTGGAACCGGGTGGTGATATAAAACCGGTTCTACTTATGTTATTTAAAACCGGATTTAAAAAAAAAATCGGTTCTAAATATACAGTTCTTTTTCGGATGAAAACTGACTAGTATTAGCACTAGTACTTGTAGAACCGGTTTTTTATATATCTTTAGCACCACGTACTTTTAGTACCGGTGCCAATCTGGTTCTAATAATATTGATTTAACCAGTTCTAATAAGGAAAAATGGCGTAGTGACTGGACATCAATTTAAAGCACATGCATGTTGAAGTCATGCTAACTTAGTCAGAAAGACTTGCCTATTAATTTATTAGAGAAACTAAACTAATTATACAATGTACAATGTATAAACAAAGAATAAAAATTTGGGGTTTTCATCGTAGTGTGGTTGTCATCGGCTATGGTGAGCAAAGAGTGTCGAAATTAGTGGTAGAGTGAGGGTATTTAGATTTGAAATTTGAAATGGAGGAATGGTAACTCTTGGTCCGATGTAGTGGATGTTTAATACACATCTCTGTATCAATTCATGATTCAAGTGCCAAATAGTTCGAAGATGACTCGCAATATATATTGCAATAGAAAAAAGAAACCTTAAGACCAAAGTTGAATTCGGTCGGGAGGAAAGACCTATTGCATTCTTCGGGCTGCCTTATGGGCATGTTTATTACAAAATATAATAATTATCTAATTGGATAATACTAGATAAGACAACCTAGATCGATGGAGGCTTCATTGAACAGTGATATCATAAATTTTTTAAATTAGGTGTTTTTTTAGACAAGCTTTTCTAAATAATTAGGTGTTAGTTGCAACATTCAATGTGTGGCAAATAGTTTTAAAATTACAGATTTATGGCGAGAAATGAACATTTGAAAGTATTGACAATTATAAATTGAGTAAATTTTTTCGGAGGTCACTGAACTTTGTACATAATTCAATTTTGGTCACCGAACTTTAATTTGTCCCTCCACGACCACTGAACTTTGATTTTGTCCAAATCTAGTCACTCCCATTATTATTCCGTTTGAATACTAACATGGGGTGAAAATGGAGTCCCGTATCATTTTTTTTTGTTTCCTTTCTCCTCCCACAACCCAACGCTCTCGACCTTTCTGGCTCTCTCACTTCATCTTCTCCAGAATATTGCTTTTTTGTCGCTTTCTAAACTTTGGATTTAAAATGACCTGGTCCACGTAAAAGAAACGATGGCTGAATAAATGTAATCAATTTGAAGCAATAACATGAAGAAGCAAACAAAAAGCAAGAGTACATTATGAAGTACAACTTATGAGAAGACCAAAGGATCGCCTATCTTGAGCCTCAATTTCCGCTTTACGGACATAGTTGATGTATTCTTTTGTCTTCAAGAACAATGATATGCTAGATCTAAAATGAAAGGTGCTAGCAAGTTTTTCTTTATTTTAATTGGGATTAGGAACTGAGTTTGGAACGAAGCCATCAATAGGCTATGAAAACTATTGGTAATAACTAACAAAAGAAAATATACAATAGCTATTGGTAATAACTAACTAAGGAATCTCATAATATTGTATTATTATTCGGCATAACTCAAGTTCTGTTTGTCTCTACTTGTAACACAACTTTTAAATTTGCTTTAGCAACAACTTCAATTTAATTGAGCACAGGATAATGAAATTGTCGGCGTGACACTCTCCCCTTAACCATAAAAAAAATTGAGCACAGGACATTAAATCGACAAACAATTTATGACTAGTCAAAATACCAATCTTCCTTAATTAAATAGAAACAGAACATCCAATTTGCAGACTGTTAATGTTTCATAAATCCGAATCATCATCTTATAAATCTTAATTAAACATTAGAATTGGCACTAGCAGTGACAGAACCCAAAGCATCACAGTCGAAACTTCATAATATAATCATAAATATTTTCTAATTCCTTAAATTCTTATTACCCGTATCCTTTCTGTTGCCCTTAAATGTTTACATCATAATAAATCAATATGCATACCATTACTAATTAATCATTATAATTTGCCATGCGTCTTTGAAATCGACCATCTGAAAAGCACGAGAGAGGCGCTAGAGAAGTTGAAAGAGGTTCTTGATTTTGAACTTTCCCTGGAGGCGTTGGAGGAGTTCGAGAAAAGGAGGAGTCGCTGGAGAAGATGAAGTGACATAGGCCAAGGGCGTTGGGTTCTAGGAGAAAAGAAAGGGAACAGAATTGATACGAGTCTCCATTTTCACCCCAACGTTAGTATTCAAACAGAACAATAACGGAATTATGATGGAGTGACTAAATTTGGATAAAATCAAAGTTTAATGGCTATGGAGGGACAAATTAAAGTTCGGTGACCAAAACTGGATTATGTATAAAGTTCAGTGACTTCCGAAAAAATTTACTTGTTATAAATTTTACACAATTAAATATTATGTCCTATTGCTAATTTTAATAGCTAAAACTAGCATATATCAATAACGAACTCTTGCAGACATCCAAATTCCATTTTTGGAAAGCTAAAGCTAACATACAAAACAAAACCAGGGGTGTCAACAATGGTGAGCTCGGGACAATGCTCATATTAAGCTCTCATGACTATTGGCTTAGATGAAACGACAGCTTGATCAATACTTCTAACGTGTCTTAGTTCTAGATCTAATCAAGTCGGCAATGGCAGATGAAATGACCATTGGATTGCCATACTCTTCTGAATCTTCATCCTAATCCCATTTCACAAACAAGTTCAGTCAATGCAGAAAAAGTCAGAGAAATTTTCAACATTATAGTCACTAGATCTCTGATTTCTCACTATATATATCATTGAAAATATAAATATATATAAAATTTTGTGAAACCTAATTTTATCATAAATCTTCATAGAAGATAAAATAATTTATATTCTAACTAAATTTTAATCTCTTTAGTTATGTCGAGACAAATAATTGCTAGTGCGAGTTTATAGAATGCATGAAATGTTCGTTAAGACGACAATAAGGTATGCATGAATATATCATGCAAATCCTTCCTTTGTCTCTCTTACCTGCCAAAATACTATTAATTTTTGTTTCTATTGACAACTTATTAAATGTTGTTTGAAGTAAAAAAGAATTAATACTATTCATATATGATGCGACAGAAAAAATATTGTTCAATACCCTTTAGACGTACTACATATATATTAACGTCATAAAAAATTAAAATTATCAAATTAATCTGATAAGTTGCTTAGATCAGGCAATTTAATTTGAAAATTAGGACTTTTTGCAAAGAGCGAGAATAATACCAGTTATTAAGTTATATAGACTCGCCAAGCAATTGTTTTTGACAATCCACATTAATTGTACTTAGTGCAGACTAGCACCAGAAGTAATTTAATTCGATAGACATCTCAGATCGGCACAAAGGGACATTCAAATTTCAAACAAAGATCGATCTATCTAAAGTTTGAATTCATTAAGTCAGGACGATCTGATTTACATCACGTGGTTCCCTCAGACCTCGCTACGATAGAGGTCAAAATTAAACAAGAGTACAAGACACGGACCAAAATCCTCTGCAACGCGCTGCTGGCAGCGATTGCGTCCGAGCCGTCGAAATTTGATCGCCTTACTCTTCAATAAAAAAAAAGGAGTTTTGTAGTTTCCTACTTTTCAACAATATATATCTTCATTCTGCCCTTATCTACTAGTGGGCTTAATCTTGCATATGGGCTTCGTTGGATTATCTTCACTCTCATATTTAACTCGGAAACTTCTCTTCTTTTATATATATATATATTTTTTTTGAAAAAAGGCCATTGGGCCCATTTCTATTGCTAGAAATAAAAGATCCGCATACAACAATCATTCATCACCCTGGTAACCCTCTAACCCAGCTCATCTAACAGAATGGAATTAGCACCGTCCAACAAAATTAAACTAATAACTACCCAACCTTCTAACATATAACACCACTCCAACATAACAACATTGTCTTTAACAAAAGGTAACAATTAACAACAATCAACAGAATACACTCCAATCTACCATCCCCATTTAATATGTAGTTGCTCTCTGTCATGCCTGAGCCAATATGATTTGATCTACATTCCATCCAGTCCAATCTGTCATTCCTAGCAGACTTGGCAGTGAAGCATCAGGAGATTGCATCTGAATAGGTATTTCCGACCAGTCCTGTGGCAGCCAACAGTATATGTGCTCCTTGACTTGATTGTCTGATAATCCTGCCCAATACATCACAAACGAGTGAATCAACAGTAATAGACTCTTAGTGGTTTTTGCTGGTTTAGAATTAAAAATCATGTCCTTTCTCATTTTCCACACACTCCAACATAAAGCACTAAAACAAATGACAAAAGCTTCTCTAGTTCCTGTTGGTAAATTGAGAGCAAAATCTACACCATCATGTAAATCAGTCCAGGAAGAAAAATAATTTTGACTTTGACCCATCCAAAACCAAATTGTTCTGGTAAAAGGGCAGACAAGAAATAAATGGTCAGTTGTTTCCTCTTCTTCACCACAACAGCAGCACAAGGTGTTCCCCTGCCAACCCCTTTTCCCTAGGTTTTGTTTAGTCAGAAGTTTGTTGTGCATGATCATCCACATGAAAATTTGAATCTTTAGGGGTAATTTAAATTTCCACCAAAACTGAGTATTAGTAAGTTGAACACCATCGAATTTCAAAAAGTTGCAGAGAGAGTGTGAAGTGTACTGTCCATCCTGAGTCCATCTCCATTGGATCTGATCATCCTCATTCTTTAAATGAGTATTATGAATAATACCTAACAGTTCAACCCAATCCTGCAATAACACCCCATGGAGGTGTCTTTGGAAATGTAGCACTCCTCCTTGAGTGAGAATCACTTCTTGGAGAGTGCAGTCTTTAGTAGAACAGAAGTCAAATAGGAAAGGGTATAGGGTTGCAATGGGACAATTTTGATACCAAATGTCTGTCCAAAAATGAATTGTAGCCCCATCTCCTATCAGATAGCTACTAGAAGTTCTACCTAACTGGCCTAAGGAAGAAATATTTTTCCAGAAATAGGAGAAATTATTCATGTTGTTAGGACTACTATACTTCCAATGAATCATAATTTTCCAAAGACTAACAAATTGGGGGTTAGAGTATCTCCACCACCATTTCATGAGCAAAGCAGTATTCATAGTCTCTAAGTCTAAAACTCCTAAGCCATCTAAAATTTTTAACTGACATACTTTCTTCCAATTAACTAAAGAATACCTCTTCTTATTATCTACATTTCTTTGCCACAGAAAATTACTTCTACAGGAGTCTATTTGTTTTCTAATTTTCACAGGAATTCTGTAAATGGACATCATATATAAAGGCATTGCACTCAACACTGAATTGACTAAAGTAAGCCTTCCTCCTATTGAAAGCATAGAACCCTTCCAATGTTGCAGTTTCCTACCAATTTTATCTACTACAAAACCCCAATCTTTACAGCTAAGTTTTTTATAAGTCAGGGGTACCCCTAAATAAGTCATGGGCAAATGATCCATCTTACACCTAAAGATAGCAGCTAGCCTAGTACAGTAGTCATCAGAAATATTAATAGGAAATATAGCTGTTTTATGAAAATTTATTCTAATACCTGACATTGCTTCAAAAGCTAACATTGTCCAATACACTTTCTCTATATTCTTTTCCTCAGCTTTCAAAAAAATCAGAGTGTCATCTGCATATAGAATATTAGTTAGAGCTTTATTGTTGAGTACAGGGGGGCCAAGACCTATAATGTCCCCACTTGCTCTTCCTCTAGCAAAAATCCTACAGAGAGAATCAACTGCAATATCAAAGAGAAAAGGAGAGAGGGTATTCCTTGTCTGAGACCCCTCTCACACTTGAAAAAATCAGTAGGTTCACCATTAATGTTTATACAGGTGTAAGAACTGTTGCAAAGTTAAGTAATCCAGAGTCTCCATCTATCACTAAATTTTCTACCTTTTAGCACTTCATCTAAATAGGTCCAATCAACTCTGTCATAGGCCTTTTCAAAGTCAATTTTGATGACTACACCTGGTTCTTTGGTTTGACTACAATCATGCATGATTTCATGGGCCATGACCACATTCTCCAGTATAAATTTGTTTGGTAAGAATCCTATTTGAGTTTGATCTATAAGCTTATCAATTACTCTGGCAAGTCTATTAGTAAGCATGGTAGTAAGAATTTTACAACTACAATTCACTAAACTAATAGGTCTAAATTTCTTAATTGTTGTAGCCTCTTTTTCTTTAGGTAACAAGCAGATTGAGGCTTTATTCAGTTTATGCAGGTTGAGGTTTCCTAAATAGAACTCATGAGCTAAAATGTAAAGGTCTGTTTTCACTAAATCCCAAAACTGTTGATAAAAACTAAAAGATAGACCATCAGGACTAGGGGCCCCATTGGCATCAGAATTAAAGACTGCATGGTTGCTAATAGACTTGCCAGAGTCTATTATATATCATGTGTTGCACTTAATCGGATTGAATCGGTTCTGGATTGGTTCAGCGATATTTTATTTTATTATATTATTATTTTTTTAACTTATATTTCTAGAGGGATCACAGTGGAAATTACTGATGTCCTGATTTCTGGAATAGTTGTTTGCCGATTTCAAATGTGGACAAAGTTTTTGTTTCAACAGTGTCTGCTATTTTTGTAAACCATTTGCTATATTGGTCTTTTTTGACAGAACATTTGCTGCTGGTCTTAAAAGGGCAATCAGTACGACTCCTCCATATTATTGGTCTTAAAAAGTCTATATGTCTGCTAATTTAACAAGGCAATGTTTATTAAGGCACTCATCTGCACAAAAAGCTTCGTCAAAATGCGGTCTAGTGTCGTCCTTTACTTCTTAGAATAATTACTAGGTATGGTAGTCGCTGCTTCGTTGCGCTATATTTTTTTAGATGACAATAATTCAGCATAAAATTCCTTAGATTTCAAAATATATTAATTCTTAAATTAAATAATGATTGATAGACTATTTTTAATATATTTAACAAAAAAAGGATAAAATTATTTTTAGTTATAGAAAATGTAAAAATAGAAAATACAAAAATGTGGTCAATTATAGAAAAAGAATACGGTCACGGCTTTTAGTTAATACTATAGATTCGGCTCAACAAGAAAAACAAACAAGCCGCAAACAGTTTATATGCACTTAGAAAATAGAGAAAAAGAAATTTAATAGAAACAAGTATTGTATGAGTGATAAAAGAAAGAAGCAGAAGTTTCCTTTTCCTGCAGCATATAGCTAGTGGCATTGTTTCATAAATTTGACTACAAATTCCTCATCTATAATTTATATATAAATATATGTTTATTTTTTCTTTAGGTCATCTCAGAACAATTAACTGTACTAGATAAATTAGTTTTTGTTATCACTTTATTAATTTGTTGTAATTCACTAAGTATCATAATTCTCATAATATTGTTTTTTAATTTGAAGCTTCTTATTCAGTGAGAAAAATACTCATTAAAGCATCTATAACTTATTATTGTTATTTTACTATCTTAGATGCATTATGCAGGTGTTGAGTTTTTAGGGCTGATTCAGTTACTGGACAAAGGTGGTGTAAGAAAGATATTCTTTCCCTTGTTATTTTAAATATTTGTATTTGAAAATTAATAAAAATATATCGTAGAACCTATCAATTTCAAATAAATGAAGTTTGTTTATGTAGACTTCAAAGTATATCTTATTATAGAATTTAGATTTATTAATGCTAATCACAACTTAAATCCAAGCAAAGGCAGTGCAAAATTATTCCTAATCGTTAATGAAAGACAGTAAACTCATTAATTTTGTATCCTAGCTAAAATTCATTACGTAGCAATATATAGGGTTCGTTTGGGATGAGTGGAATAGGCCAATTCCTAGGAATAGTGTCACATCCCGACACCTAGGATGTAACAATCCCGCCGCGAATACACATTTTAATGTGTTCGCAAGGCGTTTTCCTGTCATTTTTTTTTTAATAGTACAAGTTCAAGCTTACCATGATTTACTATGCTAGATCCTATGACTCAATGAGTTAATCATCATGACAAGATATTTGGCTTATTCTTCGCTTGACTTGATCGAGTCCGTCTCTGTAACCTGGAACCCACATCCATTGTGGAAACATGCAAAAACACGGAATGAGAAATAAATTCTCAGTGCGGGTTTTAGTTCCAGACGTGGATTTCTAGTTGAAATTTTAGCCCGAAAGTAACACCCAAAATAATCAACATGAATAAATAATTAATCAATTAAATAACTAATTTATTCAAATCATTAATGCAATATAAATGTAAATTTCTAACCAGTTCTATAGCGAGCAATGAACCATGAGCAATTCCTTTATAATCATTTTTTTCCATGAACATGCATACAAACAAATCAAGATCTCAAGAAACTTTTCCCTTACCTGGCCAGCAAAAGGGACGTATCCCTAGACCAGGTGACAAAAGAGAATATAAGCATATCATATAAGCATACCAGTCCAAGCACATCAGTCCAAAACAGTATGACACCAAAAACACACTCAGGTTTCCATTCCCGACCGGCTGGGCACAGTAAGAGACCTTTTCCTTGCTACATGGGTACAGTAGGGACGCATTCCTTTCCCATGGCACAGTAGGGAATTCCATATTCTAATAGCGCTACCGAACTGGCCGAAGCCGGTGGCCGATCGACTCCGGAGAGTGGCTTTGACTATCATTTCAGTACATCACACAGTCGTGATGTGAATCATTACTATATCATTCTCAGTTATCACACAATCTCAGTCATGTACAGTCACAATTCCAAATTATCAGGCAAGATTAAATTGAGCTGGCACGACTCAGCTCTTTCATAACAAATGAATATGCAAACTTGCCTGGTTGTATAACCATTTTATCAAAGGAGATCTTTTCAACATGAATTTTTGAGTTGTAATATCTGTTCCTAAATCTATATGATTATTGTATAATGCATTCAACGGAATCAACAGCATGCCATGCATAAATTTAAAGTTACCAGGATCGGATTTCTATAAAAATCCACGTATCCGCACCTGAATAGCGAGCTTAAACGTAGTTGCTCGGTATCCTATGATGCCCCGAGTGCTTGACAACCGTCATATCCGGAATTTTCCTGCTTGACGGTCCTTAGACTTGATAATCTCGTATTAGCGATCCTAGATTGTTTTCCTAAAAAAAAAACGATTGTTTTAATGACCATTTAATGGTGACGTAAAATCTAAATAACTTATTTTCAGGCGGTTTTGGAATACCATACCGACAAACTTGGTTAACCAGACTGATCTAGATTTGGATGATTAAGTTGACGTAATTCTATTTGAATATATTATTAAGCATTTTATTCAGTTATTTAATAATTGATTTTGACTTTCTAGTTATTAATAAGTTATGGAGAAATTTCTGTTTCTTTCTATAATACAAATCATTAATTTATATTTCTAGAAATCATAAGATTTCTCTTATTATTATTTAAGATTCAAATATTCGTTTATGTATTTTGTTTTAGTATTTAATGTCTATGTCTAGATATTAATTGTTTCTTAAGATAAAAATATTGAAAATATACAATATGTATTACAAATCTGTTTATACTTTCGCTTTCTCCCAATATTATGTAAAATTTACTAGTTCATAATCTATACCTTTATATATTGAACTAGCTAACTGCTAATTATAGCAAGCTATGAAGTGCTGATATCGTCTAATTTATTATTTAAGCTAAACGTTATCTAGTTAAGTTTTAGTTATTTATGTTTTGAAATTCAGGTTTTATTGTAATTTTTTTTTTAAAAAATTAACTCAATTCGATCTCTTCCACAAAAGCTTTTTAATGTAACCTTGAATAGGCCAACAAATAATTACTGATAATTGACCATTATTAATCTTGGATTATCATTGTTAATCTTGGTCTTTTACACAATTTACACAACTTCCATAATGCCTTTAACACTTAATAGTTACACTTTATGAATCATACTATACGTTTAAATGTTCATAGTTGTATATTTAACTTATTCATTTTATGTCAACCATTAATTGTTACGTATTAATCTTAATCACATATTAGTTTACCACTTATTTAATTAAGATATAGTTTTAATTTACATATAAATAAGAGTCAACTTAGTTATCTCGGCCAAGTATGAAAGAGATAGCATAGAATTCGGCCAATCCAACAAGTAAAAGTGCTAAGTTTGCAAATTGCAAAGTCTAATACAAAATAATCTTGAACTAGCGAGAGAACAACACAAAGTAGGACAATATAAAGTAGGACAATGATTCTGAAACCAGGTAGAGGAGGTACATGGATCGGTAACAAAGGGACTAAACAAGGAAACAAGTCGGGTTACTAGTAACGGCCTCGGGTCCAGCCCGATAAGGTATGAAAATCCAACAGACTCATAATTTTGCATATTGATCCCTTGACTCTTACTGGCAACCCATTTTGATCCCTGGAACTAAGCAATTGGTTCACGAATGCTACCAGAACCCAATCTCCACCCCATATCAGCCGATACAAAGGTTATACCACACTCCTGATAGAGGCTGAGCACCAACATAGGTTCTTGATGATATAGGAGTTGTGGACGGTAATCAGTTTAGACCAATTTGGCTCTATTTATTTCTGCCAATTCGGATCAAATACAAATCCGAAATTAGGTAGGCGATTAAGAAGATACCTTCTTCAAGAAAATGGGAAAGAAAGATAGAGACTATCAATCACGAGCCCACCCTCTGGCCTCTGCCCTATTTTCTCTCGTTGTTAGTCTTGCCTCCACTCTCTACTCTTTTCTCATCTGATCTTCTTTTCAATTAAAGGGAGGAAGGGTGATTAAACATGATCATCAAGAAAACTAAGAAGGCCAAGAGGGCTATTTATAGGCAAAACATCAAAGGCGGTACAAGGGTTCCCATTACATATGGCCACCTCACCACGCGGATAGGAACCAACCGAGGGGCCCACTTGATAGGTCGGTTGCGGGAGAGGTCTAAGCCTACATCGTCTCCGTCAGATATTGATCAGATAATGGAGCTGTCCCCTTACTTGCGCGAGCCAATCAGAAGAGAAGAGGAGGATAAGAACGAAGAAGAAGTGTCGGATCCGAATGGGAAAATTGAGAAGATTTAGAGGAGTTAAATGGGTTTTGAGGTCCGAATGAAATTCAACGGTTGGGAAAAATTTTGTGATTTTAGTTAAGATCATATGGCCTAGATTGATCAGACAATTGGTATATTGAATTTGGTAGTATAAATTTCGAAATTTTCAATTAACTTTTATTCCAAAAATTTCAACGTTCACTTAGTAAATATTTTTATAAGTTAGTCAACATGTTTTGTACCATTTTTATTATATGCTTGGATCAAGTTCATAAGTAATTTCTGCTTGTTTTCATTTTTTTTTTATTATGTTGTTTTCATGCAATTTGTATTGCTTTATTTTATGACGATTTCTCAAAATTGTATTAGCGATATTAATATGACAACTATATGATTTTATGGAATTGATCATTTATTATTATTGTTATTATTATTTTGGCTTTATTGATGCTAGGTCAATATTCATTAATTTTTTTTTATACGACAAAATTTTATTGCTAATTCTTGCCATAACTCAAATTATTTATTTTGTTCGTTAATGAGAATTGACAGTGTTACAAATAGCCAATTCCTGAATTTTTCATCCAAACGGTTTTGAAATAGCCAATTCCATTCCTAACACAATTTTCAATAAAACTCTTCCCAACAACACTTTTCTCTCTACTTTTTCACACTTCCCAACGCTATTCCTAAACTCATCATCCAAACAACATTTCTAATTCCCGGAATAGCCAATTCCTCCAATTTCTGTGAATAGTGTTTTTCCCTAAATTTATGCTATTCCTACCCTATTCCTAACCATCCCAAACGACACCATATTGTATAAAATGAAGAGACATTATCCATGAGCAATCAGAAATTCATGCGCATTTAGGATTAGAGCTAGCTGCTCGTCGATGCACGGAGGAGGATATATAGATTGAGTCCGACTGGATAGTTTCCGCGTGGGTCTAGATCATTTCCGTAATTTGTCATCTAATATTATACAAACATATAGCCTATTAGTTCATTTTAAATTTTAATATATTGGCACTGCACATAGCTAAATATCATTTAGAAGGTTTTTTTATTTTTTTTTTTGTAAGAAAAGAGATTGAAATTAACATTATCCGACAGCCAGCCCAACACACAGATTGACCATATGATACTTCTCTTTCCTCAAGTATTTGATACAATAGTGGAGCAAGGAGGCTACACATAAAACTGTTTCTATACTCTATTTGCCAAATATATGTACTGGCAATTCACGCAAGCAGTCATGTACCACCTCAAATTTATTCTCTCTAGTTCAATCGCATATACATACCAATAAAGCACACGTACGGTCACCATGACCACTTAGTTAAGCAAGCATATATACGCATACGTACGATGTACTTGTATAGTTATAGAACAGCAGCTAGTTGTCGAGCCTGCTGAACCGCCGACCACCCGAGCCTGACTCCCTCTGGCAGTTGAAGTAGGTGGCTGCCGCGATATCCAGGTGGTACTGGCGCGCAAAATTCCTGCAACTGAAGTTGTGACGCATGTCAGGCGGGAATACCGTGCCCTGGCCAAGCTGTCGGAACAAAACGAAAACCATGCGATGGATCCCCGATCTCGGCTCTGGCCTCTCATAAAATTTTACCTCTCGTCCTGAAAAATTCATAACGTGCATGATACATGTCACTGTCAATATTTACTCTTGAAATAAGATGCATGTGCTGTACGTACGGACATAGGTCACTTGCTATCATGTTAGTTATTTTGTTCCCTATATCATGTGTTATGAACCTCTAGATGATATTATACAACGATTCTAGCTAGTTCTTTTGAGTGGCACAGCCGACATATGTAGTTATTGAAGTAGTTGATCATATGTAGGCACCCTTAATTAATAATCTGGTTTACTTTCTTTTACACCACTGTTGCCAAAAAGAATCAAAAGTGGTCAATTAATTGCAATTACAGGCGAAACATTAAATTTTCTCATTGAACATCCATTTTAAACTTACTAACAATATAATAATGAGAATTTAGTATAAGTCTGCAAGCCTAGATAGTCAATACATATATTATGGAGACATGAACTGAGAATGTAGCATGCCTGAATTCGCAACTATCAAATGTATTGTAATTTGTATGGTTTGATATAATTTTATTTTACAATATATTATTTCTGTTATTTCATGATTTATATATCGGATATATATATATATGAGTTGAAGGAGTAACATGTCTTTTGTTTTTTTAACCTTTTGAAAGGTTCACTCAGTTTTAATATTACCAAACTAGCTAGCTATAGTTATACACATATAATAAACTTTAATGCAAAAGTCTAAAAATTAAGATTTAACGCACCAAAGGATGCATCAGTACTTCCAGGGATGTCCGTCACCATCCTAAATCATATGGGGAAAAAAAGGAATAATGGAAATTAAGTACATCAAGCATTATTAATTAGTTACTAAGAAAAATTATTGATGCAAACAACCCTTAACTGCACTTCACAAGATTCGAAATTCAATTTCTTTTATCTAGGGCCAGTGAGTATATGTTTTTTTTTTTTTTCTCTATTCTAAATTTAGCACCAGATGTTTACCTTTAATATATACTCATTTATAAATTATAGAACAAACACTTCAAGCTATTTTGTTCGGTCATCTCGTTTGTTTTCTACATTTGTTCTCTCTCCGTGTTTATGTGACTGTGCGAGTGCGCACAATGCTATATATATATCTGGGAAACATCATCAATCTCTCTGAAATTAATTTTATAGATCATAAAAAGCAAGTTCACTTAAAGTGCATGTAATAACCTTCTTGGCAGCTGTATATATTGGTGGGCAGTAAAAATGAACCAACAAAAGAAGAGATGAGATTGAGCTCACCAATGCAAATACTCTCTTAAATTTGGGTTGCTTGGTGTTGGTGCGTCCGGATCCACTAAGACCTTCCAGAGTGTTAAAAAAAGAAAAAGAAAAAAGAGAAGTAAATTAACACTGTAGAAAGGGTTATTTATATGCTGTTATCTTTATAATTAATTACAAATTAATTATCTTTTATAATTATAAAGATAACTCACAAGCGTGTAGAAAACACGGAGGTCACAACCGCTTGTCTCGACCTTCGGCCGGTTCACAACCGCCGAGGGTTTTAGTTCACATCCACTAACTGTCAACCTATTGTTATACAACACTCGAATGGAAACCGATTGGCTAAAGGGATCCAACACATCCCTTATTACATGTGCCAAAACCAAAGGTTGCGACATATATACTGTATTACTGTGCACTCGGCTCGTAAAATGAAATCCCTAAGGTAAGCTAGCTAATTGGATTTTATTTTATGAGGTTGTCTTTAAAAGACAATGCAGGAGGGAAGTCTTTCTTATATAGGAAGAGGGGAATGAAAGGTCTTTATCAGCTTTTATATATAAATATATAGAAAAATTGAGAAATAAGTGCAAAGTACATAGTTGCGGTCTGTTAGTTTTAGCTCTTTATTATACTGTCCAGAGTGTGCATGCAAACTTTAATTTCTGGTGCATTTGTTCTTGCAGTAGTGGTATATAGTTAACTAAGGTGTTTGGAAACTCTGTGTGTGTGTGTGTGTGTTTGAATGATTAATGTGTATTGATAGTCGATTAACTTGACAATATTACACTTATTACCGAATCAAGTAAAAATATTTTATAACTAGAACATAAAATTGTAGACATGTACTTATCGGAGATTACACTAATTGTGTCACATAAAATAGATTACTTTATAATTTTTTTTCAGAAACATAAATCACTTAAGCTGTTAGGAATTAAAAATATAGGAGCTAAATAATGATGAAATCTTAAGATTCTTTAGATAAAAATGAATTGCTAAATTCATTGAAGTGTGCGAAAGTTTTTACTTTATTATTTTTGTTGGCCAAAACAAGATCATTCGATTTCAAGTTACTACGGAGAAGTATGCAAGGAGCTACATAAAATAAGAGGAGTTCTTACACCAAAATTTTATGTATGATTTTAGTACACATATATCAACATCAAAGAAGGCAAAGACAAATACTCAATTATAAGACATGCACGCATAACTCCCATAATTAGGGTCAATTTTTTTTTTTTTTGGCCAAAAAATCATATCTATAAACTCCAATATTTTTCAAGAAATACGTACGTAGTTCTTTAATATACTGTCCAGAATGTTAACCTGCTCCCAATCAATAAATTTTTAAAGGAAATAAAGGTGAACTTGGGAAAACTTGGAGAACTTTTATGTAAAAGAATGATGAAAATGGAAATTTAGCTCAACCCCGAATTTGGGGAGTATCGACCTTCTCCTCACTTTTTTTTCCCATTCTTTCCCTTTTCCTTTTTCTCCAAATTCTGGAGCAAAGGCTAAGAAGTTCGCTGTTGGCGTTTTGATACATGGCACACCGCGACAGGTGATTATTTTTTCATCACGATACTCATTAGCCGTTACTATAAAAACTGCATGGCATGTTAACCTTAATTTATTTTGGTTAGGATAGTCAGGGATATTTAACTGTATTTTGGTCTTTCTAAGATAATTAAATGGTTTAGGCCTTCCTAATTATCTTGGAAAATGTAAGTTATGTATCATATCTTAGTATTGTAACGAGCTTTAAGCGAAAAAAAACAAATAGTATGATAATGGCAATAAACGTGTTCAGTAGTTGAAAAGTCATCTTAAGTCAAATCAATTAATATAAGGAGATTGTAAGTGTATAAGAACAGGGAGACGAGAAAAATTGGAATATAAAAGTAGAGATAAATTAAAGATTAATATCTAGGGTATATTCAAGAGCTTTGTGATTTTATTATTTTTCTTTTTCTAATATAACTAGACAATTAACAGAGACCAATCAGACAAAAGAGGACGAAACAAATAAAGTAATAAAACAACAATAAAAAAAGAAATAAAAAGTACGAGGGATCCTCTGGTGATTTATATAATACCATGCATTAAAACTGTTAGATAATAACAAAAAAGAAGGGAACAAAACGAGAGAGAAAAAGTAGAAAAAAAATCTAAGAAAGAAGAACCCAAAAGAATGTAACTTTTGACGAAGAATGTTATGTCATCCTTTCAACGATGGTTGTAATCTTCAACTTTAGTAAAAAGCTAGCCTTTGTTGAAGACAAAATTAACCCTCAATTCTTAATGTTTTACGAAAAACAGAGAAGGAGAAATGTACGTAGTACAAAATAAAAAAAGAAGGAGAAGTCATGAAGTGTAGGGATGATTTGAGGAACAAAGAATGAAATGAATGCTGAAAATAGATGATGATAATTAAGGCACTGTCGACCTAATTTAGTTTTTTTTAGATTATATTCGAAACTCACACACATATATAAATAAATTTATAAGTAACATAATTTAAGTGTATTTAGGTAACTCATAAGTCATCTTAAGGTTTACATAGGACTGCAAGCGTATGATTTTGGACAAATTAAAGAGGATACCAAGGGTTTGAAATAATATGAGAAGAAACTTTAAAGTGGATGATCAAGGGCTCTTTGATATATTTCCATTAAGTAATAGTAAATCTAGTTGATCAAGAAGAACTTATTAATTATATGATAAAGATGAAGAAAGAGATTGAAATAGCGTCAGACAAGTATTATTGTAGTCTAACATGTATATAATTAAGGAGATTGTAAGAGTAAACATATCTAAGCATGTTCGAGAAAATTACAAAATAAGAGTAATAACATAAAGCGTGTTCGAGATTTTTATATGCAACAAAAACTTTTGCTGCAGTAATAAGAGCTGAGGGAGAATATGATGCATATGTGATTACGAAACATATCTAAGCATGCATTATTCTTAATTTTCTAACTAAAAATAGCATTTATAATCATAGTCATCGTAGTTTATGTTAGCTTAAATTTGGAGAGTATCAGATAGGAGCTAGCTCACAAGGGTGAAAAAAAAGGGGAGCACCAGAATCTACTTTTCTTTTTGTGATGATGAAGTAAAGATGAATATACTAGCTGTACGTACCATAACTTTTGTTACCGCGCGTATATATGCAAACTATACACGACGAAATTATATCTTCGAGTGCTCACCTCCATCTCATATTTCCTGATAACTATTCGTGTGGATGGCATCTCTTGTTTCTTAATCATATCTGCTACCAGTCGTACATATAAGATATATGCGGCCTTAGACCTAGAGAGGGAATGTAAGCATGAATTGACATCCACCAGCTATATAGATTCAAAATATAGTTAGTTACCTAGGGGTCGTTTGGATGGGTGGGGAATAGGTAGGAATAGCAATTCCGGGACTAAATTTAAGAAAAAAGTGAGATTTCGGGAAGCATGGAAAGAGTGCTATTCCGGGACTAAGAATGTTGTTTGGATGGTGAGTTTAGAAATAGCGTTGGGAAGTGTGAAAAGTAGAGAGAAAAGTGTTATTGGGAAGAGTGTTGTTGGAAATAGTGCTATTCCTGAAATTGATAATTGCGTTTGGATGAAAAATTTAGTCTCGGAATAGGCTATTCGGGAGAATAGGCTATTCCCACACGATCCAAACGACCCCCTATTTTCCAGTACTTCATTTTGTATGTAGCCCGAATTGTGCTATTGTTCAAACATCAATTGGTCAAAAATCTTATCTACACGTACTTATATATAGGAACTTATTGATGAAATTAAAATTTGGATATATAAATTATTTGAAAATCACAATATTTTAATCTGTTCATTACCAACTTGGTGAAAGCCTGCCTAATATTTAATTTCCTGACATATCTCAATAATTCTAGCAAATTAAAGCTTAAAAGGTTGGCGTTTGCATATAGATATTCTAGTCTAACCTAAATGGTGCCTTGGATGATATCAGAGAACTTTAGACCTTTGTTTTGGGTTTTAGTTTTGAGGGTGGCGTAGTTTGATTAACATGGCCTTATTTTCAACTGTGATGTCAGCATTTTGCATTTTTTTTTTTTAACCCTCAACTAGTTTTATTTTTAGAATTATGCTAGATGTGAACCGAAGCGACTTTGAAATAGACAAACTCTTTGTGGTTTTAAGGTTTTTGGTGACTTATTCCTTCCAAAAGATGGATGCTGGTGCTGTGGTGCATAGATTATTTTATTTATTTATTTTTTTTGACAAAAGTAAGAAAAACTGCTCCATATATATATGGAGTCCTCTTATTATTTTAGATACTCATTCCTTTGGTCTAATTCAACTCAGATTTTAAATTTAACCTTTCGCTTATTATAAGCTAAAGAAGAGCAAATTAGCATCTCATGATTGAGTAAATACACAATAAAATCATAGCAAATTAGCATCTCACGATTGAGTAAATGCACAATAAAATCATAGAAAAGATGACATCCTACATGCAAATTGAAGAAAAGCAAACAGAGATAGATATGAGAAACACTTGAAAATCCCATGACGTTTGCCCGACCTGTAAGAACAAGTGAAATTTCTAGAACTTATAGCTAAATTTTGATTTCTTTCTTTCCCCTCTCTGTCACCACCCGTAAGTAACCTGTAAGAAGTCACTGCATGCTAGCTGCAACAGAGCTTTTCCATATCTCGTTTTGAAGTTTCTCTCAATTTCTTTTTTTTTTCTTTTTTTTTTTTGTAAATTTTGTACAATTATTCTCGACATAATCTAATTTTAAGAAAGTTATAATTAAACTTATCTAAATTTAAAGAACTGGATTGTGTGTAGTTAAGGAAACTAGAACTATGATACGAAACTTGATAAAAAAAAAATGAAACATCATTGAACCAGGTGTATAGTCTCAAAGTGGTGTATTCTTATTGCAAAGGTTTAAATAGCGGTTAGCGGATTCATAGCGAATATGTTTTTCGACGGCGTTTAGCGGATAATGGATATTTAGCGGCCGCTATCGGATCAAAATATAAAACATTATCTACAAGACTATGCACAAGTATTAAATCATAAAAATGTCATAAGAATATATATAATTTAACATGATGTTCATACTTTTACTAACTATACTTTAAAATATTTCATTATATCATTAGCATACTCTAATTAATTAATTCTCATATTCTTGGCTGATGACGTCATATGTCTACTTCAATCCAAAATATTAAACTTTTATGTGTAATATCTCAATACCAAAATGCAATTAAAAAGTTTATCAATTTTGTGTAAAGTAAAAATCATTAAAATATTAATAGCTAGCCTATTTATTCATTATCCCGTGAAGTTGAAGCAAAGATGAATTCTACTCTTTCTTCCTAACTTTTGGTTCAATTGCGGTTCAAAAATAGAGAATGCTTTCTAATTTTTTACATGGTGGATGATTGAATTGTAGATCAATAGAATATGGGCTTAACATGGACTTTTTCTTTTGTCGAGTGTTGAAAATCAAATTTAGCTTCAGCGCACAATATACCATACTTTGTATAGTAGTGCCGCTATTGACAAATATTATTTTTAGCACCATAACGGTTGTCTAATAAAACCGCTAATGAACCGCAACTGCGGTGCTAATTACCGTTTTTTAAACCTTTGATTCTTAGGGATTTTGAACAAGCCTAGCCTTCATTTACTTCTTTGCTGGATGTGTGTCCCTAAACAGAACTGCAACAACATATTTTCTTGGGATGATTCTAACAATATCACATGCGTAGAGAATACACTTAGGAGTTAGGACATGTTTAAAATAGAATATTACTACGTACTAGCAAACACGTTTCTATTACAACCTTTATTACTAAATTTTATCTTTTAAAAATTGCTTAGAATAATATTGATTTATTTTCTACTTAACCACAATTAATATTTGATATTGTCAACTGATCAACTCATGCTTTAACAAGTTCATGTAACTCTCTAACCGAACGATCAACTGTACTGGCAAATCCAAACAGCATCACATATATCACATATGCATGTCCAAACAACCTTTGCAAACAAGCCTTAAACTTTATCTTATTACAAACAACTCCAATCCGCAAAACCCGAACGTAACTTTCTTAGATTTGTGTGACATATGTTTTATGCTATCTGATATTTGGTCGTGCAAGGAATATAACGAAGATGTAAGCATGTCGATTCATTCGTGCAAGGAATATCTGACCTTATAATTAGGCCTGTCAAAACGGAAACGAAAAATGTGGTGTCGTTCCGTTTTTGTAATATATTAGGGCAACCAAATTAAATTAATTTAATTGGAACTAATAAATGATATTATTAGGAAAAATAAATTGATAAGAAAAATATAATTTCTAATAATTATGATATTTATAATATTTAATTAATATACAATTAAATCAAAACTAACATAAAAATCGATTCGAATTCGAAATATCTGACCTTGTGTAAAATCTATAATTTATATAAAATATTCTAGCAAAATCAAAGCTTAATTAAACAAGAAATCTAGTGTTAATTTGAGTAAATCCTAATGAAAATTCGAATTAAAAATCGGTTAAATCGACTGCCACACCGATGGTTGCAGAGATGATGCCACAGCAAATCCAGACGAGGTAAATTCAATAAAATCGAATTTACAGCTGTCGACATCCCTCTCTCTCTTTTCTCCGCCATCTCTTTTTCTTCTCCGTCCGATCCTTTCCTTTGCTTCCTCTCCGACAATGCACCGCCTTGCGCGAGTTTTGATGGGGATTAAGTGTGGCTAACTAACCACACTTAGCCACGGCTGAGAAACGCCGTCTCCAACCGTAGCCGTGTGATTCCACGATGGAGTCATCGGTGAGTGCGAAAAATTTTTGGGGTTTTGATTTTTGATCACTGCCGTTGATTTTTTTTCCTCCCTTTTTTCCCTCTTTGTTTCGTCTATAAGTACCTTTGTCGAGGTCATGTTTGGGTTGGCCGAGTGAAAGAAAAACCTAGAAAAAAAAAAGAGAGGAGGAGTAGAACTCGGAGGAGAGGAAGGAGAGGGGAACCCATTACTGAAGAACTGAGGTATATCCATTTCATTGTTTCTGAAATTCGTTTGAGTTGTTTTGAACCGATAGGAAATTCTAGGGTTTTGAGTTAATTTGGATTTAACTTCTGTTCTTAGCCTCTAAAGTATGAGAATCGGGTCTATTGAGGTTGGATTGATGTTTTGGAATAGTATTTGAGTGATGTTAACTATTAAACTTGAGTTGTATTGGGTATTAAATTCTGTCACGAGGGGGAAATGATGAAAATTGATAAAAATCAGAGAATTCGGGATTATTAATAGTTGTTGAGGCTTAACTACGTTATTTGAGTTGTTTTGGTGAGGAATCTATGATGAAATGCCTGTAGTTAATTTGAAACATGGTTTTTGAAGGGTGTTTGAGGTCTGATGGAAGGGAATTGGTCGAAAATGGAGAAATTTGAGTTGTTGAGGCAGGTTGAGCTTCAGGAAACGTTGATGGCACGGTTGTGAGGGTGTTTGATGAAACATGGTTTTTGAAGGGTGTTTGAGGTCTGATGGAAGGGAATTGGTCGAAAATGGAGAAATTTGAGTTGTTGAGGCAGGTTGAGCTTCAGGAAACGTTGATGGCACGGTTGTGAGGGTGTTTGATGTGTGGTATCAGTCGTTGGTACGAAACTTTGGCTTCTGGTACCTCTCTGGTACCGTTCTGGTACTTGGATTTTTGGACAGGGGCTGATTTGTGAATAAGAACGTTGAACTGAGGGCTTGTTCGTAAAGAAAAAGGGCTAGTTCGTGAGAAAAAGGACTTGAGTGTGAAAATAAAGGGTTTAGATGAAATATAATTTGATTTAGGGGCCTTTCTGGAAGATGGTCTAGCGGATCCTGTCGGCGTGGTTGCAGACCCGATATGATCGACCCAGGTCAACTGGGTTAGGTTTACCTGGTCGAACCCTTTGGTGTTTTGGGCTCTCTTTCTTGGGCTTTAGCAGAAAAGAAAAGAAAAAAAAATAAAGGTGTGGGCTGGACTTATAATTTGGATTGGACTTTTATGTTGATTTATGGACATAAATTTGAAGAGTAATTAATAAAAACTTAATCCATGATTAAGTTAATTAATTTTGTGGGCTCAATAATTAATTAATTAAAGAAAAAGCCACCTAAATGTCGGGAATTTCTTTAGTTAAGTCGGATTTTTACGGGAGATGATGAGAATAGTCTGAGTGAGTCGAGAACAAATACGACGACCAAAATCACCGACTTTCTGATCCCAATAACAAATAACTTTCAGACTTTTAATTTGTTTTATGATTTTCTGATTTTGATTTTCGAATTTTGAGTTTATAATTTCATTTAATGATTTGAATTCTTATTGAACAAAATTAAAATTTATTAAAAGAAACTATTTAAATTAAAAATAAAGAAGTAAATTAAATATAAATAATTAATAATAAAGAAAATATCAAGAATAATATTAAACATAAACTAATTAACTAATTAAGTAAATATAAGGAAGTAAATAAATAAAATAAATAAAATAAATAGTTAAGAAAATAAATTAATTAAAATAAAATAAAAATAAATCAAAATAAAATAAATTTAAATAAAATAGAATTAATTCAAATAAAATAAATTAAAAATAAATTAAAATAGGATAATAATAAATAATAATTAAACTACTGAAAACACAAGCAATTACTATAAATTTAATAGAAAACCCAGTCAGTCTGTTAACTTAAGCCGGACCATTCTTTTTAAGTAAATAACCATTAGTTAATTAATAATAACGGTTTTTAATAATTACAAGGGATTGGACTGAGGAAGCGACCGACCTAGACACAGGTGCGGATACGTGGAATTCTATAGAAATTGTTTGGTAATTTTAAGTTAATGCATAAGCATGCTGATCCCCGTTGTTATGCATTTATGAATTTATCATAATAGATTATAGGAACAAATATTACAACTCATGTTGAATCCATCTCTGTATTCATTGACTTGGATTATAATAGGCAAGTTTGAATATCAGATTAACGGAAGAGCTAAATTCATCTAGCTCAACCCCGTCTTGCCTAAAGAGATCAGATCCGAATTATATAAGTGGAATGGAATAAGGAAAAGACATAAAGGTCAAACCACTCTCCGGAGTCGGTCGGCCACCGGTTTCGGCCAGTTCGGTAGCGCTATTTGAATATGAAATTCCCTCGTGTGCCCGGGGTTAGGGATTCGTCCCTCGTGTGCCCAGTAGGTTAGGGAAAGGTTTCCTCCTGTGCCCAACCGGTTGGGTTAGGAAACCTGAGTGAGTTATGATTATTTATGATTATGATTGTGATATGACTTGCTTGACTTTATCTCTTATTTGTATTCATGCATGATTGTTACAGATGGTACTGATTGGACCGTATCTACTCCGTTGTGCGGTATGCAAATGAAGATATATATTGATTGCATCACATTATATTTATTCTTTTTATTTATATCACTTTATTTATTATATCTCTTATTTCATGTTGATTATTATGGGTATTATTTCTAGACAAAGATTTCGACTAGAAATCCACGTCTGGAACTAAAACCCGCACTGTGAAATATTATTATTTCTCACTTGATTTTTGTTGCATGTTCCTCGACGGTTGGGGATTCCAGGGGACACACAGGCCAGTGAGAGGACCACCGATAACAGTTTTTGATGGCACGTACTTCCATCAGCAGGTTTTCGTCCTGCATCTCCAGGCTTATATTACTCATCATATTTCTTTTTCTCCTACGGGTGTTTATTTCTATATTGAGCACAGTGCTCCTGTGCCTGCTCCTGCTCCACCTCCGGCCCCTGCTCCTCAGGAGCCGCCTGTTATAGTGATTAGTTCCGACTCCGAGCAAGAGCCGGAGGAGGAGGAGGATGTGGCTGTGGAGTAGTTGTTTTCTTTTTGTAGTTTGGTTTGATCGGGCTAGGGTCATCTTTTGACTTATACTGGTATAGTCTTGGTGTAGATATGGGCTATATTTGGTATTGTGTATAGACTCTAGTTCGGAGTTCTAGATCGTTATGTTGTGTTGGACAGTTAGCCACATTTTGATGAGACTGATGTTGTGCTGTACTTGTTACTGTGATATGTATATATTTATTTATGATGTGCTGTAGTTTATTTTACTTATATTCACATTTATATTTTCTTACTATCGTCATGCTGATAATATTCGATTATATTATCAAAAGAAAAAAAATATATGCGTATTTTCATAGGTTAGTTATGACTTAAGCCTTACGGAAGTACTAGAATCAGTACTTTCGTGGCGGGATTCTGTCATATCATGCTCGGGATGTGACAGTTTTCAAAAACGAAACGGAATGTGGCACCAATTTTTCCTGTCGTTTCAGAAAAGGAAACGAAAACGAAACATATTATTATACCGTTTTACCAAAATAGAACATCAAAATGAGAAATTATAATGAAAAACAGAAATGAAACGGAATGTGGCACCAATTTTCCTTACCGTTTCAAAAACGAAACGGAAACGAAACAGAAATTTTGTTCCGTTTGCCGAAATGACATGAAAATAGAATGGGTTATTCCGTGTGCGTTTGGCACGTTTGCCAGGCCTACTTATAATCGATGGATAATAGCAAAATCTCTTGGCTTGGGTCCCTTAAAGCTTAATCATGAGATATTTCAAAATAGCTAGGCCCAGTCAAAAACTTAATCCAACTATCCAACTATCTACTTCAGAACCCATTATCGGCCCATTAGGTGGGCTGTGTAAGTTTTTTTTTATTATTTTTTATTATTATTGAAGGCTGTGTGAGTGAACTCCTAAGAACGTGACGCCTATAAACCACGTCAGTTGTGACTTGAGACCATTGCTTCACCTCTGATAATGCACCTGTGCGTCTTATATTCTAACAAATTTGCGTGCACAAAAGTTGATGTATTATCCAGGGGTTAGTACAAAATGATTTTGGCCCAAGTTTTGGTGGTATTCTGAGATATTCTTCATTTTTGTCTTTAGGATATGTGGTATGGCCTATAAATTAAATACAAAAATGATAATTCTTCATTCTTATATTTGACAAATATACTTCTAGACTTTATATTACAGTACAGAGGTTTACGCAATTTGAGGAGGATATAATGCATAATATTATGATTTACTTTTTGGATTTTGAATTGATGTATTTATGTATATCTAAATGATTATTTTAGAGACTATTCGTCCAATCTGGTGATTTTAGAACCTCAAGTACTATCCAAATTCGTTAAAAAAAAAATGGTTGAAATGGACGCAGCATTACAATTATAATTTTGTCATTCACTAAATGACTTGAAATCGCAACAATCAAAATAAAAAAATACTTCAAATGTAGGGGCATTATCTACAGTGCTTCGATTGGATTTTTTGTGGCAATTTGCAAATCCTTTTATGAAACAGGTCAATTGTAAACTGTTTCAACCTGCAACACAAAAATTTGTACGATTAACTTTATGATGATCTTTTGTGACCATGTCGTATATTTTATTTTTTGTAACAGATCAATATAAATTTCAATTCAACACGCAACACAAATAGCTGTACATAATTGATTGCATAAAACAAGTAAGAATAAAACCAGTCCTATGTACGTGCTTGGTTTTTTTAGATATTTTGTGGCGAAACTTTCATTTTCTCCCATGTAGATATCTCCATAAAATTATATTTCCAAACATGCAATATTAAATACTGCAAAGAGGATGCACAAAAAAACAACAGAAATAAAAAATGCACCTCATATGTGTGAGGCATCCTATTATTTTACTTTTGAGTAGCGCCCATTCAACTTTTTTTTTACAAAAAAAATTATGACTTACCCTCTATCTTCTATTACATAATTAACAATTTTCAGAAATTTAATTTGTTTACAGATCTTTTGCATGAAATTTTATGGACTTTCTCAAAAAATTGAAAGGATCCACTGATATTTTTTTCTATTTTAAAATTTAAAATTATTTTATTATTTTTTAAAAATTGATTTTATATTCATACATTATAGGACCCATAGTATTTTAATACAACTTTATTGAAAATTATTAATATGTCTATTGTTTTTAATTATAACTAGATGGAGGGAGGCGGCTTCGCCGCCATATGATGGCTAAAAGACATTATAGATCATTATTTGCTCCATGGTTGCATACTTGCATATACACGCAAATTTTTTCAGACCCTCCAGTCGATACCAGATACTCAGTTTTTTACAAAATATGTAAAACTTTATATGAACATTTACTTTTTTTTTGGAGGTTTGCCCGATGAGTATCAAATAGAAAGTGACAAATTATTTCTATCTTTTATAAAGAAAAAGAAATCTGCACAAATTACAATTTTCTCTAAGGGACAAAGCATATCAAATGAGCATTAGCAGTTTCCTTTTTTTTTTTTTTTTCTATTTTAAGTCGGTAAATTATAAAAATAAGAAAGCTCATTCTTATTTTTCGCATATCTTTCAATACCACGAAGAATTCTTACAAAATATTGATCTCGTTGACTGAAGTCATTAAACAGCATCCTGATTTCCCTTCCTGCTTTTTCGTTTCTATTTGTCTTATTTTAACAGGTTCCAATAGAAATTCTCCAATAACTTACAAAGAAAAATTGACGTCTAAACAAAACAGAATACAAAAAAGAAAAAAAACCACCAAAACAACATCTAATCTCCTTAGCATAAGAAGTTCTAATTGGAACTTATTAAATATTTCCCATTGGCAGGTTAAAAGACTCAATTTCAGTAATTACTAATTAGTCTCAAAATAAAGGGATTAACCCCACCTGTGTAGATCACGTTAAATTGCCATACCACACCGACCACATTCCATCTAATCTCAAAGTCACCTCTCTAAATGCACCATTACCTGACAACATTGTGATGTTATTTTTCGAAATGCAATCATTTGGAAGGAGACATACACGTCTACCACCACACAGTAGGCATTTGATGGAATACTCATCTCCTTTGACTGTATATCAGTTGAATTCTGGATAAGAAACAACAACTCATCATTCAATGGCAGACTACTCGAAATTGGCAAATCAGTTAGCTAATTAACGTTAGTATGTGGTATTTTTCCAGAATGCCGGTACCACCTTTGCTGGTGAAATTAAAAATTTACCGACACATTTACATATGGTACACACCAGTATAGGTTGAATCCACCAGATTTCCAAGATGCACTCCAAATGTAGAATTCTGATCAGGGAAGTGTACCTAATAACATCTTTTCTTACTGTCTACACTATACCATTGGGGCGAGGCTCGGCCGTGCAACTGCACAACAATTCTACTCCACCAAGCCACATGCCAAAGATTCAATCAGTTGTCGTCCTTGACACGTGGCGTGCAATTCAAGGACAATGCGAGAGGGGGTTTGTGTGAGACATGAAGGAAGGCTGTAATAGTAGTTCAAACCAAAGTCAAACCAAAGGTAGACTACTCAGTGTAAATTATGGTAATAGCCCATCCTGTTACACTTCAAGTTATCACCATGTGAGGTTTGTATATTTAGCAGTCTGTTCTAAGGCAAACTATTTAACCAATTGTGCAGTTGCCTCAAGTGATCAGCAGCGTCAGTATAAGATTTCTGCCACCATCTATTTGCTTATTGTATCAATGGCATGATTTATTAGTTTGTTTGAACATTGTTAATATGAACCTGCATCTATGCGTTAGCTTTTTAATAATTGTTGTACATGTACATACTGGGCACCAATTAACTAATGCAAAATTAAGCAAAACCTTATATATAATTCAATATTATCAGTTATCATTTATTCATTTTGCATCTCACAGTATTGTACTTACTGTTTCCATAATGTACTCCTAAAGGAAAAGGAAGAAAATAAAAGCACTTACTGTTTTGCTACCACAGAGCATGTTGACAGATTTTGACAAACGGGTCGTGCAGCTCTTGGCCTGAATTAAAGGAGCAAAATTTTAACCAAAAAAATTCAGCTTCAGTCGGAGAGAATAGGAAAAAAATTTAAAAATTTAAAGATTTTAAAGTATTGGTATGGTTCCCTGTACCAATACCCTTTTTTCTCATCACCCAAACCACAGGCAAAAAATTGAAAAAAAATCCATGCAACTCATGGACCTTTTATTACACGTAATAACATCTTACATCAAGCCCTCACAAAGCTTTGTACCAATCGGTAAAAGCTAAGAGATGAGTATAAATAAGACATTGCGCATAATTTATTACAATAAATTAAAACTACGAAGACTCTGATAAATTAAAGGAGCAAAACTTTAACCCCAAAAATTCAGCTTCAGTCACGCAAATTGTTGGAACAAATTGAACGAAAAAACTTGATGAACCTTTTATGCATCTAGCCATGCATTTCCAGAAGGATCCGAGCTGCTTTCGTCTTTTATTAGGAAGCGATGGAGAGACCTAAGAGGCGACGATGAGAGGCGTCAGATAGGCGATGGAACATGGATCGTGAAAGGCGTCCTACTTATCTCGTGTTTGTTATAATTAATATTATTAATTATTAATTATAATTTAATATGGCCTATATTATTAATCTGAGCCAAGTCGATTAATGAATTTTAATTAAAGGGTGCATTGATTTTGATGGAAAATCAATGGACCAGATTCATTCAAATCTGATCCCTTCAATTGCCTTAGTGATATATACTCTTTCTGTCATTAATAATGTATCCTTTCCCTTAATTTCGGAATATTGAGAAAAAGACAGAAAAGTAAAACGCCATTATTGTGCCCCATCATCAGCACTAAGGAAAATTGAGGAAGATTAGATTTCCGCCTAACGATGTCTTCCCTTCAGTCCTGTAAGTTCTAAACTCATGAATTTATTTATTTTATACGAAATACTTGATCTTAGGGCTATTAATTAAGATATTATTATGTTAACACGCTTTGTACTTGGCGTATTTGCCTTGTTAACACCAGATGTTTGACCCTTATCTTTACCTTTACCATTGTTCTTTTTCGGGTTTGGACTTGCAATGGCAGCATGTGCAAAGTCAGGTTTTTCAATCTTAATCCTTTCTTCTTCTTCAACACACATGGCAATCAATTCGCTCATCTTCCACTTCTCTTTCTGCGTATTGTAATTGATCTTGAAAGGACCAAACTGAGCAGGAAGAGAAGTCATAATGAAATGAACCAGAAATCCTTCAGAAATTGTCATGTCCATGCCATTTAATTTTGCGGCCATATCATTCATCTTCATGATATGTTCACGTACACCGCTAGTCCCATTGTACTTGGTAGTGAGCATTTTCATTATGAGGGAACTCGCATTAGCCTTAGATGTACTCTTAAACTGCTCCTCAACAGAATTGAGATATTCTTTAGCAGTAAAAAGTTCACCTGCAGCATTCTTTTCAGGAATGCCTCCCCGAATTGCCAAAGAGATGGTGCTTTTCATAATCATGAGAGACATGCGATTAGAACGCTCCCAATTTTCATAAGCAGTTTTGATTTGATCTGCAGCATCATCCTTTGGTTTTTCAGGTTATCCATACGTAATGCTTGGTCTATTTCAAGAACACCAAGACCAATCTCAATTTGCTCTTTCCAAGTTGAAAAATTAGTTTCATTCAATGTTGCTATTCCATTGATTTGACTACTTAGATTGCTCAATGCTGAAAAGTCATGACAAACATAATGCTTACTATTAACTAATCCACAGACATATAATAAAATTAAATTAGATCAACTATAATCAGGGGACTAATAATTAACTAATCTGAAATAATAAAACGCCAATTAATATTTCAGGTTTAATAGTTGATCCATTAAGAATCAATTCATATCACCGTTGGGCAGAAATAAATTGAACGAAATTTCATTTAATAAATTATATTTGACAATTAAAGTTGGTAAAATTGACATTTATAATTTATCAAACGTAAAACATAATCGTAATACAATAGACATAATGTAAAACATAGTTACTTTTAATAAAATGGTAGTCACAATTAAAGTTTGTAAAATTGATAACAACCATATATTAAAAGTAAGTTTATATGAAGATAAATTATATATAACATAGTTCCGTTGGGTTACTTGGTATATATAATATAAAATCATATACTTAATAAAAATATCACATATAAATCATACAAAAATTATGTACGGTTATAAATAAAACATCATAAAATAATAATGATTTTGAATACTTTAAATCATACAAGTTAATTTTATGATAAAATATTTTATGTGATAAATAAATAAACTTCTATAAATATGGTCACGTAATTAGTAATAAGTATTACCATATTTAACTTTATGGGACCAGGGGTATGAAAAGGAAATTGAATGGGACCAGAGGTATGAAGAGAAAACGCACACAGAAAGTTAAGTATAGGAAAGTACATAAGGTAAAATACGAAATTAATTCTGTAAAATTCCAGAAAATTCTAATAAATTCCAGTAAATACGAAAATACTAGTGCTCTGATACCAAAACCGTTAGTTGTTCTTTCATAGGCTATCCAGAGAGATCCAAAGGCTTTAGATTTTATTGTCCATCACACACCACTAAAATAGTTGAGACACGACATGCAGTATTTTTTTAGAATGGCAACATTAGTGGGAGTAATGAAAAACGAATTATAAACCTTGATGAAGAAGACCGAGTTTATGTTCCAACTTCGGTCATTTCAGAGGCTACAAGTTCTGTTTCTCCTTTATCACTAAATGAAGGTATTAATGTTAGTAACGTTTCTAACAATGAAGAAGTACCTTTGCTGCCACAAGATCAGCCTTTGCGCAAGTCGCAAAGAGAACGAAAATCTGCAATACCTGATGATTATGTTGTATACCTTACTGAAGAAAGTGGCGATATAGGTCATGGAGATGATCCTATTTCCTTTAAGGACGCCATGAAGAGTGATAAGTCATCTCAGTGGCTGAAAGCCATGAATGATGAGATGAACTCAATGCAACAAAATGATGTATGGGATCTTGTTGAGTTACCAAAAGATGTTAAACCCGTAGGATGTAAATGGGTTTACAAAACTAAAACTGATTCTCATGGTAACATTGAACGATACAAGGCCCGACTAGTTGCTAAAGGTTTTACGCAACAAGAAGGTATACATTATGACAATACTTTTTCTCCTGTCTCAAGAAAATATTCATTAAGAATTGTTTTAGCTCTTGTAGCTCATTATGATCTAGAGCTGCATCAAATGGACGTTAAAACCGCATTCCTTAATGGTGACTTGCATGAAGAAATTTACATGAAACAACCTGAAGGTTTTGTTGTCAAAGGCAAGGAACATATGGGCTGCAGGTTAAAACGATCAATTTATGGGTTAAAACAAGCTTCAAGGTAGTGGTATCTCAAGTTTGATGAGGTCATAACAGAATTTGGATTTAAAGAAAACACTTTTGATCAATGCATATATCTCAAGGTTAGTGGGAGCAGATTTATCATTCTCATTTTATATGTGGATGACATTTTATTAGCGAGCAGTGATTTAGACATGTTGTACGAGACTAAACGTTTTCTTTCAAAGAAATTTGAAATGAAGGATCTTGGTGAAGCCTCTTATGTCATAGGCATTGAAATCCACCGTGATCGGTCTCGTGGGGTCTTAGGTTTATCACAAAAGGCATACATTGAGAAAATGCTTAAGCGCTACAAAATGCAAAAATGTTCTCCAAGTGCTGCTCTCATTTTCAAAGGTGACAAATTCAGCAAGTCTCAATGTCCCAAAACTGAATCAGAACATAAGTAGATGGAAAATAATGAGTATGCTTCGGTTGTTGGAAGCTTAATGTATGCTCAAGTCTGCACACGTCCTGATATTGCGTTTATAGTTGGCATGCTAGGCCGATATCAATCCAATCCAGGTCTGGATCATTGGCGAACTGCTAAGAAAGTTTTACGCTATTTGCAAGGGACTAAAGACTACATGCTTACTTACAGAAAGTCCGAAAGCCTTGAGGTCATTGGTTATTCAGATTCGGACTTTGCTGGATGTGTAGACACAAGAAAATCCACATCAGGATACATATTCATGCTTGCAGGGGGACCAATTTCATGGAAGAGTGCCAAGCAGTCTTTAGTTGCATCTTCCACTATGCAAGCAGAATTTGTAGCGTGTTTTGAAGCTACTGGTCAAGCAGTTTGGTTGAAGAATTTCATACCTGAACTTCAAGTGATTGAGAGTATTGCAAGACCAATCACGTTATTTTGTGATAACGAGGCTGCTGTTTTCTTTTCGAAAAACAACAAGTCCAGCGGTGCTACTAAGTGGATAGACATCAAGTATCTTGTTGTTAGAAAGAAAGTCAAGGATAATATTATTGTTATACAACACATCAATACAAGAGCTATGTTAGCTGATTCTTTAACAAAAGCACTACCACCTACTCTCTTCAGAGAGCACGTAGCTAGCATGGGTTTGGTTAGTGACTTATGATGTTGTAATTAACAATAATGTATTTAATTATGTTATGTATTGAAGCTTCATTTATGTATTGACTTTCTATGTTATAATGTTTGCTTATTTTTATGTTGCGCATTATTATTTTTAATATAAGCAAATATACTTATGAGGATCGAATGAATTTAATTAACCATTTGTTGGAAAGAATACCACTTCTATAATTAATAGGGATCAAATAACAGCTATAGTTATTTTAATTATATTAGTTAAGTTTGGCATTTCTAACTGAACAAGGTTTAAGTTTTATTTTATTGGCCAATTCTGAATTTGTGTTTCATTATGATATTTTTATAGGACAAGTGGGAGAATGTTATAATTAATATTATTAATTATTAATTATAATTTAATATGACCTATATTATTAATCTGAACCAAGTCTATTAATGAATTTTAATTAAAGGGTGCATTGATTTTGATGGAAAATCAATGGACCAGATTCATTCAAATCTGATCCCTTCAATTGTCTTAGTGATATATACTCTTTCTGTCATTAATAATGTATCCTTTCCCTTAATTTCGGAATATTGAGAAAAAGACAGAAAAGTAAAACGCCATTATTGTGCCTAATCATCAGCACTAAGGAAAATTGAGGAAGATTAGATTTCCGCCTAACAATGTCTTCCCTTCAGTCCTGTAAGTTCTAAACTCATGAATTTATTTATTTTATACGAAATACTTGATCTTAGGGCTATTAATTAAGATATTATTATGTTAAAATATTTTAATATCTAACAGTGTTTTCTATATGGAGGCCATAGGGCGAGGTTCAGGAGGCGACGGGCCGACGGAGAGAGGCAAATAAACAGCAATGGAGATTGGAGAAAGGAGCAGGAAGAACAGGCGATGGGGAAAGGGGGAAAAACCTAGAACCAATACAAAAAACGATGAGCACAAAAAATAAGGGATGTTTGGCAAACGTGGGAATAAGAACGAGGGACCTTGTTCTTGTTCAAAGGGTACCAAACACATAGGGGAATAAGAACAAGGGGCCTTTGTTCTTGTTCCATGAAAATGTTGGAACAAGAAACAAGAACAAGAACAAGTCCTTGTTCTTATTCTTGTTCTTATCCCCCGGGTACCAAACATCACATTTTATGTAACGGGTCTAAAAGAAATAGAAATATGACTTGATACACAAAATGTTACAGACTATGCGCCACAGAAACTTGAAAAAAGCTGAAATTAATTGAACGATCAGATTTTGCGTAAATAACAAACGAACAATCAGATCGCAGCGAGAAACGAAGGACATAGCGGCCACGGAATTTAATTAATACTATAATTATATTTTTTTATTGTTGTATGTTAATTTCCATAATATAGAAAGAATCAAGTGATATAATTTTTCAATTTTGGATGTTTAAATATTTATGGATAATTTTTTTTTTTACTTTTGTTTAGTTGTTTACAAGCATTTCCAAAACAAATTTTGATGAAATTCTATAAATATTCTACAAGTAATCTAATAATATAAATTTTTTCATATTTTGAATTTCTAATTTTTTTATCATTTTTATTTGCTTTTTTCTATATATATAGAGAGAGAGAGATGGACAGTATTTCGATTGGTACAAAATAGGAAAGACTAACGTAATATAGCTTTTTTCAAAATCTTTTTTGAAGAAATTTTATAAATATTATTTAAGGAATCCAATGATACTATTTTTATATTTTGAATCTCCAAATTTTTTTTTTATCATTGATGTCATTTGTCTGATATTTTTTAGATTAAGAACATTCTTTTAAAAAAGTTGTGTACTCAAAATATTAATATTAATATTTTTCATAAAAAATAAGCTAGCCCGTTAACAATCAATATATAATAAATCATGATAAAAAGATCGCCCGAAGCAAATCTAATCATTATTTCAAGCATGTGTCGATGGTACCAATAGGATCAAATGTTATCTCTAATTTAGCAAAAATAAAAAATAAAATAGTGCACATCCAATTTTACAAATTTTATTTGTGAGCTTAGTTCGTTCCCTTTGTTATTAATAATATTTTAAAATTGGATGTGCCATCTTTTATTTTTAATTTTTTATAAATTGGGACTTGTTATTTGTTTTATATTTTAGGTTTCTAAATTGTAAAATTTTTAAAATTAATTTATTTTTGATATTTTGAAACAAATGAAATTTCAAAAGAGGGATATTTTCTTACTAAAAAAAGTAAAGAATCAAAAGGTCAATTTTGATCCAGTATTCATCGCACGTAGCGCGATACTGTAGCTAGTTCATATTTAAAATTATTTAATGGAAAATCAAATAATATTCAGTAGTATAAGAAGTTAATATACAACCAATCAATAGTTCTTACCATATGTCTATAATATTTTATTTAAAAAAAATTATGCAATTTGAGAAATCATTGTTCATGTTATAAAGTCAAGCTGCTTGCAATTATTCTATCCTTTGGTTAAAAACGTGAAAATACTCAAGTAGTGGGCTAAATGTATCAGAGCTGATTTGTTTGCACAAAGTTAGTGTATGCATGAATTTATGTATTCGATCATATTTTAAAATAGTGGCATGTAATGTGCCTGGAACTCAGTCCAGCATATGCTTTTTGAAAAATACAGACTTTATTCAAATTTAGATGAGGTTTTGAGATTTTTAATTTGTCATATTGGTGATTCGAAATCTGTAATGTCGCATAAAAGATATTATATTAATAAACCATGCCAGGCATTATATAAAAATGCATTCGTGAATATATTATTTGATGTAAGAATAACAAATCTTAATTAATAAATTCTGCCCTGTACATATTTTTTTTTATCAAAGCCGTAAAATACATATTGTTATGCAAAAAATATTTTCCATTCTTAGTTAAGATTGTTTGGTTTTCCATTGTTTTTTTAGCTTTTAAAAAGATATTGCTTCCTATATAGTTATAACGGAAAAATAGAGCCTGTTAAATATCGTGTCCTTAATTTGATCTGCGTTATTAATTGAAACGGTCTTTTGATCAATTCTGGGCGCTGCTTTCTGTACGGCTCTAATTTGCAAACCACGCCAAAATTTTGTAAATGACGAAAATGCCCTCATCTCTTACCTGAAACGTGCATTTCCCGTCTATGCTTCTCTCCCTTTCTTGGCTCTCGATCGAGTCTATTCTCGTGCCTTACCCTGTCTCAACCTTTCGCCAACAAGGGCGTGTGTTCAGTCTCGCCAATTTGTTCAGTAAAATTGGCGTTTAAATCTAATGTGTAGAAAGCCATTAAAGGTTGGTTTAACCCAATAAAAAGTGCCCTCGTTGAGGAGCTTCAAAGCTTTTGTCTTAGGAGACTGGTGCAGCACCCTGTACCAGAAAAAGTGCCCTCGTTGGAGAGAAATTGAGACTACTAAGTGGTAGTTAACTAGTTATACTGTTTCAATTGAAGGGGGAGAGCTTGTTATGGACACGCTTCAAATAGGATACTTCTGTCATTTCATAAAATTTTATCGTGTTTTGCTGATTTGAAGCGTGCGAAAAGCAATTCCCATCAATTCTCGTCTTGACACACAGACATGGATGAAATTCACGTAGAAGTTATTTCTTTCTAATGAAGAAACTAATTACATAATCCCCACATAATTATTTTTTTTTGGAAATAAGTAGAGGAGCGCTCTACCACTTTTCCTTTTTATCAGAAAAGCAAAGTTAATACAAACCATACAGAAAAGAGAAATTAAAAGAGTCAACTCGCTTGTCTACCAGCTACCCTCAGCTTCTATAACAATCTAACCATCAATAAACCCTCAGACAGAGAAGATATTAACACCTCATCTCCAAAGATCAGACCCTAGACACTGACTGAAAACCAAAAGAACTACATTACAATAGAACGTATAGTGAAACATTTATGCAGCAAGGTCCCTATTAAAATCAAAATACTCAAAAGGTAACAAAGCAATGTAATACTGCAAACTGAACAGGTTCAGCATAATATCACTGCATTCTTCTCCCTTCAGTCCCTTCAGTAGACTGCTCCTTCAATAAGTCCACCTGACAGGCGTGCTCCCTCTCCAATCGCCTCTGCATCTTCCATCTGATCCTGCCTCGGAGGCAGTGGCGCCAGCTGCCCCATCAGAGCGCCTGAGAAGCGCTGTATTTCTGCTGAATTTGCAGAAACAGTTGTATCAGCTCCCCAGAGCCTGAAAGTCAGTCTTGGTGAATTTCCAACGTGAGACTCCTTCTCCAGAATAGCTAGCACCTGTTCTTTGATTGCAACAGGCCACAGACCTGACCAATATGAAGCAATTGATTTGATTTTAGTACAATATACACTGAGAGAAACACCTGATTTGTGGTTAAAACAAACATCATTTCTTAAGAGCCAACAAGACCATAGAATAGCAGCGCTACAGAGTCTAAAAACTTGTTGCTCATGATTAGGAATCAAATTACTAATAATAAAAAAGTCATCTAAGGAAGTGGGCAATTGATGAATATTCAGTTTCCTTAAAAACCATTCCCACACTTCATGAACATGAGGGCATTCAAAGAAGAGATGGTCAACATTTTCATCAGTTGGGCAATATACACAGCCTGTGGGTCCCTCCCAGCCTCTCTTTCTCAAATTAGATCTGGTGAGAATACGATTTCTACACAACAACCAAAGAAAAACCTTAATTTTCAGGGGTATTTGGATCTTCCAAATTTGATCATAAAAGGAACTAACTATGCCTCTATCTTCAATCAACATATAGACATCTCTAGTTTTAAAAGTCCCCTTACTGTTACCTAACCAAATAGCTTCATCCTCCAAATTAGTAAGAGGTAACTGTAACAAATGGGAGACATCCTGAATTAGGAACATAAAATCTTTATGTTGTGTGAAGGATAATTGTCTCCTAAAAAGAACATTCCTAAAATGATGTTCAACAGCTTGTGCCACTGTAATATCTGGATTGACACAAATTTCAAATAAATGAGGGAATGAAATTTTTAAAGAAGAGCTACCAAACCACTTATCATGCCAGAAATAAGTTTCCTTCCCATTACCTATCTTAACCCCTCTGAAGATATTAATAATGGGTTCACATTTCATACAATTTTTCCAAAATGGGGACCACTTAGCTTTATTTCTGCTATGGCCATATTTATGTTGTAGGATGTTTTTCCACCAACCAAAACAGTTAGGGTCTCGATATCTCCAGACCCACTTACTCAACAGAGCTTGATTAAAGTGAGACAGATTTTTGATACCCAGACCCCCTCTTTCCTTTGGCCTGCACACACCATCCCAATTGAACAAATGTATCTTTTTATGCTTTCCAGAATTCCATAGAAAATTTGCTCTAATCTGATCTATCTTTTTTTTAACTTTTGCAGGCATTTGATGAAATGACATCATATAAGTTGGAAGGGAAGAAAGCACACTATTGATTAAAACTAATTTCCCCCCATAAGAGAGAAGATTCCCTGCCCAACTTTGAAGTCTTTTCTGGCATCTTTCAATAATTGGATCCCAATCAGTTAAAGAAGTTTGTCTCCAGTGTACAGGGACACCCAAATAAATCAAAGGCCAATTGCCTAAAGAGCAAGCAAAAAGATTGGCCAAGTGTATTGCCCTCTCCTGTTCAATATTAACAGGAAAGGCTTCACATTTATTGTAGTTGACTTTCATACCTGTGAGTGCCTCAAAGGCAATAAAAGTCCATTTCACTGTTTGAATCACATTAGGATCGGCCTTGCAAAAGATGATTGTATCATCAGCATAGTGGAGGTTTGTAATCTGCTTCCCCCCATCAATGGCTGGCCCCAGACCTGTCATAAAGCCTGCAAATTTGGCTTTTTTGATCAGATGATTAAGAGTATCAGCAACCAGATTAAAAAGCAAGGGTGATAATGGATCCCCTTGTTTTAGCCCTCTCTTAACCTCAAAATATGGAGACAGATTGCCATTCAGATTAATACAAGTAAATCCCCCTACCAGCAATGCTCTAATCCATTGCACCCATTTAGGAGGAAAACCTCTAAGATTCATCATGTTAAAAAGAAAATCCCAATTAACTCTATCGTATGCTTTCTCTAGATCAATTTTCAGAATCATACCCTCTTGTTTTTTGATATGAATATCATGTATAATCTCTGAGGCACAGACCACATTGTCAAGAATAAATCTATTTTTCATAAACGCAGCTTGAGATGGGTCAATCATAGCATTAATCACAGGTTCAAACCTATTAGTAAGTACTTTAGTAATCAGTTTGTAACTACAATTGATCAAAGAAATGGGTCTGTAATGCTTAATTTCATCTGCATTTATCTTTTTTGGTATCAATTTAACCATGGCCCTGTTTAATTTGGCAATATCTAGTTTATGTTCATAGAAATCTGAAAACATATTAAGAATGTCATCTTTAACCAAACCCCAATACTTTTGGTAAAATGCAAAAGATATACCATCCGGGCCCGGAGTCTTCTCTCCTGCAGAGGAAGATAGAGCATCAAATATCTCTTGCTCAGAGAAAGGTTGGATCAAAGAGAGCCCATCAATCGAGTTCACTTTAGATGCATCATCCCAGAAAGTATCATTCAAAGTTGCATAAGTTTCCCCTTCAACACCAAACAGATTTTTATAATAGTCAATAATATGTTGTTCAATAATCTCAAGATCATTAGTGAAAAGACCATCTACATTCATTCCTAATATAAGATCTCTTTTTTTTCTCATGGTAGCAATTTGGTGAAAATAAGAGGTATTATTATCCCCTTTTAATAACCAATCAGATTTAGATCTTAGATTCCAATATAATTGTTCATCATCATACAATTCATCTAAGGATTCTTTAATCTCTAAATATTCCATATATTCATCAGCAGACCATTCCCTTTCTTCCTCAATTTTTTGGAGGGATTTTATACTTTCTAATTTTTGGGCTTTCAATTTGTTTATTCTGCCATAGAAGTATCCCCACATAATTATATAGATATTTATCTTCCTCTTGTTACACACAGCTGCCTCAAATTTATTCTATCCCCTGAAGCTGCCTCAAATTTATTCTATCCCCTGCAGCTGCCTTCCTAGTGAACACACACACATACATACAATAAGCACTCAGCATTACGAATGGATATGCATAAACTTGCTTATTCAGTTATGTATAGAGCGAATTAAGAATATATCTAGTTGTCAGGCCTGAAATCGCCTGCCACCCGTGCCAGACTCCCTCTGACAATTGAAGTACGTTGCAGCCACGATAACCAGGTGATACTGGCGGGCAAAATTCCTGCAGTTGAAGTTGTGACGCATGTCAGGTGGGAACACTGTTGCACGACCAAGCTGCCGATACAGCACGAAAACCATGCGGTGGATTCCGGACCTTGGCTCTGGCCTCTCATAAAAAAATGCCTCTTGTCCTGCAATTAATCGTTAAATTAATGTAAACGAAAGTACCCATAAAAATTATGCTTGTCGCTTTGAATAAAAGCTGGGGTCAAGCCCCAAATCTTTTTCATTGAATATATAAAGTTAATTAAGAAGTGTTATGCCGGTGGTAATATAGGGCTCGTTTGGAACACATGGGATTAGGCTAATCCCAGGAATAGCCTATTCCGGGACTAAATTTTTCATCCAAACGCAATTACCAATTCCAGGATTAGCTAATTCCAGGACTAATACAATTTCCAACAACACTCTTCCCAACAACACTTTTCTCTCTACTTTTCACACTTCCCAACGCTATTTCTAAACTCACCATCCAAACAACATTCTTAGTCCCGGAATAGTACTCTTCCTACTAGTCCCGTGAATAGTGTTTTTCCTCAAATTTAGTCCCGAATTAGCTATTTCTAGCCTAATCCCAACCCATCCAAACAAGCCCATATAGATCGGCCATCAAAACTTGCATTGTTTGTGCTTTCCCACATGAATATTTATTTATGTAAAATTTCAAATGATATAATATTATGCAAAATACTAAAGAAAGAGTTTACTAACCAAAGGATACATCTGTACTTCCGGGGATATCCGTCACCATCCTATAATAAAAAGAAGGTTTTGAAAAAAAAAAAAAAAAAAAAAAAAAAGCAGATAGCAGTTCATAAAGCAGAAAAATTATGGTGTTGTTTGGATGAGTTAGGAATAGGGTAGGAATAGCATAAATTTAGAAAAAAATACTATTCACAGGAATTGTGGGAATTGGCTATTTCAGGAATTAGAAATACTGTTTGAATAGTGAGTTTAGGAATAGCGTTGGGAAGTATGAAAAGTAGAGAGAAAAGTGTTATTGGGAAGAGTGTTATTGAAAATTGTGTTATGAATGGAATTGACTATTCCAAAACGGTTTGGATGAAAAATTGGGGAATGGAATTGCCAATTCCGGGAATTGGCCAATTCTCATGCATCCCAAACGACACTATACGCATAACGTTTCTCCTTGTTGTACTTGTACCTACATGCACCAAATACAAGCTAAATATGTTCCATACAGGAACCATTATACTATGTGTCTACACTGGTATATAAAATAAATATAATTAAGACGTACATAGAAATATAATATAGAATTAATTAATACACATACACACACTATCATGCAGGCAAGTGTGCTAAAAGTGCAATAATTAATCTTGTTACTGCAAGTAAAATCAACAAAAAGAAATTGAAAAGTAAGATTGAGCTTACCAATGCAGATACTCTTTTAAATTTGGGTTACTTGGGCTTGGTGCATCTGGATCCACCAATACCTTTCAATGTAAAGAATATATAGAAGGGTAAGACAGTAACCGTGTCTGCAAGACTGCAATCCTAGGTGAGCAAATTAGTAACGTCTCATAACCATAAGATGCTTTTGTTTGAAAAGGACATTTACATTCTTTAATATGATTTATTTATATACTTAATAACAAAGGTTTAAATAGCAATTAACGGATTCATAGCGGATATGTTTTTCGACGGCATTTAGCGGATAACGGATATTTAGCGGCCGCTATCGGATCAAAATATAAAACATTCTACAAGACTATGCACAAGTATTAAATCATAAAAATGTCATGAGAATATATATAATTTAACATGATGTTCATACTTTTACTAACTATACTTTAAAATATTTCATTATATCATTAGCATACTCTAATTAATTAATTCTCATATTCTTGGCTGATGACGTCATATGTCTACTTCAATCCAAAATATTAAACTTTTATGTGTAATATCTCAATACCAAAATGCAATTAAAAAGTTTATCAATTTTGTGTAAAGCAAAAATCATTAAAATATTAATAGCTAGCCTATTTATTCATTATCCCGTGAAGTTGAAGCAAAGATGAATTCTACTCTTTCTTCCCAATTTTTGGTTCAATTGCGGTTCAAAAATAGAGAATGCTTTCTAATTTTTTACATGGTGGATGATTGAATTGTAAATCAATAGAATATGGGCTTAACATGCACTTTTTCTTTTGTCGAGTGTTGAAAATCAAATTTAGCTTCAGCGCACAATATACCATACTTTGTATAGTAGTGCCGCTATTGACAAATATTATTTTTAGCACCATAACGGTTGTCTAATAAAACCGCTAATGAACCGCAATTGCGGCGCTAATTACCGTTTTTTAAACCTTTGCTTAATAATTAGTACTAGACGTAGCAGTCGCAGCTTCGCTGCACTATGTAAAATATAAAAGTTTCTAATGTAAAATATAAAAAAGTTGTCGAAAAAAACTTGTTAAAATTTATAGATAAAAATTTGTAAGTTCAAAATTAGTAATTTATTCCATAAGAAGTCGCAATATAAACTTGGCATAAATTTTCTGCCAAAAAAAATCGTGCTAATATTAATGAAAAAACTTGTTAAAATTTATAGACAAAAATTTTAAAGTTCAAAATTACTAATTTCTTCCATAAAAAGTCGCTATATAAACTTGACATAATTTTTTTGCCCAAAAAGATCTTGCTATTATTAATGATTAGTGCGACAAAAATAGGTACGACTATATTAATTTATTTTAAACAAACTATAAAAAATAAAAAAAATTATAAAAAAGAAATAAAAAAAAGCCTATTTATGGCCGTGGCCGCTATTGAAAAGCGGACCACGGCTTTTAATTAATAGTATAATGTGTACGTGCTTGTTGTAAGTAACTCACAAGTGTGTAGAAAACTCGGAGATCGGCACCACCAATTTCAATCTTTGGACGATTCACAACTGCCGAGGGCCGTAGTTCTGACCCAGCAAGCATCAACCTATTGCGATAAAACACTCGAAAGGAAACTGATTGCCTAAAGGGCTCCAGCACATCTCTTATTACATGTGCCAAAACCAAAGGATCTGACATCGTCTTATACTAGCTGGTAATAAACTAATCACCCCTAAGTTAAGCTACCTTAGATTCGGTCTATCACAATGCCTTGCCGAAACAATGCACGAGTTGGCCCTCTTATAGGAAGAGTGGGAGAGGAGTGAGAGAGGTTGCTGTCTGATTTTATATAAAATTGTATTAATCTTTTGTTTAATTTAGTTGTCATTATTGCTCATATCTGTGTCGTTCATGCAAGATTTCTAGCTATTATTCTTGCAGACGTATAGGTGGTGTTGGAAATTAAGGACTTTTAGATTTGTATCTTGTATGTGGGACATCTATTTTATGATGATGTCAGGTACTGCACGTATGATATTAATTTCCTAAATTGAACAAGAAAGCAATAGGAGTTTGAGCTTAACTTAGTCTAATCAGGAATCATGCACACCAATTGAAGAGCTAGTCGATCGAAAATATCGATCCCATGTTAAAAGGTAGTCGTTGTATATATGGATATCTTTTAATTTTCAAATTTCAAGTGTGTTTGGATTCTCTTTCGGCAAAGGTAATTCAAAGTTATCTGAAAACCAAAACATAGCGACTAAAAATTAGTCATTTACTTTAACATTCTCTTAAACAAAAACGATTCGAGATTCCTTTCCTTGCAAACTTTTAAATCCAGAAGGCAGTTTTTGCTCCTTTTCGAAAAGAAGAATTTTGATTTTTTTTTTTTTTTTGTTAGAAAACATGAAGAGATCGAATTAATGATGCTGATCAAAGGAAAATGAAAAAAAAATTCCAACAAATTTATCAACATAACCAGCTCTTGGCCTAGAGACAAAAAAAACAATGCATCTTAAGTAAAAGATCGCATGTTCGAAATTCGACTGGGGGTATTTCATAGACATTTAATTTAAAAATAAGTTGGAAGCCTGATCCCAATTTATCTTAAAAAAATAAATTTATCAACATAATTTCCAGTTATACGAAAAATTTTATTGAAGTGTTCTCCAAGATCAAGGAACAATATATATGATTTTGCAAGTATTGAAAACTCAAACATATCTTATATAAACTGATGGTGCTGTCACTTAATTATCATAAAAAGATGGTTATTATGACACCTGACAGACGGCATGAAGGATATTGGTGGTTATTTTCATGAACGACCCTCTTTAATGCCACTATATATTAAGACCGCTGTTAATCTGTAGTAGTATCATTTACAAAATTAGTAAAAACTTATTCTTGTATAAACTCGAGAGCATAAATGCATAATGGAAATTAAATTAACCAGCCTTAATTTAACTACACTGTGATTGTGAAACATAAAACACGTTTGAATAAGAGAACAGTTTATTATATATTCATGGTAAGTTCATTAATTTAGCTTAGCTTAGATATTGGAAAAAAATAACATATGTGGATGTGGAGACGGTAGAAAAGAGGATATATAGAACTAGAATCTACTTTCTTTCTATTACAACAAAGTGGTAAAGAATGAATATATATACTGCACCCCCACCTTTGTTTCTGTGAATATGCAACTAGGCAATAATGAAAATCTTGGGGCACTCACCTCCGTTCTCATGATTTGTTATGTGGATCAGTGGATGGCATCTCTTGGGTCTGAATCCTATCTCCTTCCCATCATAAGATGCGTTAATTGACCGTTTCTGTTTCCTTTTTCCTTTTATTCTTACCATTCCTATTGGATTGATTTTTCCGTATTCCTTTTGCAAGCATTTTTATTTCTTTTTCCTTCTCATTATCTTACTGCGCCTATTGGACAATGGTCCTAACTTAATTTAAGGGCTCTTACTATAACTACCTGATCTGTCTCTCCTTTGTATTCAGCAACACATACATGTAAATATTCATCACTTTGGTTTGTATACTTCTCTCCTCTTTTCACATAACCTGTCTCGTGGCTAAAGATACTTATTTAAATTTTTTTAACACAGTCTGTCCATCACAAGTCACATATATTAATGCTCATCCTAAAGAATATAAGTCATCTAGAGGAAGCCTGGAGTCACATTAGAGATCAAGATGAGACCCTACAAAGACTCAAAAACTTATACGCTCCAACAGAGCCATAACATGAACCTACTTACTGCACGCTATACTAGATTCAATGGATGTAGACATATTGTTCTTAGACATGAATGTATATATCTTGTTAACTACTTACAAATAAGGCCATCGTGTACGTGTATTTGTAACTCATAACTGAAAATCAGTATCATTTATTTACTCTCTTCTATTGTGTTATTTGTGTACCAGTAAGTACTGTTACCATACATACAAGATATGTGTTATACAATTTTGGCATATGCAATTTTGGCATATACAACTTTGGCATCAGTTAGTTATACTTCGAATTGCAAATCAAACCAGAGAAAAACTTAATACAACTATGCATATGCATCACAGCTTTTGTAAGGAAGTTCTACTGCCACACCTTTCCTGTACAAAAAAAGCGTCGACAGTAACGTTAAGAAGTACTCAAATTCTAGTCTTGTTTCTTTTGAAGACCAGGCATCCAACACTTTAATTTGAATGATTCTGTGAATGCACGTGACATAAGCGACATGCGTCGAATTGCATTCACTTCTTTTTAAAAGAGCTCATATTCGGTCGTGAAAATGTTTCAGATTCACGATAGCTCATCTGCGTGCGTACAATATTATATGCTATCCGATATTTAATATTGCTGGGGGAAAAAGATGATGTAAGTGTGGATGGAAACATTTGGATACTGGAATATATATCCCATCATATAGCTGATAGATAATAACAGAATCTCATGCATCAGCTTATTGTTATTGCTTGTGTTCCATGCACACATACATGTGAGACATGCATACTGTGGTGTGTGTTCCGCTAGCTGATACCTATTAGACATACCGTCATGCTGGTACATTTAGGTTTTTAAACATGTCGTGTTGGCGCATACATGTCTTTAGACTTGTTGCGTTATATGAAGAACTTCCGATATATTAGTGTCTATATGGTACCCGCATCTAAGCACAGTCATATACATGGCGCAAGAGCCTGAGCCTGCAAGTATATTGGACCAATTTTTACAAAAAGTTTATTAGAATTAAAGAAAGATAATTAAAAAAAAAAAAAGAGAAATATTATAGTATATAAACTTACATATTATGAAGTAAGAAAAAATAATCTTTCAATCTTTTATCATAAAAGATAAAATAATTAAATAGACAAGGACATGATAATGTTGCTACAGAGTTTTGAATTTTCAAGTTTGGAGAAAAATAAATGGAACAAATATATATGAAATTCATAAATACAACATTACGAGAGTTAAAATGGTTATTTCCTAATTTCTGCAAATTTTTGGTACCAGTCTAGTAGAATTTAGGGGTACATAATAAATTTGGGTTCAGATAGGTTTTCAAATGATTTAAAAGGAGGGAAAATAAATGTTATTAGACTCTGATTTTGATGGACAGTCCATCCAGACGAAGTGATAAAAGAACAGTATATTTTGATGCTGTGTTTCAATAAATCGTGAAAATGAAGATTATATTGCTTGGAGCTTGGTGCTTTCTCAAGACCCGTGTGATACTGGCCCAATTATAAATAAGGTAAGTTAGGCCCATAATATTACCACAGAACCCATTAGCATGGCCCGTTGATTGAACAATGTAATTTATTTGGGATTTTGGTCTATAAGACTATAACTATTACAAAAGTTTTTGCCTTCGGTCATTTGTGACAAAAAAAAATAATAAATAAGCACAAGAAGTTTTATTATTATTATGTTGAATAAAATGCTGATCCAAAAAGTGTTGTTACATCATCAAAAAAACCAAACTCTTATTTTACTTTTATTTTAGTCATATGGTGAGAGAATTCTTAGGTCATAGTACCTAACTATCCATTAATTACGCTATTACCTAACCTCAACTTGAAGGTTTGACTTTTGACTTCAACAAAAAAAAATAATAATTGAAATCTTCAGAAAAAGCAAAGATATTCATATCCTCTAGAACAGAAGAATGAAGATATGTTGAATCAAAGAAACATTTATTTTTTCCAGCCACCTCCCTGGCCCATGCCAGCTCAGCCGCCAGCAAAGGCGCCGGCTCACTCTTTAGAAAATTCCTGTTTAGATTGGATCTTTAAACCCAACTGTGATTCCAAGCATTTCTCTGATCTTCTACGTCTCAAATCTACAGATATTTATATTGCGGGTAGAGTACACTTCTCATTCTTCACCCGCAACAAGACTCTTAACTCCGCGATAATAACTATCAACTGAAATTCCATGTGTACGGCAGTTGCTTGAAACTCTTAAATTATATCCACACTGGAACTCGCACCGAGGCCGAAGGGTAGGGAACTCCGCCTAAGATATCATTTCCTAGACCGGGTCTATTCCGTAACAAAGTCACTAATCACGGGTCCCACATATACTTACCCTTGAAATGCGACCCACACTGCATTGAAAGGTTGAATAAGAACGAGTCTACTCAGAAAAGTTTAGAATCCGACTTTTCATTTTCCGACTCCAAACATTTCTCGTCGTATCTCATCTCGCCTTCAGAAAAACAAAGTCTCCTCTCTCTCTCTCTCGATATAATTAGGGTTTTAACTACCAAAACTTCTAGTAGAAGAAGCAATGGATGTCAAAGGCAACAACAATGGCCAGCGCTTCACCTTGGGGAAACAATCGTCAATGGCGCCAGACAGAGGCAAGGATCTCGACCCAACCGGGTCCGACGAGGTAGACGTACCAGAGACCATTCGCCTCATGTACCTCGCCAACGAAGGCGATATCGAAGGGATCCACGAGCTGGTCGAATCTGGTGTCGATGTCAATTTCAAGGACATCGATGGTCGTACGGCTCTCCACGTCGCAGCTTGTCAGAATCAGACTGAGGTTGTGAGGTTGTTGCTTGAGAAAGGAGCTCAGGTTGATTGCGAGGATCGTTGGGGCAGTACGGTGTGACATTGATTTGTTTCTTATTTTATAAGTTTTTAAGTTTTGTTGTGTGATAATGAGTCCGTTGCTATTTGTTTTGGTGAAATTTTGGTTGTTCTGTGTTGTTTGTGAACAGCCACTAGCTGATGCTATACATTACAAGAATAATGAGGTGATCAAGCTTTTGGAGAAGCACGGTGCCAAGATCAAGGTGTGTAGATTTATTTCGCAGAGTAACTTGTGTTGTGATATTATTATTTGTACATTTTTGGATGAATTAGGCTTTATTTAGAAAGGTATTAGCCTCACTCCTCTTTGGTTGAATAAGTGCTAAACTGATTGGCTGAATTGGGCTTCAATCAGAGAGTAAATTAGCCTTATTTCCTTAAATTATACAAAACGCTAATTTGATTATGTAATTAAGTGTATCAATTACAATTTACGGTGCTGTTTGAAATGATTTCAAATTAAAATGTAAAAATAGTTTGAATAGTTTAATTCTCATAGAATCTAGATTTTACTCTAGGTTTGGTTATTATGAAGTGAACCTAATTTTTATGTGAGTTTCTGACTGTTATTGTTGCCTTTGTATGACTTTAAGGTAGCTCCAATGCATGTAAACAATGTGAGGGAAGTGCCAGAATATGAAATTGACCCACAAGAGCTTGATTTCACAAATAGTGTCCACCTAACTAAGGTAATATTGACATTTTATTTTATTTTTTTATTTTGGCATCACTCCACCCCATCCCTGCCCCCTTTTTTTTTTCCTATTTTTGCCTTTCTATCATTAATTTCTATTTCCAGGATAAACTTGAAATTGTTGTTGTGAAATTCTCTGGAAATGTGACTTTTTTTGTCCACTTGAAGCAAATTTAGAATAATGATGGTAACACTCTATAAAGTCAGTTTAAAATAAAATAAAATTGAAATGCGGCTTGGACAACTTTTAAATTTGTTCTCCTAAGTCCAGCTGATATATCTAATTTCACATTTCTTTTTTTTTCCTATGCTTCTTTTGCATTTGATTAGGGAACTTTTCGTATAGCAACATGGAGAGGAACTCAAGTTGCAGTTAAGCAACTAGACGACGATTTAATAACTGATGAGGATAAAGTGTGGGTTGGTCCCCATTATTTTGTAAAATTTTGTGGAATTTTTATGTGTAAGGTGATGTCTTGTTTCATGATGTAAAACTTTTTTGGGACATTTTCAGGAGGGCATTTAGAGATGAACTTGCATTGCTTCAGCTAGTAAGACATCCAAATGTGGTACAATTTTTAGGTGCTGTCACTCAAAGTACCCCAATGATGATTGTCACGGAGTTCTTGCCCAAGGTTTGTACTTTGTTGTCCTCTTTGGTATTTGTACCAAAATTGCAAGCCTGTTAAATGGTAGTCAACTCAAACAGACTAAATTTGTATCATTGTGAAGTGCTGTTATTGTACCAATAGATACCAGCCGTGTTTGGTATTGTTTCTTCAAGCACTATTATAATCACAGAGCTTTAGAGTGCTTGGCTGAGAAATTATGAAACAACTACTTCACATTTAGGGCATCAAATTTGTAATATTTTTGTTGAATGGGAATGGTGAGAATATGCTTCTCTGTCTTAATAAATCTGTATACAGGGTGATCTCCGTACCTTTTTGGATCGAAAGGGACCTCTCAAACCATCACTGGCTGTCAAGTTCGCACTTGACATTGCAAGGTCTGTACCTTCTACTGGCCCACTTTTCTTTTTTCTTTTGTCTGATACATAGACTTAACAGTTGATCAATGGTGTTGGCAGGGGTCTGAATTACTTGCATGAGCATAAACCTGAAGCTATCATTCACCGTGACCTTGAGCCCTCGTGAGTCATTGTACTAAATTTACACTTTTTTCGGTTGCAATTCAGGCCCAGTAATATTGAATTTTACAAATTACACCGAAGGTTTAGTGTATATAGATTCTTGCTTTTGCCCTTTTTTGTCATTTAATTTTAAATTGCTTTAAGGTGGTGAAAAGGGCCATTAAAGGGGTCAAAAGGGAAGAAAAAAAAAAGGAACAAGTACTGATTATTTTGGGTCTGTAATTTAGTACAAATTTTTAACCAGTGGCATGATTTGTGCTCTGTAAGATAACAGGAACATACTAAGGGATGATTCAGGCCATCTCAAAGTAGCTGATTTTGGCGTCAGCAAGATGTTAAAATGGAAAAAGAGAGTTAAAGAAAATCAGCCTGTTGCTTCTCAAGATACTGATTGTGAGTTTAATTATTTATTTATATTTTCCAAATTATATAATGGTGCTGGCTTTTCTAGCGCGTAATTATCTTTAATTGTTATTTAGTAAAAGGAATAGCGCTGTTGGTTTGGTTGAATAAATTTAATCCAAATTACAGGTTTAAAAGCCCAACTTAGTTAAGAAATAATTGAGATCAGAAAAATATGTGAAATGCCATAAAGACCCTTTGCAGTTATATTCAAGGCTACTATGACTGTGTATATTTAGATTGAAAAGGGAAATAAAATAGAACCCACCTTCTGAAGGTGTTTTTTAAACTAAAAAAACTGTTTCTTTTATCAGTAGATGTACAGTATATGGTCAAAAAAATATATATATATATTTTTTTCTTTTAACTTGTTGGATTGCTGATTCAATGAATAATTACTTTCCAGGCAGATATGCAGCTCCAGAACTTTTAAGGAATGAAGAGTATGATGTAAAGATTGATGTTTTCTCATTTGCCTTGATTCTCCAGGAGGTAAATTGACCTAAAAAAAAGTGATATTATTTTCAACACATATTTATATTATTTATTAACTAATTAATTTATTTTTTCTGTATGAATTGACTAAATTGCAGATGATAGAAGGCTGTCCTCCATTTTCTGCTAAAGAAAATAATGAAGTACCAAAAGCGAAGGAGAGGCCACCTTTTAGAGCTCCTCCTAAGCTTTACTCTTATGGTTTAAAAGAGTATGTTTTTCTCTTTTTTGCTTTTTTCATTTTTCATTTTTCATTTTTTGGAACTCACATATTTAATCATGTTATTGTATCTTTTAATAAGATTTGTATACCAATATATTTTGATAGGTTAATCGAAGAATGTTGGAGGGAGAATCCTGCTTCAAGACCATATTTTAAGGAAATAATTGATCGCTTAATGGCTATTCAAGCTGATATTGCTGCTAAGAAACGCTGGAAGGTACGTGCACTTCTCTCTTTTATATAAGTATGGTCATTCTTGTATTCCATTTAGGAGAAAAGATGTGCAGGATGTTATTTGAATGTCATTATGTATTTGTATCATCGTAGTATGCCGAGACTCATCAAGCATCACCAGACCGGACCAGCAATGTACCAAACCAGCAGAGTGTGGTACCACTGTTCTTAAACTTTTTTTTTATTCTTTTAACTTTTTTCTTGCCCAGATTAAGCCTTGATTCACTCTTTTGTGATTGAGTAAAAGACAAAACCAAGAAAGTAAGAAATACATGTCCTGATAGATCGATACTGACCAATACTGGTACATGCTGGTATTTGACTTGTATTGTTGTAATTGTTGCTCCTGGTTTCTCTGCAACAAGTTTTTCTTATTCAGATTGGCATACCTGTAAAGAATGTGAAAAAAAGAAACCTGTAGATGATTTGGCTTTGGTTTAGTACAAAAGTTCTTTGCTTTATGCAAAACTAGCTTAACAACCAAGGGCAGCGCTTTTGTAACATATTGTAACAGGTGAAGCCCCTGAGATGTCTCCAAAACCTAGAAGCAATGTGGAAAAAAGACCGATCTCGTACCAGCAGCCGCTCTTCTCATTATTCCACAAGTTCAAGATTTTGATACCCTTGCATAATTTTCTTGGTCAAAAAAAAAAAGAAAAAATGACAACTGTATGATTATTTAGAGAACAAAATTTATTAATGTATCATATGTCTAAGTCATGTCATTGTTGGGGTTTTTTTTTTTTTTTGGTTTCTTTCTGTGCCTTCGTCGATATTTTTTTTGATGATCGTATATATATTCTCAAAATCGACAAATTAATTATTTTTGGCCGGTGACTATGATTTTTATTATTATTTAACTCTCTTCTTTTCTCTCATTATTGCACTAGGAGATTTGTGATGCATTTAATTATAGATGGTTCTGCAACCTGAGAGTTGGTTATTATTTGGAAGTTCTAATAAAGCCTCTCGTAGATAATTTGAGTTAGAATGATAAATTACAAAATTATTGTTCTGTATTTTACAAACGATAAATGACATATCGAAACTCTATTTTATTATTTCATTAACGACAAATGCCAAATCCTCTTTAAGACACTGAGCGTTGTAATTTTGTTTTATAGTGTACCAAATTCAATTAAATTCACAAAAGCATGTGACAATTCATTAAATGTTCGACTGTAAAAGAATTCCTAACCCTGTATGTTCGAAGTAGCAAGAGAAAAGGATTTTTTATTTTTAAAATGATTTTAAGATATCCAGTTGCTTCATAAGTTCATAACGCATTAGGTTTGTAAGAATATTTTAAATTGTCAATATTCTCGTTTCCTGTCGAAGCACATCATCATCTGTTATCTGTTATAGAAACAATGCACTTTATGGTTGTTCGTTTTTTTATAGAATTAACAAACATTATCTCATTATAATTTATATTTTTTTTATTTTTCTAATGTTTATTTATATAGTTTTATTTTCATCCTGACGTTTTCTGCTTAAATTCTTCAACTACTACGTTCATTTCAATATCCAAGCATCTCAGTCCTTGTTCATTATTTTGTCGGATTAGAGCATATCATATCGATACTAACATAGAAATGACGCTAGAATCAAATACATTTGCCGAAAAAAAATATCATCAAGAGCATTCTTTTCTTTTATTTCTTTCTTTCTTTCACCTTCTCACTTCTCGTTACCCGATAAAAAAAAAAAAAGCAATGATTTGCAGTACTTTTTTAGGGAACAAAATAATGATAAAAAATATGGAATGAATGTAAATGTGGTACTAATTCCACTATGTCGTGACAGCATCCAATCACTAGGCAAGTCGTGGAGTTAATCCGGGGCCTTTTTAGCTTTGAAGACTTGAAGTTGGATTTCAAATCAAGACTTATCATTGTTAATCCAATCCGACGTACATCTACTCAATTAGACTTCGATCTTTTGTGGCAAGAACAAAATCCTACACACTGTACAATCTCACTGACACTAAAAACGCAAGATGTTACGTTTGTTGGGCCACCGTTTACTCTTGGATTAGAATGTTTGAATTAATTTTAACTTTTTATGTTAGTGTTAACCTGTCTGGTGTCCGTTTTCCGCCATACATATGCTTTTTTTATAAATCGTCGAATTTGAAACCAACGGTTTGATATCTATTTATAATCTTTTAATAAAAATCCATACAATCGAAGAGATAAATGCCTAAAATCGTCCTTTTTCTAATAGACACTAATTTTATTTGCATATATCTATGATTACAACTAATGTCAAGTTTAAACTTATCAGAAACAGCCACGAGTTTCATATCAAAATTATTAGCTAACTGTTATAAGCCGATCAAAAGGTTTTGAGCTTAATTAAAAAAACATTCGTCCTTTTTTTTTTTTTTTGTTTGCTGAGTTTACGTACTTTTTTTTTTTTTTTTTTTTTGCCTAGCTATATCTTGAGTTTGATATTCTTATTCTATAATTTTGTCTTGTTTTAATAGATTTATTACCTGCTGCCAGTAATAACTTCTTCCTCGATAATAACGAGAAAATAAAAACTCTTCTGCTCTTTAAGATTCAACAATTATTTTGTATTTACGTAGTTGTTTCAAATGTCGACTAATAAAAAAAAAGTTTGATTATACATTTCTTTTGTAAACTAAATTGTTTGTTGAATTAACAGTTGTAATCCATCAAATTTGTACGATAATGTACAATAATGGCTACATTATAATTTACAATACTGAAATTTGACTGAAATCATATCTCTGATCATAATTTAATTAAATTATCTAAGCAATATTATTATAATAAGCTACCGTACTATTCATATTTTTTTTTTAATATCCATAGACATCAAGTATATATTTTACTCCATACCAAATCAAATGGGTTTTATGTAGCACAGATACAATCACAAATAATACAACAGGATATGACATAAAAAATACATCATGTCTATTGAATAAGCGACACATATCAATATCATATTAAATACGGATTCGATACCTGTATCAGATACAGATGTCAGTTGCGAATCTCATGACAAGTGCCTCCGCTTAAGCGGTCACACAAACTTCAATACACAAATCTTAAATTTTATGAAATTTTAGAACACAAATTGTAGTTTAGTTGGTCTCATGGAAAGGAAAGGACACCTGTTGAAAGGCCTCTTCTCTCACTGTGCCGCTTTTCTCGCACTGCAGCTGTGCTGGTGTATCTCAGTAGCTGTCCATTCAGGCAAAGAATCTGATCTCTTGCATCACGCTTATATAGACATTCATGTAACGAGTTGACAGCGCAAATATGACGCTGACGCGCAATTATATACTTCATAAACAATGTCCATCTCATCCATTTGATTTTATTCCCCCTTATTTACTTTGATCGTATATCTTCTGTAACAAATAGTTTTCTTAATGGAAAAAATATGTATTTGACGTATCTAAGCTGATATTACTATTATCAAACTAATATAATCATTTTTGCATCTCTATACTAATTTACTGTAACCATTTGTTATTTGTCATTGTAGTTACATCATATATGTCTTCAACAATTAGTTATTGGAGCTTGAAATTTAAACTTTACTTATCCGGTAGTTTTTTTTAGAAGCTCTAATATTATATCATAAATTTTTTTATAAACAATGCGGTCATAAAAAAACTGTGCATTAACATTATTATTATTGTTTTTTTTTTCTCTAACCATCCAATTTGATTTGAAAAGTCCATGTGCAAATTAAATTGAAATAAGTGTTATGTCATGTTGCATTAATATAAAATATTGTCAATACAATATATATATAATCGGCTTTGTCAGCATTTTACTTAATAGATGAAATCTAACATCGATAGTTTTTTTTTTACTGAGGCTGCTTACTTTTTTTTTCTATAAATAAACGAAGTTAATTAAAATCTAAATGAATTTATTTTAACATCAAAACAACATCATATAGGAAATTATAAAAATTATATATTTCCAATAATATCTTCGAATAAAAAAAATAACAGATCCGCTAGTTAATATTTATGTGGACTTAATTTTGCTAAGAAGCTTAAATCTTGATCGCCATTTTATTAATGAAAGAAGATGACTGATCAAGCTTCAAAAAAATCTATTTAAATTTTACGTCCATCGTAGAATTACTCTAATATTATTATCTCTATATATACTTATAAATGCACCTTGCGAAAGGTCATAGCAAAAATCACTAAAGGAGTTCAAACAATTGTTAACATCAATTATAAACCATTGATCTGTGCAATTTGATATGATGTACGGTTTAGATTTGTACTTCAGACAAAAAAGTCGGACTCTTCGATGGAAAAGGGTCAAAGGCGCTGATGGTTGTTATTTAAGTGTGTTTATCTCCGTATACTCTGGGTTCAATTCTCCGCTCTTTCATTTTTTTTTCTGCTCGCACTTTTTATTTCTTCCTGCGCTTCTTTAGTTCGCTCCTTCATTTCTATTTTTCTCTAGCTGCATTCACCAGGGTTTCAACCACCCCAAAAACATTTCCTTATTTTTCATCAGCGAGATCTAGGTTTTGTGTTGTCCAATTTTCCCCTTTCATTTTCCTGCGCCTCTTCGTTCTCCTCTTCTGTGCGCCTCTTCGACTCCATTCTTTCTCTTTTCGCTCCTTCTCCTCTCTCCATTATGCTCGTGCTTCTGATTTTATCGCATCTTCATTTTTATTGAAAGGAAGAGAGGTTGCGCCATCGCTGAAAATCCTAGACTCCGCCTCCCCTCTCACGCGTGCTAACCCTAACACCACCGCTCCCCAATCTTCACTTTCATTCCACATGACCACATCTCTCTCTATCTCTCCCTCGTGAAACTGTCCGTCCTCTTCGCTATTCTCCGCCCCACCCCCACCCTTGCTCCATGCGTCCCTCTTCACTCCATCTAAGAATCCATCAAGTCAGCGTCCTTTTGGGTACTCTCCAAGCAGGACAACATCGTTGGCGTCAAGCTCCCCCACTTCGAGCACTTCCACGCCTCCGACGGCTCCACAGCCGGCCCACGACGACCATGAAGCCATACAGTGAGTTTTTAGTAATGCTTAATTTGTATAAACTGTTTCTAATTTTTGCATAGTTTCTGAAATTAGTTGTTTAATTTAATCGCTTCTTTGTAATTAGGTCGTTGGAGAAAACAATATCTACATCATTGGAGTTGGCTGCTAAGAGAAGTTCTCAAGAATTAAATCAATGGTAATAATGGTGGTTAGGCGTGACTGTCCTGATAAAGATTGCCTGTATCTCACTGCTCTTATCCATGGTAATTTAATTAATTTTCTAATTAACTGCACCTACTTATATTGGCTTCTCTGCAAGTTCAAATCAAATGTCGAATTTCCTTTCTTTTTAAAAGGGTTACGGCTGTACATGCTGAATTTAGTTTTCTTGATTATAGTTATATCCTTTCTTAATTAATCAAAATCCATACACTAACACGTTCAGTCTTCTTCCTCTTATGTATTATTGAAATTTGGTCCAATAAAACTATTGGATTTACTGAATTACTAGAGGAAACTGTAAAGAAAATGTGTCATCGCCAATCTCTCTCTCTTTTGTTTTTACAAGCTTTTGTTGTCAATATCACCAATAAATTTTCTTGTTCAGGACTTATGACACATAGATGCTAATACCAGGAGATGCAACTTCTTCTGATGAAATTCAAGAAGAAGAAACCACCAATTGACCTCCTGAATTAACTTCTCACAGCCTCAACTGCCAACAAGCCAAGTTCAAGCCCCATGACATGCAAAACAAAAGAGATATCTTAATTTTCTAACTTGTAATTGTATATATTATATTCATATGTGGAGTTCTACAATTTCTATTTTGGATTTACTAATTTAGCTACCTTGGTTGCTGCCAGTATAGAAACATGAATAGGTTTCTAATTACATATCTTTTAAGGTGCATATCTAATAAAAAAAATTATGTGAATACACGACAACAACAGGTCACCTTGAAGAGAAAGGCTTTGGCAAGTACATAGAATAAGCTGACCAATACCTCCACCAGTATGTTGCCCCTTCATCAAATCCATCTTCTCATTGTAGCATGACACCATCTTCTTTCTTCCCAAGGTCAGTTGCAAAAAATTGATCCTGATTTGTCAATTATAGATCTCTCAAGAGCTCCAGTGTGTTGACAACACTTAAATAATTTTGTGATATGATTGGTTAATTTGTGAATTTAACAGTGTATGTTCAACTAAATCAATTTGGACAAGTTTGGCCTGGAAACTGAAACTTGAGATCTTGCAAGATAATTTGCCTTTCAAAACCTCTCTTTTTTGTCATAATTATTAGTTTATTTTAGTATTCATTCTCTTGATTTTGTTTGGGTGTCTTTTTTGGTAGATACTTGTGGGACATCTGGTTGAAATGATAACTGGTATGGAAATGAGGCCGCCCCACCGATACATGATCCACAACCTCCCAAAGAACTTCCCAAGGCTGTATGAGCTAGCACTGTATAAACTGGTACCAATGTCTGTATAAAAACTCGATGATAGATGTCGTGGTGGTTTATTTGGGGCAAGCCGACCATGTCAGAACAAGGTTTTCAGCATTACAGATGTATTTTTTTATATAGAAATAGACTAATGCAATTGTATACAGGTTTAGCTAGAAGAAAATATAGGATGTATCATAATTTGGTATAAATCTGTACAAAAATGGTATTACTTGGAAGATAAATATGCTGATGCAAAAAGAGATGCAACGTTGGGATCATTAGAGAGAATTTCGGCAAATAAACGAAGGAAAATAATATAAAAAATGAAATCGCCTCTTAACGCTTCATCAACATTCCATTTCTTACTATTGTTATTATATATTGTTTCCTTAATCAATCACTAATAGGAATTTCTTGATTTGTTAACTCGATCTGCTCTAATTCGTTATCATTTTTCCATTAATATTAACAATTAATATAGAATGAAATCCTACCATCCAAAATGATAAATAGAGAATGATTAAAGGCCTGATTAATTTTCAATTTTCACTCCTAATATGTTGCTTTTTTGATAAGTCCCTATCTTAAGGAGAAACATGCGCAATTGTAAATAATATGAGAATTAAAATTCCAAATAGCACATGAACCTAATATTAAATTTGTACTAAATTAATGAAATATACTTCCTTTTAAAAAAACAATCCCTATCAGATATGATTAATATATTTGTTTTTAAAATATGATTTGATAATTTTGTTTTCAAAAATTATATATATATTTTTTCAAAATACGGTTTATTTAAGCTGTACACATGTCTATTTTTATTAATTCTATTTATTTAAATATTCACAGCTACTACCTTCACTGTCGATCAATGTAAATATTGAAAACTGATAACACATCCATATAAATATTGAGAACGGATAGCACATCCATGTAAAAATAATATTTTCACATTTTAAAATCCGCCCGCACATTAAGCGGGCACAGCTGTTAGTTGAAAAGAACATCTAAACCCGCTTAAAGCAAGGAATTAAAATATTGCTTTTTGAATCTTTACGTCGTCTTTATTCTAACTGGCACTGAGGCAGACAGGCAGTGATGCTTCTCTCTCATTATAATCGGGTCTAATACCTCTTTTCGGTGAACTAAACTCGGTCCGAAATAACTTGAAACTTGATAGTCCAAACAACGATAAAGGATCGGATCATCGGATTAAAAAAATCAACCCGGATCCGAGAATCGACAAGAAAAACAGACAAGAATAAAATTAATTATCATCATGTGTCGCTATCTGGAATAAATAAAAAGGAAACCGAGGTTGAAAGCGGCAGTCGGCAGAGCTAACGAGGTCTCAAGAGCGGGAAAAATTAGCTAAAATAATAAAAAAGAAATTTTATTAATTACTTTTTATTTCCATTTTCGTCCTTCTCCTTTTTCCTTTCTCTCTCTCTCTCTTCTCCTAAACCTCACTTGGTAGGTACTGTACCACCCATGGCCATGGGTGTTGAACTCAACCGAGGCTTCTCCATTCGGTGATGATTGATTATTTTTAGTTCTTCATTTTTGTTTAATAATATTATTATTAGCTTCATTTTTAATTAATATTTTTTTGACAGGGACTATGTTGCAAAAACACGAAGCATCGACGTGGGAAAATGTCGGCCGTTTGATGGAGAATCTCTGCCTGAGATGGGTATACGCAAGTTCCGGTGGTGGGCCGACGTGGCGGCGGAGGTGACGGCGGCGGGACCATCGGTGGCGAGGCAAAGGACGCCGAAGAAGAAGAAGAGGTCGATAGTGGAGCTCTTCGCGATATCGCCTCAGATCACGGCCGTTGGAGGTGAAACGGTCGGCTCGGATGAGGAAATGGAGGCGTCGGTGGGTGTACGAACGGGAGAGGAAGAGAGAGTGGAGGAGGTTAGTGGTGGCGAGGGGTTGTACTATGCGGATTTGGCGGCGGTGAGTAAGAGAGAAGAAAATGAGAACAAATTGCAGGTGAAGAATTGTAGAGGTGATAAGAGTAGGAAACTGAAGAGTAATGTGGAGACAAGGGAGCTTCAGATCAAAATCTGTGTTGCGCAGAAGGTATATATATATTTATATTGGTTTGTTTTTTGTTCCTTGTGAGTTTAGCAATTGCTTGAATGAATTTTACTGTTATTATTTTATTTAACAGTCCTAGGCTGAATTAGTAGAGTTTGCTATTAGTGACGATGTCTTGATTGGAGGTTATATATTTGGATCAGAAATTGAATATAAAATAACTTCAAATGCGTATTCGCAGCTTATAACACCATAAATTACTCATTTCACTATGTCAGTGTGAACAATTTATTAATTGTTGTTATTAGTTTAAGAACAAGTAACATACAAATAATTGGAAGTAATTTAAATTTCCTTTTTATGGTGAGTGTGAGAGTTAATTCCTTTTTCTCTGATATTCTAATTTTATCCTTTTTGTGTGCTGTTACATACCTTCGAAAATTGAGATAAGGTCTAAGATTAGGAACATAAAAGAGTTAAGACTTGCTATCTGCTTTTTGAGGTTTTAGTATGGTATTGGCATCTTAAATGAAATAAGTTGTATCCATCTTTCTTGTATAGGACCAAATTGCACGTGATAATGCTTATGAATTAAAGTGGGAACTTATCTCAATTTAACAAGATGAAAAATGAGAAAAAGTATCATGCTTTACCAATCATTTCTATGCTTTTCCATTCTCTCATTATATTGCAGTTACATATTCTTATTGTTCTTTTGCAACTTTTCTGTTGCTAATAAATTAATCAGGAGAAGACACGGAAGCCAAAGATTACATCATCTTTGAGCATCTCTCAGTTACTTCAAGAGGTGAAGCGAAAAAAGATGCTGAGGAAAACTCTGAAGCTCTCTTTTCAAGCTAAAAATAAGAAAAAGAAAAAGAAAAACTTCCCATCTATTTTATCAAAGAAGGAGAACAACCTCAAATTAAGCCCCAAATCAACACCAAAATCAAAACCCAAGAATTTCTCTGTACAGAGCATTCTCAAGAAGCAAGTTAAAACCTCTCCTTTGAAAAAACACGTGACGTTTTCTGGCAAGAATGATATTTTTGGAGGAGAGAATTCCTTTTCTCCAGTCGAGTTGCTTCCAGTTCCAGGCACTGGATGTCCGGATACTGAAGAACTTGAGTTGGTTAAAGATATCGAGTTAAATGCTGAAGAACCTGAAGTGACTGCTGTTTCTAATGAAAGTGGGATTGAGAAAGGAAAGGAGAACTCTCTAGGAAAATGTGTAGATCTAAACAAGATGTTGGAGTCCTCTGATGCCTGCATCGAGATCCATGAGGACTCTGCGAGGGGGAGGCCAGAGTTGATGGTTCAAAGTATGACAGAGCCCTCGAATTCGTGTTTAATTGACAAGCATCAAGTCTCTGATGCCAATCCTAGCGTCAGTTTACCTAGCACTAATATCTGCAGTAGAGATTTAATTAGTGTCAGCTCTTCTACCGGCTCCAACAAATCCATCTCAGCTGATACTCGTCTAAATACTGATGGCTTTTCAAATCTGTGCTTTGTCGAAGAGTTTATAGGCCTCCCTTTGAACTCACAGGGTGAGCTTGCTATAAACCCTACGCCTGACTTCATCCCTAATTCCAGCGAGTTGTTTAAGAGAGATGAGATGTTGCCAGGTCCCTTAGGCGAGATCTTGTTTCCTGGACCTGTACCTGTACCAATGCCTGTACCTTCACCCATTAGGCCTATCACAACAGCCAGCACAGACCGAACAGATGTGAGACTGGGGCCATTATATTTCAAGGACAAGTTCGGGACGGAGCATTACTATGCACCACTTATGCCAGTCAGACCGGGCTTTGGATTCATGCATTTGCCAGGTTTTGAGAGAATGGAGATACAAAATTATGAACCACTTCTAGACCCTACCAGTAAGCACACAAACATTTGCCAGATACAGAATAACGATGCAGAGCCAACTGTTCGATTGATGGGTAAAAATGTTTCAGTTGGTAGAAGTAGCAAGGATTGTGTGGGATTAAATAACAGAAGTATTTGGGTTGATAAAGGGAATGGTACCTTGAATGGAGATAATTTCCTATTCTCTAGAGGAAAAAAGCAAGGTTTGAGCTTTTCTGTTGAACCACGGTCCAACGAACCACAAAGGCAAGTCTACAGTCATGCTGGTAATGCCGTTTCAAATGTGTACAGTCCCCGACCTGTGCCCCATATAAATCCAGTCATCACCCACTATAATGGCTTTGAATATCAAAAATCTGCAATTAGTCAACAGGTCCTGTTAAATTCCACACACTGTAAACACAGTCAAAATCAGAGTATTTCCTTTGCCAGTTCATGTAATCAGGCCGGGGTTACTCAGTGGATCCAAAACCCAAGAAGTAAAACTCACAGACCCTCTTTGCCATCCTATATAAATCCTACCATAGTGGAGAAGCCACCTCTTGTTGTTACTGGAAACAGACCTAACTTATCCTCTCCTTTTCCTGGCTCAGTTATCTCTTTCCCTGCATTTAACTCTGGGAATAGTTACTGTCATTCTCGACCGTATATCTCTATTACTCCACGTAATTCCACGTTTATGCCTCCATATCTGCCTGGTAGACCTGATTTTTCATCAAAGGATAAGGGTAAGGTGCAAAACAAATCGAAGTTTCATATCTTGAGACCTTCAGACTATATCAAGCAAAACAACAAAAGACCTTTAGAGAGAGATGATGTGGTTGTCAGACCACCTCTGAAAAGACCTTTTCAAAGCAATCTGGGTTCAATTGCTAAACCAAGAGGACCTGGTACTAGTGCAGGAATAGAAGGAATGCTTGATTTTGGCATGACAGTTGGTAGAGCTGCAAACACACAAGTAGCAAACACCAAATTGAATGAACCAAGCAGTGGTCGTTTTTCAGGTCCTGTTTCAGGTTTTATGGTAAAGTCAGGACCTGTTAAGTTAAGTGCTGGAGTCAGGCATGTGCTGGCACCAGGTCCAAACATGGATCGAGTGAATCCAAGGCCAATTCACTTCATGAAGCCACTAATTGGTGGGTCCAGCTTGAGTCAGAAAAGCACAGAAGAGATATACCGATTTTAGCTGTATTCTCTTTCTTCACCGAGGTATGTGATTGATGCTCGTATTTAATAGTTTTGTAAGTTCCTAGAATGTATTTTATCTTTTGTATAATTATTCTGTTTTCATTTGTAAGCCCACTGTAAGAGCTATATGCTTTGGCTCAAATTCTGTTTTAAACATGATACAGTCACTAGCTGAGGTAAATTTTGTCTTTTGTTGATTCGGTAAAACGAACCTTGCTTAGGTTAATAGTTAATCACATTTACTCATACTACATCACGTCCCTGTTGCAGCTAAGATCTGGTGAGCAACTTGAATTACAGTTTAGTATTTACATGAGGTACGATTGTTTTCCTTTTGTCTGTTATTCTTCTTTTTTTTAAAAAAAAAAAAAAAATTGGAGTCATGGTTCCTATGTCTTTGAGCTAGAACTGATTGGTATAAGCATCAACATTCTACAAAAGCTTCACTTAATCCGGTATAGATGCATTGAAAGAAAAAGATATTAACGAGGAAAATATTGCCAAAAACTAAAGATGTCCAAAAGACGCTATCTATAGTTACAAATGAGAGAAAAAAATATCACCTAAGTGGTTTCCTCATAATGCTATAATTAATGAAGGTAATATTGTCATATTTTTCTCCTTAGGCTTCTCTGCGGTCTTCATATGGTTTATTTTACTTAGCTGTCGTCTTTTTTAAAGTAATTACTATCGTGCTTGTAGAATATATATATACATGCTTGTTCATCATATATGTACTTTTTGTCCATATTCTTGTTCGACCCATTGAATGTTGTGGAATCATTCTGGTAACATGCTTGCATTACCTAATAATATCATGCAAAAATGCTTTGAACTAATAATCAATACACATTGCAATAATCCACAATGTCCAACTTTTCATAATGCAAACCGCTATTCCAACACTTGAGGGAGAACTTATTTTCCCTTTCAATTATGAGTTAAAAGGAAGCAACTTCATTATACCCAGATATGAAACCACCTACAAAAAAGATCATGTGGAGGAAATGTAATTAAGCTAGAGCAAGACGGCGTATATCGACAGGATAAGCATCAGAAGAAGACTGAGCACTGTAAGACCGTTTGCCAATGATAATATTTGCAGCTTCAGTTGGGTGAAAAGCATCCCAGAACATGTATTCGTGCCGGTTGGAACATGGAGTCTGGAAAGGGAGACAGGTGACTTGGCCGTTGTTTCTTCCTACACCACAGCACCCTCTGTTTGTCACTCGTAAACCTGAAATTGACAAGCCGAATGAAAATTAGACAGACAAAAACTGAACATAGACAGGATTTTGCCTATTGAAATAAATTCAACTACAGACAGTTAATTGTATTCCTTTCAAATAAGCTGTAGTGTGAACTAGCTTAATGTGAGCCTCTTCTGATTTCTTCACATATATCCAGCTGTAGTGTGAACTAGCTTAATGTGAGCCTCTTCTGGTTTTTTCACATATATCCAAATTGTCATCCTTAATGGGTAGTTTAGGCTTTCTTTTTACAGATGTCAGACATGGTCATGTATGATGTATCGCTGAACTAAAACCATATATACTATATCTTTGCATGTCAAACGAGTATATACATGAATTTCTTAGTTTATAGCGGAATGGACTACAATTTAGAGATTATATAGTTAATATTTGATGATACAAAGCTGCATATTAGAAATTATGTTTATATAAGTTTGGAAACAGGGTACCGTTAGCTGCTGGATTTTTCAAAATATCAGCAAAAATCCCATAAGCATTAATGTACGTGAAGTGAGCTCCTGGCAACGTGTTGAACTGATCTACCAGAGATATCAATTTCTGGTTGAATATTTGAATTGCATTATTGATTCGATCAACACAGGTGACCCCATTCTGGCTAAACTGAGCCAGCTCATTTGGGCTACACCCGACCTGCCCGACTCCTATCAATGCCACCTTTCTCGCCCCATAATTGTACAATATCTGAGATGAAAAGATGAATTGCAAAACTAAAAAATTAATTCTGTAAGAGGACGGAGAGAGAGAAGGAAAAATTGCACAAAACAATGCCAGTATAGCCAAGTTAAAGAGCGTCATAATTGAACAACTAAGGTATACTAGAGTGCTCTGTATCAGGAAAGAAGGCTGTATGAGATAAATTATTGGATCAACCCTTGCAGCATAAATAAACTTCCCGTTTTAGTTTGGTAGATTTTCAGTTACTGTTCTTTGCACATGCCAGATGGTACATTTAGTTATTAAGGCACATGGCATTATGTACCACAGTTTAGACTTTAGCGCAAACAGATATCCAGTTGCCTGTCTCTTTGACCCTTCATGTTGATTTCTGTCACTGTGTGTTTAATTAAGTTTTGGCTGATACAGGATAAAAGCCAACCCTGATTTGCTGAGAATACTGGGTGATGAGCGCATCGGCATACTGCTGAGGGTTGTATTGTCGGCTTGTGGCGTAAATTGTTGGCATGAAATAGTTGTTCAGATAATCATTGCTTCCCATCCCGACCGAAAAAATACACTTGCTCAGATGATTAGCTGCCGATTCTTCATCCCCCAATATATCGACAAGTTGTTGCACTGCTGTTTGGTAATTTCTCAGCTGCCCACCAAAGCTTATCCTTGCACCCTGGTAAAGTGCAATAAGAAAACAGTATCTTATTATTATTTTCTTTTCATATCCAATTTACTGTCAAATTTTTGTTTCAGTACAAAATTTTGAGCTAATTGTACACTGTACCAACTGTTGTCCGGTTTCTTCCCTTATACCGGCTGCAGCTGATGCAAAATTGCAACCACTTAAGAGTTCATCTCCATTTACGCTTGCACAAGGTGGAATGTAGTTGTTGAATCCAAGAAGTTTTGCTGAAAACTCAAGAGGAAGATAATTTCAAGGAAAATGAACAATAGAGTAGAATAAATAGTTATTATTTTAAAAATAGAGGGCAAAGCATAAATAAGGAAAATGAATAGTGAAGTAGAATGATGTGCTTATTTTAAAAATACAGGGAAATATAACTTAAAGAAAACAAAATGAACAGTTAAGTAGGATAGTAGTTGCTGTTTGAAAATACAGAGGTAGGTAACTTGACAGTAAATTAGAATAAGTAGGTATCATGAGGCTTCCTGCAAGTTTATGCTATTTTCATTTTTTTTAGACAAATTTATGTTATTTATTTTAACTTTTTTATTTAGTCCAAGGAGTTTCAATGCGCCATGGTGCAATTCTTGGTGTCTGGAAACTTTTATGAGCATACATGGTCCAAAATCTAGCCATTAGCATGAGGCTAATCAGTATGTACTAAGTCTCTCGTTTCACATAAATGCAATCCAATAAACTACAAAAACCCGGCTGTGTTCGTTGTTCACATATAGGATCCTAGATCCAGCATTAAATGAGCTGCCATTATTAATTCGACGGATAAAAAACTTTCTTTATAGCATTTCAAGTAAATCAGTAAAAGAATATTTTATGGTAAAAATCACATAAAACAAAATGAAAAGTTCAAGTAATTTTTATGAACCGTTTCATTAAAATTGTATAAAGTGTATTTCCTCCCCCCACCCATCTAATCAATCAGATTTTAATTAATGGTCCAAAGGCAAATGCCTTCGTCTCTCTGCCTCTTTGGCAGCGAACTTGGCAACTTTTATTCTACCTTATCATACTTCATCTCTCTCTCCTTTTTTTTTTTTTTTTCTGATTAGTTAATTATACATATAATATACATTTGTACATGTATTGGGTAAAGTTGGCTTGGAAATATTTAAGAACCCAACGTGAATAAAGTAAATTCATTAGGAATGTGGAAAAAAAAAATTAATGGAGACACGGGAAATAAAGGTAGCGTATTCATATATTAAAGCTAGCGGTGCTGTATAATACTTTACTCTTTTTTCTTTTACACGATAGATGTGGTCCTCCCTCATGGATAATTCTTCTTCAAGACAACATTTTAAAAATAACAAATAAAACCCCATTTATTTCATTCCAATTTGAAAATACGCCACAATATAAAAAAAGAACTGCCAAAAATGTACTGAAAAGTAAATAAAAATTTAAAATTTAAATAGTTTCCAAATGTTTTCTGTATGAAAACGCATAGGGCCCTTGCTGGACAAAAGCATGCTGCACTTCAGTATTATCACTTCAGCGACGTGATGCAATATTAAATAATTGTAAAATTAATTCTTATTGAATTTTCTTAATGCCTTCTCTGTTTTAAATGTTCATCAATACATCATGAACAACCACTACGAGCGAATTAAATTAATATGCTTTTTTTTTTACGAACAATTTGCTTTTCTCAACTAAACTCTAATGACAGGTACACAAAAGGATAACACTTGTCTTCTAGCTACTTCCGCATTTTCTATATAGGATAATAAAGTACAAAATTCAGAAATGCTTCAAACTCTGGATAAAATAAAGAGATAAAGAAATAACAGGAATACAAGATAACTGCTATTCCTTAATATGTGAGTTATATTTTACTTATTCACTTGATTTTATTCCAATACATTGCCATTCAATAATCCAAATAATTGCAAACGTGTAAAAGCAAACAAATATTGGCGATCAATTGTACATCCAAATATTTGCATAATTTATAAAGTTGTCGATTGCTTTATAAAAACTATTAATATTGTAATATTTTGATTATATCATTTTAAAAAATTTAAACTATTTTAGATTTATAACTGTATTACATTCCAAAATTTAAAATTTATTCTTAATTTTGGAAATGGTAATTAATTGCTTCAATTATAGATTAAATGGACATCGTATCATCATTAAATTTTTCCAGACATTATCCGAGAGCGATGTCAAAGCCGTAGACAAATGGGCACTATCTGGTAGGATTTTCTGTACACAATATGTTTGCATATATAAACTTAGCTATGGCCCCAAATATAATGAAGTATGAAACAATATCTGTACCCCACAAATGTTGATACCAAAAATTAATACAGGGAAACCAAATATCTCTGCGAAACTAATCCTAATTCATACATAATCAGCTTAAAAAGTGAACAAAACTCACGCATGATAAATGACAAACGGCCATCACCTCAGACTAGTTAGACACTACACAGTGAGATGAATTCACTTAAACGGGATTTACCAACCACGAAAAATCAGAAGTAAATGCATGATGGTACAGTCCTTAATTGATTGTTTTATAGCTTTTACAACCTAGCTAGCTAGCTAGTTAGATTCTACAAAACCAACAATGTATTTTGTTCATTCAAGCTGAATTGTCAACTTTTCATTCTTGTGCAAGATTGCAAACACTAAATTGTATTTTCCAAGCATGATCAACAAATTAGCTAACAACATGAATTTTAAACGAAGTAAATATATATATTGAACTTACAGATGACATCAACGGTAGTTAAACCGTTGCTGAACCTGCCAGATGGCCCGTCCGGGAAGTCGATTCCGTAAGGTGGGTAGTTTGCTCTGGCCAGTGATGCAATGTTGTTATTGTTGCCATTATCCACAAGTGAGTCACCAAATATGAAGTAGCAAGGTACTTGCGGTGAGGTTCGAGCTAGACCGAACAATGAACTTAATATGAAAAGGAGCATGAGTTTTAAGCCTTGCATCTCGCCAAATAGGAGTCAAGTGTGTGAACGTCAGAGAATGAGAGGTGCTTTAGGGATTAAAAGGAAGATGAGGTGAGATCATATATATAGGCACAAGAAGATGTGGTGATTCCTATCCTTGAAGTAAATCATGAAGAATGTAAAATTGATATATATAGTTGTTTCATTATTGATAGGGTCACGCGCTCATATGTACTCCGCACTCCAAATTATCAGTATAAATTAATAAATGAAACTGTGGCGAGTTCTGCATTGAGCAAATTTTTTTTTATTACTTGTTCAATTCGAATAACCAAAAAAAATTATGATGTGAGTTATGTCTAAAAATACTTGTAAAACGGCAGAATCATATAAATATATTCTGTGACATGACGCTATTTAGATGTGTCTATATAGAACAACCCAAAGTCACAAAACAATTTTACGACATGATGATGTAATATATTATATTATTATGCCTAGTGTTGTAAAAAAAATTTGCTCATAGAAGTTATGCTTTTAGTTTAGTTCATCGAGATAGTATTTGATGTATTCGAAATACCAATTGTCTTGTCAGTAATTAAATGATTAATGTATATGGGTAAGTGCAGTTAATATTGAGATTATGTCGTCAAAATTCACGGAAAACTGAGAAATTCTTCAATTTACACAAAGCAAATTCACAACTGAAAGTTAGCATTGGTGCAATTTGGGTGCAAGCAAGTGAATTCAAAGAGGTGTGTTTTAATTGGTTGAGGAAGTGACAGTTGGGTGAGAACTGAGAAAGGGACGAGGTGGGGTCTTCTGTAATTTAATTTTCACGCGGAGTTAACGTGCAATTTGTCGGCTATGTGCATTTTGTCATATTTTGGTGATGAATTGGAACTGTGCTGGAGCCTGGAGCTAAGCCATGAAACACTGTTTATTGCCCTTTCTTTTTCAAAAATGATATACACCATCCACTTAATTACCATTCATTACCATCCACAGGCTTAATTAGGCCTAATTGGACTTTCAGAAGAAAATCCACGCGCTCCTGCAACCTGTTTCTACGTGATGACATCAGCAAAATGCGAAATGACGTCATCAAGAATTTTTCGCAATTCAGCGACCATTGGATGCGTGATTACGTCAGCAAATGTGGTTCAGTTAAAAATCGTAAGGGTTGAACTTAAAGTGTATATGTGTTCAGTTAGCTACAACATAAATTTGAATTTTCGTATTTATGTGTTCACTTTAACACTTTAAGGGTTGAATTTTAAGTGTATATATGTTCAGTTAATTACAAGTAAAAATTGAATTTTTGTGTTGTTGTGTTCAGTTAAATACGTCAAGGGTTAATCTTATTGTGTTCATATGTTTAGTTAGTTGACACAAAAAATTTAATTTTTGTGTTTTGTGTTCAGATAAACACGTTAAGGGATTAATTTAAAGTATTTATATATTCAGTTAGTTGCAATAGAAATTTGATTTCATATTTTTTGTGTTCAATTAAACTAGATAAGGGATCAATTAAAATTTTTTAATTGTTCAGTTAGATACATCTGTAAATTAAAACACTGATCATTTATTAAGAATAATATCCATTATTTCAACAAACTGAACAATTACATCGATAATAACATCCATTATTAATAACACGAATCCTACACAGTTTTAACCACTACAAACTAACACAATTCATCGACTCCTCCTTCGAATCCTTCCGCACAATTTTTCTCACCATGTCCTATAATTCCTACACAAACAAAACAAAAAACAATTGAGATAAATTTAGTTCTTAACAAAATTTTCTGCGAAAATGAACATTAGAGAAATCAGAAATTGACATCGAAGAAAAATTGTAACATGAAAAATCGATGAACATTTCAGTTAACAAAAAGTTCAGATACAAAAATTTGTAATTGAAGAAAAATGGTAGATCTGAATCCGAAACATGAAAGAATGGTACTCGTGCACTTAAATAGAAACAAATCGGTAATTTGAGAGGGTCGTAAGTCGTAACTCGAGGGAAGAAGGAAATCTGATAGAGATATATCGACGGATAAGGAAATCTGGCGGAGGGGAACGAAGTGGCGAAGGAGGGAGGATCGGGGCTAAACAATCGCCTCAAAATCGCCTCTCTCTCTCCTCTGGCTGCGATTAGGGTTTGGAGAGAGAGGGGGAGGTTTCAAGTATATATGGAGAGGGCCAGGCGCTGGTCCATAAAAGTCTGTTTGGAGCCCATAGATGGTGTGGATGGTAATCAGTTGGATGGAGAGTAGTAATTACCTTTCTTTTTACTTTAGAACTTGAGAGTGGAGACTGGACCATTGATTGAGTTTGAGCACCAAACCGGAGCTCCGACATAGAATTTTCTAAATCCAAGAAAAATATGACCGAAAATAATAAATGATTTTTATTGACAAAAATTTGAAAAAGGTCAAAGAAATTTAATAGCAAGCCAACATATCTCTGAGAGTTTTTGTAGGAGCATGCGTTGGCATCTTCGCAGAATTATTTAACTTTAACAAGCTTGTCACGCTATAATCTCTGTAATCAATTGTCTTCTTTTTTTTTAAAAAAAATAATATAATATGTATAACTCCTTTTTTTTATTCGTTTTTAAGCATATATGAGCGCGTTTGGTAGTGTAGTAAGCGGTTGCATAAGTTAAGGATGCCTAAGTGTTTATGTAGTGTTATGTAAACGGTTGTAGTAATGATGGGTAACTTAATGCATGCATATCTTCATGTCAAAAGACTACAATGCCCTTAAATTTCAATTTTATAATTTGAATTAGTATTATATATTAATAAAATGTCGTGACCTAATTATTGTTAATTATTAATTATTAATGATAATAATAAATCATTTTATTATTATGAAATATTAATAATTACTTTTAATTAAATATTATAAACATTATTAATTATTTAACAATAAAAAATTATTATTGATTAATTATTTTTAATTAATTATGATTATTTAATTGTTGTTATTACTAATAATTAATATTACTTGTTATTAATTATAATAATTAATATTTATTATTAATTATGATTTTTAATAATTATTGTTACGTATTAAATATTATTTTTATTAGTTATTATTAATTACTAATTATTGTTAATTATTAATTATTATAAAAATTAATTATATTTGATAATAATAAATCATTTTTGTTATTATGAAATATTTATTAATTACTTTTAATTAAATATTATAAATATTATTATTAATTATTTTTAAGGGGTATTGTTGAAAAAAATTAAAGAGGATGGTGCATAACTTATGCACCCTTAAGGCGTCTTATGTAATGAATGTTTGGTGACTTAAGGATGCATAACTTAAGTTATGCACCCTTTTAAGTCACAAACAAACATGGCCATACAACATTAGTAAATGGTAATCGATGGTCAGTTTCATAAACAGAATGTGCAATCTCAATCCATTTCAAGATTCGATAGGATGAAAGGGCTAAAAAAAATTTAACACTGACTGCAGGTATGCAATCCACTGAAAAGGCCACGTTTCTTCGTCAAGACATGATGCGGTCAATCTTGGCCCAAAACAACCCCTGGCCTAATTTTCATGGAAGGTTTTATGAGAACTATAAAGCCTAAAAAACATCTAGCGTTAGAACGAGTGGGTATATTGAGTAATGAATTAAGAAAGAAATTAACACTAAACCAAATTTTCTTCCTTGCAAGCGTTTATATTTAGTTGCATTTGTAGTTTAACATAACGAATTAAAGTCGTTACAGCGCCATTGCAAGATATATGCTGGAAATGTTTTCTAGCATTGCCAACAAATTGCAATGATTTTTTAGTATAAACCATATAGTGTACGTTCCTTCCAATCAATTCTGTGCTGAACGAGACAACAAAGTGCGGATCGCTCTCAAATCTAGGTTTTGGGCTCACTTAAAGCATAGGCAGAAAAAAAGTTTCAATTAAATAGGGTAATATTACAAAGGAATATCTAAGAGTAAATTTTCCGCAAAGTCACTAAACTTTATACGTTGTCCAATTTTGGTCACCGAACTTTAATTTGTCCTCCCGTAATCCTCCAACTTCGATTATGTCCGATTTTGACCCCTCCGTCATGATCCCAATTACTTCTGTTTAATCGATCATGGTAAGTGCAAAACTTTGCGATCTGAATCAAATAACCCCCCTACTTTGTCTCTCTGAGAACCCCCTCCTCTTTCTTTTTTCGTTGAAAAAGACATTAATTCCTCCTCTCCTTCTTAGACCTGAATCAAACCCTCTCTTTCTCATCTCCTTAGCTCCTCTCGATCCATTAATTATCTTCTAGCAGATCCATCTCTTTGAGTTGATCCATCTCTCTAGCCGATCCACATCTCACTTACTTCTCCTTCTTTGTCGATCCCTCCACCAATCCCTATCTCCTTTTAGTCGATCCATGGAAGCCTCAAATGTGAAAAATTTTCCATGTTGCGATTGCAGTGAGATCGCTGAGCTCAAAACTTCATGGACAAATTTGAATCTCGCCAGAAGATTTTTCGACTGTCGATTTTACGGGGTAAATTACTTCTAATTTACACTATTTTTCAATCTCTAATTGGAAGAAAATTTCGGATTAATAGTTTCATATTTTTTTTTAAAATTTATAGACGTCCAAAGCTTGTGAATTTTTTATCTGGTATGATGAACCCACTCCACCTCGAATGAAGAATGTGATTAATGGACTACTTGGAAGATTAAATAAACTGGAAAGAGAGATGAAATCCAAGGACTCGAATCAAAATCGCCTCATTTTAATTATAGTAATTTTATCAGTGTTGTTGTTTTTTTCAATTATTACTTAGGATTTAGTCTTAGTGGTACAATACTGGTTAGGAGATGCTTTTATTGTTGGTTTAGTATGTGGAAGTATGTTAGTTTAGTATTATGTTATGTTAGATATGTGGCAGTATGCTAGTTTAGTATTATGGTATTTTAGATATGTGGCAGTATGTTGGTTATGTATGGATATGTGGCAGTAAGTTATTATTTCTAGCTTAATTGTATGCTGGTTTATGTTGTCTTGCTTAATTTTCATTGATACAATGCTTCTTTATTATTCCATTTTAATTGCTTGTTGAGAGACCGGTACATACTTGATAACAATCTGAACCTATCTCAATGTATTTGACGTTAAAGTCTTGGTGCAGACTTTGTATATCAGTGAATGGATATCGTGCAAAAAAATTGTTAAAATTTAAAATCCAATTCAGTCTGCCAAAATTAATTTGGTTGTTTGAAGCTAAGTGCCTTAAACGATTTCTAATTTTATCTTCAAGAAATAAATCCAAATGCTCAAATCACTCTTAATATATTAAGTCTATATATGATCAAAGGAGCCACTGATGAAATCTCCCGTCTCTGACTCCAAGTGCCTCTCTTCCATAGCACGCCTGAATTGCAGACTTTGCATTAGTCTTTGGACCATTTGCAAAAAGTATAGAGCAAACATTATATCAACTCACTATACGAACCTACTATCTCTGTACCTACTACCAAACATGCAAACAGTATAGAGCAAACATATTTAGATTGAACATCACTAAATTGAAATAGAAATACTGAGATAAATTGAAATAGAAATACTGAGATAATAGAGTTAGATAATATCTTGACAAAATAGTACCAATATCTCCTAAATTGAACATCACTAAATTACTGTCTTTACTGTCTTTACAAAACATCACCAAATTACTATCAGTTTCCTGAGCTTTACAAAACAACACCTAATTACTGTCAATAACAAGCTTTACAAAACATCACCAAATTCATTCTAAAGCTTATGTTTCACTTATTTGAAGGCACATTACTTCTTTTCCTTTTCACCTGCACACAATGAAATATGTTTAGTAAATCTAAATATTCAAATATAAATATACAAACTAAAAAAGATTAATTATTTACCGGTAGTTTTTTCCTAGTGTTATTGTCAATAATTGCAGTTGGATTTCCATTTTTAGCTGTTGTTCTAGTTTTTGTACCATGCCTCCTCTTGTTGTGCCCTTCATGATGACATATTGAGCAAAATAATTTTGTACCTTCTTTAGAAAGTTTTGATGCATTACAATCTTTTTCTAATTCCACCCTACTCTTGCGCTTCTTTTTGGATCTGCTTGGTTTGGGAGGGTCAATTGGGGGCGGTAGCACTTCAGGCAGAGTACTTTTCTCCCACATTTCTACTTCAGAGATTGGATTTATTGCAGGACTATAAATTTTAAGAAATGTTTCCACCTTATAGTAATCATGAACATAATTTTCAGGCATCAAACCGTTAACTTTCATGCTAGCACAAGCATGCTCACAAGGAATACCTAAGATGTAGAACATAGAGATTATTCAAGTTACATGTCAGACTTAGAACATATTATTGTAGTTAAATGTTAGACTTAGAAATGATCTTTGAATGTAAACTATTACCTGTCAAGTCCCATCTTCGACAATCACATGAAAATGTAGCAATGTTTACTACAAATTGACCCTCTAAACCAGTCACTTGATATTTAGATTCACCATTCCAAATCGCATTGAACTTGATCGACTCATCTTTCCATCTATCAAGGTTTTTCTGGATCTTAGGACATATAGAACCTTTAACTTCAACATTTCATCTTTTTTTAACCTGAAATCTTCTCATTAGTTTAGTTCTAATGATCTCCAACATAGTTATGATTGGCTTATCCCTAGCATCAATAATATATTTGTTAAACACTTCACAAAGATTGTTTAGTAACATGTCAGATTTACAATTTGTAGAAAAATGCGATTTGGTCCATTCAAACTTTGACTTTTTAGATAACCACTCAAAAGCTGTTTTTTTAAGGACTTCCAGCTCCTTCATCTTTTTGTCATGATCTGCAACATAGGTGGCCATTGCTGCATTCCACAAATGATCCTTGAGAGCTTTTCCTTTATGTCCAGTATCAGAGTAATTTTCATGCAAGTGTCGTACACAAAATCTATGTTCAGCCGAAGGAAAGAGTGATTTGAGCATCTTGGCTAGACCCTATTAATAAAGAACATGAGTAATAACATACAATATAGTTAGATAATATCATTTTTCAGCTAAACAGATTGAATATAAGCATACCTTTTGTCTATCTGACATGAAAGTCCATGCATGACTATTGTTCATCTGTAAATCATTTGCAAGCAGTTCCAAAAACCATCTCCAGCTTTCAGTATTTTCAGTCTCAACAACAACATATGCTATTGGAAAAATACAATCGTTGGCGTCAACAGCAACCGCACTCAATAACTGTCCTCCATATCTAGTCTTCAAAAAACAACCATCTACGCTGATTATTGGCCGACAACTAGCCAAAAAGCCTTCTTTGCATGCATCCAAACAGATGTAAGCCATCTTGAAAACTCTATTTCTGAGATTAAAGATTACGGTGCTACCAGGATTTGTCCTCTTTAACTCAGCAGCATAACAGTTTAGTCTAGAATATTGCTTTCTTTCATGTCCTGTTATGATCTTTAATGCCTTGTTCCTTACATTCCAAGCTTTTTGTCTTGATATCTCTAAGTATAGATCACATCTGATTCGGGCTTGAATACCCTGATAAGACCAATCATGGTCAGCTCTAAATGTGTCAAGGTACTTCTTTACAAGCCAATGCGCCGAGAGAAATTTTATATTGTGCTCATTACTGCAAGTATGAGAGACATTGCATATCTTGACTTGCACATTTTCAGTTCATTTCCCATCCGTGAAGCCCAAATATTCCATGGACAGCCCTTCTTACATACTGCCTTCACTTTGACGGTGTCATTTTTCTCATAGTGGATTTTCCTTCTTTGCTTAATTGCATATTCTCTTGCAGCACTTTTGAACCATCAAATGAACCAAACACCATACCAAGCTGAAATTGAGGGTTTGCCATATCTACTAAAGCATTGAACTCAGGATGTCTTCGACTTGTATCATCATCATCAGACTCACTACCACTAATTAGCACATCAGAGGGACCATAATCTGAATCATCTTCTGTTGGCATGGTTTGAGATTGACTTTTGTATGGCATTATCCAATCCCTTTTACTGCTATCATCTATCACATTTTTGTCAAATGTAACATCATCATTATCATCAGCTTCAACATCATTGTCGGGGTCATAAAAATCACTTGCATCATCTTCTACTTCCACTTCCTTGTCAACCTCTACACCTACTACTACTACTTCCTTCTCTGCCTCAACACCTTCTACTAGTACTTCATCATCTGCATGTACACCTTGTACTTCTACTTCCTTATGGTGTAAATAACACTCAAGTACTCTATTCTGTTTTAGAATTTTATCAATCATGGCCATCAACTCTTTATCAAACATTATCAATTTAGGATTAGGGTCCTTCTCGCCACATGCCCTACACCAAACAGAGATCTCCTTTGTGTACCCTAACTGTTCAGCCATGGTTTCAAACTCAAGCAAGGAGAATTCATCATGATCTATGCAGTCAAAGTAGTCCTTTTTACTTCCAGTATAGTTGAACTCTCTATTTTCCATATGCATTGTCCCACCATGATGGACTTCACATGTAAATAAACACTCCCTAGGACCTATAAAAATAATTAAAATTTTATTTTAATATAAATAAAATGCATGAAGCTCTGTCAACTAAACTAGACTACAGAAAATCCATGAACAATCAATTGTACAATATTATAAATTAATATACAACAATCAACTAAACTAAATGAAAAATTGTATATAACTAAATGAAAAATAAGCACAATAGCGTTGGATTCAGTTATACACAAATAAATTAACATTTTTCACCTATATATACACTAATTATCAATAACAAAATCAAAGAACATGGTTCAGTTATCAGGTCCAGTTCAGCAATTAAGCACAAATGAGGCACAAATTAAGTTATAATCTTTGCAATATCGGCTATAATTAAGCACCATAGTTTGGCTTCTCACTGAAGTGATTTCGAAATCTCATTCTCGATCAACCTCAGCAGCAAGTGAGAAAAGTCGTCTCAAGCGTCGCTTCCCTAGTGGTTCAGTAGACGGTTGGTAGCGGAGAGAATACGTCGATCGACCTCGACAGAGAGATGAAGAGTGAGACGAGAAGAGAGGATTGGTAGGGTTTCAATGGAGATTTAGCGATACAGAGATGGAGAGGAGATGGGAGAGTTTGACAAGGTCTGAGTCTGAGAGATTGAGAGCATGGGGTTTCTTTCCAAACTCCATCACATAGTTCAAGAGAAATAGAGAGACTTGATTTTTTTTTCTCACATTCGCTGAGGTTATGAGAGAAAGAGATAGAGTAGTTTTTTTTTTTTTCAATTCGTATATGTCAAAGGGAGACGAAGGGATAAGAGATGAGGGAGGGTTATTTGATTCAGATCGCAAACTTTGCACCTATCGTGATCGATTAAACGGAATTAATTGGAATCGTGACGGAGGGATCAAAATCGAACAAAATCGAAATTTGAGGGTTACGGGAGGACAAATTAAAGTTCGGTGACCAAAATTAGGGTACGTTTGGCATACCAAGGTTAGTGAGTTTAGTGGATTTTGAGGGTTTAGTTGGATTCCCTCGAAAATCCCATCCCCTCACTATTCTACCTCGAAATTCCAAAAAGTACCTCGAAAATCCCAAAAAGTACTAACCTTACACCACTAAACCCACTAACCTCACCCATGCCAAAAGTGCCCTTAGACAACGTATAAAGTTTAGTGACTACTCAATATCTAACATGAACCTGAAATGGGCTGAACTAAAATTAAAATAGTTGTTAATATTGCAACTGAAATATTATACCATATAATAGAAAGCTGTTATTTTAAAATTATATTGCAACTGCAATCTATCACAATATGCTTGATATTTTGCCACGAAATAACTAGCTGTAAAAGTTTTTATTGCTGCAAAGTATAGTGTTGCAAAATTAATAACTTTTAATTTCGCATTACTCCAACGCAGAATATATTTTCTATTGCGACTACATTATTTTGTGGAAAAAAAATCGCTATGTCAAATTGTCAACTGTTTTGGCAATCAAGGTAATTAATTCATTGCAACTTTGCAATACTGTAGTCTGTAGTGTAAAAATGCATGAAACACTTCAGGCCCAAATAAATATGATTGGTGGCGTCAGAAGAATTATAGACTAACAGAAAGTGGGCTTACCAAATTATAAAAAAGTAACTATTTAGACACTAGGCCCAAATAATTATTTTATGTGTAGTAGATTGGCGCATTGGAAAAGTTGGACTTTTATTTCATCGAACAAGTCCAAACTAAAAAGAAATTTGTTCGGTGATGTATGTCGCTTCTATTTCCCTTCGTTTTCTTTTTCTTTGTGAATTTATCCAAATTGAAGAAACTGGCATTCCTGTTGTTCTTTATCATTATTTTATTTTTGGGGGAGTTGATTTGACAAAAAGAGGATTACTTCACTAATAATTTGCCTTGCGGTCAAAATATAGGGAAAAGAAAGACATCCATCATAGACACCTTTGCTTTAATAATGGTGATGGAAATGTTTAACCGAAAAAGAAAGTGCACTACATTCGATTATACTTTTAAATTTCAAAAAAAAAAAAATAATAACAGTCGAGTTTCAAAATATAAGATTGATCAGAATTTGAATTCTTATCCCTTAACTAAACTTTCTGTCGCCTATTTGATAAAGAGCCATCATAAGCAGGGATGACTAAATTAGATAGGTAAACAATAAAAAAAAAATTAGATAGGTAATTAGGGTATTTTGGTACCAGCACCTTGTAGTGCCTGTACCGAGTAGTCTAGTGTTTTTATCAAGATGCTACATAATGATCTATTAAGGTATGTTTGTATATATTTCTTTTGCTAACTTCAGGATGAAATTGTAAGCATTTAGTGCAAACTCGATCGAGGTGTTTATATCTTGGGATGAGATTTTCTTGTTATTATGAGTGAGTATTTAATATTTATTCATAGAAACATTGGTAGTGTTTTGCCAGTTTTTGTTAATAGTCATACTTGACTTGATTAGAGGTTGCAAGTTTGAAATCCGATTGGAAAACTTGTCTTCCATATTATCATAAAAAAAGAAGTTATATATAGAATAGCGATAACAGCTATTTTAAATTAACAATTACTACGACATACTGGAGTGGTCAACTGTTTGGAATAATTGTAACTTCGCTAACTTCATTGTTTTACTATTTCAACTATCAAGTTGGATTAGCGGCTACTTAGAAAAAACAATCAGAACAGCTCGCTAACTTTATTAATCCAAGTCATAATTTAAACAAAAGCGTATAAAAAGAACTTGAGCATTATCCATCTTCATTTTTTTTTTCTGCTGATTTGGTTAATCTTCTTTGTATAATTAGTGCTTTATAATGATAAAGGTTCAACTTTCATGTACTTGTATAAACAAGAGTGGATTTTTCTCGATTGACAACATTAGTTGCCACTTTTCCCAACTTGGCAGCCACTTTATCCAAAAGAAATGGAAGGAGATGCTCTCCAAAAGACAAAAAGACAGGTGCAAGTTATATCGGCTAGACTAAGACCCCAACATTTTTTTCTGGTTCGATTCGCTCCTCCCCTATTTACTTGGCATATAATGCATGTGTTGACTAACTTTTTTGGTTTTCTTCTATCCTTTCCTTAGGCGGTGCGACAAACAACAACACATCTGAAAATATATGGTTTTTTCCCACTAACTCAACATAAAATCAATATCATATCTTCACCGAAATTAAAGAAAGCGGCCATTCAACATCACTAAGAAACGGTATCTCCCAATGATCACAATAGATTTTCTATTGTCTGTGCTTTTTACATTAAAGGAAAAAGCACCATCACCTAGTAACAAATTTAGAATTTATAAATATTTAATTAAATTTAAATTTTATTCAATAAATAATAATATAATAGAGATACGAGTTTAAAGGGGAATTGCTTTCTATCATCACATAAATTACATCATCCCCATCATCCCAGGTCTTCATTAAATTAACGTGTCTTCATTAATAGAGAAGTCCAGAGAATGATGGACCCTATCATCCTCATCCTCTCTTTCCTTTTTCGGAATACAATTTATGCAATTAAACCTCATCCCTTTATCTTTTTTCGGAATGCAATTAATGCAATTAATCCTCGTCCCTTTTTTCTTCCAGAGATGTTTTGTTTTTTTGCAGGTGAAAAGATTTTCTAGAACAATTAGTAGCCTAAATAAAACATTTATTTCATATCTTAAATAATTGTTCTAGTTGTTCTGAAAAAATATAATTATGCTGGAAAATAATACTAATGGTTCTATTTGGTAAAGTAATTGTTCTAGTTGGTAAACTAATTGTTATAGTTGTTCTGGAAAAAAAATAATTGTGCTGGAAAAAAATACTAATTGTTCTATTTGGTAAAGTAATTGTTCTAGTTGGTAAATTAATTGTTATAGTTATTTTGGAAAAATAATAATTGTGCTGGAAAAAAATGTAGTTGTTCTGAAAAAAAATTTATTGTGCTGGAAAAATATTAATTGTTCTAGTTGGTAAGCTAATTGTTCTAGTTGTTCTTGAAAAAAAAATAATTTTGCTGGAAAAAAATGCTAATTGTTCTAGTTGTTCTGGGAAAAAATAGTTGTGCTGGAAAAAAATACTTATTGTTCTAGTTAATGAACTAATTGTTCACGAAAAAAATAAATATTCTAATTGTGCATATGACAGTTATTAATGAAAAAAGAGGGGGAGGGGGAGTGGGAGAAATAGAGAGGGAGAGAGGGGATGAATCATGAATCTAAGGGAATGATAGAGAAAGCATTCGGAAAATAGAAAAGTGTTTATTAATGTATTTCTAAAAATGGAAAACTTGTCTTGGGGATGATGGGATGATGGTTATTAGCCCGAAAAGCATTTAGTTTTACTTTTTTATCAAAAAATAAATTAAAGCAAATTCAAAATTTATAAATTATGGAAATAATGGATGTATAATTTCTGTAAATTTGTAAATTATACGAGTAATTAATTTATGGATTGTTAAATTATAGAGTATGTTCTGGTGCTCCATTATTGGATGCTGCAAATGCCATACTTTATTTTTTATTTCGAAATTTAAAATATAAACATTCAATCGGAACCGTTTATCTTGTTTATTTTAATGATGGATGCATTGTTATTAAATTTTAAAATTCTTGAAGTTCATTTGATAGTGGATCAAAAGGTTGAAAATGAGTGAATCCAGTTAATGATGATAGATTAATTCTAATATGTTCATTTTTCGATATCTTGATCAAGTACCAAATAAAGTCAAAAAATTATTAAATCTTATAGCAAGGCATCCATCATTAAAATGAACAAGATCAAATGTTCAGAGCAGATGATTAAATTTTTAATTTTGAAATAAAAAAATAAAGTGTGACATTTGTGACACCCAAAAGTAGAGCATTGGACCCTCTCTTAATTATATTGTATAATTTATTGAATTCAAATATTTTATGCTAAAATATATTAATATACCAGTAAGCCAGATATTACTTATTTGTGAATCTTGTTAATCGCTACACGATCCAAATCTTGGATCATAACTCATTCTAACTTCTCACGATGTAATTCAAAAGCTTGGGAAACAGGGCAAGCATCAATTAACTTTTTCATCTTAATGTAGAATATGACTATCCGATCTTAAAATGAGTGCTCTCGGCACTCTCAATTGATGCGCTTGTCATAGATGACCGAAAATTCTCAAAGATCCACACATGCCAAAATATCAAGATATCTTTGCCATATCTTCATTATCTAACTTTCTTTTTCAGTCAATATATTCACTTTATAGAAGCCAAGATATATAGAATAAAGTCCCGAACACAATCATTGTATGAGAAGGTGATATGATCTTTATTTTTTTAAATGTTATAGCTATCGCCAAGTAATTAATTAATCTACATTTTGTGTTTATTGAAATGTTATACGTAGTTCATTCAAGTACATAGTTGCATGTTCTACTACACTAGTCTGACGTGTATATAAGATATAGTTCCAACAATATGTGTAAAAGTCCAAACAACAACAAATATGTATTCTTTTAGCCAAGGCATGCACTCTGGGTAGATGAAAAGTAAAAAAATCAAGTTAACGTTGACAACCGTCTAACGTAATTTTGTCCAATTAAGTAATTAATGTAATTAATTATGTCAAAATTTAAATTAAAGTTGATGAATGTGCATTCTGTAATAGTAAATGTGCGCACTCTACAATATTCAAAATATGACTCTCTCTAAATGTATGTGAAGAAATTATAGTAAGGGTGTGTAAACAGCCTATATACATATAATATGACCAACCCACTCAAACACGACCTATAAATTTGTTGATTTCAATTATTTTATTTAATTAGGTACATTTTTATTAAACCCATCAAATAAGTATTGGGTACGGATTTTTAAGAAAATATTGCTTTAAACCCGAACTAACTTACATAAATTAATTGAGTTTGGATGCTTCATACATAATTTGTAAGAGCTTATAGTTATTTAGGTGCTTCATAATGTAATTGAATTTGGAATATATAGCTATACCGTGTCAATAATAATGTTCTTTTTTTATATTCTACTTAATAATTTCGTTTTACTACTGTGTAGGTTGGGTTCTATGTAATGTGCAACTTAAAATTGTCAAAATTTCTTTTCGAGTTCAAAATCATTTTAATAGGCTAATTTGAGTCCGACTTGGGATAGCTCAATGTCTAATTATAATGTCTAGTAATATGTTTCAATTTTAATATAAATAATAAGTTGCATCAAAATCACTTTATTAATTTACACTTAACTTATTTAAAATAACATAAACGATATTTAAAAATTTATAATAATTGAACTCATGTAGAACCGAAAGGGCAGGTTCTTGCGCGTTACTCATCCGTGCTCTTCCTGTTTTTGCTCTGTATGATCATACAATTTGTGAGTACCTCGAGCTGGATAGCTTCATGTGAATATCAGCTCGATTCGACCTGGTTCGATTTAATTTCATAATTAAACTCAAGTCATCGTTCTAACTTCTAATACGATTCCTTGGCACTTGACAGGCTTACTTAGGATTTAGGACTGGCATGCATCACTTATGTGTAATAATTGGAGGTGCAACGCATTTAACTCAACTTTCTGCAAAGAGTTAGATTCGTGATCTCGTCTACTGCTGCTGACATGGACAGCATCCGGATTCGAAAAGGGAAGGTGAAAAGTGGTCTGTTAATAATCAATGGCAGATCGTCTCCGATCAGAGAAAACAGAAAGCATCCAAGCCATTGATTGACACTTTAAGAAACCGAGGTAGATGTTTGAGGTACTGTACCAAAGATCTCATTTGCCTTTTTCTTGGTTGGACCAAGGCGCCTAGGATTGTTTCACCGACCAGTGTGAAAAGTTGCTTTGTAAAAAAATTGATGCTTTTCTTTCTTTTTAATTTTGTGTTACACAATTTGATGCCTTGTCTCTTTGGAGTGTGACTGCAGTGAATCCAAATTCTCAACTTTATGATGATGCTTCTCATGTGGCTCTTTGTGCAGTCGGTTTTTTATTGGGCTTCCCAAGTTCTAAATTAATAGGAGCTTGATGAGCAACTAATGTGTTTTACATGTGTTTATTAGGCGGCGTGTAAAAATATATGAGTAATGCTAAAGTCAAATACGTTTGATGTCAAACGTGATTCTAGTCTCAACTATTAAAATTTTAAATGACCGATTCGAACTGCTCAATATGATCTTCATATTGAAATTATCTTGAAGACCAAATTTTACAAATTTTCGAAAATTTTCACTATTTTTTTGGATTTTTAAAAATTAGAGGGTCCATAATAAATTAGATTGAAAATTTTCTAAAATTCAAAATAAATAGTAAAAAAACGAAAAAAATATAAAATTTGATCTCTAAGGAGATTTCATTATGGAGAATAAATTGAATAGTTCAGATTTGCCATTGTAGTATTAACGAGTGAGATTTTATCGTGTTTGACGGGCTCAAGTGTCAAACGCGTTTGACTCTAGCATTACTAAAAAAATATTACTTTGTCTAAATATTTCGTATAATATATGGGTTTCTCTCTCACAAGCTCTTATCTCTGTGAACCAAAACCTTCACAATTCATTAATTCTTAAACAAAATAGGTCGTTATTAGACTATTAGTAAAACTAGTACCAAAATAGGTCCACTTCTCATAGTACCTTTGTTTTTAAAAAATAAATAGATTGTTGTTAACCGCACTTCATTGTCCTTCACCAACGGCGGACTCAGGAGACTGGGGAAGGCTTAATCTCTTCCAATAATCTGGATTTTCCATTTTATATTTTATTTTACTAGGTTAAATTAATAAATAATCTTCATAGATTTTTTTTAAAAAAAAAAATCCCAAGCCCAAAATAATTTTGGCCCTACCATCTCTCAAGTTAACTCCCTTGAGACTCTGCAAGTGCCCTTTAGTTAGATTATTATCAGTAAAGAAATAGACTAAAATCAGCCGCTACTGATAGGTGAGCCCGTCAGCCGCAATTTTATCTCAATTTTCGAGATCCTAATAGCTGATCGGAAATGTTCAATGCGTTCTTCGTACTTAAATCATTAGAAACCAAATTTTATATTTTCTAAAATTTTTAGTAGTTTTTTGGTATTTTACAAAAGTCCTTTCAATGATAACGATTTTTATAAACCTAAAAAAATTTATAAAAAAATGTAAAATTTGGCCTCCAATGAAACTTTTGTATGGAGAAAACATTGAACGGTTTAGATTAGCCATTAGAATCTCGAAAAAGAGGCAGACTAAAATCAGTCACGACTGATGGATGAGCCTCAATTTTCGAGATTCTAACGGCCAATCAGAACCGTTCAATGCGTTCTCCATAATGAAATCTCATTGGAAACCAAATTTTTTTATATATATATTTTTATTTTTTTAGTAGTTTTTTAAGTATTTTACAAAATTCTTAGTTTGAACAATTCTGAACTCTTCAATGATAACAATGTTTGAAAAATCTGAAAGAAAAATTAGTAAATAAATTTTAAAAAATATAAAATTTGGCCGCCAATGAAATTTTAATAGGGTGAACACATTGGACGGAGTTTGAATTACCTATTAATTAGAATATAAAAAATTAAAATATAATCGTTCTTGATAGATATATCAAAAAAAGACGTGGCTGATTTTAGTCTACCTCTCATCATCATGAGTAAATGAAAGACGTTCATAAAAAATCTCATCACTCTTTTTATTCCTTCTAGCTTGCGTGGTTGTGCCTAGTAGTTGGCAGTAGAAAACAAAATTACTTGATATAAATGAAGGAAAAAGTGGAAAACATTACAAAGATCCTCCATGTGACACAAAACGGTGCACTACAAAAAACTACAGAGGACTTTAAGCTCCAAGGATTTGAGACAATATATGTTGGTGATGGATTGCGAAAAGTAGAACTAAAGATAGATAGATAATTAGGCAAAGTTTGACAGTACAAGGCAGCTGTAAGGATGGATACCTTGTTGATGGCAACAAGGCAGCTGTAGTTTAAGGATAAACAAGTCAACTCAAAACTATGTTTTCTTGAATGGAAGGTTGCATGCATGGGACCAATTAAACATAGATTTTTGAAAGAAAGGTTTTTGTATGATCACCACAAAATATATAGCTCGAATTAACCTCTCGCCAAAACTTAAATTAAAGGGCACATGTCACTTCCCTTGTAACATGATATAAAGTCTACTCAAAACTATTGGTTGGTTTTAAAGATGAGATATATATAGTTTTATTTTTGAAAAAAATTGTGGTCAGAAAACAAAGATGAAATATGTATAGTTGGAAAAATCATACAATCTAGTTGCATGTTTTTTTCTGTCTTTTTATTCTAAGATACGATTTTAGTAATTTATCAGTCAAGTACTAGTCAGTGCATTCTAAGCACGAAAACGTGTGTACATAATCGTACATGCATGCTAAGCACGAAAACATGTGTACATAATCGTACAGAAATCTATCTGTTACTACAAAAAACATGGCAGTGGAACACATATATGCATGCCCTCTTGGAGTACAACTGCTTGGGCGGTGAATATCCTAGTATATACTCATTTAATCATTAATCATTTCTACACATAAAGACGAGAATTGTTCACCAAGCATTCTTGGTGCGTTACACCGTAAGCTATACGTTGGAGTTGTTCTCATTTTATATTGCAGTTGGCCAATCTAAAACCAGCTGAACGAAAAGGATGTCTTCAACTTGATCATTTGTCTGGATTATCAAAGAAATTAATTAGTCTTTTTTTTTTTTTGTATATAGTGTGCGATAATAGCCTAAATTTACTATTCGCATAATATGAGAAGAGTGCTAATTTTATTTATACAATTGCTACAATATTATTATTGATATACTATAGTTCGAAACAATACTAGTTCAAAATTAATTAAAGCTAAACTTGTTATAAGATTAATAAAATATCACTAAATACAACACCTTTTCAGAGAGAGAAAGCATTTGAATTGCGTCCGACTAATTAAAGCAATACTATTTTTAAGTTGTTGCTATTTTCTCATACATTCAAACATAGCCAATGAGAAAAATAAAAAACTATAGCGAACATCTTTTTGAAAGATAGCAGACAATTGAAAATTGAAATTCAATTCCCATCATCTCTACTACAAATAAAAGTTTCTCAAATTAAGACCAACAACTATCATGGATGGTTCAAAATAGCCTCTCTTGGAGATTTGTAAAATGCATGCAAAGTGGAACAAAGATTCGTTTGGATAGTTGAATAGATGTATAGATGTAATACATGTACGGTTCGATTGATATATGACCGGACTGAAAGTATCATGGGGCGCGTGTCGAACCAACGTTTAAGTGACAATGTGGCCACACATTTTTTGTTTGATATTCCCACAAAGTAATGTTTTTCTTCAATAGGAAGTTTAGCTTTTGATGTTGTTATTACTAGTATGAGCAATAAATAAAGAGCACTACATTGGTAGTTAGTGGTCCTAGCAAATTAATCAGAGTGTTAATTGGAAGCATCTTATCTTGCTTGAGGTCACATTAAGATGAACCAAATATCAGATCGTAATCTTTCTCAAGTTTACATGTTGACAGAATATTCATTGAATAATGCTTAACTAATGCGTGTTGTTGCTATTATATGATGTCTTAGAAATATTTACTCATGTACGTCTTTTGGAAGGCGGAGCGCTTTATTTGAAGTACTAATATCAATATTAATCTTTCTTTCTTTCTTTTTTGAACTTTGAAAATATTTATTCCTCTTGAACTTTGCGGCGGGCTTAGTGCACTAAATTAATATAGACCTGACTAACTAATTTGGAAAATAAAAGCATGTTACTTAAAAGATTGCTGTTTTTGTATATGAGATGCTCGCTTTCTTTTGCTAATGGAAGTATTGTTCGTTAATTTTCTTTTGTAATAATATGGACATAAAATTCAATTGATATAATTCTTGCACGTCAGACAACATCTTATTTTCTCACTGTTAGGGGTAGAAAACTAGAAACTGGAAAGTTAGTTCAGAGGCATTCTTCTACAACAAAGTTACTTTGTCGCTAGGTTGTACCTAGGCGTACCAGATGAACAAAAAAAAACTATGGCTATTTGTTCAGGTTTGTAAGTTGGGAACATCTAAAGTCATATTAATGGTTTCTTATGTAACATCAGTTTCCTATTTTTTTGTTATTCTATTATTTATTTATTTTTTTTTTTGTAGAGGAATTAGCAGTTTCCTATTTTTATATGAATTGTACCTTCGATCTGCCGATGACTATGATTGCAACTTACAAAGTTGCATAGATAACTCATTACTCATACATACACATTTAAGAAAACCAAAGTAATGAAAACTCAGATGTATCAGAAATATCTATTTTATCTATTTATTATTAACCACCACATCATAACAGATTATAATATATGACCAGCATCATCATTTACAAATCTACAACAAGAAAAGACCCTAAATTAATGGACAAGTTTTTCTTTCTTCAATCATTCGCCTTCTATTAATTTCCCCTCAATCAAAAGCAACCTTTACATAGACCCCCAAGCAATTAATTAAATCGCCCCCACCACACTAAAAGGAAAGAAGTTATAGAACCACACTTCTATGCAGGCCGCTGGAATGTTCCTGCTGAATCAGCTAGGTCCTTCAAGAATGAAACCACGTCGTCTGACGAGTTCAACAGATACCTTGCACTAGAGCGCTTTCTGTTCACTGCACATGAAAAATAATTGTCACCATTCAGATCTAAAACTGATGACCCTTCTCGCCACGACACCGAATCCTGAGTAGTCTGCCATGCATTCGGTATTGGTGCTCTCTGTGCAGGCGCAGCCCGCTTGTCAGTCCCAGACCCACTTTGTTGGGACTTCTTGCTTCCAGATTGAGAGGCACGAGAAGAGTTGCGGCTGCTAGAAGCCTTCCCAGTTGGCCTTCTGTTGCCGGGTGAGGATTTGGTGGAATCAGGCCCTTTCCCTTTTGATGTGTTTGATGGCTCAGATGGAAGCTCGGGCTCAAAGAAAGTATAGATATCCTCGTCCTAGAAGCACAAAAAAATATATTAATTAATAAAGACTCCAGATTACTGACTACTTGGTCAAAAATAAAAGAAGAAATTTGTGAACAAACCTTTCCAAGAAAGTGACCAATGCAAAGAACATAATCAATTGGAGTAATCATGCTCTTGCTGTGCACAATCTCTCCTAATATACGATCAATTGCGGCACCCTGCATTCAAATGAAATTTGGTAAAGATTAAGAACCTAAAAAAAATAAAACTTCCTAATAGTTAATGATAGTCAAACAAAGGACCGCATACCTTGGTGACACCAACAGATCGCACCTCAACAGAGCGGCTGCCTTGAACCACATCAACTGCTGCATTAGAGATGGGCCCGGTCCACAGATGTTGCAACATGTCCCTAGCTTGGAGCCTGCCGAACTCCACATCTACATGTAATAAAATTATACATTTATAAAAATAAAGTTAAATTTCTCTGATTTATTTGCAAAGGGAGAAAAGGTGCCTGTTACAAAACTTACCAGCATATTTGTAATTCCAGACAAAGGACGTCTCGCGGTGCTCAAAATGAGATCTTGGCGTCCTCTCTGTGAAATACTCAAAAACATGCTGTGAAGGAAAATCACCAAGTTAATATTATTATTTTCACAGACTACCAATTATTTGCTAACCAATGTTATGTCTGGTGGTTCAGATTACACAAAGAAAAAAATTCTTATAACCAAATGTGTACCTTCACACTGTCAACCCAGTCCATGTTCAGGTGCTCCGGCATTGTGGTCATCCACTCGCCATCTGTTGGCCGCAAAAACATCCCATTTTCAGCAGCCAACCACATGTTGAATTCGCCAAAATTCTATTTGAAACAACTACATTAGCAAATTAACAATAAAAATAGCTAAATAACAGGCAAAAAGTTCCATGAATATTACGTCATCCAACACACTTCTGTCACTCCCACTCAGGACAATAACGGTTGTCTGTTTATCCTCACAGAGAACTGTCAGTGGACCTTTCAAGTCTGGATGCAATTTGAGCTCCATTTCTTTAATTTGATCGCCACCTCTCCTCCCAGATGACTCGACTGGTTCAGTCAATGTTGCATTAAACCCCTAGTTTAAAAAAGATATAAAAAAAATTATATATCTACATGGGGAAAAAAGAAATCTTGCTTATGGATTAAAAATCTGAAAGAGTGGTACCAAAATAATCAGCTTATTCTTGGATCGAAGATAACGATCAATGGCCGTCTCAGCAGGAAGAGAAGGTGGGACTTGTCTTGTTCTTAGCTGAGCCTCCACAATTGTGTCATTCAATTCACTGCAAGATGGAAAGGACTCTGTGTAAATTTAGGAATGATTCTTTTCATACAGAGAGGAAAGACCTAAAATGAGATCTCACCTAACAAAAGTCTCGGCCCAGTCTTGAGCAGTATGAGTTGTAACATGAGCATAGTTATGCCTATGCCGTTTTTCTCTCTCCTCTGACGTCATTTTTAATGCATGCTCAATAGATTTGGCCACTTCTGTTATATTCCATGGATTAACCAAAATAGCACCAGCACCAAGAGACTGTGCTGCTCCAGCAAACTAAAAACCAAAGAGAAGCTCATGCATTTATATCATAATAAGTTGTTCTATAACTACACCAAAAGAAACATGGAAGACTAATTCCAAGTAATTACCTCACTTAAGATCAGTACACCCTTTTTGGATCCCTGGCAAGCTACAAATTCGTAGCTTACCAGGTTCATTCCATCTCTGAGGGATGTCACAAGAGCCACATCTAACAAAAAGGTTAACAAAGTACTCTGTTGTTAAAATACATATTATGCAATTGTTTTCCTATTTAAAAAAGAAAAAGAAAATACCGGTTACAGCATAAAGAGCGCACAAAGCATGAAAATCGAGAGAGCGATCCTGAAATAGTTATTGAATATTAGTGAAAAACATTGATTTGAAAAAGATACAACGGAAATTGTTTCCAAACTGAAGAGTTTCAATATGTACCAGGTGATGTATTGGAACAGCTGAAAGCGTCCCAAATCGGCCATTGATCCTCCCAACGATTTCATGGACTTGGCTTGTTAGTTTTTGATCTAGTAAAATAATTTAACATGATAAGAGAGAGATTTTTAATCTATCATCAATCATGTCACTGACACAGAAACAGCTGGTCAAAAGTGATGGAAATGCAGCGCATTACAGAATATTCCCCGAGCATCAACTTTTTCTCATTTATCCTTAAAAATTTTTTAGAGCCACAATATTCGTAGAGAGTGTTGGTAGAAACTACCAAGGTTTACAGAAACACAAAATAAAATCTTAAACTAAAAAATCTTAACGAAGATTGCCTAGCCTATTCTCCCACTAAAACTACAACATATCTTCTATTTGAAACTACAACATACTGGCCACAAAATTGAGTAATAACATTGATTATGATCTCAATATTTGCTGGCCTGATAAGAGTTATTTGCCAGAATATACCTCAATAAAAGTATGGCTTGGAACTCCACAATCACATGGAACAGACTTCTGTATTTTTACTCAAATCTATAAAGGAGAGAGAGAATGTCACTAACATTCAGGCACATCTGTTCTAGTCGGCACTGCAATTTGTAATAGAACTACTTTGTCGCGCCAATCGGAATTCTCCTCTAGAAACTTCTCAAATGCTAATATCTTTTGAGGTATGCCTTTGATCATATCAAGCCTGTCCACACCCAGCATCACCTTTTATGGCATTTATTCATAAAAGTGGAAGTTAGATTTTTCTTCCAAAAAAGGAGCAACATACAATATGTTTTTCAAGCAACGCCTGATAGTTTTTATGTCTCCTTACCTTCCGGCCAGCAAAACGTTGGGTGAGTTCTTGCACGTGCTTTTTTACTGCTGGCAGATCTAGAGCTCTCTTGAATCTTTCAGAGTCTATCCCAATTGGAAACTGACAAATTAGCCTCGTATGAGTAATACACTCACAATTTACTAGATTGCCCTTATTATTTCATTGTTTACATTGATTTTTTTTCTCCTTTATTTCTTGATTCTATTGGGGATAAATAAGGTGAAACGCCATAGAAAGAAAGTCTTAAGAATTCAAGATGGTATAAAAATAATAAATAATAAAATTGGAAAGTAGAAAGAATGAATTTAGAAATGTACCGCTGCCACTCTGGTGAGCCGCCCTTGATCTTCCACTCCTTCAGGCGTACCTTCCAGCCCCAGGATTCTTGTACACGCACTCACAAAATGCCTCGCATAATCATATGTGTGGAAGCTAAAAAAATTTCAATTACTACAAAGGATCACCACAGGAGTTAATTTACACCAAATATCATACCAGCTGGTACACGGACTGATGCTCTTTCTTCATCTATTATTATCAGTATGTCAGAACTAATAAATTTAAACCAGAATAAGAAGGTAATATATATTGCCTTAACTGGACATCAGTATAGCACCTACAAAACCCATTGTGAAACCAGCTGGGGAAAAAAAAAAAAAGAACTCACCCGACCAAATCTGCAGCGAGGACAGACCTAAGCAGGTCAGATCGGGATGGCAGAGTGCGATAAATCTCTGACGAAGGAAAGGGTGTATGCAGGAACCAGCCGACTTTCATCTTGCTGTTGTGCTCTTTCAAACACTTTGGCAGGAACATGAGGTGATAGTCATGGCACCACACCACATCGCCCTCTTGGTAGTGCTGGTTCACCACATCAGCGAACATCTGGTTTGCACGCTTGTATGCATTGAATTGGGATTCAAAATTGCGCGTTGTAGCAAGTCGGTCCTCTTGTGGTAGGCCCAGGTAGTGGAATAAAGGCCAGAGGATATTATTACAGTAGCCGTTATAATACTGGTGCACGATTTCCTCGTCAAGGAACACTGGGATGCACCTCTGATATTTGGGGAAATATGTTGTATTTAAAAACATGTAAAACTGTACAAACCAGCAAATAAACTGTGGATGACATGAAATTTTGGAAAAATGATATGCCGAGTCAAACAAAAAATATTAATGCTTATGATCAGGTAGTTGGGTGATGGTTCTTTTGGTAATCAACAATCACATGCAATCTTGCCAATTTTACTTAAATAAATAATTATCTTTGTTTCCATTATCCAAAACAAGTTACCTTCTCAGCTAATGCTCGGACGAGAGCTCGTTGTCCAACTTCATCACTTACGTTGACTCCGGCCCATCCTATCCACTTAGCATCCACATCTTTTACACCTGATTGCAAAAGAAGCAAAAGTCAAGCCACAATGAAATAAAAAAAAAAAAAAAATGAAACAAACAGCTCGTTGCTCTGTTTTCCTAATACGAAATGATAAAAAAGTACAATTGCAATTGAACAGTGAAGTACATTTAATCTTGAATCACTAAAATTGTTTTTAATCAGTTTACATCTGAGAGCCATTACAAGGTCTAAACACAGGCCAAAATTAATCATAAAACATCAGAAAACAAAAAAGAATCCTTAAATGGAGATGAATTAAACCGAATGGAAATCGCACCAAGAAGAGCGCTCACGAGACCACCCGCACTAATCTCGAGAGACCATGAATCTTCTCCTCTTCTGACAGCTGAAACAGGCAGCCGATTGGCCACGACAAGTAGCCGTTGCTTCATATTTCTCAAAGTACCCCGCTTACCAAAACAACTTTCCTTCAAACCTCCTCTTAACCCCATAGTAGAATTAACACTACTAGGAGAGCTGCTAGTGCTATCATCAGAGCCCCCGTTATAGTTCTCCCAATCGGATTTGCCCGGCGTTTCGGGCACCGTATCGGGAGGTTCGGCCTCCATGGTGGGGTCAGAATCATCAGGCCGGCCGTTATCAGTACCGTTACCGGTACGGTTTATGCGGCGCAGCTCTCTCTCTTTGAGCAGCCTCTCAACCCTTGAGGGGTTGCCACTGCTGTACTTGTTTGCTGACATGCTCTGTTTCTTCTCCTCAATTCTCATGCAGCTGTACTTGGTTACTCACCTGTATAATAATAATAATAAGAAGAAGAAAAAAGAAAAACGCAGAGAGGAGGGAATTAAAAGCCACACAAATAAAATAACGAGAGGAAACAAAACCATGGTGGGTCCCGGCTGTAAGGAAGACATGTACATGCTTCCTACATCACAAAAATCTAAGACAGAGAGCGGCATCTCCCATTAAAATACTTCACAGAAAGAACTAAACTTGATCATACAACTTACGAAATTTAGAAAAAGGACGATAATAATCTAGGGTTGGAAAGGTAAGAACTAAGAAAAGGGGATCAATCAAATTTTGCATGAATTTTTTTATCTCGTCTCACAATAGTTTCCTTTTTAAAAAAATTTCTGATCAGATAGATATGCGCACAGCGCACTGTGCAAAATTAGAAAACAGAAAGTGGGACCCAATTTTAATTTATTAATTTATTAGTCAGAAAATAGGAAAGGAAGCTAGAAATAACCCATAAACCGGAGAGGAGAGAGGTGAATAAATAAGAGAAAACAAGGGTTGGAAGTGAAAGAAAAACACTTCACCGATTCTTTTTTTCTCCTTTCTCCTTAGCGCACCACCGATCAGAGAGATTAGTGCACCTTCTCTCTCTCGTCTCTCTTCTCTGCTTTCTCTCTATTTTGGAGAAGAGAAGAAAGGAAGGCTTTGATTCGAACCAAGAAATGTAAGAGGTAGTCGCCTATTTATAGCCCCATTCATCATAGGTTCACGCAGAGGTGAGTTTATGTGCGACTCGCCTCGCTGGCGTCAGCTGGAGAGACTGAGAGAGAGGGACCCACATTCTGAAATAAAACAGCTGTGGCGTCAGACGGTGCATGGGGACCGGGTCTAGGGAGGAAGTGGAGTGGAGTGGGGTTAAAAGAAGTGCAGGGAATTAAAAGAGAGGAAATTAGCTGGACTCCATGGCATTTAAAAGGCATGTATATAATGGGAATTGTATATATATTTATTCTCTAATTTGGAAATGGAATCCAAGCTGGGACTATGAGGCAGCACAAACAAGAGAATTGAAATTGAAGAACAAAAATAATGGTAAATTAGAGGGGAAATGGGAAAAATGTAGTGTAGAGGAGGTGTTGTAAATTGTAAGAGAGCATTGGAAATGGGTAGTGGTAGGAAGACTGAGGAAGAGATTTGAGAAGATCAGATGGGGGCCACAGGCCCACTAAGCCCGGTTTCAATTGAGACCATGGTCTCTCTCTCTCTCTCTGTCTGACCTTTCCCTCTGACTTCTCTCCAGATTTTAATGGGGTGATGAGGTAATGGTGAAAACCAAATGCATTGCGGATCATGAGATGGAGATTTTGTTGGGTCAAGTGGATCCTTTGTGGTTGTCATTATTCAATGCCTAATGGCTAATTTTTGCACATTATCTTACTGTGAGTGAACTCATGGTCTTTGTTGTGAGGAAATGTTTCTTTACTAGGTTTAGTGAATGTGAAGGAAAGAAGATTTATATTTTTGACAACTTGTGTTTTGTTGTATTATTTATGGTTGAACATGCATACTTATATTTAGAAATATGAAATTAGAGGCGTACGTAATTCTAGGAACAAAATTGCCAATCTAGTGACATCAATAGAAAAAGGCAAATATTATACTATATATTGCAATAATAATACATTTTAATTAAACAAAAAGATGGTTTTGTTGGGACAATTGAAATGAAAATTCGTTTATAAGTATGAAGTTCAAACCTAGAAACTTTTTAGCCAGCTTGAAGCCGCATAGGTATTTTATCAAATTTTATTTATGAAAACTGAATTCTAAGCATTTAGTAGAAGAGAGAGGAAATGAGCAAGGAGGGAGAAATATTGACCTCTAATATCTAGATTATAAGAATATTCAAAATCATAATAAAAATTTGAACATGATCTCTAATATCTAAATTATAAGAATTTTCAAAATCATAGTAAAAAATTGAACATGTGAAAATCCATAAGTTGAGTGAGGATAAAAGGAGCAGACATACCTGAATAATATCTTCTTTACGCTCAACTTTTTTTTATTATTATAAGTTTGTGAGATCATCTTGTCGGCGGGATCAAGACTACCCACACTTGTATGTTTTTATAGACGTAATGAGGATGCCAACAAATAGAAATAATTAAAGGTAATATTTAACGCATTCAATGCTAGTCAAGCATAATTGCCCTCATCTCATCGGCGTGACTAAGACGTTTCAAATTCCTCTAATTTTATAGACGTTATGAGTATATCGACAAATAAAAACCTTATACATCATTGTGTAATCAGGGGCGGAACCAAGTGGAAGCCAAAGCGTGCTTGGCATACTCAAATTTTTCAAAATGACCCTTATAAATTTAAAAATTATATACTAATTCTTCTAAAGTTTTGAAAAATTCTTATTCGACACACCCTAAAAACTCAATAAAATTCATACAATAATGTTTCGCCTACTCTATTTGAGAATTTTGCTTCCGCCCCTGTGTGGTTCGATGCATTTAATGCTAGTCGGGATGTTCAGCTTTAGTTGGCAGTTTCTTAATTAATTAAAATTTTAACGTTAGAAATCCTAGCAATACAAAAGTACTGTGCATAGATTTGTTCAAATGAATCAAAAAAATATTTACCTCAATTCTCGTCTGAATCTAAATGCAGTGGCGAGGCCAGTAAGAGGCAAGTCTGGGCACTTGCTAGGCTTGATTTTCAAAAAAAAAAAAAAAACAAAGGGGCCCATATATAGATATTTTAAAGGGTGCCAAGACTTAAAATTATATTGTGCCTATACTTGAGTGTTAAAATTAACTTGTGCCCATGCTTAAAAATTGATTGAACTCGCCACTGTTTGAATGCATGATATTTCTTTTCACCTAATTAAGTGACGTGGCAAGTTTAATTTGATTAGATCGATCTTGTCTCATTGAAAAATTACTACCGCGCCTTATCAGTGTGGCTAATAGTCTTCACATCCTTAGAGAAAATTCGTAATATATTATTAAGATTAAGGTTTGATAAACTAAAATTTTAGACGTATTTTTGTTAATTGATTTTTTTACATTGGGAATCATACCAAACATAAAATATAATTACTCCAACTCTAGTATGATATTGTTTGCTTGATGAGTAATGTGAAAAGTATAACGTGATTACATTTTATTTATTCTATAAACAATTTTTTTAACTCCTTGCTGACATGATCGACACTTCATATTGCAGTGTTCTAGACGTAATAGGATTATAGGAATTGAAACTTAGAAATTCAAATACATCATTTACTGTAACATTACATCTTAATACATCAACAAATAACTAATCAGTAGATAAGACGATTCTTAAGTAATATATATATATATATTCTAATAATTATATACATATTATTTCACATATTTATCGGATTATTGACAAATTGACCGCACGAAGAGCCGCGTGAGAAGTAAGCGCAGAAAATCGGCTTTGTGCTAAGGAGATGTGAGACAAGAGGCACGAGAATCTCGTGAGAAATGCGTGCATGAAAACAGGTTGTGATTTATGGTGTGCACGGGGTGGTAACCTTGCACCTCTCCTTCCCAAAGGAGGCGCTTTTCCTTATCCCCCGCTTCTTCTTTTGTTGAATTTTGACCCATTTTCCTCTCATTTATTTATTTATTTGCTAATTTTCTAATAGTAGGCAACATGCGTACGAATTTGACTATTTTGAATCGTAATTTCTGGAGTATGCTCTTCTGTCCTTTGTTCTGAATTGATCAGTCAAGAAACCCATTTTTTTTGGGGGCTAAAATGAATTCCAACTCTTTCATAACTAGGCCGTAAAACGGAAGATAAATATAAGATAAAAATGTTTCCATTTTTCAAAGTACATTTAATATTATGTTTTAAGTGAATGGATAATAAAATTAAGTCTTATTTCATATCTTTTATGTGACAGTTAAGATAAAAATTGTCCTCATAAGTTTGGTTTTAAAAGAAATAATTAAATCTTAAGCAAAATGATCAACACGTCCAAAATAAGTAAAGATAGGACTTATCCAGTTATCCTTATGAGTCGTGTTTGAAAAGAAATAATCAAATCAGAAGTAAAGTTATCAACCGGACTAAACCTTAATTATTTGGTGGTTAGATAAAATAAATAGATAAGAAGATAACTATCAATATCTCTATAAACCGTTTATATTATAACAACATTCCTTATGGGAATAATCTATTTCCTAGACTATATATGTCACAAGAATAAGGAGATAAGTACGACATCATACAAAAGTAGTGATAAAACTAATAATTTTGTTATACTTTAACTTTATCTTCTTTTTTTTATCAACAATATATAACGTCTAAATACAGTCCAAATTATCTTGCTTCAACAAGACCGAAATACAACATCGGATTTTGTAATCGCTAGTATTATTGTCCTAAAAGAAACCATACTTTTTTAATAGAACTGCATACTGAAATAAATAATCGAATATTAAAATTCTCTATAAAATATATCAAAGCATCAATTTTATTCACATGTATTTGAAATTTGATGGTCCAGAAATACATATTTCTATTAGAATAATTGATAAGAAACATTTCTTATCTCTTTATCTCAATTTCAGTTTTATGTGTATTTTGTCGTTTACGTGCAACCAACTGTAACCAACTACGTTTTTGTACCGACTGCAATCGAGATACCTGTACCATAGGCTCCGAAACTTCAACTCACTGTCACCATTTACTATATACTCGGAATTACACGAATTTTTTTAACAGCTAAGTTGTATGATGGGAATTGAATACATAAATACATAATAATAATAATAGTATTTAGTATTACAGGCCATTAGATTACAAGCACAGCTAGCGTTAGGCTGTAATGGATTTACTACAAAGCAGGGAGAAAGTGACACGCGGTACAAATTGCACAAGGCGCCAGTCGGCGAATAACAGACAGCTAAATTATTTGAATAGTCACACAAGTCGACATAACATGCTACATCATCAGTTCAGAGTTGGGGAGTTTGCATATGCTGTTATTTCGGATTATAAGTTACTGAATCTTCTATACATATATTTCGATATTTCTATAATAATTATTTCATTTTATGAATTGGTCGTGAGAAATTATTTTTCGGACTTTTCTATTTTAGAGTGAATTTCCATTACCAAATCGACTAATATGTTATGAATTGAATGGTTCAAGCTAAATTGGTGTAAATTTGCAATATGGTTTCGTAGTAACAACCAAAAAAAAAAAAAAAGGGCCCAAAATTGTTCATTTAGAATCCATATTATGCCATAGGGATGATGTCGATCAAAATTAGATAGATTTGATAGTAAAATGAGAATACATAATTTGAATTATTCGATTTTGATGAAAAATCATGAAAATTATAGCAACGAAACACTATTAAAAAATGATAGCAATGAATCAACCAATCAATTAATCAAATGCGTATGTTATCCAAAAGAAAATGTGAAATTATATAAGAATCTACAATTGTGTGTGCCATATACAGCATTTGATTTGATCAGAAGATGATAGTGGATTCAACTGGACTGGTTTGCAAGAAGTTCAGGTTTGACATGTTGGTTTAGAACTTGTCATGCATGCCAGTGGGGCTTAGACAAGGACAAGTTCAGATTTTTGCACAAGCTTAAATTTTAGAAACAATCATACGTAGTATTTTTTTTTTAGATATGAAAAAAAATAGTTGTTCAGCTTTTTATAGGTCTATTTGTGTATGGATTTGATTGTATCATTCGACTATAAAGGATTTTTTTTCCCCTTGAACATTATGGAACCATCGAATGAGAACAATGGATAGATAAGAAAGTTGGTTTGATCTAGTGGTAAAAAACAACGCGTCTTGAGTAAAAATTGTGGGTTTGAAATCGATTTGTGAGTCTTTTTTGAACATTTAATTTAAAAATAAGTTGCGAGACTTAATCTCTAATTTATCTTAAAAAATATTGAATAGAGTATATCAAATATGTTACTAATTAACAAGACAATTATGCAACAATTTTAAGTATGGAGATACACGAAGGACATTGCTTTCGTAAGAGTGTAATTTGGGGAAAAAAAAATACTAAATCCGAATGCATGAGACTAAAAATATTCTAAGTTGTAGACTTAAAACATAATTTGTCATTTATTTAGGACTACAACCATAACATATTTATTTTGCAAAATATCCTATAGAAATTTAATATGTTCTTGAGTAGGCGGTAAGTTAAATGCTCCGTATTGTCAATATGTGATTTCCTTAAATATATTCATGTATAGTATTTTGTAATTACATATGTACAATGAAATATAAAAAAAAAAACATAAAACATAAATTTGTAATTCTTTTTAGAAGCTGCGTAGATAAAATATTCAGTGTAAAAAATATGGCGTGCAGTGTAAATGACTTCTGGGACCCAGAGACAGTTATGATTCTCAGGCTGCTGTGCTTTGTAGAATTATCCTGCCATCCTTTAATCCAACTGGATTTTTTCTCTCAAAATAATAATCTATATCATAATAAATAAATTAACAAAAATGAAAAATAAAACAATGAGTTAATACCCTGTCAATCTGTCAGTGATTTATCAGACGATGAGCTGTCTGTGTCTCGTACACCACAGGCACAACCCTCAAATCCCAAAAAGAGAATCCAAATTCTATCACTATCGACATAAAAATATTGGCTGCTATTTACGATAAGTCCAGCTCTTCTCAAATAATTCACTAGAAATTTGTTACTTTTTTTTTTTTCACTACTGTAATTTCAATCGTGATAAACTGAGAAATGATTTGTCCATTACTTGATATTGAAATAATTAACAAAATGACGTGACAAACAAATAGGCTTTGATCAAAATAATTTTTACACGGAATTTCAATTCATTGGAATTGATTTCTCAAGATCTCGTTGGGTCCAAATAAAATGCGTGACCAACTGGATCAGATAGACCCATTCGATCCTACGCGTAGGACTTAAGTATTTTTTATGGAATAATGTCATTTCATTACAATCTTTTAGAAATAACTTTAATTCGAAATAACACTGATATTTAAACAGTATAATTAGAATGACAATAATGCCAAATGATATAAGCAAAAACTTATTTAAAAAATTATTTTAACAAAGTTAGTTTGGCCACCATTACCGTTTTGTAAATGCAAATTTAAAACCGATTAAGTGGATTTTTTTTAAAAAAAAAAGAAAAATCTGACCTCTTTCTTTACTAAATAAAATACTTTTAAAAATACCAATTAATTCACATTTTAACCATCAATAAATAACTATGCAAAAATCTTGGATTCCGATTTCTGGGATAAATTGTAGACAAGGAAACATCCGTATAGGGCCTGATAGAGAGAAACAGGAGCTGTAAAAGCAGTTGCAGGAGGTAGAGGCAAAGCGGTAGTGGTACTGAGGTGCAGGGAGTGGGGAGGGGTGGCCTGCAGATGTATGGTAGGTCCTCACAGCGTATCTCTCAGGTTGCAGTATTTCCACTTACAGTTGCAGTTGCATCAACCCATGGCCCCCATGGGACCTCTCACCTTTCTTTCCTTGCCTCCTTAATTTAATTCCATGCACATCTATATTTGAGCTCTATGTCCAAACGCATGCAATGTTTGAGGGGTCCGCTTGTCAGTGTAATATTTGGCAAGTCAGATAATCCAGTTGTATGAATTTTACATTAATTTTGAATTTGACATGCAAGTTGTTGCATGTAGGACCACATGCCTCTTTTGCAACATTATATCCTTTCTGAGAATGTTTTGATAGCACATCCAAATTTGATTGTGTTTGATTCGCACAAATGGGTCACCAAATTTAAATGGATCCGCATGTCTTGGGCTCTTTTTAATAATTGTTATACTACTAGGCCCCTCATATCGGAATATTCAGTTGCTGCTTGAAAAAAATCTTATAGGAGGCCGACATATCTCTTAATATAAGTTTTGAATTTAAGAATTAACAGTAAAGTTTTGAATTTAAGAATTAATAGTAGACCAATCAAAAAACTTTTTACCGTATACAATTAAGTCCTTGATGTTCATTTATATATTTTGTATTGTTGCTAAAATAAAAGAAAGTTGGTACCACTTTAGCCGATACTAAACTCCATGCATGAAAATATTTGATGAAAGTATGAAACTAATTGCAAGCTTTCTAAGTTTGGTTACTCAAGTCATTTCCAGAAACATTTGTGCAAACTTCTTCCACCTTCCCCTCCTTTTGTTGCCAGAAACAAAAAAAAAAAAAAGAAAAAAAAAAAGAGAACAATGTACTCATAGTGCTATAATTCAAAAGAAAAAAAAAATGATATTTCTCAACCTCGAAATATATCGAGCTTCTCATTTTCACTCGCACTTAATAGAGAGATTATTCGAGAAAAAGGAAGTTTACTAATGCACACTAATGGGACAATTTTAGTAGATATATGCTATATGCATGCTCGTTAGTATCATGCATGCATCTGCTTCAGTCTAGTATAAGATATTTTATGACTAGAGAATACTTTGTGTCTGTAATATGCTAAATGACTAACTACGCATCAACACATTTCTATATATATTTATATATAAAAAAAAAAACAGAAAGTAATATTCAGAATGAAATGAATGGTTATCAACATTTGATGGCGTCAGCGACAATTGGTATATATAGGGGATTAGCCAATACTTGTGCCTTCAAATTGTATAAATTTAAAGGAAATGCATCGTCTTACCCAGAAAAGTAACTTTATGCGGATACTTCAAAAAAGAAAAAAAGAAAAACTTTATTTTGAACTAATTTCTTAATCAAATATACTCTTGTCCGTACAAAAACAATAATCATCAGTAGCAGCTTTATTTAAAGCTAATTGACAGGGAATTTATTAGCGGCTTGTATTCAACTTCATTTTTTTTTAACATCCAAACTCAGAACTTCATTGTTTTTTTCTGCACCATTTTTCTTCACTAGAGGTGCGTTTTGGATCGTCCAAGAATAAAGTTAGGATTAGTTTTTTCGGAGTAAAAAAATTATTCCTAAAACGATCAAGAATAAGTTTTTTTGGATGTAGAGTGTTATTTCTTAAGTGGTCCAACATCCGAAATAAATTTTGAACCCTAGTTGAATCATATTCTTAATGAGGATTAAGAAATTGTTGGAACCACTTTTTAATCCGGACAAAAAAAAAATGATCCAAACACATTAGGAATAAAAATTTCTTCCGAATGTTGGACCACTTAAAAATAACACTCTACATAAAAAAAAAAACTTATTATTGATCGTTTAGAAATAATATTTTTTACTCAGGATAACTAATCTTAATTTTATTATTAGAAGATACAAATGCAACTTAGATTATTAGAAAAAAAAATGAGTATATATATACCATGCAATGTAACAAAGAAAAATCACGTACAGTAAATTTGATAAGCAAACGACACAATGTTTTTTGGTTTTTCCGAAATGTGTATTTTGGAGAATAACAGGAGAGAGGGAAAGAGAGGAAGTTATTCCATCAGCGCCTATCGCTGTCGCGTCGCAATCCCAGCAAAGATATTGTTGTTCTCTTACCTTTTCTGGGATAAGCAAGGGGATATTCTGGGTCTTATCCTTCTTTCACACTCTATTCTCTCGTGAAATGGATGCACTTGCACATCTATGTATGCTCAAATAAAGCTATATAAAGTTTAGGAAAGAGATGCCTTTGCGATGAGGTTGTGTTTGAATCAGGAAATAAAGAACGAGAGAAAGAAAAAGAGAGTGAGATAAGAGGAATCAGATACTGATATTATTTTAATACCAACCCAAAAAAAAAAAAAAAAAAAATCGACTGTGCACATACGACATCATTTTATTCTAATTGGATATGTGGTTGTAAATTGATAGTGTCAATTGGTCCAGCTTTATAGTGTCGGTATCAAACTACGTCATGTAGAATTTTTTTTCTTTTTGTTTCAAGTATTCTAGTGAAGATAGCAGTGACTATTGCTTGTCAAAAGAAAATAAAAAGGTACAATAGTGACTATTTCAAGTTGGGATCTTGACATTAGATTTTTGGAAGCCAGTTCGCATGCTATTAATCTAAAAATTCCATTACTAATTATTTTATATAAATACACCTCCACTCTCGGTGTCCACTTGAGACAAGTCATACATCAAACCACACTTTTAAAGAAAAAGAAATATCAATTTGCACGTGTAAAATTTTGCATTGTCCACTGAACCATAATTCGTTGTTCATTAGACCCTTTCATGACTTTAAAAATATCAAGAAAATTGTGTACTCATCAAACAGTTCTCATAATTACAAATGGTCTTGGATTAAAGATTCTTCATGAAATATTCGATAATACTATCCGTATAATATCTCATATATATTCGTAAACACCATCAACAAATCGATGAATCAATTATGAGATATTATATAGAGGAAGGTTAGAGTGTCCTAGAAAGCTCAAATCATTCATGCTTTAGTGATCTAATCTCTATTTTTGAACGTCAAAACGACTTATCTGAACCATTCAATGTGTTATCCATTGAAATCTCATTTGAAACTACATTTATTAACTTTTTTTTATAATTATAATGATATTTTCAAATTAGAGAGGAAATAATTATTCAATAATAATATTTTTTAAAAAAACATCATAATAAATAGTAAAAATTTGAAAAAAATTTTATAAAGTTTCATCTCCAATGATAATTTTTAATATGGAGAACATACTGAACAATAAGAATCTCCTTTTGAAATTAAAAATAGAGATTTAATTGGTAAAGCATGGACGATCCATGCAAGCACTTTAGCCATCATCATATTGTACATTAGGTCATATAGTTGAAAACAAAAATATTTTTAACTAATACATATTAATTGATGCATGAAATCTACGTCATAAAGTAAATTACTATATTATTTATATTTTGACATAATTAGTGTATTTTTGGTGTTTTGTTTTATTTGTTATTACATCTTAATTTAAAATTCATTCTTTTTTTAATTAATTGTGTAAATTTTGCTCAGTAATCACTAAGTCCAATATACTTAAATCCGTTTTTAATTTACTCTTTTCATGGGTTTTCCTTTCCTTGAATAAACCGAAAGGCTTGGACTCTCTCTATACAGATACAAACTTCATTTGATGTGGAAAATAGACATGCGGCTTTGATTTTACGCATTGAGTATTTTTTTTCCTTTGTTAGAACAAAAAATGCGAAATCCTTCGGTTTCTATTAAAAATTAAATATCAACAAGAACCTTCAGTTAATTTTGAACTCGTAATCTAGGCTCAAAATTAATTAATGAACATTGAGCATTATTATAATAAATGAACTATATATTAATCATTTTTTCAAAATAACAATTTTTCAAGCTGAATTCGGGATTGGGGTGAGGCACAGCACTGAACAGAATCTTTTGTGGCGCTCGTGGTGTGACAATAAGGACAGCTTTTGTTCTCGCAAGATTCTTTTATAAAAATATTTTTATATTTATCGTTATTAGTGTTTTGTCCTTTTTAGAATTTTCCAGAATAGATGTATAGACTTTTTTTTTAAAAAAAAATTTGAGAGAAAGCCCGTGGGCAATAAAGGTATAGAGTTTATTTGAAGAGGAATACCTCTTGTCAGATCGGTAAAGCAACTTATTAGCTTAAATTTAAATTATATTTAAATCTGTCTAAAATGATTTTAAATTGAACGTTCTATCTTGACCCACATATTAAAAGCTTTTGTAACCTTTTGAGTTATCATTTAGTGTAAGATCAGTAACTTAAACAAAAATGAATTATTGATACCTTAGATTTTACATTAACATATTTTACATTAAACAAAATCAGTAGTTGAAATACTCATTTCAAATTACTAATATGATTATTTTTATTAATAAAGCACTCGAATTTTCTAAGTAATGAGTTTAAAACTCATATGATCTAGATTATGTCAAAAGCAGAGTAACAATTATAATAGCGTCGTTAATCTCACTTATAATCCAAAATTATAACGTGTTAGCTGCAGTATGATATTGTTTTTCAAATCTGCTGTCTGAATTCTAAGTAATGAGTTTAAAACTCATATGATCTAGATAATGTCAAAATCAGAGTAACAACTTTAATAGCGTTGTTAATCTCATTTATAATAAAAAATATATATATATAACGTGTTAGCTGCTAACCTTTGCTTTTCTCTCTGCTGTCTGGAACAAGCAGTTAGACTACTGTCATACAAACCAGGAAGCCCAGCTTATAATCGGATGGCCTAAAAAATATTGTAATTAATTCCTGTTTATACATGGCATGAAAACGATCGAGAATGAGCTTAATAAGAGTATATCTTAATATGTTTGATGGACTAAGACATAAAAGATAACTGTCTGATTGGACTTTATTGGGGGAGTCAGCTATCCTAGTTTGCTTTTAACAAAAATTTAAAAAGAAAAGAAAAAGTACCTCATTAACCTAAAAAGTATACAATATAATATGATATAATGTGTGGGGTCCTTATTAAGCCTTCCGGAATGATCTCAGATATTTCTTGTTTCTTTAAGAAAATGATCGGCGTCTCGATCTTACCGTTCTTGCAATACACTTTTTCATCCTAGAATGGTTGATAGTTAATTCGCTAATTCTAGGCCTAAACAAAATAATAATAATAATAACAACATTTCTATATCAAAATGGGGGCAGCAATGCTTTTTATTATGTTTCCTTTTATTGTGAAGTAGAATATATAAATATATAAAGCAATATTAAAATGGAAAAAATATAATACTTAAAGAAATATGCTTAATAAATGAATTGTCAAAGCGAAGGTCCTTTAATAAAAAATAAAATTACTAGAACTTCCAATTAATGAAAGAAATGTCAGTACACTATATCAAAATTACTAGAACTTCCAATTAGTTATGGGGTTCATTGTCCATATTTTTTTTTATATAACTTATATTGTTTTCTCAATATTTCAAAGAAAAATAATCAAACTGATATATATACGTAGACCAGTTATTCCAATTTCCTGTTATCGCAAAATTCTGGACTATATGTTGTATTACAAATTTTAGAAAAGAACAATATATAGGTTTGTCGTGCTGTAACTTCAAATTAATTAAGAATTGGATGGTGTAAAAAGAGTTGACTATTTGAAAAAAAAAAAAAAGGTTCCCTATTACAAAATATTAAAGTTTCTTATAAGAATATGATGGATGTTCCACATCTATACGAAATTAATTTAGAACTTAAATCATAATCCCTCAAATGACATCAGATTCTAGCTAAGCACCAAAATTAGAATATTGGGACATATGTTCTGAGGTGGTAGTAAGCTTGGCGACACTAAATGGCCATATAATTTTATTTTGTGGAATCTGTATGACCCATGGCCAAAGTTGCTTGGTAGCTAAGGCTTTAATGATGAGATAACTAACTGATGCATGCCTTATTGGAAGGTGTATTTATTTTATTAAGGTGCACGCACGGCTGCCATACGAACAGAAGGGAGGTGCTAAAGCTTTCCCATTAATTCTCCTTGTCTACTCTTCTTTCTCTAAAGCCTTTGATGCTCCCCTTGCATACTTTTCTTTATCACATGAATACAAATGTAAAGGAGATATAAAAAGGATTAATGGCCAGAGTATCTTCCTAGCATTTTCTGCTTTTCTGATCGCCTTTGCCAAAGTGATTATCTGTGGTGCATGGTTTTTCTGTACTTTAAACTTTGTACAATATATTGTATTGTTCACATTTATGGTAATACTGTTGTTTTTATCTTTTGTATTGGAGATATATTTAACTATAGGTTGTTCTCCATGGTTTCTCTTTTTATATAGTTTGGAAAGTTGGAAAGCAAATTTTTAGCTTCCATCGTTTAAATCCTTACATTTGATAATACATATAGAAGTTGAAGTTGAGATTTAAAATAAAAAATCATGACTAAAATATTTCGGCATATTCTTTAAAGTTAAAAAATATATAAGAATTAATGGAATATATATATATATATATATATATATATATATATATATATATAGCACCATTTTTTAGCGTACCTAATAGATAAAAATCTTGTAGAGAGTTTTAATATATATACCGATATAATTAGTAGAAAAAAATTCATGATAGTTTTTCTTTATGATTAAATGACTAATTTATTTAATTAATATTTACTATGATTTGCTATGGTGGTGTTTTTGTTCTTAAACAAAGTTTACATATATATTTGCAGAGTCCAATCCGATGACCAAAATGTTTTGGCATAAACTTGGATATTTTAACTTTTAGATTTTATCTAATATTTAGTTTTTTAATCAAGACTTACGTATACCTGCACATCTAAAAGTCCAATTCATCCTCTCTTGAGCAAAATCTTATCTGCACAGAATCATTCATTCTAACTCTAAATTAAGTCGTATCAGTACATGAACGGCATGTTTCCGCACAAGACATCCCGCAACGGAATTCTCAAAGGTTCAAACTATGATTAGTTATGATCTCCAAAATAAACTATATACATGCACACTGCACCTATATGTAATTATACTTCAATCTCTTACACGTTGGTTATTGCGGCATGTTGTATATATTACAGTTTGAGTTGCAAGATGAAACAAAAGAACTCTTAACAACACAAATACAACAGGAACAAGACACTCTTGTCACAGAAGAACAAGAGCAACTCACCGTTTGGCAACTTGCACAAATCCTCTGCTAATATATATATACAACGGTTTCTCAAATCATAACCACAATAAATGATCTTTAGAGGCACTTTCGGTTGATTTCTTACCTCCCATTTTTATAAATGTAGAACTTTTTAGAATTTCACACTTCATTCGCCTCTCTAAGGGATTGGGAAGAACAATCTGACGCCATGTTAGCTTTCTACAAGTGCATCATAAATTAAGTTATTTTTTATTTTTGACCAAGCAAAAGTAACTTTACGGATTGAGAGCATTTTGTAAGGAAAAGGTGGGGTTTTCCTAAGTTAAAGCGAACTTAGTTGACACACTTATCCATAACAGGACTAAGCCAGCCTAATAATTAGTTATTATCTTCTTCTTTTCTAAAGAAATCTCAACTGTTCTATTCTATTATTCCAACTATTTTTTTAATTATATTTTCACCAAAAGCAAAGGTCAATTGCACAAAGTGTGCTTAGAACCTTTTTTAATGAATTAGTTTAACTCACTTTATTAAATTAATTGATTTGTCAAAAAACAGCTAAAAAGTTGGAAAAAATTAAGATGAAGGAAATGAGATGTCAAAATATTAATCAATTCTTACATAAAAAATATTTTGTAACTTGCTTTATGATGTAATCACGCAACATTGTGCAATTGCAGGTCTAGCTAGATACTAATTCTTCATGCTTATAAACTAGAAATATCGAGGGAGCTCTTTAACTTTAATCAAACTTTTTAGATATTCCTTCCATAATATATACCACTCCTTTTTGCCCTTCACGTCCTTTTATTTGTTATATGCTCGAGTCATATAGCAGAACCAAGTAACGAAAAACAAAAATGAAAATAAAAGGAGAAGCAACATATATCATGGTCAGCGTACTTAGTAATTAGGCCACCACAGTCAACAAGACAAAGATATATAGTTCTATTTTCTTTTCCTTTGCGCATATCACATTTTTAAACCTATATACCAAAAAAATATTTATTTTCCTTTTGTCCTGAGGACGCATCTGAAAAAGATATTGATTTAAGCCCAGTATCTCTTAAAGCAGATGTAGGCCCAAAATTTGACATTCGCTGGGCCTACATAGAAAGGCTGAAACCTTGAACAGAAACCTGCAATCTTATCAACGCTCTCTGTCTAATTTTTGATAATGTAAGTGGAAACAACGCATTAGTATTTGTTTATTTTCTATGGCTTCTCAATTACTCGCCTAGTCACCTCTGTTCTTTCTTATTATGGCATTTTTTTTTGCTTTTGTACCAATTTCCACGGTAAACTCTAATTAGTCTTTTTGTTTTGTTTGGCAAGTCCTGTGATAACTGAAATTCGAGTTTAGAGAAACTTGGTAAATTTGTGACATTTTATGGCCTAAAAACTTGTGGAACAGAAACTGTCCTTATAAGAAATATTCTTTTTTTTTTCTTACGGTTATTCAATTTAATTGAACTGTTTTGTCTCCAAAGTATAGTCTCATCCTCGAAGCTTCCGATGTGAGCATTTCTTTGCTATAAAGCTCCGTAGAAAATTGGGCCCTTTAGTGGATATTATGACGAATTAGGTCAATAGTCACTTAGTCAGCGAGTCAGCGTCTCTCCAGTTGTACGATTTAAAAAATTTAAGGCCCTATTAATTTTAAGTCCATAACTGAAGGTGCTGGATTTAAAAGCCCGTTTGAGTTTGTAGGCTGCAACAACCTCTAACAGGCTTGTAGTCAAGTACAAACGTTGGAAGATATTTTTGGACAGAATGTCACACAGACTCACACTCATTATTTCTCGGGACGTCAATACAAAGTCGCCAAAAACATATTGCCCGATATATATAAAATCAGTGGTACAAAATTCAGAAAGTAATTTTAGTTCTCTCTAGTTGTTATTCTTGTATGGATATAATTATGAAGATATATACATATTAGAAACAATATGAAAGCATACATGGATGGAATTTGGAAGGCATATTATCTATTATCCACATATATACGTACATAACCACATTGACTCTATTAATACAAAATTCAATGTACTATAAAACATGTTGCATTGAACGTGAGAGTTTAGTAAAATTAGTTCGTGACATCATTTTTTATCTAGATGTAATATATTATTTGGATGCATAAGAATAAGGTCCGGATAAGAATAAGGATCCTTATTCCTTATTCTTGTGCAACACAAACAACCATGGAATAAGGAATTCGGGTCCTTATTCCTATACCAACAAAACCATGGTATAGGAATAAGGAATTGGGACAAGCACACTTTCCGAGAATCCTTATCCCTATTCCCTATTCTACCGTGTATCCAAACACATATATTCCGCTACATGTGGAATATGAAACGGTTTTTAGTGACCGGGACTATGATTCTCTAAATAAATGACTTTCATTTAGGGAAAAAAAAAGTAGGTTACAAAAGAAACTTTATAATTTCTACATCAACAATTAAAATTAAAATTCACTAAATTAACCATTTATTAATGTCAGTAGTATATCAAAATTCACCCATACTCGCCTATTCTTTTAAATTGACTTCCCAATAATCAAACAAATAGAACTCAATTATGTATACTAACTAGCTCAAAGTCTCTCATCATAAATTAAAAATTCATATTTCAAAGAAAACAAACGAAAATAAGGTCATTTCATTTTTCTTTCGTATTTATTTTGTCCTTCATTTTAGTTTTAACGGAAGGCCAGCGTCTCTGCCAGCTTCAAAATAAAAAATAAAAAAAATCTAAATTTTAGTCCTACATTAGTTAAGTCTCATTATAATTAATATAATTAAACTAATTAGATAAATATGAGATAATCAAATTAGAAGATTTCCTTTATGCAAGTCGTCAGTGGTAAGTTTAAAGTAGAAATTTCCGTGAGTATACACATAGTGGCGTCACAATTACTTTAGACCCTACTCATACTCTACCATTTTATCATACTTTCACATTTATTCCTTCAAGTCTACTATAAATTGCCACTCACATAACTCCAGTAAGGTTACCATACCCTAAAGTAAGCTCCAAAATTTGAAAATTAGATGGAAGAATTTCAGGAAGCAGAGATACTTGCTAATCTTGAGGAACAGCAATGGAAGCAGCGCTCTTCTTTAAAATGGAAATTGGAAGGTGATCGGAACACTGCCTACTTCCATGCCAAGGCTACGGCCAACAAAAAAAGAAACACAATCCAGCAAGTACTCTTTCAGGATGCTCTGGTTACTTCTCAAAGGCAGAAAGGAAGAGCTTTCTTTAATTTCTTTGCAAGCCTTATGGGGTCAGATTCTCAGACCCTTCCTGTCATGGATTGGTCCATGCTTTATCCGATGGCTGCAGCTTTCCCTGATTCCCTTACATCCCCTATCACGAATGCTGAAATTGCGGAGGTGGTCAAAGATTGGCCCAGTAATAAATCTCCAGGGCCCGATGGCTTCACAGGAGAATTCTTCAAGTTCTTTCTCCCTGAACTGTGTGATGAGCTGCGGCTATCCATCAATTAGGGGTTGCAAAGCGGCTCTCTCCGCCCGCTTAACACCTCCTTCATTGCTTTAATTCCAAAAAAAGAAATCCCCTCTCTCTCCTGTAGACTTTAGACCGATAAGTGTGCTGCATTCTATACAGAAGATAACTTCTAAAATACTGGCAAATAGGCTAAAACCTCTTATCTCCTCCATGATTCTCGATAATCAATCCGGCTTTGTGCAAGGTAGATTAATCACAGAGAACTTCCTCTATGCCCAGCAGCTCATTCACAAAGCAAAGAAAGTCAACTTGCCACTGGCACTCTTCAAAGCCGACATCCACAAGGCTTTTGATACTTTGAGTTGGAGCTTTCTCCATTCCCTCTTACTTGCGATATGATTTCCTTCCGTTTGGGCTAACTGGATGTTGACTTGTGTTCTCTCTGGCTCTTCCAAAGTGGTTGTTAATGGAGTTGCAGGGAGAAGCATCTCACTCAAAAGAGGGGTTCGTCAAGGGGACCCTCTTTCTCCCTATCTTTTCATTCTGGCTATGGATTTTCTTGCTAGATGGCTCAACAAGTTGGTCGAGGTTGGAGCCTTTCTCCCTCCTTTGGTTGGCATTAAACCTTGCCTTCTTTATGCGGATGATGCACTTTTCTTTCTCCAACCTTCGCTGCAACAGTGCCAAGTACTCAAAACTGTGCTCCTTGGGTTTCAAGCCTTCTCGGGCCTCACTGTAAATCCCCACAAGTCTGATATCTTGATTACTTTGCAGAACAGCAACTTGCTGTCCCTTCTCAGTGAGGAACTAGGTTGCAATGCTGCTTTTTTTCCAATCACGTACTTGGGATTGCCACTTTCAGACAAAAAACTTGCAAAGAGTGCTTACGCACCCCTACTGGCAAAGTTTCAGTCCAAACTAGCTGGATGGTCCGCTGCTATGCTCTCTTTTGCTGGAAGGCTGATTCTCCTCAATTCCTGCCTAACTGCTCTTCCAATTTACTTCATGTCTGTTTTTTGCCTCCCAAAGTGGGTTGTTAAGGAAATTGACAAGATAAGGAGAAATTTCCTTTGGAAAGGGCCGAACACTGCACATAAAAAGTTAATTCTAATTGCTTGGGACAATATCTGCAAACCCAAATCGATTGGAGGATTAGGGGTACTGGATATTCAATTACTCAACTTGGCTCTCATCTCCAAATGGTTATGGAGATGGCTTGCATTTGAGAATGCACCACTCACTAACTTGTACAATTCCTCTTCTTCCCTTACCCATCAGCTTGTCCCTGCCAATACAACGCTCTCAAGGGTTTTTCTGCAAGCTTGGCATTTATTCTCGATGGGCTTCTCCTTCTCCATCGGGTCGGGCAGACAAGCACTGTTCTGGCACCATGACTGGGGACTGGGAATCCTCAAGCACACTTTCCCACATCTGTTCTCCTTTGCCTCTGATTATCTTATCACAGTCAGGAATTTTGTGCGCCTTGCTTGGACAAATCAGGATGATTTATTCATGCCTTCTCTGCCTTCCTCGGGTCTGTCAACCTCAGAACTACACCAGCTGCTCCTGCTGCTCAATAATAATCCCAATCTCTTCCTCAGCTTTGATTCTCACCTCCCTGACAAGCCACTTTGGAAGCTGCACCCGCCTAGTTTCTCCTCTAATTCTTTTTATAAATTCTTCAAGACTACCCCTGCTCCCCTCTCAAACCTAAGGCTAATTTGGAAACTAAAAGCACCACCCAGGATGATTGTTTTTGCTTGGCAGCTGCTTCAGCACAGAATTCCAACTCAGGATGTTCTTCAGAAGAGAGGATGGCATCTAGCTAATAGGTGCCCCCTATGCTATGCTGCGCCTGAGACACCTCAACACATCTCGCAGGACTGCCCATTCTTTGTTTCGACTATTCATAAGGTTTACCAGTTAGCTGCCATCCCTCAACCTTGCAGTGCCACCACTGCGTCTCTCTTGATGTCCCCCGTACCAGAAAAAAAAAAAAGCAGAGAGAGCTGTTACTCATCACCTGCTTTACCGTGTGGAGAGAAAGGTGTAACAGGATCTTCTCCTCTACTCACAAGCCTCCCTCGGCAATAGCTGAAGAGTCACTATTTGAATGGGGCTCCCTCAATGCCCTGCCTGCCTAAATCTCCTTAGTTACTGCTGGCTTGATTTTTTCTTTTCTTTTGATTTTCATTTTGTTCCACTTTTCTCATTTCTTTATTTCTTTCCAGGGTTTTCTCTCTAAACCCTCATTCTTTGTATTTTGTAAACTACCTTTAATTTAATTTATAAAAGTTTTGGGGCTTGACCCCTTGCTTTCTTCAAAAAAAAAAAAAAAAAGAGGAAGCAGAGATACTATGGCCTGAGCTTGACCAAGACTACAAGGAAAATTGCACAAAACATAATGCACAATCAAGGAAGGCCCAAACCAAACACACCATGCTGGCACCGGTTCAAAGCCTACCGAAAGATCGTACCGGTCATACATGCATGGACGCCCTGGTTGGCTGGTTTCAACTACCATGGTACCAGTAAACTCATGCATGATAATAGTGATCGTGATACTGGCATTGATGATGATGAAGCTGATGGAGATGATTATAGCGTTGTTGTTGCTAGCGGTAGAGCTTTTACTTATAAGGGGATGGTGCCACCACATGTTTTGATTTCAAAGAGGTATACCGATAAAATCACATCTTCGGTTTGTGTTGGAAATGGCAGGAGTCTCAAAAGACGCGATCTTATAATTTTGTGGGATTCGGTTTATCGTATGACTGGCTACATCGAGAATGATTAAATGATCATTGATAAATATTACAGAAAGACTTTTCAATTATTTGTTTGTGTTTAGTTAAATATTATTAGTAAGTTTAGTCAGAAACCAGTCCGTGCTTGAGTTTTCGTTTCCATTTGCCTTTTAGAGTTTTATAATTCAAAAGATTGTGATTTAAATGTCGATATTTGTAGCTAGTGCCTAGAATCAGTAGAGAAGGGAAATTGTTCAAATTTTCTTAAAATATAAGTACAAAAGACAAAATTATTTTGATTATAATTTTACATAGATTAAATTATGATTCCAATGGCAATAAAACTGTTGTGACTACCATTTCTGGGTTTTTTTTGGGGAAAATTGGATACAACCCCTCCAATCTTCTTCAATTCGATATAACCCATCAAATCTTCAAAATCGGATATAACCCCCTCAAATCATATAAGCCCTTTTAACTAATAATTTATAAAAAGTAATTTTTAAAGTTTCTGCCCAAAATATTCTCTCTGCCATTGCTCGTAGACCTTTCGTCTACCCTGTCCCTACCATAAGAAAGCAAAATTGAAATGTGAAGGAAAATGAGAAATTTTTCATATTTAGTTTCCGTAAATGAAAATGCTTTTAACACGTTTGATTTAATTAGATCTTATGATTAAACATTATTTTTCTCAATATAAATTATAAAACATTGATATTGCTAATAAATACATGATTCACATCAGAATAAAAAAAAATCAGGGATTGAACCATATTGGTATAAGTTTCATTTACATAGTTCTTCTTTTGTGCTTTTGAGAGGAGAGAGCTCAAATACTTGATATATAATAATCAAATCTCCTCTGGTCCTAACAAATCACCAAATTAGAAACAAAACACGGCAAACAAAAGGAAAAATAGTAATAGAAAAGAAAGATCTGGACCAAGCAACCAGCTTTGTTCTAACATAGCCTTTTGTCTTGTACTCATTCAGACCGTTTTACCATATAGAGAAAGAACTAAAAGCTTTCGATGCAAAATATATTAAATTTATCAGCCAACGACCAACTTTTAGCCAGAAACTTAGAAAATTAATATTTATAAATTAAAATATGATTAAAATTAGTTAAAATGACTTATATCCTTAATGTATATGATTTGAGGGGTTTATATCCAATTTTGAAGATTCGAGGGGTTATATCCAATTTTTCCTTTTTTTCCTCTAGGAGAAAAGAAAAGAAAAAAGTAAAAGCGAGGATATATGCACAGCGAATATCCAGTGGGGAAGGCAACTGATCTCCGTTACAAGGAGTATTTTAATAAAAAAATAGATTTCCTCAGATATTTTAATAAGAAAAATGAAATTATTTTTTTTAATAAGGAAAAAGCCCTAACGCGTTTATGGACACAGTAAATGCCCTGGGTCCTAACGCGGTCCATAAACGCGTTAGGGCTTCCTAACGCGGTCAACGACCACGTTAGAAGGGGTAACTTTTTGCAGGTTACCGTTTCTCTTTTTCTGGGCGCGCTTTGTTTAAAAGAGAGGGCAGAGGGAGAGTGAGTGAGGCATAACCAGAAGAGAAAGAAAGAAAGAAAGAAAGAAAGAAAAAAAAAAGAGAAAGAAAGAAAGAAGAAAAGAAGAAGAAGAAGAAGAAGAAAAAAAAAGATTTGAAAATTTTTATTAATTTTTTTATTAAATCCAAAATTATTAGAAAATGTGCAATTGTGGTATTTTTACCAAAATTAATAGTTTTGTTAAGCCAAAAAGTATTAGAAATTTATTGTTTTGTTAAGCCAAAATTTTTTGTAATTTTTTTTGTAAAGCCAAAATTACTAGAAATTATTAATGATAGTCAATTTCCATTGTTGACGAGAAATTAAATTAAAATAAATCATAGGCAATTTCGTTTTAATTTAGATACTTTTTAAAAATAACTTATTCACTTGCCAAAAATTATTAATTTGAAAGAAATTTAAATATATTGTTCCTAATTTATATTTGTCATTTGTGGTTGAATAGAAATGGATTTGAAACCACGCAAGGTTGTTACCGGTGTGCTGCTAGAGGGACATAGTGAAGTATTCAACCATCACATATTGAGGACACTGTACTGGATGTATCCGCACGACAAGTTCTATTTGGAAGATTTGGATGATGTATTTGATGAAGACAACGAAGTGTGGCAGGTTAGAGGACCGAAGCACTGGACCGACAAGGTGAAGAGGGAAGGGGGGTATCGCGTCAAGGTGGCCAACAATAGGACAGTTTGGCTTAAGTTGAAGAAAGCTTGCCCACCTGGATTTGAAAATCATCCCGCTGCTGCAGGTGACCCTTATCGTGCTTAGTTTTTCTATGTTTTATTTTTTCTTTTATATTGTATGTTTCTATGTTATGTTATGTTTTTTCTTTAGTAGTATGTTATGTATGTTTTTAAGTTTTTTATTGTTATATATGTTTTATGTGTTAAGTAATATAATTTTATGTTTTATGTGTTATGTAATATAATTTTATGTTTTATTTATATATTTAATGTTTCTATGTTATATTTTAAAAAAATCGTAAAAAACCATACAAAAAATTATAACAACAATAATAAAACATAAATAATTTACAACGACTAAACCACAATAATAAAACGACATTCTAAATCTACTTCTACATATTGCAGAATTTCATCCCACCATGGTTGCTTATCTTCATCTTTCTGTTCTTGTTGATTACTGGCACCGGGGTTGTCAGCGAACTGAGCGGCTTCGTTCCAGAAAGTTGCCTCAGCCTCTTACTTTTTTATCTCTGCCATACACCTTGCTGCATTTGCTCTTTGTATTGCTCTTTCTTCCTCATAGTTCCTACGCCTTGTCTCCAATTCCTCAAGTTTTTGTTTCTTTCTCCTGGTCGCCTCTTCTTCTTTTAGCTTTTTTACGATACTCTTCTGCATCTCTTAGCGCTTGCTGATGATACTCTTCTATTTCTTTTTCTCTTAATTCTCTTTTTCTCTTTGTCCCGAGCTTCTCTTTTTTCCCTGTCACGGCGCTCGTGGTCATGGTAGTGGTCACGCAAGATGGTTTCTTTGTAATTAAAAACTTGACCACACCTTTTACAGTTTACTGTGTGGTCTCCACGATAATTAAATGGTATTGGAATTAGTGTCCATGTCTGTTGTCCGGTGATCGGTTTAGGTGGCAAATATTCTGACCAGTCGTATCGCTTTGGACGGTTCAGCCTTTCTCTTTCCTTCCGTTCTCTTTCCTCTGCGCCACTTACGTGCCAGTGGTAGTGCATTCTTAACTCCAGGTCATACCACACTTCAACCACATTGTATTGAAAATTCTTTGAACATTTTTGACAGGTTGCGTACCATTCTCCTCTTTCTTTTTGTTGCTCGGTAAGAGTATGATGGAGGAATGAATTCCAACACTCAGTAATGGAAAAATTTGTCTGAGGAACGGAGTTATTATTGTTGGAGTTGGAGCTATTTCTTTTCTCCATGGTGGAGAACTTCTTGTAGAGAAAATAGATGAGTGCCTGAACCTTGGTGTGGTGGTTTTATATAGATGAGTTCAAAGTAATGTCGCAAACCACGCTTGTTCTTTTTACAGACCTCTGATCTAACCCAAGACATAAACCAGCCCCAAGATAAAATTTCTTCTTTCTCAGCCAATCCGAATGCAACCGAAATTATATGATTTTCCGGATCATAACCACAAACCACAAACAACATGCCTTTGTATCGACCTGAGAGAAAACTAGCATCAATGAAAATGACAGGTCTGGCCCACCTTAGTGCTTCTATGCATGGGCTGAAAGCCCATGCAGCCATCTTGAACATCCGAACATTCGGATCGTTCGTTGGCCAGGAAACGATCGTGTACTTCGTCCCAGGAGTGGTCGACTTCATTGCCTCCAAGAGTCGTGGAAGTTTATTGTACGACCCTTCCTAAGACTCGAACAATTGCTCGAGTGCTCTCTCTCTCCCATGCCAACATTTATTATAAGTGGGTTGAATACGTGGATATCTAGCCCTTATGAGGCATGCTATATCGTCGACAGTTTTAGCTGGATTTTTTTTTAATTCATCACGAACATGTTCCGCAATAAGGCTAACTGTTAGGTTTTCGTGACCGAATACGCCGGGCGGTCTGTAGCACGTATGCTCTTTAGGATTTGTGGAAATTTTTCAATTGGTATTCCAACTTTCAACTCTACCATACAATCGCCACTCACACCTTAGTTTCTGAATACAACTCGTTACGACTCTTTGTTTGTTGCTTGTTTCGGTTCTCACCTCAACATTGTTCTTGCAACAAAAATCACAGACTGCCAATATTAGTTGTTTCTTAGACCCAAACGTTTTACCAGGTCCGAGTTCCCGTTTTGACTCTAAATTTGGTTCCGGCCTACCAACATATTCGAACATCGAAATATCACACAAATCACTTATAGGATGGTACGTGTCCGTTCTTCCGGAAATGTACGTCTGGTCACAGTTTGCATAAAAGGGCAATTCTGTGTTTGGTAAGTCCTCTTCATCCGAAAATTCCTCTCCGGTGGGCAGGTCAAAATAACTCGCCGGATCTTCTTCATCGCCATCATCCTCGACTCGGAAATTATCTTCTGAGGAGTCGTTCTCGACCACAGGCAACAGTCGAGCACCACGACTATGATCTCCAACATTACCGCTTTGTAAAATAAAAATTCAAAATATTTAACATTAGTTCAATTTGAAACACAATTGCTATAATAAATATTATTCCAAAACATCATAAATATTATACTCACTCGTAAGGATTGGAATCTTGACCACCAAAAAGATTTAGTGTCGTGTTTGGCTCGCTACTACTGGGCTCATCAACCGGCGTAAAGTTTAGGTCTGGTCTCGTTCCGTATACGGGCATAAAATCAACGAACAGTTCAAGAATTAGTATTCCCCTCATCTCGAATGTCTGTTGGTAATAGTACCGCCATTCAGGTTCAGAATTCAGAGGGATAAGTAAAAATTCAAATCTACCGTTGACTATATCGTTGTAACGACCTTGAATCTGCACTGTATATTGACTTTCATAAATCTGAAGTCTACAGTATAATTCATTTCAGATATCGGCATAAGTTGTGGAAAGAGTACAATTTAGGTAGAAAGAACAACCAGCGAAACTTGGAGATGGGTTGACAAATACAGAAATCGAAGTCATTTTTTAATATACAAGGTAATGAATTGGATTATGTTTCAAAGAAGCAGATCCTATATCCTATATATAAGTTTATCTAACGCGGTTATAAACTTAGTTATTTCATCGATAGTTATTTGATTGAAATGACAAAAATTTTGATTTGAGGCGTTGAAATGACAAAAGGTTGTACTGGACCAGCTAACGCTATTAATAAACGCGTAAATGCATAGCTAACGCATTTATAAAGGACCTAACGCGTTATGAAGGACCTAACGTGGTTCTAAAACGCGTTAACAGCCTTCATAAAACGCGTTATGAAGGACCTAACTGTGTGGACTTTTTCGTCATTTCTCGAAGAACGATTGGATTTCCTCAAGAACGAGAATAAGCCTTAGATTCACCCCTCACGAACCTGGGTTCAAGTGCTGATGCCCCTTAATGACCAGAGAACATCGACTAGAATCCATTCTCATAAGGGTTTATTAATTTGTGGATCCTTTCTTTCCAATAGGCGCAAGCCCCTATTGTTAATTACCCCGTGGTTCCCCACGAGAACTTCTGATTAAGAGATTTGAAAAATTAAATGTAATAGGCTAGAAAATCGTTGTTTAAATGGTTTTGGTATTTGATAAGTAATTCATTTATTTTGGGCTTAAACTGGGCTCAATTGATGGCACCAAACCTAATTTGACGGGGCGCAATTGAGGATAAAAGTGATTTGTTTCTCTTGGCTTAGACCGGACTTAATTGATGGCACCAAACTTTAATGACAGGACACAATTGAGGATATGAGTGAGTTACTTCTTTTGGGCTTAGGCTGGACTCGATTGATGGTACCAGACTTGATTGACGGGACACAATTGAGAAAAACTAAGTATATCTAAATCCAAAACTATTTATTTGAAGCATTTAAGGACATCTAAAACTAAACTATTTATTTGAAATATTATATTTTGTTTATTAAGGGTTTGAATTTTAATTTAATTTATATTGATTTACTTGGGATTATCTTGATTTTTTAAATTTTTATTATTATTTCATTTTATTTTATTTATTATTATTTAGTTTTAGATTTTTAATTTGATGAATTTAATTTGGATTTAAGTTTAACTTGAATTTATCTTAATTTTTCAATTTTTTTATTATTATGTTATTTTATTTTATTTATTATTATTTATTTCAAAGATTTAATATTTGAAGTTTAAAATGCCATTTTTATGTCTTTCGGAGAAATTCTTTTTCTTTGATCCTAAATTTGAATTTAATTATTGATTTTTTTATTTGAATTAGATTTCAATATGTTTTTAATTTTTAGTTTTGATTGATTTTTTTATTTGGGATTTGGAATTTGGAATTCGTTATATAAAGTAAATGATAAGAAAATTATTTTTAATTAGGAAATTATTTATAAATTTAGTTCAGAAGTTTTATTAAGAGATTTTTCCAATTTATTATTATTTTTTTATAATAAAATACTTCAAAAACAGGAAACTCTTGATTTTTTTCAAAATTAGATATGAAAATAACATTGGATTTGGTTTATTTAGATTTTTAGAAATTTTTGGATATTTTATTTGGATTTTTCTGAGGTTCCTACTAATTTTGATGAGTTTTTGAAGTTTTAAGCAATTTAGAAAATTTGATTTTAATGAGAAAATACTTTGAAAATACAAAAGAGGAACAAATTAACATAATTTTATATCAAAATATCAGTAAATCTAGTTTCTACAGATTTTTAGGATTTTATGGATATTTTATTTTAATTTTTCTGAGTTGTATACTATTTTTAATGAATTTTTGAAATTTTGAGATGACGTGGAAAATCTTGATTGGTCCACGTATACGTTGATTGGGCCAGGGACTCTGACTTTACTCTGGACTTCGTGTGGCGAGTGAGTTGACCTGCCGCACGTTATCCGCCACAGAAGATCCAACCAGACGCGGATTCAAACCCATCTTCCTCCGACGACTCTGGCCTTTTTGCGAAAAAGCCCTCCGTTCTTCTCCGACGAAATTACGACGTCTCAGGCCGCCATTTCAGTCGAGATTTGATGAGTTTGGATCGTTACAGTGAGAGGAAGAGTTCAATGGGCTTAGTTCTTGCTATGGACCCGTGCATCGCCATGGAGTACTCGAGGAAGCTCGGTTCTCCATTAACGACGTTCAAAGCTATTTGGCCATCTTCCCTTGCCAGAGATAGGTTTATTGCACTGTTGGAAATGTTTATCGAGTGTCTGGAGGGTCAATTGAGCATGGAGAAGCCTAGAAGAGAGTGCACTCGACTGAGGTGCCCTGACCTAAATCTGGTCTGATTTGGGTTTTTGCTGTGGGGCCCAGAGGGCTATCTTCTTGTGCCAGACTTTGTGTAAATGGATTCAGGAGCTCAAGAACATGATGTTCATGCCTCTACTTCAATTTGGATCATCATAGTGCGCTGTGTGAGGCATTGGGACAGAAAATGCCAACTTTTGTATTTTGTTCAATTCGTGAGTTGCATGTAAGTGGATTTACAGCCACAGAGTTTGATTTAAAACTCTATTTAGGTCAGATTGGATGTGTTTTAAAATGTTTAAATTGACACAAGGAGTAAGAGTAGCTTTTCTTGCATTTTTCACAATTTTCATTTCTCATTTTTATGTAATTTTGCCACTGTTATGGTGATTTTGGTATTTAAATTGCTGTAAGTGCAGGAAAATTACTTACTGAGACCATAACAAACTTAAGGAACATACTTGAGACAATAAACAACAGTTACTAATTTTTTTATGAAATACTTGTTTATTTTCACAATTTCTGCTTAATTAAACAATAAGTGAGAAAACCTTTTACAATAAACCAAAAATTATGGAAGTTTGCAGAAACATTCACAAGAATATTTATAAACTTTTTACGTAATTATTTTTTTTTAGGAAAGTCCAAGATTTTGAGAATAATATTTTTAATTCATGAAATGCCCCTGTGCCTTGATCAATGTGTATAAAATTACAGAAAACTCTAAGAATGGAAAACCTTAGCCCATGCTGTCCAAGGGGTCATGTACCTGCTGTCCATACCTAGTTTTGTAAATTTATGCAAAAAAAAATCTTACTTTTCTATTTATTTTCATTTCGGCCAAATTTAATGTAAATGCAATACATGTATATTTCATGAATTCTCCCTTTGATTTCTCTAGAAAGAGGGAGAAAACCAACAGAGTAGACCTTGTCCCCTCTATTGATTACTCCTTAACAGTAGAGGTGAGGAAGTGGACATAGTCCCCTCCCTCTAAATGCACAATTTATATTAATATAATGCAGTTAACATTATTATAATTATAATATCATGATGCTAATGTATTAATTTATTTTCAGGAGAGGAATCCAATGGAGTGGACCTTGTCCCCTCCATTGCCCTCTCCTCTTACATGCTCAAGCTCACCATTGATGGGTGACCGAGATAGAGGTGCAAACAAACAAAATGACACCTCAGATCGGTTTAATTCACATTCATACTGAAAATTACCAAGCAAATTTCGTTTAATTTCACCTTTTCCTCTCTCTTTAACAAGTATTTGATGAAATGCCTCCTTTCTCTATACTGTCTATGCTAAATTCAATTTAATTACAAGTGTCTAGACCTAATGACCAATTACGGCTGCTCTCCTCTCCTCTTTCTGTGGCCTTGAATTGGGGTTTTAGGGCATCATTTCCATGGTCGAGAATTCATCTCCACTGTCTAATCCCCATCAACGACTGTGATTTGGTCTCTGATAGGGTTTGGTATTGGAAAACCAGGGGAGTCTAAGCGTGGTTTTGCTTCTGTGGAGTTGGGGAAAGCCACGTCGTCGAGTAATGCCAGGTTTCACTTCTTTCACCGGCCTCTCACGGTAAAATCGCAGCTCAATCTTTTTTACCCTGGGGAAGAAGGAGCTGACAGCTTGGGGCCCGCCTGTCGGGTTAAATGAGGGAAAAGAGTATGGGTGGAGTTGGTCTGCTGTGAGCCAGCGACGGATCAAAGGTTTCAGCGTTTTTGGTCCATGCACCGGGTGTAAGCAAAAATAGGCGGGAGAAAGAATTTAAATTGGCAGCGACATCTTCTCCCCTCTTGGATCCCCTGCAACTGGTCGTACACGCCAAGAATTGAGGATTTTTGTGGGATTTTCGACATTTCATTTAAAATAAATCATTTATTTTTTTGCTGCCAAATGAAAATAAATCATTTGAGGGCCTTCCCTTTGGTATTTTTAGATGAAATTTTATGTGTAGACTCAGAAAAATATGAGGAGTTTAATGGATTTATTCTTGGTAATTTTGTGGTGTTTTGGGGTTTCTTTGCAAAATATGGAGCTTTTGTTGATATTTTTGGCATTTTGAAATCATGATAATTCATCATAAATCTTAAGGGATTTTTGGATATTTTTTGGGAATTTTTGGAGTTTGTTCGGTATTTTTCAAGTATTTTTGGGTTTCTTGTATTTATTTGTTATAAAAATGGGTTATTATTTTATGTCATTTGGCACAATATTTTTGGGTCAAACACTAACGCGGTTCTCAAACGCATTAACAACCTTTTTAAATGGAGCGCTACAGTACAGCGGATTCTCCTGTTTTTCACTTTAAATAATTCATTTTTTCTTTGTTACTTTCATTCCCCCTTCTAAAGCGGTCGTTGACCGCGTTAGGAAGCCCTAACGTGTTTATGGACCGCGTTAGAACCCATGCATTTACTGTGTCCATAAACGCGTTAGGACTTTTTCCTTATTAAAAAAAATAATTTTGTTTTTATTATTAAAATTTCTGAGAAAATCTATTTTTTTATTAAAAATACCACCCGTTCCGAGATAGGAAAGACTAAGCCTCAAGAGATTATGGGCGACATCGATAATTTATTGATCGAGTTCATCTAAATCAATTTGCTGAATGGGTTGTTATAAAAATCTGTTAAAAAATGTGAGGAAAAAGATAGCATTCCTCCGAATTGTTTTTCTCTGTTCCTCTGACGGAGTAACAACTTTATAGAAATTCGGTCAGACAAAGAATATTTCTACTTTTCAAACTAATGTTCATCTAAAATAGCTTTGTTAGATATTCACTATTCTTTTTAAGAATCTTAGAAGAATAAAATTCCAATGTCTTAACATTTAAAAATCTTAACAGCTAAATAAAATGACGAAATAAGGCTTATGTTACTTCCTCAAAACATAGACAATAGTTTGTAAAATTACAACTTCAATTTTTATGTAATTTAAAAACTTTAGAGCTCAATATTTAGAAATTGTTCACATTTTAATGTATGCTCATAAAAAATGGACATAGATAACAGCTGATGATTTTATTTTGATATTTCAATTTTTATAATTTAAATTATTGAAGATTTAGCTAGAATGGACATAGAGCTCAATATTTAGAAATTATTGAAGACTCGTGAACTTCCCTCGTTTTAGAAATTTGGATATTGAACTTTCAATAAGAATAAAATAAATAGGAATATTAATTGTAGTCAATCCTGAAAATAGTTAATTAATCACGTACAATAACATTTTATTGGGAGGGATATATATTTCTTGGAAACTGCAAGTCTAGGATGCGCTAATCCGCCATTAATTTATTTTGTAATATAGTCTATATTACTTGAAAATTAAATAAATGCTTGAGGAACGAGGAATACTGATTTCAACCAATGCATGGACTATTTATTATGAACACCCCATCCAATTAAAACGAGGCCCAATTTTTTCATATTTTCCTAAGACAAAGTCTAAACGCAGATTACTTTCTTTGACGTGCATTCGTTTGGCATTGCACAATCTAGCTTCCTAGTTTTAAAACGAATACTTTGTCAAAATTAATTTTAATTCTAACATCAGCCATTGGATACGGCCTCAGGGTCATGCGGAACTCAATTCTTTGTCTGACCGAATTTCTGTAAAAATAATTACTCGATCATTAGTTTGAAAAGTAGAAAAATTCTTTGTTTACTTTGTTTTTTTCCTGATTAGTCATCCTACAAGAACAAAATCAGCCCTTAAAGAGCTGTTACTATTAATTTTACTCGTTCTCTAAAGTAGAAAGCTGTATTGTATTTATTTTGCTAAATTTGAGGAAGTTGAAATATGATATATATTTATGTAATTATTTTGCAATTGAAATGGATAAGTAAACATTTTTGTATAAATCAACTCATTGTTTTCGGGATTGCAAGTATGAATAGTCGAAAATTTTTGAAGTTTATATTTTGCATAGGTTGGATAAATCCGCATGTTTTGCACATTGATGCGCATACATATCTATAGAGATACCATGAAAATTGAGAATTATTTTATTATTCTTCAAGTGATTTAAATTTCAGTTCACTCAAATGGTGTTTTATATATATATATTTAATATTTAATAACATATTTACATTTTTGTTATTTTTCAACCTTATTCTTCAAGTAGAATTCTTGTCGATTTGAGATATTCGGCATTTCATAAGAACAAAAAATATCATATGATATTGCTCCAATCGTAGTTGACTTTAAAAGGTCGAATGGAATCTTAACATTCGTATGGAATCACCTATGTTGCATTGGTACGGGTACGAGTACCGTACCTGGTACGATTCGGGTACGGTGGTATGAAAATTTTCAAAAATCTCCGGTACAGGTACGATGATATATATATATATATATATATATATATATATATATATATATATATATATATATATATATATATATATTATTTGAATATGTTATTGATCTATAATTATTTATATTACAAAATATAATGTGTATAACATAATTTTGTTTAGCTGAGGCTTAGAGTTTGCACAAATAAATGACATAAACTTAGAATTTACACAAATAAATGACATAAACACTAATATCAACACGTTAACCGTTGACTGTTGACCATTGATTGTACAAATAGGATAGTGTTTATGTCATGGGATATATAAATAAGAAATATTATCACCCAAAATAGCAATTCCAGCACCAGAGCCGTGTCAACATCATTACACATCTCACGCAGAGCTCGAAGGCTCGCATACCTCACTCAAAGGAACGAAGGTTCGCGCGCCTCGTCAAAGGCTCGCGCACCTCGTCAAAGACTCGAGGGCTTGTCAACCTTGATCGTCTTGAGAGTTTGTTTGCTTATCTGATGGAATGAAGAGAATCCCTCACCTTGCCATACAGATTGAGGGTTCATCAACCTTAAAGGAACGACAGAACTATCTTAACTTCTACTGAAATTACTTTCACTAGAAGCTCGAGGGCTTATGATAGGACCTCGAAAGGTCTAGTAAAGATTCGGCCTTAATACAAGCTAGAAAGGTCCATTGAGGACCTGGCCTAATAGGGCCTGCTAAGGCCCATTGTGAATTCGGCCCAAATCTAAAATATTACCCTAATTATCAATTATAAAACATCTACCTCTCATCTAAGAGGGGGGGATTCGACCACAAAAAACCACCTAACATGAGCCTCCTCCCTTCCGCATGGGACGGTTGGTTGGCGGAGGGAGAGGTTCCATCCCCTGTTGATCGACCTCACCAAAAAGAGGTTTATCAGGTACGTACCAGGTACGGTATCAGTACCTGGTTCGTACCCGATACGGGTACGGCTGATGTTTTGAAGTACGGGGTAACATAGGGAATCACTGATTCCATGCATGCTCGAATATCTGGCGAATTATCCCATACATGAATTTTGCATCAGAAATCAGCGCAATTTTAATTTTAATTTTATCCTTTTTCTTAGAAAGGAGATATATACAGATATTTTTTTAATCTGTTGTAAATATAAAGTAAAGAAAATTGTCAATTGTGCAAGAGTCAGTCGTGTGAATTGAAGAAAATTAAAATTTGGTTCAGCAGGATGCTTCCCGGAACCTGGAAGAATAGAGATGTAGTTGTAGTCACATCGATAGCAGCAACTTCTTATTTTCTAATATGCCATTTTATTATATCTAAAATAACACAAATGCTTGAGGAGCAAGGAATTTTTGTTTCCCTGATTTGTGTTTCAATAATTCAGTATCCAATCAAAACCCACCACATATTATTAAATTTTCACCAATGAATAAGTCTAAATAATAAACAATTTCTCAAAGAATTATCCGTTTTTGTTATACAACAGCGTCTTTTCCTATATTATTTTTTAATGTTGTTTATAGTACAACAATGATAACCAACAAATGGGGCATTTACTCTCCAATCGTGCAAATTTGTTGAATAATAATAATAATAGTAATTTTATTATTATTATTATTATTATTATTATTATTATTATTATTATTATTATTATTATTATTATTATCCGTATCAGATACAAGCTATTCTTTTCAAATCGGACGATTAAAATCAAATACAATTAAGAAGCAATTAGAATTAGTAAAAATGGATGACTCGGATCTGATGATATCATAAATGAATATTCCACAGCTGGAGAGAACTCAAAACTGGGCCACGTCAAGCGCAAGTGTGCTCCTTACGACTCAGCTAATTCATATAATATTGAAAAAATAATATAATAATATTGAATCAATCCTTCTCTTCGCCTATAAATACCCAAGATTAATGATTAATCAAAAACCCTTGATAATTCAAACAAAAAGAACTCAATGGAAGAATTTTTTGAAGAAGACATCTTATGGCCCCATCAAGAAAGCCCGGAAGAAATCGGTACAGAAGTCGATTCACACCCGGCAATGTCTCCGAGCGAACAAACGATATCTGCACCAATTCAAATTCCCCTCAAAGATACCGTCAGCCGGTCATGGACGGCAGGGTTCAACTACAATAATACTGGCCTCAACATGCAATATGATGAAGGCGATGACGACGGGGATGATTATAATGGTGTTCATGTAACTCTCGGTAAAGACATGCGCATAGTGCCGCCACATCTTTTAATTCCAAGGAGGAATGCCGATAAGATGGCATTTTCTGTTTGCGTTGGAAATGGCCGGACGCTTAAGGGGCGTGATCTTAGAATCACTAGAGACTCGATACTTCGTCTGACCGGTTTTCTCGAGAAATAATGACCCAGAATCAGTTTGAAGACATAGAAATACTTTTTATTTTTGTGTTTCATTGCATTGTTAATCAGCCCTTTGCGAGCTGTTTTTCATTTCTTTATTACAATTTTTGAACTAATTGCTATGTTTTTTTGGAAAAAAATTTTCATCCCCCTCTCCCAACAGTGGGGAATAGACCATTTTTGTGCATATTTACTTATTTCTGTGGTTAAGATACCCACAGCCAGATTATTTCAGTTTACATTTTGTTTTATATTTTTGGTTGAGAATTTTGTAAGTTTTTTCTCCCCTTTGCTTCTTCTTCTTCTTCTTGTACTATTCAGATGCATATCCATATTAAACGAGTGCACATATTTTAGGTTTATTTCAGAAAAGAAAAAACAAAGGAAGAAATCTTGCGCAAGAACTTCTGAGAGAAGACATGAGTAGATTGGCTCATTTCTCAAACTAGTTTAATTTCTCATATTGTAATCTTACATTCAAACTGGCGTCAAGAAATTCAACATATATATATATATATATATATATATATATAAAACCAAGGATTTGGCTTCTATTTTTCCTAAAAAAGAGGGACAAACATTCTATTATTGTAAAGTCAAAATTTGAAAGCGAGGCACCTGATTACTTATAATTTGAGATAATTTTATCAATGTAAGAAGTTCTGAAGAGAAGATCACTACTTTCGACTTACTGGACATCTCAATTTCTCTAATCCATTTAATTAACGGAAGGGAGAAGAACTGATAAACTAAGCCTTTTTTTTATTTTAAATGTCAATTGATTAAGGAGAAAGCACCAAGCAAAAAAACACGCAACAAGATATTAAATTGTATTAAATGCAGGTAATAACGATACTTATGAATATAAAATCTGACGTGGTTTCATATAGGCACCACGTAGATAGACGTCAGCGCCGAAGTTTATTTGTGAAATATTTCATATTTTGGTGTTAAATAAGTAAACTGTGCATAACTTGTGCGTGTGGATACTTTGATTTAACTTTTGGGTCACTTTCTGACCAAGCAGAATTCGAAATCAAATCTATAATTTGTTAAAAAAACATTTTTCTTGAATTTTTCATTGAAAACAAAATCAATTATTGAAGAAAAACCTGCATTTTAAAATGGGACAAATTTTACAATTATAATTTTGGATACAAATAATTATTTTCTTGTAGAATATTGTACAAAATGAAAAGTATCTTCAAATTACTTATTATTATGTCACGAATCTTGGTAGTATGGTTTTTTGGAAACATATATCGCAAGTCAAAATTAAAATAGCAAACTAATCAATTTATACCACAATTAAAATGGAATGATTTTTTTTTTTAAAAAAAAAACAGTATGTTAAATTTGCTGATGGCTCCGCAAATATCACTGCCTAAGCAAGTCAAACGAACTGGATGTCTCTTCATTTTAATATGTTTAAGGCAAAATGTGATACTCTGTTTTACAGTTATCATGTTGTAGAAAAATGGATGACAAGGTCCATATGAGGAGATAAATCGAACAGTGAGTTGAATGATTACTGCAATTATACGCGTAAGTAATGGGGTCCACACGCTTTGTTAGCGTAATATTTAGATGGTGATGTAATCCTACAATATAATTCTTTTATGTTATTTTCTACTCGCTCCACGAGTTGCTGCATATCTATGTAGCTTCGACAAGGTTAGAAAAGGAGTGGAGAAACTCTAAACCATTCAAATACTCAATCAATTGGTATAATATGCAAATCTTTGGTGTAGATCCAAGACTACCAAAATCTAATGAAACGGGTGGATTTCAACCACCTTTTTTTTGAAAAAAAAAAAAAAAAAAAACTCCGCTTGGACTTCATTTTCATGAGACGCTCAAGTTTTACATTAAGAAAGTTAACCATTGATATCAAATGTGTTTGTGAAAAGTCGTTTTATCTTTGCAAAACTTATCTAGACTAGAGACTAGAGCCTCGAAAAAAAAACTTTTACTTTTTACAAGGAGTTCCCTCAGAAGAGTCCTTGTGAAGATAAAGGCCCGTATATGTTGATTTTGGGTATTCTAAAGTGGCCTGCTTTAATTCAAAATAAGCCTAGAACTGATGAATTTTGAATTCTGGTCATTTTTTTTTTTTTAAAAAAAAATCCTTTCATTCTCACACGCAATACAATCATCACCACTGATGGGGAAAAAAAACATTTGTACCTAACAACTAACATATCCTATATTTCCGATGCAATTTGACCGGTTCCATTGATTTTGGAGAAATAGTTGTTTTTCTATAATATGATGTGTCCCCTCGAGTGGTTCTTTCTCTATTCCAATTTCTTGTTACCAATATATAGCTATGTTCCTCACATGCAAGGAAAAACACATGTAAGATTGTGCAGAAACGCCATTTTAATGCAAGGAAAAACACATGCCAATTTCTATTTGAGAAACAAGTCAATTTTCCTTGGTTTATTTATTTCCAAGAAAAACGAAACACATTGTTTTATAAAGAAAAATGAAAACAAGTTCCAAAAATAAATAAATAAAGGTTCAATCTGTCAAGAAAACTTCCAGCTTGCTCATATTTTCTTTGTAATATATTTCCTTGAATTTTCAATTTACTTCTCTTCCTATCCTAGCTATTAAAGTAAACAATGACCCTTCGGGTATGTTTCCTTTTTCTGCAGTTGGCTTTCGTCAGTTGCTTTCATTTATATACTTACAAAAGAAAAAAGAATACTTTATAGCAAAAACAATGAGATTTTTAAGCACAAATTTCTGTTAATTTGTTAACTACACAAAAGAATGCAATGTTTAAAATTTGGGTGTAAACTCACTTTTAGTGGAGCTTAATTTGAATATGTAAATTTCAACTAATATAGTAATTTTTTGTTTCAGTCAATATTACATCCAAGTAATTGCTGTGCTGTGCACTTACCTAGTCTGGGTCTTTTAGAAGTCAGCGTTTAGAGCTGGTCGTTCAAAACAAACAATAATATTTGTTTTGGCCAATTAATTTAGGGGCACTACCTTCCAAAATAAAAAACCTGGGACCAATGAAAAATAAGAAAATAGTCAAGATGGCATTGTCTAGTATGTCGTTACCATGGAGTAACATTGTTTTCATGACTGTTGGGCCACGTAAGATATGAATAAGAATTGATGGTTACCTACAAATTCCGTACATTAATAATATTTTTTATTCTACATAAATAATAAATAAGAGATGCTTGAACGAAGATAAAGATAATTTATTTTATTAACATTTGAATAACTTTGCATATTAGTCAACAAAAATATTTCTTAGAACTTAAAGTGATATTTTGTAACTTTTTCAATAGAGGATTGTTGTAATATTGCCTCTATCTTCGCTTTTTTTATAAATTATTCGTAGTAACAAAAATTATAAATTTTGAATAATAATATATATACCATTACATGTGATTTTTTTTACTTTCTTTACATGTACATAAGATTTCTGTCAATTCGACTTGGTTTCAATATGATTAATAAATTTGAAAAAAAAATTAAAGTCTTAAAATTGTTATGATGCCCAATGAAAGCAAAGTCGAAAGTTCGTAATTTTTTTGGTGTGCATAGAGATGATTAAATAGATGGTATTTATTTTGATCTTTAGAATTTCAAACTAACTACTGAAGTTTTAGAAGTGAGGTATAGTAGATGCAAGAAAAATAGATACATTTAAGCACAGTTCTCTATTCATCATCGATGCAAATAAATTATCAAAAATTAAACTGTGCAAAGTGTAATTAATGCAAACAATGAAATTTGGTTAATGAATTGAATGATAAGCCTAAATTACAAATATTTTTCAATTGAAACAAATTAATTGAAGTTGTCTAGTAATTTTTTTAAAATCCTGAAAAATGACAGGAAAAATAATTGTTGATTCCAACCCAAGATATTAATGGTACCAAGCAACCGCGTATAGTGTGATGCAACATCACAAGGGGATCGAGATACTTGCAACATTCCATTGTCCTAGTAATTAATCTGATAAAGGACCTTCTGTGTCATCAAGGTCTATGCTATTCTGTTACTGTGTCCCTAAATCGTGGGCCCGCCCTTGTTTAATAGCAGTAGCTTCAGGGACCATATATGCATGATAGGTAGGCTGTAATGAAGAGACATAGTGCACCATGTTGCTTCAACTGATTGTCACAGAAGATCAGTAATAGACCATAATCCTTCTCTAGTACGAAACCATAAATTCAAATGATTCGTCAATAGATCCAAAGCTTCTTCTCTAATATTCCAATAATTCAAAACAGTACCAATGGAGGAGTTCCAAGAGGCAGATATCCTCTGGCCTGAATCCATGCAAAAACCTAAAAGCTCCGTTAATTGGTCTACCTATCTCCAGTTTACACCTAGCCCTTCGAGTTCTTCTACATCTAGCAGTTCCAATTCTTCTTGCATGCAAGATGAGTTGCAAGAGTCTGAGCTCTCATGGCCCGGCAACAAAGATGACTCCTACTTCGACTCCGTTTTGAACATACCAGAGAAGATCTCAAGTGATGAAGAGTGGCAAGAGGCGGATGTGTTGTGGCCAGACCAAGGAAGCCTCAAGCACCATGATTTCAAGGTTGCACCTGAGAATTGTTCAGTTAGAAATGAAGATCTACCAATAATAGGCGAAGCAACGAAAATCTCTTCACCGATAGATATTCCTAAACGTAAGACAAACAGATTTGATTACTTCTTATAGCATTTAATCAGACTTGATGTTTGTTAGGAAGTAGGAACATTCATGTCTCTTTGTTTGTGTGTGCACACTACTGCACACCTTTTTTCTTCTTTTCTTTTTTCATTTTCTTTCCTTTTTCGGAGGTGATCGACTTCCTTGAGCACATGATGCTCCCTTTTTGTGCTATTTTTGTCCCCTTTAAGATTTAGGGAAGGAAATTTTTCTATTAATGAGGTAGCTAGATATGAAGTCAATTAGAGAGAATTTGATGCATGGTCATTGATTTTGTTCAAGGATTTGAGAATTAAGATGAATGTTCTACATGTAACTAAGATCATGTATATATTTGAGTGAGAGAAGAAATTGGTTTTTATAATTGATTGATTGATCAAATTGGTATCTCTTGTGCTTATAGTGTTGTTTGTATATATGTTCTTTTTTTTTTTTTGCATTCGGCATAAAAAAAATAGTGTTTTTAGCGTGATATCATACACTAATGGTATTGAACGAACAAATTAATGGCCTTCATAACAAATCTGATGAGCTATGGATATGGATAAACAAACCAAGGAAAAAAAAAAATAAAAAGAAAGAGAGAAAAGAAAGACTTTGACTGTTTCATATAACTAATTTAATTACTAAACAAATGAAGTATCTTTTCGCAAAAAAGACTTGTTCAAATTACAAAACTAAAAGAAACAACCAAGTAACAACGTAGAAACTAGCAGTAAGCAAATTTTCGCGGAGCCCATTGTGAAATTCGTAAACAACAAACTGCTTCTTAATTTAGATGCCATTTGTCGTTTAAGTTCCACGAAATTCCCAGTTTTGCTGAATGTAGCATTTATTAGATCACATATTTTATAAATACTGAATATTCAAATCATATCAAATTAGTCTTAGTTAAGTTATTTTTCGCATATTTGATTTTTGAGGTTTCTATTATATATATTGCATAGCTTAATTATTCTCCTATGCACACCCAAAAAGATGAAAAAGAAATATATTCAAAAAATCATGAACAAATAACTAGAAATATTTTGTTCAAAAAAATAAAAAAACTAGAAGGATAACATTAATCCTCAGGAAAGGAAAAAAAAAAAAAAAAAAAAGAGTGTAAATAAAAGAGTAACGGTTCTTCAAAGTATACCACTTTCGAGTTGGCAAATTGAAATTTTCCTTATAAAATCTTATCCAGTTTCATGTTGTGGAGTAGTAGTGTTTTGGGCTTATCTTTCACCAAACTAGCACTCAGTAATTAATTACTGGTTTGTCAATTATTGACTTGTTGAGGCAATTAAGGGAATAAATTGAGAATTCCTTCACTTATCTGTACAAATCAACGGTACAATGTGGGGTTCCCAAACGGACAAGGCATGCAAACGCCACAAAAAGTGTGCGTGCTTGCATGCATGCGTGAAGCATGAATTGGGGTCCTTTTCAACCAAAAAGAAGTTTGATAGAGTATGTAATACTAGCAAACAAACAAATTTATCTAATTAAATGCATAAAAATATCTAAATAAGTCCATGGTTTTCATTGAGTGGTGGAGCCCTCTTGCCTGGAGTTTGGACTTTGTAGCATCAATATCACTATGTGAAGTCATTTGCTTTAGAAGTTTTCATCTAGAAACACAAGAAATTTTAGTGTTAGGAAGTGGATGAGTTTTGAATTTTAGGAGGTCGTTTTATCTGTCTCATTCAATTAAAATCATTTTGGAAATTTGCCGAGGTAGTCGTACTAATTATTTTATTATCTTATATCTAGTCAATAATTCAATAATTATTAATAAAAAATCTGCAGAAAATTTGCAGAGTCCCATAAATCAAACGTTGATTGTCATTATCGACTCAGGGAATTTGCCATCGTAATACAATTAACTTAGAAAGTATATGAATGCTGAAATACTGAATTTATAAATCTAGAGATCCTACAAATAGATCAAATCAAATAATGATATTGGGAAGATGTAGGATAAGCGTTTCATAAGAAAATATTCTTCGCGCTTGAAATGAAAATGAATATATATAAAAAGAAAGATTAAAATATTTTCAGATAAAATGCACTTTGCTCACTAATGGTAAAAAAAGAATTCTGTGCATCAAATGTCATAATTTATTTTTTAAATTTTTTATAAATTTAAATATGAATTTAAATCTTCAATCTTGTTAGAGTATCAAATGTACTCTAAAATATAAAAATAATTTGTCTTTAATGTTTAATTTTAAATTTTAAAATATAATATAAAAATAATGTTGGATCATTTAGTGACACTCCGCAGTTGGAGTACCGAAACTCTCCTCGTCTATTATATATAGCCAAATATTATACGAATCTACCTTTAAATTTCTGGTAGTTCAACATTGAAATTTGTATTCTCTACTGCTCGAATAAATTTCCAAGTATAGATCAAAATTTTAGTCTGAAAGGAGCAGCCGGGAACGCTTTTATTAACTACGAATAGAAATTTTCAATGAAAACGTCAAAAGAGTATAAGGAAAAGAATGTGCACAATGGTGGCATTCTTATATGTGATATATATATTCTCGAGGAAATTTAATATTCAAGAGAAATTGCAAACTTTTAATAGTCATGCTTATTTATAATTCTTTCTTCAACTTTAAGTGTACTGCTTTCAAAAAATTGTTAAAAACGTGATTAAAAAAAAGTGAATCAACAAAACAATGCACTACAAGAACAAACTTTTTCCCAGTGATTTCGTAAGTTCCACGTAGGAAAAGATATTTTCTCTGCAAAAAATGAAAATAACAAAGGAACACGTATAGATCAAACTTAAAAAAAAAAATGTGCTCTAATTAACAGTGACGTTCTATTGATTATTTTATTTATATGAAACAAGTGTCGAAGCAATTAAATGTTATATTACTGATTGCTTAATTATGTCTTAAAATTATTTATATAGTCGAAATAACCATCCTTCAAAGTCTTATCTTTCTAATATCTCCGCCCCAACATACATTTTTTATGGAAAAATACGCACAAAAAAGTACACTTTATGCTAAATTACATACTTATTCGAATTAATTAATACTCGTATAATTTCAGTTTAGAATAACTATGTATTGAAATGTGTCAAAATATATTTTTTCTATGGAATAGTTGCCTTGAATTTCCAAATTGATTATTTCAAACCACCTTAGATGCACATTGGTTTCATATGCAGGATTAATGAACACTCATTTCAGTTGCAATGTATGCTTAATTATTTGAATAAAAAAATACAATCATCTGCTTCTTCAAGCTGTAACCTAGCTAGTCTGTAATCTTTCATATAGGCAAAGTCGGATCATATTCACGTTGGAGGTATATATTTAAGAGGTGAAGACTTTTGAGAATAACTATAATATTCTCTATTTATATATTGTTGGGATCTTTTGGTACTAGAAAAGTTATGCGTGGATTTAATCTATTTTCAATTCCAAGAGGGATAATTAAAATGGTGAAGACAAATAAGACATATGTTAGTTTATAAATTAAGAAATATAAATCCAGAAAGAACTTCCATTTAATTAAACATTACGGTTTGACAACCACTTTTTGGTAGACTTAGAATGACTATTTTAAATGTTAGAAAACAAGTATAAACCTGATATTATATTAATTAACCCTAAAGTTTCATTGCGAACCAAGTCTTCTTTTACAGATTTTAATTTCGATATATATGCTAATAGTAACGTCAGCAATTATCCCAATTTCTGACACGGATACGAATATTCATCTAAATTCTAATCATTTAAAATTAACTTAGGACTTGTTATCACACTAATTTTCCAACATAAAAGAAAAAAATATATATATCTTTTATTCATCGTCATCTTTGCCACTTATCTTTTTTCCCATTCGCAGACTCATGAGCATGGAAAGATGAGTATCTTTGTTCTAAATTCTGAAGCATTAAATATGTTCCTCAAAAAATTCTACAATTTTAGAATAAAGAAAGAATTTTTCCTGGGAAATGTTACATTGTCAGGATAAAAATCTGTTACATTGTCAAGATAAAAATCTGTTACATTGTCAAGATAAAAATCTGTTATCTTAATTTCCTCATATATATTGAGTCTCAAAATAAAACTGCACGTCATTAAAAAAGGGAAGCAAGTGCGTGTAGCACGCAAACTCTGAGTTGATTTGTTAATTTAAACATATGTTTATTCACTGAGCTGTTACATGGATTCTACACATCACGTGCACCTAGGTATAGGCTGAATGTGTGTCACACTCACACGTATCTAATATATAGCGCGTGTTCAGATAAGCGTCATAATTATTCCTAGATTATTTATTATACCGATGAATTTGTCAATTGCCTAATTGAATTAAATTAACATGTGCAATTTGATATTGGTTATGTCATTTTTATTTGTAGGCATGATTTTCAAACTCATATTATATCCGATTCAAATGCTGGTCTCTGAGAAAACTTGGAGGTGTCTCATGATATTATAGGGGTGTCAACGGAAATCATTTACCGTTACGCCGTTTCGTTTAAATTAAATGGAACGGTTTGTGGCATAGAAAATTATATCGTTTTTTAAGTGGAATGGTAAGTGGCATAGAAAATTATACCGTTTCGACTGTTTCAACCCCATTTCAAACCGTTTTATGTGTAATTTGTGAAGTGGAACGGTTGATGGCACGAAAATTTGTTTCGTTTAATAAACAAAACGGTAAGTGACATACCAGTTCATACCGTTATTTAAATGGCACAATAACGGTACACCCCTCTACCGTGGTCGTTAACCACGTTTGACACCTCTAGATAGGATATTACGAAGAATCTTTGTTACCAAGCTCAGAAGGTTGAAGGAAACCAGTCTTTAATTCAGACCAAATCAACAGTAGAATTTATAACATTATCTTTAACAATTCTTTATTAAAACAAAATTAAACCCGCCGTTTACACAAACATCCCCGCCAATTAATCTAATTATTGAGAACTTGAGAAGTCTAAATTTCAAGCGATACCTTGGAAAGCAATCCGGAGAATGCAATATCTAGGTTTTCTCCAATTGAAAAAGAAAAGAAAACAAACCTTTTCTTTTTTCTGAATTAAACACCAAATTAGCCGTTGGATGACGCAACGTTTGCTTGTTAGTGTGTCCATGACGACTAACCTAACTCATAGGCTAATCTATTATGCCTCCTCCCATCCTTATAAATACGACTCCAATTACCTCAACGAAGAGATATCAAATCCAAAACTACTATCAAATTTTCAAACCGACATGGAAGAGTTCCAAGAGGAAGATATATTTTGGCCTGAGGATGAACAAGACCAAGAAGAAGACAGCATGGGATTCGATGCATACTCAACAAAGAACCGAGCTCAACACGGCACATCGGCCCCGATTCCCATCCCGTCGAGAGGTCCTGTCAGTCATTCATGGACGGCTGGATTCAACTACCATGGTCATGGCATCAACATGCAAGATGATGATCATGATGATGATGGAGACGATTACAATGGTGTTGCTTCCGGTTTCGGTACACTTAGCAGGAGCATGGTGCCGCCACATATTTTGGTTTCGACAAGATACGCCGATAAGATGCCATTCTCTGTTTGTGTCGGAAATGGGAGGAAACTCAAGGGACGCGAGCAGAGGGTTATGCGAAACTCGGTTCTTCGTTTGACCGGTTATCTTGAGAAATGATATTATAATCATCATATGAGAAAACACAAATATAATGTTCCTTTTTTCTTTTGAAATTTTTATCGTCCTACAACAAAGTCAGCGTTTTGATGAAGAGCTGTTCTGTGTTGAATTTTGGTTTTAGAGGTTTGAAGATCGATGGTTTCTCAAAGGGAGAAAATGGAAAAGTTTTTGAGGATTGGAATTGTAATAATTTTGTAGATAGAGAGGAGCATGAGATTATTATCACTTGTGTATATAGTACTTTTCTTCTTTTCCTGAAAATCTGTTTCATTAATTAGAATTCTTGTAACTTCACTTCATTGATATATTGTTATAATTAGACCATTGCAAAATACTCTTTTGAGTTAATTTAGAATTTAAGATATATATCAGGCGTATCAGCTAAGCAGCAAGAAATTTCAATTATTAATTAAGCAATAAAAGATGGACCATTTTTGTTAATTCCCCGTATTGTTCCGTTAATTCTACATTTTCTCGAAAGACGATATCGTTTTTTTTTCTATGGATTATAGAAATTCCATCCATATTTTCATTATTTTGACATGTATGCCAAAAGTGGGAGTCCAAATTTGTATACTGGACACCTCCATTTGTGCAGTTTTGAAAAGAATGGGTTTATGCATATGAGCTGTGTTTTTTTATTTTAAAAAAGGAATCCCTTGACTTAAACTTGATTGGGTGAAAGGAAAGCAGCAAGCAATTTAACACGCAAGCAATTTATTCATTCATCTCTAATTCCAAATAATGACAAAATATGTCGAAGGTCCGTACGTGGTTTCACGTCGGCGCCACGTGTCAAAGTCAATGATATCCACCAGATGAAAATTACAAGTCAATGCAAACCATTACTTACTCACTTCCCAACTTTCTACTATTTCTTACCAACAAATGAGTCGTCATCATGTATGTAAGTATGTTTCGGTTTGGTGACCAAAGCTCCGGTGTGTAAATTATCCGTGCAATTTGTTGTGGGACGAGTTATTTAGTAACCTACGTTAAACACAAAACCGACCCTACCTTATTTTGGATTTTATTGAAGTTACAACATGATGATATTGGCCCATAGTCTCCTCGCAATAACCCAACATTACAGCCCACAGATGTGAAGCATTTTTGCATTTGATGTCACAAGAAGTGAAATTAGGTCTCGCGTAGCTATCTTTCTCTTTCCATTTTTTTAATTAAAATGTTTATTACTTCTTTTAATAAATTTTTAAGGTTGACTTCCACAGGGTACCACTAAATGTTTGTTATGTTTAATTTGTGTTATAATTATTTCATTGTATGATTATATTAACAATTTGAAGTGTTAATTTTCAGATCAAATCAGGTGCGTGTTATTTATTCTACTCGTCAGAATTCAAATTTAAAAGTTGAGATTACTCTAATATGTTTTTCTTTTGTACAGAACCATCCAACATGCCGTACAATTGAATTGAAATACTCAGTACTTACTATGCATCTTTCATTTGTCCCTCTATTAATCCTCAAACTTAATTGTTATCCCAAGGTTGGACCATTTCAATTCATACATTCCAAGTTCAAATACACATAAAGTGCAAACCAATTTATCAAAAAAAAATGGCGCATAATTTCAGCTTGAAATGAACGAAATTAGTAAGGCAATGATTTTGAAATAACAAATGTAGTCACGATGTCAAATAATTGGGTCGTCGTGGTTTTTGGTGAAATGACATCAGATATCTATTTGTCAAATGATGTTACTTTTACTACAATTGATACCAAATGATAACGTAAACTAATCTATTCATGTTGTGTTTTGAAATATGACACAAAAGATATCAAATGCAAGACAGATAAAAAATTAGTCCGCGGAAATTTCGACTCCCATATTAATTAGCTAGTTTGCATATGGTTAACATATTTTGTCACTCATGAAATTAATCGGTTTGTTGACCATTCATTATATATGAATAAATATGTGAACATTTTTATTTATTTTTTTGAAAATAAGACTATTTTTTTTTTTAGTTATAGAGACATAGCCTATTTTGCGAAAATAGAATACCTCTGTAATTTATAAATTTGAACATCAATATTTTTTAAAAAAATGTTTGAAACAATTAAGGTCAACTTTACTCCGCACATTTTTTTTTTTTTAATTTTCCATAAATTCTTTATGCGCGATTGGTTCAAGCAATCTATTAAACTCTGAATTACGCATAGACCACCACCATTTGTCAAATTCTTAGTCCTTACTATATACTGATGAATTATTTAATTTAAGTTTTCCAATGACAAATTACCGCTAATTAAGTTTGATTAATCAGCCATCAAATTCTATTAATCGGCAATCAAATCTGTTTCGTCATTTATAAAATCGATTAATCTATTTTAGTTATGAAATTCAAGCCGTTATATATAATATGTTAAGAAAATAATCGAAATTTGTGATGATATTATTCTTAATATAGATTATACTTTTGTATACTTTTTATTAATTTCTATATAATAAAATTACTTGACAAATAGGCTTTATCTAACTAATGATAATATTTAAATTAAATTAATAAAATAGCATATTTATTACAATTTTGTTTAGTTGGCAGCATAACGATTAGTCATTGGATGACATCGTTTCTGTCTGTTGAGCCCGGTTCGTTTCTTGTAGCATAACTAGATTATTATACTCGGAAAAACCAATCTAGCCTTGACCAGACGACCAATGTACGAAATAAACCAGGTCTACGCTTTAATATTATCTTTTGGTGACTGCTTTTACGGAGTGGGAAAAAAAAAAGGGTTTAACTACCATCCAGGTAAAAGACAAATTAGTTGCTTATAATTTACCATAAACTATGAAGTCACAACATTATTACATATCATGTTGCCATTCTTACTCAAACGGTCAGTTATACCAAAGCAGTCAAAGATAGTGACCGGATAAGATCACCAGCTAAGAGTTACTTGAAAAACATCCCAACTTTTTATTACTCAAATAGTACCGTCTTTTACTAGAATTCTCAAGCAGTAAATTTGTTCCATCTAACTAAAATTTCGACTATGCGAATAAGTCAAAACTGGTGCCAAAAATCTCTTCTTTGGATTTTCAAATATTTGTGATACTTTAGAATCTGAACCAGCGGCGACGAAATAGTCAGTGAGCATATATTACTAATATCTAATTTTTTTTAAGAAAAAAAAGAATTAAGTTGCTGGTTAGCAATGTATATTAATTGTGCATTAAATAATTTTGCTTGGGCAATCAAAGTAAAACTGACAGATCATTAATTTCGATGAACATTATAAGCTAATTAATTTCAAGCATATACTAGTTAGCACTAAATTTTTTTTAAGATTTCAACGACTACAAAGTATTAAGTTGGCCTGATATTTTTTTAATATACAAGTATAACTTTAAATAACGGGGATTTCATTGTCACGTTAGGATGATGCATGAAATAAGCAAGTTAAATTTAGACCATTTAACGCAAGAATATGTCATACTTTGCTGGATTAGTATGCAAGTGTACGTAATTATCCATAATGCTTAATGCATGAAATAACAAGCATCTAACCATTCATCAGTGCAAGAATTTCACATGTTTTGCTCCATTAATTGGTCTCCAAGTATACGTTACTTTGCATCCACACTAAAATATAAAATATCTCCAGTACAATATATACATTAGCCCAGCTAGTCAGTCTTATCTCTTTTTTTTTTTCCTTGAAAAGAATGGTGAAGAGAAGGAAAGGCTTTTTAAGGGAAAGGAAAAACCCAGTTTTTGACCCTGACGGAGACGGAGACCGCCAGATCCCTAGATCAGTGACATTTTGGGTTTTGCCCGCTCAGTGAGAACTGTTTTTAGTTTTCTTCTATGACTTGCTCAATAGGCCTTTTGTGCTAGAATTATTGGGCTCGGATTCACTTTTAGTGATTGTGATTTACTAAATACTAGTTGCAGCTTCGCTGCGCCTATATAAAATATAAAAATTTCTAATGTAAAATATAAAAAATCTATCGTAAAAAATTTGTTAAAATTTATAGACAAAAATTTGTAAGTTCAAAAATTAGTATTTATTCCATAAAAAGTCGCTATATAAAATTGGCATAAATTTTCTGCCAAAAAAAATTTTTGCTAATATTAATGAAAAAACTTATCAAATTTTATAGACAAAAATTTTTAAGGTCAAAATTAGTAATTTCTTTCATAAAAAGTCGTTATATAAATTTGACATAAATTTTCTACCCAAAAAAATCTTGCTAATATTAATAATTGGTACAACTATTTTTAATTGGTACGACTATTATTAATTTATTTTAAATAAACTATAATAAATAAATAAATAAATCTTGCTATTATTAATGATTGGTACGACTATTTTTAATTGGTACAACTATTTTTAATTGGTATGACTATTTTAAAGAATCTTGTATTATTAATGATTGGTATGACTATTTTTAATTGGTACAACTATTTTTAATTGGTATGACTATTTTTAATTTAAAATTAAAAAGTCGCTAAATAAACTGAATGGACCAGATCGATCGTAAAAAATGGACGGCTCAGATACTGCAAAAAAAGAAATGGCACGCAACTTTATTAATACTATAGATTTATAGTATTGCGCTCACTTTAAAGAAAATAAGGCCTTTTACTGTAGGTATATGTATTGGGCTCTTTATAGAAAAATATCTTACTGTATAAACAAGTCAAATTAATAGGTTTTTAAAATAAATTCTACTCTTTCAATTGGAAGTAAACTATTATAAGTTCAAAGCCACACTTGGTTCAAATATAGTTCAAAATTGTCAATAATTGAAATTTTATAAGAAAATATTATAGAATAGCAACGTGATACATTCTATCAAAATAACTTTTAGCTAGTCTTCACTTGGAGTAATAATACAATTGTCGGTGTTGCTTACTATTCCTGAAGAAACATGACATTATATTTAATTTTTTTATACTTTGCTCATATCTTGAATAATAATGTTGTTTGTTATTAGTAGTATTCCCTACCTATCCTCTCACCATATAATTTATACATTATTGTAGAATCCAAAGTACATAAAAAAAGGTCTGACTTTATTACATACAGCCAACATTAGAGCACAAATACTTCTAGAAAGTTGTAATGAGGGACTGATTTTGCAGTGTGATTAACAAGAGACACAAATATTGGAGGGATGTGATGCAATGGAAGCAAACGGAAATACAAGATCAAATAACTATAGAAAATATTTCAAGTGAACAATGTTTCCAACCACTCGGCGCCGAATTCGAATCCTCTGCACCGCTTTTTTTGGGTGCAGAGTGGACCGCTATCGATCGGAGACGTCCGATCAAAATAGACGGTTAGATTCCCTGTGCGGTTAAAAAAAAAGAAAAGAAAGAGACGGAATGGGAACGGGAATCGCTGAAAAAAAACGGAGATGGTTGCAAAGTCAAACCTCCTTCGCATAACCAAGTTCTAGCCGGCTTAATTGAGTACAATCACAAATTAAGCAAACGGAATTGCTTAGGATCATCCTATAGATCCCCATCATCCCATCATCCCAACGACTCTTTTAATGTTTTCCGTTTTCAGAAAGAATATACCAGTGCCCATCATCCCAGCGACTCCTTCAATGTTTTTCGTTTTCGGAAAGAATATACCGAGCGCCCAGGGTCCAGCATATTTTTCCGTTTATGGTTCCCATCATCTCCTCTCTTTCCCTCCGTCTCTCTGTTCCCTCCCTCCCTCCATCCATCTCTCTGTCCCCTTCACTCTCACGCAGCTAACTGTTGAAGCTAACACTATTGCTATTGAAAATACCAAGCTAACTATTGAAGTTACTAAGCTAACTGTTGAAGCTGAAACGATTGCTGCTGAAGTTAATAAACTAACTACTGAAGATACTAAGCTAACTGTTGAAGTTGCTAAGCTAACTGTTGAAGTTGTTAAGCTAACTATTGAAGTTACTAAGCTAACTGTTGAAGCTAGTTAATAAGCTAACTGTTGAAGAAACTAACTATTGAAGTTACTAAGCTAACTGTTGAAGTTACTAAGCTAATTGTTGAAGCTGAAACTATTACTGCTGAAGTTAATAAGCTAACTATTGAAGTTGATATGGTAATTCTTGTAGCTCGAATACTAACAGTTTCAGTTAAATAGCACTGGAGCATAGAAACGAGGGAAACAGAAGAACGGAAGAAGAACGGAAGGAGGAAGGACGGGAATGAGAAGGACGGAGCGCTGGATGGCGCTGGGATGATGAGATTCACGCGTTTTCTCCATGCGTTTTTCTGTTATTAATGAGCGGATGATGGAGATGATGGATCTAGCGGATGATCCTTATCAGGCCCGATTAAGCAAACCAGCCACAATAAAAGTTTTATTTTGTTTGGAGATACACACTATTGATAAAAAATATTGACGAAGGTGCCAATCAAATCCCCAACAAAAGGACATGGATGGTATGTAGCTTCCTATTAGAATATCAATTAATGGCAGTAACAAGATAAGCATCTCTCAAACTCGGATTCAAGCCATTAATGGCAGAGAAGAACCGACCAACAACAGAAAGAATAGAGAAAAGATAATTACCACAGAAGAAAAGAATGGGATGGTGGCTATCTCTAGGACTCTCATCTATCTCCAATCAGAATCAACCTAGCTCTCCATCGACACAACAACAGTCGTCGTTGGAATCTGACCCGTTGCACAGTATCACCAGCTAGACTAGTTGTGGCCACATAAACCCTCATTAGTCAGTGAAAATGAGGAGGAGACGGGGAAATGAGAGAGGAGCAGATCAGATTTTTTCCCCTTCCGTTCCGTCTCTTTCAAAATCTAACCGTCCATTTTGATCGGACGTCTCCGATCGATAGCGGTCCACTCTGCACCCAAAAAAAGCGGTGCAGAGGCCGCCCTTAATGAACACTAGAGAGTAAATCGCGCAACGATCAATTTCTTTTATTTTTTCTATTGTTGACAATCTATAATTGAATGGTAATAAAATTGAATAGAATCTTAAAAGTGATCTAAAATATTCGGCATGAATAGGTTTCTAATAATATTTCACCATTCATATAAAATTTGTTGAAAAAATTAATTTAGAAAAATGTCTAAATAATTTAAAAAGTTACAATACAATTTTTAGAATTTTAAAAGTTTAAACCCATGAAAATATTGTAAACATTGCAAAATAAAAGTTGGATATCATTGGATTTCGTATAATTTTGTATGCATAGATTTAAACTTTTATTAAAAAAAGATATAAATTTAGAAAGCTCTTTGAATTATCTAACATTTAAAATACCATTTTTTTAAAGTTGTAGAAGAAAAAAAATGTAAAATATTGCGGAAGTATAAAATTAAAAAAAGTTAGTATCTATAGAAGTAAAAGAATTATGATAAAATACTGTGGAAGTATAAAATTTAAAAAATTAGTATCATTATTTTTTATTATATTGTTATTATATATATTTTTTTATAAATAAATAAGTTTGGACAGATTTGGAAACAATTAAAAAAATATAAATAATAATTTGTGATGAAGGATAAAAAATTTTATGGCCAATTGAATTAATAACAGTACTCAAATAATTTTAAAAGTACCACACATTTGATATTTTACAAAATTGCATGATTGGATTAAAAATATCTCAATGATATGATCGAAATTGTTATAATTTTGAGAGCATTTATATGAAATTTCATGCACAAATAAAAAATTATTTTTAAAAATGGCTTAAGATAATTAAAAACCTTAAAACATCTTATGAAATTATGAATATAAAAAAGTATGAGGTTTAAAAAATTATTTAATATTTTTGTAAGTCAATAATTGGGAAATTTTTATCATTCATTTTTTTTTTAATTTTGTGAGATTGAATATATATATAATTATATATATATTTTTATATCAAAATTAATTTGAAAAGATCCTTAAATAATTTAAAACTAAACTAAATTTCTGCAAATATGCTTAATTGGACGCCTACATTGTCATACGAAAATGGAGACAATAATGGAAACGGGGTGAAATTTCATCCGCTTATTGGGGCTTGTTTAATTCCATAATCGGTGAACCCGGACTCTATATATCGGGTGTGAGGTGAAGGCAAGTGATTATGTTGTTTGGATGCGATGTGGCCGGCTTGTTGCTACAACACTAATAATATCTAAGATTCGCATGCAACTCATAATAACCAATCTCAATCTCCTCAGCATACAACTTGTTTTCAAAGATAACAACTTAGTTTTCTCGTATGTCCAAATCTTTTGATACAACTTACAAGAAAAATAAAAATAAATAAATGTATAGCATATCTTACCAACAAAATAAATAAAAATACCAAAAAAAAAGTATAGCATACAACTCTTACAAAAAAAAAAAAAAAAACATAAAAATTCATAGCATTCAAACCTGAACTCAAAGACAACAAATTAGTTTCCTCCGATGTCCAAATCTTTTGGTGCATCTTACCAAAAAATAAAATAAAAATGTATATTTGTACGATAAGTGTATTCAAGTGGTAATATGATTTTATTTTTTTCTAAAATGACTAAATTATATATTGGGGTACCAAAATATGCATTTGATTTATCGAGACATCGGAAATCAGGTCATGCATCATTTAGTTGAATTCCAAAGCCGGAATGAAAGCATTTATTTTCCTTTTAACACTACTAATTTACAATGCATAAAAGCATTTCAAAATTGTTGGCACTCAGCTGTACAAAAAGCTGAACGAGTAATTCATGATCAAAACAAGGACATCGATCTGTCATGAACGCCACTCGCATGCCTGAAATTTATTATTTTAAAATTTTATTTTGTGCAATGCGCTTTGGGAATTGATCGCTAGTTTAGCGCTTTGTACCGGGTTGATAAACTGTGTATGTTGTTTTTTTTTATAAATGAGAGAAGTGGCAGGGTAACACCTACTTAGTTTCAAAAAAAAAAAAAAACAAAAAAATTTGTGCAATGCCAATAATTGACAGGAAAACCGAATTAACTTGTTATACACTATGAACCTTCGAAAAAACTTATTACACACTATGTCCATACACTATTTATGTCGGATAATTTAATCGGCAAGAAAAAATATATTATTAATAATAACTCAATCACATAGATCCGAGCTAAACCAGTGACACAAAAAATCAAGCTCATTTTCACAGCAAATCAATACTTACTACATTCCTGCAAAACATCAACAACTCCTAACTACATAAATAACGAACCTAAACAAATAACTAGAATAGTTAATCTTAACTTAGAATATAGAGACCACGAAGCAAAAAATAAAACAACAGTCAGGCGTCTGTGCTCAGAAATTAACTTTTTTATTCGGCTCAAAGACATATTTAATAATGGATTCCTTAATTGACAACAATTCAGGAAACTCCTTTTTGAGCTTGGAAGCATCCATCTCATTGTTACTCCTTGGTGCCACAATAACCTTAGCCTGTTCCTCTAGTGTGAAGTTCTTCCATGTAAATCCGGGATCTATATATTTCTTGTACATCTCCAGGATTTCATTGTGGCTAACAACTCCAGTCTCCGGGGTTTGTGAAGTTATATATGCCACGTAGGTCCCGCTTTGCCATCTCAATAGAGAGTGGAAGCAGCTCATCCAATACTGTCATGCTGTTTGGTATGTTCACCACTTTGTCATACCTGGCAATTTTAGTGATGAAGTTACGGGGGTTTGACAGGTCAGATGAAATTGGCATGCGCACACGCAGTGTGCACACATTGTCATACTCTTTTAAGAGCTCTTCAACCTGGAATCAACATTTGACTTATAGTGAGGGATTGGATGTCAGCCACTCAGCCTTATTAAATGCAAGGACGTTGGCACAAGTAGCTATTAACTACTGTCTGTGTTATTAGGACTTGCATGCCAAAATGCTATTGTGGCCTGCTAGCATCACACTATAATACAAATAATGAGTTGATTTGTACTATCCTCAGCATTTATGTACTGATGCTTTCAATTTGGTTTTCTTTTTCTAATTGGAAATGTATTTTGGCATTCATTAAACTAAAAGCACTAATTGTACTCCACAAATAAGTAATGACCAAACTATCATGTCACATAACATAGAGATAAAAAGCTAGAAAAATATAGCAGCACGTACCATGGCTTTGGTCTTTGAATAAAATGACCCGGTGAAGTTTGGTTTATCCTCCTCCTTGAACCCAATGCCGGAACCAAGCAAGTGACCCTCATCATATTAAAAAATACAACCAGTTGCATAATTCATTAGCAACAAGCCATTCTCACGGCACACATCTGCCAGGTTTAGTGTACCGACCACATTGGTACGGATCGTCTCTTGTTTATGCGATTCGCACCAGTCAACATTTGGCCGACCCATTACACCAGCAGCATTAAATACATGGGTTGGTTTAACCCTTTGAATATCCAACATAAGGCTCGTCCGATCCTCAAGGCGACCGGTACCATACTCATAAGGTATATTTTGCTTCTCACACAGTTTCCCCAACAAGCCCCCAATCCAGCCGGTGCGCCCGTATAATAGGAACTTAAATTTTGGCTTTTCCTCTGAAACAGGAGCTGGTTCAGCAGTCTTGGCACTGTTTTCTTTAGGTAAGGTCGATCCAAGGGTTACCAACTCCTCTGTCCAATTCCGCTCCCCACCTGGCATCATAAGCATGCGAGGGTGCGGTAAAAGAGCTCCTGTCACATCACCCCACCAGTCCGGATGAGTCGTGTACCACTCCATGGTTTTCCTCAGGCCCTCTTTCCAAGTGGTACGCTCAGACCATCCAAGGTTTTTCAACTTTTGGTCGTCAACTCGTCAAGGAAGTAGCGCTGGTCGTTGAATGGGCGGTCCTCAACAAAACGGATCACTCTATTCGGGTCAAGATCGAAGAGCTTGCATATGTCCTTCGCAACATCTAAGACACGCCTCTCCTTCTTCGTACCAATATTGTAAACTTGGCCCACCTGAAATTTTTGTATTGTTAAAAACTACAAGTACAGACTTCATTTTGTATATATAGTAGTTGCTATCCAATGATAAGAGAATGTATTTTTCTTTTAATTGCAAATTAAACCCACTATGTCTTTGCATATAGAGAATAGAGCCGACATACTCACCTATAACTATTGTTCAACATTTCTGAAATAAATGCACAAAGAAACCAAACTACTCGAGGAACAAGGTAAACAAATATTGACAACTTTACCCCTGGATAAGAGCCCTCATTTCTTAGCTTTTCATTATTCCAAATTGAAACAAAGTAAGCCAAGAAAAGCTAATTATTGAACTCTTCAATATACATGACATACAATGTAAATATAGAAAAAGCATTTTGACTGACTTGCTCAACAATTAATACCATTACTCACAAATATCCTTCAATCATATTAGGTGCTATTAACAATAAAGAGAAGAAATAAATATATTGACAACCATGACACCTCCATTACAAACACTTAAAACCTAAAAATTATAACTGTTGATATGTTCGTTATACTTTAGATATGCTGTGTTTCAAAATTCATGCAATATGAAAACCGATTGGCCCTATGCCTATGTAAGCTACAAAGAAGTCATACAATAATTTCAATTTTATATTTCATCAATATTTGGGGTCAATTGTCAGAATTGTAAATACATCACCACCAGTAAGTAAAAATTCAGTGCAGTTCAAGCATACTTTCAGAAGTGCTTATATGATGTTCAGAACCAAAAAACAAGCTACGATTTTATTTGTTCAATGCAAATTTCCATAATTATAGAGACAGCTAAACTTTTCTAATTATTTGAATTGCCTAACCTCTCCTCTGTGAAGAATAACCTCAAACGCCTCAGCCACATCCTCACAATACAAATAGCTCCTCACATTTGATCCATCTCCATGAATGGGCAGCTGCATCCCTCACATAGCTAGCAGAATAAACTTTGGAATAAGTTTCTCAGGGAACTGGTTTGGGCCATAAACATTATTCCCTCTTGTTGTTATAGCCGGTAAACCATAAGACCTGCTATATGCCATAACCAACATCTCGGCACCAGCCTTAGTAGCCGCATATGGGTTCGTTGGTAGCAATTGAGATGCCTCATGATTCCCCACTACCGCATCCTCATCAGTCTCGCCATACACCTCATCAGTACTGACATGGATGAACCTACGGATGCCACCAGTCACCTTGCATGCTTCTAGAAGCACATGGGTTCCATAGATGTTGTTCTTGGTAAATTCAAAAGAATTCCCAAAAGAATTGTCGACATGGGTCTGAGCAGCAAAGTGCATTATGGTGTCAATGGATTCAGTTATAAGGAGGTAATTAACTAGGTCCGCACTGGCAATATCACCTTTGACAAATCTGAAATTGGGTGATTTGCGGGTTTCTGGGCTGACGTTTTTTAGTGTGGAGCAGTAATCAAGCTTGTCGAGCACAACAACTTTATAATCAGGATAGTTACGGACCAAACGGTTCGCAACATGGGATGCAATGAAGCCAGCAACACCTGTTATGAGAATGTTCTTCGGTTTGTATGTCGCCATGGCTGTTTAGCTCCCTTTCTCTCTCTGTTGTTTTGTTTATACCTGGTGAGGAAAGTAACTCATGAGTGTCAAATTCATGGAAGAATACAATTTTAGGAAATATATACACTTATGGTAAAAGAAGTGGGGGCAATTCTGTAATTACAAGCACTATAAAAAGAAAAAAAATGCTTTACTGGTAAACCTGGCTTATTACTGGCACTAAACGATTTCAGATTAATTACCAAGAAGTATTGATGACCCAGTAAAATCAAGACAAAACAAGTTCAGGATTGCAGAACCACTTCGAAGGAGCCAAAACTAATTTGAATTAAGTGATTCTCTGAAAAGAGTTTTAGATCAATTCGTGAATCACTATTTCCCAACGCGTATTGAATCCGAGAAGCTGGATCTAATAGAATTGTTAAAAATTACAGTAGCAAAAGACAATCTCGACATAAATTAGCTTAGATCTAGAATTTGATCACTAGGGAAGACACCAGATGAAAGAAACAGTATCCTCTTTCAATTACGATCCAGATTTACTGAGGAAAACAAGTAAAAAAAAATCAGAAACTTACAGAATTCGAGGCGGAAATCGAGAGAGAGAGAGAGAGAGAAACGATTTCACGGAGGAAAGATTTTTAAGTCTCGAGTGTATATATAAGTGGGAGAGGAAATGGTAAAAAAAATGAAGGGAATGCTAATAAGTGTGAATATATAATACTAAATTGGAAGGTATTATTTGTGCCGTGTGTTGTGGAATCCGTCCATCAAATCTAACGGTCTGCGTTATTTTCTCTCCGCTCCCGCTCTTATCGGATCGGATCTGCGTTAAAGCGCATCCTATAATCTCCGTCTCCTTCGTTTCTCCTCTCTGCGTGTCAGATTGATCGAGCAATAAAAAAGAGAACAAAACGAAGACCACCACTTGCCAACCTCAAATCCAAACCCGTTAGTGAAGGGAACGTCCGAACCAAATCTATTAAAGATGGATTGTCACAAATAGAATACAAATCCAATTCGAGCTTCACACGAACTAAAATTAACGAGAGTTTACATAACATTTCGGTGAAATAAAAAAATTAGGAAACTCAACTCGATATTCCTCGAGAAATTATAACACTATAAGAAAGATCTAAATAAAAGATGCGGGTGTGTTGTTTTGCCAGATTCTGTTCTGTTAACGGTGTGATGCTTCGCTGCAACGCTACACGCATGCTTCAGATTTGTACAGCTGTATGTCGCCGTGTTCCTATCTTATTATATTTATTTTATTTTATTTATTGTCTGAATGGATAGTGTAAATTATTGACTAATTAACTTTGCTTGGACTTCGTAATATAAGGTTGTCTTGTGTTTTGAAGAAAGAGGAGTTAAAGCCTCCTAATATTTTTAAATTATATTATATTGTGTTTTGGTAAGTTGATAAAAACTTTTTATAAAATATATATATAATAATAATAACTTTTTAAATTTTATACTTTCTTAATATTTTAGATAATTATTTACTTCTGCAATTTTTTATAATAGTATTTTAAATATTGGGTTGCTGAGAGAGCTTCCTAGATTTTATTTTTTTTATTACGTTTTATTTGTATGCTTACAAAATTATACCTAATCCAATAATATTGAATTTTCTTTCCAATGTTTACAACATTTTTCATGGTTTTCAGATGTTATGAATTCCGCAAAATTACATTATAACTTTTAAATTATTTCACGGTTTTTCAAATTACTTTTTCATCAAATTTTATATGAATGGTAAAATATTTTGAGAAATTAATTGATGCCAAGTAGTTTAGATTATTTATAAGATTATATTCAATTTTATTGGTATTCAATTATAGATTATCCGTAATTAAAAAATTAAAAATTGATCAAATTTGTAAAACTTAGAAAAATCTTAATACAATTGGTTTTGCTCAAAATGCACACAGTTGGTTTTGTTCTCGTAATTCTAACACTTTTTAATTAAAAAAATAATAATGACATGCCAACCTTAATACAGCCATTCACTTTCTATATATTAAAAATGACAGAGGCAATTAAGGTCCCTTGAAAACAATCCGAAGCCAAAAAAATAGTAATGACATAAATGACAAATGTAGTAAAAACGACACACATATCAAACTATTCAATTAATTATAACAAGAGATCAATTTTAAGATGGTTTGATATTTATTTAAATAACTACAATCATAATTTTGACAATTATTATAATTACACGTCGGGCTTAAGACATCTCTCATCGCGCGAAGCGTGAATACAAAGGCTAGTTATTTTCAAAGATATCTAATCACTGTAAATATTTTCACATACGTTTTGATAAAAAGGGTATGGTTCATCCTGCCCATAAATAATGTGTGAGAGCCAGACGCAACTGGCAAGTACATTTCCTTCGAAAAAAAAACTGGCAAGTACATTTAAGAGCAGAATGGTGCACCTTACCCATAATGTGTTTGCTTTAAATGTTTTTTTTTCTTATTTAAGGACGCAATCCTCTATATTGCCCTCACAAAATAGTAATTAAGACAAGCTGTTTTGCATGACCAGTTTAGATATAATATCCTCAATACTCAAAAAAAAAAAAAAAAAATCCATATTCTCAAAAAAGTTTTGAACTTACGTAATCCTCATTAAAAATCAAGTTCAACAATACTTAAAGAAATTATTCTCGCATGCTGATTTTTTTTTATTGAAATTAATAAGGCAAACTAGCTTGCAGTACCAATGTAGAAATATAATTATTATTCTATTTATTTTACTTTATTATTTGAGATAAGAAAGATTGATTGGACTTCGTTACTTTTGACACTCTTTGTTGCCTCTCTTCAATTTACTGATTTTTTTTCTTATAATTTAATGAATGACATATAAATGGACAGGGGATCACACTTTTTGTTACTTTTAACCACTTCTGATCAGTTGAAACTTATTTCAGAGTATTTTGTCGGTTCTGCTAAAATGTAATAAAAAAATTGTTGCTATTTATTTCATAGTTTCTAAAAAATCAATAAAAAAGTTTAATTTGTTCTAGTAATTATACTAAGATGTTCTACAAAAAGAATATATAATAAAAAAGAATTATATTGTATCGCCTATAAAAAGTTGGTTCTGCGTTGAATTAGGCAATTGCATTGAAAAAATGAAAGCAAAGATGAGAAAAGAAACACACACACTGGAATTTGAAATCGAATTAGGCAATTACATTGAAAAAATGAAAGCAAAGATGGGAAAAGAAACACACACACTGGAATTTGAAATTGAGCACACACATTCCAATTACCATCTGAATTGAAGAAAAACAATCGCCAGGATAATTTTAACTCGCATTCGACTTTTATATTATATACCTAATTAACATCTTATAACTATTATTCAAATTTAAAAATTAAAATTACAGATATATTTTCTATCATTTAAATATGATATTTAACTTAAGTAAATTTGAAAGGCAAACGACTCTTGATTATAAATAACCTACAATTATAATTTATAAATAAAAGAAGATTATTTGTGAAATTATTAAATAGGTAAGATAAAAAATTAATGCAGTTAGAACAATTCAAAACTAAATAAATAAAATTATATATCCTCCGTTTCTTATTCCATTATTCACATGCACGAACATCTATCAAAAATAAAATAATATACAGATAAGAAGGTGAATGGCACGTATGGGTATGGCCGCAAGTGTCGGTGCGTGTCAAAGGCACATGACATAGACCTGTTCAACACGCCAAGCAGAAGGTGAAGCGGAATCCAAATCTGGTGTCGCGCGACACCAGTTGTAGCGCAGAGAGAGAAAAAGATCTGGCCGTCCGATTTTGATCTAATGGATAAGAAAGTCCCGTGAATAATACCAGATTGATAAGTCCGAAAAAAATGAACCGTCCGATCAAAATCGAACGGCTCGTGGGTGCGCTACAAGCCGTGTAGCGCTACACCAGATCGGGGTCCGGTGAAGCGATGCTGCCTTATGCGCCTCTGGTGCGGCACGTGGCCGTAGGAGAAGTTACTAGTCTTGCACGGTCAAAAGTGCTACTTCGTTCCACGTGAAAACGGACAGCTTTGACAAGTGATAATAACTGATGACCCACTTGACTACCTCACCTTCTTTTGCGTTAAGCGTTCCCGCGTAAAAACATTTCGCCGAGAAAAACTGTTGAATAATCCAGCTTTTTATTTATTGGAACAAGTACTTCGAAACTTTCTTGTCTCTGTTGACATGCTTGCTTATATGGTAATTGGTAAGATCGGAAATATTCATTTATTGTATGAATAAATCGCGCCATTCATTCATAGATAGCGCTATCTTAATTGATTCCAATGACATCAAATACCACAACTTCATATTTCATTAATATTTAAAAACTTTTAAATGTAAATGTTGAATTTAAATCCTTGATCTTGTTAATTTAACGAGTTATGTATTTTCATATAAGTTTATAAAATTTAGAGTTGATTCAATACTCGATCAAGATGTCAAATTATATATGCATTTAATTGGTTTTATGCCACTGTGAAAATTAGTTAATTAGGGATATAATATTGTTAGATTGTTAATTGGATTTATGTCATTATCAAATTGTGTAAATTAGATATGTGTCATTATCTTATTGCTAAAAAGATTAAATTCTAAAAATGACATCTTGAAATCTCTCATTATTTTTAAAAATTTCCAAATTGCCCTTTTAATAAATCTCTCATGATACGTATGTCTTTGGATCTTCGAAGTTATTTTCTTGAAAACACAAAATTCTTTAACAAAAAAGAAGTTGAAATTTTAAAGTTGCAATGATTTAAATGGATCCTTAATTCGTCACAAACATATCATCTTTGAATGAACCCAAGATTGCAAAAAGCCACTCACATAAAACGATTTATATTATTTGCTTATGTTAATTTATTTTAGTTTTGTTCAGACCTCATGTTCGACTGGATTGAAATAAATATAGTAGCTAGCTTGGTTTTGGATTGAAATATATACATTCGCTGACGTGTTCTTAACTTTACAAACACTTTTATAATTTCAAAGTTTTGTAGTGGCATAAAATTAATTTGTCTTTTACTGATGATATTTTTCTAATTTCAAATTTTTGTAGTGGCATAAAACTAATTTGTCATTTAATGATGCCATTTTTCTAATTTCAATGTTTTGTAGTGGCATATTTAAAAGGATAAATTGGCAAATTAATTTTTTTGTGGCAAAAAATTAATTTTTACTATTTTATAATGGCATAAAACTAATTTGTCGTTTAGTAATGGTATTTTACTAATTTCAAATTTTCACAGTGGTATAAATCTAATTAACCCTAGAATTAATATGTAATGCTTAACCAGATTTGTTCAAAGTTTGATCTACTGATGAAGTATCCAATCGACTCAAAATTTTATGAAACTTACATGGAAATATATCGCTCAAACAAGATCAATATCTAGATTCAACATTTGAATTTTAAATTAAAAAATATTGATAAAATACGAAGTTGTGGGATTTGATGTCATCCAAAAGTGGTGAGTGACACTAGTACCCTCATCTTTTTCTTTATATGGTAATTTCTGTTAGTCGAATTTATCACATAATAATTTTTAATGCTCTAGTGAAGATTCACATAAGCTTTATTTGTACATCATATGCATACAATTTTATATATAAACACAATATTTTGAATAAGTTAAATATGAATTATATTTCAAACATATAAAAAGGTTAAATGTAGATAATGATCGATGATCAATTGACATTAATTTAATCAAGAAACACATAAAATACTATAAATATAGATAATGGTTAAATATATTGTCAGTTTAGTTTTTTTATTTTGGCAGATTTTGAATTGTTATAATAACTTTAATTGGAAAGTTCCCACCACTGATCTTAATTCCATGGGGGCTTCGGGCACGATTAATATTGCTTGGAGCATTCCGCTTCACTTTTTGTGACACATAAACCCTTTGTTAAATAAAGCAAGAAGCTTTCATCAAAAAAAAAATAAAGCAAGAAGCTGTGTGATTTATTCCCTCCGATAAATTATATCAGTTTCCATAATTAAATTCTCTTAAATAAAAGTATCAACAATTTTTAGATCAATTTGTTAGCCGCCGTATTTTGAAGAGCCAATTCATAACAATTATCTTAAAAGTTCATTTGCGCTCTCAAAATTTTTCAAGCGGTTGTCTTCATTCTCCAATCTCCACTTAAAAAAAAAAACTCGGCCCTCTCTCTTTTATTTATTTATTTATTTATATATTTATATTATCTTGTTATTTTTATGTTCCACCCTTTTCATCTCTTTCATTTAACTGATATGTGAAACAAAACAACTTGCATCAGGTCCCGAGTAATAGGATCGTTCATTGTAATCCAAAATCAAATCAAAGCACTACTCTTGCTATCTACCATCAAGCAATAGTTTCTAGACAAACGAAATGCACCAATTAGAAAATTCTTAACAACAAACAAAAGCATAAAAGCAATCGATAGTTCTACAATTTTGAGTTGTGTAGCAAGGAGGGGTTACTAAAGTAGGGAGCCAGTGAGGTTTAAACAGAGTAGTTAGGATATGCGAGAGAGATGTCACGAGCTGCCATTGGAGCTCGGATGGAAGTGGAGAATTGGAGGTCGAAGGGGAAGGAGAAAGAAGGCGACGGTGAGTGCGGGGGACAGGTAGTGGGAGAGAGGATGGTGCTCGAGAGATTTCTCTATTTCAGCTTCGCATCTGTCGCCTTGATGGATGGAGAATTGGAGAGGGGAGTCCTGGAGAGATGTGGAGTGGGAGGTGGGACCGTTTGATCAGGAACAGAGAGAAGGGAGATGGGATCATGGGATGCGACTTCAGGAAGTTCCCAAAAAAATATGCATTAATGAACTTTGGGCTTTAATGAAAGCATGCAATCCATCTTTGTGATTGATTTTTTCAAAAAAATAAAAATAATGAAAACAAATTTGCATAATATGCTCAATCATGCTCAGAAAAATCATCATTTGCACATTAGATGCCTATTTTCTGTATATTATCAAATACTTTTCAATAACTAAGATCTGAATTATATCTTAGACCATATAAAGAGCTTAAACATAGATATTTGTGTACAAGATTTCTTAAAATGCTCAAATGATGCTTAGAATAAGCATTAGTAGCACATTAGATGCATATTTTTGTGTTTAATCCAATATTGTTTAATAATTAAGATTTGAATTACATTCTATACTATATAAAGAGTTTAAACATACATTATTGTGATCAATTGACTTAGAATGAATACAAAATTAATTAAAATGCTCACAGGATCCTCAGAACAACCATTATTTGCGCATTAGATACATATTTTCTATGTATAATCCATATTGTTTAATAGCTAAGATATGAACTATATTCTAGACAGTATAAATAGCTTTAAATATAGAATATTGAATTCAAATGACTTAGAATGAATACAAGATTGCTTAAAATGCTCAAAATTATCATTATTTGCACATTTCACGCATATTTTCTGTGTATAATCAAATATTCTTTTAATAATTCAGGTCTGAATAATATTCTAGACAGTATAAAGAGCTTAAACACAAATTATTATGTTTAAATTACTTAGAATGAATTTAAGATTGCAGAAAATGCTCAAATGATGCTCAGATTATTTTTTATTTGCACATTGGATGCATATTTTGTATGTAAAATCAAATATCTGTTAAATAATTGAGATCTTAATTATATTCTACACCATGTAAAGAGCTTAAAAAAATATCACTGTGATCAAATGACTTAGAATGAATTCAAAATTGTTTAAAATGCTCAAATGATGCTCATAACAAAAATTATTTGCACATTAGATGCATATTTTCTTTGTATAATCCAATAAGTTTTAATAACTCAGATCTGAATTATATTGTAGTCCGTATAAAGAGTTCAAACACAGATTATTGTGTTTACTGATTTATAATGAATACAAAATTGCATAAAATGCTCTAACCATGCTCAGAAAAATCATCATTTGCACATTAGATGTACATTTTCTATGTATAATCCATTATTTTTTAATAACTGAGATCAGAATTGTATTCTAGATCATATAAAGATCTTAAACAAAGATATTGTGATCAAATCACTTAGAATGAATTCAAAATTGTTAAAAGCTCAAATGATGCTCATAATAATAATTATTTCCACATTAGATGTATATTTTCTTTGTATAATCCAATAAATTTTAATAACTTAGATCTGAATTATATTCTAGACCATATAAAGAACCTAGACATATATTATTGTTATAAAATGACTTAGAATAAATACAAAATTGCTTAAAATGCTCAAATTGTGCTCAAAATAATCAATATTTGCACATTAGATACATATTTTCAATGTATAATCCAATATTTTTTTTTAATAATTGACATCTGAATTATATTCTAGACTGTATAAAGAGTTTAAACACAGATTATTGTGTTTAAATGACTTAGAATGAATACAGAATTGCATAAAATGCTTAAATCATGCTCAACCTATTTTCTGTGTATTATCAAATATTTTTCAGTAACTAAGATTTGAATTATATTTTTAGAGCATATAAAGAGCTTAACATAGATTATTATGTACAATGACTTAGGATGATACAAAATTTCTTAAAATGCTCAAATTATGCTTAGAATAATCATTATTTGCACATTAGATGCATATTTTTTGTGTTTAATGCAACATTGTTTAATAATTAAAATCTGAATTTAATTCTGGACCATATAAAGAGCTTAAACATATATTGTTGTGGTCAAATGACTTCGAATTAATACAAAATTGCTTAAAATGCTCAAAGCATCCTCAGAACAACCATTATTTGCACATTAGATGAATATTTTCTATGTATAATCTCATATTGTTTAATAGTAAAGCTCTGAATTATATTCTAGACCGTATAAATAGATTAAATATAGAATATAGAGTTCAAATGACTTAGAATGAATAAATAATTACTTAAAATGCTAAAAGATAATTATTATTTGCTCATTAGAAGCATATTATTGTGTATAATCAAATATTTTAGACCGTATAAAGAGTTTCAACACAGATTATTGTTTTTAAATGTCTTAGAATGAATTCAAAATTCCATAAAATAGTCAAATGATGCTTAATTATTTTTTGCACATTAGATGCATATTTTCTATGTATAATCAAATATTTTTTAAATAACTGAGATATTAATTATATCCTAGACCATATAAAGAGCTTAAACATATATTATTGTGATCAAATGACTTAAATTATACCAAAATGCTTAAAATGCTCAATGATGCTCAGAAGAAAATTTATTTGCACATTATATGCATATTTTTTGCGTATAATCCAATTTAATAACTAAGACCTGAATTATATTTTTGAACATATATTTGATTATACAAAACAAAAATTATTGTGATCGAATGACTTAGAATGAATACAAAACTGCTTAAAATGCTCAAATGTTTAATTTTCACATTAGATGCATATTATCTGTGTATAATCCAATATTGTTTAATAACTAACATTTGAATTATATTCTATACTGTATAAATAGCTTAAATGTAGAATATTGTGATCAAATGAATTTGAATGAATCCAAAATCACTTAAAATGCTCAAATGATGCTCGGAACAATCATTATTTGCATATTAGATGCATATTTTATGTGTATAATACAATATTGTTTAATAACTAAGATCTGAATTATATTTTAGAGCATATAAAAAGCTTAAAATAGATTATTCTGTATAAATGACTGAGGATGATACAAAATTTCTTAAAATGCACAAATGATGCTTAGAATAATCATTTTTTGCACATTAGATGCATATTTTTTTGTGTTTAATCCAGTATTGTTTAATAATTATGATCTGAATTGTATTTTAGACCATATAAACAGCTTAAACATAGATTATTGTGATCAAATGACTTAGAATGAATGCAAAAATTCTTAAAATGCTCAAATGTTGCTCAATGCTCAAAATAATCATTATTGGCACATTAGATCTTTATTTTTTGTGTATAATGCAATATTTTCTAATAATTGAGATCTGAATTATACTTAAGACCATATAAAGAGCTTAAAAACATATTATTGTGACTTAGAATGAATTCAAAATTGCTTAATTTGCTCAAATCATGCTCTGAATTCCATTAAATGCTCATTAGAAGCATATTTTATGTGTAGTGTAAACAAAGATTATTGTGCTTAAATGACTTAGAATGAATTCAAAATTACATAAAATGCTCAAATGATACTTAGAATAATTATTATTTGCACATTAGATGCATATTTTCTGTTTAAAATCAAATATTTTTTAATATTATAGACCATATAAAGGGGTGAAACATTTATTATTATGATCAAATGACTTTTATAAATACAAAATTGCTTAAAATGCTGAAATGATGCACAGAAGAAAATTTTATTTGCACATTATATGCATATTTTTTTTTGTGTATAATCCAATATTGTTTAATAACTAAGGCCTGAAATTATATTCTATACCATATAAAGAGCTCAAACAAAAATTATTGTGATCAAATAACTTAGAATGAATACATAATTGCTTAAAAGGCTCAAATGAAGCTCAAAATAATCATTACTTGCATATTAGATGATATTTTCTGTGTATAATCCAATATTTTTTAATAACTGAGATCTAAATTATATTACATACCGTATAAAGAGTTTAAACATAAATTATTGTCATCAAAATTACTTTGAACGAATTCAAATGACATAGAATTGTATTATAGACCATATAAACAGCTTAAACATAGATTAATACAATAATCGTTTATAACTCAGATATGAATTGTATTATAGACCATATAAACAACTTAAACATATATTATTGTAATCAAATTCTTAGAATGAATATAAAAATGCTGAATATGCTAAAATGATGCTCAAAATAATCATTATTTGCACATTAGATCCTTATTTTCTGTGTATAATCTAATATTTTTTAATAGGCGAGGTCTGAATTATATTGTAGACCATATAAAGAGCTTAAACACATATTAGTGTATTTAAACATAGATTATTGTGATCAAATGACCTAGAATGAATTCAAAATTGCTTAAATTGCTCAAATCTTGCTCAGAATAATCATTATTTCACATTAGATGCATATTTTCTATGTATGATCCAATATCGTTTAATAATTAAGATCTGAATCATATTCTAGACCGTACAAAATGTCTTTAATGTTGTATATTGTGATAAAATTACTTAGAATGAATTCAAAATCGCTTAAACTGCTAAAATAATACTAGGAACAATCATTAGATGCATACTTTCTATGTATAATCCAATATTTTTAATAACTGAGATCTGAATTGCATTCTAGACCAGTTAAAGATCTTAAACATAGATTATTGTGATTAAATGACTTAGAATGAAATCAAAATTATTTAAAATGCTCAAATGATGCTCAGATTAATAATTATTTGCACACTAGATGCATATTTACCGTGTATAATCCAATAATTTTTAATATCTCATATCTGAATTATATTCTAGACCATGAAGAGCTTAAACATAGATTATTGTGTACAAATAACTGGAATGAATACAAAATTGATTAAAATGCTGAAATGATACTTACAATAATCATTATTTGCATTTTGGTAGAATATTTTTTACGTATAATCCAATATTGTTTAATAATTATGATCTGAATTATATTCTAAACCATATAAATATCATAAATGTACACTATTGTGATCAAATGATTTAGAATGAATTTAAATTACTTAAATGCTCAAGTGATGCTCGGAACAATCATTATTTGTACATTAAATGCATTGTGAGTGTATAATTCAATATTTTTTTAATAACTAAGATCTTAATTATGTTGTAGACCATATAAAAAGCTAAAACATAGATTATTGTGATCAAATTACTTTGAATCAACTCAAAATTTCTTGAAATGCTCATATAATGGCTAAGAATAATAATCATTTGCACATTAGATGTATATTTTCTGTGTATATATAATAATTTTTAGTAACTCTGATCTGAATTATATTTTAGATCATATAATGAGCTTAAACATAGATTATTGTGATCAAATAACATGGAATGAATACAAAATTGCTTAAAATGCTGAAGTTATGCTCAAAATAATCATTATTTGAAGGTTAGATGCATATTTTCTGTGTATAATCCAATATTTTTTAATGATTGAGATCTGAATTATATTTAGACCGTATAAAGAGTTTAAACAAATATTATTGTTTTTAAAAGACTTAGAATGAATACAAAATTGCTTGAAATGCTGAAATCATGCTCAGGAAAATCATCATTTGCATATTAGATGGCCATTTTCTGTGTATTATCATATATTTTTCATTAACTAAGATCTGGATTTTATTTTAGAGCATATAAAGAGCTTAAAATTGACTTCAAATGACCTAGAATAAATAAAATTAAAATTTGCACATCTGATGCATATTTTCTGTGTATAATCAAATATTATTTAAATAATTCAGCTCTGAATTATATACTAGATATTATAAAGAGCTTAAACACAGATTATTGTGTTTAAATGAATTTAGAAATGCATAAAAAGCATAGAATATATATTATCTGTACATTAGATGCATATGTTGTATGTATAATCAAATATTTGTCAAATAACTGCGATGTTACATTCTACACCATATAAAGAGCATAAACATAAATACAAAATTGCTTAAAATGTTAAAATGATGCTCAGAACAATAAATATTTGCACATTAGATACATATTTTTGTGTATAATCAAATAATGTTTAATAACTAGATCTGAGGTTTATTCTAGACCGTATAAAGAACTTAAACAAAGATTATTGTGATCGACTGACTTAGAATGAATAGAAAACTGCTTGGAATGGTCAAATGGTGCTAGGGACGATCATTATTTTGCACATTAGATGCATATTTTCTGTGTATAATCCAATATTGTTTAATAACTAAGTTCTGAATCATATTCTAGACCGTATAAATATCTTAAATGCAGAATATTGTGATCAATTTACTTAGAATGAATTCAAAACTGCTTAAAATGATCAAATGATGCTCGGAACAATCATTATTTGCACATTAGATGCATCTTTTCTATGTATAATCCAATATTGTTTTAATAACTGAGATTTGAATTATATTCTAGACCAGATAAACATCATAAACATAGATAAGTGTGATCAAATGACTTAGAATGAAATTAAAATTGTTTAAAATGCTCAATGATGATCAGAATAATAATTATTTGCACATTAGATGCATATTTTCTGTGTATAATGAAATATGAGTAAAATTTTCCGGAGGTCCCTGAACTTTGTCTATAATCCTGATTTGGTCACTGAACTTCCATTTGTCCCTCCACAGCCACTAAACTTTTAAATACTCCAAAATTAGTCCCTCTGTTAAAATTCCGTTATAATTCCGTCCAAACTAATCTAGAGGTGCAAATTGGGGTCACCAATTAAGACCCAGCGTTCTTCTTGTCTTCCAGCAGCCAGTGCGGCACCTCTCCTCTTCTCTTCTCTAGTTTAATTCCCGTTTTAACTTCTCTTCTATCTTTCTCCGACAGATCTAACCGGAATCTATTCCACCTTCGTTTTCTCTCTGCCTGTCCTCTTGCAAATCTCAACACAAGTAGAAATAATTAGAAACCTCGCTGCACAGACATACATTTGTGTGTGTAACAATCTGATATACCTAAAACATATAAACAAAATTGATTAAGATCAATTAGTGGAATAATGTTAGAAGTATATGATCAATTACTGGAATTTTGAGCACTGCATTTTCTTTCAATATCGGCGACATTATATGATCAATTAGTGGAATTTTAGTTTCATCAATGTTTTATTGTAATTGAAAAAAAAAATGAATATAAAAATTAATATATACATTTCTGCATATACCGATGAAAATTGTAGACGAAATATTGGAGTAGTTTGAGGCTGAATAGCTGAATTTTTTTTAGCAGCGCTCTTTACTATATACAGGTCATGAAAGATTTAGGAAAAAATATTTCATTCTTGGTTTAAGCTCAAGAACAATATATAGCAGTGCAATTATTGTGTAGAATTTTTTTTATATTATAGTCTGAACACATCGAATTGGCAGTTTCGCTAAAGAATAAATTAATCCAATCAAGATAAAAGTTACCAAATCAAACCTACACATAATCAATATGTACCATTTAATTAGCTAATTTTCTTTCCTCTTCGCACCATCCTGCTATGCACTGTCGTAATTATCTCGGTAATCGCTCCAACCATGGTTGCCAAGAGAACCGATAAATCTTTAATTAGGGATTACAGTTATAGTTAGTATTATTGAAAAGTCAAATTACTAGGTGCAGTAAGCATAAAGTACAAATATTGATAAAGTACCTTTCCTGAGTGAAAGATGATGTTTGGTTTTAGCCTTTTAGGTAGGTCGAGAGACGTGGTTCGGGATTATCTAGGTTTTGGGAGAGTAGAGACAGAGAGAAAACGGAGGCAGAAGAGAATTCCTGTTAGATCTGTCGGAGAAAGGTAGAAGAGAAATTAGAATGGGGAATAACTAGATAAGACAAGACTGAAGAGGACAGGTGCCGCCGGCTGTTGGAAGAGAAAGAACGCTGGGTCTTAATTCGTGACCCCAATTTGCACCTCTAGTATTAGTTTGGACGGAATTATAACGGAATTTTAACAAAGGGACTAATTTGGAGTATTTGAAAGTTTAGTGGCTGTGGAGGGACAAATGAAAGTTCAGGGACCTCCGAAAAAATTTACTCAATTAAATATGTTTTAAATAACTGAGATATTAATTATATTCAAAACCATATAAATAAACTTAAACATATATTATTGTGATCAAATGACTTAACAAATTGATTAAAAAGATCAAACGATGCGCAGAAGAAAAATTATTGCACATTACATGCATATATTTTGTGTAGAATCCAATATTCTTGAATAACTAAGACCTGATTATATTCTAGACCAAATAAAGAGCTTATACAAAATTTTTGTGATTAAATAACTTAGAATGGATACATAATTGCTTAAAAAGCTCAAATGATGCTCAAAACAATCATTACTTGCATATTAGATGCATATTTTCTGTGTATAATCCGATATGTTTTAATAACTGAGATCTAAATTATTTACAGACTGTATAAAGAGCTTAAACATAGATTATTGTCATCAAATTACTATGAACGAATTCAAAATCGCTCAAAATACTCAAATAATGCTGAGAATAATCTTCATTTGCACATTAGATGCATATTTTCTGTGTATAATACAATAATCTTGTATAACTCAGGTCTGAATTGTATTCTAGATCATATAAACAGCTTAAAAATATATTATTGTGATCAAATGACCTAGAATAAATACTAAAATGCTTAAAATGCTCAAATGATGTTCAAAATAATAATTATTTACACATTAGATCCTTATTTTCCATGTATAATCCAATATTTTCTAATACCTGAAATCTGAATTATATTGTAGACCATATAAAGAGCTTAAATACATAATATTGTGTTTAAATGACTTAGAATAAATTCAAAATTGGTTAAATAGCTCAAATTTTCTCAAAATAATCATTATTTGTACATAAGATGCCTATTTTCTGTGTATAATCAAATATTTTTCAATAACTAAGATCTGAATTATCTTTTAGACCGTATAAAGAGGTTAAACAAAGATTACTGTGTACCATTGACTTAGAATGAATACAAAAATTGCTTCAAATTCTCAAATGATGCTTACAATAATCATTATTTGAATATTAGTAGAATATTTTTTGTGTATAATTCAATATTGTTTAATAATTAAGATCATTATTATATTCTAGACAATATAAAAGAGCATAAACATATATTATTGTGATCCAATGACTTAGAATTAATTCAAATTACTTAAAATGCTCAAGTGATGCTCGGAACAATCATCATTTGCACATTAAATGCATATTTTTGAGTGTATAATTCAATATTTTTAATAACTAAGATCTGAAGTATGTTCTCGACCAAATAAGGAGCATAAACATAGATTAATGTGATCGAATTACTTTGCATGAACTCAAAATTGCTCGAAATGCTCAAATAATGATCAGAATAATGATCATGTGGACATTAGATTTATATTTTCAGTGTATATTATCCAATAAATTTTAATAACTCTGATCTGAATTATATTATAGACCATATAAAGAACTTAAACATATATTGTTGTGATAAAATGATATTGAATAAATACAAAATTGCTTAAAATCCAGAAATTATGCTCAAAATAATCATTATTTGCACGTTAGATGCATAATTTCTGTGTATAATCCAATATTTAATAATTGAGATCTAAATTATACTCTAGACCGTATAAAGAGTTTAAACAAAAATCATTGTGTTTAAATGACTTAGAATGAATACAAAATTGCATACAATGCTCAAATCATAAAAAATCATCATTTGCACATTAGATGCCTATTTTCTGCGTATTATCAAATATTTTTCAATAAAGAAGATCTGAATTATATTTTAGAGCATATAAAGTAGTTTAAACATAGATTATTGTGTAGAAATGACTTAGAATGATACAACATTTCTTAAAATGCTCAAACGATTCTTAGAATAATCATTATTTGCACATTACATGCATTTTTTTTTTGTGTTTAATCCAATATTGTTTAATAATTAAGATCTGAATTACATTCTAGACCATATAAAGAGCTTAAACATATATTATTGTGATTAAATGACTTACAATGAATTGCTTAAAATGCCCAAAGCATCCTCAGAACAACCATTATTTGCACTTAGAAACATAGTTTCTATGTATAATCCCATATTGCTTAATACGGAAGCTCTGAATTATATTCTAGACCCTATAAATAGCTTAATTATACAATATTAAGTTCAAATGACTTAGAATGAATACAAAATTGCTTAAAATGCTCAAAATAATAATCATTTGCACATTTGATGCATATTTTCTGTGTTTAATCAATTTTTTTTTTTAATAATTCAGTGCTGAATTATATACTAGACGGTCTAGACCTTATAAGGAGTTTCAACACTGATTATTGTATTTAAATGACTTCGAATGAATTCAAAATTGCAAATTAGAATGAGTTCAAATGACTTAGAATGAGTTCAAATTAAACACATTAGATGCACAATAGAATGAGTTCAAATGACTTAGAATGAATTCAGCGCACATTAGATTCATATTTTGTATGTATAATCAAATATTTGTCAAATAACTGAGATGTTAATTATATTGTACACCATAAAAAGAGATTAAACATATATTGCTCTGATCAAATGACTTAGAATGAATACAAAATTGCTTAAAATGCTCAAAGCATCCTCAGAACAACCGTTATTTGCACATTAGATACATATTTTTTATGTATAATCCCATATTGTTTAATACCAAAGATCTGAATTATATTCTAGACCATATAAATAGCTTAAATATACAATACTGAGTTCAAATGACTTAGAATGAAAAAAAATTTACTTAAAATGCTCAAAATAATCATTATTTGCACATTTGATGCATATTTTCTGTGTATAATCCAATACTTTATTAATAATTGAGATCTGAATTATATTCTAGACCTTATAAAGAGTTTAAACAAAGATATTGTATTTAAATGACTTAGAATGAATACAAAATTGCATAAATTGCTCGAATCATTCTCAGAAAAATCATCATTTGCACATTAGATGCCTATTTTCTGTGTATTATCAAATAATTTTCAATAACTAGGATCTGAATTATATTTTAGAGCATATAAAGAGCTTAAACATAGATAATTTGTGTCCAATAACTTAGAATGATACAAAATTTCTTAAAATGCTCAAATGATGCTTAGAATAATCATTATTGGCACATTAAATGCATCGTTTTTGTGTTTAATCAAATATTGATAAATAATTAGGATCTGAATTACATTCTAGAACATATAAAGAGCTTAAACATATATTGTTGAGATCAAGTGGCATCTAATGAATATAAAATTGCTTAAAATGCTCAAAGCATCCTCGGAACAACCATTATTTGCACCTTAGATACTTTTTTTTCTAATTATAATCCCATACTGTTTAATAGCAAAGATCTGAACCGTATATAAATGACTTAAAATATCGAATATTGAGCGCAAATTACTTAGAGTGAATACAAAATTGCTTAAAATTTTTAAAATAATCATTATTTGTACATTTTATGCATATTTTCTGTGTATAATCAAATATTCTTTTAATAATTCAGCTCTGACCTTCAAAAAAAAAAAAATAATTCAGCTCTGAATTATATTCTAGACTGTATAAAGAGCTCAAACACAGATTATTGCGTTTAAAATGACTTATAATGAATTCAAAATCGCTTTAAATGCTCAAATGATGGTCGGTACAATCATTATTTGCACATTAGATATATATTTTCCAATATTTTCAATAAATGAGGTCATAATTATATTCTTGACCATATAAAGATCTTAAACAAATATTATTGTGATCAAATGACCTATAATTAATTAAAAATTATTTAAAATGCTCAAATGATGCTCATAACAATAATTATTTGCACATTAGATGCATATTTTCTTCGTATAATAAAATTAGTTTTAATAACTCAGATCTGAATTATATTCTAGACCGTAAAAAGCATTTAAACGCAGACTGTTGTGTTTAAATGACTTAGAATGAATAAAAAATTGCTTAAAACACTCTAATCATGATCAGAAAATTCATCATTTTCACATTAGATGCATATTTTCTGTGTATTATCAAATTTTTTAAATAACTAAGATCTGAATTATATTTTACAGCATGTAAAGGGATATAACAATATGACATAGATTATTGTGTACAAATGACTTATCATTGCTTAAATGATGCTTAGAATAATCATTATTTGCACATTAAATGCATTTTTTGTCTTTAATCCAATATTGTTTAATAATTAAGATCTGAATTACATTCTAGACCATATAAAGAGCTTAAACATATATTCTTCTGATCAGATGACTTAGAATGAATACAAAATTGCTTAAAATGCTCAAAGCATACTCAGAACAACCATTATATGCACATTAGATACATATTTTCTTTGTATAATCCCATATTGTTAATAGATAAAGATCTGAATTATAATCTACACCGTATAAATAGCTTAAATATAGAATACTGAGTTCAAATGACTTAGAATGAATACAAAATTGCTTAAAATGCTGAAAATAATCATTATGTGCACATTTGGTGCATATTTTCTGTGTATAATCAAATATTGTTTTTTTAATAATTCATCTCTGAATTATATTCTAGACCATATAAAGAGCTTAAACACAGATTATTGTGTTGAAAAAAAATTCTCAAATGATGCTCAAAATATTTATTATTTCACATTAGATGCATAGTTTGTGTGTATAATCATCTGTCAACTAATTGAGATCTTAATTATATTTTACACCATATAAAGAGCTTAAACATAGATTATTGTGATCAAATGATTGAGAATAAATACAAAATTGCTTAATATGCTCAAATGATGCTCAGAAGATAACTTATATGCACATAAGATGCATATTTTTTTGTGTATAATCCAATATTGTATAATAACTAAGATTTGAATTTTAATCTAGAGCATATAGAGAACTAAAACAAAGATTATTGTGATTGAATGACTTAGAATGAATAAAATATAGCTAAAAATGCTCAAATTGTGCTCGGAACAATCATTATTTGCACATTAGATGCATATTTTCTGTGCATAATCCAATTCTCTTTAATAACTAAGATCTGAATTATATTCAAGACCTTATAAATATCTTCAATGTAGAATATTGTGATCAAATGACTTATAATGAATTCAAAATCGCTTAAAACGCTAAGATGATACTTAGAACAATCATTATTTGCACATTAGATGCATATTTTCTATGTATAATCCAAATTTTTAAATAACTGAGATCTAAATTGTATTCTAGACTGGATAAAGATCTTAAACATAGCTTATTGTGAACAAATGACTATGAATGAAATCAAAATTTTTTAAAACTGAGATCTGAATTATATTCTAGTGTAAGTGCTACAACAATTCTAGAATGCGGAAATACCCAGAATCGTAAAATACCTCGTGCCATCGCTAATTGAAATCGAGTGTTGAGCGGATGAACTTGAAACCCGCAAACCAAGCGCGTCTCCTTAGTCTCTGATCTTCTCCACGTTCTGCAGTGAGAGAATCACTACAAAGCCGATATCGCAACCCCAACTGATGGTGTTTGACAGGAGTTAGTCGGCCTTGACTCGTTCCCTCAAAATAACCCTTATGCTCTCTTTCTCTCTTGTCTAAATTCTGTTTAGATCCGAAAGAGACACTCTCTCACATACACTCTGCCATCTCAGAATAGTATATATAGAGGGTTCAAATCGCTCAGAAGATGCAAATTGCAATGTTTAATGAAAGGGTGCGATGTTCACAGCATTCTGTCCAGGTGCACCGTACTGACTAAACCAGTCGATTCAGACAGAATACTACATTCTCCCACTTGAACTTGCATCCTTTGCATACTAAATACCTTCTGTTTTCTTTATGTTAAATATTAGAAATATAACACATGAACTGTAGCAGTAAGTCATCTTATCGTTACTAGCGTTTTTAAACTACTAGTAAATGCGAATATTACTTTCTACAATTACAATATGCTACACAACTAATAATTCAACCTTTTATGCGATTTTGAATTCCTTTATGAATAAACCCAATGTTTATTCCAAGTCAATCTTTATGATGTAATTCTCAACCTTATGATCAAATATATTCCATATATGTGCGCACAATCAACACGAGAAAACATCTATACTTTTATGAAGAGTTAATAGACAATCGTACGATTAATATTAACTATAGGATCAATTCCTATATATACCCGCTACATGATCTTTGAATTCCTTTAGCTGCAGTATTTATTCAAAGAATCGGTCAGCTTCTATTCTGTATGAACACATTTAATGACCACTTAATTCTACTTAATGCGCTCTTTCAAAGTCAAGTACTTAATGTCAATACCTCGACCTTTACCTTTATTATTCTTAACTAGAAAGACTGCAACAGAATTATCATACAGAATCCTTAATGACTTAGATATAAAATCCACGACTCTAAGTCTCACAATAAAACTCTTCAAACACCATCGAGGATAATCTCAAAACACACAACAAACTATACTTTATGTTGAACTAACGAACAATGTCAGTTAGACATTTCTTTATGACACAATTTCACTGGTTAACATGTATCCTTAATTCGATTTACTAGAATCGACACAACCAGTTTGTGTACCAAAATAACTTCAACTTATCAGTCTGTTGAGACATAAGCACACTATCTTAAGTACCTTAAAGATATATCATTACTTTCTTAGCAATTTAACTGTGGTCTATCCCCTAATTATTATGATATCAGTCCAAATATTCAAATGGCAAAAGCTATGTCAGTTCTTTGTGCACAAACCTGATCATACTTTATGCTTTCAAATTGCCTAAATACTTGAAGTATTTACTATTTGTTCTCTTTCTAAGTTATACTGAGGATACTGATTCACAATGAATCTACCACCTATATTAACAGGTACTGGACGCGGTGAATACATTTCCTTCCAAAAACTTTCTAATACCTTATTGATATATGCTTGTTGAGATAAATCAAGAATATCTTGATTCCTATCTACATGGGCCTTTATGCCTATCACAAACAAAACTTCAGCCATATCCTTCATATCAATATTTTAGAAAGAAATTATTTCACCCTATATAACTATCTTTTATCATTAGTTACAAGTATAACATTCTCTATATATAAAACAAGTAAATAAAATTAACTCCCACTAATCTTCTGATATATGCACCAGTTCATCTTATATTTCTTCAAACCGTATGAAGAAATAACCTTATGAAACTATTAATACCATTAGTGAAATACTTGTTTTAATTCTTATATAGAATACTTTAACTTGCTAACTAAATACTTATTACCTCAAAAGAAGAAATTTTATGATTATTTAATATAACCATCTCCTTAGATCACCATTAACAATTGCAACATTTATATCCATCTGATGTAACTCGAAACCAGAATGAGTTATTAATGCCATAATCATATGAAGTGAATCTTTCTTTAATATATGAGAGAAAATCTTCGTGTAATTCACTACTTCTTTTCAATGAACCACTGGTGACAAGTCTAACTTCGTATTACTTTATGTTAACTTATGAATCCCTTTTGGTTTTAAGAAATCCGTTACAACCAATAGGTTAAAACCATAAGTAACTTAACCAAATTTCAGACTTCATTGCACAACATTGACTCTTACCGATTTTACTTGGCATTATACTATAATATGGACACACTGCAATTCATTATCTTGGAAAATATCAGAATTTTATTCAACAATAATACTTTTATAAGAGTCTCGTAGATAAACTACATAATATTACTAGGACAACCGACCTAATTCTTTATTAGATCACCTTGATATTGAATATTAAATATTCAACTTGATCTATTATTGTATTATATGTCGGTTAACGAATGTCAATAATTGGATTATCAATATTTGTTGATCCTTAATAACATATCCAATTATGAATTAGAGAGAGTTTTTGTACGACCTAAAACTGATCACTCCCACTAATCTTAACATTCTCTAGAACTTAATATTTCTAGATTCATATCCTAGTCATATTTCATATTTCTAATCTCTTTACCATTTTCTGATCTCACAATCTTTATTTGCTTACTGCATTGTTTCTCTACTACCACCTTAAAACTTTACAGGTATGTAGAAATACATATATTGTGAATAATCATCAAATAAAGAGATAAATGCAGGCTATACGTTTGATGCCAGCTAGTCATTTTGTTACTTGTTAATCATATCTCAACCATATGAACACTCTCAACTTTATCCATAATATGTCTATTCTCCTATTAAACACATATGGTCAAAAACACCAAACTGACCATTTATCTTTATATGTGTTATAACCTTATAGGAAATCTTGATAAGACTATATTAAACTGGACAAGTATTCAAAATAAAATATACAAGTAATGACTCGGAAATATTATATAAACTCTTTTATTGAACAACTATATTCCTCATTTTCATTATGTGCTCTCGCACCTATAATGGTAATAAGCCTAAAAGATAAACTTTTATGATGAGTATTATTACATTAGCCTTAACTTAAGAGGCCAACTACTCATCTAATGTCTTATGTAAGAACTTTACATTAATATGCATATCAACCAAATCACTATACATTGAAAGAACTTATTCTTTATAAAAATGAAACATAAGCAGTTAAACTGCTCCCACTATTCATTATAACTTATGTTCATAAGTTCAACCTCAAAAGTGGATCCTACTGGTTGATAAATTTAATATCCTTACAACTTAAATGAAGGAGAACAGTATCCTTCTAGACCTTATAACTATTATCCTCAACCCAGGAACTTTGACACTTATCATTTCTAAAGGGAATCTGCTATCCTTATGAAAGTAGAACCGATACATGCTTATCTTTATATCGAGACTTAACTTTATACTTTAATTTACCAATGCAAACTAAGTGATGTATCTTTATGAGTCAATTCTTGCATAATATTACCTGTGGGCTAAATATCATGCTATAACTCTTTATGTAATTAAACATTACAACTATATGAATCAATTTCTCACCCAGTCTAAATACTATGATTTGATTCTTCATACTTTATGATATAACTAGTTAATTATATTCCTATCCTTAATCCCTGTGGGCAAATTAAGTATTCATAATTTAACTATTATATCCTAATATATTAAGTTAACTATGTCAATAGTCCTGTGGGACGATACTAACTTCGTTAACTTAATCTATTACAATCTTGTGCCTGTTTAAGCCAAATGCGATTTTATAAACTTTATATATACATAACTTTAATCCAACTAAGGATGCTGTGGCTACTCCTTAATATATTAATATATATATTCATCACTAGACACAAGCTATGTCCTTTCTTCCTAATGTGATTTATAGATACACTATATAATATATATACCTTAATGTAATTGAAGATGCTGTGGCTACTCTTCAACTAATTAACATATATTAATCAACTAGACATAATATATTATAGTTAGATAACTAATATATATGTATATGCTCAATAACTAGCATAGTTATCTAACTTTCTTGATTAATTGATCCTTAATCAATTTATTTGTCTAATTAATCTAACAATAATATCAGACAAAACTTTATTCAAACTTTTCCAGACAATCCATTCCAGAACCTGACGGTTCATTCCAGTTTGAATCTGTCAATACCCAGACGTATCCTCATGCAACTTCATTCAGAATAGTCCGCTCTAAAACTAGACTATTCGTTCCAATGTGCCTGAGTAATGCAAACAGAAACTTTATGCAAATTTAATCTGGAACGGTACGTTCTATGCCCAGAACGGTCCGTTTTGATTTGCATCTGAAACCCTAATTCACTGATAATTAGCCTCTAATTAAAATATTATATTATATAACAGTTAGGGTTTAGTAAATTTTCATAGATCATCTAACTATAATTATCTATATCTAAATAATTATCATATGCACAGTTACCGCCATATCCTTTATAAATACAATTTGTGTATTACTATACCACATGTATAGTTCTTCAAGTTTGTTTAATCAATATAATGCTTGTAACGCCAGTACTAATAGAATACCAGATAGTATGATGGTCTGTGGACTACATCAATACTTTATTACTATAGTATATTCAAGCATATTATCATTGACTAATCAATCTTAATCCAAAAATGCCAACCATCTTTACAAAATTATTTTTTATGACAAACCGTGACTATTTTATAGAATTCCATAATAGTTATGTAATCTACAAGCTTTAATTAACAATGGAGAACCATCATGTCTGATTATATCTCAATATTCATCTTAAAACTCATTTCTGGACTAAACTCTGTTGGAACGGTCGTTCTAACTCCAAAAGGGTCGCCCCACACGAAAGGGTGCGTCCAAAGTTCCATCCAGAAACTTTCTGACAGTCTGAACACTTTCTGGTAAACTGACAATAACTTTCTCTATACTTATTTGTTTTCTGTGTTCTTGGTCATTACAGAAACTAGATTCAAAGGTCTTTCTTATGACACAAGTTTCATCAAAAACAAGTTTACAGATCAAAAGCTATGCCCCTCGAAAGACAGACTATCACAGACAAAACAGGACAAACTGTCAGGATGACCTATCTTACAGACAGCATATCTCACTCATACTTTATCAGAATTTTGCAAATTTACACTCTATGGAAAGATATATGAAATATCTACATCCCAGTAAAATTTCATGCAAAACCGAATTATCAATTGAGAGAAATCTGGCCCGTAATACTGAAAGGTCAGAAAATTCAGAACCCCGACTGTCTGACCACTGCTGGTTGCGACTTGATTATCTCACTGTATACCCACTTGATTTTCAAGATGTTGGTCTCTTTGGAAAGTAGACTCAGAGATCTTTCCAATCCCGAAAACCTCACTCAAATTGGATAAGCAGATCTTAAGATAATGCTCCACGAATTCAGACAATCAAGAAAATCAGACAAAAACTCAATCCACTCAACACTTACAACAGAATTTCTGATAAACCGTTATGAAATCCTATTTCAATAAAGGCTATCCAGCGGCATAACCCGCTCTGATACCAACTGTAAGTGCTACAACAATTCTAGAATGCGGAAATACCCAGAATCGTAAAATACCTCGTGCCATCGCTAATTGAAATCGAGTGTTGAGCGGATGAACTTGAAACCCGCAAACCAAGCGCGTCTCCTTAGTCTCTGATCTTCTCCACGTTCTGCAGTGAGAGAATCACTACAAAGCCGATATCGCAACCCCAACTGATGGTGTTTGACAGGAGTTAGTCGGCCTTGACTCGTTCCCTCAAAATAACCCTTATGCTCTCTTTCTCTCTTGTCTAAATTCTGTTTAGATCCGAAAGAGACACTCTCTCACATACACTCTGCCATCTCAGAATAGTATATATAGAGGGTTCAAATCGCTCAGAAGATGCAAATTGCAATGTTTAATGAAAGGGTGCGATGTTCACAGCATTCTGTCCAGGTGCACCGTACTGACTAAACCAGTCGATTCAGACAGAATACTACATCTAGACCATATAAAGAGTTTAAACACAGATTATAGTGATCAAATGACTTAGAGTGAATTCAAAATCGCTTTAAATGCTCAAATGATGTCCAGAATAATCATAATTTGCACTTTAGATGCATATTTTTGGTGTAAAATCTAATATTTTTTAATAACAAAGATCTGAATTATAGACTAGTCTCTATGGAAAGCTTAAACATAAATTATTGTGATCAAATGATTTAGAATGAATTCAAAATCGCTTACAATACTGAAACGATGCTCCGAATAACCATTATTTGCACATTAGATGCATATTTTCTGTTTTATAACCCAATATTATTTAATAACTACGATCTGAATTATTTAATAAAGAACTTAAAACATAGACTATTGTGATCAAAAGACATAGAATAAATACAAAATTGCTTAAAATGCTTAAATGATGCTCAAAATAATCATTTTTTGCACATTAGATGCGTATTTTCTGTGTATAATCTAATGCTGAAATGATGCCTAGAATAATAATTTGTCACATTAGATGCATGTTTTCTGTGTATAATCTAATATTTTTTAATAACTAAGATCTGAATTAATGAATTAATAATTGTTTAAAAAGATCAAATGATGTTCAGAATAATCATTATTTACACATTAGATGCATTTTTCTGTGTATAATCTAATATTTTTAATAGTAAGATCGGAATTATATTGTAGACCGTATAAACAGTTTAAATTTAGATTATTGTGAATATAATATTTCAAATGAATACAAAAATTCTTAAAATACTCAAAAGAAGCTTAGAACTGTATTATTTAACACATTATATGCTTATTTGTTATTTATAATCAAATATTAAATAAGTAAGATCTGAATTCTGTTGTACACCACATAAATAGTCTAAATATAGATTACTGTGATAAAAAGATTTCAAATGAATGCCAAATAGCTCGAAATGTACAACTGATGCTCAAAATAAGCATTATTTGTTCATTATAGTGTATTTTCTATGTACAATCCAATATTTTTTAATAAGTAAGATCTCAATATAAAGTGCTTAAATATTGATTCTTGCGATCAAAATTACTACGAATGAGAAAGAAACGCTAAAAAATACTCAACTACTGTCCAAAATAAGATTTATTTGTAATTTATATGCGTTCTTTTTAATTCTAGATAAAGTGAGATTTGAGTTTTATTCTAAATATTACAAAGATCTTAAATATCGATTATTATGATCAAATTACTTCAAAAGAATTTAGAATCGCTTTAAACGCTCAAACGAAACTCAGAATAAGGTTTTTTTTTTAATGTATATTGCAACATTTTTAATAAATAAGATCTGATTATATTCCAGACCATGTAAAGAGTTAAATATATATTATTGTGATCAAATGACTAAGAATGAATGCAAAAATCGCTTAAAATGCTCAAATGATGCCCAGAACAATTATTATTTGGACATTAAATGCATATTTTATGTGTAACAATTTTTAATAATTAAGATCTGAATTATGTGTTAGACCATATAAAGAGCTTAAATATAGATTATTGTTGTCAAATGACTTAGAATGAATTCAAAATCGCTTAAAATGCTCAAATGATGCTCAAAATAATCATTATTTGCATATTAGATGCATATTTTATGTGTATAATCCAATATTTTTTAATAACTAATATCGAATTATAATAGACCATACAAAGAGCTTAAACATTGATTATTGTGATGAAATGACTTAGAATAAATTCAAAATCGCTTAAAATGCTCGAATGGTGCTTAGAACAATCATTATTTGCACATTAGATGCATATTTTTTGTGCATAATCCAATATTGTATAATAAATAAGATCTGAATTACATTATAGACCATATAAAGAGTTTAAACATAAATTATTGTGACTTGTGAGAGAATCAGCTCTTGGTCTAGTGGCAAAGTTGGGAGGCTTGACCCCCAATTTATCTTAAAAAAAAAAAATATTTTGATCAATGTCTCAGAATGAATTCAAAATCGCTTAAAATGCTCATATGATGCTCAGAATAGCATGATTAGCCCATTAGATGCATACTTTCTGTGTATAATCCAACGTTGTTTAATAACTAAGATCTGAATTATCTAGACCATACAAAGATCTTAAACATATATTATTGTGATCAGATGACATTGAAGGACCTGAATTATTGACACCGTTCGGATCGGGAGACTTAGAGAAACCAGCAAGCGTAACGATACATCACTCGAAGAGGAGTAAGAACTCAACTCAACAGAGTATAAAAAGAGGAGATAAACTCAACTCACTTATAAAATTCGTAATATTTCAATAATCTTTATATTACATTCTGATTTTCAGCTTAAATAACAATCTAACACAATTAAAAGCTACTGCTCATTAATACATCATCTCAACTACTTTTTCTAATATCAAAACACATTTATAACCTCCTAGAAGACCACAAAAGACAACAAAATACAATGACAGATTAATAACACAATTTTGACTAATAAAGACTCAAAATAACTCACAACTAACTTATTAAATGCCTTGACTGTTCTTTGAATAGATGATACAAATCTTTTGCTGATTTTGCATCTGACATGGCATCTTGATCGGTGTCAATTATATTCGGGCCATATTAAGAGTTTAAATATAGATCAGTGCGATCATTTAACGTTGAATGAATCAAGAATCAGTAAAAATGCTCAACTAATGGCTCAAACAAGCTTCTTCAGCACATTACATGTATATTTCATTTTGTATAAAGTAATATTTTTAATAATAAGATCTGAATTTCATTCTAAACCATATAAGAAGCTGAAAATAGATTGTTGTGATAAATTAACGTCTAATGAATAAAATATAGCTTAAATACTTAACCGATGTTTCAAATAAGCTTTATTTTCAAACGATGTGAATATTTTATTGGTGTGTAACACAATATTTTGAGTAAGTAAGATATGAATTATATTATAGACCATATAAAGAGCTCATATATAGATTATTGTGATTGAATGACATCTAATGAATTATAAATTGCTTTTTACGCAAAACTGAAGCTCTCAATATGCTTTAGTTGCACATTATATGCATATTTTTTAATGTGTAACGTAATATTTTGAATAAGTTTGAATAATATTCTAGACCACATAAAGTGCTTAAATATAGATTATTATGATCAATTGACGTCAAATGAACCAAGAATCGCCTTAAATGTTCAAGTGAAACTCCAAATAAGTTTTATTTGCATATCGTATGCATATTTATTTATGTATGACACAATATTTGAATGAGTAGGATATGAATTATATATTCTAGACCATAAAGAGCTTAAATATAGATTTTGCTATCAAATGACGTCGAATGAATCAAGAATCATATAAAATGCTCAACACATGTTGCAAATTATCTTCGTTTGCACATCATATGCATATTAACTTATGTATGACACAATATTTTGAATAAGTAGGATATGGATTATATATTCTAGACTATATAAAGAGTTTAAATATAAATTTTGTTATCAAATGACTTCGAATGTATCAAGAATCAAATAAAATGCTCAACTGAACCTCTAGAAAATTTAAATTCGCATATTTTAGTCCTCCCCTGTCCACTTGTGTCTTTTATCTCCTCACCCCATCTTTCTCTCCATCTCCTCACTCCTCTCCTTTTTCCTTCTTTCTTACTTTGTTCGCTCTTCTCACCCCCATCTTTCTTTCCGTCTCACCCTTCCCTCTTTCTCATTTTCTCTTTCTGATCTCTCTGCTTCTCTCCATCATCTATCTCCTTCTTCATTCTCTCCTTCTTTTATTCCTCCTCTTGACATATATACTTGATTGGAGGTAATATCATTTGTGTTTTGCTAATTAATCGTATTGTAGTTTGTTATTGTATCTGATATATACTTGATTGCTTTAGTTCCCGATTGTAACTAATAAGTACCTTATATAAGTTTATATACGCAGTTCGCTTACATAGTAACTAAGAAGTATAATAGAGTATCCAATGTTCACTGGAGAGTACCTAATAAGTTTACATGCGGAATTCACATATGTGAGTAACTAGTAAGTATTATCTAAGGGAGTTTATAATAAACAGTATGGAGTATTTAATAGATGTAAGGAGTACCTAATAAGTTTATATATGCAGTTTATCTAAGAAAGTAATTAATAAGTATAAGACCTATCTAATATGTATAAGGGACTACCTAATAAGTTTACATATGCAGTTCACAATAGGGAGTAACTAGTGAGTATAAGATTGGTTGATTGCTTAAAAATTTGATTGCACTTATCAGCTCCGATTATCCGTTGCATATTGGGCAAAGAAAAGCGTAGAAGTGAAAAAGATTACTCAAGAGAAAATGATTAATTTAAGGTACTTTAAATCATCTTTTTCCGATTTATCTTGCCATTGTTAATACAAGAAGCCCTGATGTAGTGATGTTGAAGTATAAAGCTAAGCCATCAAAACCTGATCAGAAGAAAACAAAAGAGTAACCGAACAATTTATCTTGCACTCCTATTTCTCTATTGAAGTTTTTGAAATTGGAGCAGAACCCATTTCCCAAATCAAACCCATTGACCTAAGTGTAGCAATCAGTCTCAATAAAACCCTAATGTTTTACTGGGAATATGCCTATTTAAATTTGGTAGATATTGGTCTTTTGGAAGGTGTTACAAAATATTAAGTGTCTGATAAAATGCATGGTGATTGAAAACTAATGACGTCAAATAACTCCCTCTCATGGGTTTGAGGCTTCCCAACCCGGATTCATTTCAGTAGCATTGTATTAATTATAGCTGAGGCTGCATTTTAAAATATGGAAATTTGAAAGGCTTATCCAATTGTTTTCTTTTCTTTTCTTCCCTTTTTTTTTTTTTTTTTTTTTTTTTTTTGAAGAAAGCAAGGGGTCAAGCCCAAAACTTTTATAAATAAAAGAAAGAGTTACAGAACAGCCCTGTTTGTTCATATGCCAAAAAAGAAGTTTGAAGGATATGGAACAAATTAAGACTTTAAGAGGAATTATGGATCTGTTAAAGAAGATGGGTATTAATGTAACAGAGGTTAGGTGCCGTGCAACGAGTTTCCTGTGAAACCAGCTAGTTTATCTGATAGAACACCATGATTAGATTTAGTAACCAAACGAATTATTTGATAGTTGTTAAAAACAAAGGGGATGAAAATGGGCATGTGAGTAAAGATGGAAGGGCTAGTAATTGTAGTGAGATTCTTCCTTCTCTTTTCTTTACTTGCTAATTTATTTTTGCCCTTTTTGGTCTCTGTTTACAATTAATTAGAGGTACTTTCTTTGAGGAAAAAAATGGTTGAGAGTTTCTTACCATATTCATGATATGTGCCGTTCAGTATTTTCTTAGCATGGACCAAAAATCATTCTCCGTTTTTAGACGAATAAGGCATTTAAGTTGTGATTGAAATTCAACTCTATCCACAGAGCTCTCTTTTTGGCGCTTTAACTCAAGCCAACTACCCCAGTGATATTAATTAATGTAGTGAAACATGTTACTTTTGAATAAATTATTCTTGACTGTACTTTTCCGAAGGATTTCACAAAGTTATTTAAGTTATATTTAATCGCATCATTTATAGAAATACAGAACTGTGCCATGAGCCAATGATATAGTTCTTATTATGAATTCGAATTTTCATTTACTCACTGATAGTATATATAATAAAGTTACGCGTATATATGTTCCAATAATCGGTTGATCTTTTGTACCTCTTGGTGGATTCCAACTTCATACAATGTAGGCTTTTATTTGAAAAAAAAAAATAAAAAGCTGAGAAAGATTTATTATGGGTGAAAAGCTGAAAATAGTACATCCAGCTAAAATAATAAGTACATGGAAAGAATTTTGAAATTAAACAATATTAAGATGCTATGAAGATATTAAATCGATCGACCCCCAACTATTATGGCTATGAGCATGTAGTCCGGTGTTTGCTATTCTTAGGCTGAAACCGACTTGGTTAAAGTAAAAGTTGTAATTTTTGGTTAGTTAAGGAGAATAAGTTTTTTCATCAAATGAGAAATTAATTAAACAAGCTCCCCATTAACAGGTACTAGGTGAGCAGCAATTTCGTACAGATCTTGAACACGGTATTTCTTTGGTGAGCTTTGCGGGACCACATATACAATCTTTGCTTCATTCACTTGTTGGTATTGTAATGCCATCACTGGAGATGACCAGTACTGAGTCTACTGAAGATGATTAACACAGCTGATACTCTCCAATAACAAACTGTGCCAGCTACACATATAGCGTGGCCTTCTGTAATTGGTTATAGCAAACAGACAAACGAATGGAATATTTTGTATTTTGTTATATATACACTCAGTATCGATTGTAAAAGATAAGAATGAAATGAAATGAAAAAGTTTACATCCTATTCTCTTCTTCTCTATCATTTCTTCCTAGTTACTGTTTTATCTACTCTTTACAATTGATTTCATGGTATCAGAGCGCTGAAAGGCTTGCGCCATCTCTTCTTCTTGTTTTCGATCCATGGCCACCACACCAAATACATCTTCTACTCTTTCTTCCATCTCTTCTACTTCCTCTGACTCAATTATTATCCTAAATCTACCTATTGCAACCAAATTAACAAGAAATAATTTCCTAGCTTGGCAATCTCAGATTGTGCCTTTGTTGCACGGCTATGATTTGTTCAAGTTTCTTGATGCCTCTTCTCAACCCAATCCAATCATTCAAACAGACACATCTACTCAAGTCAACCCCGAGTATGTTCAGTGGAAAAAACAAGATCAGATGCTTCTCGGCTGGTTGCGTTCTTCACTTTCTGAGTCTCTTTTGGCTCAGGTGGTTTCCTGTACCACCACGGCGGAGCTCTGGTCCTTACTTCAGAGCACCTTCTCCGCCTCTTCTCAGGCACGCCTTATTGAGCTTCAACAACAACTTCAAGGCATCAAGAAAGGGGGCTCCAGCTGTGCTGATTATATTCAGAAACTCAGATCCATCGCCGATGAACTGGCGTTCATTGGATCTCCGGTCTCTGATCGGGAAATGGTTAACTATACTCTCAGGGGGCTAGGCTCAGATTTTGATCCTTTGGTTTTAGCTGTGACAGCGAGATCTGATCCCATCTCACTGCCTGATCTCCATGGCTTGCTTCTGACAAGTGAAAATCGCCTCGCTGCTCAGCACACCATCTCCAACTCTCTTCCTGCCACACCAGATCCTACAGCTTTCTACACCAATCCTAGGCCACGTCATTATAATCCGAGACCCGTTACCACCTTTGCACCCGTTAACAACACCTACAGGCCTCGTCCCCCTCACAATAATTCTCGGCCCATGTTTCAGAACTATACTCCTCGGCCCACTCCTTATCAGCCCCGTTCACCTAATTACTACAGGCCTCCTCCTCTCAATCGCCTTCCCGCGCCAACCAACATGAATTCAAACCAATCCTTCCCACCTCCAACCCCTGCTCAATACACTGTTCCATGTCAAATCTGTGGACTTCGCAACCATCAGGCAAGAAACTGCTACCATCGTTTCAGTAATGACTCACGCTACAATGATCCTCCACAGCCTTCTCCTCGTCCCTCTCCACCACAGTTTCAAGCATTTGTGACTCAACCTCAGATGGCAGCTAATCCCCATGAATGGTGCATTGATAGTGGTGCGACTCACCATGTGACTGCGGATCTCAACAACCTCTCCAACTACATGCCATACACTGGTGCTGATACACTTCATATCGGCAATGGAATGGGTATGCAGATTACTCACATTGGCTCTTCTCTCATTACAGTTTCAAACTTTTCTATTGCCTTGAATGATATTTTACTTGTTCCCAATTTCTCCCGAAATTTATTAAGTTTATCTAGGCTATTACTTGACAATACTTTACTTATTGAATTCTCTTCTCACTCCTGTCTTATCAAGGACCGTCAAACCAAGATTCCTCTTCTTCAAGCCACCCTATCTAATGGACTTTATCTTCTTCATTTTCCTTCCATTTCTTCCCCTCAAGTCTACCTTGGCGAGAGAGTATCAGCTGATCTGTGGCATGCGCGCTTTGGCCACCCCTCTTCTTCCACTACTTTACATATTTTGCATAAATTTTCTCTTCCGTGTTCCTTGCAAACTTTGACATTATGTAATGACTGTTGTGTTGCTAAGTCTCAAAGACTTCCCTTTATTTCTAGTGATTTTGTTTCTACTGCTCCACTTGAATTAGTGCATTCGGATTTGTGGGGACCCTCTCCCATAATTTCTAAAGATGGTTTCCGATATTATGTCATATTTGTTGATGACTTTACACACTATACCTGGATATATTTTCTCAAAACAAAGGATGAGCTATCCACAATATTTACCATGTTCAAACAACAAGTTGAAACTTTACTCAACCACAAAATAAAAATTCTCAGAACTGATGGAGGAGCAGAATTTAAACCACTTTCTCGTCTTTTTCCACAAATAACACATCAAATAACTTGTCCCTATACACCCCAGCAGAACGGGTTGGCTGAAAGGATGCATCGCCATGTAGTCTCTCTCTCTCTCGCCACAATATCCAAAGCCTCAATTCCTCTATCTTACTGGGATGAGATATTTGCCAGTGTAGTATATTTAATAAACCGTCTACCCACCACCTCTGTCAATACCATACCATATCAAAAATTGTTCAATCACAACCCAGATTTTCTTTTCCTCAAAGTTTTAGGCTGTTTATGTTATCCATATACTCGGCCTTATAATGATCACAAACTTCAAATGAGATCAATCCCTTGTGTTTTTATTGGCTACGCATATAATCAGAAGGGGTACAAATGTTTGGATTTGGCAACTAACAGGATATACGTGTCTAGACACGTAGTATTTAATGAGCAGTCTTTTCCTTTTAGCTCTCTTTCTTCTCAGGAAAATGCTGCTCCGCAATTCACTGACTCAGTTTCAGCTCTGCCACTTACTTAGCATCAAATTCTATGTTTAATGCTCGGACGAAACATGTGGAGATCGATTATCATTTTATTAGAGAGAGGGTTCAGTCGAAACAACTTCTTATCAACTTTGTCTCTTCTAAAGATCAAATTGCTGATATCATGACCAAGCCCCTCACAACTCCTAGATTTCTACTGCTGCGTGACAAGCTAATGGTTTCTGCATCACCATCAGCTTGCGGGGGGGCTGTAATGCCATCACTGGAGATGACCAGTACTGAGTCTACTGAAGATGATTAACACAGCTGATACTCTCCAATAACAAACTGTGCCAGCTACACATATAGCGTGGCCTTCTGTAATTGGTTATAGCAAACAGACAAACGAATGGAATATTTTGTATTTTGTTATATATACACTCAGTATCGATTGTAAAAGATAAGAATGAAATGAAATGAAAAAGTTTACATCCTATTCTCTTCTTCTCTATCCTTTCTTCCTAGTTACTGTTTTATCTACTCTTTACAGTTGATTTCAGGTATATCATCTATGTACTTGGTACATCTATTCATACCTTGATGGCTTGCCATGGCAAACGGAAAATTCAACAACGACATTATGATGTCTATGATATGGACCCACAGAATTTTAATATGTTGCATGTCATAACTCATGAGTCATGACATGGCAACATTAATTGATTTGAGATCCCTTGTCTCATTTAATGCTTTGAATTTATACGATTTAAAATCTAGCCACACAATTCTAAAATAGATACTTTTTTACCTCCTTCAAAAGCTGATATTAAGTAATAGCGATGATGTGGGTCATTAATTTTCTACAGTATAGAGAACTAATGCAAGTCATGCATTTTCCAAGCTAGATGATCAATGCATGAAACATCTTTTCAAAGCTCCTTACATCAAACCACAAGCCCCCACAATGCATCAGATTTGTTATATCTAAAATTTAAGTTTAGAACCTAAACAAGCCATAATTAATAAAAGAAAAGTGCACTTCATCCCAAACATACTAGACAACCACTCACTAAGGAAACTACGAGTTAAGAAACAAACCCAACATGACACAAAAACCCTAATTAAACCCTACTTAGTGCTTGAGGTGCCTCTCATTCATCTTTTTAAACACCTTTGCCTGCGCCGCGGCTGCACTGTTTGAGTGAAGGGAGGACATGAATGCATCTCTCACTTGTTGAGTTGTGAAAGGAAATTTGTTATCAACCATTGAGTTCAGCAGGGACGCTGTGCCTTCCCTGAATAAAGCGCCGATACCGTCAGTTCTTGTATTGCTTAGAGCCTCTGGAAAACTGAGGTCTTGCCCAAAGGTTGATGTTGCAAGCGGGCTGAAAGCCCCGCCTATTGTGCCCCAATAACCCAATAAGCCCCAGATCAGCATAGGATGTGTACTCCAAAAGCTGCAAAATCATACACCATATTAGCTCATATATTTTTCAAGTTCAACATTTATAGTTGAAATATTATTATATACATACAAGAAAAAAAAATTTATATCATTTTCCACAAAAGTGAGTTTGAGAAGTTTATTATTGTTGCAAACTGGAATACTAGTAAGTAGTAACATAAAATAATAAGCAGCTTCTCTGTGATTAATCATGCAAAACAGAAACATTGTAATTAAAGAAAAAAAAAAGTTGTTTGCATCAAAGAAAACAAATGCAAGACCAAACAATGAAATACTTGTGAGAAGATACAAATCACTTACTAGCAGGTACCAGGAAACACAGTGTTCGGGTCAAACGGCACAGGTGTTGTAGGGGGTGTAGGTAACACTGGGAAAACAGGGGGCGTGTGTGGTGTAAGAGGCGTCAATGGTACAAGAGGGGTCGGTGTGAACGGTGTAGACGGAGGTGTGATAACAGGCACAGTTGGTGAGTTATAATACCCTCCACCATGTGATGGGGCTGATGGGGTACCATATGATGGGTCAGTACCGTGAGATGGGGTACCACCGTGGTGTGGTGTACTGCCGTGAGATGGTGTACTGCCGTGAGATGGTGTACTACCATGAGATGGTGTGCTGCCATGGTGTGGGGATGGTGTATAGCCTTGAGAAGGTGTTGATGGTGTAGGTGTAAAGGGTACAGATGGTGTGACCGGTGTTAATGGTGTAGACGGTGAAGAGGGTGTAGAGGGTGTCGACGGTGTTGGGTATAAGCATGCAGGTTTACGAGTTCCTTCATTTGGTGTAGCTGCATGATATTATCAGAATCACTAATATTAATGTAAAGCAAAAAAATGTAAAATAATCTACATAAAACTGTAAAACGCACTTCCATATACTATGTGTCTATCTCAAATAAGATAAAATACATAAAAAATATGTTATATAAAGCAGAATTCTGTGTGACATTTGTAGAGTAATTATTTGTAAGTTTTAAGCCAGGTTGTGGAGTTAGAAGACTCTTTCAAATATTTTTCAGTATATTATTTTTGCAGTGTTGAAAGAGTTTTCCTTGTTAGATTAAATTTTAAGAGACCCACATATAATATAAATGAACTTAGATAGATTGAACACTTACAAGTGTGGTGGTGGGGATCTGATGAGTAGTTCTTCTGGTCAGTGACTTCTCCAAGTTTTCGACCTTCAACTGGAGCAAGCATTTGTTGAGAGGTTAATAGTACTAGAAAAAACCACATGGCATGTGACCTCACTCCTTTCTCACTCGCCATGAGTACTCTCTCTCACTTTTCTCTACCTTTCCTCTCTAATAAGAGAAGCAAGTTTTAAAAGTGAAAGATAAAAGTCTCTCCTGATATAGAGAACTGGAGAGGCTTAAATGCTCTCTGTTCAAGGGCTATAGAGGTTAGTTGTTGCCTGTCAGATGCATTAAATCTCTTCTTTTGTTTCCAAAGAAAATAAAGAAATCTAAGGTTGTCACACGTATTTTTGCCATACTGTCTATTCACGTATTTTGCCACACAACTAATGTTTGTAAACATTTTCATTTCTGTGACTCAGGGAGAATCATTCTATGTTTTCCTGTATAGTCTCTGTAAATAATTTTGTACTTAAACTTTTATTTTAACAATGGAAACTACAAATATGTATATATAATATACTGTGGTGAGACATATACATTCATATCTCCAGTAATTAATTAACAAGGTTTCAGTGCTTATAGTGTAGTTTTCTACTCACCAAGCATTCTCAAGAATTGATAATCATAGCTGTTTTGAGTATGAAACAAAAATGCTTTAATGAACAGTTAAGCAATGTGCCTTCTCTGTGCAAAAGAGGAAACTAGCCATGCTTCATAGGTACTGAGAGTTCTTTAACAAAATTATACTGATGGCATATAGTATAGAGTATAGATTATACGCACTACTTCAAAAAATTAAATAAATACGGCCATTTAGGTTTTCAGTGAGGGTCCACATGTCTGTCTCAGTTGTATCAGAACCCTCACATACAGAGAAATCAGAAATTCAAAACGGTTATAAATGGAGACAGCTGTTGTATGTATTATCTCTGTGCATAAACTGACAAGTACTGCAATAAATAGGCAATGCCAAAATCATATTTCTTGCATGGGAATTCGAGGAAGAACAGAAGCAATTTATTTCTGTTGCCAGATGCCTCATCGCTTGAAGTTATGATACCTATCCTTAAGGGAATTAGGGTTTCCTAGGTGCAACTAGCTTGTGAGAAAGGCTATACCCTATATTGTTCAAAATTAAGTAATCTTAATTTCTTCAGCTGTCAATCTGTCATGGAATTCAACCACAAAGTAATTTTAGATGCGGTGGCGTATGTCTCAGTCAAATTTGGGTTGGATTTTGTAAATACAAATGTTTATTCGAGTATTCAAAAATCAAGAAATTCAAATTCGAATATGCTTTCTGTTTATGTTAACTTTTCAGGTTATAATAAATTAGACAGTTGAGGTTCAAAATAATTAATCGGCGAACCCAACATTGTCAAATTGACAATTTTGTCGGTTGTGGTCTTTTTGGACAAAATTAAATTGCTTTCTTTTTCTGGATATTTCTCAGACAAATGTCTTTATGTTTCACTCATAATTTATTATGAATTAGTTTGAATTCTGAGGGATTGAGTCAAAATTGATAAGTCACCTGAGTATGGCTCTGGTTCTGGATAGAACCGATTGCTGTAAACTGCAATCTATTTTCCTAAAGTAAAATTCCAAGCTAATTAATTTGCTAAATTTATCGTCAACAAAAAAATTCAAATTGTTTAAACAATTTACAGTTGATATGTAAATACTCTTCTATTAAAACAGAAACTTGGTCGGACCGCCAAAATCCTGGCCTATACCAATCCGTTAGCCTCTCTGTTTTCTACCGTGTCGGATCGCATCCAAATTGAACATGTCTAGATAGGCCCAAACCCATCACAGCCTAAAAATAAACCTCATTCGTTTTGCAAATTTTGTTACACTTACGCAAAACAGAAAGACAAACAGACAGTCTTGGCCGAGTATTGCAAGCGGTGCACTTTGTGCAATGGATCTTATCTAGGGAGCTGTTGGATAGCTTTGTGGCCTCCACGTGTCCTCATGACCCCGCACCGTGCATGGCATCAAACTTTTGACTTTGTTTTTTTATTGATCATCGGTCGGATATATATGATATATTAATTTATCAAGCCTTTGTTTGATGTCTTATTGGAAACCGGTGCTTGAGAGTTGAAAGAGACGGAAGAGATGAAGGGAGGATTGGTTGATGGTTTTCTATTGGTAAATTTGGGTGTTTTATTGGGTCTTGTTGCATTAACAGAGGGGTATGTGCACTTTGTTGGGGGAAGAGACGGATGGGTTTTGAGCCCTTCGGAGAGTTACAATCACTGGGCCGAGAACACTAGGTTTCAAGTCAATGATACTCTTGGTATGTTTCTTCTATATTAAATTGGTAAATTAGAAATCTCCTCACAGAAATGCTTTAAGCCAAAGACATGCCTTGCTTTTTTCTACTTGTAAAATATATTTATTTGAGACTGGGCTTTTAATGGTCGGCTAGTTTTTTATTTTATTACTATTTTTGTATGATTTGCCAACATAGGATTTCAGATATAGTGGGAGTGGTACGCGTACATAGTTACTGTGTTCTTTGATTTTTTACAAACCTTGGTAAGAGCATGATACTTGTATCGCATTTGATACTGTGAAACTAGCCGTATAAACATTCAAAATTTCCTTGATTTGGATGGTTTGATGTTGTATCATTGAATAATTAATTGTTTCAGTTCTTCAGAAAATGTTCCAAGGAAATCAACACAAAATGAGATGATGTAATCAAACCAACTCACATCTGAGAGACTAACAATATGTAGATAATGCTTTCCGACGAATTGATTCTTGCATTCTTCTTTTTACAGTGTTTTCATACCAAAGAGGCGACTCGGTACTACTAGTGAATGAAACGGACTACAACACATGCAATCCAAACAACCCAATCCAATCATTGCATGGAGGCTACTCTGTGTTTATGTTCGACCGATCGGGTCCATTTTACTTCATTAGCGGCATTGCTGACCGATGCTACAAGGGCCAGAAAATGATTATAACAGTCATGGCAAATCTAGGCCATGCGACCTCTCCTTTCCCCTCTATATCTTTGCCACCTACTGGTAGCATTTTATCGCCCTCGCCATCTAGTGCTGGAGCATTGGCACCTCCTCCTGTACCTGGTGGAGGTACAGGCATTGGTGTAGCACCTGCACCCATATCGGGCGGACCAAGTATTGGAATCACACCAGCATCCGCCCCGACTGGGACTGGAATAGGTATTGGACCGGCATCTGGCCCAACAGGGCCAGGCGGTCTTACACCAGCATCTCCGCCAAATGAACCAACACCCACAGATGGGGCTTCAGCTGTCTCCATCAGCTTGTCTTTGATTTTTTTGGGCTTTGGGTCTGTGATTTTGTATGGAGTTATTTGAGATAGATTAACACACAAAAACGATTAAGATGCATGTTTTTATGGTTGTTGTACTTGTTAATAATTGGACGTGTGTAATATGTACCAGGTAGAAAAGAGGTGCTTTTGTCAGACGGCATGTATATCTTAGTTGTACTCGCTATTTTCTCGTTATATATAGATTTCAATAATGATTTGTGTTTATTCTTGCAACAGTTATATATAGATTTCAATAATGATTTATGCTTATTCTTGCAACTGTATTCCGAAAGCCTGACAAAAGTGGCATCCTTTCTCATGTCAAAACTGAAGGGAGACGAGTCAACTTCAAAACTGACTACAAAGAGAAATATAGTATAGAAGGGGATGCATTGTCATTTGTCAACACTCTGGATAAACTCTCGGTTGATAAAGTGTAGTTTTGATAATTGTCGCCTAAAACAAATTCAACTACAGAACAGTATGAATAATGTAATTTAGCTAGATCTTTTTAAAAGGAGAATGCTACCTATGGATATGAATTGCAGGTTAAATTGTGAAACGAAATATTTCGTAATTAATTAATTGGCTCAATTTTAAATATACATTCAATGATTTTATAGTGGGTACCTTTTTGCTCCGTGCGTTATTGTAAATCATACAATATCTGGTTTTGCGTGAAGAGGTTATTGTATCCGGAGATGAACATACCAAATCATGACAATGACAAGCGAATTTATTTTAGCTTACTATGTAGTTGAGTCTCAGTATATAAAATGTATTCTTATAATCAAGTAATGTGCAGGCAATATAACACGTACCAGACAATGAGCATCAATTATCCAGCACATCCTTGTCAATGAAGTAATGAGCATCAAATATCCAGAACATCTTTTCAATGAAGTATTTTCTTCTTCTCTAATACTCACGTGTACCTGTGTATCAGCAACCTGGTACAGCAACAGTTAGCTTGACCTTCCTGACCATTTATTTTCACAACATTGAAATAAGAAGTCGTATAATAAATTTGGAGTATTGGACCATATTAGCTGTTGTAATGACTATAACTATCTAACAATTTCTAAGTCATCAGGAGTATTAAAGCGTGCCCAAGAAAATCACAAACAAATGTTATCCAAAATTTGAAGGACAAACTGAATATTCTACAAGTAATCAAATGTCACGACTAGTTACCTGTTCTAAGTGGAAAATATTCCCTTATTCATAACAGATTTAGGTCCTTGTACAGATGAAATAGCATAACATCTTACACTCCAATCCACAACTAAAATTCAAAATATCTTACATTCATGATCCAACTTAATATTTAAAAAAAAAGTTTTCCCATCAAGGCGACAGTAAAAGATTGGATTGGCCAAAACAAAGTTTTGAGTGGCGACTTTCCAACTAAGCTAATTTACCATCAAGACGACACACCTCGATTTTTTCCCAAGATTTCAAGCTCTTATCCTCAGTATCCGTTTTGTACAGAGCAAACTCAGAAATTTCGAATTCCAAGCCACATATCTCTTTATCTAATTCTTCTGCTTTCTTTACTGCCTCGTCTTTCTCTTCGTCGGTCAAATCTTGATATAATAGGCTCAGATGTGGCATATATGCTAAAATTGAGACACGCATAAATCAACTCAGATATAATTTTGTCACTCTTGCAAGCAAAAGATGTCCATCTACCATTCTGAAACATTGAAAATTTGAAGTGCACATGCTTCCAGTACTAGTCTGTCAAAAACGATAACAAAAGACCTCCTATCCTCTAATTTGAGCAACAAGGTAACTTGGGTATCTACCGTACTAGATTGAACAGATGGTTGTGATTAAATTCTTTTATTTTATTTCTTTTGTTTAAAGGTTATCCACTATCTATTAGGGAGAATCTATTTTAAGATTTCATGGGAAGGATTATCCTCTCAACTGTAGCCTCCTATCATGTACAGAAGTGGTATTCCAAATTTTATCTAAAAGTCCCACATTTACAAACATTATCGTAAATAATCCTTTTAAAAAATGCTAGATAGTGGCCATCTAGTTGAATATTGAAAATAATCTGACTGCAAATAAGAGTTGACTCACGAGTTGAGCTCTGGTATCCAAAGTGTACACAGCAATCTGCACTGGCCTCCACCACCTAAGAACACAAAAATCACAATATTATAGCATTTCATAAGTATGGCTACCATTTACCTATTTGCAAATAAACCCTTCTAACTTGATGCATGAACTGGTAATAACCCCAACTTGACAAACAATCTAAATTCTTTCGTTTATCTGTACTTCTAACTAAAAAAATATCCAAATATTTCCTAATGCCTAAAATGCTCCTGCAATTATGGTTTGCTTAAATTTTCTCAATGACAAGGGGATGTTACCCATATCAAGGCAGGCATACAAGGGGATGTTACCCATATCAAGGCATACTCTGCTCAGATTCACAAAAGAATATTACTAAATGCCCTTTCACAAGAACTGAAATCAAACATTTATTATTAAAATTAGCACATTTAATATACATTTTTTAAGGTCATTGCAGTAATAAGTCATGTCTACAAGAGAACTTGAATATTTGCTGGCAGGACGTTTGGGTCCTATCATGCTTTTCTCACCAATTTTGTTGAAAAATTCAATGAATATTTGCTGTATCATTTAGAATGCAACTACATATTTGATATTGTACTTTCCTTATTTGTAATAAACTATTAATTAGCCTTTGTAATGAATCCTCCATAGAAATGAGATTCCTGTTGATGCAAGTGTTCTTGAGTTTCACTATCTAACAATTCTTCAGAGTGTACTGGGGAATTAAAGAAACTTGTTGGTGCTATTTTTTTTCATTAATTAGATTTTTAGCCATGACAATGGAGAAACATTTCAGCTACTTATAATACATACCGTCCTTCCATCTCTCCACATTTTTTTATTCTTATATATAGTTGTAATAGGGTCAACTCATTTGGCTTTTGTTGGAACCTTTTAATGATTTTCAGGTTCATTGCACTGTATAAGTTGAAATAATATTAGTTTAAATCACATTTAATAAAATATATCATCTTCCATTTAAATTGATTTAAAATCTATGACATCAGAAATCATTACTATAACATGTTAAATCAAAGTTAAACTGTAAAAGTTCATTAACCTAGTATCTGCCCGTTAATTGATGTCCCCTTGCACTATTCAATCAAAAATATGATTGTTTAAGTACCTCTTACATAATAAATTTAAACATCCTTCAAATTTCTTTTACTAAAAGTTCCACAACTCAATTAAAAAACTGTTTTTCTTCACCGTTTCTATAAACCCAACATTGCGGGTGGGTTTAGTATTGTTAAAATGCATGACACAAGCGGACAAGCCACATAACTTTAACAATTCTGATAACTAAAACAAAGAACTACAAAGGACCAAACAAACAATGATACCTCCTTAGTGGGTTCAATCAGGAGATAAACGCACTGGTAAAAGAAAGTGCCTCTGGAAACCGAAGTCACCTTGGCCTTATACGGGCGCAACCCGCTAGTGGCGGATCGGATCATCTCAAGTGCGGATTCGGGCGTCAATCGGATGGCTCCAACAACGGTAATATGGGGCTCGAATTCGGGTCCACCGTACTCGGCACGGAGACCCGACATGAGGCTCTTCAGGCGAGGTCGTACGGACTCCGGTGGCAGGGCCCACACAGAGTAGACCTCTGTTCCTTGTTGGGTTGTCGGATTTGGGTTCGCCATGGATTTGGTTGGATTTAGTGAAGCTGAGAAGGTTGGAGTGGTGAGAGGTCTGAGTTTGAGAGAAGGTGGAGAGGAGAGGTGGTACATAGATGGAAGATGCTTGATGCTTGAAAAAGTTGCATTTATTTTTTTAATGATGCTTGGTCTTAATCTATTCAAATATTTTTGTACTATTTTAGTTTGGGGCCCCTTAAGTGTTTTAATTCTCACTACGCTGTTAAATTACTTTTGTTTTGTTACTAGATTGTTTTTGGTCTATCCAAATTCCGGCCCTAATTCTAATTCTAAGAAAATGGCTGAATTAGAATAGAGAATAGAGGCCTATCCAAATTCCTTATGCTGCAACCAACCAAACACGCCCAATGTTTCTGATTATCTGGTAACTTACAGTAATGCTAGGGTCATGCATCATGCAACAACCGCAGAATATTGTTGTAGAATACATTGAAAATTTTTTTTTTTTTTATTGTCAAGGACATGGAGACTTGTCTGCCAATTTTTTTTTTTTTCAAAAAAGGGTGTGTGTGTGTGTGTGTTTTTTTTAGCAAAATTAGGCAGAAGCTACCTAGGTTTAAAATAAAAGGTGTTGGATGATAGACTTCGCCTTTCTAAGACTGAAGCAAAAATTCAACTTTTATAATTGTTTTATGGCAATCCACTGAACCAGCTTCTTCTTCTTTTTTTCCTTTTTTTTTTCTTTTTTTTTGAAGCTTAAAGCGCCCGTGGGCTATCCACTGAACCAGCTAAGATTCTTGCAATTGTGGCTTCTTTTTATCGAAGTCTAAACCGACATTAAGGATCCTAATCATGTTCTACTAATCCATAAGAACATGATGTGTGTGCGTACGAGAAAAGTTATTTGCATTATTTTATACAAGTTGGCAAACACACTTACAAATTAATTTTATTTTTTAGGACGCTAATACAAATATACAATGCTCATTACCGAGTACGAAGCCAAGGAAGGCAATAGGGGGTGGGCCCCTAAAGATTTTCAATTAATTGCTCTGGTTCATTTTGAAATAATTGGATATATACATCTTGGCCCTCCAAAGAAGGAAAAAAAACTTCAAACTACACTGCTCAAATCTAGCAGGCGCTCCAAACTAAAAACTACTTTTATGGCTTTGTCCTTGCGCATTTTTACATTCCACCAAATGACGGATCTAAGGTTGAACGCTACGCAATTTTATATAAGTTGAATAAGTGATATTTTAAGATTATATATAACTTAATATATAATTTCTTTTTATTTTAATATCTCGTTTTATTCTGTAAGCGATCTTTATTGTCACTCGACGTATCATTTCTACGGCGAGTTTATCAACTATTGCTGCTAAAATACATCTCGACGTATATGGCGAGTTCATCAACTATTGCTGCTAAAATATATCTAGTTTTATCCATGAATTCAAACTTTTTTTACAAAAAAAGAAAAAAAAAAAAAACTCCCCTTAGGACAAACAATTATATTTTCTCCCTCGACATTTTATGAAGTATTTAAACCAAATAATTACCGCAACTATAAAGTATAAACCATATAAATTCGGCTTAGATAATACCAGAGTTTCATTCGGAGAGTCATCTTAGTCGATTACAAGCTCATTTAATGGACTTCATTTTTTTAAAAAATAAATTCGATCGAACCTCCCAACTTATTTATAACTATTTTTATAGTTAGAAATGTCTATAAAAACTCTTTAACCAGTATGTAATATTTCGAACATACGACCTTTTAAGTTTTTGAGCATACAAACATTTCCCTCAAAATACAATACAGCACTTGATCCTCTTAGTCAATTCGTTCCTCTCACGGCAGAGGCAGACCTTAATCAACTTGTCCATTGGCACATATTATTCAAATGCTCGAGGATTAAAATTATATAAATGATTAAAACTTGTCTAACTCCATATCAAAAACCATTTAATTAGAAGCAGAAGAAATGGAAACCCAAAGAAACATATATATATATATATATAGTATAAACACAATACACTTGATCGTCCAAAAGCACATGCATGTCGCACAAAATATTACCCCGTTATACTTTTGCATATACCATAACCGTAAAGGCCTTTTTTTTTATTCACATCGGATTAGCTGAATTTATACCAAAAAGTACCCCCAAAGTACACACATGTTTTTCTTTTCCCACTACTCAAAACGAAAAGGCTAAATCCTTTACATAACAAAAGAGAGACCCAGATTTTGATTATGGAAATGGAGCTATGCGCTTCATATCAGCCGGCTTGACATCAACAGCAAACCCCTTGTTGTGCTTCACCCAGTAATCGGCGTTTGGATGGACTTCTGGCTCTTGTATGTCAACTCTTGATCCCCGCAATTCCTCGGTTGAGATCTTGTACTTCTCATCCCTTCTCTGCACCAAGTCAGGCCTCACCTAACATCCCAAGAACAAAGTCAATTGATGCACAAATAGAAAGTTTGTTCAGAAAATGACTTGATTTATCCTCATACAGGCACAATTGAGTTGCAACTTGCAAGTAATTTTAGTCAACGAGAAAAGATTCAGAAATTATCACCCTTCCAAGGTTGACAGGTTGAGGGGAGAACATAAGAGCAGGGGCCCCAAGTGGTAGCCGGTCGCCACGGTCAACTTGCCAAGTGCACCAGAACTTGCCATATGTGCATGCCATGTTTTCTAGCTCTGGTTTTTCAAGCATCTGTGGTACACCAGGATTCACCCATAAACCCGACTTTATTTCGTATGCATGAGAGTGCCACAGTTTCTGCTCCTCCTCTGGTAAAGTCTCGTAGAGTTTTGGGGATATAATATACTCCACACCTACAAGTCAATTGACAAATTATTATCAAAGTACCATTTTTCATAATTTTTAATAAGCTATCTTTAAACTTGTAATTTGCTTTCTCAACGTAAATTAAAATAAAATGTGCCTAATAATCTATATCATGCCATATATTATTTAAAAAAACAAGCATTGTCAAATTAGTTAATTCCTACCAATTAGGTTTGCCTTGCGTTTGTCAGAGTCATAAACCGCACACTGGAGAACATCTTGGTTGAGACGGCCTACATAGTGGTGTGTCTCGATCTGACGGCTTAGATCATGCGCGTACAGTGCAAAAGTGCACACGTGTTGCTTCATCTCCTTGACTGGCTTCAGCGACTGCATCATCGCCGCCCCCTTGTCAAGTATTTTTGAACTCAGTGTTGTTGGTTCTCCTGGCGGTGTGGGTTTATCTCCAGTGACCACTGGAGTGGGACCCGGTTTTTCATCACTGGAAGCCATGATTTCTCTGTGTTGTTTTTTTTTTTCCTTCTCTCTCTTCCCTCCAAGCGTAGAGGATATAGAAAGGTTGAGTGAGGAGTAGTGTCTGGAGTAAAATGAAACAAAAACAAGAGAATACACGTGTCAGGTTAGGCCTGTACGTGTCAACTCGCATGGAAGGGATGTGGCACGCAGGAAATATACAGAATTTGCTAGAGAGATCATTTTGGGCTTTCTTATTTTTCATGATACTGTGAAGCCTCGAATTGAAAAATCAATGAGCTTATTCCTCGTATAACAAAGGGGGCCATTCTCAAAACAGAAGAAATATAACAAAGGGGGCCTGATAAAAAGCACAGGTTGGAAAGTGGAAACACATCGGCTCTAAGCCCAGACCAGTTTTCTTGTCAGTTCAAAAATTATTAATCATCACAGACGTATAAAATTATAACATGATGACGATAGTAATAATTATAATTGTAAGAATGTAGTATGAAAATTTAAAGTGTTCAAAAACTGGATATTATGAGCTGGTATCAATTACCAATTTTATAATCCAAAATTAACAAAGAGAAGGGCTCAAATGCCTTCAAAGAATAGTAGGTTGAATTTCATAGAATGTACAAGAAAACAAGAACAAAAGAACCAAACTGTGTACCTATCATGCCAAGAAGAGAAAGAAGAAAAGGGAAAAACAAAAGAAAGCTTCATCCCGTAACACAAATGAAGCAAATGAGAACGGCATAATAAATTACAACCACAAACACATTAGAATCATACTTAATAGTTCAACAAAGAATACTTAACTCTGACAACAATCCTTTCCCTCTCGACCCCCAATTTTGCACCAGTGACAACCCAGTGTCCTGGCGGATCTGCCGGCCCTTTCAGCATCTCACTCATGTCAACAATCTTCAAAAGCTTATTTGCACCATCACTCGACCCAGATCCAGAAGCCGACTTGGACCCAGAACCTGATGCAGACGAAGATGCCTCCTCAGTGCTCAAACTAGGAGCGGGACTGTGATCCCAGACTGACCTTCTAACAGTACATCCGGGAACCTTAGAAAACAACAACTTGAGATGTAGCACACTCTTGGCACCAAAATCCCAGACACCAAGCTGTGCCCCAGTAACTATGAAGACCCCAGACAAGTCGCCAATGGTCGAGTCAGAGTGTTCAATTGGGGCAGTACTGACGTGCGCAAAGTTCTTATACTTGATTGGCTCAAACCAGCGGCTGTCCTGCTCCTCAGGTCCATGCCACTTTGGAGGCCCTATTGCAATATGGGAATCCCAGTGTGGTAGGAGGATTTTTGGAAGTGAGGCAAGGTGTTGGATGTGGATAGCAAGGCGATTGTGTTTTGATCCCTCTAGAGAGAGGCGAAGTCCTGTCACAGGCCTACGACCCACTGATATCTGGAAATAATTGTGAAAATATAGATTTCAACTTGTATTAATCAGGAAAAATCATAATGAAAGGCTTGCATAACACAATGTTGGGAGCTTTCTTTTTTGTTCCTTTCATTCCAGAATAAGAGAATGTTATACTTCACATCAAATCAAAAGACTCAATAAAAAGAATTAGAAAACACTGATAATGCATTAGATATAACATGGTAAATGTTAAAGGTCTAATGAAAGGTCATTACATTGGAAATAACATAGCCTAATGAAAGGTCTTTACATGAGCACATGTGACACAACTCAAAAGGCCAAGGCAATGTCTTTAGTAATACTTAACATATCAGCTAATAAAGTCGAAAATTTGTAAATAAAAGTGTTACCTGCTCTGGGCTGACATAAAGCTTATTTTTGCTCATCAAACTGAGCTGGAGAGATGAGCATACAGGTTCCTTCCTCAAATTACCAGGTATACTATTAGGCGCTGGAGCCCAAACTCGCTGCATTTGGAAATCCAAGAAGTAGTGCAACTCCTCAATCGGAGGTTTATCTGAAACAAGCAGATGGCCTCTTATAACATCACTAAAAATGACAAGTTAAAAGAAAGTTGTAACCTGCTGGTCTTTATGGTTTACAAATTATATTTTGTGTCCATGGAGTTGCACTCATATTAATGGAAAATAAATTGCAACAATGCCTTGAACATGCATGAATTATCAACTTAATAGCAAACACTGAACAAACCAAGAAAAGGATAGAAACTTAAAAAAAAAATGATATACTGAAACCAAAATAAGCTGGCAATGGCATCAGGTATAAAACCTAGATCAATTACGCAAAGAAATCTAAAGATCCTTTGTAAAACTGAACAATGGATTAGATAGATGTGAAAAGGGGGCTTACACTCTAAATAGAGATCAATGGCACGCTCAAGGTGTCTTTTTCCAGGCAAATCCTCTAAAAGAGAAATAATTGGAATAAAGGTCATGCTTATGATATCAGGTGCAAATTGTACAGTGCTTGTCCATTGTTCATGATTTTGTACCAGATCGCAGCCACCTCTTCTCCTAAATATTACTGTTATATCCTGCATATTATACCAAAAGCAAAAGAAGAAATTAAATTAACTATTAAAGCTAGAAAGAGAATCATTTTTAAAAATAGATCCTAGCTTTCTCTATCAACAGTGTTATTTTCCATTTGCAGACTCTAGTTGCTAAAGCTTACTTATCTGCATGGACATTGGACCTCGTGACTTAATGTTTAAAGAAAAGTTGTCAAATTCATTCTGTTGCGGCTGAATTTGCCGTTATCCAATTCCATATGGAAGCACAGATGTGGAATCATTTCATTATGTCAATTTGAGAGCGCGACTGAACAACACAACTAAGCCTTTTGTCCCAAACAAGTAGGGGTAGGCTAGAAAAGAAACCCAACAAAAGAGAGCGACTAAACCAGCCGATTTTTTATCGTTCCATTTTAGATCCTGGACTTTCAATAAAAATGCTGCTATTTTTGGAAAACGAACGGAAACATATTGGTCCAATGAACCAGGTTTCAATGGCATGACTGCAACATGCCCTAGCAAGCACTTGCACACAGGCTGGGGCATAACTTGATAGCTTAATTTGAGGTTAGGAATTATCATAGGGTGGGGCACAATTTGACAGCTTAATTGAATCATAGGTCTATTTCTACAATTTATTTTTCCAGAAAAATAGAAAATAAGCATATTTTTTTATCTTAATTTTTGTGGGCATGGGGAGAGCACTTCCTGGCTCTGCCAGTGCTTGCAGACACAACATATTCAGGTCACTTGACAATCTTGATGATCATCAGTTCCTCACAAATATACTCTAAATTTGAAATCCACCATTGGAGGCAGGATATATGTGGTGCATATATCATGCCAACAAAAAAGATGAAATTTGGAATACAACTTACTCTTCATATGGTTTGAATTTTTTTTTTTTTTTTTTCAAGTCTGAAATCAACAAATCTCGATGCATTATCCAACAGTGGTCAATTTGCATGAACTTGAATGTTAGGCCATTTTTATATCCAACAAAACCCCTAAAGCCTTATCGTTCAAACCTTATATGGAATCATTTCAGTCAATATTGTTGAATACATAAACTGACAACTCATCCCTCATATATGTGCTTAAGCATCTGTAACCCCAAAGTGGAGCACCAAGCTTCAGAGAGTGAAATGCTCCACTTACATGAGCAAACCAAAAGGACCCACCAAAACAGATTTGACAATCTTCTTTTAAGGTTAAGTGTCACATTGTCCTTGAATTCAAACGCAACACCAAAAATTCCAAGAAAAAAGTAAGGTATAGACCAAACAAAAAGTCAAATTCACAGGGAAAAAAAACATGTATTTGAATTTATATAAGAGGACTGACCTTCTCTTTATAATTGATTGGAACAGTTGTGAATTGATTTTCTAAGTTTGAAAATCTCTGATCTCCAATCTCTCTCACATAGTTTTCAAACTCAGATAATGATAGCTGAGATGAAGAATGTAGTTTAACAAACACCTCATCTTTACCTCCAATTGTCACAGAAGTAATAATGTGTGTTCCATAGTTCTCTATGAAGCTGGTAAAAAATGAGAAATAATGAGAATAATAAATATATTGTTATCATACACAACTTATGTAACCATCCAAGTGGTACTTAACAATGTCTCCAAAATATATTAAAACAATGTAATTGGGCAATAATTATACACAACATACTTCCATCAAAGAGCTTATATGGCTCCATTCAGAGCAAACAAGAGACTTGAAACACTGTTTTTCACATCTAATAGTATTTAACCTTGAAGTTGGAAAAATTTTAAAATTTCAATTGTTATTTGGCAAATGTGAAACTTGAAGTTCGCCAATTTTATATTTCAGAACTAACATAGCAAATGTGAAACAAAAATAGTAAATGATCACATAAGAACATAGAAAACAGTCAAGTAAGAAACTTTTTTAGTACGTCCTATCTAAATTAAGCCATTTCAAATGGCAGAAACTTTTACAACTATAAGTATGTAGAAAATAGTCTGGTAAGCCAAGTAGCTACTCCGAACTGAAGTGCAAACAAGGTATTACCTACTAACCTAGCCAAGGATGGCGGGTCCCAGTTAGCAGGCACAGCACGCTTCACATCTTCATCTAAGACTAGGTTGGGGTTAACCAGCTTGGCTTTATAAAGAGGAACTGAATAGCCATCCATTGCAAGAGCCTTTGTTCCTGCTGCATCAGTCTTCCAACAGCCATTGAAACTGAACATGGAATTGAAGCTTCCAAGAGGAACCTTGTCGGATAAACCTGATTTCTCGTTGAAGTATTCTGCCATCTACAACCATCAAAATACAAATAAAAAAAAAAGCATCAGATAAAGGATCATAGAAACTGCTTTTAATCTACAATAGTTCACTAAAAATAATAAAACAAAATACAAAAGAAAAAATCTATTAAATAGATGTGATATAAGAGTAACAATAGCATAAAACATCAATCCAAAGCTATGAATGATCAAGAAACAAATGCATAATAATCATAATCTAAATCAATTTCTAGTGTAACCGTACTACAATGGGACATACCACTCATACCAACAACACCAATTCAACCAAAAAAACATCTAATTAATGAAAACCTTGTGGAAGGAAAAGACAAAGGGAGCAGCATCAGGGCGGATCCGCTCGCGGCGCCGATCACAGACATCGACATCGACGTCCCAGGGAACGCCACGTAGGACGACATTATCGGAGACAGCGAAGTCCTTCTTGCCTCCGTCGCCAGCGACGACGAGGCGCGATCCGGCGGGACCTTTACAATAGAGCAACCTCTGGTCGGCGGTGACGTCGAAGCCTCGTCCGAGCGCGTCGACTGCGTTCCAGAGAGTCGCCGTGAGAGTCTCGTCGGGTTCCATCAATGTCGCCTTAAGCTTGGTCGCATTTCGACTTGAGAAAAGAGAAAGAGAGAAAGAAAGAAAGAGTTCGCTCCTTCGCTTTATTATTAGTATTAATAAATATTAATATTTGTTTAGTATTGAACGCTATCGAGAGGAGAATCCGAGAAGGACATGGGAGGAGAAAGGAACTTTTCAGATTCTCTGTGCTCAGATGATTGTTTCTTACGTGTGGTTAATCGCTGGCAGTGTGGTGTCAGTAGTTGGTTGCACGGTTGGGGTGTAGGTGGGGGATGTAGAGAGGTGGAGATGGAGAAAACTAGAAAAGGAAGGGGCTTTTGACTGCAGGGATTGATCGTCTGAAAGTGAAGAGGGAAACGCGCTTTGTTAGGACTTAGGAGCTGCTTATTTCTGGGCGGCTCTGGTTTTTACTTTTTACTTCTTAGTCTTTCATTCAACATAAATTGCGAGATTTGCGGTATCATCTTTTTTGTTTTCTTTCCCTTTTCGGCTGTTACTTTGACGTTTTAACGCTTTTATTTTTGTTTTCTTTCCCTCTTCGGCTGTTAATAAATAATATATAGTATACAATATTAGGTTTAAACGTAAAATGAAAGTTTTTTTTGTAGACGTGTACCAAATTTGGAAATTTGAAATTTAGTGTCTGTTGAAATTTGAAATTTAAAAAATACATTATTGTTGTTAGTTAAATTGTGTGAAAGATCTGAATTGAGATTGTGTCTGTTGGATATCTGTATATACAAATCAATAGCTCAGTTCCTTGTCTGACCGGTCAGTCTTTCATTAAAAATAAACTTTGTATTTGTCTTTATAGAAAATGTGAATTAACTTAATTTATTGACCATTGAAAATATCAATATCTAATACCTAATCCTATTTTCTGTCGAGCAGGATAGGTAATTTATATTACAATTTATTTACCTGCTTCACTTCTGAATGCAGTAATAATAATTGAATGTTTTATTTCAGAGAAAAAACTAACAAAAAAATGCATTTTACTTTTTTATTAATTTGGGAGAATATACCTTTTGCTTTGGACTTTTGATTAATTGTAGACCTTGTCTGCTTATGATTTCCCTTTTAATTAATATCGAGGGACCGCAAAGGAAGTTGACTGGTCGTCGACACTGACCAACCCCCTGGAGGAACCATACAGTTGGATCGGGTCTTTACCATTAAATGTGAGCTGACAGATGTTTGACAAAGAGAACTATTGCGTAGGCTTTTCATTAAATTTAGTGGACAAGTTTTTCGGAATAAAATGACAGCATCCGCCACATAGCTGATCCTTTGGCAAGTGGCGGTTCGATTCAACCATTTTTCTAAAACAAAATTTAGGGATCTTTTGACAATTGATAGATCCCTGCTTTATTGTGATTTCGTTAATAATCCCAATTTGTACACCCAAAATCATGGTTTTTTTAAAAATAATAATAATAATAAGATGTACGTCAAAAAAATATGATATTTTATTGCCAGTTGTGTTTGAAAAATATGATTAATTGCTTTCCTAAATGGTTTTATATTTTGAATTAATATTATTGCAAGTTGTGTACATTAACTTATGCTTGCTTTCTTTATATTTTTGCGGCGCCGTATATCACGCTTTTCCTGTATATATCTTTTTATAATATGGTGACTTGATTGTATCTTCGGTTGTAGTTATAATTTTCTATCATATTAATTACAACTAAGAGTATTTAAATGTTTTTGCAGAGTTATTATTAGATGAATATATAGAAACTTTGAACTGTCTAAAGTTGAATTTAGCTCAGTTTTTTGGATTCTAAATAGATTTTTCTACGTCAACTTGTATATGCAATGCAGACAGTAAAATAAATAAATAAAAAGAATGCATCTATTTCAGAATGCATTTTCTCCGCGCATGCAAATCATCATTTTTTTTTTAAGAGAAAATTATCCACCAACTAAAAGGGAAGCTTGACAAAAGATTTTTGTTAAAAAAAATAATGTTAGCCAGCAGAAGAGATTTATAATTTCTAAAAGCCCGAAATAACCAAAAGCATTGCCGGTTTTCTGAATTGAACAAGCAAACGAAAATATAGTTGGATGATTGAGTGAGTACTGAGTATACGTTTGCTCAAATAAATCAAGTTCGTTAGCATAACCAAAAGAAAGCCGTAAGGACAAAAAAAAAAAAGTGAAACAGAGGACTAAGAAATATATTAGTATATATATCTTAACCATCTTTCCTTGCTTTTGGCAATCTCGATAATTAGAAGAAAATTCTTTAAGATTAATAAAATAGTTGCACCAAAAATGATAAATGACAGTAATATAAGCAAGCAAACTTTATGATGTTGAAATGAAAAACAGAATGCGAACCCTTGTTTTATAATTTGATATTTTGCTTTTCTTTTCTTTTCTTTTCTTTTTTTGAGAGACTCTGGAGGAAATGCCTTCGCCGCATTTATAATTCTTAAAATCCTAATATAAAAATTTTTGAAACTTAAACAACAAAAAGAATCTCATGATGTCAAGTATAATATTTGTTCAGCTTCTTTGCTTGTACATAAAAATTATGATATCCTTAACTTACTTTGATGTGAATTAAGAACTCAATTAAAAAAATCAGTATCAGAACTTTATTTACATCTTTGACTTTGTTTCGATCTACGAACTCATTTTTTTTAAAAAAAAAAAAAAATCAGTACTAAAAAATTTTCTACATCTTTGAACTCTTAAAATCTCCTGACGCTAATCAAACAAATTTTAAATATAATTCATATATGCATTGAAAAAATGCTACAAAATACATAAATATTTTTTTTTATTTTTAAAATTTTATTTTGAAAGTGACAACACAATAAATTTATTTAACGTAAAAACGTCTATATCTTGTTCAATACAAAACATTTTATCCGCTAGCAAAACAAAGAAGATGTCGGCTTCTCTTATTTCGTTGTGTTGTTTTCTATGTTTGACTTCAAGGGTTTCCAATTTGACCGGGTTTAGTAAATTGTCTGAACAGTAAAATTATTCCTTTTATATTTTTTTTCTGCGTAAGTCAAAATAATGGACAACCCTGCAACGTCGATTCTATCACATATATAAACCTGAGACCTTGATAAATTTTCACAAAGTCAAAAGGGATCTCATTGATTTCACATGCTTTCACACCGAATCGTATCCTCTGCTCACCTTAAAAGGTGAGCAGAGTGCTCACCTCTCGTCTGAACGGTTGGATTATGATCCAACGGCGCGTACAGAGAAAGGAATTTTCTCCGCTGAAATCAATCCTGCCCGAGATCGCGTTCCTTTTTTTTTTTTTATAACTCTGTCTCCGTGTAGTTCCTTCTATCGCCATGGATCATGGATGTGAAGCGTTGAGGAGAAACCCCTCTCCTCTCTCCCCATCTCTTACTGCCTATTCGAGAATGAAACCCAACGCTTGATTATGAAAGGATATTATCGAAAAATAGTTGAGGCTTGATTATGGTCTCGATTCAACTGACTAACTACCTCATATGTGTCATAGGTGAATGAGGCTTGATTATGCTTGAATTCAAACCTCGAGCATGTACAGGTCAAACAAAAGGCTTGAATGTCTCACACACCATCCTTTCTATTACTACCATAGATTAATTAACTGCAACCTAGATTGAATAAACAATTTCACAATCAGTACCCGTGGCCAAACAAAGAGCTTTCTATAACAATTGTATCTAATTTCAGTTGGTACCAGTAGACAAAGATATAGACAGTACACAATGAGTCGCTTACAATCAATTTTCAATACATATAAACCATGAATTCAGCCTTCGAGGACCAAATAAGGAACAAATTAGCAACCGAATAGCAAAAATAAGTAACAAAATAAAACAAAATTAGCAGAAAATTAGGGAACAAATTTAACCAAATAACAACAAAATAGCAAACAAATTAAACCCAAATAGCAAAATTAAACCCAAACATATTAATGCTTAAACGAACGATTTACCTAAATAAACAAAACTAAAGATGAAAAATTGTGAAACAAAACTAAAGATGAAAAATTGCGGAAAGAAATTGAAGAGGGGGGGAGTTAGAGCTTACTTGGATTGCCTAACCGTTGCTGTCTTAGAACTGGCTTCATGAGAGAGGCTCGGTTTGAGGCAGTGGAGAGTGGAGAGAGAGGAGGGGCGACAGAAATAGAGGATAGGGGTTTCTCCTCAGCGCTTCACATCCATGGCGATAGAAGGATGGTTCGGAGGAGACGAACTACGCGGAGAAGGAGAGTTATTAAAAAAAAAATAAGAGGAAACACGATCTCGGGCAGTCGGGCAGGGTGGATTTCAGCGGAGAGGACTCCTCTCTCTGTAACAGCCGTTGGATCATAATCCAACTGTTCAGACGAGAGGTGAGCACTCTGCTCACCTTTTTAAGGTGAGCAGAGGATACGGTTCCGCTTTCACACCTACGTGCACCGTTTCAAGTCGAGTCGCATTACGTGCATTTAGGAGGGTCTCAAGTAGACCAAAAAAATAGTAATAAAAAAATTAAAATAAGCGAAGGAAAATCTACGCGTGATAATTCTATTGGTCGTACCTGGATATATTTTTTTGGGGAAGATGCATTTTACTATGATTTTCTTTTTTTTAACAGTGGAGCGGGCTTGGCTCTAGACCCGAAATATTAGTTTTAAATTTTAACCAGTCAGAAATTAAGTTAATCAACTTGAAAAATAAAAAAAGAACAGTTATCAAGGCCGTGCAATTTGTCCGAACTGACAATTATTATTACAAGATTTTTGTTTAAGAAACTTTGATAGCGGCTGTCAAGGGTTAGTACAAGATTCTTGATACATCCAGTTTCCAGTCTATAATTATTTTGCATACGATTTTTTAAATTAACATTTTTGTCGCTTAATTGTGATCTGCTAATATATAGTTGCATGGTCTTTTATTGGGGGTTGGGGTGGGTGGGTGTGTGTGTGTGTGTGTGTGGGGGGGGGGGGGGGGGGGGGGGGGGGGTGGGGGTTCAAATCAGATTTGAAACAAAAAGGTAATCCATAGTTTTAAGTTTGAAAAAAATGTGCGAGTGAAGTATGTATTTACAGACTTCTACTAATTAAAAAAATATATATTTTACAAAATGTATATATTTCTCTTGTTTTTTTTAAAAATAAAAAATAAGTGAACACTCTTGGTCCATCAAATTATTTTTAGACTGAACTGAATATACATCCCATCTTATACTACAACAAATTGTGTAGATGGCCTAAATTAGATTTTAGCTTAGAGCTAGAGATGATACAGTGTCGCCAGTCTCGCCGCAAAGTTGAGAGATGGTAAATACTATTAATTTTAAGAGGAAGGTTCCGCTACAAACATTTTGGTTGTCCCTAAATGCCAACATTTTGCTATTTAATTACTTTTTCAAATTTTAAAATTCAAACGTTAAATGCAAACTGTTGATCTTATTTAGTTTAACGAGCGATGCGTTTTCATATAAGTTTTACAAATTTTGGAGTTTATTTGATACTCGATCAAAGGCTAAAACATGAACGTATTAGAATGAATCTATCATAGTTAACGAGGTTCGTTTGTTTTACTATCACTCGATCGAGCATCAAATAAACTCCAAAATTTAGAAAACTTATATGAAAACGCATCACTCGTTAAACTAAATAAGATCAACGGTTTACATTTAACGTTTGAATTTTAAAATTTGAAAAATTAACTAAATAGCAAAATGTTGGCATTTGGGGGCAACTAAAATGTTGGTAGCGGAACATTCCTCTAATTTTAGATACGCTAATGATACGGTAGTATTTCTAAAAGATGATTTACATGGTGGTTTTGAAATAGGCTTTATTTATTATTATTATTATTTTTGGAACATACGTGTGGCCCAAAAGTACAAAATGATAGAGATTTAGGCACTAAACATTTTCCTGTATGGTGATTGATGTAGGAATTTCATACTCGATTTCCAACCAGTTTAAGCCTAAAATTATATTCAAATGTATATGTTTTACTTTATTTTGCTAATTTTAAGTTTGTAGAAAGGTTCAGCCTTAGCCCGGCAGTTGTTTTGCAGGTTCATCACATATGCGGCGCTTGGAAGGGAGAAGAAAGCGAGAAGTGGAGCTCGAATGCATCAGGACGTACCGCCCCACAGGAGGACGAACCGCCCAGACCAGTGAAGAATTCGTCACAGCAAGTGCAGCCAGGCTCGAACGACCCGCCCCACCGGCAGAACGGACCATTCCAGCTATTTCAGGCAACTTTCCATATTTGAGTATGCTACTTTGGCATGACGGTTACATCCAAGTTTAGGCTTCCAGAAGCACGTTCTCCATGTTCTCAACTTTTAGAACCTCTCCAAGTCAGCTATATAAGCTTTGTCCTATCTCCGAGCAGAAGAAGTTCGAGAATTCTAGGTTTAGCCTCCTTTTCCAACTCACCAAGGAAACTCCCTGTCGAGACGATCCAACCGTACTAGAACTGCCTGTTCCAGCATCAGGCCGAACTGCCCTAGACAGGACAGAGCACGCAATTGAGAAGATTAGCCTAATATGTTGTAACTTTTGTTTTCTCTCTTTTATGTACTTGTATTTGATGAAGCATGCTTTATTTTGTCGCATGGATATGTTAAAGTAGAGTAGTTTTTAGAAGCTATGGTTGAGAACCTTTTCTTTATGTTATTTGTTATGTCTTGAATGCTTTAGTTAATTAGTTAAGTTAAGTTATGATTTATTTCTTGTGATTGATTGCTTGATTCGTTTCTAAGTTAGAATTACTTGTTTAATTGATTATCTAGTTAAACTAGGGCCCGTTTAATTGCTAGGATATTAAATCAATTACAATAACTCACAACTTAGAAAATGAAATCCTTAGGTAGGTAAAAGATCGGTAGGTTGAACCAAATCTCGAGCAATCAAGGTTTTACTTGAAATCGGGGATTAAAAGTGTGCCTAGACCCAAGAAATAAACTAAAACACCTAAAACAAGAAATGAGGACTTGAAATTTAGGAGTTTTAGGAGTTAAATTTTAACCAAAAGATTTGACCTTAACGAGAGTTAGAGTATAAGTTAAATGGTTAGGAATTATTTTAACTTGCATAAAAATACTTAATTAATTGTTTGAAGAGCCTGCGTAGTATTAGGTAGTTGGTCAGGTAAAGGCTGACCAAGCTAGTTGAAATTTATGACAGAACAAGTATTGGCCGTTGGAACGAACCGTCCCAAGGTTAGAACAGATCGTCCGGGAAGGGGCGTTCTAACCTAGAGTGATTGGTTCCAATGGCCAACAGTAGTCTAGAACGGGCCGTGCTAGGGATGGAACATATCGTTCTACTTTTGACAGATATGAAATTGTTTGAAACCAGAAACCCCTAGTTTCATCAAATCAGTTATCTTCTTGTGTTAATTTAGGAAATTGCTTAATTTAGGATCTGAACTTTGTATCTTTTTATTTTTATTGATATTTTAGAATTGTTTGTTACCCCTAATTATTTTATTAAACTTAAGATTTAATTTAATTTGAATTGTTTATTTAGAAATAAAATATTCTGTCTCCGTAGATCAATCCTAGGTTTACTTAACGATAAATCGTGCGCTTGCGATTAAAATTGGGTAGGATTTAGAATAAAAATACTATTATCTAGAACTCATCAGTGATATAGATAAATTTCTTGAGATATTTGATTTTAAAATATGTAAATTTCCAACTTGGTAGTAAGGGTTAGCATTGACTTCGAAAAAAAGAAAAGGTTAGCATTGTACTAGAAGGAACCTCTTAAGACACTAACATGAGTAGCAAATAAAATTTCAAAATAAATTGTAAATAACAAAGTGTATAACATCTTTAATTAAGAGGAGGAAACATATTATTAGACAATGTGGCGACTTCAGTTCCATTATACAACTTGTTAAGTGCACGAGATTCCAAAATTAGCTCTTAGAACAAGTAGAACAATTTAGGGGAGATTTTAATTTGTTCCTTTTTTTTTGTATGTGGCAAGGAGGACAATTTTATAGTACGTAGGAAGCATAAATTTGTAAGGATGGAATTAAGCTCGAAAGAGATGAATATTGCTTTAGTGTAAATGACGTAGGTTGCCTGTTTCAGTGGGTTTATGTCGAATGATGTGACAATAAGAACTTTGAAGAATTTTGTTGAAACCAACTATAATTATGCTGAGATGGATTACGGTACTATGTAAGTAATCTATCCGTCATCCGTTTTACTTCGCTGTTGTTTCTGGAAATTTGAAGTTTCTAAGATCGATTCGAACCGTTCCATCTCTTTAGAAACAAAATTATATATATTTTTTTAATTTTTTTATATGTTATGATATTTTAAAACTGGAAGGCTGAAATGCTTCAATATAATGTTTTTTGAAACTATCATAAATAATAGTAAAAAAAAATAAAAAAAATAAAATTTATTTTCTAATAAGATTTCAATATGAAAAATAGATTGTAAGGTTTGGATCGACTATTAAAATTTCAGATTTAAAACAACAAATTCGCAAAATACTGGAGTCCATCTAAATTATATTTGAATTTGATTCACATAATACTTTTGAATTTTGATCTACTGGAGGCCTTAATAGAAACCTCAAATTATTTGGGGCCTTTGAAAGGCCCACTTATTCCCGGCCCAAATTTAAAGCTATCAGAATTCTTATCCGATCGCCTTTGCCTCTTTCTCCACCTCTCTCCAATGGCAGTCTAAAAGCTTCAAAACAACCACACTGATACTCTCCACGCATCACTACTACTTGCTCAACTACACTATCTGGTTCTATCATGGCGACCATGATTCCTACTTCGGCGTTTATCGCCACGCCACATCGCTGTTCAAGTGCTAGAAGCTCGGCGATTTGGGTACCGAAAGCTCAGTTTCCTGGTACTTCTTCTTCTTTTGGGGTTTCATTGAGCGTCAAGAGACCTTCTGTAAGGTTTGTTTCGGTACGATGTGAGGCGAATGGAGCTGGGATGTCAATGATTCCAACCGAGGAACGATGGATGTATGAGGAGTCCGAAATCAATGGCCCGGTAACATTTTGTTTGTTTAATTTCTGTGATTAATTGTTGGAGAATTTATTGAAATTTGCACTTGTCAGAGTTATGGCCTGTTTCGACTCTAATTGGTGGTTTTTAGTGGGTGCAATGTAGTTGGCGATTGAGGTTTTGCATTGGAGTAATAATAGGTGAAAGATGTTGATCATAATTGAACAAATAATTCTTTCAGAGACATTTCGTCTAACACCATGTGTGCATCTTTGGTTCTGATAGTAATCTCATGGTATTTTACACTACAAATTAAGGAGAAAGATAACAGGAATTAGCATGATAAATCACTAGTCAAATACGGCATCTTGCATAACATTATTATTTTTTTTTACTTTTTAGCATAACATCATTTGGCTCTTTATCTGAAGGATATATGGAACAAAACATGGTATCCCAAAGCAGCTGACCATGTAAATACTGAAAAGACATGGTACATTGTGGATGCAACCGACAAAATTCTTGGCCGGATGGCATCAACTATAGCCAATTACATTAGAGGAAAGAATCTTGCTACGTACACACCTAGTGTTGACATGGGTGCTTATGTCATCGTGGTACATTACACTTCTTTCATGAATCTCACAAAATTTATTGGAAATTTATCTGCAAATTATACCCATGTCATGTTTGCAACTGAATCTGACTTCTACTGGAGCTATTTATCAATATACCAGCAGCAACAAAGCCCTAACAGTGTGAAAAGATGACAATGTTGCTCGATATTAACTCAATTAACATCTACATATTACTCTTTAATTATGTATCAGTAGAAGCACACAGTGGAGGTAGAATAAGAAGTTTAACATTTTGCATTATTTGCATCTTCCATCTCTGTAATTTGACTGTCTTGTGTAGTTAAGCTATTAGCTAATGGCTCAGGGCATATGCATTGAAGAAACATCTCTTATAAGGTGTCAGGAATATCAGGATTTAAGTGGACAGTATATCGAAACTATTAAAATAATACTGTTGTTCTTAATTTCTTTCGGGCAAACAGATAAATGCTGAGAAAGTTGCAGTATCAGGTCAAAAGAGGTCTCAGAAACTATACAGGAGGCATTCAGGGAGGCCAGGTGGCATGAAAGTAGAGACCTTTGATCAATTGCAAAAAAGAATACCAGAAAGAATTGTAGAGCATGCAGTTCGTGGTATGCTTCCTAAAGGACGGGTATGCTCGCATTCTCTGATTCTCTCCTTTTTTTTGCTTTTTTTTTTTTGCTGGAAAAAATATCGGGAAGCTAACAAAAGCTGAAAAAGGACAAGTACTGTGCTTAATTTCCTACCTCTCTTAAACATTAAAATACCTACTATGACCTTCCTTTCATAAAACATTTGAAGAAATACCCAAAATTTCCAGCATTTATCCTTCCACAGTCTAGGAAGTGGAAGTGCATTTTGGGCATTGAAGGAAAAGTGTAGGCAATGGTATATTATTATACATGGTTTTCAAATACTTAATCAGTATTTGGAAAATATTCTATAAGTCACAAATCATAGGAGCTTTTTAAGTTTTATATGCATCTGTTATGGAAGAACCAGGCCACAATACTTTGTCATTGTTGCAAGGCCATATACTATGTTGAGATGTTTTTCAGTTCCTGACCTGGAGTTGCCTTGTTAAACTCAAATGCAAAATAGATAGAACAAAATTTTGGAGTAAGATCATCATAATCACATTGATTGTTACATTATAACTAATTTAGTTATTTATGGTAGCTGGGAAGGACACTCTTCACACACCTTAAGGTATACAAAGGATCAGAGCACCCGCACCAAGCCCAGAAGCCTATCCCTTTACCAATCCGGGACAAGAGAATCCAGTTAGTCAAGAAATAAATTTCTCTTCTTTTTTCGTTTTTTTTTTTTCCTATTCCTGTTTGATAATTATGGAATGTCATTTAGACAGAATTCATGTGTGTATCAGCTCCGATTTTTGTCTTCAAATTTTATTTTTTCGACTTCCTTTTAATCTCCTGAAACGAGCTTTTATTTTTTATTTTTTTTACTGTATGGATGTCTCAAGCTTTCTCTTACTTGGACCATACTTAGTTTTTTTCTTTCTAAATTTCGCACCTATATGCGTTTGGATTCAATGTTACTCTGTTTAAAACTAATATGGACCTTTTACAGAGAGATTCCGGGCGAAACATTTTAGGATGTGTTACTGTTTGGTACCACGTGGGAACAAGCACGAACAGGCTGTTCGTGGGACTGCTTGTTCGTAGAATCGTAGTTCCTCAAAAAGAAGATTAGTTTCAAAAAAAAAAAAAGTTCCTCAAAAAGAAGGAACAAGGAACAAAAACGAACAGCTTGTTCGTTTCGCCGTTTGGTTCAACTTAATCACCTAAAAATTAATGTTTTTACCCTCCATTACCATCCCTTCACTTCCAAAACTAACTTCTGGAGCAGGATAAGTTTTTTATCTCCCTTCCCTTTTCATCTTGAGCGAGGCCTTAGAGTATATTATTGAGGTACCGTATCCTCTGCTCGGAAAATATTATATATATTCCAACTTTGGAAATAAATTTATCCAAAATAGGGGAGGTGGCAATGAAAGCGACATCAGAAAATGGCGAAGGGGTTCCTATGTGGAGAAAAGTATATACTGCCTAAAGAATGTTTTCTATTATACGAGAGAGTATCTTCAGTAGATCTTGTTGATGACCCCACGTTATAATTTGATTAACAAAATTAAATGATTGCCGCATTTCAAACTATCTCTACTACTTATAAATGCACCTAGAGAAAGGTCACAACAATTTTTGTTAACAATTTTTATACCGTTGATCTGTAAATGTATGGTTAGATCTGTCTCAACACATCTCTATGCGCACACAAGGAAAGAATTATCTCGGTTTTGAATTGCTGCACAGAAGGAAAAAATTTTCTTTGGATTTGATTGGTTTTCCATCTAATATAGAAACAATTGAATAACATATCAATTTGTATCGATGGTAAATTAAGAAACATATTTTTATTGTCTAACATTATTTTGTTTTTTTATTTGCCTACATATGAGGGCATCTTATGCTAGTTACTACTAAAGCTTATTAGTTCGTTGACCACTTGCAGACATGATGCCTTCTTTCTTTTGTAAATTAAAACCATGATATTGTTGAAATTTCATCTATTAGTTTTTAGGACCAAAGGGAATTACATAAGCTACTAGTGTAGCCAGCAGGGTAGATTCATGGTAGGTACAACTGTACAAGCAAAACATGGACAAATTTATGTGCTCTGTAGGTATATCTGCATGTGGTTACAGATAAATTTAATTGCAGTCGTAGATAGATTAGAAAAAGGAAAATAAAAAGTTCGACTTTCGAACAGTTTTTACGAACTTAAATATATCTTACAGTACATATATAGCTACTTCATACTGCACATTTTGTTTGTTGTATAATAAACACTTAAAAATAAGGCATTTTTTGTATATGTTCAGACACAAATCACAAATGTCACATGCAAAAGTACATTTTGATAATTATCGAGCTCTATCTTGAATTTCCAAACTAATTTTTTGAACCTTAAAAAAATAGACACTCGATTTGCAAATTACAGACTATATTATTATATATTATTATGTAATGGACACTTGGCAATTGTTGTGTATAATTGTTATTTTGCACTTTCATACTCAATGTTATGACTATCCATGAAATATGCATTGTGCTATTGTGTTATTGAATAATTATACTTTATTATCGCAGAACCTACACTTGGTCACTACTCACTAAAGAATGCACAACTTGGCTACTCAATTTTTATTTTATTTTGTAAGTTGGCTAAAATATTAGGTCTGTTAAAGAAAAAGTATTAAAGAAAAAAAAAAGTATGTGAAAAAAAAAAATCTGATATGTGACCTAGCGCCACTGCGCCAGCGGTAGTTTTTTTTTTTTTTTTTAGTTTTTCGTACATCACTCAGGATTGTTCATTTTTCAGTTTTCAGCTCGGTAAACTTCACACTCTCGGTCTTATCTTGGAAAAAAAAAAAAGGACACTCGCTGTCAAGATCTTTGATTTAGAATTATTTTTCAAAATTGTTCGAATGTGTTTAACGGCAATTGCCTTGAAGTATTCTTGAACTTCTAAACACTACAAAAATGCATACCTAGTAGTTTAATAAAATGCACACTCAAGGAAAGTGTGTTTGAGTTGTAATGGGTTGCTTTTCATTAATAAAAAGGAAAGTGGTGGAGTTCTCTCCTCTTATTTCCAAAAAAAAAAAAAAAATGCACACTCAAGTATTTAAAGTATGCACTATTGCTTTGAATCTTCATACTTGATCATTTTTTTTTTTCTAAAAAGAATGCACATCCTGATCGTGCAATCCGTACTTGATTAATTTTTTTTGAAACTAAGCTTCCCATAAAAGTTATATTTCAGTATTTAATTTATTATTTTAATTTCGAAAGTTACTTAAAAACCCTTTTAAAGGTAAAGACGTGAAAGATCGTGAACAAGGACGGAGCTAGAAAATTTCATAAGGGGTTCACTCTACTCCGTAATAAAAACATCACCTCCTCGTTTTTTATCCTTTAATAAACAACAATACAGACAATACATCTTGTGACTTGATTCACTATATTCTAACCATCCCACGTAATCATCATACCATTTAGGGTTGAACTTTTTCCAAACACTTGTTACTCAGCTGGTTCAAACTGGCATGCTTTTGGTTTGGATCTCTATTTAAGTAATAATCTTCAAATTTCATCTCGTTCATTTGGATGGTACTCTAAAATCTTCGGTCGCTTTGCGGGATCAATTGGATAGTTTTTTGGGTTAAGTTGAACCTATTAGGGGCTTAAGAGATTGAAGTATCATCTTGAGGTTGTCGTCTTTTTAAAAATTTCTCCATAAACAATCTAATAGAGAAACATTAAGAGGAAAATTGCCCTTAAGCAATTAAAATTTTTTAAAAAAATAAAATTGTTAAATTGTTTGATAAATATGATCATATGATACCAAATAACTTTACTGTTTTCGTCAATTATCATTAAAATACAATAATACAATTAGAATTGGATATGTTTGGGTTTGTTCCAAACAACAATTTAACTTTCAAACTAGACTTTTAAAATGTTATAATCAGAAAACAATAATTGATTTCATAAAAAAGACGAAATTTAAAAAAGTAGTACCTTGTTTTCTAATTTTCTTGCGAAAATAGGATTAGAGGAGCCAAGTCCGAATGATTTTTTTTTTTTTTTTTTTTCTATCTGATCTAGCAAGTTGCAAATAGGAGAGGGTCGCTCAATTGAAAATTGAGGAAAGACTCAAAAGAGAAAATGACACGGCAAATCACCGCATAATATTTTTTCCTTTTTTTATTTGTCTTTTATTTGCCTAATTGATTTCGCTAATTAATTGCACCGCGATTATATGGCTGGCTTAGGATGCAACTAAGGTAACAACAAGAAATACATCTCCATTCGATCACATTATTGTCTTTTTTATTATAGTAACACTTTGCAAATATAAATTGTTAATCTTTCAAAAAAAAAAAAAACTTCACAAAAATTGACACTATAAATTAGGCAGGGGGTTCAATAATGAAAATTATGTAAGTATTTTTGGGGTTCAAACACATGGTGCTTCGAAATTAAAAACGCTTCGTTGTTTAATGGGGTAGGTAGTACCAGTGAAAAAATCAGATAAAGTTTGCGAGAAAAGAACTCGTGATCATGTCACTTAGTAGCTAATTAATAAGTACATATGCACCAAAAAATAATAATTTATTCTTGCTACTAAACAAGTTTAGCTCCGCCACTTAACCACGCCCCTCTACATTCTTAATCATTCCTTTAAAAATTCGTGATATATTATTGTATTTGTACGTCAATAAAGACTTAAGAACCTCTAAAATTATGCGACTTTTAAAATATACTACTTCAACTTCAATTTTAATATTTTAATCGAACTCTAGAAAGTAACAAAATAAACATTGCTAATAACTGCACAGGAATGTGACCAGTAATATTAATGAAAATACCTTATATTTCATACCAAAAAGGCAATAACAGTTCTCAATTTTGAAAAGCAGTAAAACATATCAATGCAAAGATTTTTTATTTTTTTTTAAAACATATCAATGCAAAGATTAGTAGTAATTAATAACAATACCGCTAATTAACCTGAGTCGCTATAAACGATGCTTGATGCGAAAAAATTGCGGCTAAAAAAAACATTTTCCTGAGAACCTGAAATGAATAATCGTACCGAATTTCCTTGTCATCTTTGAAAATTTCTGTCGTGATATTTCTCCGAAAGCGATAATAATCGCCGAGTAATCCGAACTGTTTAGAAGACTCCGCGAAAACGAGACAAATACAAACCATGGAAGAGAATACCCCTCTCTCCAGTTTAAAAAACCATTACCTCTCCAGTCCCTTCCTTCTGCACTCTAGACCCAATCACTGGAGGGGAATCTGTTTTAAAAACTGGAGAGAGTAAAACATTCTTCTTCTGGAAAATTCCACGAGTAGGAGGCTTTCTTGTCTGGAACACCACCAAACCAAATCTCTCCCGAGAGAAGATCATTTCCAATTTTCCAATTTCCAATAATTTCCCTTCAACGCGTCGCTTCCTCTCCTTCTCCTTCCTTCCTTCCCTCTTTCGATCCTTCCAGCGAATTTCTTTTCTCTCCTCACTTAGTCACTTCTCCCTCAATTTCTCTGTTCATCCTCTCCAATACTCACGCCAAGGTTTTCTCTCCATTTTGGGCGTCTCCAAATCTAGGGTTCTATATTGATGTAAGGCATCGAAGTTGGGTTTCTGAGAAATTTCGAAGAATCAATTTTGGGATGGAGATGATGGATAGCTCGCAAGGAAATTCCAATTCGTTGCCTCCGTTTCTGACGAAGACGTATGAGATGGTAGATGATCCCTCTACGGATCATATCGTTTCGTGGAGTTCGACTAATTCGAGTTTTATTGTGTGGGATCCTCAGAAATTGGCAAACGAATTGCTTTCGAAGTTCTTCAAGCACAAAAATTTCTCCAGCTTCGTTAGGCAGCTTAATACTTATGTAAGTTCTCTACTTTTTGTTCAAAGTATTTTTGTTTAATGTAACAGAGGAATGATGATTCTAAAAAAGGTTTTTGAATACCTAATTATTGTCTGAAGGAAAGTTTAGCTTACGTGTCGTGATTGTCACGTGAGTTAATTTCATCATGTTACTGTTCTCTCTGTAATTGATCTTTTTTTTTTTTATTTTCTAAAATTCCTTATTGTTTGAGTGGGAGAGAAGGGATGGGAAGAGAAAGGAGAGAGTTTGGGGGATGCATAATTGAATTGGTTATTCCCAAAAAAATTTATGTTGGGGGTGCGGTTGAATAGTACTTGAGATTTGGGTATCATGATTCATCCCAATTGTTCACCATTGAACTTTATTTTACCTTGTAAATGTAAATTTCGGAGTCCATATAAGGGTAACTGGGGTCTTTGTCCCCTTTCTTTCCCTCTGCCTTCTTTTACCCCTGCATACATAAAGATTTTTCTGTTAGAAGTATATGAACAGGTCCCATGATTTTGGGTACATTATCTAACTTTGAAATATTTCCTGCAGTAAAAAGTAAATTCGTTGTTAATAATTTCTACATGTTTTTCCACAATTGGTACTTCCTATGTCTAAATATGGCATCAATGGGAATAGAACCAATTAGACTTTAATAGCCAATTCTACTTCTATTCTGTTTGCTGAATTGTTTGAAGATGAAAAAAAATAAAATAAAAGAAGAATGAGGTTGTCTGAAACTGTATAATTCCATTAGTGGTACCATTCGGATTGCAACTTATCCAATTAAATTGCAACCAAATTTGATGAAAGCACTTCAAAAACTATCAAATCATGCTCCTGAGCACTAACTAGTTTGAATTTTGGAAGATAAAACTGTTTTAGTGACCTGATATCCTTTTCTTTGATTTAAACTAGGGTTTCCACAAAGTAGACCCTGACCAATGGGAATTCGCAAATGACGATTTTGTAAGGGGGCAAAGGCACCGGTTGAAAAATATACATAGGCGAAAGCCGATGTTCAGCCACTCTTCTCAGACCCAACCTGGCGGGACGGGCCCACAGGCAGAAGCGGAGAGGCGTGAACTGCAGGAGGAAATTGACAAGCTCAAACAGGATAAAGGTGGTCTGATATCAGAGATCCACAAGCATGCGGAGAAAAAGCAGGATATTGACCAGAAAATGCAATACTTGGAGGAGAAACTCCTAGTTTTGGAGGATCGTCAGAAATATTTGATTACATCTTTGGGCCAACTTGTAAGAAAACCCGGTTTCATTTCAAAAATTCTGAGTCGGCCTGACCATGTAAGCAAGAGGAGAAGGCATGAGGATGTGGATATGGTTGAAAGTACAATTTTACCCCTGACTGGTCTGGATACAGAACCTTTTGACAGAATAGAGTCGTCTTTGAACTCACTAGAGAACTTTTTTCGTGGGGTTAGCGAGGCTTATGGTGAAGAAGACATGTATTATGACCATATTGCACCCTCTGTACCCACGTCAACTGTTGTTCTGACAGAGTTGAATACCTCATCAGAGGAAACCAATTGCCCTAATCTGGCCGAGTCAACGAGTCACTCTGAGAGTCCTGCAGTTGCTGTAGCTGAAGTCGCTGCAACTCCAGAGGTGCGCAGCAAGGTTTCAGAGATCGACATGAATTCGGAGCCAACAGCTCCTGAGGTAGAATCTTCACCAGCCGAGAATCTGAATAGAAATACGGGGCAGAACGATGTGTTCTGGCAGCAATTTCTGCAAGAGCAGCCTGGGTCGAATGAAGAGGTACAATCAGAGAGACGGGACCCGGCTGACACGAGAAATGTAAAAGAGGGGTTTTGGTTGAATAGGAAGAATGTTGATAATTTGACCGAGAAAATGGGGCATCTCACCTCAGTGGCAAAAACTTGACTAATTTTTGTTCGTTTTTGATGTGCTTTATGAGATGTGATATTCACCTTTTGCTTCCCACCATAATACAACTTTATGTTGCTTTTGTCAGAAATGGGTAAGAGGATCTTTTTTTAATAATTTCATGTATTCATAGAGCATGAAGATATGATCATCTTGTAAACCCTGCCACATGAGAAAGATCTGGCCCTTTATAACATGAAAATTATCCCACACACTGTCGTGTACTTAGCTTTTATTAAGAGGAAAACCCACAATTATCTCATTTATATCGTTATATTATGCTAACATATTGGAGCATATACGCATAGTGCTGCATCTATTAACTTTTGTTTTGTGAGAAACACAGAGGGTGTTGTGCTTCATAGTGGTATGGACGATGTTTCCTGTGGTATTTGTTCAGCTTACGCTGAGATGCGATGAGTTGTACTGAAGTCGGCCCTAGTAATGATTCATATACTATTATGAAAAAGGGAGAGTAGTGTTATAATAAGCAGCAGAAATTATTATTTTTTTAAAAAAAGATAACGAAAGAAAAGAGAGAAGTAAAAATTATTTGGCTTATATTTAAAATAACGTAAAATAGTATTTTTCATGACTATGTACTATAGTTATACTAATTTTGTTTTATTATTAAACATCCAAGTTTACAATTTAAAATTTAAAATAGACACAATTGTTCTCCCTCATCCAACATCTTCAACATATAATTGTTAAAATGATTCTCTGACTCTGAAATCTCCAGCAGATACGCCTTTATCCCTCAATTCTCAGACTCTGAAATCTCCAGCAGATACGCCTTTATCCCTCAATTCTCAGTCTTATTCCAGTTAGTGATTGCATTCATAATTAAAGCTAGAGAAAAATGACAATAATTTGTTTCCCATAAATATAAAACGATATGTAACTGTAAACTAAGGTGTAATGCAACAATAATTTAATTTTTTTTTTTTTCTCTTCCTCATGGTAGCACGCATGGTACGCATCACCATTTGTGTCAGTGTCAACATGCCAGCTATTATAAGCAAACTTCAATTTTTTTTTTTTTTCAAAGGGTATGCACGAAAAACGCCCACCTACATGGCTACGTATTAAACATCATCCATTCCCTTCCTTTCCCTTCCCTTCCCTTCCCTTCCGTGCTAATAAAAAAATGCTTGTAAAATAAAAAAATCTTTTGGTAGGATCGTTGTCAAACCACGAGAGAAACGGATCAATTGTTTATTTCGCATATATATACACGTACCTAAAAGTCGGAGGTCCAAATCAACTCTTTCTACTGACCTATCCGCATCGTTACTTTTCAGATCGAACGGTCCATTTACCTCATCAAGCATCCCCTCGATCTCGATCAAACGGTCAAAATCTGCACAGAACCTCACACCCGTGCTTACTAGATTGAAAACGATCCGATCTTAAATCGTTGAGCTCAAAGCTAAGAAGAGAAGAGAAACAGAGACACTTATAACAACAACAACAACATTACAACAACTCCGAGTGAGTCACAATTTCCAAAAATCGCAAAAAATGGCATCGATGTATTCGCTCTTTACTTTACTCTCCTACTTGTTCCTCTTTCTCTTCTCCTTCGCAATCTCTCAATCGATTCTCCTTCCCTCCGATCGATCCGACCAAGCACCCAACTGTCCGTCGTCGGACTCACTGTCGTACAACTACCCCGTCATAGGCATCGTCACTCACCCTGGCGACGGCGCCAGTGGTCGTCTGAGTAAGTCCACCAATGTTTCCTACATCGCTGCTTCTTATGTGAAGTTCGTCGAAGCCGCTGGCGCTCGGGTTGTGCCGATTTTGTACAATGAAGCCGAGGAGACCATAGCAGAGGTATACTCTCTCTCTCTATATATATATCTCTAATTGTTTGCTTGATTGGATAGGGATTGTTGTGTGGAAGTGTGATGTGTTGTGAATTTTAGCTAAATTTGAAATGTGGATGTTCCTAATTAGCCCGTTGTTAATATAAGCAAACCAAAGCTGTACATGTAAATTGGAGGAAAACACTGATGATCATAACGAGTTTTGGTTCACAAATCTTTTTATAGTTATCTAACTTGGCAATTTTTTTAATTATTGTAATAAATAAAGTTGGACTCGGAACCAATACTCTAGGCATGACTTATATGGTTTAATATTTCCATGCATAATAAAATTTTCTAACGATTTCATCAGTCCAATAATCTAAATTTATTAAATAATGCTTAAATTTCAAATATTTTGTTTTTTCATAGGTTACTAAAATGTGCAGGGGACATGTCTATGCTTTTAACTTTTTTTTTTTTTCAAGTTATCTTATTGTTAAAAGAGCCCACCTCATTAATTCAGTGCTTCTATATGGGTGTACAATTAATGTTCTAAACCAACAAAGTCATTTCTTGTTTATGGAAAGCATTATAATTAGGACGATTTCATTACAAAAGCCAACTTCATTTGATTATATCTGGTTAAAAAGGCTAATATATATTTTGCAATATTTTTTTCTTAGAAACTGAAGTTGGTGAATGGAGTTATTTTCACTGGCGGCTCAGCCAAGACAGGCCCATATTTTGAAAGAATCAAAAATGTATTTCAGGTACTTTTCTTTGTAATTCTTCTAATATTTTCTATAAACTAACAATTCTTTGTTCTTTCAGTTAATTGTCTGACAATTGGCAATTACCTTGTGTCAGATTATTTTGGATAGAAATGACGAAGGAGAACACTTCCCCTTGTTAGCAATTTGCTTAGGTTTTGAGCTTGTAACTATGGCTGTCAGTAAGGTAACCTTATTTCTGAAACCGTTAAATTTTTTATACAAATCTTAACTATCTATCTTAAGGTAACCTTATTGCTGAAATGGTTATAAGTTTTGTATACAAAGCTAAACTAAGTTTCTTATAGTCGATGGAAATTTATCCCTTGAAACTCTCTGCATTGAATCTAGTACGTTGAAGCTAATTCAGTAAGAACTAGCATTGATGTGTGTTAATTTAAATCATAGATCAAAGAAAGCTATCCATTCGATCTCTTTAGTTTGACTAGAACACAAGTTATTTATTCTAGTTTACATCTAATTTTTTATAAATTTACATTGATTTTATAGGATAACAACATACTTGAGAGCTTTAGTGCAAAAAATCAAGCATCTATTCTTCAATTTGTAGATAAAGCTGCTACTAACATTTCTATTTTTCAAAGGTAATAAGGTATATGGATGTGCTATATGAAAATCAATTACTTTAGAAGGGATGATTATCATACTACTAGTTACTGGCTTACTGCTACAAGCTTGAACTGAAAAATGCTGTGATGTGCTTAGGTTATTTACATGTATATGCCAATGTTACCAAGAAGGGTGTTTTTCATTTTAGTGTTTAATTGGAAGTGTAACTTATTTATGTTCTGTCTACTCTACAGATTTTCCCCGCAATTAATTGAAAAGCTCAGTACTGACTGCCTTGCAATGCAAAATCATATAGTAAGTTAATTTCAAGTGATGTTTTCTTTAGTTTGTTTATATTATTCACAATATTTAATTTATTTTTGTATTTTTTTGAAGTTTGGTATATCTCCCCAAAGACTGCAAACAAATGATGCATTGTCGAATTTCTTCCGGATTTTGACAACCACACCTGACAAAAATGGCAAGGTAGTAGAATAAATATATGCTTTTCTATTTTTCTAATCCTTTCATTAAGGCACGATTTTTTACATAACTATTTGTATCAGATATACGTATCTAGTGTCCAAGCCTACAATTATCCTGTGACTGCTCTTCAATGGCATCCTGAGGTATACTGATAAATAACTATTGAATACAAGTACTGGAAAGTACTCTTATGCAGCTCTGCTTATATTTCTATTTTTTGTTATATCAGAAAAATGTTTTTGAATGGGGAATTTCAGCTATTCCACATTCTGAGGATGCAGTTTTGGTATCTCAAGCTGTTGGCAACTATTTCATTAGGTCAGTTGTGGATAAGCATACCTCTTCACTTCACATCATTTTAGGCTTTCCCTTTTTTTAATAAAAAACAAAATTGTCGTCGACCAGCCATTTGACTATCAAACAATCTCATATTGGTCAAGATTGTTGTGAGAAATTATGGACATTAGTTCCGGATATTGTTCTTTCTTGAGAATTTTGTATACAATCATTTACGAAAACAATGAAATGAACCTACAATGCATAATATCAACCTAATATATGCAGTGAAGCACGGAAATCATCCACAAGACCTTCCACGAAAAAGGTGTTGGATTATCTCATTTATAATTATGCGCCCAGATTTTCTGGTGCAGTTGGGTAAGAATCTCATTTTCTTATTGTAATGTTGCAATATTTTTCGACAAAGTTTGGGGAAACACTTCAAAATTTTTAAATTCTGAAACTTTTCTGGAAAGGGAAATATTGTGAATGAACTTCAAAAATTAAAAGCTCAATCAAAATAATGCAGTTTAGTGAAGTTTTCTTGTTCTGAATTTCATACATCAGACATGTAGGGAACATTTTCAATTTTCCATGGGATATTTCTAGTACAATAGGTACATTTCCGTTCAAATGTGAAAAGATGAGAACTAACTGTTCTGTTGTTTCAGGAGTGGGTTTGACGAGGTTTATCTCTTCCAATGAGGACAAGATTCAGTTTCTTCTATTGATGTACATATATTTCCATGTTGATGGTTACATATGCATGTTCATAAGGTAATTAAATATGATTCAAAGAGTTTCAGCCTTTATTGATATGTAAATGAGTCTATTGGCATGTTCATGGTGATATATAATGTTGTACAAATAAACGTTTATCGACTACATTCTTGTTACCTTTGTAGTACTATATACACGCCACGGGATAAAGAAAATATTACAAATAATAAAACCTCCAAATCAAATTCTGAAAGTTCCTTTCAAATTGTTTTTTCATTTTTCATTATTTATCAGCTACCACCCGATTACTTAGTTCTGGATTCAAGTTCCGAAAAGATTATTCTGGACTTATTGGACTCTATAGAGAGCTTTGGTTGCAATATTGATCTAGCACTATGGTTGTCAAACATCTTTAGTATTTCGAACCGGATGGTCTTAAAGAACTGACATGTGATGTATACTCGATGTGGCTTTCACTTCCCAGGCCCAGGGAAGGTATACAGTACAGCATACGGACTGCATTTCAAAAATGATCTAAACAAAACCGGATTGAAAACAATTTAGAAATTACACTCTTAATCCAAGTAATTTTATCCTTAACTATTTAAACATAACACGTTTAATCCTGAATAACCAACTCTAGAACGATCCAAACACATCCTATACTCTACTTGATATAGCAATTGTCGCATCGACTTCAAAGTTAATTCTACAAGAGACATCTAAAAGATTAATGAGTTAGCAGAACTTTTGTTCAAATAAAATAATATTCATATCTACCTCAATTTCAAAATTAAGTTTTTTTTTTATATATGTTTATGCTTTTAAAAGAAAATTCGAGGAACAGCTTTAATAGTAAAATAAAGTCTAATCCCCTCTAAACCTAGGACAATTTCAAAGCTGGAAACTCCTTAAAATAAGGCTTTGATCAAACACATAGGATTTCATTTGATTAGAATTACATTCTTAGATTTGTGGGGTCTAATAACATACAAAGTTCGATCAAATGAAACCAAATCCTTTTATTTGATAAAAAAAAAAATATCAATTAACACAAGAATTCTATGGAACTCTAAAAAAAAAAAAAAAAAAAAAACATTTTAGTCAGGGCCCAATATTCCCACCAGATCAAAATTTTTTATATAGACCGGTTTGAGACCGTTGATGGTCTCCCACACAACGCTCTATGCTTGTTCCCAAATTCAATGAAAGTTCCATACTAGAACTCTAGAGGGGAACGCTGGACCAGTGGACCCAAAATATTAACGCAGTACGGTTGGAACTCATGCTTAGGGAGCCTCTGGTTTGGTATGCCGATGATCACATGGCCACTTTACGGAGAGCAGAGCTTGAATGCGTTTGTAATGGTTAAAGAAATGGGTGCTGCCTTGGAGCTCAAATTGGACATGAAACAAAACAGGTTTGTGACCCCTGATGAGCTCAAGCGGGCCATTCGATGTCTGATTGAAGGTTCTGATGAAGGAATGCATGTCAGGGAAAAAGCCGAAGAGGTGAAAAATGAATTTAGAAAGACGATAGAGAAAGGGGGGCTTCTTATACTTTCATGCAGCGCTTTTGGGATGAGATTGGGCATTCAAAGATATAATGAGGCGCAATTACATTTTTTATTTGAATAAAGGAATATGAATTAAGTATTGGTATATGATGGAACCATGAGTTTGGTAAGATACTAAGATGTTATTTCTGTTCTCAATCAGATCAAATTATGTACCAGAAAAGGCTTCAAATCCTTTTTCTTCGTAGTTGGGTTCCCTTTGTGTATTGCTGCATTTTTTTTCGTATTATTTCTGTTTTTGTTGAAGAGAATTCCCTGGAAGTTATCGTGTTTTTCCTATTTTTTTTTTTCAAAAATACAGGTTTCTGGAGTGAAAAAAATGCTTGCTATGATGTTATGATTGCTTGTATCAACCATTGCAACTTAACTGATAGGTTACCCGTAAATGGTTAATTACTGCTGATATTAAACTAATTATTTGCTCCAATGTGTCAATAAATCAATTGTTCCTTGTGAAATCAACCCTAACAGATTATTATACGGGATTACTGACAAAACCAGACTGAAGATTTAGTTCTTCTGATAATCTAAGAGAAATAAATCAGTAACAATCCGTACGAAAATTCATTTCCAATGCATTATACAGCATATAAACAATTTATGATAAGGACATCAGCAAGAGCTTCTGCTTCTGTCGGTCTCCATCTAACAAGGTGGTGTACCGCTTCCAAACCCTCAAATTTTGCTGCCGTTATATGATTTACCTGATTTACTGTGATTTTGTACCATAAATCATACAATGGTCGGAAATGGCAAATAAAACAAGGGCTGGGAATGGTAACGTGTATAGCCAACAACACGTTGATTCTTGTTAAATTTATTAAAAGAGGAGAACATATTAAGTGGATACAATGTCAGTACAGCATATATAAAAAAGAACGGAACATACTACAATTCTTATGGTGGTTTAAATAAATATATATAACTGAACGGTCAAAATAACATGCAAGATAAAGGCCAGCGCAAATTGTGGACTGCAGGATCTAAATTCGATGGCTGCCAATATTCTTACTGTTAACTCTGCTTGGTTTACAAGCTCTCGAAAAAAAACTCTGCTTGGTTTACTAGTGGAAGAAAGCAATAATTTGAAAATCGAACTGAACCAGTGAACTACCGGTTTTGGACGAGGTCAAATCCGATGACAGGGACCCAACTCTAATCAGATCAACCTACTCTCACTCGAATTCTTCTTCGTACAAATCCTAGCTCTATATCAGGAATGCAGAATGCATTTATGAATGTGCTGGAATGCAGAACACAGTCATGGATGTGCTGGATGAAAATCAGAATGATAGATATGAAACAGAGAAATCCAGGTGCATCCTCTAAAATGTATGATGCAACTCAGATTGAAAGGAAAAATAAGTGGAGACCATGAAATTTGAGTATTTGATCCGATCAAGAATTCATTCAGCCAAGTTTTTCGAAAAAAAGGAATTCATGCAGCCAAATCACGCTAGGGTATTTGAAGCGGTATTCTATTCTCATATCCTTTCTTTCATGGGTTGTTTACTCGGTAAACTCAATTGAATTTGAGCCGATTTTAGAGAACAAAAAAATTACATCTAGTCTACATACAGTACCGTAATTTGGCAAGAAAATATAACGAACCCAATCTCAGACCTCATCAGTTGACCAAGAGCTGTTTCCAAAAATAAATACTCATTCTGTTAACATGTCAATTTCACATCTGTTAGATCACCTCCTCCTTGGAGGGAATCCCCCTCATAGCATCGGTATACATTCTCTCCTATTTCTCAACCTTCATAAGATACCACCAACCAAATTTTCAAAACCAAAAGAAAGAGACAAAAACAAAAATAAGACAGAAAAAAATATAAATTAAGAAAACAACAACGGAAAAAAAGAAGAAATTCAAAGCTGTCAGTTATAGACAAGAAGAACTATATTTTGTTTAGCATACAAATCCCTCTCATGATACGGAAGCTTTATCAAGAGATAACCCCAAATCATCATCCGAGTCAAATTCCTCAGATGCATCAGCAAGAGCATTGAGCATGCTTAACACATCATTAGTGTCATCCAAATAATACTTAGCTTTGCTTGGTTTCTGGCCGACGGTACAACCAAATAATGATGTATTAAAAGAGACAAGACCTCTCTTCACTAAATCAGCTAGATTTTCAAACATATCTTCGTCAGATCTGTCGTCACCTATACACAAAACAAAGTCTGCTTGTCTTCCTTGTTCCTTCATTGTTGTCAAGATTCTCTCTGCTACCAACCCCTTGCTCACTCCCTACATATATTAACCAAATTTCATGTTTATACATATATAAAACATTATGGATCATAAGAGGTCATAACTAAACATGCTCCAAGGAAACAGAGGCAAACAATATAGACACATTCTGTAACCATTTTCTTGAATGAAAATCCAAACTAGCCCGGAAAATCAATACTGTCATTTCTTTGATGAGGAAAAGAGGTAGGTATAGTTCATGCTTTAGAAGATACCATACAAAAGATAATTGGTGATGGTTTCTAACTTTTATGTAACTTGTTTCTCAAGGTAGATTATGATGTTTCCTCTTTGAAGAAATAGAAAGGCAGACCTGAGGTTTAACTTCAACAATGAATTGACCGCTCTTAACCGAAACAGGCTCGTTCGCAAGAACGCTTTCTAGATGATCAAGCATTTCTTTGGCTTGAGCAGACCCGAAGCCGGGATCAGCATCTTGGTGGTGCCACACCAAGGCACTCTCTTTCATCTCTATAGTAGATCCATCAGTCGATTCGGTGTATAGTTTCATCACAGGCTCTGCCATCTGCATCCATCCAAAGTCACAGTTTTGCATGCTGGTCTCCCATGATGCATCTCTATCCCACCTACAATTTAGCATAATGTCACATGCTTTAGACAAGTTTTATCACAGATTATTAAAGGATATTCTATGTGTCTCCTATGAAATGCTACAAGTAATGCACTATAATGACCTAAAATGAAGAAACATTACTCTATACACAATAGGACCTATGCCAGTCTCTACTAAATAGTATCTAACCCAGCCTATCCACAAGTGTCTCCATCCGCCATTAGCTAGAAAGGAAAGATAAGGACTAAATTGGGCATCTTTATAGAAAGTAGGGATCCTCGAACTCAGGACTCAGGAGGATAACTTTCATATTTCTTTCAAACTTAAACAATTGTGCAGTATATGCAATTATTCAATCAGCATGTGATGGTATGCGTAAAGGCTTTACATGGTTACTCATGAAACTGCTAATCCAACAGTGCAATACATTACATACCTCATGAAATAACCATGCTCAGCAGCAATTCCAAGTTGGGGGCATGGGGCAAACCACTTCTCAAGGCTGTTTCTACCTCTGCCACTCACAAGAAAGACTGCATTCTTCTTATCGGCACAAAGCTCATTTATTATCCTAATAACAGTTGCACTAGGTTGTTTATTAATTGTCGACTGAGGCACCAATGTGCCATCATAGTCGAGTAAAATAGCCCGATTTTTAGATGCCTCATATGCCGCCACAATAGAGTCCACATTGAGCTTCCTGAAGTTCGGGTCAAGTGCCACAACCCGAAAACCAAAACCCAAACCAATACCCCAGCACGTCCGTCTGAAGTGGTCCTTGCAACTCCTCTCCAGGTCTTGGTGGTAGCTGCGGGCCCAGTAGGCCACATCATGAGTACTGACATACCGATAGTGCTTCTCATGCCGAAGCTGTTTCTCACCATCAGAGAGTGATATAGCCTCATTCATAGCCTCGGCAGTGGATTCGATGTTCCACGGGTTAATCCGTATTGCACCACTAAGAGAAGGGGAACACCCTATGAACTCTGAAACTACTAACATGCTACGTCTTGGCCCATCAACCTCTGTCTCGGACCCAGATTGACCTGGTATCCCTTGCCGGCATACAATGTACTCATATGGCGTCAGGTTCATGCCATCCCGTACAGCTGTGACAACCACACACTCAGCCACAGTGTAAAAAGCAATTCTTTCCACACTGGAGACATCTCTATCTATAAAAACAACAGGATTGTACCCATCTTGACCAAATTCTTCATTTATTCTCTTACAACTATCTCTTATTTCAGCTTGTACTTCCTCCAAATCTCTCCCTCTGCCACGGGCAGGGTTCGCAATCTGCACAAGGACAGCCCGCCCTAGCCACTTGGGGTGCATTTTTAACATCTGCTCAAAAGCTAACAACTTCAAATTAATACCCTTAAATATATCCATGTCATCTACACCCAAAAGGACAGTTTTCCCCTCAAACTGTTGTCTCAGCTCAGCAACCCGCCACTCCCTGTCAGGCAGGCGAAGCACTGATTGCACCTGTCCCATGTGGATGCCGACTGGCATGATTTTGATGCCAACAGTCCGACCAAAGTAGTCCAGACCAATGTAGCCTCGCTTGGACTGGTATTCTATGCCAAGCATACGGCTACAGCAGGAAAGGAAGTGTCGAGCATAGTCGAAGGTGTGGAAGCCGATCAGGTCACAGTTGAGGAGAGCCTTAAGTATCTCCTCTCTGACAGGTAATGTGCGGTATATCTCTGAGGAGGGAAACGGGCTGTGGAGGAAGAACCCAATCCGGAGCCGGTTAAACCTGTGAGACAATTTTTTTAAAGTGAAAGGCCAATTAGGTGAAGATCTCACTTACCAACTACCAAAAAGAAATTAAATTATGAGTGGTCTATTCAACTGAAGCCCATAGCATAGATGTGCATAAAAATCAGACATTTACATGTTAACTTACTCCCAAACTTTGAAATTGATTAAACACACAGTATAAACATAATACTTGATGAGCAGAAATACTAAAAAAGATTTCTAATTCCAACTGTTTTTTATGCTGACTCATCAGACCCGAAAACAGGAATTGCAGTTCCAATCTTTAAAAGTGGTGAGACCACTCAAGAGCATGTCCATGGAGAAAATGTGACCTTGATGTGTTAACATTTTACCTAAACCCCAATTCAACCTCAGTTCAAAAGAACAGCAAGAAAATCAATTCCCAGTATGACATTGAGAGGGAAATAGAAAATATCATATTTCTTTCAGTAAAAATCAAAATCTTGCTAAAATTTCGAACCTTCGCCTGAGAAATGTGGGGAGAGCCATGAGGTGGTAATCATGTATCCACACATAATCATCCTCTGGATTGATCACCTCCACAACCTTCTGGAAAAACTGCTTATTAGCAAGCACATAACTCTCCCACAAACTCCGATCAAACCTCCCGCCATGATTGGCCGAGAAGGGCAACATGTAGTGAAACAGTGGCCAAAGATGCTGTTTGCAAAACCCCTGGTAATACTTCTCATGCAGATCCGGAGACAGGAAAGCCGGCACACACTTAAACCTCTCGAGCAAAGTCTGGGCCACGTCATCCTGCTCGGTCGGGTCAACATCAACCTTAAGCGACCCGATGTACAGAACCTCCATGTCATCAGGCAACCCATCTTTGAGCTGAAGAAGGAGCGAGTCTTCGTCCCAAGCAAAGGACCAGCCGCGACCATCGGGCCGGCGCCGGGCCCGCACGGGGAGCTGATTAGCCACTATGATTATTCGATCCGAAGTAAGAGAAGAAGGGACATCAGAGGAGACGCTATTGGCGGGTTCTTCGTCGTCGAGCTCCGACAGAGTTCCGGGTACTGTCATGACCCGCTGCATGCGGCGCATCCCAGACCGACTACTCCCGCCGCCTCCTAAAGCCGCAAAGTTCCCGGCCGCCAGATCCAGAAGGTTTGTATAAGATCTTGACATCATCTTGGCGAATCTTGGGTTGGGTTGGTTGAGCTGGAGATCTGAGTGGGAATAAGCTAAGCTATTCAGGTATGGTATGGAAATGGAACCCTAGGTTTATGATATGATACCTGGATGGGATTGGATATTCCTCCTTTATTCCGGGATGGATAATAGAAGGAAGGAGAGAGACAATCAATCGGGAATTGGCGGATTGAATTTATGAATTTATTCTTCTTCGATCGGAGGAACACCGACCGAGTCGAGTCGAGTCGAGGAGATTGATTGAGAATGAATTTAATATGAGAGAAATGAAATCTCAGCTGGTGGAGAAGACACAAAAGAAAAGAGTGGAAGGGAAATTATGAGAATAGAGATCGACCGATTTGATTTGGATTTGCTACTTTATTCCCGGTATTAAATTAAATTTTATTTATTTTGGTATAGTCGTCTCGTCTCGTTTGTGTAGAAATGAAATGGAACGAGAGAGAGAGAGAGACTAGGATATTCGCTTAGAACAAGAACAAGGCCGCTAAAATTGGCTAAAGTAGTTGGAACCAAAGCGGGCTAGAGCAAACCGGATAGGGTTCGTCATGCCTCCAGTTAGAGAAAAATGGAGGCGAATTGGAGTTGATTAATTGTAACCACTTGTCGACTCCAGTTGGTGTTACAAATGGAGGGAGGGGCACTGTACAGGATAAGGTCGGCCAGCAGAGTACAGCATCCCAAAGGGCTAGCTGGAGTCGCGCGCCTCACCTTCTTTCGTGGCCTCCACGTGCTGACGGTTGAGATGGCGCCTTTCCCTCTTTCCATCTCGTGATCAGCGGTCCAGATTTACGTCTCCATCCGCCTCCGCCACTCCGCCAGCCAAAAGGGTTTTTTCTTTCTTTAAATAAATTATTTAATTGCCCTTCTGCATATGAGCATTTAATTCTCTTATCCCCCAGCCCAGTAAAATGGGTGGGGGGACCTTGCGATGGTGCCACGTGTCGGGCAACCAGGCGGTCCACCCTTGATGTGATTAATTTGTCGATTTTCAACACGCGGCAACAGCTTCAATTTCATCACTGCTGACGTGGCAATCATTAATGCCGATTTCGGGTACAAGGTTGGTGTTGCGTAGTGTTTCTTTCTTGGTCCCGAGTTAATTAATTTTTTGAAGCCAAATAAATACGAAACCAAATCCTGTGCCGTGCGGCACATGTGCCGCGCACCTCTGTGGGCCGTCTGATCGGAATCTGACGGATATGGGAGCTCCGTGAATCTAATAGGTCCGAAAAAATGAACCGCTCGGATCAAATCGAACGGCTCGGATGGTGCGCGGCACGCTTGCCGCGCGGCACGGGATAATGATTCAATAAATACGGCCTTACGGGGATAGCCGCGGAATCGGTGCGGATTGTGCCATCCGAGTTTGACTTTATTACGACCATATCCACGCCAGATTATAGGGAAATCACTGTCATGCATTGGAAGGGTATAATAGTCAATTTAGGTTCTCCTCTGTAAGGGTTGACCGCATCTTGGCGAAGTTTGTAGGTTTTTCATTTTGTTGAGATCACGACCGTTCTCCCTTGCCACGTCAGAATTTCGTGTCATCTCTCTTTCAGTGACCTTGACTGTTTATAAAATTGTATATATTGTATTTTATTATTAGTAGGTTGTCAAATTTTCAAAAAGTTCTTATATTATATGATCACCTGGCCGGATTTATTATATGAAAGCATAAAATTAAGGCAGGCAGTCGTATGAAAATTCAACTAATTATTTAATCAATGGTCTAAGTTCAATTTATGACATACTTAATGAGGTTCATTAGATTGCGTTATACAATTATAAATGTCAAAAAGGACAAATATCTTTTGAAGAAAAAGAATTCTCAATTGAGTTTATGCCGCTCAACACGTCGAATTAATATATAGATTGTATGTTGACCATACACAATTCAGATCTCAATTTGTCAAGTTAAAGATTAAAATAATTGCTTGCTTTTCGCAGATAATTAAAATTTAATTAAAAAAAAATGGAGCTTCATGGCCTATCAGTAATAAGACACATGTTATTGACTATTTGCGCCAATGCGATCTAACTTTGACCGAAACAAATAGATCTGAGATGCTCTTATTAAATTCAAATAAAATAAAAACTGTTGGGAGAAGGAAAACGAACGGTCCAGATTCACCAAAGGGAAAATAAAGGGATAGTAAAAGAGCGGTAGAAAAACGGCGTGCATCGTTATCGGTCAAAGAATCGACAAAGTCACCGCATAAATCGCTGATAAAGGCCATTAACGCCTGGATAACGGTAGAACTCAAATTTTGTGCGGCTCTTTTTGTGCAAATAAAGTGTGTTTTCCCACTGACTACGCCCACACATGACCTGCTACACGATGTGCTTTTATGGGAGAGATGCACAGAAATTTTGTTATATCTCGGGCGTCGGTCGGATAAGATATTCGGATTAAAGTCGCTGGATGTAATGCGTGCCTTTGGGTGCTATGTTACACGTGACGAATAATCCAAGGAGTTGTTTGGTACAGAATTAATTCGAGAGATTAAACGGATTTTTTTTTTTCTTTTGACATCAATACGGATTTTATTATTATCGTTCAAGGAGGATGAAGAATTTTTATTACTTACAAATTTTTTTAATACTTAAATCTGTAACTTATTAATTTATCATTATATACAAAAAATAAGTAATAATTTAATTTTAACATAAAAAAATGAAGCCAATTTGAAGAGCTGAATGGTATATTTTTTTTTAGAGTGTGATACAGAAAAAGGCTAAAGTGCTTTTATCTTTTATTCCTCTAGTTATTTCATTCTATTATCAAATTTAATTGCATATTATCTTAGCTATATCTGCTGTGTTTTTCCTTATACGATTATGTTTGATAGAAGGATAAGAATTAAGATGAGAGAATAATTGGTGATGTCTTAGCAATTTTTGTAGAAAGGAGAGATAAGGAGATAACTTTCGATTTTTAAAAGAAAATTATAAATTTTATCTGTTTAAACCTTGTTTGGCGAGTAATAAATGAATGTATCGACAACTCTCGTTTCATGTGATTCAAGTTATTTTTCTTATTTCCAGCTTTTTTTTTTTTTCCTACCAACGATATCATTTTATTTATTAATCGAACAGGATAGAAGAGTTATCTCTTTATTTATTTATTTATTCTTCTAACAACACAATCCCAAAGAATAAGGAAAATTTAAAAAATTTTCTCTTGATGACCTTAAAATACTCCTGTGTTAGACAAATTTTCAAAATATTAATGAAATTTGCACGTGTATGCATGAAAAAAAAAATGAATGTCATGAAACAGTGCCTAAATTCCAATCCAAAATCAAATGTTTATATTTAAATGTTCAGTCACAGCATTGAATATGCTGAAGTTTTACATTCACTTTTTACCACTATTGATATATGTTTAGTGAAGGCAGCAGTTTATTTATTTCTCTATCGCTTTTTTTTTTTTTTTTTTTTCGTTAAATCCCTAGGTAATGAACTCAATCATACAGGCATTCCTCCAATTAAAAATGCTCCAATTAAAAATGCAACTTAATTTTCTTGAAATGCATTATCTAAGAGGCCATTTTCAATCTGGCACTCATCAATCAGGCTCACATTTGAGGAAACCCAGTTGCTTGCAATTTATGTGCTCTCCTTGTTCACATCAGTACATATGAAATATGCATTACACTGTTCTTTGTCAAACTAAGAGGATGCATGGAATCATTGCAAAATGCTACATTCTTGGTCAAGTTGAGGCCCATTACGGGCTATTTGATCTCTTGGTCATGTCAATTTTCTTTTTTCTGTTTCTAAAAAGGTAGCTTGGTACCAATTATATGTGCTAGGTTGATTTTGACAAGTAGGTAGAGAGGTTGTTTGTTTGATGCAATTATGCAAATAACATTCTATTAGTGGGTTGTAAGCCGTTAAGGACTGATATAGCTTGCAAGTCTTTTTACACTTGCCAAATATATATGTTTCCAGTCTGGTTAAATATCATGTAGTCTCAATCATCAGTCCCCTCACTGATTATTGGTTCAATGATATTTTCTTTTCGCTATATACAGTGACACGTATAGGAAGGTTAGAGCTATACTATCCAACTTCTTCTATGCAACGATGCAAGTGATTACATATGGTATGTTACAACTCTCAAGTATTTTTCATTTTGTAAAATTTCACATTATTTGATGCATGAGTACCAAGCTACCGATGAGAATATGGCGTTTTTCAATGTCATACTGATGGATAAAGATTAGTGGAACTAACTGTACCAAGTGAACATTGCAAAAGTTTGGCCTCCAAAATTGTTGCAACTCTTTAGGATTTCTACACAACCCTCACATGTCACAATTGACACATAATTTGTTGCAGATCTTTTTCTTTGCTTGCCACGATTTAAATTATTATAAGAATTGAGTAAAATTCTTACCTCCTCTGCTTCCTTGATTTTAAATTAAATTCAATCCAAATTATATGATATTGATATAAATATCAAAAAATTAATTCAAAGTTTCTTACAAAAATTCAAATATCTTTAGTAAATTCTCACTATGCTACCTCCATATCAAAATATTCCTGATGTATAAATCCAAATTATTAAAAACAAAAATGCAAATTACGTAATAGTCTAAAATTTTTAAACGAGTCGAAATGCAGATCATTCATTTAAAATTATGGGAAAATCTGGTTGAAAATCTTAGTCCAACACAAAAATTCCCTTATTAAAATATGTATATTCAATGTTGGGCTGAATTATTTAACAAAATATGGAATTTATGGTAAAAAAAATAGTTTTGCTATTAAATATTAATTTACCTTGTTGTACTTCACCCGAAGCTATCCTTAACCCAAAACACAGTTGTAAGATATTATGCTAGATCAATACTCATCCCCTCATATCCTGTTTAAATGAAACGAACAATACTTAAATTACTCGATTTTTATTTTTTTATCAAGATTCGTGATTAAAGAAGTATATTCTAAAAATTCAAATACGAGGGCAAATTTTTTTACCACTATCAAAAAATAAACTCGCTAGGAGACAAAAGACCAGAGCAATCTCTCTCATGTGAACTATTGAGTTGCATAGTTGCATGTGTTTTTGTGATATAGATCTAACTTAACATGCTAGGATGAATTGATGCGGTACCAACGCGTGCATAATGCATGTCTAGTGTTCTAAATACGTGCCGTGCCGTGTCGTACCGTGTCAAACACGCCGTGTCTGGATTATTTGTCGTGCCGTGTCGTGTCTAAATGTTTTACGTATCATGCCGTGCCGTGTCTGAATTCCGAAGGATGGACACGACACGCCTAAGGACACGGCACGCCTCGTGTCATCGTGCCGTATTTTTTTTTCACGTGTCGTGCCGTGTCATGTTTGAATACGTTTGAATTTCATCAAATATAGTTATATACTTATGTTTATGGGTGAATTTCAAATTCAAATTATGAAATTATCATGAAAAATAGACAATATAAGAATTTTCTTGTTATTTTATAACAAATTTAACATCTTTAACCATAATAATAAACTTGTTGTGTCTCTTGGGTTTTGTCGTGTCCCGTGTCATGCCGTGTCGTGTCGTGTTTCGTGTCGTGTCGTGCCGTGTCTATGTCTTCAAAGTCGGACACGACACGCCTAAAGACACGGCACGCTTAAGTTCTCGTGTCGTGTCGTGTCCGTATCGTACCGTGTCGTACCTCCTCCGTACCGTGTTGTGTCGTGCCGTGTTTGGACACGTGTTTTTTTTAGAACACTATGCATGTCTACAGTCTCCTCTGGCTTGTAGGAAACCACAATTTGTTGGGCTGTCACGTCTGGCTCCCACTAAGCATACATGGAGGCTGGCTCTGCCTCCCAATCAGATGTTAAAAGTGCTTCTGGAGTCTGGACCGATGCAAGATATTAATTCGAATATATGAAATGTTGAAATTGAAGGCATTTTTTTATGGGAGATGACATCACTAGCGTTTATTTGAGTATTATTTAAATTGAGAGTTTATTTTTAAAAATATATCGAAAATTTAAAATTAGAAATTAATGATGCATTTCTCATTATCTTGATAGAATATGTATTAAATTTAAGTTAAGTGGAAAATTATCTTTTAATAAACAATTTAAACTTTAAATAGCTGAGTTTTAATTATATTTTTCATAATTAACTGATCAAATTTGAATTATTCAACTCCACACTTTCTACTCGCTTTTCCAAACAATGGAAAACCTATTCACGATTTTAATTCTTAATTAGAAATATGTTGTTCATATGGTAAATGGATGTACTATCAAACTTGATGTTTTAACATTTTGTAAAGTTGAATATCGAATTACAACGTGTTTTTCTTTTTACATGTACAGTCAAACTGATTTAAATGTGATTACCTCTTGAATAATCTATTTTCTTAATTTAATTTCCAAAAATTTAAGATCCAACAAATAGGTTTACCATTACAATATAGATTATTCTTTAGTATTTTTTTTTCATTGTATCGTTTTCCTAAAAAAAATAAATTGACAATCTAATAATTGTGGTACACAAATAAGACCAAACTGAGAACAAAGACCGGTATATGTAACTTGAACAAGCTTTTAAATTTCACCGAAATAACACCGTTATGACCGAAATAACTGATTTTTGGAGCAAAACGCATCAACGTTACAACAACCAAGCACGAAATAACAGTTGCGTTATATTTCCGAAAAATCGGCGATATAACTTAAAATTGTTGCATTTAGCGGCGTAAAAACGGACGGGTCATGTAACTTAAAAAATAAATTTTTTTCCTGAATACAAATCCATACAAAAATCCTAATTCGTTTAATTTTTAATACTTTGATTTTGTCTATTTTGCCTTTTGTTTGTTATTTTTTTATATTTTAAATTTTTAAGTAACTCATAAGATAGATTAGTTGTATAATTGTCTTTTTATACACACCGTTATTTCTCCGTTATATCACCGATATAACACCGAATCGCTAAATCAACTCTGTACCGTCATATCGAAAAACCGCATTTTAAAACCTTGAACTTGAATGAGTTTTTTTTTTTTTTTTTTTGAAAATGGTAACTTGAATGAGTTGAATCCCACTTTCCTTTCAATCGAAAAATGGTGAAGCAAGGTCAGGTACAATCCACTATTTCATTACAGAAGAAACGTGCAAAACGCGCAGCTAGTCACCTGTTCCCGGATCTGACCAACCAATTGGTACACGGTACTGTGCAAAACTTTTAGCATCCCTATTCCAACGACTGCGTTGAGGGGATCCGGTGTCATATGACAATACCTACGCAACCTAATTTCATTCCAATTATCTTTACTCTTTATTATAATTTTGACCATTAAAATAAAACCCTCATATTAATTGCTGGGCTTCCAGCTCAATAATATTTTTTTTGGAATCTTCCATAAAATTCTTTGATTTGTCAATTACACTTACTCTATATTAATAAAATTTATTCATTTAATTTTTTTTTTTTTGAAAGATTCTGCTTGCAGATGAATATTGTTCAGGACTCGTTAAACTAACGCTATTATCGGTTTGTTTGTTTTATAAGTGAAGCGTCTATTGTGAAAATTATTAACCTAGTTGTAAAAAAATAAAAATAAATAACTCCCACAATGCTATGTTGGTGATTTGCGAAACATATCCTAGCAATAAGTTGAAGTTGGAGGATGACATGACTATATGTATGTTATAGTAGCGATGTTAGCAGGTTTTCTATATTAGTTCTTTCAATAAAAATTTGGAATGTCCACTGGCAAGTTATCGACTTGACTGACAATTTATATAACCTAGCGGACAACTGGTAATAAATTGGCAACAAAAATTAAATTTCTATTTTAAATTCATATATATACATAATATCATAAAATATATTTATTGATCTCGCAATTTTCAAAAATTAATTATAATTTAAATAGAACATATGAAAAATTTATAAATCAATCGCCATGCAAATATAAATAATATGTAATCCAATAAATAATTTAATTATCATATATACTTGAATTTTTTATTTTTTTCTATGAAATAACAATTACGAATTGCTATTATCCGTACTCTTATTTCATGAGCTAAGTAAATGTTTCACACATATATGTAATAAATCGACATTCGCCTTATCAAATACGAAAGCATTAAAACATTATATAAACGAGTTTTTCTTTTGTGCCAATCTAAACAAAATTTCATCAACATCGTAATAGCAACTTCCAAACAATCACCATGTGCCAAAATCACCCCACCTACAACAAAAGCTAATGGTCAATTGGAAGGAAGCTTGGATGGATGGGAGATAGTCAGATAGCCGTCCGAATCCGAAATATGAAATGTGGGCCCACACTAGCTAGCCCGTTTGGTAACTGGTCTCGGCAAGGCGGCGTGGGAATTGTGGTGGGGCCAGATGCAATGGTTTATTGCATGGGTTGGGTTGGTACACGAAAGCATATAAATAGTGATAAATCATTAATATTTGTGTAATTCGTACATGGAAAGAAGAATGAAAACGAGAGCAATTAAATGCTGGGGGATAGGAATTGGAGATCTTTAAAATTGATTAGTGTTTGGTTAGCTGGCAGGTATGGGCCCACTCTTGCCAGCTGGACACAGCCGAGACAGTCTGACAGGACAGTAGGAGACTCCTGTTTGTACCCCGTGTCTCCTCTCTTTGCCATGAGGAGAAGGTTGTGCAACTAATTTTTATATGATAATTAATTAATTGTTCCTTCCAACTAGTTTTGAAAAGTCGTCGTAAGATTTGACACCAAAATATTAGGAGCATTAATGTTATTTTGGTTTGTTTTGACAGTAATGCCGCAAAGGGAGAAAGTATGAAAAGAAAAATAATTCCAAACAATTAACAGCTGTTAAAAAAAAATCATGTTGACTTACTAACGTGTTGAGTTGTCATGATTTATATTTTAATAAAATAAGGAAAAAAACTAATAATTAAAATATTATGGGATATGTTATACCACTATATCAGTAAGAAAAAAATAAATTCTAATGAAGTAAATCATAATAATGGTAATAAATGCAGAAAAAAAGTGTACCGTTCAATTTTAAATTTTTTCAAAATTCTGTATTTAATAAGGGTAAATTCAAATAGGTTTACCATTAAAGGGTAAATTCAAGATGAAATTTCAACCCTTATACTTCACAATCTCGACTCATACAGTATAAGGGTAAATTCAAGATGAAATTTCAACCCTTATACTGTTTACACTGAAGGTTATGAATTTATGATATAGATACTTAAATGCACCGCAATTTGAACACTTTTATAGTTTTATGTATCCTCTGTTCAGGTATAGTCAACTCTATTGAAAAAACAGAGATCCAAATTGAGCGGCGATAGTAAATTGGCAATACCTACTTAATTGACTAGCATACGGATGATGATATAAGAATTTATATATCATAGTAATTCACACATCTACTGACTAGAATGTGTTGATTTGAAAGTGTTGTATTTATCACAAAAAATTGAAATTTAGAAAGAAAAAAGATTAGGGGTCATTTCAGGAGTTCTTTCAGAGTTCAATAAAAAGAAATCATTATGGTCAACTGTCCGTGGCAGTGTTGTTAATGGAAATGGTAGACCAAAAAAAAAAAAAAAAAATTGTATGAGGCTAGCTGATTATTCTCGACTTAAGTTAAATGCTCTTAAATATACGGTAAAAGTTTCACTACATGGTTTTTGAGGCAATATGAATATTGAGGAAGATAATTTGTTTGTTCCATCCGCATTGAAAATATTAATATATTTAGACAAAAGTAGAGGCATGACTTTATCATCAATTTTTTTTTTTTGGTATAATAAAGAGTGCATAAGGATAAATTTCAGTTATATATTTTAAAAAAAAAAGAAACTGATCCCGGATTTATCCACTGCTCTGCACAAGGAAGGTACTCCGGCCAAATTCATCAACCTTCTCTCGAGGCTTAAGCATATCAATTTACATGTGAAGTGCTGATTTGGCCTGCGTTGTCTGTGATTGATCCTACTGAGTATTCAAATATATCCCTTCATCTTGGAATCTATATATCAAGCATTGAAGAATTTGTGACATTGAAAATGATAGTTATTCATTTACCTCTGCTTGATTTTTCCGAGGCAATTTTTTGATAAAATAGTTTCAATTTCTTAAGATGTGGCTTCCTTGCACTATAATTTTTTCCCCGAAAACCTTGACAGCAGCAAGACTATCCTACACGGGAAAACCCATCCTAGCTAGCTATTTTCGAAAAACTATGCTCCTTTGTGTAGAATGCTATTACCTAGATAGTCGCTATCTAGTATGTCTAAAATGTTGTTTTTTTTTTTTTCTTCGGTCGCCGCTGGCGAGTTGCAAAATTTGTCTGCCAAGTTGATCTTTCAAAAGAAAAAGAAATGCAGCAAGTCCGTAAGTCGTAAGTGAAACTATCACTCAACTTCCATATGGTCGTATAATAATCTTTACTTAGTAATAGTGGATATATAATAATTCATCCAACATGAAATCCTTATTTCAAAAATAAAATTAAAGAAGCTTTAACAATTCTCTTATTACGGAGTTGGTACTTAACTCTGTACTTTTGAGTAATAATTGCGACATCTTTTAATACGGTAAGTTAGACTCGATAATTCGGTGTTATATATCTGTTTTTAAAAGAGGTTGCATATTTGACTTTTAAGTCTTATATTATATAATTCAGTTGAGGTTTGCAAACCGTATTTTAAATCGAATTTCAAGTATATTCCCTTAAATTAATTATCTAAACTAACAAACAGTGGTCCTCCACACTTTAAAAAGAAGGAAAAATCGCACCAACACTTATGACCCACACACAAAACCGCATGTTCAGTTCATGTCTGTCTGTATTGTTGTTTATATCTGTAATATACTAATATTAGATGGTTATAGGTACACCGTTGGATGTCTTATATCTATATCCTACACAAACATTCGACTTGACCGGTGTTTAAATTTAGTATTTCAGCTTTTAAAAATTGTACATTTATGTATTTATTTATGCTAAGAAAAAAATTGTAATAAGATTGCTAATTTGTTTATACTTATTTAATAGATACTTATATTGTTGATGCTGACATTTACAACATTAAAAGGATGCCCTTTTTACTATATTATTAATGATGTCGGATACCAATATTATCTTATATCAAGCAAACTATGTTGTTATATTAATTGAACTCTGATAAAAAAAAAAAATTCCATCATTATAATTTGCCAGAATTATATCTTAGTATTTCAAAATTCATTAATAAATAAATCCAAATTTGTCGAGTTTATTGCTATTTATGAGCGAGGTGCAAGTTTGATTTCATAATTTTTTAAGCTCTTCCCAAACAAGACCAAGGGCTCATAAATAAAAAAGGTAAAGAGTTAATCAGCTATATTTCATTGATAGTGGTGTAGAGTCATGTTTATAATAATGTTAAAACTCAAGGTCACTCGAATTGATCTTAATAATAAAAATTTTCCAGTAAACCAAATCTTAATAATTATTAGACTATTTTAAAGTTTCAATATGAAAAAAAACTACTTTTGTTGGATGGTCTAGAGTTTGTAAAATCATGACTTTCCTATGTTAAAAACTATATATAGTTTTTAATTTTCTTATAAGATTTTAATATGTGGTCAAATTGAGTGATTTCGATTGATTGTTTTACAAACAGATGTGAATCCACAATATCAACAAATTAGTGATATATACATTGTGATATTAAAAAAAATTGCACTAGTAAATTCAAAAACACAATGTTGATATGTGTGATGTGCCTATTATGATAGAACTTGCCTTAAGTAAATAGACTTTACTTAGGATTGAAGAGACTACTGTCTATCAAACGATACAAAAAGTCTAAACAAGACAAACTTTTTTTTTTTACCAAAAGAATTACTTCATTTCTTGGGAACCTTTTATTTTTCTTGAAAAAGATTTACCAACAAACATCTTTCAAGAAATTTCTTACTAGAAATTTCTTCTATCATAACAAAAGTCTATTGCTATGATTGCTATAAGATTTGTATATTTCCTTTAGCAGCCAAACAGGATTTCACCGTGGCTTAGAGAGATAAGGTTAGATTTGTAATTATCTAGTTAGGGCAGTTTACCCTTTTTTTCACAACACCAAGAAATGTCGCATAAGAATTGACAACACAGAATCATGGACTATCAAGGATAAGATGATTCTCCTAGCTCTAATATCCAATAGCCAACTATATACCTACAGCATCAGTTGATATCGTCTGGATATGCTTTCAACTTGGTATTAAAGAGTGGGGGATAGATCACTAATGCTTTTCCAGGTACCAGTCAATGTGGTTCCCTTCCAGCGTAAAAAGATTCCTCCAACTTGATTAGACAATATCACACCAACTTGGTTTACAAATTTTTAAAAACATTTGAAAGTTCCACTTTTATTTTTGCATATTTTACGGTTGTCTTTAGTACTTTCCTCTGTCCAAACAAATTAGTTTTAGATGGAAAACCTAGCATCACAGTAAAGACAAAACTTTGTACACCTGTTGTATAAGAAAAAGAATTTTGGATGATTGGGTAACTAATTTTGCACTCAAGCCCAAAATCTACCTGTAAGTTTGGCTCGTTTAGAAAGGAAAAATATTATAAGGCATGAAGAAAAATGACAATTAAATCTTCAACATATATAATTTTTTTTTTTTTTATGGGTGAATTGACGAAGGTTAAGGCAACAAGAGAAACAAATTATTAGGTAGAAATGAAATTGAATGGTTACTGAAAAGAAGATGCTGAATATAATATTTGTATAATAAACCCATCTTTGGCGTGACAAAATTTTATTGTTTCTTCACTGAAAACTATATATATGGCATCTTTTTCTTCTGTGCTTTTCCCCCAATCCGTTATCGATCATCTGCCACCACATGAACATGCAGATAATTAGAAAATATAAAAAAGAACTGTAATCACATATAGACTCTCGTGCATCATATTATATCAAATTTTTTTTCTGCTTTAATGTCTGTGCACTTTGCTTTAAAGTAAATACATCTTCATTTTATTGTTAGTTGAGGTTCTACATAATGCAAATTTATACAACATACTATGCTGCGGGCCACTGACATCTTCATGTTAGCTCACATGACTCGCCACATCTAGATAAGTGACAACTGATCTGCCACAGGAGATCCAGACATGTTTTTTGCTTTTAAAATGATGTGCGTGCTTATTGGTTCCTTCACACATTCCATGTCTTAATTCGGTGTGTTTCTGCTTATTAGTGGTGGTTGATTAACTTTTCAACTTTTCTTATGTTGAATGCTTTTGCGCATGCACAATAGCTTTTGAGATTCTTTTAATAGAAAAGAAGAGACAATTTGCATAAAGCTTCCTACCTTGTTATGGAACTGAAAGTCTCTTTTATGTTGTTGAAAAAGCATAGAAATTAATACATTTTCAAGCAAGTCAAGTGGAAGCGTCAGACAACAAATACATCATTTTTAGATGACACATTTTCTCATTTACTAAACGAGTATTTACGTTGTCTAATATACTTTCAAACCGGCGCAGTCACTTTCAAATGGGCCCAGTACACAAAGAGTATATACAGAAAAGCAAGTGTACAAACAAGTGGATTGGGTTTGATAATGACCTGTGTGGCTTGATTCTGTCTAGTATACTCTTCTAAACTGCTACTTCAATGAAGAACTCTGGCATTTTTCCATCAAATATATATGCATTGTACCGTTATACAAATTCATTTTCTCTCCTCACCAATTCATTGAGAAACGGAGCCAGCAACCAGAGAACCACCCTCAAGTCCAAGTAACTACTTACAGTTAGTTTTGATTCTTGACTTTCGTATGAATATTTTATGAGAAATATTTGAATTCAAAATTCAATTTCAACTATACTAATATAAAAAATTAATTATATTTTTTATAAAATAATTTTAATTATAATATAGCAAAAGATGATACGGCACAAACATAAGGAACAATGTGTAGATGCAACGACTAAATTTAAGTTCCACGAATGCGTAATTTTTATGTAATTACATTATTTAGTAGGTCTTGTGGGCATAACATTATTATTACATGAATGCATAATTATAAAAAAAAAAGTGTGAATGTTCAACTGTTATTACAAAATTTCTTATGTCTTAAATCACTACAAATTTATTTTATTTGCTTCTATGCTTGCTTCGACCTTTTTCTGATTATTGTACGCCTCCATTTCTCTTCTAAATGGATAGAAATAGGCAATTTCTGGCGTTTAGGCGTTTAGCCAAAACAATAGAAAAGGGCAGCTGTTGTCTCGCTCTCAAAGGGGGCCATCTCCATCCGTAAAAAGGTGAAGGGAAATGAAAGGAGCGGGTGGATTTGGTTTTTGTTTTGGATAAGAGAAGGGCTTGGCGTTTTCTTTTACACTTATTGTGTGATGCAAATGCATTTGTTTGTTGAGAAATACAAAATTCTCCAGTGGGTATAAGATATTGGTTCATGTTTGTTGCATTATTAATTTTTGGTTAAAATTGTATTAAGATGGAAGGAGATGCACACTGTGATGTCTTGGACTTTTTGCAACCTAATTCTTAATTTTCTATGCTGGCCATTTGAAAAATCACGTAAACAACTTTTATTATTGTTAAGAAAATGATTGTTATATTATGCCAATAGAAATTTGGTAATTATCTGCTACTATAGTTTTTCTTTTTATTGGTCCAACGGATAAGACAAAAAATTGGAATTCATTGGATATAAAAAATTTGACAATCTAAATAACCCTACAAAATAACTCATAATTCTGGAACCTAACTCTTAAATGTGATACTAAATGGACATCACACATGTTAAAAAATATTAAAAATTTGATGCAAGTTCTACCGTTCATCAAATGAGTTGAAAATTGCTACGGTCATATTTAATGGCGCTCAAAAGGCATAAATTTAAGACAACCAATCTTTAAGCCTAACAATATGTTTATAACTTTTTCCTATTTTGTGAAGTTTGTTTACTTGATTAATGCCAGAATTATTATTAATGGCATTGGTTGATCCTAACTTGAACAATATTCCGACCTTGTTCAGAATTAGTTGTCTTTACTTTACGAATGCAGCTAGGCGCTGGTATACGATTACAAAATTCAATGAAGGGTCAAACATGTCTGGCTTTATTTTTTTCAATAATCATAATGTATGAACTTATAGTGGCCTGAAATTGCACTAAATATGATTGATTAATGTAAATTATATAACTAGGCCCATATAATCTTAGTAATAAGTGGCTCGAGACGACGGATATAGACCGGCAATTTTAAAGGGCATCAAAATGGGCCTTCACAACTGGGTTTGATAGAAGATTTTTTTTTTTTTTAATAGACCTTGCAATTTTCAAAAGGATATAGGAGTAGATTTTGTTGGTCTTTCATTGGTTTCATGCCTCCCAGATTTGTGATATCTTATTCATGGTGATAATTAATGACCGTGAGAATTAGAAGCTAGTCACATAAATAAAGTTTTTGTGCAAAATATTTTCTTATAAGATCTGTTTTGATATTTTTCATTCCTTCCCTCCTATCCCTTTCTGAAACAAAATATAAAGCTAGGTTTATTTAGTTTGTGTTTAATACACAAATTTATGTGTATGTATTATGTAAGAGGCGCCATTATTCAAGCTTACAATTTAAAATTCAGATGTTAATGGAAATAAAATAAGAGGATTAGGATTCATAACAAGTATCTGTTTTGAAATTTGAAAAAAAAAAACCGTAGTTCTTGAATTTTTTTAATAATCAATTTTATTTAGTTGGATTAATTGTCCCTCTGAAATGCACACATAAATAGTGTCAAATGCAATTTTATACATCTGATTTGTAGGCTAACATCTCAGGGTTATGTGAATTAGACTTTAAGATATGAGTAATGCTAGAGTTGAATACATTTGACACTTGAGCCCGTTAAACATTATCTAATCTCAATTTCTACTATTAAAATGACAAATCCGAACCGCTCAATTTATTCTCCATAATGAAATCTCCTTAGAGATCAAAATTTATATATTTTTAATTTTTTTTACTATTTATTTTGAATTTTAGAAAATCCTCAATCTAATTAATTCAGGACCCTCTAATTTTAAAGAGTCTAAAAAAATAATTAATTTTGAAAAATTGTAAAATTTGGTTTTCAAAATAATTTCAATATGAAAATCATATTGAGCGGTTCGAATTAGTCATTTGAAATTTTAATAGGTGAGACATGAATCACGTTTGACTCTAGCATTACTCTTAACACTACGGCATTTTTTATTTTTAACACCGGTTAAATATGTGTTATTAGCACCGGTTGGCCACCGTTGCTAATGGCCAGTGGTGTTAAAGATATACTAAAAACCGGTGTTAAAACTCCGGTGTTAAAAACGATCCGAATTCTTGGCGAGTAAATGTTCATATCTTTAGCACCGGTTTTTAATAAAAAACCGGTGCTAAAAACACTATCTTCTACACCGGTTTTTTATTAAAAACCGGTGCTAAAGAGGTTCAGTGAAAAACCAATTTTGAAGGGTTTCTGTTACTCTTTAGCACCGGTTTTTAACTTAAAAACCGGTGCTAAAGATCGACGTTGATTAAAAAAAAAAAAATTTATTTTTAGACCATTCCCATTTTTTGCTAGTCATCAATATCAATATACTGATATATAACCAGTATATATATATATCAATATGCATGCATTACAATTTATATCAAATTAAATAATTTATATCAATTTCTATAAATCCCAAACATTATCAATTTATCCATATCCATGCATTATCATTTGCAAATAAACACAATCATGCATTATCAATTTATCCAAATTTATCAAATTTCATTTATCAATATCAAACACAATCCTATACATTTATCAATATATCAAGCACGATCCTATACATTTATCAAATTTATCAAACACAATCCTATAAATGCATTTATCAAAATATCAAAGAAACACAATCCTATACATTTATCAATATCAAATTTCAATCATATCAATATATCCATGCATTTATCAAATTATCAAATTTCAGCCATACTAATTTATCAATTTATCAACATCAAAATCGAAAGAGAGCTTACCTCTTTGATTTCGGTCAGAGCAGTCGAGGGAGAGAGCAGTCGGTCGGAGTAGTCAAGTGGAGAAGATCTCGGCCGGAGTAGTCGAGAGCAAGGAGAGTAGAGTGTAGAGGGAGAGGGTTTCGGCGAGAGGAGAGTAGAGAGGGAGAGCAGAGCGGAGAGGGAAAGGGTTTCGGCGAGAGGCAGAGAAGAGAGGGTTTTAGCAGTTAGGAAATTTTCAGAGTGGAGAGGAAGAGACGTTTTAGCGCCCTTTTGTTTTAAAAAAAATTTACGTTGATTTTTAGCACCGGTTATTAACTTAAAAATCGGTGCTAAAGATCACCCGATTTTTTTTTTCATCGGATCTTTAGCACCGGTTTTTAAGTTAATAACCGGTGCTAAAGCTCATCTCTGATTTTTGTTATGAGAGGTGAATCTTTTTTATTATGTATTTATAATTATGTTCTATTTAATAATTTCTTATTCTATTTTATTAAATATATTATTCAAAAATTAATTTCTATTTTTATAAATTAAATATTTATGTTTTTATAAATTTTTTGTTAATAATTAATTTTTATTTTATAAAAAACTTTATTAATTAGTTTCTGTTTTTATAAATAAAAAATTAATAATTTTTGTAAATATATTTTTAATGATTAAGAAACTTAATAAATATAAAATTAATAAGAATTTGTTTATAATTAAACAGAAAAGAAAAAAAATATAGTTCCGATTGATTTTTTATTTTTTTAATTATAGAAAATATATTATAATATTATATAAAATTCTAATAAATACTTAAGTATTCTTAGAAGTATTTCTACACACACATTCAAATAAAAATAAAAATTTCATTACAATTGAAGTACTCCTACACACATGCATTATGAGCAGTAACTGCTCATGACCCTTTAACACCGGTTTTTTAAGAAAACCGGTGCTAAAGCTTAGCTGGAAAATAAAAGAAAAAACCGATTTTCTTTAGCACCGGTTTTTCTTAAAAACCGGTGTTAAAAATATTTTCTTTAACACCGGTTTTTAAGGAAAACCGGTGCTAAAGCTTAGCTGGAAAATAAAAGAAAAAACAGATTTTCTTTAGCACCGGTTTTCCTTAAAAATCGGTGTTAAAGAAAATATTTTTAACACCGGTTTTTAAGAAAAACCGGTGCTAAAGAAAATCGGTTTTTTCTTTTATTTTCCAGCTAAGCTTTAGCACCGGTTTTTCTAAAAAACCGGTGCTAAAGACCCGTGTATTTTTAAAACCGGTTTTCTCAGAAACCGGTGTTAATAGGCCGGTGTTAAAGAACTTTTATGGTGTCGTGTAAGATATTAGGGGCTAAATCATACAAAATGACAATTGAATAATTTTTGTCTGTTTTGGGAAGGAATTCTACAATTGATGTGTTGTCACTGTCAGAAAGATTTTAGTTTGATTTTCAGATAAGTCATTATATTTGGATACAGATGATATTTATGGTAAAAGTTGGACCATAGATTGAACTGAACTCTATTCAAGAATAGATCTGCTTAATAATATTTCCCATACTTGGTCCATTTTTCGATTATTGACACAATTTGATAAAAGATGTTATCTAGTATGTGATGGACTACCGTACAATATTATTTGTTTACTATACACAAATAGTACTGGTAGCATTTTCTTACTTGAAGAGTAAACATTTTATATATAGATAATATAACAAGCTGAATTTAATTATATACACGTTTCCCGAGTTCATTTAAAAAAATCAGCATTCTAAAAATAATGGGGCCCAAAATTTGTATAAGGCAATAAGAGAAGCAGGCCCGAAATAGCTTAATCGATCTCCACGTCCGTGAAATGTCATTGATCTCCCTCTCTCAATGTGAACCAAAAGATTATTGTGTGTGTGAACACGCAAAAATATTTGTGTGTGAAGATGCCTCTCCTCTCCTCTTTTCGATCCAGATTACCCGTACGTTATTAGTCCCAAAACAACTGACAGTCTTAGGTGTACTATTTTTTCCAATAAATAGGGGTATCTCAATGTCTAAGTACTACATATAAGCACTGTCAAGCGCACACCAGCCTAAGGGGCTGGAGTCGAGGCAATGATAAGGTTGATTTCCTCAAATATCTCAAAAACTAGCAAATTAATCAGGCAGATAAAGATGAGATATATGTTGGTTTTTCTGTCAGGATCCAAAAATCATAATATGAGTATTGAATAATGACCTCATTGACGGATGGTTTCTTTACGAATCTTGCTTCTCTTTGCATGTTGTAATTGGTAATATTCCTTCCAAGCGCCAAATTAAGTTTTCTTTCATTTGTTTGTTTATGCAGGATTGCAAAATAAGTGTTTATTGTCGAAACTCTAATGTTACTAATAATAATTTCAAACTGTTCATGATAAATAAGTTTTTGCTAAAAAGATAAATTAAGAAATACTAAGAAGGGAAAAGTCAAGTTTGAAACATCAACCCCAGCTACTTGTTCATATATATATATATAACGTAATCCAAAGAAAGATGCCCAAAAACCAAAGAAGACGGCTTCCATTGTATGATTAAAAGTTTTAAAAACCAATCTAAAGCATTTGTTATGCTATGCAAAAAGGTATAAATTTCATCGCCATGTGCTCATTTTTGTAGCCAGTATTACATAAATGTGTCGAATATTGGCATTTATTTGTCGGGAGGCGGATATACAAAAGACATTTAGGTCGCGAAATATTTTTAACCTATACCATTTGTAATATTAGTCACATCATTGACAATATTTAGTACTTTAAAACTATTAAAATTAAGTAGCTCAAAGTTGAAACACCAACAACAAATTACCCTAGCCCAAGATCAATATCCACTCTGTAACCTGGGATTAAAATGGAATTGATCGACCACACAATACATCTAGGGTTGATACTGTTTATTTATTTATTTTTTTAAAAATGTCGGGCTGATTCTTTTGGATAAACGAAATACCAATTTAAAAAGAAATGACGATGCCAAGTGCATGAGCAATTTCATGGGAAAATGATGATGCATCGAAAACAAGACATGATCGAGAAATTTTTAGTGTGGGGCGGAAAGGAAAATTCGAGTATGGAAACACAAAGAAGAAAACATAGTTGAACTTGCATGCTGATTAGGAAAATGAAACTATAAAATATTTCAAAATGACCTGCTACAAAAATAGTAGCATAGGCCCGTTGCACCTAATCCGGATGCATAGTCGCGCTGTTAATATTTATATTTGATAATATTAAGGACCACTATTATAAAATATATCGTTGGGTCAATTTGCAATTGCGTTTTATGTGTGATCCCATTTCGATTGCTTTTTGTGCGCTTGTATGTGCGCGCGTATATCTGTTCACTTGACTGACATGAGAACCGAGCTATTTTTGGCGACAGTGTTGGGCATTTTATGTTTGTCCTGCAAAACGTTAATATTATCACGAATAAACCAAAATATCTTAGATGGCTCTACTGTAGTGATTTATCATAGGAAAGATAATTTTGTGAGTAAAAAGCTGTTAAAATATAAGTACTTCTTAATAAAGTGAAGTACAGCTTTGCAGTTTATTAGAAGATGTTGATGATTAAGTAAATATAAGGGTATTATTGATTATACTTTACTATAAGGACGTGATTTGTAGGTGGTTTTGCAGGGAATTGATGATACTCACTGTTTTAAAATGCATATGTTATTTTAAGTTTTTATCAGGAGTCTAAAAAAATAATTATACTAGGCTAATCCCCAAAAATTTCAGGAAGCAATTTCCCCAAAATTTTTATACATTCAACCTTGATGTTATTTTTACTGTACAATTGTAGGTACGACTTGATTTTCTCTTTTAGAAACCCAGGTTCGACTTTGATTTTCGGCCTGATGAGAAATTTTGGGCCTGGGCTTTAGTTTCCACTATGTAAAAATACAATATTTGATAATTATACACTCTGGAAAACAAATCTGCTATTTAAAAAACAGAAATTATATACACCATCTAACATAAAACCATCCAATGCCATCCAATTGAACCAGCGCCATCCAACAGGCAAAAAAAGCTTTTTTTCCGCGTGCTGACGTCAGCAAAATTTTTTGACCAATTTCCGAAAAAATTTTGTGCTGACGTCATCAAATATGCTGATTTAAGGGTTCTATTAAATATTTTAAGGGTTCAGTTAAATGTTTTAAGGGTTGAATTAAAGTGTATAAGTGTTCAGCTAGATGCACCAATAATTTGAAATTTTTGTGTTTTGTGTTCTGTTAAATACGTTAAGGGATTATTTAAAAGTATGTATGTGTTCAGTTAGATGCAGCAATAATTTAGAATTTTAGTGTTTTGTGTTCAGTTTAATACGTTAAGGGATGAACTTAAAGTGTCTATGTGTTCAGTTAGTTGCAGCAGAAATTTGATTTCGTAGTTTTTGTGTTCAATTAAACTAGTTAAATAAAAAAACAAAATGAACAGATACAACAAACATAGCAAACATTTACAATAACAATATGAACATTTACAACAATAAACTGACCATATATACAAATTTCGTAAGTAAGAAATAAATGATCATATTCAACATACAAAGTGAAATAAATTATTGTTGCATCTAACTGAACACTTACACACTTTAATTCAACCCTTAAAACATTTAACAGAACCCTTAAATCAGCATATTTGATGACGTCAGCACAAATTTTTTTTGAAAATTGGTCAAAAAATTATTGGTGCATCTAAATGAGCACTTATATACTTTAATTCAACCCTTAAAACATTTAACTGAACCCTTAAAATATTTAACAGAATCCTTAAGTCAGCATATTTGATGACGTCAGCACAAAAATTTTTCGAAAATTGGTCAAAAATTTTTTGCTGACGTCAGCACGCGAAAAATTGGATGGCGCTGGATGGTAATTCAGTGGATGGTAGATAGTAATTACCTTTAAAAAATGGGAGTTTATTTTCTTCTGGGTCAGTTACTGTAATTAAACTGAATTTGACTATACAATAGGTGATTGAAACTGTATTACTAAGGCAAGTAGGCTGTTATGGTTTTTTAGATACTTCTAGATAGCGGCTATCTAGCTGAAAACAAAAACAGCAAAACTGAATTAACAGCACTTCTGAAACAAGCTAGGTCACCTCAGCAACTATTTGCGATTGATTAACCGTGAACGCCTGCAATAGAGAGTCCTTTCGGGAGCCAAGCAGAGCTGGAACTGAAGTTCCTTTACTAACATGAAGTGAATCCCAGATGAGCTTTGTAAAAGAACACTCGAAAAAAAAAAGATGAGCAGCAGATTCCAAAATGGCCTGCTGACACATTGCACAGCCAGGAACAAAAGGAATGCTTCTCTTTTGCAGCTGCTCGTGTTAATACTCTATTATGTGACAGCAGAAAAAGGAAGAATTTGATCGTTGGAAGAACTTTGAATTTTCAAATTTTGCGTAATTCAAAGTAAGTTTTGCCGGCAGTGGCTAGCTGTTATAGTTCTAGTCTGAAGTTTTTCACTTGTTTCTTTTTTTTTTGAAATAGTAGAGGATACATAGAGTTCTGGTACACTTTATTTTTCTGGTTTTAGATTGTGGTATTGTAATCATTTGTAGAAGACATTGCCTCATTTTTAATGAAACAGGTGGACATGAGCCACCCTTTTTCAAAAAAAAAAAAAAGAGTTTGCCAAGATATTTGCATTGCCGACCATGTTATAGAATCTTGGATGTGTTCCTTTTCTGTTCTATTGGATGATATTGTTTCATTTTAATGAAAATGTTAGCCCTTGCGTTAGTCTTTCAAAAAAGGGGAAAAAAAAAAATTATTCCCTGATTCACTTGCGCTAGTCTTTTTTTAAAAAACCAAATGTATTCCCTGATTCACCAAAAACTGCTGCGCTTCACTATCTTTCAAAACTTCATACAATTGTAGCACCAAATGTAAATGTCAACTAAATAGCCCTTATAACATATTTATTAATATTAAAATACACAGAAATAAAATTATAAAGCAATCGACTGCCTAGTACCAAATTGTTTGAGATTAATCTCAAAGCAAACTTGCCTGAAAACCTTAACAATTACATGGTGATGCTCATCAGAATTCAATGTCAGATAACACGCTAGCAAGCTCTCTAGCTCCTCCGGCCGTCTGATCCCTGTCTCTAGTATCATCTCCACCATTGACTTCTTGAAATCTCTCTCGGGCTCGATCGTCTTCTTCACCACCGCAAAATTTTCCAAATCTTTTCTCCCTCGTCTAACAGAGCGAGCACTAACTCGATGTTGTTTGCTCGGCCTTATCCTTCCATTGAATGATTTTCGACGAGCATTATCAGAATTTGCAATGACCAATCGATTCTTGACCCTCTGTCGCCGCTGAATTTTATGCTGATGTAGTCTTGAGTCCGGTAACGACCGGTGCAAAGGACAAACATGTGGAATGTTTTGTTTCGATTTAGGGACGACAGAGAAGGGGATGACATTTCCTAATGTAGTGGAAAATGATGCAGGAATGTGGTCCCCACCTACAGAATAGTGACGCTTGTGATGTTGGATCGGGAGGGGTCGATCCTCGTCACCGACAGATCGGCGTCGTGGGGCAATGGTTTGATCGGTGGACATGCGGCGAGGCGAGGATGGAGGGCTGTTGTGTTTGGTGCTTGGAATGGGGTTTTGGTTTTTTGAAACACACTTCGGTTTCCAAGGGAATTTTGGAGAGGTGTTGTTACTCTGGAGTTTGTTGTTTGATCTTAGTTTGGTTAGCCATGAGAGGGAGAGGAGGTCTGACAAGGAGAAACTCTTTCTCTCTGTTGAATTTTCTTCTTGGGTTCGTTTCCTGCCCCATTTCATGGTTATTAGACTTCTATTGTGCTGTCTAGAGAATAGAATTGAGATTGGTTCTTGTCAGTGATTGTTTAATTTGTCAGAAATATGCAGGGTGGCTGGGTTGAAATTTATATGGGAGATCTGGAGTTTATATAAAACGGCGTAATTAAGCGCTGGCGTAGTTAGGCGCTTGTTTTGTTTTTGGATGAATTATTGGCCGAAATTTTTCAATATAGGAATCATATAAAATTAATATACGGATGTAGGAATGCAGGTTACAAATATACGTACATAGGAACCATTTGTACGAATGCAGAGACTTCGAAAAGTCTTATATGATGTTTTCTCCAGTCCTCCCAAAAAACTGGACTGCTCCATTTAAAACTTTTAAATAGTATAATAATTTTCTGTTATAAACTATCCAAAAATTTAAAATATATTTTCAAATCTTTAGGATATTAATTTGTTTATTGAATTTTAAAAAAAGTTAGTCACGTCGTAAAATCTATGCAGATTTATGTATATGTTATGACAACCAAAGTACTTTATGGTTATTTTGATCAAATTCAAAAAGTTTAGAAATATTTGTTGATTTGTGATAATTTTCATGAAATTATTTTATTGAATTTTATTGAAAATATCGAATTTGGTTCACATTTAAGACTTATACGATATCTGACAAAAGTACTATTAATATTATCCTCAAAATCATCAATAACCAATGGATTGATCAGCTATACTTTTGTGAATTTTATAATTTTGTTAACATTATCCTTAAAATCATAAAAAACCTATGAATTCAGTTAAAGTAATTTTGTGAATTTTATAATTTTGTAATATATCATATAAATTTAGAAAATAACAAAATGCAATGTTTCATTAAACTTCACCAGAATTTTTTCATACAAAAAGCAAGAAATCCACGGAAAATTTAATAAATAGGGTTTTGCTCGAAATAGCCAACAACATTGTAAAATGCTCATAAATATGGATTTTACAAATTGCCTAAGTTCAAATTTTCATAAATCAAATAATATTCTAAGTTTTAAAAAAATTATTTAAATATTCTGGTGTTCTAAGTTGAATAAAAAAAAATATACCAATAGATGTTTAATATTTTTCCTATAATGGCCACAAAATTTCATGGAAAAATGACATTCCAGTGGCCCTCAAATAACTAAAGTGAATATGGTAGCGTTATTTAAAAATATAAATGGAAGGACCTGCCATTTGTTTCGTTCAATTTGAAAAAAAAAAAAATGGAACATGCATTATACTATGCGCGTGAACCATGGAAGAAAAAAAAAGTAAGATTCTGTGTATCCGTACGAATTGGTTTCTATTTTCGTAAAATCTATACTTGTATTCCTACATCAGTATATTAATTGCATCTAATTCCTGTATTAAAAAATTTCGGGAAAATTTTCATGATTTTGGAAGGCATGGTCATTGTTTTCAGTGCCTGAAAATGGGTGTTTTAAATTTATGTGAGACGTTAAAATTGAAACTATCAACTGCCTATCTAATTCTTTAAAAAAATAAAGTTGGTATTTTAAGAACGAAAGAATTTTTATCCTTTTTTTCGCAAGAAAATCTCTCTCTTTTTATTGAAGATAAAGTGATAAACTGGACATTCCAACTTATTTTTTTTAAATTAATATATTCATAAAAAATCCTCCTGTTGGATTTCGAACTTATGACGTTTCACTCAAAATGTATTATTCTTGGTCTAGTTTTTGCCATAGACCAAAAGCTTATTCTTAAAAAAAGTTTCCTCCCTTTTCTAGTTTACAATTTGCTAGCAATAAATTGTTGACAACTTTCTTAATTACAAAGCCATATCCAGTAGAAAATGATTGTTTAATTCTGCAATTCTCTTGCATTATGTTATGCTCGATTAACATGTAATAATTTTATTATTCAGTATGCAAAGTAGCACTTCATTTAATATCTGCGCTTCCTTTTTGAAAAAGTTGGGTTAATGGGCCTACCATTTATTTATCTATCTCCTCTTGTTGGAGAGAAGCTTTCATTGCATGGATAGAAAGAATGTTTGTATGCTTCTCATTTGGTGTTTCAAAAGTGTCTGGCGGTTTTCTGCGCAGAATTTCTTGAGAAGAGAAGCGGTGATTGGGGCTTTCTGTACTAGTTTGATCGTACGGTGTACAGTGCTTAGTGATATATATATTTATTGAAGTAGGAAAGTGATCAAATAAAGAGGCTACAAAGGAGCAGATTAGATTTATGATTTATCTTTTGTTGGTGTTTGAATTGTGTCCCGCCATTCTCTTGTGAGGAACTTTAATACTTTATAGATTGAATTGGCCTTGGTTCAAATTAATTTATTTTTTCTACTTATCAGCTAACTTTATATATTTGCTTCCATATATTTATTTTGTTTTTATTGATTAGAGCCAAAAATGGCAACAGTTAAGGCTGTGTCAAAGTCGTATCATAATAGTAAAATAATATTATCACCTAGTAAGAATCACCGGCACCTTCAAAGGAAATTATCTTCTGCAAGTTGAAGCCGAATTTTAATTGTTATGATGCCAGATAAACAATAAAGCTACAAATATTCAGTATTCCTGTGCAGACGTGCAGTATATATATTTTCTCTTCTACCTTTTTTTTTTTTATTTGGAGTATTTGGGTAGTGTACCTTAAAAAAAAAAATTTAATAGGAAACGCATATAGGCCAAAGAATAGGTTAATGTTCTGTTCAATCCAAGGGAATTGATGCTTTGGTTACAGTTTACACACCCAAATAAAAAGCTTATGCTGTTTTCAAAGGCAAAATGATTTCAACCGGCTTCACATTTCGCATTTAATAATAACGCCACGTGCCAGTGAGATCTGCCATAATGGACACTAGTTTCTCACTGCGCCTTTTAAATTTTTTATGAACTTTGTCAGCAAAAGCGCTTGAATTTTGTCTTCTCAATGTTTGAAATTCACATTTGCTTGCACAGTTCTTTTGCCTCTACAGCAAATAGTTTTTTCACCATCGAACTATGACATGCGATCTCAACCGTCCACTAATAATGTAAAAAAATTTCAAAAACTTTTTCTAACAGGTCACAACATCTAAATTTTAAAAAATTAACATTTGTAATTTTTTTAATTCAATGAAATTTCTTATTTGCCTATCTTCATACAGCCTTAAAAAAAATTGAATTTTTTAAAAGGTTGGTGGCCGTTGCAAATTGATAAAAAATTATCATCCTTATCATGCGAAAAACAGAAAATCGGTGAAAAATTAGAAAGTAAATAAGCATTAAAAAAAGTTTACAAGAAAAAATTACTATATGTTACTATTGTCAACCAATTAAAAAGAAATAAAAAAATTGCTGAAGGTTTTATGAACTCAAATTAATGCGTAGGACGGTTGCATTCAACTGCCGCCTAATAAAGAAATAATAAAGACAAAAATAGAGAAAAAATATCGAAGAAAAAACAAAAACAAGGATTGGAAAGGGAAAATAAAAACAATACTCCATCTAGTAAACATATGACCATTGGTTAATTTGTCTGAGAAACAGATGTCTTCATTGATAATTTGTTTTACAAAGAAACAAGAAATTGCAAATCTAGAGACTGTTAACTTCGAAATATGCCTGTCCGTGAGGTTGAACTTCAAGTATAAAAATGATAGCCTTGTCAATTTTTGTTAATAATCCAAATTTAAATTTCGCAGACCTTGTTCTCGAGCAAATTACAACTTGCGAGATTTGAATTTGGGCGGATTAAATATATGGTAGCATTTCTATTACTTCGAGAGTACACGTTTGGTATGTAATGAGCCAAATTTAATATACATGCTTCCTGAGTTCAGAAGAGAAAACATCTGTACATAAAACAAATGAAAATTTGTCATTTACATGCTTCAAATTTTTGTCTAATCTCAAATTTGTCATTACAGACAGCGTACTTTAAAATACATAGCTGTTAATTACTATCCCTATTTTGATTTAAAAAAAGAATTATTATTAATATATGGAAATACATACAAATATAAATAAATTTGTGATTTACTATGACTAAATATTGAAGGATAATAAATTATTGTTGATAAATAAAGTACGAAAAGAATACAATTATACTCCGAAGAATACAGATCCAAATTAAAATTCTGAAAGACCTCTGATTGGGTACGATAGCGATCTACAAATGACACCACAAGAGCACTGCATCACTACAACTAGTGCTGGCTGCATATTTGGAGCTAGGTAAGGAAAACCCAGGGGCTCGGTCCTTTTTTGTAGTTCAAGTTGTAATTGCTGGGTGATTAGAAGAGTGGAAATTATTTTTTTCCCCTTTTCCTAATCACAATCCAATTAATCCCTCCAAATAATTTTTATTTTCATTTATTAAATATTTTTCTACTTCTATGGTCTGACTCATATGAGAGCAAGTCACATATGACAATCACATAAGAATCTGTCAAGCAAGACAAACACCGGATTTTGTATCATATCAATGTACATGCATAATTTATACCTATATTTTTTTATTTCACAAAATGCATTTCTAAATATTGGGCTTGATTTTATCTCAAAAATATTAAATTGGATTTTTGCTCAATCCTGTTCCTGCCCGCCATTTATATTTGCTCAAAAATATTAAAAGGTTCTGAAATTGTGTTTGCAAACTCCGGTCATCTCCAACCGGGCAGGTAGAAAGTCTTGGTCTGTTTAAATTCGACCGTAGAAAGTAGAAAATGTTTATCGAGTTATGATTTACATCATATTTAGTTCACATGAGGTAAATAAAAATGTTGATGAAAAAGAGGGAAAAAAAGTGATCATGTTTTTCTTCTTGTTTATCGGTTCGCCTAAAGAAAACTAACTTAAGTTCGTCAAGTCCTTTGTCTTGCTGGTATCAACCGACAAATATGACCGGCACAGCTGGTTGTATTAACAGTAATTTGGCGGTACTATCGAACTCAATGTCCTCCTCTGATCATAATTGTTCAAAATTTCACAATTTCCCAAATTTCTTTGCTTATCATAAATGTACACTCTTCTCTGCGCTACAGCAACAAATATGCTTAAAATATAAAGTGTGCTGATCGAGAAATATTATTTCAGAATTATCTAAAAAAACCGAATACGGTATAAAAACACTTAGTCTCACGGGAACTATCCATTACCTGAGCAAAACCAGTGATCTTCAAGACAATAGATAATGAAAAGCGAAGTTGCCCTTAAATTTGCTCTTATACATAACAATTAACTGCAGTTAATAGGAGACGTCAGTCATTTTTTCCATTATTAGGCCCAATAGGCTGTTTAGTACGTACCGAATAGTCTGTTCGGTACAGAGAGCCATACAATTTAGAGCACAACCCCTAAATAAAAAAGATGATGCCCTCCAAAACAAAGTTTGCTTTGTGTGATTTTCTAAATTACCCAATGCCTGACAAGTGGAACTCCTTCAGATGCTGACGGCTTACACCTTTTTATGGTGAATGGATCAATGAGAGATTTTTCTAGAAATATCAAATATTCTGGAATTATAACTTCAAAGAACAACAGAGAAAATAGTTGAGATGCCTCTTTTCTGACATATGTCTATGCCATGCTTGTTCTGGTGGTGCACCACAGTCCACAGCCAAAATCCAACTGCAGAAGTTACAATTTAGTGATCATAAAGGGCGAAGCTAATTTGTAGAGTCCTCTTGCGGTTATCTAAATCCTTCTCTCCTTCAGCTTCTGTATCTCTAATCAAGAGTTTGGCTAAGATGCTTTTGATCAGTAAACACTAAACATTGATTTTTCACTAGAATTACATATGATATAAGTTAATTAAATTGGAACAGACTGAATTGGCCTATAATTAAAGATGACAACAAAGCATTAGAGTTGCAAAGCAGAAATCAACCAACTTACTTGCATTAAATATTCAGAGTCTGACCTAGTCGATTAAGCAAGCAATGCTTGCAAACCTTTTATCCGCACATAAGGAAACAACCAAATTAGCATCGTACAGTACAAAGTTGTAGCATCAGGAAAGAGCAAAACAAAATTGAAACAATGCTAACCAAGTACAACCTCTGTATATCTCTATAGAAGACTGTGCAAACAGGAGAATCAAAATAGTTTGCACGCAGATTGAGCTAACCTCTGTATATTGCTGGAGGCATCAAGAGAAAATTTCTTTTCTGATATCACCAAGATGCTGTTTTTTTTTTTTTTTTTTTTTTTTTTTTTTTTCTGAGAAAGGAAAGGGTATTTCAGTCATAAAACTAAACATTTGAAATTTTTTTTCCTATTTATATTTCTAAAAAAAAGATAAAAGGATTTATACACCTAATTGTCATTATTATTTCCGAATGGTATATATATCCGTTTCTGCTTTAAAAATAAATGCAGCTGCCTGTTGGTGTGCTACCAAATTGATGGTTCCAATATAGTAGCCCATACCAATCAATATGGAAATACAAGTCAAAATAAGGACCTGATCACATTTAATAAAAAGGGTGTCGAATAAATAACAAAATACCAAAAATGACTTGATTCACTATGTAAGAAATTATAGAAGGCATCTTAACGGGGTTCTTTTGCTAGATTGGATAGAGTTATTAGACATTATTAATTCCACCGGTTTGAAGGAAGAAGATGATCATATGTACTGGAGGTGGGAGAATGATGGGAAATATTGTTCTCATTCCATGTATAGGTTTCTTAATTTTGGTGGTGTTATAGTAGAAAAAACTCACATTTGGTGGACTTGTAGAATGCCTTTGAAAATACAAATTTTCATGTGGATGGTAATGCATAATAAGTTACTGACAAAACAAAACCTAAGTAAAAAGGGCTGGCCAGGAAACACAGCTTGTTGTTGTGGCTGCAATGATGAGGAGACTGCGGCACACCTTTTCCTTTTATGCCCTTTTACTAAAACCATTTGGTTCTGGATGGGCCAGTGCCAAGATCACTTTTCTAATTGGCACTGTTTGCAGGAAGTGCTAGATTTCGCTTTTAATCTGCAATCAGGTAATAGAGAAGCCTTTTTAATATGCTTCAGTCCTCCGTGTTGGAGTATTTGGACCATGCGCAATGATGTAATTTTTCAAGCTAAAAAAGTTAAAACTACAAAAAATATACTATTACTGATTCATTCGTTTGTGATGTATTGGGCAGGGTTAGCCGATACACAAACAAAGGGTTATCTACACCTCTGGCTGCCCACCAATTGGGAAGAAATTCCAATTCAAATGTAGTCAACTGACACTCAGATGGCAGGGATGCTTAACTTGGATGATTGGTCTGGCTGGAACATGGATCAACTGATGATAGCTCAAGACTGAAGCGGGTTCAATTTTGTTATGTGTAGAAGGTTTAAAATTTGTAATGTGAAGGTAGAGATTGTTCGCATGTTATGATGTTCTGATTGTGTGTTTTACTTCTGCTTGGTTGCAGAATTCCAGGGGGGTCTTAGTTCTGATTAATCACTTGGTTAGGTTGGTTTTTATCCAGGAATGCATAGTTTTAAAGTGAATGCTCCTCATCAGGGATATGGGTTTTATAGTTTTGTTAATGTGTACTGGATCGTGTAATACTTTTATTTCCGGTTTAATGGAAACGGGCCCAATGGCCTTTTTTTCAAAAAAAAAAAAAAAAAAACTATGTAAGAAATTAAGAACAAGAGTTTGGGTTTGCGTACTAACTACTAAGTGTCAAGTGTTTGGTTCCCTTGTAAAAATGAGATAACATTAGTCAAAGAGCCGCCATAAGGAAATAATGAAAAGAAGAAATCTATCCTGACGAGACAAGGCAATTATGACAATTATAATGTAAAACAGCAGAGAAAATGTATGCTGTAAAGTGTCTATCAATGTAAATTATCTTTTATTAATGTATATCAAGAGTAGGGCTGTATACGAGCCGAGTTTGAGCGAGTTGGGTACAACTCAAACTCAACTCGATGGTAACTCGAGTTGTCCCGAGTCGAGTTAGAAATACTTTCGAGTTATTTAAGCTAGCTCAAACTCGACTCGGGACAACTCGAGTTGGCTCACGAGTCACGAACGAGTTGGATATAAGCAATTGTACTTCGAAATTTTCTTTTTTCAATCATATAATATTTCAATATTAAAATTAATTTATATATACAATATTACAAATAATAAAATTTGTCGTCAATTTTATTCTTTCTATTGATTTGAAGCAAAAATATGTCTTGAAACTTAAATTTTTGTATTTTATAACTATATAAAAAATACAATAAAATAATTATTGTGTTATTTTTTACTTTTTTATTACTCATAAATCATAAATTATGTTGATAATATTATTTAAATTTAATATTTGTTATGTCACGAGTCAACTCACGAGTTGACGAGTCGAGTTAAGCCCAACTCAAACTCGACTTGTTAGTTAACCGAGTTGATACAACTCGAGTTTTGTCAACTCGAGTTATTCTAGCTCGAGTTACAATCGAGCTTTTATGAGTCGAGTTCGAGTAAACTCACGAGTTACGAGTTTTTTGCTCACCCCTAATCAAGAGTAGGATGTGCAATATCTGTTCATGTAAGATAGTTTTTCAGTACACTCCTAGTATTTTCTTAAAATTAAAAAAAAAACAGCACATCTGGCAGATAATCAGTTCATGTAACCCTGACCTCCCCCCACCCCCGGAGGTCAGGCTGTCTTAGGCCCTAACCCCCCTGAGGCTGTGCCGGCGTGCCGCCTTCGGCCCCAACTCCCCCAACCTCAAGGCCGGGCCACCATCGGCCCCGACCTCCCCACCATGGTGTTATGGATTTGACTAATAAGATATGTCAAAGAAAATCTGACAATTGTATTATGGATCTTGATTATAGAAGGGAGATCAGCAGTTGTATAGATGGGACGGTGCACCCATTTCTTTGTTATAAGTTATAACTCTGACCATGGCTGTAGTCCCTCCAGCAATCATCTCAATTCTTTTAGGGACCTTTCTAAGATCAGTAGTGGCAATTCCCTCTGTTCAGAAGTCGTTTGGTAGTGGAATGAATAAGCTATTCCATGCGAATTGGCTATTCACAACCATACCAAACACACAGGAAGCTTTGGTTGGGATGCAGGATGAGAAGACAGTATTAGTTTATTATATTTTTGGATTCTCGAGTCCTTTTAATGAAATGAATAAATGAAGCGTGCCTGGAACATTCAAAGAAAATTTAAGTTGGGATAATCAATCAGAACCATCTATTAATATTAATTCAAGGGCTGAAAAAGTGTGGCATTTGGTGGTAGCAGATTTTGGAGGCAGCGGAACCTTCCTCTTATTTATATGTGTGGATTTCTATAATACTAATAACTTTTTGTCAAATAACATATCAATAATAATCACCTATTATGTATTTTAGGCTTTCGAAAAAAACCTAAATATTTTGAAATACGTTGTCTGAAATGACAAATTTGAGACTAGAATAAAAGACTGGAGCATTCTAGTTCGAATCCAATAAATTAGCAAATTATCTTTTAATTATTCTTGGAAGCTCATTAGAACTCAGGAAGTATGTTTAATTAGATTCAGCTAATTACATATAAAATGCTTGCTCTCAATATGGAAATGTTATGATTGCTATCATATATTTTATTCCGCTCAAATTCAAATCTCGCAAGTTGTAATTTGTTGGTCGAGATATAATGAAATTTAAATTTGGATTATCAACGAAAAATGACAAGGTTGTCATTTTAATACATGACAAATTCTGAAAGTTGCAGTATTCAACTTCCTTATTGAACATCATTAGAATGAATCTTACAAAAATAAGAGAAACAAAATAATTTAGCATACAAGATATATACAGGTCCCAAAATTGTAACAAATCTCATCCCTGAACTTAGTATGTCTTTACATTAAATTTAACTTATATTAGCCTCTATCTACCTAAATGACAGTTTGACTTCCGTAATTTTGTAATAGCAATTGCAACAATAACGAATGAACTAATATATGGGAGGACAAAGCAGAGTCCATCCACAAAAAAATAAATTTGAACCAAAGCTGCACTAAATTCAAGTATACGACACCACCTTTGCATTATTTTAGGAAACTTGTATACTCCTTCGAATTTTTTGCCTTATGCAACGCCTATCTGTAACAGCTATCTGAGTGAAAAATGCACAGCATTAGTACATAACAATCAATCTTTTACACATCAGGAAAAAAAATGTCTTATCCAGACTACCAGAAGTAACTGCATTTGCCATAACAGCCAATGGTTTCCTCACATTGGCAGCAACAAGTAATGCTTTTGGTATTTTCCAAACAAAAACATTAATAATGAAAAGAAAAGAAAATAACAATAAACCTCAAATGCTAAGTTTTAAATTATATTACAGTGAAAACTAATAATGCCCCTGAGTTTGTATTCAACCATATTGTATCCAATATGCAAAATAATCAAACATATGTTATTTATATTGACTTAAAATCAATTTGAAAATGAAACAGCTTATAGGGACAAAACAGTCAAAATTTGAAACATTATACTGTTTCATACTTTCATTACATCAGTACAAAGGTTGGGTGTTATTTGTTAATATTTTAAAAGAAGTTGGGCGCCAGCTGCATTATAGCGAGTGTTGGACAATACGCAAAAATAGCAAAAAATACTCAAAAGAGTCATATATAAAACTATAAATTTAACCCAAAGATATGAAGTTTGATGTTATACCTGTCATTTTAGAATCATGTTAAAAAAAATGCAATGTTAGTCGGTGACATCTTCATTTTCGGGATCATCAAGTATTGTATATTTTGCTGCCCCATTCAAAGACGAGAGAGACATCTCTTCTCTGTTTCCATCACCCTTTTTAATCTTTTGGTACCTTCATGCATCATATCAGGTTAAATTTAAACAAAAAAGTTGAAAGTACTTTAGCAAAAAATTTCCACAATTCTGCATCTTCTAAACATTTTTATATATTTATTTTGTTTTGAGTGGAGGTCCGCATAAAATAATTAGTAAACAATGAGATGATGTAAGAATATACATACTTGTACAAGTTGAACAAACCAACACCCAAGGTTATGGTGAGAAGCCCAAGTCCTTTTAGCCATGTAAATGGGTCGTTGAAGAAGAGTACAGCAACCTACGTAAGTTTGTAAAAAGATGCATAAATCAAACAAAAGCTCCAGATAGGAAGAACAGCTGGCAATATACAGAAGCAAGGATTTCAGAACAACTTCATTTAACCAAGTTTGGAGACGGTATTGTTTTCGAAAAAGAAGAGACGAAAGTAAGGTTGTTTGACAATACCTTACATGCCCCTCCAGTGAGCTTTGGAAAAAAAACTATAAAATGATTTTTTAAGTCTGCCATAAAAATTTTCTAAAGATACCTCACCATTAGATGGCATTAAACGACAAGTGAGCTGACTAAAAGTTCAAAGTTGAAAGCCTATATCCCAAACAAGTTGGGGTAGGCTAGAGATGACACCCTGACTGTGGTAATTTCTTTTGTATATGGCTGGATATTTACGATGGCTCCAAGCCTATCACAAGCATGGGGGCTTGAACTCTTGAGCTCTTAGAAAACAGCCCAGTACTCTACCACTTGAGCTACTTGACCACATGCCAGTAATAGGATATTGGGTAAAATGAGCTGACTAAACGGCTAAAATGACACCAGCCATTAAATGCCACTAAACATTTCTTAAAAGGTTGCTCTCTAGTTAGCAATAAAAGGGGGTAAAAAGTTAAAGTTGATAAAATATTATATATAAGAAATTGGGTAATTTATTATGCACTGGAATGTGCTCAGAAACTTGATATGCTTTTGAGCTAACAAAAGAGCTATATTCCCAGCAGCTCTTCAACAAAATTAAAGGCCCCCTTTTTTTTTTTTTCCCAAACAGAATTAGAAAAACTAAGGAAATAAACCATGACATACCAATATAGTGACAGCATCCTTGAAAATTCCAATAACCATCACAGTTACTGCACTGGTATCCGAAACAAGAACGTACTCCGTCAGAACCTGAGATTAAAATCAAACCAAAAAGAAACATGCACTAACTTTAAACACTCTCAAAAAAACAAAGCAGTAGTACAAAAAGGTTCATGTCTGGTATCAATGGTAACTATGTTTCCCAAACTACTTGTGCATGTTGCTTGAGTGCCTGCGATCAACAACTTGCATTTGATCATGCCAGATGAGCATTACCACAGACAGACCCAAACAGGGGACTGTCAATGCAGCTTTTGGTTGGTTCTTTGGGTTTGCTAATTGATTTGTAAAATAGTAAATGAGAGAGTTTAACAAAGTTTATTCAAACAAGTATACTGTCTTCCAAAATTGATCACAAGTATATAATTACCAATGAACAGTTTTGCAAGTACTTCTAGCAGTCTACAAAATAAGTTATCTATTCCTTCAACCAAGCAGGGTTGTGACACGCTCTGACCCGACACCTTTATCAGTGCAGCTTGTTTGGTGCAAAATGACAACCTTGCAAGTTCTTTGATACAAGCGAGCACAATCTAACATTAGCTTCTAATAGAATAAAGACCACTATCTGATCAATTCAAGCCCCTGATTGGTCTATTATAGGTTGGAACAACAATACCCAAAAAGAATACTGAAAAGATTTCTAATGCTCACCATAAGAAAGGCCATGGCCCCACCAAAAAGCATCAATAGGCAACTCCTCATAATGTGGCGAGGATTATTAAAAAAATTGTTTTTGCTAAATTCACTCCATGGATCCATTGTGAAAGACAAAATGGCGGTCAATATGGCCATGACAGGTGTCACAGAACTCATTAGATTAATAGGATCTTTTAGACCTGAAAGACATCAACAATTAAACATTTTAGTAATTAAGATCTAATAATAAATCCAGTATTCTAAAAATTTTATATAAATTTGTATCAGCTTACCATATGCCTCTTTCTTTGTGATAAATTCAACAGCCCACAGGAAGAACACAACAAAGAGTTCAAGTCAGTATTGGAAAATCAAAACTAAAAGTTGTTTAATTGTTTATGATCTTTGCTTTCTTAAAAAACAAGATGAAATCAATTTGCACCCACTGGAAACTCAATACATAATGTTCAAACTGCAAAACACATAGAATGCTTTTATGCCAGGGAAATACTGTACATTCTCAACCTTGCCCTGAGGTATTAAGGAATATTATTTCTGGGGACATTCAAAAGATTGTTCCAGAAAACACTAGATCACCAATGGACCAAAAAGAGTAAAAAAGTGAAGAAAATCATCTGGAAAAATTAACCTGAAGAAGAATCTGAGTCATGGCCCACCTAAATCCAGATAAAGCTGCTGCTAGCATGATTAAAATAAATCCCCAAAGATTGAACTCGGTCGCCTTTGCAACTGAAATATTTACATTGCAATGTAAGACCGGCCAAAAACACACTGTGAGAGAGAGAGAGTGAGAGAGAGCACCATATACCTGACAATAGAACTCCAACTGAAATGACAAGCATGATTCCAAGAAGCTTAAAGCTCGGTTTCTCTAACCTTTGAAAACAAAGAGTGAAGAATATATATCATAACATTTCAAGCAAGACCCCACAAAACATCAGAATACAGAATACAGACCAAAAAATTGGAAATACCATATGAAGACACACACACACACACAAAATGAAACATTAGGATAAAAAATTGGAAGATTATTTCTCCCTATATGCTTGTCCCCTTTATTTAGATTTTACAGGCTACTTGTGCTCTCTCATCTCTCACTATTCTCATTTGAGTACACTTTATAGCAGAGTGGAATGAAAGGTTGAGGGTCAATTCTCACAATTCCCAAGTAAATTAGAGATATTTCTTATTGTAGAGGGTTTAAATGCATGTAAGGCATTTAGGGGCACCATGGCTTTTCAAGCATTCAAAATATACAGATAAAAAAATTTAGAGACAAACCATTTATTAGTATTACCTAATTAAAGTTCACAATTTACCTGAATGCAAAAGCAAAAAGTAGTAAAAAGATGGGCCCACCGGATTTACACTGTAAAATAGATAATAGAGCTTAGGGGCATCATATAATTATTACACCTAACTTTGAAATCTTTATATTTGATTTAGAAAGAACCTCACCATGGTAGCAAATGTAACAGTTATGAAAACCAGGGAAATATTGCTGAAGTTTATATCTAGAGCCGTTGCTAAACCTAAGGGAACAACTGCACACAATAAAAATAACATCAACACCGAAAGACAGTCATATAAGTAAGAGGGGTCCAATGCCACTACCTCTCTCTCCCAGTGATATTTCAAAATCTGAATTTCAAATGATGAATCCAAACCATCTTCAGAAGTCATGTGCGCCTAAAAGTTTGTAATATTTTTCTAGTTCAGTTTCCGTACAATATCAAGAGATTGACAAACAAATACACTAAAATTCATATATGACAGTTAACTTGACCCTTATGAGCTAAAAATTTTTTATGAGCATAAATTAATTGTGAAGAAGAACAAATCAAGGGTTCAAGTTCACCATTCTAACTTTGAAATTTGAAATATTAATCAAAAGAGAGGTGCCAACGTTTGCACCAAACCCCTCTAAAATAATATTACACTTTGCTTGGCATAAAGAACACACAAATGTAGTAGAGTTGGTAAAAAGAAAAAAAACTATAAGGTTTACCTCGGATGGAGTAGTCTTTCCAAGACATTTTCTCATGTTTATTTACAGACTTCCTTGATCGATAAAAAATGATAACCCTTGACAAGACCGCTTGCATTGTGAAGTGTATAGTGTTCATCAGTAACGGCGCAGGAAAGTGAAAATATTTCTTCCCTAGCATCTCCTTATTATACCTGATAATAGATATTTAACAAAACATCATCGAAAATTTGAAATTTAAGCTGCCATGACATAGAGATAGTTAGCTACACCCAAAGAATCTAAATTAAGAAATACTCATTTTTGCACATATATACATCTAAAATTAGTTTAAAATTGGCTATTTGCCTTGTAGTTTGCTTGAATGAATAACCAATTCGGGCAGCACATTGTAAATTAGGTCGGGTAGTCGTCCTTAATTTGGTGGAGTATGATATCTCTGGTGTAATTAATTGCACAGGAAACAACTTTTAAAGATGAGTGTAGCACTTACAAGGTGAGGCACGTACTGAGAGTGTACCAAATGAGAGTATACATCAAAACCTTCAGCACAAACAATGGAGAAATCGATGTACCATCAGATTTCACCAATTCTTCACCATGCAACCCAATTCCATTCTCTACATCAAAACTCGAGTACCCCCTTCCCCCAGCTCCGTTACCAGACATCTCCCTCTCGGACAAGTTATCGTGCAAAAAAGGCAGATCGAACTCCTCCGAGTCCGCATCGGTTAGAGAAATCTCCATCGACTTGGAGGGATCTCCGTCTTTGCACCAGCGCGAGAAAGAAGGCTCCTTTCTGAGATGTGGTGGTTGTTTCTGGCCTTCTAATTCTTCGATTGATGGATCAGAATTGGAAGCTTCCATTAGTGGAATGTGTTTTGAGGAAAGGTTAAGGAGTAGCCGGATCTGGTTTGTGATATGCGGAAGCAAGTGAACTAGCACTGGATCTAGAGAGAGAGAGAGAGAGAGAGAGAGAGAGAGAGGGTAGTGAGAGAATTGTCGGCGGGAAGGGAGAGCGTGCGTGCGTGCGTGCGTGGGGAAGTAACAACTAACAAGGGTGAAATTGTGAAAGTAACGAAGAGAGAGAAGACAGTAGAGTTGACCTTTGGTGAGGTTCTAGTCAAACATACAGTCCGTAAATTTTTTGTAAAGGGGGTGCACCGTGCACGTGTCCGGATGACCGGATCTAGTATGGTACCTGATTGAGATTCGCATCATGACCGTTCAATGGACGCACGGACGGACTGAATTTGTTAGCATTAACTTTACGAAATAAACAATGAACGGACCGGATTTTATTAAACTCGGTACCTTAATTCATGCGAAGCCAGTAGGCAGTAGGCTACTTCCTGCAATTGTATTCTTTCCATGACTTCAAAAAATTTTGAGCGCAAATTTTGCCTCTTTGTCCGCTGTGAAATTAATTAATAACAAAATTTCCAGTACCAAAAAGACGGTGCTTACTCCCCCCTCTTTTTCAATAACTGAGGTTTGCAAATATAGAATTACATTATTAAACATAAGTTGACAAAATGTACCTATGTTGTAAGTTGTAACAATATTTATTTTTTGTACTCGATCACTGCAAATCTGCAATGCTACAGCCTACAGACAAAAAAAAATTAGAAGAATTTTTCCGTCTTTTGTTGGGCTGATTTAACCTATAAGGGGCTAAAATAACAAATATTATATTGAGAAAACTGTAGCTTTCGGCCATAAATGTTTAATTGAGATATGTCTTGATTTGTATCTATCTGTTCATTGATAACCTTAAGTTCGCCCAGAGAAATGTATTTACTTGATCGTCCTCACAATTTAAATTAATTTAAGCAGATCTGAATTATGTCAACTTCCATATTATTTTCCCGTACATCCTAATCTATTTCAAATCATACATTTCTCAATACATAAAGTTTCTTAACAGTAATTAATCACGGGAATTACTTACGGGCATCTGGCTTTTTTAATCCCCGAGCATCCACATCCCTTCTTTCCTTCCATTTTCCGTAATTCTCCAGTGCCGTAATTCTCCAGTGCCATCCTTCCCTCTCTCTGACGTGACTCTTTCCCCTCACGCGATCCAGCATCCCTCCGGCGACAATCCTCTCGCGTGACTCTATTTTCCTCCCTCGCTCCTGTCCTCCCTCCAGGCATCTCCTTCACATGACTTGTCCACGACTCCCTCTCCCTTCCTCCCTCTGGCGATTCTCTCTCTCCTCCCTCCTTCCTGTTCCAATCTTGAATTTTTTTCCTTCTCATATGTTTCGTAAATCCTCTATTTTTTCAGTCCTAAAGTGTTACAATAAGTGATCAACTAATATGCATAAATAATCAGTTAGTCGCAATAAAGAATCATCTTATAAGTGCATATATTAGATACCGTAAGGATTAATTTATAAATATAAATGATCAGATTATTATAATAAGGGATCATTTTACAAAGTTTGTTAGATATAATAAGTGATCATGTAATAAGCATAAATGATCAGATTGTGACAACAAAAGATCATCTTATAAGTGCATATATTAGATACGATAAGGGATCAACTTATAAACATAAATGATCGGATTGTTATAATAAAGGATCATCTTATAAAGGATATAATAGTGATCAACTAATTAACATAAATGATCAGTTTTATCACAAGAAAAGATCATCTTATGAGCATAAACGATCAGTTTGTCACAACAAAGGATCATCTTATAAATATAAATGATTGGATTGTTACAATAAGGGATCATCTTATACAAAAATGTTATCAGATGAGAGAGACGAAGTGTGAGGAAACGGGGAGGGAGTACATGAGATAGAACAGAGGAGGGGAAGGGGAGCGTCTATCCTCAAGATAGGGAATCACTGGAGTGGAGAGGGGAGTGGAAGTGAAGAGAGGGAAACGTGCGTAGGGGAGCAAAAGTGAGAGAGGGGTGCAAAAACGAAAAGGCGCTTTCCAGCGTTCTTTCCATTTTAGGATGGAATGATACAGGATGCTAAATCCTGGGATTGCCAAAAAAAAAAAAAAAAAAATTCTGGGATTGCAACTGTCACTCCCGATTAATCACCGTGTGAAATATATATATATATAGAGTTTAGCTACGGTGAGTCGCGACTCACGGACCCTCCGGTGAGTCGCAATCAAAACTCCTAGATCTAATTCAAAATATCCGATCCAAACCGTCCAATATGTTCTCCCTTTTGAAATCTCCATGCTGACCAAATTTTTCAATTTTTCGAAATTTTTAAGTGTTTTTTCCGGATTTTAGAAAATCGGTAATCTAATTAGTTCTGAATCGTTCAAAAACAGCCGTTTTTAAAAATCTGAAAAAAATACTTAAAAATTTCGAAAAAATGAAAATTTTGGTCAGCATGGAGATTTCAATAGGGAGATCATATTGGACGGTTTGGATCGGTCATTTTGATTTAGATTTAGGAGTTTTGATCGCGACTCACCGGAGGATCCGTGAGTCGCGACTCACCGGAGCTAAACTCTATATATATATATATATATATATATATATAATTTTCATAGAAGTGCCATCCAATATACTTCATAGTTCTGAATATCTAACCTAATTTATCAAATTTATTGGAGCGACTATAAAGCTTTCTTTTGTTTTGACAACAACATAATTTTTCTTATAATTATTTTAAGCTGCTAAACTTTTGTTATATATTATTTGGGGGTTCGGTCAATATTTATTATCTGTCCATTTTTTTGGTTGCTCAATCTTAATATCTAGTAGTAGAGATATTGTGCTTGAAATGGAGGCTTGCCTTGTCATTTTTGCTAGGACTGTAGGACAGTCAGATGGATTAAAGATTTTACTTCCTTTTCAAACAGATGGCTCTGATCTCATCTGCCTTTTCCCTTGAAATATTTCAGCCGTTGAAATTCTATGAATTTGTGTAGGGACTACTCGTAGATTATTCAAAATGGATCATTATTGTTTAATATTAAATTGCTCATATATTATACAACTTCTCATATAACTGTAACAATATACAATAAATATGTTTTGTACATGGTTGTTAAGAAAATTAATGTTCAATATTAAAAGTAAAGCTTGAAAATTAATACGCAACTCATAATTTATAATGAAAACAGTTATCCAATTTGAATAAAAATTGAAAGTCGGTGGTAATTAAGAATGAATTGGTATAGGTATTGCGCGTTACATATTTGAAGTACTGAGTTAATTTTGTTTACTTTTGTTGTCCAAAAAAAAAATATAGCAACCAGGTTGCAGATCTAACTCGAAAATTGTGGCCCAACATAATTGGTATTAGATTTTGTCCGTTATTCAAGAGATACAATCAAATTACAAACCAATCAGTACTGTTGGCACAAATTAAATATTTACACGAGAAATCAAGGTGCTCGGTCTCGTTAAAAGTAGAAAATTGTCAAACCAATGCACGATCCAAAATTCGTACGGTCACTGTTAATTAACTTAGATCGTCGAATCTGATTTATCTATTTCAAAATATGTATTTAGTACAGATAGAGATTTGGTTTGACCTGAAATTTACAATAAGGTATTGTCATGTTTTTGACGTTATTTCTCTGCAACGATTGTAAATACCATTTCAATTGTGGGCTGGTTGCCTTCATTCATGGGTAGATTTAAGATTTGTGATGCCACTATGAATAATAACGCACTCGCTAGGAGTTCTGCCTAATTTATACACATTCATTTATTTAGATTTTCTTTTGTGATGGTTTCATTTATTTAGATTCGCATATATACATTGCACGTGTTTAGATGAATTTTTTTTTTCCATGGTCTCTTAATTTTCTTTTGAAAGTAATTAGTTGAAATTCATTGCCATACAAAAGCATCCCATTTGCATTGACATTCACCACTTGTTTCATGAATAATATCCACAAAGGATTCATTTTTTTTTATAAAATTAACAAGATAATTGCAATGACAGTTGAGTAATTTTGTTTTTAAAAAACATTTGATTAAATTCCAAAAAAAAAAAATACTCACCACTCTGCCAATACAAATAAGTCTTATATACAGAAAATTTTTTTCCCAAAGATAGAAAAATAAAAAGATGGAAGAACTTCAAGAATGACTCCACAGAAGAGTGTAGCCTCAAATGCATTTAAAATCTTGCCTCTGAACTTCTCGGCTTTGGATTTATTTGCGTTTGAGCTAAATGTTAATTGTACAGTTGGAGCTGCACAGAGGCAAAAGGAAATGAATAAATCAGAGAATAAGCATATAAAGTTGTTTTTATGAAAATGCATGGTACCCCCAAGACCCAACTCCAAATAGATTTTATTTCTCGACATTTCTTCCAATTCAATTGTGGGAAAATAGAGTATAGTAAGGAACTAAGGACAGTAAAATATTCAAAGAACTAACTCAAAACGTTACCTTCTCCTAAGAGCCTGCCGCAATTTCTCCATATCATCCTTTGATACTGTTGCAAGCCGACATTAAAAAGGAAAGAAAGGAAATGTTAACTATAAACTTTCACAAGCCTCGCAAGACAAATTCCTTACAACCAGGCAGGGAAATTTCTACAATCCGACTATACTCGCGCTTGTCGTTGCGAGGCTTCACGATTTCCACCTCCGATTTCTCCATCGCCGTTTGCTCACTCCGTCGTGGTACTTTCGAATCGGGCTCCTCTCCGAATAATACGGAATTGATCGGATCCTTCAAAAATATTTGAACCTTACAGTTTGAGATGAACGGTCTGGATTAGATTACCTAAGACAAGCGGACATCAACATGAGACTGTTTGGACAGTGTTTTTGTCAGGAATGATAGGAACCTTTGGATTTAAAGACAACGCCCCAGATATTCCTGCGACACGTGACCCCTTTATTTCTTTGCATTAATTAGATATATCTCGCTTCAGCGTCCAGCCAGTAATGGGTGACTCGTTTCAATTAGATATATCTCGCTCCCTCTCAAATTAGTGACATATCTTTGATTAACTATATATATTTTGAAAAAAAATAATGATATAAAATTTATTTTGACAATTTTACAGTTGCATATTTTCTACTTAGTAATGTAAGAATGTCATTTCTTAAATTGACAAACTTTGTAGTAGTATAAATCTAATTAGTCCTTAATTGATGGATTATCCACACGAAATTAACCTGAACCTTCGACGATCTAAATGAAAAACCAAGTCAGTTTGTATAATGCATGACTTCTTGTTGATTGTAAAATTAGTTAATTTAGAATGCTATGAGAAAAATTATTAGTTAACTCATCAGAATGCTTTTTCATTATTGTTGCAGTAGTTAAAGAGAACTTTGTTCCTCATTAGTTGCATACTGCATAGAGACCAATTTCTTAAAAAAAAAAAAATCATACAACATTTAATGAATCTCTTTTTAAATAAAGGAAGAAAATGAAAGACTAACAACACAGATTGTTGATCAAAATAAATTGAAGAGAGAGAACGTTATATGGAGAACAGCTAATACGATAAAATATATATTACTAAAGCCAGAGACTCTCGATCCTCTTAATAATATAAAGGCAAAATTATTGACATAACACTTTAATCTTCTCTAATTGTATATTTACCCTTCTAATCTTTGATTTTGTATATTTAGTTATTTACCCTTTAATCATATCTTTTATCCAAATTTATCATTTTCATTGAATTTCATAATTTTTTTATTTTTAAAATATTATTTTGTAAAATTAATGACCATAATATCTTCTTTGTTTCCTATGCGACTCTTCATATACGAATCTGATTCTGGTGCCGCGCGCTAACCGTGCCGCGCAGAAATTCGAGCCGTCTGATTTGATTTCAGCGGTTCATTTTTTTCGAGCCTATCAATCTGGTATTATTCACGGGCCACCCATCATCCATCAGACGGTTGGAATTCTGTGCGGCACTGGATTTCGTTTCTTCATATGGGTGCCTGAACAAAACTCAGGTGCGAATTCTAAGTATTGGGTCTGATTTCAACAGAGAGAGGGGATGTAATTACGCTGGTTTTTTTTTTTTTGTTTTTTTACACTTTAGGTTTGTTCCCTGTTTGATTTTGTCTCGTTGGCTTAGTTTGATTTTTTTCTACCGTCAAACCGTTTCCGTTTCGTTTTGAAAAAAGGTATAAAAATCATTTCGTTTACCGTTCCGTTTACCAAAACGGCACAAAAATCATTTCGTTTACCGTTTCGTTTACCGAAATACACATATAACGGTTTGAAATGAGGCTAAAACGGTCTAAACGGTATAATTTGGTGTTTCGTTTACCGTTCCGTTTACCGAAACGCAACAAAATGGTCTATCGTTAACCGTTTCGTTTGTTCTTAACGTTATGGCAAAACGGTAAACGTCTGCAGTTGACAGGTCTAAATTTCTGCTTCGTGAGAGATTTGAGCCACTAGCTCTATTGATGTAATTACACTGGTTTTTTTTTTTTTTTGTTATAATGAATAGTACCCCTTCCTGGGCTTTGATTTTGTTTCTTTTAAAAAAAAGCTAAAGTCATCTTTTTTGCACTTCATGCTCTCCATTTGTGTTTAGCTTGGATGGCTCAATTTATATCTTATCATCAACCGACATATCTAGCAAAGTGAAATAAAAAGAAAATGATGGTAGCTTTAAAATGTTTCCAATAATCTGCATAATTGATTGCTTACCAAATTTCAAGAAAATAAATCGCTATCTGCACATACGTGTTTTAATTCCTATTTATTGCTGGTGGAGTTTTGTTTAGGCGGGAATATGAACAATCACATAGGAAACAAAGAGGAGAGCATTTCTAGTCATTAATTTTAGAAAACGATTTTTTATATAAAATAATTATTAAATTTAATGAAAAGGATATAATTGGATAAAAGACATGATTACAAGGATAAATATACAAAATCAAAGATTAAAAGGGTTAATATACAATTAGAGAAGATTAGAGGGTTATATCAATAATTTTGCCTAGTATAAATTCTTTTATACCTACGTACATGAAAGCAAAAAGCTAACAAATGCCTTAATTGAACAACTAAACGAAAAGCCTCACATAACCAAACCAACTAATTAACCAAATTACATAGGCACAGGAAACTTTTACATAATATAAGAAAATCAATCCTTGAAAATAAGCACAATATTATATAATACGTAGACAAATTTCTATCGAAATTTCGTCAATAACAGAGGAATTCCGTTTTTAGGTCATGGAGGCATTCTGAATGGCACCGCGTGCGCATATGAATCGTATATCTTAGTATCTTAATAAAAATTAACTCAAAAATCAATCAAATGCAAGGTAAGTAAACACAAGATTTAATGAGGTTCAGCATCAACTTAGTGCCTACGTCCTCCATACACTCACTATTTTTGTTTCTTTTCTGAATAACAAAGTTGATACAATACAAGGAAAAAAGATGAAAAAAAATAAAAAATATTAACTTCTTTCCCAAACACAACAGAATAAGAAGCTAATCAAATCTTCATATAATCAAACTAGATTTCCATCAATCAGTCATCCCTTTTCTTGTGCATGTTATTTCCCTTTTCTCTTTTCTCGACATATTTCTAAGAATTAAATTCACTTCCTTGAGATACCACTGAATCATGTCACAACTATCATATTCTATCAATGCGGTCTTTTACAACACAACCAGTGTTTCTGATCCCGGATATGATCATATTACAACAATTTATAATAGTACAGATTGAATCTTTCATTACTTTGTTATCCTTTTAATATATCCACCATTTCTATGTAGATATTGTCAAACCAATTATCCACTATATGAAAAAATACATACCTCCAAGTTATTTTAAAAAGAAGGATCCATAAAACCACCCACAATCCACATCCAAATCCAAAAATCATAAACAAATATAAGAGCATTTTGCTTGAATCTTCACCAACTTTCCTTCCCAGACCAGTAGAATTTTGTATATTACCAAAGTCACAATTTTTTTTTGTTAGGGGACCACATAAGTAGTTATTTCCCACGTAGATATATGAGTCATCAAGTGTTTGTAATTGATTTCCAGTAGGTATCCTTCCAGAAAGATTGTTATAAGAAAGATTTAGTGTTGCCAAAAAGTTCAAGTTTGTAAGACTCTGTGGAATCATACCTGAGAGTTCATTATTCCGAAGGTCCAGAGATTCTAAGGAATTCATCTTACCTATCTCTGGTGGTATCGGACCTATTAGGTGGTTGTTGGACAAATTTAGACTTATTAGTCCATGAAGGGTAGTTATGTTTTTGGGTATCATGCCGGTTAAATTATTTCCTGAAAGATCAATACTTTTCAAAAAGAAGAGGCTAGTTGTAAATACAAGGTCTTGATCTTTAATTGTTACGGAAACACTTACATTGTAATCATATTGATCAAGTCTCACAAAATCAATGTATGCTGAATTATTGTTATTGCCATCAAGAAAAGCCATTGACAAAAGAAAATCCATATTTTGAGGTATCATCCCGAAAAATTTATTGTTTGCAAGGTCTAAAATCTGAAGATACCGTAGCTTGACCAGTTGAATAGGGATGGTACCAGAAAATAAATTAGATCGTAATCGAAGAAATGTTAGGTTCCTCAGGTTTTCACCCATCCATATTGGTATTTGGCCCTCGAATTTGTTTTCCCCGAGATCAAAGACAGTCAAATTTTGACAAAATTGTAACTCTAGAGGAAGTTCGCCGGTCAAACTATTATTATTGAGTTGCAATACCCAGAGCAAATTTAAATTGCCTATAGAACTAGGAATAGCACCAGAGAGATTATTATGCGCCATGTTCAAAATTAATAATGTATTGGGCAAACCATGAGGAATATTTCCTGAAAAGAGATTGTTGGATATATCAACGTATTGAACATATTGAGGAAGATATGGAATTCCTCCTTCAAACAAATTATTATACAAAAGTAACATATTTAGATTTATTAAATGTTTCAAGCTCAAAGGTAGCGTACCATTCATATGATTATAAGAAAGATCTATATAAGAAAGAGATCGTAAATTCCAAAACCAATGAGGTACAATCTCAACAATTTCCGTACTCAATAAATCTATCTCGATCATTTGAGATTGATTTTTAAGCCATAACGGAAAATAAGGTCCCAATTTACAACCAGATAGGAAAAGATAATATAATTGAAATGGAGGAACCCAATTTATATTCACAATTAGGTTGAGATTGTTGGATTCTAATGACAACAATTCCAGATTGGATAAACCAGAAAGATGTGCTTCAGATACTTCTCCGATGAAATTATTATTATTGAGGACTAAAGACTCAAGACTTGTTAAGTTTCCAATTATAGTTGGCAATGTGCCATTTAGATTATTGTAACTAAGATAAAGTCCTTTCAAGTTAGGCATTTTACTTATCCACCCAGTCAAATTTCCAGTCAAACTAGCATTCCAGAGCTCCAAAAATTCAAGTTTGTCCAAAGTATCATTTGCTAATTTGTTCACAACCACTCTTATGTCCTCCCCAATTATAAGATCTGAAATACTTAGTGCAGTCAAATTCTTAAGATTGTGGAGTGATGGCATTGGGCCCTCCAAATAGTTATAACTTAAAATGAGTTCATTGAGTAAAGTCAGGTTATCGAGTTGACTTGGAATTTGACCAATAAATGAGCATGACCAAAGTTCAAGTGTTGTTAGCGTAGTTAGTTTTACAATCCAATCAGGTATTCTACTATCAAATTTGTTTCCATCTATTGAAAGAGTCTTAAGGGATGTGAAATTCAACCCAAATATGGACATTGGAATTGCAGTGAGATTGTTCTCACTTAAATATAAACTCTGGAGTAGGGGTAGTGTATTCAATGCTTCCACCCACTCTCTCGAATCTTGGAAATTAACTCCAGACATGTCAAGATACGTTAAGGAGGTTAGGTGAGACAACAACCACACGTTTGAAACATATATATTACGAATGTACGACAGATCTAGATGTTGCAAATTAGATAGGTTACCAAGCCGAGAAGGTATTATCCCTGACAAGTCCGTCCCAGACAAGTCGAGCTGTTGCAACCTAGATAGTTTACCAAGCGAAGGAGATATAATTCCTGATAAGCTCGTCCCAGACAAGTCGAGATGTTGCAATTTAGATAGATTACCAAGCTGAGGAGGTATTATCCCTGATAAGCTCGTCCCAGACAAGTCGAGATGTTGCAATTTAGATAGATTACCAAGCTGAGGAGGTATTATCCCTGATAATTCCGTCCAAGACAAGTCGAGATATTGCAATTTAGATAGGTTACCAAGCTGGGGTGGTATTATCTCTGATAAGCCCGTTGAAGACAAATTGAGATAGTTCAAATTTTCAAACGAATTGATGAAATTGGGAAATTTGTTTCCACTAAAATAATTATAGCTGAGATCTAAGTATTCTAACTCGCTCATATATTGCAAAGCTGGGCTGATTTTACCACTTAAGCTGTGGTTATTCCATTCATAGTCAGTATACCCAGAAATGTTGTAAAAGTAGGAATTTCGAAGGTCAAGAGTGATAACATGACCTGTTTGGTTGCTGCATGTGACGCCAGCCCAGTTGCAGCATTCGTCTCCCCTCCAGGAAACCAAACGGTTGCTCGAGTCATTGACACCAGCCTTGAATTTAAGCAATGCTTCTCGTTCATGCTTAACACAGCAACGTGCTGAAGAGACTTGAATGACTAAGATGAAAAGGAGGATTTTGAGGAGGAGAGGATGCATCTTGTTCTCTGCAGAATATGTTCGTACAATATTTTTTTATTAAAAAAAACAAGGTTTTGATTGGTTTAACAGACATTTACATGCCTCTATATATAATTGCATATTCGTTACGTTTCTTCTTACCTTGTACTTTTCAGTCAGTAAAAATATCTTTTGTTTTGACTTGTATATGTATCAGTTGCGCGGTTGAGAAATTTAAACACTTTTTTTTTTTTTTTTCAAATTTCCAGTTAATTTTGCTAGGATCCTGAAATTTTGCAAGTGGGTCCATCTATTGTGCGGAAAGGAGAGAGATTGTCCTAAAATTTTATCGAACAATTATTAGGAAAAGATTACCGGAAATTATTGAAAATCCTCAAAACATAACCACAAGATCTAGTGGGAGATTAAAGGAGTAAAAGAAAAGAAACGCTATATGCCTATAAATACCAGGCAAAGGTGTATATTCTTGACAACGCATTTTATATTCTTGTTTTGTCCTGCAACAAGTTGTCAAGAATACTAAACCAATTCAAAGAGAATCAACACCATATGTGGTCGACACATGTTGGTGTGTTAAATCCATTCGAAGTCTTTGAATGTAGTGAAATTGCACGGCAATTAATTAAATCAGACGGTTACCTTTTCCAAAAAATAACAAGAAACTATAGCCAAGGTACTACCACAAGTTTCTGAGTGATGTTGATTACATATATAATGATCAAAAGATTTCATTTTCCGAATTTTCTTATGTAGAACATTCTACCAATAGTTGTCCAGTAAAAACCAGAACTAGCTCATTCTTTTCCACACGGGGAACTGATTTTTCTGCATGATATTGACTGATGACTATTACAGCTGAAATTAAGCTACACGGCTTGTAGTTTAATTGCTTAAAAATTATCTCGGCACGTGATGATGCATTCAACCAAATATAGGCTCTAGATATGTGGTTAGTAGTACGCAAGATTGTTGAATAGCATGCTCAAACTAGTAACAAAAAAAATTTTGCAAGGTAGAAAATATCATCAGTGCTGGAAGTAAAATAGAGAATTTCCTTTTACAAATATTGACAAGGTCACTAATTTTGTCATGGTTTGCCATGCTTCTCCTTTTTAATTTTCTTTTTTTTTTTCATCCAAAGGGAATTTGTTTGTTTTGGCACATAGAATGAGTTCCTGTTTGTTTAGGCAGAAACAGAGACCAAGCAATCCTTCAGTTAACAAATTATTATTTCACAATAGCTTTGTTAGCTCTTAACGTGTCTGACCGCTTACTGTTTAACACATGACTACATGAGATTATAGCTTGTTTGACCCGTCAAATTTGTTATGCTTTTCCAATCTCAATGATTTCAATAAAAACTATGCTCACGTAGAATAATAACTCAAGTAAACGAGTAAGATTGTAAAATTGGATCTTAATAATAGTTTTCTTAATATCTTATTGATTTGAATAATCAGATCACTTAATGTGAATAATAACTCATTTAGTTAACGACCGAAAGATAGCACAGGACGAATTAAATGGACATAATCTACTCAGTGAGAAAAGTCTATTTATTTTACATGGCCTGATCACTCTTCCGAGCGGCCACAATGGTCGAATTTGTTGAGGACGAGCCTGACCAGCTAAGGTAACAAATGGAAGATAGACAGCAATACAGCATCAAGCTAGTTGTATCAAAGCTACTCTATAACGGGATGAGAGTTGTTGAGATTGGAGTTTCCAAGAGGGCTTAGCCATGAAAATTCAGTATAAATAATAACTCATTTATTCTGTGTTAGAAACGAAATAATCAAATATGTTCTAAGTTAATAGCATCTATATCCCAATGGCCCACAAATAAGGGTGAAAATGTGAAATTGATCTTTGCTACCTCTTCTGTAAGCAAACTTTTTGCAATTTAAAAATATAAAAGACAAGGGCTAGACCCTTGTTTTTCTTCAAAAAACAAAAAAAAAAAAAGTGAAATTGATCTAGACGAGTCAAAGGAATTTTGGGTTTTTAAGATATTATTTTTGATATCCAAAGGAATTCATTTTTTTTTAATACCAAGATAATTCAAATCACACTTGACTAATAAATAAAAAACAGTTAACTAGATTTCAAAAGAATAGTCACCACTCAGTCAATACAAATAAGCCTTATGATTATATACATGTTTTTTTTTATCCAAAAAAAGAGAAGAAAATAATCTCTGGATCCTACAGACAATTACATTTAAAGAGCTGAACCTATAGTTAATACTCGAAGAAAAAAATGCTTGCTACTAATAATTAAAGGGCTCCAAAGACCTTGTATTTCAGCAACAACAATCATATCCTACGTACTAACACCCAATTTATCTTTATGACTAAATTTTGGTCAAAAAAAACGACAAAAAAAAAATAAAACCATCTGGAGTGTTCCTTTCAAATAATTTATTTTTAAAAAAAAATAGAAGGAAAGACTTAAGTAGACAAAAACAATGGCTTCAAAACCATATGGATAAAATCAACTATTCGGATTAAAAGCCCCATTGCAGCCGCAGCTATTTTAAGCAGCTGAAAACACAGATACATGGGAGGATTTATGCTCAATGCATCAATTTTGAAATTGAATGAACAATATTAAACAAAACCATATCTGACCTCTAAATACAAATATTCTCAACTTGCTAAACTAAACACTGAAACTGTCAAACTGATCAGAGTACCGAACATACCTATTGCGATCTTACAAACTCACAACAAAATTTACCTTGGTGTTCTAGCCTTCAAACACCTACCAAACATCCCACATTTGATGAAGGCGTGTGGTCTTCTTGTCCTAATCCTTAATTTTGAAAGCTGTCCAGAAATCTGAAATGAAAAAAAAATATTGATGTAAAAGGCACCCAAGCTTGCTTAGACTGCAGATTTAGATTCATGTGCAAATAAAATGAAAAAGCTTACAACTATTTATACATGTATTGAGTTCCAGTAATAATATTATTTATGCCTCAGTGCCACCTCAAGATCATACTCTTGTTTTTTTCCCTTTGCTTCAATTTTTGGGTCTATGTTCTCATGTGCATGTTTTGTTTAAATGAAAATTTATCAAGGAAATAGAAAATAGTTACCTTCTTTCGACTAGCTTTAGTTGCTCTCCAGCAGAGTAAACTTCGAGAACTGGGTTCCAATCTCCTGCAAAATCTCAACTCATCAGTAGTTTTTCTAAACATAAAATTGTAACTATTTAATATGTAAGAATGCAAAACAACTCACAAATTCTCCCTCTCAAGCTTTTCAGCAATTGATGCATCTATAGTTCTTGTACCCATTTCCCATCCCTCTGACAAAGGTGCCAAATGGTGTTGGAAACCTGAAGAAACCCCTCCAACGAAACTTTTATTTCTCTTCCCCTTACCCAATCCTATGGGTCCAGTTCGAATTATTTCGCCTTCAGTCAGAATATGGGGCCCAATTACTCTGACGAAATTTTCGTTCTCATGCCTAGAATAAAAAGGCCTACTGTGGCTGGTTAGAGACCGTCTCAGCGTCATACCATTATCTGGATTTTCAATTTCTTTTTTGGATTCGTATCTGATTTCAAGTATGACTCCACAGGAGAGTGTAGCCTCAAATGCATTTAAAATCTGGCCTCTGAACTTCTCGGCTTTGGATTTATTTGCATTCGAGCTAAATGTTAATTGTACAGTTGGAGCTGCACAGAGAGGCAAAAGGAAAATAAATGAATAAATCAGAGAATAAGCATCTAAAATTGTTTTTATGAAAATGCATGATACTCCCAAGACCCAGCTCCAAATAGATTTTACTTTTTGACAATTGTTCTGATTCAATTGTGGGAAAATAGAGTACAGCAAGGAGCCAAGGACAGTAAAAAATTCAAAGAACTCACTAAAAAAGTTACCTTCTCCTAATGTAACTGAATTGAGCTTTGCTTCTTGGATCAAGAACCTTCTAAGTGAGTTAGATTGAATATTGTCGAGCACTTCTTGCCAGATTTGGCTATTATCAAGCCTACTTCTCGCACCATAATTTGAGGTGCTGGGAGCATTTTCATAATTTCCCCTCCTAGGGGGGAGGGCATTATCATGGTTGATATTTCCTTGCATAACTCTCTCGTGTAAACTTTCATGGATAGGAGTATGATTATTGCTTGGGGTTCCACCTGATGACGTAGGAAGCATATAATTTTGATCGGGAGCCAGTTGAAGCAATGCAGCGGTTAGCCATGTGACCTTGTTTGTTGTAACTCGTAGCTGCTTCTCAGCTTCAGAAAGTATCCTCAGAGCCTGCCGCAATTTCTCCATGTCATCCTTTGATACTGTTGCAAGCCAACATTGAAAAGGAAAGAAAGGAAATGTTAACTATAAACTTTCACAAAAAGATGTCCTTACAAAAAATAATTGTTGTTTCAATAAATCATGCAAAATATCTCAGGTAAAATTCAGGCATGCAATAAAGAATGCCTAAAATATCTCAGAGTATGGTGGTACCTACAAGAGGAGTCAGTGATTCTCGACCCAAAATACACACACACTGACACACACGCACATTTATTAACTAAATAAGGCAAATTTCCAAAATGCAATTTTTACTTATTAACTCATCTGTGATAAACATCTCGAAAAATCTAGGTCCAAAATGCTCTGTACTTTTGCATTTGACAACAGTTCAAAGAATGAGCACAAAAAATGAGACCAACAAAGTCGTAATACATTGGAAGTGTTTGGAGCTTAGCTCTGACCAAAAGTTATAAGTTGTAAGTATCTCTAACAGAAGAGATTGCAAAAGTAAAAGATATAAGAGCATGATGGGAAAAGTTGTGAAACTATATAACTTTTTGTTTGCTTACAGTTTGGCCGCTTGAAAAACTTTCTACACCTTCCCAAAGTGAGTGCATAGTTCCCAGAAAGAATGTCGGTAATTACTGTTGCAAGTTGTGACATTAAAGCCAAGGGCTCCACTCCAGTCTCTATTATTTGCCTTAATTTTTTAACAGTATTTATTGTGTCAGCTGCTAATGCCAAGTCAAGCAGGTCCACCAGCTTGTCATCTGAGATCATCCCGACCTAACCACAAACATCAACAAAATCAAGCAACTCTATGCATATAATACAAGAACTGCCATGGAATAGAAAAAAATAATAATATGATAAATCCTCCATCAAGTTGCTGTCTAACCTACATAACCTTAAATCTGTCAAAACCCCCCTACCCTCAAATTTTAATATAATGTGAAAATTATTTTTCATGCCTATCCTTCCTCAGTTTCTGCTACATAAGTAGTAAAAAATTGTACAGTGTCGGTATATTTACATTGAGCACAAGAGAAGGGGCATGCATGATATTTACCGTATTCTAACAAAGATATGTAAGGCAATAAATTATGATGCCAGTTAGGATATGCATATGAAACCTTCAAAAAAAAAAGAAAAAAAAAAAAAAGAAAACACCTATATGTTATATTGTATCCTAACCACAAGTCCCTCCTATGAGAGTCAAACAACCTGAACCTATATAAGGTGGAGAGGGAGAGAGGTGCAAAAGTAACTTACAAGTTCTTGAACGAGCGAAACTGAAATCCTCTGGCCCAACAAACTCAGCTGCTCAAGAGTCATCTCAGCATCTCTCAAAGACCCATCAGACCTAGAGGCGATCAATTTTAAAGCATCTCTATCCACTTCCAAGCCTTCACTGCTGGACACCCATTGCAATGCATTTACTATTTCCAATTCCTTCAGCTTAGGGAAAAAGAATTTCTGGCACCTCGAAAGAACCATGTGTGGCAGATCAAGACCCGCACTGATTAAGATAAAAACCACATTGTTACGCTCCTTGTCAATAGCCTTTGTGATCATACCCCACATATCAGGAGGTAGATTGTTACACTCGTCGATAATCAAAACATGGTATTTATTTAAGTTGTAATTAAGGGTATCAAAGAGTTTCTCTAACTTGGTGGAATTATCGACAGGGCCTAACTCTATTATGTGCCGGTTTTTGCCGAGATTGTGGGAAATACAGGAGTTGCACATGTCACAAGGTTTAGGTTGTTCCACTGATTGGCAGTTCAAAGCCTTGGCAAAGACCCGCGCACAAGAGGTCTTTCCTGTTCCGTGGGGACCATAAAAGAGATAAACCAAGCCTATCTTTTTCCTAGCAACAGCATTCGTCAAGGCTTGTGTGACAAGACTCTGACCAACTATGTCCTTGAATGTTTTCGGCATGTACTTCTGAGTCAGGCTACGGCTTTGTCTGTAATTGCTTTTACCAGATCGAGAATCAGACGGTATGTCAGAATAAGAATCGCTTCCTGATTCCTCAACCAGTAATGGGAGTGATTCAGATTCTGATTCTGATTTAGTTTCAGAATCTGATTCTGTTTCAGTGTTTATTCGAAAGCTTGACCGATCCAAATTTGACCCACCCGCTTGAAAATGCTGGGAACTTCCATCTGCATCTCTGACCCTTGCATCGGCAAGGCCACAAGATAAGCTCTTTTCGATAAACGACTTGCCTCTGTGATGAATCCTTGACCAGTTCCATGGAATCCCACACATATTTTTTGTATCTCTATTTGCATCCAACTCCACTTTTTTTCCCTCTCCAACAACCTGAGACTTGTGAGACTTTTCTGAAATTCCAACCATAGCCCTAGGTCTCCTCACATTGACACTGCGGCGATCTCTCTTCGCCCCTTTGTACCTCTGTCTCCTCTTCGGCATCTCTTCCAGCTGCTGCAATAGGGTTTTGAGCTCCTGTGTACTCTTTCTGCTCTTTTTACTGGACACATCCAGTTCACTGACAGATCTGGGGCTAGTGGAAGGATCTTGCAGTGACCGGGACCGTTGAAGAGCTATCAAGTCCCTTATAAGCGTCTCATGCTCTGACGAGACCCGTAACGGGCTGTGCCGGTGCATGTGGATCGAATTGGTAAGGTGCACATGCGATTCAATGTGGTTTTCTCTTGTCCCACTTATTTTGTTGCGCTTAGTACTTCTGGCCATGGCTAAAATTTACATTTTGGCATTGAAATTGTAAATTCCCATTGTCCGAAGAGGTAAAGTTAGAACTTTAACCTAATAGAAAGAAGGAATCAAATTGAGAGAATTTCGTAGTGGTCTTACTCTCGAAAATAAAATAGAACAAAGAAATGACTAACCTGAGAAGAAGCATTGCAAGTTCTCGCCTTGAACCAATGGAGGCGTTAATTACTCGAGAAATTCTCTCTCTTTCTCTTTCTCTGTGTTCTTCGTCTTCAACTGAGAGAGCTCTCGCAAGGTTTTCAGTTACAACTTACAAGTCGGTGTTGAGTTGCTTATTGTTGATGATTTGACTGTGGCCGAGTAATAAATATTGTATTTGGTAGAAAAATCATTGGATTCTTAACGATTGGGTTATATATGCCATGTGTGTCGTTTTGTGGTATTTATGACTGATAGTGTGTATGGTGTATATTAGTATGGTCCATTAAGGATTCAATATGAATCCAATAGAAGATAATCAGAGCTGTAGCCAAAGAATCGTATAGACAAAAAGAGCGAAGTGAGAGGAGAATTTGGAGAAGGATATATTTTCATTAATTGAGTCTAAGATATGTTTTAATTATGTACTGTAATTATACGTCATTGCTAAAATTGATAAATGTAACATTGATTAGACGTAGCGTAACGGGAAAAATATTGCTCTTTTTGTCTATTGATCGGAGCAATATTTCTCTGCTAGACAACTAAAATAATTCAATTAACAATTTATTTTGATAGTACTAACAATTTGTTTTCGCTCGTCACATATTTTATACAATCTATCATTTTATTGCATGCAACTTTTTTCACACATTCATAATGTTTATATCGGCAATCCATTAAAATCGTTCATATTTAGATTAGTTTATTAAAATTAAGACTTATGAAATGAAAGACATATATGTCTAGTTGAAAAGGCAAAATTTAGTCGGACAGCAAAAAGTTGGCCTTTTTTTTTTGCTCCCACTATAGTAGACAGAAAAGACACTAACGGCTAGATAAAGTACTTCGATGGATTTGACCCTCAAATATTTCCAGTATAATTTTTCAAGGACAATTGTATGCACACGGCACACCTGTATTATATCCGACGAACAATGTTTTAGTAAATGCAGAATTGGCTAAGCTAACAACTTGGAAACTTAGATTTTATTTCAACTGACAAAAATACCATTCATTTGGATTAACGACTATATTGAAATATTACTCCGCTATTATATTTTTTTCTAGATAAACTGGATAGAGGCTATCCAGTGAACTCCACTATTATGTTATTTCGATCAAAAATTAAATTAGCGACTATAATAGTTTTTTACCAAAATATATATTATTTACATTTGATTATCGAATCTGAACTTAAAAAATAGAGACCAACTCAAGCCATCCATCTAACGCATGTAAATAGTACGGATACATTATATCCTGAGCCTGAGGTCCCAAAAAGGAATTAAGATAGTAACAGATGGGATTATTGGCTAGGGACATGGTACTTGACAGGTAATTAATTTGGGCCATACTTAGAAACTTGATAGATAGTGACAATTGTACTGGCGGGACAAGTCATGGTTATGAGACGGAGGGGTTGGGGGAATAATGGAATCATGGTGCATGATGAGGTGGTGACTGCCACGTGCGGTGGGGTCCACCTTAGAATGTTAAGAGATCGGATTCTTTTGTTGTGGCCATGCGTGTTAATTGTTTATTAATTAAATTAAATGGTGCGCAAATCATATGCCAAAGTTTATGGATTGAGACATAAGGATTTGATGGTTTAAAAGTTTGTCGCCTTGAACAACAGAATAATTTTTTTTTTATGTTGAGCATTTTTGAATATTTAATTGGATTCTCCTCTATTATTCATGAAATGGTCGGGTTTTTAGTCCCAAATTGCGTGATCATTTGCTTGTTGAAGGTCATGACATGGTGTATAGATTGTTTTAGACAGCATTATGTTTGAAAATCGCCAATTATGTTTTTAAATAATTTTGTAGAGAGTTTTTGCTGGGTTTAAATTTCTATTTTTTTTTAAGTTGAACAAGCAAGTAAACTCTAGAAAAGCAGTTAGAATTTATTGAAATGAAGATCACTACACTGTCTTATGGAATTTCGACTATTAGTTATAAGATCTTATCTGCATTGGACGAAAACAAAAATTAACATCACGTACAACCAAACAACTAAAGAGTTTATTATTATTTTTTTTTCTTAACGTAGATCACTGTATTGCAAATCTTAACATATAGCACTGCTATTAAAAAAAAAAAGGATTTGTCCAAACTATTGAACATATAGATATACGCTAAGATTGCTATATGTTAATAGCACTTTAATCAGTGGCCACTGCCCAAACTATTGATTATTTTGTTGAAATTGACCCTTCTTTTACTGCCAGTCAATTTAAGTTTGCTGATTTGTCATGCTAGCAACGATTTTCAGTTAAATAGCATTTGAAAAAATTCTTAATAAATCAAAATACCTGAAGAAAAACGAAATCAACGTGTTTTCCTCTTTTACCTTCTCATTTAAGTTACAATTTAATATGTGTTGTATAAATATAAACAACCAGTGTTCCTAATTTAAATTTTAAAAATATTGTTAAAAAATTTGGATTGGGATTTTGATAACTGACAATCAGTAGTTGGAATGCGAAATATACATTACAATGATTACATACACCATACACATAAAAAAAAAATTATTACAAATATTATCGTTAACAAAACGGTTTAAAAGTTGTAACGATCAAATGATACTTAAATTCCATAACAATGGATACACATGAACTAATTAGAAAAGTGATAATAAAGTATCAAATAAACGTATTAAAAATTTTACTCCAAAAAAAAAATTATTCCAAAATTAGCTTTTTTTTTGAAAGGTCGCGGGTTCGAAACCCGACTGGGAATCTTTCATAAGTATTTAATTTAAAAATAAATTAGGAGGCTTGACCCAATTTATCTAAAAAAAATAATTAGCTTTTAGACTGAGAAGTACCTAACAATGACCTAACAACGGTTTAAATGCCTCAAAAAGGGACAAACTATTAAATAGACATGGCACGAGCCAAGTTGCAGCATCTCGCATCCACACAGTGTTATCCAAAATGACACGACACGATCGTGTTGGCACGACACGATATGCGTGTTGACACGACACGACACGACACGAATACAAAATTGACACGACACGATCGTGTTATCATAATCGTGTCATGTTGGGATATTAGAAAGTTTAACACGATCCAACACGACACGATTTGACACGCAACACGACACGAACACGAATTAACACGACACATTAATACAAATTTAATTATTAATGTTAATTAATTAAATAAAATTAATACTTTAAATTCAATTTATAATACTATATTATATTATTTACCATCCTTTGACTCATATTGTTCTAATTTAATTATTATTTAGTAATTTTTTTCCTTTACTTTAATTTTTAACATTTTTTTAATTTTAAAAATAATAAATAATCTGACACGATTTGACACGACTAGCACGACGTGTCAACACGACACGACACGATCGTGTTAGTCGTGTCGTGTCAGAATGCGTGTCGTGTTGCCTATCCTCACCATTTAACACGACACGACACGACACGATTAAAAAAATAGTTCGTGTCAACACGACACGACACGAGACTCTAACACGATCGTGTTTGACACGACACGACACGACACGCACGATTGGAGAACCCTATCGACACGGCCTATGATTATGTCCCCACAGTCCCTCAATAGAAACAGTGATCAGCATCCTACTCTACTATACATTATCCGCCACACAAAAACCACAAAACTCCTAAGGCAAGAACGCGTGCGGAAGAACATGGAGCACGAGAAAAAGGCGAACGAGCCACGTAATAGCACGAATTTCAAGGAGGCGAAGTGCCGGCGGTCTGGATCAGCTCAAGAAGCGAGGTAAAAAGACTAAAAAGGACCCAATTAAATAAGTCAAATGACACACCACGAGTCATAAGCCAGTGCATTTGATCGCCTTTAATGATGGCTGTCTCTTCCTTTATACCCACTCAATCATGTGTTTATCCACCACCCCTAGGTCCTAGGAGGTTTAACTTCGTAGCTGTTTATTTTGAATTTAATTATGGACTCCTTAGATAGATCGTAGTATACACCCACCTTTTGAATTTATTTGTCTAGGAGAAATGAAAAGGCTATGAATCAATTATACCGAGAATGGTATTGGGCCTAGGCATATAGACCTCTTTAATTTTGAAAGGGACACAATGGGCTGGATCGGCCCATAAATGATGTTGTTTAACAGTTTTAAGAGATAAGAAGCACAAGTGATTTTATTTTCAATCCCAATTTATTACAAGGCTAATAAATCAATCAAAGAATTTTTCCCAAGAGATGAAACATTTTTTTTTTAAAAAAAAAGAATTGCCAAATAACTAAATCAATCAAAGGAGTTTTAATGGTTAGCCTTACATGAGAAAAAGGCAGGGAGAGAGATAAGTATGCAGTTATGTTAATAATTACCGGTATATGTTTAATGTGTTATATACGAATGGTCAGAAACACACAAATTCATATTTCCAATGTAATCCAATGAATCGATAAAATAAAAAAACTTGTCATGTACAGTGAAATGAGTGACTTAATATGCACTAGATGCATAGTTGCGGCTCCGCCTGCAGCCATGACCTAGACATATTTAGGTTAATCATGCTGTTTTGAAAATTTAAAGAGTATTTAGTTGGTGTTATTTAATAAGACGTTGGCCATGAATGTATAAATGAGATGTGAAAGATTTAGATGCTCAATGATAATGTAATGTTTGAACATTTAGTTGGTGGTATTTAATGAGCTTTACTATTTGTTGCATACAAAAATCGAAAATTAAACCTACAATCCCAATTCATTATTTTAACACACGTATTAATTGCAGTGATATAATTTTTAACGCTGGTATATATTTATTTATTTTGGACTATGCGTTTACCTAAATGTTCAAACGTATAATGCATCATCAACAATAATATGGTTGTGATTATTATTCCCACCAAATTAGTTAATTTCATTAAAACGTTCATTTTTTTTTATACCTAATCCACCCCAACACAAACCCCTGATTATATTATTTAAAAATGAAAGTACGTTGCTTACATACATATATTGTAAACAGATACACACGACGGACTTTATTACATACAAATTTCGGAAATTAAACCTACAAAACCAATTCATTATTTAATCACATGTATTAATGCTAGTGATATAACCTTCAACATATTTATTTTGAAATATGCGTTTACCTAAATGTACAAATATATCATCATCAACAATAATATTGTTGTCATTATTATCCCCACCAAATTAGTTCATTCATTGGAACGTTCATTATTTTATTTTTTTATTTTTTATTTTTTGGTTCCTATAGTCCACCCCAACATAAACCCCTGATTATATTATTTAAAAATGAACTTACGTTGCTTACATATATAAACTTAAGAATAAGCTGTTAGCATGTTTATAAAATTAGAATCATTTTTTTGTATTATGATATTCATCTTTTAACAGTATGAAAAAATTTGTATTTATTTAATGTACAGATTCAAACCTGTGGACTCGTATGTGTTGAGCGGTTGCATATGATGAGATACGTATGCAGTTATGTTAATAATTATCAGTATATGTTTAATGTGTTATATACGACTGGTCAGAAACACACAAATTCAAAACTTGTCATATACTTTGTCGAATTATCTAAGCATAAACTTGTTAACAAAATATACAGTGAATTGAGTGACTTAATATGCATTCCAAAAATATGTGCGAATTAACTATTAAGTATACGCAAAAATAAAAGTCGGTTATATAGAGAAAGCACAACAACCTTTCTTTGTTCACATTTCTTTCCGATACTCTTTTTTATCTCTACTTTTAACTTGTTAGCTCCATAAATAAAGTGTGTTTTGAATTTTCCTTCGGCTCTGAGCGTGATCATTTTTCTCGTCAAAACACGCAAACAAAACTCTTTAAATTAAATGTCTTAATCAACACCACCTAAGTCATGACCGTTCAAACTGGGTCCCACACGTCAACCTCTATAGTTCCCTTTCTCTTCCTCATATACGGAACCCTTACCCTTTTTTAACAGAAAACCCTTTAACAATTAAAAGGACATAAAAGAAAAAATTAACAAAACCAGCTCTCAAGTCTCAATCCCTTCCATGGATTCAGCCAAGAAACCCTTTTACCATTATAAGAAAGAAGAAGTTAACAAAACCAAACCACCTCTCGCCTCCATGGATTCAACCAAGAAATCACCACCATCAAACCACCTAACACTGACCAAAACACTATCCAAGCTTCTCCATCCCCGCCACAATACCTCTAGTTTCCCTGAACCACTGGTCTCCTCCAGTTCCTCTCCTTCCTCTTCTTTCAGGATCACAACATACACATACACCTCAGAGGAAATGGAATCCCTCCTTGGCCAACTATTTGCAAGCGTGTCATCGATCAAGGCGGCATATGCACAATTACAGCTGGCACAGTCTCCATATGACCCAGCATCGATCCAATCGGCTGACCTTGCGGTTGTCACAGAGTTGCGTCGCGTGTCAGACCTCAAGCGGGCTTTCGTCAACCACAGTCTCCAGTTGAGTTCTCCTCTCCAGTCTCAAATTAATGAACAACACAGCCTTTTGAAAACATATGAGATAACAACTAAGCAGCTTGAATTTGATGTTGATCAGAAAGACTTTCTATTAATATCGCTTCGGTCCGAGTTATCACAACTGAATTTAAAAATTCGCGAATTCGAGATGAAGTTATATCCTGGTAAAACAATGGCATCTCTTGATGGGCTCCACTTGTCTGGTCTCAATCCGACCCATTTCTTGTGCACACTCAGGTTTGCAGTTAATTCGATAAGAAATTTTGTACGGTTGATGGTAGAACACATGATACATGCCTGTTGGGATATGGATGCTGCGGCAAAGGCGGTACATCCTGGTACGAAGCTAAAATCTTCGGCACACCGAAGCTTCTATTTTGAATCATATATATGTAACATCATGTTTTCAGATTTTCACAAGAAAGATTTCAACTTGGAATTTTTGCAAGATAGAGAGAAATGGGACAGTACCAAATTCTTCCATGAGTTTATGTCAATGAAATCATTAACTACCAAGGAAATATTACATGGAAGCGAAGATAATTTTACAATTGGATTCAAACTGTTTTTAAGCGCCAAGTACTTGAGCATGGTGCAACCCAAGATGGAGTTATCTTTCTTTGGCGACCTTGATCAAAGAAATATGATCAAATCATGCCGTGAATATCCAAATTCAGAATGGTTCATGGGTTTTGCGGAGATGGCTAGAAGGGTTTGGCTGCTCCATTGCCTCTTTTTCTCGTTTGGACTTGAGAGGAAGGTCTCCATATTTCAAGTCAGAAAAGGAACTCGTTTCTCTGAGGTGCACATGGAAAATGCTGTAGCTGACGAAAGTAGTGGGGCCGCAAAAGTACCGACGTACCGGGATAAGGTAGTAGGTTTCACTGTCGTACCGGGTTTTCAGGTCGGTATGACATTGATTCAGGCCCGTGTCTACTTGTCTGGTATGGATTGAGCCATTGAGGGACGTGTGGTGAACTCATGTTACACTTTCTTTGATGAATGAACTCATGTTTCACTTTACACATGCAAGAACCTGTGAAGGAATAAATCACCATATCCATTTTAAATCTGAACGGAGAATTCCATTTCGCACATGTCGGCTGAGATTTTGCAGGTGCTGGTGGGCCCATAACCACGTATGATACAATGACGTGAAGGCGCCGCTTGTAATTTAATTTTGTAAATTAGATTATTTTCTTCCTTAGCATATTTTTAAAATTTTTTTTTCTTACCTTAGTGAGTATTAGCCAACAGCAAATGATGTCGATGGTTCAATTGTTATGTAAGATATATTAATGTATAGTGGAAATTTTGCTCACGATTGGTATAGAAAATGATTAGACAACGTTTGAAATGTTGAATAAGAGGTTGATTACAAAAGGGCGGTTGAAATGAGTGGTGTGTAGTATAAGAAATACTTTATATGGTGAAGGGACTATTTCAGTCCTCGTCTTATTCAATTAAATTTAGCATCTATGGCTTTAACTACTTGTCGTGTCATATATTTATTATGCTTTCAATACTCATGGGGTAGTTTTCAGTTGATAAATTGTTTTTTTTTTTTTTTTTTTAAGTTGGACTATGATAGCCAGAAGAATACAATTTATCTCTCGATCGAAAATAATTAATTTAAAAAACGCAAAACATGATTGGATGAAAAAAAAAACTTTGATCCTCGTAAAATTTTGTTGCAAACGATTTTGGCCAGGACTAACTGACTAAAATCGCATACAATTTTGGAGCTTGATTTGGAAGTATATTAGTTTCGATTGTTGAAATCCTCATGTAACTACAAACAGTCATTCAATTTCCAGATTCAGAATTCAGAAACAAGCTCTCTCTCCTGTATACAGTGAAATCTATCTCCGCAAACCCTAGAACAAGGAAAAAAAAAAAACTATCCCAATCATATAATTGAAAGCAAAGTAGGAGCTAAGTTTAAATAACCCAAGTGGTCACAAGTGTAACCATTGCTTCCGGACTGGGCCAGCCCCAATATGGGCCGAAACTCCTAACACTCGCGATATATTACTCTCAACATTAAATGAAACTGGATAATGCAAAAGAATAAGAAAATAAAAAACATCTAGCAATAATTCAAGAAAATTATTTTCGTGGCATAGCTAGTGTTCTTTGGGCTTCTTGCACCATTATCTTTAGGTTATAGGCGGCTGCCAATGCGATCAATCCCGCTAGACCATCCTTCCCTGCAAATTAAGTAGAGGTACTTGATCATACAAATATAGAATGCATGATAATAAATTACCAAAAGTAGTACACTAAATCCTCTATGAGCGTCAATCATAAATATATATTTGAGATTTGTATCATACAAAGGGCATCTGCTTGGGCAATTTTCGGATCTGCCACTCTGCGGCTCCATTGGCTGAGATCACGGACAATTTCCTCTCCAAACAGTCGAGAAAAACCCGTTGGAGCACCCATCCTTTCTAGATCTTGTACTATCTGCTCTAAATCCCACTGGATAGCTTTGGCTGTCGATCTAATTTTAGACGCCATCTGAAAGAAGTGAAAAATACAAAGTTTCTGTAATTCATAGATAATTAATATTATGACCAAATTGATTTGACAGATGATCTCATCCAACTTGATCATATCTCAGTTTGAGAAATTTAATTGATTGATCTAAATCGTTTAATATGGTCTTTAGTTGAAATCTCCTTAGATATCAAATTTTATATTTGTAAATATTTTCACTGTATATTTTGTTTCAGATTTTTCAAAAGTTTCTGGAGAGTCCAAACAATTCATCAAAGATTTTCTAAAAATAAGAAAAATAGTAAAAACTTTTGACCGAAGTAAAATTTCAGCTCTAAAGAAATTTCAACATGAAGATTATATTTGCACGGCTTAGGTCAGTTGAAATTTTCACATTGAGATTCAATCGTCTTTGACGGGTCCCCTCCGTAAAAAAATCTATTCAATCGTAGTATTTCTTGTAATTCGTGACAAGTTTTATAACTATGGAGTGATTTGACAAGGAATCCACATATGATCAATATAAAGAAAATCCGTGAATTTACACGCAAATTGTGCATGTAATATCAAAGTGAGACGCAACATAACTTGGATGAACCTAACAGTTAAGTTAGTAGCTCAATAAACGAAAGAATCAGCATCCTTAGATGTGAAAAAATTGGGGATCTCCCTTTGTCAAAATAGGCGAAACAAAACAAATGAAAATTGTTTGGGGGTATTTGTTTTGACAACGGAAAGAGACGATCTCATTTTATGATGAGCAAAATAAAATCACCAAAGCACGAAGTTACCTAACAATGGAGAAAAACACCCGCTAATGGAAATGAAAAAAACATTCTAACATACCCTGGTTTTGTATTGCGATTGTATTCCTATATTAAGGTGTACACTCCCCTCTATGTTAAGGAAAATATTTTTTATCGGCGGTTCAAAACTTCAAATTGGTCCTATAAGATCACAAATAATAATTTTACTAAATTTACAGAGTAGTGATAGTTCACCAAATGATATGGGAGCACAAATCATGCTATTTGTGTAATGTTTTTCATGCCATTTAGAATGTATTTTCAAAAGCTATACAACAGAATATTTTCTTATGTCATTTAGAGAGCAGTAAGTCTCACAAAAACATTCTTCCGGTATGTCCTTATGGGTTTTCCCCTGGAATTTCCTCCTGTAAGTACTTCAAAAAAAAAATTATCCATAGAAATAAAACCATCCTAACAAGCCACATATGCATTGACTTAAAAATTCCCAAAAATAATGCACTTGTACTGTGTCCTTTTCCTTCTAAATTCTAATTCTAATTACATCGAAATTAAATTACTTGACAACATGGTAATTAATTACATCGAAATTAAATTACTTTTTCAAGTCAAAATAAAATTTATATCATGGATCAAATTAACCAGGACAACTTGGTAATTGGCAGCCAAAACTTGATGTTGTTTGCTTTATGGTCTAAATTTGGTTTGTAAAAATAGATAATTCCTTTGTTTCCTTTAAGAATAGTATTTTCTATTAAAGCATTTTTTCCATGAATATATGAATTAATGTTCCCCTGCTCCGAAGCTAGCGCCTAGATGGTAAATGAAATGAGGAGGCCAATTAAGGGTCACCAACTATATTATGGAGAAATGCTTAAAAAAACATTGAAAATAAGGCAAATAGAAAAAAAAAAAAATATATAGGCAATGGTACATTGATCAAAGATTGAATTCATATGTCATTAGACCGTTATTTCTTAACTTGTTGCAATTTCTCTCTGAATCTCCTCTTTGACTTTTTATTAATTTAATTTTACATGTTTGTTGCCTTTCTTGTAAACAGTTGAAGCAGTTATCTCGAATGTTTGTCCAAGATTTGAAGAGGGACTGTGAGGCGAAAGTCAATGAATACTGCGTGAAAGCTGGTAAGACCTTTAACAAAAGGATTAACTTAGTCAATACGATTTATCAAGTTCATTGAAACAATTGAGTGCATGTCAATACACTGTCATGAGGATATAATTAATCATGTATGCTCTTTCACTAATTCTGAATATGAGAAGATAATCGATGCTAATCTGTGCTTGATCCATCGATCCCTTTTTCTTTTTCAGCGGATGATCGGATAGTAAGAACTTTATGGGCGACAACATTGGGCACAATGTGGCTTCTATGGCTTGATGAGAGGAAACAACAGAAACAAAGCACCGGCATTAGCACTATCACTAGCACTACTACCTCATCTCAAGTTCAAGACAAACCATCTTCACCTCTGCACAACTAACACTTAATTCGGCCGACAACCAATCCTAGAACATAGTTTTCTTTTTTTATAAATAATCCGCAGTACAATTATATATGTTTAGAAAAATCAGCTCTTGTATGACAACCTCTTTTTGTTTACTCAAAAATTAGTGCAATGGCTTTATTATGAAGCACATTTCTTTGCATTTAGGACACAGAAGCTGGCACCTCTTTCTTCTCAATTGGTGCTGACGATTTCAGTATAAATTTCTAATACCTTGTATATTTCAGCTCGTTCAGCGCTTACTTTCTTAAAATTCTAACCTGGATCAAATAATTAGATAAAGAAGAGCTCCTAGTCCTACCTATGGGCTGATTCCTTACCCATACTGGGCCTAATTTCAATTTGCTAATATAGTAGTTATTGTTGATTGTTGGAGATATTGACATAGGCCTTATTGAAAATTAGTCATGATGGCCGGATCCAGTTATTGGCGTGTTTAGTTTAGTCTAGAGTTTAAAAAAAAAACAAAAAAAAAAGAAGAAAGAACACGTATGGAATGAAATGAAAAAAAAAAAAATCTTATTCCTTCTGTCTTCTATTTTGGTTGATTTCCTGTATACTTCATTAAGGCCCTAATTTGGAGAGTAAAGAAAAAAAATGGAAGATTAAGGCTTTGATCAATATGATTTTTATGTTTGATTTCATTTCATTTCATTGGAATTGAGTTCTCGAGATTTCGTTGGGTCTATCAACATAGAAATTCCGACCAAATAACATCAAATTCATATGTTTTGAAAAAAATTCTAATGAAATGAAAGAAATTTCATGTTAAAAATATGTCATTAGGGGATAAAAGTTGACTAGATAACTTTCATATACCTTTTTTTTCTCAAACAAATTTTTTTATTAAACTTAAATTTTAACTAAATATCTAATTCAAAAAAAAATTTAGGTCTGGAACTCCACTTTTTTATTTCCCGACTTTCAGTACTTATTAAAATTTAAATAATACATACATATAAAAAGATTTAGAAGTATAGTAAACACCAATCTCTTAAATATATGTGCATATTAGTTAGTTAAAAGCACTTTTAGTTGCAATATGTATGTTGTGGGAATATTAAAACAGGGTGCATAATCCCTGTACTATAACTAAAAGCATAAGAAAGGAACAAAGTTACAAAATATCAGAAAAACAAAAAGGTCATGCTAAATTTCTAATTCGTCCCAACATCTGCGTATAAATAAGCAACCGTTTCACTAATTTGCGAAATCAAATTCAATTCAGCAAACGCAAACTTTACTCTTTAACGGCACCTCTGTTGACCCCAGAATTTGACCATTTTTACAATTCAACCTTCCTCTAGCTCCGATCCAGAACCCTTTTCCCATTTCCTCTCCAATTAAAATCTAACCAAACCCTCCGGTCCTTTAAACTGAACCCAACACTAGCGCATTTCAACTATACGTTGTCTTTCCAGTGATGTTCAAACCAGAGAAATAAAAAAAAACCAAATTTGTTATTTTCAAAAAGAAAGAAAAATAATAATGATGTGTAAACCCATACCATAATAAAGAGAGAAAAAACACAAAAGAAATTGAGTCCCTCTTTTGATCTCTCGGCTTGAGCGAGGAGATCCAACTCCGACCTCTCTCTCTTCTCATTTTGCACTTCGATCACACCTTTGACCTCGAATTGGTGGTCAAATTAGAGAAGAGAAGAGAAGAGGGCGCAACGATGGCGGCTGGGTACAGAGCAGACGACGACTACGACTATCTCTTCAAAGTGGTTCTGATCGGGGACTCAGGCGTGGGGAAATCGAACCTCCTCTCTCGTTTCACCAAGAACGAGTTCAGTCTCGAGTCCAAATCCACCATTGGTGTCGAGTTCGCGACGAGGAGTTTGAATATCGATGGCAAGGTTATCAAGGCTCAGATTTGGGATACTGCTGGTCAGGAAAGGTAAATTCATTTTCTGATGAATTTGAATTTGATGAATGATCTTTCTTTAATTGAAAATGTGATTTGTTATTTTTTTTAATTGATTGGGTGTCTGAGGGTTTATCGGGGTTTAGGGTTCTAGATCTGATTGATTAATGGCTGCTCCTCTTATAAGAGTTGTTCATGTGAAAATTTGATTTGATTCTTTTTTGTTCAAATTCTTTTTGTCCAATTGAAAATTTGATTAGATTTTTGGATCTGATTTCCATCATCTGCTTATGTGATTGATATCTTGTGTGATTACTATACAAGTGCAGTTAGTTAGTTGATGAGTGATGTTGGTTGTTTTACCTGATCTGGCAATTGGATTAGCAAAAATGGTTAAGGGATTTCTAAAGTTTTAGTGATGGGATTTGACTAATTTCCACTTTATTAGTTGCCCAAATTTGTAATTTCGTATGACATTTTTGTTTGGTTTGGATCTTAAAATAGCAAATTTTTAAAAGTGATAGTTCAAAAAGGCAGTGTAAAAGTTGAACCTCTTTAACTGAACAGACAACAACAATTAGCAAAGTTGATTTGTAATATTTCACTAAAATGAAAAGGGGGTCTTGTGGCCCAATTCGAATAAAGAACCTTAGATGGGCATAACTTTTAAGTTAGAGAAAATGTAACTCTATTTCAAGTCGCAACAAATTCAACAAGACATAAGGGCCAACCTTCTTGGCATGATGAAGGCTGGTTTGCCAGAAGTATAAAATTTCTAAATGTTTGTCTTTATTTGACTTTTGAGTTAGAGAAAAGAAATTATTTTAGAAATAATGCATGCAGAATGTTAAATAGATTGTTCTTGTCATGTGTATTTGCTGTGCATTTATGTGCTACTTAACCTTAGGATTAAGGCCTGCATGTTTAGTTTAAACAAACAAAACTGTTGACTACAGTTATGTTACCCCACATTGTATTATATTTCTTTTTTATGAATATTTATTTTCTTTTCAAAACTAACAACTGACAATGGCATTATGCTGTTCCACATTGTTTCATTTACTTCTCTAATGATTATTTTAAGCCATTGACTGACAGGAATAGTATGCTGTTATTTGCTATACAACATATGAGTTAAAAATCCCATTGCCTATATTTAATTTTTTATATTGAATAATTATTCATAGTTTATTGTTTACAAATATGTGTTTTGAGGAGAAATATCAATACTCTAACTCAGAAATTGGGATCATTAAAATAGTTATTAAATCTACCCTCACTTTCATACATAATGGAGCCAAAACAATATCATATCATGTGATGTATCACAACCCAACCAAAAGCAAACAGAAACCAGTGGAGGTTTATTTTCAAAGCTTTAGATGCACTGTTTGTTAAAATGAAAACAAAAAGGATAAGCATTAAGGGGATTCTGGTGGTCTTCTTATTAAATGGAATGGAACGTTGTATGTTGTAAATAAAAGCTCATGAGAGTGTAAAGTGAACCATGTATCTTGTAAATAAGGCGAAATCTTCTAAATAAAGCTCATTGGAAGTGTTCAGCTGTCTTCTGAAACTAAAAGTCTAAAACTGAATCCAGAAGACTGATTAACCTTGATCCAATTTCCATGATCCGTCTAATAAATCAAGAATAAATGGCACATCTTGTTAAACACCAAAGCAAGTGCATGTATTGGAGGTCACTGCATCAATGTGCATAGTTGTTGCAAAGTCCTTTCGATGTGTTTATTTTTCTGAATTTATAAATCTACAAAAGCAACCTGATTTATAAATATTGACACTTCCCACTATCAACATTCAACAACAAACACAGGTATCGTGCCATTACAAGTGCCTACTATCGAGGGGCAGTTGGTGCACTCCTTGTTTATGATGTGACACGCCGACAGACCTTCGACAATGTAGAGCGGTGGTTGCGTGAACTTCGGGATCATACTGATCCCAGCATTGTAGTGATGCTGGTGGGAAACAAGTCAGACCTGCGCCACCTAGTGGCAGTCCCGACTGATGACGGCAGCGCATTCGCTGAGAAAGAGGCACTCTACTTTATGGAGACATCAGCACTGGAGGCAAAGAATGTGGACAATGCATTTGCTGAGGTCTTGACACAGATCTACAGAATGATGAGCAAGAAGGCGGTGGAAGCTGGCGACGACGGTAGCGGCTCTGTGCCGGGGAAGGGCGAGACTATCAATGTGAAGGATGATGTGTCAGCCTTGAAGAGGATGGGGTGCTGCTCCAGTTAGGTATTAATTTTTTTTATACATTCTGCTGATTTAAGAAAAGCCACCAAATTTACTAATCAACATAGCTAACTCCAGTTTGGTGATACTTCTTGAATTCCTTTGTTGATCTTAAAAGTGCCTTATAATATGATATTTGTGTAGTTAATTAATAAAATGGTTTTATCATTGTTTCTTCTTTCATTTTGTGAGTGCCCTTCATGTTTTTTCTTACAGTTGATGGCTTGTCAGGCCTCTTTGTGTGTATATATATATATTGATTGAATTCGTTTGACATAAACTTTAGATGATAATTTCGTGAGCTTTGCTCTTCATCTTGATATATATGAATCATTTATTGAATTTTTTGTTCACCAAAAAGGTCTTTTCTGTTTTCTGTTTTATAGTTTTGGATTCCTTTTCTATTTTATTGCAGGATTTTGTGGTGAAAGGATAAAGAGGGCTCAAGGAGGAGGGGATATTTTTCTAGGGTTCATTAAAAATTCTATTGCAAACTTTTAAGGCCAGGGAGATTTTGTTAGATTTGTTTTTATTTGGAACAAGAGTTCATCCAGATTTTTTTTCTTACTTACCATGGAGCTGTCTTCTTTTTCCTCTTTCATTACAAGAGTTAGGATGTAAGGTGCTGTCTGTAATTTATGTAAGATTTTAAGTTGGTTTTATTATTTAGCTAAAGTTGCGTTTGCTTTGCTACACGAGGTTTTGTTTCTGGCACTGGTTCACATTTTTCTCTCAGCATAACGGAGACTTTCCACTACCAACTTTAACAGTGTTTTGGTGTTCTTATTGCTGAACTCATATGACAAACAATTGAAAATTGATTTACCTTGGTGTTGAATTACATAAACCGAAATGAAATAAAGGCGCTAGAGTAAGATTTGCCAGTATGTTTTGGGTATTAGCACCTGGCACATTGATTGCTTTGATGAATTGTACAGTATTTGAATTTCGCCTCTATTGAGTAATAGTTTAGCAAAAATTGCTAAAAAGGCCAGAAGGAGGTAATTGGTTTCTTCTATTTATCACTAATTACCTTAAAACTTATCATACGACAGAAACAAAAATTTAAGACATTCTATGTGTAAGTGAATACCACATATGAGCAAGCTAATAAGTTCGAAACTCTATTGGCAAGAAAAAAGGGTGGGAAAAGGATCACACTTACTAAAATTGAACTTGCCATAACTTTTCAATAACATCAGCATGGAAAATTAGGTACTTGAACACCAAAAGTCAACACAATCAACTATATGGCAGTTAAAATTACTTCCGGATATTGGTTTCTTCTATACCATGCTATAAATAGGATACAAGTTGGTACTAGGCAGCTCAATGAGGTACAAAATGTGAAAGTTGATCTTCCCATCTCAATGAGGTGCAAGAGGCTCTGGCTTCTTAAAATATGTCAAAGATGACAGTAAAAATAATTTCAGTGATCGGGTTCATCTACAAGTTATCTTCCATCTCTCATCTCCGAGATAATCTTCTTAACTTCATCTGGATCATTGCACTTGCTAAATGCATTTAGAAATATGTCAAAGATGACATCATTTGGTTTCAGGCCTTGGTTCCTCATCTTCTCAACCAATCGCAGAGCCTCATTGAGTCTGCCAATTTTACAATACCCGTTGATTAACACACTGTAACTATGTTGATTTGGCTCAATGCCTTTTTCAGCCATGGAATCTAAAAGGACAATTGCTTCATCAAGACGACCTTCCGAAACATAACCATGTAATAAGGATGTGTAAGTGATTACATTAGGTTTCTTCCCGCTTTTCTCCATTAAACTGGCAACCTTTTCTGCTTCGCAGGTTACACCATGCTTGCACAGGCAACCAATCAATGCATTGAAAGTAACTACATCTGGTGAAATGCCCTGACTTGTCATCTTGCGGAATATTCCAATTGCGTGACTCCACTCACCAATAGAAGACAACCAATGGATTAGACAAGTGTATGTGGCAACATCTGGCATCACTCCCCTCTCTATCATCTCATGAAGAAGATTTGAAGCACGCAAAAAGGCCCCTTTTTTGCAACACGCATCAATTAAGGTAGTGTATATATAGGCATTTGCTTCAAGTCCACAGCCAATATACTCTTTATATACTTTAAATGCCTTGTCAATGTCACCGTCTCGACAGAACCCGAGAATAAGGGCATTGCAGGTACGGTCATCTGGAAGCACTCCGTTGGAAATCATTTCTTTGAACATCTTCAAGGCACTATGCACCTTACCCTGGTAACACAGGCTATGAATGAGAATATTGTAGGTAATCACATTAGGAAGAAGTCCTTTTGCAACTATTTCATCAAACATTCTCAAAGCACTATCGGTGTCACCGTGATTGCAGAGGCCATCAATAAGACTGCTGTACGTAATTATATTGGCAACAATTCCACGCTCAGACATTTCTTCAAACTTTTTTTGTGCTTCAATAACATCCCCATTCTTGCAAAACCCATCAATTAAAATGTTAAATGTGGTCAAACTAGGCGCTATAGATTCAGAAACCATTTCTTCAAACATCATCCTCTCTGAAAAATCCATGGATGAGAGTGTTGTAAGTTATAACATCGAGCTTACAGCAACTCCCTTCTTTTACCATCTGTCGACACACCTCGAGCCCCATCCTAGAGTTACCACTGCTACAAAAACCATCTATGAGCGTGCTGTAAATGATCAAATCGGGAGCACATCCCATTAAAGGCATTTTAGCAAGCACCTTAGCTGCACCACCTAATTGTTTCATTGCACAAAGCCCATTAATAAGAGAACCGAACATGATGGTATTTGCACCGTATCCATGTCTCAAGGACTGGCCAAGCACGCAGAATCCGAGATCCACTCGACGCATGCGACAGCAGCAGTCGAGGACAAGGCCGAAGGTACGGATGGTTGGGGAGACCCTTCTCCTGTGTCTGGTGCTCATCAATTTCCAGTGATTAAAGAGATCGAGTACGGTTCGGTAGCGGCTGGGATGCTTTGTCTTGGCAATGGATTTGAGCACGCCGTTGATGTCAATGATGGACGGTGGGTGATTAATGTTGTCGGGAGAGAGCAGGCGGTGAAAGCGAGAGATGTACTCCTCCAGCTGAATGTTCTCCGCGTGGCATCGTTTCTTCACCAGATCCTGAAGGTGGCCAGAAAATGGCTCTCCTGCCTTGGCACGCATCAGATCAAATTAAGGTCGCAACTCGCAAGGAAAGAACCTGCCTTTTGTTTCCTCTAGTGAAATGGAGAGCGGATAGTGGGAACTGGAAAGTGCAATGAATGACCGGGGAATGAACCAAATTATGGTTCTTTTGATGAAGTCTTATGGTTTCTTACACTTACACAGTATTTCATGGAATGAACCATCAAGCAGATTCCAAACTCGATGAAACTTGCTTAATTGGAGAACAATCTATGTACTGCTCTTTAATTAACTTTGTTAATTTGGATTGACTACCCATCATGTTTGATGGATCTAAATGCATTGTAAACATTTAAACTTTTACATAAACTCAATTAACATGTGCTGGCTAAAGTGTTTAGGAGCAGATAATAGATTCCTAGTGCTAAAACTGAAGGTCGTTCCTAGACAGCCGCCGTCTAGTTATTGTTTAATACAGTTATACATAGGGTTCTCCTATTGTGCGTTGTCGTATCGTGTCGTGTCAAACACGATCGTATTGGAGTCTCGTGTCGTACCGTGTTGGCGCGAATTACTTTTTTAATCGTGTTGTGTCATGCTAAATGGTGAAAGGAGCCAACACGACACACATTTTGGCACTACACGATTAACGTATTATGTTGTGTCGTGTTGGCCGTGTCAGATTATTTTATTATTTTTAAAATAAATAATTATTAAAAAATTAAAGTAAGGAAAAATATATATATAAACAGTAATAATTATTTAAACTTTTTATTAATATTTTTATAAAAAGTAATAATTAGATAAGAACTATAAGAGTCAAATGATAGTAAATAATATGATGTAGTATTATAAATTGAATTTAAATTATTAATTTTATTTAAATAATCAATATTAATAATTAAATTTGTGTTGATGTGTCGTGTTTATTCGTGTTCGTGTCGTGTTGAGTGTTGAATCTTGTCCTGTTGGATCGTGTCAAACTTTCTAATGTCCCAACGCGACACGATAACATGATCGTGTCATGTCAATTCTGTATTTGTGTCGTGTCAACACGCACGTCATGTCGTACCAACACAATCGTGTCGTGTCATTTTGAAAAACACTAGTTATACATATAGTTCTACTTCTAAACAAGATCGAATCAGCTCTCGACAAAAATTATGGATGTATATTTGGCACCAACTTTTTTTTTTCCTTTATTCTAAAAATGAAGCAATATGTTTTCATTAGATGCTTTATTTTTAACTTGAATCCAAGTTCAGTGAGGATTAATTTCGCATATGACAAAGAGAGAGCAAAGTAGAAAATTTGTATCGATGCTCAATTTTGCATTTGGAAGGAAAAGCTTCTCTTTTGGTAGAGCTAAATTTAGAAAAAAAAAAGTATTATAGCGTGTGTTCTAAAGTTTTTTTTTTTTTCTTTGACAAACGTGAAAGGAAAGACTGAAAATAAAAAATGATATCAACTAATCAAGTATTTCTTTTTCTTGTTGATGAAGGATTTTTAATCTTAGATCAAATAAATTCATACTTATGATATATCTCACTAGTCATTCTGGTAAAGTTAAAGGTCGAACCCACAGGGACACTTCAATTGAATATCAGACTTAAACGTTCTTAAAATCTAGAAAGATGAATTTGTATGAGTTTTGGGATAAAAAGCAAGTGTCAAAAGCAATAAAAGGAATAGTAAAATAGGAACAATAATAAAAATATTTTTGGGGTTGATTTTTTTATAAGTTTAGACTCAAACAGATCAAACAAATGTTCTAGAGTTTCGTGTTCAATTAGTTTAGCTCTAAAGCATCTCTATCTACAATTTTCATTAAGACAGGCACATTTCGGACAAAAAGACATAGATTTTGGTTGGTAATCAATTATGTTCGGGCCAAAACTTGATTTAGAGCTTCTGTTCTGACTTAATAATTTTACATAACACTATATATGTGAAGGTTACATGACGACCGGACCTAAGTCCTAACCTCAGCTGTCGCGATTTTGGTTCAGACTTGACTTGGAACTCGGTTTTCACCACGTAAATAACTAAGCCTAAACTTTCGTGTCAGGTTTTAGTTGTTTAAGAATATTTAGAATGATTTCTAGAGATATTTAGGTTCTGTCAAATCACTAAAAGTTACACCTTTCGGTCGTGAACTAACATCCTCTTTCGAGCGATTGACTTATCTCAAATACTTAATCAATCAGCTACTAATTTTAGTCTAATGACCTAGTGGTGCTGCAGTTCATCACAAGATAGACAATCAAACAAGCAATCAAAATAACCAAGCAAACAATAATTCTCAACTAAATAAATCACATAGCACAATATAAATCCATGAAGTTACCACAAAATACTAAACTATCATACTAACTACCCCTAAGACATAATAGACTTAGCCTAACATATATTCATAACAGAAACAACAAGTATCATGCATAAAATGAACATACAAGCCATGGGATAATAAGATGAAAGCATAAAAGAGTAAACTGAAATTGATCCTTTATGCCTTCACTTGCTGTGCTAAGGCAGAGAAGTCGATGGACAACCATTGTATACTGCTGTCGCCTCCAAGGCAGTGATGTCCTTCAAGGAAATCCGTGAGAAAGAGCCAAAGACCGTGCAACAAGAGGTGGAAAATCAAAGTAAACAATGGAGATTCCTTTTTCTGTCGAGAATACACGCCTATGTAGACGAAGAGAAGACTTGGGAACAAACCAGGGCCCCCCAGAAGCGCTATCTTCTTTCCTTCTTCAAATCTTGCCAAAATTTCGCCTTCTAGAAATGGATTTCGGACCGTAATCTACTTCTGGCCTCGCTAGTTGGTCTGAGGACGAGGCCTTCGCTTGTGTTCTGGCCTCCAATGGTCTTCTAGGATCCATGGCATGTGTAGGTGAGCCAGGAATGAGTCATCTGGCATGTGCCCTAGTTCCATCTCTCTTTCTCGCATGACTTGTCCACAATATCCCGCAAAATCTTACAAAATAAACGAAGAAGCGACGGCAGCAACAAAATCCTAAAAAACATAGCAGTTTATGAGACAATGTATAGCGATTTGAGTAATAATTAAGGACAAAGTACGATCAAAATATGTATATAAACAAGAGACATCACTTGCACTTTTTGTTTGTTTCCTTTTGATGAGAAGATCGACAATGATGCAAGCATGAATTGTTTTGTTTTATGTACTTGTGATCTCATGTAAGAACAAAAATATTTTTTTTTAAGTACACAATAATAGACATTTATGAGAAGTACGTTGGATTACTTAAAATGAAAATAAAACTGATGTTGCCTAAACATTTGGATCAATGGTAATTAATTATACAATCGCTGGCCGTGCCCGGCAAGGGCTGGCGGCCTGGGGCTTCATCCCATGCATTTCATTTTCTAGCTTCTTACTTCAACTTCCTTTATGACAAGTCAATGACATGTGGGCCACACAACTGTCTCTATCTCAACTAAAGTTGGAATCTACTGCCGCCAATGACTCGTTACACTGTCACATGGTTTAGATCCGTGTCTTAAGATTTTAACTGTTCCATTATTGCTCATTAACAAAAGAACCCAATTCTTTGTCACTATTTAGTATTTATGATAGAGGAGCACGACATCTCTTTTGTTTATTTCCATTTCTATCCTCATACCGATTTCATTTCTATTCTTATACCGAGCTGAGAAGTTAAGAACATTTCACCAGTTCAACCAAACCTCCAAACCAAAATAAGCAAAGAAGGAAAGAAAAAAGTGAAAAAAAATTAGAACGCCACAATTATATACGCTCATGTATCAAGCTCTAAACATCCAATTATAACCCTAAAAGAAAAAAAGTAAATAAGAATCATAAGACTCAGGCCAATTCCTCTCCTGATCTAGCTAAAGTCTGTACAGCTCGGCAACCCGGTATCACCCAGTGGTACCGCACACTGATGCCAGGCTGAAATTGTTGCGTCGGAAAACAACGGCACACTCAGGCAGCTCATCCAGCTTAGCAAAAAGCACATCGTCTTCTCCCTCTTTCAATCTGACACTCTCACCGAGCACTGGGACCATTAAACCTGCCGAATCAATAGCACCAAAAATTGGCCCATACAACAGGGAATCCTCTACCTCAGGTGGTGACGTGGCGCTTGGCGAGCCCGACTTGAGGTCAGGAAACCAGTCAAATTCATTTAAGTTGTCAGGTGCCCGTAATTAGGTCAGTGAAAGTCTCCAATAACATCAACATGGAAAATTAGGTACTTGAACACCAAAAGTTAAAACAATCAACTACATGACAATTAAAATTACTTATGGATATTGGCTTCTTGAAATATGTCAAATATGACAGTAAAAACTAATTTCAGTGATTAGGTTCATCTACAAGTTATCTTCCATCTCTCATCTCCGAGATAATCTGCTTAACTTCATCTGGATCATTGCAATTGCTAAATGCATTTAGATCTATGTCAAAGATGACATCATTTGGTTTCAGGCCTTGGTTCCTCATCTTCTCAACCAATCGGAGAGCCTCATTGAGTCTGCCAATTTTACAATACCCGTTGATTAACACATTGTAACTATGTTGATTCGGCTCAATGCCTTTTTCAGCCATGGTATCTAAAAGGACAATTGCTTCATCAAGACGACCTTCCAAAACATAACCATGTAATAAGGATGTGTAAGTGATAACATTAGGTTTCTTCCCACTCTTCTCCATTAAACTGACCAACTTTTCTGCTTCACAGGTTACTCCGTGCTTGCACAGGGAATCAATCAATGCATTGGAAGTAACTACAGTTGGTGAAATGCCCTGATTTACCATCCTGCGGAATATTCCAATTGCGCGACTCCACTCACCAATAGAAGACAACCCATGGATTAGACAATTGTATGTGGCAACATTTGGCATCACTCCCCTCTCTATCATCTCCTGAAGAAGATTTGAAGCATGCAAAAAGGCCCCTTTTTTGCAACAAGCATCAATTAAGGTAGTATATATATAGACATCTGCTTCATGTCCACAGCCAATAAACTCTTTATATACTTTAAATGCGTTGTCAATGCCACCATCTTGACAGAACCCGAGAATAAGGGCATTGAAGGTATAGTGATCTGGAAGTATTCCTTTTCCAATCATTTCTTTGAGCATATTCAAGGCACTATGCACCTTACCCTGGTAACACAGAGTATGAATGAGAATATTGTAGGTAATCACATTAGGAAGAAGTCCTTTTGCAACTATTTCATCAAACATTCTCATAGCACTATCGGTATCACCGTGAGTGCAGAGGCCATTAATAAGAGTGCTGTACGTAATTAAATTGGCAACAATTCCACGCTCAGACATTTCTTTGAACTTTTTTTGTGCTTGAATAACATCCCCATTCTTGCAGAGGCCATCAATTAAAATGTTAAATGTGGTCACGCTAGGCGCTATACATTCAGAAACCATTTCTTCTAACATCATCTGAGCCAATGCACCATCACCATCTCTGAAAAATCCATGGATGAGAGTGCTGTAGATTACAACATTGGGCTTGCAACTCCCTTCTTTTACCATCAGTCGACACAGCTCAAGCCCCATCCTAGCGTTACCATTGCTACAAAGACCATCTATGAGTGTGCTGTAAGTGATCAAACTGGGAGCACATCCCATTAAAGGCATTTTAGCAAACACCTAGCTGCAACACCAACTTGTTTCGTTGCACAAAGCCCATTGATAAAAGAACCGAACATGATGGTATTGGCACCGCATCCATGTCTCAAGGACTGGCCAAGCACACAGAATCCGAGATCCACTCGACGCATGCGACAGCAGCAATCGAGGACGAGGCCGAAGGTATGGACGGTTGGGGAGATGCTTCTTTTGTGTCTGATTCCCATCAAGCGATTAAAGAGAGTGAGTACAGTTCGGTAGCGGCTGGGATGTTTTGACTTGGTAATGGATTTGAAGTTGATATCTAATCCGCTCCGTCAAATTGCTTTGAAGTTGAACGAAGCCAAAATCATTTTCTTATGTGCCCAGGCTTAAAAGAAGTCTTGACTTGCGTAAATACTTTTTCTAAAACCCAGAGCCAGAGATGATAAATTTATTTGCTATTTACTTTCTACTAGAAAATGTACCCTCCCAATTTGTGAGCGAATACAAATTTAAAAAATATTTATCCTTCAACAAAAATTAAAATCAACATATTAACATGGCAAAAATAATTTAATAAGAATATATTTTTTTAAACAAAAATATTTAAAAAATTATATGTCAAAAAAAAAAAATATCCATATATGTTCTCTCCAAAAAAATATATATATATACCAATGTTCTTTCCATTTTAGATGTAAAACCATAACTTTATACATTTTTAGATCCGTGCATTTATAACGAGCAGTGATTTTGAAGCACCACAAGTTGAAACATTTGCGAGTAGGGCAAAAAAATAATGAATTGTAAAACTGGTGTTATCTCTCTATTGCTCAAGACTTCAGTTGCAATTTATTCTAGTAACATAGAGGACCGTATGCTCAAAAAATTAGCCGTCCGATCTGAAATCTAATGGCCCAGATTTAGTTGCTGAGTTGGGAGATTTAGCCTCCGTCTCTCCGTTTTCTCTTTTATTTTTCCGTTTCGTCTCTCCGTCTCTCCATCAGATGCCTCTGAAATTCAATCTTCTAGCTCTCTCTCCCGCTACGTCTCTCTCACGCGAAGTCCCGCGCTCATGCGACCTCTCTCACACGAAGCAGAGAACAAAGCCGGCCTTCCTTCTCCATGCAAACTGAAGATCACGCCAAGGAAGGTATAGTAAACAACATTTCTCTCATTTTTAATCCATCCCTTCTGGAAAAAGAAAATTGCATGGCTTTATAAATCCTAGATTAAATTTGAGTAAAAATGATTGCCTTCCTTCGTTAATTTAGTGATATTAGGTGACGGAAAGCCAAAGAATTTAATGAACCCTTGAAATTTCTTTTCCTGGTTCAGACTTCCGACGGGGCTAGGTGCTATTTGGCCGATTTTTTCTTTTCCTCTCCCGTCTCTGTTGGTAATCTCTTTACTTATCTAATTCGGTAAGGCTCTTTTCCCTCTTTCCCTCTATCTGTCTTTACGATTTGGTATAATTTTGTTTAAATTTTGGTTTAAAGGTAATTGGTCTGAATGAGGTGTATGATTTTGTAGTTAATTTCGGCTTAATTTCTGATTTAATTCTGCTTAATTTGTTGTTAATTTAATTTACGTGTTGTTTCTAATGCCTTAATTTGACAGCCTTGTACTTGTTCCTACCAGAAGTACGGGCGCGGATCCTCTGGACGTTTTTTTAACACGTCCTTAGGTAGTTTTTGATCGGAGCCGTCCGATTTAATTTCGACGGTTCATTTTTTCGGGAGTGTTAGAATTTACGGGGCTCCTTTTAGCCGTTGAGATTAAATCAAACGGTCCAGATCAAAAAACGTCCACTAGATGGCCATCCAGAGGATCTCGTTCCCCAGAAGTACACCTCAGTTTAATCTCTGATGCTTCATTCTGATTAATTTCTGAGTAAAAAAATGTTATCAAGAGATTATGCTATGTGATTATTTTTTATAAAGTCCAGTTGGTGACTTCAAAATAAGATGTTTTCTATGTTGGTACATAACTTAATATCATTCCTCAATTTTTATTGTTTTGACCTTTTCGTTGACCTGGGTTATGAAAATAGCCTGGTGTGGCAGGATCAATGGTGGGTGTGAGATTTGGTCTCTCAGAGCATATAAAGGATACGAGTGCAATTTTCTCATTGCAATTGGATAACGAAGACTTCAATTTCATTAATGAAGTCTCAACAGTGGGAGATCTCATGAACATCATTGGCGACTGTGGTGATGAATATAGTCGCTTAAGAGAACTGTAGAAGCAATTTTGGGGCTTTGCAACCTGATGTGCTAGTGAATTAGGATTACTATTGGCTATTGGCTTGATTAAGTTGTTTTTCTGTTAATTAGGATTGCTATTGGCTTGATTACGCATGTGAATTTTAATTTGCTGATGTGTTCTAATAAATTTGCTTTTATAGTATTGATTAAGATGCTCTCCTACTAAGTTAATTTATGTGTATTAGACATGTGACTTTTAATTGGCTTGATAATAGGAGCAGACGGTTGGATAAATTTATGTTGTACCATCAACTTTGATACTGAACGCTTAATTAAGATACTGGCAAAGTTGTACCGGACAATTGAAAACCATGGTCGAGTAAAAACAAAAGGCTGAACCATGGTCAAACAGACATGAAAGATACACTATGTTTCAAAATTACATAAACAACAGAGCTTAGGATGCTAATTAATAATTAATAGTTAAGTTTAGAGATACATATCAAACTTGACAGAATAAACTCGTACAGAACTAAAGCATACAAGTTAACTTATTTATTCTCTAATTTGATATTGTCTATAAAAATCGGTACCATACTTGGTACCAAAAACAAGAATAGAGAAAAGACACTAAAAGCAACAACTGAGATATTCTATATTCCTCTCCAATTAAGTATCTCAGGTTCTCTCCTCCAAGCTTAGTAGCTTAGGTGGTTAATGATTTGTCCATCATATGTGGCCCTTCCTCCGTGCACCATGACCGTTTGATCGGTGATTTTGCAAATTGACAAATCTAAATTAACCAATTCAATCTATAAATTGAAATCTCATAGAAAACAAAATTTTATAATTTTTGAAAAAAATTTTCGAATTTTTTAAAGCTTGCCATTTTTTGCTACAAATATAGCTGAGCAAGATTTTGCTGCCACACTTTTGTGATGCCACAAATACCACACTTTATTTATTTTTTTAAATTTCAAAATTTAAAATATAATTATCCGATCCAAACCATTGATCTTGTTTATTTTAACGACGGATGCGTTGTCATAATATTTTATAATTTTTGAAGTTTAGTTGATGCTTGATTAAAATGTCGAAAAATGAACATATTAGAATTAATCTATTATAGCTATTTTGATTCGTTCGTTTTCGACCCCTTAATCAAGTATCAAACAAACTTCAAAAATTATAAAATTTAATCAAGTTCCAAGTGTTTGTCTTTATATGACTTTCAGTTCGAGAAAAGAAAATTATTTTAGAAATAATGCATGCATATTGTTAAATAAATTGTTCTTGTCATGTGTATTTGCTGTGCATTTATGTACTACTTAACCTTAGGATCAAGGCCTGCATGTTTAGTTTAAACAAACAAAACTGTTGACTACAGTTATGTTACCCCACATTGTATTATATTTCTTTTTTATGAATATTTATTTTCTTTTCAAAACTATCAACTGACAATGGCATTATGCTGTTCCACATTGTTTCATTTACTTCTATAATGATTATTATAAGCCATTGACTGACAGGAATAGTATGCTGTTAACTGCTATACAACATATGAGTTAAATACTTCATTGTCTATATTTAATTTTTATATTGAAGAATTATTCATAGCTTATTGTCTACAAATATGTAATTTGAGGAGAAATATCAATACTCTAGCTCAGAAATTGGGATAATTTAAAAAAAAGCTATTAAATTTAAACCCCACTTTCATACATAATGGAGCCAAAACAATATCATATCATGCACAGTAAAGTTATTAGATCTACAGAATGATGAGCAAGAAGGCGGTGGAAGCTGGCGACGACGGTAGCGGCTCTGTGCCAGGGAAGGGCGAGACTATCAATGTGAAGGATGATGTGTCAGCCTTGAAGAGGATGGGGTGCTGCTCCAGTTAGGTATTAATTTTTTTAACACATTCTCTGCTGATTTAAGAAAAGCGACCAAATTTACTAATCAGCGTAGCTAACTCCAGTTTGTTGATCCTTTTTATGTCAGATCGGACGCATTGATAATACTAATAGGGTATCTTTGTTCTTGAATTCCTTTGTTGATCTGAAAAATGCCTTATAATATGATATTTGTGTAGTTAATTAATAAAATGGTTTTAGCATAGTTTCTTCTTTCATTTTGTGAGAGCCCTTCATGTTTTTTCTTACAGTTGATGACTTGTCAGGCCTTGTGTGTGTGTGTGTGTGTGTATTGATTGAATTCATTTGACAAAACTTTAGATGATAAGTTCGTTAGCTTTGCTCTTCATCTTGATATATATGAATCATTTATTGAATTTTTTTTGTTCACCAAAAAGGTCTTTTCTGTGTTCTCTTTTATAGTTTTGGATTCCTTTTCTATGTTATTGCAGGATTTTGTGGTGAAAGGATAAAGAGGGCTCAAGGAGGGGATATTTTTCTAGGGTTCATTAAAAATTCGATTGCAAACTTTTAAGGCCAGGGCGATTTTGTTAGATTTGTTTTTATTTGGAACAAGAGTTCATCCAGATTTTTTCTTACTTACTATGGAGCTGTCTTCTTTTTCCCCTTTCATTACAAGAGTTAGAATGTAAGGTGCTGTCTGTAATTTATGTAGGATTTTAAGTTGGTTTTATTATCAATATTATAAATAAATATGTGTGGATGTCGGGATCCTTTAGTTAAATATCATCCGACACTCCAAGCATTGTGAAGTTGTGCAATAGCATTTTTCTTATTTCTGTAATGTGATACTTTGTAACTAATTATGTGTCGGGTGTTATTGCTCATAAAACTAACTCGATTCAACATAAGAAAAAAATTTGGCAACCCATTGTTTTGTTTCAGATTTTTATGTCCCCTTTATATTTTCACTTTTATCATGTTTCCATCTCTTTTGTGTTTCTTAGAGTTCCTCTCCACCTTAATTTTTCTTCATCATCATTCTTAATTTCGGTTTACAAAATATAAATTAAATTCATTCAATTGAAAATTTTAAAAAAATATCAGATCTTTTACAATATATATATTTTTATTTAAGTCATTTATAAACATATTATATTTCATGAATAATATCAACATAATATAAATCATATTAATCATATTATTTCAGATAACTATAACTATAACTATATTTACACACATATAATTTTTCTTTAAATTGATCAAACTCTTTAAATTTGATCAAATCAAATTACCTACAATAACTAAACTATATTTCTAAATATAAATATATCTTAACCATATATCAAAAAATGAACATAATTAAACTATCGAAATATAATAAAAACATTTTTATTATAGATATTTACATCGAGCGAACCTCGATATGGCTATCTAGTTTAGCTAAAGTTGCGTTTGATTTGCTACACGAGGTCTTGTTTCTGGCACCGGCTCACATTTTCTGTTAGCATAACGGAGAATTTCCACTACCAAATTTAATAGTGTTTTCGTGTTCTTTTTGCTGAACTCATATGACAAACAATTGAAAATTGATTTACCTTGGCGTCAAATTACATAAACCGAAATGAAATAAAGGCGCTAAAGTAAGATTTGCCATTATGTTTTGGGTATTAGCACCTGGCACATTGATTGCTTTGATGAATTGTACGGTATTTGAATCAAATATATTTCGCCAAATGAGGTCCAGAAAATTAAGTAATAGTTTTGCGAAAATAGCTAAAAAAGCCTGGAGGTAATTGGTTTCTTATATTTATCACTAATTACCTTAAAATTTATCGTACAAAAGAAACATAAATTTAAGACATTCCTTGTGCAATTGAATACCACATATGAGCAAGCTAATAAGTTCGAAACTCTATTGGCAAGAAAATAGGGTGGAAAAAGGATCACACTTACTAAAATTGAACTTGCCATAACTTTTCAATAACAGCAGCATGGAAAATTAGGTACTCGAACACCAAAATTTAACACAATAAACTATATGACAGTTAAAATTACTTACGGATATTGGTTGCTTTGATACCATGCTATAAATAGGATACAAGTTGGTACTTGGCAGCTCAATGAGGTACAAAATGTGAAACTTGATCTTCCCAGCTCAATAAGGTGCAAAAGGGTCTGGCTTCTTGAAATATGTCAAAGATGACAGTAAAAACTGATTTCAGTGATGGGGTTCATCTACAAGTTATCTTCCATCTCGCATCTCCGAGATAATCTTCTTAACTTCATCTGGATTCTTACAATTGCTTAATGCATTTAGAAATATGTCAAAGATGACATCATCTGGTTTCAGGCCTTGGTTCCTCATCTTCTCAACCAATCGCAGAGCCTCATTGAGTCTGCCAATTTTACAATACCCGTTGATTAACACACTGTAACTATGTTGATTCGGCTCAATGCCTTTTTCAGCCATGGTATCTAAAAGGACAATTGCTTCATCAAGACGACCTTCCGAAACATAACCATGTAATAAGGATGTGTAAGTGATTACATTAGGTTTCTTCCCGCTTTTCTCCATTAAACTGACAACCTTTTCTGCTTCGCAGGTTACACCATGCTTGCACAGGCAACCAATCAATGCAGTGAAAGTAACTACATTTGGTGAAATGCCCTGACTTGTCATCTTGCGGAATATTCCAATTGCGTGACTCCACTCACCAATAGAAGACAACCCATGGATTAGACAAGTGTATGTGGCAACATTTGGCATCACTCCCCTCTCTATCATCTCATGAAGAAGATTTGAAGCACGCAAAAAGGCCACTTTTTTGCAACACGCATCAATTAAGGTAGTGTATATATAGGCATTTGCTTCAAGTCCACAGGTAATATACTCTTTATATACTTTAAATGCCTTGTCAATGTCACCGTCTCGACAGAACCCGAGAATAAGGGCATTGCAGGTACGGTCATCTGGAAGCACTCCTTTGGAAATCATTTCTTTGAACATCTCCAAGGCACTATGCACCTTACCCTGGTAACAAAGGCTATGAATGAGAATAGTGTAGGTAATCACATTAGGAAGAAGTCCTTTTGCAACTATTTCATCAAAAATTCTCAAAGCACTATCGGTGTCACCGTGGTTGCAGAGGCCATCAATAAGACTGTTGTACGTAATTAAATTGGCTACAATTCCACGCTCAGACATTTCTTCAAACTTTTTTTGTGCTTCGATAACATCCCCATTCTTGCAAAAACCATCAATTAAAAGGTTAAATGTGGTCAAGGTAGGCGCTATAGATTCAGAAACCATTTCTTCAAACATCATCCGAGCCAATGCAACATCGCCCTCTCTGAAAAATCCATGGATGAGAATGTTGTAGGTTACAACATCGGGCTTACAGCAACTGCCTTCTTTTACCATCTGTCGACATAGCTCAAGACCCTTCCTAGCGTTACCATTGCTACAAAGACCATCTATGATCGTGCTGTAAGTGATCAAATCGGGAGCACATCCCATTAAAGGCATTTTAGCAAACACCTTAGCTGCAACACCAACTTGTTTCATTGCACAGAGCCCATTGATAAGAGAACCGAACATGATGGTATCGGCACCGCAACCATGTCTCAAGGACTGGCCAAGCACGCAGAATCCGAGATCCACTCGACGCATGCGACAGCAGCTATCGAGGACGAGGCCGAAGGTATGGACGGTTGGGGAGATGCTTCTTTTGTGTCTGATTCCCATCAAGCGATTGAAGAGATCGAGTACGGTTCGGTAGCGGTTGGGATGCTTTGACTTGGCAATGGATTTGAGCACGCCGTTGATGGCAATGATGGACGGTGGGTGATTAATATTGTCGGGAGAGAGCAGGCGGTGAAAGCGAGAGATGTACTCCTCCAGTTGAAGGTTCTCCGCATGGCGTCGTTTCTTCACCAGATCCTGAAGATGGCCAGAGAATGGCTGGCCTACCTTGGCACGCATCAGATCAAATTATTAAGGTCGCAAGGAAAGCACCTGCCTTTTGTTTTCTCTAGTAAAGTGGAGAGTGGAGAGTGGGAACTGAAAACAGTGAAAAGTGCAATGACCTGTAGATTCATTACGCTAGGCTCAAATCATTGTAGCCCACTGCATTTGTGGGCTTTCCAAGGTTCTGAACCTTTCCGATTCAATTTTTTGGTTCTCTTTTTCTTTCCTTTTTTTTCCCTGCAAGAGTGAAAAAATCATCTTTAGCGCTCTAAAGTTTTGAAATTTTAACTTTTTACTGAGGCCATTGAATTTATAATTTTAATTAAATGAAAGTAGCATGACAGCATGACAGAATTGACAGGATGCCGGAACAAGTAAATAATAGTAACATCCAACGAAGAGAGAGAAACTGCAAGTACTTTTTCTAAAACCCGAAGATGATAATTTCCATTGTCTATTTTGGAACATTTTTGTTCACTGAACAACGGAATCATATCATATCTTGACTTATATGCTCCTTTCACCTTGACTCATTTCTTCTTATGTAAATGAACCATTGGTTAATTTAAAGAAGTTAAATACCAAAAGTGAAAAGTTGAGGAGCAGAAAAAAATTAAAGAGCCATAAAATCCATAAATAAAAAAATATGGAAGAGAATGGCCAACAGGAAAAGAAAATATATTGGAGAGGAAAACTCTAGTAGATATTAGTGAAAAGAAATTCAAGCAATTTAAACAAATATTTTATTCATAAAAACTGAAATTACATTATATGCCATAGAAAAATTTAGAGGGAGATTATTATTATATAATCTTATTTACTTAGAGCTACGAGGATGAGAAAAGAATGAAACATGGAAGAGGGATCTAAGCAGCAAGAAAGAGATAGAGATATGGTAGAAATGAAATTAGGAAGGGATACAAAAGTTAAAAATAGTGTGCTGCTAAATAAATATTTATTAGTGAAATTGGTCAATTTTATGAGCAATACTATCCGACTCACAAAAAATCATAGAGTATTACGTTGTAAAAATCGAAAAAAATACTATTTAGCAATGTTTGGAGTTTTGGACTAGATTTAACAAATTAATTCCCACACCCACACATCTTTATTTAGTATACTAGCAGCAGTGCCCGCTCAATGTGCGGGCGGACTTTAAAATGTTATATATTTCAAAATAGTTAAAAACTTTCAGTATATATTTTTTTATGTGAATTTTTTTGTTCTTAAAAAATTACGGTACACATTATATAATAAGAACTTTTATCATCAAATGAAATCATAAATTTTCAAGAGATACCTTAAGACATGAGTAAAAAAAAAAAAAAAAATCTTGCTTAATTCATTATACAACATAGAAAAATAGATTAAACAACCTAAATCCTTTTTTTGTCGTCTCCATGGCATTTGTCGTCATTTTTGTCGTAGATAATCTTACTAATGTCTTAGTTGTTGCTTTGAAAAGAGGTAGGGACAAACCGCAGGCGTGCTTCCTCAATATAATTATATAAGTTCACAATAAATTGTTGAAAGAGGCAAGATGATTCACCATTCATAATGTGGATACATTTTTTTTTGCTCGATGAATTATACTCGGTTCAATCTTACTCTATCAATTTTTCATAGGTTATTGTTCTATTACAAGTTTGAGCTTTAAATAAATTTCAAAAGAAAGACGCTGAATCAATCTTCCATTTAAAACAAAATACTTTTGTCCCCAAGTAAACCTAGCTTACTTGAATCATTTATCATTTAGTTACTAATCTATTTCTAATATTCTTTTTTCCTTTTATGTTTACGGAATTTATATGCAAATTAATCATGAGTTGGAGCATTTGATAACGTTTCCAAATTTCTCATTATAATCTTTCATTTTTACTCCAATTGATGATGCTAAGGAATTATATCTGATCTAAAGCAAAACCTAGGTCAAAATAAAACCTCGACTCTACCGATCTAATCTTATGTGGTACAGCTTGAGGGTCGAATCCACAGGGACGGTACAATTGAATACTAAATTTTACTTTCTCACGAAAGCTAGACAAGACAATTTTTGGTGTTTTTGGTATAAAAGGAGACAACTAACTAAATGCAATAAAGTAATGTGTTTTTGAAGTTTTAGATGATAAAATATGCAAGGTAATGCCTTAGGGGTTTAGTTTCATCTGTAATTAGGTCATGGAGTGTCAAACCACCAACTTTCGTTGCTGGACTCGACTTATGCGGCGCACAAAACCACCATTCGGCCTACCGTTCTTGGTTTCCCAACCGAACAGCCAGCCGAATGACTACTTTGTACGTCGCATACTCCACGTAAGTGTTGTATTCTTGGTCCATGCTTGTTACCACGTGCTGTGAAGGGTCTGGTGACGTACCTAAACTCGCTAACCTATGATTTTCACCTTAGACAAGGGTTTGGTATCGTACTAACCTAACACCTCTTGAATGCTAACCTAACTTTCGTTGGGTTGATTATTCAAGTTCACTTGTTGTGGTTCTAGAGATATCTAACTAACTATCGTTACTTAGAAACTTTGTCTTTCAACTTAGTTGGTTTATCTTTCGATTTCTAACCTACCTCATGATAATCTTGTTAATTAACCCATTAATTCAAATATTAAGACCCTAACTTAGACGTGCGCATTCATCAAGTAGGAAATAATGATCAACAAGTCAAATAACAAGATATGAAAATACCAATAAGCAAATCACAATAGTACTGTGCATAAATCAAGTCTACAACATCCCTAAATAATGAATTACTCCTACATCCCTAAGACACAACAAAAACTAGCCTAACATGATTGCAAAACAAACAATAACAATAATAAAATAAGATACAAACTTCATCCGATCAAATATAAAGAGAAAGGAAGAAATAAACCAAGTATCCTTTCAAACTCGAAATACCGAACGTCCGAAGTCGTGGTTGGATCAGTTCTACTGCCGTCGCGCCTAGAATCGCTCCAAGATCGCTATCATGGTCGAGTGCTGCATGGAAAGGTGGAATCTCGCGCCTTTCGGTGCGAGAACGGCGGTGGAAAATGGATGGTGTGTTCAGATTCCCTTCTCCAAGGCAGAGGAAGGCTTTCTATAGTAGTTAGAGGCGTGCTAGGGCAGAGGGAGAAGTTTCCCTAGGTGGAATCTTGCCAAAACTCGCTGTACACCTTCCAAACGTGGCCGTTCTGGATATTCCAGGCCGAACAGTAGGCCGAATGGCCTCAAAATCATCTTATCTTGCGGGGTATAAAGGCCAGGAACCTTCCTTAGATGATAACTTGCCAAAACAACGATTTACATGTGATGAAAACTTATATTTCGTGACCATTCGGCTGGGCATTCGGCAGAACAACAGGCCGAATGGGTCAAAACCGATGCGGGCTGAGAGCTACGCAGGCCAGGCATGAGTCATCTGGCTTGTACAATGTTGGAGCACGTTGTGTGAGGTCTTCCTTCAATTCTCTAATTGATTTCCTTGCATCGTTTGCTCCAAAATCCTTGATTATTGAGTCGTTTCCACCAAAAACCTACAAAATAGTCGAGAAGCAGCGGCAGTACCGAATCTTGGCAAATAGAGCATATAATCACAGTGAATATAATGGGTTGAGTCATAATTTAGGTGTAAAGTCCGGCCTAAACATCTATATAAATGAGAGATATCAAATCCCCCCAAACTTAAACCTTGCTTGTCCTCAAGCAATACTCTAAACTTAGGAAGATTGACTATACCTAATCATTAATTCAATCGTTATGCATAATTGAAAAGTTAATTAATTGCGCTTCCAAGTTCACAACGCACGAGACAACAAAGGTTATTTGAGAAAACTATCGCAACATAAGACTTCAAGTAAAATCTCAATTAGTATGTATAACTCATGGCCTCAAAAAGATGCAATTTTTAATTCATAGGATCCTAGCTTCTCTTCATTAATCAACACGCAACTTCAATTTCTTTTGTCCGTTCTTTTCTCTGTCTCACAAAAATTTGTAAAGAAATTTTATCAAAGTTAAAAATTTTATAATGAATTCTTCTCAAAATCAATTTCATTTTCACCAATTTGTTTGTGCAAGTCGAGTCGTGGTGATTTACATCACTTAGGGTTTTACGCTATTGGGACTTAGATTGAGCTACCAGCACATGACATGCTGGGGAGATCAAACAGATAATCGCACGACCAAGGCCACGGTACACTTGGGCCAGGGCTCCTAGCAGTTTCCGTAATCCTTTCTCCAATTATTTGTGGAAGATTAAACAGGTTATCACACGACCAAGGCCACGGTACACTTGGGCCAGGGCTCCTAGTGACACCCGTTATCATGTCTTGATTTGTTAGGATTTTATTGAAGTCCCTTCGCACCCTCATGTTCACAACTATTTAGATTTATTTCAATTTAAGTTTGCTCGTTGGTGATTCAAGCATTTAAGAACAATTTCACGCTATCCAAATTCATCTTATAATTTTCAAAATTGATAAAACCTCTTTTTAAACAAAAGTTTGCAAGACACAAATCCGTTCACTCGATAAAAATTCGTGAAGATTGACTAACAGTGTTTAACAATTTCAAGCAACCAATTTCAGATCCTAAAAATTTCAAAATAGTTCAATTAAAGCCAAAAGTTATACAAACCAATTGAACAATAACTTGAACCCTCGTGTTTTCGAAAAGTTCGTCAAATAACCATAAAACGAATTCAAAATCATGTGAATCTCGACCTAATCTGTCAAATTATCAATAGGAACAAAATGGATGCACAACCAATTAAATTTTCAATCAATTCACATGTGAAACAGTGTAAAAACAGAGGCGTTCGGCTTATTGTTCTGGATATCCCAGCCGAATGGTACCAAGAACAGTGAGCAAACAGCGTGAAAATTTGCCAAATTTTTTTCAATTTTGCCTTAAATCCCCTAAAATCCCCCCCAAACTTAAAATAAAGCATTGTCCTCAATGCAATCACAGAGATAAAAATAAAAAGTAGGGAAAGAGAAATTAACCGAATCAAGGCGTGGGTTTTGACATGAATTCGGCACTGTTTGGCATGGGGCGGCGTGAGAGTAACGTGGCTGATTTTATTGTGGCATGCAACTCACATGAGGTCGTGCGTGGGTCTCATATTCTTTCTAGACCCGTGGTGCTCTAGCGTGTGTCGCAAGTAGGACGTCCACAATGAATAAAAACCTACACATCCAACAATGAAATCCAATCCAACCATGAGAGTTTTTTTTTTTTTTTAGAAAATTTAAACAAATAAATAAATCAAAATTTTAGAACTTGGGTTGCCTCCCAAGAAGCGCTTGTTTTAGGTCACGAGCTTGACCTCCTCTCGTGTTCATCTTATCTTCACTTTACGCCCAGTGAATGCATCGTAGTTCTTCCAAAAATGATTGAGCGAGATTCTTGAAACATGCTTGGTGTTCTCCTTCGTGATTGTGTGCATAATTTGTTCAACTGTAATGCGATACTTGATTTGCGGTTTGCTACCATTTATCGCATTAGTATTCTCCAAGCATTTCTCAAGTTGAGGGCTCAAGTCGAATTTGGTGAGCTTGTCATTTGTCGCGTCGGATGCCTCGACTTCGAGAGGTTTGTCACCATCTTCCTTCTTCTCAAATTCATCAATAATGGGACTTATTGGAGAATCCTTCAATTCCAACTCATTAGATTTTTCAATATAAGTTAATCTAAGTGGAATGAAAATTGGGATAGCAATAGACAAAGGTGCTACATACTTTGGTTCTTCATTTTTCTCTTGTTTTTCATTTGTTTCAAATTGAGTATCATCATCACTATCAGTCTCGTAGTAAATCGCAATTTCTTTTAGAGAACTAAAACTTTCTAATTCTTCATTACCTCGCAATGTCATTTTATCATTTTGTTCATCTTGTGATCTATATGAGAAGCACGTTTCTTGGACAATTTCATTCTCAAGCATCTTTTCTACTTGTGTAGCATATTTGTCAAGATTGTTAAACTTTGATGATAGAGAATTCAATCTTCCAAGAATTTCCTCATTTTTCTTTATTTGATTAGCCATAAAATCTTCAAACTTTAATTCATCATTTGACATTTGCAAAGGTAATTGAGAATTATTAGTTTCAGAAAAGAAAGTCGACCTAGAGTCATGTCGAGACATTGAGCTTTCATTATAGCAAGAAAAACGAGATTTATTAGTCAAACCAGAGTTGTATGCGTTGTGCATGGGTCTTGCACCAAGACGTTCGGCCTGCCATGTGGTTGAGTGCATGCCCAAATGCCTCTTTCGTGCAGCTAGTGATGTGCCACTGCCTACACGTCGCATATCATCGTGTCTCTCCTCACGCATTGCCCTTATTATGTCGTTCACCGCATTAACTTGATGCTTGAGTTGAGCCATGGGAAGATTGGGTTCCATCATGTCATGGGGTGCATGCTCCATTTCATAAGTGCAAGGGTCCTGGTGCTCACTCCAATTGTCGTCCATCTCATCATCAAAATCCTGAAAAGAACGAAACATGGCGATACAAGTAAAAAAAATTTCTTAAAAAAAATATATATATAAATAAAATAAAAGATACAATGTCTAGTCTTTTGTTACTAAAATAAATTCTAATATCAACACCGTCCCCGGCAACGGCGCCAATTTTGATCTAAAGCAAAACCTAGGTCAAAATAAAACCTCGACTCTACCGATCTAATCTTATGTGGTACAGCTTGAGGGTCGAATCCACAGGGACGGTACAATTGAATACTAAATTTTACTTTCTCACGAAAGCTAGACAAGACAATTTTTGGTGTTTTTGGTATAAAAGGAGACAACTAACTAAATGCAATAAAGTAATGTGTTTTTGAAGTTTTAGATGATAAAATATGCAAGGTAATGCCTTAGGGGTTTAGTTTCATCTGTAATTAGGTCATGGAGTGTCAAACCACCAACTTTCGTTGCTGGACTCGACTTATGCGGCGCACAAAACCACCATTCGGCCTACCGTTCTTGGTTTCCCAACCGAACAGCCAGCCGAATGACTACTTTGTACGTCGCATACTCCACGTAAGTGTTGTATTCTTGGTCCATGCTTGTTACCACGTGCTGTGAAGGGTCTGGTGACGTACCTAAACTCGCTAACCTATGATTTTCACCTTAGACAAGGGTTTGGTATCGTACTAACCTAACACCTCTTGAATGCTAACCTAACTTTCGTTGGGTTGATTATTCAAGTTCACTTGTTGTGGTTCTAGAGATATCTAACTAACTATCGTTACTTAGAAACTTTGTCTTTCAACTTAGTTGGTTTATCTTTCGATTTCTAACCTACCTCATGATAATCTTGTTAATTAACCCATTAATTCAAATATTAAGACCCTAACTTAGACGTGCGCATTCATCAAGTAGGAAATAATGATCAACAAGTCAAATAACAAGATATGAAAATACCAATAAGCAAATCACAATAGTACTGTGCATAAATCAAGTCTACAACATCCCTAAATAATGAATTACTCCTACATCCCTAAGACACAACAAAAACTAGCCTAACATGATTGCAAAACAAACAATAACAATAATAAAATAAGATACAAACTTCATCCGATCAAATATAAAGAGAAAGGAAGAAATAAACCAAGTATCCTTTCAAACTCGAAATACCGAACGTCCGAAGTCGTGGTTGGATCAGTTCTACTGCCGTCGCGCCTAGAATCGCTCCAAGATCGCTATCATGGTCGAGTGCTGCATGGAAAGGTGGAATCTCGCGCCTTTCGGTGCGAGAACGGCGGTGGAAAATGGATGGTGTGTTCAGATTCCCTTCTCCAAGGCAGAGGAAGGCTTTCTATAGTAGTTAGAGGCGTGCTAGGGCAGAGGGAGAAGTTTCCCTAGGTGGAATCTTGCCAAAACTCGCTGTACACCTTCCAAACGTGGCCGTTCTGGATATTCCAGGCCGAACAGTAGGCCGAATGGCCTCAAAATCATCTTATCTTGCGGGGTATAAAGGCCAGGAACCTTCCTTAGATGATAACTTGCCAAAACAACGATTTACATGTGATGAAAACTTATATTTCGTGACCATTCGGCTGGGCATTCGGCAGAACAACAGGCCGAATGGGTCAAAACCGATGCGGGCTGAGAGCTACGCAGGCCAGGCATGAGTCATCTGGCTTGTACAATGTTGGAGCACGTTGTGTGAGGTCTTCCTTCAATTCTCTAATTGATTTCCTTGCATCGTTTGCTCCAAAATCCTTGATTATTGAGTCGTTTCCACCAAAAACCTACAAAATAGTCGAGAAGCAGCGGCAGTACCGAATCTTGGCAAATAGAGCATATAATCACAGTGAATATAATGGGTTGAGTCATAATTTAGGTGTAAAGTCCGGCCTAAACATCTATATAAATGAGAGATATCAATATCGTATGGAACTTATATGGTACAATTAAAGGAAATCAAAACATGTGCACATAATGTGGAAATGAGAATAAAAACGATAATAGATGCTTAGACTAAAAAGATATATATGTCTTACACGGAAACATATCATAGCACCATTAATGGTTTCATGAAGGAAATACAGAATCAATAAGAGAGCTTATATTTGGAATTAGACGAATCAACCATATCAAATATTAATCGGAAAAGGAAAATTTTAATACGCCTGGTGATACCTTCCATTTAATTAATTCTTTAGCAATGGGAAACAATCTCCATGTAAAATTTCATAACTATGTTTGTGGTGCGCAAATTGAACATAGGTGAGGTATTTATACAACACAATACTTAGGCTCTTAAGTTTTTTTTTTTTTCTTCCTATATATACATATACACAGATATATATATAAAGGATTGGATAAAATCAAAGAAAAATGGCTCAATTATCAGAAGACTCGTGTGAGGTAATAACAGGTGGCATGTTCTTGTTTATCAAAGCTATACACTACCAGAAAAAAGGGATTTAACACCACCTCATTAGCACCCATTTTTTTGAATAACTGGTGTTAGAAAGAATCAGTGGCATAATCGATATTTAATTAAAACTAGGTAACACCGGTTTTCATAAATTAATGGATTAAAAAATTAAAATTATTATAATGTGAACCGGTTATTTGGAAAACGAGGTGCAAATTTATTTGTAAGTTGTGCACCGGTTATTATATAATAACAGGTGCTAACATTAAAACAATCGATGCGCACCGGTTCTTATATAACAACAGGTGCAAATCTTATTATAAGTTTTACACCGGTTATTATATAATAACAGGTGCTAACGTTAGAACAACCAAGCGCACCGGTTATTATATAATAACTGGTGCAAAACTTACAAATAGATTTGCACCTGTTTTTCCAAATAACCGGTTCACATTGTACAATATTTTAATATTTAATTTATTTCTGTATAACTTTATCAGTATATTTTTTAAAGCCGGTGCAAGACAAAAATTAGGGTATTCTCCTCTCCATCTCTTGCGGATCCATCAATGCCACTTGTTGCGCCTCCATAGCCGATTACCACCTCCATTTATTTCTCCAACAAACCAGTTCAAAAAAAATTCCAAAAATCACAAAATTAATAAAAAAATAGAAAATAGAAAGAAGAAGATAAGGAGAGTAGATGGAAAGTTTTCAAGTTTGAATTTGAGCTATATTCGGTAAAGTTCCATTTTTTTTCTTTATTACTTTGATTTTTAAATAATTTAGAATTAAATTGATAACTAATTAGCTTTATTTGATCTTGAATTTAGATCTTCTTTGTCCTTCCAACCCCTTCTACTTGTGATCGTCACCATCTCCTCCTCTTCTTACCATTTTGAGGTTTAATTTCTAATCATTAATTAATTTCTTTATTTATTCCAAGCAAGATGCATATTTACCATTAATTAGCATTTGCATATTGATTGTATTGTCATATAGGACCAAAATACCGGAACAATACTAAATTTAGGTCGTAGCCCGTCCGAGATTAATCCATTAGGGATTAATCTCGGATAGTCCTCATTTTTTGGGACTGCTCTTTGGATATTCTGTCTCATTTAGGATAGCGAGTGGTACGCTAGATGCAATCTGGTGTTTGAGAAAAATTCGACGGCATTTCCTCTTATGTTCCCACGGATGCGTCCACACGAGCAATCGTGTGTTGACGTATCCAGGGAACATAAGGGGAAATGCTGTCGAATTTTTCTCAAACACCAGATTGCATCTAGCGTACCCTCGCTAATGAGACAGAGTATCCAAAGAGTGGGTTAGGATGGTGACCGGCCCAAAAAAACCTCATGTGATAAATCGACCTACAACCTTGATCTTGAACCTTTACCTTAAATCTTGACATGTGAAACACTTTTTCTCTTCAGATGGATCATCGCATGTGGATGTATGGAATTAATCGAACTACACCAGAATATATTAATGGGGTGGAGGAATTTTTGAAATTTTCAACAAGTCACATGAAATTAAGTGGTGAAAAGAAACTTCGTTGTCCTTGTTATGATTGTCAGAACATGGAAAGATTTGATGATGTGAAGGAAGTTAAGAGTCATTTGATTAAGAGAGGATTTATGGAAAAACCACGATATTATCGATGGATATGGCATGGAGAGTTAGGCGAAGAATATTTAAATGTCCAGGCTAGTATGAATGTATTGGATTTAGAAACTAATAATGTAGGGAATGAATTTGATGTTGAAAGTGCAGCAAACTTAGATCCGGTCATTGATGTAGAACCTATGGAAAATCTAAATGTAGAATGTAATGATGATTTGGATGAAATGATGAATGATATGGCAGCAAATTTTGTTGATGTTCCTGAAATTTATGAAAAATTGGGCAATGAATCTAAGATACAATTATTTCCTGGTTGTACAAAATTTTCAAAAGTTACTGCTGTTTTTAAATTGTATAATATAAAGGCCAAAAATGGATGGAGCGACACAAGTTTCACAGCTTTACTCAAACTCTTAAAAGACATGCTTCCAGAAAATAATGAGTTACCAGATTCAGTTTATAAGGCAAAAAAATTATTGTGTCCTTTGAGTTTGGAAGTAGAGAGAATTCATGCATGTCCGAATGACTGCATACTATACCGAAATGAGTACGGTCATTTGGATAAATGCCCACAATGTAATGCGTCACGGTACAAACCAAGGGACGATGATCAAGTTGAAGATAGGAAAAAAAAGCCAGCTGCTAAGGTGTTGTGGTATTTGCCAATAATACCACGGTTTCAGCGTCTTTTCTCTAATCCAAGAGATGCTAAACTACTAAGGTGGCATGCAGATTGTAGAAAACAAGATAAAATGTTACGACACCCTGTCGACGCTTCTGAATGGAGGAACATAAACAGAAGGTTTGAGCAATTTGGCAGTGATCCTAGAAATTTGAGATTGGGGCTATGCACTGACGGGATGAATCCTTACGGCATCATGAGTAGTGGTCAGACTACATGGCCAGTTTTATTGTGTATTTACAACCTTCCTCCATGGTTATGTATGAAAAGAAAATACATGATGATGTCGTTGTTGATCTCGGGTCCTAAACAACCAGGCAATGATATAGATGTGTTCTTGGCTCCCTTAATAGAGGACCTTGATAAATTGTGGAGGAACGGGGTGCAGGTATTTGATTCACATCTGCAAGAAAATTTCACTCTCCGTGCCATGATATTCTGTACGATTAATGATTTTCCCGCGTATGGTAACTTGTCGGGTTACAAGAACAAAGGAAATAAAGCATGTCCTATTTGTGGTGAAGGTACTCATTCTCTCAGGTTGAATAATTGTAACAAAACCGTTTATTTAGGACACCGTCGGTTCCTTCCACCGGATCACCGACATCGGCGAAAGAAGAAAACATTTGATGGTAAGGTCGAGATGGGGAGAGCACCAATGCCATTATCTGGCAAAGAAGTATTTGCTGTAGTAAAAGGTGTCAAGGTCAAATTCGGTAAACCATTTGCAAAAAAACTTCCGAAAGGCATATGGAAAAAGAAGTCTATTTTTTGGAATCTTGAATATTGGCCGTATCTGGAGATTAGGCATTGCCTGGATGTGATGCATATCATTAAGAACATCTGTGAAAGTTTGGTTGCTTGTTTATTGAATATTTTAGGAAAAACAAAAGATGGCATCAATGTAAGAAAGGATATGGTTGAAATGGGAATTCGGTTGGAGTTAGCAGCACAGGAGGATAATGGTAAAAAACGAGCTTTCTTACCTGCAGCAAAATTTTCTCTATCAAAGGATGAGAAACTCAGTTTGTTGAATTGCCTGAAGTCAATCAGGGTTCCAACTGGTTATTCCTCGAATATATCAAGGAAAGTTTCAATTAAGAACTATAAATTAATTGGTATGAAGTCACATGACTATCACGTCCTGTTGACCCAATTGCTCCCAGTTGCCATTCGAGGAATACTCTCCGATGAGGTTAGAACCACCATTACTAAGTTGTGTCACTTTTACAACTCGATTTGCTCCAAAGTGATCGATCCTACAACACTCGATGACTTGCAGGCCGAAGTTGTGTTGACCCTTTGCGAGCTCGAGATGTATTTTCCACCGTCGTTTTTCGACTCAATGGTGCATTTGACCATTCATTTGGTCAGGAAAATAAAAATGTGTGGTCCAGTATTTTTGCGATACATGTATCCTTTTGAGAGAGCAATGGGTCAATTGAAAGGGTTAGTTCGAAGCCGATCTCAACCTGAAGGAAGCATAGTCGAATGATATATTGGTGAAGAGGTTATTGAATTCTATACTGATTATCTAGAAGGAATTGAATCCATTGGTCGACATCCTTGAGATACTGAAGAAAGATTGGGTCAAAGTCTCTATCCAGAAAGTTTTCTGCATGTAAGACTTTTCAAACTTAACAATTTTGAATCATACATTATATTAAAAAATAACCGAGATATATATTATATGCATGCAGGTTAGCGGCACATATTTGTAGGTCTTTCTCTCTTTCAAACATCTTGTTTATGGATCCAGAACTGTGTGTAGCAGCAAATACAGAGGTGGATTTCAATGGAATGTCAAGTTACATCACAAATTTCATTATAAGTGTCAAAGATGCGTCCTCCTTCATTTTTTTGCCATACCTTGAGAGGTTAGAGTATTAACCTATTAAAGTTTAATATGGTTAAATTACTTATTCTTCCTAATAACTCTATCTCACAAGATTAAATATGTTATTGTAGAGTACATTGGTATCTTCTTATCATCCAAATCTCTGGACCTGTTGTTTATGTTGTGGATTCTTCAAATCCTGAAGGTGTGCCACATTTAGAAATCAAGACAGCACTTGATACGTAAGTAACTTTCCATTCTACCCAACACAATTACTTTCATATTTAAGTTGAATTAATATAGTAGTGACATTTAATTTGAGTTAAGAATGCATTGAGTATGGTACTCACGTGTACCAGTGAGATGGAAATTAAATAATAATTTTATTTGTGTCAAAGTATTTTTTAGGTTCAGTAAGCATAGTAGTAGCATCAATTTAGAGTTTACAATGCAATTTGGATTGGTACTTGCATGTACAAGTGAAACCAGAAAAGAAATAGTGACTATAGAGTGCTGCTTTTACAGCCACTCTTGAAAGTACTTAATTTATTGGATGCTCACTTTCTATACAGAATGCACACTTGCTATGTAAGCATTTACATTCTTAACTCAATTTGTTTATTTATTTGTCTACAGAGCACTGCGACATTATTGGATGCAACATAATAGAAACAAGCGTGGCACGAGGTTTTGTTGGACTCAAATTAAGGTACAAAACTTGAACTTATGAAATTAACCAATTGATCTGTGCAACTTGTGATTGCTTAGTTTGGGTGTTGTGACTTGATGATGCTACATGAATAAATTTATAGTTGTAAAAGGGTATGGCTTCAAATAAGAACTTGGGTATGCTCTTTTGGGTCTGTGAAAGGATTTTGTGACTTGATGGAAGCATGGTACACGCTATGTACCAGCTTCTAAGTACTTAGATGGGTATCAAGGTCTGGGGTAAATTGTGATTTGTTGTTGGAATGATCTCAAGTCAATGGGGGTATGGTTTAATTTTATATGCCAATAGAACTTATATGATGCAAATGTGATTTAGAATTGTTTATGGTACTTTGAATTTATGTGAAAATAATGAGAAATTAATAGAGTTCTTTTATTTTCTGCCTTAGGGTCCTACACAACCAGATGGGAAACAATGTGGCTATTATGTGATGAGATCGATGTATAACATCGTAAACAATTACCACAAGTTAGACAAATTGCCTTTGGTACGTAAATCATCATCTATTTTATGTTTTTCTCATTTCTTAGATCATGTTGTTCAATTTATTTACAGGATTTTTATTTTATTTGGTTAAATGTATGCAGGTTCTTCCACCAGGTCCAGATCATGAGTATCAAGATAAGGAAATTGATGAGGTTAGAGAAATGTTGGCTGAGTTCATGAGGAAAATTATTTGATTTTATTATGATATATGCTTTGTCTATTTTGGCCTATGTGTTGTCTGTTTTGGCCTATGATATATGTTGAGTCCATGGATTGGTATAATATATAGCTTAGTTTGGGTGTTATTACTGTTTTAGATATGATATTAAGTGAATGCATGCTTTTGTGATTGTATTACTCTTGATTATGACTGGATATCAATATGACTAATTTTAGTTAATTTGTATGCATGATTGTTATGTTAAATTGAATTAAATATGTATTATTATTTGTTTGATTGAATGTTTAATTATCAATATGTGATCGTTTGATGATTGGAATTCATTGTGACTGGATGCATGATTGAAAATATAACATGATATATGGTTAGCAACATGGGGTAGCCACAGAGAAACAGGCGCTATATGCCAAAAAAACATAAAAATATTTGTACATGTTATCATTCGAAAATCGATTTAAAACTTGGCATTTGTTGTAATATCAAAACTGGTTCAAAAGTTCACAATTTGCACCTGTTTTTATATCAAAACCGATACAAAACTGTAATCCTTAGCACCTGTTCTGATATTATAACAGGTTCTAAACGTTCACAATTTGCATCTGTTTTTATATCAAAACCGGTGCACAATTATAATCCTTAGCACCTGTTCTTATTTCATAACTGGATCAAAATTTAACAATTTGCACCTGTTTTTATATCAAACCCGGTGCAAAACTCTAATCCTTAGCACCAGTTATTATAAAAAACCCGATGCTAATATTCTCATTTACACCGCCTCAATTACACCGGTTACAATACTATTTACACCCCCCTCCATACGCACCCCTTAGAAACCCGTTGCTAATCCAATTTAGAAATCGGAGCGAATGACTTTTTTTCTGGTAGTGATAGATGAGTCATATGATTAAGGCGGCAAGTGTAAAAAGAACATACAAGAGATAGGTCAAAGCTAGTCAATTTAATTCATCTTTTACCCCTTCGACCAAATAGAATATTACAATTTTGATTACTCAAATGTCTAACTATTCTGGTCAACTATGGTCAAACCTTAAAGAATGAACGGGTGTTAAGGGGTGCTATAGAAAAAATTGATCAGAGAAAAAATTTGCGAGCAAGCGGAATCGAACTCCTGCGAATCAAATTCGCGATCAAATTTAATTTTGACCCAGCGCCCAGACGGTTTGTAGTTAAAAGGGTCAAAATCTGGACCACAGATCATATTAGATTAACAAAATCAATGATCTACATTTGACATTAGGGGGTGTTAACTCCTTTTATCTGGAATGTTAAACAATTGCTTATGACCTTTAGATGGATGCATTTATAAGTAGTAGAGATGATATCTCAGTGATCACATATTTCCCATATGGTGTAAATTAGGACAAACCATTGTCTTGATTTTCAGATCAAATGAAATGCAATGAAAGACGTAATCCTCCTGAGCATTCAAAAGGTAAGAGAGGTTTTTTGCTTTTTGCTTTTTTTTTTTTTTTCCCTTTTTGTTGATTTAATTCCTTCTTGATCACAATGATATTTACCATCGGGACTTGGGAGATGAGAATTCGGAGTTGTTATGCTATCTTTATGATGTTCTAATAATATCTTTCTAAAGTTTTCTGTCGACAAAAATGAATATCACAAATTTACTATATATGGTTCAACTCTTCATTGTTTCCTCTTTCTCGTTTCTGAATCAAAATGGAAATCGGATGACCTGCTCTTGATGTTATTGTTGAGGAAAAAGAAATGAAATAAAAGGGGAAAAAAAAATCAAGATCTCAGAAGTTAATCATCAGTGATCAAATCAATACAACTGCTACATCTCTGTAATTAATATTTACCCATTATAAAATTAGGAAACAATCTTAGGAAAATTACCTTGTAAAATAGGAAACATAGCAACGTTCGCTTGAGAAAACAACCATATTATATATACCCAACGTGTATTCACCAAATTAGGCCGCTAGAAATTTGAGTAATAATTTCGCAAAAATAGGTAAAAAAAAGCCTGGAGGAGGTAATTGGCTTCTTATATTTATCACTAATTACCTTAAAATTTATCAAACAAAAGAAACATAGATTTAAGACGTTCTATGTGTAAATGAATACCACACTAGTTCTAATCTCGCACGTTGCCGGATTCATTCCTATCCGAATAATTTGCAAAATGCTTTCCTAATGAGTGTGGATATATTATGAAAATTTTTCCAAACATATGTGCAATATTTAGGATCACTATCAGAATAAAATAAAATGGAAAACCCTATGGTTAAGATTGACAAATGGTGGCAACTAACATAGTTTATATTCATGCTGAGTTTTACTTTAACATTATATAGTGATTCAAAATTTATATACTGGTAAGTATAGTATGCATTGGCTGGAACCGAGTTATTTATGTTATCATTGTACCTATAATTACTGTCACATGGATACCTTCATCATTTCTTTTACCTGTCTTTAAATTCTCTCTAATCATCATGAAATCACATTAACTCTAACTTGTTGTCAGATAAGACAACAAATATGAAACTGTAGAAGTGGAGTTTTAAATGAAATAGCAAGTACCATATGAAACTTGAATATATAATAAACGTGATATAAAATGACATATAGCAAACAACATGAAGAAAAGCAAAAAACTATTTTGCCCTCAGTTATAAATGTGCATGTGCATCATATTAGTGTAGAATAATTTGAGGAATGCAACAAAAGATGTCTCACCTAGTTCCAGTAAAGAACAAAACTTGAAATTCAAGAACATATAAATTTAATAAAGCTTTCTATGTATCTAGGAATTTCAAATCGAATGCCATAAACTGGAATATTTTGGTGTCATATCATTTTGGGTCATTTAGAAATTGATAACTCAAATCGCAAACAGTCTATGGGTAATATCACTTTGAGATCTCATCCATTCTGCCATTAAGTCTACATTTATGCCACAATCTTGGCAATAACTAAATGTATCAAGTTGGGAAACTGAGTCAATAATTCCGAAGATATGCATACTAAACCTACCGCAATCAAAGGCAAATAACTCATCAAAATAGGAAGATCACTGGGTTTAATCCTTCATCTTACTGAAAACAACAAAATTCAGAAAGAAAGATGAGTGAAGCCAATTTTTAAAAAACCAAGAAATCGAAAAAATATTGGAAAAAAGGTAAAACCCCAAAATGAATTATTCAGACACTCTGCAAACTTTACTATTGAGAATTCTTTGCATCATGAAAATAATTTAACTCTGTTATTCATATCCCGGTACCAAACTGACTTTACTGGTTCAATGCCTGAAAAGTAAATTTATTTTGATGCATAAAGGCTACTATCAATATTGGACTTCTATCTGGCCAATTTGTGATGTTTTATCTTCTCTAAGCTCTTATATTCCATTGATCCCGAGAAACAAATACATAAATAAACACTTCCCTAAAGACTACTTTCCATTTTATTAGATCATCAGACTCCGGTTTCCAAATTGGACAAAAGAGTTTTGCAATCAATAATCCTGGTATTTTATCATTACGAATCTTCATGAAGTTAAGAAATAAATAATACCAGGACTTGCTGATGCATGAATCCATACCACAATATGCTTCATTTTCTGTAAACAACAGAAAAGAGTCAATGTGGCCAAAATTAGTTGAAATAAACATAGTAATCTTTTTTTCATTCATAAAATAAAATAGGAGACTCTCCCACCTTTCTTTAAGAAAAAGTAAAATAAAATGGAAAATTATCCATATAACAAAATCAGGTAACATGATAACATGTGAACAAAAATATACTTTAATGACCACATGTGAGGTTTTAGTTGTAATTTAAATTATTTTTGTAACATTTTTAAATTTTTCATACCACACTATTTTTTCATCTTTCCAATTTTTCATGTTATAATCGCTTGAGTTGCCGAATTGGATATCACTTAATACTCATGTATCTTTTTTTACTCCGAATAACTAATATTATATATGTTATTTATACGATAATCTCGTTGGACTGGAGAATATGTGTGCAAAGAATAAGGGTATATTCAATAAGGATATTTCCTAAAATTTAACAGCACACCAACTACGATTTCTCTTGTGTTCTTCAAATGTTTAGAAAAAAACGCCAATATAGAATCCATAGAACATAATTTCTGAACTGAATAAGTAAAATATGTCAGCAAATTTACCAAAAAGAGGAAAAACTGGCATGAAAACGGCCTCCCATTACTTGTACGAAGAATATAAGCTATACAATATACATCTCAATATCTCATAAATTTATTCATGTAACATGTTACCTCCAAATGGAATTCGCTCAGAATCAGATGTGCAAAATAGAAGACAAAAAGAGAAAATAGATTGCAAACATAGACTCAAATAAGTCTGGAAAGAGTAAATAAATACTAAGTAGACATTTAAGTAGTAAATAAGACTGATTTAATCTTAAATATGACTGAACTCACAATTATTTACCAATTAAGAACTAAATATTCAGTATATAAACAGATATTTTATCTAAACTGCTAAAAAGTAATGACAAAAAAAAAGAAATAAACTGTATTTATTTAGATACTGATATTTCTAGTAAAGAAGGAGAAAAAGTTTAGGAACTTCCTAATATACAATTTCCTCTTTTATTAATTGCGAATATTGATGGAAGCGACTATGTAATAGGTACAATAAATCACAGTTTAATTGTGAAATCAACAATGGGTTCTTCTCTTGTTGACAAAATCATTGAATCACATACCTCAATTGTATCAATGGCCTTATTGTCAGTTTTGATAGGCCACTCTCATTAAGACTGATTCTACAACTTTGCAGCTGAAAGTATGTAAAGTTCAAAATCTGTTGACATTGTTCGACCAAAAGCTAAATTTAACATATATTTTCCATAACCACGTAATATAATATAGAAAATAGAAACCTTCCTTTTATGCAAGACCTCTTTTTTCAATGCGCTTGTCTGCTCCTCTACTGGCATAGCATCATCACGGTTGAAAAGTAATAATCAAAATAAATAGACGATAACAAAGCCAAAAAAAAAAGAAAGCAAGAAATCAGACAGTAAAAAGCAGTAGAAGGAACTTGACCTCTTATCGCTTAATCTCCTGCTATTTGTTCATAAATTAGTTAAATCTGTTGCGAGCTAATAGCAATCTCCAAAATCTCAACCAATGATCCTGCAAGAGAGATGGAAATAGAGCAGACCAGTCTTGTAAAACCTTTAGTCCATAACTTATTCACGCTCTCCACACTGTTTGTTCGTATAGAGCTGCTTAGCTTTTGTTCATAATTTTTATTTTTATTTATAATGCTTTCAATGATCATTTCAAAGTGATGTTCATCGCAATATATATGCGAATTTACTAATAATTTGTCATGATTATGATAAGATAAAAAAAACTAAAATCGTGCAACGTTGTCCACACATAAATGCTAAATTCACTTACCAATGTCACTTTACCAGAACTTATTCACGTTCTCCATACTATTTGTTCATAATTTGTCATGTTGCTACATGCACGTACCAATGCCACTTTACCAGAACTTTATTTGGTTTATTTCAAAAAGGTATAAACCTTTAGTTCAAAATTAATTCTCATTTGTAACAACTGGCGCTTGAGATCCTGAACAAATACAAAATCTTTCTTTGCAAGTTCTTACAAAATACAAATGCTAATTGGCATTAAAAAATAAAGGTGGATAAAGTCAACTAAAACAAATAGTAGCAGATCCACACGGTATGAAAACTGAACCAAATTGAATTATGTATATAATGTTTAATTACAACCAATACCATGCACAATGTATGAAAACCGAACCAATTTGTTTTGTTGTCAGGGTGACTACCTGATATAACAGCACTCTAGTTTTATTACCAATAAATTGACTCAGTGGAGCGCAACATGAACATAATAGCCTCCTCTTTGACAGCTTATGAAATTGTATAATCCAATCAATAAATGACGACCAAAGCATAACCACAGTTTTTTCTATAAATAGAAAGGGCAGTTCAATACTTCATAAGCATCTATTTTATACTAAAACTCATGATAAAAATGAAAGTAAAAGGTTAAAAACACCAGTGTGATGGCACTGACATGAAAGTGACAAATTATGAAGAACACTCGAGCAAGAGATGGGATCAACCAATGCAAGCTTCGTTTTTTTATTTTTTGAAGCTAAATAGAAATTATAGATATAGTCAGCGAACTAAAATACATCACAAATTTCAAATAGTCTACAAAATGTCTATGAAAACTAACAAACTGTAGAAATATTTGATGTTCAAATCATATAAATGGAACAAAGAGATATTGCGAGATGCCAGTTTTGAAGCATCAACTATGAGTTGCTTGAAAGTTGAAACCCTACAGAAATGTACGATAAACTGAAACAATCAAGCAACTCACAAAGAAAACATACAAGTTTATTTTCTAAATATTCTGTGAATAGGAATTGAGAAGCAAAAGAAGGATCACACTCCTACCGGCTAAAAAGGAGCTCAACTGAGTCCTCATGAATGTCGTCTGTATCGCACGAACTGCAGCCTTGTCTGAATAGGAAGCATAATAGAAGAAAAAAAACAGCTAACCTGAGAAGACGGGAAGAGAGGAAACCAAAGCTTGCACCCTGACAGTTCCCCCAGACAGCACCGACTGCAAGCTAGAGAAGCAGCAAACAGGAAAAATTGGGGGAGCAATAAGCGGGATTGAGGGTACAAGAGGAAGCGCACGGCGACAGAAAAAAGCGAGTAAGCGCTGAGCCGACAGGAAAAATAGGCGATATAACTTTAAAATTGTTTCATTCAGCGGCGTCAAAACGAACGGACAATGTAACTAAAAAAGCTTTTTCTGAATACAAATTCATATAAAAATTCTAATTCGTTTAGTTTTTAATACTTTAATTTTGTATATTTTTCTTTTTAACTTATTTTTTATATTTTAAATTTTCAATTAACTTATAAGATAGATTAGTTGTATAATTATCTTTTTAGACACATTGTTTTTTCTCCGTTATATCACCGATATAACACCGAATCGCTAAATCAACTCTATATCGTTATATCGCAAAAACCGTATTTTAAAACCTTGATTTATTAGAGAAATGCTAAAATATAAGCGATATGGATGGGGTTCCAAAATTGAAATGACTAAACCGTGCAATGTAATTTTCATATCAAAATCTCCTTACCGATCAAATTTTATATATTTTTAAAATTTATTACTATTTTTTTAAATTTAAAAAATCTCGATCTAATTAGTTCTTAACCTCCCATAATATTTTTTTAAATCTGAAAAATATTTAAAATATATATATATAAAAAAAATTTAGTTGGCAAAAAGATTTAAATATGAAGAACACATTATGCTGTTTAGATCTTTAATATTTTGAATTTGATATCTAATCCGCTCCGTCAAATTGCTTTGAAGTTGAACGAAGCCAAAATCATTTTCTTATGTGCCAAGCTTAAAATAAGTCTTGACTTGCGTAAATACTTTTTCTAAAACCCAGAGCCAGAGATGATAAATTTATTTTGCATTTACTTTCTACTAGAAAACGTACCCTCCTAATTTGTGAGCGAATACAAATTTAAAAATATTTCTCCTTCAACAAAAATTAAAATCAATATATTAACATGGCAAAAATAATTTAATAAGAATATATTTTTTAAAACAAAAATTATATTTCACAAAAAATATCTATATATGTTCTCTCATATAGAGTTTGGCTATGGTGAGTTGCTATGTTGCACGGATACTTCAAAAAACAGAAGTATCCCGTGTCCGACGCGTGTCCGACGCGGATTCGTGTGCGATTCGCGTGCGATTCGCACCCGACGCGCCACGTGGCGAGTCCGAATATTTTATTGAGTTTGACCAACGGATTCGGTCAAAATACGCCTTGGATACGCTTGAGATACGTTGAGATACGTTTGTAGATACTTTCATGGATATGCACAGCACGAGTTTCCTTTAAAAGCGATGGGTTTGGAAGGGAAGAGAGACGCAAAGTCTTTGTCCGAAAAGTTTCGGCTAATTAATTCACGGGTCCCACAATCCCACTCCTTTTGTCTTTTGACCGTTATGCTTTTAAACACCATTTTCCAAAGTAAATTTTGTAATAAAATAATGAAAATATATTTTAGTATAAGCTCTGATGAATTAGTTCATGGTCTGCGTCATTTCCCAAATACACAATTTATGTTATAGTCCTTAATTTGTGCATTTTTTGAACTAATACAACGAATTTCAGTAGAATTAATTAAAGCGTTATAATACAACGAATTTGTTTAATTTGTTTTTAATTTGGATATTAGTTAAAGCATTATAAATTCAAAAAAAAAATTATTGGACGAGTTATTTGCTTAATTTTCAGCTATTGCAAAATTAGTCATATAGTTCAATCTATCAAAAAAAAATTTATATACACCAAATTACAAAATATATAAATTTATTTTTTTAAAATTACATAATATATAAATATATTTTTTATTATTTTTATTATTTTATATATACTGCCGTATCCGAGTTTTTTGAAAAATGCCGCATCCCCGCACCCGCAACGAATCCGACGCAACACCCGCACCCGCACCCGTGCAACATAGGTGAGTTGCAACTCACAGCCCATCTGGTGAGTCGCAATCCAGTCCATCGAATCTGCTTCAAGATTCGTGCAAATCAAAGAGCGCTGATGCATTTAAAATTTTCCGTCCGTCTGCGATTTTCTACGTTCCGTCTCTTTTCCTCTCTACTCGACACACTCTCTCTCTCTCTTCGACAGAAATCAATACCCAAACCCAAACACCCAAACAAAGAGCGTCCCCTCCTCTCAAACCCAAACCCTAGATCGGAGAGCACCGAAGCAGATCGGAGATCATCGGAGCACCTCCTCCTCTCGACTCGACTGTTAAGTATAAATAGATGGTTGCCTGTTGCCTCCGCACGAAACTACCAAACTCGACTGTTGCCTCCGCAGGAATAGATTGTCACCTCCGTCGCTGCCTCGCATTTTTGCGACCTGAGCAAGTTCTATCCCTCTCTTTATCTTTCTCCATTTCTATCCCTCTTCTAAGTCGCAAGGTTTCGTTGATTCTTTTTGAGCTTATTGCAATTTGTGGGTTCAGACTTAAGTCTAATATTTGGTTACGCAATTCCTCTCCTCACATTTGGCATTGATTCCTCTTTATACTTTTTTTTTTTAATTTATGGGTTGTATGCAATTTGGGGGTTTTTATTGAACTTTTTACTTATTAGCATAATGACGAGATACATTTATTTTACTTCCTATTATGCACTTTGTTTCTTTGCCAAGTAAACCAATGTGAGAAAAATTACCAAAATGAAATTTTATCTGTTTATGTAGACCTGGAAGGGCCCATTCTAAACCTGGAAGGGCTATCTGACATGCACAAGTTATATCTGTAAGTCAATTTCTAGGCGATAATATTAATTTTGTACAGTATTTTTTTTTTCTCCAACAAGTTTATCCTATTGCGTACAACCCAGAAATTAACTATATGCAATATATTGTGCTCTTATGTACTGCTCTTATGTAACTCAACTTAACTGAACTCATGTTGAATAATTGTTCTAACTGCTTTAGCAAAATAATGTAATATGATGTAAAGTTTGTAATAATTGTTCTTTTTAAATTCTATTTAATTAGGTCATTGGAGATAAATTCTGTACTAATTTGATTTTCATTTATGTTTAATTAGGCCAAGGGAGACAAATGAAGAAATTTCATGATGCAAGAGGGGCATTGATGATATATGTTATTGAGTAGCTGGTCATTTGATTTTAGTTATTGATGAGTTTTGACTTGTTATTGAGTAGCTGGCACGGCTTTAGTTTCACCTAATTGCTAGTTTCTTTAAATACTGCCTTGCAAATTGAGATGAGTTTTGACTTGTTGCTAGGCGATACATGATACACATGTTTTTAAGCTGATTTTTTTTTCAACAGTGAAGAAATTTTCTGAATTTGATGGTACTGATTATGCAACATTTTATACTGACAGAGTAATAAAGAAGAGACAATGACACAACTACTGGTGCTCTGAAAATCTGGATCAAAGTACTTGTAATAAAGTGAAAATACCCAGACCACACCCTAACTGAGGTGCGGACCCGAAAAAGTGCGAGACATAAAATACTGCAAGTCTGTTTAGATATCAATCTAAGTTACACCAGTACAACGACAACATGGAGAACCGACAACAAGAGAGTTGTAATATTAAGGTATTGTAAGCACTAAAGTGCCATTTGGATTGTAGTTGATGTTAAGTTCTAATGGATTGTAATTTCTAATGTTAGTTTCTAATGTTTTGTACTAGATAAATGAATGCTGATTGTAACTTATCTTATTTGGTTTTAGTAATCAAGTAACATTAGTTATTGCAAATTTGGTTATAATGTATGTAATATCTTTGTCAAAATTTGCATTCAATTCAGTGGTACACCTGATACAGAAACACAGGTACAGACATAAACGCATGGTACATAAGCAATTCAGTGGTACAGACATGGATAGTAAGTATTCAGTGGTACAAGAAATTGGTAGCACTTCACTTTTATTATATGCGATTTTGTATGGAACAGGTCGGTTCATGGTAGTTCATGGTAGTGTATTGACAATGTATTTGTAATGAGAAGTCAAATAAGTATCAAAGGGACTTGCGAAATTGTCTCTTCTGCTTGTGCTATGCTTTTACCAAGTCTCCCCTTCAGTGCTTCACCGGCCATTCCAACTTTCCAGTTCCATCAATTAACTCTCTGCTTTGCTAATAGTAAATGGTATGACTATATATATACATGCATCGTGAGCATATCATTATGAAACAAGAAGTTTAAGAAACTGCAGGAATTGAATAAACATCAAATTACGCATAGAACATATCCAATTATATCATACCACATATCCAATTATATCATAGCACATACAGAAATTGAATAAACAGACATAGATGTTAAACGCATAGATGTTAAAGTAGCTTCAGTGGTACAGACATAGATGTTAAAGTACATCAACTACTCCAATAGCAAAGTTCAGAGATATAAACGCATAAAGCAAAGTTCATAAATAGTAACATAGTAAATGAACTACATATTACAGAGTTCTAAATAGAAACTAAATAGATTCATAACTCAAACAGAAAGACAAGAGCTTATGAGGCGCCAGAAAGTATGTCACCATAAATCAACAACATAGTTCATCAATGCCCCTGTTGCACCATGAAATTTCTTCATTTATCTCCTTTGGCCTAATTAAACATAAATAATAATCAAATTAATAAAAAAATATCTCCAAAAATATAAATTAAAAAAGAAATCAGTAGAGAAATTATGTTCACTTACCAATGGGCATGTTCTTGCATTGTGACCCGCTATCTTATTACAGACTTTACATCTCCGTCTTTTCTTCACCCCGGCATCAGCTGCTGGTTTAAATCTATTCATTGTTCAAAATAAGAAAATATTAGCTTAATGCAGTGATGTTCAGTGACTAAACATTGACTAAACTGTCATTTGCTAGTTAAGTGATGTTCAGTGACTAAATTGTTTTTATTTTACTAATCCTTGTAATTGCTAACAGGCTAACAGCACATATTGCCAAAACTTTTTTAATTAATATCTTGTTTCTTTTATTCTGCAATAAACCTATAAATAAATTAGTACTTCTGACAAATTTTATATCTCTCTTCCTACATACGGGTCAGCAACTGGAACATTTCAGTTAGGTGTCATCGGTACAAACAGAATGTGCAGTGATGTGAAATCCTCAGCAAAATCACTACACCACAATATACAACTAACTCAAAAAAGCTCAGCTGATTTTGAACTAATAAATACACCTAAACAATTGTTTGTAGTCTGCCAATAATTACTTAAAAAGAAATCCAGCTAAACCAGCTTGTATGTACCTAAAAAATTGCAACAGCAACCAACCAAAACCATGATTTAGAAACAATGCCCGCTGAAAACCAGTGGTGAGCAAATTAAGATACAACAAAAAAATAAGTACAGAGGTGAGCAAATTGTTTGGTGGAAAAAAAAGAGAAGCAATATCAACAAACCACGATTTAAAAAAAAAATAGAAAACGAACAAAATTAAAAACGAATAGAAAACCTGTGAGAGGGAGGGAGGTAGCAACGGAAGCCTAGTCCTTCGCACAGAGACGGTGATGCGCTTCGATCCAAGCTCCTTCTCCGATTAGCTCCGATCTAGGGTTTGTTTGAGAGGAGGCGCTAGAGGAGGCTCTCTTTCGATTTCTAGGGTGAGAACAGTCGAGTCGAGAGGAGAGAGAGACAACCTATTCGTGCTCTCTGATTAGCTCCGATCTGTCATTTTTTTTTCTAGGGTTTGAGAGGAGAGGCGCAGTCTCTCTTTCGATTTCCTGTCGAAGAGAGAGAGAGAGGGAGCGAGAGATAAGAGGAAAAGAGACGGAACGGAGGAAATCGCAGACAGACGGACGGAAAATTTTTAGTCGATCAGCGCTCTCATCTTTGCACGGATCTTGACGCGGATTCTATGGTGTGGATCGCGACTCACCAAAATGGCTGTGAGTTGCAACTCACCATAGCCATACTATATATATATATATATATATGTTCTTTCCATTTTCGATGTAAAATCATAACTTAATACATTTTTAGATCCGTGCATTTGTAACGAGTAGTGATTTTGAAGCACCACAAGTTGAAACATTTGCGAGTAGGGCAAAAATAATCTCAATCTCAACTACTTATAAATGCACCTAACAAACCTTGTAAGAAAAATCAGATAAAGGTTGTATTCAATCCCTAATATCAAATATTGATCATTGATTTTATTAATCTGATGTGATTTACGGTCAAGACTTAGATATCAGATAAAAAGCTAGCAATTTATCTGCAACTATCGAGTTGCTGGAATGGTTCTTTAAGTAAGATAAGATGCTACGCTGTGCTCTAGCGGTTCGAGTCCTGCCTCTGTGACTTTTTCCGCACACACGAATTCGATTCTCCGCCTCAGCTATTTTTTTTTCCGCTACAACATTTCCCTTTTTAATTCATTCCTTCTAAATATACCTATTTTCTCCGACACTCTCATCAAATCAAATCCACGTGCACGCTCGGATCAGCCACGATTTTATTTCCTTTTTCCTCATCTACGCACGCTCGCGATCTGCCCCCTTCTTTCCTTCTTCGCTTATCTCCCAAAAATCGCTGCAAAATTAATGCGCATAATCAGAGGATCTTCGAAGATTTTTCAATTTAGAATTTTGCCGCTCACTGAATTTCGAGTTTAGAGACAATTTTCATTTTCATTTTACCGATTTTTCCCTTCTCTATATAAACCATCGATATTTAGTAGAGCTTCTCACGTTTGTTTTCTTGATTTCAGGTAAAAAATTTACTTTTATTAAATTTTATTTCTTACCATTTTTCTTTTCATTTCTTATTTGTTTTTTTTATTTCAATTTCTCACCAAATAGGTTGAGATTGAAGGAAAAGCTTGGGATCCTTTATTCCTTCACTTACTGGTACGGTACTAGCCATTGTAACTCATTTATGTTTTCTAATTGACTAATTGATTAAAGGAGATAAATTTGTTTTCCACTTTGTTTAACATAAAGGAGGTATTTCTATTTTCCACTTCCACATACAAATGTAAGCAAGCATTGTTATCCTCTCTTCTTTAGTTTACTGGTATGATATAGTGATCCATTGAAATATATCATTTAGACATACCAGTCTGGGCAATTTTAGTTTACCGATTGCAGCCGGTACTTTAAAATTTTGGTTGGGACGAACTAATCTAGACAATTTTTTTTGTTATTTTATTTATAATATGCTTAAATTTAGTATGTTTTACATATCAATAAACAAAAATTAGCCATGGTTTGGTTCTGACAATAGACAAGTTTTGACATACACTCATGGATTGAATATTATCTTTCATGAACAAAAGCTGTGATGTGATTCTTTTTTCAGGACTATATTGTATCTTCTTTTCATGTACTGATATGATATTTGATCTTGAACCATTCCTCTTTTTGCGACATAACTGAACTTCTTATTTTTTATGTGTTTTAATATAAGTTCTTAAGAGGGGGTTCATTAGATTAACAACAAAGCATTAGCATCTTCTGATCTAATTGTGATCCTGTGCCATTATTCCAGTGATATTTTTAGTATCACTAGATTGATATCATATATATATTGTTAACACCTTTCCTTTCATTTCGGCCAATCATCAGCTCTGGATATTACTGAATTTAGCATATCCAAACAAAATATCATGTTCATGAAACCAATAGAAAATATTATTACTAATTAAACTTGATAACGCATTTAATCTTTACCATCAAAGGATATATCTTTGAAGCAATAAAGGAAAACAATCACAAGTGAGCAAATAATGGAGCCAGTAAGTGGATGTATCAGGTTTCTGGCACACAACAAACCTTAGCGAGTTGATTTGCTACAATAAATGCGCGAATATCAAGGAATGAAATTGCTTCCAATAAATGCCATTTTACCTTCATGTATCTGATTAGAAAATCAAATATTTTAAAGTTGGAACAAAGATTTCAGTAGATTAATTCCTTGTGCCATATCCTATCTATGTAGATTATTTCTTATTGAAAATGAATAGCAACTGAATGGAACGTTTCAGAAAGGTGTATTAAAAATTTCCTTTTCCGATTAATATTTGATATGAATCCTCCGCCTAATTCCAAATATAGATTCTCTTATTAATTTAGTACATTTCAATAAAAGATTATATATGATTCCTTGTGTCGTATTCTATTCTGTATTTCTAAGGTGAGCTACTGATTGAGAAAAAATATCATACACACAACTTTCACAAACTTGAGCACCTTTTATAGAATCCGTAACACTCTTCCATTTCATTTAGGATTTCGAGTAAACAATATGATTTGGATAATCTATTTGAAATAGAAAAATGACGTATATGTTAATAATTTTGTACTTAAAGAGAAATAGAAAGAATGACGTATTTCATCTTCTGATTCCGTGGGGCTAAATTTAAAATTCAGCATGGGGCTAAATTTGTGAAAAAAGATAGAGATAAGAGAGCCAAATTGGATTCGATCATTGCTAGGGTTCATGCTTTATCTAATAAATGAGGATACTTAGCTGGAATATAAGAGGGTTAGGTAAAGGGGTTAAAAGAAGACACTTAAAAGATATTGTGAAGGATAATCAAATAGATATAGTAGGGATCCAGGAAACCAAAAAAATCAGCTTTTCTAAAAGATTTATTAATTCTTTTCTTCCTTCGGGTTTTGTTTGGAGATTTTCTGCTTCGGTGGGTACAGCTGGTGGTGTTTTTATTGGAGTCAATGAAACTAGATTTGACATTCTTTTTGACCATAAAGATAGACATTCTATATCACTAGTGCTAGTTGACAAATATGATAACTTTCTTTTTGGCTTGACTATGGTCTATGGTCCAACCAGATACATTAAAAAAAAAAATCTTTTTTCCAAGATATTACGAGACTTAGAGAGTTATGGTCTGGACCTTGGATTTTATTTGGTGATTTTAATGCCTTGAGATATAGATATGAAAAAAATGGTAATCATTTTAATATTTCTGGGGCCAGACAGTTTAATCAGCTAATTTCAGACCTTGACTTAATGGAATATCCTTTGTCTGGACATAAATACACTTGGTCCAACTTGAGAGCTAATCCTTGTTTAGCTCTTTTGGATAGATTTTTTTGTTCCAATGATTGGGATGCTCATTATAATGATGTTCTGGTTAGGGGGTTAACTAGATATAAATCCGACCATTCTCCTTTAATCCTTAGTTCCACCAATCAAAAAATGCATTCTCACATTTTTAGATATGATAATGCGTGGTCTGAGGTTGAGGAGTTTTCCAATCTTGTTCCAATCTGGTGGAATGAAGTTAAACATTTACCAAATAAGTCTAGATATATTTGTAAAAAAATAAAATGTTTGAGAAAAAAAATGAGGGGATGGGCAAAAAACTATTATGGTGATTTGAAAAGGAAAAAAATAGATATGCTTTCCAGAATAGATCAATTTCAAGTAATTCAGGAAGATAGAGATTGGAGAGAAGATGAGTACCTTGAATATTTAAAGGCTCAACAAGATTTAGATTCCATATATGATGAAGAACAAAAATATTGGTGCCTTAGAGCAAAAAGCGATTGGCTGCTCAAAGGAGATAACAATACCTCTTATTTTCATAAGATAGCTTCACAAAATAGAAGAAGAAATCTTATTTTGAGTCTTAAGATTAATGGCTCTATGGTTACTGATATGAAAGAGATAGAATCCCACATTATAGATTATTATAAGCAACTATTCGGTGTTACAGGAGATCAATTTGTCACTTTGAATGATGATTTCTGGACGACTGCAGATAAGGTCCCAGAAGTCGATTGCTTCTCTTTGATTCAACCCTTTTCTGAAGAGGAAATTAAAAATGCATTATTTTCCTCGGCAGGAGAGAAATCTCCAGGTCCCGATGGTATATCCTTCTCCTTTTATCATAAATATTGGGAGGTCATAAAATTTGATATTATTGATATATTCTCCAGATTTTATGATCATGAGATCGATATCTCTAGATTCAACAGAGCAATGATCAGTTTGTTGCCAAAAAAACTGAATGCTGACGATATAAAGCAATTCAGGCCTATTTCCTTGATAAACTGTATTTTTAAATGGGTCACAAAGGTACTTACTAACAGATTAGAACCTATTGTGAATGCTTTAATTGACCAATCACAAGCTACTTTTATGAAGGATAGATACATCCTTGACAATGTGGTTACTGCAGCTGAGATAGTTCATTCAACAAAAATTACCAAACAAGAGGGTTTAATTTTGAAAATAGATTTAGAGAAAGCTTATGATAGAGTTAGTTGGTCCTTTTTGTTTGATATGCTTCATACAAGAGGATTCCTGATAAGTGGATTCTTTGGATGAGAAATATTTTAGAGAGAAGCTTTGTGTGTATCAATCTCAATGATAATTTGTCACACTATTTTGAGGTCAAAAGAGGCTTGAAACAAGGGGACCCAATTTCCCCATTCTGTTCAATTTGGTGGCCGATACACTGAATTCTATGCTTAAAAAAGCAAATAATGTTGGTGTAATTAGGGGTTTAGGACCTCCTATGATAAATGATAAACCAATCATAAACTTACATTACGCTGATGATACCATAATTTTTTGTCAAGCAGATGACAGAGTGCTTCATGCAGTGAAATGGGCTTTTATCGGTTTTGAAGCCTTAACAGGTATGAAAGTAAACTTCTCTAAATGTGAAGCTTATCCTATTAATATAGAGGATCAGAGAGCACTAGACCTAGCAGAGATATTTGGTTGCGAGGTTAAACAGTGGCCTCTCACTTACTTAGGAATACCTATCCATTGGAGAAAAGGAAAAAAATCTGATTGGGAACCTATACTCAATCGATTTCAAAGGAGATTACAAAGTTGGAAAGGGGCACTGTTATCCTATGGAGGGAAACTCATTTTACTAAATAGTGTTTTATCTTCTCTTCCTACATATATGATGACTTTTCATGAGATACCTAGCAGTATTAAAAAAAGATTAGATCAAATTAGAGCCAATTTCTTTTGGCACTCTGGAGAGAAGAAGAAGTACCACCTCTGTAGATGGGGAGCTATGTGCAGACCAAAAAATAGAGGGGGAATGGGTATCATTGACCTTAAGACTATGAATATAGCTTTGATGTGCAAATGGGTTTGGAGACTGAAAGATCCAAGTTGTAATGGCTGGTGGAAACAATTGCTTTTGAGAAAATATTCCTCTTCCTCCAACAGACAAAACTGGTCTCCTTTTTGGAAAGTTTTAAAAAAATATGAACAAATTATTCACATTAATAGAAGTGTTCAAATTGGTAATGGGAGAGACACCTTGTTCTGGGAAGATAAATGGTGTGGTGAGGTCCCCCTTAGCATTTCTTGCGTTTCTCTTTATAAAATTTGTAATTCCAAATTTGTTTCAGTTGCTGACACTGTGCATGCGCAGCTCAGCAACTTACATTTCAACAGAAACTTATCCCCTTTGCAAAGACAGGTCTATGCTCAATTACTTGATTTTGTGAGCAGTTTACCCCCTCTTTCTGTCGATTCTGACAAGGTGTTGTGGCAACATAAAAGCAAGGGACATTACTGTACCAAAGATATGTACAATTGGTTGGAGGATGGGGGAGTGAACACTAATCTAGGGGTCAAGATATGGGATATGAAAATTCCACTCAAAATCAAAATCTTTCTTTGGCTCCTAAGCAAGAGAAGACTGTTAACTAAGGATAACTTGTTAATTAGAGGTTGGGAGGGAGATTTTAATTGCATGTATTGTGATTCCTTGGAAACTATAGATCATCTTTTCTGTTCATGTCAGCATGTCAGTCAAGTTTGGAGGTGGTTGCTAGCCTCTTTCAATTGTGACAGTACTGAGAAGATAGAAGATATTCTAAAAAGTTCACATAAATTTCAAGGAGATGTGCAATCAGTTTTTACTCTCATTTGTACTGCTGTTTGTTGGGTCTGTTGGTTGGAAAGAAACAAGTGTTGTTTCAATCAAGCAGAGCCTATTGAGCTGAAAGTGTATTGCAGAAAGATTAAATCCATTGTGCATTACTGGTCAGAACTTTGGACAGGGCCGATGCAAGAGATACTGAAGAAATGGCTTACACAAGGTGAACAGGTTATGCTAGAGGTTCAGCTGCCTGGTTGGAGCAGTGAGACAGATGGTGAAGAGAGATACTGGACTGAAGGGACATATTTATATGATGAGGACAACCTTTCCGAGGAGATGATGCAGCTTCTTGTGATCTAAAAACATTTGCGCACATATACTGTTTTGGTTTTATTGTTTTGTAATAATAATGGGTTGACATTTGATATTTTAGTTGACCTCATTCATGTGTTGTATGGGGTAGGGTTAGTTTCTCTTGAACAATTTCTTGTTGATTGGTTCAGTTTGTAGCCAGTGAGTGATTTGTGATGTCTGTTTTGATGTATGAAAATACTGTATGGAAATGAATTAGTTACTGGATGCTCTTCAGAAAATGAAGAGTGGTGGGCGCTCCCCACTTAATTCCAAAAAAAAAATCTTCTGATTCCGTGTCATCAAATTCCTAGATAGCTTCTGATATGTTATCTTTTTCATACCATAGTGTACATATGTACATATACTTAATTAATTCTAATTTCTCAATAATTCGACATCAGCATCCACAGTGAGCTTGAGCCTCAAATCCCCATGCAAATATATATTACCATTAAGAAATAGATTGAAAAATAAATGGATTGTATTCAATTTTGTCTTGATTTTGCAATTTTAGCATATCGAAAATAAAAATATGTTTATTTGGTTTTGAATAGTTTCTATTCACATATCGCATTTTAAAATCTGCCTGCACATTGAGCGGGCACTGCTGCGAGTGGATTGTAAAACTGGTGCTATCTCTCTATTGCTCAAGACTTCGGTTGCAATTTATTCTAGTACCAGAGCTAATATATATATATATATAGGATAAATTAGATTCCAACATAGAGGGTCCCTATGCTCAAATCTTTTAGGTGTCTCTCACGCGAAGTCCCTTGCTCATGCGACCTCTCTCACACGAAGCAGAGAACAAAGCTGGCCTTCCTTCTCCATGCAAACTGAAGATCACACCAAGGAAGGTATAGTAAACAACATTTCTCTCATTTTTAATCCATATCTTCTGGAAAAAGAAAAATGCATGGCTTTATAAATCCTAGATTAAATTTGAGTAAAAATTATTGCCTTCCTTCGTTAATTTAGTGATATTAGGTGACGGAAAGCCAAAGAATTTAATGAACCCTTCAAATTTCTCTTCCTGGTTCCGACTTCCGACGGGCGAGGTGGTGTGTTGCCGATTTTGTCTTTTCCTCTCCCGTCTCTGTTGGTAATCTCTTTACTTAAGCCTCTTTTCCCTCTTTCCCTCTATCTCTCTTTACGATTTGGTTAGCCAATTTGGTATAATTTTGTTTAAATTTTGGTTTAAAGGTAATTGGTCTGAATGAGGTGTATGATTTTGTAGTCCAAATATTTCTGATTTAATTCTGCTTAATTTGTCGTTAATTTAATTTATGTGTTGTTTCTAGTGCCTTAATTTTTTTTTATATGTTCTAATGCCTTAATTTGACAACCTTCTACTTGTTCCTACCAGAAGTACACCTCGGTTTAATTTTTGAGTGAAAAAATGTTATCAAGAGATTATGCTATGTGATTTTTTTTTATAAAGTCCATTTGGTGACTTCAAAATAAGATGTTTTCTATGTTGTTAAATAACTTAATACCATTCCTCAATTTTTATTGTTTTGACCTTTTCGTTGACCTGGGTTATGCAGATAGCCTGGTGTGGTGTGGTGTGGCAGGATCAATGGTGTGTGTCAGATTTGGTCTCTCAGAGCATATACAGGATACGAGTGCAATTTTCTCATTGCAATTGGATAACGAAGACTTCAATTTCATTAATGAAGTCTCAAGAGTGGGAGATTTCATGAACATCATTGGCGACTGTGGTGATGAATATAGTCGCTTAAGAGAACTGTAGAAGCAATTTTGGGGCTTTGCAACCTGATGTGCTAATGAATTAGGATTGCTATTGGCTGTTGGCTTGATTAAGTTGTTTTTCTGTTAATTAGGATTGCTATTGGCTTGATTACGCATGTGAATTTTAATTTGCTGATGTGTTCTTATAAATTTGCTTTTATAGTATTGATTAAGATGCTCTCCTACTAAGTTAATTTCTGTGTATTAGACATGTGACTTTTAATTGGCTTGATAATAGGAGCAGACGGTTGGATAAATTTATGTTGTACTATCAACTATGATACTGAATGAACGCTTAATTAAGGTACTGGCAAAGTTGTACCGGACGGTTGAAAACCATGGTCGAGTAAAAGCAAAAGGCTGAACCATGGTCAAACAGACACGAAAGATACACTATGTTTCAAAATTACACAAAACAACAGAGCTCAGGATGCTAATTAATAATTAATAGCTAAGTTTAGAGATACATATCAAACTTGACAGAATAAACTCACACAGAACTAAAGCATACAAGTTAACTTTAATTTATTCTCTAATTTGATATTGTCTGTCAAATATAAGTCGAGTAAATGCGTAAAGAGCTAGAGTATAGAGTCTATAAAAATCGGTACCACACTTGGTACCAAAACCAAGAATAGAGAAAAGACACTAAAAGCAACAGCTGAGAACTTCTATATTCCTCTCCAATTAAGTATCTCAGGTTCTCTCCTCCAAGCTTAGTAGCTTTGGTGCTTAATGATTTGTCCAACATATGTAGCCCTTCCTTTGTCTCTTCAACAAGGCAGCACAAATGTTGACTGTTGAGCAGCCATTACAGTGACTGAAACCAAAAATATTGAACTTCATTTATCGTTTATGTCAAATACAACAATACATATGGGGACAAATAGGTAGAGTTGTTTTGTTTTAAATTCCCTCTTTTTTTTGTTTGTAATATAAAGTGTATACAAATGCAGCCACACAGTATTCTTGTACAAAGTTGATCTTCCCAGCTCAATGAGGTGCAAGAGGCTTTAGCTTCTTGAAATATGTCAAATATGACATCATTTACAAGTTATCTTCCATCTCAGTGATTGGGTTCATCTACAAGTTATCTTCCATCTCGCATCTCTGAGATAATCTTCTTAACTTCATCTGGATTCTTGCAATTGCTTAAAGCATTTAGAAATATGTCGAAGATGACATCATCTGGTTTCAGGCCTTGGTTCCTCATCTTCTCAACCAATCGCAGAGCCTCATTGAGTCTGCCAATTTTACAATACCCGTTGATTAACACACTATAACTATGTTGATCCGGCTCAATGCCTTTTTCAGCCATGGTATCTAAAAGGACAATTGCTTCATCAAGACGACCTTCCAAAACATAACCATGTAATAAGGATGTGTAAGTGATTACATCAGGTTTCCTCCCACTCTTCTCCATTAAACTGACCAACTTTTCTGCTTCACAGGTTACTCCGTGCTTGCACAGGGAATCAATCAATGCATTGAATGTAACTACAGTTGGTGAAATGCCCTGATTTACCATCCTGCGGAATATTCCAATTGTCAAAGCACTACAGTTGGTGAAATGCCCTGGTAACACAGGTTATGAATGAGAATATTGTAGGTAATCACATTAGGAAGAAGTCCTTTTGCAACTATTTCATCAAACATTCTCAAAGCACTATCGGTGTCACCGTGATTGCAGAGGCCATCAATAAGACTGTTGTACGTAATTAAATTGGCAACAATTCCATGTTCAGACATTTCTTCAAACTTTTTTTGCGCTTCGATAACATCCCCATTCTTGCAAAAACCATCAATTAAAATGTTAAATGTGGTCACTGTAGGCGCTATACATTCGGAAACCATTTCTTGAAACATCATCTGAGCCGATGCAACATCACCCTCTCTGAAAAATCCACGGATGAGAGTGCTGTAGGTTACAACATTGGGCTTGCAACTCCCTTCTTTTACCATCTGTCGACACAGCTCAAGCCCCATCCTAGCGTTACCATTGCTACAAAGACCATCTATGAGCGTGCTGTAAATGATCAAATTGGGAGCACATCCCATAAAAGGCATTTTAGCAAACACCTTAGCTGCAACACCAACTTGTTTCGTTGCACAGAGCCCATTGATAAGAGAACCGAACATGATGGTATCGGCACCGCATCCATGTCTCAAGGACTGGCCAAGCACGCAGAATCCGAGATCCACTCGACGCATGCGACAGCAGCTATCAAGGACGAGGCCGAAGGAATGGACGGTTGGGGAGATGCTTCTTTTGTGTCTGATTCCCATCAAGCGATTGAAGAGATCGAGTACGGTTCGGTAGCGGTTGGGATGGTTTGACTTGGCAATGGATTTGAGCACGCCGTTGATGGCAATGATGGACGGTGGGTGATTAATGTTGTCGGGAGAGAGCAGGCGGTGAAAGCGAGAGATGTACTCCTCCAGTTGAAGGTTCTCCGCATGGCGTCGTTTCTTCACCAGATCCTGAAGATGGCCAGAGAATGGCTGGCCTACCTTGGCACGCATCATAAGGTCGCAAGGAAAGCACCTGCCTTTTGTTTTCTCTAGTAAAGTGGAGAGTGGAGGTGGGAACTGAAAACAGTGAAAAGTGCAATGACCTGTAGATTCATTACGCTAGGCTCAAATCATTGTAGCCCACTGCATTTGTGGGCTTTCCAAGGTTCTGAACCTTTCCGATTCAATTTTTTGGTTCTCTTTTTCTTTCCTTTTTTTTCCCTGCAAGAGTGAAAAAATCATCTTTAGCGCTCTAAAGTTTTGAAATTTTAACTATTTACTGAGGCCATTGAATTTATAATTTTAATTGAATGAAAGTAGCATGACAGCATGACAGAATTGACAGGATGCCGCAACAAGTAAATAATAGTAACATCCAACGAAGAGAGAGAAACCGCAAGTACTTTTTCTAAAACCCAAAGATGATAATTTCCATTGTTTATTTTGGAACATTTTTGTTCACTGAACAACGTAATCATGAACAACGTAATCATATCATATGTTGACTTAAACACCTGCCTTATGTTTCCTCTGCTAAAGTGGAGAGCGGATAGTGGGAACTGAAAAGTGCAATGAATGACTGGGGAGTACTCTTAACAGTCGTTGTCCCATATTCAAAAAAAAAAAAAAAAAAAACAGTCGTTGTTAGCCTTTCTAAAAAAAAAAAAAAAAAAAAAAACTGTATTAGATGTAGATCTATTACGCTGGGCTCAAATCATTGTAGCTAAGCCTACTGCATTTGTGGGCTTCCAAGGTCTTGTAACTTTCCAATTCAATTTTTTGGTTTTCTTTTTCCTATTCATATTTTCCTTGCAAGGGTGAAAAATAATCATCTTTAGCGCTCTAAAGTTTCGAAATATTTTAACTTTAACTGAGGGCATTGAATTTATAAATCTATAGTATAATATAATAGGCGTGATTTTTTTTGCGCAGTTTTTAAAGCAGCATCTGTTCGTTCAATGGTTTCTAGATGATTAAATCTCATCCGTCTTCTCCCTATCAGCGGTCTTCTAATGAGCCTCCTTTATTTCTCTATCGCAAGTCAAACAGTCGCCTCTTCTTCTTCTCTGACGCATCTTCTCACTCTTTGTCGCCTCTTAACGGAAAGAAGGTGAGGTAGAACCCTTAATTCAATCCATGGCAATATAATCCTAGGTTTGATGAAACCAACGCAAGGAAGGAATTAAAGGAGCGAAGCTATCTCTTTTCCCCTTCCCACATGATCCCCTCTTTTTCGTTGCAAGTTATTCATTTGTGTAGCAGGTCCCTATCCCTTCTTTGCAGTCCCTTTTCTTTTCGTTGGTTTTTCCAGACCTCATATGTTGTTCCTCATCTAGGATTTCGCTCTTCTAATGGCAGACCGGTCGATTGTTAATTCGAGTTATCTCCATCATTGGAATCGGGCAATCCAAAATCGCCCTAAATCTATCGACTCTCTCTTTTGCCTATTCTGACACGCCATCTGGACGGCTCTCTTTGGCCTGAAGTTTAGCAATTTGAGGTTCGAAACCGTTATGCATTTTTAATATATCATTTTTCATTTTCCCTTTTTCCACTTCCTTTTTTTTTTTTGCTAATTTCCCCTTTGTATTTTTTAACAAACCAGAAGATTTCAATTGTGGCCAGAATTATTGCACGGATGGGGTTAGATTTGATCATTGCTTTACTTTTTACATTTGGATTCATGTATATGCATAATTTTTTTATGATAACAAATCGTGATATTTATATTATTGATTTACCTGATAATCCATTGATCTCTTAATTTGATTGAGAAATTATTACGAAAAAAAATTTTCTTGGTACAAACTGTCTAGAATAGAAATTATGCGAATTAACCAAACTTTTTATGCAAGGAATTTCATAGCTATTCTGATTGAACTTTTTTTAAACATATTTTGCATAATTTGGGTAACATTTGCGATTTTTATTGTGGTACTGATTTGAATCCAGGCACTAAACTTCTTCTAAAAATACGTTATTGAGTTTAAACCGAGTACTTGCTCCATGATATCTTCGCTTATATAGAAAACAATTTATCCAAAAGCAACATGAGTAGAAGAGGATAATCAATAAGATTTTCTTAAGATCAATTATGTAACAGTGTTAATCAAATCAATTCATTCTCTCTGTAACCACTGTTATATTGAGTTTTTAATAGTTTTTATCCTTAATGGGCTCTTGCAGGAAACCTATAGAAAAAATAGCAAGAGAGTAACAATGTAGACGAAAAAAAATTACACCTGACCAAGTCTCTTGCAATATCAAGGTATAATGCTATCATAACTTTTATTTTTCTTAGTTGATAAGGAATAGAAATTTTTTGTTATTTTATTTTTGACGTTTCCTAGAACTAACTTCTATGTGCTGGTTTGTAAGTGTTCCTTATTTTATGAAAACGTGTTTCATTGTATTTTACGTAATCCAAATATATACATATAATATTATCAGGCCCTTGGAAGAAAAAGCTATTATATGTACATCAGGTACTAGCGTTAATTTTTTTTTGTTTTGCCAGTACGTATGGTACTAATCCAAGTAGAGATAGTTCATTTTTTTTTTTGTGCAGTTTGTAAAGCTGTTCAGATTTGGAACCTTTAGACTGTATTTTTAATTTATTTTTGTTATGCTATTTATAAGATGTGATTTTTCATGTGATTTGTGCCTGTTAATGAGAGGAGGGTATAGGGATTGAGATATACCATGTATTCTTGCAATTATTATTTTCAAAATTTGGGTTTATTGCTTCTAGCTCCTTTTCTTATGATCTAGGGAAATTGCACAATTCAAGGGAAGCTTTAATGCTGACGTTATTTTCTTTTTGTATTAAATGTGCTTGAAAGCTGTATTTCTTGCCAGGATTTATTTCCCCTTATATTGTGTTTGGGAAAATCATTATTATTGTTTTGTAAACATTGAGCTATTATTATTGATTTGTAAACTGTCATTATTTGCACTCTCAATTAATTATATATATATATATGTACATGCGTTGGTGATAATTAATGAGGGAAGGAAAAAAAATTATTACTATATCTTTGTATTAATGACTCGTTCTATTAATAATAATTCAATTAACTTTTGTATTAAAACATTTTTACCTTTTAAACTGTTACCATTAACAACCTCCTCCATCCGATTTTTTTCATTTTTTTTTAATAACTTATACATATTTTTTTTAATAACTTGTACATATTTTTAATAAGTTGTGTCATATTTGTACACTTCTGCATACTAATTTAAAAATATACTTCTCCTCATGAATCTCTCTTCATGATTTTTTTTAGGTATCTAATTGCTTCATTTATTCAAAGCCAACGTAACAATTGAATGGAAGAATTCCAAACATAAAATGAATGATATTTGGTTGATGACGAAAGAGACCCCGCATGGTACATATATAATAATGACTTTTAATTTCCTATATTAAACGGAAATAAAATGTCTTTTTGTATCACTAATGCCTCATAAAGTTTGTATATTTTCCTTCTTATCTTCAGTGATTTATGCATAAATAAAACCATCTTTATGTACCTCATTGTACATTATTTAAATAAGACGACACTTTAATCTAATCTTTCTGCAATAATTTATTTCATAATTTCTTAAAACATATTGATATAGGTATTTTATTTATATCTTCAACTTATTATTAACATATATAAAAATTTAAATTACATAAAGAAAAATTCAAAATTTAAACTATATAAAAATTACTATATCGAGCGAAGCTCGATGTCCAACCCTAGTTTAATTAAATGGAGGTAGCAAGACAGCATCGACAGGATGCTGCAACAAGGAATAATGGTAAAATCCAACGAAGCGATAAACAGCAAATACTTTTTCTACCAACGATGATCATTTCCATTGTTTATTTTGGAACATTTTTGTTCATTGAAAAACGAAATCACGGGAAGTGTCCCCTGCAAATACCATGAAGTATAATTATATCCTTCCAAGAAGTGGCAAAAAATGCATACACTTATTCCGATAATTTATATTCAAATTAACAAGTTGAATAATATAGTTTTTTTTTTTTTGCCTCAAAATAATACAATAAGGGTTCAATTTTAACTTTCAATTTTAGAAACTGTCCCATGGCCGATGGGTCCAATTCTATCCCACGCCATCATCTATATTATTAAGCTATGCTATACCAAAAACTGTTATTTACAAAGAAAAAGTGCATCCTTCATGTTAAGGAAGACCTCCGTGGCGTGCACGTTAAAAAAAAAATAATAATAAATAAAAAAAAATGAAGGAAGCTACTCAATAAAATTTAAAAGATCCAAATATAGTAAGACAACATTAAATAACTCAAGATATCAAGTGTACTTACCTGATCATAAATCATAAGAAAGGTACTTAACTTGACAGTAGCTGTCAAGCTTTCGGAAAAAAAAACAAAAACAAAAACTAACAACAATGCAAATGATCACTGCAAACTTCTATATAGATATCACCAATCAAACGATTTAACCTAACATTAGAAGATAATTTATTGCCAATTACGATGAAATATTAATTAGGAGGGCTCATTGAGCTTCACTCTATCCATAAGTTTTTATTATATTAATTTTTATTTTGTTTTATAATTAAGTTATGTATAATTCATTTATGTGTATCTTTTAATTGCGTAATTCAAATTTGTTTTGAAATATTAATCCTCATAAAAGTGACGCTTCTATATGATTTGAAAAAAGAAGTAACAATATTTTAAAACATAAATTTAATAGATCACAAATCATATCATATCTTGACTTATATGCTCTTTTCACCTTGATTCATTTCTTCTTTATTTTAAAATGCCACATGAATCCAGCAATGAGAATAACACAAATAAATAAAAGTATGTTAAAAGTAAATTACACAACACTTTATATAACTTTACAAAAGCTGCTTCCAACCTTGCTTCCATCTAAAAATTTGTTATATATGTTGGAAATTATGTTCTAAAAGTTATCTTATAGTGATTACTTTTATATGTTATATTTATAAATTGGATGTTATTACATTTTGTTCCATGAGTTTATATTTGTATTAAGAAATGTTCAAGAAGATGCTCTTGGTCTTGAACCGCAGAACTCTAAATAAAATGAATATATAACTCTAAAATGTTCACACGTCTTGGATATTAGCAAGAACACTAATATGCCATATAAGATTGTCGTGTTGATTAAACGTACGTTGTAGTTCTGTAAACATTGATAAATGATTATCATTTAATAATACGAGTATATGAAAAGTTTCATATATTGAACAAACATAATTGATAAAAATATTATATGAATTGTGTTTGTCTCATTAATATTTCTATCGTGTCATTAATTTTAAGATTGATATGATATATTTTTCACACAAGGGATATGCAACGTAATTATTATTTAAAACTATTTGAAGCAAGTGGTGATAAAAGTAATAGTTCTTTGCATGTAACATGTGTAGGAGGAAAATATATATGTCAATAGCTAATTGCCACTCATTAATTGAGGAATGATATTATAAAGGTCCCCTTCGTAAAGTGAGATTATAAATGGATCCAATATAACTGAAGTGCAGTTATAATTATATAATCATACTTGTTAGAGACCAACAAAAAATTATAATACGAGGATGACACATCCCTACTTTGTATAATAATCATAATATCATATGGCAAGGAATAGACACAAGTAATGATAATAACATTACTAGAAGGATCGTGTTTCGTAAAAGGATTTGCTAAACATCTATATTATTTGGGTAGCTGTAATCGTAATGTATGCTAGAGTACCGCTTATAGTTTATGGAATAAAATATTTACTCCATTGCCAAAATAATATGGATCCTCAATATAGGTCACACCAACTGAATGGGAAACAAGAAATACATTTTATATGTACAAGGTTTCATGTTGCATGAAATAAAGTACAAATAAAAAATTATATCACATGACGTGATTAACTAGCAAAGAATAAATTTATTAATATGTGCATATTATGAGGATAATATAAGTTTCGCATATTATAATAATATATGAATATTATCCTCAATATAGGTCACACCAATTGAATGTGAAACAAGAAATACATTTTATATGTACAAGGTTTCATGTTGCATGAAATAAAGTACAAATAAAAAATTATATCACATGACGTGATTAACTAGCAAAGAATAAATTTATTAATATGTGCATATTATGAGGATAATATAAGTTTCACATATTATAATAATATATGAATATTATTATGAAATATATAAATTTATTTAAAGCCCAAGCTCAATTGTTTTAACAAATGAAGAGAGAAAAGAAGGCCTTAAATTTAGGTCAAATTTGAGCCAAATTTAAATAGAAAATTAGTATAGCAAACAATAACCATTTTGGCAAATGATATATGAAAATTATAGCCCTTGAAGTGCTGAATCCAATGGTACAAATTTTAGGTCATTTGGAGTTTCCTACAGAGAGTTATCAAGATTTTAGTGGCGCAACATCGAAAATTAATGTGCTGTTTTAATTTCTGGTTAGTGGCTTTAAATGCTATACGAATTTGAGAGGTTTTATTCAGATGTTTTTGGGTAAAAAACTGATGAGAAAAATTGAGAGTACAAGTAAGTCTTCATGTGTTGAAGTTTTGTTTTTCTTTTCTTCTAAATACTTGTTAAAATATTCTATCGATTAAGCAATCTATTAAGATACGTGCGACGGAGCTAGGTGTTGACGGGGAGTTCGCTAGCACGGATTCGACTGTCATTCTTGTTTTGGATTCAAGGTGAACCGAAGAGGAATAAAGCTTCATTAGAGACCATAGGTATGGTTCAACAATCTTTCTTATTAGAATATATGTGATTGTGATGCAAATAAAATAAAGGAAAGTTGGTGATAATAATAACGATCCTTGATGTTATTGGTTAATAAAAATTTAAAATTATCCAATTTGCATCTTGAAATCCTTCAATATATATATAGAAAACCTATGGTGCATTGTAATGCACGGGAGCTTCGGTGCATACTGATCCAAACTCTTCGATCTGATTCGAAATGACCGATCCAAACTGTCCAACATGATCTCCCTAATGAAAACTCCAGTGCATGACAATGCACTATAAGTTCTCTCTCTATATATATATATATATTAAAATATCTTATTTACTTTTTTTTTCACAAAATTTAAAGAAGCAAACATAGAAGACGTGCATGCCTTAAAGATCTTGTTAAATTTGCTAGTAGGTATTTTGAATCTATTAGTAAATAAATTTTTCTATGGATCAAGAAATCCATAATAAAAGAGAAGAAAAAAGAATGATCAAAATAAGTCTGATGTTAATTAGAAAAATTGAAGCAACACTTGGAGCAAGATAATATGCTTACGCTACCTTTCCTTTGCTCATGTTCAACCCTTCTGGAGCAAATCCTAAGAGATTTAAAGACATTAAGCAGGGAATTATGGAAATGATTTAGTGGCAAATCACAGAACCCAGCATAACTAAATTAAACAAAATATATCTACTTATATATAAGGAGAATTAATCCAGAAAATTAAACTCTAAAGTTTATTTTAAAATTATATAATAAATTTTGTAAAACTCAACAAAAGATCGAGTGAAACGAATACAACAACACAAATATGGTTTCTTTTGATGAAGTCTCATGATTTTTTTACCCAGTATTTCATGGGATGAACCATCAAGCGGATTTCCAAAGTCAATGAAATTAACTTGCAAAATTGGCGAACAATCTATGTATGTTAGGGGTGGACAAAAAAATCGTAACTCATGAATTACTCGAACTTGCCTCGAAAAAAATTCGAATATAACTCGATTTAACAGAACTCGAGTTGCCACAACTCGAGTTAGGAGCAACTCGAAATGAAACGAGGCGATTTCGAGTTGGGTCCAACTCGATCGGCACTAACTCGAGTAATTAGTATAGCCCAAAAAAAATAATCCCGACTCAGATACATCAAAGTGTAGCGGTCCAAAAATTACTCTCAAACATTTTCACTTTTATACCAGTATATTGTATAGTAATATCTCAAGCTAAGTTTAACTTTGGTGTCTTTTATGATGAATAATAAGGACTGTACTAGTGTACTATACAGTAATATATTAGTTTTGCATAATAGCTAACTCAAATTTCGAATAGAAATGTCGAGTCACGAGTAACTTGAGTTGTCACGAGTTATTTTTCAAAAGTGTGTCACGATCAACTCGCGAGTTAACTCAAAATGTAGCGACTTAATTTTGAATTGATACTAACTCGATCATAACTCGACTCGAAACCACCCCTAATGTATGTACTGCTCTTTAATTTTGATAATTTGGATTGGCTACCCATCATTTGATGTATCTAATGCATTGTAAACATGATTGTTACATAAACTCAAGTAACATGTGCTGGCTATAGTGGCGGAGTAAAATGTAAGACATGGGGTCAAATGTCCCATTGATTTATGAAAATACCACTATACATATATACTCACAAATATGAATGTTTATTAGAAATTTTTAATATTTGAACCCCATATATATTCAATAAAGATTCCACTAGTGAACCCCATATGTGATTCGACCAATTTATTCTTGTTGAAAAAAAATTAATTAAATAGCAAATATATATTCAAGCGTAACAAGTATTGATTGTCTTCTTTAACTTTTCACATCAATCATTCATGAGTTTTCACATTTAGTAATAATTAGCACCAATGCATATTGATGAATAATTTCTATTATATATTTTGTAAAATTAACCTTAATTTTTTTTTTGAGATATTTGTACTTATTACTTATTGAATCTTAGATATATGTTTCTAAATTGAACATAAATTAAATGTGTAAGTTGTTGTATGTTATGTTATCAATAAACCATTAATACATAGATTTTTTCTTAAAAATAAATGTGCCAAAGGACAACGTATATTCAATTACCATAATTACTTTTCATCAATCAATTTAACATTTTCCTTTTTTCATCAGGTTTCATTTAAATAAAATTAACAGTTATAGTATCTCTATTCAAAACAAAATAATAGTTCTACCAAAAATAGTTTTAAACAATTAAATTTTTATGAACTTTATAAAATAAATTATAGATATATTTTTCATTAGATCATCGATGAAAAACTTTAAAACAATAGCAACCACATTAAGTGTAAATTATAGAATAGATCGTGTGGTCGGTAAATGCAAAATTATGTGATGCTTTGTTGTATAGAATATCGTTGACCTCGAGGGATTTTCTAACGCTCTTATCTTATATCAATTTAAAGAACTAGACTTTAAAGAATTCAAATAGAAGACGAAAAATCGATTAAAACTTATAATTTAATAAAATAATCTTACATTTGGAGTCATAATATTTTTTCATAGCACTTAATTAGAAATTTTTAACCTTTTTTAATTATGAATCTGTTATAGTTAACAAAATAATTTTATAATTAAAAATATATATATTCTATGATTTTTTTAAATATTCATATTATAAATTTTTTGAACCCATCAGAAAAGTTTCTAGTTCCGCTTCCGCCGTTGTCTGGCTATAAAGTGTTCAGGAGTAGATAATAGATTTCTAGTGCAAAAACAGAAGGTCGTTCCTAGGTAGACGTTGTCTAGTTATTGTTTAATATAGCTGAGCAAGGTTTTGGTGCCACACTTTTGTGATGCCACAAATACCACACTTTATTTTTCTATTTTAAATTTCAAAACTTAAATTATAATCATCCAATCCAAATAGTTGATTTGTTTATTTTAACGACGATGCATTGTCATAAAATTTTATAATTTTTAAAGTTTGTGTGATACTTATCATTGAAAACGAACAAATCAAAATATTATAGCGTGTCTTCTAAATTGGCCCTCTTTCAATCCGACACTCTCTCCGGGCACCGGGACCATTAAAGCATCTGAATCAATAGCACCAAAAATCGGCCCATACAATAAGGAATCCTCCTATTTTCTTCGACAGAAGATAAATAGGATATATATCGTAATAAGATGCAGTTAAAAAATATACAATTCTCCCCATACCCGGCATCAAATTCTGTGTCGAAGAATTTGATGTCTTCATGTTGAGGGCATTTCAGGTCAAGAAATATTTATGCATGCAAGTCATCAAATATCTCTCTCAGGGGGAGAGATGATATGAGAGGTATATTTGATGTCAACAAAGAAAATATGATCCAAGTCGGATCATGTGGATTGAAAGAAGAATCTCTTGATTGATGTGGTGCACGGGCCGTGTCAGGATGGGCACGGACCGGGCATGTGTGTTCCGGTGGTGTTACTGGTTTGGAATAAGAACTTGGGACCAGCATGTGCTGGTTTTGGCAGCGGCTTATGTCGTTGCTTTGGACCATGAGTGAGAGCTTGTGGTTTTTCCCTGTGCAAGTTACCGCACAGTTGACTCTTTTCTTGTGCAAGTTACCGCACAATCGACCTAGTTGGTGGGGTGGATCGTCAATAAGTCCGTCGAGATGATTCGGCGGAGGTTGCACTAGATTGTGCAGCCATTAGGCTGGTCAAATGATCAGTTTTGGACTTCATCACTTCTTAGGGAGTCGTGTGGAATCTGCTCGTTCTAGATTTGGAGTTGAGGGAGTTGCGTATCTGGTGGAGAATGGTTACTCTCTTGAAGACATGATTTGGAGTTGCTTGACGGAGGAGTCAAGATGGCGAGTGTAGAATTCAACGACAAACTGGCAAGTTGTCATGACAAGACTGTGCATGTCAACTTGAGGGGGAGTGTTGGAATATGATGCCGCAGATGATCGTACACGGGATCGGATGCATGGCATGGAACGACACGAGTTGTGCCACATAAGATCGTGTCCTGGATCTGATGCATGGCACCGACAGAAAAGGACAGTTCGGACCTTATTTAGAAGTATCTTAGAGAAGAGGAAATAATCCTTGGAGATATTGCAGAAAAGGAAAGAATATACATAAGGAAGGCGATGATTGATTGTCGAGAATCTGGTTTGATTATCTGAAGATGTGATTAGATATTCTTACATTTCTTACTCTATTGTTTCTTAGGGAAGAAGTTATTGTTTTTTCTATTTATTCATCTTCTCTCCTTGTATTGTATCAACTCAGATTATTCAGAAAATAATAAAAAATAGTGTGCGTGTGTGTGGAGGACGTAGGCACCAAGTTGGTGCTGAACCTCGTTAAATCTCGTGTTTATCTGTGTTTAATTAATTTCTGAGTTCATTGTATCAAGATTCTAGGGGCACGGTCCATGTGCAGATGCACTTGGATCGTGCCTCCCCATACCCGACCTAATGAACAATTATTTTCGCTGCGACGACCGACGATATTTTAACAGACTAGTAAAGAGAAGATGCAGTTAATAAGATAATTAGTTAAAATTTTAATATACATGTATATATAATTTTCATAAAAAAGCAAATCGGCAATTCTGATATCAAATCAATAATTCTACCAAAAAGGAAAGGGCACATATTGTGCATGCATGGCATCTCAACTAATTAATTAGATTTGATACTCAGTCACTATCAAAATTCTGAAGTTTATATTTTGTGTACTTACAACAACAACAACTTCATCAGATCAGTGCAATTCAATAGTTCCGCTGAAGAAAGAGAGAGAGAGATGGAGATATCAGAGACAGAGAGAGACAAACCATTAACGCCATACTTGTACCACTTGATTTCAATACACAGATCATCCATGTCCAAAAAAAAAAACAAAAGGTGATAAGAAACCCAGAAACATCAAGTAATTAAAATTTAAATTTTAATATAAGCATATTTCAAAACCAGTATAACTAAGCATCACCACCTAATATTTCCAAAACATTAACCAAATTCATGTAATGTTGCCTGGCTGAGGTATATGTCATTGAAAGCCATGCATGTTCTTCCACATCTGTTTCCTCCAAATTTTGCTAAATTGACCTGCAAATGTAAATCATTAACATCATTCAAAGGGTAAAACTAATTGTAAATTTTAAAAAGAATTTATTCCCTTCAAGTAATCAGAAACAACTTTTATGGAGTTAGGAAGACTTACAATTGAAGATCCTTAGGTTTGGAGAGAAGGAACTTGGTGGCACCCTCAATGTTCTTCTTGAACGCCTCTTGCTTTTCAGGCTCAAGCTTTGGAGTGAGATTCTTAATGCAGCGCTTAATGAAGGTCACAAACTGCTTCTTATCAAATGGTGGTTGCTCCTGTTCAAACACAAACAAACCTTACTAAGCATCTGGAATTACAGGAAACAAAATCAGCAGTACCAGTATTGCACATTCAAAGAAGCCTATGCAATCACATAGGAAAACAACTAACAACTTAAAGATAGAAGCTGAAACTATACCTGAAGACGGAACGTGTCGATAATATCGACAACCTTGACGGCCTGATCATCACCACCCTCTTCTCCATCTCCCCCCTCTGCTGACGGGTTCACACCTATGTCTACTTCGAGAGCACCTTGAACCACCCACTAGAGCCGATAAAATAAGGAAAAAACATTAGTTTTTTTTGTTAAAAAGCATGATGAAAGAAGATTCTTAGAGAAGTGCTATATATTCATTATCATTTTCTAAGAGGCAAATGAAATGTGGTATCAATAGAAGAGAGTCATATCCTATAGACACCCCTGAATAAAAGTCATTCAATTATTATATATCTTGGGACCGGACCATGCTAAGTTTGCTTGGCCAAGTAAAAAAGGGGGAAACAAAAAGAGGCATAAATCAATGCATCAACTACTCAGTTAGATCAATAATTGTGTACCAGTATCTTTCTCCACCGGTTCTAATTCCACAAAAATTATTCCCTGTTTTATTATAATGAATATGTCAATAGATCATTTAAAAATTTATTTAATAAGTTTTACTTGACACATTAATGCAATGCAATGATTGACACTTTTCTATCTGGTCCTTGTATTTTTGATGAATTATACCAGGGCCATTACTAAACAAATTAGCAAAATGACACATATTCATGATGACTATTTAAAAGTTAAATTTGCAATTTTTTTCCCAACTATTGTTGTTCATATTCACTTCAGTTTTCATTGCTTCATGAGATGCAACAGTGAGTGTCATAACCTTAACATGAGTACCTTAATTTAATACATTACACCTCATAAAATGATGTCAGCCTATGGTTAGCACTTTTGCCCTTCAGCCCTTGTCAAAATGCAATGAACAATAAAAGATTAAACCTACTGTAAAAGGCAAAGAATAGAAAATAAAAAATGGAAATGAATATTCATTACTTTATGCATTCACATCTTTTTATGCCCTGAGTGTTCAAAATGTGATATCCTAGCTGAATATTCCTTTATTATGAAACATTTTAGAAAGCATCTCCTATGCTTGTGTAAACTGAAAGAAGATCAATCAATGTTTCTAGTGCTATGAAATTTTATTAACAGACTCCTACTTTTTATTATGGAAGAAGGAAAGATGCATTCTGACCTTTGCAAAGAAATTTAATTCTGGTATTATGATCAGCTAAGTACCACTTATTATCAAAATTTCGCAAGGAAGAAATTAGACTTTTCATATACCGATAAAGAACAACAATGACAAAATTCAACTAAAGGAACTTGAAATTGAGATGGATATTCAAAATACTTGATCCAGTATAAGAGTAACATGGCCTGACATGGCAATTGTGAATGAAAAAGACTGCGTCCGGCATAAGCACAAAAATATCATGGCCAAGAAACCTTACGGCCAAAAAAGAAAATAGGTTAATTTGTGCAAAATAAGCACATATGCAGTTGTACCTAATTTGTGCAAAAAAAAAAAAGTAGGTTAATTTCTTTATTGAAAATATAAGCACATATGTAGTTGAACCTAATTTGTGCAAAATAGATTAAAACTTGAATCCATCAAAACTGTAAACTACTCTCTCTAGTGGTAAAACATGACTATGAGCACTATTTACAAATATAGATCCATGATCTCAATAAACACAGATATACGTAGTTGTACCTAATTTGTGCAAAATAGAATAAAACTTGAATCCATCAAAACTGTAAGCTATAAATGAGGCACGAATTCTCTAAGTCCACAGTTTGATATGAAAACCTGAAATTTGTAATTGGTTCCCTTGATTTGACAAACTATTAATTGCCTCTAATTCAACTCTGCAACATCCATTTTTACACAACAATTATTGTAGTCAAAACCTTAGAAGAGAGAAGATGAAAAATAGAAGTAATTAATAAAAACAAATAAATCCCATGGCATGATGTTTTATCAAATATCAAATTTGATTGTGAAAATAAAGGACATGAAAACTTAATTAAAAAGCTGAACTCTTTCAAAAGTAATTAACCAAGCTACCATTGCTTAGAAGGAGATACTGACGAAAACCCTAGAAATTGCCTTCTCCATTGTCATCCTTTCAGCCGAAATCTTTTGAAAGGTTGGTCTCAAGGCTTGTAATGGACACAGACTCGGCCACGTCATGCCAATTAGTTGTTGTAAGGCTGGCCTAGCGGAGGCTTAGCAACTGTTAACCGTGTAGTTCAATTAAAGCAAGAGGAGGAGGAGAGGTGGGAGGAATCGATCGCGTTGACAGAGAGGAGAGGGAGGAGGAGGGGCAGATGGTGGGCGGTGTTGGTGGTCGGAGGAGGAGGTGGAGAGGTATAGGGGGCGTTTGGTTGTGCAGCGAGGTTGCATAAGTTAATGCATGTTTGGTAAGGCTATTTAAACTCCTTAAAAGTGTAAGGATTCCTCGTATTTTCTACCAAACAGGAAGTAAGCTAAGGAGGAATAAGCTTCTTTAAAGTATGACACCTCTTGAGGTGGAATAAAATTTGTTTGTGGGACCAATATGAGGAATAGTATTAAAAAAGTATTTTCTTTCCTTTTTTTGTTGTTAATGACCATGCTACCCATTTTTTTTTTTTGTTATTTTCTGTTACAGCTATCATTTCTTTTATATATAAGAAGCATTAATTCATTTAATTAATTTGTTATTTTATTTGTTCATTATTTAAGAAGACACAAGTACAATTTTACTTCTACAATAATAATATGTTTCATCCAACTCAACTGCACAAAATTAACTAATGTGAAAAGAAGGATAATATGGTCTTTTCATATTTTAACTTTAAATATTTTTCTATATCTTTGCTATTCCTTGATGTGGATAACCAAACAAGTTCCAACTTAACAAGACATAACTTGACATAATTTTTCCTCCTTAAGTTCTTCCTCCTAAGTTATTCCTTTACCAAACATCACCTAAGAGTTTATATATATATAGTGTTATATGTAATGGACGTTTGGTTGTGCGTAAGGATGAGTAACTTAATGCAGGGACATATTCGTGTCAAAAATCTAAAATGTCCTTATATTTGAATTATTTAATTTGAATTAGTATTATGTATTAAAAAGACGTTGTGACATAATTATTGTTAATTATTAATTATTATAAAAAATAATTATTAATGAAATATTAATAATTACTTTTAATTAAATATTATAAACATTATTAATTAATTATTATTTAATTATTAATTACAATTTTTAATAATTATTATTACTTATTAAATATTATTATTTATTAGTTATTATTAATTATTTGCTAATTATTAAATATGATTAATTACTAATTATTGTTAATTATTAATTATTATAAAAAATTAATTATATATGATAATAATAAATCATTTTGTTATTATGAAATATTAATAATTACTTTTAATTAAATATTATTAATTATTTAATAAAAAAATTATTATTGATTAATTATTTATTATTATTATTATTAATTATGATTTTTTAATAATTATTGTTACTTATTAACTATTATTAAATATTAATTATTGTTAATTATTAAATATTATGATTAATTATTTGTAAGGGGTATTGTTGGACAAAAAAAAATTAAAGGGACGGTGCATAACTTATGCAACCTAGTGGTCGTTTCTAGACAGCCGCTGTCTAGTTATTGTTTAATATAGCTGAGCAAGATTTTGTTGCCACACTTTTGTGATGCCACAAATACCACACTTTATTTTTTTTATTTTAAATTTCAAAATTTAAAATATATTGTCCGATCCAAACCGTCGATCTTGTTTGTTTTAACGACAAATGAGTTGTCATAATATTTTATAATTTTTGAAGTTTAGTTGATGCTTGATTAAAATGTCGAAAAATGAACATATTAAATTAATCTATTATAGCTATTTTGATTCGTTCGTTTTCGACCCTTTGATCAAGTATCAAACAAACTTCAAAAATTATAAAATTTTATGACAACGCATCCGTCGTTAAAATAAACGAAACCAACGGTTTGGATCGGATGATTATATTTTAAAATTTGAAATTTAAAATAAAAAAGTGAAGTGTGACATTGGTGATGCCAAAAAAGTGTGGTACCGGGTCATACAGATAGTTGATAGTTCTAAACAAGATTGAATCAGCTCTCGACAAAAATTATGGATGCATATTTGGCACCAACTTTTTGTTTCCTTTATTCTAAAAATGAAGGCCCTGATCACAATGATTTTTACTCGGGATTTCATTTCATTTTATTTCATTTGAATTGATTTCATAGGATTTCGTAGGATTTCGTTAGACCTAATTACATAAGAATTCCAACCAAATAACACCAAATCCGCTCATTGTGATCAAGAATTTTCCAATGAAATGAAATGAATTGAAATTCCACGTTAAAAAAAAAAGGGATTCTGATCGGGGCCGAAGTAATATGTTTTCATTAGATGTTTTATTTTTAACTTAATTGAATCCAAGTTCATTGAGGATTGATATCGCATATGACAAAGAGAGAGCAAAGCAGAAAATTTGTATCGATGCTTATTTTGCATTTGCGAGGAAAATGTTCTCTTTCGGTAGCGCTAAAAAATATATATATATATACATTATAGCGTGTCTTCTAAATTGGCCCCCTTTCAATCCGGGCACCGGGACCATTAAAGCAGCTGAATCAATAGCACCAAAAATTGGGAATAGGGAATCCTCCGCCTCAGGTGGTGACGTGGCGCTTGGTGAGCCCGACTTGAGGTCGGGAAACCCGTCGAATTATTCAGGAAAATCTCCTCCTTGACATTTGACAAGGATCTCATGTACTATTTCCGCTTCGGGTTGTTTTACTGGTAACGGCTCAATAAGCAGCTTTCGAGGCCTGATGGTGGTGATTCTTCGGCATCGGCCATGGATGGTTGTGATCGAATGAGTAGGTTATGACAAAAGCTTGAGCGAGGAGATCCAACTCCGACCTCTCTTCTCATTTTGCACCTCGATCACACCTTTGACCTCAAATTAGAGAAGAGAAGAGAAGAGAAGAGCAGAGAGCGCAACAATGGCGGCTGGGTACAGAGCAGACAACGATTAAGACTGACAGGAATAGTATGCTGTTAACTGCTATACAACATATGAGTTAAAAAATTCCATTGACTATATTTAAATTTTATATTGAAGAATTTTTCATAGTTTATTGTCTACAAATATGTAATTTGAGGAGAAATATCAATACTCTAGCTCAGAAATTGGGATTCTTTAAAAAAGCTATTAAATTTACCCCCACTTTCATACATAATGGAGCCAAAACAATATCATATCATGTGATGTATCACAACCCAATGAAAAGCAAACAGAAACCAGTGGAGGTTTATTTTCAACGCTAGGTCTACTGTCTGTTATAAAATGAAAACAAAAAGGATAAGCATTAAGGGGATTCTGGTGGTCTTCTTATTGGATAAGATGGAATGTTGTATGTTCTGAATAAAAGCTCATATCTTCCAGCAGCGCATTTGCCGAGAAAGAGGCACTCTACTTTATGGAGACATCAGCACTGGAGGCAAAGAATGTGGACAATGCATTTGCTGAGGTCTTGACACAGATCTACAGAATGATGAGCAAGAAGGCGGTGGAAGCTGGCGACGATGGTAGCGGCTCTGTGCCGGGGAAGGGCGAGACTATCAATGTGAAGGATGATGTGTCAGCCTTGAAGAGGATGGGGTGCTGCTCCAGTTAGGTATTAATTTTTTTTATACATTCTGCTGATTTAAGAAAAGCCACCAAATTTACTAATCAACATAGCTAACTCCAGTTTGGTGATACTTTTTATGTCAGACCTGACGCATTGATAACACTACTAGGGTATCTTTGTTCTTGAATTTCTTTGTTGATCTAAAAAGTGCCTTAGAATATGATATTTGTGTAGTTAATTAATAAAATGGTTTTATCATTGTTTCTTCTTTCATTTTGTGAGTGCCCTTCATGTTTTTACTTACAGTTGATGGCTTGTCAGGCCTCTTTGTGTATATATATATATATTGATTGAATTCATTTGACATAAACTTTAGATGATAATTTCGTGAGCTTTGCTCTCCATCTTGATATATATGAATCATTTATTGAATTTTTTGTTCACCAAAAAGGTCTTTTCTGTTTTTTGTTTTATAGTTTTGGATTCCTTTTCTATTTTATTGCAGGATTTTGTGGTGAAAGGATAAAGAGGGCTCAAGGAGGAGGGGATATTTTTCTAGGGTTCATTAAAAATTCTATTGCAAACTTTTTAAGGCCAGGGAGATTTTGTTAGATTTGTTTTTATTTGGAACAAGAGTTCATCCAGATTTTTTCTTACTTACCATGGAGCTGTCTTGTTTTTCCTCTTTCATTACAAGAGTTAGGATGTAAGGTGCTGTCTGTAATTTATGTAAGATTTTAAGTTGGTTTTATTATTTAGCTAAAGTTGCGTTTGCTTTGCTACACGAGGTCTTGTTTCTAGCACTGGTTCACATTTTCTCTGTCAGCATAACAGAGACTTTCCACTACCAACTTTAACAGTGTTTTGGTGTTCTTATTGCTGAACTCATATGACAAACAATTGAAAATTGATTTACCTTGGTGTTGAATTACATAAACCGAAATGAAATAAAGGCGCTAAAGTAAGATTTGCCAGTATGTTTTGGGTATTAGCACCTGGCACATTGATTGCTTTGATGAATTGTACAGTATTTGAATTTCGCCTCTATTGAGTAATAGTTTAGCAAAAATAGCTAAAAAGGCCAGAAGGAGGTAATTGGTTTCTTCTATTTATCATTAATTACCTTGAAATTTATCATACGACAGAAATAAAAATTTAAGACATTCTATGTGTAAGTGAATACCACATATGAGCAAGCTAATAAGTTCGAAACTCTATTGGCAAGAAAAAAGGGTGGGAAAAGGATCACACTTACTAAAATTGAACTTGCCATAACTTTTCAATAACATCAGCATGGAAAATTAGGTACTTGAACACCAAAAGTTAACACAATCAACTATATGACAGTCAAAATTACTTACGGATATTGGTTTCTTCTATACCATGCTATAAATAGGATACAAGTTGGTACTTGGCAGCTCAATGAGGTACAAAATGTGAAAGTTGATCTTCCCAGCTCAATGAGGTGCAAGAGGATCTGGCTTCTTCAAATATGTCAAAGATAACAGTAGAAACTAATTTCAGTGATCGGGTTCATCTACAAATTATCTTCCATCTCGCATCTCCGAGATAATCTTCTTAATTTCATCTGGATTCTTACAATTGCTTAATGCATTTAGAAATATGTCAAAGATGACATCATCTGGTTTCAGGCCTTGGTTCCTCATCTTCTCAACCAATTGCAGAGCATCCTTGAGTCTGCCAATTTTACAATACCCGTTGATTAACACACTGTAACTATGTTGATCCGGCTCAATGCCTTTTTCAGCCATGGTATCTAAAAGGACAATTGCTTCATCAAGACGACCTTCCAAAACATGACCATGTAATAAGGATGTGTAAGTGATTACATCAGGTTTCTTCCCACTTTTCTCCATTAAACTGGCAACCTTTTCTGCTTCGCAGGTTACACCATGCTTGCACAGGCAACCAATCAATGCATTGAAAGTAACTACATCTGGTGAAATGCCCTGACTTGTCATCTTGCGGAATATTCCAATTGCGTGACTCCACTCACCAATAGAAGACAACCCATGGATTAGACAAGTGTATGTGGCAACATCTGGCATCACTCCCCTCTCTATCATCTCATGAAGAAGATTTGAAGCACGCAAAAAGGCCCTTTTTTTGCAACACGCATCAATTAAGGTAGTGTATATATAGGCATTTGCTTCAAGTCCACAGCCAATATACTCTTTATATACTTTAAATGCCTTGTCAATGTCTCCGTCTCGACAGAACCCGAGAATAAGGGCATTGCAGGTACGGTCATTTGGAAGTACTCCTTTGGCAATCATTTCTTGAAACATCTCCAAGGCACTATGCACCTTACCCTGGTAACACAGACTGTGAATGAGAATATTGTAGGTAATCACATCAGGAAGAAGTCCTTTTGCAACTATTTCATCAAACATTCTCAAAGCACTATCGGTGTCACCGTGAGTGCAGAGGCCATCAATAAGACTGCTGTACGTAATTATATTGGCAACAATTCCACGCTCAGACATTTCTTCAAACTTTTTTTGTGCTTCAATAACATCCCCATTCTTGCAAAACCCATCAATTAAAATGTTATATGTGGTCAAAGTAGGCGCTATAGATTCAGAAACCATTTCTTCAAACATCATCTGAGCCAATGCAACATCACCCTCTCTGAAAAATCCACGGATGAGAGTGCTGTAGGTTACAATATTAGGCTTACAGCAACTGCCTTCTTTTACCATGTGTCGACACAGCTCAAGCCCCATCCTAGCGTTACCATTGCTACAAAGACCATTTATGAGTGTGCTGTAAGTGATCAAATAAGGAGCACATCCCATTAAAGGCATTTTAGCAAACACCTTAGCTGCAACACCAACTTGTTTCGTTGCACAAAGCCCATTAATAAGAGAACCGAACATGATGGTATTGGCACCGTATCCATGTCTCAAGGACTGGCCAAGCACACAGAATCCGAGATCCACTCGACACATGCGACAGCAGCAATCGAGGACGAGGCCGAAGGTATGGACGGTTGGGGAGATGCTTCTTTTGTGTCTGATTCCCATCAAGCGATTAAAGAGAGTGAGTACAGTTCGGTAGCGGCTAGGATGTTTTGACTTGGCAATGGATTTGAGCTCGCCGTTGATGGCAATGATGGACGGTGGGTGATTAATGTTGTCGGGAGAGAGCAGGCGGTGAAAGCGGGAGATGTACTCCTCCAGCTGAAGGTTCTCGTCATGGCGTCGTTTCTTCACCAGATTCTGAAGGTGGCCACAAAATGGCTTGGCATGCATTAGATCAAATTATTAAGGTCGCAAGGAAAGCACCTGCCTTATGTTTCCTCTGATAAAGTGGAGAGCGGACAGTGGGAACTGATAAGTGCAATGAATGACTGGGGAATACTCTTAACAGTCGTTGTTAGCCTTTCTTAAAAAAAAAAAAAAAAAAAAAAAAAAAAAAAAAAAAAAAAAAAAAAACTGTATTAGATGTAGATCTATTACGCTGGGCTCAAATCATTGTAGCCCACTGCATTTGTGGGCTTTCCAAGGTCTTGAACCTTTCCAATTCAATTTTTTGGTACTCTTTTTCTTTTCTTTTTCCTTTTGTTTTCCCTGCAAGAGTGAAAAAATCATCTTTAGCGCTCTAAAGTTTTGAAATTTTAACTTTTTACTGAGGCCATTGAATTTATAATTTTAATTAAATGAAGGTAGCCTGACAGCATTGACAAAATTTAAATTAGGTCTCATCGTTCGCTCAATATATGAATATTTATTTTGTTATTCTTAGTTTGATTTTATAATTAAGTTATATATAAAACGAAGATAACTAAATTTAGTATGGTAGGGTCATATTGATGAAAAGGGAAGGGCATAAGAATGAGGCAATAGTGCCGAAAGAGTAGAAGAGAAATGTGAAGAGAGACTCCGAGCAACACAAAAGAGAGATGAAGATAAAATGAAAATGAAAATAGGAAGGGGTGACAAAAATCAGAAACAAAACAATGCACTGCCAAATTATTGTATGTCTGTAACATAGTATGAAAACCAAACTAATTTGAATCAATTTGGTTAATTTAAAAACAATATTAGAAAATTTGAATTCATAAAAATATATAGCATTTTTTTAGAAAATTAAATAAAAAATAACATAAAAATCGATTCGAATTCGAAATCCTTGATTTTGTGTAGTATCTATAATTAGTATAAAATATTCTAGCAAAATCAAAGCTTAATTAATCATGAAATACAATGGTAAATTGATTAAATTTAAGTAAAATCTATAATTAATATAACTTAAAACGAAGAGCAGCACAGTTGGCCACAGAATTTCGCCACAGGGGATCACGAAGGCTAAATTTTAATAAAAATCAGAAATTTTGCTGTCGAAATCTCTCTCTCTCTCTTCTTCTCTTTTCTTCTCCGCTCCGTTCGATCCTTCTCTTCTCCCTTCTTCTCCGATGAAATACCACACTTACCCACGGGAGATTGATCGAGTGTGGGGAGCCAATAGCGCTCGGCCACAGCTTCACCAGCGCCATCATTACCTTGCTCGATCTCATCCGAGAGAGAGCTCAAGCGCGTGAGAAGATAAGGATTGAAGCGGTGACTCGAACTGTAAGATTCGAGCTCACAATCCTTGTCGTTGAGTTCTTCTCTTTTCTCTCTTTTCCTCTGTTCCGTTTATAATACTTCCTTTTTACTTATTTTTGGGGTTGGCAGTATAAGAAATTTCGAAAAAAAAAAGAGGAGAAAGGGGTTGAGCAGAAGAGAGAAAAGGGAAATTACAGAAGATCAAAGGTATATTGTTCTTAACCATTTGTACAGTTTATTTGAGCCGATAGGAAGTTTTTGAATTTTAGGGTTTTGAATATAAACCTTGATTCTTATCTGGGATGTTAGAACTTGGGATTCGGATGCAATTTTTAGGAAAATTAAGTATTGAATCAGTGATTTGAAGGTTATAACTTGGTTACGATGTAGTTCTGAGGATATTGGGTTCTGTAGGAAGGGAATTGGTTGAAAAATGCTAAAATTTGAGTTGTTATTGCTATTGAGCTTGAGGGAAACGTTTAGAAGTGATGATTGATCGTTGTTGAGGCATGGTACCAGCCGTAGGTACATGGTATAGGCCTCTGGTACCATTCTGGTACCTGGCGACGAGTGTCAGGGGCTGGGTTGTGAGAAAAAATAATCTGAGGACTTGTTCGTAAGGGAAAAGGGCGTGTTTGTAAATAAAAAGGGATTGTTTGTGATGAAAAAGGACCCAAGTATAAAATAAATTGATCTATGGTCTTTTTGAGAAAAGCGGAGTGTTACGGATCGGATCGTTTTTACTTGGCTAGCGAATCTGGTCGGAAATAGACGCGGACCCGTTGTAGCTACCCGCTAACTCAACTCCTAACTGTTGGATTAAACTTAGTATTTTGGAGTCGCCACCCGATATAAAATCGGAAAATATGATTGATTTAAATGTATTTAGCCCATGGATAAGTGGTTCGTATCTCGGTTATGATTGTGGAAGGTGTTAGGCATCACAACCACCCAAACAAATGTCTGGTCTCTACTGTTTCTAGCTTTCAATAATGATTTTATTTATCACAATTTGAAGTACAGAAGCACAAACAAAAGAAACAACAACAGCAAGCACAAATGAAATAAAAGAAAAAGAGAAGAATGTAAAATAATATCGATGTAGCAAGCCGTCCAAATTCTCGGTTACTAGTTGTTACACATAGCAGAGGCTGTTCGGACGTCTTGGATGACTGGCTATTTGATGAATGATGATCAGATTTCGAAATGGATATTGAGTTGGTCTCTCATTCATTCATTTAACTAGTGGAAGCAGGAAGATTTTAGATTGCAATAGCTTCTTTCAAGACAGGGTATTGAATTTCTGTTCACTCTTTCTTTTGTGTATTCTTGCACTTTCCAGCCATGCCTTTGAAGCTCGTGGAGGCCTGTATTTATAGGCAACGCCAACTCCTTAGGGGTGCATGTGAGAGCCTTTTCTCACCACTTCAAATGATCTGTAGTATAAGATAAAGTATCACCAGCATACTGCTGAAAGCATAACCTTAATCACTCTTAATTATCATATCTTATAATCAGTTTAGACAAATTTTACATTTCCCTATAGAAGTGGGGGACAAGTCAGCAAGGTTCATGATGTGCACCTGTATCAACAGTACATGAATAGTGTTCTGGTTTGAAATTGGTGGCCCTTTTGATTTGCGGGGAGGATCAGATTTGCTGGTTGGTTGTATATTGATATGTAATGGGCTAACTGGAGGACATTAGTTTAGGCATGATTATTTGTTTACATTTATTTTTATCTGCTGATCTATGGGAAATACTCATGTTTCATCAATAACGTTACATGTGACAGGGGATAAAAGTTATTAATTGGGTTGCCTAATTCTAATGATATCAATGCATTGACATAATTTTAACTCAAATGAAAAGATAATTTCTTCATGACTGCCATGCGTTAATATTTTCATGTATGCTGCAATGGTTGTAAGTGGGAACAATTGTTAAGAATGAGATAAAAAAGTACAACCTGTGCATCCCTTTGGGAATTATTTTACCAGAAACCTTTGGTGGGAGCTTTTCTTGCTGAATAAAGGTTACACGTGTGGAAAATAAAGTACTTATCCTGGAGTCAAGCTTGGACGACAAAGAGGCTATAACCAGACTGCAAGTATTTTGAATAGTGTTTTCTGGCAACCAATCCTGTAGCAGTAGGGATTTCTTTGGTTTGGTTCACTGGATAGAATATTTTCCTAAAGTTTTATAAAAGCTGAGATTTCTAATAGCACATTTCTCCATACAAATATTATTTAAATTCTTCTTTTATCAATATGAAATAGTTTATAGTATTTAAGGTCAGATATTTTAGAGAGGAGACAAATATCCTGTATCTTATCTTCTGCACTCTGCAGTGAACAGTAGCCCTTATGATGGTCCCCTTCTGATCAAGGTGTGGAAAAATTGGGTTAAAATTCCTTGTGTTTTGACTGAACATGATTTTATATTGGACTCCTTCATAGTAATTGAAATCAGTTATTTCTCCTTGTAGAAGATATCAAAAGGTTTTTAAGCATACATAACGGTAAACTTTAGTTGGAAAATGATTTTGATAAGAAACTTACTTGAAAAAGAAATCAAAATTTTGACACTCATTTTCCATGAAGGACAAAAGTGTAGCGGCCGATTTTAAACATGTTGGTTTTCAAAAAATAAAAAAATATCGTTCATAAGATAGTACAAGTTTGTAAGTCACATTTATATAAGAGTTGGCTTTCATGGAATGGTTTGAAGTTCATGACCAAATGCATCAACGTCATGAATTTTTCTATTCTAAATAAACAAAGAAGAGACATTTGTGATTGCAACTTCAATTTTAATATGTCAAAATATATATGTCATTGAGTCAATTATTGAACATGAAAACTGAAAATTATCAAGTATTGATACTCTGAAATCTGCTCTAGATATTGGTCTGCCACTGTTAAGCGGTGGTCTGATCATCCTCTGCAGGAAGCAAAATGGCAACTTGCAAGATAAAATATATGGTCAAAGGTTCTGTTTTACTAAAAAAGATATTAAGTAGAAAGTATCTGGGATAGCTGTAAGATGCGAGAGCAACAATATTTCTTCAAAATAAGCAATTTCTATGGAAACAAAATAGTTTCCGTAGAATATATTTTAAAAAACTAGAGTGATTGTTTATTCAGCAAATCATCCCAAATACCGTTTCCAAGGAAAATCTTTCAAGAGAAGAAAAAATCATCTACGCTACTGGACTCAACAAAGACAAAGTAGTATTCGAAACATTTTTCCCCAATGTCCGTGACCGGTCATCCAGGATGATGATTTTCAAATAGAAATAATTCATTCAACAATTCTCGCAACTTGAAATTAACTCAGATTAATTTACAAAATAGTTTATTAAATGAAAAATAGTCTTGTTTTGATACTTATAAATTAGAAATAATTTCTTCACGAAATAGTTTATTGAATGTAAAATAGTTCATTTCAGAGTAGTTTGAAACAGAGTTTTTCTGGTGAAAGCTTTTTTTTTTGTTTTTTTTTTTCTTGTCAGCCTTTTCTTACTGAACCTGATAACTTCTAATTTGGGAAAAACTTTTCAGTAATAGAGAGGGTCCTTAGTCAAGCAAGTTGCAGGAAACATCAGGAGGATTGTCTCCTTTGCTAGAAAAATCATGCTTTGTATTGCTTAGGGGAGTAATCATGTATAAGATTGATTATCAAAATGAGTACCCAGAATTAAGAAAAGTATAAACCATATGCTCTAATAATAATAAAGTATGTGAAAGGAGTTTGAAAGGTTTTGTTGCTGAATTAAAAATCATGCTAAACGTTTTCATGGTATCCCTTTTTCCTTTCTTTTTATATAAGAAAGATAATTTAAAATGCAATATGCAGAAAATCGTAAGAAAACACGGCTTTCTATTGTTTTTTAATATATATATGAGGAGTAATGTAAAACGACAACTAGATGCTGAAATATAGTTTTTAATTTATCCTTCATGCTGTTTCACTTTTACGTATTGCTATTTGAAAAAAGATAAGTCCATGAAACCTAGCTTGTGTTTGTTCAATATGAGAATATATTTCTCTTGGTTGATTTAAATCATTAATTCCTTTTAACACAAGTTATCCAAATTGATGACAATTTTGGGGGTGTCTACAGCTGCCCCTCTTCAGCTAGTGTTATCTGATAACACTGAGCTGAAGCCAGAAGACACCCTTTTCTTGATAAGCATATGATTGGCATAAAAGACTGCTAGCCTCGTACCTTGTTTACTCAATGGTTACCTCAGGCATTGGGCATTTGAGGATGAATCCCATCAGTGTCTTAGGTATTAGTTAAGACTGTCTGGCCTTGATTTCCAGTTGGTAGTACTACGCTTGAAAGCCTGGATAAGACAATAGAGAACTAAATTGTTATTTAAATGTTGCCCCTGTTATTCCCATTTTTGACATTTTGTGTCAAAATGGTTAAATTGGGGGCGTATTGGAAATCGGCGGTCCCTTATAGTATTTTTGCCTCAGATGCCAAAACTATTTTGATCCATAAGGATGATTTTTTTATTTTTTAAAGGCTTCATCAACGGCACTATAGGGATCCACACGCAAGGTACCTGCAAAAATATTAAAACATGTAAGTAATTGGATTGAATAAAAATATTAAAACGGCACTATAGGGATCCACACGCAAGGTACCTGCAAAAATATTAAAACATGTAAGTATTTTTTTGAAATTTTAGAAAATCGCTAATCTAATTAATTATGTACCGTTCAAAAACAGCAGTTTTTAAAAATACGAAAAAAATACTTAAAATTTTCGAAAAAATATAAAATTTGGTTTGCAAGGAGATTTCAATATGAAGATCATATTGGACTGTTTGGATCGGTCATTTTGAATCAGATCCAAGAGTTTTGATCGCAACTCACGGAAGGATCCAAGAGTTTTTTTTTTTTTTGAAAATGACATCTCTCTTTTTTTTTTGTGTGTGGTGCAAGTTGCAAAATTACTTAAATGTGAGGGATACGGTACAGTCATCACCAAAAGCTTGTTTGAGAAACTTAAGATGACATTTTGAGAAATCACTAAGAAAAACTCATTTATTCACATCGCACAAATTACTACAACCAAGTCATAAAACCCTTTTTTTTTTTCTTCTTTTTTTTTTGTTATATCTTGTTTAATTTTATAAAATACTACTATTTTAAAATAGTCCAAGATGTTATTATAATTATGCACGTTCCTAAAATAATTTTGAATGGGCCTTTTTTGGAAAATTTTCTAATAACAGGAGCCTCTACGAATATAGAATTTGTACTGTTATGTGCGGGGCATATGATTTGGCAATCCTAATAGTCCCTACGACATAAAGGCTCAAATACTGACCAGTTCCTTTTATCAATCAGTCCCTGCAACTCAGGATTTCCTGTACCTATAAATCAACACTTCTCTTTTATAAAACTTATTGGGAATTATGGAAAAGAAAGTTAACCTATTTAACAATTGTCCCCGTACCGGTTATCCACCACTACAGGAGAGAGAGGGAGAAACAGCAGGATGAGGTTCTTGGAGGGAATTGATCTTAAGAGCTTTGAACTTTATTGCATGATATTTTTCGTTTTTTTTTTTTTTTTTTTTTTTTTTTTTTTTTTTTTTTTTTGCCAACAAGAGATACAATCAAGATTTCCATAACCGCATAAATGGTGTAGCGGTAAAAGAAAAAAAATATATATATATATACATGACCGCATAAATGATGTAGCGGTAAAAAAAAAAGAAAAAAAAGGCAATTACATAATGTTGCGAGTAATTGCAAGAAAGAAAGAAGGGGTGATAAGATTAGTAGTGGTGTATAACTGTTGGAGTTATGTCCTAGAAGTCAATATTTAATGACTTATTTTCTTAGTTTATGTTAATGATGATATTTGATCATTTGTTCCTAGAATTTATTATTGACAGATCATTCAGGTTGAGGATCTGAATTGTAGATCTCTGTGGATCATTCATTAGAATGACAATAATAAATCTAAATCGTCCATAATCTTGATAATTAACAAGGAACATTAATTATCATAAAAGATTAGTATGCAAGTTAAGTGATGATTAAGTTCTACAAATCATACGTAAGGAGTTACCAACTTAATTGCATATGTGTATGTTATTGGAACATAGTACAGGACTTGACCCAATGAAATAAACATATGGATTGTGTTAAGTGTCATTGTTTATTTCATATAAGTTTGATTCTAAGTTTGAGATGTTCACCTTTTCCACATGAGGATAGGTTCAATAAATATCGTCTAACGTTGATTCCTGATAAAGGCTGCTATAAGGACTTTATTTATGTTCTCTTGAATTGTGCGGGGAAAAGTTGTTCATCAAGAAAACCGTATGTCCCTCATTAGTATACCTAGTGAGTGATGATATCTGTTTGGGCCCCTTGATGGAGTTGGATCGTATGCATGCAAACTAGACGATCAACTCTAGATCAAGAAATGTATAATCTGCAAGAATGACACATTCCTATCTTGGATTATACAATGATATCATGTGACATAAGAATCAGACAAGGAAATACTTATATTTCTTGTGCAGGATTAAGATATTGTAACGGTACATTATTTATGCGAATTGGGAATCATAACGTGTTGCTAGATACCGCTTATGATTATTGGAAATAAATAACGATTTATTTTCATGGCCAACATAGCATAAATCCTCAATAGGGTCGCACAAATAGGACTCTAACCACACGGTGCATTAATTGTTTATTCGCAACAGTTAGTATTGTGAAATATGATAAGTTGATTAATTAATTATATACCGTTATGAACCGTTATAATTAATTAAGTCAAAAGGATCATATGGAAACAATTTAATGCATTAGCTAATCCTAAATTAATTATTAATGAGTTAATAATTAATTATGTTCAACACACTTTAAATAGTTTGAGTTATTTGGGCTTCTAGTTATTTAATTAATTAAAGGCCCGATTTGAGGAAGGATGAAGGAGTAATTAGTGGGATGGTTTATTGGGCCATTGCAACATTTGATGTAGCCCAAAATGACCCTATTAATTTCAGCTAGAGCCCTAGTGGCATACTTGTAAATAGTTCAAAGAGAGGATGAGAGTTGTTGGCTATATAAAGGGGTCACCTCTTGGGAAAGCCCTAGCCTCCATTCACTTTCTCTCTCCTCTCTTCCTAGCCGCCACCCATCTTCCTCCCTTCTCTTGCTCATGTGTTGAGCACCATTCCTTCTTCTCCTCCATTAAAATAGTTAATAGGATGAAGAGGTTCATAGAGGGGATTAGCTAGGAGCTCATGAAAGCTAGCACTTTCATGGAGCTCGTGGTTAGCTCCTTGGTGGGCTTGAGGCGCCTTAGATGGTGGAGGTGGTGGAGCACGCACCCCATCGACTCCCATGCCTTGGATTCGAGCCTCATGAATGCGATTTCATGAGAGATATAACTTTCTCCTACTTGTTCTCATTGTTTTGATGTGTGAATGATTCTAGCACTAGATCTATGGTGTTTAGTTGTGATTTCTTGCTATTTGATGGCACAAAAATAGAATTAAACACTTTCTAACAATAACAATATGGCGACATTCGCTAAACAGATAACTCCCTTTTCACAAATTCGCCTCTAATTCTTATAAACTAAAATTGTTGATTTATAGACCCAAAATATCCCGAGTTGTCAAAAGAAAAGTTCAATAAAAAGGAAGGGTTTTCTTTAATCCTTTATGTATGCGAAACTATAAAATTGCCAAACCGTATGCTCTACCCATAACAGCCCAATTTTATATTGGCGAAGACTCCTTAAAATATCTCTTTTTAATTAAAATACTTCTGCGGACATGGGTACATTTTTATGTATATTTAGGTGGATGCAAGTTACTAGTATAACTGAAAATTTAATATGTTTGGTTGCGGCCCAAGGATTTTTACTAAACTACATGTCATGATGCAAGTCCTAACTAATGTTATGAGTTCTCAAAATACGTATTTAATTTTCTCAAACAATCAATTGAACTAAAAGTGATGATTTTTTTTTATGTGCAAAATTAATTTTGGGGTACGATATCAAAGTAGAGATTTCCTGTGTACCATATGAGGGGTGGTTAATTGAAAGGAAAATGAGTTAAGCATAATACCTTTTCACATATTGTACGTTGATGGGTTCTGGGTGCTCATCTCCATCCATATCTTTGAGCTGGACTGCATTTCCTGTGTATACTTCTTTGACCAAATACGGACCTTCCCAATTAGGTTTGAATTTACCATCACTACTCCTAACTTGTTTTAAGACTGTCTCCTTCTTTTAATTCTCGTTGTTTAACCTTTTTATTATATGCTCTAGCTATTCTTTTTTGGTAACATTGTGCATGGCACATTGCTTTCAATCTTTTCTCATCTATTAAGTTTAATTGATTGTACCTGGATTGAACCCAATCTCCTTCTTCTAGTTTGGCCTCCATCAGGACACGCAAAGATGGGATCTCAACTTCAACAGGAAGCACTGCCTCCATGCCGTATGTCAAGGAATATGGAGTAGCTCCGGTGGATGTGCGTACCGAGGTACGGTAGGCCCATAATGCGTACGGGAGCATTTCGTGCCAATCTCTGTGTGACACGACCATCTTCTCGATTATGCGGATTAAGTTTTTGTTAGCTGCCTCCACTGCTCCATTCATCTGAGGGCGATACGGCGATGACCGATGATGTTTGATTTTAAACTGTTTACACAAATCAGCTATTTTCTTTGCAGTTAAATTTGAACCATTATCTGTAATAATTTCACTGGGCACACCATACCTACATATTATATTTCTCCTAATAAATTTCGCCACATGGGTTGCTGTTATTGTAGAGTATGACTCTGCTTCAACCCATTTGGTAAAATAGTCAATGGCAACTAGGATGAATTCATGGCCATTTGATGCTCTTGGGCTTATTTTACCAATTATATCAAGTCCCCATATAGAGAAAGGCCAAGGTGATGTTAAATTGTGTAATTGGGATGCAGGGGCATGAATGAGATTACTGTGGATTTGGCAATCATGACAACGTTTCACAAAATCAATGCAATCTGTTTCCATGGTTAGCCAATAATAACCTTGAAGCATTACCTTTTTTGGCTAACATCATACCGTTCATGTGAGGGCCACACACCCCTGCATGCACCTCTTGCATTATTTCTCTTGCTTCTGTTTCATCGACACATCGGAGGAGGACATAATTTGGAGTTCTTTTATATAAGTGTCCTCCGCACAATGTAAACTGCCTGGATAAACGCTGTAAGGTATTCTTATCCGTTTGGTTGGCATTTGGGGGAAAAGACTGGTTTTCTAGGTAACTTTTAATGTCATGGTACCAGGGCAATTTATCACATGAGTCACTGGACTCTATTTGGAAACAGTAAGCAGGTTCTTCATGGCCAGTTATTTGTATTTTCATAACATCATTGTTTAATTCTACCCAAGAAGCTAAAGTGGCTAAAGCATCAGCAAATGAATTTCTATTTCGAGATAAATAGGTGAATTCAATTTCATCAAATTCTTCTGTTAATTTTTCCAAGTATTCAAAATATGGTATTAGTTTTTCGTCTCTAGTTCTCCATTCACCTTTTATTTGACTGATTATGAGAAGAGAATCACCAAAGACATGTAAATGTGAAACTTTATGTTCTAAGGCCATTCTTAATCCCAGTATACATGCTTCATATTCTGCCATGTTATTAGTGCATTCAAAATGAACTTTAGCAGACGCTGGAATTTTATTACCATTTGGTGACTCAAGGACTGCCCCTATACCCTTTCCATGTTTATTAACAGCTCCATCAAAATACACTTTCCATGGTAAATTTGTGCTGGAACTACTAGATGTACAAGTGGTGGTAAACAAGATTTTGTTATCTGGTAATTCTTCATTTATGGGTTCAGAATCGGGGATTGCCAGATCAGCTAAGTGGTCAGCTAGGGCCTGAGCTTTTATGGATTTTTGAGTAACATAAGTGATGTCAAATTCAGATAATAGAAGCAACCATTTAGAACTACGACCTACCAACGCTGGTTTTTCAAACAAATACTTTAGTGGGTTAATTCGGGATATAAGATGAATTTTGTGAGATAACATGTAGTGTCTCAGTCTTTGGGTAGCCCATACCAAGGACAAGCAGATTTTCTCTATGGGTGTGTACCGACTTTCACAATTTGAGAACAATTTACTCAAGTAATAAATAACGTGTTGTTTTTTATCCCATTCATCATACTGTCCTAACACACAGCCCATGGAAGTTGAGGTTGTTGATAAGTAAAGGAGAAGTGGTTTTCCAGGTTTTGGTGCTACCAGTATAGGTGGATTTGACAAGTAGAACTTTAATTTTTCAAAAGCATACTGGCATTTATCATTCCACCCCTTAGGTGCATTTTTTCTAAGTAATTTGAAAATTGGTTCGCAAGTAGGGGTTAGTTGTGAAATAAAACGACTTATGTATTGCAAACGCCCTAATAAACCCCTTACCTTCTTTTCTGTTTTCGGTGGTGGCATTTCAATGATTGCTTTAACCTTACCTGGGTCAACCTCAATGCCTCTATGGCTGACAATGAAGCCCAACACCTTACCTTTAGTAACAGCAAAAAAGCATTTTTGTGGGTTAAGACGCAATTTGAATTTTCGAGCTCTATCTAGGATCTTCTTAAGACATTCTATGTGACTGTCAGCGCTCCTGGATTTGGCAATCATGTCATCAACATATACTTCTAGTTCTTTATGCATCATGTCGTGAAATAAAGCAGTCATAGCCCTTTGATATGTCGCACCTGCATTTTTCAATCCAAATGGCATCACACGATAACAGAACACGCCCCAAGGGGTTATAAAAGATGTTTTCTCTTTATCTTCATGTGCCATGTGTATTTGATTATAGCCAGAAAATCCATCCATGAAGGACATCATTTCATGACCAGCAGTATTATCAACAAGAAGGTCAATGTGAGGTAAGGGGAAATCATCTTTAGGACTGGCCTTATTTAAATTTCTATAATCTACACACATCCTCACCTTACCATCTTTCTTCGGTACTGGTACAATATTTGCTAACCATTCAGGGTATGGGGAAACTTGCAAAAAACCAGCGTTACACTGTTTTATTACTTCTTCTTTAATTTTTAAGACCCATTCAGGTTTAAGTCTACGGAGTTTTTGTTTTACCGGTTTTGCCCCTGGTTTTAATGGTAAACGGTGTACTGCTATATTTTCATCTATACCTGGCATGTCTGAATATGACCATGCAAATATATCTATATAACCCCTCAAGAAAGTAATAAGTTCAGATCGCATTTCTGGTGATAAGTTGGTTCCTATGTGGACGCATTTCGGCTCTTCATTTGTTCCTAAATTTACTTCCTCTATCTCCTCCAGAGTGGACATGTTTGATTTCTCCTGTTGGTTGATCAGAGTGGAGAGTTCTTTATCCTCAGCTTCATAAGGGTCGTCTATAGCCAAAAGATCTAAATGATACTTAGAAAAAGAACAAGGTTTTCTAAAGCTAATAATACAACGTGATGAAAATGTAAATACTAATCTATTCTTTTTTTGCTTTTTTGATTTTTTAATTTTTTTGGATTTTTCCTTTTTTCTGATTTTTTTGTTTTTAACGTGATTTTTAATTTTTTTGGATTTTTGCATCTCCATTTTTTTGGATTTTGTCGTTTTCATAATTTTTTTGGAATTTTTTGATAAACTATGTACATAGTGCCTTAAACTTAAACTTAGTTGAACTTTTTTTTTTTAGAGAACCAGGAGGATGTGACACCTGGTCCTTACTGGTAACAAAAGTTGAGTTGCTTACCTGAGAGTTGTGATTACAAATAGGTACCTCACCTGTACTAGTAGTTGTGGAACTAAAAATTGGCCAATCCTTGTCGGGACACACCGATTCTGAAGTTGTGCAATTTGCCAACCTTGTTGTTGTGTCTTCAATATAAGTTGAAATGTCTTCTCTCGCCATGACCTTCCTCAGTACCTTGAACTTGGGTTTTCTTCTTCTGGGCCTATGTGCCTTTTGAACTTCATTTGGTTGTCGTGTAGGTAGAGTTGACCTGGCTTCTTGTATTCTTTTATGCATGGCAATTTTCTTCTGCATTTTCTTGTTAATATATGCATGCCCATGTTCATCATAAATTTCTAAATAATCTGTTGGTAGGTCATCATCACTTAAGTAGAAAGTATCTGGGATAGCTGTAAGATGCGAGAGCAATAATATTTCTTCAAAATAAGCAATTTCTATGGAAACAAAATAGTTTACGTAGAATATATTTTCAAAAACTAGAGTGATTGTTTATTCAGCATATCATCCCAAATACCGTTTCCAAGGAAAATCTTTCAAGAGAAGAAAAAATCATCTACGCTACTGGACTCAACAAAGACAAAGTAGTATTCGAAACATTTTTCCCCAATGTCCGTGACCGGTCATCCAGGATGATGATTTTCAAATAGAAATAATTCATTCAACAATTCTCGCAACTTGAAATTGACTCAGATTAATTTACAAAATAGTTTATTAAATAAAAAATAGTCTTGTTTTGATACTTATAAATTAGAAATAATTTCTTCACGAAATAGTTTATTGAATGTAAAATAGTTCATTTCATAGTAGTTTGAAACAGAGTTTTTCTGGTGAAAGCTTTTTTTTTTTGTTTTTTTTGTTTTTTTTTTTCTTGTCAGCCTTTTCTTACTGAACCTGATAACTTCTAATTTGGGAAAAACTTTTCAGTAATAGAGAGGGTCCTTAGTCAAGCAAGTTGCAGGAAACATCAGGAGGATTGTCTCCTTTGCTAGAAAAATCATGCTTTGTATTGCTTAGGGGAGTAATCATGTATAAGATTGATTATCAAAATGAGTACCCAGAATTAAGAAAAGTATAAACCATATGCTCTAATAATAATAAAGTATGTGAAAGGAGTTTGAAAGGTTTTGTTGCTGAATTAAAAATCATGCTAAACGTTTTCATGGTATCCCTTTTTCCTTTCTTTTTATATAAGAAAGATAATTTAAAATGCAATATGCAGAAAATCATAAGAAAACACGGCTTTCTATTGTTTTTTAATATATATATGAGGAGTAATGTAAAACGACAACTAGATGCTGAAATATAGTTTTTAATTTATCCTTCATGCTGTTTCACTTTTACGTATTGCTATTTGAAAAAAGATAAGTCCATGAAACCTAGCTTGTGTTTGTTCAATATGAGAATATATTTCTCTTGGTTGATTTAAATCATTAATTCCTTTTAATACAAGTTATCCAAATTGATGACAATTTTGGGGGTGTCTACACCCGTTAGGCTGGATCCAGGTCAACTGGATCAGGTTGACCTGGTTTAGCCAATTCGCGAGGTGGGCCTATTTTGGGCTGTTTTTGGATTGGGCTTCAGCGAAAAAAAAAGAAGAAAAGAGTGGGCTTGGATTTTATTGGACTGAAATTTATTTGTTTGGCCTCAAATTAATTATTGTAGGCTAAACTTAATTGTTAATTAACATACTTAATCAAAAAGATTAAGTTAATTGTGGGCTTAGATATTTAATTAAAGAAAAAGTCACTTAATTGTCAGATATTTCTTTAATTAGTCGGATTTTCGGGAAATGATGAGAATAGTCCGAGTGAGTCGAGAACGGATACGACGACAAAATCACCTACTTTCTGATCCCAATAACAAAATAAAAATAACTTTCAGATTTTTGGATTTGTTTTATGATTTTCTGATTTTGATTTTCGAATTTTGAATTTATATTTTATTGATGATTTAAACCTTTTAAATATATAATAAATTAATATCAAAGGAATTATTTAAAATACCACTTTACATATAAAAGATATATTTACCACATGAAATTTTGTAAAAACACACTAATTTGAACCCCATAATATTCATATGATATTTTATTGTTGAACCCCATTGTTATTTTCAAACTTTTGCATCATTATGTTTATAAAAATAAATATATATAAAGCAATAGATGTATTAATTTATTTTAAATTTTTTATGATAGCATTAATATTATTAATTTATTGAACTCATTCGAAAATTTTCTGGCTCCGCCACTGCTTATTTACTTGCTCCAGATCTGTGGGAGAGTAATGGAAAGGAAGAGAAGAGGTGCGAAATAGAGTGATTTTGTATTGAATTTACTCTATATGGCTACACCTCGTTTTGGAAGGGAAGCCAATCTGAGCAACCCTTTCCTCCCGTTCCCTTCCTCACCTTTAATATTGACGTTCTGGAGCAGACCCTTAGGCTGTGCTCCAGACTAACGTAATAAAGAAAGGGGAGAGGATGGAGAGGTCAGGAGAGGAAGAGTAGGCAGTGGAAAGAAGTAACAACTTTACTTGCTCTAGAGGTTTATACAAAGGAAGAGAAAGGAAGAAGATAATTTCAACATATGAATTGAAGAATAACTTGGGATGACCATTTTGCCCTTTGAGTGCTAATGTTTATGAGGATATTTGTGTAATTTAACAGATCTTACTCTATCTACATCCCAAATCGTTAGTAATAAAAAACAAGATTTGGAGGGCACTGTGGCACTTTCATTCTCCTTCTGTTACTCTCTAGTTTTGATGCTGAAGCAAGTAAACAGCTGCCTCATCCCTTACCTTCTGTTCCCTTACTCTAAAAAGTACTTTCTGGAGCAGACCCTTAAGGTTGTGCTCTAGAAATTTTTAGTAAAGAACTAGAAAGAAAATGGTTGGGAGAGTAGAATAAACACTTACATCCCGATTTAAAAACTACAAATTCATATGAAAATAGAGTAAATTCTTTTCATTATTCTCATTCTATTATTATCTAGGAATAAGTAAAGAATAAAATTTCTCCTTACCTTCCTTTCCTTTTCTTTCCTTTAAAAATTAATTCTGGAGCCGACCTAAGCCTCCGTCTCTCCGTTTTCTCTTATATTTTTCCGTTTCCTCTCTCTGTCTCTCCGTCAGATGCCTCTGAAATCCAATCTTCTAGCTCCGCCCGGCTACGTCTCTCTCACGCGAAGTCCCTTGCTCATGTGACCTCTCTCACACGAAGCAGAGAACAAAGCCGGCCTTCCTTCTCCATGCAAACTGAAGATCACGCCAAGCAAGGTATAGCAAACAACATTTCTCTCATTTTTAATTCATCCCTTCTGGAAAAAAAAAATTGCATGGCTTTATAAATCCTAGATTAAATTTGAGTAAAAATTATTGCCTTCCTTCGTTAATTTAGTGATATTAGGTGATCAGTTCCGACTTCCGACAGGGCGAGGTGGTGTGTTGGCCGATTTTGTCTTTTCCTCTCCCGTCTTTGGTAATCTCTTTACTTATCTAATTCGGTAAGCCTCTTTTCCCTCTTTCCCTCTATCTCTCTTTACGATTTGGTTAGCCAATTTGGTATAGTTTCGTTTAAATTTGGGTTTAAAGGTAATTGGTCTGTATGAGGTGTATGATTTTGTAGTCGAAATATTTCTGATTTAATTCTGCTTAATTTGTTGTTAATTTAATTTATGTGTTGTTTCTAATGCCTTAATTTGAAAACCTTGTACGTGTTCCTACGAGAAGTACACCTCGGTTTAATCACTGATGCATCATTCTGGTTAATTTCTGAGTAAAAAAATGTTGTCAAGAGATTATGCTATGTGATTATTTTTCATAAAACCCAGTTGGTGACTTCAAAATAAGATGTTTTCTATGTTGGTAAATAACTTAATATCATTCCTCAATTTTTATTGTTTTGACCTTTTCGTTGACCTGGGTTATGCAAATAGCCTGGTGTGGCAGGATCAATGGTGGTGGGTGTCAGATTTGGTCTCTCAGAGCATATAAAGGATACGAGTGCAATTTTCTCATTGCAATCGGATAAAGAAGACTTCAATTTCATTAATGAAGTCTCAAAGAGCGGGAGAGATCTCATGAACATCATTGGCGACTGTGCTGATGGACATAGTCGCTTAAGAGAACTGTAGAAGCAATTTTGGGGCTTTGCAACCTGATGTGCTAGTGAATTAGGATTGCTATTGGCTTGATTAGGCATGTGAATTTTAATTTGCTTTTGTGTTCTTATAAATTTTCTTTTATAGTATTGATTAAGATGCTCTCCTACTAAGTTAATTTATGTGTATTAGGCATGTGACTTTTGATTGGCTTGATAATAGGAACAGACGGTTGGATAAATTTATGTTGTACCATCAACTATGATACTGAACGTTTAATTAAGATACTGGCAAAGTTGTACCGGACAGTTGAAACACAATGGTCGAGTAAAAACAAAAGGCTGAACCATGGTCAAACAGACACGAAAGATACACTGTGTTTCAAAATTACATAAACAACAGAGCTCAGGATGCTAATTAATAATTAATAGTTAAGTTTAGAGATACATATCAAACTTGACAGAATAAACTCATACAGAACTAAAGCATACAAGTTAACTTATTTATTCTCTAATTTGATATTGTCTGTGAAATATAAGTCAAGTAAATGCGTAAAGAGCTAGAGTACAGAGTCTATAAAAATCGGTACCACACTTGGTACCAAAAACAAGAATAGAGAAAAGACACTAAAAGCAACAGCTGAGAACTTCTATATTCCTCTCCAATTAAGTATCTCAGGTTCTAGTTTATCTAAAAAAAGGTATCTCAGGTTCTCTCCTCCAAGGTTAGTAGCTTAGGTGGTTAATGATTTGTCCATCATATGTGGCCCTTCCTTTGTCTCTTCAACAAGACAGCACAAATGTTGAGGAGCCATTACAGTGACGGAAACCAAAAATAATAAAACATTGAACTTCATTTATCGTTTATGTCAAATACAACAATTCATATGGGGACAAATAGGTAGAGTTGTTTTGTTTTAAATTCCCTCTTTTTTTGTTTGTAATATTTTTTTTGAAAAAAGGTGGGAGCGCCACCCAGTTTCATTAAAATGAAACGAAACAAAAGCAAAAAGTTCCAAGACGAGAAGAAAATAAAAACCTAACCCTCAGTAAGTTTAACTATCAGATAACCAGCATCAATACTGATATATCTCAGATCAACACTTATAACCTATAAACCATAGCAAAATAAGGGAATCACAAGTAATCCCACCCGTTTTCAAACCTACGGGGCACATAGCTTATTACAAAACCAAGTACAATAACAACACAAAATTTTAACAAAGAAGAACTCTCAAGCTGCTGTTGCTATCTCCAAATTATCCAGCCGCTCTATCAGTCCTTGCAGCATCATAGACGCTGGCCTCATCTGCAGCGGAATGAGATCCCAGTCCATAGGCAGCCACTTGTTGACATCTTCTTTCTCTTCCATCTTCCAAGAACCTAGCCAATATATGACCAATAGTGTAAAAATGAACCATGCATGTTGTAAATGAGGCAAAATGTTCTAAATAAAGCTCATTGCAAGTGTTCAGCGGACTTCTAAAACTAAAAGTCTAAAACTGAATCCAGAAGGCTGATTAACCTTGATCCGATCGCCATGATCTGTCTAATAAATCAAGAATTAATGGCACATCTTGTTAAACACCAAAGCAAGTGCATATATTGGAGAACATTGCATCAATGTACATATTTGTTCCAAAGCCCTTTCGATGTGCTTATTGTTTTCTCATTTATAAATCTACAAAAGCAACCTGATTTATGTATATTTCTGACACTTCCCACTATCAACATTCAACAACAAACACAGGTATCGTGCCATTACAAACGCCTACTATCGAGGGGCAGTTGGTGCACTCCTTGTTTATAATGTGACATGCCGACAGACCTTCGACAATGTAGAGCGGTGGTTGCGGGAACTTCGGGATCATACTGATCCCAGCATTGTAGTGATGCTGGTGGGAAACAAGTCAGACCTGCGCCACCTAGTGGCAGTCCCGACTGATGATGGCAGCGCATTCGCCGAGAAAGAGGCACTCTACTTTATGGAGACATCAGCACTGGAGGCAAAGAATGTGGACAATGCATTTGCTGAGGTCTTGACACAGATCTACAGAATGATGAGCAAGAAGGCGGTGGAAACTGGCGACGACGGTAGCGGCTCTGTGCCGGGGAAGGGCGAGACTATCAATGTGAAGGATGATGTGTCAGCCTTGAAGAGGATGGGGTGCTGCTCCAGTTAGGTATTAATTTTTTTTATACATTCTGCTGATTTAAGAAAAGCCACCAAATTTACTAATCAACATAGCTAACTCCAGTTTGGTGATACTTTTTATGTCAGACCTGACGCATTGATAACACTACTAGGGTATCTTTGTTATTGAATTTCTTTGTTGATCTAAAAAGTGCCTTATAATATGATATTTGTGTAGTTAATTAATAAAATGGTTTTATCATTGTTTCTTCTTTCATTTTGTGAGTGCCCTTCATGTTTTTTCTTACAGTTGATGGCTTGTCAGGCCTCTTTGTGTGTGTATATATATATATATATATTGATTGAATTCATTTGACATAAACTTTAGATGATAATTTCGTGAGCTTTGCTCTCCATCTTGATATATATGAATCATTTATTGAATTTTTTGTTCACCAAAAAGGTCTTTTCTGTTTTCTGTTTTATAGTTTTGGATTCCTTTTCTATTTGATTGCAGGATTTTGTGGTGAAAGGATAAAGAGGGCTCAAGGAGTGGGGGATATTTTTTCTAGGGTTCATTAAAAATTCTATTGCAAACTTTTAAGGCCAGGGAGATTTTGTTAGATTTGTTTTTATTTGGAACAAGAGTTCATCCAGATTTTTTTTCTTACTTACCAAGGAGCTGTCTTCTTTTTCCTCTTTCATTACAAGAGTTAGGATGTAAGGTGCTGTCTGTAATTTATGTAAGATTTTAAGTTGGTTTTATTATTAAGCTAAAGTTGCGTTTGCTTTGCTACACGAGGTCTTGTTTCTGGCACTGGTTCACATTTTTCTGTCAGCATAACGGAGACTTTCCACTACCAACTTTAACAGTGTTTTGGTGTTCTTATTGCTGAACTCATATGACAAACAATTGAAAATTGATTTACCTTGGTGTTGAATTACATAAACCGAAATGAAATAAAGGCGCTAAAGTAAGATTTGCCAGTATGTTTTGGGTATTAGCACCTGGCACATTGATTGCTTTGATGAATTGTACAGTATTTGAATTTCGCCTCTATTGAGTAATAGTTTAGCAAAAATAGCTAAAAAGGCCAGGAGGTAATTGGTTTCTTCTATTTATCACTAATTACCTAAAAAACTTATTATACGACAGAAACAAAAATTTAAGACATTCTATGTGTAAGTGAATACCACATATGAGCAAGCTAATAAGTTCGAAACTCTATTGGCAAGAAAAAAGGGTGGGAAAAGGATCACACTTACTAAAATTGAACTTGCCATAACTTTTCAATAACATCAGCATGGAAAATTAGGTACTTGAACACCAAAAGTCAACACAATGAACTATATGACAGTTAAAATTACTTCCGGATATTGGTTTCTTCTATACCATGCTATAAATAGGATACAAGTTGGTACTTGGCACCTCAATGAGGTATAAATGTGAAAGTTGATCTTCCCAGCTCAATGAGGTGCAAGAGGCTCTGGCTTCTTAAAATATGTCAAAGATGACAGTAAAAACTAATTTCAGTGATCGGGTTCATCTACAAGTTATCTTCCATCTCTCATCTCCGAGATAATCTTCTTAACTTCATCTGGATCATTGCAATAGCTAAATGCATTTAGAAATATGTCAAAGATGACATCATTTGGTTTCAGGCCTTGGTTCCTCATCTTCTCAACCAATCGCAGAGCCTCATTGAGTCTGCCAATTTTACAATACCCGTTGATTAACACACTGTAACTATGTTGATTTGGCTCAATGCCTTTTTCAGCCATGGAATCTAAAAGGACAATTGCTTCATCAAGACGACCTTCCGAAACATAACCATGTAATAAGGATGTGTAAGTGATCACATCAGGTTTCTTCCCAATTTTCTCCATTAAACTGGCCAACTTTTCTGCTTCACAGGTTACTCCATGCTTGCACAGGGAACCAATCCATGCATTGAAAGTAACTACATTTGGTGAAATGCCCTGACTTACCATGTTGCGGAATATTCCAATTGCGCGACTCCACTCACGAATAGAAGACAACCCATGGATTAGACAATTGTATGTGGCAACATCTGGCATCACTCCCCTCTCTATCATCTCGTGAAGAAGATTTGAAGCACGCAAAAAGGCCCCTTTTTTGCAACACGCATCAATTAAGGTATTATATATATAGGCATGTGCTTCAAGTCCACAGCCAATATACTCTTTATATACTTTAAATGCCTTGTCAATGTCACCGTCTCGACAGAACCCGAGAACAAGGGCATTGCAGGTACGGTCATTTGGAAGCACTCCTTTGGAAATCATTTCTTTGAACATCTTCAAGGCAGTATGCACCTTACCCTGGTAACACAGGCTATGAATGAGAATATTGTAGGTAATCACATTAGGAAGAAGTCCTTTTGCAACTATTTCATCAAACATTCTCAAAGCACTATCGGTGTCACCGTGAGTGCAGAGGCCATCAATAAGACTGCTGTACGTAATTATATTGGCAACAATTCCACGCTCAGACATTTCTTCAAACTTTTTTTGTGCTTCAATAACATCCCCATTCTTGCAAAAACCATCGATTAAAATGCTAAATGTGGTCAAGGTAGGCGCTATAGATTCAGAAACCATTTCTTCAAACATCATCCGAGCCAATGTGACATCGCCCTCTCTGAAAAATCCATGGATAAGACTGTTGTAGGTTACAACATTGGGCTTACAGCAACTCCCTTCTTTTACCATGTGTCGACACAGCTCAAGCCCCATCCTAGCATCACCATTGCTACAAAGACCATTTATGAGCGTGTTGTAGATGATCAAATTGGGAGCACATCCCATTGAAGGCATTTTAGCAAACACCTTAGCTGCAACAACAACTTGTTTCGTTGCACAAAGCCCATTGATAAGAGAACCCAACATGATGGTATCGGCACCGCATCCATGTCTCAAGGACTGGCCAAGCACGCAAAATCCGAGATCCACTCGACGCATGCGACAGCAGCTATCGAGGACGAGGCCGAAGGTATGGACGGTTGGGGAGATGCTTCTTTTGTGTCTGATTCCCATCAAGCGATTAAAGAGATCGAGTACGGTTCGGTAGCGGTTGGGATGCTTTGACTTGGCAATGGATTTGAGCTCGCCGTTGATGGCAATGATGGACGGTGGGTGATTAATATTGTCGGGAGAGAGCAGGCGGTGAAAGCGAGAGATGTACTCCTCCAGCTGAAGGTTCTCCGCATGGCGTCTTTTCTTCACCAGATCCTGAAGATGGCCAGAGAATGGCTGGCCTACCTTGGCACGCATCAGATCAAATTATTAAGGTCGCAAGGAAAGCACCTGCCTTTTGTTTTCTCTAGTAAAGTGGAGAGTGGAGAGTGGGAACTGAAAACAGTGAAAAGTGCAATGACCTGTAGATTCATTACGCTAGGCTCAAATCATTGTAGCCCACTGCATTTGTGGGCTTTCCAAGGTTTTGAACCTTTCCAATTCAATTTTTTGGTTCTCTTTTTCTTTTCTTTTTTTTCCCTGCAAGAGTGAAAAAATCATCTTTAGCGCTCTAAAGTTTTGAAATTTTAACTTTTTACTGAGGCCATTGAATTTAAATTTTAATTAAATGAAAGTAGCATGACAGAATTGACAGGATGCCGCAACAAATAATAGTAATATCCAACGAAGAGAGAGAAACCGCAAGTACTTTTTCTAAAACCCGAAGATGATAATTTCCATTGTTTATTTTGGAACATTTTTGTTCACTGAACAACGGAATCATATCATATCTTGACTTATATGCTCCTTTCACCTTGAACCATTGGTTAATTTAAAGAAGTTAAATACCAAAAGTGAAAAGTTGAGGAGCAGAAAAAATTAAAGATCCATAAAATCCAAAAATAAAAAAAAAATATGGAAGAGAATGGCCAACAGGAAAAGAAAATATATCGGAGAGGAAAACTCTAATAGATATTAGTGAAAAGAAATTCAAGCAATTTAAACAAACATTTTATTCATAAAAACTGAAATTACATTATATGCAATACAAAAATTTAGAGGGAGATTATTATTATATAATCTTATTTACGTAGAGCTACGAGGAGGAGAAAAGAAGGAAACGCGGAAGAGGGCTCTAAGCAGCAAGAAAGAGATAGAGATATGGTAGAAATGAAAATAGGAAGGGACACAAAAGTTAAAAATAGTGTGCTGCTAAATAAATATCTATTAGTGAAATTTGTCAATTTTATGAGCAATAATATCCGACTCACAAAAAATCATAGAGTATTACGTTGCAAAAATCGAAAAAATACTATTTAGCAATGTTTGGAGTGTTGGACTAGATTTAACAAATTAATCCCCACACCCACACATCTTTATTTAGTATATGAAATCTCAATGATCAAATATTTCCCATATGGTGTAAATTAGGGACAAACCATTGTCTTGATTTTCAGATCAAATGAAATGCAATGAAAGACGTAATCCTCCTGAGCATCTTTTGAATTGATTAGAGCGCTTCAAAAGGTAAGAGAGGTTTTTTGCTTTTTGCTTTTCTTTTTTTTTTTTTTCTCTTTTTTGTTGATTTAATTCCTTCTCGATCACAATGATATATACCATCGGGACTTGGGAGATGAGAATTCGGAGTTGTTATGCTATCTTTATGATGTTCTAATAATATCTTTCTAAAGTTTTCTGTCGACAAAAATGAATATCACAAATTTACTATATATGGTTCAACTCTTCATTGTTTCGTCTTTCTCGTTTCTAAATCAGAATGGAAATCGGATGACCTGCTCTTGATGTTATTGTTGAGGAAAAAGAAATGAAATAAACGGGGAAAAAAAATCAAGATCTCAGAAGTTAATCATCAGTGATCAAATCAAGAGACCGACCAAATCATCAATACAACTGCTACATCTCTGTAATTAATATTTACCCATTATACAAAATTAGGAAACAATCTTAGGAAAATTACCTTGTAAAATAGGAAACATAGCAACGTTCGCTTGAGAAAACAACCATATTATATATACCCAACGTGTATTCACCAAATGAGGCCGCTAGAAATTTGAGTAATAATTTCGCAAAAATAGGTAAAAAAAAGCCTGGAGGAGGTAATTGGCTTCTTATATTTATCACTAATTACCTTAAAATTTATCAAACAAAAGAAACATAGATTTAAGACGTTCTATGTGTAAATGAATACCACACTAATTCTAATCTCGCGCGTTGCTCGATTCACTCCTATCCGAATATGTTGCAAAATGCTTTCCTAATGAGTGTGGATATATTATGAAAATTTTTCCAAACATATGTGCAATATTTAGGATCACTATCAGAATAAAATAAAATGGAAAACCCTATGGTTAAGATTGACAAATGGTGGCAACTAACATAGTTTATATTCATGCTGAGTTTTACTTTAACATTATATAGTGATTCAAAATTTATATACTGGTAAGTATAGTATGCATTGGCTGGAACCGAGTTATTTATGTTATCATTGTACCTATAATTACTGTCACATGGATACCTTCATCATTTCTTTTACCTGTCTTTAAATTCTACAGAGAACTCTCTAATCATCATGAAATCACATTAACTCTAACTTGTTGTCAGATAAGACAACAAATATGAAACTGTAGAGGTGGAGTTTTAAATGAAATAGCAAGTACCATATGAAACTTGAATATATAATAAACGTGATATAAAATGACATATATATTTAAAAGTTTTGGGGCTTGACCCCTTGCTTTCTTCAAAAAAAAATAAAATGACATATAGCAAACAACATGAAGAAAAAAAAAAAACTATTTTGCCCTCAGTTATAAATGTGCATGTGCATCATATTAGTGTAGAATAATTTGAGGAATGCAACAAAAGATGTCTCACCTAGTACCAGTAAGGAACAAAACTTGAAATTCAAGAAGATATAAATTTAATAAAGCTTTCTATGTATCTAGGAATTTCAAATCGAATGCCATAAACTGGAATATTTTGGTGTCATATCATTTTGGGTCATTTAGAAATTGATAACTCAAATCGCAAACAGTCTATGGGTAATATCACTTTGAGATCTCATCCATTCTGCCATTAAGTTTACATTTATGCCACAATCTTGGCAATAACTAAATGTATCAAGTTGGGAAACTGAGTCAATAATTCCGAAGATATGCATACTAAACCTACCGCAATCAAAGGCAAATAACTCATCAAAATAGGAAGATCACTTCATTCATCCTAATAGGAAGATCACTGGGTTTAATCCTTCATCTTACTGAAAACAACAAAATTCAGAAAGAAAGATGAGTGAAGCCAATTTTTAAAAAACCAAGAAATCGAAAAAATATTGGAAAAAAGGTAAAACCCCAAAATGAATTATTTAGACACTCTGCAAACTTAACTATGAGAATTCTTTGCATCATGAAAATAATTTAACTCTGTTATTCTTATCCCGGTACCAAACTGACTTTACTGGTTCAATGCCTGAAAAGTAAATTTATCTTGATGCATAAAGGCTACTATCAATATTGAACTTCTATCTGGCCAATTTGTGATGTTTTATCTTCTCTAAGCTCTTATATTCCATTGATCCCGAGAAACAAATACATAAATAAACACTTCCCTAAAGACTACTTTCCATTTTATTAGATCATCAGACTCCGGTTTCCAAATTGGACAAAATAGTTTTGCAATCAATAATCCTGGTATTTTATCATTACGAATCTTCATGAAGTTAAGAAAAAAATAATACCAGGACTTGCTGATGCATGAATCCATACAACAATATGCTTCATTTTCTGTAAACAACAGAAAAGAGTCAATGTGGCCAAAATTAGTTGAAATAAACATAGCAATCTTTTTTTCATTCTTAAAATAAAATAGGAGACTCTCCCACCTTTCTTTAAGAAAAAGTAAAATAAAATGGAAGATTATCCATATAACAAAATCAGGTAACATGATAACATGTGAACAAAAATATACTTTAATGACCACATGTGAGGTTTTAGTTGTAATTTAAATTATTTTTGTAACATTTTTAAATTTTTCATACCACACTATTTTTTCATCTTTCCAATTTTTCATGTTATAATCGCTTGAGTTGCCGAATTGGATATCACTTAATACTCATGTATCTTTTTTTACTCCGAATAACTAATATTATATATGCTCTTGATACGATAATCTCGTTGGACTGGAGAATATGTGTGCAAAGAATAAGGGTATATGTCCAATAAGGATATTTCCTAAAATTTAACAGCACACCAACTACGATTTCTCTTGTGTTCTTCAAATGTTTAGAAAAAACGCCAATATAGAATCCATAGAACATAATTTCTGAACTGAATAAGTAAAATATGTCAGCAAATTTACCAAAAAGAGGAAAAACTGGCATGAAAACGGCCTCCCATTACTTGTACGAAGAATATAAGCTATACAATATACATCTCAATATCTCATAAATTTATTCATGTAACATGTTACCTCCAAATGGAAATCACTCAGAATCAGATGTGCAAAATAGAAGACAAAAAGAGAAAATAGATTGCAAACATAGACTCAAATATTAAGTCTGGAAAGAGTAAATAAATACTAAGTAGACATTTAAGTAGTAAATAAGACTGATTTAATCTTAAATATGACTGAACTCACAATTATTTACCAATTAAGAACTAAATATTCAGTATATAAACAGATATTTTATCTAAACTGCTAAAAAGTAATGACAAAAAAAAAGAAATAAACTGTATTTATTTAGATACTGATATTTCTAGTAAAGAAGGAAAAAAAGTTTAGGAACTTCCTAATATACAATTTCCTCTTTTATTAATTGCGAATATTGATGGAAGTGACTATGTAATAGGTACAATAAATCACAGTTTAATTGTGAAATCAACAATGGGTTCTTCTCTTGTTGACAAAATCATTGAATCACATACCTCAATTGTATCAATGGCCTTATTGTCAGTTTTGATAGGCCACTCTCATTAAGACTGATTCTACAACTTTGCAGCTGAAAGTATGTAAAGTTCAAAATTTGTTGACATTGTTCGACCAAAAGCTAAATTTAACATATATTTTCCATAACCACGTAATATAATATAGAAAATAGAAACCTTCCTTTTATGCAAGACCTCTTTTTTCAATGCGCTTGTCTGCTCCTCTACTGGCATAGCATCATCACGGTTGAAAAGTAATAATCAAAATAAATAGACGATAACAAAGCCAAAAAAAAAAAGAAAGCAAGAAATCAGACAGTAAAAAGCAGTAGAAGGAACTTGACCTCTTATCGCTTAATCTCCTGCTATTTGTTCATAAATTAGTTAAATCTGTTGCGAGCTAATAGCAATCTCCAAAATCTCAACCAATGATCCTGCAAGAGAGATGGAAATAGAGCTGATCAGTCTTGTAAAACCTTTAGTCCATAACTTATTCACGCTCTCCACACTGTTTGTTCGTATAGAGCTGCTTAGCTTTTGTTCATAATTTTTATTTTTATTTATAATGCTTTCAATGATCATTTCAAAGTGATGTTCATCACAATATATATGCGAATTTACTAATAATTTGTCATGATTATGATAAGATAAGAAAAAACTAAAATCGTGCAACGTTGTCCACACATAAATGCTAAATTCATTTACCAATGTCACTTTACCAGAACTTATTCACGTTCTCCATACTATTTGTTCATAATTTGTCATGTTGCTACATGCACATACCAATGCCACTTTACCAGAACTTTATTTGGTTTATTTCAAAAAGGTATAAACCTTTAGTTCAAAATAAATTCTCATTTGTAACAACTGGCGCTTGAGATCCTGAACAAATACAAAATCTTTCTTTGCAAGTTCTTACAAAATACAAATGCTAATTGGCATTAAAAATAAAGGTGGATAAAGTCAACTAAAACAAATAGCAGATCCACACGGTATGAAAACTGAACCAAATTGAATTATGTATATAATGTTTAATTACAACCAATACCATGCACAATGTATGAAAACCGAACCAATTTGTTTTGTTGTCAGGGTGACTACCTGATATAACAGCACTCTTAGTTTTATTACCAATAAATTGACTCAGTGGAGCGCAACATGAACATAATAGCCTCCTCTTTGACAGCTTATGAAAAATTATAATCCAATCAATAAATGACGACCAAAGCATAACCACAGTTTTTTCTATAAATAGAAAGGGCAGTTCAATACTTCATAAGCATCTATTTTATACTAAAACTCATGATAAAAATGAAAGTAAAAGGTTAAAAACACCAGTGTGATGGCACTGACATGAAAGTGACAAATTATGAAGAACACTCGAGCAAGAGATGGGATCAACTAATGCAAGCTTCGTTTTTTATTTTTTGAAGCTAAATAGAAATTATAGATATAGTCAGCGAACTAAAATACATCGCAAATTTCAAATAGTCTACAAAATGTCTATGAAAACTAACAAACTGTAGAAATATTTGATGTTCAAATCATATAAGTGGAACAAAGAGATATTGCGAGATGCCAGTTTTGAAGCATCAACTATGAGTTGCTTGAAAGTTGAAACCCTACAGAAATGTAGGGTAAACTGAAACGATCAAGCAGCTCACAAAGAAAACATACAAGTTTATTTTCTAAATATTCTGTGAATAGGAATTGAGAAGCAAAAGAAGGATCACACTTCTACCGGCTAAAAAGGAGCTCAACTGAGTCCTCATGAATGTCGTCTGTATCGCACGAACTGCAGCCATGTGTGAATAATAGGAAGCATAATAGAAGAAAAAAAACAGCTAACCTGAGAAGACGGGAAGAGAGGAAACCAAAGCTTGCACCCTGACAGTTCCCCCAGACAGCACCGACTGCAAGCTAGAGAAGCAGCAAACAGAAAGTCTTGCAAGGAGCAGTCTGAGCAGAAGGGGAAGAAAAAGTGATTTTGCGATCAGAATCGAGTGCAATCGGAAGATTGAGAAATGAACAGAAGAGAAAAGAGGAGAAAAGGGGTAACCCACCAGGTGTGAAAAGCAGCAGAGAAAGCACATCAAAGAGTACGAAGTGGAGCGAGGTGAGGAGGCCACAAAGTGAGGGGAAAAAGAGAATCGTGCAGAAATCCAAGAGCCACCAAATCCACCTCAGTGCCCACCAAACTTGAGTCGTGAGCCAACAAGGAGGGCCACCAGGCATGAGCAAGCACGTAACGCTGACTGCACGGATCCATCGAGAGACAGACAACACAGAAGGAAAGAGAGACAGGGGGAGCAATAAGCGGGATCCAGGGTACAGAGGAAGCGCACGGCGACAGGAAAAAAACGAGTAAGCGCTGAGCCGACAGGAAAAATCGGCGATTATAACTTGAAGGCAAATTATATCGTGGATTTAATTTTGCAATCGGGCTTAAATCTTGATCATTTATTTTAAATTTATGAACAGAGATGAATGATCAAGATTTAAGTCCGGTTTGAAATTTATGTCCATCATATAATTACTCTAACTTAAAAATTGTTTCATTTAGCTGCGTAAAAACGAGTCATGTAACTTAAAAAAACTTTTTGCTGAATACAAATTCATACAAAAATTCTAATTCGTTTAGTTTTTAATACTTTGATTTTGTCTATTTTGCTTTTTGACTTGTTTTTTTTTTTTATATTTTAAATTTTCAAGTAACTTATAAGATAGATTAGTTGTATAATTATCTTTTTAGACACACCGTTTTTTCTCCGTTATATCACCGATATAACATCGAATCGCTAAATCAACTCTATATCGTCATATCGCAAAAACCGTATTTTAAAACCTTGATTTTATTAGAGAAATGCTAAAATATAAGCGATATGGATGGGGTTCCATCAATCTGATCTTATCTCAAATTCAAAAGTTGAAATGACTAAACCGTGCAATGTAATTTTCATATCAAAATCTCCTTGCCGACCAAATTTTATATTTTTTTAAAATTTATTACTATTTTTTTTTGAAAATTTAAAAAATTCTCGATCTAATTAGTTCTTAACCCTCCCATAACATTTTTTTAAATCTGAAAAATATTTAAAAAATATATATAAAAAAATTTAAATATGAAGAACACATTATGCTGTTTACAGATTTATATGTACAAAATAAGCTTGTTGGTATTGAATATAAGCCAACTTCTATGTGTTGATCCCTTGACAGCTACTGTTTCAGGATCTAATCTGTTTACATTCAAGTTGTAAGCACATTTTAACAAAAGTATACAGCGCAAACATAAAAATTGTCAACTTATGCTTCATCTTCTATGACTGTTTCTTATCTAAATAATGAATCCATTAGCCTTAGGAAAAGCTTTATAGAAATCTCATGCTGCAGGCAACCTGGTGACAAGGTCAAGATATCTCATCTCATGATCAACTATGCATTGTAGAAACATGCTGTAGTTTCTCTCTGAATCGCACCAGTCGTTTGACGACTCGATTGCAGGTAGAGTCATGACTATGTGTGTTGCATCAATGGACCCGCAACAGTTGGGCAGGCCAAAAGTGGCCTCAAACTGGGATTTGATTTCTTCAATCTTAGTAGAGTCAGGCCAGCAGAGGTGGTGCTGAGCTCGATCGTCTAGTAACTCAACGAATCGCGAGGTCACCTGCAACAAAATATGTTGAAACATAAATTTCCAGATATGCCCCAAAAGAAGTGAATTAACAAACTAAGAGCACTCTTACTGGAAAACCAATGGAACTAATGAAATCACTTTTGGAGTTATTTCAGAAACACAAGCCATCCTGGGCAAAATAGAAAATCACTTTAAAAAATTTTGCTTCAAAACAATTATGCCTCAATTCATTTTCTTTTGGCTTCATTTTAGTACAGATTGGCCTTCTATGTTCATTAAAAAATTAAATTTCGTACAGATTGGCTTCATTTTAATTAAATGCAACTAAAATAAAAGAAAAAAACTATACATTGTTCCAGACTTTTGAAATTGACAAATTTAGTAAAGAAAAACCAGTAAGACCTCCAATGTATCCAATGTAGCTTTTATTGTCTAAACAAATAGTTGATCCGAATACACCAAATCATTTCGAGCTAAATCCAATATTGGCAATTTCTAGTACTTGAAATTAGCAACTCTTAACCACCAGTCAGCCAACATGCACTACCGACACAATAAAGTACCTGAATCCAGAAAATTGGATCGAAATCACAGAGTAAAGAGATATTTGAGATTTAAAAATAAAGAAATACCAGAATCGGAGTTCTTCTGTAGAAAGGCGTACCACCATTCAGTCTCTAGAGCTCTATTCTCCACTGGCTCCAAAGGAACTGTGCCCTTGCGACCAAGCTTGCCTCTAGCTCCCTTTGATTTGCGCTTGATTTTCTTCTTCGTTTTCTTCAGATGAGGCGCAATTTATCATGTCCCCCAGAAGAGATTTTTTATAAGAAGCGAAGTACCAATGGAGAAGAGGCGATTCTGAGGATGCGTATACGAAGAGAAGCGTATAAACTACGTTTTTTTTTTGGACGAAAGATGTGATCCGCTTGAGATCGGACCGTCCGTTTAGATCGGACGGTTCAGATTAGACGCCGACCATCTGGTCGTTTTTAATGCGCCGACCAGAGGATCCGGATGCCCAACATAGAGGGTCCGTATGCTCAAATCTTTTAGCCGTCCGATCTGAAATCTAATGGCCCAGATTTAGTCGCTGAGTTGGGAGATTTAGCCTCCGTCTCTCCGTTTTCTCTTTTATTTTTCCGTTTCGTCTCTCCGTCTCTCCATCAGATGCCTCTGAAATTCAATCTTCTAGCTCTCTCTCCCGCTACGTCTCTCTCACGCGAAGTCCCGCGCTCATGCGACCTCTCTCACACGAAGCAGAGAACAAAGCCGGCCTTCCTTCTCCATGCAAACTGAAGATCACGCCAAGGAAGGTATAGTAAACAACATTTCTCTCATTTTTAATCCATCCCTTCTGGAAAAAGAAAATTGCATGGCTTTATAAATCCTAGATTAAATTTGAGTAAAATTACTTCCTTCCTTCGTTAATTTAGTGATATTAGGTGACGGAAAGCCAAAGAATTTAATGAACCCTTGAAATTTCTCTTCCTGGTTCCGACTTCCGACGGGGCGAGGTGGTGTGTTGGCCGATTTTGTCTTTGGTAATCTCTTTACTTATCTAATTCGGTAAGCCTCTTTTCCCTCTTTCCCTCTATCTCTCTTTACGATTTGGTTAGCGAATTTGGTATAATTTCGTTTAAATTTTGGTTTAAAGGTTATTGGTCTGTATGAGGTGTATGATTTTGTAGTTAATTTCGACTTAATTTCTGATTTAATTCTGCTTAATTTGTTGTTAATTTAATTTATGTGTTGTTTCTAATGCCTTAATTTGACAGCCTTGTACTTGTTCCTACCAGAAGTACACCTCGGTTTAATCTCTGATGCATCATTCTGGTTAATTTTTGAGTGAAACAATGTTATCAAGAGATTATGCTATGTGATTATTTTTCCTAAAACCCAGTTGGTGACTTCAAAATAAGATGTTTTCTATGTTGTTAAATAACTTAATATCATTCCTCAATTTTTATTGTTTTGACCTTTTCGTTGAGCTGGGTTATGCAGATAGCCTGGTGTGGTGTGGCAGGATCAATGGTGGGTGTGAGATTTGGTCTCTCAGAGCATATAAAGGATACGAGTGCAATTTTCTCATTGCAATTGGATAAAGAAGACTTCAATTTCATTAATGAAGTCTCAAAAAGTGGGAGAGATCTCATGAACATCATTGGCGACTGTGGTGATGAATATAGTCGCTTAAGAGAACTGTAGAAGCAATTTTGGGGCTTTGCAACCTGCTTGTGAATTAGGATTGCTGATCCTCAAAAAAAAATTAGTATTGCTATTGGCTATTGGCTTGATTAAGTTGTTTTTCTGTTAATTAGGATTGTTATTGGCTTGATTACGCATGTGAATTTTAATTTGCTGATGTGTTCTTATAAATTTGCTTTTATAGTATTGATTAAGATGCTCTCCTACCTTCACTTGATAGCCACTATCAAGTCATTCTCTAAAAAAAAAAAGATGCTCTCCTACTAAGTTAATTTATGTGTATTAGACATGTGACTTTTAATTGGCTTGATAATAGGAGCAGACGGTTGGATAAATTTATGTTGTACCATCAACTATGATACTGAACGCTTAATTAAGATACTGGCAAAGTTGTACCGGACAATTGAAAACCATGGTCGAGTAAAAACAAAAGGCGGAACCATGGTCAAACAGACATGAAAGATACACTATGTTTCAAAATTACATAAACAACAGAGCTCAGGATGCTAATTAATAATTAATAGTTAAGTTCAGAGATACATATCAAACTTGACAGAATAAGCTCATACAAGAATAGAGAAAAGACAAGTTAACTTATTTATTCTCTAATTTGATATTGTCTATAAAAATCGGTGCCACACTTGGTACCAAAAACAAGAATAGAGAAAAGACATTAAAAGCAACAGCTGAGAACTTCTATATTCCTCTCCAATTAAGTATCTCAGGTTTTCTCCTCCAAGCTTAGTAGCTTTGGTGGTTAATGATTTGTCCATCATATGTGGCCCTTCCTTTGTCTCTTCAACAAGGCAGCACAAATGTTGAGCAGCCATTACAGTGACTGAAACCAAAAATATTGAACTTCATTTATCGTTTATGTCAAATACAACAATACATATGGGGACAAATAGGTAGAGTTGTTTTGTTTTAAATTCCCTCTTTTTTTGTTTGTAATATACAGTGTATACAAATCCAGCTACACAGTATTCCTGTACGAAGTTGATCTTCCCAGCTCAATGAGGTGCAAGAGGCTTTCGCTTCTTGAAATATGACAGTAAAAACTAATTTCAGTGATTGGGTTCATCTACAAGTTCTCTTCCATCTCTCATCTCCGAGATAATCTGCTTAACTTCATCTGGATCATTGCAATTGCTAAATGCATTTAGAAATGTGTCAAAGATGACATCATTTGGTTTCAGGCCTTGGTTCCTCATCTTCTCAACCAATCGGAGAGCCTCATTGAGTCTGCCAATTTTACAATACCCGTTGATTAACACACTGTAACTATGTTGATTCGGCTCAATGCCTTTTTCAGCCATGGTATCTAAAAGGACAATTGCTTCATCAAGACGACCTTCCAAAACATAACCATGTAATAAGGATGTGTAAGTGATCACATCAGGTTTCTTCCCACTTTTCTCCATTAAACTGGCCAACTTTTCTGCTTCACAGGTTATTCCATGCTTGCACAGGCAACCAATCCATGCATTGAAAGTAACTACATTTGGTGAAATGCCCTGACTTACCATCTTGCGGAATATTCCAATTGCGTGACTCCACTCACCAATAGAAGACAACCCATGGATTAGACAAGTGTATGTGACAACATCTGGCATCACTCCCCTCTCTATCATCTCATGAAGAAGATCTGAAGCACGCAAAAAGGCCCCTTTTTTACAACACGCGTCAATTAAGGTAGTATATATATAGACATCTGCTTCATGTCCACAGCTAATATACTCTTTATATACTTTAAATGCGTTGTCAATGCCACCATCTTGACAGAACCCGAGAATAAGGGCATTGAAGGTATAGTGATCTGGAAGTACTCCTTTTCCAATCATTTCTTTGAGCATATTCAAGGCACTATGCACCTTACCCTGGTAACACAGAGTATGAATGAGAATATTGTAGGTAATCACATTAGGAAGAAGTCCTTTTGCAACTATTTCATCAAACATTCTCAAAGCACTATCGGTGTCACCGTGATTGCAGAGGCCATCAATAAGACTGTTGTACGTAATTAAATTGGCAACAATTCCATGTTCAGACATTTCTTCAAACTTTTTTTGTGCTTCGATAACATCCCCATTCTTGCAAAAACCATCAATTAAAATGTTAAATGTGGTCAAGCTAGGCGCTATACATTCAGAAACCATTTCTTCAAACATCATCTGAGCCAATGCAACATCACCCTCTCTGAAAAATCCACGGATGAGAGTGCTATAGGTTACAACATTGGGCTTACAGCAACTGCCTTCTTTTACCATCTGTCGACACAGCTCAAGCCCCATCCTAGCGTTACCATTGCTACAAAGACCATTTATGAGTGTGCTGTAAGTGATCAAACTGGGAGCACATCCCATTAAAGGCATTTTAGCAAACACCTTAGCTGCAACACCAACTTGTTTCGTTGCACAAAGCCCATTGATAAGAGAACCGAACATGATGGTATTGGCACCGTATCCATGTCTCAAGGACTGGCCAAGCACGCAGAATCCAAGATCCACTCGACGCATGCGGCAGCAGCAATCGAGGAGAAGGCCGAAGGTACGGATGGTTGGAGAGACCCTTCTCCTGTCTCTGGTGCTCATCAACTTCAAGCGATTGAAGAGATCGATTACAGTTCGGTAGCGGTTGGGATGCTTTGACTTGGCAATGGATTTGAGCACGCCGTTGATGGCAATGATGGACGGTGGGTGATTAATGTTGTCGGGAGAGAGCAGGCGGTGAAAGCGAGAGATGTACTCCTCCAGTTGAAGGTTCTCTGCATGGCGTCGTTTCTTCACCAGATCCTGAAGATGGCCAAAGAATGGCTGGCCTACCTTGGCACGCATCAGATCAAATTAAGGTCGCAAGGAAAGCACCTGCCTTTTGTTTTCTCTAGTAAAATGGAGAGTGGAGGTGGGAACTGAAAACAGTGAAAAGTGCAATGAACTGAAAACAGTAAATCTAATACGCTGGGCTCAAATCATTGTAGCCCACTGCATTTGTGGGCTTTCCAAGGTTTTGAACCTTTCCAATTCAATTTTTTGGTACTCTTTTTCTTTTTCTTTTTCCCTGCAAGAGTGAAAAAAATCATCTTTAGCGCTCTAAAGTTTTGAAATTTTAACTTTTTAATGAGGCCATTGAATTTATAATTTTAATTAAATGAAGGTAGCATGACAGCATGACAGAATTGACAGGATGCCGCAACAAGTAAATAATAGTAACATCCAACGAAGAGAGAGAAACCGCAAGTACTTTTTCTAAAACCCAAAGATGATAATTTCCATTGTTTATTTTGGAACATTTTTGTTCACTGAACAACGGAATTATATCATATCTTGACTTAAAGCACCTTCCTTATGTTTCCTGGTAAAGTGGAGAGCGGATAGTGGGAACTGAAAAGTGCAATGAATGACTGGTGAAGTGGGCATCCGGATCCTCGGCAGTCCTCTAAAAGGACTGCCAGGAGCAGTCAATCCATCCCTTCCGTCAGATCACGATCCAAGGGTGCGGACAGAAAAATGTTGAAAATCGCTGAAATCGACCCCTGCCCCGAGTTCCCGTCTCCTTAAAAAATTAAGAAATATATATCTCTAATTCCAACCAAAGTCCCGCCAAATCAAATTTCGCTTCGCTCAAACTGTCCGTATCCACACCGCCAAAAGCATCGAAGGTGATCGTATCACTGAACTGCGCTGGAAATTAGGTGGTCGCGACTTTATCTCCGTGAGGTACTGCTCTTCTCGACCACTGGAAATTGGGTGTACTGTTGCACGTGTATTATTATGTACCTAATATGATCGAGATATTTGTCAAGTTGTAGTTTTAGCTTTTTGTTCTTGTTCTGTACCTAATTTCTCAAATTTCTGAAGTATGCGATTGTGTCGTAAAGATAATGTTGACTATTTCATTACAATTAATTCACTTTGGTTTGTATCCAGTCAAAATGATTCACTTTGGTTGGTTGGTTTCTATTACTGGTAAGAGGTTAATAATTGACAAATTAATTTAATTCACTTTGGTTGGTTTCTGTTCAGGAGCAAATTCATCTCCGTTGTGACTCCTAAAAAGATATCAATTGGATGAAATATTTATTGTCTTGTCTACTCTGTAGAATACGCCTAAAAAATGAACTGTGACTTGAAATTTGTAGGTTAAGCACTTAGAAATGACCTGCATAATTAAGCCTAAAATTTTCATTACAAATTTGTTTGTAAGGAATGATGCAAGTATATTAAAAAATGGACTTTAAAAATTGTGTATACAGTAAGGAATGATGTAATGATGTCTAGTGCAATTTAGATGCTGATAGTTTAATTTTTTTCTTATTTTTTTATTAAGGATATGGAGAATTGGAACAACATGCCTCATGTTGGTATGATATTTGCAACCTTTGATGAAGCATGGACGTATTGGAAAAATTTTGGTGGAAGAAATGGTTTTGGGGTTAAAAAGTTATATGGAAAAAAGAGAAAAGATAATATTCATTCTTTATACACCTTTGTGTGCACATGTCATGGGGAAAGACAAAAAGACAAGAGAGATCATCTCGCCAAGAACCCTCGAGCCGAGACCCGAACGGGTTGCAAAGTTCTTTTGGGGACTAAATTTGATCAAAATTGCCAACAATACAAAGTTACTAGATTTCATCTCGATCACAACCACACTCTCCAAAAATCCGAAGCTTGCTATCTAATACCTACCCAACGTGAAGTCCCTGAAATAGCCCTCATTGACATCAACCTAGCCGATATTTCAGGAATCCGGCCAAAACAAACACATGAGTTACTAAGTAGACAAGCCGGTGGAGTTAGAAGCATTGGTTACACCAAAGATGACCTTAAAAATAGCTTAAGGGATATGCGAAAGGAAGCAATGGAGTATGGGGCAGCCGTTGCTATCACAAAGTATTTTCAAAAGAGGGTTTCGGAGAATCCTTTTTTTCAACACTTTGAGGATATCACCGAAAATGAAGAGATTGTTAATATTCTTTGGATGGATGGTAGAATGAGTGCGGCTTACGCCCGATTTGGAGAGGTAGTTTTCTTTGATACAACTTTTGGAACCAATAATGAAAAATGGACCCTTGGAACGTTTGTTGGCTTTAATAACTTTAAAGAAATTATCATTTTTGGTGCGGCTCTTATGTGTGACCAATCTACCGAGTCTTTTGCATGGGTGTTCACAAAGTTTTTAGAGGCGAATGGTGGCAAAAGACCCATAACCATCTTTACGGATCAAGATATAGCAATGAATAATGCTTTAGAGGAAGTATTGCCGGATACAAAGCATGGTTTATGTGTTTGGCATATAATGAAAAATAGCTCAAAGAAAGTTGTCTAAGTAATGCTAAACCAACACAAATTACATGTGTATCTGTCAGTAACTTAATATGTTGAACTTTTGTTCTAAAAGCAATAAATATAAAAAAAAAAAGAAATCAATTTGCTAAACAACATTCAACGGAAAATTAACTTTGGAAAATAAGAACATGGAATCAAGATAGACCTCACCTGTCTGCGGTTTCGAGAGGAGGCGGAGGTACTTGGAAAGGTGCAGATTGGAGTGCTAAGAGAGCGATACTCGTCTGCCGCTAGATGCACTGTCTCGCTTCAACGATTCTACTGTCTAGCTCGATCTATTGTCGCTCGATCTACTGCGCCTAACTGCCTTTCGCTTCGCGTCTAGGGTTTTCACTTCTCGTCAGGCGAAGGAAACGAAGGAGGAAGAAAATGAATTTTTAATTTTGCTAACGCGTGGGACTATTTCTCAGCGACATTCGGGCAAGTCGGGCAGAGGCATGAGGCGTTTATTTTGCGCGTCTTTACTTTGCGCCGTTGGATCGTGATCTGACGGAAGGGATGGATTGACTGCTCCTGGCAGTCCTTTTAGAGGACTGCCGAGGATCCGGATGCGGTGAAGTGGGGAGTACTCTTAACAGTCGTTGTTCCATATTCAAAAAAAAAAAAAAAAAAAAAAAAAAAAAAAAAAAAAACAGTCGTTGTTAGCCTTTCTAAAAAAAAAACTGTATTAGATGTAGATCTATTACGCTGGGCTCAAATCATTGTAGCTAAGCCTACTGCATTTGTGGGCTTCCCAAGGTCTTGTAACTTTCCAATTCAATTTTTTGGTTTTCTTTTTCCTATTCATATTTTCCTTGCAAGGGTGAAAAAAATCATCTTTAGAGCTCTAAAGTTTCGAAATATTTTAACTTTACTGAGGCAGTTGTGATACCCAGTATTTTCAAATTTTAATTTTTGCATGATTTTATTTTAGTATTTTAGCATAGCATAAATATTATGTTTTGCACCAAATCATGGTAAAATAATTTATAAAGTACTTGCTGAATTTCTAGTATTTGTATAGACTCAAAATATGAAACTATACAAGTGTTAAATTTAGGGGACACATGGGGGACACTTTGCAAAACAAAGCCCACAATTATCTTCCTCTTTTCCCCACTCTCCACCTGGCCTCTCTCTCTCCTTCACACTTTCTTCTACAGAGAACTTCTCTCAACTCCAAGCTTAAGTCCATTGAAAATCCTCCATAGAAAATATCTAAAATCATTCTAAAATCTGGGAAAAATCATAATTGCAAAGAGGGAGCGAAGGAGAGCACATGCAACTTGGTTATTTTCAGATTGGAGCATTGTTTCGGTGAGTTTTCGGGTTTTCTTAAAGTAGCTCGGTTTTGAGCAATTTCTGAAAAATGAGATTTCAAATCAAGTGTAAAACTGAATTTTCTTGTTGATTTAAGTTAGTAGTACATTATAGTAGATACATTTCGAGTTTGAGTTGATTTGGTGAAATTTTAAGAGTTTTAGCTCTATGGGTTGTTTGAAAAACGAATTTCAGCTTTAATCCCTTAATTGATTGTTCTTTAGCTTGTTCAAATGAATTTTCATTAGTTCAAGGAGTTAAGTGATTAATTCTGGTGGTTAAACAATGCTTGAATTTACTCAATAAGTTATGTATTAGTGTGAAGAAGGCATGCAAATAATCTTCAAGTTTGGCCACAAGATTCTGTTCATATTCAATTTTTCGATTCTGGAATTCGGTCCGAATTGTAAACTCTGGAAATTTCAGCTTCTAGAATTCGGTCTGAATTCATTCTAATTCGGTCCGAATTGTTCCCTCTGAGAACAGATTTTCTTATGACCATAACTTTGTCGTTCGGAGTCTGTTTTAGGTGATTCAAAGACTGTTGGGAAGCTCTTGAAGAGCTCTACAACATCATAGGATCCTTTTTTATACAAATTAGATCAGAAAAGTATGGTTCAAGTCTTATACTCACTCGTGTCATGTTTGTTTGTATCTAAGTCATGACAAACCTTAACCCGACCACATATTATGTCGTAAATTTGGGATTTTATTTAGTCTTTGTTGCTGGTGTCTATTTTGTTGCTTGTTTGATTTATTAAAGTACTTAGATATAAACTTTGATTGCTAGACTTGGATAAACATATCGGAACATGAAGGAACCGTTACAAGTGGAGCGCTACAATTGTTCTTCTATGCTTGATGTTAATTGTTGCTTGCTTACTTACTTGCTTATGAAGTGCTTTGCTTTCAGGTGCGGATGCACACAAACTCTGATTTACATATTATGAACTTAACTATGGCATTTGCATCATGTTGAATTACTCATTCATTGCACGCATATTTGTATCTGTATCATATGTTAATGTTATTGTATTAAGGTTATACATGATGAATGGTTTCCGATTGAATGACTTCAAAAGGTCTGTGCTACATGTGTGATTGAATAGACATTGGTTGACTTGAAGGCGGAGTCATGACCCGTCCCTTGAGCCTCGAGAGATAAGCGCTTATGATCGGTATTCTGACAATGTTCTCTCTTGTAGTACTGTTTGATATTCTGAATTGTCTGAATTGTTGTAATCAGAGTCTACGGACTATAAAGGAAGAGTCTACGGACTATAAAGGCAGAGTCTATGGACTATAAAATCTGAGTCTACGGACTATAAAATCTGAGTCTACGGACTATAAAATCAGAGTCTACGGACTATAAAGGCAGAGTCTACGGACTATAAAATCTGAGTCTACGGACTATAAAATCTGTGTATGAAGTCATAATGATCGATAACCAGCCTTGCATAATATTGTCCAACTCGAGCCGGTTTTGAAATGTCGTATTGTATTTGTGTTCCTTTTTGAAGGATGTAATTACCGTGCTCATGATGCATTGCATGATTTATACTGAGTGGTTGATTGAACTAATTGATACGTATATGGTTATATTATTTGCTTGTATAATGAAATGTTGTTTTTAACTCAGCCGGTAGTTAGTTCCTGATCATGTACCTTAGGGTTTGCGTGACTGGAACTGAATACCGCACTGGGATAATTTTTATAATTATCTCATGCTCTGCTTTTTGCATTGTCTCCACATTGGTCGTGGGTTCCAGGTTTTGGATCGAGTGGCGAGAAGATCGACATATTGTAGGCCATTTGTTATTCTGGGTGTGAACCATGTAAATTGTGTAGCTTGTCCACTTGGAATTTGTCTTAAGATTTTCTTATGATGTTAATAATTCTTACTTCCAGATTATTTGATATAAGTTGGTAGAAATCTTTAAATTTTAAATAGACTTAAATTATAATATTTTATTGGATTAGTTTAATGTAAGCCTGGCGGGTGTATGGGTGATAGCGTGCACTCGCGGCGGCTGTGGCATACCCGGTTTTGGAATGTCACAGCCGTTGAATTTATAAATTTAATTAAATGGAGGTAGCAAGACAGCATCGACAGGATGCTGCAACAAGGAATAATGGTAAAATCCAACGAAGAGATAAACAGCAAATACTTTTTCTACCAACGATGATAATTTCCATTGTTTATTTTGGAACATTTTTGTTCATTGAAAAACGAAATCACGGGAAGTGTCCCCTGCAAATACCATGAAGTATAAAAATATCCTTCCAAGAAGTGGCAAAAAATGCATACACTTATTCCGATAATTTATATTCAAATTAACAAGTTGAATAATATAGTTTTTTTTTTGCCTCAAAATAATACAATAAGGGTTCAATTTTAACTTTCAATTTTAGAAACTGTCCCATAGCCAATGGGTCGAATTCTATCCCACGCCATCATCTATATTATTAAGCTACGCTATACCAAAAACTGTTATTTACAAAGAAAAAGTGTATCCTTCATGTTAAGGAAGACCTCCGTGACGTGCATGTTAAAAAAAATAATAATAAATAAAAAAAATGAAGGAAGCTACTCAACAAAATTTAAATGATCCAAATATGGTAAGACAACATTAAATAACTCAAGATATCAAGTGTACTTACCTGATCATAATTCATAAGAAAGGTACTTAACTTGACAGTAGCTGTCAAGCTTTCGAAAAAAAAAAAACAAAAACAAAAACTAACAACAATGTAAATGAAACTGCAAACTTCTATATAGATATCACCAATCAAACGATTTAACCTAACATTAGAAGATAATTTATTGCCAATTACGATGAAATACTAATTAGGAGGGCTCATTGAGCTTCACTCTATCCATAAGTTTTTATTATATTATTTTGTTTTATAATTAAGTTATGTATAATTCATTTATGTGTATCTTTTAATTGCATAATTCAAATTTGTTTTGAAATAAAGTTTTCTGAAATATTAATCCTCATAAAAGTGACGTTTCTATATGATTTGAAAAAAGAAGTAACAATATTTTAAAACATAAATTTAATAGATCACAAATCATATCATATCTTGACTTATATGCTCTTTTCACCTTGATTCATTTCTTCTTTATTTTAAAATGCCACATGAATCCAGCAATGAGAATAACACAAATAAATAAAAGTATGTTAAAAGTAAATTACACAACACTTTATATAACTTTACAAAAGCTGCTTCCAACCTTGCTTCCCGTTCCATCTAAAAATTTGTTATATGTTAGTTCAGAGAGGACATGCAAACACTTGTATGATAAAACATGAAAAAAAATATTACATCAAAATCCAATTCTTGTTGATATATATGTTGGAATTGTGTTCTAAAAGTTATCTTATAGTGATTACTTTTATATGTTATATTTATGAATTGGATGTTATTACATTTTGTTCCATGAGTTTATGTTTGTATTAAGAAATGTTCAAGAAGATGCTCTTGGTCTTGAACCGCAAAACTCTAAATAAAATGAATATATAACTCTAAAATGTTCACAGGTCTTGGATATTAGCAAGAACACTAATATGCCATATAAGATTGTCGTGTTGATTAAACGTATGTTGTAGTTCTGTAAACGTTGATAAATGATTATCATTTAATAATACGAGTATATGAAAAGTTTCATATATTGAACATACCTAATTGATAAAAATATTATATGGATTGTGTTTGTGTCATTAATATTTTTATCGTGTCATTAATTTTAAGATTGATATGATATATTTTTCACACAAGTGATATGCAACGTAATTATTATTAAAAACCATTTGAAGCAAGTGGTGATAAAAGTAATAGTTCTTTGCTGTAACATGTGTAGGAGGAAAATATATATGTCAATAGCTAATTGTCACTCATTAATTGAGGAATGATATTATAAAGGGCACCTTGGTAAAGTGAGATTATAAATGGATCCAATATAACTGAAGTGCAGTTATAATTATATAATCATACTTGTTAGAGACCAAGAAAAAATTATAATACGAGGATGACACATCCCTACTTTGTATAATAATCATAATATCATATGGCAAGGAATAGACACAAGTAATGATAATAACATTACTAGAAGGATCGTGTTTCGTAAAATGATTTGCTAAACATCTATATTATTTGGGTAGCTGTAATTGTAATGTATGCTAGAGTACCGCTTACAGTTTATGGAATAAAATATTTACTCCATTGCCAAAATAATATGGATCCTCAATATAGGTCACACCAACTGAATGTGAAACAAGAAATACATTTTATATGTACAAGGTTTCATGTTGCATGAAATAAAGTACAAATAGAAAATTATATTACATGACGTGATTAACTAGCAAAGAATAAATTTAATAATATGTGCATATTATGAGGATAATATAATTTTCACATATTATAATAATATATGAATATTATCCTCAATATAGGTCACACCAACTGAATGGGAAACAAGAAATACATTTTATATGTACAAGGTTTCATGTTGCATGAAAAAGTACAAATAGAAAATTATATCACATGACGTGATTAACTAGCAAAGAATAAATTTATTAATATGTGCATATTATGAGGATAATATAAGTTTCACATATTATAATAATATATGAATATTATTATGAAATATATAAATTTATTTAAAGCCCAAGCTCAATTGTTTTTACAAATGAAGAGAGAAAAGAAGGCCTTAAATTCGGGTCAAATTTGAGCCAACTTTAAATAGAAAATTAGTATAGCAGACAATAATCATTTTGGCAAATGATATATGAAAATTATAGCCCTTGAAGTGTTGAATCCAATGGTACAAATTTCAGGTCGTTTGGAGTTTCTTACATAGAGTTATCAAGATTTTAGTACTGCAACATCAGAAATTAATGTGCTGTTTTAATTTCTGGTTAGTGGCTTTAAATGCTATACGAATTTGAGAGGTTTTATTCAGATATTTTTGGGTAAAAAACTGATGAGAAAAATTGAGAGTACAAGTAAGTCTTCATATGTTGAAGTTTTGTTTTTTTTTCTTCTAAATACTTGTTAAAATATTCTATCGATTAAGCAATCTATTAAGTTACGGGCGACGGATCTAGGTGTTGACGGGGAGTTCGCTAGCACGGATTCGATTGTCATTCTTGTTTTGGATTCAAGGTGAACTGAAGAGGAATAAAGCTTCGTTAGAGACCATAGGTATGGTTCAACAATCTTTCTTATTAGAATATATGTGATTGTGATGCAAATAAAATAAAGGAAAGTTAGTGATAATAATAACGATCCTAGATGTTATTGGTTAATAAAATTTAAAAATTACCCGATTTGCATCATGAAATCCTTCAATATATATATATAGAAAACCTATGGTGCATTGTAATGCACGGGAGCTTCGGTGCATACTGATCCAAACTCTTCGATTTGATTCGAAATGACCGATCCAAACCATCCAACATGACCTCCCTAATGAAAACTCCAGTGCATTACAATGCACTATAAGTTCTCTCTCTCTCTCTCTATATATATTAAAATATCTTATTTACTTTTTTTTCACAAAATTTAAAGAAGCAAACATAGAAGACGTGCATGCCTTAAAGATCTTGTTAAATTTGCTAGTAGGTATTTTGAATCTATTAGTAAATAAATTTTTCTATGGATCAACATCTCCTCTGATCAAGAAATCCATAATAAAAGAGAAGAAAAAAGAATGATCAAAATAAGTCTGATGTTAATTAGAAAAATTGAAGAGAATATATATATGGTGCCAGAATAAAAGAGGAAAAAATTAAAAAAAAAATGTTTGAATATGAAAGAAATGAAATTTGCATAAACTTAAAATAAAAATAGCTAAAAATAGCTAAAGAAGTTAAACACCAAAAGTGAAAAGTTGAGGAGCAGAAAAAATTAAAGAGCCATAAAATCTGTAAATAAATAAATATGGAAGAAAATGGCCAGCAGTAAAAGAAAATACATTGGAGAGGAAAACTCTAATAGATATTAGCGGAAAGAAATTCAAGTAATTTAAGCAAACATTTTATTCATAATGACTGAAATTACATTATATGCAATAGAAAAATTTAGAAGATGATTATTATTATATAATCCTATTGACGTAGAGCTACCGAAGGAGGAGGAGAAAAGAAGGAAACGCGGAAGAGGGCTCTGAGCAGCATGAAAGAGAGACAAAGACGCAGTGGAAATGAAAATAGAAAGGACACAAAAGTTAAAAATAAAATAGTGCACTGGTAAATAAATATCTATTAGTGAAGCAGGTCAATTTTATGAGCAATGCTCGGCACACAAATAATCACAGAGTATCACGCTGCAGAAATCGAAAAAGTACTATTGAGCAATGTTTGGAGTGTCGGACTAGATTTAACAAAATGATCCAGACACCCACACATCTTTATTTAGTATGTGATGTGATATCTCAGTGATCGCATATTTCCCATATGGTGTAAATTAGAGACAAACCAGTGTCTTGATTTTCAGATCAAATGAAATGCAATGAAAGACTTAATCCTCCCGAGCGTCTTTTGAATTGATCAAAGCGCTTCAAAAGGTAAGAGAGTTTTTTTGTTTTTTGCTTCTTTTTTTTTATTTCATTCCTTCTTGATCACAATGATATATACCATCGAGACTTGGGAGATGAAAATTCGGAGTTGTTAACTTGCTATCTTTATGATGTTCTAATAATATCTTTCTAAATTTTTCTTTCGACAAAAATGAATCAGAATGGAAATCGGATGACCTGCTCTTGATGTTATTGTGGAGGAAAAATAAATGAAATAAAAGGGAAAAAAATCAAGATCTCAAAAGTTAATCATCAGTGATCAAATCAAGAGACCAACCAAATCATCAATATAGCTGCTATATCTCTGTAATTAATATTTAACCGTTCTGCAAAATTAGGAAACAATCTTAGGAAAATTACCTCTGTAAAATAGAAAACATAGCAACGTTCACTAGAGAAAATAACCGTATTATATATACTCAACGTGTATTTTCTCTTGAAGAAGATGAAGGAAGAGTAAGGAAAAGAAGATAAAGGAACATAGAATTTCTTGCTCCACATTTCAAAAATTATATGCTGAAGTTATTGCTTATAATCTTTTGGAAGGACAATATTATTCTTTTCATCTTAATTTGAACGGAACTGCCAATTTTATGGGTCCAATGTCAAAGAATATAAAGTTAAGGGTATTTTAGGTTAAACATTATAAATTCTGGTGTTCCTTCGTTACACTCCAAAATTGGGGGTACCTGATGTTCTCCTTAATTCAAACTTTAAGGAATTCGTGTTTGCTTCAGTTTTCGTCGATTAATCCAACAGCAACACTTGGAGCAAGATAGTATACTTACGCTACCTTTCCTTTGCTCATGTTCAACCCTTCTGGAGCAAATCCTAAGAGATTTAAAGACACTAGTTCTAATTTCGCGCGTTGCGCGATTCAATCCTATGCGAATATGTGATGAAGCGATTTCCTAATAAGCGTGAATATGTTATGGAAATTTTTGTAAACAGACGTGCAATATTTAGAATCATTATTAGAATAAACCATAGCACACAACTAATAAAAAACAACAAAAGAAGCAACTATTCATTTACTATGAATAATAAGAAGCACCATGTATTGTAATAAACCATAACACATAACTAATAAACTATGCACACCGAGTACACACAATATTGTTTGTAATGAACCACATTCCTAATTTAATCTTTCTATCCAAACATTGCAACTCCAATGTAGCTTTGTTTTGATTTCATGAACCAATAATCCAATATAAATGAATGGAGAGAGAAGTCTATCCCGTACCAGTATTCAGGTAGAGAGAAAGCTGCCATGATCTTATTGACCAATCAATTTGCTGCTTTACCCTCACCACCCTCCCATTCTAACTGCCTCCAGTTTCCTATCGTATCCTCCTTGACAGTAAGAAACAGAAGTTCCCTACACTAAGGATAGTAAGAGACAGAAGTTCCCCACGTATAAAGGAAAATAACAAAATTGGTTCTTTTAAATTTCACAGAGATCTGTGACATCGAGGTAACAAAAACAAAAACTATACAAATTCTACAAATTCTCAAGGTGCGTCAGCACATACCAGTAACAAACATGCAGGTCTGATATTCTGTTCAAGACTAAAAGCAACAAAAAGAAACTGGATTCAATAGTTAACTTGATTACTGTTAGAGAGTATAGACAATCCAAGCTAAAGTACACCAACAAAGACAAACACTCATCTAAACTGACCCTGGGATCAATTCTTATACATAACTTAACTACTATCCAAAAATTGCATTCATGATTGTCCTGTGTCTATATATCTCTCCATGTATCTGTAATGATCAACTTAATACAATTCATTTATCCTAAATTGAGACTAATCTCGCTCTTCACTCATCTCTCTCCCTCTCTATTCTAATCAAATGTAGATACTGGTAAAAACCTGATGCTGACCTTAGTTGCTTGAATCGATCAGATTTCGGCTCTTACTTCTATTTCTTCAGAGGCAAGAGATCTTCCTTTTCTGCACATGGAAGAAAGAAATATTTTGCCTTGCAAATGTAAGAAATACGAAAGCACAAAGCACTTACAAAAATTTTACAATTGACCTGAGTAACAGCAACCCCAAAACATGTTGCGGCCAAGCTGTAAGAAAATGGACAAATACCCAATCAGCCTAAGATAGAACCAAAGGAGAATGCTATGACATCAGAGCGAAATGAAATAAAATTGAGGGGAAAAGAATGCATATAATTTTGTCAATCTCACCAATAAGGCTGCACATCCACACCATCTCAAACCTTATTCCTCAGGGTTGTCCATGAAACCGAGAAATCCAACATTAGAGAGCCAACACTGGGAGAGAGAGAGAGACCCAAAAACGATAATCACCTGGAAGAGTAGAGATTTAACAATGAAAGGCTAAAATTGGAGACAGTTGTTCACCAGAATTTTTTTGACCAGCTGTAAAATTCAGAATGAAAACAACTCATAAACTAATAGTAAATTAACACATCAATCATCGATTAAATAATGAGAATGAAGTCCCTGATCTGATCCAAATACAAAGACCAAACCGTAAATAGCAGCACTTATATATGAGCATTAAAAAGAATAGAAAAAAAAAGAGGAAAAAGAGAAGGCTGTCATATCTCATCACCTGACTATGTTTTTTGGTCGAAGTGAACAACAAAAGGCAGCTGAGGTCGCTAAAGGCCTAAAGTAAACAACATAAGCTAGCTGACACACTCCCTGCAACTCGAAAGGACACTCATAGATCTGAAGACAAAAAAGAAGCCAATCAATCTTCATGCTTAAAATTGAAGGAACCTGCAAGATAAAGCAATAATGAAGTCAAGCGACGATTTGGTTCTGAGAGAGAGAGGGATACCTACAGATGGAGATTGAGATCAAGCTTGATATGTACAGCTTTTCGCCTCCTTGAAAGCTCAGTTAGTATACCTACAAACATTCGGAAAGGGACATGCAATTATCGTTGTTGATTAGTTCCCAAGGTCTATATTATGGTAATTATGTTTTTTGCAAAAGGGACATGTAATTATTTAATTATGAAAAAGAATTAGTATAAAGGTAAGGATATCAGGGGCTATTTTTTTAAAAAAAAAATGTATGCCTTAATAAGACACCTCATCTTTCGGTACAAAGAACGGCACTTCAGAGGGCAAGAATAGGAAACATTTGAAAAAAAAAAATCAAATTTAATTTGCACTTTTAATATTTTAATCTGGTTTTTAGTTTTATTGAGATCCTGATAAGCGCTCATACTAATAAATATTCGAAAAATATATGCTTCCGGTTGATCAACCAATAAGTTGGGATTGTTCTGATATGTGAACCTGCATTCATTTATCTGAATAACAGCAGTGGCTCGAAAAGATTTTTATATTGTTATTCTTTAAGATATGTATAATGGAATAATTATTTTGTAATAAGGAACGTATAAAAGCAACCCTGAAGGGAATTTAAAAAAAAAAAAAAAAAACTAAACAAAGATCAACAAACAAACAAAATGCCTATCCTAATCCTTTCGGACAATTTCATTTGATACCTATCCTATATTTATACATGATATTTGGTCGCAACTTACATTCAATAATGTTGTAGTGGTACGAACAATTTCATTTGGATACTGTATTATCAACAACTATTTATATAATGGGCCATATCTATTCAACTTACAGAGTCCTTAATTCTGCTGCTTAATTAACTGAAAGTAAACAATGGCATTTTCTCCTCTACACTTTGGTATCTACAACTATCATTGTTCATACCTTTAACGCCTTGGTTTCTTAAAACGTTACTATTTCCATTATTTGCATTAAATGCTGCCATATACCAGAATAATTAATGGAAAGTCCTTACTATTGAAAATTAATTAATGCAATTACAAATTTCTTTGGTTTCTACTTTCTACAAATGTAAACGTCTGTCAACAAAACAGCAATTAAACTATTGAATAAATATCAACAACTATTTATGAGTAAGCAACCTCACAGTTACTTGATTTTATTCAAATATCAAATTGAACAATTACATAAATAAAAGGATAAGAAAATAAAATTTAAACTACCTAATGAAGACAATTTGTGATCATCTTCTCATTGTTTATTGAGAGTAAAATGTCATCGCTAAATAAAAATGTAGCATCTGATTTTCTGTCCTATGGTCCTGAAATAACAAATATTTCAACAAAAATGAAAGGTACTCATAAATAGTTTGAACTTCGAAGTAAGTAAAAATTATACAGAGAGAAAATCTAATAGGAAATACGTTTATACCAAAACTGACCAGATCAAGTATTTCCTATTGCATTTTCTATTTACATGACATCCTTCTCTGCATGTGCCACTCTTGGCTGAATCTAGCAAAGATGCAAAGATTAAAAAAATTAATAGACAATATGAAAAGAAAAGCCAATAACAACACTAACAGATGAAAACAACTAAAATGAATCTTCTTCATCAATGTCTTTTTCATTTACTATCTCGTCTAATTGATTACTAATAGTAAGGCTAAATACATTGTGTTAATTCTTTGACACCTGAATGCTAACACTTTGACAGAAGTATTGTATGGACATTAGAAGCTACACAATGGGAGACTATCAGAGAGGTCGCATTGACAACATCACCGATTCACCATTCTATACAATTATTTATATACCAAAATCTAAAGAAGGGAGGAAGAAAAATAGAGAGCAGTTAGTTACATGAGGAGCCAGGAGATCTTTTTTGGTGATAACCTGAAACCACAATTCAAAACAAAATCTATTAATTAAGTTTTCAAATGCCACTAAATGGAAAACTTTTCTTGGAAATATCTACGTGAAATATATAAACCTAACATAAAAGAAGGAAGTCTACCATAATGTATGCTAAATCTATGAGAATTGACCTGAATAAAGCAGCAATGGCACAAAGAATGCTTAAGTCCAAATCCCAAGAGAAGAAGGATGCACAATTACATACCAGATATTTAGAATGAATGAACTGCAGATGAGAAAAAGAAAAAAAGAACCCAAATTAGTCACGTAACAAAAACTGCCATGAAAATAGAAAAGAAAGAAAGAACATAAAGAGAAATAAGAATCTAAGAGAAAGCACAATACTCGATCAGGAAAACAGACATGAGCTAAGCAATCAAGGAGCCAGAAAAGGGAACAACTGTGCCTCTTCGCTGGTACTGTCCCGGCACGACATTGCTCAGTATGCCCAGCACGTACAAAATGCAAAGCTTGCAACCTGCATGAGGAGGAAACAAAACAACAATAAGAAATTATAGATTAAATTACCATTTAATTATGGTAGCTGGTAGGTACTCGAGGCATGGTTGAGCAGAAACAAATGAGAAGAAAAAATTACCATTTAATTATGCAAATAAGGAGAAAAATCATGAGAAATCACAATGAGCTCTTTAATTATCAGAAATGTGATGTACCAAATGAATTCTGTTCATTTTGTTGAAGTTACTTGGATTGTAGTCTCGAATCAAGCCCTTAGTTAATTATTAGAAATCAGAATGTGTTCTTTAATAATAAAATGGACTTACAGACTGCTTCACCATCGATGCCTCTTGTCATCCTCTTCGTGATAAAATGCCTCATATAAGAATTTTAAAAAATATTAAATCATGCAAATAAAAAAAGAAAGCACTAAAATATATTTTAAATTCAATTTCCATAATTCTGCACAAAACCAAGGTCATCGCCTATTACCCAAATTCCTATATGAGAGAGATTAAGATTGTATAGTATAGTGTATTACATAATAACAGATCTCGAATTCATTAATTCGAGCAAGAAGATAACATTAGTATATGATGGTCATATAACATAAGTACTGCTTGACTTGGCGGCGAACTGTGATGCAATGCTTGCTGAATTTTGGTACTATAAAATCATGTATATCCCACTCATTTCATTATGCCTGGAAATATGAACTTATGAATAAACGCATCATTTGTGTTGTTCAGTAACTTTGCACTGCCGGAGCACATTGTTTTGAGTTTATAGGAGAATTTTGATATGAATCTCAACTATGTTTGCAATATGCTTACCTACTTCCATTGGGATTTGGGACCAGATGTTTACTCTTAGAACCAGGACTAAACCAATAAATCCAATGAATCATGGAAGGTACTGAACTCAAAGCATGTTCAATGAGACGATACCAAAACAGCTCGAACTCGAAGAAAAGAAATACAAAAGCCTCACACAAAAGCTTAAAAAAAATCCAGCTTGTTAAAGCTTTACTGTCATGTATGAACTGGCACCTGTGTGTGCCACTGCGTGTTAGAAAGGGGCCACGCCAAATTGAGAAACCACAAATTGTGAAGTCAGAAGCGGCCAGAAGGAGAAAGGGGCTAATATCGAAAGAATTGAGAAAAAGTTTTAATAAAAATAGTCACCTGGAAGTGCGAAGAGGAAATGTGAAGAGAGAGAGCTTAAGCCTAAGATCCAGCGTCTTAAGCTAGGAGGCGGCCACAAATCACCAGCGGAGCGGCAACGAAAGAGATTTGCTTGATCTCATCGCTCAGCTGCTTAACCCAAGAGAGGGAGAATCATGAACCTAAAAAGTCTGCCTCGGATTGAAGGGGATGTCTCTGATTAAACTTTGTGGGTGATCGTGAAAAGAGGGAGGAATGGGGGGAGATCGTGGGCAAGCACGTCGCACCGCACGGCTCCGCGTGAGGCCGACAGCACAGAGTGAAGCACGGAGATGGCGAGGGAAAAAGCGAGAAGAAAGAGAATGACTCTCATCCCATCCCAGACGAACTTAGCAAGGAGAGATATCTAGCGGCTGAGATCGATCAACCAAAACCAACGGCTACGATTATAGAACTGTTCTAACTACAGTAAAAATCCCTCACACGTGCATCTCACGCCACAGCAAATTTATATAGTTATAATTAAGCAGGGAATTATGAAAATGATTGAGTGGCAAATCACAGAACCCAGCATAACTAAATTAAACAAAATATATCTATACTTATATATAAGAAGAATTAACCCAGAAAATTAAACTCTAAAGTTTATTTTAAAATTATATAATAAATTTTGTAAAACTTAACAAAGATCGAGTGAAACGAATACAACAACACAAATATGGTTTCTTTTGATGAAGTCTCATGGTTTTTTTACCCAGTATTTCGTGGGATGAACCATCAAGCGGATTCCAAAGTCAATGAAATTAACTTGCAAAATTGGCGAGCAATCTATGTATGTACTGCTCTTTATTTTTGTTAATTTGGATTGGCTACCCATCATTTGATGTATCTAATGCATTGTAAACATGATTGTTACATAAACTCAAGTGACATGTGCTGGCTATAGCCTATAGTGGCGGAGTAAAATGTAAGACATGGGGTCAAATGTCCCATTGATTTATGAAAATACCACTATACATAGAAATATATACTCACAAATATGTATGTTATTAGAAATTTTTAATATTTGAACCCCATATATATTCAATAAAGATTCCACTAGTGAACCCCATATGTGATTCGACCAATTTATTCTTGTTGAAAAAAATTAATTAAATAGCAAATATATATTCAAGCGTAACAAATATTGATTGTCTTCTTTAACTTTTCACATCAATCATTCATGAGTTTTCACATTTAGTAATAATTAGCACCAATGCATATTGATGAATGATTTCTATTATATATTTTGTAAAATTAACCTTAATTTTTTTTTGAGATATTTGTACTTATTACTTATTGAATCTTAGATATATGTTTCTAAATTGAACATAAATTAAATGTGTAAGTTGTTGTATGTTATGTTATCAAGAAACCATTAATACATAGATTTTTTCTTAAAAAAAAATGTGCCAAAGGACAACGTATATTCAATTACCATAATTACTTTTCATCAATCAATTTAACATTTTCCTTTTTTCATCATGTTTCATTTAAATAAAATTAATAGTTATAGTATCACTATTCAAAACAAAATAATAGTTCTACCAAAAATAGTTTTAAACAATTAAATTTTTAAGAACTTTATAAAATAAATTATATAGATATATTTTTCATTAGATCATCGATGAAAAACTTTAAAACAATAGCAACTACATTAAGTGTAAATTATAGAATAGATCGTGTGGTCGGTAAATGCATAATTATGTGATGCTTTGTTGTATAGAATACTGTTGACCTCGAGGGATTTTCTAACGCTCTCATCTTATATCAATTTAAAGAACTAGACTTTAAAGAATTCAAATAGAAGATGAAAAATCGATTAGAACTTATAATTTAATAAAATAATTTTACATTTGGAGTCATAATATTTTTTCATAGCACTTAATTAGAATTTTTTAACCTTTTATTAATTATGAATCTGTTATAGTTAACAAAATAATTTTATAATTAAAAATATATATTCTTTGATTTTTTTTGAAATATTCATATTATAAATTTTTTGAACCCATCAGAAAAGTTTCTAGTTCCGCTTCCGCCACTGTCTGGCTATAAAGTGTTTAGGAGTAGATAATAGATTTCTAGTGCCAAAACAGAAGGTCGTTCCTAGATAGCCGTTGTCTAGTTATTGTTTAATATAGCTGAGCAAGGTTTTGGTGTCACACTTTTGTGATGCCACAAATGTCACACTTTATTTTTTTATTTTAAATTTCAAAACTTAAATTATAATCATCCCATCCAAATAGTTGATTTGTTTATTTTAACGATGGATTGTCATAAAATTTTATAATTTTTGAAGTTTGTCCGATACTTGTCTGGGTTGAAAACGAACAAATCAAAATATTATAGCGTGATTTCTAAATTGGCCCTCTTTCAATCCGACACTCTCTCCGGGCACCGGGACCATTAAAGCAGCTGAATCAATAGCACCAAAAATTGGGAATAGGGAATCCTCCGCCTCAGGTGGTGACGTGGCGCTTGGTGAGCCCGACTTGAGGTCGGGAAACCAGTCGAATTCATCTAAGTCTCAGGCCCCGTAATTATTGAGTGAAATCTCCTCCTTGACATTTGACAAGGATCTCCTGTACTATTTCCGCTTCGGGTTGTTTTACTGGTAACGGCTCAATAAGCAGCTTTCGAGGCCTGATGGTGGTGATTCTTCGGCATCGGCCATGGATGGTTGTGATCGAACGAGTAGGTTATGACAAAAGCTTGAGCGAGGAGAATCAACTCCGACCTCTCTTCTCATTTTGCACCTCGATCACACCTTTGACCTCAAATTAGAGAAGAGAAGAGAAGAGAAGAGAAGAGCAGAGAAGAGAAGAGAGCGCAACAATGGCGGCTGGGTACAGAGCAGACAACGATTAAGACTGACAGGAATAGTATGCTGTTAACTGCTATACAACATATGAGTTAAAAATTCCATTGACTATATTTAAATTTTATATTGAAGAATTTTTCATAGTTTATTGTCTACAAATATGTAATTTGAGGAGAAATATCAATACTCTAGCTCAGAAATTGGGATTCTTTAAAAAAGCTATTAAATTTACCCCCACTTTCATACATAATGGAGCCAAAACAATATCATATCATGTGATGTATCACAACTCAATGAAAAGCAAACAGAAGCCAGTGGAGTTTTATTTTCAAAGCTTTAGGTCTACTGTTTGTTATAAAATGAAAACAAAAAAGATAAGCATTAAGGGGATTCTGGTGGTATTCTTATTGGATAAGATGGAATGTTGTATGTCCTGAATAAAAGCTCATGAGAGTGTAAAAATGAACCATGTATATTGTAAATGAGGCACAATGTTCTAACTAAAGCTCATTGGAAGTGTTCAGCGGTCTTCTGAACCTAAAAGTCTAAAACTGAATCCAGAAGTCTGATTAACCTTGATCCAATCGCCATGATTAATCTAATAAATCAAGAATAAATGGCACATCATTGCATCAATGTAGATATTTGTCCCAAAGTCCTTTCGATGTGCTTATTGTTTTCTCATTTATAAATCTACAAAAGGAACCTGATTTATGTATATTTCTGACACTCTTACTATCGACATTCAACAACAAACACAGGTATCGTGCCATTACAAGCGCCTACTATCGAGGGGCAGTTGGTGCACTGCTAGTTTATGATGTGACACGCCGACAGACCTTCGACAATGTAAAGCGGTGGTTGCGGGAACTTCGGGATCATACTGATCCCAGCATTGTGGTTATGCTGGTGGGAAACAAATCAGACCTACGCCACCTAGTGGCAGTCCCGACTGATGATGGCAGCGCATTTGCCGAGAAAGAGGCTCTCTACTTCATGGAGACATCAGCACTAGAGGCAAAGAATGTGGACAATGCATTTGCTGAGGTCTTGACACAGATCTAAAGAATGATGAGCAAGAAGGCAGTGGAAGCTGGTGAAGACGGTAGCGGCTCTGTGCCGGGGAAGGGCGAGACTATCAATGTGAAGGATGATGTGTCAGCCTTGAAGAGGATGGGGTGCTGCTCCAGTTAGGTATTAATTTTTTTAACACATTCTGCTGATTTAAGAAAAGCCACAAAATTTACTAATCAACATAGCTAACTCCAGTTTGTTGATACTTTTTATGTCAGACCTGACGCATTGATAATACTACTAGGGTATTTTTGTTCTTGAATTCATTTGTTGATCTAAAAAGTGCCTTGCAATATGATATTTGTGTAGTTAATTAATAAAATGGGTTTAGCATTGTTTCTTCTTTCATTTTGTGATTGCCCTTCATTTTTTCCTTACAGTTGATGACTTGCCAGGCTTCTTTGTGTATATATATATATATATATATATATGTGATTGAATTCATTTGACATAAAATTTAGATGGTAATTTCGTTAACTTTACTCTTCATCTTGATATATATGTATCATTTATTGAACTTTTTTGTTCACCAAAAAGGTCTTTTCTGTGTTCTCTTTTATAGTTTTGGATTCCTTTTCTGTGTTATTGCAGGATTTTGTGGTGAAAGGATAAAGAGTGCTCAAGGAGGAGGGGATATTTTTCTAGGGTTCATTAAAAATTCTATTGCAAACTTTTAAGGCCAGGGAGATTTTATTAGATTTGTTTTTATTTGGAACAAGAGTTCATCCAGATTTTTTGTTACTATGGAGCTGTCTTCTTTTTCCTCTTTCGTTACAAGAGTTAGGATGTAAGGTGCTGTCTGTAATTTATGTAAGATTTTAAGTTGGTTTTATTATTTAGCTAAAGTTGCGTTTGATTTGCTACACGAGGTCTTGTTTCTGGCACTGGTTCACATTTTCTGTTAGCATAACGGAGACTTTCCAGTTTCCACTACCAAATTTAATAGTGTTTTCGTGTTCTTTTTGCTGAACTCATATGACAAACAATTGAAAATTGATTTACCTTGGTCTCGAATACATAAACTGAAATGAAATGAAGGCGCTAAAGTTGCCGGTATGTTTTGGGTATTAGCACCTGGCACATTGATTGGTTCGATGTATTGTACAGTAATTGAGTCAAATATATTTCGCCAAATGAGGCCTAGACTGAAATCGAGTAATAGTTTCGCAAAATTAGCTAAAAAGGCCTGAAGAAGGTAATTGGTTTCTTCTATTTATCACTAATTACCTTAAAATTTATCATACAAAAGAAACATAAATTTAAGACATTCTATATGTAATGCGAATACCACATATAAGCAAGCTAATAAGTTCGAAACACTTTAGGCGAGAATTAGGAATAAGGGTGGGGAAATGATCACACTTACTAAAATTGAACTTGCCATAACTTTTCAATAATACCAGCATGGAAATTAGGTACCTGAACACCAAAAGTTAACACAATCAACTATATGACAGTTAAAATTACTTACGGATATTGGTTTCTTCTATACCAAGCTATAAATAGGATACAAGTTGGTGCATGGCAGCACAATGAGGTACAAAATGTGAAAGTTGATCTTCCCAGCTCAATGAGGTGCAAGAGGATCTCGCTTCTTCAAATATGTCAAAGATAACAGTAGAAACTAATTTCAGTGATCGGGTTCATCTACAAGTTATCTTCCATCTCGCATCTCCCAGATAATCTTCTTAATTTCATCTGGATTCTTACAATTGCTTAATGCATTTAGAAATATGTCAAAAATGACATCATTTGGTTTTAGGCCTTGGTTCCTTATCTTCTCAACCAATCGCAGAGCCTCATTGAGTCTGCCAATTTTACAATACCCGTTGATTAACACACTGTAACTATGTTGATCCGGCTCAATGCCTTTTCCGGCCATGGTATCTAAAAGGACAATTGCTTCATCAAGATGACCTTCCAAAACATAACCATGTAATAAGGATGTGTAAGTGATAACATTAGGTTTCTTCCCACTCTTCTCCATTGAACTGATCAACTTTTCTGCTTCACATGACACTCTGTGCTTGCACAGGGAATCAATCAATGCATTGAATGTAACTACAGTTGGTGAAATGCCCTGACTTGCCATCTTGCGGAATATTCCAATTGCGGGACTCCACTCAGCAATAGAAGAAAACCCATGGATTAGACAATTGTATGTGGAAACATTTGGCATCACACCCCTCTCTATCATCTCCTGAAGAAGATTTGAAGCACGCAAAAAGGGCCCCTTTTTTGCAACAAGCATCAATTAAGGTAGTATATATATAGGCATTTGCTTCAAGTCCACAGCCAATATACTCTTTATATACTTTAAATGCCTTGTCAATGTCACCGTCTCGACAGAACCCGAGAATAAGGGCATTGCAGGTACGGTCATTTGGATGTACTCCTTTGGCAATCATTTCTTGAAACATCTCCATGGCACTATGCACCTTACCCTGGTAACACAGACTGTGAATGAGAATAGGCTGCAACACCAACTTGTTTCGTTGCACAAAGCCCATTGATAAGAGAACCGAACATGATGGTATTGGCACCGTATCCATGTCTCAAGGACCGGCCAAGCACGCAGAATCCGAGATCCACTCGACCCATGCGACAGCAGCAGTCGAGGACAAGGCCGAAGGTACGGATGGTTGGGGAGATGCTTCTTTTGTGTCTGATTCCCATCAAGCGATTAAAGAGAGTGAGTACAGTTCGGTAGCGGCTAGGATGTTTTGACTTGGCAATGGATTTGAGCACGCCGTTGATGGCAATGATGGACGGTGGGTGATTAATATTTTCGGGAGAGAGCAGGCGGTGAAAGCGAGAGATGTACTCCTCCAGTTGAAGGTTCTCCGCATGGCGTCGTTTCTTCACCAGATCCTGAAGATGGACAGAGAATGGCTTGCCTACCTTGGCACGCATCAGATCAGATTAAGGTCGCAAGGAACGCACCGAACATGATGGTATTTGCACCGTATCCACGTCTCAAGGACTGGCCAAGCACACAGAATCCGAGATCCACTCGACGCATGCGACAGCAGCAATCGAGGACAAGGCCGAAGGTACGGATGGTTGGGGAGACCCTTCTCCTGTCTCTGGTGCTCATCAATTTCAAGCGATTAAAGAGATCGAGTACGGTTCGGTAGCGACTGGGATGCTTCGTCTTGGCAATGGATTTAAGCACGCCGGTGATGGCAATGATGGACGGTGGGTGGTTAATATTGTCGGGAGAGAGCAGGCGGTGAAAGCGAGAGATGTACTCCTCCAGCTGAATGTTCTCCGCGTGGCGTCGTTTCTTCACCAGATCCTGAAGGTGGCCAGAAAATGGCTCTCCTGCCTTGGCACGCATCAGATCAAATTAAGGTCGCAACTCGCAAGGAAAGTGGAGAGCGGATAGTGGGAACTGAAAAGTGCAATGAATGACTAAGATCTATTGTGTTAACAGTCATTGTTAACCTTTCTAAAAGAATCTGTAGTAGATGTAGATATAATACGCTGGGCTCAAATAATTGTAGCTAAGCCTACTGCATTTGTGGGGTTCCCAAGGTCTGGTAACTTTCAAATTCAATTTTTTTGGGGTTTCTTTTTCCTATTCATATTGTCCTTGCAAGAGTGAAAAAATATTAAATATCATCTTTAGCGCTCGAAAAGGCCATTGAATTTATAAATTTAATTAAATGGAGGTAGCAAGACAGCATCGACAGGATGCTGCAACAAGGAAATAATGGTAAAATCCACCGAAGCGATAAACATCAAATACTTTTTCTACCAACGCTGACAATTTCCAGTGTTTATTTTGGAATATTTTTGTTCATTGAAAAACGAAATCACGGGAAGTGTCCCGTGCAAATACCATGGGGCTCGTTTGGATGGGTTGGGAATAGTGGGAAGAGTGGGAAGAGTAGGAAAAGTGGGAAGAGTGGGAAGAGTGGAGCAATTGGCTTGGAAATGTTGTTTGGATGGTGAGTTTAGAAATAGCGTTGGGAAGTGTGAAAAAGTAGAGAGAAAAGTGTTGTTGGGAAGAGTGTTATTGAAAATTGTGTTAGGAATGGAATTGGCTATTCCAAAACCGTTTGGATGAAAAATTTAGGAATGGAATTGCCAATTCCTAGGAATTGGCTATTCCACCCCAATCCAAACGAGCCCCTGAAGTATAAAAATATCCTTCCAAGAAGTGGCAAAAAAAATGCATACACTTATTCCGATAATTTATATTCAAATTTACAAGTTGAATAATATCGTTTTTTTTTTTTTTTGCCTCAAAATAATACAATAAGGGTTCAATTTTAACTTTCAATTTTAGAAACTCCCATGGCCAATGGGTCGAATTCTATCCCACGCCATCATCTATATTATTAAGCTACGCTAGACAACAAACTGTTATTTACAAAGAAAAATTGTATCCTATCATGTTAAGGAAGACCTTCATGAAGGAAGTAACTCAACAAAATTTAAATGTCCCCAGTATGGTAAGACAACATGAACTAACTCAAGATATCAAGTGTACTTACCTGATCATAAATCATAAGAAAGCTACTCAACAAAAACTAACAACAAAGAAAATGAAACTGCAACTTCTATATAGATATCAACAATCAAACAATTTAACATAACATTAGTAGATAATTTATTGCCTATTACACTGAAATACTAATATCTCGGGGATCACATATTTCCCCTGTGGTGTAAATTAGGGACAAACCAGTGTCTTGGTTTATTGACAGACCATAGAAGATGTTCTACTGCACCAGTTTCTATGTCCATCCTCTTGACATCACATTCTTCACATTCTGCATGGTCTTCTTTATACACATAAAAGTAGATGTTGTTCCTTTTGATCCCGGCAAAGTCATTGGCTGTAAGTATCAAGATACCTGTCAGATTAAGCTCGTTGTGTCAAAACTGTCATTTTGTGTTTTTTTTTTTTATTTTGTTATCTATTTTGCTAGTATGCTGGTACAAACAGCATCAGTTTATTTTAGTAACAAATCTCTATTTTGTTTAGTGTAAATATGGCATGGTAAAAGAATAGAAACTGTGTCATATTTGCTGTCTAGTTTAGGAATGTTTAGGGAATTTTGATTTGTATCTTTTGTTTACAAAATATGAAAAAGTAATAAAAGGGGAATAACCAGAAAAGGTGCGGCAGTTTTTGCACCACAAAATTTTCTCTCTTCTTTTCTGTTACTTACTGGTATTTGTTCTAGTTCCAGTTTTTTTCTTTCTGACAATATCACGGCTCCAGTCAATAAATAATGCTTGATTTCCAATGCTGATAAGTGATAACCTTGACCCAATACGATGAACCACTTTTGTTTTCTTCAAGTTGGTACACATCAAACTCTTCAGATAAGAAAGAAGTTGAAGCACGTCGTATAACTCTCAAGATATCTCCCGAAGCCTCCACAATATACTGATCATCCTTCGTCGTATAATCTTCCATGGGTTGTATAGAATAAACCAGAGTATCAGTACCCATGTCGATAGCCTTGGTAACTCTAGTCTTTCTTTCTACAATGAAAAACATATTCTTTGCATAAAAAATCCTACCACGCATAGAGTCTGGGTCTAAGTTCAATTGACACCAGTTATTCTGCCCAAGTTGCCAGAAACCCAATTTGTGGCGTATGTATCCATCTACATAACAAACCATATATTTCCCCATTTTCCAGAAACCTAGGGTAATTATTATCAAAATCAATACTTGGGAGGGGAATTTCGTGATTGTTTAGAGGATTAAGAAGAGAAAGTTGATAGGTAAATGAGGCACCAAACTGGTTGCAGAGAACAATAAGCATATATCCTTCTACTGGTCTCTGGAGAAACGTGAAAGATTTTGGAGAATGGATTGTGTAGAATTTGTTAGATAGTATGGAGTAGCACTCTAGAACTGATTTGTCAGAATCGCGCCCAACAATCCAGGGGAACTGGGAGTGTAGGTCTGTGATTGGGGTAGAACAACGCCATACTTTGCAGATTGCACGAAATCGAACAAAATCAGAGATTTCACTGAGTTTTTTGGCAATGAGATTCAACACTTCTGGGAGAAGAGAAGACCAATCCCATTCTAGAGTTTCCTTTGCCTCCATGGCAGCAAAACTGGTGTGTTTCATTGAGATGTTGAAAGGCATTGCAAGTTGGATCATCAAACGGCTGTGCTCAGTCACTGCTCGATTCGATTTTCAGATCAAATGAAATGCAATGAAAAAGTTAATCCTCCTCCTGAGCGTCATTTGAATTGATCGGAGCACTTCAAAAGGTAAGAGAGGTTTTTTCCTTCTGGATTTTTTTTCTTGATTTCATTCCTTCTTGATCACAATGATACCATCGGGACTTGAGAGATGAGAATTCGGAGTTGTTAGCTTGCTATCTTTATGATGTTCTAATAATATCTTTCTAAATTTTTCTGTCGCAAAAATGAATATCACTATATATGGTTTAACTCTTCATTGTTTCCTCTTTCTCATTTCTGTGCTGAATCAGAATGGAAATCAGATGACCTGCTCTTGATGTTATTGTTGAGGAAAAAGAAATGAAATAAAAGGGAAAAATGAAGATCTCAGAAGTTATTCAGCAATCAAATCAAGAGACCAACGAAATCATCAGTACAGCTGCTATCTCTGTAATTAATATTTAGCCATTATATCAGGAAACAATCTTAGAAAAATTACCTTTGTAAAATAGGAAACATAGCAACGTTCACTAGAGAAAACAATTGTATATATACCCAACGTGTATTTCTCTTGAAATAAGAATATACAATTCATTCATCGTCTCCTTTCTCAAATAATCTGACAGTTACCCTTCGTTGTTTTTTTTTCAGTTGATCGAGTAAGAGATTTAAAGTAAACAAAATATATCTATATATATATATATATATAAGAAGAATTAACCCAGAAAATTAAACAGTAAAGTTTATTTTAAAATTTTATATGAATTTTGTAAAACTCAACTAAAGATCGAATGGAACGAATACAACGACACAAATATGGTTTCTTTTGATGAAGTCTTATGGTTTCTTACACTTACACAGTATTTCATGGAATGAACCATCAAGCAGATTCCAAACTCGATGAAACTTGCTTAATTGGAGAACAATCTATGTACTGCTCTTTAATTAACTTTGATAATTTGGATTGACTACCCATCATGTTTGATGCATCTAAATGCATTGTAAACATGAAACTTTTACATAAACTCAATTAACATGTGCTGGCTAGAGTGTTTAGGAGAAGATAATAGATTCCTAGTGCTAAAACTGAAGGTCGTTCCTAGACAGCCGCCGTCTAGTTATTGTTTAATACAGTTATATATAGGGTTCTCCAATTGTGCGTTGTCGTATCGTGTCGTGTCAAACACGATCGTGTTGGAGTCTCGTGCCGTGCCCTGTTGGCACGAATTACCTTTTTAATCGTGTTGTGTCGTGCTAAATGGTGAAAGGAACCAACACGACACACATTTTGGCACTACACGATTATGTTATGTCGTGTTGGCCGTGTCAGATTATTTTATTATTTTTAAAATATAATTATTAAAAAATTAAAGTAAGGAAAAAATATATCCAAACAGTAATAATTTATTATTTTGTGAAGTTTAAACTTTTTATTAATATTTTTATAAAATGTAATAATTAGATAAGAATTATAAGAGTCAAATGATAGTAAATAATATGATGTAGTATTATAAATTAAATTTAAATTATTAATTTTATTTAAATAATCAATATTAATAATTAAATTTGTGTTGATGTGTCGTGTTTATTCGTGTTTGTGTCGTGTTGAGTGTCGAATCTTGTCGTGTTGGATCGTGTCAAACTTTCTAATGTACCAACACGACACGATAACACGATCGTGTCATGTCAATTCTGTATTTGTGTCGTGTCAACATGCATGTCATGTTGTGCCAACACAATCGTGTCGTGTCATTTTGAAAAACACTAGTTCTACTTCTAAACAAGATCGAATCAGCTCTCGACAAAAGTTATGGTTGTATATTTGGCACCAACTTTTTGTTTCCTTTATTCTAAAAATGAAGCAATATGTTTTCATTAGATGCTTTATTTTTAACTTGAATCCAAGTTCAGTGAGGATTAATTTCGCATATGACAAAGAGAGAGCAAAGTAGAAAATTTGTATCGATGCTCAATTTTGCATTTGGAAGGAAAAGCTTCTTTTTTGGTAGAGCTAAATTTTTTTTTAAAAAAAAAGTATTATAGAGTGTGTTCTAAAGTTTTTTTTTTTCTTTTGACAAACGTGAAAGGAAAGACTGAAAATAAAAAATGATATCAACTAACCAAGTATTTCTTTTTCTCGCTGATGCAGGAAGGATTTTTAATCCTAGGTCAAATAAATTTATACTTATGATTTATCTTACTAGTCATTCTGATAAAGTTAAAGGTTGAATCCACAGGGACAGTTCAATTGAATATCGGACTTAAACGTTCTTAGAATCTAGAAAGATGAATTTGTATGAGTTTTGGGATAGAAAACAAGTGTCAAAAGCAATAAAAGGAATAGTAAAATAGGAACAATAATAAAAATATTTTTGGGATTGATTTTTTTATAAGTTTTAGACTCAAACAGATGAAATAAATGTCCTAGAGTTTCGTGTTCAATTAGTTTAGCTCTAAAGCATCTCTATCTACAATTTTCATTAAGACAGGCACATTTTGGACCAAAAGGCATAGATTTCAGTGCGAAATTAATTCTGTTAGGGCCAAAACTTGCTTTAGACCTTCTGTTCTGACTTAATAATTTTACACAACACTATGTGAAGGTTACATGACGACCGGACCTAAGTCCTAACCTCAGCTGTCACGATTTTGGTTCAGACTTGACTTGGAACTCGGTTTTCACCACGTAAATAACTAAGCCTAAACTTTCGTGTCAGGTTTTAGTTGTTTAAGAATATTTAGAATGATTTCTAGAGATATTTAGGTTCTGTCGAATCACTAAAAGTTACACCTTTCTATCGTGAACTAACCTCCTCTTTCGAGCGATTGGCTTACCTCAAATACTTAATCAATCAGTTACTAATTTTAGTCTAATGCCCTAGTGGTGCTGCAGTTCATCACAAGATAGACAATTAAACAAGCAATTAAAATAACCAAGCAAACAATAATTCTCAACTAAATAAATCACATAACACAATATAAATCCATGAAGTTATCACAAAATACTAAACTATCGTACTAACTACCCCTAAAACATAATAGAACTTAGCCTAACATATTCATAACAGAAACAACAAGTATCATGCATAAAGTGAACATACAAGCCATGGGATAATAAGATGAAAGCATAAAACAGTAAACTGAAATTGATCCTTTATGCCTTCACTTGCTGTGCTAAGGCAGAGAAATCGATGGACAACCATTGTATACTGCTGTTGCCTCCAAGGCAGTGATGTCCTTCAAGGAAATCCGTGGGAAAGAGCCAAAGACCGTGCAACAAGAGGTGGAAAATCAAAGTAAAAAATGGAGATTCCTTTTTCTGTCGAGAATACACACCTATGTAGACGAAGAGAAGACTTGGGAACAAACCAGGGCCCCCCAGAAGCGCTATCTTCTTTCCTTCTTCAAATCTTGCCAAAATTTCGCCTTCTAGAAATAGATTTCGGACCGTAATCTACTTCTGGCCTCGCTAGTTGGGCTGAGGACGAGGCCTTCACTTGTGTTTTGGCCTCCAATGGTCTTCTAGGTTCCATGGCATGTGTAGGTGAGTCAGGAATGAGTCATCTGGCATGTGCTCTAGTTCCGTCTCTTTCTCACATGACTTGTCTACAATTTTCCGCAAAATCTTACAAAATAAACGAAGAAGCGACGGCAGCAACAAAATCTTGAAAAACATAGCAGTCTATGAGACAATTTATAGTGAGTTGAATAATAATTAAGGACAAAGTACGATCAAAACATGTATATAAACAAGAGACATCACTCGCACTTTTTGTTTCTTTCCTTTTGATGAGAAGATCGACAATGATGCAAGCATGAATTGTTTTGTTTCATGTACTTGTGATCTCATGTCAGAACAAAAATATTTTTTTTAAGTAAAAGTACACAATAATAGACATTTTTGAGAAGTACGTTGGATTACTTAAAATGAAAATAAAACTGATGTTGTCTAAACATTTGGATCAATGGTAATTAATTATACAATCGCTGGCCGTGCCCGGCAAGGGCTGGCGCTTCATCTCATGCATTTCATTTTCTAGCTTCTTACTTCAACTTCCTTTATGACAAGTCAATGACATGTGGGCCCCACAACTGTCTCTATCTCAGCTAAAGTTGGAATCTACTGCCGCCAATGACTCGTCACACTGTCACAAGGTTTAGATCCATGTCTTAAGATTTTAACTCTTCCATTATTGCTCATTAACAAAAGAACCCAATTTTTTGTCACTATTTAGTATTTATGACAGAGGAGCACGACATCTCTTTTGTTTATTTCCATTTTTATCCTCATATACCGATTTCATTTCTATTCTTATACCGAGCTGAGAAGAAGTTAAGAACATTTCACCAGTTCAACCAAACCTCCAAACCAAAATAAGCAAAGAAGGAAAGAAAAAAGTGAAAAAAAATTAGAACCCCACAATTATATACGCTCATGTATCAAGCTCTAAACATCCAATTATAACCCTAAAAGAAAAAAGTAAATAAGAATCATAAGACTCAGGCCAATTCCTCTCCTGATCTAGCTAAAGTCTGTACAGCTCGGCAACCCGGTATCACGCAGTGGTATAGCACACTGATGCCAGGCTGAAATTGTTGCGTCGGAAAACAACGGCACACTCAGGCAGCTCATCCAGCTCAGCAAAAAGCACATCGTCTTCTCCCTCTTTCAATCTGACACTCTCACCGGGCACTGGGACCATTAAACCTGCCGAATCAATAGCACCAAAAATTGGCCCATACAACAGGGTGGTGACGTGGCGCTTGGCGAGCCCTACTTGAGGTCAGGAAACCAGTCGAATTCATTTAAGTTGTCAGGTGCCGTAATTAGGTCAGTGAAAGTCTCCAATAACATCAGTATGGAAAATTAGGTACTTGAACACCAAAAGTTAAAACAATCAACTACATGACAATTAAAATTACTTATGGATATTAGCTTCTTCAAATATGTCAAAGATAACAGTAGAAACTAATTTCAGTGATCGGGTTCATCTACACGTTATCTTCCATCTCGCATCTCCGAGATAATCTTCTTAATTTCATCTGGATTCTTACAATTGCTTAATGAATTTAGAAATATGTCAAAAATGACATCATTTGGTTTTAGGCCTTGGTTCCTCATCTTCTCAACCAATCGCAGAGCCTCAATGAGTCTGCCAATTTTACAATACCCATTGATTAACACACTATAACTACGTTGATCCGGCTCAATGCCTTTTTCAGCCATGGTATCTGAAAGAACAATTGCTTCATCAAGACGACCTTCCAAAACATAACCATGTAATAAGGATGTGTAAGTGATTACATCAGGTTTCTTCCCGCTTTTCTCCATTAAACTGGCAACCTTTTCTGCCTCGCAGGTTACTCCATGCTTGCATAGGCAACCAATCAATGCATTGAAAGTAACTACATTTGGTGAAATGCCCTGACTTACCATCGTGCGGAATATTCCAATTGCGTGGCTCCACTCACCATTAGAAGACAACCCATGGATTAGACAAGTGTATGTGGCAACAACTGGCATCACTCCCCTCTCTATCATCTCATGAAGAAGATCTGAAGCACGCAAAAAGGCCCCTTTTTTACAACACGCGTCAATTAAGGTAGTATATATATAGGCATTTGCTTCAAGTCCACAGGCAATATACTCTTTATATACTTGAAATGCCTTGTCAATGTCACCGTCTCGACAGAACCCGAGAATAAGGGCATTGCAGGTACGGTCATTTGGAAGTACTCCTTTGGCAATCATTTCTTGAAACATCTCCAAGGCACTATGCACCTTACCCTGGTAACACAGACTGTGAATGAGAATATTGTAGGTAATCACATCAGGAAGAAGTCCTTTTGCAACTATTTCATCAAACATTCTCAAAGCACTATCGGTGTCACCGTGAGTGCAGAGGCCATCAATAAGACTGCTGTACGTAATTATATTGGCAACAATTCCGCGCTCAGACATTTCTTCAAACTTTTTTTGTGCTTCAATAACATCCCCATTCTTGCAAAAACCATCAATTAAAATGTTAAATGTGGTCAAACTAGGCGCTATAGATTCAGAAACTATTTCTTCAAACATCATCTGAGCCAATGCAACATCACCCTCTCTGAAAAATCCACGGATGAGAGTGCTGTAGGTTACAACATTGGGCTTACAGCAACTCCCTTCTTTTACCATGTGTCGACACAGCTCAAGCCCCATCTTAGCATCACTGTTGCTACAAAGACCATTTATGAGCGTGTTGTAGATGATCAAATTGGGAGCACATCCCATTAAAGGCATTTTAGCAAACACCTTAGCTGCAACAACAACTTGTTTCGTTGCACAAAGCCCATTGATAAGAGAACCGAACATGATGGTATTGGCACCGTATCCATGTCTCAAGGACTGGCCAAGCACGCAGAATCCAAGATCCATTCGACGCATGCGGCAGCAGCAATCGAGGAGAAGGCCGAAGGTACGGATGGTTGGAGAGACCCTTCTCCTGTCTCTGGTGCTCATCAACTTCAAGCGATTGAAGAGATCGATTACAGTTCGGTAGCGGCTGGGATGCTTTGTCTTGGCAATGGATGTAAGCACGCCGTTGATGGCAATGATGGACGGTGGGTGATTAATGTTGTCGGGAGAGACTTTCTCCTCCAGCTGAATGTTCTCCGCATGGCGTCGTTTCTTCACCAGATCCTGAAGATGGCCAGAGAATGGCTGGCCTACCTTGGCACGCATCAGGTCCAATTAAGGTCGCAAGGAACGCACCTGCCTTTTGTTTTCTCTAGTAAAATGGAGAGTGGAGGTGGGAACTGAAAACAGTGAAAAGTGCAATGACCTGTAGATTCATTACGCTAGGCTCAAATCATTGTAGCCCACTGCATTTGTGGGCTTTCCAAGGTTTTGAACCTTTCCAATTCAATTTTTTGGTTCTCTTTTTCTTTTCTTTTTTTTCCCTGCAAGAGTGAAATAATCATCTTTAGCGCTCTAAAGTTTTGAAATTTTAACTTTTTACTGAGGCCATTGAATTTATAATTTTAATTAAATGAAAGTAGCATGACAGAATTGACAGGATGCCGCAACAAGTAAATAATAGTAATATCCAACGAAGAGAGAGAAACCGCAAGTACTTTTTCTAAAACCCGAAGATGATAATTTCCATTGTTTATTTTGGAACATTTTTGTTCACTGAACAACGGAATCATATCATATCTTGACTTATATGCTCCTTTCACCTTGACTCATTTCTTCTTATGTAAATGAACCATTGGTTAATTTAAAGAAGTTAAATACCAAAAGTGAAAAGTTGAGGAGCAGAAAAAATTAAAATCCATAAAATCCATAAATAAAAAAAATATGGAAGAGAATGGCCAACAGGAAAAGAAAATATATTGGAGAGGAAAACTCTAATAGATATTAGTGAAAAGAAATTCAAGCAATTTAAACAAACATTTTATTCATAAATACTGAAATTACATTATATGCAATAGAAAAATTTAGAGGGAGATTATTATTATATAATCTTATTTACGTAGAGCTACGAGGAGGAGAAAAGAAGGAAACACGGAAGAGGGCTCTAAGCAGCAAGAAAGAGATAGAGATATGGTAGAACTGAAAATAGGAAGGGACACAAAAGTTAAAAATAGTGTGCTGCTAAATAAATATCTATTAGTGAAATTTGTCAATTTTATGAGCAATAATATCCGACTCACAAAAAATCATAGAGTATTACGTTGCAAAAATCGAAAAAATACTATTTAGCAATGTTTGGAGTGTTGGACTAGATTTAATAACAAATTAATCCCCACACCCACACATCTTTATTTAGTATATGATATCTCAATGATCACATATTTCCCATATGGTGTAAATTAGGGACAAACAATTGTCTGGATTTTCAGATCAAATGAAATGCAATGAAAGACGTGATCCTCCTGAGCATCTTTTGAATTGATTAGAGCGCTTCAAAAGGTAAGAGATTTTTTTTTTTTTTCCTTTTTGTTGATTTAATTCCTTCTTGATCACAATGATATATACCATCGGGACTTGGGAGATGAGAATTCGGAGTTGTTATGCTATCTTTATGATGTTCTAATAATATCTTTCTAAAGTTTTCTGTCGACAAAAATGAATATCACAAATTTACTATATATGGTTCAACTCTTCATTGTTTCGTCTTTCTCGTTTCTGAATCAGAATGGAAATCGGATGACCTGCTCTTGATGTTATTGATGAGGAAAAAGAAATGAAATAAAAGGGGAAAAAAAAAATCAAGATCTCAGAAGTTAATCATCAGTGATCAAATCAAGAGACCGACCAAATCATCAATACAACTGCTACATCTCTGTAATTAATATTTACCCATTATACAAAATTAGGAAAAAATCTTAGGAAAATTACCTTGTAAAATAGGAAACATAGCAACGTTCGCTTGAGAAAACAACCATATTATATATACCCAACGTGTATTCACCAAATGAGGCCGCTAGAAATTTGAGTAATAATTTCGCAAAAATAGGTAAAAAAAGCCTGGAGGAGGTAATTGGCTTCTTATATTTATCACTAATTACCTTAAAATTTATCAAACAAAAGAAACATAGATTTAAGACGTTCTATGTGTAAATGAATACCACACTAGTTCTAATCTCACGCGTTGCCCGATTCATTCCTATCCGAATATGTTGCAAAATGCTTTCCTAATGAGTGTGGATATATTATGAAAATTTTTCCAAACATATGTTCAATATTTAGGATCACTATCAGAATAAAATAAAATGGAAAACCCTATGGTTAAGATTGACAAATGGTGGCAACTAACATAGTTTATATTCATGCTGAGTTTTACTTTAACATTATATAGTGATTCAAAATTTATATACTGGTAAGTATAGTATGCATTGGCTGGAACCGAGTTATTTATGTTATCATTGTACCTATAATTACTGTCACATGGATACCTTCATCATTTCTTTTACCTGTCTTTAAATTCTACAGAGAACTCTCTAATCATCATGAAATCACATTAACTCTAACTTGTTGTCAGATAAGACAACAAATATGAAACTGTAGAGGTGTAGTTTTAAATGAAATAGCAAGTACCATATGAAACTTGAATATATAATAAACGTGATATAAAATGACATATAGCAAACAACATGAAGAAAAAAAAAAAACTATTTTGCCCTCAGTTATAAATGTGCATGTGCATCATATTAGTGTAGAATAATTTGAGGAATGCAACAAAAGATGTCTCACCTAGTACCAGTAAAGAACAAAACTTGAAATTCAAGAAGATATAAATTTAATAAAGCTTTCTATGTATCTAGGAATTTCAAATCGAATGCCATAAACTGGAATATTTTGGTGTCATATCATTTTGGGTCATTTAGAAATTGATAACTCAAATCGCAAACAGTCTATGGGTAATATCACTTTGAGATCTCATCCATTCTGCCATTAAGTCTACATTTATGCCACAATCTTGGCAATAACTAAATGTATCAAGTTGGGAAACTGAGTCAATAATTCCGAAGATATGCATACTAAACCTACCGCAATCAAAGGCAAATAACTCATCAAAATAGGAAGATCACTTCATTCATCCTAATAGGAAGATCACTGGGTTTAATCCTTCATCTTACTGAAAACAACAAAATTCAGAAAGAAAGATGAGTGAAGCCAATTTTTAAAAAACCAAGAAATCGAAAAAATATTGGAAAAAAGGTAAAACCCCAAAATGAATTATTCAGACACTCTGCAAACTTAACTATGAGAATTCTTTGCATCATGAAAATAATTTAACTCTGTTATTCTTATCCCGGTACCAAACTGACTTTACTGGTTCAATGCCTGAAAAGTAAATTTATTTTGATGCATAAAGGCTACTATCAATATTGAACTTCTATCTGGCCAATTTGTGATGTTTTATCTTCTCTAAGCTCTTATATTCCATTGATCCCGAGAAACAAATACATAAATAAACACTTCCCTAAAGACTACTTTCCATTTTATTAGATCATCAGACTCCGGTTTCCAAATTGGACAAAATAGTTTTGCAATCAATAATCCTGGTATTTTATCATTACGAATCTTCATGAAGTTAAGAAATAAATAATACCAGGACTTGCTGATGCATGAATCCATACCACAATATGCTTCATTTTCTGTAAACAACAGAAAAGAGTCAATGTGGCCAAAATTAGTTGAAATAAACATAGCAATCTTTTTTTCGTTCTTAAAATAAAATAGGAGACTCTCCCACCTTTCTTTAAGAAAAAGTAAAATAAAATGGAAGATTATCCATATAACAAAATCAGGTAACATGATAACATGTGAACAAAAATATACTTTAATGACCACATGTGAGGTTTTAGTTGTAATTTAAATTATTTTTGTAACATTTTTAAATTTTTCATACCACACTATTTTTTCATCTTTCCAATTTTTCATATTATAATCGCTTGAGTTGCCGAATTGGATATCACTTAATACTCATGTATCTTTTTTTACTCCGAGTAACTAATATTATATATGCTATTTATACGATAATCTCGTTGGACTGGAGAATATGTGTGCAAAGAATAAGGGTATATGTCCAATAAGGATATTTCCTAAAATTTAACAGCACACCAACTACGATTTCTCTTGTGTTCTTCAAATGTTTAGAAAAAACGCCAATATAGAATCCATAGAACATAATTTCTGAACTGAATAAGTAAAATATGTCAGCAAATTTACCAAAAAGAGGAAAAACTGGCATGAAAACGGCCTCCCATTACTTGTATGAAGAATATAAGCTATACAATATACATCTCAATATCTCATAAATTTATTCATGTAACATGTTACCTCCAAATGGAAATCACTCAGAATCAGATGTGCAAAATAGAAGACAAAAAGAGAAAATAGATTGCAAACATAGACTCAAATATTAAGTCTGGAAAGAGTAAATAAATACTAAGTAGACATTTAAGTAGTAAATAAGACTGATTTAATCTTAAATATGACTGAACTCACAATTATTTACCAATTAAGAACTAAATATTCAGTATATAAACAGATATTTTATCTAAACTGCTAAAAAGTAATGACAAAAAAAAGAAATAAACTGTATTTATTTAGATACTGATATTTCTAGTAAAGAAGGAAAAAAAGTTTAGGAACTTCCTAATATACAATTTCCTCTTTTATTAATTGTGAATATTGATGGAAGTGACTATGTAATAGGTACAATAAATCACAGTTTAATTGTGAAATCAACAATGGGTTCTTCTCTTGTTGACAAAATCATTGAATCACATACCTCAATTGTATCAATGGCCTTATTGTCAGTTTTGATAGGCCACTCTCATTAAGACTGATTCTACAACTTTGCAGCTGAAAGTATGTAAAGTTCAAAATTTGTTGACATTGTTCGACCAAAAGCTAAATTTAACATATATTTTCCATAACCACGTAATATAATATAGAAAATAGAAACCTTCCTTTTATGCAAGACCTCTTTTTTCAATGCGCTTGTCTGCTCCTCTACTGGCATAGCATCATCACGGTTGAAAAGTAATAATCAAAATAAATAGACGATAACAAAGCCAAAAAAAAAAAAAAGAAAGCAAGAAATCAGACAGTAATAAGCAGTAGAAGGAACTTGACCTCTTATCGCTTAATCTCCTGCTATTTGTTCATAAATTAGTTAAATCTGTTGCGAGCTAATAGCAATCTCCAAAATCTCAACCAATGATCCTGCAAGAGAGATGGAAATAGAGCTGATCAGTCTTGTAAAACCTTTAGTCCATAACTTATTCACGCTCTCCACACTGTTTGTTCGTATAGAGCTGCTTAGCTTTTGTTCATAATTTTTATTTTTATTTATAATGCTTTCAATGATCATTTCAAAGTGATGTTCATCACAATATATATGCGAATTTACTAATAATTTGTCATGATTATGATAAGATAAGAAAAAACTAAAATCGTGCAACGTTGTCCACACATAAATGCTAAATTCATTTACCAATGTCACTTTACCAGAACTTATTCACGTTCTCCATACTATTTGTTCATAATTTGTCATGTTGCTACATGCACATACCAATGCCACTTTACCAGAACTTTATTTGGTTTATTTCAAAAAGGTATAAACCTTTAGTTCAAAATAAATTCTCATTTGTAACAACTGGCGCTTGAGATCCTGAACAAATACAAAATCTTTCTTTGCAAGTTCTTACAAAATACAAATGCTAATTGGCATTAAAAAATAAAGGTGGATAAAGTCAACTAAAACAAATAGCAGATCCACACGGTATGAAAACTGAACCAAATTGAATTATGTATATAATGTTTAATTACAACCAATACCATGCACAATGTATGAAAACCGAACCAATTTGTTTTGTTGTCAGGGTGACTACCTGATATAACAGCACTCTTAGTTTTATTACCAATAAATTGACTCAGTGGAGCGCAACATGAACATAATAGCCTCCTCTTTGACAGCTTATGAAAAATTATAATCCAATCAATAAATGACGACCAAAGCATAACCACAGTTTTTTCTATAAATAGAAAGGGCAGTTCAATACTTCATAAGCATCTATTTTATACTAAAACTCATGATAAAAATGAAAGTAAAAGGTTAAAAACACCAGTGTGATGGCACTGACATGAAAGTGACAAATTATGAAGAACACTCGAGCAAGAGATGGGATCAACTAATGCAAGCTTCGTTTTTTATTTTTTGAAGCTAAATAGAAATTATAGATATAGTCAGCGAACTAAAATACATCGCAAATTTCAAATAGTCTACAAAATGTCTATGAAAACTAACAAACTGTAGAAATATTTGATGTTCAAATCATATAAGTGGAACAAAGAGATATTGCGAGATGCCAGTTTTGAAGCATCAACTATGAGTTGCTTGAAAGTTGAAACCCTACAGAAATGTAGGGTAAACTGAAACGATCAAGCAGCTCACAAAGAAAACATACAAGTTTATTTTCTAAATATTCTGTGAATAGGAATTGAGAAGCAAAAGAAGGATCACACTCCTACCGGCTAAAAAGGAGCTCAACTGAGTCCTCATGAATGTCGTCTGTATCGCACGAACTGCAGCCATGTGTGAATAGGAAGCATAATAGAAGAAAAAAAACAGCTAACCTGAGAAGACGGGAAGAGAGGAAACCAAAGCTTGCACCCTGACAGTTCCCCCAGACAGCACCGACTGCAAGCTAGAGAAGCAGCAAACAGAAAGTCTTGCAAGGAGCAGTCTGAGCAGAAGGGGAAGAAAAAGTGATTTTGCGATCAGAATCGAGTGCAATCGGAAGATTGAGAAATGAACAGAAGAGAAAAGAGGAGAAAAGGGGTAACCCACCAGGTGTGAAAAGCAGCAGAGAAAGCACATCAAAGAGTACGAAGTGGAGCGAGGTGAGGAGGCCACAAAGTGAGGGGAAAAAGAGAATCGTGCAGTAATCCAAGAGCCACCAAATCCACCTCAGTGCCCACCAAACTTGAGTCGTGAGCCAACAAGGAGGGCCACCAGGCATGAGCAAGCACGTAACGCTGACTGCACGGATCCATCGAGAGACAGACAACACAGAAGGAAAGAGAGACAGGGGGAGCAATAAGCGGGATCCAGGGTACAGAGGAAGCGCACGGCGACAGGAAAAAAACGAGTAAGCGCTGAGCCGACAGGAAAAATCGGCGATTATAACTTGAAGGCAAATTATATCGTGGATTTAATTTTGCAATCGGGCTTAAATCTTGATCATTTATTTTAAATTTATGAATAGAGATGAATGATCAAGATTTAAGTCCGGTTTGAAATTTATGTCCATCATATAATTACTCTAACTTAAAAATTGTTTCATTTAGCTGCGTAAAAACGAGTCATGTAACTTAAAAAAACTTTTTGCTGAATACAAATTCATACAAAAATTCTAATTCGTTTAGTTTTTAATACTTTGATTTTGTCTATTTTGCTTTTTGACTTGTTTTTTTTTTTATATTTTAAATTTTCAAGTAACTTATAAGATAGATTAGTTGTATAATTATCTTTTTAGACACACCGTTTTTTCTCCGTTATATCACCGATATAACATCGAATCGCTAAATCAACTCTATATCGTCATATCTCAAAAACCGTATTTTAAAACCTTGATTTTATTAGAGAAATGCTAAAATATAAGCGATATGGATGGGGTTCCATCAATCTGATCTTATCTCAAATTCAAAAGTTGAAATGACTAAACCGTGCAATGTAATTTTCATATCAAAATCTCCTTGCCGACTAAATTATATATTTTTTTAAATTTATTACTATTTTTTTTTGAAAATTTAAAAAATTCTCGATATAATTAGTTCTTAACCCTCCCATAACATTTTTTTAAATCTGAAAAATATTTAAAAAATATATATAAAAAAATTTAAATATGAAGAACACATTATGCTGTTTAGATCTTTAATATTTTGAATTTGATATCTAATCCGCTCCGTCAAATTGCTTTGAAGTTGAACGAAGCCAAAATCATTTTCTTATGTGACCAAGCTTAAAATAAGTCTTGACTTGCGTAAATACTTTTTCTAAAACCCAGAGCCAGAGATGATAAATTTATTTTGCATTTACTTTCTACTAGAAAACGTACCTTCCCAATTTGTGAGCGAATACAAATTTAAAACATATTTATCCTTCAACAAAAATTAAAATCAACATATTAACATGGCAAAAATAATTTAATAAGAATATATTTTTAATCAAAAATATTAAAAAAATTATATGTCAAAAAAAATATCCATATATGTTCTCTCCAAAAAAATATATATATATATATATCAAATGTTCTTTCCATTTTAGATGTAAAATCATAACTTAATACGTTTTTAGATCCGTGTATTTATAACGAGTCGTGATTTTGAAGCACCACAAGTTGAAACATTTGCGAGTAGGGCAAAAAAATAATGGATTGTAAAACTGGTGCTATCTCTCTATTGCTCAAGACTTCAGTTGCAATTTATTCTAGTAACAGAGCTAATATATAGGCACCCGGATCCTCTGGACGTTTTTTTAAAAACGTCCAATGGATGGTTTGATCGGAGCCGTTGAGATTAAATCAGACGGTTCATTTTTTTCGGACCAAAATTTTTTTCGGGTGTGGTGGAATGCACGGGGCTCCCTTATAGCCGTTGAGATTAAATCAGACGGTCCAGATCCCGAGACGTCCACCAAACGTCCAGAGGATGGACGTCCAGAGGATCCCATTCCCCGGATGCCCAACATAGAGGGTCCGTATGCTCAAATCTTTTAGCCGTCCGATCTGAAATCTAATGGCCCAGATTTAGTCGCTGTGTTGGGAGATTTAGCCTCCGTCTCTCCGTTTTCTCTTTTATTTTTCCGTTTCGTCTCTCCGTCTCTCCATCAGATGCCTCTGAAATTCAATCTTCTAGCTCTCTCTCCCGCTACGTCTCTCTCACGCGAAGTCCCTCGCTCATGCGACCTCTCTCACACGAAGCAGAGAACAAAGCCGGCCTTCCTTCTCCATGCAAACTGAAGATCACGCCAAGGAAGGTATAGCAAACAACATTTCTCTCATTTTTAATCCATCCCTTCTGGAAAAAGAAAATTGCATGGCTTTATAAATCCTAGATTAAATTTGAGTAAAATTACTTCCTTCCTTCGTTAATTTAGTGATATTAGGTGACGGAAAGCCAAAGAATTTAATGAACCCTTGAAATTTCTCTTCCTGGTTCCGACTTCCGACGGGGCGAGGTGGTGTGTTGGCCGATTTTGTCTTTGGTAATCTCTTTACTTATCTAATTCGGTAAGCCTCTTTTCCCTCTTTCCCTCTATCTCTCTTTACGATTTGGTTAGCGAATTTGGTATAACTTCGTTTAAATTTTGGTTTAAAGGTTATTGGTCTGTATGAGGTGTATGATTTTGTAGTTAATTTCGACTTAATTTCTGATTTAATTCTGCTTAATTTGTTGTTAATTTAATTTATGTGTTGTTTCTAATGCCTTAATTTGACAGCCTTGTACTTGTTCCTACCAGAAGTACACCTCGGTTTAATCTCTGATGCATCATTCTGGTTAATTTTTGAGTGAAACAATGTTATCAAGAGATTATGCTATGTGATTATTTTTCCTAAAACCCAGTTGGTGACTTCAAAATAAGATGTTTTCTATGTTGTTAAATAACTTAATATCATTCCTCAATTTTTATTGTTTTGACCTTTTCGTTGAGCTGGGTTATGCAGATAGCCTGGTGTGGTGTGGCAGGATCAATGGTGGGTGTGAGATTTGGTCTCTCAGAGCATATAAAGGATACGAGTGCAATTTTCTCATTGCAATTGGATAAAGAAGACTTCAATTTCATTAATGAAGTCTCAAAAAGTGGGAGAGATCTCATGAACATCATTGGCGACTGTGGTGATGAATATAGTCGCTTAAGAGAACTGTAGAAGCAATTTTGGGGCTTTGCAACCTGCTTGTGAATTAGGATTGCTGATCCTCAAAAAAAAATTAGTATTGCTATTGGCTATTGGCTTGATTAAGTTGTTTTTCTGTTAATTAGGATTGCTATTGGCTTGATTACGCATGTGAATTTTAATTTGCTGATGTGTTCTTATAAATTTGCTTTTATAGTATTGATTAAGATGCTCTCCTACTAAGTTAATTTATGTGTATTAGACACGTGACTTTTAATTGGCTTGATAATAGGAGCAGACGGTTGGATAAATTTATGTTGTACCATCAACTATGATACTGAACGCTTAATTAAGATACTGGCTAAGTTGTACCGGACAATTGAAAACCATGGTCGAGTAAAAACAAAAGGCTGAACCATGGTCAAACAGACATGAAAGATACACTATGTTTCAAAATTACATAAACAACAGAGCTCAAGATGCTAATTAATAATTAATAGTTAAGTTTAGAGATACATATCAAACTTGACAGAATAAACTCATACAGAACTAAAGCATACAAGTTAACTTATTTATTCTATAATTTGATATTGTCTATAAAAATCGGTACCATACTTGGTACCAAAAACAAGAATAGAGAAAAGACACTAAAAGCAACAACTGAGAACTTCTATATTCCTCTCCAATTAAGTATCTCAGGTTCTCTCCTCCAAGCTTAGTAGCTTAGGTGGTTAATGATTTGTCCATCATATGTGGCCCTTCCTTTGTCTCTTCAACAAGGCAGCACAAATGTTGACTGTTGAGCAGCCATTACAGTGACTGAAACCAAAAATATTGAACTTCATTTATCGTTTATGTCAAATACAACAATACATATGGGGACAAATAGTTTGAGTTGTTTTGTTTTAAATTCCCTCTTTTTTTTGTTTGTAATATAAAGTGTATACAAATGCAGCTACACAGTTTCTTGTACAAAATTGATCTTCCCAGCTCAATGAGGTGCAAGAGGCTTTGGCTTCTTGAAATATGTCAAATATGACAGTAAAAACTAATTTCAGTGATTGGGTTCATCTACAAGTTATCTTCCATCTCTCATCTCCGAGATAATCTGCTTAACTTCATCTGGATCATTGCAATTGCTAAATGCATTTAGAAATATGTCAAAGATGACATCATTTGGTTTCAGGCCTTGGTTCCTCATCTTCTCAACCAATCGCAGAGCCTCATTGAGTCTGCCAATTTTACAATACCCGTTGATTAACACACTGTAACTATGTTGATCCGGCTCAATGCCTTTTTCAGCCATGGTATCTAAAAGGACAATTGCTTCATCAAGACGACCTTCCAAAACATAACCATGTAATAAGGATGTGTAAGTGATTACATCAGGTTTCTTCCCACTCTTCTCCATTAAACTGACCAACTTTTCTGCTTCACAGGTTACTCCGTGCTTGCACAGGGAACCAATCCATGCATTGAAAGTAACTACATTTGGTGAAATGCCCTGACTTACCATGTTGCGGAATATTCCAATTGCGCGACTCCACTCACCAATAGAAGACAACCCATGGATTAGACAATTGTATGTGGCAACATCTGGCATCACTCCCCTCTCTATCATCTCATGAAGAAGATTTGAAGCACGCAAAAAGGCCCCTTTTTTGCAAGACGCATCAATTAAGGTAGTATATATATAGGCATGTGCTTCAAGTCCACAGCCAATATACTCTTTATATACTTTAAATGCCTTGTCAATGTCACCATCTCGACAGAACCCGAGAATAAGGGCATTGCAGGTTCGTTCATTTGGAAGTACTCCTTTGGCAATCATTTCTTTGAACATCTCCAAGGCACTATGCACCTTACCCTGGCAACACAGGCTATGAATGAGAATATTGTAGGTAATCACATCAGGAAGAAGTCCTTTTGCAACTATTTCATCAAACATTCTCAAAGCACTATATGTGTCACCGTGATTGCAGAGGCCATCAATAAGACTGTTGTACGTAAATAAATTGGCAACAATTCCACGCTCAGACATTTCTTCAAACTTTTTTTGTGCTTCGATAACATCCCCATTCTTGCAAAAACCATCAATTAAAATGCTAAATGTGTTCAAGGTAGGCGCTATAGATTCAGAAACCATTTCTTCAAACATCATCCGAGCCAATGTGACATCGCCCTCTCTGAAAAATCCATGGATAAGACTGTTGTAGGTTACAACATTGGGCTTACAGCAACTCCCTTCTTTTACCATGTGTCGACACAGCTCAAGCCCCATCCTAGCATCACCATTGCTACAAAGACCATTTATGAGCGTGCTGTAAATGATCAAATTGGGAGCACATCCCATTGAAGGCATTTTAGCAAACACCTTAGCTGCAACAGCAACTTGTTTCGTTGCACAAAGCCCATAGATAAGAGAACCGAACATGATGGTATCGGCACCGCATCCATGTCTCAAGGACTGGCCAAGCACGCAAAATCCGATATCCACTCGACGCATGCGACAGCAGCTATCAAGGACAAGGCCGAAGGTACAGATGTTTGGAGAGACCCATCTCCTGTCTCTGGTGCTCATCAATTTCAAGCGATTAAAGAGATCGAGTACGGTTCGGTAGCGGTTGGGATGCTTTGACTTGGCAATGGATTTGAGCTCGCCGTTGATGGCAATAATGGACGGTGGGTGATTAATATTGTCGGGAGAGAGCAGGCGGTGAAAGCGAGAGATGTACTCCTCCAGTTGAAGGTTCTCCGCATGGCGTCGTTTCTTCACCAGATCCTGAAGATGGCCAGAGAATGGCTTGCCTACCTTGTCACGCATCAGATCAAATTAAGGTCGCAAGTAAAGAGGAGAGTGGAGATTGGAGGTGGGAACTGAAAAGAGCAATGACTGGGGAAGGAATAGCTTAGCTCTAACTGTAGATCTATTGCGTTAGCGTTAACAGACTAACAGTAGATCTAATACGCTGGGCTCAAATCATTGTAGCCCAGTGCATTTGTGGGCTTTCCAAGGTCTTGTTCATTTCCAATTCAATTTTTTGGTTTTTTTTTTTCGTTTTATATTTTCCTTGCAAGAGTGAAAAAAAATCATCTTTAGCGCTCTAAAGTTTCGAAATTTTAACTTTTTACTGAGGCCTGCTGCAGGTCTACAACGAGGAAATAATGGTAACATCCAACTAGGGAAGAAATCGCAAATACGTTTTCTAAAAACCAAAGATGATAAATTTATTTACCATTTACTTACTGCTAGAAAACATACCCATCCAATTTGTGGAGAGATACAAAATTTTAAAAATACTTATGTTTCAACAAAAATTAAAATCAGCATATCAACAGGCAACATAATTCAATAAGAATATATATTTTTTAAGCAAAAATATTTAAAAACTTAGTGACATCAATTATCCATATGTGCTCTCTTTCCAAAAAAAATATATATATGTATTATTATTATTATTTATTCTCTTTTCATTTTATATGTAAAATCATAACTTAATATTATTTCGTCTACCGATTGACATCTAGCCGAAGATGAATTGATCAAAGGTAAAGGAGGTGGATACAAACTAGATCTAGAGATGATACACTATTAGATCTGTTCATTTATAAGGAATAGTGATTTTGAAGCACCACAAGTTGAAACATTTGCTGAGTAGGGCAAAAAATAAAATAGATTGTAAAACTGGTGCCAGCTCTCTATTTGTTCAGACTTCTATCAATTTATTTTAGTAACAGAGCTAATACAAATTTTTTTCTTGAAGGTTGGTTTCTTGAAGTCCACAATTTTTATCTATTAACAAATTTGAAAAATAAATGATCTCTTCATTTTTTGAACCAAAAACACTTGGTTGATAGAATAGAGTCAAACCACCTGGCAATCAACCTAGCTTAAATAATGGAGCTAAGTTACTCGGTATAAGATACGAGAGAACTCGAACATCCCAAATATTGCAATGAATCTCAAGCTCCAGCTGTTTGATTAGTTAACCAGTCCAACATTTAGGAATTCAGCACTTTTTCAACACATTTTCAGTGTTGATAGTTTTCAATGCTGTTACAAAATTTAGAATGTCAAGTATTGCATTTTCAAGTATAAAAAGTACCATAATAACAGATGTGTACAAATTGTTAAATGTTCACTAATCCATCTCAAACTTTTAATTAGACAGAGGAGTAAAAGATTAGAGGCATTATACGACAACAATAAACACAATAGACTTACTAATCAAAAACTTATTCTTTACATATTATTATTAAGTTGTATAAGATGCCGTCATATGTGGACAAATAAAGAAACAAAATAATGTTAAATAATAAAAATATGTTGCTTAATTTACCGGCGATACAAATAGATGTGTTATTCAAATTGTTTCTATATTAGATGGAAAATAAAAAATAATAGTGTTGTTTCGTCTGGCGATTGATATCCAACCACATATCAAATCGATCCGACGACAAAAATTCATGTTTACTATTTAGGCCTAGCGTGTATTCGTGTAACACCTATACGGTCGTGTATTTATAAGTAGTAGAGTTTGTTAACCGAGTACAGATGCAAAAATTAATTGCAAACACTAATCGTTTTTTTCCCCTTTTTTTTTTTTTTTGTTGCCTTGCATCTCTAGGCAGCATATGACATGTCGGACAGGAGCCAGGTTTTGTACAGATGAGAATTAAGCTTTTGAAATAAACGGATCAGCATAGGTGTTCCTGAAGTAATGGGCAGAACCGCAGAAGCACTCATAAGTCATAATCAACACAAAACAATGAGGATAGGCCTGAGTGAGATTAATTTCGCATATGACAAAGAGAGAGCAAAGTAGAAAATTTGTATGGAGGCTCATTTTGCAAGGAAAATAATAATAATAATAGTATTATAACGAGCATTCTAAGGTTTTTTTTTTTCTTTGGCCAAACGAAAAAAAGGAAAACTGAAAATATAAATGATATTAAATTATCAACTAATATATAAATGATATCATATTTTTCTTTTGCCAAACGAAAAAATTTCATTTTCATTTTATGGCCATGGATGGCTGTCGTCTAATAATATATAAATGATATCAACTAACCAAGTTTTTCTTTTTTTTTTTCTTGCACTTTTTATTTGTTTCCTTTTGATGAGAAGATAATGATGCGAGAATGAGTTGTTCCATGTAACTGTGGTCTTATGTCAGAACAAAATAATATTTTTTTGGGAAATTCTACAGTGGACACCAAAAATTTGGACCGTCCATTTAATATCAATCGAACGGCTGAGATGATATCATTTCATATCGATGTCTGTTTTATCTCCGTTAAGTTGAACAGAAATTTTTTTGCGGAAGGGCAAAATCGTCTATGTAATTTCTCCTTCTCCCCTTCCACTGCAGTCTCCAATCCCACAAAATTATTTACTCCCTCTCTCTCTGGGTCTCCGATTCCAATTCCAAGCTGACCCAAATTAAAATCTCTACTTCCTCTCTCTCCGATTCCAATTCCAAGCAGTGCCCATTGGAGAATTGAGAAACTGACTCATTGATTCCTCAAAAAATAATCTTCGGTCTTGGGAAAGGAAAGATCTAACTGCCTCCAGGCTCCAGCCATCAGCAACTCATGCGCCTCTCTCATCCAGCGCCGCCTCCAGTGACAGCTGATTTGGATAGCGCCTTCATTTTCCATCGCCTCCAATGACGGTCTTTCTCCATCATTCTTCTTTTATCACTTTGTGTCGTTCTGGGAAGTTAATTTCTTGTTTGCTTTCTATTAACTTAATTTTTCTGATTTTATCTGAGATGAAGCTAAATTTCTCTCAATTTTTCTTTTAATTGCTCAATCTCCCTGCTCTAGGTCCCAATTTTGTTGCACATTTTTCTACAAGCTCAATTGACATATTTAATTTTGTAAGATCTAATAGTGCTCTGTTGGGAATGTTATACTTTTTTTTTGTAAATCTTAGATGTTACTACCATGGTATGGTACTCTCTAGGAGTTTTCCAGAATGATTTTTTTGATATCAATTTTGTTAAAATTGATGGATTTCCCCTCCAATTACAAATATTCCAATACAGCTGGAGAGGGGGGACATGGATTTAAGTGTTGCCTTGCAAAGGCTGAGTCTGACAATTGGAGATGAGGAGCCGAGGGCACTAGGAAGGAGCATTGTGGGAGTTGATGGGTGATCAGTACTTGTGCAATGTGTAATAATTTCAAATTTCCTTCCCAGTGGCCGAGGTTGGCAGTTTAGATGTGGGTTTTATTTCGCAATAGTTCTAATGTTAGGTGTAGGTTACTTTTATGGTCTTTTCCATTTAGAGTTAGATAGTGGTTTGTGTACTGGTACCAAATGGGCAAGTACCAGTGCGTTAGTAGGGTCTGTTTTCATTCTTCTTTTATTTGAGTTGTAACTCTTTTGCTTCTGATAAATGGGAGTGGTAGGGATTTTATACCCTATTTGTTCAAAAAAAAATTGATGGATTTCATTTCCTTAGCTTGGTGTACCTTGTTCTTTTTTTTTCAGTGCATTCTTGTGTTAGCTTCATCTCCAGCACTTCAGTTATATGATTCATTTATAGTTAGGTAGAAATTTTTAACTCATCTTCACTTTTTCAACAACAGTTACAGTCGGGCTAATACTTGATGAGTACTGGTTCTTCCAAGAGAGAAGCTGGTAGATTACAATAGGGGAAGTGCAGACTGGTGATGGATATTGAATACAAGAGGTAGAAAAGGAGCATCTGGGTACACCCAATGGGTTCATGGTACCGATCTCTGGTACAAAAGAACCTATACTGGTATGGTATTTGTGACATGAGTCTTGAACCCAGGGGATTGTTGTAAAGTCAAAAAATGTTCCAGTAAAAGGTCGCCTAGTAGGCAAACTGTGTAAATACAGATGTGCTTAAGATGTATATTTTCTAGATGAACTATATTATGTGCTCATGTTCCAGTATAGGTTTTTCTTGTTAAACTATATTATGTGCTCATGCTAAGTTTGTTACGAGAGAACGCTTTACAAGGTCTTAACATATGAAGAAGATAATTGGCTTCCTTGAAGGCATATTGTACGTACCAACTATCTTAAAATGAACTATTTACATCCATTTTTTTTTGTAACAAATACTATGCTAGTCTATAGCTGTTAGCACTACCATAGGAAGCAAGGGGTTAGAACCAACTTAGTGCTTTTACACGTCACTTGGAGAGGAGGCCGAAGTAGGGAGTGCTTAAGTACAATTCAGTGCTTATCTAAGTACATAGGTCTCTTGGCAAATTTATTGAGTTGTCAGGTTTGAGTTGATTTTTCATGTATCTTTAGTGTATCCGGATTTGAATTTGTATAAAATCTCCAGCATGATTGTATACCTTAAAATGTGCTATAAAATCTGTTTGGCTCTAGTGATGTTATCTTGTTTAAATTTGCTATAAAATCATCTAAATATGATCTTGATTTAAATAAAGAAAGAAAGGAAATTGCACTAAAATATTGATTTCCTGGTCAAAAGAGATTTGGCGCTCCAAGTTTCTTATTTTGAAATACTAGGTTTGCCTTTAATGGATTCATGTAAAATTGGTATACAGGTACCGATACAAATTTCTATTTAACGCAACGCTATTCAAAATATGCGAATCTAAATTGGCTCCAGGAAGTTAAATTAGTGCGATAGGGGAAATGGATTTCAACTCATCCTCCAAAATGTATTTTAGAGCGCTTGCATACCTCTCAATTTTCAAGAAGCACTTATGGAATGCAATTAATGAACTATTCCATCTGGAGTATTATGCAATATGGAAATATACAAATTGGATATGATTTATTAGAGCCAAATCAACACTCATAACCACTAGATCTTTCTCTTTACAATTTGATTAAGTCACATGTACTTCTAGTAAATGATACATCAACGTATCCAGTATTTGCAAGTTTTTGTCAAGCAAAGTCTAGAGTATTTGAATAAGCTTGACTACCCAAATTGATCCATCAACGTAACTAAAAAGAAAGATTGACGATGAATAAAGTGAAAAGAACTACTAACATTAGCCATTTAATATTCCAAAAAAGAAATTTTACGAGTCAAGTACAAACAACAACTGCTTAACAACCAATCAAAATTGCATTTCAAACTATGGCATTTTAATCTCAACACAACAATAAGCTTTTTAGTTCTCCTGCGACATATCTCTGATCTTCCTTTTAATGCCTTCATGTTGATTTTCCTTTGAAAATATCAAGCGATGAATAACTTGTTTTCGAAATAATCGAGGATTGATCTGCAAATATAATGGGCATTAAATACCATGTACGAATCAAGTAAAATAAAACAATTGCTATATGGAAGAGATAACTTAATAGATACCAACCTGTGGGAAATTAGTTGATTCGATAGAACCTTGCCATAGCTCAATGAATTTCATTGCAAATAAGCCACATGAGTAACTATCACGTTGCTTTCGTGCCTCGTTTATCACCTTAACGGGCCATTCAGTGATATCCAATGAGCTCCACACGGTCGCAAGGCTAGGGTTGGCTTTTAATGCGAGAGAAATGCAATATTGAATTCCGTTGCGCTACAATTTTGAAAACTGTTATTGCATGCAAAAAAAAAAAACCCCAATCAAGTACCATAATAAGCTTTTAATTGCTTACCAAATTTTTCGTATGGTTTGAATATGATTCCACCAGATTGTTCAATGAGTCCAATATTTGGAATTCTTTAACTTTAAAATTTAAGACTCCTACATACCAATGTATGTCTTTTGCATTGATGGGGAAAAAACCTACAAATTAGGACATATAATAGCATCAAAATTTTTCCCATTTTGAAATCCTATGTGTATGAAATGCCAAAATATTAATTTTAGACTTACCATGTCAGCCATCAGAAAATCTTTGCCGTTTTCTGTAAACCTTTCAATATCTCTTTTGTACTCATTATCCTCGATTGTACTATTAGAATACATGTTAGATTCAGATGTTAACACCGCCATCGCTTCCAGAGAAAGGTGCCGATATTTATCTAAACTTCCAATAAAGATGTTTATAACATGTTGAAACAAAAATTAAGGGTCTTTTTATAAAACAGTTTATGAAGTGTGAGTTCGGCTGAATAAAAAAAAATTCTTTGAGAAAAATTGACATGTTCCTCTCATCAGAGTTTGAAATGCTTCTCCCTCAAGTACCACGCTTCTTTCATTCAAAATTGTTGTAATTGAACAAGCCTTGTCAAAGAAAGTTTGTACCTTATCATGTACCCAATCATTTGTAATTTCCATTAGAGACTTCAATCGTCCAGCAGTCAAGGTAATACCTCTATAGGTTCTCACGAGTTCTTCTCTCGATCTTGCATCCTTCACATATCTTATTGCTGCCATTTCTTTATCATTGAGCCTGAGTAAGTTTCTACCTCCTTCTGTGTCGCTATCGTCAGACAACTCAATGTACACCTTTTTGTTTGGTTCCTTACATTTGTCTGGTGTTGAGCTATCGGCCTTGCTCTGTGACATCTTTGCTCTTTTCTAAAAATTTAAGTGAATGAAAATGAGCTCATCTAATTTTTAGTTGAATTATATTTGGTAATTAAATTTTGAAATCATGCAAATCTAATTTTGAAGGACGGGCCCATCTCTTTTTATGATTCATTTATAATAGGTTGTTTAAATATGATATAAGACAACCCTAGACATACCTTGACTCATTGAGTGTTACATACGTTGATGGTGAAGCATTTTTGGATTCGTTCATAAATGAAATTTTTGTGAAACAAAAAGAAACTTATTTGAAATCAAAGCAAAACAAAAAAAAAACTTCGGCAGAGGCACTTTCCATGATAATAACAACTTTATAAATTAATGAAATTGAAACTTACATTTTTTTTAGCATTTGACTTGGAATTTTCTTCATCTGATCTTTCCCTAGAACCATCAAACGTCCTCTTTGGAGGTTTGGCTCTACCCGTCATCACGACTTGAGACGATTAGTAGTCAAGAATAATTTTTTTTCACTTTTTTATTTAAAAAATGAAAATAAACAATCCATTTGAAATAAAACATTAGACTGTCGAAATTTAAGCCTTCGACTTTTAAAATATGAATGAACAAATCGCCTGAACTCAGTTTGTCATTTTTTTTTAACAAAAAAAAAAAGAAAAGTCCATATGGGATTTTTTCTCTTTTTTATTAAAAAGAAAAGAAAATACAAAATACATTCGAAATTTAAGCCTTCGACTTTTAAAATATGAATGAACAAATCGCCTGAACTCAGTTTGTTATTTTTTTAAAAAAAAAAGTCCATATTGTATTTTTTTTCTTTTTTATTTAAAAAAAAAGAAAATACAAAATCCATTTGAAATTTAAGCCTTCGACTTTTAAAATATGAATGAACAAATCGCCTGAACTCAGTTTGTCATTTTTTTTAAAAAAAAAGAAAAGTCCATATTGTATTTTTTTCTTTTCTATTTAAAAAAAAGAAAATACAAAATCCATTTGAAATTTAAGCCTTCGACTTTTAAAATATGAATGAACAAATCGCCTGAACTCAGTTTGTCATTTTTTTTAAAAAAAAAATAAGAAAAGTCCAAATAGGATTTTTTTTTTCTTTTTTATTTAAAAAAAAGAAAATACAAAATCCATTCGAAATTTAAGCCTTCGACTTTTAAAATATGAATGAACAAATCGCCTGAACTCAGTTTGTCATTTTTTTTAAAAAAAAAAGAAAAGTCCATATTGTATTTTTTTCTTTTCTATTAAAAAAAAATACAAAATCCAATTGAAATTTAAGCCTTCGACTTTTAAAATAAAATCGCCTGAACTCAGTTTGTCATTTTTTTTTTAAAAAAAAAGAAAAGTCCATATGGGATTTTTTTTCTTTTTTATTAAAAAGAAAAAGAAAATACAAAATCCATTTGAAATTTAGGCCTTCGACTTTTAAAATATGAATGAACAAATCGCCTGAACTCAGTTTGTCATTTTTTTTTTAAAAAAAAAAGAAAAGTCCATATTGTATTGTTTTCTTTTCTATTAAAAAAAAGAAAATACAAAATCCATTTGAAATTTAAGCCTTCGACTTTTAAAATATGAATGAACAAATCGCCTGAACTCAGTTTGTCATTTTTTTTTTAAAAAAAAAAGAAAAGTCCATATTGTATTTTTTTTCTTTTCTATTAAAAAAAAAGAAAATACAAAATCCATTCGAAATTTAAGCGTTCGACTTTTAAAACATGAATGAACAAATCGGCTGAACTCAGTTTGTCGTTTTTTTCTTAAAAAAAAAAGAAAAGTCCAATTTGAAATTAAAGCATTAGACTTTTCATTTCATGAATGAACAGACCAGCTTAACTCGCTTTGTCATTTTGTGAAAAAAAATAAGAAATGAAAAGTCCAAATGATTTTTTTTTTCATTTTTTATTTAAAAAAAAAATCAATTTGAAATTAAAGCATTAGACTTTGAAAACATGAATGAAAAGTCCATATGAATTTTTTGCCGTTTCTATTTAAAAAAATAAAATAAAAAAGAAATGTGAAATGTGAAATTAAAACATTTCTAAATTATTTGGGATAATATTCAAATTATTAATCAGGGTGACATATGGAAGACACAATAAATTGGTGAAATATGAATGTTCCATTAACCATCCCTTCTGTTCTGAGTCTACGACAATATCTATTCTGATTTCTTGGACATTTCATCGCACAACCCTAGTCCTATTTGGCTACTGGCTAGGTCCAATCTTTGTGCGGCGACGCCTCGGCTCCTCCCATCTGCTGCGCGATGCCTCGACTCCTCCCCTCCCAACCTCGATTTGACAGTCTGCTTCCTTCAGCGCTCAAGCCACGTCACAATCTTACTTTCACGAGGCCTTAAAAAACGGTACGAATTAGATTTCAATTGACCACAAATCCATTTCAAATCACCTTTATAAATAGTTAAATACTGTTGTCTAATGTGCTAATTTCTATTTGCTAAACTTCTATGTGTTATCATTCTCTCAGTCTAAGATAAATATTGTTGTCTGTAGTCTGTCCACGAGAGAGAGGCGCAAGTCTTCTCCCAACTACACGCAAGTTTGTGGTCATTTTACAAGGCGTGACATTGATTTAAGTCTGATTTAACTAATCTATTATAGCATATTGATTAATGGAACCTACGGTTTGCTTCTTTCTAGATTTAGAGCATATACCTACGGTACCTCCAGTTATATGCCTATGGTACCTATGGTACCTACAGTTGTATGCACGATATTCGTGTGAAACAAATGCTGGAACTATGGTTTGCTCACTGGATCCTATCAACTGTATTTTCCTTGATGCCTGATGGACAACTAGCTTAATAAATTCATTTTTCTTTTCTGAATTGGTAACCACGATGTAATTGCTTATTGCTTAAAACAAAACAAAAGGAAACACACAAAAAAAGGCAGTAAGCACCCAAAAGTATACGACTGCATATTTGATTGAACTATACCAAGGCAACTACACAATCGCATGGATACCATGTACAGTAACAACTTAGCCAAAAAAAAAAGGCTGCTTATACACAAGAAAATGCTACTCAATAACGACAAATCGGCTGAACTCAGTTTGTCGTTTTTTTTTTTTAAAAAAAAAAGTCCATATGAGATTTTTTTTTTCTTTTTTTATTAAAAAAAAAGAAAATGCAAAATCCATTCGAAATTCAAGCCTTTGACTTTTAAAACATTAATGAACAAATTAGCTCAACTCAGTTTGTCGTTTTTTTTTTAAAAAAAGAAAAGTCCATATGAGATTTTTTTTACTTTTTTATTAAAAAATAGAAAATGCAAAATCCATTCGAAATTCAAGCCTTCGACTTTTAAAACATGAATGAACAAATCGGCTGAACTCAGTTTGTCGTTTTTTTTTTAAAAAAAAAAGAAAAGTTCATATGAGATTTTTTTTCTTTTTTTATTAAAAAAAAGAAAATGCAAAATCCATTCGAAATTCAAGCCTTCGACTTTTGAAAACATGAATGAACAAATCAGCTGAACTCACTTTGTCGTTTTTTTTTTTAAAAAAAAGAAAAATCCATATGAGATTGTTTTCTTTTTTATAAAAAAAATGCAAAATCCATTCGAAATTCAAGCCTTCGACTTTTAAAACATGAATGAACAAATCGGCTGAACTCAGTTTGTCGTTTTTTTTTAAAAAAAAGAAAAGTCCATATGAGATTATTTTTTACATTTTTATTAAAAAAATAGAAAATGCAAAATCCATTCGAAATTTAAGCCTTTGACTTTTAAAACATGAATGAACAAATGGGCTGAACTCAGTTTGTCGTTTTTTATTTAAACTTATTTTAATTTTGTTTCATTAGATTATAATAATTTGAGATTGTAGTCATCAAATTATTAAAAAGGTGACATATGGAAGACGCAATAAACTGATGATATATGAATGTGCATGTCACATGTATATGGCAAGTGTCAAGTGTGCAGGATACTAATTTCTGTTCAGCCCTTTAATGCTAGAATTTCGTTGAAAGGGAAAGAATCAAAGATCACAAATGATTGCAAGTCTAACAATCGTTAACAAATTCATTGTAGGTAATATCACAAATGATTGTAAGTTTTACAAAGATTTGTACGATATATCACAAATGTAAAAAGATATCTTTCTGGATATGGAGGCTCCTCTAACAATCATTAACAAATTCATTTACGTTGTTGCAAGAGCAAGATAGTTGGTACCGACATTAAACAACCAAACAAATTCTAGTGATTATTAGTAAGTAATAACACTAGTGGAAATGATCTATACGATAAGGTACTGAAGTTCTAAAAGGTGCTGAATTTCCCTATTGTCATCGTACTTCTTGTTCATTATTGTTGTATAAAAGGCAATTTATCATCTAGATGGTAACTAATTAAACGCGGCCACTGTTTATATGGAAAAATATTTGTGTAAATTAATTTATCATCTGGTTTTTCATATATCGTGTAAATCAATATGCTAAGGATATACCTTGTAAATTTACTCGTTGAATGCGCTAAGGATATACAGAGAGAGAAAAAAAAATAATTACACGCAAAAGCCATCGACCCAGTGGTATGCGCCAAGAATAGTGTACCAGTGGACCTTTATCCTCTGCGTGTTTTAAGAAAAACACGCACGGTGCGGATCCGTCCGATCTAAATCAGACGGTTCATTTTTTTTCGGGCCAATATTTTTTTCGGGTGTGGTGGAATGCACGGGGCTCCCTTTAGCCGTTGAGATTAAATCAGACGGTTCAGATCAAAAAACACGCTCTGCGTGCCCGCGCAGAGGATTTCGTTCCGTGTACCAGTGGTATGCACCCAGAGAATCAAATTGAAAACTCCAAATTAGGAGCGTTTGCTAATTATAATAGGCACTGTCAAAGAAATTTAGACATAAATGAGCATGCGACAACTTTCATGTGAAAGGCACTCAGGCACACTAAACTAGTAAACTCATATAATTAATTAGAAACTACGCCACATGCAAGTTGACATCATACACCACAATTATATATCACATATTACATCCGCATGTGCTCAAGTGAATAAAACCAATAATGGTAAAAAACTAGCCTGAAGTGTCCAGTCAAATGGAAGCATGAAGTTTTCATGAAAACCATTTTGCAAAGAACTATAGCAGAACCCATTGCGAACCATCAAACACCAACTGAAAATCACAAATCATAAAACCAACAGAGATAGTTAGCAAGAATTACCCTCCAGATGACCCTTGAACCAGTCATTACCAAATATGACATTCTGACAAGGATATTGTAATTTTACCAAGAACACCTCTATTTTCAACATTATTGCTAGAATGTAGAAAAACTAACCAAGATTTAGGTATTTGAACCAAATATATTGTCTCTAGCCTCATGGTCTGACACATCAGCAGAGGCAGCATCATCATCCTGCAAAACACAGATAATGTTAATTCGAATTACCAATATAAGTTACATTTACTAGCAAACCACAATATTTACCTCACGAAGTTTTTGACAGGTTTGTCGATTATGCCCTCGCTGCCCACAATGTCCACATTTGTTCTTCCGCCCGATCTCAATCGCTGACTTAATCCTCTCATACGACTTCTTATTTTTCTTTGGTGCGCCCTTGGTTACAACAGGTTTGGGGTTTCCTATCTTCGGTTCTGAATTTATCTCATCTTTAACCTCTTGTTTGACCTTAGTTTTCTCAGCAGTATTGTTGTTATGTTCATAGTGTCGTTTTTGGTCTTTTAACCATTCCATAAAGTTCAAATAGTCTGCATCGGATTTGGCTACTTCATAGTGGAGTGGCATGACTGCTTTATTCAGCTCATGGAACCTCTGAGAGTGATCAATTGTGTTAAATGAACCGCCTTCTCGATCCGAAGGAAATGCAGACTTGACATATTTGGTCCACCTATTAGGGATGCAGCACCGAGGCATGCACATAGCCTTCATGTGTATCAACACAGCAAAGATGTGTCTACATGGAATTTTCTCATATTCAAGCTTTGCACAGGTACATGAAAGTTGCTCCATATCAACCTCAATACTAGAGCAACGCACGACATGTTGTGATTCTGGTTTTTCTTTTCGAGCAATGACATACTCTGATGACATGCTACTATTGAAGGTCTCACCAACCACATATTCCACAGCCCTTTCTAGTTCTTTCTGAACAATATAGAAGACCTCTAGAGTGTAGTTGCTCACAGCAGATTTTTCTAGATCGAGGAAAGGGGTTTGTAACACTGGTTCGAAGAAAAGGAGCGGCATCAATAGCCGCTAAATCATGGTTATGGCAATCAATGAAATCCTGCACCCACCACATACCGGTTCGTTTGTCTAGTCTAACACAAAACTTGACTGGGCAGCCGCATCTAGTGAGCAATTTGTGCTGTCTTTTTCTGTTTGGCTTGTCGATATGCTTCTTCTCTCGAAAGCCATGTCTACTGCAATAAAACCGACGATATTTGATGGCCGCATTTGTTTTATCTCTCTTAATGATACTCTTCCTCACGCTAAACCCTTTTCTCTTGGCATAATCATTGAAAAACTCAAAAGCTTCATTTCACTTTAGAAAGTCATGCTGATGATGCGGTCATACTCCTTCAACGATGCCACGTCCTGAAAAAAAAAATTTGATTCAACGCCTTTATCTTTCAGGTCTTGTGCTATGTCATTGAATTGATTTATGTATTATACATGTTTGTTCATGACAAGAAAGTGAATAGAAAGATATCTATACATAGAATAGTTTTGCATAACAAAGGGGTACAGTGACTTAACATTATAATAAAGTAGATCAGTACCTTTTGGTTTATAAACATAAGCATGTCCACCATGATTATTATACTAATTAAGAAAGGTTATTGAATTTACAATAATAGAAAGCAAGTATATTTGGGTTTGCAGTGCAGTCACTACTTTCATAAAGCTACATAAATACATAATCCATATGAAAGGTAACATCATTTCTTCTCAACTCAAATGAAATTGAAACAAAAATAGAGAACAGATTAAGTAATAAGGAAGCATACCATGAGTTTATCCTGTGGTTCTTTCTGATACAGGAGTGCTGAACTTGTTGATACCTCTTTCCTAGACACTGCCACGAAAAAGAATATAACATATTTTAATGATTCAGTGGTTTATGTAATATTCAGTGGATTAGCAAATAAATGATCGCTAATCGCTAAATTGAAGGTCAGGAATAATTGTTCTCTAAAGTGAAATCGCTAATCGCTAAATAAACAAAAATGACTCTAATCAGAGACCTGGATCTACCTCGAGGAGGAAGAGAGGAGCAGGCGGCGAAGGGAAGGTAAGGACGAGCCGCAGTCAGTTAGGAAAAGCAGAAAGTCGGTATTAGAGATGTACTTCACCTATCAGTCCCTATTCATCTTCGACGAAGCTTTCAGGTCGGCGGAGAGAAGAACCATCTTCAGGCTAGGAAATAGAGGAGAGGGAAATCAGAAACGATCGCTAGGTTTTCAGATTTTCTATTGGAAGATGAATGTTTGGAAAATGAATTTTGATTCCATTTTTAGAAGGGATTTGGCTCCGATCAGGTTTTTTTCTCCGATAGAATTTTTTAGCTTAACAGACAGAGAGACGGACAGAGACGGAGAGACGGAGAGAGTAAACCCTATACCGATTTTACCCCTTCAAATTTAGACGGCTGTGATTTAACGCTGAACATTTTCTAAAAATTTTGGTGTCCACCATAGCGTGACCCTATTTTTTTTATTAAAAGTACACAATAATAGACTTTTTTGAGAAGTACGTTGGATTACTTAAATTGAAAATAAATTTACGTCATTATGAGTTGAAAATTTGATGTTGCCTAAACATTTGGATTAATGGTAATTAATTATACAATCGCTGGCCGTGCCCGGCAAGGGCTGGCGCTTCATCCCATGCATTTCATTTTCTAGCTTCTTACTTCAACTTCCTTTATGACAAGTCAAGGACATGTGGGCCCCACAACTGTCTCTATCTCAACTAAAGTTGGAATCTACTGCCGCCAATGACTCGTTACACTGTCACATGGTTTAGATCCGTGTCTTAAGATTTTAACTGTTCCATTATTGCTCATTAACAAAAGAACCCAATTCTTTGTCACTATTTAGTATTTATCATAGAGGAGCGCGACATCTCTTTTATTTATTACCATTTCTATCCTCATACCGATTTCATTTCTATTCTTATAACGAGCTGAGAAGAAGTTAAGAACATTTCACCAGTTCAACCAAACCTCCAAACCAAAATAAGCAAAGAAGGAAAGAAAAAAGTGAAAAAAAATTAGAACCCCACAATTATATACGCTCATGTATCAAGCTCTAAACATCTAATAACCCTAAAAGAAAAAAGTAAATCAGAATCATAAGACTCAGGCCAATTCCTCTCTCCTGATCTAGCTAAAGTCGGTATCACCCAGTGGTACCGCACACTGATGCAAAGCTGAAATTGTTGCGTCGGAAAACAACGGCACATTCGGGCAGCTCATCCAGCTCGGCAAAAAGCGCATCGTCTTCTCCTTCTTTCAATCCGACACTCTCACCGGGCACTGGGACCATTAAAGCAGCTGAATCAATAGCACCAAAAATCGGCCCATACAATAAGGAATCCTCCGCCTCAGGTGGTGACGTGGCGCTTGGCGAGCCCGACTTGAGGTCAGGAAACCAGTCATATTCATCCAAATCGTCAGGCGCCGTAATTAGATCAGTGAAAGTCTCCTCCTTGACAAGGATCTCCTGTACTATTTCCGGTTCGGGTTGTTTTACTGGCAACGGCTCCTGCGCTGGTACAGGAGGGTTTTGCGCAACAGCCCGAGAAGCAGCTTTTGAGGCCTGATGGTGGTGATTCTTCGGCATCGGCCATGGATGGTTGTGATCGAATGAGTAGGTTATGACGAGCGTGCTCGGGTCCATTCGACTCCGCTCGACTTGTTTTCTGGCCGGGCAACCCTTTGAACTACTGCATCTGTAGTAACCCCTGATAAATACCCCCAAAAATAGCACATGTATCAGTACAGTACCCAATTTTAATTAGTTAATTAACTAACTACCTTTCGGAAATTAATTAACCAGTTAATTAAGTAGGAAACATTAAATTCAGAGAGGAATGAATGAATGAATTAGTTAGCAAAATACCTTGGATAAGGGGACCCTTTGATCGGCTTCTGGCCGTACTTCCGCCAGGCCCAAGAATCCGACGGTGGCGCACACTCACTGAGACCTTTCGGCCGGTTTCCATCGGCATCTAGAAACGGCACCGAGACGACTCTCTTTTGCACTGACCTCCGACTGTTACATATCATCAAAGAGAACTCAATCATTAATTTGCAAACAAACCAAGTAACCAGCTCAGTCAAATTATGAAAGTGAACTAGCTAATTGAAGTACCTTCGCTTGGCCGGAGGCGGCTCGGAGGAAGGGGAAGGAAGGGGGTGAGTGGGTTTATTACTGTCACCAGAGGGTGAAGAGACTCGCGCCTCCTCTTGATCGGACGGTGGAGAGTCGCTGCTAGTGTACCCGTCGACCATGATCAGCTCTCGCGCTCTTAGCTCCCTCTCGAGTACGGATACAATTGAGTTGATCCTAGCCGTTAAACGCTCGTGCGGAAATCTGTGAACCGCACAAGCATAAGAGAGAGAGGGAAAGAGAGAGAGAGAGATGAGACAGTGGCGGATTAAAGGGGAAGAGGTAGTTGGAAATGGGGAAGTGGGGGCAAATAAAGACAGATGGAGCAGTTTACATCGACCTATTTATCTATTTATATTCTCATTACAAGATTTTTATTTTATGCAGAAGCTTAACAAGCCTGTCTGAACTAGCTATTCACATTGCTCCCCTTGATCTTCTGTATCCTTTGTCGTATTTCACATGGTGTAGCAGGCCTCTGACAAGTGACAAGGCTATATAGACTTTGATCAATATGATTTTGCTCTTGGATTATATTTGATTAGAATTAGTTGCTTACAATTTTGTACGGTTTAATACTATAGAAATTATGATCCAATGATAATAAATCTTTTTATTTTAATAAAAAATTTCTAATCTAATGAAATCTCGTGTGAAAAAAAGTGATTCCATTAAGGAAATGTTGTTTCTTTTAGTAACATGTGATACATGGTGTTGACGTGTTGTATATCTTGAATTGCCACAGGAAATCAAATTCTGCGTTAGCCACCATATAATTGCACACTTTCGTGTCCAAACGTGGAGGTGGGGCCAATGGAGATTAAACAACTGGTGGCAGTGACAGTGACCCCTCCCCCACCTACAAACTCCATCATATGAGATTCTATTATCATCAAAAGGATCATATTATTATGAGATTCATTTGCATGATATGAGCATGCCTTGCAATCTCACTACTCACTAGTTGGTGAATTTATTTATAGTTTTTCAAGCATCTTCTCATTAGAACACTTTACGTAATTTTGGAATTCTTTTAATGATATTCAACTATGTAAAAGGTTTCCTAAAAAAAAAATTGTATTAACATGCCAAGAATTTTTGCAAGAAAACTTGTAAATCAAATCGATAGCAAGAATTATATAAATTGCGAAATATATAGGGTTATTTCTGCAAAAGTGCCTGCATGAGATGCGTACAAATTCAGGGAATAATGATACTAAATTATAAAATATTCCAAAAACGAGGCGAGATCCCGCACATGATCTCTTTTATCTCACCTTTGGAGATGCTAGAGGCAAGGTGCATTAAAAAAAACAAAATCTCGTTTTAAATAAAAAAATTTCGCTATATTGCCCCAACTAAAATTTATAAAAAAAATCCATTAAATTACAACACAGCAGATAGGTATTACAGGAAATTTCTATATGGATATTTTTAATCAAGATATCTATTTTTTTTTTAAAAAAAAAAGAGAAAAGATGATTGGGTTATTGAATATTTTTCTAGAATATTATCATATTGGTCTCCTACGTGCAATTTTCTTTTTACATAATTAAGGTGCAGATACAGCCAAACCAGATGTGCTGCTCACTACCTCCATGTGCTTATCAGAAGAGAGAGAGATATTTAATGGTGTATTTAATATCTGGTGATGAATTAGTGAGGCTGGAGTCCGACTAAGGGAACACGGTTACATGGGGCCCATTCTTTGTGGGGCCAGCTAATTATGTAAGCATGCTTAATCTTCTAATTTTTATACAAGGAAATTTTGTCCAAAAAGTTGAAAAATAAAATAAAAAGGTGTCAAAAACCGTGACCTCTTTTGTTGTTCTCACGTGTGTTTTTTAAGATTGTGAGCTAGAAACGAAGAGAGACATTTTGAGATTCTTATAGTGGCGGTGGTTTGGAGACATGACGATAAAAACAGATCCGTACAAGTTTCATTCCGGACTAATTATTGTGAACTAAATGCTTTCATTAAATATAATAATGCATGAAGCGGTTAAATTACTTTTTTGACCGCCCCCAATTAGTTACCCCGAAGTTAAAATGTAAATAGTAAATGCTTTCATTAAATTTTTCTAGAAAGAACAATGCTTTCATTAAATAAAACATAGTGATGGTAAAATAATGTTTTTACTATAGAAATTAAATTTGTGCAGTAGAACTTTAAATTTTCTTAGGAAAATAATACCGTTTCAGATTAGCGTTATTTTATTGTTTTGGACAGATAAGTCAAAGAAGGAAAATAAATGTAACTGGAAATAATATTATTTCTTGCATGCAGTGAATAATTTCGAACTTTAAACAAGCATTGGCACAAACTAGGAAGTGGACACTTATATTTTTTATTAGATAATTAAGTATTTGCAAACTTTATATTATTGTATTTAATAGAAATCGTACTTGAAAGCGAAACAAAAGTAGAAAATTAGTGACTTACTTAAGTTAACAACTATTCCCAATGCATCACAAACATACTATTTAATATAAAAAAGGATATTAATAGATCTGAACTTTATGCTATCCATCTCTTTCTCCGAGATCAAGATCAATTATATTGACTATTTTTTTTTCCCTTATGAAGAAATAAAACATAAACTCTAATTAGCTTTAGATCTGGCTTTTTATATTTAACTAAAAAGGCTAACCACCTTTTACGGGGCATTTAGAATCCAAACAACTGGCTAAAGCTAAGCTGATCCACTTGATAATGACTATTAAGTAACTGTTAATATATATTTATTTTTCCTTCCGGTGCAGAAAGAAATGCCAACAGCTATCTAAATTTTTTTAATCAAGCACCCAATAATTCTATTATTTTACAATGTTAGATCTTATCCACTTTCATCATGTGGGGCCCAAAAAATTAATATTTTTTCAAACTGAGGTCGTATTATAGAACCAGTTGAATAGCGTACCTTGTCAAATCACATATTAAAGTTAATTAACTCTGACAGGCTATTATCATGTGATGTCATCATCTCCTGTATAAAGTTATACTACTATAGAGAAACCTTGTTTATATCTCCAGCAAAATCACATCTATCGAGGTTATACAACTTCGTAAACTTCTGGTGATAATTACATTTATCTTAAAATATTTCATTGATGAGAGAAATGTCAATTAAAATATTGAATAGTTTGAAACCGTCCTCAAAGCAAAGCCAAAAAAGATAAATGAGAAAGATTAGAACCCTTTGGTAACTAATTATATTGACAAATGTCAATAGTATTTCAAATCATTTTTCAAAAATATCTTAAAAATATTGATAAACTTAATTAAAGAATTTAATTTTAATGGTGACGTGTTAGCTCTAATTCAACAGTACATATACTATACATAGAAAATATTTGATATGTTACTTTTTTTTTTTCACTTTTATCAAATGAGTTGAATTTCTTTTCCAGCAATTTGAATTTACAACTGATAAAGTTTCCAACGAAACTCAGAAACAATATCATCAATAAAAATCTTTCATACTATGATCATTTCCTGAAATAATCTTATGAAAATCATTTGGTCATTGAATTATTGTTCAATAAATCACAGGATATTAAATTTTTTTTAAATATTTCATTTCCAAGGAGTAAGGAGCCTCACCTTGTTGTGTATAAGAAAGTTGGATAAAGAGTACACAATCATGATTAAATGTTTGTATCAGGCCAACAAAAGGGTGTGTCCGTGACTAACGACTATGACATATATTACTGACAACTTATCATTTTTTACTGTTAAAAACTTTTGTAAAATTTAACTGTATATTATTTTTAACAAAAGTACTGTAAGATGGAATCATGCATGTGGCATAGGCGAAGGTGCACGTTTTGGGGATGAGAAACAATTAATAACCCAAAACGGCTACCGAGTAGCGGTTCCTGCTCCGCATATTGCGTTCAATAATTTAGACCTTGTTAATTTAATTTAATTAATTGGATTAGAAAAATGAAGGTGTCATGGTGAGTTATGGCATCATGAACCTGCTCCATTTCTATAGTTTATCCCCATTTTTCCATCTTGACTTGTTCAAACGTAGAATTTAATATTTGTCTCTGTTTGGTTTCGTCAAATGGAGTGCTTAATGAATTAATTGGAAGTTTCCTCCCCTATGTCATCACGATGTATCCCTATTATTTATGTTCGGTACCTTTTAATGAAAGAATTATACTAATATCATGACATTGCATAATTTAGTGTGCACTGGCTCTTAATTCTATGAACCAAAGTTGCGAGCATTTATAGAGATTTTGTTGCAAGATTTTATTTGTGTTGTTTATTTTGCGAGACATTTGAATATTCAGAAGATGATGCAACCCCACAAAACTAAAGTGCAGCATAAAAAGCGCGTATTTGTAATAAGAAATTCAATTTAGGGAATAACAATTTAAAGGAAAAAAACAAAAATAATATAATCAGTACCAGGGCTTGACTACTGTTTCTTAAAATTGTTTAATAACTGGCCTTTGTATTCGCGCTTCGCGCGATGAGGGATATCTTAAGTCCGACGTGTAATTATAATAATTATTAGAATTATGATTGTAGTTATTTAAATAAATATCAAACCATCTTACAATTGATCTCTTGTTATAATTAATTGAATAGTTTGGTATGTGTGTCGTTTTTACTACATTTGTCATTTATGTCATTAATTTTTTTCTTTTTTTTTGGCTTTGAATTGTTTTCAAGGGACCTTAATTGCCTCTGTCATTTTTAATATATGCAAAGTGAATGGCTGTATTAAGGTTGGCATGTCATTATTAATTTTTTTTAAATTAAAAAGTGTTAGAATTATGAGAACAAAACCAAATGTGTGCATTTTGAGCAAAACCAACTGTATTAAGATTTTTCTAAGTTTTATAAATTTGATCAATTTTTATTTTTTTTCAATTGTATTAAGATTTTTTTCAAATTTAATCTATAACTGAATACCAATAAAATTGAATATAATCTTATAAATAATCTAAAATAATTGGTACCAATTGATTTCTCATAATATTTTACCATTCATATAAAATTTGATGAAAAAGTAATTTGAAAAACCGTCAAATAATTTAAAAGTTATAATGTATTTGCGGAATTTATAAAATCAGAAAACCATGAAAATTGTTGTAAACATTGGAAAAAAAATCCAATATCATTGGATTATGTATAATTTTGTAAGCATACAAATAAAATGTAATAAAAAAAATCTAGGAAGCTCTGTCAGCAACCTAATATTTAAAATACTATTATGAAAAATTGCAGAAGTAAATAATGATCTAAAATATTAAGAAAGTATAAAATAAAAAAGTTTGTATTATTATATAAATATTTTATATTTTTTTATTACGTATATAAAATTTAACATCAAGAAATTCCTGAAAGGTTTGGAAACAATAAAAAAATAAAATTATATTTCGTAAATAATAGAATTAAGCCATTAGATTTAGAAATTCGAAAAGAATACTTTAGAACTTTATAATTATTAAATTTTATATTATTGGGTGTTTCATATTTTTTTTAATAAAAGGTATAAAATTTTTATGGCCAATTGAATAAATAAATACTCTCAAATAATTTTAAAAGTAACACATATTTCATATTTCACAAAATTGTATGGTTAGATTAAAAAATTTCAATGGCATAATCAGATATATTATAATTTTGGGAGCATTTATATAAAACTTTATGCACAAATAAAATTATAAGTTACTTTGAATAATTAAAAACCTAATGATATTTATGAAATGATGGAGATTCAGTTTTATGAAATTCAGAAAATTATTTAAAATATTTAATAAGTCTAAAATGATGAAATTTTATATCATTAAATTTTTGATATATCTTTGAGTAAGCGCATAAATTGTCATAGACAAATGATTTTCCAAGGCCTCAAAACAATTAAAAAACAAAACTCACATGCAAATTAAATTTTATGAGATTCATAAAATATTTTAAAAAAATTTATATGTCTATAATTTAAAAATTTATATCACTTAATTTTATATATTTTTGTGAGCATGCACATAATTTTTCATAGCCAAATGAATTTTTAAAAGCATCTTAACAATTTAAAAGTATAAATATATTTGTCTGAAATTTAGAATGGAGGGTTCATTAAGATGTGAAATGGAGATGATTACCCAAGAGTGATGATGTCATGTTGACATCACAAAAGTTATTGTAGAAAAGGTTCCCAACATTATATATTATATAGAAGATTGTGTTTTTTCTGAATGAAAATTTGAATATTATTTAGAAACATTACGAAATGTTTTCTAACATATATTAATTACATAAAATACTTAAGTATTTTTTTTTAACATCCACATAAGATATTAAGCTGTAGTTTTGTTTCCTACTATAAAAAAAATTAATGTATTGAGTGAATAGTTCATTGACAAAAAAAAAAAAAAAAAAAACATAATAGCTACGGTAAATATTTATGGGGAACCTGTTTTCAGAATATTACATATATAGACCTTTCTTAACATAATTAAATACTTAACTGATGAGAAGGTTTTCTAACTTTTCTTCATCGATTTACAAGAAGTAAAATTTTACTTCTGGCAAGCTGTCTAATATCTAAACTCAAAAGTACATTTCATTTTTATAATAATTTTATTGTTCAATCTGAAAATATACCATTAAATTTACAACATCGGATACTTTTTCAATCTATTTTAATAGAAAAGTTTAATATATTATCTCTTTTATTGGGAGAGAATTGTTCTGGACTTTTATGAAATATCTAATAAGTAATGAAAAATATTAAAATTATTAAAAAAAATAATGGTGCGGTGTCTAAATTAACTTTGCAATTAATAACTTGAGAGAGATCAGTACTGGTATAGTCTAGAAACAAAAGGGATGAAATAAGGACAAGGTACGGTAGAAGACATAGAATAAGGGTGTAACATATGTAAAATCAATAGACAAAATCATTGACAAATCATGAATATAGTACTCTGAGAAGTAAGAGAGCCAGGATTGACACAAAATTTACCTCTCTCCCCTCTATTATTTGCCTTACTTGAAGCCTTGAAGGTTTAGAGTTTAGACAAATTGCTTGGTAATCATGTTGAAGTCGGTCTTAGAAGATATTTGAATTTTCAGTATATCTAGAAAAATCAAAGTGTCAATCTATAATACGAAGATAATACTTGTTTTTTTCTTCCTTGCATATTCTAGGGAGAGCAGTTAATAGGCACATTATCTAAATTCTGGATTTTTTTTTTTACTTCATTAAATTACCGAATTTGGAACGCGGAAAGCAAACCAAATAAAAAAAAAAATCATACAATTAGAAAACCAATAAGAAAACAATTCCAATAGTTCATAACAACTAGAAAATTACAATTGAGAGAAAAAGAGAGACGCAAAGCCCATCAGACGGTCAATTCAGCTAGATTCTCATGTCTTTGAAGATTAGTAGCATCGCAGTGCATCTTTCTATTTCTAGAAAAATGATCTCGCGACTTCAATTCGGTTCTTTTCCACTATTACAGTTAATTAATTTCAAACTCAAACCTCGCTTGAACATGGTGAACATAATTAACTATTTTGCTTGTATTACTCGCTTAATAGTTTTTATTTTTCCTATCCTCTCTACATAATTGAAGACTAATTTAAATAAAATGAACTTCACATTTTTTTTATTTTAATTTTCCTTAAAAAATAAAAAAAAGAAAATGTAAAATCTGCAGGTCGGTACTACAGTCTCTGAGGGCCCCTCGTGTCAGGCATTTTTATGCGTTGATTCTTCATTCATACTCTCAATGCATCCATGCTCTGATCAACTAATTAATATTATCCAAATTGACAATCTCAGAAATGATTACAAAACTTGGTGTACTTGTTAACGGATTTGATATGTTCACAAAGCCTAAATAACTAATTGTACCATTTACTTCACAAAGCCAGATTAAGAGGGAGATGAAAAGAACAAATTAAATAACCTATCAATTGTATCTAATCTGCAAAAGAAGTAAAATTCTGCCTTTGTCACATTAGACCTTTTGTCTGTTATAAACAATTTCTGGGTTATTGCGTTGCAACAGATTTAATTATATAGAGGAACAAAACTTTGCTCTTAAGTATTAAATAGTATTTTGTATTTATTTCAAGCTTTTACTGCTAGCTGTTGCCACAACTATTTACCGAGAGAACACCGTTAAATATTAGTTATCAAAAGGAAAGATGCTATAAAGTTAAGAAAAGACTTATCCTACTATACCAATGTATGTCATTTAGTTGAATAATTGAGTTTAGAGAATCATTAGATGTTTGGTTGATTTGAAGAAATATGCAACCTACGCTAGAAGGGTACATGTCTAATAGAGACATATGAAAAAGAAGGCTCTCGATTTGTGTAACAAAATGTAGTTTTGAGTTTTAGCTTTCACCAGAAAAACGACAGTAAGCATTAAAGTTGGCATGTCAGGCCTAATGGACCATTATTTGATTGGATCGATATGATTTTATCATTTTCAGATCATTATGGAGTCGACGGTTTCTTTTAGAATTAAAAATATGGGCCGAAGCTAAAAGGTTTTATGAAATAATATTGGGCCTAAAGAGGTCATTAAAAGACAATTAATGAACAAAAAATTTAAGAACACAAAAAGATTGGAGAACAATCGTCACTTGTACAAAAGTCAACGCTCTTTCATTTATTAGTAGACAAACTGCATCGGAGCTAATATCATCTCCTTGAAAACTTAATTATAAAGTTTCAAATAAATATATTAGACCAATTAATCAAACGAAGGGCACAAAACGATTGTTTTTTTTTTTTTTTTTTTGGTGGGGGGGGGGGGGGGGGGGTGTGGCACAGTGAAACTTTCTTAAAAGCTTCAAATAAATCTCATTTGACCAAATAATCAAACACAGTGCCACGAAACAAAAAATAAGAAAGGCCTGCATGTTGAAACAATTTTTACTTCATGTGAAATTACCTCTGTTCTTCAGTGATCCTAACAAAAGTGCCGGCGAATAGCAGGGCAAGTCTCCTTTGGCAAGAACATAGCAAGCATTGATGCAAATGAAATCCACAAAATGCCTTTGATTCGTGCCAAAGGAGAAATAGCCCAGTTATTCTATAAACCGTACAAGAAATTGTGCATTGCGCATTCTGGTCGATGATCTTCAACCTATCCCCGGTTGTACATTTATATGGTTCCTGCCAAGTTCAAAATTAGGATATCCAACAGCATATCTCTTGGCATTTTAAACTATTCCTAAGTAGCTTCCTCAATTCTCTTTCTGGCTATATTCTTTTTCCTTTTTGAATGGTCCTGACTGTCAATTTGCTATTATTAGTTGGAATCCTATGCACAAACATGAAGTCGCGAACATAGAAGAAAAGTTCGACTCCTGTTGCAAAGAAAATTTATACCCCTTGACTTAGTGCATATAGGAAACCTCTTCCTTAGAATAAAGAGACCACCTTTCCGTTGGACCCTGACCCCGTGAAAGTGGACAAGATCAAGTGGATCCTGTCGTGTTTATGTCGAATAATGGACATGCCTTTGGATCTTCCTTGCGGTATCAAATATCACCAGCCGTCATAATTCATATTGCTAACATTTAATAAGGTGCTAACATTTAATAAGGTGCATTTTTTATCACTCACAAGAGGCGACATTATGTTAATTTAGCAAGCAATTATGCAAATGCATGTGGTTAGCAGCAGCTGTATTACTATGCATACATCACTTTCTTATTTGGAACATTATATGGTCATAAATGGTTTTTGCTCATTTGTATTGAATGAGGAGAATATCCCCTCCTTTGATTAAAGTATATGCTACAGTTCTCTCAAATCTCTGCGACAAAATTTCAATGCCATCATGAGATGCCGCTTGATCTTGCATTAAGATCTGTGCCTTTGCAAAGCCACAAGCTATGTAGGGATGTATAGCACCCGCTCACCACAGAAAATCTGGCATAAAAAGTGCAAGGAAGATGCCATGCACAAAAAATGTGATCCTCTTTCAAACCATTATTATTCCGTTAAAGCCTTCATGGGGTCTTTAAATAGCCGGTGCAATTGTCAAACAACATTCAACAGTGAGCTGAACCACAAAAAAGGTTCAAATTAAGAGCAAAGGTTGTAGCATAACTGGGCCACGTCTCCCTTGGCAGTCGCCTGATCAAAAACTTGGTTGGTAATGATTGGAGATTACTAACCTTCAAAAAAAAATGATTGGAGATTACTGCCAAAGGAGACTTGCCCAGCAATGCTCCTTGCCTGATTCATCAATGCAAACATTAGTCTGAGATACAGGCGGAAAGTGTGAGAAAAAGAAATGTAAAATCAACTAACCAAGTGATGTTTTCTTATCGAGGCTTTATTATGAGCATATAAAGCCCAAGAGGTAAAATAGGCCAGCTTGTGGTTAACGGAAGTCCTACAAATAGTAGTGGGCCTAATTGCTCAAATTTCACAACTCTTCCAGATTTCATGAGCAACGGACAAGGGAAGTTTTATTTTTTTGCTTCAATTTTTCTTTATTTTGAAGATCACTGTGATAAGATATCCATTTCCAAATCCTTACGAATGTGCCTCTAAGGCGTTCTACAGAAATACGAATTTAATGGATGAAGTGTGAATTATATTTTAATTAAAAAAAAATGGGGGGAAAACGCAAGAACAACAGCTAGGACGGAATAAAGGGGTATTGCTGCGTGACTGATTTATGACCAGCTGCATTAGTGTTTCTTTTCATTGCAAATTTGCAAGTAATAAAAGCTCCAGGTTAATATTTATCAAAGAATTTAACTATGTGTTTCCAATCCTCCCTCAAACAGACAAACTTTTAGCTCATCTTTTCATGATTAAAAAAGTCTGATTTCTGTATTTATTGCAGTATGGACCCTTTCTACGGATTTAAAAAAGTCAAAGAAGGAACTAAGAGGACACATTCAATCTACTCCAAACTGAGCATGCAATGTTTATTTTTGTTTGGCCAGAGTAGTCAAATTTTGGGACAGATAAAGCCATAATAACTAGGCTAATGGATTAAGCACCAGATTAATATGTTTGAAATTTTCAAAAAAATTTGTACAATAAGATGACCTATTACCTAAAAGTTATGTGGATATTAGCTGTGATGCCCGTTTCAGTCATCTAACAGTATTCTGTGTAAATATCAGACTGATTGATTGAAAGTAATACGTAACAATCAACTTATTATACCTCAACATAAAGTCTGAAAAAAGTATATTACAAACGGGCTTGATAACTACTCATAAACTCACTTTCTAAACATTCGTTATAAATTTATTACGTTTTTTATAATGCACACTTAAAAATTCTATAATGTATACGTCCAGCTGTGCAATGCACATTCAGTTATTGAATAATACATGTTGATTTATTTCAATTTATGCTTGACTATTGCCAGTTATCGAATAATGGACATGCCTCTGGATCTTCCTGTATCGAATATCACCTGCCGTCAAAATATTGCTAGCATTTAATCATGGTGCATATATGTTTTATCACTCACTAAAGGCGACATTGTGTTAATTTATCAAGCAATTATGCAAATGCATGTGGTTTAAGCAGCAGCAGCGGCTGCATAACTGTGCATTCATCACTTTCTTATCTCCTCATTCAGTTTTCTCATTTGTATTGAATGAGGAGAATATCCCCTCTGAGAAAGTTATCTGCTGCATTTTTCAATTTCTCTCGATCCTCTATGACAAAATCTCGATCCCATATGACATGCCTTTGCAAAGCCACAAGATATAAGTGGATGCATAGCATCCTCACCACAGAATATCTAGCATAAGAAGTGCAAAAAAGATGCCATGGACAAAAAATGTGATCCTTTTTCAAAACGTTATTGTTCTGTTAAAGCCTTCAAGGAGTCTTTAAATATCCAGTGCAATTCTCAATTAACATTCAACAGTGAGGTGAACCACAAAAAAGAAAGAAACAAATTAAGAGCATGGTTGTAGCATAACTGGGCCATGTCTCCCTTGGCAGTAGCCTGATAATTTCAAAAACATGATTGGTTATGATTGGAGATTACGGCCGAAGGTGGCTGGCCCAGCAATGCTTCTCGCCTAATTCATCAATTCAATTATGCAAACAATAATGTGAGATACAGGCGGAAAATGTGAGAGAAAAAAAATGTAAAATCAAATGATGTTTCCAATTGATGCTTCATGAAGCCCAAGAAGTGAAATAGGACAGCGAGCGGTGAACCCAAATCCTAGAAATCATACTGGGCCTAATTGGGCAAATTTACAACTCTTTCCAAATTTCAGCAGCTGATGAGGGAAGTTCTATCTTTTTGCTTCAATTTTTCTTTATTTTTAAGATCTCTCTGATAAGATATCCATTTACAATTCCTCACAAACAAATCCTTAGGAACACACAAAATTTTCACTCAGTTCTCTATAGTTTCAAGAAAAAAAAAAAAAAAAATTAATATAGACGCTACAGAAAAATAGAGATATGGCTGGACATTTTAGCTTTGCACAACACCACAAACACTTATTGCTAGTTTTCGCCGCTTCAGTTACTCAAATTTAATCTAAGGTGTTTGGCAAGAATGTGTTCCTACTCTTATTATTTTGAACTACTCCAACTATTAATTTTTAAGCAATATAGAACTACTAGCTAGTATTGTTACATAAACGAACACAATAAATATACACAGAGTATAGAAAATAGATGGACGGAGAAAGGTGTAAAGAGCCCAATAGATGAATCTATGCCACACTGTTGTGATGAGGAAAGTATTAAATAGTCGTTAAACCCAGAAATTGTTTTGGACAACCTACTAATATTCCAACCCATAGCTTTGGCAGTCGATCACTATATATCAAGTTGTCTGACTAAAATATATATATTGGTCAACCCCAAAAAAAAAGAGAAAAAAAAAACGATTGACAGTTTAGACTTTTGACGATCCATTTAGTTAGAATCAGTTGTCCCTACTTCCTAAATTTCCGAATATATAGGTGGATTAAAGCATACATGAATTTCGCGAGTCACAATTATTGAAATTGATGTAAGTGTAGAGAAGTAATTACTGTACTGTGCTGAGAGTGATTTGCATTATCTTTTTTTAGGAAAGGTTTTCTCCTAACATAGTACCGGCCTGCAATTCGACTCTAATCAATAATTGTTAATTACGATATTATGTTTGATGTAATGGCGAAGTGAAGTTCGCTTTCACAGAAAAATTTTGCAAAGGTGAAAATTGAGATAAGATTTGAAGGCAAGTACACATAAAAGCAGTGGTTAACTGCTTACACAAAAATTAAAACCTACCACATTATAGGACCGAACTTAAGCAATTGCATTGATACAAAATAAAACAAGTACCATATCATAGGACCAAATTGAAACAAGTGCATTGACATAAAATTAAAATACCACATCACAGGATCAAATTAAAACACAGCAAATGACAACACGGTAGCCGAATGGCGAATGTAAAACAACAGCGATATTCCATACCAATATAAACCCATGCATGCAACTAATAGATCTGGCTAATACAGCCATTACTTAATCATTAGTGACATATTCAAATACTTGTACTTTGATCACTTAATGCTTTAAGACAGGGCAGCCCAGACTGTTGTGAGTCAATGTAGAAGTAGTTTCGGTTGCATCAACCTTAGGGTCTTTAATTAGACCTGCTAAGAGCTCGCCAGGATCGTAGTAGATCTCTATATCTTCTGCTCTCAGCTTTTCATCAACCTGCACCAAAAAACCCAGAAAAATCCTTTAATTAACTTTTTCCTTTTATTTCTTTAATTTGTATCTTTTTCCTGAATGATCTTTTGGATGCAATATAAGTTATATATATATTTGTTACCTTAACAATAGCAACACCAAACATTTCGACTACTTCACCTGTAGGCGCATGCCCCTTGAAAGGACCTTCCATATACCCCCAGTGCCTGAACTTGAACGTTATCACTGGTGGGCCCGAGTACACAGCCATCACCTCCCAAGCAAATCCACGAGGGAACGCCGACCGAAACACATCGTGTGATGACTCGAACGTCTCATCACTGGTCTTATATGCCAACATGTCGTCAGGTAGTGAGCTACCAAGTAAGACGTTGTAAGAGCCTATCTCAAGCGTCTCTTTAGCTGAGCAAGGCTTCCTACCATTGACCGAAAAAGTGAATTTTTCGGGATTGATTGACTTGAAGTCCTCGAGCCGTGTCTTATGTGAAACTTCCATCTCAAAGGTCTTTATAGTATTTTGCACAATTTCCTCCAGTGATCCCTTAGGCCATTATTATAATAAGTATATTAATTTCAAACTGGGTGGAACTGTAGAAATTACTGTAGAAATTCGGGTCAATCCCAGCCGTCTGATCTTTTCTCGCGCTTGATGGATCTCATCCCCGTCGTTGCCCTCCACTAAACTTTCCGCACCCCTTTCTCTTCTGACTTTCTGTGTGGGCATTTAGAGCGCTTCCGTGCAGTCCTTCTCTGCCACGCCAAATTAGACTTTTGATTTAGGTGTGCCACAGAATGATACATAGAACTATTTATATAAGATAATAACATGATACACGTGGTGGGTTGGATTGGTTTCTGTGGGCGTGGATCACAGGAACTAAAGAAGATGACCAAAGTAGAAAAGACATGCTATGTGTGGACCAGGTGCACCTGAAGCTTTTTTCAAAGGTGCTTCTAGCTCCTTCTGGTGTGTTTCCGATCTCATCCTCACGTGCTTTAGACAGAGAGAGAGAGAGAGAGAGAGAGAGAGAGAGAGACCAAGGGAAGGGCTGGAGCGACAAAGGGGGCTGTGCTAGGCGAGCTCCGATCTCCGATCAGCTCCGTTGCTTGGTAGAAAAGAAGTGGCGGTTGCCAGGTTTGTTTTTCGTTCGTTTCTCTTCATTTTTTGCATTCTTCTTCTTTGTTTCTCCAGTCTCCAGACCGAAGAAATGAGCGATTATGGCTTCTATCGTTATCCTTGGTTTCTTCCGTTTGTTGTAGCGGCTTCGGTTTTTCTAATTTTCTTACTTGACCCAGATCGGTCTCTCTCCGACCTATCTCCATCTCAAGCTCTTATCTCTATTTGGTTTTAGGTGCTACATTTAAGAGGGATCAGCTTTGGTATCTGATTTAAGTTGTTTTATTATTGAATTTCGGGTTTGATTGTGATACTATATTTTGCTTCTAATTGCGGTTCTATTTGCTTTGCAGAAGTTTCAGAAGAATTTTAGGGGTTGGTTTGGTTATGAAGAGTGGCAGGTAGCCTTGCACAATGGCACAAATTGTTTATCATCTCATGTGACTGTCCTTCCTCATGCGTTTTCACTTTTTTTTGGCTTGATTCTGGTAGATGTCCTACATCATAAGGTTCTCAGTTAGCTTGGTTGATGGAAATGCTTTAGGTTTAACAATCTTTGGTCCACTTAGATAATTAGGGATTTAAAAACTAAATAAATTGTTTGATTTTGTGTTGCTGGCATTTTGTTTTATTTATTTATTTATTTCCTTTCCTCCATGTTAGCACGAAAAGGTGAATTTCTTTGTGAGATGGAAGGGACATCAAGTCAACATGTAGTTTGTTGCTGATAACTAAATGCATATTTTTTTATTTGACTTAATAACTCTTGGATTACAATTAGAATTACATGGAGTTAGCTGCTGATTGTTTTGGGACCAAAAATATCTTGCATTTATATTTGCCAAATGTATGACTAATTGGTTTATGCAATATAAATAAATCATCACCTATGACCGAATGTTGTTCTTGAGATGTCTTAGGTGTTCATTTGGTTTGTACAATGTTATTATAGGTCCATTTCATTTTTCTTGATTTCAATGGTTCTTATTTCGTGTATCAGTGCCATATCTCAAGTGTCGATATGATCCAATTGGTGCACCAGAACCTAACGAGTATTTTAGTAGCCAGTAAGACAATTTCATTTTGTTTTTATCGTCTCTTCTGGTTTCTTTCGCTTATTTTGTCTCTCTGTTTATGCTTTTGCAGGTTGGCTGATTTTGTGCTATTGGTTTTGGGTTGTTTTTCTTTGGAGTTGGCTTTTTTATGTCGGGCTTGGATGGTTCAGGTAAATTTTTCAACATGTCTGTTCGTTTCTTCTATTTACCTGCTACAAATTTGATTGGAGAACAAGTTTTGAATGGAGAGTTTAGACTACTGTGAACATAGCCTAAATATAGCACAATATCAGTTAGCTTGCAAAAAAAAAATGGGGAGTTGGTCATTAAAGCACTGTATGATTTAGACTATATTTCTGCTATATATATTATGCTATATCGGGGCCATGAATTGATTAATGTTACTGCAGAAGAGACAGAACGTGCCAGATGTAGAAGTTTCAGTCATGAAAGTTGCTGTACAGGCGGTACAGAATGCGGGCTGAGGTGAATCTTTTATACATTGTCTTAATATTTATTTTAATCTTCTCCATAAGCTTGAAGGAACCTCATGAGGTTTAAGCCTTCTTTTCTCTGACCTTTATCAACTACTTTGCCATACATGTTCCTGTGGAGGTAGGTTTCTCACAATTCAATTTTTGCATGTGATTCTTTTTTTAATGTATACAGGATTCCCTTCAGTTTGTTGCTGCTCAAACATAAGGAGTTCTAGCTGACGAATTGCATGTGATTTCTCTGGTATTTCTTTTTTGTGCATTTTATGATTTCTTTTATATATGAAATCGAAAATGACTTCTCAAATCTCAACACAATGAACGACGTCAGCTAACTAGGGGAAAAATATTATGTTCTTGCTGATTTGTTTTGTCCTCTGATCTCAACAGAACCCTACGGTTTCCATTAGAATTGCCTTGGTTGAACTTCGCATGACCTCTCTTGATGGCTTCGACTACTCCCTAGGTTCATGATCTCCTCAATTATGGTTCATCTCAACTGCCTGATAATTATTGTAATAATGTTGTATCAATAATGCCAAATGATTTAATTTTTTTTTTTGGTATTCTAAATTGTGACCTGTGATTTATATTTTCTGCCTTGAGTTTATTTTGATGATGTTACATTTGTTGAACTATGCAGGCCTATTCATGACATGGATATATGATTATTGGTTGGGCATGCACCGTCAATTCAGGTCAATGCATGTACTTTAACTTGAAATTAGTTCATAGCAAAACTTTTTAATATAAATATTCTTGCTTGTAGGATATTTTGCTTTCTATAATTTGACAGTCTATACAAAATATATAAAAGGAAGGCCCCCCTAGGACATTTTTTTAGGGATTTCATACATTTTTATGATTACTGAGAAAATTCTCTATTATAGACGTCCTCACTTTTTAAGGCAATTTAGTTTCTTCAAATCAACAGTTTATAAAATTTAGAAGGAAGTCTCTGTGTCGTTTTCTTGCGGCATTCACACAATTTCGATATTTTTTTAAAATATTATTTAGACAGTCTAAAATTTTGTCTATTTATTCTCGGCTTGAAATTTAAATAAACAAAGATGCATCGTAGCTAATATCATTGGCTATATGATGGTAATTCTTTTTAAATTTAAATAGGTTATATGTTCAAGTTGAAATCAGTGCTATATTCTCAAAATACACAAAGGTCACTGTCATATTGAAAAAGGTTGTGCCAAATATACAAAATGCGCAGCCCCTTAAGCTTTAAAGAAGACTCTAAATAAGCATTTCCTATATATGTTGTATATATTGAAATGATAGTTATTGATTGCAGATAAAGTGGATCAAATTTTTTTTGTCAGAAAAAGATTGTTGAAATGTGCATTACATGTTACTTGCTAAGTGAAATCTGTGCAGTATTACATTATCTGATGGGTAGTTATAAATCATAAAAATAATTATTTTCTTTCTTGGAACTGTGCCAGTTTGGTTTTTACCTCAAGAGTAGTTAACTACTGTATTAAGAAATGATTTTAGCAAATATCCTCAGTATGATTTGGATGGCGCTCTATTCCAATTGCCCTTATTATTTAGTAAGTGCAGCTGACTAATTTAACTGTCAAATATCTTGGCTTTCATTGTTATAATATAATCCTTATTTTTTATGATTAGGCTTTACAGCTATCGGCATAGAGTAGAGAGTAAGAAAAGCAATGAGGAAAATTGAGCTCTAGAAGGTAAAAGAAATGTTAATTGTTCATTTCTTTTTCTTTTTCTAACTGATCTAAGAGCCTGCTGGATAATAAATGGCATCTATTCATATCTTTGGACATTATCACAATAACTTGAAACATACTCTCTTATATGAAATTATGGTCTTGCTAAATATGTACTGATAGTTAGCTTTGGGTAAAAATAATTTCGGTCGCTGGTCATACTATTTAGATTAAATCAAGGAAAGATTGAAAGTTTTAATTTGAGCTAATACTAACATTAGGCATGCTCGATGGATCCGGCTACTCAGGTTCTCAATCATCTCAGACCTATATGTGTCTCCACAGATCAATAGAGCTTTTATTTTATTTTCTTTTATTTTTTTTTTTTGAATTTCAGTTGATTCTTTTTCTTTATGGTTAGTGTTGGGCTTAAGAATTTCATAGTTAATTAAGCAACACATTTGGTTGTTGCAAATTAGCTTATTGACCAGGTTGAGTTGATTTGTTATTAGCCCTGCCAGTGCTTATTCAGTAAGGTACTTTCTATTTTTTCCTTCTTCTCTGATAGCAGGTGTTACTATGTCCTGCTGTTCATTTCCTTTGCTTTTCTTATTCGTTGCAGTGGATCCGAAGAGTATATATGATAATTGAGAGTAGCGAGAGTTCCGGAGCTGAGGTGAGACAAAAACAAGGTAATTGATCTCCTTCTGGTCTGCCATGCTTACTTCTATATCAAAATTATTAGCTGATTTGCATGTTGTTGTTCTATCAGCGCAAACCACCAAAATTTTGGTTGTGTATTCCTCTATTGGGGTTCTTTGATGTATTTCAATAATATCCACTGTGGATGTATCCAGCTATGTAGATTAAGATCCTTCTATGTTGTATTGATTTTGCACATGGCCTTTGAATAACAGAACATTAAATAGAGTGACTACTAAGTCACTATATATGTCGCAGGTAAACAAGCATGTGGCTGATTTTCAAGCATAAATAGAGTGACTACTAAGAGAAGCTATAATAGTTGTGCTGTATAATTACCTTCTTTAAAGATTGGTGCAGATATAGTGTTTGACTGTTTGTCATGTTGCTCATGTCCATTGCTGTATGTAAGCTGATCCTTCGTGGACATTTTTTTTATATATATATATATATATCACTGTACTGAGATCTATTTGATGAATTAAATTTAATGTATAAAAAAATAATGAGTTCCTTACATTTCATGAAATTGCATTATTGTTCGCATACTCTTGCGCATTTGGCTTATTTAGTTTGATCTGCTTGAAAGCTTATCTACCATTTGTTTCCATATTGCTTATTAATTTTGTGCAATCTATTACTTTGCCGTTGTAGGAGATGTAGTAGGTACAGATAAACAAACAAGAAACAAATGAGCACCAATAATGCATTCATCTTGAGATAGTTTTGCTTCTAGCGAGCACTACCTGATAAAAATATCATTTCTCCTCCACACAAAATTTACAATTTCCTACATAAATAAATGAAAAAAAAAATCATACAACTAAATAAAATAATATCATCATCTTGCTTATACTGCATTTTACAGGTACTGATCTTTTAGTCTTTGCTGCCTTCATTCTCTACTGCTCTCAGGTTTGTAGCTTTGTATTTCTTTTATTATCGTTTCTCAGAACTGATATTGGACCTTGCTAGGTTGGTGCCTAATATTTAATTTTTTTCCTCCTCTTTTTATCGATTCTACTCATGATGATGTGCTCTCAACTGTGTTTTGCAGCTTCTATTTGCTTTCCCTGCTGTGTATTGCTCTTGCTGCTACAGCTCCTTTCTGTTATAAGGTGTGTGTTTTTTTTTTTTTTTTTTTTTTTTGGTGCACGTGATTTTCTTAGTTGCTGTCATAGGTTTTATAATTTTCTTAGTTGCTCCCATTTAGTGTAGGTTTTATGATTCTTGCTATAATTCTTAGTTGCTGTCATAGTATACAGTTCAATACATCAACTATATACATCATGCTATGAAACTGACAAATATACCCTCATTGAACAAAGTTGGTTAATGAACAATTCTTGATATGTTTGATATGTAAAAAGCCTAGAATCTGTTAATGAAAAACTCAATTGATTAAGAATATCAGTCCTGACAGTTTGATATGTTTGATACTCAGATGCTCTTAAAAAAAGTGATGGTCGAGCATTTGATACAAACAAAACTAATGATCAAATTTCTGAGTATGGTTTTGGTCTGCTTCGATCCAATTGCCTGTATTATTTAATAAATGGAATGGTCTAATTTAATTATGAAAGATGTTGCTTTGATTATTATAAGATGATTCTTATTTTTTGGCTTCTGCAGCACTTGGCACTAAGTACAAAGGCAACTAGGAAAATCAAGCTCAGAAAAAAGACGAGAAATGTTAACTCTTTCATTTCTTTTCCTTTCATCACTGAGCCAAAAAAGTATGCGATAAAATATAAGATCTGTTTATGATATGTCTGGACATTTACACCAACTTTAATCATATATATTCTCCAAGTGGAGTATTAATTTCTCAAGAGTTTTGTGCTCAATATATATTTTGTGGACTGTTATAGCAGCTTTAATCATTTACAATTTTTCCTTTTACTATGGATTGAGTTGTGTTTTATTTTCTATTTAAATCTATTTTTTATCGAATTCATCCAAGTCAAGGAGTGTTGGTGTAAAAGGCTGATTTTGAGTCTTTATCTCACAAAGCCTGATCCCTTATTCTTTTGGTAAAATTTAGGTGACAACAGGGTTTTTGTTGGTGTAAAAGGTTGCTTATATAAATCAATTATTCGGAAAAAAATAGATCCCAATAATGATTACAAGACATGTTAAAATGCAATGGCCACATTCTTCCAATAATTGGTACATGCTCCTTTTTGTCTTTCTGTATCTCTTGCTTTGCTTCCTTGCTGTGTGAATTATGAAACAAAGCACTGATGCAACCATTGGTTTGCTTTTTTTTTTTTCAAAAAAAATAAAATAAAATTGAGCCCTTTATTTTTAAGTCTAAGAGGTTGATTTGGCTCAGGGGAGCTTAATAATGACCCCAATTGGCATCATAGATACAGCCACCTATTCATTTGACCCGTTGATACTGGGTGTCCCTACGAGTTAGCTTTATGTTTTTCTTTTTTCTTTTTTATGCATCATGTTGAATATATAAAACAAATGTAATTAATCAGGTACAAATTAATACCTATAGCAAATGTCATGATTATATATCTTGATATTTTGACTATCCTAACTATCCATTTTTAATCATGATGATTATAATTTTCTGCATATGAAGTTATACAAAGAGTCAGGTCACAGGTTGCTCAAATACAGTACTAACAGACCATGCCACCACACTTTTACAATCCTACACAGACTTTTAAAATTTTAAAATTTCATTCTTAAAACTTCAATTTTAAACCTTAATTAATCTAAAACTTAAATTTCAAAACTCTTCTATTATACAACTATCTCAATCTAAAACTTGAATTTTAAAACTTAATCGCGCGAAGCGCGATCCGTTAGCTAGTTCCTATCAAAATGAAAAAAAAAAGAGATAATCAATACTACCTTTTTTTTATTTATATATATATATATATATATATATATATATAGAGTTTTGCTACGGTGAGTCACGACTCACAGAGCCTATGGTGAGTCGCAATCCAGACCGTGGGATCTGCTCCAAAAATCGTGCAGATCAATGAGATTGATTTGCGCTGGAGAGGCGCTGAATCTATTAAAAATTTCCGTTCCTTCTCTTTCTCTCTCCGTTAGCATCTCTTCTCTCCTCCTCTTTGCATCGTCTCTCTTTTTGAAGAACAATATCGACTCTCAGATCCAAGCCTGAGGCGCCTCCACAAACCCTAGAAAGCTGATAGTGGATCGGAGCCAGAGAGCGTCTCCTCGCGACGGTTGCCTCCTCTCTCCTCTCGTCACTGTTTCTTCCTCTCTCCTACCGCACGACTTGCCTCCGATCCATTTGAATAAGGTAGGTACAATCAAGCTTTGTCGAAACATTCTTGTATCTGGTCAAACCACTTTTAATGATTGTTGGTCAAGTGCATATTGTTGAATACTAGAATTATCTGGTATTATTTTTCTTACGAGAGATGGGGGACGATGGTTCTTTCCTTGACTAATTCCCCCTTTTTTCCCATTGTGCAATTGTACAGTGTTCCTAGACTAACATGCCTTGTATATTGCCTTCTATTTGATTGTTGTTGGTATCTCATTGAACTGAACATATTGCCTCCTCTCCCCTTAGTGATTTTCATTAATTCTGCCCATAGGCCTAACTGCCCATAGTTACAAAGAATTATTCTGATTTAAATTTCGCAAGTGTAGACTCCAATAGTGGAGAAATTTTCAAGCTGTTATTTAGGGTCCTTTTTGTAACACTGTAAGATGTTGATTGCAAATTTTATCCAATGTTGGTACATGAATTTCGGCCGAGTTGAGTTGACTGATGTAGTATTAGACTAGTATGAGACTGAATTTATTTTGATAACCTCAATCATGGATAATATTACATTTATCTTTTAATTTTCAATTCTTTCAGGGCTTTTTGATAGGCAAATGGATGCATGACACAAACAATATTCGAATTTTCTCCAAGTTGGAACTATTAATCTTTCAGAACAATATTTTTGGGAATTCTGCTTGAGTCCAATATGACATATGTAGGAGGCATGACAAAAATATTCAAATTTTCTCTTTTTTTTTTTGGATTTTATTTGGATTTTTTCAAATTGATTGGTGCTGGTTTCTTTATTATAGTGCTTGAATTGCTGTATGGATATTCTCCTTTAGTGTATGGATATATATTTTTTTTTTATTGATCTGCTGTTTGAGTTGTAACAAAATGTGTGAATAACTTATAGTTGATTAGTAAAGCTATACTTTGTATGCATAGAATTTACCAACAGAAAAACTAGTGCATTATTTGACAAAATATAAGATGCACATGATACATGAAGCAATTCTACAAAACATGAAACATGCGCATCCAAGATAAGTAAACATATGAAGCAGTTGCTTGACTAACAACTTTTGCATCAGAATTGTCAAAAACTTGAATCAAGTACAAAAACAAAAAAAAAGAAATATTGCTCGATGAATATGTTGTTTCATTTAGTGAATATAGCCATAGTTATAGGTACATCCAAGTGTTATTTGACAAAATGTTGTTTGTTGTAAACGCCAAATACAAATTAAACACAACAATCTTTGTCCTTACCAATCAAACAGCTAAACAAATAAGCCAATAAAATTAGCACTGTACCAGCACATTAAAACAACATATAAATTATAGTGGAATCAGTTTTAATTAGAAGCCAACTACTACAACCAGTACATTCCTAATTAGCATACACAACATCTATAATTAGTAATATATAGACAGCTATAATTAAAATAACTTGATGCTAGCGCCCCCTCAGAGCATGACTCTGGTCCAAATGAGCAAGTTCACCCCAACCATCTTTGTTTTTCTGCACTATTGTACAAAGAAATAGTAATTATTACCTTCAGGTTCATACATTTCAAATCAGCATGTACAAATTTTAGTCAGAAGCGATAATGATTTCAAAAAAAAAATAATAATAATATACAATCAGGTTATAATATGATTCAAAATCCATCAGTCAGGTTGAACACCACTACCATATGCTTCTAGAGAGAACAATTTTGAGTATAATTGATTTTACCAATCTCAAAAGAAAGTAAATTTCAACACACTTAGGATCTTTACGTGCCTGAAATTACCACATACAAATTTCAAAAATTAACCAGAATCGGGCATCAGATTGTAAAAAGGAAAAGAAGGAGATAGGCTTATCAAATCGTGAAGAGGAAGAAGGGACCTATTGTTGAGCTAAATTTGCAATACACCCCGCAATAAAGAGATTAACAAAAATGAGATATTAAAGTGGGAATATCATTCAATCCAGTAACTGATGCGACCTCTATAATTATGATGTATCACTGAAGCAATCAATCTGAAAGCAACAATCTTACCAGCATAGGGTTTCGAGTTGGAGAGAGAGAGATACCTTGTCAGAGTTCCATATATAGTAGAGAGATAGAGAGGCGCGATGGATCGAGAGGGGGTTTTTGAGAGAGAAAGCAATAGTGACGAGAGGAGGCAACGATCGCGAGGAGAGAGGAGGCAACCGTCGCGAGGAGACGCTCTCTGGCTCCGATCCACTATCAGCTTTCTAGGGTTTGTGGAGGCGCCTCAGGCTTGGATCTGAGAATCGATATTGTTCTTCAAAAAGAGAGACGATGCAAAGAGGAGGAGAGAAGAGATGCTAACGGAGAGAGAAAGAGACGGAACGGAAATTTTTAATAGATTCAGCGCCTCTCCAGCGCAAATCAATCTCATTGATCTGCACGATTTTTGGAGCAGATCCCACGGTCTGAATTGCGACTCACCAGAGGCTCTGTGAGTCGCGACTCACCGTAGCAAAACTCTATATATATATATATATATATATATATATATAGTAGCCCTCACCTTTTGTTCCGTGTCCACATAAAAGCTAGTATTACAATTCATATGCGTGATAACTAGGGGTGTCGAACGTTGAAAACGGCAACGGAATGACTCATTTCGTTTGCCGTTTCGTTTCGACAACGGTATGTACGGGAACGATTCTTTAACCGTTCCGTTTGGACGGAACGTGACGGAACGACTCAATTTCTACTATGTTCCACAGAAACCTATGACGAAATGCATTCTGTTTACCGTTCCGTTTCGGAAATGAAATGAAAACTTCTAACCGTTTCGTGTTCCGTCGAAACGGAACATGCACGGCACACGATAAACGGTATACCGCTTGCACCTCCAGTGATAATAGGTAAAAATATATATTACAACGTAATAACACGACACGTATAATTAGCCGGTGACGAGTTCGAGCTAGCTGGCTAGTATGAATGATTATATTGTACCTTGGTTCGCTCTTGTTCAAAGAGCTTATTGACAACCTCAAAAGTAGGAGGCGCACCATGCCTCCATTCAGTGTTAATGGCTTCCTCTCCGGTCAAATGAGACCTATACTTATCACCCTCCATGAACCTAGCTTAGAATTATAATTTGATACCGGATAGCTATCGAAGATATGTGTGCTAGCTAGCGTGACCAATGTCTCTTTTATAGTGGGCGGATTTGACCGATCGAACAAGTTGGTACAACTAGCCAATATTTTTATTAAACATTTTGTTAAAATGGGATCTGAGAGTACAATTCTTTATTGTGGGTTATCTGCTAGCTATAGTTTTGTTCTCGCACAGTATAGTCGCACTTCCTTTTAATTCGAGCAATTGCATATGTTCCTACTGAATTATTCTAAATCTAAAATATTATAAAAACGTTGGTTGCGTCTTCAAGTAAAACCGTAACTATTAAAATTAGTATACTTCATCAAAATTTTAAGAGTCTATTAAGTAACCAGCAAATTTATCAAGTATAGTAATTTGTATTTGTTCCAATTATTTTATTTGACGGTTTTAAAACAACATAATTTATTAATTGATGTGTTTTTGGCGATGCATTTAGCGCACCAGTAAGTACGTATACCAGTATTTCTAAATGGTGCTGCTTTTATCAGCGTATTTTCTTTTCAAGCACTCCTTTGAAATTTAAATGACAGAATTGGCTCCTACGTGCTATGTAGATTTCAATATTATCACAAGAATTCTTTCAATTGAACATTTACGGTGAAATCCGTTTCTATATCTTGTTGTGTATATACTTGTATCTATTGATTTTGTATAACTTGTATAATCTGATTTCAGTTTTGCAATTCAGTTAAATTGGCATGTACCAACATGGAGCAAATTTGATAAACAATTAATAGAGATCCAAAAATATATAATGCATAACAAGAACGATAAATTATTTTTAAAAAAAGTGTAAATTAATAAGAAAAAAGTACTTATATTTAAAAAGTAGGATTAGGTGACTGCATAAGAAAAATCTAATGGTGTCATTTGGATGGGTTAGGAATAGCGTAGGAATAACATAAATTTAGAGAAAAATACTATTCACGGAAATTGTGGGAAGAGACTATTCCGGGAATAGGAAATGTTGTTTGGATGGTGAGTTTATGAATGACATTGTGAAGAGTGTTATTGAGATGAAAAGTAATGAGAAAAGTGATATTGGGAAGAGTGTTATTGGAAATTGTGTTAGGAATGAAATTGTCTATTTCAAAAGTGTTTGGATGAAAAATTTAGGAATGAAATTGCCTATTTCGGAAATTGCCTATTTCCGGCTATCCCAAACGACACCAATAAGAATAAACCTGAATATGAAAAAACAATTAATAAAAAAATATCATAGTTGATATAATAGAGATAATTTGTCTTTTAATATTTTGAAGAAGAATACCGTATGAAATTACCGTTATGGTGTTATTATTTAGAGCAACGCCCTTTAATTTTCAACTCAACTGAATTTAATATTTTGAGCGACTTTCTGTTTCTTGAATTCTCCTCCCCAAAATTAATCACCGCCTATTCACATGCATGATTCCATCCTAATAATTCACGTTACAGCTAAACTACTTTTCAACATGAAACTTGGTCACATTAAAAATAACCACTTTCCAGTAAAATCATGATACACGTTTTGAGTGATATTTTGTTTCTCATCCCCAAATCCCAACGGACGTACCTTCGACGGTAGGGCTATGCCGCATGCATGATTCCATCTAATAGTACCTTTTAAAAAAATATACTTCGAAACTAAATTGCATTAAACATTTTCACAATAAATCTAGATGACTTGTCAGCGCGCAGTATGCATATGAAGAAGTACTATGTAAAACGAATATTGAATTCTCCATTTGCACAAGTGAAGGAAAAATGGGTTTAAACTATATATATAAAAAGAGCAGATTTTGTTGTTGCCCTAACTCGCCATGACACCTTCAATTTTCAAAATCAATTAAATTCAACAAGGTCAACAAAATCTATCGCAATATGCGGAGATAGGACGTTACATGGTAGTCCGTTATGAGTGATTTCAATTTTCTTAAACCCAAATTGTGCGCCTTTGCCTATGGCACAGTCCCCAGCCAAAATACAACTAAAATATGAGAATTTCTTACATTAAAATATACGACTACATCAATATTGCCACACATATTGCGATAGATTTTATTGACCTTGTTGAATTTAATTGATTAAAATATGACGGCATCTCAAATATTGCCACACACACCTTTTCGTTGGCCTAATATATACAACAATGTTATCATGAACTCTTTGTTTTATTTATTTTTTTAAATATTGTTATCATGAACGAGCAAATTATTTGATCCAATATTCTCACACGGATGAGATTGCTTATTCGTTGGCAACGAATAAGCTTAAATGTTCCATAATATATGTTTTCCGAATTATTGACAATTTATGATTTAATCCGCAAGCAACTTAATTCACCATAGAGTTTATTGCGGGAAATGTCAATAATTTGATATTTTAATGTTAATTTACGTTTCGTTATACACTGCATATATCAGGGGTTGCAAATTCAAATGGCTGAATAATAATAATAATAATAATAATAAACTTCAGTCCAGTTAAATAATAGAAATGAAAATCTCCCATTTTCTTTTGCAAGCATTTTTTTTATATATAAGCGTACAATTAAAATCGCGGGCAAACCTTATATCTCAAAAATATACATTGCCATAAACATTGTCCATAATGTTAAGAGAATGTTGAAATTTAAATTTGAAATACTGTTGTCATTTGACAATGTATAGTTAAAAATATATCCAAAATGTTAAACCCAAACAAAAAATAAGAAAATGAACATAATTTTAAATTTCACAATATATTAATTATTATTTTGAAAATAGCTAAAGGAACTTTATAAAAACTTGTCGATATATAGGTGAAACAAATATTTAGAGGACGTTGCGGTAAAACTATAGATCCAAAGTTTCAAACTAAGCTCACTGATCTAAGGACCAAAAATAGTCCAGCAAAAAGGGTGTTACGGATGAAATGATTCCAAGTCCGGACATGTGCAGAGGTTGCATTCATTATTAAACATGGCTAATAAGGATATCTCCAATATTCCTTCATTTTCATCTTCCCTGAAAATCATTAATGAGGATAACTGTAACACTATGAACTTTTATTAACTGATAAAATAAATAATTTGAATTTTGATCATAACTTTAGCAACGAAATTATGTTATTTAAAATAATAATAATAAATAATAATTCCATAAACTAAGAAAGTTGTCATGACATAAAGCGATATAAATTTCATGAAAACAATGTGATTAAGAAACTAAAACAAAAAAAAAAACTATAAACAATCTTAAGTTTAACGTACAGTAAAGATTGACTAAATTATGTAAATTAACTTACGAAAGTATCAAATAACGGAAGCCCAAATTATTAGAGCAGAATTAAATTAAATTATGAAATTTATAACCTTAAGATCAATTACGTTTAAGTTTCTGATTAAATTGGGCCGTTGGATGGAGAGATTTAATTCTGAATTATGCTGAGCCGTCCGATCTCTTTTGATTAAATTGGGCCGTTGGATGGAGAGATTTAATTCTGAATTAAGCTGAGCCGTCCGATCTCTTTTGATCTAGTCTATCGGACCCCAAATGAATTTAGTTCAAATTCCCTTTATTCTTTCTCTCTTCTTCTATCCTTTTCGGATCCGAAACCTCTCTCCTTCTCCTCCGTGCTTATCTCTTCACTCGACCTCATCCGCTCCTCTTCTTCTGGATTGGCTAAAAGTAAAAGAGAAGCTTCTTCTCCGTTAGATGGAGATCGTGTGTATCTCCCTCGACCCATATTTTTCTCTCTCGGTTGATTCCTGTCCGCATGACGAGGTGGCTACGCTTGATTGGAGTCACGTCTGTCTTTTCCTATAAATATGTGTTAGAATATAATTAGATTAGATTAAGGATTGGTTAGGTAGGAGATATTGAGATTGTATCATGATTGGAGATTGATATCAATAAAGACTATAGAGGGTTGGTAGGAGATGTATAGTTGAAGATGGTTATCATTAGTTTTAGAATTGGTCTATATAAAGACTCTCATGCTTGTAATCATTTGAATCAATTCAATACAAAATCTATTTCCTATCATGGTATCTGAGTCAGTACTATACTGGAATTAGGCTCACGCCTAATCCAGGAATAATGATTTTCTAACCCACCTATTCCACCTAATAAAAGAATAAGTAGTTCTTTCTCTTTCTATTCTAGTATAACTTCAGATCTAGTCTACTATCTTTTTCTTTATCCAAGAATAAGCTACTCCATCACTACTATTCGCTTTCTACTGAATCAGATCTTTCGATCTAAAAACACTATTCCCGACCTATTCCCCATCTCTCTCCAACAGATCTGATCTGAGCTGATCGTCGACGCACCACCACTCGCCTCGCCGCGCAACCGAGCTCCGTACACTCCGACATCAGCGCCGCCTCGCACCGCTCCACACGCCTCTCTCTTTTGTACCCAATCCGGATCCAAGATCGCTGCACCACCGAGCATCTCATTCAGCACCTGCCGTCGCCAAGCACGACCTTCGTCTCGCTAGATCGGTTCCACCTCGAGGTTGCCTTTCTGCTCTCAACGACGCCGCACCACCACCACCACGTGGCCACCTAGACGTGCTGTGCATCCTCTGACCTATTCGTTAGGCGGATCTGACCATCCGATTTGTGACGGGCCACATCTCAGCTTCGATCCGTTTCACAAGATCTGACCCGCTTCATCTCTCAACGCATTCGCCAGGTCGCAGCCAAGCTCAGCCATGGCGCCACTTATCGGGTCGCTAACGGGTTCAATCTGGTGTATAGGTGAATCTATGGATGTTCTGACAAGAAACACGAAAACAAAAGAGGAGAACACTCTGACAAAGAGTCGGAGTTCAGGTTTACTCAAAACAACTCTTTGGGCTTGCACAATACTAGGCCTTTTCATTTTCTAATTGCTTAGCCCATCATCTTTTTGTTCGTACATGAATTGAATGAATGAGGCCCAAAGAAAACCAGAGTGCTTAGCGGTAATCTCTGCCTACCATTACAGAACCCGTCCAATTCAAAAAAAAAAAAAAAAGCCACAAATGCATTTGACTCCTCTTTTCTTTTTCTAATTAATCTTGTTGCTCAAACGAGCCAAGATCACGAGGACTCACACGAGCCTCTTCACAAACATGCTAGGCAAAAAGCCATTGTGAAAGCATGCATGAGCCAAAAGAGCTCCCTCTCTTCTTCTTGAGCCAAAAGAGCTCGATCTTTTTCTTTCTTTCTTTTCAAGGAGTACAATGCAAGTTGGCAATTCAATTTCGACAAGGATCGAACCATTTCGAAGATGACAAGCTCAATCGTGTGCGCCCCTACGATGAGCTTGAGGGGATGTTAGAGTATAATTAGATTAAGGATTGGTTAGGTAGGAGATATTGAGATTGTATCATAATTGGAGATTGATATCAATAGAGACTACAGAGGGTTGGTAGGAAATGGTTATCATTAGTTTTAGAATTAATCTATATAAAGACTCCCATGCTTGTAATCATTTGAATCAATTCAATACAAAATCTATTTCCTATCAATATGTTACCCTCTTTCTTTTCTCTTCCTTTCGGTACACGCCGTTCTGATTTCTCCCTCTCTCATTTACTATCGGCTTCAATGGAGTTGGTGATGATGGACGGGTGTTGGGAAAGGGAGACGACTAGATGCTGAGCTAATATTGATGGGTTGATGATTGAGGTATTGTCCTCAATTTCACTTCAGTTTCTGGAATTTTCCTTCATCCGTTGCTGCGTGGAGTTAAGATTAATACTTGTTTGTGCTACCTAAGCCTTGTAATGCCTACTAGAGATGGGTACAGATGTGGTACCTCCTTCCTTCGGTTCTGGTACGAAAGCCCTTCAGTAAAAGAGTAGGGGTTATTATGCAAAAAAAGCAATTGCTAAGTCTGTCGGGTTTCTAAACCTTGTTGGATCCTGAACCCGACCCGTTTCTCTCATAGATACTTTTTGTTGGATTTCCCGATTCATATACCCCCTTCCGTTTGATCACAAATCTGTTGTCCTGTTATATGTTATCCTCTCGCTAGTGTGTAAACAGGTTGTGTCAGAAGTTGCAAACTTTGCTCCTCTATGTACTTGTCACTTGACTGAATTTTATGAAATCTTTTCCCTTGCTTAGCCGAGACTACTTACTTAGCTTTTATATATATGTTAAGAACAAACTAAAAGATGACTAAATTAATAATGTACGTAAGGCTTGTAGAAATGGATAGTTGATATGAAATGAGTAATTAAGTTGATGGACAAATATAAATTTTCAAATGAATTAATCCACGTTATGATTTGTACGTAAATAATGATTTAACAAGATAACAATTGGTTGAAGTATTTGATAAGAGAAGAGAGGGGAAGGTAAGACAGTGGAGGAGGTATGACCACGTCGCTAATTGTGGCTTGTGGCTGTGAAAGCTTTGCTCGAACAGAGGAATGTAAGAATTAATCGAACTTGAATGCGGAAATAAAACCAAAATCGAGATTACCTCCAGCCATTGCTTGTCAAGGAATTGTTGATTGAGATTGCTGTAACCAAAGGGCACTACTGGAACCGATGACCTTCCCTTGCATTGATGGTGAACTCCGGAAAATCGGTCCAGACCTCGTCTCCCTTTCTTCTCTCTTTCTCTTTCTCACTGATGCCTTATGTGAAAAATAGAGAGGGGAAATGACAACTCACATCTGTCCATCACAGAAGGATGCCATATATAACAGGCTATTATCACTAAAAGGTGCAATCCAATAATTAGAATCAAGGGCTGAGATCACTCCATTTAATTAATTAATTAATTAAATGTTTACATTCTCCCACTTGATCTCTGCACTTATTATTGTACCCTAAACTTGAATGTTGGAAGAAAAGAAAATAAAATACACGAATCATGGCAGTAAGTCCCCTTTGTATGAGTATTACCTTCCATGCATTACAATGCACTCTATAATCCTTTATCCAACCTTTATGTGATAATATTTACTTTATGAATAAACCCGATGTTTATTCTAGGTCTATCTTTATAATGTAATTCTCAACCTTTATGATCAATATATTTCATATATGTGCGCACAATCAACATGAGAAAAACATCTATTCTTTATGAAGAGTTTCATACTTCCAATCGTACGATTATTTTACTTCATTATAGGATCAACTCCTATATCCGCTGTATGATCTTTGAATTTCCTTAATTGTACAATATTCAAATGATCAACCTGCATTTATTCTGTGTGAGTATACTTAACGACCACTTAATTCTCCTTGATGCGTTCTGTCTTAGCCATATACTTAATGTCGACTTAACTTTACTCGACTTTCACTTCTTGACTAGAAAGACTACAGTAGAATTACTTACACAGAATCTTTAATGGCCTAGATATAGAATCCATGATTCTAAGCCTTGAAATAAAACTCTTCAACCATCACGGGAAGAAGTCTCAAATACACAATGAACTTTCCCTTATAGTTAAGGTAATAATAAATGTCTATGACACTTCTTTATGACACAGATTCATCAGCTATAGCAAATCCTGAATTCGATTTTGAAATCGATATAGTCAATTTGTGTACCCATATACCTCTAACTTATTAGTTCATTGATACATAAGCATATTATCTTTAACACCTTAAAGAGTAATCATTACTTTCTTAGCAATTTCTAGTGGTTCATCCCCTTATTACCTTAATAATGATCTAACATTCCATCGATAAGAAATATGTCAAGTCACGTGCACAAACTTGAACTATATATTATGCTTCAATCTGAAGCGCATGGAATGTTTGCCATTTATTCCTATTCTGAGTTATTCCGAGGATACCATTCAAACTGAATCTATCACCTTTAAAATATGTGCTTAACTAGATGAAAATTTTTCTATCTGAAATCTTTCTAATACCTTATTGATATATGCTTGATGAGATAAATCAAGAATATCTTGATTTCCATCTCCATGGATGTTTATGTCTATAACATAGGAACCTTTATCCATATCATTCATAACAATATTTTAGAAAGAAATTATTTCACCTAACCGTCCTTTATCCTTAATTGCAAGTAGAATATCATCCACATATAAAACAAGAATAAACCTGACTCCCACTAACCTCTTGGTATATACACATCAGTTCATGATATTTTTCTTCAAAACCGTATGAAGAAATAACTTCATTGAGCTTTAAATACTAGTGGAATACTTGTTTTAATCCTCATATGGATTTCTGTAACTTGCACATTAAATGCTCACTACCTCTCTAGAAGAAACCTTATGGTTGTTCTATACAACGAACTCCTCTAGATTATCGTTAATATTGCAGTATTACATCTTTAATGTAACTCGCAACAAAAATGAGTTACTAATGCCAAAATTACATGAAGTGAATCTTTCCTTAATACAGGATATATAAAATCTTTGTGTAATCAATTACTTACACAAAAGTAAATCCCTTTGGCATTATACCGTAACATGAACTTACTGCAATGTCATTAATTATAAAATGTAAAAGAATTATTCTCAACACTTATACCTTAATAAGAGACTTGTAGATAACTACATTTTACTAGGAATATATGGTCTTCCCACATTATTAGATCATCTTAACATTGAATTCAAATATTCAATTTGATCTATCCATATATCATTGGCCAACCGTGGAATGTCAATCGTTGGATTATCAATATTCATAGAACCTGAAAGAATACAATCCAATTGTGCATTAGAGGAAACTTTTATGATCATCAAACTGATCACTCCCACTAATCTGACCATTCTCTAGAACTTAACATTTCTAGACTTCACAATCCTAGTTAGATTTGATGACAATTATAATACATAATCCTTGGACTTCCTGGCATATCCAATAAAATACCACTCAAGGTATTAGAATTGAATTTCTTCTCTTGTTGATTAAACACACTTACTTTCGTATGACAGTTCCATATGTGTACTTGCTCAAATTCAATTTCCAAACCTTAATTACTCAAATGACAATTTGAGAATCACCTTTATTGGAATTCGATTCTGATTGTACACAACAGTCTTAAGTGTATTTATCTAAAGAGACTTGAGTAGTTGTGAACTACTCATCCTATTGCTCATCATGTCCAACAATGTTATGTTTCTATATTCCGCTATGCCATTTCGATCCAGAGACCCCAGGCATTGTGAACTGGGCATCATTCCCATTTCCTCATGGAACTTACCAAAACAGACTATGTATTAGTCCCCATCTTCTATATATCTACTATAAAACTTATCATCTCTATCTATTTTCTCACAATCTCCATTTGCTTACCGCATTGTTTCTCTACGTCCTGCCTTGATAACCTTAAAGACATGTAGAGTTACAAATATTGTGAGTAATATCAATAAAGGAGATGAAAACGGGCTTTTATACTTGATGCAATCTCACTTCCTTTTATGTCAGCAGTAACAAGAATACAACCTTTATCTTTCTGCTTGACTTAGATTGCTTGCCCTAATAGTCATTATCCTTCTTGTTATTTCACATTTCAATCATATGAACACTTTCATTTTAGTCCTTATCAAGTTATTCTCTTCCTTAATACACATGGTCATAAATTCATTGATTGACCATTTTACCTTATATGTGTTTTAGGAGATTAAACTAGACAAGTGTCCATAATGAAATACACAAGAAATGACTTAAAAACCTTAATTTTAGACTCTTTAGTTGAGCAATTACATCCTACATTTTAATTATGTGTCTTCACACACCTATAATGGTAGTAAGCTTTTAAGGACGTTAACTATATGATGAGAGATTAACTTGCCTTAGTAAAGTAGACAAATTACTCATCTAACCTTAAGTAAGACCTCCACATTGTTATGCTCCTCAACCTAACCACAAATACTAGAGAGAGCTTATCCTTTATGAACATGATATATTTAAGCGGATACATCGCGCCCACTGTTCATAATATTCCATGTTCAAACGCTCATCCTCAAAGTTGGTTATCCTGGTTGATCCTTTTGGATAGCAAGATCAATGTCTTTACAATTCAAATGAAGGAGAACAGTATCCTTCAGGTCTTATAACTAATATTCCTCAACTCAGAACATACATATATATCATTTCTAAAGGGGATTCTGCTATTCCTTATGAAACTAAACTGATACATGCCTATACTTTATATTGAGACATAACCTTATACTTAATTTACCAGATGTAAACTAAGTGCACAACCTTATGAATCAATTTCCTGCACAATATTACCTGTGGGCTAAATACCGTGCTTTGACTCTAAATGTAATTAAACATTAAACATTTATGAATCAAGTTCCTACATAGTATTACCTGTGGGCTAAATACCATGTTTTGATTCCTTATTCCTTTATGTTATAACTAGTTAACTATTTGTCTAATCTCAATTTCTGTGGGTAGATTAAGATTTATAATTAACTATTATATCCTAATAAATTATAGTAATTTCAGCCAATAGTCCTGTGGGACGATATTAACTTCACCAATACAATTTATCACAATTTATGTTTTTTCTACCTAATGTGATTTATAGAAACACTATACATATATATACCTTAACACAATTGAAGATGCTGTGGCTATTCCTCAATTTCAATTTTTATATATTAATTACTAGACATAACCGAAACTCATCTACATCTAGATGAAATGAAATGGTCAGTTTCTAAACTTGATTGTCCACTAAGGACATGTTATAGACATCAATACCAACACAGATTGTAACCTTATGTAACTTTCCGCTATGACATGTATTGCACCATTACAACTATCTGTTACTAAACCAAAAGGCATTAACGTCAATCCTGACCAGGATCATAGATTATAATTACTAAAATCTATACTCGAATAATCTTTATACACAATTTCCTCCATGTCCTTTATAAATACAATTTGTGTAATGCCACTATACCATATGTATAGCAAAACAAATTTGATTGTATAATCAATACAATGCTTGTAAGACCGTGATAGTACTAATAGTGTAACTTTAACAGTATGATGACCTGTGGGCTACATCAATACTTTACTGCTATAGTACTACACAAACATAGCATTTATCCTTTATGTATTGATAATTCAATTTCTAACGAAAAAATGCCAACCATTTTTCTAACACAAATTCATATTTGGCAAATTGTTGACTATTCTATAGAATTTCCTAATAACTAGAGATTAATCCTAAACCTTTATTACAATTCAGAATTTCTTATCTGTCAATGGAAAGAATCCTTATAAATCCATGACAAATTCTGATTGTATCCAATATGACTATCATAAGATAATCTTTAACCTTATATTTACTTAGAACCTTATAAGTAAATAGTATGTATTCCAAATACCTAATATAATTATCATCTAGATAATTCCTATACCTTAGGTTATGCTTGGAATATCATACTTAGTTGAGTTATGCCCTTAAATTTCGTGAAAATATCATTCCCAAATCTTGCGGATCACAACCAACATGTTGTGGATCGTAGAACAACTCTACGGGTCGCAGCCTAATGCCACGGATCGCAACTAATTATTGCATAATGCAACATAAGGTTTGAAATCTCAAATCTGGGTCCTACGGGTCGTGGCCAAGTTCCGCGGGTCGCAGCCAAGTGCGAAAAGGCGCTACCAGAAATCCTGACAGTCTGAGCACTCTCTGGTAAAATGGCCAAAACTTTCTCTATACTGATCCGTTTTACAAGTTCTTGGACATTCTGGAAACTAAACTTAAAGCCCTTTCCAACAAGATAGATTTCAACCAAAACAAGTTCATAGATCGAAAGTTAAAGCCCTCGTAAATCAGACTAACACTGGCAGATCCTGACAAACTGTCAGACTGTCCTATCTTGTAGATAGCATATCTCACTCATCCTTGATCGGATTTAAACAAATAAATACTTTCTGGAAAGGTCTATGAATGAACTATAATCCAGTAAAATTTCATGTCAATCCAAATTACAGAGTGAGAGAAATTTGACCCGCACCCCACAAGGGTCAGAATTTCCAGAAAACAGACTGACTGACAACATCTGATTTCGACCCTAAATTCTCACTGTATTTTTGCTTGTTTACTGAGATCTTGTCTCTATAGAAAGTAGACTTAAAGATCTTTCCAACACCGAAAATTTCACTCAAATTGAACAAGTAAAAGTCAAGAAACACCTTAATGAAATCAGACAATCAGAAAAATCTGTTCCTGACAGAATCTAGGGTTTCCCCCTAATTCCTCCATTAAATCACAAAATTAAACACAAAAGAACTCTAATCAACAATCAAGACACAAGCAAGACAGAGGCGTTACCGCTCTGATACCAACTGTAAGAATTAATCGAACTTGAATGCGGAAATAAAACCAAAATCGAGATTACCTCCAGCCATTGCTTGTCAAGGAATTGTTGATTGAGATTGCTGTAACCAAAGGGCACTACTGGAACCGATGGCCTTTCCTTGCATTGATGGTGAACTCCGGGAAATCGGTCCAGACCTCGTCTCCCTTTCTTCTCTCTTTCTCTTTCTCACTGATGCCTTATGTGAAAAATAGAGAGGAGAAATGACAACTCACATCTGTCCATCACAGAAGGATGCCATATATAACAGGCTATTATCACTAAAAGGTGCAATCCAATAATTAGAATCAAGGGCTGAGATCACTCCATTTAATTAATTAATTAATTAAATATTTACAAGGAAAGGACATGTCGTCCTCGTGCCAACGACACAGCCAAGCAGGAGGTGTCTTTCTCTCAATTGCCAACTTAGAAGTCACCGTAAGCTCACCCAATTAGCTCTCGACACAGAGAAGCAAGAGATAGATATCGAGAGAATTTTTCGAGTGAAAGGAACAGAGGAAAAAGAGGACTGCTCGGCGAGCTGCTTGCCTGCTTGGGAGAGACGAGTCTTTCTCTCGACACTTTTATTAAAATATACTCGGATCTTCTGTGGCAGTAACCATACAGCTAACCGAGTAGTGAACTACTGATAATTTAATTTTGTAAATTAGCTATTTCATCAAATAATTAAATTAGACCTAATCAGATGTCATATCTATGTGAAAATTATACAGAAAATTTCTAGAATTTACGGGGAACATTTTCATGTCCTCAGATCAGAAATTCATGTAAACTTTACTGTTACAGTCACGAGTGTAACAATAATATTTCCTTTATTTCTTGATTTACCATTCATCTAATCTTATAAAAATTATTATCAGACACACAAGGACTTGGTTTAGCATACGACAGTCACGAGTGTTGCAATAATATAATTTAATAAGAAGAAGAATTAAAGCTTTTCATCCCGATGATCATATTTAGTACTGCAATTGCAATATCTTGACAATTAATACATGTCTCAAAATTACACTGATGATCCATTATATATAATCGAAGTTTAGATCCCAGATTGTTTTGGACAACCTACTAATATTCCACAGTCACTGTCAAGCTCTCTAACTAAAATATATATATTGGTCAACCCAAAAAAAAAAAAAAATTGATTGACAGTTTAGACTTTTGACGATCCATTTAGTTAAAACCAGTTGGTTCATACATTTCCCGACAGGTGGATGAAAGCATAAATGAATTTCGCGAGTCACATTATTGAATTGTTGTATATGTAGAGAAGTAATTATTATACTATGCTGAGAGTGCTGTGCAATATCATTTTAAGGAAAGGTTTTCTCCTCACATAGTACCGGCTCTGCACTTTTCGTTCATTGATTCGTCTCTAATCAACAATTATTACGATATTATGTTTGATGTACTGGCGAGGTGAAATTCGCTTTCACAGAAAAATTTACAAAGGTGAAAATTGAGAAAAGACTTGATGGCAAAGTGCACACAAGAGCAGTGCTTCTTACCGGAAAGTACTGCATTGATTTCAATAATTAAAAACTACCACATTATAGGACCGAACTTGGGCAATTGCATTGATACAAAACAAATAGTACCATATCATTTCTTCAAAATAAGTACCATATCATAGGACCAAATTGAAACAACTGCATTGACATAAAATAAATAATACCACATCACAGGGATCATATATATTAAAACACACAGCAAATGGCAAAACAGTACCCGAATGTAAAACAACACGATATTCCATACCAATATTAACCCATGCATGCAACTAATAGATCTGGCTAATACAACCATTAATTACTTAATCATTAGTGACATCTTCAAATACTTGTACTTCGATCACTTAATGCTTTAAGACAGGGCAGCCCAGACTGTTGTGAGTTAATGTAGAAGTAGTTTCGTTTGCATCAACAATAATAGGGCCTTTAATTAGACCTGCTAAGAGCTCTCCAGGATCGTAGTAGATCTCTATATCTTCTGCTCTCAGCTTATGATCAACCTGCACAAAAAAACCCAGGAAAATCCTTTTATGCGCCTAATTAAGTTTTTCCTTTTATTTCCTTAATTTTGTATCTTTTTCCTGAATGATCTTTTGGATGCAATATAAGTTAAAATATTTGTTGCCTTAACTACAGCAACACCAAACATTTCCACTACTTCACCTGTAGGCGCATGCCCTTTGAAAGGACCTTCCATGTACCCCCGGTGCCTGAACTTGAACGTTATCACTGGTGGGCCTGAGTACACAGCTATCACCTCCCAAGCAAACCCTCGAGGGAATGCCGACCGAATGTCTCATCACAGGTCTTATATATATGCCAACATGTCGTCAGGTAGTGAGCTACCAAGAAAGACGTTGTAACTTGTAAGAGCCTATCTCAAGCGTCTCCTTAGCTGAGCATGGCTTCCTACCGTTGACCGAAAAGGTGAACTTAACAGGATTGATCGACTTGAAGTCTTCAGCCGTGTCTTATGTGAAACCTCCATCTCAAAGGTCTTTATTGTGTTTTGCACTATCTCCTCCAATTATCCCTTAGGCCATTCCTATCAACATGACAAAAGAAGGGATCAGTACCTTTTTTTCCGAGTCCAGATACAACTATTACAATTGATATGCCTGATAATAGGTAAAAATATTACAAACGTAATAACATGACACGTATTAGCAGGTGATGGGTTCGAGCCAGTGTTTTCAAAACCCTACCGCTTACCGGAAAATTTTGGTAATACCGGGTACCGGAACAGTGACCGAAATGGCGGTATCCGGTATTGTGAGACAAAATACCGGAAATTTTCAGAAAAAACCAGGAAATTTTTTGATTTCGGCTATATGGCCGGTATGAGTGCCGGTAAGAAATTGAAATCATTGGTTCGAGCTAGCTAGCTAGTATGAATGATTATATTGTACCTTGGTTCGTTCTTGTTCAAAGAGCTTATTGACAACCTCAAAAGTAGGAGGCGCACCATGCCTCCATTCAGTGTTAATCTCTTCCTCTCCGGTCAAGTGAGACCTATACTTATCACCCTCCATGAACCTAGCTTAGAATTAATTTGATAATGGATAGCTATCCAAGATGTGTGCTAACTAGCGTGATAAATGTCTCTTTTATAGTGGGTTGACCGATCCAACAATAGCTACAGCTAGCCATTTTTATTCAATATTATGTTCAAATGGAATCTGAGCAGACAATTCTTTAGTGTAGGCTTATGTGCTAGTTTTGTACTCGCACTTCCTTTTAATTCGAGCTATTGCATATGATTCCTACTGAAGTATTCCAAAATATAAACAAGTCGGTTGCATCTTCAAGTCAAACCGTAACAATTAATATAAGATACTCCATCAAAATTTTAAGGAGTCTATTAAGTAACCAGGAATCAAATAATTAATAGCAATAATTTGTTCCAATTTTATTTGTAGGTTTTAAAACAACATATAATATATATATAGTAGGAATATCATGATTCATTGATGTATACTTGGCGTTGCATATTAGCTCACCATTACGTACACCATTTTTCTAACTGGTGCTCTACGAGCGTAATTTTCTTTTCAAGCACTCCTTTAAAATTAAAATGACAGCAGTACTGTTTAGATTAATTTTGATATTATATATCACAAGATTTCTTTTTAAGACAATTAAAAATTTAGGGTCAAATTAATCCGTTTGTTTATTTCGTTGATTCTATTGATTCTGTATAAATTGTAAATTTTGATTTTAGTTTTGCGGTTCAGTTAAATTGACGTGTACCAAAATGGAGCAAATTTGATAAACAATAGAGTAAGCATATACTGCATAACAAGAACGATAATTTTTTTTAAAACCCATGTAAATAATTAAAATTACTTCGAAAAATTGAAATTTAATTTAAGTACTTTATTTTATTTTGAGGGACTTAAGTACTTTAATTAATTAAAAACAGTAGGATTTGGTGACTGCAAATTATAAGAAAAGTCTAATAATTAAGAATAAACCTGAATATATAAAAATATTATAAGTAATATAACGGAGATAATTTGTCTTTTAGTATTTTAAATTTTTAATTGAAGAGGCGTCAAGAAATTACCGTTGTCTGAAGCAGCACCCTTTCCTAACCCAATTGAATTGAAGGTCTAAAGCATGGATCAGCAATGGCCAATGATCAGCCAACAATCCATCATACCCGCTTCGAGTGACTTTTGTTTCAGTCCCCAAAATGCGCATCATCGCCCCCAAACCGTGTACCTTCGACTATGTGCCTATATGCCCTATGCCGGCTATGCCACATGCTTGATTCCATCCAATTTTTAAAAAATAATTAGATACTAAATTGCATTAAAACCTTTTCAAAGTAAAAATAGATGACTTGTACTCAGCAATATGCATTTGAACAAGTATTTTGTTTTTGAAGAAATTTATGGGTCAAAGTTCATAACTTTTTTTTTATCAAAAGTAAAATATAATTACAATGCAAAAAGTTGCCAGTAAAGAAACAGAAAAAAAAAAGAAATTTAAAGCGTTGAGTAACTCTTGTAAACATTTTTTTAAAGAAACAACAATAGAAGGAGCCAGACACTAATGTTCAGTATTCTGTAAAATTTTCCAATCCAAATAGCTTCCTGCTGTAATGTGCTGGTAGAAAGAGTTTGTTTCCTTGAAGATTCTGTTACACCTCTCTCTCTAAACAACAGAGGAGATTAGAAAAAGTTATCTTAGAATGATAAGCTATTAATTAACTGGAGATGATAAGAGAGGGTTGTATCTGATCTCTTGGCCCTTGGGAATGATTGCCGTTTTGAATGGAGCACTTCCAGCAAGGTTTATCTGAAGAAGCAACAAGAGCCTGCTAAGTGATCTGCAGTCTCAGCATGACCGGCACACAAGCAGCATCTTGGCTAAGTTCCATCCTTTTCTCTGTGGTTTATTCAGTGTAGGCAGCCTGTCTGCAGCAGCTTCCAAGCAAGGATGAGCATTTTAGGAGGAACCTTTAAGGGCCAGATCAGTCTAAGGTCAGAGAGGGTGTAATGGTTTGATCCAATGACGTTATAAACTGAAGAGGTTTTGAAATTGGTGCCCAGCTTCCACAGTGGCTGGTCAGCATTTAAACAAGTATTGAATGATGAAACTATTAAAATTCTCCATTTACAGTCAATAAAGAAAAATGAGTTTAAACTTTAAAGCAATGTTTCGAAACCAGACCGGCCATCAATCGGGGAGGCTACCGGGTGGGCTAGTACACAGGTTTCTAACTGCGGTGAACCGGTGTCCGGATAGAGGTCCGGTTCCTGGTTTGGTCTGATTTTAAAAACATTGGGTTAAACTATATAAATAGAACAGATTTTGTTGTTGTCCTAACTCGCCATGACACCACCAATTTTCTGATCCATTTAAATTCAACAAGGTCAATAATATCTATCGCAACATATGCATGCGGAGAAAGGACGCTACATGGTAGTCGTTATGAATGATTTCTTATTTCTCAACACAAATTGTGCGCCTTCTCATATGCCAAAGCCCTCAGCAAGATCCGAACCAACAATGCTTTTGTTTTTTTTTTTTTTCTTAAAGGTTAAATTTAATGAGAATTTCTTATATAACAATATGACGACCGTACAAATCAATTTAGTTTTGTGGGACAAACGAAACAACCAACAAAACCGGCCTCTTTCATTTTATTTATTTTTGTTTAACCGTTATGCAAATTTTTAAGTATTTATGAATAAATTTTAATGAACTAGGAATTCTACATTATCAAACCAGCCGGTTATGCACATGAATCATACATAGTTGCACACTATGGACATCGTCAGCTAATACCTAGAGCTGCATAACGTTGATAAATGGCACGGAACAGGATGTTTCGTTTGCCATGTCATTAACGAAATGATTTCGATTTCGCAACCGTTTACCGTGCCACTGAGTAAACAAAACGATTTCGCTAAACGGCATGTACAAAAACATGTTAAAACACGTTAAACCGTTTCATTTCCTATGCCATTTGTCACTTCGTTAAGGAAACGATACGATTTTTTGTGCCACTTACCATTCGTTTCGGCCAAAACGTAGTGACAAACGGCATAACGGTTGCCGTTGACAGCCCTAGCTCTACCCGTTGGGCCAAGAGGCCTTGTTGATATTTTGCGCATTGTAAATTATTTTAATTTCATGAAATGACGGGTGTCATTGTTATTTGATTTTTCATCTGAAAAAACTCTGCTATTTGGTTTTACCAAAGAAATAATATGATATTGTAAAGTTAATTATTGCTGATGGCCTCATGGTAGGACTTCCTTCTCCGACTGAACTTACAAAGAGAATCAGAATATTCAATGAATGTGCACTAGTTATGGATATAGATTCTATAATATTCTATTACAGGACTTTGCTTGTTTACTTGTATTTACTTGCAAGTAAAAGATAGTAAACCGGTCATCTCCAATTAATTGGCTGGCATTGTCTGCTATTATATATATGCTAGTTGTACGATTTCCGCTTTCTTTTCCCATAGTTATAGATTGGAATTGTACAAGTTCGTTGCTACAGCTAGACGCCTATATATACTTATTTAAGATAAGATAATGGAAAAAAAAAGGGGGAGAAAAAAACTTTATGAAAAATTGTCTGCTCACCTAATCTAAAATATAAATAAATGTGTGGATGTCCGGGATCATTTAGTTAAATGTAGTCCGACAATTCAAACATTGTGAAATAGTATTTTTTTTTTCCAATTTCTGTAACGTGATACTCTATAACTATTTGTGTATCGGATATTATTACTTATAAAACTGACCTGATTCATCGACAGACAATAATTTTACAACACATTATTTTATTTATGATTTTTGCAACCTCTTCTTATTTTCAATTTCATCATATCTTCATCTCTGTTTTGTGTAGCACTGCCTCATTTTAATATTTTTTTCGTCAATATGGTCCTAACATACTAAATTTAATTATCTTCATTTTATATATAACTTAATTATAAAAACAAACTAAGAATTAGTACAATAAAAATTCTTATATTGAGCGAAACTCAATGAGATCTTCTAGTATTGAATAAAAAAGGGTGTACCAGCTTGTTTGGTCAAATCCACCCACTATATAAGGGGCAATAATTTTACAATCTTTTGCACACATCTTCATTCTTCAAGATCTATCCAGTATCAAAGTCCATAATCCATATAGATATGGAGTTCGACAAGTATAGGGGTCACTTGGCCGGAGAGGCAGAATATGCATAATGGAAAATAAATACAGCAACTTGACACTTTCTGTCATGCATTTCGGGAAAATTTTGAATCTGTCATATTTACTCAAAAATATTATTCTTACCTAAAATGATTATGATATATGTGCTGAGAATTTGAAGCATTTGACCAAGACGAATAAAATTAGCTCTAATCACTCCTTTACTCTTAACCTAAAAGTTTCGTTATGTCCGAAGTTCATAAGGAATATTAACAATAATAATAATAATTCAGTCTGAAATTAAGATTTATAAATTACCCTGATACATTCAGTCATTTTGAAAATTTAAATTAGACCGAAGATTTTCGACTAGATTAATTTTCTTTCCATGAAATGCTCAACATCCATGTATGAATAAAATTGCAAGATCTATATTTACATTTTAGTTTGAAAATTATATGTTCTATTGTGGTTATATAATGCCATATATTAGTTACAAAATATTTTAATTAATTTTCTTGATTAATTAATAAAACTAAAATAATAAGTCATCGAACGGATCATTTAACAAAAATCCTTCTATGTACCTCATCTATTTCACATTATTAAAAATATTTTGAATCAAACTAGTTATCTTAATTGTTTTCTGTTGAAATTGTAATTTTCTTAATCATGGTTTGTTAACAACAGGGGGAAAAAAAAAAAAAAAAAAAAAAAAAAAAAAAAAAAAAAAAGAGGATACGTCGCCAATGAGAAGGCACATGCCTTTTGAGACATTAAAAGGATCTTATGAGACACATTCAAAAAAAAAAAAAAAAAAAAAAAATCATGCCTTTTGAGGCATTGAAAGGATCTTATGCGACTACTAAAAAAGTCTCTCACTGGCCGTATCCGTGTGTCGACAAATCGCCAGTAAGCTACCTTATCCAGTAGATGAAACGCTTGATAATCGGATCTTCCGAATTAAACCCGTATTGGAGCAACCAAATCCATTTCCCCGTTTAAATCGTTCTCTCCCTCGACCCAGCTACCGCAAAGAGCAATGCTGATGACGGACATCTGGCTGTTACGGAGTTGGACTGTTGGAGTGTGGTTCTCATTAACAGCACCTCCCTTTCACAGAATTGAGGTTTGCATTTCATTCTTTGTTCCTTTTTTATTTTGAAAAATAAACCAGCATGGCAGCAACCCTACACAGACAGATGCCCCGCATTCATTTACAAATGCTCGAATGAACAATGCTAAAAAAACAAAAAAAAGCAAAACCAAGCGTAATCTATGAACGATTAACCTTCTTTATTTTTGTTTCTTATAAGACTTCGGATTTTTTAAGGTCTTAGTTGTGTAACATCTGTAGATTAGTTAGTTGCTTTTTACTTATCCATGAGCCTCTACCAGTGTTTTATTGTTGGTTGTTATCAGGATTGAGATATGCACATCAGTTGTTTGTTAATATGTCATGAGAGAGGTAATTATGATTTTTGATCTAATTGTGAGATTTGTTTTATTAGTACGTCGTTCTTCTTTTGTTAGTCTAATTACTTTTATATCGCTGAATAGAATTAGGATAATGACCAGATGTGGAGTTATTTTCAGTATAAACTAATTAATTTTTTTTTTCTTTTTGAAGGTTGGTTTGGCATTGCTTTACATATTTTAGATTAAACCAAAGTTTCATATCAAACATAAAGCAATTCAGATACTATATGTGCTGTTCATCTTAAAAAAGCGTGACAAACGGATTTACAGCAATAATGGGTTCATAAGAATTGAGGCATAAAAAAAGAGTTCACTCTTATTTATCACAATAAAAAGAAAATAAAAATAGAGGATAAAAAATGATCTGGCATACTTCGCAATCCTCGGATTAATGGTTTAACTTTGATTAAATATTCAACAGAAAAAAAAAAAATCAGTAGATCAGCCTTTAAGTTTTAACCCATCTGTTCTCAAGCCTGATGTCATTCATTATCAAGCCAGCAAATGACACCTGTCCTGTTTTGTTGCCATTTTCGTCGATTAGTGTGCTAAGGCCCAAAACAAGCTGAACACATCCAGTTCTTATTAAAATTAGCCACCACAAAAGAAAATCTGATACCCAGAGTCCACGATATACCGATATTCAACAACATAATATGGGCCTGGTATTGCTTCACTGGAGAGATTAGGGAAATATAATTTTGGAAATATTTGCCTACTTTTTATGGGAACAGAGGTTTATTGCTGGCCTCTTGACGAACTAATCGAGCATTTGAATTTGAATTTCAGATAATTTGTCAGATACTATATTTGCCTACTTAATTATCTTATCTGGGTCTGGGCTGTTGGGTCAGGATAGAGCATTTGAATTTTGAATACGCTGAGAGTTCATTCTCGGCATGGATGTATTTAGATCTAGATCATAATCTCTTTTTCTGAGCTAAACTTTTGGCACAGTGACATAATTACCTAGTCTAGTCTTTTTTAATTTTTAAAGTAAAGTAGGGGATGGCTCAGAAGAAGATCATTTGCTAGAGTTTAGAATCAAACAAAAGGTAAGCAAATATCAGTGGCAATGCACAAAAACCATGTTTAAAAGAAAATGTCTGTATATCTCCACATTTTAATCTATATAGCCATTGACTATACTCTGTTTATTCAGGTTTTAGCTATAAATTTAGAGTTTGTAAGAAAACACATACTCTCATGAGTTACATGACTGGGGAACCACTGAATAAGCTCTATGTTGAGTTCGTATTGGCAATGCAAAGGCTCATAAATGGAAGATCACACTGCAGAATATAGCATAAATTACAGATGCTAGAGCAATCTTGAATTGCAAAGTGGAGATCATTAAGAAACCTGCGAGTGAAATGGAATTGGCAATCATCATTCAGAATTTTTATTCTAGATTGTTGATTCTTGTGTTTGGCCAAAATTAGCCAAAATTGGCAATCATCATTCAGAATTCTTGTGTTTGGCTCATAACAAGGTTGTTTTTATAACATCAATTAGCCAAAATTAAGGAAATGAAATGCTTAGAATGACAAGCAAGGATTATCAGAAGTAATAAAAAGGCAGTAGAATGAACTTAAAATAAAAAAAGCACTGGAAAGTACAGATACAAGTTTTTATGAGTTCAGATATTCTTGGAGGCTGTCATATAATCGGTTTATTACTCATAACCAGCCCATATTTTTGCCTACTCGTATTTTCTTTCTTATCTTTCATATTTTGTTATTGTAAATTAACAATTCTACTAAATTTACAATTTTGTTATTGCCTACTCGGTTTATTACTCGTATTTTCTTATCTTTCATAGCCCATATATTTCATATAATTCTTCTGGTACTAACAATAATAATTTTAACCTCACAAAAATGATTGTCGTCAATCTAATATAATCTAAAGAGATATTGATACATAATAAGCATGATTTACAAGGAGCTTCACTATTGATATTTACTAATTACCTGAGTTGTTGACAATCTAGAAACATCAGGCTTCAGAGTTGAGAGACTCGCGATCTCACTCCATACTTCAGTTCTTAAATTAGGTCTTTTCTTCCTGGTAGGCTTACAACAAGAGAGTCCTAACTTGGCCATTTTGATAGCCTTGCTAGCAGGCCACTTTGCTGAAGCATCAACTTCCTTTTTAAATCTGTTTTCCTTCAATGCATCCTGCACTGACTTTATTACACCAGTGGCAGATTTCCCAGTAACCAGCTGTAGCAAGATTACACCAAAAGAGTACACATCACATTGAGGATTCATCTCACCAGTTTGCATGAACTCTGGGTCTATGTAATCTCTAGTGCCCTTTATTTGCTCTGTCAGATGGTGGGGTGTTATTGTGTCATCCGTCTTCACTAATTGACGAGAAATGCCAAAGTCGCTGAGTTTGGCCCGATAGTTTGAATCGAGGAGGATGTTAGCAGGTTTGAGATCACCATGGGCTATGCCATGTGGTTTAGTCAAATGGAGAAAAATGAGGGCTGAGCAAATGTCAGAGGCTATCTGTACTCGTGTTTTCCAGAGAAGCGATTTTCTACCACTAGAAGTGCGGAGGTATTTCTCTAGACTGCCATTAGGTATGTACTCGTAAATAAGTGCCCATTTCTGTGAGCATCCTCCTATGAGGGTGACAATGTTAGGATGCCGAACTTTTCTCAGAACATCAACCTGAAAATTAACGGATTTGTCTCATGTTCTTTTCTAAACAACATTTGTTTAGTATCTAAACCAAAATTATCCAAAAAAAAGTATGGTCATAAGAAAGAAGCTTCAAAACATAATGAATCATCACTTCATCAGAAATAGTTACCTCTTGATAGAATTCTCTCCCCCACTGATTTCCTCGTTTGTGCAGAATCTTTATAGCAACTGTTGTACAGTGTAGAACTCCCTTGTATACACTACCATATCCACCTTCTCCAATTTTAAGCTTCTCATCAAAGTTATTAGTTGCTTCCTTTAACTTCAAATAAGAGAACTCCATACAATTTGCATCTTCACCATCTGATGAAAACTCTGATGAATCATTACATAATGATGGGTTTGGATCTACAACATCTTTATCTTTCAAATTTGTTTCTCTCAATTTACTGTATGTCCTATTTTCGAAACTATTAATAAATCCATTCTTTGTTTGTAACCCAGAATGGTCGTAAGGTGTCCCTTCCTGTATGCCACATTTATTGGTACCCCTTTGGTAAGGCAGTGAGTTGAAGTCGGCCATATAATGCATCTGCTCATGAGAATACTTAGGTCCAGCAGCACTAATAGATGAGCACAATGACTGACATTTTTTCTTATGCCCCCCTTTACAGTGTATTATCTGGCATTTGCTTGGACTGAACACAGAAAAAGAAATTAAACCTTTATCAGTTGTTGCTTGCAGACTCGCTAATAGCCAGTTTTTATCGTAAATTATGGTGATTCAGTCACATTCTGGTCCAAGTGCGCTCTGACTAGTACAAAAATGTATGGATAGAAGTTATTTTTTCCAATTTCTACCACTTGGTTACTGGTAAAGATGCATATAAAAAGTAAATTATTGGAAGATCATATAATAATGTAGAAATTCAGTCACTAAATTAAACAAATTAGTTTACTAATTTTGAAGTTGTTTTCTTGATAATTAAATGTTACTTTCAATTGTTCTTTCCAGTGACGGATTGCTTCAACAATGAGAAAGAATTCCTTACCAATAATAAAATGATTTGCACCGGGGACACCTAATATGAGCAGGAGTAAAACAGGTCGTGCATGTGTCAGAATTGTCCTTCGAAACAGGTACCTCTACTTCGGCTTCTTTCACTGGTACAGCTGATGTAACATTGTCATGGCAGGCCATCTTGGCCTTGATATTGACCTGTGTGACCTCCTCAAATGCATGTGCTGCCAGCTTAGAGTCCTGGACAAGATTAAGCTTCTATAAGATGCTAAGCTCTACTTCTGAACTGGTCAATAATACTGAAGAATCAGTCACCTTTTTGCCATTTCCTACTTCTGAACTGGACAATATTTTTAGGCAAATTGAAGTCATCCTGATAATTCATCACTTACTGTTAGTGCCTTGTGAGAGATATTTGAAATTAACAGGTTATGAAATATAATGGAGACCAGTAAAATTACACTGTTACATACAGATTTCTGCAAACTATGGTTCCTCCCAAGGGGCTATCTTTTGACTAATTAATGCCCCTCAACTTGCTTAATTTTGCTTCCAACAGATCCATGCCGATCTTGAAACCATTATGTGTTTGGCTATCTGACTTTGAAGTGACCAAAGGGATGATTGTCGGCTTATTTCTTTTTCCCGATCTTTGGTGCTTTTGTCACAGTACATTGGCTAATTTTGGAAGCCGTATAATCCAGTTTTTTCAAGGTTTCACCAAATGCAGCACTACTACTATATTCCTCATTAGATATTGAAAAAAAAAAAATACCAAGTTAGGGTTTATCAGAAAGAAATTTGTAGTTCATAGTAAATTAGTAATATTGTAAAAGTGCAAAAGAGTAATTTTTTTACAAGGCAATATTCTCTTTCCATATTATTTTCAAAACATTTTGGAAATTATAACAATCGAGGTATTGTCTGTAAATTTTAGAGTGTCTTTTCACATACTGGATTAGGTTTGTATTGCATTAGACAATATTTTGCAATTGTAAAGTTTGGGTATCTGTTAGTTACATTCTAGTTATTCTTATAAAAAATTTAGATAATATCTGACATTCTAATCAATCTCGGACTAGGAATATTGGGAAAATGGGCAAATATAAAAGCTTTTGATGCTAGCATATATTGGAGTAGAACATGCATCTTTTGGACCAACTTTGTAACTTTTTCTACTTTATTTCCTTTGGGAGGTTAGTACATTGAAGTTCTAGTCTCACCCAATTTTGTATTTCTGAAGTAAATAGTTATTCAATAAAAACATTGAAATGGTGGTGATTAAGCGCTATAAACATTTTTGAACAAGCCAGTTAAACAAGCTATTTAATGGGGGGTGGGTTTAGTTGCACCAAAGTGCCACGTAGTCTCCGTTTTTAACCTAGAGATGGTTGCTCTAGATTCACCTTCTCAATTTTCCATCCCGCAATTGGCAGCTTCGGTGGCCTTGGTGAGTGCATACGTAAACACACAAAGAAAAGAATCATCATAATCATCATCCTTTTATTATTATTATTATTATTATGATAATAATGATGATGATGATGATGATTAGTATGATTATTTTAATATGTATTCTTTTATTTGCAATTTGAAGTGCCATCTTGATAAGTTATCAAACCTTGTGACATGGAAACTTTCCTGCTTGGTGCCTGATTACACACAAAAATTGGTCCGGGGGCTTGATTGGTCACGGACTACTGGAACTAATTTTTGGACTAGCAATATGATAGAAAAAATTTTTGGAGTAAGAAATTAAAGACAAAGTTAATTTAAGCTGAATGAAAAACCCTCTTTTGAAACCTGAGAAAATGAGTCCGCATTTGTACGGTCTTCATTTCTACTTTTGGCTTGTTGTGATCTACTGGTTTCCCCTTTCTCTATATAAAATCTTTCATCGGTTTGGGTTCTTGGCTGCTTGTCAGATGTTTCATCCAATGCCAAATTTTGTCGGGATTTATTTCCATGAAGGTAAGGCATCTGCTGAGGTGTAAGGCCAGCTGCAGCAACCCCAGATGAATTCAATGTCTGACATTCTTTATCGTGCCCCTGCCACCAGTGTTTTTTCTGGCACTCGCGAGAGCTGAACATGCAAGTCATTTCAATTAAACCATGCTTAAGTTGATGAAGCAAGAAACAAGTATGTTACTTTATCATGACGAGGCTCAATTAGGTAAATTTGGACAATATAGGTTACCAATATTGTCACAGGTATCTTTCAGGTACATACTAAATATTACAAAATGCTTAGGTTATAATTCCCTTTCTTTTCTTTCAGTATTTAACTTCAGGCTTGATCATTGCTGATGAATGTAAAGGTGAAACAAAGGAGATGTAGCACACAGAAGCATAAAGATTTCTAGCCATTACATACAGATAAAGTAATGTTTACTAACCACAACACCCTTATGGCATTATATAAAGTATAAATATAAACAATATAAAGGTGTAATGACAATAAGTGGAGTATAGTACTTAAATAACTGAATTATTTTTTCAGCATTTAAAATTTCCTTACCAATAATTGACTTGCTTGCACCCACTGCATCTAGAATTAGTAGGAGACAAACATATGACACAGATTTTGTAAAGCTGATTCATCCTCAGAGCTGATACCCCACTTGCTTCTGGTACATTTGTTATCACTGGTAATGCCGGGACAGCTGGCTTGTACTCGAAGGTATTTTGTTCCATGTTCATAAGCAGCCTTTTGAGATAATGAGTTTTTCACAAATATGCAAAAAAAGGAAAAATAGATACATACAGACCAAAATGAATAGAGCTTGAAACATTTCCTTCATAAAGTAACCTTTCAATGATAAATTCGCAAACATTTCCTTTGTCCTCTGCCTGGCCTCGAGAGAGCTTGAAACTTGTTCAGCTTCCAATAAATTAAGAAACGAAAATTTAAAAAAAAAAAAAATTAAGAAACGAACAAAGACAGTCACATAGAAAGGAAAAACGGTCTAAACAAACAAAAGACATGCATATAATACATTTTCCCATTAGAGGTGCATAGTCTCCAAATTTTATCCAAATAACAACAAAATAGAGACTTGACAGCTAGTTTTAAAACTCTGTCGGAATAAACAAAGATAATTAAATGAGTACGGTAAGTCTATACCAACCGAGGTTAAAACCCTGTGTCCGTAAAATTTCTTTCCAAGCCTATTAAGCATTAATAATATACCTCATTTGAAGCTTATTGCTTCATTTTTTTTCCCTTTCTTATTTTTTTTTTATTGATGAACTAAAAACTTATTCAGCATGAAAATATTTTAAAACACTTAATTCAAGAGCACACATTTCTCGAGAACAGGAACTCCACGGAGAACAAAAGGAAATAAAAACGGCTTCTACTATATATTCAAATAATTAAACGGACAAAAAGAATTGAAAAATTACCTCCGTACTTACCTGGAAGAAAAAAGAAGCAAGCTACAATTGGCGGCCAAGCATTTTGATGCCTTTGCTTTGATATTTGTTTGGGCCATTTAATGCATGTAAGTTATATATGCTATATACAGTGCATGGTCTCAGAAAGATGTAAATTATTTATTTGTTTGGGCCATTCAATAATGGTTTTTGCGTCACGAGTCAACCGGATCAGCGTCACTCTTTTGACCCGGACTGTTCGATATAATCTCAACGGTCAAGATTTACGGACCACATGAATCTTGACGGACCTAATATTAATCACGAGACACCCATTATTAATCGGACGGTCCAGATCAACACACCTTGCAGAGGATATGAATTCCGTGTCGACCATAAAAACTGTATTAGGTATAGGAACGATAGATAAAAAATTTTAATCTCCAATAGTGCCCCTTGGTGGGCGGTTTGATTTGTATCTTTTTTCTCGCAAGGTGCTTCGCCTTCCTAATCCTAATCTCTCAACAGACAAATCCTGCAATTGTAATATGAAGCGCTCATCTTTGATCAAACGGACACGATCAGATTTGCATGAATGGTTAGAGACCAATTTGGGAGCCGATCCTCTTTATGCGTCTGTGCGCTTTATTTTAGTTTATAATTTGTTAGAAAATTAAGGCTTAAGCATTTGACTAATTAATCGCTTTAGCCAAAGGCGTCAAGAAGACTAAAATTGTTAAATTGTATTAGGTATGGATATAACAATAATTAAATAATTTGACCTCCAAATTACCTTCACTTCATTATTGCGAAAGGCGAGCAGCCCTCTCCCTGCTTGGAAGGTGCTTTTACTGTTTTACATCATTTTTTTTTTTTTTTTTTGTTGGAAGGTGCTTGTAAGTTGCAACTCCAGCCGACATTAAAGTCCTACTTTTCAGTCCGAGCGTTTGATTAAAAATGAACGTATCAGATTAATTTGATAATGTCTCTGTAAACTCCTCCGTAGATGACGTCAGTGAATCAATCCAGCACGTTCATTGTCGATGAAACAATTCGGATTAGAAAATCAGAATCTTGATATCCAATTTAGGAATAAGAAACTAGCCCTCGATCGAAATAATTTGGGAATAAGAAACTAGCCCTAATGATCGTCAGATCTTGACCATTCAGTTTAGCATATACTATCCGAATTAGAATTAGAATCGTGAGATGCAATTCCGAATTAGAATCGTATGAATACTGCTGGATCTGGCTCTAATCAATTCGACTCTATATTCTGACTATCTTCTAAATTCCATTTTCGAGTTTAAATATCTGATCCGAATCTCTCAAATCGATTTACATATTTAAGATTTTTTTTATTTATATTTTCTCCATTTTCGAGTTTTAAATATCTGATCCGAGTCTCGACATATTGAGAACTTATAAAATTAAAATTTACAGTTTAAAGATTTTTTTTGTTATTTTCTGATTTTTCTCTATTAGGGAGAAAACTTTATTTTGAAAATGATAGCATCCAATAAAAATAATTTTCTTCGAAACTAAAAAATTTTAGTAAAAAAGAATCATGGAAAGTTTTTATTTTGCTAAAAGCTTTCAATATGCAGATCAATTAACAGGTGTCGACTATTTGAATTTTACAAATCCAGATTTATAGCCATAACAACGGTCAATTGGCGCTATACATAATACCTTAGCTCCTATTTATTTTTCAATGCATTAATATTTTATTTAATTTGTTTAAGTGTTCACGCTCCACCTACATCATTTGGCTCTTTTTCTTTTACTTGTATATATTGATTATCAGAAACTTTCATGAAAAGTAATCGAATTGTTTTCTTATGTGCCTTTTTTACACACCCTTTTTACTAGGTTTTTTATATACTTTTAGGTTTCCATACCAACACCGAGTCCTCTTTCAAAAAAAAAATAATAATAAACACCGAGTCCGAGAATTGGGCTTAATGCTCAGCTCAACTGGACACCCGCAACGGATGTTCCCCCGGCCTTTCTTTTATGGGCAGGCCTACTACGGCACTGCTCAATCCGATAGGAACACCAGCTCTACCTCTACGGCAATAAAACGTACGATACATAACTTTATTTTGAGAAATAATTTTCCTTCATAACACTTGATATTTAGTCACTGATTAAATTGTTTTCAAATTAAACATTATATCATTCTAAATTCCAATTAGATACTGTTTAATTTAGAATTGTGGGAAATAGTGTGAAGCCATTATTAGAACGGACCGTTTTAAGTATGGAATGTATTGTTCTAGTAGGTCGGTTCGTATAATTGGAAAGATATGTTCCAAATATAGAACGAACCATAATATGAATAGTAGAACGGACCGTTTCAGCTATGTCGGTTCATATTTCTGAAAAGTCTATTTTAGACATATCAGGTTGGCTGTATATATATACCCCTCTTCTAATCATGACCTGGTGTGTCTTGGATGTCTGAAAATCGTCATTGTGTGTAATAACCACTAGAAAAAGAGAGAGAATTCGTGATTAAGAGGGAGGAGACCATCATATTGCTTGGAGAGCAATAGGAAGCACACGCACAAATCGACCAGCTCTTGGAATCGTGAAAGGTGACGCCAAGCCCTAACTTGAGGTTGTGGTGTACCGGCAGCATACGGAGGAAGACAAGGTGTGAGAGAAGGGTTGCAGCACCGTTTTCGAGAAGAATCTAGACTAATCGATCAATTCCCGCTGCGATATATCTAATTCCTTGTGATTTATGATTCATAGGTTAAATATGCATATAGTACCAAGAAATCTTACAAGAATGATATAATGTTTAATTTGGAAACAAATTAATCAGCTGGTATGATGAAACTGAGTTTCGAGCACCCGCTCTAACGGAGGCTTGATTTTCGCTGGTATGAAAAAGCTGAGTTTCGAGCACCCGGTAGCTCGAATGGAGGCTAGATTTTTTGTGGTATGAAAAGCTAAGTTTCGAACACCCGTTCACCCAAATGGAGGCTTGATTTTTGTGAATTTTTCTCTTTTTATTTATATATTTATATATTTTTTTTATCTTAAATGGAAAATCCATGAAGGGCAGTGTCTTAGTGGGTTACAAATCCAAATTGATATCAGGTACTCATTACAATTTTAATCTATGATACGTATTATAAAGTCATTTTCGTACTTATAAATTTGAATTATTCGGCTATGTGTCTATTTAATTTTTGTTCCCATGAAGGTTAACTATTGTTGGCCTTAAGTTCTCTTTTAGGACTGAAAAAGAATTCGGTGAATTTTTCTCATTCATATATATTTTTTTTCTGGCAGAAGTGTTCATATCTCACTGGTGTTCTTAGCACGCTCTACTTGTTCCGAACCGGATCCTCAGTAGTCCTTTCAGCGGTCCTTTATATTTCATGTTATAACTTACATGAGGAACAAAGGAAAATAAAGGGAAACAAATGGTATTTTTCTTTACAGGCAAAATGATACGTGGACTCCAAGTCAAATGAATTAGGACAAAATACGAATAAGATTTGGAAAAGAAACAATTAGAAATCAAATGATGAAATCGGTGGATATAGAAGATAAATAAGTAAATATATGAAGGAAATTACGGCATAAAAATCGGTGGGCATCAGAAACAATATTTATAAGAAATTAATGAAGGATGGTAACCGCAAGCATAATAATTAGATGACTAGAAAAACTGCCACCGTTGATCTTGTTCAATTTTATGGGCGATGTGTTTTCATATAAGTTTTATAAAATTTGGAGTCGATTTGATACTTGATTAAGTGCTTAAATTATGAACGTATTAGAATTAATCAAATCAGGTTCGTTCATTTGTTGACCACTTAATCAAGTATCAAATCAACTCTAAATTTTATAAAACTTATATGAAAACGCATCTCCGTAAAATTGAACAAGGTCAACAGTTTGAATCCGGTATTTGAATTTTAAAATTTTAAATATTAAAAAAAAGAATTTGAATGCTCAGGATGCGGTTCCTACTCGTCCAACATATACACAAATTTTAATTTTAAAACAAATAATGCAGCAATGTCTTACGCTTTTGCGAAAGAGCGTTTTAAAATACAATACTTTCAGTTGAGATGTTGGATGCTGACAAAGTCACTAGACAATCTTTTGCAGAAAGGTTAAAAACTTCTAGGTAATCACTAATCATACCAAAGAAACACAAAAGAGGAGAATAAAACAAAGAAGATGCCAACTACTTAGGCTTTCTAGACCAAACTTTCCTCTTTGTTTATACAAAAGCGCCAAGTCAATTTCAAACTAAAGATAATGCTACATCAATTCATGGACTGCACCAGGTTACCAATATAGCATTTGCTTATTTTTGAAACAACAAGGAGTGACATGTGATTACAGTTTATAAGCATAAAAGTGGCCGAAACCTCGCCTTTAGTGGGCTTTTGTGTGAAACAACGGGTACCCAAAATTGTACCGTTGCTTGACTAAGATCGTTGTTTAGTGGGACCATTATCTCATCAGACATTATGATTTATGACAACTACTTTTTGATTAAAATCCGAGGTGTGTTATAATTTCAGTACAAGTTCAAATATGTAGCAAGATTTTTTAAGTGTAAATGTAAATCATGTTCGTATGTGATATATATAATTAATGCTTACACTCATATTATGATATTATCATAAATACTAAATTAAAATAACTTTCATAATTATAGTACATAATTAAATATGAGAAATGTTAGAGTCCAGTTCGTGAGATGTATGGGTCTGTACTATGCAATTGTTTTCAAGTCTCAAATTTCAAACAACAAACCATCAGTATGTTCTTCAAATTGAAAATTTATAGAAACTATTTTACATTTTTTTTCAATTTTTTTATTTTTTTTGGCGTTTTAGAAAATCTATGATACAAGAGTTATAGCTCCAATGACAATGATTGTTTTAAAAATGGAAAAAAAAAATAGTAAAGATTTTAAAAAATATAAAATTTCGTGACCATTTGAAATTTTAAATGTGAGAATGATCATATTAGACAAACATCATTTGTCCCATATATTAAAAACTAGCTTTTCTCATTAAGTATTATAACTACAATTTTAGATATTAAAAAATTTAACAAATATAACATGAAAACTTCAAATGACGTATGCAATATAAAGAGCTCGAGTTTTAAACAGTATAAAAATTGAGATGAAGACACCCAAAAAAAAGTTAATGAACTTTAATAATGCTTTTTTTTTACTAAATATTTATTCGACGAATAACATCACAGTTTAGAGCTATTTCGGCTCTAAACAATTTTGATTTGTTATTCCAGTTCCCTCCTTATAACGAATTGTTCATCATTTTTGTTATTCTGATTATTCATATATAGCTGCAACTGCAAATGTAGGTCGGCTCAAACCGAAAAAAGTGTTGTCACATCTTTCTCTCTCTTTGCAGATGAGATGTCAAGAATTTCATATCGGTGACATCACCACCTAGACAAAAAAAAAAGTAAAAAAATAATAAATAATGATTATCTTCTATCTGGATTTTAAATTGTAATTCACACTAAAGATATCTTATATTATATTCTCAATCTCTAGACTAAGGTTGATTCTCGGAAGTTATCACGTTCTGAGAAAAACTAATTCAAAAATAAAAATAAAATGTCGTTAATTAATACCTTGAATTTATTGTGACAAAGCACGAGTCACTTAACTAATCGGGTCAACCTTCCAAGACATCTTTATGCTACCATAAATCGTCAAATTTTTTCCTTTTTCTGAATTTCTATATAAAATAAAGTGACCCGGTACACGCCCTTAATTTTAAACATTGCAACAAGAATCTTTCCGCCTTAACCATTCACATTCCTTTCCATCTCTTGAATGAAAGCTGGACATACCATCTTTCACTCATGACACACCTCTCCTTCCTACATATACACTCACAAAACCTCATCCTGCTTTTAAGAATATAAAAAAAAAAAAAAAAAAAAAAAAAAAAAAAAATTAGAAAGGAGTGAAAATGGAAGACTTCAGCTTCCCCGCTATTGAACAAGACCACGACCTAGACCAAGACTCACACCTCCACCACCTTCCCTTTCCACACTTCACCACTTCCCCTCTTTGGTTCTTACCTTCGGTTGCGCCTCTCGAAAAGTCACCGTACTCTCGCCACCGTAGAAGCCGCTCGGCATCTGAAAAGGAACCCAAAAGGACAAAGAATGTGGAGCAATGCACCAAGGATGAAGAAAAGATGGACATGTTGTGGGAGAGTTTCAACGAAGAGCTTATTCGGGATTCGCATGATTCTGGTATTGAGTCGACTAATGGGCAATTGGTTCACCATAGGAGCCCTAGCTTGATTTTGTTCATAAAGGTCGTAAAGAGGTTGCTTTTTCTTCGTAAAAATGCCGCGAAAAGAAGATCATCGTCTTCATCCTCTGTTTGTTAGGTTTCAGAGAATTACAGAAATATTGTTACTTTTACCGGTACTCAGATGGTTAAGCTTGATGCGTGGATGATTTGGATACATAGTAGAAAGCTGGAAATAGAGTCGATAGATAAGTGCCATAGAAATGAGGTAATTTATATAGAGTTACAGTTCTTCACGTTATATTTATTACAGAGGGATTTTGCTTGCAGCTACTGTACATACTTTTTTGGAGTCGTGGATCATATACTATGATTAATTTATTATTATAATTATATAATTAAGTTAGAATCAAAGAGTTGAGATTTATGGTTTTTTGAAGGATTAATTAATTATAGTATGATACTCTTAATTACTGTATTTATAATACTCTTTCTGTTATACATCAGGTCTAAATATATCCAAATTTGCAATATTTGCATTCTCTGCAATTAAGTTAGAAAATTTAGTTCAAGTACTTACAAGTTAGAAATGGAAGAATGTCCTTTGTGATTGGATGCAGTAATCGTGAAAAATACTTACCCAACAACGAAGTAAATAAAGTTTTATGAGCGTCCGTAAACATTACAAAAAATTTAAAAAAAAATGAAAAAAAAAGTATCCAAGTCTTTGTAAAAATAATTTAATTAAATAATAATTTTCATTATAACCAATTCTTTTATTTATCATATTTCTTAAACCTAGGCTTGTGCTATTGTGATTGAATGGCAATATCATAGTCACAAATTAATACCACACATCAATGCACTGTACTTCATATAAACAACTCGTCTTCATTTAACAACTCTTCTTTTGACCATGAGAAATTAGCAACATACATAAAAAACAATATTTACTTCAATAGTTCAATATATATCCTTCCGTACACAAGCAAGCTACATTCTAACGTCTGCTCCTCTCGTTGATGTAGCTCTATAAAGTATAATGTGATGGTATCTTGAATGATTCTGTATATCTCAAATATAAGGAAAATACATCTTAAAACACAGTTCACTCGTTCGGAAAAAAAAAAACAAATTTAATTCTACTATTTCTGTTACAAATGTTTTAGTACTATCATTTATCATGAGTTACTCTACTTACTTATTTAATTTTATTCTTGACCACAATCCCATAATTTTCTTATCCATACTCTAACAATAAGTGCCTCTTTACACTAGAAAAAAAAAATATGGAGGTAAAAAAAAATAAAAAATACTCGAATTGAATTTGTAGCGTTCTAGGAAATTTGCTATTTTATTATTATTATTTTTTTTTTTGGGAAATAAGTGGGGAGCGCCCACCACTCTTCCAACGAAGAGCATCCAGAAAAATTTAAAAATTTGCTAAGTTTTGTTTGGTTATTAGATATATTGTTGTTGCTACGAAGTTCAAACAAAAAAACTTGCCAAGCAAATAAACCCTTTAGCTACTGAAAACAAGTTTATTGTTAGGTCACCTTCGTCTGGACCTAGAGTAAATACACAACCATGACAAATACTAGAACAAACACATCATGACACCAAACCACTCATATGCAAGGGAATAATCTGATAAGTCCAGCTAGATTGGATGATTTTTGTGAAAGTGTCTTTTAAAGCTAATAATAGATCCTTCTTAAATTAATTACTAAACTTAAGGAGATTGAGTAAGATATAATACGATCTGCTAATTGTTATATGTATGTTATTCATTTCTTTAATATTGATTTTGTAACACTGAGATTATTGATTTGTTGTGCAACTCACTTGGTCCCTAAATAGTACTTATTTATCAGACAGCGAAGGCTGCTTGTGCACTTTCATGCTATAAAAAGGTACAATTTTTGGCGGTGGGAGGTGACTAAACACTGTCTCATTTATAGCTGGTTAAAATTTTGGTTTCTGGCTATATATATGCATTGTTTTCAGAAATGAATAATTAGAAGATAAACTTACTATTACCTGTTATAAAAGTAAATTTATATATTCTTCTAGTAAGTCTCAAATTTCCGCCCCAAACACATGCAGAATTAATGCTACTCACTACGGACGAAGCTAGAGGCATATAAATGAAGTGCCCGCCCCTTATCGGCTTATCCTGTAACCAAAATATTTTTTTCTTTTATCTGACTTTGATTAATATTTTACTTTTATAATAATTATTTTTTGGCTTCGTCGTCATTATTATTTTCTCTATCTTAAATACTACTAAGTGTTATATGAAAGATATAATATATATATATATATATAGAGGAATGCTAAGGTCCTACGTGTAGGACGGATGTGGTCCGTCCTACGTGATCGTATTCGCGTAATCAAATTTCAAATCACCGATTCAAACTGTTAGATTGAATCTTCATATCGAAAACTTGTATGAAACCAAATTTTATATTTTTCCGAAATTTTTTACTATTTATTTCGTATTTTTAAAAACGTTGTTAATGGACGTTCCATATGAGTTCTAGGAGTGATTTTTTTAAAATATGAAATAAATAGTAAAAAATTTCGGAAAAATGTAAAATTTGGTTTCATACAAGTTTTCGATATGAAGATTCAATCTAACGGTTTGAATCGGTGATTTGAAATTTGATTACGCGAATACGATCACGTAGGACGGACCACATCTGTCCTACGCGTAGGACCTTAGCATTCCTCTATATATATATATATATATATATATAGTGAATGGATAAAATACACTGATGTGTACGGATCGTCTCCGTACACATGAGTCATTTTTCGAGATCCAAAATTCAAACGGCCAATCCAAACAGTTCAAGTTGTTCTCCATATTGAAAAATCCTCGGAGACCAAATTTTACATTTTTTCGAATTTTTTTACTATATATTATGATATTTTAAAAAAACACTACAATTATTTTCAAATTGGAGGGCCTGAAATACTCCAATTGTAGTGTTTTTTTGAAATATCATAATATATAGTAAAAAATTTCGAAAAAAATGTAAAATTTGGTCTCCAAGAGTTTTTCAAAAAACGCTACATTAGTACCAAATTGTTCATTTGAGTAAAAAACAGTTGTAAAAAAACAGTTGATTTTTTACTATTAGACTTTAGAATGAGGTCAGTCAATTTGTATGATCAAGCCCCCTTAATTTCAGAGCACATTGTAACCTAGATGTCAGTTGTACCTACACATTGATGCGGTTCAAATTTCTTTTAGAATAATTAGGAATCATCAAGAAACAATTTGTAACTATATTCGCAACGCTGTCAATTAAATCAAAAAAATTATTAATTCTATATATTATCAAAGCAAGCTCATAATCATCTGTTTCATATAAAGTAAAATCATTTCAATTATTGATATTAATCTGATAAAGGATAGTACCGTACAAATTTTTCAACCTTGTTCACATTTATCTGAATTTTATTGCTAGAGAAATATTAAATATCGTTTTTGTAACTTCTGCGGGGCTGTGTGTCAAGTAAAAAATAAGAACATGCAATATGTAGCTTATGCACGCAATGAATGCATACCTAAATTAGGCGTCCAATTAAATGCCAATTATCAAATTTCGGTTTTGTTAGACATTAGACAATTATTAAGAGAGCAACGTCAGCACGGTGGCTAGGTTGCCTGTACATCTGTACTCACCTGCGTTAGGTGAAGAATACATCAGCTCCAGTCTCCAGAGGGGCTCACAGATGCCATATTGCCATTTCCAACACTTAGCCGGACCCCGGGGAAAGATTAAATTTGTATATGCAATGCAGATGTACAATTTAATTATGACACACAAACAAGTTTTATAAGAAACAAATTCATATAACTTTTTTTCTCCAGCGCCAATGAGAGAATCAGAATAAATTAATAAGTTAAAAGTAATGTATTCACTGTTGATGTTAATAATAAATATAGTTATATTTTATAATAGAAAGTGTAACTATATTTATCAACAATTAAAACAATTTTATAATTTTTATGGAGTTAAATATTATTTTTTTAGGTAAATATCAATATTATATAAAAATACATGTAAACGTATACTAGTCGAATTTAAATCTTCCCATGTCCTGCCTTTGTCCAAAAGAAAAGAGCCCAACCAAAAAATGATGAAAAGATTCGCTATCCCATACAAATTATTGCTTGTAAATATTAATTTTTTTGGGGGCCTAAACTGATGGGAACAGTGTAACTGGCATGTTTGTCTTTCTCCTGGTGGACCATAATTCGAAATTTCTTTATTGAAGAAAAAATGGATTAAGCTTTACTTTCTGTTTGAATTTAATTTTTGCAATAATTGGGCTAATATAAGGCTCAAGATACCCATTTTCTTGTAACTTTTTCATCCTTTCCTGAAGTTTCGACTCCATGGCATGGAGAAACATAACTGACGTCATGACGAGATATCTTATATAAAAATACTTTAACCTGAGCTAGAGGCATCATAAAAATGAACAATCTAAAAGTTATTTTTTTCTGGTCTTGTTCAGTAAAAAGTAGGATAACAAAAAAAATGTAAAAAATTGATAGAATATGCTTATTCTTTGTATTATTCACACATGTAAAAAAAAAACAGAAAATAATAGTATTTGATCTATTTCAGTATACGGAAAATATATCTTTTTACTACTCCATGTTCTATATAACACTCTATTTCATCTAAATGGAACAAGAAGGGGGCAAAAATGTGTAAAAAAAAAAGAATAACGAAGAAATAATAAAATTGAATTTATTATTCCATTCTTTCATATTCTTCTGCTATTAGTTACTAATAATTAGTAGGATTTATTTGAGGCTTGTTTCATCGCACATAAAATTTGGAGGAGAACTGCTAATAATCAGTCAGATTATGTTTGCCAGTATTTGGTGCACCAGTGAAGTTGTGCCAATGCTTTCTTATACTACATGTCAAAAGCAACTGTAATTGTAGTGTTAGAGTCTAGATGGGGTAAATCAAATGTTAACCTCTCGAAAAAAATTAGTGCCAGTCCTAATTATAGGAATATTACTTTGGATCTAATATCTACTTAATCAGTTAGGTTGTGCTAATTATACATGCAACTGATATCCCAAATCATCGATGTATTTGAAACCATGTGTATTGTAAGTGTCAAAATAGATATACATAAAAGTCAATCATGATGAATTAAAACTGACAATATAACCAGTCAAATGAACTACAACAAAAGAGTGCAATATTGGAAGCATGTGTAAAAACCCAATCTTTGCTTTATTTAGATACAACAAACAAATTGTTTTTACCTCATGACTGCACAATAGGCAACAGATTGAGAAGCACAAAATTGAAGTGTTTACAATAGCTAGCAAGGTTAGCATTCCACCAACAAAATTTCTAAATTACAGTAAAATGTAGGAAAAGGAAAACTCGTATACATCAGCCTCACAAAATGGACTCTAATCAACTAAGTGTCATTCAGAAGTTTGGCAAATTGATTTCCCCTCATAGCCATTATTCTCTGATTAAAATAAAACATGAAAATATTAAATAAGAAATATAAAAACAAAACCAGATGGTAGATTAAAATCAAGAAAGGGCATTATCGTATCACTAAAGAGTTGGCTTCTGGTGGTATTCACTATTCAGACTAACAGTATCAGACACATAATATATTCAATACAATTTATGCCGATAAATCACAACTGAAGGGTGCACCAATGTTCCTTATGGCTGATTCTAATTTTTAACAGATGAGGCAATTTTCTGAATTGGACAATTAACATCTTGCCTTAAAACATCCTGAAATTGCACATCAGATCTAGTGGTCAAGTACAACATTATATAACTCAATAGTGAACTTCATTAAACTTACTTTTTGTATTACTTCTGCAATCACATGATAAAGGAATTCAAATGTCGGCTTTATTTCACTTTGAACTATTCTTCAGAAGTGCAGAAACTGAACCACAATGTGTCGATTTGTATTCGCATTTCTCACAGCAAGATTGCAATAACTCAATAACTTTCACACACCTGACAAAAATAAAGAAGGGTAATACAATGAGATTTTTTCGAAGATAACATATATGTTGGCTACAATTTCAATTAATAGATTAAAATTAAACTTCAAGATTACATGTCAGCATCGCAGCATATCTAGATTCAAATGCTGGGTGCTTTAAATTCAATGTGCTCTCCATTGAGTATGTAATATGAACGAACCCACTTAAAGACTCGCATGAAATCAAAAGAATCTCAAATGCACACATCTTGTACCAGTTCAATAACTATATAGGGATTGTTCAAATTCTGAGTCATTAACCATTACATTATTGCCCATTCCACTAATGTATATGCAATTTAATAAACATGGTTCAGTACAATACCAGTTCCATACTGGTAAAGAGCTTTTACTTAAACCAATATACCCTATAATTTTTTTTTTTTTATTGACTAGATTAAAAAAAAAATTAAGAATCTTAATTCAGTGGGGTTCAGGTTCATATAAACTAAAAATATATGTTTAGATGGTCAACTAATGTAAAATATTTTCTTATAATAGTTTCAGCTGAGGTGATCCAAGAGTAATTATGATGTTCTCATGGCATATATGAAAAAAATTAGCATTGGTAGAATATGTCTGAAGTACCCTCTTTCACATCATAGGGCTTTTTATATTGACAAAAAGATCCTTTTAATTCTTTCTTTCTTTTTTTTTTTTTTTTTTTTTTGCTTTAACCATTTAAGAAAGAAAGCTTTAGGATCAAATATATTTTGACTAAAGTTCAGTCAGACAGAGAACAGACTGAGGTCAAAGTTGAATAGTTCTAGGTAAATTCCCTGGTTCATAAAATTAGCTAGTGGTATTGTGCTTCTTCCAGTACAAAAATGTATATAAAAATAAAAAATATTTGCCAAAGACCCAAGCATAGTTTCGTGGAAACAAAGACATAGGCATTAAAGGAGTTGAATGTTTCTTCTCATAGCATTCATAACATAAAGGCCTTGATCACAATCCCTTTTTTTTTAACGTAGGATTTCAATTCATTTCATTTCATTGGAAAATTCTTGATTACAATGAGCGGATTTGGTGTCATTTGGTTGGGATTCTTATGTAATTAGGTCTAACGAAATCCTATGAAATCTTACGAAATCAATTCAAATGAAATGAAATCCCGAGTAAAAATCATTGTGATCAGGGCCAAAGAGTTTGTCCTCCTTCAGGTTCATGTGACAATACTTTCAGGTGCTTTAAATTAATGATATATAAGTTTATAAATTTTGCCAATTTACCAGTTCAAATTGGTTTGGAAAAAGATCAATGTTCATTCGTTTTACAAAGTAATTCGCAGTGATTCCAAAAAAAGTCGTAGTTATGAGTTATCATCCTATTGTAATTTTTCATCTAAACACTCCCTAAATTTCACCAAATATTGGAAAATGTTAAACCTTTTTATATATCATTCAGAAGGTCAAATCATCTGATGCTATTCACCACTCACCAGTATCAATTGCTTGCAACATTGAATTGATAAAAAAAAAAAAGAGCAGAGGAAGAGGGAGGAAAGAGGAGGTAATAGGGTAGGGTTACCTTTTGGGATTGAAATTGTTCTTAGTGAGGCAGGCTTGGATGTCGCACGCCTCTTTCTTGCACGGCTCTTTACTCTGCTGCGCCATTAGCGAACTTGTCAACGGTAAAGTGAGAGAGAGATTGCGTGGGAAATGCGAATACTGTTCTTATTTCTTATTTCTCTTTCTCAGTTTCTCTGTTCTAGTATTCTACACGATTAATCTGGTCGGTTCGGCCATGGCCAATGTCAAGAGCTCGGTTCACGCACTAATGATTACGTGCGCCGCCACAATGAACAATCAGAAGTTTGGTATTTATTATGCAGCAAAATCTGAAATGTGGGGTAGCTGTACGAATGGACTATGTGTTCCAAGCACATCCAAAACGAATCAAAAATATTTCTAAACATCTCTTTAATCCGGCCCAAATATTGAGGCCGGAAAGGTTCAAAAAGGCCTTGTGACGGTCTGATTTGCAGGATGTTCGATGAGAGAGGAACGAAATCCTCTGCGTGGGCACGCAGAGCGTGTTTTTTGATCTGAACCGTCTGATTTAATCTCAACGGCTAAAGGGAGCCCCGTGCATTCCACCACACCCCGAAAAAATATTGGCCCGAAAAAAATGAACCGTCTGATTTAAATCGGACGGATCCGCACCGTGCGTGTTTTTCTTAAAACACGCAGAGGATAAAGGTCCCGATGAGAGAAGGTCGGGCTTGTTTGGTACCGGGGATAAGAACAAGAATAAGAACAAGGGCTTGTTCTTGTTCTTGTTTCTTGTTCCAACATTTTCATGGAACAAGAACAAAGGCCCATTGTTCTTATTCCCCTTGTGTTTGGTACCCTTTGAACAAGAACAAGGCCCCTTGTTCTTATTCCCACGTTTGTCATCTAGCACGTCGCTGCCCTCGCGCGTCAGCAGCAGCGCTCTCCCCCCTCACCTATACTCACCCAGCGCGCATATTATTTTTTGTTCATTTTGTTATTATAAGTGTTCACTTTATTAGATATAAATGTTCACTTTTTATTATAATTGTTCATTGTTTTATAAGTGTTCATTATGTTCATTTTGTTTTTTTTTTATTTTTATCCAAATGTTCAGTTGGGTCAGTACAAATGTTCTGTTAATTGATATAAATGTTCAGTTAGTTGCAATAAAAATATAAATATTATAAGAAAAAACCTTATTACTAAACCAAGCGAAGGGGTCACGAACCGGACACAAAACACATGAAAAAAATTAGAAAGGGTCATGAACCAGTCCAGTTCAAATTAAATTTTTTCCGACTATACCCCTGGGGCGCCTCTCTCAAAACTGACGCGCAATTTTATATTAAACCATAAATTGATGCATTTAACTGAACACTTGTGATTATTAAAGTGAACACATTTTGTTATTAAACTGAACATTTGTAACAGACACATATATTTGTTCAGCGATGGCTCGCGATGGTAAATCTGCCGATGGCAGTTATCATTCCTGAGAGATAAAAGATAGCATGACCCTTAGATCCAGATGGTGGGAATGCTTATTTTGAACAAATAAATTTCAAATTAGAATTTTCTGACCTCGCAATTTAAAAAATCTTTTCATACAAAAAAAAATAAAAATTACGTTGGGAAAAAGAAATATACATGAACCACTCTTGTGGAAAATTTGGACGAAATTTTCTGTCTAACAGTTAGCATAATACAAATTTAAGATGTTACATCTTTTGTATAGTACGATATTTGGTTTGATACAATGTATACAATATCTTTATGCATGTTCAAACTGTACTACTCTAGCGCAATATGTCAAATGCCGATTTCATAAAACACATCGTTCACCATTTCATCTGATTTAGCATGGGAAAATTAATGGGATATTGCAGATGAGTGAGAAAGGGGGAAAATTTTTTTTACATTTTCAAGCTCGTAATGTCTTTAAGAAATTGTTCATTATTGCATTTTTTTTTTTTTTAAGTTGACTTCTGTGTGTAGTTGGAGCCAAAGAAACCTACGAGAGCATGTGCTGACCCTCTCTTCCCCTCAGGCAAATATACATTACACTACTTCCTACTACTATCATTTTAAACAATTATATAAATTAACTTATAATAATGATAAAACCTAATTATAAAATTAGGCCAATTCTTCACTGGAACAATTGTTTTATATTAGCTGAAAAATAAATCATTTAGTTTTAAATTATGAGGCATTCATACGGTGGATGAATTTTTTTAATCCACCGTAAAATGTCCCTTAAATTTATATTTTAAAATTTTTCCATTTTATATCAATTTCATGGTTCCACCTATTTCGTGAAAAATATTTGCAAATTCCACATTCGTTCTACCAAAAGAAAAAAAAAAAAGGGAGGGGGAAATTGGATATAAAAAGAAAATTGCTCAATTGTCATTAATTAATTCTCTGGCGTAGACACGGGCAATTTATAATAAACAAGACGACAAAGCCGTCTTCTCTCTTAAATAAAAAAGGGTAATAATAACGCATACAAAAATAATAATTTGGTTCATCAACTAGCCTGAGCCACTCACCACGAAGATGTAAATCCCAGTTCAGACTCACTCAAATGCGATTGTATAACTACTACTACTAAATACTAAATTTCATAAAATCAAAATCTCTCTCTGTCGCTAAAATTAGAGAGAGAGATGCTGCAATGGCTCAGTTCAGGCAAATGCAGCCCGATCTCCGCTTACACCAACCCCACCTCGCCACGCCTTATCGGGTCGGATCTTCCTCCTCCTACAAACCCACTGCCCGGATCCGCCGCGCCCCAAAGCCCTACTCCCGCCGCAGGCGTCCAGTTCTCGCCCTCTCTCTTTGCCTCGCCTTCTTCCTAGCCTTCCTCCTATTCCGTCGCCGTAAGTAAATTAAATTACATCACAAAAAAAAAAAAGTTGTCAAATGCGTTTTGGTCCCTGTACTTGTTTCATTTCTTGTTATAGTCCTTTTATTTACTGGTTATACCATGGCTGCCTCTTCCTAATTCCTTCAAGTGTTAGACCACCAAAAACTTGTAATAGCTACTTAGAGAGTTTAATGTTTAGCACATGTGAAGTGTATGTGCTTGTATGTACTGAATTGAGATGCAATTTGCAGATTCGGGACAAGGATCAGATTCTGACATAGATTTAGAGAAATCAAATCAGACTTTGTATAGATTATCGAGAGAGTTAAGATTTGGACATGGCACTAAAGCTGGGCGTGATTCGAGGTAGGTCAGATAATAAGAGCTTGTATGTGGTAGTTTTTAAGTTGAGTGTTTGATTTGGTTAAATTTATATGGGTAAAGAATGCAAAACGTCCAATATGATCTCCCTATTTAAACTGTACCATGGAGGGTAGTATCAGTTCTTTTTTTTTTTTCTCTCTTACTCTTGTGTTTGTGAATGAAAAACTTATGACATGCACATTAGTAATGGTGCCACTTAGGTACAATACCAGTATGACATTGGGCAGTTTTGCCAGTATGTGGATAGCACTAGTAAAGACCTGGTCAGTACCAGGTCCTTTTGTTACATTTTATTTAGTCCATTCTTGACCTGTAGTGACTGGCATTTTTATAAATGTAATTAATGCAAATTGTCTCTCTCTCACCTGTATATTTACCAAGCAGGTACTGGGACCGGGACGACAGGAGACGAGACCAAGATTACACTGAAGAAGACTCACAGAGATCCCTAAATTTAAGTCAAAATATAGACAATATTGGAAATTCCCAAAACAATGAAAAAGAGAGGGAAGAATCGGGCTTGTATAAGGAAGATTACGAGGATGGAAAGTTAGTTCCAGAGGATGAATATGATGACGGTATTGATGTGCAAGATGAAATGGTAATGGGTGAAAATATTAATACGAGAGAAAAAGAGGCAGAAAACTCGAAGGCTAATAAGGGGTTACATGAGAGTATGTCTAATGATTATGGTGGCAGCAGTGGAAAGAAGGGGAAAGGTCATGAGAAGAAATCAGGGTTGAAGAAAAAGCCAAAGAAGCACAAGTTTTCAAGTGAGTTTGTTATGCGTAATATTTTTGAATATTTGGAAAGAAATACACCGTATTGATTATTATATACATACAATGATTATTTGCATTCTGCTTAAATAAGTGATTAGGGTTGTTTTTAGATGTCTTCTGAATTATTTTTAACACCAAATAAGGCCCATACCACTATTTTTCTTTCTTTTTACCCTAAATATTACAATTCCTGGATATACTTTTGCACAGACTGACACGTATGCCTGGTGTTTTTTGCAAAAGGCTGTGTATCTGTACTCCATTTTTAATAAAAATCCCGAATACATTTCTTGAAGTTTCAAATTAAGTAAGAGTCGAAATCTGATTAGATTTCGTTTTAATTAATCTTTCTCTCGAAGAGATCTGGGCTAGAAATAAACTCTGTGCTTCCCATAATATTTTTGTGACACTTTGTGCTTCTTTTATGTTAAATTTCCACCTTTTGAACTAGGAAAAGCCTAAGAGAAAAATGATATCTTCGAGTGTTCCTTTATATACACGTTAATTTTAGTATAGTGAATAAATTTTCATATCTTGCACTATTATACCTTGTATTTGATAAAGTATGACTTTCAATAATCTTGGGTTTATGAAATGCTTTGTATCTCTTTCTTGTGTTAATATCAGCTTTTGGAACTGAAGCAGTGTATCATTTTATTTTGCCAGGTTCGACTTGTGAGATGAAATTCTTAAACTCGACTGGTCAATTGGTGGAACCTGCACCAAACAACAAGTTTTCTACTTTTTCTCTCAACTACACAGAATTTGAACATAGCCACAATGATTCAGCAGTTTGGGAGCCTAGATTCGCAGGTCATCAGACTCTTCAGGAGAGAGAAAAATCATTCATTGCCCATGACCAGACGATTAATTGTGGGTTTGTCAAAGGACCTAATGGGTCCAGTACCGGATTTGATATATCGCAAGAGGATTTGAAGTATATGAGGAGTTGCCATATTGCAGTCTCATCTTGTATTTTTGGGAATTCTGATCGTCTCAGGTCACCATTTGGCAAGACGGTATGATTTCAACCCATCATTATGCACCCAAACTGTACCAGTGGTGAACTCGAAGCAATATATTATCATATTGCTTTACTGTGTTGGTTTTGTAACCAATTACCCGAGTTAAGTGTGTATTTGCTTGTGCCTGCCGTTGTTGGGTCTCGCTGGTATCATGCTAATTGTTATCAGATCTATATGAGAGACTGTGCATGAGGAGAAAAAGGAAGAATTAAACAAAAAGTAATAAAAAATGGATTAGTAGTTCTACAAACACCCATATTAACTATTAAAAACTGAGATCTTATTTGTTTTTTAAACCAAGACTTGTTTTTTTTTTCCCTATAACATTTAGATAACACGGCTCTCGAAGAAAAGTGTGTGCTTTGCGATGTTTATGGATGAATTGACACTGCAAACCCTTTTGTCCGAGGGGCAACTGATGGATTCCATGGGATTTATGGGTTTGTGGAAGGTTATTGTGGTTAAAAATCTGCCATTTAATGACATGAGACGAGTTGGCAAAATCCCCAAATTTTTGGCCCACCGACTTTTCCCTTCTTCCAGGTGAGGCTTTCTTTATACATTAGTGTATTTTTATGGTAAAACCCAGGATATCATGCAGTTTGGTCTACCTGTTCTACTTTCTACTTAATTTAATACTGTTGAACTATTGCCCATTTGGCATACTGAACTTGATTTGAAGGCTCAATTAAACCTGAGTATGGGACCAAACACAATGGAAACAATATAAAGTCATGTAAAATCAGTGACCACCATTATCGAACCAGCGCAGCTCTGGTAATGGCTGGTGCTCTATGGGTTTGCTGTAAGGGGACAAATTACTTGACAACATAATACAAATAAAGAGGAGGGCTCACAGTCACTTGACAATGGTTTGTTTGACAATATTTTTTCAATCATAAGATGGAAAATTGAAAACTAAACTTTCTTATATTGTTGAATATATAGATAAGACAAAGTACCATTCAAATTTCATGCAATTTGGGTACGAAGAGGCGTTAATTTAAAGTTTGAAAAATTCAAATAACTTGATGAATGCAAACAATATGCTGAATCCCATCATTTTTTAGGTCTGATCTTTGCACTATATAAATCATCCATATAGTGTAACACTATCTAATTTTTATTTTTGATGATTGTGACGATACTTTTCAAGTGTCCCTCCCCAATAATACAGGAAGGAAACATTAAAAGCCAATTTGTACAGGATAAAAGACTCCAATACCTCAAATAAATGAAGTACATAAGTAAAGCAAGTTATCTAAACTTAATTGTACGGGAAAATTTATGGTTTTAGTTGATATCTGCATTTTTAGAGGGGATTGTAATATTTCAATATAAACTAGTAAGTGCATATTCAGAAGTAGAGGGACTCTACAAAACTTAAGCTAAATCCAAATATCATATTATGCATGTTAGGTATTCAATCTGGCTAGATAGTAAGTTGAGGCTGCAGAGTGACCCGATTCTGATTTTAGAGTATTTCCTGTGGCGGCATGAATACGAGTTCGCCATATCAAACCATTATGATCGCCACTGTGTGTGGGATGAGGTGGCACAGAATAAAAAGTTGAACAAGTACAATCACACTGTAATTGATCAGCAGTTCGAGTTCTACCAGAGGGATGGCCTGAGACGGTTCAACCCCTCAGACCCCAACAAGCTACTCCCCAGCTGTAACAATTTTCTATCTTTATATTTTTTTTTTCAGTATTAATTAGCTATCATTCTTGTGCTAATTATATGCAATGCTCTGTCATGTTTAATCTTTTGGTATTTGTATAATACACCAGCTATTAGGTTACCTTGGTTAATGTTATGAGAAAAGCAGATCTGATGATCCAAAATAAATCAGATCAAAATACATGCAAATTGCTTGATTTAAATTAGTGGCTAGGTTCAAATTGTACCGTCTAATCTGGAATGGACAGTCATATCTGCCTGGGACCACCTGCATAGGAGCAACCTGTTCAACGATCTAGCAATTTTTTATTCCTGGATTGCTTTTGAACTGAAAAAATCAGGCTGGTGGAACCTAGTTAATATGAGAACCAATGTTGATTTGGTCAACCTTTTATTTGTTTTTACTAAACCTTGTTTTTAGTAGTCGGCTGTTCTTTTGCAAAGAAATATTGTCAATTTTGATCAAATGAAGAATAAAAAAATGAAATGAATTGCGTAAAGGATTTATACAGGTCTAACTAATAATATAGTACTGGTTTTGCCTTTTGCATCATCAAGATGTTAGAGATTCTTAGTCTGATTAATATTCTCAACCATGAGCATCCACTGGAATTAGTAATGTGATGGTTCTTTTTCTATGTTCCGAGTGCAGATGTCCCAGAAGGTTCTTTTATAGTGAGGGAGCACACACCCATGTCGAACTTGTTTACCTGTCTTTGGTTTAATGAAGTTGACCGCTTTACCCCTCGAGATCAACTCAGTTTCGCTTATACTTATTTGAAGCTTAGAAGAACAAACCCTTCCAAACCTTTTTACCTTAACATGTTCAAAGTACGTACTATGATCTCTTTCTCTCTCTCTCACACACACACACACACGCATACTCACCACACACACATGAAAAGAAAACACAGATTGTGATGCTTGATATAAATACATGCAGGATTGTGAGAGACGTTCTATAGCAAAACTTTTTCACCATAGAGCTGAAGAAAGGCACAGTAATCCTTCAGAATCCATGAGATAGCATTTGTGAAAGAAAGAAGCAAACGTTAACTTACCAAATATCTTGCATTAAGATATAGTCTCAAGTACATCGAAGCGTCATATATATTGCATGAAGTCATCCTTGCCATCTCAAATTTTCTCTCACATAAGTGCCACAATTTTTTTATTTGTAATTTTTTGGTTTTCTTATGTCCTTTTTCTGAGAGGATGGCAATAGGCATTTGTCCTTGTCCTAAATTCATTCATAAGCCAGTTTGTAAAATTTTTGGCCCAGTGCCATGTATTAGCTTAATATGATTTTGTAAATGCAAAGTAGAATGTAAAAAATTGTATTTTTACCATTCTCTGAAGTTGAACGTCTCATGAGATATTTCATTTTTTTCTGTTCACTTGGAGTTGGAAACTTTAAATTTTGATAGCTTTGCATATTTTATTGTTGCATCACAGTACGGTACAAGCAATAGCAATAAATTTTGTTTTGTATAATAAACAAGTAGTAATGCTGATGAGAAAGTTAAAAATATTAGAGCATTTGAAACTTTTACAGTCTGAGATTTAAATACAAAAAGGAGAAACATTTCATGAAAATGTACAGCTCGTTTCTTCCTTTCACTTGTTCTAAATTAATAACACAAAGCAATTAAGTTAAAAGTGTGAAAAGTACATTCTATATCACATGCTAAATATTCACAGAGATATAGATAAAATTTACATGTAAACAGTACTGTCAATCTAAAGTCAGAGCCTTGTCTCTGAAAATCCCAAGCATCTCATTTCTCCCCTTAATCACTTCATCAAACACCTCATGTAGCACTGAATTAAACCTTTCTACCCCTTCCTTCAGCCCATGTGATCTCTCTTTTAACCTATCAATATCTTTCAAGAACTTCTTACTGTCCTTAACAACGCCTCCTACCAATTGTTTTTTCATATCTCGCAATATCTCAGCTATCATCTCATGCTCCACTATGGTAATATCAGTGTTTTCAAACCTCTCACCAACTTTCCTAGCAATCAATGAAAGCAAATCAAAGCAAGGTTTTACCTCTTGAACCCTGTTACCAGTCTCTGCATTTGTTTCAACCTTTACTGGAGAAATTAATGAAGAAACAAGGATCAAAGATAAAACCAACATGGTTGTCTTTGTAACTAGCATTATGAGAACCATCTCCTTGTCACATCTTCGACTCCCTGAAGATGTTTTATACCCTATACTTAATGTTTCACTCACATTCTTCATGTCTAAAAACCGTGCACGGGTTTTTTCCAATTTATTAAACTCCATCTTATCAAAATTTACAATTTTTGAAGGATCATTTTCTACAAACATTTGTATTGTGAGATCAACAATCATGCAATACCGATTCAATTGTGAGATTGCAGCTTTCAGTGTGTTACAAAAATCCAACAAGATGGCAGTTTCTTGCATATATTGGTCAAACCAATCCTCATCTGATCCTAGAGATATAGGCATGTTGAATTTCTTGAATAATGCAAGGAGGTCGGTTTGCATCTTTTTCAGTAGACTCATTGCTTCAACAGACCACTTTAGGGAGACTGATTCCTTGGCCAATGACTCGTCAAGCCTCGTGAGACCATCGACAACAGATGAGAAGAAGAGAGACGCATCTTCTTTTAGGTCGGCAGTGTACTGGCTATGTGGCTTCACCCATGACAGAAGGGATCCCTTCATACTACTTGATTACATTAACTGTGAAGTGAACAGTTCTGTGCAGATATCAGTATAGCTATATGATAAATCTGGTATGATTCTATGGTTTTGGGAAGAACAAAGCGAAATATAGAGGTTGGCTTCTACTTGTAGTTTGCATGGTTGGGGTAGGACACATGAAGGGCTAAGGGCTTGAAGATAAAAGTAGGGGACTGAGGGGAAACTATGCAAACTTTTATTATCTACCCTTCCAAACTTTTTAAATGAATGCTTGCCCCTCAATATTCTTAGAACTATCAGAAAAAATAACTTCCTAGTAAGAATGATTTTTCATGACATTATAAGTGTGTTCTAATTAATTATGAAGCCGATCGTATGCAATTATTATATTTTGAGGGTTATACAAACTAAAGCTTCGAAAACAATATTGAGAGAACGTAACATCATGAAGGGAAGCGTGATGCCAAAGGGCTTGAATAAGAATTGGAAGAAGAGAAGTCACGCAAGGGACAACTAATTGCTGCTAGTACTATTCATTAGTCTATAATTTTGTTCTCAATTACTTGGGTTTTTGGGCAGTGGCTGCGACCAGTAAAAAAAAGGGGAATATGTTGCGGTTTAATATCACCTAACTTGGGTCCAATGGTTCTTCTTCTATTAAACTATTGATTGACTTTTAAGCATATATGGGTACTCTAGGAAGGAAGGTAAGAATGGTAGTTGCAAGGAAACATCCTACTGAGCAAATATCTTAATCAGTGATGTTAAATTAAACATCACCAAAAATTTTACCATGAATATTGGACTCTACGATGACATTTCTAGCTAGATAATGTACCTATTTCTCAAGAGTATACCCTGATTTCTCAAAAGTATGTTTGTATTATGTTGCTTTTTAGGAGACTAATTTTTTTTTCCCTTTTTATCTAGGACAGTGAGATATATTATTTAAGACATAATACCAAAGCACTCCATCTTACGAACAAGGCAAACCACGGAATGAAGTAACCTAGTGACATGAAAAGGACTCATTTGGTTGGCAATCGACAAAGCATTTGTTCGTATGAATTTAATTTAATTACCAAAAGAAATCTCTAGATTTCCAACGTTACACTCTCCTTTTACTTCGTATTTAATTATATATGACCAAGTTATTCTCTCACTTTCGTAAGCATAAAAAGGGACTAGAAACGACTTGTCATGCATTTAATCGATCTGTTGGCCATGTATATCTAAACGGATATTATTGCTACTGTACCTTACCGACTTCAGCAACTCTTATTCTTTCACTTTAGTTCCATTCTCCTCAATCATTTCTCATACAATATAATTCTGCAATAAATGAAAAAGAACAAATCTTATGGGATAAAACCTTTTATCCTTAGAAAAGTTACTCTTTTTTGTAATATTTTTGTGTAAAATGAAACATTGCTATTAATACCAAATTGTTAAGTTCCACTTGTTAATGTAGTAGCAGAGCATATATGCATTAATTATGATGTAATGTAATGTGTAGCAATCTTATCTAATTAAAATTTTGTATTACGCTTTGCTAGATAGGCCATGCGTGCAACATATTAACATCTTTAATTTTTAGATAAGATGTGTATTAGAAGTTAGCTCCGCTGCTCAACCTTGTTTATCTATTTAATTCGAGGAAGAGCAATATAGTCCATACCTGATAAGCCCGTGAAGTCTTCTAAAGACTATAAAGCCAAAGCCTACTCCAGCGTCCAGCCCGCCTACGATCCAGAGATAATTTCGTACTATAAGCAGACTGCAGACCTTGGCTTCGGATGGACGAATCACCTTTTACATCAATCACGCAATTACTGTTATGTTACTATTTGTGTTAATATTCTCCCTAAACATTGTTTTATTTTTTAAAATATTATATGGCAAAATACAAAAGTTCTACATTGTTTGATCAAACGCTTATTTAGATGCACATTTTTTTCGTTTTATTTGATATAAAATTTAGAGTGAATACTATCACAAATGACCAACAAACTTCCATCGCCTGCCCCACAAACTTTTAATCAAATACTGCTTCGTTTCACATTTAACCACTGAAATGAAGCGTTTGACAAAGCAACATAGCACTGCACTTTATTCTTTTCAGAAGATCAGAATTTAGAAGATATAGAGCAATATTTAAATATTTGGAGAGCATCAGTACAAACAGTAGAAGATTATGACTGATTCATGATTGTTAGAAAAGATGATTGTAGATGGCCAATCCGCCCTCTAATTGTAGATTTGCTTCAGTACGTTAAGTTTAAAAACATGTCTTAATTGTTGAATCCTTATTTGGATTTAATTTATAATTCTCAGATTCTTATGAAAGATACTTTCACATGAATTTGTAAATTATCAATAAAGTTGGGCTTGAAACAAGTCAGAATCTGATTTGAATCGGACAATCCGACAACTTATGGCCGAAATAATCCAGCAGAAATTCTCAGGCATGCTACTAATATCGCACAAACAAACGATTCCCTTGCAACCAATTTCCTGGTTGTGTTGGTCATTAGAAGTTTCACAACACAGAAAGATTAAGCATCTCGAAACCTTAAATCATGAAATGATATATGCCATTTATTAAACTGTAGCTCAAAATTCTGATGGCTCAAGAGTAAACCTACTTAATTATTTAAGCTACTAGCAACTCAAATAATAACATATTCAAATCCGATTAAACATTTTAATTCTTGCCAACTAGCTGAATGAAAGAAAAAAGTTTTCTGCCTACTTCTCCAGTAACATCGCTGTCATGCTCCCTTGATACAGTATCAGTAGTACTTTCCTGTAACTCTTTAAAGTTCCAACAAATTCTGTCACCACCCAAAAAAAAAAAATAGAACCAAAAATTAAATTGGTTTGAAGCCTATGAAAAGCTATCTAAAGAAAGAAAAATGAAGTAACTGGTCATATTTGCAAAAGCCAGACTATGCTGTCAAACTACAACCAGATTTTTGTTTAAATTATTATATTTGTTCGGGTTCTAATTAGATCTTTCATTTGTAATCTCAAACAAATTTTTGAAATAACCAATATTGATATAGACTGTCAGATATCAAACTGGTAAAACAGCAGCAAGTAGCTCCAGTATCAAGGATCTTAATCCATTTGTTCTTTTCATTCAGCCCTAGAATACTCTAATTTACTAATCTGCAACTATACCATAAATAGTACTACTACTCACACAAACTGGTAGATACCTTATAGCTCGTCCTTGGCCTGTGCAGGAGATGAGGGCTCAGCAGAAGTAGGTGAATCTGTGTTAGCAGTAGCAGGTGAATCCTTGTTAGTCTTTATGAAGTCAATTATAGCTTCAGCAGTTCTGTCGCCATCGTACTGCACCAATTTCCCACTGGCAGAAGAGAAGTATATGGTTGGGTACCCTGTTACTTCAAAATCCTTTGGCACGTCATTTGCTGTGGCATCCTACAGACACCCAAAAAAGAATAATGATAACATAAAAATCAAGTTTACCTAAATTGGTAAATAGAAACTCAATGAAAAGCAAAAACTGAAGCAAACACAAGTATGCTTCAACTCAAAATATAAGTGAAGAAAATATAATTTATTATCTCATTTTGATTATTAACATTTAACAATGTATAGTTTCAATAAGATTACCATCTTTGCGATAACAACATCCTCTTCATTTTTCAATGTGATGGCTACTTCTTCCAAGATTGGAGCCAACTTTTTGCAATGGCCACACCATGGTGCATAAAATTCAAGCAGAACTGCAGAATTAAACAAACAAATATCCTCGTATTGAAATTTTTAACTCCCAATCCCCAAAAAAAAAGGGACAAACTAGAAAAATAAAGAAATAAATGAAAAATAATCAAGAAGGTAAAATATGTTGTACCATTTTTCCCAGACTTCAGGACAAAGTCATGGAGGTTATCAGCAACTACTACCTTCACTGGTTCATCATTCACCTCTGGAATAGCCTCAGACTTTTTGTATGCCTTTAATTTACCCTCCTGCACATTTCAGAATAAGAGAAATTAGATGTCAATACAAATTACCAAACATGCACACAAGTATAACAATAAAGGAGTTTTCAATAGATGCATAATCAGAGAAGTAGAATTACCGCATAGTCCTTTAACCAAGGAAGGATTTGACCAGGCTCCAAGTTCGGGTTAAGGTACTTCTCTCCATCAGTCTGTTGCAATACTATAAGAGGCACTTGATCTTCCTTCAGGCCAAAGTACTGAAATACAAACAAAAATGGCCATGGAAGTAATAGGTTAGTGGAGAAAACTAAAAAGGGTGCCTTTTGAATTTTAATATAGTACACCCAGTACTTTTGCCAGAATTACAAATAGAGAGTAATTTGACAAGGAGTTCTTGTACTAAATTTTGTGATGGAAAAAAACATAGACAGTTGCCCCACATCTAATTCAAGTAGCAAACAAGATTTCATGTTTTTTTTTCCTCCTTTCTATTAAAATTAAAGGTTGCTAATAAGCAGTGGCAACTTGAAATTTTTTGATAGATTAGGAAGCATGTGGCAGCTCCTCACAAAAGACTCAAAATACAGACAAAAAGTTAGTGGGACGAACCTGGAAAGCACCTTGACTCGCCTCTATATCACCAATCAAAAAGCTTATATCTTTTCCCTTAAACTGCTTGGCAGCCTCATTCAAGTTTGATTTGAAAGCTTCAAATTTCTCTGAAGAGAAGTTCAGGAAGAGCATGGCCTAAAGGTTGTCGAGTTCCCAACAAGTAAAAATGTCATTCACGACAAATTTAATTATCTGAGATAATAGTAATTATAAATTTGTTAAAAAATTCTTACTTTGGTATTCTCCTTATTGAAGAATTTGATTAGATAAGGGTGATTGGATGGGTCATTATCAAAGGTTGCAACAGTCGGCATGCTCTCAGTTTCGATAAATGACTCCAATGCTTCTGCAGTGAAATCCTGCATAGCATGGATTAAAAAGAATTTGTGAGTCATCATAGTAGGGATAATCTGGCAGCACTGTATAATAACTGTGAATGCAATTACAAAATGGGTATGGCATAATCAGGGGAAGAGCCAATAGGGGGGGCCTACATGGGGCTTTGACCCCCCTATGCTCCAAAAAACATTAAATTTTTATGTATATTTTCTTTATTTTTTAGAAATTCTTTATAATTTGCCCCCTAATTAATCATAAATTGTTCAATTTATAAAATTTTGTCCTCCCTACCATAATTTTCTGGCTCCGCCCCTGGGCATAATAATGCATGATGACTGTACATTCACAACAAAACAAAATGCACTATTTTCTCATATTATTGTATCATGCTACTCAACTCAGTAACATTGAGAAGTCACATTTTGGTTCATACTGCCTTCAATTAAATTAATTAAGACCTCATATAGAAAACCAAACCAGAATATGATTTAACATGCTCATGGGAATGCCACAAATACACACCACTTTTGCAATCTGAAGATTATCAAGAAGCTTAAATATTATATACCTTGATATCAACAACAAGCTCATCAAATGGCTTAAGAAGCCTGACCAAAGGCCCCTTGGTTGTGGTATCTCCACGCGGCAGAAGCTTGGCATCAAGGGTATGGGCAAAATCATAATCTGACCGCAACTTGTCAGCAACTGACATGAAGGTGTCATACTCACTACCACTATACTCAGAAAAGATACCAACCTATATAAAATCATAATAAAAATCAATGAAGATAATTTATTTATTTTCATCGATTTCAAAAGTTTGTTAGTGGCCTTTATAAATAATTAGTCATGATTAATTACACAGTTTATGATCTCTTAAAACTTCAAATATTTTACAATAAGAGCCACATCTCACGGGCTTTAATCCAACAAAGCAAAGAAGTAACAAACTTACAATATAAACTTTATTCTCTTCTGTGAGTTTGGCTGCCTCATCTGCGGTCTTAATATCCACGGATGCTGGGCCCACTTGCTTCTTGAGATAATCAACTATTCCATCAGCCTCCCTGGGTCCCTTGTACTCTTGCACACTGGCCCCTTGGTTTCTTATTATTTTCAGTGTAGGGAACCCTTTCACATCATATTTGCTGGCAAGTTCACGGTTCTTTTCCTCATTGGCATCAACCTTTGCAAGGACAACTGGAGGGTCATGACTTGCCAGAATAGATGCAGCCTTCTCATACTACATTATAAAAAATACAAATCACAAAAAATGTGAGCAAAAAGTACATAAAAAATTTCTATTTTATTACTTATTCATATTCTTGAAGATGTAGCCTGATCGCATGATAAAACCTTAAAACATTTGAAGCTTACAAAACATTAATAACATCATGTGTTATATGAATACAGTCAAATACCCATATCACTTTTCATCTAACTTCTACTCAGAACATTTAAATTTTCCACTGCTTGCACACTTGTTCCCAAAAGGCAAAAGATAATAAACCAGCAGCACCTTGTGCATTTTCTTACAAAACAAGTACAATGAAGTAGTACTAGTCATCCTTTTGTTTGGTCTCAAAACATGTCTTGTTTAATATGAAAAATGGAGGAATAAGTGAAAAGTCTACTGGATATTTCAAGGATTCATATGGAATATACAAAATTTATTATGTACAGTAAGTTGTCAATACCTCAGGAGCAAGTCTCTGGCAATGACCACACCTGTAATCAGGAAATTTCGATAGAAAGAAGTTAGAATTTAAGATTTTAAAATAAAACAAACGATTGCATATGGCAAAAAGAAGGCCAATTGAACAGAATTCTAGATTTATGTTCCAGCATAACCAGTTAAATTTCAAGGACCTATCAAATAAGAATTAACCTTTATATTTCAAAGATATACTTGAAGTACGACATACATTTGTATGGGAATTCAAGTCAAACAACTGACAAACACAGATATATCATATATGTCATACAATTCAACAACTTCTCTGATTAGATCTGCTCATAACAATTAGAAACAAAAGGGAAGGCCTGCACTACAACAGAGATGATCCAAAAAAAAAATGAAGGCCGGAATGGCATAAAATTCACACTAGCGACAAATCACGCCTCCAGGAAACATTCTGGATCCAACATTCTCGATATAATGCAAAAACAACCTAAATCTTAAAAAACCATCCAGTAAGCTACACTGACAATCCAAGTCGAAAATTACTCAAAAAGAACCTTAAACCCTAGATCGATCAAATCGTAATTACAATTTCTACTAAAATTCAACATCTAGAGTCAGATCTGCGAAATTACCAAGGTGCGTAGAACTCGACAACAATGAAAGGGTGTTTGGAGATGGCATCGTCGAAGTTGGACGCGTCAAGCGTCAGCACCTTCGAATCCTCCGTGGCATCTCCGGTCGCCTCCTCAGCGGTGGCAGAGAAGACGAGAAGAAGGGTGAATAGAGCATAGATCGGAACCCTAGAAATCGCCATGGAAGGAAGATTTGAGTGAGAAACCGAGGTGCAAAGTTGCTGCCCGGTCTGAATGGTTTTGTCGTAGAAAACCCAAATCCGAACCCTTTTATTAGTAACTCTCGAGAAGAAACTTTTCGAATATGCTCTTGCAAAAGAGGAAAATATAAGTTATTTTTTGTTGTAAAGGAAAATTTTGAATTATAAAATAAAAGCCGAGGAGTATACAAAAGAGAAATTTATACATATTATTTAATCTGTGGGTTGTTTGTAATTTTTTTAATAAAATTTCAATTTTAATAATATATAATTTAGTACTAATTCAAAATAATTAAGTAGTAAATTTATTGTTTTTCTTGCATATTGTTTATCAATGTTGTTGTCCACAAATTTAAGATGAATCCATTGATCATTGATTTTTCTTGCAGGTTTTTTAGGAAAAAATTAAATTTGTGCCATTACAAAAACATGTTATTTTTTTTCCAGAAACTTGGTAAATTGTAAATATGCCATCTCTTAATTTTAACATTATACCCTCATCATAATTTTTAGTGCATTGAGTAAAATTCGATACCTTTTTATCGTTTGAATACAGGATATGGATTTTATCTTTTATATAGGAGTAGAACTTATATATGGAATAAAATTTAAAATGTCAACATTTCAAATTGTATATTCTTCCCCAGTGTATCAAAATATTATGTATATAATAATGATATAAATAATATAACTGTTTAAAACCGAATATAAATATAGAAAATAATGATTAATTCTAAATTTCTAATCAATTACAAAGATATGTAAATAGCACATTTCAAGTATACCATTGTTAGAAGATTAATTTGATATATATAATAAAATTACAAAAATAATTGCATTGCATTATTTTTATGTATCAGTGGCATAAAACTGATTTTTACTATTTTTAGAATGAGATAAAACTAGTTTTTATGGATATATAGTGGCATAAAAGTCATTATTTTTTATGATGGCATATTTCTAATTTTAATAATTTACAATGGCATATTCTAAAGGGTACAATGATAATATCAATTGACCAATGGTATAAAATAAACTTTTATTATTTTATAGTGGCATAAAACTAATTTACGTTTAGTGATTGTATATCTCTTATTTTAAATATTTACAATGACATAAACCTAAATCACCCCTTTTTTTATTAATGTTGCTGTCTGCAAATTTAATTATAAATAAATATCTAAGCAAACTTAACAGATATTTTGCTCAAATAAGATATTTTATAAAAGATTATATTGAACAGACTATTTATTAATCTTTTTAGATATTAAAATTAATGCATTATTCAATGACGATCACATTTTTTTTTAAGAATTACATTATATATCAATGTAACTACAATTTGAAAATTATGAAGAGATAAGTTTTGAATATGTAAATGCAATTATTTGTTGATTGATTGTTAAAATATGAAGCAAATCTTTTTTTTATAGAACTTATCTTATCTTGAAATATTAATGCACTACATAGGATGAATCATCAAATGCAAATAAGATAGTTCCCTACGATGTAAAAATAAGAAAAATATCAGGCCCAAGTCATAACTGTTACAGGTCAAAGCAAGTACATAAATATCTCATTTTCGAGGTCATTTCAGAAAGTCATACATAAAGAGTGGATCAAAAGCCTTGATTGCCAGATTTTCTGTAGTCGACAGTAATGTATACGACTACAAGGCCTCTATCCTGTAATTTTCTGTGCTTGGATCGTCGATTAGCAACATAAATGATCTAAACAAATGACAACAACAAACCCACGCGTAACGTCTTCCGTGGATCAGACTAAGACGCTCTACTTTTTATCCAACACAAAAGAAGTTTTAAAATTTCTAAGCTCTAGTGGATCCATGGTGGGACCAATTAGTTGGTTGTTAAACGTTATTTGTATGTCTTGCATGAGTTTCTAGTCTGCACCCACTCATGTGATATTCGCTTGAAATTATATGTTATAGTTATTTATAACTTGATTTGAAATTAAATATCTCTCAAAAAGTAATTTCAATAAAATTTTAGAAATAAATTGAACATACATTTTATAAAAAGTAAAATAAAATTTGGTAATTTATTTAGCTAGTTAATGGGTACAATATGTACAGTAACATGTTGTTTGAGTTATTTCAAGACTTTTAAAAGGGACGGTACGAAACAGCGTCAAAATGTGGTCCAAGTGAATCTGTTTCTGTGTAGATACGAAAAACCTAAATAGTCAGTCCGTGAATTACGTCCATGATTGAATTGCTTGTTGGAAACGCACAAGCGGTTGCCTCGCAGGTCTTATTCAGTTTTGTAGAAAATTTTAAATAAAAAACCAAAGCTAGACCAAATAAATAAATAAAACACAAAAACTAGTTGTCCAGAATACCCAAAAAAAAAAAAAGGTTTATTTTGGGAAATGGTTTTTGTTTGTTTGGACACCTTTGGCCTTCTCGGCAGCCATTGGGGAGTGAAACGTGCTTTGTATTTTGAATGTTTCTTTGTTTTAAATTCATTGGATAATTAAGTTTGAAGCTTGTATTTGATTAATTGGTTAATCCGGATCAAAACTTATTTTATCTAAATTTACAATTTAAAAAATATCAGGTAGATATTTCATTTATCTAATGCTGAGACATTTGTTGCGTAAATTAACACTTTAACTGAAATAATTTTTATTCATTATGTGCTTTAAAGGCTATAATTATAGATACGAAGATGCTCTAAGTAATTATAAAAACTGACTAATATGCTGTTGGCATTTAATATTCTTCTTTTGACCATGTAACGTATTTTTCTTAATTTCTATTGTTAACAATCAGCAGATCTGCATGGTCACTCGGTGTCTTTAATATTGCTAGATGCGAACGAAAAGAGGTGACATAAAACTGCTAATGTAAACAATGGATAATATAAAAGATTAATAGACGATATAATTTTCAATTGCACAGGAATTTAATTATTAGAGATATAAAATTCCCAACATATGAGCGATGTTGGTTGGATATAATCAATCCCTGCACGACTCAAACCAGACCAATTGATGCAGATCTGCCAAAATATAAAATTTCAGGTATGGTTTAGCACGTTGGTCACTTTCATATATCATTGAACTTTCGATATAAAATTATTAATAGAAGATTTTGCGACCCTCAGGGATGGTACAGGAATTGGGAATTAGGAATCGAGAGTGTGTGTCACTATTAGGCATGTGAAACAAAAAACCAAATCTGGTCAGAAAATAATTGGAGGTTTCCTTTGGTTGTATGTTAGGCCTTGGGGTATATTCTTAAAGGAAAGAAGTTTACAATCTCACATTGCTGATGGCTCTAAGGTAAATAGGTAATGTCTCTCAGGTTCCAAACATCAGCTGTCAAAAACACCACACAATATCAGTATAAAATTTTACTATCAAAAGCATGGTCAAGAGCAAAATAATAACGGTATCAATGTATCACTTTATTACTTGCCCTTACAACCAAAAATTAGAAATCTTGCAAGAGGAAAGTTTAAAATGAGAAAAATAGTTTGAGAAACCACAACCGATACATATATACCCGAGCAACCGAACGAAGGCTAAAGATACAAATCTATAATAAAGATGCATACCACTGCAATAAAGAGGCGACAAAACAAACGAAAACGAAAAAATGAGCAAACAACAAAACCCCCTAAAGTGAGGATTCTCTCTCATTAAAATATGATGTAAAATAAAACTGTAACAGGGAATAAGAAACCCAAACACATGTATTGCGAAACCGTATCCTCTACCCATCTCTTTAAGATGGGTAGAGTGCCCATCTTAAACCTCAACCGTCTGATTTAATCTCAATGGCTAAAAGAGCCCGTGAATTCCACCACTCCCGAAAAAAATTATTGGCCCGAAAAAAATAAACCGTCCAGATTAGATCGGACGGTCGTGATGAGATGGGCACTCTACCCATCTCAATAGAGATGGGTAGAGGATACTGGTCCTGTCATTGCAGCTAAAATTTCGCACCAAATCAAACAGATTCATGCTTCGGCTCTGAAGGAGATGACGACTTTTCCCTTACATAACAGGGAATAAGAAAGCTCTTGTTGAGCCTGGCTAAAATTTTCTTTATCATCTTTAATTGACAAATAAAATCGCTGCCATCACTTGCGTGATCCCTCATTGCATCATTCTTGTCTTTTTGAATTTTTAAGATCATAAACATATTCTAAACTGTATAAAGAGCTTAAATATACATTATTGTATTTAAATGACTTAAAATGGATGCATAATCGCTTGAAATGCACAAATTCTGTCCAGAATGCTCATTATTTGCATTTTCTGTGAAATTGCCATATATAATCCAATCCTTTAAAATTTTTAAGATCTTAAAATTATTCTCCACTGTATAAAGAGAATAAATATGGATTATTGTGAACAAAAAACTTAAAATTAAAGCACAATCGCTTGAAATTCTCCAATTCTGACTAGAACGCTCAATATTTGCACTTTATGTGCGTAATGGACATATATAATCCAATCCTTTTCAATTTCTAAGATTATAAACATATTCTAAACTGTATAAAGAGCTTAATTATAGATTATTGTGTTAAAATGACTTAAAATAAATGCACAATCACTTGAAATGCTCCAATTCTGTCCAGAACGCTCATTATTTACAATATGTGTTAAAAATTGCCATGTATAATTCAATTATTTTAATTTTTTAAGATCAGAAACTTATTCTCCACTGTACAAAGAGCTTAAATATAGATTATTGTGATCAAATAAAATAAAATGAATGCACAATCACTTGAAATACTACAATTCTGTCCAGCACGCTCATTATATGCCATTTATGTGCGTGATTGCCTCGTATAATCCAATCCTTTTTAATTTCTAAGATCTTATACCTATTCTAAAATTTATAAAGACCTTAATTATATATTATTGTGTTAAAATGACTTAAAATAATGCACAATCACTTGAAATGCTCCAATTCTATCCAGAACACTCATTATTTACAATTTGTGTTCATAATTGCCATGTATATTCCAATTATTTTAAATTTAAGATCCGAAACTTATTCTCCACTTTATAAAGAGCTCAAATATAGATTATTATGATCAAATAAATTAAAATGAATGCACAATCTCTTGAAATACTACAATTCTGTCCAGCACGCTCATTATATGCCATTTATGTGTGTGATTGCCTCGTATAATCCTATATTTTTGAATTTTTAAGATCATAAACATATTCTCCACTATATAAACAGCTTAATTATAGATTATTGTATTCAAATGACTTAGAATGAATGCACAATCACTTGAAATACTTCAATTCTGTCCAGAAATCACATTATTTGCATTTTCTTTAAATTGCCTAGTATAATCCAATCTTTTTGAATTTTTAAGATCAGAAACCTATTCTAAACTGTATAAAGAGCTTAAATATCAATTATTGGGATCAAATGACTCAAAAGAATACACAATCGCATGAAACTCTCCAATTCTATCCAGAAGACACATTATTTGGATTTTAAGCGCGTAATTGCCATGTATAATCTAATACTTTTAAATTTTAAGATCATAAACCTATTATATACTGAATAAAGAACTTAATTATAGATTACTGTGTTCAATGACATAAAATGAATGCACAATCGCTTGAAATCCTCCAATTCTGTCCAGAACGCTCATTATTTACACTTTGTGTTCATCATTGCCATGTATAATCCAATCATTTTAAATTTTTAAGATCATAAACATATTCTCAACTGTATAAAGAGCTTAATTATAGATTAATGTGTTTAAATGACTTAAAATGAATGCAAAATCGCTTGACATGCACCAGTTCTGTCCAAAACGCTCATTATTTGCATTTTCTGTGCGCAATTGACATATGTAATCCAATCCTTTTGAACTTTAAGATCATAAACCTATTCTAAACTGGATAAAAAACTTAATTTTAGATTATTGTGTTCGAATGACTTAAAATGTATACACAATCGCTTCAAATGCACCAATTTTGTACAGAACGCTCATTATTAGCATATTCTGTGAAATTGCCATATATAATCCAATCCTTTTGAATGTTTCAGATAATAAAACTATTCTTCACTGTTTAAAGATCTTAATTAAAGACTATTGTGAGCAAAGAACATAAAATAATGCACAATTGCTTAAAATTCTCCTATTATGTCCAAAACGCTTATTATATGCACTTTATATTCGTAATTGACATACAAAATCCAATTCTTTTGAAATTTTAATATCCGAAACCTATTCTAAACTGTATAAAAAGCTTAATTATATATTATTGGGTTCAAATGACTTAGAATGAATGCATAATCACTTGAAATTCTACAATTCTGAATAGAACGCTCAATATTTGCACTTTATGTGCGTAATTGACATATATAATCCAATCTTTTTGAATTTGTAAGATCATAAATCTATTTTAAACTGCATAAAGAGCTTAATTATGGATTATTATGTTCAAATGACTTAAAATGAATGCAAAATCGCTTGACATGCACCAATTCTGTCCAAAACGCTCATTATTTGCATTTTCTGTGCGTAATTGACATATGTAATCCAATCCTTTTGAACTTCAAGATCATAAACCTATTCTAAACTGGATAAAGAAATAAATATGGATTATTGTGAAAAAAGAACTTAAAATGAATGCAATCGCTTGAAATTCTCCAATTCTGACCAGAACGCTCAATATTTGCACTTTATGTGCTTAAATGAGATGTATAATCCAATCATTTTCAATTTTTAAGATCGTAAACCTATTCTTAACTGTATAAAGAGTTTAATTATAGATTATTGTGTTCAAATTACTTAAAATTAATGCACAATCACTTGAAATACTCCAATTCTGTCCGGAACGCTTATTATTTACAATTTGTGTTCATAATTGCCATGTATATTCCAATCATTTTAAATTTTTTCGATCAGAAACTTATTCTCCACTGTATAAAGAGCATAAATATAGATTATTGTGATCAAATAAATTAAAATGAATGCACAATCACTTGAAATACTACAAATTTATCCAGCACGCTCATTATATGCCATTTATGTGCATGATTGCCTCATATTATTCAATCCTTTTTAATTTTTAAGTTCATAAACATAATCTACACTGTATAAAGAGCATAATTATAGATTATTGTATTCAAATGACTTAGAATGAATGCACAATCACTTGAAATACTTCAATTCTGTCCAGAACGCACATTATTTGCATTTTCTGTGAAATTGTCATACATAATCCAATCCTTTTGAATTTTTAAGATCTTAAAATTATTTGCCACTGTATAAAGAACATAAATATGGATTCGTGTGAACAAAGAACATAAAATAAATGCACAATCGCATGAAATTCTCCAATTCCGACAGGAACGCTCAACATACGCACTTTATGTGCGTAATTGACATATATAATCCAATCCTTCTGTATTTTTAAGATAATAAACCGATTCCAAACTGCATAAAGAGCTCAATTGGAGTTTATTGTAATGAAGCGACTTAAATTGAATGCAGAATTGGTTGAAATGTACCAATTTTGTCCAGAACGCTCATTATTTACAATCTGTGTTCATAATTGCCATGTATATTCCAATCATTTTAAAATTTTAAGATCAGAAACTTATTCTCCGCTGTATAAAGACCTTAAATATTGATTATTGTGATCAAATAAATTAAAATGAGAGGACAATCACTTGAAATACTACAATTTTGTCCAGCACGCTCATTATATGCCATTTATGTGTGTGATTGCCTCGTATAGTCCTATATTTATAAATTGTTAAGATCATAAACATATTCTCCACTCTATAAACAGCTTAATTATAGATTATTGTATTCAAATGACTTAGAATGAATGAACAATCAATTGAAATACTTTAATTCTGTCCAGAAATCACATTATTTGCATTTTCTGTTAAATTATCTCGTATAATCCAACATTTTTGAATTTTTAATATCAGAAACCTATTCTAAACTGTATAAGGAGCTTAAATATCAATTATTGGTATCAAATGACTTAAAAAGAATACAAAATCTCTTGAAACTCCCCAATTCTATCCAGAAGACACATTATTTGTATTTTATGCGTGTAATTTCCATGCATAATCTAATAGTTTTAAATTTTAAGATCATAAACCTATTCTAAACTGAATAAAGAACTTAATTATAGATTATTGTGTTCAAATGACTTATAATGGATGCAGAATCGCTTGAAATGCAACAATTTTTTCCAGAACGCTCATTATTTGCATTTTCTGTGAAATTGCCGAATATAATCCAATCCTTTTGAGTTTTTAATATCATAAAATTATTCTCCACATTATAAAGGGAAGAAATATGGATTATTGTGAAAAAAGAACTTAAAATGAATGCACAATCGCTTGAAATTCTCCAATTATGAGCAGAACGCTCAATATTTGCACTTTATTTGCGTAATTCACATATATAATTCAATCCTTTTGAATTTTTAGGATCATTAACCAATTCTAAACTGCATAAGGAGCTTAATTATAGATTATTGTGTTCAAAAGACTTAAAATGGATGCAGAATCGCTTGAAAAGCACCAATTCAGTCCAGAACGCTCATTATTTGCATTTTCAGTGAAATTGCCATATATAATACAATCCTTTCGAATTTTTAGGATTTTAAAATTATTCTGCACTGTAATAAAGAGACTAACTATGGATTATTGAGAACAAAGAACTAAAAATGAATGCACAATCCCTTGAAATACTCCAATTCTGACCACATCGCTCAAGATTTGCACTTTATGTGCGTAATTCACATATATAATCCAATCCTTTTTAATTTTTAAGATCATAAACCTATTCTAAACTTCATAAAGAGCTTAATTGGAGTTTATTGTGTTCAAATGACTTAAAATGGATGCAGAATCGCTTGAAATTCACCAATTCTGTCCAGAACGCTCATTATTTACAATTTGTGTAAATAATTGCCATGTATATTCCAATCATTTTAAAATTTTAAGATCAGAAACTTATTCTCCACTGTATAAAGACCTTAAATATTGATTATTGTGATCAAATAAATTAAAATGAGAGCACAATCGTTTGAAATACTGTAATTTTGTTCAGCGCGCTCATTATATGCCATTTATGTGTGTGATTGCCTCGTATATTCCTATATTTATGAAGTTTTAATAGCATAAACATATTCTCCACTGTATAAACAGCTTAATTATAGATTATTGTATTCAAATGACTTAGAATGAATGCACAATCACTTGAAATACTTCAATTCTGTCCAGAAATCACATTATTTGCATTTTCTGTTAAATTGCCTCGTATAATCCAATATTTTTGAATTTTTAAGATCCGAAACCTATTCTAAATATATAAAGAGCTTAAATATCTATTACTGGTATCAAATGACTTAAAAAGAAAACCAAATCGCTTGAAACTCTCCACCTCTATCCAGAAGACACATTATTTGTATTTTATGCGTGTAATTGCCATGCATAATCTAATACTTTTAAATTTTAAGATAATAAACCTATTCTAAACTGAATAAAGAACTTAATATAGATTATTGTGTTCAAATGACTTAAAATGGATGCAGAATCGCTTGAAATGCACCAATTCTGTCCAGAACGCTCATTATTTGCATTTTCTGTTAAATTGTCATATATAATCCAATCCTTTTAAATTTTTAAGATCTTAAAATTATTCACCACTGTATAAAGATAATAAATATGAATTATTGTGAACAAAGAACTTAAAATGAATGCACAATCATTTGAAATTCTCCAATTCTGACCGGAATGATCAATATTTGCACTTTATGTGCGTAATTGACATATATAATTCAATCCTTTTGAATTTTTAAGATAATAAATCTATTTTAAACTGCATAAAGAGCTTAATTATAGTTTATTGTGTTCAAATGACTTAAAATGGATGCAGAATCGCTTGAAATGCACCAATTCTGTCCAGAATGCTCATTATTTGCATTTTCTGTGAAATTGCCATATATAATTCAATCCTTTTGAATTTTTAACATCTTAAAATTATTCGCCACTGTATAAAGATAATAAATATGAATTATTGTGAACAAAGAACTTAAAATGAATGCACAATAATTTGAAATTCTCCAATTCTGACCAGAACGATCAATATTTGCACTTTATGTGCGTAATTGACATATATAATTCAATCCTTTTGAATTTTTAAGATAATAAATCTATTCTAAACTGCATAAAGAGCTTAATTATAGTTTATTGTGTTCAAATGACTTAAAATGGATGCAGAATTGCTTGAAATGCACTAATTCAGTCCAGAACGCTCATTATTTGCATTTTCTGTGAAATTGTCAAATATAATCCAATCCTTTTGAATTTTTAAGATCTTAAAATTATTCTCCACTGTATAAAGAGAATAAATATGGATTATTGTGAACAAAGAACTTAAAATAAATATACAATCGCTTGAATTCTCCAATTTTTACCAGAACGCTAAATATTTTGCACTTTATGTGCGTAATTGACATATATAATCCAATCCTTTTGAATTTTTAAAATCATAAACCTATTCTAAACAGCATAAAGAGCTTAATTATAGATTATTGTGTTCAAATGACTTAAAATGGATACAGAATCGCTTGAAATACTCCAATTCTGTCCAGAACGCTCATTATTTGCATTTTCTGTGAAATTGCCATATATAATCCAATCCTTTTGAATTTTTATGATCTTAAAATTATTCTGCACTCTATAAAGAGAATAACTATGGATTATTGTGAACAAATAACTAAAAATGAATGCACAATCGCTTGAAATTCTCCAATTCTGACCAGAACGCTCAATATTTGGACTTTATGTGCGTAATTGACATATATAATACAGTCCTTTTGAATTTTAAAGATCATAAACCTATTCTAAACTGCATAAAGTGCTTAATTATAGATTATTGTGTTCAAATGACTTAAAATGGATACAGAATCGCTTGAAATGCACCAATTCTGTCCAGAATGCTCATTATTTACATTTTCTGTGAAATTTCCATATATAATCCAATCCTTTTGAATTTTTATGATCTCAAAATTATTTTGCACTGTATAAAGAGAAAAATACTATGGATTATTGTGAACAAAGAACTAAAAATGAATGCACAATCGCTTTAAATTCTCCAATTCTGACCACAAACGCTCAATATTTTCACTTTATGTGCGTAATTCACAAATATAATACAATCCTTTTTAATTTTTAAGATCATAAACCTATTCTAAACCTCATAAAGAGCTTAATTGGAGTTTATTGTGTTGAAATGACTTAAAATGGATGCAAAATCGCTTGAAATGCACCAATTCTGCCCAGAACGCTCATTATTTACAATTTGTGTACATAATTTCCATGTATATTCCAATCATTTTAAAATTTTAAGATCAGAAACTTATTCTCCGCTGTATAAAGACCTTAAATATTGATTATTGTGATCAAATAAATTAAAATGAGAGCACAATCTCTTGAAATACTGTAGCACGCTCATTATATGTCAACGTGAATTGAACAAAAAAAGCAGGCTGAACATCGTGAACCAAAAGTCGAGTTAATAAAAAGATGAGTTGAGAAGTAAGTTAAACCATCTCCCATTTATGTGTGTGATTGCCTCGTATATTCCTATATTTATGAGTTTTTAAGAGCATAAACATATTCTCCACTGTATAAACAGCTTAATTATAGATTATTGTATTCAAATGACTTAGAATGAATGCACAATCACTTGAAATACTTCAATTCTGTCCAGAAATCACATTATTTGCATTTTCTGTTAAATTGTCTCGTATAATCCAATCCTTTTGAATTTTTAAAATCCGAAACCTATTCTAAATGTATAAAGAGCTTAAATATCAATTATTGGTATCAAATGACTTAAAAAGAATACAAAATCGCTTGAAACTCTCCAATTCTATCGATAAGGCACATTATTTGAATTTTATGCGTGTAATTGCCATGAATAATCTAATACTTTGCATTTTCTGTTAAATTGCCATATATAATCCAATCCTTTTGAATTTTTATGATCTTAAAATTATTCTTCACTGTATAGAGGGAATAACTATGGATTATTGTGAACAAAGAACTAAAAATGAATGCACTATCGCTTGAAATTCTCCAATTCTGACCAGAACGCTCAATATTTTCACTTTATGTGCGTAATTGACATATATAATTCAATCCTTTTGAATTTTTAAGATAATAAATTTATTCTCTGCATAAAGAGATTAATTATAGTTTATTGTGTTCAAATGACTTAAAATGGATGCAGAATCGCTTGAAAAGCATCAATTCAGTCCAGAACGCTCATTATTTGCATTTTCTGTGAAATTGCCACATATAATCCAATCCTTTTGAATTTTTAGGATCTTAAAATTATTCTACACTGTATAAAGAGAATAACTATGGATTGTTATGAACAAAGAACTAAAAATCAAAGCACAATCACTTGAAATTCTCAAATTCTGACCAGAACGCTCAGTATTTGCACTTTATGTGTTTAATTGACATACATAATTCAATCCTTTTGAATTTTTCAGATAATAAATCTATTCTAAATTGCAGAATGAGCTTAACTATAGCTTATTGTGTTCAAATGACTTAAAATGGATGCAGAATCGCTTGAAATGCACCAATTCTGTCTAGAATGCTCATTATTTAAATTTTCTGTGAAATTGCCATATATAATCCAATCCTTTTGAATTTTTATGATCTTAAAATTATTCTCCGCTGTATAAAGAGAAATACTATGGATTATTGTGAACAAAGAACTAAAAATGAATGTACAATCGCTTGAAATACTCCAATTCTGACCACAAAGCTCAATATTTGCACTCTATGTGCGTAATTCACATATATAATCCAATCCTTTTGAATTTTTAAGATCATAAACCTATTCTAAACTGCATAAAGAGCTTAAATGGAGTTTATTGTGTTCAAATGACTTAAAATGGATGCAGAATCGCTTGAAATGCACCAATTCTGTCCAGAACGCTCATTATTTACAATTTTTGTTCATAATTGCCATGTATATTCCAATCATTTTAAAACTTTAAGATCAGAAACTTATTCTCCGCTGTATAAAGACCTTAAATATTGATTATTGTGATCAAATAAATTAAAGTGTGAGCACAATCACTTGAAATACTGTAATCTTGTCCAGCACGCTCATTATATGCCATTTATGTGTGTGATTGCCTCGTATATTCCTATATTTATGAATTTTTAAGAGCATAAACATATTCTCCACTGTATAAACAGCTTAATTATAGATTATTGTATTCAAATGACTTAGAATGAATGCACAATCACTTGAAATACTTCAATTCTGTCCAGAAATCACATTATTTGCATTTTCTGTTATATTACCTCTTATAATCCAATCTTTTTGAATTTTTATGATCCGAAACCTATTCTAAATGTATAAAGAGGTTAAATATCTATTATTGGTATCAAATGACTTAAAAAGAATACAAAATCGCTTGAAACTCTCCAATTTTATCCACAAGACACATTATTTGTATTTTATGCGTGTAATTGCCATGAATAATCTAATACTTTTAAATTTTAAAATCATAAACCTATTCTAAACTGAACAAAGAACTTAATTATAGATTATTGTGTTCAAATGACTTAAAATGGATGCAGAATCATTTGAAATGCACCAATTCTGTCCAGAACGCTCATTATTTGCATTTTCTGTTAAATTGCCATATATAATCCAATCCTTTTGAATTTTTAATATCTTAAAATTATTCGCCACTGTATAAATATAATAAATATGTATTATTGTGAACAAAGAACTAAAAATGAATGCACAATCCCTTGAAATTCTGCAATTTTGACCAGAATGCTCAATATTTGCACTTTATGTGCGTAATTGACATATATAATCCAATCCTTTTTAATTTTTAAGATCATAAACCTATTCTAAACTGCATAAAGAGCTTAATTATAGATTATTGTGTTCAAATTACTAATAATGGATACAGAATCGCTTGAAATGCACCAATTCTGTCCAGAATGCACATTATTTGCATTTTCTGTGAAATTGCCATATATAATCCAATACTTTTGATTTTTATGATCTTAAAATTATTCTGCACTGTATAAAGGGAATAACTATGGATTATTGTGAACAAAGAACTAAAAATGAATGCACTATCGCTTGAAATTCTCCAATTCTGACCAGAACGCTCAATATTTGCGCTTTATGTGCGTAATTCACATATATAATCCAATCCTTTTGAATTTTTAAGATCATAGACCTATTCTAAACTGCATAAAGAGCTTAAGTATAGATTATTGTGTTCAAATGACTTAAAATGGATACTGAATCTCTTGAAATGCACCAATTCTGTCCAGAATGCTCATTATTTGCATTTTCTGTGAAATTGCCATATATAATCCAATCCTTTATAATTTTTATGATCTTAAAATTATTCTTCACTGTATAAAGAGAATAACTATGGATTGTTGTGAACAAAGAACTAAAATTTAATGCACAATCACTTGAAATTCTCCAATTCTGAGCAGAACGCTCAATATTTGCACTTTATGTGCTTAATTGACATATATAATTCAATCCTTTTGAATTTTTAAGATAAGAAATCTATTCTGAACTGCATAATGAGCTTAATTATAGCTTATTGTGTTCAGATGACTTAAAATGGATGCAGAATCGCTTGAAATGCACCAATTCTGTCCAGAACGCTCATTATTTACATTTTCTGTGAAATTTCCATATATAATCCAATCCTTTTGAATTTTTAAGATCTTAAAATTATTCTCCACTGTATAAAGAGAATAAATATGGATTATTGTGAACAAAGAACTTAAAATGAATGCAAAATCGCTTGAAATACTTCATTTCTGACGACAACGCTCAATATTTGCACTTTATGTGCGTAATTGATATATATAATCCAATACTTTTGAATTTTTAGGATCATAAACCTATTCTAAACTGCATAAAGAGCTTAATTGGAGTTTATTGTGTTCAAATGACTTAAAATGGATGCAGAATTGCTTGAAATGACCTTAAATATAGATTATTGTGATCAAATAAATTAAAATGAGAGCACGCTCATTATATGCCATTTATGTGTGTGATTACCTCGTATATTCCTATATTTATGAATTTTTAAGATCATAAACATATTCTCCACTGTATAAACAGCTTAATTATAGATTATTGTATTCAAATGACTTAGAATGAATGCACAATCACTTGAAATACTTCAATTCTGTCCAGAAATCACATTATTTGCATTTTCTGTTAAATTACCTCGTATAATCCAATCTTTTTGAATTTTTAAGATCAGAAACCTATTCTAAATGTATAAAGAGATTAAATATAAATTATTGGTATCAAATGACTTAAAAAGAATACAAAATCGCTTGAAACTCTCCAATTCTATCCAGAAGACACATTATTTGTCTTTTATGCGTGTAATTGCCACGCATAATCTAATACTTTTAAATTTTAAGATCGTAAACCTATTCTAAACTGAATAAAGAACTTAATTATAGATTATTGTGTTCAAATGACTTAAAATGAATGCACAATCGCTTGAAATGCTCTAATTCTGTATAGAACGCTCATTATTTACACTTTGTGTTCATCATTGCCATGTATAATCCAATCATTTTAAATTTTAAGATCATAAACATATTCTCCACTGTATAAAGAGCTTAATTATATATTAATGTGTTCAAATGACTTAAAATGAATGCAAAATCGCTTGACATGCACCAATTCTGTCCAAAACGCTCATTATTTGCATTTTCTGTGCGCAATTGACATATGTAATTCAATCCTTTTGAACTCTAAGATCATAAACCTATTCTAAACTCGATAAAGAACTTAATTTTAGATTATTGTGTTCGAATGACTTAAAATGTATGCACAATCGCTTGAAATGCACCAATTTTGTACCGAACGCTCATTATTTGCATATTCTGTGAAATTGCCATATATAATCCAATCCTTTTGAATGTTTCGGATAATAAAACTATTCTTCACTTTTAAAGATCTTAATTAAAGTTTATTGTGATCAAAGAACATAAAAGAATGCACAATCGCTTGAAATTCTCCTATTCTGTACAGAATGCTTATTATTATATGCACTTTATATGCATAATTGACAGATATAATCTAATCCTTTCGAATTTTTAAGATCAGAAACCAATTCTAAACTGTATAAAGAGCTTACATATCGATTATTGGGATCAAATGACTTCAAATGAATGCACAATCGCTTGAAATGCTCCAATTCTGTCAATAACGCTCATTATTTGCAATTTGTGTGCGTAATTGACATGTTTAATTCAATCATTTTGAATTTTTAAGATCAGAAACTTATTCTCCAGTGTATAAAGATCTTAAATATAGATATTGTGATCAAATGACTTAAAATGAATGCTCAATCGCTTGAAATGCTCCAATTCTGTCCAAAACACTCATTATTTGCACTTTATGCGTGTAATTGCCATGTACAATCCAATCCTTTTGTATTTTTAAGATCAAAAAGTTTTCTCCACTGTATAATGAGCTTAAATACAGGTTATTGTGATCAAATTATTTAAAATGAATGCATAATCACTTGAAATGCTCCAATTCTGTCGAGAAAGCTTATTTTTTGCACTTTTTGTGCGTAATTGTCATGTATAATTCAATCTTTACGAACTTTTAAGATCATAAACATATTCTCCACTGTATAAAGAGCTTATATATAGATTATTGTGATCAAATAAGTTAGAATAAATGCATAATCGCTTGAAATGCTCTAATTCTGTCCAGAACGCTCATTATTTACACTTTATGTGCGAAATTGCCATGCATAATCCTATCGCTTTTAATTTTTAAGATCATATAAATATTCTCCACTGTATAAAGAGCTTATATATAGATTATTGTAATCAAATGACGTAAAATGAATGCCCAATCACTTTAAATGCTTCAATTTTGTCCAAGATTTTCATTATTTGCACTTTATGTTCGTAATTGCTAGATATAATCCAATCCTTTTGAATTTTTAGAATCATAAACCTATTCTCCAATGTATAAAGAGCTTAAATATAGATTATTGTGATCAAATGACTTAAATTGAATACACAATCGCTTGAAATGCTCTAATTCTGTCCAAAACGCTCACTATTTGCCTTTTGTGTGCGTAATTGCCTTTTATGATCCAATCATTTTGAATTTGCAAGATCATATATATATTTTGCATGTATAAAGAGCTTAAATACATATTATTGTAATCAAATTTCTCAAAATGAACGCTCAATCGCTTGAAATGCTCTAATTATGTCCAGAACGTTCATTATTTATTTTTTATGTGCGTAATTGCTATGTATAATCTAATCCTTTGAATTTTTAAGATCATAAATATATTCTTCACTGTATTAAGAGTTTAAATATAGATTATTATCATATGACTTAAAATGAATGCACAATAGCTTGAAATGCTCCAATTCTGCCTAGAATGCTTATTATTTGCATTTTCTGCGAAATTGCCATGTATAATCCAACCCATTTGAATTGGTAAGATCTTAAAATTATTCTCCACTATATAAAGAGCATTAATATAGATTATTGTGATCAAATGACTTAAAATGAATGCACAATCGCTTGAAAATGCTCTAATTCTGTCCAGAACGCTCATTATTTGTTTTATATGTTCTTAATTTTCATGTATAATCCAATCTTTTTGAATTTTTAAGATCATAAATCTATTCTCCACTGTAGAGCATAAATATAAATTATTATGATCAAATGACTTAAAATGAATGAGCAATTACTTGAAACGTTCCAATTCTGTTCAGAATGCTCATTATTTGCATTTTATGTACGTAATTGTCTTGTATTTTTCGAGGGAGTGAACGAGCGAAGCAGGGGAAGGGAAGTAGAGGGTTTACAAACTCGATTCGAACCTATTGGAGCCAAGGAGCTATCACTAGGGAGAACGAGGTATAGGCTCCAAACTTGTGTTTTTCTAATTCTTATGTGTCTCGTTGTGCTGTACTATTGTCTGTTGTCTGAAAAGTGCGGAAGCTACTGCTGTTTAACGCAGCAAAATTAACGGGCTCACAGGCCTTCCATATTAGGCCGAGATAAAATATGGGCCAGGCTTACTAATTTTTTTTCCCAAATAGATTTTTTCCTTTCGTTTCTGATTTTCGTCTATCAAGGCTCTAGATCTAACCATACTCTCCAGTTTCGCTTCCATTGCACATTTCGCATATATATCCGCCATGATCAAGCGAGCTCTCCATGGCAGCGAACCTTCCACTTTCTTCCCGAAGGCGAAGATCTCTCTTCCTCCTTCTACCTCTCATCCTAATCCTAACTTTCACTCTCACTTCCCTTCTCTCATCTCCTAAATCTCCCTCTTCAAACCTCTCTTCTGCTCTCATCTCCAGTTCATCGCCTCCATGCGGATCCCTCTCTTCCGATCTCACTAACGGCCACTGGTCCAACGCCACCACGCCACGACAACCTCTCTATGGAGCCACGTGTCCCTTCCATCGCAATGCGTGGAACTGCTTGCGCAACGGCCGGGCCCACATGGACGCCATCAACTCCTGGTCTTGGCTTCCAGATCGATGCGCTGGTGACCCAATATCGAGAATCGACCCGGTTAGATTCCTCAGTGCCATGCGTGGGAAGAAGATTGGGTTTGTCGGAGATTCATTGAATGAGAATTTTGTAACTGCGTTGTTATGTGTGCTTTGGTCTGGAGATGAAACTGCGCGTAAGTGGAAGAGAAAAGGTGCTTGGAAAGGTGGTTACTTTCCGAAGTTCGATTTGATCGTTGGGTACCATCGTGCGGTGCTTCTTGCTAATTACACGTGAGTTACATTATTTATTTGCATAATTATTTGTTTCCCCTTTTTTTTGGCTATATTATTTTTTTAATTGAGTTAAATTATATTAAATGGGATAGTAACTGAAGGTTTAGAAATTTTGGGTAGCTTGCTGAAGTTTTCCTTCAGTACCCAGTTTATAATAAGTGGCATTTTAGTTATAACACTAGCAGAACCATAATGAGTTCTCAAGCACCAGTTATTAAGAAAAGAACACTGGCCAGTTCAGTTGGCTTCTCGTATGATTATGTGATGTACTGCTTAAAGAACAAAATTGGCATCCTAATTATTACTAGTAGATGGTAGTTATTGAGTATGATACAGCCATACAGGGCAAGTTCAGAACTGAACTTAATATTTTGAAGAAAATGATAGGGCCAGGATATATTACTAAGGTTATTGTGGTTCCATTACTATGGTTTCTGCATTGACATGCATATCATTTAAAAATAAAAGTGTTCCTTTTATTTTGGTATTTTTGTATGTCTGGAAAAAAAAGGGATCCCCTGTACTCTTTGGTTGACTTATGTTTCATATTTTATCCCCTATACTCTTTGGATGACTTATGCTTCATATCTTATTCTTTAAATTGAAATTAAACTGTGTACAATTGGATATTCGGCTTTGCATTTCTGACATCTTTATAGCTGATGATTTGAAGGTGGATGCCAGTGGAAAAGTTGAGCCAATATCCAAAAGATGGAATTAAGGGGATTTATAGAGTAGATGTTGACGTGGCAGCTGATGATTGGAACAGAATCACAAAGTTTTATGATGTCTTGATTTTCAATACTGGACACTGGTTAGTACCCCTCCCCTCCCCCTCCCCCTCCCGTTCTTTTTATCTGAAATGGTGGTATGGAGCATTGTTGTTTCCTCATTACTCCAAACCAGTTTTTATACCCTCACCATGTCTATTAGTCCAATCTGATTCTACAGCACCAGTCCAGAATTTGATTAGAGATAAAAGTAAGGTTTACAGTAGATTTTGTTTCTTAGGCACCACAGCATGGAAACAGACCCAATTTCTGTCCAGGAAGAAATTCCATATTATATGATAGACTGTATATTCAAATAATATCTCTATGTGGTCTGTTAGTACAAGAAATGCCTTACCAGAGGTCAAACAGAAGTAAGAGGCATTGTACACTTATATTATTTTTCCAAGCATCTTCATTTGGACCTAATATAAGTTGAAAATAAGTGGTCACAAGTTTTCACATTCCGGCAGAATTTTTTTTTTCTTTTTTATCAAGTTTGATATAATCAATAACTTATTGTATATAAATACTCCAGCAAAAGGTGCAGATCTTAATTAGTAACTTAGAACCCCAAATTCGATCTAAATCTATAGCTATAACTCTGGTAAGTACGTACTTTAAATTACCTTTAGTTTAACTGCTCTTATCTTGCATCATAATTTTTTTTTTTCTTTTGCATAGGTGGGGCCCAGATAAATTCCCTAAGGAGAAACCTCTAGTTTTCTTTAGAGAAGGAAAACCGATAAATCCTCCACTTGGGATTCATGATGGGCTTAATGTTGTAATTAGTAGCATGGTGTCTTATATAGAGAAAGAAGTGCCAGAAAAGACACTCAAGTTGTGGCGCACTCAATCTCCTAGACACTTCTTTGGAGGCGAGTGGGACCAGAATGGCAGCTGTCTTTTTAATGAACCCCTTAAAGAACATGAGGTAACTATAATTTCACATGCATTTTTATTTTGAAGCTATTTAAATGGCCTGCTTGCATGGATGAACTTTTGGAAGTTGTTGTGGTTAGCAGACAAAGATAAAGAAGAGATATTGATGGGTTCCTTATTACTACTGTTATTGTTAGTCTTGTAATTTCTCTTTTTTTTTTACATTATTTTTAATTAGATGGCACTGCATGTTTCACTCATACAAGCCACTTGCAAAAATGACATGCATTATTAAAGTCCTTGCGAAAGCAAAATTTTGAGTAGTTAACTTGTAAAATTTACCATCATGAATGCCATGTCATATCTACTTATTTTATGCATGCATGGTAAGTCTATTCTTTTATACTTCTATGGAACAAGCCTGACTCATTCTCTCTATCCAGCTGGATTCATGGTTTGACCCAAAGAATAAAGGAATAAACCGAGAAGCACGAGAAGTTAATGAAATTATAAGAGAAGCAATACTGGGCACGAGCATAGAGCTCTTTAATCTGACACATTTGAGTGAACTCAGAGCTGATGCACATCCTGCAATCTGGCTGGGAAAGAAAGATGCGGTCTCAGTTTGGGGACAGGATTGTTTGCACTGGTGTCTTCCTGGCCTTCCTGATACTTGGGTTGATCTCTTAACTGCACGAATTTTGCATTCTTTTGGTAGATAATGCTTTCTATACTTTTTTTTTTTTGGGGAAGGTAATGAAGAATGTTAACTTTCGATGGTTGCTATTGTCTGGTTGCTTAGCCTAGGCTGACCCTTACAGAAAGCTCTCAAGAGATGTTGGACTTTTTATGGTTCTAGGGAGATATTTCTTGTTGTTATTTCATTTGTCTGTTGTTTAGAATGTGTTACGGCCTTAGATTTATTTATAATTTGTCTTTACATATGATTTGAGAAGATTAGAAGAGAAATTCACTTGTATTTAGAAGATTTTATATCTATAAAACTACTTTTGTATTCTTAATTAATAAATTAGTTTCTTTTTTTTTATATTTGTGTTGTCATACAAATTTATGATTGTATTGTTTATCTTAACCCTAGTTTGTTAGAACATCCTTAGACAAGTTTCTAGCTTTCTATCTTTTCTGTCATCGAAATTGGTAACTTTTGTTAAATATTAACTAAACAAAAATGGTTGAAAATTTTTCTTTCCCTTCCATTCAAATTCTATCTTATATTCGAAGGATTCGGAGTGTTAAGTAACATATTTCATTATTTCCGTGCTATTTCTGTTTTTGAGGGTAATTTAATTGCCAACCTTCTTATGTCAAATTACTTCATAGTTGCTAGATACTAGATATAGAAAATCGATGATTTTAGCTAATGTTCCCTGAGAGAGAATTTAGCAAGTTATTACTCTGTACAATTGTTTGCTCATCACAGTCTCACAGGTGTACGTCACCATTGAAGCAACACCCCTCTGAAGTTCAAATATCAGCTCTCAACAATACTTGTTGGGACGAAATTTAAGAGGAAAGAAACAAAATTTCATATAAACGACATGAAAGTATCACTTCACCACTAGCCTTCCCAACCATCAATCAAAATAATTTGCAAGAGAAGTTTTAAATAAATAAAATAGCTTTGAGAAAACCACCAACACATACATACCACTATGGCTGAACGCAGTCACAACACTTTTCAATGTAAATCTACAATATACATGCATAGCACTACAATGAGGGGGCTAAAAAATAAAAACAAAAAAAGGAAAATAACCAAAACGCATTGAGGAGTCTCTCTTATTAAAGATATATCATCTATATCAAGAACTGTCACGCAGGGCACGGAACCAGAGCCAGACTCGAACCCACCCCAATCCAATTTATACTCAAACTAGAAGAAATCAACGGGTTCGGCGGCTCTGTGCCGGTTTTGGAGACGATGTTTTCCCCCTTGCAATATCCACCAAATCCTTGAAAAGTGAATCCTCTGGTTTAGCCTGGCTAGAATTTGGTTTGCCCTCTTTAATTGACAAACCCCCGGTCTGATTCACCATATCATCATACCCTGCACCCGCAACATTATTGTTATTAAACCCATAGTGGTGTTGCTCAAAATATTGCTGTCTCTGACCATATTTAGCTGGGGGTGGTGGCAGAGAGACTGAAGGTTGTGGTTGTGAGCTTTCCCATGGGGCTCTTGGCAACTCTTCTTTTGCAATGGGGGTAGGTTCGTCAAACTTTGGTGCAGTGTAGTAACCAGGTTTAGGATCAGAGGTGAGGAATGGGGGAGGGGGAGGTGGAAGAACAGGTTCATCTGAAGAGTCTGAACCATAATGGTCACCACTTAAGAAATCTACTGGTGCAGCTTCTTTTTTGGCGGCTGTTGTAGCAGGGGTAGCAGCAGTGCTAGAGGCAGTAGCAGTCGGCAAAGGGTTTTTAGAGGCAGGAGGAGGAGGGATGACAAAGGGCTGTTTTCCCTGAGCAATTGAATTATCTCTAGCAGTCCTGATAATTACAAAAAAAAATATAATATAAATTATGTCAGAATGCACATCTTCCTGAATGTGAAAACAAATCCTTAATTGGCTAATTGCCCCTAAAGAGATCTACAAGGCACGGAAACCTTGGTAGCCAGCGATTAAAAATTATTTTGCATTAACAAGTAACTTTTGGGCTTAATCCACAAGACAATATAGGTAGCAAAATACGCCACCAATAAAACTGCAAAGAATGTACCTCCGGGATAGATAAGAGAAATCATCTTCCAGCTCATCATCCTCATGGTTCACATTGACAAAAGGAGAGGAGAACGGAGCTGATGCAGCTGCACTAGCAGAAGCTGGAGGAATGCTCTGTTTTGCACTTGCTTGATAGGGAACTGCAGCTGCAGCTGCAGGAACTGCAGGAGGTGCAGTTCCCAAAGCTATCTCATCATGCCGTTTAAGTGCACGTTGAATCTCATCATTTAGGGTTAGACCCCGAATGAGAAGCTCTTCGTCCCTGCACAAATTGACAACGAAAGTCAGGGATTTCAAAAGAGAAAAGAAAAGAGAAACAGACTTGATGTTTTTCATCTGTAAAATTAAGTCCTGTTCAGACATAATCAAGTATAATCTGATTGTTTAGCTTTTGTATTATTTACATGATACAACAAAATTGTATTTTATCATGTGCATACCCAGTAGTACTAACAAGACTCGTGATGCGCTTCTGGTAAGAGCGGCATTGTTCAACTAGATCCACAATAACCTCCTCTTTTAGACCCTTCAATAGTGACCAAAAGTAAATTTTATTAAATATTGGAAAGGATCGGAGAAATATTGCCAATATGATATCCACACATTAAGATTCTGAAGCAGGAGAATGATTTTGTGAAGAAGCAACAGAAAAATGTGCATTCTGCAATTAAAGATCCAAAATATGCTCTATGGTAAACAAAACATTCTTAATCATTTATGTCAATTGACCTATTAGCTCAAGTGGTGAGTTATGAGGATTGACTATTAAGACATCATTAGTTCAAGTGTCCATGAGCAACAAACACAGATGTAAGACTTTGAACCTTCTCCATTTAATAAGAAAAATGCATGGCGTGCAACCTTTTGGTGAAATACCATGGTTGCACGTTCAACTGAAGTCTTACATCAAATCTCAAAAATAACTGAACAAAAGCTAATAAAAATAAATGTTAATAATGTATTAAACAATAGTAGCTACCTCAGGATGTGCAGGATCAATAGCATTTAGCATCTCAGCCAATACATCAGCTATCCCTTGAGCATTTTGAATGTCATCCAAGCTGGAAAATATTTCATACGGCATGTTAATTTTCACATTGCATAAAGTACACTCTTTTACATGACGCGTCACGAGTTTAAAGCAAATGAGGTAAAACTAGCAGTTATTCTAGAAAGAGGGACTAAAAAGTCGGATGAAATTAGAGGACATCCATAGCTATCATCTCTCGTTTTAGCTCCAATGCATGAAAAATTTACATCAGTCATTAAGAATTGTGATTTGCACAAATTTAGTCAAACCTTGGTCAACATAAACAAAACATAAGTATATTTTATTTCTTGGAAGCTGAAAACTAAATAAGGTCTAAAAGAGCAATTTTGCATATTTGATCAAGTACGTAGCTTCAACTCAGTAAACAGCTGACTAGGACCAAAATTATAAAAATAAAATGATGCAATTAAAGGACCAAATGAGAACCTCTTCGAGACTTGGTAACAAAATGTAATTGCATGATAGTCAATGACCATGGAAATAAAGGTTTAGCCTCAATAGTGAATATCGAAAAAGAGTACCTCATAGGGGCAGGGTTAGATTCAAGGGAAGCCTGTATAGCAGCATCCTCGTGGCTAGTATGTATAGGGGCATGTTGTAGTGGTACCGATTGTGGAGGAGTGAATAAAGGCACTGCACTCTCTGTACGCGGTGGGAAATCTACACCAGCAGCCTGCCATAAAAGGAAAGGATAGATGTTGACTGTGACATGTTCATAACTATTCATAACATAATGAAATAACAATCACTATGGTAATTTTTTTCAAATATCTGAAATACTATTCTACATATTTTGGGGCATTCCAGTATGACAAAATTTTCCATCACATGATTACTTCACAGGATAAGCATCAACGAGAATAAAATGATTACTTTTAATTTTGTTTTATGAATTAAAATAAAAAAAAGTAAGAACTGTTATATGAAATGAATGATGGTCTATACCCTAAGTTCTCGGTATACAGCATGGTACTGTGGGTACTTCCCTCCTGCCCCACCAAAAGCCTCTTGCCAGGTGTCAATCAAAGACAAAATCTTCTCTTTAACATTCAAGTCAGGCTGTAATAATATAAGTGAATCAGAAATGATATAAATGTCAGATATAGCAATTCTAAAAGCACATGAGAATGATCCCTTCTCTCACCTTTTTCTTGACTATTTTCACCATATCATGTAGAATATCACGATCTACAATCTGTTGGTGCACCCCGTCACCACAGTTCTTGCTTAGAGTTTCCAATGCCTGAAACAAAATTGATTTGTGAGACCATTAACTCAAAAATCTTACTGGCAGAATTTCAATACAATTTTTTTTTTTTTTGAAGGTAGGGAGACGAGTGTCTCACCTACAATTTCATTGAACAGAAAAAGTTTCTGTACATCAAATTAAAAAGAAAAGAGAAACTGTAAACTTATAATCCTAAACAAGCTAGAGAGACAAAAGAGTTAACAAAGGGTTTCAATACAATTTAAAATACACATGCATAATCTGCCGGTATTGGTTCTACGCCCACACAATACCAAGTAAATGACCAGAATTGGTTTTCACAGATACATATATTTTCAATTGACTATGATGATATCTCCAATTAGAAGAGAAAAAGCACATCTCTCAATCAAATAAAAACAATGACAGAGAAAGGATAGTGCATTAAATTAACTCACAGTGAGTGCAAGGATTTGAACTTTGGGATTTTTACTTCCTAATCGTTTCTTTAGAAGCTTAATTGCATCCTTTGTCTGCCTGCAATTTTAATTAAAAAGTCATCAGCTACACCAAAAAAATTCAACAATCAAATAGAAAAAAGAGGAAAAATGTGAATCAGTTCCCTTTAGAGAAGGCATTCCTATATAGTACATAACATAGTATGCCACCAAAATAACCAGACAACAAAACATGCACACCAGCATATAACTTTAAAAATACTTCCACCTCAATCACTTTCTACAAGAGTTTATACGTAAGATGCATCTACGCCCTTCTGTTTCAGTGTAATTACTTCTGAGAGGCACAGTACAGTTTTTGAATTCCAAAAGTCAGGTACTTTACTAAACCAAGTCCAAAACACATCATGTCGGTGGCTCAATCAGTCCTAAATAAGACGCCCAACAACAATAATCACAACAAAAAAGTATCAATTCACGAACAAGTCCTTTTCATATTCACTCCTCCAAATCTATCTACAACGATTAAATCGAAATTCATAATAAAATAAAAAAGAATAAAACATACGCAGGGTCCATGTTGATAATGTCGCAGAGTTCGATATTGATGGACCAATCAGGTCCAATAAGCATATCGCTGGTGGCTCTCTCGGCGCACGCCGCCGCTGCGCTCGCCATCCTACAAGACCAAAGAAAGAAAGAAGGAAACTTTGAGCGAGCTCTTTTTCGGATTGAGACCCCGGATATAAGAGAAATCGGAAAAGGACACCTGAACAAAAAATACCTCGCTAGATCTGAGGAAGGAAGCTGAGAGACGATACGAGATTTGTTAGATTCAATGGATCGAACTGATCGACAATTGAGAGTCTGACTTGAGGAGGAGAAGCGATCGTGATTATTAGTTGAGATTAGAGAGAGAGAGAAAGAGAAAGAGTGATACTTTTCTTCAACGCGGGGCAGCGAAAGGTGGGTCGTGTTAGGAGAAGAAATTATTAACAAATATGTAACTGCAATTGGTGTAAAGAGGGTCAGTAAGGTTTGATAAGTATGTGGGGTCATCTATCAGTGAGAAATTATGAATTTTAATTGGTACACCGGATGTATGGATTTTTTTGTGGGATGGGGGACCGAATGGTAAATGCTAGTGAGGCGGAGAAGTGTGAAAGTAATAAAAGGAGTTGGATTGTACAGTGTAGAATGTGGAACGCAGACTTGGCGTTTCAAACCCTCTGCTCTGGCTCTGCTGTGGTTTATTCTTTTTATTTTTTTTTTCTTTTTCTTTGCTTTTGCATTTATTGCAGTAGTCTTGAATTAGTAAAAACCGTTCAAAGGCAGTTAAATTTTGCCTTTCTGGAAGGGGCTATACCTACACTAGACTAGAGTTCATTTGGAAGAAACAAATTAGCTATTTGATGAAATAATATTGTTATTTTTTTTTGAAAGTGGATGAAATATGGGAGAAGAGAGGAAAGAAAATGTGAAAAAGGAAAACACCATATATTTTTAACTAATTTCTACTACTTATAAACGCACGGATCGTAGAGGTGTTACACACTAGGTCTAGCTTGTAAACATGTGTTTTTGCCGTTCGATTGATTTGATTTGTGATCGGATATCAATCGCTAAACAAAACAACAATATATTTTGATTTTTCGTCTAATAAAGAAACAAAATAAATAACATATCTACCTTGTGGCTAGATTGAGCAACATATCTTTATTTTTTTAATATTATTTTGTTTCTTTATTTGCACACATATGAGTGCATCTTTTTTACTAGTATTTTATTAAATGAAATACAGTCTTTTAATAATGCAAGAATAAACATATATATTTTTTTTTTCTGAAAACATTATTCTTGCACAATTTTACTAAGAGCAGAGTTAGGAAAAAAAAAAATCCCATATTTGGGAGAGAGAGAGGGGGGTTATTTACACATAATTAATAAAAAATTCAAAATTAAATTAATAATTAAAAAACTCAAATATTGGTCTCCCCCCTCTCCGCCCTTGATTCTACTATTTTAATTTTTTTTAGAAATGTTATTTTTCTAAAAAATAAATAAGCCTGGCAAGAGTTGTCAAAGTCCTGCCATAGACGTTATAATAAAATAGTTGTTCTTATTCTATTCTTTATTTTGAAAAACGGATTCTAAACATCTTACCTAATAAGAGGATGTATTTTTCAAAAAAAAAAAACACTTAATAAACCACAAATATAACAACACATAGCAATGAATATAATTTCAATTTCATAAAAGGATATTCAGGGAATAAATTCCAAATTACTGAAATTGTTCTTTAAAAAAAGAAATAATAAAAAAAGGCGTTCTCTACTATTGTTGTGCAAAGAATATCCCATGATCTCAAAAATTATATGTGAAATAAATAAGGATTTCCACCAAAAGGAAAAAAAGTTCACCATGCAAATATGCAATAGGACCAGCGGGTGCCGTTCTTATTGGGCAATAAAATTGCATTTTTATTGATTTTAGAGAAGGCAAAGAAATTAGTAGCTTTAGTACCGTATTTTAATGTTTTAAAATATGTTTTTTGCACCGGCTTTTTAGTTCTCTCATTTTTTTCCGTCTGTTCATTTATTTTATTCATCTGTCCCTGTCTTAACTCTGCATCGAGTTTTTATTAGTCATGTATTTTGGTCATCTAGCGACCTAAAGATTATAGTTTATCTAAATCCACACCATAGGCTGCACCACAAAGAATCACTCCGTGATAGCACTGTTTAATACCGAAAAATATAACCATTTCCATCATAAATATGTAATAGTGTATGAAACCTTGTGAAATAGTGACATAATTGAAATAAATAATTCTAATAATGGTATAGAAACCTTCTTAGCAAAATAATATTTCTCTCTTCTTCTTCTTTTTTTTTTTTTTTTTTCCCCCTTTTTACATAGGAACAATAAAGGAGAGCAAAACGCCTCCTCCGCTTTTACACTATAGATTGTATATTATTAGCATCCGATTTTCATACACACAACTACAACTGTATAATTGTATTAATAATCGGTGGAGGTAAAATAATTTTCAACATGCTGGCTGCATACTATAAAAAATAATTAATGGCATGAGTATTTTAATGATCCTGTTTTTGAAATAGATAGGAATAGACCAAATTCTCCCTATAAGTTTAAAAGATCCTTAGAAAAAATATGGTTGTACTACTAAATTTTATATTATAATCATATTTCTAGACGGGTTTTTACTAAGAAATGATATTATAGTTTTTCGTTTACCCAACTATAAATTCTAAACCAAAATATCCATTTAATAACGTTTGCTGGGCTATTTACGTGACGCTAAGCTATTGATAGTTGCACTTGTCATATTTTGGTTTCATTGTTTAATGTATAATTAGTCCTTCTACATTGATTCATCGTGTAGATAATTTTTTTTTTTTAAAAAAAAAAAGTTGACAGAAGCTGTCAAATTCAGGACTATTGTATAGAAAAAAAAAAAAAAAATCATAACATGGTTTCAGAGTTAATAACTTATTTGTTCAGGGGTGAGCTAGGAATTTACCCAGAAGGTTGGTACATAGCGATGAGTCTGAGGGTTGCCAAAATTTGGGGGCCAAATTATTTTTATCCAATAGTCATACCTACTATTATTGATGCATACATTTACATCTAATCCACAAAACTAAGGCCCTGATCAAAAAATGATTTTTACACGGGATTTTATTTCATTTGAATTAATTTCGTACGATTTCGTTAGATCTAATTACATAAAAATTCCAACCAAATGACACCGAATCCACTAATTTTGATAAAAAAATTTCCAATAAAATGAAATGAATTGAAATCCCACGTTAAAAAAAATGGGATTTTGATCAAGGCCTAAAAAAAACTAGCATTCATTTATGCAGCGTATTGGGTTCCTATTCCTTTTTGAGGGGTGCCAAAATAGATTCTGTCAACCAAATGCTCCTAACAAGTGAAAGGAAGTGAAAAGTTAGAGGACAAGCGCCCTTTGCCCTCTGCCCATAATTTGTTATTGGAAGTAAGATTATATTTTGTTAAAAAAATGAATCATTTTTTTTTTTGATAAATGATAAACAATCATATTCTATTGGCGTCAGACGCTTCTTGTAATAAAGACAAATTGTTACCAACCAGCCTGTGTCGTTTCTTACCGCAGTCCGCAGCATTGATCGTTTGGTTGTTGATTTTTTTTTTTAAAAAAAAAATACATCTGGTTGAAATGTCCATAGCAAAAATGCCTTTTATTCAGTATGACTTTTTAGAAACTTGGGGTCAACGATCGGAGATCATTTGGAGATGGATATCGATTTCCAACTTCTGTCAAAACTCAAAACAAAGTCAGCCACCCATGCGTACTCCTTTCCCCCAATAAAGGTCGATTTTTTTTTCAGCATGTCCCTCTATTTTCTAAGAATTTAAACTGTAATTAGTTTTGTTAAGATATAAAAGAAACATGCTTGATAGATTTCGTTTATAATTGCATGCTAAATATTCAAATGGGTTTCTGGAATGTCACTAATTTGCCATTTTTGTAGTCTATTTTTAGGGTATATGGATTATGACAAAATCTAGTCTGTATTCTTCAACTTCTTGTTAATTTTATATTAATATAATAATATGTGATTTTTTTTTTAAAAAAATAAGATCATTTGTTAAGAGAAACAAAATCCACGGAGGTTACTATTTTTTTTCGAAAGCTTTTAAAAAACAGGGTTAAAAGGAAGAAGTTTGCAAGTCTTGTCACTTGTCATTGAGAGAGAAACATCTCCTGTTCATTTATCATTTACCCTCTATTTTTTGTTTAGCCACTAAAGGTTGATTTAATTTGGATTGTTTATTTATTTATTATTATTATTATTATTATTATTATTATTATTTGCAACCCGTAGGCGACAATTTGGATTGTTCTAAACAGAAAATGGAAGTGAAGACCAGCAAGGCGTTGAGAAGTTTGCTGAAAAAGTGGAAATACTAATCGTCGATTATCACTGATTGGTTGTAAGAATTGGAGAGTACAGAGAAAATGAAAACAAAGCTGAAACCAGTGCAAGGAGCTAGAAGTCAGATTTTTTATATCACAGATCATGAAAAATTTTCCTTCTAGCTGATTAAATTCTTACCTACCGATCGAGTCATAAACTATCAATATTTCATTACTTTCAAAATATACTTTTTGCATCATCGACCAAATAATTCGGCCATATTTGTAAATACCTAATTAGGTTTCAGCTGCTTATCTTAAAACATCTACTTTTTTTTGTTCCTTAAAAAGAAAAATCTAATAACGTGTCTTTCTAGCATTTATTTATAAGAGTTCAGGCTGAAGCAGAAACAAGAATAATCTAATTTTACTTCGCAACAAAGGAATATCTTATTCTCTTTCCAGAATCTCAGATACATCGACAGTGAAACCATAAAATATATTTTTAATTGTCTCGAAACTGAGGCCATGTCACGCCTTGACATGCCCAGTCTAAGAAATGGGAATTATTTAAAGACAATCAGAAAATAGTACCTTTGCTACTATTTTGCTGATTTAATTTTCAATTTCTATAAAATGCGACAGCAGTTCAATTGATTAATTATATTCTTGAGGGCTTTGATTTTTAATAAAACAGAGTAGTAAATTTATGAATATTGAGTATATCAATTATGTTATTCACCATAATCATTCTGTAGTTTTATTTATCTATTTTCTTTGAGTTCGCTATGCTTGTTACTTAATTAAGGTGCAAGTTTTGCTTGGAGGTTTTATGAGCAGCTATAGAGTGGACGGAAGTAAAATATTAATTTTCTGTTATAGTTAGTTTTTTTTTTTTTTTTTTTTTACTGTAGTTGGCACTTATAATGCTATAGTTTCGTATTTTTATTTATTTTTCAATGCCAAAAAGTCCAATAATCACAAAACTTTTTGAATTCAAATTTTAAATTTAAAATATAAATGAAAAAAATGAGAATGCAATATTTTAATTTATACAATAAACATGTGGTGCTAGACTTTATAGGAAGTTCCTAGGCTAAATCAAAACTAATAGGGACGTACTTTTAATCCCACCGCCCCTACCATTTCATAATTCTAGCCCGGCCCTTGAATCTAAGTAATTACAAAACTAATTCAACTATATTATACTTAAAGTTCATTTTAATGAAAAGCAGTTTCATTGCCTCAGTGTCTTTCATATGTAATTACTAATTAATATGATAATATAAGCTAATATTTATCTACGTAAGGATAACGATAGTTACGAGAAAACATGAGCACAGTTGACCTTAACTAGATCATTGATCTTAATTAATTTGTTACTCCCAACGAGATTCCTCCATTTTCACCTAAAAATATAAAGAATTGTGACATTTCTCTTATTCATTGTATAGAGTTAGGTTGAGCTTATAAGATAGGGACATCATAAATCTGTTCATTCATTTTGTACATTACCAATATTTTAGTCAATTGCGTATCCTACCGAAAATTTGATAACTAATACTTTTTCCCAGTTGGTAAAAAGAACTACATTACACTTTTTTTGGAATCATCCGCCTTTTTGTTATTTTGAAAAAATGATCTGTCATTTTTCTATGGGCTCGCTGTCATTTTCAGCCCCAAGCCCCCAACCAAAATCCGTTGTACTTGAAAAAAATAAAAATAAATGAGAGAAGTCAATAATCAATAAGGTGACATATTTCAAATTCATGTCATTGATTCAAAATCCGAATAAAACAAATCTCTTCTAGATATTTAAAGTTGGAAAATATAAATTAATTTTATCGGAAACTTGTCACTGTCTGAAAATGTGTAAATACCGAGAAGTTTAACGTAGAACAGCAATAGTAAAGTTTTTTGCATGCCTGGATGCCTTCCAAGATCCAATTTACCAACTTTCCATCTAAATTTACAAAATATATAGACAGAAGAATTAAGTCGATTATTATATAACATTATATTAACTACTCATAATCCACGCCAATAACTAAAATTAATTTAATTATTCTGAAGTCTTAAGTTTAATTCTTTGTGAGTTGTGAATTGTGATGAATATTGATTCGGTGGGCTATGCCTATGCCCCTATGGGCTAATTCTATGGTTTCCAATCTATTTTTACGGGCCTAATGTATCGTTGTTACATTCTGCATTGATGGGCTGGAAACCTTTCTCCCAATAGGGTGGCTACGTTTTCTACCCATTAAGTATCATACTCTCTTTTGCATTTTTGTTTTAAAACTTGAAACTTTTTTTTTTCGAATACTTGACAGCATTTAAAACTTGAAACTTAATTGTTATATTTAAATCATTGGTCTTCTTATTTTATGAAAGATGCATTTACGTGAAATATATATTTATTAGATTAGTTCTAATGATATTAGATTTATAATATTTCGAACCTAGTTAATTGTATTCAATCAATTTTAATGTTATAAGTTCGTCTGTTTATTTTTTTTTGTAAAAATAAATTACAAAATCGATTGTAAGAATTTGAAATTATGAAACTTAAAAAATATAAATATAAAAGAAAAATCACGATAATTGATGGCACATAATTTTGTGTTGAGGACCTCATGGTTACGTACCAGTTATAGTGCTCTTTTATTTATTTATTTATTTTTTGAAATACGGCCACTTATGCAAATACAGTATAAGGCCATATGCACAAGAATATGCACCTCATACTCAATAAAGACTCTAATTTTTGAAGACTTAATCAAATTATACATATAAATAATTAGAAAATTGAGCCTTGCAATTAATAAGTTTTAGTACTAGTTTTTTTATTAAAATTTTCATTTATGACTAAAATTATCACAAGAATTTTACTTAAATTACAATTTTTGAAATACTTTTCTAAATATAAATCAGCATAAAGATATATATCAATTCTGGTACCGCCCCTGCATTGCACATTCACTTCTCTGCCCCTCTCTTCCTCTCTGTTGCTCTATCACAATTTAAATTTCTTGCTATTTCATCACTAGATTAAAACAAACAATGGAGTACCAAACCAAATATCTTACCAAAAGCTCCTATTATCAATGGCTGCTGCCAATGAATAAGGCCAACTCTGCTCTCCCTATCAATATTCTGCCGAAGGAAATCCAAATCCAGATACTGTCGCTCCTACAGACAGATGACATGGTACGATGCCAATCTGTTTGCAAGAAATGGCAAGCCGGTATCGAATCGTGGGCTTCACGACCTCCATTGGGTTACACTCCACATATGCTTTCATTCATAAACGCATCATACAACGGCCCCTGGCGATCTTACTTCCATTTTGTTTTCTCCAGTATCTTAATTATTATTAAGCGATCCCTTTCGTATGATATGCTATTATTAAGATGAGTAAGTCTGTAATTTCTGTAACTAAGGGATCACAATCGGATAACCATTCAACCAATATTTAGCATATATATAGGGAAGGGATTTCATACTATTTCTATGTACAGAAGTAAAGTTGATTAGTTGATAGGTACAATTTGTGTTGGGAGTTCAAACTAACAAATGCAAAATGAAGGGGTCATAGTTGGGAGTATTGTATGAAAAAAAAGCACTTAATTAATTATAATAATTTGGAAACGCGGAACAGTTTGACAATGCTATTTTGTAATGAATTAATAGCTCGTTTAAAATCCGTGTAGGTCCCTTCGCCCTCCCGGCTTTATGGAATGGAGTTCTTAATTTTTCCCCCCTTTTCTTTGGCTTAGTTATCTATACATTGGTAAATGTAAAACAATTGCTAGTTAAGCAAGCTTATTTAATTACTCATTGTTAAATTTTTTGTTGGTAATTATCTTGTAACAATTGAGATCAGTTAAAATCGGTCATAAATAGGTCATGTACTTTATGCAATAATCTGATATTTAACCAAAATCGTGATCGAGCAAATAGTTTTGATTATATTCCATCAATTTTAATGTGGTTATATTTTTTATAAGTTCGTCTTTTTATTTTTTTTAAATTAATTACAAAATCGACTGTAAGAATTTGAAATAGTTGTGATTGTATTCCATAATTTTTTTTGGAAGAAAAATATGGGTCAAGCTCCTATCTTAATTAATAATTAAATAAAGAGTTTACAACAAAAAAGATTAGCAAGTAGCTAATCTGTAAAAAGAAAACCAGCAATCACTCAAAAGTTTAAAAATAAAAATAAAAATGCTGGAAGAAAAAGAAGCAAAGTTATTTTCTAAAGAATATAAATATAAAAAGAAAAATCACGGTAATTGATGGAACGTAATTTGTGTTCAGGACCTCATGGTTAGGTACCGGTTATAGTGCTCTTTTATTCCTTTTTTTTTTTTTTTTTGACATACGGCCACGTATGCAAATACAGTATAAGACCATATGCACAAGAATATGCACCTCATACTCAATAAAGACTCTAACTTTTGAAGTCTTAATCCAATTATTGAATTATACATATAAAAAATGGAAAATTGAGCCTTGCAATTAATAAGTTCTAGTACTAGTTTTTTTTTATTACATTTTTCATTTATGACTAAATTTATTATAATACTTCTACTTAAATTACAATTTTTGAAATACTTTTCAGAATATAAATCGGCATAAAGTTATATCAACATATCTCATCTATAGTATTAATTAAAATCCGTGACCTCATTTTCTATGATTAAAATAGTCTTCTCTTTTTGCATTTTCTATAATTAAAATAATTTTATTTTTTTTAAATATTTAAAAAAATATTTTTTTTGTTTAAATATATTAAAAATAATCATACCAATCATTATTTAAGGTAGTTCGTACCTAATTGTTATTTGACCTCTTCAACCGTTGCTTTAAATTCCTAATGCAATAAATTTTATAAAATTGAAATAATATCATATAATCTAACTTGCAATATAATCATTACAAATGATAATCATTATTAAAATTTTTAGAAAATTTTTGTATAATGAAACTCAATTTGTTGCGAAAAATAATTAAATGTCAATAAGAATTTCTATATTGATCGAAACTCGATGTATCACTTAGTGTACTTTATGCAATGATAATTTGTATACATATTGAGAACTGCATTTAAAAGAACGCTGCTCGTCCCTGCAGTACCTAGAAAACCCCAAAAAATTCTTTCCAGACACAAGAATTAGGATTGCCATGAGAAAAGCTTTATTAGTATGGTATTTTTAAATGTGTTCAGTACAATGCAATATTGCTATACGTGGCATGTGGAACCGCTTAAAATAAATGCAAATTTCAATTAAAATTATATCATATCACTCTCAGCTGTTTCAGCTAGCTTGAAAAGGAAAATTTTTTAATTAAGAAAAACTTATGGGGACTTAAATAAATCAAATTGATCTACATAACTAATAAATTTCTGTCAGTCCGATCTTGAGTGGCATAAATTAAATGCCTACCACAATAGCATACACGGTATGACTTACCAGTACCGGTACCATACCAAATTCAATATGGAGTCCACCGAGAGTAGGTGTGAAAATAAAATATCAAATAAGAAGGGAGAGATTCACAGATTGTTATACCCCAAATGTCAATGGCATTCGGAACCAGTTAGTGCCAAACTCCTCATGATTAATGCACTTTTTATAATGTAATTAGCCTGTTGCGATCCCGTGCTGCGCCAAAAGCAGCTACCTAATTAAAGTAGAATAAGTTGTTTCTAATTAATCATCATCCAAAGCTAGTATGATCCATGCCGTAGCAGGTCATTGGCTTTTGGGTCGTGGTAAATAATAATAATAATAATAATAATAATAATAATAATAATTATTATTATTATTATTATTATTATCATCATCATCATCATCATCATCATCAGCATCATCATCATCATCATCATCATCATCATCATCATCATCATTATTATTATTTTAAATTTTTTTCCTATAAAGAGTCCTTTATGCATCTAGATGGTACTCAATTTTGCCTGATACACACACACTATATCAGGAAATCCAAATTCTGTGTATATATAGAAGCATGGATTTGGTTACATCCTATTTGTTCGAATTGATCGGTGATTACTAATTCGTTTAAATATTGACATTTTAATTTTAAACATGATGTCATAGTTTCTCCAAAAGAGCTATGATGGAAGTATACAGTACCACCAGCCAATGTACTAGTTTAATCATAAAGCAACACTTTAATTAAGCCTGACTGATAGTGCATCTCGTATAGGCCCTAAATCTCATTAGTTTATTGCCACTAAATAATGCCACTTTCTTACCAACTGCTTAAAAAAATTAAAACAAAAATCAGAACCACAAGAATCTTGAAATTCAATTAAAGAATCCTTTTCATCAGGGGATGAAATAAAGGAAGAATATGTAGTTCGATTTATGTCAGATAAATCTAGAATGTTATATTATATTGAGCTATCTGCTGCACTAGAACCACACTTTCCAAAAGTACTGATGCACAATGATTTTTGCAATGATTATAAGGAATTTTGCCACAAGTCTAAGCGGAAAGAACAACAAAAAAGTACCCATGACTCATCAATCATTACAAGAGCAGTGCAGATACATTCTAATTGAACTAAAAAAAAAAAAAAAAAAAAAAAAATTAGATATAGGGCCGCCGCATGAAAGATTTTATATCAATTTTCATACTTGAAGGATATAAAAATATGACCGAGTTCTCTACTTCAAAAGATAAAAAAATAATAAAAAAAACAAAAATATATGTTCCATGGCCGCAAAATGTTTTTTGAGTGCCAGCAAAACACCGGCAATTTTCATTAATAAAGAAAAAAAAAGTTTACAAAGCCATCACAACAAAACTCAAAACAAATACAAATGGTAAACTTCTATCAAAGTCTACCAACTTTTCTAACCAAAATAGAAAAAATCCAATATAACTACCGCTTGTACCGGTACTACCTCTACTGTACCAACTGGAAAAACAAAAGAAAACCCAGTTATGGCAACCGCCATTTGTACCAGTACCAAGAGTCATACTAGTATCAATTGGTACTTGTACCAGTTTCCCAACTTGCCCCAATCTAACCGATATCTATGAGGCCATCTTCACGACCGTGCAGACCAAAAGTGCACACCCACATCGTCGTAGGCCGCAAAATGTTATTTATCCAATATTATGATATAATTAAGGATCAGGATGAATATATCAACATAAATTCCCGAATGAGTGTACCTCAATAGCAGCAATTTATACACATAAAACTCAAAAGAGAAATGAGAAATCTCATAACTTACAAAAGAGAAAGATTAAGCCGTTATACACAAAAGAGTGCCAAATGTAAGACTAAGTGAAACTGATCAAGACCTGATCCTCACTTTTTTTTTTTTCTCTCTACGCCGACTATCTAAACATTCTATTTCGATCAGACAGCTTCCTCTGGTCTTGAGCCATCTATAACGTGCTTATAAGGATTTGTTCCAGCTGCAACCTTTTTTTTTTTCACCCTCTCTTTTTTCCTCCTTATTTCCTCATCTTGACCTGGTCTTGCTCTTCCCTGGCCTGAAGCAATAACACTTGGTTTTTCTCCTGCAACATAATTTTAAGCTACGTCAACATCACAAGATTAACAACATATTTGTTGTCATTAACTTGGTGGTCCTTTTCGTTTTCAAAGAAAAAAGTAAGTAGTGGTAACTAGCTAGTAGGTCAATTGTTGAATAATTTCCATTGTGGCTTAAATTTCAAAGCAAGATAAGGTTAGTAAAATGCCTTTTCTTTCTCTGGACCAGAGTTTCTAGACACATCTGAATAGTTCAGAAAGGAATATCCATGAAAACATTTGATTTCGCTGTATTGAGTTATAAAATGAATAATTTTCAGCATTCCCTGTATATAAATCTTTCAATTAATTTGGGGCAGTGAGATAAAAATGAATTTGGATATAGAAGCAAAATTAACTACTAGGAGACATAGTTATTATCTTACATGCTCATATTTCTGGTGAAATGATCATCTCCACTGCTATTGCTGCCATTGCTGGTACTGCTACCGACACTACTCGCATTACTACTCCCTTTTTCACTGAACTCGTTCTTTCTCCACCATTCTTCATCCTTACTTTTCTTGTTTTCAATCATTTCCTTTTTCTCTTCACCCTCTTTCGTCGCAACCTTTTCACCATGGTCCCGTAAGTTCAAGCTCTTCCTCCTTGCAGTCACCGAAAGTGATAAGAACATTCTGCTTAGCAACCCTGTATCGAGGCTGGAACTCCTCGCTACACTCACATATTTCTTCTGGTTTTTCTTCTTTTTTGTTTCGTTTTCACCAGTTACCAATTCCTTAACTGTTGTTGTTTTATTGACTGGTTCTACCTCCTTGAACTCTTTCCTTTTCTCAACTATATCTTGAAGCGTTAGCTCGTAGTCTCCCTCCGGCAATCCTCGCACCATCTCCATCATCTCCTTTCTATAAACTTCAACCTCTTGTGATCTCGTAGCAGGTTGAGCGTTTTCATGGGCCTGTGATTTCTTCCACAGAATTGGGGAGGTAGCTCTATCTACATCTGGATCCTCTCTTTTGTCAAGCCAATGAAAGTCCTCATCACGGTCGAATTGTGCAGATTTAGAATTTGGAAGAATTCTACTTGACCATGCACCGGGACTCTGATTGCCGGCTTTCCCAAACTGACCGTCTCTAGATTTGATCCCTTCGACCCACTTGTCATACTCCATCATGCTTCGTGAGGAAGCGGTTCTTCGCGCCATTATATCTCTTCTCATTTGCCGGTTGCGGGCAATTTCACTCCGCTGTATTGGTTTCATTGTAGAGGAGGAGAGAGAGATCTCCTGGCAGCCACAGCCAAGTTTGCAAGAGTAAGAAACAGAGAGAGAAGGAAGGAGTTTGGTGTGAAACGGAAGTTGAAGCGAGAAAGAATATATTTACCAACAATTTTCAATGCAAACAGCTGTGTTTTTAAAGAGACGAGTACGTGTCACTTTCACTTCAAAAAAGAAGATTTTGAGTGATCCATGATAACTGATTGAGTGATTGTTTGTTTGTGCGGGACTACTGGAGGTACAAAAAAGTCTATGGCTTCTAGATGTGTGATTGCGTAATTGGTGGTGTTTGCTTCTATAATTCTTCATGATTTGCATTAGAAACCCATCAAAATTTATGTGTTGATATATTAAATCATATTTTACTATTGACAATTCTAGCAGCTCTTGCAATTAAATGATGGTACTATTTTGATTAAATAATAATCTTTTCTGGTATATATTTATTTTTAATTGTGTACGTTCATGTAATTTGAGATTATATTATTGAAATGGAGGTACAAAGTACAATAATGGGCTCGTTTGGATGGGATGGAATTGGCCAATTCCTAAGAATTGGCAATTCCATTCCTACATTTTTCATTCAAATCATTTTAGAATAGCCAATTCCATTCCTAATACAATTTTCAATAACACTCTTCCCAATAACACTTTTCTCTTTACTTTTTATACTTCCCAACGCTATTTCTAAACTCACCATCCAAACAATATTTCCAATTTCTAGGAATAGCCAATTCTCCCAATTCCTGTGAATAGTGTTTTTCTCTAAATTTATGCTATTCCTACCCAATTCCTAATCCATCCAAACGACACCAATCTATAAACACATCGGTTGACCAACTTACATGGAAGCAGTCTAATATCTTGTCTTTTGAATAATGCAAGTGATAAAAAAAATATATATATTCTTTTTTGCTGAAACAAGAACCTATTACGTATTCTAATAAGTATATCGTAATACAATCAGAAGTTAGGTTCAAGGCTTGTTCTGCCTTGTTCACGAACAGGCTCGTATTGGATAATTGTTTAAGTTTATATTCAGAGCACGAAATGTATTAATAAAATGAAATTGTATCTGTAATTGATTCGTGCACGTGTGAATTTGAACATTTCCTTGTTTCAAAAAGCCTTTAATTTCTTATCCAATATTTCTGTATCTATGGGAAGATTAGGGAGGGAAGAAAAAATTGTTCATGATATTATCAAAATTAATACATTCGATTATTAATATTTGTAAATATTACTAAGTTACTAAACCTTACTTTAAAAGCACGATCGTATCTAAAACATCATTTGTATTTTCAAAGTCCGAACGAATTTTTCCTTTTTTTTTGAAGGTCAGGTCACAAGTACCACACACCGACAAATTTTTTGGGCTCGTTTGGGATGGCCGGGAATAGACCAATTTTCGGAATTAGCAATTTCATTCCTAAATTTTTCATCCAAACTATTTTAAAAATAGCCAATTCCATTCCTAATACAATTTCCAATAACACTTTTCTCACTACTTTTCATCTCAATTACACTCTTCCCAACGCTATTCCTAAACTCACCATCCAAACAACGGGTGTGTTTGGCAGTCGCCCCACATGGGCTGAATAAGGATATCCAACAGTTGACCCACGTGCTCTGCGCCCCATGTGGTTATTCACTTCTTGTTCCCTCTTATTCGCCCAGATAGTTGAAATAAGAATAAGGTGTTGAATTAGCTAATTCTAGAAATAGCCGTTCACTAGTTCCGTGTTTGGTTGTGCGTGAACAGCGCTAATTCTAGAATTAGCTGTTCGGTTCACATTCCAAACACACCCAACATTTTTAATTCCCGAAATAGCAAATTCTCATAATTTCTGTGAATAGTGTTTTTCCCTAAATTTATGCTATTCCTACCCTATTCCTAAATATCCCTAAATTTATTAATAATTTGAAGCTACAGCCAAAGTTTTAAATAGCTAACTTTTTTTTTTTTTTTTTTCAAAATTTGTAATTTAGATAATGTTAGTCAGAAAAAAGTTTAGTCGAGTAAATGGACAGACTCCATCGTTTTTTGTTAATGGTGTGATGAAAGAAAGAAGTAATAAATTTTTTCAAAGGATATAAAGAGCAAATTTACCCTGGCTTTTTGTTAATGGTGTAATGTTATGACACGCTGGTGGATGCCACACACGGTTGAAATTTACTTGATTTTTTGATGGAGACATTACTGCGTAATTAAGGTTGATATCGTTTTGTCCGTTCTCTATTCAACCTCTTTCTAGAAACGCAATTTTGTTAACCGTGTTCAAGGGTTTCAAAGTCAACGTGTGCATCTGTTTTATATTCTTGAACGTTATGAAAGAATTATTCGTGCGTCCAATTTTTAATATTAATTTTGTCTGAATCTAGAGGATAAGTTTCAAAAAGGAGACTCGAAATAGAGTAATAGACTATCCAACGGTCGTCCTTCCATTTTTCCAAAATATACCAATATTACTTCTCTGTATTTATGGGGTGAATATATATTATGGTGTTAGCATTAATTTTCTTTTTCTTTGGTGATATACTTAGGATTCTCGGTTTTTTAATAGCGAACTCTTTTGCTCTTGAAAGGTAGAAGTGAAAACTATATAAAAGAATAATTAAAACTGCATAATAAAATTAACAAGCGGAAAACATAATTAAAACACATTAGAAAAAAAATAAGTAACATTCATGCACAGTGTTTTGCACGTGGTGGTCATTTTTCCAATTTGTCTTTTAGAAGAAGCAGCTAATTGCTTGAGTTCTCACTCAAAAACACTGAAGTGCATTTTTTTTATGACAAATTGGACCAAGCTTTTCAACTTATTTTTAAATTAAGTTTTTATAAATAAAATATTTATAAAAGACTTTAACCAGAAACTGAAGTACGTACAATTTTTATTTAATATTTTCGTTTTTATTTAATAATTTATAATTGAATACATACAGAATATAGAGCCCGGGTCCAAAACTTCATGCTAAAATTCATAGGTCCGAAAAAAATCCAAAAGCCACTAAAATTTAATAAATAAATAGGTAGCAATCGTTCTAGTCTTCTATAGAGTTCTGATCCACCTCTATACGCAAGGGTCACCAAACTTCCTACATTCCCTATGGCTTTTTCCCCATTCTCTCAACAACAGCCGTTTTTCTTTCTTTTTAGAAGACTTGACGCAGTGACTATCAAGTTTACAAACGGATTTTCCTTGATGGCTGTAATTATTTTTCCATTCAATGCCCTACAAGCAGGAACTACATGCACTAAGAGCGAAAGTAATTTTCTCCCAATTGCGTGGCAATTAAGTTATGCCATTAGTTAGGTACAGAGAAAAAAAAAAAAAAAAAACTTAGGGCAACTTAATTAGCTAATTACACCAAATTAAGCAGTAAGTCATGCCATTAGCCCTCAATTCAAATAACATGAAGCAAGTAAAAATCAGCCAAACCAGCAAAAATATCCTTAAATATAATATCTTATTAATCGAAAATATAGCAGCAGTGTAAACTCATTGACTTTTAAGGTTCTGATCCCACTGTAAAGTGCTAGTAATTCCTTGCTTGATTGTAAGGAGTGAAGATAATGTAACAGATTCTTGTTAAGGCCATGGAGTGATGCCTAATTCCTACAAAGACCATCAATTAGAATGTTAAAGGTGATCAAGTTAGGCATCACTCCTTAACAACCAATCTCTTCAATTATCTTCCTAACCGTTGCAATATCTCCCTCATTATAAAACCACGAAAGAGAGTACTGTAAGTTACAAGATCAGGCTTATACAAACCCCCTTCTTTTACTATCTGGTGACACAGCTTGAGCCCCAGCCTACTATTGCCATTCCAACATAAAAAATCTATAAGAGTGCTGTAAGTGACCAAGTTAGGAGCACATATTCCATTAGAGGCATATTGTCGAGCAGCCTAACTGCACCCCGAATATTCTTAGCTGCACAGAGCCCCTTGATAAGGGAATTAAATAAGATGTATTAGCACCGAATCCATCTCTCAAGGACAGGCCAAGCACGCAGAATCCGAGATTCACTCGATGCATGCAACAGCAGCAGTAGATAACAAGGCCAAAGGTATGGATGGTCGGAGAGACACTTCTTCTGTCTTGTGCAGTTGTGCTCTGCTTGTGCTCTTCAAGTGATTAGTGATTAACGAGGGTGAGTACGGTTGGGTGGCGGCTTCGATGCGTTATTTTAGCAATAAATGCGTGATGGCCGTTGATGGCAATGATGGACGGTGGATGATTGTCGGGAGAAAGAAAGCGGGGGAGTTAATAGTGAGATGGCCTCCTATAGCGAAGGTTCTTGGTATGGCATCTTTCCTTGAGATCTCAATTTTAAAGATTACAACAGCCAATTGAAACAACTCAAATTGTTATCCCATCTCCGTAATGAAATCTCCGTAATAAAATTTCAATAATTAAGCATCAAATCGCATTTGACGTCAAACTCATTTAACTATAACATTACTCATTAAAAATATAGTACATTAAAGGAAAATTTTTTTATTTGCCACCCAAAACTAGCGAAATTGAAAAATTGCCACTCAATTTTTCAACTTTTTGATTTTGCCACCCTAAAACTGGGGTTCATTCTGTTTTTACCACTTTCCTTCTTTTTATATATTATTTATCATTAAAATAATAAAAAATAAATTTCCTAACCATTTTACCCTCTCACCTAACGCACGAACCCAACCTAGTTGACCCCAATCAATTGGATCTAAACCAGTCGATGTTTTTGTCTTCTTTAATTTTCCTGACCATTTTTTTCCTTTCTTTATTTTTGTCTTCTTTAATTAAGATAAGAGTACTCATGTGTATATAAATTCAGCATTTTATGTCTTCCTGAACAACAAAGCCATAAGCAAAACAGAGATCATTACGCAATATTAAAGAGACAGAATAAAGACAATTGGTCTGAGCAGTGTTGCGAGTTCATTTTTAGTTTGATATTATACAATATCAAAGAGACAAAATAAAGCCAATACATACATAATTGAACAACACATCGACTACAACAAAATGAGAACAACTAGCTTGACCCAGTACATCAAGTAGTTTCCAGCACAAAATGAAAACAAGTAGCTTCGTATTGCTACCAGATTGCTAACAGTACAGCCGTTTGCTTCAGGGTGAGAGAGAAGTGCGAGAGATTGAAGCTAGGAGAGAGACGTGCTAGAGAGAAGCTGGGTTCCGATCGAAGCTCACATCATGGAGTTGAGAGATTGAACTAGGATTTATGTGTGCGAGAGAGAAGAAATAAAGTTGAATGGGTTAAGTCGACTGGGTGGGTTTGGGTTAGATTGGGTTCTGGTTCAAATCCATGGGTATTTTGGTCAGGAAGAAAGGCATCCGGATCCTCAGCAGCCGAATAAAACGGCTGCTGAGCAGTCAAAATATTTCTTTTTTAATATTTAAAAATTTTGAAATTCAAATATCGAATCCAAACCGTTGAAGTTGTTCAATTTTACGGGCGATGTGTTTTCATATAAATTTTATAAAATTTGAAGTTGATTTGATACTTGATTAAGTGCTTAAATTATGAACGTATTAGAATTAATCAAACCAAGTTCGTTCATTTTTTGACCACTTAATCAAGTATCAAATCAACTCCAAATTTTATAAAACTTAGATGAAAACGCATTGCCCATAAAATTGAACAACTTCAACGGTTTGGATTCGGTATTTGAATTTCAAAATTTTTAAATATTAAAAAAGAAATGTTTTGACTGCTCAGCAGCCGAATAATTTGGCTGCTGAGGATCCGGATGCAGGAAGAAAGTGGTATTTTCAGAAGGAAACCGTGTTTTTGGGTGGCAAAATCAGAAAGTTGAAAAATTAGATGGCAATTTCCCAATTTCGCTAGTTTTGAGTGACAAATAAAGAATTTTCCCTACATTAAATGTATCATTGTCATTATCCACTTTATTAATCACATACAAATTCCAATCTCCATCCTCTCTAATATGTTTTTTTTTTTTTTTGAGGGTAGGGTTAACCCTACAAGATTTTCATTAATATTAAAAAAAATATGTACAATGAACGGTCAAAAATAAAAAAAAGTAATTACAAGGCCAAACAGTTCAAACCTACATACAAACTATTATCATCTGTCGATAATCCTTCTAATGGAGGTATGTGCATTTGGTCTCTTCCCTTCAAAGATACAGAGGTTACGATCTTTCCATAATCTCCAGATAGTAGCCAGCCATAAACTTGATTTGCTATTAAGTAGTGAATTATTCCTATCCCAAAAATCTATGACTTCATCAGCTTGGTGAATCAACAGTCCATCTCTCTAATATGTTAAAGTCCTCAAATCCAACCTCCAAATTCTTCCTACTTGATATTCAGTGATTTGATAATTTGAATTCTTTTATTATTTATTTATAGATAGCGTCTTCAAAGAAAAACACGTTGCCTGTTTATTATTTAAAATCAATGGCTCAAATATTTATTTCAATTGTCACGTAATCAAGCGAGGATATTCACTTCTTACATATGGTATTTATTTATTTTTCTAAATTTAACTTGTACATATGGTATTTTTTTTTCTCAATGCAAACTCAAAATAAATAAATCAAAGTTGATCCAGCCTTTTAATTTTTTTCTATTATTTTAATATTTAAAAATAATAGATTGAAATTAGATTTTGATAAACAAATATGTACAAGTATCATTGACCTAGATTAAATATTATGCCCTCGCTTGTGGTCTCATGGGCTAGTGTGAGACACATTTGGAATGGGAATTATGGGTTAGGATTTTCTCAGCATTATTAGGGTGGATTAATCCGAGAGACATTTAATCAACGAAGATTATTGTACTTTATTAAAAAAAAAGGAGCTATAAACTGTAAGATCCTCGACGCGTCTGTCTCCAAAAACGACTAAATGGGAAATGTGGAATTTCCAATTTCAAAGTTGTTGTAATGTGGAATCATAAATTTGTAATGGCATATTTCTATATATTAGAAGGAAAATAATCATGTATGCATTCTACAATTGGTTCTATACTTCTCAAAAAGTTTATATGATTGTTTTTCATATTTTTCGGATGAGTCATAAACTTATAATCTAGCAACAGACGCGAAGTCGCGGTATAGTATGCTCCCAGCAATATAGATATAATTTAAATGCAATCCATGATATTTGTTAATTATAACAGTTGTCATGATATTGACAGTTTGCGTTTGGTGCTATTTTGGGATTTGCAAGGACGCTATAAGACTGTTGATTCAATTCAGCAATCAATCTATTTCTACGAAGTATTATTAATTATCAAACAGTGCTAAGTGGTAAGTGCTAGAATCGATTTGGTTGGCTGTATCAATATTCCACTCTTTAGAAATTAACAAAAGTATTTTATTATTCAAAAGTAAATGGGCCCTAAATTGGCCCAAAACTGTGCTTCGTCGGGCCTCAAACTTGCGCTAGCAATGGATAAGTAGGCTGTCGCGATGTATCGGAGACTGATTGATGTGATCTGGACCGTCCGCTGATCCTGGAGAGATGTAATGGACGCTCCTTTTGAGCTTGAAACAGAGTAGATTACAGCCACTAGGTGCCCCAACAATGGAAGTATCCTGTGTGCTCTCTCTTCCAACCCTTTCGGGTAATTTTGATAAAAAACGCCTTTAATTCTTTAAATTTAAAATAGAAAGGAAAATTGGATTATAGTATTGTTTCAGTAAATCATTTATTATGTTTGAAACTCAGAAAGAGCTATTTGTTTTGTTCATACAATGATTATTTTTGAACAAGTGAGTTCATGGTCTTCAGCTGTTTGTTGAAATGCCTAGCTCAGTTATTGGCTTATTTTGTTTGCTCTTTCAGACAACTTGGTTTATATCATTGAACTATTGTGAAACCTTTTTTTTTTTTGTTTTTTTCAGAGCGCTTGTTGCCTTACGTTCAAAAGGTTGGGAATTTGTCAAGGAATCATCACCAATTTAACCGGGACATGAAATCTCACTCGTCTTTCAAAAGAATTTGTCCGTGCATGAGGTCAATTTTCATTGCACGATGCTCGTCAAATGGCATAAGTAATGACTTGAATTTGGATGTACCAAACAAACTCATACACAGTGCAAAAGTCATCTATTGTGTTTCTGCTGCCATGGGTCATAACAAGGTAATTTTGGTTAAGTCTCATATTTAAGTATTTAACCTTAAAAAATTTGAAAAGTTATTTCATATTAAGAGTGAAAGATGGGTTTCTGAATTTTAGGAGGCACATCCAGAATCCAATAAAAGAGTGCCAGCAATTGTAGATGCTTTGGATAGGTTGGAGCTTTCGCCTAAGGTGGTGATGAAGTAAACCCTTTTAAATACTATAATCTGAATATGTATCATACTACTACTGAATAGTTCTCTCTTTGGTAGTACCGTAGCTTGCAAGTGTATGAAATCCAAACTTTCCAACCTGCCTCCTTGGATGATATTGCTAGGGTGCATTCAAGATCTTATATAACTGGGCTTGAGAAGGTATACTTTCATAATACTACTTGTGCTCTTAAATACCACTAATTTTCCTTCATCAGTTGCATTGATACAGAATTTGGGTTTTCTAAATACAGATTTTTAGTACATAGCTCCTATGTTATGAAAAGATGGCAAGAGAGTATTTACAAAATGCAGAACTTAGTACACTCTTTAAACTTTTTCTCTAAAATTAAACACGTGCTTTACATTTGATAGGCTATGTCTCGTGCTTCCGATGAAGGTTTAATATTCATTGATGGATCTGGCCCCACTTATGCAACTGAAACTGTAAGTTCTTTCTATCTTCCTTTTTCTTATCCTAAATTAAAGTCTGAACCTGTAAGCCTATTTTGCTTTTCAGACTTTTCAAGAATCACTTCTTGCTGCTGGAGCTGGTAATTTTTTGGTTGATGCAGTCGTAAGTTCCTTTTTCTATCTCATCATGTTTTATTCGTTGCATCATTGTTTCTGTTGGAATTAGATACATTCATGCTTAGGAGCTTATCCAATGTGTTTTGATAAAATTAATTGGATTATTTGGAATACTTATTCGAGCTACTAAGCATTAGTTTATCTCATATTAATCTTTCAGAATTTCAGAGACAATTTGAGGCCTTTTATGATGTTCTAACCTAGCGGAAATTAGGTCACTTTAGTTGGTTTACTAGCCCATAATTATTTCCACCTATCCCATAACTGGCATTCATCATGATCTGAGGCAGTGCTTCATGCTTCTATTTCATCTAGCTATATGTGGTTTTTTGCATAATTTTTTGTCACCCCCTCCCCTTCCCTCTATGTATGTGCACAAACACACAAATCGAACTTCTGGCTCTATTCATGCTGGGAAAAACTTGTTTATTTCTTTTCATTTTTTGTAGGAAATGGACGATAAAACAATTTTAGTGTCCAATAGGATATAGATCTCACAAATTTACTCTGATTAATACTTTAATTTTTTATTAGGGGTGATAATTTATATTTATGCATGCACCATTTTAAGTTTATTATTTGTTTCTGATGCTTGCTTAATAATTTTTTTTTTTTTTTTGAAACTATGCTTGCTTAATAATAAACTTTGTGTTTATCCTAATTTTTCTAGGTTGAAGCATCACGCATAAACCAAGACCCACCTGTTGGTTTTGCCTTAGTAAGGCCACCGGGCCACCATGCAATTCCAGAGGGCCCGATGGGCTTCTGTGTATTTGGTAACATTGCTGTCGCTGCCCGATATGCACAAAATAAATATGGGTTGAAACGAGTGTTGATTATTGATTTTGATGTCCACCATGGCAATGGGACCAACGATGCATTCTATGATGACCCTGACATTTTCTTCCTCTCTACACATCAGGTCGAGTAGTCATCTGGGACTAATTATTCTGTCCTTGGAAAAATTTCACGCTACTTTAAAACCTTAAAATTTAATAACTAACTATATAGATGGGACCACAACTTAATTTTTTCTTTTTTGGCAAAGATTCAGACATACCAGTGATTTTACCAGTCAATAACATATTGCTTCTTAAATGAAAAAAAGTATGCAAAAAACTTCTTGTGCACTCCTAATATGGAACTAATTTGTATATAGGCTGGAAGCTATCCTGGTACAGGTAAGATAGAGCAGGTCGGTACAGGGAGTGGTGAAGGTACAACCCTGAATCTACCTCTGCCAGGTGGGGCAGGTGATTATACTATGCGATCAGTTTTTGATGAGATCATTGCACCCTCTGCACAGAGGTTCAAGCCTGATATCATCCTCGTGTCTGCTGGGTAAGCATTTGAAAAATTATGTTCAATCAGCTGCCAAACAACCAAAGGCACTGTACATGTTTGCAAATTGCAACTAATGCCATCTTAGAGAGCACCTTATATCTCACTTCCTGGTTGTCGGCACCAATGTTTTGAGTCCATTTAAGAGGATCAAATACCAATTTTGTTGCTGGTTCAATATTTAGTTTTGGGTTGTGTACTTGTGCTTAATAGACCTCTATGGTGAATTAAATGCAGTTGAGGCTGGATTGAGTATAAATTGAAACATTAGTACAGAATTGAGGTTAATTGATTTGCTGGGTAGAATGAACATATTAGCAAAATTAAACCTTAATCAAGTCTCAATCAGCTTAGTTGCATTTCTAAATTAGAGTGTTTAGTTTAAGCAAACTTGTAATTGTGCGGAAACCAGTTTGTCACTGTGCCGGTGTACTTCTGGAAGTGATCTTCCACAATTTACCAGCTGTACCTATCTGATATTATTTTATTCAACATTTAATTTAGGTATGATGCTCATGCACTTGATCCCTTGGCGAGTTTGCAATTCACAACTGGTACCTACTACATGCTCGCATCAAATATAAAACAACTAGCCAAGGAATTGTGCGGTGGCCGGTGTGTTTTCTTCTTGGAAGGAGGTTATAATCTCCAGTCTCTCTCCAATTCTGTGGCTGACACTTTTCGTGCATTGCTCGGGGAACCCAGTTTAGCTCCTCAATTTGACAATCCCGCTATGTTGTACGAGGAACCATTAAACAAAGTGAAGCAAGCAATTGAGAGAGCTAAAAGCATACATTCTCTATGAAGCAAGACTTACTGTACATAAGATCCTGTATAGTTTCTGTGTAAAGGGAAGTAAGCGAAGAAATTGGGCAACAGGATTAGTGTGTAAAAAAATAAATTTTTACCAGGAAGTGTTGCGTAATCTGTTTCGCTCTTCTTCTTATTTTTTTTTTTTCTCAGGAAAATGACAAACAACAGATAAAAAGAAAAAAAAAAGACAGGTGAGAAATAAGAAAAGTTTTCTGTTTTCAACAAAAAAAATGAGCATTTCTTATGTTTTAACGGGGAACAGAAAATTTTAGAAGCTTGGATTGGTATAGTACGGGGCTGTTTCGGAGTCGCCTTTTTTTTTTTTTTTTGGGAACACACTAATAAAATTTTTTAGATAGAAATATTCCAACTGCTTATTTAGTTAAAATCCCCATAAGTTAGTTGAGTACGTTTTATTTTAAAACATAAATCGTTATTGTAAAAAAAAAAATCACGTAATGAAGAGAGAAAATATTGCTACCAATTATTTTATTATAAGTTTAACTTAAAAATTATAATTGAATGTGAAAAGCTAGAACTTATGGTAATAAAATGGATTTTATTTGTATTCAAATTTAAAAAAGTTAGATCAAAAGTAGTCGTGTAATTAACCTGAAAATGCATTATAAGTTATGTAATTCGTATAACATACATGTATCAGTTGATTTTCCAGAACTGTATTCTTTTGCGCTGGAGCATAACATTTCTGTTAATAAATTCTTCTCATCCTTGCAAAACCCTGCTTCACTGTTTTCTCCCCTTCTCTCTACTTCTCAGCTGGCTACTGAACAGTTGCATTCTATACTTTTCACAATTTCTAATGTGCAGCTAACAAGCACTGGCACAGATGCTGCATCCTGGAAATTCTCTACTCCTTCTCTTTCATTCACCACAAACTCCCTTTATAATATTTTTTTTTTGAAGGTAGGGGGCTTAAGCCTCGCCTACAATTTCATTGAACGAAAAGTTTTCGTACAAAAAGAAAGGAAATTAAAACAAAAAGAACAAACTGTACAGTAAGACTAAATACAGTAACCTAAGACAAGAAAACTAAGAACTATGAACAATTAGCTATCCAAGCTCCAATATCTTGAATTGTCTTGCGAATTGTATCTGGTACGCTTATCCCTTTGTCCTCAAATACAACCACAAACTCCCTTTATAATATTATCAAGCTTCATCCTTCAGCGTCTTCAACTCTACAGTACATTTGGAAATTGAGAATTCCTCCAAGGTTCAAAGTTTTCTTATGGCAAATGTTCCAAAATAAAATCGCAACTCTTGACAATTTGCAAAAGAAGGGATGGAATTTGCCAAATAGATGCTCTCTCTGCCTACAGGAAAGTGAATCTGTTGCACATCTTTTTAATTCCTGCGCCTTCTACCAGCATCTCAGAGTACTGCTTCTGACAAAAAGTTGTGTGATCTCAGCTGCTCTAAATTCTACTATTCCGACTCTGCATTTTGATATTCTGCTAGTTTCCACGATTAAGGAACAAGTGAGGGACCCATTTGCAATTTCCTTTTTTGTTATTTGGAGGGAAAGATGCAATCGGATCTTTAAAGAATTCTCCGAATCCGAAGAAGATTTAATTCAGGAAATTCTTCTGGAGTGGCGAATACTCAGAAGATAGCGACTTCTTCTTATAACTCTTTACTTTTCAACTTAGATTATATTTTTTATTGTTTATTTTTCTTCTTTCTTTTGCTTACAAATCAGCTGCTTGCTGATTATCTTTGTAACTTCATTTTTATTTAATAAAAAGATAGGGGCTTGACCCCTATTTTTCTTCAAAAAAAAAACCATACATGTATCAGAAAGTAATTCAATCCAGTAGCAGCATTGCAGTGAATTAAGAAAATTAGTGCGAAAGCATCCCCGTACAACAAAATTTATCCGTAAAACCTTGAAAGTAGCGCTGGCATTGGGCGGGTTTGGACCGAATATCCATTATCGGCCCTGTTAAATTAAACTTTCAGTCCGATCCGGGTTCGGCCCTTTCAAGGTTCGGTCCAGTCCGATGTCCAGTTGTTGAAACCGAACTACCCATATCAGGTCCGTAGGGCCCCATTCGAGTTTTGGGTTTGGACTTTTGAACCGCTGTCGCTATTGTATATTGTATTTGATTATTCGAACTTCCGTTCTAGTTTTGGACCAAATATTTTTTTCCTTAAGAAGTAAAAAGCCCATGCGCACTATGAACAACATCTGAAATGTAAAATTTGGAAATATCAATTATATTGTGCCACGTCAGATTGCATGAAAACTTGAAAATCCTTTTTAATAGCCAAAAATTCATAGTTAAAAATACAAAACTAAAACAAAAACCAAAACGAATATAATACCAAACTTTAATCTCACTATCAGATCTCAATAGTTATATATATTAAACAATAATTTGTATTCAAATTGATGGTGGAAAAGAGTGCAAAACAAGTCTTTGAATACATGCGATTTATACATCCTGATATAACAACAGTGCTGGAACACTATAAAAGATAACATAGCTAAATTTGCATGCCCAAATTCAACTCACGCTCAAGCCAAGACAACAATAATATCTGTATTCAGCTACCATGCGATTTTTTAAACAAACAATGCATCCAGGAACAGAAATTTTAAAAATTGACTTCAAAAGGAACAGATCCATATAGCCTAAAATTAATATATTTTCACATGACCAAGCTGCAAGCTACCTGCAAATGAAAAGAGTAAACAAACACATAAGACAAAAAGTATTAAGGTTTATGAAAAAATGCAACAAGAAAAAAAAATTATCTGGAGGCCACCACATCAAATATTTTTACCATGAAACGTGGCTGATCCTTAACTAGACAAGAATAGGAAATTAAACTACTACTTGACAGAATAGCTCGACCTGCTGATCCTAATCTTTTGTTTGAGTTCAATGTTATAAAACAAATAAATAAATAAAATAAACAGTTGTATCAAATCAATATTATTAGGGTAATGGACCGAAACAACTGAAACAATGTAGCTTCAATTTAGTCACAAAATGCAGAATTGAGATGAATCAGAATATCATAAGGGGATTAAGCAATCTTCATCAGCATATCAGAGATGTACCAACAAATCATAAGAACTCAAAAGTAACAGATACGCTACTCCCTTATACATACCTTAGTAGCTGCTCAACTCAAAGCTCACCTTTTGCTTTAAACTAATATTATGGGGGGGCCAGTTTGCTCTTCCCAATATTATAAGTCAGGAATGAACCATAGCCAGTGCATCAGGAACAAATTATTTGATATTAAAAGGGCAAAATGCAACTATAAATCACAGAAATATACCATCTTCAACAACAAATCTACAACTATCTTAAAAAATTGTGCTGTCACAATGGTCTTGTGACAGTAATTGTGACTTCAAAACCGGAACAAATTATTAGTTCTGGGCTTGTAACAAGTAATTGTGACGGTAATTGTTTGTTTGTTTGTCACATTCTCTATTTCATTGTAACAAGTAGGCACTTTTCGAAAAACGAGACAACCAAAATGTTCAAATCTAGGAGATAACAGTATTGCCAAGGTACCCAAAATCCAAATAGTCGAGAGAGAAAGAGAGGATACATGGAAAATGGCAAGGGATGTCGAGAGGCGTCGACGTCGACGACGAGGCTCGAGAGGGGACAGGCGAGAGGAGAGGCGGCTCGTCGACTAGCGAGAGGAGAGGCGGCTAGGCGACTAGCGAGAGGAGAGGCGGCTCGGAGACTGGCGAGAGGCGAGGCGTCGACGTTGAGACGAGGCTCGAGTTGCGTGCGGCCGTGCGTCGAAAATCGGAGACGGAGAGCGGCTCGGCTCGACTCTCAGATCGAATAGGGTTCGAAGGGCCTTCGTTCGATCCTGAGTCGGGTATAAGGTATCGGTTACAATGGGCCGAACTGGATATCCGGAAAAAATTCGGTCCGATTTTTTTAATGGACCTATCCGGCCCTAAGCCCTATGGACTTATTCGGTCCAATCTCACCCCTACTTGAAAGAAAAGATACCCTTACAAGCTCTTTTTCAGAACTTTCCTCTCTCCAAGCACACCGGCTCCTTCAGTTTAGCTTCTGCTGAGGTGCGCTCCAAGCTTCCATTGTTCTCATCTCTCTGATTCCAGCAAAAAATATATTAAATTCCCTTTATCCCGATTCATCTCTCTTTAGGTCCTTCAAATTTTACTCCACCGTTCTCCATAGTGTACTATTATACTGCCAGTAAATACCCCTCTTTAGACTACACAAAGATCTGAACTGTTCTATAATTGTTAAGATCCTATGGCCTATATAGATTAATTTTGGATGTTGAGTGATTCCTCCTCTTTTCTAACTGTTTTGTTTAAATTGACAGTATGTCATCCAAGGAATTGGAAGAGAAGTTGTCACAGCTCCAATTTAGTAAAAGACAGATGAGTAATGAAGAAAATGGAGAGAAAACAACAGTGGAGAATAATATGTCAGAAGGGAAGTAAAAGTCTCCTGCTTCACAGAGGATTTGCAAGATGCCCCTCTCCATTTTCAAATTGTAAAATTTTCAAAGCAGGTAATGAAGGTTTGGCACCTTACTGCTGCATACCAGTATGGGTCTGTAATGCTGTACCAAAATCGTGCTTCTTGGTAACAGTCAGGTTGCATTATTGTTTGGGTTTTTGTTAGACTAGGAAAAGACCAATTTAAATAACACTGTTACTTAGTATAGTAAGAGCTTGATGCCTGAAAATTCCAGTCAATTAGGGATGCGTGCTGGCCCTTAGGCAGTATGCAAATTATTACTTCAAGTTTCTACGGAGAAGGATTTTTAGGTGTATGAACTCATGAGGTTTCCAGCTTCTCTGTATTAAGTGCAATATCAAATTCCATATAATTGAAATATCATTTGATTCTAAAAACAGTAGTTATATTTGAATTCAGTACAAAATTTCAGACATTTGATGAATGATACAATTTGAAGATAGAATCAAATGGCATTATATAGCTAAAATTTTCAGTTTAATACTTTAGTCGGTTCATAAAAAGAAACTATTCTAGCTAATAAAAATTATGAGATTCGGTACATGTAATGTCAGCATGCCGTCTGATACAGAAATAAATTGCATAGATGCATGTCTCCATTAATCGCTTGGATATACACCACAAAAATAGGGCGTCAAGGTTGAAATTCATAAAGAATTCATATATGGATGATTTGAGATCAAAAGCTACTTTTAATATATCATCTGATGAGTTGAATAATTATCTGGCATATGTGTCAACCAGAGAGCACAGTGAAATTCACATGTACGGATGGCCGGGCTCAAGAACAATACAACAATGAAAGTTCTAAAAAAAAATGTATAATACAAAAATAAATAAATAAGAAAGAAACATTTTTGATAGTTTGGGCAACACAAAAAAGACATTAATTGGGAACAATAACGCAACATGCTCATCCAATAAAAAAAATAAAGCAAGGGTTGCTTGGCCAATTAATGGTAGGATAATAAACGATCTCATCATTGCACTTCATGGCAACCAAAAAAAAAAAAATGTAGGAATATACCAACCCAAAAGTATTCAAACATGATTGATTAATATTGTTTCAATGGATTCAAGGGCCTGGACAACCTCCATATAGTTTTATAAGTCATCAGGAATTAACATCAAGCCCCGCGGCTTCCATAAGGAAATCAAACATTTGGGGAGTGGCGAATTTTTCCATATTATAACCTCTTCCTGCTGGTTTCTGTGCTTCATGAGAACTCAGTAATGATAATGCAAAAGCACGCCCTTCCCGTTCGTAAATATTCTGCGACTCCATTAATTCAAGGAGCTCTTCTAGCTGGGCCCTCAGATCGTACTTGAGTTCTCCTTTCAGTTGTGCCCATAATGCTCCCACGTCTACCTTTTGTTTTGAAGAACTGACGCCTACTTCTTCCTTACTAAAGCCAGTAGGTGATTTTATGCCTCGAACAAGCTTGTCCCGAGCACTTTCCAGATCTTTGCGGTCAGCATCATACATTGCTTGCTTCATTATGCGAACAATACGTAGACGGATCTCTTCTGCTCTCACCTCTGGAGGTGCTTGCTGTTGTTCAGTCATCACTTCCACTGTGCGGTGTACAGAAATAGTCAAAGGATCAGACTCATAAATTTCTCCGTCAAACCTGCTTGCACATAAGTATTACAAATTAAACAACATATGTAGGTTAAGATAATGAATGTCTAAATTGATGCAGAAGCTGTGATTTGGTATACTTATATGTGTAGGAGACTTTGAGAATATCAGTTAGGCCTCGAGGTAAATGAACTTCCATGAGCACCTTGCGACATTCTTTGATGCAGAGATCACCTAATCTCGTTGTTGACGAGCGCCACATTTGTGACCTGTAGTTGCAAGTTTCTTCATCAGGTAGATGGACTACCAATGTCAGATCCTGGGCAACCACACTGAGAAGCCCACCCAAGCACTGTGCAAAACCTAAGCTCAACTTGCCCAAGCCAAAATCAGAGTAGGTTCCACCCCTGCTATGATCAGCGATAGCCTTTAGCACCTATTAATTAAGAACACGAATAAATCAGGCATCTTGGTAATCAGCAAATAAAGTTAATTTGGGATTGTTTCGAACTATATGTACCTTTGGATCGTGTTCATAACCAAAACCAAATGTGTGCACGGTCACATCGCCAACCTCAACATTGGAAGCATTGCTAACGCCAACTTTGAAACCATCACCTTCCATACCATCAGACATAAAGATGATGGCACCAACACGCCCCCTGCTACATGTACGGTCCTTGAGAATACTCAGTCCCATCCGAAGGCCCTGTTCCATGTTCGTTCCACCATTGGCTAGACAACCTTCGATTAAATATTTAAGTTCCAGTTTTGAATTCTCTGTTATTTGGCGTAATGGGCATAGCCTCTTTGCTTCATTGGAGTACACGACAATGGACAGACGGTCAACAAGGCTAAGTTTAGTCATCACGAATAGCATGGCGATTTTCATTTCTCCCATTTTATCTCCTGCCATGCTGCCACTAATATCTAAGACCGCCACAATGTCCAAAGGGGATCTGCTTTTTTCTTCACCAGTGAACATAAACATAACCTTTTGGGTATTATCATCCATTGGTACCTTATCGTTGTTTCTAATTTCCAGTTTTACTCTTCCCGGATCAATTGGTTTTTCCCCTGCAACATTATATAGCAAACAGCAATAAATTTCGATATATTTCAGCTACGGTACAAAAATTCGTTACATAATCTTCACCATAAGTTGGAATAGAAGTTTTCAGTGCTTGAATTGAATTATCTGTGAATTAAACAGGCAACAATTGTACGAATGATGGGAAAACAGGAGAACGAACCTGGAGGAAGAACAATCCGCTCATCATCGTTGAACGTCATCCTGAGTAGAACGCTGTGCTAATTGAAATATAATTTGCTAATATTCTTTAAGTTGCTAGCTAGCGGCCTTTCCCTTCCATTACTTCCAACTTCTCAAATAACCCGCACACTCACACTCACAAACGCACCAACACCCAAGGGCTGAGAGGATATATATTTATTTAATATCTCAAATATAACTTCTTTACAATTTTATATAACTTTCTTGATAGCTTCTGTCAAGTTTTCCAAAATTCATTTCAGGAAATTCTCACCTGCCTGCTGCAGAAAATTCGTATTATTATCTCCCAGTCATTATTTAAGTTCGATAAAACTATAGTTACTGTCCTTTAATAACTGATAAATGTAATATTTACATTGGACTAAACAACAATTCGTTTCGTACGGCATGATTCATTATCAACACCTACTTGGATCGATTATTTTAGTAATAAATTAGGGTAACCAGATTTTTTAATTTCATTTCTGTAAGTACTATTTTAATTAATATAAGATACTTTTTCTTCCAATAACATTGGCAAATTCTGTCAATTTTCCGTGGGGGGTGGGGGGAGGAGGCAGGGGGGAGGGCGTCAATCATCCGTAGATTTCTTTCATACATCATTTTGAGTATGGTCGCAATCCAACTTTCATTTCAAAGATTATCTTCCTATTAAATCCACTCTTTTTAAATATTTGTCGTTTAGTAATTTGAACTTATTGCCGTCCATCCGGATTTAAAATTTCAAGTTGCATCCAAATGGATATTAATAAAAATAGCTTGGATAAAATTGGCAAGTTTTATATTTCTTTTTATTTCGTTAATATATAAGTGGGTCATCAATTCATCATGCTGATGTGTCGCATCAGGCTCCACCACGTGTCATGATGCACGTTGAAAACAGCTCATCAAACTCCGGCTATTTATTTAATATAATTAATAATTATAATTTGAGATTGCACTTTGCAGCACTATTGACAATTTATTGTACACATTAATTTGGATAGCCATTTAAATAACCTTGACAAACTTAGATCCGGAATTTCCGCATTTATGTAGTTGAAATCCATGAGTCTAGGCCTGCCGACGGTATATAGTTTACCGTTTACCGTGCACGTTCCGTGCAAACGGAACGGTTGGCGGAATGATTTCTCATTTCGTTTCGAAAAACGGAACGGTAAGCGAAATTTAGAGTAATAACGTTGGCCGAAACGAACGGTAAACGGAATAGGCTCATTCGTATTCGTTTATATCTGTTCCGTCCAAGATTCTATGGTTATGGAATTATATTTGATAGCAGATAAAATTTTGGCAGAGAAAAACGTGGATGGTACAGCGCAGAGGAGAAAAAGGCGCGTTGCGGCATGGATTTACAAATATGCCCTTTATTTTTGAATGAAATTTGTCGGCTTCCTAGTTCCTACTGCCTTGTTTAATTAATACTAGGCCCACTTCTCTTGGGTACAACAACCTATTCACTCAAATTCAAACCTAGAATACACGTGCCTATGCCCACCTCTTGGGCCTCACCTTGGACGTTTAGAAACGTTGATGAAACGTTCGTAGAACGGCACAACAACGTTTGTACCGTTTATTTAAAAGAAAGTCAAACGTAACAAAAACTAGCCTTGTATCTGCGCTTCGCGCCGATGAGGGATGTCTCAAGTCTGACGTGTAATTATAATAATTATCAGAATTATGATTGTAATTATTTGAATAAATATCAAACCATCTTACAATTGATCTCTTGTTATAATAAATTGAATAGTTTGGTATGTGTGTCGTTTTTACTACCTTGTTATTTATGTCATTACTTTTTTTTGGCTTTGGATTGTTTTCAAGGGACCTTAATTGTCTCTGTCATTTTTAATATATGGAAAGTGAATGGCTGTATTAAGGTTGGCATGTCACTATTAATTTTTTTAATTAAAAAGTGTTAGAATGATGAGAACAAAACCAACTGTGTGCATTTTGAACAAAACAAACTGTATTAAGATTTTTCTAAGTTTTACAAATTTGATCAATTTTTAATTTTTTTCAATTGCGGATAATCTATAATTGAATACAATCTTATAAATAATCTAAAATACTTGGCATCAATTGATTTCTCATAATATTTTACCATTCATATAAAATTTCATGAAAAAGTAATCTGAAAAACCGTCAAATAATTTAAAAGTTAATGTATTTTGCGGAATTCATAAAATCTGAAAACCATGAAGATTGTTGTAAACATTGAAAAAAAAAATTCAATATCATTGGATTATGTATAATTTTGTAAGCATACAAATAAAATGTAATAAAAAAATAAAATCTAGGAAGCTCTGTCAGCAATCCAATATTTAAAATACTATTATAAAAATTAGCAGAAGTGAATAATTATCTAAAATATTATGAAAGTATAAAATTAAAAAAGTTTGTATTATTATATATATATATTATATTTTTTATTATGTATATAAAATTTTACATCAAGAAATTCCGAAAAGGTTTGGAAACAACAAAAAATAAAATTATATTTCTTAAATAATAGAATTAAGCCATTAGATTTAGAAATTCTAAAAGAACACTTTAGAACTCTATATTTTTTAACGAAAGGTATAAAATTTTTATGGCCAATTGAACAAATAAATACCCTCAAATAATTTTAAAAGTACCACATAATTCATATTTCACAAAATTGTATGGTTAGATTAAAAAATTTTTATGGCATGATCAGATATATTATAACATATATATAAAATTTTATGCACAAATAAAATTGTAAATTACTTTGAATAATTAAAAACCTAATGTCATTTATGAAATTATGGAGATTCAATTTTATGAGATCCAGAAAATGATTTAAAATATTTTGTAAGTCTATAATGATGAAATTTTATATCATTAAATTTTTCATATATCTTTGAGTAAGAACATAAATTGTCATAGCCAAATAATTTTCCAAGGCCTCAACAATTAAAAAACAAAACTGACAAGCAAATTAAATTTTATGAGATTCAAAAAATATTTTAAAAAATTTTATCTGTCCATAATTAAAAAAAATTATATCACTAAATCATACATATTTTTGTGAGCATGCACATAATTTTTCATAGCCAAATGAATTTTTAAAAGCATCTTAGCAATTTAAAAGTAAAAATATATTTGTCTGAAATTTAGAAATGGAGGGTCATTAAGATGTGAAATGGAGATGACTACCCAAGAGTGATGATGTCATGTTGACATCACCAAAGTTACTGTAGAAAAGACTCTCAACATTATATATTATATAGATTACATATCGTTATTTTAATGGAACGGAAACGTATAAGTGGGATTTCGTTGCCGTTTGACACGTTAAACAGGCCTACTATGACTTAGAAAGCTTGCAAAATAAGAAGATACATTTTTAATTTTTGTCCAGCATCAGTGGTAGAGAAAGTTTTGGTTTGTTTAGTGTGCAAGTGCAATGCAAAACGAATAGACAAATAAACTGCTTATGAATATCTTGCGATAAGAACAACAATTAATACTAGGAAACAAACCCACCTAATGTGTGGGTAAATATTTATTTCAAAAAATATTATTGTATATCAATAAATAAAAATCTCCATTGATCCGCACATTGGCGTCAAATTAATCAAAATAATTTTGTATTATTTTGACGAATCGTCCGATCAATTTTAGGTATTAGGAGCAAATTATGCGCCACTCCTTTCCTGAATGAACTGCCCTAAATTTGCTGTTTATATTATATTTCTTAATAAATATACAAATGAAAGAGTTTCATCATTTTTTGCATGAAATTTTTGTTATGGCCTTTAAAATTTCTGAGCAGATAAAAATTTATCTAATTGGGTAACAAAATTTTCCCATTGACAATTGTAATTAAGCTGGACTAACTAATGTCTTTTTTCTAAAAAAACATTCTAAGTAAAAGTTTCCTACACAAAAGTTGTGGACAGACCACAAAAAATATTTTATCTAATAATAAATTGAGATTTTCCACAACATCAAACAATAAAAAACAGTTACCATCTTTTACTGGTACCGAAGCACTCCTTTTATCAGACAAACTATACTCCCACCTTCTAACTACCTCATTGCATCAAACAATTAGTCTTAATACATCATGTCAACTGATATAAAAGTAAAAAACAGATAGTTATCAGGTTTTATTATAATTCAAAAATATAACAAAATTATTTTGAAAGAACTTCTATGTATACTGACATTTCACAACTTCCATGCATTTCTACAAGAAACTTGTGCAATTTATATAAGTTAGCCCTGCTCCTGAAACTATCATATTTCACTTTGACACCTTGAAAAGATAGTATCTTATAATATTTTGTAAAATTTATATCATTTTACATATATTTACAATGTATTATATCTTATAATGTTGTATTTCAATTTGGAACATAAATTGATCTAGAAATAATGAGACAGCCAACATGTAAGATAAGAGTATAAGATAGAAAGGCTTCATTGTATATGGTCATGGGAGTTGGATAGGACATTTTGCTCATCATGATCTTATTTGTCGGTATTTTTGTAAATTGACAAAACTCATTTTATCAACACATCTATGTGTTGAAATTTTCTAGCAATCTAAATGTTTTATTTTATTTTTTGAAATTTTTGTAACTTACTATTATTGGAATTTTCTTACTCAATGAACCATCATGGGTTTGTGAAATGATCTATTGGCATGGAAATTAATCAAGTTTAAAACACATACACACACAAGAAGTACCAACAATGCTACAGCTATACAGCCAGGCAAAAACTAGCTACGAACGCATGTGAACTCGACAGAAATATATTTTGGAAGCATGAGGCCAGATGCTTTTCAAGTTCAATATTAATATGTTCACATCTTTTTAGAATCATCTTTCAAAGTCAATGGTAAACATACCATGTAAACCGCTGCTAAGTTTCGTAAATGACGATTCTATTTGGTGCACCTCGAGATCTGAAATCCAATATATAAATTTTTTGATGATTAGTTACGATCCGCTAATATTTGTTAATAGTCATTTCTTATTCTTGTTAGCACAAAGCGACGCCGGAATCAGAAATTTCATGACATGCATAGGCTCCAAGTGACGAAGCTAGGAAAATTTTGAATCACTCAAACAAACAAAAATTAAATAACTAATTTTTTATCAATATTAATTGAATTATCATATAAAAAATTTGAATTTCTAATTATGGAGTCAATAATAGAAAAGTTATGGGATTCAAATAGTGCTTTTTTTTTAAAAAAAAAAAATGGATGACATTGCCCTCATTTAAACCATTTAGACTCGCTCCTGAGGCCGAGTTCTAGAAACTTGAAAAGGGAGGTGCGAAACCTCTTCTCAAAGAGAAATACAGATGATATATATACAATCACAACAAATTTACATGTTAAATCATGCTCTTTTATTAATGCAAAACGCAACATCGTGAATATAAAAAATAAATAAAAAATTAGGGAAAATTGGATATAACACACTCTAATCTTCTCTATCTGGATATAACCCTTTAAATCTTCAAAATCGTATATAACCCCTCCAATCTTATTTATCAAGGATATAACCCCTTTCCATTAGTTTTAATTATTTTTTAATTGAAAAAATCAGCAGCATAGCGTTATGTATAAATTATCCTTCTTTCCAAAGAACTTTCCACCTTATCTTCACGGTACCAAAAATCTTTATGTATTCATTGCCAAAAGTATTTTCACCTTCCTTTTTTTTTTAAAAAATCAATGAAAAGTGATAACAAATGTTTTCTAAATTTTAGTCTCTCCGCGTCGAATATAAAGCATCGACTATAAAAGTTGGTGGAATCAAATGAGGGGCACTAATTTTCATCCTTCATTGTTGAACAAACAGCTCTTTAAAATGATAATTCATTAACTAGTGAAGAACCTCAACATAAATTAAGGACTAGAAGAAATACAAAAGGAAAAAAAAAATATCATGAAGGTTTAAAAAGCATTTAATTATTCTGTTATGAATCTACCTAAATAATTATCAGCAGATACAGGTGCCGAGAGATGATTTTCCTATTTGGTTTAGCTCCTCCACTCCAATGCATTTTCGATAAATATTGTTATCTTTTTTTTTTAACCTGAGAACGATATACTTGGATAGAATTGAGACTCGTGATTGGATTTTAATTATCTAAATTATTAGCAAATAGAAAGGGAGAGATGGAGAGGAAGGGATATCAGGACGGGAAAAAGAAGGGTAGTTTTTTTTTTTTTCCTAATTTTATGCCACTGAATCCTTTAAATTAAAAAATAATTAAAATTAATCAAAAGGGGTTATATCCATGATAAACAAAATTGAAGGGGGTTATATCCGATTTTGAAGATTAGAAGGGGTTAGATCCAGATAGAGAAAATTAGAGGGGCTTATATCTAATTTTTCCAAAAAAATTTATGTATTCGGTTTATTATTTGTCCCATCAATCAAAACCAAATTTCAAGGAGAACGAAAGGTAATCAGGTTTTCAAGAAAAATATTAGGAAACTGAGACCATGATTAATGATTTGGTGTCTTCCAGCATTAATTACTTTTTTTTTTTTTTTTTTTTTTTTTGTCGCTATAAAGTATAAGCTGTCCAGGCTGTGTGTAACTAACTGCTCACGTATAGGAGGATAGAGGTACTATTCTAATCCACGTATGAAGAAATTGACACAATATATTATTGATAATTCGAAAACACGTATGAAGAAAATGACACAATTGTTCATAATTTGAACAGTTAAACCTAAGGGCTACAATTTTATAAAATCATGCATCTAACGCCACCTCCTCAAAGTAGACGGCGGCCGGCGCAGCAAGAAGCGCGAAAAAGAACACACAAACACACACACACTCTTAGAGGAAATGAAATCCTCTGCTCACCTTAGATCCGAACCGTCCGATCAATGATGGTGCCCCGTGAATAATACCAGATTGATAGGCCCGAAAAAAATCTAACCGTCGTGATTAAATCGAACGGCTCGGATTGAAGATAGGCACCGTGCTCACCTTAAAAGGTGAGCAGAGGATACTGGTCCACTCTTAGAGAGCTTAACTTGAGTTTATTATAAGCATCTCACATGTCTCTACTAAAACAAACACAAAAACAAAGCAAAAACGTACCGACACTGTAAATGATAAAAAGCCCGGCACATGTCCCCATTAATTATTTTGTATTTCTCCAGGAAGATTAATTATTTTGTAGCGCAGTGGTGTATGGAATCCACGGTGTAGGACTGCGCATGATTTATTTCCACAAGTTAATTTCTACTTATTAGGAGATATAATTTTCATTTTCGTTGAAGAATTTTATGTTTTCATGAATTGATTTTAATGAAGAAAAGAAATTTATTAGAAATTGAGTGGAATTAATAATGTGAACTGTTTTCGTTGATATAGTGATTATGTACTAATTAAATAGTCACATCCATTAACTGTAGAACCAGGGTAAAATGTAGATAAAAATTCTACAAAAGCATTATATGCGAGAGGGACCCTTTTAATTAATATAAGATAATTTTTCTTCCAATAACATTGGCAGATTCTGTCAATTTTTCGAGGGGGGAGGGGGTCAATCATCCGTAGATTTCTTTAATACATCATTTTGAGTATGGTCGCAATCCATTTTTCATTTTAAAGATTATCTTCCTATTAAATCCTCTTTTTTAATATTTGTCGTTTAGTAATTTGAACTTATTGCCGTCCATCCGGATTTAAAATTTCAAGTTGCATCCAAATGGATATCAATAAAATAGCTTGGATAAAATTGGCAAGTTTTATATTTCTTTTTATTTCGATAATAAGTGGATCATCAATTCATCATGCTGATGTGTCGCATCAGGCTCCACCACGTGTCATAATGCACGTTGAAAACAGCTCATCAAACTCCGGTTATTTATTTAATAATTATAATAAATTTTATAATTTGAGATTGCACTTTGCAGCGCTATTGGCAATTTATTGGACACATTAATTTGGATAGCCATTTAAATAATCTTGACAAACTTAGATCCGGAATTTCCGCATTTATGTAGTTGAAAGCCCATGACTTAGAAAACTTGCAAAAAATAAGAAAAATACATTTTTAACGTTTGTCCAGCATCAGTGGTAGAGAAAGTTTTGGTCTGTTTAGCGTGCAATACAAAACGAATAGACAAATAAACTGCTTATGAAATATATCTTGCGATAAGAACAATTTATTAATCTCTTCCTCCTCATAAACGCACGGATTCAAAAGTATTATACGCTAGATCTAGCGTGTATCCACCTATTTGTACCGTTCGATCGATTTGATCTGCGATCGGATATCAATCGCTAGACGAAACAACAGTATATTTTGTGTTTGTCTAATACAAAAATAAATCGAGCAACATATCTATTTTTTTTTTTTTTTTGAAGAAAAATAAGGGTCAAGGCCCTTATCTTTTTATTAATAAAAATTTAAATACAGACGCTTTAGCCAGCAACTAAAGACTTAAAAAAAAATTAATTCCAAAGTAGGACAAAAAAGCACAAGACCAAAGAAAAAGAAAGGAGCAACATATCTATTTGTATTGCTAGATTAAATAATGTATTTTTATTGTCTAAAATTATTTTTTTCTTGCCCACAAATTTGCTAGTACTAGGAAACTCGCCCCGTCTAATGTGTGGGCAAATATTTATTTCAAAAAATATTGTTAGATCAATAAATAAAAATCTCCATTCGTCCGCACATTGGTGTCAAATTAATCAAAATAATTTTGTGATATTTTGACGAATCGTTGGATCAATTTTAGGTATTAGGAGCAAATCATGCGCCACTCCTTTGCTGAATGAACTGCCCTTAATTAATTTGCTGTTTATCTTATAATATTTTTCAAATTTATATCAGTTTACATATATTTACAATGTATTATATCTTATAATGTCGTATTTCGATTTGGAACATAAATTGATCTAGAAATAATGAGGACAGCCAACATATAAGATAAAGAGTATAAGATACAAAGGCTTCATTGTGTGGAACCGCATCCTCTACCCATCTCTAAGAGATGGGTAGAGTGTCCATCTCTCGATCACAGCCGTCTGATTTAATCTCAACGGCTAAAGGAGCCCCGTGCATTCCACCACTCCCGAAAAAAATTATTGGCCCGAAAAAAATGAACCGTCCAGATTAGATCAGACGGTCGTGATGAGATGGGCACTCTACCCATCTCTTAGAGATGGGTAGAGGATACGGATCCTTCATTGTGTATGGTCATGTGGAAGTTGGATAGGACATATTGTGCATCATGATCTTATTTGTCGGTATTTTTTGCAAATCGACAAAACTCATTTTATCAACCAATCTATGTATTGTAATTTTCTGGCAATCCAAATTTTATATTCTTTTAAAAAAATATTTTTAATTTTTTTTTTTAAAAACTTACTATTTTTGGAGTTTTCTTACTCAATGAACCATGGGATTATGAAATGATCTAATTTTTTTTTAAAGATAAATTGGTGTCAAGCTGGGATTATGAAATGATTTATTGGCATGGGAATTAATCAAGTTTAAAATACACACAAGAAGTACCAACAATACTACAGCTATACAGCCAGGCAAAAACTAGCTACGAACGCATGTGAACTCGAAAAGGAATATATTTTGGAAGCATGAGGCCAGATGCATCAATATTAATATGTTCACATCTTTTTAGCATCATGCACCTTTTCAAAGTCAATGGTAAACATACCATGTGAACCGCTGCTTAGTTTCGTAAAGGACTATTATATTTGTGCACCCCGAGATCTGAAATCCAATATATAATTTTGTTGATGATTAGTTCGATCCGCTAATATTTGTTGGTAGTCATTTCTTATTCTTGATAGCACAAAGCGACGCCGGAGTTAGAATCATGACATGTGCGCGCATGGGCTCCAAGTGACGGAGGTAAAATTTTTTTTTTGAATCGAATCACTCAAATAAACAAAAATTAAATAATAATTATTTTATCAATATTAATTGAATTATCATATACAAAATTTGAATTTCTAATTATGGGTCAATAATAGAAAATTATGAATTTGATGTTTGGATGTGTATGGAATAAGAACAAAAACTAGAACAAGGGCTTGTTCTTGTTCTTGTTCTAATTCCAACATTTTGTTGGAACAAGAACAAGGACCAAGAACAAGGGCTTGTTCTTGTTCCAAATGGTGTTTGGGTGCTCCGGGAATAAGCTATTTTAGAACAAGATCTTATTACCTTGTTCCAAACATCCCTACGCGTGTTCTGTTTTTAAGAAAAATGTCCATAGAACAATAAAAATGCATATAAAAATATTTATTTGGAAAAAAAAATGGATAACATTGCACTCATTTAAACCAGTTAGGCTCGCCCCCTGAGTCCGAGTTCTAGAAACTTGAAAAGGAAGGTGCGAAGCCCGTTCTCAAAGAGAAATATTGTTGGTTAAGGAGAAATTTTTGGGTTTAAGCGGAAGCCAGGGGTCCAAGCGATCAGATGAATCGCGAATCTAGAATCCTGTTTGGTTCTGACAGATGCCATATAATCTCAGATATTGAATTCTGTTGCTTAAAAATTTCACCTCCAAGTCCAGAATACTAGAGACAAATATGTAAGAGAGTCTTCTCCTTCCTTATTTGAAGGTTTTCTAAGCATATATAAAAGAGATGAGCACATGACGATGACCTTGTGCACAGCTAGACATGGTGGTTGATGGCTTGCGGAGCTACCCACAAGATTAAAGTCTGATATATTTGATTTTTTTCGCATTGGTATATCTAATCTCTATTAGATTTATATTAATCATGATTAGTAAGTAGTCCTACCTATTAAAACCTTCAGATATATATACAATCACAACAAATTTACATATTGAATTAAGCTCTTTTATTAACGTAACGCACTGCAACATCTTGAATATGAAAAATAATTAAAAAAAAAACAAACATGCACGTATTCGATTTATTATTTGTCCGTCCAATCAAAACCAAATTTAAAGGAAACGAAAGGTAATCAGGTTTTCAAGAAAAAAATTAGGAAATTTTTGAAGAAAAACAAGGTCAAGCCCCTGTCTTTTAAAATAATAAAAAATATTAGGAAATTGAGACTATGATTAATAATTTGTCGTCTTCCAGCATTAATTACTTTTTTTTTTTTGTCGCTATAAGCTGTCCAGGCTGTGTCTAACTAATTGCTCACGCATAGGAGGAATAGGATAAGCATGAAGAGATAGTATTCTAAATCCACGTATGAAGAAATTGACACAATATATTATTGATAATTCGAATACACGTATGAAGAAAGAGAAATGCTAGAATCCAATATATTGGACGGATTGGATCCGTCCAATACGATCGCTTTCATATTTTTAAATTTCAAATGACCGATCCGAACCGTTCAATATGTTCTTCATATTGAAAACTTATAAGAAATCAATTTTTATATTTTTTTCGATTTTTTTTACTATTTTTTTTGGTATTTTAGAAAATCGGTGTTATCGGACGATCCAAAACTTTTATATCATAAATTTTTCAAAATACTAAAAAATAAGTAAAAAAATTCAGAAAAATATAAAATTTGATTTTTTATAAGTTTTCAATATGAAGAACATATTGAACGGTTCGAATCGGCCATTTGAAATTTAAAAATGTGAAAACTATCGTATTGGACACTAACATTTCTCATGAAGAAATTGACACAATTGTTGATAATTTGAACAGTAAAAAACTTTTGGTTGCAAAACAGAAACGCTGCGGGGAACATGGAGATATTATCCATTATTTGGGCGGTAGTCTGTTGGACGATTTGATAAGGAGCGCAACAGTAGAATCTTTACCTCTGCTTTCAAGCCCCTCAAGGCCTCAACTACTACTTCAATATGTTCGTGCTCTGGTCTCCTCCTCGGAAGCTTTGGCTTAATTAGCTAGCATTTTACTCTTTCTTGTTTTTCTGTATAAGGCTTTATTTTCGTTTCATTATTTTTTTTTTCCTTTTGTTATAACTTCTGTACATATTCTTTTTATTTAATATTGTTTGTTGGTTGGTAATTGCCAACTAGCCTTAAAAGAACAGTTAAAAACTTAGCCTACCTTTTTATAAAATCATCTAATGCCGCCTTAGTACAGCAAGAAGAGCTAAAAAACACAAAAAAAAAAAAACTTAAAAAGCATAATTAACTTGAGTTTATTATAAGTATCTCACATGTCTCTACTAAAACATACACCAAAAACAAAAACGAACCGACAGTACTGTAAAAGATACAAAGCGCGCACATGTCCCATTAATTATTTTGCATATCTCCAGGAAGGTTAATTAATTAATTTGTAGCACAGTAGTACGTATATGGAATCCACGGTGTAGGCCTGCGCTGCTGCGCATGATTTACCACAAGTTTCTGATATAATTTTCATTTTCGTTGAATAATTTTGTATTTTCATGAATTGATTTTAATGAAGACAGGAAATTTCTTAGATATTGAGAAGAATAATGTGAATTGTTTTTATTGAAATATTAGCGATTATGTACTAATTAAGTTGTCATAACCATTAACTGTAGAGCCAGGGTAAAATGTAGATAAAAACTCGACAAAATCATTATATGCGAGGTTAATTTTTGCAAAAAAGATAAGACTTCAATCTTGTAAGATTAATTAAAATCAATCTTGGTTGGACCCACGAAACTAGGATCAGCTGCATTGGCGAAATTAATTAAAATTATTTTTTGTAAGACCAAACCTAACTAGCATTAGTTTTCATTACAGCCTGGTGGCCTCTATAATTGTTCCATCTTGCCTGGGACGGTCATCTGCCCTAGCTAATTAACATTATCATACACACACGGCTGGTGCATTTTTCCAAAGAATTGATCACTAGAGCGAGAGAAAAAAAAAATGGAGTCGATGGTGAATTTTGTAGCGAGTAAGCTTGGGGAATTGATATTGAAGGAGGCAGAGCTCTTGGGTGGTGTTGGGGATCAAGTGAAATTGGTAGAGAAAGAACTGAAAAGAATCCAGTGCTGCCTTAAGGATGCTGACTCTAAACAGCGCAAGGGAGATGCTCAGGCAGAAAATTGGCTGAATGAGCTTCGTGAGGTGGCCTATAATATCGAGGATGCCATCGATACTTTTTATCTACAACTCGAAGACGACCATCAACCTGTTGATGAAGATAACAACTATGCGCGCCAGAAAATTTGTTGTTGCTTTGGCAAACTAAAAAACCTAGGCCAGAAGGCATTGAAGGTGCCTGGCCTCCACAACCTTGCAATAGAGCTTGGTGACATCCTAAAGGAGCTTGAAGAGATCTTTAAGAGCAAAGACAAATACGGAATAAAGCCCCTGCAAGACGAATCAATCAGGAGAGAGCCAGTCATGATGCCTCATAGGAGAGCTGCTTATGAAGATGTGAACGAAACTGAAGTGGTAGGCCTGGATGCTGACAAGAAAAACATTCTCAAGCTGCTGTTTAGCCATGAAGAAACACCAAGGCGATCTGTCATTTCAATTTTCGGTCCTGGTGGTCTCGGAAAGACTACGCTTGCCCAAATTGTATACAAAAGGCAAGTGCTTATTTCCCTTCTCCCCTTTTTTTTATTTAAAAAAAAAATTATCCTCTTAAACGAAATAACATAATTGTCAAGATTTTGATTTGTAGTCCCTCAAAAAAAAGATTTTGATTTGTGTGCATGATAAATCTTTTGGAGTGTTATAATGAAAAGTTGGATACTTAATTACTATTGTAATCATAATTACACTAGTATTATTAATATATAAATTTAAACATCACTACTATTGTTGCTATTATAATTATTATCGTGCTGATGAAACTCAAAATTGAAATCAGCACGTTCTTCATGTAGATGGTAATTAAGAAAATCTCTACTACTTATAAATACACCTAACAAACCTTATAAGAAAAACCAGAAAGGTTGTATTCAATCCCTAATATCAAATATTGATCATTGATTTTATTAATCTGATGTGATTTACGGTCAAGATTTAGATATCAGATAAAAAGCTAGCAATTTATCTGAAACTAACGAGTCGCTGGAATGGTTCTTAAGTAAGATGCTACGCTGCGCTCCAGCGGTTCGAGCCCTGCCTCTGTGACTTTTTCCTCATACAGCATTTCCCTTTTTAATTCATTCCTTCTAAATATACCTATTTTCTCCGACACTCTCATCAAATCAAATCCACGTGCACGCTCGGATCAGCCACGATTTCATTTCCTTTTTCCTCATCTAGCACGCTCGCGATCTGCCCCCTTCTTTCCTTCTTCGCTTATCTCCCAAAAATCGCTGCAAAATTAATGCGCACAATCAGAGGATCTTCGAAGATTTTCCAATTTAGAATTTTGCCGCTCACTGAATTTCGAGTTTAGAGACAATTTTTATTTTTATTTTACCGATTTTTCCCTTCTCTATATAAACCATCGATATTTAGTAGAGCTTCTCACGTTGTTTTCTTGATTTCAGGTAAAAAAATTACTTTTATTAAATTTTATTTCTTACCATTTTTTCGTTTATCTATGGACTATGGATCTGAATTTTTTTTTTTCTTTTCATTTCTTTTTGTTTTTGTTATTTCAATATCTCACCAAATAGGTTGAGATTGAAGGAAAAGCTTGGGATCCTTTATTCCTTCACTTACTAGTACGGTACTAGCCATTGTAACTCATTTATGTTTTCTAATTGACTAATTGATTAAAGGAGATAAATTTGTTTTCCACTTTGTTTAACATAAAGGAGGTATTTCTGTTTTCCACTTCCACATACAAAGGTAAGCAAGCATTGTTATCCTCTCTTCTTTAGTTTACTGGTATGATATAGTGATCCATTACAATATATTATTTAGACATACCAGTCTGGGCAATTTTAGTTTACCGATTGCAGCCGGTGCTTTAAAAATTTGGTTTGGACGAACTAATCTAGACAATTTTGTTTGTTATTTTATTTATAATATGCTTAAATTTAGTATGTTTTACATATCAACAAACAAAAATTAGCCATGGTTTGGTTCTGACAATAGACAAGTTTTGACATATACTCATGGATTGAATATTATCTTTCATGAACAAAAGCTGTGATGTGATTCTTTTTTTCAGGACTATATTGCATCTTCTTTTCATATACTGATATGATATTTGATCTTGAACCATTCCTCTTTTTGTGACATAACTGAACTTTCTTATTTTTTATGTGTTTTAACATAAGTTCTTAAGAGGGGGTTCATTAGATTAACAACAAAGCATTAGCATCTTCTGATCTAATTGTGATCCTGTGCCATTATTCCAGTGATATTTTTAGTATCACTAGATTGATATCATATATATATTGTTAACACCTTTCCTTTTATTTCGGCCAATCATCAGCTCTGGATATTACTGAATTTAGCATATCCAAACAAAATATCACGTTCATGAAACCAATAGAAAATATTATTACTAATTAAACTTGATAACACATTTAATCTTTACCATCAAAGGATATATCTTTGAAGCAACAAAGGAAAACAATCACAAGTGAGCAAATAATGGAGCCAGTAAGTGGATGTATCAGGTTTCTGGCACACAACAAACCTTAGCGAGTTGATTTGCTACAATAAATGCTCAAATATCAAGGAATGAAATTGCTCCCAATAAATGTCATTTTTACCTTCATGTATCTGATTAGAAAATCAAATATTTTAAAGTTGGAACAAAGATTTCAGTAGATTAATTCCTTGTGCCATATCCTATCTATGTAGATTATTTCTTATTGAAAATGAATAGCAACTGAATGGAACGTTTCAGAAAGGTGTATTAAACATTTCCTTTTCCGATTAATATTTGATATGAATCCTCCGCCTAATTCCAAATATAGATTCTCTTATTAATTCAGTACTTTTCAATAAAAGATTATATATGATTCCTTGTGCCGTATTCTATTCTGTATTTCTAAGGTGAGCTACTGGATGAGAAAAAATATCATACACACAACTTTCACAAACTTGAGCACCTTTTATAGAATCCGTAACACTCTTCCATTTCATTTAGGATTCCGAGTAAACAATTCCGATTATATGATTTGGATAATCTATTTGAAATAGAAAAATGACGTATATGTTAATAATTCTGTACTTAAAGAGAAATAGAAAGAATGACGTATTTCATCTTCTGATTCCGTGTCATCAAATTCCTAGATAGCTTCTGATATGTTATCTTTTTCATACCATAGTATACATATGTACATATACTTAATTAATTCTAATTTCTCAATAATTCGACATCAGCATCCACAGTCAGCTTGAGCCTCAAATCCCCATGCAAATATATATTACTATTAAGAAATAGATTGAAAAATAAATGGATTGTATTCAATTTTGTCTTGATTTTGCAATTTTAGCATATCGAAAATAAAAATATGTTAATTTGGCTTTGGATAGTTTCTATTCACATATCGCATTTTAAAATTCGCCCGCACATTGAGCGGGCACTGCTGCTAGTTAGTAAGAAAATCCTGGCAGATATAAAATTTTGTCTTTCAATTAAATGGTTCAAATTGCTATCTGAATATCAAAAATTGAGATTTCAAGTTGTAGTACTAATTGATTGATGTTATGCCTAGTAACGCGAGTAGTCTTAATTAACTTTTTATAATGTGGTATACCTCTTACGGAATTTTTTTTTCTTATTATCCTTTTACCCCCCCCCCCCCCCCCCCCCCCCCCCCTTACCTTCCTTATTGACTCTGTTTCCTGGATACTGGATAGTAGTATGTTTGGGACAACAATAATAAGAAAAATAATAAAAAAAAGAAAAACTGACAAAATTAGTAATGAATCGGTTAACTCGCCACAGAATCGGCACTTTTGCTTTGACTAGCCGGCCTAATGCCACAAATCTTTGCAAGTCGCCCAAATGATCATCCTTCCTATTAATTTCACTCCAATAGGCCGAGTAAACATTATTCTCGTGGAAGTGCTTTCAAAATTCTTTTAAATAAAAAAAAGCACATTTATAATTTGTTTAATTTGCTTTTGTGAATGAAATGTAAGAGAGATATGTTGGACATTATTTATATTTTTCCATCCGTCGAATTTCTCATTCATTGCATATGCTTTTGTTACACAATGTAAAATCTGCCTGATATATAATATATAATATATAATATATGTACAATATAAAATAAAATTTACATTTTATGCTGTTAAGTAGGTTATTCGTAAAGTAAGTCATCATAAGCCTTGTAAAAACCCAAATCATATACTCATATACATGTTCGTTGAAATCTTAGAAGAGTTGCTAAATTAATTGGCCAAAATCTTAGTAATGTACTAACTCAATTTCTTTATTTATTCATAGATCGAGCACGAGCGAAAACCATTTCCAATATCACATAATGCTCCCAGTCTCTCAAAATTACAGTCTAAGTGAGCTCCTGAGAAAGATGCTTAAATCTGAGCCTAAGAACCAAGATGTGGGTGATTTAATGACCGAGCTCAAATGTTTTTTGAATGAGAAAATTAGATATCTGATTATTTTAGATGATGTGTGGGATGTTGCTTTGTGGGATAAACTGCAACATGCACTTCCTGATCACAATAACGGAAGTCGGGTGCTAATAACTACCAGAGACTACAATGTTGCTAAATCAGCTAACCCGAATATGCGACCCTATGAGCTCCACCTCCTTGATAATGATAAGAGCCAAGATCTTCTCCTTAGAAAGGCTCTCCCTTACCAAACTTGCCCTACCATTCTCCGTGACATAGCAGATCAAATAGCTATAAAATGTAAGGGATTACCTCTGGCATTGATAGTTGTAGGTAGTATCCTTAAAACAAAAAATCAGACTCGTAGTGCATGGGAAAAAGTGTTGAGAACTATGGATTGGCACTCGGATGGCAAGGGTTGCATGGATGTTCTTGCCATGAGCTATGAAGAGATGCCTTACTATCTCAAGGCATGCTTCTTATATGTGGCATCATTTCCAGAAGACCATGAGATCTCTGCCAAATGTCTCATCAAAATGTGGATAGCAGAGGGCTTCATACCATTTGAAGACAAGAAAACAATGGAGGAAACAGCTGAAGATTACCTGGAGCAACTTTTTCAAAGGTTCTTCCTTTTTCCTTATTGTCTTCTTGCTAAACAGAAGATAGTTAAAAGACATTTCTTAATCCCATTTTTATTTCGTAACAAAAGGTGAAAGAATACATATTTTCCAAAAAATAATACTTGATAGTGCAAATTATAAAATAAAATTGTCAAAAAAATAATAGGTTTTTTAGTAGGAAGTGTGGCGATTCTTTCCTTATTGTCTTTCATATGGATTTGCAAATGTTTGGATTAAAAAATCAATTATTTTTTCCTTTGAATTTATAAAGTAATTAAAATCTACAACATGTACCCTCAATTGCCTTTATATCCCTAATTCTAAACATTCTGATTAAATAATAATATTTTATACCCATAATTTTTCTTATTAACCATTACTTAAAAAAAATCATGCTTAGTGGGGTTGTGGTCCTAAATTTTTTTTATTTTTTTTTTGTGTCTTAGTCTTATTTGTAATGAACTAATGAGTCTTCATAAATAAAACGTACTGCAGGAGCATGGTTCAGGTATCAAGTCAACACTCCAATGGCTCGTTCAAATATTGTCGCGTACATGATCTTCTTCGTGAGTTCGCAATACATGAGGCTGGGAAGGAAAACTTTGTTACGATTTTCCCAAAACCAGAAGGCATCAACCATCCCGACAGAGTAACTCGTCGTGTCTCACTTCAAGCAGACTGTAGTGAATTTAAAAAATGCATAGGTCCCAATACCCGTTCTTTGTTATGGTTTGGCCTAAGGAACAACCCCCTCTATAACTTCAGTATGAGCAACAATGAATTCAAGCTACTAAGAGTCATAGAAATCGTGGGTGTCTCTGAGACTGAGCTGATGGGAATTGATAGGTTGATTCACCTTAAATACTTGGGATTTAGAAACTGCGGTCGATTAAAATTGACCAATGGATGTTCCTTGGGTCGATTGAAGAACCTCCAGACCCTTGATTTTCGAAGAACTTTGGTTGAAAATGGTCCTCCAACGGACTTATGGACAATTGAAACATTGAGGCATGTAATGTGGGATGCAATGGTTGACTCGCCTTATTCTGGACCACCATCCAATGCTGTGCCTAGAAACCTCCAAACTCTTCGATGGATCTCCGGTGTAGAGACATGGCAAGAAAATCGACTTCCTCACTTAAACAAACTGCAAAAGTTGGGTCTTGACAATGGATGTATCAACAAACCTGAAATAATTAACTGGGATGTGGTGGTCCATCTATTTAAAACTCTATCAAACCTACTTTCGTTAGGGATTAGAGGGTGGGATATCCCTGAAGAGATTGTTTATCCGAAAGCAATTCCAAATTTTGAAAATCTGGAAACCCTGTACTTGGAGGGTCGTTGGTCCAGGAATGTCAACTTAGAGGCCAGTTGTTTCCCACCATATCTTGTCAAACTCACACTTGTTACTCCATTATTTGAGCAAGATCCAATGCCGCAATTGGGAAATCTAAAGAGCCTGATGAAACTTCGACTAGAAGGTCGTGTGTGTTGTATAGGGGAGGGAATGATTTGTTCCTCTGGATTCCCTGTTCTTGAAACCCTCCACCTTGCTCTTTATAAGATTAAGTCTTTCACAGTCATGGAGGGGGTCATGCCCAACCTAAAACACCTCACAAATTCGGGTAGTACTGAACTCAATATGCCTCGTAATCTCAGACAGTTCTCCAAGTATAGTTACTTGTAATCTTCATGATTGATTTTGTAAGTACTTGTAATTTTCATGATTGATTTTGTAAGTGATAAAATCCGTTTATTGAAATATTAAGATAGCAGAGTTTTTCCAAATTATGCATTTCTAGCTGTAATCAATCTTTTTGTTGTCATTGATTTACTTTTTGAATAGCGTTTGTGTGTTTAATATGGTTCAACCAGGACCCCTTTGAGTTAAGAGGACCAATGTTATTCAAATGATTTAAGAACTAAATATCTTCAAAACTACAAACCATGATGATAGTCAAAATAGTTAAAAGGCCGTTGATGCATCCAACTTTTCTATTTAGCGGGCGTAAAACATTATAGTAGGCTCAAATAGGCCCAAAGTTTTACTTATGTGATTTATTGGGCCTCAGACGTGCACGACCTGGCTAACAGGCTAAGTAGGCTTTGGTGATGAATCAGATATTGTTAAAAATTTGATTGCAATAGTGAAGGAGAGATTGGAATAGTGAATGGGTTAAGAGAGAGAATACGTCGAAGAAACAGAGATCGGAGAGAGAGAAAATAGATTGATCTCAGCGTGCATGTCGCGTGCATATATGGAGAGATAAATGGGCTTTCTTGCGCAATAGCCCAGGGATGGTAAGATGTCAAAATCTTATGATGTTAGTAAGGATATCTGAAAAAACACTCATAGCCGAAATAACATATTTCATCATCCCAGCAGCCAAACCCTCCTTTACATTCATTCTCATTTTCTTTATACGCTGCAATCAAATTTTTAACAATATCTGATTCCCGAAAAAAATATAAATAACTTTAATTAATTACGAAATTATAAAATAATCCGTTTTTAATCTATTTTTTAAAAATGACTGCGCATTTTCGGAATCTGAAATTCCGAAACAAATTCTGCTAGTTTCGGAAATTGAGATTCCGAAACTAAAACTGCCGATATTTTTTGGGAGAGAATAGTTTTGTTCATTTTTTAATTAGTTTCGAAATTCTAAATTCCGAAACTAAGCAAGTTGCTAATTTTTTTTTATTCCACCTAACTTTTCAGCTAATTTTTTTTTTTATTTGACCTAACTTTTTTTAACTTTTCAGCTACTTTTGAGGAGTTAATTTTTTATTTACAATATGTATATATACGGTAATTGTGTAATTGAGTTGTGAAATTGAAATTTTATTTTAGGTATGTTTATTCGTATTTTTAAATTATAAAATTTAATATTTGATTTTTTTTTTAAATTATGAAATTTAATATTTGAAGTATTTTTAAATTATGAGGAGTTCATTTTTTTATGAGGAGTTAATTTTCACCTAACTTTTTTTAACTTTTCAGCTACTTTTGAGGAGTTAATTTTTTATTTACAATATGTATATATACGGTAATTGTGTAATTGAGTTGTGAAATTGAAATTTTATTTTAGGTATGTTTATTCGTATTTTTAAATTATGAAATTTAATATTTGAAGTATTTTTAAATTATGAAATTTAATATTTGAAGTATGTTTTTTGTTGCTTATTATTGAAATTGTCAATAAAAAAATATAGAACTCAACAAAATAGATAAACACACTAAATACACTAATAGATAAACACACTAATAGATAAAACAACCGCAAATCATTACAATAATACATAACTTAGAGATCTTGACTATCTACATATTTCAGAATTTCATCCCACCATGGTTCATCCTCTTCATCTTTTTTTTTTCCGGTTGATTACTGGTACTTGCACCGGCCTGTTAGGAAATGCTCATTTTTAATTTTTGGATCAATTACAACTAATTAATCACCATTAACAACAAGCAAGTCAAAGATCTAGTGCTAAAGCAATCACACGTCATGAGAAAAAGGATTGAACCATTACCTCTCCTTGAATCGTATCAAGGAGGTTAGATCCAATGCGTAGGAGTCGATGGGGTGCTCTCCAACTTCGTCTCCCCTCCAATGGCGGCGCCGGCCTCGGGTCCACCAAGAGAATTAGTCACTTAGTCTAATGGTTGTGCTAGCAACAAAAACTAGAGTCTAATCCCTTTGCTTTCTCCCTTCTTCTACTAATTACTATTTAATTTTGTGGAGAAGATGAGAGCTCAACACATGAGCAAGGAGCTGAAATTTCAGCTATGGATGCACAAGAGAGAGAAAGGAGGAAGAATTAGGTGGAGGCTAGGGTTTGCTCCCAAGGGGACCCCTTTATATAGCCAACAACTCCCATCCTCTCTTTGACTTATTAACAAGTTTGCCATCCATGCCCTAGCTGAAATTATATAGGCTTTTGGGCCTTTTTCTCCATTTGATTTTGGGTCTTTAATTCATTTAATTAAAACCCATTTTCAATGCTCTTCAATTGGACTATCTATTTGCTATGAAATGTTGGCCCAATAAATTGATATGACCATTTATATCAATATGTGTTGATTCTAAAATAATTATTAAATCATTAATAACTATTTTTGGATTAGATAATGTATTAACTTATTTCTATATGATCCTTTTGACTCAAATAATTATAACTGTTCATAACGGTATATAATTAATTAGTCAAACTATCATATTTTCTCAATACCCACTATTGAGAATAAATAGATAATACACTGTGTGACTAAAACTCTATTTGTGTGACCCTTTGAGGATTTATACTATGTTGGCCATGGAAATAAATCGTTATTTATTTCCAATAATCATAAGCGGTGTCTAGCAACACGTTATGATTCCCAATTCGTATAAATAATGTACCGTTACAATATCTCAATCCTGCATAAGAAATATTAGTATTTCTTTGTCTGATTCTTATGTCACATGATATCCTTGTATAATCCAAGATAGGAATGTGTCATTCTCGCAGATTATACATTTCTTGATCTAGAGTTGATTGTACAAGTTGGCCAAACAATCCAAACTCCATCAAGGGGCCCAAACAGATATCATCACTCATTAAGTATATTAATGAGGGACATACGGTTTTCTTGATGAACAACTTTTCCCCGCACAATTCAAGAGAACATAAATAAAGTCCTTATAGCAGCCTTTATCAGGAATCAACGTTAGACGATATTTATTGAACATATCCTCATGTGGAAAAGGTGAGCATCTCAAACTTAGAATCAAACTGATATGAAATAAACAATGACACTCAACACAATCCAAATGTTTATTTCATTGGGTCAAGTCATGTACTATGTTCTACAACATATACATATGCAATTAAGTTGGTAACTCCTTACCTATGATTTGTAGAACTTAATCATCACTTAACTTGCATACTAATCTTATTTGATAATTAATGTTCCTTGTTAATTATCAATATTATGGACATCTTTAGATTTATTATTGTCATTTATGAACAAATGAGTTATAGAGATCTACAATTCAGATCCTCAACCTGAATGATCTATCAATAAATAAATCAAGGAACAAATGATAAAATATCATCAATAACATAAACCACAGAAGTAGCCAGAATGATTGGCTTCTAGGACATAACTCCAACACGGCATTGTGATGTGTGAGCTTAAATACCCAAAAGTAACCTAAAAACAACCGCAAGCGCACGGTTAATTCGTTGGTGTACAGTCGGGGTCGTATCCACAGGGACGGTAAGATGAGTACTAAACCTTACTTATTCACAAAATCTAGACGGTAAAAGGAAGGGTTTCGGGCTTAATCAACAAGTAACAAAAATAATAAACCAAAGGTAAATAGAACAATAGCAAGTTTTGGTGTTTTTGGAGGTAAAATAAGGTATAAAAATGTCCTAGGGGTTCGGTTCCACCTTGGTTAGGCTTCGGGCTGTCAACGGGCGTCGCTCTCGCGCCGCACCGCCGACTCGTGCGTGCCTGGAGATCCTGTGCGACCGCACAGGGATCCCATGCGACCGCACGGCCCTAGGTTAATGCTAAAATGACACGAAAACTCGGTTTCTGACTTGTGTGGGACAGATCTAGCCATACCTAATCTCCTGAACCTCAACTTTCGTAATTTTGGTCACAGAACCTGGCATGAACCTAGTCTAAAGCCCCCATTAGGTAATTAACCCTCAACTCTCGTAATTTTGGCTTAAATACCTAAGTCCACTTGTTGGTTCTCCAAGGCATCTACTAGACTCTCGCCTAAGCAGAAATTAGTCCCTCTCGGGCTTAAATTGGTTAACTCTCGGCTCCTAACCTACCTTGAGCACTTATTTGGTTCAATTAAACAATCTACACCCTTGCCTAGATTAGATGCGATCGTTCACCTAATAGGAGGTTCAATCAAGTAATTCAACACAAACAAGCATAAACAATAAGAAACCAAGCAAGTAGTACACAATAGAAACCAAGAATCAAGCCATATCAACAAACCTAACCTCAGTTTCAACTAGCCCTAGAACATAACTAAACTAACCTAACATGATGCAAAAACAAGCAAAAGCAAGAAAGCAAATTGATACAAATTCCATGTAAAACCAAAAGGGGAAGAGGAAGGCAAAAGCCCCTTCTCGAGCCTCTTCTATCTTCTGGATCTGCAAGGAGAAAGCTTGGGTGGAAGGATGAGGCGAAGGAGGGTAGAAATGATGCTTTCCAAGGCGGCAAGGGGGTGGTGCGGTCGCACGGGACCCCTGTGCGGTCGCACAGGGGCCGCAGGAGGTGGATCGGGTTAGGTTTCGGTTGCGGCGCCGCCAAGGAAGAATGGGGAATGAATGATGCCCTAATTTCGGCACTTGGGGCGCCTTAAATAGGGGTCGGGGTAGGGTTTGGAGCTCTGTGCGGTCGCACCGAAGGCCCGTGCGGTCGCACCCAAGTCATCGGCCCAAGATTGAGTCACATGCGCACCATCCAAGCCCAATATGGGCCTGTGCGGTCGCATGGCATTCCTGTGCGGTCGCACAGGGTCATTTAAGGCCCGATTGGTGCGTTGGTTCGTGCCGCATTGAGTTGTTTTCGCTGCAAATTCGCTCCAAGTCCCTACAAATCAAAATAAAACCCAAGCAGTACCAAATTTCCACAAAAATAAACAGAAAACAAGTAAAACTAAATAGAATCAAGGGTTTTGAGTTAAAGTTTGGGTAAAAGTCCGGCCTAAAACCATATATAAACATGAGATATCAAATCCCCCCAAGCTAAAACCTTGCTTGTCCTCAAGCAACAATTCTAAATCGAGAGGTTAGACAATATCTAAACCTTAACTTAATCTCCTTGAAGGCCTACAAGTTGCAAGGTTAATTTAACCAATTTGGCTCAAGTTTCATACATGAGTTACAAGGAGAGTGGTTGTGAATTTTAGCTCAAGAATTTATACTCAAAATTTTCTAACAATTGGTTTATGCCACACTTGGTCCTCAAAGGCCGAATTTTCAATCTCAATGACCCTAGCTCCTCTATGATAAACAACATGCAAGACCAAGGTTGTTTGCCCGTTCTTTTCCATACACTACACAATTTTGTAAGAAATATCTCTAGCGTGTCAAAGCGTGGTGAGTCTTTAAGAAATAGAAGAGAAAAGAAATAAAAGAGAGAGGGAAAAGATAAAAGAGTACATTGCCTTGAGATTTTTCTTTTCGTTTTGTTTTTTTGTTTTTTTGTTTTGTTTTTTTGTTTTGTTTTTTTTGTTTTTTTGTTTTTTTTTTTTTTTTTTTTTTTTTTTACAAGATACAATTTGCCATTGTGGCAGCCAAGAATTTACATAAAAGAAAGGAAAAAGAAGAAGATAGCAAGAAGACTCAAAATACACGCTAAAGATACCCTTTTGAACAAATCCATGTAGAGCACAAATCCGTTCACTCGGCAAAATTTTATGGTCTCGTCTAATAGCATTTACCACTATAAAAGCAACCAATTTTTGGGTTTTATCCATTTGAATTCAAACCTCTTTTGGGCCGTTTGTTTCAAAAACCAATTAGAAGAACACCTCAAGTTTAAATTCTTGCAATAAATCTCACAACCAAATTCAGTTTAAATCATGTATCAAAACTCAGACCAAATCAACAAATCACATTGCAACTTATTTACATGCAAATTATATGAAGTTAAATGCAACTAAAATGATGCAACCACGTGCCAGGAGGGCTGTGCGGTCGCACAGGAAAGCTGTGCGGTCGCACAGGGGTGTTTGGGTACAAAATCAAGTGGCAGTGGGCTGTCAGAGGTGCTGTGCGACCGCACAGGGACTTGGTGCGACCGTACCGGCCCCCTGACAAGCGAAAATATGCCATGATGCAGTCCTAGATACAAGTTTCCAAGAAATTCCTTCAATTCTCCCCCCCAAGCTGAGTATTGCAGTGTCCCCAATGCAAACACACATCACAGAAAAGAATAAGAGAAGGAATTTGGAAACATACCGGAGCGGCCGGCAACGGATAACGGCAACCGGCCATCTTGTGGCGACGATCGTGGGAAGGGCGAGGCAACAACTCGTACACCACTTGCTCCACAATGTCAAAATGGTCTTCGTGACATGTTTCGTTGGGAAGCAGTGTTGTGCAGCGCTGAGTCGTTGCAGATTCGTTGCGGCAGCGGTGCGGCGGCGGTGGAGCGGTGTGCGACGAGCGGCATAACTTGCGGCGGCCTTCGGCAAGGGCTACGATTGTCCGATCAACTCCAAATTTGGACAGGAGATGTAGGGAGAGATGCTTGACAAATGTGGCGAAACGGTTTTGGTTCCGGCCGGCAAGTTTTTGAAATGCAGCGGGACAGCAGCTGCTTGTGCGGTGCTGAAAACCACGGCCTGAGACTCTGGTGCGACCGCACAGTGCTCTGGGGCCCTGAAGCAGTGATTTTCGGTCATGATTTGCACATCCCAACTATGCTTCAACAGTGATTTGATTGGGTTTGTTGTGGTAGTGCAGCGTGCATTGTGGGGTGTGCATTGTGCGGATCGGCCGGCTTGCATGAGGTCGTTCCGAGTCGAGTGTCCCTTTTTCTTGACTCATGGTGCTCTTGCGCAAGTCGTCAGGGGGACATCCACAACCACTAAATCTGAAATACCACAACAAATCGTAACCAAATAGGCATTAAAATTTCTCAACATACCCTTTTTATTTCATTTTCAATTTTTCAACTTTTTATGTGATTTTCAATTTTCTAAAAACAGAAAATAAATCCTAAAAATCCTAAATTAACCTACATTTTTGTTTCTTTTTCCATTTTTTCAGATTTTTATGTGCTTTTTCAATTTTTCGAAAAATAAGAAAATGAAAGGAGAAGAGTAAGAAGTCCTTGGGTTGCCTCCCAAGAAGCGCTTGTTTAAGGTCCTTAGCTAGACCACCTCTCTTGTCATCTTATCTTCACTTTGCGCCCGTGTAATGCATCGTAGTTCACCAAAAAATGATTGAGCAAGACGCTTGAGACATGCTTGGTGTACTCTTTGTTGGATGTCCTCATGGTTGGCTCGATTGTGATGCAATACTTGATGTGAGGTTTGCTGCCCTTCATTGCATCGGTACTCTCCATGCATTCTTCAAGTTGAGGGCTCAAGTCGATTTTGGTGAACTTGTCATTCGTCGCATCGGATGCCTCGACCTTGAGAGTTGTACCACCATCTTCTTTCTTCTCGAATTCAAAATTGATAGGATCTATTGGAGGATGCTTCAATTCCAACTCATTAGATTTTTCAATGAGAGCTAATACAAGTGGAATGATAATTGGAAGGACATGGGGTGGAAAGCCTTGATCAGCCTTGTTTTTGGCTAGCCTCTGAGGAAACGGCAAAGGGGGCATGAACCTCGGATCGGGCTCCACCGGACCACGCTTTTTGGGCTTTTTCTGCACCTGTGCGGTCGCATGAGATCTGGTGCGGTCGCACAGAGGTTCAGCTTCCTCTGGTGCAGGGCATGGAGTCGCATAGAGCTCAACTTGGGGGTCAATAGCCTTGGTGCGGTCGCACAGGGGGTCTGTGCGGTCGCACAGGGGGTCTGTGCGGTCGCACAGGGGCTCTGACTCAGCCGAATCGGCCACCATTTGCCGTCCTTCATAGCCGGTTTTGCTCCTAAGTGCCATGGCCTTGATTTCTTTCCTAGAATTCACTTCTAGCTGACTGGGGAGTTGCTCGGGTGCCCTTTGACTTGGCCTCGCTTGTTGGGCAATGTACGCCTCCATTATTTGCTCTAACCTTGTGATAGACCTCAACCTTTCATCAATTTTATCCAATTTCTCGGCCACCAAATAATTCCACTTGCCTTGTTCATGCATGAAGTTCTCAACAATAGGGGCGACATAGGGCACGGATGGCTTCTTTTGAAAGTTTGGGCCCCGATTGTTGTCAAATGTGACATTGTGAATGGTTGTGGCATTGTTGGGTTGTCGACCTTGAGCGGGTTGTGGGGGCCAGATTGGTGGCTGTGCAACTTGACTTCTTGGCTGTGCAGTCGCATAGTGAGCTTGTGCGGGCCATGTTCGTTGTTGTTCGGGCCAAACAGGGGGTTGTCGGGGCCAAATTGGTGGCTTTATTGCATCAGTTCCTGCCTGTGCGGTCGCACAAGGTTCTGGTGCGGTCGCACAGGGTTGCACTGCACTGGCAGTGCGTTGCATGTGCCAGCCTGAGCGTTGCATGTTCCAGCCTGAGTGTTGCTTGCACCAGCCAGCGGTTCGAGTGCCATCTCGCATAGCCCATGCGGTTGCTGCTTCATGCTCTCCCCATTCTTCTCCACATGTCGAATTGGATATCCCCATGTTGTATGGCGAATGGCTCGAGTAGTGAGCATGTGAATTTTCGTGTCGACTCCATCCTTCCTTAGATTCTTCCCTTCTCATGTTTCGTGCGCTCTTCAATTGGTTCTCCAATCGACTCACTTTTCTCTTCAAATCTTCAATTTGAGCTTGTCTCATCAAGCGGTCGACTCTTTTGTTGAGTTGGGCCAAAGAATCCTCTTCATCACTCCAATAATCCTCCGTTTCTTGCTCAAATTCCTGAAAAGAATGAAACATGGTGATATAAAGTATTTTTGTTCTTTTTGATTAAGAAAGAAAATAAGATAAATGCTACAATGTCTAGTCTCTTGCTACTAAAGTAAGTTCTAATATCAACACCGTCCCCGGCAACGGCGCCAAAAAGCTTGATGTGTGAGCTTCAATACCCAAAAGTAACCTAAAAACAACCGCAAGCGCACGGTTAATTCGTTGGTGTACAGTCGGGGTCGTATCCACAGGGACGGTAAGATGAGTACTAAACCTTACTTATTCACAAAATCTAGACGGTAAATGGAAGGGTTTCGGGCTTAATCAACAAGTAACAAAAATAATAAACCAAAGGTAAATAGAATAATAGCAAGTTTTGGTGTTTTTGGAGGTAAAATAAGGTATAAAAATGTCCTAGGGGTTCGGTTCCACCTTGGTTAGGCTTCGGGCTGTCAACGGGCGTCGCTCTCGCGCCGCACCGCCGACTCGTGCGTGCCTGGAGATCCTGTGCGACCGTACAGGGATCCCATGCGACCGCACGGCCCTAGGTTAATGCTAAAATGACACGAAAACTCGGTTTCTGACTTGTGTGGGACAGATCTAGCCATACCTAATCTCCTGAACCTCAACTTTCGTAATTTTGGTCACAGAACCTGGCATGAACCTAGTCTAAAGCCCCCATTAGGTAATTAACCCTCAACTCTCGTAATTTTGGCTTAAATACCTAAGTCCACTTGTTGGTTCTCCAAGGCATCTACTAGACTCTCGCCTAAGCAGAAATTAGTCCCTCTCGGGCTTAAATTGGTTAACTCTCGGCTCCTAACCTACCTTGAGCACTTATTTGGTTCAATTAAACAATCTACACCCTTGCCTAGATTAGATGCGATCGTTCACCTAATAGGAGGTTCAATCAAGTAATTCAACACAAACAAGCATAAACAATAAGAAACCAAGCAAGTAGTACACAATAGAAACCAAGAATCAAGCCATATCAACAAACCTAACCTCAGTTTCAACTAGCCCTAGAACATAACTAAACTAACCTAACATGATGCAAAAACAAGCAAAAGCAAGAAAGCAAATTGATACAAATTCCATGTAAAACCAAAAGGGAAAGAGGAAGGCAAAAGCCCCTTCTCGAGCCTCTTCTATCTTCTGGATCTGCAAGGAGAAAGCTTGGGTGGAAGGATGAGGCGAAGGAGGGTAGAAATGATGCTTTCCAAGGCGGCAAGGGGGTGGTGCGGTCGCACGGGACCCCTGTGCGGTCGCACAGGGGCCGCAGGAGGTGGATCGGGTTAGGTTTCGGTTGCGGCGCCGCCAAGGAAGAATGGGGAATGAATGATGCCCTAATTTCGGCACTTGGGGCGCCTTAAATAGGGGTCGGGGTAGGGTTTGGAGCTCTGTGCGGTCGCACCGAAGGCCCGTGCGGTCGCACCCAAGTCATCGGCCCAAGATTGAGTCACATGCGCACCATCCAAGCCCAATATGGGCCTGTGCGGTCGCATGGCATTCCTGTGCGGTCGCACAGGGTCATTTAAGGCCCGATTGGTGCGTTGGTTCGTGCCGCATTGAGTTATTTTCGCTGCAAATTCGCTCCAAGTCCCTACAAATCAAAATAAAACCCAAGCAGTACCAAATTTCCACAAAAATAAACAGAAAACAAGTAAAACTAAATAGAATCAAGGGTTTTGAGTTAAAGTTTGGGTAAAAGTCCGGCCTAAAACCATATATAAACATGAGATATCACATTGTCAGCGCACTGAGCGGCTTCGTTCCAGAAAGCTGCCTCAGCGTTTTCAGCGCAGTGAGCGGCTTCGTTCCAGAAAGCTGTCTCAGCCTCTTGCTTTTCTATCTCTGCCATACACCTTTCTGCATTTGCTCTAGCTCTTGCTAAATCTTCCTCATACTTCATATGCCTTCTCTCCAATTCGTCAAGTTCTTTTTTCCTTCTCCTGGTCGTCTCTTCTTCTTTTAGCTTTTTTTTACGATACTCTTGTGCATATCTTAACTCCCACTGACGATGCTCTTCAGCTTCTTTTTCTTCCTTAATTCGTTTTTTCTCTTTTTTCCGAGCTTCTTTTTCTTCCCTGTCACGGCGCTGGTGCTCATCGTAGTGGTTGCGCAAGATGTTTTCTTTGAAATTGAAAACTTGTCCACACCTTATACAGTCTATTGTGTGATCTCCACGATAGTTTATTATTGTTTCAACAGTAGCCCATGGTGTTGGTATTTGTGTCCATGTCTGTTGTTCGGTGCTCCGTTTACGTGGCAAATATTCTGACCAGTCGTATCGCTTTGGACGGTTGCGTCTTTCTCTTTCCTTCTGTTCTCTTTCCTCCGCGCCACTTACGTGCCAGTTGTAGTGAAATCTTAACTCCAGGTCATGCCACTCTTCAAACACATTGTATTGAAAAGTCTGTGAACATTTTTGACAGGTTGCGCACCATTCTCCTCTTTCTTTTTCTTGGTCGTTAACAGTATAATGGAGGAATGAATTCCAACACTCAGTACTGTTGAAATTTGTTTGAGGAACGGAGTTATTATTGTTGGAGTTGGAGCTATTTCCTTTCTCCATGATTGTGAACTTCTTTTAGAGGAAAAATGGAGGTTTGATTGTGTGCCTGAACCTTGGTGGTTTTATAGAGATAATTTACGCTCATTCATGTGACACTTTTTCAGAACTCATCAGATCACGCTTAACTTTTCAGAGCTCATCAAAGCACGCTTAGCTTTTCAGAGCTCATCAGAGCACGCTTAACTTTTCAGAATTTATCAGAGCACGCTTAACTTTTCAGAATTTATCAGAGCACGCTTAACTTTTCAGAATTCATCAGAGCACGCTTAACTTTTCAGACATCAAAATAGTAAATTAAAAGTAATAAAGGAATATTTTAGTAAAACATTAATAATATTTGTTATTATTTGAAAGTAATTTTAAAATAAATAATAGTTATTTTAATAAATAATAGTTGTTAATATTTTAAAGTATTTGAAAAATTAATAATAGTTGTTTTAATAAATAATATTTGTTAATATTTTAAAGTATTTGAAAAATTAATAATAGTTGTTTTAATAAATAATATTTGTTATTATTTGAAAGTATTTGAAAAATTAATAATAGTTGTTATTATTTTCAAATTTTTAAAAAATATTATAGTAAAAGTAGTAAAATAAAAGTAATAAAGTAGTAAAAGTAGTAAAGTATAATAGTAAAAGTAGTAAAGTATAATAAAAATAAAGTAGAGTAATAAAATAGGGTAAAATATAAAGTTTCTGACGTTTGAGCGGGAATCTAGCTAGTTTCGGAATCTCAAATTCCAAAACTAGCTAGTTTTGAAATCCGAAAACTATTATTTCAACTGTATGAAACTAGCTAGATTCCTGCCCAAAACAGTTTTTTGTCAGAATTTCACTGTTAGATCCATTATTTGATTGGAAATTTTATTGTTTTGACGTTGTTTTGACAGAATTCCACTGTTTAAACAGTGTTTCATCAATTATTTCATACGGTTGTCTCCTATGATCGGATTCTCAGATTCCGATCATAAGGGTTATAAATAAGTGATTCGTCTCTCAGTCTGAGAATCACATATCATTTTCACACACATAAATCTCATATCCATTACAAATATGAATTCCATTCGTGTTTTCGTTAATCAATCTCCTTACAATCAACCAAACAATTTCAGTTTCGATGCATCTTCACGAACTGATTATGAATCAATCAAAGATACAATTTTATCTTCATTAGGATATTATCGCGGGCATTACAATTTGAGAATTGTTTCCCGTTTTAATATGATAATTGAAGGAAGATTTCAACAGATGCAGTTGCCGGTGAACTCGGAAGATGAATGGCGTTATGTACAACACGAGTGCTTCGGAACAAGACGGCTACAGGGACTTGAGCTGCACGTTGATTTGCTTCCAGCTAATGTACAAGGTACATTCACTCATAAAAATAATAATTATTCATTCATAAAAATAATAACATCATTTAACATTTTTTCTTGAAAGACAGACATCAAACGTTAAAAAAGAAAAAATAATAAAAAAAATAAACATCCCTAGCACTCAATAATTAAGGTACCACAGTACCACAATAATTAAGGTACCATCCCATGCCAAGGTCCTACAAAAGCTGTGTTCACAGTACCACTTCTATGAATATTGCACATTGCATCAAGTTTGTTCCTACGTTGTCAATATTAATTTATTCCTAGCAACATTCAATATACCCCACATATTGCATCAAGTTTGTTACTACGTGAGGCACGTTATGTATTTCATGATAATTATCACAAGCTTTAAATTTTATTTTAATATATAAATATCATCTATAATATTAAATGATGTTACGTAGACATAAAATCATTTTCACTTGTGAAACTTGCCTCGTCTTGCAAAAAGAAATAAGTCGAACTTTAAAAAAAATTTCCATTCAATTTCTAGAAGAATATATTATCATGTTGAATTAGATATATATTATCATGGGCTTTAACTCATGTATGTTAATTAAAGAGTAGGATTCTCATGTATTATGTCATAAAACTACAAAACCTCATAGTTATACTCCAATATATCATCCACAATACAAATAAATTTCGTTGATTTGTAATTGAATTTTAAAATTGACTTCAAAAAAAAAGAAGAAAAGTTTACATAAACATGAAATAAATGAAATTTGAAGAAGTTTGAATAAAGAAATAGTTTAAAAAATAATTTTATATGGATTTAAAAAAATCATCTATTGAAGCCGTCATCTATTGAAGGCTAAAGCCCAAATGCTACGGAATAAAATCAAACATTTCAAAAGTTGATGAAAAATAAAGATGTAGTATGAAGAATTATAATAAAGATTTCATATCAAAAGTTAATAATTATTTATATGGAATTATAATATTTGTTTTATTTACTTTTTACTTAGGTGGGTATTCATATTTTAATTATAATTATAATGAAGAAGCCATAAATTATAATTATAATGAAGAAGTCCATAATGATGAACAAGTTCAATCTGCAACGTTGGATTGGGATCCTTGGGACCCTAGTAGTACGAACCCTCATAGTTCACAACAACAACAACAAATGGATTATGAATACAATAGTAGTGGAAATGTTTGGTCACCTTGGGAACAACCGGAGGGCAGTAGTAGACAACAAGAAGAAGAAGAAGAAGAAGAAGAAGAAGGAGATATAGAGCAACTTGACGAGGCATACGACCGTGGGTAGGGTAATGAGTCGGCATATGCCACAGGCGAGGACTTCACTGACGAAGAGGCAGAATTTTTAGAGTCACAGGATTTGGACGAACAACATATGGTTCTTAACCGAGGTCAAGGGTATTATGTTACTGGAAGAACAGACAGTTACCATCCTGTTCTCCAATTTTTAGATTGCTCTGAGTATAGAAATTCTATTCGAGAATCGTCCATACCACAAAATTCGGGACTAGCTGAAGGGAATATTTTCTACTCTAAAGCACAATTACAACAAGCTTGTAATAATTACTCCGTAGAAAATAATGTACAACACAAAACCACTAAAAGTACGCCCCAATTGTTGAGTTTACATTGTAAGGTATACTCATGTAAGTGGCATTTGTATGCCCGTACAGAAAGGGAAGGTCAATTTTGGAAAATAATAAAAAATGAACATGAACATACATGTGTGAGAAGGTTCGGAGAATTCACACATGATAATCTGACAGCGACAGTTATCGCCAACTGCATCAGGAATACAGTAAAAAGAGATCTTGGTATTTCCATAGAGGACGTCAAATCTATGTTAGAGCTGAAATATCCAAATGTCAAACCGACTTATAACAAGCTTCGGCGTGGGAGAGAGAAGGCAATCGAGCAACTTTTCGGGTCGTGGGAGGGCGCATACAACAAACTACCAAGCCTTTTGTTGGCCATTCAGGGGACGATCCCAGGGACTCAAATCAATTGGTTGGCTCCCACTTGTGGCAATCCCAACAGAGCTATGTTCCTTACAGCAGCATGGGCATTCGGTCCTTGCATCGCAGCGGTGCCATACCTTAGACCAGTTATCAGCATTGATGCGTCGTTCTTGTCGGGTCGCTATAGGAGAAAATTATCAGTGGCGGTTGGTTATGACCCAGAGCAGCGGTTGGTTCCGCTAGCATTTGCATTAGTGCGAACTGAGGACGAAGCTTGTTGGGGTTGGTTCATGAAATTTCTCAGGGATTATGTAATTGGTGACGAGAAAAAATTTTGTGTTGTTTCAGATCGCCACTGGGGAATAAGAAACACGTTCAAACGCCCTCAATACGGATGGGAAGAGAGTGCTAATCCTTCGTATGTTGTGCATCGGTATTGCATGCAGCACGTTTGCGAAAATTTGTTCAAGGCATGTGGTCGAGATCTGTCTGTGGTGGAAAAATTTAGAAGTAAGTTGGCAAACAAGAAAAAACCGAGGGCGTATGAAAGAATGTGGAACGAATTAAAATTAACACACCCTGAAGCGATCACATACTTGACAAAGTGTGGGAAAGAGCATGAACAAGATGAGAGAGAGCCTGCCAAGCCTGAAAGGTGGGCACAGACGTATGACGGTGGTCCTCGTTGGGGGCTTATGACTAGTAATGGATCAGAGAGTATGAACAGTAGATACAAGGATGAGAGAAGACTCCCAGTTGTTGGACTGGTTGAAGGGACTTGGTACAAAACGGTCTCGTGGTTTAATGAGAGAAAACTCCTATCATTTGAGAGAAATGCAGAAGGAGAGCGATGGCCAAAAACAATTCAAGAAAAGTTGACAAAGCGTACTCTAAAAGCAGGTACCAAATTTAATTACTAATAATTATTATTTACATTTTATTTTTAAAATAAATGTATAATCATATAAATTCATATTTACAGTTGGAATAAACGTTGTGACCATTGATCAAATGCGTGGGGAATTCGAAGCTCAAGTGCCCTACGAGAAATCTGAGCCAGGTGTAACGTGGAAGTACAAAGTTTTAATCAGACGAGCTTACCAACCAATTGATCCTCAACTACCCACAAGGCGAGGCATATGCCAATGCAGAAAGCCACAACTCACGGGAATACCGTGTATTCATGTCATTGCAGTCTGCAGTAAATACAGATGGGAAGTTGATGACTTTGTAGATGACAAATATAGCACGGAGAATATGCTCAAAATATGGTCATCCGGTGAATTTCACTGCTACGGAGACGAAGAGAATTGGCCTGTTTACGATGGACCCTTGATTCATCCTGATAGGAGAATGATTAATCGGGGAAGGCGCAAGAAGGACCGTGATTGGATGTGGATGGATGCAATGCGAAAGAATAAAAATAAAAGAAACAGAGGTAAGGAACCTCTTACGAATATGGAGGACGTTCAATCCGGTCGCCGAACCACCAGCAAAAGGACGAGAAGAACAAGCACAAGGAACCGAGCTCAATTATCTGCACGAGAAAGAGGTGAAACTTCTAGGGCGGGGGCCAACACGTCGCACGATCCAGTTCAACCAAGCCGGAATTCTATTAGTACAGATACTCGCACAGAAAGTCGTCTCGGTCTAGGAATAGAAGGTCTTCAACCAGGTCGCAATTCAATAAGCTCGGACCCACGATCCGTTTCATCACGATATCCAAGTCAGCAGGCATCAAGTAACAGAGGAGGGCGGGGGCAAACAGAAAGTACAAGCAGTGCTGGGGGAAGAGGAATACGAACAGGAATTGCCAAGCTCGGTGCGCGAATCCGTAACAATATGCCAGGATGGGGAAGACATTAATATTTGTAATAATATTTGTATGAATGTTGTAATATTATCAAAACATTAGTCCGTAATATATTATTTTTAACTTTTTTTTCTTTCTATTTTTTTTAGTTTTTTTAATAAAATTTCAAATTGGTCAAACATTTAACAGAAATGTCCGTTCAGGGCGTATGAGCATAATATGGAAAGCTCGTGATGAGTTCTAACCGGTTTTATGATTGGGCCTGCGTTTGTATATTTTTAAACGGACATTTTGTAAAAGAATATGAGCATAATACGAACTTTAACTACTCTCAAATAGTTCAATATCTAACTAGTATTTTTTTGGATCATGTTATTTTTTTACATGACTTTATTTTTTTAATTCATATATTATTTATTTTACGATATGTATTTTTTTTGTTTACATGACGTTATTTTTTTAAATTTTTTGTAAGCATAAAACTAAAGAGATATATAAAATATGAAATATAAAAACCACAATACGAGATATATAAAATCACAATACGGAGCAAGTCCTGGTGGTGGACGAGACGCAGGAACTGGAGTGGGAACTGGTGAAGTGGAATAACGAGGAGGTCTACTAGACGATGTCCCATGATGACTAGGGTGTGGACTGTACCCCTCACTAAATCCAGGAAACAGAGACTGAGGCTGAGGCTGCGACTGAGTGAAAGTCGACAACGGGTCATCTAAGGGAATACCGTATCTCTGGTAAAAAGCATCAGCCTGACTAAGGGGAGGTGGATGTGGAGGTGGAGGCTGAGTCTGGTACCTCCCTGCATACTGACTCTGCTGCATACTATAACCCTCTCCAAACTACGTCTGAGTCTGAGTTTGGTACGGAGAATAAGGAGTATGCCGGGTGAGGTACTCTGAAGGGTGTGGCTGAGAGTACGGTGGAGGTGGAGGCTGTGGCTCAGATGTCGGAGGCACAGATGGTCGGGAATGAGAGCGTCTGCTCTGAGTGATCGGCTGGCTAGGCCGCGGAACATCAAAAAATGAATCGAAATCGTGCAAACTGAAATCACCCTGTTACACATAAAAGCAATATTAATGTTGTAAAATAATTTTGAAAAAGAAGAACATAATAAGAATAACACAATAATATTAGATTAAGTTTGTGATATACCTGCATGAACCGATGCTCCTCCCAACCGGGCTCCGGAAGCTCATCCTCGTCAGACGACGTATCAGGTATGGATGCGATGTCCGTCGGAAGACCCTTCCACTCCAATACATGAGGTATCCGATAAGGCTCGCCGATAATATCCAAAGTCGTGCTGCAACTAGTAAGCAGCTTCTTCCCAGCACGTCTGAATCCCTTCTTCACCGCCCATGCACATGCTCGAAGCACGTCTCTCAAAGTATGTTTAACCTATTTAACCAATGTTAGCCATCAAATTATATTTCAAATCAGTTATTGTGAATGGTTATTGCATCAAAATGAACTCACCAAAGCCACGTGTGCAGGACTGTCGCGAAGGTACGACATATCGGCAACCGGAGCTGTCTCTGTCTCCTCCGGAATATGTACGACATACGCACCCCCATGTACCCTCAGCCAACGTAGATACGTGGCCTCGATAGCAGCGCTCCACGGCCGCTCCTCCCTGACCCTAGCCCGTGCCATGTCACCCCACATGTCATTCTCCGTCTGGAAAACGCCACGCCAGTCTCTGGCTCGGTAGGTGGTGAACATGTATCTCATCAGCTGCGACATCCTCTGCCAAGCCTGTTTTATTTAGAAAATATATTAAGTAATATTAAGTAAATATAGTAGTGGAAAATATATTTTATTGTACCTCAGGTCGAGGTGGCGGCACTGTCTGGTACAGCATGAACTGGTGCATGACACGATCGGCGTAGTGCCACATCACCATCCAGTAATAAATGCACGGGATACGGACAACAAACAAGCTCGGATCAACCTGAGCATAAAAGGGATGAATTTAGAAAAATAAAAAATTATTATATCATGTAAAATAATAAAAAAATATATTATTATTATACATAACATATAAAATAATTTTTTCTGATTTTTTCAAATATTTACAATATTTTTTCTATTTTTTCTAATATTAACCTAATTTATTATGCAATTTTCTACTATTATATCATGTAAAATAATAAAAAATTATATTATTAGTATACATAACATATAAAATAATTTTTTCAGAATTTTTCAAAATTTTTCAATATTTTTCCAATATTTTCCCTATTTTTTCTATTATTAACCTAATTTTTGGAATAAATTTTCTATTATTATAAGATGTAAAAGAATAATATATTTATTGCAAACCTGAGCATAACGAGGCATTAGTGCCCTAATATGGTCATAAGGCCTCCAAACGACGTGCTCGGTCTGATCTTCATGAGAACGTCCCGAGCATAATCCATTCCGGATGCGTTAGCAGGGCCTTGATACTTCTTAGATGTTGGACGTGTAGTCCATCTCCTGCCAATATTTGAACATGTTTGTTTAGTTATCTTATTTTTAAATGCAAATATTTCAACATGTTTGAACATCTCTTGCAAATATTCAACTGCCTTTAAAAATTTAATTTCAAATACAATGAACATATCTCCCGTAAGGTGGACATGTATCAATAGATGGTAGACCCCAGTCGCTAAAATCCTCCGTGATCGTCGGCCGACACAAGGTTAATCGCATATACAACAAGAACTGCAGAAGCAACCACGGAGCCCCGATGTTGACACTGTTATTTATTGCTGCAGTGTCCAAACCTCTGTATAAAGCAGCAAGTGTGGCCGCACCCCAATTGTACACTCCCTGAGAGGGAGTAGTACGAAGATCCTAGAAATATTTACAAAATTCATTTATGTCAGACAGTCAATTATGGCAAAACAAATGTACAAATTATAATAATTAACAGAACTCATAAAGATTTTATAAAAATCTACTAACTCGCAAAAGATCGAGATAAAAAGCCGGAACAGAGTCCCCCGTGGTATCCGGAAATAACGTGCAACCAATAAACTCTAGCACGAATGCCCGTGTGTATCTATCAATCTGATCCTCATCGTCGAGGACAACATCCTTCCAAATCTTTCGCAGCTTCGTAAATTTCACGCAATGTTTTTTCCTGTATTTCAACTTTATTGTCAGAACAAAACATTAAGTTTATTATAAAGTACACAATAAGTTTTATAATTTTCTTACGTTCTATTTTTTTCTCGGAAGCAATTTTCAACTTCCGCCTGCGATGTGTCCCGCGGCAACGCATATTTCGAAAGAAGCTGGAGGTAATCGAAATCACAACGACCCGTCACGACTCGGCCAGTCAAGACGGGTAAACCATATAAAAATGCCACATCCTGCATGATAGTTCAAATACTATTAGTATACATATAAATCATAACACAAGTAACATGAAATTTACTTATAAAATGTCACGTACCTCTAGACTTACAGTCATCTCGCCGACATGCGGAAAGTGAAACGTGTGGGTCTCCGGCCTCCAGAACAAGGCCAAACCCTGCACAAGCGTATGATCCACAGGCATATGACCAAGCTGAACGACGTGGATCAACCCAAGTGTCGTCAGATGCTGGTCCACCTGAGGAGTCCTAGCCATCATCGGCTTGTGCACCAGTAGATGTCATTTCTTTATTTATCAGAAAATAAAATTAGAGACTATATTGGTTTGAAATTGATTTTCAAATAGTAATGAAAAAAACAAAATAACATACTTCAGCGCCACGAAGCTAGTCTTGTTGCAAATGAAACAGATGATCAGCACCAGCAACAGGAGGAGGAGGAGGGGAAGAAGAAGGGTCCGCTGAGGTAGAAGCGCCGGCTGAGGTAGAAGCGCCGGCATCAGCAACACCAGAGGAAACGACGTCCGTAGCCTCAGGCACGTCTGAAGTAGAAGCCTGAGGATCGGTCCATAGCCTCGTAGATCTATGTGAACCTGGAGACGTTCTACTTCTCGGGGGCATTTTCACTTAATAAAAAAAATTAAATGTCATAAATCTAACAAAATTTCGGCAGCATCTCCTCTGTACCGGGAGGGTTTCCGAAAATTTCTTTACCCAAATCTCCCCTAAATAAACCCATTTCAAACCAAGCAATCATATTATATCATATCATATCACAATCGACAATCATATTCAATATTCAAAATCATAAACTATCATATCATATCATACCAAGCAATAAACTATTCTAAATTACATACATTAACTATGTAAAATAAATAAATTAATGAATAAAAAATACTCACCTCGATCGACAACTGCTGCTGAAATAGAAAATTCGAATTTTGAATCTTGTTTGAAATTTTCTGCACATTGAAAACCAAAACACTATATCAACCTATAAGAATTGTCCAATTTTTCTATTAATTTTACTAATTTTTCTATTGATTTTCCTAATTTTTAAAATAATTTTATATTATTATAATATGTACAAATATCAAAATATATATTATTAATTAACATAACAAATAATATAATTTAATATGATTTTTTAAAATTTTTTTATATTTTTGGAATATTTTTCCTATTTTTTCTGTTATTAACCTAATTATTTAAATAATTTTTTATTATTATAAGATGTAAAAAATATAAAATTTCCTAAAATATTTTTTTCCTAATGAATAGAATTTAATCTTATTTTTAAATTTTTTTTGGATATTTTTTAAATATTTTTCCTATTTTTCCTAATATTAACCTAATTTTTTAACAAATTTTCTACTATTATAACATGTAAAAAAATATAAAATTTGCTAAAATATATTTATCCTAATGAATAAAATTTAATCTGATTTTTTACAAAATTTTTTAACATTTTTTGAATATTATTCCTATTTTTTTATTTATTATCCTAATTTAACTAAATAAATTTAATAATTAAAAAAAAACCATACCTTTTCTCTTTCGCGCGGCGCGGAGAGAGAAGGTCGCTTTCAGCAGAGTGAGAAGTGGGGGAGAGGGGGTCCGCGTATATATAGAAAGCGAAATTCTAGTTTCGGAATCTCAATTTCCGAAACTAGCTACTTTCGGAATCTGGAATTCCGAAACTAGCTAGTTTCGGAAATTGAGATTCCGAAACTAAGCGGAATTTGTTTCGGAATTTCAGATTCCGAAACTGCGCAGTCAGTTTTAAAAATTATATTAAAAACTGATTATTTTATAATTTCGTAATTAATTAAAGTTATTTTTAATTTTTTCGGATCTGATTCATTACCAAAGCCTACTTAGCCTGTTAGCCAGGTCGTGCACGTCTGAGGCCCAATAAATCACATAAGTAAAACTTTGGGCCTATTTTAGCCTACTATAATGTTTTACCCATGCGAAATAGAAAACTCGTTCCTGGATCAACGGGCTTTTAACTATTTTGACGATTCCCTGAAATGAACCCTCGAAAGTAAAGAAACGATTGGCAGGTCCCGCTTCTTCCGTTAGCTTCTACCGAGGTACGCTCCAAGCTTCCCTTTAATCCCGGTTCATCTCTCCTTATTTCCTTCAAATTTTACTTCCCGTTCTCCATAGTACTTTTTACTGCCACTTTTTACCCTCTCCTACATGAAGATCCGAGTTGTTCTATAATTATTAAGATCCGACGGTCGACGGTTGATTTGGGTTCTTTGTTATTTTGGTTGTTGTGTGATTTCTCCTCTTTCCTAATTTCTTTTATAAAATTATTTAGTATGGCATCCAAAGAATTGGAAGAGAACTTGTCAGAGCTCCAAATTGGTGGAAATGGAGAGAAAAAACCAGTGGAGAATGATGTGTCAGAAGGGGAGGTAAAGGTCTCATGCTTCACAGAGGATTTGCAGGATGTTACTCTCCATTTCCAAATTGTAAAATTTTCAAAGCAGGTAATGAAGGTGCACAAATTCCTTTTCTGCTTTTTAATTTTGGAAATTAATGAAAAATAATATTGGTACCTTACTGCTGCGTACCATTGTGGGTCTGTACCAGAATAAGAATCATGCGTTTCTACCAGTCTGTACCAGATTAGGAAAAGATTGATTGAAATGACAGTAAGTACGTAGTATAATAGGAACTTGATGCTGGACAATTTCAGTCAGGTAGAGCTATCTACTGGCACTTTGGCAGTTTGCTAATTATCAATCCAAGTTGCTGAGGACATAGATTTAAGGTACAAACCTCATCTGGTACCAGCTTCCCTGATTTAAGCACAATAACTGGGAGTTGCAATTTGGTAGATAATTTCTGAGGTAATATTTTGTGATGCAGATCTATGCATGGATTGGATGCAACTCTGCGAAGCTTGGCCATTTATATGCTGCTGCTACCACTAGACCTGTAAGCTAAAGTTTTAGTGCTTTTATTTCCCTCCATTATACTTCCAAAGTTTATTGCTCGAGTTTCACAATTTAGTTTGACTTGAGATTTAGTTGTGTGGTTTTAGGTTTATTAGAGCCTTAACTGTCAGAAATTTTGCAATTGGTAGTTTAGAGACTTCGATTGATTGAGATTTTGGTTGTTGCATAGTTTTAGTTTGATTGGAAGAAGCAAATTTTCTGAAGCTGGCCCCTTTCTGTAAATTACTTCCAGTTGCTTATTTGTACCTTGTCTCTTAATGACCTGACAGTACAAAAATCCATAGATGGGATTAATTGCAACTGCTAGTTGGAATTAGTTGGTGAAAGTAAATTACTACTCACAATTGTGGTACTTGTGTTTATTGTTATTATTACTACTTGTTTTACTGTTTTTTTAATTTCAAGTGGTATCTTCACAGAATAATAATGTCAGTGTAACCTCTTTATTGGGAGGCACTTCTGACAACACTGGCTCAAGCATTGCTCGCCGCATAGGTGTTGATTTACATTTATAATCTTTAAAATAGCTTTATTAAATTCATGTTGCTTTCTCTTAAGGTTTGCATCTTGCTTTATGTTTTCTTTATATTTTCAGTGCTGAAAACTGGGCTTAATGTTGTCGTGGCATGTAATATTCCAAAAGACAGCCCCATGCTTGAGGTATGCTTTATTTTTTCCAGAAACATGGTCCAAATTCAGATTTTGTAATTATGTGGCCTTGATACTGGTATGTATTGATACTATCAAAATCTTCAAGTCCATTTGGGGTTCTCTTGGGCTTTTGTTATTATTCAATAAAGATTTATATGATGATTTGGGTTGAATTTGACAATTGGCATTCAGACCTTTATACTGTTAACATTTTTATATTTATAAGTTGACCATTATATATCATTTAGACTCACTGATATGATAACTGTGACCTTCCATAATTTGGCAATGCCCTAAGTTTGGCCTCTCAATCATATCTCTTTGGTTCAGCTAACTCCTGGAAGTTTTGTATCGATTCATCTCAAGTGTCATTTACTTGAGCAATAAAATTTTGATACACGCGCAAAAGTCCTATGATGACTTGCCAGTATGTGGCAATTACCTTCTGGCTGTTGCACCTTAGTCTACTATACCTGGCACATGCCATCAACACATGTTTTCATTTAACATGGATGCTTGTATAAGATGTTTTTATTTAATACATATGAAGATATGAATAAATAGATTCATAGATGTATGCTGAGTGCTAGGGGCTCAAATTAGAAGGATATTGATCTAAGCATAACGTACCTCTTTATGTTTTATGTTTGTCCAGGCAACTGCAGAAAGGAAGCTAATAGAGAGATTGGCAAGTCTAGGTTATTTCAGTCCTAAAGAGAAGTATAGAAATTAGTTTCAGGGGCAAATTTCAAACAATTTTTTGTGTTTCCTTTCTTGGATATTTACTTTTATTTGAAATAGTTAATTATTGAGCAATACAAGTGGAAAAATTTGTATTATTGTTCTGAAGGCTAATTCTTAGTTTAATTTTCTTTTCTTTTAACATATATTGCAATGAGTGTGATATAAGCAGTGCAGTTTGACCAACTGATATGGCTGCCTGAAAGAACATTTATGCAAGAGCTACGAGCTTGCAAAACACCAAACTACGATTGCAAAACGCTGATTTAATTTGCCATATGTCGAATTAGGGCACGAAAAGCATTTGAAACTTTGTGAATTTGTTTTGGATAACTTAGTGATTTTGTGAAACCTGACATGAGTTTGTCAATTTAAGGATAAGTTGGAATAATATGTAACTAATTTCCTCTTAATTCTTAAAGGTAAGATAAATTTACAAAAGATGAAAAAACAAGCAAAATTATATTATGGATTTACTTTTTACATTTTCATCTATGGATTTACTTTTTACATTTTCATCTATGATGGGGAGATTTATAGACTAATCTAAAAGATTTTGCTAAAAGACAAATAAAACTACTATAGGTCCCTTACCTACCACAAGTGATAACGATATTTTTACGTTCTTAATCTTCCTCATTCATTCAACTAATCAGCTATATTTTCATACTGTCAGCACAAAAATAGGATGGTTGTAACTTGGTACTTTGACTGTTTGGGATTCTCGGGCAATATACAGACTCAGATTAAACTGTGCGAAAGAAATAAAAATAAAAGAAAACTGTTTAAAAATTGAATTAGAGTCTTAATTTTAAAAGATATGGGTATATGTTAATGTTAATATGTATCAATATTTGTCTCCAAGCTTATAACTAAAATAATTTTTAATAAATACCCGCATAAATTAGGATCTCTATATCGTACCACAGATCTAAAAAAAAAAAAATACAATTATTATGTTATAAATGGACCAAAGGTGTAAAAGGGGAAGTAGAGCACTTGCATTTCAATAGATTTATGAACTGAGACACGTCAATTAGTTTTTGGAATTTTTAGCTGAATTAATTTTATACTAAATATATTGAACCCACACAACTCATGTTATATCGCCAATTTAACAGGCTGATTGTTCTATCACTCGTGCGATTTTGTCGCCAACTCATGTCAGTCGTCTACAAAGCAAAATTAAAGAACCCCTTAAATCATGCATAAACTAAAGAGAAAGTATAGTTATTTTTTTAATTAAAAGAGATTCTGAAAGAGTAAAAATATATATAACATTATAACTTGATAGGTACATATTTTTTTTTGGACAAATGCGGACACTGCTTTCGGTTTCTAGTCGCGTTCGAGACGTGCTAGTTTTGTCTTCCTCGTACAAATTACGAACAATTTATTTTTATTTGCTTATTGCTCTTCTCATATAAAATGAGGACCCTTTAATCTTAATCCAAATCTTTTGAATTACTGATTTGGATTTGCTGACAGCTCATCACTCTATCCGTATTCCCCTTCGGCCCCAACAAAACAGTACAGCAATAACGCCCATACTCTTTTCTCAGATCTTTTATGATTACAGAGACTATCATTTACCTGTGAAATTTTACTGAAAATGAAAGTTGCCATTTTCACAAAGAGTAGGTTGATTTTTGTGACTTGTCAGTTAATTGCAACATATTGTATCGTATGAATATGCACACAGGAAATAAGATTCAAAATCAAGTGTATTGTCCTTACTCTGACTGGAGTCCTACTCCGTGGGGCTTGCCACGTTTCCATTTATTAAATATAAATAAAATAGAGTCTCACTGCCAAAAATAAAATAAAGCGTTCTCACTGCCAAAAATAAAAAAACAATAAAAAGTTGTAACGCACTTCAAGCCATATCTTTTTGTAGCAAGTTATCTGTAGATAATCATGTAGTAGTGTTGAAACAGCGTGGCATAAAACTAGTACACGGAAGGTAATGGAAGTACCGGAGCAACACTGGACGGATTACAATTTATGTACTGGAGATGATAGATCGACAATCATAGAATCGGAATTTTTGCTTAAGAAATCCAAAAATAAATAGAAATTTAGCATCAGGCCTAGTGCATATAAAATTTTGCAAAAGTGGCCTAATACAGGCCGCCATTTCAATTGGCGGCCAGGTTTTGCCACCTGGCAGCGCCACGCAGCACGCCACCTCAGCAAGATCCGAAAATATAGATTTTTTTCTTCCCTGACCGCCATTTGGAACGGCGGCCAACATTTTTTGCGCACTGTGTCGTATTTTAAGTGTATTTTTCTCATACGATGTCCGATTTGGATGATTTAAATTGCGTTGGAAACTTAAGAAAAAGATCTACAACTTTTATGTTTTGAGTATCTTCCAATTCGAAATTTATAATAATCAAAACTTCAACTAAACATGACACATACGTTCTCACGAACACTTACAACTACCTTTCAATCATCATCTATTACGAATTGGAAGATTCTCAAAATAGAAGAGTTGTAGATATTTTTCTTAAGTTTTAAACAAAATTTTAATCATCTTAATCGAGTATCGTATGAGAAAAATACACTTAAAATAAGAAACAATGCGTGATAGTTTGAAAATAATGAATAATTTAATGAAAATGCAATAAATAGTATACAAATAGTTTTATGCCAATTTAGGTATTATTGATATTTAAATGTAAAATAAAATATTATTTATAATAAATACAAATAAAATTCATATAGGACCGAGATCTGCGCTATACACCATCTCAAAATATTCTATTTTCTAGCACTTAACATTAGGTAGATTGCACAGTTTTTGATGTGTTGAAAATGACTTTCTTGGTATTTTTTTTACAATTTATTGCGATAAAATATCTTGTCCAAAAATTTTAAAATTTTAGGACATGAAAATTTTAAAATGTCTTGTCCAAAAAATTAAAAATTTTAAAATTTTTGGATATCTTAGTTATTAATTAAGTTAAGTTATGTTTAATTTCTTATGATTTGCTTGTTTGATTTGATTACTTGAGTTTAATTATTGATTACATTGATTGTCTCGTTAAACAAGGGCACGTTTAATAGTTAGGACATAAAATTGTTCTGAATAATCTAAACTTAGTTATTAAAACTATTAGGTTGAACCAGGAAATTTTATAATTTTTATAATTTTAAATGAGACATTATAACTAAAATTTTATAATTTTTAAATGAGACATTATATCCAATGTTGAGTGCTAGAAAATCGAATCTTTTGAGATGGTCTATAGTACGAATCTCGGCCCTATATGAATTTTATCTGTGTTTATTATAAAAAAATAATTTATTTTGCATTTATATATAAATAATATCAAAATTAGTATAAAACTATTTGTACACTATGTATTGCATTACCATTTAATTATTCATTGTTTTCAAACTATCAAGTATTGTTTCTTATTTTAAGTGTATTTTTCTCATACGATACTCAATTAGGATGATTCAAATTTTATTGAAATCTTAAGAAAAATGCCTACAACTCTTCTATTTTGTGAATCTTCCAATTCGTAATGAATGATGATTGAAAAGTAGTTGTAAGTGTTCGTGAGAACGTATGTGTCATGTTTAGTTGAAATTTTGATTATTATAAATTTCGAATTGGAAGATAATCAAAACATAAAAGTTGTAGATCTTTTTCTGAAGTTTCCAACGCAATTTGAATCATCCAAATTGGACATCGTATGAGAAAAATACACTTAAAATACGACACAGTGCGCAGAAAATGCTGGCCGCCGTTCCAAATGTCGGCCAAGGAAGAAAAAAATTCATATTTCAGACCTTGCTGAGGTGGCGTGCTGCGTGGCGCTGCCAGGTGGCAAAGCCTGGCCGGCAATTGAAATGGCGGCCTGTATTAGGCCACTTTTGCAAAATTTTATATACACAATTGGCGGCCTGTATTAGGCCACTTTTGCAAAATTTTATATACACTAGGCCTGATGTTAAATTTCTATTTATTTTTGGATTTCTTAAGCAAAAATTCCCATAGAATCATAGTCCGATAACTTTTTTTTTTTTTTTTTTTTTTTTGATAAATCATAGTCCGATAACTTGTGAACTCTTATCAGAGAAGCTGACAGGACACTGAGTAGCAATTCTCTTTTTAACCCATCTCTATCTCTTCTTCGTGTGTTCTAGTTTCTTAATTTACAATTCTAAATTTATTCACACCATAAATAATCCAAGCTAGTCAGCTATTTCTCAACCCTACTCTCCTCTCTCCCTCTTTTCCTCTTTCCTTTCTCTCCCTCCATGGCGGTGAGACTAGCAAGATCACGATTGCTTGTCAATTTTATACGAGGGAAAGTCGAAGCTTTGACACCTTTTGATGGGGTCTCATTGCCTAATTTAACTCCTTTGATTCCTTCTTCTCCAACTGATGGCAATGAGACATGCCGAGGTGGGTTCCTAAGCAATAATACAAGAAATTTCTGCTCGGCTCCGCATGCCGGGTCTGTTGAAGCCACAGAAATTTTGACCCAAGATGAGAACGGGTCTAGTTCTCAGGTTCAGATTAAACTTTTGATTTTGTTATAATTTGTTTTCCTTTTAAACAATTTCAAGCTATAAATATACGGTCCTGTTTGTTATGATATCACAAGGTCAACCAACAATTTGTACATAATTCCTTTTTGGTGAAAGTATTGTAGAATGTGTTGTCTATAGTTTAATTGGTATGCCTACCCAATACCTATTTTTAGAAAGGGTTTAATTTGTTTAAGTGGAGAATTTAATTTAGCACTACAAGGTTAGTTTTGAATCTTTCTCGGCAATTGGTACACGGTATTCTAATATATTTAATTTATCAGCATGTGGTCTCATGCTGGTACTAATTTATTAGAGAAGCTAGTGACACTTTCCATGATTTAAATATGGCAGAATGGGAATCAGTAATATTTTAAAGCTAGTCTTTGTCCTTGTAAAGATAAATTGTAGTGATGATGTCATTGTTTTCTCTCCGACTGTTCTCTGTTTTGTGTTTCCACGGTAAAAAAATTTGTTAGGTGGGATTTCAATACCATACATGATTGCCAGCTTGTTATTAATTAATTAATACTTTAATAGAAGGCAGTGTTTAGTGTCATCTGTTTTGCTGACCAAATTGAATTGCAACACATGCTAATTAATACTTTAATCGTGCTTACTTCTAATCTTTTCAAATTTTTTACCAATGATATGTTTTTTCATAAAACAAATAAATTCAGGTATTAGATTTTCCTGGAGGCAAGGTTGCATTTGAGGCAGAAATGAGGTTCTTGGCAGAATCGGCAAGAGAACGAATTAGTTGTTATCGTGTTCTAGATGACAGTGGCCAAACTATTTCTGGCTCTAGGTTCAAAGAGGTACTTTGTTCTTTTCTTTTTCTAAACTGGACACTGCCTAACGTCTAGAAGCACTCCTTACCATTTCTTTTCTGGGACTCTTAAATTCAATCCGCTAATTGTCTATGCCTCCTCAGCAATGCACAAAAAGGGAACATTTAATTCTAGCATAAGGGGAAAAAAATATACTATGTTCCGAAACTAACATACTCAATGTGTATTTTTTTCTTTATAATTTTATGTGAATGATATGATATTTTTTTGTATTTACAATTTTGAGTATAATGATATTAATTTATTTATTTTTCACTTAATAATGAAAACTTAAAAGTTCAAATCCATCATTGTGCCAATAGGATATTGTTCTAAGAGACTTTATTGGGAAAATATATGTTATTGCTGCAATTCTTTTCCAATTTTTTTAATTATTTTTTGAATATTAATTTTAGGTTGGGAAGGATCTTGCAAGGAAAATGTATAGCAAGATGGTGAAACTTCAAATAATGGACACTATATTTTATGAAGCACAAAGGCAAGGAAGAATCTCCTTCTATCTCACCTCTTTTGGTGAAGAAGCCATCAATATTGCCTCAGCTGCCGCACTAACCTTAGACGATGTTGTCCTTCCCCAAGTAGGTGAAATTATCTTCTTGCATTAAAAAAAAAAAAAATATAACTGATACTCATAGTACAAAAACTGAATATTCTTAACTAGAATCCCTTCTATAAAAGTCCAAAAAAGACTTAATTCATGAAAAACTGAAATAAATTCAATATGAGGAAAGTACAATTTGCAGTTTAAATTTTGGTATGGAAAATTCCCCTGATAAAAAGAAATTCAAGGTGCCTTGATTCCTCAATTAAAAATTTCACTTGTGGAATAAATAAATGAATTTTATTTGGGAATTTGAATCTGGATATAGTATAGGGAGCCTGGGGTCTTACTGTGGCGAGGATTTACTCTGCAAGAGTTTGCAAATCAATGCTTTGGCAACACGCTAGACTATGGGAAAGGCCGCCAAATGCCGATCCACTATGGAAGTAACCGCCTCAACTATTTCACCGTGTCTTCTCCTATCGCGTATGGTCCAACTCTTTTTTTTTTTTTTTTTTCATTTCTTAGTCTACTGATTCCAATCGGCAAAGATCTTGTTTGCCCTAATTTTACAAATTTTAGAAATTACCTTTTTCTAGCTTGTGGATTTCAACATTTTCTCATTTTATGATTAAGTAAGAGATTCAGAGGTGTACAAGAGGGATTTGCCGTGAGTACATGGGATACTTTAAGGCCTCCCAAGGATATAAGAGATAAATTTAATCTTCATTTAAGTTGGCACATTTTTGAGATGGTTATGGGACTAAGTTTTAATTTCAAATTTGGCAATTTCAGTACACAGCTACCTCATGCAGTAGGAGCCGCATATTCACTTAAGATGGATAAGAAAGATGCATGTGCCATCACTTACTTTGGTGACGGTGGCACTAGTGAGGTATATGTTTACGTGAATTTCCAGTTACCTTAAGAATATTTTTTGGATGTTATTAAAATACTCAAGTTCTCAGTTTTTTTATATGGTTCTAATCAGCAATGTGTCTCTGTGAAAACTTGTAGGGAGACTTTCATGCAGCATTGAATTTTGCTGCTGTGATGGAGGTCCCAGTAATTTTCTTCTGTCGCAACAATGGCTGGGCTATCAGCACTCCTATAACAGATCAATTTAGAAGTACAAAAACAACTCTGTCACTTTATTAATTACTAAAATAGGTATTACCATTTTAGCATGCTTAAATCGATAAGTTTGTTTTTTATAAAACAAAATTTTAGGTGATGGTGCGGTTATTCGTGGCCAGGCTTATGGGATCAGAAGCATTCGTGTAGATGGAAATGATGCTCTAGCTGTTTACAGTGCAGTGCATGCTGCACGAAAAATGGCAGTAACAGAAGGCCGACCTATTTTAATTGAGGTACAGCAGTTGAAGTTCATAATGACAAGTTCATGAAAAGAAAAAAAAAATCTACATATTTGGTTTTATTAATCTTACAACAATTAATTGGTTAATGAGACTTTGGAATATGCAGGCACTAACATATAGAGTGGGTCATCACTCCACTTCAGATGACTCAACTAAGTACAGGCCAATAGACGAAATTGAGCACTGGAGAACAGCACGAGACCCGATCTCTAGATACAGGAAATGGGTTGAGGGAAATGGCTGGTGGTCTGATGCAGAGGAATCTGAGCTCAGGAGCAATGTTAGAAAGGAGGTAACTGTTGGACCAAATCCTTTAAACTATTCTTCCAAAAACTTTCAGAATTTGGTTTCTGACCTTACTTTCTTAATTGCCTTTCCTAGCCTTCAAAACCTTTCCCCTTTCCTAGATGAAAGGATGATTGACTGTGATAAAACTTATTGAGGATTACACACCAATTCTTATTAATGGCTAAAGTGCTGGTTTGTTTTTCATTCTTTTTTTCCTCCCTTCTTGCAGCTATTTAAAGCAATTCAGGTTGCCGAGAAATTGCAAAAGCCACCTCTAAAGGAACTATTCAATGATGTGTATGACCAAGTTCCTAATAATTTATGCGAGCAAGAGGAGTTGCTCCGGCAAACAATAAAGAAGCACCCTGCAGTCTACCCCTCTGATGTGCCACTTTAGTTGATTTTAATTTATTTGTATAGAAGTGGCTTGTCCAAGGTTTCGTGGAAAGCCATCGATGTATATGCAATGCAATTCAATCCGATTGTATCAGCGATGAATGAAATAAAAAATGGATTATCAGTAATATGAACTATATCCAATCTCTCTAGCTATTTCAACAGCACTATGCAGCATCGCAGAACTTGAAAAATTGTAATGAATGTGGGAAAAAAATTGTTTAAAGAGAATGATTGGACAAAAATTAAATCCAATAATGATTTTAGTTTAAATTAGCATTACTTTGGTGGCAAAACATAATTGGTTGTAGAGTACAGTGAAACACTGACACTATTGAAAATTCAACAGCATGCGCTTATACATATATTAACAAACTTACATAGAATAAAAATGAATAAGAAGTGAGTTGCAGGAGTAAAAAGGTTGCTAGCAAATTGAAGCTTAAGAATATAGAGTGATGATCTATATACAAGATTTGTGCACATAAAAGAGAGAAATTATAGTTGAAAATTCCATGTGATTTGTGGATGAAAGGACTGTCCAAAAAATGATATTATCTTTAGTCCTATTCGAAATTTCCAATCTAGAGACGCACCCAATTCTATGTGAGTTATCTTTTCCTCAATTTAATGTTGTGAGATCGCAAATTGAGGTTTAAAATAGTTAAAAAGTATGCGAACTACGTAACAGGCCACCAAAAGCTTGCATCAATATTAAAATTTAAGAAGGTACGAGCAGCTTAACATATTAGACATTGTTTGCAAAACAAAAATTTATTATTATTTGTCCATACAGTAGGATGAAGTATTAATGTATTATAGAAGAGAGGCCGACTGTTGTTGTTCCTTGATCGAGTCTTGTACCGCAACAAGAAGAGAAGGCATCAACTTTTTGTTAGTTGCCATGATACCTGTATCAAGGTCAAGGTACCTTCCCTTTGAGAAATCCAAATCATTTCCTGCCGCATCAGTAACCACACCTCCAGCTTCTGCAGAAAATAAACCCAAGATGTTTATTCCCTTCTGAGAAACATCTTTCACAAAAATTCCATTCACAAATATTTTACCCCAGATTGTACTCAAGTACCCTTATCCTCATTTTTTTCCTCTCAGTTTTTGGGTGTGTGACGAGGGAGGTATAGTATTTACTTTAGTAATTGATGAATGTACCTGTTACCACAATGTAACCAGCAGCATGATCCCAAATCTTCTCTCTGTAACCCTTATGAGGAAAGCGCAAATAAATTGCACCATCTCCTCTGGCTAAGGCACCGTATTTTGCTTGGCTGTCTATCCTTACTGGTGGGGCCTTTACACCAAGTTTCTGTTTGAAACAAACAAAAGATGAACAAGATAGGCAGGAGGGGAAAACATAGACCAATAAACAAAGTTGGAAGAATAATTCTCTCAGTTACCTTAGCTATGTTACTCGTCAAATCATGCAGGCTGTGTGCTGCCTCAAAAGACTCAAAAAATGAGGCATCAACTGGGTCATCTGTGCTGGTTACTTGAATCTGTTTAAACCAAAAGGAAATCAATTTGGATTCTGCGAGCAATAGCCCTCATCCCAGTAAAAACTTGAATTTCAAATGAACAGTAATTGAGTTTCAATGGTATTTTAATCATTTTGAGTTTCAGTTCAACCTAGAACAGTAATTGCAATTATGATGATCTTATACTGAGGTGCTGAATGGGAGATCTTATAACTTTTTAGAAGTATAGGTCTTTCAAGAATAATGACAAAAAAGACATTGTGAAGCACAGAAAAAGTAACGACGACCTTTGTAGGCGAAGAGCCCTCATCAAGGGATTGCATCCATGCACCATTTCCAACAATTGCAGAAAATAGGCAACCACTTTCACCTACATTTTGAGTTGTATTCTGTATTGATGCCAGAGGGAGGTTTGGGCATGCTAAGACACCTAACACAACTTTCCCTTCATCAAGCAATGCAAGTGCAATTGCGTATTGATCCCCTCTTAGGAACCTGAAGTACAATTAAAAGCAAGAAATAAAAAAATATTCACGTATTGTATTTCATTATTGAATATTCTAACTAATTTCTAAAACAAAAGATCTAAAATTTCTTTTGAGGCTCCACAAAAGTTGAAATAGAGGTCATTTGCGCATGCAACTTTACGTCAAATAAAAAAAGGGAAGATATACTGCATTAATAGTGCTCAAGCGTTATTTAAATCTACATTCTTCCATAGCTGTACAGGTGATTCTTAACCCATGGAATTATTAAACAAGATGCCAAAAGCAAAATCTCTCATCCCAAACCTATTATGAATTTACGTACGAATATAGAGAAACTAACATACCCTTTGGTGCCATCAATGGGGTCAAGTACCCAATGTCTGCCAGATGAACCCCCCTCTGATGTACCCTTATCAATTGCTGAGAGTATCCCTTCCTCAGACAGTATTACATTACAAAACGAAGGATCAGTTGAAAGTGTATCATTAACAAGCTCAGTAATTCGTGATAATATCTCTTTTGAGCTGTCTTTTCGTAAGTCCTCTGAATCCTGCATTAAGGAAAACAAAATGAATGCAACTTAATATACAATGTCAGCATCTCAATTAGTGGAACACCCATCATTGGTCATTAAAGTAATCTCAAAGTCACTTGTAGCTATTACTTCCTCGCAGTAACCTAAGAGCTTATAATGTGTCAGTGGTCTAGTACAATACCTGTACCAGTTAAACAATGTAATGAATGTACTATACCTCCTCAGCAACCATTGAAAAAGGGCCAGAAGAAAGCTCCATGTCCAATACAAAGCTTACTATAGCTTGTGAACCTGAATAAATAGGGACATTACTGACAATTCTAAATAAAAACAAAATAAACAAAACTGCTACTACATTATATGAGAATAAATTATAAAATTACCATAATCGGCTACAGTGACAGGGCTTTTATCTGCTTTGGACTGTACATCAGATTGCAAGATTTCAGCTTGCACCATCTGGTTAAAAACAGGAACCAAAAAAAGTGCAATGCTTAGTAACCAACAACTGAAAAATCAAAATCTCTTAAAGATTTTCTCAATTAAAAGCTACAAAATTAGTACTTGACATAAACCTGACAGAGGCGAGCAGCGAGAGAAGCAGCCTTCTTAGCGGCGGCGAGCTCCTTCGCGTAAGTAGAAATCGGCGATAGATCGGAAGCCGAAGCTGACATAGTGATCTGAGACTGAGAGAAATCTCTCACTAATTGCAGAGGTGAAATTGTAGAGGAAAGAGAAGTATAAAAATGGCGATGATGAGAAGGATAACGATCCGGTGCTGGTACGGAGAGGAGAGATGGCAGTCGCACTGGCAGCAGAGCTTTCCTTGGGCCGAGCGAGGCGACATTTGTTAGGCCCAGTCGCACTGCCATGTTTCGTGCCGCATTTCTTTTCTTTCCTTCGGCCCATTTATTTGAGCCAGCGTAAGGTTAATCATCACGATTTTCTATGTCATTTCCTTGTGTACTCTTCTGTGTGTTCAAATACGTGGCAAGATATAAACCTTACGATTTAGATCCAATGCTCCACGTTGCGGGTTTTGACCGAGTAATTTTGTCGAGTAGATAAATGTATTGCGCGGGACGAGAGAACAACCAACCACACTCACACCAGACCACACGACGATGATCTCCTTCCAGTGTTGTACAGTTCCCTCTTCGTCTTCTCTCCACTCCAAGTTCAATTTCAATTTCAAATTCAAGTTCAGACCTCCACCATTGCGTCATCTTCCCAATCCCAAATCTCTGGTGTCTTCTCTACCTTCTCCTCTCCGAGCAACCAAGAGGAACTTCCTCTTTCTTCTCCTCTCTCTGCCTCTCTCGCCTCTTCCTGCCTTGTCTGAGTCCACTGATGGAGGAGATCCGTTCGACCCAGTTACGGATTTCGAGAGACAAGCGAGTGCTGACGTGTCGAGACGGGTTGATAAGGCAGTGGAATTACTGGACTTGGCAAGAGACCTCCAAGCCAAAGGCGACTTCCCTCAGGCTCTCCTATTCTTCACTCAAGTACGGGGATTTTATTTTACCAGTTTTCAATAATGAGTAGTTGTATAGTAATTTCCCAATTGAAGTTCTCTATGTGCAAATTTCTGATGGAAGGTGAGATGTTCAGTGAGGCTTTATCTCAAACACATCTCATGCATGAGAGGAGTTTGTGCTCTGTTGTAACTTGCAAGAACTTTGTACATCCCACCTACTTGAATTTTTGTACTAAAATTGCTGTCACAATTGGAATTTTGTATTCACTTGTCTATGTATTTTTTTTTTTTTGTTGGGTTTTGTTACTTAGCTTATTAGGGATTACAAGGATTTTGCGTTGTCAGAATATGCCAGAGTTGGTAGAGCACTAATCTTGTATGAGATAGGAGATCGAGATGAGGCTATTGCTGAGATGGAAGATGTCTCCATTTCTCTCAAGGGTTATCCAGGTTTTAGTTCAATAGAATTTTTAAATCTTTTTTTTTTATTTTATTTTGCAATATCTATATGTTCTTGCACTAAATTTACCAACCGAGTTTACCCTCAATGAAAATAACAAAGACAATACGTAGTTCTATTTTTCAAATTATAAAAGAAGATTCTGATCACTGAATTCTTTGTAGCTTTAAAGCTATTCATGGTTCTAGAAGCTTAACTAAGATGGTACACTAGGAACATCTGCCTTATTCTTCTCGGATGAATGATGATTAAGCTTATTTATATATCCTTTTTGGGTTTTGTATGCAGAGATCCATGCAGCCCTTGCTGCAGCATTGTATGCAGACAAACGTGCACCTCTCCTTGCCGAGAACCAGTTTACAATTGCCACACTTTTAGATCCTCACTACACTGATATCTCCTATGTCAGAGAGACCAAGCATTGGCCCCCTAGCTTGGTTAGTTCCTTGCAACATTTTATCACACTCTCCTAGTTCTGTCATCTTGCAAAGCTTCTTGTGAATCCCTTTGATACCTGAAAATGGGTTATGTAAAAAAATACAACCAGTGACCAAATACCCTTGAATTATAATTTGCTGGTTTCAAAAGTACAAACAGAAGATACAAAGGCTGAAGTTACACACCCTTGAGACATCTCCTTGGAAGGATCTATTTAATGTTTTAGTACTAAGAAGGCATGCTCCCTTATTTGTATACATTACGTATGTACTCTTATTTGATGGAACCTTGTAGTAATATTAGTTGGATTCTCAACTTGTGTGTTGAGATCAATTTTTACTTCATTTGGATAAAAGAAAGAGTCTACCACAACAAACCACAAACACTTTAGTAAGGAATATTTGTAAACAGATGCCTATATGTAAGACCCTCATTTTTTAAATTTACATACAAAAGAAGTATATCCTTTAGGATATGCAAGTGTGCTCCAGTATTCTGAGAATTTATTTATTCACAATATAATGAGCCACCTAGTTTGTGTGAATATCAAACTGACCGACAGTATATAGCATTGTATCAAACTATTCAAATTTTCCTTCCATATATAAATAATCATATCAGCGAGAATAATAATACTTTGCTACGATTTCAGCTGAAGTTAGAGATCCATGATTAACTAATGTTCATGCAGTTCAGTTTCAATGAGATGATGAAATGAAATTGATATAAAATACAGGTTAACTAATTAGTAATTAGCCAGCGACAGCGTGTTTGGTTTTATTTCACTTTTTTTTTTTCATAAGCTTTCATTTGGAATGAACCAAAATCAACATGTTGTATTTATCCAATTTTAACTGCTTTCGAAAACTAAAATTCAGGCTTCGACTAGAATAGCTAGGTTTTATACCAGTTTGTGCCAAATACTGGCATGTACACGTGTACTAGTATACTATTACTAATTCATGTGATACAAGTTGGTGCGTGTAGCCATAAAATTGTTGGAAGTTGCTTTTATGTAATAGAGAAACTGTAATTTATTACTTCCAGTTCATGACTAGTTGACTGATTATTTTATTTTGCCATGGAAGTGGATTATTTGTGCGAACAATGATGAAACTAAGTGGAAATTCTTTAAAATATGTTTTAATTATAATCAATTATTTCAATTTTTTATATTTACTTTTATAAATTTGGTTATGACATTTAATTTTACTTACAACGCTACAGTATATCGGTTACTTATAATTGACTGTCTAAAATTACTTTATTAATGGCATACTGTTCCGATTTTTAAAGTAAAAAAATATTAAATAAAATGGAAAAAATGGAAGGCACAAGCAAATAGTAATACTAATTACCCCATGTGAATTATATTTAAGATTTATTTAGGATATTTTCTTTCGATGGGCAATTCAAATTTAAAGGTTCAACAATATAGATTGTTGAAGTCAACCTCTGCTACTAGACAGCAGGCACTAGTTCAATTAAGTTTACAAACATGAATCTTGTAAAAAGAATGTATAATTTCATAATAGAATGTACATTGCAAATATTAGATATGATAGTGATTAAATTTTTCCAGTCTTTTTCGTTGAAGTAGTCATGGGATTAGTGCAATTAATGCACAAAAGACCGGACTGAACAAATGGATTGCATATGCAAGACCGTTATGTTGTAGTGATTAATTGCCTTTACCTTATTTATGATCATCTATACATATTGCCCATCCTGTCCCGTCTACAGGACTTATATTACACTAGAGGGACACATCGAGCTTCGCTCGATATAGAAATTTGTATTTAAATTTATAATTTATTTATGTTTAGCATTAGATTGTTACTTATGATATGTTTGTCTTCATATGTATAATTTAGTTATATTTCATAAGTGTAAATGATTACTGGGTTTTGTGCCTTTATTTTGTTGGATCTTGAAAAGGAGTAGATATCTATGTTGGGTTTTTTGCCTTTTTTTTTAGTTTAATTAGTATATATGACGGTTAGCTATCTATGTTGGAGTGTCCCCAGGTTTTAGATATATAGACATATCAATATCTAGTTTTTATTTATTTATTTAAATAGCTTATGTTTGTGTTATTATCTGTGTGTGGGAGCTAAGTGAGGAGGAGGAGGAGCAGCCTAATTGGTCATTTAATGCCTAGCTACGATTACTTTATTTCCTTATTTATTGGATCTCATTAATAATAAAAGCGTTACAATATACAGATCTAATCCTTTAATAAAATTTGTCAAGCACCTTTAAATTTTATTGCAGCGTTTCAACTTTCATTTGATTCCTTTAATATTTTCTTTTATTTTTCAGTTCATTTTTTTTTGTTATTTTTTTCCATGACAGTTTACGGAACACTCTTTCTTCCACTAATGCATGGATATTTTTTAAGTTATTCATTATTTTTGTCTCAATGAATAATTTAAGCTAGTCATTAGTTTAGTACACAGTTTTCGTCCAAATTTTAACGATAAAGAAATGTATCTTGTATCTTGTAAAATAAATAAAAGAGCTTAAGACATGTATAATAGTAAAAAAACACAGCTCATATACACAAATATTGGCTTGAATGCAAGTTGTAATGAATTTTTTTTTTTTAACGCTATACGTAATGAACAAATTTAGATAAACATTATCATTTAGCCCATAAAGCTTAAAATCCAGAATTGGAAAATACTAAAGATGTCCCTAATAATCTATAATTTGCTAAAAAGTTTCATATTCTGCAGGAGAAGTATAAAATGTACCCTTGAATATTGTCAGGAGTTGGGTTTTGTAAAACGCAATGGTCATATTTTTCAAACAACCAATTAACAAACACAACCTACTCAAAAATAAATTCACGCACGCCTTCAAATTTTTTCTAATATAAATATACCCAAAGACACCCACAATAAGATCTTTATAGAATATGCATTAGCATTTAATATGATTGTAGATATTCTATTACATGTACTATCTTGAAGAAAAGAAAAGATTTAAATTTATATTTCAGCCATAATTTCTCAAAACAACAACCATATTATTCAACGCATTTTGTCTTTCACTGGTATCTCAGGAAGATTTCTTTATCCACTGTAGACAAAAAATGATCAATTTTATTCACTTGTCATAGGTATATGGGTTGTAAGGTAGACTTAATTATTCCTTATTTTTATAGTTGTTCCAAATCTCATCAGCAAGTTGTGTTGATTCAACGAACTGTTGACTCAGTTGCATCTGAAGTCTGAACTTACATGGACATAATTTGCTATATTCAGTTGAGATTGTCAAATGGAAAACAAACCGAACCAATATAGGAGGAAAAATCTACTATTGCAAATACCTGACAACGAAGGTAATGTAATTACGGTAAATAATCAAATAACCGGTAAATTTTAACAATTAAATTACTTATAAACCAACTAAATAAAAATTATTCGACATTGATTTCTTAAAGCTAACATTCAATTGAATTTCTTAACAACAAAATATATTCTTATCAGGCTACTACCATTTGGAACTGCCACCCATAAACAGTCAGTCCTAACCTAAATCCAACTTTTCCCTATTTAAATTTATTATACTTTTTGGTGCAAGAAAAAAAAAATACTTACCATTACATCTTGTCCTAAGGACCAAACTCTAATCCTATTTTCTTCTTAATATCAATTGAAATATACTTACTCTAAGACCCTTAAATCTGATATAAACCTTCAGATGTCATGGATAGTGTAAAAACCCAAAACTTTTTTTTTTTATTATTTTATTTTATTTAAAAGTTTATTAATTTCTAAGAAAACTAATAATTTAATTATTAGAAAAACAAAAAAAAATCTAATCATAAATCCCATTTGTGAGTTAGAAACAATTTTATTTTTGAATCCGATAAGATGATTAATTTACGGCCATTGGAAAATTTTATTTGCTTAACAAATTATTTTATGCCATGTTAATTTCAAATATCTATTTTATAAATTTTTCTATAGATTGATTGGTGTCAAAATCCTAGTTTTAATTGCTGGAACATTTGATTTTCCTAATTCCTTTGATCTGAACCGTTTGATCTGAGTTTTAAACCTGTGATTTATCTCAGCCGTCCGATTGGTTCCTTTATTTCTCCCTTTTTCTCCTTCTCTCTCTTTCTTTCTCCGCCAAAGAGAGTCTTCGTGACTCTGTGCTTTTCTCTCGGATTCCCTTCTCTCCTCTTTCTCCCTGTCACTCCATCTCCCTCACCTCTGACAAAAGCTCGCGACTCTCGCGACTTCCGCCAACCACTCGACTCACCCACCTTGACTTCCGTTACTCTCGAGACCCCACCATCTGTCTTCCCTCACCTCCACCTCGTGACCCGTCACCTCAGCGACCGAACCCCTCTCACTCCCTCTTATTAAGTCACCCCTCTCCTCTCTCTCTCCCTCTGCGAGACCCATTGCAAAACTGGTAAGAACAAAGAAAGAAAGGTAAAGAGCGAGAGAGAAAGAGAGAGGCGGAGGCTGTAAAGTCGGAGCAGGAGACGGCGGCGTTAGCGAGGCGAGGTGGTGGTGGTGCCGGAGAGTCACAGTGGTGCTGGTGGAGCTTGCTTCCCCCTCTTCCTTTGTGCTTCCTCCGTTTCCTTCGCTGTTGGTAAAAGCTTTGAAACCCTAGCCCCTTTGCTTTTCGATCTGTGATGTTTGTTGCCTCAACTTGATATTGTGTGTTGTGAGGCCTTTGTGCTTGATTGAGGCTTGAGAATGCTTGATAATTGATCTGTGGAAAGTTGATGCCTCAATTTGATGTTGTTTTTGAACTGATGTGATCTGTTTTTCTGTTGGCTCGATGGATTTGAAGAATGCCTTACTGAACTGTTGTAGGATAGATGTGATTGCTGATGATTCCATCTGAGTTGTTGTGAATGCTTGTTTGGAGCTATTAATCGATATGTTAGTTGTTTGATGCTTCTGTTAGGGCTTATACTCGTCTTTCCCTTCTGTGTTGCTTGTGTAATCAGTTTAGAATAATTGTAGTTGTTGTTTAACATATTTCTTGGCTATATGTTGCCTTCGGCTTGGTTTCCTGGCTGGTACAGGCTTGGTACCAGCCTTGTACCTCTCTGTCTTGCGTTCTGGTACGAGTCCAGGGACTCATTTGATAACTCTTCTGATTTAGGGACTTATCTGTAAATGATTTTGAACTGCTTTAGGACTTGTGTATAATTGTTTCTGTTTTTAGGGTCTGTTTGGTAAATTGTTTGGTGAATATAAATGATCTAGGGTCTTTTGTGCAATTCTGTGTTGTTGGGTCGGGCTGAAATCAAGTGTACCCGATCCGTTTCCTGACAGGTGGGCCCTCCCCCAACCTGGGCTCTGTCCCTTCTTTCTTTGTTGTGCGGTTATGTTCTGTGGGCCTGTTGGCCTGTTCTGGTCCGTTACTGTTCCTTGTGGATTTTTATTTTTGTGGGCTGCGATTATTTACTGCTTGGGCCCAGTTCGTTTCTGTTTTGTGGGCTGGAATTATTTGGATCATTTTATAGCTTTTAACTTCTGAAAATTAAAACTAGAACTATACTATTGTGATGGCATATGTTATTTTTGCAACACAATTCGAATTTTTGAGTTAAAAGCTTTTGGCCGAGAAATTAATCGAGACGGATTCGGATATAAAATGTGGGCTTATACAAATGGGAGATGATTAGATTGTCCGTAAAATAATTTTCAATACAGATACTATGATATAAACGGACACAGTATGATCCCAAAATAATTTCAAACAAATTTAGTTTTCTTCGTTAACCTTTTTAAACGAATTTTATCTTGTTTTAGTTGTTTTATCAAAAGCGTTTCATACTTGAGCAAAACACTATTTAACTATTAACTAAACTTTTCAATTAATTTCCTAAACCAAACTAATGATGCCACGTCTCCAAACGTCGTAGTTGAACTTATAGAAATCGTCAAAAACGTCTTTCTACACATTAACTTTATAGTTGGAACTTAACAAAATATTTACAAAATTAGCAACTTAACTTTCCTTCTCAACTAGTTTCAAACGGAACTCCGTCAAATTATTTTTATGAACTAATTAAGTATAATAATATATTTTAATACCGAGTCCCTTTTTAAATTAATTAGAAGTTAAGTATGGTTATAGATAACCTAGCCGGAACTTGAAACCAAATTGAGGGATAAACGGGTTTTATCGTTAGATTAGCTTTAACGAAAGTTTCGTTCACCAGGTGACCAGGCAGACTATCAGGGAGACGAGTACTACCCCGAGTTCGAGGGCGGTGGCACTGAGCAGGACTACGTCGACCCTCCAGCAGAGTAGTCTTCCCTAGGCCCTACTTTCCAGGTGTGGATGCCTTAGGTTTTGTTTATTCTTTAGTTTAGGATTAGATCAATAATTAATTGTGTGCATATCATGTCATTAACATTAAGTAAACAGTTAAGCGCATCTCATTAACTCAAAACTAGATTGCACTTATAGGATATGCATGGCATATTAATAATAATGTGATTAATGAACTTAAAAGTGCCCTTAATCAACACTTGCATCTGGTGCGGATCAGGATAGCGAGACCGAGTGTGATAAGTTCGTTTTGTCTGGGGTTTCCATTATCGGGAGATTGCACCCAAGCTAAATGCCGGTGGTCTCCTTATGATAGAGATCGTGGGCAACGCGTTTCTAATGATCACTCAGCAGACCGACCGTCAGGCGGTACTGCGGTCACTCGATGGTTATTTGTTTTGTTTATTGTATTATATTACCATTTGACTTGACTTGAACTAAGAGCTGAGTGTGCCATTATAGCAGACTACCTCTCGATCCCCATGCGTCAGTTTACCGGTACCGTGTTTTACTGCCCACTTCTTTAGCGGGAATGTGGGAATAGGGGCAGAGTTGAGTTATCGAGCAGAGCTGAGTTAGGTAGATCTGTTGGTACGGTTCATGTCATATTGGGACTTGTGAGATTGATTATGGATTTTGTGTGACTTATGATTGACCATTGAGTGTGGGTGCTTGACTCTCGTATCGATATATTTATTCACCGTATATCATTATTATATTACTAATATTCTCCGCTTCTCCAGATACTTTTCATGTTTACTTGGGCATGTTAGGAATTGCAGATTAGTAGCATCATTTCTTTAAACTTTCACATAGATGTTACATTATAGGATTTAAAAATGTTTAAGTACGGTTTAGTTCTAGCTAGAGTTAACCAGAACCGTAGGCTCACTCTATCACCACACTGAGTATTAATGTACTCATCCCACAATACTTTGATTTGTGGAGACAGGTTCAGGTTTGGATGACACCGTAGAGGAGTCTTTGCCAGAAGACCAAGCCAAGCTGGATTAGTTAGCTTCCGTTGCATATTATGTAGTATTTGTTGTTTTATGACTGATCTTTTGATATGTATATTTATCAGTCTCTTTTGTTGTGTGAACGACTATACCATTATTATGCACTTTTATTTGTGATCATTTGCTTTCTGTTTCACTGTTTATTAGCCTTACGTGTGTGCAGTAGAGTGTATACACGTGGCGGGGTTGTCCATCTCGGATTATGGCTTGGTTCGGGGTGTGACATCCTTCGGTGGTATCAGAGCGAGTGTTTAAATCATAAATATCCCAGCTAATGAACTAGATAGTTACACTTAGTTTACCTAACTTTAAGTCTTAAACTTCTTTCTAAGTTGTTTTGGTTAGCCTAATTCTAACTTGCAATCTTTTCCGTTTGTAAGATTGCTATGGATTTGGCCAACTCTAGGGGTGGTCGTGGTCGTGGGCGTGGACGCGGAAGGCGTGCCGCTCGACAGGAAGAAGCTCAGCCTCAACAACCACCCGTTCCTCCAGCAGTTCCTACTCTTGGACTAGACCCTGCGACCCTTGCTCAGCAGTTCTGGGCAAACGTGGCGCAACATGCGGGACAAGGAGCTGATAGACCTCAGGTGGACCCGTTTGTGGTTGCTCGCCGGGAGTTTCAGAAGGAAAATACTCCTCGGTTTGATGGGAGAGGTGATTTCGCAGCTGCAGAAGAATGGCTCTTGGCAGTACAGGATAACTTCCGCCTTGCTCGTACCCCTGTCGAGTACTGGACGGAGATAGCTGCCACACTCTTTGACCATGATGCGAGGCATTGGTGGACCTCTCAGAAGCCACAGTACGTTGGCGAGGACCCTAATATTCCATGGGAGTGGTTTGAAGATGTCTTCCGAGCCCGTTTTCTGGGAGAAACTCAACAGGAAGAGCTGAGACGCCAATTTGAGACCTTGGTCCAGGGAAACATGTCTGCACAACAGTATGGTGAGACCTTTATTCGTTTGTCTCGCTATGCCCCGGACTTGGTGGCTGATCCACGCAGAAAGAGAAGCAGGTTTATCCGTGGTCTGAATCCTCGGTTGGCAAGTGTGATGGATACTTACAGTGGCGCGTCTGTCGAGTTTCTGATGGACAAGGCCATTTTTCAGGAAAGTTTGATGGTGTCTCGTGGCAAGACTAGAGAAGATGGGCAGAGATCAGACGGTGGCAGTGCTCGCAAGCCTGCTTTTCAGGGCCGTGGGGCGGTGACAACTCAGAACAGGCCGCAACCAACCCAGGCTCCTAACCGTTTCTTTTGCAGGTTCTGCAACCGGACCTACCCGACCCCTTGCTATCTTCACAGAGGCGGGTGCCGACTTTGCAACTCACCTGATCACTGGATGGCACAGTGCCCGAAGAACCCAAACCGTTCCATTGCTGGCTCGAGTTCTAACAACAGTGGGCAGACCTTTGTGCCGAATTCTGGAGCAGTTGGCCGTGGACAGTTTGATGCTGGTCGTGGCCGTGGATCTTTTGTGCCCCGTGGCGGTGGCCGCGGTGGTCCTCAGCGCGGTGGCCGATTTGGCAATGGAGGTCGAGGCGCCGCACAGACTGGTCAGTTCGGGCGTGATACCGCTCGTGTGCATGCGACCATTGGAGAGGACATTTCTGAGGCCGATGCCGTGCCCATTGAGGATGAGTTTCCTGAGGATGAGCTCATAGCAGGTATGGTTTCCATCTCCGATTGTTTTGCTTACTCGTTGATCGACACTGGGGCTAGTCATTCATTCGTATCCCAGGATTTTGTGAAACTTAATGGGTGGGAAACCGAACCGAGAGATCGAGTGATGTTAGTGCAAACCCCGCTTGGTAAAACTGTCTTAGTCGATCAGATTTGCAGAAATCTCAAAGTGCAAATAGCCGGCCGAAACTTAACCGCTGATCTTGTAGTACTCGACATGAGAGACTTTGATGTACTACTTGGCCTTGATTGGTTAACCACTCATCGTGCGGTAATTGATTGTAAGAACCATAGTGTCCGGTTTGGAAAGAAAGGAACCGTACCGTTTGTGTTCAAAGGTCGGAAACCAGGAACCCGGATCCCTATGATCTCAGCCTTGCAAGTGAAGCATTTGATGTCATCCGGATGTGAAGTGTTCCTAGCTTCTGTGGTGTCTACTGACTCGAAAACCGTAGATCTTGATACTGTACCCGTGGTTCGGGAATTCTCAGACGTGTTTCCAGAGGACTTACCTGGATTACCCCCGGATCGTGAGGTGGAGTTTTGCATCGAGTTACAACCAGGCACAACACCAGTGGCGAAAGCTCCATACAGAATGGCTCCAGCTGAACTCAAGGAGCTCAAGATTCAATTGGAGGAACTTCTAGAAAAAGGATTCATCAGACCAAGTACTTCTCCGTGGGGAGCCCCTGTGCTATTTGTGCGCAAGAAGGATGGAACTCTCCGTCTTTGCATCGATTACAGGGAGTTAAACAAGGTCACTGTACCCAACAGATACCCGTTACCCAGGATTGATGACCTGTTTGATCAGCTTCAGGGTTCTCAGGTGTATTCCAAGATCGATCTCAGATCTGGGTACCATCAGTTGCGGATTAGGCCTAGTGATGTTCCAAGGACGGCCTTTCGCACACGCTACGGGCATTATGAGTTTTTGGTTATGTCTTTTGGACTGACAAATGCCCCAGCATATTTCATGAATTTGATGAATCGTGTTTTTGAGGATTACTTGGATTCCTTTGTTGTGGTGTTCATAGATGATATTCTGATCTATTCTAAAAGGGTGGAAGAACACGAGCATCATCTGAGGTTGGCTTTACAGCGACTTCGTGAGCATCAGTTGTATGCCAAGTTTCCAAAATGTGAGTTCTGGTTGGAACAGATCTCATTCCTTGGTCACATCATTTCCAAAGATGGATTAGCGGTGGATCCTCAAAAGATAGTTGCAGTGACTGAATGGAAACCACCCACCACAGTGACTGAAGTCCGTAGTTTTCTGGGATTAGCAGGTTACTACAGAAGATTTGTTGAAGGCTTCTCCCGGATTGCTCTCCCTATGACACAGTTGTTACATAAGGGAGTTAAGTTTGAGTGGACTCCAGCAAGACAAAAGAGCTTTGAAGAGCTCAAGAACCGACTTGTGACCGCGCCGATTTTGGCAATGCCAGTACCTGGAGCTGGCTATGTGGTTAATACCGATGCTTCCCGTTTTGGGTTAGGATGTGTATTGATGCAGGATGGACATGTCATTGCATATGCATCCCGACAGTTGAGACCACATGAGAAGAATTATCCCACTCATGACCTAGAGCTGGCAGCCGTAATCTTTGCTTTGAAATTATGGCGCCATTATCTTTATGGAGAAAAGTGCCAGATCTTCACTGACCACCAAAGCTTGAAATATGTGTTCACTCAGAAGGAATTGAACTTGAGACAACGCAGGTGGTTAGAATTGATGAAAGATTATGATTTGGAACTTGTGTATCATCCAGGAAAGTCAAATGTGGTAGCCGATGCTTTGAGCCGTAAGAACCACGGAAATTTGGCTACATTGATCACACAACAGCATGACTTGTTGGAGGATATGAGACGCTTGGAGTTGTGGGTTGCACCACATGAGAAGACTGACCAAGTGACCGATTCAGGTTTGATCTCAAGTTTGGTTGTGAAACCAACTTTGATGGATGAGATTAAGGAAGCTCAGAAAGAAGATGCTCACCTTGAGAAAGTGCGAGCAATAGCACAATCTGGGCAAGAAACTCCCTTCCAAGTTGGAGAAGATGGAGTTTTGAAATTCCGGAATCGGATTTGTGTTCCGAACAAGCAAGAGATCAAGGATAAGATCTTGACAGAGGCACATGAGTCGGGTTACACCATTCACCCCGGCGAAACCAAGATGTATCGAGATCTGAAAATCTACTTTTGGTGGCGAAACATGCGCCGTGAAGTTGCGCGATTTGTAGCCAAGTGCCTTGTGTGTCAAAAGGTAAAGGCAGACCGGAAAAGACCTCCAGGTTTACTTCATCCATTGCAGATAGCCGAGAAAAAGTTTGATAGGATCACTATGGATTTTGTTACTGGATTGCCGAATACCAAGTCCAAGAAGAATGCAATTTGGGTCATTGTGGATACTCTTACAAAGGTAGCACACTTCATACCTTTTCGATTCGGTCTCACCGGAGAACAGATGGCACACTTGTACATGCAGAATCTTCATAGATTGCATGGATCCCCAGTTGAGATCATATCAGATCGTGACCCTCGCTTTACTTCTCGTTTCTGGAAGCAGTTTCAGAATGCTCTAGGAACAACCGTGACCTTCAGTACTGCTCATCATCCTCAGACAGATGGACAATCTGAGCGTACCATTCAGACACTAGAGGACATGTTGCGTTCTTGTGCGCTTTCTATGGGCGGAGATTGGTCAGATCACTTGCATCTCGCCGAGTTCGCATACAACAACAGTTTTCACTCTAGTATTGGTATGGCCCCTTTTGAGGCTCTTTATGGTCAGCGGTGCAGGACTCCGGTGTGTTGGGGACCTACAGGTACTTACCGACCTACCGGACCACAGATGGTTGAGGAAAGTGTTGAGATAATGAAGATAGTGCATGAGCGGTTGAAAGCTGCTCAAGACAGACAAAAGAAATACGCCGATCCGAAAAGGCGAGACTTGAAGTTTGATAAAGGTGATCAAGCTTTACTTCGGGTTTCACCTAGAAAGGGAGTTACTCGTTTTGGCGTGAAAGGAAAATTGGCACCCCGTTACATTGGGCCTTTTGTGATAGAAGAGCGGGTCGGACCCGTTGCTTACAGACTCACTCTTCCATCTTCTTTGTCGGGTGTACACAATGTTTTCCATGTCTCTCAACTTCGGCGGTATGTTCCGAGTGAAGCTCATGTGTTGGATGTCGAACCCTTGCAACTTGAGCGGGATCTGACATACAAGGAGAAACCGCTGAGAATCTTGGACGCGAAGGAGACCAGACTTCGTCGACGCACTATCCGACATGTTCTGGTACAGTGGGAGCACCACACTCCTCGCGAGGCGACTTGGGAGCTTGAGAGCGAGATGCTTGAGCAGTTTCCTGAGTTGTTTGTCTCTTCAGGTTTGCTTTTCTTCTTTTTCTTTTTCTTTTCCTTTTCTTTTCGTTTCGAGGACGAAACGTCTTTTAAGGGGGGTAGGCTGTAAAAACCCAAAACTTTTTTTTTTTATTATTTTATTTTATTTAAAAGTTTATTAATTTCTAAGAAAACTAATAATTTAATTATTAGAAAAACAAAAAAAAATCTAATCATAAATCCCATTTGTGAGTTAGAAACAATTTTATTTTTGAATCCGATAAGATGATTAATTTACGGCCATTGGAAAATTTTATTTGCTTAACAAATTATTTTATGCCATGTTAATTTCAAATATCTATTTTATAAATTTTTCTATAGATTGATTGGTGTCAAAATCCTAGTTTTAATTGCTGGAACATTTGATTTTCCTAATTCCTTTGATCTGAACCGTTTGATCTGAGTTTTAAACCTGTGATTTATCTCAGCCGTCCGATTGGTTCCTTTATTTCTCCCTTTTTCTCCTTCTCTCTCTTTCTTTCTCCGCCAAAGAGAGTCTTCGTGACTCTGTGCTTTTCTCTCGGATTCCCTTCTCTCCTCTTTCTCCCTGTCACTCCATCTCCCTCACCTCTGACAAAAGCTCGCGACTCTCGCGACTTCCGCCAACCACTCGACTCACCCACCTTGACTTCCGTTACTCTCGAGACCCCACCATCTGTCTTCCCTCACCTCCACCTCGTGACCCGTCACCTCAGCGACCGAACCCCTCTCACTCCCTCTTATTAAGTCACCCCTCTCCTCTCTCTCTCCCTCTGCGAGACCCATTGCAAAACTGGTAAGAACAAAGAAAGAAAGGTAAAGAGCGAGAGAGAAAGAGAGAGGCGGAGGCTGTAAAGTCGGAGCAGGAGACGGCGGCGTTAGCGAGGCGAGGTGGTGGTGGTGCCGGAGAGTCACAGTGGTGCTGGTGGAGCTTGCTTCCCCCTCTTCCTTTGTGCTTCCTCCGTTTCCTTCGCTGTTGGTAAAAGCTTTGAAACCCTAGCCCCTTTGCTTTTCGATCTGTGATGTTTGTTGCCTCAACTTGATATTGTGTGTTGTGAGGCCTTTGTGCTTGATTGAGGCTTGAGAATGCTTGATAATTGATCTGTGGAAAGTTGATGCCTCAATTTGATGTTGTTTCTGAACTGATGTGATCTGTTTTTCTGTTGGCTCGATGGATTTGAAGAATGCCTTACTGAACTGTTGTAGGATAGATGTGATTGCTGATGATTCCATCTGAGTTGTTGTGAATGCTTGTTTGGAGCTATTAATCGATATGTTAGTTGTTTGATGCTTCTGTTAGGGCTTATACTCGTCTTTCCCTTCTGTGTTGCTTGTGTAATCAGTTTAGAATAATTGTAGTTGTTGTTTAACATATTTCTTGGCTATATGTTGCCTTCGGCTTGGTTTCCTGGCTGGTACAGGCTTGGTACCAGCCTTGTACCTCTCTGTCTTGCGTTCTGGTACGAGTCCAGGGACTCATTTGATAACTCTTCTGATTTAGGGACTTATCTGTAAATGATTTTGAACTGCTTTAGGACTTGTGTATAATTGTTTCTGTTTTTAGGGTCTGTTTGGTAAATTGTTTGGTGAATATAAATGATCTAGGGTCTTTTGTGCAATTCTGTGTTGTTGGGTCGGGCTGAAATCAAGTGTACCCGATCCGTTTCCTGACAGGTGGGCCCTCCCCCAACCTGGGCTCTGTCCCTTCTTTCTTTGTTGTGCGGTTATGTTCTGTGGGCCTGTTGGCCTGTTCTGGTCCGTTACTGTTCCTTGTGGATTTTTATTTTTGTGGGCTGCGATTATTTACTGCTTGGGCCCAGTTCGTTTCTGTTTTGTGGGCTGGAATTATTTGGATCATTTTATAGCTTTTAACTTCTGAAAATTAAAACTAGAACTATACTATTGTGATGGCATATGTTATTTTTGCAACACAATTCGAATTTTTGAGTTAAAAGCTTTTGGCCGAGAAATTAATCGAGACGGATTCGGATATAAAATGTGGGCTTATACAAATGGGAGATGATTAGATTGTCCGTAAAATAATTTTCAATACAGATACTATGATATAAACGGACACAGTATGATCCCAAAATAATTTCAAACAAATTTAGTTTTCTTCGTTAACCTTTTTAAACGAATTTTATCTTGTTTTAGTTGTTTTATCAAAAGCGTTTCATACTTGAGCAAAACACTATTTAACTATTAACTAAACTTTTCAATTAATTTCCTAAACCAAACTAATGATGCCACGTCTCCAAACGTCGTAGTTGAACTTATAGAAATCGTCAAAAACGTCTTTCTACACATTAACTTTATAGTTGGAACTTAACAAAATATTTACAAAATTAGCAACTTAACTTTCCTTCTCAACTAGTTTCAAACGGAACTCCGTCAAATTATTTTTATGAACTAATTAAGTATAATAATATATTTTAATACCGAGTCCCTTTTTAAATTAATTAGAAGTTAAGTATGGTTATAGATAACCTAGCCGGAACTTGAAACCAAATTGAGGGATAAACGGGTTTTATCGTTAGATTAGCTTTAACGAAAGTTTCGTTCACCAGGTGACCAGGCAGACTATCAGGGAGACGAGTACTACCCCGAGTTCGAGGGCGGTGGCACTGAGCAGGACTACGTCGACCCTCCAGCAGAGTAGTCTTCCCTAGGCCCTACTTTCCAGGTGTGGATGCCTTAGGTTTTGTTTATTCTTTAGTTTAGGATTAGATCAATAATTAATTGTGTGCATATCATGTCATTAACATTAAGTAAACAGTTAAGCGCATCTCATTAACTCAAAACTAGATTGCACTTATAGGATATGCATGGCATATTAATAATAATGTGATTAATGAACTTAAAAGTGCCCTTAATCAACACTTGCATCTGGTGCGGATCAGGATAGCGAGACCGAGTGTGATAAGTTCGTTTTGTCTGGGGTTTCCATTATCGGGAGATTGCACCCAAGCTAAATGCCGGTGGTCTCCTTATGATAGAGATCGTGGGCAACGCGTTTCTAATGATCACTCAGCAGACCGACCGTCAGGCGGTACTGCGGTCACTCGATGGTTATTTGTTTTGTTTATTGTATTATATTACCATTTGACTTGACTTGAACTAAGAGCTGAGTGTGCCATTATAGCAGACTACCTCTCGATCCCCATGCGTCAGTTTACCGGTACCGTGTTTTACTGCCCACTTCTTTAGCGGGAATGTGGGAATAGGGGCAGAGTTGAGTTATCGAGCAGAGCTGAGTTAGGTAGATCTGTTGGTACGGTTCATGTCATATTGGGACTTGTGAGATTGATTATGGATTTTGTGTGACTTATGATTGACCATTGAGTGTGGGTGCTTGACTCTCGTATCGATATATTTATTCACCGTATATCATTATTATATTACTAATATTCTCCGCTTCTCCAGATACTTTTCATGTTTACTTGGGCATGTTAGGAATTGCAGATTAGTAGCATCATTTCTTTAAACTTTCACATAGATGTTACATTATAGGATTTAAAAATGTTTAAGTACGGTTTAGTTCTAGCTAGAGTTAACCAGAACCGTAGGCTCACTCTATCACCACACTGAGTATTAATGTACTCATCCCACAATACTTTGATTTGTGGAGACAGGTTCAGGTTTGGATGACACCGTAGAGGAGTCTTTGCCAGAAGACCAAGCCAAGCTGGATTAGTTAGCTTCCGTTGCATATTATGTAGTATTTGTTGTTTTATGACTGATCTTTTGATATGTATATTTATCAGTCTCTTTTGTTGTGTGAACGACTATACCATTATTATGCACTTTTATTTGTGATCATTTGCTTTCTGTTTCACTGTTTATTAGCCTTACGTGTGTGCAGTAGAGTGTATACACGTGGCGGGGTTGTCCATCTCGGATTATGGCTTGGTTCGGGGTGTGACAGATAGACTCGTCACTTATCATCAAACCTCTTCATAACTAATAATAAAGCTAAAAAATTCCAAGAAGACAAATCACCTTTGACTGGCAACCTTGAACCAGTTATCAACATCTTCAATAAAATCCATGGTAGCAATTTCAATTCTTTGTGCATCTGACACCTTGTCCAAAAAGAAATAAGTCCCATACTTTAAATTCCAGAGCCATGTATTTTCATCTCTATAAAAGATCATCCTTTGTAGTTTATGATTTGAAAATAGTATCCCATTCCAGAGCCATGTACTAAGAGACTTGATGATAGGGTATAATGGTAATTTAACCTAATTTTTTTCCCAATTCCAAATGGTAATACTGCATATCTTCTTTCAAATCCAAATCCAGCAGCAGGCCTAATGCATGATTATTTATGCATAATTTAATTTTGCTGACAACACCTGACCTTACCATTGATTAATTCTATTTGTTTGATTATTGGTCCAATCAAGCAAGGTTGTCATGTAATTTATTATATAATAAAAATATAATTAGTGAGGCATATTTTTTTAAATGTCGATAGCTTGATATGCTGAAGAAATTTCAAGTATTTGCAGATCAATACCCGAGGCATGATGGAAGAAGAGCAAACGTTTACTTAAAATTAAAGAGAACAACCACCTGTATTTCGAATAATGACAAGAATAAGTAGAAAAGGAATGGTACCCAGCTATTTTTGCCATTTGTAGAAAAGAGGAGAACAAACTGCATTTATTTAAAATCACAGTAATAAGAAAAGAAATTTTTGATATCTATAAGAAAAGAAAAGTGTTTGGATCAAATAAGTGATCTCCTCATTTACTAATAGGTCCTTTCTCTTTACTTCTCCCGCCCTCATTATCCTGACAATCCATTTCACATGGCATAAGAGGAATATCAGGAAACAAATACCAGTTTGCTGGATTGGGCATAATTGATACATAATTAATTTTTCCTAAATAATTAATTAGATATCCTATAAGTATTCTACAATTAAAAAAGAAACAACATAATAATCATTTTGTATGAAAAATTACATATTCTCAAAAGGAACTAAAATATTGTAAACATCAATAAATTTGTCCTAACAGAGAGAGTCAAAAGATCTACCATCACAATGTAAAAAAATAAAAAGGAGTTCAAAATGGTTGATTTCATTTTTCAAGGATATCTAATAATCAAGAAATGACATACCTCCTTGTCTACCAGCACAAAGTTTATGCCCCAAATATTACCCCTTTTTGGGATCAATGACTTACCAAAATTTTTAAAATTCTGACATGAATTACTTCCTTAATCTTGTTACTGAATGGAGAGATTGATCGGGAGTAGACATGGTTCCCTGCATATAAAATACAAATAAGTAAATTTAGAACAATTCCATTAGAATGGAAATAAATTGGTAATGAAAAAATAGATCCAAAAAATAAATAATAAAGGATGATAGAGCTACCTTTCAAATTCTACCTGAAGGTTATTCAAAGGTAAAACAGTTTCTAAGGAAGACTATATATAGACGAAATGAAATTGTAACTGCAATAATTATGGCCATTATTACCAATATATTATATATTTATTGATTCCAGCAATGATCAGAGAGGTTACAATAAATACCAGAAATGGACTGTCATAAGAATTTTAATCATTGTTCTTAATTTCATTAAACCATATAAGAATTTGAAATAGAACATCAATCTTTTTATGTAATAAATAAAAACCAGAATTATATTTAATTATATTTAATTAGTTGCGAGGAACATGAATAAAAAACCAGATCAGAAGACCAAGCAAGAAAATAAAACAATTTTTTTAAAAAAATACGAATTGCAAGAAATTTCCATTACAATGGCTACTGTTCCTTTTGCTTCGTTGTACATCTTGTCATGGATTGTGAGCTTCGATTTCAATCTTGATAAGGAGGTGATAAATACAGCAATTGAGTGGCGTTCTAGCAAAAGTGAGAAAGACGAAATAAATCAAACGAAAAATTCTATAAATTCGCAAATGAAAGCCCACATAAGTTTATAATTTAAATTGCTCAGTGGAAAAAAACAATTATGGAGGATCCGAAATTATGTGTCTAAAATTGAGACAAATATGTACCTAAGCATATTCAATACATATCTCTATGAAAAAAATTATTTTTTACATACCTAAAGGAGAAGAATGGAGTTTACAAACTATTTTTATTTCATAAGCGTGGTCAACATGACCTTTTTTCAGTTTTCCCAAAAATTCTCATTATCTGATTTGAGTTTTGATATGAAACTTCTTTTGTTTGAAAAAAATACTTCACAAAAAAATATTAATGCGTAGAATGTATTTTTTTGGGCTGGATTGATAGTTTTAAAGAATTTTTATATCAAGCCAGGTTACTGGTTTCTCTTTTCCAGTACAATCAGACCACACTTTAATTTTCGAATTTTCATTTATTCACGGCTTGGAATTAGGATTTAAAATTTTTAGATCTAAAAATAGACATCCAGAGACAGTTGCTGTAATTTTTAAAGAAATTGCAGGCGTCTCTTTCTTAGTGCTTTAGGGCATAAGACTTCAGACACATTTTGCTGGTAAGCATTCCTGGAATTTAAGTACTATCTGACTTCAAAAATTCATTGTAATTAATCCGTATGTCCAAAAATTCTGAAAAATTGACAGAAGACGTATATGATCATGGTCTTTCTATAGTAAAAATTTCAACTGCCATCTAACAATTCTTGAGAAGTACAAAAAAGAGAGGCAAAGCAAATCCTAGAAAATTTTCAGATTAAGAAATATAAAATGTAATCATGAGAAAAAATAAAAATTTTACTCTAACAATAAAAAAATAGATATGTAAAAGAGAAATTTTACTCTAATAATAGATATGTAAAATAGATAAAAAGCAAGACGTGTGAAATCAACTGACCTAACCATATCAACGATGGAGATAATTTAAACAGGAGCTCGTGAGTTGGGCGTTCTCATCCTTTTATGCACATCATTATCTGAGACAATTCATCGAACATGTTGACGGCAATAGAAAAGAATAAACACAGTTCAACCATGGCGGATGTGAGGATGGGCGTTCCAAGAAGTGCTCAACCAGCTTCCCTGCCTTATTGTCAACACCTTCCGAGAATGGTCATCAGGTGGAGGGGCAGCGATCACGTCCAGGTCCATTGAGGCCTCGCACATCAGGCGATGAAGCACCTCGTGCACCTCTCCTCTCACCAGTTGCGACGAGTAAGGAATGGGAGGGGTGGCGACGGCGATGGTTAGGGCTCAGGAACTCAACAACGAACCTTGCTTGACCGACATTTATTTGGGAGAAATTGGAAAGGAGAAGTAGACCTCCTTTGTCTTCTTCTCAGACCCAATGGAAAAAAAATAAGAAAGGGGCGGAAGATATATGAAATTCAGAACTAATGTGAACTTTGGTGAAACGGATCATTTAATTGGTTGCTAGGTGCAGCACCATAATCTGATACAGAGTTAATGTTACAAAATCGAAACCATTTTAAGCACAGCAATTAGCCAATACGAAAGTTGTTTAGCGTGTCGTTAGCGATTAAAAAATTTTAACCTTGACACCCACACATCTTTATCTATATATATTTTAGATTTTAGATTACTTTGTTCTTTTTCTTCATCCGGGGGCATTATATCAGTTAGTTGAAAGATCCCGTTGACAGCCGCTGTCAACTACTTCTAAAAATACTTCTAAACAAAAAAAATCAGTTAGTTGAAAGATTCAATAGGATTTGTCATTTGTGCAATTGACGTGTGCACAGTACAGAAGACCAGACCAAAGCGTACCCGGCGGCAATCATGGCTCAATAATTAACAGAGAGCTCATCTCAATATATTATTATATATAAGAAGTAATACATATATATGTTGTAGCTGGTACCTCCATCTCCAAATCTTTCATTATCATTAATCTAGTGTTTGCAATCATGTCTCAGAACTTGTTGCCTTTCCCTTTTCTTCCCCTAATCCTTCTAACCATCAAAATCCCTAGCTCCTCGGCCGATGCAGATTGGCCTACTCCTCTCAATGTTGATTGTCCTGCAACATACACAGCAAGTTCAAAATACCTTAGTAACCTCCGAGAACTCCTTTCCACTCTCAACAAATCTGCGATGCAGGATTTATTCGACACCAAATCTGTAGGACAACCACCAAATCAAGTTTTTGGCCTCGCATTTTGTGAAGCTGATTTAGGTTTAAGTGGCTGTCAATCATGTGTGCAGAATTTAATCAACATGATTGATCAGAAATGCCCCGAAAGCATGAGCATGACCATATGGGACCTAATGTGCCTTGTTCGATACTCCAGCAAATATTTCCTCTCATCTATAGACAGTTATAGCTTTGTTTTTGTGGGTGACAATATATGGCTTAATCCATCCATAGATCCGGAAGCAAAGCGGTTCAATCTCTCATTCAACTGGCTAATGAATAACCTCAGCGATAGAGTGGCTTATCACAGTAAAAATAAGTTTGCTGTAGGTTCGATAAACTATGCCAATTCAAAAACTATATATGGTATGCAGCAGTGTACACCAGATCTCTCAAATGATACATGTCATCAATGCCTCCGATATCTGCTTGGGACCATTCCGGCCACCGTGGGTGCCTCGATAGGAGCCAGCATGTATACAAGAAGCTGCCTTATTCGATATGGACTTGCCATGTTCTACTCTGTTTTCGATCCAAATACAGAAACACTGCCGCCACTACCGTCTACACCTCTTCCTGTCAATAATCCTGACAATCATAACAAATCAGCAAAAGGTATCCTTTTCTGGCAGCACTTAAATTTCTTAATTTTTCTAATTCATACACATTGAAATTTTTATTCAATTCTGCCAAGTTCCTTTCAGACAAATTATTAGTAGTTGTAGAAATTAACGGTGCTATTGTATTTGTACATCAAACACAAAGAAATCAATCTGTCGTTAATTAATTAAATTACATGTGTCTGTCTTGCTCGTGTTTTTAATTGAGTTCCACTGGTCCAGCTGTACACGCTTGGAATATTCAACGTAAAGTATTTGTTTGATCCTTTCGGATTTGCGGTCTTGCTCCTAAACATGCAAAAGCATAAGAATTTTAATTTGTTTTTTTTTTCTGTTTTTTCTCTCTTTACCTTACTGATGCTAGTGAGGTTAAGCTAGCAAAAAAGTGGAAACCAGCCGGCTTAAAATTCCGAATTCCTCGATAACTGATGTTTTAAAAATCGAACCGGACGTGGAACTAGTGGAGCTCAACAGCGAGTCAAATTGATGTGATTTTATTAGATTCTTATAAAAGAGGCAAATAATATAAATTCATCATGTAAAAATAGTAATAAAATCATTTTTGTAAATGTGTGAACCCAAAAATGTATATTTTGGACTTCCAAAAGAAATAATGCATGAATTGTTTTTTTTTTTTAAAAAAAATATTCTTTGCATGTGTATATATTTTTTGCCTACTGGTGTATTGCCAAAAAATATATAAAAAAATCCGACGGTTCTGAGCCGATCCAGAGAAAACTATGAATTTGGACCGGACCACCCCGGCTCGGGCATTGACCGGGAGGTAGCAAATCTATGTAAACATGTCTCGTGATGACCCGTGAACCGAACTTGACCGGACAGTGAACCCGTGCTAAAGCTGCCTTAAACCTGTACCACAAACAAATCCACCCAAACCTAACGGCTAACTCGCCTAAACGTACGTTAATCCATGCTAAACTCACGCCTAACCCCACTAACTTGCGTTAAATCAAATTTAAATTAGACCACAAAATTATAATTATTTGTTCAATATATATTATTAAATGTAATATATTTATATATTTTTTTATGTGTATTTTTGTTATAAAAATATAAGTAAAGAAAAAACAAAAAAGAACAACATAAAAATAAAACCGTGGACCAAACCGTGATAACCCACTCAGGTTACATGGGCCGGATTAATCAAGGATTTTGACCAAGATTTGGGAGTGGATTCGTGGTGAACCGGACCGTCATAATCAGTCAATCCCTAGAGGACCAAACCATGATAAACCATAAACCCTTTGGAATTTAGATTGGACCATCCCGAACCGGACCGTAAGGTAATACACTACTTGTGTATTTCCTTACCTCGATAGGTAGGTGTTTGGTTACAAACCAAAAAATACAAAACAACAAAACAACATGTACATGAGCATCAGGGGCGAAGCCAAGGTGGTGGCCTTGGTGGGCTTGGCCTCCCCACATTTTTTTAATTTGACTAATATTTATAAGCTAAATTTAGTGAAAAAATTGGTAACTATGTAGAATGGCCCCTTCAAGAAAATAAAAGTTATACATTGGCCCCACTGAAGTTACTTTTCTGGCTTCGCCCTTGATGAGCATTTATAAGCTCCACTGCCACGTGCAATCTCATCTGAAATATGAACCAGCCTCCTTTAAGAAAAAATAGAAAAGAAAATTTGAATTGGCCGAAAGAAAAAATCCAGGGGCGGAGCCAGTAGGGGGGCAAGGGGGGGCCTGGCCGCCTAATATTTGAGAAAACCCAAGACTAGATATATATGATTATTTGAAGTCCAATGGGAGATCGCATATACCTGAGGTCCTCACCTCACGTTATTTACTTATTTCTTTGTATTTATTTGGGCCGTAATAAATAAACAATGTAACAAACAAGCCCATATTAGCCCCCCCCCGTCTCCTCTTCTGTTTCTGTGAATCCATTCCCAATTTCAGTTCACATACATAGCACGATAGCAACATAAGGAAGGGAAGGGAGCCGGAACGAAATCCTCGGCAGTCCTTTTAAGGACCGCTTGGGACAGCCGTTTCCTTTTTAATTTAATATATAAAAATTTTAAAATTGAAATGTCGAATCCAAACCGTTGATCTTGTTCAAATTAACTGGCGATGCGTTTTCATATAAGTTTTATAAAATTTGGAGTTGATTTGATACTTGATTAAGTGCTCAACAAATGAACGAACCTGGTTTGATTAATTCTAATACGTTCATAATTTGAGCACTTAAACAAGTATCAAATCAACTCCAAATTTTATAAAACTTATATGAAAACGCATCGCCCGTTAATTTGAACAAGATCAACGGTTTGGATTCGACATTTTAATTTTAAAATTTATACATATTAAATAAAATGGAAAACGACTGTCCCAAGCAGGACTGCTGAGGATGCGAGTCCGAAGGGAGCCTGGCTTGAGTAATAGAAACTGAAACTTGACTTGTGTTTTGTACTTTTGTTGAACAATGCTTATAAAAAGAGTTTTTGTTTCTTATCTGGTCTCTGGCATTTTTCCTGTTAGCATAAATAACTATTAACAGTTATTTCGTATTGAGCTAAGATTGCTAAGATTGTTATATTTGTAAGCACAGTCTAGATTGTTATTTTTTTTAATATTTTGACATTGGATGTCAGCCATTGCCCCCCCCCCCCCACCCACCCCCAAAGTCAACACTGAAAAAATCTGAACGATTTTATAAAAAATCGAATCGGACCTGTCAGTTTGATTGGTTCAAAAATGTGGGTCATTTGTTGGTCCAGTTTGTGGTCGAACCGACCAGTACGGTTTGGTTTTCAAAACATTCTCGGTAACCCAATAGTAGGTCGATCGATTATTTACAGTTTGCAGACCACTCGGTTTTAGATCATTTTCCTAGCTGATTATGGTTTGGTTCGGTTTCTGATTGAATCTGGTTATCGATCCGATATTAAAAATACTGATTTTAAATTTAATTACTAATAACAAACTTACGATTGAATCTGATTATCGATCCGATATTGAAAATACTGATTTTAAATTTAATTAGTGTAATAACAAACTTATGATTGACTACTGCTTATTTAGGGGCGTTCGACAACCACAGATTAGTATGGAATCAAGGTTAAATTCAGAACTTTTGACATTTATATGTTATCAAATTAATTTATTAACCTAGAAATTATATTAACCTCATACATGTAAAATGCCCCTTAAAAAGTAAAAGTATATTTTTTGTCAATAAAAATGAAAAGCTACATATGTATGCAGCAACAAATCATCGCCTCGCTTCTCTTTTCCTCAATCATAATTTGGACTACTTTTCTTACTCTATGGAAACGTACGCATATATACCGACTTCTTTTTTCTCTTTCCTTTTTCAGTGGTTTATAGGCATATAATTTATTCTTTCGCCTGTCGTAATTTGGACTAACTTTTCCTACTCTATGCACACGCATATATATACCGATATTTTCCCACTTTTCTTTTCCGGAGGTTTGGACATACAATTTGTACTTTCTAATTTATTCGTGTTGATTATAGGAATAAAGAAGAAAGTAGTTATTTTAATCATCTTGGCTGCTTCTGCATTGGTTTTTATCCTAATCGGTGCTGCTTGGATTTATCTGATAAGAATGAAAAGAGGATTAACAAAGAAATTATCAGGTATGCAAAATCTTTGTGATTGCTTCCCTTTCACACGTAAAATTTTGTTAATTTGTATTTAAGAAAAATTCCAATATTTTAATTTTTCCGTGTCATTAAATACTATAACATTAAGTACAATAACGGAGGGTTTTCGTCCAATGCATTTATTCTCATATTTTGAACCGATCAATCAAATTCGTTAAATGTGATCTCCATAATAAAAACTAGTATAATATATTAAATTTCATATTGAAATCTAGTCTAATATTGGACGGAATCCTCTGTCGAATGCATTGCATGTTAGTCTTTTAAAATAGTACTAATATATTTTAAATAATATTTATATTAAATTATTATTATTATTATTATTATTATTATTATTTTATATAAATTTAATTTTATATATAATTAATATTTTTTCATTGTGCCACAATCACCACTAATGGCAGCATCACATTTTCATTTGTGTTTCATATTTAAAATTTAAACATTGAATCTAATTCGTTAATCTTGTTCAATTCCACAAGAAATACGTTATCATGCAAAATTTAATTTAATTTTATATTAGATCAAGAGATAAAAAATGATTATTTTGTCTCATAGGTTAATTTTAATATGTTTATTTTTTTAATCTTTTGATTGAGCATTAAATGATCTCAAACATTTATAAAATTTTTTGGTAACCGGCCGCACATATATAGTTTGAATTGGAATTTTGGATTTAAAATTTTGAAATATAAAGATAAAGAATAAATGTGAGGTTGGTTTTTTATGGTATTCATAATTGTGGGATTGAAGCCCTTACCTTCAATTTCTATATACAATATGGTTATTGATGTTGTCTTATAACCGCTAACTATGTTATGTAGAGCAAAGTCTGCAAACTGTTAATATCATACCGTTCAGTTTCAAAGTTCTAAACGAAGCCACAAATAACTTCTCCAGTGAAAATATGCTCGGTCATGGTGGATTTGCGGAAGTCTATAAGGTATATTATATTTAGTCCCACACTCCCACGACTTTCTTATGTGTGATTTGTTTGCTAAGACTAGCCGAAAAAATTATAGTGAGATTTTCAAGCACTTATACCAGTTTTTATACTTTTTATTCTTGTGTGTGTGTGGGGGGGTGGGGGGGGGGGGGGGTGGGGGGGGCGGGGGGGGGGGGGGGGGGGGGGGGGGGGGGGGGGGGTTGGGGCCACATACAACATACACGCATATAAAAGCTCCTTTTAGAAACACAACACTCTCGTCCCACAAATTTGTGTCCTCTATTTGTGTAATAATTAATATAGTATTACGAAGATACATATTGATCCAAAATGCGATCTGGATGGTTGACATGAAAATATCTTTTTTTTGGGATCGGTCATTTGAAATTCTGAATTTGAGATGAGGTCGAGTTTGATGGAAATCCTCCTCATCCATATCGCTTTGATTTTAGCATTTCTCTATGTGTCTCTCTCTATATATTTTGTTTTAATAAATTAACTACCACCCTTAAATTACAGGGCTCGTTTGGATGGGTTAGGATTAGGCTATGAATAGCTAATCCGGGACTAAATTTGAGGAAAAACACTATTCACGGGACTAGTAGGAAGAGTACTATTCCGGGACTAAGAATGTTGTTTGGATGGTGAGTTTAGGAATAGCGTTGGGAAGTGTGAAAAGTAGAGAGAAAAGTGTTGTTGGGAAGAGTGTTGTTGGAAATTGTGTTAGTCCTGGAATTAGCTAATCCTGGAATTGGTAATTGCGTTTGGATGAAAAATTTAGTCCCGGAATAGGCTATTTCCGGAATTAGCCTATTCCCATGTGTTCCAAATGAGCCCACATGGAACACTAAAAGATGACAAAGAGTTAGCTGTGAAAAAATTCTATAGTAAGTCTGAAATGTTGCTGCCTAGGCTTGAGAGCGGAATAGCCATGATAGGCCGTCTCCAGCACACCAACCTTGTAAAACTGTTGGGATATTCTTTTGAAAATAATGAAAAGCTACTTGTTTACGAGTTTCTTCCTAATAGAAGTCTTAACAAAGTTCTCTTTGGTAAGTTTCACATACAAATTAATATTGAAATTTTTCTGGTAAGTTGTAACATATATAGCATATATGGCAGTCCAACTTATCTGATCGATATTTAACATATATGGTTATAATATGTGTTAGATCCCATGGGTCGGAAGCGATTGGTTTGGGAAAAGCGCTTCATGATCATTGAAGGTATATGTCGAGGTCTTCTTTACCTTCATCGAGACTCTGGAAAGAATATCATCCATCGTGATCTCAAACTGTCACGCTCAAGATAGGTAAATTTGGGGAAGAATTGAGAGAAAGTAAGAAGTAGAGAAGAAGAGAGAAGAAGAGATAAGAGGAGAACAAGAATAGATTTTATTTCAGAATTTTTCTTGCAAACATTCTCAGCTCAGACAGCTTCTATATAACGGATACAATCATTGAATAACAGTAAACAATACTCCATAAGTTCTACGACTAGTTTACAGACCAATAATATTCCAACACGTCAGCACAATTGTTAAATTCTAATCAGTACATAAGTAAATCTCTTCGCACATCTTCAGTTAGCACCAATCTTGATGTAATCACTACTATCCATCTTTAACGCCGTGATCTTCAATTGAGATAGGCCCCACACGTAACACTACTAGAATTACAGTTATCTGCTACGCCAAAAGGCGTCGGTAATCCGACACGATAAGCCGTTCGCGTCCCGTTAACGACGCGTGCTTAGGGACCCTGATAATCTAGCCGCAAATAATAAACTTCTGCGTCGCTGGGACGCGAATTATTAATTACGTCCTTAATTCTATTTTGATCGGCGTGCAATTAACGACGCATGTCTTGTCGTCCGACGGGTGATTCTGCTATCAAGCGCGTCTCTATTTAGAGCGCACTGTGTCGGTATACCGACGCCTTGCCTCAGGAACGCAGATAATATGTTGTCATATTTTAGCGGGTCCCACATTCCATTATAATCGACATTGCGACGCTGTTAATTACCGACCCTGGTAATATATTGTCATATTTTAGCGGGTCCCACATTCCATTATAGTCGACATTGCGACGCTGTTACTTACCGACCCTGATAATATATTGTCAGATTTTATCGGGTCCCACTTTAAATTGTTGTATGTGCGTTGCTATTTATTTGAATCCATGACGTCGCTATACCGACGCAATTATTAGTACTCACATCAATTTCATTTATACAGCCATTCAATTCCTCCTGGTACCAATTATGTACCACCACTTTCTGGTACCAATTATGTACCACAACTCATATTATTTAAATCATCACAGCTATTTGCAATTCACAAGCATACATATATTCTCATTGAACAAAAATTATATATATCATATTGCATTGAACTTAAAATCAACATCCAGAATACATGAGTTGGAAATATCAAACTTGCACATGTTTTGTTAAAAACTAGAATGGAAAACTACATAACATTTGCAAATAACTATCTACATAAAAAAAAAATTAAAAACTAGTATAAATCCTAATAACCATCCACATAATCGTGCTGAGTTTGCTCACGCGAAACATTGGTAACTAACTTCATGAACTCTCCCATACCATTTCCAAGGCCTGCTGATGATAAGAGCTCTTCATTTGTGGGCGTTTCTGCAGTTTGGTTGCCAATAGGTGGGATTCCAAATCTTCTATGTTGCTGAAATAAAAAATCAGTTAGCTATCACCCTAATAAAGCCTACTTCTATGTTGCCAACATTGTGCAGCTTGGCAGATGGTAAAATCCATTTCACCCTATATTTTGATGACCACATAAACATGTAGATAGGAACAACAGTAAAGAATCATTGTAACTAACCTAAAATTCAGTTTAAGAACCTAAACAAACTCATTAGGAACACTGGAACAATTCATTATAACTAGCCTCAGTTAAGAATCCACTTCAATTCCATTTTTAAGCAATTGCAACATCTAAAATTCATTCCAATTCATTTAACTATATAGCCTAAACAAACTCCTTATCTGTCCCCACACATCAACAGAATATTTCAGAACCTGAAATTTACTTAAACCTTAACTTTTAATAATCCATTAAATTACAGTATCACTCAGTTGTACTTACCATCATATTGATGGGCATGTTGACGGTTGGCATGATTTGCCCCAATTGCGCAAAGATTTGAGTAAACATAATCTGTGTCGTTGCATCACGCTCGGCATCCTTCCTCTCACGCTCTTAACGCTCTTTTGCGCGCTCCTCAGCATACTTCTGCTCACGGTCCTCCATCAATTTCTCAACCTCTTCCTTGGTGTAGACTGTTGCTACAGAGCTTGCCCCAAAGGATGAGTAGTTTGCGGGTCTGGCTCGAGTGTTTGCTTTTGTCGGCATGACAATCTTGTCGAACAAGCTTCCAAAGCCATAACTTCTTGTCCTATTTGCTTCACGAAATGCAGTCATCCAGAGTGTCTCCTTAGGCTTGTCTTGATACTCTGGATCCTGCTCCAACTCTTTTACTCGATCCTGAGCACATAATATTAATTTACAATTGTTGAGAAACATAGAAGTTATCTGATTTTTAATCTGAACAGATAGCTAACACATACCCAAACTAAAGTGATAGCTATCTGAGTGATAGCTAAAAAGCTGAACACATATTATTTGTTTAATCTGAACACATAACCAAACTAGAGTGATAGCTTACTATTTGTTCAGCAACACATACCCAAACTAGAGTCATAGCTAACTGATTTCTAATCTGAACACATAGCTAATAAAACTAGAATCCAAAAATATTTCTTACCCATATCTCTTGTTGTTTATCATCAAAAAATTGAATAGCATCTTCACTTGAAGCATCATCACTGCCATTCCCTTCCAGCTCACTTGTAGCATCATTCCTTTCATGACGAGTTTTCTTTTTCTTCTTAGGGACATGGAGGTGAATGTACAAGTCTCCATATTCTGGTTCCTGGTCAGTGTTATTATCTAATTTCTGCAATGAAACCCACATTATGTTAGCTGTAGTGAACATAATATATTTAGTGTTTAAATTTGGACAATGAACTACATTAACATTATAAATTTCATACCCATTTTTGCACATATCTAAATGTACTCATACTTCCTCCAGAATATTTTGCCACTTGGCCAGAGTTGGTTCTGTTTGCTTTTGCCTTTTCAGATAGCTTCTGCCATTCCTCTGAACCCCAGAGATCACACAAAGGTTCCCAATGTTCAGCACTTTTGCACCACACATGGATCTTCGTCTTCCATTTCTCAATGTCCATGCCAAATTCTTCCTTGCAATCCAGTCTGCATCGACGGAGCACATCCTTGAACCTTTTGGCAGCAATACTTTCAAGAACCTCCCGACACTTTTCAGGAGTTTCTGTCTCATCTGTGCACCTCCACCTGTAGCAAGTCTGCACAAAACAGTATGAAATAATATAAGTGATACCAGTGATTAAAAATCCAAGAATGCATTCCAGTTTGTAAATTTGTTAATTATTCTAGTTTTTTATAGTCATTTATATTTTATACTTTCTTTTGTCTTTAATTAGTCCTTTCTGATCAGGATAGGGAATGATTCACTTGTTTTATACATAAATCTGGAAATGAAACACAGAGATGGATACAGTTCCAAAACTATTGTAACAAAATCATTATTAATTTCAGTTTAAGAATCATTACTAATGTTACCACCTATGTTGCTGGACACCACCTATGTTACCAGCTATGTTCTATTATTGCTTGTTCCTACAGAGATGGAATGATTCACTTGTTTTAATACGAGGGAAGAACTCAAGATGTGGCATAAAAATTTACCAAAAACTGTTCTAGCACCAAAGCCTTTGCCTCAGCACTAAACTCATGGAAACTATTCCATGGCCCGTCAAAGTTTTCCATTGCCAGCTGGCAAATTGTGGTCGGAAGCTTGCTGCAAAATGGTAAGGAGTAGAACTCATGCATACCAACCGGCCAGACCAGAGGTCGATCGGTAAGCACACTAGTTGGCTCCCGCCTAGTGCTTCTTCCTCTCCCTCGACGTTTGAGTGCACCTTTTGGAGCCTCCCGACAGGGACCACCGCAGGGTCCTCCACAATTTGGAGCTGTTGCTGTTGTTGTTGCCCTGAATAGTTTGCGGGCCGACTCCTCTTCATTCCGGACTTGGTTACCATGATGCCCAATCTGTCATTTGTGCACAAAAACTAGTTTTCATTACTATATGACAATAAAGATCAGCTACCATATCCTACTATATCAAGAAGCTTATGCAAGTATAGAATGCACATGAGCATCCATATTGTACTATATGCATCTAATACACATCAGACAAGAGTTAGGATAAGACCAAAGATCATTGACAGGGCTTCATTTATTCATTTTTGGTCCTAATATTTTAAGTAAATTGGACACAAGCACAAGGAACCATAGATGGCTTAACAAAACCAATTATTTTGCTACTCAGAAGAATGCTTTACAAACATTGTTTATTTATCAATTACCCAAATTCTGGTCTTTAACCTATAGAGAGAATCAATGTTAAAGTAATGATGATACAGAAATTATACCTCCAGAAGTGGATAAGCTTACTTAACCTACAGAGAGAATCAATGTTAGAGAAACTATGACATAAATGATTTGATAAAAGTCATAACAAGGATTTTACATTAGTTCACTTCAAAATGCAATTTTCAGAATTGAAGACAAATTCATGTATTTTATATCTGAGGCTTCTAAGTTTTATCAGACCTAAGAAAGAATGGTATCAAATTGACAAAGCCATAATAAGGATTTTTGGTACATCAATTTTTTTTGTTACAACCTATGCTGTGACTACTAACCCCAACCATTTTCTTAACAGAACCAATAAAAAATAACCCAAAAATTTGATCTCATAGCAGTCGTTAAATAACAAAAATAGAGAGAAGAGAAATGAAGAAACCATACCTCCAAGACTATCCACCTTCTTTTATCCAGTCGATAAACAACCCATGAAATAAAGAAGAGAAAACAAGTGAGAAAAATTGGGTGAGAAAATATATGCAGAAAATTAGAAGAGAATATGTACCAGTCAATCCGAGCCGGAGGAACCAGTCAATCCGGATGGCGAGACAGAGCCGCCGAGGTCCCCACCTGTTGAGCAACCACCCCCGCATGAACAACACGAGCCCGAGCCGGAGGAACCAATCAATACGGATGGCGAGACAGAGCCGTCGAGGTCCCCACCTGTTGAGCAACCACCCCCGCATGAACAACACGAGCCCGAGCCGGAGGAACCAGTCAATCCGGATGGCGAGACAGAGCCGCCGAGGTCCCCACCTGTTGAGCAACCACCCACGCATGAACAACACGAGCCCGAGCCGGAGGTGTTAGGAAATGCTCATATTTTAATTTTAGATTAATTACAACTAATTAATCACTATTAACAACAAGCAAATCAATAGATCTAGTGCTAAAGCAATCACACATCCAATCAAGAGAGAAGGTAGGAGAAATTGTACCTCTCATGAAATTGTATTCATGAGGCTCGAATCCATGGCATGGGAGTCGATCGGGTGCGTGCTCCACCATCTCCACCATCTATGGCCGCCTCTAGCCCACCAAGGACCCACCACCAAGCTCAAAGAGAATGCTAGTTCTCTTGAACCTCTTGCTAATCACCTTGCTTCTCTTAATTAACTATTTAATGGAGAGGAAGAGAGGTGGGATGCTCAACACATGAGCTAAGAGAGGAAGGGAAGAGCCATGGAGAAGAGAGAAAAATCTCTCTTCTAGGTGGAGGCGCAAGGGAAGGGAGAGGAAGAGAGATGACGGCTAGGGTTTTCTCCCAAAGAGACCCCTTTATATAGCCAACCACTCTCATCCAATTTTCATACTATTTACAAGTATGCCATCCACCCTAAGAGGCCACCTAATGGGCTCTCTTGGGCCATCTTAATAAAAGGCCTTTATTCATTAATTCACCAATTAATGAATCTCCTTTAATTGTCTCTTCATTCTTTCTTAAATCGGGCCTTTAATTAACCAATTAAATAGAAGCCCAATTAGCTCAAACTAATTAAAGTAAGTTGAACATAATTAATTATTAACTCATTAATAATTAATCTATGATTAGCTAATGCATTAAATTGTTTCCATATGATCCTTTTAATTTAATTAATTATAACGGTTCATAACGGTATATAATTAATTAATTAACTTATCACATTTCACAATACACATTATTGTGAATAAACAATAAATGCACCAAGTGGTTAGAATCCTATTTGTGCGACCCTATTTGAGGATTTATACTATGTTGGCCATCGAAATAAATCGTTATTTATTTCCAATAATCATAAGCGGTATCTAGCAACACGTTATGATTCCCAATTCGTATAAATAATGTACCGTTACAATATCTCAATCCTGCATAAGAAATAAAAGTATTTCTTTGTTTGATTCTTATGTCACACGATATCTTTGTATAATCCAAGATAGGAATGTGTCATTCTTGCAGATTATACATTTCTTGATCTAGAGTTGATCGTCTAGTTTGCATGCATACGATCCAACTCCATCAAGGGGCCCAAACAGATATCATCACTCACTAGGTATACTAATGAGGGACATACGGTTTTCTTGATGAACAACTTTTCCCCGCACAATTCAAGAGAACATAAATAAAGTCCTTATAGCAGCCTTTATCAGGAATCAACGTTAGACGATATTTATTGAACCTATCCTCATGTGGAAAAGATGAACATCTCAAACTTAGAATCAAACTCATATGAAATAAACAATGACACATAACACAATCCATATGTTTATTTCATTGGGTCAAGTCCTGTACTATGTTCCAATAACATACACATATGCAATTAAGTTGGTAACTCCTTACCTATGATTTGTAGAACTTAATCATCACTTAACTTGCATACTAATCTTTTATGATAATTAATGTTCCTTGTTAATTATCAAGATTATGGACGATTTAGATTTATTATTGTCATTCTAATGAATGATCCACAGAGATCTACAATTCAGATCCTCAACCTGAATGATCTGTCAATAATAAACTCTAGGAACAAATGATCAAATATCATCATTAACATAAACTAAGAAAATAAGTCATTAAATATTGACTTCTAGGACATAACTCCAACAGGAGGAACCAGTCAATTCGGATGGCGAGACAGAGCCGCCGAGGTCCCCACCTGTTGAGCAACCACCCCCGCATGAACAACACGAGCCCGAGCCGGAGGAACCAGTCAATCCGGATGGCGAGACAGAGGATGAATTATACCAATCGATCATCAACTGGGATAATGGACAAAAGAGGGTTCGGCTTGTAGACAGACTCAGCACAATCTATCCAAATGATGATGTAATGGAGAATGAGGAGGATGAGGATGATGATGGAGGTCAGGAAGAACACAGCACTGACTCGGAGGATGAGATACCTCTCAGCCAGCTGTTGCGCCTCAGAAAAAGAAAGAGAGAGGTTACTGGGAATGCTAAGGGGAAAAAAAAAGAGAAAGGTCGAGGTCCGAGGAAGCCTAGGGATCATGCACCCCGCGAGTTCCGACCCAGTCTGAAGGTTGTTGGTGATGGGGAGTTTGAAGCCAACCCCAGATGCTGCAGAATACATGCTACAATCCGGATGCTTTTATTCGAGAACATACCACTCCCAGCCCGCTCCTATAACATGTTTCCAATTGAATTTAGGTCAACTGTACTGAAAAAGTTCCTGAAAATATATAAATGGGAACCAAATCAGAGTCGCCGGCGATGCATCAATGTTTTTGAAAGTATTGCTTCCGATGTTTATAGGGGTTCACTTGTTTCCTTACGGAAGCAATTTAGCAAGAAATACGGCGAAAGCCCATCATTATGGAAAGCCCACCCTCCTCAGTGGTGTACAAGTACGAAGAAGGTGCGGGTGTGGGAAGTTTTATGTGATTTGTATGAGACAGAGGGTTGGCAGGGGGTACGCAAAACTAATTCTGCCAACAAAGCTAAAGACGGTGGTGTAGCCAACCACGTGGCAGGATCTCGTAGCTATTGGTTAGTTTTTTTTTTTTTTGAGAAAAGGCTTTTTAAATAATGATGCCAAGTGAATATATAGGACAATTTATAATGCATACTTTTGTCATTTCTTCTTAGTTAAACTGACATATGCATTTCTTCTTAGTTAAAATCTGGAATATATACTGTGAGTCAGAGTGTTTCTAGTCTGCGGTTAAAAAGAAAAGCTATGTTTATTTTTTCTTTGTTCTCACATTTGCCAAATAGGAAAGCACTAATAGGGTTGGGAAAAGAAAAAGATAATACAAGCTAACAAAGAAAATGCTTGCTTTGTTTTGATGATCTGCTTGAACCGCGTTTTCACTTTTCACATGTCATGCTTGTTCACTGGTCAACTGTCAAAAGTTGTTGTCTAGGAGAGTAGGTTGCATTTAGGCTTGTCCAATGTAAAATCCAGAGTTTACGTGTCTGCTTCTGTCATACAGTAAGCTGTCAACTTATACACAACTTACCTAAATTGTGACCAATGATGTTTGTACTACAGATCAAAGAAAATCCAGCTGGAGTAACATCCAAGGATGTATTTGATAAAATGCACAAGAAGGTGCTGCCAGATGGTACATCTGTCTATTCGAATGCCAGGGTAGCTGATGTGGCGGTATTATTTCTTTTGTAAATTATTATTCTCACTATAGAGTTCACAGACCATACAGAACATTCAACATCAGAAATTTTAAATTAAACTTGAACAAAGTAGTATAGCTCCTCTGAATTGTAAATGTAGTAAAACCTAAAGAATCATAATGGCTAAAACTTAGGTCCTGCCGGTACTTAAATTGCACGGAGGAACCACTACTGAAAGGATCAACACCAAAACTGACACAAAGGCAAATAAACACAATTAAATACCCCTATATTTTCCTATAATTGAATATCTGCCTGACCCTCTAATCTTTACTATCATTTTTATTGGTTGCATATATAGACGACCTACGATTTCTTAAAGTCCCTTCCTGAGGCCGAGGGCACAAAAGATGATGTATTATGGAAGGAAGCTTCTGGTAGTGAACCGAGGAAGGGGATCTTCGGTTTTGGATTTCGATCAATCACACAAGAGGATCCCCAGCACTTCATGTATTCCATGACCGCCCGTGCCAACAAAAGCACAGACGAGGATGCACCTCGAGAGAGGGAAAGTGAGAAGGGAATTGAAGCTAAATTTGCTGAAATGGAAAAGCGACACAAGGCAGAGTTAGATGAAATGGAAAAGAGACACAACGAAAAGATGAGTGAAATGCTCAAACGGTTTGATAAGTTGGAGTCACTTTATAATGCTGCAAATCAAAATTCCAACCAAGATGGTGGTAATTAATTGACTGATGTTGTATGTTGTAATCTGTGTTGTATGTTGTATGTTTAGATTATATGTGGTAATCTGTGTTGTATGTTGTAATCTGTGGGATAAAACTGGGATTAATGAAACTGGGTGTAGTCAGGTAAAGATGGTCTATGGTTAGTGAACAGTTTGTCTTTTAATGGTTAGTGAAACTGTGTTTTCATCCTATACATGTATTACTCTTTATATGCTCGTTTAGAAACTACATGTTTTGAGTTTGCACCACAAATGCAGCTCTCTCATTAGCTGTATAAAATGTTTTGAGTTTGCACCACAATTTTCAGTCCGTCTAGGGTTTCAATCTATCAGGTCACTTTTAGGAAGGGTTCTGAGCCTTTTAAAAAAAAAAGTGATACATTAATAATTGTAGACACATCATTTTTTAATTTCTCATAACTTTAATATATCCATTTTTCAATTTTAGAAACATCATTCAACGGAATAAAAAGGCTAAAATAATTTTCAATGAATCCCACACATCTGTAACTAGAAAAATCGCAATAAATTAAATATAATTTAATTTTCAATTATATGTGATACAAACAACCAACAAGGGAGAACAGTAAGCCAGTTGCGCAGAAGGTCTTGCGTTATCTGCCTATCACTCCGAGACTGCAGAGGTTATACATGACCCGTGCAACTGCAGAGAAGATGCGGTGGCACAAAGAAGGTGTTAGGGAGAAACCTGGAATTATGTACCATCCTTCAGATGCGGAGGCTTGAAAAAGGTTTGACGAGGTCCACCCTGAGTTTGCTTCGGAGGCCCGTAATGTTCGTTTGGGACTGGCAACCGATGGTTTTGCTCCGTTCAACATAGGTGGACCACATTACACTTGTTGGCCAGTGGTTTGTTATCCTTTGAATCTCTCGCCTGATACAGTCATGAAGCGAGAGAATATGTTCTTAACCCTCGTGATACCTGGACCGGATCACCCGGGTCGAGACATAGATGTATTTCTTGAGCCATTGATTGATGAATTGAAAGAATTGTGGTCAGTCGGAATTGACACGTACGATGTCTCCTTGAAGGAGAATTTCAGAATGAAGGCGGCTCTGACATGGACGGTCAATGATTTTCTGGCGTATTCGGTGCTGTCTGGGTGGATGACTGCTGGTGCACTAGCATGCCCGTGTTGTATGGGCAAAACTAAGGCATTTCGGCTACCGAAGGGTGGTAAAAATTCCTGGTTCGACAGTCATAGGAAGTTTTTGCCCGAGAACCATCAATTTAGAGGTGACAAGAAAAAGTTCATTAAAGGTAGAGCTGTGCGAGATCCAATTCCACAGCTTCTCCTTGATGGGTCGGATGTACGAAGGGTGGTGGAAGCGCTTCCAGATTTCAATTGGGAAAGGATACACCTTTGAATCAATTTCCAGGGTACGAAGAATATCATAATTGGACCAAGAAATCTATCTTCTGGCAATTAGAGTATTGGCAGGATAATATGATAAGACACAACATTGATTTGATGCATTGGGAGAATAATGTTGGTGGAAATGTCGTATACACCGTGTGGGATGTTCCAAATAAAACAAAGGATAATGCAAAAGCCCGTAAAGACTTGGAAAAGATCTGTGATCGCCCCGAGCTACATCTCACCGAAGGAGACAGCAAAAAACCAAGGGCGAAATTTGCTTTAGATCGTAAAGAAAAGCTAGAGATTCTCAAGTGGCTGAAAGATGTAAAGTTCCCAGATGGATATGCATCTAACTTGTCAAAATGTGTGAACCTCACCACTTGCACTTTCAATGGGTTGAAAAGTCATGACATGCACATCTTGGTCGAGCGCATACTCCCGGTTGCACTTCGTGGTTACATACCAGATTCTATGTGGGAGGCTTTCACAGATTTATCCAATTTCTGCAAGGAGGTTTGTGCAAGAGAGTTGGACCCGGTACGCCTCAAACAGTTAGAACAAGAAGCAGTTGTTATATTGTGCAAGCTTGAAAGGTTTCTTCCACCAGCATTTTTTGACAGTATGGAGCATCTCCTCCTTCATGTTCCCTATGAGGCTAGAGTGGGCGGCCCTGCAAATTGTCGGTGGATGTATCCAGTAGAAAGGTATGCTCTATCACATTTTAAGCTGTTTGTATATGTATGTATTGAATCACATATAATCGATTAACTCTCGTCTTTATTGACACTTGTCAAATATACTCTTATCTATAGGCGTATCAAAGAGGCGAGGAAAAGAGTCACCAACAAGGCGCGCGTGGAGGGGTCAATTGCCGAACACAGGAGGTACCTGATTATTGCAAGTCATACTTTGCCTATGATTCCGGCTCAAGAGTTGTGAATGGCGAAACTGAAAATGCCGATTGCCCTATGGATGTCGACAGCCTTATGGAAGATCGGTTGTCCGTCTTCAGCTATCCAGGGCGTGCTCTTACTCGAGGTGATAAGAAGACATTGAACCTCCAGGACTTTAACAAGGCAAAACTCTGCGTCCTCTACAATTGCCCTGAGATAAAGCCTTATCTAGAGTACAATTCTAATTTTAACTCAATATTCATATATCTTACTCTCGAGTACAAATTAAGATACTTGATACTTAGAGCTAACATTAATTTCTTATAATATTCCGTAGGAGATATACTGAGCAAATCAAAAGGACGAGACGGCCGGCAAATGATAGCATTCTACAAAAGATTGTAGATAAGGATTTTCCTACATGGTTGAGAAGGACGGTTTTGGATGAGCCTGATCCTAATCCTAACATTAAAAGTCTATGTCTTGAACCAAGTCGAGAATACCATTCCTATGGGGCATATGAAGTTAACGGGTTTGTTTTCCATACTAAAACTCATGGGAAAACTAAATCCAGAAATAATACCGGGGTATGCATCAAGGGAGAGTCGGATGGTGCGGGAGAACTTGATTATTATGGAATTTTAGACGATATTGTTGAACTCAAGTATAGCGGATTTGACAATAAAGTTGTCCTATTCAAGTGTCATTGGTTTGATGTAACAAATGGTGTCAAGATAGACAAAAAACATGGATTGGTCGAAGTCAAACACAAGTCTAAGCTCTTGCCTGATGAACCATTCGGCTTAGCAGCCCAAGCATTGCAAGTGTATTATCTTTCGTATCCATCGAAGAAGAGAAGTGATTGGTGGGTTGTGTACAAGTGCAATAGAAAGCGACAGTTTCTTTCTGGTGATAGCAACCCAACTGAAGAAGATGATTTTTTTCAAGAAGACTCAACTAATCAGTTCGATGGTTCGTTTGACGAAGGGATGGACATGCTTGATCTTTTGGCTCAAACAGGTGTTGAGGACCCAGTCGACCCTACTGAGCTCTCCAACTCAAACCATGAATCATCACAACTACCTGATCATGACATGTTCATTGCAAGTGAGGAATATGAAGATGACACTCCTGTTACAAATTTAGATGACATTGAAGATGACTGGTATTTATCTATCTAGTTATTGTAGTTCCATTTGAAATACTTTAGAATACTATTGACAAACATGGTAGTCCTTGCATCATTTATTTACATTCGTGCATTTTATACTCTTCCAAGTTTAGAGACAATTATGATATTATGTTACTTCAAAATAATACATTACTTTTTGGTTCCTATGTAACACTTGCTGCATTTTGATTTTGTCTACCAGGTGATGACTCACTCTTACACTTCGAAAAATGTGGTGTAGAAGGAACTTGATGGATGTAACATTTTGTATTTGTGTTGCATTTTTATTTGATTGATGGATGTTATATTAAGAATTCTCTCCAAATATATTTGTGGCTTACTTGTTAATGGATATTTCGATATTGCTTTATGTATACTGTGTATTGGGATCCTGGGCTCATGTATGCTGTGAATTCGGGTATTGGGTTTATATATGATGTGAATGGACGGTATTGAAATTGGTAAACAGCAGAAAACGAAGTAATGTCTATATACGTCGGTACACTGACACGTTAGATTACCAAGTCATTTTAATTTAAATAATTCAGTAATTTGTTTATTTGCGTTGCTATTGATATGTGTCAACTAGCGACTCTAATGAAGTTTAGATTACGTGCCTGTTAGAAATAAAATCAGCGTCTCTGTCTGAAAATGATTTGGTGTCCTAACTAATAGGCGTTCCTTTGATATGTGTCGGACTACCGACGTGAATGAGTTTCATGTTATCCGCGTCCCTACAGAGAAATTGATAGCGTCTCTGTATACAATATGCGTGCGTCCTAACTAATATGTGTCGGCCTAACGACGCCTATTTAAAGTCCTCCCGCCCGCTTTTCTCTTTCAACGTCCTTGCTTTATTTTGGGACACAGATACGTTGGTGTTCCGACGCGGAAAATCCAAATTCTAGTAGTGTAACGACCTTCTTGACAGAATCACCTTGTTCCGTCACTTCTTCAGTAAACTCCATTCCCTCTATTGGATTGACCGAGTCAATGCTCCCAACGGTCACCAGCACTGTTGGGTCTGACACAAACCTGAAAATATCTTGCTGGATAGAGATATGACTCCCAAAATAGCAGATTTTGATCTTGCAAAGACTTTTGACATAGAAAACACGCATGAGAATACTGAATTTGGAGGCGGCACATTGTAACTATTGTTTATGTTCTTCTAAAAAAAAAAGTTATATTGTTTTAAATATTGAGCAGAAATTATATATATAAACATACTTTTTGTTATGGTATATATGAATATGACCTTCTTTTTCAATATAAACATATTTTTGTAGTGGATACATGGCACCAGAATTGAGCAGACACGGCAGATTCTCAACAAAATCTGATATCTACAGCTATGGGGTTATGGTCTTGGAGATCGTGACTGGAGAGCAAATCAGCAAATTTGAAGAATCAAGTCGTGCAATGAGTCTTGTAGATTATGTAAGTACAAAGATAATATTGATGTTATGACTCATAAACCAACCGGTAATAAAATAAATCACAAACAAGAACTTGTTTTATACATATATATACTTCCAAATTAATAAACTACTTAATTAATTACTTTAATTTGATAAAGGTATGGAAGCACTGGAATGCTAAGGCAGCATTAGCAGTGGTTGATCCATACATGAGCAATGAGTATCAAAGAGAGGATGCAGTGAAGAGCATTCAAGTAGGGCTTCTTTGTGTACAAAGCGACCCTGTGAAGAGACCGAGCATGCAGGAGGTGCTGGTGATGCTCCATAACAACCGAGAATCACTTCCGGTTCCTTCTAATCCAGGGTACCTAAGCCAGCATCTGATCTTTCCACTTAAGTCAACCACGGATGAAGCACTAATCTCTGAAGAAATGCCATAGCTAGCCTACTGGCATGGTTCTAGTGTGTAAATTTCTATGACTTATACCTATATAGTGCTTTATTAAGGGTAAATATAGATTTTACAAAACTTTAAAGAATCACATAAGATCAGATTCTCTATATGAATATTGAACTTAATTATTCCATTTATTTAGCAAATGTTGTCTTCGGTCAATGGACTAAAAGTTAGTTCATATATCTAATGTTTCTACTTATAAATGATTGTTTATTTTAGTCAGGCATTCACAGACTTCAAAAATTTAAAAATCAGACCGGACCGAATTAACTAGCCAGATAATTACCAGTACGGTAGTTCACCAATTGGACCGGTCGAACTGCAGGTAGATAGTGGCAGCTGGAGAAGCTGGTGGAATATGGGAAATGGGGCAGCTGGTGGTAGCAGTCCATAAAAAGTGGAATTAGACCATTTAAAATTGCCGGTCCGATTCGATTTTTGGAACACTGCATGCATATAACGTCAATTCAATAATGGGATAAATTCAAGATGCTCCTTTATGTTTTGTTTCCCATATACATCATTGTGTTTGATATAGTGTTCAGTAACTCTGAAACAAAACAAATTGAAAAAGAGGCTAATTTAGAATAGTTATCATAACATAAGTTTTCGCTACGTACCTCCCTCACTACGCGAAATTTTCTATTCTGTAACGTTCAAAAAAAGGGATCTGTAACGTTTATGGGCACGTTACAGTACCCTCCGTCACAAAATTAAAAAGCGTTACGAATCTGTAACGCCTTTTATGAAATAGGCGTCACAGATCTGTAACGCCTTTTAGTTAATAGACGTCACAGATCTGTAACGCCTATTTCCTAAAAGGCGTTACAGATTGCTGCTTTAAATATTTTAAATTTCTTTATACGTTGCCTTTTGTAACGTCTTTAACGAAATAGACGTCACAGATCTGTGACGTCTATTTCTAATAGACGTTACAGAAGTTCCGGAATTATATTTTTTATTTATTTTATTCCTTTTCCCATTAAACCTTTTGTAACGCCTAATAGTTATTAAACGTCATAAATCTGTGACGGTTTTTTGATAATAAACGTTACAAATTTATAAAATGTTTTTTTTTGTACAAGCGATATTCTGTGGCTAGCCCCATATTGCTAGCCGTATCAACTGGTACATTGATTTTCAATGTACCAAAACAGATTCACATATCAAGCACACATATTCATCATGCAATCCATATCAAGCACATATCAAATGAAAAAAAACCAATTAAGATATCAATTTTATTTACAAATGTACGACAAATTAAGTTATCCAAACACATTCGAATACATGAATTCCATAAGTTCATCGACGACTTCTCCAATGTTTTCTTTCGTAAATGGTTTTCCAACTGGATCGATTTGCTACAATATTTGATTTAACAAAAACAATAGAAAACATCATATTAGTTGATATCATAAATTCCCAAACTATTTGATTTTTATGAAACCCTAAATCCTAAGCCTAAGTTAATTATATTATACTACCGGATTTATTTGAAAGTTTGTTAATTATCAAACCCTAAATAAGCCACATCAAATTGTATCTAAACCTTAAACCCCTAAATCCAAAACCGTAAACCCTAATCCTATATTATTTGGTAAACGGCTATTAAACTCTAAATATGAAAATGCAATACCTTGGGTAGTTCTCCAACTCCTCTCACATAGAATAATAATTGTCTCATGGCACACATTGTGAAGTATCCACACTCTGTATTGTCATTTTGCTTCGGAGCCTGAAAATCACAATTCAAACAAATAGTTGATTAGAAAATTGGACTAGTTTCAGAAATTTTAATCTCTAAATTCTAAATCCATAAGATATCGTTAACGTACCTTCAATTCGTACCAGCGTAATATATTAGCTTTACGTATAGCCTTGCCAGTCTTCTCCATCTTGTAAAATTTGTATGCCCTACATGCAATTCAATTAATTAAATTAGATTTAATTTATATATATATAGTTATTTTCCACAATATCAAATTGTCTATTTAGAATCTAAAACTTACGTTGTTATAAACGGCCTAATTACTAATTGATCTATGGGATTGTCGCGTACCAAGGAATCCACATAATATACTCTCTCTTTGTGGACATCAACAACAATGACTGTCCAATGAAACCTGTAATACATATAAATTATTAATGAATTGAAAGGAAACTAATAATTGAGTTTAATAATTGGTCTTACCTCTGATTATACGGCAAAATAAAGTATTGGCACTCCGGATTTTCTGAGAACGTCCTCTTCATGTAACTCACATTAGAATCTTCGTTGGCATTCCAGGTTATTTCAGCTAGTTTATCCGGATCCCATATGGTGATGCTTTTAGAAAACCCAACTTCTTTAGAAAGTTCGATCATCCAATACCTGCATTTATCCAAGACTTCAATATGTTTCCAATTAAATCGAATATTGAGAAAAAAACAAAGTTTGAAAATCACATACCAGGAGTATATCTTGATCATCGATACGTTTAAGCATTCTCGTTTGAAACACTCGACAATATCTCCCAAGTTAAACATGAAGAGACCATTCTCGTGCGTACCCCAAGGGTCGCAATCATGCACCTCAATCGTCTCCTCTCCGACCGGTATAAACTTCAACACCGAGTATAGTTTTCGCTCGGCTTTAGAGAGTTTGGCCAAATATTTGGGCTCGAGAAGCTCGCCGCGATTAATCATGGATACCTCACTCGCGACCTTCTTCGCCCTCTCTATCTCTTTCGTCCCCTTCCCCTTCTCCATCGGCTTCTTCCCCTTTCCAATCGGATTTTGTTGGCTAATTTTCTGTATTCAATGTTTTCAATTAATTAGTTTTACATCAATTAATTTGATGTTTTCAATTTTGTCAAGTATTAATATGAAATTGTAGAAAGTGTGAAATAAAATTGTGATACCTTTTGTCGTGGCTCCACATCAACTGACGGTCACGCGAATAGCCCTCCTAAATTCGAGCCTAGTTGTTCATCTGACGGTTTAGGGAGGTACCAATCTCGAAATTCGTCGCCACATTTTACAAGATGGACATAAGTCTCAGTTGCAAGTAGGGGCTCGTTGTGTACCATCTGACCCACCTGTGACGGTATAATGAACCCATTGGCCACGTGAACACGGCTTCCATCCTTACAATGCAAAAACAGATGACATTCAACTTGTTCCTGAAATTGCAAATAGATTTAGTTAGATTTTTTATTTACAAAATCATAATGTTCCAAAAATTGCAAATAAATTGATATCTTCATAAAGTTGATAAGTTGAAATCAACCTGACCACCGGCACTCGGATCCGGAGGAACGTAGTTTGAACCAACACCTCTAGGCATTGCAGAGTCCACCTCGACCGACAAAACATGAGGTGACATTTGTAAAAATTGCGGTGGAAGTTCAGGTATTTGCACTCCATTCATGACAAACCAAGTCGTCATCTGCTGAAAAGCCTGCTGAGTAGCCTGCTGAGTCCACTCATTTTTCATTTCCTCCCTCACCTCATCCTTTAATTCATTTTTACATCTCTCAGTCACCGCATCCATCAAAGCTGTAATCTGGATCGGTGTCATGCAACCTTCATGCACATCTTTTCTAGGTCTTCTCCCATACAAATTTGTCTGATTGGTCCATCCAGGGGCACCTCTTGTTCTACCAGAATAATCAGGTCTTCCAACCGCCTTACTCAAAACTTCTCTCTCCTCGATTGTCCCAGAATTAAATTCTTGAGACAACGTCACAGACCGACCGAATGCCTCAATAGTCGCTGTATCACCTGAGTTGAAGGTGTAAGAACCTGCATTCAAATCACATTTATAAGTGAAATAATGAAAGAACATTTAATATGAAATCAGATTAGTCGAACGTGAAAGAACATTTAATAATGAAAGAACATTAAGTACCTTCTGTCCCAGAAGACACGGCTCTACCCATGAAATACTGAGCACTCCTCGGTTCCAAATCGCCGATGGTGATACTTGTGGAACCGACCCCCTCTGAATTACCTGGTATGGTAATCGTGTCTGTAGGTTTGAATTTACCTTTTTGTCCTTTGTAGCCGGAAGAACCCAGCCTGTGAACCTCTTTGTGTTGCTGTCTCAACAACTTCCCTTTTAGTCTTTTTTGCTGATATTCCTCACTTGTCTTCTTGGCGTAGAATGCATCCCATTCCTTCTTTGAAAATGGGTATACGTCCCATGCATTCTTTGGATTTTCATTGTCAATGAAATCTGTCACAAGCCTACTTCTAAAGGCCCTATGAGCTCTACCCATCATAGTTAAGACTTTCTTCTGGTGTTTATTATCGCTTATGTTGAATGTACTCTGCAATAATAATAGTTACAAGTTAGGAAATTGCAAAAATGTAATGATAGTTACAAGTTAGGAAATTGCCAAAATATAATAGTTACAAGTCAGGAAATTACCTTGACATCCTCCCACAACTCCTTCCTCTGTTCTTTTGAAACTTCTTTATTCCAATCATCAACTAAGATTGACACTCTTGCCTTAGCGAGATATGCACAGTATGTACTGAATTTCGCAACTGTGCCTTTCTGAGTACTAGTTGGCACTCCATCTTTGTCGAATGTAATTTTGAACACGAACCCATTTTGCCTTAGTCGTCTAAATTCCTCCATGTTGGTCCTACTTCTTTTATTCTGACCCGTCCCTTCGTCCACTTCTTCTTCCATGTTAGCCTGTTCATCATATTCTCTTTCTTCTCCAGAAGACATCTATTAAATGATTGTAATTAAATAACAATTGCAAATGATAGCAAATAAGTAGATAACTAAGTAGATAAACAATTGACACAAGCAGTTAACACAAGCACAAATAAGTAGATAAACACTAGAACAAGCACAAACATTTAAACACTAGAAGAAGTTCATAAACATAAGTTCATAAGTTCATAAAACAATCCTAAAACAATCCTAAAACAAGCACAAACATAAGTTCATAAACCCTAAATTTAAACATAAAGTTCATAAACCCTAAATCCTACTCCTTGTCATCCTCCTCCTTCTTCTCCTCCTTAGTCTTACTAGAGCCACCCTCGTCCTTCTCCTCCTTGTCCTCGCTTGGGGCCTTTTCATACGGTTCCTCGTCCTTCTCCCTGCCACATCCCACTGGAAAACGGCGTACAGCCGATACACTCCTTCTCTTAATAGGCGCTGTTATTTTTCGGCCGAAATAAGTATACGACTCCTCTTCTTTTTGAACCTCCTTAACAATGTCCTTCTCCTTGTCCGAAACAATCTTCTTGTTATTCTCCATCTAAACCCAATAACAATTTCAAATTACAATCAAAAAGGTCGTATATAGATATTTTTTTATAAAATTTTGACATAACCTCCCCTATATATATATAGTTTTACCATTTTAACATTTCAAAATTAATATAACAGCCCCCATAGCCGCATTATAGCCCCATAACAGCCCATTATATCCCACAACAGCCCCATTATATCCCATAACAGCCCCGTAACATTTATCAAGCAAATTCAATCCATAAATTAAAATTAGATGCGAAATAAATTATCAACAAAGCTAGCAGTCCTAAAAATAATTATTATGCAAAACAGCCCCTCTAAATTTCATTATCCATACAAATTTAATTGATAACAGCCCCTAATTTATGCAAAACAGCCCCTAATTTCAGATAAAAATTATTCAACTTGCAAAACAGCCCCTAATTTATGCATAACAGCCCCTAATTTCAGATAAAAATATTAAACTTGCAAAACAGCCCCTAATTTATGCATAACAACCCCTAATTTCAGATAAAAAATATTCAACTTGCAAAACAGCCCCTAACAGCCACAAAATTTGCATAACAACCCACAAAATTTATAAACCCCACAAAATTTGCAAAACAGCCCCTATTCAACTTGCAAAACAGCCCCTAACAGCCACAAAATTTGCATAACAGCCCACAAAATTTATAAACCCCACAAAATTTGCAAAACAGCCCCTGAAAATTGCACAATAGTCCTAAAAATTGCAAACAACCCCATAAAATTTTGCAAACAACCCCATAAAATTTTGCAAACAGGCCCACAACAGTCCTAAAATTAATTTTAACGTAAGAGGAAGAGGAGAGGGAGATCGAACCTTGAGTCGCTGTCGAGGAGTCGCTGTCGCTGTGGAGGAGTCGCTGTCGAGGAGAAGGCTTGAGTCGCTGTCGAGGAGTCCCTGTCGAGGAGCTGGGAGAATTAATTTTAAAAGGAAGAGGAGAGAGGAAGCTAGAGGAGAGAGTAGCGGCGGATCTAACCTTGAGTCGCTGTCGAGAGAAGCGACGGATCGAGAGAGAGTTAGCGGCGGAGATCGAGAGAGAGTAGCGGCGGAGAGAGTGAAAGAGAGTTAATTCGAGGTACTTAGAGAAATTTTGAGAATGCTCGACAGAGAGATAGGCGCGCGGCTTTCCTTTTTTACCTAGATTTTCTATAAACCTTCTGTAACGTCTATTAGAAAATAGGCGTCACAGATCTGTAACGTCTATTTCCTAATAGGCGTTACAGAAGGCTTTCAATATTTTTCCCAACCGCTCCAGTAGAGAAATAAAAATTCCCAAATACCTTCTGTAACGCCTATTAGGAAATAGACGTTACAAATCTGTGACGCCTATTTCCTAATAGGCGTTACAGAATCGTTTTAAATTTTTTGGGTTTTGGGTTTGATATTCCCGAAACGCGATAATTAAATTCCAATAATTAAATTTCATTTAAATTCCATTTTTTCATCCCGAAGCGAATTTCATCTGGTTTTGTTTTTAATAATTAACTTTTAGTTTTTATTTTCCATTTAAAATTCTATTTAATTTTATTACATTTGGTTTCTTTTAATTTTCAATAATTACGTTTAGGTTTTATTTTTCCATTTAAAATTCCATTTAATTTTTTTACATTGAGAATACTTACTAAAAATGAAAATGAAAATACTTACATTGAGACATATAACTAAAAATGAAAATACATATTACTAAAAATAAAAATGAAAATACATATTACCAAAAATACCACTAAAATTACAAAATTTGAACCAATTAACGACCTGCAAAAATAATACAAAAATGTAAGTATCAAAAATTATAAAAATAAAACATCGTTTGAAATAATAAAATTCAAAATTGGATTGATATAGTAACTCACATGGGATATCTTATGCATCTGCTTTCTTCTTTTTCTTTCGCTTACTGACTCACACGCCTTCCGTGTTGTCTGCACACTTGTGACTGATCGATACTGGTTGTGATGCATCATCGATACCGGTGGAAAATGGAGGTGTTTCCTCAAAGTGGTCGTATGCTTCTTCGTCCACAACACCTCCAACACCAACAATGCTTCTCTTTCCAGACAAAACAACATGTCGTCTCTTGTCGGATGGATCTTCAACGTAGAACACTTGCATGGCTTGCTTATTTGCAAGTATAAAAGGGTCGTCTCCATAAGCCCTTTTTTTGAAGTCCACAAGTATGAACCCATTTCTGTCTTTTCTGACTCCACCGTGAAGGTTGTCGATCCATGCACACTTGAATAAGATCTTGAATTTCATGTAATCTAGTTCCCAAATCTCCTCAATCCACCCATAATAAGTAGCAGATTTTTCATTATTACTAGACAAAGCTACAACTGACACTCCACTATTTTGTACGGTGCTTTTACCATCCTGGTTCTTTGTGTACCAGGTAAATCCATTCAAGTCATACCCTTGGTAGGTTTCGACAACCGAATCAGGACCATTAGATAACCATTTCACGGTTTCATTGACCTCGGTTCCTTCTTTCAACTGGGACTCTACCTTTTCTTTAAACCAATCCACAAATTTTAGTTCATGCTCTGTATTAATAACATTTTCATTGTAAGATGGGTGTTGTTTGCGTATCTCGGCTACATGCATTTTAATGTAAGGAGTAACAACAGTAAGGTGTTGTAGGACTTTCATGTGTGCTTTTGTTCTCATATCAAGACCCACTCTACAAGTTTTGGCTCCAATAGTACATTTTCCTTCAAGTCTACCCTCATGCCGAGACTTTGGAAGGCCGATAGATTGAACATCTTCCAAGTAATCAGTATAATACTCAATAACCTCCTCGGCAACATATCCTTCCACTATACTTCCTTCTGGTTTAGATCGGCTACGTACTAGCCCTTTCAATTGGCCCATTGCTCTTTCGAAAGGATACATGTACCGTAGAAATACTGGACCGCACATTTTGATCTCCCTAACCAGATGGATGGTCAAATGCACCATGGAGTCAAAAAATGACGGTGGAAAATACATCTCCAGCTCGCATAGGGTAGAAATAACATCATGCTGTAACTTGTCCATTTTGACTGGATCGATCACCTTACAGCAAATTTCATTGAAAAAATAGCACAACTTAGTCAGAGTCTTTCTCACTTCTTCCTTCAGAATTCCTCTGATTGCGACCGGAAGTAAAACGGTCAGCAAGACGTGATAATCATGTGATTTCATACCGATCAATTTGTTATCATTCATAGACACTTTTCTGGAAATATTTGAGCAATAACCCGAAGGAACCTTAATGTGCTTCAGGCAACCCAACAAGCTTTTTTTCTCTTCCTTGGTTAAATTAAATTGTGCTGCAGGTAGCCAATTTTGTTTATTACCCTTATCTTGTGCTGCTAAATCCTTACGGATTTCCATTTCAACCATGTCCTTCCTTGCATTCACGCCATCTTTATTTTTTCCTTGAATTTCCAACAGGCAACCAATCAAAGCTTCACATATGTTCTTGATTATGTGCATCGCATCTAGGCAATGCCTAATCTCCAGAAACTGCCAATATTCAAAATCCCAGAAAATAGACTTCTTCTTCCATATCCCTTTCGGAATCTCATTTGCAAATTTCTTACCAAATTTGACCTCTATGTCCTTGACCTGTTGATATACTGTCTTTCCAGATTTTGGCATTGGGGCCCTGTCATGCTCCTCTTTACCATCAAATCGTTCCTTATCTCGACGGTAAGGGTGGTTGCGGTTCCTAAGAAACCTGCGATGTCCCAAGTAAACATTTTTTCTACAGTTTTTCAGGTAAACAGAATGGGTGTTTTCCTGGCAAATAGGACATGCTTTTGCTCCTTTATTCCTGTACCCGGATAGATTACCATATGCAGGAAAATCATTAATCGTGCAAAATATCATGGCACGGAGATTGAACTCAGTTCTAGAGTTTGCATCAAATACTTTCACTCCCTCATTCCACAATTTTTTAAGATCATCTATTAATGGACGCAAATACACATCTATGTCATTTCTTGGTTGTTTAGGACCTGAAATCAACAAGGGCATCATCAAGTATCTTCTTTTCATGCATAACCATGGAGGAAGGTTGTAAATACACAATAAGACTGGCCACGTACTTTGACAGCTACTCATGTTGCCGTAAGGATTCATCCCATCTGTGCATAACCCCAATCTCAAATTTCTAGGTTCACTGCCGAATTCTTCAAAAGCACCGTCTATGTTCGTCCAATCCGGACAATCTGCTGGATGCCGAAGCATTCCATCACCTTTTTTCCGGCAATCTGCGTGCCATCTCAACAATTTGGCATCCTTCGCATTAGCAAAGAGCCTCTGAAATCTTGGAATTATTGGAAGATAAAACAAAACCTTTGCAGCTGGTCCCTTACTACCTTCCTCAATCGGATCATCTCTCGGTTTATACCGTGATGCTTTACACTTTGGACATTTATCCAGATCTTTGTACTCATCTCGAAATAATATACAGTCATTTGGACATGCATGAATTCTCTCTGCATCGAGTTTCAAAGGACACAATATTTTTTTGGCCTTATATATTGAATCCGGCAACTGATTATCTTTGGGAAGGAAATCTGTACGCAAAAGTTTAAGCAAAGATGTGAAACTGGCATCACTCCATTCATTTTTGGCTTTCAGATTAAACAATTTGAACACAGCAGTAAGTTTAGACAATTCACAACCAGGATATAACTTAATCTTATCTTCCTCGCGTAACATACCAAAAATTTCAACATTATCAACAAAGTCTGCATCTACATTATTCAAAATTTCATCTAAATCAACATTCAATCCTGTATTGTCTACATTTTCAGTCTCAAACACGTCTTCATTATCACATACATCATTTCTCTCACCAAATACATCATTTCCTGATCCAAATACATTTTCATCATTCAATAATACATTTTCTTCCTGATCATGTTGTGAATCGAATACATTTTTACTAGTCCCAACATTAAAAAGTCACATCCCAGTCTCTCCATGAAGTGTCCACCGAGTATAATTTGGTTGAAATCCATTTCTAATCAAATGAGCTCTCACTTCTTCCAAATTAGACGATTTCAACAAATTCTGACAAGAACGACAAGGACAACAAATTTTCTCATCTTCAATCTTTCTCAGATATTGTTTAGCACAAAGCATAAACTCTTCAACACCTTTTAGAAATGTTGATCGATCACTTGAGTACATCCACGTCCGATCCATCTAAACAAGAAAAAAATTTATGCAAAATGTCAGGGTATGAGTCAATATAGTAATTAATGTTTTCGGGCCGGTCACCATCCTAACCCACTCTTTGGATACTCTGTCTCATTAGCGAGCGTACGCTAGATGTAACCTGTTGTTTGAGAAAAATTCGGCAGCATTTCCCCTAATGTTCCCTGAATGCGCCAACACACGATTGATCGTGAGAACGCATCCGTGGGAACATAAAGGGAAATGCCGTCGAATTTTTCTCAAACAACAGATTACATCTAGCGTACCACTCGCTAATCCTAAATGAGACAGAATATCCAAAGAGCAGTCCCAAAAAATGGGGACTATCCGAGATTTAATCCCTAATGGTTTAATCTCAGACGGGCAACGACCTAAATTTGGTATTTTTGTTCCGATATTTTTTTGGTCCTATATGACAATACCATTAATTATTAAATGCATATGCAAATTATTAAATGCATGCAAAATTAAGAAATAAAAAATGGAAAAAAATCCAAAAATTTATGAAAAATACCTTAAATACGATGAAATTCTTCTACCCTAGTGATGTAATTCTTCTTCTTGAATGACCTGAAAATTTAATGTCAAAAACAAAGTATTCATTAATATATTTAAAGCATAAATAAAGAGAAAATCGAAATAAAATAAGAAAAAAATAGAAAAAAAGAAATAAATTTAATTTCTCTTAACTATTATGTTCTCCTTCTATCTCTCTTTACAAATTTATTTTTTTCAGATTTTTTCCTAATTTTTTCCTATTTTTAAAATACAAACCGAAATAAAAATAACAAGAAAATACGAAAATATGAAAATTTGTTCAAATTTAATTTTTTTACCTTCAATATGCTCTCCTTCTCTTTCTCTTTCTAATTCTTATTTTTTAATAATTTTTCGATATTTTTGGCTATTTTTTGGAGAAAATTGAATATGGAATTTCAATGGTTTTTAATTGGTTAGTTGCAGCGGCAGAGAAAACAATAATGGAGCGAGGAGGGAGAAAGGCCAGAAATCGATCGGTTTTTCTCTAAATTACTGAGGATTTGTGACGCCTTTTATAACGTAAACATCACATATTATCACATTCCGTGACGTCTATTAGAAAAAAGACGTCACAGATTTGTGACGCCTTTTAAGTAATAGGCGTTACAGAAAGTATTAATAATATTAAAATAATCTCCATGGAATCTTTTGGCGAAAAAATATCTGAAAGAATCTGTGACGCCTTTTGTGGAATAAGCGTCATAAAAGGTCCGTTAGCTTCTGTAACGCCTTTAACGGAAAGGGCGTCACAGATCTGTGACGCTTATTTTGTAAAAGGCGTTACAGAAGGCCTCACATGTTTTTTTCCTCTTTATGACGGGAACTTCTTATAACGTGTATATATGAAAAACGTTACAGATTAAATGAGGATTTTCCCGCCAACTGGTCTGTAACGTGTTTTAGAGAAAACGTTATAAATGGCTTGTTACAGAAAGCCTTTTTTGTGGTAGTGCCTCTTTCTTTGGTTTTTTGGAAAAAAATTTAACACCGCTGCGATTATAATTATCACTCACTCACTTTCTTAATTTCTTTCCGGCTCAATTTATTTTAATACAACATATTATTTTACTTTAATAATTAATATATTTAACACATATGGGTATTCACATATTAATTACACTGCGTAATGTAACTTCTAAATTTGTACCCAAGTTTTTTTTTAAAATAAAATCAATGTCTCAAAAGGAAAAAAAAAAAAAGATAAAATAAATAAAGAAAGACATATGATGCTATATTTGTATAATTATTTTGATATTAGGGAAGCTCATCTATACTGGATTTTGATGCACATTTACCATTATATTCGTGCTTATTTGATGTCAAAACATCAAGAGCTAGTGCCTATAGTGGTGAAATTAAAGCAATGAGAATAAAACGGGCCAAGTGTGTCATGTAGGGTCAATATGTAATGGGCCCTGTTGGGGCCACGACCTTGTATATATTAAGTCTAATTTAAATCGGCATACCGTTTTTACATAATTAATAATAAAAAAAAAAGAGAAAGATTCAATATGTAACAACATTTATCTGAACTGTGATCAAACAAGCTAGCATTAAACTAATTTCAAAGCACACAAATTCGATAAAATATTTGATATTAATTGTTGAAGAAAAAAAAAAAAACGAAAAGTCACAATATTAGACTGAAAAAAGTGAAGAATTAAAGGATCACGGTTTTTCTGATATAAAGCCAGATTAATTGTCTCCTTGAAAAAGATAATTTACTAATTTTTGTTTCAAGTTATGATGACTATAGAGCTAATTTTCTTTTTAAGGCAAACGGAAAAATAAAAATGGCAAATATATATAGAGGTATGCTATGGTGCATCGCGATGTATTTAGACTTTTGTATATCGTGATCATTATCCGTCAATTGTTTCACAAGTTGACAAATCTAATTAAACCAATCCAATCTACATATTGAAATCTCATAACAAACCAAAATTTATATTTTTTTTAATTTTTTTACTATTTTTTTGAATTTTCTAAAACTTTCCTTTTTTGGATACCAACTAATAATAAGGAAATTCCAAAAATGACATGTTTTAAAAATTTCGAAAAAATTAGTAAAAAAATTTGGTTTTCTATGAGATCTCAATATATAGATTGGATTTGTTTAATTATATTTTTCAATTTGTAAAACTAAGACAAATATGATCGCAATGTACAAAAGCCTCAATACATCGCGATGCACCATAACATTTCTCTCTCTATACTAGCAGCATTGCACGCTCAATGTGCGGACGAACTTTAAAATGTGATATTTAAAAATAAAACTATTCAAAACCAAAATTAAACCATGTTTAGTCTTTCAAAATCCAAATCTCAAACCAAATTCACCACAAATTTCGTAAAAGTATTGACCTGAACCAGCAACTCTGGTCTACATTTTTCATACGGATTGCTGTAAATGGAACATGATGTAATACCCTTTTGCCAAATAACAGCCAAAATATCGCAGCTTGTGTATTCTGAACTCTTGGTTGTTTATGTTTCATGATATTCTTCAAAATCAATTCAAATTAATACCCTTTATTAACCAGGAAACAATATTTATTAATCAGAAATTCCTTGATATTTTTCAAAATCAATTCAAATTACCATCGTCTAAAAAATCGAAAAAAAATAATAAATAGAGATATTGATTTATCTTACACTGAAACCAAAAATAAAAGTTTAACTTGGTTTTTGTATTGAACTGAAATAACCTTCATGTAGGGCACTTTTCTCCAAGATCCATCACTTTTCCACTTCCAATGTTCAACCTACAGTTGAAATATTCCAAGATAATTAGTGAAGAAATAAAGCAAAATACTCCAAGATGAATCTAAAGTTTGGAAAATGACCACTTTGATCGACTGATTGGTATAATGGCTGGATCGGACCGGATTTCAAAAAACCGGATTTCAAAAAACCGAAATTAACGGATTTGGTATAATGGCTGGATCGGACCGGTTTGAGAAAATGAGATCAAATAGGACTGGTTAGATGGATTTACTTTTTAGAAAAAGAGACCGGCCCTTCTAGGTCCTTAGCTCTTCTAGTCCTTCCAGAATAATAGCAACATTTAATTATTTTTAATATTTTTTTAAATTTCTATCATTTCATCTTAATAAAATAGTCTCCACGATTATAGGATTAGGTAGGATCTGGCCCTTCCGTATTTGAAAAAACTTAGATCTGGCCCTTTCAAAATTCGACCATTCTGGACCCTTGTCCATCATAAGCCCTTCGAAGTGCCGGTCCGGTCCGGATTTTAAGATAGTCTTCCAAAGAACGGGCTAAGGGCCAAGAATATTATTTATCTCTGAAAAAAATATTATTTGTTCTATAGATCAATCCAAATCTTATTTAATTTTGCTATATTAATTAATTGTAGAGAAGTTTAGTTGTTAAATAACGTATTACTGAGCTTTGTAGCTGACTTTGTTTAATTATTAATTTTTTGGTTGTGACGTTGGTTGACGAATCGTCGGATGGATGCATATAATATTTCAACCCCCATACCCGGTGACCCATTAATGTAGGTTGTGATGACATAAGTTGGATTCTAAATGCAGGTTGTGAAGACATAAGCTTGATTCTAAAGCAAAGAGGAAACAATTTCATTGAATCGTTTCTTTCTTGAATTATGATGGAGCCAAATTTTAAGGATTTCCTTATGTAGGTTGGGTCTTATCCAATGAATCTAAATCTTACAAATTATGTCTGAATCTTATTATTTTATAGTACCATTTTTTGTCTATTCTTTGATAGCATATATCCCATGCACATAAGACATAATTTTCAAATCTTAAACAATGTCCTTTCATATAACTAAAGTTGGCGGCAATACAGGTGGGTTCGATCGGGTTTCAGTTGGGTTGGATCGGATTAGTGTGACTTTGGAAATTTATTGGACCGGTAATTCGGGTCATTGCGACTCTGAAAAATTATAGAGTCACTGATCAAATTGGATAACATTTCGGTTCGAACCATCGAATTAATGTTTTTTGGGAATGCAATCATCGTCATTTAATTTTGTATCAAGTCTAGATTCGAGTTATTTGCACTTTTTTATAAACATTTTGAATTGTACAAAATCAAATTTTATCAATTAGCATTGAGAAATCCCAAAACAACCTTCCGACCAAAATGATAAGTTTGAGGCATATATTGTAAGATTTGTTGCAAATAGATAATTTTGACGACATATATTGCAAGATTTGTTGCATAGAGATAATTCATTACAGCATATATAACATCTCTGTTTTTATCTCTATCTCTATTTTTTATGAAAGCACGGATCCAAGAGGAGTTACACGCTAGATTAGAGTGTATATATCCACATGTTTGTTTCATTCGATCAATTTGATCTGTGGTTAATATCAATCGTTAGACAAAATAACTATATATTTTTTTTATTTTTCGTCTAATAAAAAATAAATTAAGCAATATATCTACATGTATCGCTCGTAGATTGAGTAACATATCTTTATTGTCTGATATTATTTTATTTTTTTTATTTGTTTATATAAGAGGACATCTTTTGCTTTTGCTAGTATATAAAAAAAATACCTGCATTCTCTTTATTTTTTTTTCTGTAAATTTCTAATTATAGTATAATATACATATAAGTCTTGTTCTCCCTAAACTTTGGTTCTAACCTTTAACTTATCGATAGATTCGACAGGACAAATTTCAACTAAAAGTCTAGTGGGGGGGCGGGGGGATTTAGCAAATCTTTGCATAGATAAATATGTGATATTTTTATGTTAGTAGATTAATTCGAGATCTGTATCACTCCTAGAAATTAAGTACAAATCCGTACAGGCTACGCTCTTAAAAATTCGTGGTACAATAAAGGTAACTTAATTATCCTCACACATTCGATCGGCTTCTTTTCTTGACACACATAGGCGATGTGTTTTCGAAAATATTAGAACCGATGTTCAGATTGGAATTGTTGAAGACAACATAATTTTTTTTTTCTCTTGCAACATGTTTATTATTAAAAAAAATTTCAATAGATTGGCAAAACTTGTTAACAAAAACTCAATAAAAAAATTGATTGAAAGATAATTTAATCTTTTAGATGAAAAATATGTTACATCAGCACGTGACAAAAATTGTGTTGTCTTTAGCAATTCCCCAGTTTTGATAGACATTGTGAATTTTGAACTATATCTTTAACATTAATTGCGAATTTAACTCGTCATAAATTTGTACTTATTCAGAAAATGTCATTAATTTATACCACTCAAGGAGGATTCTAACTATAAAGACCCTAGCCTATTCCGTACGTCCTTCTCAAAATCTATTCGAGTTATTGAGTTATTGATTTGAGGATTCGCCATTTCTAACAGAGAGTAGAGACAAAGGTTGGCAAGTAAGATTATATAACGAGAACTATTCTGTGAGTAACTCTCTCTGCTCTTTTATACTTAAATAGTAAACCAAACCTCAGAAGCTCACGCCACTACAAAAATTTTGATCTGACTATGGATCTTAAAATCATTTTTGTGAAATATTTGTTTGAGAAACCTTGTAAATTGCAGATCTCTAGTTCTTGATCCATAAAAGCATAACGTTTTAGGATGCATATATTGTGAATTTCTTACTTATTTAATCTTGTATTTTGTGGCTCCTCGGGTTTTATGGCTTACTTTGTGCTTTGTTGGTTAGCAGACATGTCCAAATTAAAGACAGATTCATTTCAAAAAGAATGGAGGCACGATATGCTTTATTTTTTTTTACTAAAAAATAATATATGTATATTGTGTCTTTTAAGTAAAATAATATTTGATTCTTATAAAAAATAAGAAATTTATTTTATTATTAGTAAGAATTCAAAAGATTCTTTCTTTGTTTTTCATGATAAGATCGACTGAACCGTATAATCTTATCCTAACATTGTATATAACAAGTACGTACATCATTCCTAATATTAATTAATTAATTTCCACTTTCTCTCTATTTGAAATTTTCAGCAGCAGCCTCTCCTTTAGCAAACCTAATTTTTCAAAGAGGAAAAATGTGGAGAGAGGTTTTGATCATTGGAGCTGGGCCAGCTGGTATTGCCACTGCCGCATGCCTAAACCTCCACTCCATCCCCAATATTGTACTAGAGAAAGAGGATTGCTTGGGGTCCCTTTGGAAGAAAAAATCCTATGACCGTCTCAAGCTTCATTTAGGCAGAGAATTTTGTCAACTACCACACTTGCCATTTCCTAAACATGCTCCAAATTTCATTTCGAAGGCCGAATTCATCAAATATTTAGATGAATATGCTGAGATGTTCAAAGTTAATTTGAAATACCAAACATGCGTGAAGTCGGCATCATATGACAAGAAGAGTATGACTTGGCATGTCATTGGATACAACACCCTTACCAATAAAATTGAGGAATACTATTCGAGATACCTAGTGGCGGCGACTGGAGAGAATAGTGAAGGCTACATACCCCAAATTCCTGGTCTGCATAGATTTCAAGGGGAGACAATACACTCTTTGTCCTACAAATCAGGTGCGAAGTACAAAGAAAAGAGTGTTTTAGTTGTTGGTAGCGGTAACTCCGGTATGGAGATTGCGTATGATCTAGCGATGCATGGTGCTAAGGCCTCCATAGTGGTACGGAACAAGGTGAGATTATGAAGCTTAATTAATTTATTTGTTTCATGAGAACTAAAGAACATATTAAACTTGAATTATTACTTAAATTTTTTTTATTTCACTAGCTAGGTTGTATTATGGAAAATCTTTAAGACTTTAACTGTCATATCATTTTAAGATCACTATTTTTTCGTAAAGCATGTTCCTTTTTTGTTCTATTCTATGGCCAACATATCTAATATGTTGAATGCATGCAGCTACATATTATGACCAAAGAGCAGATGTTTTTGGGGATGAAATTAGTGCAGTACTTGCCTGTGAAGCTCGTAGATAAACTTATTGTGACCCTGGCGAAGTTAAATTTTGGTGATTTATCCAAGTATGGAATTTTGAGGCCAAGAGACGGTCCTCTGAAGCTGAAGGCCAAGACCGGTCGTTCTTCTGTTATTGATGTTGGCACGGTGCAAAAAATTAAAAAAGGAGAGATCAAGGTAAAAAAAAAAAGTGAAATTGTCTATAACTAAATTTATGTGTCAACTACGTCTATATGCAATTGTCCATATCTTTCACTTAAATGCAGATATATTTGTGTATTTGTGCATACGCATCAATTTATTTTTGTCCAATCATATGCCATGATTTCCTCTAACAGCCACCATACAAACTCATTTACAATTTATTTTATAATTAATTATAGCAGATTTTCATACTAAACTATATTATACTTCCTATTAACTATTATATGAAACCTTCTAGTACAATTAATTCTTCCGATTGGATTTTTCCTTTCAATTGATCACTGGTCTTGTCACAAAATTTTGACAATTGACACTAACTCAAAAATTTTTGGTAAACCAACTATAGGTATACAAAGCGATATCTTCCATCCAGGAAAGCAAGGTGCTATTCATCAATGGCATGTCAGAGTCTTTTGATGCAATCATTTTCGCTACCGGTTACAGGAGTAATGTGAACCAATGGCTGAAGGTAGAAACAATATAGATATTTGAATAATGATCTATAGTAATGCGAATCAATTGACAGTTTGACACTAACCATACATATGTTCCCGCTTCAGTCTAATTTTTATGTACAGTCTCTTCATTAATTAGTTTAAGCAAAATGATATACTATAAGCATATATTCTTGCAGGACGGAAAAGAAACTCTAAATGAAGAGGGATTTCCAAAGAAAGGTTTCCCAAATCATTGGAAAGGATGTAATGGATTGTATTTTGCTGGATTTGCGAGGAAAGGCTTGGCTGGTATCTCCATGGATGCTGTTAAAATCGCCAATGACATCAAGAAGGCGTATTGATAATTATATTTTGTTCCCTGTGTCAAAATTTTTTTAGTATTTGACAGAGGGATTAACCAATATGTAAAATATTTTTCCAGCAAGAGGTTATCTCTAACTAGATATAGTGTTGGGTCCCGATATAAGGGATTTTCATTTTGGGCTTTATGATATTGTATAATTATAGCAGGTTTATTTATGTTTGGACCATTGTTATTTGTCTTACTTCTTAGAAATTACTATAGATTATGTATCTTTGTTAAACTTCAGAGAGAAAACATAATAAATTTCTGAGATATTTTATCTCTCTTTCTTGTTTCGTTCTTCCTCCAACAATGATATAGCGGGATTGAAAAATATGATTTTCCAAGGATTTAAAATTGAAAATGACATTGAATATTTTTATCCTTCTTTTTTTTTTTTGGTTGGTGTGACATAGGAACCTTCTCGGTAAAAGATGTGCTAAGAGATAGGGCGTGTATTGCCAAGAAACTGAAACACAAGATCACTTGTTTTTTAATATTAGTATATTATTTTTGTTCACAAAATTATGCAATTTGATATGTTTAATTTTTAGGAGAATTTAATTGCCAAACGATATCACTTTTGTTAGATCATTTGATTTTATAATCACTTGACCCATCTAATTTTGGTGTGGTAGTTAAAATATTTGCTATGAATACTGTGCGTTTCATGGCTGAATAGAAACGATAGGTATTTTAGATCATGAAGAGAGCATTTATTTTCAAATTTCTTAATAAATTGTTGGTTTCAAAAAACCAACCTTAAAAACATCTTTATAGAGAAACTAATAAAATCATCAGTTTCTGATTCTAGTTCGCAAATATTGTGTTTTCAATTCTCTTGATATATAATGTGGTGCTTATCTATTGCAACTTTGGATGGTTTCTTATATTTCACCCAGCTAGTAATTTTCTTGTCCATTGTATGTTATGAAACTTTTCTACGGACCTTTCTTAAAAAACAACACAATAAAACCTCTAGTTCCAAACTTGTTATTAAGCTCGAAATAAATATTCAAAATAAAATATGTTGTTAAAGTTGAACGAAATTGTGGGCAATTCGATAAATGAAGCTCCCCAGCAAGGGATCCAAAATGCATTAGTATATATTAGTAATCATGCGCACTCAATGTAGACAAACATTTATTCAAAAATTATTTTATTATAACGATGTTAAAAATAAAAGAGATAATTAGTTATATGCCACTCCAGATTTTGCCAATTAGGAAAATACCATTCTTAAATTACTAATTATAAACATGCCATCATAAAATTAACAAAGTTAGATTTATACCATTAATTCTTTCCAAACCATAGCCATTTAGAGATATGCCCCTCTAAAAATTTTCAAAATTCCTAATTTACCCTTCTGTTTCATCATTAGTCATTAGGTTTATTCATTTAAGGAAAAGACGAAAATGTCGCCCAGCACACCTACGATAGAATTTTTAATATGGAATGGTAATAATTTTGATTAAACTAATGAAGAGTGAAGGCCCGAAAGTACTTTTGCTAATATAATTGCAAGTTTTGTTTTTTAAATTATGCAGATCTTATAGTATTGTTAAGGGTGATTTAGATTTATGCCACTGCAAAAATTTGAAATTAGGGATATGCCATCACTAAATGACAAATTATTATTTTGCCATTATAAAATAATAGAAATTAGGTTTTTGCCATGAAAAAATTATATGACAATTTTACCCTTTTAAATATGTCACTATAAAACTTAAAAATTAGCAATATGCCATCACAAATAATATAATTAGTTTTATGCCATTATAAATCATTAACAATTATTTTTATGCCACTAGTGCATAAAAATAGTTCTAATTAGTCATCAAACAATGGCATAATTTAGGCCCATAATCCAGTTTTCGACATGGCACGATCAAAATAAATCCTATAAAAAAATTCGTATACACTACTAGAATGAGAGTTATCTGCTACGTCTATTGGCGTCTCTATTCCGACACGATAAGCCGTTCGCGTCGAATTAACGACGCGAGGTTAGGGACCTTGATAGTCTAGCCGCGAATAATAAACATCTGAGTCGCTGGGACGCGAAATACGTAAGTACGTCCTTAATTTTGTTTTAATCGGCATCCAATTAACGACGCATATCTTCTCGTCCGATGGGTGATTCTGCTATCAAGCGCGTCTCAATTTAGAGATTACTGTGTCGGTATACCGACACATTTCTTTAAGAACGCAGATAATGTATTGTCAGATTTTAACGGGACCCACATTCGACTACAGTCGACATGGCGACGCTATTAATTACCGACCCAGATAATATATCATCAGAATTTAGCGAGCCCACTATATATTCTTATATATGCGTTGCTATTTATTTGAATCTATGACGTCGTTATACTGACGCAAATATTGATGCCCCAATTTCATTTATACAGCCATTTAATTCTTCCTGGTACCAATTATGTACCACCACTTCATATATTTGAACTCATCACAACTATTTACAATTAACAATCATACATATATTCCCATTGAACAAATATATATATATATATATATATATATATATATATATATATATATATATCACACGTGCACAAAATCAAATTGAATTCATAAATTGCATTGAACTGAAAATCAACATCGAGAATACATTAGTTAGAAATATCAAACTTGCACATGTTTTGATACAAACCAGAATTCAAAATTAAATAACATTTGCAATAGTCTTTCCAAAATAAATACTCATAACCATCCACATAATTGTGCTGAGATTGCTCGCGCGAAACATTGGTAACTTCATGGAATTCTCTCATACCATTTGCAAGGTTTGTCGACGCTAAGCACTCTTCATTTGTGGAGACTTGTGCAGTGTAGTTGCCAACAGGTGGGATTCCAAAACTTGTATGTTGCTGAAATAAAAATCAGTTAGCTATCATTCTAATAAAGCCTAAATTTTAGGTCAGCTTTGATAGATGCTGTCTGAAGTTAAGTAACAACAAGTCATACACAAGACTTTATCAAATTTCACCATATATTTTATTGTAATATACTTTCTAGATTGCTTTACTAGCACCATTCACCCTATATTTTATTGAGCACAGAATCATTCAATTTCCATACCAACAACAAGAGCAGTTGAACCAACCCACATCGACTAGCTCTGTATAGCCTCTACAACATGAAAGGCCCGAATTAAGTAATCCACATCTATTTTCTATTTCAATAACCACATTACAGAAACCAAACTTACTCAATAAGTATGCAAACAAGCTGTCGAATTTGCTTTGAATTGTGCTTTCTTAAACCATTCACAGCCTTGCCAATTTCTGTGGCCTAAAAAAGTGAACCAAAAAATCAAATGTCAGAATGTTATAATTAGAAAAATTACTAATTTTGACAAAGTTTTAGTATTAGGACTTAACAATATCTGAAAATAAATCAACTTCAAACCTGCAAGATATTGACAGAGAGCTACATGTGATCCAAATTGTCAAATATATATATAACCAATATTTTCTGGACCACGTACTTAATAGAAATGCATAAAGCAACAAAGCAAATTCAGATTTAGATGAAATGTATAATCATTAAGATGCCCTTTAATATGATGAATAAGTAAAATATTTACCTCATCAGGCCTTTCATGGCTCACTAAATGTGAGTCAGCTCAACCATTCTTGCAACTAGATGCAATTTCTCTGCTTGTTCCTAGCGTGACATAACACTAGGATAACAAAAGGATATTTATCAATTACTCAAATGCTAGGATAAAAGATTAAAAATAAAATGTGAATCAATTTCTCTGATATTCCCAATTAGTACTTTAGTACACCATCCAAATAAAAAACTACAACGTAGTTAGCATATAATTAGATGCACAGTTAGTAAACTCAAATTCAACAAATTTTCTTTCAAGTAATGTCATACAAACAAAGCAACAAGTTAAAGAATGTGTAAATTAATAACTGAAAATAATTGCAATGTGTCAAATTATCTACAAAGACGAAATTGCAACACAACAAAAAATAGTAACAATTTTTTCTGTTACAAACTTATAATGAACTCTTTTTGATGTATAAGTCCTTGAAGTACTGTTACTGAAATTTGTTCGAGGGATAGATTGGATGAGTTGATTGGACAAAATTAAAGAATAATGTCAAGTGTAAACTCTTTTAAGTTGAAAACGAAGGCTGATTCAACAAGTTCTCCAAAAAATAAAGATAAATTGAAAGAGAAACCTAAGTCTAACCATGTGAGAAAGCACGCATTGCTGATCGAGTAAGCATGTTCCTGGCATTTTGGTTCTCCACCCAAAAGTAACCATGTTAGAATATAGATAACCACGTTTTTGTAATAGAAATGTTAGAAAGATTAAAGCATTACTGCTTGATTAAACCATGTATACTCAGAGCCTTATAACTGTCACTGAATTTATGCACATGAGTGAGCCTGATCATGAACCCCATAAAAGGATCTAACCCAATTTGCAAAATTGGAACAACATTTTTCCCATCTCCTTGATTCAAACAAGAATCAATAAAATTAACCCCCAAAATTGAACGAAATTCAGTACCAAATGTCATTGTTGCATCTAACCTGAAGTAGGCGCTATGAGACAAGATCAAGCGATGGAGCCTGTAAGTGGACCCCATGGCCTCCACGGCCACGTCGGAGAACGCACCCGAGCCAAAGCTGTCGGCCTGGATGTGGTCGCAGAGAGATGCGAGGTTGCAATCCATCTGTCGCATCTCGGCGGCGTGGGGTTGCAAGGGAGGCATGGGGGCGACGGACGAAGGAGGCGGCGGCGAGGGAGAGGGGAGGGACGACATGAAGGAGGAGGAGGAGGAGGCGCGGCGGCGGGAGCGACTAGTGGAACGATGGAGGTGATGCGAGAGCGATTTCATGGCAGCTTGAGGCGATTTCATGGCAGCTTGAGGCGATTTCATGGCACTGGTGTGAAATGGCCAAACTTTCACGTCGCACGACACTGCAAACAACTCCTTCGTTTCTCTCCAGGCGAGAGAGAGAAAAGCTGCCTGACGCGCGAGTAAGAGCGGGAGACCGACAAGCGAGAAGACGAAATTTTAGCGAGAGAGATGAACATGAGAAGAAGGGTGGGTTAGGGTTTGAGAAGGGAGAGATAATGTTGGAGTAGGAGGCTGCGGCGGCTGATGAAATATCATCTTAAATGTTTTCAGCGCAAAAGAGTTAGACGAAATTTTATTGAAATTTCTAATGAAATTTTTGGGGGGAAGTATACGAGCCAAAATTTTGGCATGAAAATTATAAGTCTTTTGGAGGGAGCGAACAGATCTAAAATAGATCAATGTAAATATTTTTTCGTACAAATTAATAAAAATATTAAATAGTTTCATAGAATGTATAGAGGCAATATGAAAGTTTATCTTAAAATCATTTATATTGTATTATTATCATGTATATATCTCTTAAATTTTGGAATTAACAATCTCCGTTTCCTTTATAGTAAAAATACTTTTTCATTGAATTTTAAAACCATAATCGGTCTCTTGCTTGTAAGTATTCAATGTCAATTGAAATTAGGAGAAACCATATCTTTAGAGTTAAAGGGTTAATTATTGTTATCATACTAAAATCTACATCAATCGCGATCTGAGACTCAACATTGAAATTTCAAATGGTCAATCCAAACTGCTAAACGTGATCTACATAATGAAATTATCTTGAAAACCAAATTTTCTTTTAAAAAATTTTTAGCTATTTTTTCGAAATTTTCAAAATTAAATGGTCTGAAACTAATTAGATTGACGATTTTCTAAAATAAATAAATAGTAAAAAAATTGGGAAAAAATATAAATTTGATTTTCAATAAGATGACATGGAGAACGAATTAAAGTGGTTCGGATTGTCCATTGTAATATAAAAAAAAAAAGAGATTTCATCGCATTTGATGGGCTCAAGTGTGAAACTCATTTGACTCTAGCATTACTCTGATCTTTTTTGAGAAAAAGTCTACATATTGATTTTCACTTAATACAACATTTGATTTATAGAAGACAAATAACAATGCAATAAGATTAATATGTTTTTTGAGGGATTAACTTAATTGATAATTTTGACAATATACAAAATTATTTTAAAATTTCTAATCTTTACATTAATAATTTGGCGACTAAATTGAAAATACAAGTTATGTACTTCATTGATTTTTTTTATACGACTTTTATTGTATTACTAATTTCAAATATTAGTCTTGTTTGAACAATATTTGAAATGTTGAGAATTGATTCAATCAAATTCATTTGACTGAACAATAGATCAGCGCCAATTCTACCGAGTACAATTGATAGGCGGCTCTTAAATTCAAATAATTTTACACTGTTACAATTGTATAAAAAATGAGCCTAGAATATTTGGGGGGGAATTGCCAGCGCCTAAACAATAGAATTTAACTTGAAATTTGAAATATAAAATGATATAAATTCATAAATTAAAAAATTTTACTTGGAATTTACTACAGTCAGGCATGTACTGATATAATTTATCAATGCACGATTTAGATTTAGTATGTAAAATTTTATTTGCATTTTTTAAGTTGTAGCTTAAATAGTAGAGTCTTATTGTTTTTTTTTTTTTTTTTTTGAAATATAAAGAATTCCATGGTACTATTTAAGTTACGCTGACTACATCTGAATTAATAAAAACTAATATTAAGGCATTAATAAATTTGGAATATAAATGAAACGGCAATTCGTGAGATCATATTTAGAGTATGCGTGTTGAACCAAATATAATAAGCATGTCATGCTAAATGATATTTTTTTATCATTCTAGTATGACGTTTTGTGTCATGTTGACACTACATATTGTGAAAAAAAAACATATATAATATTTATGTGATTTATCATTTATCACAAATGTACAAAAATCGTTGATTTATTATAACAAACATCTCTTCATCATATATCAAATTTATATATGTGTCCATTTAATAGTAACTAGCTATAATATCCCGTTTCGCGTGATGAATATTATATAAACATTTTATCGGGCTCTTTGATTGCAACTCTTCTCTTAAATTTATTGTACATATATGGATTAGATATGTACATGTTGGATCTCGTGTCATGTCATGTTGGCACAAGTTAATATTTTCCAGCATCAAATATGTACGTGTTCGATCGTATTTGAAAGGGTCAAGCATCAAATGTGTCAAATATTATAAACTACTATTTTGTGGCATTATTAATTTTTCTAAATTTTAAAATACACAAAGAAAAATTGATTTGCTCATCATAACTACATCTTTGTAATATAAAATCTAACATTTAAGATTTTGGAGGTAGATCAATTTCATAATCTAATTTCTAATTTTAGCGCCTAAATGAAATTATTATGGGGGGAATTTTTGAGCGGAGATAAATTTTCGGCACCTAAATGGAATATTCGGTGGAAGATGGAATTTCTGAACTAATAATGCCAAAATTTTTGGGGGAGATGGAATTTGAGAAAATTATTATATTCTGATTGATGTACAATGACTCATGCTAATATTTCCGATTAAGATCCAATGGTTGAAATTTTCAATTGCAGAGGATTCATTGTACATACGAGATGTATATCTTTCAATGCTTTTTTATTTTTCAGTGCCGCATTTCCTGTTGGTATTTGTATTCTCTTTGATTTTTCCAAATAGTATATAGTTGGCCCAATCGCAACACTCAGGATTACAAAGTGAAGGACACAAATAAACATCATTATATGACCGGAATATTATTTAATTTTGAGAGCTTTTAAATTGAACTTTTCCAAAATATATATTGCATCTGAAGTTAAAGGAATTTATATGACCGGAATATAAATGTTGCATTATATTGCAAGTGTTATACCAATGTGCCTTTTTACTTAAAAAATATTAAAGATTCATATATTTCGTTTCATTTTTAATATATGATTTTCGTATATTTTTTTAGATTAAATGATGAATTATGAAAAAAAATAATAATAAAAAAGGGAAAAATTATAGATAAATTTTCTAAAAAATATTTCTTCTATTTTTCAATATGCATAAATAATTAACTGAAATATTAACATTTAATAGACTTATCCTCCAAAGTCCCATATCGATCCCTTTAGATTTTGCTTACATTTTTTTTTTTTATGTTCCATCTCAATAGTCTCCTGAGTCATATCGAAGATGCAAATTTTTTTTTTCCCTTCAATTTCCCAAATTTTTATTTCGCTCATTTATTTCTCTAAATCTCACTTCCCTCCTTTTTTTCCCTCCAAATCTTACTCCTGTCATTCATTTTCCCTCCAAATTCTACTCTTCTTTTTTCGTTTTCTGTCTGAAATTTTCATTTTACCTCAAAAATTCAATAACTATAGTTATCCATCGCAAAGTCTTCTGTTCCCTTCTCAAAAACCCTACATCTCTCTTTCACAATAGTTTTTTTTTTTCATCCATAAGAAATCAAAATCACCTCTGATCATGATTGGAACTAAAGTTCCCTTATGGTCCCACTTTCTTGTTCCCCTCTTACATTCTCTCTCAATCGGATTCCTCACCATTCCCCTCATACTATCGAATTAAAGTAAAAAGTCGATCTGGTTTTAGACAACAAGGGAAGCAGCGACTTTGGATCTCTCTCGTTTCAGGTTTTATTATTGTTCTTGTGCCAGTACTGTTTTTGTGCCAGTAAGTTTTTTTTATTAATGTTTTTGTACCAGTACTACAATATTCTATATTTAATCGCTGTTACATTAACTAGTAATCTGCTTGATCAAGTGCTTGTGAGATATTTTAATATTTGTATAGTTATCTTACCAAGTTACAGCTTCAATTTTCGGTTAGGTTATTTTTTCAGATTACTACATATAATTATTGTAATTTTATTTCATATATATGTATCACATCTGATGTGATTTGTCATTGGTAGTGCCAATTACTTTTCTGGATACTGGTATGGGATTGAGAACATCTATTGTATTTTTCTTTTGGATCTCAGAAGTTCCGTCAAAGTTTTGGCAATTTCACAAAATCTTTTCTGGATACTGGTATGGGATTGAGAACATCTATTATAGATCATGCAACTGCACTTGCACAAGCTGGAGTTCCTGTGATCCGACTTGTAGCTGGTGAGCCTGATTTTGATACACCAGCTGCTATTGCTGAGGTACGGGTAATGGGTACCTACTATAAATTCTTCGTTGTTACTTGGAATCACTAATTGACACTGAGAATATTTTTTGAGGTGGATTAACCACTAATGTGCAGTAGTTAATTCTCTTCATTTTAGTTCTAGCATCTACCACTAATGGCTTTTCTTTTTTTGGAAGAGGCAATTTAAATATTAAAGCACATTATTTTAGTTTGTCATTACAAGATTTTATGATCTAAAAACTAAAATCATCTAAAAGGGTCAACAGTTTGTATTTATTATACACAATTTTCAGTGTTATTGAATTTGTCTAATAATTTATAATTACAGGATAATGAAAAAAGGGAGCGGAGTATAAATTGGACGTATCAATGCCTCTTGAGAAGGCAAAGGAAAGAGTTACTCAGATCCCATTTGAAGTTACATCGCTAGAGAGGTATATCTCTCTCACTATGGCAAAGCATTTCAATTAAGTATAATTGAAAAAGATTCGAAAAACCGAAGCAAAGAAAAATCTCTTTAGGCTGTCATAAAAAAAGTATGGTATTACTTCGTACTTCATAACTGTTGGTACCAAGGGTTTACATGTTATCCAAGAAACCAAGTGCTTAAGTCTAAGTTGTCTAATGGGTTGTGTCTTGACAATTAAATAAAATTCAATGGTACTAGAAATTAAGTACAGTAAGCTATTTTAAAATAGACCTCTAGACTATCTTATTGATTATTTGATTGTTTAAATGAAATCTTTTTAGTATAAGTTGCTATTAATTAGAGTTGGACGGTTGCGTAGCGGAGCCGAGGGCAGCCGATATGATTGAGGATCACTACGATTGTCTTGTCTCGAGTTTGTTTCATATGATTGAGAATCACTAGGATTTTCTTCCTTTAGGCAGTCAGCTGGTTTATCTCTTGATGACATGATAGTTCAAGTTAGTATTAGTTTCAAGTACTTCTATATAAAAAAAAAAAAAAACAATAGATTTGTGCTTCTTAAATTGATTTTTGAAAGTGTGTAAAAAGGGATATGTTTACTGATCTGCTTGTGTCGTGGGTTAACAAAATATAGTTGGGAGTGGTAGCACTTTGTGGAATCGGTATTCATTTGGAGGGGTTAGGGAGTCAAAATATGTGGATGATTATCATTCCTAGGAGAGAGATATCTTTTTCAATTACCTTGTTTGTTGCAGTAGAGATAAAAACCTTTGTAATTTGTTGATTTTTTTTTTAAATGAAGGATGGTTTAGGCTAGTCTTTTGTGGGTGGAGGGAATTATTATGGGTTTCTTCTTTACATTTGGTTACAAAGTTAATTGAACAGATGGAATGACATTGAAGAATATGGGTGCTTAACAAAGAGGCGGAGGATATGCACAATAATATTATGAATTAATTAAATGACAACAAACTCATCACAAGGACTAAGATTCGAAGGTATAGATTGCATTGTCTGTTAAATTCATAACAAAGGAACATATAATATTGGAACTGACATATTTATTTAAATATTAATTTGCTCATACATTGAGTGGGCATGTTTGTTAGTGATTTTAAGTTAACTTATATTTATTTTACTGGCTAGTTAATAATTTAAATTAAATTTTCGTTTAAGTTGGAATGAGATATCACAATTTTAATAAAATATCATTATTTCCAAGCAAATATTTCTTTTAGAAGACTTTCTTTATATGGGTGAGATTTGTTAAGAATAATAAAGAGTTGCAACAATAAAGAGAAATTGGAAAGGAAAAAGAAAAAAAAAAAAGAGGAAGACAGAGAACGAAAGGAAACGAAAATGAAATAAGATTAAGCAATGGTCTCACATGCCTGTGACATAAAGTGATAAGTCAATGATAAGCCCTATGGTCCACTTCTCTCTTAGCGTCCCTGTGATACGTGTCGGTTTACTGACGTCAATTAGATTCAGTTATGCGCGTCCCTACACAGAAATTGATAGTGTCTCTGTCTGGATTATTTTTGCGTCTCAATTAATATGCGTCAAACTACTGACACCTATTAAAAGTCCTCTCGCCCCTTTTTCCCTTTCGGCGTCCCTGCTCGATTTTGAGACCTTAATACGTTGGTGTTCCGACGCAGAAAAACGAAATTCTAGTAGTGATATGAAACTTTTAAATGTAAATTAAAAAATTAACATTAAAATCCCGTGACAAAAATAATAGTAAATTTCATAATTTCATGCAGTTTAACAAAATATTCATGGCAAACTTTCATAATCCCATTCAGTTAATACATTAGTTGAGGCTATAAGTGAACCCTAGTACTGTAGAATAAGTTTTAAGTATATTCTGACATGGTTACTGTGTAATACGGTTGAAAGTTTTTAATTAGTTAACTTTTAGAGCTATTAGCGTTTTTAGTACCAAGAGGTTCAGAATAGGGCATGCCAACATTTTATATAATCAAATTAAATTTCATGAACATATTTAATAATAGTATCGGTAAGGGCATAAGGCTACAAGGGCAACAAACTTCATTCAAAGAATGAGCGCCGTCCTTTTTTTTAGGGTTTGTTTTTTAATGAGGGATTATTTGGTCATTAAAAAAAGTTAAAGACAAATTTGGTAATGGCATTTTTAGAATTTAATATGATTTTGGAGAAATAGTGGCATAAAACTAATTTTAGCAATTCTATAATGGCATAAATTTAATTAGCAATTTAAGAATGGCATTTTTCTAATTAACAAAATTCATGGTGGCATAAAACTAATTATCTCTATTGTGAAAATTTCAAGATATGTTATCAAATCCCCTTTACACCGAGAACCCAATTTTTTTAGCAAAATCAACGATGCGAACAACACAACTTTTTTATGTTTATGTATAAATGGAAAGCAAAATATGCACATATAGCAACAAAAATTATGTAAATTAATTTTACCGTATTTAATACCAAAAAGTCTCAAAAAATTAGATTGATGCAATTGTTAGATGACTAATTTGAGGTACGTCACTATAAAATTATAAAAAATTATTTTAGGTTATTATTTTATACACTGGTGGCATAAGACTAATTTTTATTATTTTGTAATGGCATAAAACAAATTTTTATAGAATTATAATGGCATGAAACTAATTATTTTTTTCATGTTGGCATATGTCTAATTTTAATGTTTTACAATGGCATATTCAAAAGGGCATAATGGTCATGTCCATTGTTAGATGGCATAAAACTAATTTTTATTATTTTGTAGTGGCATAAAAATAATTTGTCGTTTAGTGATGGCATATCTCCAATTTTAAATATTTCCGGTGGCATAAATCTAAATCACCCAAAATAAAATGAAACTACAAATGACATGCCTCAATAATAAAAAAATTATTAAATAAAATACATCTTTGGTTTCAAATTTAGAAAGGGAATTGATTAGCATATTTAATAAATATTTTCTTACCATATTAGTCTTTCTATCTCCCTCTGATATTATTTTCCTTGCAATACATATTTAACAATTTATTTTAGAAAAAAAAAGCGATAATTTCATTTCCATTTAGAATGAATAGTCAGTAAATTTTTATAAACGACAAATTTTTTTCTATTTGAAGTGAGGAGTAGTCAATAACATCGAGTCATTGATGTAAACAATTAATTGTTAAAAATACGTAGAGTAAAGTATTGTTTACCCTCTTGGTTTAATTAGTTTGATTCTTAAATTGATGTTTTTTTTTAAGTACTCAAGTTTCTCAGAAGTCCAGAATCGCCGTATATGAAACAAAAATCAAGGATTGCAAATTTGCAGCTATGCGCCAGTAAAGTATATATTCTAATCAAACACGAATTAATGATTGGACCCAATTGTTATTGCTGCAGCTGGGTGCGGAGCATCCCTTTTCTCATGTTTATTCCGATCAGATCTAAACGGGTCGGAGCAGCTGGTCTGGTCTGTACTCTCTGTACTATCTACGTTTTTCAAATTTGCCGTGTTGCGTCTTGTGATGCTTCTTACAGCTCAATAGGCTTGATTAGTTGTTTTGTTGTACCGTATTAAAAAATTAAGTTTGAGCACGACATGTCTAAAAACATGAGTCTAATTGTGTAAGTGTTCATAAGTGTTTAGGACTTTAGTCGTGTCACGGTGATTCAGATTTTGATATACCCAACGTGACACGGTATGTGGGCATACCAATACGACACGTGTCACACAGTTACGCTGTGATTAGACACACCTAGAGACATGTCAGCCTTACCGTACCAAAAGTAGAACCTGATACCAACATTTGTGCGGCGCAATTAGGCCTGGGGGCGGAACAATGTTGATTCGCAAAACCGTTCCGTTCTGTCCAAACTGAACGACTGACGCTTTACAAATTCATTTCATTCACAAAAACAGAACGGTAAACAGAATGAGAAGTCATACTGTTGTTGAAATGGAACGGTAAACAGAATGTGTGATTTCGCTTCGTTGCGACTAAACAGTGCAATTCTATGTTGAAAGATTGTTTTGTTCTGTTATATCCAAACGGAATGGCTAACGGAATGGAAATATTTTATTTTTGAAACGAAACGAAAAACATAAAGGAACGGCACGGTAACCGGAATGACTGTTTAACACGTTACCGACCCCTAGGCGCAATTACCTCGCAGTGCAAATAAGAATTGTTCGAAGACCAAGCAAAACGAGGCAATTTGTGCAATCGGTCTTTAAGGAACACGGCTAGGAAAGTAAGAAGTGTGGACGTTAATACAGTACAAAATACCCATCTGGGGAAGCAACAGAAACTGACATGAAACACAGGAGATACACAGTTGAGCGCAACAGTTATTGCTGAACAAGCATGGCTTCAATTAACACAATTTTCAACATTTTAACATTTGAAACTTTACAAATTTCACCATTTCCAGAACACATTGGATCCGCATTTGTATTTCTCTTTTCCTTCACACTCAATCTCCAAGTCGTCACTGATGAACGGCACTTTCTGTAAATGAAAAAAAAATACATATATTAGGAAAAGACATATATACAATCCAAAATAATTAAAAAATAATTTTCTGCTGCAATTAAATGCAAGGTATAAAGCTGTATGAGCATAGAGATGAACCTTTTGTTTGGCCAGATCTTGGCAGCCGGTGAAGTTATAGGGGAACTTGCATGTACCGAATTCAACGGTATATGCTCGTGCAAAGTTTGCGCCAACGGTAGCCAACCTCTTCTTGTCATTCAATTCCTGAATGAGAGTATTTTTTTTTCTATAAACATCAATATACGCAAACCCGTGCAGAGAAGATGGAATTGATGAAAAGAATTAAAAATAGATAGTTAGTTAATGATGAATAAAATCAAACCTTGTTAGCCTTGCTTTTCTCAAGATATTCCTCGATAACGCCAGCATTGGCCGAGGGTGTTATGGCAGTTGCAGTAAGTGCAACTGCAGCAAGACCAAGAAGTGCTGCTCTCCTCCCCTCAACAGCGGGTTGCTTCGTCTCTGCAACTCGTACCTGTTGCACCTTGGCTACTGGCAATTTGGCACTTACAGTAGCAGCAGCAGCACTTGAAATTGCACTCAACACACTCGAATTAGCAGCCATTTTTTATTTTTCTTTTGTTCCGAGATGGTGAGGTCAATTGGGAGCTTGATTGGTTTTTGGTGGTTTTTAGAGAAAGAACAATTAGAGGTATGGTATGATGAGGTATAGCAGAGGATGAGCCAAGGAAATGGGGGGATTGTGGTGGAAGTGTGGATAAGGTGAGATTGCCTCGTGCCTGATTGGATGTTTTATGTCTTTGTAGGACCCACTATCCAAAATAGTGGCTGGTTTTAAAAGGATGTGGGACCATGGGAACTATTATTCAGTATATTTTTGCTCTTAATTCTCGGTGTGAAATGAATTACCGAAGAATAACGGAATATACTATTTCTGTTAAGGAACTTGCGGGGCACATCAGCAGTCAGCAGAGTAAATTTAACTTATCTGAACTCTAAGTGACTAATATTAAGATATAACAATATGGCTTATCAATATAAGTACAAAATTAAAGAAAAATATTCTGTCAATTCTTTTTCCGGCTTATGATTCAGGAATCAGGATCCATTTTTTTCTTATTTTTTGAAAAGATAAGCCCGTCGATAATTTTGCCCAACATGTTTGTGATGGCATAGAGATGGCAAGGCAACCCCTAACAAGAGCAAATAAATGAAAGAATCTTTGATCACAGCATAGTTGACTGAAAATGAAAGCCTCAACAGATATAATATTTAGAAAAAGATAAAAATATGATAATCATATTAATTATACTGATGGCTCTATTGAAGATCATCCCCAACCCAAAAAAGCCCAAAAACAAAATTCCAATCAAGTAAAATGGAAGACCCTACTGTTTCACTTCATACTTGAGTACCTCTTTTCAAGCTCAAACCAAGATTCCAACCCAATTAACTTATTGAACTCCTCAAAAGTTGCAAGGGAATCCAACATGTTCCTTGTTGTGCCTTCCTCCTTCAACACGCTCAAGATATCAACCAATGCACGGGTAGAAGCATAAAGGGTCGTCAAGGGGTACAGAACTATATGAAACCCCATTTCCTCGAGCTCTTGAGGGTTGTGTAGAGGTGTAACTCCACCTTCAAGCATGTTACAAACACGGTAACCCTTTGTGCGGCGACCTATTTCACGAAGCTCATCATCATCCCTTGGTGCCTCCACGAAGCACGCATCTGCTCCTGCCTACAGAAAGGAGAGACAATAAATAAGAAGAAAAAACAGAGAGCATGATGAACCATATCAAAACCAAAGTGGAATTAGCCTAGGAGGAAGGGAGATTATTGAAAATTTAAGAAGAAACCTCTACAATATTCAATAATTTTCCCAAATCCTAAATAACTTAAGGTTCCAACTGTGTTGAGTATATAGTTAGATACTCAGACTCAGTGCTACAGCTTGGGGGCTTTGGCCTTTTAAATTTCAGACTCTATCAATCTTTCAGTTATGACAAAACTAGAACTTTGAAGATAAACTACAGAAAAGAATGCATCAGGGATCAATTTATGGTGGCAGAAGTTCTATTTTTTTTATAAAACAGATTTGCTTTTGTATATATGAAATGAGAGAGTGATGTCTACAATTTTGTAAACAAGAATGGGCTCTGGTGCAAATTTAAAATATCTTTGTACCTCCATATAGAGGTTGGCACGTGAAATTGCATCTGACAATCCAACTCTAGCTGACGTGGCACGTGCATCAGTGCGTGCAACAAGGAAGAAATCACGATCTCCTATTGCATCTCTTGCTGAAGCTATTTTAGCCGCATGCTCTTCAGCTGGTATCACCTAATGTAAGAGCAGCAGGTAGGGACTCCAGAAATGCAATCTAGATTTTATATACATAATTGTACTACTTCAAAATTTACAATGTGTCTGTAGGATTTTTCACACATAAGTTCAATTCTGTTATTTTAGTGTATCACAAATGTCTCTAATTTTAATCCCTTCATTTCATTTTACTTGCTTGCCATGCTTGAATTATGTTTGTGAAGAGTATTGAGTTATTGGAATGAACCATGGCAGCTGTAGTTAGATTTATATATAGCTAATGATAATTAAAAAGAAATTTCAAAAGAAAAAATAATAAATTTTCATGAGGATTTTTAGGTACCTGTTTACCACGCATATGTCCTTGCATACCCCAAAAACAAAATAAGAAAAAAATAAAGTTCAGATTACAATAAGGCACCTTGAAATTTCTAAAAAAGAACACATGAAAAGGAAAAGGAATGACAAAATTCTGCCACATGTCAGCAATTCTTACCACATTTCTTTGGCCATGCTTGATCCTAAATTTAGCAAAAGTAGATCAACAATTAGTATAAGAACTCAACCAAAAGAGAATTGTAATTATCAGGGAGGGAAACTGAGATATTTATATAAAAAACTTATACCTCAAGGAAACAACCAGCAGCACCAGCCGCAATAAGATCTTGAACTGTTCTTTGCACATTTAAAGCATTCCCACCACCCGTATCTACACAATTTCTTCCAATTAAACTAAACAAATATGCTTTGAGGCTATGTTAAATTTAACGCATTTAGCATAGCGCCACAGCCAAAGAGGTTGCTAACTAGGACTGTTACCAGACCAGCATTGACTGTACAATTAGTATGTACCAGTGCATTGTAGTATATATAACAGAAGGAAAAAAATAAAAATAAATAAATAAATCATACCAGCATCAGCAATTATTGGGATATGAGATGCAGCTGCACAAACAAACCTAGCTGTCTCTGCCATCTCTGGTGGCCTGAATGAAATAAAGAAGAAATTTAGATTAGCATTTCTGAAACCCCATTGAGTCATAGACAAAAAGTGGGAGAATGTGGATCAAAGTTTTATCTCAAATGAGCAATGGTGTAATATAATCGATGTAATGTATAATCAAGCACATATGATTAAGGTGTAAATATTGGATTTGGCACTGATTAAATGGAGGATTAGCCCTACATAATGAAACACCTAATTAATTTTCCTCAGTGAACAAAATAACAGATATTTTTGGGCTAAATCAATCATCCGAGTGTGATCACATTTATGATTTTACATTATTAATCACATTTTCTGACAGTGATTCAAATAGACCAGGTCATGAATTGAAAAGAGCTGCATATTGCAGTGGCCATGAAAAGTACAATTCGGATCACCATATGCAGTTCAATTATAATTTCCTGACAAAATCCAGAATAAGAAACCAAAACAGAGACAGAAATTAAAAAAAAAAAAAAGTAAAAGAAAACAGAGACGTCCAAGACCCAAACCTATCCAAATTGAAATTTGATATGTATCATGAGTAACCATTTATCTTGAACACATGAGGAGTCTATTCATCAGCCAATTAATCCCAACAAGTTTAAACGTATATATACAAAATCCCAATAATCTAACGAGTCATAAAACTCTATGCTACATTCTCGCACCATTGTAATCACGCCATAGATAAACACACACACACACAAAAAAAGAAGAAAAAAAAAAAAAGAACGAACTAGAGAGAGAAAGGAAGATGAGAGAGACGTGAGAAGGCCGAAGTCAGGCTTGGCAAGGAGAGAAGCAGAGAGCGCATAACCAGAGATAAACCCAGCACTAAACCCAGTCTTTTGAACGATGGCAGCCGAGAGAGCGTCGTAACAGCCTGGCATGAGCACCACGCCTTCCTTCTCAATCAGCTCGTGTATCCTCGTGCTCCTTCCGGCCGACGCTGCCACCACAGATGCGCGCCAACGCGTCGGAGAGTGTCTGATCGGAGCATGCGAGAGTCGCGAGGGGTTTAAGGAGAGAGAGATTGAACACATTTTGATTGAGAGAGAGAGAGAGAGAGAAGAGAAAGAGTGGAGAGTGGGATTAAGGTGGAGAAGAAAAAAATACAAAAAAGACGAAACGAGGCGGAGAGAACGAAGTCAGTGGCTTAACGGGTTTGATTGTTTCGCGAGTCGCGACCCGGTTGTTAATGAAGGATAAATATATAGGAAGTACCGTTTTTAGATGAAACGAAATCCAGTGCCGCGCGGCAACTGTGCCGCACAAAATCCCAACCGTATGATGGATGATGGGTGGCCTGTGAAAAATACTAGATTGATAGGCCCGAAAAAAATAAACCGTTGAGATCAAATCAGACGGCTCGGATTTCTGCACGGCACGGTTGCCGCGCGGCACCATAATCGGATTCTTTTTAGATTGGGATAACAAGGGTATGTTTTGATATGTGCTATTGCGCATCGGGATTTTAAATATACAGGCTCCCAACAATTTCTAAATACTCTTAGAAAATATTTATAATTTTAAAATATATAATATTGAATGTGTTTTGTCATGTCGATGTATATTTGTTTATATAACTTCAATTATATATTGATGATAAATGTCACGTGATTGAAAACAAAATAAAACATATTTTAATTATGACATAATTATTTTGCTTCTTCAAACTCATTTTGAGGACCTGCAAAATACACATGTCGATGCACACAAGAATTTTAGTACATTTACCATCCCTTTAAAATCCGTGCCTAATTGAAACCCAAGATTCTACAAAAATTGAAGCAAGATAATATATATTTAGAGAGGGAGACAACAAGCTTTTTAAAATACTTTGTTTTATCACTGATTAAATTCAACTATCTACTTTTTTTAGCCATTTCGCATAACTGTTTATCACCGTTTTATCACCGCATAACCAACGTTTTATTACGAATCATCATCTAACCATTAAATCGCACAAATCACATTTCTAAAATATTTATATATATATATATATATAAATTTTTTTAATTTTACAAAAAAATTTAACTTGTAGTCACTGCCAAGTTTTTCGAGAAAAAAAAATTACTACTTTATGAGAAAATGTTTATAACTTTTATGCAAACCATGTCTAAATGCTTTGACTTGCACGATCGATTAGTTTACAATTTACAAATGAACAATCGGCGTGCCTAGTGATGTAAATAGATCGTGGTCTAACAAATTATAAAAGATGAATTTTATTGAAGAAAAACTTTTTGTGTGTCTTTTTTTCTACAGAGCCAATGCTCTTTTGTACAACTAGAAAATATCCTACTACAATCTACAACATATCTTCAAAAAGATTACACAATATAAATTCCTAAATACTCAATAGATAACAATCTAATTGATATCTTCACTAATCGGGAAAGTTATTCTTGCCATACTCCCCCTCAAGTTGAGCATGAGGATTACGAGTGCCCAACTTGTGAAGAAGACAGTGAAATTGTTGCTTGCCAAGGGCCTTTGTGAAAATGTCAGCCAATTGCTCGTGTGTCCGAACATAAGAAGTAACAATGTGTCCTCCTTGAATCTTATCTCTTACAAAATGACAATCAATTTCTATATGTTTTGTTCGCTCATGAAAAACTGGATTTGCAGCTATATGAAGAGCTGCTTGACTATCACAAATAAGCTTCATTGGTCGAGTATGAGAAACCCCAAGTGATTTGAGAAGTGATTTTAACCATGTTAATTCACAAGATGTGGTAGCCATCGACCTGTACTCCGCTTCGGCTGACGACCGAGACACAGTGTGTTGCTTTTTAGTCTTCCATGAGATAGGTGAATCACCAAGCATCACAAAATATCCTGTCAACGACCGCCTAGTCAATGGACAACTTGCCCAATCTGAGTCACAGTACCCAGATAAAAGCAAATCATTATCAGCACTGAGTACAATACCTTGTCCTGGACTGCCCTTTAGATAACGCAACACTCGGATTGCTGCATTGTAGTGAACGTCAAGAGGTGCATGCATGAACTGCGCTAATACGTGCACTGAGTAGCACAAGTCTGGTCGTGTTATTGTCAAGTAAATCAATCGCCCAACCAGTCGTCTATATCGTTCAGGATCATCCATAGGTGCACCATCTGCAGTGGACAAATTGTGATTTTGCTCAATAGGAAATGCAACCGGTTTTGCACCCAAAAGACCGCACTCAGCCAAAATATCCAATGTATATTTTCTTTGACACAAGAAGAGACCAGATGGACTACGTGCAATCTCTATCCCCAAGAAATATTTGAGTGCACCGAGATCCTTCATGTAAAAGGTACTACTCAAATATTGCTTGAACTGATCAATTGCTTTGGAGTTGTTTCCTGCTATTACCAAGTCATCAACATACACCAGAATAGCAAGAGAAATATCCTTCTTTTCTAAGGTAAACAGTGAGTAATCAGCATATGATTGAATAAAACCATAGGCTTGTAATGCTGCAGTGAGTTTGGAGAACCACATTCGTGGAGCTTGACGCAAACCATAAAGGGATTTTCTGAGTCGACAAACCTTGCCAGGATGTTGTGAAGAGAATCCAGGTGGCAACCGCATATAGACCTCTTCGTGCAAGTCACCATGCAAAAATGCATTATGCACGTCCATCTGATGCAACTCCCATCCGCGTGCCACTGCTACAGCCAAGAATGTCCGAACAGTGACCATCTTTGCAACTGGAGCGAATGTTCCTTTAAAATCAATCCCCTCAACCTGTCGGTTGCCCAGCACAACAAGTCGAGCCTTGTACCTTTCAATCCTGCCATCAGAATGATATTTGATGCGATACACCCACTTGCTGTTAGGAAATGCTCATATTTTAATTTTAGATTAATTACAACTAATTAATCACCATTAACAACAAGCAAATCAATAGATCTAGTGCTAAAGCAATCACACATCCAATCAAGAGAGAAGGTAGGAGAAATTGTACCTCTCATGAAATTGTATTCATGAGGCTCGAATCCATGGCATGGGAGTCGATGGGGTGCGTGCTCCACCACCTCCACCATCTATGGCCGCCTCTAGCCCACCAAGGACCCACCACCAAGCTCAAAGAGAATGCTAGTTCTCTTGAACCTCTTGCTAATCACCTTGCTTCTCTTAATTAACTATTTAATGGAGAGGAAGAGAGGTGGGATGCTCAACACATGAGCTAAGAGAGGAAGGGAAGAGCCATGGAGAAGAGAGAAAAATCTCTCTTCTAGGTGGAGGTGCAAGGGAGGGGAGAGGAAGAGAGGTGACGGCTAGGGTTTTCTCCCAAAGAGACCCCTTTATATAGCCAACCACTCTCATCCAACCTTCATACTATTTACAAGTATGCCATCCACCCTAAGAGGCCACCTAATGGGCTCTCTTGGGCCATCTTAATAAAAGGCCTTTATTCATTAATTCACCAATTAATGAATCTCCTTTAATTGTCTCTTCATTCTTCCTTAAATCGGGCCTTTAATTAACCAATTAAATAGAAGCCCAATTAGCTCAAACTAATTAAAGTAAGTTGAACATAATTAATGATTAACTCATTAATAATTAATCTATGATTAGCTAATGCATTAAATTGTTTCCATATGATCCTTTTAATTTAATTAATTATAACGGTTCATAACGGTATATAATTAATTAATTAACTTATCACATTTCACAATACACATTATTGTGAATAAACAATAAATGCACCAAGTGGTTAGAATCCTATTTGTGCGACCCTATTTGAGGATTTATACTATGTTGGCCATGGAAATAAATCGTTATTTATTTCCAATAATCATAAGCGGTATCTAGCAACACGTTATGATTCCCAATTCGTATAAATAATGTACCGTTACAATATCTCAATCCTGCATAAGAAATAAAAGTATTTCTTTGTTTGATTCTTATGTCACACGATATCTTTGTATAATCCAAGATAGGAATGTGTCATTCTTGCAGATTATACATTTCTTGATCTAGAGTTGATCGTCTAGTTTGCATGCATACGATCCAACTCCATCAAGGGGCCCAAACAGATATCATCACTCATTAAGTATATTAATGAGGGACATACGGTTTTCTTGATGAACAACTTTTCCCCGCACAATTCAAGAGAACATAAATAAAGTCCTTATAGCAGCCTTTATCAGGAATCAACGTTAGACGATATTTATTGAACCTATCCTCATGTGGAAAAGCTGAGCATCTCAAACTTAGAATCAACAACATATGAAATAAACAATGACACATAACACAATCCATATGTTTATTTCATTGGGTCAAGTCCTGTACTATGTTCCAATAACATACACATATGCAATTAAGTTGGTAACTCCTTACCTATGATTTGTAGAACTTAATCATCACTTAACTTACATACTAATCTTTTATGATAATTAATGTTCCTTGTTAATTATCAAGATTATGGACGATTTAGATTTATTATTGTCATTCTAATGAATGATCCACAGAGATCTACAATTCAGATCCTCAACCTGAATGATCTGTCAATAATAAACTCTAGGAACAAATGATCAAATATCATCATTAACATAAACTAAGAAAATAAGTCATTAAATATTGACTTCTAGGACATAACTCCAACAATCTCCCACTTGGCCTAGAGTCAATCAATAGTGACTTCTAGCCAGTGAAGAATTTAGAACAATGTCATATATCTATATATATACATGTCTCGAACCTCAAAAGATGTAATACACTTAAAGCAAGTTACTCATACGTCCATCACGCATGGATGCACAATTGCATCTCGTATACCGCTTAAGGTAGAGGTTAAGTTAGAGTGTTCGCTGTGTCCGCGAACCTATCAAATTTTATTTGACCCTATATACATATATACTCCTATATATGTGTTCTTGATCATCATCATGTGAGATCAAGTGACATCGTCATAGATCTTAGTTGGATCACCAATTTAATATTGGGTTCTTCAAGTTTAAGCTATGGTTCGAGATGCATAGAACCATATTAGCTTGACTGAGAACTTCACGATCCTTACTACATTCTTTCATTGCTTCACAAGTTGCTATATATTTTGTTTTGGTGACGGAAACGGTTGTAATATCCCATTTAGAACACCTTCTAAACTTACAACACCACATTTAAACAAAATATGTAGCTCAATTGTATTTATATCAATCTTTCGAAAACTAGCATCAATATATCAATTTATATGAGCTTTCTTTTATCTTATCAGATGGAAAAACATATCACTCTTTCTCTTAAGATACTCGAGGACATTCTTGATTATTGTCCAAATGTGTTTTTCTTTGTATCCATTTGACAACTGATTGTCATACTCCTTGGGTACAACACATAGGGGCATGTGCATAAGTATGGCGTACGTAATGAAACTCATAACAGAAGGATGCTCGAATTGTATCGTGCACTCTTCTTGAATTGAGTTGCAACACACCGAGTAGAACTCAAGTGTATGCTATACAACATGGTTAGAAATCCTTTCTAGGAGTCAATCTTTTCGTGTAACTATAACACCTTGTCATTATATGCACATTTTGCTCAAACCTGACATCCATCATAATCTATCTCCATAGATTTTGTTTCCTTGGATTTAGGTGACTTACCCAAGTTCTCAATTGAGAAAACATTCTCCAATGAGATCTTGACAATATTTCTTTCTTTAATTTTATTCCCAATTAATGTCTTGTATATTGTACAATACATGTAACATAATAATGCTCCCACTGAATATCTTGTCTATACAAGATACTTTTGACGAAGTTCAACTCCTTGACTTACTTGTCAAAAAGTTTATTCCAGTTTCCACAGTACTTGCTTCAATCCATTAATGGATCATTGAAGCATATATACGTTTCTAACAATACAACAAAATCTTCGGTTTGTGTCAAATACACAACAACTTCCTTCATTCAATCGAAGAAGGCGGTTTTGATGTATTTTTCCATATATCTATATATACGAAATATAATTATTGTTAGAATGATCTTTATTGACTTATACACAACTACAAGCGAGAAGCCGTGCTTTGTACATGGTCAACTGGTTATCGACTTAGACATAGCATCAATCATGAAATTGTGCTTTGTACATAGTCGACTTGCTATCCATATCTATCTTTCCTTTTAAAGATCTAAATGTTCTAGATGGATCGCTCCTTCTTGAACATCAATCAAGGTCTATACCTTGTTGTTATATATATATAGATTGCACTTAAAGATCATACAAATTCAAACCATACTTGTGGAATCGGGTCTTTCCATCGTTTCTTTATTTATCAACGGATCCTCATATATCAAGTACGAGGATGTTGTGAAGCCTATGTACCTTTCAGTTTAGGCAATTCACTCTCGTTGATCTTTGTAGGATTGGTGCTTGAGGTCAGTAAACTACTTCTACAACATCTTGTAGAGTAAGTTCTTGATCCTAATATATTGCATGAGTTTCTCGAACATCATCCATTCGTGAGATGTTTGAGCACTCTTTAGAAGTGAGCGTGTTTATAAACTTCTTCCTTTCACAACTGCTTGTGAGTCAAGTTCCGCTCAACTCCCACTAAGCACCATGTATGGAGTGACAAGTTTCCTATAAAGGTACTTCTTGTAGTGACGCATAAACTCCTTTAATGCTCACTTTACTCCCACTACTTCTTCTTGAGAATATTATTCTTTAAGATTACGTTATGATGAGCAACAACTACCTTGTTCTTATCATGTTCATAGAAGTAGTACCTTTTGGCTAATTCAAGATATCCTACAAACTAATAAGCGTCTTATTTGGGTCCAAGCTTATCAATCAATCGAACTTTGAAATAAGCTTCTCAATACCAAATCTTTAGAAACAATATACCTAGAGATCGAATCTCGTAAGATATCTTTTTCAATAGACTTCGATGGAATTTTTATTCAGTGTAAACAATATTGTCCTCAAACACAAATCCCTTACATGAGTCGAACAAGTCAATTTGATTTATTACCGATCGAACTATATCAAACAATGTTCGATACCTTCATCTTTGGATACATTTTTCAATGTTCCTCATGGAGCAAGTAGTGAAACGTATTTCATACTCTTTAGGTAATACATCAAACTATATGACTTAACTATTTACCATGATCCATCTTAAGACTTTTGCTTTTATTGAATAGTTTTTCAACTTTACTCTTGAAATCCTTTTGATCTTGTCAAAAGATTCATACTTATACCATATCAAATAGATACGTTAATATCTACAATGATTGTTGGTCAAGTGGTAAAGTTTCAACAACCTTTCAATTGCACAAGTACCTATAGGTCTATATACATCAAGTACCTATAGGTCTATATACATCAATATGTATAAGTCTTAATAAGGTTACTTGTCCTTTAAACCTTCGTAGTTCAAAGGCGCTTTTGTCATTTAACAAACACGATTCGCATGAATTTCAATTGATTTTGCAATCAAATTGATTTACGAGCTCCACATTACGTAGACTCTCATAATGCGATTCTTGTTTATATTCGACTAAGCGACTATCTTACATAAAAGTCAAATACTTTATGTGAAGTCTTACATATTTGTCATTCGAAATTTGTTTATCTATTTCAAGCAAATTCAATCAAGATGCGTGAAATCTTATACACAAATTCATAACAATAAGAGAACGACATTTCTCTATTACAAAACATGATCATCCATCATCAAATATGAAATGGAGATAAGGTTTTATAAGATGTTTGGAATAAGGTATATAACCTCAAATTCCTAAACAAATTCTTTATTTAGTAAAGATAACTCTACGTATTCAATGGTAGCGGCCTAGACGTATAAGCCATTTCCAAAACGGAGTTTACTTTACTTATCTCGAACTTTCTCTTATTCATCATTGTCTACACATTTCGTTAAACGCGAGCACATGAACTAGCACCTAATTACTAGTGTGAATTAGAGATAGTGAGATAATTTGAACGACAAATATCTCAAGGTTTAGAACATCATGGTATTTCGGACAACCTTTCAAATGCCTCCCATAAATGGCAAATGAAACATCTCATGTGACACACGGTCACTAGTGAGGATCTCAAAGTTTCAACTCATATCTTGGTAAAGTATTCCTTTAATACTTAACCAATTACTTTTAGCACTAACAAGTGTGCGAACAATATATCCTTTATCCATAGAAAGAGATTGTATGACAATATCAACAATCCTTGATATTGGAGATCTTAGTATCTCTAGTTGTCAATTAGCTACTCAAACCTTTCGGTTCGCAAGCTAATGAAATATTTATCTTCTTATAAGAAGAGTCTCTTGGTTAACTCACACTCCATTACTCGATCATAAATGATTGAGTCTATCTTTACTTTCTCTAAGAACGCCTTCTTGAGTAGGTGGATGAGAGTATAGAAGTCTTAGTATAGTCCTTATGAATTCTCCAATTCAAAGGTCCAGAACTTCTAAAAGGATATGAGCATTCGCTTTATTGAATAATTTTCGTCAAAACTAATCAATCATTGCGAAGCTATGTTCGGGAAGTTGAGGAACGTTTTTGGGATTAAACTTGCTCAAGTTTCTCATTTCCAAGAACATATCTTAGAAATCGGTATTTCTTCTCCAAGTAAATACCTTAGAAACGAGCTTGTCGTTTTCCAAAGATTGATCGCAACGAAATTAACATATTTAACATCTATAACAATTTCAATTTAAGGTCATTTAGTTTATGCAATGTTTTGTTTATGGAATAATAAACAAAAACTCCCACTACATTTAATTAATGTCCCTAAATGTAATGGATTCCAAGATCCTCATTTTCGTCAAGTAGAGCCTGCTATGGCACGACACCCTACTTAACTAGACAAGGTAGGTTCTCCAACCAATCATATCAACCATATGATTCTTGGTTTGTGAATATCTAAGTATATTTACAAACTTCGCCCCGATGTCCAAGAAAACTTGTTGGGTCCATCGATAAGCAACCTCTCTCTATTTGCTCCTAACAAATCTTTTCATTTGTACCCCGACTATCAAGGTTGACAACCATGACGTCCGCTATGGCGGACCGCGCCATGATTGGCTATTGACGTGAAGGGGATAGAGAGAAGGAAGGCGGTCGACTTAATCAATTTAGTTTGGGACAAAATAAGTGACTCTTGTTTGGTGGTCGTGTAAGCATACACCCATACCTACCTATGACAATTCAAGGCATTCACAAACAATCACATAACATAAGCATCTCAAACATTGTCGTGGGTTTGTATGGCTCCCGCTTGCATTAATCTTCGTCGCATCTCCATGTAACGAGACTAATCTAATCAAGCCCTCCCACTAATTACTAAGATCCTTATCTAATAATTAAGGGAAATAAATACATGTGATAAAATTCCTAAAACCCCGCCTAGGCCTTAGGGGCATGCAAGCCTCACAAGTTACATCAAAAATTAACCACTTAATTATCAAGGCACCTTAGGCCACTTTACAAGCAATCACATGCATTCACAACATTTTACAACACACAAGGCATTGACATCTTGAGCCATATCAAACCCACATCCTCCTACAAAACAAAGTTAGCACATATACAATATACATGATTCACTTGCTCTTAATTAATTTCATTAATTAGAATCTTTGTGCATACTTGTTGCTCAAGTTTTCCGAATGCAAAGAAGGCTTAACCTTAACAACTAATTGTTTAAGCCCTTTTAAATTAAATCCAACTATCAAAACAGAAAGGAGGGTATTTAAGGAGTCTTCTAATTAACATTTCAATAAATTGATTAATTAGAAACTATTTTAACTAATTAAAATACGAAATTCGGAACCCGAAAAAATTCAAAATAATTCGGTCTCCAAAAAATCTGAAATAAATCCAGAGAACTCCTTACAAAGATTGTGATTACCTGTAAAAATCTCAAGGAGAGATCAATTACCATCAGGGAGAACCAAAAAAGACAAATCCTCAGATTGTGCGCGAAGCACCGTTAGAGAAAATTCTGTTATGGGTCTCAACCTTTTGATCTGTATGATCATCCCCTTGATATTTTTCCAGCAAACAATTTACATAGAAAAATACTACATACAATAGGCTATCATTCCATGAAAAGAAAATCCACAAGTTATATTCAAGATCAACGAGATAACAAGCATTTAAGCAAGGTATCCAGTTCTGGAACAGACCGTCGACCAAAAAGGTTTCACTCGGTTGAGGTATCAAATCTCAATGAAAATCTATGAAATTAATTTTCACAGATTCCAGACTTAAAGGAGAACATTTCCATTTGAACACTTTTCCATAAAAGTTTCTCAATAAGTACAGTTTTTCAAAACAATCAGTTTGTTTGAAAAAACAGATCTGACAACTTCATCACTTTTCATCCTTGAACGCCCACATAATATCCGAAATATGCAACAAAATTTACATATCCAGAAAGAGCATCAAGTTTAGAATAATCCTATCTAAAAGTTACAGGTACTTTGTATGCAAACTTATTTGTTACCAACCACAACAATAGAACTGTGCAGCAGAATAACAGATCTGCGCACCGTTACCGTTTAAATCACTAAAAATTCATTTTACATCGAATTTCAATGATTCCAGTGGGAAAACAACCACAACTCAAAGGGCTACAACCTCCAATAAGAAGGAAAAAATTTCAGAGAGCTTTACACCACGAAAAATAAGCAACAAGACAGAAAACAGCCTTTCCAGGGCCAGCAAGCATGCATATCACTAATTAACTTAATTAATTACGAATTCTCACTTAATTAAGTGTGAAAAACCTTAAGCACGACCATAGCTCTGATACCACTGTTAGAAAATGCTCATATTTTAATTTTAGATTAATTACAACTAATTAATCACCATTAACAACAAGCAAATCAATAGATCTAGTGCTAAAGCAATCACACATCCAATCAAGAGAGAAGGTAGGAGAAATTGTACCTCTCATGAAATTGTATTCATGAGGCTCGAATCCATGGCATGGGAGTCGATGGGGTGCGTGCTCCACCACCTCCACCATCTATGGCCGCCTCTAGCCCACCAAGGACCCACCACCAAGCTCAAAGAGAATGCTAGTTCTCTTGAACCTCTTGCTAATCACCTTGCTTCTCTTAATTAACTATTTAATGGAGAGGAAGAGAGGTGGGATGCTCAACACATGAGCTAAGAGAGGAAGGGAAGAGCCATGGAGAAGAGAGAAAAATCTCTCTTCTAGGTGGAGGCGCAAGGGAGGGGAGAGGAAGAGAGGTGACGGCTAGGGTTTTCTCCCAAAGAGACCCCTTTATATAGCCAACCACTCTCATCCAACCTTCATACTATTTACAAGTATGCCATCCACCCTAAGAGGCCACCTAATGGGCTCTCTTGGGCCATCTTAATAAAAGGCCTTTATTCATTAATTCACCAATTAATGAATCTCCTTTAATTGTCTCTTCATTCTTCCTTAAATCGGGCCTTTAATTAACCAATTAAATAGAAGCCCAATTAGCTCAAACTAATTAAAGTAAGTTGAACATAATTAATTATTAACTCATTAATAATTAATCTATGATTAGCTAATGCATTAAATTGTTTCCATATGATCCTTTTAATTTAATTAATTATAACGGTTCATAACGGTATATAATTAATTAATTAACTTATCACATTTCACAATACACATTATTGTGAATAAACAATAAATGCACCAAGTGGTTAGAATCATATTTGTGCGACCCTATTTGAGGATTTATACTATGTTGGCCATGGAAATAAATCGTTATTTATTTCCAATAATCATAAGCGGTATCTAGCAACACGTTATGATTCCCAATTCGTATAAATAATGTACCGTTACAATATCTCAATCCTGCATAAGAAATAAAAGTATTTCTTTGTTTGATTCTTATGTCACACGATATCTTTGTATAATCCAAGATAGGAATGTGTCATTCTTGCAGATTATACATTTCTTGATCTAGAGTTGATCGTCTAGTTTGCATGCATACGATCCAACTCCATCAAGGGGCCCAAACAGATATCATCACTCATTAAGTATATTAATGAGGGACATACGGTTTTCTTGATGAACAACTTTTCCCCGCACAATTCAAGAGAACATAAATAAAGTCCTTATAGCAGCCTTTATCAGGAATCAACGTTAGACGATATTTATTGAACCTATCCTCATGTGGAAAAGCTGAGCATCTCAAACTTAGAATCAACAACATATGAAATAAACAATGACACATAACACAATCCATATGTTTATTTCATTGGGTCAAGTCCTGTACTATGTTCCAATAACATACACATATGCAATTAAGTTGGTAACTCCTTACCTATGATTTGTAGAACTTAATCATCACTTAACTTACATACTAATCTTTTATGATAATTAATGTTCCTTGTTAATTATCAAGATTATGGACGATTTAGATTTATTATTGTCATTCTAATGAATGATCCACAGAGATCTACAATTCAGATCCTCAACCTGAATGATCTGTCAATAATAAACTCTAGGAACAAATGATCAAATATCATCATTAACATAAACTAAGAAAATAAGTCATTAAATATTGACTTCTAGGACATAACTCCAACACTTGCATCCTATAGCCTTCTTTCCATATGGCAGATTTTCAATGGTCCATGTGCCATTTCTTTCAAGTGCGTCAATTTCCACACGCATTGCTTCTCTCCATTTATCATCTTTCATGGCTTCTCCAAAATATTCTGGTTCTTTCTTCGCTGTAACTGCAGCTAAGAATTTTCGATGTGCAATGGAAAAATTGTTATAATTTACATAATGAGCTATGGGATAAGGATTACCTGAGGACACTGTTGATGTGGGGTGAGCATAAGAGGGGTTACATTGAGCAGTGTAGCAAATATAGTCTTGGAGTTTAGCAGGAGGTTGCCGTGATCGCTTGGACACAATCTGACTTGGTGCGGGTGCATCATGACCCGACACGCGTGCATCCTGATCCGACACGGGTGCGTCATGATCCGACACGGGTGCATCATGACCCAATGCGGGTGCATCCTGACCCGATGCGGGTGCACTACCCCTTGCTTCTTGACCCGTCACGGGTGCATCATGACTCGATGCGGGTGCATCCTGACCCGATGCGGGTGCATCCTGAACCGATGCGGGTGCACTCCCCCTTACTTCTTGACCCGACATGAGTGCATCCTGACTCGATGCGGGTGCACTTTCCCTTACTTCTTGATCTGATGCGGGTGCACTCCCCCTCGCTGAAACAAATGCATCATCACTATACCAGTTTTCTTGCATCACACTTGCTTGAGATTGCCCATGTTCATTGATGGATGAAACAAATGGAAAATTGTCCTCACAAAATACCACATCTCGAGAAACAATGAATTCTCTTGTCTCCAAATCATACACTCGCCATCCCTTTTTCCCAAACGGGTATCCAACAAATACACACTTCCTACTTCTAGTCTCAAATTTATCTGAAGTGTGTGACTTGATGTAACACAAACATCCAAAGATACGCATAGAACTGTAACTCGGTGGTTTGCCAAACAACATTTCATAAGGAGTTCTATTCTCCAACAGTGGGGTAGGTGTTCTATTGATAAGATGGGAAGCAGTGAGAACACACTCTCCCCAAAATTCAAGTGGTAACCCAGATTGAAAACGCAAGGCTCTTGCCACATTTAGGATATGCCGGTGTTTTCTTTCCACTCTCCCATTCTGTTGAGGAGTGTACACACATGAGGTTTGATGCAATATTCCACATTCTGTATAAAATTGATTCATTTGACGAGATTTGAATTCTAACCCATTATCACTTCTAACACATTTAACGGATTTTCCAAATTGTGTCTGAACCATCTTACAAAAAGACTTTAATAAATGATAGGTCTCACTCTTTTCAGCCATCAAATAAACCCAAACAGCTCGGGTGAAATCATCCACAATTGTCAAAAAATAGTGTGCACCACAATGTGAACTAACACTATATGGACCCCAAATATCACAATGTATAATGTCAAAAGATTCACTTGCTTTATTGGAACTAATAGAAAACATTTCTCTAGTTTGTTTTGCTCGCATGCAAACTTCACAAACTTCTTTAGAAACACTACCATTATTAATACCAGCCAAAGACAAAGTAACCTGTGCAGAAGGATGACCCATTCTTCGATGCCACAATTCATAGGACTTCTTTCCATGCACATAAAAGACCTTTGTTGATGCAACTTCATGATAATAGTATACCCCATTTCTTTGCTCACCCACACCAATCAACATCCTCGTATTACAATCCTGTATAACACAAAGCTCATTAGTAAACATAACAAAACAACCACTGGTTTTGATCAATTGGTTTATAGAAATGAGGTTGCAATCCAAACTAGGCACATATAAAACTTTCTCAAGCACAAGTCCTTCGTTGAGCACCACATCTCCTACATGTTGAGCCATGGTTTGCTCTCCATTTGGAAGTCCAACTATTGTTGGAGTTGCATCACAAACATTTTTAAGACATGTCAAATTACCCGTCATGTGGTGAGACGCACCGCTGTCAAGTATCCAATCTAATCTAGATTTCTTACCATTCAACTTCTTACCGAATGCACCTGCACCCCGTTGAGATGCACCTGCATCTGTTTTGCTAGCTATAATGGCCAGCAGTTGTTGGACCTGGACGTTTGTGAGGCCAGGAATTGAGATATGTTGTTTCTGCTGGGATGCGCCTGCACTTGCTTGGAATGCGCCCTGGACAACACCTGCACTTGCTTGAGATGTGCCATGGACAGCATATGCATATCCACAACTCGCGGATGGAAGAAAAAACGAAGAGGACCCACCGATAACTTCATTGATCGGTTGTTCACCCTCATCTTTGGTGCTATCGCCGTCACCTGCCATGGTTCTTGGGCTGCACACTAATTAGGTTTTCTAACCTGTTGCTCTAATACCATAACAAATTATAAAAGATGAATTTTATTGAAGAAAAACTTTTTGTGTGTCTTTTTTTCTACAGAGCCAATGCTCTTTTGTACAACTAGAAAATATCCTACTACAATCTACAACATATCTTCAAAAAGATTACACAATATAAATTCCTAAATACTCAATAGATAACAATCTAATTGATATCTTCACTAATCGGGAAAGTTATTCTTGCCATATGGTCAAACCACATATGTGTTTAATTTTTTCATATACGGTTACAAATGGGTCGGATGTTAAGCAGATACGAATACAAATCAGATATTAGCGCATACGGATACAAATATGAATATATCTCGGATATTAAAAAAAATCTTTATGAATTAACAAACTAAAAACACAAGATCATCATACATCAAAATTATATATTAATATTAGTCATGTATTATCAAATATAACCATCACAATAAAAAAAAAAATTTGAAAAATAATAATTTATATATTGTCGTCATACCACATTATCAGTAGACTAAAATGTTACTATGAACCAACCTATCTAATAAAAACTCAGTATTATCAAATTAAAAGTTTTTTCTATAATACTACAGAAGTAATGCCTTAAGTTAATTATCTTGTATCACAGTATAACTGATTCAATTAAGTTCAAAATAGATCGGATGTCAAATACGGATCAGATAGCATATTTTTTGGTTGGATTCAAATACAGATCAGATAATAGTCAAAACATATCTATTATATATTTTCTTGATTGGATACGAATTGATATATGTTGAAATATATATGTTCAGATAAGATTCATAAGAATACGTCTCGGATGTCAAATATAATTTTCGGATTCGGATATTCGGAACGGAATTTGTCCTCAACGTTTTCATTTCATCATTTGTGCCTCAACATCCATAATGTTCCCTAAGATCAGTGGCGAAGCCACGTTAATGTTGGTGGGTCCAGGGACCCACCTGAAAATTAAGAATTTACATGAAAGTTAATATGATTTGTAAAAAAATATATATACAATAAGTTAGGGACCCATCTAAAAAATTTGAAGGACCCAGCTGAACATGACATGTTTGATTTGAATTGTGTAACAACTCCTAAAATATCGCATATGGACCCATGTCGTATTCGTCCTAATGAATCGTCTTCCTCCTCCGCAATGAATCTTATTAATATAAAACTTATAATAAAATAAGAAATTCTTGGGTGAATGATCATTGACTCTTGAATTATTATTTTATTTATTGGATATATTTTTTTAGATCTTATGTTATTATTATAATAGATGTTTGATTTTTCATGTTTATTTATGTGAAATTATTTTAGAGTTGTTTATTTAAAAATTATTATTATACTATGTCTATATTAGATGCAAGTTTTTATAATGTAATTTATGTGGTTTAGCCGTTGGATGGTGATTTAGCATTTACCGATGATAAAACGATGATAAAACAGTTGTATAATGATATAACGGTGAAAAAACAGATAAAACTGTTGTGCGATATAAACGAAAATCTAGATACAACGGATAAAATAGTTTTTAAAAGCTTGGTTTAAAACTATGTCATCATCGTGTAATATATTTTTTCAGCAAAAAAATTTTATGGACCCTGCTGGCGCAAAATCCTAAGATGGATTTGCAAATTTACTATTAGGCAGCAACAAGTTCTCGTTTGCGGGCACACTTAACGGGTTGTGGACAGGACAAAGCGAGAGGCCCATTCTAAAGGCTAAATGAAAGAAGAAACCGGATGTTTACGTTAGGTCCGATAATTTAAGCCTGGCCCAGAACCCAAACCTCAACCTAGATACAATCTTCACCTCTTGAAGTTGTAATTAATGGCAAGAATGATGCAATTTAAACAAACGGATGTCTTTATTTCCTTCAATATAAAGAACTTGGCTACTCTGATGTTGCCAAACTCTTGTTTTAATCGTTCTTTTTAAGATAAAAAATTAGGATTGCTTGGTTACTTTATGTTAAAGGCTTTAAGCTACACACAGAAGCACACTAAAGAAAAACACCTAGAAAGATGCACACGAAACAACACAGTGCAGAAAAAAAAAAAAAAAATTAGAAAAATCCAGGTGACAGATAAATTTTCTTAACGACTTCCTACAAAGTATAAAATATATAATCATAACATACTAACATAGTAATAGAAATCTAATTATGAGAACTCATCATATCCCAAATGCCAGTCTATGTGGGTTATACTTTCTTGCTTCTTGTCTTGGTTAACTTGCAGATTCTGTTTTAGTATGTACCGGACTACTGGTGATCAGTGTTGTGCATGTACAACTTTGGTACAAAGTGATCTTTCCTTTTATTTTTGATAGACAATTGCTATCTGAATTCAATGGACCAATAGAAGAAAATAAAATGCTCATACTGTCTATCCAGGTGATAATAATTTTTCTATTCACTTTTCTAAATATTGTGCTGGTCTGGGAGGTTTCAACTGTAAAAGCGATGTGATGACTCAGACACATTTCAAGGGCCCTGTGGACAATCCGGAGACGTCTCCATGCTTAAACATGTTAATGTTAATTAGTAAAGAAATATGGAAACATTAAGTTAATTAATCCAAGAGAAATTAGCACTTTAGCAGAACACCCTCTGGCACAGAAAAATCAAAGTATTTATTTTTGTTGTCATCTACTGATCAAGTAAAGTTATGAATCTGATTACTTGTGCCACAGCTGATAAGTGATAACTGATAACTAAAGCAAAGTTCAATTGAACTAATTTGGGCTATAATATCTGCAAAGAATATTGTCACTTTGGCAATTTGTTAATGCTTCATTTTCTTGTACAAAGAATAAAATCTCTGTTTAAAAGTATCCAGAAATTTACATCAGATCACACCTTTTTGCAAAGTAAAATGAATGAAGATAACTTACTAAGTTAAGGAAAGTGACTTGAGAACTTTCTTCAGGTTGGAATCATTTCTTGTTGTATAATACTACCTTAAATGGTACTAAAATCTCCATGATTAACAGAAACTTCTATAAGGTGAAAGCCACCACCGGTTCAAAATTGTCCAATATTAGGTCAAAGAAGACATCTATGCAATTGATGCTATTTGAATCTGTCAAGAAATGCTGCTAAAGTAACTAAATAGCTAAGATTAGTTGAATGTTTAGATTTAATTGTATTTCATGTGTGTTCCTTGTTACAAGGTGTTATGCATTCATTAAGCGGCCGACATAACGTTGCTGTAAAGTAATTTGAAGTTTTGAACAAAATGGGCAAGCAATATTGTACATAAGCATATCTAATCCATTTCCAGGGTTCATTTCTCTGTCAGTTTTAAGGGGGATGTTCGAGGTACTGAATTATGAGGAAGATGTCATGATTTATTTATTATCATTTCTTGAGGGGAGAAAGAAATTAAGAGAGATAAAAGGTAATATGCATGCATTGAATTGCCTCTTTTATATGTTAAAGTGAAAACACAAGGAAAGTGCTTTAAATTGATAAGAGAATTTAGTTAACCTAAACAGTGGAGCTTTAATCTCCTAACGCATCAGTTTGTTGACCAATTCTTCTCATGAAGTGGGAAAATTATAACCAATAAGCTATGTGGTTGGAAATACACTATTATTAGCTAGCACCCCCCGCCCCCCTTCCTTACTCTCCTTTATTTTATTTATTATCATTTTTTTTGTTGATCTAGTTTCTTTTCTTATCCCTGACCAAGCTAGCTTTATTTATCTATCAGGATGTTCATCATTAAAAGAACTTTATGACTTCCACGTAGATTTGTTTTTTCCACACTGTTAAAAGAAGTTCACATTTACACAATTGTGTCAATATTTCTAAATATATTGCTTCGGAATTTAACATGGATATAATCATTTTCCCATTTTTATATTGTGCAGAAAAGTTCCACAGAACATAATGAACATATACTAAGATCGACAGAGCAAAGTTCACTAACTACATGATTTGCTCAATTGACCATATATATATTTCATTATAAAAAATTAAACCTGTGTTCTCATGAATCTCTGTTTTGCTCGTGTTTATGCATCTATTTTAAAGAGATTTTCCGTGATTCTTTATTACCAGCCTATTCTTACTTGATGAACTTACAGGCAGATAATTCCATTGAGATGGTTTTGAAAGCAATCAGACAAAACAAACTGAATACGTTCAACTTTTGTTTTGAACTACCATAACTACAACCTTATTCAATGAAACAGAACATCTCTAAGTCTATCTAACAAAATTATCACACCTTTGGTGAAATTAGATTATCACAGTACATTGATGAACTGAGAACTATTCTTGAATGTTCGACTAATTCTTCACGCCAACTCCCAAAAAATCTATAAAAGGAACATCATTTCTCTTCAATGGGTCGTTGCTTGTACTCTCACTGACTAATTCATTTCCTTGTTCAAAACTCTCTTTTAATCTCATATTAGAAACAGGCAGTACCACTTGCTTGTTAGTAGCATGCCCATAGCTATATCTTTGGGAATACACATCACCACTTGCACCAAACCCTAGGGCTGGTGAGCTAAAATTTGACCTAGAGAAGGCCCAAAATGAACCAATAGGGCTATTATTCTCCTTTAAATTAGAGTTTCCAAAGTCGAAATGAAAACGGTGAGCATTATTTCTGGAATCTGTGCCAAATAGCCTGTTTATGCTGCTATCTGATGTGCTTTGCAAAATGTGATCTGAAGGCGGTCTTTTTGTATAAAGACGGGACCTTTCACGTTGACGCCGTGCCATTATAACATGCCAATGGTTCTTAACTGCATTGTCAGTGCGGCCTGGAAAGAGCCTGGCAATAAGGGCCCACTTGTTTCCGTGAACCCTGTGGGCACCTAAGAGGCGTTCCTCCTCTTCTTCAGTGAAGGGTCTTTTGTTGATCCTTGGGTCAAGTTGGTTAAACCACCTTAACCTACAGCTCTTTCCTGTAATGAAAAATGACAAGATAATTATAAATAAGTTTTAAGTACTATATTGCACTATGAAATATTGCATTACAAGATTCAGTTGATTGAAGGACAAATCATTGAATTTCATTGAAAATCGAGAGTATTAAGAAAATTATTTATGTTAATAAAGAAGAAGAATTGATATATATATGTAAGTTCCTTTATTGTGGTGCGTGTTATGAATCTTATGATTGAACTGAATATTTATTTTGTTTAAGAATAATATATGTATGGAGCAACTGATAAGATATATATAGAGATATTGTATATAAGAGATTATAAAAATGAAGGACGAATAGCGTTAACATAAAGGTAAGATCCAGCGTTTTGTATCATCAAAAGGCATACATATATATATGGTCATTGAATGCGGATATTTTTTCATTGAAAAGACAAAAAAAATTAACAAGAGTGGCCTAAATAGGAACAGAAGAATGAGAGAGAAAATTTCCCTACGTTACCTATCCAAACTGAAATGTTATGCCTTGTCTAATTAATTGCACTTCTTCTTTTCGAGGGTCAGGTGGCAATCACCACACCAACAGAATTTTATTAATAAAAAAAAGATAACTAATTGCACTTCATCCAAAAAGTTGAGAACAATATATAGCTATCAAACATATGCACGAACATCAGGGACAGGATCTTAGTCATTTGATTCGGATCAAACGTGCACCAATGATGAATTTTTAGCAAGATTCTTGATGAAGGGCTAAGATCACATGCTATAGTTCCACTTCCATCTTAACTATATATGGTTGTGAATTCGAGAGGAATTGACATGCTTACAGTTCTTAATTATATGTAGTGGATAGCATATAGTTATTAATTAAATATGAAACGCTCTTCCAATGCGATTGTTTACTAATTATATGATAAAGAAGCTGAAAGAATTTGAAGGCGATAAGAAGAATTAACTCATTGTTATAATAAAAATAAAGGTACCAAAATAAAGAAGAAAAAAGGTATATAGCAACTAGGGATAATTAGTAATTTGGGATTATATGAAATAATTGAATTTTTCACGACATAAGTGTACTCTTCCTTTCTGGGAAGCTAAAAAATGTCCCACTTATATAAATTGTCCACTAAAATTTGGGATTACTGTTTCGTTTAACAACATATGAGGCACTAGAAAAATCTAATTAGTGCTTCACTTTTGGAAATCATCAATTTATCATCCGTAGCACCTATTAACATATTTCTTAACTATACCAAAATCTCACAACTAATTAGTTCCCAATGCATGACATCCAGCTGTGCTTGTATCGATACATATATACAAAACATTGAGGAAATTACTCCAAATTAATATATAAAAAAACAAGGGAAATTTATTAAAATTACAAAACTAGCTTCAAATTCAACAAATACAAAAAAAGCAAATATGCATAAATATGTAAACAAATATAGTAACCTGATCTCCCTTGCAACTTTTCAGCAATTGAATTCCAGTTTTGTGGGCCATACTGTTCGACTAGTTGCCGCAACCTCTCATCTTCACCAGGCCTCCAATGGCCTCTGGGGCACACCTTTGTGTTTTCAGATGCATTGCTTGTAGATGAAGAACCCATGTTTCCACTTTATGCAAGTTCCTCTACACGTAATTCGAGATACCAGGAAGAAATAAGTAACTAACTTGAGAGGAGATTTTGAAATCGAATGAGGATGGGGTAGAGGGGATTATAAGTATATGTACAACTCAAGGGAGGAGGGAGTTAGGTTTTGTTTTTTAGGGCTTGGATGGCAAGTCCTTTTTCTCAGTTTTACACGAAAAAGAGAGGCTTTATAGTAGAGCTTTCCAAATAGAACCCAGGTACTTCAGTTTGACTCTTTCTCTCTCTCCAGTCATGATATATTTGGAATTGCATACATCCGTGGCACCAGAAAGAAATAAATTAATCTCATGCATGTTTGAGACTAGATCAATCATACTAATTAATATCACTTGGGTTTGCGACACTAGGTCAAAGGAAGGATGCATTACAGTTATAAATGGAGACAAATATTTTCTATACCAACATATACGTGATCCCCTATGATGATATCCTTCATATCAAACTTTACCTGTACCTTAACTATATTTGCTTAAATTATACCACTTTCTTATCTTTTAAACTTTAAGAAATATAATCTTCAATGTGACATACATTTGCAACAACTACGATATGCAGAATTATACATCAATAGTTAAAAACAAGTTGGCAATTGCTTCATGTTCACATAACCATGCAAATTGCACAACGAACTAGATTTATTGTCCTCCATATATAATATGAAGTTTTTTCAAGATCAAGTATATGATGTTTTCAAAACTCATAAAAAATTGGTATAAGCCATAAGAGTTTCGAGTTTGTATGTGATCCTTGTCTGATTCATTTTTACCTTAGTTCTACATTTGGTTTAAAGTGCATGTAATTTGTAGTAGAATTGTTTTAATAAGTAAATGATTGATATATCCTGATCCTTACTTTATTATCGAATATTTGACTTGTAATTAACAGACCATCTCCGGGAAATTTAACAGTTCAAATTATTATTTTTTACTTTATTATCAAATATTTGCCTTCAAAAACAAGCACCTCTAGCCATTATTATTTTTTCCTGTATCCTTGTAACTAATTTTCAATATATACAAAATTGCACGCACCTATAGATGTTAATTCATTTTAAAACCTTATGCACTGTAATTACATTTATGTTGCTCAAGCTAATTAAATAATTAATATTGAAAATACAATTATGCCAAACTATGTATAATACATGTAAGACAAATTAAGTTATAAATAACACTCTTCCCAATGCAATTTTGAAAATATATAAACATTGCATTTCCAAATCTGTAACACCGTTTAATTAAGTTGATAGTTGGAGGGCACTACCCAAGCATTAATTGAATTTGGAGCTTGCTTCCTAGTGGAAAGTTAGCTGCACATACGCATGTCCAAGTCTAATGAGCTAGTTAGGTTCTTACCATTTAAGATCATGAGATATGTACGAGATTTCAAAGCTCTTAAAGAGGCCACATGGAATGGTTAGCCTCAGAATAGCCACCATTTCATAGAATTACTATTCTTGTATAGGGTGCAATTAAATCCAGCTGCTCAATAAGCTGTACTGTTCAACAAATTAATGCAAGAATTTGTTGCGGTGTTAATCAATTTTATTCTCTCTCTCTCTCTCTCTCTCTCTCTCTCTCTCTCTCAGAGTCCACATCCGTTAAACTTCCTTTCTCATATTACCATCTGAACTTTCTAGATATAAAAATTGGACAGGGATTTCAATAAATAAACTAGCAAGCTTCACATAGAACGGAACCCTATTTTAACAAATAAATGCAATATCAAAACTAAATAGAAGCAGGAGATAGTTTCGTGGCAGCAACTTACAGCACCAACTTATAAAAACCAGAGTTTATTAGTCAAAGTAGTTTCACCAGCTGAAACTTGCTCAATGCTCATTGCTAAGAAACCGACGTAGTATTGCACATATATCTTTTTGACTACGATCAAACCTTTTCTCCATTTTTATTTGAAGACTGGAGATGTCCGTTCCCTGGAGATAATTACTAATCGAACAAAAGGTTGGTATCATGATTCAGGGCCTTGCATAAAATATAAGATCCTGTGCTGAGAAAAGTAATTAAGAAAAGTATATCAAAATGTCATAAACAGACATGCATATATATAAGTAATTAATTAATGTTGATATCTAATCCATTAAAATAGTTATCAATTTAAACTATATCCAAATGTATACTTATAAGAAAGTTAATCCAATTATATATTAATGTACTATATATCTATGTTATATCTATAATAATTTTTTAAATTAATTAGTCTGGCCAATTTAACCTGACCAGCTTTTATGGAAAATACAACATTGCGAAATATCATTGCGAGATTTAGAAGGCAAAAAAAAGTGCATACCCAGAATTAAACAAAATATCTGAAATGCACATCCCAAGTTAATTATGATCAAGATTTTCTTACAAGTCCGAATGAACTGGAGAAGAGCTAGCCGTTTTCAAGAGAGGGTGTTGTAAAATGAAATAGCACTCGCAACGGCCGTTATTATTTAAATACTTCTTTGTACCTAATCTCTTGAGTCTTGGGTTGATAACCTTCATCTAATACTTGCTGATGCACTTCCTTTTTAGCCTATTTTATTTTCTTCTATTTTTATAGAAATAGCTTTACGCCTATTGTTCTTAATTTCTAGGAATAGTTGTAGCTCTCCACCTGTTTTCTAGGTGATCGATGTATCAGCCTATAACAAAGTATAATATTATATAAGATTAAAATTTGCACATGTCATAAACCAAAAGTCTTCGAATAAATGTATCTGTTAGCATGTTACAGGGAAGAAAATGGAACATATGCATATATAGTTGTATACATATGCCGATCGAACTTATTAATTAAATAGACTTTATATATGGTGGATCTAATTTCAAATTAATAAATCATATATAATTTTAAAGACGAAATTTCATCCAAGTCGAATGTTCCGTAAATTAGAACCAAAACCAATCCGAAATCGCTCTATTTGAGGAAGCTCTTCCACTAATTAATCACACATATTCGAAGTTATTTACTTGAAAATTAACCAGAGAAAAGTCAAATGTTCCGTAAATTAGAACCAAAACCAATCCGAAATCTCTCTATTTGAGGAAGCTCTTCCACTAATTAACCACACATATTGGAAGTTTACTTGAAAACTAACCAGAGAAAAAATATATATATACATGTTTTACTATCCCTCTAGATTGATATAGAGCGCTTAATGTGTAGTTCTTTTTTTAATGAATAATTTACTAATTTCAAATTGTAGAACAAAGTGCACGTGTATTCAAAATTAGTGTGTAAAAAGGAGTGCAAGTTGGTTATTAACTTATTAATTACTAGAAAATTAAATCTTTTCTCCTTTCCTTCCTCATGGCTTGCCATAGGCGAACTTGGAAAGTATTTTCGAACAAAACGAGTGGAAAGGTTAAATTTTATAACAACAAAAGACCATGCATGTTTTTCAAATGAAGCCGCCTGATGAAAATTCGTTCAAACCAGTGAAGTGTTTTACAAGGTTAATTTGCCTAGAAGCTTATCCGAAGCATAATTAAAATTACAATTAAGAGAGAGAGACCTGCTCTATTATTGGTGCTATTAGGGGTGCTAACTGCTATCAGGGAAAATTTCATCCTCGCCTCGTCTGCAAAATTGACAAGGCATCGTCTGTGTCTGTGTGAATTCTACTTAAAATATTCGGACAAGTTCTGATCATACTCATACATGATTGAATTAACCTGCATTGACTGATGAGGAAGCTGCACATTTCTCAAAATTGATTCTTAAGCAGCCACATATATATATTTACATAAATGATATCTCTTATTTGTATATATATTTTGATCGTATTTAGCACCTAAAATACTACCCAAACCAATGATATTCATTGTGCTTTTGTACTTTGTTTAGCAAGATTGGGTACTGTTGTGGCATTTGACTTGTTTTGTATGAACTTGGTGGATTGGACACAATGATTGAATTAAAGGGATAATTTTAGAGAATTAAAATGATTAAATAAATCCATAGTATTGTAGAGCTCATCCTAAGTTTTCCAACGATCTTTGAATGACCTCACTCGGAGTCCGAATGAAGAAATTATGGTCAAAATACTATTGGTCCACAATGCTGGATATACCATTTCGGTCTGAAATCGCATGAAAAAGTCGGTTTTGGCAAGTTTTAAAGATGAAAACTTTAGTTCATTGTAAGATCTCGTGAACCCTTGCCCTAACCTGCCGCCCAAGCTTCCAGAGACGGCTATATATGTCCTTTTCTGCCCTGGTTGAAGGGGGCCTTCCATAGACCAAATTTTCATCTTTTCACCGCCGTTCTCGGATCGAAAGGTATGAAATTCCACCATTCTCCATTGATCACGATCTTGACAGCAACTTAGAGCGATTCTTGACACGCGACAACGATAGAACCAATCCAACCATGATTCCATAGCCATGTAAATAGGAGTTTAGTGGCATTACTTGGTTGTTTCTCTTCTTCTCTCTTTACTTGTATTGATGATGGAGTTTTTATCTTATTTTTCTTTCATATTAGGCTAGTTTATCATGTCTTGGGGCTAGTTAGTAGGTTAGTTTAATATTTTGTGATGACTTGATGGATTTATATTTTGCTATGTGATATGTTTTGTTGAGAATTATGTCTTGCTTAGTTAAATTGATTGATTGTTTGATTGTTTACCTGTTGATGAACTGCAACACCATTAGGGCATTAGACTAGAACTAATAATTAATTGATTAAGTACTTGAGGTAAGCCAATCGCTCGAAAGAGGAGGTTAGTTCACGATCGAAAGGTATAGCTTTTACTGATCCGACAGGACTTTAAATACATCTAGAAATCCAACTAAATAATCTTAAGTAACTAAAATCTGACATGAAAGTTTAGGTTTAGTTATTTACGTGGTGAAAACTGAGTTCCAAGTCAAGTCCAAATCAAAATCGCGACAGCTTAAGCTAGGATTTAGGTATGGTTATCAAGTAACCTTCACATAGTGTTGTGTAAAAATATCAAGTCAGGACAGAAAGGTCTAAGGCGAGTTTCGACACGAAGAGCATTGATTTCGGTCCGAAATCTATACAGTTCGGTCTGAAATCTGCCTCTGTCTTGATGCAAATCATACGCAGAGGTGCTTTCGAGCTAAACTAATTGAAAAAAAATCCTAGGACATTTCTTGCATCTGTTTGAATCCTGTAAAATTATAAAAATCAACAAAAAAAATATTTATGTACTTGTACTAAATAGTCTTTTTAACCCATAAAATCCCAAAACAATTGTCTTATCTAGCTTTTGTGAGGAAGTAAATTCTGGTAATCAAATTGTAGGTTCGACACATTTGCTTTACTTGAATGACTAGTGAGGTAAATCATAGATTATAAATTTATTTGACCTAGGATAAAATTCCTTCTTCAATAACCAAATTTGTTTTTTCTTAATTATATGTTATTTATTTTTTTCACTTTTATAAAACGTGACCCATATATCAGCAGTTCCCACTAGTAAAATTTACAACTTTAGATTACTTGTTAGTGCGGTGTTCATCTGACTTTATCTCTGGTAATGATTGTATTGTTTCATGCAGATAACTGAAAGAAAGTAGATCATTATTCAGGATCCGAGGTTTCATGAATTAAAATGGTAATTTGTATATATTCGTAAAGTTATAAACTGATTTCACAGTTCTTCTTACTCCTTTCTCTCCAGACCAAGTACGTAATTCGGTATTTATTTCCTGGAACATTTTTTTCTTTGATTTTTAATAATAGATATGCCACACACTTGGCCATACTTCATCTCTCAAGAAAAAAGAGCGTTATTTAATTTAATTGGAAGTTTCCTTGATAGATCATAGGTAGTCTTGTACAAATGCATGTGTGCTTGGAGTAATATGATATAGCGGGATGTGTCCAGAAATTTTCAAAAGTTATCCAAAATTGTACAAATGGTGAAAGAGACCAATGGCCAATACATTAAAAAGGAAGGAATGAGAAGAAAACCGTTTTCAGCCATCAAGCAAACTAGGAAAGAAACAACTAAGCCCCACAGCTACCCAAGCTATCTTAATCAAAGGTAACAACCTAAGTTATATAGTAATTAATAAAGAGCTAGTAACCCAACAACTTGAATATGATATTATAAAATAAACAGAAAGGATAGCTATTTAGTTAGATGTTTATCATCCGCTTACTTCAAAAGCAAATGTCTTGACTAAGATTGGCTTACTAGGTCAAGCTTGGAGCATAACTGTGGTGTATATTGAATAATGAAACAAGTACATGACAAGTTTTCCATCAATAGAAGAACATATATATAGTGTTCTTCTTTCTTTTTTTCTTGTTTTTTTTGGAGGAGAAAATGATTATGGAAGCACATTTGAAAAAAATAATTAGATCTATAGGACCTAATTTATGTCTGACGAGTGTGAATGTATAGTTAAATATGTACTAAAGAATAATGTAAAATCACCATTTCTGAAAAAAAAAAAAAAAAAACCTCTGTTCAAATAAAGCATTGCAACATAATAAATGAAATCAAGGTCTCTCAGGCAATTATATGTCGCGCGCTCAAGTATATCAATATTGGATCAATTAAATTGTCTGGCTACTAACTTGTTAGGCCAGACTGATAGCCTGCACAATTGAAATCATCTTAAGATTAGTTACATTTCGACTTGAAAAGTTTTAAAACGGAAATTTTATATTGACTGTGTACTTTATTTTTATTTGAAAGGATCAATTGTTTCTAGAAATATGATATGTTTATTGCAATAGTGGTGCAATAATTGGTTTGCGTTTGCAACAGCACTTAAACTATAGTGATCCATGCGTACGTGCATGTGTTTAAGTACTTCAATTGCACATGAGTTTGGTGAGATTCAAGAGACTAAGATCCTGTCACCAACTTGTAATATAAGATTAGTTCCCCAACAATATTTTAACTACATACCTCTCCGAAGTTTTGCGACAAAAGTCACAGCTACCAGCCACCTAAGTTGGTTAATAGTGTATTTTTAATACTCAAGCTAACATACATTTCACCTACAAACATAACGCATGTTATGCTTTCAATGTCATACTTTCTTATATTTTCTTTCATGGCGACAAATGGCCATATATATAAAGGTTACTAGTTTTTATTGATAAATTCTTTGATCAAATACATGACTGAAAGAACCATATTAGCATATGGCTATATATATGGTGTATATTATAGCAGTATATATCCACCAAAATTGCGTAGAAAGAAGTTGGTTAGACTACATCTTCAAAGGGAAGTCTAATGTTAGGCTTTGGAATCTTATCCCAACAGCATATGCCAATTGCCAAGTACAATTTCAACTTGGCTTCACCGAATCTAACGTTTTATCACTATCTCGATCAATTCTATAGGAGCTAAAGGCGCCAAAATAACTTGTAATTCAAGAAGTTTTTTTTTTTACTTTTTTTTTTTACTTTTTTTCTTTTTTTTCTTTTTTCTTTTTTTGGTTTAATGAGGAGCAAGATCAGGCTTGTGTCCTACCTGATGACGAAAATCAGTTAAATGCTGCCAATTGACAAGAAAACACCCAGCACTTAGAAGTACCCTCTCCTTTCATAGCAGATTAGTGATATCATATAGTCTCAGATGGAGTTTTTGCTCATGGTACTCCATAAGGTTAACTAGAGGTGTCAACAGAGGATCAGTCACAAAATATCGGGTAGATATTATATATGTTGTAATATTTTGTTGGGTTAAAAGTTTCACATATGTACTGGGTCGGCCAGTGAACGGAGAAAAATCCGACCCATTCTGTTCGAACGTTTGTTAAATTTTGGGACATTAAGACCTGATCGTGCAATCACAGACTCACAGTTGTTATATTCCATCTCATATTAAAAAATGGTGTACTGTTGAATTTCCTTTAAAAAATATAAATTATTAAGATAAAGAAATAAGATAACATAATTTGGTAAAATATGTTAGCTAGTCTTCGTTATGAAATTTTTTCATGTTCGATTTATGCATGTAGTTTTTGTAAACAATAAATTAAACTCCGGATACGTACGAAGGTTAAAAAATCAATAAAAATATGCTTTAGAAGAACAAGGGGTCGCCTCAATAGGAAAACGGATCATAACTTATTCATGCCCTTTTACTAGGGATAAAAATTTTTGAACATGTATCATCCACTGGTTAGCCTTGAGAAGGTCGGGTCCAGTTGAACATGAATTGACTCGTCTGGTCGGGTCAAAATTTGATGTACCTACCCAATATTTATATAATGAATGAAGGGCCTCCATTTCTACAATGAAGAGTAAAACGGGCTCTCATTTTTCTTTTTAATTAATCATGTAGTTATGAAGCGTTAACTTGAGAACCAATTAGAAAGTGACAGTCCACCAAATTTAATATTCTTCTTAATTTTCAGATGACAATTGTCCAAGATGTCATTTTATGTGTGCCTGAAAAAACTGCAAAATATCAGACACAACATGCACAAATGAGAATGTTATAATTAATATTTTAAATACTATTTTTCTCCTAGTTTCTTTAGAAGGTAAAATATTTCAATGTCCTTCTCCTTTGTTCTGTATTTCAGAAAGAATATCGACTAAGTATCTAACTGTCATTTAAAAATTAAAAGGAAAAAAGAACAGCGATAGCTATTTTTTAAGTATAATAAAAAAAATTACACATCAAATACAACAGTTTTAATTTATACAAGAAGAATAATTTTAGATGAAATAAATCTTCCATTAAGCTCATGTCAGAATTTTTATTTTAGTAATAGATTATCGCACACTGAGCTCAAACAGCAGGAAGAATCGACGCAAATCTTGGTTTCAAAGAGGTTCATTAGCATATACTTTTCAATTTGGGGACCAGAGCTTCCATTTAACACAAAGTATAAATATAAAAATCTACCCGCTCAAATGAACATAATATCACCAAAACCCAATCACTGGAATCCATTTAATTCAATTATAAATGTAAAACATTAACGGAATCCTAACCGGAAAGACAGATAATGATAAAAGGTTGACTCTCAAAGGAGCTTATTGTGCATCATGACGCATAGGGCCTTCAATATATGTATCACGATGTCTTTTTGTCGGTATTTTTACAAATTATAAATCTAATTTATCTAATTTAATCTACATATTGAAATTTTATAACAAACCAAATTTTATATTATTTTGAAATTTTTTATACTTTTTTTAGAATTTTTTAAAACTGGACATTTTTTTAAACAAATTATGTCAAGAATATTCTAAAATTATCCGGTTTTAAGAAATTTGAAAAAATAGTAAAATATTTCAAAAATATAAAATTTGGTTTGTTACAAGATTTGAATATGTTGATTGAATTGATTAAATTATATTCATAATTTATAAAAATATTAATTAAAAAGAATCATGATGCACAATAAAGTTACTCAACTCTATTTATATCTGTAAAGTTCAAAAGTTTAACCAACACATTCATATAAGTAATAATTTAAACCGATTCAACCAACTCCTCCAATATTATAAAACAACCATCTCATCTATTATATCTGAAAAATTACTAACCATTCATCTAACACATCTAACTAAATGAACCAAAGTTTAAGTAATGAGATCAACCATAATAACAGAAATTGTAACTAACAAACAAACACATAACAACCTAATGAACGCAAACAATTGAACAATTAATTGGAAATCAATTTACCTTTTCTGAGCCACAGGAGGATGCAACAAGTAACACTGGACCATGCAGAACTTTCTCCTGGCCCAATTGGAACAAGGAAATAACAAACATGCATTAATTCTCTTTTTGAAGTATTAAAAAAAAATACACTTTTTATTTAAACAATTCAATATTTGTTTCTCTCAGATTATCATAAGTATATATATATATATGAAAGTTAAGAAAAATTACTTATATATGTGGCACAAGCGGAGAAGAGGAGAGAGGAACTGGTGTCCTGGCTAATAATTCCAATTATCCATGGCCCATGGGGTTGCGAACTTGCGATCATGTCAATATTTTCCCTCGAGCTGGTTGTGCAAATCAAAAACCCCCATCATGCTAACCAGAAAACTGAATTGGCGTTGTCTAAGGGCTTTGTTGAAAATGTCACCATATCATGTAGACGTGGCTTGTAGAAACGAGACTGGATCTGATCTTCTCTATAATTAGATATTAGATAGCAGTCAAGCCTATTGTGCATTGTTCGCTTATGGAAAACTGGATTGGAAGTTGTATGAAGTCCAATTAGGTTGTCCTAACAGAGCCGTGCAAAACATCCAATACATGTAACAAATGTTTGATCCAGCTTCAGCAGAAGAATGAGACACAATAAGTTGCTTCTTAGCCCGCCACGAATCGGGCTTGTTCCTAGAAGGGTAACATTACATAGCCAGTTGTATTGAGTGTTGACTGCTTTCTAGTCAGACTACTGGCTCAATCAGAGTGACTATAAGCTCATATTGAAGTGATGCAGAACTAGACACGAGTTGCCATGCAATTGAGACCCTTTAAATACCAAACAACCCGGTATGGTGTTGTCAAATGTGAAATCTGCGGATTATGCATATATAAATCGGCTGCACATTTGAACAGATGAAGAAATACCGGATCTTGTGATGATAAGGTAGATTAGACAGCCGACAAAGTAAGTGTCTTGCACTTAGGTCAGATATAGGATTTCCATCTTCTGGTGTGAGATTGCCAGTTTGTTCAATTGGGAAAAAAAATTAATTAATTTTTTTTTTTTAGAAAAAAAAAGAGACTTTCAATCAATCATCTCGTTATCAGTCGTATGTTTAATGTATATTTTCTTTTGGTTAGAATAATGCTAAATCTATTTCGACGAAATATTTGTAGTGGCCTGGATCTTTAATATAAAAAATGCACTCGAGTAACCTATTCAGCCATGTCATAGACCAATCATCATTAATTACCAGCTCGTATCAACCATCCACAAACACAAATTCATAAGTGAACTTGTCCTGCTAGGCTGCGCCTCTTATATAGTATATAAACACTAAAAAGAGAAAAGTCTGCTACTGACTGTTTGTATCCGGCAGACTTTAAATTAAATCTCTTGAAAAATTTTCCATCGCCAGTTTCCAGAAGCTCGTTTCAACCCATAGTGAGATTTGTGCGATCGACATACAAACAGTCCCTCATATAAGCTTGATTGTCATTAATTTCTTTATCGATTGTACGCATTAAACACAAAATCCATAATTATGGAACTTGTCAACTAAATCCATATATGTGCATGTATGGTTATATGATATCTTTTTGATGAAGTTCATAACAGCATCCTTGACTTTGTTAATATCTTTTACTTTGCTCATATAATGCATAATGCCTTGTGCATTGCTGTAACAAGTGCCCTACCGGGAATTCATGGATTGCACAAAGCCTATTTGTAAATTTCAAATTTTAGGTCAGCATTCTTTAGCTAAAGATAAGCCCTTTATTATTTTTATTATTATTTTAACTCTTTAGCAGCGGCTCTTGTTATTAACTGCTTCTAAAGATCAAACCTGACAATTTCGAAATTGCCCCTGACTATTTAAAAAAATGGTTTTCTTAAAAACAGCTGTTAGTAAGAGGTGGTTAAAGAACTTTTTGTTGTAGTGCAAGCTATCATATGCATTTCTTTGTTCCATATACCAAAATTTGAAGGTTCTATTCAAATTTTGATTATGGAATTTCCAACCGATGATTCCCAAAACCAGACAAAACATATGCGAATCCACTGTGTTCCCTAATAATAAGTGAGAGGTTAAACAGGGGAAAAGGGAGAAAATTGGGTACAAAATGGGAACCAAATAATAATGACATTAATGTTTAACACATGCAAAGCACAAGGCCACCTCGACTTCGGCTTGAAGCTCCTCTAAGGCTTTTACTATGCTTTCCCTCTCAATCTCTGTTGGTTCCTCATTATTTAGCATTTTCCTCAATCTGTTTTGAAAATAAAAAATATATGTACATTACGGCAATATAACTCAGAATATTTCACCATATTCTAAACTATCCACAAAAGTTTCATCATACCTTTGAACTAATGGAGTATCGCCATGACCAGTAGCAATGATAAGCATGGAATTTACTGGCAATGAATTGTATAATCTAGAAATTTTGGAATCAATTTCAGACAGCACGTTCTTCAATTCAGGACACATGTCCTTTGTTTTTTTCCTAGCTGATTTTTCATCACATGTGCTCAATGAGAGCACCTCAGCAATTTTACATTTTAACTTCTCTACATCTTCTGACTGGCAGCGCAAATACGAGATCAACCCTGAAAATCGTGTCCAGATGAAATTAACCTTCTTGTTTTTGACCTACAAGTGACAAAAATTCCAGAGCATGAGTGCCCTGCAAAGAAAAAGTAACAATACAAGTGGGACAAAATCTGAAGCTCAGACAAACAGATCACATACCTCCTTCATAGTCCGGCAAAGTGCCTCCTCATCTGTAGAAACTGAGATAACATTACACGATTCATCAGAGTATCTCTTAAGGACAGAAGCATCATCAACTAGGGAGCTTGTTCTCCCACTATCTTTCAGAACCGAGACCAACTTACGATGTATGATTGTAGGATGTACACCATACTCTGGTCCTAATACAATTTATAAAAACACCAGTTAGCAGAGTGATGTCAGAAGATATTTTGCTTTCAGTTTTTTACTTTCTTTTTTCTTTTCGTAGGAAGATGGGGGAGATTTGATTATTGAAACTTAATACTAGCGCAAAGACAGAATGTACCACTACTGGTTCAACGGCATCTAAACACCTTACCGTATTTAATCTTTCTGAGTGCTAGCTCCAAGGCAGTACGAGCATCTTCCACACTGTCATGACCCTGCTTCGACTTTTGAATTTCCCACTGAAGAAACATGCGGGCCAGGACACGCAGTGCCATCTTGTAAACTCCACCCCGCTTGTCCCGTCGAGCGTACAACAGTGCTGTATCTATCACAAGGTCATGTGAAATCTTTAGGGCAGAAAGGTCATTCTCCAGTGAGTGGCCCACCACAACTGTTTCTCTATGTACAAGTCGCCTAAATTCTTCCTGAATGTATGATAGGCACATCAGAGATGGTATGGCTGAACACTTTCTCATGACAGTTCACAATCATTCGTCTAAAAATTTACCAAAATGCTTCTCATAATTTTCTGTTTTCTAATATTTCTAAACCATTTTTACAAATAATCTCAAGAAAGAAAAGAAATGAAAGTGGCAACAAAATTTAGTGGAGTAGACTAATGACACAGAGAGGATTAAGGAAGCAGGGAGGTGAAAAGAGAGGAAAGTACAGAATGGAGAGTTGCAAGAGAAAGGTGAAAGTAGTGGTGTTCCAGAGGAACTACAGGTACTGGCACTTGTATCAGGAAATGTCGACTTTAATGGTAGGGAAGTAGTGTCTCACAGGGACACTCATCGAGGTTACCTAGCCATATATGTGGGAATTTTGCAATTCAGCAGCCTCTTTGTAAGAAGTTGTTGCCTTCTGATTCAATGCTTGTATGATTGGTTGTTCAATTTGTTAATTTGTGCAGTGATTAGGGTTTCTGGCTAACAAATGAGGTCACTGATTAATTTACTGAGACTGGACCTCACTTCTTCCTTAAAGCCATGAGAAAGGTTGCAGGAAGTTGATTTAAATCCACAAAGTTCACTGATTTATGGCATAGGGTTGATGCTTTTGTTTATTTAGTTATTTCAATAAAATGAAAAAGGTGGCAGTTTGTACCATCATTTAAAAAAACAAAATAAAACTTAAAGGTAGACAATAGACAAATTTACCTGGATATCAGCAAGGGTAGTAGTGACATCGTTTAGCATCTCAGGAGTGATTCCACTATACCTATAACATAGAACCAACAAACAGCACTAAATGAATGGGATGAATTCATGGAAGAAAAATTAAAAAAGGAATGACCAATAGCACATAAGCACCTTGTGTTGTAGTCAATTATTGGATTGGTAGGTTTCACAAACTTATCTATCAAAACCTGCACCAAGTTTAAAATTATGCATTACACAATGATCTAGAAAAAGTTAGTTACACTAAGTCACTAAGGTTTCCTTAAAAATTAAAACTTTAGAATTCAATCCTACAAATGGAGTTTACCTGTCCCTCAACATCAATCAATGTGACTCTTGTAAGTTCAAAACCCTCCTTGGTTATACACTGATCAAGTCATAAACTGGTCGAATTAAAAATCATTGTTATCCATCACCAATAATGAGAAAAGGTGAAATGAAAATAATCATAGAAGTGAAAATAACTATTTACATTGCATACATACCATTTCACAATCAAGTGCGACAATTTCATGAACAACAGTACCTGAAGCAGGAACTGTGGAAACCATTCCTGTAAGTGTGACAAAAGTATAAATTTAAGCTTTAAAATCCTTTTTTTTTTCCCTAGCACTACCCATTCATACCCAAAAAAGAAACAATATTCCCCTTCCCTCTCTTTTCCCTTTGTCCTCCCCTGAGAGAAACATAATTCCCCTCTCCTCTTTCTCAGGCCACAACATAGGCCTCAATTTTTGTTAATTTATCAATAGTTTCTTTATGAAGTAGGAATAGAGAGAGAGAAACCTGGCTTGTTAAAACAATAGCCATTGTCCATAAGCTGCTTCTTAGACAGAGTATAATGTATTATCGGATGCGGCAATTCTTTCACATCTTTTAAGTTAGTCAGCTTCCCTAAAGATCATGCATTATTATGTTTTTTAACCAGCATTGACATTAAAATGCATACAGATATAGAGGAACACAAATCAAATTTATTATATTATAATCTCAATATAATTAGAACTAAGACAATCCCTTTTATTATAAGATCAAATCCTATGTTTCATCTGTTCTTTGTGAAATTGCTTGCAAAAGACCACTGGTGAGAATCACTTTTGGGAGCTAATTGATACAAGAAGAAAAATAATATAATAAAATAAAAGCTAAACAAAAGCTGGATAGATGTACCTTGTTCAGTAGACGGCTGAGGTTTTATTTTAGTGGATTTGAATTCAATATCACGCTTTCTCTTCTTACATGTAAGGAGCGCATCAATTGTTTGCATCTCATCCGATACACAACTGAAAAGTTACACCCAATATTAATTGAGGACAACGTAATCAAACAAATAGCATAAGTTTCAGAAATTATTGTACAGAAATTTAAGGACAGATCTAGAAACCTCAACGCTAAAACAGGCTTCGGATTTCCACAATGCTCTTTAAGTGAAGAAAGGAGATGAAAGTGCGACATGTACAGGGCTGCATCCAATCCCGGTAGGTAAAGGAGTATCACTTTTTGTATAAGAGGCTTATTCTGCATGTATTTTTGTTGAGGTTAATTACATACTGGATTATAATATTTGACACATCTCCTTTTCATACAAACTCAAATATGTCTAGTGGCCCAAAATTTCAGTTCTGGATATTGGTACTGCACTGATCAGTACAATGTCCATATTTTTCTTAGTTTGAACCATCTTTGGGCATTTCTAAGAACTATGAATGAATAAGCAGTTCAGCACGTCAGAAAATTAGACTCAGGACCAAACACTACAAATCAGGTCCAGTACCAGTACCACTTTGTGTCAGTAGTAAAAGTTTAGAGTTAATATCTTTTCTCACTTTAACAAAAGCCCATGACGGGAAGAATCCATCACCAATTACCCAGGAAACAAGTTCTTTAATATCCTGCCAATATAAAGAAAATTTTATAGTTCACTTAAAAGAAAGAAATGGATGAATAAAAAAATAAAAAATAATAAAAAAAAAGAATTTTGTACTAAATTTCCAGTAGCTACAATATTGCATGTTAGACTCACTTAGACACAACAAGCCAGAGGTAACTAATAATACCCCCAAAAAATTCACACACTCAAGCAGTATATGCTGGTGAAGAAAAATAGGTAATCTGTGTTTATTTTTTTTTCTTTATAATAATGTATAGAAGTTTCCCGAAAGTCTGAAACAGACGAACCAAAACTTACATGCAAATTTAATGCTGAATCAAACACGGATGATGTCGCCGGCACTTCCTTAAATATAACTTCAGCCTTTGCCTGGAAACAAACAATGGGGACAAAAGCACAGAACACTTTACGAATTTAATTTTTAACAGAAATGAAAATCAAAACAAAAAAAAAAAAAAGAGAAGAGATGAAAACCAAAGACATACATCGGGGCCGTAGATGTCATAATAAGGAAGAGCTCCGGCCTCGCCATCGTTCTTCTCCTCGCTAGGGTTTAGAGTTTCCTCTTGAGAAGAAGACCCCATTGGAGGAGATTGTCGGAAATGAAGCAAGCTTTCGGTTTTCTCTTCTCAAAAGAAGAGAAGTAGAGAGGCCCATTGGGCCGTAAAATCCATCTCTTGGGCTATTAGTATTTCAGGCTGAACTTCTGTACTCTTTCTAACAAAGCCTATAGGCTTCAAACAATTATACAAGACCGAAAAAATTATAAATAACTTTAATTAATTTAGAAATTATAAAATAATCTGTTTTTAATTAATTTTTTAAAAATGACTGCGCAGTTTCGGAATCTGAAACTAATTCTGCTTAGTTTCGGAATCTCAAATTCCGAAACTAGTGAGTTTCCGAAACTAGGAATTGCCTAGCGGGAACCTGCGAACCTCTTCTCTTCTCTCTCTGTCCCTCTCATTTTTATTTTATAATTTATTTATTTATTTAATTTATTTAGTTATATTAGTTTAATAATAGAAAAAATAGGAAAAATATTAAAAAAATATCAAAAAATTATAAAAAATCAGATTAAATTCTATTAATTAGGATAAATATATTTTAGTAAATTTTATATTTTTTTACATGTTATAATAATAGAAAATTGCTTTCAAAATTAGATTAATAATAGAAAAAATAGGAAAAATATTGAAAAATTTTGAAAAAAATCATTAAAAATTATTTTATATGTTATGTATAATAATAATATAATTTTTTATTATTTTACATGATACAATAGTACAAAATTGCATAATAAATTAGGTTAATATTAGAAAAAAAAAAGAAAAAATATTGTAAAAATTTGAAAAAATGAGAAAAGATTCTTTTATATGTGATATATAATAATAATATAATTTTTTTATTTTTTTACATGATATAATAATGTTTTGACAATATTACAACATTACAACATTCATACAAATAATGTTTTGACAATATTACAACATTCATACAAATATTATTACAAATATTACTATCTTCCCCATCTTGGCATATTGTTACGGATTCGCGCACCGAGCTTGGCAAATCCTGTTTGTATTCCTCTTCCCCCAGCACTGCTTGTACTTTCTGTTGGCCCCCGTCCTCCTCTGCTACTAGCCTGCTGACTTGGATATCGTGTTGAAACGGATCGTGGGTCCGAGCTTATTGAATTGCGACGTGGTTGAAGACCTTCTATTCCTAGACCGAGACGACTTTCTGTGCGAGGATCTGTACTAATGGAATTCCGGCTTGGTTGAACTGGATTGTTCGACGTGTTGGCCCCCGTCCTAGAAGTTTCGCCTCTTTCTCGTGCAGATGATTGAACTCGGTTCCTTGTGCTTGATCTTGTCGTCCTTTGGCTGGTGGTTCGGCGACCGGATTGAACGTCCTCCATAGTCGTAAGAGGTTCCTTACCTCTGTTTCTTTTATTTTTATTCTTTTGCATTGCATCCATCCACATCCAATCACGGTCCTTCTTGCGCCTTCCCCGATTAATCATTCTCCTATCAGGATAAATCAAGGGTCCATCGTAGACAGGCCAATTCTCTTCGTCTCCATAGCAGTGAAATTCACCGGATGACCATATTTTGAGCATATTCTCCGTGCTATATTTGTCATCTACAAAGTCATCAACTTCTCATCTGTATTTACTGCAGACTGCAATGACATGAACACACGGTATTCCCGTCAGTTGTGGCTTTCTGCATTGGCATACAGCACGCCTGGTGGGTAGTTGAGGATCAGTTGGTTGGTAAGCTCGTCTGATTAAAACTTTGTACTTCCACGTTACCCCTGGCTCAGATTTCTCGTAGGGCACTTGAGCTTCGAATTCCCCACGCATTTGATCAATGGTCACAACGTTTATTCCAACTGTAAATATGAATTAATATGATTATACATTTATTTTAAAAATAAAATGTAAATGATAATTATTAGTAATTAAATTTGGTACCTGCTTTTAGAGTACGCTTGGAAATCTTTTCTTGAATTGTTTTTGGCCATCGCTCTCCCTCTGTATTTCTATCAAATGATAGGAGTTTTCTCTCATTAAACCACGAGACCGTTTTATACCAAGCCCCTTCGACCAGTCCAACAACTGGGAGTCTTCTCTCAGCCTTGTATCTACTGTTCAGACTCTCTGATCCATTACTAGTCATAAGCCCCCAACGAGGACCACCGTCATACGTCTGTGCCCACCTTTCAGGCTTGGCAGGTTCTCTGTCATCCTGTTCATGCTCTTTCTCACACTTTGTCAAGTATGTGATCGCTTCAGGGTGTGTTAATTTTAATTCGTTCCACATTCTTTCATAGGCCCTTGGTTTTTTCTTGTTTGCCAACTTACTTCTAAATTTTTCCACCACAGATAGATCTCGACCATATGCCTTGAACAAATTTTCGCAAACGTGCTGCATGCAATACCGATGCACAGCATACGAAGGATTAGCACTCTCTTCCCATCCGTATTGAGGGCGTTTGAACGTGTTCCTTATTCCCCAGTGGCGATCTGAAACAACATAAAATTTTTTCTCGTCCCCAATTACATAATCCCTGAGAAATTTCATGAACCAACCCCAAAAAGCATCGTCCTCAGTTCGCACTAATGCAAATGCTAGCGGAACCAACCGCTGCTCTGGGTCATAACCAACCGCCGCTAATAATTTTCCCCTATAGCGACCCGACAAGAACGACGCATCAATGCTGATAACTGGTCTAAGGTATGGCACCGCTGCGATGCAAGGACCGAATGCCCACGCTGCTGCAAGGAACATAGCTCTGTTGGAATTGCCACAAGTTGGAGCCAACCATTTGATAACAGTCCCTGGGGTCGTCCCCTGAATGGCCAACAAAAGGCTTGGTAGTTTGTTGTATGCGCCCTCCCACGACCCGAAAAGTTGCTCGATTGCCTTCTCTCTCCCATGCCAAAGCTTGTTATAAGTCGGTTTGACATTTGGATATTTCAGCTCTAACATAGATTTGACGTCCTCTATGGAAATACCAAGATCTCTTTTTACTGCATTCCTGATGCAGTTGGCAATAACTGTCGCCGTCAGATTATCATGTGTGAATTCTCCGAACCTTCTCACACATGTATGTTCATGTTCATTTTTTATTATTTTCCAAAATCGACCTTTCCTTTCTGTACGGGCATACAAATGCCACTTGCATGAGTATACCTTACAATGTAAACTCAACAATTGGGGCGTACTTTTAGTGGTTTTGTGTTGTACATTATTTTCTACGGAGTAATTATTACAAGCTTGTTGTAATTGTGTTTTAGAGTAGAAAATATTCCCTTCAGCTAAAGGTCCCGAATTTTGTGGTATGGACGATTCTGGAATAGAATTTCTATACTCAGAGCAATCTAAAAATTGGAGAACAGGATGGTAAGTGTCTGTTCTTCCAGTAACATGATACCCTTAACCTCGGTTAAGAACCATATGTTGTTCGTCCAAACCCTGTGACTCTAAAAATTCTGCCTCTTCGTCAGTGAAGTCCTCGCCTGTGGCATATGCCGACTCATTACCCGGCCCACGGTCGTATGCCTCGTCAAGTTGCTCTATATCTCCTTCTTCTTCTTCTTCTCCTCCTTGTTCAATTTCTTCTTCTCCTCCCTCTTGTTGTCTACTACTGCCCTCTGGTTGTTCCCAAGGTGACCAATCATTTCCACTAGTATTGTATTCATAATTCATTTTTTGTTGTTGTTGTGAACTATGAGGGTTTATACTATTAGGGTCCCAAGGATCCCAATCCAACGTTCCAGATTGAACTTGTTCATCATTATGGACTTCTTCATTATAATTATAATTAATGGCTTCTTCATTATAATCATAATTATAATTATAATCTGAATATCCACCTAAGTAAAAAGTAAATAAAACAAATATTATAATTCCATATAAATAATATTATTCTGAATATCCACCTAAATAATTATTATTTTCTAACATTTGTGTGGATTATTAAAAATATGATAAAAGTAATTTGTGCGGATTATTAAAAATATTATAAAAGTAATATGATAAAAATATGATAAAAGTACTTAATAATAAAGTATGATAAAAAGTACTTAATAATAAAAAATGTTTTTCTAACATTTGTGCGGATTATTAAAAACGGATTATTTTATAATTTCTTAATTAATTAAAGTTATTAAATAGTGAAATAATTGATTAAATAGTGATTAAATAGTGCAATAATTGATTAAATAGTGATTAAATAGTGAAATTCTGACCCAACAGCATAATGAGCGACAAAGCCTGAAAAAGTTGTCTGAATGGCTTGTAGCCTCTGCGAATAGGACAGGCGTGCTCTAAGAAAGCCTGAAAAGTTGTCTGCATGGCTTATGACCTCTGCGAATAGGACATGTGTGCTCTGAGAGAGTCTGCAAACGTCCATTTTTTCAATTATCTTTCAACTCATCTATATAAAACTACCAAGGTCCAGACACACAAACAAACCTCCATTTTCTCTCTCCTTAAGAAGTTCACCACCATGGAGAAAGGAAATAGCTCAAACTCTAACAAACGCTATATACTGCCAGTCCCTCCACATCCTATTATGCGTGAGTACTGGTCATCATTCATGCATTCTACTCTCAACAACAAAACCAAAAAAAAAAAGGAGACTGGAGCGCAACGTGTCTAAAATGTTTTCGTAGTGTTGAATACAATGTGTTTGAACCATACTACGATTTGCCTCTAAAAATGCACTACAACTGGCACGTAAATGGCGGGGAGGAAAAAGAATGGCAGGAATACCAACAGCGCAAAAGACTGGAAAGGGAACGAGAAGAAAGACACCGAGCTGAACAAGTGAGAATAATTCGTGAAGAGAATGCAGCATGTATCGAAGAAATTATTCGTCGCACCGAAGAACAAGAACGAGAGAGACAACGTAAAATAGCAGCGGGAGAGATTCCAGACTATGACGATGTTCCAGACTTTGAGTACTTTCGAGACGTAGAGGAAGGTGAAGCATCTAAAAATACAGAGGAAGAACAATGGTGGGATGAAGCATGTAAAAATGCAGATGATGTTGAGGCTAAATGGTGGGATAAAGCTTGTCAAATGGCCGACAAGTATGAAGGCAAAAGAAAATCAAATTAGTGTTTAGGGTTTAACTTTTATCGTCTCTTCTAGCTCTATTAATTAGATTAATGTCTTTATTTTAATTTTCTTATTATTGTAATGGACTACGTCTCGATGTACTACTTTTTAATTTAGGATTGGATTATTATTGTTATTTTCACGATTATTATAACATGTAAAAAAATAAAAAATTTTCTAAAATATATTTATCCTTTTAATACAATTTAATCTGATTTTTTTATAATTTTATTGATATTTTTTTAATATTTTTCATATTTTTTCTATTATTAAACTAATATAACTAAATAAATTAGATAAATAAATTAATTAAAAAAGTTCCGAGAGAGAAGCGTGAAAATAAGAGGGAGAGAGAAGAGAAGAATAAATAAATTAATTAAAAAAATTAAAAAAATTCGGAGAGAGAAGCGTGAAAATGAGAGGGAGAGAGAAGAGAAGAGGTCCCCGCTCTATGCAATTCCTAGTTTCGGAATCTGAAATTCCGAAACTAGCTAGTTTCGAAAACTCAGATTCCGAAACTGTGAAGTCATTTTTAGAAAATTAATTAAAAACGGATTATTTTATAATTTCTAAATTAATTAAAGTTATTTATAATTTTTTCGGTATACAAGAACCCACACTTTATTGTTGTGCATTGTCTTCTGATTAAACGGATAGATTTAACATCCATTACTAATCTAGTTCATCCAAATAATAAATATAAAGCACGGTATTTTTTGTTAAAAAAATAATAATAAGATAAAGAAGGGTAAGATAAGAACTTTAAGTAGGCTTTTACTCAAGAGAACTTGAAGCCGCTTGATAGCCATAGGTGCTTCAAACTTAGAAGATTAAACATCTACTTTTATATCTTTTTACTATAACTATTTCACTTTTTATCACCTAACTCTTTTGATTTATGGTTCTTTTACCAACACTTGTCTTGTTATAACTTCTTACTTTAGTATGCTGACAAACACCACTGCTTTTATTTATACTTATCTCTACTTCACTTACTAAAGAGATGAATTATATTAGATATAATTTTCGTGAATATTGGGTATATGTTTATATTAGTGCAGAACTCCAATCTAATTATATCCAAATGGACCTTACCATCGAAAAAAATATATAGTAAATACAACTGAAGAGTTCTGTTGGAAAAGGACGGAAAGGCGTAGTCTCAATTTCTTTGAAACCATGCACACTTGCGCGTTTTTTTATATGTATTTTTTTAAGACAAATGATAAAAGTTGCTTATCTTCATTTGAAGTACCCCTCAAAATTGTCTAATCAAGTTTTAAGCCTACTCCACTTGACTAAAACTGGTTATCTTTCAAACCCAGTAATTAGCAGAAAGGATATACCTTAAGGCTCTGATCGGAAATATAAATTTACCGTGAGAATCGGAAATGGAATTTTCTGAAGGGTTTAGACTAGGTATAAACCTATATGCATATCTAACCTATAAAATAAACATACAAGATTAGATATACCGCAGCGGAAGTTGATCGAACGCCTAGACCCTTCTCGGAGTTCGATTCTGCAGCGCCATGTCTCTCTCCGTATGCAACCGGTACACCACAACCTTAAGTTAGGGCTTGGCGTCACCTTTCACGATTCCAAATGCTGATCTCCTCGTGCGTGTGTGATCCGATTGCTCCAAACACTCGGATGGCTTCCTCCCTCTCAAACTCTAACCTCTCTCTTTGTTTCTGGACGAAGGCACAAAGGGTTTCTAACAGAGAGGTCGGTTATAACAGAGGGGTATATATAGGAGTCGATCAGAACAGACAGAGTCGGTTCTGATCCCGACATCCAGCAGCCCGCAGGTCCAACCAGCGACCCGCTGGACCGTTCAGTTTTCAGCGACCCACTGGCCCAGCCAGCGGCCCGCCGAAAACGACTCCACACACTTTTCCCAACATCTCCCTCTTGGAGACGTTTTCCAAACACTGAGCAAGACCTCATACAGCAAATGGAACGTGCAACCAGCGCATACACCTGTCAAGCGGGAGCTCAAAAGCCTAACCTAGAATTAATTCAAGGCCAGCAAGAGAGCATCTACCCTTTTATAAAGATAACAGTTAATTGTGCATACTAGTACCTTAGAAACACTCAAGTCCGCACTAGATCAGACATTATCGACCGCTCAATGATACATGTCTTTTCCTTTTCAGTCTTAGTCTGCTGTATGTTCGCAATCTCAGTCTCCAAGACGAGTTTTGGTGAGCTCTGAACACCAACAGATCTATCGTTTGTGTTGGACGAGTCGAATCTTCCTTTCGTCTCATGAAACTCAAAACAAGATCAGTCGCTTGCCCAGCAATGCCCCGACAGCGGAATATACATCACCATAGGGTACACACCAAAGTAGCTGCACTGACCCTATCTCTCATGACATAGTCAAAAGTCGAAGGGTACGTAATCATGGAACTCACACATGGGGAGTCAGACGGTCTTGGTCCTGGAACCACTCAACCCACTTCCAAATATCGCCTAGCACATGTGGTACGAACACATGTTACAATGAATTATCTGCTGAACAGACGTGTGATCATTTTCATTGTACGAGTCTAGATTTAGTTTGCAAACCAAGTGTCTATGGTCTAGACCACTCCTTATTGCAATTAATCCTGAGATTCTACCACTTAGACACTCCTCGAGGTCTAAGGAGATTCTCACCTCGGCTAATATTGAACTAAATGATCGTTTGGGGAACAATCATATCGGATCGCCTAAAAAAAGACAAGCCTCATTTCAGTCCCAGACTGAAGCGACAATGAGCTTCGACCATCCCAGATGGCTCCTTAGTCCTCGACTAAGCGCACATAGCTCAATCTAGTCTCATCTCTACATGCCCCGGGCATTAGAGGCGGTTTCTCGTGTGAGCGAGACAACCTAAAGTTCAATGACACACTACCATTAGTGCTAACATGTACTTTATCAATAATAAACTCAATGTTCATTATCCAAATCTAAGTACATATAACTATGAGGATCTGACTGTCATACGGACCACTACCATAATGTAACGGACCATGTGACGTCTCCATGAACTTATCAAAAAGTTCTGAGTATCCTAAAACAGATCACAGGGTGTATGATGAAATGTTTCATATAGGATCCACTCAATATCATATCAACTTCCTTTATGCTATCGTGTCTCCAAATATTTGAATCTGTTTGGTTTAGTCCACCATCCACATAGTACGCTTCAAAGCTATACTATTACAATTTAGTTATTATCGACTTCTCTGAAGTCACAACGACTACCAATTGTACGATGGGACTATCTCAACTAAACTCCATCTTGACATAAGCACCAGTTATGTCAAGGTACTCCATCTCACAAATGAGAGAGCTAGTATGATAACTAAAACATGCTATTGACTCCATCTCCACAATAAGAGAGTCACACTCAATCTCCACAATGAGAGAGCGTTTCATATTTACTCAATCTCCCACATGAGAGAGTAAATCATCTAGTTTCACAAAGAAACTTCGCTATCAAGTTAACTTTATCCTCAAAGTATACTTGCATGCATATGAATAGCTTCACCACAAGCTAATCATTTGCAAGTATTTAGACTTGATAAATTAGCATGTTATTTATCATACGTTTATTCAGATATCTCAAAATCTATATGCCTTTGCAAATAGGTATTGGAATTGGCTTATCACATATGTCAAACTCATAGCCTTGCTAGAGTGACCTTATTTTATAATCTGCAATAGAGTTTTAAGTAGAATGTGCCATATGCACTAGTCTACTATGCTTCTAACTCAACATAGAAGCTCATGAGTCCCAACATCTCATTTCTATAGCTACATGCATAGAAATCAAGCAAGCCTCTCATATTGCTTGTACTAGTTCTGTTGCTCCAAGCAATCAACTAGGAGATGTTTGTAATGGTTCATTAACACATTACAAATATAATATATGAGGTTCTATAACTTCCACAAGTGTAGCTCGGTCCTAGCGGCCCGCTAGGCTTCCCAGCGGCCCGCTCCATACGGAACTGATAGAGCCCTTGTTCTCAAAGTCATCCCAGTCTAAGCGACCCGCTAGCCCAGCAAGCGGCCCGCTTAGATCATGCAGTTAAGAGTATGTTGCTAGTTGAGCTTCCTCTTCTTCAATAATATTTGAACCCTGGTCAAATACATTGAGTTATGAAGGCATAGCTACATTCAGCATTTTCTCTCGAGAAACCTCAATATAGTTAGGAACTCATTTTACTTTACTAATGGAAATAGATGTGTGTTCTAGTGTGTGTCAGTCCAAGCGGCCCGCTAGGCCAGCTAGCGACCCGCTAGGTCGTTCAGTTTCAGCGACCCGCTGGCCCAGCCAGCGCCCGCCCAAGAACGACTCATCACACTCATCTAATGTGCCACATTGCACAACATCCAGTAGTACTCAGTGAACCCTATTCTCATACAGATTGCTTTCTTTCTTAGACATGTGGATTCAAGCTTAGGAGCATCAACAACCAAAAAATAATAAGAATCATTTATCTTTATTCATCAAGCCAATAGTGCACCTCATGTGCAATGCTTATTTGACAACTAATTCTTGGACTATCTAACATATATTTTAGACAACAAATCAATTGGCTAAGCGTGCACTCTCAGCCATAGATCAACTAAGTCAGCACCTCTTGTGCTCTAGTTTTCCGCTAATCAATTAGCGGAGTGATCCTTGTCTAAAACTGTTATATATCCATTTAGAATTGTTTCAACAAAAGCATATCTATTGCTTAGAATGAGATCAGTAAAGGCAAACTCATCTCCAAGAGAGTTTCCTTACACAATACTCCCTTTATTCTGGCATATCACTTCAAACGGACTATACCGGAGCCTATGCTCTTGAAGTTCTCCCTCTTTTAAGTGCCATACAAACTGTTCAAAACTGAACCAGATTGTTTCACTTATTCAACAGAGTCTCGGTGCTGCGACATAGTGCCATACGGACCATTTACACCTCAAACGGACCGTTCCACACATCCAGCAGAGAGATACTTGATATCTCATATTTGATTTATCATCGAATCAAATAAGTCATGCATTAATCTTACTTAATTACTCTATCTCATATTTATTTTTTTCGAATAAATTCCTTTAGCAATAGAACTCAAATTGATCTCAACATCAATTTTATTTCAACATTGCTAATTTTGAGCAAACACTCTTCCTAACTCAAAATTTTACAAATCGGATATTAGGGCATTTGTGTCTTAATTGCTCAAAACGAGATTTAAACTCTATAGTATCTTTTCCTAAGCTTAACTTCATTGAACTTGTGCGAGAATGTTGAGGAAGAACCTATTTCATTTTCTCCTCTTTTCCTCAGCATCCGAATCAAGTCCATAAGAACTGAAGTAGCTTGTATAAGAAACTATAAGTTATCTATAAATCTCAACTCCACATGGAATTTATCAAGTGATTTAACAATATGGCATAATTATGGTTCTTCTCCATTAAATTTTCTCGAAATTAATGAGAAGGTGCAATCAAACATGCAACTGAACATATGGCTATATGAGAATCCTCCAAGGAATTTCTAGAAGCACATAGTTCAAACCATAAGAAATTGGAGATTTCAGTCTGCCTCAGACTGAGTGACAGCGACCCGCTTAGCAATCCAGCGGCCCGCTGGTCCAATCAGTGACCCGTTGGCCCAGCTAGCGGCCAGCTTGAACACTAAAGCAGAAATTCCACAATTTGAAATTCTCTTTGTGTTGTGCATTTATCGATGCAAACTGCCTAACCAGCTTGCAGAGCACAACAGCTGCCACTTAACTTTTGTAAGAACCATATCCATAATGGTGCTCTATCATCATCATGCAACACAATTTGTCGCACGATGTGAGAAATAGTGAATCATCGAACTATTTATATCTTATCATAACTCATAAACTCGTACAGCAAGTCCAAATGACTGCGACTCATTTTAAGAGATTTCACACTTTTATGACTGAATTGAACCTAGTCATAAATATGATAAGAACCAAAAGCTTCAAGTGCAGTGAACACATTAAATCTCCATAACTTGATCGCTTATCCACAAGCATTCAAGTTCTCACATAATGCTTACTACGTCTCAAGTTGGAATAGATTGGCGATTATGACCTAAAAGTCAATCCCAGTCATTTAACCTCAACTTGCATAGTTAAGCGTGCCAAATAATCACCATTTATGAGATTATGTCATATTCAAAGAAAATGCATTGAAAGAAAGCTTACTTAGTACCACAAACCATAATGTCTTGGTACTAATATCATTACCATCCACATGCTTAATTCTGAAATCCAACACCAAAAGAAATAATCACAAGTACTAATTATTGTCAAGGTTTGAAGCATATTAAAGTATCATCGAGCAATCATTTGTGCCCCCTCTTGGAACAACAAATCTGCATGTGCCAATCCCTTGGATTGCACCACTGCATTGATTCTCTACATATATCACTTTACTTCATATTATGACAAAATAAGTCTTATCCGAACTTTAAGCCAAAATGCTATGTTACTTCACCAACATCAAGGTAGTAACATACCAGCAATTTGCAATTTCAGATCTCTTAGTACTTTTTCAAGTATAAAAACATATCTTCTTGTTCATTAAGTTCACAACATTAATCTCTTAGTATTTATACAACTACTTGACTATGTCATCAAGTTTGACCAATTTGAGCAACATTCGTTAAGAAACGAACAATCACAAGACAGTGAAGTTTACTTGCACACTCTCTCACTAATTAGAAAGCGAGCAAGTTAACTCTAACACTTATTTCTCAAATGTCAACTTATGACTCTCTTTATGCAATTCAAAATTTATTTGACCTGATGTCAAGATGCAGCCTCAAGGCGCTTCTTGTACTTGTCAAAAATTTATTGATATTGCAAGTTATATAGCCAATAATTATCAATACTATCATCAGAGATTAATTTAAGTTGTAACTTAATACAAGAAACAACAACTTCTGCTCAGCAACAAAATGCAAGTGGAATTGTTGTGGGTCAGTGATCGCAAGCGGCCCGCTGTCAAGCCAAGCGGCCGGCTCCACTACCCGAAATCATTATGTTTCTCACTTTTTACAAATTCTTTTGCGATTTCTTATTAGATGTGATGGTCTCAAGTCCATCCTGATAAGATAATGAGATTGTAATGCCCAGCAATACACATCCACCAATATCTTTCATAATCAGCGATGACTGTAAGCCAATGCCATATATAGAGACAAGCACATAAGTTAGCACTACACAATTAGTCTCACCGCACAACCCTTGAATCAATCCAAGAAATGATGCAAGACCTAGCAACGATAACCGAAAGATGACAACCAGGGCCACCAATCCTGTCTCATATACTAAGTGCACCACCCCCCAATCAACTCGATTGGCGCGAGATCCAGACATTGGACAAGAAATCCGATTCTTTTAGGTCCAAAGTCACCCTTTATGTGTTGTCCAAACATGCGAGTCAATGACTCCGGGCCATTACTCAAACATGCCAACAATAGTGAGAGGTATAAATACCTACCATCACTCTCTATGCAAGTATGCATCTAATGAAGGTAAAAATCATGTAACTATCTTTAGGATAGTTGTAAACACCATGTTGGTCAATGAGGGAGGTCAAAAGTTGGTCAGATCTCATTCTGGTTGTATTACTGTCTCTGTCAGTATCAGGTTCGGCGGCCCGCCGAAACCACCAGCGGCCTGCCGAAAATACAGCGGGTCGCCGAAAAAGACAGCGGCCGGCCGAAAACTTCGGCTACCCACCGAAAAACGACAGATTCTCGACTGGTCACAAATTTCTATTCAGAAGACCCGCAGGCCCAGCCAGCGATCATCTGACAACTATACAGAACAACCTGATGTTGTCTGTCAGCACTGCAGTTTTCAGCGGCCCGCTGGCCCGGCCAGCGGCCCACCGAAACTAACAGGCTGAAACCCTTCTGGTATTCCCGCAATCGGGATGCTTCAGAGGGTTTTCTTGTACCAGAAAAGTTACTCTACCCCTGTTAGACTTTCTACTGTGTATTACTACGAACTCCTACCGAGATCTAGTGTTAAAACACGTAGAATTCAAGTCTAGGGTTTTGTCGAGTAAAACCATAACAACCAAATATAGATCTACCGCAACCATGGTGTTCCTAAGGCTTAAACAGATCCAAAACTTCGAAAAGAAGCCTTATGGCTCTGATACCAATGAAGGGTTTAGACTAGGTATAAACCTATATGCATATCTAACCTATAAAATAAACATAGAAGATTAGATATACCGCAACGGAAGTTGATCAAACGCCTAGACCCTTCTCGGAGTTCGGTTCTGCAGCACCTTGTCTCTCTCCGTATGCAACCGGTACACCACAACCTCAAGTTAGGGCTTGGCGTCACCTTTCATGATTCCAAATGCCGATCTCCTCGTGCGTGTGTGATCCGATTGCTCCAAGCACTCGGATGGCTTCCTCCCTCTCAAACTCTAACCTCTCTCTTTGTTTCTGGACGAAGACACGAAGGGTTTCTAGTAGAGAGGTCGATTATAACAGAGGGGTATATATAGGAGTCGATCAGAACAGACAGAGTCGGTTCTGATCCCGACATCCAGCGACCCGCTGGACCGTTCAATTTTCAGCGACCCGCTGGCTGGGCCAGCGGGTCGCCGAAAACGACTCCACACACTTTTCCCAACATTTTCCGTTTCCCAAATCCTCTGATCGGAACCGAGGAAGTAGGTGCGCGAGAGTTCGTTTGGCGAGAGTTGGCGAGAAAATTTTGGCTCAGTGAATTCCGTCCAAAACCAAGAAATTTGGCGAAAATTCGTTTCGGCTGTTGGATCTTCCCCTTCTCCGGTAGGCGATCGAACTCTCGCGATTTCCTCCGACGGCCGCCGATCGCCGGAAATGATTTCGTGTCAGATTTCTTTTCTTTTCATTTCTTCTCTTTTCTTTTCTTTTCTTTTCTCTCGCGCTTGTTTGGGTTTCCGATCAGAGCCTAAGAGTTCATGGAACAATTGAAGTGATGTTTTTGTAATTAAGGTGTATGATTGTATGATTAATACAAGGGTTGTACAAAGATAAAACCTATGAGTAGCAGTGGAAAGAACAAGAAATCCCTGTCTACAGCCTAAATTATCATCTCTGATCTATGAGACCATTTTCCTGTACATATATCCGATGTACTACGAAATCATAAAAAACCACAAAAGGCGTCTCAAAAAGCACCTCATCCTATCCATATTTACACCATAGAAATTGACAGACTATATGTAACAAAAGCCACCTCACGGATCCTGAACTAAGCAAACGTTTGTTATCCACAAGGTCAATCAAGAAGTCACAGATTTGCACCAACCCTCAGTTTTCTATAGTTTTCTCGGAGAACCGAGATGTGCTCCTGCTCTTAGATGGTTTGGTTCTAAAAATTGGTCGGTTAAACCAGCATTTGGTCTCAGTGGATATAGCGAAGCGTTAATGGGGCTATAATTTATTGCACCAGCTGAAAATGCAGGGTGAGGTGGAGACGGCAAGCAGCTCCTGTTTGATTGTTTTTGTCTCAGAGGACTTGAGCACGGTGAAACTGGTAAAGAAAAGTTTGCTCTCCTGTCTAATGCATCACTGGAAAAAAAAAACATATAAATATTTTAGTCAGTATGCAAGTTAAATATAGGTTTTAGTCTGTACAAGTATGCCCACAAAAAAGATCTATTTTTTGGAAAAATAAGTTTCCTAGAAGGTGTTCAAATTTGAGGGTTATCAAATAGAATAAGAGAACTTTTCACAGAAAATGTTGAATATAAAATTTTGTGCTGTCACGGAGGAGAAGTCATACTTGGAGGTTCTAAGTAACGGAAATACAGCCAGGTTTCGAACTTGCAATTCTCTATTATGCAAAGGAGAAATGCTTCTTTTAGAAAAATCTGTTGCCGTCTGAAAAGAAGATGAAGATGAAGCAGAATTGTCCCTGTTAGGCTTGGCGGCCCTAACCCCTGCCACCTGGTCCCGCACGAATGGATGCTCCAATAACTGGGCTGCAGTAGGCCTAGCAGCTGGGTCCCTTTGGAGACACAGGTTCAAGAAATGCTTCCCCTCTGCAGAAAAATACTCAGGAATTTCTGGTATATCCTTGCTATTGGCAATTTTAAATATCGCTGCCACCTGTTATTAATCCAAGCCACAAAGTAATTTTGTAAGTGATGGTGTTGAAATTTAGATAATCAGATATTGGATGATATTAAAAATGGAATTACCCCTTCGTATTGGCTCCAGGGGGGCTTTGAAGTTGCCATCTCCAAAATTGTGCAGCCAAGGCTCCATATGTCTACTGAAAGATTGTACCCATTCCCATTCATTATTATCTGCCAAGAGAAATACAAAATACTTTTATATGTTTGTAAAACAAAAGTAGATGTTGGGTTTCTTTTCTAGCCTACCCCAACTTGTTTGGGACAAAAGGCTTAGTAGTAGTAGTAGTAGTAGTAAAACAAAAGTAGATTTTCTAATTATAGAATGAATATATAAATGAAATATAATACCTCAGGAGCCATCCAGTATGGGCTTCCTTTGAAAGAACGAACTGAAGTGTATGCCGATATCTGTGTAAAGAGGGAAGTAAGAAAATTTGTACAATTTTTGTGCTTTCTGATTGCAGACTTGATTGAAACTGTACTACTAAACATTAAATCAGGTAAACTGACTTACATGCTTAGCCATGCCAAAATCGGCCAGCTTGATGTCACCACTAGGATCAACCAGTATGTTTGCCCCTTTTATATCCCTGGAGAAGATTTAAAAAATAAATAAATAAAAAATAATTAACGCCACAAATTTAAAATGGTTCTTCGAAGGGAAGTGCCACAAAGGTCTAGTTTTTAGTATATTACCTGTGAACAGTATCTCTACTGTGCAAATAAGCGAGCCCAGAGAGAATTTGGGCAGTGTAATTTCGAATTACAGGCTCCTTGAAAGGACCATACTCTTGTAGCAACTTATGAATAGAACCCCCTGAGACATACTCCAGATAAACTGAAAGTGCGTCATCAACCTAAATGTTTATCAAAATGTTAGTTCCAGAATTTGAAGAAATCTGAACAATATAAATTATTGCAACTTAAATTACCATCTCACTGCCATAGTATTGCACGATATTTGGATGCGAGAAACTACTCAGCAAAGTTATCTCCTGCAAGAAGAGGAACAGATACTCAATTAACAACAACTTGCTTAGATAAGTCTCGTTGCTTGAAATTTTAATGAGAAGATGTTTTACCTGGTTGAGTTGCCTAAGAGATTCTCTTGAATTTGAGTCGTCAGATATCACATTCACTTCCTTAATTGCACACAACTGCCCATTTTCACTGAAAATATACACATGTATTAGAGCCAAAGCAACACACATAGAGACATACTTGGATGCTGAGACTAACAGAACTACAATTAATAAGTACAGTCTTAAAATACCAAAACCACATTGTAGCACAAGTGGTCCAGTGACCTTTTTTGGGCACAAGGTCCAGAAAAAGTTTTCCCAGCATGAGTATAACAAAAGAACAAAGCATGTGTAATTTAGTACCAGACAAGTTGTCTTGCTATAGGCAAATACAGGTAGCTCTTACCAGTATTGCTTAGGTGACATAACAAAAGCCTAAAGTAACCCTGACTGAACTACAATAATGAAACATTCACACATAATAAGAATAATATATTACCTATTAAAGCCAAGATAAACATGGCCGAAAGTACCCCTGCCTAGCAGCTTCCCCTTTTTCCACTGAGATTGGAGAGGTGCTCTTAACAAATTACCAGGTGGTGGCAACGGTAATGGCAATGGGTGTGCCGAGCTTTTCATTCCTGGATCCTCTTGCATTACTAGGCCTGCTCTCAGGTGCACAGGAGAGGTTGATAGACCAGGCCTATGACCAAACACTGCCTCCATCGACTTTCTTCCAGTAGTTACAGCTCCACTTGTGGTAGATTCAAATGTATGCAGATGGAACTCCTTTCTCGGTGATGCTGAGAGATGTCTATGCTGAGTAGGTGCATGTTGCATGGATAGTGGCATGGTTCTTCCCCTTGCTGTATGAGTTTGATCTGGAAACCTAGTAATTTGAAATGATAAAGGAAAATTGTATCACTACAACAAGTCAATAATGTTAAGCTTCCGAAATACTATTAAACATAAATACATAATTCTTTGCAATTGATTAACAAAAATTTGTCATCCTTTTGATAATTGATGCAGAAGTGGTCATGCTTTGAAGCAAAACTTTAATGCAGTGTACCAAATTCATCATAGTGAGATTAAAATATTATAAAACTAAAGTAGAAAATTTGGCAAACTGTAGGTAGTGTGACGAAGTCTGCTTATAATTAAAAGTTTACAAATAAAAAAACAATTAACTTAGCCTAAACAATGACAACACATCATGGTAGCAAATTAATAAATGCTACTTAATTAATAGACGCTATGAAAATTAAAGAGTGTGCCTAGCCATAATCTCACCATGAGGACAAAGTGGAATAAAAAAATAATGACACCAATAGCTCAACCAAACTAAAAATAGATTGGATAACCACAAAAAAGTTTAAAATAATGCTCTTCATGTGTGAGAAGCAAGTTGAAATCACTCTTAAAGCAAGCCCAATTAATTAAACACCTGAACCAACATGTGATCCCTCAAATTATACAAATTTACAAAACCAGAAACCCCATCTGTGCTACAAAACTGAGTTACAAGCAAAATTTGGTGTCAGATAAATTCAATACCCAAAAAAGTAACCACTATCATGAATCATGGAACCCAACTAATCTCAACAAAAACCATGATGTACTAATTTACTAACCATGAATTATTCTCAATTTCCGTAAACCCAACTCGTAATTAAAAGTATAACAACTACCAAATAAGAAAAGAAACAAAAAACAAAATTCAAAATTAACAAATCCACCCACCTATACGATCCGAGATCAGGCGCGTCATCGGATCCATAGGAACTAACACTAGACTCTGACGTGGACGCGGACGCGGACGCAGCAGCTGCCAATTGTTCCTGAGAAATCTTTGGAAGAGGCGAAGAGGAAGGTCTAGGAAGAGGGTGAGCGAGCGGAGAGGTGGGTCCGGTGCTTGGTGAACCTAGTCCACCAGGCACCGACGAGCGGTCTATACTCTTCCCTTTGCCTATACTGAGCAGCGCCCCATCAAAGCTATTAGCTTTCTCCTTGGTACTAGTTCCATTAGTAGTACTGCCATTGGAAGAAGACTTTGATTTACACTTTCCTTTCCACCGCGCTGGCATGTTTGTAGTAAGAGAGAGAGAGGATAGAATGAGAGTGAGAGATTAGTGGGAGAGGCAATTGAGTTAACGTTTGGATGGAGGTGAGGGCACTAGAGAAAGAGAAAGAGAAAGTGTTACACAAACTGTATTCATCAACACAGGAGGGATACTGATACTGATACAGGGACAGAGATGGAGAGAGAGAGAGAGAGAGAGAGAGAGAGAGGGATTGATGAAATACAGCACAGGTTTAAGAGTTGGGAGAGGAGAGGAGATGGTGTGATGTGGCTTCGGAGCTGCAATGGTGGGGTCCATCAGGAGATGGCAACGTTGGTTTCATTCGTCTCATGAGGGTCTATGGCTTAGTGTGTAAACCGGTTTACAAAATAAGTCAAATAGTAGTAAATTATATTTAAAATATATATCAATAATTCAATTATATTAAATATTTTATAAACAATATTTGCCACACATTGTTTGAAACATCCAATGTTTATTAAATAAAAAAAAGTTGGTTCTTAAAAAAGCAAGTTGAATTTAATAAAATGACCTGATTTAAATATAAGAAAGTAAAGAAGTCTTGTATTATTAAATGTTAGAAGGTGAAATTTCGAATTTATTTGATAGATTCAACGATATAATAAACACATTGACTATCCTAGATAAATATTTATTTTGTGTGGGAGTACGTAATGAACTATCACGTTTTTATTTTCAGGTTAAAAAATTACTTATTATATGGTTGCTACAGTTGAATATGTTTACCTTAACAAAATATATCTATTGTTTTTGTCAAAAGTGAATTCTATATGGCATGTTATAGGCAACTATTATTTTTTGCTAATATTACACCATATAAACGACTATAGTAATATTATACTTGTCTTCGCAACAAAACAATTAGCATTTATCCTTTCTTGAATATGGTGGTATCTTAATACCATTAATTTCATTTAATAAACTATCACAAGATCCAGAAAATTAGTAATACTAGTTAGTTGGTGTAATATTTAAAATAAATATGGTTACAAGGATAGCACGGAATATTACATGTGGGTATTACTGGCAATAGAAATAATTTTTTATTTGAAACACTTATTATTTTAAAAAAAGTAAGTCAACTTTAAGTGTATTTATCTATAAAAATAATTTAGAAAATTTTGCTAGATAAATAACTCAAAACGAATATTTTATTAATATAAAAATTTATTTAATTTATCTGTAATATAATTAATACTAAAATTCTGACACAACAGCATAGTACTAAATATAATTTAACGTGAATATAATAAACACAAAGAAAACAAAAAAAATGAAGAGTTGACCGGAGCAGACATTAAATTAAAGACGAGGTCCAAGCAGAAGACTGAACATCAAAATGACCAAATGGATGACAGATGAGCATACGAAGGCAACTGCAAAGGTTTTAATTTTCTTTTTTATTTTTAATTTTTAATTTAAGAAGGAAGTGTAAAAGGTAGGAGCGAATGAAGGGATAATTAACAGCTGCAACGACGACGACTCCTGTAAAGGTCCCAGCGCTGGACCCGTGTCTCCGACTTAGTCCCACTTCCTGGGCCCACTCTACTAGAGTATTGTTATCTTCCTCATTGAGTTGGTGCTGCTATACCGTTCCCAAAATGCACCCAGTATATGCACTGAAGTTTAAACTTTAAATATTCCTTTTGATGTAGCTATGAGTTTTTTTTTTTCTTCGAAAGTAATTATTTTATTACTTATCTCTGCAATTTAATTGGAAATATATTGTGGTTGTTAAATTATGTTGTACACTGTATGTGAAAACAACTTGTTAATTATATGTTATAGTTTATACAAAGATAGAGACAGAGTTTTGAATAATGAAGGTTAAGATATATATAAAGTTACGCGTTTTTATTTTTAGAAAACAAAATGACGATCAATCTTAGCATATATATACATTTTTTATATACACATTAATATAAATTAAGCATGTTTCTAATATTTATCTAAAATATGCACATTAATATAAAATTTAAAAAAAAAAATAGGATCGATTAACATATTCTAGTTTACCCCGCCATGCATTAACATATATATATTCAAAGCATCATCAACAAATGAAAAATTGTATTACAAGGAAAAAAAAGATATATTTCCTGTGGTTGTGATAATGTTTTTTGCAAATCTAAGTAGGAAAATAAATTATAACGAGGTTCAAGTTGAAGGGAGAATACGTTGTTGGTGCATATTGGGGCGGAACAAAACTTCTATTTAACAACTGTATTAAAATGTGAGTAATAGAGAAGCATGGTCACTTGGTGGCGGGGGTTATCTAGCACCGCAGGTCCGCAGGTGAGAGAGCCGTTTTGATTTGGAGGAGTGGTTGATGACGTGGATGGTTCACAGAATGTTTGCCTCTACTCTCCACTTATAACTTCCTCACAACAACCAAAATTTATTAGCTTGTTAATTATAAAATAAATGAGCTGTTAAACCAACTAAGCAGCCAACAATTATAAACAACAAAGTTTATGAAATGACAATCATTACATTTTTCTAAATTATTATAATGACTAATTAATTATATTAAATTTTAAATAGTTATGATCAGTTGAACTAAATACCAACAATAAAAAAATGATAATAGTTTTTCGACTATAAGTGTTTGATTAGTCACGGGCAAAATAGTAAATGTATCAGTCCTGTTCGGATGGAAATGGAGAGGAGAAGAGAGGAGGGCGGTGGAATCTTCATTTCCTTTTTGTCGGTATCGATGCAAAATTGGGAGACGTGGAGAGGACGGAGAGCTGGCGAAGCAAATCAGGGAGGATGAAACTGGGACTGTATCAGCTCAGCCGTTTGTGTCCTTTGTTTTCTTGCTAAATATCTCCAAGTTCTCCCCCATCAGGAATTCAGGATCCATAAAAATCACGAAAAATTACAAGTACTGATTGTATTGTGTTAGACATAATTTGTTCTTCTTCGTTAAGTTTTTTTAGTCATTTTACTTGTCACAGAAATCTAACAACCTAGCTTCATAAATTGAAACATACCAGTTACCAAGCATCAACAATTGAAACAATAGTGCAAGAATGATTTATCATATATAATATATAATTCAGAACAACTAGTTAAAATTATTCTAATGTAACTTACTTATAGATGTTCTTTCAGAAACTATTTGAAAAAATTGTTATACATCAATATTCACCATTTTTATATTGGTGTTTTCTATTTATAGCATACAGTAAAATATTTTGATATATTATGTTAATTATTTTTTAAGAAGTATTGTGCAAATGAAAAAAAAAGTTAAAACAAGTGTATACGTATTATATATCATTTAGACAGGATGTATATCAAATTTAGTCAATAAAAATTAAAATGTCAACTTGTTATTATAATGGAAATAATACAATTTTAAATTATTTTTTAGAGTTTAAGCAACTTAATGGTCCTATTTGAGATATGCCAGTAAACAACACTTAAATGTGATTAATGCATTTTAAACAATTAACTATACGAATATGAACAAGAGGAATACATCTATTTCAAATTAAAAATTTTGAACAGCATTTCAAAAAAAAACATAAATTGATGTATATACCACTAAAATTGGACAGTTGCATAAATTATTCTATTTGCATCACATCATCAATTCATATAAATGTCATTTACAATGTAAATATATTAGCATTACATCATCAATTAACACAAATGAGATTAATAATGGGACATATTGACATTACATCATCAATTCTCAAATGGGAATAATAATGGGATATGCAAAACACAAGGGACATGAACCTTCCACAGAGAACTATAGGTGGTTTGAGTTTGGTAACGCTGGTTGGATGGAGGGGCCCAAGGCGGTGGATGAGGGACCGTTGGATCTCATTTGCCACGTGATTTTTAAATTCCAGGTTTTTATTTTTTTAGTTCCGCAATTGTGCCACATAGTACGCAGTGGCAACAACATGGAAAACGCATTTTGATTTACATGAACTTTCCAGAACTGTATTTGTATTATTTTATGTTTTGGTGGAAAAGAAATTACTTGGAACGTTGAGGGATTTGTATTTTACATTCACCACTTTAGATGACTTGGCTGTCAAGTTCAATTGTTCTGGATTTATCTTCTACGTTGCAGTCTGCAGCTGCAGTCTATTTCTGATTCAAATGTTGTTTTACCAATTGTTTTCTCTTTTCTAATCCAAGAAAATTATTAATTTAAACAACATACTCACCAATCATCTATATTAGACTGTATATTTTATTTGAACAATATACAAAAATTTTCAAATCAAAATGGCTTCTTAATTACTCTTTTGTATATTTCTTCAATCTTTAAAAAATTATTGAAGCTTTTAGTGTAACATAATTTTATTTATTTCATGGAAGCAATAAATAGACAAGTAGTAGAGGCTAATTAACAAAGATCAGATCAATTAGTTGCTAAGGACAGCACCAAAAAGTTACTTTCCTAACAAATTCTTGGCCTTTATGTGTTTAATACGGATTTGACTTATCAGCAAAGTCAGTAATTTAGAAAGTATAAAACGGAACTTTAGTTGCTCAATTGTAGGAAAAATTAAGTCCATGAAACAACAAATTGGCATGGTGTGAAACAGACCGGATGTACCTTTCTACACGTCGCATTTGTTTGCCTGTAATGAAAGCAATGAATTCATCCCCCTTCATTTTTCTTACCTCCAGGAATTTTAATATGGTTTTTTGCAATTTACACCCTATCATTTTACTGTAACTACAAAAGGTGATTAGTGGCATTGATGTGTTCGGGAAAAATACTTTTTCTTGATTATTGACAATAACCATTTGACAATTAAAATGCCCATTTGGATATGACAGTGATTTCCAAGTTGAGCTTACATTAGACTTTTGATTTTAATTAAGATGGAAATCTTTGTTATCTAATTATTTTCGAAATTAAATGCGTGTGGAGTTTAAACCTCTGACCTTTTGTGACCACCTTAAACTAAGATTGGACATTAATTAGTTCATATAAATTGAATATCCACTATATTTGTCCGTTTGACAATTAAAATATTAAATGTCCATTTAGATGAAAGAAGATTTAAAAAAGATTCACACCATCAACATTACTTTGAAAAATAGCTTGAAAGGCCAATTAAATAAGAAAAAAAATTATAGCTCATCTAAATTATCCGATTATTAATTGAGTCTGAAGTTTTTATGATCTTTAAGGTTCCATTTATTGAAAAAAAAACTTTGAAATTCTATCTCTCCTCTTTTCTTATAATTATTTTCACCTATAAACTAAATACACACGATCGGTTTGTGTTTCTATATGCCGCAAAGAACCCCAAATTCGTCATCAAACGGTTCTAGCGCAACCTGTACTCTCCAATCCGAAAAAACTGGAGATGATGTAAGAGCTTACGTTAGGTCTGTCGTCATGTCAAACGTCACACTATGTCACTGCAAACGGAGCTTTCCTTTGTCATATCTCCGTTTGAAGACGAACCCAAAAGCAAAAATTATATCTTGTTTTCTAATTTCTACAAAATGCAAACCTACACTTGGGCTCTGACTTCTGCGGCCTAGACGGTGTAATTTATGTGTGCAATAGTTTGGCGGAGTGCACACCACTTGTTAAGTTGTTACCATTTCTCAAAATAAAATAAAAAAATAAAACAGATTGATGTTGTAATGAAGTATGAAACTATAGCAAATAAACAAGGCATGATATATATGAGATGTCGCTGTATTAAATGCGCTGTACAATTCTGTACGGCTGCGAACAGGAGGAATTTGGAATTTTCAGAAATAACCAAATATAGGAAATTAACGACAGAGTTAATTTCCACCAAATAATGATATAAAAGAGAAGAAATTGAATGCTTGATGGTTACATAAAACTGGGTATAGCCAGCAAACCGTGTGGCTAGTGTTCTAAATTCGTGTCGTGCCGTGTCGTGTCGTGTCAAACACGCCGTGTCCGGATCATTTGTCGTGTCGTGCCGTGTCGTGTCTAAATGTTTCGCGTGTCGTGCCGTACCGTGTCTAAATTCTAAGAGATGGACACGACACGCCTACGGACACGGCACGCCTCGTGTCCTCGTGCCGTGTCGTGCCGTGTTTTTTTTATACGTGTCGTGCCGTGTCGTGATTGAATATGTTTGAATTTCATAAAACATAGTCATATACTTATGTTTAGGGATGAATTTGAAATTCAAATTATAAAATAAACTTAAAAAATAGATAATATAAGAACTTTCTTGTTATTTTATGAAATTTAGCATTTTTAACCATCGTTATAAACTTGTTGTGTCTCTTGAGTTTTGTCGTGTCTCGTGTCGTGCCGTGTCGTGCCGTGTTTCGTGCCGTGTCGTGTCGTGTCCTAGAAATTCACGTGTCGTGCCGTGTCGTGTCTATTTCATCAAAGTTGGACACGACACGCTTAAGACACGACACGCCTAAGTTCTCGTGTCGTGTTCGTGTCCGTGTTTTACCGTGTCGTACCACCTTCGTGTCGTGCCGTACCGTACCGTGTTCGGACACGCCGTGCTTTTTTTAGAACACTACGTGTGGCTATTACTTCCAAACGATTGCAAGTGGATTTGCACGGCATTAGGGTCGCATTTTTTAATTGTAAGTTGACTTGTGTGCTGTCTCAGTAATATCTTTTTCAAAAGAATTACAATAATGCAAACCATGCTTTCAACATCCTTTTCACGGTGATTTATTTTTAGGAAGGAGAATAGTATCATGACCCTTCGTAATATTTAAATTCCAGAATCTTAGAAACGAGGTTTGTCTAAAAAAAAATTGACTTCACATTAATTAGGATCTTCATAAAAAATAGATAATATTCAAACTGTTTCTTGTAAGTATCATAAATACTTTCCTCTAAATATCTATTTCTGTTTATGGCCTAGTCGCCTAATAGTATGAGCACTAAATTCACCTCCAAGAATCGATTGAAGTTCAAACCAGCATGCATTTGAATTTTTTTTTTAAAAAAAAAAGTTTTGACTCTAAAAAAACCTCCATCTTTATTCAAGAAATATATACAACTAATTTATTCGTGTCATCAAACGGTCCGAATTCTTCCATCTCCAATCAAGAGATATTTCAAAAAAAATACAAATCTCTGTTTAGAGACAGAGTTAAAAAGATATTAATGGAAGCAAAAAGGAATTTATTCAAACATTGTTACCAATATAAGTATCACAAGAAAAGCCTCCTAATGCAGCTCGGCAAGGATTTATGCTCTAGTCAAAAATCTACCTTTCTCATATTAAAGTGAAACGATCGAGATTTGCATTAAACTTTTTTAGGGGCTGATTTAGTAAAAAATATCGTCTCTCTCCCGCCCTCTTTTTCCTAAGGCGTGTTGTTTAATTTGTATTTTTTTTTTCCCCTTACCTTTTAAAGTTGAACCTTATTATAATTTATATGAGGATCTGAAGTCAATCTGACCGTACAGCTTATACAGTGGACTTCGGTGTATTGACGAAGTCCCAGAAAATGCATATTAAGGACTGGCAAATAAATAAAAAATAAATAAGAAAATGCGTGTTAAGATAATTGTTCCAAGGTAACATTTGTTTGTGCAGATACCAATAATTTATATTTTTTTAGCATGAAATTAGGATAGCAATTTCAAACTGCATTTATTAATTTGTGCTTAGTTTTGAATTTATTTTATTCATATCGACAATATAACCTTGTATTATAGAGAAACTAGCTAGCTCATATTCTCTTATACCAATCTAATGTTGTTAATGCATTTAAAAGTAATTGTTTAAATTATATGTAATTCTTCTGCATTATTTACTGGGCTATTATTTACTAACATTTTATGAAAATGTAGACTTGATTATTTACGGGAGTGATAGGTGCAATCCTTGATTTTGTCATCATTTATCATCCCAATTAAAAATGGAAAAGATGTTGGAAGTGCCCTTTCCATTTTGGGAACTGCTTTCTACGCTCCCTTTTATCTCTGCTATGCTCCCCTCTCTCCACTAATTGATTCCTTATTAAAACAATATGATCCCTTATTATACAATCTGATCTCTTATTATGACAATCTGATCCCTTATTATACAATCTAATCTTTTATTATAACAATCTGATCCCTTATTATACAATCTGATCTTTTATTATAACAATTTAATCCCTTATTATACAATCGGATATCTTATTATAACAATCTGGTCCCTTATTCCTTATTATACAATATGATCTTTTATTATAACAATCTGATCCTTTATTATAACAATCTGATCCCTTATTATAACAATCTGATCCCTTATTATATTATAACAATATGATCCCTTATTATACAATCTGATCTATTATTATAACAATCTCATCTCTTATCATATTATAACAATCTGATTCCTTATTGTAACAATATGATATCTTATTATAACATCTGACATTTGTGCTTGTAAGACGAGAGACAGAGGGAGGAGTGAGGAGAGACGAAGATCAGAGAATGGAGAAGAAACAGAGTGATAGGTGCAGAGAAGGATGAGGGAGGAGAAACGGCGGTCGGAGGTCGGAGGAGGAGAGGCGGAGGTCGGAGGTCGAAGGAGGAGGGCGGAAAAGGAGACGCTGAGGCGGAGGAGGAGAGGTCAGAGGTCGGAGGTCGAAGGTGGAGGACAGAGGAGAGGTTGGAGGTCGGAGGTAGAGGACGAAGGTCGGAGGAAGAGAGACGGAGGAGGAGAGGTCGGAGGTCGGAGGCGGAGCGACGGAGAAGGAGAGGCGGAGGAGGAAGTGAGAGAGGGAGGGAGCGAGTGTGCTGGAATTAGAGGAGAGGATTACGTTAGGGAGGAGAAAGAAAGAAAGGATGATAGAGGATGACAATTTGAAAGATTGTCTCAACCAATTCCCATTATTTACTGGGCTATTATGAACGCAGAGGTCGAATTGCCAAACATGGAAAATGGCTTTTTCCAAACACGTGTTCGACACTTCGACTTTAGAGAAATTTGTATACGGTACACTTGTAAGAATAAAGGTTAATGCTTAAAAAGGATCATACAAAGCAATAAATAAAGTCAACCAATTAATTTTGTGGGCTTTTGGATGGGATAGTGCCAGAAAGGGACCCCAAAGTTTAAGTTCTGTTTGTAGAGTTAAAACTAACATGTTTTCCATTTTTGTTTTAATGGCCGTAAAAGCTATATATGTTAAGATATAAATTATTCCGCAAGTTTGTCAATGTTGTATTTTGACTTGTATGTCATGTTGATTTCAATGTACAGTTTAAGTTCCACTATAGCTTGATTTCTCCTGAGATATTAGTTTTTAGAAGTTCAGTTTGTCAATGTAATACCGAAGCATTAAAGTGTAACTTTAGGGCCTTTGCCACGATTTTATTTAGCAATTTAATTTTCTTTACAGCTTTATTCCTGTTGCGAGATCTATGATTAATTAACAATATGGTTGAGTTCGGTTTCTCAAACACTTCTCTTTATGTCTAAAATACCATCCAAGTTAGACTAATTAGTACATCTAAAATGTCACCCAAGATATTGGTTATTTTAATTTTGATGTTTAAGCAATCATAATAAAAAAACTCAAAAGAAATAATTAATAACTAATTAACTATCCATTACATCAAACATCAAAACCATCTTACAGTGGAAAATATAGAAAAATATTAGAAATGTTACCGTTAAAACTGTGAGAAACTGCTCCGTCAACCCAACTCGATCTCAATTTGAGAAATTCTAATGACCGATCCGAACCGTTCAATTAATGTGATCTTCATTTTGAAATTTCTTTGAAAACCAAATTTTATATTTTTTTTCAAGTTATTCAACTATTTTTTTCGAAAAAATATTATTATTGGAGGATCTAAGACTAATTAGATCGAAAATTTTCTAAAATTTCAAAAAGTAGTAAAAATTATTAGAAACTATAAAATTTGATTTTCAAATTAGATATTTCAACATGAAGATCAAATTAAATGGTTTGGAACAATCATTTAAAGATTTTTCATTGAGATATGATAGAATTTAGCGGAGTTCTTTATCAAATCAATTTGATCATAACATTTTTCAACATTATCAATAAATTTAAAAATAGAAAAGAAACAATACTAATTTCAAAACCTTCATGATCAGAAAATTAATAAAAAAAAAAAGGGGCCGAGTAGAATTCTTTTCCAAACTAATAAGAATTTAAAGGTTGGCTCACTCCGTCCACAAAGTTTTGTCTTATATTTATTTTGGTTAGGATCAACCTAAAAAATGTAAATAAAATATTAATTTTCTTTCTAAAATAGCAGGGAGGTTTTTTTTTTTTTTTTTGACGAAAAAGCCCGTAGGCACAGCGAGGTCTATTTTAATGCTAGGCTTATAGGTAAGACTTGTTGGAAGCCTAACACATTAACCAGCACACAGAAAATTATAAACGGATCCATGAATGATGTACCAAACGTACAAGTGGATAGCCACTTATAAACCTTATCCTACTTTCCGCTTTGCTTATCTGTATTGGATACATTCTCAATTTTCCAAATTCTCTGCTAACAAACCATGGAATATATATGGATAGAATTTGATTCTTTTTTTGGATGCCTGAAACCCAACATGTGAAAGAAAAGCATGATATAGTATTCCATTCAATATTTGAATAGTCGAATTATTAGCTAAATATATTGCTCAAACTGACCACTTTATCAGCATTAATATTCACGTATGAGAAACAAGTAAGCAGCAACTTCAGATGAGTCGTGACTCGTGATTCGTGAATAATTTGTTCGTTTAAGACATAATCGCAACCATTTGTAGACTTCAAAATTATAAGGTGCCGCGCTGTCAATTTAATTTGCAAAGGTTTCACACATAAATTATTGAGTCCCCGAAATTTTCATGTTACTTATTAAATTTAGTAATATCAAAATGAAAAACAACAAAATTTAAATAAAAAGAACGAAAATTTTGCAAAAAGTTGAAAGTATGAGATATCGACCATAGTCTGCTTAATTAATTTGTAATTTGCAGACATTATCTGATACTAATAAAGGCTGCGTTCCAGAACAATATTTTGAATGGAAGGAAAGGAAATGGACGAAAGAATGGCATGCCCTGCCCTTGTTTCCACCAGTTCATCTGTAAAAAGCAATTCTGGAACACAGCTAAAATTAATGCAACACATTGTTCACAAAGGATGGCAAATATTATCTACAACCTAAATAAAAATAATTGCAACTGAACTGCACTATTTCTACCTTTCTAAAAATTAATTTATAAATTGTATCCCTTGATTTGTTCACTTTGTTGCTAAATGAACAGAAGTATATCAATTACAATCATACCTGTAAGAAATTGTGAGAAAACTGACTATATATCATGCAGAAGTAGAACATCGTTTTATGGAAATCATTTTATTATTTATTGGGCACGTGTTGTTATGATATTAAAAAAAAAAAATTGAAGAAGCAGTAAGTTCTTCAGATCAATGTTGGGTGATTTGACAGAGAAAGTGAAAAGATATAGGCGAAAGTAGCCCATCTTTTTCCATACTTTGCTCCAAATGATTTCCTCTTTTTTTTTTAGGAGTTATATCCCCCCTACCCCCCCCCCCCCCCCCCCCAAAAAAAAAAAAGAAGAGAGCCTATGATTGCATTGTTTTTACCGTCTTGCTTTAAATTATTTGATGAACTTATTTAAGTTGGCTTTTAAAGGAATAAAAGAATTTTTTAAATATATATATACAGTAATACCACTATATATAGGTCTGAGGATGCAAACATGTCAATACAGATAATATATCTAGAACAAGGTTGTCACGATTTGTTATTATTCCCACGCCAACTGCGGTTAGAATCAACATGTCCAAAGATTTGATTGCGTGCACAACTTGACCATGATACATTGAATGTAGAGCCCAAGTTCCTCCGGAATCTCAGTTGAAGATTAGTGTTTCGCTAAAATCCATCAGAGTAGACTTTTGTCGGCTTATAGCTAGCCTGTTTGTGCAGACTTATTGTACCATAAGTCCATTACCTCGCAAAATGTTGAAATCTTTTTGCGAAATATATCTTATTTTGTACTGGTAGCAACTTAGGATTGCACATCAGCTAGCATGTATTACATGCTTGTTAATTTTTTTGCAATAAATAATGCCAAATTGCTTGTACTAATTGAGGTACAATTCTTGCATCTTTAAGGGCTGCTTCCCCTCAAGTGTCTCTCTGGCTCTCTTTTTTAGTTTCGAAAAGAGTAGGTTTATGTTGCTATATCAATTGTGTCACCGTGAAGTAGTTAGCTGAAGCTTAATTTATTAAAAGAAAAAAAGAGTCATGAGTGAAGCAACTGTCATGCCTTTCATGCAACTTCAATTTTTATATTTATATAGTTATCTAAAACTATGAAACCGTCGGTCACTGATCCTTATTAATTCTTTGCATAAATTATTTTCAATGAACTACGCGTGATCATAACAATTGTTGGTTTTGGAAGTGAAAATATAGATGATTTTTCCGTTGATCATCAAGAAAATATGGATGCATGAGAAATTGATATGATCATATATAGTTTATTGTGGCGAGTTTGAGTGACAATACTCATAAGAAAATGGGACGAAATTGAATATTCCTACAGAAAAATTAATTTATGATAAATTTACCGCAGCCTTGAGTAGTTGCATGCATAAATCGAAGGTTCTCATTTAAATGGTGGTTTTCTATTCTTATTTTCTATAGTACCCCAACAGGCACTCTCCCTGAATAGTTCTAAAGAAAATATTGATGAATATGATTTAACACTGAATAACGATGGATAAAATGGCACATACGACCCACTTGTTAAATCGAAAGTTCCCATTTATATGTTGGTATTTCGGCTATTCCTCATCCGGAGTTCTGTTTCAAGGCAATCCAAGGGTGTTAGAGAACTTGCCAAAAAAAAAAAAAAAAAGAAGAAGAAGAAGAAGAAGAAGAGAAAGACGACCTCTACAATATAAAGACGTCGTAAACTCTTGAACATTATTTTGTTTCAATCCAACATTCCGGATTTGCAATTGAACCCTTCTTTTTTTTTTTTTATGAATGAACCAAATATATCTCACTAGATCTTCACACCATGTAACAATACTCTTAATTGTGAAGTAGCATGATGGCCAAAGCAATTTTTGTTTATTAATTGTTGAGGGGTTCATAAACACATCAACTCACTGAACCGAAGCTGGGTACAACTTGTGGGATCACAAAATTGTTAATGAGAAACTATCATTGTTTTGGATTAAGCTTATCGTCTCTCCTAACATTGCAGTTTAATTAGTCTTAACCAATCATTGGGTCCTTTGTGATTAAGCATACCTAAGTGTAATCTGTTTAAAAGCTTGCTTATAGTCCAAGAAACTAAAGTTTCTTTAACTAATCAGTTATTATTGCTACCTACGTCATGCTATTAACTCAATATATATTTGGAATACATGATATAATATAAGTATATCTTTGCAAAACGCGTACAATAATTTAATAAATAAAATGTCAGCCCATAAGATGTTCTAATCCAGAAGGCCCAAGAATGGGCTCCAACTGCAATTACAAATATTGGAAGTTTCTTGTAGGTCCAAGCCAGATATTAATTTTCTAATAAAACACTTGTACTTTATTAAATATTAATCATGGAGATTCCTTTATCAAGATCACAATGGGTCCAATCAAAAAGAGTTTGGCATATGGAGCAATCATTTGTTAGTTCTTTCCTAACGACCAAGATGCACTTGTTAATACGATTTTTAGTTAATATTTCCTTTTCTAGAACAAAAAGTATAAGCTTGAAATTTGTCCTGTTTATTGGTATTCTTCTTGTCACTTCGACTTTAGATGCAAACAATTAGGCATTTAATTATACTGTGATTTAATGTACTCGACTGCTAGATTTTCGGAATATGACGGCTTTAAATTGTTTATATTTAATTGGTAAAACGTTGATATGTATTTCTTAATTTTATTTAGTTTGATCTTTCACTGTCATATCAAACATATTAATGTGGGAAACTTATTCAATTTTTATTGTCGGTGAAATATATATTTGTTGTTTTTTTGAGTTAAATGAAATCCATTCGTCTTTATACCAAACCCACCAAAATTATATGAATTTGTAACTTTTGTTAGTTAATTATAATTGCCCCCCCAAAGAAATTTTGGCTCCGGACACAACCTCAAATAAACTTTGTACATCATGCAAAGCAAACGCCATAACTGTATCAGTCTTGAAACTATATAATATGGATATTTATACCTCTGTTTATTGTTCCAAAAATCCATGTATATAACCATCTAAAATTTGGAGAACTATGGCGTATTTTCCTCGTTTCGCAAGCAAACCTCCTTTAACTATTGGCACATAACAGGGGAAAAAGAAAGTATAATCTTTCTTATATATGCACGCTGAGAGTGCATTCTTGTCGTCTTGTGGTAATTAAAAAAATAAATAACAAAGAAGTTCACTCAAGAAAAGAAACAGAAAGAAGCAAGAGGTATGCCTTGCCGACCATTCTATACGCAGTTGTAAAGGACTAAAGGTAGATAAAGATTAGAATTGATAGTACATCAATATGTAATAATAATATACAACACAAAATCATTTGCTGAGATTTAGCCTTGATATATATCGCAATTGAATGGAATCACATTGGATTGTTTTCCTTTTGACTCTTCTCAAATTAAGTTCTGCACTCATTATTGATTTTTTTTAAAAAAAATTGGCTTAAGCTTGAATTAAGAGTAGTGTTCTAAATTCGTGTCGTGCCGTGTCGTGTCGTGTCAAACACGCCGTGTCCGGATCATTTGTCGTGTCGTGCCGTGTCGTGTCTAAATGTTTCGCGTGTCGTGCCGTACCGTGTCTAAATTCTAAGAGATGGACACGACACGCCTACGGACACGGCACGCCTCGTGTCCTCGTGCCGTGTCGTGCCGTGTTTTTTTTATACGTGTCGTGCCGTGTCGTGATTGAATATGTTTGAATTTCATAAAACATAGTCATATACTTATGTTTAGGGATGAATTTGAAATTCAAATTATAAAATAAACTTAAAAAATAGATAATATAAGAACTTTCTTGTTATTTTATGAAATTTAGCATTTTTAACCATCGTTATAAACTTGTTGTGTCTCTTGAGTTTTGTCGTGTCTCGTGTCGTGCCGTGTCGTGCCGTGTTTCGTGCCGTGTCGTGTCGTGTCCTAGAAATTCACGTGTCGTGCCGTGTCGTGTCTATTTCATCAAAGTTGGACACGACACGCTTAAGACACGACACGCCTAAGTTCTCGTGTCGTGTTCGTGTCCGTGTTTTACCGTGTCGTACCACCTTCGTGTCGTGCCGTACCGTACCGTGTTCGGACACGCCGTGCTTTTTTTAGAACACTAATTAAGAGAACTCCTTTTGGAGGATTTGGTTCAGTGACTTAGGGCTTCAGTAGCTTCCATTATGCTGGAAATTGAGAATGTTATGGGTTTATTTTAATTATTAATTAATTGATTATAAGGAGGGAGCCCAACTATTGTTTAAACTCGTAACCAATATATTTGTTCCGTGCTGCCACTATCAAGCTTTTCTAAAAAAAAAAATATTTGTTCCGTGCTGTTCACAATTGATAATTTTGTTTGTGTTAACTACGATTTATATATAAATTTAAAAGAATTCCCGCGTAACTCAAAAGCAGGATGCAGACATGTGATTAATATAATGTGCATAATTCGTAGACAATTTGAGACCAAAGAATCTTAATTAAAAGAACGAAACAATATTCATTTATAAAGTATTTTATTTATATCGATTGAATTCTTCATTAATACTAAATTAGCATAGCTTTTCTTAATTCTTCAAAAAGCAATTAGTTTTAAGTTGCATGATATGTTGTCATTACTTTTTAGATTTGTTGCCATTATAAAACTAACAGAAGCTCATAAGCACTATTTAAATATCGAATCAGATATTAAAATTGGTGGACCTACCAGTTCGATAGCTCAACTGAAAGACGTGACAATTATAATCTAATTATTTTGATTATATGTTATATCCAATTTTGCCTAATAAAAAAAACTGAGAGTGAACCAAACAAAAAATAATATCGCTTTAGCCTAAATGTAAGGTTGATGCTTCATAAACATGACGGAGAGGGTCCGAAGTTGCGCGAGGCTTGTAATTGAATAAATTTTAGTTTTTAATGCATGATGGAAAACTGGCTGGTTTGAGTCATATAAACCGGCTTGCTAACCAATTCGCAGCTGAATCCGTAGGTTCAATTTTCAAAATACTGTTCATAAGTTTTTTTTTTTAAAAAAAAAGTAATTTTGTCATTAATACTTTTTTATACTTTAACTCAAATTTAGACCCTTCATTCAAATCTTAATCAAATTACAACCATTCATTATTCTGAATAAATGATTTAAATTTAGGCCTATATATATAAAAGAAAATTATCCTTGATAGAATTATCCAAAAAAAAAAAAAATACTTGACTATTGTATAGATGCATTACTTATGAAGAAAAAATATAATTGACATTTGCATGTATTTTTTGAGTTTTGAGATTTAGAAATTTTCTTAAAAAAAAAAATAATGTAACAATTGTAAGTGAATATACAGGCAATTATAAATCACACCAGATTACGTTTCTAGAAATTCAGTTGACCAGTACTTGTGAATGGTTGGTAGCTAGTTTTGTGTTATCTCGGTTAGGAATTGCTTGATGGATAATCAGTTGGTAAGGTTCGATAATACGTTAGTCTCAAGTGATTAAGGTCAACAAGATATATAATGACAAGTGCATTCCAAAATCAATTACCAAAAATTTGCAAAAGCGTCGAGCATAGGTACCTAACAGTTAACAACAAACAGATATTTCCAAACGAGTGCAAAAGACAAATATGAGATACCAAATAATTTAGAGTTGTGCGATTATAGATGCCTAATACCTGCTTTGTTATAAAGTATTAAAAAGTTGGGCTCCATTGTGTCACGCTAACAAATTGTAGGGCCACGACATGTAGATTCATATTAAAAAGGATTTCAGTTAAGAAAAAAATTATTATAGAACAGAATCGCAAAAATTTTAAATTGGCAAATTGGCTTTTAAATGATTAAGCTTGAGTAAACATGATGGGACACATATATCCTTTCAAATGACTAGCTGTGAATAAATGAAATTTGTTTAGTAGGTCCGTAACAAACTTTTCTATTCACGAACTGTGTGTAACTAAACATACTTAGTAGTGAACAGAACAAATTTTTTCAGTGTTAATTGTACATAAAATTTGTGGACATAATTTTAAAATAGATATATTCTTCTAAAAAACTACGAGAAAAAAGCTCTAATTGTATGACCCAGATATAGAATAATCTAAACCCAAAAATGCAGGACTTATTAATGGGCTTTAGAAACCCATAAAGTAGAATACAATAAATTTTGTATGACCCAATTAGCACTTATCTCTTCTTATCCAAAAATAGATTTTAGTTTGCTAGCTTACAAAAGACTAAAATAAAATCCAAGATGAAATAAGTGGTCCAAGTGAAGAATCACCTCATCCACACATCACCAGCCCAGCTTTGCACCTTACATTTGTTTTGACATATCCCAAAGTGAAAATCTTTGGGGAAAAAATCGACTAGCAACACTTATTTAATCCTCTCCATTTCCAATGAAATTGAGTTAGAAATCATATTGACCCAGCTTTTTAATTAAGCAAACGAGTCAACCAATCAAGCTTACTTGCAATTCAAATTTTGGCTTGACATATCCCTCCAAAAAAAAAATACTATAAACAAATAAATGTTACATGAACGAATAATATAATGAGTTGACAAATGTTAATGATATTGCGCCAGTATCAATATAAATTCACTATAATAAGTTTTCTTTTATTCAATAAAAGTTAAACTTCACTAATATGCAGCTTAAGTTAGCTTGAATTGGATGAAACTTGAACATGATTGACTCCTCAAAGTTGATTTGAACTCAAACCAGTTCAAAGTTTAATTCAATCGCAACAAAAATAACATGGCATTCGAATAAACTCAATCCGTCTTAGTATGATATAAAGTAACATAAAAAATATATCACTACTTTAAAATCAATTTTGTAAAAAAAATCAACTTAAAATTATTTATTTAAACTCTAAATCAGTTCAAATATTTAATGTTTACCGTACTTGAAACCAAAATAATTTATTTAAACTCTAAATGATTTGAAAGTGTGCTATTCGAGACTCCACAACAACTTAAATTTAATTAAATGACATAAAGACTAAAATCTAACCAAAATCTTATTCAACTTGAAATAAATAGAATTCAACAAATCTGACTGCACATGTAAACAAGCATATCCCTCAGTTTTGATTCAGATCTATCAGTTAACTGTAACTTCCGTTGAAGAAATCTCAAATAGAATTTAGCACCAATGGATCCGTAGTAAAGAACATCTCCATTTTCGATCACTGGAGAGGAAGTTTACTCTTGGAAAACTCGCCTCAGCCACTAGCCCTCTCTTGCCTATCCTTCCCTCATTTCAATAACCAATCAAATATTTCCAGCACCAAACTGAAGAGTACCAAAGGAAGCCAGCAAAAGAGGAGATTGTAATTTGGAAATGGCTCTAGAGACTTGCTTTCAAGTGAGCACCATTGCATCAACTAACAACAGGGCTAGGGTATTATGTGCTCATTTGTATAACAAGGAGAAAGTGAACTTGTTAGCAACATGTGGATCCAAGAAGGTTTCGGTACCATCACTCTCTCTATCAAGCCAAGGCAGACGGCTTTCGCGCATTGTATGTCAGGCTAAGAACGCCGTCGATCAAGGTATAGTCCTGTACCATCATTTCAGTAATGTGTTGTACACACCACTCATCTGTAAATAAGTCTTTACTGTATTAGGAGTTAGGACCAAAAAACTCCAATTTCAAGAAACTATAGTATTTAACAAACTAAAGTTCAGCAATAATTTTCATTTTTTATGTGCTTATCCACAAAAACAGAACTTTTCTGTATATTTACAGCACCAAATATCTGTATACACCGTGTAGCCTTGACATCTCTAAAATAACCCGAAGATTTTTTGGGCATCCAACTATTTGTGACTGCAAAATGCATAATTTGCAGGTGTCAAATATTGCAGTAGATTATTAGAATAAGTTTTATCAATGGAAAATTAAAATTCATTGTTAAAGTAAGAATAACGCATTCCATTGGTACAAGGAATAAGAGGAGAATAAATTCTCAATTGGTAAAGTTTGTGTAAAGAGATTAAAAGAAAAATTAGAAGGACAACATATAAAAGACCAGCTCAAATACACCAAATTTTAATTAGCACACTGTTATATGGTATGGAGTGTATAGTTCAAAACGAAAATTACCATATGTTCAGAAATTCCAAATTGAGTTGGCACATCTGTATCTGTCTGACAGCAGATAGTCACGCACAGACCCAAAAAATGCATGATGCGATTATTCTTGTTTGTGTAATCCTTTTTTAGAAAAGCTAGTTGTATTAATTCCATCATTACACTAACTACACTTAAATTTACAGTGTTGGTGGCAAATGATGCCAACTGGGACAGCCTCGTGAAAGCTAGTGAGTCGCCGGTACTGGTCGAGTTCTGGGCCCCATGGTGTGGCCCGTGCCGAATGATTGCACCAGTAATCGATGAACTAGCAAAAGAATATGCCGGTAAGATTGTCTGCTGCAAGGTAAACACTGATGACTGTCCCAACATTGCATCAACCTATGGAATCCGAAGCATTCCAACAGTTCTTATGTTCAAAAATGGCGAGAAGAAGGACAGCGTAATTGGTGCGGTACCAAAGAGCACCTTGGAAGATATCATAGATAAATACTTGCAAGTCTGATTGTTGGCATGATCGGATACATTACTGTTATTGCAGATGTATATTATGAGATGTGCACGATTAGCATGGTCGATTTTATTAAAAGAAAATGTGTCTATATTTGTGTATGCTTCAACCTTTTGCTGGGAAGATTCTATTCGATGCGTTCTAATTTGAACATAATATAAGTTGTCTTTTCTAAGACAGTTTCATCCTACAGCATACTGAATTTGTACTTCTTACATGCCATATAGATTTGAAAATATGATATTTTCAATATATTTTGACTTAGTATCAAGTTACTAAAATATTCATACACTGAAAGGCATTTGCTCTTTCTTTGGCAATATTCATGTGTACTCGTATAAATTTTAAATATAACGTATATTTTCTTCCAAAACAAGGTTAATCATGTTTATTGTATAAAAATTTAAACACTCAAACCTTTGCTCTGTTAATTGTTCAGTCAAAAATTAAAAGAAATTACGCTTCAACTCTCAAGAGGTAATTACCTGCATTTTATCGCCTTCTTTCCCACTCTCTCTCTAGCCGTTATTAGCCTCATCCTCATAGGTTCGATTTTTCTTTCTTTTGCAGAAAATTCACTAAGCAATTGCAAATAGATGCGGACCATATAATTCGTTTTTGATGGTTCATATCTGGTCTTACTTAATACTAGAGGGTGCATTCTCTTTTAAATTTAAATTTTCGATAATAATGGGTCAGATATGGTCCAAAAATATCCAACCTGAAATGGATGAAATTGACCTTGCTTATTGGTCAAATAAATTAAATTAAAAATCATATGAGATCTTTTATATTCTCAACAAGAGCAAGATGCATTTTTGCAATTTTAACCGATTTGGAAATATCATATTTTGGAAGTTTTGGTTGTGTAAATATGAGAAATTTTTGGTAAGGGTGGACAATATTTTTCTTGTTTTGAAAGGATAAATCTGTAATATTCCTGTGCTTGCAGCGACTTCTACCCTTTCCTACTTCCTCTTCCGGTTCGCTAAAATCAAATTCTGCCATGACATTTCTATCCATGTGCGTATCCCACACAGTAGTGTTAGAAATGTCATGGCTTTAATGCGCACATGTTGAGTAAGTACCAGCAAGCGCTTATATTATGAGGCTGCTAACCTCCACAAATTTACACAACTGGCATAAATCACGCAAAGTACACAAGTAGAGACAGACCTGTCCTAAGTAGGTATCACTTGTAAATGGATAATACAGTTATCAAACCCAGTTGCTAATGTCCAGCAATTGTCCTACAAATCATTCTAGGTAAAATTACAGTTCACAAATGGGATCAGTAAGTCCGCAAAAGTTCTGACTCAGCAAAACAGTCTAACCAAAACTACAAGAGATATAGATTACAACTTTCAAGAGGGTCAGATACAAGTCATTTAACAAAGTTCGAGAAGAAAGAAAAGAGGCAAAAAGAAAATAAGAAAAAATGGAAAATTATACTATTATTCCTCTCATGTCGGCGACGTAACCACACCAAGAGCTACAACACTGGGGCACCTACCTTTAAAACCCTATTCCCTTCCTATCATTACTCGACTCAATAAAAACCCACAGCTCCATAATACATTAAAAATAAAAATAAAGAGATAAGACACTTAAATATTACACACAACATGCTCGCACACCATACCCGTCGCAACTTATCATTTACCATCTGGAACATGTCAGAAACCACACCCTACATTGCTTTGACTTTTCTATTGATTTGGTTTCCAATCATAAAGGTTATTAAAACTGTTAACTGCTCTAAGCCCACCCATCATCTGACCACCCATTTCTTGTTGATTATTACCATGAGTCATTACCGTTGGATCATGACTTTGATTCATCCCAACCCGTCCATTCATGATCATAGCAGCAGCCCCACTACTCATGCTAGCTCTCATCCCAGAGGAGCCAGGACCAGGACTAGGCCCACCCATCAAATTCGATCCATAGCCGTTAAGTCCAGGCATAACTCCATTGACCCGTGGTTTCATCTCACTATTACCCATTGTGCCAACCCCGTTTAAGTGAGAAGACATCATCATTTCTTGTAAAATGCGCTGCACAGAGCTTTGAGAATCATCTGCATCTGGGGCCCGTGCTTGGACAGGGGCAGTCGGCGGCATCATGCTATTGTTGTTGTTTGATGTGGATGGGAGAGAGGATCCCATTGGACTTTGACCGGCGTTTGGGATTGGTACCTGATTTGGGATTGAATTCGGGTTTGGATTCTGGATTTCTTGTTTGACAGGTACAAGAGGATATGGAGAAGGTGCTGGTCCAGTACCAGTAGGCAGCGTCGGATTTACAGGGGCATTATTGGAAATTTGATCAGATTGGTTAGGATTTGTTATTTGATTGGGTGTCATGTGAGCTGAATTCGGGCCATTTGCAATTGTAGGATTCTGATTTATGGGATTTGGACTTGCAGAACTTTGCTGCTGGTCAGATTGATGTTGTTGTGCTTGCGACGAGCTGGCCAAACCAGAGGAATTTCTTCGTGGAAAGTTGTTCAAACTTTCTGTATTTAGGAAAAACAAATGACAGGATCTTAACTTCTTTATTTCAGAAAGTAATGGAGTTGAGGGAAGAACTGTTGGATGTATATCCATTTAAAATCTTCAAGGCTAACGTAATCCCAGAGAAACGATAAAAGAGTCAACAACACACTTTCAAAACCTTAAGATTACATATTTCTTTAAAAGAGCAGCTTGATGGACTAATAAAGTAATAAATGTAACCATCCAAGAGATGAAGTATCAAAGTTAATTTAATGTCCAGAGTTTAGAAAAACAATTTAAAAAGAGAATGAAAAAAAAAAAAAGAAATAGAAGGAACAAAGCATACCCATAGGACCCGTGCCAGTTTGTCTGCTGTAGTCTATCAAATCTTTCATACAATTTACAACTTCTGCTATCTGTCATTTTTCAATTTTCCAATGGTCAAAACTCAAAACAAGATCAATAAAACAAAACATAAATAACAAAAAGAGTATCCATAAAGTACCTGGAGGCACCTCACGTATCTTTTTGTATAACCCAAGTCATTAACCAATGGTACTTCCAATGCTTTAGCCAGTGATCGTGCTGATGTAACAAACCTAATCAAATAACACAAGTCTTTAGGTTATGTCAAGTTACCATATATTTTTAACTGATCTACGTTCTTCTATGCGATCCAACATCAAAGCACCAGCAAAATAATGCAGTATCAAATGCATTACATAAACTCTAGTGTACAATTAGTTCACTGGATGATAGTAAAAGACACTCTAATCAGTTCTCACATTCGAAAAAAAAAGATTTAATAAGAAGACCAAAAACCATAGAAGTGTTATCTTCTCTGGAATGAACATGGAATTGCCAAGACAATTAATTAATTAGGTGAGCTACCAAAACAATTGTAGCAACATTACATGGTAAAACAAAAACATAAAGTAAATGAGTAGAAAGACAATTCACTTACGAGTTACACGTGGTTTGCAAATCCTGGGTGGTGAGAGCTGCAGAATTCTGAGCTGCAGTCTGGTACTTCTGTACCACTGAACCGAGTTGACTTACCTGCATTAGAGACAGAAAGTGTATCAACAAACTTATTAACAAATTATTTATAATGACACTGCTGCAAAGATAATGGTGAGATTAGATTGATTATCTTCATGCAAATCCTCATAAATGCAGAAGCATCAAGTACTATGCAAAATGAGAAATCCTCAATACAGATTATTACTTTGGCCAGAACAAAACAGAGAAACCCTTATATACTAATTACTTGACAAAATGGCCAAACTATTGCTCTTCCACGGGTCCACCTTAAAAAAAATGAATAAAAGATCTGAACAAAAAGGAATAAAGGGGCCACATTTTGCATACTTTCAAAAAATATTACAAGAGGGTACAAATGATAGGTTCAGTTAACTCATTTTCTTCCCGATCTTTGGTTCGCATTTGCAATGGTTTAGACGCCTTCGTACTCTTTCATTTTGCAACAACTTTTGATACTTCAATGTTTTATAGGTAAACAGATTAAATTGTTCAAAGAAGATAACAATCATAATTTCTGCAACACTACTACCTGAGGTATAATAGACCTTCGCGGTATTAGCTCCTCGTGCCGTCTGGCACAAAACTCCCATGAAGCAATCTTGCACATTATGAAAAAAAAATAAGAAAAAATCTCATAAAGATAAGCAATTTTGGAAGAAAGGTAAAAGGAAACTATTAAACCCTGATCTGAAACCTTGTTTCTCCATGGGAATCAAATTTGGAATTCCAATTTTTACCAAAGTCCCTGATCAGAACAGAGAACGAAGCTGAAAAGAATCAGATTCGACAGGATTTTGCAAGGTCAAATCCTGTTTTCAAATTCTTTCAAAAACAAAGAAATTCAGTGGGATTTCGTTATTCTTGATCTATCAGATTGAGGAAGGATCTACGATTAACTCCAATCCCGTCGTCTCACTCTGTTCCAATCAGCTGGTGAAATTTGCAAGGATTTACGAAAACAGCTTCTCCTTTCTACTCCCTCAACGTTCCGATCAGGGAATTATGCTAGTAAAAAAGAAAAATATACAGTACTAAAGTATACCTTAAGATCCGTATTGAAAACAATTCTGAGTTGACCTTCCCGTACAACTCGAAGTTGTTCAAACACACTCTCTTGGATGGCTTTCGCATAATCAAGTACAATCTGACCGGACCCATTATGGTACTCCCGAGGCATGTCCACATAGAGTAATTCTTCTATTGTACCACTTGCATACTTAATTTGGCAGAGCCTAGGTAAAACTTCCACCGTGGTTTCTAAATTTGCAGAAATGAAAAAAATCAAAATTTAATATTTGGTCCTTTACTTAATATGCACTACAAGATGATTAACCATTTTCGGCCTACAGTTATTTTGTTCTATTATGAACTTGCATGCGCACCCAGAATTGACAACCACCCAAAAAAAGAAAATACAGTTTTACAACAAATACAGATGGGAGGACAACATGCTAATTCATGCATAATAGATCTCAATCGGGTTCCTCTTTTCAACTGGCCTACCTACAGGATAATTTATTCAGGTTAATTTATGCACTTGACAAAAAACAGAAAGCATCAAGTTGGCATGGCTTAAGATTTTAATTGAGAAAGACCAACAATGTAGCCATTTTGGTCTTAAATTAAGTACTACAGTATAAAAAGTTCAGTGAACTTATCTCCAGAGTCCAGACAGACAATAATGGTACCAAACTATGATGGAGGAAAAATGTACCTCTACCAGAATGCATGAATATGGGGGGGAGGAACATAAAGCATTAGATGAGCATTTACTCAATTTAGTTTAATTCGGAAAGAACCAAAGAAATCAGTGCATTTTGATTATGGTTACGCACAATTATTAACAGCATTCCTTCGAGTCATAAATGCATGTACTATAAAGCCCTAAATAATGCACATGATAATTGCCATGGAACAAAAAGAAAGAAATGTCTTTCATGAAAACTTAAAGCATGAATTTGGTTTAGACTGTTGGCATGGTTTAATTCAGGAAGAAACAAAGCAAAACTAAAATCACACCACACTAAGCATAGCACAGACACACAAAAAAAATAACACTAAATAATGTAGTGCTACGTACCAAAACCTCGACCCGGCTTACGATTGCATATTTCACAGTGCCACACATCCTGTAATAAATTAACGGAATAGTATGAGATATGAAGCATACCAAGTTATGAGAATCAAGTTTCCTCATGCATTTATTATGTGAAATTAAGATAATAGATTAGTAGACCTGAGGGAAAACACCAGTGGTCTGCCGGCCAGTTCCATATTGGGAAACACACCACCTCTTCTTTGCATTTGGTGCATAGTACTCTGCCACAAAACTTCTCCAAAAATCTATGTTATTATCCTACAGAACACAAAAACAAATGACATTACAATTTTGTCCAAATAACATTCTATCACAAATTCACAATAGTTCGACAACTAATACCATATATATATGCACTCTATTAAGTAATAGGATGCACTTTAATGCTCCTGGAGCCAAAAGAGTACCATTCCCCTGGACTAGATTGACATACTAAATAAGACATCCCGCACCTATTCCAACTTTACTCCGTGATAAGCTAATGATTATTAATCTGAACATACAAACCATCCAAAAACTTACTGACATACTAAATTATTAGGAGTACCATATCAAGCCAATAGCAGGAAAAATGGATTGTCTTATTCTATTAAAACCTAACACAACATGACACAAGGACCTTCTAACAGCTTAACCAGGCAAACTCGAGCGACTTAGTAGAATTTTTTATTGTACTCTGCCATCTCAATTCAATAGCAATCCAGAAACAGAAAAAAAATAATAAAAAAATGAAATAAGACCGAAACCTGGGGTCTCTTTTGTTGATGGTACATATAAAGTGTAAGTCTCTTCGCGCATGTCCCAGGCTCATAATGCGTCTTCCCTCTCTGCTGCTGTTGCTGTGGAATCATCTGTGGCGGGTGTGGTTGCGGTCCTCTCTGTTGCTTCACCATCTGCTGCTGTTGCTGTTGTTGTTGCTGCAGCTGCATCATCCGCTGCTGCTGCAACAGCGTAAGTTGTGCAACAGCTGCCGCAGCCTGTGGGTTCTGCCTCAGCTGCTGTTGCATGATCATATCATTATGCTGTGGCTCCATCTTAACGGGTCCCATGCTGGGCCCAATATTTCTCATCGGGTTGAGCTGTTGCTGGTGCTCCAGTTTAACCATACTTGGGTTGCGTAGCATCTGTGCTGGTCCAGATCCAGGCCCATTAGCATCGCCGAGTTCCATCTTCACTCCATTTGCCAAATGTTGTGCGGGGTCTTGAGATTGTTCGAGCTGGTTACCTTGTTGATGCTCTGAAAGGTTCTGAGAGGAGTTTTGTCCAAGTGGGTTCCCACTCAAAGATGGAAAGGATAATGGGTCAGGCATGGAAGAGCTGGGTCCAGGTAAGTCTCCTGGCCCTGTCCCGGGTCCATGTCCAAGACCGTTCATTGTAGGCCGGTTGAGGAGAGCAGATACATTAGAAATATTTCCTAAGAGGTTGGTATTGGTGAACTGGGTGCGAGGAGATACAAGGGAGGAGAAAGGGGTCTGAGCCGGCATGCCGGAATTGGGAGGGTGGGACCCGTCGATCAGATTGGAGTTAGTGCGGAGTAGAGAAGGATTTACTGAGGGAGTACCACCAAGCTGGTTCGAGGGACCTGATGGTACCATTATTGAACCGAAATTCGCGCGGAAAATTGAAATTGACCCAGAATTCCTTTAATCGAATGCGTTTATTCCAAAGAGAAGCCTCTTATTTCGCCTTATTCCAGTAGCAAGGAGCTACAATTCAACCTCTTCCCTCCATTTTAGCAGAGAGAACTAAGCCCAGATCTTAAAATCCATATTTAGACAAGAAGTGCACAACCACACTCTCCCTCTTTGTGTCACTTACCTTCAATCCTGTTCAATTTCGTCCTTCTTCTTTCAGAAATAACCGGAGGAGAAAAATTAGGAATAGTACCAAGTATAGGAAGCTCGAAAACAATACTAAATAGAGAGGTAGAAACAAAACAGAAGGTGGGATCTTTGCACCTCTGTATCTATTCTGAAACAAGGCCCCGAAAAAGGTAGAAATCTTTCAGCTACTTACTTACCACAGTAACTATCTTCTTTGTTTCGATCTCTCCATTCCCAGCTCCCTTTAGACGGAGCACGATAGGAGAATCTCTCTCTACCCAAGTTGGGTGCTTTTCTCTCTCTAGATATAAAGTAAATCGGAGGAGCAGAGCTTGGATTCTAGGGTTAGGGTTTCTGGATACTAATCCGGTTTTTTTTTTTTCTTCGCTTTTGTTGCCTTTTTTTTTTATAGAAAGATATAGATAGACAGATATAGATATAAGAAGAGAGTTTGTATAATTAATAGGTGTTTCTCTTTTTTGCTTTCTTCTTCGCCAGGAGAAAGGAAGAGAGAGAGGTGATTAGCTTGGGTTTTTGCTCTCTTTCTCTCTCTAAATTCTGTCCTTGCGGACGTCAAAATTCCATTGGATTTGGTTAAATTCTTTCTGCTCTCTCTCTCTTTCTCTCTCTTAATTCCACACTCTCTTTCTTTCTTTCAACTCTAGTCTCCTCCTGCTCTTTCTCTCTCTAAGAAGTCAAAAGGATCTGGTCTACGGAGCACAACTGGACCGTGTCCATTGGCGTGCAACATGTGATTCGTGTTTCTGAGCCCATACAACCATCCTGCAACACCATACATACATCCCATCACATATTATATTACTTAAATAATCGCCTTATATTACATACATAACCTTCACTTTTCCTTCTTTTGTCTTTCTGTTTTTCTTCACTTGGTAAGGTGATATAATTGCCTTCGTGTCTTTCTTTTTTTCCTGCGCTCGATAAATCAGTCATAGATTTAACTTCGTGATTATATTATCTAAGTATTACTTATTTTACCGTTTTTAGTTCTTTGAAATAAAAAGTATTCAGTTGTATTGTTGTACGTACTGCATGCAAAGTTATGTTTATTTGAAATTATTATTTTTTTTTTTAGGAAAAAATGGAGATCCAGTCTCCACCTTTTTATTAAAAAAATGTTTAAAGTCTAAATTGCGTGAATTTATACATAAAACTATCCATGTATTAATATCTGTTTATACTCAGTATGTGTTATTTAACTGTTGTCGTACAAGGATAAAATTATAAATCACTTCAATACAAGAAATCCATTAAGTTCTGCAATGGTGGTGCTTTGTTGGACCACAAATTAGAAAATACTTTGAATTCACGTCATAATTCTGAATCCAACCAGCAATCCAAGTTATCCAAAGAGATGCATATTAAAATCACGTTAGAAACAAACTTTTCTATTTCTTAAATATCTCTTGCCATATTTTGTTAGGATAAAATTCTTAAAGAATTAAATTGTCCAATGATATTTATTTTTTCTATCTTAAAAAAGTAAAAAAAATATATCTTTCTATTTTTCTTAAATATTTCTTCCTTTTTTGCTTAAAAATCAATCGATCAATAATACTTTTCTACATTAAAAATAAAATGGTAAAACACATCTTGCCTTCTTTTCTTAAATATCTATTGCCATATTTCCATTTATATTCAAGTGTCCGATGATAATAATATTTTTCTATCATAATAAAATTTTTTCATGTAGACATTGAGCAATTCAAGACTACAAATATTAATCTACAAACCCAAAGTGTCGTCAAGTTAATTCATGCATGCATAGAATAATTCGAACACTCGAATAAAGTTTCATTAAAACTATACAAATAGAAGCTTAATTAATTTCAACTAAATTTTAATCAATTTTGCCAATACTTTGAGTAACAATAAAAACCAACATGACACGTTAATTTTAAAATTAATATAAATTTCATATTTGTCACGATGGACTCATAGCAATGTAGTTTAATTATTTAACTGCCAGAGGGAAAAAAACAAAAAAACAAAATCGTTCAGCAAGGTTGAATTTATAAGAAATACCGGATGCTTTAACAAAGTAAGGAACCTTTTTGGGAGGGGCATTGCGCAAGAAACATCACTTCCAATTTTAAATGATAACATAAGAAATAACGGCAAACGAAACCATTTAGATCTTCTAGAATTGCGTTGCAATAGCGCGAGAAGTAGAATTGCAGTGAAATAATTCCAGGGAAGAAGGACTAATAAAAGAAGAATCCCAGTTCTCTGCACCAGGTGACAGAAGACCTCACTGTGTATATCATTGACGTGCTGACCCCAACAAACGCTGATTACTATTAGTTATTATCTTATGAAATATGTGGGTCCCAGAATCAGAGGTTACGGCACTGATGCGGAAACTCGGATCGGCCACAGAAAACTAAGATCTTGAAAGAACATTCGGGTTTTACGCGAAGGTGTTTAAAGTTTTCCTTGTCTAGACTCGGCGTATGGAGAGCCAACAGAGCACCTGGAATGAAAGGTCAGGACAAATCCGAGCGGTGCTGTGGCCCCGCAACTTATTTATTTGGAAATAAATTTATATTAACATTAGCATTAAGTTTATTTACAGGCGTGAGATTTAATAATGCTGATTATTAAAATAAAAAATGAAACTATAAAGATATTTTTGTATACATAGGTAGATTTCAAATTAAATTTGATACAATATGAAAATTGATTGGTAATTTATCAAACGGTTTGAAAAATTATTGGTTCAGTTTTATGGGATCCTAATCGATGACCAAGACGATTTTCAAATTGCATCCAAATATTTAAACGTTAAATCTAAAATGAAAATAAAACTGTATACAATTATATCTTTTTTTAATTAATTATTGCTTTATGAAATTTTTAAAAAATATCAAATAAAGTTGAATATGTAAATATTTCTATCTATTTTGTTCAAGCTTTTAAAATGCTCCGTTTCATCATTGATTAAACTGACTTATCTATTTTATTTTAGCCATACCACATAACTATTTATCACTATTTTAGCACCGCATAACCATTTTATCACAAATCATTATCCGACCGCTAAAAGCACAAAAAATACATATCTACTATTATTTCATTATTAGTAGTCTAATCTAAATATTATACAGTATGTTTTGGGGATTTGAGCGCAAATAGTTGTTCATAAAGATTCATCTCTATTCCTTATAAAATCATTAATTCAAAGGTATATCCAATTAGGCAAGGAGTGTATCAAATTTCAGACAAGTAGTGTATCAAAAATCTTTATATAGGATGTGGATCATTGATTTTTTAACTTTTTTTATTTGATCTGTAGTGTAGATGGTAACATCGAATGAAAGATTATTGAGCACGTTTTGCTGGTCAACATAAATTAGCGGTCACATGAATTCATCAAGCGCGTGTAATTTACAACGTACTGGAGTTGTGAAGCATTTTCCAAAAGAAAGCTGGAATTAAAAATAGTTTAGTAGACTGATCTCTCACTATTAATTAAAAAAAATAGTAAACAATAATAAACATTAAATGTTATATAAAAAGTACTATATTAGGAGTTTACTGTTGAACTTGATTAATCACGTAGCCTTGTAAGGATATTGCACCCATAAGTTGTACGAAGGGAATTAAAAACTCCTATCCAAGTCATAAATTACTTAAAGACCCATAAATTTTAGTTTGTACTGCTTTGGTTTCGTCTACTACAAGCCAAATGGACGGTAATGATCGTGCAAAGATATGGCAAAAAAATGAATATTTAAACGAAGTCAAAGGAGTCACAAGCAAGGGTCGCCAAAGTATTTCTAGGTAGGTAGAGCCATTTCCTTTCATACCATTAAATTAAGAACTAATGAATACTTGTTTCTTAGTATTTATATATTTAATTAATTGCGGTCCACTGGAACATAAAATATATAAAAATGGTGTTTAAATTTATATTTCTTTGGCTTAAAATAAAAAATAAGTTTAACACAAACATAAGTTTTTTTTCCTTGATTTAATTTAAGTACTTTAAAATTGAAACGAATAATATAATTGATTTATTCAGTCGGTCTTGATTTTCTGTTTAAATATAATATATTAGTAAGATTATAAATAATAAGATTCCGTCAGTTTTACAGGACATAACTTTGGATGGTTTGCATCAGACAGCTATACTTTAATTAAAATTTTGTTAAGAAATTAAAATCTACCAAATTTATAAAGAGAGTACAAACAGCCTCACCAACGTGGCAGCTAAATTAATATTCAGGAACTCAGGATCACAATTCAGTCTATTGAAGTTTGCCATAAAAACTCATAAATTAAACATATATATTTTCAACTCTTTTATATGCTGTCAACAAAACCAACGTTTAAAATAACTTCAAATAACTTTCTTATTAAAAAATGATACAAGGAGCAAATTTCAACACTAAAACCATATTGCAAGTAGAGTCCTGCTCTCATTTGACTTTTTTTTAAAAAAATTTCAAAAGTACATATTTGCAACTAAAAAGATAAAATGGACGGTCCAACGTGCAAAATTTCAATGCAATACATTCCGCCACTAGACCAGGTAAACGGTCCTGGCTTCTGGCAAATTTTGACAAGGTCTGGATTACAACTTTGCATATTTGACCCTACACAAATGCTCTCCCTTCAAAAATTTCAACTAACCAATGGATGTTTGATCCTTTGGTTAGGTATAAATCTCCTGCACTGTGGTGGACAAAAGAGTCAAACAGTGCTACCTCTTCTCTCTGATTGGTTAAAACAAGATATGCTGTCAAAATCTTAGTAGAAAAATACAATTAATCTCAAAACTCAGTTAGTAGAAAAATCTTACTGTCGTAAGCTGGATAGTGATAAAATACACGTCGGTCATTTTGGGTTGATCGGAATTTAGCAAATTAATTCTTTGAATTTTCTTGTGTTTCCTCATTTAGCAAAATTATTTTCGGATAATTACTTCACAATCACATACCTTTCGAAATTAATTATAAAAAACAAAGAAAATTTATTCGCTTTGTATGGATATTTGTATAATTTACTATTGCTTTTGGAAAATTATTTTAACTGATAAACATGGTACATACTTTAATGTTAGTTAATTATGTACTTTTTATCTTTTTGAAAAATGCATTGTTGGTCTTTTCAGATTCATTTTCTCCATTTTGTTCAAATAAAAAAGTAAGAATTTTTTTAGCTTACTTAGCCTTTGGTTTTTGTTTCTGTTTTTATGTTTTGTTTAGCTGATCCCTTGACAGCTGCTGTCAACATCTCGAAAAAAAAAAGTAAGAATATCTTTTCCACTTCATTCATAAAAAATAAACATTTCTCCATAACTAAATTATAGGTCTATTGTCTTGTGGAGATCATATATACTATTATAGGCATTAATTTTCAACTCTAATGAGAAATAAATTTTGAAGTAGCAAGCACACAACTGTAAACGTTTGGAGGTGGCTATCAGTAAAGGAGTTGATAACCACCTCTGGTCCACTTGGCAAAAACTGTTTGGAGCTCAAGTGCGTTTCTGAGATGACATTACAACCGATCCCCATAACAAACAATTTTGTCCTTTAGAGAGAGTTGAGGTGAAGTTCTGACTCTAGCATTTGTATCACTTAAATGGTTACTAGTATGGTGGAATATAAAGAGGCATGTCGCTAAACACAGTCTAATTTCTTACCTTCTCTCTTGCTTCCAAAGTTATTCAGTGTATGGTAATTGATATACATAGTGTTGGTATTTAATATTTATTTATTTTTCTCTTTCGGGCCCCTTAGTATTTTTATCCTTTTTTCAACCCTCTCAGTAGAACCACCATTCGGTAGTCGACACAACAAAAAATAGTTTTAATCAGAGCATATCCAACAAAGCGTTTAAAAGACTCTTAATTGATGAGGCTGTTCCAAAAATTTAGCGCATGAGGAGTTTGCCAGAAAGGATATGTCGTTAATTTTAATGGGAAATTAAAGTTGCACATATTTTAGATATGTATAATTCAACCTTCTAATTTAAAACATTTTAAAAAAAATTTCTTGATCTCGAAGAAAGATTTTTTTTATTACTAAATTAGAAGCTAATTATAAAAGAGTTGTATAATTTTTTATATGGAGAATGATTAAACTTTGCATGTCGAGTTTTAAGACGAGGTAATACCCACATGCATATATTATTTTTAAGGACGTTTTAGAAGTCGGACTGAATCACCGGTCCGACAGGTTTAACCATGAATTGCCAGTCCAAATGTCAAAGTTCGATCTAGATTAAGCTGGTTTTTTTTTTTTTTTTTTTTTTTGCGCTGGCAAAAAAGTAATTTAAAAAAGTTTGTATCTAATGGAATCAATGTTTTAAAATGCGGTTTGTACGGTTTAGCAGTTGGGTAGAGGTAATTCAGCTTCGGTGATAAAATGATCAATAAACTACCATATCGACATTTTTAACTTCAACTCTTTAATTTAGTTATAACAATGACTCTTAATCAAATTATCTAGTTGTAAATTATTAATTATTGTTGGCCCTCAAAAAAAAAATTATTAGTTATTGCCACGAAAAAAAAAAACTCTTATAAGCTATTAATTTTCAATTATATACTTTAATTAAAAAAATTGAGCAAATTAGACAATATGTGATGAATAAATCAAGCTAAATTATAAATGATAAAATGGCATTGAATTATTGTACGTTATGGCTGAAAAAATCGATGATTCGATTTTGTAATAGAGCATTTAAAAGTTTGAATGGTATTCAAACTCAGGTTCTTGAGCATAAAAAGCAACTCTTTCACAGCTACACTATTTTTTTAACTTTTTTTTTCTTTTACGTTTGAAAGGCCCGTAAGCAATCAGTACACCATTAATAAATATTTGTTATCTTAATCGAATCAGACTGTGTGCCAAAATTTTATCCGATTTTTGTCACTAATTCGATCGGTCGAATCAATACCTACGTCCCGTTCAGTATCCAAAATATTACTTTATATACACGTATTGAAACTCAGACATTGAAGGTAGCGTACCAGCTTGGCTTAGATTTTATTATATTCTAATGATGCCAACACTTCTTGAATATTCAAGTCTCAATCTACGCCGATTTGAGATGGCAAATGCTTTAGAAAAGAGGTGATATTTGTCTCCAGAATCGTCTACAGTTATGCCACTAGACCTATGAGAAAACATGATTAATTACTTAGTTAACCAATATATATAGAGTTTAGCTACGGTGAGTCGGGATCAAAACTTCTAGATCTAGTTCAAAATGACCGATCCAAATCATCCAATATGATATCCATGTTGAATCTCCATGCGGACCAAATTTTTCATTTTTTCGAAATTTTTATGTATTTATTTTTCGGATTTTTAAAAACGGCTGTTTTTGAATGGTTCAGAAATAATTAGATTAACGATTTTCTAAAATTTCAAAACAATACTTAAAAATTTCAAAAAAATAAAAAATTTGGTCTGCATGGAGATTTCAATAGGGAGATCATATTGGACGGTTTGGATCGGTCATTTTGAACTAGATCTAGGAGTTTTGATCGCGACTCACCGGAGGGTCCATGAGTCGCGACTCAACGTAGCTAAACTCTATATATATAGAGAGAGAAAGCTTTCAATCAATGAATATTAGCTAGTTTGTTAAGATATTCAAAATTAGTGTAGGAAATTTGGACTAACAAGCGAGCACAAGGGCGTAAAATGTGTACAGTAATCGCTCGTGTCATAATTAAAGTCATACTCTTCTCCTTTGTTTTTATCTTATAATAACGGAAGAAATTTATATGGATTAATTTTTTGCATGGGCCGAAATCAGGACTGTTCATTTAGAATTACAAACGTTTGCGATTAATTAGGACTCAAGTCCAGTTGAAATTAATTTATATTATTTCATCAAAGAATATCGACAAAAATAAAAAGTGAATATTTTAGATGACAAAAAAGTTTATTCAGTTTATATTATGTTTTACAGTAGGCTATGTAACTGATGTTATAATGAGCTATGATTTAAAAATATATGTGATGATTTATGAATATCCTATGAGGTTATGACTGAAGATTGATAACCCAAAAATATTTCTAACATGCTGAATCATGTAGTTAAATTATTATTTTACTAAAAAATGATTAGTCAACGGTAAAAATTGTAATTTATATTTTCCAAATTAGTTATCTCGTGCTTCTATATTATTTTCATAGATGATCAAATACAATTTTTATTATTTGATAACATATTCCACATGAGATTTTGTATGTTGTTGAATGTTTATTATTCTGAAACAATAGTGCTTTGTGTATTTCTTTCCAAATTTTTTTAAAATTTATTTTTACTGGAGGGTTCATAACTAATTAGATCAATATTTTATGAATTTCTAAGAATAGTAAAAAATGAAGAAACTGTATATTTTTTTAAAAGAAATTTCAATATAAAGATTGCATTGAACAATTCGGATCAAACATTTGAACATTTAACATCAAGATGCAATGAAATTTGATGCAATGAAATAAGTAATTAAAAAAAAAGTAATTAAAAAAAAAAAGATGCAATGAAATTTGATGGAGGTTTCAGTCAAACATGTTTAAATATATTATCCATCTTCTGATTCATTATTGTATTGTGTTACTTGTGTAAACTGTATCACACCATCTATACTTTGTACCGAGACTTTGAAAGATAATAGGGTTTATTAACCTTTCAGATGGTCGAATACAAGCACAGAAGGGACAATGAAAAGAAAGTAAACGGGAAAAGCACTTTGCCATTGCGAATAAAAGATTTTGTACTTTTGTACTACCATTTTCTTTCCTTTCTTTCTTGTATTTTAGACAAAGCGAACCTTGAGTGACACATACCATTTCCCCTTGAAAAATAGCCCATGTTATAATGACCTCTCTTATAAAATTTCTTGGACGTACCAGGTCCACTATATGCTCAAAGTTTGAAACTCTTATTATAGTATTCCTTCCAAAATATCTTTCCGAATAAAATAATAGACATAATTTTGTAACTAATCAAACTGTTATAACTATTTTTTTTGTTTTATAATCTAATATGAATTGTTATGTTAATGCTAATCAATATAATTGATTTTGGGTTTATATAATGGCCCCAATTTAATGCATATTTTTGCAGTCCTCTAACTGTGGTCGATGTAAATTAGGCCGAAATTAGTTTACTAATAAGAACATGTCATGTATCAACCATGTATAATTTGAAGTACAGTACAATCAATACTCACCTGCGACATGGTGCGCTCTTATGTTAAACAACCCAAGAACAAAAATCACCACAATTATGTTCATCGTCAGGGGCGAAACTAGGATTTCACTCTAGCAGGGTCCATAAAATTTTTTTACTGAAAAAATATTTGTACAATAATGACATAATGTTAAATCAAGCTTTTAAAAACTCTCTTTTATCTGTTGTATCTGGATTTTCATTTATATCGCACAACAGTTTTATTCGTTTTATCACCGGTAAACGCTATATCACCACCCAACCGCTAAACCACACAAATTACATTTTAAAACCTTGCATTTAATATAGACATAGTATAATAATTAATATCACATAAACAACTCTAAAATAATATCACATAAATAAACATGAGAAATCAAACATCTATTATAATAACAACATAAGATCTAGAATAATATATCCAATATATAATATAATAATCGAATAGTCAACGATCATTCATCCAAAAATTCTCTATTTTATTATAAGTTTTTATCTTAATAAGATTCATTGCGGAGGAAAAAAGAAGACGATTCATTAGGACGGATACGACATGAATCTATGTGCGATATTTTAGGAGTCGTTACACAATTCAAATCAAACATGACATGTCCAGCTGGGTCCTTCAAATTTTTGAGATGGGTCCCTAACTTCTTATATATTTGTTTTATTTACAAATCGTATTAAGTTGCATGTAAATTTTTTTTTCCAGGTGGGTCCAGGTGGGTCCATGGACCCACCAAAAGTACCGTGGCTTCGCCACTGTTCATCGTTATTATAATTTATTAAATTCAGTTAGCATATTTAATATAAATAATCTGCTGATCTCATTATATGTTTATTAACTCAATTTATATTATTTAATACATTAAGGATATATGATAACTTAATTCAGTTAACAACATAATAATTGGTTATAAAAAAAACAACATAATAATTAATTTAACCTAACTTAAAAGCTCTAATAAACTACATTTTGTCATTATATATTACTGAATTGTTTTTCTATACCCAATTATGTTTTAATTAAGTCGACTACCTTCAGCTTAATTATGACATTAATTGAATATCTCTACTCCGCACACAATAATAATACTATTACTTTATTTCCTCTCATACTAAAACTAGTTCCAAATCTTGCTCTCAAATTTACCTCAAAATTATTTTTAGTACGTACGTACCTTAGACTTCTAATTCGCTGGACAGATAGGCACGGATTATGTAATTATTATGAAATAGGAAATCCATCAGAAGTTGACTACCTTGAAGCACAGAAATTTGCTAAATTGACCAAATTTACTAGGGAAATATAAAAATATCTAGAGCAGCCAATATACCACTAAAAGAAGAAACAGGGAATATATACAGACTCGCTGAACAAAATTGAAAGAGAAAAGAAAAGTAGATCTGATGGGTTGACCTCGTCCCTGGACGGATCCAGACACACCTAAAAAATTATAAGAATCTTGCTTTCTATAATCATTCGTATAAGTGCTCCACATCATGCATGTCACTGTATTGGTTCATTTAATTAACGAATGACTAACTCGCTGCATCAGATCTCAACTTTCCAACGGTTTTTTTTTTTTTTTTTTTGTTCAGTTTTTTAAGTACCTTTAACTGTTCTTTTTTGTTATAAGTATACCTTGGATCAAGACTGAAACACTGTATGGAGACTGAATGTAAAAACAATTGTATTTCGATAATACTTCCTAGGTAGATTTTGTTTTCTAGAAGAGGAATAATTACTGCATGTTATAATAACTTAATATTTATTATATTATATTATTATTCAATCAGTCAATATTGGAAACAATAAACCTCGTGTAATAGTGATGTTCTTAGAACCATCTTTTAATTTAGTGGCAAAGGACAACGGACTTTAAATGAATGCGACGGTTCGAAATCTGACTAGAGGTTCTCATAAACATTTAATTTTGAAAAATTCATAAAATTTTGACCATTCTTCAAGGAAAAAAATATTAGTCATGAAAATGATGGTATTATATATATATATATGTTTACAAAATTTTGTATGATTAATATGTTATTTTGTTCCTTGGCTAAAATATCAGTCATGAAAAAATCATTAAGTTTTGTGATGATTGGTCATGGAACTCTGCAAATGGTGCCGTTATTTTAAAGAAAGTTGCGATAGGACCACACTATCCATCAACTATCACTGCCAACATTGTATTCAGCTCATATGAGTTATTATGCATTTTATTTGAGTTGAGTTGTATTTGACTAGTACTAAACTTAAAAGTATAGATAAAGTACGAAACCAAACTAATTGCTATCAGGAGCAGTATTCAACTCGATGAATTATTATGCATGTTAGCGGTACTAGATCGAGATATTAAAAAAAACATATATAAGTAATCAAGTGTAGTTTGTTTCACTCATGTTTAACCTCTCGATCTAACATCAAATAATAAAAGATTGTAAAATTTTACGGTAATACATGTTTGATCATTAAATCGAGTAAGATCGATGGTTTAAAATTCAAGGTGTGAATTTTAAAATTTAGAATATAACAAAAAAAAAGTAAAATTTTCGTATTTGGTGCACCCATTGAAATCCTCTTCTTATTAAATTAGCAACGGAAAAAATATTACCGAATTGGAACTTTATATATATAATTTTAAAGGTGATATATAGCCGTCCGACCAAAATAATAAGACTAAGAAAATTCATTTAAAAAAAAAAAAAGAGGTCGAGCACACTTCCCCACACAAATTTAATTTGCAAAAAAAATTGTAAAACCATATATTTCTAGTGCGAGGTGCGAACATGCCGCGACGATTTTTCAGATTGCGTCTGTAGTAATGTAGAGAGAACTCCCAAAAAGCTTGATTTGAAAGAGTGAATAACAGTGCAAACCCAGAAGACTACATATGTAACGCAACAGAAGACTTTCCAGAGCTCTCTAATGCTCACCACAAGAATTGCCACGTATTTAAAGTAGTCTATTGCATCTTCTCCGCAGACAATCATGAGGTTTAATTTATTTTCTTTAACCTGATACCTCTATTTCACATTTTCAGTAATCCACCATACAGGTGCTTATAGATTTGATGCAGTTGAAAACTTCTGGAAAAATGATGTAGATCTTCATGAAATATCTATGGGTTAATATTTAGGATAGTGACGATTCTTTCAAATTGGTCTGAAATCTGTAATCCTGCCTTATATGGCTTTTTCATGAAGTTATTATTCCAACTCGAATAACTCGATCGTATTTTTTTTTTCCCTGTTCAGACCATTTAATTTAAGACGAATGTGTCAGATCGACTTGGTAACTTCACTTAAGAGTTGAGTTATTACTGACACCAACAATTTTTTTTTAGTGTTTCCTTTTAACATTAAATTGAAATAATGCTTAGAAATAAATTTGAGAAATAGAATGTGGAATTTTTGGACAACAATGAATCAGGAATGTTGTTACCGTTACGTATTTATTTCTCTATATATCATACGGAGTGAATTGGTCTGTGTAAATATAAAGTAGATTGCATCGGGTAGTATATGATTTGTGGCTTAACTGTCATTAAAGTAATAACGGGCAAAGCTGATGGGAAATCTATTGAAGGAGCTAATATAGCTAGAATAAAAACTTACGGGATATTGTCTACTAAATTACTAATTGACTGTAGCCTGGAAGCATGTATTGTCTCAGGGTCAGAAAATATATTTCATTTTCTGAAGAAAACGGAAATCAAATATACATGTGTGAGTGTCAAGAGGAGTCATGGTTACAATTATCTTGAAACAAACTTATGTTTTCTAATTTTGAATCGTTCTGGTGTGCTCTGGCATGAAATGCAATTTCATGGACTTTTCAAACCGAGGCAGTTCCGCAAGAGATCCAGCAAATATGGCTAACGGTTGGGTTTCTTTTGAGGCCGCCAAATTTCACCAGGTGCCACAGAACTGACAACTAATTTCTTTATTACTGAGTTCATAATTCTCCATTCTCTGCTCTCCAATACCAATTGACTAAATACATTTTCCTTTTCTCTCTCATGTCATTCTCCATTGCTCCGCACAATAGTTTATTCTACTCATATAATAATATAGTATACTAATAAAACACCTACGATTTAATTCATAAAATTGGAGCAATATCCATACTAGAAAACAGGATCAACAATTATTTCTGTTTTTAATTGGTAAAGAAATTTAGTACCTCCCAAACACCATAACGCTTCCTTATATAGCATCTCTCCTCTCACTCGATTTTGTGTGATTGATATTGTTCAGTAGAACATGGTGTTAATTATTGATTAAATTGTAAATTCCTATATATAACATAACATCTGTGAAGTTTTGTGCTGTCGTGACTCGCTATTGTCTTATTTAAGATTTACATATAATTGCAAATTAAACAAATTTCAAGAGTCCAAAAGGGAGAAAACAAGGCAATGTAATGCAGAGAAACGTCAGTATCCAGTCCATCTATTTTAGTAGAAAAGAAATACCGTTATCAATTGGTGATACATGGTACAATTTAGGCACGCAAGAGAAATCATTGTTACTCACAGCAAAGCACATGGCCGATGGGAGCTTTCCACTGTCTTCCTAGTTTTAAAAGGATATGGAATATTCCTTCCTAAAAATAATTGGCAACACCAAAATTTGAAAAATAAGATCAATTTGTGATGAGTTATTAGACCAAAGTCATCTATCCAATTTGTTTGGGCAACAACGTGCAGGTTAGAACTTGAAGCACATGCACATTATTATAGCTCAAATACAGCTAAGTGCAAAGGAAGAACACCGAACCACAATCATTCATTGCTTCTGTACAACAAACCTAAGATGAGTTTACAATCATAAGAATACAAACAAAGGCCAATAACCATCTCCCATCTGGCCATCTTGAGACAGGTCGGATAAAATTTGAACTTTGTAGGGTGAATGGGCTGATTGTTATCATGGCCATTTAAATCAAAAAATTCAAATAAGAAACTAGACACTCAGACAAAGAAAAAATATTCTGACAAAAAATAACAAAAACACTAAATTTTTTATTTTACAACCAGACCTAGCTCTGCCCAACAGATCTAACAAAAGACCTACGCCACCAGACCTGAAAAGCACGGGTCAAATTAGGGCACTCTCTCCCCTGCTCGCTAAAAACCCTAAACCACTCCATGAAAAACCTCTGTTGTTGTTGCATTGCCAAAGTCAATAGCGCCTGGCCTATGCATTCTTCTAGCGTCCTCATTTCAAGGCCTTTTGGACACCGTCTCAACCATCCAAAATCCAGTAACATTGGCCCAAACCAAGAATTAAAAAAGTCGAACCTCTTTTCTCCATTTATGTGAATTTTTCCTTTCCCCAGAGAAATAAATATAGTAGCCGAGACCCGGCTCAGCTCATACCTCACCATAGGAGATGACATTTCATGCATGGTAATTAGTTCACCTTGATTTATCCACAAATCAACAAATTCTTCTCCTATTTGTTTTTCTATGAGGATTTCTGACAACCAATTGAGGTTCTCAAGTTGTTGTGAAATTCTCTCTGCTGAAGGTCGTTCTTCTTTGAATAACACCAAAAGAGAATCTAAAATTGAATGGCAAAGGTCATAGATTCCCTCCTTGTTTAGCCCTGCAATGTCCTTTTGGTACATGGAACTAGAGGATAGGATACCATTCATTAGAGTATGCAGCTCTTTTCGGGATTTGGAGTTGGGACCACTGGTGATGGATCGAATAAGGTGCACTGTTAGATTGTCAAAAGAGGTGAAACTGGCCGTACAGAACCGAGATACAATATCTTGTGTGAGAGTTTTGTTAAATGAGTAGGTTTTCAGTAGTGTTTTCAGCTTTTCTTCTTCATTTTCTGTCCATGGCGCAGCCTCTACATATTTAAGACATGCAGCGATTCCTCTCTCAAACCTAATGGAGCAGGACACCTGAGAAATAAAAATAAAAATTTTACTTGCATATTGGAAAGAGAATTAATATGAAATGTACAAACTTAACAGCCAGGAAGAATCAATTTGTTAATGTTTCATTGCTATCCTAAAAAAAAATATGCTTCACACAAACTTTCTACTTTCCTTTTCAATTGAAAGCATCCTTTCACATATTTATCTTTAATTGCTTAGTTTGCTCAACTTTTTTTTTAAAATATCTTTAATTACTTAAATTTATACGAGGAACTCAAATTTCTAGAAAAAAGCGAACTGTTAGGCATTAATATATATCCTTAATATATACCACAAACCGAAAAGTCCTAAGTTACGGCTCCGGTACATGGATCACTTGCTCCACAAACCGAAATTTTGCAAAGGAAAGAAGAAAAGGGGTAGGGAGAGAAGTGCAAAACAGACACAAATTTGAACTGTATTCCCCTCCAATTGTCACCCACAAATTTGGAGGGTAGGCTCTTTCGCATCCATTCAATCCCTTCCCATTCCTTTCTCTCTCAAACGTGCTCTCCAGAATGTTGAACTGGAGGGGGGGAGGGGGAATGGGGAGGGAAAGGGTGCCCAGATATTTGTTCTCTCCAAATCGGGGTGTAAAGCTCCGTGGTGAACTATTTTGAAACTCCCTCTAATATCACCTTTTCACCCCTCACTTCCCCTCCTCTCCCTTGGTTGTGGAGCAGGGGTCCAAGCTATGTCAGTCTACTTTTCTCATAACCTCCCTTCCCCTGTGCTAAAATAATAACATGGACCACAGCATACGAAATCACAAGTCCATGGTGGCTTCAAGTATACCCTCAGGGCTAAAGCTTGACAACCAAATTTCAAAGACTTGGGTGGATTACCAGTGATGGTACACTGGGTTTATGCATAGGTGCTTGCATTCAATACTAACATGTTAGCATCTCAGCTAAAGATATAATATTGAATGGTTACATATTGGCTGTTTTTACCTGCAGTGAAATGCCACACCAAGACCTAGCACTCTAGATTAGAAAATTCAAGACCAGTTATTTTGCTTGAAGATCTTTCCTAGCATCTTGATATAAGCTTTTCATTACAAAGTTATATCAAGCCTTACTACTCAGTTTAATGTGAGCTAGGGATTAAGAGGAAGCCTGTTTTTATCCTGTAGTGAAATGCCAGACCTAGACTTAGCACTCTAGATTGGGAAATTTAAGACCAGTAATTTTGCTTCAAGATCATTTCTAGCGTCTTGTGTGGAGCTTATCCTCACAATGTTATATCAAGCCTTACCAGTCAGTATAATGTGAGCTAGGGATTAAGAGGAAGTGGCATGCACCACCTTCACGGGACAATTCAGCAAAGTAAAAAAATTATTTGTTAGTACATAAAAGTTTCTAAAGGAAATGAGGCAATTTAAAATTCACAATAAATTTATTGCAAGTGGCGTAGACCATTTTTATTATGTTCACAATAATTTCCACACAAACCTAAACTATATTTGGATCCTATAAAGATTCTGAAGCAAGGCAAGATCAATGACAATAGTAGTTGTTACAAATGATCACTTCAGGACAACAGGTGTCGACAATTTGGGGCAACTAACGACAGGAGGCACTGCGACTGCAGATTGGGTGATTGGTGGGTTCCCAGATGAACAGGACAATGAAGACCAAGCTGAGCAAGCCCTAATTGGTAATATAAGTTTTGCAAGAAGCAGTGAAGCAATCGAGCTAGAATCCCGAGCTGAAAACCATGACCATAATGAAACTGTACGTTTCCCCTCTTTTCCATTTGACTGGTACAACCACACTTGTTACAGTTTACAAGTACTTTAGGTAATTAAGTCACTGTGCCATATAATTTGATCAAGACTAGTAGACCCCTTTGATGTGCATTGCCAAAGTGAACTCAGATTCATCCCTAGCCTATCAACCATCATTCATCACATGTAACAATTAACTTGTGCGCTTGCTTGACTGGATTTTTGTTGGAAAATATCTCTTGTGCAAAGGAACTCTATTAGTGTGGTGATTCTGTTGAGATATTTTGAGAGAACACATACATGTTTCAACAGAATAAAATGCATCAGGGTGGACAAGAATAATTCAGCATATTGCCTACTTAATTATTTTAAATGATTTAAAAAAGTTGTCTTTTATAATGTCCCCAGAAGTATGATAAGCTTAAAAAATGATGATATCAATAGGCATGCCTATCACCAGGGGAATCATTACCCTTTGCACATATAGTTATTATTTCACATGATAGTACCGCATCATATTCATTATCTTATTCCTTTTTTTGTCCTTTCATAAAATTTGGTTGGCTTTCTAGGATTCTATAAGCTGAGACTGAATATACACCTAGATATTAAAATCTTCAATTGTTCCACTACAAATTTCAAATTCAATTGCTTTTTGGTGCATCATGCTTAGCTCCCACATCTTAAAATGCACACAAGCAAAATTTTAATAACAATCTAAGTGGTCAGATCAACAATGGACCTTCTAATAGGTGAAATAATTTCATTCCTCCTTTCGCAGGGCTATTTTTGGTGTTGTATCTTAAGAGTCAGGCTCATTAAATATATCACAAAAACATTCTAATTTAACCTTGAAACAAAAATAGCTTCAGATTCTCACCTCAAGTATCTCAATTGCACCAGAAACACCGATCTTCGCAAGCCACCGCATCTCATTCGGTCCCGCTTCTCGCATCAATCCAATTGTAGCCTTAAACCCTTCCAAACCCTTCACTCCATCCAGCTCAATCTCAAAACCTCTATTCAAGTCCATACCACCAATCAAACCACTAAAAACCTCGCTATTTTCACAAATCATCTCCTTTTCTTTCTCACTTAAGATCACCACCTCTCCCTCTCTTCCCTTCAACCTAACCCTAAATCCTCTAAAAGAGCCCCCATCTCTCGACTCCTCCACAGAAGACAGCCTCTTCTCCTGCAGATCTTGGATCGGATCCGAATCAATCGGGTCCGAATCGATAGGCGACACCCGACCCGGAGACAAAATGCGCCGCGAGGTGAGAGAATGAGGCTTGGGGATCGGCGAGTAAGGCTTTGAATGCGGCGTCTGTGGGTCGAGAGAGAAGGAGCAGCACCACGTCGGGCGGATGGCCGGACGGCGCGCGGCGGCTCGCCTGAGTCCTGCTGAGGTGGTCGACATTGCGCGCGCACACACAGACGAAGTGATTGAGAGAGAGATTCGAGCTAGGGTTTCTTCTTCCTTCTTCGCATTTGGTTTTGTAGTTGGGAGTAGAAGAAGAGGTTTGGAGCTCAGCTTCTCTCTCTCTCTCTCTCTCTTCTCTTCTCTCTTTCTCACGCTTTCGGCTTTCTATATATTTTTATATTTTCTATAGCTGATTGCAAATGGATATTTTAGTAGGCCTCTTTTCTGTGTTGCGTAAAGATTATGTTATAAACTGTGGCTTTGAACAGACAGGTGGGACCCAGGTATGTTTGGATTAGTGAATGGGTTGTGACGACTTGTCGGTGGAATACAACAGGATGGTGTGTTGGAAATTGGTGTAGGGAATCTGGATGGTGAACAGTGAGTGGAGTCAATAAAGGGATCACAGAGAATGCGGGAAAAAGGGGAAGGTGGTTGTAAACATGCAATTGTTTCTTGTCTTTTGATGATAATTCATAAACGCATTCAATTGCAATTTAATCCTGACTATAATTTATAAATGCAATTGTCATAACTGGGGCACATTTAGATTCGAAGGATATATATACGTGCAGAAATATTAAATACATAAAAACTTAAATAAGTGCCAGAATTATTATTCCATATTTAATTGTCATTTTTTTAGAGGTTTGAAATTTAAACTTTTATTAAAAAGGAGAAATTGCAAGTATGTGCAGCTAGGGACGTAGGATTTTGTGAATAAAAAAACAAGTATTATCTGTATGGTCCCTTTAAAGTTCCAAAACAGATTGCCCATTCATCACTTTTTTTATGCTTAATTCATGATATGATTGAGAAGCTAATCAATGTTAGTTCCACCATCCGCAATAGGAAAAGATATGATTTGATTAAGTTAAACATACTTGTTCCATACTGAGAATGCAACCAACCAACAACTCCATTTAGTTTATGTATCGTCGTCAAGAATTAAGAATCACCAACTTGCGTTCCTTTATTTTTAAATTTCCCAGAAATAGAGTCGCCAACTTGTAGAATAAGGAACTTGATATTAAATTGAAAGAAAAAAAAAACTCAATAGTGATAAAATTGAGCTTTTAATGACATAACAAAGGTTCTTACTAAATGCAGTTTCATCATGTCGTTACAAAAAAATATTTTAATTGGAAAATTGTTAGAGTGCACCAAACAAAGCAATTATAGGTCTTAATCATACTTCAAGATTCGAGTTCTCCTAGAATTTTAACTTTATTAACAACAAAGAATAATCGAAATTCCTGTATACGATCACGTCGGCATTAGTTCAACGACAGAACGCTAGTTAACAATAAATTATATTCCCAAATACAAGTACAGACAGTTAGTCTATAATCTAGCCCTACCAATCATATAAACCAACCGCCTTCATTTATTAAATCATTAATTAAACAAAATGTTTGCTTATCATTGTTCGGTTTGATACGTCTATGATTGTCCGGAAATACTAATTTTCACTTAATTTAAGCACACACGAATGTAAGTTCTAAATCAAAATTAAGTAGTTTTTTGTATGCTTACAAAATATACATGTAGAGGTGGATACATGCAAACAGAGTGTTATTATTGCAGATTGTGTAGTAACTGGTAAGTCTTTCGCGTATCGCAGAAAGTCTTAACTCTTGTAGTGACAGGGATAACGACTATTCAATTTTGTTTTTGTAGCGACGGAGATAACGACTATTCAAATTTATCTTATAGATATATATATTTCCATGACACTGTTTATACCTAATACAACAATGAACATGTCCTAAAAGGCACCGACTTAGTAAAATGATATGGTTTTAAAGCTGAGAAATCGAAATTGAAATCAATTACTGTTAAAAAGTAATGAATATAAAGTTAATGAATATATGGTTTTATGCTAAAAAAGTTAATGAATGTATGGCTTGTTAAACAGTTTGTTTAAATACGATTTCATTCCCATAAATGACTAATTGATACAATGCAAGTATAAAAATCACAACTAAAAGAAAGGTGACGCAATTAATTGTCAATTTCAAAAACATATAAAACTAAGAGACTATTTTATGATCTTAAGTATTTTACTTGGACATTATAGTATACGTACTATAGTTTAATTGAAAACTATATCATAAAGTAGAATGGTGAAAGAAGTACATCAAAAGCTAATAAATTGACCAAAATGTGCAATGCTAATTGCTTATTACTAATTATTTTATTTGTGCAATAACAAAAAAGGATTATTGTAAATTCATGTATGTTTGTTCTATCAATTCCTGTAAAGTCCGAAAACTTCTCTCAATTGAGTTTATTTAATTTTTCTGGAAAATGTAAATAATAAAAAAAGGAATAGAACAAAACTAGATAAAATGATATAATATTTTTTTCTGATTCTTAAAAATATAGCCAGCAGAATCATCTGAAATATATTTTTGTAAATAAAAATTATATTGAAATAAAATCATCTGAAATATATTTTAAGTTGATTCTCTAAGAAATCAGAATCAGAATACTACATTAATGAGAATCATTTGAGCATTTCAAACGATTTTTGCATTCATGTACACATATAATGTGCAAATAATGCAAATTCTGAGCATCATTTGAGCATTTTAAGATTTTTTGTATTCAATTTGAGTCATTTGTTCGCTATAACCTATATTGAAGATCTTTATTTTTTCTTAATTATGCTTCTGTTCTTATTTATTCAAATAATTGAATTATACAAAGTAAATGCGCAAATAATGCAAATTCTGAGAATCATTTGAGCATTTCAAGAGATTTTTCATTCATTTTGAGTCATTTGTTCGCTATGACCTATATTTGAGCTCTTTACTTTGCCTAGAATAGGTTTCTGATCTTATTTATTCAAATAATTAGATTATACACCGTAAATACACATATAATATGCAAATAATGCAAATTCTGACCATGATTTGGACATTTTAAGATATTTTGCATTCACTCTGAGTCATTTGTTCGCAATTAGCTATATTTCATCTCTTTATTTTATCTAGATAATGCTTCTGTTCTTATTAATTCAAATTATTGGATTAAACATGGTATACGCGTATCATGTCCAAATAAAGCAACTTCTGAGCACATTTTGTGCATTTCAAGTGATTTTGCATTCATTTTAAGTCATTTGATCGCTATGATCCATATTGAAGCTACTTATTTTGTCTGCAATATGTTTCTGCTCATATTTATTCAAATAATTGGATTATACACAGTAAATACACATATAATGTGCAAATAATGCAAATTCTGAGCATCATTTGGGCATTTCAAGATTTTTTGTATTCAATTTGAGTTGCTATAATCTATATTAAAGATCTTTATTTTTTGTTAATTTTGATTTTATTCTTATTTATTCAAATAATTGGATTATACATAGTAAAAGCGCAAATAATGCAAATTCTGAGAATCACTTGAGCATTTCAAGAGATTTTGCATTCATTTTAAGTCATTTGTTGGCAATAATCTATATTTAAGCTCTTTATTTTATCTAGATAATGATTCTGTTCTTATTAATTTAAATAACAGGATTATACATAGTAAATACACAGATATAATGTGCAAATAATGAAAATTCTGAGCACATTTTGATCATTTTAAGCGATAGTGCATTCATTTTAAGTCATTTGATCGCTTAGATCTATATTTAAGCTCTTTATTTTGTCTAGAATATGTTTCTGATCTTATTTATTCAAATAATTGGATTACACACACTAAATACACATATAATGTCCAAATAATGCAAATTCTGGGCATCATTTGGACATTTCATGAGATTTTGCATTCAATTTGAGTCATTTGTTCGCAATAATCTATATTTCAGCTCTTCATTTTATCTAAATAACGATATTATTCTTATTAATTCAAAATAATTTGATTAAACATGGTAAATACACGTATCATGTACAAATAAATCAAATTCTGAGCACGTTTTGCGCATTTCAAGCGATTCTGAATTCATTTTAAGTCATTTGATCGCTATGATCCATATTGCAGCTATTTATTATTTCTGGAATATTTTTATCTTATTTATTTAAATAATTGGATTTTACAGAGTAAATACACATATAATTTGCAAAAAAATGCAAATTCTGAGCATTATTTGAGCTTTTCAAGATTTTTTGTCTTCAATTTGAGTCATTTGTTCGCTATAACCAATATTGAAGATCTTTATTTTTTCTTAATTATGATTCTGTTCTTATTTATTCAAATAATTGAATTATACATAGTAAATGCGCAAATCATGAAAATTCTGAGCATCATTTGAGCATTTCAAGAGATTTTGCATTCATTTTGATTCATTTTTTCGTAATAATCTGTATTTAGGCTCTTTATTTTATCTAGATAATTATTCAGTTCTTTTTAATTCAAGAAAAATTATTATACATAGTAAATACACAGATATAATGTGAAAATAATGAAAATTCTGAGCATACTTTTAGCATTTTAAGCGATAGTGCATTCATTTTAAGTCATTTGATCGCAATAATCTATATTTCAGCTCTTCATTTTATCTAAATAACGATATTATTCTTATTAATTCAAAATAATTTGATTAAACATGGTAAATACACGTATCATGTACAAATAAATCAAATTCTGAGCACGTTTTGCGCATTTCAAGCGATTCTGAATTCATTTTAAGTCATTTGATCGCTATGATCCATATTGAAGCTATTTATTTTGTCTGGAATATGTTTCTGATCTTATTTATTCAATTAATAGGATTATACACAGTAAATTCACATATAATGTGCAAATAATGCAAATTCTAAGCATCAACTGAGCATTTAAGATTTTTTGTATTCAATTGACTCATTTGTTTGCAATAATATATATTTAAACTCTTTACTTTACCTGGATAATGATTCTGTTCTTATTAATTCAAAATAAAGGATTATACATAATAAATACACAGATATAATGTGCAAATAGTGAAAATTCTGAGCACATATTGAGAATTTCAAGCGATACTGAATTCATTAAAAGTCATTTGATCGCTATGATCTATAATTATTCTCTTTATTTTGTCTAGAATATGTTTCTGATATTATTTATTCAAATAATTGGATTATAAAAAGTAAATACACATATAATGTGCAAATAATGCAAGTTCTGAGCATCATTTGGACATTTCATGAGATTTTGCATTCATTTTGAGTCATTTGTTCGCAAATAATCTATATTTCGCTCTTTATTTTATGTAGATTCTGTTCTTATTAATTCAAATAATTGGATTAAACATGGTAAATACGCTTATAATGTACAAATAAAGAAAATTCTGAGCACATGTTGCGCATTTCAAGCGATTCTGAATTCATTTGAAGTCATTTGATAGCTATGATCCATATTGAAGCTATTTATTTTGTCTAGAATATGATTCTGATCTTATTTATTAAAATAATTGGATTATACACATTAAATACACATACAATGTGCAAATAATGCAAATTCTTAGCATTATTTGAGCATTTCAAGATTTTTTGTATTCAATGTCTGTCATTTCTTCTCTATAACCTATATTAAAGATCTTTATTTTATCTTAATTGATTCTGTTCTTATTTATTCAAATAATTGGATTATACAAAGTGAATGCTCAAATAATGCATATTCTGAGCATTGTTTGAGCATTTCAAGAGATTTTGTATTCATTTTGAGTCACTTGTTGGCAATAATCTATATTTAAGCTCTTTATTTTACCTAGAAAATGATTCTATTCTTATTAATTAAAATAGAAGGATTATACATAATACACAGATATAATCTGCATATAAATAAAAATCTGAGCACATTTTGAGCATTTCAAGCGATAGTACATTAATTTTAATTCATTTGATCACTATGATCTATATTTATGCTGTTTAATTTGTCTAGAATACGTTATTGATCTTATTTATTCAAATAATTGGATTAGACACAGTAAATACACATATAATGTGCAAATAATGCAATTATGAGCATCATTTGGACATTTCATGAGATTTCGAATTCATTCTGAGTCATTTGTTCGCAATAATCTATATTTCAGATCTTTATTTTATCTAGATTATAATTCTTTTCTTATTAATTCAAAAATTTAAATTAAACATGATATATACGCGTATCATGTACAAATAAAGCAAATTCTGAGCAAATTTTGCGCATTTCAAGCGATTCTGCATTCATTTTAAGTCATTTGATAGCTATGATCCATTTTGAAGCTATTTATTTTGTCTGGAATATGTTTCTGATCTTTTTTATTCAAATAATTGGATTATACACAATAAATACACATATAATGTGCAAATAATGCAAATTCTGAGCATCATTTGAGCACTTCAAGATTTTTTGTATTCAATTTTAGTCATTTGTTCGCTATAACCTATATTAAAGATCTTTATTTTATCTTAATTATGATTCTGTTCTTATTTATTCAAAGAATTGGATTATACATAGTATATACGCAAATAATGCATTCTGAGCATTGTTTGAGTATTTCAAGAGATTTTGCATTCATTTTGAGTCATTTGTTGTCAATAATCTCTAATTAAGTTCTTTATTTTACCTAGATAATGATTCTGTTCTTATTAATTCAAATGAAATGATTATACATAATACATAGATATAATGTGCAAATGATTAAAATTCTGAGCACATTTTGCATTTCAAGCGATTGTGCATTCATTTTAAGTCATTGATCGCTATGATCTATATTTATGCTCTTTATTTTGTCTAGAATATGTTTCTGATCTTATTTATTCAAATAATTGGATTGTACACAGTAAATACACATATAATGTTCAAATATTGAAAATTCTGAGCATGATTTGGACATTTCAAGAGATTTTGCATTCATTTTGAGTCTTTTGTTCACAATAATCTATATTTCAGCTCTTTGTTTATCTAGAAAATGATTCTGTTATTATTAATTCAAATAATTGGATTAAACATGGTAAATACGCGTATCATGTACAAAGAAAGCAAATTCTGTGCACGTTTTGCGCATTTCAAGCCATCCTGCATTAATTTTAAGTCATTTGATCGCTATGATCCATATTGCAGCTATTTATTATTTCTGGAATATTTTTATCTTATTTATTTAAATAATTGGATTTTACAGAGTAAATACACATATAATTTGCAAAAAAATGCAAATTCTGAGCATTATTTGAGCTTTTCAAGATTTTTTGTCTTCAATTTGAGTCATTTGTTCGCTATAACCAATATTGAAGATCTTTATTTTTTCTTAATTATGATTCTGTTCTTATTTATTCAAATAATTGAATTATACATAGTAAATGCGCAAATCATGAAAATTCTGAGCATCATTTGAGCATTTCAAGAGATTTTGCATTCATTTTGATTCATTTTTTCGTAATAATCTGTATTTAGGCTCTTTATTTTATCTAGATAATTATTCAGTTCTTTTTAATTCAAGAAAAATTATTATACATAGTAAATACACAGATATAATGTGAAAATAATGAAAATTCTGAGCATACTTTTAGCATTTTAAGCGATAGTGCATTCATTTTAAGTCATTTGATCGCTATGATCTATATTTGAGCTCTTTACTTTGTCTAGAATAGGTTTCTGATAATATTTATTCAAATAATTGGATTATACACAGTAAATACAAATATAATATGCAAATAATGCAAATTCTGAGCATGATTTGGACATTTCAAGAGATTTTGTATTCACTCTGAGTCATTTGTTCGCAATTAGCTATATTTCACCTCTTTATTTTATCTAGATAATGATTTTGTTCTTATTAATTCGAATAAAAGGATTATGCATAGTAAATACACAGATATAATGTGCAAATAATGAAAATTCTGAACACATTTTTATCATTTCAAGCGATAGTGCATTCATTTCAAGTCATTTGTTCGCTTTGATATATATTTATGCTCTTTATTTTCTCTAGAATATGTTTCTGATCGTTTATTCAAATAATCGGATTACACATAGTAAATACACTTATAATTTCCAAATAATGAAAATTCTAGGTGTCATTTGGACATTTCATTAGATTTTGCATTCAATTTGAGTCATTTGTTCGCAATAATCTATATTTCAGCTCTTCACTTTTTCTAGATAATTATTCTGTTCTTAATAATTCAAATAATTCGATTAAACATGGTAAATACGCGTATCATGCACAAATAAAGCAAAATTCTGAGCAAATTTTGCGCATTTCAAGCTATTCTGCATTCATTTTAAGTTATTTGATCGCTATGATCCTTATTGAAGCCACTTATATTGTCTGGAATATGTTTCTGATCTTATTTATTCAAATAATTGAATAATACACAATAAATACACATATAATGTACAAATAATGCAAATTCTGAGCATCATTTTAGTATTTCAATATTTTTTGTATTCAGTTTGAGTCATTTGTTCGCTATAACCTATATTAAAGATCTCTATTTTATCTTAATTATGATTCTGTTCTTATTTGTTCAAATAATTGGATTATACATAGTAAATGCGCAAATAATTCAAATTCTGAGTATCATTTGTGCATTTCAAGAGATATTTCATTCATTTTGAGTCATTTGTTGGCAACAATCAATATTTAAGCTTTATATTTTACCTAGATAAAGATTCTGTTCTTAGTTTTTCAAATTAAAGGTTTATACATAGTAAATACACATATATAATGTGAAAATAATTAAAATTATGAGCACATTTTTAGAATTTCAAGCGATAGTGCAATTATTTTAAATCATTTGATCGCTATGATCTATATTTGAGCTCTTTACTTTGTCTAGAATATGTTTCTGATCTTTTTTTAATCAAATAATTGGATTATACACAGTAAATACACATATATATGCAAATAATGTAAATTCTGAGCATCATTTGAACATTTCATGAGATTTTGCATTCATTCTGAGTCCTTTGTTCGCAATAATCTATATTTCAGCTATTTATTTTATGTAGATAATGATTATGTTCTTATGAATTCAAATAATTCGATTAAACATGGTAAATACGCGCATTGTGTACAAATAAAGCAAATTCTGAGCACATTTGCGCATTTCAGGCGATTTTGCATTCATTTTAAGTCATTTGATAGCTATGATCCATATTGAAGCTATTTATTTTGGCTGGAATATGTTTTCGATATTATATTTTCAAATAATAGGATTATACATAGTAAATAATCATATAATGTGCAAATAATGCAAATTCTGAGCATCATTTGAGCATTTCAAGATTTTTGGTATTCAATTTGAGTCATTTGTTCGCTATAACCTATTCTAAAGATCTTTATTTTATCTTAATTATGATTCTGTTCTTATTTATTCAAATAATTGGATTATACATAATAAACGCGCAAATTATGCAATTTCTGAGCATGGTTTGAGCATTTCAAGATATTTTGCATTCATTTTGAGTCATTTGTTGTCAATAAGCTCTATTTAAGCACTTTATTTTACCTAGATAATGATTCTGTTGTTATTAATTCACATAAAAGGATTATACATAGTAAATAGACAGATATAATGTGCTAATAATTAAATGCAGAGCACATTTTGAGCATTTCAAGCGATAGTGCATTCATTTTAAGTCAATTGATCGCTATGATCTATATTTATGCTCTATATTTTATCTAGAATATGTTTCTGATCTTATTTATTCAAATAATTGGATTATACACAGTAAATACACATATAATGTGCAAATAATGCAAATTCTCAGCATCATTTGGACATTTCATGAGATTTTGCATTCATTTTTAGTCATTTGTTCGCAATAATCTATATTTCAGCTCTTTTTTTTATCTAGATAATTATTCTGTTATTATTAATTCAAATAATTGGATTAAACATGGTAAATGCGCGTATCACGTACAAAGAAAGCAAATTTTGAGCACATTTTGCGCGGCGATCCTGCATTAATTTTATGTGATTCGATCGCTATGATCCATACTTCTGCTATTTATTTTGTCTAGAATATGTTTCTGATCTTATTTATTTGAATAATTGTATTTTACATAGGAAATACACATATAATGTGCAAAAAATGCAAATTCTGAGCATTATTTGAGCATTTTAAGAGATTTTGCATTCATTTTGAGTCATTTTTTCGTAATAATCTGTATTTAAGCTCTTTATTATTTCCAGATAATGACTCTTTTCTTATTAATTCAAATAAAAGTATTATACATAGTAAATACACAGATATAAAGTGCAAATAATGAAAATTTTTTTGATATACAAATAATGAAAATTCTGAGCACATTTTGAGCATTTTAAGCGATAGTGCAATCATTTTAAGTCATTTGATCGCTATGATCTATATTTGAGATCTTTACATTGTCTAGAATTTGTTTCTGATCTTATTTATTCAAATAATTATATTATACACAGTACATACACATATAATATGCAAATAATACAAATTCTGAGAATGATTTGGACATTTCAAGAGATTTTGCATTTATTTTGAGTCATTTGTATGCAATTAGCTATATTTCATCTCCTTATTTTATGTAGATAATTATTCTGTTCTTATTAATTCAAATTATTGGATTAAACATGGTAAATATGGGTATCATGTCTAAATGAAGCAAATTCTGAGCACATTTTGCGCATTTCAAGCGATTCTCATCCATTTTAAGTCATTTGATCGCTTTGATCCATGCTCAACCTAAATATTTTTTCTGGAATATGTTTCTGATCTTATTTATTCAAATAATTGATACACAGTAATACACATATAATGTGCAAATAATGCAAATTCTGAGCATCATTTGAGCATTTCAAGATTTTTTGTATTCAATTTGAGTCATTTGTCCGCTATAACCTCAATTAAAGATCTTTGATTTATCTTAATAATGATTCCGTTCTTATTTATTCAAATAATTAGATTATACATAGTAAATGCGCAAATAATGCAAATTCTGAGCATCATTTGAGAATTTCAAGAGATTTTACATTCATTTTGAGTCATTTCTAGGCAATAATCTTTATTAAGCTCCTTATTCTACCTAGATAATGATTCTGTTCTTATTTATTCAAATTAAAGGATTATGCATAGTAAATACACAGATATAATGTGCAAATAATGAAAATTATGAGCAAATTTTGAGAATTTCAAGCGATAGTGCATTCATTTTAAGTCATTTGATTGCTATGATCTATAATTATGCTCTTTGTTTCGTCTAGAATATGTTTCTGACCTTATTTATTCAAATAATTTGATTATACACAGTAAATACACATATAATGTGCAAATAATACAAATTCTGAGCATCATTTGGACATTTCATGAGATTTTGAATTCATGCTGAGTCATTTGTTCGCAATAATCTATATTTCAACTCTTTATTTTATCTAGATAATGATTCTGTTCTTATTAATTCATATAATTAAATTCAACATGGTAAATACCCGTATCATGTACAAATAAAGCAAATTCTGTGCACATTTTGCGCATTTAAAGCGATTCTTAATTCATTTTAAGTCATTTGATAGCTATGATCCATATTGAAGCCATTTATTTTGTCTGGAATATGTTTCTGATCTTTTTTATTCAAATAATTGGATTATACACAGTAAATACACATATAATGTACAAATAATGCAAATTCTGAGCATCATTTGATCACTTCATAATTTTTTGTATTCAATTTGAGTCATTTGTTTGCTATAACCTATATTAAAGAACTTTATTTTATCTTAATTATGATTCTGTTCTTCTTAATTCAAATAATTGGATTATACATAGTAAATGCGCAAATAATGCAAATTCTGAGCATCGTTTTAGCATTTCAAGAGATTTTGCATTAGTTTTGAGTCATTTTTTTCGTAATAGTCTGTATTTAAGCTCTTTATTTGATCTAGATAATGATTCTGATTTTATTAATTCAAATAAAAGTATTATACATAGTAAATACACAGATACAATGTGCAAATAATCAAAGTCTGAGCACATTTTGAGCATTTTAAGCGATAGTGCATTCATTTTAAGTCATTTGATCGCTATGATCTATATTTGAGCTCTTCACTTTGTCTAGAATATGTTCTGATCTTATTTATTCAAATAATTAGATTATACACAGTAAATACACATATAATATGCAAATAATGCAAATTTTGAGCTTGATTTGGACATTTCAAGAGATTTTGCATTCATTCTGAGTCATTTGTTCGCAATTAGCTATGTTTCATCACTTTATTTTATCTAGATAATGATTCTGTTCTTATTAATTCAAATAATTGGATTATACATAGTAAATGTGCAAAAAAATGAAAATTCTGAGAATCATTTGTGCATTTCAAGAGATTTTGCTTTCATTTTGAGTCATTTGTTCACAATAATTGGTATTTAAGATATTCATTTTATCTAGATAATTATTCTGTTCTTATTAATTCAAATAAATGGATTATACATAGTAAATACACAGATATAATGTGCAAATAATGAAAATTCTGAGCACATTTTGAGCATTTTAAGCGATAGTTCATTCATTGTAAGTCATTTGATCGCTTCAATCTATATTTAAGCTCTTTATTTTGTCTAGAATATGTTTCTGATCTTATTTATTAAAATAATTGGATTATACACACTAAAAATGTCCAAATAATGCAAATTCTGCACATCATTTGGACATTTCATGAGATTTGCATTCAATTTGAGTCATTTATTCGCAATAATCCATATTTCAGCTCTTTATTTTATCTAAATAATGATTCTGTTCTTATTAATTCAAATAATTCGATTAAACATTGTAAATACGCGTATCATGTACAAATAAATCAAATTGTGAGCACGTTTTTCGCATTTCAAGCGATTATGCATTCATTTTAAGTCATTTGATCACTATGATCCATATTGAAGCTATTTATTTTGTCTGGAATATTTTTCTGATCTTATTTATTCAAATAATAGGATTATACACAGTAAATTCACATATAATGTGCAAATAATGCAAATTATAAGCATCAACTTAGCATTTTAAGATTTTTTGTATTCAATTTGAGTCATTTGTTCGTAATAATATATATTTAAACTCTTTACTTTATCTGGATAATGATTCTGTTCTTATTAATTCAAAATAAAGGATTATACATAGTAAATACACCGATATAATTTGCAAATAGTGAAAATTCTGAGCACATATTGAGAATTTGAAGCGATAATGAATTTATTAATAGTGATTTGATCGCTATGATCTATAAGTATGCTATTTATTTTGTCTAGAATATGTTTTTGATATTATTTATTCAAATAATTGGATTATAAACAGTAAATACACATATAATGTGCAAATAATGCAAATTCTGAGCATCATTTGGACATTTCATGAGATTTTGCATTCATTTGAGTCATTTGTTCGCAATAATCTATATTTCAGCTCTTTATTTTATGTAGATATTAATTCTGTTCTTATTAATTCAAATAATTCGATTAAACATGGTGTAAATACGCGTATCATGTACAAATAAATCAAATTGTGAGCACGTTTTTCGTATTTCAAGCGATTCTTCATTCATTTTAAGTCATTTGATCACTATGATCCATATTGAAGCTATTTATTTTGTCTGGAATATGTTTATGATCTTATTTATTCAAATAATAGGATTATACACAGTAAATTCACATATAATGTGCAAATAATGCAAATTATAAGCATCAACTTAGCATTTTAAGATTTTTTGTATTCAATTTGAGTCATTTGTTCGCAATAATATATATTTAAACTCTTTACTTTATCTGGATAATGATTCTGTTCTTATTAATTCAAAATAAAGGATTATACATAGTAAATACACCGATATAATTTGCAAATAGTGAAAATTCTGAGCACATATTGAGAATTTGAAGCGATAATGAATTCATTAATAGTCATGTGATCGCTATGATCTATAATTATGCTATTTATTTTGTCTAGAATATGTTTTTGATATTATTTATTCAAATAATTGGATTATAAACAGTAAATACACATATAATGTGCAAATAATGCAAATTCTGAGCATCATTTGGACATTTCATGAGATTTTGCATTCATTTTGAGTCATTTGTTCGCAATAATCTATATTTCAGCTCTTTATTTTATGTAGATATTAATTCTGTTCTTATTAATTCAAATAATTCGATTAAACATGGCAAATACACGTATCTTGTACAAATAAATTAAATTCTGAGCATGTTTTGCGCATTTCAAGCGATTCTGCATTCATTTTAAGTCATTTGATAGCTATGATCCATATTGAAGCTATTTATTTTGTCTAGAATATGTTTCTGATCTTATTTATTCAAATAATAGGATTATACACAGTAAATACACATATAATGTGCAATTAATGCAAATTCTGAGTATCATTTGAGCATTTCAAGATTTTTTGTATTCAATTTGAGTGATTTGTTCGCTATAACCTATATTGAAGATCTTTATTTTATCTTAATTATGATTCTGCTCTTTTTTAATCAAATAATTGGATTATACATGGAAAATACCAAACATATAATGTGTTAATAATGCAAATACTAAGCATCATTTGGATATTTCATGAGATTTTGCATTCATTCTTGGTCATTTGTTCGCAATAATCTATATTTCAGCTCTTTTTTTTCATCTAGATAATGATTCTGTTATTATTAATTGAAATAATTGGATGAAACATGGTAAATACGGGTATCATATACAAAGAAAGCAAATTCTGAGCACTTTTTGCGCATTTCAAGCGATTCTGCATTCATTTTAAGTCATTTGATCGCTATGACGCATATTGAAGCTATTTATTTTGTCTTGAATATGTTTCTGATCTTATTATTCAATAATTAGATTATACACAGTAAATACCCATATAATGTGCAATCAATGCAAATTCTGAGCATTATTTGAGCATTTTAAGAGATTTTGCTTTAATTTTTTGTCATCTTTTCGCAATAATCTATATTTAGGCTCTTTATTTATCTAGATTTTGATTATGTTCTTATTTGTTGAAATAAATGGATTATACATAGTTAATACACATATAATGTGTAAATAAAGCAAATTATCATCTCCGTTTGAGCATTTCAAGCGATTTTGCATTTATTTTAAGTAATTTGATCGCTAAGATCTTTATTTAAGCTCTTTATTATGTCTAGAATATGTTTCTGATCTTATTATTGAATAATTGGATTATACACAGTAAATACACACATAATGTGTAAATAATGCAAATTCTGAGCATCATTTGAGCATTTCAATAGATTTTGTATTCATTTTAAGTCATTTATTCTTAATAATCTATATTTAAGCTTTTTATTTTATCTAAATTATGATTCTGTTCTTATTCTTTGAAATAAATGAATTATACACATAGTTAATACGCGTTTCATGTGCAAATAAAGCAAGTTCTGAGCACCATTTTAGCATTTTAAGCGATTTTGCATTTATTTTAAGTAGTTTGGTCTCTATGATCTATAGTTAAGCTCTTTATTTTGTCTAGAACATGTTTCGCATCTTATTGTTTCAAATAATTGGATTATACATAGTAAATACGCTTAAAATGTGCAAATAATGCAAATTCTGAGCATTATTTGAGTATTTCATGATATTTTGCAATTATTTTAAATCATTTGTTTGCAATTATCTATATTTAAGATCTTCATATAATCTAGGATATGTTTATGATATTGTTAATTCAAATAATTGTATTATACACAGTAAATACACATACAATGTGCAAATAATGCAAATTCTGAGCATTATTTAAGCATTTTAAGAGATTGTGCATTAATTTTGATTCATTTGTTCGCAATTATCTTTAAACTCTTTATTTTATCTAGATTTTGATTATGTGCTTATTTATAAAAATAAATGGATTGTACATAGTTAATAGACATATAATGTGCAAATAAAGCAAATTCTGAGCACCATTTGAGCATTTAATGCGATTTTGCATTCATTTTAAGTAAGTTGATCGCTGAGATCTATATTTAAGCTCTCTATTATGTCTAGAATATGTTTCTGAACTTATTTATTCAAATAATTGGATTATACACAGTAAATACACACAAAATGTGTAAATAATGCATATTCTGAGCATCATTTTTGAGCTTTTCAAGAGATTTTGCATTCATTTTAAGTCATTTGTTCCCAATAATCTATATTTAAGCTCTTTATTTTGTCTAAATTATGATTCTGTTCTTATTTATTGAAATAAATGGATTGTACATAGTTAATACGTGTGTCATGTGCAAATAAAGCAAATTCTGAGCACCATTTGAGCATTTTAAGCGATTTTGCATTCATTTTAACTCATTTGATCGTTATGATCTATAGTTAAGCTCTTTATTTTGTCTATAAAATGTTTTGTATCTTATTGTTTCAAATAATTGGATTATACGTAGTAAATACGCTTAACATGTGCAAATAATGCAAATTCTGAGCATTATTTGAGTATTTCATGATATTTTTCCAATTAGTTTAAGTCATTTGTTCGCAATAATTTATATTTAAGATCTTTATTTTGTCTAGAATATGTTCATAATATTATTAATTCAAATAATTGTATTATACACAGTAAATACACATATAATTTGCAAATAATGCAAATTCTGAGCATTCTACGAGATTTTGCATTAATTTTGAGTCATTTGTTCGTAATAATCTATATTTAATCTCTTTATTTTATCTAGATTTTGATTATGTTCTTATTTATTAAAATAAATTGATTATACATAGTTAATACGCATATAATGTGCGAATAAAGCAAATTCTGAGCACCATTTGAGCATTTCAAGCGAGTTTGCATTCATTTGAAGTCATTTGATCGCTAAGATCTATATTTGAGCTCTTTATTATGTCTAGAATATGTTTCTGATCTTATTTATTCAAATAATTAGATTATACACAGTAAATACACACATAATGTGTAAATAATGCAAATTCTGAGCATCATTTGAGCATTTCGAGCGATTTGCATTCATTTTGAGTCATTTGTTCGCAATAATCTATATTTAGACTCTTTATTTAATCTAGATAATGATTCTGTTCTTATTAATTCAAATAATTGGATTATACATTGTAAATACACATATAATGTGCAAATAATGCAAATTTTAGCACATTATGAGAATTTCAAGCGATTTTGCATTCATTTTAAGTCATTTGATCGCTATGATCTATATTTAAGCTATTTTTTTTGTCTAAAATATGTTTCCGATCTTATTTATTCAAATAATTGGACACAGTAAATACACATATAATGTGGAAATAGTGCACAATTCAATTTAAAGATTTTTGTGCGTAATTCAATTAATTATAAGTCTATTGATTAAGGATAGCGTTATGTTTGTGAAGACCATGAACCCACAATTCAATTTAAAGATTTTGTGTATATTTAAAGTTGATTGAGCAGACTTTATATACTAGAGGGGTTACATAGCCACTTTTTCCCCAAAAAATAAATTTACATCTAATTATTTTATCTTTTTTATTTTTTTTTGAACGTAATAAGAAGATAATGTTATAGTTCTTTACATTGTAGAAAAGCTTAAGATGATGCACATGGATATAGAGAGACAAAAATTTATATCGAGTCATATAAAGGAAAGTTGAAAGTTATATTGGTACCAACGGGTACCCATCAGTTAACGTTAGTGATAGACTAATCAAAGGCTTAATTATGAAGATATAAATTAATAAAAAGTCAAACAATTAAAATAGCTGCTAAAAATAATTGATAAATTTTAAACAATGCATAGTTATTCTCATCAGAAATACAAAAAAATTATACATTTATTTTTACAAATTTAAAAATTATAACATATTTTATATTTATTTGTAAGTCAATGAGCGAACCTCAATTAGCCCCTTTAGTATAAAATATAATCAAGTCTTGTCTACTATTGGGGCCCGGTTCCTCTAGTCGTTTTTGGATCTGAGCCGTCCGATCTAATCTCAACGGTTAATTTTTTTCGGGCCTATCAATCTGGTATTATTCACAGGGCACCCGTTAGCCATTGAGATTAAATCAAACGGTTTAGACCTGAAAATGACTAGAGAATCTCTCTGGTCGCCGACAAGAGGATCTCATTCCACTTCTCTTGTGCACCAGGGAACCGGATCCTCAGCAGTCGTTTAAGTAGCCGAATTTTTGTTTTTTAATATTTAAAAATTTTAAAATTCAAATACCGAATCCAAACCGTTGATCTTGTTCAATTTTACGGGCGATGCGTTTTCGTATAATTTTTATAAAATTTGGAGTCGATTTGATAATTGATTAAGTGGTCAACAAATGGACGGACCTGGTTTGATTAATTCTAATACGTTCATAATTTAAGCACTTAATCAATTATCTAATCGACTTCAAATTTTATAAAACTTATATGAAAACGCATCACCCGTAAAATTGAACAAGATCAATGATTTGGATTCGGTATTTGAATTTTAAAATTTTTAAATATTAAAAAAGAAAAATTTTAGCTGCTCAGCATTTGTTGATCTGGGTGCTGTGCACCAGTGCCTCTTTATAGTTGATGCTAATTTGGATCACTAATATCACGGAGGCCTCCAATTCCTAAGTAAATACTAAGCCCAACTATTGAAACAAAAACAAACCGAAAACGAAAATAAATAAAAGAGGAAATATCAGCAGGCCCTTAAAAGCCCATCCGAAAGGTTACATTCCTCTCTCTGAACTGCTGTCCCACAAGTCAGACTCCTCTTCTAAATTCTCCGTCTATTTACATATAACATATTCCCAGCAGAATTGAACTCGAGATCTAGCTCCTCAAATCTCTCTCTCTCTCTCTCTCTCTCTCTCTCTCTCGATCTGCGATCACATCCTTCAAGAAGAATGCAAACAAATTGAAGGAAGAAATAAGAATCGGTGTTAGTCGCACGGTACGTATTTCCTATCCAAAGCGTTTTTCCTTTCGAATCGTTGAATAATTAGTACCACTTACCAGAGTTTGATTGGATCCAAATCTCATTTCGACTAAACATTTGTGAGAGAAGGGAAGAGGGGAAGGCCCATGGTTGTTGCGATCTGATTTACATTTGGTTATGTGGAAGGGTAATTTTGACATCCAGAACTCCTTTTTTTTTTTTTTCCTGACTGGTTTTATTTTCATTTTTGTTTGTCCCTTTCAGGTTGATAATTTCTGAACTGTTTCTAGAGATCCTCGCATTATACACTCTTCAAAATGGTATGCAAATGGAATCCGCCATTTTTTTTGTTTGTAACTGAATCAATATGAAATTGGAAGGCTGTATATTAAACTGAGTTTAGCTAGTTTGTTGTTTCCCAGGGTATTATAAAGTTAGATCGAAAACCTCAAATCATTTGTTAATCACTTCTTATATAACCTTATTTACCAGAACTCTTGTGTTGGTATCAGTATAACTCTTGGTTTGTTTACAAGTTAATTGTGCTATTATATGTTACTTCTTTTAAGATCCATGCTTTGAACTAAAATCGACTTTTTTATGCAATTGTGCTTACAGGTGGTCCTTGCTGCTTCTGTTTTAACGAAAACCGGCAAAGGTAAGCTTCTATGTTATATTTGTGATTTTGCACTTTCCTTTGTGATCACTGCAATCCATTTGTTGAGGATAGCTTTGCATTGTGATATTAGGCCGATTAGTCAGCACTGGTTGCTTGAAAGATATTTTTCATTGGCACATCTGCAACTAATAATTTTATATATTGCACATATTGCACTTGGTATATGTCCATTTATATTCTTATAATCAAGGAATTGTCTGTCCTTATACAATTGTGTTTAATCACAATGGAATTAATTTGTTATGTATTGGTTAAAGATAGTACATCCATAATTGATCATACGAGTATTTCTTATTCCTATATCTCTTTTCTTTTCTTCCTAGCAATTTAGAAGATGCTTGATCTTATGTTTTGTTCCTACCCTATTCAATTTGCAGTGCTAGTTTCAAGGCAGTTTGTTAATATGCCCCGGATAAGGATTGAAGGACTCCTAGCAGCTTTTCCAAAATTGGTTGGCACAGGAAAGCAACACACTTATGTTGAGACTGAAAATGTGCGTTATGTATACCAACCTATAGAGGCCCTTTACATTATACTTGTCACTAACAAACAAAGCAACATTTTAGAAGATCTCGACACACTCAGACTCCTCGCCAAAGTCGTATCCTTCTTCTCACATTCTTTCTTTTGTAGTATGGAGTTAAATTTGGCTTTGTCGAGTATATTTTTAAATGAATATATGATATTGACCATAAATCATATGAAAAATCTAATATTGTATGATTAGCTGTGAACTTAAACACTTTAGAACAATATATGGTACTCGATGGGGCTGCCTCCGTCTTTGAATTTTTTATTAGAAACATGATCTTCCAGACAAGGGAACTTCAGTGGCTATAAATTACGACAACATCAATGGTTTCCTTAACATTAATAAAGGTACCAGAATATGCTCCCTCATTGGATGAAGAGGGGATTTCTGAGATGGCTTTTGAGATCATTTTTGCATTTGATGAGTGCTTATCTCTGGGTAACAAAGAAAACCTCACGGTTGCACAAGTTAGGCAGTACTGTGAAATGGAGAGCCATGAGGAGAAACTGCATAAGCTTGTTCTGCAAAGCAAGATGAATGAGGCTAAGGATGTCATGAAGAGGAAGGCTACTGAGATTGAGAAAAGCAAGGTAATGCCTCCAACCTGCCCTCAACAAGGCAAAGCAAAAAAAGGAATATAAATTTTCTTCTTTTCTTTCTTGAGCTATCCAAACTCAGCTACTTGATATTCTTGAACTAAATGTAGTTGCATGAGTGGTCTTGTTTTTCTTCATTTATATTTGTAATTCAGTATTTTCTTATAATGGGTGTTAAAAGAATATTATATAATATAACACAAATTTGGGACAATTAAGTTTTTGTGAAGTCTAGAGCCTCCTGTGATGCCCATAAAAACTAGAGAATTACTGTATTGAAATTTAATAAGCTGCAGGGTTAAAGAAGACTTATTTATCATTATATAGGGTGAATTTCTGGCTTTTGTGCCTGAATTATTTCTTTCACATGCTGATCTTTTACTCTCTAAATTTTTTTTGACATTTTCTTTTGTTCTAAACCTAATTTCAGATAGAGAAAGGCAAATTTCAAACAAGTGGGTATTCATCAATATCTGGTCCTAGAAGAAGTGACAGTGGTTTTAGTGACATTAACATATCGAGTGGTGGAAGTGGTTTTGGCAGTGGTTCTGGATTTGGATTGAACGCTGATAGTATCGACTCTTTCTCTTCAAAATCCAAAGGTATGAACTGATTATAACTTCTTGTCTATGTTTACTTAATCTCTTCTTTTGAATATAGTTGGATGCAACTTTTTCATAGAAAAGAATTGTAGAAATTAGCAGAAAAAGAAAAATTGAACTTAATTAGCCTTCATTGGTCTAATTGTTGAAGTTAAATTAATTAGGACAACAATTTAAAAGCTAAGAGGTCCTGTTCTCAGTTGACCCCATATATGAACTTTCTGTCCTCTTCATTTCTTCCATTTGGTCAGATTTTGATTAATTTATTAACAAGGTCTAAGTGAATCATCAGCTTAACCAATTCAAAACAGTTAATGTATGATCAGATTAGACAGGTTTTGACCAACATACTTGTTCCCAGTCAATTGACCTGACAAGTTCTTTTTTTGTTGTAACAGATCGTCCTGCTGCATCAGCTAAAGCACCACCGAAAGGGCTTGGAATGCAACTTGGCAAAAAGACACAGAAAACAAACCAATTTTTGGAATCGCTCAAAGCTGAAGGAGAAGTTATTATTGAAGATGTGCAGCCAAGTGCTGTGCAGTCAAAATCGGTTCTTCCACCAACAGATCCCATCACTGTAACAATTGAAGAGAGGCTGAACATTATTGTTGAGAGGAATGGAGGTCTCCGTAATTTTGATTTGCAGGGAACTCTCTCTCTTCAGATTCTCAACCAAGATGATGGTTTCATCCAGCTTCAGGTTTGTTCGTTCTTACTATAAAGTTTGGTTGATTATAGAGCATGTATTTGCCAAGAAGTGCAATTCCAATTGCAGAGATTGAACATAAATTTGACATTTATACCCTTTTTTACACTTAAATTACATATGCCTGAAATTTGCCATAGTGCAATGTATGACTACATTTTTGTGCGTGCATTACTACTTTTTCTGCGTGTCTTTACTTTGAAAAGCTAGAAAACTCGTAGATGTCTAACACAAGGATGTTCATTGAACTAATTGACAGATTGAGAATAGAGACATGCCTGGACTGAGCTTCAAAACACATCCTAACATAAACAAGGACTTGTTTAACAGCCAACAAGTTTTAGGGCTGAAAGACCCAAACCGACCTTTCCCTACTGGCCAAAATGATGTGGGCCTCATGAAATGGCGAATTCAGAAAATGGACGAATCCTCTCTGCCACTCACAGGTCCTTTTCCTTTGATTTTTTTTTTTGTTCTTATTCACTATCTGGGTAGTAGTTGGACTCTTAACAAAATATTTGGATAAGTAATTTTTTTAAAAATTAAAAACTTTTTTTTGGTTAAATGTATTAATTCTATCATAAGTTCCTCTTTTAATTGTTTTTAAATCAATGAATGCATTAACTTTTAAAAATTATTTTTTGACCTCTCTGAAATGAATTTACATTAGTTGGAGACTGACTTGAAGCGAATATACAACATTTTGCACTATTTTGTATCAAGCTCTCAGCTTTTAACTGAGGATTGAGGTCCACATGTTCGTTTGTAGTAACTTGTTTCTGGATGTCACCGCATGGCCTGTGATAATTCTGGATAAATATATGACATGGCAGACCAAAAGCTGTGATACTTTCCATGAATTTGTTTTGAACAAAACTTCATGCAAGATGAAGGGCAATGATTTTAGGGAGCATACAATGATTTAGTCAATTAATATCTTAAGTACCAATTATTGTTATATATGTATTAGCTAATACAAATGGGAATTACATTATGCATTTTCAGTTAACTGCTGGCCCTCTGTGTCCGGAAATGATACCTATGTCAACATTGAATATGAGGCTTCAGATCTGTTTGACTTGCAAAATGTTGTTATTTCGGTGCCTCTTCCTGCCCTTAGAGACCCACCTACTGTAAATCAGATAGATGGAGAATGGAGGTAATGCTTAAATCAAGCCATTTTTACAAATTCTTTCTTGGCTGAATTGCCAGTGTCATAAACTTCTGCATGGGGTAAAAGCCTGATTGGTTAGAACAAGCTTGATCTGTGAGAATATATGCACATAATTTTATTATATTTCATAGTTCTGGTCTCATCTTATCTAACTCTGATTCTTTTGCTTTTTGTTTTTCCTCTTTTGGCTCAATTTCTAGGTATGATGCAAGAAATTCTTCATTAGAGTGGTCTATTCTTCTTATTGATCATTCCAACCGCAGGTAAATATGGCAGAATGAATACTTATAATATCTACATCCTCATTCTTCTTTTGATGTTTTGAATTCATATTAACTTTGGCATCTTTTTCTGGCAGTGGTTCAATGGAGTTTGTTGTTCCTCCAGCTGATGCATCAGCATTCTTCCCCATTTCTATCAAGTTTGCTGCTTCAAGCACTTATAGTGATGTGAAGGTTTGTATACAGCATTAATTATCAAAAAGATATTTTATCTCACAGTTATTTTACTTATTATGAATTTTTGCTCTATGGATATATGTACTTCTCTGTTGCAATGAGCAACTATAAATGTTTTGTGATGCTGGAGAAAGTTATCCACTTCATGAAACTTGATATTGTAGAAGTTTAAAGAATCATCCTGTGAAATCTCCATTCTTATTTACCTTCATGTTGAATGTTATTTTCCGTTGGCAAACAACTTTCAGGTCGGTAGTATCAACTCACTAAAAGGTGGCAATGTTCCAAAGTTTTCACAGAGGGTTCAGTTGATCACAGACTCTTATCAGGTTGTTTAAATGGCAGTTGAAGCGCCAAGAGAATTTTAGGCCTTCCATAGTTATCGAGTTCAAACAGGCAGGACCTTTTGCGTATTTTGATTTTTGTTTGAAAGTGTTTTTGTACTGCAATTGAGTTATGAATCAAAATTTTCTGTTCTGTTGCTGTTTACTGTTTAGCTGCTATTTTTGACTTTGAAGTTTGTTAATATAAATTTTAGACGAGGTATTGGAAAAAGTAAAAGATGATATTTTATCATACAATCAGTCATATTGCTTTGCATTATCAACCTCGTAGATTTAGTACGTGGAGAACTGAGATGGGAACAATATACTCCCCAGTTCACAATTTATTTTAGCTGTGTCTAGATTGAATTTAAGAAATTATATTTCTCCTGAAATTTCATTTATACTGCACTTAGGTTTGAACTTGTTTGAAGTACTTGCCCTTTCGTTCAAGCCTTAAAAATTAAAATGGTATCTGCTCACTCTTTTTTTACATTTATAATCTCCCGGATATTGGACAAAAAATCAGAATAGCATTTTCCCTTCATATTTCCAGAGCTCTCTCTGCCGCTCTCATAAAATCACATTGTACCGTAGATAAGTAAACATGATTTTTGAACTTTGGTTCACCCGGTACTCTTTTCACATTTCATTTCAGTTCAATTGATTCCCCGGATTATTTTTGTGGATCTTGGAGGATCTTAAATTTATATTTTATACTTTTTTGGTTTCATCAGCTGCTAAATATGAATACTCAAGTCATATAGCTAATATGTACATTAAAATGTAATGGTCAATAAAAGAAACGAATTGATTAAAGGCTAACTTAGATAATACTAAAAATGCCAGCATATATGTAAGATGTGCAAATTTATGATATTTTATATTTTTTCCTAACACGAGTATGAAAAGTAGATTTTATAAAGCAAATATATTTCAAGTTTATTGCACGTATACAACATTAGCAAGCAGAAGTTTCTATGTTATGATAACTATACATTTGATATTGATATTTAAGTCATAACAGTTCAATTCCAGAAATATTTTTTTGAAGGTCTAAATGATCTTGTAAACTCTTAACTAATTATTCTAGTACTTGATGTTATAGGTTGTTATACTTCCAGGCCTGAAGTCATGTATAAATATTAAATAAAATGCACTAGTTTACTAAATCACCGAGGTAGGTGCGATAAAAGTTTTCATTAAGAAAGACACACAACGGGTAAATGAAATAATTAAATTGTATTTAATCAGATAATATACACTATTTATTTCTAAAAACTAAAAGTGTAGATCAGAAAATATTTCTGAGCATAAAACAAGCATATTATACAGAACTATTTCTGAAAAAACAAAGAAAAACAATAATTTATTGACCTTGAAGATGCCTGCTTTTATTGGTTTGACTGGTGCACGCACTACAGATCAAAATCATCCAATAACACTAGCTGTGAAGTCCTACAATGAAAGAGACCCAGAAATGATTAGGCATTGAATCGATTGTGTCTGTTATTCCTTAATCCGCTTTAATCAGCTGATGCAATGGCAAAGAAGGATGGAGGAAGCTGATCGGTGAGAGAAGGCCTACAGTAAAAGGAAGGTCGGTGAAAAAGGACCTTTGGTTAGCTTTGGTTAGACAAAACAATATGGAGAAGGCGGGAAGAGAGGCCGATATGTGCCGTCTGATTTAGAACTGACGGCTCATTAGACCTTCATTGTGCTTCCTGAATACGAGATCGACTTTGGTTCAAGTTTTTATTTGTTTAAGTTCCTTAGATTTTTTTTATCAGTTCGAATTATGTTGATTGGTTCGTTCGAGTTCAAGTTAAAAAATTAATTTATATTTAATTATTAATATCTAATTTGTAGCAGCTGATACATAATATTTTTTATTTTTAAGATAATTAAATTTATTATAATCAATAAAACATCAGTAAGTAAACAAAAACTAATAAATATTAATTAATTAGCACTTTTATTATTTACAATATTATGTGCGTGTGAAATAAATTTTCTTGTTCCAAAGTATTCTAAGTATAAGAAAGTAAATTTTTAGTTTGATATTAGTTAGGAGCTTGTAGTTGTAGAACCAATTATGGGGCATTCTCTAATAGTTAGTTGATTTTACAAACTTCTAACTAATGCCAAATTAAATATCGCTATTATATGCTTATAATACTGTGGAATAAAAAAAATTATTTTACACGTACATAATATTTTAGCCTTAATGCACGCACATAAAATTCATCTACACACAATATAATATTCTAGCATTAATGCACACACATGGTACAAGCAGATTTAACGTTTGTCAACGAACAAAATACAGTTTCAAAAAAAAAAAAAAAAAAACGAACAAAATAACCAATAAACCATTGTTACAGTATCACTGGATTCACTGGACTCATCCAATGGCAAGTCAACTGGAGGAGATCACAGCTACACTGAGACAACTGAGCTACTGGCCAGTAACCAACTGAGCCAGCTGTGACTGCGATGTGGATGTTTGTAATAGGCTTAGCAAATAAAGACAAATTAGAAGAATCTTTATTCTATAGTGTATATATCTGAACTTCTCTTGTAAAACAGATGAATGAGAAATGAAATACACAGTTTAAACACAATCTCTTCTCTTACATTCTTATTCTCTCTATTCTCTATGTTTACAATTCAATCTATATTATACATCTTATTTCATGGTATCAGAGCCATCTAGGCTTGCGCCCTCTCAAATCTGTTTTCTTAATTTCCTTCTCTTTCTCTCTACTTAGCTTTCTCCATGGCTGCTACAACTTCTTCTACTACTTCCTCCTCCTCCGAATCCATTGTCATACTTAATTTACCAATCTCTACCAAATTAACTCGCAACAATTTCCTGGCCTGGCAATCTCAAATTATCCCCCTTTTGCATGGTTATGATTTATTCAAGTATGTTGATTCCTCCTCTCAACCTACTCCTCTCATTCAAACCGATACCACCCCTCAAGTTAATCCTGAATACCTTCAATGGAGGAAACAGGATCAATTAATCCTTGGTTGGCTCCGTTCTTCTCTTTCTGAGACTCTCCTAGCTCAGGTCGTCTCTTGTGACACCACGGCGGCGCTATGGTCGATGCTCCAGAGTACATTTTCTGCCTCTTCTCAAGCTCGGCTCATTGAATTGCAACAACAACTTCAAGGGATTAAGAAAGGGGGTTCCACCTGTGTTGATTACATTCAAAAGATTCGCTCCATCGCCGATGAGCTGGCATTCATTGGTTCTCCGGTATCCGACAAAGAACTGGTCAACTACACACTTCGAGGGCTTGGCACTGACTTTGATCCTCTCGTGCTTGCAGTGACAGCTCGATCCGATCCCATCTCGCTGCCCGATCTTCATGGTCTTCTTCTCACCAGCGAGAATCGCCTCAATGCTCACCACACGATCTCCAACACTCTTCCTGCCGCACCGGATCCGAATGCTTTCTATACCAACCCCCGACCTCGCCATCCAAGACCCGTTAACTTTGCACCCATTAATCCACCTTACAGGCCCAGAGCTCCCTACACGCCAAGGCCCAATTTTTCCTCTTATCCTCCCAGACCCAACAACTATCAGCCTCGTCCAGCCCAATTCAACAGACCTCCTCCACTCAATAGACTTCCCGCCCCCACCAATTTTAATTCAAACCAGCGCTTCCCCCCTCCACAATCTCCCTCTCCTCTGTTTCCCAATCCATGCCAAATCTGTGGCCTACGCAATCACCAGGCTCGCAACTGTTATCATAGGTTCAGCAATGATGCTCGCTACAACGATCCTCCTCCTAGTCCTACTGTTCCTGCTCCAGCTCCTCCTCAATTCCAGGCATTTGTAGCTGAGCCGAGTGCAACTCCTAATCCTCATGAATGGTGCATTGATAGTGGAGCAACTCATCACGTTACTCCAGATCTCAACAACTTATCTTCTTATGCTCCATTTGCAGGTACTGATACACTTCATATAGGGAATGGTATGGGTATGCAAATCACTCACATTGGATCCTCTATATTCTCCATTTCTCAATTTTCTATTACTCTTCATGATATTTTACATGTTCCACATTTTACCAGAAACTTATTAAGTTTATCAAAACTTCTTCTTGACAACAATTTGCTCATTGAGTTTTCTTCTAATTTGTGTATTATCAAGGACCGTCAAACCAAGACCCCTCTACTTCAAGCAACCCTTTCTAATGGCCTCTATCTTCTTCACTTTCCTACCATCAAACAACCACAAGCTTACCTTGGGGAGAGAGTATCGGCTGACATATGGCATGCACGCTTTGGCCATCCTTCTTCTTCTACCACTTTACATCTTTTACAAAAATTCAATCTACCATGTTCTTTGCATAAAATGACTATGTGTAATGAATGTTGTGTTGCTAAATCCCATAAATTGCCTTTTATTTCTAGCTCTTCTCAATCTTCTAGTCCCCTTGAACTTGTGCATTCCGATTTATGGGGTCCATCTCCTATAATTTCTAAAGATGGCTTTCGGTATTATGTGGTTTTTATTGATGATTACACTCATTATACATGGATATACTTCCTCAAAACCAAAGATGAATTGCCACGGATTTTTACTTTGTTCAAGCAACAAGTTGAAAATTTGCTAAATTGTACCATTAAAACACTTCGTACCGATGGTGGTACGGAGTACAAACCCCTCCCTCGTCTTTTTCCACAAATCAATTATCAAATCACTTGTCCCTATACTCCACAGCAAAACGGGTTGGCCGAAAGAATGCATAGATATATCGTTGAACTCTCTCTCGCTACTATCTCCAAAGCATCTATTCCTCTCTCCTTTTGGGATGAGGTGTTTGCAAGCATAGTCTACCTTATCAACAGATTGCCTACCACTTCAAACAACTCCATTCCCTACTATAATCTTCTTCACAAAAATCCAGACTTTTCTTTTCTTAAAATACTCGGCTGTCTTTGCTACCCTTACATTCGCCCATACAACAATCATAAACTCCAAAACAGATCACTCCCTTGTGTTTTTATTGGTTACTCTCACATTCAAAAAGGTTACAAATGTTTGGACATGACTACTAACAGGATTTATATATCACGTCATGTGGTATTTAATGAAGCAGTTTTTCCTTTTAGTACTCAGCTCAAATCACAGGAACTCAATTCTGCTGATTCTGCCCACTTAACTTCCTTATCTCTGTGGACTTCTTCTCGGCCCACTCAGGTTCAGCCCAACAATCAGCTGAAGGATTTCATGATGCTAATCGGGTAATTTTTTAAATTTTATTAACCGATAACATCTAGGATCGTTCTTACTATTGCTAACTTTCTTTATTTATTTGCATCGCAATCAAATATATTCCTATAAGAAGGATTGTAGAACCATACCTATGGTCTTTAACGAAGCTCTGTTCCTCTTCGGTTCACCTTGAATCCGAAACAAAATGACAGTCGAATCCGTGCTAGCGAATTCCCCGTCAACACCTAGCTCCGTCGCCCGTATCTTAATCGATTTCTTAATCGATAGAATATTTTAACAAGTATTTAGAAGAAAAGAAGAACAAAGCTTCAACACATGAAGACTTACTTGTTACTCAAAGTTTCTGATCTGCTTTACCTTTAAAACACAAGAAGAAACCTTTCAATTTCATATAGCATTTAAAGCCACTAACCAGAAATTAAAAACAACACTTTAATTTCTGACGTTGCAGCACTAAAACCTTGATAACTCTCTGTAGAAAACTCCAAACGCCCTGAAACTTGGACCATTGGATTCTACACTTCAAGGGCTACAATTTTCATATATCATTTGCCCAAAATGGTTATCGTTTGCTATACTATTTTTCTGTTTAAAGTTGGCTCAAATTCTGACCCGAATTTAAAGCCTTCTTTCTTCTTCATTTGTTAAAATAATTGGGCTTGGGCTTCAAATAAATTTATACATTTCATAATAATATTCATATATTATTATAATATGTGAAACTTATATTATCCTCATAATATACACATATTAATAAATTTATTCTTTGCTAGTTATTCACGTCATGTGATATAATTTTCTATTTGCACTTTATTTCATGCAACATGAAACTTTGTACATAGAAAATATATTTCTTGTTTCCCATTCAGTTGGTGTGACCTATGTTGAGGATCCATATTATGTTGGCAATGGAATAATTATTTTATTCCATAAACTGTAAGCGGTACTCTAGCATACATTACAGCTACCCAAATAATATAGATGTTTAGCAAATCCTTTTACGAAACACGATCCTTCTAGTAATGTTATTTACATTACTTGTGTCTATTCCTTGCCATATGATATTATGACTATTATACAAAGTAGGGCTGTGTCATCTTTGTATTATAATCTTTTCTTGGTCTCTAACAAGTAGGATTATATAATTATAACTGCACTTCAGTTATATTGGATCCATTTATAATCTCACTTTACCAAGGGGCCCTTTATAATATCATTCCTCAATTAATGAGTGGCAATTAGCTATTGACATATATATTTTCCTCCTACACAAGTTACATACAAAGAACTATTACTTTTATCACCACTTGCTTCAAATGGCTTTTAATAATAATTACGTTGCATATTCCTTATGTGAAAAATATATCATATCAATCTTAGAATTAACGACACGATAAAAATATTAATGACACAAACACAATCCATATAATATTTTTTTTATCAATTAGGTCTGTTCAATATATGAAACTTTTCATATACTCGTGTTATTAAATGATAATTCTTTATCAACGTTTACAGAACTACAACGTACTTTTAATCAACACGACAGTCTTATATGACATATTAGTGTTCCTGCTAATATTCAAGACCTGTGAACATTTTAGAGATATATATTCATTTTATTTAGAGTTCTGCGGTTCAAGACCAAGAGCATCTTCTTGAACACTTCTAAATATGAATATAAACTCATGGAACAAAATGTAATAACATCCAATTCATAAATATAACATATAAAAGTAATCACTATAAGATAACTTTTAGAACACAATTCCAACATCAGCAACAGCCCACTTCGCCACCAGCTGCCCAAACTTTGAATAATCTTGCCCCGCCTTTACCCTCTCCTGACCGCTCTTCTCCGCAAACGGTCGCTACCCGCATTTTAAATGCCACTGCTGACCGAACTCCCAACCAGGCAAATTCTTCTGCCCCATCAACTCGGGCAGTTACTGTTTCTTCCCTTCCCACAGTCAACCCAACATCTACCACTTCCACTCATTCCATGACCACTAGAACCCGAGATAACACTCGTCGGCCAAAACTCTTCCCTGATCATGTGGCTTTAAATTCTACATTGTCACCAATGGTTGAACCTACCACTTTCAAACAGGCTACTCAAATCCCTGAATGGCACGCTGCTATGGCCAGTGAGATAAAAGCACTTAATGACAATCAAACTTGGGACCTTGTACCAGCTTCACCAGATTTCAATCTTGTTGGCTCCAAGTGGGTTTACCGAATAAAAAGACATGCTGATGGTTCTATACAACGCTTTAAAGCCCGCCTTGTAGCAAAAGGATTCACACAAGAGGAAGGGGTTGATTATTTTGAGACATATAGCCCGGTCATTCGTCTCACCACCATTCGGTTAGTTCTTTCCATCGCTCTCTCTCTTGGGTGGACAGTAAAACAGTTGGATGTACAAAATGCATTCTTGCATGGGGATTTACAAGAGACGGTCTATATGACTCAACCACAAGGCTTTGTCAACCCTCTCTTTCCCAATCATGTATGCCGTCTCAAGAAAGCAATCTATGGTTTAAAACAATCCCCCAGAGCATGGTTTTCTACATTGAGTGCTGCTCTCACCTCTTATGGCTTTCACCCTTCTAGCTATGACCCTTCCCTATTTGTTTACAATCTTCATGGATGTACAATTGTGGTGTTAGTTTATGTTGATGATATCATTATCACTAGCAACACTTCTATATCACTAGAGGCAGTTATTCATTATCTTCAACACAAATTTGCTCTCAAGGATTTGGGTCCCTTACACTATTTTCTTGGCATCGAAGTTTCCAAACATAATGACACCCTCCATCTCTCTCAAGCCGGTTACATCAAGGACATTCTCAAAAGATCCAACATGTTAGCCTCAAATCCTTGTCCTTCTCCAATGGTTGTTCACACTTCTTTATCTGTCCATGATGGAGATCCCTTTGATAATCCTTCTCTGTATCGAATGATTGTCGGCGCACTCCAATATGCTACTATAACTAGGCCCGACATTGCATTTGCTGTGAACAAAGTTTCTCAATTTATGCATTCTCCCACCACAATTCATTGGATGGCAGTTAAACGGATACTAAGATATCTTAATGGCACAATTTCTCTTGGTTTAACCTTCAAACCTGCCACATCTCTTGTTCTTCATGCATATTCTGATGCCGACTGGGCCGGCTGCCCGGATGATCGCCGTTCTACTTCAGGTTTTGCAATTTATTTGGGTTCCAATTTGATATCTTGGAGTGCCAAGAAACAAGTGACCGTCGCAAGGTCAAGTACAGAATCAGAATACCGCGCCTTGGCATTGGCAGCAGCTGAGTTAATCTTCCTACAATTTCTTCTTCATGAACTCAACATTTCTTGTCACTCTTCCCCCATTTTATGGTGTGACAATTTGGGAGCGACATTCTTGGCATCTAATCAAATGTTTAATGCCCGCACCAAACATGTCGAGATTGATTTTCATTTCATTCGAGAAAAGGTCTCTTCCAAACAACTCCTCATTAACTTTGTGTCCAGCAAGGATCAGATTGCCGATGTCATGACCAAGCCTCTAACAACACCTCGTTTTCTACTTTTAAGAGACAAGCTAACGGTTCTGCCTCCACCATTAGCTTGCGGGGGGGCTGTTACAGTATCACTGGATTCACTGGACTCATCCAATGGCAAGTCAACTGGAGGAGATCACAGCTACACTGAGACAACTGAGCTACTGGCCAGTAACCAACTGAGCCAGCTGTGACTGCGATGTGGATGTTTGTAATAGGCTTAGCAAATAAAGACAAATTAGAAGAATCTTTATTCTATAGTGTATATATCTGAACTTCTCTTGTAAAACAGATGAATGAGAAATGAAATACACAGTTTAAACACAATCTCTTCTCTTACATTCTTATTCTCTCTATTCTCTATGTTTACAATTCAATCTATATTATACATCTTATTTCAACCATGGTACAAGCAGATTTTATAAAATCAACTTTATAAGGATTTAATAAAATGTTTACAGTAGAGTCCTTTTTTGAAAGTTAATAAATTCAAGTAGTTCGGTATAGATTGATTTTGAATTTCGATTTCCAAATGTATATTTAATGCAAGAATATTGTAACAATTGACTGGAACAGAACGTCAAAACGCAAACCACATCTCCACCGAGTATCATTACCCTTAAAAAAATAAAATTGTATCAAGTATGATGTACCGCTTCTGTGTAGCTAGCACAAAAAATAGGACCACCTCTTTAGACCATGAAATTTTGTGTCTCGTTTCTCGGAACATTTTTCGACAAATCTGATTTTTTGTTTTTTCTAAGATTTTGGAATAGTTATGTGAAAATTTATTGGACCACGAAACGGTGAAACCGATAAGGCTGAGAAGTATGGACTCTGCATTTGCGTGAATGTAGAAGCAAAATCCAATAGATGTGGCACGAGACAAAGGTTCCCATACCGATCGGTGACTCCGGACGGCTAGAAAAAGATGGAGAATCTTTTTCGCTTATACCCTTCCATGAAAGTAATTTATTTTAATAGTTTATGAAAAAAATTAATCCATTTAGAATGTTTTTAGATTTTGTGTTAATTTCACTGAGTGAATATTCGTTTAACCATTTTAATATTAAACAGCCTGATTTGATTTTGTTGATCTAACATTCATTCAACTTATTATTATTATTATTTTTTTAATTTTTTTATGAACAATGTTTTGATTTGTGTTGAATTTTATACATAACTGAGATTTGAACGTAATGAAATTTGAACTTATGGAGCATGTGATTTGGAGACATAATCGACAAGATATGTTTAGCCAAAATGAAATTACTCACAAGTCACAACGATTATTAATACGTCTTAAAGTTTAGTTTCGTGGAGCAAATTAACTTAATTTGCAGGAATAACTCTGGAATTCTGAACTAATATTTAACAACTTAACATAGATTTTACATTCTTCTAAAAAGATAATTTTAATAATAATTACTAATATACAATGATGAGAACCAACTTGCTATAGTTGTTTGTTCAGTTGATGGATGGATGAAGACCTTTTGGGCGAGTGATGCAGTTGTTGTTCTTTCTTTTTAGTTGTTGTTTTAGATGTGGCTTGAATCTGTGTAGACCTATTTTTGTTTTTTCTTGCTTTTCTTTCTTTTTGGATCATGGCTTGTGATCTTAACTAGTCTTTGTTTGTTTGTTTGGCATCAGAAAGTATGCTGGTCACCTTGTTTTGGGTGACTTTTTTTCAAAAAAAAAAAAATTGCTATAGTTGTTCTCTTTTTATAGGACAATGCACATTGAGTGAAAAAAATCATATGTTGGAAATTTGAGTTCTTATAAACATTTAATTTAAAAGTAAATTGAAGGCTTTTGATTCAATTTATATTGTTTAGAATGTTTAAGATGGGAAAAACGAACTATGTAATAACGGTTATGGATGTGACGAAAACTGCAACCGCATCAACCCCAATTATTATCATCCAATCTCTAGAAAACACGAATGAGAAAATTATACAACTTAACAAGGACACGAGTCAACATTATTAAATAGTGTATTTTAATTGTACGAGGACAGATGTTGATCTTCGTCATATTTAGCGTTCATGAACTAATCAATCCCACTTCATATTTAAAACAGTTTCTCTATTAAATCCCGACCTCACAATCTCGGATCATTGAATCGCATGACGTGGCAGCCCTCACATGGTCGGCTCATTCACCGAACCAATTCGCTACAGTTGTTCTCTTTTTATAGGAACTGGAGATGTCCATTTTATTTAAAGATTATCCTTATATTTAATGTCCAGCTAGAACGTTTATAACTTCTGTATCACCTAAAGATGAAGTCGCTTGATCATATTTTTCACGTGAGTAAAGACCAAAGCCTGTGCAGATTTAAGAAGAAAAATTATATTTGTAAGACATCCGAGATCAAAAGTTTTTTTTTTTCTGAGAAATACAATAAAAAAAAAAAGAATTAACACTTAGAAAACGTGTTCAAGTATGGCGCTTCTTAGATGGACACTAAGTTTGAATTGATACTTTCAAAGTCAACTTTACTATGATAAAAAGAAATAATTTTCTTTCTTTCCTGTTAACTTCAAATATAAATTGGAGCAACAACAAAAATAATGAAATTTATGTTCCCATGCAAAAACTAAAATGCATATAAGATGTTCCTGAAATAAAAATAAAATTCAAGTCAGATTACATATTTACTTACGAAAATATAAAATTGAGATAATATTTCCTATTAAAGTAAAAAAAAAATGAAAGAATACATTACTTTACTGATAAATTAACATTATTAATCTTGTGCCATGATTGATTTCTAATTACTAAATTTTTTTCGTCGGTCTTTTTAGTGGTATAAAATATCACTGGCTTTAGGCTCTACAATTGAGTTCCATTTAAAAAATAATAAAAGAGATCTAATTGAAATATAATATAATAATATAAATTTATTGTATTGTTGAACACGCCATCCTACTTGTTTAATAGTCTAATATTAACAACCAAGACAGCGACAGGAGATCTCCTTTTCTGAAAGTCTGGAGGAGTAAACGGAACCAAAAATGAAAACAACAGAGAAAAATCTGGAAAAGGTAAAATTGGCTTTTTACCGTGATGCAATCCAGAAAATATCTATCGGCTCACAAATTTTGTCAAAGCGACGTGGCAGGCATCCCACTCTTCCGTCAACACGTGTACGGTATCAGCCCCATGCGATTCTGACACGTGTTTCATCTCTCTCTGATTACTCGGTATATAAACACCATGGCGCGTCTCTTTCCTTTCATTGATTCGGTTCTTTACTTTCTGTTTGTAGCTAGAGAGAAAGAGAAGAAAATTTGAAGAAGGGAAGGAGAGATTTATGGGAACTTCTTTGCTAATGAGGCAACAATCCATTGAGCTTGAACCAAGAACTCTTACATTAGAGGAAATTAATTGCGCCAGAGTATGTTTCTACCCATTTTATATTTGTTTTCATCTATATATTGAGCATCTTTTATGCATCATTAATTATAACACATATTTGCTCGATCTCTCACATATGTTATTTTTTCTTCATTATGTCAGGAGGCAGCATTATATGTGCTAAGCACAACAACACCAGAGAAAGCCATCAGTATCTTCACAGAGGTGAGTTCTCTAAAAACTAAAATACAGTTTTCTTAAAAAGGATAACAAGATCTAAGAATCCTCCATGTTTTCTTTGTATCTATGGAGTATTGATTAAATTTTTCTTCATGGCAGGGTTTGAAGCCTGTGTTAAATGCACAAAGAGATGATGATGATGATGATTCTGATCAGGAAGAAGATGATAATTTTGAATGTGACTGTTGTATGAGATGCCATGCAGAATGTTTGCGAGTGCGAGATATTGCGACGGCTCCTTTTTGATCTTTAATCTTCTATTTATTTATTTATTTTCTCTTTTGACTGCTTTTCTAATTTTTTACAAACTTGAAAACATTGTATATTACGAGTAGTAGATGTGAAATTATAGAGTTGTAATGAGCTAATGTATTCGGTGAATGCTTTTATTTTTATTTATTTTTTTATTTATGGCCTATGGGTGTGAGGGAGGGTGACTGGGTGAGGGTATTTTAGGAGAGGTTTCCCAATTTCTTTGTTAGGTTTTGGGCTACAGATGGCCTTTTCTACAATGTTCCTTTTTTTTTTTTCTTTTCTTTTTGTAAATAGTGCTGTATGAAAATGTCAAAGGGTCGGTTTACAACATTAATTCGGCGGCGTGTCAATCAAACAATACTATAATGTTAGGTACAGTAATTTTGGATGAAGTCATATCTCCATTTTGAAAAAACAATGGACATTTCAGAAATTTCAGATTAAATATAGTTTAATTTTTAAATTATTTAGCTACATTAAAAATTCATTTGACTATGAAAAATTATGTGTGCGCTCATAAAAATGTAAAGGATTTAAAGATGTAAATTTTTTTAATTATAGACTTAGAAAATATTTTAAATAATTTTATGAATCTCATAAAATTTAATATGCATACAAGTTTCTAAAATTGTTTGGAGGCCTTGAATAAATCATTTGGCTGTGAAAATTTATGTACTTGCTAAAAAATATATGAACAATTAATTGATGTAAAATTTTAAAATTACAAATCTATAAATATTTTAAATAATTTTTTGAATCTCACAACAAATGAATTTCAGTAATTTCATCAATGTCATTAGATTTTTAATTATTCTAAGATATTTACAACTTTATTAGTGTATGAAATTTTATATAAATGATGTGAAGATTATAACAAATTCAATCGTGCCATTGAGTTATTTTTAATTTAATGATATAATTATATGAAATATGGAATATGGTTGGTGCTTTTAAAATTATTTGAGGACATTTATTAATTCAATTGACCATAAAATTTTATATCCTTCATAAAAAAATGAAATACCCTACAATATAAAATTTCATAGTTAAAGAGTTCTAACATATTTTTGTCAAATTTCTAAATCTGATTACTCAATTCTATTGTTTCATAAATATAATTTTGTTTTTCATTGTTTCTAAACCTTTCCAAAATTTGTTGATTTATAAAATTTTATATACGTAAGATAACCAATCTAATTTTTTTACTCCTCCTTAATTGACATAACAAAACACCACGCGCGAAGCGCGTAACAAAATACTAATTTTTTCATCTAAATTGTAAATATTTTATTTTTTTCTATTTCGAGACACAAATTATTTTTAACACAACATTTTTCCTGAAACATTTAAATATGACTATTAGTAATTATAATTATCTTAAAATAATATATTCTTATGATATTATATGAATCAACAAAAATTATATGAAATCAAAGTGATATAGGTTTTTCTTTTCTACATTTCTTTCCACTTTTGTTTAGTTGTTTATAAGATTTTTCTATATTTGTTTGTATTAAATTTTGTGGATTGTCTTCAAAAATTACGTAAATAAATTAATGTTTTTTAGAGTTTTAATATATTAATTTATCTATCAATATTTACATAATTTAAATGATATTCATTGATAGATGTATCATGTTAATCAAGTTCATCCTTCGTGTATTATTTTTCACTTTCCCACCTCCAAACTTAACTGGCCAGACATCAATAACACCTCACATGCGAAGCGCGTATACAACGCTAGTTTCCTTCAATTTTTATCCGTCACTTCTACGAATGTTATCGTATTCATGGCTAATTACTTTCATATTAATTATAGCAGTTATTAACTGAACTGCAGAATTACAAAAGTTGGATCGACCTTTGATTATTCACAGACAGGGCTGTACAAGGGGTAAAAGAAAACACGATCCGTTAAAAAAAAGGTTCAAACGTTATTCGGGTTGGATTAGATTTTAGTTTTATTAGGATCAGATTTTAATTTTATTAAACCGGTTTTACTGGATTGAGTTATATTTTTATTTTTGATAATCTAATTTGTATCCGATTCATTTAGTTTGGATTAAAAAGTTTTAATCTATATGCAAAAAAGAATTGTATTTTTAGTTTGAATTTTAATAATTAGTGTAGATGATTTTTGTAGGTTGTTTGCTAACTGTGCTATTTTTGTTTTATGAATCTTATTTGTCAAGAATATTATGTGCTAAGTCATTTTTATTTTACATGTAGATATGATTTTGTAGGTTGTTGGCTAACGGAGCTATTTTTTGTTTTATGAATGTTATTTGTCAAAAATATTATGTGCTAAGTCATTTTTATTTTATTTATGTGATTATTTTTATTTTTTACGATTGAGATTACAATTCGTTTGATCCGTTTTACTCGTATAATTCATACTAACTCGTATGTTAAAAATTATCTGAGTTGCATTGGTGTATCACTTAACATTCTTTTTCAACCCGCTACAATTAGATTAGGTTGAAATTTTGTTTTAAAAATATTGATCTGTCCCTTATACACAGCCCTATTCACAGATCATAAGCTAGTGGATTGAAACAATTTTCATTCCTGTCAGGTCAGATCGTGTCTGATCCATAGAGGAAAAAATAGATTAACGTTCGACCCGAATTCTTTTTGGCATATACCGAATCTAGAATTAAATTTGGACATTCAGGTATCCGGTTCATCTACTATAAAAAGTGATCCATTTCATACGATCGTTTTTAACAACGAACTGTTTAATATATAATTTTTTAACAAAATTTTATATATTTAAAAAAATATTATATTTTTTGGTATTTTAAAAAATCTAGGACTAGGATACAAATTGTGGACCTAAGATAACAATATTTTTCAAACATATCAAAAGAAGAAAAATTTAAAAGAATATATATAAAAATAATTTTATTTTTTTTATAAATTTTTAATTGTGTACATATTGAATGGTTAAGACTAACTATTTAGGGGGCGTTTGGTTGTGTAGTAAGGGGTTGCATAAGTTAAGGATGCCAAAGTGTTTATGTAGTGTTATGTAATGAATATTTGGTTGTGTAATAAGGATGAGTAACTTAATGCATATATATATTCATGTCAAAAGACTAAAATGTCCTTAAATTTCAATTATTTAATTTGAATTAGAATTATGTATTCATAAGACGTTGTGACCTAATTATTGTTAATTACTTATTATTATAAAAATTAATTATTAATGATAATAATAAATCATTTTTATTATTATGAAATATTAATTTATAATTTTAATTAAATATCATAAACATTATTAATTATTTAACAATAAAAAATTATTATTGATTAATTATTTTTAATTTATTATTATTGATAATTAATATTGCTTGTTAAATATTTTTAATTATTATTTAATTATTATAAAATTAATATTTATTACTAATTATGATTTTTAATAATTATTGTTACTCATTAAATATTATTATTTATTAGTAATTATTAATTATTATAAAAATTAATTATTAAAGATAATAATAAATCATTGTATTATTATGAAATATTAAAAATTACTTTTAATTAAATATTATAAATATTATTAATTATCTAATAATAAAAAATAATTATTGATTAATTATTTTTATAATTAAATCATTATTATTAATAATTAATATTACTTGTTAAATATTATTATTTAATTATTAATTATAATAATTCATCTTTATTGTTAACTATGATTTTTAATAATTATTATTAATTATTTCTAAGGGGTATTGTTGGAAAAAAAAAACTCGACCATTACATAACTTATGCAACCTCTTTAGGTTGCATAAGTTATGCACCCTTAAGACGTCTTATGTAACGGGTGTTTGGTGACTTAATGATGCATAACTTAAGTTATGCACCCTCTAAGTCACAAACAAACGGCCCTTAAGATTTAAAATGTGAAAATGTTCATATTAAACTAACTTCATCCGTTCATATATTAGACACTAGTAATTTTTCAAGCTTCCGATAATGTCTTCTAGCATATTTTCAAGAAGAAAGAAAATATAGGATAATTTCTTCAGTTATAATTTGGTTCACAAGTAATGATCACATCTCACAAATACAAGCAATGTACGACATATTTTAAAAATTAATAAAACTGAATGGGCGGCCGTAAATATCTCAGGAATTTGACACTATGCACAGATATCTAGATAATTCAGGGTTCAAACATGTTCTTAAATACACAATGGAGCCGAAATTCAACAATTGCACTGATTAATAGTGAAATTCCAAGTATATCGTTTCCAAATTAAAGGATGGCAAATTAATACTCTGCTACTGGTAACAATCATTAATACTAACGGTACAGACTGCTCTGTACCAAATTATATGCAGAAAATGCCAGTATCATTAACACCAAAAGAGACGCATAATAATAGGTATGAGCTGTAAAAGTGATCAAACCAGTTTTGGTATATTCGATCATATGATATTCAGCTATGATAATTAACCAATTATACGATTAAAATATATATCATATATTTGTTGCTCATTGCTTCACTCAACAACAAGACATCCTTCCTGAAAATGTGATGCAACCGGCTCAAACATATTTCCATCCAACATAGCTGCTTCCTCTGCTCTCTCTTTTTCTTCATTGTTGACCTCAAATTTGCTCTCTACCACACCAATTGCTGCAAAAATATATTCCTTCACTTCTTCAAACCTCTCATCAGAGAGAGACACCTCAGCCAGGAGACGCCATGCTGATGCCTCTGATGCCTCATCATAATCTTTTCTTCGTTTGAGCACGATGTGGCCGCTTATCTCCCAAACAGCCGGGTTTACTTGGGTGTCGAGAAGTTCCTGGCTTACCTCTCCTAATGCTTGTTTCTCGGCATAGCACTAGAAAAGTAAAGAATTTAGTAACAGGAATAAATAAAAGATAGTTAGCTATCAGTTCCCTAGCTATAGAACAATTTTAAAGCTAAATGATTCTGATTTTTCTGCCATTTGAGAATTTCTAATTCAACATTAAGGCGATTCAATTATTTAATCTTAACACTTTTGGTGCTTCATAGTGAATAGGAAATTGTCTCAAGCTAAACTAATCACTTTGTGTTATGTCTGTCAAGTTGACACCAACAAACGTTCCTAAAGTAAAAGGGCTATGGTGTTGAAGAACTAAATGAAAATTTGTACTTAAATTTCACTTGGCAAATCAGTTCCTGATAAAATTCTGCATATAAACCGTTAAGTTTTACCAGTACCTGGGGAAAGAGGTAAATCTGATGGCCACGATCAGAGATGAGCACGTTGAAAGGAATATTGTTTTGTTGTAGACATATGCAAGCTTTGGACACCACATCAGCAAGATCGCCGATGGTATTGCCTTCTGAGAAAACCAGGCCCCTGACTGGATAGTTCATCAATCTCGAGATCTTGACACCTTTCTCTGATTCTCCCAATCCTCGTTGTGTTATCATCTCGATCTGTGCTTTTTCCACTGGTAATTGTATGTTCAAATAATAAGCCTGAAAATATATGAAAAGTACCAATTGAGCTTTATACTTTACATTTTTGAAAAAATTCACAAATAACAAAAAATATATGCTAGTCATAATAGATTACATTTTATAAAATAATTACACCAATCATTTATTGTATTTGCAAATCGAAGCCCACAGTTTGCGCATGTGCTTGTCTGTAACTGACAGTCATAATTAGCATCCGATGGCTAAAGCTTATAACTGGTATTCATACATCATTTATTTGCTTCTAATTGCTTTGTTGCAACGAATTATCTCCATGTAGAATTCAGTAATTTAGGTATAGTTGAATCAATGTCAGTAATCTTTCAAATGATTTAACAATATGTTTTCGTAGTTTCAGTAAAAACATAGGCCAAATTTACAATGACTATTACCATCTAAAAGGTAGAAATGCGGAGAGTACGTGTACCTGGAAATGGAGGTGATTGATGGTGGCAAATGCACCGAGACTGTTGTATCCAAGGCGGAAGTAAGGATTGGAAGCCTCAGCTGCCATGTGAAGAGCCAGTAGGATGCCGTCTTGATCAATCTGCTGCGGAACACAGTCGAGCACACGTGGTATGAGCAACATGTGTCCATATTCGATTGGACTCACCTAATAAAGCATTCATAACAACCGCATCAGAAGTCATTTCAATCGCATCAATTTTGTGATAACACAAAAACAATTGTGAAAATTGAGCTAGGTAGTAGGTACATAATGTGTAAATACGTGTATGTTAGTGCAAGAATGCATGCAATTGTAGCAGAAATACAAACCCTTTGAATATCAAATATAAGTAAATGGTCGTACATTTATTGCAACAACATTAGGAGCCATGGCAGGGTCGACCCCGGCTCTCTCCAGAAAGTAGGATTTCTCTATCAGGCCTCCATTTTGGAATTGAAAGAGCACCTCCTCCTGGCCAACTTTTGTAAAGTTGAACTTGGCAGGGTCAAACGGTTGCAGCACCTGATCCACACGAAACTCAGTTGGTCGCTTTTTCAGGTGCCGGCCTTCATTCAGCTGAGCTATGAAGCCTTGTGGGCCTGGTATCACCTTTGTCTCACATGCTGTCACATCGTACCGAAACAAGCCCTGCCTCATTCGCTCCTCCCACTTCAGAATTCAGACAATTTATAAAGCAGACGAAATAATATTTTGAAATAATTAACAATGTTGTTATGCATCATGCATTGCATTCAGTATGATCACAAACAATGAAAGAAATAGGAAAAAGAATATAAAAAATTCAAAATCATCTATTTCGTAACTTTTTTTCCTCCACATAATTCTTCTTGCATACTGGGTTGGCATTGTGTATTAAGTATTAACAAATTATCTATTGGAGACTTTTTGCATGATTATTGACTCCACTGTGAATTAGTTTGGTAAATATTAACAAATTACCTGGGCAAGCAGAAGTTCTGAGAGGAAGGATTCAGATTTAGGCGAATTCAGATTGGAGCTGAAGGTGTATAAGGGGAGATTTGAGACTGCACAGAATTAATTTGACAAGGGTTACTTAATTACTTTGTTACTGATATTATTAATTTTGTCTCAAGTAACGAAGAACTTGGTAATATTGCTATCTGTTTTCAATTTGAAATGGAAAATCATACTAAGCCTAATTCGGATAAAACAAGGAAACTGTCTGGATTTTTAATCACCTGTAAAATTTTTTCTCTAACCTCTATTAAAATCTGGATTAGACATGAGAAAGTTAGTAGAGATATGCTTGACAGAATTACAAAATTGAATTTACCATGCAAACAACATTTTCCAAGACAATTGCGGCCACACCCGACTGCCTCTGTTGACATCTCTTCTTGGTAGTTTGACATCACTGTCGGAACTCTCTTAATTTTAAGCATTTTCTCTAGTATTATTATCAGAACTTAATATAAAATTTGTTTCTGGAGTAGCAGAACACTTAAGAAAGGGGCCTTGCTTTTCTTAATAACAAACTTAAATAGGCCGCCAGCGACGAGGCAAAGGATGTCAGAGGGGCTTCAACCGGCGGCTCCAAAGAAAATGTTGCGGCCACCGTGCAAAGCTGGAATGCAGGTTGATAGAGTTATATGGTGTAGTTTTCATTAGCAGCATGCACAATATATAAGAAGAGTGATGACTTATTAAAAATATATATAAGCTGGCAAAAACATTTGCCAATATTTTTAATTTAATAAGGCTCGTTATTGTCTGCTCATTATGCAAGTCAACAAGTAGTCTTATTATTATTTTCGAAGGCCGTCACTGACATTTTTTTTTTTTATTGAGGTTGATCTTATTTTAATTTATGGCCCCTGGAGAATAATAAAATCAGAGGTAGAATGAAATTTGGAGAGAATGATAACAATAATAATAATCGGTCTGATTCTTTGATATGACAGTTTAGTCGACCATTTTTTTTTAAAAAAAAAATTGAGAATAATTGCAACTTTTGCAAGGCTGCTGTTTCCCTGGAAAGTCACGAACATTTTCATTTGTTATTAAGAGATACTTTTCAGGAATCTGGAGTATTTTATTTGGATACTTATTCAAGCTTTCACGAATTATTATTCCAGACTTCATGGCAGCCGTATACTTTTGTGTTTTTGCTTTGCATCCTTTTCACACCTGCAACTTATGTTTTTCCCATTAGTTTTTCCTTCAGGCCTTTGGAAAAAAAAAAAATAATATGCATATTTCAAGTTGGAGTTCGCTTCGACTTTTGTGGACTACATATTGGTCTAACACGGGGATGAGATGTGAGATTAAACAAGCACGAGGCCAGTGATTCTGGCATTCTTTTTAGATGGAATGGATTCAATTCTCGTTGAATGCGAAAGAAAAATACACACAGTTAATATGTCTCTCTAAATAAATAGTTTTATTTTTTTTTAAAAAAAATTCATTTATTGACAACCAAAATAATTAAGCTTACCATTGTGATCTTTTTTTTGGAAAAAAAAGGACATCTCAAGATGCGATACCCCTGCTTCATTAAGCAAAAAAAAAAAAAAAAAAAAAAAAAAAAAAAAAAAACGAGTTTACAATCAAAACAGAAAGTAAAAGCTTGAGAAACTATCCCTATACAAAAAACGAGCTTACCATTGTGAATTTGTGATCTCATTCCACAAACTCTTTACTCTTATTATTTGAAGAACACGTATTGACTATTGAGAGATTCTTAAATATTTTATCTTTCTTACAACATTAAAGTTAACAAGAATACAATAAGATACTTCATTCATTAATTTTTCATGGTTTGGGGGAGGACTATTCTAATTATGCTTTTAAAGTAATATTTTTCCTGGTTATCTTTCTAAATAATAACGAGCATTTGTCTTTCTGATAAATTATATTTCGGATAACATAAGCTCCCAAGATTGTAATTTTTCGAGAGAAGGAAAATAGAAAATACAAAAATGAATAATATTTTGGCAATAATGTTAGTCAATCTGTGAGACAGGATAATAAAATTGCGAATCTGTTTGATATTCAAGTATCATTAACACTAAAGAATATCATTAAGTAAGCCTGATATTGCGCGAGTCAATAAAACGAATAACAATAGAGGTCGTTCATCAATTCTTGACACGCTACATGATAGGTTCGTTTAAAATGCAACATGAATTCGTATCGCAGAGAACAATTTTTTATATATAAATAAGAGGTCATACTCAATAACATATAAAAACAATAGTATTTGACAATTATATTGGAGAGAAAAGTGGACACGGTTGTAACAATATAATAATTAATATGTAGGATTATAGAAAAGCTATTAATTTGCTTTGATGTAATAATTTGATAGTAATTTAATTTTATAGAAATTAATTGGCTTAACTCGACTTTAATATCACTTCAATCAAACGTGTTTGCAGCATCTATTCGACATAGAGCTTACACTTTTTTCCCGATTAATTTCAATAAAAACATGTACTATATATATATATCTCAATGAAGAAAGTGATGACTAATTAAAATAAAATAAGTCAGCAAGTTGTTTTTCTTTTTATTATTTTTTTCAAGGGCTGCCATAGGCATTTTATTTTAATTTATAGCACCTGGAAGATAAAATAAATGGGAAGTTTATATGAAATTTGGAGAGTGAAATTATAATAATAGGTCTCATTCATTGTACCACAGTTTCATCAAGCAACCTTTTTTTTAGAAGAATAATTTTAAGGCAGCTCTTTTCCTGAAATAGTCAGGCGCATATTCATTTGTTGTTTGGAGATACTTTTCATTTTCAGGAGTAAATTATCCTGGATACTAATTGAAGCTTTCACGTTTATATTATTCCAGACTTTATGGCATCGGCAGCCATAAAGTTTCACATTTATGCTTGTTTTATTATACCTTTTAAACTGGCTGACTTAAGTAGTTTTTTTTTTTTTGCGTTTTTTTTTTAATCCTTCATGCATGTCTTTGAAAACAAAAGTGCATACATCAAGTTTGATTTTAATGTGAAAATTGAACAACAATTACCAGGTACCTCCGAGCAGCTTCATCCCGGTTTAATTACCCACGAAAATGGGGGAAAAAAAAGTGCGCTGTACCTATGATCTTTAGAATTTAGGAGAGAGACTACATGAATTATAGAATTTTATGAATATTATTTAATTTAATAAAATAATATTTTTTAATTAAATATCTGAAAATAATATCGCTCTATTTCTCTGTCTTCTTCAATTAATACCTCTCAAAGACTATGCACTGTAATTATATGCGAATAAATTCAGCACCTCCTTTATTTCTTAATTAATAAGGAATGTTTTGCTTTTTCTTTTTCTTTTTTTTTTTCTCTCTTTTGCATTATATCCAGCTCTGTTTAAAAGTAGAGCGCAAATAAAAGACTTCAAAGTTCCTCCCAAAAAAAAAAAAAAAAGGTTTTGACAATATTTTGGATGATACAAAATATACAGTCGTTTTCAAAACCTATTATGGAAGTTCAAAGCTTTGTCTAAACTTTTGTAAGACTTTTTCTCTGAATCAACTCATAACCAAAGATAATCTAATTAAGAGAGGTTAGAATATGAATGCATTATGAGTCTTATTCTCTGCTATTTAAGTTGGGATGATGAATAATCTTTTCTGCATCTGTTCTTTACCTAATCACTGTGACTCTCTTGGGGCTCACCTCAACATTTCAATCGCAAACTTCTTAATGTGGAAGCATGACCAAATAATAATAGAGAACTTGCAAAAATCATATAACATTTTTTCTGAATTTATGCTGAACCTTGGACATCGTTTTGTTGACATTGTAAAGCACATGAACATACAAATTTTTTTTCCTATTGGAGGTGCAGTCAGCCTCCTAAGCAAAGCAGAGTTCAAAACAAAAAATTGATTGATATATTGCCAAATTATGTCGGTTTTGTTTATCCACGCATTTTGATTTAATGCGAATGTTTGTTTATCTTTATAAATAATTTGTAATATGGCACTCGATTAATTTGTATTTAATAGTCATTTAGTAAAATTATGAGTTGGTAACTTGATACATGGTTTTCACAAAAAATAGAAGGATTCCTATTGTCTATATGTTCACATTAGAAATCTAATATTCACATGAGTTTACAGTTTTTCATATTTTGATTGATTTTCAGCTCGTTCTAGATCTGGCTATGTTTATAATCAAATTTGAACTAACAACATCAGTCAAATAAGCTTGATAGGTTGATAGCTCTATTATAATTACATTGAGGGGGGTTGAGAATCCAATTGCCACATAAAATTCAGCTCGTCAACTATTACCAGGTGCACGCACATGTTATGAATAACATGTAAGAAGTGTTATCGTACAACATATCACATACATGATAAAACAAATAAAAGTGATTATAAGAAATCGAATACCGTAGCAACAATTTACTCAAGAGTCTAAAAAAATAAATTGCGATTGAGCTTTGCGTAAACTGTACCAGGCCCATCGCCTGGTGGGCTCCTATGAGCTACAAACAGAAGGACAGAAGGAAAAGAAAAAAACATTTTCTCTAGAAATTTATGCAAAGATGGTTACATTTACCAATAAAGGGAATATGTTACATTTACCAATTACCATCAATTTATTTTAGAAAGTGATCATTCAGCTATCAAAACTATTAAAATAAAATTATATACATACTCTTGATAGTGTACAAGAAAAAAGAAAACAAATATTATATCTCAAATTTGATCGACATCAAGCAGTTTGAAAAATTGAGGATTTAAATTCAACAAAATTATTAAAATCAAATGTTTGATTTCCCAGAAACAATTCTACAAGGCAAACTTAAATTTATTATAACATCCTTATATAAACTCCATTACATTCAATAATCTGCACACAATGCAAGTAACAGCACCTGCATACCATCACAACAAACATATTACTAAAGCATTAAGCAAATACAAACCATCACCAACACAGCAACATTTACTAAAGCATGTTTGTTATTTTTTACTTTAAGCAAACTTAGGTAACAACCAAACCTATAATACACAAATCTTCACTGGAGAACAAGGCAACCTTCCTGAAAGCACGGCGTTACCATCGGCTCAACAACATTTCCATCGAATTGCTCTTCTTTTTCTTCATCCTTTTTCACCTCATCTTTCATTTCGACCAGACCCGTCGCATCAAAGATGTATGCCTTCACTTCTTCAAACCTCTCTTCTGAGAGAGATACCTCAGCCAGAAGGCGCCATGCAGAGGCCTCTGACGCTTCCTCATAGTCTGTCCTTCGTTTGAGCACGATGTGACCACTGATTTCCCAGACTGCTGGGTTCACTTGTGTGTCGAGAAGCTCTTGACTTACCTCTCCCAAAGCTTGCTTCTCAGCGTAGCACTACAAAAGGGATTAAATAGGCTTTGTTAAGGACTATCAATAATGAAAAGATATATTTGCAGACAGAGAGCTCATTTCAAATTTTTGAAAATCTCTGTTTTTCCTATCAGTAAGAAGGTGAAATGTTCTGGTCTTAGACTACAACCAGTTGGTATTTAATACAATAGGGTTCCACGAAGAGGAAAATAGTAATTTTCCAATATATCTATTGATCCTTCATAGTTCCAAACCTAAACATTGCTGCTAAATCATGAACCAACAGGCAGCGATAGGGCCTCACAATCATCCAATAATCTACGTTGTAACAAAAGCTGGTGATATTATATAAAAAAAAGCTCGTTCGACATCTCTATAGAGGTATCTAAACAATAAATTTGAAATTATCTATACCTGTGGAAAGAGGTAAACCCGACGACCACAATCAGATATAAGCACATTGAAGGGAATATTGTTCTCTTGGAGACAGATACAGGCATTGGCCACTACTTCAGCAAGGTCATTTATGGATTTTCCCTCTGTGAAAACAAGGCCTCTGACAGGGTAGTTTACCAACTTAGAAACCTTCACACCATTCTCTGACACACCACTTTGCCCTGCTAGGGTTATCATCTCAGTCGTTGCCTTCTCCACAGGGAATTGTACATTCAAGTAATAGGCCTGCCAGAATAATCATCAGATCATTTCAACATTAATTAAAAAAAAAAAAATCAACATCAAGTTTGGCAAATTATGATTTTCTTCTGGATATGTAAATCTGAAATCAAATAAGAAAATATTCATAAATCACAGTAAAATTTTGTGATATTCGGGATAATGGTTCCATATATTTTATGAGTATCTTGATATTTGTAAATGTTGTGGCTATTACAAGTCAAAAATAAGGGCTAAGGCACTCAAGAAATGACAGATTATATTTGTAAATTTGACAAAAGTAATCACCTTCATAACTGAGTGAATCATTTAAACAACATTACCAAAAAAATACAGCTAGGCACTATGATTTAGTGAATAACAAATGGCAAAACTTCTCTACTGTAGCAATTAGGGAAACAGACAATATGTCATCTTTTACTTAGATGATGCATTTTGAGTATCATTCCATTACAAAGCAAACGCTGAAAACATGATTTTGTAATTTTTCAAATAACTTGATGGATGACCAATTAGTTTTCAGATTGCACCAAGACTTGATACACAGCGTATCTAGATTACAGAGAACATATCTACAATGTTTTTTTTTAAAAAAAAAATTTGATAAGTAATATGTCTGTTACCATCTAATGTGAAAAACTGAAAAATTTCAAATTCACTGGGCTGGGACCAGCCTCTAATGGTCCCCTGCATTGGCTTTATTCACTTTGGAACAAGAAAGGGACTTTTAAGATGTCAATTTCATTCTGAGAATATACCTTTTCATAATCCGGCTCAATTTGTCCAAATTATTTCAAAATGTTTTAAAATATTAGTTCTGAAAAATTCGTGATACTAGTTATGATGAGATAATGCCACTTTGCAAAGTCATACTGTTACAATGTACCCAGAAAAAAAAATTTTTTTTATTACCTGGAAGTGGAGGTGATTAATGGTGGCAAATGCACCAAGACTGTTGTAGCCCAGACGAAAGTAAGGGTTCGAAGCTTCAGCCGCCATATAGAGGGCCAGTAAAAGGCTCTCTTGGTCAATCTGCTGTGGGTAACAGTCCAGCACACGCGGTATCAGGAGCACATGTCCGTACTCAATTGGACTCACCTACATATTATCCCAAAGCAAACCAAGAAAATTTAATTAAGAGCATGAAGGAGGTGGCTATCATTCGTAATCGTACAGCAATGAATGCTTAAATATCAAAAGTCGGCAACACAGCTCTGTTTTATGAAAAAGTCCCAGAATCAATGCTTAAGTACTATATGCTAAGTGCAACTGTTTTGCTGGTTGAAATGAAAGAGACACTCTTCCTTCCCACAAATATTTCCAAAAGCATGGAATTTTTTCTTAATAAATCACCATCAACCCTCTCAAGACATGCTATTGTACCAACTAAAAAAAGTTGCCTGCCAAAGGCGACTTTTATGCCTTAAGAGAAGAAATAAGCACACCCGACACAAAAAATCGTATTAACAAATTAAACAACCAGGGTTTAAAGTCGAAATATTCTTACATTAATTGCAACAACATTAGGGGCCTTGGTAGGTTCCACAGAAGCTCTCTCCAGAAAATACGAGTTGTCGACTGCATCTCCATTTTCAAACTGGAAGAGTACCTCCTCCTGCCCGACCTTGGTGAAGTTGAACTTGGCTGGGTCAAACGGTTGCAACACCCGGTCCACACGAAATTCAGTGGGCCGCTTCTTCAGGTGTCGGCCCTCGTTCAGCTGGGCTATGAAGCCTTGTGGGCCTGGTATCACCTTCGTCTCGCATGCTGTTACGTCATAACGAAACAGGCCTCGCTCCATCCTCTCCTCCCACTAAAGAAAATTTAAAATGAAACGAAACAATTATGGTTTAGTGACCTGATGAGCATCTAATAGATAGTGGGTTTCCTTTTAAGGAAAACAAAAGGATTTAAAGCAATCTATCCCATCTCTAAATGCCCTTTTCATATACTGTTATGGATACATTATACCATTACTCGATAAAACATAATTATTGAACTCATATACCCATTGTTGTTGGCATCACCTTTTGAACCTAGTACCTACTGTTATAATTTTTTAATCCAGTAAACATAATTTCAGTACAGTCCATGCTTCACTGCAATGTTTCTTGAAATAACACTTCACTGGAAATTATACTCCTGTACTCGTGTTTGCATTTTGGCATAGCTTTGAATTGAACTTTTTAATGTGCTTGTTAACAGCACCTTCAATGAGGCTTGAATTGATTTTGACATGTTGCTTATTGTCAATAATTACTATATACCTGTGCAAGGAGAATTTGGGAAAGGAAAACATCCGATTTTGGTGAATTCGGGCTGGAGCTGAAGCCATAAAGTGGAAGCTTTGAGACTGCATATGATTTTTTTTATAAAAGAAAAAAAAAGAAACACAATTAGAAATAAGAGATGTAACAGATAGCTTAAATTATTGGGGAAAAACTAACAAAACTTGATAGACAGTGATTTGCACAAGGTTATAGGAGCTCTACGAAAAACACATAAAAAAATAATGTGAAGACAGAATCGTCCCTCACAAAAGACCCATAATTAAAATAATCATCTTGAATAAAACAAAGTACCATTAAACAAAGTCTCAAGTGTGTACTAACTGTCTATCCCAATATCCCAATCCACAAAGATGTTCACCTCTTACTAACAAATTAAACAACTATTGACCGACTCGGCGCCATAATAAACTAGAATTGACTAAGATTGAATAAAACATGATAAAAGAATTTACCATGCAAACAACATTTGCCAAGACAGTTACGGCCACACCCAATCGGCTCGGCGGACCCCTCTTTTTCCTCCTGATAATTGGACACGACGGTCGGCACTCTCTTAATTGTAAGCATCTCCTCTTTTAACAAGATCTCAAATATATAACTCTTATAGTAGAAAGTAGGATTCTAGCTAGAACTAGGAATTGAAGAGAAAAGGACTAAACTAAAATAAGAATCTAAGAGGAAGGGATGAGGAGGAAAAGGAGACCGCCGCCGGCGAGAAAGAGGAGGTCGGAGGGGCTTCCACCGGCCGAAGGGAGGGCACCACGACCACCGTGAGGAGAGGGGCTGCGGTTCTTCTCCAGTAAGAGCTTACGACCGGAGATCTCCACTTCGGGGGAGTAGGAGCCGGAGGAGAGGAGGTGGTGGGGTCCCCACCCGTCGGACGCAAGGTGAGCCGTGATTACCCAATTCGAACTTCCTTTTACAATTTGTTGAGAGCTCTTTAGAGAAGCTTTCCTTCTTCTTCTCTTCTCTAATTCTCTTCTCTAACGATAATGGCTTTGTATAGGTTTCTCTGTGTGGTGTTGAGACAAGGAGGGAATTGCGGACCAGGAGGGTTATTATAGGAAGCCAAAAGGAGGAGGTGGTGGTTGGTTGCGCTGCACTTCTCCTGTTCTAATTTAATTTTCCTCTTTATTGGTTTGTTTGAACCGTTGGATTAGGATCTGAATTATTTTAGATATGCTGGAGCTGTCCGTTTGTTGAAGGGATGAGTAGGTTTAATTTATAAAGAGAGGCTAGACGAACAAGCAAAGCTACCGAGAAATTGGTCAGATTTGGGTCAAACTTGTTGGGACCCAGATACAGTGACTTTTGTTCCAATAGAACAGGTCTATTTAGGATTTGTGTGGAGGCTGGAGAGTGGGAAACGAGTGAAGGGCTGAGAATCTGAGCTCAGATCCTCCGGACTGTGTTGCATGAGGTGAACTTTCCACTGATTTTTTTTTTCATATTTATCTATAAATAGGTTTCTTATTAAATTAGTTAATTTTATTGCTGCCTTTTACTGGAGGGGATCTCGGCAGTATCTATTGTAATTCTAAGGAAAAAAAAATATAGAATATGCTTTTTAAAATCAATTGACTGGTCCAGATTCCAGATTGTATGAATCCCATCAATTCTAAAAATTCAATATAAATAAAGAAAATTGCAATGTAAACTTTAATTTTTAATTAAAAATCCACAAAAAAAATGACTGGTCCAGGTTCCAGAATGTATGAATCCGGTCAATTCATTGATAAATAAGGATATTTCAATGTAAAATTGATTTTTTAATTAAAATTTCTAAAAAATTATAAAAAGGATGCTTTCGTATATAATTTCTCCATTATTATATAGGTTTTTTTTATGAACATTATTATATGGGTTGGTAGTTGTCATTTAAGTATTAGTATGTGGGGACCTGAGAACGGTTCTCTTGCCTCTTTGGGATCAGAGATTTCCCACTTGGTGTCTGGACCTTTTTCTAAAAATTAAATAAGTGGTCTAGATTAAAGCAACCCTCAATTAATGAATGGACAGAATCCTAATTGTAAGTCGGAACAATTCTAACAACTTTTTTGAGTTAATAATCTTATTTTTTGAAGAATTCGGCAGGGATATTCAACACAACATTTTTAAAAGGGTAGGCTTTTTTAATTTTTTTTTAAAAATTGTTCTATAGGATCAAACATTGTCAGTAAATAGTTTTCTACTATTTTGAAGAATTATTTGTTAATATTAAAACTATTTTTATAGCACCTAATTTTACTTTGTAACAGAATTATGTAGTTATTAAAATTAAGTTATGCTTTAATTTAATCTAACTTTAGGACATTTCTCGTCGATCAAGTGGCACCAAAAGTGAACCATTATTTTTATGTAAACAGCAAAAAGTATACGCAACATTTCACTTTTTATTTTTCACAGCGTTTTTGCTTATCATTGTTGTTAAAAAAATAAATATAGTTACATGTTTTTCTAATTATTTTACATGCTATTTCTGCCAAATCCTCTGATTTTTTTTTTCCAGAATAAATTCCCAGCTTAGCATAGACTTACTTCTCTTAATTTTGCATAAAGTTAGCTATTCGTATCTGAAGATCTAGTATAAATTAAAACGTTTCTCAAAAAGAGAAAAAAAGGTATAAATTAAAACGCTTTTCAAATTAACTTCCGTTATAAGTACTCCACATATGAACAATAACAACTATGCATTATGCAAATATATAATCAACTCTCAAATTATATTGTATAATATTTGTGACTCGAACTTTTAAACGTTATTGGATCATCGACAAAATTCCAGTTCATTACTATGGCAGTGTATTCTAGCGTAAGCAGTTCAAAATAATTTTTCTTCGGTCCAAATATCCACATTGCATCAAAATCATCCCAAAAGATAAAAAAAGAAGCACAGAATAAAATGCGTCGAATGCTCATATTAAGTTTGCAGAGCTCGTAGATTATTTTTTAATAATACTTCCTGTCTTTTGTGTGTTTATTACTTTATTTAGATTAATAAATATTTGACGGCTTTGCAGGTGATTTTATTATTATGTGTGTGTGTGTGTACGTGTGTGGTTATTATTATTATTATTATGACTTTCTTATTCAGAGTTCATGGTAATGCCTATGGATTTGGAGGGGGAAAAAAAACTTGCAGTCCTTCATTAATTCCCTAAAGATTAAACAGGACATAAATATTTATTAAAAGAAATAAGGTCCAAATTCTAAAATAATTAACTGGCTATTTGAGTGGTCCTACGCCATATTCACAACGAATTCTCTTTTAATGTGCAATTTTTCGTGAATTTTACAAATCCCTCGTGTTCATGTTTGCAAAGCTTTGGAAATATTACATTTGCAGTTTTAAATTGTCCAATAATGTTCGGAATTAAGTTTTGTCAACTTGGACGATCATCTCGATGGATTATAAATTACTGTGTATTAATGTCGAATGAGGAAATATTACAATATCATATGTACAAACTTTTATGTTCGATTATTTCAATTTTTATCGTGGTTACATTTCTTTAAATTATTGTAGATTTGTACGTAAAAAACAAAGGATAGTTTTCTCCATTTTGAAAATAAAGAAACTTCGATTGAAGTAATTGCAGGAGTCTCAACCTCATACATTAATCTCTCTAACATAATTTCTTACAGAAAAAACTTTACGAGGCAAAAAATGTTAATTATTAGACAAGATACGGGAAAATCATAGTTGGACCACAGTGCAACCATTATTTGTGGTTACACAATGTGTGGCTTGGGGGTACTTGTTGGAGACAATTTATTAAGTTATTATTTGGGCACTCGGTGGAATCAATTAAATAATTTATTAAAATAATTTTTTTGTGTGTCTTAGGAGACTCCAAGTCCTAATTAACTTATACATACCATGGGTGTTGACCGGCGACTAAAATTGAACCTCAATCTACCTCAGAAAAGAAAGAACAGTATTTTTTTAAAAAATAAAAAAAGAGAGGGACAGATCATTATAAAAGTTACTTTGATAATTTTAGTAATAATTTTAATCAATTCAAATAAAATTAAAAATGTGAATTTGTGAATACTCTGAAAATCAAATTTTATTCTAAATTTGTGTCTTTTGATTTTATATCTTTGATTCTTAATTTTAGACCATTGACTTCAAGTTGCTTGACGAACATCGGAACGTGCATTACATCTCATCATTATTTGCATGATCAGTTGTACTACGTACATGATGCCTACAAAGTTGTATTTCAAATTCAACCTTTTTTTCCTTTTGGAACAATGTCAAAATTATTAAATGAACGTTATAGAGCGATCCTTCCTCAAAATCTAGAAAGAAAGATTAAAAACATAATTGGTCCTTAAAAGTATGACACTTTTTCATTTTGATCATAACCCTCAAAATTTATACTTTTTAACAAATTGTTCCAATCATTAATATCCATCGAAAGATTAATATTTGTATCCATTTCAAGTAAAATAAAAATGTATATAGTCGCACAAGTCACACGCAAGACATGAATGCTAATCTCATTATCCACAAAATCACATATAACCAAAATAAAATGCTAGGATCGGCATCGGTGTCGTTTAAATTAATTATAACGAGATCGAGGCTTACAAAAAAGATGGACGGTCAAGATAATGTGTCGGCGGAAAAGTGAAAGAAAAAGGTCCGGACATGCATGGATGTGGATTATAATATAATTTTGATTATTAATACGACAAATTTTAGAATAACATGAATGCTAACATAGATTTTTTTTTTAATCTAATTTTTAAATTTGTTACAGCAACATAATCCACACATATTAAAAATTAATTAACTAGAACTGGAATGAGACTTGTAAAACTTAGAAGCTAAAACAAAATATGGGTGTATTTTAGAGACCATTTAGTTATTTTATTCTAAGAAGACGTTAAACTTGCCAAGTTTAAAGCTAATCTATGAAATATTTTTTTTTCTTTATATGCCAAATACTTGGCTAGGAAGTAGACTTCCAAAACAAAATCAGTAACATCGGGTGTGGAAAATAAAAATTAAATACTCTAGAAGATGATGTAATGGTCGGAAAAAACAAAATATCCAGTAGGTCATAAACGTAATGTATGTATAAAAAAACGCACTAATTTCATATGAAAATGAAATATATTAAGATTTTTCAAGAAAATACTTGAAAATGCTATGTTCTATTGTCATCATTGGTTAATTTTTCCAAGTGAAAAGGTAAAATTTCTTTCCACTCACCTGGCCGATTTCTAAACCACAAAGGACTACTTTGCGGTTCAAGAGATGGAGAGAGAAAAAGAGAGCATATTCCAAGAAGTTTATAAAGATTAAAAAGAGATTATGTGGAAGGAAATGATCCAATGAAATTGAGCGCTAGGAAGACTAGTAACGTGGTGGGGATCCTTCCCTCTAACACTTGTAGCTTTCACATTTCATTCCAAAGTTTTTGGCAGCCGTACAATTCTATTATTTTTGCCCTGTCTACCAAATCTCCTGCTATATTCATCTATCTTATTCCCGTCAATTCATATCACCATCATTCATGTCCCCACTCTCCGGCAAATAACTATTGTACATATTTCCTATTTGGTTTTCTATGACAATACTGTAAGATAAGTGTGTAATATGCAAGTTTCTTTTTAACATAATAACGATAGTTCTTAAATAATATCCGTATTATTCTTTTGCAATATTGTTCCATACTATAATTAAATTAAATAAAATTTTATGAATAATACACGATTTTATCCTATACCATTTGGGAAATTTATGAGCTTTTATCCGCTCTGTACACATGCCACTATTTCAGTACATTATTTGCATTATATAAAATTAACTATGTCAAATTGTATTCATATAATATCTAAACCATACTTTATAGAACTTATCGAATTATTTCAAAATTACGAAGTAACTACATTTGCCACCACGTAATTAATTAATTCATTCATTTATGTGTATGAAATGGTGAATTGTAGGATTTATGGACCAAGCCGAGAGTTATTGCGGACATGTCATTTTCGATTCTAAATTTCTAATTGATGGAATGAGAAAGAGAGGTTTAAAATGACGTTGTCTATTTGTACCTAAAAAAAAAGGAGAGTTATATTTCATGTATGTTGGATGGAAAAAGATTTGAGTACATGCACTCCAAAATTTTGCAACTTAATTAATGAAATATTTCATGGCCACTAGAATAGAAGGGATAATAGAGAGAGGTGTAAACTTTAGATTCTTTCCTAGTTTGGATGGGAAAAAATCGCAAGCAAACTTTTTACGTGGGTAAGCAATTTTATTCCGATTTTTCTCTCTTTATAATTTTTATTTACTTCAGGATTTGAGAAGAAAAAAGGGGTAGAAAATGTTGGTGCAATTAATTTTTCCTTTTATCTAATTAGTTTAATCTCACATTTTTTTTAAACTAGATCATCCAAATAGAAGATAAGATGAAATATTAAAATTTTTTATTTCTTTAATTAATTATAGAAACATATCGAGGTATATTATTATTTTTTTTTTCTCTATTCTCATTCCACCCCTTACACTCTAATATGTTTCCTCTCTTTTCATTCCTCTTCTTTATGAACCAAATGCGAAATTATTATAAACTGCGGTAGTTCTTCTAACAATGCACAATTCAATAATCACTATAAATGAAATGTTCACTATAAATTTTCCTCAAAGATGTTCACTACAAATTAAGGAGTACACATGACATCCTTAGCAGCTAACATAAACGAAATGGACTAATTGTAATTCTAATAAAAAAAGTTTTGCAATTGTAAGAGAAAAAAAATCATATAAGATATAAGATTCATGCAAATTTCACACTAATGGAAAAACAAGTTGCATAAATTTTACAAAGTGAATTCGTATATATAAGTCCGAAAAGATGCATGGACAACTCCGAGTGCTTACTTGAATAATGTTTCAAATGATATTAATATTGAGAGAGAGCGTTAAAGATGATATTAATATTGATTAATAAAAAAAATCATAAGATTTAGAGATTTGATTGTCTGCTACAAGTAGGATATTTTAGACTATTTTGCATCAAGCAAGTAAAAAATAACGTTACGATTCAGGTGAATTAAAAGGTGCCACGTGACACGTCTTAGTAAACAATAAAGAGCGTCTCCATGCTCAACACCCGTTTAGAAATTCCTTATTTGGTGATTCTCCCTGCTCAAAACTCAAAAAGCACTAAAAAAAAGTTAGTAATTACGCAGAGACTAAAGCTCTCTACATAAAGAAATGCTCCTCAACGCTATACAAAATCCGAACGCATAGCTAATGACTCGTTGTTTACTTGGCGTAAAATTACGTCAGCTCATACGTTACCAGGCGCCGTTCGTTTTATGGTTTTTCTACTTTTCTTTCTTCTTTCTAGAAGATTTGCTCGTCCATCTCTTATTATTTATTATTAACCGACTCAGGATTTTCTTCCTTTCAATCACCTATTGCGACCATTTTTTCTTTTCCTAAAAAAATTATGTTAAAAAATAAATTTACAAACTATAATAAAGGACTCAACACTTAATAAATAAATAATAATAAATGAGAAATACGTATTCTAAGTTTTTGGATACTGTGTAACAACTTTAGTATAATTTTATTCCGATTTACAATTACTAAGATAGTTTTATGGCCATTTCATCCATATCCGGCCATATGCTCCATTTGAATTATACATCGATTTGTTTTTATTTTTATTTGTTTAATTTCCAGGAGTTATGACGCTATGCACATATACTTGACAGCAGAATGTTTCATTATGACACTACGCAAATTGCTATACATAATAACAGCCAAGGTTCGAAATCCCTCAATGTAGACCTGAAGTTGCTGCCATTGTAGAAAGTAATGCAAGCAAATTAGAGAGATGATCGTGGCCTGATTGTGACCTCATAATACCTTACATCATATTAAGCACGTTTGTAAAGAGTGTGAAATGAATTTTCAACCCTCCCAAGTCCTAACCCAAAAGAGAGAAAAGATTTTACAAAGCTGGAATTAAAAATCCCAGATTCCCCAGCATATTTATTGTTGACCTTGACCCAGGTATGTTGTTTGGTTTCACTTTTCTAATTTATATTTATAGAGCATTTACTAGAAAACGGAATGCCAGTCGACTACTCACAAACAACTTAATAAAGTCGTCAGACATCACCATTTAAGTTCTAAACTTCTAAATCACTTAATATAAAAAAGATAATTGTGGCGATCAGAGTTTCAGAGAAATGAAAGGGCAATATCCTTTAGTTATTTTATAAATTTACAAACCTAATTTAATTAGTTCAATCTATATATTGAAATTTCATAATAAACTAAATTTTATAATTTTTATTTTTTTACTATTTTTTATGAAATTTTTAGAAGTAACTATTTTTTGGAATTTCTTACAATTAGTTTGCATAAAAAAAGGCAAGTTTTAAAAATAAAAAAATTATTTTGAAAATTTCAGAAAAAATGTAATATTTGATTGCTATGAGATTAAATTAGATTTATCAATTTGCAAAATTATCTATAAGTCGCGATAAATAAAAACCTCATGATGCACCATATCATTTCTCCATGTTTCATCAAACATGCTTATTTAACAGATAATCTTCATAATAGATGATAATGAAAATGAGTAAGCAAAGATGTTGAAGAATGTTAAGGCCCAAAGCAGTTCCATTAAATTGATCGGAAAATAATTACACCCAATGGGCTTAAAATTAACTATTAAGCTTAAGGTCGAAAAAATTTTCATAGTACTACTGATAGTCAAAGCATAATATAATTTACACAGATGGCACTAGAGGTCTACCTTTTAATTGTAAAAATCAACATGCCGCTATCTCCACAAATGACCGCTTTTCCACTAAAGAAATACAAAAGCACATCGCATACATTACATCCAAACAACAGGGGCAGTTGCTGGAAAATGTACATTTCTCGGAACTTCCTTATCCCGGCAATAGAATTTACAAACACAATTTCTTCTGTAATTTGCAGTCATAGATAGATAACCTATCTACCATTTTCCGAAGCCTTCACCACACACAAGCCCTTAAACTTGTAAGCAAAATTACTTTCTGTACAGAAAAAAAAAAAAATCCTACATCTACGCTGTGCTCAAGTACACCAATACGGGTCCCAAGTATTTGCACCAAACTACAAACTTCACAGCGCATTCTAACTCTAACAAGGCCGCCTGACAAGATTTAGTGACACCAACAATTGGGTTGGCCTAAGAATCACTTCCTGCAAGTAGAGCAAATTTGAATAACGGTCCTAGTATTTCACAAAATGCCATTAAGAACTCTCTGGTAGTAATCATACTGCCTAGTACGCCAGGCGTCTAAGCTGCTGCTTATGAGGGAGAGGACCAATGAGACACATTGCTGTTTCAAATCATAAAAATGAATCAAAGTTACAATAATGTGAGATAGAATTATAAAATATTGGTCAACTTGTGCAATGGAAGTGCCCTTTAATTTTGCCTTTAAATAGACAGGCATGTTAAGAATTCATCTAATTCTCATGGACTGAAAGCACAGGGGCTATTCGATTGAAAGATGGTGCTTCAGACCCCATCTAAATAACGTTACTGACTGAAAGCTACTTTTGACAACTAGAAGACTGGAAAATAAAAAGACAGCAAATTGCAGCATTGGCCTAGAAATCATATATTTGGCAGAGACGGAACTTATTGGTCCTAAAACATTGTGATGTCATCAGTTGATTCAAAGGGCTAAATTGAGTACTTGCACTTAAAACAGCCACCAGAAATAAGAAACACATGATGCTTCAGGGTCCATCTAAATAATACACTCTAAACACATGCATTTAAGTACCACTATAAGGAAAATATAAGTGGACAGTCTGCATGTAGTATTCTGAATCACGGTAAAATTCGTAGATTATGGATGCACTTCCAAAAAAGGACAGTTTAAGAGGCCAAAATAAAATGTAATGAACAAGAGCTACCTCTTCAGTGAGACTAAGATGGAACCTCTTTCTCAAGTTCTGTATAGTACGCGGTCCGCCTTTGAAGCAAGGGAAGCCAGAATCCTAAGAAGAAAGCCATAAGAAATTGTTTAAGTACTTTTTTCTTGGTGGATTTCATTTGATTAGACTTGATTTCACAGGATTTCATTAGGTCTAATAACATAAAAGTCCTATCAAATGACATCAAGTCCATTCATTTTGATCAATAAATTTCTAATGAAATGAAATAAAATGAAATCTTGTGTTTAGAAAAGTGTTCTAATCAGCGCCTAATTGTTTTTTTTTTCAAATAAAAAAAAGATCAGATGTTAAACTTAAGTGATCTAAATATTATTAATTTGTAATATTTTATTTTATTGTTTTAAGCTTATGCCTACCTGCAGCATTTCCACTAGAAGAATGACGCGCTCAGCGTGCTTACGACAAGTGAGAAAACCTTGGATGCACAACACCTCCAACCAAATCAAAATAAAGAGTCAATTTTTGAACAACCTTCATTAAATTGTCAAGACAACATCGACAAAACTTCAATTATACCTTAAAATAATCAAAAAATTCGCTAGGGGTTCCTTCTGCATCAGAATCCATCACCTAGCAAGAAAATTAAAAAAATCCATTTAATGCCAGCAATAATGTAAAGCAAACAAATATTTACTTGTATTTGTTTTTTAAAAATGCAAGTTTCCAACCTCAAGGAGTTCGCGAGTGAGTTTAAACGGTGCACTCTCAAAATTCACCCCACCCGGTGAATTGGAGAGCATGAAACCAAAATCAATATGAATTATGTGGCCTTCTTCATCAATCAACAGATTTCCATTGTGACGATCCTTTACCTGTAATTACAAAATTATTATTAATCTGGTTGGAAAAAGTTAAAAAAAATACCTGCATTGAGATATTATACAAGAGAGATACAGAGTTGTTAAAGAATGGCACGGAAAGATCTTCACAAACTTATACTAAACAATTATAAGTTGAACTCATATAGTACCTGTAGTAGGTAGCACAAAATAGAATATCCCGCCATGCTTTCAACGAAGTTTCTCTGCTTAGAGCACCATAAGTTGAACAAAATGGTTACAAGCGCAAACGTGTAATGTGTGTGTGTGTGTGTGGGGGGGGGGGGGGGGGGGGGGGGGGGTTAAGTGCAAAAACAGAAACACATAAATAAACTGGAATTATAACATAACTCAAGTGAAGAAGCATTTTATTTACTAGTAATTATAAGGCAGCTACTTAACTCTAGTTTATGAGTTTAAATTGACAGTCATCTTTATCATCACAAAATTACATTTAAGAATACAGTTAAAGGTATTGCTACAGGACCATGGTACTGACTACTGAGTTTTGACAACCAATTGTCCAAATATTGCATTATGTTGTCCCAGTTATTCAAGGTGCCCATTGAGCTATATGTCAATCTAATGAAATAAAAGTTCAACAGTTTTGAACTTTTATTTCATTCATCAAAATGAGAAGAAGACAGTCATTCAACAGTATGTAATGAATCTTTCATTCATAAATTTACTGTGAAAATACAAAAATTTCAACAGTAGGCAATGCAAGGTATGACGATCATTCAATAAATGGCGGTGTTTTGACTGTTCTATTTGTTATTTTTGCAATACAGTCTATTCCAAATGTATGGCAATTTCTGACCTGACCCAATGCATGTGATTTCATCAAAGTTTTGATGTTCAGATTCCAAGCCATGCCTAATTACCAAAAACATCTAGCAGTAACTACTTGAAAAAATATTTCCAAAATCAATTATATTGTTATCTGTCCCTACTTGTTAAAGGTATCAAACAAAATGTGATACTTGTCTCGAGATTTTAAATGTTTTCAAAATTTTAGCTAACAGTAATAAAACCTTGTGTGGGTATTAAGATCACATCAAACAGACCTGTGCTAGTTTGAAGTTTTGAGAATTTTCTTCATATTTAGCTATGTAGTAGTCGCGCAAGCTTGATACATTAGGAAACCTACTCTTGATGGAATGGATAGATGCCTGCAACACAGTTCAATAAGAAACACATGATATATATTGTTCATAAGATATCAAAGTCAAACTATATGAAGAACATGAAAATAAGTTCAGGACAGGTTTAAAAAATAATCACTCACAGTGTCAGGAATCGTTTCAATAAGAGCTGTGTAAGAAGATGTCACAAGGACCTCATATGGGCGCAACCAAAGTGGCAGCCCGGCTTCTTGATAAATATCTGGCATAACCAAGTATTAGAAAATTTTTTAACAAAAATATTTAAAAAGAAATATATATATATATAATAAAGAGGTAAAAAAAAGAAAAACTACCATAAAAATGAGAAACAAGCTGGACAGCTAGGTGCTCCTGCCGGCAATCATCACCACTCTTCACAATTACCTACGAGATTAGGTATCAAAACATATATGGTCATCCAACTTAAACTGTTCGATTCAACTAAACAAAAGTTGAAGATGCCCTTACAGAGCGGAGATCCCAGCCAGGTAATTTGCCATGAACAGAAGACCGCCTTATTCTATCCTTTTTGACCTCCCAGAGCTCACCTGACAAGGCATCAGTTGGCTTGGGAACACCACCATCACTAGGCTGAGTATGACACAAGTGCAGTTAGTGAATGTGAATAACCAAGAAAAAATACAGCTTTAGGGAAGACGTTTCATGATTCAGTACCTTTTGCAATACATCCTGTGAATCCTGGCCAGCTCCTTTTAGAGGAAGTCCAGGTGGCGCATGACCCTTAGCTGCAGCAGCCTGAAAATTAATAAAAGTGAAGAAAGCAAGAATATCAGATTTTCAGATGAGGAAGCAAATTAAGCTCTCAGATAGAGGCCTAGCAAAAGAAAGTCCATGCATTCTTGTTTGTGTCTAATTTAATCAAATGAAAAAAAGCAGACAAATATAATTTCCTTTAAAGGAATATCACTATAGCCATCATTTCATATCGGTACAGGGCAGTGCTTGATGACACAAAGCCATGTTGGTTCAACAAAAATTATGGTCTAAACTCTAGATCAGGTACCCACTCTCTCTCTCTCTCTCTCTCTCTCTCTCTCTGTCACACACACACAGAACATTTGCATGCTGACAGACACTTTGCTGTCACCACACATACAGAGGACAAAGAAAGAAGACTCTCAGAGGGAAGATGGCCCACCTTTACTTCCTCAATGGCTATAGTGCTTGGAATCCTTCGGTGTTCCTTTTTCCTTCTGGGCTCCTGATCAACTCCCACATCTTCCATGCTCACCCCAGGGACAGCTGTCAGATTAACTTTTACCCACTCCATAATTTCTCCTTCGTTCGTCCCTTGCTCTGACTCCCTATTACTCCTCGACCGACCCAGTTTCTCAATGGAGAAGCCGACTGTCACAAACTTGACCTTTGCTTCCCACAGGTGGGCCATGGCCTGGTCGATTGCTTGAGAGGTCGATTTTAACATATTATTTGAATCATAGTTGGTTGATTCATGCCGGCTCCAGAGAGGGTATGCCCAAGGGGGAGGTTTTGGTAACTGGGCATCCCCATTAGCCAAGGGAATACCTCCTTTGGACAGCTTTTGAGGGTCAGATGAAGCTTTTTTACTGCTATAAAAAAATAAAAAGCAAAAAACATAACTGACCAAACCCAAAAAAGGGGAAAATGTTGGTCCCCTGAGAGAGATCAAAAGTTGCTCAAGACTATCATACCATGGTAGTTCTACTAGTAAGGTGAGTGGTTCCCATAATCTGTAAATATTGCCTGTTCGAGGACTATAATAACAAACAGAGACTAAACCTCATTGCATAAGCAAGGAGAGCATGTCAACTAGAAGGTTTTCTTGTGCAAAATAAGAATATTTACAGAGCTTCAAGTTCTAGTAGAGAAGTGGATAATACATTTGAAAGGCTCAAATTTCCAGATACCATGAGATAATAACAAGCCAGTTCACATTCATCTGGCATTTGAAGCCACAATATAGAATAAAAGGCTCAATTTAGTTTCAATTACACCCAGTAATGCACCAGAATAATAACTCAGCAATCTATGCCTCAATTCAAAACAGTGGCGTTCATACTGCAAGAATCTGGACCATTGTGCTATCTATCGAATAATAAGGAAAATACAGAGGTTGGAGAGAACAAACCTTGGTGCCTCAGCTTTCAAAACTTCAACACAGATAAGATAAGGTGCCTTTTCCCTTGAATTAAGAAGAACAGCTTCATCTTCTGGTATATGCACGACTCTGTACATCCCCTTCCCCATAGGAAAGCACACTCCTGCGCAAACCATTTCATTAAGAAATTTATGCATTTATATAGAACTAGCAAAATGTTGAACTTAACATTGATAAAGCCGTGATGAATAAGATTAGAGAACACACCTCCGCTTTTCTGAGAAGCAGCAAGATGCACATTGATCTCAACAAGAGACTAGAATAGGCAACAACACAAAAAAAAAGCTACTTCAGCTTCACAAATTATAAATGAGAAGAACAATAAATTAAAAGACAGCACAACTGAAGCACAATAAATTCTTCCTCCAAAAACACTGAACAGTTTTGCAATATTCACAGTTCGAAGCTCTGAACTAGTCTCTATAAATAGGTAAATAATTAATAAGAGCTAAATCTCATTAAGAAGTAATGTTTTTGTCAAGAGCCAACTTGTAGTGCATATATATTATTTTACACGGACAAACAAAAAAACAACCTTGAAGAAGAACAATGCTGCTTGACTTTTACCTCACGTAAAGCTATTTTACGATCTTCAATAGGAAAAATGTCAACCAGCCCATATGAGGTGTCACACAATGTTTGCACAAACTCTAAAGAGGCATGGTACGTCCCTTTCCGCAGCTCTGCTATTATATTATTTGGTAAAGGTGGCTTCCCCATATGCTTCTCAATTTGCATAGGTGAACCAGGGTGCTTCTGTCATTCCATAAACAAAATAACAGAAGAATTGTATCAAAATAAAAATCATAACAGTATTATAGAGATTATGAGATTAAAGACGAACGGGATACCATCTATCAAAAGATTTAGTAAACAGTCTATTTGTAATGGTGCAGGATGGACTGCCCAATTCTAACCAGTATGGTAACGCCATACAAATACTTATTTTCAAAAACTTGCGTAGGAAAGAACCAAAATCTAATATATTGAACCAATAACAATATTACAAAAATATATTCTACTGCTCCTTTAAGCACATGCTTCTACCATACCATCAATCATAGACTTCTGTTTATGAGACCATCTTGCAGTTCTTAATTTGCCAACTTCATTCATAGGCGTCCACATATGTTACATTATCATATTCTAAATTCTGAATCCATTATCTACATATCAAATAGTTATTATTTTATTTCTTTATTTATTTATTTTTTTGTGTCAAAAGTTATTTCATGTGCAAAGCATTTATGTACAATGGATACAATTTTACAGATGCTAAAATCAACAACAAAAATAAGAGAATAGAAGGCACATTACCTCCTTACTTTTTGAGCCAAAAAGTTCCGAATCTTCAACAGAGCGATCTCTGTCACCAAACAATCGTTTAAAAAAGTTCTCGGTACCAGGACTACTTTCTAGCGTACCACTAGCTGTACTGCTCTCAATTCCGCTGGTACTGGCATTGTTCTTGGCCTCCTCTGGATGAACTCTAAACAATTTTCGAAATGAAAGGAACTCAGAGCTCTCTTCCTCTTCAATGCCTTTAGTAGCACTACTACTTGCATTCCTATCAGCGTCATCTTCGTGCTTGTCCTTAAACAACCTTTTGAAAAAGTTCTCCTTCTCTCCCTCATCTAGGGCATTATTGCCATGTCCATTATTAATGGCATTACTCCTCTCCTCTTCATTTAATGCCCTCTTCTCTTCTCTTCTATCTTCATTTTTGTCTTTGAAAAGCCGCTTGAAGAAGTTGTCTTCTTCCTCCGTTCTCTCTTCATTTTTGTCCTTGAAGATTCTTTTGAAGAAGCCTTCTTTCTCTTCCTCCTCTAAACTCCCATTAATCTTTTCTCTGTCTTCATTTCCTCCTTCTGTTTTATCTTTAAAGAGCCTTTTAAAAAAACCACCTTCTCTTTCCTCTCCGTCAATGCTCTTACCACCCTCTTCATCTCTTTCCTCTTTCTTCTCCTCTCCCTTATCTTTAAACAAAATTCTCTTCAGAAACCCCTCTCGCTCCTCATCCCCAGCTTTTTCTCTCTCACTTTCCTTCTCCTCCTTGCTATCTCTCAGCAACCTCTTAAAGAACCCCTCTTTATCTTCTCCATCCTCCTCTTTATCTCTACTATCTCTAAGCAACCTCTTAAAGAATCCATCCTTATCTTTATCTTTTCCATCTAGTTGCAACTCTTCTTCATCTTTTTCCATCAGTTTCTTAGAAAACAAAGCATCTCTGACCCTCTGAGGCCCAATACTCAGTCTCCTGAGCAATTTATTCTCCTCTGACGGGACAGACAAATTCCTACTACTAGTATCAAGTACTGAATTTTTATTTCCCTCCTCACCAGGAGAAGCCAGGGAGAAAAGCTTCTGCTTCGAAGAACGTAATCTGTCCATGACTGGATTGCTTTTAGGGCTAGCAGGTGAAGGAGAAGGCGGCGGCGGCTTGACCAGTGGAGGCCACTCAGCATTTAGAGTAGCTGCAATCTGGCACTGCTCTTGTAATTTCAAAACATCATCGACATCTCCATCACCTTCTTCATCCTCTAACTCAGCCATTAATATCCAATGTACCTTTAAAGCTATTCTCAGAGACTTTGAACATGCATCAATGACAAATCTATCTAGAGAAGGAGACGGCTTGTGCACCAGCATATAGCAGATTTGCAACATGTACGACTCGAGACCTATCAGAGGGAGTGCATACATTCGGTTACATAAGTAGTCACGCACACCGGCATGCTCATGCTTGTAAAGGTAGCTGACAGCAATCCATTCGCAAAAGAAGGCAGAGTCGAAGAATCGAATCAGCCAACCACTGCTACCCACTTCGCTGGACCCGACTGGACCGGACCGGGTTATCTCCCTAGGCGGCTCGTCGAGCCCGAAACGGGCCAGGCTCAGGAGCCGCACCATTAAGAAGTGGCTAGTGGTGCTTGAATCTCTCCAGCATTGATAAGACCGCAAATTTCACCTAAAATGCACAACAAAATCTGACTAGAATTGGATCTATTCTAAACCCTAGATAAACAAGTGGGATTGAACTTGAATTCCAAAATAATTCCCAAATTGGGCCGAGCTGGATCAGGGAATTTGAAATAGAAGGTGGAGAAAACCCAGATTAGATCGAGCCGAGAAGACCCAGAGAGGCTTGAGAGGAATTGGGAATTGACAGTGGCGGTTGCGGAATTGATTGGGTAGGAGATCGTCAGAGTGCAAAAAAAACCCTAGCTGGGTGGGATGGGAACGGAGCTGGGGAAGGAGAGGAGAATTTGAATCTTTGGAGGACTTTGATGTAAAATTTTGGTGGGGAAGAGAGAGAGAGAGAGACAGGTGGGTTCAATTGGCGTGTATTGACTAGATTTTCTTTTTCTCCGACTTATTTTTCAAATATTTTGTTCTTCTCCGCCAGCGTCGTCGGTCGGTCGGGGAGAGAAGAAAGAAGAGGGAAAAAGAAACGCTGCTGGGGTAAGATTTTGTGGGATTCTCTGTGCCGTTACCTGTTTAGGATTGTATGATGAAAGAACTGGATGGTACTTATATGGTATGGAATGACCCGGTACATGGAAACCAGTATAGATAATGGAACTGAAGGTTGGGATTGGGGCATATTACGACGAGCCCACAAAGAAGCCGGATGCTCGAGGATTCGAGCAAATCGATTGGGCCAAACTATAAAATTCTGAAAAAAAAAAAAAATTAAGTTCCAAGATATATTAAGTTTTTAACCGTCCGAACTTACTGTTCTCGATAATTAATCTAAATTTTAACAATTCATGGACTTTCAATTTTCTTTCTTCTAGTTTTTTTTTAAAAAATAGTGTTGTAAATTGTAATCGCTCTTCGCTCAATCCTTTTTGTTATTGCGAGTAAACATAAGCAAAAATATATCATGTAATTTCATTTTGTATACTTTTAGTTTTTAAAAAAAAGCTAGTGTTGTAATCGCTCTTTGCTCAATCCTTTTTGTTATTGCGAGTAAGCATTAATAAAAAAATATCATTGACATAAATAAGTGATTTGATATTGTTTAAAAATTAAAACATACTGTCAGTGATATTGTTTAGATTTTATCTATGTATTCGAATTTATGCTGTAATTATTCGAATTTTTTTACTCATTTGTAATAAAGATTTTGTTATAATAAATTTACGATATAAGTAACTCTATTGTATATACCATATATTGGTGTGTCTATTAATATTTTGAACATCCTTGATAAATACTAGCTACACTTTCGCGCTCCGAACGATTAATTATATATATATATATATATATATATATATATATATAAATAATCACTGGAACTTTATATAATTTTGTAAGAACGTCTATAAACTTTGATGAAAAATAATTTTAGAAGGTTTGTAAATAATTAAATAAAAGAACTAAAATCTTGAATGAGTTGGTTAAAAAAATATAAAATTTCATTTCTTATGAGATTTAATATATTTTGGATGTGTTGATTAAATTAGATCTATCATTTAAAAACATATAATAAATAAACCCATGATGTATGAATGAGTTTGTGCACAATCGTGCACCATAGCATTACATACATATTATACATATATTACATACTTTAATTATTTTTAAATAATAAGATCTATGTGATCTTACAATAGAATAAACGAATAATAAATAAATTATAGAAAATGTTTGATAAATTCTAACTATTAAAATGCAAAATATCACTGTAACAAAGTTTTAGGAAAGGTACGAAGCAATAAAAAAAATAAAAATATCATTTTTGGAATTCATAAAATATAAAAAATTATGTCAAATTTTTAAATTCTAAAATAAAAAATTATCATTAATAATTTTATGAGTATGTATGTAAAATTTCATGCATAAATAAATTTAGGAAGGCCCTCAAATATTTTTAACACGTGAACACATTTCTTAAATTATAGAAATGAAATACATTTCGTACTACATTTCTTAAATTAAATGAAATACATTTCTTAAAGAATTATGAAGTCTCAATTGAAAAAAAAAATATACTAGTAGATTCCTCACATATTTGTGTGCATGCATATAAAATTTCATCTCCAGATGAATTAAAAAACTAATGTAAAATTTGTACCAAAATACGTAAGTGTGGACGCTATTTTGTGAGAAAATGGAGACAAATTTAGGAAGAGGGATGGTGAATTCAGTCTGGTGCGGCCCAATAATTCCAAATGGAATTGTAAAAATTATCCACTCTTATATATAGCCTTCACCTTTGTGGATTTGATTTATAATTTTCACTCTAAGGTGCCTACATGGCATTCACAAAAAAAATAATAAACTAAGGTGCCAACACGGCACATGAAAAGAAGGAAAAAAAAATGACATGAAGTGGGGGATCCACCCAATTAACATTGTCGGGGGAAATTATGAAACCTTAAGATACAAAATTGAATGGATGATGCAATGATGACGTTATCAATACAATGTAGAAAACATCCCTCAGTTTGGAGTATTTTTTTTTATACTACTGTCTTATAATATTGCATAGTAACGACGCAAGCTATTCCTAATAAATTATTATGAAAGTACTAGTGTTGTTAATTAAACTTCTAGCAACCATTTTACTTTACTCTTTTAGACTAATAAATTTGTTTAGAATCATATATCTCATCTAACTCTTTGAAATGATCATTATATGCATAAATTCTTCATCAGGCCAGTATCTGATCTCTTGTATTTTATTCAACTCATCCAATACACCTAAATAAGCTTGTTTCTACCTATTTTATCTCTCCGTAATATTTTGTAGTCCAGCCTTTATATTTTTTTCCCATTGTTGTGCAATATCTATAGAATCAATTAAATTGTTTCACCATTTAGAAAACAATCTAATAAAGTCATCAGTGTTATACCAAGTTTTATCTATTTTGAATATGTCAATTTGTATATTACTGTTCTCTCCACTCTTTCACACAAGAGGAGAATGATTAGATTTATACCTAGGCTAAGCTATGACCATAGCTTTATTATGTGCAAATCCCACTCAAAAGAACAAAAGAATCTATCTAGGAGAGCTAAACATGGTTTTTTCCCTTCATATTGGATCAAATATATTTTTGTCCTACTAATGGATTCAATAAGATCTAAATCATTAATGAGCTTATTAAAATTCTCAACACTAGATATATGGAAGTGAGTACCATTCTTTTCAAACCAGAATCTAAGAGCATTAAAGTTCCCAAACATTAACCAAGGCCCAACTCAAAGTGAATTCAGAAAGAAAATCTCTTGAAAAAAAATAATTATTTTAATCTATATTTAGTAAGCCCATATACAACACTAAGCCCAAACACAAATTTATCTTTCTTATCTTGTTGAATCGTAGAAATTGAGTAATTCATCTTCAAATTCTGCATATAAGTATATACTTAGTAGCATCATAAGCTATCAATATTCCTCTAGCAGTACTATTAGCTTCTAATCAAATTATTTCATACTTCTCATTAACAAGGATTTTATAAATCTTCTAGTAAATGAATTCATCTTAGTTTGTACACATTTCGTTATGTGGTTATCATTACTCCTATCCTTAAAAAAAATAAAAACATATTGTTCTTCTTCTATGTTTCCAAATACTTCACATATAAGAACATGGAGTACAACACAGATGGTCAGTGGCTCCGCCGTTATCCTAGAGGTAACGGGTTCAATTCCCGCTAGACGCAGAATAAGTAGCTATAAATAAGTAGATGAATAAGTAGAAGAGGGATAAACTCAAATTTACAGAGTGGGTTAAAGCCTCTATAAATAAATAGCCTCTTATTTAGAAAAAATACTTCACATATAAAAGAAGCAACAATTTATAAAAAAAAAACTTTATTAATAGAAAATGAAAATTATATTGAATTATTTTTAAATGATTACAGTTACATTGGTCTTTATAAACTAATCTCAAAGCTACTACTAAACATCTCCTACGAACCTCATACACTCTCGTCTCTCAATTACAATGATAATCATCTCAAATAGTACAACCTCAATTATCTCATATCTAACCATAACCTAATACAATCATACTCTAACATAATAGAAAATAGAAATTGTATTGAATTGTTCTTAAATGATTACAATTACATGGGTATTTATAGACTAATCTCAATCCTACTACTAACCATCTCTAACTAAACATCTCTTACCAATATCATGCACTTTCATCTCTCAATTATAATGATAATCATCTCAAATATTGTACAACCTCAATTATCTCATATCTAATCATAACCTAATACAATCATACTGTAACATCCCTTCAAGCTCATCGTAGTGACACAAATGATAGAGCATGCCATCTTTGTCGAAATTGTATCACCAACTTGCATTTGTACTCTTTGAAGAAAGAAGAAGAACGAACTCTTTTGGCTCAAGAGAAAGAATGAGAGCTCTTGTGGCTCAATTGTAGAAGACGAGCTTGGCTTAATTTGAAAGAAAGAAAGTGAATTTTTTTGACTCAAGAAGAAGAGAATAGCTCTTCTGCCTCAAGAAAGAAGGGAGCTCTTTTGGCTCATGCGTGCTTTCACAAAGATTTTTTCCTAGCATGTGTAAAGATGCTCATGAGAGTCCTCGTAAAATGGAAAGACAAAGAAAGAAAGAAAAATTGTGAGCTCTTGGCTCAATTGGCTTTTGCCAATGGGTGGACTTTTTCGTCATTTCTCGAAGAAAAGATTGGGTTTCCTCAAGAATGTGAATAAGTCTTAGATTCACCCCTCACGAGTTTGAATTCCAGTATTAATGCCTCTTAGCGACCGGAGAGCATCGACTAGACTCCATTCTCATGAGGGTTTATTTATTAATTTGTGGATCCTTTCTTTTCAATAGGCGCAAGCCCCTATTGTTAATTACCCCGTGGTTTCCCACGAGAACCTCTGATTAAGGGATTCGAGGAATTAAACGTAATAGGCTAGAAAATCGTTGTTTAAGTTATTATGGTCTTTAATGAGTGGTATATTTATTTCGCTCTAAACAAGACTCAATTGAGGGCACCAAACCTAATTTGACGGGGCACAATTGAGGGTATAAGTGATTTTATTTCTTTTCGGCTTAGACCGGACTCAATTGATGGCACCAGACTTAATTGACGGGCACAATTGAGAATGACTAAAATACATCTAAAACCACTTGATTGAAATAACCAAGAACATCTAAAATTAAGATTAACTAAAATTGAAACTAAAACTAAAACGATCTATTTGAAATTTCTATATTTTTACTATGGGGTGATTTGATTTTACGATCCTCGGCCATTTGAGGGCTTGTGAGAATTGGTTCTCGGCCATTTGGGGGCTTTGAGAACAAAAGAGAGCTTGATTTCGCAATTCTCGGCCATTTGAGGGCTTGTGAGAATTGGTCTCGGCCATTTGGGGCTTTGAGAACAAAAGAGAGCTTGATTTCGCAATTCTCGGCCATTTAAGGGCTTGTGAGAATTAGTTCTCGGCCATTTGGGGGACTTTGAGAACAAAAGAGAGCTTGATTTAACAATTCTCGGCCATTTGAGGGCTTGTGAGAATTGGTTCTCGTCCATTTGGGGACTTTGAGAACAAAGAAGATTTGATTTCGATTGATTTGATTTGGTTTGATTTGTTTTACTTTGATTTAACTTGACTAGATTTGATTCAATTCAATTTGGCTTGATTTTTATTTGATTTGATTTGATTTAATTCAATCTATTTTGATTTAATTTGATTTATTTTAATTTGAAGATGCTTTGCACTTAATATTATTTATTTGTTATTTACTTATTGTTTATTTATTTATTTTTACTATTTACTACTCAAAATTTATTCATTATTTGTTTATTTTATATTTTATTTATTATTATTATTATTTTCATGTATTTGTTTATTTATTTATTATTTATTGATTTATTTATGGTTTATTATAATTACTTCTTTTTTTATTTAAAATAAGAGAAAATTTCTAAATATTACCAATTTATTTTTAAATTTGATTATACTTGACAAGAAAGTGATAAAATTACTTATAAAATTTATTAAAGCATTTGACCATTTTTCTAGAATTTACAAAATTGGATTTTCGTGACAAAAATACTTCAAAAATAAGAAACTACTTATTTTGACAAAATATCATATGAAAATAATATTGGATCTGGTTTATTTATGTTTTTATAAATTTTTGGATATTTTACTTGGATTTTTTTCCTACTATTTTTGGTGAATTTACAAAGTTTTTAGCAATTTATAAAATTCAAATTTGATGGGAAATACTTTGAAAATATAAAAGGGACAGATTTTGACATAATTTCATATCAAAATATCAGTAAATCTAGTTTCTACAGATTTTTAGGATTTTATGGATATTTTATTTGTATTTTTCTGAGTTTTCTACTATTTTTAACGAATTTTTAAAATATATGCTGATTTGGAAAATTGTGATTGGGCCACGTGTGTGCGTTGACTGGGCTATTGGCGCTGACTCAACTCCGGATTTCGTGTAACGAGTGACGTGAGTTACCACACTAAATTCGCCACAGAAGATCTTGATAAATCGCGGATTGAACTTCTTCCTCCTCCGACAGCTCGTGTATTTTTGAAGAAAAGCCCCTCTGTTTTCTCCGGCGAAATTACGGCGATTCAGGCCATTGATTCTGTCGAGGTTAGGTTCTTTCGAATCATGAAGGTGAGAAGAAGAGTTTGGTGTGTTCAATGATCGCTGAGGTGGTTTATACTGGCCTGTGAGACTTGGGACATCTCGAGCGGATATTCATGGCATCTGGGGTGCTCTAGTCACCTCCTCCTGCCAGTAAGAGGTTCTTCACACTCATGAGAGCATGTGGAGAGCAATTGTGGTGTTAATTTTACATGAAACATCCTGGAAAAGGGAAATCACGACTGAGGCATCTCGACCTATCATTAGTCTGAACTGAGCTTGCGTTGTGGGACTCATAAATCCATCCTTTTGCGCCAGCAATCAATGGGGAAGATGTAGGAGCTTGAATTGATTAGATTTACGCCTTTATTTTGATTTAAAACATCCCAATTTGATGGGAGAAGCATGAGGCAGAATTGTGTACTTTAGGCATTTTTGTTTCGAGTTCTAATTTGCTTGTAAGTGAATTTACAGTAAGTGAGTTGGATTTGATGCTCGATTTAAGTCACTTTAAGTTTGTTCTAGAGATTCAAATCACCACAAGGAGTGAGAGCTAGTCTGTTTGCAACTTTCACATTTTTCAGATTTTTTGTTTTGAGCAATTATACTACTGTTTTTGATAATTTCCATTTTACTTGTTTAAATGCACGAAAATCACTTACAGTGAGTTTATTGAAGTTATTTTAATGTAATTAGTTAACAATTCTCAGACAAAGGGGCTGGTTGGTTGGGGTATGCCATTTATTCACCATTTCTGGATCTTTATGGTTTATTGAGCATGGATAGGCCAGTGCTGCGCTCTGGACCCACACCAAGTCAATTTGAAACCCGCACAGGAGAGTTGAGCTATGCTACAAACTCTCCAATGGCGGCCATGGCTGGTTCCACCTTGAACCAAAGAATACCTCATGAAACGAGGAGCTAAGCTCCAAACTTTCATGAGGCATCTGTTTAACCATCTTATGGTCATGACTGAGCTAAGCTTCAGACCATGACCCATAAGACCTATGCTTCAATTACTCAAACGCACCATGGCTTGGTGGCTGAGACATATAAGGAAAAGAAAAGCAGAAAGATGCTAAATTGAATCTCTTCACAAATTCATTTCATTTATATATCATCATTTACACACGAATAACCTACAAATTTACCTATTCTCTCTTTTTCCAACTGTTCGATCTATTGTCCCCTTCTTTCACTACTGTTTTTGCTCAATTGAACTTATCTACCCTAATCCACACTGACGGCTGCCTCTCCCCTCCTCTGTTGCCTTCAATTTAGTGTATATATATAGATCAGAGATTAGGGTTTGAACCAAAACCCTGGTTTTAGCTCGGCTGGGTCGTGCCCCTTTGATTTTGATCCAATGGCTTAGCTGGGGCTGCTCCTAGGGTTATAGTTTGCTAAAACCAGTCTGGAGAGCCCGTGGTTTTGAGCCGTTCGGTTTGGAGGAGGGCCACGTAGCCATCTTCGTCGATTTCACCGGCCTTCGCGGTAAGAAACTCAGCTCCTTCTGTTTTTACTGAAGGGGACGAAGAAACTGACAGGTGGGGCTCTCTCGTAACGGTTACTGAGAGAGAGCGAGATGGGTGAGCGCGGTCTCTCGTGAACCAGTGGAGATCTGAAGCTTTCGGTCCATACGACAGGTGCAGCCAGAATTTTTCCACGTAAGCGTAATTTTTTAAGAGTAGCGACACTCTTCCTCTACCCCGGATCGTCTGCAATGGTGCGTACGCGCCACTTCCAGCAATTTTCATGGGATTTTCTCAGCATTTCATTTAAATTTCCATTATTTAATTGCTGCCCAATTTCAATAAATCATTTGGAGGCCTTCCCTTGGGTATTCTTGCATAAAATTTTATGGGTAGGTTCAGAAAAATATAAGGGATTTTTTGGTTCAAAAAAATTTATGAAATTCTTTATGGATTTATTTTGGTAATTTTGTGGAGTTTTGGGGTTTCTTTGCAAAATGGAGGGTTTCTGTTGATATTTTTGACATTTTGAAATCATGATAATTCATTAATTCATGGGGAATTTTTAGGTATTATTTTTTTTTTGGAAATTTTTGGAGTTTGTTTGGTATTTTTCGTGGATTTTTGGATTTTCTTACATTTATTTACCATAAAATGGGTTATTTATTTCATGCAATTTGGCACAGTATTTTGGGGTCAAACAGCCAAATAATGTTTTTGACTCAATTTGTTTGAGTATTGGATAATATTTGGAAGAAGACTAAAAAAAAAGAGTTCATGTTTGTTTGGCTCTACGTGTATACTTTGGTGTGCAGAGTAGGATTAAATTTGGATGTATTGTTGGTTGGTGTGAGGAGTGCAATTGGTTATGCAACTAATGAGATGTGATGCTCATATTCTCTACGCTTGGTGTTGAGTACTAAACTGAACCTGAGGTAAAACTATCTCCAATCACAATTAATTGATTTACCACTTCAACTCTGTTGACCTCTATGTACTAGTATTTGCTATTTTTCTTTTACATCACAACCTTCACTTCAAAAGGGGTAAAACCATCTCCTACCTCAATCAATTTTTCTACCAAACAAACTCAAATGAAAACTACTACTCTGTTTCAAATCAACTTCAACATCAGCGCTAAGAAATTTTTATGCACTGGATTGATTGCAACTGAACTAGGTTTGTGCACATTATCAGAATTTGAGAAGAAGAAAGAGAGTCAACATGAAGTGGACCCCTTTGTCAGAACCTTCACCTTGCTTTCTCTATGCACAAATCGAGACTTCACTGAAAGTGCCATCGATGCGTTGTTCTCCACTGCACGCAGCTAAGATCCTATTAAATAGCTCATTCCAGAGTCAAGCTGACACAATAGCAATGGAGGAGGTCTGTCAGATACGGCAATTTGTCGAGTAGCGCAAGGTTAGGCACAAGAAAGTCTAATAGGTCGAATCTGGTAAAACATATTAGTCTAAGATCAGAAGAGAATGAGGTCTAGACTGCTCGAAGTTGGCCAGAGCTCTGTGACAGTAGTTGTGCGGAGTTAGAAGTAGTGTGGAGTAGCTCGAGGTGGCTTAGATCCTGGTGAGACGATGTAAGGTTGATTTCTACGATTTTGATTGGTGAAGCAACGAGAAGAGGCTTGATCGACGTGGTAGTTGCAGTGCTCAACCAAGGGATGGTGGCGCAACACGACGGCGGCGAGTGAGTTGATAGAGAGGTGGGGTGGACGAAAAGGCGCATGGCAGCGGATGTGCTCATTGCTTCGAAGGAGGAGAAGAGAGTAGAGAGATCGTGAGATTTCAGATCTAGAATAGTAGAGAGAATAGCATGGAGAGAGAAATGTTCAGATCTGAATCGTTAGTGGAGGAGATTGGATTTGACACAAGGAATAAGGAGATTATTAGAGTAGATCTGGAGTAATACTGGAATGAAAGGGAAATACGAAATATAATTCTAGAATGAAGAAAGAAGATTGACTATTTTGATTATTGTGTGAAATAAAGTAGGAGAATGATCATCATTTCTGGATTAGGCGTGAGCCCAATTCCAGTATTGTATTGGATACCACAATAGCAAATGTAAATTGTATTGAATTGTTCTTAACTGATTATATGGGTACTTAATTATTTATAGACTAATCTCAATACTACTACTAACCATCTCCTACCAACCATAAGTCTAAAAATGTATCAAATGGGGTGCAACGTCACCTATTTTTTTTCACTCAAATATTTTTATGTATTTTTTTATTGTTATATGGACAATTTCTTAAGAAAATCACTATTTGAACTCCATATAAATACAAATATAATCCTATCGGGGACTCCATAATTAAAAATGTAATTTTTTGAAGATGATAATTCATAAAAATTAAATTATTTATCTTTTATTTATTTGAGTGAAATCTCATTCAAAACTTTTCTGGCCTCGCCACTACTACCTGTTAGAGATATCTCCTAGAAGTAATCAGTTGGTGTCTATTATATTAGTTTATGTTGTTGATGATACTTGATCTTTTGTTCATAGAGATTATTATTGACAGATCATTCAGGTTGAGGATCCGAATTGTAGATCTCTGTGGATCATTCGTAAGAATGCCAATAATATCTCTCAAAGAGTCCATAGTCTTGATAATTAACAAGGAACATTAATTATCATATAAGACTAGTATGCAAGTTAAGTGATGATTAAGTTCTACAAATCATGGGTAAGGAGTTACCGACTTAATTGCATATGTGTATGTTACTGGAACATAGCACTTGACATGACCCAATGGAATAAATATATGGATTGTGTTATGTGTCATTATTTATTTCATACGTGTTTGATTCCGAGTTTGAGATGGTTCAATTTTTCCGCATGAGGATAGATTCTATAAATATCGTCTAACGTTGATTCTTGATAAGGGCTGCTATATGAACTTTATTTATATTCTCTTGAATTGTGCGAAAAAAAACTGTTCATCAAGACAACCGTATGTCCCTCATTAATTCACCTAGTGAGTGATGATATCTACTGGGCCCCTTGATGGAGTTGGATCGTATGCGCGCAACTAGGCGATCAACTCTAGATCAAGAAACGTATAATCTGCAAGAATGACACATTCCTATCTTGGATTATACAAAGATATCATTTGACATAGGAATCAAAACAATAAGATACCCATTTCTTATGCAGGATTAAATGATTGTATTGGTACATTATTTATTTATGCGAATTGGAAATCATAACGTGTTGTTAGATACCGCTTATGATTATTGGAAATAAATAGCGATTTATTTTTCATGGACAACATAGCATAAATCCTCAAAGGGTACACAAGTAGAACTTTAACCATACGTGCATTATTTATTTATTCGCAGCAGCGAGTACTGCGAAAATATGATAAGTTGATTAATTAATTATATACCGTTGCGAACCGTTATAATTAATTAACTCAAATGGATCATATAGAAATAGTATAATGCATATGTTAATTCCAAAATAATTATTAATGAGTTAATAATTAAGTTCGTTCAGCATATATTAATTATATTGAGCTAATTAGCCTTTTATTTAATTAATTATTTAAAAGTCCAATTTGAGATTAATTAATGCAGTGAATTAATAGGCTAATATAATATGTTGTATAGCCCATAATCACCCATGTATTTTTCGGCTATAGAAGGGTAATTTTGTCAAGACAAAATTATGGGAAGAGTGCTAGGTTTGAAAACACGTTATAAATGGTAACGTTGTTTATGGAAACCGCAACCCTAGCACCTCCTCTCTCTCTCTTTTTCCCTGCCGACGGCTACAAGAGGAGCATAATTTTTCTTCTCTCTAGTGCGCCTCCATCTCTCCCAATAGCTCATGTGTTGAGCAATTTTTTCTTCTAGTTAAATAGTTAATTGTGTTAAGGAAATCAAAAGGGAATTAGCTATCGTCTCAAAACAAGCTAGCACTTGTTTATAGACTTTGGTTAATCTTATAGGTGGACTAGAGGCAGCAAAGGTGCGCATCTATCGACTCCTAAGCAAAAGTCGAACTTTTTAGTTACGATACTAAAAGAGGTATAAATCTCCTACATCTTCTCCCTTTATGTGTTAACTATTTGAATAACTAGATCCATTTATAGTGCATGTTAATTGCTTATTAAATGTTAATAAAAATTAAAATTACACAAGGACTTGAGTTCCTAACACTACCAACCTCATACACTATCATATCTCAATTACAATGATAATCATCTCAAATATTGTACAATCTCAATTATCTCAAATCTAACCGTAACATGATACAATAACAAGTGATTCCTTTCCTTTTTATTTTCTATATAATTTTTACTCATTTTTTTTTTAAGGAAACCAACAATTTTCTTATAAGAAATAAGAAATTTGAAAATAAATGTTCTCTCCGTGAATCGAACCAAGGACTACTTGGTTGACGGAATAGAACGAAACCACTGGGCCAAACAACCCAATTTATTTTTTTGAAAATAAATGTTCTCTCCGTGAATCAACCAAGGACTACTTGGTTGGCGGAATAGAACGAAACCACTGGGCCAAACAACCCAACTTATTTTTTTGAAAATAAATGTTCTCTCCGTGAATCGAACCAAGGACTACTTGGTTGGCGGAATAGAACGAAACCACTGGGCCAAACAACCCAATTTATTTTTTTGAAAATAAATGTTCTCTCCGTGAATCAACCAAGGACTACTTGGTTGGCGGAATAGAACGAAACCACTAGGCCAAACAACCCAACTTATTTTTTTGAAAATAAATGTTCTCTCCGTGAATCGAACCAAGGACTACTTGGTTGGCGGAATAGAACGAAACCATTGGGCCAAACAACCCAACTTATTTATTTTATTTTATTTTATTTTATTTTTTTTTACTCGTTGTTAAATTTTGAAAAGTATCAGGCGGGGATCGAGGTCGTCTGGTACACCCCAGCTTCTAGAACTCTCGGGCAGCGAAATGGCGAGTTTTCTTGCGCTCTCTAAATAGATTTGAAACCTCTCATTCATTTCAATCTTGTCTCTTGTTTTTCTTTTACCATTGACGGTTTGTCGGCTTTGCGTATCCGGGCTTTGCATTGTTATAAGATCATGGTTCTCCTCAAAGAGGAAGTGCTTGAAAGCGCGATTACGGAAAGTCCAGTTGCCTGTAATCCAGTCAAAGCTATAGAGGGATAGGAACCGGTGTCCATAAGTTGCGATGAATTTAATCGAAGAGAGAATGAAGTTATACTCTTCTCTTGGCATGTAGTATGGGAAACTGATCCGTGTCCATCCAGGCTTAATCCCATTATATCCCTGTAATGAAATAAAGCACGAAATAATTGGTCATGGAATCTACAAAAGTTATAATATTTAAACAAAAAGTAATATATATTACCCTATTTTGCTAATAACCTAAAAAAAACCAGGAAAGCTTCAGGCTCAACAAATTGCTTCAAAATGATGGAAAAATATGAGTTACCAATTTTTGAAATCAACACACAGAGCTCATATAATACTCTAGCTAAAGAGTAATTAAAAAAAAAAAAAAAAATCAAATCTATAGATTTTTGTCAAACCTGCATGATGGCTGATCTAATGCAAAGGGATAGCTCTTGGTCCACATCAAGCAAGTAATGTCCGTAAGGGCCAGCGCAGGCACATCCGCCTCTTGCCTGAATACCGAACAAATCACACAATAACCTTGTGACAAATCGACCATGCAGTGGCTTGGTTTTGTTAGAAGTAGCATCATGCATCACATCATCATCTGAAGATAAATTAGAATCCATATCCAAATCTGAGCCAGGATACACTAAGAATGAGAAGATGGGGAGCCGGTCAACCTGAGTGTTGCCTAATATGACAATATTTGGATGCGTTGAGAGTTGCTCGATTGCTTCTTTAGCATAAGCATGCTCGTGAAGTTTGATCAGGTCGTATCCTATGTGTTCTTTGACCCAGAATGCCAGCGCTGCACGGACCTTTTGTATGATAGGCGGGGTCCCGAAATCCTCTCTTTCTTCTATGTCGTCATAATATAGTGTGTCCTGTGAAATCAAAACTGTGTATTTATTCATTGCTTCTATATTGATAAACATATGTTGAAAACATTTTCTGTACACGTGCTTTCTATTTTTTCCATATCTGGACATTTGATTTGTAACTTCTAGTGTGAAAAAGCTTGTTAAGATTTACAAAAAAAATTATATATATATATGCTTCTTAAGTCTTATCTGCAGGTCAAACGTACATGTAGATATGTCGATAGTAGCTATGCAACTTTGAAATATGAGTTGTACTTAGTAAATAAATATACCTTCTCGTCCCAGTTGTTGACATAGGCCACAGTACCCCCGCCACAGGAGGAAGGTGCAGAAGATCGGAGTTGGTAGAGAGATTTGTTCGTGAGTAAAATTCCAGGAGTTCCCGGACCTCCAACAAATTTATGCGGGCTAAGAAATACTGCATCATAACCCTCTATATCTCCGGATCTCATGTCTATCTCCACATATGGCCCACTATATCATAAAAGGGGAAAATAAAATCAGGGTGATTCTGTCATTCTGAGAAAGAATATTGACAAGTGTATTATTTTATTATTCAATTGTTTGCAGAGAGCCAGATATTGCTTTCTGATCAACGGAAGCTTACCTATGTGTTAATTTTTCAATTATTTTGCATTTCAAAATTAGTTGGATGTTATTGCCTGGATATCTCAGATTAATACTTGGGCAAGCAACCTAATACGTACTACTGGGAAAGAATTTATATAAAAATTTTTTGAGAAGGAATTCATATTCATGCAATACTCCTAGTGGCTAGCATCTGTTTTTTCTTTCATATATATTTTCTTATTTTTAAATGAACATGAGATTTTGAACTAACAGCCATGCACGTTTCTGTTCTGATGTTTAAAATCTTGAGTACCAGCAGATATATATATACACACTTGGGAGTAATTGACACAAGGAGACAGATGATGTATTTCATCAGATAATAAAATAAACAGAGCTAAATTAATATAATGACTAATTAAACAACGAACACGTAGAAGGAAGAATTTATGTTTTGGAATTAAAGAAGTCAAATGCTCTCGCTTTCACAGAGGTAACAATAAAGGATAACTTAATATGTTATATGTTTCTTGATTGTAGTATATATTTGGAAATAAAATGTGAGATTGAAGTAATTAAGTGGATTAGTACTATGAGGTTCCTTCTTGTCTATGTACGGAGACGAGTTTGTTTATTTGATTCATTGACAACTATAACCATATATATATTCATATTATATATAATAATATAAGTGAGAAATGTGAACATACGAATCAGTCAATGCAGACACATTCCGAACAAATTAATATACATCTAATTAAAGATAATTTTTCATGATTGTCGCTCCTCTCCAAGTGGCATATTGATATATAGTTCGTGATAATTTTTTTTTCAAAATAAATTGGGGTCAAGTCTTCCAACTTATTTTTAAATTAAATGTTTATGAGAGACTCTAGCCGGATTTTGAACTTGCGAACTTTCACTCAAGATGTATTGTTTTTTGCCACTAGACCAAGGAATGGTTCTCATAGTTCGTGATAATTTAAAATAATACTGATGCACATATACACATTTCATCTAGTATTAACTATATATTTGGCCTCGAGTTTGAGAGTTGAGAGACCACAAAAAACCTTTAGCCTGTAAAAGTCAAAACAAATGCATTTTCTGCGTTTCTGCACAATTTGTACAGTTAACTTATTATCCTTTCAGTTAAGTTTGGTGCAAGAAATTAAAAATCCTGATTGGGAATATATAAAAGATCTGCGGCAGTTTTAACTAATAATAAGGTACGTGAGCGTATGTTGCTTTAATTAATGATTCGATCCATACTTAACCAGTGTCATCAGATACAATCATCAGGAGCTAGACTAATATTTTAATAACTTCACTCAAGACAAACTGTGTTTAGATGCTCGAGATCCAGCATGATGTATTAATTATTTAAATCTATGAATAGTGCATTCTAGTGCCAGGCCAGCTGATTACAAATTTTATTGATTGACTTACTATATGACATTTTTCTCGTATATGAGAGTAATTTTCCTACATTCTTCATACTTTAAACATGCTAAGGAAAATGAGTTCATGCAAAAACAGTAAATTTAGCTGTGCTAACTTTGTTGATTAGTAGTAAAGACTATTAAAATCTTGTCATAACGATTAGCATGAGATGCCATGTCAACCAGTAAAGAAAACTAAAAGGTTAAAACTAGGCAAAATCGGATATAAACCCCTTTAAACTTCTCTATTCGGATATAAACCCCTCTAATCTTTAAAATTGGATATAAACACTTGGAAGGCATTAGAAGAAGATTTTTTTGGAAAGGAAATGATAAATGTCTCGGGGGTCACTGTCTCGTCAATTGGTCCAAATGTTGTCTTCCAAAGGAAAATGGTGGGTTGGGGATACTTGATCTTCATAGACAAAATAAATCACTTTTGTTGAAATGGCTTTGGAAATTAAAACATGAACCATCTTCTGTTTGGGCATCTACAATACAAACCCTCTACGGAACAGTCGACATCAACTTGCTAGAGTCTATTAGAGTCTCCGATGGTCCTACTGATATTCTCCAACTTAGACACTTTTTCGAACTCTCTACTATTTCCTCTAATGGAAACACTTCCATTATTTGGAAATGGACCTCGGATGGAATGTTCTCGTCTTCCAGTGCCTATCAATGTATCTCTAACTCTGGCATTCTTTCTAAATTTAACCCTTTCCTTTGGAAAATTAAGTGCCCTCACAAAGTAAAAACCTTTCTCTAGATCCTTCTGCAAGACCGTCTCCTCACACAGCAAAATCTAATCCTCAGAGGATGGCCGTCATCAAATTCATGTGTTTTTTGTAACTCGGTTGAAACAGCTGCTCATCTTTTTCTGCACTGCCACTACGCAACCTCTGCTTGCTTGGACACACATACAGTTACACTTTTCGTTGCCATTATTTGACTTCACACAAGACTTGGGTGACTTCTGGCTATCACTGAGGCAAGATGTACCAAATTCTTGGGATATCATATGGGCGGCAACCTCTTGGAACTTATGAAAGACTCGCAATAGGAAAATCTTCTCAAACATAGACACCCCACTGAACTTTCTACTAAAGGACATTTACGCCTGTGTGGACTCTTGGAAGAAGCATGCTTAGTGTTTAGTTTTTATTTATTATTTTTTATAGTTAGACTTTTTCTTTTCTTTTTTTTCCGTTGTATATACTCTGTAATTATTTTTTTAATTTAATAAAATTGTCGGCGTGGTAATTGCCACCTTGCCCTCAAAAAAAAAAAAATTGGATATAAACCCCTCTAATTCAATTTTGTCCAGACATAACCCCTTGTTATTAATTTTAATCAAATTTTTAATAGAAAAGATATAAAAATTATTGTTAAGACTGATATACCCCTAACCTGGCCTGCCCACCTGTCTGCATTTTCAACTCGGTTCAAGCACTCTAACGAATGCATTTTTTCTTTGTGTGTGTTTACTTACCAAAGGCATATGCATTTTGTGTTTATGCTTGATTATATTTTTCTTTCGTTTCGACCCTTTTTTTCTTTTATTTGAGGATATAATTAAGCCCATAAATAAAGCTATTGGACAAAGTACTGGCACAACACAACTTACTGGTAAGAAGAGAACAGTAAGAAATAAACATTATATTTTAATCAAACAAATTACTAACAATGTATCTTATGTTTTGTCCTTTAAAACTGCTAACGCACCTTATTTTGTTGTAATTAATGTAGTTATGTTGTTGTGAATTGCACATAGGAGAGAAAATAAAATATACTGGTAAGAGATTGATTGTCTTGTAAACACAAATAATCATGTTAAAATAGTGTTATATACAGCCCAAGCATGCGAGAAGGAAATTGAAATTCAATATTGAACATACTGGTCTTATGCTTGTTATGGATATTAGCAAATGCAGATGATACTACTACTAAATTAATAGAAAATATTCTATTGCCATGCGCAAGATGAGAAATAATCATCATTCGATAATTTCGTCTCAATTATTTGACAAAAATAGAGATAGAGTGCCTAAGCGAGACAAAGACAAGAAATCACCAATTTGGAAAGGATAAAAAGATGGAAGCTCATCGTATCTTAGGATTGAGCATAATCATCAGAGAAGAAATCTTTCCATATCAATTTGGAAAGGAAAAGGAAAAATCTCCAATTTCGATAGATGAATCATTAGGGAAAAGAGAAAGCAAGAAACTGAATCGTTGTTGGGCAAACTGCAGTATGTATAAATTAAGGGTATACTTGTCATAACACTAAAATTTTTAAAAGTTTTATTTAAAATGTGATTAAAAATAATAAAAAAGGTTATGTCTGAACAAAATCAGTTTAGAGGGGTTTATATCCAATTTTAAAGATTAGAAGAGTTTATATCCGATTAGAGAAGATTAGAGGGGTTTATATCCGATTTTGCCTTAAAACTATGCTATGCTATTCCGATTTGTATTGGGCAATTAATGATAATGAAAAATTAAGATGCCACCTCTTTGATCTTCAATATGGTTATCCAAAAGGAAATTAAATATATTACCTTGCAGCAAAGTCAAAGCATGCGAAGGCACCGTGCTCATGAAGAAGCCTTGCTATTGCCCGTGTATCGACAATGATCCCTGTGACATTGCTACAAGCTGAAAAAGTGCCTAACATGGGCCGGTTTGCATACTTCGGGCTCACCAACTGGCACTTCAACGTCTCCAAATCAACCAGGCCGTTTTTGTCCAATCCGATCTCGACTACCTCGGCAGTGCTATTTCTCCATGAAAGAAGATTCGAGTGGTGCTCATATGGCCCTGTGAACACGACCCATCGCTCTTGCTCTTTCAACATTTGCACTACACGGTCTCGCAGGATAGAAGGAACAGCAATCCCCATCGCTTCTTGAAGGCGTTTAATGGCCCCTGATGATCCTGAACCACAGAAGAGGAGCACATCATCGGGCCCCGCTCCCATACACCGCTTGATGTACGAAGATGATCTGTGCACTATTGATGTCATCTTGCCTCCCACGTAACTGTCATCTGTGTGAGTATTACCTGCACAGGAATATATACAGATTCATGATCGGTCCATCAACAATAATTTTTTGGGGTTAGATTCAAGTGCATTTCAATTACTGAAACCTTATAATCCATATATTTTCTTTGCATGAATTAAGTCATTTGGATGAGCAAGGGATCACCAAATTGACACACTGAACGTTATATAAGTCAGCAGTAGAGGCGTGATGAATCCATTTTAACTTATACAGTAATCGAGTACGTATACTTAGCAATTGATCATTGCATTTGGTACCGCAATATTATTACGTGTAATTAAGTCAATTTGCACGGTAAAATATTTACACAAATTATAAAATCATTTATATCATGCTTAAAAGTAGCCAATGTAACTAACATATGTATGGACACGCACACGTTTAGTATGGTGATCATGAGATAGTCAATTCATTCTTGTTTGTTTTTTTTGATTTTATTTCTTTATCTTTGTTTTTGGTAGGAATCTTGCTGTGATATTTGTTTCCTTCTTTTTATTTCGTTAGCCGCTTGCTAACACTTCCTATGTACATACTTGTTTCATTTTTCATTTTAATTATAAAAGACAAGGGCATTACCCTTGTTTTTCTTTAAAAAGTATGGTGATCATGCGGTAATCCTATATGTTGAACTGATTTTTCTATTATATACATTTGAGCATTTGACTTTGCCTACCAACTAAATTAAAACTAGCCTTGAAAAAAACATAGCCGTACCATAGAAAGGAAGAACTTCTTGAATTATATAGTTCTCTATGTACTTCAAGCACCGGCCTGAAGCGGTGTGATCAGCATAAGTGAGATGTCGTTTACCGAATGACGTCTCCAAATCTAAGCTTTTGCCGATAAGTTGAGACTGAAGCCATGAAATCCTATCTTCCATGTTCTTGCTCCTTGTCACTGTATTATTGTGATGTGAAGAAAATACATCAGAATCATGCGACTTCTTTTGGGGCCTGATCGCCGAAGAGATTTGATCTACACCTATAGTTCTCTTAAGATAAGGCATCTCAATTATCTCTTTGTTTAGGAGGAAGTATCATTTGTGATCGATTTGTTTTCGTATTTGGTGAAGAGAAGTGAATATTAGGGCCTATTTATAGGCGCTTGGGTGGGGAAGAAAAATCGTAACTCATGAATTAATCAAACTCGTCTCAAAAAAGACTCGGATAAAACTCGAGTTAGCAAAAATCGAGTTACCTCAATTTGAATTAGGACCAACTCGAAATGAAGCGACGTGATTTCGAGTTGGGGCCAACTCAATCGGCCCTAACTCGAATTTAGTACAGTCCAAAAAAATAATTCCGACTAAGGTGCATCAAAGTGTAGCGGTGCAAAAATTACTCCCAAACATTTCGACTTAGTGTACCAGTGTATTACATAGTAATATCTCAAACTAAATTTAACTATGTGCCTTTTATGATGAATAATAAGTACGGTACCAATGTACTACACAATAATATATTAGTCTTGCATAATAGCTAAGGGCTCGTTTGGAACACATGGGAATAGGCTAATCCCAGGAATAGCCTATTCCGGGACTAAATTTTTCATCCAAACGCAATTATCAATTCCAGGAATAGCTAATCCCAGGAATAACACAATTTCCAACAACACTCTTCCCAACAACACTTTTCTCTCTACTTTTCACACTTCCCAACGCTATTCCTAAACTCACCATCCAAACAACATTCTTAGTCCCGGAATAGTACTCTTCTTACTAGTCCTGTGAATAGTATTTTTCCTCAAATTTAATCCCGGATTAGCTATTCCTAGTCTAATCCCAATCCATCCAAATGAGCCCTAAATCTAATTTCGAGTAGAAATGTCGAGTCACGAATTAACTCGAGTTGTCACGAGTTGCTTTCGAGTAAGTCGAATGAACTCGAAAATGTCTCACGATCGAGTCATGAATTAACTCGAAATGTGATGACTTGATTTCGAGTTGATGCTAACTCAGCTCATAATTCGACTCAGAAATCACCCTATTATAGACGCAGGTATATTTTATAGAGGCGCGCACAATTGGGTTTGTTGGTTAATTAAGATGATGTACGGTACCAATGTACATGCCTGCACGAAAGTGCGATACTGCCAACGAGTTTACGAAAATAATACACGCGTTGTAATAGGAAAAGACCGTTGGATATATAGGCCAATTTTCCGAGGACTGGAAATTTAAAAACCGAATGCTTCCGGTTTTTGAATTTATGCCCGTTACTCTGTAAGGTTTACCATGAAAAAAAAAATAATAAACAAATAAATGAATGAATAAATTAATATATAAATAAATTAATTAACTAACACATAAATATATAGATAGATAAATACATAACTAAACTAATAAATAAGCAGAGCAGATAAATAAATGAATAAAAGTGCTCGCATGGGAACTCAACAGTCGATCCCCATTTATTTTGGAATAATCTCGACGATCATTATACGGCTTATCTACTAGGGAGCACACATTTTATTAAAATCCTTACTCTACGGCTTATCTCATAACTAGCTAGGCGTGCCAAATTTTATTTGCACCAAGTGCAATTCTGAATTAAAATTGCAATTTATAAGTCTCTATATTAGGTCTTCTATTATTATAATTGACGATAAAATGGAATTATATTTTTTTTGTTATTTTTTTATTTTTATTTATTTATTAATTCATCTTTATCTATATTATAAATTAAAAGCAGTGGTCGTTGTTGACTTTTAATTAAAAATAGTTTTTTAGTTGTGTGGTAAGAGTGTTGAACTTATATGATAGAGAATTGAATCTTCCAAAAAATTTCTCATTTTGCTTTCTTTGTTTGTCCATAAAATTTTCAAATATTATTTCATCATTTGACAATTGCAAAGGTAATAGAGAATTACAAGCTTCGGAAAAGAAAGTGAACCTAGAGACATATTGAAACATTGAACATTGATTATACCAAAAAAAAAAAAAATTGTCAGTCAAGCCAGAGTTGTATGCATCGTGTGTGGTCCATGTGTTAGGTTGTCCTTTCCCACATGCTCTCCTTATTGTGTTGTTCAATACATTGAGTTGATTCTTGAGTCGATGCATAGAAGAGCTAGATTCCCCCATGATATGTGATGTACGGTCCATGTAGTGGACATATGGATCTTGGTGTTTGCTCCATCTTTCCCCACATGTTCTCCTTATTGTGTTGTTCTCCACATTAAGTTGATGCTTGCTTTAGTCGATCCATGCCACATGACTTGTGCACGTCGATTGTTGCTTCAGGTTCTTTCCAAACAAATCTTCCATGATCCACATGATGGTCTTGCGAGTCAAAGAAGCCAGTGAGGTTGTTGAAATTCTCGGACTCTTCATATCTTTTCTCGTATGCTACCTTTATGGTGTTGTTGGCAATATTGAGTTGGTGATATAACCGTTGCATACATGCATCCTTTGGATCTCCTTGTCGCCTCCAATTGTTGTCTGCTTCATGTTTCAAGTCCTAAATAAAATAAAACATGGTGATACAAGTAATTTTTTTTTAAAAATAGATAAATAAAATAAAAGATACAGTGTCTAGAATCTTATTACTAAAGTAAATTCTAATATCAACACCGTCTCCGGCAACGGTGTCAATTTAGATCAAGACGGAAACCAGGCTCAAATAAAAATCTTGTTCTACCTAACTAGTCATTGGGTAAAGGTAAGGATTGAATTCACAAGGATGATATAATTGATTACCGGACTTTACTCCCTCATGAAAGCTAGACAAGACATTTTTTGGGGTTTTGTAGTTATCCCAATTATTTGGGAAAGAAATAAACCAAGTATTGCCTCTAACTTGAGATATTGAATGTCTAGAGTCGTGGTTGGATTGTTTCTGCCGCTATCGCGTTTAGAATTGTTCCAAAGTCGCTGCCATAGTCGTGCTATATTGGGAGAGGTGGAATCCCATGCCTTTCAGCATGAGAACGGTGGTGAATAGGTGCCAAAATGTGGTAAAATTGTGGGATTTCAACAAAGGTGGCTTTTCCCTCATCTAATGCAGGAAGATCCCAGGGTGACTTGGGAAGAAGGCTCGGGCCAAAGATAAAAAAATCTTGCCAAAACATGCAGTTTCGTTCATCGAAAACTTGCTAAGACAACAAGTCAGCTCTTGTTCAGACCGAATGAAGTCTTGTTCAGACCAAATGAGTCTTTGTTTGGATCAAACAGATTCTGTTAGGTTTGAATGAGATTTTGTTCGAACTGACAATAAGTCCAACATTGAGTATCGGTAGTATTTTGACCATAACTTCCTCATCTGGACTCCGATTAAGGCGATTCAAAAATCGTTAAAAATCTTAGGATGAGCTCCACAATGCCATTGAGTCGATTTAGCAATTTCTTCTCCTAAATCCACCATTTATGCAATAATTGTGTTTGATCTACCGAGTTCCTACAATATAATACAAATACCGTAACAGTTATCAAATCTTGACAAATATAGCATAAAAGCATAGTGAATGTAAGGATTTGAGTTACCATTTAAGTGTAAAGTTCGGCCAAAATATAGATATAAATATTAGATATCAAGTTAGAAGAAAGCAAATTCTCGAATATAATTAACATACCCTTCTTTTTAGCAATTCTTTGTTTTCACTCATGAGATCCGTTTTTTCTATAACGGGTAATGTGCATACAAAATCTCTAATTTTTTTTCCTGATATTATAATTTTCACGGGCAAAAAAAAAATATATAGTTTATATTTGAGTAAGTTAGCTGATGATTCATACAAGGAAAGAAAATGAGTTATAACTCGGAACCAAGAAAAAGAAAGAAAAAAGTAAAAAAAAAAAAAAATGTAAAATAAAAGTAGAGAAAAAAAATAATTGGGAATCAATTGCACTATACAAAATGAGTTGTAATTGATGCAAGTTGCCAATCTCTCATTAATTCCTACTAATTCCTTATCCATCATCCTCGCCCCATGCATTGTGTCAAAGCTACTAATTCCTTATCCATCATTCTTGACCCATGCATTGTGTCAAAGCTAACAGTGCAGTAGCCATTTTCTGCATGACTTATTCACTTGTTGGGTGTCTCCTAGAAGTTTGCTACAAATTTGTCAAACATGCTTATCGACCACGGAAATGGGTGTTATCGTTATCGTATTGTTTGTTACAGTGGCGGATCTAGAAAAAAATATTTAGATGGGACTGAGTTTATAAGAACATTGGACCAACATAAGTTCATCATATATCCATCTTATACAATGGACTTTTGAGTACTCCAATGGAAGAAAAAATTAGCTGGGGCTAAGGTGGGGCTCTATGGGCTCGACGGCGTTAGGTGGGGCTCTAGCCCCACCCGACCCGGTGGTGGATCCGCCCCTGGTTTGTTAGAATGGTACAAATTTGTTTGAAGTTAACCACATCGTTTATTTAACGGTAGCAAAATCAGTTCCGCAAATTGTTTCGTTTAATTAAACATATTAAACGATTTAACGTTCAGAAAAAAAAAAGGGACGAAATTGAATAATAAAAAAATAATATTTCTTATGCCCTGAGGCTTGCATCCCAGCGGAAAGAAAAAACAATAATATTTATATTTTTAATTTTTGTGCAGCGAGTCGATAATACCCTCCATTGTGTGTGTAATAATTAAGTTGTTTGATACACTGTATGTGCATTCTTTTGTTTTCTGCCTGTAGAGGCTACATATATATATAAATTATTACGAACAACATATATATATAACGGCCCATAACATTCGATTGTACAACGAAAACTACAGATAATTACTCAAAATCACTATTGCTTTGCACTGGAGAGGGATTATATATTCTACTATGACGTACGTCTGATACTGTTGCTGTACATGCATCTGGTCTACAAGCATTCTTAGATTTTTCTTTTCCCCCAACTTATTCTGGACTTTAGTGCCTTTGTTTCTTCGAACCTTGCTTTGTCTAGGCATTCTTACTTAAGTTGTTTTGTTCCTTGTATTTTTTTCTATGCTGTAATTGTCTTTGCTGAATTGCCTAGACATTAATTATTTACTTGAATTGTTTTGTTCCTTCATTTTTCTATGATGTAGTCGTCTTTGACAGCCTTTCTCAAGTTTATCAAAAAAATAAAATAAAATAAATCTGAGAAACCAATGAAAATTTTCTTAATTTGTGTAACCATTTTCCCTTGACTGTTATTTTATCTTTAAAATGACATGCTTAAATTCTATCAAGTCAAATTTGAAATTGGTCATGTGATACAGGAAGTAGGAAATTATTCATATGCCATGCCAGTTGGCGTTTGAAATCCAAATAATGTCTCCTTAATTCCATTATAAGGATGTGGTGGAGACGAGCTTGTCCAAAAAAGGAGTCACGCAGAACTCCTCTGACTCTGGAACCGTGTAAGATATTCAAATGATATTTCTATCATCATGCCGCGTAAAATTAACTGATCCGGTGCACAAGGTAGTTAATTAGTAATAACAATGTCATTTCAATTTCAAATTTTATTCAATATCTATACTTTCGCTATGTAGTTACTGGCTTACTGCTACAGAATTTATTTTCAACGGCGGCGAAAAAGGCATTTTTAACAGCAGTCTCAAGCCGCTGCAATTGAGCCGTCGTACTGCCGTAATTGCTCTGCCGTTGAGAAACAAAGATTCTAGAACTATGTACATTCAAGTTATAGAAAATAAAAACACTCATAATTTGCATGAAAAACATGGTAAACCTACTATCTTCTCAGGATTTCATGATTTGCTTGGCACGTCTTCTGGGTCAATCCAAAGCTCCTGAAATTATTGTAGTTTCATCATGGGTCAAATCAATATTATAAATAAAGATGTGTGGGTGTCGGGATCCTTAGGTAAATATTATCCGACACTTCAAGCATTATGAAATAATTGTGCAATAGTATTTTTTCTGATTTATGTAATGTGATACTTTATAACTAATTGTGTGTCAGGTGTTATTGCTCATAAAACTGACTCAGTTCAACATTAGATAATAATTTGGCAACACAATGTTTTTGTTTCTGATTTTTGTGACTCCTTCCTATTTTTATTTTCATCATGTCTCCATCTCTTTTTGTGTTGCTTAGAGTTCATCTCCACCTTAATTTATCTTCATCACCATTCTTAATTCCGGTTTACAAAATATAAATTAAATTCATTCAATTCAATATAGAAAAAAAAACATCAAATCTTTTACGATATATGTTTTTTTCACTTAAGTCATTTATAAACATATTACATTTCATGAATAATATCAACGTAATATAAGTCATATTAATCATATTATTTCATATAACTATAACTATATTTACACACATATATATATATATTTTAAATTGATCAAACTCTTTAAATTTAATCAAATCAAATTACCTACAATAACTAAACTATATTTCTAAAGATAAATATATCTTAACCATATATCCAAAAATAAACATAATTAAACTATAGAAACATAATAAAAATATTCTTATTATAGATATCTACATCGAGCGAAGCTCGATATGCCCCTCTAGTATAGTATATATTTAGACGTACAGTGAAAAATATAAACATACAAGTTACAGTATCCCCTTGGCGCCATAACCGTTAAACTAAAGTTAATGCAGTAAATTAATCATCTAAATTCATCAACTTTGGTTAAATGCACAATCTTTGTTAGGAATTCCATCAAGGATCCAAAACCAATTAGAAGGCCATAGGCTGCTTCTTTGTTATGCATTCCATCAAGTATTCAAAACCAAAAGGCCACGAGAGTCCTGCATTGTTATCAATGGCAAAGCCATGATTAAGAATTAGTTGGGCCAAAATCTGACTAAATGAAATTGAGTGTTAATTACCTTAAAAAAAATACCAGCAGCTAGCAAGCTTTGCGTTGCTATGAATTATAAAAACATCTTACGTCCACTTTAGCATAAGAACTTCTCACATATTTTTTTTTAAAAAAAAGTTGAGGCTCATATAAGTTCAGTTCATTTCTGTGTCTCGTATGAATTTTTGTTCTTTTGTGCCTTGGAAAGTGAACAACACGTGGAAGGAAAGAGAGAGCTTTGATCCATTAACGGGCTGATAAGTGCAATCAAAATTTCAAACAATCAAGCAATCGATATCCAAAAATAGAAAAAGTCGCTATTTTCCTTTCCGAAAATGGAAATCCTTCTCCAGCGCCTCACTTCCACTTCTCCCCCTCCCTCTCATCTCGCTTCACCCTCTGTTCCTTCTCCCCTCTCTTCCTCATTTTTCCTCGCGCCTCTCCGGCCCTCGTTTCCTCTACCCTGTCACTCCGCTCACCTTCATCTCTCCTCCAGCCTCTATCCCTCATCTCTGCGTCTAAGGTAAAATACTCCCTTATTAGGTATTCCCTAATCAAGCAATCGTGAGTCCGATTTTGCTCATATCCTTCTTTTCCTTATATAAGATACTCTTTTATACTCATTATTTACTCCCTTATAGTTATTTAGTTATTTTCAAACAATAGCAGAATCGAATCTGAATGTTATTTACTCTCTTACATGTATTAGTTACTCCCTTATGCTCATATTTACTCCCTTATAGTTATTTAATTACTCCCAAAAGATATCATAATCAGTTCTGAATTTTATTTACTCGCTTACATGCATTAGATAATGTCTTATACTCATTATTTATTCCCTTATAGGTATTTAGTTACTCCGAAACAATAGCAGAATCAGATCTAAATGTTATTTACTCCCTTACATGTATTAGATACTCCCTTATAGTCATTATTTACTCCCAAACAATAGCAAAATTGAATCTGAATGTTATATTTACTCCCTTACATGTATGAGATACTCTCTTATTCTCATTATTTACTCCCTTATATTTATTTAGTTACTTCCAAAAAAATAGCAAAATCAGATCTGAATTTTTTCTCTTCTCACCCTTCTCGATCTCTACTTTTTTTTTTTCTTCTTATATCAGATCTGATCTCCTTTCTTCTCCCGCTCTACTCGCAAGATAAGTACCTGCTTGAGTATCACGCTTTGTCATGATTGTGGTGAGGTATCGGCTGAGACTAGACAAATGAAGTGGAGGTCTAGATCGGGGTGAAGGTCGTAAAGGTGAGGCAGCTACTGGGACGGAAACGAAAGTGGAGGAAATGAAAGCTTAAATCGCAGTGGAGGGGAGAAGGTGAAGAGAAGAGGAGGAGTGACGCATGGATGAAGAGGTTTGAAAATGAAGGAGAGAATAAGGTGAAAAGAAGAGGCGTGTGGGTTAAATGGGAGAAGAGATGTGCATCAGATAAGGGGATGGAGGAGAGGAGCCGAACGCATAAGAGTGAGGGGAGGGATGCGCGCTCTCCTCTGATTGCTTGATTGCTTAAGACTCTGATTGTCTTAAGCAGTTTCCATTAACAATTAGATATACCTGAAACTTATTTTGGGCCTAGAAAGGCCCATTCACTTAAGAATATTAATTTACATTTTAAAATTAATGTCGTATGGAAAAAAATCTGTTTCTTAGGGGAAACCTGGCTTTTGCCAATCTCTCACTATCTTCACCACTGATTGTGATAAATTCGTGTCTAAAAAGTTATATGAGCTTTACTTAAAATTGAAATGTTATGTTGTTTCATACAACACACAACTAAGATCATCAATCTAGCACAAAATGGACACATTTTATATACAATAATCAAATTGTTTGGACACAATATTTGAATGAAACATCTCAAATTCGTATAGCATTTAAATCCACTAACCAGAAATTAAAACAACACATTAATTTCTAACGTTGAAGCACTAAAACCTTGATAACTCTCTGTAGGAAACTCCAAACGACCTAAAACTTGAACCATTGGATTTTACACTTCAAGTGTTACAATTTTCATATATCATTTGTCCAGAATGATTATCGTTTGCTATACTAATTTCCTATTTAAAATTGTCTCAAATTCTAACCCGAATTTAAGGCCTTCTTTCTCTCTTCATTTGTTAAAATAATTGGGCTTGGGCTTTAAATAAATTCATACATTTCATAATAATATTCATATATTATTATAACATGTGAAACTTATATTATCCTCATAACATACACATATTAATAAATTTATTTTTTGCTAGTTAATCACGTCATGTGATATAATTTTCTATTTGTACTTTATTTCATGCAACATGAAATCTTGTACATAGAAAATATATTTCTTGTTTCCCATTCAGTTGGTGTGACCTATATTGAGGATCCATATTATGTTGGCAATGGAATAAATATTTTATTCCATAAACTGTAAGAGGTATTTGTTAGAAAGTATTTGGAGCTCATTGTCCATGACCGCAACAATCAAGACCGACATCTCAATGTCGTCCATCAAGTGCTTGTCATAATCTTGCTGGTCCTTTTCAGGAGCAGATGCCGCAGGGGCAGAGGGAATTGGAGTGGTCAAGAGATACTCCTTCTTTTCAAACCGAAGGGCAAGCTTAAGGTTACGGTGTCAATCCAAGAAATTGGCAGCATTGAAGGCGAGTTTCTCTTTTTCAAGAAGAGAACGTAGCGTAAAAGACGAGGAAGACATTTACAACAATATCAAAAATTAAGGTCATTTAGTTTATGTTTTTGTTTTAACTTCCATAAAGTAAAACTTCCACTACATTAAATTAATGTCCCTAAATTTAATGGATTCCAAGATCCCCATTTTCGTCAAAATGGACCTGCTATGGCACGACATCCAAAATGACTAGACGAGATAGGTTCTCTTTAACCAATTATACAACTTTATGACTCTTGGTTTAAGAAATTTGTTGGATCCATCGATAAGAAACTTCTCTCTATTTGCTCCTAACAAATCTTTGCATTTGTACCCTGACTATCGAGTTTGACAACCATGACGTCCGCTTGGGCGGACCGCGCCATGATTGGCAATTGACGTGAATGGGATAGAGAGAAGGAGGACGAATTGAATTAATCGTATTAGTTTGGGACAAAATAATTATGTGACTCTTGTTTGGTGGTCATGTAAGCATACACCCATACCTACCTATGACAATTTAAGGCATTCACAAACAATCACATAACATAAGTATCTCAAGCATTGTCGTGGGTTTGTATGGTTCCCGCTTGCATTAGTCTTTGTCGCATCTCCATGTAACGAAACTAATCTAATCAAACCCTCCCACTAATTACTAAGATCCTATCTAATAATTAAGAAAAATAAATACATGTGATAAAATCCTAAAACCCACTTAGGCCTTAGGGGCATGCAAGCCATAATCAAGTTACATCAAGAATTAATCAATTATTAATTATCAAGGCACCTTAGGCCATATTACAACCAATCACATGCATTCACAACATTTTACAACACACAAGGCATTGACATCTTGAGCCATATCAAACTCACATCCTCCTACAACAACAAGTTAGCACAATATACAAATATATGTCTAAGTTGTTCATAACTAGTGAGCTCTTAAGTATCTTCGCGTATTGTTTGCTAATTTGTGTTTTTCCATGCAAAGAGGGTTTAACATTCAAACAACTAATTGCTTAAACCCTTTGATAAAAATCAGCATTCAAAATCCAATAGATGACAACAAGGAGAGTTCTAATCAACATATCAACTATTTGATTAATTAGAACAACCACTTTTAATTAAACGGGACCCGAAAAAACCAAGAAATTTTTCGGTCTCCAAAAATTTCAGAAAAAAAATCATGAGCAATCCTTATCAAGAGACAAACTATCTGTTCAAATTTCGAGAAGAGATCATTTACCAATCGGGAGAACAAAAATTAGCAAACTTCAGGTTGTGTATTAAAACACCGGTTTGAAGTTTTAGTTTTTGGCCTCAACCTTTTAGACTGTTTGACCACTTTCCAAAAACTTTTAATGCAAAAAAATTTTACAGTAAACAACCACAAGTATAAAGCTAGTAACCATAAAAGATTTCTAATTTTACTCATTCAAAATCATCAAGTTAAAGGGGTTTGAATACAAGTCCCCTGTTCTGGAACAGCACGTCGACGAAATTGATTTTGAGTGGTTGGGGTACCAAAACTAGTCCGATTGACATGAAATTAATTTTCATGGATTCAGGACTTCAAAATTAAGTTTTCCATTTAAACACTCTTTCTATAAAAAATCTCAATCAATACCAGTTTTAAAAAACAATCCAATCAGTACAGAAAACCGATCAGACCGTTCTTGCCTTTCATTGCTTCAAATAAATAGAAAGACTTCGATCCAAACCATTAAATTGGTATGGAAGGAAGTACTCCAAGTTTACTTAATTCCTAGCCAATAAAAAATGGGTCTCTTTATCAAAATAACTCAGATAACACCCACAAACTCAGATCTGATCTTACAGGAACCTGTCCTGCGCACCGTCACGAGAAAAATCACTAAACATCCATAATAAATCAGATTAAAGTGAAACCAATGGAAAAATGCTCATAACTTGTCCCTCTATCAACTCCATCAAAAGAAAAAATCAAATCGAAAGCTTTGCCATGAGAAAAACACAGAAAACCACGAAAAAAATTGAGTTCCAGGAAACAAACAAAGGCAGCAACTTAATTACTTCACTAATTACTCATTTCTCATCTAATTAATGTGCAAAAAAACGTAAGCACGATCTTGTGCTCTGATACCACTGTTAGAAAGTGTTTAATTTTAATTTTAAAGCCAACAATTAGCAATAAACAACCATCAAACACTATAGATCTAGGCTTAAAGCCATTCGCATGCATTTTATGAGAAATAGGTAGGAGATGATATACCTCTCACAATTAGTTCTTGTGAGGCTCGATCCAAATTAATAGAAATCGGTGGCGTGCTCTCCAACACCGTTTCTTCTCCTTAGATGGCGCCAACCTCGAGTCCACCAAGAGGATTAGTCACTTAGTCTAATAGTTGTGCTAGCAACAAAGACTAGAGTCTAATCCTTTTAGTTTCCTCCTTGCACTAATCCTATTAGATGTATTTAATGGAGGAATGAAGCTCAACACATGAGCAAATGGGAGAGAAGAAGAGAGGTGGCGGCTAGGGGAGGCGCAAGAGAGAGAAGGAAGAGAGCTCTAGGGTTTGAGCTCAAGGGGTCCTTATATAGGCTCAACCTTTAGGGTATACTTCCAACTAATTACAAGTTTGCCATCCCACCTCCCTTAGCCGAAATCTAATGGGCCTTTTGGGCCTCTTCTTCATTTGCTTTGGGTATTTAATCTATTTAATTAAAACCCATATCCATTGCTTTTCATTTGGACTATTCATTTGCTATGAAATGTTGGCCCAAATTATTAATATAACTATTTATATTAATATGTGTCGATTCTAAAATAATTATTAAATCATTAATAACTATTTTGGGATTAGATAATGTATTAATCTATTTCTATATGATCCTTTTTGACTCAAATAATTATAACGGTTCATAACGGCATATAATTAATTAGTCAAACTATCATATTTTCTCAATACCCATTATTGCGAATAAATAGATAATATACTGTGTGACCAAAGCTCTATTTGTGTGACCCTTTGAGGATTTATACTATGTTGGCCATGGAAATAAATCATTATTTATTTCCAATAATCATAAGCGGTATCTAGCAACACGTTATGACTCCCAATTTGTATAAATAATGTACCGTTACAATATCTCAATCTTGCATAAGAAATATAAGTATTTCCTTATCTGATTCTTATGTCACATGATATCCTTGTATAATCCAAGATAGGAATGTGTCATTCTTGCAGATTATACATTTCTTGATCTAGAGTTGATTGTACAAGTTGGCCAAGCAATCCAAACTCCATCAAGGGGCCCAAACAGATATCATCACTCACTAAGTATAGTAATGAGGGACATACGGTTTTCTTGATGAACAACTTTTCCCCGCACAATTCAAGAGAACATAAATAAAGTCCGTATAGCAGCCTTTATTAGGAATCAACGTTAGACGATATTTATTGAACATATCCTCATGTGGAAAAGGTGAACATCTTAAACATAGAATCAAGCTTATATGAAATAAACAATGACACTTAACACAATCCATATGTTTATTTCATTGGGTCAAGTCTTGTACTATGTTCTATAACATACACATATGCAATTAAGTTGGTAACTCCTTACCTATGATTTGTAGAACTTAATCATCGCTTAACTTGCATACTAATCTTATTTTGATAATTAATGTTCCTTGTTAATTATCAAGATTATGGACATCTTTAGATTTATTATTGTCATTTAAGAATAAATGAGTTATAGAGATCTACAATTCAGATCATCAACCTGAATGATCTATCAATAAATAAACCAAGGAACAAATGATAAAATATCATCAATAACATAAACCATAGAAGTAGCCAGAATGATTGGCTTCTAGGACACAACTCCAACAGTATTCTAGCATACATTACAGCTACCCAAATAATATAGATGTTTAGCAAATCCTTTTACGAAACACGATCATTCTAGTAATGTTATTAACATTACTTGTGTCTATTACTTGCCATATGATATTATGACTATTATACAAAGTAGGGATGTGTCATCCTCGTATTATAATTTTTTATTGGTCTCTAACAAGTAGGATTATATAATTATAACTGCACTTCAGTTATATTGGATTCATTTATAATCTCACTTTATCAAGGGGCCCTTTATAATATCAATCCTCAATTAATGAGTGACAATTAGCTATTGACATATATATTTTCCTCCTACAAAAGTTACATACAAAGAACTATTACTTTTATTACCACTTCTTTCAAATGGCTTTTAATAATAATTACGTTGCATATTCCTTATGTGAAAAATATATCATATCAATCTTAGAATTAATGACACGATAAAATATTAATGACACAAACACAATCCATATAATATTTTTATCAATTAGGTCTGTTTAATATATGAAACTTTTCATATATTCGTGTTATTAAATGACAATCATTTATCAACGTTTACAGAACTACAATGTACTTTTAATCAACACGACAGTCTTGTATGACATATTAGTGTTCCTGCTAATATCCAAGACCTGTGAACATTTTAGAGTTATATATTCATTTTATTTTAGACTTCTAGGACATGACTCCAACAATTAGGGCATTGTTTGTAAGAAGAAAGAGCATGGGGATGAGGTTGCTTTGAATTTGGCTGAGATGAATAAATCCCTTTTAGGAATATTGGTTTGGAAACTTTTAATGCAGAACATAACTCGGTATGGAAGGATTTAGTGACAGTTAAGTATAAGTGAAGATGCCCTTTAAATAGTTCTTTCTTCGGGAAATAAATAAACTCCCTCATACCAATGCTTAGAATTGGTATGAAAAAATAGTAGAAAATGGTAGAAAAACTATCTTCTGGATGACAGGTGGTTTGGAGAAATGAGTTATGAAAAAAATATCCTTTAGCTTATGACAAAATTCTGAGACCAAATGCAACTGTGGCAGAAGTGTGGAATAGGGGCAATCCAAATTTTTTTTTCACAAGAGGCATTCGAATGAACTTAGGGTAGAAAAAATTGAGTTATTTGGGATTTACATAACTTACCTTTTTCAAATTTAGAAGACTCAGCCATTTAGCTTTGGAATTCAAATGGCAGCTACTAGTTATATTTTTTTAAATAATGGAGGAATAATCAGTTAGTTCTAGTTATGCTTTTTTTTTTTAAATAATGGAGAAATAATCATTGAGACCTCACACTCAATTTAGATTTTAAGAGTGACTTTAAAAGTTAAACTATTCTTTTGGTTAATGATAAATAATAAAATTCTCACTCAAGACAATTTGAGTAAGAAGGGTTGGATGGGCCCTTCTAAATATCCCTTCTGTTTAAATGCAGAGACAGTGAATCATTTAATGATGCAGTGTCAACCATTTAATAAAATTTGGGACTTTTAATAGGTTTAATAATAGAAATATTAGATTGAAATTTGACAACTTGAATACTCTTTGGAATAGTTGTTTAGTTCCTCCAAAAGTCAACAGAATTTTTGCTCTTAATTTTGTAGCAGTTTCTTGCTGCGTACGATGGAATAACAGAAAATAGCTTTATTTTTATAGAAACAAAGGGTAGCTCTTTTGTTGCAATTGCTCACCAAATTATAAATTTATTTTTAAATTGGACATGTACATCTTTTGGGTTAGAAACATGCTTGGCAGGTGTCACTACAAGTGTTACCCACTCTGCTCATATATAAGGGAATCAAAGCACACATGCTCAATATCAAATTTCAGCTAAATAAGACGAAAAAAAAATCTCTTTATTAATTACTCCTCACAGTTGTTACAAAAAGTGATAAAACAAGTGGAACAGAACATGCGTGCTAGAATAGAAGGAGAATGGAGGCCCCCTTCCTAGTGATACGCTTTCAGTTCTTAGACAGGTGGCATTTTTTTTACATCATCTGCTTTCTCTCATATTAATTCTAAGTTCTAACATCTAATTATATTATAAATAAAGAGAGTTTGTTGTCCATCATGATTGATAGTCTTTTGTGCACCATGGTCATTTTTATTGGTAATTTTGCAAATTGACAAATCTAATTTAATTAGTCCTATTCACATATTGAAATCTTATACCAAAAAACTTATTTACTATTTTTTAATTTTTTTATAACATTTATTATTTTTGTATATAAACGGATATAATGAACATTAAAAAGTAGCAAGTATAAAAAAATTGAAAAAAAAATAATAAGAAAAGTTCAGAAAAATATAAAAAGTTGATTTGGTATAATATTTCAATAAATAGATTGGATTGACTAAATTAAATTTGAAAATTTGCAAAAATACAAATAAAAAATGACCCTGATCCACAAAAAGTCTATGTATCGTGATGCACAATAAACTGTCTCTATAAATAAATAAATAAATAAAATATTAGTAAGTCCATAAATATAATTTAGAAACCAATAAATATTTATTAATTACACTTTACTTATTTTAAGTAAGGCAAATTTATGGAATATAATATAATACATAAACTATAATTCTACAACTGGCTTGAAACTCGCATTAATTCGTGTTCTCAGTTCCAAAACAGAAATGTCAGTTGGACCAGCTTCGTTCGAGCTCGATACCCGCTAGTCCATCAAGAAAACCATTATTAAGGAAACCCTTCTTTTACGCTTAGGGCCTGCTCCAGAAAGGGTTAACCAAAGCTAAGGAAAGGTAGAGGAACCGTATTACCCTGCTCCCATCGCTGTCGCTGGATTAATCGACGGAAACTCAAGGAATCGACAGTCCCTCAACAGGCCATTTGCGGAGAAGAGCGCTCACCCCCAAAATCGGGGTGTAACGAGATAGCACGAGAGAGCCAAAGTTTTCTGCCGAGATTGCCCTTACGGTTTCCTTTCTCTGGCATCGGACCCCACCTAATACTTCGTTCCCTCCCAAAATTCACAGAACTGTTGCTATTCCCTCCCAAATTTTGGTGTTGTCCCGCCAAAGCAGCAACATTTTGAGGTAAATACTCTTTGTTAAAGCATATACTTCCAGAATCTTCTTCTTCGGTCCAACAAAAGAAAGAAGCTAGAGGTTGTTTTCCAATTTGTGCGCATAAGGTCTGACATTTTGAGGTAAAGTACTCTTTATTTAAGGTATGCAATTACTGTTGGAAATTAACCTCTATTTGCAATAATTATTAGTAAAAAGAGTATTTAATTAGTCCTGAAGTTTATATGATACTTAATTGCTTGAAGCCACTAATCTGGTTTAGGCTCTGATCGAAAACCTTTTTTTCGGTGAGAATCGGAAATGGATTTTTCCTTTTATACAAATTCTCTGATCGGAATGGTTCACGGATAAGAAATGAGTTCAATCGGTGGGATTTGGTGGGAGAATTTTCCGTCAAACAATTCTCACAGAAAAGCAAGAAATTTCGTGAGATTTCAATTTTTTTGTTTTTTTTTTTTGGAAATAAGTAGAGGAGCGCTCTACCACTTTTCCTTTTTATCAGAAAAGCAAAGTTAATACAAACCAGACAGAAAGAAAAAGTAAAAAAGTCAATTCGCTTATCTACCATCTACCCTCAGCTTCTATAACAATCTAACCACCAATAAACCCTCAAACAGAGAAGATATTAACACCTCATCTCCAAAGATCAGATCCTAAACACTGACTAATAACCAAAAGAACTACATCACAAAAGCAACGTAAAGTAAAACTTTTATGCAGCAAGGACCCTATTAAAAACATAATACTCAAAAGGTAACAAACAATGTAATACTGCAAACTGAACAAGTTCAGTATAATATCACTGCATTCTTCTCCCTTCGGTAGACTGCTCCTTCAGTAAATCCACCTGACAGGCATGCTTCCTCTCCAATCGCCTCTGTATCTTCTATCTGATCCTGCCTCAGAGGCAGTGGCGCCAATTGCCCTATCAGATCGCCTGAGAAGTGCTGTGTTTCTGCTGAATTTGCAGAAACAGCTGTATCAGCTCCCCACAACCTGAAAGTCAGGCTTGATGAATTTCCAACGTGAGACTCATTCTCCAGAATAGCTAGCACCTGTTCTTTGATTGCAACAGGCCACAGACCTGACCAATACGAAGCAATTGATTTGATTTTAGTGCAATATACACTGAGAGAAACAGCTGATTTGTGGTTAAAACAAACATCATTTCGTATGAGCCAACAAGACCACAGAATAGCAGCACTACAGAGTCTAAAAACTTGTTGCTCATGATTAGGAATCAAATTACTAATAATAAAAAAGTCATCTAAGGAAGTGGGCAATTGATGAATATTCAGTTTCCTTAAAAACCATTCCCACACTTCATGAACATGAGGACATTCAAAGAAGAGATGGTCAACATTTTCCTCAATTGGGCAATACACACAACATGTAGGTCCCTCCCAGCCTCTCTTTCTCAGATTAGATCTGGTGAGAAGACGATTTCTACACAACAACCAAAGAAAAACCTTAATTTTCAGGGGTATTTGAATCTTCCAAATTTGATCATAAAAAGAACTAACTATGCCTCTATCTTCAATCAACATATAGACATCTCTAGTTTTAAAAGTCCCCTTACTGTTACCTAACCAAATAGCTTCATCCTCCAAATTAGTAAGAACATTCCTAAAATGATGTTCAACAGCTTGTGCCACTGTAATATCTGGATTGACACAAATTTCAAATAAATGAGGGAAGGAAATTTTTAAAGAAGAGCTACCAAACCACTTATCATGCCAGAAATAAGTGTCCATTCCATTACCTATCTTAACCCCTCTGAAGATATTAATAATGGGTTCACATTTCATACAATTTTTCCAAAAAGGGGACCACCTAGCTTTATTTTTGCTATGGCCATATTTATGTTGTAGGATGTTTTTCCACCAACCAAAACAGTTAGGGTCTCGATATCTCCAGACCCATTTACTCAACAGAGCTTGATTAAAGTGAGACAGATTTTTGATACCCAGACCCCCTCTTTCCTTTGGCCTGCACACACCATCCCAATTGAACAAATGTATCTTTTTATGCTTTCCAGAATTCCATAGGAAATTAGCTCTAATCTGATCTATCTTTTTTTTAACTTTTGCAGGCATTTGATGAAATGACATCATATAAGTTGGAAGGGAAGAAAGCACACTATTGATTAAAACTAATTTCCCCCCATAAGAGAGAAGATTCCCTGCCCAACTTTGAAGTCTTTTCTGACATCTTTCAATAATTGGATCCCAATCAGTTAATGAAGTTTGTCTCCAGTGTACAGGGATACCCAAATAAATCAAAGGCCAATTGCCTAAAGAGCAACCAAAAAGATTGGCCAAGTGTATTGCCCTCTCCTGTTCAATATTGACAGGAAAGGCTTCACATTTATTGTAGTTGACTTTCATACCTGTGAGTGCCTCAAAGGCAATAAAAGTCCATTTCACTGTTTGAATCACTTTAGGATCAGCCTTGCAAAAGATGATTGTATCATCAGCATAGTGGAGGTTTGTAATCTGCTTCCCCCCATCAATGGCTGGCCCCAGACCTGTCATAAAGCCTGCAAATTTGGCTTTCTTGATCAGATGATTAAGAGTACCAGCAACCAGATTAAAAAGCAAGGGTGATAATGGATCCCCTTGTTTTAGCCCTCTCTTAACCTCAAAATATGGAGACAGATTGCCATTCAGATTAATACAAGTAAATCCCCCTACCAGCAATGCTCTAATCCATTGCACCCATTTAGGAGGAAAACCTCTAAGATTCATCATGTTAAAAAGAAAATCCCAATTAACTCTATCGTATGCTTTCTCTAGATCAATTTTCAGAATCATACCCTCTTGTTTTTTGATATGAATATCATGTATAATCTCTGAGGCACAGACCACATTGTCAAGAATAAATCTATTTTTCATAAATGCAGCTTGAGATGGGTCAATCATAGCATTAATCACAGGTTCAAACCTATTAGTAAGTACTTTAGTAATCAGTTTGTAACTACAATTGATCAAAGAAATGGGTCTGTAATGCTTAATTTCATCTGCATTTATCTTTTTTGGTATCAATTTAACCATGGCCCTGTTTAATTTGGCAATATCTAGTTTATGTTCATAGAAATCTGAAAACATATTAAGAATGTCATCTTTAACCAAACCCCAGTATTTTTGGTAAAATGCAAAAGATATACCATCCGGGCCCGGAGTCTTCTCTCCTGCAGAGGAAGTTAGAGCATCAAATATCTCTTGTTCAGAGAAGGGTTGGATCAAAGAGAGCCCATCAATCGAGTTCACTTTAGATGCATCATCCCAGAAAGTATCATTCAAAGTTGCATAAATTTCCCCTTCAACACCAAACAGATTTTTATAATAGTCAATAATATGTTGTTCAATAATCTCAAGATCATTAGTAAAAAGACCATCTACATTCATTCCTAAGATAAGATCTCTCTTTTTTCTCATGGTAGCAATTTGGTGAAAATAAGAGGTATTATTATCCCCTTTTAATAACCAATCAGATTTAGATCTTAGGTTCCAATATAATTGTTCATCATCATACAATTCATCTAAGGATTCATTAATCTCTAAATATTCCATATATTCATCAGCTGACCATTCCCTTTCTTCCTCAATTTTTTGGAGGGATTTTATATTTTCTAATTTTTGGGCTTTCAATTTGTTTATTCTGCCATAGAAGTTTTTAGCCCAACCACGCATTTTCTTTCTGAGATTTTTAATCTTCTTAGACCATGAATGGGCTTTATTACCACCCATATTCATTGAATGCCACCAGCTTGGTAAAAGTTCATTAAAATCTGTCTCCTCGGCCCATCTTTTATCATATCTAAAGATGGGCTGCACCCTCTCATTATCATCAGAAAATAACAAGAGAAGGGCATGATCTGATTTATATCTAGGGAAGGCTTTTATTAAAGTATCTGAATAATGGGCTAGCCAATCTAAAGAGCAAAAGTATCTATCAAGCAAAGCCATAGTAGGTATCAATCTTTGATTGGACCATGTATATTTCTGGCCCACTAATGGAAATTCCATCAAATCTAAATCATCTATTACAGAATTAAAAAGATGAGCCCCAGCAATGTGGAAATTATCATTATTTTTTTCATGTCTATATCTTATCATATTAAAATCCCCACAAAGAATCCATGGCCCCTGCCACATTTTCCTCAAATCAATTAACTCTTCAACAAAATTTTTTTTTTCACTAAATTTAGTAGGAGCATATACTGAAGTAATCCTAAATACAAAACCATCTCTTCTGTCTTTTATTAACATGGAAACACTAAAATTTGCCACATGACTATAAAGAAGAATAAACTTTTCTTCATTATAGCCAACCAAAATTCCCCGAGCAGAACCAATAGAAGGGAGTATTTTATACCCAAATTTAATATTCAGAAAGGATCTAACCAATCTAGTAGAGAAATTAGCTTTTTTAGTTTCTTGTAGACAAACAAAATCTATATGATTATGATCTATTAACTCCCTAAGATATCTTCTTTTAACACTTTTTCTCAAACCCCTAATATTCCAGTTGAGAATTTTAATCATAAATGACCAGCATGAACCCTAGTTAAAATGTTATCTAAAGTTTTTCTTTTAGACTGATCTTTTTTCAAAAATTTTGTACCATGTTCAATTTTAAACTGCATCTCATCAACAGCAGCCCCAAATTATTTTTTTGACAAAGATCTAAGAAAAGAAACAGCCTCATACGCCTCCTTCTTATCATTAGCTAACTGAATATTAAAACAAGAGAAAATTTCCACCACTTGATCATCTGAGAATTCAGAAAAAGGATATATATCGATTATACCTTTAACACTAGCAGCTGTCTTCATCGATTGGTGATGTTCCTTCAGTACCACTGCCTTCTCCTGAATGTTCTTCTCAGGCTCTTTGAGTTTCTGTCTGAGACTCTAACGAGTCAGTAGAGGTTTCTGGTAAATCACCATTTGGCGATCATCAGCAGTTGCAACAGCGAAATTAACCCCGTTGATTGGAACGCTGTCGCTCCTATGATCCACTGAGCTGATCTCCTTTCCAAGAGAACCATCAACTGATGAAGAGATATTGCTCACTTTCGCAACCAGAGATTCATCACTTATTGCCTCTTGCATCACAGGCTCAGTTACTGACAGGAGTTCAAACTGATTAACCAGATGCACAGCTTCTGTTTCAACATTACATATCACATTACTATCAATACTATGAACAATTCGTTCCACATTCTCCACACTTCCTACTTCCTGTACCCACTGTTACTAGCTTTGACTGTAGCATCTGTTATTGGATCAGAAACCACCACTTCAGCTCCCAGATCTTGAGGTTCAGCTTCTATCTCCTCATCGGCTTCCTCCTCCAATAGATCCTCTTCATCATCACCTCTTTCTTGATCCTCTTCTTCTTCACCTTTTTCTTGATCACCGTCTGCATCTCTCTCATATCTGAACCGGCGATTAGATGGTTCAGCCTCCTCTAATCCCTTATCTTTAGGGATCCAGATCTTACGCTTCTTGTGACCTCCCTGTTGTTTCTCAGGTCGATCCAATAGAAATTGAACCTTACTCCAGCAGTATTCATGCCGATCGTTCCGAAACACCACATTTTTATAGTATGGAACCTGATCAAATTGGCAGATACCTACTCTAATCTTTGCCTCTCTCAACGATCTTCTCAGAAGTGTGTCAGTATCAACCTCCAACAGTACACCAAACTCATGAACTAGCTTAGCAAAAGCAGTTTTGTACCAGTGTTTGCGTGGGAAGCCTACCACTCGGATCCAGACGCTTTTCAGTCTAAATCCGTTCTCCATAGACGGATCCCATGGGTACACTCTCAAATTGGCATCAAAAACTCTTGCCACACCAGAACGAACTACCTTATCTTTCCACCACCCCGGACCTTCAACTAACAGGCGATAGTCAGCGATGTCGATCACTCGCCATGGAAAAGCAGGAGCTAGCTTTCTCAGACCAGCCTCCACCTTCTGCTGGTCAGATTCTTGATCGATCTCCATGACTACACACTTCTTGAAGCTCTCCTTTATGATCTGAGAATCAGCAGTATTTTCGAAACAGAGGATTGAGTTGTTTGCCATGATTTCAGATTGAAATTCAGCTTCAAGCTCACTAGATCTGGTTTTGTTTGGAGGTTTGTGTGGTTGTTTGCTCTCGACTTTCTTCTCGCACTGCCACGATCGGTGACCTACTTTGCCACAATCAAAGCACACCAGTGAGCTAAAGCAATCTCTCGCAAAATGACCCCTCTCTCCACAACGAAAACAGATCAGAGATTTGAGAATGGCAGGAGGAGCATTCGGACTTATCTTCTTGATTTTCTTGCGAATGCTCCGATCTGGAATATCTTGTTTATTTTGCTGCTCTTGTATCACTGGTTGACCACCGACTGTCTTCTCTGTCAATGGGTCCCGACAAAGAATCTCTTTGTGAGAAGGTGATTTAATGGCCTGAACCAGGCGCATGAGCAAATCTTGGTTAAATCTATTCTCATCAGCTCCGCTACTTGGTAAAGAGGAGGGACCACCATGGTAATTATGACCATTAATGATGAAATCTCTGTCTGAAGCTCCATTAACAGGCAACAAATGAGTATTAAAACCACCATTAATGGGCGGTTGACCACAATTAGTCAGTCTGTCTTCATTTGCATTTGTAAAGTAATACCACAATTAGATTTCAATAGCGCGGAGCGATATATTTTTCCATCAGACAAAAAAGCCCCTTCGATAAAATACCTTTTGTAGCGATCTGACCTTCGCTCTCCCTCTCTCCTTCTCTCCTCTACTAGATCTAGCCATGGCGATCCAGCTATCTGGTCCTCTCTCCCTCTCTTCCTATCTCCTCTACTAGAAATTTCATGGGACTCGGAAAGGTAACTTTCATTCTGTGAGGAAAAAGAGGATAGTTCACTGATAAAATGACGGGTCACAAAGAGTCAAATGGAGGGCAAAATGGTCATGTGATTAGAGTTGAAATCCATTTCTTCTCCATTTTCTTTTGTTTCCGATCATTAAAAGTCAATTCTCGTCAATTCTCTAATGAATTCTTTTCTCATGAAATGCAATCAATTTCATATAATGAAGTATTCCGATCACAGCTTTAAAGTCCTTAAGTTTACTTCAAAATGCATTTGCTGGTAATGTAATGGTAAAGAAAAGAAACCAAACCAGTCCCATTTTATTTCTTATTAATTTTTTATTTGGCGATATTGTCAGGGAGACCAAACCAGGACCTTGTTGGTACGATAACTGTTAAAATCTGATACGTACTGACATACATATGTGTCGGTATACTGACACATAAGTCTGCGATGTACAAAAGATATGCTGATACACTGATGCATTCAAAGCAATATCATTAGTAATAGCAATAGAACACTAACTATATGAAATACAATTCTTACTTACATCCATAAACAAAAGTAGGGACCAAACTAACACAAAATTCTGTCAATGAAGCACCTTCACCTTGCTGCTACAATAGCAATAGGAGCCAGTTTGTATTCTTGAGCTGTTGACGACTGCAACACTTCACTACACGCCTTGCCATATTAGCTACGTCATGAGCATCTTTTGACTACATCCCTTCTAGCAAATTTCTTAACACACGTTTTTATGTGAGGAAGATTGAACAAAAGGGCAAAATTGTCTTTCTGTGTATTAAGTAGAAGGTTAAAGCTGTTAACTTGTATACATGCTTTTTGGAATATGGAGCAAGGAACTCCAAGTCATCTTCATTTCCATATACTCCCTTCATCTTCCTTACCTTTCCATACCTTTCCTTAGCTTTGGTTAACCCTTTCTGGAGCAGGCCCTTAATAACAATGGCGGGAAACGGCAGGGATCGGAGACTTCACGCCAGAACAACTCTGGCCTCTTTTCGATTTCGCCCCTCCTCCGCATTCTTTCTTTCCATTCTACTCCTCCTCGCAATATTCACAGGCGCTCTCTTCCTCTCCCAGCGCCAGATCTCAGCTGTCGATCGCGATCCCTTTTCACACGCCAACCATTTCCAGGTACCAACGCACCAACTTTTGGGCTTTCTGTTATTAACTTTTTGTCATTGGGTATTTACCATTTGATATGCTTAATTAGGTGTCAGAAGAGAAACTTTGGGGTTCTTCCTTGGGATATGGTTATCATCCCTGCGTCAAACCAACTTCTAAATATTCAGGTTTATTATTATTATTATTATTACTGTATCTGATTCACCAGCTGTTTCAGTACTGATAAATTCTTGTTATATTTTGAATATAATGGCCTGTATTTGTCGCGAGAAGGAACATTAATGAACTGGTCAGTACCATACTGGCATTAAATAGTTAACGCCCGGGAGATCGTTTTCGTGCTATTAGTGTCAAAATTAAATAAAATGTACGGCTTTCTGATATTTTGTTTTCTTTAATTCACAGCGCCACAAGATTGGGTTCGGTATATAACTGTCAAAAGTAATGGTGGTCTCAACCAAATGCGCACTGGTGTAAGTTTATGTACTGTTATCACCATCAAACAAATGCTGATTTGTATGATTCAAATAATTATGACGTGTCTTACTGTAAATTATTTTATTTATTCAGATATCTGATATGGTTGCCGTGGCTCGTCTGATGAATGCAACATTAGTCATTCCCCAGTTAGATAAGCGCTCCTTTTGGCAAGATACCAGGTTTCATCTGTTAACTTTTATGGTGCTAAAATAGAAGGTTTAAGCTAAGACTGGTCAATGTGTGAACTGTAAAGTTGCACAATGGAATATGCTATTTGTTATATGGAAATAAGATTAATGCTTTTTTAAGAGCATTTTTTGTACATAAATTACAAGTATGCTTCATAAGTATGGCTAATTTGTATTTGTTTTGGTTAATGCTCGAGTTGGATAGTTTTTTAATTGGAAGTTCTCCTTATGAACAAAAAAACAACATTATAATGTGAAATCCTCTATGATTTTTTTATCCACAAATGTTTGAAGATATTGTAAGGGATGGCAACCTTAAAATGGGGAATTCCGCCAAATAAAATGGAAATTGTGACTCTTGACTTCTGGTATGTAAAGTTCCAGGCCTAAAATTGGAATTACTTCAGTGCCCTTTCCATAAGTTACACTTAGCTGTTGCCAAATTCTCTTTAATCTGAGGGTGATTGAAACTTCTATGCAGCACATTTGAGGATATTTTTGATGAGGCATATTTCATAGAAACCCTAAAAGGAGATATTCGAGTGGTCAAAGAACTACCAAAGGAACTGGAGTCCGCCCCACGGGCCCGCAAGCACTTCACTTCGTGGTCAGGTTCGGCTTACTATGAGGAAATGGCACGACTTTTTAAGGATAATAAGGTATCCACTTTTTGTGAGTTTTTTTTTTCTAAATGCTTTTTAAAGCATGGAAGTGGCATTTTACCTGAATGAAGAAGAAACTAATTAACATAATATAAGCTATATGCTTGACCATGCTTTCATAATATGAGTGATTTGTTGTCTGCATGGAAAGCAACCTATATATCATACCTGCAGATAAAGGAGATTTAAAATAATTGTTAGTATGATAGGCAATCTTCCTGGTTTATAACTTGAGAGATAGATGCTCAACCAATTGTTCATTGTTTCTGTGATTATATTAGGTTTAAATTAAAAATAGAGGAGCGTGATTAGATATCCTTCATATCATTTAGTTGAAAGATGCCTGGTGCTCTCTTATCCTTCCTTTCCATAGACAAGTTAGGAAAATACAGATAGCTAGGGAATCATTTAAAATAAATCTGGACCAATGAAAATTGAAGAGTTTTTTTGCTTTTAGGAGTATGAACAATAATACTACAAGATATTTGAGTGCAGAAAGTGTAAACATTCATAGCATTTTAAGTGTATTTTTTTTTTTTATTGTTCTAGGTTATCCATGTACCGAAATCAGATTCACGATTAGCTAATAATGACCTACCATTAGATATCCAAAGGTTGAGGTGTCGCACCCTCTATCAGGCACTACGATTTGCGTCTCCAATTGAGACCCTTGGAAAGGTTCACCTAATATCGATTTACTATAATTTTTTCTATGGTAATATGGATGCTAAATACCCTAAACTTTTACCCTAGAAAGGTTCCCCTACTCTGGTCTTCTTGAATGGTCATTTTGCCCCTCGAGGTCAAAATTCTTTAATGACCGTAATACTTATGGCATCATAAGCACAAGAATTATACTTGAAATACATATCATTAAGCAAGAATTGCAATTAGAATAGGACCTCAGAGAACAACAAGCAAAGTAAAATAGGTTCATTACTATGACTTGGTTATAAAATTGTGAGAAGTGTCAGGGTTAAGTCTAGGCTCTGAGTTGGGTAAAACCACTGACAGGACAGAAGCTAGTGGCGCAGTTGAGATCAAAGGGTAGATATATAGCGCTTCATCTTCGCTATGAGAAAGATATGCTCTCATTTACTGGCTGTACCTATGGCTTGACTAATCAAGAAGCTGAAGAGCTTAAAGTAATGAGGTATTAACTAAAAGCTTCTTGTTTTTCTTGTAACAAATCACTAATAAACACAACAATTTCGGACCGAATTTATTTATTTTGGACCGAATTGGAACAGCAATCACACAAAAGACAATGATTTTCACGAGGTTCAGCACCAACTTGATGCCTACGTCCTCCACACACACCCACATAATTTTTTTTTTATTACTTTTTCAATCTGTTTTACAACATGGGAGAGATGAAAAATAAATAGGAAAACATTACAACATAAGGCAACTAGCCTCTACAAAAGGAAATCACACAGATATCACGTATCTTTTCTCTTAGGAAACTTTATTTCCTCACACAAGGAAACAATCTTCAAGCTTGCCCACCAAATACTTCCATCTTTACTATGTCGGCTCTGGAATTTGGTCCAAATAGAACACAATTCGGTCCGAATTGTCCCATGCACCATACACACATGAATTCGGTCTGAATATTACCCTATTCAGTCCGAATTATTGCTAAATTTAACATTTCTTGTTCTTTTTTTTTTTACTGGCACTCAGTTGTTTTTTATGTAATTTAATAGTTTATGAGGCACAAAATTGCAAAATGTTGTTTTTCTTGTGCATTGTGTGGCTGATTTTTGTTTTATGTCCAGAGAAAACACAAATCATTGGAAGATGAAAGGCATAAACTCGACAGAACAACGGATTGGTGGTTTTTGCCCATTAACCCCTAAGGAAGTTGGTATTTTCTTAAAGGCTCTTGGTTATCCCAAATCCACGTGGATTTATCTTGCAGCTGGTGAAATTTATGGTGGTGATGTTTACCTCTCTGATTTGAGATCATATTTCCCAAACTTGGTCACCAAGGTTTGTTTCTTAAGTTTTTTGATGTGTTTCCTGCATTGTCCCAGACTTCACTACACCAAACATATATTTTGTGTTTGCAGTTAAATTTGAGCATCCTTTGGGGGGCTATGCTTATAGAATGTAACCATTTGATAATAGCTTTCTGTATATCTTCATACTTGTTGATCTAGGCCTGGCATCGTGTAATTCTGTTTGGCTTCATTGTGGTTGAACTTAGCTCAGAAAAAGGTTGGTTAGTTTAAGCACTGGATTGTTAATATTCAACAGATTATCCCGCTTTAATACATATAATTATAAGTTCAATGAGGGATGGTATTTGCAGTTATTTGAAGCAAAAAAAGCTGCTGATTACTAATGTTGAAGAACGGTGTGTGCTTAGTTGCTAAACAACATATATTTGATGTTGTCATCTTTGTGTAGGAGATGCTGGTACAAAAGAAAGAGCTGCAGAAATTCATGAAGCATGCCTCTCAGGCCGCAGCACTTGACTACATAATATCAGTCGAGAGTGATGTTTTTGTCCCTTCTTATACAGGTAACATGGCAAGGGCTGTTGAGGGGCATAGGCGATTTTTGGGACACCGGAAGACCATTACCCCTGACAGGTTTTCCTTTGGGCCTTTCCATTTCAATTCTTAATTCTCTATGAATTTACAACTTATATTCTGGATTTTGAAAGTGTTCATGTAGTATTTCACTGGATTGCAATACTAGTTTATTCTTCTGGCACTGGTGGTATTGCAGTTTATTTCTAATAAAATAACATAAATTGCTTTAGAAATACTTGCTTGGTTTATTAATTTTTTGCATTATTTTTTCTTTTTTGAACAGTTTGCAACTGGCCTCTAACTTTTAGTTGCAGGAATTCCTTCCCTTAATTCTATTAACATAATACAGGCCTTATCATTAATTCAGTAGATGTCTGTCATCTCTTTTAGGCATCATTAATGATGCAACTTGGTACTAACAATATAGATGTCCGGAGAATATCTATTGTGAACCATGATGCATAGGGGACCCCGTGCACCATGACCGTTTGATCGGTGGTTTTGCAAATCGACAAACCTAAATTAACCAACACAATCTATATATTGAAATCTCATAGAAAACAAAATTTTACAATTTTTAAAATTTTTTTACTATTTTTTTCGAATTTTTTAAAGCTTGCCATTTTTTGCCGATAATTCATTAATTTGTTGCCAAAAATGGCAAGCTTTAAAAAATTCAAAAATTGTAAAATTTTGTTTTCTATGAGATGTCAATATATAGATTGGATTGGTTAATTTAGATTTGTCGATTTGCAAAACCACCGATCAAACGGTCATGGTGCACGGGACTCTCTATGCATCATGGTTCACAATAGATATTCTCTAGATGTCCGCAACTAAAAGTAGGGAAAGAAGATTTAGTTTGGTGTAATTACTAGGATTAAAAGCATTTTTACCATAATTTTGCAATTTTTGCCTTGTGATTCCAAGTTGGGCTGGTTTTATTAAGGAATATATTCTTTTGGCCCCGTAAACAGAGTTTCATACTTTTTTTCTTCTTTTTTGGGCAAAAGTTAGTGGTAGTTATTTTTTCTTCTAACAAAATTCTTCTGTTGATGTCAAATTATGGATGCTTCTAACTAAAATTTTGACATAATAAACTTGATACATAAATATTGTAGGAAAGGATTGGTAGAGCTCTTTGATTTGATAGAGAAAGGAGAGATAGAGGAGGGCCCACAACTATCATCTTTGGTCAGTCAGATGCACAAATACAGGTCCTAGATACTTACCTTTGTGCAACTTTTACTTCAAAAATTGTAGAATATTTTAGACAAGGGATCAGTAAGGAGGTTTATAGGCAATATATGGTACTTATGAAAGAACTTGATATTTTTTTTATACATTTCTGATACCTAGTAAAGGTTGGCAGATGATATTTTTTTATTTTTGGGTAGCAGTTACTATCATAGTAAACATCAATGGACAGTTATTAATATTTTGATAAATTAGATAGTCTAAAACTAGTTCATATAAGGACCAAAAGCTAAAAGTTTTTCATTCTGGGATCTACTAGTTCCCACAGCTTCTCAGCTATGTAGATAAACCTTACACCCAACCACCTTACGGTGTATGGTTCTTAGACAGGGGTCTTGGTGCTTTTAAAGCAATAATTTTTATGTTTTTCTTAGGCAAGGTACACCAAGGAAAAGGTATGGATCTTTACCAGGCAGCAAAGGTCGGGCCCGCCTTAGAACTGAGGAATCCTTCTACGAGAACCCTCTGCCGGAGTGTATATGTCTCACTAAGAATCATTAGTTCATTTTGTGTACAGGATAAAGTTGTTTCTAGGGTACCTAATATTCTTCATAGTTTTTTGTTCAGTTTAATTTTGTAGAGATGGAATTTTGGACGTGAGTGCAGTTGAGTTAGCTCTCCATTAGGCTTATAATGAGAAGCAACTGAAAGCAGTTGCCCTTTAAATTCATTTTATGGTCTGTATAACATAAATATTACAAACTCCATGAGATGAAAACAAAGCAACCCTGCTGGGTTTCCTCGCATACTAAAATGCTGCTCCAGATTATTGTACTTCTCACTTTACATGTGTACCCTAACAGATCACGCTCATTCCCAAGAAAGGGAAAAATACGTGCAATAATAAATACTGCGTAGATACATGCTCCATTTTATTGTCTTTTGACTATATGAATGTAAGTTTTAAACTCAAACAACCCGGAATGATTGTGCTATCTCCTTCAAATCTTTGTAGTGCTTCTTCCATTGAAGACCTAAAAAAGAGGATAAAAGATGCTCATCAGGTTTTCAGTTATACAACAAACGCCAAGGACTAAAAGTTTTGCCTGAATGCTAAAATCTGAGCAGGTACATGTTGTCAGTTCAGCACTGTAATTGAAAAGTTTATCTCGGTGCTGAACTGGTAGTGTTGCATTAAAATCAACACCCAGAACTGTGCAGTTTGATATGACATTATTACCTGAGCCAGTAACATTGAACAAGTAAAGTCTGTTGCCTGCGGCTGTAGCAGTGATCAGTGCATGAGGCGATTCAATTTCAAATTGGTAATACATCCTGCCAGAGTGCTCAGCTGTTTCCATGGACGAAACCTTCCCTTCAACATTTTCTCCCACCACTTCCGGCCCAAATGCATCTATCACTCTCTCTGGTGGTCCAATTTGCTCAATTGTTGCGTCATCGAGATCTATTTGTCATAAAATAAATCCTTATAAATTTTAATTATTTCTTTTCGTAAATTACACTTTTTATTGTCAATTCCAAATCTTTAATAGATCTTAATTTGTGGAAAAGTATGAAAGGAGTTTCTTATAGATTATAATTATGTGCTGTAATTCCAGGGTACTTGTCCAAGTGCTGATAGTATTACAATGTAATTTTAATGTTGTTCCTTATTCTGCCTAATCTTACAACAACATTCACGAAGGTTTTGTTGCTGCCTTATGTTTAGTTTGTGATACAATATACCAGCTTGCTATACTAGATGGTGCTGACGGCAGAGTGCTAATACTAGTTGGGACAGTGACCCCAGTGTGCTTAACCAAAGCAACAGTCTAACACTCTAACTGTTAATAAAGAATTCTTTTAAATCAAATGTAAAATTTTAATATACAAAAAGGTTCTTACCGGCAAACCTACGAACAGGAGCTACGATAACAAACAGACGACCTTCTTGAGGGCTTGCGAACCTCAAGTCGATCTCAGTCCCACCAAGATCTGCTATTGACACTGGAACCTAATCCAAGGTAGAAAATCAGAAAAGTCACAATATTATTGAATGGATAAACACTACTCTCCTTTTCTATACTTCAAGAACTAGTACATTTTTATTAACACATCATTTTTACCCCATTTATGAAACCAAAAATGTAGAAAAATACCTCCTCCCAGCCATCAGGAACTTTAAAACTGTAAGGTATAATAGGACTCCAACCGACCCCATGACCTCCAGATTTGTCATCAGGCCGTCGATATGTACGAAAACCTGTCTGAAACATTTTGACTTAGTTATTTATCAATTGCAATTAGTAGAGAAACACCCTATATGAAATTAGATATGACTGTTGAACAAATATGAAATAAACTAACCTCTTTCGTCGGGGTCGGATAAGCCCGGAATTCTCCCAGCTAAGAGGCCTTGCTTCACTGCCAGTGCTTCTCCTGTGCAACCAAGTAAAGACAATGAAGACGCCATTAAAAATCCAGAAATCAATGCATTTCTCCTCCCTATTTTCTTATCTTCTTCTCCCAATATATTAGATCCATTGTTCCACTTTTCTGCTGTAGCACACACTTCAGTTCTCCTGAAGCCTCTAATTTGCTCTAATCTTTTTGACTCTTTGAAACAGAAGCAAGGACCTGAAGCAAGAGATGTGTTCATCTTTTCTTCTTTTCTTCTGTTGTTTCCTCTAAACTTTTCAATTTGGGTTTTCTACTGGAGGCTTTTACTGTGCAACTTGGAGGTGAACTGAGGTAGGGAGTATTTGAGCTTTTGTATGATAATTCATTCTCGTTTGGTTTCACTTGTTCTGGTTTTCAATTAAATTGTCTGTTATGTTAGAATAACAAGAACCACAAATAATGGATGGTTAGCAGGGAGCCAGTGGTCATCACTACTGAAACAAATCAACAAAAGAAAATAAAAAGAAGCTTCCAGTTCTATCTATGAAGGAGAGAAAATAACATCACCAAAAGTAATTTGGGCTTCCTATGGGCCGTGCTATCTCATGCTACGCGATTCTAAAAAATCCAATCAGCCTATGTTTCCTAGTTTCCTTTGGTTTCTTACTCGACTGCTTTCTTATCATCAATCAAGTTACTGTTTTTCCTTTATTTTTCCCTTAATAGAATTGAATAAAAAAAATTAATCAAAGAATAAATAAATCGTGCTATTACACATTTTCTGATAACTTTACATTTTAAATGAGGCAATAGCAAATAAATCTCACAACACATTTAGTTCTGTGGTTATCGTTACTCCTTCCCTATAAACAAAATAAAATTTGACTGTTCTTCTCATATGTTTCCAAATACTTCACATATAAAAGAAGCAGCAGTTTAAAAAAAAAAAAAACTCTATGCTGTGATTCCTTTCCTTTCTATTTTGTATTCTATCTTTTACTCGTTGTTGTTAAATTCTGAAAAGTATCAGGCGGGGATCAAGGTCGTCTGGTACACCACAGCTTGTAGAACTCTCTGGCAGTGAAATGGCAAGTTTTCTTGCGCTCTCCAAATAGTTTTGAAACCTCTCATTCATTTCAAGCTTATCTCTTGTTTTGCTTCTACCATTGACGGTTTGTCGGTTTTGCATATCCAGGCCTTGCATTTTTATACGATCATGGTTCTCCTCAAAGAAGAAGTGCTTGAAAGCGCGATTACGGAAAGTCCAGTTGCCTGTAATCCAGTCAAAGCTATAGAGGGATAGGAAGCGGTGTCCATAAGTTGCGATGAATTTAATCGAAGAGAGAATGAAGTTATACTCTTCTCTTGGCATATAGTATGGGAAGCTTATACGTGTCCATCCAGGCTTTATCCCATTATATCCCTGTAATGAGATATAGCACGAAATAATTGGTTACGGAATATACAAAACTTAAAATATTTAAACAAAAAGCAATAAAATATATATACCCTATTTTGCTGGTAACTAAAAAATATCAGGAAAGGTTCAGGCTCAACAAATTGCATCAAAATGATGGAAAAATATGAGTTACCAATTTTTGAAATCAACACACAGAGTTCATATAGTAGTCTAGGTAAGAAAAAGTTATAAATAAAAATATCAAATCTATAGATTTTTGTCAGACCTGCATGATGGCTGATCTAATGCAAAGGGATAGCTCTTTGTCCACATCAAGCAAGTAATGTCCGTAAGGGCCAGCACAGGCACAACCGCCTCTTGCCTGAATACCGAACAAGTCACACAATAACTTGGCGACAAATCGGCCGTGTAGTGGCTTGGTTTTGTTAGAAGTAGCATCATACATCACATAATCTTCTGAAGATAAACTAGAATCCATATTTAAATCTGAGCCAGGATACACTAAGAATGAGAAGATTGGGAGCCGGTCAACCTGAGTGTTGCCTAATATGACAATATTTGAATGCATTGACAGTTGCTCGATTGCTTCTTTAGCAAAAGCATGCTCGCGAAGTTTGATCAGGTCGTATCCTATGTATTCTTTCACCCAGAATGCTAGCGCTGCACGGACCTTTTGTATGATAGGCGGGGTCCCGAAATCCTCTCTCTCTTCGATGTCGTCGTAATATAGTGTGTCCTGTGAAATTAAAACTATGCAATTTATTCATTGCTTCTATATGCATAAACATATGTTAAAAACTTTTTCTGTATATGTGATTTCTGTTTTTGTCATTTTTGAACAGCTGATTTGATGTAACGATCTAGTGTGAAAAAGCTTGTTAAGATTGGGAAAAAACAAAATGCTTTTCTTAAGTCTTATCTGCAGGTCAAACATACATCAGCTAGATAAGCAATTTGAAATATGAGTTGTACTTGGTAAATAAGTATACCTTCTCGTCCAAGTTATTGACATAGGCCACGGTACCCCCGCCACAGGAGGAAGGTGCAGAAGATCCGAGTTGGTAGAGAGATTTGTTCATGAGTAAAATTCCAGGAGTTCCCGGACCTCCAACAAATTTATGCGGGCTAAGAAATACTGCATCATAACCCTCTATATCTCCTGATCTCATGTCTATCTCCACATATGGCCCACTATATCATAAAAGGGGGAAATAAAATCAGGGTGATTCTGAGAAAGAATATTGACAAGTATATTAGTTTATTATTCAATTGTTTGCAGAGAGCCAGATATTGCTTTCTGATCAAAGGAGGCTTACCTATGTGTTAATTTTTCAGTTTTTTTTTTTTCAAAAATAGTTGGATGCTATTGCCTGGATATCTCAGATTAATACTTGGGCAAGCAAGCTAATATGCACTAATGGGAAAAAAATTATATAAAAAATTTTGAGAAGGAATTAATGTTCGATCATGCGATACTCCTAGCTAGCATCTGTTTTTTCTTTCACATAAATTTTCTTATTTTTAGATGAACATGAGATTTTGAACTAACAGCCACGTTTCTGTTTTGATGTTTCACATCTTGAGTACCAGCAGATATATATATACACAAACTTGTGAGTTGACATAAGGAGACAGATGATGTATTTCATCAGATAATAAAATAAACAGGGCTAAATTAATATTATGACTAATTAAACAACGAACACGTAGAAGATTGTGATCTTTATAGAAAATTTTGGCTTCTTTTCTTAGAAGGAAGAATTTATGTTCTGGAATTAAAGAAGTCAAACGCTGTCACTTTCACAGAGGTAAGAAGGATGACTTCTCTGTTATGTTTCTTGATTGTAGTATATATTTGGAAGAATAATGTGAGATTGAAATAATTAAGTGGTTTAGTACTATGAGGTTCCTTGTTGGCTATATATGGAGGCGAGTATGTTTATTTGATTCATTGACAACTATAACCATATATTCATATTATATATAAGTGAGAAATGTGAACATACGAATCAGTCAATGCAGACATTCCGAACAAATTAATACACATCTAATTAAAGAGAATTTTTCATGATTGTCGCTCCTCTCCAAGTGGCATATTGATATATATATAGTTCCTGATAATTTAAAATAATGCTGATGCACATATACATATTTCATCTAAGTATTAACTATTTGGCCTCGAGTTTGAAAGTTGAGAGAGCACAAGAAACCTTTAGCCTATAAAAGTAAAAACAAATGCATTTTCTGCGGTTCTGCACAATTTGTACAGTTAACTTATTATCCTTTCAGTTCAGTTTGGTGCAAGAAATTAAAAATTCTGATTGGGAATGTATAAAATATCTGCGGCAGTTTTAACTAATAAGGTACGTCAGCGTATGTTTCTTTAATTAATGATTGGATCCATACTTAGCCGGTGTCATCAGGAGCTAGATTAATATTTTAATTATTTCACTCAAGACAAACTGTGTTTAGATGCTCCAGATCCAGCATGATATATTAATTAAATTTATGAATAGTGCATTCCAGTGCCCAGCTGATTACAAATTTTATTGATTGACCTAGTTGAGTGTCAAACTCAACTATATGCCATAATTTTCTGGTATATTAGAGTAAATTTTCCCCATCCTGCCTACTTTAAACATGCTAGGGAAAATGACAGTTCATGCAAAAACAGTAAAAGGCTTCTTGTCATAACGATTAGCATGAGATGCCATGTCAACCAGTAAAGAAAACTAAAAGGTTAAAACTATGGTATGCTATTCCGATCTGTATTGGGCAATTAAGGATAATGAAAAATTAAGATGCCACCTCTTTGATCTTCAATATGGTTATCCAAAAAGAAAAAAAATATTACCTTGCAGCAAAGTCAAAGCATGCAAAGGCTCCGTGCTCATGAAGAAGCCTTGCTATTGCCCGTGTATCGACAATAATCCCTGTGACATTGCTACAAGCTGAAAAAGTGCCTAACATGGGCCGGTTTGCATACTTCGGGCTCACCAACTGGCACTTCAACGCCTCCAAATCAACTAGGCCGTTTTTGTCCAATCCTATCTCGACTACCTCGGCAGTGCTATTTCTCCATGAAAGAAGATTTGAGTGGTGCTCATATGGCCCTGTGAACACGACCCATCTCTCTTGCTCTTTCAGCACTTTCACTACACGGTCTCGCAGGATTGAAGGAACGGCTATCCCCATCACTTCTTGAAGGCGTTTAATGGCTCCTGATGATCCTGACCCACAGAAGAGGAGCACGTCATCGGGCCCTGCTCCCATACACCGCTTGATGTAGGAAGATGCTCTCTGCACTATTGATGTCATATTGCCTCCCACGTAACTGTCATCGGTGTGAGTATTACCTGTACAGGAAGACAGAGTTATGATTGGTTGATCAACAATATTTTTTTGGATATAGATTCAAGTACATTTCAATCACTGAAACGTTATCCAAATATTTAGTTATTTACTTCGCATTAATGAAGTCATTTGAATGAGGAAGGGACGCCACATTGGAGAGATATAAGACAGCAGTATAGGCGTGATGAATCCATTTTATCTTTTACATTAATTGAGTACGTATAGCAATTCATTGCATTTGGCACGACAATATTATTACATGTAACTAACTCAATTTGCACTGTAAAAAATGTTTACACAAATTATGACATTATTTATCATGCTTAAAAGTAGCCAATGTAACTACATATATATATGTATGAACACGTTCAGTATATATGGTCATGAGGTAATTATATATATATATATATATCTATTGAACTGATTTTTCTATTATATACATTTGAGTATTTGACTTTGCCTACCAACTTGAAACTAGCCTTGAAAAAAACATAGCCGTACCATAGAAAGGAAGAACTTCTTGAATTATATAGTTCTCTATGTACTTCAAGGACCGGCCTGATGCCGTGTGATCAGCATAAGTGAGATATCGTTTACCGAATGGCGTCTCGAAATCTAAGCTTTTGCCGATCAGTTGAGACTGAAGCCATGAAATCCTATCTTCCATGTTCTTGCTTCTTGTCACTGTATTATTGTGATGGGAAGAAAATACATCAGAATCATGCGACTTCTTTTGGGGCCTCATCACCGGAGAGGTTTGATGACTTTGATCTACACCTATGATTCTCTTAAGATGAGGCATCTCAATTATCTCTTTGTTTTGGAGGAAGTATTGTTTGTGATCGATATTTGTTATCGTTTTGGTCAAGAGAAATGAATAGGGCCTATTTATAGGCGCAGGTATATTTTATAGAGGTGCAATTGGGCTTGTTGGCTAAGATGATGATGTAGTCAAAAGATGCAATCGGCCGGGTTAGAATTAGTACATGCCTGCACGAAAGTGCGATACTGCCAACGTGTTTACGAAAATAATGCACGCGTTGTAATACGAAAGAAAACGTTAGATAGGTCAATTTTCCGAAGAAAGACTGGAAATTCAAAAACGGAATGCTTCCGGTTTTAGAATTCATGTCCGTAATAACTCTGTAAGGTTTACTATAAATAAATAAATAAATAATAAAAAGAATAAATGAATGAATAGACGAATACATGAATGAATGAATGAATGAATTAATTAATAATTAACACATATTATATATATGGGAATTCTGTCATGAGGATAATTTTTGAATCGGACTTTCATCTTAACCTTTCATGAGTGTTAGTGAATTAATCTTTCTTGAAAATAAACGGTTGAGATGAAAGCCCAATTCAAAAATTGTCCTCACGGTAAAATTTCCATATATATATATAAAATAAAAACATAACTAAACTAATAAATAAACAGATGAATAAATGAATAAATTAATGTGCTCAGGTAGGAACTCAACAGTACTATGTACTGTTTGACGAACCCCATTTACTTTGGAATGATCGCGACGATCATTATTATGACACTTTCCTCTAAGGCTTATCTACTAGGGAACACACATTTTATTAAAATCCTTCCTCTTCGGCTTATCTCATAGCAAGCTATAGGTGCCAAAATTTATTTGTACCAAGTGCAATTCTGAATTAAAATTACAATTTAGAAGTCTTTATATAATTAAGTCTTACATTATTATAATTGAAGATAAAATGGAATTAATTATATATATATATATATATATATATATATATATATATATATATATATATTGTTAATTTTTATTTTTGTTTATTTATTCATTATTATTATTATTATTATTATTATTATTATTATCATTATTATTATTATTATTATTATTATTATTATTATTATTATTATTATTATTATTATTATTATTATTATTATTATCATTGTTATTATTATTTGCTGTTACGCTTTCTATATATCGGATCATTTGATGGATGAGTTAAAAGAAAGCAAATTCCCGAATATAGTTAACATACCCTTCTTTTTAGCAATTCTTTGTTTTGACTCATGAGATCCTTTTTTTTTTTTTATAACGGTTAATGTGCATACAAAATCTCCAATTTTTTCCTGATATTATAATTTTCACTGGCAACAAAAATTATAATTTATATTTGAGTAAGTGAGCCGATTTATACGAGGAAAGAAAAAAGAGTTGCAAACAGCTTGCAATACAGAACCAAGAAAAAAGAAAGATAAATGTCAAAACAAAAAACAAAGTGAAATAGAAGTAGAGAAAAAGAAAAATAATTGGGAACCAAGCACTATACAAAATGAGTTGTAATTGATGCAAGTTGCCAGTTTGTCATTAATTCCTTATCCTTCATTGACTCATTGTGTCAAAGGCTCAAAGCTAACAATGCAGTAGCCATTTTCTGCATCGCTTATTCACTTGTTGGGTGTGAGGGTGTCTCCTGGAAGTTTACTATACCAATTTATGATTGTAGGTAATTAATTTGTAAGCGATGGGAGATTTGACTCTAATCCAGTAGCCATATTTTGACTACGGAAGAAAAATAATTGGGCGCATCGCTTTCGGAAGAAAAATGTTAAATTACGGTAACAAATTAAATGGCAGAGACCTACTTCAAAAGGGAGGAAAAAAAAAAAAAGAAACTGGATTTGAGTTTCTATTTCAAGAAATTGAGTCTCCATTTTCGGAATGTGCTTTCGTACTTCAGAAAATTAATTTGTAGGCATTTAAACTATGCAAATGACATATAAAATAAATTTTTTGTTGACTTCGGAATCTAAAAGAAAAATTTTCTACATTTTAAATGCCGGTCTGGAGGTATGAAGTCGTCCAAATTTGAATATTTTAAAAAAAGGTCAACGTCTTTGTATGCCATATTGCCATGACATGTTTGACAGCTGGAGTGCTATAAATGATCACCTTCGGTGCACTAAATTCTCTGACGGTCGAACTGGAAAAAAAAAAAAAAACACTCTGATGTCGGATCTTATTTGTAGAGTGCTATTCCGATAGGGTCATAAGGACTGATATTGTACTAGACTTTAATCTGTGTTTCTCTTTTTTCTTTATTTTGCTGTTCTGGTAATCGTTTTTCAGGGAGTGTTAGTATCTTTAGGTAGTTTTCATTTCTATGGTATGTTGTTGCTTTATTTCCTCGGGTTGTAATTTGAACATTCTCTTTGCTTTGATGCTTATGCCCAGGGGCCATTAACAAAAAAAATAATAATAATAATAAAAATAAGGACTGATATTTGTAAATGCCTACATAATTTTTAATTTTTTTTTTTTTTGAAGCTAAGGTGATGATTATCTCCTAAAATTTCATTGAACGAAAAAATTTTCATACAAGGTAAGAAAAAAAAAGGAAAAAAACATATACAGAAAAGAAAAGAGAAAACACAAGTAAACCAACTAAAAATTTACATACATAATTAGTAAAAAACCGACATGAGCGCAGCTGTCTGATATATCAACTCTGTGTGAAAAAACCACTTGAGGAGATCACAGAGACCAGTGGCGGAGATACATTCAACAAATGGGGGTCAATTGACCCCATTAAAATTTTTTTTTTTTGCTGCCTTGTATATAAAAAATTATACATATAACATGAATTTTTCTATGGACACACTAATTTGAACCCCACAATAAATATATAAAATTATATTGATTGAACCCCATTAAAATATATGGATCTATCTTACGATATTTTTTTTGATGCAGTGAGCAATTTCTTAAGAAATATGGAAAGATATTGAATAAGAAAAAAAATTATCAAGTTAGCTAATTTCTTACCTTCCCATTGCCCATTTTCCATTTTCAGCGAGAGAATAATATCGATTCTTTGATCTTTGTTAATTAATCAAGGCCTAAATTCTCTAGTCTTTAGATAAAGAAATAATTTAAATTCTCTCATAACAATATTATGATTTTATTGAACCCCATTAAAAAACTTTCTAGCTCCGCCACTGACAGAGACTTGAGGAGATCACAAAGAGAAGAGGAGTAAACTGACCTAACAAATTTTCAAAATTAGATATTTTTATTTCACAACTCTTCTAATCTTCTTGTCATTGACGTCAAGAGTTTGCTGTCACAGCTTTCTTCTTTCTTCTGCGCCATTTCTACCGATCTTTGGTGAAAACGTAATACTAGGCTTTCATGAGAAAGCAAAGAGAGGGATTATTCTACTATGACGTCCGATACTGATGCTGTACATGCATCTGGTCTACAAGCAGTCTTAGATTTTTTTTTCTTTGCCAACCATGGTTCTGAAAATAGGAATCTCAATCGGACTATTAGTCTAAGGAGTCAACTCGAACGAATCGGAAAAAAACAGATGAATCGGATCGGAAAATCGGATTTCATTTGCAAAAAAACACGTTTAATTTATGCATTTAAAATTAAGAAAAATATAAAAATTAGAAAAAAATAGAAAAACAAAAAATTAGAAGTATAAAACAATTAAATATAAAAAATATATAATTATGAAAGTGATTATGATATGTCCAACTTTTCATTAATATAACTTTGGAAATATTTAAAATAAATTTCATGATGAATAAGTTTTGTAAAGAAAAAAAAAATTAAGCAAACTTTCACTAAAACACCGTAATATATCGGATAGGATTGTAGCATAAAAAATATAATTTTTTTTTGTGCTTTTAGGTCATTCTTTTGGTCAAGCATGTATTGTTTAATTTTTTTTTTTCAATTTGAAAAAATCTGGTCCGTCCAAATCTTTAAAAATAATATGAACTGGATTGGTCTAATTTTATCTTTCTTCTCCAAATGCTACTTCCCGTCTTCCCATTTATGTGTGTCACGAAATAGAGAAAAGGGGCCGATCCACCCAACAGAGACGGCGCTGTCCTCCTCATAATCTGTTCCACCGGCCTCCTACGCGTCATCCTCACCCCTAAGGCCCTAACCACCTCAGACGATATTCCGAGCAACCCTTTCTCCTCTCTCCGTTGATAAACAGCACCATTAATGATGGTTTTTTATGATCTCCCCCTATTCCGTTCCAAACAGCCTAAAATCGGCTCGCTCTCCGCCGATTCCGATCCAATTCGGCCGATTCGAATTAGAATCGGCTGATTTTTTTTTAACCATGTTCCCAACTTATTTTGAACTTTCTCTCCTTTGTTTAATTCTTCATCGAACCTTGCTTTGTCTCGACGCGGATCCTCGGCAGTAAAAAAAAAAAAAGGACTGCTGAGCAGTCCTTTCTATTTTTTTTTAATATTTAAAATTTTAAAATTTAATTGTTGAATCCAAACTGTTGATTTTGTTCAATTTTACGGGGATGCGTTTTCATATAAGTTTTATGAAATTTGGAGTTGATTTGATAATTAAGTCTCAACAAATGAACGAACCTGGTTTGATTAATTCTAATACGTTCATAATTTGAGCACTTAATCAAGTATCAAATAAACTCCAAATTTTATAAAACTTATAAGAAAATGCATCGCCCGTAAAAATTGAACAATATCAACGGTTTGGATTCAACAATTGAATTTTAAATTTTTTAAATATTTTTTTTTAAAAAAAGGAAAGGACTGCTCAATAGTCCTTTTTTTTTAACTGCCGAGGATCCTGTTCCTGCTTTGTCTAGGCATTGGCATTCTTTACTTAAGTTTGTTTTGGTCCTTCTTGTATTTTTCTATGCTGTAATTGTCTTTGCTGAATTGTCTAGACATTTTTTACTTTGAAGTTTGAATTGTTTTGTTCCTTCATTTTTCTATGCTGTAGTTGTCTTTGGCAGCCTTTCTCAAGTTTATCAACAAAATCTGAGAAACCAGGTATGACAAATTTCTTAATTTGTTTAACCTTTTACCCTTGACTGTTATTTTATCTTTAAAATGCAATGCTTAAATTCTATAGTCAAATTTGAAATTGGTCATGCAATGTAAGAACTTAGAAGTAGGAATTATTCATATGCCAGTCGGCGTTTGAAATCCAAAATATATCTCCTAAATTCCATTAAATGGATGTGGTGGAGACGAGCGTATCCAAATCAGGAGTCAGCTGAACTCTTTTGACTCAGAACCGTGTAAGATATTCAAAAGATATTTCTATCATGCCGCGTAAAATTAACCGATCCGGTGCACAAGGGAGTTAGTAATTACCTTGTCATTTTTAATTTTAAATTGTATTCAATATCTATACTTTCGCTATGTAACTGTTGACATTTCTCGTGCAATTAATAAAATTATGTGCTGTCACCAACGTGACCAATTATTTACTTCAAAAAAAGAAACTACTGGCCAATTTGCAACATGTCCGTTTAAATATCTTAAAATCCAGATATCTCGTACGACAACGTTGGCTAATTATTTTCACGAACCTAATCATGGGATATTTTAGAAACCTAGTTATCACAAATGTAGCACTTCTTTTTTTGGTCTCTCTGCAAAAATTCCTTTGTTTCAAATTTTATCGACAGTTAAAATTTTAGGATAAAATTATTTGTCTAAGATTTACCGAATAAAACTTTTTTTACACGAATTATTTATTTTAATGTTTTTTTATTTTTTCAACAGTAGATTTTTTTCAAGTGAAGTCTGAGAAATAATTCTAGTTAATTTGGATAATAATAATTAAGGCATGGTGATGATATGATAATGATAACAACAACAATAAATGATATATAATAATTAACAATGATAATGTAATAATGAGAATTATGATGATGATGATGATGAGGAAGGGGAGTAGGACGACAATGATAACGATAATTGTTCCAAATAATTATACATCAACAACACCACCACCATAACAAAAATGATAATCATAACATAATGATAGTGATTATGATATATTAATAGCATTAATGAATAGTCATAATTATGATATGAAAATTCTGCGGCTGGAAATTATATATATATATAGGGTTTTGCTATGGTGAGTTGCAACTCACGGATTCTTCCGTGAGTTGCGATTAAAACTCTTGGATCTGATTCAAAATGACCGATCTAAACCATGTAATATGATCTCCATATTGAAATCTTATTGCAGACCAAATTTTATATTTTTTCGAAATTTTTAAGTATTTTTTTTGAATTTTTAAAAACTGTTGTTTTTTAATGGTACATAATTAATTAGATTAGCGATTTTCTAAAATTCCAAAAAAATACTTAAAAAATTCAAAAAAATATAAAATTTGGTTTACAAGGAGATTTCAATATGGAGATCATATTGGACGGTTTGGATCGGTCATTTTGAATCAGATCCACGAGTTTTGATCGCAACTCACGGAAGACTCCGTGAGTTGCAACTCACCATAGCAAAACTCTCTCTCTCTCTCTCTATATATATATGGGTAATTTTATGGTGGACTGAAATTTCAAACCGGACTTAAATCTGGATCGTTCATTTAAAATTATGAAGGGATTTGATTGATCATGATATATATAGAGAGAGAGGCTATTGTCCTTTGGATAGGATACAGGCATTCTCCTACTTACTTTTTAGCCATCCGATCGCTTTAGGATCCGTGCATAGATCAGATCGGGTGGCTCTTATTTTTGCGCTGAAGGGAGGTTGCGTTTAATAATTTCCGTCTCTCCTCTCTGTCTCCTCACTGTCTCTCCGTCTTCCCACCTCTCTCCTGGTTCTTCCTCCTTTCTGTCTCTATGACTGTGTGCACTAGTACGCCAAATAACACCCTAAAGAAAGCGAAGAGAATCTCCTTCTTCCGAAATTGAAGAAACCTAGATTAGAAGTTCCAGTCTCATCTCTTTGGAAAATTGTAGCAAGGTGCCCGAATATTCGAGTTGCCATCCAAAAAAAATTCAACGATGTTACAAGTGCTCTTTTATTTTGTGTCTTTCTTGTTTATCCTTGCTACCACGCAACACCAAAATTATGCATATTTGGGTTATTCTTACTTGGGCTGTTGAGCATACTAAAAAATGAATTTAATTTCTCATCTAGAAAGGAAAACAAGTGGCTAAATTTCCTTTCATCGTCACTGTAATGCTAATTTTGGGATTAGAATGGTGGTTTTCACCAGCGCAAGAGAAGTTGAGCTGGTACACAACTGTACAAGGGGTAATTAGAGTGGTGGTTTTGTGCATCCTTTTTCTTGCTATTTTTCGTCACTGTTTTCTTTTGTCACCCAATACTGTAACTGTACTGGACATGGTTAAAGATTTTGTGCACTATACAAGATTGGTTGTTAACATGAATTTTGAACAGCTCATCAATTTTTAACAGTAGAAAATTTCTTAGGGAATTAATTCCCTCTAACCCATCAAACTTAAATACAAATTATAACTGGATTTCAAATACAAAACGCACAAATAATGAGACAGATTTGAAATTAATTGAAGCACGAATTGGCCTACAATTAAGAGAGATCAAACATTAAGATCTCAAAAATCACTGAGATCAAACTAAAGCTTCGAGTGTTTGGCCTACGATTTTAAATGAATTGGGATTAAATTGTAAAAGCACACTATAAATTTAGGGAATTTGAGGCCCAATATTAAACTAAAGTTGCGAGTGGTTTGGCGTAAGGGAAAGGGTTTCAGTCCAAAAATTCAGGGAATTTGAGAGAGATGGCGAGATTAAACTCAGAGATGACGAGATAATTCCTTTTTTCACGTACAGATTTTGAGAGAGAATTTGTAATTTAGTTCGCATACATAGCAAGCGTGAGGGACTGAGGGGATAGGTGTGCGATTTTTGGAGACGGAGACAAGAAAAACGAAGGTGCTAAGAGGAGTAACGGAAAATTTTAACGCAGAAACACTCTTTAGAGCATCCATCCTCAACCATACATCTAACTCTGGGCACGAATCCTGACAACATCCAATGGTTCGAAACTGGATAGGAGAACCCCTCAGTCCTATCCATAGGACAATAGCCCGGTTTAAATCTCTTCATAATTTTAAATGAACGATCCAGATTTAAGCCCGGTTTAAAATTTCAGTCCACCATAGAATTACCCTATATATATAGAGAGAGAGAATATCTATTGTGAACTATGGTTCATTTAGGGCTCCGTGAACCATGACCGTTTGATCAATGATTTTGCAAATTGACAAATCTAAATTAACCAATCCAATATATATATTGAAATCTCATAGCAAACCAAATTTTACAATTTTTTAAATTTTTTTACTATTTTTTCGAATTTTTTAAAACTTGCCATTTTTGGACAATAATTAGTGAATTATCGTCCAAAAATGGCAAGTTTTAAAAAATTCAAAAAAAATAGTAAAAAAAATTCAAAAAATGTAAAATTTGGTTTTCTATGAGATTTCAATATATAGATTAGATTGGTAAATTTATATTTGTCAATTTGCAAAACCATTGATCAAACGGTCATGGTTCACGGAAGGCTCTATAAACCAAGGTTCACAATAGATATTCTATATATATATATATATATATATATATATATACATATATATGAAAGACGAAATACAAATGGTTCCTACAAAGTTAGAAATGATTGTGATTAATCAAGAGTGATCAAGACTTAATTAAGACGTACTTAAAAAAAATAATAATCCAATGTACAAATGTCCTACAATGATAATACTTATGATATCGTATAAATAAGTTTAATTAAATCGTAATAAGTACTAATGATAAAATAATGTCAATGATAACCACCATGACAATGATGATAATTTTAATAACATAATGAAAAGAATAATAAATTATTTATCAATAATTAAATTAGTGCCCCTATGATAGTTTTAGTTTTTAGAATGATTGATGAATTGGCATAATTCAAAGGCACAGATCTAGAGTACAAATTCGACCACTATTCTATAACTAACATGATGCCCTCTTACGTGAACAAACTGTACCACGGAAATGTGAATGCTAAAATGATCATGTTGCGAATATAAGAATCAAACTTTATAGTTTTCAAAGTATTTAATTGGTTGAAATTAAGATAAACTTCACCACAAAAAAATATATAAATATAATGCCACTCTTATTGATTTAGGAAATTAAGCTATAAAAACGCATTTTTCATTTGCAAAAAGATTTTTTTTTGTTGTAAATTTGGGCAAAAATATTGATTCTGACACAAAACTTTCAGTCTTTTCACGTGCAAATATATTCCTTCAATCCCCACCTTCCAATGACAATATAATGTCCTGTTTAGTGTTACTGTTATATACATGGACAGCAAAGGAGGTGTGTCAAAGTGGAAAATTATTATAGACCTTAACGGTCAATTTAAGACTAAGAAAAATTGAACACCAGAGGTTATGTCCCTTTATCTGGTGGTTTGTTAAAGTCTCCATGCCGATCAAATTTCCGTATGGTCGGCGATATTAAAATTTATTTTTATAGGTAAAGATGAAGTTAAGTCTTCAATTTAATTTTAAAAAGAAAACTAATTACCACATCGTGATAAATAAAATAAAGACGTAAAAATAAATTGAACACCCGAGGTTATGTCCCTTAAAAATCTCTGCCATGATTTTCGTTTTTTGGACCCACGCATGCATCCCCGATAAAGTGAAATTAATATTGGAGTCTATATCTCTCTTTCCAAATAACGAAGTAGATCGTAATTGTCCCACATCAAGGAATTACTATTACTATTTTTAAATACAACGTCAAGTGATTTTTTTTATTTTCAGAACATTGTGCTAACTATTTTTTTTACTAAATATGAATATTATGATTGATAATATATAGATTATAAGACATTATTTAATTTATTCTATTATACTAAAATATATATCTAAATATGAGACAAAAATTTCAGACAAAATGGTGACAGCACAAATAATTCTATGCTCAATATAGATAAGAAATAATTATTGGTTGAGTATTTATAAAGTGCATATGCAACGATTAATTGAATTGATTGTTTTACTATAATAAGAATTAAAGAGGAAAAGATACTCGGCCTGTCGGCCACATAAGTAGAGGTATGCCAAGTCTCTCACCATTGCCCAGTAGCCCTTCTAACAGTCCAGCAAGGTTCGGCCTTTACAAGGATTCAAGAAGGACCAAGAATTTAGAAGACCAGACTTAGAAAGGCTAAACTCAAGGGCCAGATATCAAGGGCCAATGGCTCACAAGAGTCGAATTTAATAAAAGCTAGATTTAAATTTATTTGTATTTATATTTGTCATTGATTGTTTTTTTTATAATGTAATTGAAATATTTAATCATACTACATTCATTTTAGAATGTCAAAAGAACATAATTATGTTAAATTAAGATTAAAAAAAATAAAAAAGTGTAATCGGATCCTTCTTAAGTCTAACATAGCCTTCAAACTCGACCTCCCAAAATCTGAAAAGTTAGACTTAAGAAAGACTGGATCTATATTTTATAATTTAGGCCCTTCAAACTCGACTTTTCTTAAGCCCTTCGTAAATCCTAATCCTTACCTCTTGTGTAGGCTCTAGTAGACCCGACCTCTCCAACTTCGGCCCCGAATCTTGTGGACTTTTACTGCATATGAGCTAAGGTCCATGAAGGAGCCATGGAATGGAGGGGTCCAATGATGATAAGCGGATTAGGAATGAGTGGATAAAGTTAAGTCATTACAAGGGGATGACTTGTTGGATATTCCATTGATGCTAAAAGTATATTGGGAGTTTGGGACGATGTTATAGGGTGTGCTTCGATGCGCATGCGGTAAATTAAGAACAAAGTTTGAATAAGCTAGTTCCGAGCAAATTCGTAGTGAAAATCAGAAATTTCTAAATTCCCACAAAATTCGTTCTGAACACTCCAAAAAGCAGCAAATAATTAGTTTGCCCAGAAACTATAAACTGAAATGAGGCTAAAATTCAGTTAAATTTAATATGCCCCAAACTGAACAGAGGGTTGCAAGAATCTCATCCCATGTTTTCTGTTGCCTTTATCGATCGACAGCTAGCCATTGTGGACCTCTGACTGAAATTTGAACCAAACATTAGTTTAGAAAAATTAGTATGCCTAAAATCAAACTTGAAATGCCACTAAATTAATGGACGGCCCTAACTCTTAACTTTGGACAGTATTTTAGAGCAGCTCACACACTATCATAAGCTATGGTTGTTTCAAGTACAATCCGACTGGGTGTTGGGGATTCCTACTCGCACAAAACTTTCAAGCTTAAGTATGACTTGTCCTTTTTTAAGTATGACCATATATATCTGTTCATCCTATATATTAATTTATAGTAAAATGTATTAACAGTTTTATAATTCTTCAAGTGAAATCAAATCCTCTAAAGAGTCTGATATCGTTAGTGGTTGGGTATTAGTTGTTTTTTTTTTTTTTTTTTTTTTGTTGAACGTGTCTTCCAAATAAATTTGAATAAAATAAAACAATACGAACATAGTATATTGAACATTCCTATTGTACCAATTCCAAGTAAGTAGTAGAACTAGAACTTGGAACCGAGAGATGAGCTTGGATTGTCTTTATTTTTAAAAATTTTCGAGAAGTTGTTAGTGGCTACCAAGATAGGATTGTCAAATATTAAAGTACCAATTAACTCTCCAAACTCCAAACTAAGGATCGGAATGGGCAATAGCTTTTGTTAGTGCACTCATGAAGTCATTTCTGGATGCTTTAAAGCAAATATTCTCCCCCCAACTTGAACTGGACTCTCATGGAATGTTGGTTCGGTTTTAGTAACCCAACATGGAATTTGCCTGAATCGGAAAGGAATCAAAGGATCCCTCTTTAGTGTTGTTGATTTTATATTAGGGAAATGATTGTGGCCTCAATCTTCTACCACACATTACTTAGGTTATGTAGTATTGATATGCGTCTTTTATAATGAATTGTAAAATCAATCTCAGCAAACACTAAGTTGAGAATTCAAAAAACGACACTACACCTTAATTAATTTTCACATATGCTATATCTCTGTACTAATATAGTGGTAGTCGTTGCGTGATAGGATTGGGCAATAACCCTAAAAATAACTATTTTAATAACTATTTTATTTTTTAAATGTTTTTCGAAAATAAAAATATACTTATTATCTAGAATAAATATAAAATTACTTCTTGACTCCCCCTCCTGTGTATGTGTTACTTATTAACCTTTACGCATAATGCCCAAATTTTTAGGATGGTATATATAGAGAAATGCTATGGTGCATCGCGATGTATTGAGGCTTTTGTACATCGCGACCATATATGCCGTAGTTTTACAAATTGACAAATCTAATTAAACAAATCCAATCTATATATTGAAATCTAATAGCAAAACAAATTTTATATTTTTTGAAATTTTTTTACTATTTTTTTCGAATTTCTTAAAACCTGCCATTTTTGGAATTTCCATATTATTAGTTGGTTCCCAAAAAAGGAATGTTTTAGAAAATTCGAAAAAAAATAGTAAAAAAATTTTTAAAAATATAAAATTTGGTTTGCTATGAGATTTCAACATGTAGAATGACTTGGTTTAATTAGATTTGTCAATTTATAAAACGATTGACGGATAATAATCGCGATGTACAAAAACCTAAATGCATCGCGATGCACCATAGCATACCTCGGTATATATATATATATGTCTAACCTTTTGCTTATACCATAAATCGTAAAATGGCCATGCGTTTTCTATTTGCGAACATTAGCAGCCATGTTTGACACTTTCTTTGTTTGTTGCTTTGCACTTCCATTATTATATAAAATAATGAAAACATCAATCAAAGTAGTACTTTTCTAAACTGACGAAATCAATGGCTGGTATTAAAGCCCCGCATGTTGTACTTATCCTCTGTAAACGGGAACGGAACAATTAATGGTGTGGTTAATTAACTCAATATTAATTTAGGCCTCATGCACTTCTGCCTGGTAGGAACTTCTTTAGTGTGAAACTTTGCTTTTTCTATTTTAAAATTTTAAAATTATTGAATTTAATATCTTGATTTCAAAACAATTGATAACATCATGCATCCAAAATGTTTTAGTGCATAAATATAAGAGTACGTAAGGACATTTTCTTAAGTATCAAATAAAGAAAGCGGATTTGAATTCGTGCATCCAGCCTTGTTTGAAACTTTGAATGCATATTTTAGAAGCTTTGTCAAATTTTCTGCCTTGTGTTTTCGCATATGTTAGAAGCTAGCATAAATTTCGCCAAATTTCTTAAAATAGAGAGAGAATAATTTATTTATAAAGGGGATAATTTCTAGAATCGTGTTTTAGCATAGTTTTGTCAAAGGAGATATGAGCTTATTTTGATTAAACATTTAAAACTGTCAGTTTATGCGGTTAATTTGGAGTTTTATATATTAACATCATGGTCCTTATATTGTGTTAAATAATACTATTCACAATTGACATTTTTACAATATGTTAAAGTTTACACATGCACATGTTTGATCATTGTTCTATTTTTTCCCCCTTCTAAATACATATTTTTTTATTTACTCTCATGAGAAGCAACAATTTTTAAAACTTGTATCTGCTTGCAAGAGAAAAGACAAGGAGAAAATAATTGAAACAACACCGATGATTGCAGTATCAGTTGCCTAAGAGAAACCCTCTCATAAAATATGCTAAACTTCCTGATGGCTCTCGAGCAACTCAATGCCTCATTGGTTAAAGGGGCATCTTCCTCCTATAAAAGGAGCCAATGCAAAGAAACCTCCTGAACTGGCACGCTTGCCTGCTTTGCATCAAATAAAAAAATGGCAGCCATTTCCAAGAATTATTGTGCAGTATATACATCGGTAGCCCTGGCAGTTCTTCTGCTGATGCAATCCATCGGTCCAGGTAGCGCCAGAAAGCTTGTAGAAACTAAGGTGGTTGTAGCATCTGATTGCAGTTTTTTCGGTGCATGTCGGCATACAGGCCATGCGATGGAAGCTGATACTAAGTATGTCAGAAAAGGAATAGACTCTTATCAGCCAACGACGCCCGGGCATAGCCCCAGCATTGGTCACAATACCCCTCCAAATTAACTTTTAGCTCTGAAAATTTGGGCCATCAGTTTCATGGCATTGTGTTTCTGAAATTGGTTAACTAAGTACGTTCAATTTTGAGCAATGTAAGCTTGAAATAATCATCATAATTAGCGTGTGCTTAATTTAGTGTTGTACATTTTTCCCCCTCATGGTGCTTTTTATTTTTCTCTTTTTCTGTGTGCACCCTTTTCTGTTATGTTTCTTTTACTGGTAAAACTACTTGTTGCTATAAGAGTATGTTTCAATTTTATATATTGAAGTTGAATATTATTCAATATACTTATGGACGTCTCTTTATGTTACTTTGAACTGTTTATATATATACGAACACAAAATGAGCTTATAAGCTTACATAAGCTAAGTACGTACAACTGTTAATTCTGTTTATAATTAATTTATTATAAAATTTGGGCTGTACACAGTTCTTGTCAACAGAATGTCAATCGCTTGAAATATTCCAACTCTATCCAGAACGCTCATTATATTCAATTTATGTGCATAATTGACATGTATAATCTAATCATTTTGAATTTTTAAGATCATAAACTTATTCTCCACTGTATAAAGAGCTTAAATACAAATAATTGTGCTCAAATGACTTAAAATGAATGCACAATCGCTTGAAATTCTCCACTTCTGTCCAGAACGCTCATTATTTGTAATTTATGTACATATTTGATACGTATAATCCAATCCTTTTGAATTTTTAAGATAATAAACTTATCCTCAACTGTATAAAGTGCTTAAATATATATTATTATAACCAAATGACTTAAAATGAATGCACAATCGCTTGAAATGCTCTAATTTTGCCCAGGACGCTCATTATTTACACTTTATGTACGTCATTGACATATAAAATCTAATCCTCTTGAATTTTAAGATCACAACCTTGTTCCTCACAGTATAAAGAGCTTAAATATTGATTATTGTGATCAAATGACTTAAAATGAACGCACAATCGCTTGAAATGCTCCAACTCTGTCCAGAACGCTCATTATTTGTAATTTATGTGCGTAATTGACATGTATTATGCAATCATTTGGAATTTTTAAGATCATAAACTTAACATCTACTGTATAAAGAGCATAAATATAAATTACTGTGATCAAATAACTTAAAAAATGAAAGCACAATATCTTGAAATGCTTCAATTCTTTTCAGAACGCTCATTATTTGCATTTAATGTGCCCAACTGACATGTATAATCCAATCCATTTGAATTTTTTAGAACATAAACTTATTCTCCACTGTATAAAGAGCTTAAATATAGATTATTATTATCGAATGATTTAAAATGAATGCTCAATCGCTTGGAATGTACCAATTCTGTCCAGAACGTTTATTATTTGCAATTTATGTGCGTCATTGACATGTATAATCCAATCCATTTAAATTTTTTAAATTATAAACTTATTCTCCACTGTATAAAGAGCTTAAATATAGATTATTGCGATCAAATGACTTAAATAAATGCACTTTCTCTTCAAATGCTCAAATTCTGTCTAGAACGCTCATTATTTGCACTTCATGTGCTTAATTGACATGCATTATCCAGTCCTTTTGAATATTTAAGATCATAAACTTATTATACACTTTATAAAGAGCTTAAATATATATTAGTGTGATCAAATAAGTTGAAATGAATGAACAATCGTTTGAAATACTCCAACTCTATCCAGAACGCTCATTATTTGGAATTTATGTTCGTAATTGATATGTATTATGCAAATCATTTTGAATTTTTAAGATCATAAACTTATCGTCCACTGTATAAAGAGCATAAATATAGATTATTGTGATCAAATGACTTAAAATGAACGCACAATCGCTTGAAATGTTACAAATCTTTCCGCTCATTATATGCAATTTATGTGCGCAGTTGACATGTATTACGTAATCCTTTTGAATTCTTAAGATCATTAACTTATCCTCCACTGTATAAAGAGTTAAAATATAGATTATTGTGCTCAAATGACTTCAAATAATTGCACAATCGCTTGAAATGTTCCAACTCTATCCAGAACGCTCATTATTTGCACTTTATGTGCGTAATTGACATGTATAATTCAATTTTTTTGAATTTTTAAGATCAGAAACTTATTCTCCACTGTATAAAGAGCTTAAATACAGATAATTGTGCTCAAATGACTTAAAATGAATGCACAATCGCTTGAAATTCTCCGTTTCTGTCCAGAACGCTCATTATTTGTAATTTATGTACATATTTGACACGTATAATCCAATCCTTTTGAAATTTTCAGATAATAAACATATCCTCAACTTTATAAAGTGCTTAAATATATATTATTATAATCAAATGACTTAAAATGAATGCACAATCGCTTGAAATGCTCCAATTCTCCCCAGAACGCTCATTATTTACACTTTATATTCGTCATTGACATATAAAATCTAATTCTTTTGAATTTTAAGATCACAATCTTATTCCCCACAATATAAAGAGCTTAAATATTAATTATTAAGATCAAATGACTTAAAATGAACGCACAATCGCTTGAAATTCTCCAACTCTGTCCATAACACTCATTATTTACAAATTATGTGCGTAATTGACATGTATTATGCAATCCTTTGGAATTTTTAAGATATTGAACTTATCATCTACTGTATGAAGAGCATAAATATAAATTACTGTGATCAAATGACTTAAAATGAAAGCACAATCTTTTGAAATGCTTCAATTCTTTCTAGAACGCTAATTATTTGCATTTAATGTGCCCAATTGACATGTATAATCCAATCCATTTGAATTTTTTAGAACATAATCTTAATCTCCACTGTGTTAAGAGCATAAATATAGATTATTGTTATCAAATAATTTAAAATGAATGCTCAATCGCTTGAAATGCACCAATTCTGTCCAGAACGTTTATTATTTGCAATTTATGTTCGTAAATGACATGTATAATCCAATCCATTTAAATTTTAAGATCATAAACTTATTCTCCACTGTATAAAGAGCTTAAATATAGATTATTGCGATCAAATGACTTAAATGAATGTACTGTTTCTTCAAATGCTCAAATTCTGTCTAGAACGCTCATTATTTGAACTTCATTTGCTTAATTGACATGCATTATCCAGTCCTTTTGAATTTTTAAGATCATAAACTTATTCTACACTTTATAAAGAGCATAAATATAGATTATTGTGATCAAATACGTTAAAATAAATGCATAATCGTTTGAAATACTCCAACTCTGTCCAGAACGCTCATTATTTGGAATTTATGTGCGTAATTGACATGTATTATGCAAATCATTTTGAATTTTTAAGATCATAAACTTATCCTCCACTGTATAAAGAGCATAAATATAGATTATTGTGATCAAATGACTTAAAATGAACGCACAATCGCTTGAAATGTTCCAATTCTTTCCGCTCATTATATGCAATTTATGTGGGCAGTTGACATGTATTATGTAATCCTTTTGAATTCTTAAGATCATAAACTTATCCTCCACTATATAAAGAGTTAAAATATAGATTATTGTGCTCAAATGACTTCAAATAATTGCACAATCGCATGAAATGCTCCAATTCTGTCCATAACACTCATTATTTGCACTTTATGTGCGTAATTGGCATGTATTATGCAATTATTTTGAATTTTTAAGATCAGAAACTTATCCTCCGTTTTATAAAGAGCATAAATATAGATTACTATGATGAAATGACTTAAAATGAATGCACAATCGCTTGAAATGCTCCAATTCTTTCCAGAACACTCATTATTTGCAATTCACGTATAATCTAATCCTTTTTAATTTTTAAGATCATAAACTTATCTTCCACTGTATAAAGAGCTTAAATATAGATTATTGTGATCAAATGATATCAAATGAATGTCAATCGCTTCAAACGCTCCAACTTTATTTAGAACGCTCATTATTTGCAATTTACATGCATAATTGACACGTATAATCCAATCCTTTTGAATTTTTAATATCATAAACTTATTCTCCACTGTATAAATAGGTTAAATATAGATTATTGTGCTTTAATGACTTAAAATTAGTGCACAATCACTTGAAATTCTAAAATTCTTTCCAAAACGCTCATTAGTTGTACTTTATGTGCATATTTGACACGTTTAATCCAATTCTTTGAATTTTTTAGATCATAAACTTATCCTCTAATATATAAAGTGCTTAAACATAGATTATTATAATCTAATGACATAAAAAGAATGCACAATTGCTTGAAATGCTTCAATTCTGTCCAGAAAGTACATTAATTGCAATTTATGTGTGTAATTGACATGTATTATGCAGATCTTTTGAATTTTTAAGATAATGAACTTATCCTCCACTCTATAAAGAACGTAAATATAGATTATTGTAAGAAAATATTGAAGGTGAAAATTTGGTGATGATACAAGAATTTGATAAAGAATAAAGAGGGAATGGCAAAAAAAAAAAAGAGGGAATAAATGTTTAAGGTTGACTTAATGACCGCAAAACATGAACAGGCGTTAAGAGACTGCCAGATAATGACAAAAATTCGAAGAACATGTATAAGAGAAGCCTTAGACAATGTATAATCAGAATTATACAATCAGAATGGCTGCCTCCAGTAAAGAGCAAAATGGAGGGAAACACCCTAATTCAAACCTCATTCCCTCCGTACAGTAAATTGATTCGGATAGACTGGGCGCATGAGCCAGACGCGTATTAGAGAATAGCTTTACTACACGGTGTACAAGAGCCGAGTGCACATAAAATGGAAAAGGATGTCGCTAATTTCGTCCCTCATTAAATCTGACCAGTGGGACCCTCAGACGAAGAGATCATCTCCTCCAGGAAACAAAGGAAGGAAAAGAGAAAATGCGAAGAAAATTGAAATTAGCGCTTCCGTAATCACTGTAACTGCCTGCGAACTGCATCCAACAGAATTTGTTAGCTCCTACCCGAATTCACCAAGTTGAATCGATCAAGACCATCGAGTGAGAGGTTAGTTCAGAGGCAATCATGACTATACAACGAACTCCAGCTACCGTGGTCAAACTCCTCCTCTGACCATCTAGAAGCTCCGACGATGCTACCTGATTCTAGCCGTTGGATGGGATGGTCAAAGCATCAGGTCTGACCTGTTGACTTTATAGAAAGTCATTTAATGTGGCATCATGATGGTCGTCGGATGAAGGCCAATCTGTGGGCATGTCAAATGAAGGGCGAAGATCGACACAGCGGGAGCCAGCTGGCAGAAGATTCTAGGCCATCGTTGCCTATATAAACCCTATCAAACAGCAAGAGCAGGAGCTTCTTCTTGAACAATCCACACACATACACTCTCTCTCCGAACCTCTAGAGATATTCTCTAGAGACTTCGGAGCTTGATTTACACACACAAATCTCCATTGCTAGAGCTTAGATAGAGGTAGCGAGAGAGACATTTCCACAAACAGTTGTAGTGTAATCTCAGATCTGTGAAATTAGAGAAATTTCAAGCTCAGCAAGCGTTTGTAATTGAAGAGCAGGTAAGAGAAAAGGTAGTATTAGAGTTTGTAAACTGATTTTGAATGTGAAATTGAAAAAATTACGATCTTCTTGAAACTTGATTGAAATCTGAGATTGCTTATTTTGAATCCGAAAGTACTTAATTTTGTTCTTGTTTTCTTGAATTTCCTTCCTTTTGATTCAATTTTGTGAATTCGGCAGCGTGCTCTCTTTTCTTTTCTCTTCCTCCTTTCTTTGATCCAATCCAAGCTTTATCTGAAGATTCTTCAGATCTTAGCTCTCACTTCGCTTAGATTGAAGTATCTTCAATCTTCAGCGTTTAACTATGACTGGAGCCTCTCCAGCGCATGGTGGCATTTCTCTTTCTATTGGCCATGGCCATGGATAGAGAAACCTTGCTAATTGAATAAAGGAAGGAGAAATGCTGCTAATTTCTTGTCAAGATTTGTCTTAACCGAAGTGAAGAGATAGGTGTATAATTTCTTATTTGTTAGATCACATTCAGATCCAGAAGTAATGATCCCCTTTATTTGAATTTCTTATTTAACTTCCCCTCTTACTAATTGTGTACTAAAGTTACTGTATTCACTGTTTAGAGGCATAGTTCTGACTTATACAAAGGTTCTTTATAAGATCTGCAATTGATAAAAAAAAACGAAATAAGGACTGATATGTGGAGCAAAAATGATATTAAATGCTGAAATTTGTACAACTAGAGGATTACTTTGCAATGTCCAGTAATGCGATTTTCTAATCAAGGTAGTAGCAGGCTTTTGCTTCCTTTAAGGTTACTAATACTTCTGACTTCTAAAGCAATCAAACAGAAGTGCATTATAAGTGAGAATTTAGAATTTAGTTGATTTGTATAAGTAAATTAGACGAGTATCTTGAGTAAATTCAATTATAGTATTTGTTGATATATAATCACCCTTCAATTGCCTCGTGTTAGACGCAAATCGATTGATAAAAATAAGGTTACATCGAGTCCTTAGATCAAATTGCATAACTTTGAGGTTGATTACTAATCAAGTAAACCAGTATAATTTTACCCCTCTTCCTGTACCTAATCGACTTACTGCTAAGATTACAGGGAATGCAATGTTGCCATTTACATATCTTATTTGATCATTTTCCCCTTTTATTTGATGTTTATTTAACATTTTGAGCTAGTTCTATTTAAACTTAGGTGTAAGTTCTTGTGTAACATTGTTTGAACTTTTAATTTCTCCTCCTTAACAATGGTTAATTGCATTGGAAAAATGTAGCAAATAATGCTCAGATTATAGGTATAGCGCCAATTTTCACTTATGGTACCTATGTCCTGTCAAATGAACATTAGAGGATTTTGGTTACAACTAATGTATGTATAATTTAATTTCATTGTTTCCCCTTATCCTGATTAAGCCAAGCCAAGTCCCAGTACTTCTCTCAATACTATCAAATTCACCGTACCTACATCCATCAGTCGGTTACGCCATCAAATTGAGCAAATGAAACAGTAATTGGACCCGTAAACACTCCCTCTTCACTGCCTTGATGCCAAAAGACCCGTCTCTGGTACATCAAACTTTCTTAAATCTCATTGGTATCAACTCATTCCTGGACCGTGTCACCATATGGTTCTCCCACTAAACCAATGAGATGCGGCCTAAACTGAGTACACCACTGCATTCGTCTCAGCACCACGATGATGTCAATCCTATTATTTGACCTTGCGGTGGTCCAGAACGTTAGCGGGTTCAAACCCGTCATCACACGAGCCCGCTAAGAAAGAGAATGAACCCGTCTTCTTCGATCAATATTCAGCGCCATACTCCCTTTGATCTTTTGTGACGAAAATGTTATATGGTCGATTAATTATTCGTTACATGGAAGCTCAATTGGTCTAATGAAGATTGGATAATAAATGAAACGAAATTAATAGGCCCAAAGCCATCAGAGCCCAATGGCACGACGAGCCTAGTTAGACTTTATAAAGGTTTAACCCGGCCAACTACTTCATCCAACAGCCACCTCAGCCGCTTTGCCTACGTGGCCCAATCAGGAACACCCACATCAGTCGAAACTTGGAAAATTCACCAAAAATAGTAGGAAATTCAGAAAAATTCAAACAAAATACCCGCGAAATCCTAAAAATACGTAGAAACTAAATTTACTGATACTTTGATATTAAAATCTTTCAAAATATTAGCCTTTTGTATTTTGGAAATATTTTCGTTATAAAAATGAATTTCATAAAAATAATAAACACAATAAAATCTTAGACAAATTTTCTATAGAATTTTAAAACAGAAATTTAAATAATTTCAATATTAAAACAATCTTCAAAGAATTATTTTCAACTAAGGACTTTCAAATAAATATTTTTCAAAACAATTTAAAATAGAATTTGACACCTTCAAATTTTTTTAGAATAAAAAATAAAGGGAAAATAATAAGACTCAAAGAAAAATATTAGAAAATTAAAAGTCCAAACGCGATACCCAAATCCGAGCCCCATAATTCTTACAAGCCGTTAAGTGGCAAAGAATTGCAAAAGTTAAATTCTTTTGTTCTTCCAAGTCGCCAAATGACCAAGAACCAATTCTTACAAGCCGTTAAGTGGCAAAGAATTGCAAAAGTTATATTCTTTTGTTCTTCCAAGTCGCCAAATGACCAAGAACCAATTCTTACAAGCCGTTAAGCGGCAAAGAATTGCAAAAGTTAGATTCTTTTGTTCTTCCAAGTCGCTAAATGACCAAGAACCAATTCTTACAAGCCGTTAAGTGGCAAAGGATTGCAAAAGTTAAATTCTTCTATTCTTTCAAGTCGCCAAATGACCAAGAACTAATTCTTGCAAGCCGTTAAGTGGCAAAGAATTGCAAAAGTCAACTCCTTTTGTTCTTCCAAGCCGCCAAATGGCCAAGAACTATCAAATCAAGCTCTTCTAGTTTTACAAGTCACCAAATGACTAAGACCTAATTCTTCCAAGCCGCCAAATGGCCAAGAACTATCAAATCAAGCTCTTCTAGTCTTATAAGTCACAAAATGATTAAGACCTAGTTCTTCCAAGCCGCCAAATGGCCAAGAACTATCAAATCAAGCTCTTCTAGCCTTATAAGTCACCAAATGACTAAGACCTGAATCTTCCAAGCCGCCAAATGGCCAAGAACTATCAAATCAAGCTCTTCTAATCTTATAAGTCACCAAATGACTAAGACCTGGTTCTTCCAAGCCGTCAAATGGCCAAGAACCCCCAAATCAGATTCTTCTAGTCTTATAAAGTCACCAAGACTTAGTTCTCACAAGCCTCCAAAACTAAATTCAGTAGAAGTCGTAAATAAGGTGTTTTAGATGTCCTCAATTAGGTCTCGTTAATTAGGTTTGGTACCGTTAATTGAGTCCGATTTAAACCAAAAGAATTAAGTCTCTTGTATTCTCAATTGTACCCTGTCAACTACGTTTGGTAACATCAATTGAGTTTAGATTGAGTCGAAAATAAATTGAGATAATAACTTTTCTAGCCTACGACATATAATTTCTCGAGTCCCTTAATCAGAGGTTCTCGTGATTCGTCACGGGGTAATTAACAATAGGGGCTTGCGCCTATTGGAAGGAAAGGATCCACAAAATTAATAAACCCTCATGAGAATAGATTCTCGTTAATGTTTTCTTGTTGTTAAGAAGCATTTTTAACTTGAATTTTTAAACTCGTGAGGGGTGAATCTAAGACTTATTCCCGTTCTTGAGGAAACCCTATCATTCTTCGAGAAATGACGAAAAAGTCCACACATAAAATGATTTAAAATTAATGCAAAATAGTTTCAAAAAACTCCAACTATGTCCAGAACGCTCACTATTTGCAATTTATGTGCGTAATTGACGTGTATTATCCAATCATTTTCAGTTTTTAAGATCATAAACTTATTATACACTGCAAAAGTACATAAATATAGATTATTGTGATCAAATGACTTAAAATGAATGCACAATCTCTTGAAATGCTCCAATTCTTTCTAGAACGCTGATTAAATGCAATTTATGTGCGTAATTGACATATATTATGCAATCTTTTTTAATTCTTAAGATCATGAACTTATCCACCACTGTATAAAGAGTTTAAATTGTGCTCAAATGACTTAAAATTAATGCACAACCGCTTGAAATACTCCAATCCTGTTTGAATGCTTATTATTTGCACTTTATGTGCATAATTGGCATGTATTATGCAATTCTTTTGAATTTTTAAAATCATAAACTTATCCTCCACTGCATAAAGAGCATAAATATAGATTACTTTGATCAAATGACTTAAAATCAACGCTCAGTCCCTTGAAATACTCCAATAATTTCCAGAACGCTCATTATTTGTATTTTATATGCGTAATTGACTTAAATAATCCAATCCTTATGAATTTTTATGGTGATAAACTTATGTTTCACTGTATAAAGAGCTTCAATATATATTATTATGATGAAATAACTACAAATGAATGCACAATTGTTTAAAATCCTCTAATTCTTTTCAGAACACTCATTATTTACAATTTACGTTCGTGATTGACACATATAATCCAATCCTTTTAATTTTTAAGATCATAAACTTATCTTCACTGTATAATGAGCTTAAATGTTGATTATTGTGAACAAATGACATCAAATGAATGCCAATATCTTGAAATGCTCCAAATCAGTCCAGAACGCTCATTATATGCAATTTATGTGGGAAATTGACAAGTACAATCCAATCCTTTTGAATTTTTAAGATCATAAACTTATTTCTCCAATGTATAAAGAGGTTAAATATAGATTATTGTGCTCTAATGACATAAAATGAACGCACAATCACTTGAAATTCTCCAATTCTTTCCAGAACGCACATTATTTGCACTTTATGTGCGTAATTGACACGTATATTCCAATCCTTTTTAGTTTTTAAGATCATAAACCTAATTTCACTGTATAAAGAGCTTAAATAATTATTATTGTGATCAAATGACATCAAATGAATGTCAATCGCTTGAAATGCTCCAATTCTCCAATTCTTTCTAGAACGCTCATTATTTGTCCTTTATGTGCATATTTGACACATAATCCAATCCTTTTATATTCTTAAGATCATAAACTTATCCTCCACTGTATAAAGAGTTTAAATATAGATTATTTTGCTCAAATGACTTAAAATGAATGCACAATCACTTGAAATGCTCCAATTCTGTCCAGAACGCTTATTATTTGCACCTTATGTGCGTAATTGGCATGTATTATGCAATTCTTTTGAATTTCTAAGATCAGAAACTTATCCTGCCCTGCATAAAGAGCATAAATATAGATTAGTTTGATCAAATAACTGAAAATGAATGCACAGTCGCTTGAAATACTCCAATTTTTACCAGAACGCTCATTATTTGTATTTTATAAGCGTAATTGACATGAATAATCCAATCCTTATGAATTTTTGTGATTATAAACTTATATTTTAATGTATAAAAGGCTTAAATATATATTATTATGATCAAATGACTTCAAATGAATGCACAATCGTTTGAAATCCTCCAATTCTTTCTAGAACACTCCTTATTTGCAATTTATGTGCGTAATTGACATGTTTTATTCAATCACTTTCAATTTTTAAGATCATTAACTTATTCTACACTGTAAAAATTACTTAAATATAGATTATTGTGATCAAATGACTTAAATTGAATATACAATCGATTGAAATGCTCCAATTCTTTCCAGAACGCTCCTTAGAGACAATTTATGTGCGTAATTGACATGTATTATGCAATCCGTTTGTATTCTTAAGATCATAAACTGATCATCCACTGTATAAAGAGTTTAAATATAGATTATTGTGCTCAAATGACTTAAAATGAATGAAAAATCGCTTGAAATGCTTCAATTACGTCCAGAACGCTTATTATTTGCACTTTATGTGCATAATTGGCATGTATTCTGCAATTATTTTGAATTTTTAAGATCAAAAACTTATCCTCACTGCATAAAGAGCTTAAATATAGATTCATGTGATCAACTGACTTAAAATGAACGCACAGTCGCTTGAAATTGTTAGGAAATGCTCATTTTTAATTTTTGGATCAATTACAACTAATTAATCACCATTAAACAACAAGCAAGACATAGATCTAGTGCTAAAGCAATCACACATCATGAGATAAGGGATTGAACCATTACCTCTCCAGGAATCGTATCAAGGAGGTTAGATCCAATGCGTAGGAGTCGGTGGCGTGCGTGCTCCGCCTCCTCCACCACCAATAGTCGCCTCTAGCCCACCAAGGACCCACCACCAAGCTCAAAGAGAATGTTAGTTCTCTTGAACCTCTTGCTAATCACCTTGCTTCTTCTAATTAACTATTTAATGGAGAGGAAGAGAGGTGAGATGCTCAACACATGAGCTTGGAAGGGAGAAAAGAGGGGCAGCTAGGAGGCGCATGGGATGGGAGAGAATGACGGCTAGGGTTTCCTCTTGGAGACCCCCTTTATATAGCCAACAACTCTCATCCACCTTTCATACTATTTACAAGTATGTCATGAAGGATTTCATGATGCAAATCGGGTAATTTTAAAATTTTTATTAACCGATAACATCTAGGATCGTTCTTATTATTGCTAACTTTCTTTATTTTATTTGCATCGCAATCAAATATATTCCTATAAGAAGGATTGTAGAACCATACCTATGGTCTTTAACGAAGCTCTATTCCTCTTCGGTTCACCTTGAATCCGAAACAAGAATGACAGTCGAATCCGTGCTAGCGAATTTCCGTCAACACCTAGCTCCGTTACCCGTATCTTAATCGATTGCTTAATCGATAGAATATTTTAACAAATATCTAGAAGAAAATAAGAACAAAGCTTCAACACATGAAGACTTACTTGTACACTAATTTTCTGATCTGTTTTACCTTTAAAACACAAGAAGAAACCTTTCAATTTCATATAGCATTTAAAGCCACTAAGCAGAAATTAAAACAGCACTTTAATTTCTGATGTTGCAGCACTAAAACCTTGATAACTCTCTGTAGGAAACTCCAAACGTCCTGAAACTTGGACCATTGGATTCTACACTTCAAGGGCTACAATTTTCATATATCATTTGCCCAAAATGGTTATCATTTGCTATACTAATTTTCTGTTTAAAGTTGGCTCAAATTCTGACCCGAATTTAAGGCCTTCTTTCTTCTTCATTTGTTAAAATAATTGGGCTTGGGCTTCAAATAAATTTATACATTTCATAATAATATTCATATATTATTATAATATGTGAAACCTATATTATCCTCATAATATGCACATATTAATAAATTTATTCTTTGCTAGTTAATCACGTCATGTGATATAATTTTCTATTTGTACTTTATTTCATACAACATGAAACCTTGTACATAGAAAATTTATTTCTCGTTTCCTATTCAGTTGGTGTGACCTATATTGAGGATCCATATTATGTTGGCAATGGAATAATTATTTTATTCCATAAACTGTAAGCGGTACTCTAGCATACATTACAGCTACCCAAATAATATAGATGTTTAGCAAATCCTTTTACGAAACACGATCCTTCTAGTAATGTTATTATCATTACTTGTGTCTATTCCTTGCCATATGATATTTTGATTATTATACAAAGTAGGGCTGTGTCATCCTTGTATTATAATCTTTTCTTGGTCTCTAATAAGTAGGATTATATAATTATAACTGCACTTCAGTTATATTGGATCCATTTATAATCTCACTTTACCAAGGGGCCCTTTATAATATCATTCCTCAATTAATGAGTGGCAATTAGCTATTGACATATATATTTTCCTCCTACACAAGTTATATACAAAGAACTATTACTTTTATCACCACTTGCTTCAAATGGCTTTTAATAATAATTACGTTGCATATTTCTTATGTGAAAAAATATATCATATCAATCTTAGAATTAACGACACGATAAAAATATTAATGACACAAACACAATCCATATAATATTTTTATCAATTAGGTCTGTTCAATATATGAAACTTTTCATATACTCATGTTATTAAATGATAATCCTTTATCAACGTTTACAGAACTACAACGTACTTTTAATCAACACGACAGTCTTATATGGCATATTAGTGTTCCTGCTAATATCCAAGACCTGTGAACATTTTAGAGATATATATTCATTTTATTTAGAGTTCTGCGGTTCAAGACCAAGAGCATCTTCTTGAACACTTCTAAATATGAAAATAAACTCATGGAACAAAATGTAATAACATCCAATTCATAAATATAACATATAAAAGTAATCACTATAAGATAACTTTTAGAACACAATTCCAACAATCTCCCACTTGTTCTTAAAGTTACTTCTTATACATACTTATGTATTAACTCTAAAACTTGGGTTGCCTTTTGACTCATTCTGTTATCTCTATCCACTTTCCATGCATCTTCAAACACGTGGAATCAAAGTGGACTTTGCCATTAGCTTGAGAATAAGGCTTTGTTGGTGGATATGTTGTGTTATTATCCGTGTTCACCTTTAATAATTTTAATCTATCTTCTTTAATGAAGTATTGAATGACAAATTATTTTTCTATCCATATGTTTGATCTTGTGGTGTAAACCACGTCAAGTTCTTCAATGAACTCCTTGATCAAACATTTACTTTGTTGGCTTTAGCAACAACAATCACTTCTGATTGGATGCTTGAGTCAGCTGTTTGCTAATTGTTTGAACCTTTTCAAACTAACAGCACATCTATTCAGACTAAATACATATCCAAATTGCGACCTTTTATCATCATAATAGGTTGCAAAACTCACATCGGTGTAGCATTCTACAATGAGTTCTCGTTTCCCTCCATACACAAGAAATTTATCCTTAGTTCTGTTATGATACTTAAGGATATTCTTGACTACACTCCAATGTGCAGAACCTGCATGGGCTTAATGACGATTTGTCATACTTAGAGCATATGTGACATCAGATCGTGTACAAACCATAGCATACATGATAGAATCAATTGCAGAAGCATATTCTACATTCTTCATGATTTCAATGTCTTTACGTGTCACAGCACGTTGAGACTTGCTAAGTGTTACACCTTGACTTATTGGTACATTTCCTTTCTTGAAATTTTGCATGTCGAATCATTTCAACATTTTGCCAATGTATGTACATTGATTAAAACCAATTAGTCTACGTGACCTGTCTCTACATATCTTGATTCCTAAGATATATTGGGTTTCACCCAAGTCTTTCATTGAGAAAATCTCTTTCAATGAAGTTTTTGTTTGCTCCATTAAGAGAACAAAGTTGCCTATCAATAGTATGTCATCAACATACAAAACCAAAAAGTATATAGCTCCCACTGACCATCTTGTATGTACAAGGTTATACAACTCCCACTGACCATCTTGTATAGACAAGAAACTTCCTTACTTTGAATAAATCCAAGGCATTTAACCTCTTCATCAAAGCGCTTATTCCAACTCCTCAATGCTTGCTTCAGTCCATAAATAGACCTTTGAAGTTTACATACTTTACTATCATTATTTGGATCTTCAAAACCTGGAGGTTGTACCATGTACACATCCTCTTTCAAATTCCCATTAAGGAATGTTATTTTGACATCCATTTGTCATATTTCATAATCATAAAATACGACAATGGCTAGTAATATCCGAATTGACTTAAACATTGCAACAGGCGAGAAAGTTTCGTCATAATCAATCCCTTGAACTTGACTAAACTCTTTCGCTACAAGCCTTGTCTTGTATGTTGTCATGTTTCCATCCATGTCAATCTTCCTCTTGAAAACCTATTTGCTTTGAACAACTTTCTTTCCTTGAGGAAGGTTACCAAGATCCACACTTGGTTATCATACATGGATTTCATTTCAGATTTAATGGTTTCATACCATGATTTTGAATCTTCGCTTTTCATTGCTTCTTCAAAGGTCTTTGGATCTTTCATATCCATTACCAAGATCTCATAAAGTCCTAGATATATATATCAGGTTTCTTTCTAGATCTTGTTGACTTTCTTAGTTCTTGTAGCTCTTTATGCTCATCTTGAGTATCTTGAACCTTTTGCACAATTTCTTGTGGAATTAGTTCAATACTCGATTGAACACTATGTGGTGATGCGTGAACCTCTTCCTCAATAGGTTGAGGAACCTGTACACTAATGCTCCCACTAGCCGTCGGAACTATGGTTGGGTTATTTCGATCTACATGTGTGTCATTCATGACTTGATCGAGGTCTTGTAATGTTTCTTGAGTTCCCTCAAGCGTTACACTACTCCCACTACTTTTGATTCTTTCGAGAAACTCTTTCTCTAAGAAAATTGCACCCCTTTCAACTAATATTCTATTTGTTGACTTGTGCCAAAAGTAGTATCCTTTTGTTTCTTTTGGATAACCTATAAAAAAGCATTTTTCCGCTTGGGGTTCTAGTTTGGTTGACATCAATCGTTTGATGTAAGCCTCACATTCCCAAATTTTGAGAAAAGATAATTCAGGAGTTTTTCCTGTCCACAACTCGTATGGAGTTTTCTCGACAGATTTGGATGGAATAATATTCAGTGTGTAAGCCGCAGTTAGCAATGCATGTCCCCAAAAATAAAGAGACAATTCTATTTGGCACATCATTGACCGAACCATATCAAGCAATGTTCTGTTTCTCCTCTCAGATACACCATTCCACTGAGGTGTTCCTGGTGGAGTCAATTGTGGTATGATACCACACTCCTTCAGATATGTACCAAATTCATTACTCAAGTATTCTCCTCCACGATCAGTTCGCAAAATCTTAATTCTCTTATTAAGTTGATTTTCGACTTCATTCTTGAATTCTTTGAACTTGTCAAAAGATTCACTCTTGTTCTTCATTAGATAAACATAGCCAAAACGACTATAGTCATCTATGAACGTAATGAAGTACCTAAAACCATCTCGTGCACTTGTTCTCATTGGACCACATACATCAGAATGTATCAATTCCAACAAATCTTTTGCCCTTGAACCTTTCTTCTTGAAAGATTTCTTAGTCATTTTACCAACTAAACAAGATTCACATGTCTCTATTGCATCGCAATCCATGAGACCAAGAAGATTACTATCTTGTAATTTCTTAATGCGTTTCTCGTTTATATGACCAAGACGATAGTGCCATAAAAGAGTATTATTTTCATGAGATATTTTGAGTCTTTTGTTATTGACATTTAGAACATGTTTATCATTCACTTCTAGCAAATATAAACCATCATGAACAGTAGCATTTGCATAGAAAATTCCATCTTTTGCAATACTCATACACGAGTTTGAAATAGTAAATACATAACCATCTTTGTCCAAACACGACACAGATATAATGTTCTTACATATAGACGGAACATAATAAACATTATTCAAATTAATTATTAAACCACTAGATAAATGAAGGTTTATTAAACCAATGGCCATCGCCGAGATACTAACACCATTGTCCACCTTCAAAGTGACTCCACCTCACTTGAGATGTCTTATATTCACTAGTGCCTTCATATTTGCACAAATATGAGCACTCGATCTTGTATCAGTTACTCAATCGTGAATAGATGTGGTTAAATTAAATTAATTTCAATAACATAGATACCGTTCGGAACCTTGGGACGCTTCCGCTCTATTTTGCCCGAGTCTAAGTCAGCCTTATACTTTGGACAATTCACCTTGAAACGTCCTTACTCATGACAATAATAGCACTCAGTTTGCGGAGTTAGCAAGTTTTTCTCTTGCTTTTGGAGGTGCTCGCTTGAGCTTCTCCTTTCCCTTTGTTCCTTTTAGGCATCTTCTTTTTGCCTTTCTTTTGAACTTTCTTACTATTCTGTGATTGCAATAACAACTTGAATGAAGTTCCATTATCTCTTTTGGAGTATGGTTTATGAACTTTCTAAAGTTCAATTACTATACTTGCCAACATGAGACCTTGAACATCCAGTTCATTTTGCAATACTTTTCACGCCAAGCATTTTTCTTCATCAGAGGGTTTCGTACTTAGTAATGGTGCATCGTGCTCCAATACATTTACAAGATCCTCCTTTCTGATGATAAGTTGGAGTTTTACTTTCTAATCAAGAAAATTGGAACTAGCATTTTCCAACAAGCACTTTTCGAGTTATGGATTGGATAAGTACGTTGTTTGTCATTCTATAGAAATAAAATTAAAGGTTTTCATGTTAATGTTTATGTAAAATTTCATACTACATATTTAAATTTGTCCATTATGCAGTATATTCAAGATCCTATCATAAATAAAGCGAACTCATCCGAATTATAAAATCAAGGTAAGTAATCTTTTACTAATCATAACCTTTTAGAAAAACTTTTGCAATCATTTGCAATTTTCTAAACTTTATGACTCTTGTTGTTTATTAAGAATTTTTTCTTATTAAACGATTTTCCCGAGACTTCAAGCCTAGATCTTGACTTCCCTTTAAGCAAACTTATTTTATTGGTCAATATGTTCGGCTAATTATCTCCATAAAATAAATGTACCAAATGCCTCACATTTAATCCATTTATCAATGGCCAGATAATATGTCCTAACACATTCCACGATTTCTAAAGATTAGAAATTACACTCATGCATCTTAATAATCTTTAGCTTAAAGTGGATAAAATAAGAAGGAAAAATACTTAATTTTTCGTTGGACATTTCAAATGTGACTATAGTTTGGTAGGTCATGTTTTCATACACCCATACCTATCCTAACATATCATTCACATATAATCATAAAGCACATAACATAACACAATCACAAAACATTTGCGAGTTTGTATGCCTCTTGCGCTTCTCTTCATCCACCGTTTTGTCTTCTTGCACCATTGGATGAAAAATTGCATAAAAATAAATATGCTGCCCAAACTTTATTATGAATCCTTTCAAAAAATAAAATTTGCTAAGTGCAAGTATTAGGAACCCATCTCATTCTCACAATGCATATGATGTAAAAAATAAATAAAGGCATCCTATACATAAATTGTCTTTTGTGCCTAATTAATAAATGCTTATTAAAATTGCTTACAATCAAACATGCACATCACATAAAATTTACATCACACAAGGCATTGGAATGAGACATACAAACTCGATTCCCTGCAAAACATTATAATAGGAATTGCATACCGATGACTATTTTGTACCTTTTAATTAATTTCCATTTCTTAAGTAATTGCGGTTCTCTAAATCATTTAAATCCCTAAAAATGATTTATAATTCTCTGTTACAATTTGCACCATAGTTTGAAAAATAATCTTTTAATCATTTAAAAGAAAATACAAACCGTTATTGTGTTTTGTCACAGAAAAACTGCGCACTGTTGCTGTTTTGCCTTTGTGACGAAATTCCATAAAACTTTTGTATAGGAAAGTTTTATTATTTCAAAACTAGACTTCAATATCTAAATTTAGAAACTGGTTTCATCAAAATATGTTAATCCATTTGAGAGAAAACGTTATTTTGATTTCAGCAAAAACTGCTACTGTTGCTGAAAAATTCCAGCAGCGCACTATTTTCTTTATTTTTGTTTAATCTCATAGATCTGTCCAAAAACCTTGATCTATATAATTATCGTATTCTAAACTTCTTCTACTGTAGTAAGAATTTTAGAAAATATAAAAATAATTAACCAGTTATCTTATTACAATATTGCAAAACGTGTAACAAAATTCAACACGAATTTTAGAACCGCAAAACAAAAGAACAATTAACTAAGCACTTATGTAATTAAAATTACATAATAAAATAGTCTAATTAGCGATAATAAAGAACCTATGCTTTGATACCAATTGAAGGATTTCATGATGCAAATCGGATAATTTTAAAATTTTTATTAACCGATAACATCTAGGATCGTTCTTATTATTGCTAACTTTCTTTATTTTATTTGCATCGCAATCAAATATATTCCTATAAGAAGGATTGTAGAACCATACCTATGGTCTTTAACGAAGCTCTATTCCTCTTCGGTTCACCTTGAATCCGAAACAAGAATGACAGTCGAATCCGTGCTAGCGAATTTCCGTCAACACCTAGCTCCGTTACCCGTATCTTAATCGATTGCTTAATCGATAGAATATTTTAACAAATATCTAGAAGAAAATAAGAACAAAGCTTCAACACATGAAGACTTACTTGTACACTAATTTTCTGATCTGTTTTACCTTTAAAACACAAGAAGAAACCTTTCAATTTCATATAGCATTTAAAGCCACTAAGCAGAAATTAAAACATCACTTTAATTTCTGATGTTGCAGCACTAAAACCTTGATAACTCTCTGTAGGAAACTCCAAACGTCCTGAAACTTGGACCATTGGATTCTACACTTCAAGGGCTACAATTTTCATATATCATTTGCCCAAAATGGTTATCATTTGCTATACTAATTTTCTGTTTAAAGTTGGCTCAAATTCTGACCCGAATTTAAGGCCTTCTTTCTTCTTCATTTGTTAAAATAATTGGGCTTGGGCTTCAAATAAATTTATACATTTCATAATAATATTCATATATTATTATAATATGTGAAACCTATATTATCCTCATAATATGCACATATTAATAAATTTATTCTTTGCTAGTTAATCACGTCATGTGATATAATTTTCTATTTGTACTTTATTTCATACAACATGAAACCTTGTACATAGAAAATTTATTTCTCGTTTCCTATTCAGTTGGTGTGACCTATATTGAGGATCCATATTATGTTGGCAATGGAATAATTATTTTATTCCATAAACTGTAAGCGGTACTCTAGCATACATTACAGCTACCCAAATAATATAGATGTTTAGCAAATCCTTTTACGAAACACGATCCTTCTAGTAATGTTATTATCATTACTTGTGTCTATTCCTTGCCATATGATATTTTGATTATTATACAAAGTAGGGCTGTGTCATCCTTGTATTATAATCTTTTCTTGGTCTCTAATAAGTAGGATTATATAATTATAACTGCACTTCAGTTATATTGGATCCATTTATAATCTCACTTTACCAAGGGGCCCTTTATAATATCATTCCTCAATTAATGAGTGGCAATTAGCTATTGACATATATATTTTCCTCCTACACAAGTTATATACAAAGAACTATTACTTTTATCACCACTTGCTTCAAATGGCTTTTAATAATAATTACGTTGCATATTTCTTATGTGAAAAAATATATCATATCAATCTTAGAATTAACGACACGATAAAAATATTAATGACACAAACACAATCCATATAATATTTTTATCAATTAGGTCTGTTCAATATATGAAACTTTTCATATACTCATGTTATTAAATGATAATCCTTTATCAACGTTTACAGAACTACAACGTACTTTTAATCAACACGACAGTCTTATATGGCATATTAGTGTTCCTGCTAATATCCAAGACCTGTGAACATTTTAGAGATATATATTCATTTTATTTAGAGTTCTGCGGTTCAAGACCAAGAGCATCTTCTTGAACACTTCTAAATATGAATATAAACTCATGGAACAAAATGTAATAACATCCAATTCATAAATATAACATATAAAAGTAATCACTATAAGATAACTTTTAGAACACAATTCCAACATGCCATCCACCCTAAGAGGCCACCTAATGGGCTTTCTTGGGCCATCTTAATAAAAGGCCTTTATTCATTAATTCACCAATTAATGAATCCCTTTTAATTCTCTTTATTCTTTCTTAAATCGGGCCTTTAATTAACCAATTAAATAGAAGCCCAATTAGCTCAAACTAATTAAAGTAAGCTGAACATAATTAATTATTAACTCATTAATAATTAATCTATGATTAGCTAATGCATTAAATTGTTTCCATATGATCCTTTTAATTTAATTAATTATAACGGTTCATAACGGTATATAATTAATTCATTAACTTATCACATTTCACAATACACATTATTGTGAATAAATAATAAATGCACCAAGTGGTTAGAATCCTATTTGTGCGACCCTATTTGAGGATTTATACTATGTTGGCCATGGAAATAAATCGTTATTTATCTCCAATAATCATAAGCGGTATCTAGCAACACGTTATGATTCCCAATTCGTATAAATAATGTACCGTTACAATATCTCAATCCTGCATAAGAAATAAAAGTATTTCTTTGTTTGATTCTTATGTCACACGATATCTTTGTATAATCCAAGATAGGAATGTGTCATTCTTGCAGATTATACATTTCTTGATATAGAGTTAATTGTACAAGTTGCTAGCAAACAATTCAACTCCATCAAGGGGCCCAAACAGATATCATCACTCACTAGGTATACTAATGAGGGACATACGATTTTCTTGATGAACAACTTTTCCCCGCACAATTCAAGAGAACATAAATAAAGTCCTTATAGCAGCCTTTATCAGAAATCAACGTTAGACGATATTTATTGAACCTATCCTCATGTGGAAAAGGTGAACATCTCAAACTTAGAATCAAACTCATATGAAATAAACAATGACACATAACACAATCCATATGTTTATTTCATTGGGTCAAGTCCTGTACTATGTTCCAATAACATACACATATGTAATTAAGTTTGTAACTCCTTACCTATGATTTGTAGAACTTAATCATCACTTAACTTGCATACTAATCTTTTATGATAATTAATGTTCCTTGTTAATTATCAAGATTATGGACAATTTAGATTTATTATTGTCATTCTAATGAATGATCCACAGAGATCTACAATTCAGATCCTTAACCTGAATGATCTGTCAATAATAAACTCTAGGGACAAATGATCAAATATCATCATTAACATAAACTAAGAAAATAAGTCATTAAATATTGACTTCTAGGACATAACTCCAACAGAAATGCTCCAATTCTGTCCAATTCATTATTTGCACTTTATGTACATAATTGACATGTATTATGTAATTCTTTTGAATATTTAAGATCAGAGACTTATCCTCCACTTTATAAAGAGTATAAATATACATTACTGTGATCAAATGACTTAAAATGAACGAACAATCGCTTAAAATGCTCCAATTCTTTCCAGAACGCACATTATTTGCAATTTACATGAGTAATTGACATGTATAATCCAATTCTTTTTAATTTTTAAGATCATAAACTTATCTTCCACAATTTAAAGAGCAAAAATATAGATTATTCATTTTTTTGATCAAATGACATCAAATGGATACCAATCGCTTAAAATGAATACTAATCCAAAACGCTCATTATATGCAATTTATGTGCAAAATTGACATGTATAATCAAATTCTTTTGAATTTTTAAGATCATAAACTTATTCTCCACTGTATAAAGAAGTTAAATATAGATTATTGTGCTCTAATGACTTAAAATGAATGCACAATCGCTTGAAATGCTCCAATTATATCCAAAACACTCATTATTTGCATTTTATGTGCGTAATTGACATGTATTATGCAATTCTTTTAAATTTTTAAGATCATAAACTTATCCTCCACTTTATAAAGAGTATAAATATACATTACTGTGATCAAATGACTTAAAATGAACGCACAATCCCTTAAAATGCTCCAATTCTTTCCAGAACGCTCATTATTTGCAATTTACGTGCGTAATTGAAACGTATAATCAAATCCTTTTTAATTTTTAAGATCATAAACTTATCTTCCACAGTATAAAGAGCAAAAATATAGATTATTGTGATCAAATGACATCAAATGAATGTCGTCGAGAACGCTCATTATATGCAATTTTTGTGCGAAATTGACATGTATAATCTAATTCTTTTAAATTTTTAAAATCATAAACTTATTTTTCACTATATAAAAAGGTTAAATATAGATTATTGTGCTCTAATGACTTAAAATGAATACACAATCGCTTGAAATTCACCAATTCTTTCTAGAACGCTCATTATTTGTACTTTATGTGCATATTTGACAGATAATCCAATCCTTTCGAATTTTTAAGATTATAAACTTATCCTCCATTGTATAAAGTGCTTAAATCTAGATTATTATAATCAAATGACGAAAAATTAATGCACAATCGTTTGAAATGCTTCAATTCTGTCCAGAACGCACATTAATTGTAATTTATGTACGTAATTGACATGTATTATGCAATTCTTTTGAATTTTCAAGATTACAAGCTTATCCTCTAGTTTATAAAGAGCATAAATATAGATTATTGTGAGTAAATAACTTAAAATGAAAGTATAATCGCTTAAAATGCTTGAATTCTTTCCAGAACACTCATTATTTGCATTTTATGGACCTAAATAATATGTATAATCCAATCTTTTTGAATTTTTATGAACATAAACTTATTATTCACTGTTTAAAGAGCTTAAATATGGATTATTGTTTTCAAATGATTTAAAATGAATGCTCAATCGCTTGAAATTCACCAATTCTGTCCAGAACGTTTATTATTTGCGTTTTATTTCGCGTAAATGACATGTATAAAGAGCTTATTCTTTGCGCTTTAAGGTTATAAACTTATTCTCCACTGTATAAAGAGCTCAAATATAGATTATTGTGATAAAATAACTTAAATGAGCGCATGCACTATCTCTTCAAATGCTCTAATTTGTGAAAGAACAGTAGAAGGAGCAGCTGTAGGGATTGGTGGGGCAGTAAATGCCACAATGGCACTCATGTGAAAAGACCAACATGCCCCAGGGGCATTTTTGTCCCAGATTTTTCCTGCTACAGCCCTCAGCCCCTTTCTTCTATAAAAGAAGCTCAATGCCTTCATGCAAAAGAGGTTGAAAAAAGATTGGAGAATTCAGAAATTTCAAAGAGGCTTCCCCCACACCCTCCACGCGCACACACACACACGCTCATGTGTTGAGCATTGCTCCAATCCACTGAGAGAGAGGAAGAGAGTAGTTGCCAGGTTAGACAAAAAGAAAAAAAAAAGAAAAAAGAAAAAAAGAGAGCTTACGCCAAAATGAACCACTTTCTGGGGAGGTGCTGTCAAAATTTTTGCAGCCCTCTGTACACCCTTGGATATCCTCCACTCTACCAAAATCAAAATTATAAGCTTATGCCATTATGTCCAACAAAATCCATGCCCAATCCATGGCTAAATCAGCCCCTATTGACTGCCTTTGTGCAATCCAGTAGATCTACCCCTCAAAAGTCTATTCATGACAATGATTTGTCTCAAATACAAGCTGTTATGCTGCCTAAATTTTATTTGGATCATTAACAAGCTTGTAGTCACAAAATCCTTAGTTGTGACAGTTGACCATGGTCAATCTGTGGTCGACTCTACTCACAAGCCAAAAAACACATCCAAAAGCCTCCATGCCGCCCAAAATACCATAAATCATAAGCCAATACCATGCCAAGCCTAAATCATAAGCCATACTTCCCATAACACAGCCTATCAAGTCTTACCCAACTGTTTGAACTAATGCCTTGAGGCTGAGTTGGCGATTTGGCAAAAACCAGTGCCATAATGCTCTCCTCTTTCAATAAAAAGCCTTTACACCATCCACCAAGCATGTTCATGCCCTCAGACCCAAGCCAGATCCTTGGCAAATCACCAACTCACCACTCTGGTTGAGCTCTGTCGAGGCCAAACTCCATGACGCAGCCTTACACTCTTCAAATTAACCCTACACTAAGTTTCCTGGAACCCTTAAGATGCTTCTCAACCCATCACCCATCCACTTTGATCGACAGAAACCCCATCACCATTGATGATCTTGGAAACCCTACCCGTGAGAGGAGGGAGTGGTTACAGCAATGGGGACACCTAAATAGCCTAAAAATGGGTCTCTGGACTCCTATGGAGCGCCAAGATTCTGTTCAAAAGAGTCATCAATCCTCGCTCAATCTCCCTAATTTAGGCCACCATGGCGGCACCCAGCTCGGCAGCGAGGAAGGGAATCGTATCCTCTGCTCACCTCTAACCGGTGAGCAGTGCCTACCTATCGTTTGAAGCGTTGGATCTTAGTCCAACGGTGCAGAGATAAATCTCTAGAATCGTCCCCTGCCCGAACTGCCCCCACTTCTCCGATTCATTTTTTTTTACAAAAAAATCTCCGCAGGCCCTCTTCGTCTCTTCCGTACAGACGAAAGAAAAAGAGAAAGAAAGAGAGGCGAATGCCACGAGCCACCCGTTCACTTCCGAAGTTTTTTTCTTTTCAACTTTTCTTCGCAACTTTTTGCCTTTTAATTTTGCAAGTCAATGTCTCTTGTCTGTTCTTTTACTGATAACAATGAAAGGATATGATGGTATAGTAAAAGGGCTGAGCAAGAGAACAAACGCAATAACAATTCCATCTCAGGTGAGCTTTTTTGGGATATGAAATTTGAAGAGGACCCTTGTTCCTTGCCAGAGAGTGGCGTTGCAACTGTCGCAACCTCTTCTACATTGTAATTTTACAAATGTAAACATCCCGTTTGCATGTGGATATGGGTTGGATTAAAAGACATATGGGCTTCATTCCACTCTTGAGTGCTGGTCTAGACTTCTCCCAACATTTGTCGTCGTTTAATTTACCCCAAGTTTTCCTGAGAGTTATTGTGTTCTCTTCACTTATCACCTTGTTTTCAATTGTTTTCTTATTTCTCTTTTCCTTTCGGCTGTATGGAAGAGACGAAGAGGGGCTATGGTGATTTTTTTTTATTTAAAGATGAATCGGAGAAGTGCGGCAGTTCGGAGCTGGAAAGGATTTTAGAGATTTATCACTGCTCCGTTAGATTAGGATCCAACGTTCCGAACCATAGGTAGGCACTCTGCTCACCTTTTATAGGTGAGCAGAGGATACGATTCTGCGAGGAAGAAGAAGGGAGGGAGGGGATGACCCCTTCGTTATGTCCTACATTTGGATGGACGTGGTGCACAGATAAACCGTACACCTACAGTAAAACAATGGATTAAGAGGAGTAATGGCTCACCATACGACGAGACCACCGAAAACCGAACCCTTTCGTATAAAGAACCGTCCGAAAACCCTGGATATTCTGTGACATGTTGGTGTGGCGAGTCGCTGACAACTCCTTGAACCAGTTAGTGTTGACACGTGTCCAATTTATTTTCCAACTGGAATTTCCTGATAAATCCAGGCCAATGTTATCCTGCCACGTTTCTCTTCTGATTATTTGGACCAATCAAATAGCAGGAAAACTTTTGAAATTTATAGAAATTCAACCACAACTCAAGAAAAGTATGAAACCAATTTCTATAAATCTAGAAAATTATGAAGAACATTTTCCGCTAAAAATTCAACCAAATTCCAAAACATACCCATTTAGATAAATCAAAAGCTCAATATTCAATTTCTAGCCAATCAGGAGCTGCCACCTCAGCCTCTAAAATTAATCCAAAAATCCAGAAAACCTCTGAAATTCACCAAAAATCACATGAACCCCAGAAAAATGCAAGAAATATTCTGTAAATCCACAAAAATGCAAGAAATTTACTCAAGCCAAAACCACATACAAACTCACAAGAAAAACTATTTTAAACATTTTTAAACCCAATATCTAAATTTTTTGGTCGACCAGAAATAACCAAAATTAGCTGGAGAAGACGAAACGACTCGATACTTGCCTGCTCTGACGGCCCGTAGCTGATCTGGCCCGGAACGAGATCCTCTGGATGGCCATCCATGGACGTTTTTGGATCTGGACCGTATGATTTAATCTCAACGGCTAAAAAGAGCCCCGTGAATTCTAACACTCCCGAAAAAAATATTGGCCCGAAAAAAATTAACCGTCGAGATCAAATCGGACGGCTCGGATCAACAAACATCCACTGGACGTTTTAATAAAACGTCCAGAGGATCCGCTCCCGATCCGGCCCAGTCTAACACATAACAACGCCTCCACTATTGGAAAAACCCAAAGGCGTAAACCCCTTTACCCGATCCCTTCGCATACCCGTCGGACGCTCACCGCCGCAACCCGCCAGTGAGCCACTAACACACTCTCTCTTTGCTCCCACCATACCATGACTCCTATACCCGAGCAGCCGAGGAAGAAGCCCAACCCAGGCCGGGGCGGCGTGGCCATCCCGCCGGGCATCTCCGAGGAGGAAGCGCGCGTGCGCGCCATCGCGGAGATCGTCTCCGCCATGGCCGAGCGTTCGCGCCGCGGCGAGGATGTTGATCTCAACGCGCTCAAGTCCGCTGCGTGTCGCAAGTACGGCCTGGCGCGCGCGCCCAAGCTGGTGGAGATGATAGCTGCCGTGCCTGAACAGGACCGAGCCGCTCTCTTGCCTAAACTCAAGGCCAAACCAGTTCGCACCGCGTCTGGTATTGCCGTCGTTGCTGTCATGTCCAAGCCGCACCGCTGCCCGCATATTGCCACTACTGGTAACATCTGTGTCTACTGTCCTGGTGGCCCCGATTCTGATTTCGAGTACAGTACCCAGTCTTATACTGGCTATGAGCCTACTAGTATGCGTGCTATAAGAGCTAGGTAAACATAATTTCACTTCTTTAATTTGCTTTCATGTGATTGTGAGCTAAGAGGGTTTAAGGAGTGCTAATTCAACTTTTTTTTATCTTCTACTATAGATACAACCCGTATGTTCAAGCTAGAAGTAGAATAGATCAGCTGAAGCGACTAGGCCACAGTGTTGATAAGGTTTGGTGTTGAACACTTCATGTTCAATTCTAGAAGCAGTCTAGATTATGCTTGTATTGTATCTAACACCAGTACATCACTGCAATTTTAACAGGTTGAATTTATTTTAATGGGAGGAACTTTCATGTCACTTCCTGCTGATTACCGTGACTATTTCATAAGAAATCTCCATGATGCTCTATCTGGTCATACTTCTGCAAATGTTGAGGAGGCAGTTTGTTACTCTGAGCATGGTGCAACCAAGTGTATTGGCATGACTATTGAGACGTAAGTTATTAAATGAGGTTTAAGAATTAGACAATATTAAGTATCCATAGTATAGCAATGTTCTATGTATATGAGAAAGAGGCAGAAAGTTGCAGAAAAACCCATTGTATTTTTTTGTTGGTTGCAGCAAACTGCCACTTTTTGGAAAGTTGAAAGTGAGTTATCTTCAACTGTATCGTGTGGCATTAGTATCAGACAAAAGACTTAAGTTTGCAGTCTGATAATGTGTATGATGATCTTCTTTAAAATAAGGTTAATTATTGTTTAAGACAACATGTTAAGAATAAATCGAGATGACATTTTGACTTTTTACAAGGGCTATATTTTTATTGCATTTTAGTTAATCTCATTCTTGAAGTGATAACTAGAACCCAACTTATTGTGGGGATTATATTATAATTTTTTAATATGGAGTTTCAAACAGTAAAAATCTGGCTCCTTTTTGTGGTATCTCTAGTGAAGAAATTTGTCCATGAAATTTATGAAAATTGTATATTCATAATGTATTGCTGATGATCTTTTTCAGGAGACCTGACTATTGTCTAGGCCCGCATTTACGCCAGATGCTTTCTTATGGCTGTACAAGACTCGAAATAGGAGTTCAGAGTACATATGAAGATGTAGCTCGTGACACAAATCGAGGTCACACTGTTGCTGCAGTTGCTGACTGTTTCTGTCTTGCAAAAGATGCAGGTTTTAAGGTATAGTTATCTGTATTATTTGCTTTTATTTTTAATGTAAGTGCTCAACGTTTTCATTACAGCTAACTTCTTTTGTTTGCTAGGTTGTTGCGCACATGATGCCCGACCTCCCAAATGTTGGTATTGAGAGAGATCTAGAAAGTTTTAAAGAATTCTTTGAGAGCCCACGTTTCAGAGCTGATGGCCTTAAGATATACCCGACCCTGGTAATTCGTGGAACTGGTCTATATGAACTTTGGAAAACTGGAAGGTACATATTTTGCTAGATTTTTGCACATAAATTGTGCTTTCCTAAGGAATTGCATTCTCATGATTTTTTGTTGAATATACATTCCAGGTACCGAAATTATCCACCTGAGCTATTGGTGGACATAGTAGCGAGAATTCTATCAATGGTGCCACCATGGACTCGTGTCTACCGAGTGCAAAGGGATATACCAATGCCACTCGTCACATCAGGAGTTGAGAAAGGCAATCTACGTGAGCTTGCTCTCTCGCGCATGGAGGATTTGGGGCTGAAATGTCGGGATGTCAGAACTCGCGAGGCTGGAATTCAGGTTAATTTCTTTACCGAAAGTTCTTACTGTGCTTTTTATTTTCTTCCCAGAGAGTTGAGGCAGGTCGTACTATTTCAAAGACACAAGAATTGAAAGTTGAGGTAGCCTTAACTATATTTTGGCAATATGAACTTTGTGTATCTTAGGATATTCATCATAAAATTAAACCTGAGGAGGTGGAGCTTGTAAGACGTGATTATGCTGCAAATGAAGGTTGGGAGACGTTCCTTTCGTATGAGGATATACGGCAGGTAAAGTTGGTTGTCAGTTTTACAAATTAGTTAGGATATAGTATAAGCTAGAAATTTCTTTTTCTTCTAAGAAGTTTGAACTTATTTTGATTTTTCTGTAACTTCGTCATCGTATCCAGGATATACTTATTGGTTTGTTGCGGTTGCGAAAGTGTGGGCGCAATGTGACGTGTCCTGAACTTGTTGGGAGGTGCTCTATTGTACGTGAATTGCATGTTTATGGAACTGCAGTGCCAGTACATGGAAGAGATGCAGAAAAATTGCAGCACCAGGTAACTCTCTCTCTCTCTCTCTCCAGACACACCACACATCTGGCAAAATTTTATACTGCTCAAGTATAAACAGCAGAGAGAAGATTGAACCGAACTGCAACCTGACTAAGTTAAAACAAAAGTGGACCCAAATCAAAGATAATCTGATGGTTACTATACAGTGTATACAGCTACTTGAAATCAATTTTGCCAGAATAGTAACAGAAATAATCTTATACCCGAGAAATAAGTTAGGTCACAGCCTACTTAAAATCTGAATTATTAGTCTCAAATCAACTCTAAACCCAACTTGAGTCATGACCTGATTTCTGAATCGGCAAAATTTTGTAATGACCTGAACAGAAATTAAACTGAACCACAGCCTATCCTTCCATATTTGGCCATCACGACTGAGACGATTAACTGTTTCTATGTGCAGGGATATGGGACACTGTTGATGGAAGAAGCTGAAAGAATTGCACAAAGGGAGCATAGGTCTACAAAAATAGCCGTTATTTCAGGTGTTGGGACACGCCATTACTATCGGAAACTTGGCTACGAGCTTGAGGGGCCTTATATGGTCAAAAATCTGTTGTAACATAATTTATGAATGTTCCTTTGATTGCGATGTGTGATGTGATTGTAGTGTAATTCTTAGGTAGAGCCTAGAGGCTTGTATAATACACTAGACTTGGATATATTCTGATAAAAGTGGAATTATCAATTTTGTAGGATTTATAGTTGTACTATTTATTCTTTTGGTGACGTTCATGCCTTCACACCATTTGGCTTTGGTCAGCGTGATGAAATTGCAACAGATTTTCAGGTGGGCTTCAGTTATCCAGTTGAATTTTTGTAATTTATGGCGTTGTTTATGCATTATCAGAATCAATAGTAGAAAGGACATTAGGCTAAAGCTGTAATACCGTACTGTTCTTTTCGACTGTTCCAAGCCGTCTGGACAACCAGGAATGTGCTAAAATAATCAATTTTTTTTAAAAAAAGCCTTTGTCCCGAATGGAAATTTCTTGTTAAATGCTAAAATAATCTTTTGAGATGAACTATTAATTATTTTTTATTATATTCGAGACGAATTATTATCATGTGATACCTTCCGTTAGTAGCATCAGTTACATTAATTTTTAGAGCAAATTATAACGAGTAACGAGTATAGTAAATCTGTTACATTCATCACTTGCTTAAGGGTTATCATTATATTTGGCAAGAAATAAATAAATAAATAATAAATAAAAAATTAAAAAGGTAAGTATTACTTTTTGCGGATAAAAGAAATACACTCGTCTCTTAATGATAACCCTTAAGCAAACACATCTTATTGTCAGGTTTGAGATTTGCAATAAGTTAGCTGCAATTTCTATCGTAGAATATATATGTGATGCAGAGGTATACAAAAAGTTAAAATTTATATGGTGGAGATGATATTTGATCGCACAAAGCAACTTAAAATTATATTTGATAGGAAAACGAAAAATAAGGCTTAAAAAATAACTCTTATTTTAATTAAAACAATAGTTATTAACTTATTATCTATTCGCGGAAACAATAGAGTTATGTTTTGAGACCTAAAAATAAGTTAATTGCAACTTCTTTGTTAAGAATGTGAATTGTTAGTTTTTATATATAATATATGAACGGACCAAATCAGACACTAGAAATTTAATATAATTCTAATTATTCTGTCATAAAATTTTATAAGTACATGTTAATGTTACACGTGGGGATCACTTGATCGTGATTTTATATATGTCGATCTCGATTATAATTTCTTAAATTAATTAAATAAGGTCTAAAATTAAGAAAATAAATTTATATGTATGTTGTTGGATTTGTTGATAGAGCAAAAGCATCTAGCGCATTTCATATAATTCGAGTATCCTTTGATAATACATCGTGAGCTATTAATTGCAAACCACTAAAAAACACAAATTACTTGAAAAATGCTTAAATATTCACCGAAATTTGTCAATTCTTTACGCATGAAATTTGCGCTTTATAGATCAATTTTACTGTGTTGGATTTTACATTTTAAATTTATTTCTTACGAATGTCGATTCATTCGAAATATAAATTATTATGGAGCGACACCTTCCATTATAAATTACTAGTCTGTATTTGAGCGACACATTCCACTATAAATTATTATTTCGAGTACATTCCCTGTTTTATCGATTAATTTTGTGCATCTGTTTTGATTTTATTTTCATTTAGCTTGTTTGGAAATTTTGTTTTTTTTTTTTTTCAAAAATTAGAGTTGCAGATATTTTTGTTCTTACATATGGCAAGGGCAAGGTATTAGATTTACTTTATAATTCATATTATTTTACCATTCATCAAATAGTAATAGTAAAAAACTAAAAATATAAAACATAATTTTAAAATATTTTAGTTAGAAATCTAATAGATATTACGTATGCACTATAAACGTAAAAAAAATGCCCGTAGAATTACGGGCTAGCTAGTACTGTTTTATTTTAGGGATGTTTATTAGGAATGTCATTAAATACTTAATGTTTATTAATTATTAGGGATTTCTATAAGGGATGTTGTATTTACGTGTTTTCGGCTTTTTGCTCACAAAAGTTAATTCAAAATATTTGGATTGCTATATTTAGTACTAACGGCATTTACAGGTTTGCAATTTTTTGTGGATTCAGATTTTAGTTTGTTAATATCGAAGTAACATGAGTAGAATAACTGTGTCGTCACTTTTGATGCAATCAAATATCACTTTTTACGTAATATTTATTTTTAATACTCATAAAAGCACACGTATGAAAGGACTAAAATAATTAAGCGAAAGATGTAAATAATTATTTACTTTATGCAATCTTAACCATTGATCGTTTAAATCAATGGCTGGATCATGGATACAAGTTTACAAGCTCTTCGCTTAATAGAAAAAATATGTCGTTAGATTGGTCGTGCACTCATGAAAATAGAAAGAAATTTATCCTAAATTAGTTGTGCATTATGTTTGAAAATAGAACACAACACATAGAAAACTTCATTAAAATAATAATTATTTTTTCATTTTGAAAATAGTAAACTTAATTAAAAATTTTCTCACCATTAGGTGGGTACTTTTTCTAGTACATTTAAAATTATTTTTGTTAAATCTGTACTCTTATTCATCATAAAACTTTCAAACTTTATGCAGACTTTTGCCTCATCCGGGCCATGACTTCAAAATTAATAGTTTTAAAATTTTATTCGACACAATAATTTGTAAAATATTCACAATATTCCATAATGAAAGTATTCCGTAATTTAAATTTTTACTCAGAATCATGTATACTTTATTTCGAAACACTTTTTTTTTTTTAAAAAAAAGAACGGCCATATACTACGTTTTAATGTTAGCTAGGGATTTGGGTTTTGGGATGCTTCGTACAAATGTAATTGCCCACGGAAACTTCAAATGTTATATTTAGGAACGGCCTTTTTAGTTTTGTAATTTTATGTATTCAAAATTACATATTCAAGCTTATTTTCGAAGATTAATTTTTCCACCGTTTATTATAACAATTCACATACTTAATTATCAACTAATTAACAGAAGTTTGCCGTGGTATTTTATATATTGGCAAATATTTTTTTCCATAATTATTTCTTTTATGAAATTTCAAAAGTTTATATATAAAATAGTGTACCGTATATCATTTGTTTTTCTCTAATAATTTCTGGAAGAAAAATAACTAAGACTCCAAAAACATTTTGCATTCCTAATTTGAAGTGAATTCTATATTCGAAATTATACTAAAATGTCCATCTAATTGAAGGAGCAAATAATATGTTCTTTCAATCAAAACTTAACGGAGAATAATTTCCTAGGTAGAATCATACCATTAATAACAAAAATGCTATGGAGTAAAAAGGGCATTTAATTATTACTAGTACTTCTATTAGTTATTATATGAGTCATGGAGTAAACAATAACAAAAATGGGATTTTATTTTCGTTACTTCCCTTCTTTTTTTTTTTTTTTGAGAAAGTTATTTTTAGTACTTCTCTTTTTGCACTTGCCATTTTTTTGGTTGGCTGCGTGTGGTTTTGCTTTATATATATACTGCCCGTGTTTTGCTTTCTTAATTGTCTATTTGTCTTCTATCATTCTCTGCCTTGCAATTAATTAAGTTGCACTTGCACCTCCCTTCTCTTCCTTTCTTCTCTTTAATTTAAAAAGGCAACGATGATTTCAACAGGATCAATCCGTACCGTGGTTGGCATAATAGGAAATGTGATCTCGTTCGGCTTGTTTCTCTCCCCACTGTAAGTTTTCCTTTCTTTTCGGTCTCTAGATTAATAATCCTATGTAGGTAACCAGACTCAAATTTTGATACTTATTTTCGATCAAATAGTTGGATACATAAGACGCAAATGGAATTAAATAAACAAAAACATTGATTACAAGTAAAGGTAATATAAATCATGCATGCCTTATCGTTAGTTAAGTTTGTCTCTAGTATCGGCAGCATAAATTACTTGCTATATATATATGTACAAGGATCGATATTATTTGTACATCATTCCTTTGGCAGCCTCTGCGGCTCTGCCAATGTTTCGAAAAAAAAAAAGACATTATTTGTACATCATATAGATTTTGAGCGCATGTAGCAACTAAAATTAACATTTAATAAAATCGATATTGTTTGTACATCCATATAGATTTTGAGCGTATGTAGTGCCTAAGATTAACTTTAAATAAAATCAATATATTATTTGGACATCCATGCTGATTAAACATGTCTTTGATAGTGATTTGTTGTTTTTATCTTTGCTTTTTATTAAAGAACAATACGCTTTTAGAGTAGACACCCTGTGTGTGTAAAACCATCCCTTATTCTCGTAAATAAAGAATTTGACTCTGATCTAACACTTTGCTTCCAAATGTTAATGGTTTTACTACTATAGCCCATATATATATATAATTCCATGTTCTGCTCTAAAAGGGCCAGTTCTTTTTACTCAATATTCTTTAATGCATATTTCCTATGACCAATTGATTATTTGTATGCATGTATTTTCCTGTAACTTATTAAATAGTTCATTTTTCTGGACACTTTAATTAATACATATCTTTTAAGACACTTTGCAGATAAGCCCGATAAATTCAATTTTTTATAGTATACATTTTTTATTTTTGTGAAATATCTGTATAAAAAACTACAATTTCCTTCTCTTATTTCTAATTATTGGATGAACAAACAGGCCGACATTCGTGAACATTTTCAAAAAGAAGGCGGTGGAGCAGTTCTCGCCAATACCATACCTTGCAACTCTGCTAAATTGCATGATGTGGGTCATGTATGGGCTGCCCTTTGTTCATCCCAACAGTGTTCTCGTTCTCACCATCAACGGTATTGGCTTCTTCATTGAGGCACTCTACCTCCTCACATTCTTCATCTACTCACCACGTCGCCTCCGGGTAATTAATCTCTTGTTCCTTTTATTTTAGGCATTAATTATTGCTGCATTTTTTTTGCAATACTTTTGTTTCTGATCATACTTTATTTCTTTTGTAGCTTAAAGTTGTGGGCATTTTGGCAGCAGAGCTAGTGTTTGTTGGGACGGTCATGGGCGGTGTGCTCGGCGGAGCCCACACTCACCACAAACGAACAGAAATTGTGGGGATTCTCTGTGTCATCTTTGGCACTGCAATGTATGCGTCCCCTCTTTCTATCATGGTAAGAATTGTTTATATTTATACTAGCATAAGATGCCCTCATATGTGGGCAAATAAAAAAATAAAATAATGTTAGACAATAAAAATATGTTTCTTAATTTACCATCGATACAAATTGATATGTTATTCAATTGTTTCTATATTAGATGGAAAACCAATCAAATCCAAAGAAAATTTTTTCCTTCTGTGCAGCAATTAAAAACCGAGATAATTTTTTCCTTGTGTGCGCATAGAGATGTGTTGAGACAGATCTAACCATACATTTACAGATCAACGGTATAAAAATTGTTAACAAAAATTGTTGCGACCTTTCTCTAGGTGCATTTATAAGTAGTAGAGATTAATATTATATATAAGTTGAAATATAGATAAAATTCAAACTTCATGTTAGCACATTTTTTTTTTCATTAATATGAACATCAATTGTTGTGTTGTTTGGAAAAAAATTTGCCTTCTGTATTTATGATGCACATTGTTTTGTTAGTCGTTGAGTTACTTGAGTAATGTGCACTTGAATACATTGTGTGGAAACTAACTTTCTAGGATAGTCATAACAAAACCGAGAGTTGCGCATTTGTTGCGAGTTGGTCTTGGATTAATTAGTTTCATAGTTTATACAACATACGTTAATTTAATTCATCTTCAAAACAGAGTGATTGTGAGCATTGGTAATATTCAAGTTATATTGCTGTTTAGTTATTAATTATTTGATATGAAAGGTATAAGTTTTTTTTTGAAGGTTACTTTGCAAGGTTTAAGTTTTTTTTATGTTAACAAATTATTTAACCCACTTCCAATATTGTTACAGGCAATGAATTTAACAATTGACAAGAAATATGTTTAATTAATAGTTTTTTTTTTTTTTCTGTTTTGCAACTGATGACACTTAATAGAAAATGGTGATTGAGACGAAGAGTGTGGAGTACATGCCATTTTATCTTTCCTTGGTCAGTTTCCTGAATGGCGTATGCTGGACCACCTACTCTCTCCTTCGCTTTGATCTCTATATCTTGGTTAGACATCTTTACTCTTGACTCTTCTCAATTTCCTTGTTTTACTCTTGGATATAAAGAATAATTCTGACTAGCATGGTAACGATCTATACCTTAGAAATTACATGTACAATTAATATTGTTAGGTTATCATTATCATTCCTATCATCCTATGGAGTTATTTATTGGGTTGTTCCTCTAACTGCCACGGAACTCATGTTATGAATACAAATGTGAGGAGGCTAAATTGTTATTGGGAACTAACTTGTACTCAACTTATATATACATCTCAATACTGCAGTTGGTCTATGTGCATTAACAACATATTGTAAGCATTGATTGATTCATAAGAACTTTTTTTTTCTTTTTTTGGCATGAGTAGATACCGAATGGTCTTGGTGCATTACTTGCTGCCGTGCAGCTGATTCTGTACTTCATTTATTATCGTACCACTCCCAAGGACGGGGCGAAGCAAAACCTTGAGTTGCCAAAGGTCACCCCGACCAGTACACCTGTTCCACTCAGCGCAGTGACAGTCGAGAATTAGATATTAGATTTTACAATTCTAAACACCATATATTTAGTTTCCACTGTACTTCTGCAATATGTCATTACTTAATGTTTATTCCATTGTACTCTACGTTTTGATTTATCTAAATAAAAGCTAGAGACTTATCCTCACAAGGCATTATGGTAGGATGCAATAATCTAAATGGAGCCTTTTCTGGTCAGAAAACATCCATCTATATATGGAGTTTAATGTAGTTTTATTTTAGGCTCAGTTTCACTAAAAATATATAATTTTTTAAATAAAAAATATAATTTATTAAATACAACAAGCAATCCGGTGCACTCGCCCACATAAGCAATATTTTGTTTTGAATATAACGAACTCAATATGTTTAGAGGAGAGGTTTGAACTTCTTATCTAATATTTTATTTAAACAAATAATCTCCAATCTGTAAACTAGAATTAATAGTTCGTAAAACCGTATAAAGGCTCTAAAATGGACCAAGATATAATAGGTTAAGAGATTATAAATGGTGTAGATATGTTGATCGGAGACGAACATATATAGATTGTACTTTGTATTTTGGATGTGCTCCTTTCACTGGTCTCGCTCGAAATCAGATCCTCTGCGTGTTTGGTGGACGGCTGGGGATCTGGGCCGTCTGATTTAATCTCAACGGCTATGAGGAAGCCCCGTGCATTCCACCACACTCGAAAAAAATATTGGCCCGAAAAAAATGAACCATCTGATTTAAATCGGACGGATCCGCACCGTGCGTGTTTTTCTTAAAACACGCAGAGGATTCTGGTTCGGTCTCGCTCTCTCATGTCACGTCACCTGTTGGAATAGTAGGATTGCAGTTGTGATAACAGGTCCATAATTAAAACCCAAAATTGTATAAGAAAAAGCCTCGAAATAATGCCTGTCTGGGCCGCAACTCTCTGTAGCAAGAAGATAATTGTAAATTTATGAATGCATCCTAAAAAAAAATTGCTAGCAGCTTTCATTTAACTTTAAATTTAATTAAAATGTAAAAGTTTTATTTTTATAAATTATATGAGAAATTAACAAAGTTTTTGTCAAATGAAAAGTAACATTCTTAAATCTTTTAGGGTTAATAAGGTTTATGCCACTCAGCCACTGCGAAAAATTGAAATTAGGAAAATGTCATCACTATATGATAAATTATTTTTTTTGCCACTATAAAATCATAAAAATTAGTTTTATGCCATCAGCTAATTGATATGACCATTATACCCTTTTGTGTTTTGAATTTGATCTCTGTTTTTCCCCCTTTTTGCTATTGTGAAAAATATCGCATATGTTTTAAGCATAAAACATCAAATTGATTCTAGTTTTTTTTTTTTCTTCTGCTTCTTGGAGTAAATTCAGTTCTATTTTTTAAACTATGAGAATACATAATTTTGCAAACTTCGATTTTTCTCAAAATCACAATTTCTTTGGCAATGTAACATGAGCTTCAAACAAGTTCATTAGTTAAAGGAAGCAATGTAAAAATCCTAATAGAATAGGAGATAGTTAAGTAAAAAATTGAAGCACCTTCCGTAAGTAGAAGAAATATAGAATTTCATGAAAATATAAAATTAACATATCCATATAGAGAAGATGATGTTCGGCAGGGAGGCAGTAAGCAATGTTCATGGTTTATTGTAACTAGGGCTACTCAATCGAGCTTCACTCGAAATTTGACATATTAATATAAATTTAAAATGTTTATTTAATAACAATTGATTATGAATATGTTGTTATGCTTGCAACACAAAAGAGAGATACACATGATGAAAATGAAAATAGAAATGGATCACAAAAATGAGAAACAAAACAACGTGTTGCCAAATTATTGAATGTCGGTGAAGTGGGTTAGTTCTATGAGCAATAATATCCGACACACAATAATAGTTACGGAATATCACGTTACAAAATTGAAAAAAACAGTAATTTCACAATACTTGAAGTATCGAACCACATTTAACTAAATGATTCCGACACCCACACATCTTTATTTATATTTTTTTATTTTTGATTAATTACATTGATCTTTTGAGCTAATTAGAACGATGATAGTAAATTTAGTACATTAGTTTCTTGCTTAAGAGTTAAATTATAATTGGTAGGAAAGATACACAAAATTTTAAAATATAACTTTCATCTTTTTGCAAATGTAAGTCTTATCTCTTACCGGAGGTTATCCGTTATCCCATCATTACTTTCCCCTAAACACCTATTTGTAATAAAATTCGAGATAGCAATGTATTAACTGCAACTGCAACTTCTATTGTAGAATATCTATGGGAATCGATTTGCGATATGAATTGTCAGAATTCAGACGGTTGAGAGTTGAGACACATTTGATTGCAAAGTTAGAATATATTTGATACGAAAAATTTAAACATAAGAATGAATAAATAATGCTTATCTTTGGAGATTAAATGATGACTCTCTGATCTCTTCGCGGAAATTATTATTACTTTTCTACCAAACAAGTCTTGGAGTTACATTTGAGATTTGAAACGAGTTAGGTGCACTGCTGATGTAGAATATTTCTCGAACGGAAATATAAGATATTAGAATTTAGACGCTTGAGATGATATTCGACGCCCAAAATCGAATACCATACTCATAGAAGAACATTAAACGAATCTTGATCAGAACCGTTGAATGTAAAACGTACAGTTCCAACTTCCAACATGAAATAGATTTCGTCTTTTTGCGTTCCTACCCTCTGAACCCGGACCCGGATCCTGTGTCACGCGGCACACGAGCCGTTCGATTTTGATCGGGTGGTTCATTTTTTTCGGGCCTATCAATCTAATTACATGCACGACGCTTCCATATCCATCAGATTCAGATCAGACGGCCCACAGAGATGCGCTACACATGTGCCGCGCTACATATAATCTGAATTCTCTGAACCCTCGTCTTCCAATTCCATGTCATCATTTTTGTACCCCTCCACGCGCCTGTCCAAAAAAAAATAATATACTCCTGGACTCGGCTTATTTCTCGCGAAGTAGATATCACTGACAGATCGGGAACCTACCTTGTCTTTAAACCGGTTCAACTTATACATTTCAGACTTTTCTTTCGTTGGTTCAACTTATACCCCTGCCACTGCTGGTTCCTCCGAGTTGATTGCGGCGATCTAGGTGATTGAGGCGGATAGCACACTGTCAGAGGTGGAGAAGGCTAGGCGGAGACAGTATATATACCATCTGAGTATAAAATGCCAGCTCGGTTACACTTAAATTTTCCATTTTTTAATTTTTTTTTCACAATTTCATTCAATTTCAACCCATATGGGAAGTTGGGAACTATTACTAGGTGAGTTTAGGGCTGTCAATGGTACCCTTTTATTCGATAAGACGGGTATGGATAAAGTTTTATTTTCGTTAAGTTATCGGGTACGGGTATGGATAGAAAAAAAAATTTCGTTAATTTATTGGGTAAGGGTATGGGTAAGGCTATTTCGTATTCGTTAATTACCCGTACCGTTATATATATAGTTTATAATCTAAATCATAATAAAAAATATATAATTGTAAGATTCAATTATAAGTTAATAACAAACAAAATCAGAAAGATATGGTTATAAGATTCAATTGATGCGTCAATAATTAAATTACTTGATTAAATTGCTAGATTTGATTGAGATAATAATGCATTAATTTGGAAAGATATGATGGTAAGATTCAATAATTAAATTGCGTTAATTTTTTTCCGATCTTCATTCACACGCTACATTAAATAAAATATTAAACTTTTTTAAAAGATCCCTTTGTTTGAGAAAATATTGTATAATTAGTAATTACTAATTAGTTATGTTTTTTTTTGACAATTGGAATGAGAAGATATTGTATGATTTTATTATATTTTAAGTATTATTAAATAGTGCACTTTATTAATATATTTGTATAATATTTTTATTTATTCATATTGTACAATTTTTTTTCATTGATTTATTAACATTATTATTCATTTTCTACCGTTACCCTACCCTTATCGTTAATTCATAACGGGTAAGGGTAGGGTACAGGTAAAGTCAAATTTTAACGGGTAAGAGTAGGGTATGGTAAAGAAAATTTTAACGGGTATGGATATGAAAAACGTCTCTACCGTATCGTACCCTACCCATTGATAGTCCTAGGTGAGTTCCCAAACAAGCCACTTTTTCTTTGTCCATTTCTCTCGAACTGTTGTAACCAGTTGCCTGCTTATTGAGAATCAAATTGAATTAGTAACTCTTTTTGCAAAGAAGAAAATTGAATAACTCCTTTGTTTGTCTTCATTTCCTTTACTTTCACCATCAATTCCTGAACAACAACTGTTACTGCTTCAATTTCATCTTTTCAGCGATTTAACGACCTGTCAGATCGGTTACTATGTGGAGCCCAGAACAACTTCCGGCCCAAGGTATAGAATGGAGCCCATGCAACTGTTTGCATTAATTTCTAAAAAGTACATTTTTTATATTCGTCCTGTCAGAAGTTTATCGTTATTGTCCTTCAAGTTTCTCTACTTTTATTATTCTTTGTTCGTTCCCCATGGGCCATAATTCACTCACCAATTACAGAAAAGGTTCCCAACGGGATTATCATTTCGGGAAAAAACAATAATAATCATATTTTGCAATTAATTTTACCAAAATAGTAGTATTTGATATTATTGTATGTTTAATTTTTCTCAGGGGCGGAGCCAGAAAATTATAGTAGGGGGACAAAATTTAAAGATTGAACAATTAAATAGAAAATTATTTATGAAGAAGAATATTTCTTTCCTAAATCAAGTAATTCATGATTAATCAGGGGTAAAATTATAGAAAATTTAAAATAAAGAAAATATACATAAAAATTCAATTTCTTTGCAGCACAGGGGGTCAACAGCCCCATGTAGCCCCCATGTTGGCTCCGCCCCTAAATTTTCACATTCGACAAAATATATAGATGGAGATTTTTTTGACAATACATTAATTTGGTAATATTGACAGTCATAAAAAATAACTTCAAACTCAATTGAAATGCGGTTTATACTCTGTTACTCTGTACATAATCATGCAAATAATGAATGATGAAATTATATATAAGTTTTACGGTTGATATAAAAGATGTTGATTTTACAAAATATAATTGCACGAAAATTGATATATAAGTAATCAATAAACTTTATGTCTACAATTTTTTTAGGAATAATTATATATATGCAATTAGAGATATGTCACTCTTAAATTACAAATTAGTTTTATGTCACTATAAATATTTTAATTTAATTTTATGCCACTATAAATGGTTATAATCAGTTTAATACCATTAATTTCTTCAAAAATTAAATATATCTCACTTTAATAGAAATATGCCACTCTACTTTTTTAAAAAAATATCCAAATTGTTCCTCTGCTGATTAAATCGTATTTAAGAAAAGAAAAAAAAATAACAAAAATACATAAATAAATTAGCCACTGTCTACCCTACCTCTGTGCAAACGTACTTTTCCCCTACACGCCATGAACATAATTTTCTTTTTTAAAAAAGTTTGAGTCTTCATTGTCTTTTTAAAGAGTTTTAGCCAAAATAAGTGGCGGAAAAGAATATTTTCAAAAACGATTAAGTTCATACTTTCTCAGTAGAAATAAGTAGAAATCAAGAAGTTTCTAATGACATATATAAAATCAATTTTTGCAATTTTATAGAGACATTAAACATATTGTCATATTTCTAATTTTATATAGTATTATTGAATTAATTATTTCTCTTGCAATGACTTATTTCTAATTTTAATAATTTATAGTGACATATTCCCAATTTTAATATATTACAGGTGTTATATTTAAAAGGGTAGAAATGTCATATTAATTAATCAATGGCATAAATCTAATTTTATCGTTTAGTGATAATATAAAATGAATTATCATTTAGTGATGATAAATCTCTAATTTCTAATTTTTGACAATGGCTTAAACCAAAATCACCCCTTTTTTAAATTGATTTGAAGAAAACATTTTCAAGATAATTATGTTAAATTGGAGATAAATGTATTTATTTTTCCAGAGCGTACGTGTCTCAATGGAAAAGGAGCTTTATGCTTATTATTTTATAGCGGACTAATATGTTATTTTAGAAATGTATATGCCTCACCCGTGACTTTTCTTTTAATTTCATTTTGGTGGCCTACCTCATGCTACTTTGCTTCAAAAAAGAAAAAAATGTATATGCCAACGGTAAGTCGATAACACACAATCGGACTTAGGAATACAAATTAAAATGAACGTAGGACATAGCAATGGTTTTCCAGCTTTACTCCAATTCTCCAAAAGGACTGAAAACAAATAATTAAATAAGTAGAAGAGTTAAAAGCTCAGAGATTCAATTATAGAAAAGAAAAACCAAGCTAATTAATACAATTAAGATTCAATTTACACGGTCCTTACACAGTCGCATGCAGGGTTGTAAAGTTCAATTTGATCTAAACCTTTCATATTATAAACATGCACTAACTTGTATGCATAATATACACATGCTTCTTTTGCGTATGTACTAGTTGAACACCTCTATCTTCCATACCATACACATGAATCACCAAACTGTGTACAGAAAAGAATACTAAACGAAGCTTTTAATTGAAAGCAGAACAAACCCGCCTAATCTCACCGTCTGATCCTGTATGGACACCGATCGATCCCATCCTGACCATTGATTCAGCAAAATCTTGCTCAAACGATGGCCCAAAAAGATTGCCAAACAACCCAAAATACGAATCAACAACTGCCCTTGTGGAGTCATCCTGATACAGTGCTGCATCAGATTCAATCACTGCAAAGCCAGATCTTATGTTGCGCAATATTTGTATGTCAAATATGTTGCCGCTTCCCCGGTCAAGTGGTATTCGCACATTCACATTTCCATTTTGTGGGCACTGCGCTTGGAGCTCAGGAAGGAAACTAGGGTTTATGGATGGATCAGATTGGCTGTTTGTTGAGAAGCTGTAAAGTCGGTTTTCAAGGAAGAAACATGCTGTTGTCCCAATTGTGTGTGCAGCTACAGGTCCACAAGTAATGAAGTATTTAGTCAAGTACTAAATATTTGAAAGTTACTGTACTAAGACTACTGATTCGTTGAAGTATATCGTTACATTAGAACATGTGGATGTTACAGATAACTACGTCTTATCTAGTTCAAATCCAATCAGATTAAGACGTACGTTTAAGTACATAGATAATGCTCTTTCCCCATTAATTTTATATGACTTTTATGTATGATGATAGCAATTGTGTTTAAGCAAAATTATTTTTGGAGCAACTTAATAGCAGCTAAAAGTTTAGATTAAACAAAACTTTAGTATCATATTTTAACAGAAGTTCGATGATAATAATTGTGTTACAAGAACAGTGAGATATAATTACCAGAGAGGAGAACAAGATCCTTATCAGAAAGTCCCTTAGCTGAAAACTTTGATTTTAGCACGTTGATTGAGTCACGAACCTGAGGCATATTGTTTGCGTCTGCAATATTCGACACACGGCCGTCTCTCCGGCCAGTGGGAACATCATATTGTGGACCTTGTGTCTGCATTGAACGCTCTCTTTAATAAAAAATTCAAAATTGAGTTCTAGACTAGTAGGTGGTAACATGAGGTTTCAGTACCACAATTTAAGTGGCCCTGGCTCCATGTAATGGCATGGCATAACTATGAGTATACTTGTTATCCATGAAATTAAATATGACCGAATCTAGGTTTTTTTTTATCCCTCAAAATAAGTTTAATTTTTCAGTAAGAAAAAAAAACAAAAAAAAAAATATCAGAAATGAGATGAAAGAGAAATAAACAAAAGAAAATGGAAGTAGAAAAATGGCAAACCAGAGTAATTGCATCTCGGGCTGCAAGAGCTACTATATCAGCACAAGAAACTATGCCAGGGCACTGTGACTCGAGTTGCGCCTTGGCATTGTCGATAACATCCAAACCTCTCAGACCGGCATGATTCGGTGAATCCTTTTCTAGGTTGCCAGTTGCAGGACTCTGAATCAGAATTGATCCTTCACAGCCCTATAACACAAAAAAAAAAAATAAAAAAAAAATAAAGTTAATTTGTAAAAAAATTAAAAAAATAAAATAAAAATAAGAAGAGCACTGAATCAGAATTGTCTTAATACGATATACTTGAAGTTGAAACATTACTAGAAACTTCCCTAGCCTCAACAGCTAGTGAAAATTACCCAAATTAATGCAAAATAAATGGGAAACATAAATTAGGAAGGGCTACTGAGAGGGAGAGAGAGACTTGAACAATGCAATCATGGAAATGGAGCCTGAGCAGAGCAGCAGGGATAGTAGGGTCTGATTGAGTAGCTTGTCTAACAACGGAGGCCACAACGGACTCAGCATTTGGGCACGAATTCTGATAGAAGCCTACTTGGAGTTGAGCAGTTGAGGTTGAAATGAAGAGACCCATAACAATTGCAACCGCCCAAGACATGGTTCTACACTCAGAATTCAAATTGGGGAAGAGAGAGAGTGGTCACATTGTAGCATTGAAATTGCCAGTGCAAATATATAAGCCTCTGTTTCGGTGAAGAGAGCAGCGCTGGGACAGAGGATAACCCAGCACTTGTCAATTTGCTGTGCTGTTGTATTACATGTGTTGCCAATTCATAATTTTGACGAAATAAATGTATTATAATTGGGATATTAGAAGCATAGGTTTCAGCGACGAAGGTGGTTCCAGTATTAAAGCGGTTAGTGCCATATACTGCAAGGGAGCTAGCATGGTCCCCATTCCAATGGCCTAAAATATAGGTAAGAATAACGATATTAATAGGAGGATCAGATGCCGAAGTATCTTTTTTAATGAATATAAATTTCTATATTAAATAATAATAATTATAAAATTTTGAAAATTTAGGAAGAATGGGATGTGGAATTTCAGCTTAGGTTTCATTTCTTCAGTTGGGAAAATAAGAAAATAAAAAGATAACTGTGATTTAATTTGAAGGTCCAGCGTTTGATAGGCCATGAATTTCTAATCCATTTATATGTGAAGACATTTGATTTTCCGGTCTGTCTAATTAAGCACAGTCAACTAAATAAACTTTCTCGTCTTAATTCGATATGTTATATCTGATAAACATATTATAACAAAGAGTATCTCTATACTTTTGGTCAGTTGATTTTATTTTTTCTTTCTCTCATTTTTTTTATCTAGATCAAATAGATCATGTATCATGTATCAGTATCATGCTTCTCCCTCCTCATTTTAAAAGAATATATACTAATAATAGTAATGTGTCTAAAGTGTAATATAGAATTTAAAATAATCGTGTTATATACATTTTTTGAGACACATTTAATCGTGTTGTTTGGAATTATAATTGTCTTTAGCATTTCGAAATATTTATCATCATTCTATTCGGTTAGATATAAAATTGTGTTATGAAATTATCGTGTTTTAAAATATTTTTTTTCCTCAATATGTCTTTCTCTAGTGTAAAATCTGAAAAAACAACTCTAGTTTAAAATTCGGGGTGACAAGTGTGCATTTTGAGTAATTAGGAAAATTTTTCTTTTATCTTTGAAGAAATAAGACATGTTAAGTGGCAGTTGCATAAGAATTTGATATATTAAATGATTAAGTTAACTAAATCTTCAGAAAAAGCAATTTAAATTTAACAATAGGCTTTCGATAAAATATAAAAACTATGAAATGCATCAAAAGGGCCCATAGTAATTAAATGCATTGGGAAAAGTAATTCATGCAGCATAGAGTTTACATTTGTTTTATCTGTGCATTTATTTCAATTTTATTTAAGAATATTTTTATAAGACTAGTTATTCAAACTACCATATGCTATTCCAAAGCAATTATTGTTGGCGGTCAATTCGTTCATTTGTAAAACCGTCTAATTCTATCCGTACTTAAAACATGATTTTGTCTCGGATGATGTTATGTTTATTTATCAATGCATATAGTTAAAACACAAGTCCAAATTTGAATTGATTAATTCTTATATAGTAAGCTACAACTAAAGTTCAACTTAAACATAATACAACTAACCGAATTTGTGATAAATTCAACCGATTTCTTTTAGGAGAACTAATGAAATACTAACAACTTCCTTAATTAAGTTCATTCCATCTGGAATTTTAATCAAAATGATAAAAAAAAAAAATCTCAGTTGACACGCATTTTAAACTAAGCTTCTGCTGGAAGACACATCTCTATTATAATGCTAAAAAAAAATGACGCGCCTTTATTATAAAAAATAGTTCTTATGTTTGATAATAGATTGGCCGCTGATTAAATTATTAAAAAGGGGATGGTTTAATTCACGTGAAAAGCAAAATAATATTTTATTACCCTCTTTAAATACAACCCAGAAATAAATGGCTTAATTTTCCCTCTTTAAAACCAACTCAACAATAAATGGCTTAATTTACCATCCTGAACACCAACTCATACTTAAATGGATTAATTTCATTTTACCACGCTACCTGCTTGTAGCAATTGCTAGATAGATAGACTCTCTCTAATCTTATCCTATTTCAACAAAGAACCAAAAAGTGAGAAGTTACAAAGAACAGTGCATTTTTTCCCTACGTTTTATTTACTGATTACAAATCTGATTTCACAGATAGGCTCTTTTTTATATATACCTACATGTTCTAAAAAATACACGGCGTGTCCAAATACGGCACGACACGACACGGTACGGAGGTGATACGACACGGACACGACACGACACGAGAACTTAAGTGTGCCGTGTCTTTAGGCGTGTCGTGTCTGACTTTGAAGACATAGACACGGCACGGCACGACACGACACGCGAATTGTCCAGACACGGCACGACACGACACGAAACACGGCACGACACGGGACATGACAAAATCCAAGAGACACAACAAGTTTATAATTATGGTTAAAATGTTAAATTTGTTATAAAATAGCAAGAAAATTCTTATATTGTCTATTTTTCATGATAATTTCATAAATTGAATTTCAAATTCACCCCTAAACATAAGTATATAACTATGTTTAATGAAATTCAAACATACTCAAACACGACACGGCACGGCACGTGAAAAAAAAATACGGCACGACACGACACGAGGACACGAGGCGTGCCGTGTCCTTAGGCGTGACGTGTCCATCCTTCGGAATTTAGACACGACACGAAACGACACGTGAAACATTTAAACACGGCACGACACGACACGATAAATGATCCAGACACGACGTGTTTGACACGGTACGACACGGCACGGCACGTATTTAGAACACTACAGCTTTAAAATCTCGCAGAAACTACGAATATTTAATAGTTCATTGCTATCTTTTGAAGAGAGGAAATGATGAACTGTAGATTGCAGAAACTCGAAATGGAGACTAACTTAAAATCTATTATACAATTGTCGGTGGTTCGTTTGGTTTAATTACCATTCGATCCTTAAATAGTAACCTGCGAAAAATTATCTAAATGGCACACGGTTTTGGATTTCACTATAAAGATTTAGGATTGGAAATGTAAATGTCGTTTAGGAGTTGGCCTTCTTTAATTATTTCAATTAGAATGCCATTAAGTATTCTAATAAAAAATATCATAGATCCTAGCTAGATTTTTATGTATCAATTTTAACAAGTGTGTTGTCATAAATCTTAGCCTTTAATTATAATCCATGATCAATTTTAAATACTGTGTTCGTGCTCGATCAAGTCAATTTTGACTGTTTATGATATGAGTATTCATTGTTTTATGATATATTAATTATTGTCTAAATTGAAAAATCAGAATGATAGGTATACTAATATAAATCATTTAGAAAGATTACATGTAATATTTGACACAATATATATAGATGCCATTCAGGCATTCACTAAATAATTTAAAGGTGCACAAAATTTTTCTAAACATTTTATGGATGGTTAAATATTAAATTATGTCGAATTGAACACATAGAAATCCATATTATATAACAGGGAACAAATTCATAATTTTTACTTGTGAATTTTAATTACATCATATCAAGATATATATATGAATCATATAAATAGAAATATATATACATATGATATAAGCCGGAAGCAACTGATAATTGAGAAAGTCCTGTTTTTATCTTTACTAATTAATAGTCATCTAGTTGATCAGCCAATAGTACATCATTTTTAGAGTTTCATGTTCAGACAGCGATGATTGGGACTTGGGGTCTCACCAGACTGAGATTAATGAGAATAGGATTGCTCACCGGATTGTGAGCTGGGAATTGTGATCAAGGCACACCTTTTCAAGTCTCAGTTTGTGATCACTACTTGTTATCACATTATATGGCGAGTCACTTTGGGGCAGCTTCTTTTTTTTTTAAAAAAAAGAAAAATTGAGTTTCTAAGACGACTTTTTCTTGTTGTTTTCTCGTCATAAGATAATCCAACCTTGATGAGCTTTCGATAGTTCATAACATTATATGTTCTTTTATATTTGAGAAAATAGAAATAATTAGCTATCAGTGCCAAAACATGTGCTATAATTTTTATTTTGTTATTTCGAAGAATATGATTATAAACAAGATTATTTACACTTTGGTTGACTGAAAATGGCTAAGAGATAAATAAAGTCCATTTTAATTAAATAGAATAAGATGAGTTGATTTTGAAATGATATTTACTGACTAGTCGTATGATATGCTGGTGATTAAATTTATTTCTTTCTTAACTAGCGTAATTATATATGAAATGGGTTTAACATAAAAAATAATCAATTCTTATCATATTTCATTATTTTAACTAAAATATTGCAGTCCTCCATGTCTTCTCTTATCATATTGCCAGCACGAATTCTATTTCCTTTAGCGTACTATTATCGCTTTTGATCATCCTAACATCCATGTTAAATGTGGTGACCCGTCACATGGAATGAAAAATCTACATTGCGGCCTTCTATACTTTTATAGTAGTATTTTGTCTAGAGTCAACAAACTTTTATCTTTCAAAGGTCGCATGCATATTTAAGGAGCACAGCAACTTTATTAATTGGTGACCACGTTGGCTGTCTACACTTTGCGTCTCCAAAGATACGACTGATTGCTTCTTGCTTCTTGCCTCTTCCAAAAAATGTAATAACGAACGCTAGTGATGAGTACAACGAAATTTTACATATTGTTCTGCATATTAGAGGGCCATGTCTGCATGGTTTCCTCCCTCGCTACTAAATTACCTGGAAGTGAAGCTACAATTTGGGTGGTACAGCAAAAGGGTTAATTCCTTTAGTCTCTCTCTTTGCAAATCCAGGATTAAGAAACACAAGTACAAACAATTCTGACACAAATGTCATTGTGGGGTTCAATTGTTCAAACCCCCCACCTCCAATTCTCAGTAATTGAGATTTTCATTTTCAAGTCCTCGACCCTAGACTAATTTTAATTTACAGTGCGTTTGAATAGAGAATTGAAATAATAACAATAACAATAACAATAACAATAACAATAACAATAACAATAACAATAACAATAACAATAACAATAACAATAATAATAATAATAATAATAATTATTATTATTATTGTACAATTAATTTCATTTTTTTATGGATTAGCAAAATAGCAGTCACAATAATCAATTTTGGTCGTAGAATCGATGGCGTCCTCTCAGCGATCTCATGGCGATTTTTGGGCGATCTGAAATTTTAAGTACCTATTTCCTTCTTTACTTAATTTTCTACTCCTATTCTCTTCTCTAAACTCTCCTCAATCCTCTTTTCACTGTCTCTCCTATTCTCTTTTCACTCTTCTTTACATACAAATCTACACAATGGATTTTGTTCCAATTCCTGATTACCCATACTTACAAAATCGGGTAAGAAGACTACATGTTCACTTTGATGACCGTGATCTGCATAATTCTCAACAGGCTAATCTAAATCAAACAATCATGGTTCAGACAACCAACCCAAACATTCCTTGGTCGGCTGGTAGGATCAAGCAATTTTTTGGAAATTTGATTAGAAGGCCTGTTTCTGAATTTACTGTATATCGTTGGTCTTCATCTCAGGTTCTTATTCAATTACCACGATCTATCAGTCGGTTCCAATTTATTCGGGATTACATGGATGATGCGGCAGAAAACGGGTTGGCTATCACTTTATTTACAAACCCAGTACTGCCATTTCCGTATCGAACTTACATGGTATTGATAAGGATCCAAAATTATCAGATGCTTATTTGGGATGAACATTGTTTTCGAAAATCAATTTCTGGTTTTGGAACCTATGTTTCTAGAGTTTGTCTAGGAAATCTGCACAGGGACAGATCAACACTACTATTGTGGGTCAATTGTAGGGATCCTTTTGCAATCACAGATGATATGGTCTTTGGCTATGAAGAATCATGGACATTATGCAAAGTTACTGTTGAAGATTGGCATCCAAATGGATGGATGCTTCATCTTGATGATGAAGATTTCTGTCCAGATCTCCCCCCTCATCATCGTCTACTCCAGATACATCATCGTATCATGGCACGCAGAGCAATGATTCAGGGTGGCCAAGTACCGGCGAATCAAGCAGTACAAGATCCAGATCAACAACAGGATTCAGAAGAATCGGAGGGAGAAGCACAAGCCGATGAGAATATCAGTGAAATGGGTGAAAATAGTAACTCGCCGGAAACTGAAAGTTCAGACTTGCCACAAACAATCAATTACATGCGGTTCACCAAACCAGGCATAGACCCAGTCTATGTAGATTATGCATCTAAAAAGTCTGCTTTTGTCTATTCGCACCTTCTCATTCCAGCAACAAAAACATTCTCCTAACCTGAAAGAGGAAACTCACATATCCTCATCAAGCACGAAGAAAAGATCGACCAAATCTACTCTCTCTTTTTACACCTCTTCGAGCGCTTCAAAATCCTCTTCATCAATACTCGGTCCAGTACCAAGTATTAGAGACATGTCTCAAGGAAACGAGGACCTCATATCCAAGTTTTCAGATCTGAACCCGACAGGCAACAGACGTCGGAATCCAATCAAACTCACAAGAGATGACTCAAAACCAAATAATTGGGCTTTACAGGCGTTACTGAGGGTCATTACACAGAGGCGTGTGGATCACAACAAACTTCGACTCTCAATGGTTGATGCCTGGAAAGTGGATTTCACAACAACTATCAAAGAGACAACATCAAAGAATATTTTTCTGGTTCAGTTCATCTCTCATGAAGACTTATCAAAAGCCTTGAATAGAGGTCTCCTTAATTCTTTGGAGACCCGGTAATTCTCAAGAGAGTGGAATGTGTACAAGATCTTGATACAAAGAAAATGGATTTCATGGAAGTTTGGGTTCAATTTCACAACATTCCTCACGATTTCTTAACGGAATCAGGTATGAACTCCCTTACAGAGGCCATTGGAGACCCACTTACTGATTTTAACAATATCATTAATGGTGGTAAAAGTTACTATAGGCAAAAGATCAGGATGCCGATTGATGAACTAATTTTTGAAGAAATTCCTCTAGAGCATCCTGATCTAGGTGAAATTATTGTGCAAGTGGTTTATGAAAAGTTGGATCGTATTTGCAAGTTATGTGGTTTGCTTGGACATGATCACTTTGATTGTCCAGAGCGCACAAACGAATTACGTTCACAGGCAGAACGCAAACACCCACAGAACATGAACTTAATCGCCTCGATAACTGAACACAAACCTACTATGGAGAGAGTGGAGTTAAAGAATCTGGAAACTAAGGAATTCACTTTCAGTGCAACAACTCCCGACCTTAAAGGGAAAGGTTTATTACAAGAGAAGAAAAAGCCACAAGTCCGTATTACCCAACACAACAAATCACAAACCCTCTCCATTGGAACTGCCACTACGAAGAAAAACCCTGTCCCAAGGAAGAGAGGTTCTAACACAACCAGAGAAGCAGCGGGAAGTTCTAAAGAAGAAATGGCAGCACCACCATTAATGAAGAAAATCTGAAAACCTGATGATTTTGAGACAAGTTCAAACTCCAAAGAATCCAAAAGGGTTGAGGCACCGTGCCCAGAGACGCCCCCAAGTTCCAAATGAGTATCATGAGTTGGAATTGCCATGGTATTGGGGGACCACGTAAAAAACTATTTCTAAGCGATCTCCTCCGATCGACACACTCTGATATACTTTTTCTGTCTGAAACAAAAGGCTCTCAAATTCGTATGGATCTTTTTCTCCCTGGACTACCCTTACCTAATCATGTATTTTGGCCATCAACAGGATTCTCAGGTGGTTTAGCACTTTGTTGGTCTAATAACATCAACCTACAAGTCCTTGAAGTTTCCAAAAACATAATATGGGCAAAAATCACTACGCCGCTGGGACAGATTTGGTATTTACTCAATGTCTATGGTGACCCTACCCGTCGTAAGAACAGGAAAATCAGATCCTACCTCAAACAAATTCTATTGTTGGATATTCCTACTTGTTTGACAGGTGACTTTAATGCTATTACATCATCACAAGATAAGTTTGGAGGAACTTCGACTTTAGAATCTGATAACACCAATTTTTCTAACTTTATTTCTGACACTGGTTTGGTTGACCTAGACTTCTCAGGACCAGCTTATACATGGGTTGGAAGACAAAATACTTCTAGTCCTATTTTCGAAAGGTTGGATAGATTCTTGGTTACACCATCATGGTTGGGTTTGTTCTTGAATACAATGGTTAAGCATCTACCAAGAATTCACAGTGATCATTGCCCTATTCTTTTAAACACTCAGGATTTTAAAAATAGGAAGAAACCTTTCAGACTAGAACACATGTGGTTTGAAGATCAAGAATTTGCTAAAATCTGTGAAAACCAGTGGCAGAGCTTTAGGAATGAGGATTGAGATGGCAAATTGGGAAAGCTGACTACTGTCATTAGAAACTGGGCAAAAGACAAACCTTCTCTTGCCAAAACTCTTGCAAACATAGATAAGCAAATTCTTGAATTCCAATGTTTACATCCCTACAACCAAAATCTCGAAGTTGAGAGGAAATTGTTACAAGACAGATGGCAAGCCGAAACTTTACTTAATGAATTCTGGCGTCAATGATCAAGAGTAAAATGGGCTGAAGATGGAGATAGAAACACAAGATTCTTCCACACGGTTGCTACTGTGAGACGTAGACAGAATAACATCACAAAACTATTCTCCAAGACAGGTACCTAACTTACCTCTGACCAAGAGATAAGACAGGAATTTGTTTGGTTTTATAAGGAGTTATATATCGAACCTAAAGTTGGAGTATCTACAGAAGATGCAACCTTATTTGCACAATTTTTCCAAAGATTGGAGACAATGAATGAAAAAAATTTTGCGACCAACAGTTCTGTGGCGCTAGATTCAATTCCTTCTAAAGAGGAGATTTTTAAAACATTGAAAACTATGTCACCAAATAGCGCACCTGGACCTGATGGTATAACAGCAAAATTTTTACAAAAAATGTGGGGGACAATAGGAGACTCACTAACGAAGGCGATACAGGATTGTTTTCAGAATTGTGCGCCACCTACAAAATGGTTGGAGTGTAGGATGGTTTTTAATAAGAAAGAAAGACGCCGCTAATTATACGGCAGACTATCGTCCTATTAGTATGGGGAACATAACTTATCGGCTTTTGATGAGACTGATTGCTCATCGACTCAAGTCTTATATGCCGAATGTTATTTCAGACTGCTAGACAGTTTTTATTAAGGATAGATGCATTTCAGACAGTATACATCTTATTAAAGAAGTAATGCATTCCTTTTCTTCATACAACTACCCTGAGGAAAGTTTTTTGTTAAAGGCAGATATAACTAAAGCATTTGACACAGTTCGATGGTCTTATCTAGAAAGAATGCTTGATTACCTAAAAGTACCCCTCTCTCTCACTAAGCTCATCCTTAACTGTCAACAAAATAGTGCTATCACTATTGAAGTTAATGGTGAAAGATCCAAAGGAAGTTTCTTACGCCCTACAAGAGGTCTGAGACAGGATTGCCCACTATCTCCACTACTCTTTACAATTGCAATGGAAGGCCTAACAAGACTGATTCACTGGTTCAACTGCCATAAATCCCTAGAAGGTATAAAGCTCACCCCAGACTCTCCCTGCTGACTCACTTTATCTACGCTGATGATGTAATTTTGTTTGGGAAAACAGATCATTCTCAGATAAACCTATGGTATGACCTAATAGATGATTTCTCAAATCTGTCGGGTCTAGTGATTAATCCAAACAAATCTAAAATCTGGTTCAGTAGAAACTGCTCCGCAGTAACTCAGACCAGATTATTGCATTACTGGAAAGCTATAGAAGGAAAAGAGCGAGACTTATACCTTGGGATCCCTATTGCCACGCCCCCTACTTATAACAAAATTACATCAGACTTATTATTACAAAAATTACATTCAAAATTAGGGGGGTGGAAACGGGATCTTCTTTCACATGCAGGGAGACTGACGCTTATCAGGTCCACATTGACTTCCATACCAGTGCATTTCTTCAGCATTTCCCTATTTAATAAAGGTATGATAAATTCCATTAATAAACTTTTGAGAAAATTCTTTTGGGGAAAAGAACAGAATAAATTCCTACATCCAATTGCATGGAAAAAGACAACCTTGGCACAAGAGCATGGGGGATTAGGAATTAGGGATTTACAAACCTTTAACAAATCGTTGATGCTAAAGAATGTTTGGGCTATTGCTTCCAATAAACCTTCGGTTTGGGTGCAACAAGTGACTGCCAATTACTGCCTGGATAAGGGATTGTGGGGAACAAACAATAAGAGGAATTGTAGTCAACTGTGGAAAGACATTCAAAGTCTAAAAATTTTTTTCATGGATGATATCTTTTGGGACTTGCAAAATGGTAAGAATGTCCAAGCACAGAATCAGCCATGGCACAAAAACTAGAATTTAAGAACCAGAAAACCTCACAATCAAAGAATTCTGGTTGCTGACCTTTTTAATATAGCAACAAATGACTGGGACCATGCATCTCTCCAACAACTCTTCAATGCCAAACAATGTAAGTCCATCTCTGATGATGCCCCAATGCCAAAAACAAATGCAATAGTTGAAGATAGACTAATTTGGTCAAAATCAAAAAGTGGTTGTTATTCTACAAAAGAGGGTTATGCTATTCTAACAACAGAATTACAACCACATGAGCCTCATAATTTTGATTGGACCAACCTATGGACTTGCAAACATCTGATACCAAAAATTAAGGTATTTCTTTGGAGAACAATACACAATGGTCTGATAACAAGTGAAAGATTATATCGGTTCTTTCCAAGGGTTCCAATACTATGCACTCTCTGTGGCATTAGTAATGAAACAACTGGACATATACTTTTTAAGTGTCCCATGGCTAGAACAACTTGGTTCCTATCCTCACTAGCCATAAGAACTGAACATCTATCAGACAACTTTATTGATGCCTTTAATCAGATTATAAGAAACCAGGATTCCAAAACTCTAGCCTCAATTTGTTCTATACTATGGTGTATCTGGAAAGCTAAGAATAACTTCTTTTTTAGAGGTATACTTCCAAATCAAATGAATATACTTCAGGAAGCTAAACTCTTAGTTTTAGAGAGTACACCCAGATCTTTATCTCAAAGACAGAACAAAGAAAAATACTTATCTGAAATTCCAGAAGAGACGAGAGTTGTTTTGGTTGATGCTTCTTGGAACACAAACAAAAGAACAAGCTTGGGTATCTTCTGTTATGACCAATCAGGTGCTCTCAGTTGGGCAGTCTCTAAATCCATTGAATCTCCTTCTCCTTTCACAGCAGAAATACAAGCTCTCTTGCTAGCGCTTGAAACCCTGCAACAAACTTTAGAAAATGACACCAGTCAAACTATTTTTCTTTCGGATTGTCAGAGTCTAATAACTTGCCTAAACAGTGCTACAACTACACCTCTATCTTGTTGGCACAATTATGAATTGCTAGCCAAAATAAAGAAAATACTTGACAACCACAGAGAAAAAATCAAAGTTCAGTATTGTCCGAGAGAAAACACAAAAGCAGCTGATTTGCTAGCAAAACAAGTGAAAAAGAAAGAAATCGGAAGCATAAATAAAATAGACATAACCTTGTTATTTGCTTCTACTTCTTTCAACAAGCTGAGCGCAGAAACCTTTAAGCGGATCAAGGTTTGACACTACAATCCCAGCATGGAGAACAGACTTGAAGGAAGACAGCTGATGTAAGTCTTGCGCAGGTAAAAGATTGACTAGTGTGAAGTTTTTGGAAGGAAAGGAGAGCTGACTCTTGCAGGGAAAAGTATGGAAATGGTCTGTCACAACTCTCTCGGAGGAGAAATGGAGGAGTATTGGAGGAGAAATGTTTTTCTCTCTTCAGATCTGGAGAAGAGAGGCGCCGCACAAGAAAGATAAGGAAAATAGGGTTCGGAGAACTCGAAGCTGAAGACTAGCCTTTTATTGACAGGGAACTTTTTCTAAAAGGACCTTCCTTTTTATTTTATTTTATTTTGTGATTTTCTTCTCTTTTAGTATAGTTATTACTTTTAAATTTTACAGCTTTTGTGTGTATTATTGTAAATTTAACTCTATGATTAATAATATGTTTGCCCACGGGCTTAATCTTCAAAAAAAAAAAAAAAAGCAAAATAGCAGTCACAATTTTAAATTAGCAACTATTTCTCATCCATCCCAACATTTCATAATCTATTCATTGATCGTGACGATCGTCTCTCTTCCACCCGTTAATCTTTGATCCAATGAGCACCGTATTCTTTAATTGACACTAGTTATAATTTCCCTAATGCATTTGGTTCCTACTCAATCTGTTTCTATTCGTTGAATATTAATTGGATCAGGTTGAAGAGAGACAAAATAATTATTGTACCATTGTGCTGGAATTCAAAGGAATTATTATGGAATTAAAAGGTGAAATTGAACAAAAATATTGCAGCCAATTCTGTACTTCACAATTTTTTTTTATTTTCATTTTTATTTCGATAATTAAGATAAGGTCAACTTATTTCAAAATTAAATGTCACAAATGACCTAGCCAGTTGAAAATTATTTTACTTTTGGAATTTTTATTATTTCTCGTCCACCTATTATACTTGCCAGTTGCCAATATATGAAACAAATCCTTCGTTAAACTTCACAACTTTTTTAATTCGGATTGATTAGATTTTCCCATGTCAATATATTTGTGCTATAATGCTTTGCAAGATTGAGCTAAAAGATGAGATATATTATTTAAACTGCAAATTATTATATAGAGCATTTATTGTTTTCATGCAACAACTGATTTATTGTTAGATTATCAATGCACTTCTCAATTATTATAACTCAATTAAGTAATGACAAGTCATATCAAACAAAAAGCATACCAAACGCACAAAGATATACAAAAAGATTTTACAACGCCTTTATCTAGACTTCCTTATCGAAATAATCTTGTCATGTGCGTGATTCGTATTGTCCTTGTTAGTTTGTTGTTTGGCATCATTATATGCGGAAATTGATAAAGTAAAAAATAATAATCAAGTTTGTTTTTATAACAATTCAAAAGCAATTATATGCCAATTTTAACTTGAACGAAGCCCAAAACCCCATATTCGGACTTCCCGGGTATTCTGATATTTTTGTTGTGCAGTTTGGGCTAACTTGATATTATGTGGGCTTCCTTTGGAATTATAATTCTCAAAATACCCTTCACAATTATGTAGTTTGCGTTACTGAGTGTTGGACTTTCTGTTTGAAATACGATTTTGTACTGGTGTTTTTGGGCTTCCTCTGTATCACTTGCAATGAGTTTTTTTTTTTTTCCTCCCCGAACAAACATGTACCGGAATTATGACATATAAATATAAGAATAAGAGTGGTGTTTTAAGCCATAATTCTAGCTTACGATGTAGGTTTATTATTATTATTATTACTACTACTACTACTACTACTACTACTACTACTACAATATTATTTTTTACATTAGTATTACAATTATTATTTTATAATTACTAATCTTTTTGGGGATCTTTATTTGTTGGATTTCATCTCTATTGATCCTACGTTGTTTGAAACAGAAAATTTAGTTAGTAGTTGTTGTTGTTGTTGTTTTGGACTTCCTCAATTTCACTTGCAATGAGACACTGATGACCGTTGCTTTCTTTTGAGAACAAGCACGGATTGTTGAAATGAAGCCTTGCTCAAAATATTTGAACAATGTTCTGGAATGCCACTTAAGCCATCACATCAAAAAACTTGGGTTGGTTCAAAATAGGATATGACATTGTTTTTTTACACCATTGATGCAGCAGATCTGTTTGCATTGAAACAAATCTGCACCTGTTGATCTCTCTACTGAGAAATTTGATCAACTATTCTTCTGAAGAACTCATATATTTAGATTGGCATCTTCTGTCAAGTCTCTCTAAAGAAAATTATTAAAATCTTTATTATTAAATAATATTGGTACTCAAATCTGATGCAGAGGTCCTTTTTAGTTTTTAGTTTTTACATTAAACGAGATCAAATAACAGCTCGAGCAGAGCAAATAGAAGCGTGTCTTTGTTAATTGCCAAGACTCTTTTAGGCAGAAAGTAATATACTTCGGAACAAAACAAATTAAATTGAAGTACTCCTAATTATAGTATTATACCGAAGAAGACAAGTAACTCATTTCTTACATAAATAAAAAAGAACAAAAGAACTACGGATTAGTATCTACATCCTCTTCCACCAGCTTAATTATTAGCTTATATGCATGGAATACACCTAATCTTAATTAGTAATCAACAAAATTGACAAAATATTCATTTCCACCACAACTAGAACGTCTACAAAAATTAAAGAAGGCCAGGCCGAGATTGAATGGGAAAGTGATGAACGACCAACGGTGCGCTTTCTTTCTTCTTTGTAATCTCCACTTTCTTTTCACATCCTTTTTTCGGCGTTTCAGATTTCACTGGACCAACTTTACTCTCAAGGCCAGCAAAACACGAGAAACTAAGACCCATTTTTTTTACCTCTTTTTTTTAATACCTCTGAGTGTGTGTGTGTGTTTCTGTAATGAAAGAGCTGTTATAAGTTGCCTTTTATAGTAGACAGAGTCAAGAGCCAAAGAGTTGCTTGCCACGGAAGGAGAAGCAGCAAAGACAAATTTGACTAGAAGCAGCTGAAACTGTACAATCAAAGACCGTAGTTCCTTGGCAGGGAAGTTCCTTTTAGATAAAGGAGCAGGAAGAGTCAACAGATTGTTACTAATTAAAAGAGCCAGATTTATTTTTTTATTATTACTTCGGAGATTCTCCACATTGTTCAATGTCCATTGATTGCAAGAACCATCCGGGACCAACGCAACTGTTCTCCGGTTGTAGGAATTACTGGAAAATTCAAGGCTAATTGTTGAATTTTGACCGTCAATAACTTATATCTGACGGTCGAGATCTATCTGATCCTTCGCCGCAAATAATTGGGCGCTTGGGAAGTTTTCTATTAGAGAGGTGTCAATGTAGAAGGGGGGCCATTCTTAGCCATTCAGTTTTCTTTTTTCCTATATAAGATCCGGTGTTACAAAGTACAATTTTGGGAAAAAAGAATACAACATCTATAACAAAACTATAGGATAACTTTTATATTTATATATAGTGTTATTCTTAAAATATAATAAATTAGTTTTTCTGGACATTTGTCGGTTTGTCCTTTGTTGAATGTTTGATATATTTTAAAATTTTATACAATTTTAATTATTTTAGTGGAGTCATTCTAATCAGTAATCACCCTTAAGAATTCGTCTATGAATCATACAGTGAAGTTTCCAAGTAAATTCAACTCCCACGTGGTTGGTACTGCACCTAATTTCAAGAGAAGTGGGCTTGGTCTTGCATCAACATTTCAACATGGTGAAAATGACACAAATAACGCACTAAATGATAATTCAACTAATCAAGAGCCTAAATTTTTACGAGCTTTAAAAATTAATAGAGCCTTCACATAGCCTATATAATATTGCTTTTGCGGTCTGGTTCACGCTTGGCCCAAATTCGAGATTTAAAATTTATTTTGTTCATTTTTATATTCCTTGTCACTCTAAGGACATACTGAATAGTGAGAGAAGGATTCATTTGAATGCGTTACTAAACTGACCGCTGCAATAAAATGAAAGTAAATGGTATATAAAAGTTTGATAATTGGATGTGTTCTTTAAACTAATCAATTGAAGAGATACCAAATCATCGGAAAGCAAATAATAATTGTATTTCTGATATTAACTATATGTTGTTTTCCTCTGATGAAAAATAAAATAGTATTTCCTCAAGTCATAATATTGCTAGTTAATAAAATGAATATATTTTTATACTAGTGATATTTGTGGCTCAGCATACTGATTACAATTTCCAGAACAAAATTATAATGGCGAAATGAAACCAGATAATTGTATAAAACGAAATTATTAAAAGAATTAGAAATGGTAAATTAGATTTTTTAGTCTTGTGCATTTGATAACCTTCCCAACGGTATTGGCCAATTCTGCTTGCTGGTTTATTTCCCACACCAAAGGAAATCTTTCAAAACAATATAAATAAATAAATCGCAGTTTAGTGTGGAATGCCTTTTTTATACTATGCATTGGTATATTGGCAATAATATTATGTTAACATATTGTTAGTTTGACAGCAAAATAATCTGTGTTAAAAATAGTAATATAACATAGTGCACAACAGAGTGGAGAACAATTAGGTTCGTCAGACTACTAGCTACACGAACTGCGTACAGAATTTGAATTCTCTTAATTTAAACAAGGAAACTTGAAACTTTGGTCCTTCAAATTTACAAAGTATCCTAATTTTTTTCAAAAAAAAAAAAAGGATTCTTAGCATTTTATTTGTGTTTACTTAATTAGTTTTCCAATTTAGAAAAAAAATTAAAATATTACATAGTAAAATTTAAAACAGCAATATTTATTTTATTTTGGCAAAATTTAAATTTAATTTAAACTTTCTAATGTTTTGAGAACTGAATTTGTAAAAATATAAGTTCAATATCAATTTGATTATTTAGAAAAATATTAAAGACCAAGAATTAAAATTTTCCTCAACAAACGAAGACGTAATCTTTTGTGAAATGCGATGTTCTTGACATTCTTTTGATTTACTGCGCTAAGTTCAATGGCCGTGCAGATCCACAGTTGAGCTAGTTCTTTACATTCATTTATTTGACTTCAAAAAAAAAAAAAATACTTCACAATTAGCGTGGTGCTGGTGCACTGGTGCCTCAAGCGCAGTCATACACAAAATGAGCTTGGTACTTTCGCCTGGTTTAAGCGCACAGGCAAAAGGAGAGGAGATTTGGAAGGAAAAAGGAGATGACAAACTACTGGCACGGACTGACATGTTTGATCAAAAGGTTTTGTATAATGGCAAGGCATGGGTTAAGAATGACGGATTGTTTTTGTTCATTGGTTAGTCTGAGTCGGATTTCCTTAGCTTAACCAAATGTTGCATTGTTGCCTTCTTCGAAAGGTAATTAAGTTTGTGTATTTGTTTTTCCTTTTTTTGTGCGCATCAGGTGTTTGATGTAATGTCTATGTGACCAAACAGAAATTTCTACAAAACATATATATATGATGAAATCAAAAGCAACATATAAAACTTGTATATAGATTTTATACAATAATATTAAGTTACAGTCTCCAAATTATTAGCAAAAGAAATAAAAAAAAGTTTGAAATTGATCCATCCAAATATTTCAAAAATGTATAAGTTTATCATGCCCATATTATTTAGTTTTGCAATTAACACTCATAATCATTTGGTTTCCATGTGGACAATGCATACCACGTTGTTCCTTTCCATCCCAATAGAAGCCATTTTCTATCTTCATCCACAAAATACTCCTTATGGTAAAGCTCCTTCACATAGTTCTCTATTTTTCTCATGATCATCGATTCCACAGGCAGTTGCATAAAACCAGCCCGGAGAGTCCTGGCCTGCCACTGCCTATACGTCTCTGGCCTCTCCACTCTCTCAGAGCCCTCACAAGCTATTGCATTAATTGCACATGGAATTATAATATTCCTTTCTAAATAGATCCTCATCTCACTTTCTCGAGGCATAGTTGCCTCATAAATATCAAAAAAAGTAAAAAATCTCGATAAAACTTCTTTAAATCGGGTAGTAAAGAATGGCGTACCATAAGAGGCATTAAGTATTCCATGAATAAAGACACATGGTTTAATGTCCTTTATCAATCTTAGAACCTTATCCCGAGGGTTGTTCCTGGCAATTGTCTCATCAGCAATGTTTTTAAGTCCAAGTATGCAATTTACTACTAAAACCTCATCTTTATCGATCTTAAGATCTTCTATTGTAATGTTTTCCCATTTTGATGCTATACCCTGGTACTTGAAATGGATATTAAATCTATGAGCATATTCTGACAGCCTCCTACCTGTCTCTTCAATTAGTTTACCCGGACGAAAGCCCCTTTCAGGAAATCCTATGCCAGTTATACGGATTTTAGGTGCTGTATTTCCTAAGCTTGAGAGACGTTCAAAGAAAGATGGCCACATAAATCCCCACTGAATCCCAAAATCAATTATATGAACCTTGGTGGCACCTTTTGAGACATTAAGGATTGTTTGATTAGAGAAATAATACCATGTCCTCAGAAAAGGACATATAGCATGATAATAACGGGATGCCTTCAAAATATCAGTTGTATTTCCTCGCCTTGAGAGCATTTCACGGTAAATATCACTTCCTGTACCAGCCAAGCGTGCCTCGAGTCCATCCACCAAATAATACGCTAAACGTTGGTAGCAATCTCCTTTTGGGGATGAATGTTTTCTTATTTGACTGATGAGTTCACATGTCCGATTGTAGTCGTTAGTTGACACCGCTTCAGAACAATAAATAAGGAGAGATTTTAGATCCACCAAGTTCTTCTCAGTATCATTCTCTCTTATTTCCTCCGTACTATGTTTGTCCTCATGTTGCTCCCATGAATTATTTCTTACTTCTTGTTGCATGGTTTCACGTACTGAGTTAACCTCCTGTAAACTAAAGTAAACGTAAATAACACACAGAATTTAACGTGGTTCAGTACAATATGTACCTACGTCCACGACTCACACACACCACCATTTTTTTTTTATTTCTTTTCAATAAGTTCGGTTACAGAGAGAGAGAAGAAGTTATTTCGGGGAAGAAGAACAAGCCGCCTTTATAGAACACAGGCAGGTTGGAGAATTAAATTATTTCTATTTTTAGATAAAATAAAAAAGGAAGTAAACTCTGTCGGATCTGTCCATTTCGGACCGAAATCACTCCATTTCGGTCCGAAATGAGTTGCTTCACTTCCACACTCCCCCTCAAGTTGGTATGTAGATATTTCGCATACCCAACTTGTCAATCACCGACTGAAAACTTGTAATGGACACTCCTTTTGTCAGTATATCAGCCAACTGATCTTCTGTTCTTACATGGGGAATATTGATGACCTTTTCTTCGAGATTTTGTCGAATAAAATGACGATCCACCTCAATGTGCTTGGTTCTATCATGTTGAACTGGATTCTGAGAGATAGCAATTGCTGCCTTGTTGTCACAAAACAACCTCATTTCTTCACCACTATAGAAACCAAGATCTTTGAGCACCCTTTTTATCCATAACAATTCTTGCAGTCCTTTAGCAATTCCCCTGAACTCTGCTTCTGCACTTGACAATGCTACAACCTTCTGCTTCTTACTTCTCCAAGTGACCAAATTGCCACCAACAAATGTAATATACCCAGAAGTAGATTTTCTGTCAGTTATGTCTCCTGTCCAGTCAGAGTCCGTATATCCTTTAACAAGAAGATGTCCATTTTTCTTGAAAAATATACCTCGTCCAGGTGATCCCTTGAGGTACCTCAAAATCCACATGACTGCATCCATGTGTTGCTCACTCGGAGCATGCATAAACTGGCTCACCACAGATACGGCATAGGCAATGTCAGGCCGTGTATGTGATAAGTATATGAGTCTCCCTACCAATCTCTGGTATTGTTCTTTGTTTGCTGGCACCTGCTCAGGAAAAATTCCTAACTTGTTGTTCTGTTTGGTGGGTGTGTCAACAGGTTTGCAATCCAACATACCTGTTTCAGCAAGCAGATCTAGCACATATTTTCTTTGAGACAGAGATATACCTTCTTTGCTTCGTGCTACTTCAATTCCAAGAAAATACCTCAAGCCACCCAAGTTCTTCATCTCAAATTCCTTGGATAGTTTGTTCTCTAAATCTTGGATTCCTTCAGAGTCATCACCTGTAATAATCATGTCATCAACATAGATTATCAAAATAACAATTTTCCCTTTATTCTTTAAAAAGAACAAAGTATGGTCAGCATCACTCTGTGTATATCCATATCTTCTCATTGCAGTACAAAATCTGCCAAACCACGCTCTAGGTGATTGTTTTAAGCCATATAGTGCCTTCTTCAGTCTGCACACAAGAGGTCGTCCACTTGAATGACCATATCCGGGTGGTATGTCCATATAAATTTCTTCTTCTATGTCACCATGCAAGAATGCATTTTTCACATCAAACTGGTGTAATGGCCAGTCTTTGTTAGCTGCAATGGACAACAGTATTCTAACAGTATTAAGCTTGGCTACAGGTGAGAAAGTCTCCTGATAGTCTACTCCATAGGTCTGAGAGTATCCTTTTGCCACTAGCCTTGCTTTATACCTGTCAATCTCTCCAGTGGGCCCATACTTCACTGTGAAAATCCATCTGCAACCAACTGTTTTTCTGTTTTTTGGCCTACTCACCAATTCCCAAGTCTCATTCTTTTCTAATGCATCCATTTCTGTCTTCATTGCATCCACCCACTTAGGATCACTCAGGGCTTCCTCAAGATTTCTTGGAATTTGCACTGATGCAAGTGTCTTGTCAAACTCCTTCATTTGTTCTGGCATATGAGATAGATTCATGAAATTAGCCATCGCATATCTGCCTTCACCACTTTCATCTGGTCTATATCTCTTTGGAGGCTTTCCTCTGTTAATCCTGAAAGGCAACTGATAACCAGGATTAGTAGTAACAGGTTCAGGAATACTTACCTCTGACTCCGGAGAATGGTCATGTGGTGATTGAGGGGACTGTATCACTTCTTCATCTTCATCTGATGAACCCGAAACATCAAGTGGGTCCATTTCTGGATCTGAATCAGAAGAATTCCCAGACTGCAGATCATGATTTGGACCGAAATCCATATTCAAGTCATCTATACCTTCTCTGTTCGGACCGAATTGGTCTGAATTCGGACTGGACCGAGCTATATCATCCTCATTGTCACCTCTGTCAGTTGATTTCGGACCGAAATGATCTAGGTTCGGACCGAAATGGGTAGGTATTGATCCGGTTTCATCACTCACTACAGCATCAAATAACGGTTCGTTCTCTGTCATACTCTCCCTCTGAGAATGAACCTTATTCTTCACAAAGTAACCCTCAGTCTCAATAAATGTCACATCCATTGTTGTATAGGTCTTCCTGGTTATTGGATTAAAACACTTATACCCTTTTTGATGATTACCATAACCTATGAACACACATTTCTCAGCACAAGGATCCAATTTTGAACGCAAGTGTTTTTGAATATGGACATAGGCTATACATCCAAAGACTCTTGGTGGGATATTTAGGACAGAAGGAATAGAAGTGTAAGTAGACAGCACTTGTAGTGGTGTTTTGAAATTGAGAACAACAGAAGGTAACCTATTCATCAAGTAAACCGCTGAAGTAACTGCATGATCCCAGTATGATTGTGGCACATTATTTTCTAACATCATAGCTCTAGTTATTTCTAGTATGTGTCTGTTTTTCCTTTCAGCTATACCATTCTGTTGTGGAGTACCAACACAACTGGTTTCATGTATGATTCCTTTAGAAGTGAAAAAATCTCCCATAGTTTTGTTGATAAATTCTGTGCCATTATCACTTCTAAAAATTTTTATATCCTTGTTAAATTGTGTCTTAACCATATTAACAAAGGACTGAATAGCCTGTGGGACTTCAGCTTTACTTTTTATCACATTTACCCAAGTCATTCTGGTACAATCATCAACAAACAAAACAAACCATTTATTTCCACGCAAAGAATTAACCGGGGATGGCCCCCACACATCAGAATGAACCAAATCAAAGAGACCAGAATTATTATTATCAAACTTTTTCCCAAAATGAGCACGATGACTTTTAGATTTGATACAAACATCACAATCAAAAGTTTCATTCTCACAACCAGAAAATAAACTAGGGTAAAGTTTCTTTAGGTACCCAAATGATGGATGACCTAAACGCTTATGCCACATCCAAACCAAAGCTCTTCGACTTGAACTTGAACCAGCAGAAACACATGCTCTTCCAATAGCAATATCTTCCAAGTGATACAGTCCTCCCTTCTTAGTACCACGACCAATAATCTCCTTCGTCAAGAGGTCCTGAAAGAGACAAAACCTGGGATACATGAGCACTGCACAGCCAAGTTCTTCACACAATTGTCCAACTGATAAAAGTTTAGATGAAAGAGAAGGAACTAAAAGTGTATTTGAAAGAGTAAGGGATGAAAAATGGACTTCTCCAGCCCCTGTGACTGGATAAACCTCCCCATTTGCATTGATAATTTCTGTCCTTCTTGGAATAGAGCTCCTTACCAAGTCTTTTTCATCATATGTCATGTGATCAGTTGCACCTGAATCAATAATCCAAGAACTATCAGTACCATGAGTGCTCAAAATAAATATTTTACCTTGACTGTTCTCAACTGGAGGCAGAAGTGAGAGGGTAGGCTTGTTTGGTTCGGACTGACCTGATTTCGGACCGAAATGATCTGATTTCGGACCGAAATGACCACTGTTTGGACCCGAAACAGCTACATTTGCAGCTGATGGGGTCCGTTCACTTGAGTTGAAGGCCTCAGCAACCTTGGCTTTCCCTTGCTTCTTCTTTTTATTGTCTTCCCACCAATCAGGGTACCCAATTAATTTAAAACACTGGTCCACAGAGTGCTTGGGGTTATGGCAATGAGTACACCCTCCAGGGGGAACCGGTTTTCTGTTATAATTCTCCTTAGGGGATTTTTGCAGATTCAAGGTTTGGGTCTTTGCTATCATGGCAGCAGAATTATCACCACTTCCCTCCCCAGTTACCATCACAATCCGTCGGCCTTCTTCCTTCCGGACCAAGGAAAAAGCTTCTTCCAATGAAGGAAGGGGTTTCATTTGTAGGATACTAGCCCTAATCTGGTCCAATTTGTCATTAAGGCCATCCAAGAAAACCAAAAGTCTGTCTTCTTGTACAAGTTTCTGGTATTTGTCAATATCAATGGGACATTCCATGGGGTTCGGCCTACGAGTGTCCAACTCTTTCCAAAAACCAGTAAGGACCGTATAGTAATTTTGGACTGAGTCACTATTCTGTTTGATTTTACTAATTTTCCTTTTCAAGTCCAAGATTTGTGACAGGTCGCTACCATCAAAATAAGAGATATTGAGTGCATCCCATACCTCTTTAGCAGTGGGATAGGGTAAAAAATTACCTATCAAAGATGAGTCCATGGAGTTAATCATAAAGTCCTTAACCTGAGAATCCATGACATCCCACTTCTTGCAGGCTTCAATATCCGAGAGTTTAGGCCGAGACGAGCCATCTAGATGCCCCAACTTGTCACGACCAGCGATCTTCATCTTCAACATCTGTGACCAGAGATAGAAATTCGATCCATCAAATCTGATCGTCATTGGTGAATTGAAGCCTTCTGGGTTTTGGGTAGTCTGGGTAGGTCTCGGTTGGGCCAGGAGTTGGGATAGGGTCTGGTTCAGGTTCTGGATGAGGGTCATGGCGTCAGGTGCCGGAGCTTTGGTTTCTTTCTCGGGATTCATGGCTGGTTTCGGTGCGAAATGCCTCTGTTTCGGACCGAAATGAATGTCTGGTCGGGATTATTTGTGGGTTCGGGTTAGGTTTTCGAGGGAGGACAGGATCTGTGCAGTAAATCGCACAGAAGGGAAGGTATTCGTGCAGTAACTCGCACGAAAGAGGATAACTTGTGCAGCAAGTCGCACAAGAGAGGTTCGGTTTTCTCAGAACCTTCGCTCTGATACCATGTAAACTAAAGTAAACGTAAATAACACACAGAATTTAACGTGGTTCAGTACAATATGTACCTACGTCCACGACTCACACACACCACCATTTTTTTTTTTATTTCTTTTCAATAAGTTCGGTTACAGAGAGAGAGAGAAGAAGTTATTTCGGGGAAGAAGAACAAGCCGCCTTTATAGAACACAGGCAGGTTGGAGAATTAAATTATTTCTATTTTTAGATAAAATAAAAAAGGAAGTAAACTCTGTCGGATCTGTCCATTTCGGACCGAAATCACTCCATTTCGGTCCGAAATGAGTTGCTTCACTTCCACACCTCCTTAACAAATTCTCGGCCACGAAAAAGGAGAAATTGTTCCAGGTAATCATTTCCTGGATGCTCGTCTGAGGAATTTGCTTGTTGCTTGCGAGCTAGCCCCTCTGATGGATCTAGTTCTCTAGCATTAATATGACATTTTTTAGTATGGGACTCGTAATATATTGCTTTGTTCTCACTGACATTGTTTCTTTTGGCTTCTTCGTCATTCTTGATTCGTTCTGGCTTTAAACCAATAAACAACTTTCCAATGGATGGAAGAAACTTCAGTGCTTCTTCAACACCTTTTTGAATTTGTGTGGCTGGAAGGTTCCCAATAGATAAAGAAGTTATGGGGTCAGCACTGATCATGGGGGCTTTAGATTTACTGTAAGATGGCATATCATTTTTCAAGACACTTTCTGTGGTATGACTGTAACCACTATCTGTAATATTATTACTACTTTTAGTTGTATCCAATTGGGTGCACGTAAGTGACATTAGATACTCTTTTTGGAGGATATCATAAAAGGATCTCTCTGTATCTCGAAGAGCTGCCTCTTCTTGATAAATATCTTCATCTATATCTTCTTCTAACAGAATTTGGCTTATGTAATTTGACGACACGGCGCCCCGAGATATAGGCCCCGTGTTCTACGGAACAAATATTCGGTTTAGTGATGTAACAAGAAACGATCAAATAACACAAACAATAACTTAAAATTCAGAATTTTCATATATCAAATAGTCTAAGGAAGAAGATGACAACTTCTCCTTTAAATACAAATTGTTTCTTGCCTTGGAAATTAAAATATTAATGACTAAACTTAATAATCTAGGAAATAGTAAACTTAAATAATTTTGACTCATTGGAAACCAAGCTCATTATAACTCTTGGAGACCAAACCATTCTTAATGACTATCATCTTGAAGACTGCACTAGTTAATACGTGCATCAACCTTCGTGTCGCCTTGTTGACTTGGATCTGATGTGGCAGCCACTTCTAGTTCTGAGTCTGTACCTGAGTTTGAACCCGAGTCGGAGTCGGATAGCTTGGCTCGCAATGCGTCATACTCTCCGGGTTCTTTGAAGCTTGTCCTCAAGCTTGTTGAAAATAATATGTGATCCTCATATCTTTGTACATCTCTTTTAAAGAATACAATTTCATAACAAATACCAATATCGTTGCAATAAGAAGTGTTCCATGAATTATCCATACAACTTTGAGAATGATGTGAATGTTGCAACTAAAATCAGATTCATGATTTTTCCGATGTATTTTCTCAAACATCATTTTCATTTGGTACAAAGCAATAACATGTTCCATTGTCATTCTCATTTCCAATTTCAACGCAAAAGGAACAAGAATAGAGTTCTGCAAACTACAAACGGGTGATCTTACAAATAATATTTTCGTCTCACCATTCACAACAGAAAATTGAGTACTACCACCATTGAAGAATGTGAAATACCTCTCTTTTAGTGAAATAAAATCCGACTGTAAGAATGGGTCATTGTAATCTGACCTCAAGGTGATGTTGTGCAAAATATCAGCTTTGAATATTGGAATCGTCGATGCAATACCGGTCTTCAAGGTTGATGTTTCCATTGTGTCATAAGAAGATGACAAAGACATTGGCAAATCACCAACAAATTCGTTTTCAAAAATTACAATACCGTCTAAAGATTCTGATTTTGTCTCTGGTTCATCCGTCGAGATAGTGACATTATCTTCATCATCAGAATACTCTTCGTCATCTATATCACCAGTTTGAAAACAAGGGCTAAGTCGGGAGTGAGATTGACATCGAGCCTCTTCATCCCAAGCCACCAGAGGCTTGCTACCATTGATGACGCATTCCATCCCAAAGTTTCGCACACTTACACAATAGTTGTTCTTCTGCTGAAAGTGAATCGGTGGAGCAACGTTTTTGCTAGAGATGAAGTGTTGATTGTGGTGATAAGAAAAGTCAGTGAAGCTTGAAGGATCATGACTCTTTTGGTGGTCTCGTCTTTGGTTTAAATTTTCAAGGTAATTGCGAGGTGGTGGGTTAGGTGGAGGTTGCGGTATGACAAGGCGTGTTACAAGATCAACTAGCATTTGTATGCTTTGTTGAGTTTGTTGTGCTTGTTCTCGAGCTTCTTCACGTGCTCGTCGCATATCATTTAGAATGGCTAGAATGTTAGGATCAGCCATGGTAGATGTTGGATATGTGGATGAGGTTGTCAGTTGTGGGAGATAGATGAAAGTGGTTGTTTGTCGGAGATAAGTGGCGGTGGTTGTTGTTTATCGTAGATAGGCGGAGGTGGTTGATTGTCGAAGATAAGCGGAGGTGGTTGTCGAACTTCGCTCTGATACCACTTGACGACACGGCGCCCCGAGATATAGGCCCCGTGTTCTACGGAACAAATATTCGGTTTAGTGATGTAACAAGAAACGATCAAATAACACAAACAATAACTTAAAATTCAGAATTTCATATATCAATAGTCTAAGGAAGAAGATGACAACTTCTCCTTTAAATACAAATTGTTTCTTGCCTTGGAAATTAAAATATTAATGACTAAACTTAATAATCTATGAAATAGTAAACTTAAATAATTTTGACTCATTGGAAACCAAGCTCATTATAACTCTTGGAGACCAAACCATTCTTAATGACTATCATCTTGAAGACTGCACTAGTTAATACGTGCATCAACCTTCGTGTCGCCTTGTTGACTTGGATCTGATGTGGCAGCCACTTCTAGTTCTGAGTCTGTACCTGAGTTTGAACCCGAGTCGGAGTCGGATAGCTTGGCTCGCAATGCGTCATAATTGATCACTGCATTGGATGTGAGATCACAAACCTCATGGCTAATTTCCACATTGCTTAACAAAGCATTAGGCGTGGCATTTTGGTTGTGGTTGTCAATAGGAAAAGGTGGGGGTCTTATCTGGTGAGATTCAAATATGGGTTGTGGTGTGTGCATGGTGGATGTGGAGAATTTTCACGAGGAAGCCCTGTTGAAGCCATATAACTATATTATAGTAGTAGTTGTGTTTTCTAAGTTGCAAAATGCTCAACAACTGCAGTTTACACCAAACTGGTTTTAAAATTTTATTGTAGAAAAGGCAGTTACAAATGAAAGAGTTGATATAAAATTGGATATATAATTAAAGTTTTAAAGAATAATAAGATGATTGAACTGTTTAAAGAATAATAAGATGAAAGAATGAGTGGATGATAAAATTGCATATATAATAAAAAAAACTTCAAAGAAAAAGAAGATCATTGAACTGGCTATAAAAACTAGTGCCAAAAAAATATTGTAAATAACTTTTTTTTCCACTTAGAAAGAATGAAAAAGGAGAATAACAAGCTCTCTCAAGCAACTGTTTACTTGAGATTATCCTTGAATTGCTTGGTGAGTAGTTTTATGGGAACAAAATGTCAAAATGTCTTGTATTTGTTTTTAACTATGTTGGTGTAACTTGGAATTGCAAACCAGAATGGGCACCTAATTTAAATATTTTCAAGAGTACATTTATTTGAAGTCGGCAAAATTTTCTTGAATATTTATAACACTTGTTTATGATTTTGAATCTAATGCTGTTCAGATAGTATGAGATTCTAGTCTTTGATAAATTCAGCTGTAGCCACAATAGAAACTGAATTGGTACATTAAAATGAAAATGGAAAGAGAACTAGCTCTTGGTCTAGTGGCAAAGAGTAATGCATCTTAAATGAAAGGTCGTATGTTCTATACACAAGATTGATTATGGCAAACAATGATATTTATGAATGACCTAAACAGCCATGGCGTTGTGATTTTTATTGTTATTTTTTTGTGTTGCTGCTGCTTTTTGGTTGAGGTGTGATTATGTAATCGTTTTACCCTGTTTCTGTGAATGAATGTAAATAGATGTCCATCTTTGGTTTGTATTATTTTTCTTTAGAAAAAAGCATGTCACAAATGCTCTGTAATAATAATTAATATGTTAGAAGAACTATTTCTAGAAAAAAAAAATTGATTAAAATAATGGTTAGCCGTGAAATTGGCATTGTTTTGTGACAACTATACTAGGAAATTAATCATAAGGAACAAATAGAAAGATTATGTATGTAAAACCCATACCTTACGGGAAGATCTCGCGTCTTCTATCTACTTCTTTTTCCTCTCTACGAATGGTTTGAATGATTGGTAGAAAATTAAACTCATATAAGGAACTACATAGCGGTATCCATCAATTGGTTTGACAGTTTGAAGGCGAGAAAAAAGACCTAGAGATACTGAAGACTCAGCGATTGTATGCGCTTGGATACTCTCCAATTATTGAAGAATCTACCCAGATAAGGATGTGTGTGTTTCACGAATCATAATAAATGATATGTTGCAGGCTTGCAGCCTATAGCGTTCAATAAAAAATAATAATAATAAATAAATAAATAAATAAACAAATGATATGTTACATTTTTTTTTTTTTTTGAGTTTGATGTGATATGTTACACTTGATCACTTGTAAAAGATGTTATGCGCTGCGGATGGTCAGGACACTGCAAAAAGATCAATCATTATAGTAATCCGATTTTTACGTATTTAACATTCATATTAGCATTGACATTAAGGAGAATTTTAATATCAAAGTTAACAATTTTTTTTTATCTCGACAATGAAATATACATTTGTTGTTAAGTTTTTAATGGTCTTGGGAATGAAGTGTAGAAAAAATCAACCAATATGGCTGGAATTACATAGAGGTAATCCGGAAGAATTCACGGTACACTATCTCGCCGAGCATTTTGTATTCTTCAATGATTGGAGAGGTTCTGATCCAAACAAAGTATGGGATAGTTCAGAGATATTTTTCTTCCCTGAGAGATTGTGATAGCTGTTGAAAACCATATAAGCGCTACAGACCGCTGTTGTTACTTGTTAATATGAATTCCTTTACCGATGGTTATATGAGTCTGAGCAATTTGATGCTGAACACCTATAAAGTAACTGAATTAAAACCTTCTCATGCCAACCTTGCAAACTTTTTGAAGTTTTGAATTGTAAGAAAATGATATATATTTTAGCAAATAGAAACCAAATTGAAAACTTAGAAAAAGAAGGCAAAGGAATTCCAGCCACACGTGCAAAATTCAAAGTAAAGTGGATAGCAAAATGATAAGTTCATAGAAATTTTCTTTTAGTTAATTGCACAAATTTTAAATTATGATTATTAGTCCTGTGTTATTGTAGTTTTATATCTACACGTGATTCTGTTGTGCTTATTTGGAACTCAGGCAAATAATTATCTAGGAAACATGCTTACAACTGAAAACTATTTTTGTACAATACCAAGAGTCTTGTACAATACCAGGACAGAAAATTATCTCCTTGTGAACAACAAAGGACACAAATTACTTCCGGTTACATCAAAACTGTTTACTTACAACTGAAGAAAATAATGTAAAAATGACAAATTGAAAAATATTAGACCGCATAATTAACCCAAATAAACGATAATAACCAACACGGCAATCAAATCCAAAACATTTTTCCAGCATCATATAACAGTCTTATTTACAAAGATTATAATTCCCATAAGTAGAATTTTTCGCACCAGAGCAGTCTGTCATGATGATTCAACCATCCATGTGAATTATACAACGGAGACCCTGTCCAGCAAGCATGAGCTCAAATGCCTTGTTTATTTCTGAGAAAGGTACGCTATGTGTGATGAACTTCTCCAATTCTAGCTCCTGAAAAAAAAAAAAGATTAAATTTGAAATTGTTGCGATTTGAAGCAAGAAGAACTTGTTTGAGGTCAAATCAATTTGGAAACTTTCTTGACTTTAAATTCTATATATAATTCAAAAATAAATTTATTTATATATATATATACCCCTTTAAGGTATTGTTCAACAACAACAGGGAGGTCAGTCCGAGGTTTGTAGTGGCCGTAGAAGGTTCCTTTGAGTGTTTTCTCATTAAGAAAGTGGATTGGGTGAGTTTTGAACTCTGCATCTTTGTGTGGCACACCAACAAGCACTGCCACACCCCATCCCTGCAGAATAATTAATATGAATGTAAGAAGTTAGGATATAAAGTTTCAATCTGAAGCAGTGATGTATACAAATAGTGATTATGTATATTACATCATGAACAGATTCTAAAGCTTGAATCATGGCATTGATGTTTCCAGTGCACTCAACGGCCCGGTCAACACCTCCGTTAGTCATCTCAGCAAGTACCTAAAATCAAATACCGAAATCAAAATTTGAATGTGAGTAAAATTTTTAAATAATGTGTAGTTTTTTTTTGTTTTTATTAATCTTATTTGATTGTTCTTATAGCTGGCTAACCTCTTGCACAGGCTTCGTGTGCTCGAGTGGATTGACGAACTCTGTGCAGCCAAACTTTTTAGCTGAGCAATCAAAAGTTACACGATGGGGTGAGTAAAAGTTGTATTAACTAGATATTCAAAAAAAAAAGTTGTATTAACTATGAATACATAATTAAATTATATCCATTATAAATTTTTGTACCTGTTTCAAATCTGTTGGAATTCAAATCAACACCAATGATTCTGGAGGCTCCTGCAACCCTAGCTCCTTCAGCAGCCTAATTACATAAATAGAAAAATTTCCAATTATTTGTAATATCATTAAATTATCCATTCTAATAAGAATAATAAATCAAAGAGCAATAGACTTACCGCAAGTCCGACAGCTCCCAAGCCGAAGATTGCCACTGTCGAACCTTTCTTTGGTTTGGCAACATTAACAGTTGCACCAAAGCCTTAAAAATGAAAACAAAGAAAGAAAACATACTTTTGAAATTATTTAATAAACCAAAAACAAAAGGCAACAGAAAAGTTGAAATTGATTGAGACACTGACCAGTGCAAAAGCCGCAGCTGAGAACACAAACTTTGTCAAGAGGAGCCTCAGGGTTGATCTTTGCAACACAACCAGAATGTACCACAGTATACTCACTGAACGTGGAGGTGCCGAGAAAATGGTAGATAGGCTGACCGTTGACAGAGAATCGGGCCTGGCCATCGCCAATCATGACCTTGCGGTCGGGGTTGATACGCAGGAGTTCACACATGTTGCTCTCCTCTGACTTGCAATGTGCGCACTCCTTGCACTCGCCGGTGAATACTGGGAGCACATGGTCCCCTGGTGCCAGCTCTGTCACGCCCTCGCCAACACTCTCAACAATCCTGTCATAGTATCAAACATTATAATTTAGTAACAGGTGTGAAGAAAACTACTAACATCAAGAATTTATTTTTTCCTTATGATTATATTGAAGTTAATTTACTGAACTAGCTTGACTTGGGAATTAATTCAAAATAGGAGAAGGCAGTTATAGATAAATTACTACATTTTTAAGTAAAAAATTGAGCTAATCTGGTATTAATTTTCACCTCTTAAACAATTTTGTGCCAGATGGTGGCTATAAGAAATAATTTATTTTAAATGAAAGATAAAAGTTATTTAGTTGAAATTATAGAAAACCAAACAAAGGTTGGAGGAAATTGCACGTACCCCGCAGCTTCATGACCGAGGATTCGAGGGAACACAGGTGTTTGTCCCTGAAATAATAACAGATCCTCTTGAATCAAGCAAACAAAATTTTCCATTATTTAAATAAATGGAAAAGAAATTAAAATTTTTCCAATGAAATGAAGAAAAAAAAATTAGAAGCAATACTAACCTTGGCTTCCCAAAAGTAGACATCGGTATGACAAAGTGATGTGTAAAGAATCTTAAGGCGCACCTCCAAAGCTTGTGGTGGTGCTACCTCTACCTCTTGTATCACTAGGGGTTTCCCTGCTTCCCAAGCCACAGCGGCTGTAATCCAAAATTTTAAATATGTTGGATCAATTTGCATAAAAAAATTTCATTGTACTTCTCCTAATTTTTAGAATAAAATTTTTTGGAGAAATGTATTGTACAAATTTCTTGGAGAAATATATATTATACAAATTAGTAACATTTTGCATGAATATCTGTCCTAAACTGTCAGCACAAAGATGCAAAATTAATCATTATAACAGATCTGTTTACAACATGAATAAACTCAATAGAAGAATATTCCTTTTTCTGTTACAAATATTTTTTTTTAGTTTTTAATTTTTTTTAATAGTTGTAAAAGCTCTGAGAAAGAGAAAATGAAAGCTCTATTTCTGATTTATAGTATGCAAACCTCTGCATTTGATGACCTTTCCAGCAGTGCTTGCCATTCCGAACAAATAGCTTTCTTCGCTAAAAAAAAGAATGTCTCAGAGAAAGATCGCAGATGTAGTCAAGTACCTCAAAGTTGATTAATTGCTGATGGAGAGAAGTTGGTTCAGATGCAGGAGTATTTATACCAATCTAAGAGAAAAAGCTGCGTACTTGGTTGTGTGTTTATTCTGGGTTTGACTTTCGAACTATCCTGTGGATTTGTCGGTTTAAGTGGTTTTCAAAACTTTTCAATGCATCTTTCCTGGCGAATAAAACTGACGAAATGCTCAATAGAGCACGTCGCAGGAAGTATATCCTTTGGTTTGCATAGGATCCAATGGGAAATTGACCAAGACATTAGATGGGACAAATTTGCCATGCACCTTATTTTGTCTTTTAGTGATTAAGTTAAAAAGGATCTAGAACAGGGGGCGGATCCTTAAAACTGACTTTTTTAAATATATATATATATATATATATATATATATATATATATATATATATATATATATATATATATATATATATATATATATATTGAGCACTTTCTGGAGGAACAGGGAATTCAGCTGCCAATGGTCTTGTAAATAAATAAAAATAATAAACAACAGGTGCTGCAGTTTTGGGATTAAATATTCATTCTCTGTTTTTCCTTTTTTTTTCTTCTTTAGTTTTTTTTTTTTTCGTTAAGATTAGTTTGGATCACCAGCCGACAAATGGGATAGAAGCTTCAAAAGTGTTTTAAAAAATACAGCCGAAAAGATAGATCAAATAAAAGAAAAGTTAAGGCAGAGTTTAAAACAGGCAATGGCTTAGTGTAATGCGAGAAAGTTCTCTTTTTTTTTTTTGAAGAAAAAAGTTAGTGAAAAGTTCTTGGTGATATTTTGGAGATGAAAACTTAAAAGCAAGCGCAATATTCCAAAAAAAAAAAATACTCTATGATAGTTTTAATTATATAGTTACGATTAATCAGCTTTAGAAGTTCAAATGTGGGAATGTCACCCACCTATTTATTTTTTAATCTGAACATACAACAAAGTATCTGAAATTACATAAATTAATAGCCTGGATCCACCATTATTTATTTGACAGAGGTGTCATTTCAACAAATCCAAAGCAAGTAATATCTCCACAGCCACAGAAGATCTGTGAAAAGAACCCGGTCTTGCAAAACCACAGGAAAGCTGTAAACTGGTTTAGTTATATTTATATTGGGCCAACCCTCAGGTAATCAGGTTACGTCCCCTTGTTAAGCTAAGGTCAAAAGTCAAAACACAAAGCCTATTCCTCTGGCCTTTTATAATTTTATTTTCATGGTATAAATACTTGGTACTTCCGACCAGTGTCTCTCCATCTTCAATCAGTTGAGAGAGATTTGACAATAGTTGCATACATTTTCTAAGTGTTCTTCTAATTAGCTAAAAATGGCAAGCACTGCTGGAAAGGTTATCAAATGCAGAGGTATGTTCTACAATCTACATAATTTATACTTTTCTTAAGTAAACTACTCAATATGATTATTCTAACAAAAAATTGTATTAATTATATGATAGTCGTGCTAATTATATGAATTATATTAAAATAACAACAATAATAGTAATACTGATATCAATTTTATGGTAAATTTTTGCTCCTGCTGTTAATCAATTCTAAGGGCCTTGTTTATATATTTAATTAATGGTTTGTGTGAGCAAATTACTAAATTCAATACGTTTGAGAATTCACATTTGCATTAGTGATTTTTTTTTCTTTTTTTCCATAATTGTAATATAAATTGTGCCTAAGAATGAATTTATGGATCGGAAAGCAACATAATATTTTGCAGATTAGACCCTGCGAGTTTTTATAATTTACAGTTGACCATGTAGTTTACTGACGCAAATGTCTTTATTTGTGCTGTTTACATATTGTGCAAAAATTATAATTGAGATTGTTATAAAGGAAAAGAAAGTATTTCACATTGCAAATTAATCTGTGAAAATCTATGCTGCAGCTGCGGTGGCATGGGAGGCTGGGAAACCACTGGTAGTACAAGAGGTAGAGGTAGCACCACCACAAGCTATGGAAGTGCGCCTTAAGATTCTTTACACTTCACTTTGTCATACCGATGTCTACTTTTGGGAGGCCAAGGTCAGTATATCCCTTACAATAATTTTCCCTCTTTTCTTTGGAAATATTTTCTTTTTCTTTATTTTTAGTTTAATTGTATGGAAATAATTAGTAACTGATCCAAGAGATTCTGTTATTATTTCAGGGACAAACACCTGTGTTTCCTCGAATCCTAGGTCATGAAGCTGCCGGGTACGAATCAAATTTTCTCTAACCTTTGTTTACTTTTTTATAAAACAAATTATTTTACCTTTCCTTTATAATTACAATATTTGTGATAGCCAGTTATTATCCAGCAATTAATTTTAATTTTAAAATAAAATATATTAATTTGCCAGATTAACTCAGTTCTTTACTAAAATAATTAGCAATCAATCTATAACCGCACTTTTTGGATGAATTCCTAGATTAGAATAAGTTTCAATATCAAATATATTAAATTCGATCATAAAGAAAAAGAAAAAAAAAATCAAGACCAAATATTTGTGATTTTATGAACCCTGTCACTAAATTGTGATGACTGATATAATAACAGGATTGTCGAAAGCGTGGGTGAAGGTGTGACAGAACTGGCACCAGGAGACCATGTGCTCCCAGTGTTCACCGGAGAGTGCAAGGAGTGTGCGCATTGCAAGTCAGAGGAGAGCAACATGTGTGAACTCCTGCGCATCAACCCTGACCGCAAGGTCATGATCAATGATGGCCAGGCCCGCTTTTCCATCAATGGTCAGCCCATTTACCATTTTCTTGGCACATCCACGTTCAGTGAGTACACTGTGGTACATTCTGGCTGTGTGGCAAAGATCAACCCAGAGGCTCCTCTTGACAAAGTTTGTGTTCTCAGCTGTGGATTTTGCACTGGTCAGTGTCTTGATTGGTTTCAACTATCTGTTGACCTTTTCCTTTAGGCTTATTGAAATAAATAATTTCATAAGTATGCTTTCTGTTTTTTGTTTTTCATTTTTAAGGCTTTGGGGCAACTGTTAATGTTGCAAAGCCAAAGAAGGGTTCGACAGTGGCAATTTTCGGCTTGGGAGCTGTTGGACTTGCTGTAAGTTTTTACTCTTCTTAATTTTCCGTAATAGAATTAAGACTTCCGTATTTATAAATGATTGAGAATTTCTCTAATCATGTAATTAGGCTGCTGAAGGAGCCAGGGTTGCCGGGGCTTCCAGGATCATTGGTGTTGATTTGAATTCCAACAGATTTGAAACAGGTAATTATTTTTATACTTGGCATTATTTAGTTAAGAAATTGTCTAGTATACATGCACTTTTAATTACCCTATTGCATAACTTGTGTTTGCTCAGCTAAAAAATTTGGCTGCACGGAGTTTGTTAATCCACTAGAACACTCAAAGCCCGTGCAAGAGGTTAGCAGCTATATATAACAACAATTTTCGCATCACAAGATTCATCAAAAATATGTTTATGCTAAGAATTTTATTCAAATTTAAAATTTATTTCGGTTTTCTTATTCTAGGTGCTTGCAGAGATGACTAATGGAGGAGTTGACAGAGCTGTTGAGTGCACTGGAAACATCAACGCAATGATTCAAGCTCTGGAATCTGTTCATGATGTAATTTACATAATCACTATTTGTATACATCATTGCTTCAGATTGAAATTCTATATCCTGACTTCTTACATTAATCTTAATTATTCTGCAGGGATGGGGTGTGGCAGTGCTTGTCGGTGTGCCACACAAAGATGCAGAGTTCAAAACTCACCCAATACACTTTCTCAATGAGAAAACACTCAAGGGAACCTTCTACGGCCATTACAAGCCTCGGACTGACCTCCCTGTTGTTGTTGAGCAATACCTTAAAGGGGTATGTATATATGTAAATAATTTACATTTGAAAATGGCTTTAATGCAACATTGTTTACTTAAAAATAAATTAATGTCCTTTTCATTTGTAACAAGTTAATTTTTTTTTTTTCCCTTTGATTTTTAGGAGCTGGAATTGGAGAAGTTTATCACACACAGTGTACCTTTCTCAGAAATAAACAAGGCATTTGAGCTCATGCTCGCCGGACAGGGCCTTCGTTGTATAATTCACATGGATGGTTGATTGAACCTAATTTTGCATAATAAATCATATCCTTGAAATCGAGAAATATTTGGGGTATTAAATAAATGAGGTTTGATGTTGTTGACTGTGTATGTGCTTTGAATTATTTTGTCCCATTAGTGGTCTTTTTTGTCTGTCATGATTGCGTGGTACTTTGTTCCTCTTGATTTCTCTTTATCATGTCATGTAAATATTTTCAATTAATGAAAAGTATATGTTGCAATTATGTTGGTACTACCCTGATTCTTGAATATAAACAATTCTTTTGTTTATAGTATACTACTTGGTGCTTGATTGTAGGAAACATTTGCAAGTGTTTCACTATATTCCAGTCATTTTTTTCTCATTAAGTTGAATTTACGTAGAGGTAACTTCTCGATTATTTTGAAGTTGAATACATCATGCTTTATTTGATTTTGTCAGTTGTGTATTGCAAGTAATTCGATGTACGAAAATTTTTTGTTCTACAAACTTAAATTGGCATTGTAAGAGCACAATTGGAGACTCTGGTTAATGAATCAAATGGAGAGAAATATGCATCTGTACAATTGCAACAACCAGCGCCCTCTTGCCAGCACACGAGTGTGGTCCTCACAATAGGAATCTTCCTTAGATTAGAGGAATAATTTGTATCTCGTCTTCTATAAATACACAAGAGTTTTAATCAGATATTTTCCAATCAATAGAATGAAAGTTTTACAATAATTCCTCTCGCTTTCAATTTCTCAATTTACCGGTACTGTTTCTGGTATCAAGATCGGCGTCTTGTTTGGCGGTGCAAATCAACTCGGAGTGAAAATTCAATGTTTCTATAGAAGTACATGAATGCATCAAAATTGGATATCAATATTATAATAAAGATGTGTGGGTGTCGGGATCGTTTAGTTAAATATAGTTCGACACTCCAAGTATTGTGAAAGAGCATTTTTCCTATTTCTGTAACATGATAATCTATAACTATTTGTGTACTGGGTATTATTCCTCATAAAATTGACCCGCTTCACCGTCAGACAATAATATGAAAGTACATTATTTTGTTTCCGATTTTTTGGACCCCTTCCTATTTTCATTTTCATTGTCAATTTGTAATAGTTAAGCTAAAAATATTGTAAATTATGTTGGACATATATTTGGAAAACTCAAAATTCATTCTATGAGATAATATTGTTGGACATATTATTTTAATATATTCATATCTTATTGATATGATCGTGATATTTATTCAAAATAATATGTCCAATATAAATTTTGGACTAAGAGTACATATATATATATGGTGCTTTGTTTTGTCGTCAAATATCATTTCTTAAAAGATACCATGTTGCAATCATATTTTTCTCTTTTATTTTTTTATGTTGATATGCTGATGTTGATCGATTGATATTTATATTTATAATTGGGTTGGTTTTTTTCCTCAGATATAAACTGCAAATATTTCCTTTTAAAACATAGTATATTTAGAAAATATTGTATTTTTCTTTTGAAACATACATGATTTTTTGAGGATAATATTTTTTTTTCCATGCCTTCTCTCTATATATTATATATTTTGTTGCTGATCAATTAATATAATGGTGTGCCATCTCATTGTTTCTTGGTAATATCTCAGTTAAAATTTTAGTTTATGTGCAATCTCATTTTTTCTTTCGGCTTAAATTAAAGTTTATTACTTCATTAGTATTTTTCTATCATTTATAATATTAATACAATAAAAATTCATGTATCGAGCGAAGCTCGATGATCCACTCTAGTACCTATAATATAGCATTCATATCTTTTGTTAATAGAAATGTGGTCTCATATGTTTGAGAGACTTGACAGATATACAGCATATGAACGAGATATAATAAAAACTTAGTACATATATAAATATTGAAAAAGATACGTTTAAGTACTGTTGGTTACAATTTGAAAGCACTTGTGGACAAAATAAGACAAGTAAATGGCAAGAAAATTTGTCCTTTTCAACAAAAATGTTATTTTCTTAAACTATAGAACTCAAGTTACTAACCAACAGATTAGACCATCGCCTACGGGCTTTGCCGGCGTTCAAAAAAAAAAAAAAGATTAGACCATCGCCCGGAAAGCTGTTAGGTCGATATATTGCATAATACAATGCCATAAGAACCTGTCGGATTAATTCAGTCCCACCTAGTTTTATGCTTAGGAAGCTGCTAGGGCAATTGCACAATATCACATAATTTCAGTTCACAAACAGACATTCTTTGGATAAATTCCATGCTGCACGAACCTTACAACAATATCACCTATTTTCAATTATATCTTTATTTTAAAATACTTGAGCTGTCAAGTTTACTTTTTATTATCCTTAACTGGAGCAAGTAAAATTCAAATTTTATTTTTTTTCCCCTTATTATTATGTTTGTTATTAAAATCATGAAGTGGCCCATCTATTAATGCTCGAGTGAGCTTGGTTCTGTATTCTGGTTGGGCCTAACGACACCAGATCCAGTTTCCTAGGCTTCTTCTATGCAGGCTGGGTATAGATGGTTTAAGTCGCTGCAAATATATTTTTCTCTAGCAGTCTTTTGAGCTGGTAATATAAACACTTAAACAGCGAAGAAATATGTTCTGTACTTTAGTTGTCATAATTATTAAATAAGTTTATTATTAAGCAAGGAAAGTTGATTAGTAGTCGAGGGATTAAAACTATAGAATATTTTTATTATGATGATTATAATTATAGAACATTGCTTATAACGAATCATGGCAAGACAAAAAAATGATAAATAATCCTCCAAGTGGAAACAACATTCTTATTATTATGATTAATTTTCTTTACATGACAGGATAAAAGCAAGAATAAAAGCAAAACTCGAGCTACATCAGAAACTACAAAAACGCAAAAGAAAACTAAATAACCAAATCCGAACCATTTATTCAATAACTTCATAGCTTCTCAGTTTATGTGGATATCTCTAACCATCCATGTGAATTATGCAACGAAGACTCTGCCCCTTGAGCATGAGCTCGAATGCAGTGTTTATCTCTGAGAAAGTCACATTGTGTGTAATGAACTTCTCCAACTCTAGCTCCTAGAAAAGGTACCAATCTCAGATGTAAGATAAAAAGTTAAACCAGTAGAACTGGTTTAAGAAAATAAAAGAATAATAAAGTGCATACCCCAGCCATGTATTGCTCAACAACAGCAGGAAGGTCAGTACGGGGCTTGTAATTGCCATAGAAGGTTCCCTTGAGTGTTTTCTCATTAAGAAAATGTATCGGGTGAGTCTTGAACTCAGCATCTTTGTGTGGTACACCAACCAACACCGCAACACCCCAACCCTAAAATATAACATGCAATTAGAAATAGAATTACAAGTTTAAATTTTTTTTAAATATGGAGTGTGCAGATATAAGAGGTGGAATAGTACATCATGAACACATTCCAAAGCTTGAATCATGGCATTGATGTTTCCAGTGCACTCTACAGCCCGGTCAACACCCCCATTAGTCATCTCAGCAAGAACCTAGAAGCAAAACCAAAATCAAAAATTAAATTTAAGTTAAATTTGCAATGTAATTTATTTTATGGTACGAAACTTCTCACATTAGTTTCTAACCTCTTGCACAGGCTTTGTGTGTTCACGTGGATTGACAAACTCCGTGCAACCAAACTTTTTAGCTGAAAAATCAAATTTTGAGTGATTAAGTGACTAAAAATGAGTTTATTACAAATCCTGAGATAAGTTCAACAAATAACTTTTTTTACCTGTTTCAAATCTATCTGGGTTTAAATCAACACCAATGATTCTGGAAGCTCCTGCAACCCTGGCTCCTTCAGCAGCCTAATTATGTGTTAGAGAAATCATAAATCAAAGGAATTTCTAAAATTGAAGCTTATTTATATCAAAAAAAAAAAAAAAAAAACTTAGAACAAATATACATACAGAGAGGCCGACAGCTCCCAAGCCGAAGATTGCCACTGTCGAACCCTTCTTAGGCTTTGCAACATTAACAGTGGCACCGAAGCCTGATCATGAACAAACATAAAAGAACCATAAAATCATTCTGACAAGCAAAAATTAAATGCAACCAACAATTGAAACCAACAAAGACACTAACCAGTGCAAAATCCACAGCTCAGAATACAAACTTTGTCAAGAGGAGCCTGAGGGTTGATCTTTGCAACACAGCCAGCATGTACTACAGTGTACTCACTGAAGGTGGAGGTGCCAAGAAAATGATAGATTGGTTGACCATTGACCGAGAAGCGAGTCTGACCATCGCCAATCATGACCTTGCGGTCTGGATTGATGCGAAGGAGTTCACACATGTTGCTCTCCTCTGACTTGCAGTGGGCACACTCCTTGCACTCCCCGGTGAACACTGGGAGCACATGGTCCCCCGGTGCCAGCTCTGTTACGCCTTCACCCACACTCTCGACAATCCTGTCATTACATCAGTACATGCAGTATAGAGAATTCCGTCAAGAAAATCATAAACACTGTGTCTAATTATTTCTTGTAATTGAAAAAAATGTTAAAACGATTGAGAAGATGCAAGGTTACATATACATTCAACGTTTATTGACTAATTGAATAACTAAAGAAAAGTAGACAAGTTTGTTAAAGATAAATAATTAATACGCCTGGAAGTCAAGTTTCAACTTCTCCAATTTTGGGTATAAAGCAGTCGCCATATATTATAGATCTTTGTCTCACAAAATGTGTTTCTGAAATCTACAAAACTAAATCAAAAGTTGAAGGTAAAGGTACACATACCCAGCAGCCTCATGTCCTAAGATCCGAGGAAATACAGGTGTTTGTCCCTAGAATAACAACAAAATCTCTTGAATCAGTGACAATTGTTCCAATTATTTCATAAAAAGGAATAAATATCCACTGAAAGGGGTGAAAAGAAAATTATAAGTAATACTAACCTTGGCTTCCCAAAAGTAGACATCGGTGTGACAAAGTGAGGTGTAAAGAATCTTAAGGCGCACCTCCATAGCCTGTGGTGGAGCCACCTCTACCTCTTGCACAACCAGTGGCTTTCCAGCCTCCCATGCCACAGCAGCTGTACATAATTGTGAAAATTTCTTAGATCAACTGGCTACATTCATTTTTTTTTTATCGAGAGGTTCTAATATTTAGATCTAATATAATTTAAGGTCTTTTCAGTCAAGGAAAAGTTTTTCAATTCAAAGAATAAGAAAATAATTAAAATAAAATGGCTAAAAGTTAATAAGGATTTTCCTGAATGAAGTCAAATCAAACGCAAATCAGCGTGCAAGCTGAACTGACTTCATGACGCAAACAATCAAATTAAAATTGAATGCTTTCAAACTAACTGTACCAAATGGGTCCTACATGTAACATAGATTAAAAGAATAATATTTTTGTCGTGACCCAATTTTTAGCTTTACAACTAGTATAGTATAATGATGTAAGTAATGCAAATGATATGGATACTCAATATAATTATCCATGGTGTCAAATATGAATTAAATAAATTTTAGAAGTGATGTTTATGTTAAACTAATTCATTAGAAACTTTAGAATTTCATAGCAAACATGCTTATGATGTGGATGTTGGTGTATATTTTTTTATCTAGTATTGACAGGTTATAAAAGTAGGACGAAAACAAATTTGATTTGAGCTGAGGAATTTGAATAAAAAAATACATGACTACTGTTTAACTTACTCTTTTGTTAATGAGAGATACGAAATTTTAAAATTAAAAGAGTAAACAATTTGAAATACTTTAATCAAATTTGAAACACAAACCTCTGCACTTGATAACCTTCCCAGCTGTGCCTTCCATCTCTTGCTAGCTAGTTTCCCCTTTCACAATCAAAGATCTCTGAAATTTAAGTCTCAGTGGAATATAAAACAAATGAATTTGGATGGAGAGAAGTGGATCAGAGGCACTAAGTATATATAGTGAGAGGTATGGGTTTCCGGTCTTTGACTCTTTTGGAATCCAAAATTACTGGGACCCGCAAATGCTAAACCTCAGCGCCGGCCCATATAATCCGAAACCAGGTGTGGTTTTTTCAAGTTGCTTCTTCACGCATTTATGATTTTTTGTGGCCGTAGCAAAGTTTGCTTTTCTCTCTGCCTCTCCTCACTTCGCTTTCCAAAATTGGCTTGAATTTTCATAGTCAAATATCTTGAATCTCATTTTTCTTTCTGAAAGTTGGACTATATCTGTTGAAATATAAATTTGGAAAACTCAAATTTTCATTTAATTTTGTTAGTATGAATTCCTTCTGAAAAAATAAATATTGCAGCCAATTAAATCCATTGTTCCCATTAAATTTTGATTATACGTTCTCATTAATTAATGCCTTGTTCTTGAATTGTCCAGAATATTTCAGCATCGATTCTTATTTTTCTTTCGTGGAGAAGGGGTCAGATATTCTTAAACTCATTTTCCTACTGTTTTTTCTTGCACAGTACTTTTTAATTAATTGCATTCATATCTTAATTAACATTCCACCGTTGGAATAGATCTCCTCTTCGAATTAACAACCCAGCAATTTAAATCTGGAATTTGTTTGGCCAATAAAACCGACAACTTTGTTTGCACTAATGGTCGTTCATCATAACAACTTATATTATATACTGCCTCATGTGACAAAAGCGATAGAGACGGAAATTCAATCTTTGGCACAGGAAAAAACCACTGTGATAAAGCTTTATATTATTTTCTATTTCAGTTACAAAATTCTTACAATATTTCTATTCTATTCCAAATCTCAAACTTCTAAGTATTTTCTTGATAATGTGGAGACTATTGTGAACTTTTTAGATTGTGCTCTATAAAATGACAACTCCAGATATCTTAGTATTGATATGTCTAATACATATGAGGCAGAATACGCTTCAGGATAGTGTCTAACACAACCTGGAATTCTGGATAACTCAATTATCATTTTATACTATTAATTTTATGTGATGCAACAATATCTTTGTAATGGTTGACAAGAACAATGTTGGAAACTATTTATCGATATTTTTTATTTATTTTTTTTAGAGTATTTTTATTGTGAAGAACATGGCATTATTTGATACTATGTTGAAAAAATGGCTCGATGGTTGTAATAAAATATACTAATGATGATAAGAAAAACTTGTGCATCAGAACCATAATTATAATAATATAATCAACTAATATCTATTTGCACTAAATTATACAAAAAATTATTACTTTTTTAAATTTTGTATTAAGCGGTAAAAGAATATTTTATACTTAAGTTACTTATTTAATTTGTGTCATTTATATTTTTTTTATGTCCTCTGCATTGAAGTATTAATTTATAAGATTTTAACAAGAAGAATAACAAAAATATTTCAAAAAAGTACATCGTAGAATGCTAATTTATTTTTCACTAGTAATAACACCCACCCAATTCGTGCACAAATTTTTATTTAAAAAATATTATTAATATTTTTTTTCCTCAACTGATGGCCAATAAGGAATGATGACGATGATAACAATAAAATGAAATGACAAATGATATGCTTCGGAAGAAAAATTATTTAACATAATATATTTTTGGTGTCAAATAGAGAAAACATATTGACTAGCTAGTACATTAATAAATATATTTTTCTACCATACTTTTTTTTATCTCCCTCTGATATCGCTTCACCTGCTTACTATGTCTAATGACTAATTATGAAAAAGATATTGCAATCAAGTGATAATTTTAGAATGGAGAGTCAATAAACTTATATGATGATTTACATATAGCCATTAATGAAATCAGATTTAAACAATCAATGATTAAGATCACATAGTAGTAAACTAATTGTTTACACCGATGGTTTAATTGTTTACATCATTGGATTTATGTTTTTATAAGTAATACTAATGTTAGTTAAATAAAAAATAAATAAGATAATTCACGAAAGGGCTACAATACTCTTCAAAGATAAGTGCAAACTACGATAGAAAGAAAGAAGATATTTTAATGCTCTTCAAAAAAAAAAAAAAAAAAAAAAGTGAAAATTGTGAGAGAAAGAGAGAAGATAGTTTACCACTATCGAACTAACATATGGCAAAATAAATCTCCCAAATTGCTAGAGAGAGAAATAAAATATTTTAATACTCTTCCAAAAAAAAATGGAAATTGTGAGAGAAAGAGAGAACCACTATCAATTAACATATGGCAAAATAAGTCTCTTATTTGTTAGATACACTTCTTTCATTTTTTTAAAAAACTATCATATTTAGCATGCCACATTGCCACTCTTTAGCATTTATTCTTTTCACTATTTTTTGAGTGGAAAACTTATATATTTTGAAAACATAACATAAAAGTTAAGAATCTGGGAATCGAAAAAAGTCACGAGTTCCTGGAAGTTGCTAAACATTGCCATAGATAAAAAGTTTTTTTAAAGTCGGGTTTTCAAAGTCCAATTATTTTTTTTTCATAATAAAAATTTTCAATAATAAAAATTAATTAATTAATTACTTTTATAGTTTTATTAGATGTTAATAGATGGATTTCAAAATTAGAAAGGAGAAATTACCTGTAACATTATTCCGATAGCAAATAAAAAAAAATGTTGAGATTTCGTCTAAAACTCCACAAAAGAGACCACAATATTGTACCGGCCTAAGAGATATTGTGTAATTTTTCCCTTAATAATCATTGGCTGTGGAATTTAAGGACGACTTTATATACGAAAAATAAAATTCCAATCCAGTCAGGGACAAAACATTAGAATTCCTTTCAGCATATTCATTATTTCCCGTGAAATTTTTAATATTAAAAAAATTCACCTCAAGAATTTTAATAAGGAAAAAGATTTATTTTTTTTTTCTTAATAATGGAAAAGTTACTTTTTTTCCCCGTATTTCTATTCCAAAAATTCATTACTTTCCCTTATTTTGTCCGAAAATTGAATATGAAATGAAATTCAAAATCTGTGCCTTCTTTTTTTTTAAAATCCAGCTGTTAATTTTCTACATAAATATGCCTGACTTTAATTATTAAAAAGTTCGCGGAAAAAGGATGACAAGTCTAAGAAACGCACCGAAAGCCATACAGAACGTGTTCACTAAAGAACAGAACTGATTCCTATCGATTACTTTTTATGGCATGTCGTCACGTGACATCTAATCCATTTCATTTAATTTTCTCTTCTACATGACTACATGTGACATCCAATCCAAGACCAAATTATCGACGTTCTTATATTTCTAATTCATTCCAGTATAACCCTGTCTGGTTGGCGCGTTGGGGCTTTGTTTGGTTTGGGATTCTAGGGTTTTGATTGGTTAAAGGAAGTATTATTTTTAAAAAAAAAATGATTTGTTATCGCTTAACAAAAGAACACACAAAATATAAAGGTGAATATATAAATGATCAAAGTGAATAAATATTTATAAATAAGTTCAATAAAAATAAGTTGAATATGCATATAAATATCTAGACAAGAAATGACAAAACTTGTTTGTATGTATTCACTTTGATCATCTACATGTTCACCTTATCTATTTTATACATTCGTTTTGTTCAAGCAATGACAAGAGATGATAAAATTGCAGATGATAGTTCTTATTTTTCTTATTTTAAAGACTTCATTTGTTATTATTTTCTTCGGTTTGATTTGGGTTAATATAATTTTTTCCTGAATTTTTTAAAAAAATATTGACACACCTATGGTGGAGATGTTATGTTGTCAAATCACTGGGGAATTTTTTGATACTGTATATTACTATATTCATAAAATTGAGTTCCCTTAATCTTATTAAATTAATGACAGTTATAAATATTGCTAATTGAATACTCTATTTAATTTTTTTGGGCTAATTTTTTATATGATAGATAATTGGTAACCTCATAAATTTTGTATTTCATCCTCACTCCATCGTGTGAAAAAATAAAAATGTCATAAAATTAGTAATGAAATAATGTTTAAAATCCAATATATTCCTATCCAAATGTTCCATTTCCATACATTGGAACGGTACAATTTTAGGTGTTTCATCATACCTCTAAGATCCCATTCCGTATGATTCCATAATTGTCAGACGCGCTCTTCGGAAGTTGCCTTGGAAGAGATTGAAGACAGCATCTCAGCGTCGAATGTAATTCCACGGATGTGATAATGAACCGCCATATGTTTTGTACAATTGTACACAGATTTACAGGGCGGCGTAAACGTTTTCAAATTGGATTCAGTTTTTCTTTTTACATTGGGCTCGCATTCTCTATCTACCCTCTGCCTCTCTCTATGCTCCTCTTTTAAGAATGCAAAACAAACTTAAAAATTTTAAAAAGTTATTTGCTGGTGAAATAAAAAATTGAATCCATATTACTGCTGATATAATCGAGGCGCCCCAGCTTTGCAGTGCTGCTACATTCAAGGAACTGTAAGTACATGAATATATAAAAATAGGCTGCAAATCTAATTAACTTAGAAAAAAGTCTTTTTTTGTCATGACCACAAATGAAACTAGTTTATGTTGTGCATTTAGGTAACTTTGTGATATTCTTTTCAGACGTCACTATTGTGGAGCGACTGATTGAGTTAATTTTTTTTGTATCAGTTCTTTGTATGATATACATATGAAGAAAATAATATAAATCTGATAAAGCAGCTATATTGTCTTATTTACAGTTTTTAGTTATATACTTTAGACCTCCGCATGAAAGAATCATGTTTTATTTGTTGAAGACAATAAGTTCTATAAATTCAAAAAGAAAGAATTCCGTATTACTTATTACTAGAGTAAATCGAACTTCGCTGTATGAGAATTTGCGATGATGTTAATATAGAAAAATTATTTTTGCATTTTCTCCCTCTCATAAAAAAAGCCCATCAAAAGATACTCTTAATATCTGGGCAAATGCGGAAAAAAATTAAGTAATTGATATGAGAAAATCTATTTGATATGAGAAAACCTATGGTGCATACTAATGTATTGGAATTTTTGTGCATATTGATTCAAACTCTTCGATTTGTTTCAAAATGACTAATCTAAACCGTCTAATATGATCTCCCTATTATAATCTCCTTGCCAACCATATTTTATATTTTTTTAAAAAAATTTTAGAAAATGACTAATCTAATTTTTCTGATCCGTTCAAAAAATTCGGAAAAAATAGTAAAAAAATTAAAAAATTGTAAAATTTTGTTTTCTACGAGATTTCAATATATAGATTGAGTTGGTTAATTTAGATTTGTCGATTTACAAAACCACCGATCAAACGGTCATGGTGCACGGAACCCTCTATGCATCATGGTTCACAATATTCTTATATATATATATAATTTTGAAACATTCGGCTTTCTAGATCCTAATAATTTCTACAAGCATTGTCTATAATTAAAGTCAGCCCTACTGGATAAATCATGAATTCTCAATGTGTCACATTACACAACGTAATAATAATTAAAATAAATTTTTGACAGATTTAACGCAAAACAATAAATGCAAAACTTCGATTTCAATTTCCATATTCCACATTCCCTTCATTTGGCAGACTCAAGTTAGTCCACGAGACGACAACCATAACTTAGTTTGGAAGTACATGAATCTAGCTTGTGCTTACGCAAGCAAACCATCAGAGTCAAGGTAAATGATGGCGCACATTGATTAATTTAATATTCTTTTGTTCGAATCTAGAAGGATAAGGATAAGCATCACTTAAAAATAAAAGCCCATCTTAACTAATTCATTTGTTTATTGCCTGCGTGTTAAATATGTGCCTCGAGTTAAGAAATGTGTTTTCATCCAAAAAAAAAAAAAGTTAAGAAATGGGTACATTATTCACGCCTAGCGTTACATTAAATTTGACAAATTCAACTTTGTTGAAGGAAATGAAAAAATTAGAGGTGTGGGTCTCGAGAAATTGGTTTGTCTGTAGTCTATATTATGTTTCACTACCGATTTTTTAAATGACGGTACTTGGATTTGGATCAGTGCTGGATTGTCTACGTTAGTTTTCTTCGCAAAATAGCCAGAAAAATATAGATCAAGCGTCATGTGCCTATCAAGAGAGGGCAGAGATTGCTTACTGGTATGACAAGTTTTGAGTTGTACATTGTAACTGGTAGGATTGGCATTGCAGGTTGCCAGTTGCCTTACTATTCTAACACCTTTGACTTACAATTGTCAGTTTTTTTCTTTAAAAAAAAATCACATTTTATCACTCTCGTCTTGGAATTGTGGATTTAATTTAAAATAACTAAGTCATTGGCATGCTTTCATAACATAATAATAATAATACAAAACGAAAAAAGTAATCTGAATTGTATGTCTCCTTGTTAAACTATTTGGTAAATTGAACTAATATTTTTAAAATTCTCAACAGATGTATTAACTATTAGAAAAGTACAAACTTTTTCTGAAGGTCTTAAAAATGACAAACATATTTATGTAACATAAACTAAATTTCGAGAATGAGAGAGACTTTTTTGTATTTGATTGGCGCAATAAACATTATAGGCTACGCGGAAAGATATTGTAAAGGGCAAAGCAGTAGGCCAAATCGGCTCAATAAACAGAGTCCTCGCAAAAATAGAGAAACTAGCTTTACGCCTGTACCCTATCGTCTGCTAGAAGAGAGAGAGTAATAAAATACTGAACAAACACGGTGATACCACAATTTTTCAGAATAAAAAACGTGAAAAAAAATTACCACACTAAAATGGCCTCAGACACCACCAGATACCAACAGACACAACTCAGAACATACAGACGCCTAGAAAAACAGTCAATCATGTCCAGCCCATTTTTATTTAAACACATTAGGCAGGATCATTTCAGTGACGTGGCCTAATCCAAACAACAAATGACCATTTTCACAACTCTCTTACTCATCCATGCGAATGATGCAACGAAGGCTCTCCCCTTTGAGCATGAGGTCGAATGCTGTGTTTATCTCTGAGAATGGCACACTGTGTGTGATAAACTTATCCAATTCCAACTCCTACAAAGAATAACCAAGTCAGGATGTAAAGTACAGCCAATTTACAAAAAGGGATGCAAGCTGACACACAGACAGTTAAATACTGACTTATTAGTGAAAGAAGTCATTTTATGAAAAGAGATAGGAGCTTACCCCAGACATGTATTTCTCAACAACAGAAGGAAGGTCCGTACGGGGCTTGTAGTTGCCAAAGAAGGTCCCCTTTAGTGTTCTCTCATTTAAGAAATTCATTGGGTGAGTCTTGAATTCAGCATCCTTGTTGGGGACACCAACCAATACGGCCACACCCCATCCCTAAAAAAATACAAAAGATCTTGTAAGACACAGGTAAACCAGTCTATCTTAATTATAAGAGTAGTGATAGTGACGAGGCGTTTACATCGTGAACACATTCGAAAGCTTGAATCATGGCATTGATGTTTCCAGTGCACTCGACAGAACGGTCAACACCTCCATTAGTCATCTCAGCAAGAACCTGAAACAATGGAGGAAACAATCATTAAAAGTTTGTTTTATAAATATATTTCAGATTTTTGTGGGAATAGATTACCTGCTGCACTGGCTTGGTGTGTTCCTTTGGGTTCACAAACTCAGTGCAACCAAATTTCCTAGCTGCAAAAGGGTGTATTGGGTGAATCAACAATTAAACCAGGATACATGAGGTTTGAAATTCTTAAATGAAATCCAGAAGAAGCAAATTCTGTTACCTGGTTCAAATCTGTCAGAATTCAGATCAACACCAATGATACGTGAAGCTCCTGCCAGCCTGGCACCCTCAGCAGCCTAATTACAATACTATGTCACTTCATACTGAACTTGTCAAATTTAACAATCCATTGAAACAATAAAGAGAAGAATGAACTTACTGCCAAGCCAACAGCTCCCAGACCAAAAATTGCCACAGTAGAACCCTTTGGTGGTTTTGCAACATTAATAGTAGCACCCAGACCTGAAAAAAAAAATATATATATATTTATTATTATTTTTTTAAAATCAGATTGTGTTGATCTAAAAATTCATGAAGAAACAATGACAATTTAGTATTTACTGTGACATCCATGTATTCCAATATTCACCTCAGATCAATAAACTATTAAAAGAAAAATTCATATCAAAAGTTTTTTTTTTTTTGGATTAATTAGATACCCACCGGTAGAAATGCCGCAGCTGAGAACACAGACTTTGTCAAGCGGGGCTGCAGGGTTGATCTTGGCCACACAGCCCTCATGAATGACGGTGTACTCGCTGAAGGTGGAGGTGCCCACGAAATGGAAGATGGGCTTGCCATTGATGGAGAAGCGAGACTGCCCGTCACCGATCATGACACCGCGGTCAGTGTTGATACGCAAGAGGTCACACATGTTGCTCTCTGCTGACTTGCAATGCGAACACTCCTTGCACTCCCCTGTGAATACAGGGAGCACGTGATCCCCAGGAGCCAGCTCTGTCACACCCTCCCCCACACTCTCAACAATCCTGCCATTAAGCAAATTGGTCCATAAAGAATGATAAATGAAAAAAAAAGAACAGTTTACAAAGGTTTACTGACAAAAAACCAGCACAAACTCACAAATGATTTCCAAAAGGTCTGTATGACCCAGTCTCCTGCATTGACTTGCTTAGCAAATAATATTACTATTTACTGGAAATTTGTAATAGATAAGGTTATATATTATTTAAAAAAAAAAAACATGCTGGATCTGCTGGAACAAAACTAAGCAGCTAGAATAGCTTGTTTTTTTTTTTTGGAAAATTATGTCATTTATCTATCCACTTGTAAACAACAAGAGTTGACTGTGAACTGCATTCAATAGTCAATGTTGCAGTTCCAAACTTAAGTGTTGGTTTAACTAAAACGTTCTGCTAAAAATATTATTTTCATAAGATAAGATGCATGGTCAGAAAATAATTTTGCGAGGACAAAAAAAATGGCACATACCCCCCAGCTTCATGACCAAAGATCCGAGGAAAGACGGGATTCTGGCCCTGAAATAATTAACATGTTGAATCAGTCAAAAAATCCTTTTTACATTTTTTTTTGTTTAAGTACAGTCAAAGAAAAAGGAACCAGATAAAATATTTGGCAAAAATAAAATACTAACCTTAGCTTCCCAGAAGTAGACATCAGTGTGACACAGTGAAGTAAAGAGAATCTTGATGCGAACCTCCATGGCTTGTGGAGGAGCCACCTCTACCTCCTCTATTACAAGCGGCTTCCCTGCCTCCCATGCCACAGCAGCTGCAACTCAAATTTTCCCAAAATTTTCGGATCAATTCGCAAGAATACAAGAGTAATTTCAAATCTCAATATATTTCTTTTTCAAATATTTGTCATAGAAATGTAAATTTAAGTAATTTGCAGAGATGGCAAATAAGACGATGTAAATAATACGGTATATCTAATCTAACTTGCAAAAGACTTTTCAATAGTACACAAAAAAGGAACCCTCGTATACACTTATATTTCCCTTTCCCAAAAGGAACCCTTGTCACGGGAGAAGAAAATGGCGAAAAATGATACACTAAAGATCGACTTAACTGAGCTAAAAAGCTAAATCAAAAGCTTATTTGAACGCAAACCTTTGCATTTGATGACCTTCCCAGCAGTGCTCGCCATTCTCTACTCTTCACAAAAAATGAACAGTTCACGGAAATGTGTGTAAGATGGGGAGAAGCGGATCAAAGACGCCGAGCATATATACTAGAAATAGTACGATAATGATAGTGGACTGATAATAGTAGATTAGGGGGGAAAAATAAAGGAAAAAGAAAAAGTTGGGAGCGAAACCAACGACGCGTTGCAAAAGCTAAGGTGGTTTTGGTTTAAGGCTCCGACACGTGGAAATCTCAATCAAAGAGCCTGTCCAAGTAACCCAAAACCGCTCTGGTGTTGGATGTACCTGGTTCTTGTCTCCGGTCTTCTGTTGCTGCTCCGATGTTTGTAACCGTGTTGGTTACCAGATGGTAAAATCACAGGTCAATGACCGTAGTGGATAAGAACAAAGTATTATGCAGCTTAGAGCCGTTGACGAATTTAGTGTGCACCAATATCGAGGTTCGTTGAATTTGAATTCTAAAAACTGTATAAAAAGATATAATTTAAAAATTAATTAGTTACCAGTCAAATTTTTTTCCAATCATTTAACGTAAGATAATATATGTACCGATATGACATATATCATTTCTAGATCATAGTACGATATATTGCTTATTATTGTTAATAAGTATGAATTTATTTATCAAAATTATCCATATAATATTTTGGTCAATATAATTTCTTTAACATAAACTATCTATCATTTGAAAGCACTTTCGGATCTTTAATTTAGTTTAAATAATAAAATTTTTTACTAATTTCCCTTTATTCATAGCTTACAGCTAGCTATGTAAAGTTATGTATAGACAATCAAGACAGAAGAAACATGAGTAAATCTATTCTAGATTTCGCATGTTATGTCAAGTACTAATTGCGCGACTTACTCTGCAAGATTTGCTAGAATTAACTAGACAGCGTGGATAATGAGGTGAGTTCATTTTTTTTTATCTTTAAGAATGGAGACTATAAATTTTTAATAAATAGTTGGGTTTCGAGTTGTTCTCTTGGTTATTTATTAATTATTTTTTCAGTTTCGATTGTATCCACGAATTATATTTGCACTAATCTTTTTATAATAAACCATGATATTTATTTTTATCATATTAAATTATTTTAATAAAGAAAACAAATTTTACCTTTTTTCTGTATGAATGAAAGTTGGAACGGACACGTACTGACGTACTTATCCCTTAGCTCGTGATTCTCACGGTATCATGCATAATCATTTGGTAAAAGTTTCGTAATTATAGTTCTTTTGTTTGAATAAATCACTGATAAATGGCGAATTTTTAAGTGAAAGTAGGAAGTACGAAAATAACTAACTAAATAGTTACATAAAACGACCATTGCAATTTATTTGAACAAAACACTATCACATTTTTAACTGATAGTTAATCAAGCATTCAACAAAGAAACATGTTAGAATGCATTTATAGCATGTTGTATTCTGAAAACATATGTTCCAAAAATAAGGCCTTGAAACAATCCAAATGAATAGGGCCCACAAAGGAAGGCCTTGAAACAATCCAAATAAATAGGGCCCATAAAGGGCCATTCCGAAGTAACCGTAAGGATTACTTCAATATAAAATAAAATTATTTGACAGCGGCTGTCAAATTTAAAAAACAAGATTACTTCAAAATAAAAGAAAAAAGAGAAAATTGTTTTCTTTACTTTTCAAATAAAAATAAATAATAAAAAAGAGAAAATTCTTTAATTTTGATTTAGGGGGGTGGGTTGGGACTTGGGATCAGATCGGTAAAGATTGGAACGCCCAATAGTGTCGTAACAGGCATAGGCGGGCGCCCCTCTCGCATAATAAAGCGAGATTTGTACCACTCATCATATCCCATTTACTGCCTGAAGGATCATGAATTTCTTAAGCTGCCTTCAATGCCTTCTTATAACCCCAGCTCGTCTGCTGTTACTATCCGGAGTCTTTGTGGGACTAAATCAGCGCGCTTGCGTTTCTGGCAAACCGGATGCGAACTATACCGTCTCATTTGACTTAGAAACCCTAGTCGGCTATTTGCAAAAATACCCAGAAAAAAATACTTTTAAAACATAAAATAAACTTAATGATTCGGATGGATTCGCTTTCATCAAACTCATTAACTAACGCGATATTTGTACATCTTTGGAGCCGAGCGAACCGAATTTTGTGCACTATGCTAATGGAACCTCCTCTCCGCTCCACTGTTTACCTGCCACTTGTTATGTTGTATTGTTATTGGGTCACCCATCCTGGGGCAGGCCACTTGTTTGTTGAAATGCTCCAGAGAGGCCTCTTTATAAAAAGTGTAAGGTTTATGTTTTGTTTTGTAAAGTTGGCTTTGTAATTTAAAACTCACTGTATGTTTTCCCCCAAATAATATGCATACAAACTTGATAATTATATTTTTCTTCTGGTGTAAAGTGAGGTAGTAGATTACACTTGGATTTCTCACATGCCTGGCATCAAAATTTTGTAGTATTTTTTTAATGTGTGTGCATTTTCCCTTTCTCTGGTGAACTTACACCACTAAATTTTTAGGATGAGAAAAGCTCTAGTGCAACAAATGTTATAACATTTTTTATTAATATTTTAAATATAAAATTTTAATTTTCAAATCCAAACCATTGATCTTGTTCATTATGGAGCGATGCATTTTTATATAATTTGTTTAAATTTTGAAGTTTATTTGGTACTCAATCAAGAGGCCAAGAAATGAACATATTAGAATTAATTTGTTATAGTTAACAACATTCGTTCATTTTTTAGTCTCTTGACCGAGTACCAAATAAACTCCAAAATTTAAAAAAAAAATTATATAGAAAATGCATCGCTCCATAATGAACAAGATCAACGGTTTGAATTTGAAAATTAAAAATTAATTTTTAAAATACTAATGAAAAAAAAGTAGTGACATTTGTGGCACTACAATCCTCCTCTTTCATGATATATTGTGGTAGAAATAGATTTAAAAAGATGAAGAACGAATGAGGTTGTTCACTTTCACAACAATAGTTCACTGGCATCGATAAATTTTGTTTATATCGTAATGCAAATGATTAGTACCGTATTGTAACATTCCCAAACAAGTATCGAAAGGAAGTTATTTATTAAAATGGCGACAACCATTGTGTGTCATGTGGCTACTTTTTCTGTTAAAAGCTGGGTTTTTGTTGTAAGCAGCTTGGTTTTTACTGTCCTTTTGAATTTCTATTGCTTTAAATACTCCTATGGTATTCTATTACTTTAGGCCAGTGTTTTCAATACCGGACCGGATATCGGAAATTTCCGGTAATACCGGCTTCCGGATCCTGATCCGGCATGAAATTGACATAAAACCGTTCTCTCTCTGTGCCGGAAGATACCGGTCAAATATCGGAAATATCGGAAAATTTCAATATCCGGTTTCTCTTTCCCACATTATCGGCTGGAATTCCACTCACGCAAACCAAAAAAACTTGTTTTTTATGAATAAAGTTGGAGCCTACACCCACATGGGATGTGCAAAAGCACAAAGTACTTGTTGAGTGTTGGGAGAATCGAACTCTACACATATAGGGTGGCAACCAGCACCTTTATCCACGAGGCCAAGCGGATTCATTTGTGCATGGTGTTTGTAAAATAAATATATCTATTAAATCAGTATTCACCGGTACTTACCGGCACTTACCGGCACTTACCGGCATAAACCGGTAAAACCGCATACCGCCTTCCTCACCGGTTTGATGGCCGGTAGGGTATTAAAAACATTGCTTTAGGCGCAGGTAGCCAGGTAGGGGTTTAACTCTGCAGACCTCTATACTGAGTCATTTTTGAAATTTTATTTCGACACCAGGTACCCTTCATGAGGTCGGTTATGATTAAAAAATAATACTTATAACAATAATATAAAATAAGTCCTTCCATTGTTTCATGGAAAAGAAATATAATCCATTCCGAAGCAACCCTAAAGATCACTTCAAAAATAAAAAAAATAAAAAAATGAGAAAATTCTTTAATTATGGCTTAAGGGGGTTGGGATCAGCTCGGTAAAGATTGGAACGCCCAATATTGTCGTAACAGGCGTAGGCGGGCGCCCCTCTCGCAAAACAAAAGCGAGATTTTTACCACTCATCATATCCCGTTTACTGCCTGAAGGATCATGACTTTAACGGCTAGCCTCTAATGCCTTCTTATAGCTCCAGCTGCGTCTTCTGTTACTATCCGGAGTCTTTGTGGGACTAAATCAGCGCGCTCGCTTGCGCTTATGAAAAACCGGATACCAAGTATCGCGTTCCCTTTTACTTACAAACCCTAGTCGCCTATTTGCAAAAATACCCAAAATAAACTCTCCCCGCCGCCTCCAGAAAAAAAAAAAAAGGATTAAATTAACTTATTACGTAACGTGATAATTGAACATATTTGGAGCCAATCGAACCAAATTTTGTGCACTATGCTAATGGAACCAACTCTCTGCTCCAACTGCCACTTGCTATGTTGTATTGTTATTGGGTCACCTATAATGGGGCCGGCCACCTGTTTGTTGAAATGCTCCAGAGAAGCCTTAATTGTAGTTGATGTTTGAAATCACTGAGAATTCGTTGGAGAAAATAGGAGAGAGATGGATATACAGCAGATTTACCATTTAGAATATGGTTAGTCGAAACAATGAGTTGTCTTACTTGCAAATCAACAGCACTTGGTACTACAGTTGCTTAATTATGATTGCCAACTGGGTGTACGCACAATTTTGTCTTTTGATAACTATTTCATTAATAAGCTGTACAAAACGAAATGTTCATGAGATCTGAGATATCTCGAAAATCAAATTTCACATATGTAAATTAAGGGGTGGAAAACCTAGCACAGGCCGAGCATACTGAAATAAGGTTATACCACAGGGGTGAGAAATAGTAAACAGTCACTTTGTGTCCATGACCAATAATGCAATGATTTTTCTTTTTCCTTCTTTCTTTGTGGGGTGGCGTTGGGGAAAATGAAGACAAACCAGGTTTGTGATATATTCTTCTTATGGAAGGTAAGAAGGTTTTATGTTTTGTTCTGTAAAGTTGGCTTTGAAAGTTAAAAGACACTGTATGTTTTCCCCCCTTTTTCCCCTCAAATAATATGCATACAAACTTGATAGTTATATTTTGCTTGTGGTGTTATTTTGCTTGTGATGTAAGAAGGTAAGAAGGTTTTATGTTTTGTTCTGTAAAGTTGGCTTTGAAATTTAAAAGACACTGTATGTTTTCCCCCCTTTTTCCCCTCAAATAATATGCATACAAACTTGATAGTTATATTTTGCTTGTGGTGTATAGTGAGGCAGTAGATTGCATTTGGATGTCTCAAATTCTAGCATTAAATTTTTGTAGTATTTTTATTTTTTTGTGCATTTTCATTCTATCTGGTGAACTTACATCACTAAAATTTCCAGGATATACTGTGGAAGAAATAGATTGAAAAAGATTAGGAATGAATGAGCTTGTTCATTTCGCACAACAATAGTCAATAGTTCACTGGTATGGATAAATTAAGTTTATTTTTTGATGCAAATGATTAGACTGTATTGTAACCTTCCCAGGCAAGTAAGGAAGGGTGTGATTTTTTTATAATAACATTCCATTGTTTCATGCCAAAGAAATTATAGCAACACACTTGAACTGGTAATGTTTAAAGTTGGAACAGTGAGCAAGCTATTATAGTAACTTGGAGATTTACATTATTTATAATTAATTAAATAAAACGTCACAAGTTAACAAATTGTTTAAATCCAAATTCAGCAACTACTTTTACTATTCATCTCGTGTCCTAGATTCTATTCATCCTGCCAAACATGCAGATGAAAAACCATTATCAAAAGTTTCACGAGGGTCAAAATTCATCAACATCAAATTTATTGAAATTTTCTTTTTTAGTGATTGTGATTTCTGCTGCTAAATTATTTCTATTGTAGAGGTTAGTTTTTCCATATTATCTAGACAAATAGATATCGGCCAAACACCATTGGCTAACTAGGAACACAAAAATCGAGCTTGCTCATCTAACCCTGGCCTCCCTTTTTTCTTAAAGAAAAGTTGCTCATATTCATTTCATTTCAAGAAAAAGAACACAAAACTAACATTGAAAAGAGAACCAGAAATGACACTATTTATTATCGGTTATCTTTACTATTTTTTTTTTCTGAACTTCCATTTTCTTTTCAAATGAGGTTACATTAGACAAGCCCTCAGTCCATGGAAAGATGCGTTGTATTTGGTAATCTTTTGCCATTCACAAAAGATTGAAAGAGACGAAGGGATCTTCCAGGCTGCGCATATGGTACCATATGAGCAGCACCTCGCACGGTCGTAAATGTCAGTATATTACCATATTCTGTGTACCAGCCACCAACCTTTCAGCAAAATAGAAAAATTGAGTATGTCAATATGTCAATACATTTTCATACACAAAACTCAATAAAAGCAATGTATATAGCAGGGCAGGTAAGGCATTGTACTTGGTACAATTTCTAGTATCTTTGAATTAACCAATACTAAAGTTTTAACAACACCATAGAAGTCACCAACTCATTAATTAGGTTTGTCCTGGAATCAGTTGGTTCGTACCATTACTGGTCAGTTCTGTCATCTTGTTTTATCTTAGTTTAATGCCAACTAAACTGTAGAAGTTAAATCTAACATATAAGTTGTATGGAAGTTTCATTTTAAGGTAAAATCACATGAACATTGAGATACTGGTACATTGGTGAAATTGCATGAACTTGTGGATGACATTAATGTTCAGGAATTTGTGGATTGTAATGCAGAGACGTTTGTGATCTGATGGGGTTGAAAAGATACCTGCCCTCTGTCAAACCAAGCACCATAAGGCACTGTTACTCGTAGTTTCATGTCATGTGCAAGTTCTCTCACTAGTGTTCTAGAGCCCAGTAATGGTACAACAGAATCTTGGTCACCACTGCATTTAGAGAACAATAAATATATACACCATACAAATGGGAAAAAGAAACCAAGTATAGCCTAAGATTTGACACCAAAAGTTTTACCTGAAGACCATCACTGGAATTTTTTTGTTGATAATTCTGCCAAGTATAGGCAAGATGTTAATGTTGCCATCTGTATTACTATAATTCAAAACCCTGAAAAATAATTTAGAGAACAGATAAGAGTCAAATAAATGTGAAAAAATGACACTTAATATCAGTTCCAAAAGGCAGAGACATGAGCAATTGAAACAGAAATCATGATTAGCCAATACCACCATCACAGAGACCAATAGAGGATGGTACAACAATACAAAATTGGTCAGCAAAATCAGAAAGAGGACAGTACTGATAATTCAGTTAACATTACCTTAAGGTGTACTTGCTTGTGTGTACGGAGTAGGAAGGGAGTGGGTTATCAGTTACAGTTTAATGGAAAATGTGCTAATGGTTAATGCCATCTGATTAGAAATCTCGAATGGCATGATCGAAGCAAATGAAAATCAACTACACCTGTAACTACAAACAGACTTGGTACCAGTACCTATTAAAAGGTACAATTACCAACATGAATCTCTCATATGGTTCAACCAGTAAAACAAAAGAAACAAAGTAGGAAAATATATGGGGTCGAGACAAAAATTCTTACTGACTGCACATGCTCCAGCTGTACGGCAACTTTGTCCTGTTGGCATGAAGTGCACGTTGAACTTCTGGAAGGTTAAAGTAGTAACGTCTTTCATATGTCATGCACACATCTACCCCAACACTGTTTTTTGTGGCCTAATCAAATTGGAAAAGCAAAAAAGATAAGCCAAGCCAAGTTCACTGAGGGCTCATTTATCATGGACATACGAGTTATATAAGTATCATACACTGATTAACATAATAGCAATTTTTAACCAAGTCTAACGACAATATTCCATATTTTGAGCATCAAAATGAACAATTTCATACTTTTATCAGTTTTACAATTCAAATGTCAGCATGCTATCTTTGCAGGGATATATTGGTGTCCCACTTCCACTACAGGCACCAATTAACCCAAAAATACTACAAACTAGGAGACACAGACTGTGCTTAAATTGGCTATTAGTTTGAAGATCAAGCAAAAGTTCATATTAGAGCAAACTTCAATGGTAATCCCCATGCAAAGTTATTTAAATTTCAAAAAAAAAAAAAAAAAAATCAATAGAAGCACAAGGAAGTGGTGAAAGCCTAAAATCATACCATCCCATCTATAAAAAATAATGATGTATACATTACTTACATATTTCTTTAATCTCAGCTCCTGCTCTACTATTGATGGATAACATACATCTAAAATGACATCATAATTGTTGACATAGTCTCCAACGACTTGATTGGCCTCTGCAATGGCATCATTGCAATTTTTGGAAACATTGTGTGGGGAACTAAAGACATAGTCTTCAAAATCACAATCACTCATGATGGTGAGACCAATCTCATCAGAAATCATGCCGTGGGACCAGAAATATTCGTATGTTGCTGGTATATCACGATCCAACTTCAATAGTGGATTTCCAATCTGTTAAAATAGTGGTAAAGATGATTTAGCAGAAAGAAATGGTAAAAATGTGGAAAGATTGTGTTTTTTTCTGCAAAAGAAATCATTCCTGGAGTGTAACAAGAATGTTTGAGATTAAAAAGAACTTCTCATCTAGAATTCTCCATCTTGCTTTCGAGTACACCCATTTTTGAGGACACAGTTTGTACCCTTTTTGAACCAGTGTCACAACTGTTTCATAATTTCAATGGTGCTTTGGATCTTGTTCGAGCCATCCATAAAAGCTCCATATTTTGAGATTTTCTATTTAAATGCACTTCTAATGTTTAGGATATCGACAGTAAAGGATATGGGAGGTTATTTTAGGAATATAAAAAAAGAGGGGCGAGAAGAAAGGGTCTTCTTACAGCTACTCCTTTTATATTAAACTTGAAGTCTTTCGAGTTCCTGTTATGAGTGAGAAGAACATCTGCTAGTTGCGGTATATAGTGCCCTAAAATAAAATGTTTCCATTCAGCAACTTAGCCTAGGACAATAACTTCCAAAAATAAGTTCCATTTAGTTCAATCGCTTTACCTGCATAGCTTTCTCCTGTTAAAAACAAATCTCGTGTTTTAAGCTCTGGAAACTTCTCAAACCATCTCAGGAGAAAAATATGTAAGTCGTTGGCTTCAATGCATAAACAACAGAAAAGAGAACATAACATCAGCATAGAAATACATAGCAACCATGACCACAATAAGCTTTTTTTAATATTATAAGGATTTTTTTTTTAAAAAAAAAAGTAAAGCTAATACTATGTAACAAAACCGTAACAAACTTGTTATGTTGCTGGTACTTTCAATAAAAAGCAAGGTCTTTGTCTACTGTTAAGGCCATTATAGACAAAGTAAAAGTTTGTCAATTTTAAAGTATTAAAGGGTTTTGAAAATATCTTATCTCACAGTTCTAAAACAGATCACACCCAAAAAATATAACAAAAATGTTGGAATGTACCTGCAGCTTGGTCACCACTGTTGTAGTCCTCAGTATTGTTAGAATAAGACCAACCAACACCAACAGGAGACTCAATAAAGAGAAGATTTGATACTACAAGTATATTGGAAAACTATATTAGTCAAAGAAAAAGGAACAGCATCATAGACCAATCACTTCGTAGTTCAGAAAAATTTATTGACCTTTGTTCCATGACTTCTTGTTTCGCCTAAGGCCTCTTCCATCTCCTCTTGGGTAAAATGGACCCAACTCAGTGAAAGCACCTCCTCCAATTGAAGAGCAACCAGGTCCTGACCATTGATTGAACAGGAAAATCCATGTTAATTTAAACGATGGACTTATTACTAGGCTGATTTTACTTCTGAACAGCTGATTTGATTATTTATTTATTTATTTTTAGAAAAATGATTTGATTATTTATTGTCATTTACAATGGGCAAAGGTAATGAAGCTTTTGACATAATAGTAGCATCGTAAATAATATTGAATGTCAATACTAGCATTTTTTCAATTCAATTTTCTGATGTTAATAATGAGGACGTACATTACACGCCATTACCTAATACAAAATATATTACTTTCACATAAAGGCAAGCTGAAACAGAGATAAACCCTACAATAGTTTAAATTTTTGCGTGCCATTAATGACAAGAAAGCTACTAATCAACCTTCCTCTGATAAAAGATAAACCCAATTTTGCTCGTCTGTTCCCTAAAATACACCCAACTAAAGCTTCTTTTTCAAGAAAAGAAAGACTAATGCAGTGACAGAACATGGTATTCGTTAAAGCCAAGAAACTGTCAGTTAAAAACTGACTTTATGTGCCTGCTCTTTCTACAGAAAAAGATCTTTTCCCAATTTTACATAGTTCTTCTATCATATAGACTTTGTGGGGGGGGGGGGGGGGGGGGGGTGTAATTAAAGGGGGCTTGTGAACATTAATAATTTTAATGAAGACTTGTTTAAGTTCAAATAGTACAGTGTCAGTATTATATTCAAATCTTGCAATAGAACCTGTCCAACATAGCTGTACCAAGTCTGCAAGTCTACCCAAACATGTTTCACAAGAAAAAACAAAGAAATAGACAACCTGGGATTTGCAGTAAGTAAAGCCTACACAATAATTTAACATGTTAATTACAAGCAAGACAAGGAAGCATTTCCCAAATCTATATATAAAATATTCAATGCATATATAATTAGACTTTAAAATTTATATAACTTGGAAATGGGTCTATATTTCTCATCTCATAACAAATTAAAGCGAATCATGAATACACACAACAATGATAGCAGTCCGGAAAAATCCCGAAAAAAGAAGAATAACTAAACAGAGTCCAGTGACCTTATTGCCATTTGCCACCTTTGCAATAATAGAAACCCACAAATCCCATAATTCTAAAGATACATTCCAATTATCAATATAACAGTAAAGCATAAACACAAAAGAAGGGACAAAGAAGCAAAATTGTACCTCCATTGAGCCATAGAGTGAGAGGCTTCTCCTCAGGCTCTTCCTCAGCCTCAGTAAAATAGTAAAAGAGACTTTTCCCAGTTTTCACATCCACTTCGACATACCCCGCAAACTGCCTGAATGTGGCATTCGGCTGCCCAGGTAGACCAACCACCAGATCTTGTTCAGGAAATCCTTCTACATAACCTCTCTCTCCCAAAACTATCACCACACAGAAAATTATCACAACCCATTTGAGCCTATACATCTCTCCAAGTTTTGAAGAAGCCCAAGTATATATCCTCTTGCTCTTGTTGTATTATAATGGTGAAAATGGGAGGAGAAGAACCAAAAAGCAAAAGCTGATTCAGTTATAAAATGGCATGGCATGTGACATGTGATGTAAGTTGGTCCGGAATGATGAGATTCGGTTACTAAATTTGGAAGGAAACGATTCAAATTGTTTAATTTGGTTTGATGCGAGAAGTGGTTCTCACTGGTGCGCAGTTGGGTGTGCGCGCTAGTCGTGAGTTATATCGAAAAAGAAATTGGTAATGGAGACACCATTATGAGATATTTCGAACGAGTCGATTCAAAATTGTTTTAATTGTGTTGGTTAGGAACGATTTTTCTGACTGGTCGCGACTTAAATTGAGAAAGAGAATTAAGGCAGTAAAAGGGGAAGAAGCGGAGACCTTTAAAAGAGCCGTTGGCGTTGGAAGTAGGAATTACATCAGAGATGGGATTATGGTCGGATGCCACGTGGCATGGGATGACAGGATCTAGGGAAGGCGATGCTTGGTTGGGAATGAAGGGAACAGATCTCTTGTTTATATTATTATATGGTCCATTGTATGTCATTGTTTTCTGTAATTAGAGATAGAGTTTTCCAACATTCAATATCAAGTGGGATTTTGAACTTATTATTTATCATAATTATTTAACTTTTCTCACACATCTGATTGATGACATTATGTTACAATATCTTACCGGGCATAAGGCTTCATGGTTTGGTCACATAAGATCAAATCATAAAATAGGAGTGGCTTAATGAGCGTAGGGACTAGGGACCGAGCAATAGCGTTGAAGTAATTATGAACTGCAAAGGTTAATAGTAGGCCCGGATCCTCTCATTTCTAAGAACTTCAAGTAGGAGTCTTTTCACTCTGGATATCCACCAATCAGAATTTATAAGATTCGTGTGATTACAGATAATGGTTGAAGACTTGATCCGTGGTACCGCTCGTGGATGGATATCTGAGGTTGCGCAAATCGAGTTGGGGATAGGCTGTACTTTGTCTTCATGCGTGGGTTCATTTAATTATTTCTTATCATCTAATTTGCGGCCCCAGGCTACGCTTTCTATGTCACTATTTGGTCTCACTCGCATGATTTAAAAGGAGCCGAATTCAGATACAAAGTCCTTTCGGTTTTGCTCCTTCAAATATTATTTCCATATATAACAATAATTTTTAAAATGTATAATATTAGAGATAAATACATAACGGATCCGAATCCTCTGCCGCAGTGCTGCTGGCAGCGGTTTCTTCCGAGCCGTTCGATCTCATCTCAACGGTTAATTTTTTTCGGGCCTATCGATCTGGGATTTTTCACGGGCCACCCATCATCCATCGGACGGTTGTGATGCAGCCGCTGCCAACCGCTGCGCTGCCGAGGATGTGAATCGAATACATAACAGTTATTACAGAGAGACTAACACAAATATTACAGAAAATTCTTTTTTTTTTTGTGAAGATTAAAAGCCGGCAGGCCATTATTGATAATTTTTTTTGGAAGGTTGCATTATTGATAATTTTAAAAGGTACAAATATTACATGCAGAAAAATACAAAAATTAATTTTAACTTTCAAAATTCCCGAGGGATTATTGGCAATGGCACCAATAAGTTTCACCGACAGCCTTTTTCCTTCTTATTGGGTGAATACTACGGATAAGTTCGTCGCATCTCTTTGTATTCGAAGGAGGCACTGGCGTGCATTTCTGCAGGGCTGCATCAAACTAATGTGACGCATTTAATACGAATGTAAATGCAAGCTGTATTGTGTGGCGATAACACGACCTAATATTTTGAAATTTGAAACATAGCTCATTTAACAAACAACGTGCAGTCTGCAGGTCATCTCCAACAACAGGCGAACAATTATCCACATTCTTTTATTCCTGTGTGTTAAATTTGAAAGATAGATAAATCTAAGTGAAAAAAATAGAATTAAGTCTTATTTAATTTTTTAAGAATTGATTCTTTCTAATTTAGAATGTAAAGAATATCTTAATTTATTTTCTTTCCTTTCCTTTCCTTTTTTTTTCTCTTCAAAATCGAAGGAGAGTTTTAATGACTATGACATCCCTACTACTTATAGGATATGTTTCGAAGTGTAGTGAATAATGTTAAATAGCTTGTTCGTGAACAAAAATGGTGAATAAAAATTAAGATGAACATCTTATTCATGAACACGAATTTGATGCCTGAATGATGTGTTGGTTATGCTACCCAGATTTGGAAAAAATGTGTCGCAACACGTATTGGATACGTATTCGATACGGATACGCGTGTGGAAATTCTATTATTTTACTTACAGATTTAGTTAGGATCAACTAGAATACATTTTTGAATATTAGAACTTCAAACTGCTATAATTTCTTTTTATAGGAATTTCCGTTTTGGATATATGACCACAATCCGAAAAGCTCATGACGAGATCCTCCGAAATCTACTTCGAAAGATTTTGAATCTAAAAATTATATAAAAACTATCATAATTATTTTTTATTTTTAATAGGTACAAGTTGTTTACTATACAAGTTAGTTACAAATTACAAAAATTTATAATTTTAATAATAAAATATATAAATTACAAAAACTATATTTTTCATAAAATATATAAATTAGTTTTTTTTATTACAAAATATATAAATTAAAAATAGATTTTAATTTAACTATTTTTATTATTTCATATATATTATCATATACTATATCTGATACGATATTTTATATACCGTCATATTCTAATTTTTTGAAAAAAATGACGTGTCCCTGCATCCGCACCCGCATCCATGCAACATAGTGTGTTGGGAACAAGAATTGAGCACAATAATAATAGTTATTATTACAATAATAATAATACAATATAATATAATAATTTAAATAATTATCACAGTATTTGACAAATTGTTTGTTCAAACTTTGCGTCATTCCCAAGTTTAAGAGTCACAAGCAAGGTTGAATGAGCTTTTTCTTTTATTATTTCATGATCTAAATGACGAATGAATATTTTATTATTTCAAAAGAGTCTTGCGATTCTTGCTCTAGCGAATCGTTAGAACAAGAACAAGGTCACGAATAGCTAGTTCGTCTTTATTCTTGGTGTGTTTGAAAGTTATTGTGAACAACGATGAATAAATAGTTCGGCAATGAGTTTGTTCGTTCTCTTGTTCCATCAAAATGGTAGAACAAAAACAAGGAGCTGAATAACCAATTCGGCTTATTCACAGGCCGTTTGGGTGCTACTGCTGCGTATAGCGTCTATTCACGAACCGAAAAAATTATAAATAACTTTAATTAATTACGAAATTATAAAATAATTCTTTTTTAATCAAATTTTTAAAAATGACTGCGTAGTTTCGGAATTTCAAATTCCGAAACTAATTTTGCTTAGTTTCGGAATCTCAATTTCCGAAACTAGCTAGTTTCGAAATTCCAGATTCCGAAACTAGCTAGTTTCGAAAATTGAGATTCCGAAACTAGAATTTCACTTTCTATATATATGCGGACCCCCTCTCCCCCACTCCTCACTCTCTGAAAGCGACTGTTCTCTCTCCGCGCCGCGCGAAAGAGAAACATGTATGTTTTTTTTTAATTATTTAATTTATTTATTTTATTTAGTTAAATTAGGATAATAAATAAAAAAATAAGAATAATATTCAGAAAATATCAAAAAAAAATTTTAAAAATCAGATTAAATTTTATTCATTAGGATAAATATATTTTAGCAAATTTTATATTTTTTTACATGTAATAATAGTAGAAAATTTGTTAAAAAATTAGGTTAATATTAGAAAAAATAGGAAAAATATTTAAAAAATATCCAAAAATAATTTAAAAATCAGATTAAATTATATTCATTAAGATAAAAATATTTTAGCAAATTTTATTATTTTTACATCTTATAATAATAAAAAATTACTTAAATAATTAGGTAAATAATAGAAAAAATAGAAAAAATATTCGAAAAATATAAAAAAATATTAAAAAATCATATTAAATTATATTATTTGCTATGTAAATTAAGAATATATATTTTGATATTTGTAAATATTATAATAACATAAAATTATTTTAAAAATTAGGAAAATCAATAGAAAAATTACTAAAATTAATAGAAAAATTGGATAATTCTTATAGGTTGATATATTGTTTTTGTTTTCAAATGTACAGAAAATTTCAAACAAGATTTAAGATTCGAATTTCCTATTTCAGCAGCAGTTGTCGATCGAGGTGAGTATTTTTCATTCATTAATTTATTTATTTTGCATAGTTAATGTATGTAATTTAGAATATTTATTGCTTGGTATGATATGATATGATAGTTTATGATTTTGAATATATAATATGATTGTCGATTGTGATATGATATGATTACTTGGTTTGAAATGAGTTTATTTAGGGGGGATTTGGGTAAACAAATTTTCGGAAATCCTCCCGGTACAGAGGAGATGCTGCCGAAATTTTGTTAGATTTATGACATTTAATTTTTTTTTATTAAGTGAAAATGCCCCCGAGAAGAAGAACGTCTCCAGGTTCACATAGATCTACGACGCTACGGACCGATCCTCAGGCTTCTACTTCAGACGTGCCTGAGGCTACGGACGTCGTTTCCTCTGGTGTTGCTGATGTCGGCGCTTCTACCTCAGCGGGCGCTTCTAGCTCAGCGGGCCCTTCTTCTTCCCCTCCTCCTGCTGCTGGTCCTGATGATCGTCTGTTGCATTTGCATGGAGACCAGCTTCGTGGCGCTTCTGTATGTTATTTTGTTTTTTTCATTACTATTTGAAAATCAACTTCAAACCAATATAGTCTCTAATTTATGTTTATGATAAATAAAGAAATGACATCCACTGGTGCACAAGGCGATGATGGCTAGAAATCCTCAGGTGGACCAGCATCTGACGACACTTGGGTTGATCCACGTCGTTCAGCTCGGTCATATGCCTTTGGATCATACGCTTGTGCATGGTTTGGCCATGTTCTGGAGGCCGGAGACCCACACGTTCCACTTTCCGCATGTCGGCGAGATGACAGTTAGTCTAGATGTACGTGACATTTTATAAGTAAATTTCATGTTACTTGTGTTATGATTAATATGTATAATAATAGTATTTCAACTATCATGCAGGACGTGGCTTTCTTATATGGTTTACCCGTCACGAGTGGCCGAGTCGTGACGGGTCGTTCTGATTTTGATAACGAATTCTTATTTGTGGGGCATGCTAAACACAATGAGTTGTATGGTTCATCCTAATTTGACTAGTTCGTGAACAATTCTAGTTCTAGTGTTGTCAAACACAGCCATAAAAGCACCAATTCAAAGGGGTAAAAATTAAATCAAGGGTGTAAATATTTAGTTTACTATATTTCTTAACAATTGATTGTTTAACTCTGATTTGATTAACAATAGATGTGAATCAAAATCATCATATAAGTTTATTGATTCTTCGTTATTTTATCATTACACTACAACAGAAAAGATTTTTGGAACCACCACATTAGCATCGGTTCTAAAAATAGCCAGTTGCATTTTGGATATTATCAGAGATTCTTTTTAGAACCGGTTTTTAAAGCTTTTAATTTTTTTTCAAAAAAAAAGAAAATCCAGATTCTTTTTAGGACCGGTTTTTCTAAAAAACTGGTTCTAATAATTTTATTTTTAGCACCGGTTTTCTAAACAAAATAGGTTCCATTTTAAACTATAAAAAAGAAAAAAATAGTCATTTTTTAGAACCGGTTTTGTTTAAAAAATCGGTGCTAAAAATAAAATTATCAAAAAATATATAAAAAAATAGAAAAGAAAAAAATAAACAAAAATAAAAAAATTAAATGATTTTTAGAACCATTTTCTAAAAACCAGTTTTAAAGACAGTCTTTTTTTTCAAAAAAAATCTACATAATTTTTAGAACCGGTTTTTTATTACAAAAAACATTTCTAAAAATCACACAGATTTTTTTCTTTTCTGTTTTTCCTTTCTTTCTTTTTGCGTTTTTTAATAATAAAAATTTATTATATAAATAGAATAAAATATTATATTTAAAAAATGATTTTTTTAAATCTAAAAAACAGAAATAAAACAGAATAAATATTATTTCAATATTATAAAAACCGAATAAATTTTTAAAAAATAATAAACATATTTGTTTATAATTTTAAAAAATCTTAATTTTACATTTTTTAAAAATTAGAATAAAAAGTTTTAAAACAGAAATTAAAAAATTTAAAACAGTATTAAAAATTTTAAAAATTAATGGAAGTATTTTTAGAACCGATTTTTTATTTAAAAACCGGTTCTAAAGATCGTGCCCAAAAAAAGAAAATACGGAATGATCTTTTGAACCGATTTTTTACTAAAAAATCGGTTCTACAAATGATTCCGTAACTTTTTTTGAAAATAAAGGGGCGCTCAATCTCCTCTCCTTCATAACTGTCTCGAAATTTTCTAAGTCCGAAAATTTCCTCTTTGCTATTTTCCTCTTTTCTCCTCTCCACCACTTATCCTCTTCTCCGCCACCGATATTCTTCTCGCTGCCACCTCTTCACTGCTGATCCTCTCTTCTTGTTGCCACCTCTTCACTATCGATCCTCTTCTCTACACTACAATTTGAGTAAGGTACTCCGATCTCCCTCTCATTTCTCCTTCTCTTCACTCGGCTCATAGATCCAAACCCGAAATCCTAAACCCTAATTGTTAATTTCTGTTATGATTGCAATAAAATGAAATGAAATAGCTTTATTTTTTACTAATTGAATTTGTTTAATTGAATGCAGGTTTTGTATCCGCCTGGTAAACCTTATAGCGACGAAGATCTTAACATTACTTTAGATGATTGTTGTGCATATTTTCGAAGACATGTATGAGTTTTAGTTTTGATTATAATGTGAATTAGCATATTTTGTATGATATATTTATTGTTGTTAATTAAATTACTTTGTTTTGATATATTAATTGTTTGTTTTGGTATATCAATTGTGTTTGCTGTGATATATTAATTGGTACAAATGTGTATGGCTACAAAAATGGGACTAGCCCCAAAATAAAAAATATATTTTTTTTATTGTTGTTTATATTACTTGTTTTGATATATTAATTGTTTGTTTTGGTATATCAATTGTGTTTGCTGTGATATATTAATTGGTACAAATGTGTATGGCTACAAAAATGGGACTAACCCCAAAATAAAAAATATATTTTTTTTTATTGTTGTTTATTATTAGAACCGGTTTTTAACAAAAAAAAGGTTCTAAAAAGGGGTAAAAAACAGTAAAAAAAATTCAGCATATTATTAGAACCGGTTTTTTTTTAAAAAATACATGATATACACATGATTGTGAAAGATTAGTAGAGCAGTATACCAGATAATATATCACTTTATACAAGGACAACTCAAATGGATAATGAATTATAGAGTACGCATAGGCCTATAAAAATATATATTTTTATTTATTTTAAAGTACTACCGAGGAAAACAAGACAGTCATTCTAACCAAATATCCTAACTACCATCATCTTAGGATGACATCCTGCCATCCCTTGCGGACTCTCACGCTGGAGCCTGGATGGCCCATAAATAAAGACACGTGAGATGCACGTGATTAACATATTTCTAAATTCTTTCCATAAAACCTTTCCGTAAAACCTTTCTCTCTCTTTCGATGAGATCCAAGATCAAACCCCTCTCTCTCTACGGAACTTTTCTCCGGAGCTTCTCTCTCTACCATTGCTAGCGTGCTCCTTCCTCTTTCCCTTTCAAGTGAGTCTATCCCTATCTCGATTACATTAGATCACAAAACCATCATTGTTTTTGACATTTTTCAATTTTATTGTTTAATTTATAGTTTTTGTATTTTTATTCCTCGACCGGATCATATTTCAAACATTTATGCGACACATTTGCCATCAACTCTCCATCAGGTTAGTTTACTCTATATTGAGCAGATCATATCTCTATATTGATTTGCCATCAAATCTTCATCCCTTTCGCAATTTTTCATTTCGTTGTTTGATTTGCGGTTTTGGCATGTTCAATTGTTAATTAGATCAGATTTTAAGCTTTACTTTGTCATTTAAGCGACTCATTTGACATCAATCCTCAATCTGGTTAGTCTATCTCTATCTCGATCAGATCTGATCAGAAATTCTTCATCGCTTTCATATTTTTCAATTTTGCTATTTGATTTGTGGTTTTGTTGTGTTCAATTGTTGATCAGATCGGATTTCAAGCTTCGTTTCGACATTTAAGCTACGCATTTGACATCAAATAGATTGTTTCTTCAAGGTACTGATCTTAATTCTATTGTATTTTGGTTTGAAATTGGAAATAGGTTCAAATGCCTTCTAGTATTTCAAATTTGTCTGAAAATCAATTGTCTGATGTTGAAGAAATGATTTACCAGAATAGAATTATAAATGATGAATTGTATAATAGTTTTTATTGTATCGGGATGTGATTACTTATATTCTAATTGTAAATGTTGATTTAATAAATTAGAAACATTAATGCTGATTGATTTTGATAATTCACTAGGTAATTGTCTTACATATGTCCGTTAGCAACAGAGCAACATTCATGTCAGCAACATTCATGTCATTCCTTGGATGTAAGTAAATACTTCTTGGAGAGTATATAAATAATATTGAAGGAGTAATTAATTATATATGTGGGTGTATTTATCTAAGATAATTGTATACATAAATAAGGGAGTATATATTTAGAACAAGAAATTATGTAGTTAAATACAAGGGAGTATATATTATTACACTAGGAATATATATTTAACACAAGTGAGTATATACTTTTATATAAGGAATAAGGGAGTATATATTTAGAACAAGAGATTATATAGTTAACTATAAGGGAGTATATATTAAAAGTTATTACACTAGGAACATATATTTAGCGCAAGTGTGTATATTTTTTTTATACAAGGAAGTATTTATTAAAGCATATTATTTGATATAAGTGAGTATATTATTTGTATATAGGGATTAACTACTAATATACTAGAAGTTGAATCACATGTTACATTGTTGGTCCAATTATTCACATAAGGGAGTATATATTTTTCATTAAGGGAGTAACAACTAAGGTAGTAAAAGTTTAAATTCATATTACATAGAATGTAAGTTTCATCTTTAATTATTAGTTATTTTTGTATCCGTTTGTTACAAGTGTAATTACCTTAGAATAAGGGATAAGAGGGTAAATATATTTTGTAAGGGAGTATGTATCAGATGATAAATTATGAGTTAATTTCTTATATTATTAGTTTCTGCAATTTTAGAATAATTCGAAAAATCTAGAAGAGATTGGTGAGGTTTACAATAAATTCCAACAATTGTTGGCAATTGGAATTACAACTAAGAAATTTTGCAATAGAAGTAGCATACGTAGGAACCATAAAAAAATTCTTCCTATGAAGAGACCATAAAGAAATTCAATCTTAATTGAATTTTAACTTTTTTTTTTTATTTTAGATAAATACACACCATGTGCCAACCCTCATTGCATATGGTGACAAAAACTAATAACAAAATGGAAACCATATAAGTAATATCGAAGGAAAAAAGAAAATAGAAAATAAGGTAGGATTTAAAAAAATCAAAAGAAAGAGAAAGAAAGGGACCAAATTGGTACAGGTTTTCTAGACCAATATGATATAAAGATTCTTGAGAAAGTTCTGACTTTGTTATACTACTATATTGAACTGGCAAATATCAGGATGTAATTAGTCGGTAATTTATTTATTAATTGATTTTAAATTGAGTAAAGGGATTACATTTGTTATGCCAAGGGAGTACTTACTGTCCATAAGGATTTATATAAATGAAGTTTGCTAGCTTTGTTATTGCATTTTCCTTATTTGCTACTGTTCATGTTGCATTTTTCTGATAAGGGTTAATTTTTGTTTCAATGCATTTGTCAAGTATTTTGGTTCTGGATTGGTAAGATTGAACATGAATCAATGTATTGAACATTACAAATGCATTCGGAGATCTGACTTTTATATGGGATTATATATTTTTTGTTGCGGGAGTAAATTATATTGATCAAGGGATTATATATTTTATGCTTGCGCTTTATTTTTCAGATTGATGTTGATGATGATATGCACGTTGTTGCTTACCGTTTCATAATAGACCCTATCAATGAAGTGGAGCCTACTTTTCACAAAGTGTCAGAGTGTGTTATCCTTGAATTAAGTGATTGATGCTGAAGTTGATAGTTCAAATTAACTTTGTTAGGATGTTTGATTAGTTTTTTAGGATGTTTGATGATTTGTCTCCATGAAATATATGTTGCTTTGGTTGATGTTTTGGTTGTATTAAATTTTGTTGGGATGTCATGCTTTCAACAATTGTTTGTGTCAAATTTATGTTGCTTAGTTATGTTTTTGAAGTAATAGTTCTGTAAATGAATGTTGTTTGGTTAAAATAAATACTCCAATGGTTAAATTAAATACTCCCTTAGCATATCTATTATATACTGTATTAAGAATTTTATTAGGACTTCGATTGGTGCATGTATATATTAAGTACTCAATAATCTATGTTTATTTAATTCCTTCTGAAGAAATATATACTCCCATATTTTATAAGTTTACTCCAAAATGAACAATTAAATACTTCCCTCTTTCTGTGGTGATGACGGTAATTTAATTGTGTCTGATGACATCAGAAATGCGCTGGGTGATGTCAGTATCCAGATCGCATCCCACATCGCATATGAACCAGCCTGTTATTCGCACCCAGTGGGCCTGTGGGATGGCAGGATGTCATTAACGTGGGATGTCGCTTATCAGGACTGCATTCTAACCCAGCAACGTAGTTCAAATAAAGATACTAAGTTGTGCAGCCCAAATACACCTAGCATCGGACTTTTAATATTGATACCAGAAAGAAAATTAACCTTTGGGCCATTAGATAACTATGCACAGTTTCGGACTTTTAATATTGACATCCAGAAAGAAAATTAACCTTTGGGCCATTATATAATATAACTATTAGGCATGTCAATACCAACATTTTTCAACGTTGTTCCGTTTCGTTCCGTCCAAACGGAACGAAAACGGAAGGATTCTGAGTTTCGTTTTTAAAAATGAAACGGAAACGGAAGACGAAAATAGAGAACGAAACGGAAACGGAATGCAAAAATATGAAATTATAATGGAAAATAGAGAACAAAACGGAAACGAAATGAAAAATCTGTTTCGTTTAGCGAAACGGAACGGAAATGAAATATGAAATTTGTTACGTTACTGAAACGGAACAAGCCTGTTCCGCTTCCGTTTCGCACGTTTGACAGGTATAATTGAAAATAATCTTAAAATATTCACGAATTTCGGAAAATAAAAAAATAATCCAAATTTTAATATTAGTGTCGCGATATCAGTTTTTGAAAAATCGATACTAATACCGATTTTTGAAAAATCGATATTAGCTAGTACCAGTATTCCAAAAAACGGATCGCCCTCTCCTCTGGGTTCCTTTCCAGAATCGTCCCAGTACAGGAAATGAGAAATCTGTGACAAAAAGAAAAAAAAGAAAAATATCTCTATATCCTCTGATATATTTCCGACTAACTATTTATTATAATCATTGTAATTGAAATTCTCTAATAGTACCTGTATTTATTACAAAATGTCATGTCACGTAACGCCTGAGGCCATGCAACAAGTGGGCATGTATAAAATTGTTGAAATAAAATCCTGTATTTTATCACGAAATGTTTGTATCGAGATTCCTGATTAACTGATCTTGGTACGGGAAAGATAGAGAAGATACCGTACAACAAGTGTGCAGCGCTGTAGTCTGTAGAGGATAAGGATTCCATGAGATGTAAGAGTTCGGAAACCAATGGACACAGTTGCATTTCAACATAATAATATATAGAATTATTAAGCTCAAATTTGACATGTGGGGTCCTCTCCAAAGTATAATAAGGAAGTTTCCTCTCTGCCCTAGCCGCCTAAATGGGCCAGAATAATATTTGCTCTTACAATTTATAAAATGGCGTCAGCTGTTACATTATATGTCACCATCCAATAATCTTTTTTACGGTTTTATAATACAAATATTATATATATAAGAGGATTAGTCGAGTGGGAGTTGTATGTAGAATTAAGAGAAAAATAAGGAGAAGAAGAGGATGGCGGAGGTAAAAGGAGATAAGTACAGGGATCACATATACGGAGAAGGAGAGGCAACCACTGTATGGAAGCACGGTGCTCCTCCTAACTATGATGTTGTCAATAAGCTCTTTGAGGAAGAACGAACTCATGTGAGTTAAGAATCACCACTAAACATTTCAAACGACAAAGGATATACTTCTGTTTTAACTAATAATATGGAACTTACCTGTACAGAAGTTAAATTTGATAGCTTGATTATAATAAACTAATTCAAGTTATTTGTGTAGGTATGGGAGAAAGGAACATTGGAGGAGCGAGTACAGCGTATGCTGAAGACATATGAGATGGAAATGGTTCACAAAGCTCGTATTCAGGACTACAAAACTATCGACCCTGATGGTTTTACTTTCAGCCTCAATGGTTCTTCTTTGCACTTTTCTAAATCTAATGGTTCAAGTACAAAATAAAGTCCCCCAAATTTCGGTTTACCAACTTATATTGGTCTGAACATGGTAACTTATAATGGTCTATGCAATCCATTTTAACATTATTTGGAGATGTTTATTTGCTATTTTTGCTCCGGCTAATTCAAGTTAGTAGACCACTGGAACTGGTTTCGGCTCGGTTTAAACTTGGCTTATGCTTAGTTTGAATTAACTAATCCAAGTACTTGCATGAAAATATAAAAAGAAGAACAATATTACTTTCATTTAGTGATGAGAACAATTTTGTCAGAGTTTGATATTTAAGTAGGCCTGCCAATAGGAGTCCATGTCCGTCCAATTATTAAGAGATGGATTCCATGACCAATCCATGTCCACAGTATTTAGTTATTTTTCGTCCACGTCCAGCTCAACTATTTGTCCAATATTTGTCCGCTATTGTCCACAAATTGACCATATGGATCAACTTTCGGGCAAAACTGATCTGTTTTAATTGAATATCATTTTTGTTTGAAATTTAACATATATGATATATGAATTGAACAGAACTGAAACATGGTCGATGAAAATTGTACTATATTGTATATCAATCATCAGTTATAAATCAAACTGATACACGCATAGCCAATAAATGACTATACCAGTATAATGGTGCCACATCTAATATAAACGTTATTACACTTTTTTTGCCACTAATCAAGGAATCTCTCATAATAGAAATTCATAAACTAAAAATAAAAAGAAAATTAAAAAAATAAATGAAACTATTTGCCATGAACTTCTACCAAACTCCCCTTCCATTCTAGCTTTTCATGAAGACCAGTAAAAATCTCCCAATTTCTTGTATGTTCCTCAAAATCACACGCCTTGACTCCCCAATTAGCATAACCAAATGTTCACTGCTAACAAACCGAAATCACGTGGCTCAGAGAGAGAGAGAGAGAGAGAGAGAGAGAGAGAGAGGAGTAGGTGATCTTACTTGCGAAGAAAGGGGATCGACTTGAATGCTCAACAGTGGCGGAATTCAATGGGAGAGGTGCGAGAGCAACTCGACGGAGAGAGATGAGGGAGAGATCTTAGAAATGGAAACACAAATGAGAACGTCCTGGAGGAGATGTCGCCATTAGTGAGATCGATTTCGGTTGGTCGAAGGTTTCTATTGCGTTGGTGTGGTTTGGTGACTTGGATCGGAGAAAAAGAGAAAGGAGAAGTGGGAATTAGTCCATATAATTTTATTGACGATCCAGATGAGTCCAGATGGGTTTTATCAAATGTCCAAACAAGTTTTATCAACTGTCCAAATAAGTTTTATTTCTTGGACTTGGACCGGACTTCATTCCAAACCAAACAATGTCCAGTCCACAATAGTTCAATATATTTTTGTCCAGACTGTCCATTGGACAGTCCTGTCTAATTTAAGTTTAAGTTTGGCCACACAACACAAATTTTATTCATTTCCTCTGTCAATTTTTTAGGTTTCAATCTCAAATTCCAAAATTTTATCTTGTCCTAAAATTTCCCAAATTGAATAAATGAAAATTAATTAAAGGATCCAGCTGATATTTAAATTGCATAGATTAAGCTAAGCAACAGTAGTAGCCATGCTCAAGCCTACATTATTTACAGCATCATTAATTTTAGCCCAAACAACATTTATGACCAAAATACCTTAGGTCATCTGTTATTTAATATTTATTCCCTAAATTTACTCCTTTGTATTCACTATTCGGTGCGAGGATAATATTGTCATTTAAACAAAATTGAAGTTGATTGGACTGTTTTGAGTGTTGTCTGAAGCAACTGCCTAAATCTGGTAAGTCCATACGAGTAAAAATGTTTATCATGGCTGCCACTAGTATCAAGCAGAGCCTGCCACTAGCATTGAAATACCAGGTACCAGTAACCTCACATGTATCAGTACCAATTCAGTACCAATTTGGTAATCTGGTTTTGTTAAATTACCTAGGGAGAGCCCCATTAAACTTCAAACAGATGGCTGAGATAGGGGGTGGCTACAACTTCTTCCTGCAGACATCGCTGCCAAACAAACTCAAAATTTATGATTCAAACAAAGAGACCGAACAATCATCACATGAGATGTTCACGACTGCATTTCCACGTGGTTTTGCAATAGAGATTCTCCACGTGTACAGTGGGCCCCCAAATATTGTGTACAAGTTTCGTCATTGGGCTTACATGGAGGGACCTTTCAAAGGGCATGCTCCCACCGGAAAGAAAGTTGAATTCTACGGCATGGCGCACTTTGAGGTAAAAGCAATGATATTCATTGCTCCTTTATAATTTGTCTAGCTATGATTATTATATAATATCTAATGATTTATATAGTATATCTGTTATGAAAATAAGCCATCGCGAAAGAAAGAGCCCACTAAGTACTAATCAAATATAATAATCATAAAGACAAATTTGATCAACTAATTAATGTGTCAACTAATACCTAAATTTCTCCTCCATCAGCATAACTTTGTTTTGCATCATTAACTTGATAGGTCGATGATACGTGGAAAATAAAGAAAGTTGAATTCTTCTTTGACCGTGGAGAATTGCTTTCTGGCCTTGTCGAAGGCCCCTTGTTAGAGGGATCAAAAACAGAAACTGGCTTTACTTCCATGAGTTGCCCAGTGATGAAGCAAATTTAGTAAATAATGCCTCATTGTTTTACATAGATAAAATATTAAAGGTGAAATGCAATACTTTTATCTTGTACACACATATGTGCTCATTTTGTGTCAGGGTGCTTATTGTCATCTAACAGTAGTGCTGGAGGGAAAAAAAAAAATGATTCTCAATGGCATTGACATATATGGTTTATAAAATAGAAAGATAATATCGTGAAATATCACTTGCATCAGACAGTGTTAATTGATACTGAGCATGTAGGGAGGATGGGAACTGCTAGCAGGGAGTGAACTCGATTAAATATATAATATATATGGCTTGGTAGAGGGTCGAACAAAAAAAATTCAACCTTGTAACGTTTGAATTTAATTGAAGAAAAATAATGCTCAGATACTAGCGTGCAAAGAACAATATTATTATTATTATTATTATTATTTTTCAGACTAGCTACCATATGCAGTTTATTTTATTGCAGCTCAAACAACTCGTTGTGAGGTTTTTGTTGGTCCTAATCTCCACTATTCATGTGACATGTTTTAGACTTGAAATCCATAACAACAAGATAATATATCTTCATCGTTATTACAAGAACATCTGATGTTACATATTAATTGGAGAAAAAATGACGATACTAATATCCACACACCACTTACTATGAATTTATTTTGTTATCTACCGCCTATTCTTTGGTTTGTATTCTTTCTACTTTTTTAATGTCTGGTTTTGTATGAGATTGAAATTAATTTAATTTGTTGAAATTTTTCGGCGTTGGGATTTACAAACTTCTCACTAATTTTAGCAATCGTTATTTTTTCTGAATTTACGAATAAATAATAAAATAAATTGTAAATTGATACCAAAATATTTATTCTGTTTCTATAATTTCCATATAATGTTAAATTATATAGGTAATTAACAAGCATGCTTTAACTATTTGGAAAAATAATATACTTTTAAAAAGTAAGTTACACTGAAAAAACATAATTTTCTTTCATAAATAAATAAATAATAGATATTTTCTATGTTTTTAATAAAAAAGTAAGGGTACCAAGTATATGAAACATGAGCTTAATTGTGAAACATCACGAAGTTGTTATTACTGTCACACCCCGAACCAAATCTGAATTCGAGGAGGACAATCCCGCCACGTGCGTACACTCTATTGTACACACGTAAGGCTTAATTATAGTGTCTCAGATACAATAAATCACAAGATAATGTCACATGAATAATACCAAATAAAAAGTACACAAAAGACCGGCATCTGAAGCAACTCAGATATCATATGACATCTTCCAGCAGCGGTAAGCGATCTCTAACTTCGGATCGTCTTCAGTCAGATCTGAACCTGTCTCCACAATCAAAGTATGTGGGATGAGTACATGAATACTCAGTGTGGTAATAAGGTAATCCAACAAGGTCCTGGTTAATATATAGCTAGAACTAAGCCATCAAGTTAAACACTTTTAAATCCTATCATGCAATATCTTAGTGTTAGCTTTAAAGAAATGATGTGCTAAACTACAAGTCCTATCATGCCCAAATAAACAAGAAAAGTATATGGAGAAGCGGAGATTAATAATAGTATAATAATATACGGTGAATAAATATATCAATACGAGAGTTAAGCACCCGCACTCAATGGTCAAATCATAAGTCACACATCAAATCCAGAATCAGTCTCACAAGTCCCAATATGACATGAACCGTACCAACAGATCTACCTAACTCAGCTCTGCTCGATAACTCAACTCTGCCCCTATTCCTACATCCCCGCTAAAGGAGTGGGCAGTAAAACACGGTACCGGTAAACTGACTCATGGGGATCGAGAGGTAGTCCGATATAATGGCACACTCAGCTCTTAGTTCAAGTCAAGTTAAAGGATAATATAATGCAATAAAGCAATACAAATAACCATCAAGTGACCGCAGTACCGCCTGACGGTCGGTCTGCTGAGTGATCATCAGAAACGCGTTGCCCGTGATCACTATCATAAGGAGACCTCCGGCAATGGCTTGGGACAATCTCCTGATAATGGAAACCCCAGGCAAAACGAACTTATCACACTCGGTCTCGCTATCCTGATCTGCACCAAATGCATGTGTTGATTAGGGGTACTTTTTAGTTCATTTATCACATTATTATTAATATGCAATGCATATCCTATAAGTGCAATCTAGTTTTGAGTTAATGACATGCGCTTAACTATTTACTTAATGTTAATGACATGATATGCACACAATTAATTATTGATCTAATTACTAACTAAAGATTAAACAAAACCTAAGGCATCCACACCTGGAAAAGTCAGAGACAGAGCGACTACTCCTCAGTGACGCCGTTCGGATCGGGAGACTTAGAGGAACCAGCAAGTGTAACGATACATTCACTCAAAGAGGAGTAACACTCAACTCTCAAGAGGAAGAAACAGAGACAAACTCAGAAATTCGTATTCATTCAATAATCTTCATATTACATTCTGATTTTCAGCTTAAATAACAATCTAACACAATTAAAAGCTACTGCTCATTAATACATTATCTCAACTACTTTTTCTAATACCAAAACTCATTTATAACCTCCTAGAAGACCAAAAAAGACAACAAAATACCATAACAGATCATTAACTCCTTTTTTACTAATAAAGACTCAAAATAACTCCAAACTAACTTATTAAAAGTCTTGACTGTTCTTTGAATGGATGACATGGATCTTTTGCTGATTCTGCATCTGAAATGACATCTTGATCGGTGTCATACGCTTTTGCTGCGCTGAAACTCGTCCTCGAGTTTAGCTATTCTTCTTATTTTGATCTTTGTGAATTTCTTGAAAATAGAACAACTAAACCAGCACTAAAAGAATTGTAGAAGATGTCTTGGTTGTCAATTTGTCATGTGTAAGGAATTTACTAGCTCAAACAATTAAAAACTCAAATTGGACTCACCACATTCCCGCTGCGATTTCTCAAATTTCTTCAACATGGGATCACTTTCCTTCTGCGATTTTTTTTCCTTAAAAATTCTTCTCCATGTAAACAACAAGAATATTTGCCACTCACATGTCGTGCACCATAACTCGTAAGAAACCAAAATCAAGTGGTGCAATCCACAAAAAGGTAATCTTGCACACAATTCTGCTATATGATAAAAAACAATCGAAAACTGAGCATTGTAACTGTTCCAAAATGTGAAATACCTCGCATTTGCTACCTTGGGGCTCGATTGCAAGAATGGGTCGCTAAATTCTGATCTCATGATCTCAATGTGAGCTAAATGCAAATAAGAGGTTGGGGGCAACGATAAGTCGTCAGCAACTTCTTCATCAAAGATTGTAGGACTGTCAAAAGGATCCATTTTTGTCTCTGGTTCACTCGTCCCAATAAATACATCATCATCATCGTCGAGATACTTATCAAAGATCGACGGTGAATCAAATGATACATTTTTATGCACAACACATTCAGAAATTTCAAAGATATCATTTCTCAACTGAATGTTTTTATTTGTGGCCCATTGGAAACAAGCGCTCCTTTGGGTGTGGAGTTGATGTTGAGCCGCTTCAGCACAAGACACCGAAGTTGATTTACTGTCGTGGAAGGGGTTGCTCTCTTCATCTTTACCACAATAACCTGAGTCAGCTGAAACACGATTCAATATATCGTATTTTGTTCCAGAGACTTGCACGTGATCAAAATGGTTGTTTCTCTGCTGGAGGTGAGGTGGAAGAGAAACATTGTCGCTGGAGATGAATTGTTGTTCGTGGTGACAAGAAAAGTCGACGTAGCTCGATGAATCGTGCCTCGGTCGGCAATCTCGATTCACACGAGTGTTACCTGTGGAAGAACCGTGCTTCGGTCGGCGTTCTCGATTCTCACAAGTTGTGCTTCTCGAAGAACCATGCCTCGGTCGGCGGTCTTGGTTTCGATTAGCCTCCAATTGCGTAACGCGCTCATGGAGTTGTTGTACAAACTGTCTCAGCTCTCGCATCTTCGTAACGCACTGGTTTTCGCCTCCATGGTGGATATTTTGCTGTCTACAACGAGCAACCATCAAACCTGAAGAAGCTCTGATATCAAATGACGTCGTTCGGATCGGAAAGCTTAGAGAAACCAGCAAGCATAACGATACATCACTCGAAGAGGAGTAAGAACTCAACCCGACAGTGGATAAAAGAAGAAATAAACTCAACTCAAGAGTAAAAATCGTAATAATTCAATAATCTTCTTATTACATCCTCATATTCAGCTTATATAGCAATCTATTACATTTAAAACTCACTACCCATTAATATATCATCTCAACTACTTTTTCCAATACCAAAACACATTAATAACCTCCTAGAAGACCACAAATGACAACACAAAATACAACAACATATTATTAACTCATTTTGACTAATAAAGATTCAAAATAACTCTGAACTAACTAATTAATAACCTTGACTGTTCTTTAAATACATGACATAACTCTTTTGTTGATTATGCATCTCACATGGCATCTTGATCGGTGTCACTCATGGTGATCGATGAAGTCTTGACCATTGCCTGCAGTCTCGTGCTCGGGATAAAAGTCGTCCACCTGTCCGGAGAAGTCTTGTTGTTCACCTGACGAGTGAAACTCACACGTTAAAATCTATCCTAACGATCTACCCAGTTCTGGTTACTTTGGTCTTATGCTAGACTTAACTCCTAATTATTTTGAAAGAAACTCGGTATTAAAATATATTGTAATATTTAAAGAAATACTTTATAAAAATTTTGACAGAACTTCATTTGTAAAACAAGTGTGAAGAAAGACGTGTTGACGAGATCCTATAGTCCAATCTACACGTTCAGGTCGTGACAACTTTATCTTGATTTTAGAAATCATGTTGAAAATACGTATTTCTTTGTTAAAGAATGTCTAATGTATATAAAGTACTATTATTACAAATCAACTTATCATTATTAATCTAATGTTACAAAAGTGTGTTTATAAGTATTTTATGAAACATCAGTTTATTTCTAACGAGGTCAATATTAATATTTCACGTTTGTCACTCTATATTGTAATTAATTTTATAAAGACAATTAATAATGCCGTATTATTTAAAGAATATTTTATTAAATATTTATACAAAAACGTAACATTTGTGTCATATAGCTAGTTAAAATATTTTTAATAATCTTAAAGTTTAATGTGTTGATGTGTTTAAATATTAGTGTTTAATGTTACTTCAAAATAATGTTACCATATTTATTTAAAACGTGTAAACATTTAAAAGTTAATTATATAAAAGAAAGACTAATATTATTTTTAATGATGCCTATGTTGTGAAATTTAAGAGGAGGAGGAAGAGACAAATGTAAAAGAGAAAAAAATTTCTCTTCTGTATTTCTATTCTCAATTGTTGGATCCAATATACAAGTTACATCTCTCTATTTATAAGCCAAAGATGAATCTACTAATAAATGCTAAAGATCTTCTATAATTAATGTAATTAATGGGAATAATAAAGATGGACAACCATATATGATTCATATCATTTATAACACTTCCCCTTGGTTGTTCATCTTTCATTATACACTATTAATATGATACTTCAGGATCAATATTAATATGATACTTCTTGATCATTTATACTGCCTCATTAAAAACCTTACTAAGAAAAACCCATTGGGATAAAAACTTGGATAAGGAAAAAAGAGTACAACGTGTATAATTCTTCCCCTTATTTTAATATTACTGGATATCCTTCAGTCGATGTATACCTATCTTCTTTCTGAGTTGTTCAAAAGTTCTTGTTGGCAAAGACTTCGTAAATAGATCAGCTAAGTTGTTGCATGATTGAATTTTTTGAACATCTATTATGCCATCCTTTTATAGGTCATGTGCTGAGAAGAACTTTGGCGCAATGTGTTTAGTTCGGTCTCCTTTGATATATCATTCTCTAATTTGTGCTATGCAAGCTGCATTATCTTCATATATTGGAGTAGAATTTTCCTTAATGTTCTAAAGCTCACATTCTTCTTGAATATTTTAAATTATTGACCTCAATGAAACACATTCTCGACTCGCTTCATAGAGAGCAATTAGTTCAGCATGATTCGATGAAGTAGCAGTTAGAGTTTGCTTTGTCGATCGCCATGAAATCGCAGCTCCACTATAAGTAAATATGTATCCTGATTGAGATCTTGCTTTATGCGGATCTGACAAATATCCTGCATCTGCATATCCAACTAAATTAGATTTTATATCCTTTTCATAATATAGTCTCATATCTCGAGTTCCGCAAAGATAGCGGAAAATATCTTTAATTCCATTCCAATGTCTTCGAGTTGGTTTGGAACTATATCTTGACAACAAATTTACAGCAAATGCAATATCAGGTCTTGTATTATTTGCAAGATACAACAATGCTCCAATCGCGCTTAAGTATGGTACTTCAGGACCAAGTACTTGTTCATCATTTTCTTGGGGATGAAAAAGATCATTTTCTACATTTAACGATTGCACGACCATTGGTATTTTCAAAGGATGAGCTTTATCCATATTAAACCTTTTTAATATTTTTTTATTATTATTTTTTTTTATTTTTATTTTTTAAAAGATAGAAAAATTTCTCTTCTGTATTTCTATTCTCAATTGTTGGATCCAATATACAAGTTACATCTCTCTATTTATAAGCCAAAGATGAATCTCCTAATAAATGCTAAAGATCTTCTATAATTAATGTAATTAATAGGAATAATAAAGATGGACAACCATATATGATTCATATCATTTATAACAGCCTATACGATTATATCACTTTATTATTTATTATAAACGCTACTTCATAACCAATGTTAACTGTGTTTGAACATACGACAAATCTGATTATTATCCATTTCATTTTATAAATCGTTTAGTAATTTTACTTTGTGAAAATCCAATTAGTATATGTTATATAATAATTTACAATTTCAACCTACGTAATTCATTAACAGTGAGTTGAAGTTTTAGTTCATAACTTAGCTAGTTAATTCCTACCATTAATTTCCATAATCTGAAAGTTACTCTCGGACATCTCCATTAAGCAATATACTTCAAATGTTATTCTTTTATTAAAACATGGTTATCAATCAATTTATAGTCCATTAAGTATTAACAGATTTTTATTTTACAATATAGACCTTATAACAGTACCTATTATTAAACAGTCCTTATTCAGTTCAAAGAAGTTTACCAATAGGTCCTTAGCAGAAAATTTTCCTTACAAATCAGTCCTTTAGATTTAAGAAGTGTACCAGTAAAAGAGATTGAGCAAAACCGAACTGGAATCAAGTTGGTACCTCTCATTCAGAGTCTCGTAACCAACAACTAAGCAAAATTAGAATACAAGCACTAAATGGGAACTAGCAACAGGAGCACCAAGATAATTGTATGTGCACCAAAATTCAAGAATGAAATACTTAACAGCTTATTACTCCAGGCATCCAATAACCCTTCAAGTGTCTACATATAGATACGTGTATCATCAAAATCAGATTAATTAGACTTAGCAAAGAATTTAGGCAAGTACTCAATTGAGTTAAGAAATATACAACTGTTTCAAATAAGCAATCCAGTATGGGAATTGCTCAGGTCACTCCCATCTTACTCATTCACTCCCAAAAATGACCAAAATACCCTCCATTTCTGTCTTGATTTTCTTAGACTTTAGCCCTGAAAAGGAGGGTATTTTAGTCATTTTCGGGAGTGAATGAGTAAGATGGGAGTGCCCTGAGCAATTCCCATCCAGTATGTACAATCATCTCAAATTCAACATGAGAATAAACAAACAGAGAAAAAAAAAAGAGAGGTGAGGCAAACCGAGATAGTAAGCAAAAGAGGAGGAGGAGGAGGAGGTTGGGCTCAGCTACTATCAACCACCACCAGCCGTCGATCGCCGCCAGTCTTTGCCATTGTCAACCAAGCTCACAAGATAGAGAGTGTGTGAGAGGGGAAACAATGAAAGAGGGGGTTCGAGGCCGTGCTTAGAGGAGGGACAAGTGGGGGCAGTGAAAGGTGTGGGAGTTTGTGAGAGAGGCAGTGGGGGAGAGGAGTGGTGCTCGGTTTAGAGAGAAGTGGGAGACAGAGAGATGGGGTCTGTTGTGGGTCGAGTGAGGGAGAAGGAAGGAGAGGCTGTAGCTCGGTTGGGTGGAAGGAAAGAGGAATAAGAGAGGAGGGGTTTGTGCTGTGCCGAGAGAGGGAGTAGAAGGGATATTAACGGGGAAGAAGGGGGGGCCAGCATTGGTGGTTTTGCAGAGAGGGGAAGCGGAAGGGAGCAGAAACGAAGCGGTTTCGCGCTGCAGAGTGATTGGGCGGCATCAGAAGTGGGGGCTTCGGACGCGAAATCAGGGAGGAAATCGGGTGAACTGGGGAGAAGAAAGGTTTGGAGTCCGGGATTTTATGTGGCATGAGTTAACATGAGAAGGTGTAAAGAGTGCAAAAGAGATAAATCCAATGGTGCAAATAAATCAAGGAACCAATCAATAGATCAGACGGACCAGAAAATTCAGAACTTAAAATTCTAATGTTCTTCTTGATGTTTGATGTATCTTAATTTAATTAGAAGTTATTTCGTTTTCATATCATAAATGTTATATACTCATAATTTCTGAAAATTTCTCTAACAAGTTTTGATAAATCATTATTTTATAAAAAAATTTATTTAGTTTGCATCTTCATTGTTATTTTGAAATAAATTTTGTTTTAGATTTTTACGGGTTTTTACAATTACTAAAATTAAAATAACGCAGAGAAAAAAACACGGGCTTATGAAATAGAGATAGTCTATACAAGAACTGAATATTGTATCACTATAACGCTAATAACAAGGGCATAGTAAAGATATCAATCTTGAGTATATTCATGTACCGGAGAGATGCGTTATCGAACGGCCGCCGACCATACATTATAAATATCTTGATAAAGCAAGAAGAAAATGGTGGCCTGGGCAGTTTCGTCATAAATCTTAGAAACTAATTTTTTAATTTAAAAAATCATTAAACATAATGAAAAAGTATATATCCATAGTAATTGTGATTAGAGGGGTAAATATCTAATATTAAAGATTGGAGGGGTATATATCCAATTAGACAATATTTGAGGGGCATATGACTGATTTTCCTTTTTCGGAAGACTATATTTTTTAACATTGAGTGTGTTTGGTTGCAACAAGAATAAAGAATATGGAATAAGAGATAGGGTATATGACACGACCAAACAATGTATATATAGATTTTTCATGCACAATTCATGTAAATTTTGAAATAAAAGTCTATATTACAACCTTTTCAGAAATCAGTGTTAGATGGTATTTACAAAACCAATTCTTATATAGAAAAATTGAACCATTAAAAACTTAAGAATCAAACTATTATGAAATGAATAATGACACATAACACAATTTCATTTTAAATGGGTCAAATCCTGTACTATGCTCTACCAACATATATATATACAATTAAATCGGTAAATCCTTATGATTTATATAACTTAATTATTGCTTAACTTGCAAATTTAAAGAACAAATGATCAAATACCATAAATAATAAAAACTAAAATAATCACCATATCATCACAATGGTTTTTAGGACATAACTCCAACGCTATCATCCCTTCGCGCCACCATAACATCTCCTACTTCAGCCTCAACTGGAACTACATTAAAATGTGCTGTTATTTAAAAACATGAGCTTAGTATAAATATGCATTTATCATCCTCCTCTTCACCCCGTCACTCTCCCTCTAATGTGCTGTTATTAAAAAAACATGCATTTATTGAGTATAAATTGATTGTTATTTAGTATAAATATATATTTATTATATTTAGTCTAAATGTGCAACTATTATTGTTATTAAGTATAAATATGCATTTATTTGTCTAAATTTCTATAAAGTACAAGAGTGAGGGAGCGAGAGTGAGGATAAGGGAGGCGAACACTAGGTCACTAGGACGAGGGTAAGGATGCGGTGAGGGAGGAGTGAACACTAGGACAAGGCTGGAATGAGAGAGGGTGCAAGTGAGGGATGAGATTGAGGCAAACGTACGTGGGGGCGACCGAGCGAGGATGAGGGTAGGGGTGAGTGAGGAAAACATTGGTGATTGCAGCAATTGCTGAGTTATCAACCAATCTAAAACTTGGTCGAGTTATCATTGCTTTTCGAATCAGTAATCAGGCTCCGACGATCAAAATTACTTATAATATTTTTCTTTTAATGTTTTAATATAGAAAAGCTGTTTACTTTTTGGAGGGACGATCTAATTTTCTAATTTTAATGTAGTTCCAATTCTATAATTAGACCCCCGATTGGGATGTTTTGGGCTTTTTCGGAGTTCAGACAGCATATAAAAAAGCTTTTCTAACTAATCGTGTAGGCGATTTTGGTTTGTTATTAGGAATTTTAGGTTTTTATTGGATAACAGGTAGTTTTGAATTTCGAGATTTATTTTAAATAAACAATGATTTAATCAAAAATAATGAAATGAATTCTTTATTTACTACTTTATGTACCTTTTTATTATTTTTTGGTGCAATTGCTAAATCCGCACAATTCCCCCTTCATATATGGTTACCTCATGCCATGGAAGGACCCACCCCTATTTATGCTCTTATACACGCTGCTACCATGGTAGCAGTGGGGATTTTTCTTGTGGCTCGACTGTTTCCCCTTTTCTTAATAACACCTTATATAATGGATATTATTTCTTCAATCAGTGTAATAACATTATTGTTAGGAGCTACTTTGGCCCTTGCTAAAAAAGATATTAAAAGATGCTTAGCCTATTCTACAATGTCTCAATTGGGTTATATTATACTAGCTTTAGGGATAGGTTCATATCGAGCTACTTTATTTCATTTGATCACCCATGCTTACTCTAAAGCTTTATTATTTTTGGGATCTGGATCTATTATTCATTCAATGGAACCTATTGTTGGATATTCACCAGAAAAAAGTCAAAATATGGTTTTTATGGGTGGTTTAACTAAATATATTCCTATTACAAGAATTGCTTTTTTATTAGGTACACTCTTGGTATTCCACCCCTTGCTTGTTTCTGGTCTAAAGATGAGATTCTTAGTAATAGCTGGTTTTATTCTAAAATTTTCGGGATAATAGCTTATTTCATAGCGGGATTAACAACATTTTATATGTTTCGAATATATTTACTTACTTTTGATGGATATTTGCGTGTTCATTTTCAAGATTACAGTAGTACTAACACAAATTTATTTTATTCAATATCTCTATGGGGTAAAAGCACATCCAACAAATCAAATACTAATATAAATTGGCCTTTATCAAAAATTACTAAAAAGGTCTCTTTTTTCTCAAAAAAATAACAATTTAAAAAATAAGATACACTGTTTCAATACTATTTTTGCAAATAAATATACTTCTATGTATCCTCATGAATTAGATAATACTATGTTGTTTCCTCTTCTCCTGTTAGTACTTTTTACCGTGTTCATTGGTTCAATAGGAATTCACTTTGATGAAAGAGGAATAGATCTTGATTTATTATCAAAATGGATAAGTTTCTCAAAAAACTCTTTTATTGAAAATTCAAACAAATGAGTGAATTAATATGAATTTTTTCAAAATGCAATAATTTCAGTAAGTATAGCAACTTTTGGATTATACATAACATCCATTTTTTATGGATCTAGAAATTCCTTTTTCTTGAATTTATATCTTATAAATTCATTTTTCAAAAATGGTGTTAAAAGACATTTTTTTGATCAAATATACAATTGGTCATATAACCGCGGTTATATAGACATTTTTTATACGAATGTTTTTACATTCGGTATAAGAAGATTAAGTAAATTCACTGAATTTTTTGATAGACGTATAATTGATGGGATCCCAAATGGAATCGGTGTTACAATTTTTTTTTATAGGAGAAGGAATTAAATACATAGGAAATGGTAGGGTCTCCTCTTATTTATTTTTTTTATTTATCTTTTGTATCTTTGTTTTTATTAATCTTCCTATTTTTTTAACTCATATATACATATATGAAAATTTTGTTTGAATTTATTCGAATTATTTATAAATAGATTAATTATTCAATTAATAAGATTCCCCATTGTTTTATTGTATTATTTGATTCTCCTTTTTCTTTATTTTATTCTGCTTTTTCTTTTTCTTCTATTTAGATACCTAATAACATACATGCAAATATTTTATGTTTGTTAAGTCAGATCAAACAATAATAATTATAGCCATAACCAAGAGTTTTTTTCATAAATATTAGAAAAATATCTAATATGATAAATGAATAATTCTTTTTTTTTGAACAATAAATGTCTTTCACATAAAACAAAAAAATCAATAAATTTCTTAAAATGGCAGTTCCAAAAAAACGTACTTCTGTGTCAAAAAAACGTATTCGTAGAAATATCTGGAGAAAAAACGGATATTTAACTGCACTAAAAGCCTCTTCTTTAGCAAAATCAGTTTATATTGGAAATTCAAAAAGTTTTATTAAAAAACAACCAAATAATAAGGTTTTTGGTTTTGGTTTGTTTGTACAACAAACTCGTCAAATAGATATAGATTTAAATACTTTAGATTTAAGAATTCGCTTTGAAATAACTGAATTTACATTAATTGAAATTGAAACTAATTATTAATTTTTGAATAACATAGTATTTTATTTACTAAATACTCATAGTTATTTATATATAGTTAAGATATATAGTTTATAAGTGATAGATTTTGACATCGGTAACTCGAAACCCAAATTCAGTAATCCTTTTAAACCTTACAAGCCCGTTGACTTGTCATCTCTTGAATTGTATAGGAAGCAAAGGAGCGAACGGATTCTCCTCTGGGTTGCTTCCCAGTTTGTGCTATGAAAAGTATTTCTATATGTTTTCCTCTGATTTTTCTTCGACTGATTTATCATAATATTTATTTTTGGAATAGAACCAATATTTACTTATATTTAGTATGTTGCGCAACGCCTGAAGCTGTACGTGTACAACAAGTGTGCTTGCTGAAAATATTGTAATATAATCCTGTCTTTTATCACAAAATAATTGTATTAAGATGATTAACTGATGTTGGTACGGACGAGATGGAGAAGATGCAATTAATTTTCTCTACAGCACAATACAATTTCTGACTTCTGAAACCAATGGACGCAGTTGCATTTCGACATATAATAATATAATATAAAGAATAATCAAGCACAAGTTTGACATACGGGGTTCTCTCCAAAGTATACAACAGGAAGTAATTTCCTCTCTATGCCCAGCCGCCTAAGTGGGCTAGAGTATATATTTGTTCTCACCATTCAAAAAATGGCGTTAGTCGTTACATTATACGTCAACATCTAATAATCTTAATTGCAGAAAAGTCGTTTGCAGTTCATAATACAAATATTAATTATATATAAGAAGATTAATCGAGTGGGAGTTGTATGTAGATCGAATTAAGAGAAAAATAAGGATTGGAGGAAGAGAATGGCGGAGGTAAAAGGAGATAAGTACAGGGATCATATATACGGAGAAGGAGAGGCAAACACTGTATGGAAGGACGGTGCTCCGCCTAACTATGATGTTGTCAATAAGCTCTTCGAGGAAGAAAGAACTTATGTGAGTTTAGAAGCACTTATAAACATTTCATAATATGATAAATACACTTCTGCTTAAAATATTAGTAGGAAATTTACCTGTACAGAAGTTATAAAAATTGATAGTTTGATAATATACTAATTCAAGTTATTGGTGTAGGTATGGGAGAAGGGAACATTGGAGGAGCGAGTACAACGGATGCTGAAGACATATGAGATGGAAATTGTTCACAAAGCTCGTATTCAGGACTACAAAACTATCGACCCTGATGGTTTCACTTTCAGCGTCAATGGTTCTTCTTTGCACTTTGTAAAATCCAATTAATAGTTCAAGTACAAAATTAAGCCCCCCAAACTTCTATTAACGAACTAATACTAGTTCAATTTATAATGGCCTATGCAATCCATTTTAACATTATTTGGTGATATTTGATATATTTGTTCTTACTATTCAAGTTAGTAGACCACTGGGACTTTGATTTTGGCTCATTTTAAACTTGGCGTATGCTTAGTTTGAATTTACTAATCCAATTACCTGCATGAAATACAAAAGAAGATCAATAATGGTTTCATTTAGTTATAGGAATAATTTGTCAGAGTTTGATAATTAAGTTTGGCCATACAACATGAATTTATTTATTCATTTACTGTGCCAATTTTTAGGCTTCAATCCCAAATTCATAAATTTTATTGTCCTAAAATTTCCCAAATTTAATGAATGATTATTTTTAATAGGATCCTCAGCTGATATTTAGATTGCATAGATTAAGCTACTGAGTTGCTTGAGCATGCTGCATGCCTATACCGTGCTTCATTTACTAAATCTGGAAAGATGCTCCGAGAAACATTAATTTTAGCCCAAACAACATTTATGACCAAAATACCTAATACATCTATTAGTTTGCCTAAATTTACTCCTTTGTATTCAGTATGAGAATGTCATGTAAACAAAACTAAAGTTGATCGGACTGTTTTGAGTGTTGCCAGAGCAAGTCCCCTAAATCTGGTTAGTCCATATATAATAGGAGTAAAAATGTTTATCATGGCTGCCACTATTACCAACCAAAACCTACCACTGGCATTGAACAATTAACCACCACGTACCAGTGGTTACATGTATCAGGACCAATTCAGGGGTGATAAGAACTGATCCACAGTTTGTGCAATTCGGTAATCTGATGTTGTTTAATTACCTAGGGAGAGCCCCATTAAATTTCAAACAGATAGCTGAGATAGGGGGTAGCTACAACTTTTTCCTGCAGACATCGCTGCCAGACAAACTCAAAGTTTATGATCCAAACAAAGAGACCCAGCAATCATCACACGAGAAATTCACAACTGCGTTTCCACGTGGTTTTGCAATAGAGATTCTCCACGTGTACAGTGGGCCCCCAAATATTGTGTACAAGTTTCGTCATTGGGCTTACATGGAGGGACCTTTCAAAGGGCATGCTCCCACAGGAAAGAAAGTTGAATTCTATGGCATGGCACACTTTGAGGTAAAAACAATGATTTTTGTTGTTACTTCATAATTCGTCCAGCTGTGATTTACCCTATAAACTTGTATATACTAATCTGTTAAGAAAATAAAGCATTGCGAAAGGAAGAAGCTACTAATCAAGTATAATAATTATAAAGACAAATTGAAACTAATGTTCAACCAATACCTAAATTTCTCTTCCATGTGCATAACTTTGTTTTGCATCATTAATTTGATAGGTCGATGAAACGTGGAAAATAAAGAAAGTTGAATTCTTCTTTGACCGTGGGGAATTGCTTTCTGGCCTTGTCGAAGGCCCCTTGTTAGAAGGAACAAAAACAGAAATTGGCTCCACTTCCATGAGTTGCCCCGTGATGAAGCAAATTTAGTTAGTTATTACGTCAATGTTTTACACAGATAAAATGTTAGAGGTGCAATACTTCTCATCTTCTGCACACATATGTGCTACTTTTGTGTCTGGGAGTGATAGAGCAAACTAGATAATTGAAATTATTATGCAATAGACATAAGTACGTCTAACCTAAAAATAAAAAAGGTTGAATTTTCCTAATGCTATGGGATCTTTGAATGCTTTAAGGGAAGTCTAGTACTTTGGTTTGAGTTTTGCAAAAGGGTCATTTGCGAAAATAATGGTCTCAATTTTTTTTGACTAAAAATAATGGTCTCAATTTAATCTGAATCATCTGTTATAAATATAAGATACACACTAAGTATAGTAAATCAAGCAGCTCAAGCTCACCCAGAACAATAATATAATATGGTTTGATCTCCACAATATGATCTGAAACGAACTACTCAGATCTTCTGATCCTACAATGAAATCTGCAGTATAATTAGTAAACATAAGAAATGTTCTGAATTTTTTATTCGACAACCCTACTGCGTCTAAAACACAGCATGCTGATGACCACATTGTATAATTCGAAGAATGCAACGTGCAGAGAAAATTATAGCATGTATACTAGTTGTCCAAAAAAAAAGAAAAAAGAAAACAATTGAAGTATAAACCGATGAAAAGTCACAACTTAACTTACAAAGGATCTGTTTGGAAAAGAAGTTAATCAAAAGAAACATATAGCTATCATCAATAAACAAGCTGGAAAAAATATGATGCATACATAATTTTCATTTTTTTACAACAAAAAGGTAATATGGGCTGCATTGAAGTAGGAGACAGACGAGGTTTTATCCTCAGTCTATTTCAATGATGCTGTTGCCAGTATGAATCTGGCACTGTACAGGACTAGGGCTAGCACATTTTGTCGCATCCATTTCTTGCGACACCGACTTCTTCTTGCTCCTATAGAGAGAGTGAGAGAGGAGTCAATGCTAACATCTTCAATCAAGTCGAGAAATAAATAACAATCAGATAACAAGGAAGTTATATCTAACATTGAAAATGATTCGATTTCCTTGCTGAAATTGACAAAATCATCCTCAGTAAACCACTCTTCTGTAAGCTGGATGAAGATTTGAAAGCAAACAAAGCACAAAATAATTATGATGCAGTAACTGGTGTCCTCATCAGAGTTTGTAGACTGCAATATACCACAATTATTCCAAATCTCCGCAGATTTTCAGTCAGGCTAGTATCAAACTGCTACCCTCTGTTGTTGTGAAGCTGTTGGAAGGGCCAAATGATGCCAGTCTATTGGTAGGTTTATAGTTGATACAGTCAGACTAGTACAAGAGTACTTGATTATGTATGATATATGTTGTCTTTCAGAAACATCTTCTGAAATCAAAATTGACACAACTAAAATTTTATTTAATATATAAAAAAGGTAATGTGTCAAATAATATTTATAGTAACGAGTATTAAAATTCATAACATATTCAATAATTAAACTATCAGGAAGTAACAGTTGTTTCACCAAGTTAGCATAAGATCATACTTACAAAGTAGGGATATCCTTGCTCGGTAAAATTACTTGGTGCACTTTCTACAAAACGGTAAATGAAATAGAGAACATATGAACCACATTCGTCTCCATTTCTTTGCTGCGGCACCTACAAAATGTAAGGAATATATCAATATTGGTTTCATTCATAACAAAATTAAAAGTTTTAAGTAGAAAAAGAAAAGCAGATTTGAATAGATACCTTTGGAATTAGAAGAGGGATATTTGATATGCACTTCCTGCTTTTTTTCCTCCCTTCAGATTCAAAAATATCAAATACAAACCTGGTTTTGACAAAAACACAACGTAATTCAGTATTTTACAAATTTGAATAAAATATATGAATAGGAAAAGAGATAATTATAATAAACTTTCTAATGTCGGGCTCCAGTCTCTTTGGTTCAGCACTCAACAGCGAATCAAGTAATAACATGCACGGGCTTCTTGTTCTTAAACGGTCCATCTCTCCAAAGTGGCACAATATAAGCAAACTCCAGTGATTCCTATTAGAAGATAACACCCGAGAAAAGTAATTAAAAAAAAAACATTTACAATACTCTATATAACTTTAGTTATAATAATAAGTAAATTGACAATAAAAAAAATGGATGCAAATGTTTACACGAGTACAAATACCACAAAGTGGTTTAAGACTTACCAACAAACTAAAGGAACAAAAGTGTAGTTCCTTGAGAAAACATTTTTGTCCTTTATCCATTGAAGAACTTTCGCTCTTGTATGATCCTTTTTGTACAGGGAGAACCACAATGAATCAAAATATGCACATGACATTCTTTTCTCTACTGAAATCTTGCTCCAAAGATCCCTACTTGCAGAAAATAAAAATAAATTGATAACACAATAATAGGTCGATTTACTAATAATGTGCAAGGATAAATAAGTCCACTGATTCTTCTGGTAAATTGTCACATTAAATACTTAAACACAAGTCAAATAAGAAACTGTAGAACTTTTCTTTAATAAACCAGTGTGAACTTGTTATGTTAGTATGTGCCCTTCATGTTTGAGATCTTACATTATTTTCCTCCACTGAAGATGCTTTCAGCAAGGTATTATAAAATACTAACCAAGAGATTTCTCAGGGTAAGTCTATAGGGGAAAAGTGATTGGGAGTGGTTGGTTTAAACTCTTTTATAATTTCTTTCTTATATAAAAATATTAATAAGAAAGGAATTTATTTTTATTGATGATATTCTTTTAGTAATAAGATTTATTGCATACCCAATCAGAAATTATAATTTATATTCTGTACCCTTATTCGCAAAGCAAACTCACTAGCAACATCCAAAAGAGGAACTCTTTGTTGTCTTTTTTTTTTTTTGTCCTAGTGAATGTGTGGTTAAACAACTAAAGTTCCTTCTAATCTTGTATTTCTATACATATTATAATGAAATTACTGTAAATATCATATTTGGAAATGTTCAGTTTGCAATTTGTAATAAAGCAAATGGCTAGTTTCGGTAATTATAGCTTTTCGTGTCACATGCACAATTACATGGGTGATAAGGAAGTTAACACAAAGTCTGGCTATACTAATTATAAAATTCAGCAATCATATCATTAAAATTCAGCCTACTTCCAGCCCTCTCCTCCTTGATCAAGCCCATGGACCCCACCTAAGAAAAGCCAACTACAGACCACTTTCTAACAGTAGTGCTGGAGGCAAAAAATATTGATTCTCAATGGCATTGACATGTATGGTTTACTGGTTTATAATATAGCAAGATAATATCGTGAAATTTTGACTTGCATCAGACATTGTTAATTGGTACTGAGAATGTAGGGAGGATCGGAACTCCTAGCAAGGATTGAACTAAAATAAAAATATATATGGATTGGTAGAGGGTTGAATAAAAAAATTAATTGAACTTGATGTAAGAAAAATAATGGTCAAAAGATCGCATAGCAGACAAAATTCAGCCCACTACCTCAGGGTTGAATAAAAGTAAACTTTCAGCAGCCTAGCCCTCTAAATCATGACTACAGCAGCATATAATTTCTACATGTCCTTCCATCTCCTTATTTTAGTGAACTGAAGCCTAGGTTCACATTTTGAAATATTTTATATCCAAGGTACAGTTTTTGTCAAAAAGGTGAGACTCTTCATTTAAGTCCATGTGTTCTTTGTTTTCGGCTACAAAATTGCTCTTTGAATTCAGATATAACCATCCAAACTCAAATTCAGATTTTAATTCAGATCTAATGCCACACCATTTGGAAAGAGTTTTCAATTAGTTTATAGATTTGCAAAATAAAGCCCTTGACAGTACTTGAGACTTAAAATTGAAATATCATTAAAAAGCATAATTTAAGAAACTCACTCTAAGAAAGACTCAAAGATGTCAGTGTCTAGCTTCTTTCCTGCATTTCTAAGCTGCCTTGTGCGTCTAACCTGGAGAAAAGAGTCAAACTTGGTATTATCAGAAGGTGAAGAGGCATCTTCAGTGCTGCTCCTCTTGCGTCTTTTAGTGGATACTATGAGAAATTAAAAAGGCCCGTTAAACAAAAGTCTAATACCAAAACGCCAAAATCAAAGTGGCATAAATAGAAAGGCCTTCTTCAATTCATTAAAAAAAATTATATATTTGAGCTGTTTAAATGAAATTCATCCATTCATACAAGGCATAATACCGAATTTTACCAGAAAAGAAGAATTTTTCCTAATATTGTTAAGAGTTTGATCTACAATCACAACCCAATTAAAAGAGAACCATTATGTATAGACTATATTAAGAAGATCATTGAAAGAGCCTATCATTTCAATTGGTAAGGCAGATGAGTTTTTTGAGTCTACTAAATCATATCCAAAATTCCATGCATGGCTTAATAAAGTTAGCCTTTAAATCTCTTAAAGCATAAAATCTATGCCAAAAGGTCTGAAACAAAGACCGTGCACATAGCAATGTGCAGTGCTGTGATATTCAAATCAGCGTACACAATAATTGATAACCTACCAATAAAATAGAATCATAAAATCAACTCCAAGTAAACATAGAGCAATGATCAACCTAGAAACCGAATTAACACATGAACCTGCGAGTATAACCCAAAACTGTATTAAACTTATTAACAGATTCAGAAATTGACCTCCCAAAACCAATTAAATCACAAGTACCACCCAAACATGACCCAATCCAAACCTGACTAGCCTGAAACCTGAATTTGACTGAGATGAAAACTAATGTAACCCAACCAGATAGGGATCTAAACCAACGCATCATAGAACAAAACTATCCTTTACATCCCCCACCTGTCAGGATAGTTATCCAAATGACCTAAAACTGAACCATAAACCCACATCAAATTCTGAATATGACCCAAAGCAAAATAATATAAATATGTAATCTGTGAATTTATAATCTGTGACTGAGAATTCACGTGAAAATCTTAAATGACTTAAAAGCAAGCTGACACAAGAGGCAAAGACAATAATACAACAAATCCAGATAAACCTAATCTGATGATTTGACATGTTGTGCTTGGTTCCCTATCTAACTTACCTTTAGATTGAATCAAGCAAATAATTTCAAAACATTTCAGTATCTTTCCAAGTAACTCGATAAGTCTCCACATAATTTGTCTATATAACAAATTCAACATTACTGTGAGAGTCAATTTTGAGGTCACAACCATTACTAAAATAAAGGGCATTTCACACCTTTTAAATCAAGCAAATCAAATGAACAATTGGATTCACTCATAAATATCTCAACTGTGAAGGCACCGATTTAAAAATATAACAAATATCAGGTATTATTCGCACTGAAAGAGGCAGCGCAACATTTTGTAAACTTTTTGTTAGATAAAAGATGAAAAAAAAATACCATTTCCTGCAGCCTTCTTTGATTTCTTCTTTTCAGACGCTTTGAGATACTCTCTGATGACCCTCTTGTCCTCTTCAGTTGAATTTGGGCATGGAGTAATATCCCCTTTGACATGTGCAATATGCTTCTTTAAGCGGCTAATGCCTCCACCTGTTTTCTTCCCGCATAGGCGACAAATAACTGTGTTTGTCCCTATCTTGTCCGCGTACTGCCATCCAGGGTCAGTCGAATTAGGCGGGACGGTCAATTTCTCAGACAATGTGGCAGACTGGGAGGTCGACATACTATCTCTGTAACAACAAAAGCAAGAAAGATGCTGAGATCATATTAGTTGGAATGAAACCAATCTACTTTACTATTTGTGAAGTTTAACCCTATGTCTCTCTCTCACACACACAAACACACAATAAATTATTCTGGTGATCCCCCATCTACTCTCCATCAATCACTGGCATTTCTGCACTTCATGACCTCTAAAACCTCTAAAACCTCGATTTGGTTCCAAATATGGCAATACCACAACACAGTTCCCATACTACTCCAAATTTCTAACGAGGACCCAGAAAGCAATCTGATTTGGGTATTAAATATACAAACCTACACAGTTAAAAACTTAAAATCGGAGTTCCTTCAACCAAAGCGAATTCCTAATGATTTCGCAACCGAGAAAGCCAACAAAAGTAGGAAAAGGAGACGAACCTTGCTTAGACCAGCGACTGAGATTTGCTACATTTCAAGCTCAAAGGGAATAAATAACACCAGAAATTATGATTTTGTCGAAAATAGATAAACACCTTGTCAGAAAAGTGACCGAGTGAGGGAACTAAAACGGAAAGCGTGGGGTGGGGACCGAAGCGGCTTGGCAACATACACTGAACTGATTCTGATTCAACTTCGGTTCAATGGGTATTGCCAAACTGTGGACATGTCGATGTGATGGGTTGTGTCGCCTAACACTGACAGCTTGACCCCACACAATCCCTTAGAAACGCGTATTGTTGGGGGATTGGCAGTTAGCGACACGGTGTCGCAGTGTAAGCGCCGCAGAGTACTGGCTGGGAGTTCTAGGTCTTTATTTACGACTTTACGACTCGGTCGGAAATAAATTGGGCTTGAAATTGCTTGTGGACTTCATCATAGCCCAACCCAAATTTGAAATATAAGATCTCTCTCGTTTCTTATACACTGTGCGGATATGGACGAAAATAATTCTGTTCTGAATTTCTGTTAGGTTGACTTCACTTTGACAATATGGAATTTTTTATTTTTTTCAGCTTAATAAATTTCCGTCGACTACATAATTAATTGTTTTTATGTCCTGAAATAATAAACTATGCTATTAAAATTATGCACGATTCATTCTTTAAAAAAATAAATAAAAGATTGATCCTATTTTTAATTTTAACCATTCATTTTAAAAACAATAAAAAGGGCCAAATCATTCAAAATATAAGAGGGAAAAAATTAATTCAATCTTTATATTAAAAAATGAACTAATTCATATTGAAAAGAAAAAAAAATTATTATCCCACTTTTCACTCAAGAATTCTAAGATACAAAAAACGTATTATGATCGTTTCAAATGATATATTAGATCCAAGATGTGCATTGGCATAGTTACACGTAAATTGAAGCAAATTATTATCTTTTTTTTTTTTACTTTGCCATTTTAAACCCCGAGTTAGAAATTTCTGCCGTGTCAGATATCGTAAGGTGCTTCGTCTATGTCATCAGGTCCACATTAGATCAGAACGTATATAATATATATTTTTTTTGGATAACATTTTTTTAAACTTTCTTGTTTTTTTTTTTTTTTTTGGATATTTTCTGCTGAGCTTGGTGGCATTTTCTGCCTCTAGGGTCCAGTTGGAGGCTTTGAGCGGATAATAAATACATTAATACTCGGATGAATTCAATTCTTATGAATTATCCGTATGATTACCATATTTCCTTTTTCTTGTGGTAATAAAAAGCAGGGTGTGTTAAGTATTGCCAATAGCAAAATCGTCCATTACACGAATTTTGATGCATCACAACGTGTAAAATTATGTGCATGGTTTCATATAATAAGTTAAATTTTGACATATATAATTTACATTGATAAATGATAATTATCTAATGTATTGTATATGGTTCAAATTTATTCTGCATTTCTACTTAGTTCATCTTTCTGACATTTACAAAGTTCGCATTAAATCTGAAGTCATAAAATATCTCATAATTCATACTTTTAATATCTAATATATTTATACAGATTCATATTTGTAGTTCTTACAAAATCATACATCTATGGACAAATTATTTAAACTGAGCATTTACTTGGTATGCACATCTTAAAAACCAACACTTGATTTAGTGATAAAAAATAATACACCTTTAAGTGGAGGTCGCTGGTCCCAATTAATTGTACATCCCTTGCAGAGCCCTCTTATTTCTCAAAAAAATAAAAAAATAAAAGAAAAAGGTATGCGTACATCTTTCCCCTAGTGAGAAATGACTATATCATTTCAGGGTACCAAAAAACGGGGATTTTTTTAACAAGAGAAAAAAAATACAACGAGAATTTTAATACAAACACAGCTTAGTCCAGAGTTTTAAAAAGAGCACCATAATAGCGTCTTTTTGAAAGGCGTTATAAGGAAAGCTCTATAGCGCCCTTTATGATGACGCTATAAGAAAAATTCTAAAAAACTAGCATGTGGCCTGCATTTTCTGTCTTTTTCTATGCTACTTTGGAGAGAGGAGAGAAGTATCCAATTTGGAAAGAGGAAATATATAAAAAAGTAGAGAGAGAAAAAATATTATAGGAGCACGGCTTGGAAGATAAGAGAGAAGAGAGGTGAGATTCAAGTTCAGATTTTATGTGGCAGGCGACAAGTGGGTGTGGCAATATGGTACGAGGGAAAGAGAACTTTGAGGTTAAACCATTTGTGAAAATACTGTAAGTTTCGGGAGGGAAAAAAAAACTTGTATTATAATTGATAGTCCTACTCTTCATCATATATAAAAATAATACCAAAGAATTACATCTTACAGTTACGCTATTTTAATTTTGTTATGTTTACAATTAGATTATTAAAGCATAATTTATAATACTTTAGTAAAATGATGTTTTGTAATAATATAGTAAGCTAATTATATATTAATTTAAATATTGAGAATAACGCTTACCAAAACACGTTGTAAATTTCATTTGGTTAGTAAAATTAAATTCAGTTAAGCTAGTTATGCATTGTCCTTTTTCACGTTATCTTAATTTGTTAATTGTTCTTAACTTAGTCTATTTATTAAATAATTTGTAATTAAGAAGGTATTAGTTGTTATGCTATATTTTTTAGCTTATTAATTGATAATATTTATTTACTTTGTATATTTCAGGTGATTCTTTGACTTATTATTATTTTACATTGTTAGCGTTTTAAGCATCAAGTGATGTTTTGTATAATTGGAATGTTAAGAAATTCATTGTATACTGAGATTATGTTATATTATTAAAATTTGTAAACTTTTTATGGTCAAATTAAATATTTTCAAAATAATACATATTATTATTCAATAGTTCAGAGTAATTAATAAGCAAACAAATTATTTTCTTATAGTGTGTTATTATGACTTTTTTTAGTGAATTTCATTTAATAAATGTTTTAACAACTTATTTTACTTAATTCAAGTTAATTTAACATATCTTAATTATTAGTACAATACACGATACACTTGCTGTCATGAAGTGGCCACACTTGCCGATTTGGTCACATCCATTTTAAAATTTTTTGTTGAAATGAAGATGAGAGACCAAGTGACTTGAGAGTTGAGAAGTGGTCCAGCTACCACGTGGCAATTATTGGACCAGGTGGCAATTATTGAGTGGCGGACTAAGCCATGGGCCCATGAGGTGTTAACTTCCTGGCAATTATTGGCTCCTCTCTACTCTCTTTTCTCTTAAAAAAAAAGACACCCTCTCCCCTCTCTCTCTCTCTTCTATCTCAGCGCAGAAAAACCACGGAAAACACAGAAATGCAGAGGCACGCGCAGAGTTTTTGTCTTTTTTTTTTCCTTATAGCATCTTTCATAACGGCGCTATAGGGCTTTCCTTATAACGCCTTTCAAAAGAGCGCTATTATGGTGCTCTTTTTAAAACTCTGGACTGAGCTGTGTTTGTATTAAAATTCTCGTTGCATTTTTTTTCTCTTATTAAAAAAATTCCAAAAAACGCTTTCCTATAAATTAATGATGCTATGGCCAACGTATTAGTTGTCAGTTTCAATCATGACCCCTCAGATAGTATACACACAATACGGGAGCTATAACATTATTCAAATTGTTTGATATAAATTACCCACAGAACCGGACATGAATTCAAATATCATCTAAGTTCATGGATAAAAACTGGGCCCAGATAATTCCGAATGTAGAAATAGTGACAGAAATTAATAAATCGTTGATGGTTCAGTACTTCAGTTGATGGCTTGATGCAACTACAGTTAGATCAGATCAGCAAATTAAAATAAGAAGTACGTACATCCAATAATTGTGCTTTCCACTTCATACTCACCAGCTACTAATTATTAAGTACTTAATCGCCTATCTTCCTCAATTCCTCGCACCTATAATGTTTTCCAATGTTTCTATCAATCTTTTCTAAAGAAACAAATCAACCGCCAAGTAATAATTCAGAATACAAAACTACCTCCATCGATGGATAATTAAGGATATATATGAGTACATTTGATGTTGATGTAATCAAGTATCATTGATATCTCAAATATTTGCACAGTAGATCTAGCATAACATTGTATACCACTATATCTATCTATAATCTATCTATAAATCTTTCAATTCTCACTGTCTCACTGTCTTATTCTACAGTACCTCAAACTTGTTTTTTTTTTTTTTTTTTTAATTTTCTGTGACTATTTTGTGTGCTTGCTTCTATAATGCATCTACTACAAATTCTGATTTATATACAACGCAAAAGACCACACGGTATTGGTTGCATAAAACAACTAAGATGAAAAGAGACCTATGTGATTGTTTTCGGATATTTTGTGGCTTCATTTGTGTATTCTCCTATGTGGTTAGCTCCAATAAACTATATATGTTTTTTAACATGATTAATTGTATCTCCTATGTTTTTTAACATTCTTAATTGAAAAAAAAAAATTAATGAAACATGAAAAAGGAACGGATGGAAAGAAGGACACTTGATTTTTTTTTGAGTAGCCCCTTAATTTTTTTTTTTTTTTTTTTTATCTTGCCACCTCAATCATGGTTATTTTGTTGGCTTGTTTAAAAGTATTTTTCAGATTATTTTTTCCTCAAATTTCATGATATTCTCATAAAATTGTAGAGGATATAATATATCCCTGCTTGAGATTTTAATATTCTTTTATCAATATTTTCGATTTGATGTCATTTTTTACTTTTTAGAAGACATAACATTTTAATACAATTTTTTATAAATTTTTTCAATATGTCTATTGTTATTCATTTAATTATCGTAAATAGAAATAATCAAATGGCATAGATTTTTTATTTTGGATGTTTAAATATTTATGGTCATATTTTTTTGTTTAGTTATTTACGAGACTTCTTTAAATTTAGTGTGTGTCATTTGTTATTAATGTCGTTTTTGTAATTTTATTTGTGCTCTTTTATTTTTTATTTATATAAATGAACATAAACATCAAACCACTCTCATTGACTACACTCACAAAAAAAAAGGAAAAAAAATTACCAACATCAAGGATTAGATGCCCAATCAATTGACCATAACAATGAACGATCAGAAGCTTAGTATATATTTATTAATTAATGTCCGTTAATTAGGCCGCCACAAATGGTCTGGTATGGTTGAAGTTTCAGACATGTGTCATATGGGTTAATTAACGCGCATACTATTAAAGTTTTGTCTAGTAAGCTATATATATGTTACGTACTGAGTTATGTGAAAAAAAAAAAAAAAACAATTGATTCAATAAATATTTTTAAATTTAAAAGATGGGCGAAGTCTCTAATTTTTTTTGTAAACAAGTATCTATATATAACAAAATTTCAGCCGGATTTCGAATCCATGATATTTTTACTAGATCAAAATTTGATTCACACAATCTCATTTTAAATCGTTAACTTTGATTAAAATGTCTCATTTTTTCACGCAATTTATCCTCTTTTTGTTTGTAAGTACACGTCTTTCGATGGGTTAGTAACAGAAAAAATTTGCCATCTAAATGCAATGAACCTTTTATATGAATACATGAATTGATCAAACTTGGATTTTTGTAATACTGTAGCTTCTCAAATTACTGTAAACGATGACCGCCATATGATGGGCCATGGCTCCATCTGATTTACAGAGAGCCTGTGCGGTACAAATTATTTTTACACGTCTCCGCGTCTTATATTTAAAAATTTACATTTTTCAAATGTTTTTTTATTTTTCTTAAATTTAAAAAAATCCTTAATCTAATAAGTTACTTTTATCAAACATCTATTAATTTCCTCAATCAATGAGGCAGATACAGCAAATCAGAGAATTAGTTTTTAATAGGTGCATGGTTGATAGTTCAATACAAACTGGACAAGTGGACATGATCTTCATCAATTTTCTCTTCAGTCTTGCTATCTCTCGATCTGTTAGGCAATGAGTCACTACGCACCCTGAGAATTAGTTTGTTACACGTGATGCTACCTAAGAAGTGGATACAGAAACTCAGAGAAAGAAGAACCAGTGGGCCCCATAGTTATTGCGCCTGCGCTGCTGCCGGAAGAATTTGCTGTGAAAGAAACAAAGAGTGACTTTTTTTTTTTTTGGTAGTCAAGGGCCAAGGCCCGTAGGCAAACATTCATTCATCCAGCGTTGAAAGTACAGAAAGAATTAAAAAAAAATATTTTCCGCAGAGATTTTTTTAAACTCCCAAGTCCCAAGAACACACCCTCTAAGTCTTTTATTATTTATTTTTATGAATTTAGAACAAGTAAGTTACCGCCTTAATTACCGGCTTATCTTACGTCTCTCTAGTCCTAACTAAATGTTACAACTTAATTCGTTGTATAATCTTTTTATTGCACCATTTTATTTTTAACAAAAATGTCGATCCATGGTCTGCTCTTATTAGCTAAAATTATAATATTAAGATTATCATATATGCAACATTGAATGCTGGCAAATTTAAAATTATGTCAAATTATTGGTAAAAGATTTTAAATCATAAATGCTAGCATTTTTCTCGTGATCAAATGATCAATGAGAAAAGCTCATCAGGTTGAACCTGGCTATGTCCATTAATTTTCTTGACAAAATCTATACATTAGTGGCGATAATACTAGAAATTATCTCTTATCTCATTATAATTATTATTTTTTCATTCGAGCTTATATGTTTGTACTTTTTTTTTTTTCTGAATTATGACTTATCGTAAATTGTTTCTCTTAACGATTTTTTTAAGAAATCTACAAATTCTGCAAATCTCTACTAAATAGGGAATTTGATTGCATAATGTCCTTGATTAGTTAGTTGTATTTAAAAATATTTTAATCAAGCCTATAGGGAGTTTGATTGACAGCTGCTGTCAGCCACTACTATTTAAAGCTAGATACCACTAATAATGCTCAATAACAAATATATCTAAATGAAAATGACATAACACTATAATTTCATAGGGTTGAATTCTGGAATCTGGCTTGTATGATCTTATATTCAAATATTACGCATTATAAGTGCGCTGACATTTTACCGCTACTATCATCGATGCTTAATTAAGAACTCTTATTCGCCTAGCTACTTACCAGTAGAGGTGATTTTTAGTTTATTATTTCTAACAGAGATTCTCATTCTTAATTTTCAGTGACTATACAATAGATCCAATGGTAATAACAGTCTTAATTGTCAGCCTTATTTTCATATGTATGAAAGATGGGCCCTATTGTAATAGAAGTCTTGATTTACAAAAAATATATATATGGATAAGCTTTCTAATTTTAAATAATTCATAAAAATATTTCCATTAAATTTTGAACCTACAAAATACATTGCCCTTGTACCAAAAATTAGTTCTCAAACTAATATTACACTTCAAACTCCAGTACATAGGATTGACTTCTTGTACCTATATCTAATCTGATCTGACAATTCAACTGAGGCATAAATTCATGAGTTGAAGAAAAACCATTTAAAGAGGAAATACCTAATTGGGAAATTAGCCAATACATATTTATCTGGACATCTTCCTATAAACCAAATTGAGCATATACCTGATTTATATTAATTTTTTTTTTCAAAATATGTAATGCATCCTTTCAATTTAGTCACACATTTTATGGAACCTTTCGGAAAACATTTCAATATAAGTATCCTTTCAATAGCACTCTATGGATATAATGATGCATCTTTATCATATGTTAGATTACGATTTTTTTATATATGTATAAGAGACTGTAGATAATGCAAAACAAAATGATATATGGTAAACTTCATCGGAAATAATTAAACAGAGGAGAATTATGACCTACACACGAAAATCTCTCTTTTTTTTCTTTTTTTTTTTCTAGGATTAATGTGGCTTTACACCTTTCTTTGGAAATGCTGTTTCAATAAAACTGAATGACGAAGCCTGATATATATTCTTGTAGCTATACCCGATACTATTTTATAACTGTACCGTGCAATGAATGATTGCAAACATGGTGGGGAAGAAAGAAGAGATATAACAATTGCAAGATTATGCTTAGCAATGTAGGGTTTTCTTGAGCTGCAAAATTGTAGTTTAGTGAAGAAAAAAATGAAAGTGGAGAAAGGAAGAGGAAGAAGAAACTTGATTGGTGACAAGGAAATGAAAGTGACGACAAGAGAGCGATTCGACAACCCATTTGGAAATCTATTATTATTTTTTTTCTCTATCCAGCTATTACGGGAAAAAAATAATTGAATATGGCCTTCTCTATAAACATTTTGTTTTATGCAGTATAATACAGCGAAAACCACAAAACACCGACGATATCAAACGCATCTCAAGATTCGTACTTTTCTTATTAGAAAAAGAAAAAAGATTCGTATTTTCCCACTTGCGAGGTATAACGACATTTTTGGAGGATTGAGCGGTGAATTAGTAACTTTTAGTAACCGTGATATAAATATATAATTAACCAATTTGTCAACCATTCATTGCTTTTCCTTTATTCTGAGGACATCCTTATTAGTTGTATGTTCTCGTCTTTCTTAGGATAGCATTCACCAGTAAAACAAAAGAAAACACTATTATTTTTTCGATTTTGAGTGGTTTCTTAAAACTGAATCTAATTTGGAATTAGATGTATATATGCACTCACCAGTCACCATTTAGAACTGGCTCTATTTGTTTTTGGTATATATGCTAGCGAAATTAACAAATTTTTTTAAACAAAATGTTTTTTTTTTTTTTTTTTTTTTTTTTTTTTTTTTTTTTTTTATAAAGTTCCAGACATCCAGTACAGTTCTTTTTCTATATACATATTTAAATCTTTTAAATTTCCGCTTCTTTATTTGATTAATAAACTACTAAAAAAAGTACTATATTTTGTAATTGATATATATCGTTATATTTAGTTTCTGGTAAAATGAATTATTTAATATTTTTTCGTCGCTGAAAGCTTTCATTAAATTAAGCATCTAATTTAATCGATCTGCCACTATGTCTCAGGAAAGATGTTACTTTTTCTGGTATCATGACATCAATTATTTCATTAAAAAAAATGACATCAATTGTTTTAATTTCTTTATGCTTATATAAGCTAGTAATATATATATATATCTATTAATTTTACATTACCTCACCAGCAGACATATAGGACTTTCTAATGTTAAAGCTGACAAAATTTAGTACAATAAATCCACAAAATTTATTATTTTGGCTAAGAAAACTTCACCGACAGGTACGAAATTAAGAACTACAAACGAATTATGGGTGCCCTGACATGAAAGGTTTTTTCACTTTCTTTCACTGCTTACATATATATACAAGGACTATTTATATAGAGACCTCACCGACAGATATGAAATTTAGAGTTGTAAATGCATTATTAGTATCAATAAAAAATATATATATATATATATTAATTTTTTATTTTTTTTAACTGCTTAATACTACAGTTCATGACCTCATGGCAACGGGCAAGAGATTAAGCGGCATAATTAAAATTAAGTATATAGGGGGGTCGGTGGCCCTGGTCGGTCATGCATGTTTGCCATGGGGTACATGTTGTCTATGAATTAATGATGAATTGTTAAGAGTCCGAATTCCATCGTTAGCATTAATTCAGAACCTTTTTGAGAGGCTATTCCAACAAAAATCTGAGGACAATTTCTTTTGTTGGTGTGTATTTTCGAAGTTTCGAAGCTTCCAATTGTTTATACTAAAATAGAGCAAGAGCAAAGAGTGAAAGTTAAGGATCATTTTTAGTATTCATGATAGGGGTTTTAATATATCGTAGGTTATCACAATCTAACTTATTTTTATTTATATTTTAAATTTTAAAATTTAGCGTCAGATCCGAATCTGATCTTATTCAATTTCATAAGATATGTATTTCAATAACATTTTATAATATTTAGAGCTCATTTGATACTAAATCAAGAAATAAACTAATTCAATCTATCTATTTAATAGATCATGATAGATTGGTTCTAATAAGAGATTTTTTAAATTCTCAAAAAGTTAATTTTTTTTAAACTTCGATAATTAAATTGCATTAATTAAAAAGCACTCAGATAGGCCATTTGTATCTTAAAACTCGAAATTTAAAATCATATATATAGCTACACTACTGATTGGTATTTTAATTATCATATATTATTATGTCTCACACCATATACACAGTCATCTTTAATATTTTAGCATCAGCATTACTTCCTTTTTGGGATTAAACGCACGTATTTTGTTTCAGAACTGAAGGAAAAAACCGAATCGATGGTTTTTGTCCGTAAATATTTGTCAGCAAATACCCGGTGAGTTGAATCGACATATATTGAGAGTCATTTAATTTACACAAATCACTTGCGACATATTTTTTTGTCCTTTTCAATTGTACGATCGTTAATTATTATATAATTTGTATGATACACGCTTTAATTAATTGCAATGTATAAAATGCTGTGTCTGTCGTTTTGTTCTACACGAAAGCACGGACAGAGAAATTAATGATTCGTCTGATACAGTGCTAGTAGATTAAAACAGAAACTCGGGTCAGAAATAGGATAAAAAAATGATTTGTTTGATAATTAATTTCTTTGTACTTCTGGGCTGGAATGTTTTCCCATCTTCTAGGCATGATGATTGTCCCCTTTTTCTTACTTTTTAGTTACAGTGAGTCACGACTCACGGACCTTCCGGTGAGTCGCGATTAAAACTCTTAGATCTAATTCAAAATGACCGATCCAAACCGTTCAATATGATCTCCCTATTGAAATCTCCGTGCAGACCAAATTTTTCATTTTTTCGAAATTTTTAAGTATTATTTTCGGATTTTTAAAAACTATTGTTTTTTAATGGTTCAGAACTAATTAGATTAACAATTTTCTAAAATTTCAAAAAAATACTTAAAAATTTCGAAAAAATAAAAAATTTGGTCTGCATGGAGATTTCAATAGGGAGATCATATTGGACAATTTAGATAGATCATTTTGAACTAGATCTAAGAGTTTTAATCGTGACTTACCGGAGGGTCCGTGAGTCGCGACTCAGTGTAGCTAAACTCATATATATGTTTTGTGGGACAGCCACCATGCATGTTACTATATAATTTTCTGATTCTAACTTTAATATGATTTTACCTACAGGTGCATTACCAAAGAAAAAAATATATCGCATCAGGGCCTAGCTAGAATGAAAACGGATATGATATTATCGATCCGCTCTGATCCATATCTGAATCCAAAAATTAACGGATTCGAAACGCATATGATTTTTTTTTTTTAAATGAATGCGGATGCGAATATAAGAGCAGATATTAGTGCTGATATGGATACGAATACAGATAAAAATCAATTTCTGTAATTTCTATAAAACCGATATCCGGATGTCTAAACTATCTGCGAAACTCACATAACTTAAAGAGATAGGTGGTTTCAATTTTAGTATTTCCGACCCCACGTAGGATTCTCCAAAATAACACGACACGATCGTTTTGGCACGATATGACACAACACGAGTTTGGAATTAGTATGACACGAGCTTGTTATCGTGTTGTGTTGACAATCCTGAAAAATTAACATGATTTGATATAAGACGACTGACACGCAACACGACACGAATATCACATGAACACGAACTAACACAATACAAGAATACGATTTTTTAACATTATAAAAAATAACATCATAGTTAATAACACATAAAAATATTTCATCTTTTAAATTATTTTTTTAAGAATTATTTAAATTACTTTTTATTAAAGCTCAATTTATAATCATACTTTCTTTTTTAACGTCTATTTAACTTTTTTAAATATTTAATTTAGAAAAAAATAAAATCATCAATTAATATTTTAACAAAATATTATGAAAATTTTATACTAATATATATACTGAATGTAGAATAGTCAAATAATTGCAACAATATTTTTCCTCCAATTTAATATTTTAACAATTTTAAATAAATTATTTAAAAAAAATAAAAAAATTTTCTGACACGATTAACACGACACAACAAGATCGTGTCAGTCGTGCTGTGTCAGAATCTGTATCGTGTTGTCTCCTCTCACCACTCAACACGACACGACACGACATGATTAAAATGATAGTTCGTGTCAACACAACATGTCACAAGACTTCTAACACGATCGCGTTTAACATGACAGGACATGATTAAAACGGTAGTTCGTGTCAACATGACACGTCACGAGACTTCTAACACGATCGTATTTAACATGACAAGATATGACACGACACGACACGTGATTGGAGAATATTGTCCCACGTGATAATCAATGACCGCCCAGTACGAGTCACTGACAAGTATGAGTCATCAAACTTTCTAATTGTTAAGATGTGTAACATACGTTCCAGGTGCAATGTTGAAATTGTCACGATTTAATGATTATATTCTCCAGAGGATTTCATGTGGCTTGCATTACTGTATTTATATACGGGCCATGGTGTCTCTGGAATTTTCTATTTTATAAGAGATCCAAATTAATTACAAGAATTTTCATAGATTTCATAGAATAATTCATGAAATAATTAATTTAAACATCATTTGTATTGTAAAAATTTTTATTTTCTCTTATCATGATGTTATAAAATTATTGTTACTTAATTATTTCGCATGCTTAATATATTATTTTAATTTGATGACATATGGTATTGAGATTATTAATTTTTTTTTCTATATTTTAATTAGTTTGTTAATTTATAGATATGTTTTGTAATATCCGAAATAATAATCGTATTTGTACACGTATCCGTCAATATCCGATCCATATTCGTATCCGCTTATGATCCAAATTGTATTCGTATCTGAACATTTCGTATTCGTATCAATATCTAAGAAAAAAATATGGATGCAGATATGATTTCATTACTATCCGATCCTTTTCATCCCTATCAAAGCCCTTTGTTGATCTATTTTTTACATTAAATAATTTTGTAAAATTTTCAAATTAATCGAAATTGGAATACAAATAAATTTATTTCAAATTAAAGAAATGTACAACTATATATACGATCGACATGATTAATCACACTGCAATTCATATAAACACAATATAATTGCATTCTTTACCAAATGTTTGGATGCACAAATAAGTACTAACCCAAAAATATAATTGCAATTCTTTACCAAATATTTTTCTTGTTTTCTCTCTCTAGCGAAGTATTGGGCTAGTGCTATTCTACTAAATATTTTGTACAATTTCGAATATCGCTCTTTTAGTATAATTTTGAATATTCAAATAATATTATTTTTCTTGTTTCTCTCTCTAGCAAATTATTTCGAATATTCAAATAATATTATTTTTTGCAATTTACAAAATTAGCACTCTTCATACACACTATATATAAATATATAATCACTTTGTTGTACTATACTCACACACACTAATACTCAAATAGCAATATCATTTCACTATTTTTTTTGACGATCTAAACGCGCGCATACCTAAATAAGAGTTATACATTTATGCTACTTCTTAGGCACAAGAAACACATCTTTTAGACGAGTGAAAAAGATAACACAGATCATTTCATAAAAAGAGATAATTAGTTTTATGCCACTGTGAATTTTGTCAATTAGAAAAATGTCATTCTTAAATTGCTAATTAAATTTATGCCATTATAAAATTGCTAAAATTAGTTTTATACCATTATTTTTCCAAAAACATACGAAATTCCAAAAATGCCATTACCAAATATGTCATTCATTTTTTTTAATGACCAAATTAGCCCTCATTAAAAACAAACCCTAAAAAAAAAAAGACGGCGCCCATGAGAAAAATGTACTAAAGTGCATGAATGATTTTATGAACCTTTGCAAAATTAGTACTTAAATTGTTTGGAAAAAAATATTTGGGACTTAATAGTTTCATCGTATGTCTGGGAATAACTGATATCAATATTAATCATTGGCATGGTTTTTTTATTCATTAAAATGTTACTCATATAACATATGTGGAATTACTAAAATATTTCATTTTATTATTTTTTTTCTCCTCCGCAATATACTTTTTTCGGTGGTTTACTCATTTTACAGAAGAGAATGTTCATTGATCACTTAATTTCACGTATTCGGCAAAAAATAAATTTATTTTTTCCTTGATCATTTACAGAAGAGTATTATAGTTTATTTTAATTATGTATTCTATGCCATAATTTTTTATGCACCAATGGCATAGAATAATTTTATTATTTTGCAATGGCATAAAACTAATTATTATAGATTTATAATGGCATAAAATCAATTATATCTTTTGTGACTAAATGTTGAGTTTTATAGTGACATATTTAAAAGGGTAAAATTGTCATATAATTGTTCGATGGCAAAAAAACTAATTTCTATTATATTATAGTGGAAAAAAAATAAATTTTCATTTAGTGATGGCATATCACTAATTTCAAATATTTGCAGTGGCATAACCTTGATAAAAATAAGCAAAGAAAAAAAATGTCAAATCGGAAGGCTAAGAATATGGTGACATCACATGGTAATTAAAACCGTAGAAACTTAACCCCCTTGTGTATTATAAATCCTTATCATCTTAACCACCATCATAATAATAGTTGTTGTGTTCTTGTTTTCATCGTTATGTTGTGGTCATCGTTTCTACTGTTGTTATTCATTATTTAATTCTTCACCACAAAATGATTTCAGAATGAACTATTATTGTTATTAAAAATTTAATCCAAAATTCATTTATTTCTTTTGTTATGACTAAACACCTTTACATATTGTATATTCAATTTGTTTTAAACTTGTAAAAACAATTTTAAATTATTTTTATATTGTAAAAATAATTTAACATTTTTTTTAAATCTTTTTTTATATATACTAAAGTAAAAAATATTATATTAGAAAAATAAAATATTATTTATAAAATTTTTAAAATAATTGTATTTTTGTAGTATTAAATACGATATTTGTACCTATTTATGCAGCATACCTCCCTAGCTAATTGCCGATTGCCCGAGCCAGAAGAAAATTTAAAACCAATAGAAAGTGGGACCCATGACATCTACTATATAAGAACATTGATCCGTTACGAACTACAAGCAATTTGAAACACATCTTTCATACTCGCAAATTCTATTGGCTGTTGCTATGGCTTCCTCTCTAACTCTACACTCTTTCTGCCTCTTTTCAACACTATTGGCCTTCACAACCACAGGCGCAACTCAGTGCGCCCTAGAAAAGCCTATGATGCATCTCCATTTCTACATGCATGATGACTTTACCGGCTACACCGGCCCAAAACCAACCGCCATGCGCATTGTAACCATGCCAAAAATGTCAATCAATGACACCTCGCCTCGTACATTCGGTGACGTTGCAGTGCTAAACAACCTTCTGACCAAGGGGCCCAGCCATGAGTCCGAGCTTCTTGGCCGGGCCCAAGGATTTTCGGTGAGAGTGTCAGATGGTGGACTTGTCAATGATTTGAGTTTGCATTTGGTGTTTGAGCACGGGCCCTTTGCAGGGAGTTCGATCTATATTCACGGGAGGATACCTTTGGATAAGCCAGTACGCGAATCAGTGGTGGTCGGTGGTACTGGCCATTTCAGGTTTGCTAGGGGTTATATGATATCCAAGAACTACGACTATAGTCTTGCCACTGGCGGTGTCGTCGAATTTAATATCTATGTGATGTGATGTGATGCAAAGGTGATATACGTAACCAATATTTTCCACTCTAAATTTCTTTGCATACTTTTCCTCTCTAATTAATTAGCTTGATATATATATAGCTAGCTGTGCAAGCATGCTGATGTACAATTATATATTTCACATTTGGCAGGTTGGCGACTTGGCTTGCATGAAAGGGTGAAGGGAGCATATGCGCATTGCATGTTGTTATCTCGTGGTCCAACGATGATGTTGTGATTTAATAAATCAGTTTATGTTTTGATGATTTTCCTGTTTTCCCGCATCTGTATTTTGCTTATCTTGTTATAAAAGTTCTTGTGCTTCTCTTTTCATCGTACCTCAAACCAAAATCGTTCGGTACTGTTGAAGTTTTTTTAGACATACTAGGTAGCGGCTACCTAGAACGACTGCTGAACGAGGTAGCAAATAATTTGGGCCTAAATAGAACCAGCCCATATTTTGGTAATGAGCTCGTGGGCCAGAAAAAATTATAAATAACCTTAAAATAATATTAAAATTTCATAATAATCCGAAAATAATAAAAACAATTTAAATAACTTCGCAATATCTGATTCTGAGAATCCGATATTAGCTAATATCGGATTTCTAGAATCTGATACCAGCCTTTTTCATTATAATATTGATTACTTTTTATTATTTTAATTAATTTTAAATAAATATTAATATATTTTATTGATGAAAAAGATAATATATATTTGTTTTAAACATATATATAACAAAGATATTATATATTATTTACGACAATGATTATTTTATTATGTTTTTATTTAAAACAATAGTTTCTTGGAATCGATTTCTTAGATATTTTGGATCCGGCCTAAATAATATTTGAACATATTAAACATATTAAATTAAAAATAATGATTATAAAAAAATAAGTATATTATTTGTATATTTTATATAATATTTCAGTATCTTAAATTTTTTATATGTTATTTATATTTATGTATATGGTATACACATATTTCTCATCTCCTCTTCTCTCATCTACATATAACTTGGGACTCAATACGTAAGATAATTTAATTAACTATTTCATCACTAGATTACTTCTTCTTGTTTTTTTTTTTACATTCTTTAGATAATTTCTATTGGACGAACCCAATAGTAACATAAGAGCGATCCAAAATCCAAATAACATTGTCCAATGAATTTATTTTTTTTTCTTCGGAGATATCATTTCAATCATTTGGGGACCATTTGGATTAAACTAGCTTTGTATTCGCGCTTCGCGCGATGAGGGATGTCTTAAGTCCGACGTGTAATTATAATAATTGTCAGATTTATGATTGTAGTTATTTGAATAAATATCAAATCATCTTACAATTGATCACTTGTTATAATTAATTGGATAGTTTGGTATGTGTGTCGTTTTTACTACATTTGTCATTTATGTCATTACTATTTTTTTGGCTTTAGATTATTTTCAAGGGACCTTAATTGCCTCTGTCATTTTTAATATATGAAAAGTGAATGGCTGTATTAAGTTTGGCATGTTATTATTAATTTTTTTAATTAAAAAGTGTTAGAATTATGAGAACAAAAACCAACTGTGTGCATTTTGAGCAAAACCAACTGTATTAAGATTTTTGTAAGTTTTACAAATTTGATCAATTTTTAATTTTTTCAATTGCGGATAATTTATAATTGAATACCAATAAAATTGAATACAATTTTATAAATAATAAAAAATACTTGGCATCAATTGATTTCTCATAATATTTTACCATTCATATAAAATTTGATGAAAAAGTATGATGGGTGGTTTTCATAATAAAAAACGGACCATTTCATGTATGGAACGATCCGTCCCAGACCAGAACGACCCGTTTCAGCCCTGAAACGGTCCGTTCCAGCCCTGAAATGGTCCGTTTCAACTCCAGATTCAGCCAGACTTTCCAATAACTGACGAGGTTGCTTTTGGAAACTTTTCTCCATGCGTTTTCCTGCTTCCCAAGGCAACTCCAGGCGTGTTTCTCACCCCTAGGTCAGTTGGCAACATATGGAAACATGCTAGGGCATCCAGGAAGGCTAGAGCTTGCTATATATGCATCCCCTCTCTTGTAGAGGAGGTATCTTCTGATTATCTTTGGTTTCACCACGCCGTGAGGCTCTTCCACCATTGTTCTCACGCCTTTGGCGCAAGATTCCACTTAAGATGCATATTCTAGGGTTCTAGCCCCTCTTTTCAACTCAATCAACGAGCAGCCACAATGAAGACTAGCACGGAGCACGGGACGACCCGCATGAGTCGCAGAATGGTCCGCCCCAACAAGAGTACAGCTGGGCAGAAGGGAGAAATCTTCGGTTCACTTGTCCCAACCTTTGATTTATCTTTTACATCTTGCTTTATTGATGATACCTGCTTGTTTGTATGTTATATTTGCTATGCTAGGGCTATGGTTGAGAACCTCTACTTTAGTTGTTGAATTTGTTATGCTTAATTGAGTATTAGTTGACTTGATTGATGTTTTATATCTTGTTCTTTTAATTGATTATTGTTGCGTGTTTGATGCTAAGTACTAAGTACAAAAGTTTACCCGTTAGACGATGGTCACATTTAATAGTTTGGTATAAAATCCTTGTTGTCTTGATGTTGAACACAATTAGCAAATTAACCCGGTAGGTCGAAATCTAAGAGGTGAGGCCAAGACATCGAGAAATCGAGTCTTTACCCTTAGTTGAGAAATTTGGAGTTTACCACAAGAATCGAGGCATAAACCTAGAAAGACTAAGCCAAGAAACGAGAGTTGAAACTTAGGAATTCTAGGAGGAGATGTGGTTTGGTTAAGGAATCCTACCTGAACGAGAGTTAGAGTAGATCCTTCCCTAATTAGATCATTAATCCTGCATTAAAACAGACTTCTAATCTTAATTAACTTAGCAATTGAAATATTATCCTTTAGAACGGACCGTTCTAGTATTGGAACAGATCGACCGAGAGGGGGCTTTCCAGTCAGAACGGGCATTTCTGGAGGATGACAGAGGTTAGAACGGACCGCCTGAGTCGCAGAACGGTCCGTTCCACTTCTGAAATAGGTAATTTTTCAACGACCTTGCTTCGTAGTTGAGTTGTGATTGTCTAAATCTAAGGATTGCATCATGTATCTTACTGTTCTGCATCTTAACCCAAAATACCAAAAATATAATTATTCCAATTATCTTTCTTTGTATCCCTTTATAAACCTAATTGGATTAAATAAATAACTTAGAAATTGAATAGTCCGTCCCTGTAGATTCGACCCTTAAGCTATCATTGCAAATGATTTACATCGGTGAAGTCTAAGGTTTTGTTTTGACTGTGTTTCACAACCGATCAAAGTAATTTGAAAAACCGTCAAATCTGAAAAGTTATAATGTGATTTTGCAGAATTCATAAAATCTAAAAACCATGAAAATTGTTGTAAACATTGGGAAAAAAATTCAATATCATTGGATTATGTATAATTTTGTAAGCATACAAATAAAATGTAATAAAAAAAAATAAAATCTAGGAAGCTCTGTGAGCAACCCAATATTTAAAATACTATTATAAAAATTTGCAGAAGTACATAATTATCTAAAATATTATGAAAGTATAAAATTTAAAAGTTTGTATTATAATATATATATTTTTTTATTATGTATATAAAATTTTACATCAAGAAATTTCGGAAAAGTTTGGAAACAACAAAAAATAAAATTATATTTCTTAAATATTAGAATTAAGCCATTAGATTTAGAAATTCAAAAAGAATACTTTAGAACAATATAATTATTAAATTTTATATTATTGGATGTATCATATTTTTCTTAATAAAAGATATAAAATTTTTATGGCCAATTGAATAATTAAATACCTTCAAATAATTTTAACATTTCCAAATATTCTATATTTCACAAAATTGTATGGTTAGATTAAAAGATATCCATGGTATGATCAGATATATTATAATTTTGGGAGTATTTATATAAAATTTTTTGCACAAAAAAAATATAAATTACTTTGAATAATTAAAAACCTAATGATATGAAATTATGGAGATTCAATTTTATGAGATTCATAAAATTATTTTAATTATTTTATAAGTCTATAATGATGAAATTTTATATCATTAAATTTTTCATATATTTTTGAGTAAGCACATAAATTGTCGTAGCCAAATGATTTTCCAAGGCCTCAAAATAATTAAAAAACAAAACTCACATGCAAATTAAATTTTGTAAGATTCTGAAAATATTTTAAAACATTTTATATGTCTATAATTAAAAAAAGTTATATCACTAAATCATATATATTTTTGTGAGCATGCACATAATTTTTCATAGCCAAATAAATTTTTAAAAGCATCTTAATAATTTAAAAGGGAAAATATATTTGTCTGAAATTTAGAAATGGAGGGTCCATTAAGATGTAAAATGGAGATGATTACCCAAGAGTGATGATGTCATGTTGACATCACCAAACTAACTGTAGAAAAGACTCCTAACATTATATATTATATAGATTGACCTTTCCAATCCATTTTATAGTTTGTTTTAGGAACTGTTTTTTTTATCGTTGTGATTAGAATTGCGGTAAATATTTTAAGAAAAAAAAAATATCTGAAGTGCACTAGTGAAGTTATTTTGATGTATATTTTTATCACTTTTGGAAAATTTATTTAATCTTAAATGAAAACATGTCTTAGTTACTCCACAGTACGTAACTGAATGTACTATCTCAGTTATGCAAGTCTAATTAATCTTAACCGCACGGTCAGCACCTTTTACTTCCCTTGCATCTCTAGAATCCTTAGCATGATATTCGACCATTTCACAACATTCATGTCCAATATGCATGCTAAATAAAACTAAAATCTACTCTAAAAAAAAAAAAAAATCCGGCTTGATTTCGACCATTTTGAAAGCATCACATTATAAAATGGTCGAGTTCAAGTCCGATATTTAGGGGAAAAAAAACAGTCTAGCTAAACCAGACTTTATTAAGCTAAATTGACTGATTATGATATGATGTTGTCATCATGTAAGAGTAACAATACTAACAGCTAGCAGGCGTCAATGTGCAAGGTGATTTTAAAAGCAATACAAAATTATTACCACATTCCTTGTATTTTCAGCTGTATCATGCAAGTATGCAACCGTTATTTCCTTGGAGAAAAATATTATTATTTTTTTAGTGCAGGCTTCTAAAATTCTTTGGTTAATTACACTGTTGCGAAAACGAATCCAACTTGTTAAAAGCTCCACCATATCCGCTCTCTGTTTTTGATATTTCAACGTCGTCGACCAAAGAAAAAGAGACACAAGATTTGAGAACGAGAAAAAAAAAAAAATAGTTGAGTCTAGATTTGTGTTCGCACAGTTTGGCTTTTGCTCTCTTTTTTTTTTTTCAACATAATACGAATTATATACATGTATCGTTATTTTTTTCTAAAAGAGTGGAGTGATTTCGCCTATTGCCTGATAACTTCATGGTCAACCATCATAACTAACCTGGTAAGACCGATTCATAAATAAATAGTTAATTAAATACATAAAATTAGTTGTACCAGCTCCCAATCTAGAAACGAAGATCTTGACCCACTTATTCCTGGATCCGGCATACCTACACATGCTGGCAGTCTCCATCAGCACTTCAGCAGTCAGCACACTTTTTTCTCTGTGAAAAAAAGATAAACGTCAAAATTGCATTAAATAAGATATAATTACCGAGCAGTCACACAACATAATTACATAATAAAATATTTATGTCCACATTTTGTATTTGTAGTGTAGTGATAAATATTTATATCCCATCTATTGATCAAATCAGTCCTAACTTTGCTATTGTGTCATGCATTCGGAAAATTTTTTTTTTTCAAAAGCTTCTATATCTATCACTAGCAACAAATTAATACTATAGAATACTTTTTACCATACACATATATAGTAGATCCAGAAAGCAAAATATTATTATGTAGATTACTTATATCATATAATCGACAATAAATATCAGTTATAAATATAGTTGAGAAGAACATTAGCTGACTTTATTAATAGGTTTTGTGTAATGAAGAAGTTTCTATCAACCACCGTATAATTTCTATGCAATAAAATATATCCATTGAAATTTCTTTCTGGGATTTTTGTTCTCACTGGTAAAGTACGTAACAAATACTGACATAACTATTAAAATTATGATGATGTAAAGCAATATATAATTAGATGGTTCTGATCACATATGCGGGCATTTATACAATGAAGGAATAATGCTTACTAACGGACATACTATTCACTCTATACAAAAAGAAAATAATTAAGACACCTGATTTTGTAATACAAAAAAAAAATATAATTAAGGAAGAATAGTAGAGACCGCTGTCTCACTCATCCGTTGAAGTCTTGAAGAAAAGTCTTGGACAAAAAGAAGCGAGAAAAATGAAAAGGGAAGGTGTGGGTTCAAAGTGAACTTTCCAAAATTTAATAAAATTTTGTCCAAAATTGCGACAAAACTTTCAAAAAAAAGGTGAAACTTTTGAACCCACCTTCCTTGCGTCGCGACATTTCTTGTTTCTCCGCGCAGGTTTGTTTGGGTCTTTGGGAGGAAACTCTGACAAAATGAGTGTAATAATTGGATTGGCGTCTTAGTCAAGTGGTTGAGTTCCAGATACAGATCCCTATTGATTTCATTTCATCTATTACTTTGCTGATGTTACTCATCGGCTATTGCAAACCAACAAAATGATCTTAAATTCTTAATAATTGCACGTCTACTTAAAAAGCGAGCAATAACTAACAAAATAATTATTGGAATTGCTTACGATTATCTTCTCCTCAGCGTCATCCTCACCGATCATCTCCTGGCCGACATGTTTTTTTTTTTTTTTTTCATTTTTCAAAATACGCAACATGATCCTTATCATCCCTTTCCATTTATGTTTGTAATCCCCATCTAGTACCTTCCATCCAGCGCTTACTCACGTCATCCAATGCTTACTCACCTATTCAGCGCTAATTGTCATATATTATGATACCGAATGTCCTCATAAATATTCTAATTATCCTTAAAATAATACTAATTGTCATAGTTTAATGTACTAATTTTTCTGAAAAAATATTAATTGCTCTGGAAAAAATGTTTGACTTAAAAACAATTGTCATAGATAAAAAAAGTTAATTGATCTAGAAAAAAAAAGCTAATTGTCTTAGAAAATGTTACTAGCTGTCTTGGAAAAAATATTCACCTTGGAAGAAAGCTAATTTTCCAGAAAAAAAAACTAATTGTCCTGAAAAATATTATTAACTATCTTGAAAGAAAAATTAATTGTCCTGAAAAAAAATATGCTAATTGTTCTGGAAAAGAAAATGAGGTGAGGTGAAGGAGTTAGCGCTTAATTGCTATGGATGATAAATTCAGGGACGAGAGGATGAACGACAAAAATAGAAAGATAATTAGTGCTTAATTAATCACATTCGAAAAATAGAAAAGAGAAAACTTGTTTTCCCACTAAATGATGAGGATGATAAATATTGAGATAATCGTTATCAACCTCGAATAATTATCTTTAATTTTTTTTTTTTTTTGTAAAATATTGCTATGCAGAAAAATTATGGTGTAGAAATTATCTAGACATCCAATTAAGAACAAATTATACTATTCAAAATAATGTTTTAAAGATCGTACTGAACCGGCTGGTCCAACAGGTTCAACCGCGAAGGGGACTTCAGTCCTGTCCAAACTGACCCGAAAAACAGCCTTCCAGCGAACCAAAAAATACCGGCTGTTCCGGTCCGGTTTTATATAGAACTGGTGAACTTTTTCTCCTTCGAAATGAAATAAACATGAACCACATATGAACCGGCTACTTTTTGTTCAGCATTAAATGCATTTGTGTGGTCCAATGAGTGTGGCCCCACCTGAATTTGTCTTCTTGTTTGTTAGGATATTCTGTGAATTTTCAAATAGAGCATAGATGACAGTAACTCGCGAACAACACAGAATTAAATCGCCACAATTTGGCTGCATCACCGAAGAAATAATTTTACCCAAAAGAAGAAAAACAATGCAAATATAATTAAAAAATTCCTACTCTGTTACTTTTGTAATTTTGTTTCCTTGGATGCTAACTCGTTTTCTTTAAACGAGAATCATACATCTTATTTTTTATTATAAAAAATATATAATGTTAATATTTTTTTAACGTCTTCTATAATTATAATTTTATAGCCCCTATCTAGTTTAATCTAAAAAATAATTATAATTTTAAGATTACATACATTTATCTATTTTTACATGAATTTCTTTCCGACAATTTTTAAAATTATTTTTTATCAATATTTTTATAAATAAGAAATAATTATATTATAATTATGGATCATCAGGTTCATGTCACCTGTCTGATCGGTCCAATCATCAAACCAATGACTTTGTCGGTTCGCCGTCCGAGTCGGTTTTCAAAACATTCCTCAAAAGTTTGTCTGTTTTTATTTAGAAAAACTAGATTGAGATTGTCGAGCAAACTCAATTCCTTTTTCTCACTTTGATATTCAAATAATTATTCAACATCTACAATCCTAGCTTGGGGGAAAGTGCTGAAGAAAAAAGGAATGAAAAAAAAAGAATCAAATAGATCTCAGAAAAGATTCATCATTGATCAAAATAGAAAGACAACCAAGAAAATCAATCATATAGCCGTTATAGTTAAAATGTTTAACGGTATAAAATGGGTAATAACAATAAAAATTATACAATCTAGATAAATAAATTATATGAAATAAGTATATTAATAAAGTGTAACATTACATATTCTTTAGATATAACAAAATCATATGATTTCTTCAAATGTCAGTATATAAAATAAATTATATTACTAAAATACGGTAATGGATGCCGAGCAAAATATAATGAAAAATTAGCATAAAAGAATAGGGTGTGTTTGGATGAGTTAGGAATAAGGAAGGAAGAATGATTCCGAGAAGAAAAATTAGGAAGAGTGTTATTCCGGGAAGAGTGGGAAGAGTGTTATTCCGGAAAGAAGAAATGTTGTTTGGATGGTGAGTTAGGAATAAGGAATGAAAGAGTTCAATTAAAATAATCGTTTGTCTTGTTATCTATTTGTAGTTTATTCATTTATTTTTTTATTTATATTATAAAAATAAAATAATTATTATTATCTAATACTAAAAAATTAATAAAATAATTAATAATAATATCATAATAATATTATTAAATAATAATAATAATAATAATTATTATAAAATAAAAAATAAAAATAAAAAGTATTATAATGATTATTATAATAATATAATGTTACAATAATGTAATAATATTGTTATATAATGTGATATAATATTGTTACATAATTATTATTTCTTAATATTAATAATCTGAATAATAAAAAAATAATAAAAATAAAAATATTACAATAATTATTATAATCGTATAATGTTATAATACTGAAATAATATTATAATGGAAAGTTAAGGAACCGGTCTAGGACTAGTCAAAGTTGACAAAGTGGCCCTACTCAATTTCAAGATATACTCCAATGATACTATTGTTCTGGACCTTTATAGAAGAGGATCTTGGTAAGATATGCGATGGGAGAAAGCCCTACACATTCCTTCTATTGAAGCACTTATTGACAAAGGGCCTCAACCAAAAGGGGTCACTAGATCTGGGAATAATATTGTTATATAATATTGTGATATGATCCTATCCATAGGACAATTGCCTATCTCTATGATATTGTTATATAATATTGATTAAGTTTTCATATAATTATTATTTAATACTAATAATAAGAATAATAATATATATAATTAATTGTAATAAGAATATTATAATAATATTATTATAAAAAAGAAGTTATTATTTACTAATATTAATAATCAGAATAATAAAATACGTATTAATAAGAAGAAGAATATTAAAAAATTAATAATATTATTATAATAATTAATAACACTTCTTACATACTTCTTGTCCTTGTTCCTCATTAATTACGCAGCAGGAATATGTAAGAAGTGGCACCTGGTCATTACATGGGAAGAAAAAGAAATATTTTTTGCGCCTGTTTTCACATGGGTCATGGACTCATGGGAGAGAAAATAACTTTTTTAATTCATTTCATCTTTCTTCCGCTTCTTCTAACAATTAGTTGAAAGAAGAAATTCCAAGAACAAGAATCTTCTTTCCCTTCTTCCTAACCTGTTTGGATTGCTCTTCTTCCAGGACTAAGCGTTATTCCTGGAAGAAGCTTCTTCTTCCTCCATCCAAACACACCATGAAGAGTCACGTGAGAAAAAAATAAAATACAAATAAAAAGATAAATATTTAATTTTTATGTTCACGTGAATGTCTGAATGGAAAGAATTATAAAATATATCTTTAGCAAAATTTAGTAATTTTTTTGACCAATCATGCACTAAGATGTCATATGTATATCGTGTAATTATATCTTTTTAATTATGGTAATTATCCGTTAGAAAATGGGTACGAAATAGTTCTTACCCGTACCCTTACTCGCTAACTTTTTTTTTTGAGGGACCTTACTCGCTAATTTAATGAAAATTTTTCTTTACCCATACCCATACTCATACCCATATCCGATAACTTAGTGAAAATAAAACCTTATCCATACCTGCCTTATTGAATGCGGTACAGATTGGATAAACGGATAAACGGAATTCATTGATAGCACTACTCTATTGTATTGTTTAGAGATCAGAATAAAACATTAAGTTTTTATCATCTCCTCTCTTAAATCCGCATTAAGGTGGATGAGTCGATTAAGGCTGTAGGTTTGGATTTCAGAGGGGATGGAAGATTAGGAGAACAACGAAGTATCTGCCTGAGCTATTTATTACTCGCAGATTAGGGGAGCAACGAAGTAACATCCATATATAGAAGGGAGGTGGGAGGAGGCGAGGGGTCAGCGTCTCAGCGAGGCACAAATATTATGAAGATCTAATCCCGGAATTGTAGACCCCGACTTGTGGAGTAACAACTCTAGACTCCCCGCACCTCCTCTGGACAGTGCCTACCTCCAATCTGAACCGTTCGATTTAATCTCAACGGTTAGAGGAAAAAAATGGATTATCAAGATACATAACTATCATTATTGTTAGACTTTCCATATTTTTTATTTGACCTAAGCTTACTGCCTCTCTTTCTATGAAAGAAAGATAAACTGTTATTAAAACTCTTAATAACACTTCTTTATTTTTTGGAAATCTTTTTCGGGCCATCAATCTGGTATTATTCAACGGGCACCAACATTGATCGGACGGTCTAGATCTAAGGTGAGCAGAGAATTTCAGCTCCACCTCCTCTAGCCTAGTCGTCTCCTCTATGTCTTTTCTTTATAAAGTACAACCTAAGAATATATTTTTAAATCCTAGAAAAAAAAATTGATTTAAATAAAAGTTTCTATATGTAAATCAAATTAAGTATTCGGATCGACTATTTGAATCTTAAAATCAAAATTCGTAATTATACCTCTTAGGCTGAATGGTACAATGACTAACACAATATTTTATAAGTTCGAAAATTCACAGTCGCAGCACTGATGCAGGGAGCCAGGGACTGCACTCAATTTTGTACGGACCATGCACTAATTAAGATCAAAACACAAGAAAAATACGTGATTTAATGAAGTTCAAAACAAATAACTTGGTGCATATGTTCTCCACATTCATACATTCAACATTTTTACCCTTTTTTTTTTCAAAATTTGTACCGAAGAACAAAAAAAGTTAATTGGAGAAAAAATTCTAGCTAGTGACCTTACTGTCACTTAGGAAAGAAAATAACACCTATATATCTTTTCCTTTTTTTCCTCTTACTGTTACACAAAGATAACACATAACAGAATAGCATAGAGAGAAGTTACAAGATTACAGAAAAAATCCACGTAACCGCCTTCCAATTTTTATCTCGGCAGTTGCTCTGAACAAGGTCCATGCACCAGCATTCACGTATACATCTGATCTTCACAGTATATTAAATTATTCTTTCAATAGTTTTGTCAGTTAATTAATAATATTTTTATGTTTGTTACAATCAACATTATTTTTTCTTAAATTAAAGTATACAGTAGTCTACTTATTTTGATACAGGTTTAAGGTTTTGGGATTTTTCTGTGTTAACAATACTGATCCTTAAGCATACTCTATTTAATCGCAGCCAAGAATGACATGTAAAATTAATGTTCGTTATTTATTCCACTAGGAATTACAGATAAGTTTAAAGAAAATGTCCCTAGCCGAGCTCTATTATAGTCAGAAAGAAGAAGGTGGAACCCCTTTCCGTGGGAAGGGGGTGTATTTATAGGCTCTAATAAGGGGTTTCTTTAGCCAACGTCAGCGGTGGTAGTCTTGGTTGGAGAGGATCGTCGGAGCTAAGTTAGCCACAACATGGACTCGCCTCGTGCGACCCGCGTCGGCTAAGCTAGAACGCTAGTTTCGACATTACGATCAGAATCTTCAGTTGTCAGGCTGGTCCCGCCTGTTCCATTGTACTTTGCTTTACTGACGCCTTTTGTTTGTATCATCCTACCTGTCCCTCTGCCTTGGACCAGGATCCTCTGGACGTTTTTTTGAAACGTCTAGTGGACGTTTTTGATCGGAGCCGTCCGATTTAAATCAGACGGTTCATTTTTTTCGGGCCAAAATTTTTGTCGGGTGTGGTGGAATGCACGGGGCTCCCTTATAGCCGTTGAGATTAAATCAGACGGTCCAGATCCCCAGCCGTCCACCAAACGTCCAGAGGATCTGATTCCCCTCTGCCTTCGTGTACCGGTATGGAATAAACTGGGCCGGGCCATGTTGATGGACCGAACCATATCACTATGCAATATGTAAAATGCTGTGTATGTCGTTTTGTTTTGCAAAAAATCACGAACAGAGAAATGATTACTGGCTTGGTCAGATCCAAAAATTGGAAATCTCAAACAGATGATCAAGGATTGGTTAGTTTTCCACACCTAGACTTTTCTTTTCTTGTTTGAATGCATACTTCTAGGCATTTTTGATGTCCTTTGTTACTTTTTGTAGAATTATTGTAAGTTTACTAGCCTAGAGCTTGACTTATTGATTTAATATATCTGTTTTGTGAGGAAGCCGCCTTTCTAATCTTAAGAAAAGGAAGCCACATACTGTATATATATTTGAAAATTTCTGATGCTAGCTTTACTGTAACTTCACCTACCGTCCCAATACCATAGAGTTGATGATTTATTTTCTTTCTGAATTCCATGATCCGTTTATCATGGATACTAAGAAAAATAATAAAAAGAGATGTTCTATACCATTCATATTTGCGTGGCGCTTTAGATATCCTACCAGATACGTCAGTAATCCGACTACTTATAAAATTACGAATTCAAAAGTGCAAGTAATTAAATCAAGAATGTAAATGTATAGTATATTATATACGTTCTCAACCATTGATTCTTTAAATCTTATTTAATTAATAGCTAGATGTGAATCATCATATATATATTTACCGACATTTTGTTTTAAATAAAAATAAAATTGTCTCTGGATTGCAATATTTTTTTCCATAATGAATCTTTTGAAATAGATAGCAGATGAAACAATACCAATAGGAGATAAAAAAACAAGTCTGGTCGATATTTGTTAATAAATTAATCAATATATTTTCTCAAATAGATCGACCAAAGATATCTTTTGTTTAACATTTTTTACTGAATCATACCATTAGTCATTTGACATGATTTTTAACATATTTATTATTCCTCATTGATAATGGGTTGGGAAAAAAACAATAATATTTTTAAATAAAATTTGCCCAGACAATTTGACGTGCACGATTACTATATATAGTAATATAGGTTATTAATATTATACATAGACGCATAAAATTTAAATAAAATATTGTTTAAATATGTTGTTTTCATACACTAACAAGTACAGAATATTATATTATACAAATAATAATATAATTTTTTAAAGTTTAAATTATTGTGGTATTTTTTATAGTATTTGATACTTATACATACCGACGCAGCATACATACATCTCTACTTGCGTGAGTACGCATGCACCCATAAGTCTATAACCCATTGTCCCATTCAAATAACCATAAAACAATTGAAAGTGGGACCCATGTCATCTAGTATATAATAACACCGATCCGTTGCGAACTACGTACAAGCAATTTGAAACATCTCTCTTATCCTTACAAATTCAGTTGCTATGGCATCCTTTCTAACTTTGCACTCTTTCTGCCTCTTTTCAATACTATGTGCTGTCACAGCCACAGCAACTCATTGCGCCAGTACAGAAAAGCCTATGACCCATTTCCGTTTCTACATGCATGATGACTTCACCGGCTACACTGGTACAAAACCAACTGCCATGCGCATCATAACCATGCCAAAATTGTCAATCAATGATACATCGCCTCGTACATTCGGTGATGTGGCGGTGTTAAACAACCTTCTGACCAAGGGCCCCAGCCATGAGTCCGAACTTATTGGCCGGGCCCAAGGATTTTCGGTGAGAGTGGCAGATGGTGGACTTGTCAATGCTTTAAGTTTACATTTGGTGTTTGAGCATGGGACCTTTGCTGGGAGTTCGATATTTATTCAGGGGAGGATTCCTTTGAATGAGCCAGTACGAGAGTCGGTGCTGGTCGGTGGTACCGGCCAATTCAGGTTTGCTAGGGGTTATCTAATATCTGAGAACTACGACTACAATCTCGTCACTGGCGGTGTTGTTGAAGTTAACGTCTATGTTATGTAATGCATAGGTAATTTAATATTTTCCTCTCTAGCTTCAAATAGGATATAGCTAGCTAGCTGCGCATACTGATAATATATATTCTTGATTTCATTTCTTGCAGGTAAGCTATGAGTAAATAAAGGGTTAGAGAGCATATATGCGTATTGCGGTCATCTTGTGTACATTCAAGAGAGCTGGGAATAAAGTCTATTTTGCCAAGACAATTAGAAATAATATTATTTTGAATAAAGCAGTTTGATGTATTGATGATGTTTATGTTTGCCTTCGGCATCTATTCGGTTACTTTTGTTTTATAAAAGTTCATGTGTATTCTCAAAAAAGAATAATAAATAAATAAATAAAATCATGTAGTTTTCTATACTGTTGGAAATGCTATTGCGTACTGGTGATTTGCACCAATCAATTTTTGCACGACCGGTAAGACAGCTACTATAAACAATTTGGGCCTAATAAATCCAGCCCATAATTTGCTTTCATCTCAATCAATATAGGTCTTTATTTTCTAACCTCTCAAGAAAAAATAAGGTGTTTATTTTCTAATCGAGATCCAAAAGACCACAACTTTGGCACAAGGACGAATAACAATACAACGCCAGAGTTTACGAAATGATAGTATAACAAAATAATCATGTGCATAGAAAGAGAAAAATGAAAAATAAATCTTTTAACAATGATTAACATGACCTATTAATTTGCAATTGCCGTGACAAAGCTCTCATGTACTAAAGTTTTCCTATTTTTCCTTCTAATAACGAAATTAAAAAGGTAGAATACAGGGTCCTGTTTAATATTTGATTCCGTCAACACAGGGTCCTTCCCCAGGCTGAAAACAGCATTTACTTGAATATAGTTTGATATAACACGTCTTGCTTGTTTGTTTTTATATATTTTTTTTCTCTATAAAAAAGTAGCAATTAACTTTTCTTAAGTATGCACAATATTAAACTGTTATAAAACTGGCAAAATTTTATGCAATAAGATATAATAACCAGTTTTCACCGAATAAGGAAAAATCTCTTATGCTCAGCCTCTGATTGTAGCTAGGGTCAAATTAATTAATTAGCACTTTTGTTATAGCTGACTCATTTGTCAGATATTAAACTGTTTACCAATATGCTCAAACTTCCATTAAATCATTATTGAAACGGACAAACATCTCATTTCCTCACCACAATTAATACTATGCTCCCTAATTTGGGATTTTAAACCTCTGGCACGTAGCTTCTGGGAGTTTCAAAAGTAATAAATTGATATCTCGTCTTTTTTGGAGTAAAATAATAATCAAATGCATTACACTAATTAGCTCCACTAATTAAATTTACGAGAGCTACCAAGTACATTTGACAAATCATAATTACATATTTCAAAACCAGAGCCTTTTATAGATATTTAATTTGAAAAAAAAAAGTTAGAAGTCTTGTCCCGCAATTTATCATAACAGAATAACTAAAATTAAAATTTTCATAATTAAATCCGTAGTGATTTATGTCCACTGGACTTAACAACCCTTTGTATTAGAGAAAAAAATTCAACTATTTGGTTGATGGATCAGAACAAAAGAACAATAATTTTGTTGTCATTTAGTAATTGCTGATTCCCAAGTCGATATAATTAAGAATATAAGCCAACTGTTTGCCTTTTTTAGCATTTGCCTCCAACATATGAGATCGCAATCAAGATGGATTCGTTGAGCAAGAATATGGAGTTCAATTATTGCATTTATTTGTTTTAATTAAAAACACACTATTTTTTTATGAAGGATATTGATGCACATATGCATGCCACCTTCAAGATTTCAAACATACCATAGCGAATCAAACCGTAATGAACATTTAGACCCTGATCAAAATCCTTTTTTTTTGTTTTATTTGTTATATGGGATTCTTTTCAATACAAAAATTTTTATCAAAATGAAGGAATTTAGTGTCATTTGGTTGAAATATTTATGTAATTAGATCCAACCTGAGAACTCAATTCAAATGAAATTCCGCATAAAAAAAATTATTATATATGATCAAAACTTTAGTATAATTAAGTCCTGAAAAACTTAATTAGAGCATTAGAGCCCAAGAGGAAAATATTGAGAACTCAAAACAATATATCTAACATCTGTGCACAAAACAAAATACTGAAATTAATCAAGTTATCATAATAATTGTGATAACGCTTTTTTCTATTTGTAGTAATGAAATTTATATTTAATACAAATTAATGGTTTTTTTTTTTTTTTTGAAGAAGGATGGAGGTCTTTGTCATCCAACAAATTAATGGGTTTATTATAGTCTTTCATCATGCATGTTAAAAAAGACATTCTTTACTGAAAATTTATAACTGTCAGCCGAGGGCTAATCATTAACTTCTGAGCCTAGTTTGAGGACACTTTGATTCTGTAAAGTCCTTTCAAATTTAGAGCTAAAAACCATGATTTTAGTAATGAATAAAACTAACTCACTCCTAATTGTAGTGACAAAGACCATTTGTCTCCTTTTTCTTCATCTGAACAAAGAGTAAAAAACTATTGTTGTCTTTATAAACCATTTTTCCACATATTTTCAAAACAAATTGAAAGGAGGCAGGTGATTAGTTAGTTGGATCATCTGCATGCAATCCATGCAATTTTCGTGTACCCAGTTCGATATATTGACTCCTGTCTTGCTGAATATTTCCCTAATGTAAAACATGTTTGATTCTGGGACCCACATTTCAGTAACCCATTACTATTTAATCCAAAAAAAAAAACACCGAATATAATCTGTATTTTTGTTACTGGGACTTCAAATAATTTAGATTTTCTTGCTTCACAACATCGCTTTCAATCACCTACTTAACAAACACCTTGATTCCAAATTAATTGTAGTGGTGGTAGCCGGTAGAAGTTTAAAAATGTCGCGTTCTCACACCATGTCCATTCTCTACATGATTTGTTAAAGCCTTCAAGGTTATACCCACTATTAAATTAATGAAAAGATAGGAGCTTGACTCCTATTTTTCGTCAAAAAAATTGTACCAACTAAAGCAAAGTAACTCTTTTAGTTTTAGATTATATTTCCTAATTCCTACCCATCTCCACTTTCCAAAGGGCAGAACCTACTGGATCTGTACTGTATAGTACACCCATTTTAATCCGCATCAACACTTTATATTTAAAATATAAAAGATAAAATAAGAAAAATATCAACATCCCAAAACTTAAATACCCAAATCTCCATTTGGCTTACAAGTTACAACCTTACACTTTTTATTGCCGTGGCTCCCTCTTTTCTCCACCTCTTGCTCCTTTCATTAACACCTATATAATGCTAATCAAAGCTAGTGCCGATATATTACTAATTCGTCTTCACACAACACATCATGATCTTCATTTCTACTTACACGACACGGTCAGTGCTGGCTCGAATCCAACAGCAATCCAGGTCACCACAGGCCCGACAAAATTGAAGGGAACATGTGCTTATGGCTTTGGATCCATATTTATGATAGATGATCCATTAACTGAAGACCCGAAACTTACATCCCATGCCATCGGCCGGGCCCAAGGCTTCTATCATACTCGGGTCTATCAGGCACCGAGTTGATGCTAAGTGCCAATATTGTGTTGAGTCTGTTGACAAGAGGAGATTATAATGGAAGTACGATTACAGTATTTGGAAGGTATAATTTTGCAGATTCAGTGAGAGAGCTGCCTGTGATTGGAGGTAGCGAGAAGTACTATTACAGTATTTGGAAAGGATAATTTCGCAGATTCAGTGAGAGAACTGCTAATTTAAGCACAAAATGTAAGGAGGTTTAGAGTCATAAGCTTTGACTCAGTTACTAAACAAACATCCTCAGAAATTTTGTAATTATATATGAACCTAACTTAATGAGTAAAATACTACGTTCCATAGCCAACATTATAAAACCATTTTGTCAATCACTTGCGCTGAAAATAAAATGCATGCGGTACATAATTATGTTGGCCTATTTGGCCTAGATATTGAAACTAAGGGTTTGTGTGTTAGAGGAAGAGAGAAAGAAGAGAGGAAGAAGAAAGGTGGTTGCTGCCCACTCTATTGATTTTCTTAATTTTTCTTCAACAATTACATGATTTTTTGTCACACATATGTGGATCCCGTATTAGGCCTTACATGGGCCATTTACAACATCAAAACTAGTCCAAACACATATCTAAACATATCCAAACAAGGTCCAATAGCTATACTAACTATTAGCCTACTATTTTACCATCCTATTACACAAATACTAACTTAAAACATTAATTTCAACACTCCCCTTAGGCCCTGATCACAATCCTTTTTTTTAACGTATCATTTCAATTCATTGAAAAATTCTTGATCATAATGAGCGGATTTGGTGTCATTTGGTTGGGATTCCTATGTAATTAGGTCTAACGAAATCCTATGAAATCTTACGAAATCAATTCAAATGAAATGAAACGAAATCCCGAGTAAAAATCATTGTGTTAATGTTTTTGTTCCATCCCCAACAATTCTCTAAGATACACAAATTTATAACAAGGAAGTGCTTTGGTGAAAATATCCGCCAATTGGTCACCGATCTTCACATGCTTGATCATAACCTCTTCATCTTCCACCATCTCTCTAATGTAATGATGCTTGAGGTCTATGTGCTTTGTTCTTTTATGAAACACCGAATTCTTCGACATTGCAATTGCCGACTTGTTGTCACAAAAAAGAACCGTGGCCATATCTTGTTTCTCCCCCATATCTTCTAAAACTTTCCTCAACCAAACCACTTGCTTAGTTGCTTCACTTGTAGAAACATATTCGGCTTCCACGGAGGAATGTGCTACCCTCTCTTGTTTCATTGATCCCCATGAAAAGATACCTGACCCGAGTGTAAAGCGATACCCGGATGTACTTTTCATGTCATCCAAACCACCGTTCCAATCGCTATCACAATATCCAAACAACTCAATATCTTCTCTTTCATTTCTCTCAAACATGAGACCATAGTCTTTGGTACCTTGTATGTACCTCAATACTCTCTTTGCAACACCATAATGTATGTTACTAGGTTGATGCATAAACCTTGATAACAATCCTGAAGCATACATGATATCGGGTCTAATAGTAGTTAAATACAACAAACTTCAAACCAAACTTCTATATTGTGCTGCATCGGCATTCCCACTACCATCATCTTTCATCAATTTCTCATTCACCAACAATGGTGTCTTTACCGGATTGCAATTTTCCATCTTGAATTTAGAGAGAATACTTTGGGCATACTTCTTTTGAGAAATAAACACACCATCTTCCATTTGATCAATTTCAATACCCAAGAAATAATGTAGCGTACCCAAATCATTCATCTCATATTTTCTCATCATGTCATTCTTGAATTCATGCATCATTTTCTCATCATTTCCGGTAAATATTAAATCATCAACATAAAGAGAGACAATAAGCATACCGGTTTCATCATGCTTGACATAGAGTGTTGGCTCGCTAGGACTTCTCTTGAATCCTTTTTTGCTGAAGTATCCATCAATGTTTCCATACCATGCACGGGATGCTTGCTTTAAACCGTACAAGGCCTTCTTCAACTTGTACACTTTCTCTTCTTCACCTTCAATTTCAAATCCCTGTGGTTGCACCATATACACCTCTTCTTTCAATACTCCATTCAAGAAAGTCGATTTCACATCAAGTTGGTAAGTTTCCAACCTTTGTGTGCGGCCAATGCTATCAACATACTTATTGTTTCATGCCTTGCCACCGGAGCAAATGTCTCTTGATAATCAATGCCAAGTTATTGTGAATACCCTTTGGCAACTAACATTGCCTTGCACTTTTGCACCGAACCATCCGGATTCGTCTTTGTCTTATAAATCCACTTCAACCCAACAACATACTTCTCTTTTGGTTTTTTAACCAACTCCCAAGTCTCATTTTTCACAATCATTTTTATTTCATCTTCCATAACATTTCTCCAAACCTCCTCTTGAACCGCTTCCTCAAAGCTTTCGGGTTCAACAACAAAAAAATTGCATCTTTCATACACATCACTTAACCCTCTCAATCTTATCAGAGTTGAGCTTGGAGTAGAGGAGCTAGACCCAATATGTGTTGTAGGAGATTGTGGTTGCTCTTCTTCTTCTTCATCATGGCTATTTTCACTTGCACAACTTGACCCTTCTCTTGGATCATCTTCATGTACCATCATTGGTGCAATTTCTACTCCTTTTTCTTTCCAATCTCACTTGTCTTTCTCATTGAAAATCACATCTCGACTTTCAATCACTTTGTTTCTCTTCAAACTAAAGAGCCTATAGCCCTTTGATTTTGTGCTATGTCCAACAAACACACATTTCTCACCTTTGTCTTCAAGTTTGTTTCTCATTTCTTTTGGAACATGAGCATAACAAATTGATCCAAATACTTTCAAATGATTCACCGATGACTTTCTACCACCGGACCATGCTTCAAATGGTGTCTTGTTCTCAAACGTCTTTGTTGGACAACGGTTCAACAAGTAAACCGCCGTGTATGTTGCCTCCGCCCAAAATGACAATGGCAACCCTTTCTCATCCATCATGGTTCTTGACATCTCCACAATTGTTCTATTTTTTCTTTCCGCAACTCCATTTTGTTTCGGTGTAAAACCGATTGTCACTTGACTTTCAAGGCCAATATCCTCACAAAACTTATCAAACTCTTTAGAGTTGTACTCACCACCTCTATCACTTCTCAATTTCTTAATTAACTTGCCACTTTGTCTTTCAATCATTCTTTATAATTTCTTAAAAATCGAAAATGCTTCTGATTTTTGTCTCAAAAAATAAACCCAACACATTCTTGAGAAATCATCAATGAAAGTGATAAAGTACCGATTACCTCCATGAGAGTTAGTGCTCATCGGCCCACAAATATCGGTGTGAACAAGCTCCAATAGTGCCTTTGCTCTCCAAGCCTTCTTTTTTGGGAATATCTCCCGATGTATCTTACCAAGAGCACATGCTTCACACACATCTTTCTTTTCTTCAATATTTGGCAAATCATACACCATGTTCTTTCTACTCAACAACTTCAAGCTTTCAAAATTCACATGCCCAAGCCTCTTATGCCACAACCATGACACATCTTCAACATTCACTTTCAAAGCAACACCACTTGCGGGTTTGAGAGAAGAAGGAAGTTTCTATGCCGCTCCATATTCACCACGGCCATCAACTCTCTCTTGTTTTCAATCTTATCATAAATCTTACATGTCTCCCCCTCAAAGTGAACCGCATGACCATGCTCAATTAATTGTCCAACAATAAGAAAATTTTGAGCCAAATCCGTTGATGTACGGTTTTCATACTCGATTTCCAACCGGTTTAAGCCCTAAATTAATACCAAATACAAGTGTTTTTACTTTATTTTGCTAATTTTTAGGTTGTAGAAAGGTACAGCCGTAGCCCGGCAAGTTTTATTTCAGGTTCATCACATTTTGCGGCACGACAACAGAAGATTGCAGCTAAGGAAAGAAGAAATGTGCACTGGAACGGACCTGCCGGCAGGACGAACCGCCCCAACCTAGAAGAGCAGACAACCAGGCATGAGCAGCAAGGACCAGCCAACATAGGTCGCCCAACCAATCGGACGGATCGTCCAGACCAGTCAGCCAGCCCATGCAGCAGACCCAGCCAAGGCCAGGCTGGAACGGGTCGCCCCATCATCCAGGCGGACCGTTCCAGTAATTCCAGCATTGTCCAAAATAGCAAGTCAGATCTGCCTGTCGGTTTCTTCTAAGTTTGGACCTTCCAGAAGCACGTTTTCACGAACTCCACAATTAGAGACGCGCTTTCTTCGAGTATAAAAGCTATGGCCTGTCTCCAGAAGAGGGATTAAGTCAGAATTCTAGGGTTTTAGCCTCTCTCTCAACTCAGCAAAGGAGACAACTTCTTGGACGATCCAACCTCACTGGAGCGCACCGCCCCAGATCTCAGGCGGACCGTCCCAGACAGGCCAAAGCGACAGAATTGTGGAGTTTCTAGCAGTTTTCTGTTGTAACTTCTATTTTCTCTTTTATTTTGCCATGTATTTGATGAAACCTGATCTATTTAGTATGAATTTGCTAGAGTAGTTTAGTTTAGGGGCTATTGTTGAGAACCTTTTCTTTTATGTTATTTGTTGAGTCTAATCTTTAAGTAATTAATTAAGTTAAGTTTTATTATTTATCTTTTGTGATTTAATTGCTTTACTTTGTTGATTTGCTTTACTTAACTGCTTTAATTGATTATCTCATCAAACAAAGTACACATTCAATAAAACACTTAGGTAGATAATAGATCGAAAGATTGAATCAAGACTTGAGAAATCAAAGTTTTAACTTAAGATCGAAAGATAATAAGTTTGCCTAGACCCAAAAGATAAACTAAATACCCTAAATCAAGGAACGAAAGTTGAAGTTTAGGAGTTTAGAAGTTTAACGTTTTAAATCAAAGTAATTAACCTGAACGAAAGTTAGAGTCTAATTATTGGTTTAGTAATCGTTTAAACTATTTAAAACACTTAATTAATTATTTAAAGGCATGACAAAACAAGTATTAGTCTCTGAAACGGGCCGTCCCAAGGTTAGAACGGACCGTTCGACAGGGGGCGTTCTAACCTAGAACAGGCAGTTCCAGTACGCCATCCTAAGTCAGAACGGACCGTGCCAGACATGGAACGGACCGTTCTACTTTTGACAAGTTAAATAAATTGTTTGAAACCAAAAAACCCTAGTTTTATCAAATAAGTTTTTCTCCGCGTTTTGTTATTTAGAAAGTTATTTATTTAGAATTTTTGAATTGATTTTACTTATATTTTCATTTAATTAATTGTTTCTTCAAAAATATTTTTATTAAACTTAGGATTTAATTGAGATTGATTTATATAATTTAGAAATTGAATATTCCGTCTCCGAGGATCGACCCTAGGCTTACTCAACGATAAATCGTGCGCTTGCGATTAAAATTTGGGTAGGATTTAGGTAAAATATAGTATAAGCTAGAACTCATCATCCATCACAAGTGACACATCATGAATTAGCATCCTTCCCTTCTTGGAATTAACAGCAATCGAGCCTTTTTCCTTTGACTTCACAACCGCACCATTACCCATTGTGATTTGAGTAGTGGTTGTCGTGTCAAGCTTGCGAAAGATTGACTCATCACCAGTCATGTGATTGCTACACCCGCTATCAACAAACCATACATCATCTTTCTTTTCAACCGCTGTTTGGCATGCATAAAAGGTGCTACCATTAGGTCCACCATCGCTTTTCTCCTCGGTGTAATTGGCTTGCTCTCTATTCTTGTCTCTACAATCTTTTTGCTTATGGCCATACATCTTGCAATTGTAACATTGAGGTTTACCCTTGTTGTAACAAGTTTCTTCCAAGTGACCGGGTTTCTTGCAAAAATTACAAAAGTTACCATCACCATTGCCTCTACCTCCTCCTCGGCCTCGGCCTCTACCTCGTCCTCTTCCATAATTACCACCCCCACGAGATGTTTCTCCTTTATTTGTATTTTGGTTAGAACCCTCTTTCACATTCACCTTTGTTTGGAAAGCACTTTCAAGAAAGATATCACCATGCCTACTCAATCTTTGATCATGCATCTCAAGAGAAACCATCAAGTCATGAACACTAAGTTTAGAGATGTCTTTGGTTTCTTCAATTATGGACACAATATTGTCATATTTGGAGGTAAGACTAATCAAGATTTTCTCACAAACCGCCTTATCAGTCATATCATCACCGAAGCTTTTAATTTGGTTCATCAATTCAATCACTTTTGAAAAATACTCATTTAAGGTCTATTTCTTCATTCTCAAATTTTGGAAATCCCTTTTTAGAGTCAAGAGTTTTACCGCTCTCACCTTGTCGGTTCCTTGAAACTCCCTTTGTAAAATATCTCAAGCCTCTTTAGACGTCTTTGCCCCAATTATCCTAGGAAAGAGCTTGCGGAAAATACCTTGTCGGATGCAAAATATAGCCTTCGCATCTTTCTTCTTGTTCTCCTTCTCCTTCTCATCGACTATCACGGTGGTAGTCTTGACGTTGCCAAGTGCATCCTTCTCCTCCACAAGTTTTGGAGGTTTCTCAACAAACCCTTCTTCTACAATGTCCCACAAATTTTATGAGATCAAGAGAGTCTTCATCATGATACTCCAATAGTCGTAATCTTCTCCGTCGAAGACGAGTTGCGCACCTCGCGCTGGCCATGCATCTCCTTGCAACGCCATAGAACTCTCCTCAACTTCCATTTTGATTTTTCCACTTCAATAGATGAATCTCACTTGCAATCTCACCTCAACCTACGCCCTGATACCACTTATGTTAGCCTATTTGGCCTTAGTTTCAATATCTAGGGTTTGTGTGTTAGAGGAAGAGAAAGGTGGCTGCTGCCCACTCTATTGATTTTCTTAATTTTTCATCAACAATTACATGGTTTTTTGTCACATATATGTGAATCCCGTACTAGGCCTTACATGGACCATTTAGAACATCAAAACTAGTCCAAACACATATCTAAACATATCCAAACAAGGTCCAATAGCTATACTAACTATTAGCCTACTATTTTACCATCCTATTACATAAATACTAACTTAAAACATTAATTTCAACAAATTAAATATGCAAATGTACACATACCGTCGTACATACACACACATATATACATACATACATACATGCATACATACATACATATATATATATATATATATATATATATATATATATATATATATAATATCTATTGTGAACCATGGTTCATTTAGGACTCCGTGAACCATGACCGTTTGATCAATGGTTTTGTAAATTGACAAATCTAAATTAACCAATCCAATATATATATTGAAATCTCATAGCAAACCAAATTTTACAATTTTTAAATTTTTTTTACTATTTTTTTCGAATTTTTTAAAACTTTCCATTTTTGGACAATAATTAGTGAATTATCGTCCAAAAATGGAAAGTTTTAAAAAATTCAAAAAAAAAAAATAGTAAAAAAATTTCAAAAATTGTAAAATTTGGTTTTCTATGAGATTTCAATATATAGATTGAATTGGTAAATTTAGATTTGTCAATTTGCAAAACAATTGATCAAACGGTCATAGTTCACGGAAGACTCTATCAACCAAGGTTCACAATAGATATTCTCTATATATATATACACGAGCACATTAATTATTGATTATGATCGCCAATGCGGACATACAATGAAGGAATATTGCTTACTAACGCACATTCTATTCACTCCGTACAAAAAAAACTAATTAAGACACGTGATTTTGTAATTCAAAAAAAAAAAAAAAATTAAGGAAGAATAATAGCTAGAGAGCGCTGCCTCTGTCTGACCCATCCTTTGAAGACAAATCTTGGACAAAAACAAGCGATAAAATTGGAAAGGGAAGGTGTGGACCGCTGTCGCCTGGCTCACTCATCCGTTGAAGTCTTAGTCTTGGACAAAAAAGAAGCGAGAAAAGTGAAAAGGGAAGGTGTGGGTTCAAAGTAAACTTTCCGAAATTCAAAAATTTAATAAATTTTATCCAAAATTGCGACAAAATTTTCAAAAACAGGTAAAACTTTTGATACCATACCACCTTCCTTGTGTCGCAGACATTTCTTGTTTCTACGCGCAGGTTTGTTTGGGAGGACACTCTGACAAAATGAGTGTAATAATTGGATTGGCGTCTTACTCAGGTGGTTGATCAGTTCCAGATACAGATCCCTATATATTGATTTCATTTCATCTATTACTTAACTGATATTCTTTCTTCAAAACAAAATTAGTTAGCTGATATTCCTCGTGGGCTATTGCAAACCAATAATTGCATGTCTACTTAAGAGCGAGCAATAACTAGCAAAATAATTATCTTTAATTATTTTTGTAAAGTATTACTATGCAGAAAAATCAGCCAAGTTCAAATGGTTGTAGAAATTATCTAAGCATCCAATTAAGAACAAATTATACTATTCAAAAGTTTGTTTGTTGTTTATATATATAATATACTACTCAAAAAGTATTTTTTCGGATTTGACTCAATTCCTTTTTCTCACTTTGATATTCAATAATTTTCGATCGCTTTCCAAAAAAAAATTATTTTGTTTATTTCGGTTGAGTTAGATTTGGTAAGTTCGAATTGAATTTTATATTTCTTGACTTAACTGACTTACTCCGTTACTCGAAAGATTTTTAAGTCTAGATATTCATTAAATTTTAGAACTTTCCAAAATTGCATGATTTTCACAATCTGTTTCACGATGCAACCGGAATACGAAAAAATCATTTATTTTTTTTTAGAAAATGATCGAAAATGATCTGACTATCAAAGTGAGAAAAAAAAATATCAAATAATGAATGAAGTCTAATTTCTATACAGCCTAAAACTGTTTAAATCAAAATTTACTTTTAAAGAATATATGATCTGATAAAGCAACCCTAAGAATGGAAACTAATTAATTAGTTTGATTATTGCCTAATCAGTTTTGGCAGCTGATTACTCCAAATCAGCAAATTGTCCACCAAATGTATGTATATATATGACGATTTGATCACATACAATGACTAGTTCTCCGGCAAATCAATTTTACCGGCCATTTTTTATATATATGAGTGCCTCTTTTTCTGAAATATCCAAGAATTAAAGAGAAAAAGTAAACATATGACTGCCTTTCAAGTTTGAAAGTGCAAAAATTTTGTAGCCTATTGCCGATCGTGCATTGACTGATGCATTTCACAAGCTCAAAGTTGTTGCGAACGTATGAATGACATGGTTTCATTGCTCATTTAGACATTTTCTGATGCGTCGGTATAGAGTAAATAGTTCTTGCATAGATCTTTATTCTTTTTTGTTTTGAAACAAAATTCTTGCAAATATTTTTTAATTAATGATAACTTTGATTGGTGCGGAGCTGAGACGGTCTTCCTGAAATCTATTTCAGTTTTTCTCACTCGATATGCTAATGCTAATTTAAGCACTCTTATATAGTGTTATTCCGCTATTAAATTTGACCCACGTGCTATATATCAAATTAGCCTCTTATTTTAGCCCATTTTCAAAACTACCGATCTGCATTTGATAATCTTAATTTTCACACCAAATAACGCGATATTTTACTATTTCAATATTTCAATGGTTATCGGATGAGTCGATTAAGAGTATTATTCTTCTGAATCCTAGAAAAAGAATTGATTTAAATAAAAATTTCGAAATGTAAATCAAATTAAGCACTCAGATCGACTATTTGAATCTTAAAATCAAAATTTAATTATAGCTCTTAGGCTGAATGGTACAATGACTAACACAATATTTTATACGTGCAACAATTCACATTCGCAGCACAATTTTGTACGGATCATGTAAAAAAGATCACAAGTTCACAACACAAGAAGAATACATCATTTAAAGAACAAGGGCTCGTTTGGATGGCACCGGAATAGCTTAATCCTGAGAATAGCTTAATCCCGGACTAAAAATTTCATCCAAACGGAAGTGGACTAAGATCGGAATAGCTAATCCCAAGAATAACACAATTTCCAACAACACTCTTCCCAACAACACTTTTCTCTCTACTTTTCACACTTTCCAACGCTATTCCTAAACTCACCATCCAAACAACATTCTTAGTCCCGGAATAGTACTCTTCCTACTAGTTCCGTGAATAGTATTTTTCCTCAAATTTAGTCCCGGATTAGCTATTCCTAGCCTAATCCCAACCCATCCAAACGAGCCCATCAGCAACAACTTGGTGCATATATATGTTCTCCTCATCCATACATTTTCAATATTTTTACTTTTTTCTTTCATAATTTGTACAGAAGAACAAAATAAGTTAATTAGAGAAAAAAAAATTCTACTGATATATATATCTTTTCCTCCTTTTTTTTTTTTTTTTTTTTTTGCCCCTCTTAACTGTTAGAGGATTACAGGATAAAACCACGCAACCGCCTTCCAATTCTATCCTGGCAGTTCCTCTGAACAAATTCCATTAGTTCATGCACCAACATTCACTGACCGTATAAATCTGATATTCTTAGTATATTAAATTATTCTTTCAATATTTTTGTCAGTTAATTACTAATATTTTATTTTTGTTACGATCAACATTAATTTTTCTTATTAAAGTATACAGTATTTTGGGATTTTGCTATGCAATAAGTAAAATGCTATTATGTCGTTTTGTTTTGCACAAAATCACAGGAGAGAGGGCAACAGTGCATAAGATCTCGGCCGAAAGATGGTGATAATTGTTCTGAAATAATCACTGTGAATCAGCTATTTGGGAACAGTTTGCATCACACTATCACAGAAAAACGCACTGTCGTCGATTCAACTAAAATAAAATACCAACTCAAAAGAAAGGAAAAAAAGGGATTAAGAAAAAAAAAAAAAAAAAAAGAGGGAAAGAAGTTTGCACAAAATCACGAACTGAGAAATGATTCCTGGCTTGGTCAGATCAAAACTGGAAATCGCATCAAGTATAACGTGCTGCATCTTTCATTTTTTTTTTTTTTTCGAGGAATGATTACTTTTCCACTTCTAGACTTTTTTTTTTTACACTTCCCGGCATTTTTTGTTGTCTTTTGTTACTTTCGTAGAATTATTGTAAGTTTACTAGACTAAAGCTTGACCTATTGCTTTAATATATCTGTTTTGTGAGGAAACCGCCTTGCTAATCTCAAGAAAAGGAAGCCACATTACTGTATATTTGAAAATTTCTGATGTTAGCTTTATTTTGACTTCACCTACCGTCACATTACCATAGAGTTGTTGATTTATTTTCTTTCTGAATTCCATGATTCGTTTATCATGGATACTAAGAAAAACAATAAAAAGAGATCTGTTCTAATCCTATACCATTCAAATTTTAAGATCGATGTCCTACCAGACATCTCAGTAATCCGACTACTTATAAAAGTACAAACTCAAAAGTGTAACCAATTAAATCAAGAATAATGTAAGAATATAGTTTATTAAATGTGTTCTCGACCATTGATCATTTAAGTCTTATTTAATTAATTGTTAGATGTGAATCATCATATAAGTTTACCGATTCTTTATTTTAAATAAAAATAAAATTATCTCTGGACTGCAGTATTTTTTCCATAATGAATTAATTAAAATGGATAGCAGATGAAATAATATCAAAAGGAGATAAAAAGCAAGTCTGGTTACAAAAGATATTTATTAATAAGTTAATTTATGTTTTCTCATTTGAGACTAAAGATATATTTTATTTAACAATTTTTACTGAATCATATCATTTGTAATTTTATTTTATTTTTAACATATTTATTATAACTTATTGATCATCAGTTGAGAAAAATAATAATATTTTTTAAATAAAAGTTTGTCCAGACATTTGGACGTGCGCGATTGCTAGTATATAGGTTATTAATATTATACATAGTCGCATAAAATTTAAATAAAATATTGTTTAAATATGTTGTTTTCATACACTAACAAGTACAAAATATTATATTATACAAAGAATCATATAACTTCTAAAATTTTAAATTATTGTGGTATTTTTTATAGTGTATAATACGGTACCTATACAAATATACGGACGCAGCATATATACATCTCTAATTGCGTGAGTACGCATGCACCCATTCAAATAACCATAAAAAATTGAAAGTGGGACCCATGTCATCTAGTATATAATAGCACCGATCCGTTGCGAACTACGTACAACAAGCAATTTGAAACATCTCTGATCTCATCCTTAATTACAAATTCAGTTGCTATGGCATCCTTTCTGACTCTGCACTCTTTCTGCCTCTTTTCAATACTATTCGCTGTCACAGTCACAGCGACTAATTGCGCCAGTACTGCACTAAAGCCTACGACCCATTTCCGTTTCTACATGCATGATGACTTCACTGGCTACACTGGTACAAAACCAACTGCCATGCGCATCGTAACCATGCCAAAATTGTCAATCAATGATACATCACCTCGTACATTCGGTGATGTGGCGGTGTTGAATAACCTTCTGACTAAGGGCCCCAGCCATGAGTCAGAACTTATTGGCCGGGCCCAAGGATTTTCAGTGCGAGTGGCAGATGGTGGACTTGTCAATGCTTTGAGTTTACATTTGGTGTTTGAGCATGGAACCTTTGCTGGGAGTTCCATATATATGGAAGGGCGGATTCCTTTGAATGAGCCGATACGAGAATCGGTGCTGGTTGGTGGTACCGGACAATTCAGGTTTGCTAGGGGTTATCTAATATCTGAGAACTACGACTATAATCTTGTCACCGGCGGTGTTGTCGAAGTTAACGTCTATGTGATGTAATGCATAGGTAATTTTATATTTTCCTCTATAGCTTCATATATAGCTAGCTAGCTGCGCATGCTGATATATTTATAATCTTGATTTCATTTCCTGCAGGTAAGCTATGAGTTAATAAAGGCTTAGAGAGCATATATGCGTATTGCGGTCATCTTGTGGTACATTCAAGAGAGCTGGAAATAAGTCTATTTAGCCAAGACAATTAGAAATAATATTATTTTGAAAAAGCAGTTTGATGTATTGATGATGTTTTCTTTGCCTTCGGCATCTATGTTCGGTTACTTTATCATACAAGTCGTGTATTCTCAAAAAAAATAATAATAAATAAATAAATCATGTGGTTTTCTTTTCCTCGTACGGTCGTACCACGACCAAAATCGTTACTGTTGGAGATTTGGAGTTGCTATCGCCACCAATCAACTGCACGACGGCACGACTGGTAACTGGTAAGACACAGCTAGTAAAAAATTTGGGCCTAGATAAACCCAGCCCATAATTTGCTTTCATCTCAATAGAGGTGTTTATTTCCTAATCAAGATCCACAACTATATATGGCACAAGTAGGACCGCAAACTCTAACGAAACGATCACCAAGCAAGCAACATATTGTTGTTAACCGTTCCGTTTATGACAGAAAAAAATTTTAATTTGTATTAACCATTTCGTTTCAAAAGACAATCGAAACGACCAATTAACCGACAATTAATTTTTATATATGTTTTTTTTATTTTGAAATTGTCAAAACGTATAATTGTGTTCGATTTGTTACTTTGACTATTAATTTATACTAGGTATGACAGTGACAGTTTAGCTATGCTATGTTGTTTTTTAGATTGAGAATAATTCAAACTATTTCGTAAAATTTCTTGATTTATTAAAGCAAGCAAAAAGGTTTTAAACTTATGCAATAAATTCAGTCTATTTTAGATGGTACTGGCACTCAATTTTACATGCATCACATATACATCAACTTGAGGGTTAAGGAATTTGGGATTACTTTCCGATTATGTCTTTATATATGAATTCTTACTGATAAGTAGTCACGTCTATAGCAATGTACTTTACACTTATAATCAGAAAAAATTAGATGGAATTTACTTGAGATGTTATGGAAAAGGCATATCAATTGGAATCAATAATGCATCATTAGCTATAATGGAAAATTTCGAACATTGACAAGTTCAATTCTTAATGCTAGAATTTCATTAAGAATATTTGTTCCATATTTAGAGCAATTATACAATCGCAAACAAAAATTTCATGAAGATAACTTGTCTTATTTAATATATCTCTGAGTTCAATTCTTAATGCTAGAATTATTATAAAACATTTTAATAAATCCTAGATGGCAAATTAAGAAAATTACTTTGCAGCCTTCAACCTTGTTTCTTCGTTTTCTCCTCGTCAGAGGAACATAAATTTTTTTTTCTTTTTAATTTAAACATTACTTAGAGTCCATTGCCTTCATGGAATACAATTCACCAGTGCCTTGTAGTTTACTAAGGGAACACTGAAAATAAAAAAATAAAAAAATTAAAGTTCTATTGTGTTTCAAGCTGCCAGCTCCTTGTTTGCAAGGTTATTATAGATTAATCCTTTCATTTAAGATTTAGATGACCTAGATTTTATTTAAGTGAATCTGAAGTACAAAACAAATCTTATAGTCTGCCACAGGCAACATCTCTATAATGAAGAATCGTCACTTTCAAGTACTTAAAGTGCAAACTATTCACCTATTTTTTAAAATCTACAATATTATTTTTCATTTCTTTCAAACACCCATAGATCTCTGTCAATTTTGTTATCCCAATAATGTATTCTTTATCATTTTGGAATTCCTACACTTCCTGCTCACAATATTGCTATACCAGCAAATGGCATGTATAATGTCAATACATGCCAGTATATGAATTGACCTAATTGAAAATTTAAGTAAAGTCATCAAGAAATAGTTTAATTCTGGCAGCCCCAATCTACAGTAATGCTCTCTCCAATGCGGGTCATCCGATTTTCCCTTGCTTGCGATGGATTTGATCGTTGCCGTCCGTGCCCACTATCCGTTTTTGCTCTAGATCTTCTGTCATCCTTTCTGGATCAGTTCCGTGCTGCTGATCTCTGCAATATGTTTATTGGATTCTTCTTCTCCAATCGATTCCCCTCTAAGACCCTTCGTCTCATCAAAGCCTCTCTCTCGAAACTTCCGTCTCTCCTTCTCCATACCCCCCCTCTCTCTCGCGCGCACGCTTTTCTTCTACATCCATCTCGCTTCTTCTCTGTCTCTCTCAGTAGTTGTCTGCGTTCAAGCCTTCGCCATAGCCTCACCGAGTGAACACTCCTTTTGCTCTCTTCTTCGGCGCCTGAAAAAAAAAAAAAGCAGAAGCATGAGGTGTAGCGATTGGGAGAGAAAAAAAAGAGGCGATCGGCGGCGACTCTGGATGAAGGGGCCAATTATTGTTGGCTCACAGTTTGTTTCGTATCAACACCCAAGATCAAAGACCCGCCTCCTTTATCTGATCTCGGCTCTTATTCCTCCTTTATCTCTTATTGAAATTTTTTGTTGCTCTCATTTTTTTCCGCTTTCAATTTTTGATTGAACAGAAGACTTGGTGATAAAGAAGCACAACAAACAACCATTTTTCCAAAAAGGTTTGTCATTTGAACACTTAGCTTTACATTTTATTTAATTGTTTCCATTAATCTCTTTGTTCTGTAACTTCCAATGTTGGATTTAACAGGAAGATTGTGGTTAAAAAGCACAAAGCAAATATCTTTTTTCTAAAAAGTTTTGCTATATCAACCCTTAACTTTAAGTGTCAAATTTGATTTCGTCTTTCTCCTTTCTTCCAAAAAAAAAAAAAGATTTCCTCTTTCTCCTATCTTAACTCTAAGTTGTCAGCAAATTGAAAATGTTTCTTCAAATCCAACAACAAAAAAGAAAAAAAAATATGGATTTTCATTAATCCTTGATGATGTACAATCTAATATTCAACCGTGTCTATTGGGGCCACACGATGCATGTGGTATCATGGACGAAAGAAATAATAAATCTATTTGGGTTGTAAGTTTCAGCATAAACTGTGTGTCTGAACAAAAAATTTGATGACTTAACTAAAATTTGTAACTTCTAAGCATATAATATTCATCAGTTTTTTTTCATAGGGTACTCAATTTTTTACATAGGTTACGTTTGGTTGGAGGTGAAGTTAGAGGAGTTAGAGGTTAAAAATTAGAAATTTTGAAGTTAGTGATTGATGGTAGTGAAGTTAGAAGATGTGGAAAGTTTGTGCTATATTGGAGTTAGAGATGGAAGAAAAAGAATAAAATATTAATTTATATATTTTTTTAATTAATTACATCTATTATAGTAAATATTATATTACTTATAATTATATTTCCATTAATATTATGATTACCAAATTATAATAATAATATTTATTATGTATCTTTTATAATTATAATTAATCATACTATTATAGTTATTATGAAAATTTTAATCACAATTAATGTTATAATTATTAATAAATATTAAATAATAATAATAATTTCTTTTATAATTATAATTAATCATACTATTATATTTATTATTGTAATTTTAATCACAATTAATGTTATAATTATTAATAAATATTAAATAATAATAATATTTAATTTTATAATTAATTTAATCAATTATAATATATATTATATTAATTATTATTATTTTATTATTATAATTATTTTGCCATTATATTATGATTGCAAAATTAATAATAATTATTATAATTAATTATAATATAATATTTATTATTGTAAATTTAATCATAATTAATGTTATATTTAAAATTAATGTAATGTTACAAAATAATAATAATTTTTTGTCATTTTAATATTATAATTATAATTTTTATTATGATTAGATGATAATAATAATTATAATTATATTAAATTTTTAAGTTGATCATGAGAACAAACTTCTCTAACTCAACATTTTGTCAAGTTAGAGAAGTAGAGTAAAGTTTGTACTAACTTCACTACCCTTGGGTATGTTTGGTTGGTGAGAGTTTGAAAGTTAGAGCTCTAACCTCAAGTTTGCTAACTTTTCATACAACCAAACTGGTACAAGCTAACCCATCCACTCTATGAGTCTGAAGTACTCCCAGTAATTGATCACTTAATTTATTATTTTTTTTATTGTTAATTTTTGCACATTTTCAGTTCTATTTTTTGTGTTGTGTTTGAGGATTGTGGATCTTCTTAGAAAAATGTAGCTATAAACTGTAGTTGCAACCTGTAATTTAACTTTTTTTGTGGTAGCAGTTGCATGGATAGTCTCTGACTCTCGAAGCAGCCAAGGCAGCAGGGCCAGATGACTTGAGAGCATTTTCTTCTCTGCTGAATTTGTAAGTTTTGTTTTTTTCTTTTAATTTTGAAAAGTCTGGATTTTCTGTTCTACTAGCATGGTTTAAGGATGTGTTGTTCATAGTATGTTTCAATTTATTTTCCCCTATTATTGTGGAATATAATTGCAACGCAATTGGCACAACCATTTCCATTTTATTGTATTTCCTAAATGGTATTGTATGTTCTTTAAAAGCCAAGTTATTTATGCACTACTACTTTGCCATATTTTCAGTTATTTTTTTATTTTTAAAGTCGTGTATTCATATTCTTTTTTACTTCCTATTTTTAATGGAAAAATATCACATCAGACTGACCGATACCAGCATATTTAAGGTTAAGCTGTAGTAATCACAATATAAGTTTAGACGTACCTTTTGTACAATCTGGAAGGAAGATTTAATTAAATTAGAGAATACTTAGGTTAATATAATGGTTCTAAAAAAATCATTTACTGCTTCACTGATCACTACCAGTATGTGTTACTCTCCATACTTCTTAGACACAGGATAGAAAAATAACTATCATTTGTCGACATGAATCAATCAGATTTCTATGCTAGGTTTTATATTTTTTAATCAGTAATTAAAGGAAAAGAAATAGAAAAAGATATAAAGATGAGCCAAATGCAGATGGATCAAAAGAACTAGCTCCATTTTCATTCTATTCAAATTTCCTTCTCAGATACATTGCTCTCCTCTTCTATTTTATTATTTTTTTTCCTTTTCGCATTTTCTTTCTAGGACTATATAAACATACGAAGGAAGATTGGAATTGTATGTTTGACCAATGCATTTAGAAACCCAATTCGTTAGAGTACAAATATATTATTTAGGAATAGTATGACCAAAGCATCTCTCTTTCTAGCACGTATACATGCCCCAGCGAATGTATTATGTATGTGTGTCCAAAGCACTCCCAGGAGGGGCTATCATTTTTGTCTTTTTTTGTGCTGCATCATGTGCCGCGCGGCACAGGATTTGGATCCAAATATTTAGCAGTTTCAACATCGTTGAAAGTTTCATTTTTCTGGCTTTAAATGAAAAATTATGATTTCTTGTTGGGTATATATTTTTTATGTCAAGAGTTGTGTTTTTGTCTTGAAATATTTCTCACACATATCCTTTGTTCATTCATATTATAAATTGATACTCTTTTATCTTGTATAGGCAACATAATGATTTTTATTTTGCAAGTACCAAACATCCTTAATTGATACGTTAACCAAATTCATGACACAAATTTGTCTAATACAAATTAAGTTTCATTCGTCGAAACAATCTTCTTGATTAAACATTTGACATTATCATTATTAAGATTTGAAATGCATAATAATAATAATAATAATAATAATAATAATAATAATAATAATTAAATATTTATAGAAGGATGTGGGAATGGGAGGAGATGAGCACGTGGCTAAATAGTCCTTATAATAACATAGAGATAATAATAATAATTGTAAAAACCCAAACCTTTTTAATTTATAATTAACTTAGTTAAACCAAAATTAATATTTTAATTAGTGTATTTTATTTATTTATTATCTTAAAGGACAACATCTCTCAATTTAAGCGCGAATTTTTGTTTAAAGTCCGATACAACTTTATTCTCGTCCATTCTGATAATTTTGTTGAGTAGAATTTGTGTCAAAATCCTAGTTTTACTGCTCGTTTAAATCAATTTCTAAATTTTCTTTGATCTGGACCGTTTGATCGAGTTTTAATTCGTTTGATTAATTTGAGCCGTCCGATCCTCTCCATTTCCCCCTTTATCTCTCTCTCTCTCTCATTTCGATCCGAACGGGTCACCGTTCCACCCGTTTCTCTGTTTTCTCTCTCTCTCCCTCGGATTCTCCTCTTTCTCTCTCTCGTGGCAGAGAGAATCGCGACTCTCGCGACTCTCGCCAACCACCCAACCCACTCCCGTCACCTCACCTCTCTGCCTTGGTCAAGACGACCCACGCTCCCTTGACCTCACCTAACCCGTCGCCTCAGCAGACCCCACTCCCCTCCTCTCCATCCGTGCCTATTTGACGCCACCCCATCTCCTCTCTCTCTCTCTTGCTCTGACCCACGAGACCCACAGAACTCAGATAAGAACAGAAAAAGAGAAAGGAAAAAGAAAGAGAGAAAGAGAAGGCGGAGGCTCGGTAGCCGGAGGAGGAGACGGCGGCTGTCGGCGGGGCTAGGCGACGGCGTTGACAGTGAGACCTTGGTGGTTGGTGGCTGGCTTTGCTCTTTTGCTTCCTTGTCCCTTCTCTGTTGGTACTGAACTCGAAACCCTAATTCCTATTTTCTTTGATTTTGTGATCTGTGTGCTGTGTTTGGCTTGATTGTGATTGAGGCATTGAAATGCTTGTTTTGAACTGTTGAGGCATGCTTGAAATTGAATTGTTGTTGCGATTGCTTGTCTGATCTGTCGAGTTGTTGAAATATGTTGGTTTGTGCGATGCCTCTGTTGAATCAGTGTTATGGCTTGCTTAGTTTGATTCCATGGATGTTATGTCGAGGCTTGCACCTGTGTTTGATCTGTTGGCTTGTTTGACGCTTGTTTATGTGATATGATGATTGAATGCTCGTGTCTAAGCTCTGTTGAGCGATTTGTGTGTTGTTCTCTGTGTGTTGGGCTCTGTTGGCTGTCGTTCAGGCTGTTCCTTTGCTTGCTTGTTGCTCTCTGGTCTTGTACCGGGCTGGTATAGGCTGGGTCAGGCCTTGTACCAGTCGGATTTCATCTGTGTCGCTGGCTGGTACCCTGTGTTCAGGTGCCAGGGACTGATTTGTGAACTTTTCCAACTTTTAGGACTGTTTCGTAAATATCTTTGAACTGTTTTAGGACCTCTTGGTAATTAAAACTGTTATTAGGGTCTGTTCTGTAAGATTTATGTAATTAAATTAGATCTAGGGTTTGTTGTGCAAAATTTCCTGTGTTGCGGGTCGGATTGCATTTATCTGTCGGGTTTCGGATTTGATCCCCGAAACCCATTTGTCTCTGGACCCGGATCCGTTATCTGACGGGTGGGGCCCTTTTTCCTGTCTTGTGGGCTCTGTCCCTTCTCCGTTTCCTGTGTGGGCCTTGCGTGTTTGGGCTGGGGTTTGCGTGTTTCCTCTCTGTTCTGGCCTGTTTGTGTTGGGCCTTGTGCTGTTCTCCTTTGGCCTGCTGGCCGTTTATTTCTGTTGGACCCGTGAGACATTTTCTGTTGGGCTTTGTATTTTGTCTGTGGGCCTGTCGGGCCTGTTCTGAATTGTTCCTGTGCTCTGTTGGATTTGTGTGATTTTGGGCCTCATTTTCTGGACTGGGCCAGGTCCGAAATTAATGCTTTTAATTGTGGGCTTTTGACAAATAAAACTAGAACTCGTCCCTTGACCCAAAAATCGAATTGTTAAGCTAAGTGGACCGAGAAATTGGTATTGGACCCGATTATAAATTGACGCCTTAAATTGGGAGATGATTAGATTGTCCATTATTTTATTTTCACTATCAGATACTATGACTATTTCGGACACGAATGATCCCAAAATAGATTTATATAAACTAAGTTCTATTTGTTGATTTTTGTATTTCGTATTTAAACGTTATTTATCTTTTTGTGAGTTTTAATTAATTATTTTCATACTTGAGCAAAACACTATTATAATTTAACTAAACTGTTTTTGTTTGAATTTTCGGAGTTTTTAATTAAACTTTTTGTCACGACTTAAACGCGTAGATTGGACTGTAGGAACTCGTCTTAACGTCTTCCTTCAAACCTGTTTTAGAGGAAACTTTGCCGAAATTTTATTTAAAAGTACTTCTTTAATTAAAGTAATATATTTTAATACTGAGTCCCCTTTTAAAATAATTAAAGAGTCAAGTCTGGTATAGTACCCTAGTAACCAGAACCTGTTGCTTTTTGAGGGTTAGTTTTAAGGGTCGTTAGCTTGAGTGTTTTGCCTAGTGTTCGTTTTTCTAAGTTAGACTTTGGTCTTTGGTCAGGTGACCAGCAGGACTACCCGGGTGTAGTTGAGGACTATCACCCAGAGTTCGAGGGAGGTGCAGCAGAGCAAGACTTCACCGACCCTCCAGCAGAGTAGCCAGCTCTACACTCTACTTTCGAGGTGTGGATGCCTTAGATTCTTTTTAAACTTTAGATTAAGGATTAGATCTTTAATTAGTCAGAAAGCATAGCATGTCATTAACACTAAGTAAACAGTTAAGAGCATTAATCAACAGATTAGTTCTGCACTTATAAGACATGTTTATTAAAATGATTAATCAACTAAAAAGGGCCCTAAATCAACACTTGCATCTGGTATGGTACAAGATAGTGAGACCGAGTGTCATAAGAGCGTTTTGATCGGGGTTTCCATTATCGGAAGATTGCACCCAAGTTCAATGCCGGTGGTCTTCTTATGATAGCGACCACGAGCGACGCGTTCTGATTGATCACTCAGCAGACCGACTGTTAGGCGGTACTGCGGTCACTTGGTAGTTATTCTTTTCTGTTAGGATGTTGTTTATATATTTCGCTTGTTTCGACTGGACTACGGGGTTGTTTGCCATCATTAGACTTACCTCTCGATCTCCACACGATCAGTTACCGGTACCGCGTATTCTGACCCACTCCTCGACGGGGGTGTGGGCTTGGAGCCAGTCTTCGGGACTCTTCGAGCTGGCCTTCGGGGCTCAGGAAGTTCTAGGCAAGGTCCATGTCATATTGGGAATTGTGAGATCTGACTCTGGAATTGTTATGCTTATGATTGACTACTGAGTGCGGGTGTTTGACTCTCTCGTATTAAATAAATTATCTATGTCTCGTATTATATTATTTATATACCAGAAATCCAGATACTTTGTATTTTCTTTGGGCATATCATGTAAATGAGGAAAAGCATCATGTAGTGTTAAGATCACCTAGACATGCATTAAGTAGGATTTAAAAGTATTTAACTTAAGTATGGTTTAGATCTGACTTTAGTTTAACCAGAATCTTGCTGGCTACCTTTTTTTTTTCGCACTGAGTATTCATGTACTCAGCCCACATAATTGCTTGTGGAGCAGGTTCAGGGTTGGCAGGAGTAGCAGAGGAGGACTTTGCAGAAGATCAAGCCGGGCTGGAGTAGTTTTCTTATTTAGTTGTTTTGTTTGTATTTGACTGGATATTTTGTTATGTATTATTATACCAGTCCTTTTGTTGTATGAACAAACAACCCTTATTCTATGTGATATTTTATTGTGACTTTTATTCTGTGACACTGTTTTATAGCCTTACGTGTGCACAGTAGAGTGTGTACATGTGGCGGGGTTGTCCATCCCGAATTACGGCTTGGTTCGGGATGTGACAATAATAATATTAAAATTAAATATTACAGAAGGATTACAGAAGGATTTGAGAATAAGAGGAGATGAGCACGCGGTTAAATAGTCCGTATAATAATAGGAGAAAAATAAGTATGAAATTAAGTTTAATAAGAGTTAATAAAAAAAAGAGAGAGGAAAGTGTAAGTGTGTCCCTTGTAAAAGAAAAGAAAAAGAAGAAAAAGAAGAAAAAGAAGAAAAAAAAAAAAAAAAAAAAAAAAAAGACGGGACACAATTGTTACGATTTACTACCGCACTGTATAGGGCCATAGTTTCGACTAGAAGGGACAGGGACGAGTTTTTAAAGTAAGCAGCCGAGTCTTATTAAGACTTCGATATAATCGGATGTCTCACGGGAGACGCTTGTGGGAGGTAGGAGGAGCTACATAAGGAGATATACAAACACATATCTAAACATTATGGCTGTGCTCCAGGAGGCGAAATTTGAAGTAGAGTAGCGGAAGGTAAGGGATGGGGTCGCCTTTTACTCGCTCCAACAAAAAAAATCGAGAGTAAAGGAAAGTGCTGCAGAGTGTGCTCGTTCCATCGAAGATCCGATTTTTGTTACTCCCAAATCGGAGTGTACAGCGAGTAACAGGAGTTAAATTACCTCAATACCCTCAGTGCTGCGGTTTTAACCCAAAATAAAAGGGCAAAATGGTCAACTTTTCATTCAAAGCATTCTTACTCTCTCTCTCCTTGTGCTTCACTCTGGAGCAAGTAACTTGCTCCTGTTACTCTCTTTCCGTCTCCTCATTTTCCTCTACTGACCTCTCCATCCCCTCCCCTTATTTTATTAATCGATTCCTGGAGCACAGCCTATGGGACTAATAACTCCGCTTTAAAACCGGAAACGGAGCCGGTAGGACGGTCGGAAGGTTATTAGGTTAGGAAGACGCAAGCCAGCCAGGCCTAGGGAGGAGGAGGACTGTTCTCCGCCTTTTCTCCTCTCCTCTCGTACGGGGTACGGCGCAACTCCTGCCCCTTCTCACAATCTCACCCCTCCACCTTTCCTTTCCGCCTAAACCCCAGCAGAGCAGCCTCTCCCTCCTCGCCTAGCAATCTCGTTGTTTCCTGTGCTCTCAGCCGAGGCGCGGCACACCAAGAGGAGATTGTTCGCAGCTCAAAGGCATATGAGAAAGATGACATCAGTGAACTAAGGTCTCACTGTTCTTACTGTAGGGTTTTAACTTCTGTTAACTCTTAGTTTAGCATTTTTATGGAAATGGCAATCCACTAAGGCCACTTCAAAATTTTCTTTTTTCTATTAAGAGAATCTTAATCATCACTTCTTCTCCTTATTTCTTGCTCCTTTCTTTGTATTTTCAATAACAGGAAGCAATCAAATCAAGACAATGCATATCTTGACAAAAGGAAAGAGAATAAGCTATTAGAGATCGAGTAAGTAGATCATACTTCATTTAGTACATTAATCAGGAAATTTTCTACCATTATTTCTTAACCTGGACTTATTTTTCTTCTTTTGTATAGATGAAATAAGAGATCACGAGTACATCTTTCATCTTTGAGGGTGTAAAACTGATTGAGGCAGAAGAAAGGGAATTAAGGTAACAATTTATTTTCCTCTCCTTTACAAGCACTTGGTTCTTGAATTATCACCTATAATAGTTGGATTGACCAATAGGGAGTTTGCTAGGACAAAGTTCACTCAAAAGGGTACAAAACTGTAGACCTTGGGGTCTTAAGGTGTCAGCAAAGTTGCAGGGATCTAGGATTTAATTTTTTTTTAAAAAAAAAAATTAAGAAAAGAAAACGAATAATTTAAACAGAGAAGGGCAGAAAAACTTGTAACATTTGAATAACTCTTTTCTATGTTTATTATCCTCCAGGTATAAGAAAAAAAATATATGAACTTGCCAAGAAGCATTTTGAGGATAATAGCACTGATGAGGTATCTGATTGCTTTTCAGCTGTGAACTTTATCTCATTTATTATTATTTTATTATTATGATTTCACCATCTAATGTTATTTTTTGTGCTCTTAACTTACAATTCTGTACAAAATGCCTGATGCGTGTGATGTAGATGGGGTTATAAATCAGGAGAACAGATTTTCTGTTGCAAAGCAGCGCTACAGGCCAGTCCCTTTAAAATTATACACTGTACACATACATGTTCATTCTTGCAGTCATTTCTTTCTGATATATAGTCATACTAGTTTTTCTTAATATTTTTGTTTTTGGGAAAGTATAGGGATCCTGAGGCTGTAGAAAAGATGAATCCCTTTCCTGAGCAGGAGGCCCGGGAAGAGCACCAAATTGGTATAATCTGTGTTGTTATTAACTTGTTTTCGATCAACTTTGGTGACACATGGGTTGGTTAAACAATTTTCCTTTGTTTTTATCAGGAAAAGCAACCCTCATATTTGGCTCTAAAAATAGGAAGAAAGCTGCTGAGGACTACGAGAAAGATAACATCATATTTTCGTTGAGCTTTGTCTTTATTAACATTTATGGGAGGATCATATATTTGACTGTACTTATCCTGCAATTTTATCTCTAATTAATTTTGTTATTGCAGTTACGTTTTTGAAGACAGACTGATTTTTTCAGAGTGTCAGTTATGGATGGCGTTGATGAGGAGCCAAATGAGGCTAAGGAGGCGAAAACTATTTCCAAAGGACTCCAGGTACTTCATTGAAACCTTTTACTTTTTGTATTATGTTATATTTTTTATTCATGTGGAGCTCGTTTGCATCTTGAAATGTTTATTTTGGGATCTAAATTTCAGGAGGAAAGAAAAACTCTTCCAATTTTCCCATATAGAGATGAACTTCTCCAGGCTGTGAAGGATCATCAGGTTTTTTACTTATTCTCTGTTTTTTTTTTTCCCGTTTAATTAGTTTTTACACTTCAACCACAACCAGAATATCTAATTATTAATTAGGCAGAAAACCTTACCAAAAATGAAAAAAGAAGGAAGGCATGTTGCAACACTAATGTTACACTGCAGACATCCCTAGAAGTGTCTGTATTTATTTCTGGTTTCTGGCTAAGCTCATAATTTTTTCCTCCTTGGTCCAATGCACATTGTATAACTGATTCTCTTTGAATTCCTTTTTTAAGGTCATAATTATTGTGGGATAGACTGGTTCTGGTAAAACAACACAAATACCCCAATATCTACATGAGGCTGGCTACACAAAACAAGGGATGGTAAGTTTCTGTATCTATATCTGGTTTCTGGCTTAGCTTGTAAGTCTTTCGACTGACATTATTTGGGCTGGTTAAGGTGTGTATTCTGAAGCTTGTCAATATTCTTGTGTCTTGGTAGAGAAAATAGTAAAGTTTTGAATATTTTAATTTCCCTTTGTTCAGTACAAATCTCCTTTGTTCTGTAGTTTTGGAAAGGAACTTATGCAACGAGTGAGTTGCATAGAAAGACTGGTAAAACTTGGAAAATAGATTTCGACCAAGATCTTCTAATACCAAATACCACTTTTAAGATCTTGAAAATAATTTTCAAATGTAATCCAGCCTGTCTTTTAATGTGATGGGTTTACTGACAACTTCTCTTTTTGTTCTGTTCCTGACAACTAAAAGTTTATTTATGTTTTCTTTTTTTTTTTCTTTTTTTATTTTTGTGTGCTTGTAAGAGAGTCAAGATTGAAAAGTGACAGCCTGCTATGTTCAAGCTTAAGGCTGTCGCGACCTCGACGGTCAAGTCTGACGGTCTCCAGCCACCAGAGCAGGTGAGGTGAGGTGACGTGACGGTCTTAGTCTTTGTTCCCCAGGGGCCTCAAAACCAACCTCAGAGAGCTTTACTTCAACAGCTCAACTCAGCCGTGGTTATACTTATACATGCCCGCGACTTAGGGGATTAGTTATCTGGCACCCCACCCTAAACATTTTCCATTTCAAATCTCTAATTGGATTTACTTTATAATTCCTATTGCAATTTTTTACCTAATACTTGACTAACTCATATCAAATATGATCTAAACTGTATCATATTACATGTTTCATAAGCGTGGGTACATGATAATCTTTCTTTGTATCACGGAATGATAATTATAAAATATTGTCTTTCTTTTTCACTTTTCACTCTACGTTACTGTTAGTAAGAATCAGAGTTCTTCGCCATTCTGGCTTTTTGGTCACTCAATTTTTAAGGTAACCAATTTTAGCCGGATTCAAGTACCTGAAATGCATTCTATCTGTGTTGCCATACTGGCCAATCTAGAAAGTTTTGCTGCTTTGTCCCCCTAATCCAACCAACCAATTTAGCTGGTGTATTTGCGCGTCTTCTTTTCCTTTGTAAATAATTTTCCCATATTTTTCAGCTTATCTTTCCTAATTCTTTTTTAATCTATTTCAACAGCTTACAATAATACATCGGAAATGGGAGAACCTGAAATGACAGAACCTGAAGTTGCTGGCAAGCGCAAAATAGATTGTTACCTTAATTCAAGGACAACTTTTGAATTTTTTTATAGCGCATAATACACTTGGTTCTTGAATTATCACCGGATTAATGTACCGAATTGGTGTCCGATTCGCAGTTGAACCAGTCAAATAGGTCGGTCTGGTCCGATTTTTAAAACAATGATCAGGACTAGGTACTTTAACCAGCTATCCCCAAGTGTAGCCATAGTTGATTTTTCATTAGATAACAATTTTAATATTAAATATACTTATGATCAAAAAATTCTAGAAATAATATTTTACTCTATAAAATTTTATCACTCCAATTTTTAGACAGATTGGATATTATCTGAAAGTTTATATTTTACATAGGGTCTATTTGGTAGCACTAAAAATAGATGATATGGAAGAAGAAAGAGAGCCTTATTTCTTATATATTGTGTTTATAGAAAGAGAAAATAGAAGAAAATTGGTTTTATACCTTATAATATTTCATGTTTAATTAAGCCATTTTCTTATACCTTGGATTATTTCTTGTTTGATTTAGACATTTTTTTTTTCACTTTTTCTTTTCCTATTTCCTATTCTCTTCTTTATTTTTGAAAAAAAAAAAAAAACCGTAACAAAGATTTTCCTGATAGAGTCAATTCCTCAATGGACGTGTCAATTAATAAAAATAAAAAGGGTCCCATAAATAACCTAATAAAAGAATACTCCAGCGCCTGTTTTTGTGTTCTTCCAAAGCAATTATACATGGAACCACTTACGACCATCCCTCAATATATTACAGAAGGATGTGGGATCTGGGAATGGGATGAGATGAGCACGTGGCTAAGTAGTCCTTAAAATAACGGGAGTAAAATTAGTATGAAATTAAGTTTAACAAAGAGTCGTTAGTTGAAAATTTTGCTAAGCCTATACAGATTAGATGGAAAAAAAAAAATGAAAAGTGTTGGACGAATTCTTAATTCAACAGCCGACAAGCATCCGACTTGTTACGAATACGGTTCGAAGAGCCAGCCTCAGACTTGTTACGTTTCCGAAGGGAGAGGGACAAGTTCATTTTTCATTCTTCAATTTTAATTTGGCAGCCCATTCAGATAATCGGATGTCTCACACCGTCATACGAGACAGATGGCTGGAATAGAAGGAGATATATAAGGAGATGTACAAGTATGTCTCACACCGTCATACGGAACGCGTACTGTTTACCGTTCCGTCTCTGAAACGTAATCGGATGTCTCACACCGTCATACGAGTTAGTGTGGTCCTTCGATCATGGCACAAGTATGTTGTTGTTGTTGTTGTTGTTTTTTTTTTTTTTTTTTTTTTTTTTTTTTTCAATTTAGCATGCTTGTGACTTTAGGCTTATGAACTGCATGCAAAAATGATGGAGCTTTGTCTTTCTTCGTATGGAAATTTTAGAGTGCTGACTTTAGGCTTACGTCTAGCGATGTCAATAATCTGTCGTTTCGAACGTTTCCGACTTTCCGTTCCGTTCCGTCCGGAACGGAGCGAAAATGGAAAGGTTTATAGTTACGTTTCAGCATACGAAACGGAAACGGAATGGAACGGTATTTCATTTTGGCAGACGGAACGTAAACGAAATACCACAGTTTCGTTTCGTTTTTGGACGTTATTCCGTGCAGAGGAGTGAAATTGGTATAATTGTAGAGAGGGATAGCGTGCGTGGTCCGCGTGGAGCTGCAGCAGGGTTCTAATTATAACCCTAGCGCCGATGAGAGCCGTATCCTCTCCCCTCTCTCTCGAGTGTATCTATAGATCTACTACAATCTCCATCTCTCTCTCTTATGCTCGTAGCTCCCTCTCTCTCGATCTCCCATTATTCCTCTCAGCCTCAGCCTCTCTCTGCCGACGCAGCCTAAGTTGACCCCACAGCTGCGACCTCCTCCTCCATGGCCGTGACCCCACAGCTGTGACCTCCTCCTTCATAGCCGTGAAATTGAGTATACGTTCTGCACGTTGTTGAAATTACTCACTCAATTGTGGTATTTAGCCAAACGAAAGATTATTGAATGAGTAAAACTAGCCTGAAGTTACTCATTCCAATTTCTTTTTAGCTTCTTTTTTTCTCTCTATTTTTTATTGATTTTTTTTCTTAAATTTTGATTCTTGCCTTTTATTATTTGTAGTTGTGATATGTGAACTTGTGATTTGTTTGGCTATCTTGTCTTTAATGGCTGATCCAGAAAGAGTAGTAGATGAATTCGAGCTTGATATTTTAGAAGATGAGTATGCTATTTTATTTTATTTTTTTAATCTGAAATGATGCCTTAATCGCTTGATATTTTTGTTCTGATTTTTCATTGACACAACTATTTCCAATTTTCCTTCTCTTTTCTAAATTATGTTTTGATTTCTTATTGTTAATGCGCATAGATACTATTACTGGTCCATCTCGCAAAGAGAACTTCTCAAAATGTGTTCCTTAATGTTTTTTTTTTTCTTTTTTTCACCTGCTGCTGAGCTAATTGGTTTTATAATTTAGGTTATTTTCGATTGCAAGCTGTTAAATTTGTTATCCTTTAGTTGTCTTAAGTATATTTTTTTTCTGTTGCTAGGTCTGTTCACCTAGTTCTGGCACCAGATTTCACCAGGTTTGTTCAGTAGGTTCTGGCACCAGATATGTGAATATGTAATCAGTAAGCTTGTGAATTTAACGTTTGTTGTTTTATTTCATTTAATTTTTTTTAAATTTTTGAACTTGTGAAGTTGTGAATTATGTGTTGTCAACGGTAACAATTTTTTAACGTTACTAACATTATTCCGTTCAATATATACGGAACATAAACAAAAGGGATTTCATTTACACAATAAATACAAAACATTAAGCGGAAATAAATTGTGTACCGGCTTAAATAATGGAACATAAACGAAAGTGAGTATTTTCATTCCATTTTACATGTTTAACAGCCATATTTACGTCCTTTGCAATATAAAGATATATCTTATGTCCCATCTCTGCCCTTTGCAATCACGTAAGTTGGGCTGTCAATGAGTAGGGTATTTTCGTTAACCGTACCCGTTAAAAATTGACTTATCCGTATCCTACCCTTACCCGTTATGAATTAACGATAAGGGTAGAGTAACGGTAGAAAACGAATAATAATATATGATAATAATTCAATAAAAAAAGAGTACAATATATATAAATTAATAATATCAAATAAATATATTAATAAAGTGCAACAATGAATAATACTTTAAATATAATAAAATCATATAAAATCTTCTCATGTCAATTATAAAAAATATTACAATATTAAATGGATTATAGTGCAAATCAATTATTACGTAACTTTTTTTTTCGTGAATGCAAATTATTAAGCAATGGATGGATACATCATACATACATGTAGCTTTCTTGCAATGATCATTATTTTCTGCGTGAATGAAAGTGGAAAGAAATAAAAATTATTAATGTAGTATATTGTCTCAGTTAAATCTACCAATCTAATTGTCTTATTAGTTATTAACATATTAATTGGATATTATAATCATATCTTTCTCCATTATGACAATGATTATAAATTATATATATAACGGTATGGGTAAATAACGGTTACGAAATAGCGTTACCCATACCCTTACCCAATAAATTAACGAAAATTTTTTTTTACCCATACCAATACTCGATAACTTAATGAAAATAAAACCTTACCCATACTCGTCTTATCGAATACGATACGGATAGGGTAAACAGTTAAAAGGGTACCGTTGACAGTCCTACACGTAAGGAAGGGGGTTTGATTTGAAAGCAGAAAAAGCGGTGGTTAAATTAATGGATTTGGTCAATATAAGGTGTTTATTTTCTAATCAAGATCCACGACTATGACACAAGGACGAATAACAATACAACGCCAGAGTACGTTTACAAAAATGATCCTCAGTATAACAAAATAATAATGTGCATAGAAAGAGAAAAATGGAAAATAATCATGATAAACATGACCTATCAATTTGCAATTGCCGCGACAAAGCTCTCATGTACGAAATTAACAAAGTAGAACACAGGTCTTGTTTAATATTTGATTCCGTCAAGGCGTCACCAGCACAGGGTCCAGCTTTCACAGACTAAAACAGGGTCCAGCTTTCCCAGACTAAAACAGCATTTACTTGAATATAGTTTGATATAACCCATCTTGCTGATTTGTTTTTATCTTTTTTTCTCTATAACAAAGTTACAATTAACTTTTCTTAAGCAAGCACAATGTGTGAAGCTGTTATAAAGCAGGCAAATCTTTTTGCAGTAAGATATAATAACCAGTTTTCTCCGAACAAGGATTTCAATCAATTATGTAAGGATGCGGGAATCGCTTGGCATCAGACAGTTGTCGCCTTGTCGGCGCTACACAACAAAATGGTATTGCTAAGTGAATGAATAGGACACAACTTGAGAAGGCTCATCGTATGCTTCGAATGGAGGTCTAGATAAAGAGTTTTGAGAGGAAACCATTAACACGGCTTGTTATTTGGTAATGACTAATGAGTGCAAGACACCTGAAAATAAATTAGAATTGGAATAAACCAAGCAAGGAGCTTGAGGTAAATTTCCTTTTCTTTTATATTTCTCAGATAAAATTAGAATTGGAATAAAAATTTAAAAGATTAAGGATAATTTTTTAAGGATTTAGATTATAAGCCGTCCAAACTTTTAAAGATTTTATTTCTAATGTATTTAGATCATCTTTTTTATTCGAATTAAAAAGTAGTCCCAACAACTTCTTAATAACTTCTTAATCTAGATTAAGACGATGATAAAAAACACACTAGAAATGAAATTTTATTTCGGATGTTGAATCACTTAGAAATAACACTGAAATCTTAAAAATAATTTATTCTTGGTCATTTACAAATAATATTTTTTTTATCCCGAATAACTAATTCTAATTTTATAATTAAGCGATCCAAACGCAACCTAGTGCTTAACTCTCTCCTTCGAAAAAGGACAGCTCAGAATTTGATTGGGGTTGGAACAGAGCCGACCTCATATCTTTTATCAAAAAGAGAAAATTATTTCATTTAATTTTGAAAAAATAATTAGTGGCACTTAACTTAATATATATTCCATTCAATCTATCAAAGTTAATTCTATACTTTTGACTGATAATTGTAAATTTTATTAGTTACCGAAATATCTATATTCATCAAGTACAACACTACAGAACTTCAACATGGAGGCTGGTGAAGTTCACTAATGATTTTGTTCTTGTTTAGGCCACCAAATTCGAAAGAAAGAGAAGATCAGACATCACATGGACCTGAATCCAGATCCTGTGTCGCGCGGCACGCGTACAGCGCGGGCTGTGGGCCGTCTGATCTGAATCTGATGGCTATGGGGGCCCCGTGAATAATACCAGATTGATAGGCCCGAAAAAAATGAACCGCCCGATCAAAATCGAACGGCTCGTGGAGGTGCGCTACACGCGTGCCGCGCGACACAGGAACGGGGTCCCATGGACCTACGATACTCTTGTATGCTAACTCAGCTAGCAAATTTGGGCTTTTCATCCGCCTAATGCTCAAACAAAAAAATAATAATAAATAAATAAAATGAAATAGCTCAGCTAGCAAATTTGGGCTTTTTATCCACTTAATTTGTCTTTTATGAGAAATTTCCTCTCAAACTCTAAACAGATCATTAATAACTTTCTCTTGCTAATTTTGGGCTCTTTTAACTTAAGCCATGTTAACTTTTTAATTGGTTTTATGATAGGTTGATAAATTAATGATAGATGCTTTCCGTAATACCTCAAAATGACCTGTAATAAAGAGTGAAAGACTATATTCTTCTTTTATAAATTATCTTTTACATATGTTCCATAATAACAAATTGAAAGGAGGCAGGTGTGAGGTGACCGGTTTGATTCGGATCATCTGCAATTAGATCCATGCATAATTTTGTGCGGCAATTTTAAACATTGACACCACCGCAGTCTTGTTGAATATTATATATACTGGAACATGTTTGTTTCGTTCTAGAACCACCTTTCACTATTTCAGTAACCCGCTATTATTTTGTCCGAAAATTCAATAGAATATAATGTATTTTTGTCCATGGGACCTCAAATAATTGGATTTTGTTGCTTTGACAACTGTTGCAGCTGTAACATCGCTTTCAGTCTCCTACTCCACCGAACCAAGCTAGTCTTTCAACAAACACCTTGATTCGCAATAGTAGGTGGTGGTCTGGTGGCAGTGTGGTTCTCACACCGTGTCCATTTTCTACATGATCCGTTAAAGGATGTACCAACTAAAGCAAACTATTCTTAGATTATATTTCCTACCCATCTCCACTTTTCCAAAGGGCAGGACCTACTAGTACTAGCTTAGTACACACACTTTAATCCGCATCGAGACCTTTTATTCAAACAAAAAAAGATAAAATAAGAAAAGCATCCACATCCCAAAACTTAAATACCCAAATCTGCATTTCGCTTACAACCTTACACCTTTTTGTCGCCATGGCTCCCTATTTTCTCCACCTCTTGCTCCTTTCATTAGCATCTATAATGCTAATCAGAAGTACTGCTGATACTACTACTGATTCATCTTCAAACACAACACATCTGCATTTCTACTTGCACGACACGGTCAGTGGCTCGAATCCGACAGCAATCCAGGTAACCACAGGCCCGACAAAATTGAAGGGAACAGGTGCTTATGGCTTCGGGTCCATGTTTATGATAGATGATCCATTAACTGAAGACCCGAATCTTACATCCAATGCCGTCGGCCGGGCCCAAGGCTTCTATGCATACTCAGGTCTATCAGGCACCGAGTTGATGCTAAGTGCTAATATTGTGTTGACAGGAGGCGATTATAATGGAAGTACGATTACAGTATTTGGAAGGGATAATTTCGCAGATTCAGTGAGAGAGCTGCCTGTGATTGGAGGCAGCGGGAAGTTTAGGATGGCCCGCGGGTACATGCTAATAAAGACGCATACTGTTAATACCGCTACAGCTGATGCGGTTTTGAATGTTGATCTTTATGTGTCCAATGGTGATAGTGGCGTTATTGACGAAAGTGTTCCTTCTAGTGGTGCTGCAGCTCCCACTGGTGGTGTAACCTCCAAGACTACTGGTGTCTCTTCTAGCAGTAGCAATTTGTTGTGCCCAAATTATGTTGCAATTTTAGTCGTGTCATGCTTTCTCGCAAAGCATTTGATTTTCAGCATATGAGTGTTTGAATACATGTAAATCATGCTCTGGTGGCTTAGTTACATGATCATTTTAATAGTTTTCTTTTGGAATTTTACCACATGGTGTTAGCTGCTTGATATGATAGAGGCGAGTAAGAGCTATGTAAGTAAATTTATTACCTTCTACCCCACAATTTTAGTATCTTTAATTTCAATTATTTTTAAGGCAACTTTAATTTCATTTTTCAATTTTGAAAGAGAAACAATAAAGATGGAAGTTTTTGTAATTGCTGAAGGAAAAATTAACAGTAGCAGAGCCACAAAATTGAAAATTAGTGAACTCATTTTGCTTTTGTTAAATCGCAATATCACGAGTCATGAAAGGGTAATCCAATTGAGGAGAAAACTGGCTTTTTTTAAAGAGTTAATTCAAACTACAGGATGAAAACAGAAAACCTTAAATTCTTGGTTGGTGGTTAGTTGTTACCCGTGGCTGAAATGTTAGAGCAATAGAGCATTCACCAGAAAAAGAAACGGACAAGAGGCTTCCCATTGGAAACTTTTTAAAAGAAAAAAGAAAAATGTCCCAAAATGAAAAGAAAGGTAAAGGAAAGTGAAAGTGGGCCTAATAAACTGCAACTGCTTTGGGACACAGCCCAAGGGCCTTTTTTCGTTGGAAGTCGACGTCTAGCATCAGTTTAGAGGTGCCCCAGTCAGATATTAAGCAGTAAGCACATAACAGCCTCTCAACTGCCAAGTCAATTTTATGTTTCTCAAGTACCAAAGCAAATATCTGCTCTGATACAATCTGAAGGGTAGAGTTACAATTTTTAATCAACCCGTTTAGTAAAGAAAGGACTGAAGTTTTTCCTTTATTTATCAACTTCGGCCAAGGCTTACTTTTGAACTAGTTTCTTCAAATGGGAAACAGTGTCCAATACCATATTAAGAAGTTTTACCTTTTGTCATCCTCTTAAAATCTGTGGATCTACTTCTCTAGCTACTGCATATCATAGTGGTCTACCTTTTGTCATTGTCTTAAACTCCCATTAGAATTGATGATTTACTTGGCTTATTGGCAGTACGTACCAACTGAAGCAAAAAAATAACATTTTTAATCTCATACACGTGTATATCTTAATCAATTAATATCACTTAAATTACAAAAAATTAAAGACTGTTATCATTTCTTGGCCCAAGGGCGAGAGCAACGATTTTCAAAAGAGAATAAGTTGCACCTAATTGGAGAGTAGAGTAACCGACACCTTCCCAATGAATTCCATCATCATTGCTTTAAAACACTCATGAATCATGAGTAATTGTATCTTTTGCTGCTAAACCAACCTTCCCTTCCATGTCTCCTTTCCTTATCTTGCTATTTCTTTCAGTAGCACCCGTATTGCTGTTGTCTGCTGACAATGTAGGCCACTCATCAGATAATACAACCCATCTGCACTTTTATTTACATGACACGTTGAGCGGCCCAAACCCAACAGCTATTCCAGTGGTGCAAGGTTCAACAAGATACAAGGGGTTTGGTCTCTTCGGTTTTGGGGCAATTATAGTCATAGATGACATCTTGACCGAAGGTCCAAACCTTACAAGTTACAACCAATGCCATGGGTCGAGCTCAAGGTTTTTATACTGTGGCAAGTATATCGGGCTCTGAATTGTTACTATCAATGACTATTTTGCTTACGGGAGGCGATTTCAATGGGAGTACTGTCACAGTATTGGGACGGGATAATGTATTGGACTCCGTAAGAGAGTTGCCAGTAATTGGAGGTAGCGGGAAGTTTAGAATGGCGCGTGGATATACTCTGTTAAAAACGTATTTTTTTAATGCAAGTACTGGCGATGTGGTATTAGAGGTTGATCTTCATGTCACTGATTCAAGTCCAAATATCGACGAACTTGTTCCTTCTAGTGATGGCACAACTTCTAATGGTGATACTCCTAGCCGCAGTAATTCTTCTGATGGTAATAAATGCTTGCATTTGAATATTGTCATAATATTTTTTCTCTCTTGTTTCCTTGCCAACTATTTACTTTTCGTCATTTAAATCTTTTGAGATTCTCTCAACATGTATAAACTATGGGATGATCAGTATTTTTTGTTTTTACTTGTTTGTTGTTACCAACAGTACATTGGTTAATCTGTTTTGAATCTGATGTCCATAAGTAATATGTGTTATATGTAGCTTCATTAATATTTCACGATAAAATATATACTTTAAAATGTAATGTTGAAGGATGTGCAGCTAATTTAGTACATTTGGAATTCTTTATTTGCTAATGATCTCTGATGAATGAACAAGTACTAGCACAATTATCTTATGAGAGCTGTGTAAGAATTTGCAAACGCAATTCTATCCTAAACCCAAGATCATCTATGCAAAAATAAATTAATAGTGCAGCGGAAACGTACAATCTATCTCTTAATGCCTTCAACTGACTCTCAATCAGTATCTATGGTCTTGTACGTCGTGTTGTTGAACTATGGCTATTGAGTCCTTCCAAAAACTAGCAACACACATTTTCCCTTCTCTGTTTTACCGAATTATGACAGAGTATAATCTCTCTCTTGATGGAGCAGAATTGGATTGTTGTATATTGTAGCCTTGGAGACCCAGCCCCTCTTTTATACTTGTAATATTAACCGACTTTAGTTTTACTTTCTTTGGTGGTTCAAAAAATAACCAGCCACTTATAAGTCTCGTTTCCTTAATTATAAAACTGAGTATAGTTTTTCTAGAAGTTTAATATTTTCAGCTTTTAATTAAGACTACAAGTATTAATTGTAATTAACTATAATCAGTCCATCAATAATTATAATCAATTACTCCATATTTTCTATACGTTTCGGATCCAAATCCTAATCTGAAATATATATAATAAGTGCCTAATTAATAGAATTGATCACTTATTTATGCATTTAAGTTTATGACAGTTATTATATATAACTATAATACACGTAGTCCAATTTAATAATTCGGATTTAGACGTCTCTAAATCCAACAAGCTGATCATCATGGTTTGAAAAATCGGCCGATTCCGAGTTGAATCGGGTGAATCGGATCGGAATCGGCAGGTTCCGCTCCGATTTTGGTGGGTTTGGAGCGGAATCGCATTTTTTCTTTTTGAATCGGCTGGAATCGACTTGAATCGGCTGGAATCGGCTGAATCGGACCGAATCAACCGATTTTTGACGGAAATAGCTCTGAAAAGTGAAAAGTGTGAAAGTTGCTCTACCTATTCCCAGCTGTGAAAGCCCGCCGCTCACCTTTTCCTTTCTTTTTCTTTTTCTGTTTCCATGGCCGCTTAGTGCAAGTGGGTAATTGGGTCTGGGTGTCGCAGTGTCGCACCATGGGAATGGGAAAGTATTAATTCGGTCATCTGACAGTGGGTGAGATTATAAAATTGAGAAATAATTAATTTAATTTTTCATACAGTTATGCTCAATGCCTTTCAAAATCGCCACTGCCCATTTGTTTAAACTTGTGTTTCTTTATAATTAGTCAAAACTGAAATGACAAAAAATATTTTAATTATAAAAGTGACGGTGGAAGATTAGAGAAATTATACAAAATTATTTATATTTATTTTAAATTTATAATTCGTTTTATTTTATTAGAGAGATTGATAGCAATCAAGGAAGATCACAAGACATTGGTTGGGATCATTTGGTAAGTGATCGCTAGATGATGAGCATATGCGACTCTGCGTACTTAAAGTATATTAAGTTATTTGAGTTGATTTTAAGGCTCATCTTTAATTTTTTTTTACTTATTTATGAAAACATATTTTTTCCTTATTTTTGCAAATTTTTTTCTTATTTTTAACAGCATAAAAATGTGTTTTTTTCCGAGTTTCCGATCCGATTAAGTCGATTTTTTCCGATTCAGCCGATTCCGAGTCGCGGTCCAACTGTCCGATTCCGATTCCGATTTTCTGAACCATGCTGATCATAGCAAAATGCATATCCCCAACAAGTGCAAAATATCAATTATCAAAGCGCAGAATGGTGCAGTGTAAAATATCAATTATCTATTTTGTGTTTTTTATACTATACAAACTAATTGCATATGCAGCAATTTGTAGTGATAAGAGATCTTATTTATACTAATTACACTCGTTATTAGTACCTACTGCAAAATCATTTTCAAATAGTGCCGGATGCTTGATACATTGTGCTAACATACATACTGCGAGAATCATTACGAAAACTACTGATGGTAACGTACATAGCTTGACTCCCATCTTAACTTCAAAATATAATAATAAATAAATTAAAAATAAAACTAAAAATAGCAACGTACATAAAAAAACAGTTGATTTCAAAGAGTCATTTTATCATAAACATGGTGGGCATCTCATTTCTAAACGTTCTCAATGAAGATCTTTGCGTGGAAACCAACCATTTTCGTTCTAAAATACCATGCGATGCCTAAATAATTATTTTTCATAAGTATTTTATAATATCCTACATTACACTCTTAAAGAAAACATTTATTTAAAAAAAAAACCCGAAAAAATGAGTATTTAAATCTATTAATAGAAACTTGACAGAGGAAAAAATTACTGAGATGCTTTAAACTAAACGTTTGAATATTGACGACAACTGACAAAGACTTGTATATTATGGTTCAAAAAAAAAAATGCAATTAGATTCAGAACACCTACTTCAACAAATAATAACAAGAGAAATAACTTTTTGAACAAAAGTGTTATATGACGGTTACAAAGAAGTTCTAGAAAAATGGGACTTCCTCCATCTAAATGCAATAAAAACACAAGGAAATTATTTTGTGTGTTTATTTCTAGATTAGGCATGGTCATAGTCATAGAGTCATAGCTTCAATTGACTTCAGTTCTTTGAAAATTTGTTCTATAATATTTGGTTGTTAATTTTTTTTTTTTTTGGTACAATTTGATTCTTTTACAGGGACAAAGTAATCGCACTCTGTTTCTCTGTTATTTAATTTTTGGGCCTATGAACAGAGTTATTCTGTTCAATTGCACACAGAGAAAAGGGAGAGAGCGACATTAGGTTAGCTTGCTTCTCTACTTCTATAATACATGCCAAGACACTGATCCTCCAAAGTTGCAATACGAAAACATAAGAAAAGAGATCAAGAGATTCGAATGTTCTGCAAATGTGGAAAAAAAAATAAGGCTTAGGATGTAGAGGTATCGTAAATTTGGGGAATATAAACCAGCTTGAGACAAGGGAAAAAGATTTGTGAACGACAGGGAGTGTATAACTATTATTAGAAGCCTCAGAGAGAGACAGAGAGGGTTCCTCTCACAAGTTAGAGAGAAAGAGAGAGAGAGAGTCGATGATTTCTTGGGCAGATTTAGCAACCCCTCTTGCGTCCTATTCCTTCTACGAAATATGCTGCTATGCAGCTGGAATTGCTGGTATTGTTTTGTCTCTTCATTTTTATTCCTTTTCAAATTCTTATTCGTTTTTTCCCCCAAAGATGTAAGATTGTTGTAGGTGTCGTTTGGATGAGTTAGGAATAGGATAGGAATAGCATAAATTTAGGGGAAAATACTATTCACAAGAATTGTGAGAATTGACTATTTCAGGAATTGGAAATGTTGTTTGGATGATGAGTTTAGGAATAACGTTGAGAAGTGTGAAAAGTAGAGAGAAAAATGTTATTGGGAAGAGTGTTATTGAAAATTGTGTTAGGAATGGAATTGGCTATTCCAAAACCGATGAAAAATTAGGGAATGGAATTGCCAATTCCGGGAATTGGCCAATTCTCATGCATCCTAAACGACACCGTAGAGAATTTCATGGATATGTGTTATTTAAAACTTTGAATAGATTCATTGGCCAAAATTGACAAGACAAAAAGTGCAGAAAGAATGTGATTTAAATTTGTGCAATTTATAAAATAAATGAGAAGAAAATGCATTACAGTTCTCCTTTTTCTTCTTTATATTTGACAACCTTGATTACCTTTACCAGCCCTGTTCATATTTTGCCTTACAATTTAGATGTCAACAGGCAAATTTTGTTTAGGGATCAGATTTGCTAGCTTCTATTTTAGTGCTGATGGAAGCTGGCGCTGAGTCCAATAAGACATGCGTTTTGTCCCTGATTTTTGGCTTATGTATATTTTCATATAACAAAGAATTCAACCCTTTCACAAATCTGTATTGTTAACACATGCAGGCAATGTCTTCGCTTTTGTTCTTTTCATCTCACCAATGTAAGCACTATTCTTGTATGCTTTCAATGTATAACTCTACATGGAAACGGATGAGAACTGAAAAACAAACAACAGAAGGTGTGTTCCAACAAGCACAAAATGAAATGGATCTGAGTTCTCATTCAAGCACAGAATTAATAGACAGCTTACAATCAACTAGTTATTATTCGAATGAAATAGATCTCTTTAGATTGAGCTGTGATTTGCCAGCGTTTATTCTGATATGGAATTATATGTATGTATCATCCATCAGAATACTTGATCTCAAGTCTCTGGTACTGCCCAATTTTCAGACCGACATTTAAAAGGATCGTTCAAAACAAATCAACCGAGAAATTTTCGGGGTTGCCATATGTGTATGCCCTTCTGAACTGCTTACTTTGCATGTGGTATGGCCTTCCTTTTGTTTCCTATGGCATCATACTGGTCGTCACTGTCAATTCCATAGGTGCAGCTTTCCAAATTACTTATTTGGCGATCTTCATAGCCTATGCTGACAAAAGAACAAAGGTAATTAAGATCACAACTCATTAAGTGTGTCTGCATCATACATTACATACATATGTCATATGTGTGCACAGGTACGCAGACTCTCCTTTTTATTTGGTTTTACTAAATTCTTTTTTTTTTTTTTTCTGTTTGGTGCAGTTAAAGATGGGAGGTCTGCTGATAGGGGTGCTATGTTTTTTTGCATTAGTAGCTTATGTTAGTTTGGTTTTCTACAACCACCCCACTCGTATGACTCTTGTTGGTTATTTGAGTGCGGCCTCTCTCGTTTCTATGTCCGCTTCCCCCTTGTTTATCATTGTAAGCCCGACACTCCTCTCTATGTACATTTCTTATGTTTGTGTACAATCAAGCTTGTGTCCCTCTGTTTACTTAAATGATAACGTTGCTTCTTTTGTGATCATCAGAAATTGGTGGTAAAGACGAGCAGTGTGGAGTACATGCCATTCTCTCTATCTCTTGCAACCTTTTTAATGAGTATATCCTTCTTTGCTTACGGTGTGCTATTGCACGACTTTTTCCTCTCTGTAAGTGTCTCATTACATGACCCCCTAATGCTTGAATTATACAATTGCCAGCATGCTTTTTCTTAGCAAAAATCACTTCTTAATTATCCCTCCTGACACCGATGGTGAGATAAAATTATCTTAACTAAAGACAATTCTATCACGAACTATTTAATTAGCCAAAATCTTATTTGTAATGAACAACAGATAGCATCGTTAACACTACCAGTCCATAGAACATATGATTATTTTAACTATCATTTCAGAGTTTATACAACCCAAATGTCCCCCAAAAATGAAAAAAATAAAAAATTGTGTCAAAAAAGTTAAGTATAAATTAATATTTTATGTCAATATTCTTATAGGAGTGTCACATCCCAACACATAGGATGTAACAATCCCGCCACGAAAGTATAGATAATTGTACTCTCGTAAGGCTTAACCTGATTCCTGACCGTTTTTTTTTTTTAACAGATAATATAATGAATATTATCTGACTAAAGTATAAAGAAAATAAACAAAGTAAAAGACAAGCACCCAATCACATTCTTAATTGTATCACTTATTATATATAATAATCTGAAGGTACAGTACAAGTCAACTGTTTGACTTGTAAGTTTAGTGTTCCTATACAATATATAGTTTATTCCAAATATATTTACCAAAGTAAAACTTATAGGGTTTACTCAAAAACTAACCCTAATCATTTACAATCTAAACAACCCTCTGAACTATATCTGGTGCATAGAAGTAGAACAGGACATATTGGTGGTTAGATAGGGCACAAGCGTCTCTATGCATAGGTGACAACCGTCAGTAGCCATCCGCGGAAGTCTTCTGTCTGACCTGCATGTCACCTGGAACCCCCAACCGCCGAGGAACATGTAAACAAAAACGGAGTGAGAATAAATTCTCAGTGCGGGTTTTAGTTCCAGACGTGGATTTCTGGTTGAAATCTAGGTCTAGAGTAACACCCGTAAAAATTCAACATGAATATTAGAACTTAAATTAAATAAGTAACCCATCAATAAATATAACCAAAATACTTTGAAACAGTGCAATGCAATCTAAATCATATTATACTCAGTGCAGTATAACGGAAATACATTCAGTTAAATCACATGAATTATAACATGCATATAATCAATCATGAATAATCATATAAGCAAAGACCTGTCTCAGAGCATATCACAGATTAACATCACATTCCGAATTTTTTTTTTTTTATTCCTTTCTTTCTTTCTTTCTTTCATTCCCTTACCTGGTCAGCAAAAGGGACGTATCCCTAGACCAGGTGGCAAGAGGGAATACCAGTACGTCTCAAATACTCACTCAGGTTCCCTTGCCCAACCGGTTGGGCGGCAAAAGGGTAACCCCTCCCTTACCTAGCCGGCAAAAGGGCTTAACCCTTGGTCTAGGTGGCAAAAGGGAGTTCACTTTCCGTATAGCGCTATCGAACAGGCCGAAGCCGGGGATCAGCCGACTTAGGGAGTGGTGATTTGATATCCGTATCATATCACATCCATATCACATATCACAATTCCCTTTCCACATTCATTCATGTATCATCACATTCCATATTTCAGGCTATCAAGCAAGAATAGAATGAACTGGTACAATTCAGTTCATCATAACCAAATGAATATGCAAACTTGCTTGATCTCATATAACAAATTAAACAAAGGAGATGAATCAGCATGAGTTGTGATATATGTTCCTATAATCTAATATGATCAATTCGCAATGCATTCAAGAAATTTATCAACATGCAATGCATATAATTTAAAGTTACCGAGACCGGATTTCTATAAAAATCCACGTATCCGCACCTGTCGTTTGATTGAGATCGGTCTCCGTCCAGCTGTCTGTAAGATAGGTCAAAATCATTAAGATTTGACCAAACAGTACTAAAACTTGACCTGACTGGAAGCTTAAACCTAAAAAGTTCGGCTTACGGTACCAGACTGACTGCTATTCATCCATTTCTGATAATTGCTTGTGTTTTTAATTTATTATTTTATTCTAGACTATATTGTTATATCTCTTTTTAATTTATAGATTTATAGTTGGATTTTATCGTTGTTATCAAATTTTGTTTTCGAGTATCTGCTTTGTTGGTTTTTATTAATTTATTATTTATCTTATTTCTTATAATTATTTTATTATTATTATCTTGGTTAGTGATTTACAATTTTTATAATATTTGCCTTTATTTTGCTAATTCTAGTTTAATTACTTTAATAGTTTAATATTCATGTTATTAATCATTCGCTGCTTAGTTAATTATTTATTCCTTATCTAATTATTCATTTAATATCGAGGGTCAAATCAAAAATCGAAATTAAAAATTTAAAATTAGAAATTAAAAATCAAAAATAAACTCAGAAAATCATAAAACGATTTATTTTACTTTATTTGGGATCAGAAAGTCTATAATTTTGATGTTAGAATATCTGTTCTTGTTTTATTTAGACTTTGATCATCATATCCCGAAATCCGACGATTAATTAAAGGGATATCCGATTATTTCTAATGGTCCCACCTTTAATTATTTAATTTAATGTTAAGCCCACACTATTTTACTTAATCATTGATTAAGTTTATTAAATAAATCCAAATCATATTAGATTTCATCAAATTTTTCCTGCACTGGGCCAACTAAGCAAGCGCCCACGGCTCAAATTTTTTTTTTTTCTTTTCCTTTCCGCCAAAGCCCAAACCAACAAAGCCCAAAAACCAAATTCGCTAGCTGATCCAGCCAGGTCAACCTGACCAGTTGACCCGAGCCTACTCAGCGGGTCCGAAACCCATCCGACTGAACCCGTCAGCCAGGAAACAAACCCGATCCGCAATCCCATACACTTTTCTCAAAAGGACCCTGAATCCTTTTATTTCATATATCAATCCTTTATTCTTTATGAATAAGTCCTTTCTTTCACACATAAGTCCTTTTTCTTCATAAATAAGTCCTCAAACCCATTTTTTTTTCGCGTAATAGTCCTTGCACCCCACCACAACGTACCAGAACGGTACCAGAGGGAGAACCAGCGGTACAGAAGCTGGTACCACCTCATGACACCCCTGCACAACAACTCTATTAGCAATCTAAACCATCAAAGCAACCAAAACATCTAAAATTCAAAATTTTTCTTCATTTTCTTCTCTAACCCGAGAGCACTGGTACCAACACGGTACTAGGGGAAAACAGAGATACCAGGGCTGTACCACCCTTCTATAGACTTCTACAACATCACCTAAACATTATCCAATAGAAGAAAACCACTAAGTTTCACAAAAATAGGTTTTTGGTGCCATATTCCATTATTCCTATCCGAAATCAATCAAATAGTTCCTAAATATTGCGGGTTATAATCCGTAATTTCATCAATTATTTCATTAATCCAAAGTTCTGAGCTAATATTAAACAACTCAACATTAGTCCCCACAAAATTACCAAGAATCTGAAATTTGGGTATGAACCCTAGTTTCCAATCCGGCCTAATCCAAAACCAAACAACGAAATTGAGTAGATGAGGTAACTTTTTACCTTAATCCTCTGTGATTCCCCTCCCTACTTCCTCAAACCGAAGGCCCCAAGCATCCAATCCAAGAAGTGAATTGACGGTCGGCTCCTACTTGTCGACCAACACACCAACAGGGAAAGGACGGGAATAAAGAAAGAGAGAGCAACACAAATCACTAATTTTCCTTCTCCCCAATTTTTTTTTCTTTGAACGAGAGAGAGAAAGGCTCTCGGATGGAACGAAGAAGAGAAAAAAAATGAGGGGGTCGGAAATGGGATAGGGACGGAAGGAAGGAGAGAGAATTGGGTCTTATCCGATTTTCTCCTCCTTCGGATCTCCTGTGACCGAAATCTTTGTGGCCTACTGTGTTGTAACCCAAATAAACTTGTTATTATTATGATTATTTCATCATCTAACTAAATTATTAATCAATTCCCTTGATAATTACAATGTATTAATTTGTTAAATGGCTTTGTTTGATTAATTTGGGGATGCTGCAACTCATATAGTTTATTATTCATAGTTATTTCATTAAAATCCAATTAATCTGAAATTATAATTTAATATAACCTAAACTTTTGATTCTTGCTAAAAAAATTATATAACTATTATAGATGCTACATAAAATAAATTTTCGTCGATTTCGATTCGATTTCACTGTTGTATCGAATTTATTTCTTTAATATTAAATCTTTTTCCTCAATCTTATGATTTATTTATTTATTTTGTTACTATATGTAACGATATATGTTTTTATGCTAGTTTTATTTTTAATAAAACATTTTTATTTTTCTAAAAATGTTACAAGGAGTTAGTAATAAAGCAAGTACATCATGGATATACTTTAGTAAGTTAAGCTAAGATTGCTTTGAAAACTCCAAGCAATAATTATTAATAACAAAGCACATTGGAAAAAGATCTTAAACGTAGTTTAGAATTTTATGAATACCCCTCAAAGTTCCTAAGAATGCATTCCTCAAAAATTGTGAAAGATTCAAAGAATAAGTACTTAGGAGTCCCCCAAAGATCAGATGAGTCATGCAAAGTTCAAGAAAGGAGTCGTACAACTATAAAAAAAAAAATAAAAAAAAAATAAAATAATAATAATAATAATAATAATAATAATAATAATAATAATAATAATAATAATAATAATAATAATAATAATAATAATAATAATAATAATAATAATAATAATAATAATAAGGATTAGTTTTTAATCTTCAATCTTTGGGGTGGGCAGTGCCAAATCCGATGCAATATATCTATATGATATTGAAGATTGAAGAGGATTTGAACAAATAGATGTTTTATACAGCAGCCATAACTATACAATATACATATTTTAATTTTCTTCATCAAGTTGTGTCACGCCCTTAATTAAGATTAGTCTAATTGAGAAGATAAAATGAAGAAGATGAAGGGGATTAACAAGCAACAAGCCAACAATTTTATTGAATTTTTCCTTGATTTTTACACAGCTGAAACTCAGCTTCTTATAACGGATACAAAACATAACTGAAAAATCAACTTCACTCCTAGTTTCTACTTCATAGTTTACTAACCAATCAGAAAAGGACATGTCATTCAATCTCCTATTCCTATTCAATACAGCCTGTGCAATCTATCCCTATATCTCCCGTTAGCACGTAGCTTGAAGCGATCTCTGCTGCTCATCCTTAACTCCGTTTGTTTAATTTCCCCGCGTCCCAGTCACTTAACGCCTCATTTGACGGCGCCCCTTCCTTCTGTTCTCTCTCTTCCGCTGCGCTGTTGACCCAATCAATAGTTCCAGCGGTCAGTCAGTCACCCCAAATCAGCTACTGGGTCTGACAAGTTATATTTAGTATACACAACCATAGCACTGCTAAAAAAAACTACGAATTTGTTCTGAGTAATGTTTTCTATTAACATATTATGAGGACCAAATTGGGAACTCCATTGTGCATAAATAAAAAGAAAAACACTTATCTAAATGTGGTTGTTAAAATTTCAGATTCCTAATGGCATCGGAACACTATTGGGAGTAGCACAATTGTTGGTGTACGCATACTATAGCCAGAGATCAGAAGACGACCGACTTCCTTTGGTAGCCCAAAAATGTGTAATGGAAAGAAACTTATCTATTTGATTGTCAATTGAATTTTATGTATAGATTTTGTCATATTGTTGGTTGTGTGGCCGAAGATTTTTCCCAAACAATTTATTACTAGAACCTTGAGCAAAATTAAGTTCTTTAGGTTAATAGTTGGTCTAATTTCATGCATGACACCGATGTTATGTATTACTGCACTTCATATGTTGACAGAGTCTCATAATTGGTTGTTGTTTTTTTTTTTTTAAATCAAGTAAAGACATATTGTCTATGTGAAATCTTTACTGATAAGCTTATGTAGAATACTGGTAAGCTGATACAGAGGGGTGAAGAAGAAGGATTTTGTACTTTGCCACCCGACCCTCAAGGAAAAAATAAATAAAGAAGAAGGATTTTATTTCATTTCTTGATTGCTCTTTACAACTACAGATTCTCGCTATTTCTATCTCAATTCTTCTACCTATCATGCTTCTTAACCAAGAATTACCAGTTACAACTGTGATTACTTCCTCTAACTACTTCCTGTTATTTGAGTTCAGTGAATCTGTTGGAACTGTGACCGGTTGACCGGCATTGTTATCTTCTAGAATATGGTCTGTCATCATTCTGCAAGTCTTCTAAAACCATGTAAAAACGAACACCGAAATGCTCTTTCCATCGTTTCTTAATTTCTTTACCTTATCCCTTTTTGACTTGTTAAAAGTTATAATTGACTGGATGAATCATAAAATAAATTAGAGAACAGACCTCAAATAAACAAAGAATATGTTTCATCATTTTCTAATAGCTCATCTCGATTTGTCGGTATATTAACGCGCCAGCAGAGCACATATAAAAAGTCTGACTTTGTAGTACGTACGTAAAAGTATCCTAAACAATCTAATAGCTCCAAATCGGTTATATAAATTTAAGCAGTTTACGGACAAACATCCTGCTTTTATAAAGGTTGATCAACTAATCCGTTGATTGAAAATATTCTTCGAATGCTTGTGTACCAGAGAATATTATTGCATATTTTGTGTATCGGAAAATATTAATCTCATCAAGAACCCTTACAACAACAACAAAAATTACGTTTCAATATAAAATATTAAACAAATCGAAAAGCCCATTATTATAGCAACTAAGCTGCCAATCACACATCACAAGAAAAATATATTAACTGAAAGAAAATAACAAAATCATTTTAAAACTGTAGGGGTGTTTGGTTGTGTAGTAAGGAGTTGCATAAGTTAAGTATGCATAAGTATTTATGTATTGTTATGTAATGGATGTTTGGTTGTGTAGCAAGGATGAATAACTTAATGCATCCATATATTTATGTCAAAAGACTAAAATGCCCTTAAATTTGAATTATTATTACGTATTAATAATAAGTTGTGACCTAATTATTATTATATATTAATATTTAATAATAATTAAATATTAATAATTACTAATTATTGTTAATTATTAATTATTATAAAAATTAATTATTAATAATAATAATAAATCATTGTATTATTATGAAATATTAATAATTACTTTTAATTAAATATTATTAATTATTTAATAAAAAAATTATTATTGATTAATTATTTTTAATTAATTATTTATTATTATTAATTAATGTTACTTGTTAAATATTATTGATTATTATTATTTAATAATTAATCTTTATTAATAACTATGATTTTGAATAATTATTGTTACTTATTAAATATTATTATTTATTGATTAATTATTAATTATTAAATATTATTAATTATTTTTAAGGGGTGTTGTTGGAAAAAAATTAAAGGGGACCGGTGCATAATTTATGCAACTTAAAGAGATTGCATAAGTTATGCATCCTTAAGACGTCTTATGTAATAGATATTTGTGACTTAAGGATGCATAACTTAAGTTATACACCCTCTAAGTCACAAACAAACGGCCTGTATTACATAATCATGTGCTGGATCTTCTAAACCAAGCGTGAACTTCAATTCAAATATATTAAAGTGAATTTGATGTATTGTCTCCCAGTTCCCATCAGCAGCATGGATAGAACCGAGCTGAACTGGTGCTTGTGTCTGGACAACCTTCCATAAACTGAGAACTGATAAGTTAATTTCCGAGGCCTTTTTTTTTCCAGCTGCTCCTTCATCCAGAAGTATGCGAGTCTCAGCCCATCCTGCAGTATTAAGTATCTTAGTGAGGTCATCAGGCCAACTCAAATAAAGAGTAAATTATTCGTAAAGATTCTCTGTCAACTTGCTAAGTATCTTTGAAAGTGGTTTACTTTGTACTAGTTCCCTTATATCGAATCAAACACAGCTGCTGAAAACGATCAAACACAAAAAAAAAAAATAGAATAAAAGAAAATAAAATAAAAAAAAACAGTGATTCGGTGTAACAGGAAACATGCATCCCAAGAACCCTGTTCTTCTATTTGGTTTTTCCATTTTTTTTTTTAAAAGCACTCCAAGAACTCCGCCGGAGCAGAATTCCTTGCCAAATTGTGTATGGTATATTCTCTCGAATCTATAAGACAGTACAGCATGCGATTAAAAATACATACAAACAATAATATATCTGTGCATAAATAAAGAATTAGGCTCTTTATGTAATTGTTGCAAAATCTATTTGTCTGTGACATTTTCAATGGAATAATGTGTTGCGTGGCTATCAAATTGAAAGATCGATGTCAACATCTGCGCTTCTCCCATTGACCGTGGCTATCAGGCCATTAGTGCTTCCCTAATTAAGAACATACTGGGTGGCAATTGCCAATTGGTGTTTAAAAATTAAAACCCGGAAAATAGAGTTGAGATAAAATATTATATCAATTCCCTCAAACTTAAATAATTATTATAAAGAATCTTCCATCTGAATTTCAAACTAGCATTCGATATTCAAAAAATATTGTTCTTAAACCTTTATACAATATCAAACACTGGTTTTAAACTCTAAAAGTAGAGGTGGAATAAAAAGATGAGTAAAGTCTTAATATTATTAATAAATGCCAGATACGAAGTAAAAAATAATAATAATAATAATAATAATAATAATCATTATTATTATTATTATTATTATTATTATTATTATTGTTATTATAGTTGTTGTTGTATTACTATTATTAATGATCATGATAGTTATAATTATGAAAATACTATATAATAATAATAATAATAATAATAATTTTCGAAGTATATTAACAATCATTATTAGTATAACACATACAAACGGGTCAATAAATCCCCTATGTAAGCGGGTATCATGCACTCAGAGTGACAGAATGCATTAATATTCACGTAAAAGCATGTCTACTTTTCATCAAGCAGCGGACCCTGCCGACTGCTGTAATGTCTATTTTTCTAATAAAATGCGCCCTAATTTCAACTCAAGTGCGGCAATGGTGAACTGATATACCAAATTACTATGTATATCATATCAATATTTTCAATTAGTATCTAGTTCCATGTACATCTATCGTGTTGGCGTACTTATATAAGTACGATTGTTATTTTTTATTTTTATTTTTTTTTTCTCTCTGAGAGTTTCAAGTACACCTTTCGTCCCTAGTGATGTACTGATATGCCTTTATATTTTTTTTTAACATATTGTTACGAATCTGTTTTATAGTACATTTAATAAATTTAACATTTTCTGTCATTTGTATATTACTTAAATAGGAGAATGAAACTGCAACTATGTCTTTAATCTTTTAAATTTGGTGTATATCTCTTTGACTGAATTTAAACTTCATTTCGTCACTCTTTTTAATTTAATTTGGTGAATATAAACTAATAAAACATTCGAATTATTATTTGATAAATGGCTGAATGAATTTTAGAGTACATCAAATTTGACACATGCTATTATTAAAATGGAAATTATGCTTATATTTTAATAATTTAAAGTTTCACAGCACTGTCGAAAATATCAAACAAACTGGACATGTACCACGAATAAAAATACATGTACAATGGAATGACGTGTCCTTTTTTCTATGTTGAGGATTTTGTACATGGACCAAAAATAATTTTACTTCCTGGTAAATTACTTACGATTGGTTCTAGCCATAGTTTTATTATTATTTTTTTCATACCTGTGCTTATTTTTTTTAAAAGAAACTAATAATAATAATAAGATGGGCCAAATTCTCTAACTTAATTTGAAATTAAATATCACAAAAAACTCCAGAAGGATCTCAAATCCGCAACATCTACTGAAGTGAAGAGGCGTTGCTCTTTGCCACTAGATCAAGAATTGATTCTCTATTTCTTTCTTGGCAATGCTTGCGATACTTCATTCAGAATATGCGAGGATGAATTTTAATTCATGCACTGGTCAATCATATTCTTTATGAATTCACTGAACTATAACTTTCTTTTATTAGGCCTTTAACTTAGTGTCCACTAATTTTGACAAAATGGATACTTTCAGTATTCTAATTATACAAGTGCTTATTCAACTTTAAACGTCGTAATATTTTAATAAACTTATACCTGCTTGATTGCAATATTTTAGTAGTAGGGAGATTTTTGTTTACTATATATGAAGTATGAGTTTTTTTTCCTTTATTAGCATATTGCAGACTATATTTATAATGATAGAGTTGAAATTATGTTAGTTTTTTAAATTTAGAGGTGCATTTAGGATAGTTGTGCCTTTTTAAAATTTGAAAAATTAGTTTCTCAAAGACTATATACAGCTTTCAATAGTTTTTGGACGCTTATCATATTAAAACACTAAATTACCAAACGAATGTTAAGAAATGCTAAATGCTATTCAACAAATTCAACTAATAAGAAGTATGTTTATATTAAATTAAATTACTGCATTCTTAAAATCCCACGAAACTTTATGAATTTAAAATTAATTTATTCATTGGTAGTTTAGCATGGAACAATGACGGGAAGAGATGGCAAAAATTTTATTGTTATAATGCATTAAAAGAATTTCCTAAAATTTAATAAATTGGCCTCTCAAAATTTTTAATTTGCACTTGTAAGAGCATTCCAAATCAAAGCAAGTGATCATTCTTGATTGGGAACTCAACTATTAATAAATTACTACAGCACCAGTTAATCCTTATAAAGAGATCGGCTCATTGCTTCACCGGTGGTGACCGGTGCAATTGCAAGAGTACTTTCTTTTTTCTTCTCCTAATTAATTAAGGCATTGCAGCTCTTACATATTCATGTTGTTTTTCCTTTTGAAAGCCGGTAACTTCAGTCTTTAACTCTTTATGGACTGATATTAGATAGGCATTAACTGATGAGTTTTCTTCTCGCTTGAACAGGGGAAAAAGTGGGAATTTGGGATTAATCATGAAGGCTTTAATTCTTGTCGGTGGATTCGGTACGCGCCTTAGGCCTCTCACACTTAGCGTTCCTAAGCCACTTGTTGATTTTGCAAATAAACCTATGATTTTGCACCAGGTACGTTTTTCGTTATTTGATGCATAATTTTTTGTATGATATTAAAGTGTTCCGAAATTGTTCCTATATTTTTACCTTTTTTTTCTTATTCTTATTCTTTTTCTTTTTTTTTTCTTTTTAGCTTCCTGTAATTATTCTTTTGCTTTTTTCTCTCTATCCTTTTTAATATTGTAAATTTTATATCTTTTTATTAATAAAATTGCCGGATGGCTATCGCCCTCCTGCGTCAAAATTTTTCTTTTCCTTCTTTTTTGTTCCCCACAGATAGAGGCATTGAAAAATGTAGGTGTAACGGAGGTCATTCTTGCAATAAATTACCGACCAGAGGTGAGATTGCATAAAACTTTTTCTTGCTCATAGATATTATGAATGAGGATTAAAAATTGTAATTGTATATATTACGTTATTAACATACTTACATACTTACAAAGTAGTCTACAACGCTTCATTCTATCTTTTGTTAGGTCATGCTTAACTTTTTGAAGGAATTTGAAGACAAGCTTAGTGTTAAAATAACATGCTCGCAAGAGACCGAGCCAATGGGAACCGCGGGGCCCCTCGCTCTGGCCCGAGACAAGCTTGTAGACGGGTCCGATGAACCCTTTTTTGTGCTGAACAGTGATGTTGTAAGCGAATATCCATTCTCTGAGTTGATAACTTTTCACAAATCCCATGGTGGTGAGGCAACAATTATGGTAACAAAGGTATAATCATCAAATTTATGTACTTCTTTGTGTATAAATTTAAGAACATTCAACCCATTAAACCATTTTGTGTTATAAATTTAAGAACATCAACTGACAGGTCGACGAGCCCTCGAAATATGGTGTGGTGGTACTGGAGGAAGAAACCGGAAGGGTTGAGCGTTTTGTCGAAAAACCCAAAATATTTGTGGGAAACAAAATAAATGCAGGAATTTACCTATTAAACCCCTCTGTACTTGATCGAATTGAACTCAAACCGACTTCAATCGAAAAAGAGATCTTCCCCAAGATTGCAAGTGATCAGAAACTGTATGCAATGGTTCTTCCTGGCTTCTGGATGGATATAGGCCAACCAAGAGACTACATCACTGGCCTTAGACTCTACCTAGACTCTCTTCGAAAAAATTCACCATCTAAACTTTCCCAGGGGGTACATGTACTAGGTAATGTGTTGGTGCATGAGAGTGCGATCATTGGAGATGGGTGCCTTATCGGGCCGGATGTGGCAGTTGGACCCAGTTGTGTCATCGAACCAGGGGTGAGGCTTTCGAGGTGCAGTATCATGAAAGGTGTAAAAATTAAGAAGCATGCTTGTATTTCAAATAGTATTATCGGGTGGCATTCCACTGTTGGTCAGTGGGCCCGGATTGAAAATATGACAATTTTAGGGGAAGATGTGCATGTTGGAGATGAGGTTTATAGTAATGGAGGTGTGGTTCTGCCTCACAAGGATATCAAGTCCAACATTTTAAAACCTGAGATTGTTATGTAAGTTTTCAAGTTCTGGAAATCGTCATGTTAAGAACTTCGCTTTTTCCTGATGCGTGCTGAGACAGTAAGACCTAGTCGGTAAATTAATGTCTCTGTTTGTAAGTTACTAGTTAACAAGAAAATGTGTAATGTACTATTTGATTTGTCCGTTTTGCGTGTATAAGATACTGGTCTCCTAGTGCTTTACTCTTGTTAAATGTAACATATGTATCCAATTCTATGGTTCGTTGTTTCGAATGAAATAATAATGGTTTTCATTTCCAAAAGAAGCACATGGAGCAACTCCTGCTGCATAAAGCTCAAAAATGCACATAGTACCAAGATTTGAAAATAATAATAATAATAATAACAATCTCCTGGTAGGTTATGTTATTTTCCAAGAGAATGCAAAAATCTCCTTAATTAATTATGACCTTTTTTACTCTGTCTTTTTTTTTTTTTTTTTTGATAATTGCCCGTAGGCCCACTCACACACACTCATAACCAGCAAATGCTGGAATTCGAACCCTGATCTCTATGGAGCCAGGCAAGTATCTTAACCAGCAGTACTAACAACGCTAGACCCTTTTTTACTCTGTCAGCAAAAGCATCTTTGGGAAGTACTTCATTCCTCTTAAATGCTACCAAATTACATATAAGCCTGTTCTTCAAAAATCTTAAATAATTTTTACAATTTTAGATCACCAAATTACTGTAGATCGAGAAAAACGTGATCAATCAACTAGGCCCATACGAGCTCTTTAGATTTTAGTTCTGGACCTAACAAACTTAGCCCAGTAGTAACCTCAAAGCTACAAGCATTATTTGCTTTTCAAAACAAGGCCATAAATAAAGAAAGGCTCAGTTTGGATACGGTGGAATAAAAGTGAAATAGCTTCTTCTCAACATAAATTTTTCTTTCTAACAAAAAATTCATCCAAACAATATTTCTTATTTCTAAAATAATAATTTTTCTCACTCTTCCCAACACTCATCTTTTACTTTTTACCCCAATAACATACTTCCCAATAACTTTATTCTCAACTTACCATGCAAACAACATTTCTTATTCCCGGAATAACTTCTTCCCACTCTTCTCCAAATAATATTTTTTCGTCCGGAATAGTTCTTCCTTCCTTATTCCTAACTCATCCAAACGGAGTCAAAATTAATACCAGAGTCAAATTCAAGCCTAAAAGGGTGGGTTCTCAAGAATCCGGATCCCGTGAAACGTCCACTGAACGTCTTTTAATAGGGATCGTCGATTTGGTCTCACGGTTAATTTTTTCGGGCCTATCAATCTGATATTAATTACGGGACATCCATTATTAATCGGATGGACACAAATTAAATCTATGGACGGGCATCCAGAGGATCTCGTTCGGAGTTCTCAAAGGATAAATGAAGAAGAGAATAAAAAGTAGGGAACGGATCACTTTATTCATATTTTCTATATTTCAATTTGTGATGCAAGAAATTTGACATCCTTCTCATTCTTTTTACACATTTTTCCTTCGTTTTCAAACTCAGGAATAGAGTCAACAGACTCCAAAGAGGCCAGCCGAAATTGATGAATTATTACCATCATAAAACCTGAGAAGTCTATTTAGAATTAGTTCTGCTATTTTTCTTCTAAAAAATACTACGCAACCATCTCGTTGAGTCAGTTATTCTGAATTACTTAGGAGTTAGGACCAGTACTTATGATAGTCCCTTTGTATTTGGAAATACAATTTTATTTCTTTTATTGTTTACATGATCGATGGAAAGTTTGCACATTAGTAAAGTATTATATTATAGAACTCTAAAAAAAAAAAAAAAAAAAAAAAAAAAAAAAAAGAGCGCAACCGTATAACTCCTGCAATAAATGAATTTATAATACTGTATTTGGGGAGGCCCAAAAGAATAGCTTTTCTCTCAATACTTCACAATTAATGTCTTGACCATCAGTAGCGTTAATAGTCAATTACTTCTACAATCGTAATTAAACAACTTCCTTTTTTTCTTTATTGAGATAGCAAACGTGAGCAAGTTGAATATTTCTTTTGGTATATTCCTTTTCATGTCGAATATCATTGGAACATATATTCGCCTGTTGTTTTTTTATAGAAGTCAATGCTTTTCTGGGAGAATATATATAATGTAATTAAGATTACTAACACAATTAGAAGGAATAGATCATAGGAACAATCGTGGTTGCACTGATCAGGAAATAAGTAACGGCAAATGTAATCCTTTTAAAGAGTCAGGACATCATTTTTTTTTTTTAAAAAAAAAATATTTGCGTTTATTTCTTCGATGCGTTCTGCCGGTCTTATTCAATTGCTCATCAATACCTTTTATTATAACTTCCCTAGAATACATAATATTATTTTCCATCCCTCACAAATACAATAGTGCATTGACCTGACTCTGCAAGTATCAATTGATGTCAAATTAATCAAGAATCGCCTAAAATGCTGAAGTGAAGTTCCAAATAAAATTTATTTGCACATCATATGCATATTTCTTAATGTATAGCGTAATATTTTGAATAAATTAAAGCTGAATTATATATTCTAGACCATATAAAATGCTAAATTATAAGTTATGGAGATCGGTTGACATTAAATTAAAATAAATAATCTTAAAATGCCCAAGTGAAAGCCCAAATAAGCTTAATTTGCACATTTTCTTTAATTATGACTCAATAATTTTAATAATTAAGATCTGAATTATATTCTAAACTATATAAAGTGCTTGAATTTAGATTTTATTATAAAATGGCTTCATACGAGTCAAAAATCACATAAAATACTCAACACATGCTCCAATTTTATCTTCTTGTTTTTCTTTTTTTTTTTATTTTATGCAATTAAATAAAATGATCTCGCTATCAAATCAAATGTACTCAACCTAAATTATAAAGATATAATATTAATAACATTTATTCAGTATAGTCTAACATATGAAAAGATAATAAAATGTCCTAGTTAAATCACAAGCAAACTTTTTTGAAGAAACCATGCACGGATTTGAACCCTTGACCTCTTGGAGGCCAGTCTAATGCTCTCATCAGTGAGCCACTAGGCCACATGCAATCACAAGCAAACTTAATTAAAACTATATGGAAAGCCTTGATCTGGATGGCCCTTTTTTTAACAGGAGGTTTCATTTCATTAGAAAATTCTTGATCAAAATGGATGGATTTCATGTCATTTGGTTGAAATTTCTATGATATTAGACCCAATGAAATCTCATAAAATCAATTCCAATGAAATAAAATGAAATCGTGCCTAAAAATCATTTTGATCAGGACCTTAGTTTACGCTAAAAACATATAGGTCCTGACCTAAATGACATTTTTTTAAGATGGAATTTCATTTCATTAGGAAATCCTTGATCAAAATGGATGAATTTCATGTTTTTGGCCAGAATTTCTATATTATTAGACCCAACGAAATCTCATGAAATCAATTTCAATAAGATAAAATGATTGAAATCCCACGTAAAAATCATTTTGATCAGGCCCTAATATTTCTTTATGGCACACCTGATGCATACTTAAAAATACACAAAATCTATTAATAGTAGATTCATGCAAAATTGAGGTTTCAATCGTGAATTGAAATATTATTTCGATCCGAAAAGCTTAAAGTGTATTTGGAATAGATATAGATAGATTAAAAAAAGACTGTTTGCAAATAATATAAATACATTTAGTCAACATCAAGATTATTTATTTAGAAATCATGGAAGTGTTCCAAAAATAAATAAGAAATCCTGATGACGGGGTACAAATCAAAATGAAGTTGACAGCAATTCTTACCTCTCTTTTTATTCTTTCTAGGTTTGGGAGCATGAAAAGAATATATTCTTGAACGAATAAAAGTAATAAACAGAAGTTCTTTTAAAAAAACAATAAAATGTCCTTGCATAGAAAACCGTAAGCACAAAACCAAATAACCCAAAACTCTTCCCCTGATTTCGCCCATAGTTCTGATTATTACATTTTCTACATCATTAACATTTGATTTGTTATTCAATTAACTTTATTATATCTTGAGGAATTCAATTCAACGGACCGGACGGTTCATTGTCCCCGCCTCTCCTTGACTTGACTCTTCAAAAGTCCATACTCGGTTTTGCTGCACCATGTCACCGACAAGTGGGCCAATGTATCTAAAAATTCCCACTTGGACCATCACATTTCTTCTAGATCTACTCCCTAACTTGTCGGAAAGGAAATAAAAGAGCCTCCTAAGCGGGACCCACGAAAGATTTATTACTCTTTTCCCGTGCCGAAACAGACGGTTCGCAACGATTGGTCCACTTGTCACCACAGTCACTGACGGTGGGGTCTCGTATCGTTAAAGTGGGTCCCAGTCCCAGCTCGTCAACCCAGAATATAACATTCGTATACCTTAGTTTTCCCTCGATCGCTCCATTTCCTTTCCTTTCTTTCTCCTCCTTAAATTCTTCGTTCCTTCTTCTCCAAGCCTCATTTCGTATAAACCCTCTCTCTCTCTCCTTTTCTCTCTTCGAAGATTTGACTTGAAGAAGAGAAGTTCGATCCGTGAAGATGCAGAGTGGTCACATGCTTATCGAGGAGCCCGTGCGGCTTGCGTCCGTACTCGCACCGACCAAAGAAGTACGATCTCTCTTGAACTTTTTCATTTTGTTGTTTTAGTAATGGTGTTCTTGATTGTTAGTTTCTTTCTACGTAGATGCGTTTGTATTGTATAATGATTCGTTTGATCTGTGGTTAATGTACTGAAGCTTGAACTGATTTTGATTCAATTTTGACGGGGATTACAACTACTTCCCAATTTTGACATATTATTGTGAGAAGTTGATCCATATAAGGTTCCGCTTGTTTGACTCATTTGTTTGTTTGATCGGAACTAACTCAAACGCAGCCAGGAACTATTAATTTGAAAGGTTATAGGTAAAACCTCTTTCAACAACATTTAGGTACAGATTTATCAACATGTTATAACAATAGTTATAGTTATCCTTATCCATCATTTTAAAATGAAATTTTCGTTCTAACGACTGTGCTGCTCAATTTTCTATCTACAATCTTCTAACAAATGTTCTTCTTTTTTTTTAATGAACTTCAGAAATTTTTCCCCTCACTGACCAAAATTGTTGCGACTCTTGGGCCAAAATCACGCTCTGTTGAAACACTTGAGAAATGTCTAAAAGCTGGAATGTCAGGTTTGCTCATAGTTCCTTTCTTATTCTTTTTTTGTTATATGTTCTCTTTTGTATTTTTGAACTATTCAACTTCTACTTAATTCAACATTCCAAATCGATGAACTAATATTATTATTTTTTTTTTGGTAGTTGCAAGGTTTGACTTTTCGTCTTTTGATGCTGCATACCATCAGGAGACCCTTGACAATTTGAAGAAAGCCATTGAAAATGTCCAGGAACTCTGTGCTGTAAGTAAAAACTTTCTTAAAAATACGTCATTGCTTATACCAGTTTAAAACAAAAAAATTAACTCTCAACAAGTCTCATGGTTTTACACTTTTGCTTAATGTCCCAAATTTACATTTTAAAATCTCTCTTTTGAAGGGAAGATTTACTGTCCATGAAATCGTTCAATTTATTAAGGGAAAATTTCAAAACTGTAGCTTTGTCTTTGAAAAAATTGTTACAATGTAGACAGCCAGATTTAACTGAAATCTCAGAGACACATTTCATCCTGCAAAAAAGTATTAATTGTTTTCTTAAAAAGGTCTCGAAACAGCAAATCAGCCATGGAAAAAATTCATTTACACCTTTATCTAATGAATGTCTGCTTCAGGTTATGCTTGACACAGTGGGCCCTGAGCTTCAGGTCAAGAATGCGACTGGAGAGCCAATAGTGTTGGAGGCTGGAAATCATGTGACAATTACACCTGATTGCTCTAAAGCTGCTTCATCTGAAATATTTCCTCTCAACTTCAATGGTCTTGCCAAGGTCTAAATCAAGCAATCCAGACTTACAACATCTTTATCTGCACATTAATGAACTTTAAATCTGAGAAAAATAATATTTATTTATGTTCTTTTTTGTGTATGAACAGGCTGTCAAGGCAGGTGATACTATTTTCATGGGGCAATATCTTTTCACTGGAAGCGAAACTACATCTGTGTGGCTTGAGGTGTCTATATTCAAACATTTTGCTGTCCTATCGCTGGAATTTTGTGAAAGATTTTTTCTCATTTTATTCTGTCTTTTAACTGCTACTATTCATTATTCAAATTCTAGGTTAAGGAGACTTCAGGTGAAGATGTGGTATGTGAGATAAAAAACACAGCCACTCTTTCTGGTCCAATTTTTACCCTGCATGCAGCGCAAGTGCGAATTGACCTTCCTACCCTCAGCGAAACTGATAAGCAGGTAACAACTGAAGACAACTCTAGGGACACTGAGTCATAAATAGGGAAATATTTGCAAATGGTTTAATGTTATCAAAGTATCGGCTAGATGACTCCCAAAGTTCATTGATTTTGACCCTTCTTGGCCAAAAAAGGGAAAAATTGATGTGGAGTTGGGATTCAGTTTGATGCAGGACTCGAGTACAAAGTATGTAGGGGGGGGGGGGGGGGGACTCTGTTGCTAACCATCCCCATTAGTTTCTGAATTTCCACTTATAGGGAAAAAAAAGGGTTTTGGGGGTGGGGGTTCGAAGGACTAAATTCAGATGAAATTACGGATATCCTGAATGGTCTAAATTCGTCCAATTTAGAAAAGTTACTTCATGTTAATTTTGTTGTGTTTCTTACTCGATAGATCATATCAACTTGGGGAGTGCATAACAAGGTTGACATGATCTCTCTTTCATTTGCCCGCCATGCTGAGGATGTAAGAGAGGTGAGTTCATTTGTAGAATTTCTAGCATTTTGTATGCCACTTTATAGTTATTAACTGAAGCAGATACTTGTATATTTATTTTATCTATTTTTGTTTTCAGCTTAGAGCCTTCTTGAAATCACTGAATCTGGAAGACACTCAGATCTTTGCTAAAGTTGAAGACTTTGAGGTTCAAAAACTTGAACTCTCCTACAAACAAAAAAGCCCCTTTACAAATTATGTGATAATTTCATGGTGTAAACACTTTGGTTTTCTAGGGTTTGGAGCATTTTGATGAAATTCTTCAAGAGGCTGATGGCATCATTCTTTCACGAGGAGATCTAGGGATTGACCTTCCTCCTCAAGATGTATTGTTTAAATTACATAGATTCCCTGCACCCTATACTAACAAAGTATTTCTATTCCCTTGTGAAAGACTCATTAACTTGGTTCTTCTTATTATAATTTCTCAGGTGTTTTTATTTCAAAAATCAGCAATGAGAAGGTGCAACATTGCAGGAAAACCAGCTATTATAACTCGAGTGGTGGACAGCATGGTGAACAATCTACGCCCCACCCGTGCCGAAGCTACTGATGTGGCTAATGCAGTCCTTGATGGTAGTTCACCACTTATTATAGATTTTGCCATGAATTGTACCAACATTGTACCATTTAGGCATTGAGCATCCTTTCTTTTCTGTTTTCTAAGTTTTGTTACTGGTTTGATAGTTGATACCATGCCACTAGACTCTGATCAGGTTTAAGATGGTCTATACTGATAATAGGGAAGGGAATTACTGTTATGCTTAAAAATGAGAATTAACTAATTTTTGGTAAATTAAAGTCAGATGAACTGGATCAAAGACCAACTTAACCTAACACCAGACCTAGGAAACTTCAAGTGATGGATGATTACATAAATCAGACTATTATGGCTTTTGAAATTTTCCCTCATAGACTATAAGTTCAATACTGGAACTTGTTATAATATTGCTTTTAAACAGGTACGGATGGTATTTTGCTTGGGGCAGAGACACTCAGGGGCCCCTATGCTGTTGATGCAATAAAGACTGTTAGCAGGATTTGTGGTGAAGTATGTGTTTTTCCTTTATTTATTTATTAGAGATTAGAGAAAACCTATGGTGCATTGCAATGCACGGAAGCTTCGGTGCATACTGATCCAAACTCTTCGATCGACTTCGAAATAACCGATCCAAACCGTCCAATATGATCTTCCTAATGAAATTTCCTTGGTGTCCAAATTTTACATTTTTTCGAAATTTTTAAGTATTTTTTTCGGATTTTTAAAAGCTGGTATTTTTTAACGGTTCAGAAAAAATTAGATTAGCGATTTTCTAAAATTCCGAAAAAATAGTAAAAAAATTCCAAAAAATATAAAATTTGGTCAGCAAGGAGATTTCATTAGGGAGATCATATTGGATGGTTTCGATCAGTCATTTCGAAGCAGACCGAGGAGTTTAGATCAGTATGCACTGAAGCTTCCGTGCATTGCAATGCACCATAGGTTTTCTCTATTTATTACATCTATTAATTAATTATTAATTTAATGGTTCGTACATATTGACCATCTGAATTCTTCGAAAAAATTATAGCTTCCAGTGGAGCTTTAAATAAACTTCATAATATCCTATTAATTGTTTTTATATTTTTTTTTTTTGTTCTTCATTTGTAGGCAGAGACGGTCTACAACCAGCCACAGGAGTTTAAGAGAATTGTTAGAAGTGTTCCTGACCCAATGGAGAATTTGGAGTCAGTTGCATCTACAGCGGTACTTATCATATCCATTTTTTAAGTACTTATTATGTGATACAAATATAGCCCTCTACTGCTATTTATCTTTTATCAAAAAATAGTACTAAATTAGACAATAATACTAGCGTCCATGTTTTTTTCATTGTATTATTCTTTGTTTATGTAAACAAAGGTGATATCCTATTACCTTACATACTACAAGTTATGTATTGAATTTTGGTCTTCTTGCCTTTTTACTTTCTGTAAAATCATCAAACATGATTTTGTTTCCTTCATTTTTTGTAATTGATCTAGGTTCGTGCTGCCATCAAAGTAAAGGCTGCTGCTATAATTACTTACTCCACTTCAGGCCGGGCTGCTAGGTACTTGAAAACATTATAAGTTGTATTTTCTTCTTCAAAATGGTACTGGTTGGTTTCTTCTGATGATATAGAGAAGACTGTTCTCGCTGGTTTTTACTTGAGCTTATTTGCAGAGATCTTTCTTATGTATTCTACTAAAGAATTTAATGTTTATCTGCGGCTTTATAAAATATATATCTATATATATATACAGGTTGATTGCAAAGTACAGGCCAACAATGCCTGTGCTAGCAGTTGTTTTTCCCCGTGATAACAGTGAATCATCAACTTGGACCACAAATGGAATTGCAAAGGTACAAATTTTCCTTAGTTACAATAAATTCCTTGTTAAAATGTGATTGTGCATCTCTCACAAAAGTAGTAAAAAGGAAATGTAATCAATATATTTTGTTTATATCTCATGTAGGCTAGGCAGTGTCTTTCTTTGAGGGCCGTCTATCCTGTGCCAGCAAATCCCAATGATGTGAGCTATTACATCGAAAACCTTTGAGTTGTTTTCTTCATTGATCTATGCCACAATTCTGTTTATTTATTTATGTTTTTTTGACAGGTTGGAGCTACTTCTGAGGCATCCTTAAAGCTTGCATTAGACTATGGGAAAAAAATCGAGATCTTAAAGGATCATGACCGAGTTGTTGTTTTCCAAAAGATTGGTGATTCTTCTGTTGTGGAAATCGTGAATATTGGAGATGTTGTCTAAATGTTTATTATTCTTCACGATCTATGGCACCCTTTTTGTAGATTGAATGCCTGGTTGATTTCTTTAATATACGGTATTTAATTTTGGATTCACATTTTTTGGGTTTGATTTTGGGAGAAAGAAATGCGTTTCCCTTGGGATTTTTTGTTTGCTTTTTTAATAACAATGTCGGCATTGATAGATGAAAGAATCACACTATATGTACGGAATTTCTAATGTTATAGTTATAAAAGGAGTACAAAGGTTTTGCTTATATATTTCTTATGTAGTGTGGTGTTTTGTAGTTTAAATATTGAATTAAGTATATTTGGGCATCATCTCCATAGGAATTGTCGACCGCTTGAGATGTGAAACTTTACAAAAATTTATGGATAATTTTCTATAGCATCGCATGAACATAAGATATGCTGTTATTCCTAGTGACAAACAAGAAAATTTGGGATTCAATTTTGACTTTTTGCATTCTGTGACTTCCCAACTAAATAAGTTGACTACAAATAGAACTCCTTTGTTCATCGTATCTCTTAAGCGAACCAAATAAAGACACACCACAATTAATAACATATCAAATATGAGGATGATGTCCACACGCACCCTAATTGCTGAGATTCATATTAGTAACACCGATTCCTTTTTTTTTATTATTGGAGAATGACGCCAATTATTTGAAAAGATTACTTATCAAATATCAGTATAAATCATAATACACTAACTATGCATCTTGATTTATCATTAGATTCACAACCTACCTAATAAGGCTCTTTGAAGACAACCACGTAGATGAGACAAAAAATACAGAAGATTATAATCCCAATATCAATGGTCAGAGCTGTCATTGCCTGGTCACTTAGCTTCAAATTCCTCCCACCTAGGCGATCAACCATGTCAGGGACAGGCTCGTAATTTCTAATATCTTGCTCATAAGGATCTTCCAATCTTGCCTTCATCTGCTGTAATCGCTTACTCTCTGCCTCTTGTGCTAAAGTCCAGTCGTAAAATCGCCGGCTTTCCTCCTTGCTTAGTATGTTATATGCCTCCCTCAATCGAATAAATTTCTCGGATGCTGCTTTGAGAGGTAGTGTGGTTGTGTCAGGGTGGTACTCTTTTGATAGGCGACGGTATGCCGCTTTGATCTCCTCCATGTCTGCTTCGACAGGTACACCTAAGAATCTATTTGTAAAGAATGCAGGGAAATGAGTCACTATAAATGCTATTGCATGACAAAATGCAAAGTTCAGATTGTATGTTTATCAAATTATTTATGAACAACAAATTAGAATAGATTATCCTAGTACTTCATCAAGAGAATGCTTTATTCCATAAACAGCAAAAATTATTTCCTCTTTTAGATATGTTCTCTATAGTTTAGATAAATGTTGTATTAATACGTGTAATTTCAAAATTGTTTAGTCATTAATCAAGTATTGATAGTCAATTTTAAACCGCTTAATAGATTACTAATTATTTTTCAACGTGCATCAAATGTGAAATAGCATATCAAAACTAAGAAAAAAAATTTTGAATTTTTTTTTTCTCTTTACATTAATAATTTAGTCAGTCATCACAATTGTTAAATAAGTTTAATGTCAATATTTATAGCATATCCTATGACTCTCTACATCGCCCAAATTTGCCCAGTTCTCCAACTCTTTCTTGACAATCACCACTTTTTCAAAATTTTATTTGGACAAACAAAGTATTATGGTTTGCCAAATTATCCATTTCTACTTGTCGATTTTCCATAACATTACTCCTTTTTTCAATTAACTGTGCAATTCTTTGGTAAAGCCTGTTATGGTGGTCACACATAGTTAAAGCATTCAATAACCATATTCTCAGTGGAGAAATTTAAAAAATAAATACTGAACAGAAATCAAAATTCTCAACTGGTAATGAGATTCTGAGGCTTGACTGAGGAGATCAGCGAATTTAGTACCCAAAAACTCCTGTTTATTCTCACTTTTAGCTCCATTATCCTCTTCTCCCTCGGTTTCTTTCTTGGTTTTACCACCAATCCAGCCTTCGTCCATGTTGGTCCAGTGTATCCTCGTATCTACTCTTCGTTTCCTCTTCTCTGTAGTCGCAGTTGGCTCATCCGACGGCTCAGATGCTGCCACGACTCTCGCTCTGCTCCTCCTGATGGATTGAATTCGTGATTTTCTGTTTGTGTGGAGGAGCGGAGAGAGGAAAGAGGAAGAAGCCGTTGAAGCCATGCCGTCTGAAGAGATTTTGGAGCCTTTATTATTTGTTTTTTTTTTTCTTTTGATAGAAAAATTATGTGCAGTGTTTTCAATTGGAGGAAAAAAAAATTGAGGTTGGGAACCGGAAGAGGCCTTGTGGGGCCCTTGAATTACCTACCATACTGGGCTACAAGATTAGGAACACTTTCTGATATTGATGTGTCGTGAATACAAAAACTAGTGTTTTTTAGTTATTTTTTCCCCACCACATGTTAATGGTAAGAAGAGGGAACGAACTTTTGGTAAAAAAATGGAGATGCGGGGGATCGAACCCCGTGCCTCTCGCATGCAAAGCGAGCGCTCTACCATTTGAGCTACATCCCCGTTGTTGAATATATTAAACAACAATAAATATATTCAATTATCCAGATTCCGATTTGCTTCTACCGTGTCAAGACGCCAGAATAAACTGACAAAAAACTATGTAGCAAAGATGGAAAGTTGGAACTATATTTTCCGAAATGTTTTGTTTGACATCACCCGCTTTTCTTTCTCTTTTCTATTGCTTTTTGCTGCTGTTATTTCGTAATTTCATCATGATACCTAGAACTAGAAGCAAAATACAACATAACTACAGCAATTAGCATCGACTCTCATTTTGCTGGTCTAATAAGGTCGCAGTTAGCATCCTTGCATAAAAAGTAACTCTTCTCATGCAAGCAATGTCAATGTGTTTTTTTTTCTCCTGCTTTATTTTTTTTTTTATGTCCACATTTTCACAACTGGTGTGCATATCATTTATTTGAACCCTTAAGACCCTGAATATTTAGCCTTTGACAACCTAACAGTTTTTAAAATGTTGAAAAAATGGCTGGGCCGACTAACAGTATCACAAAATTTAAGCATTTGAAATACTTAAATAGACCTACATACTGATTTTCATTTTTTTTTTTTTCTGGCGTATTAGAATGTTACAACTTACAACTAACGCCTAACATGTATTATCTCTTTTTCTAAACAAAACAAAGAAAGAAAGAAAGAACCATGCAAGCAAAACATTACGATTAAACTGTTTTTTTTTTAAATAAAACCTTTTGATGCACATTTTACATAAAAGGTAATTTGGATTTTATATAAAGCTCCACTAAGTAAATAGGAATTTACAAAATCTGATTTATATTAGTTTCACGCTATACATGCTTAACTAATTTATACAAAATTTGCCTACGTAACTATGTTATATATTAACAATGAGAGCTATCGCCGATCAGATAGTACAGACTCACTCCATGAAAGCATAAAATCTCTAGTTACTGAAGGTAGGTCTGCATTGGCATGAAATTAATTTATCAGATAAAAATGAAAGGAATGCCTTCAAATTTTAAGAATGAGAAAATAAATACAAAGAATATATAAAGGTGTTCTATTTACCTTGCAGGACCTCCAAAGCAACTGATGGTATGTCTATTTGATCTTCAACCAATCTATATACATCTAGTAGCTGAATGTTCAATAATAAGTCAATTTAGCAACTTATTCAATCATATATTAATGTAAACTGACAAACCCCATCCCCACCCACACACAAAAAAAAAAGATAGGTATATATAAAATAAAACAGACAAACATCAATCAGTTATTGATTCTTAGTTGGTACCCACCTCTTGGATATGAAGCTGGGAGTCTTCTGTTAAAGCCATGATAAGTTGTCTCCTGATGCCTGCATCAATCAAAAACAAGCGAGCCCCATCCTTTATTGTCTCTGTCAGGTCTAGCTTCTTCTCAAATTGACGACTTCTATCAGTTTGCCTGTTTTGACATTGGATTGATTAGAAGAATGACAAGGTGCATTTATTAGCCCTCTCAGCCCAACAATTTATGAGATGCTGATCTCATAAGGTAGCAGGCAGTACCAGCAAGTATCTACAGAATCTTGTTGAGGATCAATAACTATAACTGAACTAAGTCTTATTGGGCTAATGTGCATCTTACTGTAAGAAATAACAAAAGTACCAATATAAAAATAACAATTCAATATTAATTAGAACGAAGGGCCTTATCCGAAACAAGATTTAAGATTTTGATACACAGGTGTCCAAGGGATGATCATACTAGGTTTGAGTTTAATGATGTTTAGGTATTTCATATCTCAGCCTTTCAATTCAAGTATGCATGGAGTCGTGGTTTTATGTTCAGATTTGGGTCTCTAATCAGATCTAGTTTATGTTAACATGTCCATTTGGTTTGGGACAAAAGGCTTAGTTGTTGTTGTTGTTGTACATTTGGTTAGGTGCACATTTAGGCCCTTTCATAGGAATTTTGGCAAAAGTAACAAAGTTGCAGAAAGTTAACTTTTAGGGTTTCATGTAATAAATTGTTGGTTCAAGCATTTTTGAGATTCGCACTAACAAAGGTTCTGAATTTTGGTCAGACGGGATCTAAATTACGATCTGCATTTGTTATTGGTTACATTGTAATTGATTACTGGGATTGCAAGTTAAATTTAGGTCAGGTTCAGGTCGTTGGCTTTTCAAAAAAGTTTTGGTTGAATCAGACAATTACTTTTGATTCCGTATTGCATATTATAGGACTTCGAGCAATAAGAAAAATGGCTTACGTGCTTTTTACTTGCAATGCAGGATTTTGACTCATCTTAGTCACATTTTCCTTCGCGAGAACAATAAGGTTCTCAAGCCGCTTCCACTGGAACACTCCATCTTTAAAGAGCACCTACTCAACAAGTCGAACTGTTAGCTATATTGTGTGTTTTCACTTTTTACTATGTTGGTGTACACAGAGACAACTTAACCCACCCCGCCAGCTTTGTGTGTGTGATATATGAATAGCAATATATTCCATAGCATCTCAACAAAAGTACACACCTGAATTAGGCGTTCACGTAGGGCAGGATTGGGATCTGTAAGAAGCCGCTTTGCCACGTAAGGATAAGCAACCTAAAAAAAAGAACAAAAACAGATATTTGGAAATACTCAGAAAACATTGCATATTTTCATCTAACAAAAATGGATGTCGAGAGGGGCTGCAGCTAGCAATTTCTAAATAATGTCCTACCTCAAGAAACTTGAAGTCTGGTTCAAGTGTAAAGCAAATTCCTTCTTGAGTCAACAAAGATCGAATGACAAGGGAGAACCTTTCGGGGATACGAATTGGGTAGTTGTACACAAGCTGGTTGAACTTCCCTGCAATAGATTTAAGTAAAGCATATTGCAGCGTTATAAGAAAGAAATGAAATTTTTTTTACAGGCTTCAACTGGCATCAGGCACCACTTAAGTTTTGAAAACTAAATGTCTTCCAATGCATTGGCCCATACTCTCTAAAAACTGCTAAGTAAACCATAAAAAAAGAAGATGATATGCGTGCTAATTGGACATAGTTTTCTTCTATTAAGCTGCAACTAACATTCAAATTTGAAATGAAACCCCTTAACTATGCAAATTTTAATCTCAATGTAGTTGCAATTGTGCAAGTAGTAAAAAAATCATAACATCAAATAAAAGATGCAAATAAAACAGATGCACTCAAAGAAATACCAAAAATGAGTACTACATCACAACAAGGCTCACCAGTGACACTGCGGAAATTGAAGTCAGACAATCCTTTTCCAACTGAATTCTGCCAAATGGCTTCTAAAGCAGGAATTATGGGAGCAACATCAGTGCCACTTGCAAGGAAACCAAGCCTTGTGAAGTCATTTGCCATCTCAACATAATCTTCATTTACAGCATGCACCACAGCATCAATCAGAATCTGCTTATTTTGCTGAGAGATTCCAAAAGAAGCAACCACCATATTAGAATAACAAGTAGTTAGAAATTAGAATATTAAAAGAAACAAAATACAATTTAATTTTTATAAACAGCAATAAGTTCAAATTTGGGGGGGGGGGGGGGGGGGGGGGGGGGGACACGAGACGTTTCCTGGTAAAGTGTTAGCCCAAATAGGTCAATAGTCAATAAGAATCCAGAGTTCATAGAAATTATTCAGGGGATACAGTAACTTCATGTGCATTGAACTTGAGATCATAAGTTTTTTCTTATTTCCCAATAAAAGGGATAGGTTCAAGGGTTAAATATCTGATATCATTGATAATGCTTTTCAAATATCAAGTAAGAACCCTTAGAAGTTCCGTCAGGAATATAATTTATTATGTTATGCAGATATGTCACAAACAGAGAAGCAAATGCAAAGCTTCAAAACAAAGTACCTGGCTTAGAACAGCTACATTTCCAAAGTCAACATAAGCAATACGGCCATCACGCATGGCAAAAATATTTCCAGGATGTGGGTCCCCATGAAATAACCCAAATTCAAGCAGCTGCCGCAAGGCAGCACTTACGCCAACCGTCAAGAAACCATTTACATCAATTCCAGCATCCTTTATGGCCTGCCTAAGAAATTTATGAATCAAAATCTATGCAAAAAAAACAAATTATTGTTTTACCTTTGTTTGCATATTTAGTCTGAAGCATGTCTACTTTTGAGTTTTAAAGTTAAAATAAGGATACACAAAACTATGAGGCTTTGAATTCTATTCATTTATAATTTTATACAAATATACTACTGAGGAGAGCTTGATATTAAAGTTACTAACCTGGGGGTCAGTGCACCTGATTCCATCAATCCACTCCATAACAAGAACCCGTGAACCCGACAGGTTCTTATACACTCTTGGGATTTTCACAGTTGGGTCATCCTTGAAATTTTCCAAGAAGTCCTCGATATTTCGAGCTTCCTAAAATTTTTTTGGCATTGAGGGAGTTTAATGTTATCAAGTCAAATTCTTATGCCTGATACTATATACTATAAGCTGCCATAGGGAAATGAATTTAGATGGCTATTTAGCCTTTATAATTTAACTTTGAAAGGTTTCAAAATAACTCCCAATGTTTTCAAGTTCATAATGTAATCTAAAAAAGATTTTTAGTAGGTGAGAATATTTTAAACAATTTGGATATTTATGAAAATGCTTATAACTGTTCATAATGTAAATTTTCAAGTAATACACAAATAATGCATTTCAACTAAAGTTCAAATGCTTATAATTGTTTCTTTAGAAATTCCAAACCTAAATAAAGGACATGATGAGAAAGCTTACAAGAGTGTAATCTAACTCTTCCAAGAGCTTCTCACCAAATTCATCAACAATAAGTTCAGCATTGCATCCCAATTTTTGTAAGCTGATTCCATTCAGAAATGAAGCTAATGTACGAAAAAGGAATAGATCTCGGTATATTATAGGCTCTATTCCAGGTCTTAGTACCTGCACAAAACCAGAATTGCAAGGGAGTATGAAAATGACAAATAAATGTCAAAAGGCATTCTACATATATCTCCCTCCAAAGAACTAACAAATCAAATTTTCCTGTCAAAAGGAAGCACAAGAAACCTGAATGCGAAAGTTCTTCACTAAGGTCTTGACAATAGTTGAGAAATTGAAAAATAATTTTATCTTTAAAAAATTTATTTCAGTGACTGTTCATGATTGCTGTGTTATAAGCAATTGAAACTTGGACATCTTGGACATCTCATAATTTAGTCCACTTGATTCCATGAAAATTTGATTCATGATCACACAGTTAGACAACAACAAGTTGAGCAATCCAAATCTAAAAGCAGAAAGAAATTAACCAGAAACTAGTTCATGGGCGTACAAACCTTTATGGCAACATCCTCTCCAGTATTCCTCAAGGTGGCACGGTACACCTGGCCCAGACTAGCAGCAGCTATCGTTTGTGATGAAATTCTACTAAATACATTCTCCAGTGGTTGTCCAAGCTCCTCTTCTATAATTGCAAATGCCACCTAGAAGACAAAGTATGTCAACTAAAAAGATGCATATAAACTTTTTTGCAATCATCTTTTAGAAGGAAGATCTTTTTTAAATTAATTATCAGTTTACCAGTATGTACCTTATTGGGAAAAGAAGGAACATCGTCCTGAAGAATACATAGCTCATTCATGTAGTCTTCTCTGATTATATCAGGTCTATTTGCTAAAACCTAAAAAACCACAACAAAGTATAATTTTTTCTTTAAGCAAAAAGAAATATGAATATGCCCCTAACAACCTTGACAAGATATTTTTCGGCTACTTCATAGTCCATTACCATACTTAACCATTTACTTCAGATGATTTTCAATAGGAGAAAGCTTAAGCTTCGCACTTAAGAAATCATGGGGGAGGAAGTGGAAAGGCGATATTCCTCTCATTATATGTCTGAACTCTGAGCACTGAATAGATAAATCATGTCTCTTTCTCATTTTGCAAGTATATGAATGACATATGTTTGCTAAATAGGTTTGCTAAATATCTTGACTTGGCCAAGGATCTTCCGAGGTACTCACTATCAAAATCCTTAACTAATATGCAGTCGATTCCATACTGCAATCAAAATCCCTAAAATAACTCATTTCAAGCTGGAGAGCCAAAAATTCATCTGGAGTGAATACAGAGTTAACACTTACATGTTTGGACGGCACTTATTAATAAGTGGTTGACACTTTACAAACTAATGGTAGATAAAGTTAACAACATATGGGTTGATACTTCAATGTTAACGGTTGACAATTGACACTTCAAAAGTTCAGGGTTGATAATTAAAAAAAAAAGAGGTAAGTTTGAAGCTTACTTGTTTTATTCTGTCCACTTTTTCAATGCAGTCCTAGATATAAAGTGCTAATTACTAACCTGACCAGCCTTTATAAAGGAGGGTCCCAGATCACACAAAAGATTTCGGAGCTGGCGAGCTCGATAAGGCACCACCTCTTTATCTCTTCCAACCAAGCAATCATACATAAGAGTTGACCAATACAAGCCTAATTTCCAAATTATTTCGTATCCTCGACCCAGAAGGCCCAGTATTGACCCTCTTGATTCCAGCACTTTATTCCTCACCTAATCATAAATTCAAACAAATAAACAATTGTGAGTACTGTTCACTCCATCCAATAAGTGCCATTACCATAAGTAGCATTTAATTGCACCTGTACTTTAAAAACAAAAAAAAATATACCTTTTAGCTGTTTTAAATTTGAAATTTTATACGCTCTCTATTGGTACTTAGAAAGAAATAGAACAAAGTGATAAACTAAACAAGAAATGCATTTCCCCAACAATACAAGAGGTCTGCCCCAAAATGCAAAATTTCCACAAAAGAATTAGAAGTTACCATCTCAGGAGTATACTTCCGAAAAGGGATACAAACCCCACGTTCAATATCAAGCTGCTCCAATGCGCTGTTAGAAGCCTCCTTTGATATTCTTTTGTTTTTCTTTTCCAGTGGGACCAACTTTTTTGGGGAAACAGAAACAGCTCCAGCTCCAGAAGCCGCATTCACAACTTGAAATAGTCTCAACCCTTTATTTCTAGATACAAGTAACGATTGGTGATCCCTTTTAAGCAAAAAAAGGCGTGACGAATCTGAAGTGGTCGGCAGAAAGGTTGTGTAGAGCTCCATATTTCTGTTTGTAATACAGCAGCTCCTGCTGTATAATGTCTAGCAACAATGTAATTCTCACTTGAGAAATACCGAGGAAAGATTAAAAAAGATATAAATTACAGTATCATGCCAGAGAAATAGAAGTAGCAGTAATATCACGAATTCACGATACTTTCCAGAGTCTAATAGTGATTTGTTTCAATGTACATTAACCTTTCCAAGCAAACAACTAAAATTACCATCAAGTATTCAGTTTGGGAGTAAACAAACTTTTTGAAGGAAAGTCTGTTTTTGACCATTAAACTGTTTTAGTCCAAATCATTCCCTATTGTTTTTTCCCATCGCATCCCTCAACTATTTAGATAGGTTCAATCTAGGACTTCAGTTGGCTTTTCCATTAGCTTTGAGGTAAAATATACTGACATATCATCTACAGAATTTCTGTCCCCTCAAATTAGGGCTGAATCAAGAGCAATATTTCTGGGGCTAAAACCAGAAGTTCTCAACTTTTTGCAATTATTTTCAACTGGATGTACCATGTACATTATTTTATTTAATCATGGGTAGTAAATATGTTTTATAACAGTGCAAGCAGTCAGTCTGCCTTTTTTATTTTCTTCAAGGCAAGAACATGCCAGCATAGACATAGACCTAACTTTATTTATTCTATTCTATGTACACAAATTAGTTAGTCTAAATAAACTTGTGAGCACAGAAGTCACTGGTATTGCTAAACAAACAACTATATAACAAAAGAAACAGCGGGAGCATTTGATAATCAGAAATATATAATCAGCAAAATTTAGAAGATGAAATATAAGACATTGACCCAAGTACCGAACCCTTCCCCAACCACCCAAAATCAATACAAGGGGTTTCGTATAATTCCTTGCGAGTTGCAAATAATCACAAATAAGAGAACCGAGAGCTGGGGGAGAACAAGGTGCCGTGATGAGAAACTAATCTAAGCTGGTAATGACTTTTTATCTAAGAATTGCTCAGCTTTTGAGTTAAGAAGAAAAACATACTTACCGAATTCTCAGTATCTCAAATTCGAAAATTCAAAGCAGATGAGATGGCTGTCGACTGAGCAAGGAGAGGGAGATAGAGAAAGAGGGAATTGAAGACTCCAGTTTGGTTTGGTAATTCTGGCTTTAAAAACATACTATACTAGTGTTGAAATAGGGGACACGTCACTGACTTTTCAGTTTTGAAGGAAGTAATGCGCACCACTAAAGAATTCACATCCTCTGCCCATCGCTTTAAGATGGGCAGAGTGCCCATCTCGGATCGTCAGCCGTCTGATTTAATCTCAACGGCTAAAGGAGCCCCGTACATTCCACCACACCCGAAAAAAATTATTGGCCCCAAAAAAATGAACCGTCCAGATTAGATCGGACGGTCGTGATGAGATGGGCACTCTACCCATCTCCTTAGAGATGGGTAGAGGATGCTGGTCCACCACTCAAAGTCTCAAACGCTTTTTATTTTTCATTGTCGTTATCTCGGTCTCGTGCAATTATTAAATTTCCCCTGAGAAAATTAATTGGAGTATTTCAATTTTTGATTGGCTGGGACGCACCCTGTACGGAATATACTTTTGTTACGGCTGTTAAACCTCAAAAAATGAGGGGGAAAAATGAGAAAATCATAACAGAAGGAAACGACCTGCAAACGCAAAAAGAACAAAATAAAATGATCTGATAAAATCATAAAATTCTTGCTGGATGTATCCAGAAAAAAGGAAAAAACAAAAAGCTAAAAATCAAAGCCTTATTTACTTCTTATAATTCATGGCATCTCTAGACAGAACCAAAAATATCAGCACTTCAGAGTCTTAATCAGTTAATGCACATTTATTTTTCACTCAAAGAAGGATTAGCATTTTTTTTTTCCTTTTTTTGTTATATAATTTTTTTTTGAAAGAATGAAGGATAATTTTTAATTGAATTTTCTGTTGTCTTAGAATATATACAAGTATCATTCTGTATCTCAAAAAAAAAAAAAAAAAAAAAAAAAAAAAAAAAAAAGGAAGTGCTTTTTGAGCCAGGAAAATCATACAAGGAATCTAAATTGATCCGTTCTTTATTGATAAGCTTCACTTCATAGTTCATATACACCAGTTAAAACTGTGCCTAGAGTGACACTTTACTAGGATTGGATTTGATCCATTGACCAAACTGGACATTTCAGGAAACTTCTTCCTGTATGAAAAAAACAACACACATATGACTTGGATAAAGATATGGTCTGACCCCACATGCATCTCTCCTTGCACTAGAACGGTATGAAACACCAACCTTCAATAACCATTTATTCGTACAAATCCAAATAAACAGCATATTACATAACAAAACAAATCAGCATAACTGTAGAAAAGCGACATAAAACCAATCCACCTCACGCAACAAAAATGGCAAATCAAACATCATAAAACAACCGCACCTTCACTCACACCAGAAAGCACTCTCTCCAAAACTGACCTAAGTTTCTTAGTTTCTCCCTCCACACTCTCTCTATCAAACAATGCCGAGACCACAGCCACCCCTTTCAAGTTCTTTACACCAGTACCCAGTACCAAATCGGCGTTCCCAATCCCAATTCCACCAATTGCAACCACTGGCAATTTTGAAGCCACACAAATCTCCTTCAACCCCTCCAATCCAATTGTGGTGTTATCCTTTTTTGTACTTGTTGGGAAAACGCCACCACAGCCAATGTAATCTGCACCATCCATCCACGCCTGTTCACCTTGGGCTGTAGTTTTACATGATACACCGATTATCTTACCTGGGCCTAAGAGGGCTCTCACAGTACGTGCCTGCATGTCTGACTGGCCCACATGCACGCCATCAGCATTGCATGCCAGGGCTACGTCAACTCGGTCATTGATTAGGAGTGGGATCTTATGTCGCCGACAAATTTCCATACAAGCTGTAGCTGTTTCAATAAATTCTCGTGTTTCCATCTGTTTCTCTCTGTACACAACGTAATGAAAAGTGAAACACTAACATGCTTTTACGAGCCACCAACAAGTTTCTTTTATCTTACTAGCAGGCCCATTCTGTGGCCAAACAGGACTCACATACCCTAAGATGAAGTAAAAGAATGAATTTTCAGTCTAAAGAGGTTATGATGTGGTACATGCATTGTATGCCATACTTTACTCAGTAGGGACAGCACAAGGGTCCATGTGACCACCAAGGAGATGGAAGCCAACATCAAGGCGAGCATTGGATTGCAATATTGCATACAACTAAAACATGGGCATGCCTAAATTGGAATACAAAAAGAACTAAACAATAAAATAATTCCAAGTACAGACAATACCTCAGTTGAACAATAGTAGCACCGCCTTTAATAGCAGCCTCGACAGCATCAGTCATTGACCTGCCCCATTTGCTATTCATTCCTGAGTCTGTGACGGCATAGAGGAATAAATCGTCAGGGTGAAATTTCAGGCCGGGCGCCACATTGTAAGGTGCGCTCTTCAGCCTGAAGAGGTGATCAAATGGGCCTTGAGGCCCACTTCCTATTTCTATGCTTTTGCTGTAATGAAGTGCATTTTCTACAAAGGCTTTAGCTGCCTAAGAAACAGATATATCTTAGTAAAGTTTATAAGCAGCATAAATGGAAATTCTATAGTTAGGACCTGAATAAAGTACACTTTGATAGACATTACCCTTAGAACTTTTTTCTCCATCAGGTATGTCCAGTAACAGTTAATAGTGACAATAATTTATAAGTTGAATGCCTAGACACTGGAAGTGCAAGTTACATTTTGTTTCCAACGTCATCTGAGCTCTTCTTACACTAGTAACTGACCTAAGATTTACTGAACAAACAGAAAAGTTCTAGGACTCACGAACAAAAAAGAAAGTACAGGAGCAACATTGAATAAAAAAATCGAAGGACTGTAAGTGGACTTCTAATTTAAGTTAAAAGAGAGGGAAACCTTAACAGCTTGAATCATTGAAGAACCTTTAGATAATTCCGCTGCTATGCAAGAAGCAAGTGTGCAACCGGTCCCGTGAGTGTTTCGTGTCTGTACACGTGACCCATGTAACTCGTAGCATGTCTCACCTATTGAAGACGAATGAATTAGCGAAAGTACACAAGGTTCTCAATTACTAATTCAAGGTGCCAAGAACAAGGTTATACCATCAAAGAATACGTCAACTGCATCTGAAGATCCTGAGAGATCACCGCCCTTCACAAGGACATTTCTGCATGAAGGACTAAAAAATAAGGTATAGTTGAAAGGAAAGCCTCAAAATTCAAAAAAGTCGTGAAGGAGTTCATACTTTGGACCAAATTTATGTATTGATTTGGCCGCAAGAGACATATCAGAAACAGTCTGCAATTGCATACCCCCAAGTAAAGCTGATGCTTCTTTCACATTTGGAGTAACTATATCAGCCATGCCGAAAAGCTCATCCCTATAACAAAAAGTCATTCGTTTCAGATATGCAATGAAAAACATAAAAATGTTATGACAAAATCAGTTACTCGCCTATATCCAGATAGAGTAGAGGGAGCGGAAAGGGCATCTCCACTAGTAGAAACCATGACTGGATCAACAACTAGTGCTGACTTCACATGAACAAATGCATAAGAATGAGATAACAGAAATGGATAATATCTAATCAAATTATGACTTGGTCAATTCAATTTTTACCTTTAACAGGGAATCGTTTGAGACTTTCACATAAAACTTTAATCACTCCAGGAGATGGAAGCATCCCTGTTTTTACCTAGTTACTGAGATAACAATTAGTGCAAAGAATATGCTTCAACAAGCAGAACGTAGAATTGCTTGCTTCAGTGTACCCTTTTAATCCTTATTGGACAGTTCACCTTTATACGACAATATACCTTTCTGACAGTATGTATGATTTTCAAGTAACAGTTGCCATTGTTTATGAATTCTCTCATGGTACACTCCTTAAATACCAGTTCTCTTAGAAAAGAAGCAGCTAAGGAAATGAAACACAAGGTGCATTATGTGCACTTACCACATCAACTTCCATATCAGATAGCACTGATTTCAACTGTTCTTCAATAAAAGCTTCTGGCACAGGATGCACACCCTAAAAGACAAGCATGTTCATTGTCAGCACCCCTCAAGGTGAACTATCAAACATATATTAATGGGGCAAATTTGTTCCAAAAAGACCACAAAAACAAACAAAGTTATCAGGAAAAAAAAAATCATAATCTCGATTCAACTATCAATACACTGATGAAGAATTCAGTGAAAAGAAAACCAATTTCACAGTTTTCTATAATCTACATAAACAGTGTCCTCGAAATGGTCCTGTTGGCAAAAGGAAATTTCCAAACTCTAGGAATCAATATTTGCAGAGAGTCAAAGGGTCATCGCAATAATTTAGACAAAATTTTGCTCGAAACATCTTATAGTTTTACAAATTACAGTTTTAACAAATACCAGTTGCAAAATTCAAAACTCAAGCGGTACAAACTCGAACATACATATTTGAAGCACCCCGAGCATAATATTTGCAACAATGAAATCCAATTAGACAAAACACAGAGGCTCAGTTTCGTAAATCCTTCAACCATAATTTGACAATAGATGAACTAACCTGTACTCCGACAGTGTTCTGAGCAGTAACCGCAGTGATGACAGAGGAGCAGTAGACGCCCATGGCGCCACAGGCCTTGATATCGGCCTGAATTCCCGCTCCGCCGCCGGAGTCGGACCCAGCCACGGTCAACACGTGCGGAAGCTTGGTGGGCGCAGCCATGGCGATGGTTAAGAGAGAGAGTGATCGGCGGCGAGGTGAGAGTGGGAGGCGACTAGGGAGAAATGCGAGGCGTGAGAAGGCTACACGTGGAGTGGGAGAAGGGAGAAGGAGAGGTTGAAGAATCAACGATGGTGCCATGGTAGTTAACTGCAACAGATTGCAGATAACTGAGGGAATCGTCTGTTAGAAATCGTAGAATTTGGAGAGTACGAGTGGATCTGGTTCTTTTATTGGAGTGGTCCCATCCGTCAGCGAGATAATAGGCTCATACTGTCATACACATACGAATACTCAGTTTGACATGGGCTCGCTGAGACATTGGGCCTAATTGTAGTTCTTTTATGCAATTGTCGCTTGTCAATGGTTCTTTTTGTTTCATCACAACTCCACAACTAACGGTAACGGATCCAGTTCGAAATCAAATCCGCTGTCGCACGACAGCGCGTGTGGCGCACGACGTGGACCGTCTGATCTGAATCTGATGGATAAGGGAGCCCCGTGAATCTAATAGGCCCGAAAAAAATGAACCGCCCGATAAAATCGAACGGCTGAAAAAGCGTGTAGCGCGCTGTAACACCAGATCAGGATTCATCCAGTTCGATTTCGATACGAGAAAAAGTTACCAATAGGAAGCCGATCTTTTCAAACTTAGAGCATAAAGAAAAAGGAGGAACTCGATATTTAGTCCAGCTTTGAGGGAAGTTGTATAAGCAAACTATGTGCTTGGTTCAGTGCTTGTAATAAACAAATTCGGCTAGTATTAAATAGATGGAGCCTATTTTACTTTATCTTATTTTTATTATATTGAAGCAAATTTACTAGAATAGATGATGTACGATGATAAGAAAGAGCAGCCAAATATTTACGAGTCCTCAAAAAAGAAATTCAATCTGAACATAAAGTGTTCTTCGCAAGTGAAAGATTACTCTTACAAAGAAGATTGATCTTTTTTTACAAACTAGACTCCCAGGTTTACAAGATTGACGACTATACTTCTAAATCATAGCTCCAAGAGATCTTCTGTTTATTTATTGCCTCTCCTGCAAATAAAAAAAAGGTTTGCAAGATTTATCTGGGGTACCACCATACAAACGAAAACTAAATATTAGAAAGTTAGAGATGTACCTTCCAGGGGCCCTGATGTACTTGTGCAGGCTCTCCATAAGAATCACCAGTGTTACCCATGCCATAATCAGGAGGCGGCCCCCTAGAGAAGTTTCTGTGTTCTCGGGGGCCATAATTCCCTCTTGGCCCCTGTTCAAAATCCCTCTGGTAACCACCATCTCTTACTCCTTGTGGTGATCCATAGCTCTGTCTGGGTCCCTGAGGGTAGTTTTGGAAATTTCCTGGTTGTTGGGGATAGTTTTGGAAACTGCCTTGTTGCTGAGGGTAGTTTTGGAAGTTTCCCGGCTGTGGCCTCTGTTGATTGGGGTAATTTGAGGAACTACCAGGCTCATACCCCTGTTGATTGGGGTAGTTTTGGAAATTTCCCATTTGTTGCGGAGGGTAATTTTGAAAGTTCCCTCGTTGTTGTGGAGGGTAGTTTTGGAAGTTTCCTCTTTGTTGCGGAGGATTGTTTTGGAAGTTCCCTGCTTGTTGTGGAGGGTTGTTTTGAAAATTTCCCTGTTGTTGCTGTGACACAGGATTGCTGTAAGGACGGTTTCGCTCAAATCTGACAGTATTTCTAGGCCTGTTTGGGTTCCCGTATTGTATCGGGGGTGGCCTAGGTGTGATTACACCATTATCATACTTATCCCCTGTGTAGTTGGAGAAATATATAAATCATTTAATTATGTGACAGAATAGTCAAAAGTTCACTTGATTCCCCAGGTGACTTGCGAGACAAAAACCCCCAGCTAGCATACATATTATACAAACAGTAAAATGGATATCAAAATTTACGTTGAAAATACCAAAGTTTTATATGGATACAGATAGATATCACACCAGTGGGGTCTCATACTACTACGAATCAATTACTTCTTTTCTCGAGATATTGTTTTATCTTCCTTTGTGTAATTTCCCAATGAAGGTTAACTTAACAGGGCTGGTAGTCTGGTAGAGATACATCAACATGTATAAAATCATAGGCATTATCTTTCCAACTCTTGTTTTACAATAAAGAGAGACAAGGTGAGGAGTAGATGTGCTTCCTCTTTTCTATTTTGAGGGTGGGTTCATACAAGTGTACAAATGGTTGACATAAATGATGTTAAATAACACACCTCCATACTCCTTTGTTTCAGGGTACAGGTACGAATCTGGTAAAATGAACACAACTCCGGGCAAACCTGTTATTGACATAAAACAGCGTGAATAAAAATCAAAATACACTTTGCACCCCAATTATAAGTTACAAATAAAATGAAAAAGAAGAAGAAAAGCAAATTCTGGGGAGGCACCTCTGAACTTCTCTGACATTTCTTCAGACATTTCAACTTGGAAACCATTGTATGTGGTTGTGCTACATGCATATATCCTCTTCTTTGCCTCCTCGACACTAGAAAATAGCAATTAACAATAAATTAGACATCAATAACTTTACAATACAGATAGCCAATACATCAATTAACTTAGAATAAAAATATATATTACAAACTTTTAAAGATATTATATCAACACAAAACATTGCTAATGGAAACTGAATTCCTTGTATTAAAGTATTAGACTATGGTTCAGTACATGACAGTACCAGTACCAGTATGAACACCCATTCAATAACAAATTAATCTGCTACTTACAATATACATACTGGTAGAACAAATGAGAAAGCTAAACCAACTATACCTTCCGACGACCTTGGCACAAGTCTGTACATAAGTCTCGACCATCTCTTCTGGGGAAGGCTTGGGCTCAGGAAAATCCATGGTGATCAACCAGTGATTATAATCGCATCCCTCGAACAAAATCTCATCCGGAGAAATCTTGCTTTCTTCTCCCCTAGATTCGGACCGGTAACCGAACAGATGGGGCGAGGATCTGAACCCTAGGCTCTGGAGGAGTGAATTTGGTGATCGGATGGGAGAAGAACGAGAACGCGCGGGGATTGAAGGAGGGAGAGGTCTTAGGAGAGAGAAGGAAAGAGGAATGGCTCGGCGGAGGTGGCGAGAGAGAGAGAGAGCAAGCGCCATGGTTTGGTAGAGAGAAGGAGAGAGAGGTCTGACTAGGGTTTAGACCAGACTGAGACCACACTCTAAACCAAACCAGGGTTTTAGCTGGGAATTGCTCCGGACACGCTCCAGTTTGCAAAACACTCCCATTTTGAGCGTGAAAAGACCATAATATCCTTGAACTAAATCATATTTCTATACTAAAATGAAGAGTATTATGGTCTTTTCATTCTCAAAAGGAGAGTGTTTTGCGAAGTGGGCGTGGCCTGAGCAATTCCCGTTGTAGCTGAACGATTTCATACATAGCATATTCTCAGATTCGTAATTGATATTTTTATTGCAAAATGTGGGCTTTCCTTTTTAGGATGCTGAGTTTGGGCTTTGGGTTTCCTTTTCTCCGAAATGAAGTTGACCCAATTAAAGGTTCTTTTTTAGCATATAAAACTACTACAACAATTCTACAAAGGTTGTCAATCTTCTATATCTATTTCGAAGCTACAAGCTACAGCTTGATTGGTGGGTCCATGGAACCTTGAAAAAAAATTTATTTGAAAGTACTTATATGTAAATAAAAAAATTACATGACCCATCTAAAAAAGTTCAGAGGACCATCTTAAGAAATTAGAAAATGATTTGTTTCCTCCTTTTGCCTTCTCAAATTAGCATTGCTTTTACCGGTGACAACGACATCGAACGAGCATTCTCTGTAATGAATTTTATTAAGACAAAACTTAGAAATAGAATAAGTGATGCTTGGATGAATGATTGTCTTGTAACGTATATAGAAAGAGAGGTATTCAATGAGATTCCTAATGAACCTATTATGCAAAATTATCAAAAAATAGAAACTCGTAGGGAATTGTTGTAATTTTTACTTTATTGATTGTATTGAATTTTTATTTTAGATATTAGATATATTATTTTAGATTTTGTGTTGTTGTTTTAGATATATTTGATTTCTCGTGATTTTTTTTAAGTTAAATTGTTTTAGAATTGTTTGTTTGAAAAATATTATTATACTATATTTATATTAGACGTTATGTTGTACATATATTTTCAGAAAAAAAAAATTATGGATTGCTAACATGAAATCCTAGCTACGCCCTTGTATCTACATATAGATATATACTATACAATGTGAGGAGCCTTTTCTACATTAACACTTGTGATGTCAGTATGATGTCATCTTTTTTTTTTTCTTTTTGGGCTTTGGCAATTCAATTCTAACATATTTTTCATTTCACACCATCATGACCATAAGTACTTTTTTCATTGATAACTTAGACTTCAAATACAAACAAGAAAATATGACAAATATATTGTTTTATTTTTAAAAATAATAATTCATTGCCAAAAATTATAAATAAAATTAATTTGATAAAAATTGTATAAGCATCCATGACACCATCAAGCCAAAAGCTTTTTTAAAAAAAAAACAAGATTTGAGGATATTTTAAGAATATTTTAAGAAATATATTTCATTTTTATAATTTAAGAAATTTATTAATTTTAAGATGTTTGATGGCTTTCTAAATTTTTTTTGGCATGAGACGACATTTTTTTTTTGTTCTGTATCAACTAAGTTTCATATAATGGAATGGTAACTTCTAACTTTTAGCCTACTTTTTTTAAAAAAAAAAATTGGCACTATAATAAATCATCTTAAAGACTTGAAAATAACAATTACCATTTTGCAGATTAATGGACCCTCCATTTCTAAATTTCAGATAAATATAGTTTTGTTTTTAAATTGTTAATATGCTTTTAGAAATTCATTTGGCTATGAAAAATTATGTGAATACTCATAAAAATTTTTAGGATTTAGTGATATAATTTTTTAAAAAAATTATAGACTTATAAAATATTTTAAATAATCTTCTAAATCTCATAAATTTTAATTTACATGAGAGTTTTGTTTTTAAATTATTTTGAAGACTTGAAAAATCATCTGGCTATGACAATTTATGTGCATACTCAAAGATACATGAAGAATTTAGTGATATAAAATTTTATAATTATAGACTTATAAAATATTTACAATAATTTTCTAAATCTCATAAAATTGAATATCTATAAAAATAAATGCAGCAAGGGTTCTCATTTTCTTATATTATTTGTTATATTTGTATAAACACGGTATGAAAAAAAAAAAAGATATTTCCGAATTCGCATCCAAGTTTCGTTTGGATTTAAGAAGGGTAGAATAAAATAACCTCATGAATTCATGATCATATTTTTTTCAATTCCAACCAAAGTTTTCTCGGCGAATAATTACATTGTCATCCCAATTCGGATCCTCCTTGCATCAAATTGACGCTGTGTCGCTGTATATCTAGCAGCCGGTAAAGCCACGTGGCGTCTCATAATACCCGCATCTATCAAATCCAGCCCGCGGCATGTTTCAGGGGAAAAAAAAAAAAGAAAGTTAGTAGGTTATATAAATCTAAGGCATGTTTCAGTGCGCACGACAATAACTACGATGAAGAATCTATGCTTAGTTGCTTACGGCAAACGGTGACTCCTTGGCCCCAGCAAAAGGCTTATTCTGTGTTTTGAGACAATGAGGGTCGCAAGAGAGCATCAGGATCGAACTTCAAATTAAAATGCAAGCAAACATCACTCAAAAAAAAAAAAAAGGTAAAGAGACAAACAAACAAACAGAAGCGTGTGGATCAAAGTGATCAGCTGTCGCCACGAGAAAAGAAGACGAGAGGCCAGGGACACCTTTCTTCCCGTGACGCATCCAATCCGGCGGGTTTGTTGGATTCAATGCGAATGTTATGACGTTTAAATTCATATTGCTGATCCATATATGAGAATGGTATGCTTTATAAGTTTATATGCTAATGTCCTTCTTCCACTTAGATGAAAAATATATATATTTATTGAAGAAACTATACACATTTCAAACGAAACATTAATAAAAAATATGTTCTTTATGTGAAGTTAGAAACAAAAATGACTAACTTTTCATAAAAATATTCGAGGACGATTGTGATTTATGTTTCTATTTTTATAAATTAAACTTTATTGATTAATATAATTTACAACATTTGAGTTTTTTATTTTTCACATGTAACATATCATATGTTACAAAATTAAACCGAAAATAAAATATATAACTAAATTATAGATTCAAAATATAAAATATAAGGGGTTCAATATTTATATAACAAAAATTTATCACAAATTCATACCATACAATCTTTATGTTGCAATATCACTAAGTCTTAAGGGGATGTCTAACAACATCACAGATCAGTGAAGTAAGAGTTGATCATTATAAGTACTTTTAAAAAAAGTATATGAGTTTAGTAATCTAAGAGTTAAACTAAACTCATACATGCCAGACGCACCTTAAGTTATTTGACAATAAATTGCTAGTTTTGATCTTGATTAAGTTGAACTATAAAATTCCAATCAATAAATTAGCATTTGATATGCATCATTTTCTCTTTCTCAAAAAACAATGTCAGAACTATTTATTCTATTCAAAATAATATTTTGAATTATTTTGAATTTTGGTTGTATGCGGTGCAGTGATTCTTATTAAAAACAACAATACTATGTAAAAAATGCAAAAAGTTTCATGCTATTTTCAGAAAGAGAGAAGAAAAGATGACAAAATAATAGCATTAGACTTTAGGACATTATATATTGAAACTGGGACAAAATCGAAAACACTATTGGAACATTATGTAAATAAGATTTATAATTTACAAAATATACCGATAAAAAACGTGATGATAATGCATGGAAGGCCCTCTCCATCAAACTCTCTCTTCCGGATATGATTACTCCAAAAAACCACAGACCTACGTCACAAAATATCCCACAACAGCCATGCGGCAAATATTTTTCCTTCATTTTTTAGTCCTTGTCTTTTTCCTGTATTATTTTATCTGCTCAAACCCAACAATCATTCTCTGACCGAAACCCAAAGAGTAAGCTCATTTTTCTCTGTGTCTCCGGGAATTGAATTGAATTCAATAATCATTATTAAATACCAAACAATTTACACTCCACTAAGTTCACTCGTCTCTCTTCTCACTTCCATTCTCTAGCGATATCTCCTCTCCTCTCTACAAATCAATTATGGGAGAAGCCAACGCCGCGCCTGAAGCTCTCCAAGCAATATGCTACGAGCGCGGCTCTCTCCGCCTCCTAGATCAGGTTCTATTTAATTTTTCATCTTTTTTTTTATTTCATCCATACAATAATATCAAATTTCGTTTTTATATTTTTGACTTGTGTTTTTTTTTTGGGTTTGACAGAGAAAGCTTCCTTTGGAAAGTGTTTACCTTGATATCAAGGATTCCAAGGATGGATGGTTTGTTTTTTCTTCCTCGCCAACTTTCTCTAGTGTTGATTGATCATTGAATTCAAATTTGCACGCTAGCGATTGTCATTGCTTATTGCTTAATATTATAAACTACGTTGTAAAGTTTAGTTGCTAAATTATATAGTACCAAAGCTAAGTGTATGGAGCTATCTTCTCGTCTTAATACATATTGATTAGTCTGGGACATATGAATCTGACATTGACATGTCATCTTTTTATCCTCTAGACACTTTCTGTGCAACTATTTTAGACCGTGCAAATTTCTGTACACTTGTTAGGCCTGTTAAGCTTTCTTAACCAGCACAATTTTAGGAGAATTTATATTCATCAGTCCCTGATTTCTAGAGTTAAACTCTGAATGAGAGATGCATAGTTAAATTCTAATTGTTAGCTCCTAGTAACCTTCTCTCACTTTTGGCAACTTCCTTATATTTTATTCTATTAATGAAATTTTTAGGAAGTGTTTTGCCTTCTCCATCAGGAAAAAGGGTTTTTCTTTTTTATTTTAACTACCAAGACTATTTATTAAGTTGGGTTGTCAAGGGCTCTAGGCTAAAACCTTGATTGATAAGTTCTTATTAAATCCAACATAACTGAATTCTGATATTACTAATTAATTAATCTGATTCTGACGTTCCTTGTTCTCATGTAATATACATTGTGAAAGTATGATACAGCTGTTAAAATATACACTTTACTAATTTTCTTTTGGCAGACTACTAACATAGAAATTAAACTGTAAAATCATATATTTTCTTTTTACTTTTCTATAGAGGGTACTCTGGTTCAATGCCACTTGTCACACCTGTTACAATTTTTCTTTCTTATTACCAAGATAAACTGGATCTTTACTTCAGTATGTAGGTTCTAATATCAAATACATTTTTCATGCATCTTGAGCCAGTCTATTTGCATATTGTTTATTGCTTATGAATATGTGCAATCCAGGGATGCGATAAGAGAGATGGTGGTTAGAGGTGCTCCTGCAATTGCAATAGCAGCTGCTCTTTCTTTAGCTGTCGAAGTTCACAATCATGAATTCAAAGGCACTCCTGCTGAGGCAGCTGATTTTATTGTCAAGAAACTAGAATTCTTAGTTTCGAGGTAAATTTTTAAGACCTAAACTTATACCAAGATTGCAGAAGTTTACTGTCATGATAGTGCGAAAGTCCTGTTACTTTGCTTTACCTATGTGAGGTTTGCCAGGTTTTTATTAACTGGTTTTACTAGAAAGAAGTTAAAATGCAGACCATTTCATCTTGGTTCCTGGGCAGCTCATGCTAGCACCAGTTTGTGACCTTTAAGACCTCGTGTAGATTCCACAGAAAAATTTCCTTGTATTGAATACTTCCTTGCCTGACAACAACTAAGAGTGAAACATCTAGTTTTAGTTCAACTTGGCTTATATATCACTGCCTATCTCCCCATTTATATTAAGGAGTTTGCAATGAAGAAGGAAGCAATTAAAGATCAAGTAACCTGGCTATACAGTTCCCCAACTTCCCACGCATTACTAAATGAAACAGTATAAGATTCTTATATGTGCTACCAGTCTGCCACTCTCAATTTCAGCTAAAATATAGCCATTCGGTTGCTGTGCTCTTTTGACTGTGTTGTGTTTTGAGTTGACCTTTATATGTTCTTGTGGCAGCCGGCCAACTGCTGTAAATCTATCTGATGCTGCTACAAAACTTGGAGAATTGGTTCGAAAGACTGCTAAAACCTCAACTGAGGCTGAAACTGTATTTAAGGTAATATTTGACAGAGTATTTTGTATTCGATGTTCTATTAGCAGTAATTGTAAGCCACTGGTACAGAACAAAAGTTCTTGAAGCTGTTTCATTTATTCAAGCTTAGATTGTCTCAAAACATACTCTGCACCAAGTTAGCTCAGATTCTGTGATGCTAGCCTATCTTATAAAGTTAGCTCACACTAATTTAGACAAAACAGTTAGGCATGTAAAAGACTTTACTAATTTCTTTACTGGACTTTATGTTATTCGTTCCATTAATCAGGCTTATATTGAGGCAGCTGAGGTGATGCTTGAAAATGATGTTGCTGACAACAAGGCAATTGGTTCCCATGGCGCCATCTTTCTGCGAAAAAAGTCCGAAGGCTTAGAAAAATTGTGCGTTCTGACACATTGCAACACTGGCAGGTAGGCTTCACATAAGTACATCAATTGAGTAACATTTTTTGGTGTAAGATATTGAAATCAAACTCTGATTCAACAGTCTGGCAACAGCTGGCTATGGAACTGCACTTGGTGTAATTCGTTCTCTTCATGCAGGAGGTTATTTAGATAAGGCCTTCTGCACTGAGACCCGACCATTTAACCAGGCAAATATCAAATTTATTTGATTATCATTTTTGTATATGTATATTTTGGTTATCGAAGAATTGACTTATGTTAGTTTTTATGCATCACTTGCAGGGGTCAAGGCTTACGGCTTATGAGCTAGTTCATGATAAAATACCTGCAACTCTAATTGCTGATTCTGCAGTTGCAGCACTTATGAAATCAGGAACTGTCAATGCTGTTGTAGTTGGTGCAGACAGAATTGCTGCAAATGGTATTATAGACAATTATCCTATAATTTATTTCAAATAGAAGCAACTCATGTCCTAAGTACAACAACAACAACAACAACTAAGCCTTTTGTCCCAAACAAGTTGGGGTAGGCTAGAAAAGAAACCCAACAAAAGTCACCAAGTCACCGGAAAACAAGAAGTATATGTCAAAAGTAGGGCTAATAATACTAAAAAAATAATATAGAAAAAATAAAGTAGTAGTAGTAGTAGTAATAATAATAATAATAATAATAATAATAATAAATACTAGTAGTAGTAGTGAGGCCTACACCTAAGCCGTGAGCTAATACTATAACCTACAAATCTAAGACAACACTTGACCCCTAAAAATGCATCTCATGGCTCCGGCACGTGAATTGCTAGCTTCCTTGCGCTCCTATCCAACGCCAACTCCTTGGAGACGTTCCAACTCATGTCCTAAGTGTGACCAAAAAAATGAAGAAATATGCTACAGACTCTGCTTGCTAGTGGGATAGCTCTATTAGGCCTCCTGTTATAGCCCAGAGTCTCAGATACCATATAACCACTAAATTTTAGTTTGTTGTCATTTTCCATGACAGTTGCTTTTCCTTCTTTTATATTATAGGTGATACTGCTAATAAAATCGGGACCTACAGCCTTGCACTTTGTGCAAAGCACCATGGTGTGCAGTTTTATGTGGCGGCTCCTTTAACTTCTATCGACCTCTCATTATCATCCGGTCAGCAAATTGTTATAGAGGAGAGATCACCGAAGGAGTTACTTAATTCTGAAGGAGGTCTTGGAAAACAAGTTGCAGCAAGTGGAATTTCAGTGTGGAATCCTGCGTTTGATGTTACTCCAGCCAGCCTGATAACTGCCATCATAACTGAAAAGGTCTCTCTTCTTTGTGAGTTGATGTTAATTTTTTATGATGACATTCACACAATATCAACAAAATAAGCAAGTTAATATCCCAACTCAAATTATGAGCTATGAAATTCTCGACCCATAGCATATGAATAAATGTTTAATGTTTACCTGATTGATTAGAAATGGAAAGCCACAAAAGCAAAAAAAATCCAGGTTAGGACCTCTAAATTATTTGTAGCTTAAAAGTTCCAGGTATGGGAACCTCCGGATTGTTTGTTGGGTAAACCTCCTTTTTATTCACCGAGGAGTTTCTTGAATTTAAGTTTAACTTTAACCAGGATAGCTTCAATAAACCATGCAAATAGAACTATTTGATGATTCTTGCATTTTTCATTTCAAATTTATTTCTTTTTAGTTATTTAATATGAAGTTAAGAAGTAAAAATATGATGAAATGTGAATGCAATAAAGTTCATATATAGTTGGCCACTTCATATTAAATGAACTAGAAAATTAGCAAATTTGGTGTGTAAAGGTGTCATTTGTGAAATATAAATAATTATTTGGTGAACGATCTGAGATTTGGAGTAAAGCTCAGAAACAATTTCAGTAAGCTTAAGCTCATACTAATGTTACTTATATTTGTTTGGTAGTGTGTAGATAAAAGTTGCTTTTGCCCTTTTTGTTCTTTTAACTAACCTTCTTTTATTGCCTGCATAAGCTCTATTGATTTTCCTTTCTTTCTTTTTTTTATAGAAAGTTGCATCCAAGTGCCATTGTTGCATAGCCAATTCTATTGAGTTAATATTTCATATATCATATTTGCAGGGTGTCATCACGAAAACTGCTGATGATGCTTTTGATATAAAAAGCTTTGAAGAAAGCACTAGTTAAGAGGCTGGCATTAAGAGTGAAATGGGTAAAACAGCTCCTGAGTTTTCTTTTCTACGGTACTGTAGCCTGTAGGATAATTTATGCACAATATTGCAAGATAAAGTCCAGACTGTAATTTGGGCAGCTTAGAAAATAAAGCCCAAGTAACTAAGTCTTTGTATGTTCTTGGACATAATGAGCTAGCTAAATAGAAACCAGCGATACCGATGTTATCTTTCGGCCCAATTTTCTTACTTATCTTATTTGATAGTGGATGTCAGGATGTGTATTGTTTTTACCCCACTTGATAGCTTATAGCTTATGAGGTAACTTGTTTCATGTTCGTCCTATTCAGCAATCAACAAGAATCAATATAGATTATAATAGTACCTTAGATTATAGATAGTACCATAGATATCACCAGTGTGGATGAATTTACTAAACAGCACATCATTTCTTCTAATGATGTCTAATTGGTAATTGGTTGCGTACATTTGGATTACATAACAAGTGAATGTATAACTTTTTGCATACTTTGAATTGAATGTTATGCTATGTATTACCCAATGATCTTGGAGAGTAAAGTCAATCCTCAATGAATAAAAATGAAGTCAACTTTTAAAGGGTACAAGTGTGAAAATTCTTCTTCGCTTGTATACCCAATCTATTGACGATACAATACAATGAAATAGGCCTATTGCTCCAAAGAAAGAAAATGATAAATAAAGTATTTTTGCTGTTGTTGATAGTATTTTAAGAGAAAAAATAAGATAAGAGCAGGTTGGTATGGTCCAAAGACAATCCTCTGTTAATGTTAGCATCATTCTCTTGATTTTTATATATATAGTTTTCCCTTTAATTGGTAATTGGAGACCCCAATGCGACAATGTCACGAGAAGGAATAGCGAGATGGAATGATGTGCCAAATGGGAAGGTCGCAGATATCGTTTGTTAAATATTTTTTTTTTTATTGGTCTCCGGTCTTTCTATTCGCTATCATTTTCAGAATGACAGAAACAGATTTTATTTGCAACTGAAGAAAATATTTGTGATCCTTTTAATTATAAAAAAAATTATTATAAATTCTTCATAATCGTATTTAGATTTTATAATACTTCATAAAAATGGTGAAATTCGAAGTATTTATGGTGGTGATTGACTAGTTGGAATACCTTTTCTTTTCGTTGTATTTATGCCCCTTATTTGCGTATGGAATTTTTCATTGCAAATTGTTTTTTGTTTGATAGTTACTCTTTTTGGCGTGTACACGTAGGCTCACGTAGTCACGTGTGATTTTAGGAGACATTTGTAAATGGCTAACAATATCAGTTAAAATACAAATCTATATCCCCGAACTAAGGAAGTTCCATGAACTCTTACTCGAATTGTAAAAGGTGAAACATATAAAATTTAATGGATCTGTGTAAAACATTTTAAAATAAAATGGATCTCTACTTCAACAATACTTTATTGTTTCCTGTGCTAGGAAGCAAAGATCCACTATTTTAGTTCGAATTTGAAAAGGGTAAAATTCAATATTTTATAGTCGGTACTGTCTAAAATAATTATAAAAAAAATCTGACTCAATCTAAAACAACTATAATTAATGATTTACATATAGTTAATGAATTACGTAAAACTTATCTTATGCAATTTTAACTTTATAAAATTTTCTTTCTACATTTATTAGTCTCATACACATGCTAGCCACTAACCAGTGTACATAGGGATTTAATAATTATATTAAACCAAACGTGCAACTAATTGTGTGAAATACACATTTTACACAAATAGATAGAGTTCTTCTCGAAGCAACTAAATAAGTCAAAATGAATTATAAAACCGGATAAAACATATGCAAAATATGAAAACATATTGCACAATTGAGGCAAAAGAAAAAAGAAAAGATAAAAGTAAAGATCTAAGATTTTTAACCTCACACTGAGTGACTGAAAGCGAACTAGTCCGTTTACAGTAGCTGCATAACATTTCTATCTGAAATGGAAATAAAAATACAGAAAAAGGAATTTAAAACGTGCGGACCGGTTTGTACTTTGGCAGGAAACGAAGTCGACAGTAGGTATCCAATGGCATTTTGAGGTCGATTACACATCGACACGTGAGCAAAGCATGGTGGGGCCAACTGTCAGTATCTTCTCTTTTTTCCGCCTTGGCCTGGCCGCGCACGTGACTCCGGTCAAGCACCACCGTCCCTCGCCATGTGGGGCACATCCTCTGCACCGATGCAGAAATCCTTAAATAGACTTGTTTCTACATTTAATTGTACTCTGACTGCCTATAGGAGTATAGGTTACCTCGCTTTCTTACACAACTACTATAGTACTACGTAATTATTTGTTTTTGAAAAAAAGGAATTGATTAAGCCACCATCTTCAATCCAGGAAGTGGTAGACCTCATCAGGAATATTGTTTTTTTTTTTACAAATTATTTCTCACATCAACAAGAGATATTTCATCTTCATTGGATAACAACATGAGATTATTCAGATCCCTAACTATTTTTATCAATCTCTGAAGAACATTATTCTGGTTCATTGGTTGTAACAGTCATAAAATAATTAATGAATTAACAATTGTTATTATATAACTTTCACTAATGATTTTGAATGATAATTCGTCAAGCAAATTAACTAAATCCATAATATTATAAAATTATAATTATAGAAATTAGAATTAGTCTTATGAATTTTTCTAATTGACTTTGTGCTGTTGACTGTTAAAATGATTGTTTTTATAAGCTTATCTGAATAATTATACATAATAGCTACTTGGGCCTATTTAATTTTGCCTAAAATCTTTCCTAAAATTTTCCACTATAAAAAGTAAAGAAAAATATATGAGTATTTTATATACAAATTTAATCAAAATAAAGAATGAGGTTTGACTAAAATTTGAGACTGGACACAATCTAAAGAATGAGGTTTGATTAAATTATAACTTAATTTTTAAAAGAATATATAGGGACTTTATTGAGAAAATTGTGCCTTAAATATAAATAATTGGCGCAGCTGATCAAAACAAACAGAGTATAATGTCTTTTTTCTTATTGAAAATACAATAATGTCTTAAGATCGTAAATAAAAGAAATATACAAAAAAATTACTGAATTACTGGTACACCAAGTCTAACTTTTATTAACGGGGCAGCTCCTTGATCGTACGGCATGATGGAGAAATCACGTGAGCTGATTGGTCCGCAGTTTTAAATTTTCAATTTACAAAATTGGTAAAGTTGTTGCTGCAAGTTTACAACTATTACATAACACGTCCTTTTTTTTTAAGAAACATAAAAAATTAAAAAAGAGAAAGACATTACTCTTATGTTGCGAGTAGATATTCTTAGGTGACAAACTATGTGGCTTAGAGGATGCATAATTAAGTATGCATTCTTAAGTCACCAAACACAGGTTACATAAGACGCCTTAAGGGTACATAACTTATGCAACCTCACTCGTGATCTTTAATTTTTTTTTTCCAACAATACTCCTTAGAAATAATTAATAATAATTAATTATAATATTTAATAATTAATAAATAATAACATTTAAGAAGTAACAATAATTATTTAAAAATCTTAGTTAATAATAAAAATTAATTATTATAATTAATAATTAATAATATTTAACAAGTAATATTAATTATTAATAATAATGATTTAATAATATTATTAATTAATTAAAATAATTAGTCAATATATTTTTATTATTAAATAATTAATCATATTTATAATATTTAATTACAAGTAATTATTAATATTTCATAATAATACAATGATAATTTATTATCATTAATAATTAATTTTTATAATAATTAAGAATTAACAATACTTAGTAATTAATAATAAATAAAATTAACAATAATTAATAATTAATAATTAACAATAATTACATTTATTAGCTCGTAGTTTACAGTCCAATTAATTAATTGATTTTAATAAATGAAAATATTAACACATGTCAAACTGCTTAGACCTGATCCAATCTAAAGCGACTCTATTGTACGAAACGCAGGACCAATTTCTAACATATAGGAATAATGATTATGCACTTAGCTTAAATCTATGTAAGTGCCTAAGGGTAATTCTATGGTGGACGCAAATTTTAAACCGTACTTGAATCATGATCAACCAAATCCGTTCATAATTTTAAATGAACGATCCAGATTTAAGTCAGGTTAAAAATTCAGTCCATTGTAGAATTTGCCGGTGCCTAATCATATAATATGACAAATTTAATTATTTTCTAATTACATATCATTCATTTTCCTAAAATTTTCTTCATGGCATCGGCACATCTACGTAGTGTATTAACTTTATAAGACGGCGCTGTTGTACCTCTACGATGCATGCACAGCTATTTCTATACGAGAGTTTGTTAAAAAAACACACTTTCTATACCAGAGATATAAACCATATTTTTAACGGAATAATTGGAATTTCATTAAATTAAATTGAAACCAATTAATCACGCAAGGTGCGTTGGCGTACTATTTTTGAATGATAAATCGTGACTTCTGTGTTTGCCATTGTAAAGTTGTGAATACTGAAACCCATCTTCTGTATTCGAAAAAATATATATATATAGTGTCATCCACTTGCCGGGACATTACACTATCGTATTACTATTATTGTTAATACATAAATAAAGTAATAAACTAATAACTTTGATGACATATTATTCTTCTAAGATAATGGAGGCAACTTACTTTGTAAAAAATAAAATGTCATTCTAAATTATAATTTCTAATTATAAAAAAAATTGACACTAAAATTTATGAAATTAATTGAGAAGAGATCACCAAGGGGGCTACGTACATAATACATGTCTTGTATTTAAATGCAGGTGAGATCATGAAACTAGTTTGGCCGAATTAAGAGTGTTGTGTTGATTTAGTTGATTAGCTTATATAAATTTTTTTTAATCATTGGTAGTATTTGAAATGACATCTTTTCGCATGAAATATATTAAAAAGCTTTGAATTCTGAATGGGGGTGATGAACAGTAATGAACAGTCACCCCTGTTAAATGTCGTGGATGATGGAATGGATGGCTCTGATTTGCACTGGATGTTTGCACAATTTTGGGCCAGTAATTGGAAAGTCGGTTGGCACTGGTGTATGGAGGAAAATAATCCATTTACTCAATGACAGGTGGGGTCCGGATTACATTTGTTACTATGTCCTGTTTAATCATGTTATTCTGTATCTATGGACATTTTGAAGTTCCCATTTTGGGCCAAGTGCACTGGTTTTTTTGCGGGATGGCTCTTCTGTGCTGTTGTTTCTATTTTTGATATGTGGCAGTTTCTTTGTATGGTTGTTATGTATAGTTCCTGTTATTCGTTACACGGTTGTGGGCATGTGATTGTTCTTACAATATGTTGCTAATTTTATCTTGATGGATCTATTTATGGCCGCACCTTCTTCCTCTTTTTCCATTTCAATCCCGTAGCTCTTTCAGAGAGAGGTGGTTCTCTTCCCTTTTAGGGTTTAGGTTTTTCTTTTTATTTTGTATTCTGGGGTCATTGAGTTCCTATCATCTAGCCTTCTTTTGTTGCTTTGGTCATTGAGTTTTTTCTGAAGGCCTATTGGCAAGGTGTCAATGGCAATTTGTATTAAAGAATAGGGAAAAATAAAGTTGAAGGTATTATAAGTATTACAGCGGCAACAAGGAAGTAAAAAGAGAAGAAAAATGTCACTTAATGGAGGAAAGTTGTACACAGAGGTCAAAGCGTTAATGTAGAGAAACTCATACTCCAGTTTCTAATGTACACAAAAGTCAAAGCTTTTGTCGTTAAGTCGTAAATTTTGTGTAGGGCTGCCATTTTAAGAGGTGGCTTTCTTTCTCAGTATAAAAAATTGATTGGTTTCTCTTTCCTTTTTTGGTTTTGGTTTCCTCTTTTTATTTTAGTATAGAAAAATTGTTCTTCTCTTTTTATTTCGTCCAATGCACCAGTAGAATTTCTGAAGTTGATTTTTGTGCTTATTTCCATTTGCAGGATTTCTGGAGTTGATTTGTGCCTAAGCTTCGTTGTGATAGCAGGTGAGATATGTTTCCTTCTTTGAATTTCCAAGTTTTGTTTGTCTGTCTTTGTGATCTTTCCCTTCTTGGTTGTTGTGTTTATTTTGTTGAATGTGTGTTCTTTGAGTGTAGTATAAAATGGCAGTGTTTCCTGTGGATCCTGTGAAACAGATGGAGAAGGTTGTCCGTTACAAAGGCCTTCATCCGCCGAGAAGCCTTGAAGAGGTAACGCCTGCCAGCAAGAGATGCAAGCTCATCGTCCCTCTCAACTGTCCTGACGAGGATGGAGAGATTGTAGAGGTCTTTTATGGGAGCCCTGATCCATTGATGTATCATTCTGAGCAGATGGCTTACCGATCTGCTTTGCGGTACATCCGTGACTTTTATCATGATGATGTCGATTTCCAGGATTTTATCAGTGCGAATGTCCATGTTGTTGATCCCTTCACCTTGGAGGGATGGTTTGCGGATCCAGCTATGAAATATTATGAGCTGAGAACAAACGAGTTCCTTACAAAGGACCGCAATGAAGCCCGGCTCCAGTGCCATTATCTGGAAGAGAAAAATCACAATCTAGAGATGACCCCAATTTAAACCTGTATGGAAATATTTGATTTTCAATTTTTTTTTTGCTTCCATTAAATTCACTACCATTCGAAGAATCAAAGGATATATAATTAAATATAGAAATTTTACATTAACGGCGTCAATTGCAAGGGCAAGCTCCATTAACACAGTATCATTGGAACAACAACTATGAACCTTTTCTAAGGATAAGAAAAACTAAACGTCAACTATGGACATCAAATATGCATATTTATCATATTTTTTATATCCATTATATAATTATTTTTTTTATAATTATGACACATATTTTGGATTGGTTGTTCCTTAAATATGCACAATTTTGGATGATTGCTCAATCACGCGCATTTTTATTCGTAATTAATAAATACATAAAAAATGTAGAACCATAAAGGATATAGCTCCATGTTTTCAATCTTTACATTGGACATAATATGTTTGTTACGTATCCTTTGTAATATTTTGCAAGCACCTTCTTCATATATGCATCTAGAAGATTGTGAGCTTTTCTTGGTTTCAATATTACTATCTCAAGCAATATCTAACAAATAGACGAATCTTCTTGTAGAAACAAACACATAAAGAAACAAAAAAATATATGAAGCCCAAAGAAATCCTATAAAATGTACTCAACCTTCTAACAACTTGTATCAAATTAAAAATTAGCAATAATACAAAATCTAATAATAAAAAATAATTTAATAAACAATAGGCAAACTCTGAAAATAAATATTCAGCAGTGTGTCAAATATAAAATTAGTCACAATACAAAATTTAATAAATAATATCAATAAATAAGCAAAATTTAAAAATAAATGTTTAGCAATGTATGTCGCGGCAGAGCCGCGACTGTAGAATCTAGTTATCAATTCTAACTTTGATAGTGTTGAGTGTAGTGAAGAAATAATATTCTGCTAATTTTTTTATTTTCGACAATCAATATTTTTATATCTTATTTGTTTTCTAGATTTTTGTGATTGAATATCGTTTTTTAACATTACATGAGAAATAAATTTAAGTTTTTTTTTTCAAATCAAGTGATCTCGATAGCCATATTTTTATTTTAGTAATTAATCATCATTTTAGTAACGTGATTTTATTTATTAAATTTTTATTTAGGTAATTTTAAATAGCTCGAATTGTTCCATATGTGTTTTACTATTGCTAATGCAATGTATATTGCTAAATATATTAGTTTTCTTATCTTTCCTAACACCTTAGGTGCTTTAGGACTCTTAAATCTTAACTAGTAGATCTTATATCAAGACTCGACTGAGCGTAGACTAAAAATTAATTCATCTAATTTAACCACTGCCCCAAAAAAAAAACGTTTAATTTTATTAAAGTTTCAAACAAATGTCGTCCAATAATAATTGCATCATTTTCTTCAAAAAAAAAAAATAATTGCATCATATTTTTGTCGTCTTGTAAAACGCACGTGAAAATGCACAAGGCACGTGCGGGCCTTTGACAAGACGCTAAAACATGGGGCCTAAGTGAAATTAATGTTGAATTTTCCCGAAAAAGGACGTTAGTATACCGTAAGATTTTGAACGGACAGACTAGGTTCGTTGATCAGATGGTTTTAAGATATTGTTAGACTCTATAAATATTGTATGATTCCACCAAACAGTACATAAAGACTTTGTTCAGAAGGATTTAAGATTTCAACTTATTACATAATCTAGTTAAATTTAATATATTATGTTGTACACTACAGTATATGTTCGACGGCAACGCACCAATTCGAAGACTTCTTCTGATAATTCAAACTACTAATTATCCACCTATGCTTTTTCACCGGCAATTTATCTTATTAGAACAGCATTGGAATAAATGTTGGAATAAAGTATTCAAAGGATCTATCACTTGCCCATCTATTAGTATCAAAATGAATATTATTATTATTATTATTTAGCTCAAAAAAATTTACATCCTATGTCAACTATACAGAGTGATTAAATATATAATGTTTGAAATTTTTTTAACGTGTTCAGTGATTAAAAAAAAAAACAGTATGGAAAAAAAAAAAAATCAAAAGAGTACTCTTTCTTTTCGCATCTCCACTTGACCACTTCCTTTATCTCGATATTTTGTAAAAATAGAAAAAGACAAATATTTTAACATTTTAAAAAATAGTAATTAATCAAACTGTTCGTTCTTTTAGCAATAGAGATAAAAATAATATCTAAAATGATATCCATTATTCCATCTTTATTTTTAAATGGTCCCTATAATTTCTTATTGAATTTTTTGGTATTAGTCAACGATTTAGATACCAATGAGAACTCGTTATGTTTACCAACATACAACAGCTACTTAAGGCCTTTTTTTTTTTAAAAAAAAAAAAAAAAGAAACTTAGCACGGAAGTACAAGTACTTCTACAAAGACAAGGATATACTTCTGTTTTTAAAATGACAAGTTGTGATTACTGAAGGGGACAATTGAGACACTGTTGCATTCTCATCGAATCGAAAAGAGCTGAATGAAAGCCGTCTCTTATAGTTTTTTAATTAGTTTGTGCGTGTCTATCATGACCGCGACTACTTGATCAATGTAGACCAAAAAAAAAAAAAAATCCAACTGGACGCCAAACATTTAAACTTCATGGACTTGTTTAAAAACAGAACCCAACATTAAACCGGTAGAATTATTAGATCGAAATTGTTTTAAGTAGCTGAACCGGTTCAATCGAGATAAAAATTAAATCGGCAGAAACTGAGATTTTTTTTTTAATTTATTTAGAGTCGAAATATTGGAGAAGACCCTTGTTTCGGATAAAAAGGTATGTTATTGTTGTTGTAGAGTCGAAATATTGGCCAGTTTCTATTGAAAATATGACTGTATCATTATAGTTCGAGTAATATGAAAATTTCATCTTCTAAATTAATTTGTGGAGCACAATTTAAGACTATTTCATGAATCTGCTTTCACAGTGCCCAAAATTTTTTTGGCTAAATGGGAGGAGTTACATTTCATAATTTGCATTCAATCTGTTAATTAATATTTCTAGAATTATAGTTTCTTTCTTTCTCCTTGACACCTGCTAAAAGATTAAAACAGGAAGCTCAGTTGGCAATTTGTACTTTATTTAGGTTTATTTCTTGTAGTTGTAGACATTGTAAATGTCTTTTAATAAAAACGGGCAGATAATATTGGGCACCGGTACACTGTGTGGGTAGATTTGGGTGTGTACTGGTGCATTTTCATATTCTTGTTTTTTATGATTGGTGTATAATACTATAAACAATTGTAATCTGTTTGCTTCTTTAAATGGAAGTGGTGGGGACTTTGATCCCTGCTTGTTTTTTTTTTTTTAAAAAAAAAACGGGCAGAAGGCACTAACTTTAGAAAGAGGGGGGGGGGGGGGGGGGGGGGGGGGGTGGAACTTAATCAAGTGTTGGGTTATCAAAAAGTATTCGAAAAATTCAATGACAAGATGTGTTCATGATTATTGTGGGTTGAATTGAACCGATAACACTACTGGATTTGAATTTGAATCTGAGTTTTACCTATTGAGACCTTGGCGATTAATTACAAGCGGATCAACACTCAACAGACATTCAATATTCAGCAGCAATAATATAGTGTCTTATTTTTATTTTATGGATTTTTAAGTAAATAATGAAATATACTTTAACGCACTTGTACACGCATAAAGAATGTCAGACCAGACTTTGAAAATCTCTTATTTTTTTATGGCTCGAATTTATTTTGGATTTCTCATCCTATATTAATTTTGGCATAATTTACTTTTTTATATTAGTATATTCTTTACATTTGTTTTTATTATCGTGCATGATTTGGCTGGCCTATGCACTTTTTTATTTTATTTTATGCGGCTTTGCGATAACATGCGCTTTCACCCACTAGTTGCATACCGGCACTAGAACTTGTTTGTCTTTGCCTTGCTGTTATTGAACAGATATTTACTCGCATGATTTAGGTGATAGAGAATTAATGATGGTTGTCATTTAGCGCGCGCACCTCATTTTCTTGGCATAATAAATTATATCAACATAATTTATGACATAGAAAGCAGCCGCTAATTATCTCTGCGTCTAATTAATATTTCTAGTTTCTTCTTCTCTAATTAATTCTGATCGGATAGCTTTTGATATTTGAGTCCATTTGAGTAAAACTAATATCCAATGCATTGGACACAACGGTCCCGTCCAATGCACTCATTCTCGGATTTTGAACTTCAAACTACCAATCTAAACCATTAAATATGATCTTTATATTGACATCTAATAGAAAATCAAATTATATATAGATATATTTTTTATTTTTTACTATTTTTTCAGATTTTTTTAAATGTTTATATTTTAAACGGTTAATAATTTTTTAGATCGATGATTTTTTAAAAATTTGAAAATATCGTAACAAAAAAAAAAATCAGTTTTGTACTAGATTTCAATACGAAGATCATATTTAATGGTTTGGATTGATCGTTTGAGGTTCAAAATCCGAAAACAAACGTGTTGGACGGAACTCTTATGTCCAATGCATCGGACATTAGCTTTATTCGTTATATGTCTAAGTTGCAACCAAAATTTTGAAGTATTAACTCTTTTATATTTCTTTACATCGTGTTCATACGACTGCATGTTATTCACATCGTGTAGCCGTATAGGTTCTTAGCGTCTTGAGAAAAAAAACAATTGTGTACAAATTTTGGAACCGTAAGATGTTTATTTATAATAATTAATTTATTTTATGATTTTTTTTCTCAATTTTTTAATATCCTGTCAAACTTATCTAATTGATTTTAAATCTATATATTATATACAGAAAAATAATAGTATAGTATACTTGATATATTATCTCACATAATTTTGGTAAACTTAACCATAATAAACTCTCATATAATTTACTAAATATCTTCATTATTGACTATCGCAAAAATAACAATTCAAACTATGATTTAAACCTAAATGAAAAGTTTTTCCTCTGTCCCTACCAGTTTCAAATCAATTGTATATCTAAAAAACAAAAATTAATTAAACCTTTTAGATTTGTGGTCCTAAAGTGTCTTTTCCGAAAACCACAAGCAGTTCCATTGCAAGTTGTGAAAGTGCATTTCTGCGTTGCCAAATTTGCATTGTGAAGCAAAGGTCTCTTTCTTTATTGGTCTGGTCCCCTCGGTGGGCAACTGTTATTCTTGAAAATTCACTGGTTTACACAAGATTGACCATATTTATGTCTTTTCGTCCTGGTTGAAACCAAACTAGCGCAAAAGTTTTGGTCGAGGATATGATCAGGTCAATTTTCTTCTCTTGACTATTTTTTTTCTCGTCTTGTTGTTTTATTCGAATAATCAAAGAAGAAACAATTTGTAAGTGAAGAGGCAAGAAAACATTGTTGAGAAAAAAGGTCTACAAATTTATTTGAGGTTTGAATATATAAATTCTAGGATGGCAGAATTAAAAAAAATAATAATATCATAATTTTTTTATGTACATTAAATGACATGAATGATTTTTTTTCGTTTAGGGAACTCAATTGTGACTCTCGCTATATATAGTTCGATTAAACTTCTGATTATTATTATTTTTATTATTATTTTGCTTAATCAAGTGTCTTGACCGTTGCTCGTGTTTCAACTACTAGACTAATTTTCTTATTCAATTAATTTTACAGTATTGGTTCAAATCAATGCCTTAGTTAGCTAGTCAACAGTAAAATAAATGTTATAGTTGTCAATAAAGTTTTATGGAGTTGTTAAGTCATAATCAATAAGGGATGGATCTTGAATTTGATCATTAATTACAGGAACCGATCATAAATGAGTACTTGCTCCCAATAAATTTTAAAACTCAGCCATGCTTATCTCTGAAAAAGCATAACGTCCTAAATTTAAAAATTAAAGTTTGGTTTGCTGTCCCTTCAAAAGTTCGACTTTCTTTTTGTTTAACGCTGATAAATTGAACCAAATTCCAATCAACGACTTGTAATCGTACCTTTGTAATGAGATTCTGGTTAAAATCATGGAAGCTAAGTATTTTCTTTTAGCTCTTAAATTACCTGTGATTACATCTGAACATGATAAAAGATTATCTATAATTAGTTTTTAAAAAAGGTAGATAAATGTATCTGGATTTTAACAACCCATTTTTTATATTTTCTCCAAAGTAAATATTATGTATATAAATAGTGTATGCAAGCTTGTAATCTATTTAGAATTTTAGTAGTTAAATGGTATTAGTTGTTAGTTTAGAAATGGTTAGTCTGTTATATCTGTTATTAACGCGTATATCTAAAAATTGTTCGGTTCACTTGAGTTGACAATTAGTATTCGACAAATGCAGAAATCCAACATATAGAATATATGGGTTCCGCGCTATTGTGTTGTTCTCGTGTTTCAAGTTTTAAAACGATTGATCTGAATAGTTGGATGCAACAAATATATTGAGAACTTGTACGAAACCAAATTTTTTAAATATTTTTTATGACTTTTGGAAATCCATAGACTTAAGTGTTATGAATCCTCCAATAACAATGGGTTGAAAATCAACTGATTTCCCATCAAATGATTTGAAAAATTCATAGTTTGTTTTTGCAGCAATTGATCAATGCCAGCGATTGTCAAATTGCATCAAATTTTATACATAAATTATCCAAATTGAAAGAACATATCCATAATTTAAATATTTTAATTAGAATAATTTTGAATAAGTGAGATAGTGATTACATTTGTTAAATAAAAATAACTGTGAATATATTCCTATGAGACTGAATCTCATTCACAACCTTTTTCAAATTGAATCCATAACAACAACAGAAAATCTCTAATTTCTCTGATTAAATAAATAATTAAGACAGAGTAACATTGGGATGGGCCAAGGTGTAATGCTGTGGGGATCCTCCTGGGCTGGAAAACATGAACCGCTGTGTTATCAGTTTTGAGAAAAGACAGCACAAAACATACTCTAAAAAAAAAAATCGGATAAATAAATAACAGTGTGGTGTGTGGTGTGTGGTGTGTGGGAGAGAAAAAAAAGGGAAGAGGCATTGGATATGTAGGTATATAGCAGCTGTGTGCAGTACCCGATTACCAAATCCCAACTCCCTCATTAGCTGTCTCCTTGTTGTCATTTCCCCGTTTCCCCCACAACCCCACCCACCTTCATCTTTTTTCACATTAATATCTCCACTTTTACACATCTACCCCTGCTGTTATAATTTATGATTTTGTTGTCTGTGACTGTGTTAAACGTGTTTGGTCCTCAACTTTGATATTTCAATATCAGTTTATCAAATTGTATTTTATTTATTAAATTGCTTACAGAATTCAAGTTCGAAATAGTTCACTCAGACGATATCAATTGTAGTAAAAAAAATTAATAAATAATATCTTCATATTTCATTAATAAATATTATTAATATATGCCTTGTCTTATATTATTCACTTGTTTAAGTTATGTTAATTTTAATCTAACTGCACTGAAAATAAAATCATAGAAAAGATCAAAAGACTTAATTCGTTTTGATTTGCAATATTTATTATTCTCTTCAATTAATATGCCAAAGGGGAAAAAAAATCTCCAATGTATATTAAATGAATATATGACGGCGACTGCCTAGGAAAATAAATTATAAAAAAACCTTCGGTTTGCTATTTGTCAGAAAAGACTGAACATTATTATACCAGCAATAAAAATTGAAAACAATCAAGCGACAACTCATTTATGTTTAATTTACCTTTAATTGGGGGTTAATTAGAAAAACAGGAGAGGAAAATTATTCGTTTACCGTTAAGTGGGCTTGTTATGACAACAAAAAAAATAACAAAAATCGCAGTGTTATAACTCATTACCCGATTCTTTGACGAGTCCACCTATCCTTCTCTCCGCCTCTCCTCTCTCTCTCTCTCTCTCCTGCCTGTCTCTGTTCCTTCCTCTTCTCCACACCTCAATCCGTTTTTTTTTTTTTTTTTACAAGGATCACAGGTTTCAATCCAGGAGATTTAAATTTTGTGGGTCGATTCGGATAATCTCCAAGGGTGGAAGAAAAATCGTAAGTGTTTGAATTTTTCTATTGATTTGTTTTGGGTCTTCTGTTACTTGAATAATTCCTAGCTGATCCATACCTATGGAATTAAATTTCTTCCTTGTTCAATGACTATCTTCTATTTTTTTCTGGGTTTTTCTGGATTAAATTTGTAATGGTTGTTAATGATCTTATTTACACACATACTGATTAAATTGAGACGCCAAAGGTACCTCATTTTGGGATTCTATTCTCCTCTTGTTGATGAATTAGTATAAATATGGAGAAGCTTTACGGTTTTGAACTGGAGCTGAGTTGAACTTTCAGCTGAAATGAATGATCTATTGTGTTTTTGTAGATATGGATCTTTTCCCTGCAAGCAATACTAGTTTTAAATTGATAACCAGAATAATTGACACTGGATTTGCTGGATATGTTATAATTTTACTTTCTTTACTGCTGACAAAAAGAAAGGCAAATTTTGTTTGTGATCAGTGTTTTTTTACGACCACTTAATTCAGATAACTTTTCTGTTGATCCTGGTAATTTTTCACTTCCTGCTAGTATATATATATTTCTGAGGTTACAAGAAGTTCATTGTTTTGCTTGATTTTCAGGTCAAACTATGGCGAGTGCAAAAGGGATCAATGTGCGAAACAATGTTCCTTCTTCAACAAAGCAATCTTTCCTGCCCCCAAGAAGCCCCTTTCCTTCTCCAGTCGCTCAACAGTACATTGACCCTGGTACGATCGGTTCCAAACAAAACACTAACCCTAGGTTGGGCCAGCGCCACCCATTTCACAGCCGAAATGCATCCGAAAGCTTTCTAGAAGAGCAGCCCTCCTGGCTTGATGACTTGCTGAATGAGCCAGAGACCCCTGTTAGGCGTGGAGGCCACAGAAGGTCATCTAGTGACTCCTTTACATTCTTTGATGGATCGAGCATTTACAGTTCAGACCTTAGTGGGTCGACATGGGGAGGAGCAATTGAATCAAATAATTTAAGGTACCAGGATCTAAATTTGGCAGGCCGGAACCAAGGCCGGCCCTGGGAGAGCCCTGTGGCCTCAACCGGTTTCCACAGGCAGAATAATGGCAAGGAGAAGGCAGTTCCACGAGATGCTGATGTGGTTGTTCCTGATTCTTTAGCTAAAAAGGAGAAAGAGGAGTCAGGTCAAGAGCAGAGAGGAAATGGCATAACTGAGAGAAAGGATAATGCACATGGAAAACATGTGCAGTCAGAGGCCGATACCAAGCGGGCTAAACAGTAAGAATTTCTTACAAACTGTTCATGTGTAAATTACTTCAGAACTAATATAAGAGACTCCTCTAAAATGTTATATAATCTGTGATTTTTAAGCCATAAGTAATGTCAAAACTCAAAAATATGTTATATATCCTTTGTACCTTTCTGCAACCCATTTATTTCAAAAGAAGTGAAACTATAATGTTTTCTTAGAGGATTTCTTGTTTGAAGAATTAGCGGAGGAATATAGGTCATGTTCCAAGGGGCATGTGCTCTAAGTTCAGGGGTGGAGATGATATTTATGTTTTGTGGGGCAAAACAAGAATTTTTTCCATTAATCAATGTCTTGTTCTATTATTTTACTTAGATAGCTCATAACATATTCTAACTTTCAACAAATTTAATCTGAATGTAAAGTTCATTACCATGATATCTAATTGTATGTATGTATCTAGATTTGATTTGAATTTACAATGTTGCAGGCAATATGCACAACGGTCCCGTGTAAGGAAGCTCCAGTACATTGCTGAGCTGGAGAGAAAGGTCCAATCACTTCAGGTAAGATCATAAGATCATTTCATGAAAAAAAAAGCATTTGTGTAGTTCAAATGCAACCTTTTTTTTTTCTTGAGGTGTATTTATGCAAAAAATTTATTGTGCAGGCGGAAGGAATGGAGGTGTCAGCAGAGATGGAGTTCCTGAGCCAACAAAACATAATGCTAGATTTGGAGAATAAGGCACTTAAACAGCGGCTTGAGAGCTTGACTCAGGAGCAACTCATCAAAAGATGTAAACCTATTTCTTTTTCTATATTTGTTGACCTTCCTTTGGGTCTAATTGTATGCTGAAAAGTAGAGTTGGATAAATAAGTACCTGACTGCTAAATTGTAGTAATCGAGCCACATAAACAACGTGCATGCTGAACAGAAAAGAAAAGAAAAACCCAACAGTGTGCTGGTTTGGTAGCCATTCTTTACCAGCATGACCTATCAAATTCAAGAAATCAACTGAATTTATATTTTTTGCTCGAATAATTCTTACCACAAAATCTGTTAGATTTATTGTTCAATTCAGTTGTACTTTGATTTAGATATAACTAATCTTGTTGTTATTTCCTTTTGGGAACTTGCAGTTCAACAAGAGATGTTTGAGAGAGAAGTTGGACGGCTGAGAAACATATACCAACAACAACAGCAGCAGCAGATGCAACAGCAACAAACCACTGGCATGCACAGCCGTAGCAACAGCAGAGACCTTGATTCTCAGTTTGCGAGCCTCTCCCTCAAGCACAAAGAACCCACTTCTAACTCCGGGCGTGAGCCCGTAAGCGGCCCGCTTCGCATCTAAAATAATCCCCTCATGGGCCCGGCATTTTAGCGTGGCGGTGCCGATAAGTTCTGATTTAGAGAGAAGTGAGAGCTGTGTATTCCATTGAATTTTCACACCTGAGGGTGAAATTAACACCGGATTTAAGGTGATTGATTAATTAATTAATCAATAACTCAGGGGGTGTTCTGATATTTTGGGTTTTATTATTTTTCTGCACCTGACTGTCATGCTGAGCTGACCGTATATTTGTCGATGCTCGACCAGTCTTAGACAGTCCGAGGTGTTTTTAGGGATTTCTTTACCTTAGCATGATGCATTTCTTGGCATCTCCCTGTATTGTGATGGATTTTTTTTTTTCCTTTTTTTTTTTGTCCTTTATTCTATTTTCTTTCTTCTTGTTGTAATTGTAACCCTTTAAACTAGCGCTAGTGTATGATGGATCTGGGCATGGTCCGTGAGAGGGGAATTGAGTTGTATTTTGTTCCAGAAAATGCTGTTATGAAGAAGGGACAGAAACAATGAACTCCATTATCCATGGAGTGGGGTCTGTGTGTTTGTGTTGGCACTTCTATAAAAGGCAACTGGGACATGACTTATTGTGCCGTTATTCAATCTTATATTTGCTTGTTGTTTGATCCTCAGCAAGGAATTTCTTGTTTCATCTTAGGCTTGTACTGTTAGTTAGAAAGATGCATCTAGCAAGAAAAAGAAGATTTTGCGACAAGTACTTTTCATATTAATAATTGATTCTTTAATTTATACATTCAGTTTTCAATTCATATTAGCTGGCACTAATCTGTTGATTTGTCGAGCTCAAGCTTTGATAGTGAGTTCCGAGCTCAAGCTACTATGTGATAAGGGAAGGCCTTAGGTCAACTCAATAGATAATAATGTGCCAGTTGCGTTCGTGCAAAATCAATTTTCAAAGGCTTACCAAACTAAAGAAATAGATCTGAATGTACCGACACGAAGTGAAATAAATTACAGCACTAATTTTGTATTACTAGTGGAATTGGTATCACCGATGACCGTATAATCGGAGAGTGCAAGATACCAATAGATCTTTAATCATATTATCTCATTAGTGCGAAGGCATTACGAGGTATAGCTGTCCTAAGATGCCAATCAGCTATAACTGACACAAATATTAAAAAATAATTAAAAAATAAAAAACGTGAGCGCAACAGCCAAACAATTGCATATTTTTAATTACTACTCATTAATTTAGCCAACTTTCGAAAAATGATTGCTTTATTTTAGGCTACTCTTTGAGAGGGACGTGACTAAACTAATTTTTTTTTGTCCAATGATTGAGATATGTAACAGTTGAGGAAACCAAATACTCGAGTGTTAGACACGCAGGTTCAAAACCAGCTAAGTGGTCTCAGCGTGTACAAAAAACGAAACGGTTGAGCCCTTTTATCATTTTATGCAGTCAAAAAAGAAAGACCACAAAAATAGGAAATTATATGCCATATATGTCTAAAAAATCACACCAAGAAGGTCAGCTTATCTAATCTCACACAGAGATACAGTATTGGTGGACAGGAAAGATGACTAGAAAGGTTAAATAATGTTGCCAGCAAATAACAGGTACAAATATTTTCAAACAGGTAAAATAACTAAACACTAAACAAGAAAACTATTTGTCGACTTCCATCTTTTTAGTTGGTTGTGTCGCCTTAAAATCAGTAACGGATGTGTCAAATGTAGATCTGACATGCTGGCACATTGCTACTAGGTCATGAAGTGCATCCTTTAATACATCCTTTGCCGAGTCACCTACCATCCAATAATTGTACATATAAGACACAATATATTCAATGATTAAAGAAAAACAAAACAAGAATGTACATGGCCAAAATTTACATCAGACGTGATTTTGCATTTCAAAGTCAATACAAGGACCTGCATAGAAGATTTTAGGTTACAGGCAGTTTACTGGCAAAATATTGGATAACAGTGGTTACACTCCTGTCGATCTTGATAAGTAGATTTTGTCTACTTAGGTACTACTAAAGTTAATTAAGGGATTACTTGTATTTCAAAATCTATCAGAACCCAAAACCACTTCCACACCGGATGAACTCCGCACTGTACTGAGGTACGGTACCAAAAGCAATTTCTCATAGGGCTTATTTCTGAAACATAAACTAGCAATTCTATAAATGAAAATGTGGAGGGATACAAGAGACCAAAGAAGAGTACCTGTAGTCTGAACCCTAATGTTGACATTGTTATCTGATGGATGGGGTATGCTATATCCACAAAACGACACTCTTGGACTGTTAAGGGTTACAGAGCAAAGGAAATTATAATTCAGTTTGCATTGATGTTTATGTGAGATAAAAAATGAAAATTGAAACTAATTGCTCACAAAAATGAAGACTATGTAGTAAATTTACTCAACCCAACCAGATTAAACTAGCATTCATGAAGCTACTTGTCAATTAACCTTTCACATTTACAATCCAAAAACCAAGTAATGGCATACAGTTCAGTATGACTGATCTTATGCGATTATGTTGCAATGCAATACAAATTTTTGTTCCTGCCATTCTGAGGAAGAGGCTTTGAAGTAAAGAAAATTAGGGTGCGTTGAAATAATAGTTTCCCATTTTCCATTTGCATTATTGAAGAAAATAATATATTTGGACATTAAATGCCTTTTTTCATTATTTCATCTAAGCATCTGAAAGACGGATTTCCAAAAATGGACTTCTTTTAGTTTTTCATTTTTGTTTCTTGACAATACTTATTTCCACTTTTCTTCTCTTCCAATTTTGTATGCAGCTAGAACCAACCTATTACAAATCCTACCTATAACATAAAACCAAAAAATCTTCACTGATGAGAAGGGAAAGTCCCTCCCTCCCTCCCCCATGTACCAATAAAGTAGTATTGGATGTAGGTTCGAGAATATTACCGCTTGTCCTTGCTTGTATTGAAATATTACCCATAGTACAAGATCTATAGTGCATAATAATCTGATAAAAAATATAATCCATATTCTTTGCTCTTATTAAAAGATTTCTCTAAGTAAATATTTATCAGCTAATTTTCTGATCATCTGTAGCATTGCTCTTGTGCCTTCTCTTCACCTCACGAATTTTATATTCTAATGAATATTAATTGTCACCAATGAAGTTTCAGATCTGATAGGATAGGTTTAATAATTCGGTCCTATTAAGTATTGAAACTTCACATCTATTACACTGATAAAGTTAAGACCAAAAATCCTAATTAGTTCCTGTTTAGCTAACTTAACTGTTTGGTTTGTTTTAGACAAACAATTCCCCACTTGGGGTTCTTTTGATTCAAATAAATATACAAGGAATGAGAAATTGAGTAATATTTACTTACTCTTGATTAAGCACAAATCTGACAGAATTGGCCAAAGTGTGATCCTCATCTATTACAGAAAACGTAGATGAACTTTCATCTGTCAATGAACCATGCTCCATTTCTAAATAAACATAACAATTTAAATTAATTATCAAACTGTTGCACAATCATATACAAAAGCAAAATTGCGAGTTTGCCTCTAATAGGTAATCGAACAGAATCTAATTTTTGTTATGAGAGTTCTTTAATGAGAGAGAGAGAGTACTGCCGGAGTTAGAAAGAAAGAAGATGGCGCGATAGACAAAGCAAAAATGCAAGGAGGAACGGAGGGGTTTAGGGTTTTTGACCAGGTCGAGGTGGTAACATCATAAACAGAGGAAGCGAGTGCAGTAGAAATTTTAATAAAACCAAATCCGAGAGTTCAGTTCACGGAGTTGGTACTTGGTTTAGTAATTAGTAGATGACTATGTTGCATGGGAGAACAAGAGTAAATGTTCCATACAAAATAATCCATCAGTACCAGTACAACATAATTCCAAATAATAAGATTATAATCTAACAAAATAATCCATTCAAAGAGGAACAACAAATCACTGAGAGCAACTAGTAGAGGAGCATAATTTAGCAAACCATGCGAGGATCAATCTCTTCTCCTTTTTGTTTCTTCGCTTTTTCTTTTTCTTTTTACTCACCCTTGGAGTTTCTCTTTGTTTATTTAGAGAATTTAGGCCTGTAGGACTAGATAGTTTGCTTTTTTGTATTTCTCTTGTTTATGTACTTTCAATTGGTTGTATTAATGAAGTTTAGCCTACGAGCCATTCGCCAAAAAAAAAAAAGTACCTGGCGGCTGGCACGGAGAGATGGAGGAGGAAGGCCGGTGCAGCGGAGTTAGGCTGAGTGTCGAGTCGAATAGCGCAGGGGAGAGAGGAATGAAAAGTACTCGCCGACTCGGTAGAATAGCGCTAGCTAGGGTTTTCTATTTTTTTATTTATCTTTACCGAACCGGAAACGTATCTGGACCGAACCACAACGTACCGGACCGAACCGGCCTAGTCCAATATATTAATAAGTGGGTGCGCCACAGTATGAACTGGTGCCGAACCCTACCCGGTTCGCACCGGGTGCCGGTTCTCCTGCATGTATGAAGAACCCGGTTAGTATAGGTAGATGAGCATCAATGAAAACCGGTTTATATAAAAAAAAAAGAAATGTAATAGGCCCATCTAAGATTATTTTCTTTGGGCTCTCAAACAACTGAACAAGCCTGGTTACTATCAGCCCAGGTATTTCTCAAAAAATTATCAAAGGCGGATTTGGCAAGCGAGGTAAAAATTAAAGCGGAGTACACAGTAAGAAATTATTTTAAACTAGAGTAATATTAAGAGAAATTCTGCCATTTATTAATGTAAAAAAAAAAATTGTCATTTATCATGTTAGCAAGTGAAGTCGTAAAAATAATAAAATATCAGTTTCTTTTCAAATTTTTATTATTATTATTATTTTTTTGAAAAGAAAGCCCGTAGGCGTTTCAAGTTTTCTTTTTGAAGGTCAGGTGGCAACGGTTTGAAAAAGATAGAAATCAATTAGAATGTTAACCAACAAAACTTGAAAGGAAACAGAACAAGGAAAAACAGACAGTTTTATATCTTTAACACAATCATTTATTGTTTCCCTGTTATTCAATCTGCTTGTAAAATCAGTATAGAACTATCGTGGTAATCCAAATGATTTTACTTCTTGTTGAAAAGAAACTTTGGAAAGGAAAATTCCATTCAATTGCAGCGACAATGGCAAATTGTTGATGTATATGATACAGCACAGTAAATATCACCTCAATAAATTGTGATGTATATGATACAGCAACACACTTCTAATGACTTGCAGCGACAATGGTAAGTTTCCAAATATCAATGGTCAAAAGGACACACCAGATATTCTTCTCAAAAGTTCCTATGTTCTAATTATAATGATAACTAAATCAGTTTAGTAGATTGCTTAGCAGTTAGCAGGCATTGGATAAAGTTGCTTTGTCTTTCAGAAAAATAAGAAGATAACATCAAAAGAGTGATCGTTTGAATGGTTAAATTCATTGCAATGACAATTCCTTCCTTAAAAATTCGTTGGACCAAGTAATTTGATTTAAACTACATCCATAAAATGCAATAAGATAAACTATAACAAAAGAAAAGGAAATGCGAAAGTCTTCACATGACACAATTTAACAGTCAAAGGGATTGAATAGCAAGCCGAGCTGCAACCATTTTCATGCATTGTCTGACAAATGCTATTCCTTTTTCGACTCTTTCCAAACTCTCTCTCGATTCCATTGCCTTCAGTTTCTCCCTTTGCACAGTCAAGAGTTCCGTGTCTGACATCCCTGCAAATAAAAGTTAGGATTAATTACAATAGCATAATGCATTATAATAATAATAATGTCCCAGCACATTGAATTATGATTCTTAACTGAAGCAGAAAAGATGGAAATGTTCCTCATACTATAAACACACTAACTAAGAACATTATTCTGACAATGAGTTAGACGTAAGGCATAGATTAGTGATTGCATGTATGAAAAGGTAGTGTTATTGTGACAAGCCTCTGAGATTGTAAATTTGCAACAAATGGAACAGAACTTATTTCACCTGAGACAGGTTGGAATGCTGAGAAGGAGATCCGCTCAGCTTGTGTTGGAACAAAATCTTGAAGCAAGAAATCACTGACTTCCTTTTCAGCCCAAAATAAAGAGTTTTTGGTTTGAGTTTGCAAACGTTCTCTTTTTGGTACCTATATGAGTAATTATTATATTAGGAGAGGAATAAGGTGCTATGATACACAAATCACTAAATTATAGTCTACATTGTTCACCCAGTAATACCTTGAACTGTTTAATTAAAGCATGTTCAAGTTTACAAAAGGTACAACATAACATGTATCTCTAGATATTTACCTTGAGCTTAATTTGCAAGGCTTGCAAACTTGAGATAGAATCCTTAAGCTCCAAGATTTTTGAGTCTAATTGGGTTGCTTCACTGGGCACATTATCTAGTACTGGTACAACGACTCCTCGCAAGTATGGTTCCATCTGAGATCAATGAAGAGTATCACCACTCTAAAATGAAATGAAAAATCAATACAATAATTAATGAGAAATTTACTAGATTTATTTAAGCAAATACAAAAATGCTGTAATTATGTCCTCATATCATAAACTTCTCATTTAAACATAGAGAGCCAAGAAAATGCATAAAGACTATAGAAAAATGAAACTTATACGAGCTGCATATACCTGTACCAATTCAACAACATTTACACGACTTATGCCTCTTATAGATACCAACGCTCCTATAGGCAGCTTCTCAATCTGAAATATAAATCAGAAACTTAATACAAAATGAATAGCTCAACTGGTTTTGGTTCAGCCAGAAATTTGCTGTAACATCATTAATGCAAATATATGCTCACATTTTCTATATGGATCAGGCAGCAATAGCTTGCTAAGGGGGATCGACTACTTGAGAGTGGATCCAGAACAAAGTGAACAAAAGTTTTGTTCCTTGAGGACACTGCCTGGAATAGAAAAATATCAGACTAAGCTACTAGTACAGTCAAAAGGTTTTTAATTGATGTAATCATATAACTAAAAACTAAATGCATTAGCCTTGATGCTCTCTAATTGAATGCATAACAAAATTTCATTAAAAAAGGGGGATGTAGATCAATAAACAGTTACCTCCTCCAACAAGGCTAAAAACCTCGCTTCATACAAATGCAATGTCTTGACCTCAGATGGGATTAGTACCTGGATAAATACACAAGGTGCCAAATTAGCCTTTTATTAGAAGCACAAACGATACCAATAGTAAATAAAAAAAAAACATTAAAAATATTTCCCTAATGATTAATTTAAATCCTCAATCATGGCTCCTTCAATTAAATTGGGAATTAAAAAAATATTTCACAAATTCATTTAAATTGCTCTGATAATTGTTAAAAATTAGTACCTCGTCTAGCACAAAAGGTAAGAGAGGAAGCTCCAAAGAAGGTGCTTGCTTTGTAGTACAGTGGCAACTGAATTGGCGAGATGAGATGAAATTGGGGAAGTGGAGAGAAGCGCCTCCATTTGAGAGGGAGTACCTGGGTCTAGGATTTACTGGAAGGGAAAGATGGTTAGAGAAGGAAGAGCGAGGCAGAGACAGTGCTCCGACGGCTCCAAGCCTCATTGAAGTTAAATAATTTTAAAAAAAAGCTTGTGGAGAAGGGAAAACTGAAAAAAGAAGAGGTACTGAGAGGGTCGTGGCTAGAAATGTTTCGGAAAAACGCGGGAGATAGATAAGATGGGGCAAGGAGTGGTAATTCACATAATGGTCCTGAAACTCTATAGAAATCACGAAATGTTTTTCCTTAGTTTGGTTTGTGTTTTTTTTTTCGTTGTTTTCTTTTAATATTATTATTATTATTATTATTATTATTATTTTAACAAAGTGTAACAAAACTCACTTAACAGCTTAAAAACTTATCTCCTGCCAGAAAAAGTTTTTCTTTGGTAAAATTAAAGGAGCTCGATAATTTTTTATCATTTTGACAATTATTTTTGAACTTTGAAAAGAGGGGTTGTTTGACAATGATTATTTTTTTTTATCACTTTGACGATTATTTTTAAATAAGCAGAGAAACGCGGAACACGAAAAAGAAAATATTAAATTCTTAAAGACATCATCATGTACACGCCAGCCAAAAAAATAAAATAAAATGTCGTACATTTTTATCCCTATAAATGAGAATTGCATACATATCATGTTTGTAAGTGATTTTATGCCAAATAGGAACACCTTGCTTGGCCAAAAAAATAGAAGTCAACACTATGTTAAACCTTTGCACCCACTCTACATGATTTACAAATAATACGCCTACATTTCCTAAAAATAAAAACCTAATTATCTCAATACAAGCTAGCAATTTGGGGGCTGCAAAACACTTGCACTTCGCTGAGAGCAGCTTTTCCTTCATCACCGAATATAGATTCCTTTCCATCATGTCTCTTGGCATATGACAGCCCCAATCTCGACTTGGCTTGCCGTAGGTCGCCGATGCCTGTACTTGCATCAGGACCGGTGAACACACCCATCACCGGGGTGAGTGGGGGTCCGATGAGTAGCCCGTCTGCCCCAAATTGTGGCCCGCCACGTGCATAGTCAAATAATGCAGCACCACTTCCACCTATCTTTGGTAGAATTACGGGATCTTCATCAGCATTCTCTGCACCTCCTGTAACCATTAAAAAAAAAGGTTTTACAGTAGGTTTTGTATTTGTCTGACATCTGGCATTGTAAATTCATAACAGGCAGTAAGAACTTTGACAGTAGAATGATACAAGTTGTATGAAGATTGAAGAAAACATATGAAGGACATCGTTAGAAAAACAAAAAAAAAAAAAAGCAGATTTATATTGGTACTGCTCTACATTTTCAGGTAATTTTCTTTTTTTTTTTGGTATTTACAACTTACAAGTAAATTCAACAGTTATAGGACTGAAATAAAGCTCTTACCAGTACTGGGGTCTTTCCAATAAAATAGGAATGCATCGAAGGTGTCGTAATAGTCGTCGGTGCTCCTGTACCCCTCAGGATTAAATGCCCCAAATTTGAAGTTGTGTGTAGTGTATCCTATGATAACACACGGTCCCTTGAAGTCGCTACAACGGTGAAAATCATTCGCGCCGAAGCCATCAATGGAGGCTTTGTAGCAGCATTTCAGCTCTCTCCCTGCCAATCGACAAACTAAGACCACTTACCTCTTTTGTTAGAGTAAAATTAAAGAGGTCTGATCACTGATGAGTAATAAATCTGAGTAAATAAATGGATTGCCTCTCAAGTGTGTGTTAGAAACTAGGGAAAGAGAGAACGGAAGTTCAATTTCATGGTACTTGAATTGCTTCTTCTCTTCTAATTTTCTATTGCCTTTTCCCCAGTTGAAAAGACTGACAGGTCTTATCTTCTTCCATCTTGGCATGGCTGAGCTGGTCACACAAGCCATGATTTTTTTTTTTTTTTTTTTTAAGAGTCGAGCAATTTGAGCAAAAGCAGAGTTGTAACTTGTAGTAGAGAAATGGATTATTCCTATAAGAAATGAGAAAATAAGAATCAGGATATTTTCTTATCTTTTGACTTGTGTACGGCAGCCAATGAATGCTGTATTTCATTTGTTGGGGCCTCGGCAGCTAAATGGGCCCAAAGCAGAGATTTGTTTTTTGTCTGGACTTTACTATAAGCTTCATGTTCTATCGTGATAATTGAAATTACAGTCTAGTCTAGTGATCGAATAATTGAAAATAATCCTTTGTGCATCTTATTCCGCTTTTTAAGGGTGACGAAAAAGTTTGTGGTTTGTGGCTCGTTAGAGATTGATTTGATTTTTATTTAAAATTGGCTCACTTAATTTGAACGTGTAGAACCTACGGGTTTACTTTCAAAAAAAAAAATTGAACGTGTAGTTGATTCAACTCACTTAAACTTAATCCGAAATTGACTTGATACATAATTTTAGTAACTAATTTAATAAAAATAATTTATTAATTTATTACTTATAAATATTTTTTTTTTTCAAAATATTTATAAACTTGATTAAACTTTAGTTATAAATAAAAATAAGATAAAACTCATACGTATTAATTAATTTGTACATTACTTATTTAAAATTCAAATTAATTTCAAATCAGGCCAGCTCGTTCGAGGTTGACTCGTAGCGAACCCTATTCATTTTCATAATGAAAGCAAATAGTTAAACCTATTTTCATGTTTTTCCATGTGTGAATCTTGGATGTCATATGGTTCATTGACAGTTATTAAATTTTAAAATTTAAGCTCCACAAATAAATTAGTTAACTGTTTAACATTTGAAATAAATGTCTACTTTTTTCAATTGTTTTACATATAAGATTTTAATATTATTAGCAATTAAGTATGAGCAGGACAAAGTCCAATGCATTGGACAGATCCGTCCAACTAGTTCGTTTTAGGATTTTGAATTTCAAACAAGCAATCCAAATTGTTCAATATAATATAATCTCATACAAAACCAAAATTTATATTTTTCTTAATTTAGTTTTTTTTTCAAATTTTTAGAAAATCATTATTTTCTAATTTAGATCGATGATTTTCAAAGAATATGAAAAATTAGTAAAAATTTTCAGAAAATATAAAATTCGGTTTGGTGCTAGATTTTAATACGAATATCAGACTCCAAATTTTTTTTAAAAAAAATCAACATACTGGATGACCTTCTCCATCTATTTCATTGGACTTTATGTGGTTACTAACTCATAATAGAATACTTACCAAAGCTGTGTTAATTAGAAGGGGCTGGACAGGTGATACTAGTTGTGTTTTTTGTGGCCAATTAGAAAATTGTGATCGTTTATTTCTTACTTGTTCCTATACTCAAAAAATTTGGTTTTGGCTAGGTATGTGCCAAGACAATTTTCATCAGTGGAGGTCTATTCAGGATATTATCGATTTTTCTAGGACCTTATCACATAGAAACATAAATGCGTTATTTAATTGTCTAGTGCTACTTGTAAGTATTCTATTATGAGTTAGAAACCACATGAAAGCCCTTATTTTTTTTTTCTCATTTGTATTTGTTTCATTTTTCATAATAAAATTGGATGGCGCTACCACTTTTTTGCAAAAAAAAAAAAAAAAAAATTCATTGGACTTTAATCTTGCTCATTAAAGTATTCATTTATTCATACCATACATAAAGGAAAGAAAATTGTGAATAAAGAGTGAAAAAATCAGCATAGAAGACGATAAAAGGTCGGATAAAACGCGAATAGGCGCATTGAAAAGAGAAAAAATTGCAGTTAAAACGTGTATATATCCGTTATCTCTACTACTTATAAATGCACGCATACGAAGGGTGTAAACAATTCATATAAAAGGAGTAAACATATCATATAAAAGGGTGTTAAACAATTCTTATATCAATTATGGACCATTGATTTGTGTAATTTGATTTGATCAGTGGTCTAGATTAAGGTCAGACTTTTTATAAAAAAATTAAGTTACTACCAAATTAGCTATTTATTTAAAAGAAAATACTAAATTATTGATTTTATCGTATCTTTATTGTCTAACAGGTAAAGTTTTATATGAAACAAAAATAATATCAAAATTTATTTTTTTATTTGCAATATGCGGGCATTTTTTTTGCTAGTTAAAAATAAAAACGCAGAAAACTCGCGATAACGAACTATCGGATCCGGGTTGATTCGCCCGCTTCTTCTTCATCCTCGTATTCGTAAACCCTAAACCCTTCCATTGCTACTTGTCTCAAGCTCAGACCATTCCGCTCTCTCTCTCTCTTTCTCTCTGACTTAGTCTCTCGGCGCAGAGAGAGATGCCTCCGAAAGGGAAGAAAAACCCAAAACCCTCTTCTTCTCCTTCCCCTTCTCCGAGAACCCCATCAACTCCTCGTGCCTCACCGCTCTCCGCCTCCGCCGCCGAAGATGACTCTCTCCACCACCAACGCATTCTCTCCACCTTGTCCTCTGCGCACCCTTCCCTCCTCCCCAGCGCTTCCTCTGCCTTCTCCGGCACCATTGTCGAGAGTGAAGCGTCTCTTTCTAAAGGCAACCGCGCGGTTGTTTATTTATCAGAGGCTGCTCTTGTCTCCTCCTCCTTCCACCCCGGCTCCCTTGTCTCGGTACTTGTTTATTGTGCCTTTTTAATTGTTGCAAACAGTTTGTTAATACCAATTGCTTCAAGGTTTAACCATACTGTTCGAATAAGACTATAAGAGTGATTTTAATATGAAAAGTTTTTTTAATAGAAGCAGTAAAGGTTTTTGTGGATTCAAATTAGAGTGCTATACTGCTATATATTTAATTTTCATGCAGATTTCAACAGTGATAACAAATTCTTATTCCCAGCTTTTGCCTACTGTATATTAGGTAGTCTGTGTTCCATTGGAGACCCAATTGGATGGCAATGATGTTTGCACAGTCGATGCTGATGCAGGAAGGCAGTTTTCTATAGCTACTGTGTTCCCTTCTCGTAAGGTTATTTTTTGCTTAGAATGAAATTGGGTTTTGTGTCTTTTATCTAGGACAGTAATTAATCCCCCACATACTGAGTAGGTTGGTAAATTTGTCACAAGCTTTTCTTGGCAACCTTTGTTTGGCAATGCCGCCTCATCCACTTACCCCACCACCCAACAAAAACATTGAGTATTGATTTAAGATGCGGGTGAACATTGGTATCATTTGCAAGCAAGGTGAAACAGAATGTTGTAATTTGCGGAATATGTAAATTAATGTTATATTCCTTTACAGGATTGAAATTTGAGCAAATTGTGACCGTGATCTGCATCTTTAGGTAATAAAAACTGGAGTGAGGCTATCTTGGGGCCTTTCGTGTACAATGGGTTTTCCTAGTATCGGCCAGGGAATAATTATATCTCCTCTCTCCACCAATTTACACATAAATAAGTGTGAATTACTTCGGCTAAGCTTAATTAATGAGGCTCCTGATACCTCAGCTTGTGAGCTGGCTCTCGGAGATGAAAAAGTCAAGGATCTTGTGCAGATTCTTGTCTCTCGGTGGCTACGTGGCCGGCATTTATTAAAGGGTAATGTTGTAGGTGTCCCTGTTTGTGGAAAGGCATGCATGTTTCATGTCACAGGTTCTGGTTTGGAAAGTGATGTTCTTTTGGTGGATGGTTCAACCAGAGTTGAACTTTTGTTGGGCGACAGTTTGTTGGATGGTAATGGCGATGAACCCAGCAAAGATGGGGCTTTGCCAGAGCATCAGGTAGGAGATGAATGGGATTCAGATCTTCCTAAATTAGGTGGTCTGTCCAAGGAGTTTGAGGATTTGAAGGAGATTATTTCCTTTTCTTTGGCTAAAGACGAAACATTACCAAGGTTTTGACATTTTCTTTTTAATTTTTTTTTTTTTTGTATTTGAATTTATTTTTCTTGATTTTTTTTTTAATTTATCTACTAGTATGGGTCCATCAGTAAGTACCAGTTGGTGATATCCAGATTTGTTATTTATCTTTTTTTTTTTTTTGTGAGTCTTTTGGGACTTCTTCCTGCCATGTAACTACTGTGGGATCAATAACTGATGTGAATGCATGTCAAGTTAAGGCTCAAAAAAAAAAGAAAAAGAAAATAAAACATTGAATGAGTTCAAACCACTTGATTACCATATCAGTTTGGTTGGCCTGAGCATTGTGTACCAATAGTGCTACAATCATTCTTATTACAATATTTTATATATTACATTTTGTTTTTGGTATACTAGTGATCTGTCATTGTCAGTCCATAATGTTAGTTCAATTATATTACTAGGTATAAAGGCGTACTTCTTTATGGCCCGCCTGGCACAGGAAAGACATCTCTGGGTTCTATGTGTGCCAAAGTTGCTGGTGCCCAACTCTTTACTATTAATGGACCTGAAATAATTAGCCAGTACTATGGTGAGAGTGAACAAGCACTGCATGATGTGTTTACCTCTGCGAAGAAAGCTGCGCCATCTGTGGTAAATTCCTTTTCATTTAACTGTTGTTATTTCTTTTATTTTCTTTTTGCTTTTTTTTTTAATGCTTGCTTCTCGTATTTGCTGCATGCTTCGATTTGTAGGCTTTTTTGGATTTTCATTCTTAAATGCATGTAAGCACCTCATGTGTAAATGTCGACTTTCTGAGGAAATGTTCTAGAGCGAAGAGCTGACTATGTTTTGTATAATAACTTCATGTAATGATTCTTTTTTTTAATCATAAAGGTGTTTATTGATGAATTGGATGCAATTGCACCAGCAAGGAAGGATGGGACTGAGGGCTTGTCTCTCAGGATGGTTGCGACTTTGTTAAAAATTATGGATGAAATCAGACAAACCGATCGTGTAATTGTGATAGCTGCTACCAACCGCCCTGACAGCATTGACCCTGCCTTACGACGGCCTGGGAGACTTGACCGAGAGATTGAGATAGGTACTAAAGGGTTAGTTAGTTTTACGCAAAATTTCATCAGGAATTCCTTTTATCTTTTCCAGTATTGTTTTTAAGCTTAAAAAAAATATTTTATTGTGTTTTCAAGATATTTTGAGAACAGTCATGGTGATTTGAAAGCTTTAAGGAACAATTTTATTTACGACCGATTTCTTTTCTCTTTTTATAAAAAGATTCATTTGATTAAGCTTTGACATTCCTGAAAGAAATGTGTAGTTTGGAACCATCAGTATCATAGCTTATAAAGCCTATACAGTCTTTTGTGCAATCAGCTTTGTAATGTTATCTTGCATGATTCCAGGGGTGCCATCACCAGAACAAAGGCTTGATATACTTACGACCATCTTAAGCATCATGGATAACTCGCTCTCCCAAACTGAATTACAGATGTTGGCTTCTGAGACACATGGTTTTGTGGGTGCTGATCTAGCAGCACTCGGTAACGAGGCTGCACTAAATGCACTGCGGCGGCACATCAAACTTAAAGGACAAAAACCTGCAGAAGCTATGGTCGCGTTGTTAGAATCCCTGTCTAAGCTTACTGTTTCATCAGAAGATGTGACAGGAATGAATGGAGAGGAAGTCCTTACGGTGACAATTGAAGATTTTGAGAAGGCCAAACTAAAAGTTTGTCCCAGTGCCATGCGTGAGGTAATAGACAATGTGCTAAAAGACAATTTAATTTAAATGTTGTTAAGGATAGCTGTATGATTCTCTTTAATTATTGTTACTTTTAATTAGGTAATGTTGGAGCTGCCCAAAGTGCGATGGGAAGATGTGGGCGGTCAATCCAAGATAAAGGAACAACTAATTGAGGCTGTCCAGTGGCCACAGATGTGTCCAGAGGCATTTGATCGGATTGGGATCAAGCCTCCACGGGGCTTGCTTATGATAGGCCCACCGGGCTGTAGCAAAACCCTTATGGCCCGTGCAGTAGCTTCGGAGGCCAAACTGAACTTCTTAGCAGTCAAGGGACCTGAGCTTTTCAGCAAATGGGTTGGTGAGTCAGAGAAGGCTGTGAAGGCACTGTTTGCCAAGGCCAGAGCCAATAAGCCGGCAATTATATTCTTTGATGAGATCGACGGGCTTGCGGTAACACGTGGCAGTGAGAATGATGGTGTGTCTGTAGCAGACCGGGTCTTGAGCCAGCTCCTAGTGGAAATGGATGGTGAGTGACTGAGTGTTAAACACTTAAACTCATCATATGTTATGTATTTATGTTTTATTGGTTTTGCACTCTGCAGCTTGTTACTTTGGATTTTGAATTGGGTTTGCAATTCTTTTTTATTAGAAAGAAGCAACAATATTTGGGGAAATGATATGTTAATATATATTCTGTTTTGATTTTTAAAACTAATCATCTGGTATTGTACAATTGGATCCCATGAATAATTAGGTCTGGATTTAAGGACTGGTGTGACAGTTATTGCTGCTACAAACCGCCCCGACAAGATTGATCCTGCCCTTCTGAGACCAGGTTGAAAATTGACTTCGAAGTTTCAAACTTTATTATGTATACTATTATTCTTACAAATTTGTACAACCCCTCCAAAATGTCAAACGCCATACAATGATATTATGAAACCTAATCACCATTAGGAAATGATGCCATTTTTTCTTCAGAAGGAAACCTGTTCTTTTTTCTGTACTGAAATAATGAATAGATAGATATTATATTGTAATAGTGAAATGCAGAGAGCAGCTATATTCCATATAAGTGAAATGAGGAGAGACAAACTTGAGAGTGATTTGGTCAGAAGTATTATTAGAGTCCCATTAAGTTATTGCTAGGTATCTGCTTTGAGTTCACTATTTTGCATACTCCACATCAATAAAACATTTTTTTGTTTGTGGAATTTAATCAACACTAAATGTGCATTCTGTGTGTAGGCCGTTTTGACAGACTCTTGGATGTTCAACCACCGGATGAAGCAGACCGGGAAGAAATTTTTCGAATCCACACAAAAAAGATGCCGTGCGGGAATGATGTGAGGCTGAGGGACCTTGCTGTTCTTACTGAAGGTTATACTGGGGCAGACATAAAGCTAGTGTGCAGAGAAGCTGCCATTTTGGCCCTTGAGGTGATCTATGATCGTTGCTTTTAACTGTTCACTATTGCATTTGGTGTTCATATATATGTGGCAAGCAATCATGTGATTTCAATTTCTATTACCTGGCCTGCCCAATTGTTATCTTTCACTTCTATTAATTGGTGTTTTGCATCTAGTATAAACTAGCACCTGATTTGATATAGTATAGAGTACTGCTGTCCTTGTTTGACTGCTATATTGCTTGGGAAATGTCTTTTGCTTATGTATATATGATTTTACCTCAAATCGCACAACAGACCACTTTTTGGTTGCTAATTGTACTTTGCATATCTGATCAGGAAAGCTTTGACATAAATGAGGTATCCATGCAACATTTCAAGACTGCGGTTAGTAAAGTCCGGCCATCAGATCTCAAGTTCTATCAAGCGCTTGCCACACAGTTTAGGAGGCTTGTGGACGCCACTTCTGTCAGAGATGTGAATAATATTTGAAAAGATTTTTCATGTCTTTGATAATAGGGTTTTATTATCTTCTGCCTTTGTCCCAATTTTGGTACAAAGTTATCGACTTTGTGTTGGCTATAATGATAACAATAAAAACAATTAAAAAGAGAAAGAAAAGTTTTCATGGCGCCTTGTAGGAAGAAATGGTTCTTATTTGGGTACTGTTTTTGTTAGTGTTGTCGTCTTATTTTATGATAACAATAAACATGGTTCAATGGAATTCGTGGGTTGCCTTATACATGGAGGATAAGAAAATGGTATGAAAGTTTTAAGTTCTGTTATTGAGATGACGGGTTTGCTACCTTGCAGAGTCGTCTTTTCCACAAACACAAGAATTGCATTTGAGCAGTTGGTTTCGAATAACAAGTGAAGTTATAGAATTAATGTGATGTTTATAACCCAATTCATGGGGATCCACATCATGTTTCGAAAAAAGGTGTAGAAATACTAGTAAAAATAACACAATGACAGCTTTACACATTTTCTATTGGTAACGAGGCGCATGCAAGTATTCAACTGCTTGGCATGACTACTTTGTTATGATTATTTTTTATTTTTTTTTGCGCTTTGTTAAATTTCGCATATGAATCAACCTTTCTGCAGGTTGGTAAAGAGTATACAGTAAATTCCAACATGGCAACAATGAGTATACAGTAAATTCTCTCACGAGGTGAGACTAGCGAATAGCGATTAGCGCTTCACTACACCCAGAGGGCTTCACCAAATCCTTCTTTTCGATCATCTTTCTGACAAGCGCCGCCTCCTTCAATCTCCCTTCATTCGTGTATATATTTGACATCGTGATGTAATTTCCAGGATTACTCGGCTCAATCAAAACCAACTGCTCAAATGCAATTCTTGCAAACTCCACATTGTTGTGCAGGCGACAAGAAGCCAGGAGAGCGCCCCAAACACTTGCATTTGGTCTCACTGGCATTTTGTTGATTACCTTAAGCGCATCATGGAATCTCCCTGCCCGGCTTAATAAATCCACAACACAAGCATACTGTTCCATAGTTGGTGTTACATGCTTGTCACTAACAAATTGTTCAAACAACTCAAGACCTTCATTAAATAATCCACAATGGGTGCAAGCCATGAGGGCACTTGTTAAGGTCAGAGAATCTGGTTTACACCCGGTACTGGACATTAACCGTACCAGTCCCAAAGCCTCATGGCCTAGCCCCTGGGATGCATAGGCACTGATCATAGTGTTCCATGAAATTGTGTCCTTCATTTGCATGTTGGAAAATACATTATGTGCGGCCTCTATGCACCCAGTTCGGGAGTACATGCTAACAAGAGCATTTGAAACTATGCCGCTAGGCCTGCCATAGTGAGTAAGCACAAACCCGTGTATTTGCTTGCCTTTATTCAAGTCACATACCGGAAGAACAGTGACGATAGTCGTATCATCAATGTAAAATCCTTTTAATTGCATTTCTCTGAAATAGTGAAACACTGACTCGTGCAGATCCAATTGTACATATGCCTTGATCATGGCATTCCATGCGACAGCATCAGTCAGGTCCATCAACCGGAACAATGATTCAACAACTGAGATTTTCCCACAAGCCGCATAAATAGTAACTAACGCAGGTCCAGCAGAGTAGTAGAACTCTTTGCTATGTATTGTCTTGACACCATATGCATGAGCTTCTCGGCCATTATGAAAAGCTGACAGGTACCGGCAAGAGGAGATTACAGAGGATAATAGATCTGAATCAGGTCGAACCTTATTTTCTAACATCATTTGCCTGAACAGTTGCAACGCCAACTCATGGTCAGAGCATCGACCAAGCCCAGAAATCACTGCTGTCCATGACATAATATTTCGGCTTAATAATTGATCGAGCACAGCCAATGCTTCCTTGCACCGACCAGCTTGACAGTATCCACTAATCAGCGCGTTCCATGTGACAATATCAGGTTCACACCCAATGCAGCGCATGGTCGCAACAAGGTCAACAGCAGGTTCAATTAACCCCGCCGAAATGCATCCAGAAATCATGGAGTTCCAAGATAGGAGATCCCGTTCCGGCATAAAATCAAACACCTTACGAGCGGTGTTCACATTTCCATTCCCACACCTCACATAAGCCGATACAAGCGCATTGGCAACCGGTACAGCCGCATCAGTACCGAACTTGATTGAATTGGCATGTAGAGATGGAATGATAAGAGGGAAAAGCCGGGACAGCGAGGCGGCAGATCGGAGAACGGGAGGGAAGACGAACTTGTCGGGTGGAACGGAAGAGGAGCGGAGGAGGGAGTAAGTGGAGAGGCAGTCATGGTGGAGGCTGAGGTGAGAGAGGAGAGAGAGGAGAGAGGTCCAGGCGTAGACGGAGGGAGGGAAGGGGAGGGAGGAGAAGAGGTGGCGAGAGGAATGGAGGTCGTGGGAAGTGGCGTAGAGGTGGAGGAGCTTTGTGGTGTGGAAAGGAGAGAGGAGGCCGTGGGAAATGAGGTGTTGGTGGAGTTGGGTTATTTGGCGGTGCGATGAGGTGGCGGATACGGCGGCGATTAGTAACGGGAGAGATAGCTGGCGCATCAGCGGTATCCGACCGCACCATTGGCTGGTTGGCTAGGATTGGACGAACAATCTGAGCCAAACTGTATAAGCAAAACTTCGCTTCGGATCCTCGTTGACTGCCTCAGTTCTGAGCCAATATGGTTTTGTCATATAATAAAGAGAAATGCCAGTGTTCAACGTATTGGACTGATGGATCGTATTGGAATACGATTGTTTTTACATTTTTAAATTTCAAACGAATAATTCGAACTGTTATGTTCTTCATATTGAAAACTTATAAAAAATAATTTTTTATATTTTTTCAAAATTATTTATTTATGTTTTAGTAATTTAGAAAATTCATGATATAAAAGTTCTGGAGCGTCCAATAACAACGATTTTCTAAAATACCAAAAAAGTAGTAAAAAAATTCGAAAAAAATATAAAAATTGGTTTCTTATATAAGTTTTCAATATGAAGAATATATTGAATGGTTCGGATAGGCCGTTTGAAATTTATAAATATGAAAACGATCGTATTGGACGGACCCATCCGTCCAATATATTGGACTCTAGCGTTTCTCTATAATAAAATATTCTCTTTTAATTACATATATAAAATATAATTAATTAAATAATGTACTGTTGAATTATTAATACGAACTTTTCAGTCATTTTAAAGGTGTTTCATCAATTAAAGATTTTAATGTTTTTTTTTTAAAAAAAAGGAAAATGACCAGTTGAAGGAGTTCAAACGATCAAATCAATTTTCCCTATTACTTTGCTGCATGCTTTTGAGGTTGTGACATTGATTGCCAGATGAATTTATAAAAATTTCAAAATTCATAGGATGTTACATGACGAATGAGCTATAATAACAAATAACAGTAATAATATTGATCATGTTAGCGTTAAAATTATTAGTATTATTTTATTATTTGACTAAATTATTATGATCACAATTATCAAAACTGTTACATTTTCTTATCTTATTATTATTATTATTATTGTTATTCGTTGTTTGTTTTTCTAACATAGTAACAAAAATATGAATAGTGTGTTCTTGTTATATATCTTCATTTATTATATTAAATTAAATTTAACAAAACTTATTCCCCGACAGACATAAATCCCTAAACCCATAAACCCTAGTCACCTCTCTCACTCCGCTCCAATCCAACCACTAAACCCTTCTCTCCGCAATCTCTCTAATGCCACTATGAGCACCACCAAAGGGGAAGAGGATCGTAACCCATCTCCGCCTAAGCGACAACTAAGCCCGTCTCCTGACACCTCGAGGCCCACGAAGCTACCCAAATCAGACCCACCACGTGTCCCAGCCGAACAATCTGAGATCGCAATGGGCCAGAGAAACCCTGGATTGCAGAGATACCTCGTAGCCGTGGAGTACATTGGGACCCGTTTTTCAGGGTCACAGAAACAACCTACTTGTCGCACTGTCGTTGGTGCGCTTGAGGTATTTACCTTTTGTATTTGAGCTGTATTAGGCTGAATGTTTTCAATTACTTATTTAATTTTTTTGGTATGCAGGAGGCATTTCAGAAGTTTATTGGTCAGCCAGTCACTGTCCATTGTTCTAGCCGAACAGTGAGTACTTGGGATCTTTCCTACTTTTTTTGTGAGTTGTTTTGTTCAGAACATATGTGACATATTCTTGTATTATGATTCTGATTTAGGACGCGGGAGTTCATGCTTTGTCAAATGTATGTCATGTTGATGTAGAGCGAATCAGCAAAAGAAAGCCTGGTGAAGTGGTATTACTACTATCCTGTATAGATACACACTCACACGCTCACCCACACACTCGCGCACTATCTATGTTTTTGTGAGATCATGGATTAAAGTTAGTACTTGTAAGCAAATTTGTTAACTTTTATGTTAACAATTTAGCTTACTAACCTAGAAGTTTGGCTAATCTCATGCATGCCAAACGCCCCTTAAGTTCTAATTTTAATTGAGCTATCTACTTGTGTAGTTGCCGCCTCATGAAGCAGGAGTTGTAAGACGAGCTGTAAATCATTTCTTGCAGGTTATTTTCTACTCTTTTTAACAGTTTAGACCGGATTCATATTCATTCTATCATGAGGTTTCAGCATCATTTTGTTTCTGTACATTTAATTTAAATCTATGTAAATGCATCAAAATAAGAAGGTTTGCAATCCATGCAACTTTTTGGTAAGTTTCAGTTGATACTAGATCCACACATTCCCTGCAAAATTCAAGACATGTATCAAATACAATCCTGTAAAGCAAGAACTGTCATTCATGTTATGCAAATGAGCAAAAAAGTAATTTTTTAAAAGACATGTTATCCACAACATAATATGTTTAAAGTTCTTGTGAAACTCGGTCTTGGTTGAGATTTTTTTTTTGATAACCGTCCTGGTTGAGATAGATCAGTCTGAAAGTAATAACTAATAACTGCTGTTGCAGTCCTGTGTTTTATAGATACTTTTCAGTTGCTATACTTTATTTGCGAACATATGCTTAATTCTGCCCCTTTTGAAAATTCATTTTGCTTAATTATAGAAAAATGAAGGTGATATAATGGTGACAGATGTTAGATGTGTTCCTCCAGATTTTCATGCTCGGTTCAAGGCTCTGGAGCGCACGTAGGTACCACCATCAACATACAAATTAACCTTAAGTGGAACACACATTTATTAAGCCTTATATTCTTTTTATTCATATAATTTTTGACCTTTACTTCCTAAAAGATTAAAGACAACAAAGGAAATGCATGTTAACCTTTTTGTTCTCTCCTCTTTTGGTTCAGTATGTGCTTATTGCTTGTTTGTCTTGGACTTTTAATGCTTTCTAATCAGCCCATATACTTTGAAAAGATGGCATTTCTTATTATTATCAAAATATTATTGTGATATTTTTGAAGGAACTATGTTCCAGTGCCAATCTGAACTAACTAAAATTCTAAGAAGCATGCATCTTGCCAATTTTTTCTCGAAGGCAAAAACTGGTTCTATATATTATCCCATTTCTCGTTTATAAGCATTAGCCCCCAGGTTAACCTGGTAACTGAACAAAATATTGTATTGACGATGAAAGAAAAAAAAAAAATCAGAAACAAAATTGTTTATCACTCTGAAATTATACTATTGTTCTTAAGGTACCACTACCGAATTCTTTCTGGGCCAGAGCCTTTATCGGCATTTGAAAAGGATCGTGCTTGGCATGTACCTGAGGATTTAGATATTGCAGTTATGAAGGTTCCTTTCTTCTTGATTGTTACCTATTTCTTTTTCTCTTTTATTTAGAACCCATTTTGCAACATTTACAAAAAAACCTGAATTTTGGGTAATACAAGCTCAGGTTACAAACTAATTTCGGACTTGGTTTATATTTATTAATTTGAAGTTGGGTTTTAAATGTCAAATCTATACTTTAAATCTTGTTCTATGACACAAGTCACAGATACATTTTGAAAACAGAAAGTTGCAGGTACTTTTGTTTGAAGATAAAAACAAGTTGATAGATCAAATTACAATTTTTTTTTTTGGAAATTGAAGAGGCAAAGAGCCCATCCATTAACTGAAACGACCACAATTACACCAGTCAGTATGTTTTTCCATTTTGACCCCACAAGTGTGGTATCTGGGAAAGCCCAGGCAACAAAGGATCAGGCAATAGTAAATGTGTAAACAAGAGTGACTTCACAAATGCTTGTGATCTTGGTAGCTAAACTAAAAGCCTGTACGATGTCTGGTAACTGCAGTAAAGCAAATACAGTTTTATTCTTCCTATAGAGCTCAACACAATAATTCGGAGTTTTCATAAAGGTTGTCACTCTTACAAATTGTTTGACAAATTGATATAATATTTAAGAACACAAGCAAGCAAACCTCATGCTGTTAGCACTGTATTAGCTGGAAGTGAGGTTCTGATTGGAGTATCAATTTGTGAATTCTAGGGCTTATGGTTCCTTGAAAATAGTGGCTCCAGTTCTGATTAGGGACAATGTGGTTTTGTGGGTGTTTCAAAAGCACTTCAAAGAAGGTGGTTTTTTTCTTTTTTGGCAATATGTTGATGCTGTATGGTATTTTAAAAATTTTCTTATTATCTGATAATAGTTTTGGTGCAGAGAGCATGCAGTATACTTGTTGGGCATCACGATTTCAGCTCCTTCAGAGCAGCTGGGTGCCAGGTTGTTTTGTTTTCTATTTTTGGCTTACCTTTAACCCTCAAACTGTTACCATTTATTATTCTTAAAAAAATTGGAAAGATCATTTCATTGATACTCTAAGCTTAAGAAGAGCATAAATGGTATACCATATTGTGTTACTTTAGTTCATTCTATTCAGCACATGCTGCTCGTTTGTGCCTGTTTCACATGACGAGGAGGCACAGGACACAGTGGCTAGGTTTCATAGGATTCTAATTTTTAGTCGTGCAGCACACCCTTCATGCTGCTTGCAACTGTTGATCCTTAAGGGCTCCTTTATGTGAATCTCAAAAGCATCCCACACCATTCAATCCCTGTGCAGCGTGCTGCTGTGTGACAGGTGATCTGAATCCAGGATTTGTATAAGAGACTAGAGACCTTCATAAGCCATAATTTTACAAAAGAATTAAACTGCTTTCCCAGAATAAAAAACGAAAATAACAGTGAACTGGACAGGCAATTATGTACCTCTTTGACTATAGATTATGGGATTTTGTGCAATTCATAACACTATGCCTTATCAAATGATTTTATGTACCTCTTTGACTATAGATTGTGGGATTTTTTGCAATTCATAACACTATGCCTTATCAAATGGTTGCAGTGCTTTCTGTGTTTTTTTTTTTTTTTTCTTCCTTAGCTCCACATAGCTCCAGCCTTTTGTTATTTCTGTAAGCTGCCGATGTTTACCTGCAACCCATAAGTAAATGTGCTTGGCTTGATGAAAATTTGTTTTAGGCGTTATAGCATTAATCGATCTTGTTGAAGGTTAAACTATTATTATTATTTAATGGAAGTTGCCTTTTAAGGTACAATACGCATTATTTTATGTTAGCTTGAAATATGAAAATTGTAAAATTTGAGTATATTGAGAATGAGAAAACTCTATTAATTTGCATGACTAAATCCAAACCAGTCCTAACCCTTCTTTGTTTGAACTTCAAATCTGTTCAGGCAAACTCTCCAATGAGAACATTAGATGAACTCTCTGTTACGGAAATACTCCCAGCCCTGTACTTCCCATCAATTATGGAGCGATCTTCCACGAAATTACTGGATCTGGATGCTTGTAAAAGTTTCTCTACCTCTTCTGATGCTTCTGATGTGAAAACTGTAAAAAGTGAGAATGGGCAGGAATTTGGCCACCGATTGAGGCACCGCTGTTTTGTGGTAACTGCGCGGGCACGATCTTTCCTTTACCATCAGGTCTGTATTTATGTCTCAAATCCAAAACCATCTTATTTTATTTCTCAATTTTATGGCTGAATTAGCTTAATTGTGCTAGTTTAATGTTCTAACTCACTTTTTTGGATTAGAATACCAAATATTTGTCCGTCGTAAGTTTTTGGGTAATCCAGAATGTGGAAATTAAACAACTGGTAAGTGTAACAGCAGTGCATACTGTCAGACCACATCAAATGGAATCAATAGCACTGTTTATTTTGTTTTCTTCCCCAAATCATCAGCCACTATGGTGGGCCTACTATAATTTATAAATCAGAATATCAAATGGAAGCTAGAGGGTGCCATCTAGGTACCTTCCTTTCCCAAATCAGCTGCCAGAGTTGGGCATATTTCAATTCATAAAAAAAAAAATGCCTTACCTTCTGCTAGAAATTGAGCAAGGAATCCATTTGGATAAACAGTTTTCAACTACATGGACCTGGTTATTTGCTAGGGAAATGCCACCCAAATTGTACAATTTCTCCCATTTTTCTAAACTGAAGCTCTGCTCCAGTTCGTATTGTTTAAAAATTTAATATCTGTTACCAATCCTAAAAACATTGTTTTGAACTACCAAGAAAAAAGAAAGAACAAAGAATATTCGTCTCTGTTACCAATCCTAAAAACATATCGGATTGTTGTTTGTGCTCAAATCAAGGTACTGCGATGAATCACTAGTACTGTACTGTCAGTCGTCTTGCAGAACTTATTAGTATTTGTACCATCCTCCCATATTTTCAGCACTGGCTGGTGCCTTATGTCTGTCCTTGCATTGACATTTTAATATCTATTCTCACCTAGGTGAGGCTGATGGTTGGAGTTCTCAAATCGGTTGGAACCGGCAACCTAACAGTTAGTGATGGTCTGATATTTCTCCTTTTCTCTTTAACAAGTTGCATTGATGCATGTTGTATCTTGTCCTATATGTGGAATAAGAACTTATATTGGGTTTATTATATTTGCAGTGGAGAGGATACTTGATGCAAAAACCGTAACAGCTGCAAGTCCTATGGCACCCGCATGTGGACTTTATCTTGGAAATGTCAAATATGATTTACCATGACTTGTTCTATCAACTCAGTTGTAGCTTATTGGCTTTTATTCTTTTCTTCTCCACTATTTAAGCAGTTCTTATTTTAGCATGATGGTCATAAAGTTCTTCGAGTTTAAAAAGAAACAAAAAAATTCTGAGTTTACCACTTTAGCCAGCTCCTACATATCTCATTGTTACATTTTTTACTTTTATTTCTCATGAAGACTTTCCGATATGTAATGATGTGTTTTTGAGCGTGCAACATTCTCTTATAATGTACAGCAATCAATAGTCAAGCCTTAACTTGGCAGCTGCTGTCAAGGTTTCAAAAAAACCAATATACAAACCTTAAAATACACATTTCTCTGTGTATGTGAATCGGTCCTGTTTTTTTAAAGTACCGAGTAATTACATTTGGAAAGAACACTGAGTTGGTTATCTCTAGGCCTTGTGCAGTTGTGCTTATCGGTGGCGGTCGTATCTAGGCATCTTTTAGGATAAAAGATTGAAAGCATAATTTCAGAGATATTTTGTAGTTTCTGAAGGCGTCAAACCTTAAAATTATCACAATCAATTTTGTCCTTTTTTGTGTACGTGAGTTGCTCCTGTAATTAAGTACAGAGTAACAAGCTATTAAATACATTTTGGAAAAATTTGACAGCTGCGGTCAATATCTCCGAAAAAAAAAAAAAACCTTTTGGAAAGAAACAGCGTGGTAGTTGTACTACGTTTTGGATAGAAGATATCGAGTAGCAGTTCAGAGGTAATTAGCTATGTTACAAAGCATAAATTCACGTGTTGCTTATGTTTTGTTTGGATAAAAGATAGAAAGCATGAATTTCGAGGTAACCATGCACAATCTTCCTTTCTATACAGAACCTAATTTGCTTTATCACATTCCCGTTACTTTGACAACTAAAATCTCACACGATAATGCAATAAAAGCACTATAATCTGATTTCAAAAAAAACAAAAAAAAAACAAAAAAAAAAGCACTATAATCCAACAGAATCCTGCGTCTACTATTATTTGCATATCTACAATAAAAGCTCTATTCGCTTGCTGGACTCAAGGGTGTGCTTGAATGCATGAAGAGCACTAGTTGTAAAAAAAATGAGAATTCAACTAGGCGTGGCATTTTAATTGCTGGAGTCAACGAGAATTGATCTAAAGAGGAGAGCAAAATGTCCCGCATTAGTATATTAAACAGCATTTTAATTAGTCCTGCAAAAATTTCTGAGTGCGGAAATTTGGGGAAAAAGAGAGAAAATATACCTTTTACTCAAAGAGCAACGAAAAGACACTCTTAAAGCACTCTTGACCTTGGTTGTCAACTGAGATATATTGACAGTAATCCTTCAGGCGAGAACTGACATCTGGAGGTGCTGTAACCATATCTTTGGAGGGGTTCATCCCTTGAAAATATCCAATAATATCATCCCAGGCACTCTTTTTATCTGGCTCACTGCAACCTGACTTACTGGAACCTCTACATTCTATATGCTTATCAGAACCATTTGTTACTATCTTCTTGAACTTCCCTGATGGCACCTTTGAAGGTTCTGGGTCTTGTTTTGTTTTAGTTTTAGCATACAATTCAATTGGGTTTTGTTCAATCTTTCTTCTTTTTAGGAGTAACGGTTCATAAGAGGTCTCCATGGATTTGGAGAGGGTTAAGTTGGGGAAATTGAGGGATTTTTTGCGAATGTGATCAAATATTGTTTCTTCTGTAGTGCTTTTGCATTCTGTTGTTTCAGGATGCTCCTCTTGTGGAACAGTCTCAGGGAAATCTTTCAGAAAAAAAGAGAGAGATAATTATCTTCTTATACTTTTAAGGACACAATTTGCATAAAACAACAATTTCTTTCCTTCTTTTGTGGGATCGGAGATTGCACGAATAGGTTACTCATTAGCATGCGAAGTTTTGTTTATATACTTTTTCTTTCAACACTTGACAATCTCAAAAGGATCAGCACAAAACGTTTCAGTAAATTCCAATTGTTACAGAAAAAAATAAAATAAAATAAGACATGAGAGAGCATTATGTTTTACCTTCAGTTGATACATCCATTATTAAATCAAAGCTGGGACACTCCCTGTTAGCAAAACATTTCAACAATATCAAAACTAAGTATGAAAGAGGATATCACAGAAATGAAAAAAATTTAATGCTGGCCCTATAAAAAATGCAAAGATGTTATGAACCATCAACACAAAAAAACAAGGAAAAAGAAAATCATGTCCGTGGAGAGGAACAGCGAATAAGTGCATTAAGCTTATTATTATCCTTTTATTTTAATATTATGAGACATGCTAATTCCGAAAAATATTTGGATAGGTGTGCATGCAATTTTTCAGGAGTACACTTGATTAACTCCAGGCATATTGAAATAACAAGATCATTATATTTAGATGCTTACATTTCTGCCAAATTGTAGGCTGGTTTTACAGCTTGCTCAATTGCACAAGCTTTCTTTTGTGGGTTGATGATTTCATCATCCTCTATGACAAAAACTTCCTTCGAAAGAGGATTGTGTTTTGATGCAACTGAGGTTAGAGTCGCTTCAGTTGTCTGGGGACTTATTGGATGGACATCCTTTGGAAGGAATTCAAAGCCAGTGATTTCTTCCATCTTTTGGACTCCAAATACCAAGTATGGTTCACGACTAATTAGGTGCTTGGTGTGCACATCAAGGCCAACTGCATTACAGAGGGGGAAACAAATCAATGCATAAGGTTCCACATCATGAGTACATACAAAACATTGATACAGCACACATCTAGAGTTTTGCATCATTGCATTGATTTATTTTCATTTTTTATTGATGGGAGATGGCGTCTTTGAGGAGCTGGAACTTTTTAATAGGGCTCAATCAATCTTTCTATCTGAAAAATAGAAAAAGGACTAAAAATGCACTCATTCTAATTTCTAAGCCCCCAAAAGGACCAAGTCAGGAATCCCCAAAAGTAAAGAACTTGAAATTGAGATAATCAGTATGGATCCAGTATAAGCTCAAATCTAACATAATAAGTTTATAACATGGCAGGTATGACATAAAAAAATATAAAATACTAGTGCGACATGAAAAGATACCATATTCTTCATAGACAAGGTGAATCTTCAAAGTCACCCTGGCATTCTGTGGGCATGGCACGGAAACAGTGAAGGTATATGGACTGCAAAATAAATTAAAATACAAATGCAATTCAAAATTTCCAAAGCACGTACAAACATCATGCTTAAAAGAAAGTTTCAGATAATGAGAATACCTGGAGAATTCTTCAGCCCTTAAACACAAGATTAAAAAAGGTAGAGCAAATACGTCAATACAAGGAGACAAAATTATCATCATGAGATGAATAAATCACAGATTTCATTATATCAGAACCTGGAAGCCTCACCTACCTTATTTTTTCATGAAAAAGGATAGTATTGTCTTCCTCTGAACCAACAGTCTACAAAAACAAAAAGGAAAGAGATCAAAACAATATAGCAACCTCAGGTTTAAATAGTGTACAACTCAATATGGGCATATAAATAGGAGATTACCATGTCAGCAAAATGATACTTGTTGGACTTGAAAACCCTTTCCAAGCGGGTCAATGTAACAACCACTTTAGGCATACCCCCTCTTTTAATAGCAACCTCTTCCACATGTATTTCAATCTTTGGAGGAAGCGAGAGCAATAACTCCTTTATGTGATTGCCAAAAGGGTAGTTGCGTCCAGTTAAAATTTCTATTTTTCTTGGATCAGCTGCTTCTAAGCTTTCAAAGTTACAAATCCCAGCGGACTGTAGTGCCTGAAATAGGAGATAGTTAATTTTAACTTGTCCAATTTTCTTACACCTACTAATTGAACTCTGACAAAACAGACATACGTTTCCGCAAGAAGACCAACTTTACCTTACTCTTCTAGAACTGGTGTAATCACCGGAGCAATGAATATTTTGTTGTTACAATTGGGTAATAATCTGGGCTTTTTAGTTGGCATGATCTTTTGTTTCATTATTTATATCACTTCTCCTTTCCAAAAGCACATATTTACCTGATGTTCCAGAGAAAATGACACCAAACTTGAAATATACACTAGCAAGGAGCATCCTTCATGCAATGCTGGTTGTTTTAGAAGGTTCACTAATTTTTAACTAGATATTATATGATATATCAACATGGATACAAGATTAGGAGGAGACAAACCTTAGCAGTAATTATTCCAATGCCAGGTAGTTGCTTAAGAAGAAAAGGGCTGTTATCCCATAGCTTCTGGTGAAGACACTTAGCAAGAAGCATTGAATTCATAGCTGCCTTGTAGCTCTTTTTGTAGATAAAGTATTCTTTCATGCACTTCGCTATGCGACACCCATTTGAGCACATTGAGTTTGCCTCCTGCTTGCATAAAAAAATGAGCTACGTAAAAAGAACTATCTTGTACCAGTAAGGTTATCATTCTCTTCATTAGTATAACATACTCCATCTTTATGTTTTTGGGTATATGACTACTTTCTTACTATTTACTCGTTTCTTTGCACCTTTCTATTATTATATTTTAAATTGTCCACTAATAATTCCATCCCTAACAGCAAAAGCTATTTCGCACTACCACTTTTTGCTCGTTAGTCCCACCACTTAACCTAACTGCAAGACTCAAACAAAGCTTTTTTAGTATTTCAAGGATGATGTTGCGTTACTTCTAGAATGAAATTAACCTGGGATAGAGATAAATCTTGAATTAATGGATCTCCAGTCAAGCAATCATTGGCAAGTACAAACATTTTCTCTTCTCTTGTCATAATACGCTTCTTCCGTTTCCCATTTTCACCAAGTACATGGAAGCGAAGTTTTCCGTCTTTGTCAGTGTGTATGTCATTTAACAGTTTCTTCTCATTTCTTCTGAGTTGGATCCCTATGTATGAATCAAAACTTGATGAACCAAACCATTGGGATTTCCTTTGTGGAAATTCATGTTTTAAATAAGAATGTATGGTTCCAGACAACTTAAAATGTACTGAAGTTTAAAATCAAGTTCAGAAATTTAAAAGGGCATACAAGAGAGCTCTGCTGAGCTGCAGATGACACGAAGCACATCTTCTAAACTGCTACTTCCAGGCGCTTTTACAATCATCTTCATCGTGTCAAATTTTAGGTAAAATTTTGTCATCATTTTCCCTGGGTCTGTAAGTTCAAAGGACCATAAGAACTGTTTATGATGACATTATTTGAATGTAGGGCCACTTCCTTTGTTAAGGCATACATCATATATTCTTTCAGCAATTTTTACAAAACAAGGTAGCTTTTTTACTCCTTAATCATTTTCCATAATCCTGACTTGTTCGTATTAATTGTAGTTTGTTTAATTTAAGAGTAGAATTTATTCCCTGTTCCTATATTTCATTTTGACCTCAAAGACTGCCAAGTACCAGAGGGGTACCCTTTACAGAGGGAGCATTATGCAACATGAATGCACACAAATTCCATGAAAATCTGCATACACATAGAAATGCGCTATAAAATGTCATATTTCTACAGTTTATGTACCTAATGGTTTAAGAAGAAAGCCGTCCTCATCAGTCCATACAAGTCCATAGTCTGATAACTCATGTACCTTTTGCACACATATTTCTGAAAAAAAAAAAGCAATTTAGATTTAGGCTACACCAAACTAAGTTTACATGGCATATATAAAGATTTTTTCAGGTATGAGTTACCTCGTAGTTGCTTTACTAAGCGGTCAGGAGGTATCCCTCTTTTGATACCATATCTCTCCGGATTCTGCTCACAATCAATTATGTTATTTATAATAAATTTATATTTCTGAAAATAGCAATAAAATAGGACATGCCTTCTTAATTCTGATATAAAGGTAAGAGCACTTCAACCACTCAATAGCCAAGCTTATGTCAGTGACTGTCATTTGAACTATCTCAGCATTTAGATGCTCTACTGCACATGAAAGCAACCTGCAAAAATGGGCACAAGGAAAACTTGTGTATCTGTCTAAACCAAAAACAATTCTCAATTCAGCCAACACTTTCAGGGTGGATCCAACTTATGGCAGTAACATAACTTTGTCTGTATATGTTGGTGGGAAGGATCAGTAGTCCATCAAATATTCGAGTCTGTTCTTCACCTTCCACAGTAAAATCAATTGAAAGATTTTTTTAGTGGTAAAATGTCTAATATTCCTCATGACAAACAGAAGTTAAGACACACTTGGCAAAATATCAGAATTTATATAAGATTATATCTCAGTCCTTAAAATTAACAAATTTACAGATCCGACATAGCATGGGATGTGCTATACTATCTATCTCGAAAGTACTTAACATAGCTTGTGCATAATCAAAAACACTTACTGAGACTCCACCATTTCACATCCACTTAGCAAATTCTCGTAAAGGTGAACCTGTAAACAACAAAAGATAAAAAAAACATAAGACACAAGTAAAAATACGAGATAAATTACTGGAGATGGGAAACAAACGTATAATATTATAATATAGCTCAAAATTTTTATTCTTTCTCAATATTGTTCTTCAAAAGGCTTTGTGATCCATTTGAAACTGCCAACAAAAAAGATTCAAGAGACCTACTCAAGGATAGATTCCTATTGCATCTTCAACATTCAAATCATTTAAAAAAAACAACAAGTGAAAGCTACTTTAGGTACCGTCTCTCTTCTTGTCATTATAATAACTGTTCCCGTGTCATCAAATGGCGGTCGACCTGCCCTCCCGCACATCTGTGATACATGAAGTTGCATTGCTTCAATCTCATGCATTGTTTAAATTCTAAATGTTTTAATCTCTTGCAAATGATTACTATGTGATACTATTTGAAAAGCCAGTGGTTTGTCTTACATTGAAAGAACTAACAGCCTGCTAACATGTATTGTGTTACTATGATGCAAAATGCAATATAAGGCAGCCAAATTTACATACCTGAAGTATCATGGACCTCTCATATTCCAAGTAAAGACCCTTTTCTTTGTTACTGCAAAAGCACAATTGTCCCATATAAATTGAAACATTAATCTTTATTACTTAAGTTTATTTTCTACTTTGTTTCCACCCAAAAAGGAATATCGAGTTCACATGTATGTATTTGCTGTCTGAAATGAAATTCTTATCACATATAGCTCAATTCTTAATTTTTACTACCACCATCTTCTAGAATAAGGGAAATTAACAATACTAACATGATATCAGACAGTATGACTCACAAGTATTGAGTAGACTTTATGATTACGGTATGCGCTGGCAAATTGATTCCCAGTGCAAGTGTATTTGTGGTACAAAGAACTAGTAGATCACTCTTGAGAAACAATTGCTCAACCAAACTTCTGTCCTTCAGACCTAGGCCCCCACTGTGGTAACCAACTGACATATACAAAGCAGTTGGTAACTTTTTCATTAGAAGCTATGGATGCTCTACTCTGATCCTATCAAATTAGACTGACTCAGGTTAGTTGGATTTCATTAGAACTGACATTTCAATAGGATGCCCTAAATTATCAATAATTGCAAATAACCCTCGAATTGCTGGACGAAAATGAGGTCTTAAAACCAGTCAACTTAAGAAAATATTTTTGTACATAAAACTAATCACTATATAATAATAGACTTCAAATTTTATAATCTATAAGCATAAAAACTTATCTCCATAATCCTATATTTCCTAGGTAATATAGAAAAAATCCCACAAACCAGTCCTTTCATTATGATTTACCCAACATGGAGAAATAAGGCCACATATGGTACTTTAGGAGAGTTGCGGAGTATGTCATGGTTTTCTGTGCTTCCCAGGGGCATATATGTTATTTTGCAAAGGATAGCTGATAATTTGGTTTTTGTAGGGTTATGCAAGGAATATTTTTTTTCAGTTCATACCGCCATTAACAATGCAGGATTGAAGTTGCTTGTCAGAGCATGAAAGAGAGGCATCCTTGAGATTCTCCCTCTGTTGCATTGATTTGATGAAGGGATTTGAATACGCAAGAGATGCTGCTGTTTTTGAGAGACACTGTGCTGCTTCCTGTGCTCCTTTTCTTGTCGAACAGAAAACAAGTGCTGATTTTCCTCTTGAATTTTGCATCAATAAATCTGCAATTTCCACATTTGGTTAGTGTTAACACATTTAAGAATAATGCCCTAACACATGGTATAATCCTATTGTTTTATCTATTTTAGGAAATAATAAACAACAAATAAAAGTTTAAGAAGAATGGCCTAAAACATGGTATAATTCTGTTTCTTATATATTTTAGGAAATAACAAACAACAAAGGAAAGTTCACCATATGCCACTGTTTGCTTAAGCAGTCTTTTACATACACATTTACTCATGCACAAGAAAGAGAATGCAAAGCAAGCCGATATAAAGCTAGTGAATGATGAAATAAGGATTCAACCAATGTAATCAATAGGGATGGTGAGTAGAATTCAATACAGACAAATTGGTCTATGTATAAAAGATGCTAATTAGAAAAAAATATTAGAGTTTATAGGCAAACTTACTTACCGAAAACAAAATTCTGGAGCCTCTGCATAATGTTTTTGGAGGAGAAAAGTAGATGTCAGGGTTAGCCAAATTACCCAAATAAAGCTCAGGGTAAACATCACATAAGTTTAGTGTTCATAAAAAGATATAAAACCTTCTCAAACAAGAAGTCATTCTTTGCTGGAGCGTAACCTAGAAAAATAAATGTATAAATAAATAAACTAAATACGTAAACAGGTAAACACTGAAGGATCATAAGTTCATAACTAAGAGCTTTGGTGCTGACTGGGTAATAGACTGTCATAAATTCTGCTATCATGTTGCAGACTATGAATTGCACTAGCAACACAAGCACATACAGAACAGCTGATGGTTATCACTAGTGCACAGTAAATTATTGCGATGCATCCCACATATTGTCCTCTTTTGTTTTTGCTGTGCCTTTTGGGTTTTTAATCTGGCCTAGTCTGCCACTGTTTTTCTGCTACAATTTGGTTAGATAAATGTTTCTAGAATCTTGAATTAGAGAGGTACAGAGAAGCTTGTGATCTTACCAAAAACCTTTGTTGTCAGCTTAACCGGTCTCATTTCTTCTCCAAATCTGTGAGGAAAATAACAAAAAATAAAACATAGGCAAGGAAAGGTACAACGAACAACTAAATACACTTTGTTTAAAAGACTTCTAAATATACCTTTTGGTCCCTTCTGGGGGAACTTGAAGCCATTCACCTACAATAATGTCCAAAATTGACTTTGTTATTTATGCAGCATTTAAATTTTGAAGGTTGATCTTGTTTGCTTATCTTTTGCATGGCACACCACAATACTTTTCCCCAGAATTTCCCAATACCAAATCAACAGTTCCAAAGTGGTTAAACCAATATCTTTTATTTTTTATAATTACCATGTGATATATTAGACATCGCAAAATACCATGCAACTGTTAGATCTCTTGGATGAGCAAGCAAAAAGTACACAAAGCTTGCCATAACATTTTTCATATTATCTCAGTAAAAAGTACACAAAGAATGCCATAACTTTTTTCATATTATCTCAGCTAATATTTTCCATACATAGTTTATGGGACCCGAATCCTGTGTCGCGCGGCACGCGTGTAGCGCATTTTTTCGGGCCGTTCGATTTTGATCGGGCGGTTCATTTTTTTCGGGCCTATCAATCTGGTACTATTCACGGGGCTCCCTTATCCATCAGATTCAGATCACACGGCCCACAGCCCGCGCTGTACATGTGCCGCGCGACAGCAGATCTCAATCCTAGTTTATGACCTTCATTTAAGTTGACCTTATTTTGTAGCCACGATCTCATTACAGTAGAACAGAATTGCAAATAATTCGTGGAATATACCTTCGACATTAGACTGATACAACTGACGGACGTTTTCCAAATATCTTGAAAAAAAAATGCAGAAGTTGTTGCAAAAGACCAGTTAAGCTTGCTTGATATTACCAATGTCATCAATATTAGGAATAGTGGCAGAAACAGCAATGAACCGAACGGTGGCGATGGGATTTGAGGACATATCAGGAGCTCTGGAAAGCATCTTTATCCTGCTGACAATAGCCTCCAGTGCAGCCCCTCGGGGATCACTAAGCAAATGCACCTCATCAAGTAACACTAGCGCAATGTCACTAAAGAAACTTAAACCACCTCCTCTAATTCCATGCCTTGTTACCGCATCAAATTTCTGTCAAACAAAAGATTAAGATATACTATCAATTAATGGTATTCTGACCTTGTAAACCCTCAATTAACAGTGTTACAAGGATACAAGGTATGCAACAACCAATGCTGTAGGATATGAAGATAGCTTACCAGAAGTGGTTCCTTTTTTAAGGTTATTAATTATTATTGTTTCCCACAAAAGGTTTGTTTGGGTCTTTTCTAATTTGTAAGGATTTTACATGGGTGATTATTTTAATTTTGTCTCTCTTTAACTTCTTCTCAGCAAAGCTTGAAACCAGCCTAATCCATGCCAAATCTGTCAGAGTATTTTAAAGCCAATAATCTAAAACTTACTACTAGGAACCCCGACATGACCAACCTGACAACATGACTGAACCTGACTGAAGAAAGGGCATAATTGCAACTCCAAATCATTTAAGTAAACTAAACCAAAATGAATCACATTGCAGATCCTGGAACCTGAATCCAAATTAGAATTGTCCCAATCATTATTAAACTGAAGTTTCATAAGAAACAAATTGTAAGTGACCCAGGACCTAAGTTTGCCTGAAACCAAAAATGACTGCAAGCATGATTTCCCAACTTGACCTGGTCAGTTTCCACCTCCTTCATAGTACTTAACTGGTGCCTTAAATTCAGGACAATAAAACTAAAATAGGAGGTTATTGTTTACTTCAGGTGTAGTAAGAATTATATCAGAATCTTGTATGCTCTTAAAGTTGGAGAACTCATTGTCGCCTGTCATCTCCAAGCAGTTAATCCCTAATGAACCAAATTTATGTTTCCAATCACGCACTTTTTCTTGCACCAATGCTTTTGAAGGGGCTATATATATCTATTTCAGGAGGAATCAGATAGTTTCAAGGTTAAACTCTTCGAACAACAAAGGGAAAAAAAATCTCAGACCAGGTCAAGGTTTTGTATGATAATGACCAGTACCAGATACATGCTGGCATTACCAACTCTGGTCGACCAGTACAGACACATGCTGGCATTACCAACCTTGTGAAAAAAATTCAATGTCATTCCTGTTTAATTGCTTGTTTTATTTTATTTTTGGGTGTCTTTCTGTGTCTTTCTGGCCAGTAGGAATTAAAAATACATGATAAAAAGTGCCGCAGAAAATTTTGATGAAGGTCTGTATAAAAATTATGGAATGCACCAAACCATAGCATTCTGTCGCAGAATAGAACAATAATCAACTCCAGCATGTCAACTTACTGGACAATTTGAACAGATGCTACTGTACTAGAGGTATCAAAGTTTCATGAAGCATACCGTTTTTAGGACACCTTTGACATGATTAAACCTTCCATCTGGAGAGAAGAACCTCGAAAGAAGCCTCAGAATACAGAGCTCAAATAAAACTGTTTTACCACTCCCAGTTGGTGCTGATATAACCATGCTTTTGTCAGAAAGGAAGCATACTGAGAAGCACTCACTTTGTAAAGAGTTGAAATATCTGGTACAGTTGAAAAATTAAATTAGATTAGAATGGCAGTTTTGAAAACTGAACCCCTGAAAAATTAGAAATATCTCATAGTCCCAGAATGCAGGGTATATTTTGCATGCTTGTGATACTTCAGATATTTTTGCAAGATTCAATATAAAAGTTACACTTAGAAATATTTCAATGTACATAACATTCTTCTCTTAAAAGACACTCACAGTAAGCACTGCCGTTCTTACAGATTCAGCAATAAGAATAGATCTAGTAATAACTATTACAGTAGCATGTAATCACCTGAAATTAAAGACAGGACGAAAGACTACAGGCAACTCCACAACTGATCTCAGAGAATAAGGATCATTAAATGATCCCATTTCACAACTTCGTTTAGAGAAATTCTGCAAGAAAACATTTGATCACATTCATGTTTCTCCAAACTTGATCCATACTATTTCAGTAACGCAACTCATTTTTTGCAAAACACTAATCAGATTCAGAACTTCATCAATCAGTACATGATCAGTAAAATATACCACAAGATTGACGCATGGAATTGGTGCTACAATCGATTGAAAAATCTATCAATAAACTTCCGAATATCCGATTATTGAGCGATTTTCCAAACCTTAAGGTCACAATTTGGGCGAAAAATTGCCTGAATCGGAAGGAACTTACAATCTGGAGCTACGCCGATCCTTCCTTCTAGTTTGTTCGCGACTTTCTTCCTTGAGATTTGAATTTTTAGCAAGGTTTGGAAGGGATTGACGATCGGAAGAGATTCAAATGTGAGGTAGCGCGTAGTGGCAAGTGGAGCGGGATTGCGGGAAGATGAATCTGTAGGGATGGGAATCGCTTTTACTCGCTCCTGTTCAATCCCGAATGACCAAAATACCCTCGCACACTCGTCCTCCTTCCCGTGTTGGAAACTGAGGGTATTTTAGTCATTCGGAGAGTGAGGCAGTGAGCAAAGCAAATTTCCCAACTCATCAGCATCCGTACGTCCAAAGAATTTTGGGCTGGGCCGTGCTGGTCCGGGCCGGGCCGGATTTATAGCGTGGTATTCTCATATTTTTTTTCCCTCTTTCGTTTAGCATTCAACATAATTTTTTAAACTCTGGGGGGTAAGAGTGCAAAAAGTATTGCTGACACCGTGCAGAAGGTTGCTTTCGCAATTTTACTTGACAAAAAAATAAAAAAAAGGAGAAAACAGTTATGATGACGAAAGAGAAAAGAGGAGAAAGCAACAAAAGGTGGGGAGCTAAAAACGCAGAACGAGTCAAGAGAGGAATGAAACGCCCGCCATTTGCTCTTTTCTCATGAGTCATGACTCATAGTACAAATAACAAGCCGTAATGCTCTCTTTCGAAAAAGATACTGCACGAGCATAAAGCTCTGTGACTGTGATTGTGAGCCCCCTTTTTTTTTTCCCTTTGCCTTGGCCCTTTTCTTTTAAATTTCTGAGCACTGCACATAGATTGATTGATTGATCTGACGCCCCCATAGGCCACCGCGTGTCCTATGATGGAGCGTACATTATGTGGAGAGCAGAGCTGCTACGTTGCTGCAGCGAGTCACTACATTTCTGCTCATTTTTATTTTAATTATTTATTTATTTTGCAATTCATTTAAGATAATAACTGAGGTTATGCATCCTTTCTCATGAGCAGACTACACAAATGCTACAATACTGTTGCGCACATTTTTTTTTCTTTTCGGTTGGCGTCGTGCCAATTAATCACATTATTATACGAGTTTAATGGAAACAAAAAAAAGTTAACTTTTAGATTAATGGGATTGTTTGTTGTATATATATCAAGGGTAAACGTATAACATCTCAATGAAATTTTGTCATGTAACATATACAATCAACTACATGATACATCGGATCGGCAACTAAATATATATTACCATAAGTTTAATAATAAACAACTATAAACCAAAGAAATATATACCAGAATCAATATTTCAGACAGTCAAACAACCAACAAACTATATACTTGTTATATATTCTGTGTTTTGATAACTTAAGTAATCGCACAAAACATCAAGATGTCAATTCTAAAAATAAAAAAAAAATAATATTGTAGAAAATTAGAAATACATTATGCATATATTTCACATTCTTAATTTGTCATGGCTAAGAGAATTGTCAGCGAATCCCTCACATATTTCCACATTGCAGAGTGAAAAGCATATATTCCTGGGTGGCTAGTTAAAGGAAACATGGCACTGGGACCAGTCTGAGGTCTAAAGTTTCAACTTTGGTAGGATGGCGGTGGATGGGGGCAGAGAAAGCTACAATGTTGGGATAGCATCATTTTTGTAGGACAGTTTGCAAAAATCTTAAACCCATGTTTTACATTTTGTAGAACGGAATCAAGGAAGCTGAAACTTACCGTTATGTATCAATGTATGTGCATATATATTTGAGTAGATGGAATTTCTAATCTTCAACCTTCAAGGGAAATTATTTCATCAAGATATGCAAGCAATTTGTTGAGATTTGTATTGTAGAATTTTCTAACAACTGTTTTTCTTAAAATATTTTGACAAAAACATAGCGAAATTTTCAACAACTCAATTGGCAGGGGAACAAAAAAGAAAATGTTGAAAGCAACTTCAGATTTTAGACGTGATAAAATAGCATAAATTTTGTACAATTATAGTTTACAATAATGTAATTCGAGACAAGAAGCCTTGATCCAAACCCCAAATAGGTTATTTAAAATATAATATGATCTGATTCAATAATTAAAAAAAATTAATCTGATACAGAAAATCAATATTAATCTCCTGATTCAAAAGACCTAATTATTATTCAAAGACGGATGATTTTTAAAATCTCACTCGATCTAGTAATAACGATGTAAAAACTCGAAAAAATCAGATGATCCAATTAAAAATCCAATTAACTTGATCCATTTCAATGATAAATATTTTGTGTGTGTGTATAGAGGACACTTATTATTTTTTTTTAAGGCCGCCCGGCCAAAGCACCCTTTTATTTATACATATACGTATACCCTCAACATCAAACTAGAGATATTTGAAACTAAATGATTCAAAATTCAAAAGTAATTAGAAGTTAGATGACTTAAAAAATCAACTCAAAATCTAAAAGCTGAATATGACTTATGCAAGACAATTGAAAATCTGACCAAACCCAACTTATACATGCTGAATTGCCACCTCGTTATGTAACATCTCAGGTCTGACTCCTCTGCACTAACAAAATTTGATAGTTCTGGTAAGATTCCATTCAGAGGAGTCTTATTATTATTTTTATTAATCTTGTTGATGAAATTGCGAAAATTATGATGGAATTGCTTTTCTTATTTTTCGGTACTTTTTACAGAGAGATTACACGCCTTTTATAGGCAAAGGCTAACGGTAAATAAATTAGCCGTTACTAGTTAGTCTCTAACGGTCAAAAGCAACCCCTTTTAAATAAATAAAAAGGTGGAGGGCTTATTTGTAAAATAGCCAATGATGATACAAAATCTGAGGCTATTAAAACCTTAATTACTTTTATTTTCAACACTCCCCCTCAAGCTAGGCATGTAGATATCATACAAGCCTAGCTTGCAAGAAATATTGTCGAAGGCCTTGACACTTAAACCCTTCGTGAAAATATCCGCCAATTGGTCACTACTCTTGACGTAAGGAGTCTCGATTCTTTTGGCTTGGACGTTTTCTCTAATGAAGTGACAATCCACTTCTATGTGTTTAGTCCGCTCATGAAAGACGGGATTCGCCGCAATGTGTCTCGCCGCTTGATTATCACAAAACATCTTCATCGGTGCTTCGTGCTTGATATTCAAGTCGGCTAGTAATTGCTTGATCCATATCAATTCACATGCGGTGGATGCCATAGCTCGATACTCCGCTTCCGCGCTTGATCGTGCCACGACATTTTGTTTTTTGCTTTTCCATGTGACTATATTTCCGCCTACAAATGTGCAATAACCGGTTGTCGATTTTCTATCGAAGCTTCCGGCCCAATCTGCATCGGAATAGCCACATATTGCATTAGTGCCATTTTTCCTCATCCAAATTCCCTTTCCGGGAGAACCTTTTAGATACCTTAATATTCTATTAATGGCATCTAAATGAGGTGTTCTTGGTGCATGCATGAATTTGCTAATTTGGCTTACACTAAAGGATAAATCCGGTCTTGTAACGGTTAGGTAAATTAATTTACCAACGAGTCTTTGAAAATGGCTTATGTCTTTTAACGGTTCACCTTTTTCATTATCAAGTTTCTCATTTATATCTATTGGGGTTTTGGCCGGCTTACAACCTAATTTACCGGTTTCTTTAAGCAAATCAAGAATATATTTTCTTTGTGATAGAAATAGTCCTTTAGAGGAATGAGCTACTTCTATTCCAAGAAAATATTTCAACTTGCCTAAATCTTTGATGTCAAAGGTTTGTTTCAAGTTTCGTTTAACATTTTCGATTTCCACAAGGTTGTTTCCGGTTATGATTATGTCATCAACATAAACTAAAACCGCGGTTGTACCGTTGGTATTATGCCTAACAAATAATGATGGATCGGCTCCACTAATTTTAAAATTACAAGATATTAAAAAATGAGAGAGTTTACCATACCATGCCCTTGGCGATTGCTTTAATCCATAAATCGATTTTTTTAACCTACAAACAAGGTTAGGAATATGTTCTTTTTTGTAGCCCGGTGGTAAGGACATATACACTTCTTCCTCAAGGTTTCCTTGAAGAAAAGCGTTTTTAACGTCCATTTGATGCAAGGTCCAATTGTTATTTACCGCTATGGAAAAAATTATCCTAACGGTTTTCATTTTGGCCACGGGAGCAAAGGTTTCATGGTAGTCAATACCTTGAGTTTGAGTATAACCTTTGGCGACTAATCTAGCCTTGTACCGTTCTACGGTGCCATCACTATGGTATTTTACCTTATAAACCCATTTACAACCAACGGGTTTTTTCTTTTTTGGTAGTTCACACAACGTCCAAGTTTGGTTTTTTTCCAAGGCATGGAGTTCCTCTTCCATTGCCTTACACCATTTCGGGTCATTTTTTGCTACCTCGTAATTGGTTGGTTCTTCAATTTTGGATAAGGAATTCAAGAAAGCATAATGTTCACGAGATACATTATCATAAGAAATATAATCTTGAATTGGATATTGTACCGAATAAGTGACAAAATCTTTTAGTCTTGTGGAAGGTTGAGGTTGTCGACTTGATCTTCTCAATGGCATCTCTTGCTCTTGAGTTTCGTCGTCATCCTCAATATGTCCTTCTTGCTCGGTTTCTTCAAGTTCTTCATTTTGATTTTCTTCACTTTGTAGGCTTCCACCATTTTCTTCTTGTGGTTCTTCACCTACAATATTTCTTAATTCTCTTCGAAACTCACTCGTTTCGATGTTAGTAACACATGGATATATAAAATCACTTGGAAGAATTTCTTCAACGTTTTTTCCACTAGAATTTTCATAAAAAGGTTCATTTTCAAAAAAACTAACATCTCTAGAAATGTAAAGTTTTTTATTTTTTGGATCGTAACACTTGTACCCCTTTTTTTCGGAAGAATACCCGACAAAAATAGTTTTAATTGAAGTAAAATCAAGTTTATCAATTCTTTGATTGTGCACAAAACATTTGCAACCAAAAACTCTTAAATGACTAATATCTAATTTTCTACCATAAAGAATTTCTAACGGGCTTTTAAAATCCAAAATGGCACTTGGCAACCTATTTATCAAATAAGTCGCGGTTAAAACGGCATCCGACCAAAAAATTTTCGGAACATTATTTTGAAATAAAAGCGACCTAGTAACTTCCAAAAGATGACGATTTTTCCTTTCGGAAACACCGTTTTGTTGAGGAGTGTAAATACAAGTAGTTTGGTGTAAAATACCTTTTTGTTTAAGAAAATTTGAAAAATTTTGATTAACATATTCGGTACCATTATCCGTTCTCAAAATTTTGATTTTTTTCTCAAATTGGTTTTCAACTAAATTCGCAAAAGTTTGAAAATGCGAAAAAACTTCATTTTTGTTTTTCATCAAATATAACCAAGTAATTTTTGAAAAATCATCAATAAAAGTAACAAAATATCTAAAACCATTGTAGGAATTTATAGGAGCCGGACCCCAAACATCGGAATGAATAAGTTCAAAAAAATCACTACTTTTAGAGTTAGAAATAGGAAAAGGAGGCCTAGTGTGTTTTGCAAGTTTACAAGTTTCACAATTACTACAATCTAAATTAGAAAAATTAAAAAGTTTGTTTAAAACTCTATCGGAAGGATGCCCAACACGCTTGTGCCAAAGTTTACTCAAATTTTCATCTTTATTAGTTTTGAAAATAAATTTATTGCTATTTAAAAAATAAAGACCATTTTCAAGAAAACCTTCACCAATTTTTTCTTTTGAAAAGAAATCTTGAAAAATAACACTATTTTCTTTAAAAATAATTTCGCAATTCAAATCTCTAGAAAGTTTGCTAATGGACAACAAATTGACGGAGCAATTTTCAACATAAAACACGTCTTGTAAAAATTTTTTTGACAAAATGCTAATCATACCCCATCCTTTTATTTTGATTTTTTCATTATTTGCTACGGTAAAATATTGGTCACCACTAATGGAACGGTAATTTTTTAACAAACTTTGGTTTCCCGTCATGTGGTCCGTAGCACCGGAATCGAGTATCCATTTGGTACAATTTTTAGGTGCATTTTTGGTAGATAAACCCATTGTTAGACATTTATTTTCAAACATCAAATTTTTTGTCTTATCTAGGCTGGTATTGGTCACGTTATCACCATTAACTGGGCCTATTTTTCTTTCAACAAAATTTAATGAATTTAGATGGGAATTATCTAAACCTCGGCCCAAAGTTTGGTCCACGAGTGAAATGAGTAATGCGGCTAATGCCTCTAGTCGGTCAAGCCGATTTGCATCTATCCGACTCAATCCCTTCTTACTTTCTTTCTCGCGCGACTCATTCCTCGCCGACACAAGTTCTTTACTCTCCCCCTTTCGCCAAACCTCGTTCCTTCCGCTGGTGTCGCCGTCTCCGTTGATTTCGACTGCGCCTCCCCCTTTCTTCCCACCTGGTCCGAGACGGGAATGAAGGAGCGAGCATCTCTCCGCTACGTGTTCCTTTCTGCACGAGTCGGAGCTGTTGGCTGCTTCCTTTCTTTCCCTCCTTCCATGGCAGGTGATGGGGTTTGGTTGGCCGTCGACATCTCTACATCGACTAGAAACACTTGATTGGTTTGTGCTTGGGAGAGTAAGGAGATCAGCGGAGGGTATATTTTCCTGAGGTTGGTTAAGGTTCGAGCCAAGGTAATCTAATTTAGCTTGCTCTGATTTGTCTCGTTTGATCAGGTTTTTTGTTGAGCTTTCCTCTGGCTTTGTTTGAATCGAGCCTTTTTTGGAATCGGTAGCAATTCTTTGATTATTGTTGGAAGAGGCAACAATTTGTGCCCATGTGGGCTTGCTTGATTTTCTAATTGCAGTCGGATTGGCTTCTTGGCATGAATTTGCTTCAGCCATTATACTGGTATCAAGTTACCAGTATCAATTTTCTGTGGAAATTTGCGATTTTGTGGCCCAAGAACTTAATGCTCTGATACCATGATGAAATTGCGAAAATTATGATGGAATTGCTTTTCTTATTTTTCGGTACTTTTTACAGAGAGATTACACGCCTTTTATAGGCAAAGGCTAACGGTAAATAAATTAGCCGTTACTAGTTAGTCTCTAACGGTCAAAAGCAACCCCTTTTAAATAAATAAAAAGGTGGAGGGCTTATTTGTAAAATAGCCAATGATGATACAAAATCTGAGGCTATTAAAACCTTAATTACTTTTATTTTCAACACTTGTCTTGTATATTTCATATGAAAGTTAGATGCGATTTTCTTGATGGAAGCCATCTCAAAAGTCATAATTTCTCCTACAATGCTATATAGCAAAATGCAAACCAATTACGTACCTTGCATATAAGACAAATTACATAAAGGACGCATGAAGCCCTGAGAAGCATGTGTTGCATACTATCATATTCTTGATCTTACTTATTCCAAGATGCATATTTCTGCTGCTCCCACAACAATCCCCTGTTGGAGATCACATAAGGAGATCTAATATATATTATTATTGGAAATTTGGGATTGATGTGAACTCCTGAATGCATGTTTTTGTTATTTAATTTGTATTAATTAATCTTATAATGTTCTCTATCCGGCTGCCGTACCAAAGCATCTCGCTAAGCATACCTGTGTAGTACATACATTAAATAATATTTTGATACTTCTGTCTTTGCGAGGAATATTGATTATGTTATAATATATACATGTGTAGAAAATGACTTTTCTAAAAGCAAGGCTTGATGAGGAGATGCTTGGGCATATATGTCTTGTCCAAGAGTGCCTTAATTTTTAAGTTAAATACAAGCATGAGAAGCTACGAGATATCTATTAATTATATAATTTGTCTTGATAAAGAAAGATACTGCACGTTTGAATTTTTTTTGTTTTCATGTATTATATAACGAACTTAAGTGTACAACGGTCTAAATTTTCTTGTAATTATATGAGCAATAGTTTTAAATGATAATTCCGCGCTACATTATTTCAATTAACTAAGTAACTCAATTGCTCACAATTTCTTAAATGACAACATTTATTAATTAACAATGTACGTCTGTATGAACTATGAACATATTGCACATAAATTAGTCTCTACGTACGTGTTGTAAATCTAAAAAAAAAAGAATTCAAAAGGAAGATTATTAAATCAGCACAGAGTTTTTTTTATCATTAGATCAATCATATGGCTAGAGAATATCTTATCTGCTATTTCTTAAGTGGTTGGGTTGCTTCAGAGTCATGTTAGAATCAGCAAATCAGAAATTGAAAACAAGGAAGATGATAAGTACAAAATCTATATTTTCAGAAGAGATTCACAGGAAATCATAGTTCATCAGAATAGAATATTTGTTAGCTAACTTTGCCTATATAATAGTAGATCTATCATAAAACTCTCTAACTTTTCTAGTATCATGAGGTGTAAAGTTAGGAAGCAAGCTATAATTAATTAAACATGTTTGCATCATTTTTTCTTAATAGATCATGCGGCGAGAAAAGAGAGATGGAATGTATATATGATAATATATATTATTTCCACGAGATGCGGCGAATCCATGCAAAGTATAACTTGATATGGAGAGAGAAATGTCGCAAAAAAGAAATATTAATGATGAAGTTCGTCAGTTAAGAAACTAGAGATCAACTCGAGCAAATAATAAACATGTGTCTATGTTTAAATATTTTTGAGGTTAGTAGTTTTGTTCATGCGTTCCCTGTGCAATTTCTCAATCAAATATATCACATTTAGTGTTGGGAAAAATAACCAGTAAATAGGGCACTATATATTGTTTTAATTATTTCACTAGCTAGCTAGCTAGCTACTAAATAATTGAACTGAGTTATAAACACGTCACATCCAGTGTTATTATTATAGCAGTAGTTGTATTTTTCTGATTTATTGGATTTTAAAATTATGAATTGATCAAATTAATATATAGTTATTAGTTGGTAATATTTGACCGTATACGTGGGGTGCTACCTTAAAATCAAATTATCATAGTATTAGTATCGTTGTTATTTTCTATATATGTAGTGAAATTCTAATGGATAATTTTCATTAGATGAGACATGCAGATACGCTATTAAACTAATTATTTATATTTTTTTGAACAAAATTATTTATATTTATATGCATGGAAGTTAACGTGATTGTGTAACTTTGAGCAAAATTCAGTTTAACTGGTCACATCGTAATATCGGCTGCTTAATTAACGAATAATCATGCATGTATATATGTTTGTTAATCGCATTTTAATTAGAACACCAGTCTGATCATCGATAGAGCAAAGTTATACATCATTGACATTCTTTTAAGGATCATGAATTGATCCCGTAATTAGAAGTACTCTTAATACTAAAGTTTTCTTTGTGGACTGTATGTAATATGTACATATAAGAAATCTATTTCTTTATAGCAATATTTCAATGCCAAAAATCTTGGTGCTGAACAATGTAGCTATCTTACTTTTTTTTTATTGAAAAATAAAATATAAGGATCAAATTCAAATAATTGATCTTGTTCATTTAAGAGAGATGTATTTGCATAAAAATTTAATTACGTGAAGTTTTAAATTTTTATATATACTAGGTCAAGTGATTAAAAATAATAAATCAATTTAATTACGATATATTAAAATCAATATAGATTTTTGACATCTCGATCCAATATGAAATGAACTCCAAAATTACAATATTATTATTGAAGAAATCTCTCTTGAAAATAAACAAGATGAATATAGTTTGTATTCGTTACTAGCTTGTTTTTTATAGATTAAAATATAAATAGTAAGGTATATATTATTAGTAAATTAGTTTTTGTTCACAAAACTAAGGAGTAAATTAGTTTATTTTCTATAAAACAACGAGTAATTATTAATTACATCGATCGGCAAGAATATTTCGATTTGGGTTTGGCGATAATTATAAGAATACTACACTGTTCTTTTGTTCATAACTTTTTGTTATTATTGCGGGTCATTGCAAAAGCTATTTTGTATTGGTATTAAAAATTTCAAGTAACGAAGCTTGCTCTGTATGAACTATGAAGAAAGTAACAAACGATGCATATATATCCAAACACCACATTCGCTTTCTGGCAACTCGTAGAAAGCTACTCAAACAAGCTTCACTCAGACAATCAAACAAGCGCATCTAAACTAAATAATTACTTGCTGTCAGGCCCACAAAACCTCCTCTCTTTTTGTCCACCACCCACTCTCCACTCTCCACTAACCATTTAACACACTCACTAGCTCACTCTCTATCCCTCTCTCTTTCTGCAAACAATTCTAACCAACATGAAAACTATACAGTTTGAAACTCCTGCTAGGCAAGAGAATGCACCAATGATGCATGAGTCTGTCAACTACTTAGACTTAAGCCTTGGCATATCCTCATCAAATGACACTTGCAACTACAAGAATGCACCGAAAACTGGCAAGAGAATGATTAGTTTCCAATCCGAAGCTGTTGATGCTTCACCAGCATATAAGAAATGTGTCTCTGTTAGTAGTAGAATGGCATTTGATTACAGTTATTTGTTTTCTCACTGCCCCACTGGTTTTGTCGACCCTTGGAGCTTGGCAGCCCGTCAACAGAAAGCAGCAGCTGAGCAGGCTCACTTGAAGGCTAACCCTAATCCTACTTCCTCAAACATGTAAGATCCTTTAGGACTATATAATATATAGATCAGTAGCATATTTACCTTATTTTAGTTGTATCTTTAGTTATTTGTTAATTCTTTGTGTATGTATGTATGTTAGGTGCACGATAATCTCCATAGCCCATATATATACCCTTAGATTTTATTGGTTCTAAAAAATTTTATGGATATTCAGAGTTTGATTGTACCGTTTGGTTTGAATTAGTATTACATATGGTTTAATTTTCTTGTTAAGTGCCTGAGTTAATCTAGCTAATATTAAGTGCACCTGGTTTTACTTCTTAGCTAATAATGCTGATATATATAGGTAATGTAAAAATGAGTCTTCCAACTTCAAAAATAAGATTCTAAATAATTCCTTTTATAATGTATGGACCGCAATTGATTACTTAGCTTGAATCTAGTTGATTCTGTTTACAATGTATGTATTTGGTTTGTAGCTGTCCAGTAGCAATGATTCGGGACGCATGGTTTCCTATAGCTTGCTATGATGACAAAATGAAATGTGCACCTACTATACTAATAAAGTAATAATTGTTGTCTTAGAACAAGAGAATTATGGGATTCTAAGCCATAAAAAGAAAGACAGAATTAAAAAAAAAAAGAGAGGAAAACATAATGAAGTGGAGTTGAAGTGATAGCAATAATGAGTAATCTAAGGAGATTGGACTATTAGTTACAATCTAGATAAGTTTGAGGGAGTAATAATGAACCATAGTGATATCATAATTAAAAGTCAATGTTTGGTAGGACATACATGCATCTCAACCTTTGTTTGAAAGTTCTTTTTAGTGTATCTTTATGTGCTTCTAACTTTTGGCCTGACTCATGTTTAAGAAGATATTAATTTATGATTATATTAAACACCAGATATGATTTTTACCATCGATCTGTACAAACAAATAAATAGATGAAAAAGTTACAAAAGTTGTGCCTCTGTGCACATCCTTATATACATAGATATCAAAAGATGCACTAAAAGTTAATATCAGTTAAAACTTTTGTACTGTCATAGCACCCTCAAGGCCCAAACAACTTTAAAAAAAGTTGATCACTTTTATTTCTAGTAAATGTTATTAATGCATTGTAGCTAGTTCGATCGGAACTTCGGATAAATATATACGGCTTGTTGGCCAGTCTAGCTACTATACTGTTTTTTTTTCTTAAAATTGCTTCCCTATCCAAATTCTGGAAAGAAGATATGATCATGACAATACATTATTTTCGAAAGCCTTCGAGAGTGAGATTATAACAATTTGGGGTTTAGGTTGTAATTAACATATATATCACATTAATCTGTTTATCTATTTCCAGAGCTATGGAGCCTCAGCAGGCACCTGTTGTGGTTGGTTGGCCACCAATTCGCTCATCTAGGAGGAACTTATTTAACCAAAATTTAACTAAACCCTGCATAATTGATGAGAAGGATTCAACTTTAAAGAGTGAGAAGCTTGCAGAGACTAAAGATGCTGCAATAAGACTGGAACTGAGGCCTACATTGTACGTCAAGGTCAACATGGAAGGCTTTTCGGTAGGAAGAAAGATTGATTTGAGTGCTCATAATAGTTACGATTCGCTCTCCCGGGCACTACAAAATATGTTCTGCAATTTTCTCTCAAGTTAATCTCGATCTAACTATTCATTTTTTATCCTAATTATTTCATTTTAATTTTCAAATCCAAGTAGAAAATCTAATTTATAATCATCATAACTCGATGTGAAATTATATGTGACCAGGAAATGTGAAATTATGAACAATATGCGTTAGAATTATTATCTTAAATAATTTTGATTTTCTAATGATATATAATTAATTTTCTTACATTTTTTTATTCTCTGTCTTCGCCAGATAAATTAATCAGCAAGGATGCAAATGCAAATGATTCTGAATTCATTCTTCTATATGAGGATTATGAAGGCGATAAAATACTTGTTGGTGATGTTCCATGGGAGTAAGTATAAACGCTTAACACATTAAGGCAATAAAAAGATATATTAAGTTTAATTCTGGGTTAATAATTTCTTAATGTGTACATATATAAAGAAATTGTTCTTATAAATCATAATTTTGTGTAGGTTGTTCCTAAAATCTGTTAAGAGGCTATACATTACTCGTCATTCCTCTGCGCAAGAGAAAGGTAGCTTAGTTTTCCAATTTCGTACGATCCTATTCTTTGAGAATTACATGAACTTCCGACAACATTAACCCATAAATTGCGAGTAATTTCAACTTTTGAAATTTTGCAGCTGGCGATGGCATCAAGGATAACCAAAAGGAAGAAGCAACCACTTAACTGATTGCTCCAATTAGTGCTTCACGATTAAGCACTAATTTTGTATCATTTTGGCATACTAACTAAATACTAATTAGGTTTTCAGCGAGCGCAAGGTGCTGTATTTTGTAATATTTCTTGTTGTACTAGATTATACCGTGAGCAGAACTGGATCTGAATATGTTCAGCGACGAAAATTTTGTTGTGGGCTTACTGAAATGCCTTTAGGCCCAATGATTCTAATATGTGCTCTAATAGGCCTATATTACTAGCCTGTGAGCCCCATACTATAATAAATTAACCCTGTGGCCCTAAATGAAATAACAGTCTCTCCTCTATATTTTCCTCATATTGATACAAATTTTTAGAACGGAGAACTATTGCATACCAAAATTTTTCCTCTCCAGAAGTAATTCGGCAGGTATCCTAGGAAGAGAAGTAGAGAACCAAGAATTGTTAGCAGAATATTGATTTGGAAAATGTTCAAATGAGCAATAGTATTTCCTTGTGCCACCACAATTAATTTTGTCCTCTTGTGCATGCATGAACTTTGTTAAATAGTAGGTGCAAGATCTCATAGAAAGCTCATTTTACCAGTGGAATTAATTGGTGAGTTGCTTTCAGTATTTTTCTTTAAAAGATTCAACCTTGAAAGCAGCTTAAAGATATCCAATCCACGTCCTCTCAGGTATCTGAACTCCCCTCATAAATCCAAGCCATTCTTCAGTGTCGACATTTATACAGATATGATCACACGCAAATCGTCAGGATTAGTTAGATAGTCACGTATCTGAGAGGATATGAACTCATTTATAACGCAAACTGTTCTTTAATTTGTAGAGTCCCTTGATATTTTGAAAATAAAGCATGACTAAAACTCAAGGAAAAGAGGCGCGCTAAACTAGAGTTGCGTGAAAAATTGTACCACTTTCTGTTTAAAGCAAACTATTATTGCACCAACTTTTATTCTGCCCCACAAGAGGCAAAAGTTGCCTAATCAGGATGCATTATTTGACAAATAAAATAAATTGAACTCGTTTGTTCTCCATTCCTTTGTCGATTGGAACATCCACCGCCAGGAGTGTTTGTAAAAACATTTAGTGATGATAGGAAATGGATTTTGTATTGAATTGATTTAAATAATTACAAGCGTGAGAGTTTTTATATAGACCAATTCTAAAACTAATAATAATCATCTCCAACTATACATTTTCTACCAACTCTCTATAGTCTCGATTGATATATCATACAACCTCAATATCTCCTACCTAACTAATCCTTAATCTAATTATACTCTAACAAGTGAACATTCCTTATACTTTATTCAATGCAAACAATATCTCTAACAGTTATGTTCAAATTATGTCGATGGAAATAGAAACACTTTCAATAACCTCTCGAGTATACCAAAATATATAGTAGAAACAATTGATATGAAAAGCCATATTGATTCTTATAGGGAGCTCAGGCAAGGTGATTTATAGAAATTAAGTTATTATTTTTCTGAGATCTTTACAATTTATATTAGCATATTTTTTTGTGCCGGTATGAACTAGGATGCCAATATATATATGTTCTAGAGATCCCATTTTAAATTAGTGCAAGCAGATTGAATAATCCAGTGGATGATGCCTTCGCATTGTTGTACGTTGTTTCGTTAATTACAGGGCATCTGATACATGAATATGCATGGTTGATGAGCACACTTTCTTTATTATTGGATTATTTCCAATAAAAGCTCATTACCGATCTGAATTAACCTCTCTATAAGTGATTTGATTAGAAATATGCAAGCCGCTAAAGCATATATAGTTTGTACTTTTTACAAGGGATGAGCAGTTAATTGCATTCCCTTTCAAATTCAATCTCAATTAAAATATTTCCTTGCAAAATTAATTTATTATCCATTAGTGGTTCAATTTCAACCCCATTGTCTCAGATGGAATGGCACAGATAAGTCACATGTAAATCTTAGTTTTATCTATAAGTCACATGTAAATCTTAGTTTTATCTAATTTGAGTGCTATCCAACTTGCACCATCTTATTTCAATCAAATTATCATAATGAGACTTCATGCGGTCTCATAAAAATTTGATGCTTCTGCAGAAAACTAAACATGAATTATTAGATTGTTGGACCATCCAATAAAAATACTTCGGCAGTCGTTAGCACATCATAATGTCTTTAAATCATCTTCTAAGCGATAAAGATGAATAATTAGAGGTGGAATTATTGGAGACGAACCAAACACGTTTGAATTTACAAACTTCTCTTTTCTTCAAAAAAATTTACAAACTTCTCTTGGTATCCAATAAAATTAAAAGGAGAGAAGCCGAATCTCACCTTTATAGGCCCAACATTCTCTGTCAGGAAAAGAGCCCGTTTATGCGTAATGGTGGGCCCTGATGCAAATAATCCAAAGGTTCAATCATCCTAAAGGTACTGTTTATTGTTGGAATATGCGTGATGATGGCTCCTTTCGGATTTTGATGCATCATTTCTGACGCAAGAAACGAACAACTAATATGGATTACACATTCTTTATTCTTGTGATCTTTGTTTTGTAATTTTCTTTGTTAAAGCTTGGTTAGGCGAGATTCTTAATTACTCACTACTGGCTAAATAAAAAAAAAGAACAATGAAATACCATTTCTACTCATTAAATAGCAAATAAAATAAAAATGTCATCCCAAACGCAGTTAGCTTGTATTTTTGTATGAAAAAGGTAAATAGTTGAATCATGTCTTCATGGATTTTAGTCGGATGCTATCATGCGCTTCTCTTTGATTCATTCCTACTGATATATATAACATGCCAGTGGTCACATATTTTAATGGGTTAGGTTGGCATTGTACGTAAACTAAGCGACCGGTTAGTGTAAGAGGCTTTTATATTGCTTCATTTCGGAGGTAAAATAGTACCATATGCTGTTTTTTATTTTTTTTAAAATAAGGAAAAAGTAACACTCTCATCACTTAGAAAAGAAGTATAGTGTAGTAGTTAAATACAAAAATAATAGTGAAGTAGAAAAGGATATCTCATAATCATACCATGCATTTAATTACATCATGTACACATATACATATATACAATTATGTGCAAATTTTTAGGAAATCAGCATTATAAAATTTTGAGTGGAGAAGCCACTTTACATAGAAAGTAAAAATAAATAAAATGCTGGCTTCCGACGTGGAATACACCCTTATAACCAAAACATTACTTGTTGGCTTGGAATCTCTCAAGTGGCCTTCTACACAACCAGAAGCATTTATCTCTTTGGTTTCCTTGTTTTCATTAATTGACTCATTTGAAAAAAAAAAAGGAGCAAGAAGCAAATATAATATATGTCACTTGTCAAGAGCATTTCAATTTTGAACTCTGCTTTGTTAGTTTGTTTCTTACACGTTTTGCTGAATAAAGCTCACAGATCAGTAATAATCCCTTCTTATCCCCAGGGATATGTTTTATTGCCTGAAATATTTCTGCTGTAGACCAGGGTTCACTTCTCTAGCCTTTAGGAGTAAAGACATCAGTTCATTAAACTTTTTATTGACTGGAATCATAACATATATTATGTTAAATGACTCAAACATACATTTTTTTTTTTTAATGGTTGACTCACTAGAAACTTCTTTTAATTAGCAAACAATAGAGAGACACGGTGCCAACATTAATAAAAAAAATATTGGGTAACAAATACACCTAAAAAATCATTATAAGTACTGAATTAATTTGCTAACTTATACTTGCTAAATAATTTTGAGGTTTCTTATATTAGCAGAATTATGGACCAATCCACTATATAACTCAGTCTTTCGTTTAGTGTTGTTAGCCCGATATACCTCTCCTTTAAATTTTCAAAAATTTTCATTGTTGCCACCGGAAATTTTCAAACTTTGGAAATTACAAAACTCAAAATTTTCAGTTTAAATTTCTAATTTAGAAAATAAAAATTTTAGTTTTCAAATTATAAAATTAAATTCAAATCTTCAAATATAAAAGTTTTCAAAAATTCAAAATAAAAATATATAATTTAAATTTTGAAATAAATATTTTAAAATTCATAATTTTAAAATTTTCATTTTTCGAATTCTTTAGACCAAAATCAATCTTGTAAGTCAATGTACTAACTTCGATAATCTCAACTTATCACAACAAATAATATTTATTAATCTCAAACTAGCAACAACTTTAAATTATATTAATCTTAAAACCCTAACATCATTAATATGTGGTGTAGCCAAGCGCTTTAAGATTGATATCACTACAATTCCAACAACCAAGTAGATTGGCTTTTCGAAAATTCAAGAGGCATATTATAATACATTAGAAAGTAAACAATAAAAGGCAAATTACTTTGGTACCCTCCTTAGTCCTTATCATAAAAAAAAAAAAGACAAAAATAAAATAAAAGTAACAAAAAAAAATTCATATGCCAGTGGGATTCAGATTATCATTTTTCATGATTAATGTTTTCCTATAATAGGGCGAAATTTTCTTTGACCTAGCTTGATAACTAACCTTCTAATTTACGCGCGTCGAAATGCTGGACCAAGTAATAAATTTCTATTTGAATATTCAAGATTTCAAGTTACCTCTATGCCCTCAATATCGGATTACTAAAATTCGGAGGAAGAAAAAGAGAAAAATCTTGACATTAGTATGGTAACTCATCCTGGATATGGGTCGTTACAAACATAATGTCAAGTTTCAATGCTTCTTTTGAATACTCTGTTTTTTGTTTATTTATTATTTTTTTTCTTCTAAACTGTGGTGGCTAGCTTCTTTTGTATATATGCTCTGATTGTCCTTTTCTATTTTTTTTAAGACTATGTGGTAACCAAGTTTCTTTTCTATACTCAGATTTTTTTTTCTGACAAAATATTATTTTTTCTAGACTATATATGTGGTACCTAACTTCATTAAGTCTATGGGTAAGTTTTTATAAAGAAAGAATCAAGCTTTAAGTTTTGTCTCAAGATGCTTATTGATATTCTGTTTAATTTTGAATATGTCGATGCGTGGTGAGCACCATTATATGTCACTGTGAGACCAAGTACAATTTTCATAGATATATGAGAGACTTAAGTACAATTTTCACAGATGAGATGGTAACGCGACAAGTTACATATTGATTGGAGAGTACTGTCTACTTTGGGGGAAAAAAAATTATTTCGCCTGAAATCTCAAATATAGAATTACCTATCAAGTGAAGTTCAAATAAAACTTGATCAGCACATGAATTATATTGCTAATACCTAGTAATAGAATAATAATTAAGATGTTTAACTTTGTTCTTTCCCAGCCAAAGATGGATTTTAGTACCAGCTAGATGGGAAATGAAACGAGACGTACAATATCATAGAAATAAAACAGAATCTGACCTGCTAGAGCTTTAGATCTAGCATGTGTCCCTATATGTTCTCAATATTAGTGTTATCCAACGAAATATTCTCTAGAATCAAGGAATGATTTTTATTTCATTAGCTTCTGTCTCAATTTTGTTCTATTTTCTTAGCCGCTTCCTTTACAACGCTAGAAGTGCTTACATGCCATGCCATGATGTCAGGATATGATAACGGAGAAGTACATTATAGTAATTCTCTTGAATATAATAGCATTTTTTCCTTTTAAAAATTTTCTGATAGTGGCATGCATTGACACTCCTGTTTGTTGTATTAAAAATTGCACTAGTGATATTGTGTTATCTTTGTGCTGATGCGAAGTTCTAGTGGGATTTAGAGTGCAATTTTTTAGCTCTCATCGTAGAATCGCCCAATTATTGCTTAATTTGTTTTCTCCATCAGTTTTGAATCACGTAGCACTTAATTAGCCGCTACTTAAATATGACTTGTCCAATTTGAGGCGCTTATATTTAATTCTCAGTATTTAAAGAATTGTACACCCCTACTTTCCACCCCAATGCTTTCCCAATGTATACTTGTTTTCACAAATGAATATTCTTAAAAAAAATAATAATAATAAATAAATAAACATAAAAAACTTTCTTAGGTGCATATTGAATATTTTGTATATCTAAATCATAAGTTAATTTAGAGAGGTCAACGCATTAACTTGAATTTTTGGAGTAGTCGCTAATCCTACTTTTAGTTGGAAATTGGAATAGCAGAACAACAGTTTAACTATTCGGAACAGCTACAAACCCACCCCAAATACAGAATAATATTTTGAAGTAGACACTAAATGCAGTTAATTTCTCAAAATGTACTGATAAAATCACACAACTCCATAGAAGTTTCAAGATGAGGGAAGGAATTTAGCTTCCTCGAGATGTATGGTGTGCATAATTAAACTATATGAAGGCGTTTGGTTGTGGAATAAATAATGACATAACTTTAGGAGGTATAAATACTTGACATAAGTTATGTCATATTTGTTTGGTTATGGAATAAACATGGATAACATAATATTTCTTTAAAAACTAAAATACCCTTGATATCTTTAAAAAAAAAAACCATATAATGGGAGGGTATTAATGAAAAAATAACTAAGATTTCTTTCTTTTTCTGTCGTGGGACCCAGTTACATAACTTATACAACCTATTTAGATGGTACAACTTCTTCTTATTATATTAATGTTATTCCACTAGTGTTTGACTACATAAATAGAGAATAAGTAACTTTCTTCTTCTCTATTCCTCAACCAAACAGGCCCATATGTATATCTTGTACTACACCCAGATTCAGAAGAATTAGAAAAATAAAATTCTAAAACTGTAATATCACAGCCAAACTACACAGTACGGCATTAGTACTTGCCACAGAGGATCTCGACTAGTCATATTTCGTTTTTTTTAAAAAAAATTGAATACTTAATATCCAATTAGTAATTGCACACTCGTATCTTTTACATGCTATAAAACCAGAAACCACTACCTATAGCTAGTGCACCTTGCCTCTTGGCGTGGAACTCCAGCCTCTAATATTTACTAATTAATTTATTCCCACACTATTTGTGCTTAGAAGTGTGTTGTGGTAGAGGGAGATGGAGAGAGGAAGAGCAATGGAGATGGAAAGAAGAATGGGGAAAGATGTTGAGGGTGCCAATGGTGATAATGAAAAGCAAGGTACGTAATTACTAATTTCTCATATTTGTATTCTTTAAGATTTGTAATATTTGTACTAATTAGTACTTAATTCATTCCTCCACATATGCACTTATGCTAGATGATTAATTAAATGCCAAAATAGATGTTCATTAATTCCCACTGCTGATACAAATAAGATACTAAATCTGATGGAATGCATCGATCTTTTGTTGCACTACTTTTGCATTTTTGTAATTCGGTAATATATATTGTTAATTTCAATGATAAGTGCATGGAAATCTTGCTAACAAGTGACTTTACAATTATTATGAGGGGTGGGGGTTAGTTGCCTTCGTCCTAAACTATACATTGCTCAATTTAGGTTGACACGCATGTTGTGTGAATAACCCCAATTTTTGAGAAGTTATTTTCATTTCTCAACTTTTGTCACAAGAGGAGCGTTGCATTGACGTGCACCTTAATAGGGACTTATAACCTAGATCATGATATCTACGGACAAGGAAAAATGAAAATAAAATGAAAATGCTGTATAAAAATAAATAGATTTTGTTGACACAAGTTACTTTAAGTTTTTTTTACATAATTTTTACATCTATTTATTCAATTGAATTCGAAATAATATTACAGTTTTTATCGTATATATATGAAGGAAAATATATATAACTTATGTTTTGACGAATTTTGATTGGAAATATCGTCACAAAAGTTGGTTATTAATAATTAAAATTTCGTGCAATTTAGCCATACATTCACTGGACTAGGGACATTTTTGTTGCCATAAAAACAAAGAAAGTAAAATATGTGTGTAATTGATCCCTTAATTTTTTTTACTTGACAAAACGCTAAAATTGCTCCGAAAGATAAATCCATTGTAGGGAGACCCTCATAACCCACTCATCAACTGATCGGTAAAACATAAACTGTTTGCTCTTAGTTGTTTTTTTTAATGGTAATTAGTAATTTAGTTTTAGTTTCGACGGTGTTGTATATATATAACAGGTGAATATATTTGATGCTGTCTGGTTAATCAAGTATGAAATTTGGCAATAACAAAGTTGGTAGAGGTCAGCCTAAACACTTAATTAAGCACTAAGTGATAGTGCATTAAATTAAAGGGAGACAAGAAAGGAAAGCAAGTTTAGTGGCTGTCTACACAAAAGTCATATTAAGAACCACAAAATATTGGCAATAGAGAAAAACATTGATTGACCAGCGACTTCTCCCTTCAGGTGTCGGCTGTTTTTAAGTGCGTACTTTTTTTTAGACAAACTGGAAAGTGGCTCACCTGTGATTTTAATTGCGTACTTGCTGCACCAATATATCATGCACGTATTTATTGGGATAATTTCATTTATACCTTTAAAAATTATCAGTATAGTGTTTATGGAGTTTAAAAAAACAGAGAATACGAAAATTATCTCTAAATTTCCGCTGAAAAGTAAGGAAGAAAAACAGGTTAATTACTTCTTAGGGAAAAGAAAAGGACAGCTATGCATTATACATTTTCATCTTCATGCCGATATACGAAATATTAATTTTGGTATCAATTAAAGGAACCTCTGATATATTGATATATATTTTTTTAATTAGGAGCATTTGGAGATTATTTTCATCTTATTTTAGCACGACACATTGCATTTCTGGACCAACAAATTATTACACACTTTCAAGGAAACCAAATAATTTTTTTATTGAAACGTCTAAAAGATTGGAATGAGTATTTGTATAATAATCTTTACATATATTTATTTGCGAACAAAATTATTTAATTAAGTTTTTTACTATGTTGATTTTATAGAAAATTATTAAAATAGAAAGAACAGATGCTCGTTCAATATTATTTGAAAAACTAAATATATATTAGGATATATAGAATGAAATCATCTTCTTGCCTAAAAGTAAATATTATCAAAAAGTGAAGCTGGCAAGGGAAATGCAATTCAATGTTCTTTCCTCCATTGAAATGAATCTAAATCTCATAATACAAGCCCAATTAAATCAAGGGTCTAAAGGCCCAACGTTATAAGGACTGTTACCTCATAATACAAGCTCAATTAAATCAAGGGTCTAAAGGCCCAATGCTATAAGGACTGTTACCAAAATTAAAAAAGAAAATAGCCAATTTTCATTTCACAAAATATGTTTGTCATGAGCAGGAACTGTTTGGTCAGCCTCGGCGCACATAGTGGCGGCTGTGGTGGGCTCTGGCGTACTTGCCCTACCATGGACAGTGGCCCAATTGGGCTGGGTCATCGGCCCTCTTGTCTTGTTGGGCTTCTCTTGTGTAACATATTACACCTCGGCCATGCTCGCCGATTGTTACCGGTATCCCGACCCAGTTACCGGTTCAGTCAACCACGAGTATATTGATGCTGTACGGAACTATCTAGGTATGATGTGGTAAAAGTTTGTGTTTAATTAGGTATATGTTTTCATAGCAAGTCTCTGAATGAGATGTTTCTATAATTTTAAAGGACGGACTAGTGTGATATTATGTGGAAGCGCTCAATATGTGAATCTGTGGGGGACACTTGTTGGTTATACCATTACTGCTAGCACCAGCATGATGTAAGTACTTTTTTTACTACCTCTTTTACATTAAACAAAAATGAAAATTGTAATCACAGGATTGAGTTTTATGTGATATATGATATCTTAATGTATTCGTTTTTATATCCGGCTAAATTATTTAAGAAAATTCTATTTACAAATCAAGCAACATGAAATTGTGCTTATCTAAATTCTTAACTGACAAACAAACAAATTGCCTTACTGCAGTGCCGTCAAGCGAGCAAATTGCTTCCACCGTTACGGTCACGATGCTACCTGCACCTCATCAGGAAGCACGTTCATGGTCATTTTTGGGCTATTCCAACTAGTGTTATCTCAGCTGCCAAGCCTCGAGAATATAACTTGGCTCTCAGTTGTGGCTGTTGCAACATCCTTTGGCTACTCCTTTATTAGTTTGGGATTGTGCACTGGGAAGTTGGTTTCACATGGAGACTTTAGAGGGACAATTGATGGTACCAGCAGCGCGAACCCTGGAGACAAGGCATTTAATGTGCTTCTGGCTTTGGGAAACATGGCCTTTGCATATACCTTTGCTGATGTTCTGATAGAGATCCAGGTATTCATGGCTTTGTGATTTTGTTTTATCTTTTGTATATTCCTGATCCTTTTGATTTAAGTAAAACAATGGGTACTTTCCTTAGTAGTAGACATTTAGTTATGACTAGATGTGGCATCACACCTGAAAATATTAACACAAAATAAGTTAGTTCTAGCTAGTTGAAAAAATAATATTATGCTAAGCCAGTGTATTAATTTACACAATTCTATTGTTGGCGAGGATAATATGTCTTGGGATAAATTATGCTTGATTTAATCCTTACTTATGAAATAACTCTTGCACCAAATCAGCCAATAAAATATGGAAAAAGAAAGAGCAATTTCTGAGTTGTACTGGTAATTGATACCCCGAACTTTGTTGGTCAATGCTAATTGTTTGATATTAACATACTCTTTTCTATCTTATCTCAGAGCACACTAAAGTCACCCCCAGCAGAGAACAAAACAATGAAGAAAGCCACATTTTATGGTTTAGGGCTCACCACTATTTTCTACCTTTTCCTCGCTTGCATTGGATATGCCGCATTTGGGAATAATGCGCCGGGCAATATCCTTACCGGGTTTGGGTTCTATGAGCCTTTTTGGCTTGTCGACATGGCCAACATTTGTGTAGTTGTCCATCTCATTGGAGCATACCAGGTCAGGTTCTTTTCCTATTTTTTTTTTTTTTTTTAAATGTATCAAGTCAGGTTCTGTTTATGCATTTTTCAGTTGTTTAAACACGAATAAGAGTAAATAATAGTGTTACTACAAATTGGTGCCAATCATTCTATTCTAAACTTTATAATTATAAATTCATCCGAGCTTCTTATGAGGAGGATGCCCATTTGTATTTTTTTCTGGTCTGTTATGTCAGTGTCATGATTGGTATGGGAATGTACCAGAGAGTACTAGTTTTATAGTAAGTAAAAATGTGGCCAAACATTTTTGCTCGGAAGCAATATTTAATGTACTAATTACAATATTTTCAACTAATTATATAGGTATATGCTCAACCAATATTTGCAAGAATGGAAAGCTACGTAGAATGTCAATTCCCCGAGGTCAAATTCCTGCACAAGACCTACTACATTTTCTCCATGAATTTCTCTATTCTGAGTTTAGTACTCCGAACAATTCTGATCATGTTCACAACTTTAGTCGCGATGTTGGTGCCGTTCTTCAATGCTGTTCTTGGGTTGATTGGGGCTGTTGGATTCTGGCCGCTATCAGTATATTTTCCAGTGAGCATGCACATATCACAAAAGAATATTAGGAGAGGGCAGCCTAAATGGTTTTGGTTGCAAGGTCTGAGTTTTTTCTGTCTTTTGATTTCTTTGGCAGCAAGTATTGGGTCTGTGCAAGATATTGTGCACAATTTGAAAAGTGCTGCCCCTTTTAAGACTGTGTATTAGTTAGTTTAATAATTTTGAGTGTATTAATAGTGTACGAGAGCTTATTACTGAAGCTTGCTAATCAGATTGAGTTGACTGCACTTGTAATATGAAACTATAATTAATCAATAATTGTGCTAGCTTTTTTGCCTGATTTCCTTGTTGGAGTTGGTAAAGATTTATGAAAAAGAAATGGAAATCACTTGATACAACGTTTAATTTCCTAAAATTTGAGAACAACGACAATTTGAGAGGTTCAACCCCATATAGTTTGGTTAAAAAGTATAAAATCAATTATACTCGTCGAACAAATTTGAGAATATCAACAAATTGAAAACAACCTAGAAACGCAACGTGTGCCGCTTATGAACACATTAACAAAACAAACTTAACTCTTTTTTTTTTTCTTTTGAAATTGTTAACAAGTTAACCCGCATCGGAATGAACCAATTCACAATTTTAAAAATCTACCGAGTGTCCGAGAAATGTAATGTATTGCATTTATTCTGAGATCCACATGGTTATTAGACCTGTCAGTGTTCCGCCGTTTTAACGTTTCTGTTTCCGTTTCATCGGAACGGAACGTTAAACGAAACATGAAATGGGTTTCGTTTTCAGAAACGGAACGGAAATGTAAATAGTTTTTGGAGACGAAACGTTAAACAAAAAACGGAAATGCGAAATTATAATGGTAAATTCGAAACGGAACGTTAAACGGAACGAAAATCTATTACGTTTACCTAAACGAAACGGAAACGAAAGAGTAATTTCGTTTCGTTACCGAAACGAAACAGCTTATTTCCGTTCCGTTTGGAACGTTTGACAGGTCTAAATGGAAATTACTTAACACAATCAACATCTAGCGCAATCAAGCAATCAAGTCGCGCGCTCCCCTCACCCTCACCTTCCGTGTGTTCCCCTCCACCCTCACCTTCCGTGCGTGCTCCCCTCACCTTCACCCTCACGCGCGATCTCCTCCCTTCACCCTCACGTGCGCCCCCTCTCCCCTCACGGGCGACCTCACACCCCCGTCGCACACCTCCTCTGATCTCGTCATCCCTTTCCCTCATCTCTCCCCTCTATCCTCACACCCCCATCGCACACCTCCTCTGATCTCGTCATCCCTTTCCCTCATCTCTCCCCTCTATCCTCACACCCCCGTCGCACACCTCCTCTGATCTCGTCATCCCTTTCCCTCATCTCTTCCCTCTATCCTCACACTCCCGTCGCACACCTCCTCTGATCTCGTCATCCCTTTCCCTCATCTCTCTCCTCTATCTCATGCACGATTTTCATTCTCATCTATCTCCTCAATCCCTCCTCTGATTTTCAGTAAGGGATTATGTAAATAACTATAAGGGAGTAAATAATTTGTATTAAGGGAGTATCTAATACATATAAGGGAGTAAATAACATTCAAACCTGAATCTGCTATTGTTTGGGAGTAACTAGATAAATATAAGGGAGTAAATAATTTATAGTAAGGGAGTATCTAATACATGTAAGGGAGTAAATAATATTCAAATCTGAATCTGCTATTGTTTGGTAGTAACTAAATAAATGTAAGGGAGTAAATAATTTGTAGTAAGGGAGTATCTAATACAAGTAAGGGAGTAAATAACATTCAAATCTGATTCTGCTATTGTTTGGGAGTAACTAAATAACTATGGGGAGTAACTAATATAAAAAAAGGGAGTAACTTATGTCCGTTTAAGGGAGTAAATTAATATACATAAGGGAATATGTTATAGATTTAACTATTTAGTTCATATATAGGGAGTAACTAATATAGAAAAAGGGAGTAACTTATGTCCGTTTAAGGGAGTAAATTAATATACATAAGGGAATATATTATAGATTTAACTATTTAGTTCATTTAAGGGGAGTAACTAATATAGAAAAAGGGAGTAACTTATGTCTGTTTAAGGGAGTAAATTAATATACATAAGGGAATATGTTATAGATTCAACTATTTAGTTCATTTAAGGGGAGTAACTAATATAGAAAAAGGGAGTAACTTATGTCTGTTTAAGGGAGTAAATTAATATACATAAGGGAATATATTATAGATTTAACTATTTAGTTCATCTATGGGGAGTAAATTAGTATGGGAGTAAATAACATTCAAATCTGAATCTACTATTGTTTGTGAGTAACTAAATACATATATGGGAGTAACTAAATATATATAAGAGAGTAACTAAGTAATTATAATGGAGTATCTAATGTAAAAAAAAAGTACGATAAATGAGACATTAAAAGAGAGAAAGAGACGATAGGAGGTGAGAGGGACATGAAAGGACGCGGGTGAGAGGGGGTGTACAGGTGAGAGGGACGCGGCGTGGGAGGGGGCGCGCGGGTGAGAGGAGCGCACGGGTGAGAGGGACGCGGGGGTGGAAGGGGGCGCGCGGGTGAGAGGAACGCACGGGTCAAAGGGGGCACGCGGGTGAAGGGGAACAGATGGGAGGGTGAGCGGAAGGAAGACGCGCGGAACAGACGGGAAGATTTCTGTTTTCGGAAATCTTTAGTTAGCGCCTCTTTCCATTTTTAGCATATGATTGCATGATTGCCTTAGCCTCTGATTGCACTTATCAGCACTGGGTCTAAATTGGTTATTGAACAAAGATTACTACAACATTTAAGAGACGGCCCAATTATATTTCCTAATTTTTTGAATCAAACAGTGGGCTCAGTAGCAGCCCTGATGGAAGGAACCAATGCACACCACCGCAGAAAGTTTGTTACAAGTTGCTCTATTTTTTTATTTATTTTGGAAACAGAGTTCTTTTACAAGTAGAAGCTGCTAGCTAGATGAGCCATATTTTTCATTTTTTTGTCGCGTTTAAAACAGAATTGGTACTCTCCATCCATCATTTTCCCATCCCAACCATCCACAGGCTATTACTGGACCAATATTGGACCCAACGACTGGCCCATCTCCATACATACCTCTCCTCTCCCACTCCAACCCTAGCTGCAACCTGGAGCAGAATTGAAGCCACCACCTCACGCGCACCTCGGGACACACTCAACTCCATTTCTCTCTCTCTCTCGCGACCCCGCCGTGCTCTAAGCCAGCACCTCACCTCGGGACACACTCAACTCGATTCCTCTCTCTCAAGAGCTCAGGCGAAGTGGTGAACTATCGGAGCTTTCAAGAGCTGTCGCCTCCTTCCGACAAAGAGGTTGAATACTTGAATGGAGGCGATTGTTGGCGGAGAGAGAGCCAGGATGCGCTTCCATTTCCATATGCCAGACATTTCCGTAAAGAAATGGAGGCTAAATTCGGGTAAGCTCTCTCTTTGCCTCTTCTCTTGTCCCAACCAGACTAACACACTTTTTATAATTTCTGTACTTTCGTTATATATTTACTCAAAGAATAGCTCCCTTGGTATATCTAACGATATTTTTGGTGATACTTATGGGTTGGTAATCTTCAGTTTGATCCCTCAAAACACATTCTTGTTTATTTTCATAGGCTATGCTAAATTGATCTCATTTTCATAAATTAATCATGCCTGTTTGCGTGGGTGGCAATTTTTGGTTTGGGTTCAACTTGTTTGCTATCTGGATTTGAGGTAGAAATTATTTCTTAATTTCAAAATTTCTTTTGTGTTTCGATCTGTTTCAATGACAAGAAATTTCGCCCATCTACTTGTGGTAAACCACGAGGCTTAGTAAATATCGGGAATATGTGTTTCTTAAATCCTAATAATTCCAAATCTTAAAAAGGTTGTTGATTTGTATAATTCAAACAGTCACGGTCCCAATGCAATTCATTGTTTTTTTTGCTAATATTGTTCCTCCATTTCATTTTAACATCTTCATGAAACTCGCACCCAGTGGAGAAATTAAGAAAAGTGTAGAAGATGTTATGCCAATTGCATTTCATTTTAATACTTTTGTAGAAAAAGTACATTGCAACTTAATTAAATTTCAGTTTCTTGTTTGCTATAGTGTAAATGCACGACACTTTGATGGAATTACTGATTTGTTAAACAAAAGAAGAGATATGGAATTACTGATTTATGAAGAGCACTTAATTAGTAATTAATCTTAATTGTATTTTGTTTTGTTTGTGTAAGAATTACAAGACAATGTGAGAAGAGTTGTGCAGAAAGATTCGAAAGAGGAGTTGATGAATTGTGTTAGGTTGTAAAGGAGTAGTTAGTCATTTCTTTTTTATTCCTTCTTCGAGAAGAGGTCAGACCTGGAGCAAGAGTTGTTAGTGATGAATTATGTTTTTGTAAAGGAGTAGTTAGTCATCATATATGTTTGCTTTGTTTATTGTAAATGTTAACTATATTGTTATATGTGTTCACTTTGTATATTGAATATTGAATGTGTTCACTTTGTTTATTTTAAATGTTAACTATATTGTTCTATGTGTTCATTTTGTATATTGTAAATGTTAACTACGAAATCAAATTTTTGCTGCAACTAACTGAACAAATAAAACTTTTAGTTCAACCTTTGTCGTATTAAACTGAACACAAAAATACAAAAAATTTCATTTTCAGATGCAACTAACTGAACAAATAAAACTTTTAGTTTAACCTTTGTCGTATTAAACTGAACACAAAAATATGAAAATTTTATTTTCAGATGCAACTAACTGAACAAATAAAACTTTTAGTTCAACATTTGCCGTACTAAACTGAACACAAAAATACGAAAATTCCATTTCCAGATGCAACTAACTGAACACTTACGACTTTTAATTCAACCCTTATGGCATCTAACTGAACAAATAAATCAGTACATTTAATGACGACAGTATCCAGAAATTTCCAAAAAAGTTTCGAAAAATTTTCACTGACGTCAGCGAACACCTTGCTGACGTCAACGCGCGAAAAAATGAGGCTGAGGCCCATTTCTGGCCTGTGGATGGGATGGATGGGAAAATAGTGGATGGTGTATATCACCCCTGCGTTTAAAACAATTGAAATAACTCATTACAACTGATCGTTGGCCCCACCAACCAGTGACAAATGCAACATGTGACTCCAAGTATGCAGATGCCATGACAGTGGTATGTTGATGTTGTATCTCGCACATGAGCTGTTTGAGCAAACTCGACATGACAGATAAAACCAAAAAACTTTGTACGATAATAATAATAATATATATATAATTAAATTTGTTTGATTTTGATTTGAAAAATCAAACGACGGCCATACGCCATCTCTTTTATTAGCAGCAGATGCGGACTACTAATCTAATCTCGAATAAATTATAGCATGGGATTTGGATAGTAATATACCTTTTGATGTTTATCCAAAAATTTATTTTCCAATTCTTAGTATTTTTTTTTAAAGCAATCACCACCATGTGATTGAGTGATTCTATGCTACACCGAATATACGAAACCATAAGCTATGTAAAGTTTATACTAACAACTAACCAGCTTTTGGAGATCTCTCTTTAACGTACTGATTATTATATTATTTTAATGTGCCTTTGTAAAATCTAAGCCTACAAATCCTGGGTGCAGATTTATTGATAATACTTGTTCAATTTGAGTTAAAAATTATTATCTAAAGAATGAAAAAAAAATAGAAACATCTTTATTCAATTTATTGTTTGATTATGTATACATTTTCATGCACTTTATTTGAATTGATATTCTATCAAAGGTAATCAAATATTCTATAGAGCTCTTTTTCAAATAAAAAGCTAAACATGCATCAAAATTTATCTTTTATTACACAGACAACACAAATGCCGGGTTTTAGAATTCAAAAGTATCAAATTAACAAGCTCCAGTCCACCATTAAGTTATTTGGTCTACTATGTAGAATGGACCAGTACTGGGACATATTACACATGCCTGAACAGCTCCCTCTCTTGTTTTTTTTCTTTTATTATTATTAGGATCACCACGTTTCTCCGAACTTCAAAGTTCAAATCATGCATAAGGAATTCCATGATATCACTTCTATTCTTTTCTATCAAACACACAGGACACAGCCGAACAGGCCAATGGAGCAGGTGCCAGTTGAGCGTGTCGTGCACGGTACAAGTTTAATAAACAAGTCAAAATCCTCTGTAGGCTGTAGCAGGTATTGACCTCCTTGTGTTATCTGATCAACTGGAGATATTTCTATCTAGAATAATAAATAACAAAATAGGTCTGAATATAGCTCATTTTAACTTGGAAGGATAGCATCAGATCATCAGATTGTGTGTTTTGAATTTCATAACTGGCTAAATTTCTTAAAAGTTTATAATCATTTAAATATAGCTCAAATGCGCTGCACCTCGGATTGGAGAAATGCAACTTAATATGTATCATTTTATCTGAATTAAGTATTTAAGTAACTAATCATTTTAATTTTTTTTTTTGTTATATTCAAATGTCATTTGGACACATCTTGTATTTGCATATCCGAAAAATTCGTGATTTAAAACTTATGCTCCCATTGAAAGGCGACGATACATTTTATGGTATGAATTGTCAATTGACTCTCATATTCTCAGTTTTTGTTTTCAAAATTTAATTATATTATTGGTGTGATGTTCGTTTATATGCTTCTTTTATACAAACTCTAAAAATGCTCAAAATTAACCTTCCAATCTTTTTATTAAAATTACTTAAAATACAAGATTAAAGTATCAATAGTGTACAATATCTATAAGTTTGTAGCGTTGATCTTCATTGAAAACTTTATTGTCTCTATTCCTGCCCTGACTATATATTATTATTATTATTATTATATCTCACGTTTTGTTGAAAAGTCCCCTCGTTTGGTATATTTTTGCTCTTTGCTTTTACTCTTTTTTTAACCTTAAGATCCAAGGTTCTAGAACCTTCTATAAAAGAATCTGTTATGTTGAAGTTCTTAAAAAGAAATGAGAAAAGTAGAGGATGACCAAAATAATTATGTATGAAAGTACATGGTTAAAAATGTGACCCAAACAATAAATAATTTATGATGTGGATTATGATTATGTCGAACTTAATTTCTTTATAAAAAAAATTTTATGCAAAATTAAGAACACAGAAAAAAAAAAAGAACCACCAGTTGTTTATAGTTCGTATGATTTGCATAAACCAGCTTTCTGCTCTCTTTTTTGCACAAAATACTATATGAGACCACGGGTAAGAAAATCCGGTGTAAAGTTTCAGGTGTCGAAATCTGACTGCGCTTAATGTTCAGCTTTCTAAGTCGAATTCGATGAGGTAAGGTAAGAACAGAAAGAAAACAGTGCACCAAATAACAACGACAGGTCAACAAACCAGAAGCGAAGGATATCCAATTGCAATTTGCATGAATGAACTTGCGAAGAAATCTTTTCAACCATTCTTCTCCTGACCCTGAGAAAATTACACACGTCCATGGCCAATTGGGAAGAAATGGCTTCCAAGCTGAATTCAACTCTTATATACAATCTCTCACACCAAAATAAATAAATAAATAAACCTCTTATATACACTCCCTATTTTCAAAACTTTGGTAGAGATACATATGAAGAATACTCCCTTTTTTCTCAATTATGCAATAACTTTTACATTTTTTTTGTTAAAAATAATATTATAAATTCCGAAACTTTGACTTGGTTGTGGACGTAACAAAGATTTGATTGATATTAATTATTTGCCATTGCTCATTAAGAATGCGTTCACATCCATCTGTTAATTGAGTATTCGTTTCAATTATTGACCAAATCCGACTGTTGTCGACCTAATAATTATTTTGTCTGGTATTCATTAATATACTTAGTTTACACGGTACTTATCATTCAGGAGAATGGATTTAATGGAATCCAATGGTAAATTGGCTCCAATAACAGTTATAAATAGGAGAAGTTGAGAAAGGATGACGTATGTGAACTACCAAGGGGCGTTTAGATTATCGAGGAATAAAATTAGGATTAGTTATTCGAAGTAAAATATATTATTCCTAAATGATCAAGAATAAGTTTTTTAGAATTTAGAATGTTATTTTTAAGTGATCCAACATCTGGATTAAATTTTTATTTGTAGGGCGTTTGAATCATCTTTTTAATCCAGATTAAAAAGTGATCTCAACAACTTCTTAATCCACGTAAGAAATTATCCAAACACTCAAGGAATAAAAATTTAATTTGGATTGGACCACTTAAATATAGCACTTTAGATCCAAAAAAATTATTTTAGACCATTTAGGAATAATATTTTATACTCCGAATAACTAATTTTAATTTTATTCTTAAACAATCCAAATGCACCCCAAGTTGTTAACATATGCAGTCTATAAGCCACAAGTCTCCTTTATGATGTGCTAAATCAAGTTATTTTTCTCATCAATTAAAGAAAAATAAAATGATTTAATAATTTCTCCCTTTTCCATTAAGAAAATTGTATTGAATTTGACTGAAAAATTTATTAATCGGTGACCGTACTAGTAGTGAGGAATTTTGGATGGATAAGTGATTAACTCTATGCGAAAGGGTTAATTTGGTATACTAGAACAATCCGACTTATCTCGAGGTTAATTTAAATTACTTAAATTTTATTCAAGCATTTAAATTTACTTGATTTGAATTTAGAATTTCATAAATAAAATCATAGAAAATTATTATAAGTTATCCAAAATTTATTGTGCTAGGTTATCATAAGTTATCCAAAATTTGGTCCTTTGTATATCTTTGGAAAAATTCGCCCCGAGATTATAAAAAATCCGGTGAAAATCTCTATCATTCTGAATTTCTCTAGGCCTATGAATTGTTTGAAGTTGTTATTTTGTCAATTTTCGCTGACAAATTGGGCACCTATGATTCGTTAATCTGACGTAATTTGTTTCCTAACTTTGAGATGAAACGTAATTATCTTAATTTGTTAATAATACGTGCTTTGTTTGACTAGAAGCGCAAAACAAGAATTAATCGTTATCATTGGATATGGTTGGTGTTATTTCCGTACTAGTAGATTAAGCTACACATCAGCAAACAATTCATATTTTTCAGATAATTAAAGACGTTTAATAATTAAAAATAGCTGCAAGAAATATGCATATGCACACCAACCATGAAAGGTTGTAAACATGTACTGCATATATTTTCTGCTGGATCGACTAGTACTTCACTAAACAGATGTCAACTTTCATCAACTTTATTTATTTTTAATTTTTTTTTTGAACTTTAGTTCATTCATATAAATTAATAATAGGTATTGTTGTCACCATTAATTTCAAATGGCCGAATGAATTCATGTCATGATGGTGTCGACAAATTTATCATGTAGATACATTACACGGCTACAAATTATTGGTGGTGACTTTAACCCAATCGTGTCAACATTTTTAGTGGCAAAAACGCTGATATCATTATTTAGATCACGTGTATTGGTGTATTGATGTAAATGCTGACATCAACATCCATATTTTATCATACATTCTAACATTCACTTACAAAATCTTTCATACATGTTGATGTCAGAGACTCAGAGTTCATCTGTAAATTTTTAAAATATTTCAAAAGGGGTCAATTTGATTGAAACTAAAAATTTTCTAGACAAATATTTTGTAAATGTTGGGACCAAACTGAAAACAAGACGACATTTTAATGAGCAACCTATGTTCTCTTGAAATCAGCAAAAACGCGTAGGTACATTAAACAGTTTTATTTTAAATCAGCAAAAACACATAGTTACAGTAAACAATTTTTTTCCCTTTCTTTTCAACTCAAACAATTGTATTTTCCTAGCATGCGAACCTCGGCAAAGAATGCATGACAAATTTACATTCAAAGACCAATCAGAAAAAAAAAATTACAAAAAAAAATAATTCTGTCAGCTATCTGCCTATGTGGCACAGTTGGTGCCACCTCTTTATTACCCAGTCAATTATTGGTTAGACCTTCCCTTTCTCTTTCCACATGTCATCTGACTAGTGGCTGTCGACCTCTTTAGACATTTCAGAAGTCAAAATTTCATTTTCCTTCGGAAAACTATTATGTAGGCCCCAATTACTTCCCTTATTCTTTTCACATTTCCCTCAGAACTCTCATCAATCAACCTGGGCACGCTTAGTGAAAGTCCAAATGCCTCTGATTTCTTACCACTCCAAACACCTATTAGGTGTAACTGCATCTAAATATCTCATTACACTTTTTATCAGTTGTAATGGGGATCAAGAGATTTCTAAAGGTTCTATTGATGTAAATAATGCTCTTCTGATGCCCTTCCTAGCAAAGTTGGCACACCGTAAATGATGTAGTTTGCATAACAAGGTTTAATTCATCAGTTAGATTTCAATACCAGACGTTTGAAAGGCAAATATATGATGGTATCTGATCCCCGTCATTGAGATGGTGGGTTTGGAACACAAGCCGCAACTGCCCGCTCGAGTCCAGCAACCACCTCAGTCATACTAGGCCGATCCTGGCCAATCTCACAAACACAATCTGCAGCTAAATACCCAACATAGGCCACTGCGTCTGTTTCTGTTGGTGTCGGCCGTGGCAATTTCGGATCAAGCACATGGTTCATATCATCAGCAACAATATATGGTACAGCAAACTCAACCACATTTTTAGGTGTTCCACTTTCTCCATATCTTTGAATAACTCTGCAACCGGTTAAAAGCTCAAGCAGGACAACTCCAAAGCTATAAACATCGCTCTTAGCAGTTAACCGTTGCAATCTGTAATATTCAGGGTCCATGTACCCCACTGTGCCTGCGGTAAGTAGCTGCTCATAATCACCTTCCTCTTCATCACCTCCATCCTCAGTGCTAACCAAAGACAGTCCAAAATCTGCGATTTTTGCAACCCAGTTTTTATCCAACAGAATGTTTGCAGATTTGATGTCACGGTGTATGATTGGTGGAACGGCAAATGCATGCATGTACTCAATGCCCCGTGCTGCATCAAGAGCAAGCTTTAATCGGGATTGCCATGTGGCGAGCGGAGGGGGAAGTGGTTGCCTTTTGTGAAGATTATCATACAAAGTGCCATTTGACATGTATTCATAAATTAATACCCGCTCACAGTCATCAGTGCAGAACCCAAATAGACGGACAAGATTACGGTGGTTTATGCGAGAAAGGAGTGCAAGCTCAGAAACAAATGCTGTTTCCCTGTCACGCACTCGTGCTGGTGCTGCTGATGTTGATGCCGCATTACCTTTGAATGAAAAGATTATTTCAAGCTTAGTTTATTTAAAAAATAATAGAACAATGATACAATACCATAACTAATATCAAACTAGGCTCAAATTTCTGCAAAGAAAAAAATCAATGGCAAAATAGTTTACTAGATCAAGGCACACATGAATTACAAATTATTTTGGTGATAACAATCATTTCCCTAATATTTTCTAAAAGAGTCTTTCTTATTTGTTAACAAACTATTACTTTTTCTATAACATTGAATCTGGATAGCATGTTTGCATGACTTGAGAACTGTCCAAACAGGAGATGTGAGTAATAGTGATATTCATGCAAACTGCAACTCCATTTTCTTCGAGAATATAACAGTGGAAAAGGCGACTGGTATGAGGTCAGCTTTCCACTGAAATGTTACAAGGATTTCTTATGTATAAATGCCATGAATATTACTTTTTCTACTATAAACCACATGTATTGAGGTCTATCTAAAGAAATCTGCAAATTTTATATTCTTTTTTTTCCCTGAATGAAAGAAAGCTGCAAATTAAATGGAAAGCTGATAACACATGTATTTGTGGTGAATTTTTTTCATACCTGATTCAGCACGTTTGATTGCAACCTCACGCCCATCCTCAAGTGTGGCACGGTACACTGACCCGAAGCTACCTGACCCAATCTGACAACTTGCTGAAAACCCATCAGTGACTGACTGGAGATCTCCAATTGAAAACTGTTCAACTGAATACCCAACTCCTTTTCCAATCAATTCATTCAACCGGTGCTCTATAGCATGTGAATCCATGTAAGCCCGGATCAGGCGCCCGCTTGCTGTATCAGCCGGACCTGATAACCCTAATCTATTCTTACACCATTTAGTAAACAAAATTTGGCAAACCAAGAATACAATAAAAATTGCTATAGCACCTATAATCAGAAAAGTTAAATACTTCTTTCTGTGTAACAATGTGATCCAAGAACTCGACAACAATTCAAATCTGCAAGGTTGACAGATGCAACCTCCATTCTGACACAAACTTCCTGAACCGGGCAACACACCACATGTGCAATAGGACATTGGCACACAAGGTCCAGGTAAGACACGGTCAAATACTACATGGTTTGATATGAACTCCTTCTTTCCCCAGCAAACCAAGGAGAAATTCAACATTAAAACCCCACATAAGGCATCTTCTTTTGCGTGAATCGACAGGAATTTCACGGTTCTTAAATGCTTTGGCACAGCTGATTGGGGTCCCCAACAAGTCACTGTCCCATTTGTGCATAACACACAAGTCCTTTTAGCTCCCAATGCCATTGCCACCACTGAAATGTTGTTGTTCCCCAAACTAGGAGCTCCATTTCCCCAGCAAGACAATTTACCAGCAACTGAAATCGCACATATGTGACGACTGCCAGCATTTATACTTTCATAATTCCCATCAGAAGGTTCCTTTCCGACCACACTGGATTCGTTACCAAAACAACGGATCCGACCCGAACCCGACAACAACCCGCACACGAAATGCCTCCCCACAGCGATATCAGAAAAATTCATATTCTTAGGCACTGAAAGCTGGGGCCAGCGCCAGCAATTAAGGTTGTTGCTGACATGGCCAGCTTGAAGACCACAAACATGGGAGTCCCCGGACGAAAGATCCACAATTGGAGGGCCCCGGTAGACCCGCTTCGTATCGGTAACATTCGAATAGAATTCCCACCAGAGCATTGTTGAGTAGTTGGATTGCAGAGTGAGAGACGGACCGAGCGCGCAGAGGAAACCATTACCGGCCGCGATTGCCGAGAAGGAGGAGTGGCCCGACGGGTAGTTGTGGGTGGTTCGGTTAGGTAAACTGGTGCAATTGAGGTCGAATTGTTGGTTTGAAGTGGGAAGGAATGCGCAAATCAGAGAGATATTAGAGATGTGTGCAATGGCAACTGTGGAGAGAGGAGAGGAGTGTGTTTGGTAAGGCCAAGAAAGAAAGAGCAAAAGAAGGAGAAGGTGCAGGAAAAGAGGCATGTTGTTGTGTGTAACATTGTGAGAAGTAAAAGAGAGAGCAAGCGGCGCAAAGAGAGACAGAAGAGGAGAGGTTTGAGTTGAGATACTAGGAGGAAAGGAAAGGAGGTTGAAGTAAGTAGCTGTCAAGCATAAAAAAATGGTTAACGATGCGTTTGGATTTTGTGAGATGCTTATGAGTAGTGGGTGGGGGCGGGGTTGGGAGTAGGAAGCAAGAGACTGACGCCTTAACAACTAGTGTAGATAAATTTTGTGGGTTTTTTTTTTAATGGTGTGAAAGTACTAATTTTTCGTTAAGGATAGTATGATTAGTATCAGCTTTTTAACTTTTTAAGATTTTTCCTGGCGTTTTCACAATACTGAGGAAAAAGAGAGAATTTTTGAGGTGGATGGGCAGCTGCCTGGTTTGAACTTTGAAAATGGGTCAGCCTGGTTGAAATTAACTTGTTTGAGTTTTGAACATGAATAAGAAAAGAGATTCAAGTAGACAAGTATTTAAGCCTGGTTGGGTAGGAGAGTGACAAAGGGTCCCGATCTAGCCATACATCCGGAGTCAATCAGCACCTTTTTCATTTCTATTGGACCATCTACCGGCGGCCATCAACTTTGGTTTCATGTAACTATGACTATAATAAATGAATGTATGTTCTAACTTCTAAGATCTAACATTAGGTTTGCTAATGGGCTCTTTTCTTTTGGGCCTTTGTGGTTTTGTTAACATTTGTTGACCTTGAAGGATCAACTTGAAAGCACTTGCGCGTCTTGTTATTAATTATTGGTACTCTCATTGTTCTATTTTTTTTTTTTTTTTTTTTTTTTTTGCTTGAAATTGAAACAAGACATCTTTTGAAGAAAATGACCATGAATTTAGTTCCTAAGCAATTATTTATGCAAAGCAATAATGCTTTCAGCGCTGTCCGAAAAATGCACCCCTACTGTTTCATGCCATACAGTTGTATCAATCAGGCACCTGGAATCCTGGATGCATGGGGCAGCTGGTGCTTCACTTTCTTTCCTTTTTCTTGACATTTACTTGTATTTTCGCAAGTCAATATGTTATTGATCTGCAAAACTTTTTGAGAAAATAGTTCCTGAAAATAGATTTAATATGAGACATGGTGAATTGAGAAAAGTTTAACATTATTATTAAAAGTTTATTCCATAGAAGGGAATAATTTTTCTTGTTTTGTAGTTAATTGAGAAAATAATTTCTCTTTTTTTCATATTTAATATCACTGCTAAAAAATTAGTTGATTTGTTAATTTTCCTGTGTTGTGTAGTGAGAGAACCGCATACGCTTCAATTAATTAATACCATTTCAATGATATAGAAGGCTTAACAATAATAAACAGAGACAGTGAGAGACAGCATATATGACGTAAGACAACTGGATACTAGGAACATTGGGGTTATTACAAAAAGATGAAGTTCAAAGTCTACATTTCTAGTGCTAGCCTGCTAGAGACATGGGAACGACTAATTAAACTAAGAGGGCCCAATAAACAAGGCCTTGGGTAAACCATCATAGAAGCATAGAAAATTTACAAAAGTTTCCCTGCTCAAAAAGCCAGCGGGACATGATTTTATTTAAAACTATTTGTTTTAAAACTGCTGCTACCGGGATCTGCATCAGCTAGCATCTTCGCAACCTCTCTCATTGTGGGTCGAGCGGTTGGTTCTGCTGCTGTACAAAGTACAGCAATCTTTAAAACCTTCAGCATTGCTTCCTTTGACTGAACAGCTATCCTTGGGTCAAGTATCTCAGCATAATTTTGAGTTTGAGTTGAGACCCAAAAAACAATATCTTTCCCATCTCCAAATTGTGGTTCGATTGGATTGAGGCCGGTGAGCAGCTCCAGAAGAACAACTCCAAAGCTATATACATCTGTCTTTTCAGTCGCCACAAGCGAATAAGCGAGTTCTGAAAAAAAAATAATAACATTAGTGCAGATAAAATAAAATTAAAAGAAGGGCCTTTAAAAATGATGAAAAAAAGGCTTATTTTAACTTTTGATACCAATATATTGCAGGAGGCATACCAGTCGATAATTAATATTTACTGGTACAAATATTGGGTGTACTATAGTGTACATAAACCATGGAAGTTTGGTTTTGTTATATGATATCGTTCAAACATACAGTGCTTCCACACCATAAAAATGCAGAGCTATATTAATTAGTAGGAAAAAAAAATGAAAAATTAGGGACTAGATTTGGCCGGTACGAAATGTATATGGTTAAAAAAATTAAGATACCTGGGGCAATGTAGCCATGAGTTCCAGCAAAGCAGCTAAACTGAGAAGCCTCTGCCAACTTTGCTATTCCAAAATCTGCAATTTTTGCCTCGTATTCCTCATCGAGTAATATGTTTCTTGACTTGATGTCTCTATGAATAATGGCCGGGGAACAGTCATGATGCAAATACATTATCCCCTTAGCTGCACCCAAGGCAATGTTATATCGTTTCTTCCAATCCAATTCTGAATTACCAGATTTAGTCTCCCTCCTTAGTGCTTGGTGGAGGTCTCCATTTGGCATGTACTCGTACACTATGAAATTCAATTCGCCTCGGCTCATGCATGCATGAAGCTTCAATATGTTTCTATGGCGTATATTTCCCAACATCTGCATCTCCACCATCAACACTCGTGCACCAGTGCCCTTCCAGAGCTGCTTGACTGCAACTGTGCCCCTATTTTTCAACTCGCGTCGATACACTTTTCCAGTACTGCCACTTCCTATCAAGTTCTCCTCCTCCAAGTTTGATATATCTTGTATTTCAATTTCTGGCTGATGAAACAACTCCACTTTCCAGCCTTCTTTTTCAAATCCACTCTCTATATCTTTCTTTCTCATAGCCTCTTCAAGTTTGAAGTTCCGGTAGCTTATGAGAACCAAACCACCAATTAAAAAGAGAATAGCCAATATAATCAGGGGCAACAGCACTATTTTTTTTCCGAATATACTCTCATGCTTGTTGTCAATCTTACAAATGCCAAGGATGGGTTTTGACCGGCTTTCTAACTGGCCATTAATACACAACCCTGGATTATTTGCAAATGCCTCTTCTCCTGCAATCATAAGAAGTCCTGGAGGTACACTTCCAGTTAAGCGGTTTCCTGAGAAATCAATAGAACTCAATTCGAGCAATTGGAGCCCATCTGGTATAGGGCCTGTTATCAGATTGTGTGAAATGTTTATCAAATTGAGACAATCCATTTCTGCAAGGGAAGTTGGTATTGTGCCAGTAATCATATTCTGTGCCACATCTAGTTCCACTATCCTATTGCACATGCCAAGTTCTTTTGGTAGAGGTCCTGTTAATGCATTTCCCTCCAAGTGAAGTGTTGTCAACTGGTTCAAATTTCCAATTTCATCTGGTATACTTCCTGAAAAGGAATTATTAGAGGCATACAATTTTTGTAGCTGTATGAGTTTTCCAATTTCTTTGGGAATTCGACCCCCAAACCGGTTGTTTTGCACAGAAAGCTGATTGAGGCTTGTTGAAGTGGCAATTTCACTGGAGATCTCTCCCGTGAATCCATTATCTGATACGTCAATTATGTTTGCATTTGGTAGGCCCCATAACGCGGCAGGAAAATTTCCTGTGAACTGGTTGTTGCTGATTCTGAATCGATTTAGAGATTTGCAATTTGTGTAGGAGTCAGGAAATTCACCAGAGAAATTATTATCTAGTGCCAAAAGAAACTTCAATTGCTTATTTTGGCACAGAAACTGGGGAAAGTCACCAAAGAATTTATTTTCTGATATGTCAATGCTTTCGAGTGGGGAGTACCTGCCAAGATTTGGCGGGAATTGTCCAGAAAAACTATTCCCATAAACCGAAAAAGCTATTAGATATTGCAGTTCTCCCCATTGTTTTGGCAATTCACCTGAGAAGTTGTTCTGGTACAACTGAAGAACGGTAAAATTTGTCAAATAACCGAGCTCTGGAGGGATTGTTCCTTGCATTTTATTTTTTGATATGTCGAACTCACGCAACTTTGTCAAGTTTGCGAGTTCAGGTGGAATCTGACCAGTAAGATTGTTCTGGTACAATTCAATTTGAACCAAATTGCGGAGATTCGAGATTGCTCTTGGGAAGTCCCCCCAAATCTGGTTCTGGGAGAAATCCAGAGTTTCTAAATAATCTAGTTGGAAAATGGATTCTGGTATTTCACCAATCAAATTACAGGCAGCCAGGTACAACCATGTTAAATTTTTTAAATTACCAATACTCGGTGGAATCTCTCCTGCATCAAAATTATTTTCACCAAGCCCGAGGGAAACCAGGCCAGGTAATTTACTGACCCATGAAGGAAGCTTCCCAGTAAGTTGGTTTGTTGAAAGATCAAGTACTTGCAACTCAGATAAACCCGACAAATCAGGCACTTGACCAGTTAAACTGTTTATTGACAAGTTGAGTGTTCTGAGATTCGTGCAATTGTTCAACTCAGGGGGAATGTTACCAGAAATGGAGTTGGAATCTAGTAGCAAAGAGGTGAGGCCAGTAAGTGCACCAACAGATGGAGAGATATTCCCAGAGAGGTTTTTGTTTGAGAGAGAAATTGATATGACTTGCACCTGAGTCGGGTCGCATGTAACTCCGAGAAACTGGCAAGGTGAGTTTGTTGCCTTCCAGGTTTCAAGATAATTCAGTGGGTCCTTTAGGTGGCTTTTGAGCTGGAGGAGGGAATGTAACTCCACTTGCTGGGAAAGTGAAATGCTCAGAAAGGAGATGAGGATGGAGGAAAAAAGATGGAGGCAAAGGAAATCTTTTGTCATTTCTTAAGCAAATTCAAATTGTTGGTGATCCTTTCTTAAATCATCACTCCTCCATTACGGAAATCTTGGCTTCGATCTATAGGACCTGCATCAGCAGGATATTAGCTTGTTAGTTCTTAACTAATTGAAAAAACAGAGAAGAATAATAGACAAATTTTCTGCAAAACATGAAAAATAAAGTTTAAAAATGCAGAAAAAAAAAGAGAAAAAAATGGACCACATTTCTCCGGCTGTACATATATTCAAATATGATATTATAGGTAAACCTCAAGGTCATGTCATGATCTAATTTATGATAAGTTGGAACACGGTTAGTTTAATGAACACCACATTTGTGCACTTTACTTACGAGTTGCATTTAATAATCTCGGTCAGGACACTGATAGTGGCTGGCTAAAATTTGCCAAAACAAGATGCTACTATAATTATTTGACAAGTGTATATATGTATATTTGGAGAGAAAAGTAGATGATACCAAAAATTCAAAACCTAAGTTTAGTGTGCCTGGTTAAATGTTCATGCTCTTTTTTGTGCCTGATGAGCAGTTAAAGTGACATGACAACTACGTACTCATGCTTTGTTTGTTCATTTTTAAAGTAATATCATGCATTAGTCCTTTTCTTTTATTTTGTGGGTTCACAAGTCATGCTTTAATTAGCTAGTCCAACTGCTTGTGTATTTCATATTAATTATAAAAAAGAATAATACTAGTGAACATTTCTTCTCGGATTCGAAATGATGAGCTTTAATTTCGACATTTGAACTATCTGAATATATAGTTTTGAGTAATAGGTGGCAGAAGTCTAATAATAGAACTGCACAAAGACAAAAAGAAGGTCATGAAAACTATTTCCGAAACATACATATTTGTCCCTATTTCGAAATTTAAAACCCAAACGGATCTTCTTTTCTACTTTTAAATAGGGACAAATCTTCTTTTCGAAAAAGAAATATAAATAAATGAAGCTAATAGTGTGTATCTTCACGCATCAGAGAACCAAACAAAATGACAAATGTGAATAATAAAAGATGGGACCTCAAAGTATGGCGATATAAGAAGATGACACGTCAGCACCACACACGTCTTAATCTGCTTTTCATTAGCGGCATGATATTGACTGCATAATAAGATTGCACTAATTCGCAAAGCTTAATTGCAAATTAAAGGGAGTCTAACATCAACTAGGAAGTGCTAGGTAATATGATATAATATAAAAGAATATTGAGCGGTATCAAATGACCCACTATAACATTTGTCGTTTTGTAATTTATTGCTTTTCAATTTTTTTTTTGCTTTTGTTCTTAATAAATGATAGTACTACTTACAACAACTTATTGTCATAAAAAGGTATTACCCAAAAAATAAAACAATGCAAGGACAATAAGCGGGGATCCATTGAGCTAAAGGAAATTATCCTAAAAAAATATGTATATATTCAGCGCAAAAAGAAGAAAGGAGAAAAACGTGCCGATCTGTGATGGGGAATTGGGAAATGCAACTCCTGTGACTCTGTGTGGCTGTGACTGAGAAATTTATCTTTTAACATTTGCAATTTAATGAATCTCTTTATCATGGGTCCATGGGCCCCACTGTATAGAGAAAGAACTGAAGTGCTCGTGACATTCAACCCAATTTGACTGGTCTAAAGAAAATCCAATAGCTGGAGCTAGTGGACATTAGTAACCTCCCATCTCTACACTCAACACCACTATCCACCATTTAGATGGTTTTCTTTTTAATTATTTATTTGTAATAATTATATTCTATTTTCTAGAAGCTGATTCAATAATGCATTTTTTCGACACATTAAATAATAGATGTTAACAATTTCTTTGAGAATGGTTTGGAAATGAGTCAAATGACCATAACACGGTGCAAAATTTGCTGCTAAAACTGATTATTTCAAGAAACAATATCTTACACAAGCAGCGTCTAAAGAAAAATCAGGAGTCAGGAAGTGAGTTAATGTGAAGTAAATTATTACAAGGCCGAAGACTACATGCACTTACAAAATTAGAGCACGAAAATACAATTATTTTATTTATGTATTATTATTATTATTATTATTATTATTATTATTATTATTATTATTATTATTATTATTATTATTATTATTATTATTATATTGTGTGTGTGGGGGTGGGGCCATCTTTTACATTTGATTTACCATATTCTTTTTGGCAAGAGAAATCCATTGATTAACAACAATTACGGATCCGCCAACGAGAATGAATTTCTCTATATTCTAAAAAAATACAAAATTAAATTTCTAAACAACATATGAATATGTAAAATCATATTATAAGCATCATGGATCAACCATTTTATCGGAAAAAAAAATATAAGTCAAAGCACCGGTCAATCGATCCTTCGTAGACAATTTAGCTTGTTTCCCAATATGACATAACCGAAACAAAAGTAATTATTTATAGACTTCTTTGAAAATCATCATGCCATTTGTACATGTTACAAAACTAATGACTAAATTTGAATTTTCTTTTTGTCTCCAAAAAAAATTATTAAAAAAATAAAGAAAAAGCTAATTAACGACAAATAATTTGGATTTGTTTCGAATTCGTTGACAACTATTCTATAACAATGGATCTTTTATTATTATTTTTTGGTACATATTACTAGCATGAATGTATTGCCATGATTAATACTAATGGCGATATTTTTTTTCTTACTTCTTTCAAAAAGATGATAAAGTAGTTTGATTGGCTAGAAATGAAAAAATTGCAATGTTAAAAAAAAATTAAAATTTCGTGAATAATTATGGAACAAGGTTCGGTGATCTCTTACAAATGATTACATGATTTTTCTCTGAAATGTTTACTTTCTGGGATAAAATGTTCGAGTGTATATTACTTGTAAAATAGATTAATTATAAATCAAATTTATTATCTATTTCAGTAAAACAAAACTCCTATAGTTCGCAACTAAGCTGTCTACTGTATCAACACGTACTGATATGTGCTATCAATTTATCCCTGATAACAAAAATTAGGATTTGCGAACTATAATATAGACACAAAAATTAAATAGTATTAACATTAAATGCAATGTTATCTTACAAGTACATATATTGACAAAATATTCAGACTTGTCTTCTCCTAGCTAAAATACAAAATGTGCTGTCTGATTCAAATAATTATCTTCATTTGTTTCTGAGGGGGAGAAGAAAAGAAAGAAGAAGAAGAATTGATATTATCAGAGGATTGTTATATTTTCGTCCTCGTAAGAATTTCATTCCTGATCCTGACTTCCAGGAAATCTTAAACTAACTCCAAACATGAAAAATAAATGGTCCCAAATTTACCAAAATTTAGATAGTGATTGGAGAGGGGAAAAAAATACAGATGCCTTTCTCATTGATCCCCTATATGAAAATTTAATCAGTAGGAACCATTCGTCGAATCCCAAATTGCATGCATCAAATCTCAACAATATCAAATTTAATATATAAAATTACGCATTGTTTCAAAAGATGGGTTTCTTGTTTACCTCTAGAAATCGACAAGTAGCACCGAACAGAGTTTGTCTCTTTGATCGAGCTCGGAGCTTATCTTCTCTAACGCATTCATGGGGAAGAGATATCATCCGAATTCTCAAATTTATCGCGCTTTTCTTTGTGGTTCCCTTTTGTTGATTTTCTCTTTTCAGTGTGTGCGTGTGGGTGGGTGTGGGTTGGAGGTGTTGGATGGTTTACGAAGTGGTATGGTATGGCGCGTCGGATCTTTTATCAGGAATGGTGTCAAAGAGGAGGCGCGAGAGAATGGATAAATGTTTGCTTGTGAAAGTAGTCTCCGTTGGAGTGAATCGGATTGTATCGTTTTTATTAGAGGCCACTATTATTATAGTAATGATTGGGGAATAAATAAAGGTTCTTTTTCTATGTTGTAAGGGTATCTTTCAAAATTTGGAGAGAAAAGACGGAAAATAAAATGAAAAGGGGTGTTAATTGTCTTATACCTCAAATTTAAATGTAATATATTAAAAACAAAAGAATACAATGATTTTTCTAAAACTAAAATTTGAAAATAAGAAGCATATATTTCTTTTCCTCTCTTTCCTTCACTACTCATCATTTACCTCTCGGAACCAAATCCTTTATTCCTTTTATGTTTAATTAAAATTACATATTTCTAGCCTCTGCTTGGTTGTATTAACCAGATAACTAGCTGTCCTTAATTATTTATTCTAAAAAATGGTTGAAGTTAATTCTAACTCAAGCAAGCCGGTTAAAATTCGAATTCGACACGAGTATACTTATTCTCTTTTAGATAACACAAAACTAAAGTTCATTTTGTAACAAATTTGCACTATTGAAAATACGTCGGGGTACTTTTACAAAGAAAAGATATTTAGAGGACTTAGAAATTTATAAAAGAGGACAAATCACCATATTTATTTTCGTTCATCACCGAGCATTAGCAAATCTAAAAAGATTTAGTGGATGGAATATGAATAGTTGCTCAAGGTAAAGTTTACTAGAGGGTCTCAAAAAAATTATGATTCAAAATTTGGTGGGCACTATATCGTAAAGAGCATGTTAGACTTTTTCTTTGAGGCTGTGATTCGAAAATTAGTAAACTAAGGCTTCGAAAGAACAAAAAAATTAGAAGAAGATATAATTGTCAGCATATATATACATATATATATATATATATATCCCTCAAATTTTATTTCTTAATAAGAAGCTTTTTCCTCTTAAGTTTATTTGTTCAATAAATTTCACAATTTAATTAATTGAAATAAATACTAGAGTCTAATATATGGGACAAATGAAATCAGTCTCGCTCGACCATTTCCATTTTCAAATTCAAACAATTGACCTAAACTGTTCAATATGTTTTTCATATTAAAAATTTATAAAGAAAAACTAATTTATATATATTTTATCCATTTTTTTACTATTTCTTCGGTATTGTAGAAAATCTATAATACAAGAATCATGGACTCTCCAATATCATTGATTTTAAAAAACAAAAAGAAAAATAAAAATATATTTCCTTTGTTGTAATTTTTGACAAAATGGAGCACATCTTGAACCATTTTAGTTGTTAAAATTTTGCACTATTGAATGAAATAAAGCGTAGCACGTGAGGAAATCAAAGAAAAAGCGAAGTCAATGGTTCAGTGAATGGCATGTTGCCTGTAGCTGTTACATACTTACATTGGTTGGGGTTGAAAACGAGTCCTTTTCTATTTAGAAGATTCCTTTTATCTGGTAGGTCCCGAGAGTGCTCACTGGGTATTGAAATATCATAAATTTCCAAATAGCACTATCTCTTTTATCTAACGGATCCACTAATTTATTGGTAGCTTGCCATTAACTAATGTTTTGAAAATAAGACCGGACCGGATTGGCTGGTTATATCTCTTTTTTCTAACGGATGCCCTAATTTATTGGTCAATTTTCTTTAATAATCTTGAAAGTCAGTACAGTATACTCCCCACAGCCTAAAAAAAATTAAATAAAAAGGAAAAACGAGAGGGATGAGTCATGACGACCGTCTTTGATGATGCAACGTACCAATGGATCCGATCGATCCACAGACCGCCATTCAATCATGAAATTGAACCATGGTGTACTTGTTTGTTAAAGTGAGCAATTCTAAGATTATATATTGGCGGTTTTAATAAATTATAACACAAAGTGAACTGCAAAAACAATCCAGCAGATTTATATGTACGAATTGTTAATGCATCTTTTGAAAACCCATATAAGTGACTTAATCTCGCCACATATCATATTCAGAATATACTGTCGATTTTTATGACTTTGCGACCTAACATAAAGCTACTCACAAGAGTTGGAACTTTGAAATGCATTTTATATGCATGAAAATTGATATATCTTTCTAAAATTCGAACAATATTTGATGGACAACTGTTAATTTTTGTGACCCAACAGCTGTTTTAAATATGCTGTAAATGTATTCCAGCAGAGGACTTGTATACTGTATTAGAAAAAAATCTAATGGACATCCTTAATTCTTATTTCATGTATTTGTAATAAAAAGATACAGGATTATGGTTTTGATCAAAATGATTTTCACATGAGATTTTTTCATTTCATTTTATTAGAATTGATTTTCGGGATGTCGTTACTCGTTAGTTCTACTAATATGAAAATTCCAAGCAAATGAAATGAAATCCGTTTATTTTGATTAAAAAAAAATCTAATGAATTGAATTCCCCGTGCACAATAAAAAAAGGTGGTTTTAATTAGGCATACGCCTATTTTTACTTAAATTAATCTGATATCCACTTTTGGCACATAAAATGCGGTTGAATTGTTGTAGCGAAAATAGTTGAGGATAAGTACTAACAAACAACCAATAATTAGAACTGTCCAAGCAAATAGTGACTCCAAACCAACATAGTAATGTTTAAATTCTGGGTCGGCAAGCAAACTGAAGTTGCAAATCATACTTCTCTGATTATCTACTTCTGTCACCTTCTTACAAACAGACCACTTTCCAATATTCCCTATTTCATGATAACTGACCTGATAGTTTCCCAGTGTTAATTCCTTAAGTTTGTACTTTTGTTTATAATTTGGGGAAAGGCCAGGGGAAAACAAAAGCTACTCGATCGTAAATTGCTGCTTTTTCATTCAGAGTGAAAACCTTATAAGAATAATTTTATTAAAAATTTTTAATACCTCTATTATTCTTTACCTGCAGTATAATTTTATTTTTGAAATATAATATCCTAAACACTGCTAAAACAGTCATTAGGTCATACAATATATTAGTTTCTTTATTTACACGCATATATTTACGATTTTTCTGTGATCGACGTGAAAATATTTCGAATGTTGAGTTTTCAAATTTATATTCATATTAAAGCAAAGATAAATTAACCATCATAAATGTACGTATACGTTCGTGTAAAGAAAATTATATATACCGCATATTGCATTTTAATTATTTTTAATTTTTAATTTTTAATTTTTATCATTTAAAGTAGTAAAACCATGACGGAGACATAAAAAATTATAAATCCTCGTTAGAAAATTTATATTCCGTTGTCTCATTTGGAATGTGAACTAAGCTAGCTTTTCTGAGGAAAAAAAAAAGAATGTGAACAAAGCTACAGTAGGATATTCACGTGAGCACTGTACATAACTAAATAATGATAATTTATCAAAAAAAAAAAAAATGGAAAAAACGTTCGGATTAACGTCATATTGTTGATAATTATTTGACCAATCAAAAAGCAAACAGTTAATAGAGGCCTATCTCGTCCTCTTGCTTATAAACTGACAAAGCATCCCGTTCTCTCTTTTCTTAATTTATGTAATATAATATGTATCAAACAATTATGCACACAAATGCATATAAGCAACTTGGTCGACTAATTTGCCGCCAGACCGACCATAACTGTCCGATCAAGAAAATCAAGGGGCCACTTTCCTTTTGGAACTCACAAAACAAGATTAGTTAACTAAGAGACACAATTTACTAAGTGCCGAGTGCTGCAATGGCGTTTCTTTCCCGATATGTGGATTTAGTTTTGATCAGTTTGATATAGCATTGAACAACCAAGTGCTCGAGTCTTTCAAAATTTTGTTCGGAAAAAAAAATAATATTTTTTTAAATATATATTAATGGTTCAAGACTCCAAGTTATTTTTAAATTAAATTTTCAGAAAAGATCCAGCGGTTTTGAACCTGCGATCTTACATTAAAAATACATTACTCTATACTACTAAACTAAGAACTGTTTATTACGACCAAACTAAATGAATACTACTTTTTATACTATGCCATTCGTTTTACATCTTTGGAGTTGAAAAATGAAAAATGTGTCAAAATACCATTAGGTTTGTAAAAATAAAGTCAGTGATCTAGAAAGAAAGCTAACTCAAATGATATATATGTAATAGAGCGCATAAATTTGGCAAGGGATGGAAGGAAAAATTTACGAACCAACAAATCCAGCCTTATTCTTATCCCTATTTTGAGAATATAAGATATTGAATTTTCTTTTTATCAAACGATTGTACATTCAGGGCCAACTGTTTTCATTACGTAAAAAGTTCTTTGAAATTCTAGCGCCATTACTAATATTATTGAAGATATTTTTATATGAATAAAAAAATTGCAGAAGTGCATGATGAAGACCCAGCGGTTAACATTTTCTTCCGAGTACAAATTTGAACTTAAAGAACATAGGAGCAATAAATAATGATATCAAAGCTGACCTTGACAGACTTTGTCAAAGTTTTTTTTTTAAAAAAAGAAAAGAAAAAAAGAACAGAAAACGTACCCAATCAATGGTGGGTAGATAAAATTTTATACTTCAACAAAATAAAAATCGACATCTCTATAAAAATAATTTAATAAATAAAATTCGTTAAAATTATAGATGAGAATTCTTCATATATGTGATTTATTTCCAAAAGAGTATTATTATAAGGAAGTTTCTCCTATGTGTTATTGTGTTTTCTTTCCAAATACAACACACAATTATTAAGCGATAAATTTCTTTCTATAAAAATAAATGAGTCTGTAAACTTATATCCATCGGCCATCGCTAACATCTAGCCATTGATTTAGTTTCTTCTCCCTCAGACTTATAAAAGATTCAACAAAATGAGCATATAAAACAAAATAAAGTGAAAAAAATACAACACAATAACAAGTTAAATATATATGCTCCATATGAACATATACAATAAATAAGGTTATTAAATACAGCAAATAAGTTGAACAAAATAAAAATTGAACATATAAACAAACAAGTTGAATAAATATAATAACAAGATAAACAAATACAATGAGCAATTTGAAAAACAACGAATAAATTCTAAAATATAACAAACAATATATTAGATACATTGAAGAAATTAAACAAATAAAATAATCAAAATAAACATAATAATATATACAATAAATAAGTTAAACAAAACACTAAATAAGATAAACATGTACAAAAACAAGTTGAACAAATACAATAATCAATATGAACATATATAATAAATAAATTGAACTAATACAACGAATAAGTTGAAAAAGAGCAAGTTTAACATATATAAAATAAAAATTGAACAAATAAACATACAAAGTGTGAACACATATTGATGTGTAGCTAATAGTACCCTAAAATAACCTAAAATATACCGCAAGCATACGGTAATTTGTTGGTATAGTCGGGTGTCGATTTCCACAGGAACGGTTCAATTGAGTATTAAGTTTACCTTTTCACAAAATCTAGGTCGGTAAAATTGAATTGGTTTTGCTTTTAGAACAATAACAAAACAGGGCAGCAAGCAAAAAACTAAAACAAGGGTAAAGAAGTAACAATTTTGGTGGTTTTCTAGTAAATTATGGTAATAAAACATCCTAGGGTTTCTGTCATCACCTTGGTTAGGCTTCGGGCCGTCAACGTGTGCACTTTCGCGTCACACGTTGACTTGTACTGGACCAGTCTGATCTTGTGCGACCCGCACAGGGACAAACTAATACAATACAGCCCTTAGTTGATGGTGCAATTCATGATAATTTGATTTCTAACGGTATGGGGCAGATCTAGCCGGACTTGGACTCCCTAAACCGCAACCGTCGCATGTTGGTTATGGTATCGTGACCGGAACCTAGTCTAACACCCCCACTAGGCTAATTAACCCTCAACTTTCGTGTGTTGACTTAATTATCCTAAGTCCACAAGTTGGTTTACTAAGGTATCCAACCGACTTTCGCCTAATTAGAAATCTTCTCCTTTTGGGTTACAAATTGGTCACCTTTCGGCTCCTAACCTACCTCAAGTCGCCTATTCGATTCAATCAATTAGTCTACACCTTTAGCCAAAATCGAATGTGCGCATTCACCTAATAGGAGGTTCAACACAATCAATCAAACACAAGCAAGCATAATCAATAAACAACCAACAAGTGATATACCATAGAAATCAAACATCAAGTCATTACATCAATCCTAACCTTGGTTCCAACATATCCCTAGAAAGTGATACAATCTCCATGGAACCAAAGAGAAGGAAGGAGGAAGGCAAAGTCCCTGTTCAAGTCTCTTCCTTGGCTCTAGATCTGAGATATGACAGTTTGGATCAAATGATGGTCGAACTCTGGTCGGAATCTGTCTCACCAGGCGAAATAACCCTCTGTCCAGCCCGCACGGGATCATGTCCAGGCCGCACAGAGGAGGAAAAAGATGGATTTGGGTCATTTTTCATGGGGGAGCCGCCTTTTAGGTGAGAGAAGGTGAGGATCCCTAAAATCTGCGCTTTGAACGCCTTAAATAGGCGTGGGGCCAGGGTTCGGAGTCTCATGCGGGTTGGACAGGCTCTGGTGCGGGTTGGATGGGCCAGGAATGAGTCATCTGGCCCATATTGCTGTCTAGTGCGATCCAGGCCGTATGGAATCTGGTGCAGGCCGCATCGAAGCTTCTGTGCATGTCTTTTGGACCAAATTTCACCAAATTCTTTACAAGTCCCTACAAAATGTAAATAAACCCAAGAAGTATCAAAATTCTACAAATATAAACTGAAATAAACATAAAGTAAAGGTATTGAGTTACAATTTAGGATAAAGTAAAGATATATATAAATTAGTGATATCACATATAATAGACAATTTGAACAAATAAAATTAAGAAAGTAAACAAAATTAAATACAACAAATAAGATAAACAGATACAACAAAAAATTGAACAGATATATCTATTAGACACTTATTTAGTATTACAAATAAATGACTCTCTTATTATATTATTAGATCATATATTGAATGGTGTGGATCGGCCATTTCGAATCAGATTCAAGAGTTTGATCGCAGCTCGCGGAAGACTTTGTGAGTTGCAACTGACCATAGCAAAACTCTCTCTATATATATAAAAGCAAATGAAATATGCTTTTGCACAAAAATATGGGAATTGCTTTCCATCATCCCTATGATTCCCATCATCCCTATCATCGCTGGAATCCTCATTAATTATCCAACACCCTCATTAATAGAAGATCAGGAGATGATAAGGATGATAGAATCCAGGGGATGAAATCCAACATAATTAACTTGTTTTCTATTTTTGTCTATCGTCCCACATTCCCTACACACGTTGTCCCATTTTCTAACTATTCTAGTTAATATTTATAAATGTTGAAGTTAATATATATAACTGTTATAGTTATATATATTAAATGCTCTAGTTAATATATATAAATGTTGAAGTTAATATCGTAATTGTTCTAGTTATATACATTAACTGTTATAGTTAATATATATAATTGTTGACGTTAATATATATAAATGTTGAAGTTAATATATAACTTTTGAAATTAATTTATAACTATTGAAGTTAGTATGTAAATGTTGAAGTTAATATATAACTGTTGAAATTAATATATAACTGTTGAATGGAGCAAAACAGAAGGACGGAAAATGAGAGCGTTGGATTTCCAAAAACGGAAACAGAGAGACAGAGGGAGTAAATAGCGCTGGGATGATGAGATTCACGCATTTTCTGTCATTAATGAAGTATTATCCTCATTAATGACTGTTATTCTCAGGGGATGATGGGGATGATCCTTATCAGTCCTGCAAAAATATTATGGTGAAAAATCTTATACCACACGTTTAGTACGTGTCATAGACTCACTAACTAAAATTTAAACATTTATATATAAGTTGCTTGATGAATTATTATTAATTTAAGGTTGCTGTAAGTGTTGCACAAGTCTATTTAAATCGTAAAGAATATAATTTGAGTTTTCAAATTTTCATTTTGGATAAGCATTGCATAATGTATTGGTGGTAAAGATAATTCCTGTGCTAGTAAGTGGAGACAAACGTCGAAGGGAACGAGATCATCAGCAGCCGTTTAAAACGACTGCTGAGCGGTTGTTTTGTTTTTTTTATTGTTTTTTTTTATTTTAAAATTTAAATGGAGAATCCAAACCGTTCAACTTGTTAAATTTTACCGGCGATGCGTTTTCATATAAGTTTTATAAAATTTGAAGTTGATTTGATAGTAGATTAAGCGGTCAACAAATGAACGTATTAGAATTAATCTAACCAGGTCCGTTCATTTGTTGACCGCTTAATCTAGTATCAAATCAACTTCAAATTTTATAAAACTTATATGAAAACGCATCGCCGGTAAAATTTAACAAGTTGAACGGTTTGGATTCTCCATTTAAATTTTAAAATAAAAAAACAAAAAAAAGAAAAGAAACGACCGCTCAGCAGTCGTTTTAAACGGCTGCTGAGGATCCGGTTCCAACGTCGAAGTGCCAATTGTCGCTGGAAGGTCCCGCTACCACTAAAACCCCATTATTGACAAACCCGTTAGACCGCTGCACCAGCAACTTGTGACAGGCTCTGCTATAGGAGATCTAGCAACAGAAAATCTGCAATAGCGGCAAAGCGAAAGGAGAAATTCCACTGAACACATTGGAATTTGGAAGTTTGGAACAATCGTATAAATGTTCAGCTGATGGCTACATATTTTAGACATAAGCCCAAATAAAAAGTTAACACTGAATTCACACAAACTATAGAGTGTAGACTAAATAAGGCCCATATAAGAAAGCCCAATTGTAAAATTCGAACTAATAACCATTTGTTGTGCAAGTCTTCCCCGTTGTTATGGAAAAATTGATTGTGGGCCCTAGAAGATTTTGGTTTGTTGGAAAGGATCGAAGAAAATTTTGGATATGCTTTCAGGTTTTACTATAATTAATTATTTTTATTTTAGTCCTGACGGTTTCTGACATACTTTTTTAGTTCTTCAGGGTTTTTTTTTTTTTTTTTTTTTTTGATGAAAGTTTTAGTTCTTCACTAGAAGCTGCAAATTACGAATGATGAAGAATTGAAGATCCGTTTCGGCTGTGTGTTTTAGCTGCATTAGGCCATGCTTTGCATAATAATATCGATCAACAAATACTAATATTCAAAATTTTTATTTTGGAGTGCTGTGCAGTCGACTCAACTTTTGAGTGTAACCAGTCTTATTGAAGACTAAATTTTATATATTATTTTTAAATTTTTTTTTGGCATATGAGAAATTGGTGCTATTGGGCATTCGAGAAGTTTACTATTTCTCTCTGTACAAAAGTAAAGAATTAAAAAAAAGGATTTTGTTGTATATATGAAACCTTGACTTGGATTGACAAAACACAGAATTTCAAAATTGAAATGTGAAATTATAGCATTTGCCGTTTGATACTATATATATGTGCACTTTTGATTCTATTTATATTTATCATTAATACCCTTTTTTTATTAATTAATCTCTTTTTGGTCCTTTGTTAATTTTATGTAGGATATTGCTATGTACTTTTTACATTATGCTATCGCACCATATGTTAAGGGAAACATTAGTCTCCTAAGACAAAATTAACTAAAATGTAATGATGCAACTACAGGGATCTAACTTTTAGCTATTTTATTATGTAAGGCGGACATTCTGGGTCAAGTGCTTTATAGAGCGTTGCGTTTGTTTCGAATAATTAGAGAAAAAAGTGTATTGTTCGATTTTGTAGTGTATATATACATATGAATATAGGGAATGAAAGGTGGTCTTGCTATCATTGCAATTATAATTGTGTCAAATGTAGTTGCAAGAGTTTGCGGAAGAGTTAATACAAAACTAAAAGCAAAAAAAAAAAATTAATAAAAAAAATAAAGTGGGAATCTAGCTTCCACTAAAACTTGTTTGCAACTTGCAAGATAACAAAATAGACCTTTTAGATGGATGTTATTTCAACAAAGAAGCTATTGAGCCGTTTCTTCTGAAAGAATTAAAAATGCCATGCATGAACGCAAGTCCCTACAAGCTGTACTAGGGGTGGGTAACGTGGATAACGGAAGCGGAATGGACCGTTTCGTTTTCTGTTCTGTTTCAGTAAACGGTATGATCGAAACGATTCGTAGTCATTCCGTTTCAATGAAATTCCGCGGAACGGCTATATTTACACTGTATTTCACACAAATGAATCACGAAACGCATTCCGTTTACCGTTGCGAAACGGAATGAAATTTCATTCCATAATATGTTCCATATGGACGGAACGGAACGGTTTCGCGTATAAACGGTATACCGCGCCCACCCCTACCTACAGCACAGAGTGATTTGCGCTGCTCCGCTTCAAAATAAAGAATTTATTCTATTTTCAATTTTTCTCAGGATATTTCATCCATTTAAGGACTTAGTGAAAATACTCGAGCTGTTAAAAGAAAACCTATTAAAGGACTTTGTGGTAATTGGATTATTGGACAATCCAATGTATTTATTAATTTGTATGAGAAAACAAAAATATGTCTGTTTCTTTAAAGAAAAAGAATAATGCAGCTTTTCTACCCAAGAGTTTTCTTCAAGGTTAATTTTCGTCTGAATTTCCTGACAACGCCATCATCTTGGTTTGTACTTATCGAAGCAAAAAATTGAAATATACAGTAATTAATATCAACAAAGTTCAAAAGGGAAACGGCAGAGGAAGACTGGCTATATATATATTTTTTAAAATTTATATATTATTTTATTTTGCATTTAAGTTTTTTGAGGAAGAGGCCTTTTGGTATTCAAACTACTCTCAGAGAAAGCCTTCTGGCATCATCATACTAGGGAGGTGTGCATTCACTTGTCATTGAATGCTTTAGAAGATAGAATACTACCTTTATCAGCCTCAAAACCTAACTGTGCTGGCATTTTGATTCTCTCTTTCATGTCATTCATCCTCAAAGAAAGCACAATGTTAGAGAGAGAAAGGAAGAGAGATGGCACCTTCCAAAGATGCTCCCTTGTCCTACAAGCCTGGGAGTTAAGCTTTTTCCATGGTCTAAAGGATTGAAGAAAATTGCATGTTTGTGTGTGCCTTGACAGTGATACCCTTCACTAATCACCAAATCCTTATGTTCAATCCTTAATTTGTTTATGTTAGTTGAACCATTAATTAATTATTTAACTCTATATGTGTAATTAATGTAATAGCTGGTATTTGAATTGAGCTGGTAATTTAAATAAACTACATATGTTACTAACACCAATTAGTTCATGCCAATTGCCAACGCATGTCAAGATTAAAAAAATGCATTAGAACGATTTTAAGCTACGTAAGAGACCAGATATCACAGCTATATATACTTTTCACGTTATTATACCTTGCCATATTACGTAATAACTTGAAAAAAATTTTTTTTTTGAGAAATGAATCACACAATTAAGTTTTGTTGTCTTTTATATATGTACAATCCGCATATATGAAAATATGTATAAAGCATAATATATATTATATATGTACTAATTAAATTGAAGCTTATTGCATCTGGTACAGAATGAGATTCTATATCACGTTGTGCTTTCACCTATTATATACAATGAATGAATATATTAGGACAATGAACTAATAACATAAGTTTGATTTCAACTTAATTCAGGTCACTTAGTTTACAAATATTCATCTCTATTTTTTGCTAATATAAATTTTAATAGTTTTTTTAGCACATATCTCATGGATTAATTAATTCATCATATGAAGATTTGGAGGGGTATGTCAGCAAAAATCCTCTCTTTATGTTTTTCCTTTTGAATCTCATATTTTTCTTTTTGTCTTTTTCTTTGCCACGCTCGGAAGGTTAATTTTTTCTTCTTTCATCAAAGAGGACATGCATGATCAGATGAATTTAGGAAGTACACTAATGGAAAGTAAAAGCGCTCTTAATATAATTTTTTTACTGGCTCTTTTACGTTGTAACATGCATCTTGAAAAAGAAAAGCATGCTTTCAGATTGAGTGTTTTCTTTTCTTTCTGTCCCTTACTCTCTGTTCTTATTTTATAACATCATCTTCACAATTAGTATACAAGTAGTAGATTATTTTACAATGGATGATTTAAAATTTTGACAATCATAAAAAAGAATTTTAGTATTTTAATCCAATATTTTGAGACGTGATTTAAATATTATGCATATCGACCATACGTATATAAAATAAATTGTAATGATCCTGTTTATATTTAACTAGAGGAGCATATCAAGCTTCGCTCAATGTAGATATCTACAATAAGAATATTTTTATCATGTTTCTATAGTTTAATTATGTTCATTTTCGGATATATGGTTAAGATATATATATCTTTAGAAATATAGTTTAGTTGTTGTAGGTTTGATTTGATTAAATTTAAAAAGTTTGGTCAATTTAAAGAAAAAATAATATGTGTGTAAATATAGTTATAGTTATCTGAAATAAAATGATTAATATGATTTATATTATGTTGATATTATTCATGAAATATAATATGTTTATAAATGACTTAAATATAAAAAAATAGATCTGATGTTTTTTTCTAATTTTCAATTGAATGAATTTAATTTATATTTTGTAAACTGAAATTAAGAATGGTGGTGAAGAGAAATTAAGGTGGAGAGGGACTCTAAGGAACACAAAAGAGATGGAGACATGATGAAAATGAAAATAGGAAGAGATCACAAAAATCAGAACAAAATAATGTGTTACCAAATTATTATCTGATATTGAACCGAGTCAGTTTTATGAGCATAACACCCGATACACAATTAGTTACAAAGTATCACATTACAGAAATCAGAAAAAATGCTATTGCACAACTATTTAACAATGCTTGGAGTGTCGGATGATATTTAACTAAAAGATCTCGACACCCACACATCTTTATTTATAACGAGGTAACATCTGGTGCTGTGCGTGTGGGAAAGAAAAAAGAGGAAAAGAGGGTTGCGCCATTTTTTTTCTGAGAAATTAGTGAAGAGAAAGGAAAAGTAGGGGTTGTGTGGCCTTCTTCTGAGACCAAAACAAAATAAAAAAAGGACGGAAGGTCTAGTAGAATTATTGTGTTTCCAATTACTCTCCACTCGCTGAAACGGGTCATATCTAGAGTTATAACAGACCGCATCATAATTTTATACAGAATATTAGTTTGAAAAAAAAAAAATTTAACCTCACAAATCAACCAATAACAAAACATGCAGCTGTATCCTTTAGTGATTTAAAAATTCTAATTAGACATCCACACATCTTTATCTATATTTTAGATATTGATATTGATGTCTTTGATGGAACATCAAATGACATTTAAATTCTATGAAACTGGTTGTGACTCATCTCAAATTTTTACTGTCACTAGAAAGACTGCTTTATATATATAAATAAATAAATGGAAAAATTGGATATAACCCCTCTAATCTTCACCAACCGGATATAACCCCCTCTAATCTTCAAAATTGAATATAACCCCCTATAATCTCATCAGTTTGGGATATAAACCCCTTTCCTTAATTTTAATAATATTTCAAATATAAAGAAAATATTTTTTTTTATTTGGACAGCATTGCCCTTACCTCTACCCCTTCTCTAAGCCCTCCTGTCTATATCAGTTCTGTTTTCTTTTTTCCATGTAATAGTTGACAGTGACGAAGAGCTTGATTAGTTGTATTCTTTCAAACTTGCTTTTGTTCTTTACCTTTTAAGTATCGACTAAAGATCTTGTGCGTTATATATTTATCTTTATTTTATCAACTTAAGATCTTGTACGCATTATTAATTGCGACAAAGCTACTGTACACAACAATAAGGCAGTTTTGAATTAACCTCGATACCCTCTAAAAATTTGGAAATGTAAATATTTTATATTCCTTATAGAACATTTAGAATCTGATACACACCATTGCAACATGGAATTGTTTGAGCGGGTAGATTGTTCAAATTTATGGGATTAGAAGTAGAGGAAAAATAGATACAATAGACTCTTCCAGAGGGTAAATGTTGCTAGTTAAGCTTGTATATCTATCTCAGTGCCTTTTGAAACACATATATGAAATCATGTTTTATCGATAATAGGAATCCGTTATGGAGGGCTCTCTGCGCTGTTTAAATAGCATAGCAGACCAAGAGAAGGATATTTCTGTCCAAATTTTAAAAAACATTTTTTTAATATTTAAAATGTGATTGAAATTAAGCAAAAGGGTTTATATCCAAAACTGAAGAGATTATAGGGGGTTATATCCAATTTTAAAGATTAGAAGGGGTTATATCCAATTTTGCCTAAATAAATTAACTTGGACATATATTTAAAATTACAACTAAAACATCTTTTTATAAGGCAGCGATCGCCAGGCATGGTGGCGCAAATTTAAATCCACCAAAAGAATCTAACATTAATTACAAATATACTAGTCACTACGAATTTTGATCGGTCAAAAGAATGAATTAATTATATAAAAATTGTTTTTTTTTATGATATATTAGTACAATTTTCCAATGTACGTATTAGAAATGTAAAGATTATATAAAGTATATACATGCATAAATTTAAATTTACACATGCTTTCACACTTTTTTGATGCATTGAATAGTTCTTGTGCACGAATCAAAATTCTGCCATCCGATGCACGACGCATAGACTTATTTACCATTGGTGCTATTTTTTTTTAAAAGCATAGTCGGGGTCAGGCCCCCTATTTTTATATTTAATATAAAATTAAAATATTAGCCAAGAGGCTATTTACAAAATTGTAAAGGAGAAATTGAAAAAAGTTACGAACCATTAGTGAAAGTTAGTAAACCTCTTAATTAATTATTTAAAATCATAATTAAGTAGTTGATGTAACCAAAACTGCCAAGCTTTTCAGCTTTAATTTCTCGTTGAGTGATCGATCAAAGAATATTATGTTATCTAGAGAGTCATTTTCGGTGATATACATAAATTTGAAGGCTTTTTATAAGAAGCAATAAAGCAAAAGAGTGGAGACTAAAGGTAAAAGTTGTGCAATTGAAACGACAATAAGAATAACATTAATATTGCATATATAGTACTAGTGTATTTAAAAATTTATGCGTGTATACGGTGTACCACGACGATTTCATTAAGAACCATCATATTCAAAGTTTTTAATAAAAATATGTACTATTTTAAAATTTTAAGAGACACGAACTTTGCCACTTTAGTTAAAAAATATTTGTACTCATGTCGGTGCATGCATGACCCCACGGAAGCATGAACCCCATTCTTCACACTGTCACAAAGGCTTGTTTCGTGACTCATTAAGGCCCCAACCCATTTTCTAATCTCAGTAAAACTAACAAGAGCCATTATGCAAGAAAAAGGAAAAAAAAAATTATTATCAAGCACCAACTCTTATAAAAGTCTACTGTCAGGTGCCACATTGACACTTTCAAAGTGCCTCTGCAAAGTTGTTTTTGATTCTCTCTATATATAGCCAATGTGATTTGAAACCATACCTTAATTACCAAGGAAATTTTATTTCCAAGAGCAGATTTGTTTTTCATGCATGATTCATGAAACAAATTGGTACCGATCGAGATTCCAATATATATATAGTTGCAGATCGCCATGACATACTTTCTTTTTCCGCCAATTTGAATTTCATATTTAAAATGACAAACTAATTAGTACTAACCAACGAATGTTGTTTTTTTTTTCACAATTACCTTTTTTTTTTATAAAACAAATGATATAATATTTGTATCACTAAATTGATACGGACATACGCGTATGGATATTATTTAATTTGCTATAACCGACTATAAATTGTTTTTGTACTCCACGTACGGACTGTAAATTTTGTCATATTTGACCCACAAATATGGCTCGTGGTATAGAAATAGAACAAAAAAACATTTTTTTTATTCGAAATTATTAAGAACATAAAGCATGTTGAAGAAAATATATATTATGATTTGTCCATAAAAGATGGCATGCACTTGAAGTTTCCTTATTTGGAACAAAGGTAGGAAGACGAAGATATGCTTGCATTAACTTCAGTGTCGTTTTCTCTATAGCCTAGACTCCAATGTGGCACAGTTTTTGGGCGAGATGTTGTTCTAGTGTGAAGCCAAGAATACTTTGGGAGAAAGTAAAAAAGAAACAAAAGAAGGAAACAACACAAAAGGAGAACGCACCAAAGAAGATCACTTTGGAAAAGAGGGGGGCACTGTAAGTCTATATACAATACAAAGGCGCTCTTTCCCATGTGAAAGAGGGGACCTATCTATGAAAGAGATGAGTTACTTTCGCTCCTTCTGAAAGAGAAATATTTAATTAGCTATTTAACAAACAAAGTTAAGATTTGATTATATATAGTGTGCTTATCTTTCTTATTCCTAGTCAGGAACTAAGTTAGCATGTTTGTTTTCATTTAAATTCAAAAGTAGCGGAGAATCGGTTCTTGGTCTAGTGACAAATATCAATACATCTTGAGTAAAATGTTATATGTTCGATTTGGTTAAATTTTTTATAGACATTTAATTTAAAAATAAGTTGAGAGGTTTGACCTCAATTTATCTTGAAAAATAAAAAAATTAAAGGTAGTGTACATGATTTTTGTTTTTTTCGAAGTAACTTTAGTTGGCGCATGTGTTGAAGTCGTTATAGTTGATGCTAGACATCACTAACGGCGAGTAACAAATGGGATAATATTTAATTAATTAGTCTACAACTCTACATGCATGTTGGCGTGTACCAAGTATACTAATTAATTTGAAGTTTCATCTAGAGGTGGTTAAATCTAATCCAATCCAACACCAGCCCCTTCGACCAATGCAGTGCGATTCTAATTTAAATATTTTATATAACTTGACACGAGATATTAATGTGATCAGAAGTGGAGGCTTAGCAATTCTAATTGACTCTATACTGAATTTATACCCGGCCGGCTAGCTCAATTGGGTTACCAGATTAGAAGTAAGAAAAATTCATAAATGATCTCGATTACTTGGTTAGATTTCAGCTCGAGTTCTACATGATTCGATTTAAAATTTAAATCAAACTCGAGCCAGAGGTCACCATATTCGAATTTAATTCATGAACAACCCTACACTCCTAATTTGAATGTGCACATAGGACTTCCATCTATATTTCAAACTCATGGCCTTCACTAAAATAAAGATATATAGATCTATAGATCTTGTATTAAAAGTAGTTTTTTTTTTTTAAATGAAAGTTGGTCTGCATGCAATATCTAATTAATTATTTCATTTGACAAGATTGGTACTGTAAAAGTAGTTTAAAAAATGAATAAAATTTATTTATCCATGTCCTTTTTCGGGTTCCAGCCGGTATACTCTTTGACTGTCCTATAATCCCTCTCTGGAGGGGATGGAATAAAGCACAGCAGGTTTAATGATTTTTTTTTTCTATGCAACATTCTCATCTCTCTTTCTATTCAACGTATAATCAATTATGCTTGTCATTATTAGCTTGCCAGGTAGTTGTAGTATACCTTGAGATCATTCATGAGTTACATAATTCTCTCTAATTTGTCTCTCTCTGGACAAAATGATTCAGCTATTATTACATTTTGCTTTTTTACTCTCTTACAGTTCAATAGTTCAGTACATGCCTCGGGATACGGTTTACCAGTAAGACGTGGACCCACTCCGCATGACCCTTTTTTGGTTAAAATAACTGTACATGATGGTCTAGTCTGTCTATTCCATTTTTATTTAACTCCACCGATCAGATTAACCCACTTTTAAATTCGCCTGTTAGATATGATACAGATACAGATTGATATTTTGGGTATCTTCCTTTTGTTTAATTTCACCTACACTAAGTATACTATATAGACTCCTATATGAAACAGATTTATCGATGATCTATTAGGAGGTATTGGACTGATTAATTAAGGATTTTATTATTAACTTTGTATCTTTTCTAGAGCCCTATGAAAATTTCTGCCATGTGGACCCAATTTATGCAAAATACCGATGCATAAAATGAACTTTCTTAACAAATATTACATCACAAAAATAGTATTTTATAAAATTTTTTATTGTTACTCCGACTACTATCAATTTAAGCTAAAGGTTGACAACTGTTTCTAAGATAATGTTAATATTATTAACAACAGTTTAGATATTTTTAATATTACTGTTGCTGTACTTTATAACGAAAACTAATGGAATATTAATTATTAATTTATTATTAATGTAATTTTATTACTATCACTAAGGAAACTAGTTACACATGTCCATGACTTCTCTGTTTATTTTTCATTTCTTCCACAATTGCAAAGCTGTCTTGCAATACATTTTCTGCAACAGGCTTATGATAATAGATAAGTTATAAAAAGGTAAACAATAATTTAATTTTCTTTTCGCATGCTGATGTAGGACTCGGCCTTGAAAAATTTAAAAATCAAGCCCACACCCCACACAGTCAAGCCCAACCTTTTGAAACATCTACTTTAACTAGCCCCCACTTTATTTTTTTCCTGCTCTTTTTGAATTATAATTTTCATGCGTATCCTCTTACAAATCTTCCTTTGCATACTTACTAGCCTATCATTGTGTATAGTTATCTTGTATTAGTATAATTGTAGCAGTATGAGCTCTTCAAAAGAGACACATTCATAATTCATCTACTATAAGTCTATAACGCATGTACACATTAGCATATGATTCTAATGATCTAGTCAATTTATGCACGTTTCATAATGAATAAGACAAGCGTCATTTGGGAAAAAAGAAACAAAAAATGATAAAATCACCTCGTAAATTTTATAGCCTAGAGGTCTATAGATACTTTCAAACGAAAATATCACTTGTGATTTCGCATAAGCGAATGAAACATGAAGTTCACAAGAAAGGAAGCAAATATATATATATCCAACTTTTACACATAAACACAATTAACTCTTTCATTACAAAACAACTTAATAATTTCATCACAAATTAGTCGTTGTCATTACTAGTCATATCCTTATTTTATCTCAAACATTGTAGTACAAATCAGACCTTATAGCCATCCTAAATCTTGTCTTCAATTGAGCACAAATCCGACCTTTTAAGCCGCCTCTAATTTTAAGTCAAATTTAATTCACATTCGATCTTACTAGACATCTTAATCTTATTTTGAACTAAATAAACCACTGACCTTACCGCGCTTATTGGAAGTTCCATACTTCCATTACTCCCAACCTCCATGCATGATACATGTGTCTTTAATCCTAATTTATCATCCCTCTACAAATTAAGCAAAACTATTCGTTTTTTTTCCAAACAAGTCCACTACAAACCAAAAATTTACATTCAAAACAATATATAGACGAAAACGTACTTTATTTTAGTGGAAATAAGATGTAAAAGAGCACGGATTACCTGAAACCTAATTGTTATGTAGGCAACACACATTAGAGTATATTTTACAGCTGCACCCTATAGCGTTTTTTTTTCCCAGTATCCCCATATATAGGCACCTGAAACTTTTCCTTTCTGGTTGCCACCATGATTCTCGGCTGTATGAACTTTTACTGGTGTTTACTGACTTTCTTTGATTGTCTACCAATACCACATCTCCCAATCGATCTTCAACAACACACACACACGCACACACAAAATCATCTCTCCCAATTCCCAAGTGCCGTTCTTAAGTAACAATTTACAGTTGAGTCCTCGACAGTATCAGTATTCTTTCCGGGTGTCACTACTCGTTATGTTTTCTCCTTTTTCATGTATTAATTAGCTGCACATAACTATTTGGTGGTTTTGAAAAGATAATTATATGTCAATAACGAACACAGCTGATTACCAAGAGATGATGTTTTATAAATATTTTTAATAAGAATCTGATGTAACTGTAACCCCTTTTTTTCTTGCTTTATATAGACTTTTGTTGATAATTTGATGTATTTTAAGGGTTAAAATTAAAATTGGTTTGATGTAAAGTCCTCCACATATCTCAAATTCTCAAAATCCAACGGCCGCTCTCTCCAAACTCAATTTAAAAACCCCCTCTCCCTCTTATCTTTCTCTGATTCTCTCACATACACACCCATCCGTCTCTTTTTGCCTTTACTAAAGAAAAGCCCAACAAAGCCACTGCCCCAAATCTCACACAGCTTCTCTGCATCTCCATCTCACTTGATAGAGAGAGAGAGTGAGAGAGAAAAGCACTTCTTCCACAAACAAAAAGAGAAGAAGAAAGAGGAAACGGGTACATAGAACCTATTCCTCCTCTCTTCTACGTGAAGCCTCCCTCTGATGATTATCCTATGAAGTTTCCTAGATTCCCTCACGTTTTCACTTCATAAGCTCTTCTCCAAATCTGCCAAAACACATTTGTTCTACCCAAATAAAGATGAAACCTACTTCTCTCCTCCTCCTACTATCCTTAAGCATCTCTAGTCTTATACACAGCGTCATCTCCAGTTCACTTCTCCATGGCGATGCACTCATTTTAATATCACTTAAAAGAGCTCTCGAGTGCAACATCCCACAATTTGACACATGGGTTGAGTCGAATCCCAGCTCAGTTTGTTCATGGTTCGGCATCCGGTGCGACCACGGTCGTGTTACCTCCCTCGACATATCAAACCTGAACATCTCGAGTTCTGTGGCACTTAACATCTCCGGTCTTGATGCGGTTGTGAACCTCACCATAGCTGGAAACAACCTCGAGGGGATTGTAAGTATCTCCAATATGCATAACCTTAAGTACCTCAACATTTCTGCAAACCAATTCAACGGTGATCTGGACTGGGATTATGCAACCTTGCCTAATATAGAAGTGTTTGATGCCTATGATAACAATTTTACAGCGTCACTGCCACTTGGTGTTACCAACTTGATGCATCTGAAGTATTTAGACCTCGGTGGTAACTACTTTTATGGGAAAATCCCAGTGAGTTATGGTGCAATGCCGGTTTTGGAGTATTTGTCGCTGAATGGCAACGATTTGCAGGGGCCAATTCCACCTGAACTGAGCAACATCACCAGCCTAAAACAGCTCTATTTGGGCTATTTTAATTCCTTTGAGGGTGGAATCCCAACTGAATTTGGCAAGTTGCATAACCTGGTGCATCTTGACATATCAAGTTGTGGGATTTCGGGTGAAATCCCGCATGAAATCGGAAATTTGGCATCACTTGACACGTTGTTTCTGCATACCAACCGTTTATCAGGTCACATTCCGACATCACTTGGTAACTTGAAAAATCTCAGCTCTCTTGATTTATCAAACAACGGGCTAACTGGAGAAATACCCGGTGAATTAGCTGGTCTAACTCGGTTAACCCTACTTAACCTCTTTATGAACCAGTTACGTGGGCCCATGCCAGAATTTCTGGCTGATTTGCCCAATTTGGAAACACTCCAATTGTTCATGAACAACCTAACAGGACCAGTACCGGCCCGACTGGGGGCCACAGGACGCTTACACTTGCTTGATATTTCATCCAACAGGTTAACTGGTACAATTCCAACTAGCCTGTGCCCTTCTAACAATCTCAAAGTCCTGATTTTGTTGAAAAATTTCTTATTTGGTCCCATTCCTGAGAGCTTGGGAAGGTGTTTGAGCCTTGTTAGGGTGAGACTTGGGCAAAATTACCTAAATGGGAGTATACCTCAAGGCCTAATATACTTGCCCAATTTGAACCTGTTAGAGTTGCAAAACAACTTCCTAACTGGCCCTTTGTTAGAGAACACAAACGCTAAGCAAGGCCAGATCCAGCTGGCTCAGTTGAATCTTTCCAACAATTTGCTTTCGGGGCCGATTCCTGCTTCAATTGCGAACCTTTCATCTTTACAAGCACTTTTACTGGGTGACAACCGACTTACTGGCCCGATACCAGGTTCAATCAGCCAGTTAGACCAATTGGTAAAACTTGATTTGAGTGGTAATGAGCTATCAGGTCAGATTCCACCAGAAATCGGGCAATGTGTGCAACTTGCTTATCTTGACCTTAGCCAGAATGAACTGTCCGGTCGAATACCGCCAGAATTGGCAGGAATTAAGATCTTGAATTACCTGAATTTATCAAGAAATCATCTAAATGAATCAATTCCGGCTTCCATGGGTGCAATAAGGAGCCTAACCTCAGCTGATTTTGCTTTCAATGACTTGTCGGGCCCAATACCACAGACTGGTCAGTTAATTTATTTAAATGTCTCAGCATTTGCCGGCAATCCCCATTTGTGTGGCCCAAGCATAAATAACCCATGTAATTACACTGCTGCACCTATCAGCCTCAGGCGGGCCCCATCTGATTATAAGCTGGTATTTGCTCTTGGCCTCCTTGTCTGTTCTGTGGTCTTTGCTATAGCAGCCGTCTTACGGGCTAGGTCATACAGGCATGGTGCTGGACATGGCGCTACATGGCGCCTCACTGCATTTCGCAAGGTGGACTTTGAAGTAACAGACGTCCTGGAGTGCATGAAAGACGGCAATGTGGTTGGCCGTGGCGGAGCTGGTGTGGTCTACATGGGCCAGACCCGCAGTGGATCGGCAATAGCTGTCAAACGTTTAATGGGTTTCGGGTCAAATACCGTGCATGCACACGACCATGGGTTTAAGGCTGAGATCAAGACCCTGGGGAACATTCGTCACCGCAATATTGTACGGTTGCTGGCTTTCTGCACGAATCACGAAACCAATGTGCTCGTTTATGAGTATATGCCGAACGGCAGCCTAGGCGAGGTGTTGCATGGAAAAGGAGGCAGGTTTCTGGCGTGGGATCGCCGGTACAAGATTGCACTGGAGGCGGCCAGAGGATTATGTTACCTGCACCATGACTGTAGCCCCATGATAGTACATAGGGATGTGAAGTCAAATAATATATTACTGGGGGAGAATTTTGAGGCACACGTGGCAGATTTTGGACTGGCCAAGTTCTTGCAGGATGGTGGGGCCTCCGAGTCCATGTCAGCTGTTGCAGGCTCCTACGGTTATATTGCGCCAGGTAACTCATATTTACATTTTCTGTCTTCCTATTTTTTGGTTCATTATTGACAATTGAGTTTTTACAGTAACAAGTAATGCTAAGGAACAATGGATCGGTTGTGGCAGCCATTCTGTATTTCTATTTGTACTGTAGTAGTAGTAAGCGTGATTCATATACATTCGAATTTCAAAATGAAGTTAAACCTGAGAATATATTTCTCATGATAATTAATTGATACTAAACTCTATTCAACATACTTAGAGTCAATGCGTTACACAGCGTAACTTAAGAATGTAATTATTTTGCATTAGAAAGATACCACTTTGACAACCAATAAACCACTGGATAAAGATTATTTTGGATATCTGTGAAATTTATTTTCAATTGTCCTTGTCATTTTATGAAGTCAAGAAAGCTGAAAAATTATCAGCACTAACGACAGAAACTTTCTTCCTGTTTAAGCGCAAGTTTCAAACGCACATACTAGGATACAAAACATGTGTTGCTTGAAATTCTTTGAGGATCTTTTTTGTTCTAGATATAATGTGCTGTTCATTTGCCAGAGGTCAAACTCCAAGTTAATTTTTCAGTCCTTTTACGAATAGGCCCACAAAAATAGACAGAGACTACACGTATCAATGGGTCCCTTTGCCACTGGCCATTCAATTTCACCACAATCCTGTTTCGATATCTGAGAAAACGGTACATAGGAATTGCAATCAAGTCCAATGTGACACTTCTGACACGGAACAGTGGTGCCCGTATTGGCTTTGGTGAAAGCGACTCGTAGAAAGTAATTTATTCTTTACTATATTATACTAACTACATTAAATTTTTCTCCCAATCTCACTCCAATTAATTGCCAGATCAAGGCGAATTATCTATAAATTACATATGGCCAGTAAAAGATTTTTCTTTTGCATATTTATTCCGATACAGTATGCCTTGAGTTGTTTGCGTTTTCAGTTTTCTTACTTGTGTGGTGCTTTTATCCTTTTGTAACCTGTCGAACTCTAGTTTAGATTGGTTGATTAATTATATTATCGACGATTGTAATCTGAGGCCAGTTAGATTTGTTCTTTGACCAGCATGGGCTTAGCACTAGCAACTAGGTTGAGCGCCATGGTACCTGTGTTGGAGTTACCACAAGTGGTAAGATTTTAAATTAGCCGGGGTAAATTTGCAAAGATTTTATAGAATTAGATCTTGGGATTAGGCACTGCTTGTTTTCAGGTTTAGTGTTTCAAGAAGAATGCGTGGAATTAACAATTCGTTGGTGATGGTTGATACTCCTAAACTGAGACCAAAATATCCGTAGTTTGTGTTTCATTAGCATGGGCCTAACAAAAACAAACCGAGAAGCATAGAATTCTTCTTGGAATTGCCAACTTAGTAAAATATTTGAAATGCCCAAGTTGCCAAGATTTGACCGAGGATTCACCTTGGGATTTGCATATTCTGTAAAGATATTTATATTATAATAATACATGGTATGCTAGTTTGCATTGTTTTAGTTATATACACGTAACAAATTAATCTAGACCAGCTTACTTCAACAAATTTTGCATATAATTAGGAGATTTATTTAATGACATTTGGACCTTAGAGTCACCTTGGGAACTATGAGGAGTATTTCATCTACTTTTCCATTCAAAAACAAAAAGAACTTCTCATGGTTTGTGAAAAGACTCGCTGGGTAGAATTTTGTCAGCTTCCGGTTCTGAAAAAATTTCTTTTTTTTTTGAGATAAAAGCCCGTAGGCAGTTCTGAAAAAATTTCTAATTGCTTTATTAAAGCTATTTACAATAATTTCTATGGTACGAGTCTATAGTAAACCCATGAGCGATACACTGATATTAACTTTTGTTAATTTCATTGCAGAATATGCATATACACTAAAGGTGGATGAGAAGAGTGATGTATACAGTTTTGGTGTGGTTCTGCTGGAGCTAATAACTGGTAAAAAGCCAGTAGGCGAATTCGGTGAAGGGGTGGACATAGTCCAGTGGACCAAGCGGGTCACAAACGGCACAAGAGAAAATGTGTCTCGTATTGTAGACTCTCGTTTGCGCACTGTACCAATCGACGAAGTAATGCATGTTTTCTTCGTTGCAATGTTGTGTGTGCAAGAAAACAGTGTTGAGAGGCCAACAATGCGAGAAGTGGTTCAGATGTTATCTGAATTTTCACGCCATGTTTCGAATTATGAGCCGTCCCCGTCTTCGTCTGGACCGGAACAGGCTGAGACTAGCCCTGGTAAGGAGAGTAGTACTTGTTACAAGTTGTTTCCAGACTTACTGAACTAATTAAATAATGCTCTCGGGTAGCCTAAGGTGAATAATAAATAGCTTTATTGGAATTTGTATAGTTTACTGCTTTGTACTTTTTTTAAAGAGTGCTAGGGCTAGTTTGTTTGTTTGTTTGTTTAATTAATCTAGGTTTAAGAGGGACAAGAATTAATGAGAGGTGTCTTGTTTGAGTGGTCCATGTGTACAATAGTTCCCATCATAGCATTTTGCATTCGTAATCCATGTAATCTTTAGCCACCAGTTGCTGTCATCTTCTTTTTAAAGAATTTTAATATGAGATGTTATTGCATCGTTTATATCATTGGCCTAATGGCTAGGTATGAGCTATATGTACTTTTCTCCTTTTTTGTTAATGTGACTCGCCATCATTTTGGAGGTAAGTGCTAATTGCATTTCTTTTTTTTTTTTTTGGGTTAACATTTGATGGGGTCATACTGTGTTGCTTTATAGCTTTACATTTATGTGGGTCCCGCTTCTCTTATGGTAATGTATAAAATTGGGAAAGAATCTGTTATAAAAAGAAAAAAAAATTAAACAAGTGAAATATACTTTCTGTATAAATCTCGGAATTTCAAGTCAGAGTTAACTATCACATTATTGGACTAGTAGATTTGGATCCCCCCCTTATTTAAGAAAAAAAAAAAAATAGGGAATTTGAATGCTAGCCTGTGATGAGAGGGGGTCGGCATCAAATTATTGAGCTTCTGCTTTGATGAGCATCAATGTAGTAGTGATATTTTCACGCATCCAAATATGCATATATTGCGTGGAGTAACTATGTTATATAATCTTTACAGATTGTCTTGCGCAAGTTGCCAACATCAGTCATGTTAGATTTTTTTATTTTATTATTATTATATATATTTTTTTGAATAGAGACATAATTTATATTAGATAAACAAAAGTAACCTGGAATAAAAATAACAAAAAAAATCCAAATGAAAGCGTTCCCATCAAATTTTAGCTGCAATGAGCGTGATAAAACGCATTCCCCACCATTTTCTACTCCAAGCCATTCAAGGGCACACTCGAATAATTTATTCTATATTTGGAAAGAATGATCATTAGCACAGATGCCATCTGTCATGATTTGAACTGATAAATCGTGTACAACTATAATAATTGTCAACTTGTAATCATTATAGGCTCATGCATGAACATCTAATCTGTCATATCTTAACTTTAACAAAAAAAAATATTTATCTTGAAGCCCTGAACATTATTAAAGTTATATGATTTTTCTAAAAAATTGGAAACCCAAATTAACTCAACTCCAATTATATCTATGTATTGTCATCATTTTCCCAAATAACAACATTTTGAACAGAACGAACCTTCCTCGGACAAAGCTTATTTAAAACTAATTATTTCTCAAACACAGATCTAACCATTGCAAAACTTGTTTATGCAAGATTATTCTTCGACAGCAGAAATGAGTGCTACATAATTGATACATATAACAAGACTCTGGACAGAAAAGTGGAGTATAACCACAGTAGCATTAGCAAAAGGAAAAAGTATCATTATACCTTTGGAGCAGAAATGTACATCATTTCTAATTTTATTTGGTCAAGGCATCAAAACTATCTCTTATAGGTGCAGAAGATGTTCATTTGAACTCAACAAATCATAGTCATCTTATGCAACTATGTGAGCCATTTCTCTAGCTACTTCAGTGCCCTCAAGGCAAGAAATACAGACTTTTCGACTTTACGTAATCAATTGCCAGAAGATTGAAAAAACATAATTAATGGTGATTAACACTGTTTTGGGAACCAATGAAACCTTGATCATTTTGAAATTGTTGTCCTGTACGAGCAGCTCAGACTGAGGGAAGAATGTCTATAAAAAAATTGAAACTGAATTCTGGCTAGCCTTCAAGCTTTTACAGGTTACCAATTGATGCCTAATACTGACCAGTGGCGAATCCAGATTTATTTAGATTGGGCACAACAAAAATCATTAAATTTAATAAATAAATAAATTTTACATCAAACAATAATTTAAATATAAAATGTCATTTTTAAACCTATTTTATAAATAGTACTATTAACAATCAATTTTTCCCATATGTTTGATCAACAAGATATAATAATTGGAAAATGTTAATAAACTGCAACACAAATCTTCATAAATTTTACTTTGCTCATTTAGAAAAATAAATGAATTGCTGTCATATGACCGGAGAAAAGCACAAATTTGAGTAAAATTAGAGGACACAGAACAGGACCAAAATCAAAGCTCACGTGCATTGGAAACTTTTTAATGAAAACTAGTTGATATGTGAGCCCAAAGATCTAAACCTAGGCACTAAACAAAACCAAGCGTGGGCACATCTGTTTCAGTCCCTTAATCAGTCTTTAATTTTCATAAACAGGCATGGGCATGTGCCCAGCTTGCCCCTACGTGGCTTCCCCACTGATACTGACTAGTAGGATACTTCATTACAATTGCCCATACTGTAAGAAACTAATGAAACTAATCAGGCCCATATCACTGTGATCCATTATCCATGAGTTGTAAGATAGCAAGATATCAGTAAGTTCAGTATAGTAATCTGTGACTGGTATATTAGCACTTGATTGGTACCTGAGCCATGATGATGAATCCATCCCTGCCCTTGGCGACTAATTTAATGTGGTAGTGAGTCCACTCAGCCACTTAAGCAGCCAACTGCTGAGCCTCAATGGCTTGGGTGTGCTCCTTAGGCTCAGAGATTGCATCAAAGCATCATTATAACTATGCTGAAGCTCAGAGGCCTCTCTGTCAGTCTCTTTCTTATATACCTGATTACTACACGAAGTCAAAGTAAACATACTGATATGAATTCCAGAAATTTATCAATATCCTATTAGTCTTGCTTTCTGTTACTTTTGGCCAGTAATTTATTTAGGTGAAAAGACTAATTGAATCTAAACTGTTAAACTACCAGACAAGGTCAGGTCCAGACTTAGATGACTGAATGGTGAAATTACCATATTCTCAGTTTTTATTGTTTTTCCTTATTGTATTAGCAATGATAAATTGTGTCCCTTTTGGTATTCTCCTCGATGAAAAGATCGGACTTCTACTTTACCAATGAACAAATCAAGGATCAAAAACTATAGAGAGAGTTCTAAATATGTGTCATGCCGTGTCAAACACATCATGTCTGAATGTGTGTCGTGCCATGCCATGTTAAAATGTTTCACATGTCGTGTCATGTTGTACTGTGTCTAAATTATAATTTCTTTGCTTATCTCTTTAAAGTTTCCTGCAATATTGACATCTATTGAGGCTTTCTTTGAAACTTTAAATAACTCAGAGCAACAACTACAGCCAAATAAATGATTGTCAGCTCCTTAACAAGCAAGCAGTACCTAAACTAACCAGATCATCAGATTGTCTACCATATAAGTTAAACTCAACCAAGAGTTCGTGTATAATTTGAACAAAATGCAAGTTAAGAATGACAAAGCTGGTGTGGGGTAGCTCTCTTTGAGTAAAATGTATGACCCCATTGTAGCGTACAGTCACAACTCTTTAGCATTTCACTGGTGATTAATGGCAAAACAGTGTCTTTGTAGCTTCAATCACTTAAGTACATGTCACTAATTCACTCTGAATAATCCAAATATTTGGAACATTACATTCAGTATGAAAAGAGAAGAAAAAAAATTCAGGCACAAACCATGAATTCTGAATGAAGCAAACACAACTTCAGAAAGAGTGTCTTAAACCATCATTTGCCCCTGCAAAAATCCTTATTGACCTGACTATACTACCCAAAAAAAAAAAAAAAAAGAAAAAAAAGAAAAGAAAAGAAAAGAAAAGAAAAGAAGGAAACTATGGCTGAGCAGTTTGGATGGTGGGGAAGGAGCATTGTGCTCTAAATCTATTTACTTGAATTGTATTCTTTTTAACATTTCTAACTAGTGCATAATTTTTTTCTGTTTCTCAGTTATAGCTGATACGTATTGATCTGATCTACACAAAAAAAAAAAAAAAAAAAAAAAAAACAGCAGCCCAGATGGTCCTGAACACTTCGGATTGTGGGGAAGGAACCTTATACCGTAAATCTATTTACTTGAATTCTATACTATTTCTAACTACTGCATAAATTGTTTCTGTTTCTCATTTATAGATAATACATATCAGACAGGTTGGATGAGTATCAGAGTATGTCAGAATTTTTTTTCTTTTTTCGCATTTATCTTCGGTACATAAAATGAATGGAAAATTCTTGTATTGAATGCATCAAAGAAGTAATATGTGGCACTAAAAATTGGTCTAATGTTATTCCTGTAAGTCCACATGAAGCTAAAGAGTAGTATTCAAAATTTGAGTCACATACCAGAACTGCCAGGAAATTATTGAAGCTATAACACAAGAGGTGTTAATCCTTGTACTGACTATTGGAGTTAATTTTATTATTTTTCCATTGATTTTCACAAAAAAGACACAGCAAAATTAAGCAGACTGTTTCTGTTTAAGAGCTCTCCATCCAATGTCCCGTCTGAAGAACCCTTCGGGCCAATCTATGGTCTCCACAGCATCATAAGCCCTCTGTTTAGCCTCCTCTATAACCTTGCCCTTAGCCGCGACCCCTAAGGTGCGGCCTCCGATAGCAATGAAATTTCCATATGCATCTAGAGCAGTACTCGCATGAAAAGTCTTGACCATTGGCACAACTGTCTCGGCTTCTTCAATGTTTTTTATTACTGTGCCCTTTTGGTAGGAGATAGGATAGCCGTTGCTTGCCATTACCACAACCAAAGCAGGTTCAGGCGACCAATCTAGCGAGATTTGACCTAGCTGGCCCCTGCATGCTGCTAGCAAAGCCTGGGCCAGATCAGACTCTAAACGCATCATCAAAACCTGTTTGCAGATAGATAAATATTAATTAGCAACAAAGTTAGTTATGTTATTGGGTTTGTATGACTAAATAAGAAAAGTAAGGGTATTATGTATACAAAACAACAAACTAACAAAGAAAAAAAGGAAGTAATCTCTAATTACCAGTCAAATTTGGATGGTATCATGAATTCATGGTACCTGCAAACTCCAAACTGGCAATTCTTGCATTATGTAGCTAAATAATTTCACTAACCTGACACTCTGGGTCACCAAAACGAACATTATACTCAATTAACTTAGGTAAACCCGTCTTCTTCTCAATCATAAGACCGGCATATAATACTCCTACAAACTTAAAACCTTCAGCTGCCATTCCCTTTACCGTAGGTCGAATTATCGTCTCCATTACCACTGACTGGAGATCTCTGGTCAGTACAGGTGCTGGAGAGTAAGCACCCATGCCACCTGCACATTTATAACATTTCAGTTATTCAAATTCAATGTAGCAGAATAACTTCAATGTAGCGGTACACACAGGGACCGGATCTTTACACAAGCAACTGGTATACCCCTCACCTCTGATTAGAAGAAGGTGAACAGCACACAAGTGACCGGCTACTAGGGACTGGTACAGTGGTGCATACTCAATTAGGAAAAGTGAGTAATGCTGAAATGAACATCATCCGAACATAACTGTTGCAACCATCTAAAAAATCAGCAGCAGGGATAAATTAAAACTAGAGGCCATTTAATATTACAGGTCTGAAATTCTTAATAGAACATCCCTAGTAGAAACAAAATATATAAATAAACACAAGATCCAGGATAAGATCCAAGATTCAAACTCTAAACCCTGAAATTTACCTGTGTTGGGTCCTGTATCCCCATCACCAACCCTCTTATGATCCTGAGCTGATTCAAGGGGCAAGGCAGTCTCTCCATCAACCAAAGCAAAGAAAGAAACCTCCTCTCCTTCTAGAAATTCTTCTATTATGATTTTTGACCCAGCTGAACCAAATGAACCCTGAATCAGCATCCAGTCAATGGCATTAAAGGCCTCGCTCAATGTCATGGCTACCACAACTCCCTTCCCAGCCGCTAGTCCATCAGCCTTGACAACAATAGGAGCACCTTGTTCTTTAACATATGCTTTGGCATCATCAGGGTTTGTAAATGTTTGGTACTGCCCATGTTGAAAACAAATTAATTTGATGATATTGAGAAAGAGAGTAAAATATTTATTTTTTTCCAAAAGTAGGCTCAAAAGTCAAGTAGCATAAAGGATTGCAGCTATGGCCTATAACTAACAAGATGGGAATAACTTCAATTTTGCAGTTCTGGACAATAAGCACTTATCAACTATTTACTGCATAATTAAGTATCACTTTAGTAATTCATAAGCAACTTAATTACCTGCTTTGTGCCTTCCTATGCATTGAACCCTGACATCAAGTCAGAAACTCACTAAAGTTATAGGTCTAGAAAGTGCAATTAAACTAAATACCAGTTGACCTGTCCTTGCCTTGACCCTTAATATTATATTAGATCTTCAATACTTCAATTTCAATGTAAAAAAATATATATATATTATTGCAATCCAAACTACCTTAGCAGTAGGAATCCCATATTTATCGCACAATTTTTTCATGAAATCTTTTGAACCTTCTAGGGCTGCGGCCTCTGCCGAGGGCCCGAAAGTAGGGATTCCAGCATTAGAAAGCTCATTAACAAGACCTGCCACTAATGGGGCTTCAGGTCCCACAACCACCAACCCCACACCCCACATGCGACAGAAAGAGGCAACAGCTGCACTGTCAGAAATGTCTAAATTGGCTATACAGGTGGCATCCCCTGATTGGGCAATTCCAGCATTGCCTGGTGCACAAAACACAGCATCACATGATGGTGATTTTCTCAAAGCATAGCAGAGTGCATGCTCCCTTCCACCTCCTCCAATTACCAGCACTGTTACTCTTTCTTTTGTAATTCAAATTCAACAGAAATAATATTCCAATTAAAAATATACTTTATTGTTATAACACAAAAAGACCACAAAATATTGAAGAAAATTCAAATATTGCTCTTATAGATAATATGTTGAAATTTGGAATGACCAAATGCTTACCAGAAGGTTTTGTATTGGCCTTCCCATTGCCGTTGCTAGAAAAGCTTTTGAACTGATCAAATCTCAAGAGGTTTGAAGATCTGGAAAACAAGTTGCTTCTTGAGAAAGTGACATTGGATGAAGAGATGCCCTTGCAGAACTGGTAACTAGGAAAAGATATTGATGAAGACCCAACTCGGTTTAAGTTACTTTTGACAACAGCTTGACTTGAAGAAACACTTTTGCCTAACCCTGGCAAACTCCCAGCATGACAAGCCGCGCAAGACATTAATGGATAGTTCTGTATCAATTGATCATGCAAATTTGAGTTAGTTCAATACCTTAATTCAGTGACTGGTTTTATAAATGACCATTTCTGTGCGGCATTTCTACAAACATCACGCATGCAAACTCGCCAACCGTTGTTAGATAAAAAGAACCCATTTTTTAAGCACCCTTTTACAGTATACGCGCAAGTTACTCAACTAGAGCCCGTGGAGCAGCGGTTACAAGGTGAAGAGAAGAAGAGCGAGAGAGAGAGAAGAGATGCCTTAATTAGACTCGTTTCCCCAGAGGAGAAGAGAAAGGTACTGAGGTAGGAAGCTGGACCGCGCAAAGGAAGAAATAAGGCTGCTCTATGTGGATTTTAAATGGAGATATATAGGAGGCAAACGGGCACAGCGTTTATTGTCCTTTGGCGAGGAATCCTAATAACATTTTTTTAAAACTTAATTTAAATAAAAGTAAAATAAAAAAAATTATGGATTTATGATTTACCATAAACATAGCTTAACAACTAATTTTGGTAATCTGAAAATTCTATCTGATATTATTTGATGCGCAGTGGAATATAATTTAAATTTTATTATTTTTTTATCTGCATGATATATGAACCGTAAGATTATACCCTCAATATTGAATTATTAAACTTAAACTTTATTTTTAATTAAATATTGTCATAATAAATAATTTTTACTGATTTTTTAATAACTTCTAAGATAATGTTACCAGAAACTATCAATGACTGCATATATTGCACAAAATAATTATACTTAAGAATATCTAGAATTCACAATTATTGTCATCTCTCTTGGAATTTCTCTTCTTGGAAACCTGTACTGTCTCTTTTTCTTTCTTTTTTTTTTTTCTCCTCCTTGCTTCGCATAGTCAAAATTCATTAGACTCGCAATCTTCGGCTGGTTTTTTAAAAGTTGGTATTTATGTGTTTCATTACAAAAATCTATATTTCAACAAACAAACAAAAAATTATGTAAAGGCATTGCTCTGATAGAAAAATACAATAACATTTTTTTTCTTTCAAGAGAGAAATGTTGTGTTAAATCGTTTGATTAAAATGAAAGCCTAAAAAAATTCTCATATAAAAATGAACTGAACACATACAGATTCATAATTGGGGAGCCGTAAAATATTAATTTTTGTTTAATTAGTCTTATCATGTCCGCAATTTCAATTTTATCATAACTTCAACCCGTTCATTTAATACGAGACAAATCACATTATATTGGAAAGATTTATCATATATAGTACTGTCGCAAGTGAAAAAGAAAGAACGCAAAAATATCATCATAATTATCCTTTTTTGAAGAAGATTATCATTATATATATTATCGACTTCTGTCGATCTTCGTGCCTTGCAGTTAGAATCTTCCACTCGTCCCCATCTTTTGTTTGCACAAGTTATCCAATGATACAGATGAAGGATCATGGCGCACGCAGTGGCGGAGCCAGCAAAATTTCGAATGGGGTTCAATAAATTTATAATATATATTTTCTCATACAAAATATAAAATAAATTCATACATCTATTGATATATAAATTTACATTTATAATCATAATGGTGCAAAAGTTTGAAAATGAACAATGGGGTTCAACAATAAAATATCATATGATTATTATGGGGTTCAAATTAGTGTGTTTATATAAAAAAAATCATGTGGTAATATACTTTTATGTACAAAATGATATATTTTTCAAAAAAATTATGGGGTCAATTGACCCCCTTACTTGCATGTGGCTCCGCCACTGGGCGCACGCGATAAGGTTTTATTTTATGCGATTGAATCGTTAAACCACCTCAGATCCTCTCCATCAACAGTTTTCTTTTTATTTTGTTTTTTGGATAGGGCAAGCCGGCGAGGTCCATATAAACCATCACTTTTTAACTTGAACGATTCCAGCCGTGCCACCATTTTTAGGAAAATTAAACCGCTTTTGCATTGTTTGATCTAAAATAAGAGGTGAGATGTATTTAGTTTCATCCATTGAAGTCCTTTCAATTGGAGAAGATCAAAACTAGATGCAACCATTTTCTCTAACTGTGGTCTGGGTTGTTTTGGCATTCTAGAGGGGCATAATTCCCCTGCCTGGAAATAATGGATAATAAGTATCTTCTGTAAACCGAAGTAAAAAAATTTAACCTTTTATTTCAATAATTAAAAAATAAAAAATAAAAAATACAATTTTAAGCAAATATTTTTTAAAAAAATTTCGAAATGTTCGGGATTTTCATAAATCAGGTTCATTCAGTTTCAGATTAAAAAAATCAACAAAACAAACGCTGAAATTTAAATAAAATTTTTTTTATGTTTGTGTTGGAAGGGAAAAAAAATTATCACCGGAATTAAATACCATATTTTTGTTTAAAATTTATTTATTATTTACTAGAGATTTAATTTATAATTTTGCGAAATAAGAAATATTCTGTAATCTTGCTTTAGAATTCTTTATTTTCCCATAAATTCCATGAAACAATAAGGTAAGAGAGGTTTTATTGAAATCGGAAGTGTAAGTATTAAGTAGTCTACTTCAACTTTGAGACTTGATCAATGAATAACAAAATGTTAATGTTTACAGAAAGAGAAGTTGTGTAGTACATTCCTACTATAAAAGGGAAATATTAAATTTAAGTAGTGCAAAGAAATCTAGAAAAATGCCCGTGCCATCTAGATAAGTCATGGAGAACTGCATATCTGCTTCCTTTGGGAGTGCAAAGCTTCTAGAATGTTTGTATATTATTTAATACACATAATAAATTATGTTAATTTTTACAAACTTGTAGAAAAAGTTAATTTTAGATAATATATAGATATTAATGTGACAATGTACACTCTAGATAATATCCATTCTAATTACACTTTGCGTAGAATCAACCATGCTGTCGGTGGTTTAGATGAGGGGCTCACAAGCCTAAAAAGACATATTTAAAAAAAAAAAATTATTTTTGTATGTTTTCAAATAAGATGATTGTAGGGTGAACCAATTTTTTTGTCGACGAGGTTAAAATAACATATTTGTTGTTTTATTACGATTAATCACCCTTTCCCGATTTTCAAAAACATCTTGATGATAACTAATGACCATGTTGAGCATCTATCTTTTCATTAACAACTAGATTGTTTAGTTGGGACTTCGCCCCAACTCCACTGTATAAAGAGCTTAAATATAAATTATTATTATCAAATTACTTAAAATGAATACACAATCGATTGAAATGCTCCAATTATGTCCAGAATGCTCATTATTTGCAATTTATGTGCGTAATTGTCATGTATGATCCAATTCTTTTGAATTTTTAAGATCATAAACTTATTCTCCACTAGATAAAGAGCTAAAATATAGATTATTATGACCAAATGACTTAAAATGAATGCACAATCGTTTGAAAATGCTCCAATTCTGTCCAGAACGCTCATTATTTGCAATTTATGTGCGTAATAGCCTTATATAATCCAATGAATTCAAAAGATCATAAAATTTATGCTCTGTATAAAGATCTTAAATATAAATTATTGTGATCAAGTAACTCAAAATGAATGCACAATCGCTTGAAACACTCCAGTTCTGTCCAGAACGCTCAATATTTGCACTTTATGTGAGTAATTGCCATGTATAAATGTATAATCCAATACTTTAGAAATTTTAAGATCATAAATTTATTCTCCACTGTATAAAGAGATTAAATATAGATTATTGTGATCAAATGACTCAAAATGAAAGCACAATCGCCTGAAATATCCAATTCTGTCCAGAACACTCATTATTTGCACTTTATGTGCGAAATTACCTATAATCCAATACTTTTAAATTTTTAAGATCATAAACTTATTTTCCACTATATAAAGAGCTTAAAAATATATTTTCGTACTAAAAAACTTAAAATGAATGCACAATAGCTTGAAATACTCCAATTTTGTCCAGAACGCTCATTATTTGCAATGTATAATCCAATATTTTCTAATTTTTGAGATCATAAACTTATTATTCAATGTATAATGAGTTTAAATATAGATTATTGTCAAACAACGACTCTAAATTAATGCACGAGAGCTTGAAATGCTCCAATTCTGTCCAAAGCGCTCATTATTTGCACTTTATGTGTGTAATTGCCATGTATAATCCAATCCTTTTGAATTTTTGAGATTATAAACTTATACTCCGCTGTAAAGAGTTTAAATATAGTTTATTATGATCAAATGACTTAAAATGTATACACAATCGCTTGAAATGCTCCAATCTGTCCAGAACGCTCATTATTTGTAATTTATATGCGTGATTGTCATGTATGCTCAAATCTTTTTGAATTTTTAAGATCATAAGCTTATTCTCCACTGTATAAAGAGCTTAAATATAGATTATTATGATAAAACGATATAAAATGAATGCACAGTCGCTTTAAATTTTGTAATTTTATCTAAAACTGTCACTATTTGCACTTTATGTGCGTAATTGTCATGTATAATCCAATCCTTTTGAATTTTGAAACCATAAATTTATTCTCCACTGGATATAGAGCTTAAATATAGATTATTGTGATAAAACGATCTACATAAATGCATGATTACTTCAAATGCTCCAACTCTGTCCAGAAAGCTCATTATTTGCACCTTATTTGCGAAATTGACATGTTTCATCCAATACTCTTTAATTTTTAAGATCATAAACTTATTCTTCACAGAATAAAGAGCTTTAAATATAGATTATTGTGATAAAACGATATAAAATTAATGCACAATTGCTTTAAATTCTCCTATTTCTCCAGAGCGGTCATTATTTGCATTTTATATGCGTAATTGCCATGTATAATCCAATCTTTTTAAATTTTTTAGATCATAAACATATCCTTCATGGTAGAAAGAGCTTAAATATAGATTATTGTGATCAAATGACATAAAATGAATGCACAATCGCCTGAAATGCTTCAATTCTGTCCAGAACGCTCATTATTGGCATTTTATGTGCGTAATTCCCATGTATAATCCAATCTTTTTGAATTTTAAAAATCATAAAATTTTTCTCCACTGTATACAGATCTCAAATATAAATTATTGCTATCATGTGACTTAAATGAATGCACAGTCGCTTGAAATTCTCCAATTCTGTTCAGAACGCTCATTATTTGCAATGTATCATCTAATACGTTTGAATTTTAAGATCATAAACTTATTCTCCACTGTATAAAGAGCTTAAATATATATTATTGTGATAAAACGATTTAAAATGAATGCACAATCGCTTCAAATGTTCTAATCTGTCCAGAACACTCATTATTTGCATTTTATGTGCGAAATTGCCATTATAATCAATTCCTTTTAAATTTTTGAGATCATAAACTTATTCTCACTGTATAAAGAGTTTAAATTTAGATTATTACGATAAAACGATTTAAAATGAATCCACAATCGCTTCAAATGCTCCAATTCTCTCTATAACGCTCGTTATTTGCACTATTTTCGTAATTTCCATGTATAATCCAATATCCTTTTAAATTTTTGAGATCATAAACTTATTTTTCACTGTATAAAGAGCTTAAATATAGATTATTGTGATCAAATGACTTAAAACGAATGCAAAATCGCTTGAAATGCTCCAATTCTGTCCAGAACGCTCATGATTTGCACTTTATGTGCATACTGGCCATGTATAATCCAATCCTTTTGAATTTTTGAAATCATAAGTTTATTACTCACAGTATAAAGAGCTGAAATATAGATTATTGTAATAAAATAATTTTAAATGAATGCAAAATCCTTTAAAATTCTCCAATTCTGTCCAGAATGCTCATTATTTGCTTTTATGTGCGTAATTGCCATTTATGATCAATTCCTTTTGAATTTTTAAGATAATAAACTTATTTATCCACTGTATAATGCACAATACTTTGAAATGCTCCAATTCTTTCCAGAACGCTCATTATTTGAATTTTATGTGCGTAATTGCCATGTATGATCAAATTCTTTTGAATTTTTAAGATTATAAACATATTCTCCAATGTATAATGAGTTTAAATATAGATTATTGCGATCAAATGACGCAAAATGAATGCACAATCGCTTGAATGCTCCACTTCTGTTCAGAACGCTCATTATTTGCACTTTATGTGCGTAATTTTCATGTATAATCCAATCCATTTTAATTTTTAACAACATAAACTTATTCTCCACTGTATAAAGAGCTTAAATATAGATTATTGTGATAAAATGATTTAAAATACATGCACAATTGGTTGAAAAGCTCCAATTCTGTCCAGAACACTCATTATTTGCATTTTATATGCGTAATTTCCACGTATAATCCAATCCTTTTGAGTTTTTGAGATCATATACTTATTCTCCACTGTATAAAGAGCTTAAATATACATTATTGTGATCTAACGACTAAAAATGAAAGCACAATTACTTAAAATACTCCAATTCTGTCCAGAACTCTCAATATTTGCGATTTATGTGCGTAATTGCCATATTTAATCCAATCCTTTTCAATTTTTGAGAACCTCAACTCTCCACTGTATAACGAGCTTAAATATAGATTATTATTACCAAATGACTTAAAATGAATGCAAAATCGCTTGAAATGCACGAATTGTTTCGAAAAAGTTTATTTACATTTTATATGCGTAATTGCCATGTATAATCCAATCCTTTTGAATTTTTAAGAACATATACTTATTCTCTGCTGTATAAAAAGCATAAATATAGATTATTGTGATCAAATGACTCAAAAAGAATATACAATCGTTTGAAATGCCCCAATTCGGACCAGAAAGCTCATTATTTCCATTTTATGTGAGTTATTTCCAAGTATAATCCAATCCTTTTATTTAAGAACATAAACTTATTCTCCACTGTATAAAAAACTTAAATATAGATTATTGTGATAAAACGATTTAAAATACTAGCACAATTGGTTGAAATGCTCCAATTCTGTCCAGAACGCTCATTATTTGCATTTTATGTGCGTAATTGACATATATAATCCAATCCTTTTCAATTTTGAGATCCTAATCTTATTCTGCACTATATAAAGAGCTTAAATATATATTATTGTGGCCAAATGAATTAAAATGAATGCACAATCTCTTGAAATGCTCCAATTCTGTCCAGAACGCTAATTATGTGCACTTTATGTGCTTAATTACCATATATAATCCAATCCTTTCGAATTTTTGATATCATAAACTTAATATACACTGTATAAAGAGCATAAATATAAATAATTGTGATCATGTGTCTTAGCATGAATACCCAATCACTTGAAATACTCCAATTCTGACCAGAACGCTTAGTATTTGCACTTTATGTGTGTAATTTCCATGTATGATCAATTTCTTTTCAATTTTAATATCATAAACTTATTCTCCACTTTATAAAGAGCTTAAAAATAGATTATTGTTATCAAATGACTCAAAATGAATGCAAAATCACTTGAAATGCTCCAATTCTGTCCAAAACGCTCATTATTTACAATTTATATGTGTAATTGCCATGTCTGATCAAATCATTTTGAACTTTTTAGACCATAAACATATCCTCCACGGTATAAAGAGCTTAAATATAAATTATTGTGATCAAATGACATAAAATGAATTTAAAATCGCTTGATATTCTCCAATTCTGTCAGGAACGCTTATTATTTGCACTATATTTGTGTAATTGCCAAGTATAATCCGATACTTTTGAATTTTGAAAATAAAAAAATTATTCACCACTGTATAAAGAGATCAAATATAAATTATTGCTATCAAGTGACTTAAAATAAATGCACCAATTATGTCCAGAATGCTCATTATTTGCACTTTATGTGCGAAATTGTCATTTATGATCAATTCCTTTTGAATTTTTAAGATCATAAACTTATTCTCCACTGTATAAAGAGCTTAAATATTTATTTTGTGATAAAATAATTTAAAATGATTGCACAACCTTTTTAAATTCTCCAATTTTATCCAGAACCGTTATTATTTGCATTTCTGAGCGTAATTGCCTTATATAATCCAATCTTTTCGAATTTTGTAAATCATAAACATATTCTCCAAGGTATTAAGAAACTTAAATATTGATTCTTGTGATCAAATGACATAAAATGAATGCACAATCGATTGAAATGCTCCAATTCTGTTCAGAACGCTCATTATTTGCACTTTATGCACGTAATTTCCATGTATAATTCAATGTTTTTCATTTTTGTGATCACAAACTCATTCTCCACTGTATATAAAGCTTAAATATAAATTATTGCAATAAAACGATCTAAATAAATGCACGGTCGCTTCAAATGCTCAAATTCTGTCCAGAACGCTCATTATTTGCACTTCATGTGCGTAATTGCCACGTATAATCCAATCCTTTTGAATTTTAGAGATCATAAACTTATTTTCCACTGTATAAAGAGTTTAAATATAGATTATTGTTATCAAATGACATAAAACGAATCCACTATCGCTTGATATTCTCCAATTCTGTCCGGAACACTCATTCTTTGCACTTTATGTGCGTAATTGCCATGTATAATCCAATCCTTTTGAATTTTTGAGATCATAAACTTATTCTCCACTGTATGTAGAGCTTAAATATAGATTATTGTGATAAAACAATGAAATAAATGCACGATCGTTTGAAATTCTTCAATTCTGTCTAGAACGCTAATTATTTGCACTTTATATGCGTAATTTCCATGTATAATACAATCCTTTTGAATTTTTTATATCATAAACGTATTCTCCATTGTATGTAGAGCTTAAATATAGATTATTGCGATAAAATGATGTAAATAAATGCACGATCGCCTCAACTGCTTCAATTCTGTCCAAAACGCTTATTATTTGCACTTTATATGCGTAATTTCCTTTAATAATTCAATCCTTTTGAATATTTTTAGATGATAAACTTATTCTCCATTGTATAAAGAGCTTAAATATATATTTGTTTGACCCTTAAAATTTACCACAAGTGCAATAAGTATCCTAGAATTCTAGTGAAAATTCGGCAGAGTTTCCCCTGTACTGAGGAGGTTTTCCGAAATTTTTGAACATAAATGGGCCCAATATGAGTGGGCCGAGCCCTACTCTATTAAGCCCATATCACAGTAAGCGAAGGGCCGAGCCCTTGCTTAACCAATAACAGGGGATATACATATGACACAAATAAGAGCCCGAAAGAAAAGATACATGTCAATACTTCGCACTATGTTCAAATACAATTCATACAAAGCCAATTCATACAAAGCCCTTACATCTCATGGGCTATGATATGCAAGCCACATTCTAGTACAAGAAAATAGAAAGAGCAAGAAAAATGGGCTTCGTCGACTACCTTGAGATTGAGTAAAAAGGGGAACCGCCGAACCTTGAGATAACCTACAAATTGCATGGAAATAATTGGGTTAGAAACATGCAAAATAGAGAGTATGGCTTCATGCTAAAACCCAATGATACATATGACACGAACAAATTGGATGAGAATTGAGCAAAAGATACACAAAACAAAACTGGTGGTGCATCATTAATTCATGGACCGAGCTTAAACCCCAACGGTGCACCATAAATGGCATGAACCAAGCAATTTCCATTGATCAAACACATCTGAGCCGTCTGATCGAGTGTTGGCGGATGGATCTGAGGCGCTAAAGCTATGGATCAGAATAAGGAGAAGGAGTATAATCACTGCGAACATTATTCGTCGGATTGGCATCAGAAGGTGAAGTAATGATAGTCGCGTACGACCCACTGCATCAGATCAGAGGCGATCGCTGAGATCCATCCCTACCTCACCTCTCTCTCGACGAACTCCAAACAGCACAAAAAATGGCGGAAACCCTAAACTATCGGAGAAAGGAGAGAAGCGAAGAAAGCTCACCAGAGAAAAGAGAGAGAGCAGCCGTGTCTCCTCCCTAACGCACCCCCTCCCTTAAATCCCCACAAAACCCTAGCTTGAGCTCTGAAACCCTAGATCCACTTTCGAAAGGAGAAGAAAAAGAGAAATTGGATGAGAAAGTGTCGAGCAAGAGAAATGAGCAGCCTGAGGTGGAGAAGGCGTAAGCTGGGCAGTATTCAGCCGCTCGATCCAACCTGAAGATTGGTGAAGCATGATGAACAGTCGAGATGGATTTGAGTTAAATAAAAGAAGACAAAAATGGCGGAAGAGAAGGGCCTGAGAAGCGGGTCCCACAAATCAGTGAAAGATGAGGGAGAATAAGACCACTGATACAGTAAATGCGGCCACCAAAGCAGTGCTTATTGGGCTGAGAAAGAAGAGTGAGGCTGGGCCATCAGGGGCCGCCAAATGTCAGATCTGAAGTCAATCCACCAATCCAGAAGTTGCGAAGAGAGCTGAGATGGTGCTGGGCTGGTCAACAAGGTCAACCAATGACGTTAGCCTGCTTCCAGAAGCCTCGACGGTTGCTATTTGGTCGGTCAAACCCAGTCAACAGGAGAGAATGACAGCTAACACCAGCTGTCACCTGGTTTCTACACAAAGGTACACTGCTCCCATCGTCTATAAATAGGGGGTAGATAAACAGAATAGGGGATCTTGGTTAATTCAAGAAATTAAGGAATTAGTGCATGAGTTGCATAGCTTAGATAGAAAAATAAAGAGAGAAAGGGGAGAGCGCCATTGTTGGCTGGAGGTTTGGTGTTCTGGTAAGAGAAGGAGAAAGAAATCAGAGAGAAGGGGATAACTCGTGAAGCTCTGTAACAGTGAAGTAAAAAGGTAGTACCTTCTGTAATCAACTCAATTTGATGAATGAAATTGTCGATTCTTGCTGTTTCTTTTGTGAATTCCCTGTATTTCCTCAATTCTTCATTTCAATTTGATGATAACTTGGATGATCTTTTATTCTTGAATTCTTGTTGCCGGATTGATGATAAATAGTTAGTGTATTCTCTTCCCTGTACACTTACTCGGAGTTGACGACAACTCTTAGAGCTACCCTCTATTCCACACTATGCTGATGACAGCATCTAGTGTACTTTTGTCAGATTCTGAAGAGGAGTGTGAAGACACCTCCTCTATTATTTTCCCTTGATCTTGCACCATGTTGATGACAACACTGGATGCCCTCCCCCATGAGAGATCAGATAACGAGCTGATGACAGCTCGTGTATCCACTCTCTATCTTGACTTTGGCTAATCTAAACGCACTTTATAAGGGGTTATAATGCCAAAATTTCTTTAATCAAGTGATAAAGATCAATTCTTGAATTGTTAGAGTTCTGGAAAGTACAGTGCTTTACATTGATTGCATTGTTAGTCTAGTGCATAAGTGATTAATTAACCATTCTCGCTCCATGTTGATGACAACACTGGATGCCCCCTTTTATAAGAGACTAGAGCACAGGCTGATGACAGCTTGTGACTCTTTTCTCTTCTTCCAACTTAAACTGAAATAAGTAATACATCATGTACAGTCATGCTGCCCTAATTTCTCTCTGTAATTCTATCCAGTAAAGTTGATTTAAATGATTAAGCAATATGGAATAGATTTAGCAGGTATAAGTACATTGTGCATGCTTTTCTTGGATAATTTCCTGCAGAAATAAACAATCTGGTAAAAATGAATAATCTTGCTTGCTTTAGAGTGGTACTGTTCCTGAATATTAGCATGTGTATTTCACCAAATATGATTCAATAAGGAGTGCAAGGTTTCATTTCTTTCCTTATAATCCCCATCTATTTACTCTATAGGAACCATACAATTATAAGTGATCTGTGATCTGTTGCATGCTAGCTCATGATCATTGCATAGTTAATGCTGTCCTAAAAGTCATGTCATGATGATTTTCAGTTTATTAACCACAAAGCTGCTGTGTCACAGGTGCAAATAGTTAATGTATCATATGTTTGTAACTTACTGTGTCAATGGGTGTCCCTGTGTTGTCCTGTCAAGTTCGAGAGAAGGAAATAACTTGAAATTGCTATAAAAATAAGGATCAAAGTGCAAGAAATATTGAAGTGTGTCGACAAATCCAGAGAACATGATATATCACCTTGGTCTGCGTTAACAACACCATGATTTATTTGCAGTGTTTACGGTCAAATTACAAAATAAAACTTATGTAAATTCAGATAGTGTGTTTATTCATGAATAAATGCCTATTAGATCATATACTGACTCTCTTCATTTGTTGCAGGATTGATTGCTTGTGAAGTGACAAAAGGTTCAAGTCACTTTGTTTTGTATAATAAGTATCGTGATATGATATTTGTTATGACAATTTGTTTGTAATAATAACCCGTAGAGTACAATGGTATGGTTTGTAATGATAACCAACATAGTATTGGCTCATGAGAATATGGCACTTGTGATGATACGACTATAACGGTGGCCAATGTCAAATATATGGTATTCAAATGAAATTAGAAAAGGCATTACACCTATTTGAAATGGTATGTCTACTGACATAAAATGGTATACGAACCATGTGGTTGGTTGAACTTATCCCTCCTTACCCATATTCAAATTGAGAATGTTTGCAAATATGAATAGGTATTATAGGCTAAGTAGCTGTATTGGGGTTAGTAGTAACGCTAATTTGAAGTCCTGTTAGTTATCGTATAAGGAAAAATTAATTAGAGGCTCAGCTACGCAAGCTTGAATGCGATGGCCCAACAATGTAGTCGAACCCATCAGTGGAGAAATAAAAAGAGAGAGAGAGGAAAAGGCCCAGCGTATGTTACCACGTTAATGGATCCATGTCGTCGTCAGCCCAAAACCGACCCAGGTTCCCTATATATCGCTAATTAGGAGCTGATGTAATGCCTACTTGTCCGACATGGCATGCCACCTCAATTCATCTCATCACAAGACATCTTCCGACCTGCTGACGTGGAGCAAATCAAGAGGCACTAGATGAGTTCAAGCCCTTAGAAAATTTTTTTTTTATTTTATAGAACGCCCTACATAAATGTAAGTGAAACACTAATATGATATTAAATAGATAAATAGTCTAATATCCTAGGATAGTCCGTAGATCGTCGATTTAAAATACTTTTCATATAACAATTAATTTCGAAATGCTACATAAATAATAAACATATTAAATCTCTTTTGTAAAGAATATTATGATAGACATTTTAAAACGAAACTCCTTTGAAACAAAAACTAAGTATATTCAAATAAAACAATATTTGAAAGAAGAATTATTTTCTATGATAAAAATATTTTGAAGTAAGTATTTTCAAAACACGATAGAATGGGATTTAGGTCAAAGGGTAGAATCTATATCGTAAAATTCTAGAAAATTAGAAATAATAATAAGAAAGTACTATAATAAAAATTTCAAATACATCTCTCTTCTTTGAAGTAATTTCTTTATAAAAATAAACTCCAAGAAATTCTCAAAAAGATAATAAAAACATATTAAATATTTCCTCAAATAAAGTTTCCAAAAGAAAAAAATATAAAAATAGTTTCAAATAAAAAGAATTTCAAATACATATTTTCAAACTAAGTACTTTCAAAGTAAACACGATATAGAAAACAAATTTAAACATGAAAGATGAAAGAAATAGAAAAGAAGAAGAAAAAAATAAAAAATCACGAATTCCCCGAGTAAAGAAATTTCAGAAATAAAAAGTCAAAACACGAAAAATCGAAGTCAAACCGAAACCTCTTCAGTCGGAGAAAAGTCACACCCCGAATCGAAGAAACTCAAAAGCCCCAAATTTAAGAGCCAATTCTTATAAGTCGCCAAATGACCAAGACCTAGTTCTTCCAAGTCATCAAATGACCAAGAACTCCTAAACCAAGCTTCTCCAGTCTTATAAGTCGCCAAATGACCAAGATCTGGTTTTTCCAAGTCACCAAATGACCAAGAACTCCCCAAATCAAGCTTCTCCAGTCTTATAAGTCACCAAATGACCAAGACCTAGTTCTTCCAAGCCACTAAATGGCCAAGAACCACCAAATCAAGCCCTTCCAGTATTATAAGTCACCAAATGACCAAGACCTAGTTCTTCCAAGCCACAAAATGGCCAAGAACCACGAAATCAAGTTTTTTTTTTTAGTCTTACAAGTCACTAAATGACTAAGGCTTAGTTTTAGATTCTCAATTAGGTCCCGTTAATTAGATTTGGTACCATTAATTGAGTTCGCTTTAAACCAAAAGAATTAAATCTTTTATTTCCTCAATTGTGTCCCGTCAATTAAGTTTGGTAACATCAATTGAGTTTAGTTTAATAATAAATTGAGATAACAACTTTTCTAGCCTACGACATATAATTTCTCGAATCCCTTAATCAGGGGTTCTCGTGATTCGTCACGGGGTAATTAACAATAGGGGCTTGCGCCTATTGGAAGGAAAGGATCCACAAAATTAATAAACCCTCATGAGAGTAGATTCTCGTTATTGTTTTCTTGTTGTCAAGAAGCATTTTTTGCACTTGAATTTAAGCTCGTGAGGGGTGAATCTAAGACTTATTCCCATTCTTGAGGAAACCCCATCATTCTTCGAGAAATGACGAAAAAGTCCACCCAGATTCTCTGGCACGCCCGGTGGGACCTCTTTCTCCTCTCATCTTCGGGATTTAAGGAATATAATGTATAGGCTAGAAATTCGTTTCTCAAAATTTTCAAACCTTCAAATAAACGCTACTAACAATAACATTGAGTTGTTTGTGGTCGCAGGTTGAAATGGCATTTAATGCGAGCATCGAATTGAGTAAGCCGAGCGGGATGTTCACCATTGGGGCCGTCCCCATCCGCTTTGATAACCAGTTCATGTTCGGCGGCATGCCCTTCGGATTTGCCTATGTACCACTAGTACATGGCAAGGACGGGCAAATAGAGATTGCTCGGGAAGATGAAGATATCAGGGGCATCGAGGAGGCCGTGCCCGAGGTGCGAGAAATCAGTGATGGAAATGAGTGGGCCCTTGTTCCACAGGATGGAGTCCACCATGCTCCCGTGGCTTCACCTAACAAGCATCAACCTCACCGTCTCTCTCCCCAGAAAAGAAGAGCGGTGAGGAAGACCTACACATCAACCACCAACAATACGAGAACTCTCAAGAAGATTCAAGGGGCATACCAACGGGAACTGGAGACCAGACCTAATCTCCCCGTGAGTAATCCTTTTTCATCACTCCGCTTGGTCAGAAAGAACTCTCCCAAGGCCCAACTCAAGACGCTGGAGGAATTTCCAGCAGAGTATCAAGCCAAGTTTAGGGGAAGGAGCCCTAAAACAAGGGTGTCCGTTAAAGAAAGGTTATCACTACCACGAACCCCTGTCCATGAAAGATTGGGGCCGAAAAGGAAAGCGAGAGCATCGACTCCTGTGAAAGAAAGGTTGGGAGAAAGATTGGCAACTTCAATCAAGGAGAGATTGGGGCCCGTGAAGAAAGGGAAGGGACCCAAGAAAATATGGGTTCCAAAAGACAAAACTCGATTGGTGATTGAAGTGGCTAGCCAAGAGCCGCAAAATAAAAGGAGACGCATGGTGTGGCGAGAAAAGAAGCCAGTTATACATGCTCGTGTCAACATGGTCGAAGTTGACAAGAGATTTGAGATGCATGCATTCGTGCATGCAATCAGTGACGAAGAAATTCCCATAAACCGAAAAGAAGGCAAGAATAAACAAGATGACCCCTCGACGAGTTGTCACAACCATAAAGAAGGAGAAGGAGAAGAGGTCATTAGGATTGACCAAAATGACAGTAATGATGAAGGCCGTTGGGCCGAAGGGGAAAAGGGACGATTGAAGAGTATTCTAGAAAAGAATGAAAGAAGGATCTCTCAATTGATGAATGAAAGGGAGAAAGATAGAGATATTGTCAAAAAGATGTACAAGTTCTTGGAAAAGAAAAATTTGTTGGGAGAACTTGATAAAGAGTATCCTTCCTCTTCTGAAGAGGAAGTTAGACACAAAGAGAAGTTTGGTAAAGAAAAGAAAAGCAAAAGTAAGTATGAATCCTCTGACGAGGAAGGAGAAAGAAGTAAGAGAAAACCTCTGAAAGAAAGGAAGAGTAGAAGCAAATATTACTCTTCAGATGAGGAGGAGGAGGAAAGAAGTAGAAGAAAACCTTCCAAGGGAAGGAAGAGCAAAAATAAGTATGACTCATCTGAAGATGAAAAGGTAGTGAAAAGACTCTCCAAAGAGAGGAAAAGTAAAAATAAATACGGGTCCTATGAAGATGAAATCCCTGGGGCAGGATCCCGAAACATGGCAGAAAGGCCCGAGACTACCAAACAAGTCATCCAAGAGATGATTAGTCAGCAATTACAAGCTTCGGGTGCGGGACACTTGGTCAATTTTAGAAAGAAATGTGGTCGACCTTATCCAAAGAGATATGAACAAGTGCAATATCCATCGAATTATCAAGTACCAAAGTTCAATTTGTTTGATGGATCGGGTGAAAGGAATATCACTCCCGAGCAACATCTGGTGCAATTCAGAAACGCCTGTGGCAATACCTCTCATGATGAGGCTCTTCTTTTGAAACAATTCTCTCAAAGTCTAACGGGTCCCGCTTTCGAGTGGTACTCCTCATTGGAAAATGACTCGGTGGAGTCATGGGATGAAATGGAGGAGTTGTTTAGGGCTAAATTTGCCATGGTAACCCAAAGAATCACAATGGCCGATTTGGCGAGTGAAAAGCCTAGATCGGGAGAAGCGGCTCTAGATTATATCAATAGGTGGAGGAACCTAAACATAAGATGTACTCACCAAATGCCCGAAAGGGAGGCTGTGGAATTCTTGGTAAGAAATCTAGATGATTGGATAAGAAGACCGCTTTCTGGGAGCGATATCTACACTTACGAGGACCTTGTCACTCGCGTGGCGAGAGTGGTGCATATTGGACCTCCTAAAGAAGCACAATATAATAGAAATGAACAAAGGAGTAGAGGTCAAGTCCCGATTAAGATAGCGGGAGCAAATGAAGCTTCTATGAGTCAAAATAGTGGCTATAAAGGGAGTAGAAATAATGGCAATAATGGTGGTAGTAATACCCGATCTCAAACCCCTTTGAATGAGCGCCTAAAAAGACCTTATTCTTTCAAGAAGGAGAAAACGGCGGCATTACTCAAACAATTGTTGACGGGAAAAGCCATAGAATTGCCCATTTGCAAGAGACCTCATGAACAAGATAAAGTGGATGACCCAAAATATTGTGCATATCATCGGGTATTGGGGCACCCGATCGAAGATTGTTATGTCTTCAAGGATGTTGCCGAGAGAATGATCAAGGAGGGAGAATTGGTGCTGTCTGAAAGTTATAAACAAACACCCGCTCCACATGCTCAAACGAATGCGGTGTTTCAAAGGAAAAGTGATAGGCGCGACGTTGAGTGTAATATCATAGTCATAGTAAGTGATGAGTCTGACCAAGAAGACTTTCAAGTGAGAAAGGTGTCAAAAACCAATTGTAATAAAAAAGAAATGAAAAATGAAAAGAAAAATGAAAAGAAAAATGAAGAAAAGAATGATAAAGAAAAAGAAAGCAAAAAAGGAAATGAAAAAGAAGAAGAAAAAGAAAAGGTAGAAGACTCTACAATCTACTACTATGACGACTCAGAAGATGAAAACGAAGCGCCTTACATGGGACTTTTCTCGAAAGGCATGTTCAAAGAAGAAGACTGCCATTTGAACTTGCGATCGGGAACAAATTTGCCCGAGAGACAAGCACCAAAAGAGAATGAGAAGAATAAGGAAAAGGGTAAAGATCAAACCCGAGAGGCTAATGATGAAGCGGGCCCAAGTCAACGACCAAAAGGAGCCATGGGAGAATACAACATCCTTGCTCATTTAAGGCGAACACCAGCTCTGATGAGTGTATTTGAGGCACTCATGATGTCACAAGAGCTTAGGGATATAATGATGGAAGCATTGCAACATCCCGAGAAGTTCCAAGTGTATTTGGCCGAAAAGCAAATGACGGAGGCACTTTATGTAGAGCCGTCCAGCCAAATTACTTTCACAAACAAAGATATGATGATAGGCACGACTATGCACAATAGTCCACTTTACATCACGGGAGAAACAAATGGAAGCCAATTGAGCCGCATGCTGGTGGATCCCGGGTCCTCCATCAACATCTTGCCGTTGCGATCATTAAATCAATTGGCCTTGGGAGGAAGGCGTTTGTGTGATGAAAATGTCTATATTCATGGCTTCAATCAGAATTCAGAAAAGGCATTAGGGTCAGTGACTCTCCCTATGAAATTCGGGGAGCTTCAAACCCTTGTGAAGTTTTATGTGATTGATGCTGATACATCATATAAAGCCTTGTTGGGTCGACCATGGTTACATGAAAACCATCTCGTGCCGTCTACCTTGCACCAATGCGTGAAATACCTGCAAGATGGTGAACAAAAGACCATCAAAGGAGACCCGCAATATTATGGGGTACATGAGGTTGAATTAGAGGAGATAGATCGTTTCTTTACTCCTGCCTCACAAAGGAGTACATCCCCTCAACTCAAGTGGCGGGCGGAAAGAGAAAATGAAGACGATGAGAACATAAAGTTGAGGAGTAAGCCGAAAGTCTCTTGTGTTGTTAGGACCCCCATTTATGCCGGGTCATCTGATGAAGAAGATGGAAAGAGAGAGAAAAGGAGAAATTCCTATATCACAAATGAGTCCAGGAATAGAGGTCAAAGAAAGAAGAACCCGATTTATGTGTGTGATCGAAGTGAAGACTCAATGGCTATTGAGCAAATTCCCATGGGTCACTTCAAAGAACTCACCCCAAGGGAAGTAAATCAAGTGAAGGAATTGGAAACCTTCTATGTCCCTCCCAAGGCAGAAAAAGTACAAAAGAAAACGGTGGTGCATAAAGGGATTCTGTTTTACAAGGCCGAAAGTGTAGAGCCCTCTGATGGGGCAGCATGTTCTGATAATTGGGAGAAGTGGTTGGAAAGAGAAGAAGACGAATATGAAAGAATTGAAGTGATGGGGTATTATAATAAAGAGCTGATGCCTCTCTTCCAAAGGTCTCGTTGTCTAGATCCCATTTCCAGACAAAGGGCCAAAGCTTTTCAAGACCTATGGAGCGGAAAGTCAAGATGGGTGATAGGCGTGGATGGAAAATGGAAAAACACTAAAGGTTTGGGTTTTAAGGTTCCTCAAGGAGATGTCCTAATGGTTGAAGTTGTAGAAAGCCACATGGTGGGCGTAACCCCTATTAAAACTCAACCCGAGGAAGAAGAGTTCATTCAAGTTGCAAAGAATGCACCTCGAGAGCTCGAAGAGGGAGGGCAAAACACAATTGATGAGCTCTTAGAAATAAATTTGGGCACTGAAGACGATCCCCGACCCACCTTCATAAGCGCTTCACTCCATGGGGAAAAGCAAGAGCAATTAAAAGCACTTCTTATGGAGTATAAAGATTGCTTTGCATGGAACTACACAGAAATGCCGGGACTCGACCCTGCCCTAGCATCTCACAAGTTAAAAATTGATCCCAATGTCAAGCCCGTCAAGCAAGGCCCAAGGCGTATGCGGGTCGAGCTCGAAGAAAAGGTTGTGGAAGAAGTGAAGAAGTTGATTAATGCGGGTTTCATTCGGGAGGAAGAAAATCCCGTGTGGGTAGCCAATATTGTGCCAGTGAAAAAGAAGAATGGACAGATTCGAGTTTGTGTGGATTTTCGGGATTTGAACAAAGCGTGCCCGAAAGATGATTTTCCACTACCTGTAACGGAATTAATAATTGATTACACTTCTTCCTATGTGGTGTACTCTTTTATGGATGGATCTTCGGGGTATAACCAAATTCCCATGGACAAGGAAGATCAGCGTCACACATCTTTCCGCACACCAATAGGCATCTTTTGCTACAAAGTAATGCCTTTTGGATTAAAGAATGCGGGGGCCACATACCAAAGGGCAATGACCAAAATTTTTGATGATCTAATCCACAAAATAGTTGAGTGCTATGTGGATGACTTGGTCGTGAAAGCTCGATCCATAGATGAACATTTGGAATATCTAAGAATTGTGTTCGAACGGTTAAGGAAATACTCCTTGAAAATGAACCCATTAAAGTGTGCGTTCATGGTATCCTCAGGAAAATTCCTAGGATTTGTGGTAAGGCACAGGGGCATTGAGATCGACCCTGCAAAAATTAAAGCAATTAGAGAAATGCCTCCACCCAAGACACTCAAGCAACTTCGTTCTCTACAGGGGCAATTGGCCTATGTTAGAAGGTTTATTGCTAATCTCTCGGGAAGAATCAAGCCATTCACTCACCTGACCAAAAAGGACGTGCCTTTCAAGTGGGATGAAAAGTGTCAGAAAGCCTTTGATGATATCAAAGAGTATCTTCTCAAGCCACCCGTTTTAGCCGCACCTATCCAAGGAAAGCCGTTAATCCTCTACACTACGGCACTGGAAGGGTCTTTGGGTGCTTTATTGGCTCAAGAAAATGAAGAAGGCAAAGAGAATGCATTGTACTACTTAAGCCGCATGCTAGTTGGGGCTGAGCAGTCATACAGTCCCATTGAAAAGCATTGCTTAGCCTTGGTGTTCGCCACAAAGAAGTTGAGACACTACATGTTGTCTCACAAGATCACGCTGATCTCTAAAGTGGATCCATTAAAATACTTGATGACAAGACCCATGCTAACGGGGAGATTAGCGAGATGGGCCATTACCCTAATGGAATTTGACATTACCTATGCTCCTCAAAAGGCAATAAAGGGACAAGCAATGGCCGACTTTTTGGCTGCACATCCTATTCCTGATGATTCTCCTTTGAAATGTGAATTTCCTGATGAGCAAAGCCTTTGTGTTGAAGGAAAAGAATCAGAATGGGTAATGTTTTTCGATGGGTCATCCGCCGTTCAACCTTCCAAGAGACCTGAGATGCCCAGAATTCGTGCGGGAGTGGGTTTAGTTTTTATCACACCTCAAGGAGGTATTCTTCGTCACTCCATAGCATTGACTGAACCATGCACAAATAATGAAGCTGAATATGAGGCATTGATTGCTGGATTGGAATTAGCTATTGAGATGGATATAAAAGAAATGAAAGTGTGTGGAGACTCTCAACTGATTCTCAATCAAGTGGAAGGGGTATTCGAAGTGAAGAAACCCGAGCTAGTGAAATACCATGAAAGAGCTCAAGAATTGATGGCTAAGTTCACAAAGATTACTTTAGAAAAAGTGTCCCGGGCTTCCAATGGCATGGCTGATGCCTTGGCTCGAGTCGCCACACAACTGAGTAAACCAGATGATGAAGAGATCCAAATTACGATAAGGAATCGCCGATCATTGGCGCCTTATCTCATGGAGATAGAGAAAGAAACCAATGCTCATCTCTATGTAGACTTAGAAGAATGGGAGGAAGACCAAATGAGAGACCCGGACGAAGTAATGGAAATAGGGACAAATAATGAAGAAGATTGGAGAAAACCCTTTGTGGATTATTTCCAACACAAAGTCTTCCCCGATGAAAAGATGGAAAGGGAGCAATTGAAGCGACGAGTTCTTCGCTATGTATATGTGAATAACACTTTGTACAGGCGCTCATATGACCAATTGTGGTTAAGGTGTGTATCACAAGAAGAGGCTCGAAAAATTGTAAAGGAGGTGCATTCAGGATTTTGCGGGGCCCACCAATCGGGTCCCAAGATGAGACTCCACATTAAAAGGATGGGGTATTATTGGCCAACAATGATCGCGGATTGCGAGAATTATGTAAAAAGGTGCCATATGTGCCAAGTGAACGGAGATTTCATACATCAACATCCCAACCCGTTGCACCCAACGGTGGCCTCATGGCCGTTCAATAAATGGGGAACAGATGTAATAGGGCCAATCGATCCACCAAGTTCAAAGGGGCATAGGTTTATTCTCGCAATCACTGATTACTTCTCAAAATGGGCTGAGGCCGTGCCACTAAAAGAAGTGAAAAGCAAGGATATAATCCGATTTTTGAAAAACCATGTGTTATATCGCTTTGGCACCCCAATGGAGATAATATCTGATAATGGCACCGCTTTCAAGAGTGGTGAGATTTGTGCCTTTGCGAGACAACATAAGATAAAGTGGCAATACTCTTCCATTTATAATCCAAGAGCGAATGGATTGGCGGAAGCCTTCAACAAAGTTTTGATTAAACTCTTGAGGAAAATAGTGGGAGACAATCATAGAAGTTGGGACGAGAAATTGCAAGAGGCATTATGGGCTTATCGCACCACCTTCCGTACGCCAACTCAAGCCACTCCATATTCTTTGGCGTTTGGGGCGGAAGCTGTTCTACCATTAGAAATAGAATTGCCATCTTTGAGGGTAGCCATGTACGCGGGTCTACCAATGGATAAGCAAATGCGTCTAAGGCTCGACGAGCTTGATGCGATGGATGAGAAAAGGTTGATGGCCCAACAAAGCCTGGAATTGTATCGGGCTCAAATGGAGAGGGCATACAACAAAATGGTAAGACCGCGCACCTTTAAAGAAGGAGATTTGGTGCTGATCTTGCGAAGACCTATATTGGGTCATCATCATGGCCCGAAATTCTCACCCAATTGGGAAGGACCCTATGTGATCAAGGAAGTTTACACTGGAGGGTCCTACAAGCTCGTGGATAAAGAAGGAAGATGCACAATCCCACCTATCAACGGGCGGTACTTGAAGAAATACTATGCATGAGATCTACCTTCCACGAAGACCATACAAATAAAAAGCTACAAAACCTAACCTTATAAATCCAAAAATCCCAATCATACTCAATAAATACCAAAAACACTATGGCCATTAATAAAGTTTTCAATAAAACTTCAATAAGGCCGTTAAACTCCAATAAAGCCAAAATTTCTCTCAAAATCACCTATCACTTAACCTAAGCTTCCTACCTTCCGCAAGGGGTGGTTGGTTGGCGGAAGGAGAAGCTCAACCCCTTATTTACCAATCTTACTAAAACGGCCATTGTTACATGTTACCAATAAAGCTTTCAACAAAGTTCCAATAAGGCCGATAAACCTCAACAAAAACCAGAAACATCCCTTAAAACATCCAATAAAAGCTTCCTACCTTCCGCAAGGGGCGGTTGGTTGGCGGAAGGAGAAGCTCCATTCCCCGTGGATCAATCTCACCAAAAAGAAGTTCATCAAAACTCGTAGCCATAGCCAATAAACCATGTCTTAAGCATGCTAAAGAAGTAAATCGGCCGAAACCTTAAAGGAAATTACCTAAAACCTTAAATCCTATGGTCACTACGCCCATGCCATGTCAATGCGCCTATGCCGATTGAGAGCTATTACAATGAGTGCCCATACCTAATGAGAGGGCAAGGACGAGAGGGTAAGGAAAAAGGGTGACTTGCCTTTACGGCCCCATAAGTCAATCCTTCCACCAAAGCTCCCAACTCCACAAAATCCACTGGCCAAATATAGTAGTCGGATAAAAAAAATCGTGTTGAGGAGACCTGTGTGGTCACCAAATGCACAAAAGGTTAGAATTTACCCTAACAAATCCGCGGTCAATGAAGGGACCTTCGGGTCCCAGAGAACGCGAAGCCGTGTTGAAGAGAGCCTTTGTGGTTCTCTAAAACACCTATGCCTAATGAAGAAGCCTTTGTGGCAGCTGAAGGCATCAAGGCACCGCCCTATGAAGTTATCTGAGGGCACACACACCACAACAACACCGTGTCCCGTAAGTCACGTATGCTGGAATTAATGGATTGAATTCACTGGGGTATACCCATTCACATTGGGGCAGACATGTGGTTTACAAGTGAAACAGGATGGAAATTTAAATAAAGCAGAAGGAAGGGTGAAAGAGAAGATTCATTCATTAACCACAAGGTGATGCAAGTACATTCAAATCCCAAACAACTGATACAATCGACAAACAAAAGAAAAAAGAGGCCTATTACAAGCTAAAAGAAAACATAAAGATACATGCACAAAAGGCACAAGGAATCAGAAGGCAATCCTTCTACTCCGGAACATCAGCCGCGGCAATACCACCCCCCAAATTAGCAAGGGTAGCGGTGATGGCTTGGAGCATTTCCTCTATTGCTTCCAAGCGAGTGCTTAACTCCCCAAACCGCTGATCAATGAGAGCCCTAATGGAGACAGGGGCAGGGGCTTCAAGGGCCAAAGCAATAGAACCATCATCAGGAGGAGGAGAGGCTACCCTCACAGGGCTGTACTGATTAGGCGCCGCATCGGGAGCCAAGATGTATTCATTAACGGGTTGATTAGGATCTGGAACCAACATGTTCATGGAAGATTCCACCCAACCCATGCTATCAAACAAAGAGAGTAGATTACGGGGATAGGACACATGAGCCTCAGAAATACGATTGCCCCATAACATCTCAGGTACGGGAATATGCGCTCGGCGCATAAGAGCTTCAATGAGATGGCCATATGGCAAAGCCCGATAACTGCGAGGGGACATGGCCACTTGGTGCATGTGGAAGATGATCATATGGCCCAAATTAAGGGAGTGATTCTTCAAAATAAGATGGCGAAGGTAGAATAGACTCCCAGGACGAGCATGGCTGGACAACGTGCCTTGGGGAAAGATGATGTTGTTAATCACCCTGAAAAGGAATCTGAAAGAGAGGAGATATTAAAGAAGAGTGAAAACAGAAAAGGATATGGAAAAGAAGGAAATGATGGAATAAGCACCTGTGAAGAGCGGGAAGATGCTCGGTTGAGGCCATTTCGATGTCACCCTCAGCAGGAACAGCCCTAAACCAGCGAAGACATTCTTGGTAACTACCAAAACCTCGGGGCCAACGATAGAAAGCATACGCAGTGGAGCCAGCCAAAGTGTTAGAGGCCTGAAGAAATTCGGCCAGGCTCTCGGCAGTGATGGTCATGAATTGACCAAAGAGATAAGAGGTGGCTGAAGGGTTACCATAATGATCATAAGAGATACGAAGATTGGCATAAAATAAGCGAGTGATGCGGGGGTGATAAGGATTGTCCAGGCTAACCAAACCACGTAAGCTCCAAGAATTAAGCCAACCGTGGATAAGATCGACACACTCCATCGGGATACGTCCTTCGTGGCGAAAGAAGAAACACTCAGCCACGGGACGCTCGTCACGGCCCATGTCATTGTGATAACTATTGAAAGCCGCCTCGTCGCGGAAGAGGTAGCGATTGTCCGGGGCAAAAGACCAATTTGGCACCATAGGGTCAAGGCGCAAGGAAGAAGAGCCAGGAGTATCCCTGGGGCGCTTGTAAGAAGACATGGCGGAGAAAAGGGGTTGTGAATGAATAAATAAAAGCAAAGAAGTGGTGAATGCGATGGATGAAAAGAAGAGAGCGTGAGACGCTTGTTTATATAGAGCTTGAACATGGAAGACGTTCTTCACCAAGTAGTGGAGACGTGGGTTGAAGCGAAGTGGAGAAAAGTGGAAAGTGGTGTATCGTGAGAAAGAAACCGTCATGTCGTGCACATACAGGGTGGCGGTACAATTGTCTAGTAGCACATGAAAACTGAAGTGCTCATGGGCCAAGGATCCAAAATGAATGATGGGCCCACATAAGTCTAAGCCCAAAGAAATACAGGTATGGGATAAAATGCCCTAAACCTAAATTGCGGCACAGGCTTGTTTGTGATTCAAGCCCGAATATATCAGAAAGAGAGTGTAGAACGAATACCTGCACGAAAGAAAAAGAAGAAAGGGAAAGAAAAACTTCCAAAACCCATAACATGAGACACATAAAAAGGCCCTGAGGCACGGAAGTTCAAGCTTATAAAGGATCATTCTACCAAGACCCATAACAAACCAACTAAAAAGCAAGCGCAAGTAATACGTATTGCATAGCAAGCAAGTTCAAGAGTTAATATGTAAGAACCACAAGCAAATACAACATCCACGGCCCTAAGGAAACTAAGCATCCAAGTTTAATGTCTCACATACATGGAGTGAGTCGTTATTACAAAGGAAAGGGCAATGCACGGACCGCCACAAATTACCACGGTGGCCGGCCCAAAAATAGCAAATACATAAATGGAAACCTAGCCACTAAGAGCGTCCCTGAGAATGACAAGCATGGCTTGGTAGTGCTCATTCGCCCCGGCAACATCTGATTCAATTTCCTTGTGAAACTCTTCAATCTCATTGACGGTCTCACGGTATAAAGATAAGGCAGAAAAGTAGGCTTGAACATTGAGGTCCAAAGCCCTACGGATGCTGAGTTCACGATTCTTGAGTTTCTCACGCTTGGCAGACAAAGAAGGGACCTGGATGACATCACGCCGACGGAGAGCAAACATGAGATGATAATCAGTGTTGCGAATGTCGTCCATGATTCCTCTGTGATCCACAGTGAGAGAGTTCAGAGTGTCCTGAATGGATCGCAGTGAGCGTGCAGCGTTCGCCTGGCGGTCATTACGCTTACCCAATTCTACAGAAAGACGGTTCCAAGTAAGGAGATCAAGGAAGTTGAAACACTTGAGAGCCTCTTCGCGGAGACGGCGAATTAGGTCGCGGAGAGAAACGCGAGGAGGAATAGCGGAGAATGCACCAGGAGTAAGGCTAGGGAGACGGAAGTAGCCGTTATCGCTACGTGCAATTACCTCACTAATCACATTCTCCACGTCTTGAACAGTAAAATCTGTACAATAGAGGAGAGAAAAGGATAAGAACGAAGGGCCATTCAGAAAGAAACTATGAAGGAATGAGAAGAAATGTAGGAAACACACCTTCTTCACGTGGAGAAGCAGGAGGGCTAAAGTTTATGTCTTCACCTTCTTCATCAGATGCACCCTCCCCATTTCCCCAGGCATCATCCTCATTTTCATAAGTATCGTCACTAGCTTCCCTTGGACTCCTGGTGCCTCCAGCATTAGTCAGAATCTCGGTTATGATGTCCGTTGCGGCAAGAGCTTCAGGGTTAGCAACAAGGAAAGGCACTGGAGTGACAGGGCCACCAATGATAATAGGAGACCCGGGATTGGTGCCACGAGTTGGACCCTCTGGGCTTGCAACGACAGTAGGTCCGTTGGGATCTGTCACAGTCACGGTGTTAACATTCCAAGGCGCATAAGGATTATCTCTACCAGGAACATAGTCATCATCTCCACCTTCATTCTGGTTATCTACCAGAACGGTAGCCGGGGAGAGAGGAAAATGAGCAGTGCCGCTAGCATCAGTATTCCCACGAATCTCACCTTGAGCGAGAACAAGCCCGGCTCCAACATGTTCAGGATCCATCTCTGAAAATAAAGAAAAAATGCATCAGCCCGAAAGAAACGCCAAAGGAAGAGATGCACTCGGAGAGAAGATGAAGTTAGCGGAAGAATATCCTACTGCTTGGTGTGAAGAAAAGAGGAAGGTCCAACGTGGGCCTTTGGATCCGATAAATAGGAAATCAAGGGATGGATGTAATCCAAGAGGGAGACCACGGTCAAAGAACTAACTGACTTCATGGGCCCCACTTGTCAGTGAGACAAAACAAATTAAAGGGATCCTAGGCTGTCACAGAGCATCTCTTGCAGTCTAAACCGTGTGACTATCTATGTGGCAACAGCAAATAGGATGTGAAGATTGAGGAAAATAAAAAACCATGGATTAATGCCACCAAAACAAATTGTTCTGACCTTGAGGAGGATCCTCACCCTTTATTTTGGTGGGGGGCATTTGTTTGACCCTTAAAATTTACCACAAGTGCAATAAGTATCCTAGAATTCTAGTGAAAATTCGGCAGAGTTTCCCCTGTACTGAGGAGGTTTTCCGAAATTTTTGAACATAAATGGGCCCAATATGAGTGGGCCGAGCCCTACTCTATTAAGCCCATATCACAGTAAGCGAAGGGCCGAGCCCTTGCTTAACCAATAACAGGGGATATACATATGACACAAATAAGAGCCCGAAAGAAAAGATACATGTCAATACTTCGCACTATGTTCAAATACAATTCATACAAAGCCAATTCATACAAAGCCCTTACATCTCATGGGCTATGATATGCAAGCCACATTCTAGTACAAGAAAATAGAAAGAGCAAGAAAAATGGGCTTCGTCGACTACCTTGAGATTGAGTAAAAAGGGGAACCGCCGAACCTTGAGATAACCTACAAATTGCATGGAAATAATTGGGTTAGAAACATGCAAAATAGAGAGTATGGCTTCATGCTAAAACCCAATGATACATATGACACGAACAAATTGGATGAGAATTGAGCAAAAGATACACAAAACAAAACTGGTGGTGCATCATTAATTCATGGACCGAGCTTAAACCCCAACGGTGCACCATAAATGGCATGAACCAAGCAATTTCCATTGATCAAACACATCTGAGCCGTCTGATCGAGTGTTGGCGGATGGATCTGAGGCGCTAAAGCTATGGATCAGAATAAGGAGAAGGAGTATAATCACTGCGAACATTATTCGTCGGATTGGCATCAGAAGGTGAAGTAATGATAGTCGCGTACGACCCACTGCATCAGATCAGAGGCGATCGCTGAGATCCATCCCTACCTCACCTCTCTCTCGACGAACTCCAAACAGCACAAAAAATGGCGGAAACCCTAAACTATCGGAGAAAGGAGAGAAGCGAAGAAAGCTCACCAGAGAAAAGAGAGAGAGCAGCCGTGTCTCCTCCCTAACGCACCCCCTCCCTTAAATCCCCACAAAACCCTAGCTTGAGCTCTGAAACCCTAGATCCACTTTCGAAAGGAGAAGAAAAAGAGAAATTGGATGAGAAAGTGTCGAGCAAGAGAAATGAGCAGCCTGAGGTGGAGAAGGCGTAAGCTGGGCAGTATTCAGCCGCTCGATCCAACCTGAAGATTGGTGAAGCATGATGAACAGTCGAGATGGATTTGAGTTAAATAAAAGAAGACAAAAATGGCGGAAGAGAAGGGCCTGAGAAGCGGGTCCCACAAATCAGTGAAAGATGAGGGAGAATAAGACCACTGATACAGTAAATGCGGCCACCAAAGCAGTGCTTATTGGGCTGAGAAAGAAGAGTGAGGCTGGGCCATCAGGGGCCGCCAAATGTCAGATCTGAAGTCAATCCACCAATCCAGAAGTTGCGAAGAGAGCTGAGATGGTGCTGGGCTGGTCAACAAGGTCAACCAATGACGTTAGCCTGCTTCCAGAAGCCTCGACGGTTGCTATTTGGTCGGTCAAACCCAGTCAACAGGAGAGAATGACAGCTAACACCAGCTGTCACCTGGTTTCTACACAAAGGTACACTGCTCCCATCGTCTATAAATAGGGGGTAGATAAACAGAATAGGGGATCTTGGTTAATTCAAGAAATTAAGGAATTAGTGCATGAGTTGCATAGCTTAGATAGAAAAATAAAGAGAGAAAGGGGAGAGCGCCATTGTTGGCTGGAGGTTTGGTGTTCTGGTAAGAGAAGGAGAAAGAAATCAGAGAGAAGGGGATAACTCGTGAAGCTCTGTAACAGTGAAGTAAAAAGGTAGTACCTTCTGTAATCAACTCAATTTGATGAATGAAATTGTCGATTCTTGCTGTTTCTTTTGTGAATTCCCTGTATTTCCTCAATTCTTCATTTCAATTTGATGATAACTTGGATGATCTTTTATTCTTGAATTCTTGTTGCCGGATTGATGATAAATAGTTAGTGTATTCTCTTCCCTGTACACTTACTCGGAGTTGACGACAACTCTTAGAGCTACCCTCTATTCCACACTATGCTGATGACAGCATCTAGTGTACTTTTGTCAGATTCTGAAGAGGAGTGTGAAGACACCTCCTCTATTATTTTCCCTTGATCTTGCACCATGTTGATGACAACACTGGATGCCCTCCCCCATGAGAGATCAGATAACGAGCTGATGACAGCTCGTGTATCCACTCTCTATCTTGACTTTGGCTAATCTAAACGCACTTTATAAGGGGTTATAATGCCAAAATTTCTTTAATCAAGTGATAAAGATCAATTATTGAATTGTTAGAGTTCTGGAAAGTACAGTGCTTTACATTGATTGCATTGTTAGTCTAGTGCATAAGTGATTAATTAACCATTCTCGCTCCATGTTGATGACAACACTGGATGCCCCCTTTTATAAGAGACTAGAGCACAGGCTGATGACAGCTTGTGACTCTTTTCTCTTCTTCCAACTTAAACTGAAATAAGTAATACATCATGTACAGTCATGCTGCCCTAATTTCTCTCTGTAATTCTATCCAGTAAAGTTGATTTAAATGATTAAGCAATATGGAATAGATTTAGCAGGTATAAGTACATTGTGCATGCTTTTCTTGGATAATTTCCTGCAGAAATAAACAATCTGGTAAAAATGAATAATCTTGCTTGCTTTAGAGTGGTACTGTTCCTGAATATTAGCATGTGTATTTCACCAAATATGATTCAATAAGGAGTGCAAGGTTTCATTTCTTTCCTTATAATCCCCATCTATTTACTCTATAGGAACCATACAATTATAAGTGATCTGTGATCTGTTGCATGCTAGCTCATGATCATTGCATAGTTAATGCTGTCCTAAAAGTCATGTCATGATGATTTTCAGTTTATTAACCACAAAGCTGCTGTGTCACAGGTGCAAATAGTTAATGTATCATATGTTTGTAACTTACTGTGTCAATGGGTGTCCCTGTGTTGTCCTGTCAAGTTCGAGAGAAGGAAATAACTTGAAATTGCTATAAAAATAAGGATCAAAGTGCAAGAAATATTGAAGTGTGTCGACAAATCCAGAGAACATGATATATCACCTTGGTCTGCGTTAACAACACCATGATTTATTTGCAGTGTTTACGGTCAAATTACAAAATAAAACTTATGTAAATTCAGATAGTGTGTTTATTCATGAATAAATGCCTATTAGATCATATACTGACTCTCTTCATTTGTTGCAGGATTGATTGCTTGTGAAGTGACAAAAGGTTCAAGTCACTTTGTTTTGTATAATAAGTATCGTGATATGATATTTGTTATGACAATTTGTTTGTAATAATAACCCGTAGAGTACAATGGTATGGTTTGTAATGATAACCAACATAGTATTGGCTCATGAGAATATGGCACTTGTGATGATACGACTATAACGGTGGCCAATGTCAAATATATGGTATTCAAATGAAATTAGAAAAGGCATTACACCTATTTGAAATGGTATGTCTACTGACATAAAATGGTATACGAACCATGTGGTTGGTTGAACTTATCCCTCCTTACCCATATTCAAATTGAGAATGTTTGCAAATATGAATAGGTATTATAGGCTAAGTAGCTGTATTGGGGTTAGTAGTAACGCTAATTTGAAGTCCTGTTAGTTATCGTATAAGGAAAAATTAATTAGAGGCTCAGCTACGCAAGCTTGAATGCGATGGCCCAACAATGTAGTCGAACCCATCAGTGGAGAAATAAAAAGAGAGAGAGAGGAAAAGGCCCAGCGTATGTTACCACGTTAATGGATCCATGTCGTCGTCAGCCCAAAACCGACCCAGGTTCCCTATATATCGCTAATTAGGAGCTGATGTAATGCCTACTTGTCCGACATGGCATGCCACCTCAATTCATCTCATCACAAGACATCTTCCGACCTGCTGACGTGGAGCAAATCAAGAGGCACTAGATGAGTTCAAGCCCTTAGAAAATTTTTTTTTTATTTTATAGAACGCCCTACATAAATGTAAGTGAAACACTAATATGATATTAAATAGATAAATAGTCTAATATCCTAGGATAGTCCGTAGATCGTCGATTTAAAATACTTTTCATATAACAATTAATTTCGAAATGCTACATAAATAATAAACATATTAAATCTCTTTTGTAAAGAATATTATGATAGACATTTTAAAACGAAACTCCTTTGAAACAAAAACTAAGTATATTCAAATAAAACAATATTTGAAAGAAGAATTATTTTCTATGATAAAAATATTTTGAAGTAAGTATTTTCAAAACACGATAGAATGGGATTTAGGTCAAAGGGTAGAATCTATATCGTAAAATTCTAGAAAATTAGAAATAATAATAAGAAAGTACTATAATAAAAATTTCAAATACATCTCTCTTCTTTGAAGTAATTTCTTTATAAAAATAAACTCCAAGAAATTCTCAAAAAGATAATAAAAACATATTAAATATTTCCTCAAATAAAGTTTCCAAAAGAAAAAAATATAAAAATAGTTTCAAATAAAAAGAATTTCAAATACATATTTTCAAACTAAGTACTTTCAAAGTAAACACGATATAGAAAACAAATTTAAACATGAAAGATGAAAGAAATAGAAAAGAAGAAGAAAAAAATAAAAAATCACGAATTCCCCGAGTAAAGAAATTTCAGAAATAAAAAGTCAAAACACGAAAAATCGAAGTCAAACCGAAACCTCTTCAGTCGGAGAAAAGTCACACCCCGAATCGAAGAAACTCAAAAGCCCCAAATTTAAGAGCCAATTCTTATAAGTCGCCAAATGACCAAGACCTAGTTCTTCCAAGTCATCAAATGACCAAGAACTCCTAAACCAAGCTTCTCCAGTCTTATAAGTCGCCAAATGACCAAGATCTGGTTTTTCCAAGTCACCAAATGACCAAGAACTCCCCAAATCAAGCTTCTCCAGTCTTATAAGTCACCAAATGACCAAGACCTAGTTCTTCCAAGCCACTAAATAGCCAAGAACCACCAAATCAAGCCCTTCCAGTATTATAAGTCACCAAATGACCAAGACCTAGTTCTTCCAAGCCACAAAATGGCCAAGAACCACGAAATCAAGTTTTTTTTTTTTAGTCTTACAAGTCACTAAATGACTAAGGCTTAGTTTTAGATTCTCAATTAGGTCCCGTTAATTAGATTTGGTACCATTAATTGAGTTCGCTTTAAACCAAAAGAATTAAATCTTTTATTTCCTCAATTGTGTCCCGTCAATTAAGTTTGGTAACATCAATTGAGTTTAGTTTAATAATAAATTGAGATAACAACTTTTCTAGCCTACGACATATAATTTCTCGAATCCCTTAATCAGGGGTTCTCGTGATTCGTCACGGGGTAATTAACAATAGGGGCTTGCGCCTATTGGAAGGAAAGGATCCACAAAATTAATAAACCCTCATGAGAGTAGATTCTCGTTATTGTTTTCTTGTTGTCAAGAAGCATTTTTTGCACTTGAATTTAAGCTCGTGAGGGGTGAATCTAAGACTTATTCCCATTCTTGAGGAAACCCCATCATTCTTCGAGAAATGACGAAAAAGTCCACCCAATATTGTTGTGATAAAACGGTTTAAAATGCATGCACAATCGGTTGAAATGCACCATTCTGTCCAGAACGCTCATTATTTGCATTTTATGTGCGTAATTTCCTTGTATAATCCCATCCTTTTGAATTTTTGAGATCATATACTTATTTTCCACTGTATAAAGAATTTAAATATAGATTATTGTTATCGTATGACATAAACGAATGCACTATCGCTTGAATTGCTCCAATTCTGTCCAGAATGCTCTATATTTGCACTTTATGTGCGTAATTGCCATGTATAATCTCGTCTTTTTGAATTTTTGAGATCATAAACTTATTCTCCATTATATAAAGAGCTTAAATATATATTATAAATGATAAAACGATTTAAAATTATTGCTCAATCACTTGAAATGCTCCAATTATGTCGAGAACACTCATTATTTGCACTTTATGTGCGTAATTATCATGTATAATACAATACTTTTGAATTTTGGATATCATAAACTTATTCTCCATCAGATAGAGAGCTTAAATATGGATTATTGTGGTAAAACAATTTAAAATGAATGCACAATCGTTTGAAATTATCCAATTCTGTCCAGAACACTCATTCTTTGCACTTTATGTGTGTTGCCATATATAATCTAATCCTTTTGAATTTTTGAGATAATAAATTTATTCTCCATTGTATAAAGAGCTCAAATATAGATTATTGTGATAAAATGATTTAAAATGTATGTACAATCGGATGAAATGCTCCATTCTGTCCAAAACGCTCATTATTTGCACTTTATGTGCGTAATTGCCATGCATAATCCTATCCTTTTGAATTTTTGAGACCATAAACATATTCTCCATTCTACAAGGAGCTTAAATATAGATTTTTGGGATAAACGATCTAAAATGCATGCACAATCAGCTGAAATACTCCAATTCTGTCCAGAACGCTCATTATTTGCACTTTATTTGCGTAATTGTCATATATAATCCAATCCTTTTGAATTTTAAGACCATATGTAGTATTCTGTAAGTTAGAACGAAATAGATACAGTGCACTTAGACAGAATACTGTGAACATCGCACCCTTTCTAAAACGTTGCAATTTGCATCTTCTGAGCGATTTGAACCCTTATATATACTCTTCTGTGATGGCAGAGAGAATAGTGAGTATCTCTTTCAGATCTAAACAGAATTTAGACAAGTGAGAGAGAGCATAAGGTTTTCTTGAGGGAACGAGTCAAGGCCGACCAACCCCTGTTAAACACCATCAGTTGGGACGTTCATATCGGCTTTGTAGTGATTCTCTCACTGCAGAACGTGGAGAAGATCAGAGACTAAGGAGACGCGCTTGGTTTGCGGGTTTTCAAGTTCATCCGCTCAACACTCGATTTCAATCAGCGATGGCACGAGGTATTTTACGATTCTGGGTTATTTCCGCATTCTAGAATTGTTGTAGCACTTACAGTTGGTATCAGAGCGGGTTATGCCGCTGGATTGCCTTTATTGAAATAGAATTTCATAACGGTTTATCAGAAATTCTGTTGTAAGTGTTGAGTGGATTGAGTTTTTGTCTGATTTTCTTGATTGTCTGAATTTGTGAAGCATTATCTCAAGATCTGCTTATCCAATTTGAGTGAGGTTTTCGGGATTGGAAAGATCTCTGAGTCTACTTTCCAACGAGACCAACATCTTGAAAATCCAGTGGGTATACAGTGAGATAATCAAGTCGCATACAGCAGTGGTCAGACAGTCGGGGTTCTGAATTTTCTGACCTTTCAGTATTACGGGCCAGATTGCTCTCAATTGGTAATTCGGTTTTGCATGAAATTTTACTGGGATGTAGATATTTCAGATATCTTTCCATAGAGTGTAAATTTGCAAAATTCCGATAAAGTATGAGTGAGATATGTTGTCTGCAAGATAGGTCAATCTGACAGTTTGTTGGGTTTCGTCTGTGATAGTCTGTATTTCGAGGGGCATAGATTTTGATCTATAAATTTTTTTTTTGATGAAACTTGTGTCATTGAAAAGATCTTTGAATCTAGTTTCTATAATGACTAAGAACACAGAAAACAAAAAAGTATAGAAAAAGTTATTGCCAGTTTACCAGAAAGTGTTCAGGCTGTCAGAAAATTTCTGGATGAACTTTGGACGCACCCTTTCGTGTGGGGCGATCCATTTGGAGTTGGAACGACCCGTTCCAACAGAGTTTGGTTTAGAAATGAGTTTAAAGATGAATATTAAGATATAATCAGACATGATGGTTCTCCATTGTTAATTAAAGCTTGTAGATTACATAACTATTATGGAATTCTATAAAATAGTCACAGTTTGTCATAAATACTAATTTTGTAAAGATGGTTGGCATTTTTGGTTAAGATTGATTAGTCAATGATGATATGCTTGAATATACTATAGTAATAAAGTATTGATGTAGTCCACAGACCATCATACTATCTGGTATTCTGTTAGTATTGACGTTACAAGCATATATTGATTAAACAAACTTGAAGAACTATACATGTGGTATAGTAATACACAAATTGTATTTATAAAGGATATGGCAGTAATTGTGCATATGATAATTATTTAGATATAGATAATTATAGTTAGATGATCTATGAAAAATTACTAAACCCTAACTGTTATATAATCTAATTACCAGTGAATTAGGGTTTCAGACGCAAATTGAAACGGACCGTTCTGGCCCTAGAACGGACCGTTCCAGATTAAATTTGCATAAAGTTTCTGTTTGCATTACTCAAACACATTGGAACAGATTGTCTAGTTTTAGGACGAACTGTTCTGAATGAAGTTGCATGAGGATACGTCTGGGTATTGACAGATTCAAACTGGGACAAACCGCCAGGTTCTGAAATGGATTGTCTGAAAAAGTTTGAATAAAGTTTTGTCTGATATTATTGTTAGATTAATTAGACAAATAAATTGATTAAGGATCAATTAATTAAGAAAGTTAGATAACTATGCTAGTTATTAAGCATATACACATATATTAGTTATCTAACTATAATATATTATGTCCAGTTGGATTAATATATGTTAATTAGTTGAAGAGTAGCCACAGCATCTTCAATTACATTAAGGTATATATATTATATAGTGCATCTATAAATCACATTAGGAAGAAAGGACATAGTTTGTGTCTAGTGATGAATATATATATTAATATATTAAGGAGTAGCCACAGCATCCTTAGTTGGATTAAAGTTATGTATATATAAAGTTTATAAAATCACATTTGGATTAAACAGACACAAGATTGTAATAGATTAAGTTAACGAAGTTAGTATCGTCCCACAGGACTATTGACCTAGTTAACTTAATATATTAGGATATAATAGTTAAATTATGAATACTTAATTTGCCCACAGAGATTAAGGATAGGAATATAATTAACTAGTTATATCATAAAGTATGAAGAATCAAATCATAGTATTTAGACTGTGTAAGAAATTGATTCATAAAGTTGTAATGTTTAATTACATAAAGAGTTATAGCATGATATTTAGCCCACAGGTAATATTATGCAGGAAGACTCATAAAGATATATCACTTAGTTTGCATTGGTAAATTAAAGTATAAAGTTCAGTCTCAATATAAAGATAAGCATGTATCAGTTCTACTTTCATAAAGATAGCAGATTCCTTTTAGAAATGATAAGTATCAAAGTTCCTGGGTTGAGGATAATAGTTATAAGATCTAGAAGGATATTGTTCTCCTTCATTAAAATTGTAAGAATATTAAATTTATCAACCAGTAGGATCCACTTTTGAGGTTGAACTTATGAACATAAGTTATAATGAACAGTGGGAGCAGTTTAACTGCTTGTGTTTCATGTTTATAAAGAATAAGTTCTTTCAATGTATAGTGATTTGGTTGATATGCATATTAATGTAAAGTTCTTACATAAGACATTAGATGAGTAGTTGGCCTTTTAGGTTAAAGCTAATGTAATAATACTCATCATAAAAGTTTATCTTTTAGGCTTATTATCATTATAGGTGCGAGAGCACATAATGAAAATGAGGAATATAGTTGTTCAACAAAAGAGTCTATTTGATATTTCTGAGTCATTACTTGTATATTTTATTTTGAACACTTGTCCAGTTTAATATAGTCTTATCGAGATTTCCTATAAGGTTATAACACTTATAAAGATAAATGGTCAGTTTGGTGTTTTTGACCATATGTGTTTAATGGGAGAATAGACATATTATGGATAAAGTTGAGAGTGTTCATATGGTTGAGATATGATTAACAAGTAAGAAAATGACTAGCTGGCATCAAGTGTATAGCTTGCATTCATCTCTTTAATTGATGATTACTCACAATATATGTATCTCTACATACTTATAAGGTTTTAAGGTGGAAATAGAGAAACAATACAGTAAGCAAATAAAAGATTGTGAGATCAGAAAATGGTAAAGAGATTAGAAATATGAAATATGACTAGGATATGAATCTAGAAATATTAAGTTCTAGAGAATGTTCAGATTAGTGGGAGTGATCAGTTTTAGGTCGTACAAAAACTCCCTCTAATTCATAATTGGATATATTATTAAGGATCAACAAATATTGATAATCCAATTATTGACATTCGTTAACCGACATATAATACAATAATAGATCAAGTTGAATATTTAATATTCAATATCAAGGTGATCTAATACAGAATTAGGTTGGTTATCCTAGTAATATTATGTAGTTTATCTACGAGACTCTTATAAAAGTATTGTTGTTGAATAAAATTCTGATATTTTCCAAGATAATGAATTGCAGTGAGTCCATATTATGGTATAATGCCAAGTAAAATCGGTAAGAGTCAATGTTGTGCAATGAAGTCTGAAATTTGATTAAGTTACTTATGATTTAAACCTATTGGTTGTAATGGATTTTTTAAAAACCAAAAGGATTCATAAGTAAACATAAAGGAGTACCAAATTAGACTTGTCACCAATTGATTCATTTAGGAGTAGTGAATTACATGAAGGTTTTCTCACATGTATTAAAGAAGATTCACTTCATATGATTATGGCATTAATAACTCATTCTGGTTTCGAGTTACATCAGATGGATATAAATGTTGCAATTGTTAATGGTGATCTAAGGAGATGGTTATATTAAATAATCATAAAATTTCTTCTTTAGAGGTAATAAGTATTTAGTTAACAAGTTAAAGTATTCTATATAAAAATTAAAACAAGTATTTCACTAATGGTATTAATAGTTTCATAAGGTTATTTCTTCATACAGTTTGAAGAAATATAAGATGAACTATTGCATATATCAGGAGATCAGTGGGAGTTGATTTTATCTACTTGTTTTATATATAGATAATGTTCTACTTGTAACTAATGATAAAATATGATTATATAAGGTGAATAATTTCTTTCTAAAATATTGATATGAAGGATATGGGTGAAGTTTTGTTTGTGATAGAAATAAAAGCCCATGTAGATAGGAATCAAGATATTCTTGATCTATCTCAACAAGCATATATCAATAAGATATTAGAAAGATTCCAGAAGGAATGATATTCACCGCGTCCAGTACCTATTAATATAGGTGATAGATTCATTTTGAATCAGTATCCTCAGTATAACTCAGAAATGGAACAAATAGTAAATACTTCAAGTATTTAGGCAATTTGAAAGCATAAAGTATGATCAGGTTTGTGCACAAGAACTGACATAGCTTTTGCCATTTAAATATTTGGACTGATATCATAATAATTAGGGAATAGACCACAGTTAAATTGCTAAGAAAGTAATGATATATCTTAAGGTACTTAAAATAGTGTGCTTATGTCTCAACAGACTGATAAGTTGAAGTTATTTTGGTACACAAACTAGTTGTGTCGATTCTAGTAATCGAATTAAGGATACATGTTAACTAGTGGAATTGTGTTATAAGGAAATGTCTAACTGACATTATTCGTTAGTTCAACATAAAGTATAGTTTGTTGTGTGTTTTGAGATTACCCTCGATGGTGTTTGAAGAGTTTTATTGTGAGACTTAGAGTCATTGATTTTATATCTAAGTCATTAAGGATTCTGTATGATAATTCTGTTGCAGTCTTTCTAGTCAAGAATAATAAAGGTAAAGGTCGAGTTATTGACATTAAGTATTTGACTTTGAAAGAGCACATTAAGAAGAATTAAGTGGTTATTAAAGGTGTTCATACAGAATAGAAGCTGACCGATTCTTTGAATAAATACTGCAGCTAAAGGAATTCAAAGATCATGTAGCGGGTATATATAGGAATTGATCCTATGGTTAATATTAATCGTACGATTGTGTATAAACTCTTCATAAAAGTATAGATGTTTTCTCGTGTTGATTGTGCGCACATATATGAAATATATTTGATCATAAGGTTGAGAATTACATCATAAAGATTGACTTGGAATAAACGTTGGGTTTATTCATAAAGGAATTCAAAATCGCATAAAAGGTTGAATTATTAGTTGTGTAGCATATTGTAATTGTAGAAAGTAATATTCGCATTTACTAGTAGTTTAAAACGCTAGTAACGATAAGATGACTTACTGCTACAATTCATGTGTTATATTTCTAATATTTAACATAAAGTAAACAGAAGGTATTTAATATGCAAAGGATGCAAGTTCAAGTGGGAGAATGTAGTATTCTGTAAGTTAGAACGAAATAGATACAGTGCACTTAGACAGAATACTGTGAACATCGCACCCTTTCTAAAACGTTGCAATTTGCATCTTCTGAGCGATTTGAACCCTTATATATACTCTTCTGTGATGGCAGAGAGAATAGTGAGTATCTCTTTCAGATCTAAACAGAATTTAGACAAGTGAGAGAGAGCATAAGGTTTTCTTGAGGGAACGAGTCAAGGCCGACCAACCCCTGTTAAACACCATCAGTTGGGACGTTCATATCGGCTTTGTAGTGATTCTCTCACTGCAGAACGTGGAGAAGATCAGAGACTAAGGAGACGCGCTTGGTTTGCGGGTTTTCAAGTTCATCCGCTCAACACTCGATTTCAATCAGCGATGGCACGAGGTATTTTACGATTCTGGGTTATTTCCGCATTCTAGAATTGTTGTAGCACTTACACCATAAACATATTTTCCATTGTATAAAGAGCTTAAATATAGATTATTGTAATAAAACGATTCAAAATGCATGCACAATCGGTTGAAATGCTCCATTCTGTCGAGAATGCTCATTATTTACACTTTATGTGCGTAATTGCCATTATAATTCAATTCTTTTAAATTTTTGAGATCATAAACTTATTATCCATTGTATATAGAATTTAAATATAGATTATTGTGGTAAAACGATCTAAAATGCATGCACAATCGTTTAAAATGCTCCAAATTCTGTCCAGAACATTCATTCTTTGCACTTTATGTGCGTATTTGCCATGTATAATCTAATCCTTTTGAATTTTTGAGATCATAAACTTATTCTCCATTGTATAAAGAACTTAAATATAGATTATTGTGGTAAAAAGATTTAAAATGAATGCACAATCGTTTAAAATGCTCCAATTTTGTCCAGAACACTCATTGTTTGCACTTTATGTGCGTAATTTCCATGTATAATCTAATCCTTTTGAATTTTTGAGATCATAAACTTATTCTCCACTGTATATGAGCTAAATATAGATTATTGCGATAAAACGCTGTATATAAATGCACGATCGTTTCAAATGCTTCAATTCTGTCCAGAACGCTCATTATTTGCACTTTATATGCGTAATTGTATAATCCAATCCTTTTGAATTTTTGAGATCATAAACTTATTTTCTATTATATAAAGACATTAAATATAGATTATGTTATCAAATGTCTTAATTTGAATGCACAATCATTTGAAATGCTCCAATTCTGTCCAGAACGCTCTTTATTTGAACTTTATGTGCGTAATTGCTATGTATAATCTAATCCATTGTATAAAGAGCTTAAATATATATTATAAATGATAAAACGATTTAAAATTATTGCTCAATCACTTGAAATGCTCCAATTATGTCGAGAACACTCATTATTTGCACTTTATGTGCTTAATTATCATGTATAATACAATACTTTTGAATTTTGGATATCATAAACTTATTCTCCATCGGATAGAGAGCTTAAATATGGATTATTGTGGAAAAACGATTTAAAATAAATGCACAATCGCTTGAAATTCTCAAATCCTGTCCAGAACACTCATTCTTTGCACTTTATGTGCGTAATTGCCATGTATAATCCAATGATTTTGAATTTTTGAGATCATAAACTTATTCTCCACTGTATATGGAGCTAAATGTAGATTATTGCGATAAAACGATGTAAATAAATGGACGATCGCTTCAAATGCTTCAATTCTGTCCAGAACACTCATTATTTGCACTTTATATGCGTAATTGCCATGTATATTCCAATTATTTTGAATATTTGAGATGATAAACATATTTTCCATTGTATAAAGAGCTTAAATATAGATTATTGTAATAAAATGATTTAAAATGCATGCACAATCAGTTGAAATACTCAATTCTGTCCAGAACGCTTATTATTTACACTTTATGTGCGTAATTACCATATATAATCCCATCCTATTGAATTTTTGAGTTCATAAACTTATTTTCCACTGTATAAAGAGTTTAAATATAGATTATTGTTATCAAATGACTTAAAACGAGTGCACAATCGCTTGAATTGCTCCAATTTTGTCCAGAACGCTCTTTATTTGCACTTTATGTACGTAATTGCCATGTATAACTCAGTCCTTTTGAATTTTTGATATCATAAACATATTCTCCATTGTATAAAGAGTTTAAATATAGATTATTATGGTAAAACGATTTTATATGAATGCACAATCGTTTGAAATTCTTCAATTCTGTCCAGAATACTCATTCTTTGCACTTTATGTGCATAATTGCCTTGTATAATCCAATCCTTTTGAATTTTTGAGATCATAAACTTTTTTTTTTTTAGATTACATTGACAGCGGCTGTCAAGATCATAAACTTATTATCCACTATATATAGAGATTAAATAAAGATTATTAAAATAAAACGATGTAAATAAATGCACGATCGCTTGAAATGCTTCAATTCTGTCCAGAACGCTCATTATTTGCACTTTATTTGCGTAATTGCCATGTATAATCCAATCTTTTTGAATATTTGAGATGATAAAATATTCTTCATTGTATAAAGAGCTTAAATATAGATTACTGGGATAAAACGATTTAAAATGCATGCACAATCGGTTGAAATTCTCCATTCTTTCTAGAACACTCATTATTTGCACATCCTTTTGAATTTTTGAGATCATAAACTTATTTTCCACTGTATAAAGAGTTTAAATGTAGATTACTGTTATCAAATGACATAAAACGAATGCACAATCGCTTGAATTGCTCCAATTCTGTCCAGAACGCTCTTTATTTGCACTTTATGTGCATAATTGCCATGTATAATTCAATCATTTTGAATATTTTAGATCATAAACTTATTCTCCATTGTCTAAAGAGCTTAAATATAGATTATAGTGATAAAACGATTTAAAATGAATGCACAATCATTGAAATGCTCCAATTCTGTCCAGAACACTTATTATTTGCACACTTTATGTGCTTAATTGTCATGTATAATAAAATCCTTTTGAATTTTTTAGATCATAAACTTATTTTCCACTGTATAAAGAGTTTAAATGTAGATTACTGTTATCAAATGACATAAAACGAATGCACAATCGCTTGAATTGCTCCAATTCTGTCCAGAACGCTCTTTATTTGCACTTTATGTGCGTAATTGCCATGTATAATTCAATCCTTTTGAATTTTTTAGATCATAAACTTATTCTCCATTGTATAAAGAGCTTAAATATAGATTATAGTGATAAAACGATTTAAAATGAATGCACAATCATTGAAATGCTCCAATTCTGTCCAGAACACTTATTATTTGCACACTTTATGTGCTTAATTGTCATGTATAATAAAATTCTTTTGAATTTTTGAGATTATAAACTTGTTATCCAACATTAATGTGCTAAGAAACCGCACAAACAAACATTCACATATCCAACATGACAGCAACACCATAGAAAATTCATCCCATAAAGTTAACACAAAAAATTTTCCATAAGACCCACAACATCGACAACATGACATATACTTTATTGGAGGCCCCTCTTATCATTGAATAAGCTTACCTCACCAGTAGTAGTTATTAATTAAAAACGCATACCCAAATGTTCAGGCATCCCAAGCATCATCCTGGTCGTCCATTAGAAATCAATGGCATCCAAATAGGTAGGCACATTCAACACTGTTAATTTCTCCATTCCAAATTCAAATCTTTCTAACTAATTGAGAGAGAACGAAGAAGAAAATGACCGAAAAAATTATAAATAACTTTAATTAATTAAGAAATTATAAAATAATCCGTTTTTAATGAAAATTTTAAAACTGACTGCACAGTTTCGGAATCTGGGATTCCGAAACTAATTCTGCTTAGTTTCGGAATCTCAAATTCCGAAACTAGCTAGTTTCGGAATCTCAGATTCCGAAACTAAACCTACCGACTTTTTTGAGAGAAAATATTTTAAAATTTTTTTTTAATTAGTTTCGGAATCTCAAATTCCGAAACTAGGCGTTCCATATTTTTTCAATTTAACTTTTTTAAATTTCACCTAACTTTTGAAAATTTAATAATAGTTGTTTTAATAAATAATTTATGTTATTATTTTCAAATTTTCTAAAAATATTATAGTAAAAGTAGTAAAATAAAAGTAATAAAGTAGTGTTATATGGTAAAGTATAATAAAAGTAAAGTATAGTAATAAAATAGGGTAAAATATTAAGTTTTCTGACGTTTGAGCGAGAATCTAGCTAGTTTCGGAATCTCAATTGTGTCCCTTCAACTTAGGCTGCTTACAATGAAAGAAAACACTTAAAAAATCGATGTTTTGGAACACTATAACTTCAATGAGGCTTAACTTTTGATAGGAACGTCCGTTTTGGGCATATGACCACTTTCCGGAAAGCTTGCGACGAGATCTACAAGGTTTATCGGGATTTACCTCGTAACGACCATTTTCGGGGCCAAAAAACGCTGTCTGAACCTCCAAAATCTACTTTGAAAATTTTCAAACCTAAACATCACATAAAAAAAAGAGAAATGTAGTAAATCAAGTTACTTTCATTATAGTTAACAGGGGTGTTTGCATCATTTTTCCTGTCTGGATATAGCATGAACCTCTTGTCATTCCTCTCTAGCGCAATAAAAAGTGTTATGTTGAGTATTATCTCGTATTGATCTGAAACTATGGGATTAACTGAGAGGATTGTTTTCACTCTAACTTCCTTTTATTACTTGGTGCTTATTCTCATTGGTACACCTATGAACAATACACATGACATGACAACTATTTATACTAGTTATGGTCGGTTACAAAGAAAACCCTAGAACATACATTTTACTTCTAATCATATCTAAACTACTTTCTAGACTTAACTAAGTATCTACATTGAAAAAATTAAATTGCGCTGAAAAAATATGAAACGTATTACACTGAAATTAAATTGCGCTGAAAAAGTATCTACGTGATTAAATAGTGAAATTCTGACAAAATGGAATAATGAAATAGTGAAATTCTGACAAAATGGAATAACGAGCGGGAAACTAGCTAGTTTCGGAATTTGAGATTCCGAAACTAGCTAGTTTCCCGCACAAATGTTAGAAAAACGTTTTTTTACCGTATTACACTACTTTATTACTTTTATTTTACTATTTTTACTATAATATTTTTAGAAAATTTGAAAATAATAACAAAAATTATTTATTAAAATAACTATTATTAATTTTTCAAATACTTTCTAATAATAACAAAAATTATTTATTAAAACAACTATTATTAAATAAATTCTTAAATAAATTTTTATAAGTAAATGCACAACAAAATACATGGACAACAAAAACATATTTCATTAAATTTAAATAATACTTATAAAAAATATAAAAACTAATAATAATAGAACATAAATTATCATATATATACATTTATCAAACTCAATAACTTAATAATATAAAAAAATAACACATATTTCATTAATATAATAATTTCTCTTTCCTCTCTTTAATTCTCTCTCTCTCTTTTTAATTAATTAAAAAAATTTTAAAATTAAATTTCGCTCAAAAAAGTGGCTGAAATGTCGGTAGGTTTAGTTTCGGAATCTCAAATTCCGAAACTAGCTAGTTTCGGAATCTGAGATTCCGAAACTAATTAAAAAAAATTTAAAAATATTTTTTCTCTCAAAAAAGTCGGTAGGTTTAGTTTCGGAATCTCAGATTCCGAAACTAAGCAGAATTAGTTTCAGAATCCCAGATTCCGAAACTGCGCAGTCAGTTTTAAAATTTTCATTAAAAACGGATTATTTTATAATTTCTTAATTAATTAAAGTTATTTATAATTTTTTCGGAGAAAATGATTGGTACATGGTACACAAAGCAAAAGTCAGAACTGAACGCAAGCCCACAGTTAGAGTTACAAACGGCCTGATTATCAGATCAAATAGGCCCAAAAATAAGAAAAGCAAATAGGAAAATAAACCTGTTGCATTTTCTTTCTGTTATTAGACCGACCATGCTATAAGCTATTAGAACAGAAGAGAAGAGACGTATTTCGCCTCTTTTCAACGCTTCTCTCCTTCATTGCATGCATTATATATCAAACTATCACTTAAATTTGCATGTTATTTACACTCAGCTATGCAGCTAAACCTAAGATGTAATTTGAAATCTAAAACTGCATATAATAACAGTGCCTTATATATCCCCATTACATAACCATGGTACCATGGAATTATTTCTTCTAATGTGAATGTATAGAATTTTTCGTTTCTGATTCCTATATTATTGTTAAAAACGCCATTAACTCAGTTTCTAATTTGATTGATTTATTTCATCTTTCTCAGTCTTGCGAGGACAACGCTAAGTCGCTGTCTTCATCACCTCCGAATCGAGATTGAAATCGAGGCTCACAATCCATGGCAAGATGCACAATACCAAGTTATGTGTAAGATTCCTTCATGAAATTGTTGTTATTTCCTTTGCCACCTTTCTTTCTTAATTTTGTTGAATTTAAAGGTTTGTAAAAGATTCCAGTATGATTTTTTAATTTCATGTTATATTTAAAATTTGCTTAGCAATAGTAATAAAAATTAATTTGCTACGTTTTATAATTTTTCTTGCTTTGGAGGTGGTAAATGATAACCGATGTTTTGTCCCTAAATTGTCAGATCATTCTATTTAGAATGTTAGCTATTGCATTAAATGTATTACATAATTATCATTTGCAATACATATTTAAAAAATTTTCCCAAATTTTTTGTGTACAGATTAGTAAATTTGATGCTTTCAAATGGATAAAATAAGGGAAATTGGCTTTTGATAAGCTAGGCAGTAATTAATATTTTCTACCATAATTGTCAAAATATTTGTAATTAATGTAGCATGGATAGAATTGGGAAGGATTGCATAATAGTATCTAAATTAAATGATAAGGAGAAATCAAAGGAAATGAAACTGAATCTAAATTATTTACAGGTTGTGCAAGGTCTAAGGGCATTAAAAATATTTTAAATGTATTTAATTTGTATTTATTGCAGAATGAATGCAGCTATTTTGGGCTATGTTATTCTGTTGTCTATATATATGATGCAAGGCCTAAAGCTAGCTCTGCTGACTCATGAACCAAGAAGGCCTCTGAATTGAATAAATCATATTTTATGCCAGATCCTTTTCTTTTCCCCTTTTATTCTTTGACCAAACATAATTTCATTTTTGTATATATTGCATACCACTGTAAATGCAACGAGCATGACCTATGGTGCAGCAAAAAATATTAGGAACATTGCCACCAGTGGAGCTGATGTTGTCAAGAGCACTGCTGCAAGTGTTGGTGATGTTGTCAAAAACAACATTGCCAGTGCTGATGCTGTTAAGAACATTTCTGACGTGGTCGGAAGTGTGAAGAGCACCTTGGGCATGATTAATGTAATAACAGCTCCAAGCAACGAATAAAGAATTACTCTAAGGTGAAAAGAAAAATAGCCTAAGGGAATAAAGAATCACAATATTTGAATGCATTTTTTTTTTCTTTCAAATTGGAGGTTGTTTTGTTCGGCTCTGTTTTGGGATAGAGATTGATGAAATATGTAAGCTTGGCCTTCCATTTAGTATTGAGAAATTTGGTTCGTTTATTCATTTAATAGATCAATTGTTACAACACAAGTAACATGGAACTATTTAAAACAAAAGGAGCTTTCATAATTTATTTTAGGATGCAGCTTAATTTATTCTAAATATTTATGTGCATTCTGATATCTATCTTTAAACAGCTCTACTGAAAGCTCCTTTCGTATTTTATTTTAAGACCCAGCTTAATTTATTGCTTAACTTAATTATAAGAACACAAAATTTATATAATAAAAACTTATATATCGAGCGAAACTCGATGAGCCATAGTACTTATAAATTGGTCAATTTTTGCTAGCTTGATAATTAAATTCTAACCTATTAATCCTGGATGAAGAGTAACGAACAACAAGAATAGTCTCTTTGGTTTTTTCGGCTGGAAAGTAATTACAGCCGTTGGATACGTTCAATGGTGGGGTTTGGGATGAAAAATTATTTCCTTTGACGTCGTTGCCCCGTTGGTAAATAACACGATGGTATGTGGTGTTCTCCTCTCTCTGTGTAAAAATTATTTCCTTTGACGTCGTTGCCCCGTTGGTAAAATTATATCTGCGTACCTTTTATATGTTGCCCACAGATTATAATACAGCTTAGACATCTTATCGTCTACAGGATGATGGTCATACAATTTCTATTACCCAAAAACAAAAAAAAATTGCTCGCAACCGTTGCCAGTTGATGTGGTTGCGTGACATGGCAAAATTGATCAAATTCTCGCAATTTAGTTGAACGATTCACGGTCGTGCCGCTTGCAACTTACAAATAGAGTTTGGAATGTAGTTTGGTTCATTAATGAAATAATTTTGAATCAGTTATCCATCAATCACTCTCAAATTGATTGACCTCATTACCGTTATTGATTTTTAATCGAATAAAACAGATTTACATTAAAACGGATGTATTGATAAAATTGAAAGTATTATTTTTTCATGTGAAATGAAATGACTGTATCCTTTTTATTTTTTAAAAAAAGGAAATGCTTATACCACTTGTGATGAAGCTAAGTTATTAATTCACCTTAATTAGAAATTAGTTGAATGCTGCAATAACTTCATTTTCTGGAAATGTTGGTTGTATTAGTTCTTCATTTGGTCAACCAAAGTTTCTGTTGGAAGCACAAGCCCTGAATAAGTGACTTGGACAAATACAACGATGTAAACCTTCTTAGAAAAAAATTAACACTCATGAGTGATGAATTGGGGAAAGAGAATTTGTTTATGTAAAATTCTCAACTTAAACATAAAAGTTAGAGCAAAAAGGAAGTACAGGATAAATTATAAATTTGCTTCCACATTTGAGCCAAAGTATTTACATTTTATAAATTTACCAAGGAAGAAGGAGCTACGCCAGAGTATTATCACCTAAAGATATGACTATCCACAAGGAAAAGAGAGTAATTAAAAAATAAAAAAAAAGAACAAGAAAATATAACATTCTCCATCCAAAAATTTATAAAAAACAAGAGGACAACAGAAAAAAAATCTACTCAATTATTTGAAGCATACTTGATCAGGACATAACATTCTCCATCCAAAAATTTATAAAAAATAAGAGGGCAACAAAAAAAAAAAAATCTACTCAATTATTTGCAGCATACTTGATCAAAATATCAATGGCTTCCCAGAAAAACCGTTTTGATGGATTCCTTTTCTTGATCAGAATTAAGACGCTCAAAGTAGTGACAAGAAGTAGAGCAGATCCCTTGAATATGGCTAGAGATACTATGTAACTCGCAAAGTAGTTCTTCATTCGGTCAACCAAAGATCTGTTAGAAGCACAAGCCCTAAATGAGTGACTAGGACAAATACAAGGACCTTCTTAGAAACAGAAAATAATAAAAAGGAGAAAAAATTAACACCCATGAGTGATGACTTGGGGAAAGAGAATTTATTATGTAAAATTCTCGCCTTAAACATAAAAGTTAGAACAAAAAGGAAGTACAGGATAAATTTTAAATTTGCTTTCACGTTTGAGCCAAAGTATTTACATTGTATAAACTTACCAAGGAAGGAGCTACGCCAGAGTATTATCACCTAAAGATATGACTATCTAGAAGGAAAAGAAAGAAAAATAAAATCGAGAAAATATAACATTCTCCATTAAAAAAAATATAAAAAATTAACAAGAGGGCAACAAAAAAGAAAATATACTCAATTATTTGCATTTTTGCAGCATACTTGATCAAAATATAAAATTCTCCATCCAAAAATTTATAAAAAAAAAAAAGACGACAACAAAAAAGAATAGCTACTTAATTATTGGCACATACTTGATCAAAATATCTACGGCTTCCTTGTAAACTGATTCGATGGATTCCCTAATCAGAATTAGCACAGAGTGTACGGCCCAACCGGGATACTGTAAGACGCTCACAAGAAGAGAAGTACCCTTGAATATGTCTAGAGATAACATGTAATGCGCAAAGTAGTTCTTCATTCTGTCAACTGAAGATCTGCTAGAAGCAAAGCCCTGAATGAGTGACTTGGACAAAAACAAGGACCTTCTTAGAGAAAAAAAAAAATTAACACCCATGAGCGATGACTTGGGGAAAGAGAATTCATTTATGAAAAATTCTCAACTTAAACATAAAAGTTAGCACAAAAAGAAAGTACAGGATAAATTATAAATGTGCTTTCATGTTTGACCCAAAGTATTTACATTGTATAAATTTACCTAGGAAGAAGGAGCTACGCCAGAGTATTATCACCTAAAAATAGGACTATCTACAAGGAAGAGAGGGGGGGGGGGGAGAGAGAACGAGAAAATAACATTCTCCATCCAAAAATTTATAAAAGACAAGAGGACAACAAAAAAAGAATGTCTACTCGATTAATTGCAGCATACTTGATCAAGATATCAACGGCTTCCCAGAAATTCGACACTATTTCTGCATCCTTATCTGACGCTGACTCATACACCTCAGCAGTCGCATTACAAAATAATTCTTGTGTGAATGAACGCACCGCAGTTGTAGCTGCATTAGTTATGAGTTCAACACCGGTCTTTACAACTGACACAAACCATTGCCCCGGAACGTCGAAGATCGTTTTGATTGTGTTTATGATGGATTCCCTGATCAGAATTAGCACAGCATTTACGGTCCAGCCGGGAAACTGTAAGATGCGCAAAGTAGTGACAAGAAGAAGAGCAATTCCCTTGAATATGGCTAGAGAGAACATGTAAGATGCCGTGCTTACGCCAATGAGGAACAGCTTTACCATTTCAACTGCCATTTTTGGTCTCCTTTGTTGAAGGAAGGGAGAGATCGTTAGTGTGGAATAATTGTTTAACATGTAAGATGTAAGATCGTTAGTGTGGATAGAGAATAACATGTAAGATGATTTTTTGGGTTTTATAAGAGGCAACGAATATACGTGTCATTCTATAGATTGTTTATACATTTTTCTCCTTCTTGACCAAATTGTGATGGTCCATACGATGACCTAATATTTATTCGGGTCTTATCGATCGATTAGTTGTTCCTGACCCAATTGGAAAATTTTATTTTTTGTTTACCGAAATGTTTTATTATTTTATTCCCAAGTAGCAAACCGAAATTAATATCTTTAAATCAATAATTATTGGTAATTTAATATGGCAAATTCTGCAGTGGATCAGTTTTCTTATATCAGCTGCAACGTAGATCATTCCTTCAAAATTGTAAACGGTGCTAGTTAACAATTAATTGAGAGAGAACGAAGAAGAAAATGATTGGTACATGGTACACAAAGCAAAAGTCAGAACTGAACGCAAGCCCACAGTTAAGAGTTACAAACGGCCTGATTATCAGATCAAATAGGCCCAAAAAATAAGAAAAGTAAAAGTTGAACCAGGCTATGCCCAATCAAATAGGAAAATAAGCGATTTTCTTTCTGTTATTAGACCGACCAAGCTATTAGAACAGAAGAGACGAGGCGTATTTCGCCTCTTTTCAACGCTTCTCTCCTTGATCGAAAGTCGACGGCGTCGGTTCGCAGTCGCAGCCGATTTTGCTCGATAGATTCGTACGCCATTTTAAGGTACTGGGTAGGGTTTTAGTTTTCGACTTAGATTTCATAGGACTGGATGAGAGGTGATGATTAATGCATCGCTGTGTAAATTATTTGTTGATTTGATTTTCTCTGTGTTCTCTGCAAATATGTTTTCTCTGTATTGTTTTATATTACGGTTTCCCATATGTCTATGTGATTTCACTAGATATTCACCTCAATCGGCATAGTTTTATCGAATTATGCCTCACCGTTGGTTCTAAAAAAAATAAATAATTATAATAATAATAATAATATATATATAGAAAAATGAAAAGCGGTTTGCTTTTTAATGATGTATCTGGTACATGTTTAATTTTTTTTTTCCCTAGCGGATTGCAATTGTACAATGAATGTATTTAAACAAAGGAGTACATATAAATTCAATCAACCAATGTTTCCAATTTCTAAGTCTACCTATGACCATCAGTAATCCTGATCTATCAGTTACAACAATACAAACAAAATTATTACTTTTATGTCAGTAATGAGACATTACCTTTTCCTTCTTTGCAGAATATCAATTAGGACTTGCAATCATGGACCATTCAACCAGCAAATCATGTACAAATGCAAATCATGACGACAAATCACTGCTACATTGGACCCAGTGGCAGCTACTGGACTCGGTTCTTCCAACCGGTGGCTTCGCACACTCTTATGGTCTTGAATCTGCTTTGCAATCAAACCTCATAAAACAACCTGAAGACCTAAAGCCTTTTATAATCCAAGTATTAGACAACACTGGCAGCCTCTTCCTCCCCTTTGTACACACATTGAACAAGTCTCCTGATACTGAAACATGGGCACGCCTTGATAATCTCCTAGAAGCAACCCTGACCAATGAGGTTGCCAGAAAGGCCTCTGCTACCCAGGGCTCGGCATTGTTAAGAATCGCTGCCTCAGTATTCCGTGAAATTACTGAGCCAAAATTAATAAGAGAGAGGTTTATTGGGTCAGGTTTGGTTTTCTTCCACCATGCATGTGTGTTTGGTCTACTCACTGGGTTATTGGGTTTCGATGGGAGGATGGCTCAGCGAGCATATATCTTTATGACCATGAGAGATGTTCTTTCAGCAGCTACCAGACTGAACGTGGTAGGGCCAATTGCAGCTTCAGTGCTGCAACATGAGATTGCCTCAGAAGCAGAGGAAATAGTGGAGAAGTGGAGGGATCGTGATGTGGAGGATGCTTGCCAGACAAACCCATTACTCGACACGGTGCAGGGTTGCCATGCCTACCTGTTCTCTAGGTTGTTTTGTTCTTGATTGATGGTAAGCTTTTGTCTCTTGGTATTAATGTTAATTACCATAAGTCCATAACACTAAATAAACTGGTATAAATGCTAACGGAATTCTAGTCAAACTATTGTTCACATATAGTGTAAGAATTATTTCTTATTTAGTATTCTATTTTGTATAGTTCTTTGAAACAGTTTGATTAAGCTAGGTATTTATTTTTTTAAAATCAACATCTGGCATGTTCTGTGCAGTGTAGGCACTTACTGTGTTTTCATTATACTGATCAATATTTTGTTATTTTACCTAAAGTGATGTTCCATCCTATAAATGCAGGGGCTCATTGAACAGGTTTTAGGCATGCTTCATTCTGAGCTTAAAGCTTTCTTTCATCAGGTACATTGTTGAGAGTTGAAATCAATTGCTTTCTTAGTACAAATTAAGATGTCTTTCAGTAGAATTCTATTTATTATTGGAAAAAGTAAAGTACATGGCTTTCCAGTTGTAATTCTCTATTTAAGTATACAAATCACAGAACAAGAATATTTGTCCAATTATTCTGGTTCAACTTATTTCCAATGGAAGAAATTCTTGCACGATCACTTCAAAACAGAATTCCTGTGAGGCACTGTTACTCCCTCAATGTTGTCCAAGTATTTAAATTATACAAAACTAGCATATACAGGCTACAATATACTCTTCCAACTTCAATATGAAGGAAATTGCTTATTGCACTATCTAAAGTTCCTATACTATCAAAACACCTTTGTTTTTTCTTCTTCGTAACAGAATCACTTCTGCTAGGCATTGTTACACTTCCTACAAACAAACTTCTCTGGTACATTTTCAGCATCTTTAATATTTGAACACCTTGTATGTTGCCACACGCCACACACATCACATGCAAGCATCCTCTCTCCATCATCATCCTTAGCCCCACATACACAATCTACCATCCACTTCTCCACTCCTCGTTCCATTCGGTAAATTCCTAATCTTCTTCTACCTCCATAACATCTTCCGTTGATGAATGCATTCCCTCTAGATCCAAACAATAGTTTAACTTGAGTTGTCTCACTAGCCACCTTGCAGTCCAGAAGCTGGTCAGCTTCAAAATTTTGATGGATCAAATATGTCTCTTTAAATGCCTTTGCTGCTTCCGCCTTGAGATCTGATACTGTTGCAGTTACAGGTAGTGTGAGAATCTCTGGGGGACAAATTGAGTCCTTGTAGAGGTCAACCGCCTCTATGTTACAAGTTATTTGAATTAAAAAAGGGTTGGAGATAGAAAAATCATCTGCTTTGTCATAATGCTTGATCAGATGCTTGGAATTGAGCAATTTAGTGGCAGAGAGACGGGCAGAGTCAAGTCTTGACAATGGCTTGTACCCGTGCATTGTTTGTGGGTTAAGAAGTGCATTATATAAGTACCTCAGGTCATTTTGAATGTGCACCTTTCTCAGCTTATAGGTTTGAGCAACTTGAGAGCCATGGCAGTTCTTCCCAGCTGCTTCAAGCCTGAGATTGAAATGAATTTAGTACAGATTATAGATATGTAGAAATCGTTTTAGCTTTTCAATAAGTAAAATATGCAAACTATATATTAAATTACCAACCTATATTCAATAGAACCAGTCTCTTTGTTTCGCCTTACAGCAACAACTCTTCCATCATCATTTGTTTTTCCATTCAAATGCTTTAGGCAGTAACTAAGCAGCTCCATTGACCCAACTGACCTACTAGTTGCACCTTTAAGATTCTGCCAAGAGACCCATTGTTGTGCAGCAGCGTTTAGAACCTTCAGGATTTTGTCAAAAGAGCTCATTACATCTTCGGCAGACCATGTACATGGTTCGACAAAAGCTTGTTCCTGTACAATAGATATGGCTTTGCTTTTTGGAGTTTGCCATCCTAACATTCTGCTGAGGAAACTGAAAAGATCTCGAACTGTGACCAGGGGATTGTCTGAGAGGAATTGGTAGAAAGCAATGGTGTTCTGTAATTGGCTTCGCGGGGAACGGCAATTGGAGAAAATAAGTGAAAGAGGCTCAGTTGAGAGGGATTGGAGTGCTTCTCCATAGGCTTCATACATGAGACCAAAGCTTCCAGTGCCAAATTCATATCCCCAGTTGCCGTACCAAGGATGCCCATGAATGATAGCATGGAGGAGGCGGTATTCCATGTCGTGCTTCTTTGATATATCCATCACTGTTATTTTCCTGCCATAAGAAGATTAAAAAAAAAAAGATGCCTTTTAATACTTTTATAATGTGTATGTTTTGATGAAGGTGAGTTATGCAATTTGCTGAGTTTTTGGAGTATATGATGGGTTAGTACTAGTGGTTATTCTGATTTCTGTCTGAGTGAATGATTGTTTGTTGCTTTTTTTCTAAAGCCTTTGATGTTTGTGCCTTCTGCAACTAAAATAGATATTGTAGCTTTGGACTTAATAATTAATGCCCTCATTGTGAAAGTATGTTGGATCGCAAACTATCTCATGTTATGAAAAATGGAAGAAATCGATCCAGATGGATATCGGACTGCAGAGATCAAATAATGGCATTGAAAATAGGCTGCGGAAATACACTCTTATTTTTTCAATTATAAATTAAAGCCGTCAACAAAATAATAATAGTAAGTTAATGCGTACTGTTTGCCTTAAGTTTGGTCTTAACATGTTTACTGCGCTAATAATAGAATAACTACAAAAAACATTAAGAATAAAAAACATTGTTTAAAAATAAATTTTAAGAATTATCTATTATTTTGAAGTTCGTCTCGAGATTGTATCTTTCAGATTTATTACAGTTAGTGATGTCTATTACAAAAATAATGGCAAGATTTTTCTTATTGTTATTATTTTGCAAGAAGTCTGCTGCACTGGCAAGTGGTAAGAATATATGCCTGCAAACATATGTATGCTGTATATTATGCACCTATATTATCTCCAGAAACTGTTTGGATTTACACATTATACTATCTTCTGTTTTTCTTCCTTTTTTTTGTATTCTTTTTTCCTCCACTTTTTTTTTCGTTTTATTTCCTTCTTTTCTCTTTTCCTTTCCAAGTTTCCATTTTTCTTCTTTCCTTTACCTTATGGAAAGGTACATGAGAATTGAGAACTGGAAATTCCCATAACCACAAAGCAAAACAATAAAATAATAAAAAAAAAACTACAGCAACACAAAATGGACACTCGGGGATTATGTTAGCTAAACATATGCAGGTGCTAATCTCAAGTATGCACTTCATTGCTTCCGCTATGTATCATGATTCATGAATATAAAGTTTATCAAACCATATACATAACAAATAAAAATCATCTCCTAAATTAAAAACTAGAATCCAAAAGGCACCTCACCTCACTCGAAGCAATCTGCAGAGGCGGTCCCAAAAATCCATTATATCACAGCCATTCACAATTTGTGAACCCCCTTCTAAACCATTGATTCTGACGAGGTGGCCGTAGCCATTAGAATGTACAATTCCATGCAATAGATGGCTAGTATCGTCGATCCTAGAATACTCTGGTTCTTGCATACTATTTACATCTATCTTACCGTTGCATGAGAAACACCTGTTAAAATCAGCAACATGAGAAATCACAATGTAACACTTTATAACTAAAATTTAACTATTTTTTTTATTAATTAAAAACTATATACAAACTTACCTCGACTCGGAGAGATCTAGTGTCGAACCGCAGTATGTACATAACCGAGGACGAAACTTGAATTGGCTGTTGCTGTTTCGAATTATAAAATGGTACCGTTTCGCACATACCGGGTGCCGACCCCAACCTATAAAAAAATGGAAACAAACATCAAAACTCAAACACATGAATAAATTAATAATTATATAAAATAGAAAGGCTGGGATTGATTTCTCACTAACCTACCACTCGGCAATGGTCACAGTAAATCTTCTGGCACCTAGCGACATCCTCCTCTACCACCTCAAGCGTCAAATTCGATGGCTCTGACGTGGCACGGCGGGGTGAGCTGACACGGAAGTTCATCTGCCACGTCATCATCCCGTCCAGATCTGAGGCCGCAACGAGCCGTGCGTGTCGCGACAGAAACTGTCTGACATTGATCCTGAAGGGGCCCGTGTAAGGCTGATCCGGCGTCGAGGCGAAGGTGTAGAAATTGCATAGATCGGCTCTGACTCGGAATTTGATCCTCTTAACGGGTCGAGGGTTGACTGTCATGGTGTATTCTGATTTCAAGAAAGTTTTTTTTTTTTTTAGTTAGTAAGTGAGGTGTTTGTTGAATTGCCTCAACGGGCAGATTAATTAGAGAGCGTTTCAATTTTTGGGGAAGATTTAGGCGGGAGAGAGAGAGAGGGAAATAAGAAAATTTTGCCGCCTTAAAGTGTGGTTTTTGGTAAAATAAAGAGAGATGAAGGTCGGTTCGATGAAATTATGAAAATGAAAGGTTGAATACTGAATAGGCATGTGCTGATGTCAGACGGATCTCTATCGTTATCCTTATCTGCGTGTTGGACCGAAATTTGTCTTTATGAAAAAGGTTGACTTATATCTGATACTTATCCTGTATATTTATATGTGGTGGGTCATGCGAATAAGTGAAAGTGACTCGGCACATTATAAAGAGATCTTTTGGCACGGAATTTTTGACGGCGGTCTCTGTTGGGTTTCAGGAGTATGGGCTTATTGGGCGGATTTACAAAATTAAACTCAATTTCGGCCTGAATTGTGATGTACTAGAGATTAATGTTCACCGCTGGGGCAATACATTTCAACAACTGATGAACTTGTGTTATTCTTTCCTTGATTTGATTTGTATAATTTTGTTTTAACAGCTAACGTGCAAATAATGGCACTTCGGTATGGCAATGGATGTGGAGTTACCGCTACATATTGTAGATACTTTAGATTTTGTACTTGGCTGAAAAAAAAAAAAAGAAAAAAAGTTGGCTAGTTTCGGTGATATTGTGATTTAAAATAAGGTGTTATCTAATTAAAAACATTAATATATGTCTGTAGATATGATATATTTCGCATGTTCTAGAAAAATTGGAAATGATTGTATACTACTCTAAAATGACTGTATTTAACCGATGATACAATTTACTTGTAAAATAAAAGTATCTTGTTTTTAAGCTAATGCAAATTGTGGCTAGTCTTACGTGAATGGGGAACTTGGTCATTTATGAGGGCGCTGATATGTAGGTTGGTCGCATACTCGCATGTTAAGCAGGGTGGAATTTCTTGTTTAATTATTGATTAGCGGAATTGCACTCAATAATGTCAGACAAATTCATCGCTTATCCTTACACTGATAAACAAGACTGTGGAGTAGGACATTATAGAGAAATCAACTAATTTTGAGATTTAAGTTCTTGTAATCAAATAATGAAAGGAATGGTTAGCATGTTTGGACTAAAATGATCATAATGATCTAACTAGAGAGGGGATACACACCATTGTATAAATTCTTCTCACAATAGAATCTCCATTGGCAGAATATTGATCAATCAGAAGGAAGTGAAGGAGGATGTTCCAGTGGCCAGCGCAGATTGTTGCTAAGGAGAAGGGCCAACGGTTAGACAGAATCTGAACGCTTTGTTTTTTTTTTATCATTATAAGATTTTTCTCATCAATGTTCAGGTATTGATGGGATTATGAAAAAAAGTGAGGAAATGAGATGGAATGTTTCAGTCCGGTCTTTGAATGATTTTATAACACAACATTAGTTATATGAGCTATTCACTCGTCATTTTGTTTTCAAGGTCTGAGGTCAAATTAATCTCTTAACTGTGAACAACAAGATATGTTTAGGAAACAATGGCTTTTGGTAGGGCCCAACCTACAATTGAGCGTTGAAAATGTAATTAACTTAAAAATTTAACTGATTGTGCCACTCTCAACCCAATTAGGTTGGGTCAAGCAAGTTAGAGTTACCTTACGTGAATTCTGACACCAGGGTCCCCACTTTACCAGTACCAGTATATGAGGATTCCCTGTTTACCTTTACTGGGTTCTTATACCTGCTAGAGAGGGTAACACCGATTGGTAATATTTTGACAGTTTTTAAATTAAGTAATTATTGGATCTAGTGGTTTATACTTGTGTGTCTTTTAGATTAATTTTTTCAAGGTTTTCTATTGCAGTTTTAATCATTCTGATCAAGCTAGGAAGTTTTTTTATTGAAGTAATAATAATTTAGCCTATTGGATGTATTTGGTAGAACATGCATTACAACTTACAAAGAAAATTTCATGTATGCTTGCTTATATTTTTGTTATAAGTTACTTGTTATAATGGACAAACTGAATTTCTAGTATTTTCTTATAGGAAACTTTTAAGGTAATGTGTTCCAGCCTGCAGGTCATATACAAGTAACAAGCTTAAATCTACACATGGTACAATACACTAAAAAGCCTGAAGCGTTTCTTACAAGGTACTTGTTTTAGGATTAGAAATCAATGTTTACCAGTAGCACTATTGCTTGCTTCAGTAGAAAGTTAATTTATATTGGAAACAGTAGAGCACAAGTCTTCCATTCATAAATTACTGAACTATCTTACAAAGTCAAAATAATTCTATTCAACTTGCTTCAGATTAAAAAAAAAAAAACCAATTACAAGTTGGAAGCATGGGGATGCTTCATCATTGAAGAACAAGTGTCATCTCTCTTACAAAACAGCATCACTTCCGCAAATCACTGAGACACTGACTACAAATGTAGTTTTTTGGCACAAATATTTCATCAATTTCTGAACACCTGTTATGCCGCCAGACACGACACACATCACATAAAATCATCATTTCTCCATCATCATCCCTTTCACCACATGCACAATTGACTGTCCACTTATCCATTCCCCGTTGCATTTGGTATTTTGCTATTTTCTCCTTGCACCTTCCTCTGATGAGCACTTTCCTTGGAGATCCAGCATTAGTCCTCTCCAACTCCACAAGACCTTCAGCTTGAAACTTACCATAGAATAAGTACGTCTCTTTAAAAGCCTTTGATGCTTCATTTTTTATATCTTCCCCGGTAGCACTTGCAGGCAAAGTGAGAATCTCTGGGGGACAAACTGAGCCTTCATTGGCGTCATCTACTTGAATATAACATGTTCTTTGAACATATGAGTCAGTCAGAATATCATGCGCTTGGTCATAATGCTTAATGAGGTGCTTGGAGTCAAGCAGTCTTATGGCAGCACAACGAGCAGCTTGAAGTCTTGGCTCCAGCTTGTAAGCATCCATTGTTTGAGGGTTGAGAAACTTATTATAGAGGTATACAAGGTCACTTAGAATCTGCTCTCTTGATGGTTGATATTTATGTGCTTCCGGTACACTGTGCCGTCCTTCTGCACATCTTCAAGCCTGAAATTCACGAAGTATGGGATATATTTTGGTAATTTGCAATTCATATTGCCTATTTTATATTCTGTAAGTTTGAAAAGTACTAACCTATATTCAACGAAATGTGTCTCTTCATTTGGCCTAGCAACTACTATTTTCCCATCTTTTCTCTTACTAGCCAAATGCTTCAGGCAGTAGTCAACCAGCTTTGGTGATCCAACTGAACTACTCGTGGCACCTTTTAGACTCTTCCAAGAAACCCATTTCTCTTCGCTAACAGCTTGAAGAACCCTCAGCATTCTATCAAAACAGTTTCTTAATTCTTTATCTGACCATAAGCATTTGCCAGAAACTTGTTCCTGTACAAAAGATTTAGTTTCGTCTTCATGTCTCTGCCTTCTTAGTAAATCACTGATAAACCTGAAGAGATCTCTGACTGTGTCCAGGTTTTTATCTGAGAGAAACCGGTAAAAGGCAACGGTATTCTGTAGTTTGCTTTGTGGGGAACGCACACTGGAGAATAGGAGTGAAAGAGGCTCGGTCGAGAGGATTCTGAGTGCTTCCTCATAGACTTCAAATGTTAGACCAAAGCTTCCTTTGCCAAATTTATAACCCCACTTGCCGTACCATGGATGGCCATAACTGATCGCATGAAGGAGCCGGTATTCCATTTCGTGCTTTTTTGAGACATCCATTCCTGATACTTCCCTGCCAGAAGAAGAGGAATAAAAAGGAGCTCCTCAAAATTTGTAAAATGTATTGTTTTGGAGGCAAGCAGTATAACATATTTAGAATATAAAGTATAGAACTGGGGCTACTAGTTATTCTAATCTTTGAAAAAGAAGGTCAAATTAGTTTGAAAGCTTATGCACCCCTGGGCTGTAACTTATAGTCTAACATAAATGTGAGAATTTCAACTTCATCCCTAATTAACATGTAATTGGTGCTATGTTTCGATCTGAGATATCCAATCAAAATTGGGCATCTTGGATTGATTGAGAAGCCTTATAATGACATATGACCAAAGGATATTCACTCTGTTATGCTTACTGGTCTGACAATATACTCCCAAGGAAAAAGTTTCAACCTAAAGTGTGCTTTGAAAAGAACCCTAGCTCAATTAACTTTCTCTGCCTTTCCTTTTTGCTTGCATATCTACTTTTTCTCTCATATTTCTTTTCTTATTGGAAATTGCATGAAAACTAAAAAATTATTCCTATAAAATGGGAACCAGGCGTAATGCTTATGAGAAGTAAACCGAGAAGCAAAGAAAAATCAACAATTGAAAATTTTTGAACTACATTATTTATGTTAATTTATTAGATAAGCTGTCACTTTATCACTTCATCCTGCTGCTATAATCTTAACTCTCAGGTATGCACTTCAATTTCCAAAATGACAATTGTATTGAGCGATGTACAGAAGTAAAATTTACGATTCCCACTAAGAAGTATCAATAGACAGTTAGACACCTAACCTTACTCCAAGGACCTTACAGAGATGGTCCCAAAACCCCATTAAATCACTGCCCGTCAAGAATTTGGAGCCACCTTGTATACCATTGATTCTGACAAGGTGGCCATAGCCGTTTGAATGGACTACACCATGCAATAAATGGTCAGAATCGTCCCAATACTCCGGTTTTTGTACATACGTTAAACCTGACTGGCTGTTGGATTGGTCCTGGTTGTTTGGAATCATGAAATGGTATCGTTTGGTAGATACCGGATGCCCACCCCAACCTATGAACCAGAGGAAAACAACACCCAATGCATACATAGAAGCACATCAATAAAGTGCTGGAAACATATATTTTTAGAAATGGCCATTGGACCCGTTTAATCGTAGAAACATAATATAACAATCCTAAAAACTCACAGAAGAATTCTTAAGGAAAAAAGAAAACTATAAGCAAACCTAATTAACCTGAAATTTGAAATCAAACAAATGAAAACGCTAATTGTCTCCAACAGATTGGAACTTTTTTTTTTAATCCCCAAAATGCTACAACTACCTGTTATGTTCCTAAACAACTAAGTCTCCGTATATATTCTGACATCTGTGATTCTTCTATATAGAGAATATAAATCAGAAGGGCACAAACATAGCAAGTAAATTCTAGAAATATAATAATTGAAATAGTAAACTTATACTATGAAATATAAACGTTGGATGCATATCAATAGAATATCATAACACAAAAAGACAAGTCTAAAATTAATTTCTTCCTTACCAACAACTGCACAATTTCGACAGCGAATCCTTTTCTCGGGCAGGAACTTCACATCTTCCTCAACTATCTCTAGCGTCACAACTGGCACATCTGATGTACTACCGCCTGATTTCTCAACAAAGAAGCGCTTAGACCACATCTTCATCCCTCTCGGATTTCTACCACCAGGCACAGCCGCCCCAAGATCTGATGAGGCGACTTCAGTTGCATGCTGCAACAAGAACTGTTCGACGTTGATCCTGAAGGGGCCTATGTAAGGCTTCAGCGAGGGAAGGAAAGTGGAGAAATTGCACGAGGTGTCTGCGTATTCCAGCTTGACCCTCTTCCTGCTTCCACCGCTAAGCACCATGGTGACTGAGATTTCGAGCAATTAGGGTTTTTGTGGATTTTTCTCGTCTAATTGAGAGAGAGAGAGAGAGCGCTTCAATTTGGGGAAGAAGAGGTTTAGTGCTTTAGGCGGGATTTGAAATTAGACAGGCGATTTGAAATTAAAGAAACGGTCGAATTTGAGTCGGTTGATTAAATTTGGCACCCTGATTTCAACGGATACGATCCTATCCACGTGGCAAGGCCGTAATTAAGAGTATTTTTAGGGATCGCGAACTTTAGATGCTCGTTCTGTGAGAACGAAAATGCTTCGGGTCGTTGGAATCACTGAGAAAGTGTCCCGCCACATCATGCCAGCTTTGGGAGTTTTGCATTGCAACCCTGAAGCGCAGAGAAATAGCACTCTAATTAGGCGTACGCTGAACGGATAAGAAAATAGCATATTTAAAACTATGTTTTATGTTTAATGGATGCCCAAGTGGCCTTTAATGTTCAAACAAAAAAAGAAAATAGCATATGACAACGGGTTTAAATTGCCAAACAAAATATAAGAATGTTGACTAAATGAGACCTCGGATAGTTACCTTGCAATATTGTCACTATAACGATGCCAAAAAAAATTTTAAAAAAAATTTGCCAATATACTAGGGAACTCTAGCATGAGTATTTTATTTGTAGAGTAAGCATTTCTTATTTAAAGAAAGAATTTTTTTATCATAACTTTAATTCTCCATTATTACCAGTAGATTTTATGATAAATTAAATATCTAATTTCCAAAAAAAAATGAATTTGATATTAGTCTATTTCTAATATAATATATTACATCAAAATTCGTAAAATTGGAAGTTCAATTTAAAATATTAAGAGTTGCAAATTGAATTGTCTATTATGATTGCTTTACATTATTAATTTATTTATTTTTAATTTTCTTCAAAACAATTCATACTTACAATTTTAGGAATAAAAAGAGATTAACTGTTTTAATTTGTAATTTAAAATTTTTAGTTTTAAATTGTCAATGGAAAAAAGAAAGTTGATATTAAGATAATTTTCTCCCTAATGAAGTCATCATTATACTTTAGCAGAAGGGAGCTCATGATTAACACATCTCTACATATGTAGACTTTAACATATGAAAAGAGAGCTAGATGCCAAAGCTTCGACGTCTCGTCTAGCATTACCTAGTTTGAAAAATAGGGAATTGCTTGATGTGAAGGCAATGCAAAATTTGGAATTCAAAATGTAGATAATTTTACACTAGGGAACTCGGTATGAGGCTACATCGTAGGTGGTTTGGTTGTATGTCAATCAATATCGATTCTCAATTCCTCGTTCCTCATTATTGCGCAGAGAATTTCAATACTTTAGAGTAGCATCTCCACTTATCCTAGACGAATCCAGATTGATAGGCCCGCCAACAGATGAACCGCTCAATCAAAATCGAACGGCTTGTGGGTGCGCTACACGGCGTGTAGCGCAACACTAGATCCGGGTCCTTAGCTAGACTATAGTATAGCATTTCAATATTATAGTAAATAATTTAATCAATAGTTATTTAAAATATATTTATTTTTTTATGATACATTTGGTTAATATTTCCAAAAATGTTGTTAAATAATACAAAATAATAGGAGTTATTTTTCCTTTTTTTTCCTTAAATAGCTAGTTCACGTTGTTAATATTGTGCAACATAAATATCATTTATTGATCCATTGAAATGTATGACAAAATTATTCTGACTTTCGCAATAGTAAAATAAAGGGAAAAACACTTTGGCATTTTTGTCTAATAAGCTTTTCAATTTTAGATGAATTTTCAAGAAGGAAAACCGGAAAATAATAAATAATGTATTGCTAGATATATAAAACAATATGCAGGTGCGATAAAAATTAATTAAAATTTTATTATCTATAATAAATAATGTACATGACATGTTTTGGAAACTCCTGAAGTATCTTTTTTCCAGTATAATGCCAATGTTCGTACTGTAAAGTCTATTTCTACGTTAGTATATAACGTAGAAAAAAAATTATAACCTAGTTTTTTTTTAAAAAAAAAATGGATGATATCGAGAAAAAAAAGTAGATAAATATACCATAAAAGACAAGTAAAATTGTGAGATGTACATAATTTAATATTATATTTAAATAACTACCTACATTCCCAACCGGACGGTATCTTCCTTGGTAAAATCTCCTAGGCAGATCACAAGGAGTAGTGTATTGCAAACGTGTCGTGTCAAACACATGCGTGTAAGAGCTCGTGTCGTATCGTATTGACACGAGTTAACATTTTCAACGTGTCGTGTCGTGTCAAATGAAGAAATTGGTTAACACGACACGCGTAATGACACGACACGTCTAACACGACATGTTAAACGTGTCAAGCCATATTATAATTTATTTTAATTTATTCACTAAAAATTCATTAAAAATATTTAAATAATTTTTAAAATAAAAAAAATATAATAAATGGTTAAAATTTCATATATTAAAATAAAAATGAATGATTGAATAAAAATATTATGAATCAAAAGTTATTATATTTATAATATAAATTCAATATAATTTAATAAATTCTAAATAATATTATTTTTTGTCGTGTCAACTCATGTCACGTGTCGTGTCGTGTCGTGTCACGTGTCAACTCGTGTCGTGTTAAAACGTGTCAATGTTTGGAAGTCTCCAACACGACACGACTTTGACACGACACGACTTTGACACGACACGCTGACACGAACGTGTCGTGCCGTGCCGTGCCAACGCACGTGCGTGTCGTACCAACACGCTCGTATCGTGTCATTTTGGAGAACACTAACAAGGAGACAATACAACTTTTGTCACTTTACTTTTTTGACTATCATTGTATAATGTATTTCTCATATAGTTGATCATAACTACAAGTCTACAACTGTATATGCAATGAAAGTCATGAGTTGCACGATTAGCCTACGGGCAGTTCATCAAAAAAAAAAAAAAGAGTTGCACGATTTAAACAATTTCATGGCTAAAAAGTGATAACAAAGTACTAATCAGGAAAAAGATTTAACTTTATATACTATATCTTATGATATTATTATAATTTTTGTAAAAAGAAACGTCATCTTAGGAATGCAAAGTGTTGCAAGGGTAAACAAAGTTAATTACAAGGTTGGTCTTTGTATCTATTCACCTTCAACCAATCATCCTTGTGACTCGCCAAATCACCTTAACTCTTTTCTATTGGGCCATCCTTAACTGCCTAAAAGAGGGGTTAAAAAAAGGGTTTATTTTCCACAAATTCACGCCCATTGTCTCCTTCTTCTAAAGTTATAATTAAAGATTTTGATCTTTGACAAAGACCCCAAGGCACTTAGGGGACCATTAACACAAGCTGGTTTTCAATAAAAGGGGGACTATGAGGTAAATAAAACAAGCAACTCAAGGAAGCAACCATGTCGCATCTTAAAAAAGTTTAAACACTTTGTAGACAATTTTTTTTAATTTCCTCTTTGGTGTTTTCTTTACCCTCAATTAAAAAGGTGGTTGCATGTCTATGACTAAATTTCTCTACAAAAAATTAATTTAATTAACACCCAAAATATGGAGCTTAGCATATTAAAAAGATTAACTAAAAGGGAGTTCAGATTGGCGCCTGATAAGATTTGATTAATTGGATGCACTAAAGGTACTTTTAATTATAATTAATTAGCTCTGTTGTTAACAAAAAAATAGATGGTGTAAAGAGAGAACAGATAAGGTGGATTGAGACCTAACTTTCTCTTTTAATATATAAAACATATACAATGAAGTGTCCATTCCTTTCATGTCCTTAATTAAAACTAAAAAAAAAGAGCTCTCTTTCCTCCTAATAGACAGACACTAGCAAGAGCTTACTTTTCTCTCTCTACTTATGCAATGTCAATCTAGTAACAAAGAAGGGAAAAAAAAAAAAAGAAGAACTACAAATTGTCAAAATATCAGACCCCATTTATCTAATAATCATACCAAACCATCATACCATTGTACCAGTCTCATTTCCACCTTCCTTTGAAAAAGCTATCCTCTGTTCTTCCTCTCCATTTGTGTCAACAACATACTCTGCATCTGGCTGGATGCTTGTAGAGTACCATCTGGACCAGAACAAGTAGTTGAAGAAATTCAAAATGCTAAGTGCTGCTAAAAGCCAATAGAACAAATCCAGCCTATCTTTGTTTAGGTCGTTGTCACTTAACCAACCGTTGTGAGTAAATGACTTGGAAGTGAACTTGTTGATTAAGGAAACAAGCACTGAGCTTAGGTAGAAACCGAATGAGTAAGAACAATATGTCATGGAGGTAAGAAAGGATTGCATCCCAGCTAAGGATTGCTTATAGAAAAACTCGATTAAACCAACTGCTGTGAACATTTCAGATAGACCAAACACAAGAAATTGAGGCGCAATCCACAAGATGGATATGGGTTTTACGGACTCGCGTCGTTTTTGCTCTACCTGTAAATGGCGAAAGCATCAGAATGTATGTCAGACCAAATTTTATAGCCTTTCTGGTACAATTCTGTTTCAAAATAAATGGAAATTACCAAAATCGTCTTATAATTCAAACAAATTACATGATCTTTCAAATGTCAACTGATTTATGTTTTTGTTTCTTTTTACAAAACAGATTATTCATTTTTTTTCCTGTTTGAAATTAATAAATATACATTCTTCGCTCTTAAATGTTCTATTGGTTATTATCTGAAGGAATAAAATGTATTAGTACTTTTTTTAGTCTGACACGGACAAACACTGATACATTTATAATGTAATATATTAATTGGTTCATTTGAAAAAGAAAACTGAATTCTAACAGGAATTCAATACACTAATTCATATTACCATAGCTGCTGCGACCATGGAGAAAGTCACAGTGAACAGCCCGACACCAATGCGCTGCAGGGGAGTGATACCAGAGCTGACTCCAGTAAATCCTCTGACAAATGGCACAAATAGCAGCTCATACAGCGGCACCAACAAGATCATCACAATATATGGAATGGACTGAAGTGATGCCGGCGGTACCTTGAAGGACCCTGAAAAGAGCCGGTTGTCCATCAAGGCGCCCTGCTGCACCGAAAATGTCTGCAGCTGCGCTAGAATAGTGTTGAAGACAATCGTGCATGCAAAGATTGGGATGACTAAGATGAGCGACTTCACCTGCTCAACCTGTGCTGCGGTGCACAGTCGCCATGGTGACTCCTTATCATGATCTTGGGTCTTGATGCATGCCTTGTCTAGAAACCTTTTGATCAGAGGAAGAAGTACTAAGTAAAGGTATATTAACATTATTTTTTTTTTTTTGTTATTGTGACTTTTTTTTTTTTTCCTTTTTGTCGCTGTTGTGGTTAAATGGTTTCGTTTGCTGGTGGGAGGTGATGCTAGTAAGATTGTCTCAGGAATATGCCATGCTTTCCGGAGTGAAACACTAGTATAATTTACCCAAATTAAAAGCATGCTTGTTTTTGTAGATTATGATTTGATTTGCTGAGGCAATTTTAGCTACGGAAGATCAATAATCTCGGACACTGATATGGCATCCTTGCTTTTCTCTGTTATTTGCATTTAATCACCATATCCAGATATCCTATAGGTTATATATGGACCCCACATAACAGTGACCACCAGTAAACATAAATAATACATGAAAGAGAGAACAAAAAATATCAAATAACTTTCTTTCTATCTCTTTGAGCAATTAAGAACAACTGAAGTACTGAACAACAAAGAGCTAATTGTATATAAAAAAATATTTGAGTGACGGTACTCAAGGACTCACCTCAATTTATTGGTGTACCGGATTTTGTTGGCATGAGGCGCACTATCATGAGACCTATTAATTGAATTTACATGGTTTTGTGGGTTGGCATGGCCCCGGTGTATGACTTCAGGATTTGATGGGCATACTTGCTTTCTCTTTGTAATTGCTGCCACAAATACCTATATATGTTTCATAAAACATATTTTAAACTTTCAATTTGAGAAATCACTGATAATTTGACAAAATACATGTCTGTCGCTTCAAATGATCTAAACAAAAACAGTAATTAATAATACCCTTGCAATTGGCGTGAAAATGCTTCCTTGAGGCGGCTTGTTCCTGTAGAACAAAATCCCTGAAACCAAACTGACAAGCCCAAAGGCCATGGCAGCTGCTGACATGCCAAACCCAATATCCATACCAGACCTAGTCTGAACCCATACCAGAACAGTAAGTGCTATCAGCTCCCCAAAGCAAAAACTGAAATAGGCGGTGTTGAAATATGTCGATAATTTTTTTGACTGTTGCGGATCATCTTTTCTGAACTGATCAGCACCATGAGCAATCATGTTTGGTTTCAAGCAACCGCTGCCTAGTGCAACCAGGTAAAGTGCAATGAAAAAAATGGTGGATTTGAATCCCTTGGCCTCTTCACAGATGTTTTGTGCTGATAGCATGTTGCACTTTGGTGGCTTCAGCTGAGGAAGATGCGCTTGCACCGAGAGCAATATGAAACCCTTAAAATAAACAAAATTAAGGCATTATTTGAGGTTGAATGTGGGTCTTTAATTTTCATATTGTCTAATTACGAAAAAAGTTTTATTCTAAAAGGTGTCTTATAATTGAATTTTGTTGGAAGTTCCTTTTGGATTGTTTTTAGTCTTTTATTGATCCTTTTCCTATCTCTGTTTATTGTCATTAGCTTCTCCAAGCGTCATTTTTTTTTAACCGGAGATTGAGATGGGTCCCCTTTTTTGTTCTTCTTTTGGTTTACTCTAAGGAACAGATGTGAATCAGATTGGAATCATATTCCCAATTTGAGGTGTCAAAATAGAAGGATTTTCAAATTTGATTTAGGTAATATAATCAAACTAAGATAATCCAAAACCTATCATTGCCTACTTTGTAGTCACCTTTTGCAGGTTCACATCATACAACTAGTTATGTAATCAGTATTGAAAATAACTGTTTACCGTAGTTAGGTAAATTAATCTTAAGACTTAATTAATAAGGATAAAAATTTTTTGGCTGGCCACTACATGCCGAGTTGCTTGAGACGATTAAGATAGGACAATCAAAATAGTGTTAGAGAACGATTGTTCGATTTAGATCATATTCTAATAGGAAAGGTACATATCTATACTTTCTACAGAAGTGGATAGGAGAATAACATGGGCAATTAGCCAAATACCACAAAAGGCATATCTGACAGATACTGTACCAAAAGGGGATACGATGGGAAAAAAATTACATGTACAAAGTACAGACTAGAAAGGGAAAAAGAATTGAAGATAGGTTCCCAAAACCTTTCCAGCTTAAGTAAAAAATAACAGTAAAAGTCACTTACGGAGTCTGCATAGAAAAACAAGGAATAGTACTATAGCCAACAGCGTATACTAGAATAAAAAGAATATACAGAGAAAAGGAACAGCACACAACTATCCTAAAGAGTCCTTTTCCTCAAAAATGCCTCCCATAAACAATGGAGAAGAGAATGAACCAAAACAAGAAAAGAAAAATAAAGTAATAGCAATAATGGAGAGGAAAGCAAAAATATTGCTTACTGAGAGCTCCACAAAGCCAAAGATGAGCATGGTCCAAAAGCTGCCGAGATAAGAATCGGAGAGGAATCCACCGAGCAGGGACAGCAGAAATATGGTGCCAATAAAGTTTGTCACTATATTTGCCGATTTCGACAGTGCAAAATGCATCTCGTTAAATACGTACGTTATCAGATTGTTCCCTACCGCTGCAATCGCCATTATCTCAAATGCTTGTATGCCTGTATATGTCAAATTATCAACACAAACCAATATTAAGAGAGCAAAGAAAGCAGAGAACTATTAGCAGAAACAGACAAACTAATCAATCAAGAATAAAATTAGTATTATGTAATTTAAAATGTATTAATGATCTGGCATGAATTGCATTAATTTCTGATAAGAATTGTATTATCCCTGTTATCCTGTACGTGTAATATATGTAGAAATTTTGATAAGGCAATTTTTTTTTTTTTTGCATCTGGTACTTACTGGGGGTTGCTATAAAAATAATAAAAAAAAATAGCCTACTCTATATAAACTCTCAAATGTATAGATGCATAATCTAGCATCAATATAAAACACCCTCACTTTCCAACATATGACAGAAAGGACCTAACATAATCTTTTGATGTTTATACTAGGATGAAAAAAAAAGCAAGGTATCTAATGCTATTGGCTTAAGTTTATCTTTATAGTATTATTTTCTATTGTACATATTGTCCTCTAGAAAGGGAGTAATTTAAATATAAAGCAAAAACAGAGGCATCCCAAAATGATTAGAGGGGGGTTGAGGGGAGAGAGAGAGAGAGAGAGAGAGAGAGAGAGGACCTAGAACAAAGACAGCAGCTCTCATGCCACCATGCTTGTTATTTCTACATGGCCTTCCCTTCCAATCAACAGAGACCTCATGTCTCGCCTCTATATCCATATCGTTTTCTTTGTAAGCAGAGAGATAAACTAAACTAACAATTTTTTTGCACACACCTCACAACACACTAATGCTCTCGCACTATCACTACCCTTTCTTCTCTCGCTCTCTTAGCACCTTTACTCCCCACCAAACCTTGGGTAAAATCCTAGCAAGTTGGCGCAGTTATTTATAGTGGTCTCATGAGAGAGAAAGGAATAGAACTGAGTAGAGAGAGAATTTAGTGTGAGGTGAAGAATGGTGAAATGTGGAGGTTTCTGTATGAGGGTCAGAGTTTGTTATGCGTTGAATTGAGTGTGCAAGATACTGCTCTTGCCACATAATTTTGCCTGATTGGTTAGTTCTTATGCCCTGCATTGTATCCAATAACAAGCTCTTACTTCATATATGTTTTTTTTTAAGTAGATTCTGTTAAAAATTTTGCAGTTAAAAAGTTGTAACAATTGAAATTAAAATTAAGTCGAACTTGGTGTGCCAATTATCATTAACTTTTTTCATGAAGTAAGAATGTCAACACAATTCAATAACATAGATTCATGTAAATCCCATGTTATTTGATGTGAATATTTCTAATTTATCTGATATAAAGTCGTAAAATTAAATGGAACTTTATGTAGGTATATTGCATATTAAATAAGTAACCGGACACTGTAACATTATTGGGAGGGTCACTGTCTAAGGTGGCTTCTTAAAGATCCACTTGTATTTATATATGTTTTATATTATTAAAAGTAGAATTTCTCATTTTCAACTTTACACAAGTCAACTAAAAATTGCATACCCGTGCAATTTGTTGACTGTAGAGGATAAGGACTCCATGCGCATTTGCAAGTATGTAAATTGTCATGAAAATTTCAACAAGAAAAACATAAAGGACATTAGTTATAGGGCCAAACGTGTGTATGCTTAATTATTATTTTTTTCAGCTATTGATGCTGATTATGCACTGAATGAGGCTGATTTAAATAAAATATCTTAGTGCTTTAGTATGATGCAAGTGGTGCGGGAGGCAGAAAGTATGTAGCATTGCCACATCAACGTGCCACATCTTAACTCAAAATAATGCCACTACATTATGAATTATAAAAAAACAAAACGAAGGTGTCAAATAAGCATTTTTTTTATTTATTTGAAAATACTGGATATCAGTTTAAAGTGATTTTTACAGTGCCTAAAATTATCTAAATTAAAGATGAAATTAATAAATTGCATATAGTTCGAACACACCTCAATCAATTCACCAAAATAAAATGAATAAATGATAATCATTAGAATTTTCCTGAAGTCGAGAGGTATGAGTATATTACTCTTGATTCTATTCATTACAAAAAAAATTTTAAACAAAAGAACAGTACTTAATCAATTTAACTAGGGGCTATTCAAGTTTCGCTCGATATTTAGAATTACTAATAAATTTAAAATTTAAATTTAAAATTAAAATAAATTTATGAAATAAGTTATATATGAAAATTGTAAAAGTTTGTAAAAAATTTATCTTATTTGTATATTGAAAGCATTTAGAAAGTTTTTTTTTTTCATAATGATACAAATAGTTGTATCTGAATGCTAATAAATTCATCATTTATAGCATGTAGAGAGAAGAAGATGTATCACGGCTGCAAAAACAAATAAACCATAGTAATTTATTAGCAATAAATTCATCAGTTATGGTATATAGAGAAATAAAGAGGTGAGGTGATTCAGTAATCAAATACAATTAATCACAGAAAAATCAACTATGAATGTGGAAAGTAAATCAATTTTGGTAACCGGAGTCTTATATGATTATGCTGGAAGTGTGATATAAATATTAATGACTTTATTTGATGGGATACAAAGTATAGATGTATAAAGTAATTAATAAAGTTAAGTAAAAATTTATGTTTATTTCTTTGAGAATATTATATTGAAAAAGTTCAGTAAAAATTTGGATTTGTAATATGACCTATCTCATTGAATGTAAGATTATTATATATTCTTCTCAACAATATAAGATGTTTATCAACAAATATTCGCAGTATCATTCCTAATATATATATTCATAGTAAAAAAGACATTTATATATATCTTAATTATATACACTTTTTATTTTACTAGAAATATGTATATCTTTTAAGAAATTATAGTTGGCGCAAAATAAAACACCATATATTATATATGTACTCTTAGTCCAAATGTATATTTTATGTTCGTATGTATTTGGATGTAATTTATTTTCTTAAACTACCATACTTTTAAACTTAGTTATTTAATATACCATATTGTTAGCTTAATTATTTACAAACAGACAATACTTTTGTTGTTCATGCAAATTTACTTTGAATAAAAGAAAATAATAGAAACAAAAAATAAGAAAAAAAACTGCCACAGAAACTTGTCAATGAAAGAAATTAACATACAAAACACATTTGACTCTACACAAAAATTAATTATATGTGCAATATAAAAATAGATTTTTTTAGAAAAAAATGTAAAAAATGTAAATAAAACGAATATAATTAAATTTAGTATGGTGGGTGATTGCCGAAAAAGGATGGGCACGAGGATGAGGCTGTGCTACCGGAGAAGAAGGTGGAAAGGGACTGAGCAACATAAAAGAGAGACGGAAACATGAGGAAAATGAAAATAAGAAAGGGTCACAAAAATAAAAAACAAAACAATGTGTTTCCAAATTATTGGCTGCTGGTGAATCAGGTTAGTTTTATAAGCAATAATACTCGACACACAAATAGTTACAGAGTATCACGTTACAGAAATTAAAAAAAAAAAATACTATTTCACAATGCTTCAAGTGTTGGGTTATATTTAACTAAACAATTCCAACATCCACACATCTTTATTTATAATATAATATAATATAATATTTTTTATTTTTATTTTTTATTTGATTTGATGCTCGGCCCCTACTATTTTGCTTTTGGCCCTTTTTGCTGATCTCCTGCCATCTATAGCAACTTCTAAGATCTCAAGCCCCAAAGATACCACTAAAGCAATAATAGGAGGGTGTTTTGTTAAAATTCAGTACTATCTTTCATCTCACACCAATGATTAGCTATTTGGACAAGCTACTTTAAACATGATTATCTCTATCTCACATTAATAAGTTCTGCTTAGCCCATGTACTTTTCAAAACTTTCGTTTTCATACATAAAAACCTTCGAGACATTCTATTTAGGTCTCTATTCTCTCTTCTTGACCGATAGTATGTAATATTATTGTTGTTTGATTCAGCAGGTCTTTTTTTTTTTATTAATTTTCTCTTTTCGGTCTTGCACGAATTCGAGCTATTAGCCATCCGTATTGGACGATTCAAATAATATCATTGTTCAACGAATTTTATTCTCATACCATTGTTAACTAAATTGAAAGAAATTACTTAAGAGTCATCTCCTCATTTATCTTCATATCCTTTTTAAAAACCTTCCGTAATTCTCCTAAGAAGGGAATCTCTCTTCCGATTCCCTCTCCCTTCCTCCCTCCGACATCTGCGTTTCTCCCTCCGACCTCTGCGTTTCTCCCTCCGACCTCCCTTCCTCCCTCTGGGCTCCGGCCTTCCTCCCTCCGACCTCCCTTTCCCCTCCGGCGTAAAGATGTTATAATAAGTGATCAACTAACAAGCAGAAATAATCAGTTTGTCGCAACAAAAAATCATCTTATATGCGTATATATTAGATATAAGAGATCATTTTATAAATATAAATGATCGGATTGTTATAATAAAATATCATCTTATAAAGTTTTGTCAGATATAATAAGTTATCATCTTACAAGCATAAATGGTTAATTAGGTGTAGCAAAGGATCACCTTATTAGCACATTTATAAGATGTAATAAAGGATCAATCAATAAGCATAAGTGCTCAACTAGTCGTAAGAATGGATCATCTCAATATAAGAGTATAAAAGATCAGTTTGCCGCAAATCAGATGGAAGGTTACGGAAGTGAGGCGGAAGAGATGCGAAGTGCCAAAAACGGAAAGGGTGTTTCCAATGCCCTTTTCATTTTTGGTTGGGGATAGTACGAAATGGTAAAATTGGAGATTGCACCTATAACACCCGAATTTCAATTACCATGTTTTCATTGCAAATAAGGAGCGAGACCAATATATATAATTTAAGAACCAGATTTTCCATGACTGAAATCCTATAAAGGAATGCATGATTTTCTTTTCAAAATAAATATGGGATTAAGTTTCTATAAATTAGCTATATTCTGAATCTACAATCCTATATAAAAGTGTTTTTTTACTATCCATGAGATCAAAATTGTCTGTATTTAAAATTTGGAAAGAATAAAACAAATACGTAATTTTAAAACCATATAATTATAACCGATTAGTTATTCCAAAAGTTATTAAGTATGGATATATAATAATCAGTTTTTTTTTTTCATTTTCAGCATTTGATTATCAACATTGCACATTTTGCACTTGGTATAATTGTTCACTGCCATTTGAGTTGACATGGTATGGTCGTACCAATTAAGAAACCGGAAAGGATATGTTAGATACCTATTGAGTGTCCCCTGATTTCTGGAAGCATTCACTTGACAAGGAAACTGATCTGAGAAGATAAGAATCAGCTTTACTCGTGTGCTGTCGACTGGTCGTCTCATGTGCCTATATTGAGAGGCCAAATCTAAATGGAGTCTGATACGGGTGCAATAATTTGGGGTATAACATGGGGGCACAACAGTACTTATAGAATAATGCCCGTGCAATATTCGGAGATCATGTGGGACGAGCAACCGCGTTGTAGACTTGTACTCCATGACCATGTATGCTTTTGGCATTTCAACTATTGACTTTAAAGTTTAAAATATATTCAACTAAACGTGCAATTTATCAGCGATTGATAAAGAAGATTTAATTGCTAGTATGCATTACTTTTGACATAACACTGCAATAAATTTAAAAAAATAAATAAATTATAGATACACTACAACATATTTTCCATTCTGCAACGGTTAATAAAACGAAATAGAGACGGGTTTCGCCCGTTGCAGAAGCCCCTGTTGCTATTTACATAATAACCGTCGTAAAATTAGAGACGGTTTTTATATAAAACCCGTCTTTAAACCCAATAAATAGCAACGGTTTTAAACAAAGGCCCGTCTCAGGCCCAATAAATAGCAACGGTTATTTTGGAAAAAACCGTCTCTATTTTGATACAACAAATGCGCACTAAAATATACATGTAAATTTTGCAACGGTTATCATCATAAAAACCGTTGCTAAAATGTTAAAAAAAATTTTTGCCTGTTTTCTGTGGCTAGCCCAATGTTGCTAGTCGTACCAAACAATAAGCAATCATACATATTCATATATATATCAACATCTCATACAAATAATCCAAAATCACAAATAAAGATAGCAAATTAAACTTGAAGAGTATCAAATATTTACAAAAATTAGTACATGATTCAAATATATAAAGAAATATATAAAGAAATTCTCCAAAATCCAATGAGATCTGAGATTTTTTCTTTCCTTCTGTCTCTTCTTCGTCTCTTTCTTGTACTTGATCTCTTTCTTCTCGAGACATGTCTATCAATTGACGGCCAGTGAGAACGGAGCTTGACGGCGGGGTGGGAGAATGGAGCTCGACGGCCAGTGAGCCTGGGGAGGCGCGACCTCGTCGGCGGGGAAGAACTGGCGGGCGGGTGACGAGGTTGAGGTTGTTGATGAAGGAGAGCAGAAAAGGGTTTGGGAGAGGAGCTGTTCGGATGGGATCCAGAGGAGAAGAAAAGGACTTAGGAGAAAATCGAATGGGATCGATCGGGAGAGAAGAATTGATCGTCTTCACGCTATAACAAAAAAAATTCAAAATAGCAACGGTTTTTTAGGTAATAACCGTTGCTATATTAAAATAATAATATTTTATCAATTCAAAATAGCAACGGTTTTGAGGTAATAACCGTTGCTATATTAAAATAATAATATTTTATCAATTCAAAATAGCAACGGTTTTGAGATAATAACCGTCGCTATATTATAATAATAATATTTTATCAATTCAAAATAGCAACGGTTTTGAGGTAATAACCGTCTCTAATTGGAATATTTTTTTAATATAAATTTTCTGTTTTTGTCAAAATTTATAAGATAAAATAAAATAAAATTCTAAAATTTAAAGTAAAATAAAATAAAAAAAAATTTGTCGAAATTCTAAAATTTTCTCTTTTTCTGTTTTTTATATAAATTTTCTATTTTTCAGATTAAAAGAAAAAAGAATGGAAATTGGTGGTTGGTGGCTGGATCTGTCGAATGAGGAGAGGAGGGAGGCTACGGGATAACCTAAATCGCAAAAATAGCAACGGTTAAAAACATAAAACCGTCTGCATTTAAATAGCAACGGTTTTTTAATAAAAACCGTCTGAAAATGTAAAATCAAATAGCAACGGGTTTTTTAGAAAACCGTCTCTGTTTGGACTCAACATTTTTTTAATATTTTGGGCCGAAAATTTAGCAACGGTTATTATATAAAAACCGTTGCTATTTTTCTCTCTGATTTTTTTCTCTCTCCTACTTTATGTCTTCTGACGGTTATTTATACCGTTGCAAAAGCCTCTCTTTCTGGTAGTGATATTATAAGGCTTATATATGATTTGAGGAATTGGGCATGTGACAAAGTGAGGAAAAAAGAGATGAAAATTCACAAAATAGAATGTATTTTACTAAAAGCTAATATAATAGCTTAAGAGATAACGAGTTCAACTTAGAATGGACATGATACAAAAAAAAAAAATAAATAAAAAGCAAGTAGTTTCCTTAATTAGGAAAATCATTCATAAACCGATGACATGCAATTTTTTTTTCAAAATAGAAGTATATACATAGCACTTGTATTTTATGAATTAGAGATCATAACTGAAATATAATGGCAGCAAGCATATAATATGAGTCATACCTGGAAAGTTCACATGTGTTTAGGAGTGACTTTTTTTTTTTTCTTTTTTTCTTTTTTCTTTTTTTTTTGATAATCAACTTTTCTCTATTAAATCGGTCCAATTTTCTTCAATTTTAGAAAAATAAAGCACTACAATTCATAGTTTATCGCCATTTACATGTCTGGTCAAAACGACATAATTACAACAGATCAAAAATAGAAAAAAAAAAAAACTAATTGGTAATTTTTGACCTGAGTGTTTGATCCAAACATACTTTAACTCTAGCGTAAGAGTTACAATACATATAAAACAATTATGCGCTATATTTACACTATAATTATTCAATATAATCAAAACTCTTACAAAATTAGATTTTATGAAGTTCCTAAAATTTTACGTTGTCAAAGAATAAGATTTTATGATGGATCGAGTATTGATACAGTAGACATTATATAACTACTAGTGTAATATCTACTGCAATTTTTATGGTTTAGAAGCTTGCAGTTTTTCTTCTCGTATTATACAAAGAGTAACAATTTTAGACGAATTGCAGCGTTGAAATGTACAGTGGTCCGCAACAGGACATCGTGCCTTTAGCTACTGACCAGCGTAGCGACACAGAGAATCCGATACTTTTACTGGACGTATCGCATCTGCACGCATCTAAGAAGATTTGTAAGGGCGCCTACTACAAACGGGCTAAAGTAAGGGTATAACGGAAAGTAAGGGTATAACGGATAAGATTGGTTGGGTACTTGGGTATCGACTATCGATGTGTTTAATTGGATTCATGCATTTTGATCAGGTTATAACATTTTTATCTGTATTTATTAATTGAATGTTAAAATTATTTGAACTATTAATCATCTTATACAGTCCGATTTTATGAATTTCACTGATTTCATTCACAAATACATAGTTAAAATGACAAAAAAATTTATTAAATTAATGCAATTCATTAATAAAAAAATATAATATAATATTTCATTGAAATAATATAATATATCATACCATTCATTGAGAAATGTTGATCCCAACACGTAGGAAGGATGTGGTCCGTCCAATATGATCGTATTCATGTATCAAATTACAAACGACTGATCCAAACCGTTAGATTGCATCTTCACGTTGAGAACTTGTATGAAAACAAATTTAAATTTTTTTTCAAAATTTTTTCTATTTATTTCATATTTTAAGAAACCGTTGTTATTTGACGTTCCATACAAATTTTAAGAGCACTTTTTTTTTAAATATGAAATAAATAGTAAAAAGATTTAGAAAACAAATATAAATTTGGTTTCATACAAGTTCTCAGTGAAAAGATTCAATCTAACGATTTAGATCGGACTTATGAAAATTGATACGCGAATACGATCATATTGGACATACCACATCCATCCTATAAGTTGGACATTAGCAATTTTCTATTATAGGCTACATAGTTTGGTCGAATAAAATACATAAAAATAAATCACAGCACTGGCGGATCCAAGTGAGCGCAGCTGCGCAAGCCCTGCCACTTGCTCACTTCAATTTTATGCTTCTGCACAAAGGGCAAAACCAGAACGGGTCCAGATCCGTTTTATTTAATTCACATCCGAACTCTCTGATAGACGACCATAACGTGAATCAGGTTTTGCTTTTCGTTTTTTTTTGGTTCGTGCACAGGCTCGAAGCAAGGTTGCTGGCTTGTCACAATTTGATTGGTCTGGCATGAAAATCGGCATAGCGCAGAAATTTATTCTTGTCAATCCCTGCTCCGAAAAAATTATAAATAACTTTAATTAATTACGAAATTATAAAATAATCCGTTTTTAATTAATTTTTTAAAAATGACTGCGCAGTTTCGGAATCTGAAATTCCAAAACAATTTCTGCTTAGTTTTGAAATCTCAATTTCCGAAACTAGCTAGTTTCGGAATTCCGGAAATTGAGATTCCGAAACTAGAATTTCGCTTTCTATATATACGCGGACCCCTCTCCCCCACTCTTTCCTCACTCTGAAAGCGACTCTCTCCGCGCGAAAGAGACAGAGGTATGTTTTTTTTTTATTTTTTTAATTAGTTAATTTATTTATTTTATTTAGTTAAATTAGGATAATAAATAAAAAAATAGTAATAATATTCAAAAAATATCAAAAAAATTTTGAAAAAATCAGATTAAATTTTATTTATTAGGATAAATATATTTTAGCAAGTTTTATATTTTTTTACATGTTATAATAGTAGATAATTTCTTAAAAAATTAGGTTAATATTAGAAAAAATTGGAAAAATATTTAAAAAATATCCAAAAATAATTTCAAAATCAGATTAAATTCTATTCATTAAGATAAAAATATTTGAGCAAATTTTATATTTTTTACATCATATAATAATAAAAAATTGCTTAAATAATTATGTTAATAATAGAAAAAATATTGCAAAAATTAAAAAAATATTAAAAAATCATATTTAATTATATTATTTGTTATGTAAATTAGTAATATATATTTTGATATTTGTAAATATTATAATAACATAAAATTATTTTTAAAAAAGGAAATCAATAGAAAAATTAGAAAATTTAGTAAAATTAATAGAAAAATTGGACAATTCTTATAGGTTGATATATTGTTTTTGTTTTGAAATGTACAGAAAATTTCAAACAAGATTCAAGATTCGAATTTCCTATTTCAGCAGCCGTAGGAGATCGAGGTGAGTATTTTTTATTCATTAATTTATTTATTTTGCATAGCTAATGTATGTAATTTAGAATAGTTTATTGCTTGGTATGATCTGATATGATAGTTTATGATTTTGAATATTGAATATGATTGTCGATTGTGATATGATATGATATGATATAATATGATTGCTTGGTTTGAAATGGGTTTATTTAGGGGGGATTTGGATAAAAAAATTTTCGAAAACCCTCCCGGTACAGGGGAGATGCTGCCGAAATTTTGTTAGATTTATGACATTTAAATTTTTTTTTTATTAAGTGAAAATGCCCCCGAGAAGAAGAACGTCTCCATGTTCACATAGATCTACGAGGCTACGGACCGATCCTTAGGCTTCTACTTCATACGTGCCTGAGGCTACGGACGTCGTTTCCTCTAGTGTTGCTGATGTTGGCGCTTCTACCTCAGCCGGCGCTTCTACCTCAGCCGACGCTTCTACCTCAGCCGGCGATTCTACCTCAGCGGGCCCTTCTTCTGCCCATCCTCCTGCTGCTGGTCCTGATGATCGTCTGTTGCATTTGCGTGGAGATCAGCTTCGTGGCGATTCTGTATGTTATTTTCTTTTTTTCATTACTATTTGAAAATCAACTTCAAACCAATATAGTTTCTAATATATTTTTGTGATAAATAAAGAAATGACATCCACTGGTGCACAAGGCGATGATGGCTAGGAATCCTCAGGTGGACCAGCATCTGACGACACTTGGGTTGATCCACGTCGTTCAGCTTGGTCATATGCCTGTGGATCATACGCTTGTGCATGGTTTGACTATGTTCTGGAGGCCGGAGACCCACACGTTCCATTTTTCGCATGTCGGCGAGATGACAGTTAGTCTAGAGGTACGTGACATTTTATAAGTAAATTTCATGTTACTTGTGTTATGATTAATATGTATAATAATAGCATTTCAACTATCATGCAGGACGTGGCTTTCTTATATGGTTTACCCGTCACGACTGCCCGAGTTGTGTCGGGTCGTTGTGATTTTGATTACATCGAGCTTCTTTCTACATTTGCGTTGCCGCAGGGTACATCAGAGGAGGAAGTTGAAGATTGCTTCCGAGAAAAAAATAGAACGTAAGAAAATTGTAAAATTTATTGTGTACTTTATAATAAACTTAATATTTTGTTCTGACAATAAAGTTGAAATGCAGGAAAAAATATTGCGTTAAATTTACGAAGCTGCGAAAGATTTGGAAGAATGTTGTCCTCAATCCAGACGATGCGGATCAGATTGACAGATACACACGGGCATTGGTGCTAGAGGTTATCGGTTGCATGTTATTTTCGGATGCCACGGGGGACTCTGTTTCGGCTTTTTATCTCGATCTTTTGCGGTTTAGTAAATTTTTAATAAATCTTTATGAGTTCTGTTAATAATTATAGTTTGTACATTTGTTTTGCCATAATTGAATGTCTAACATAAATGAAATTTGTAAATATTTGTAGGATCTTCGTACTACTCAACCTCAGGGAGTGTACAGTTGGGGTGCGGCCACACTTGCTGCTTTATACAGAGGTTTGGACACTGCAGCCATAAATAACAGTGTCAGCATCGGAGCTCCGTGGTTGCTTCTGCAGGTCTGGTCGTATGCGCGATTGACCTTGTGTCGGCCGACGATCACGGCTGATTTTAGCGGCTGGGGTCTACCATCTATTGATACCTGTCCACCTTACGGGAGGTATGTTAATTGTATTTGAAATTAAATTTTTAAAGGCATTTAAATATTTGCAGGAGATGTTCAAACGTGTTCAAATATTTGCATTTAAAAATAAGATAACTAAACACACATATTGAAATATTTGCAGGAGATGGACTACACGTCCAAAATCTAAGAAGTATCAAGGCCCTGTTCACGCATCCGTAATGGATTATGCTCGGGACGTTCTCATGAAGATCAGACCCGAGCACGTCGTTTGGAGGCCTTATGACCATATTAGGACCGTCATGCCTCGTTATGCTCAGGTTTGCAATAAATATATTATTCTTTTATATATATTCAATTCCTATTAAATTCATACCTTTTATGCTCAGGTTGATCCGAGCTTGTTTGTTGTCCGTATCTCGTGCATTCACTACTGGATAGTGATGTGGCACTACGCCGATCGTGTCATGCACCAGTTCATGTTGTACCAGACAGTGCCGCCACCTCGACCTGTGGTACAATAAAATATATTTTCCACTACTATATTTACTTAATATATTTCCTAATATATTTTGTATTGTTCATAATATATTTTCTAATTCTGATAATATATTTTCTAAATAAATCAGGGTTGGCAGAGGACGGAGCAGCTGATGGGATACATGGGGTTAACTTATCGAGGCAGAGACTGGCATGACATGTTCCGGACGGAGGTGGCCATGTGGGGTGACATGGCACAGGCCAGGGTCATTGAGGGGCGTCTGTGGAGCGCTGCTATCGAGGCCACGTATCTACGGTGGCTGAGGGTACATGGGGGTGCGCATGTCGTACATATTCCGGAGGAGACAGAGACAGCTCCGGTTGTCGATATGTCCTACGTTCGCAACACTCCTGCACACGTGGCTTTGGTGAGTTCATTTTAATGAAATAACCATTCACAATAACTGATTTCAAATATCATTTTATGGCTAACATTGGTTAAACAGGTTAAACATACTTTGAGAGACGTGCTTCGAGCATGTGCATGGGCGGTCAAGAAGGGATGCAGACGTGCTGGGAAGAAGCTGCTTACTAGTTGCAGCACGACATTGGATATTATCGGCGAGCCTCATCGGATACCTCATGTATTGGAGTCGAAGGGTCTTCCGACGGATATCGCATGCATACCTGATACGTCTGACGAGGATGAGCTTCCGGAGCCCGGTTGGGAGGAGCATCGGTTCATCCAGGTATATCACAAACTTAATCTAATATTATTATGTTCTTCTTTTTCAAAATTAATTTATAACATTATTATTGCTTTTATGTGTAACAGGGTGATTTCAGTCTGCATGATTTCGATTCATTTTTTATGTTCCGCGCCCTAGTCAGCCGATCACTTAGAGCAGACGCTCTCATTCCCGACCATCTGTGCCTCCGACATCTGAGCCTCAGACTGCTGAGCCACAGCCTCCACCTCCACCTCCACCTCCACCTTACTCTCAGCCACACCCTTCTGAGTACCTCACCCAGCATACTCCTTATCCTCCGTACCAGACTCAGACTCAGACACAGTTTGGAGGGGGTTATAGTATGCAAAGTTAAGCGTGCTCTGATAAATTCTGAAAAGTTAAGCGTGCTCTGATGAATTCTGAAAAGTTAAGCGTGCTCTGATGAGCTCTGAAAAGTTAAGCGTGCTCTGATGAGTTCTGAAAAAGTGTCACGTGAATGAGCGTAAATTATCTTCCAATTCATCTCTATAAAACCACCAAGGTTCAGGCACACAATCAAACCTCCATTTTTCCTCTAAAAGAAGTTAAAAATCATGGAGAAAGGAAATAGCTCCAACTCCAACAATAATAACTCTGCTCCTCAAATAAATTTCAACATTACTGAGTGTTGGAATTCATTCCTCCATTATACTGTTAACGACCAACAAAAAGAAAGAGGAGAATGGTGCGCAACCTGTCAAAAATGCTCACAGACTTTTCAATAAAATGTGTTTGAACAGTGGTATGACCTGGAGTTAAAATTCCACTACAACTGGCACATAGGTGGCGCGGAGGAAAGAGAACGGAAGGAAAGAGAAAGGTGCAACCGTCCAAAGCGATACGACTGGTCAGAATATTTGCCACGTAAACCGAGCATCGAACAACAGACATGGACACCAATACCAACACCATGGGCTACTGTTGAAACAATAATAAATTATCGTGGAGATCACACAGTAGACTGTATAAGGTGTGGAAAAGTTTTCAATTTCAAAGAAAACATCTTGCGCGACCACTTCCATGACCACCAGCGCCGTGACAAGGAAGAAGAAGAAGCTCGGGAAAAAGAAAAGAAAAAAAGAATTAAGGAAGAAAAAGAAGCAGAAGAGCAACGTCAGTGGTGGCTAAGATATGCAGAAGAGTATCGTAAAAGAAAGCTAAAGGAAGAAGGGGCGACGAGGAGAAGGAAAAAAGAACTTGACGAATTGGAGAGAAGGCGTAGGAAGTATGAGGAAGATTTAGCAAGAGCTAGAGCAAATGCAGAAAGATGTATTGCAGAGATAGAAAAGCAAGAGGCTGAGGCAGTTTTCTGGAACGAAGCCGCTCAGTGCGCTGACAACGTTGAAACAGCTTTCTGGAACGAAGCCGCTCAGTGCGCTGACAACGCCGGTGCAAATACCAGTAATCAACCGGAAAAAAAAAGATGAAGAGGATGAACCATGGTGGGATGAAATTCTGAAATATGTAGATAGTCAAGATATCTAAGTTATGTATTATTGTAATGATTTGCGGTTGTTTTATCTATTAGTGTGTTTATCTATTAGTGTGTTTATCTATTTTGTTGAGTTCTATATTTTTTTTTTGACAATTTCAATAGTAAGCAACAAAAAACATACTTCAAATATTAAATTTCATAATTTAAAAATACTTCAAATATTATATTTCATAATTTAAAAATACGAATAAACATACCTAAAATAAAATTTCAATTTCACAACTCAATTACACAATTACCATATATATACATATTGTAAATAAAAAAAATTAAATAAAAAATTAACTCTTCAAAAGTAGCTGAAAAGTTAAAAAAAGTTAGGTGAAATAAAAAAAAATTAGCTGAAAAGTTAGGTGAAATAAAAAAAAATTAGCTGAAAAGTTAGGTGAAGTTTATAGGTGAGAACTGGCTTAGTTTCGGAATTTAGAATTTCGAAACTAATTAAAAAAATTAACAAAACTATTTTCTCTCAAAAAATGTCGGCAGTTTTAGTTTCGGAATCTCAATTTCCGAAACTAGCTAGTTTCCGAAACTAAGCAGAATTTGTTTCGGAATTTCAGATTCCGAAACTGCGCAGTCATTTTTAAAAAATTAATTAAAAATGGATTATTTTATAATTTCGTAATTAATTAAAGTTACTTATAATTTTTTCGGATCCCTGCTGGTTTATGCAATAAAAAATATGTTCTTGTATATGTAATTTAAATCTGCCTCAAATTAACATATTGAAGGATAATAAATTTTATCATTTGAAAACACTAGAAACAATAGTACAATTATGTATACCAAATTCGTCACTGGCACTCCTGGAACAGATAAAAACGCATAAATATTCACAAGATTCGCTAAAATGCTAAGGTTCGCACGAATCTCATCAGTCCTTGTAATGTATTAATTAAATGAGAACTCATAAAGTTATTAAAAGAGTTTTAAAATTCAAAAGTTCTATAGAGACCGAAATTTGGAGAAACCTGTAAGGAAAATTAGATAAACTTTTCTTTGCACACATGTGCAATATCATAAACTTTTATCTTTTTTTGTTGGATTATTTCTAGATCATGCGCAGATTTAGAAACAATCTAGAAGGTGGGCTAATTTTGGCTTAGTGATTCTGCTAATTATGAATATTGTTAAGTATGGTAATAGGCTAAACGTGGTTGTATTAGAAAAGCATGGTTTTGTACAAAAGATGCGTTGCCTTTAATATGTGGTTAATTTAGGAAAGTCATGTTCTATATTTGTGATGGATGAATATAGAAGATGAGTGCATGCCAAGTTACCTTGGCTTATATATATGGAATTGGTCTCCAAGCTACAAGACATCCACAAATTATGCTACATACATGTGTTGATAGCAGCAATTATGCCCCTCTCCTTAATACTTCCATCAATTAGAGAGAGATAGTGCTTTTGTTTAGGCTAAAGGCATCAAAGGGCAAGTCTTGAACTCTTGGAAGGTCTTCTCCCCACCTTGGTGGCTCTCTCAAGACATCAAGGACCTCGGCAATCAAGCAAGACATGCTCTATATCAAGATCCTGGCCATAGCAATGGATTCAGGTATGCTTCCGCTCATGAATTTAGTTTTTGGTGTTTTGGAATTATATGTTCCACTGCTGGTTCTGCGAGTTCTTTAGTTATTTTCTGGTTTGCTATTTGATCTGTTAGAATTGTTATTCCTTTGGCTTTAAAGCAAACCCAACAAGTGGTATCAGAGCCTCTCGTCATGAGCCAGTAGAATAAACACAAATTTTGGTTTTGATTATTTGATTTGGAGATGTTTTTTTTTTTTTGGATTGATCTAATTTTTTTTAAAAAAAAACTGTTTTTGATTCGTTTTGTTTCAAATTGATTTGAAATAAGTTATTTTAAGAGATTTTGAAAATTAAGTTAAAGCTTTAAGGAATTTCAAAATTGTTTTGTTTCAAATTATTTTGAAATTAGTTATTTGGAGAGATTTTGAAAATTAAGTTAAAGCTTTATGGAATTTCAAAATTGTTTTGTTTCAAATTGATTTGATATTGCATTTTTTTTATCTAAAAAAAATTAAGCATATTTGGATTCTAAAATTGAACCTTCAATTTTAGTGTTTATTTTTTGGCACGGTAAATAGTTAATGATTTCGATCTTTTTTGCATTTTTTTTGACCATGCATTATTTTTAATAAGCTACTTTTATACGGTTAAAATTAAGTTAGCTTATTAAAGTATTTAAGTAAATATTTGATTATATTTTAGTATTCCTTTTTTTTGGCATTTAACCCTTTATACTATATGGTTAATTATGATTGGAAATTTTAATATAATCAATATTTAAATTTGGATATAATTAATATAGTTGGTTAATTATGGATTTTGGTAACTAAGAAGATCGAAATAGCAAATTATTAAAAATCTGATCTACTAAAATTGGATGATTTAGAATTAAGTAGATTATTTGGTTAGGAGAGAAATCTTTAGGGTTTCTCGATTTAGATTAGGACGTTTTCTTCTACTCTATCTACGGTCCATCAACAATTTGTTTCACTCCGAGACAATCGTTCTACTTCAGTTTTGGTTGCAAACTTTTAGGTTATGACCAGAATTGAGTTGAGGGCCCACTAGATGCCATAGTGGCCCGCTAGGAAAGATTTGTATGGTTTTATTAGAAACTGACCAAAAATTCGATTTAACAACCCTCTTAGATGATATGTACAGGTTTTGTACATTCCGTTTTTGTCCAGTTTTCTCTCCTCTTCTTATCTCTGCCATGATTTTCGTTTGTAAGAGCTGCAAGCATTGTATTACACCATGTTGTCATGAGGACAAGTTATGTCGCAAAAAATAAGGTCGCCGCCTAAGTGTCCATATGACCCTGGCCTTTTCTGGGAATCTTGCCTAGATGTGGTGTAATTTTAATGGCTGCTGGCTGAAGAGGCAACCATCGCTTTCTTTTCTTACCTTAATGTAATGCATACATGTTTGTATGGTTACATATTTCTATGGTTCTCCTTCTGGTCTCTTTGGGTAGTTTGTTACTTACCAAAACAAACTACATAAGGTTTAGTAGTCTATATAAGTACTATATGGTCTATTGTATGTATACCTTAAGGTTTCGCAACCGAGTCTTATGTCTAAATCATCCTAGGTCAGTATTTAGTTAGGCTTTTCATATTAGAATTGATGTGCATAATGAAAAGTCTAGGTTAAGGTATACTTTAAATCAAATATAAAGGTAACTTTAGTTGTATTTGAGAAGTTGGGCCGACCCTAATGTCATCCCACAAATGGGCTCTCACATTAACAGTTGTCTCAAAGGCCCAAATACAAGTGTATTAAGGTACATGTGACTTTTAAATTATGGATCGGCCTAAAGGAAGGACATAATTTAAAAGGCTACATGTACAATGTTTGGGTAGAATCAAATGGGTAATGATTGTGAGGTTTTACATATGATTAATTAATCGGCCCAAAGGAAGGTTAATTAATTGTTATGTTATGAATCGTTACATTTGATACTACACCTAGTCGATTGAAGTTTGTAAGAAGACTCCAAAGAGCACTTGCAAATGGATAAAGGCTAGTAGATGAGATTTGGACCTTTATATTGTGATTTATTGTTATACAATTAAGGATTAATGTAAGTGCATATCTAGCATCTTTAAAGTTCCAACTTAAAATTTAAAGGTTCTCAAGTTGGCTTGATCTTGACCATGTGTTAAGGACTAATAATCCCATTGAGGTCAAAAATACATGTGTCTCGTGATCATTTCATGAAAACCATTCTTGAGACATTTAAGAAGCATTGTTTCTAATTTCATTGAGGTTAAAGGATTCATATGAGGAAATATTATTTTGCATGAATGAGAAGGTAATCAATTGAAATATGTTAGGAGACTCCAAAGAGCACTCACATATGGATATTGGTTACATTTATATGTATTTCATGGCAAAATGTTTAAGTCCCTCAATACAGTTAAGAATTCTTGGAGAAAATTTAGAAAATGTGTCTGCTAAGAATAAGTAGGTATTTGAAGTCTGTAAGGAGACTCCAAAGAGCACTTACAGATGGACAATAGTTACATTTGGACATTCATAGCAGAAACACTTCAGGTATCTAAATAAATATAAAATCAACATAAGGGAGTACATTTGGAGATGACATTTTATGCTTCAAAATTATAAGCACTAAACTAGATCATAAGATAATAAGGTTATTTAGTGCTTATTTTTCTTCCTATTAAGTTCGAGATGAGTTATTAATTCTCATTATTCTCAACTTGAATATGGCGAGGGAAGAAAATAAATTGAAGATAAAATGTGGGTTACTCAAATTGATTTTGACTCCAAGGATATAAACAAGTTAGAAACATTAAATTTAAGAATAAAAACTGCAATTTTGAATCATAAAAGAAACCCAATAAAGTTAAGGCTTAGAAGCTGATTGAAAAGTCAGAATCTGAAGGGTTATTCTTCTATGAAAACACGAGCATTTAAGGAAATATTATACTTGGGGTACCAAGAATAATATTGTGCTTCTTGCTAAAGTCTTTTTTCAGTATCAACATACACTTAGTGGATTAATTCGGATGAAGCAACCCACATATGTATTTCTAAGATTTTTCTTTTGATTGTCAAAAGTCAAATGATGGTGAAAGATACATCCATATAGTGGTGACAACAAGACAATCAATTTTGGAAGCTATAAAGTTCATAGGTTGTTGTTTAGTAATGGATTATAATTGGACATACATGAGACTTTTTTTATAATTTCATTTTAATGAAATTTCAACTCTATCTCAAATCAACAAATAAGGATTTATTTGTTCTTTTAAGAATAAAAATTTAGTTTTGTCTCATAGTCCAAAATAAGGTAGATCTATTTCTTCTTCAGTTTATAACGACCTTGTATGGAAAAATAGCTTATATAAGGAAAGCATGTAAATGGATACTAAAATTTTATGAATAAATTAACTATTGAGAATTCATGAATACTTTGGCACAAAAGCTTAAGTTATACCTCTTAAGGAGAAAATATATTTTGTGCAAAGTTATAATTTCTCAATTCATCAAGAAAAGCAGTTTATATTCTTAAAGAGTATCAACTATGATAAACCTCTTTTTGGTGAGGTCGATCAACGAGGGGATGGAACCTCTCCCTCCGCCAACCAACCGCCCCATGGGGAAGGGAGGAGGCTCGTGTAGGGTTTGTTGTGATCTGATCCCCCTTCTTAGATGAGAGGTAGATGTTTTATAGTTGATAATTAGGGCAATATTTTAGATTTGGGCCGAATTCACAATGGACCTTAGCAGGCCCTATTGGGCCAGGTCCTTAATGGACCTTTCTAGCTTGTATTGAGCCCGAATCTTTACCGGACCTTACGAGGCCCTATCATAAGCCCTCGAGCTTCTAGTGAAAGTAATTTCAATAGAAGTTAAGATAGTTCTGTCGTTCCTTCGAGGTTGATGAACCCTCAATCTGTATGGCAAGGTGAGGGAGCCCTCGAGTCGATCAAGGTTGACAAGCCCTCGAGTCTTTGACGAGGTGCGTGAGCCTTTGATGAGGTGCGCGAGCCTTCGATGAGGTGCGCGAGCCTTTGACGAGGCGCGCGAGCCTTCGTTCCTTTGAGTGAGGTGTGCAAGCCCTCGAGCTCCGTGTGAGATGTGTAATGATGTTGACACGGCTCTGGCACTGGATTTGCTATTTTGGGTGATAATTGTTCTTATTTGTGTATTCTATGACATGTTTTAATTAGAAGAATGATTGCGGGTCGTTGTATCACCAGTACTGTCTCACGTAATGTATCTTTCGTGAGGATCGAAGTTTCATGTTGTTCTTCGCTTGTTATCATGTCTAGCAATAGAATGCTTGTTTATAAATTATTTTTATGGACAAATGGATGATGCTTCCCTTCCACCAACCAACCACCCCATGTGGAAGGAGAAGCGAAGTGCATGTCATACACTTTTTATGCCTAGAGTGATTGGCAGGTGCTTTCAGCGAGTGCTCACGCAACTTGGCGAGGTGTGTAGTCCCTTAAGCAATTAAGCAAGGTATGTGGACCCTCAAGAAATTAAGCGAGGTGCGCGGACCCTCGAGCAATCAAGAGAGGTGCGCGAGCCCTCGAGCAGTTGAGCGAGGTGTGTAGACCCTCAAGAAGTTAAGCGAGGTATGCAAGCCCTCGAATCTTTGAACTTAGGTTAGCCTTTAAGCTTCCAGTGTCTTGTCTCATTGGATCTTCAGTGCTATTATATTAACATGTATGTAGGATAGGTTGCCTTGTTGATTCTGAAGTGGTGAAAGAAACGGAGCCAAGTTTCATGTGAAGAAGTTTTAACCTATTTTTGTCAAGAACGGAGTTGTCCATTCTATAAGATTTGGTAATCGCCTTTCTTTTGGCCCATTACCTTTTAAGCTATAGAGACTGGGGTGCACATGCTACTTATGTATGCACTTCGATCGATGTAAATTTGTCTCATCATTTCAGATCAGAGAGCCCATTTAAGAAAAATATTTCAAGTAACATAAAAAGCATCAATATAAATGAAGGTTTTGAATAGTGGAAGTTTCTTGGAAGGTCACCTGACAACCACATTATTGACTGTGCAATATCAAAATGTTTTTACTAGAAGCTCGCCTGATGTTGAGGGGGACGAGCTGTTCCTTAGTTCCTCGCATCTGACACTGGAAGTCATTCTCCACCGATTTATTTTCTTTCGATAATATGATATGTTTGAATTCACATGGCCTCCCTTCACTTTGACAAATATATTATATGAATATATACCAACGCATTGTTACATGCAATTCTTAGAGATGGAGGTGATACATATCAATATGAACATTTTGTATTTGAGGTCTTCACCTCTTTCTTTGCTGTTCACAGGCTTTCAATGTAATTGTAACAACATGACTACGTTTATAAGGAAAGTCAACTTCGTTGCCACAAGTAAAGAAACACACCTTGGTTTTGTAGTTCGACACCCATATGATAATGCATTCCAACATATGAAGAACACGCGAAGGATAATTTATCATGAAAAGGTTTTCTTTTCACAAGTTAATAAGAATAATCACAAGGAATATAGGAACTGATACGAGCATCACATGTCTATCGGTGCCCCTTTCCAAACAAATAGTTAGTCAACTTAGACCCATTTTGTCAAAGCAGTAGTATTTACTACCTTTATTGTAAAAACAAAGGTATAATAAGTGCTTCCAATATCGACCTCAACTCTCACTCATAATTGAAAAGTATTATTAACTTGTAACACTAACTCATTATTTGTAGTGCAATTAAAAATAAGCCAATGTTGGGTCCAATAATCGAATGCCTATGTATTTCTAATTTTCACATGAGGCATGTGATAGGTCGAATCAATGGTATCCGTGCTGACATATTTAGTTAATATTAAGATCAAAACAAAATGTTTCAAGCCTGTATCGTATGAGATAGACTGCGCTTGCTCGCGACTTATGTCTTGTAGATATAGTTCGAGAGGCGCTTCAGCGTCTTATACTCATGTAGTTCGAGAGGCGCACTTGACGTCTTACACTCGTGCAGATCGAGAGGCGCATCGGCGTCTTACACTCGTGCAGATCGAGAGGCGCATCGGCGACTTACACTCGTGCAATTCGAGAGGCGCACTCGGCGTCTTACCCTCGTGCAGTTCGAGAGACGCATCGGTGACTTACACTCGTGCAGTTTGAGAGGCGCATCGGCGACTTACACTCGTGTAGGTGAAGAGAATTCACTTGCTTATTGGCTAAGCTCTTTAAAAATAAGAATGAAAAGGAAGAATGAACCTTAAGAAGCAATATCCCTGACAGCTTAAATTTATCAAATAATATTGCTGAATCTTCAGGACGCAATAACCATAGCAATTTTAAATTATCATGAAATAAAGTTGTTGTGCAGAATTTTCGCGAAGCATATATCTTAGCAAATAAACATTAAAGTTACTTGATATCTTATCCTGTTCTTTAATTATTTAACGAGCGCCTCATGTCGAGGTCGTACCTCATTCTTTACTTGTTTGTAGAATCCAAATAATGCCAAATAATGCTTCATAAAGAAAACGATCTCATTAGAACTTTGACTGCACTCAAGTGACTTACGTCTGGCTTGAGAACTTTGACTGCGCACAAGCGACTTACGTCTGGTTTGAGAACTTCGACTGCGCACAAGCGACTTACGTCTGGCTTGAGAACTTCGACTGCGCACAAGCGACTTACGTCTGGCTTGAGAACTTCGACTGCGCACAAGCGACTTATGTCTGGCATGAGAAATTCGCAACAAGCTAGGTTTCAGCTTCACCCACTATATACAACCTGGAATTAATTGCACTTCTGAAGGTTCGCCGCCGCCGCTGCTGCCCTAAGCTAAATGTCCAGGGAGAATTGCATATTGCTTCATAAACATGACTCAATGCGAACTTGTCAGTCAATATGTAATCTTAACTGTCCTTTTGCCTTGACAGACACCTTGTTGATTAAAGTCAAAGGAAATTTGGAGCTTTGCTATGGGCTCAACATAAATTAAATAAAGGTTCATGAACTATCCACTTTCACCTTCCAGGTCTAGGAAAAGCCATAGATATTTTGTATGGACGAGATGGATTTTTTACCTCTTCCAGGTTTAGGAAAAATGCAAGTGCTGGCTATACTTCTACTACATCAAGTATAGAACATGCTTGTGGCCAGACTAAGCACAACTATCAAAATATATTATGATGTGGAAACGCTTCAAAAATCAGGCCTTGTACAAACCAGTATAATACTAAAATTCTTAAAGAAGTGCATACTAAAAGGGGTCACAAAGGCACAAGAGGCATCGATGATAAACACATCACAAACAAATAAAAGTAATATGGTGGGACCTATTTTCCTATCAAGTGAAAGGTATTAGACTTGGCTATCGAGAGTAGTACCAAAGTGATCTTCAGCTCCGGTTAGATCAAAGTTATCTGGTGTCCACAGAGTATGTCTCATCAGATAAGTTAAAAGAAGATCCACATGGACTAAAAGAAGTCCACAGAGTGCGTCATGAAGATTCACCAACAACTTTTTTAGAAGGAAGTAAAATTATACTATCTCAGGATTTGAACATTGGAATCTAACTGAGACCTAGATTAAAAATAAGACAAGGTTCCGACTAACACTGGGTTCCGACTGAGACAAATGCAATTTACATCAAACTTCAACAAACAATAAGACACTTTAGTAGATAACGTCCCAACCATTATGATTGAGTTTTTCATGTATGTACAAACAACAAACTACACTTGGCTACTAGTACAAACAAGTAACTGTTAACTTACGAGGTCTAGCTTTCTTTGTCTTCATGCAAGACTCATATATGAGTCAATGTGTTTTACTTTCAATTAAACTGACAGTACTCAGTAGTAAAAGGTCCTTTAACTTATTGCTAGACTTTCTTGAGATGGAGATGTTGTACTCATAAGTCTGAACATTAACTAATAGTATATAAGGCAGTACAAACAGAGATTCTTTCTCTGTTAACTTTTTGTTCAATTGGAACTCCACGTGAACTGGAAAACAATATATACATCCCTTTGAAACAATCGACGAACGAGAAGTTCAAGATAATTGAGCATGCTAACTAGTCGTCTAAAGAATTTGCTCAACTTCCACATTCCACCTAAAATGACCCTTATTTGTTTTTACCATTGGAACACCGATTTTGGTTTTAAGCTTCTATATAATTTTGGTTTTATACTTTTCTTGCACCATAGTAACCATGGTAAGCCAGTAACTATGGTACCAAAAGGTCTAAATTTTGTAAGCCAAAATGTTACACGGTGAGCCAGTGAAGAGCCATGGTGAGCTAGCTAGTAACCATGGTAAGCCATGGTGAGCCAGTAACCTTCCTAGTATTTGTGACTAGTGAAATAAACTATTACAATTATACGCTATTTGAAATCCACCAAAATGTTACACGAAATTGAACACTATTCATCATTCTGATGATTATTTTGAGCACTGATTTTTAACATGCACAAACTTTTTGTATAAAGTTATAGAAATTAGAAAATGGTGAAGGGGAGAGGAGAGGCAGAGGCTTCTGTACCAGTAAGTCTTTTCTGGTATACTACCTTTACTCTGCTATAGTATATTATTGTACCTTTAATTCTTTAGAGGATTCCCCTCTTGTAGGGGTATTACTGATAATTTGATTGGAATCTTAGTCAGTGTTTGAAAAGAATAAAAACCCTCTATACTTTCACCATCTTAATTGAGCAACCCTCCATAATTTCACCATCTTTTACTCGTGTGCAGCTTCCCAAGATTTTAGGAACTATGATGTGTTACTACTTGTTGGTCTTGACACTGGGGCAACACCTTTTTATAAGCATTTTCAGAGGCTTACTAAATAATTATCAAACTAGATGACGAATGACATGGATTAGCTAATTTCCCTAATGCATGCTTTTGAGTTATTTACTGGATGTCTTAGTACAATAATCTAGCTTTTGTAGTGAATAGTAAGCATGTTTTCTTGAATTCACTACTGGATGCAATAATAAGCATGTTTTCTTTCAATAGTCTAGTACAATAGTCTAGCTAATTCTCCTTCACTTTTCAGTTTCCAATTTACTGTTTTTACTTTATTGAGAACAGGTAGATGGTGTATGTTAGTTAACAAATATTTGATGTAACCTTTGTCTTCCTGCTTTCAATTTACTGTTTTTACTTTTTCAGTTTGCTACAACTTTTGGGGTTACAAAAGTTGAACGGTTAGAGATCATATTTAACCAGATGAAAGACAAACCCAAACGCTTCTCTTATTATTTACTTGACTATAGCTCTATACATACATCACTTTGGTTCTGTCAACAAGAAAGCCAAAGTGAATGTGCGGTACTGTAAACCATTTAACTTGACTATGCCTTGCAAATATTATCTATAAACCTTCACAAATTCCTTTTACTACAGAACATTGTTCTCAGAGGGAGCACAAGACATCCGTATGTAACAGAATAAATTGAATCACTATTATCAGATACCTATAGCAAGGTTGACCGCTCAAAGATGTAGAGATTCAATAAAGCGTTTTTCACATCTCAGACCCTTTTTTTTTTGTTTCTACTAGACTGCTATTGCCTCAACCATGGCCTAACGCCTTAAGTTCGATGGTACATGACTCATCTTCCAACCAACTTGAGGAATTCTACACTTTTTGTTCCTTGTTTTTTTTCTTTTTTATACTTATGTGTTTATATCATAGTTCAATTCTTTTTACTGAATCATGATTCATGAAAGTTCTTAATGCTAAGCCTCGTTACTATATGCCACAAAATCCAAAGAAATGTTAAAATAAGCGGTTATTCTACTGATGATGAACTTAGTAGTATATGGAAGCTTGTAAATGAGGGAAGATCTGTTTCATGTCTACACCTTACATTAATTACTCATATCAACCGATTACCCATGATCTATTCAACCAAAAGTCTAGAACAGGAGTTGAAATGTTGATGTGAAACAAATCGTAGTCCCAATATTGGTTCATCGCCAAAGCCGATGCGAAGTTATACGTGTGGGAAGATATAAAGAAGATATAAAGAAAGTAATCCCAAGTACCAAAAAATTTGTTTCAACCACCACCGCCAAATAGTAATCCCATCACTTATTTTTTGGTAGTATTTGTAACATTATCAACACAAGGGTATGGGACTAGTACCACAACTTATACCAATCCCTGGAGCTATCATAATCAAGCATATAGCAAAGTAATCTTAACAGATGTGCACCAAGAAAAAGTCAACGTAAGCAGAATTAAGCATTTTATTTACTTAACAAAAGTAATGCCAAGTCAATCACTCTAGATGCACACTCAATCAGAGAAAGAATGAAAGGAAGGAGAGATTGCAAACCTAGATAGCTCCAATATAGAACTAGATGGAGAAGTTTGATGTGTCAGAAAACCCTCCAGCTGCCTTACGCAGTCTTATTTTTGCACTCTCTCCCCATTGATTCAAAGCTCGCCACTCTCACTTCCCCAATTCTTCTCCAAATACATGGCTCGTGCAGAGCGCACTGTTTGCGGGTCAACTGGTGGCAAGGCACGAAGCAAGCGCTGGCTCCCAAGGCAGCTCGCGAGAAGATCCGAGTATCGGTCTTGGTTGTGTCGCAAGAAGCGACGGGGGTCAGAGGTCTGTGGTGAATGTTAAGGATTTGAGTAGCGAGGTCAGGTGAGGGAGAAGAGGGCATCTGATCAGCGCTCGAAGCAGCTAATCCGGTGGTGAAGGTCGAAGATCCAAACGGTGAGGCGAGGCGCGACGTCGGTGATGGCGGTACAGTGGGACCACACATGGACGATGGGACTGCTGTTGGATCTGGTGAGATCGTGAGTGAGAGATGGTAACTTTTTCATTCCCATTTTTGTTTTCGCCATTCCTATTGGAGAGAGAGGAGATGGAGAGAGATCCCAGCTCCTCCGTTTCTCATGGCTCACACCCAAAGGTTACGATAAGAAAGAGAAAAGGAGGCGTAGAAAGAAATCGGAGCAGGTGATTCTCTGACGATATCTCTAAGACATCAGAGATTTACGGTGGGCGCCATTTGATAAACCTCTTTTTGGTGAGGTCGATCAACGAGGGGATGGAACCTCTCCCTCCGCCAACCAACCGCCCCATGCGGAAGGGAGGAGGCTCGTGTAGGGTTTGTTGTGATCTGATCCCCCCTTCTTAGATGAGAGGTAGATGTTTTATAGTTGATAATTAGGGAAATATTTTAGATTTGGGCCGAATTCACAATGGACCTTAGCAGGCCCTATTGGGCCAGGTCCTCAATGGACCTTTCTAGCTTGTATTGAGGCCGAATCTTTACCGGACCTTACGAGGCCCTATCAAACTAAGACAATTATAATAAAATCTCATATAAAATGTAGACTGAAAAGTCCACATATTATATTTGGGATATCTAACAAACTCGACTTTATAAGCCACAAGACAAATAATTGGATGAAAGGACAATTGGATGTTTAGTTGCTTATGCTAAAAGATCAAAAGAGTACCCAAATTATTATATCCCACCATTTAAGATTAAGTTTTAGAGACAAATTAAGATAAGTTCTTTGAGAAAGTTTTGGTTGAGGGGGAGAGATGACACATTTTTTATATTATCTTCAAGGTGAAACCACATGCATTAATTCTCAAAGAAACTACTTTAGGACTAAAATAGACCATTTGAGAATCAATACAGAACATAAGGGCTGAATCTGAGTAGGAGATGGACTTTTTGAGGACTCAAAATGGACCATTCCAATTATAAAATCGAAACAGACTATTTGAGGACTCAATAGACTGTTTGACTCGGGCCCTAAATCTGAGCAAGAGATAAACTGGTTGGGGACCCAAACGGATTGCTCAACTCAGAAAAGTCAAATTGGTTGCTTAAGGACTTAAGAAAACTGTTTGACTCAAAATTAGACTTTGCTATGGATTTATGGAATTAGATCCTGGTAACAATTATATTGAAGATAATGTTGTTATTACACAACTACAAACACCTCAAGAACTCGTACTTACAAGATCCACTAGGAAGAAAAGACAAACAATATTGGACGATTATATTGTCTATCTTTAAGAACATGAGTTTAAAACTCAGAGAAGTGGATTAATGTCATAAATAAAGAGATAAAGTTCATATGTGATAATGATATTTGGGACTTAGTAACATTACCTAAAGGAAAGAAACTCATTGGTTGCAAATGGACATTTAATACCAAAGGGATTTTACAGAAAATATGAAAAGACATAAGGCTCATCTTATCACCAAGTGTTTCACCTAAAATGAATAAATTACCATAAAGAAATTTTCTCTTTAGTTCTTAATGAAAGACTCTTTTAGGATAATTATGGCAATTTTAATACAATTTTGGATCTCGAGTTTTATCAAATAGATGTTAAGACTGTGTTCTTCAATGGAGACATTGGTGCAAAATTCTATATGGTGCAACCATTCTATTTTTGAATCGGATGATACAAATAAAATAGTTGCAAATTTAAAATCTATTTATGAACTCAAATTAAGTGTCTCGACAGTGATATTACAAATTTTATCAAGACATCATCTCATTTGGTTTAGAGATTAACTTGATTAATAATTGTATATATCACAGGTTCAGTGTGAGTAATATTTTTCATTAAGATGATTTACTACTTGAAATGATATTAGTATATGTTTTGGGCCTCAAGGTTCTTGGGTCTTTTAAACAAATGATAAAACATCAATTAGGCTCTCAAGTAGTAGGATAAGATAAAAATGCAAACTATTGGATAACTTATGATTGAGGCATATATATTTTGATTAAGTAAAGTTGAAAATAAAGCATTCCTTGTGATTTTGTTATAAGAAATTTAATCTTAAGTTTGTATACATGTGGATACTGTATACATAATAAAGATGCAAAGTCAATATCTACACAAAGTGTAGAACTTTGGATTGCAGCCAAATTTAGTTGCTTAGTATTTACAGAAATAACTATGCACTTACAGTTCAGATGTCAGAAATAAGTTGAGGTCATTTTAGTATTCTGACTTCGATTTCAGTGAATGTCATAATAACATACTAAAGAATGATTCCATTTCTATGAAGATGGCTAAAAAAATGTGTGTGTTAGCATCTTTCATAATGGAAATAAGGTTATCGTATGTTTTAAAGCATTCAAATTTGGGGAGTATGATCATGAATCTTGTCACAAGGCTGTACATGATGGATGTTGTTAAAACATCACTATGGATATATTGTGACAATAATCATATACTCCAATGACAGAAACTTCAATAAGTTAAGGCACATAAAACTTTAAGTTTCTGGTTGTAAATAAAAGAGTTGAGAATGACGAATTGTCAAAACAAGCACATTGGAACAAACTCAATAATAATGGATCCACTTGTTGGAGTTATGTCTTAGAAGTCAATATTTAATGACTTATTTTCTTAGTTTATGTTAATGATGATATTTGATCATTTGTTCCTAGAGTTCATTATTGACAGATCATTCAGGTTGAGGATCTGAATTGTAGATCTCTGTGGATCATTCATTAGAATGACAATAATAAATCTAAATCGTCCATAATCTTGATAATTAACAAGGAACATTAATTATCATAAAAGATTAGTATGCAAGTTAAGTGATGATTAAGTTCTACAAATCATAGGTAAGGTGTTACCAACTTAATTGCATATGTGTATGTTATTGGAACATGGTACAGGACTTGACCCACTGAAATAAACATATGGATTGTGTTATGTGTCATTGTTTATTTCATATGAGTTTGATTCTAAGTTTGAGATGTTCAACTTTTCCACATGAGGATAGGTTCAATAAATATCGTCTAACGTTGATTCCTGATAAAGGCTGCTATACGGACTTTATTTATGTTCTCTTGAATTGTGCGGGGAAAAGTTGTTCATCAAGAAAACTGTATGTCCCTCATTAGTATACCTAGTGAGTGATGATATCTATTTGGACCCCTTGATGGAGTTGGATCGTATGCATGCAAACTAGACGATCAACTCTAGATCAAGAAATGTATAATCTGCAAGAATGACACACTCCTATCTTGGATTATGCAATGATATCATGTGACATAAGAATCAGACAAGGAAATACTTATATTTCTTGTGCAGGATTAAGATATTGTAGCGGTACATTATTTATGCGAATTGGGAATCATAACGTGTTGCTAGATACCGCTTATGGTCATTGGAAATAAATAACGATTTATTTTCATGGCCAACATAGCATAATTCCTCAATAGGGTCGCACAAATAGGACTCTAACCACACGGTGCATTATTTGTTTATTCACAACAATGAGTGTTGTGAAATATGATAAGTTGATTAATTAATTATATACCGTTGTGAACCGTTATAATTAATTAAGTCAAAAGGATCATATGGAAACAAATTAATGCATTAGCTAATCCAAAGTTAATTATTAATGAGTTAATAATTAATTATGTTCAACACACTTTAATTAGTTTGAGCTATTTGGGCTTCTAGTTATTTAATTAATTAAATGTCCGATTTGAGGAAAGATGAAGGAGTAATTAATGGGATGGTTTATTGCGCCATTGCAACATTTGATGTAGCCCAAAATGGCCTTATTAATTTCAGCTAGAGCCCTAGTGGCATACTTGTAAATAGTTCAAAGAGAGGATGAGAGTTGTTGGCTATATAAAGGGGTCACCTCTTGGGAAAGCCCTAGCCTCCATCCATATTCTCTCTCCTCTCTTCCTAGATGCCCCCTTCTTCCTCTTCCTCTATTGCTCATGTGTTGAGCTCCATTCCTTCTTCTCCTTCATTAAAATAGTTAATAGGAAGAAGAGGTTCATAGAGGGGATTAGCTATGAGCTCTTGAAAGCTAGCACTTTCAAGGAGCTCGTGGTTAGCTCCTTGGTGGGCTTGAGGCGCCATAGATGGTGGAGGTGGTGGAGCACGCACCCCATCGATCCTATGCCATGGATTCGAGCCTCTTTGTTGCTACACAAAGAGAGGTATAAATCTCCTACTCTCATCTTGAAATGCTTGTGAATGATGTTGAAACCTAGATCTCTTGTGTTTAATTGAGTTTATGGCTAAATGGTTGGCTCAAAAATCGAAATTGAACACTTCTTAACAGTGGTATCAGAGCACATGGTCGGTTTTAAGTCATTTTGCACATTAATTAGATGAGAAATGTGTAATTAGTGGAGTAATTAAGTTGCTGCCTTTGTTTGCTATCTGGAACTCTATTTTTTCCGAGGTTTTCTGTGTTTTTCGCATAGCAGAGCTTTCGATTTGATTTTTCCTTTCGATGGATTTGAAAGAGGGACAAATTGTAAGCAGTTTCCCACTGGTTTTAATTTAATCCGAGTTGTTATGGATTTTTAGTGAATTTTCTCGTGACGGTGCGCAGGACAGGTTCCTGTGCGACCAGATCTGAGTTCGTGGGTATTATCTGAGTTATCTTGAGAAAGAGACCCTAATTTTATTGGCTAGGAATTAAGTAGACTTGGAGTACTTCCTTCCATACCAATTTGATGGTTTGGATCGAAGTTTTTCTATTTATTTGAAGCAATGAAAGACAAGAATGGTCTGATTGGTTTTCTGTACCGATTGGATTATTTTGAAAACTGGTATTGATTGAGACTTTTAATAGAAAAAGTGTTATATTGGAAAACTTCAATTTGAAGTCCTGAATCCATGAAAATTAATTTAATGTCAATTGGACTAGTTTTGGTACCCCAACCACTCAAAATCAATTTCGTCAACGTGCTGTTCCAGAACAGGGGACTTGTATTCAACCCCCTTTAACTTGATGATTTTGAATGAGTAAAATTGGAAATATTTCATGGTTACTAGCCTTATACTTGTGGTTGTTTACTATAAAATTTTTTTGCATTAAAAATTTTTGGAAAATGGTCAAACAGTCCAAAAGGTTGAGACCAAAACCTGAAACTTCAAACCGGTGTTTTAATACACAACCTGAAGTTTGATAATTTTGGTTCTCCCAATTGGTAAATGATATCTTCTCGAAATTTGAATAGGTAGTTTGTCTCTTGATAAGGATTAGGTACTAGTTCATGTGCTCACATTTAACGAAATGTGTAGGCAATGATGAATAAGAGAAAGTTCGAGACAAGTAAAGTAAACTCCGTTTTGGAAATGACTTATTCGTCTAAGACGCTACCATTGAATACGTAGAGTTATCTTTACTAAATAAAGAGTTTGTTTAGGAATTTGAGGTTATATACCTTATTCCAAACATCTCATAAAACTTTATCTCCGTTTCATATTTGATGATGGATGATCATGTTTTGTAAAAGAGAAATGTTGTTCTCTTATTATGGATTTGTGTATATGATTTCATGCATGTTGATTGAATTTACTTGAAATAGATAAACAAATTTTTGAATGACAAATATGTAAGACTTCACATAAAGTATTTGACTTTTATGTAAAATAGTCGCTTAGTCGAATATAAACAAGAATCACATTATGAGAGTCTACGTAACGTGGAGCTCGTAACTTAATTCGATTGCAAATCAATTGAAAGTCATGCGAATCATGTTTGTTAAATGACAAAAGCGTCTTTGAACTACGAAGGTTTAAAGGACAAGTAACCTTATTAAGACTTATACATATTGATATATATAGACCTATGGGTACTTGTGCAATTGAAAGGTTGTTGACACTTTACCACTTGACCAACGATCATTGTAGATATTAACGTATCTATTTGATATGGTATAAGTATGAATCTTTTGACAAGATCAAAAGGATTTCAAGAGTAAAGTTAAAAAACTATTCAATAAAAGCAAAAGTCTTAAGATGGATCATGGTAAATAGTTAAGTCATATAGTTTGATATATTACCTAAAGAGTATGAAAGACGTTTCACTACTCGCTCCATGAGGAACATTGAAAAATATATCCAAGGATGAAGGTATCGAACATTGTTTGATATAGTTCGATCGGTAATAAATCAAATTGACTTGTTCGACTCATGTAAGGGATTTGTGTTTGAGGACAATATTGTTTACACTGAATAAAAATTCTATCGAAGTCTATTGAGAAAGATATCTTACGAGATTCGATCTCTAGGTATATTATTTCTCAAAGATTTGGTGTTGAGATGCTTATTTCAAGGTTCGATTGATTGATAAGCTTGGACCCAAATAAGACGCTTAATATTATGTAGGATATCTTGAACTAACCGAAAGGTACTACTTCAACGAACATGATAAGAACAAAGTAGTTGTTGCTCATCATAACGTAATCTTGAAGAATAATATTCTCAAGAAGTAGTAGGAGTAAAGTGAGCATTAAAGAAGTTTATGCGTCACTACAAGAACTACATTTATAGGGAACTTGTCACTCCATACTGTTAGGAACTCAAGTCCATGTGCAAAATTAATTTTTATTAACATTTAATAATCAATTAATATGCACGATTAACGGATCTAGTTATTCAAGCAATTAACATATAAAAGAGAACGTGTAGGAAATTATACCTCTTCTAGTATCGTAACTAGAAGGCTCGACCTTTGCTTAGGAGTCGATAGATTCGCACCTTCGCTTCCTCTAGTCCACCTAGAAGATTAACCAAAATCTCAAGACAAGTGCTAGCTCGTCCGAGATAATAGCTAATTCCTCATTTTCTACTTCGCGCGATTAACAATTAATTAGAAGGAGGAAACGCTCAACACATGAGCAAATACGAGATGGAGAGAGGCACCTACACACGCAAGAAGAAGAAGAATTTTCTTCTTCCTTGCGCCGTCGGCCAGAGAGAGAGGGAGAGAGAGAGTAGGGCAAATCAATCGATTTGTTTCTATAATATACACCTATATATAAATGGAACGTTTCCATAATAATTATTCTCTCTTCCTATTTTTCTCTTGGACAGATTTGCCCCTCCATAGCCGAAAATTTCTGGGCTAATGTGAACTAATTCACATGATTTAATAGCCCATTAATTTATATTATTTATCCATCTCGAATCGGGCTTTTAATTAACTAATTAAACAAAAGACCGATTGGCTCAATATAATAAATATGTGTTGAACAAATTTAATTATTAACATATTAATAATTAATTTGGAATTAGCATATGCATTATATTATTTCTATATGATCCATTTGAGTTAATTAATTATAACGGTTCACAACGGTATATAATTAATTAATCAACTTATCATATTTTCGCAGTACTCAATGCTACGAATAAATAAATAATGCACGTATGGTTAAAGTTCTATTTGTGTGACCCTTTGAGGATTTATGCTATGTTGGCCATGGAATTAAATCAATATTTATTTCCAATAATCATAAGCGGTATCTAGCAACACGTTATGATTCCCAATTTGCATAAATGAATAATGTACTAATACAATTATTTAATCCTGCATAAGAAATAAGTTTCTTATTGTTTTGATTCCTATGTCATATGATATCCTTATATAATCCAAGATAGGTATGTGTCATTCTTGCAGATTATACGTTTCTTGATCTAGAGATGATTGTACAAGTTGCCGGCAAGCAATCTATCTCCATCAAGGGGCCCAGTAGATATCATCGCTCACCAGGTGAACTAATGAGGGACATACAATTATCTTGATGAACAGTTTTTCCCCGCACAATTCAAGAGAACATAAATAAAGTCCGTATAGCAGCCCTTATCAGGAATTAGCGGTAGACGATATTTATAGAGCCTATCCTCATGTGGAAAAACTGAACCATCTCAAACTTGGAATCAAACACTGATAAAATAAATAATGACACCTAACACAATCCATATATTTATTTTATCGAGGTCATATCCTGTACTATGTTCTAGTAACATATACATATGCAATTAAGTCAGTAACTCCTTACTTATGATTTGTAGAACTTAATCATCGCTTAACTTGCATACTAGTCTTATATGATAATTAATGTCCCTTGTTAATTATCAAGACTATGGATAGTTTCGATTTATTATTGTCATTTACTATTAAATGAAATACAGTGATCCACAATTTAGATCCTCAACCTGAATGAACTGTCAATAATAAAATCCAGGAACAAATGATCAAATATCATCAATAACATAAACTAAATATAATATCATCAAATGATTGGCTCGAAGGACATAACTCTAACAATCTCCCACTTGGCCTGGAGTCAATCAATAGTGACTTCTAGCCAGAGAATAGTACTCAATGTAATATCTAATATACACATATCTCATACTAAAACCTCAAAATAAAATACTCAAAGCCACTCAGGCATGCGTCTAATCCCCATGGAGGAAACATGCAACTCATGCGCGGGCCGAGAAAGAGGCTTCGTCAGAGGGTCCGCTGTGTTCGCGGCACCGTCCACCTTTTTAACTTTGATCCATCCATCGTTCACAAACTGACGGATAAGATGGAATCGTCGTAGAATGTGCTTGGTCTTCTGGTGAGACCTAGGCTCCTTTGACTGAGCTATGGCTCCTGTGTTGTCGCAGTAGAGATCTACTGGACCTGAGATGCTTGGAACCACCTCCAGCTCGGTTAAGAACTCCTTGATCCAGACGCCTTCTTTCGCTGCCTCACCAGCCGCTAAGTATTCTGCTTCGGTGACAGAATCAGCTGTGGTATCCTGTTTGGAACTTTTCCAACTCACAGCACCACCATTGAGCAGAAACACATAGCCGGACTGTGATTTAGAATCATCTCGGTCGGTTTGGAAACTAGCATCGGTGTAACCACTTACAATGAGCTCCTGGTCTCCACCGTACACGAGAATACTCTCCTTAGTTCTATTGAGATATTTGAGGATATTCTTGACTGCGGTCCATTGTGGCATGCCAGGGTTGGCTTGGAATCGACTAGTCACACTAATCGGATATGCCACATCAGGGCGAGTGCATAGCATGGCGTACATAATGGATCCCACAACAGAAGGATACTTGAACTGTTCCATATAAGCTCTATCCTCCTTAGTCGTGGGGCACTAAGTCTTACTCAAGTACACGCCATGTGACATAGGCAAGTAACCTTTCTTGGCTCCTTCCATCTTGTGCTTCACAAGCACCTTGTCAATATATGCTTCTTGGCTTAAGCCTATCATCCTTCTTGATCTATCTCTATAGATCTTGATACCTAGGATATAGGCAGCCTCGCCCAAGTCTTTCATTGAGAACACCTTCTTCAATGAAGTCTTAACTGCATTTAGTTCGGAAATATCATTTCCGATCAAGAGAATATCGTCAACATAAAGTACAAGAAACACTACCATACTCCCACTGATCTTCTTGTAAACACAAGCTTCCTTTTCGCATTGAATGAAGTTCAACCTTTTGACTTCATTATCAAAGCGAATGTTCCAACTCCTTGATGCTTGCTTCAATCCATAAATAGATCTTTGAAGTTTGCATACTTTGTTAGCATTCTTTGGATCTACAAAACCCTCGGGATGTGTCATATACACTTCCTCTTCTAAATCTCCATTTAGGAAGGCGGTTTTGACATCCATTTGCCATATTTCATAGTCATAAAATGCGGCAATCGCTAACAAGATCCGAACTGACTTAAACATGACAACGGGCGAGAAGGTCTCTTCATAGTCAATACTATGAATTTGTTTGTATCCTTTCGCGACAAGCCGTGCCTTGTATACAGTCAAATTGCCATCCATGTCGACCTTTCTCTTAAAGATCCATTTATCCTCAACGGGTTTCACTCCGTCGGGAAGATCAACTAAGGTCCATACCTTGTTGTCATACATAGACTGCATTTCGGATTCCATGGCCTTAAGCCACTCGTTGGAGTCGGATTTCTTCATCATGTCCGCTATGGTCAACGGTTCGTCATTCGCAATGACGAGGACGTCGTGCAAACCCAAGTATCTTATGGGTGGACGACTTTCCCTTGCTGACCTTCGTAGGATTGGCGCTTCAGGTTCTTGAACTTGTTCCACAACGACTTGTGGATTTGGTTCTTGAATCTCGAATGCTTGAGTAACTTGATCACTATCGACTCGCGATACGTTGAGTTCTCATTTGAGGGAGCATACTCATGAACCTCTTCCACAACTGCTTGTGGAACGGGTTCGGCTTCCACCTCATTAGGCACCATATTGGGAATAACGAGATTGCCTACTTGGGGCATATCTTGCGGTGGTTCTTGAATCTCTTCAATTACCACTTTACTCCCACTACTTCTTCTTGAGATGAACTCCTTCTCCAAGAATGCACCAAAACGAGAAACAACTATCTTGTTTTCGTTATGGTTGTAGAAGTAGTAACCTTTCGTTTCCTTAGGGTATCTTATGAAATAACATTTATCAGATTTGGGTCCAAGCTTATCGCTTATTAGCCTTTTCACATAAGCTTCGCAACCCCAAATCTTGAGAAACGATAAACTTGGTTTCTTGCCAAACCAAATTTCGTAAGGCGTTTTCTCAACGGACTTTGACGGAATACGATTCAGTGTAAAAGCGGCGTTTTCTAAAGCATAATCCCAAAACGACTTAGGCAAGTCAGTCTGGCTCATCATCGATCGAACCATATCTAGTAAAGTTCGATTCCTCCTTTCGGATACACCATTCCACTGTGGTGTTCCCGGTGGAGTGAGTTGTGGAACGATTCCACACTCCTTTAGATAATCGCTAAACTCATGACTCAAGTATTCACCACCTCGATCAGAACGCAAGGCCTTGATCTTTCGACCAAGTTGGTTCTCAACTTCAATCTTGAATTCCTTGAACTTGTCAAAGGATTCAGACTTGTGCCGCATCAAGTAGATATACCCGTATCTACTATGATCATCGGTGAAAGTAATGAAGTACGAGAAACCTCCACGTGCACAAATACTCAATGGTCCACATACATCAGTATGCACGAGGTCCAACAAGCCACTTGTCCTTGTTCCTTTGTTGGTAAAAGACGCTTTGGTCATTTTTTCCATCAAACATGATTCGCAAGTATCAATCGATTCGTGATCGAATTGATCCAAGAGACCAACACTTTGTAATCTCTTGATGCGTTTCTCGTTGATATGACCTAAGCGGCAATGCCACATTAAAGTCGTACTTTCATGTGAAATCTTACGTTTCTTATTGTCACGTTCAACACTCAAAACATGCTCGCTACTAGTATCAAGCACATAAAGACCATTCAAATATTGTGCAATACAAAAGCAAACATCATTACGAAATAAAGAGCAACATTTATTCTTTATTACAACATCATAACCATCCAAGTCCAAACAAGAAATAGAGATAATGTTTCGAGTGATGCATGGAACTACATAAACATCCTTAAGTTCCAAAATAAAACCAGAAGATAAATTCAACTCTACATTCCCAACGGCCATAGCGGAGACGCACGTGCCGTTACCGACGCGGAGTTGAACTTCACCTTTCTTCAATTGCCTCCTACTTTTTAGATCCTGCACATTTCGACAAATGTGAGTACACGAACCAGTATCAAATATCCAGTCAGTGTTAGAGGTGGCAAGAAGGGTTTCAATGACAAATATACCTGAGGCAGAAGGCTGGACAGTTCCCGCCTTCTTGTCAGCGAGGTACTTGGGGCAGTTCCTCTTCCAATGGCCCTTGCCACTACAATAGTAGCAAACGGTCTCGGATGAGGCTGGGTTCTTCTTGCGTTTTGAACCTTCGGGAGCTCCCTTAGCCTGGGGCATCACCGGACCTTTGCCTTTCTTCGTTTTATGGGTCTTCCTTTTCTTGCACTTCTTGCTTCTCTCAGTCGCTACCAGAACATCCTTGGCTCCTTTCTCTTTCTTCAAACTTTCCTCAGTTTCGACAAGCATGCTTTGGAGCTCGTCCAAGCTCTTGTCAATGCCATTCATGCGGTAGTTCACAACGAACCCCGTGAAACCATGAGGAAGAGAATTAAGAATGAAGTCTTGAATCGCCCCTGACGGGAAGGGCGTATCAAGCCTTTCAAGCTGCCGAAACAACCCCGCCATCTTCATGACGTGTGGCCCGACTTCATGACCCTCCGCCAATCGAGTATTGGCGACGACCTTGATGAGTCTAGCCCTTTCGGTGCGGGCCTTAGTTTGAAACATGTTCGAGAGGCGAGAGACGATAGCATACACTCCCAGACCACTATCAATGAACTCCTTTTGGAGCTCAGAGTCCATGACTGCAACAATCAGGACAGACATCTCTATGTCGTCACCGTGATACTTTTCATAGTCCTCATGGTCCTTTTTAGGAGCCTTCTCATCAGGAAGAGGAGGCAAGGGAGTGGTCAAGAGATACTCCTTCTTCTCAAACCTAAGGGCTAGCCTAAGGTTCCGATGCCAATCCAAGAAATTGGCACCGTTGAAGGCGAGTTTCTCTTTCTCTAAGAGAGAACGCAATGAAAAAGACGAATGGGAAGACATCTACAACAATTTCAAATTCAAAGTCTTATTAGTTTATGCAATGTTTTAATTTATTAATATAAACTAAAACTTCCACTACATATTTTTAAAGTCCCGAATGTAGTGGATTTCCAAGATCCCCATTTTCATCACGTTGGACCTGCTATGGCACGTCATCCAAAATGATTAGATAGGGTAGGTTCTCTTTAACCAATCACAACAAAATTATGACTCTTGGTTCGCGTCGCGAACTTCGCCCCGATGTCCAAGAAACTTGTTAGGTCCATCGATAAGCAACTTCTCTCTATTTGCTCCTAACAAATCTTATTTGTACCCCGACTTCCGAGTGGCAACCATGACGTCCGCTATGGCGGACCGCGCCATGAGAAGACAAACTGCGTGAAGGGGATAGAGAGAAGGAGAGCGTTTGGCTTAATCAAATTAATTGAGACTATTCAATTATGTGACTCTTGTTTGGTGGTCGTGTTAGTATACACCCATACATATCCTATGACATTTCATAGCACACAAACATTCACATAATTAGCATCTCAAACACAAGCATTGTTGTGGGTTTGTATGGCTCCAGCTTGCATATCAGTCTTCGCTGCATCTCCATGTAGCAAAACTAATCTAAATCAAGCCCTCCCACTAATTATATTGATCCTATCCTATAATTAATGGAAATAAACACATGTAGAAAAATCCTAATTCCCTCCTAGGCCTTAGGGGCATGCAAGCCTCACAAGTTACATTAAAATTAATCAAAATTAATTAATGGCACCAAAGGCCGCATTACACACATTCACACATGCATACAATTACAAACCACAAGGCATTGAAATCTTGAGCCATACTAAACCGACGATCCTCCTACAAAAACGAGTTAGCACATATACAATATACATGGTTCACTTGTTCTTAATTAATTTCATTAATTAGAATCTTTATATATGCTTGTCGCTCGTTTTTCCAAATGCAAAGAAGTTTAACATTACAACTATTTGTTTAAACCTTTGAAATTTAATTCAACAATCCAAAAAAGAAAACGAGGTTATTTGAGGAGTATTCTAATTAACATCTCAACCAATTGATTAATTAGAAATAATATTTTAACTAATTAAAATATTAAACGGGACTCGAGAAAAAACAAAATTTTTTCGGTCTCCAAAAATTATGAAATAAATCATACAAACTCCTCATCATAAGTCTAACTACCAGTAAAAATTTCAGGAAGAGATCACTTACCATCAGGGAGAATCAAAAAAGACAAATCCAGATTTCATGCGTAAAGCACCGATATCGGATTTTCTGTTTTTCATCTCAACCTTTTGGTCTGTAGGATCATCTTACATGTAATTTTCATGCAAACAATTTATACATAAAACTAGAATATGCAGTTGGCTATCTAACTATGGGAAGAAAAATACCAAGGTCTATTTAAGATCATCAAGTTAAAAGGCAAATAAATAAGAAGCCCTGTTCTGAAACAGACTGACGACCGAAATTATTTGACCCAGTTGAAGTATCAAACTTTATTGAAAAATTATGAAACTAATTTTCACAGAATCCCAATTCGAAATAGAACAATTCTATTTAAATACTTTCCTAAAAAGGTCCTTCAATAAATTCAGTTTGCCCAAAAACAACTAACTTGTTCAGCAAGACAGATCTGACGATTTCGATTCTTTCCACATTTGAACGTCCAAAAAATCCGAAACATGCAACAAATTACACATATCCAGAAAGATCATAAAATTTAGAATAACCCTAGAGAAAAAGATACAGGTAGTTAATTCATAAAATACGTCTTTTTTGCCATATAAGCAGAACTGTGCAGCAGAATTCCAGATCTGCGCACCGTCACCGTTTAAATCACTAAAAATTCATAACTGCTTAGAAAATAGTGAAACCAGTGCCAAAAGAACCATGACTCAAAGATCTACAACCTACATAAAAAATAAAAATTTTTCAGAAAGCTTTACAGTACGAAAAACAAGCATCAAGATAGAAAAACAGCTTTTTCCAGAACAGCAAGCATACACATCACTAATTAACTTAATTAATTAACTAATTTCTCGATTTTAAAATATTAAACATTCGAATAACGACCAGCGCTCTGATACCACTGTTAAGAACTCAAGTCCATGTGCAATTTTAATTTTTATTAACATTTAATAATCAATTAATATGCACGATTAACGGATCTAGTTATTCAAGCAATTAACATATAAAAGAGAACGTGTAGGAAATTATACCTCTTCTAGTATCGTAACTAGAAGGCTCGACCTTTGCTTAGGAGTCAATAGATTCGCACCTTCGCTTCCTCTAGTCCACCTAGAAGATTAACCAAAATCTCAAGACAAGTACTAGCTCGTCCGAGATAATAGCTAATTCCTCGTTTTCTACTTCGCGCGATTAACAATTAATTGGAAGGAGGAAACGCTCAACACATGAGCAAATACGAGATGGAGAGAGGCACCTACACACGCAAGAAGAAGAAAAATTTTCTTCTTCCTTGCGCCGTCGGCCAGAGAGAGAGGGAGAGAGAGAGTAGGGCAAATCAATCGATTTGTTTCTATAATATACACCTATATATAAATGGAACGTTTCCATAATAATTATTCTCTCTTCCTATTTTTCTCTTGAACAGATTTGCCCCTCCATAGCCGAAAATTTCTGGGCTAATGTGAACTAATTCACATGATTTAATAGCCCATTAATTTATATTATTTATCCATCTCGAATCGGGCTTTTAATTAATTAATTAAACAAAAGACCGATTGGCTCAATATAATAAATATGTGTTGAACAAATTTAATCATTAACATATTAATAATTAATTTGAAATTAGCATATGCATTATATTATTTCTATATGATCCATTTGAGTTAATTAATTATAACGGTTCACAACGGTATATAATTAATTAATCAACTTATCATATTTTCGCAGTACTCAATGCTACGAATAAATAAATAATGCACGTATGGTTAAAGTTCTATTTGTGTGACCCTTTGAGGATTTATGCTATGTTGGCCATGGAATTAAATCAATATTTATTTCCAATAATCATAAGCGGTATCTAGCAACACGTTATGATTCCCAATTTGCATAAATGAATAATGTACTAATACAATTATTTAATCCTGCATAAGAAATAAGTTTCTTATTGTTTTGATTCCTATGTCACATGATATCCTTATATAATCCAAGATAGGTATGTGTCATTCTTGCAGATTATACGTTTCTTGATCTAGAGATGATTGTACAAGTTGCCGGCAAGCAATCTATCTCCATCAAGGGGCCCAGTAGATATCATCGCTTACCAGGTGAACTAATGAGGGACATACAATTATCTTGATGAACAGTTTTTCCCCGCACAATTCAAGAGAACATAAATAAAGTCCGTATAGCAGCCCTTATCAGGAATCAGCGGTAGACGATATTTATAGAACCTATCCTCATGTGGAAAAACTGAACCATCTCAAACTTGGAATCAAACACTGATAAAATAAATAATGACACCTAACACAATCCATATATTTATTTTATCGAGGTCATATCCTGTACTATGTTCTAGTAACATATACATATGCAATTAAGTCAGTAACTCCTTACTTATGATTTGTAGAACTTAATCATCGCTTAACTTGCATACTAGTCTTATATGATAATTAATGTCCCTTGTTAATTATCAAGACTATGGATAGTTTCGATTTATTATTGTCATTTACTATTAAATGAAATACAGTGATCCACAATTTAGATCCTCAACCTGAATGAACTGTCAATAATAAAATCCAGGAACAAATGATCAAATATCATCAATAACATAAACTAAATATAATATCATCAAATGATTGGCTCGAAGGACATAACTCTAACACATACATGGTGCTTAGTGGGAGTTGAGCGAAACTTCATTCACAAGCAGTTGTAAAAGGAAAAGTTTATAAGCACGCTCGCTTCTAGAAATTACTCAAACATCTCGCGAATAGATGATGTTCGAGAAACTCGTGGAATATATTAGGATCAAGAACTCATTCTACAAGTTGTTGTAGAAGTAGTTTATGGACCTAAAGCACCAATCCTACAAAGATCAACGAGAGTGAATTGCCTAAACTGAAAAGTACATAGGTTTCACAACATCCTCGTACTTGACATATGAGGATCCGTTGATAAATGCAAAAGCGATGGAAAGACCCGATTCCACAATTTTGGTTTGAATCTATATGATCTTTAAGTGCAATCCATATATATAACAACAAGGTATAGACCTTGATTGATGTTCATGAAGGAGCGATCCATCAAGAACATTTAGATCTTTAAACGAAAGATAGATATGGATAGCAAGTCGACTATGTACAAAGCACAAGTTCATGATTGTTGCTATGTCTAAGTCGATAACGAGTTGATCATGTACAAAGCACGACTTCTCGCTTGTAGCTATGTATAAGTCAATAAAGATCATTCTAGCAATAGTTATATTTCGTATATATAGATATATGGAAAGATACATCAAAACCGCCTTCTTCGATTGAATGAAGGAAGTTGTTGTGTATTTGACACAAACCGATGATTTGTTGTATTTTTAGAAACATATATATGCTTCAATGATCCATTAATGGATTGAAGCAAGTATTGTGGAAATTGGAATAAACATTTTGACAAGGAAGTCAAGGAGTTGAACTTCGTCAAAAAGGTATCTTGTATAGACAAGATAGTCAGTGGGAGCATGATTGTGTTACATGTATTGTACAAGATACAAGACATTAATTGGGAATAACATTAAGAAAATGAATATTGTCAAGATCTCACTGGAGAATGTTTTCTCAATTGAGAACTTGGACAAGTCACCTAAATCCAAGGAAACAAAATCTATGGAGATAGATTATGATGGATGTCAGGTTTGAGCAAAAATGTGCATATAATGACAAAGTGTTCTAGTTACACGAAAAGATAGACTCCTGTAAAGGATGTCTAACCACGTTGTATGGCATACACTTGAGTTCGACTCGGTGTGTTGCAACTCAATTCGAGAAGAGTGCACGATACAATTCGAGCATCCTTTTGTTACGAGTTTCATTACGTACGCCATACTTATGCACATGCCCCTATGTGTTGTACCCAAGGAGTATGACAAGCAGTTGTCAACTGGATACAAAGAAAAACACGTTTGGACAATAATCGAGAATATCTTCGAGTATCTTATGAGAAAGAATGATATATTTTCATCTGATAAGATGAAAGAAAGCTCATATAAATTGTTATATTGATGCTAGTTTTCGAAAGATTGATATAAATACAATTGAGCTACGTATTTTGTTTTAAATGTGGTATTGTAAATTTAGAAGGTGTTCTAAATGGGATATTACAACCGTTTCCGTCACCAAAACAAAATATATAGCAACTTGTGAAGCAATGAAAGAATGTAATATGGATCAAGAAGTTCTCAGTCAAGCTAATATGGTTCTATGCATCTCGAACCATAGCTTAAACTTGAAGAACCCAATATTAAATTGGTGATCCAACTAAGATCTATGACAATGTCACTTGATCTCACATGATGATGATCAAGAATACATATATAGGAGTATATATGTATATAGGGTCAAACAAAATTGGATAGGTTCGCGGACACAGCGAACACTCTAACTTAACCTCTACCTTAAGCGGTATACGAGATGTAGTTGTGCATCCATGCGTGATGGACGTATGAGTAATTTGCTTTAAGCGTATTATATTTTTGAGGTTCGAGACATGTATATATATGGATATATGACATTGTTCTAAATTCTTCACTGGCTAGAAGTCACTATTGATTGACTCTAGGCCAAGTGGGAGATTGTTGGAGTTATGTCCTAGAAGTCAATATTTAATGACTTATTTTCTTAGTTTATGTTAATGATGATATTTGATCATTTGTTCCTAGAGTTCATTATTGACAGATCATTCAGGTTGAGGATCTGAATTGTAGATCTCTGTGGATCACTCATTAGAATGACAATAATAAATCTAAATCGTCCATAATCTTGATAATTAACAAGGAACATTAATTATCATAAAAGATTAGTATACAAGTTAAGTGATGATTAAGTTCTACAAATCATAGGTAAGGTGTTACAAACTTAATTGCATATGTGTATGTTATTGGAACATGGTACAGGACTTGACCCATTGAAATAAACATATGGATTGTGTTATGTGTCATTGTTTATTTCATATGAGTTTGATTCTAAGTTTGAGATGTTCAACTTTTCCACATGAGGATAGGTTCAATAAATATCGTCTAACGTTGATTCCTGATAAAAGCTGCTATACATACTTTATTTATGTTCTCTTGAATTGTGCGGGGAAAAGATGTTCATCAAGAAAACCGTATGTCCCTCATTAGTATACTTAGTGAGTGATGATATCTGTTTGGGCCCCTTGATGGAGTTGGATCGTATGCATGCAAACTAGACGATCAACTCTAGATCAAGAAATGTATAATCTGCAAGAATGACACACTCCTATATTGGATTATGTAATGATATCATGTGACATAAGAATCAGACAAGGAAATACTTATATTTCTTGTGCAGGATTAAGATATTGTAACGGTACATTATTTATGCGAATTGGGAATCATATCGTGTTGCTAGATACCGCTTATGATTATTGAAAATAAATAACGATTTATTTTCATGGCCAACATAGCATAATTCCTCAATAGGGTCGCACAAATAGGACTCTAACCACACGGTGCATTATTTGTTTATTCACAACAATGAGTGTTGTGAAATATGATAAGTTGATTAATTAATTATATACCGTTGTGAACCGTTATAATTAATTAAGTCAAAAGGATCATATGGAAACAAATTAATGCATTAGCTAATCCAAAGTTAATTATTAATGAGTTAATAATTAATTATGTTCAACACACTTTAATTAGTTTGAGCTATTTGGGCTTCTAGTTATTTAATTAATTAAAGGTCCGATTTGAGGAAGGATGAAGGAGTAATTAATGGGATGGTTTATTGGGCCATTGCAACATTTGATGTAGCCCAAAATGGCCCTATTAATTTCAGCTAGAGCCCTAGTGGCATACTTGTAAATAATTCAAAGAGATGATGAGAATTATTGGCTATATAAAGGGATCACCTCTTGGGAAAGCCCTAGCCTCCATCCATATTCTCTCTCCTCTCTTCCTAGATGCCCCCTTCTTCCTCTTCCTCTCTTGCTCATGTGTTGAGCTCCATTCCTTCTTCTCCTCCATTAAAATAGTTAATAGGAAGAAGAGGTTCATAGAGGGGATTAGCTATGAGCTCTTGAAAGCTAGCACTTTCAAGGAGCTCGTGGTTAGCCCCTTGGTGGGCTTGAGGCGCCATAGATGGTGGAGCACGCACCCCATCGACTCCTATGTCATGGATTCGAGCCTCTTTGTTGCTACACAAAGATAAATCTCCTACTCTCATCTTGAAATGCTTGTGAATGATGCTGAAACCTAGATCTCTTGTGTTTAATTGAGTTTATGGCTAAATGGTTGGCTCAAAAATCGAAATTGAACACTTCTTAACACCACTTACTAAAGCATTAATACCCAAGCAGTTTCTGAAAGATGTAACTAGTATGGGTGTAATTTCAGTTAAGGATTTTAGGCTTTAGTGGGAGTTTTGTTCAATGGGAGTGCTAGATTTGACAATGGTTTTGGTTTATTCAGTTATTCAGTTTATTTAGTGAATTTCTGCAGAAATGAATAAAGATTCAGTTTTCAGTTTCAGTTTTCATTCTCACTTTATTTAAGTTGACCAATAAAGTTTGAAATAGACACGTGACAGTCACATTTACGTATATTTTCAACACCACTTATACACATCTAAATTCAATGTCATTCATTTATAGTGATATTGTGATCATTGTGGGTTGAGTTACGACGGCTTTACGGGATTAGAGGCCTGTAATGGCTATAATGTGACAAAAGTTTCCTTGGTCCTTTATCATTATGAATGATGGACGGAATTGGAGTACAAAACTTATTGCCATAAATCATGAGCTCATTTAAATTAAAGTATAATTAGATAACACTAAGTATAATAGCCCAAGTGGGAGATTGTTGGATTATTTTTAGATCATGCGCAGATTTAGAAACAATCTAGAAGGTGGGCTAATTTTGGCTTAGTGATTCTGCTAATTATGAATATTGTTAAGTATGGTAATAGGCTAAACGTGGTTGTATTAGAAAAATATGGTTTTGTACAAAAGATGTGTTACCTTTAATATGTGCTTAATTTAGGAAAGTCATGTTCTATATTTGTGATGGATGAATATAGAAGATGAGTGCATGCCAAGTTACATTGGCTTATATATATGGGATTGGTCTCCAAGGGACAAGACATCCACGAATTCTGCTACATACATGTGTTGATAGCAACAATTCTGCCCCTCTCCTAATACTTCCATCAATTAGAGAGATATAGTGCTTTTGTTTAGGCTAAAGGCATCAAAGGGCAAGTCTTGAACTCTTGGAAGGTCTTCTCCCCACCTTGGTGGCTCTCTCACGACATCAAGGACCTCGGCAATCAAACAAGACGTGCTCTATATCAAGATCCTGGCCATAGCAATGGATTCAGGTATGCTTCCGCTCATGAATTTAGTTTTTGGTGTTTTGGAATTATATGTTCCACTGCTGGTTCTGCGAGTACTTAAGTTATTTTCTGGTTTGCTATTTAATCTGTTAGAATTGTTATTCCTTTGGCTTTAAAGCAAACCCAACATTTTTTTCCAGAGAATTTACCCATACAACTCCTTATAACTCCTTATATATATCACAAAGTATTTATATTCTCTCAAAAGACATGTTTACGACCGATAATAAAAACGTTTATATATCTTTTGCAAACACTTTTTGTAAATAATTGTATGCTGTTTGAAATTGCATTAAGATTCAAATTGTACTACATACTGCAGCCTGCTCGAAAGCTATGAACATATTGCTTCCATCTAATATACTAAATACTATCAACACAACATAAAAAAAAAAATGTACTGTGGTACGGTAATTGTGAAAATTATAATTCTTTTTATATATTCTTGCAAAGTTTATAATCATAATTGATATAGTGATTGTTTGGTACAAGAAAAATTATAATCGAAATTCTTTTCTAAAAAAATGAACAAAAATAATTATTATATTCAGCCTTAAGAAAAAACAAGTGCCTCTATCATTAGTGCTCCTTGCATTCCCCTACCAATTCGATCATCCCCACGATGCCACCAATATACATTCATCATCCCCACTAGAGACCCCATTTTAATTACCACTACCTCTATTGTTGCCTTTTGTTAACTTTATTTGGTTAAGTCTTCTCCTTTTCGTAAGAATGGAGATGTCTCTTCCTCCAAATGCTGCTTCATTTATTGGTTACATAGATAGACTAGCTATCTATATATAAAGATCCTTTGTCGCCTAATATTATAATGTACTCGGATCAAACGGTGAACGTCTCTTCGAAATTTATGTGAATTTGTTTTTGAATTCACATATTAATTTTTGTAAACGAAATCAGCGCTTGTATTGCGACAGGGGACAACGATCAAGCAATGTGAGTTATCCAACGGCTATCTGACATGGGATCCTGATCCTGTGTCGCGCGGCACGCGTGGAGCGCACCCCACGAGCCGTTCGATTTTGATTGGGCGGTTCATTTTTTTCAGGCCTATCAATCAAGTTACATTCACGGGGCTCCCATATCCATCAGATTCAGATCGGACGGCCCACAGCCTGCGCTACACGCTGTGCCGCGCGACAACAGATCTGAATTCTCTGGCACGTTGAATAGTGGAATTCTCGGTTTCAGTAAAACTGGAGAGGCGTTGCCCTGCTTTATTATTTTACCGCCATTGCTGCCATTGTTTGTTCGCTTTTCTCTGTTCCACACCTGCTCCTGCAAAAAAATAAGACGAATTATTGGTGAAAAATCTGGCAACTCAGTAAAAGTAAAAGTAAAAGTAATAGTGGGGATCATATATAATTTGTCCATAAAAAGTTTCTGAACTTTGATTTGTTGGATTTTGACTTTTTAGTGCTATAGATTGCTCTTATCCCTGGTTTGGATTCATACAAGTAAAATCTGACTGTGTTTGTCATTTGAACAAAGGTGGGATAGTACAATAAAATAAGTTACAATTTTCACTCATAATTATTCTGAAATTTATGTGAATAATTTTGTTATGTATATATACTCCAGTAGAAGAATGGTTTCATAAGAAACCAGGATTATACTATGGGCTATGATAGCTTCAATGGACCGCTTAAAACCTAGGCCCATTAACTATTTAGCCCACTAAGTTTTCTTTCTTTTTCTTAAAAAAAATAAAATTTTTCCCCTCTTTTTCTCTAATAGATGATTCAACCCAGCTGCTCTTGGTGTCGTGTGAAAATCTAAGGAAAAAGGACGGAAAAAACTTTTGTCCATTAATTAAGTGAAACGTTTTCGCAATAGATATCACAGGTTGAAATTTTGGTTTACAGTTTTTTTTTATAAGCATTTATAGTTAAAGAATTTAAATTAATTTTTATCAAAAGATTACCAAAGAGAAGAAAAAAGAACACTCCACCTAGATTACAATTTACCATTTTTTAGACCTGTCCGGCTGTCCCGGTAAATTTAATTAATCTCATTAATATATATATAATATATTATATATATATATTAAATTAATCAATTGTTCTTTTCGTGATATTACCAAAAAAATAATAATAATATATGAAGTATATATGTTAGTCGCATAATGAGGATGCAAGAACCTTGACAATACAGTTCAGTAGTTCACTCTATATACCTTTTATGTGTCGCAAAACTACATGTAGTATAAAAAAATATGCTATGAGAATAACAAGGTTGTGATAAATTAGTTAGCTTACCTTACCAATTCCACATCACTTTTTGGGTTTTGACTTTGTACCTCCACGCCACGGGCAAAAGAACCTCTAATATTTTATTAGATACAATTGGAGGGGAGGTCTCTAGAGTGTTAGACTAAAATGGGAGTTCTTCTATTAAATTAGTTTTCTGCATTGCATAGGACAAAAGAGGAGGGGGTTTAACAATCACTACCAATTCAGTATATATCATCTAAAAAGACAAAGTCAGTACAGAATAGAACTGAGATCCGAACTTTATCACTCACTAGAAATTAAAAATCTCGCTATGTAAAATGCTTAATTGTATAAAAAAAAATGAGTGAGTTGAGAAAATCCATCCTCAAATAACGTATGTTAATTTGTAATATTAAAAAAAGTAAGGATTCATTGGTAGGGTCTATGAAGATGTTCTTGTAATATTTTGAAAATTTAGGTGGTGAATCGTGAAAACACGCAGTAACTAATCTGACCTTAATTTGTCATATAGCAAAATGCAGGAACTAAACAGTCTAAACTGAAAGACTAGAAAAAAAGAACACAGAAATATGGTTCGTGCGGTCTTAGAGGATCCTATTCCAACTCTTGTAGTGGGTCAGTACAAATATCTTAGCGTTTTGGACCGTAACACTGTTAACTACATAGACATGCCACGAAATATCCAGGAACTCAATTGAATAAAAAGCAACACAAATTTTGAAAAGCGAGTACTGAGTAGATGTACTATGAATTTGACAGTGCGTACTTATGTATCAAGAATGGATGTTTTCAGAGGCACCCAGATCCTCAGCAGTCGTTTTTAAACGACTGCTGAGCAGCCGAATTCATTTTTTTTTAATATTTAAAAATTTCAAAATTCAAACACCGAATTCAAACTGTTCATCTTGTTCAATTTTACGGGCGATGCGTTTTCATATAAGTTTTATAAAATTTGGAGTCGATTTGATAATTAATTTTTTTTTTTAGAAAACTAGGTAGAGGCTACCAAGTAGAAAGAAAGTAAAGAAAAGAGAAAATAGAAAGAGCAACTAGCAATGCTGTTTATAGAGCGCCTGTTGAGCTAAAATCCAGTGAAGCAGCGAGTCAACTGATCTGCTTTCATTCCTGAAAAGTCGATTGTTTCTCTCCAACCAAGTGGCCCACAAGACAGTGATAGTAACAATTGCTTGAGGATCTGTCCTGTCACCTGTGATTTTTCCTAGGGCATAACGTATGAGAGTTTGAACATCCTGAAATGCATCACCCCTTACTGAAGGGAAGTAGGAGATTAATTTGGACCATAAATCCTGCACAAAAGGACAGAGACAGAACAAATGTGAAGACGTCTCTAGGATTGGCAGATTGCACATAACACAGCCTTGTTGAACCCAAATATTTCTTGTAAGTAGTGACTCCTGAGTTAGCAACCTGTTATGGTATAGTAACCAAGTGAAAATTTGTACCGATGGAGGCAACTTTATTCTCCAAATCAACACAGCATCAAAGCTGCATTTACCAGCTGAGACTAGCATGCGATAAGCAGACTTCACTGTGAAAATTCCGGAAGAGTTCCACTTCCAAACTGTTCTGTCTTCAATATTTGTGCATGCCATGGATTGTAAGGAGACGAAAGCATCGTGAACATCAGAGTTCCAGGGTGCTGGCATGATTGTTGTATGCTTCTTCAAAGCCTCACTCGCTGTCAGATGAGGTCTGTTGGGTTTTGGAAGGCTATCAAAAAACTGTAAATGTCCATTTCCCCAATTTGAGTACCAAAATAGAGTCTCGTTTCCATTACCCAGCGTAATTGTGGTAGAGACGGAAAAAATGTGTCTCAAATTCATAAGATCTTTCCAGAAGAACGATCCCCGTGCAGTCCAAGATAGAGGTGTTTTATTAACTCTGGAAGAAAACAAACTTTTGGTAAGAACTGTCCATTGAGAATTTGGCTGATCAAACAGGCGCCAAAGCCACTTGAGTAGGAGGGAAATGTTAAGTAATTTGAGATTTAAAATTCCCATGCCTCCTAAATCTTTGGGAAGACAAATTCTATCCCAAGAGATTAGTGGAATTGCATTCACTGTACCAGTTGAACGACCCCAAAGAAAATTGCGACGCAATTTGTCTATAGCTTTTAAAACCCATGCTGGCAATTTGTAAACAGTCATGAAAAAAATTGGAATGGAGGTGAGAACAGAAGAGACCAGAGTTAATCTCCCCGCCCGAGAAAGTAACTTGTTTTTCCATCCTGCAAGTTTGTTTTCCAATTTCTCAAGTAGTTGGCGATAAATCTCTTTTGGTGGTCTACAAGCAGTGAGAGGTAAACCAAGGTAACTTAAAGGTAGATGAGTGCGATCACATTGCAAAATGGAGACGACCATGTCACACTGCTGAGAGGAGAGATTGAAAGGCACGACAGAAGACTTACTAAGATTTAAGTTTAGTCCAGAACAGAGAGAGAAGGCCGTGAGCAAAAGCTTGAGAGAATGAATTGCTTTCCTTTGAACGTGCAGAAAATGAGAGTGTCGTCCGCGTATTGAAGAACATGAAAAGGTGAAGCCAATCTGTTTGAAATATTGAAGGGGATCGAGGTGGCTGCTGCCTGACACATCCTAGCAAGGACATCCGCCACCATGATGAACAAAAAAGGCGAAAGAGGATCTCCTTGGCGCAAGCCTTGTCGGTGTTTGAAAGTTGGACCAATCTCATTGTTTAAAAGCACAGCAGAGGATGCCGTGGTTAACAATATTTGTATCCAGCTGATGAACTTGGGCGGAATGCCAAAAAGTTGCAACACGTTTAGGAGAAAAGTCCAATTGACCGTGTCGAACGCTTTAAAAAAATCCAGCTTAATGAGAATAGTCGGTTCTTTGCACTCTGACAAGTGTGCAACTATCTCTCTAGCTGCAAGGAAGTTTTCATGAATTAATCTTCCCCGAATGAACCCAGTTTGGGAAGGAGAGATCAAATCATCAATGTGCTTTGCCAATCTCGTAGCCAGAACCTTAGTGATCAGTTTTGGTATGTAATTTATGATGCTGATCGGTCGGAAAGATGATAAGCTTGTTGCATTCTCCATTTTTGGGAGGAGTATGATGTGTGCATGGTTAAGGTCCAAAAGATTCAACCTGGAGTTGTAAAGATCATCAAAAATATCCAATATATCATGTTTGACAACATCCCATTTATGTTTGGCAAACTCATTTGGCAAACCATCAGGGCCGCAAGCTTTATTGTTAGCAAGGTGCAGAACTGCTTGATGTATTTCTTGTGGCATGAAAATGTTGTCTAAGTCAAGGATTAGTGGCCTGTCACCATAAAGTGATTGTAATGAGCAGGGGAAGGCGGGCACAAACTTGCCCAAGAGGTTGGAGTAGAAGTCAGTGAAGGCGTGTAAAATGTGCTTGGGGTTCGTCACAACATTGCCATCAATGGTTAGGCTAGAAACAGTTTTCTTTCTTAACTTTGCTGACGCTATAGCGTGGAAAAAACGTGTGTTACGATCACCACACTTTAGCCATTGTATTCTCGCTCTTTGATGCCATCTACTCTCCACAATGTTGGCCAAATGATATGCCCTTTGCTTGATTATAAGTCTAACTTGCAGCTCCAGGGGAGAGAGAGGCCTGTGTTCCTCAATGGAGTCAAGCAAAGCAATGAAATGTTTGGCGTTCAGCAGATTTGATAATTAATTAAGTGCTTAAATTATGAACGTATTAGAATTAATCAAACCAGGTTCGTTCATTTGTTGACCACTTAATCAATTATCAAATTAACTTCAAATTTTATAAAACTTATATGAAAACGCATCGCCCGTAAAATTGAACAAGATGAACGGTTTGGATTCGATATTTAAATTTTAAAATTTTTAAATATTAAAAAAGTAAACATTCGGCTGACGACTGCTGAGGATCCGGTTCCTACTCTACCAAACTATTTCAAGCGACTTATATAAATTTTCAAATCAATGTTTTCTATTAAAAATATAGAAGCAAAGTCTATAACCAATAGTAGAAAAACGTGATTTTGTTACTTAACTTTGTTTAGTCCAATCAAATCTTCGCTGTCACTAAACTAACTGTTCATATTACCTTTCCTGTCCATAAACAATTTATCCATGTCCATATGGTGTGTAGTAAATTTTAAAGTGAAACTTTCATCCAAAAAAAAAATTAAAGTGAAACAATGTGGATAGAATTCAAGAAAGCAAAATTGATTTCATTGATTGAATGAAAAATGATTACAATTGCAATATTCCCTTTATATAACAGGGATTGATATATAAAGTGGTCCTGGGTTGTTTGGTCCAGTGATTTCGCTCTATTCCGCCAACCAAGTGGTCTTCGATTCACGGAGAGAGCAATTTTTAAATTTCTTATTCCAAGAAAAACAGGGATTGATATGAGAGAGAGAGCGCAAGACGGTTAGAGTTTGTTACCGCAATTAATATTAATATGTAATTGAACTAATGTCAATATTTAATCACAGCAATTAAATCTTATCTGGCGCTGATTGTGTAGACTTCTTCGTGGCTGGCTTATCAAATTTTATGAGGCTTATAAATCAATTGACCATTGAAGTAATTTTATCTGCCTTGATTGAAAGAGCACTAAGGCCGTGCCTATTGTGAAAAAGAGACCAATTAAACGGCGACCTCTTTCCAAAATGGATTTGTATTTCTGTGGTCTAGTTCACAAAAATTCAGCTCGATTAGAAATTCTATTGGTTTTTACTTTTTACCACTTGCGCAGTTGCGCGCCAATTTACGGACAACAATAATGCGTTGTTGGATTCGAAAACCGACAATTAGCGAGCAAATGAATTTTTTTAGATTTCGCCAGCATTTTTAATATTTATTTTTATTCTATGCGATTCGGCATCAAATATTTTGTGGGGACTCCAAATATTGGAGCAATAATTTGAGTAGGGTCTAATTAAAAAATAATGAATTATTAATAAAATAAAATAAAAACAAGAATATTTAGTTTAGTGATTAAGGATAACTAACATTAAGTAAGACATGAGTTCAAAATCGGACTAAATTTTTATATTTTTTAAAATTAAATTTTAACCCACAATTTTATCTAAGAAATAAAATGAATTTTTTTATAAGTACAGATAAAATGAAAGTAATAAAAGGATTACGTACTTACTCTTAATGTAAAAGTGTCAACGTGGACTACTACATACTTTCCTGGACTGAAAAACTTATAAATATATATATATATATATAGTGAATGGATAAAATACACTGATGTGTACGGATCGTCCCCGTACACATGAGTCATTTTTCGAGATCCAAAATTCAAATTGCCAATTCGAACTGTTCAAGTTGTTCTCCATATTGAAAAACCCCCGGAGACCAAATTTTACATTTTTTCGAATTTTTTTACTATATATTATGATATTTTCAAATTTGAGGGCCTGAAATACTCCAATTGTAGTGTTTTTTGAAAATATCATAATATATAGTAAAAAAATTTGAAAAAATGTAAATTTTGGTCTCCAAGGGTTTTTCAATATGGAGAACAAATTGAACGGTTTGGATTGGCCGTTTGAATTTTGAATCTCGAAAAACGATTCATGTGTACGGGGACAATCCATACACATCAGTGTTCTATATCCATTCTCTCTCTCTCTCTCTCTATATATATATATATATATAAATAAAGATGTGTGGGTGTCGGGATCATTTAGTTAAATGTGGTTCGACACTTCAAGTATTGTGAAATTATAATTTTTTTAATTTCTGTAAAGTTATATTTTGTAAATATTTATGTGTCGGGTATTATTACTCATAAAATTGACTAGCTTCACTGAGATTCAATAATGTGACAACGCATTGTTTTATTTCTCATTTTTATGATCCCTTTCTATTTTCATTTTCATCATGTCTCCCTCTCTCTTTTATGTTTGAACAATTTATTCATAATCAACCATTATTAAATAATAACATTTAAATTTTATATTAATATGTCAAATTCGAGCGAAGCTCGATTGATTAGCCCTAGTTTTAATAAAATACCGTCGTCAATTCAAATCTCAAATGGAGATATCTAAATATTTAAAATGTAAAATACTGATCCTATTTTTAAACAAAAAAAGAAAATTTAATGCTAAAATATTCAAACCTCGTCTTTCACAGATGCGAACACAAGTGAGAGGATTAGCAAATATATATATATATATATATATATAAAAAGATGTGTGGGTGTTGGAATCATTTGGTTAAATGTAGTCCGACACTTCAAACATTGTGAAATAACATTTTTTCTTATTTCTATAATGTGATACTCTATAATTATTTGTGTGTCGGGTATTATTGCTCATAAAATTGACTCGCTTCACCAATAGAAAATAAATTGACAACGCATTATTATTTCTGATTTTTGTGACCCTTCATATTTGTTTTTACCATGTCTCAATCTCTCTTTTGTATTACTCTTTTGTGACAACTTTCACGTGTATAATTTTTGACAATTAATATATCAAAAAAAATAAACATTATGTCATTATTATATAAGCGCATAAAGCCGTGGCCGCTATATATATTTTAGTTAAAAATAATTTTATTTTTTTACATTTTCTATAATTAAAAAATAATTATAATGAAACTTGATTTGTTGTAAAAATTTTGATAATTAAATGTCAGTAAGAATATCAAAATCGAGCGAAGCTCGGTGTATTCTTCAGTATTAATTATTTTTTGCAGTCTCTGTTTGGATGCTAAGAACGGCGCCAATTCGAATTTTAATATAATAAATAAATAAAAACTGTGCACATGGATACTAATAGAATTATGCTTGTATAACAACGAGCACCTTTCCATAATATAGAAAGAGAGGGTTTCTTGCGTTCAATAGCTGCTTTGATTTGTAAATACAGGATTTTATGGGGGTAAACTAGAAGTTCACTTTCTTATCAGTAAGACGAACATTTTCTGATATCTGTATTTGCATTTATTTGCAGATGGTATACATCAGCATGTTACATGTGCATAAGTATATTTTCTTTTGATACCATAATATTTACACATTTGTGGATTAAATTTGTAAATGCTAATTAGTAGGATCCAGCAGTACATTTTCTTTGGAAGGTACATGCATATTATTTAATATACGAGGAGATTTGCTCAATGCACTTAAAGTAACCACTTAGAAAAAGATTGCTTTTTGATGCAAAATAAGGAAAATTAACATAACTGCAAAAAACGTGGCTCATCCAAAATGACAAAAAAAATAGTATGTAAACAAAGTTTTATTCCGTACTGAGTATATTAATCGAATTTAAATGTTCCTCCTCTTTTATTTATTCTTTTTGTTTTTCTAACCCCGAAAATTTTCCTCAAGTGGCATCATATCCATGACGTTTGAACTAGGCAATGAAGTAGTTTAACAATGCTTTGATTTTAATTCTAGACAAATTAGGTTCGGTAATGTCACATCCCGGACTGAGGGAGTGATGTCTCCTCCGCCACGAGAACAGTTTCCTATTCCCGTAAGGCGAACAGACAGACAGACTATTTTTTTTTTCTTTTCCATTTTCTTGATTTCGGCCCAGAATTCACGTAACATCACAGATAAGCACACCAAAATATTTCACATTATTTCAAACTCAGTTTTACACAAGTTTTTCCACTAAAAGTAAAGTAAACCATACTCAATTGCTACCAATTCCAGCTTATTTATTTCCTAAGGACTGGTACTCTCAAGCTCACTCTATGTACATACACATATCATACACTAAAAGAAAAACCACCCATTACACCGTGATACCGCCGCCATAGCCCTGAGAAAAGACTACTAAAAACTGACACAAAAAACCGACACTGCCCACACTAAAAACCAACACCATGCAAGACACACCAGAAGGGACATACACACTCGGACCCCCTCCCAACAAAGAAAAGGAAGCTAACGGTCAGAACGCTTCCTCTTCAAGGGAGTTAGCCTCCGGCTCTGGCTCAACCTCAACCTCGGACGCTGGAGACGCAGGAGGCATCTCAAAATATAAGTAAGCCAGTACCTCGAGCAGTTCATCTAAGCAGATACACAAAACAGCCTCACAATTCAGACTTCGGATCCGTACCGCAAACTGAAGATAACTACACTCCAAAGTTGCTATAGTACTACGCCTCACTCTATTACGACGCTCCTGGAACTCCCACTCGTGAGGACACATGCAAAACAAAGCACAGAGTGAGATACAATCTCAGTGTGGGTTTTAGTTCCAGTACGCGGATCTAAGTATGAACCGAGTAACAGAATTCACACCCACTTATTTAATATATAATTCTTCATAATTTAAAAGTATTATTTTCAGAAATTTTAGTACCGTGGGTACCAGACGAAAGGGTCCGATGACCGGCATACTGCATCATGAATATGCACAGAAACAAATCAAACATAATTATTTCACAGAAAATCGTATTCACTCAAGTTCTTATCGGCCGGTCAGATTCAGAAAGAACTTTTCCCAAAACCATAGGTCCAATCCTAGGTACAGATTTCAGAGGGAATTTCCAGAAATAATAGCGCTAAAATCCTGGCCGGGTAGGTGGCCAAACCATACTCCGGAGAGTGACACAATTTAATCTCATATTTATGCTATGCAGACTGAATAAGAATGGTCCGATTTAATTCCGAATCAGATTCTTGGATTTTTCAATAAAATCATGCAATATAATCAATTTACGGAAACCATTCCATTCCCTTGAGATTCTGACGGTCCAAAAATTTAACAAATGGATGACCAAGCCAGATTCAATTTCTAATCAAACGATCAGTTTGATTCAACATGAATTTGCTTCATTCAGGGTTTCTTAATCACTATATGAATTAAATGCATATGTCTTTCAACATGCTATGCATAAATTTAAAAATACCGATATCCGAGTTTGTACAAAGAAACTGCGTAATCCACACCTTGCTTCTTTATTGTTCGCGGGATGCTTCAGGGTCCGTGCCTGTTTACAAACCACAGATCAAGTACCGTTAATATTTATTTAACGGGTTTCCTTAAATCTGAGTCTGGTTCCTAACGTTAACCATGACTGTTTAGCTTGGTTCCAAGTCCTTTATTTAAGCAATGTCATTGATTTGATTTTAGTTACTTCTCTAATCATCCGAATTTATGTTTAACATTTATTTCCTCATATCGAAAATTAACATCAGGAACAGAGTACAGAATCAACATACAGAATTTAGGAAAATAGTTAAACACAATTAAAACAAAATTAGAAAATATAAATCAAAATTATTTTATTTTATTTTAGCGGGATCAGAAAGTCTGGTTTATTTTGCCACTGTATCTGTTCATTAAACGCGCAGACTATCGTCATCATTTCCCTAATAAAGCCACAAATTAATATTTGACTAAGGTTAGTCTAAATCAAGCTCAACAGAATCCGTCATTAGCATACAAATATTAGATTCTAATTAAATCCGAAAATCTAATTTTAAGTAGTAAAAAATCAGCCCACTTTACAAATTATTTTTCTGAAATGAATTAAGCCCACTGAAGAATCCAGCCCGATATCAATTTCCTTTATTTTTTTTTTCAGCCCACGCGAAGTAAACAGAGCCCAGCAGAAAACGTAGCCCAACACCAAAACCACGCGCGCCAAACGGCTCAACCCAGTCAACCTAGCCCAGTTGATTGGGTCAGAACGTAACGGGTCCGACAAACAGTATCCAAATCCGATAAGTCCGCCTTTTTTTCAACTAAGCCCACAGAAAATTTATAAGCCCTTTCATTTTTTATTTTAGCCCATGGTTTTTCTCATAACCCTTCTCTGTTACAACTAAGTCCCTCAAACTTTTCAAATTAGCCCTCGGAAAATTATTTTTCTTGCAAATTCATCCCTGGGCATCGCCAAGCATACCAGAATAGTACCAGTTCACCCATTATTGTACCAGTAACTGGTACCACCTTTCCAACAGTCTCAATTTATCATGCTATGCATCTTACATTCCAATTACATGCTTATAAATCCTCATATGCCTCAGTTTACATCATATGCACCTGGAAATGCATATTTATATGCCTAAAAATACATGTTCATGATTTTCCTTCACTGTCACCACCAAAACACTTCTAAAGGCACCCCTCAAACAATATTTCTTCATTCCAGCCATCAACAAACATGCCTATATGTGTATTAGACTCAATATATGCATAATATTAAGCTAACAGTTCACATAATTCCCAATATAACTATATAAGCTATATAGTCATGACAGATAACACAAGTATGCATCAAATGCTCACACTCTACAATCTATCAAACTAGCAGTTGCATAAATATCGAGAATACCCTACATATATCTTATACCCATGACAGATAAGTAAAGTATGCACATATATGCTTAGTTCTAACACCAGTAAGCATTCTTATTATGAAATTAACTTCCTAAACACCATAACTTATGATTTCATCATGCTATGCCATGATATGATTTTAATTAACATGTACTTTACTGTCATACATCAAATAAATGCACATATGCATATGTATATACTTTGACATCCCTTAAAAGCCTACAGTTAGCCTCAGAATAGTTCACATCATCACAGGCTCTAGCAGAGCAACCATTCATCAAGCAAAATCAGATAATACCCTTCCTCAGATTGAAATAAAATTAGTATATAACCTAATTAACTAAAGTGAACCCCGTTATCAGTTGAACAGATATCAGTTGCTACCTTTCTCAGCCTACACAATCCACAAAGCATGACAGTGTACCAACAAATCAAACGAATCAACACAAATCAAAGAAATCAACACAGGAACCAAAGGTTATACCTAACTCGTTGGCTTTTAGAAATCGCCTCAAAAACTCGAGCACAACCAAGGCTAAGATCAACGTCAAGCTTATCAGAAATAAGCTCAAATCCATGCACCTAATACTCACAGTAACAAAGAATTGATATCAATTTCTTAAGAATTGATACTAGAAAACACAAATCAAGAAAGAAAGGGTGTCATTACCGTCTCCAAGCCGTCTCACTTCCCTTCTCTTCTCCTCCCTGATTTTTCCCCAATTCTGAAACCCTAACTCAGCCCCTTTTTGATAATAGAACTTACCTCGACGAGTGGGGAGAAGGAAACAAGACAAGGAGATGTTGTGGAGGTGTGCATGACAGCCACGTCGCCCCTCCATTACTTCTCTGACAGCCCGCCATCGATCGGAGAGGAGAGGAGATGACTCCTCGTGCCAACACAGAGAGGAAGAAGGAGATGGCGACCATCGAGAGGTCGACTAAGAGGCAACCGAAACCAGAGCCAACCAGAGCTCGACACAGAGGAAAGAGCTCGTGAACGAGCTTCGAAGAGAAAGAAAGAGAGACAAGTCGGAGAAGGAAGAAGAAAGAGACGAGTGTCTCTCAACATCCTTATTAAAATCCTATCAGATCTTTTGTGGCAGAGATTGTGTGGCCTTTCATGTAGCAACTCAATAATATTTCCTTTTTTTTAAATTAGCTATTTCCTTAAATATTTTAATTAAGCTAATACAGAAGTCAGATAACCGTGGCAAACATACCAATAAATTCTATAAACTAAGTTGAACATTTTCATGTTCTCAGATCAGAAAATCCCGCAACTTTTACTGTTGCAACAGTTTATTCTATTAAATTTCTTGATTATACCGTTAATTGATGGTCATTTCAGACAGATAAGGACTTGGTTACCATACTACAGTCATTATTGTTACAGGTAACTAGGCACTAGGCACTAGGCACCTAAAAAAGCAGACATTTTTTATAATTGATGCATCCAATATCAGAAGCAATGCTAGAAATTTGGCATTAGGGAATGTAACATCACAAACAACAATAAAGCAAGAATATCCTATGTTTGCATCAGAATTTCTTTTTTTTTTTTTTCAATTTGAGTTCATGGGGGACAGCCAAACAGCCTTAAGTCACTTATAGAGGTGAAAAATGATCCACAAAACTCTCACCACGTTTGTGGACTTCATTATTATTATTATTATTATTATATTCCTACTAAAATATGTAAATACATGCTAGCGCAAAAGAAATTAAAATTCTAAGCATAAATGTAATTGTTAAAATTCTTGATTCAAAATAGCAAAAAAAAAAAAAAAGAAAAAAAAGAAAGAAAAGGATTCTAAAACAAATTGAAATAGTTAGTGATCCTGTCGTCATTCTAGAAGTAACAGAAGCAAATCATGCTAATTGGGTAAGATGAAAAATATATATTTTTTAGGTATGCCCATCTAAATGATTAATATTTTTTTTTCAAAATAAAGCAAAAAACAATAAACAATAAAGTTTTGCTGGATCAAAGTTGGTGTTCGTGCATCAAAATAATATTAATCATCGTTTCAGGGCAACTAATTTTTTTGGAATGCATGGACTTCCTTGGAATTTTTTATGAATACAGAGCAGTCAGCTCTTTCATAACCTTCATTTTTTTTTATTAATTTTTATTTTTATTTTTATGTTTTTTTTGTGAGGTGGTGGTTGGGGATCTCACAGCAAGGTCAGTTCCAACATTGAAGCCAAAAAACATGGCAGAGAAATGATAGGACTTACAATATTATCTGTCCTACCTAGATATCCCATTAACAAGACAAGCAGTAATTATGAACAAAGACTTTGCCATAGTGTTTCTTCCAACATATTATTATTTTCATCCTGACAAAAACCGCATTCTATATTCTTGCCTCAATTATAATATCTAGGGATTAGGGAATAGAGACCGCAACCTTTGGAATTATTTGGCTATCTTGGAAATTTGACTAAGCTCTTTGGAAGACTTATACGGGGCCCCCAAAAGAAGGGAAATTTTTGGTATCTATCCATCATTTTTATCTGTTAATTATTGCACATGATTAACTAAACATCCACATAGGTTCATTTCTATTAGTTGGGAAAAAAATATACAAAAGATAAAAAACTGTGCTTGTTCCAAATTTCCAATAAGCTAATTAATTTAATTAAAAAGCTGAATAATATAGGTGTCGTTTGGAGGCCAAGAATAGGCCTTATTCCTGGAATTGACAATTCAATTCCTAAATTTTTTATCCAAACGGTTTTGGAATAGGCAATTTCATTCCTAACACAATTTCCAATAACACTGTCACACCCTGAACCGAGGAGTGATGTCTCCTCCGCCACGAGAATAGTTTCCCATTCCCGTAAGGCGAACAGATAGACAGACTATGTTTTTTTTTTTTCTTTCCATTTCCTTGATTTCGGCCCAGAATTCACACAACATCATAGATAAGCACACAGAAAATATTTCACATTATTTCAAGCTTAGTTTACACAAGTTTTTCTACAAAAGTAAAAGCAAACCACCCCAAGCCACGACTAATCCCGGCTTATTTATTTTTCCTAAGGACTGGTCCACTCAAGCTCACTCTATGTACATATAGACATATATTACACAAAAAGAGAAGAACCACCCATCTAACCATGAGACCGCCGCCACAAACCCGAGAAAAGACTCATAAAAACCAGCACAAAGAACCGGCACTGCAACAACAAGACCACTACAATACAACACCAGAGGGAACATACACACTCAGACCTCCTCCCAATAAGAAAAAGGAATCTAACGATCAGAACGCTTCCTCTTCATGGGAGTTAGCCTCCGGCTCTGGCTCAACCTCAACCTCGGATGCTGGAGACGCAGGAGGCATCTCAAAATATAGGTAAGTCAGTACCTCGGGCAGTTCATCTAAGCAGATACACAAAACAGCTTCACAATTCAGACTCGGGATCCGTATCGCAAACTGAAGGTAACTACACTCCAAAGTCGCTATAGTCCTACGCCTTACTCCATTACGACGCTCCTGGAACCCCCAAGTCGTTGAGGACACATGCAAAACAAAGCACAGAATGAGATACAATCTCAGTGCGGGTTTTAGTTCCAGTACGCGGATCTAAGTATGAACCGAGTAACGGAATTCACATCCATTCATTTATCATATTTTGATTGTAATTTAAAAAATATTATTTTCAGAAATTTTAATACCGTGGGTACCAGACGAAAGGGTCCGATGACCGGCATACTGCATCATGAATATGCACAGAAACAAATCAAGTATAATTATTCCACAGAAAATCGTATTCACTCAAGTTCTTATCGCCGGTCAGATTCAGAAAGAACTTTTCCCAAAATCGTAGGTTCAATCCTAGGTACAAATTTCAGAGGGAATTTCCAGAAATGATAACGCTACAATCCTGGCCGGGTAGGTGTCCAAACCATACTCCGGAGAGTGACACAATTTAAATCTCATATTTATGCTATGCAGACTGAATAAGAATGGTCCGATTTAATTCTGAATCAGGTTCATGAATTTTTCTCCAAATAACTCATGCATTATAGTCAATTTACGGAAACCATTCCAGTCTTTTACAATTCTGACGGTACACAAGATAACAAATGGATGACCAAGTCAGATTAATTTCCTAGTCAAACGATCAGTTTGATTCAACATGAATTTCATTCATTCAGGGTTTCTTAATCCTATATGGAATAAATGCATGTCTTTCAACATGCTATGCATCAATTTAAAAATACCGATATCCAGTTTGTACAAAGAAACCGCGTAATTCCGCACCTTGCTTCCTTATTGATCGCGGGAGGCTTCAGGGTCCGTGCCTATTTACAAACCACAGATCAAGTACCGTTAATATTTATTTAACGAGTTTTCTTAAATCTGAGTCTGGTTTTTAACGTTAACCTTGACTGTTATAGTTTGGTTCCAAGTCCTTGATTGAGGCTATGTTATTGATTTAATTTTTGTTACTTCTCCAATCATTCAGAATCATGTGTAACATCTATTTCCTTATATCGAAAATTAACATTAAAAACAGAATACAGAAGCAGCAAACAGAATTTAGGAAATAGTTAAACACAATTAAAACAAAAATCAGAAAAAAAAATATAAATCAGAATTATTTTATTTAAATTTAGCGGGATCAGAAAGTCTGGTTTATTTGCCACAGTATCCGTTCATTAACACACAGACTATTGTCATCATTTCCCTAATAAGCCACAAAGTAATATTAGACTAAAGTAAGTCTAAATCAAGCTCAACAGAATCCGTCATTAGCATACAGATATTAGATTTTAATCAAATCCGAAAATCTAATCTCAATTAATTTACAATTAGCCCACAATTCAAATTATTTTTCCGAAATAAATTAAGCCCACAGAAAAATCCAGCCCACAATTAGTTTCTTTCTTTTTTTTTTCTCAGCCCACACGAAGTAAAACAGAGCCCAACAGAAATCGCAGCCTAACACCAAAGTCGCGCGCCAAACGGCTCAGCCCAGTCAACCTGACCCAGTTGACTAGGTCAGACCGTAATGGGTCCGACAAAACAATATCCAGATCCGATAATTCCGCTCTTTTTTCAATTAAGCCCCAGAAAATTGTAAAACCCTTCCATCAGATATATCACAAGCCTTTAGCATTGCCATGATCATTTTTCTATACACATAGCATAACAAATCTAACTAACGACGTAATCCGTCTGATGATTGATACTATTATACATTCGTCCGATATGGATCAAATATATCTGATGGCTAATTTGTGATGGGTTGGATTAAATACGACACTTAGTTTTTATATTTAAAATTATATATCCATATTCCATACTATATTCGATATGATCCGATCCATTATCATCCTAATTAGTTGTCTGTCAGAAATAAATATATAATCAATATCACTAATTGGAGAATAAAGACTTTTCTTTTTAATAGAAAAGAGAGGCATTCAATGTACTAGCTAGGAAAACGCAAAGAACAAAGTAGCGTTGGTGGAATGGTGGTACCCCGACATAACAAATCAGTTTTCAGTCTTGTTCCAATCGAAGCTCTTGTTTTGGATAGATTCCACCCGCTGCTCCTTGCCCTTGCCAGTTGCCACCCCACGCAGCAGCTAGATTCCTAGTTAATCTGAGCCGTACATTTTTTTATTTCATATACGTTTTTTAAATTGAAAAGTTAATACTAAACTTAAAAAATAAATAATTTTATCAGTAAACATGGCAAGCTCTACTATGTCGCTTTTCAAGTTTGAAAAATTTCAAAGTTTTTACTCACGTCAATCTCAACGGCGCTTACTATTTTCGAAAAAATTATTATTATTTTCAAAAATAAAATTTGACTCACAATACCAATGAGAGTGGGCACTATATTTTTACAAAATATTTTTATTTTAAAATATTATTATTATTTTTAAAAAACTTATTACTATTTTAAAAAAAATATTTGATAACGCCAATAACCATGGCGCATCAATGTTATTAAAAAAATTAAAATTATTTATTTCAAAAAAAAAATTTAGACTTGACAGTGCCATTTTCAGTGGCGCGCCTGCAGCAGCGCTGGTCCCAGTGACGCCCTGACATGTCTACAACCAAATTTTTTTCATATGTTTATTATTAAATTTTCAATTTCAATAATGTTTATTAAAAAATTTACGGTAATAGGAGAATCTCATCCCCTAGCTATGCTCTAGACCTCTCACACAAATAGAAATGATAATTGCAATCAGGGGGGGAACCAGAATTGGGAGATAGAGTAGGCCAAGGTCTTTAGAACAAGAAAAAATGCAAATATTAAAAGAAAATCAGTATGATGTTAAAACAAACGCAAAGAGAATACTTACTACTTTAAATCCCATGCAATAGATCCTTACTCAAAACACTATACCAGAAAGCAAAATAAAAGGATATCGAGCTGGTATCGATAATTTTAAGCTTCCTAATTAATAGTGTTCAATTTTGCTGAAATCACAAACATATGTTAAATCGTAGTCAAGAAAATTAAAAAGAAACAGTTCATCATACAATAATGGAAGCATAAGAAATTATAATAAAGTATAAAGTACAAAGATTGACAAATGATTCAATACATGCCTTCATTGTATAAAAAACTACCAATTCCATTCTGATATCGTAATTCCTTGATGTCATCATTAATCTCAACTTCCCTTCTTACATTGTTAATCAATTAGTAATAAAGACACGCTTAGCGTTTTAACATTGATTAGGTCATTCAAAGATTTTTCTAGATATGAATCAACATACTTACATAATTTAATTATGCAAATTACTGTCTTTTCATTTTTTATTAGGACCTTTCTTACAATATAGAATTCTGCATACTCATGTGGCTATGCATGGAATTTCTGTGAATTTTTTATATCCTCAAAGCAAATTATGCGTTCCAAATTTTCAATATTAAGAAATTAACAAATAAATTAAAACTTGAGTACATTGAGCAAGCACTACACATTAACAGATTGAAACAAAGTTCTAACTTCCAAGCATACACATTCAAGTATTTATTAATTACCCATCATGGTATCATTCTAGATCCTAATTTTATATAATACCTATAGTCCTATTTCCAGTTTTTGAAAACTGAAAAGGTTTTTGCAAAATTCTGAAAAGTTTAGGCTAAAACAAAAGAACAATGAATATGAGGAACTTGAGATCACCGTTTTGTCCAAAAAGATCGGCATGATTTTTTTCTAATTATTTTCTTTAAAAAAAAAATTGCTAAAGGTTTTTAATTGAGAGGAGACAGCACATTGAGACTAATTGGGCTCAGGTGTTCAACATGGGATAGGCCGTTACCTTAAAATAATAAATTTACACTGGATTTTATAACATCTCTAGTTAAAAATTTTAATTATAGGCATGGCCTACTGCCGCTATCCCCCCCCCGCCCCGTTCTGCCCCTGACTGCAATTTACAGTTTTGTCATCGCTTAAACAAAATGAATATATAAAATAGACAAAATGAACACGTATAAATAAGTTCAATAAAAATAAGTTGAATATGCATATAAAAATCTGAACAACAATAAAAAATTAAAATTTAACTCATAATTGAATAAAACGAACACACGTATAAATAAATAAATAAAGTAGATATATGAATGAATAAAACAAACAAATACAACATGATAGATGTTATATACTAGATATATGAATGAATAAAACAAACAAATACAATATGACAGATGGCGTCGGGACAGATGGTAGATAGTAATTTCTCTTTACCTGAAGGTGAGGAGAGGCATGGGGACAGAAGGTACTCCGAAAATGTTTATTTATCGCGAAGTATAATTTAGAGGTTAAGTCTTCATAAAATTGTGTTTCTCTTGTCTAGTCTATCCTCTTCCCTCGCCACCTTTCCTCTATGTTGTGTAGCAACTAGCAAGAGATCGAACTCAAGACAAGCAACTTTTTTATTTTTCTCGTCCCTCCCCGTCTTTTCGAAATTACGTTGTGTTGATCAGACTTAGCAATTTAAATTTAGCATCCTATATATCTCGCGGTGCTTTTCTATCAAAAATAAATAAAATTTCCATCAGCTATAACAAAAATTACACCAATTTGTAGTACCCACAACATATTCAAAATGTTGAAATCAATATAGTGATAGTACCGGTAATTAAGAATCTGAACTATAACCATGAAAATCAATACCAAAACGATTCTTGCTAGTTTATGGAAGTAAAAATAAAAATAAAATAATTCTAAAATGAACTCGTTATGTTACGTCAAAAACATATTACATAGGCAGATAGGCTGATATATAATGGGAATAATTTGAAAAAAAAAACGAGATATATATATTAACCTTATTTCTAAATTATTGGATCAGAAAATTTAACATCAACGACCAATTTGTCCAAGTCTAATTAATGTTGCAACTTGCAAGTCAGCAAACGAGTTCTGACTTCAGTCAGCCTACGTCCTAAAATAGTGCCACTATCAACCTACGACTGATTTGTTGGGCTGTAAATCCTTTTTCCTTCTTTTATGAAAATAGTTTATTATTATTATATCTATTTTTTAATGAAGGGCTGTCTGCAATTGAAATGGTATGTAAGAAACTAAGAATCCGAATTTCACACGGCATGTTTTAATCCTTCATAGAAAGTCTTTTACTTGTTCAATTATACTTATACAACATGTGACCTCCATTGAAATAGGCATTACGAACTTTTGGATTGGAATTTGGAAAAGGATTGACTTTACCGTACGTTGAAACTTTTTTGACGGGGTTGTTTTTCGCATGTGCTGCTTGGTAACTCTGACACGCAATGTTTTGTGGCTAGTTTAACTTCATTCAACCTTTTTTTTTAAAAAAAAATGAATAAATAAATGAAGTTTTTCCAGTCAAGAAACTAATTTTGTGCCTGAAAATCCCACTTTTGATTTTGACCACCCATGAAGTATATTGTATGCTGCACATATTTGACTATGGGGCTTCTGTAAGTGTCGTCGAATTGATTGAGGGCTTCTCATTTTTTACTAGCCAACAAAATTTTGGAATTAATAAATAACTAAGGTTTCGGGACAGTGGAATTAGTTTAATGATATTCTTATCTCATACTTTATAATCCTACATTGTTTTTGCATTCTATGATTAAAGATTTAAATACATATTATACAAAGGTAATAGGATGACGTATCTTCTTAAATTATTGATATCTAAGAATTAAGTACACCTTTACCTATGAGGTCTGAAAAGTGTGCTTTCGCCTTTCGGTGAGGAATCTTTTAAATTCATCATGCGCAAAACAAAAAAAAAAATTAATAGTTCTACTAATAAATTTGGTGTGTTAATTCCTGTACTTTTTTTTAAGAGATGCTAATTCCTATATTTATTGATAGTTTACAAACAAATTCACAGTACAGTTTTGATGAGAACATTATACTTGTAAGTAAAACAACACGAATAGTTTGAATTTGTTATTTCGACTTCGAATTTTTAATTTAGGATATGACAAAAATGAGGGTACAATACCATAAGCTTTTTTACGACACTCAATACCACTATATTATTTTTTATTCATCTTTTGCAATTTCAATTTGATTTCTACATGTAAACCTTTATGATATTCTATTTTTACGACAGATACATCCGCAAAATTTGTTTTTTAGAGTTTTTTTTATACTAAATTAAAGTATTAGAAAACTAACCAATCTAATTAACTATTATGGGTTGGACTCATATAATACATTCGTTTTACGGAAAATTTAATATAAAACGAAATGAAATAAATATATAATTTTCAATTGACGTACCCCTGATCATAAATGATTTAAATTCCAAATTTTGAAACATAAAAATTGAGCTTGTGACATAATTGTTTGGTATAAAAAAAATTCATCCCCCCCCCCCCCCCCCCCCCCCCCCCCTCTTTTATGAAACAGTTTTTCTCGTTTGTGTGCAAATAAGTATCCCAACAAGGATATGCCCGAACCTCAGTAAAGAATACAATCAACTCTTATCACATAGAGTCATAGACAGACAAGAACAATGAGTTCAAAAAAGACTAATATGAATCCAGATTACAATTTTGTGTTTCTTAGTTAAAATATGACCACTTTTAAAGGATAATAATGGACCAGCTGGCGGTGTTTGTTCTGAGTACCCACAACTGAGTGGGCTCTCTTTTCCTAATTTTGTCCTTCCCAGTTTTGGGACTCAATTGTTCTAAAATAATACTTAAAAAGTATTAATTACCGCCCACAACTGACACACTAAGTCACACACACACACGCAGAGAAAAAAAAAAATTAAGAAAAAAACATTTGCCTCAAAACATTCTACCCAATAGCCAATGTGGCAGCCAATTTTTTGTATAGGATAACTTTGTTTTTTAAAAAAAAAAAAATCAAAAAAGAAAGAAACAAAGTAGAGTGGGAACTGGTTTTATGGGAACCTGATGCAAAGTGACAACATTGTGCATTTCAGCTTACTGTAACCGCCTAGCCATGCCATTAACTAGCCGTGAAATATGGCAACCTCTTTTCTTTCTTTACTGGGAAGTGGGAACTGAATTTTATGGTCCATTTTATATTCATTAGCCGTTATAAAACACTAAACTTAACATAAAAGAAGGTATCGCCACCAACTTGCATCTCAGAATAATAGAAGAGAGCAACAAGTAAAGAGGGGGAAAAAAGAGGATGAACTCCAGAAAGCTGATTATACATACTGTTCTTATAACTAATATAGGGATTCTATTGCTGGTAAACAGAGCGCATGGTTCACAACAAGCTTCAGCATTGTTTGTCTTTGGAGATTCACTGATAGATAATGGAAATAACAATTATCTTGACTCCCTTGCTAAAGCTAATTTCTATCCTTACGGGATAGATTTCTTCGAAGGGCCCACAGGGCGGTTCTGCAATGGCAAAACTGTCATAGACGGGATGTGTAAGTTTATTGTCATGTTTTGCAATGTTGTCTTTAGGTAATCAAATTTAGTCTTGTTTTTTGCCTTTTGTTTCTTGTAATAGGATTCTGGTAAATCATGTTTTAATGGAACATTTAACAGTTTAACTAATAGTTAACCAGGCTTTTGTAGTTTTGAATATTTCCAGGACTTGACAAGTATTTAAAAAAAAATTTGACTTCGTTTGCATTATTACATCGACGACAGTTGTCTCAATTTCTCGTGCCTTTTGTACCCAAACAATGTCGGACTCCATGAGTAGAAATGTTTGGTCGGCCATGTTATACTTTAGAAATGGGCTCTAAAGGCCCTTTTTTATTTATGGGCTGTATTTCCTCATTAAGCTAATCAAAATTTCTACTATACAAGGACATTTACTATGAATCATCAGCTAATCACACTTGAGATCAACAGGTGATCTACTGGGTCTTCCATATCTCCCTGCTCATGCAAATCCCAACCTGAATGGTTCGAAATTGCTCACTGGAGTTAACTACGCTTCTGCTGCAGGTGGTATTCTCGATGTCACTGGCACATTCCTGGTAAACAACTCAACTAACAATGCCAAATTAAGGGATAACATTCTCTATTTCATCTAAAACTGACTAAATACTCTTCTTCTTTTTTTAAAAAAAATTAAAGTTACTGTGGTTTGGCAGTTGTGGAGGTAAATCAAGTTGCATTTATGGTACGTTAGAATGTAAAATGTAAAATGTAAAAATGGCAGGGAGACAGATATAGCTTGAAACAACAGGTGCTGCACTTTGAGGAAGACCTGAATGAGATAAAGAATCTTTTTAGCCATGATGAAGACTACAACAAATATCTTTCAAAATCAATTGTGGTGATGGTGCTAGGGAGCAATGATTATATTAACAATTACCTACTCCCTACTCTGTACACATCCAGTAATACGTATACTCCAGAGCAGTATGCCAACCTTCTACTGAATGAATACACCAGACAGATACTGGTAAGTGAAATAATTCTTGTCTATTAGGCCAAATTATGACCGAGACCTTTAGTACCAACTTACATACTACTATACTAGTAAACGAACTCCAATGGTGTGATAGCATATTGTTCCCATGACAACCTTAAACCCAATAGGAAGTTTGTTTTAAAAGTTCAATGCTAATCCTCAATAAGTTAAGGATTAGAAAGAAAAACGCATACTGAAAATAGCATTCATCGTATTTGAATTCCTAATATGCATGTACATAAGTGTTCTATCAATGATTTGCTACTTACTATCATCTTCGTATTTTTCTCAGGCAGTACAAAGTTTAGGCATAAGGAAATTCCTACTAGCTGCAGTGGGACCCTTGGGTTGCATACCCAATCAAAGGGCTTCAAGTGCAGGGGCCCCTGATTGTGTTGATCAGGTTAATCAAATTGTCGGTTACTTCAATAGTGGTTTGGGATCACTGGTCAAGCAGTTGAACACAGACCATCCAGATTCTGTGTTTCTCTACGGCAATACATATGATGCCTTAGGCGACATGTTAAACAATCCTAACAAGTATGGTAAGTGACTAGATATCCTTTCTTCTTGTTTTTCATTTTCTTTTTGCCTTCTTGTAAGAACAGAAGCATGCAAAATTTCTCCTTAACATGGTTGTTTATTTTTTGAAATTGATACGTTATTACAAACTAACGAGACTGAAAAGTGAAAACCTGTAAATAAGATCATATACATACAACTCCGGCACTCGATATTATAAGTTTACGAAACACAACGGCATTCACAATTTATGTATAAACATAAAACTTCATAACAAGCCAGTGTGAAAGCAGACCATGTAGGATACAACATTAGACTAAAATTAGAACATCAACTTCCAGGATTTACAGTAGTTGACGAGGGATGCTGTGGATTAGGGAGAAACCGTGGACAAATATCATGCCTTCCCTTCGCTGTACCATGTACAGAAAGGGACAGGTTCATATTTTGGGATGCATACCACCCGACAGAAGCTGCGAATTTGATCCTCGCAAAGCGGGCGTACAATGGGCCACCTTCTGATATATACCCCATCAACCTTCAGCAGCTGGCTAAGCTGTAGTTGTGAGGAAGCTAAGAACAGAAAGAAATAGCGTACTTGATATTGCTCAGGGGGCGATAAAACCATGAAATTTTCCATGTTTGGGTCTGCAATATGTAATGTACTAAGATATCTAGTTACTGGTTGCTAAAGAAAGAACTTATCAATTACATGTTAAAATCAATTTGCTATTATTGGGACGAGATGCATCCCAAATGAATCCTTTCAATCGGAGCAGATTCCTTTAAAATCAGCTATTTATATATTGGTTGCTGATACAGGGTTCAATGATAAGATGTGTATTAATTAGCAGAGTGCAACATTATAAAAAGGAACAACTGACACCAATTTATCATCCATAAGAACAACTACTGCTTTAGAATGAGTTCGGTAAGCAATTTCAACCACAGCTCATTTCCTATGATCAATGAGCATTCTGAATGACAGTATAATTAATGAACAGTTAATTGGAACTAACACAAGCTATCAAAAGCTTATCCCCATCAAAAAAAAAAAAAAAAGCAAATAGAGAAACAGAAGTCCATTAGAATCCTCAGTTTTCAATTACTTATTGCTTGAAGAAGCATGTAAAGTGGACTGCTTATATTTCTCCATTAACTGGGTAAGAGAAGCATCCAGCTGCTTCGCCTCTTCCATCTCCTTTGCCAGATATTCCTCTCTACGTTGCACCTTCTTCTGCTCGTGCAACTGCATCAACATGTCTCTCTCAGCCTTAAATTCAGCTACTCCCCTATCCAGGTTGGTGATAAACAATTCAAGCTTTTTCTTCCTGCAACCAAGTGCAAAATTAGACAGAAACACAGCACAACATATGTCGCTACTATAATGCTATAAGAACTAATTGTCCTACCTCAGCTCATGATCTTCAGTAGAGTCATATTCTATTTCGGATTGAGTGGCCATGGAGCGCTCTTCCTGCAGCTGGTTGTGGAAGTTCTTTTCTTTTTCGTCTGTTGCCTTGTGAATTTCTTCTATTTGCTCCTTGAAATAATTCTCCAAATAGTCCAGCTGAAAATCAAAACCAAAAACATAATCTGTAAGCTCGGTTATCTAACTTCATGATAGTGCTTTGGGGACTAAGTTTGAAATTTCAAAGAATAAGTTAATAAATTATAATCTAGTCACATCTCTGGATTAAACAACCCTGGGAGTTCGTCAAAAATTTGATGTAATCAGTATGTAATTAAAAAAAAAAAAAAAGTAACCAATTCCTGTATTCACAATATGAATATGCATAGGTGACTACATGTTTTGATTCTGTTCAGAGATGTAACTTAATGCCTTAAAGATTAAATCCAAATTTCAGTGGTTTGGATCCAGTGCAAGGACACAATTGTAATTGTTTCCCCATTGAAGTCTATTTGCAAGTATTGAGAAAAATGACCTAATTAGAAGGAAAACATAAACTAGCTATATTTACTAAGGCAAAAGGTCAGATGTCAATAAATACACAAAACAGCAGGCAAAAGTTAAAGACTGTAAATTTAGTATTATTATATACCTGCTCTTTTATTTCTTCATGGTTCCTGCGAGAACGCTCCCGGACAGTGTCATTGTCCTTTACTTTGTCACGGAGGCGCTTGGAGACTGCACCAAATGTCTGCTCGACCACCTTGGTGCATTGCTTCTGCTTCACGAGGTCCTTCCGGAGCCGGTAAAGCATCTGGTTGTCCTCATTCATCTGCCGCATTGGCTCCACAACCATCTCCTGGTATGATCTCAGATCATACTTCAGCCTCGACTTCCCTGTCATTTTTTTTTGGATGTGCTCTTCATTAGGATGAAAGGAAAAGCTTATACCTTAATCCCTAAACAATGCCCCACTGTTGGCAATAATAGAACCCCTAATTACAAATACACAGCTAGAATAATATTAAAAATTACATATTTCCATTGAAAGTGGGAGCTCAGACAGAGTTTACAAAATTCATTAATATTATTATTATAACTGTATAATTATTCTGTTAACTGTTAACTCTGTAGACCTGAGTAGCCTACAACAACAACAAAGTCCCAAACAAGTTGGGGTAGGCTAGGAATGAAACCCAACAAGACCAGAGTCATCAAAATTAAAGTTGATAGTAAAAACCTAAATAAATAGCAATAGTACTAAAAGTAATAGCAATTAACATCCTATAGCCAGTAACACACCAAATACTGGTGGCAGGACCAATCTCGACAGAGCAGATATGAAACAAAAGAAAGCAAACAACAGAAAGCAGAAGGCACAAACTAAATACAAATAATTACAATGAGTTATCATAATGATGCACCAACTATCGTCCCAAATAAGGAGCAATACATAGACAACACTAATAAATACCTTGGCAGTGCCGATTGAAATCCTCGAGGTCCTCCTTAAGAGCAAGGTAACCAAAAAGCTGACGCTTGCCTCCAGGCAGGAACCTTGATTTTGTTTTGCTGTCCCATCCATGCCGGTCGGTACCTTGCTGCTCGAAATGCCTGTGCAGACGCTCTGCCTCCATGTAACCCACAGCATCAGCTTCAAAAATTAGAAGGCTGAAGCCACGGTGCCCCCTCGGTCCATAAGAGTGGCGTGCCTTCTTAGCAGCATAAGAGCTGAAGTAGTCCAGTAACTCTTGGTTACCCATGCCAATATTCTGCCAAGTGCAATATGAACAGAAAACAAAGTGTCAATTTTGTGAACGTGGCAAATAGCAGGCACTGAAACAAAAGGGTTTCCAAAGTGATATTCAAGATATGACTGGGTTTTTGTGCAACCGACCCACCCCCCACCCCAAAAAGCAACATGAAGAAAGACAAACCTTGTCATTCTCATCTGTGTCAAGGAAGGTGTTCATGATAACAACCATGGGGGGCCAAACTATCTCATGATCAGTGGTGGTTTGTCTGAGCCCTTGCCACTTGCCATATTGCTCTCCCACAGGAATCACAGAAGTTCCCCTACGCCTGAGCTCCTCTTCGAGAAGGTTGGCAAGTTCCCTGTGCAACTTGACCCGGGTAGCCCCCTTGGTCTTGGCATGAGTCATCAGTGGCTGAAGACCCTTGTACCAATCTATTGCCCCAGGCCCGTTTGCACAAGCGGGGCAATGCCATTGCCTTGTCTGCTCGTTTATCTCATTCACGTTCAGCCTACACATAAGAATAAATGATATTGTTATTGTTATATCCAAACAGCACAAAAAATCAGAAATATTGTAAATAGATCACCTGGGTACTACTATATTATTCAACAAACCATACCACCAACAGATTTGAGTTGATAATTCTATAGAATTTATTACCAAACCATTATTGGAAAATACCAAGGTATTACCATTTACCAATGTGTGCTGTCAGTATCTATTTTTATAGCTGACAAAGCTCTTGATCAACATTCATATGCCTGATTTCTGGTTTGTAACCAACTACAACACAAACCTGGCAAAAGATACATTAAATCATAACCAAGCAACCACACACTGGAATAGATAACATGACAATTTTCCCCAACATAATAATGAGAAGCATGACAATAGTGTAAGACCAATGTAGTAATCCCAAGCTTTAGCTGTCCAGCTCATAAAAATAAAAAAAAATAAAACAATAATCTCGAATACTTCTAAATAGAAACTTCTAGCTTTCTAAATTATTCAACCGCCAGAACGCCAACCGATTTGATTTAATAAATTTTATCCATTTCATTATCATATCATTAATGGACAATACCAAGATATTACCAATGTATGTTGCCAGTATCATGTTTCATAGTTGATTAGCTCTTGATGAAGATTCTTATTGCTGATTTTGGTTTCTTGGACCCAATTACATCAGACCTAACATAATAAAATTTAAATTGTAACCAGGCAACAACAGACAGGTATAGATAACACAACAAGTTTCCCCAACATAACGATGCGAAACATGACAATAGTGGAAGACCAATATAGTAACCCATATGACTTACCTGTCAAGCTCATCAAAAAATGCTTTGAACCACTTATTCTGCTTGCGGGTCCCATGGCTTTTTTGGCTCGCATCAGAGTCATAATCATCAGAAAGGTCATCATCACTGTCATCAGCCATATCACAATCATCATCGTCGTCATCAGTGGCATTGTCAGATTCCTGGTCAGATTCTGGTGGGCGTGGGACCACTTCTACATTAGGCTGAGAACCTGCCAGTCGGGCCCTAGCAGCCCAGCTCAATCCAGTTAAAGGAGGTTGAACAACTGGATTAGAAGGTGGAGGCATAGGTTGCTGAGGGGGTACAAGCTGGGGCCTAGGGTTCACCCGAGAAACAGGTTTGCGAGGGTCAGGAGTCACTGGCCAAGGGTTTGGATTTGGACCTGAATTTGGTACCAGGTTGACACCAGATTTCGGGTTCAGATTGACAAAGCCACTTCCAGACCCATTACGACCCCTACCAGACCCAGACCCATTGCCACCCCATCTTGGTTGATTAGGAGTCAAATAAGGTCCGGGTTGACGAACTGGGGCCGGAACTGGGGGTGGGGCTGATGCAGGCCCAGACCGATTTCTGTTCTTCTTGGAAATGACCTCCCAGCCATCATCCTGGTTCTCAATGACCAAACTGGAGACGTCACAGTTGTTTGGATCCATGTTTAAAACGGCCTTGCCTTTGTCCGATATGTCTCCTCGGCTGCCACTTCCCCTTTGGGAATTCATCTCTGAAATGTTAAATGTAAGAAAAGATTAAATAATTGTTTTGACTTAACTACATTACTTAGGTACTCAAATCCTAAACCTTAAGTCACAATTATTCTTAGTTTTATACTGCTGTCCAAATCCTAAACCTTAACTCTGCAAGGTAGTAACATTTTGTCTAAAAAGAAAGGCTTAAGGCTTTGCGCCATATATTATTGTAGATATTTAACAAGACTTGACAGTTCTAAGTCTTATGCAATCAAGAAATTAAAAAAGGTGAAAGATAATTCATACAAAACCACTAGGAGTACCATTCAACTTTACTTTCTACCACCGAGAACAAATTAACATTTTCTTCAAACGTAAGTAGCCAAAATTAAAATTACATTATTATCCATTTCTTAGTCTTAGATTAGTAAATGCAAACAAGGTAACAGAATCTACAAAAACAAGACAAGTATTTCTACACGAAAAAAAAAAAAAAAAAAAGAACGAATAATCTCGAGACAGAAAACATTATAGATCGATCAATATTTTAACAAATGCAATATTAACAAAAATACGTACAAGTAACATTAATCTACTAAAAAGCGCTTAAAAAAAGTTCTCCTACACAGCATTTCCATAATTAATTGAAAAAAATTGCAAAAAACCCTTTCCGTAACAAGAAATGCTACTAAAAGGGGAACGATCCCTCAATTTTTCCCGAAAAGCGAAAAACCCTAACCAGATTGTCGAATCAGTTCAAGAAAAACCAGATTGAACTTAAAACAGTACAAATAAAGAGGAAAACTACGAAAAAAATGTGATCGAAGAAGATGAAATTTGGGAACAAGAAAGGGCAACAGATTTTACCTCTTCAAATGGCGATCGTCAATGCGCGATCGCTGGAGAGGGAGAAGAAGGGTTTAGAGTGGAAATGAGAGAGAGAGAGAGAGCGAATGGAGTGATCGGAGTGTGTTGAAGGAGAAATATAGAGGTAAGTAAATAGTGGGATGGAGAATTTAATTGGTGGACCCGGTTCATGAGACGAGCAGTTTACTGACAATATGGACCCACTTAGTTCCTTATGAGATGGAATGGACGCGACGGTTTGTAGACCATGTCCAGGTTATAGCTTTTTCGATCACATTTTTTGGTCCTCCTGTATTTGGGTAAATGCGGGTAACTTTAGATAGACTTGGTGTTTTTTTAATAAATGTTAGTATTCAAACGAATCTTATGTGGGACCACATTTCCGTTTTAGAAATTGTATACGAAAAGGTAATTTGTAGTCTCGGTTCTTGTTACAAAGATGGTGTAGACCATGCAAGAACGGTGAAATAAACTGTTGACATGGCCTAAATAAACTGTTTTATTTGTTTTTCTTTCTTGAAATAAAAATGGGAATCAGGCTCCCATCTTTTCATTACTAAACGAAGTTCCTTGGTATATATCTTTTTTACAATATTTAATTTCTTTTCTCTGCAATATATGCAATACCCGTTGACGGAGTCCGAAATGTGACAGGACAATTCTAGTACAATAATAAAGTTTTATAATTAAAAAATAAATCTAAATACTAAAGTTTGTTCAATTTATATATGTATGTTGAATTGTGCGACTTACACGGCATGAGAAACCTAAAAAACCTTTAAGATAAACATCAAATTGTGAATACTAAAAAAACATGTGCGAATTTTTTAGATAATCTTAAAAATCCAGTTGGATATTGAGGACTCATTCTTATTTTTTCCGGACGCATTTTTAATCATTTGAGCAAACAAATTCAATTTAACTCCAAGAGGAACAACTCACTCTGTTACTCTTAGCCCTAGTAAACAAAATAATAATAATAATAACACTTAAAACAAAAAATTATAATTTACCCTTTTTTTCCCCAATATCCAACTGGTGCAATTTTTAAAGCTAATGTTGAAATATAAATATTTATATTCTTTAATTAAAAGAGTTCCCGGAACATTGCCAAGGTAGATCTTAATGTGTTTTAGCTTCTGTAAACAACGATTGGTATACATTGGGGTAGGCACTAGGCACAGCTGCAACTCTAGTCATCTACTTGTCTTCAAAAAGGAAAAAGAAAATGTACGATGCGCTGAGCCACTGACACATGAAAAATATAAATCATGCATTCGAATTCAGCAATTGAATAGTCTCACATAGTTTTTATGAACAGGCTGTACTTAGCATGGGTTTTTCATTTGAATTCACAGACATGTTTGTTGCTGAAGCACATGTACAAACATCAAATTGTGATTCAAAAGAAATAAAGTTGATGGAGAAATATTCCCCAGTAAATTCTCAAGAGGTAAAAGTTCACATATGCTGTATGTTCTTGAATTTTTCTCTCATTAATTTATTTCCCATGCTTGTATGATTTATTCATGGGATTTAGTTGGTCTTATCTTGCATGCATTGTCTTGGACAGTTGACTGTTAGATAATTACATGTAACATGTTGTCCGTGTGAGAACATCTGACTGCCTATTTATGCTTACTTTTCTTTTTGAATATTTATTCATGGTTACTTTAGAATACGGTACTTCATTATATCCGACCCGAAATAATTTATAATCTGTCTAAAATTTATGTTTCCATATATCACCTAAATCAAAGATCTCAATTCTTGGTTAGTGATTCTGTTAGTAAAAATGGCATTAGATGCGCAACTTCAGAATGAGAAATGTGATTAGAGTATCATTAAAAAAAAATGTAATTAGATCGCATTTGAAGGAGAACTTCGGTATCTCAATCTTTCCTGAACCTAATTTAAAATTCAACTATTGTAACATAAACTTCATGCAATCATGCTTTTAAAGAAAAATGTTTTCCATCTTTGCATAAGGTTTCACTTGGGCCTTTTAACAGATCAGACTTGACCCATAAATATTTATTCATAACGCTTCAGAGGATACAAGTTGAGACCCCACCTCTCAGTATGATATTAGTATATCTTTGTCACTCTGTGATATTAGTACTCTTAATTCTTAAAAAAGAAAAAAAAAAAAGTATTACGGTAATGAAGCCACATTGAATACAGAGAAAAATTATCTTGAAATTTAATAAACTAGCATAAGATGCCCTCATATATGGGCAAATAAAAAAAACAAAATAATGTTAGACAATAAAAATATGTTTCTTAATTTACCATCGATACAAATTGATATGTTATTCAATTGTTTCTATATTAGATGGAAAATCAATCAAATTCAAAGAAAATTTTTTTCTTCTGTGCAACAATTCAAAACCGAGATAATTCTTTCCTTGTGTGCGCATAGAGATGTGTTGAGACAGATCTAACCATACATTTACAGATCAACGGTATAAAAATTGTTAACAAAAATTGTTGTGACCTTTCTCTAGGTGCATTTATAAGTAGTAGAGATTAATTAAATTTCTAGCTAATTCCTTTAAACTTGACGCCACTTGAAACCACCGACAAAATATATTTTCTATTTATTGAAATCGGCAAGGGAGGAAAAAAAAAAGATGGGAATTTCTTTTGACAACCTATTTTTTGTGCTTGCAACATAATATTTTTTCAAATGACTAAACCACCCTTAATATCAATTAAGATTTTTATTCTTAAATTTATCCTAATTTACTTCCTTAATTATATTTTTTCATTTTCTACTAGATTTTCCAGTAGGAGACAACCGTATTCTCCCTCTAATAATATTTTAAGAAATTTAGGCTTTGCAGTTTAGTTTTGACTAATTTTTACTGTACTCGTGGAGATAAAGTTTATTCATCAACAATCAAATTAATAAGTTTGTTTCATCTGTTTTGAACAATTCTCTACTTCTTTTTGGCCTCTCTTTGACCATACGACTCATCAATTACAGAACTAATAGTAGTTACACAACTTGAAAGAAAACTGAAAACAAAGAGAAAGGTGTGGGAACTAACAAATCCGATTGATTATGTGGAGGGATGGAGGGGACGAGATGGAAGTGGAGACAATGAACCATTAAAACAGAAGAGAGAAACTATCCGAAGTGAAGGGACGAGGGCGGACAGTTTAGTCATTTAAAAGAATACTACGTTGCGAGCAGTAAAAAGCCGGTTGTCGAAAGCAATTCCCAAAATAAATGGGCAAGAGTTGAAATATTAATTGACATTTCAACTCACTAGTCACTACTGAGACGGACCAGTTAAAGAAATTCCATAAATTGTCGATCATGCATTCAATAAAACATAAAAAGCCACAAGAGCTATTGTGACAGACTGACAGGTAAGTTAGCACTGTCCGATTAAAAATTGCCACACATATATATTTTTTAATCTCTGTTTCAAATTAACAATAATATGTTCCCGGTCCCAAGAACCATTAGCAAGGAATCCGGAGAGCTGAACCATTAAAGTAAGTACATATAAAGGATTGATATTATATACACCTCCTTTGTTAGCCCATAATTTGTTTAATAATAACTAAATTAAAAAGATTGGCCGAAATAGCAGGAAGGAATAAGTTTTTTTTTTTTTTAGATAATAAGCAGGAAGGAATAAGTTAACGGACCCAAACAGATATGGGTGGTTGATTCGATCCAGTGTGGCTGGACTATATATGTAAAGATGCTTGCTTCTAAAATCTGGATAGCCATTCTGTACAGTGGGCCCTTTAGATTTTATACCGTTGTTACTATTACTAATATATGACTATTGTGTATTTTTTTTTTTTTAAGAAAGACTTGGTAGTGGCTTCCAAGGTGACTATTGTGTATTGTTAGCCGGTAACTTTTGTTGATCATCATAATTTTTAAGAAAGATTTATGGTCGCATTCTCATTTCTTTAATATATTTATCTACTTTGATTATAAGTTTTTAAAGAATAAACATTATTTGGCAAATCACATTATCTAGAAAAATTTAAGTTTGATCCCAATGAGCTGAATATTTGAGCATAGTTGGCAATTGTATTATATTCATTTAAAAAAGTTTGTATTACTGCAAAATATATTTATAAAGATGTGCAATTATATGACAATCAAATTGGTTAGATGATTGTTATCGAGGCTTGTTAATTTAAGGTCTTATAAGCATTATTCTGTTAAGAACGTCATGAGATGTGGAACCATATTTCACAATTCATCCATGATCTAAGTTTGAAACTGACTTAATTACTATCTTGTAAAATTTGAAGCAACATGTCCAATAATTTTTCACACAATCATCATTTTACATTTTGATAGTTTTAGCTTCATTTAGAAAAAAAAGGTGTTGATATCTTTAAGTTAAAAATGCTAAGTATCCTTGTATTTTAAACTTATAAGGTATTAAGATTCTGTTGAGATTTAAATTCCTTTTATTTCTATTTTCTGTCCTTCTATTTAATAAACAATGTACATATTACAATTGCTATCTTTACAATATAACAATCAACCAACACCAATATGAATCAATCAAACAATCACCTTAACTCTCATGATTGGTCGCTAGACCCCGGCGATGAAAGAGGGAAAAGCGGCAGCAGTTCTGGTTCAGACATGCTTTCCTTTGACCGGGGGGATGGGTGCAAATAGAACCGTCTCTCTTTTATTGCTCTCTCCTCTGCTGCTTCATTTATTTCCATTAATGGACTCGGACTCCGGTCATTGTCCCTTATGCTCAAGCTTGCGACCTCTGACGAAGGTGATATGACACCAGGTCCAGCAAAAACTACTGGGTTTACAGGACCCGGTTTGACAATAGTAAGCTTTGGCCGGTGTCCCTGAGCTTTGAATGCTGGACGTCGTTTTATGATGCCAGCAGGGGGTTTTCCTGTTGGCGAAGGTGGGGTTGAGTGGTACTGATGATGGTACAACTGGTGTGGTCGCTGCTGCTGCTGCTGCTGTTGGTGGTGTTGGAGCTCGATTGCAGAGATACTGGTACCGATGCTGGTACTAGTACTGGTGGGGCCTGTCAGGCGTTGCACAAGCTCTTTAAATGTGGATTGGTCGGTTTGTACAAAGGTGGTGGTAGGGGCTGGTACCGGTATTGGGGAGGAGGAAGGGGAAGGAGGGGGCCTTTCCATGACTTCTCTTGCGTGAAGTAATGGTTGTTACGGAGGCCCTGCATGCATGGGCAGAAACAAGATACATCTTATTAAGTTATGTATGAAGGAGAAGGCATGAAAGATATGTTATCATTTGTAAATTGCAAGTTAGTTCATGCAACGAATAGTGAAGGTAATAGTTAATGATAAATTGCACATCTGCTAAATGCCAGAAATATAATTTTGTGTACATGTACTTTTGTCTAGCAAATATGACATTCTATCGTCTTTTGCTAGTACCTTCTTTACTAAAATTAAGCAAGTACCTTGTCTTTACTCCCTCTACTATCACCCACCCACACCCAGGCAGACATATAGCCCCGAAAGATTCCAAAGATATCATTTCCAGTTGAATCTGGCATCCAATTTGCAAAAAACTTGTTCTTGCTTTGTATAAAATAAAATAAATAAGGAATTACTTACATTGCATGTGTAAACCTAGATGCAGCTCCAATACATGAAATATTTTATGACGTTGACAAATTAAAAAGGACAATTGTATTCAAGATTAATTACATTGCCTGTATAAACCTAGATGCAGCCCCAATACATGAAATATCTTATGACGTTGACAAGTTAAAAAGGACAATTGTATTCGAGAATTCAGTACAAATTGATTTTTCCAGGACCAGTCCACATAATTTCTTGCAGGACTAAGAATCCAAATAATTGAGATAAATTCAACCCCAATCCTTTCTCGAGGAAACAAACCAATCATGCTATAACTCTAAATGCATTATTACTTTATAACTGTATGTGTCTGAAAGGATAAATTGGTGTGAACAAAACTTAAAAGTTACCAGCATTACACAATTTTTGGCACCACAAACTCGATTATTTTAAACTGCACAAAGACCCAAATCAGAAAGAAGAAAATTTTCTTACTCAACTCGGTTTCTTAGAAGCCACAAACACATGCATTTAGCATGATTGTCTGCATGTCTAATTACGTGCTACCAAAAATGAAATCAGAGCAAATTTAATTGTTTTGAATTGAACAAATCTGTGTGCGTGTAGATCATCTGCTACACCGCAATAAGCCCAGAAAAGAAAAGGATGACAAAAGGGGAAAACAATATTTCTCAAAAAAAAAAAGTATATTTTATAATTTCGGTGCAGCAGCAGAGCAGCACAACTTGATGCAATCTAGACACAACTAAAGATTCACAGAATATTTTATCAAATCAAAACGAACTCAAAGGTTTAGTACAAGCATGTTCAATACCTTCCTTGACTTTCCTTTGACTGCATATGACTCAAGCGAGCTATCAACTCATCATTTCTCAAATATATGTAGAAACCTTCTTTCTTCTATGGCTTCACCTGAAATAACAATAGAAGTAATTTCTTGACGAACCAGAGAAAGGTATGAGAAATGACTGGATTTGTTATATGATCATAGCTGAAAAACTGGCATTAGATATGGGGGTATTTATGTAAAGCAAGGCATAGAAGGAAAGGGATTATCTCTTAAGGTGGCAGTTGTCTGTGTCTTGTGAGAGATAAGGACGTATGGCATTTCGTGTATGACTAGAAATAAATATTATTGATATGATGATATCCTTTAATTGCTTGTAACTGAAAAACTTAGCACTACCAGGTGGGAATCTTTTGGCTTATGGAAATTGAAAGTGACTCCTCTTCAAGGGACTAGAGCATTATTTGGGTGTACTCGACACACCACATCACTTTAGACCAAATACCCTACTTTTCATTTTTGTGAACCGGGAATACGAAATAAATGTTTCCCAAAACCTCCATAAATGCCAATAAAATCCAAATAATTATAATTTAAGAAATCCCATAGTACCTTTTTTTTATAGAAATATATGTAATCTTCATTTTATTAATTTTAATTATTTGTTTAAAAATTATACAAATTTTTATTATAATGTTTTCTTGAACAAAGTTGGTGTAAGCTAGCTACAATGACTACTAAGATCATTGATCAACTCCTAACGCATCAAGTATATGAACTATATAAATTCACCATGAGACTTTCAATATCAACAAGACCAAACTTAAGGTAACAGTAACCTAGTTTGGCATCATTGAATAAAAAAAATATAGCCTATCAGTCCAACACTAGGTACAATAAATGGGGAGCCGTCTAATTAACATCCCTTCTCTTGGGGGCTAAGAAAGATTTCTTGTATCTATTTGGCACGGGGTGAGTGACTTGGCAGATGAGGTGCATTAATGCAAATTCTTCCTTGGAAGGAATCAAGTCCATGGGTGGGCATGTGTTAGGCCCCAGCTAAAACAGAAAGGCATCACATCATGCGGTTAAGGAAATGTGAACCCCAAGTTTGTGCCAACTTGAAAGAGCCTTGCAATGGCAAGCCCACTTTGACCAGCATTTCCCTCTTTCGAGGTCTACCAAGTGTAGGGATTTCACTATGGGGAAGGAAATAAGTTGGTCATGGAGGTTTAGATCTGGCCCCATTGTCAAATTTAGCAAGAAAACGAGTGCAAGGGGAATGTACCAAGAGGTATTTAGTGAGAGAAAGGCAATGACTTTGTCATGGGGGTTGTGATCTACTTGACTTTTAGTAATTATAGGCATGCTATTACAAAAGCTAATTTAGTAATAACTGGCAGCAAAAGGAAATTACAAATCTAATTTCTTTGTGGGATTTTGTTGGAGGTTGGTGAGTGGAAAGTAGCATTTTTGTTTTCTTTTACATAAAGCTAGCCTGCCTAATATGAGTTTAGACGGGTTCAAAAACATGTTTTGAGTCCGTTCAAACACTAAGCATGTTTTGTGGTCATAACGCACGAAATATAATCATCACTAGCATCATGGTTTATGCATATTTGGTTTATATTAGTCCTTTGTGAGATTTCACTAGACACCTAATTAAGAAGTTTTCTCAGAGTAAAAATAAAATTGTATAAGAATTTCTTGTTGTACAAATTCCCTTAAAAAACTGAAATTAACATATAAAATAAATCACCCGCATGCAAGTAACCTACTTTCATGCCACGTTGATTTTTGTATGAAGCAGTAGGTTGCTTTTAACTTTTTTCCAATTAAGCTTTTCGAAACTGTTTATATCTCAATAGAAATTCAACAAATTCTATTAAGAAGATCCTGGTGCATACTTAAGAATATCCATGTGTATTTCTCCTGAACATGTAATGTGGAAAACAAAAACAAAATCCCAAATAATATTTTCAATAAATGTAACATGCTGTCCCATTGTAATTTCGAAATGCAGAATTAAACCTAAAAAATATCCTCCTAAATTGCAGGGGAAGCAAATTAATACGAAATGAAACATATAATAAAATAAGGAAGAACAACAGATATCATAAAAAAATGTAAATATATTAAGAAATTGTACCTTAAATGATGAATTAATCACCTCGCTTTTGTTAAAGAACTCAGCCCCAACAAAAATCGTCCCGGCCAATGGAGGCCGAGTGTGCCTTGATAAAATGCCAAGGCAACAACCAAAATGCCTCCAATAACTCAGAATTTAATAGCGTCACAGAATGCAAACCGAAACAAAGCCAATATCGGTTTTTTTTGTTCATGCGTGTAATTAAGTTTGTTCCCCACGAGAGAGAGGGAGAAAGAGAGAGAAGAAAGATTTGGTTTGGAGGCTTGCAAGTGTTTTCTGGACTGGACCTGGCTTATCGGCGTATAATTAGACCGTGACAAAAGGGTAAACGGGGTTTGACCGAGGTCAAATCGGAAGATAATTATTAATTAATAGGATATGGATTGTATATTTTGGGATTTTAAGGGTTCTCCATTTGGATTGGCAACAGAGATTGATTGGTGCAACTCAGAATTTGTGACTGATCTGGCTTTCCAGCCTGGATAATCCAATCAACCGCTGTATGTTTGGTTGGAAATTAATTTATTTGAAATAAAGTTTTAGTAGTTTGTGACTATGAGGTTAGGAATTACGTTGTATATTTTATGATCTTGGTTGTACAGTACAGCAATACTTTTTACAAGCGCATCACTTTTTGAATGTCTTAGGAAACATTTATTTTTCTTTTTATGAATGGGTAGCATTCATGTATCGTGTAGGCAATAGGGTTTAGCTCCAATCAAATAGTACAAAATTTATTGGATGATTTTGATAGGATTAGATCATTTATTACAAATTCGGTTATCCAGATCGCACTTTCAATTAGTAAAATTGTACTCAATATGCACGAAAAATAAGTAAAAATAATTTCATACAATTAGGCTCAATCTCCACCTTTTAAATCTAAAATTAAAGCCTCAAATTACTGAAGCATCATGCAATGAAATCCGTACACATAATGCGCATAATTCATTTCGATGAAAAATCTCTCGCTGTCTCGCACTTCGAGTAATATCACGAGAAAAATATGATTATCATAGAAAATGCTACAGCGAGTAGGCCTTTTGCACTCAACAGGAGTCAACAGTTCTTGACATAAGATTATTTTGTCCTTTTGCAACAAGTGGTGATTAAGAATCTTCGTATTTTTTATTTTATTTATTCTAAAATTGCCATAAGCACCATTTCAGGATCTTGTGGTCATAAAAAGATCTCGGAGTAGAAACAACAAACTCATAAAACAAGAAAAATCACAAACGAACTACCGCGTGTCATCATATTGCAGTATAACAAAATAATAATAAACCTCACTTTCTATCCAACTATTTTTTATGGTTTTACTATATACGCTCTTTGCTAACTACAACGTGTAAAATAGCACAAAAAAAAATTAAAAATAAAAAATTAGATGCAAAATGGACCGGATATGAGATATATTTGGAGGATCTTCTAAACTTCAATTTAGATGCAAAATGGGTAAGCTAAGAAGGCTAATCACTGGTTAAGGCAAAGAGGAGCCTTCTTGAAGGCACTCGGTTCTCAAGTCTTGCATAAGGTGCATGAGTTGTGTAGGATCACTAGTTACAATGGCATCGACATGCTCAGAAAGCATTCTTCGCATGGAATCAGTATCATCAACTGTCCAAGCATACACTTTTTCACCCCTCCTGTTTGTATCACAAGCAAAACATAATGTCATATTGATAAATATTCAAGGCAGAATTCTGATCTGAAATCATGGTACAACTATTCAACTTGAGGAAGAATTTTGGGAGGGTCTTGTTTAGAACCATAACCTTTAATGTACTTGAAATTCCGGGGAAAATGAGCAATAAAGGAGTTTTCAGGGTTTTATATCCATGAAGACCTTTGGACAACTTAGTACTGCTTCTGACCAATGAATGTGCATACTTAAAAACTTTCATGTATGGTAAAATCCAAAATGGAGCATGGAATGCACCGAACTACAGTGCATTCCATAAAGCAAAATGGAAAGCCATGAAAATTGAATTGGGACACTTCTGAACTAGATAAGCATCAAGCTGGTAGAAAACCCAAAATAAAATGCAAACATACAAACACATGCGTCAAAAAAGGATTAATAATAATAATAAAAGGTGGCTACCCACCATACAAACTATTATACCTGTGTAAATTTTTTAGAAGTTTCTCATTAACCAAAGGATGGTACACACCACCAACATGAGCACCTTTTATCCTCCCCAGTTTACTTATGGCACCTGTCAGAGGATCCTTCATGATAATATATCCAACCTATAGACAAATAGATATGGCTGTCATAAAAATCTAGTAATAATACTTGTTGAAGTTTATGGCTATAACATTTACCATCACATCTTGTGATAACTTGATAACATTGTTTGAAACCATGTCGCTTTTTGCCCATATGAGGCAATTTTTGCATTGAGCTCTCTTAACCTATAGTCCAAGAAGGAGATACCAACAATTATTTATTAGAGAGAAACATTACATACAAGAATTACAGAAAAGCAGCATCTACGACAATCCATCAGGTACCATTGTTATGACTTATGACAAAAGAAAAAAAAAATATTGGTCCTTTGACCTGACAATGGCTCCAGAAATACTGAACAGGATTCAATCCATTGTAGTTGTTGGTAATCCAACCCGGTCTAATGGGCAAGCATTCTACAATTTGCATGAATATTGGCATTTTTTCATTTTAAATGTTGAATTTAAATATCAAGGTAATTGGAAATTTCAGCCATTCTTCTCATTAAAATTAATTAATACACAAAAAAATAACCTGTTGAATCAGATTAAGTTATGAGCTACAAACCTGAAGTCCACGAACAATAGTTTTCTTACGCTATTAAATTGTTATTGTGCATAGGAACTTACAATGGACAAAGTATCTTCTGCTAAGCCTTGCTCATATAATGGTGGGCCCACTTTGATGTCTAGAATCACCTGCCTTACAGATTCAGACAGCAGCTGCACGAATAAACTGATATACATCAGGATCTAATCACACCACTCTAATTTTCTTTTTATTCTCAAAAAAGGACCTAAAAGTATCCAGCAAGTATCAATTGTACGACAGTTAAGTAAACTGTGCATACCTCCAAGGCATTCTCAACCAAAGGAACCGAATGCTTTTGCATATCTTGGGTTGATTTAAAACCTGCATCCAGCTCCCTAATCTATGCAAAAGCTAAAAAATTAGAACTTCAAGAATAAAGAAATAATAATAAAAAAAAAAAACTCAACCTCAAGGGCAACGTCGATATTTATTTAATATATAGAGGATTTACCTCATCAAAGGTCATATGCCCAACTTTTGCAGTTTTATTACCAGATATTCTTTGAAGATCCCTGCCTGTGTCATATAAAAATTAATTTCACAAGCAAATCATAGCGCAATAAAATTTACTGAACAATGAACATCCACACAGGTTATCAACTGTTATGTTTTCACAAGCAAATCATTGAACAACATAACTTACTAAACAATGCACATACAGAAATTATCAACTTTTATTGTCCCTATAATATATAACCAGATTGCGCCTATATGATGTCAACTATGGTTCTTTTGACAGCCAGGGAGCTTTTTATCCCGATAAAAGAACTCACAAATATCCATAAACACAAAATCCGATCAAACCTGTTCTAATCTAACTGAGTACATTTAAAAGAGAAATCCATTGACCATTAAGCTAACCCAATTAGGTACATTTACATCTAATCCAAATATCTAATAAACCAAAGTGCATGTCAGATGAAACAAAAAGGCACACCTATCATGAAGGGCGACCAAGAATCCATCAGAGGTGCGAGAAACATCCACCTCAACGCAATCCACACGTGATTGCAGTGCAATTCTAAATGCCTCCATCTAACATAGACAGATAAACAATAGGACAAGAGTAACAGAATGTTCAGAAATACCCAATTCTCTGAAATGTCAACTAAGCAAGTGCTTTTACAATACGGTGACATACTGTATTTGGAGCAGCCTTGCTGGAATCACCTCCATGCGCACATACCAGTGGCGGTTTCTCAATCCAACCACACTTACGTGCTTGAATCTAACAAAAAGATAATAATAATAAGATACACTCGTACATACAGGCTTAACCCAAATCCTAGCTAAACCCAACAATTCAAATCTCATGACAAAAAGGTATTTCTGAAGAAACTTAAAAAAAAAAAAAAAAAGTGAGTAGTGACCTGTTGGAAATGGCGAAGGCGGAGGTGGAAGAAGAAAGGAGGAAAGAGCGCGAGAAAACCAATGAGAAGCAAGAGGCGAAAGAGTTTGTTGGAGGGAATGAATCGCGAGATTTGGCGCGACAATTTGCGGGAGAAAGCGCGAGGATTAGGGATGGTGGGGTTCTTTTTCTTCGTCGGAAAGAGAGGAAGAGTGGCCGGAGGAGGAGGAGGCCGAGGCCATCTCATTTTCTCTCCTTGGTTTGTTCTTCGGATCCGACTCGCGACTGGAGACTTCAACTCAAAGTAAAGAGTAAAATTGGGATTTATTATTAGGCTTTATTGAGCCTTCTAACTTTTGGGCCCAAATTTTGGAACACCTTTAAGTGGACTTTTGCGGATCTTACGGGGCTCATGGGCTTTATTACGCATGGTGGTATGCACAGTTAATGACTTGAAGCTCCAAAGCAGTAAGCAAAGCGAAGGTATTGAATAAAACATTTTGAGGTTATTGACACACTAAATTGGTTTAGAAATTCATCTGCACTTGTCTATTTGGGAACGTCCATACTATCCAACTCTGAGCCGTCCGATTTAAAATAGGGAAACCATATCCGAATCATCTGCGAACAATTCAATTGGGTTCTTACTAATTAGTCTGAGCCATTGGTGGTTAAAAGCCTTGATCAAAATGATTTTTACTCGGAATTTCATTTCATTTGAATTGATTTCGTAGGATTTCGTTAGACATAATTACATTAAAATTCCAACCAAATGATACTAAATCTGCTTATTTTGATAAAAAAATTTCCTATAAAATGAAATGAATTGAAATCTCACGTTAAAAAAAAAAAAAAAGATTCAGATCAGGGCCTTATGTGGTCTGACATTGGTCTAGAAAAACAGCCTATATAACTAGCAGCTTAGCCCAGTACAAATCCAAATGCATCTCTAATCGGACAAATTTCCACATACTTCAGGACTCATGAGTCAGGACCTAGCCTACGGGCTTTTTCGTTTCAAAAAAAAAAAAAAAGGAGTCAGGGCCTACACAAGCAACTCTCACCTGGAGGCTAGAGCATGACCAATTCAAAAAGTACAAGCAAGACATCAGGTCGCTGTGGCATGGCATCAATTACCAGCGGGACAACGAATTCAAATCCTGTGTTGCGCTACACACGGTGTAGCGCACACACGGGCCGTCCGATTTTGATCTGATGGATAAGGAAGCCCCGTGAAAGTAACCAGATTCCTAGGCCCGAAAAAAACAAACCGTCCGATCAAAATCGAACGGCTCGTGAGTGCGTTACACGGCGTGTAGCGCAACACCAGATCAGGGTCCCGGGACAACATCACAGAGACCAATTGCACGGAAAAGTCATGGCACAGTTTTAAAGGTAACAAAAGTACTAAACCTCTTTAGAATTTTTTATTTTTAATTATTTAAATTTATTGGATTACATTTGAAAATGTAGAAGTTCACGCCAGAAAGTAGACCCGGTCCCACATGAGTCAGCCTCAGCAGTTGGCTTGGATCCTTCCGAGCTAAGTACTTAAAAACGAGAAAATAAAATTGTGGATTAGATAATTATCATAATTTAGATTTAGATATATGGATCCTTGATGGCCAAGGATTCTTTGACTAATCAACGGAACTACACTCTACGGTGAAGGTGATTTCCCACGTTGCTTCAGTAAAAGTAAAAAATATTCATCCCCCAAAATATGCTGTAATTTTCTCCAAGGTTTACCATTACTCTTTACGTTACTTCCTTGGGAAGGAGATAATAACACTGAATTTTGAAGTGCCATTTAAAGTACTTTAATATAAAAGATATTTTCTATGGCCTTGTTTATTTGAGGAATAAGATGACATAAAATTATTTTATTCCACTTTATGTTGCCAAACACTTAGGTCCCGTTTGGTTAAGGAATAAAGAGGAAGAACTTCTCTTATTCCTCATTTAAGTTGCCAAACACTAGTGGAAGAACACTACATAAGAGGTAGAACTTATACCACCTATTTAGATGGTATAAGTTATGCAAGTGGGTCCCATAGCCAATAAAAAAAGGAATCTCACATTTCATCCCAACAATACCCTTAGCTATCCAAAGGGTGCTGCATGAAAATAGATCCCATACTCCCATGTATACTTGCTATTGGACAACTATCAAACGTTCTTGTAAATTTTTTTTATTAATTTTAGCTTTTTTTATTCATATATTTTTAGTTCTTGCAAATAATATTTAATTTATGAAGTTGCCAAATGAACTTTTCAAATGACAATATCAACTTCTAAGTCCATGTATATATTGCTTTATTGTGTGATCTATATTTCGGCTATGTAATCAATTATAAGTAAATAATTTAAATTATTAATATTTTGGGATTAAAGATTGATAATGGAAAGAGATATTATGAAAAAATAACAACAATATTATATTGTGCAATCTATGTCACTATAAGGTTATTTTGGTCTTTTGACATATACATATATATGGATATACAAACTATTTCTCAACTTTATGATATTCCTCTTTATTCCATAACCAAACACCTCATACATAACTTGGTATAAGTACTTCTACCTTCTTAAGTTATGTCACCACTTATTCCTCAACCAAACGTCTCCTTAGTGGAATAACATTACATAAGGAGAAGAACTTATACCATCTATTTAGGTGGTATAAGTTATGTAAATGGGTCCCATGATAGAAAAAGAAAGAAATCTTAGCAATCTTTCCATTAATACCCTTTCATTATATGATTTTTTGCAAAGATGACAAGGACATTTTGGTCTTTAAAAATATATTATGTTATTTTTCTTTATTCCATAACCAAACATATGTTACATAACTTGACATAAGTATTTATACCTCCTTAAATTATACCATCACTTATTCCACAACCAAACGCCTCCTATGAATATACAGCTTACCCATCTAAAAATTTCCGTAATTACTTATTAATCGAAATATATCAAGAATTATTAAATTTAAATTGTTTAAGTGTGGGTTCCATGCATTCAAAGTTGGAATTACAAATTTTAAAACTGTTTAAAGTGGGATTAGTTATTATTCTTTTTAACTCTTTTTATGATTTGTTATATTTATTGTTCATACAATGATATTATGTCTGTTACTACCAAGTCTGGTAACAAGTTTAATACAAATAAAGTAACAATAAGATCTCAAAAACAAGTGTAAATCTCTTTATTCATGATTCATGGTAGCTTTACATCAATCTCTAAAGCTAAATAATTCATAAACCCCAGAGAAATGACCTAAGAGCCGACCCCCGTTTTCCCCCAAAGATGCCTATTTATACTAGTCTAGAGGAACCTTCTAGTGACGTCAGCCCTGTCAGAGGCCGGTATGCTTGTCTGCTGAGCTGTCCCTCCTGTCTGTACGATCGTAACTGTTGTCTCCCCTCGAGGATCCCTCCTGGCTGGCTGGAGCGGGGTCTAATGACCACGCTACCCCTCTCTTTCCCCTTATCCAAGCCATTAGAAACGGGCTGACGCATTGAGTCTTCGTTTTAGGCCTTTTGGGCCTTGTCATGCCTCTCCGCCTGTTGGGCTTACTGGGCAGGTTGGTATTGAGCCCAATGAGGGGATAACTTGGGGCCTTATCAATGTCATATTCCTTTAAATCCTAAATAAGATCGTCTAAATTTGAAATTTTAATTCATTCTAATTTGGATCGTCAGATACTAAAATTCCAAAGGTCTTTTTTGATATAATCGATTCGAAAATTATGATTTTACACCGCCGCCATCAAAATCATAGTGCAATTTTAGAATTTTGATTTTGATTTGTTCAATTTTTGTTTTGGTAGGTAACGCCCGTAGGCAAAAACTTTCATTCAACTAGAATATGAATTAAGTTCAGTTACAGTTCATGAGAAAACATAAAAGAAGGGTATGTAACATTCTCATAAGACATCCTATCTAATCTCACAAAATTGGCCAATTGGTGTGCTTCCGAGTTGTTTTCTCTTGGGATATAGCAGGAAATAAAGCCATGATGCAAACGAAACATATTTAGCAGGCTAACAGTATCATTGAAATCTTGCCATGGCACTGAGTCCAGGTTAGTGCCGCCTTGTATAATTTGCTGCAGCTAAAGACAATCAGTAAAAAAGGTGCCAGTATCCATTCCAAAGTGCAGAGCAGCTTGAAGAGCCATTTGCAAAGCATGTACCTCAGTGCCAAAGGCATTTGGCAGAGGAAGCTTCTCCACACTTCACTTCATAACAGACCAGAATATCATTCATGGGTGTGTTTGGATGAGTTAGGAATAAGGAAGGAAGAAGGATTCCGGGCGGAAAAGTTAGGAAGAGTGGTATTCCGAGAAGAGTGATATTCCGGGAGAAAAAATTGTTGTTTGGATGGCGAGTTAGGAATAAGGAAGGAATAAGTTGAATTAAATAATCATTTGTCTTTTTATCTATTTGTAGTTTATTCATTTGTTTTTTATTGATATTATTAAATAAAAGAAAAGTATTAATAATGTGAATAATAAAATAAATAATAAAATAAAAATTATTATAATAATATAATATTATAATAATGTAATAATATTGTTATATAATTATTATTATTTAATATTAAAAATCTGAATAATAAATAAATAATAAAAATAAAAATTTTATAATAATTATTATCAAGGTTTCAAAATGCGGTTTTTATGATATGACGGTACAGAGTTGATTTAGCGATTCAGTGTTATATCGGTGATATAACGGAGAAAAAACGGTGTGTATAAAAAATAATCATACATTTAGTCTATCTTATAAGTTACTTGAAACTTTAAAATATAAAAAATTAACAAGTCAAAAAGCAAAATAATCAAAATTAATGTATAAAAAACTAAACAAATTAGGACTTTTGTATGAATTTGTATTTAGCAAAAAAAATTTCTTTGTAAGTTACATGACCCATCCGTTTTTCCGCCGTCAAATGCAAAAATTTTATGTTCTATCGTCGATATTTCGGAGTTATAACGCTACCGTTATTTCGTGCTTGGTTGTTGTAACGTTGATGCGTTTTGCTCCGAAAATACGTTATTTCGGTGAAATTTAAAAGCTTGATTATTATAATAATATAATGTTATAATAATGTAATAATATTATAATAATATTGTTATATAATGTGATATAATATTATTACATAATTTGAACAATAAATAAATAATAAAAATAATAATATTATAATAATTATTATAAAATTATAATGTTATAATAATGTCATGATATTATAATAATAATGTAACAATATTTATTACATAGTTATTATTATTTAATATTAATAATCTGAATAATAAATAAATAATAAAAATAAAAATATTATAATAATTATTGTAATAATATAATGTTATAATAATGTAATAATATTGTTACATAATTATTATTATTATTTAATATTAATAATCTGAATAATAAATAAATAATAAAAATATTATAATAATTATTATAATAATATATTGTTATAAGAATGTAATAATAATATAATATTATAATAATATTGTTATATAATAATGTGATATAATATTGTTATATAATGTGATGGTTTAATCAAAAAAAAGAAAAAAAAAGTGGACCGAATGCACTTCGTCCCACCATCTTTCTTCCTTCTTCCACCGATTTGTTGGAAGAAAGATCTTCCAAAAATAGAGTTTTCTTTCCACTTTTTTCTTGTGTGTTTGGATGGTCACTTCTTCCAGTAATAAGGATCTTCCTGAAAAATGTGGTATTCTCGTCCATCCAAACAGCCCCTGTGCATAGCATATGTCCAACCACCAGAACATGGAGGGCTGAAAAAACCATCAACAAAACAAGAAAAATGTGGTCCTGTGGAGAGTGGAGACAAACTGAACTCTCCATGGCACTTTTTCAGTGTGGTCCAGGTCGACAGGTCCTTGATCGACGCCGTCAAAAGCAGTGTTTTCAAATTCCTACCGGTTACCGGAAAATTCCGGTAATACCGGATACCGGAACAGTGACCGAAACGGCGGTTTCCGGTATTGTGAGACAAAATACCGGAAATTTTCGGAAAATACCAGGAAATTTCGGATTTCGGCCATCTGGCCGGTAAGGGTGCCGGTAGGAAATTGAAATCATTGGTCAAAAGAGAAGAGCATCTGTTGAATTGAATCGTGGGTCTTGCTCCAATTACTCGATTAGCATGGTTGACTTGTCCTAATTTTCCTTGCTTGGAAAGGTTCTTCGGTATGAGGTAATGTATCCAGGTGTCCAGTTAATTTTTTTTTCCACGGGAACCTTTACAAAGACAAATATTACAGGTTGTACTTAAGAAAGGAAAAGTTAACATTTATGACGGTGGTATACTCAAAGTTTCCTCCACAGGAAGGACAGTTAGTTTGTCGTATGGCCGAGCTATGGCATTTTTTTATTTGCAAATTAAAAAGAAAGAAAAAAATATTTTTTTTAATAATAAGGTTTTCACTTATTTTCAAGTTTGAATATCCACGGTATATTTTCAATCTGATTTCAAATTAACCTCCATAAATAAACAAGAGAATTCAAGCTTTAGGCTTAGGATCGGCTTTTTTTTTTTTTTTTTTTATCTCTTTCATCGTCTGTTTTGACTTTGTATATTGTACCTACCTTTTCAATTAATTTTCATTGCCGTTGGCAGCTAGCCAACAGGCCTTCGAAAAAAAATAAATAAACAAGAATTCGAAACTAACTTTTGAGGAAACGAGACAGTTCCACAATAATATTTGAGACATCGTTTATTTAATTCGCAATCAATAACCGTAAATTCACTTCACAAAATTAAAGCAGCTCACAAGACCTGTAAAAGTGTAAAGTAACAGCATTTGATTTAGGTGCCTCTTTTTATATGTCATCAAAGGCTATTCGGCATGGTGGAATGACGAAATTAGAAGAGTAAAATAATTAGATAAATACCTAAAAGAAAATTTGTCTTCATAAAATTATCTCAAATTTCTTTTCCACGATTCCAAGTTTCTAGGCCAACGTCAGTAGCTGGTAGCCGCCGCCGCCCCCCCCCCCCCCCCCCCCCCCCCCCCCCCCCCCCCAACAATACAAATATATAAATTGTATGTATTTTAAATTTTCAAGGGACCTATCACTATTCCCCAGTACAGTTGATGACTATTCTTCAGAAAATATATATATATTCGTAGAGTGGATGCTTAATCTTTGCTGAGTGGAACTGTTATTCCTTGCTTGCTAAGTTTACTTTGACTTGTCAACAAATTATATTGTATTGAACATTTCCTTGCTTGTAAAGTTGTAAAGGCGATTCGGTACAGTCAACAAGCAACAGAAAAACGATAGATGTCCGCGCTACCATGCAGCTCCTGTCTTTATTTTAGAAACAACAGAAAAACATACCCACCAACGTGTGGATAAATAATAATTTTAAAAATATTCAACTTCAACAAAAATTAAAATCAATATATATAATTAACAAAGAAAATATAATTGAATAAATATTTTTTCTTTATAATAATAATATTAAAATCATAGAGGATTAAAATTTTCCATCTGTTCGCTTTTTTTAAAATGAAAAAAATAATAATTTTTATTCTAATCAATGTTCTTTTAATTATAAATGTAAAACCAGAACCATCCAAGCAACGATATACAAGGTGGGTACATGATAGATCTATAGGTCATACACTTTTGGATCGGTACTTTTATAAGGAGGTGAGGTGTTGTTTTTGTGTCATTCATCACTGATTTACTGTATTCGCTGTATTTGGTCAAACAGATATTTTTTTATAACGTACTACTAATATTATCAGTAATTAAATTAAAATTCCAATAAAAACTTTCTTTAATTGAAGTCAATTCGGAAAGATAACAGGTTTTCAGGCAGGATAAAATAAATAAATATCCTTTTTTACTTCAAACTTAATTATAAGTTTATAACCACACAAAATATACCTTAAAGCTAAAGGAAACAACTAAAATATATTTTGAATTTTAGGTACGTTTTTGTACGTTTGTTATCTTTAACGCTTCTTAACACCCTCAGCAGGTTTCAATTATCTACTTCATGTTTTCTTAACACTCTTACCAATTTTCTTTAACGCTTCGTTTTTTTACTGTCCATCCTCAACTTAATTATTTCTAGTACTCCTGTATTTTCTACAAAGTTTATTAGTTAGAATGTCACACTCATCTAATTAATGGACGATTAATCAAAGATGAAAATCAAATAATTACGTGAACAATCTTTTTTATTAAGGAAAAGTACAAAAATTAGAATATGTCAAATTCAAAATTGACAAGAAATCAAACGGAAATGAAACAAAAATCCGAGTCAAAAATTGAAGAAACAAACAAATCCGATAAACCCAACTATAAATTACTTTTATAATATCAATTATCAATACCGTTACCATATTGAACCGTTACGATTTAGGAAGCTTCATTTCGAAGGAGCTTGATTATTTACGGTCGTCACCTCGTAACTTTCATAATAACGTAACGGCACTTAGATGCAGACGAAATTTTCTTTTCAAGCAGTTCTCCAATTTGGACCAGTCTCAGACTCTCATGCCATGATAATAATAAAGAAAAAGATCAGTCTATAGTAAATGACCAAAATATCCTCGTTTCCTTTCTATAAAGTGGTGACCGTTTTGAGCTTCTCTCCACACAACCATTCAGCAATCAATCAGTGTACTAAAAATTTAAGAGCAACAGCGAAAGAAAGAAAGAGAGACAGATGAGCTGCTTTAGCATGAAGTCCTTAGCCAAGGTTCTTCCGACGACATCAGCTTCATCTTCTGAGGAAGATAAAGGAGAGCAAATAAAGATAACAAAAAGAAAGGAAGACGAAAAAAATCGTAAAAGAAAGGAGAAGAAAGAACGAAGCAATCTTGATGCAGCGGCCGCAACCACGCCATACTTCGCTTTCCATACTCGTCCCGGCCTTCTCTGATTTATTATCATTTATTTATATATTTATTGTGGGCTTGTAGCATGAGACCGTATTCGAATTTCAAGAAGATCACCAAATATCCATTGGATTTGTAACACAGTTAGAATGTCACTCTAATATCAGTAGTACTCTTCTTTTGTTTATTTCAATTCATGTAAATAACGTGAGTAAAGCTTGCTTTTTGTGATGTTTGCACAATTTATTAGGCTGTGTGCGGATGCAAAATTATTATCATCTATTTTGGAGTATTGTGAATTAATAGGGATTGACATAATATGCATACTTGTCATTGACAATATCCAAAATTTCAAAAATTACTCGATACATTTTAGTTTTTTGAAAATTGTTTAAATTATAGATGTATTGTAACATCATATGAATTATGATTATTATTTTGTGTCAAAATTTAAAAGTCATCTGGTACTTATTAAAATGGTTAGAATTATTAAACTGCCTGAGGAATGACTAAAAATCAGAAGTTCAAATTATGTTGTATTTAATAAACACTCCATCTAAACGATGGAGACTGTACTTAAAAAGAATTTTGGGAGGTATTCTATTAGATGATATATTAACCGTTGGTTTCAATTAATCACTATAGCAATTCAGTGTTTTTTCAAAGGTTCCGATTTTCTTTTTTGAAAATGCTTAATATATAGAAGCTACCAAGTGCAAAGTTCGAAGTTATTTCAATTGACAATGCATCAAGAATTATGAAATTAAATTGTTTAATGCACGTGCGTGGTTAATCACCTGCCTTCAAAATGGGGATTCTGATTAATATACTAAATCGTTTAATGTGTGGATTAACTTCAAAGTGAGAAATAAAAGTTTAACCTTTCAGGTGGGTGACCGGCATACTAAGGCGGTGGTGGGATTGCCTCAGCGTGGGACACAAAATAAAAATCTCGTGTATGCCGATCTAATCGTTTGTAGAACAGCTTGAGGGTCGATTCACAGGGACAGACTATTCTATTATTCAAACTCTTACCCTAATTAATCAATCTAGTTTTGGATTCCAAGTTGCAAAGAAGGTTTAAATGGTTCAATCAAATGGAGAACAATTTAAGGTCCTAAATTAGCAGTTCAGAAATTAGGGATTCGATTTCAAACAGATTAGGTTTTAGGGGGTCAAGTTGTTACTTTTATCTACTCAGTCCCGTCTCAAGCGACCGTCTTGCTTTCGTAGGAGGTTTGCTTGAGAACCTGGGTCGGTAGAACTTCAGACGATTGGTTTGTTTCTAGGGTGGCACAGACAACCGGCCTGTAATCCAAGCATCTCGCCTAGTCTGACGATGGAGACATGCATATTACCTTACCTTTACTCGATAATTGTGTAGATTAATGTCTTTAATTGACTTTCCTTATTCCTAACTTTCGTTGGCCAAGTAATATCAATCAATACACTTCATCTCCTATACAACCTAAGTTTCAACTTTCGTTTCTTGGCTTAAGCGTTATAGGTTTATTCTTGGATCTAAGACATCCCTCAACTCTCGTTTGTTGGGATTAGACTTCACCGTTTTCGGTTCTTGATCTAGGTCTCACCTTTCGGCTGTTAACCGTCTAATTGGTTTGGTACAATTGAAGTGATCTAGGTTTGGTTGGGCTTAATTCCTATCATTCAAGTGCAGCTACTACTTGACGAGACAGTACCAAATCTGCCTAGCACAATTCAAAGATATCAAGTAATGAATCTAAGCGCAAGAGATAAAACACAAGAGATCAAATAGAAACTAATTAAACATGCAAATCCAACTAAGTAAACAAGTTCACAACTATAGCCCCATTTAACCACTCTACTCTAAAGAATTCATAGTTAAACAAGCACATGTATCAATCAAAAACAATACAAAACCAAAAGAATAGAAATATTACAACCAAATCAGATCGAATCCTTCAGTTTCTGGCTCTGTCTACTCGTCAGGCGGGTAGCTTGGATTCCAGGCTGACCACCTGGACTCCTGGGTTTGAAACCCTAACTGCTTCGGTCTAAAATTATCCTTTCTTGATTGATGCGAGTTCTCTGTCTCCTGGCACTTATATAGGCATGAAAATAACTTCCAGGGATAGAGAAACTGCTCCTAAGTCGGTCAGAACGTGGCAGAAAGTGGGATGGAGTCGGTTGTCAAGAATAATTGCTCCCCCAGTTTGCCAGTCTGAACTCCCAGTCTGCCAGTCTGAACACTCTGTTGGGCTGACTTTAGGTGGTTTTGTGTAGAATTGAGTCCATTTCGTTGATTGTCCTGTAAAATCACACAAAACTATAGCAATACCTAATTTCTAATCTATATTAATGAAAGTAAGCTAAAAATACATATATTCAATCATAATTTGGGTCCAAAACTAGTCAAAAATCTAGAATGAAATCAGCCTAACAGTGGGATTAATTGTAATTACATTTTTGTTATTCCTTTTCTTATGATTTTTGGAATTGAAAATTAAAGTTGTGACGAATGGATCAAGTCCTATCCTTAAAGTCACTAAATACGACCATCGATTTTAAATTAATATTTCTCTCTAATTTCAACTGTCTAAAACTCTTATATATATTTTGAAATTTTTAAAGGTTTAATTTGAAAATATAGAAACAGTCTTAAGAATCATGCTATTTCACATCTGCTGCCATCGAAGGCAGACATTTCAAATTAGATCAGAAAAAATTTCCTCCTTCATATATAGTATAGTATAATTTGAGAGGTTTGATTTTGATTCGTACCTCATCACTTAAGCTAAAAGTAAAAGAGTCGAATAATATCACCATAACATGTACAACTGAACATCTAATGAGGAGTAACATGAGTTGAGGACTCATCAAACCGTCGGTAATACGAGTCACCACCATGGGGTTGCAATTTGCTCGATTTAACCTGAACTCTCCCATGACATTTTTTTTAAATTTTTAGTACGGTTCTTGATCAACTCCGTCAAAACTCAAAAGAGGAAGGAGCATCTGTTAGATTGTGATTTGTGGCTGTGGGTCTTGCTCGGCTGACATGGTTTGACTTAGTCACCAATAAAATAATTGGGAGTTTAGCATTGTAAACTTATTTAATATCCTTGCTGGGAATTGGGAAAGGTTCTTTGGTACAATAATTATCTCCGCTCCAATATAGCACGTGTCTAATTTGAAATTTTACCATATGCACCTTTACAAAGAGAAATATTACATGTTGCCAAAGAAGCAGACAAATATTTCACTGTTTCAATAGACTTGCTTAGTGGAATCTTTGGCAAGTGAAATTGCCAATCCTTGCTTGCGAAGCTTGTTTTGACCTATCAACAAAATTATAACTATATAAATTTGGAGGGTCGTGACTTCCGCGTGAGAGGCCACTTTTACTGTGGTAAGCACAGTAACTCATCTGCACCGTTCATTTCTCTTCGCTTAATCGCATCCGTCCATCGCAGCAACAAATGCAGAAGCCCTACCTCTCTCTCAGGGAAGTGATTTGGGCACCACTTAAAAGTGATACAACACCACAAAAACTTTTCAATGACCATTATACCCTTTCCCTCTCTCAACTGAACGCTTCGCACCACACCTCTATTTTTGAAAACCCAACTCAATCAATTAATGGTTCCTCCCGTATCAGATCCGACTGACAGCGGATTCAGATCCGCTAATGATTCCGGCCATCGCAGCTGCCAAGTGAGGGCTCGTTAGCGTCGTGATGCCGAGGAGAATACGATGGTGGGGTTCACTTCCACTACATCTTCTCCATTTGTTCAAAACAGCTCCATCTTCATGTGTACTTTTGCCGATCTTCCCCGACAAAATTCCGGCGATCGGAGCCACCACAGGTTGCAAGGTTGGTTTCTTTGTAATCACCACTAAGAGGAGAGTACACTAGTGTATTTAATTTGTGCCAAAGTACTTTGGATTGCTGTGGGGAACATAAGTTTAGAAGCAACAGAGAAATGTTGCTGTTTTTCAATTCAATCCATCAATTTTCCAACTCCATGCCCTAGCAATTGGAACAAGCAAAAGTAGTGAACTTAGGGCCATTTGATTCATAAAAGTGCCAACAACAAGTGAGTAGGCTCAGTTTATTTCAAATCTATTCAAATCAGTGGGGCAACTAAGGGGTTTGTTGCAGCAAATTGAATGTTGGAAGCAGTACAAGCTCGGTTTTGGTTTGAGTAGCAGTTTTGAGGCACAATTTATCACCATTTGCTTTACAATTTTGGTTCAAATTTAAAGTAGTTACAAACTACTACCATCAAAGATCATAACAGCAATTTAGATATAGACTGATTTAGCACTCACAAGCTTAATTACATATCAAGCTTTAAAAGCTATAAAAAAGGCTAATGTCAAGCTTTAAAAGCTATACAAAAAGACTAACAGTAAGCTTACAGTAAAGAGATTTTGTGGGGGAAGTCAAATGAAAAAAGTTGGGACTTGGGAGTGTGCCTTTTGAAAGAAATAAAGTTGGGTTTTCAAAAATAGAGGTGTGGTGCGAAGCATTCAGTTGAGAGAGGGAAAGGGTATAATAGTCATTGAAAAGTTTTTGTGGTGTTGTATCACTTTTAAGTGGTGCCCAAATCACTTCCCTCTCTCTCACACACAACCTCAGCCGAAAGAAACCCTCTCTTCCTCTTCTCCATCTCTGATCACCTCTCACCCCTCTCTTCTTTCTCACTCGCCCCAGCCAAGGACCCCACCTTCATTGAGAGGGGTCAGTCAAGGACCCCACCTCCATCTTTGATCGCCTCTCACCCCTCTCTCAAACCAGCCTCGATCATGTGGCGGAGCGGTATGAGACTATGAGAGAGTAAGAGAGTGCGCATAGTTTTCGGTTGCTGACGATCTGCCCCAACCCTGGTCTCAACACCGTCAAATCTCGAGGTTCTTCTCGATTTTATCATGTCTGTCAACATGTTGTTTTTCCTCACTTTCTTTGGTTCTGCTTTGGTTAGAGAAGACAATCTCTCCAGATCTCCCACCATCCCATCTCCCTTTTTCTTTTTTTTCTCCTCAAAGCTCTGGACGCCTTTTACCTCTACTCTTCTCTCTTTACCTTTTTTCTTTTTTTTTTATGGAATTGTTGGAGGTTGCTTTCCTGATTTTTTTTTTCTCTAGGCGCCTCTTACTTTGTGTCTTTTCTCTGACCCATATTTAGGTAAGATAATTTTCCTTTTTATTTGTATAAAATTGTTAGATTGATGGAGATTGTCTTCTCTGACTTTCCTTTTTCCTTCTTTTGTTTATTTTTACTGATATTAGGTAGAGTGCTATTTAGGAATTATAAGTTTTTCTCTTTACACTTAATTTATTACTTACACACTAAACATGACAGCTCAATTTTTGAACTTTCATACAAATTACACTCTTAATTGCCGTAGGAAATTTAGATTCCAAATTTGATGTCTTTTTTGCATCCCTTCTCTCTGAACTTATTCTTTCTTGTAGGGAGCACATGTGTGAAGAAAATATTGGGTGATATGATGCTCATTGCAATTGGACTCAAGAGAGAGGGATTTCATGCCACGCTCTAGGTTTGATTTAGTTCTGCGCCCTGGGTTCATCCAATTGCTTGGGAACAACAATGGTTTGAAACAGAGAGCGATGCAAATATGCAATAACAAGTGCTATCAATCTAGAGACAGTAAATTAATACAAGGATGACACTTTGGTGGGGATGCATACTAACGTGGTGGCAGATCAGCTTCTAAAAGGTCTCAATGGACAGCCCAGAAATGGGATCACCTTATCTTTCCATAATGAGGCTCATGTGTTCGATTCGGTTTCTTCTTAGAAGTTTCATTGTATTCTTAATTTATTTTCATATTTTGATGTTCTATATTCATGTTCATATTCATCGTAAACGAATTGGGATGGTCCAATTAAGTTGTCTTAATTAGGGTGCTCTTGCATAAATTAAACATCTTATTACAGCAATGCCTGATTAACTGTCAAAGAGTGTTTCATTTTCTAATTAAGGCTTGGAACATTTGATCTCATCAGTGTGAAGGTAACCATGTGTGACTTAGTCTTATAGCTTAATATCCACCAAGTTATTTTTTTGTTTCAGCTGGATTTCTTTTACTGGAGTCGATTAATAGATGTTGGGGGTCAAGATGAAAAATGCATATGATATAATTACTGAACATATTTTAATGAGAGGTTGGCACATTAAATAGAAAAAAACGATATTCCTTTGGTAACTTTTATTGGTATATATCAGATGAGAAGCAATAAAATTTCAATTTCAAATTTTGATTTTTTTCGTTTATGATAGAACTTTTGCCTACTGAAGTGGTGTCTTATATTTGCATTAATTATAAAAATTTTATGTTCATGGATATGCTGCTGTAGAAGAGAGATGGATTTTTCCTTTTTGGCAATCCATCAGCTCAGTGAGTGGATTTTGGTGATTAGGTCAAGTCCTAAGAGAATCATTTTCCAATTTGCTGTTTTATCTGCACAAACCATAATTTACAATATGACAATACAGATAGCCTCTCTCAAATCATTTTAGTTTGTAGCATGGTGGTTTGAATTACTGATGCAAATGGAGTTGGTCGTGCTTCAGCGAATTGTTAAAGGTTTCTTTCTATTCTTATTTTTTATTAAGTTTGTGTAATGTTTAATTTTCTATTTTTTAAATTATTACAAATATTTGAAGGAAATAGATGTTGGTACAATGAAATATTGTCTAATTACCATTTCACTAAACATTTGACGCACAGAGACAATCAAGTCTATTTTAGACAGTTCCAAATTTGGATATAGGGATAGCTGTTCCTTGACAATTACCAATTATTAACCACAATAAGTAAGATAATATAATCACTGTCAATGTTTCCTTTAGTTTGTATGAATTTGTACCGATTCAACCTCTTTGGTGTGAAGGTTTGCACCTATTAGACTGGACTCAGGTGCGAGTTCACATAGTGACTGAAAATGATGGTACCAAGGCCTTTTACTATTGGTGAGCTTATTAATCTCTTCATTTTTTTCCCTTTTTTCATTTCAGTTGTTATTTCAAGATGTGTGCGTATGATTTTTTTTTCGATTCTTGGAAACAGATTTGAATATATTTGAAATTTTTGGCCTAGATTAGAAGGCAATGAGTAATTAATGGTATTGATGTTGCGTACCAGTATTGGTCATCCTGATTATTGTAATGTGTTATTCTCATTTATTTAGATTATTAGGATCGAGGCTATGAGATCTTGCATTTAATTTCATTAGTTGTTATTCTAATTTGTATGATCACACTCAATTTTCAAATAGTTTGGCACTTGGACCACATGCTGATAAATCTTAAACATTGCACGCCCTTGGAAAAAGAGAAATAAGAGCTAAACATTACAGAGAAAACTTTGCAGCTTAACACTAACAATGATTTTTTTTTGTTATAAATAATAGACGATTTCAATTAAATTTCTTTTTTGTTATTTAAATAATTTCAAAATTTTCCCTCTTATGATGGATGTTAGTTTTGTAGCGGACCTTTGTGTTAGAAACATTCATGATTTTTTGTTTCCCTTTTCTTTTAGTGTATCCATTTTTAGTTTTGTCCTTTGCAGGAACTATGTTTTGAGAAGAAAACGAAGAAATAAGATTGTGCATTTTATTTTCTTAATATCATTCACAAATAATCTTCGACATTTGATAGAAAAAAAAAAATGAATCGCGCAACGCGCGAGATTCGATCTAGTAAAATTTTAAGTCTTTCCTTGTCTGTCAAGGTGCTTTGGTCCGGTCAAAGAGATAACAAAAATAAGGACACGTGTCCGTTCCACGAAGCACCTTAATTTAGTTAGTTGTGGTGCTTCTGATATTTTCCAAACACCCAAGCATGTCACAGAGATCACAGTGATCATCCAATGAATTGACTATACATTAATCAACAAGATCATTGTAACATCCTGTTATAATCCAATATTTTTTTTTCTAAAAATATTTTACAAGTTTCATGGTTTGGTTATTCTGTGTTTCTATTCCTCGTTTAGTTATCAGAATATTTGATTGAATTTGCATTTATGCAAGCTCATTTATTTAGTGTTTGCTATGTAGGATCATATAGGTCGGACAAAACTAATTCATACTTAATTCCATATTGCTTTCTTAAATTTTAGTTTCATATTTTGCTTCCTTCTGTACTACCGTATGGAATCACCAAATGGAAAATACAGGATATATTTGTATTCAAACATGACCCCCGTATAACTTCCTTATATTGTTACTATTTATCACTTCTTGTTTGATTGGTTCAACAAATGAGTCGGTTATTATTCTATATGATCCAGTCGGTGTAATCTATTCGTTTCATTTCTTCTTTTGTTCATAAATTTCCGATATATTAATTTTCAAAAGGAGCCAATAAATAAAGTCGGTTAATCCAAAAGTTGGTTTTTACATTTCCTGTTCGGTTATTAAAACCGAACCACTTTCCTCTATTCCCAAATATATAATCCTGACTAATCATATTCCTTTATTTCTGAATGGTTCAAAGAAACAAAATAACCGGTGGTCCAAAAAGGCATCAATTTCACCCTTTCTAATTCCGATTCATTCTCCTTGGAAATACTTCCTCTGATATTTTTATTTCCATGTGCAATAACCTATTTCCACTTTCTGAAAATTGTTCATTCACTTTGAACTGAAGTTGGCGCAGAGATTTTCTTGTTCGTGCTTGAGCGGTATATTCATTTACTCTTTCTTTCTAATCTTATTATGTATTTATTTATTGAATTGTTAGACCAAATTGTCCATCATAACTGTTAACTACCTTTTCTTCGATTCTCTCTTAGCAATATATAAAAATCTTTGGTCTATCTTTTGTTTTGAAATGAGAAGCAACGTTGGATTTTTATTTCCATTTCATATTCTATATTCAAATTATATTAAGTACAGAGCCTTCATTGTTTATAATTACTTTTATATTTATTAAGTATTTCGTCTAATTTTTGGAAGTACTTACAGTATATTATGTTAGACATTCATTCCTTTTCTAGTTGGTTTAGAAAACTTATGTATAATCTTTTTATTTTGTTAAATATAATATTTTCGGTCAAAACCTTGGTACGGTGTTGATAGATTTCTTTATTGGATTTCAAATTATCTTTGTTACTATTTTACTACTTACTTTGCATATATATTATTTCTTATTCCTGTCCTTAGTTTCTTCTTTGACAGAACTTAAAGTGAATTCTTGTCCGCATCCATAAAGATTCTTGATATGAAATTAGTTTCAAGTTTTTCTTATAAATTAAGTTGAGAATTTCGGATAGGAGGTAATCTGGTCTTTATTATTATTTTAGTCAAGAATCACGGACTAGGGGCTTATGCAAGGTAATTAATTAATACTAAATTAAACATTGTTGTTAATTGATTCTAGGAGTAGAAAATTAGACGTTGAGAATCCTAACCGCTTGGGAGTTGGTTCCGACGATCATCTCAAATTCTTCGTTCCTCTTATGAGGTGCGGATCCTGGTTTGATGTGAAATTATTTTTCTATATATATTATATAGTTATAATAAGGATTATATGTTTTGTTTCCCTTTATATTTTAATCGATATTATTTTATATAGTGCATAGTTACATTTCTATTAATAGTTATTATACAGTTTACTTTATGAGAAAAAAAAGATAAGTGTAAATAAAGATCATGTAGTTAGTATGCATGGTTTGGTCATATAAATGCATTTGCTTATTGGTTAGTATCAATAGAAAACACCATAAAGATTATTTTATGTAAAGTTTATTGTGAATATTAATGAGTAAAGACAGTAGATATTAAAGTGGTAAATTCTAAGTGGAAATGATCAATGTTAAGTGAAAGTGGAAAATGTTAAGTGGAAGTGGTAAATATTAAGTGGAAGTGAATGATAACCGTTGTACCAGGCGTTTGGCTTGGGTGCTCTAGTACTAGCGCGCTCCCCAGAAGATATCCGTTCGCGACGGGTAAGTGGGCTTCTTGGGATAGTGGATAAGGTCAAACTAGTGGGCCTGGTAAGTGGGGCGTGTTATCAAGTGGAAATGAAACTAATATTATCAAGTGGAAATGAAACTAATAATATCAAGTGGAAATGAAACTAATATTATTAGTAGAGATTTGTAAAGTCATTTATTTTGATATTGATTTATTAAAAATTACCATCATTATAGTAAAGTGGATATGTTAGAAATCATGGGCATTCAGTTATTGTCGTTTTATTGTCATATTACTGAGTTATTAAATTTCACAAATCTCCGGGCTGGAACTGAATACTGCACTGGGAGATTATTTCAGTCTCTCATCCGTTTTCCATTTTACATGGGTTCCAGGTATTGAAGACGATGTATTAGAGCTATTGTAAGAAAAGTGAGGAAAGAAAGTGGGTCAAATAAATGCCACTGATTGTAATGTTTGCTTTTATATAGTTACTTTTGATACATTGACTAGCATGGGAATCTCGTTTTTAATTCGCCATGTTAGTCCTTGTCATTTGTCAGACTCTTTTATTATTGAATAAATAGTTTTGTGGCAATTTATGTGTAGATTATTGGTATGTATGTGATGTTTGTTTCGCCTTACGTAGAAATACGCGGCGGGTTGTCGAGATGCACTTGTGAGTCGTCTAAAAGTGACTCGGGGTGTGACAATCATCAAGATGAATCTATGTAAATCAGATTATTATGTGAACAATCTTTTATATTTATTTATACCTTTATAAAAAGTTAGCTTTTTCGAATAAACTGTTCTTCCCATGAACAATGATGAACAGTGCTTTTGATTATATGTTCTTATTTCATGCAGTTTTTGGTAAAATATCTTTTGTTGTACATTAGGATATTGTCTCCCACAGGCAACATAATTTCATACACAAACACACTACATTGATTTTGATTTTATGTGGAATCAACCGTATAATGTGTGCTTTATAGGGTCTGTATTGTGTAAATTAATGCATTGTACGGTTAGCTACATGGTTCAGTCTATTTCTAAACTATAATTTCTATATAGTTTCTTTGTTGTAATTTTTGTGCAATTGAGTGTGTTGCTACTTAAAGTGAGAAATGTAGTGGCCCGTTTAAAATAACCACATATGACTGATTAGATTATAACACAATAGATCTTTTCAATTCTATCTCTCTCCGTGCCCAATCGACACCACTTCATCACCCAAACACAAAAAGAAAGAGAGTCAGAAAATAAAATTCTCAATTCTCCGATTGTCGACAAGCTAGCCGCAAGCTCGCAATGGTCGACTATATAAAAACTGTTCTCCGCTTCACACGAGAAGTCGATAGACATCCGTCTTGAATATCTTCCAATCCAGTTCCCCCTTCTCTCTACTTACCCACTCTCACCCAGTGCGTCGGCCAACAAAACGCTCGATTGTTTTTGGCACCGCACTATTGATTTCCTAATCACTGCAACAAAAGGTCGATCTCTCTAGGGTCCATCATCTATCCATGGCGGAGAGTGGGTGCGCCTGCAAGCTGAGACCGTCGAGAGCTTTGATAGGAGCAAAACCATGACAAAGCCGACAAGACCCATCTCAACCCTCAAGTATTAGAGAGATGGCAGCCGGATTGAAGTACAATATGCTCCCAGATAAGCCCTAACTTTGCCACATCAGCTTGCCAACCTTGCCAGAACTACTCACCAAGACCAGCATGGAGACTTTACAATACTCCCTCCAAATTTAATAAATCTAGAAAAAACACTTAGCAACAAATTTTTTGAAAGAATAGTTGAGGGTGAGACTGAATAACACTAACTTAAGATAGTTGCTTCAACACTTCACTGCTGGATTGAATGCAAGTTCCGCAATGGGCAATGGCAGGAGGCAAAAGATATCAAAAACAGTGGGGATCACAAACACAAAAAAAGAAAAGGGCAGGGGGGAAACAAAAATGTCATAGATTGAAGGAAAGAGACTTATCTTGGGTGTTATTCTGCTCAATCATCATCTCCAGCCAACATTGGTGAAGCTGCAACACAGGTTTTCTCAATCGGGAAAGAATGTCTTTGTTCAAATCAATTAAGGACTGAAGAGCTCGGTGGTGGTTAAATTGGTGGAACGGATGGTCCATTGCGCATTTACATTTCGGGAAAAAAAAAAAAAAGACAAAGGGGTCTGTATTTTCTTTTACAAGTTTATTTGTTGAGATTTGGAATATGTCAAGAAGAACTAAAAGTTCATATTAGATAGAGCCCATCTAAATTAAAAAGTAATAATTTTTTTAGTATATATATATATTTGAAGAGTTGGTAAATATGATTGTATTCTTTTAAAAAAAATCAATTAAACCATATAGTAAATTCTTTTAATGAAAAAAATAATTTAATAGCGTCCATTTATATTGTAATATCATAACAAAACTAAAATTGATATATTTATCACTTCTTAAAGTTATGTATTTGTGATGGCTCCTTAACAGAGTTACTAGGTTAAATAGCCTCATATTTTCCAATTTATGAAATTTTGTTTCTTGTCTTGATGAATTTATCTTTTAATTCCACAAAATTATAAAATTTCAAATTTTGAATTTTAAAATTTGAGAGATGTAAGGCTGATTTTTCCCCAAAGTTCAAATACCTGTATTTACTTCTCCTTTGTTCTTAATTTTTATAGTGTAATAACACCTGTATAATTTTTATCTATCTTATATATATTATTATAATGAGTGTCATCATTACGTATGTATAACCGAAACTCTCCTGGAAATAATATAAACTAACTCATAAACACCGCCATAACTATGAAGTATGAATCGAGATCTTATGCCGCGCGGCAAGGGTGCAGCACAGGATCCCAACCATCCAATGGATGATGGGTGCACCGTGAATAATACCAGATTGATAGGTCCGAAAAAAATTAATTGTCGAGATCATATCGAACGGCTCGGATCACTGCGCCTCACACTTGCCGCGCTACACAAGATCCGGATCCCATAACTATTGTTTCCGGCGGAGCCGACACTGAAAAATCTAGTTTTAAGTGAAAAAATATACAAAAGTAATTATGTTACGAAACGTCGAATTCAAAATAGGCAATAGTACTCAAGCGGACAGAAAAATAAAAAAATAAAAAATTCAAGTCAGACTTTATTACTTTGGGTTCTAAAGTTAAGAAAACAAACAAGCCCTATAACCCTACTATCTCTTACTTTAATTTTATATTATCACTACCGTTATTATTTTGACCGTGCTGAATTTTTTTTTCTTTTTTTTTTTTTATATATATTGAACCGGGTGTTCAAGCTTCCTTCCGAAGGAGGTAACAGATAATATACAGTTTTCACACCTCGTATATAGCTTTCATAAATAACGTAACATAATTTATAGACGCAGACAAACTTTCCTATCTAATGACTAAAATGTCCCCAAATCCTCCTTATAAAGAGGAGCTCCTTCTTTCTCTCTACATAACCACTCATCAATCAGTGAAGTAAAGATCAGTGAGTTGCCAAAAACAGAAAAATCTGAGAGCAACAGCAAGAGAAAAAAGAAAGATGAGCCGCTGTTTCAGCATGAAATTCCTAGCCAAGGTTCTTCCGATGACGTCATCATCATCTTCCAAGGAGGAGAAAGGAAAGCAAGAAAAGATAACAAACAACAAAGAAGAAGAAAAGAATCGTAAAAGAAAGGAGAAGAAAGAAAGAAGCAATCTTGATGCAGCAGCCGCAACCACACCGTACTTCCCTTTCCATGCTCGTCCCGGCCTTCGTTGATCAACTATAATTTATTTAGTTATTTACTTCTTTTTTTTTTTGGGTTTGTGGCCGGTTTGAAGATATTGGAGTGTCATGAATGAATAAATGGATCAAATATTAAAATATTGTCATGAAGATCAGCAGATACCCCCTTGGAATTGTAGCACACATCTTAGACTTATAATAGTGCCACACCGCAAAGTATTCTTCGTTTTTTGTTTCTTTTAATTGTATTTTCTCAGTTCATGTACAAAACGTGAGTAAATCTTTTTTTTTTTTTTATGTTATAACACCATCAATCAAGTGAAGAACAACTCAAGGACTTGCATGTGCAGCGTGATTTATAAATATTTTGTTAAATTACTAATGCTGTTGTCCACAACACGTGCTTAGCTAGAGCTGGCAATTTATTTTCAGTTGTTCTTTGTGACAAATTTTGTTTCCCTTCCTATTTGTCCGAATGGATTGACATCAGCTTAATCAAGACCACACGTAGAACATAATTCATATATTAAGTTTCATTTTTAGAAAGAACAAAACAGATTTTGAAAAATCATATAAGAATAAAAAAACTATCAAATAGCTCAAATATTATCACAAGAGTTTTTTTAAGTATATCGTTCACTTTGAATGAGTTTTGGATTAAAGCTGAGTTGTTCGATCTAGTGGTCTGACTTTATTCCGTCAATCACGGAGAACATTTATTTTCAAATTTCTTATAACAAAATAGTTGGAAACCAACCTTGAAAAATGTTTTGGATTTATGTTACATAAATTATTATTCAGTCAGTTAAACTATGGAATTCGACATGGATAGTTAGTAATTCCGTTATTTTTTTTTTATAGAAAATGGGTAGAATCATATCTCTCTAATTATATATATATAAATTAGCTAGCTAGTGGACAAAAATGAACTTCATAACATTCAGAATGATGTGGTTCTTGGTGTTAGAAAAAAAAAATAACAACTTTCAACCACGGGAATATACGAATAATAATTAAAATCAAATAAAATATGATTAATTGGAGAAATCAAGTTTTAATGTTACGCACATGTAGTAGCATCGTATTAACTCTTAAGAATGAAGTTATCCCAGTTAGCATAGTTTTAATAATTAAAATAGGAGAAAGTTTCTTTCTTATTTTTCTAGGTACATTCGTATGTTACATGGTACATGCTCCTGATTTCTTCTCCTTGTCTCCTTGCTGATGTCACTGATTTTTTTACGTAGATTTTCAATAAGTAAAAAGTAAAAGATGCAGTCCTTTCTAGTGAAGTTCGCTTAGGGTTCTCCAATCGTGCGTGTCGTGTCGTGTCGTGTCAAACACGATCGTGTTAGAGTCTCGTGTCGTGTCGTGTTGACACGAACTATTTTTGTAATCGTGTCGTGTCGTGTCGTGTTAAATGGTGAGGATAGGCAACACGACACGCATTCTGACACGACACGACTAACACGATCGTGTCGTGTCGTGTTGACACGTCGTGTTAGTCGTGTCAAATCGTGTCAGATTATTTATTATTTTTAAAATTAAAAAATATTAAAAAATTAAAGTAAAGGAAAAAAATACTAAATAATAATTAAATTAGAACAATATGAGTCAAAGGATGGTAAATAATATGATATAGTATTATAAATTGAATTTAAAGTATTAATTTTATTTAATTAATTAACATTAATAATTAAATTTGTATTAATGTGTCGTGTTAATTCGTGTTCGTGTTGTGTTCGTATCGTGTTGCGTATCAAATCGTGTCGTGTTGGATCGTGTTAAACTTTCTAATATCCCAACACGACACGATTATGACACGACACGATAACACGATCGTGTCGTGTCAATTTTATATTCGTGTCGTGTCGTGTCAACACGCACACCGTGTCGTGCCAACACGATCGTGTCGTGTCATTTTGGAGAACACTCTGTTCGCTTTGACTAATCAACAAAGTTACCCTACTGGCGTGCTTGTTTGTTAAGGTTGCTTCAATTTAACCAATAACTATTCTCGTGACTTTTTCTATTTTTCATTTCAAGTCATTTTCCAGCCCTTCCCAGGCTCCGAGAGACAACTTAAATTTCCACCGGTTTTTATATGGCTGCCCAAAAGTTTTTAAGATGAGTGTTTCTAAATTAATATACTTTTTAGTTTGAAAGGACACAAAATTTGGATATTGAAAATTTGTTATGTGGCAAGGTTTGGTATGTGAATGTGATGTTTTTGCCTCAAAGGATAAGAATTTGTTTTTCCGTTACTTGAATGGTAACGTACATATTCCATAAGACAAATGTGAGTAAGAATTATTTCTTATCAACTCTAAAAAAACAAGAATTATTTCGTATCATTCATCTATAAATTAATTAACCTGCTTCTTCGCATCATTTTACATATAATACGGAAATTTATACTATTTAGCGCTTTCTATCACAAATATTCTATCGTTGGCTATTAACAAATCTCATATAGTGAAAAAGACAAGAATAAAGCATATTGATTAGTAGAAAGGTCAACATTTTTTAAGTGGGTCAATCACGAAGAATGATATTTAGTTATTTACAACCGAATGAAGAAAAACTACCATCTTTCTTACCAATAAAAAGGAAAGGTTGTTTATATAGGCCTTTACTCCATGATGCTTTGCCCATTAATTGCCTTTACCCAGCTTACATGGGCCTTTTCTCTTGTCTATAAGACGAACCAAGTTGAGCTTCCCCATATAATCAATAAAGCCATCAATAAAGCCATTAATTATAATTATAATGAAGAAGTCCATAATGATGAACAAGTTCAATCTGCAACGTTGGATTGGGATCCTTGGGACCCTAGTAGTACGAACCCTCATAGTTCACAACAACAACAACAAATGAATTATGAATATAATAGTAGTGCAAATGTTTGGCCATCTTGGGAACAACCAGAGGGCAGTAGTAGACAACAAGAAGAAGAAGAAGAAGAAGAAGAAGAACAAGAAGGAGACAAGAAGAAGGAGATATAGAGCAACTTGACGAGGCATACGACCGTGGGCCGGGTAATGAGTCGGCATATGCCACAGGCGAGGACTTCACTGACGAAGAGGCAGGATTGTGGCCGCACCCCAATTGTACACTCCCTGAGGGTGAGTAGTACGAAGATCCTACAAATATTTACAAATTTCATTTATGTTAGACATTCAATTATGGCAAAACAAATGTACAGACTATAATTATTAACAGAACTCATAAAGATTTATTGAAAATTTACTATCTCGCAAAAGATCGAGATAAAAAGCCGGAACAGAGTCCCCCGTGGCATCCGGAAATAACATACAACAGATAACCTCTAGCACCAATGACCGTGTGTATCTGTCAATCTGATCCGTATCGTCTGGATTGAGGACAACATTCTTCCAAATCTTTCGCAGCTTCGTAAATTTAACGCAATGTTTTTTCCTGCATTTCAACTTTATTGCCAGAATAAAACATTAAGTTTATTATAAAGTACACAATAAGTTTTACAATTTTCTTACGTTCTATTTTTTTCTCGGAAGCAATCTTCAACTTCCTCCTCTGATGTACCCTGCGGCAACGCAAATGTAGAAAGAAGCTCGATGTAATCAAAATCACAACGATCCGACACAACTCGGGCAGTCGTGACGGGTAAACCATATAAGAAAGCCACGTCCTGCATGATAGTTGAAATGCTATTATTATACATATTAATCATAACACAAGTAACATGAAATTTACTTATAAAATATCACGTACCTCTAGACTAACTGTCATCTTGCCGAAATGTGGAAAATGGAACGTGTGGGTCTCCGGCCTCTAGAACATAGCCAAATCATGCACAAGCGTATGATCCACAGGCATATGACCAAGCTGAATGACGTGGATCAACCCAAGTGTCGTCTGATGCTGGTCCACCTGAGGATTCCTAGCCATCATCGCCTTGTGCACCAGTGGATGCCATTTCTTTATTTATCACAAAAATATATTAGAAACTATATTGGTTTGAAGTTGATTTTCAAATAGTAATGAAAAAAAAAATAACATACAGAATCGCCACGAAGCTGATCTCCACGCAAATGCAACAGACGATCATCATGACCAGCAGCAGGAGGAGGGGCAGAAGAAGGGCCCGCTGAGGTAGAAGCGCCGGCTAAGGTAGAAGCGCCAACATCAGCAACACTAGAGGAAACGACGTTCGTAGCCTCAGGCACGTCTGAAGTAGAAGCCTGAGGATCGGTCCGTAGCCTCGTAGATCTATGTGAACCTGGAGACGTTCTTCTTCTCAGGGGCATTTTCACTTAATTAAAAAAATTAAATGTCATAAATCTAACAAAATTTCGGCAGCATCTCCCCTGTATTTCTTTACCCAAATCCCCCCTAAATAAATCCAATTCAAACCAAGCAATCATATCATATCATATCATATCACAATCGACAATCATATTCAATATTCAAAATCATAAACTATCATATCATATCATACCAAGCAATAAACTATTCTAAATTACATTCATTAACTATACAAAATAAATAAATTAATGAATAAAAATTACTCACCTCGATCGACAACTGCTGCTGAAATAGGAAATTCGAATCTTGAATCTTGTTTGAAATTTTCTGCACATTGAAAACCAAAACAATATATCAACCTATAAGAATTGTCCAATTTTTCTATTAATTTTACTAATTTTTCTAATTTTTCTATTGATTTTCCTAATTTTTAAAATAATTTTATGTTATTATAATATGTACAAATATCAAAATATATATTATTAATTTACATAACAAATAATATAATTTAAATATGATTTTTTAATATTTTTTAATATTCCTATTTTTTCTGTTATTAACCTAATTATTTAAAAATTTTTTTATTATTATAAGATGTAAAAAATATAAAATTTGCTAAAATATTTTTTCCTAATGAATATAATTTAATCTGATTTTTAAATTTTTTTGGATATTTTTTAAATTTTTTTCCTATTTTTTCTAATATTAACCTAATTTTTTAACAAATTTTCTACTATTATAACATGTAAAAAAATATAAAATTTGCTAAAATATATTTATCCTAATGAATAAAATTTAATCTGATTTTTTTAAATTTTTTTTATATTTTCTGATATTTTTTGAATATTATTCCTATTTTTTATTTATTATCCTAATTTAACTAAATAAAATAAATAAATTAAATAATTAAAAAAACCATACCTTTTCTCTTTCGCTCGGCGCGGAGAGAGAGGGTCGCTTTCAGCAGAGTGAGAAGTGGGGGAGAGGGTCCGCGTATATATAGAAAGCGAATTCTAGTTTCGGAATCTCAATTTTCGAAACTAGCTAGTTTCGGAATCTGGAATCCCGAAACTAGCTAGTTTCGGAAATTGAGATTCCGAAACTAAGCAGAATTTGTTTCGAAATTTCAGATTCCGAAACTGCGCAGTCATTTTTAAAAAATTCATTAAAAACGGATTATTTTATAATTTCATAATTAATTAAAGTTATTTATAATTTTTTCGGATTCTGTTTTACTCCATCTTCATGTCATTTCTTAAAAGGAAGATGGCAAATATTGAGACCTTGCGTGTGATTATTTTTTTGAAAAAGAAATTATAGAATTCATTATGGTTGATAATTTCTTGATTGAAAATTTGGTTTCAATGAGGAGAAAAGAGATGATTTACTGTACCCAAGTGATTACATTTGCTTCTTCGAGTATTTATTAGAAATTTTCATTACTACACTTAAACTGTATTGTAATTTTGTAAATGTGCTCTGCAATAAATTATATCTATTTCACTATTTGCAATAAAATAACGTGTTATAGTGGGCCTGATAGCAAACTTTTGTTGCTTTGCCCATTAAATTTTTCCTGAGAACGAATGGGCCTTTTTTCTTATCTATGGGGGAACCCACATTGACCATCGTCCCATTATTGGCATCTACTTTGGGCCTAATGTCAAGTAATTTACATATCAAATGCTCTTTGTTTACTGCAAATTGCTGTAATATTTTTAAAGAAGATGACAATATAGAGACATTGTAAGTGATTGTTTTTTTATTATATCATCAAGTGCGGTAGAGAACTTTCTAGATTGAAAATTCTTTCAAATGGACGAGATAAGGGATTGTTTGATATACCCCAAGTGAGTACAATTTTTTATTCAAGTGATTACAATGAATGATCATTGCAAAAAAAAATTAAAAAATTATTATAAATGAGTTCTACAAATTATTATATCGATTGCAATAAAATAACGTGTTTGAGATAATCATTAAAACCAAATTACGTCATAATTGACTAACTAAAATCCCGAAGATATGCTGACCAACTAGGTGAATTAGTGCTAGTTTTTAATTTAGAAAAATAAAGAACAATAACTAGGTGCTGAACAAGCTGTTCGCACCAGTTCTTGCTTCTTTTGGTGCAGCGATCTAGAGTTGTTCGCGAACGGCTTGTGCACCAGATATCCTAAAACTTTTTATTTTTCTTTTCTTTTTTATTAGCTTTGTATAGGATCTCATATAATACTTTTTTTTTAAAGTAATAAAATAAGCCTACAACCTCCTCCCTTTTTTGACAGAATTGAATAATAATAATAACAATAAATGCATCTATTTAATTTTAGTCATTTCGGTCATATTGTCGTGAACTTCAGTTAGCTTCAGTGCATCAACGGACAGCTGTTCACATAATCGGATTTGCTACGGCCAGAACTTAGCATGCTATCTATAAATTCGGGCTCTGGAACGCAATACTGTCCACTGAATTAGATCTGACCGTTAAATTCGTTCTAATATAAGATCTCACCACCCATCAAAACCCCCAAATCAGACACGCACATGCTCGTTCGAAACACAGTGTAGCACTACAGAGGACGAGGAACATATCAAGCATGCATGTAAGGAGATGGGTCATGGGGCCAGACCAGTTAATGGACCAGGAAATCTGGTCGCGGTCATCACTGCAATTTGATCTGTAGCCTGTAGGGTCCAGTGATGCTACAGCTAACTTCAATAAATGTGATATTGTTCCCATCGCATGTTAAAAAAATTTTGGACATTCTTGTTATATTTGTGTTTATGATTTCATAATTATTGTTTTCCTTTAATGGGGGTGCCAAAAACTGGGGTCAGTTTGTCAATTAATTAGACCTCGCCTTGTCATGTAGACTGGTGATATTGTACCGGTTGCAATAAATGATGATAGGTACAACCATCTTGATATTATCCCAGTATAACAATAGCTATTCCAATTTGGTACCGTGACGGCATGAACTTTTGATTCCCATGGAATTGGGGCTCCGAACAAATTCCAAAGGAACTTCTGTACCGGCTACTGGCAAAAAAAAACATGAACTTGGGTCTCGAGGGAGCCGTTATTATCTCGACTACACCACCGCTGATTATTGCTCCAGAGATCTGTTAACTTTCAGTGTACCTCATAAGAAATTATGAAGCAATTCATTTTTGAAACCATCTCTTCATTACACTATTTGTTTAGACAACATGTATTCGTGTTTGGAACCCTCAGAACAAGGCGTTATTCCGAACTACTAATTCCAAGTGTCACCAAACATGTTTCGGTATATGTGTTTGGAAGTGTGGTGAATAAAAATAGAATAGCTTATTCAAGAACAAGAATGTTGAATAAGGGATGGTGAATAATTGCTTGTTCATGAATTGAGATGTGTTGTTTGGATGGATAGTTAAGAATAATAACAAGGAAAAATTATAAAATAATGATTTGTTGTTTTCTAATCTCTCTACTAACTTCCACGCATAATTTTTTTTTTTTTTTTTTGGCGCCATCTCAATATTGTTTTATAAATAAAAAATCCAGTACCAAATTAAATAAAAGACACACGGTAAAAAAAATTGAAAATGACTACAATACTAACCAATCAATTTTAGAAATAAAAATAAAAGATATACAAAAGCTAATTAAAATTCAGTACCAAATTAAATAAAAAATTGCAATAAAAAAATTTATCTAAATATAAACATAACTAGACCCATTATTATATTACTCACTTCATCCCACGTGTCTTTCATTTCATCTACTTAAATGGTCTCTCTCCTCAGTGGGTCATGGGAAGAGATGCAACAATTTTGGGGAAGGGAATATTTTAATATTTTCATTGGCTCACGCAAGAGCAGTTCCCAGCTAGTTCCAGCAAATTGCTGGAACAAGAACAAGGCTGCGAACAAGCAATTCTTGTTGTTATTACGCTATAATTGCAATATTTCCAGATTCCAGATAGTACTAATTAATTATATACATTGCAAGCACTCTTTATAACCCAATTTTCTAAATTGGAATTCGGACCAATTCCAACTGCTCTGCAATGATAATTGAATCTAGATGATTATAACAATGCTAACCACAATTTATTAACTACAAGATATATATAATTGTACACCAATCAGGATTAGCTAATCAAGCAGCGGCTTCGACGTCTGCTCAAAAGGAAACACATAGAAGGCATGTACCGCATTCAAATATTCAAGTATCAACATGTATCAATATGCAGAGCTGTTCAACCAAAGCCTCCCTAAACAGCACATGAATTTCTTAGAGGAAGTATAACTGAATGATACAACGAATGTTATTTAGTGCTTTGGTTGGAGTGGAAAGATCAATAAGTAAAAATTTTGCATTTAGTGCTTCCTTGTAAGCTGAGAAACAGAAATTTGAGGCAATGGAGAGAAGCACCATAAGAAAAGAATAATATGCATAAAAGTAACAATAAATGCAAAAATAAAATGCAAGATTAGAATGTTAATAAAAGATGCATACACAGATAAAAGTTCTGATAAAATCAATTACCATTGATCCAAAAGTTCTGATAATTGGGTAAACTATATAAAATCATGTAAACTATATACGAAAGATAATTGGGTAATAAAAGATGCATACAACTGTTAAAAGTTCTGATAAAATCAATATACAAGTTCAAATTAATCATTACCTTTTCACTTGAATCAGTCCTAACTTTTAGAATGATAAGGGGGGAAAAGATAAAAAAAGAAAAGCTGGAAAGCATTATTCCCAGTACGAAGTGGTTACTGAGACAATATGTGCAACTTTCCATTGATCCTCTCCCTGCAGCCTTCGTTTAAACTCATTCATAAATCCTACCCTTAACTCACGAAGAGTGGTCAGATATTGCAAGTCAGGAACCACCTGCAGCTGATCACATCCTACCAATACAATTTGCTTAATCATGGGCATGGCACCCTCCTCTATCTCCAATTCCTCCAAACCGGATACAAATGTAATTCGCAACTTTTGCAACTGACCAAAACCTCCTCTGGAGAAGACCATATGTTTTCTATCAGTTTCCAGCTGCATGGTTGCTTGCTTTAGCATGAGTACCCTGAGGTTTGGCAACTTCTTCAATTGTGGCATCGGATCTAGTTCGAATTGAAAGTAATCGAGTGTTAGCTTAATGAGATGAGGTGGGACCAGTTTGGAATCAACTTCTTTCTTGGGCCAAGTTCCGTTCAAGTATAAGGAATGCAAACAGTTGTGGTTTCTGAAGGCTGATGTGCTACCTGGAAACGTCAGTTGTCTGGCACCTTCCTCTCTCAAATACAGAGAACCAACAACCTTTATGTTGCTTAATAAATCAATGATCGGTTCCCGTGCTACATCTTCAGGGATAGTAATGGCCAATTTTTTAATTTGGGGAAAATGAGGCAGCTTTGCACTCCATTCTTTCCTAGCCCTGACCCACTTTAAGGTCTGTAAATTTTCCAAATTTGCTGACGATGGTGGTCCCTGCGGACTTGTACCGAGGTAGGAGAAGTTAACGTGCCTCAACATCTTGTTATCCCAAAAGGAAGAAGGCAGATCACTAACAGTACGGCAATACTGTAGATACACTGTTTGAAGATTTTTCAATTGGTCTAGACGAGATACATTCAACGAAGTTATATGTGAACGACCAACACTGCAAAATCCAAAGTATCTCAGGGAAGTGCAGCCCTTCAACCATTTAGTGTTGTGTGCACTATCGGTCCCGAGTATCTCTAGGACTCTAAGCATCCCAAATCTATTGCAATTTGGTATTTCTTCTTGAAAATATATCAAAGACCGGAGATTTGTGCAAATACGTTCTATGGGTTTATTATCACTAAAGTGAAGTGCGGCACGACGTGGGGCAGTACTGCTGCAATTCAAATTGGTCTTGTTCTTGGAGAATACCATTGCAAACTCGTATTCCTTGGCCTTCTGAACAGCTAGGTCCCGTAATAGATCATGTATATGGCAGAACTTGGTTTTACCTGTGCACGATTTCTTTGAAACTTGAACCAAGCACCTGTCCATCAAGGTGAAAAATGGTACAAATGAAAAGTCCATAACAAGAACATAATTTATATAAAACAGCATAATTAATAAGATAATAAGTTGAGAGTTCACGCACGTCAATTATATTATGAGGAGGATTCAAATACATTTGTTTCGTAAGCCTAAATTATTTCTTCACTTCTTAAAATACTTAATAACAAAAATTTAAAAACAAACATTAAACAATTGATAAATGTAATTATATTACTTCTCCTACATGCACATAAAAATTTAAAAAATCATAATATTCCCTCTATGTTTCAATAATATTTAATAATTCTAAAAATCAATATATAAAACTTACCAACATTAATGCATTTTGTTATGAACTTCGAGTAAGGTTAAAGCCTAATGCATTGGATCGAGGGTCCCGACCAATGTGATCTTTCTCATATTTTGAACCTAAAACGACCGATTCAAACCGTCCAATATAATCTCCATATTAAATCTAATATAAAACCGAATTTTATATTTTTCACTTTTTTTAAAAAAATTGTCATTTTAAACTGTTAATAATTTTTCAGATCGATGATTTTCCAAAAATCTTAAAAAATGGTGAAAAAAAACTAAAAAAAAACATAAAATCTATATATTTTTACTAGATTTCAATATTAATATAACATTGAAGGGTTTGGATTGATCATTTGATATTCAAAATCCAAGAACGAGGACATTGGACATGACCGGCCCCGCCATCCAATCTATTGGACTTTAGCCTTACTCTAATATTCATGCACAACTAAACTAAATGAAATGATAAAAAAAAAATTTATGAGTGCATAGAAAATTTATTACATAACAAAATCTAACTCTTTTATTTTTTATATTTGATTATAAAGTTTGAATTATTAAAGCTTTAGATAAAAGGATTAAGACATTTTTGAAACCCCCCCCCCCCCCCCCCCCCCCTCATGTTATATATAATATGTCTGAAGTGTAGGGACAACTAAAACAAAAGCATATGTATAACAAAAAAGTTCATAACCCCTAATTTTCTTTCAAAAAAAAAAATAACAATAAAAAATACAAGAGAGTTCCTAGGTTGTGTATGTTGGAAATATTTGGACCTTGCGGATTTCCAGCCTAGGAAGGATACTTAGATATTTAAGCCTCTTAATTATGTGGATTATTTTGAATGATAAACAAGTATCAATATATTATCCAATTGAGAAAGAAGTCAAAGAATTCTGTAAGAAAATTTCTTTATGGAAACACAAATTAGAAATGAAATCTAAAACTGTATGCTTTAAGTTTTTGCTTAAAAAAATACATTGATCTCTTTTATTTGCAAGGCGTTTTATTCATTACTTGGTTCTGAGAATTTTTTGAGATTTGATTCCTATTCTTCCACAAAAGATAGTTGAAGGAAGTGCTCTAAATACCGTGCCAGTTGACCAGCTCAACCAGGAAATTAAATCAGAAACTGGATTTTCAGCCGATCTAATGTGTTCAAAAAATTGCCGGTCCAGTCGGGCTGACATTATAAATATGTTGGTGTTGGTGTTGGCCTCATTTAGCACGGTACATGATACGAGCAAGAAATTATACCTTTGGGTGAGTTCGTCTAGATAGTTCTCTCCTGTATCCTCCATAGTTTTTGTTGGCATCTCTTGTATGAATCCTTCGGCAATCCACATTTGAATAAGAGATACAGCTTTAATTTGGTGACCCTCGGGAAATAAAGCAAAATATAAGAAGCAGGGCTTGAGATGGATTGGCAAATCATCATAACTAGAGGATATAACATCTACGCATTTGCTGCCATCAGTGTGCCAATCCATTGTCTTCATGATCCTATCCCAAATAATGTAATCAGGATTCCTTGTCGATAAGATGCCCCCTAGAACTACTAATGCCAAAGGCAAGCCACCACATTTTTTGGCAAACTGATTTGCTAATGGAAGTAGATCATCCGGGCAGTCATTATTTGGGAGAGCCTTTTTAAGTAAGAGTTGATGGCTGTGTTCTTCGTTCAAGAATTGTAGTTCATGAGGTTCACTTAAAGGATCTGCTTCCATCCCTATTTTTTTAAACCTAGATAATTGTAATCGAGTTGAAATATTATTTAAACCTATTTTTTTAAACCGATATAACTTTTTATCAGAACTGAGAAAAATAAAGCAAAAAGAAAGCAAGGACGAACCTAGTGGTAATTAATATTCGACTCCCATTCGTGTTGTTAGGAAGAGCTGTCTGAAGTTGATTCCAGAGATCATTAGACCAAACATCATCCAACACAATCAAATATATTTTGTCTCTAAGGAAATTGTAAATCTCAGTGAGGCAGTATTCTTCCCCTTTAATTTCTTGCATTTCGGAGCCAATCTTCCGTAACTTCTCCAACATCTTTTTCAAAATATTAATGAACTTGAATTCTTGTGAGATGGATAACCATATCTTGAAGTTGAAGTGACGTTCCACCTCAGCACTGCGCAGGTGCATTAAAAATATAACTGAGTGTTTTCAGCCTACAACATCTAATTCAATATGTAAAATTACGTACACCACCACTTTCTGAAGAGTTACTAAATGATATCCATATTGAAATTTCGAAATTTTTACTTATTTTTTGGAATTTTAGAAAATCACTAATCTAATTAATTATGTACCATTTAAAAACAACAGTTTTTAAAAATCTGATAAAAATACTTCAAAATTTCGAAGAAATATCAAATTTGGTTTGCAAAGAGATTTCAATATGGAGATTATATTGGACGGTTTGGATCGGTCATTTCGAACGGATTCGGTCTTCCGCGTAGGACGGATTCGGTCCGTCCAACATGATCGTATTTCGCGTAATCAAATTTCAAACCACCGATCCAAACCGTTAGATTGATTCTTCATATTGAAAACTTGTTTGAAACCAAATTTTACATTTTTTCTGAATTTTTTTACTATTTATTTCGTACTTTTAAAAATTGTTGTTATTGGAAGTTCCATATAACTTCTAGGAGCGATTTTTTAAAAATACGAAATAAATAGTAAAAAATTTCAGAAAATGTAAAATTTGGTTTCATACAAGTTTTCAATATGAAGAATCAATCTAACAGTTTGGATCGTGGATTAAAATTTGATTACGCGAATGCGATCACGTTGGACAGACCGCATCCGTCATACATGTAGAACCGTAGCATTCCTCTTTCTCTCTCTCTCTCTCTCTCTCACTATATATATATATATATATATATATATATATATATAGGGTGTGTTTGGTAGTGTCTGAACAGAGGTGCGAACAGATGGGACGAACAGGTTTTCGCGAACAGCTGTTCGTAGTTCGTAGTTCGCAAAAATTGGGGAACAGGGAACAAGGGGGATAATTCTTGTTCGCGCTAGTTCACGTTCTGTTTGGTTCGCGCGAACAGCTACTGTTCGCGAACAGCTTATTCGCATCGTCTTCCAAACACACCCATAATATCTATTGTAAACCATGGTTCATTTAGGGCTTCGTGAACCATGATCGTTTGATCGGTGAGTTTGCAAATCGACAAATCTAAATTAACGGATCCAATCTATATATTGAAATCAAGTAGAAAACCAAATTTTACAATTTTTTTAAAATATTTTACTATTTTTTTCGAATTTTTTAAAACATACCATTTTTGGACGATAATTCACTAATTATTGTCCAAAAATAGCAAGCATTAAAAAATTTCAAAAAAAATAGTAAAAAAATTTCAAAAATTGTAAAATTTGGTTTGTTATGAGATTTCAATATAAAGATTGGATTGGTTAATTTAGATTTGTCGATTTGCAAAATCACCGATCAAACGGTCATGGTTAACGGAAGGCTCTATGAAGCAAGATTCACAATAGATATTTTCTCTCTCTCTCTCTCTCTCTATATATATATATACATATTATCTCGATTTTTCATTCACTCGTTTTTCAAGATCCAAAATTTAAACGGCCAATCCAAACTGTTCAAATTGATCATCATATTGAAATATCCTTGGAGACCAAATTTTACATTTTTTCGATTTTTTTTGTTATTTATTATGATATTTTCAAATTGGAGGGCCTGAAATACTCCGATTATAATGTTTTTGAAAATATCACAATAAATAGCAAAACAATTTGAAAAAATGTAACATTTGGTCTCCAAGGATATTTCAATATGGTGATCAACTTGAACTATTCGGATTGAACGTTTGAAGTTTGGATCTTGAAAAACGACTCGATGGCACGGGACCCTCCGTGCCATCGATGGCGCGTTAGCATTTATATATATATATATATATATATATATATATATATATATATATATATATATATATATATATATATATATATATATATATATATATATAGAGAGAGAGAGAGAGAGAGAGAGAGAGAAATAATTTTGCTATGGTGAGTCGCAATTCACAGAGAGCCACCCGTGAGTCGCATTCAAAACTCTTGGATCTGATTCAAAATGACTAATCCAATCCGTTCAATATGATCTCCATATTGAAATCTTATTAAAGACCAAATTTTATATTTTTTTGAAATTTTTATGTATTTTTTTGAAATTTTAGAAAATCGCTAATTTAATTAATTATGTACCGTTAAAAAACAACAGTTTTTAAAAACCATCTCAAACTTAAAATAGACAACATTTAGAAAGGAATAATGACACAGAACATAATCTTTATTTTAATGGGTTCAAGCATGATTCGGGTTGGTTCCGGTTTCAATTTTACTAATCCGGTACAACTGGATCGGGTCATATTTTTCCTGAATAATCCGGATACAAACCTGGCCGTATTATTTTTATTGATATGAGTTCTGTAGTTTTATTAAAAAGTAATTAACCGAGTTCTATCCTTTTAAATAAAATGGTTAAACAAAAGTACACTTTGTTGAGTTACATTCAAGTGATTTATTCATTTATATATTGTTTGAACAGTTTTTTTTTTTTTTTTAACTTGCATAAAAAGTGTTATATTCATTCATCTCTTAATGTTAAGATCTTCGAGTCAAGTAAATGCGCTATGATCTAGTATGCAACTATTGATGTGAAAGAAACATTGAATTTAGCTATTCATATATGCCGGTGCGAGTCTACTGCATTTACAGCTCCTGCTGCTACGGGCAAAGCATATTTCTGGGAAGTTGAGATTTACCATGATTTAATTCCTTTATGTAATTCAAGTATATAAATATTTTTTAATTAATATTGTCAGTTTTATTTATGTACTATATAAATTATAATCCATTCAATCTGAAAATCTATAAAAACCCGTAGATGAAAATTTATATGGTTTGGGTTGGGTTACAGATGGATTTTTTACTCGATATAATTGGATTGGGTTGAAATATTGATGAAAAATTGTGAATCCGTCCGTTGTACTGCACTACATCTAGTACATGAATTGCTAACTTCAACGCGTTCGTATCTAATGCCAACCCCTTGTAGATATTTCAATCTTGAAGTCTCCTTTTAATACTTTCTCCCATGTCAATCTTGATGGACTTCTGCTTCTCGTTGTTTTTTTTTTCCGAAACGATTGAGAATTTCGCTACGTGCAGGTTCCTTATGAGACCAATATGTTGGATATGTCCAAGCTATTTCAAATATTGTTGGATTACTTTCTCCTTTATCGATGCAACCACAATCATATCCCATGCGTTATTATTTATAATCTTATCTCTCCTCTAATGACCATAGATCACCACAACATATGCATCTCTTATATTTACTAACCCAAAAGTTAAAAAAAATCCCATTAGTTATCCATTTTTCTTAAACATTATATTTGTGATATTTTATCTCTCCCTAATCAAATAGTTTTCGCTGAATATTCTCTCTGTTCATAATCTAAACTATATATTTGTAGGTGGTGTTTGGTAAAATAATAACTTAAGAGGAATAAATTAAGGAGGAAGAACTTATGTCAAGTTATGGCATAGTTATTTGGTTATGGAAAGTAAAAGAATAAGAAGATATAATAATTAGTGTAATTACTAAATATTAACAGTTATTATTATTGTACTCAACTATTTTCGGTTTGTCGATTACAAAACAATATCATTTGGCATTTAACAATCTTCTTTGAGCTTTATAGGAATTTATAGGAAGAAGATGCATAATATGAAGACTTCGATAAAAGATTATTGCAAAATCAAGATCAAGTCTTTAAGGAGCTTGTAGGCTAGCTTAGACTAGAATAGAATATATACTTTAGTCCTTAATTATCCTTGAAATTGTCTAGATAACAGAAAAGCTCAAGAAACCAGCATAAATCATGTTTTCTGGTACAAGCGTTATATAATGCTATGTAGCGTTGTATAACGTTACAGCTTGTTCTCATGTTTGTTCTTAACTGCTAAATCCTCACTCAAACGTTACACAACGATCCATTCCGTTGTGTAACGCCACAGAGCAAAGCCAATGCGTTTGAACGCACTGATGACTTTGTGTTGTACAACGTTCCCTTAGCGTTGTATAACGCTACAAAAATCTAACGTTGTATGACGCTTCCTTTTCGTTGTACAACGTTAGAGCTCTGACTGGTCTGGAGTTTTCGAGTGATTTTTGAGAACATCCTGTAACGTTTTCTTCATATTTATTTAACTTTACAATAGCGTTGCTTAACGTTTCGTAACGTTAGATAACACTTGACCTTGTGACGGTGTATAACGCTCCATAGCGTTGTATAGAGCGTTGTACAACGCATCTGACAAAGTTTTTGAACGTTGGTAATTTCCCCCTTCTAGCTTTGCATAACTTTCTGTAGCGTTGTGTAACGCTACTGACAGAATCTAACGGGTTTGTCGGAATTTGACCGTTGGATTCAAACGTGGCATAACGCTTTGTAGCGTTGTGTAACGTTACTGACTCAGCTCAACGTCTTTGTGGGATTTGTCTTATTTAACGGCTATCTCTGTAGCGTTGTATAACGCTTGGGGCTGTTTTAACTGGTAAACAGCTCCAGCCGAGCTCTATATATATCCACCCCTTGTTCTCTCTCTTTAGAGAGCTATACTTTGCAAAATTAGACCTGAATAGAGCCTTTGAGCACAGGGACATTCTCCCACTTGAGCTTTTCATAGCTAGGTCACTTTGAGAGATATTGTAGCCACTTGAGTGCTCCTCTCCCTTGAATAGCGAGGCCGTTGAGCCGCTTGAGCTAGGCCGTAGTGCCACCACCTTGTGTAGGCCGTTGTGTCATTCGAGTTAGGTCGATCCACCTCGAGGTCCTTGTGATGAGGCGATTCGGTTCGAAGTTGTAGTCCCGTTCTTATTGGAATTGAACGGAGGGCACCCGTTTGGTGGTTGCTAAACTCCCGGAGACGTACGACTAAGGCTAGCTTTTCTCTAGCGGGTCGGAACTCCGTAATCACATCTTGTGTTCGATTCGTCTCTTTCTCCTTTTACTTGCATATTTGAATTGCTTGTGTGTGCTTGTTTGTTTTGGGTACCAATTGACTTGTGATAGGTAGCTCATACCAAAAACCGGTTTAAAACCAATTAAACGCTTCCACAAAACTTGAATTTGGTTAAGCCACCTACCTTATTAGGGACAACAATTATTATTATTATACTAGTAGTAATCATAATATTTATTGATCCTAATTTCAATAATAAACTGATAATAATTAATCATGATAATTTAACATTGTGATAATAATAATAATTATCATTATTATCAGTTATCAAAATGTAATTCATATTATAATAATTTTAGTTATAATAATAATAAATTAAATTATGATAATAATATTTATAATTGTTATTATAACACTAATTTTATCATTATAGATTATGCTAGTAGCTAGTATTGTATTAATGATAAATATAAATATAATTTATATAATAATATCATTTTTATTATATAAATTAATAAATACTATTAATTATTTATACTTATAATCGTAATATTAATTATAATTTTAGCTACAAACTTACGTGATAGAAAATTGCTTATTATATTATAAATATAATATTAATTTTTTATTGTACATAATATATTATTATAATTATTAAATAATTTATAATCAATAATTAAATATAATAAATGGTAAATTATTCGAAATTATGACTAATCTTTGACGAGACAATTGTGGAAGAACTTATTCCACCAATTATGGTGGAAGAAGCAATTCCTGGAAGCTTATTCCTCCTTTGTTTGGTGGGCTAAAGAAGCTTAAAGAAAGCTACCAAACAAGGCCGTAGTGTTTAGTGTTGATTATATATATTTAGCACAATCGGAAACAATAATTAATATTCTCCTGTTTCGTTTTATAAATGGAAAATGGTTGCTTTAGCCTTTAGGCAACTGTTTTGGAAAAAAATAATAATAATCTTTGTTCAGTCAAGTCATTGAGTAGAAGTTACCTTTTGTATACTTCTTTTGCCAGAGTAGTTTTTCCTGAACCACCGCACCCAACAAGTGTGATCACTGACCGCCTGCTTATATTTCTATCAGTGAGCTTGTCGACAATTATTTTCTGGTCAACTTGGAAGCCGACGACCTCTGTCTCGTCTATATCAGGAATCACCAGCGGGCTTATTGTCTGCTTGACAGAGGAGTCACTGGTATTCCCTTTCAGACCTTCTATGCCGTACCGTTTTGTGCTTTCTGAGATTTCACTGATTCTTTGCAGTATCTTGTCTATCTTAGCAACTAATTTATGTTTCGTAATCAGTTCCATGGGCATCTTGCCTATCCTCTGTAGTTTGTTGTGAAGGCCTTTTTGTCTGCCTCCACCATGCTCCGCCAAGAACTTATCCAAAATATCCTCGATACAATGACTAACCTCCATAACCTCGTTCACCCACTGTTTCACCCTCTCATCTTTCTGCCGCTTTGAATCTGCATCCTTCAAGAAACACTGGATCCAAGTGAGCTCGCGTTGAACCCGTGCAACCTTGTCCTGGACCCCATACAGGTAGAGTGCTTCCTGAATAACCGTATCGGCAAACTTGCACAGAATGAGGTTCACCATAGACTCAGCCATCTCTTTTGACTAAAAATCGTACTGCTGGGTTTTGTATGAGCTGCGCGCGGTTGTGTATAATTCTGTTATTGTGTATCTCTTATTTTTGCCTTCTTGTGCGTTGGAAAAGACAAATGATACGGTATTAATTTGAGGACAGCATCGCCATGCCGGGGAAGGGTGCCGTCAATGGACTAGTACTTGTACGTATTCCGTTTCCTCTTTCCTGCTTCTTCGACGCGGAGGTACTCGCGAGACGTGCTGAGTCGCCGACAGAGATAGAATCGCAGCAATCACCTATTCCCCTTCCCTCTTAGCCTTCGCAGTTCGCACTGCATCTCCTCTTCGTAAGTCTCTGGCTCTCTGCCACTTTTTATTTTGCAATTTATTTTCTCTATAATTATGATGGTAAAAGGGCACCGAGTTAATTTGTGTTTGAAAAAACAATAAAGTGGATGCAAGTTCTGGGAGAAGAACTTGGGAAAAGAAAGCGATGTTCCACTTGGGAAAAGAAAGTACTTATTGTATAGTTATATACTTGTATTAAAAAATTCATTACATCCTGGAAGCTTCGGCTTTGTTTAATTGTTTGGCAGCCGCTGCCCAACCACTCTAAATAAAAAAAAATAATCTTTACATCAATATAAAATTAAACTTTGCTCTTATCTCATTTTAGCAAACTAATCTACCTAGAGATGCATGATTTATATTGGGTAATGAATCTTGTCTGTACACAGAAAAGAAGTATATATAGAATAAAGATGCTAGAGTACAATTTCGAAGTAATCAATTATCAAAAAAAACTGAAAAATCGCATGGCACCTTCTGTAATGAATGAGATAATTGGAATATGCAAGAAATCATTGCAAATCCAGAAAAGATATTATTGTTGTGTTATTTAATCTGACGATTTTGATAATTTGATTGTGTACTTTTAGATTCATGGCTGGATTGGACAATGCATCTAATCGAGGGTCAAGTAAATTCAGGCGAATTGATTTCAGTACGTTTGATCCTCCATCAGATCCAGGGATTCGACCTCAAATCTGCAAATATCACCCAAGTGATCGAGAAGGTGTGAGAAGAAGTTATTTAGCCAAAGGACCGTGTCAGCCCAAATTACATGATTTTGAAGGGAGAGAAATTGGGACTACATTGCGAGGGTTTAATCCAAGATGGTATGATGATTTTGGATCTTGGCTAGAATATAGCATGGAGAAAGAGGCTGTGTATTGTTTCTTTTGCTTTTTGTTTAAGCCGGAATTGGGAGGGCGACAAGGAGGAGGTGATGCTTTTGTTGTGACTGGTTGGAAGGCTTGGAACAAAGGAAAGGATGCTTTGTTGTCGCACATTGGCAAAGCAAATAGCATTCATATGCAAAATGAGTTGAAGGCACGAGCATTGTTGAACCAAAGACAGTCAATTAGCTCTTGTTTTAGAAGACAAGCTGAAAAATCAAGAAAGGATTACCGTATGAGATTGAATGCATCACTTGATTGCATAAGGTACCTTCTACGTCAAGGGATGGCTTTTCGTGCACACGATGAATCTGCAAATTCCAAAAATAAGGGAAATTTTATTGAACTGTTGAAGTTCCTTGCTGATCACAATGCAGATGTGAAAAGTGTGGCACTTGAAAATGCACCAAAAAACCTTCAATTGATAAGTTCTGATTTCCAAAAGGAGATGGTTCATGCTGCCGCACATGAGACCACAAATGCTATTATTCGTGAGCTTGTTGATGAGTTGTTTGCTATATTAGTTGATGAATCACGTGATGTGTCTGGCAAAGAGCAAATGGCCTTGGTGATACACTTTGTTAGAAAAGATGGAAGTACAGTGGAGAGATTTTTAGGTATTGTTCATGTGCTTAATACGACAGCTACCACGCTTAAAGTGGCAATGGAATCCAAGCTAGCTGAACATAGCCTCTCTTTGTCACGGATACGTGGTCAAGGTTATGATGGAGCGAGCAACATGCGAGGCGAGTTCAATGGACTTAAGAGTTTGATTTTAAAGACTAATTCTTCTGCATATTATGTTCATTGTTTTGCGCATCAGCTTCAGTTGACATTAGTAGCTGTTGCTAACTCTCACATAGATGTTGCTCATCTTTTCACTCTCACTGATAAGATACAAAATACTGTTGGGGCCTCTTGTAAGCGTAAAGATATGCTAAGAGAAAGACAAGCGGCTGAAATTGCCAAGGCTTTAAACAATGGTGAGAAAGAAACAGGTAAAAGGCAAAATCAAGAAATGGGTCTTTCTAGAGCGGCGGCTACACGGTGGGGCTCTCATTATGGTACTGTGAACAATGTGATTGAACTTTTTACTCCAATTCTTGATGTGCTTGAGATGATCGAGGAAGAAGCCATGGACTTTAACCAAAAAGGAGAAGTTAAAATTCTATTAGATGGATTGCCCTCTTTTGATTGTGTCTTTGTTTTGCATTTGATTCAAGATGTTTTGGGATTAACAAATGTGCTTTCTCAAGCATTACAAAAAAAAAGATCAAGATATTGTTAATGCCATAGGACTCGTCAAAGTGACCAAGTCCCAGTTGCAAAGAATGAGAGAAGATGGATGGGACCCTCTTTTGCAAAAAGTTTCTTTATTTTGCAACAAACATAATATTCTTGTACCGAATATGGAGGCAACATTTGTTACTCGAGGAAAACCACGGCGTAGATCCGAAGAAATGACCAATTTACATAGGTATCTTTTTTTCTCTCTTTCTCTTTCTTGTTATGTCACCTTCTTTTTTTATTATTAATGAAACTAATAAAATAAAATACTAAAATATGTAGGTATCGTGTTCAGATTTTTTATACTATCTTGGATATGCAACTTAAAGAGCTCAATGATCGATTTGATGAGATAAGTTCTGAACTTTTACTTTGTGTTGCTTGTTTGAACCCAAGAGATGCATTTGAAGCTTTTAATAAAGATATGTTGATCAAGATGGCATCATTTTATCCAAGAGAGTTTGAAAATATTGATATGGCTACACTTGGTTATCAACTTGATACTTACATTATGGATGTTCGCTTAGATGAAAGATTTCATGATATGCGAGATCTCAATGAATTGTCTAAAATGCTAGTTAAGACCAAGAAAAATTTGACATTTCCATATGTGTACCTACTTCTCAAATTAGCATTGCTTTTACCGGTGGCAACGACATCCGTCGAACGAGCATTCTCCGCAATGAAGCTTATTAAGTCAAAACTTAGAAATAGAATAGGAGATGCTTGAATGAATAATTGTCTTGTAACGTATATAGAAAGAGAGGTATTTAATGGGATTCCTAATGAACCTATTATGCAAAATTATCAAAAAATGAAAACTCGTAGAGAATTGTTGTAATTTTTACTTTATATTAGACGTTTTGTTAGACGTTTTGTTGTACATATATTTTTAGAAAAAAAATTATGGACCCTGCTGAGGTTAAAACCTAGCTTCGCCACTGGGCAGGGGAGGTGTGAAATTGTGAATAGATTATATTTCAGTCGAAAATTTTGATGAATGAAAAGGTCCTATCTTCTACGTATATATGAATATGATGCTTGTCATGAAATAAATTATGCTGGTAGTTGACACGTCGTACTCGAGTTCAATATATATGTATATATGATGACTGTCTCAATGACTCATTGTCATTAAATCTGTTCTTCAACTCTTTCTAATCTTGAAAAATCGACGGGCCCCACACGCCACTTCTGATTAGGGTTCTCCAAAATGACACGACACGATCATGTTAGCACGACACGACATGCGTATTGGCACGACACAACACGACACGAGTTCGGATTTAACACGACACGATCGTGTTATCGTGTCGTGTCATAATCGTGTCGTGTTGAGAATCCTGGAAAATTAACACGATTTGACATGACACGATTCGACACACAACACGACACGAACTAACACGACACGACAACACGAATTTAATTATTAATATTATAAAATATAGCATCATAGTTAATAAACATAAATACTTTTTCCTTTAAACTATTTTTTAAACAATTATTTAAATTATTTTTATATATTAGTGTTCACTTTATAACCGTAGTTATTTTTTAACATGTATTTAATTTTTTAATATTTTATTTTATAAAATATGTTCAAACAATAAAAAGATGTGTTAGAAAAACATAAAATTATCAATTAATACGTTAAAAAAATATACCGAAACTTTTGTAGTTATATATATACTGAATTGGTAAAATAGTTAAGCAAAATGTAACATTATTTTAAAAAAAAATTTTAAAATAATAAAGAAAAATTTCTGACACGATTTGACACGACTAATATGACGTGTCAACACAACACGATCGTGTCATGTCAGAATGCGTGTCGTGTTGCTTCTTCTCACCACTTAGCACGACATGACACGATTAAAAAATTAGTTCGTGTCAACACGACACGATACGAGAGTCTAACACAATCATGTTTGACACGACAAGATACGACACGCACAATTGGAGAACACTACTTATGATCAATGCTTTAATAACCGAACGCCACCGTGTTATTATTCTAAAAAGTAGGAAATTTATCTGTGCAATCACATACTCATGCAATCAGAGGACCTCTCCCTCATGCGACTCCCCTCCTCTCCTCTCTCCTCACGCACCTCGCCTCACACCTCTCTCTCTTCTGACGCGACTCACGTCCTTCCCCCTCACCTCACGCACCTCCTCTTACCTCTCTCTCTCCTCACGCGACTCGCGTCCTTCACCTTCCTTCTAACTTTGCTTTCCATTCTCCTCTATCTCCTCACCGACTCCTCTGATTTGCACACCTCTCTCTATCTCCTTCATCCCTTCTCTCTTCCTCTTCATTTGTTCCTTCTCATTATTTATTTCTTCTCGATTCTGCAAATACATATAAGAGAGTAATTAAATTACTATAACGGAGTAAATAATGAGTATAAGAAAGTATCTAATATCGATAAGTGAGTAAATAACATTTATATTTGATTCTACAATGTTTGGGAGTAACTAAATAAGCTATAAAGGGAGTGAATAATGAGTATAGGGAAGTATCTAAGACATATAAGGGAGTAAAAATATTAAAATCTAATTCTATAATTGTGTAAGAGCAACTAAATAACTATAAGAGAGTAAATAATAGGATAACAGAGTATCTAATATATGTAGGGGAGTAAATAACATTCAAATATGATTCTGCTATTGTTTAGGAGTAACTGAATAACTATAAGTGAGTAAATAATGAGTATAAGGGAGTATCAAATACAAATAAGGGAGTAAATAATATTCAGATCTATTTCTGTTATTGTTTGGGAGTAACTAAACTATAAGTAAATAATTAGTATAAGGGATTATTTACTACAGGTAAAATAAGGATATGAGGAAGAGAGGGGAGATAGAACAGAGGAAAGAGGGATGAGAGGGGAGAACCGGAAGTGAGGCGCGGATGCATTTTCCATTTTCGAAAAGAAAGAGTTAAGCGCGCTTACCCAAAATGTATGTTGATTACGTGATTGCCTTAAAGGCTGATTACAGTATCAGCACTATTTTAAATATATAAATTATTAGAATATCTATAAAAATAAAGCTTTTAAATTTCAACTAAATAACACTGTTGTGATTGAAATAACAGATTTTTGGAGCAAAACGCATCAACATTACAACAACCAAGCACGGAATAACAATTGCGTTATATTTCTGAAAAAATCGGCGATATAACTTAAAATTTTTTGCATTTAGCGGCGTAAAAACGGACGGGTCATGTAACTTACAAAAATTGTTTTTTTTTTTGCCGAATACAAATCCATACAAAAATCCTAATTCGTTTAGTTTTTTTTTTTTTGCCTTTTGACTTGTTATTGTTTTATATTTTATATTTGCAAGTAACTTATAAGGTAGATTAGTTGCATAATTGTCTTTTTATACACACCGTTTCTTCTCTGTTATATCACTGGTATAACACCGAATCGCTAAATCAACTCTGTACCGTCATACCGTAAAAATTGTATTTTAAAATTGTATAAAAATAATAAAATTCAGCAAAAATTATATGCAGTTCTCAAACCATAAAACACTCCTAGCTAAAAACCAATACTCACGTGCACTAAATTGTTCACTGGAATTGACATGTCATTTACTCAAATAGGAAACAAAAGTTGACATGTTTGGAATAGGAAAATGTTTGACCCAAAAATATCATGCCAAAATGCATGAAATAACCAATCCGTTTTATGGTAAAATAAATACAAGAAGCCCAAAAATCCACAAAAAATTACCAAACAAACTCCAAAAATTCCCAAAAAAATACCCAAAAAGTCCTTAGGAATTATGGTGAATTATCATAATTTCAAAATCCCAAAAATGTCAACAGAATCCCTCTATTTTGCAAAGAAACCCCAAAACTCCACAAAATTACCAAAAATAAATCCATGAGAAACTCTCCAAAACTGTTTAAACCATTAAATTTCCCATATTTTTATGAGTCTACATATGAAATTTCATTCAAAAATACCTAAGGAAAAGCCTTCAAATGATTTATTGAAATTGAGTAGCAGAAATATAAATATAAATTAAAGAAATTGTGAGAAAATCCCAGAAAATCCAATCCTTTTGGGCGCGTGCATCCCATTGCAGAGGATCCGGATGGAGGGATGTGTCGCTGCGTTTAAAAAAATTACCACGCCCTTGAGATCTCTTTACTGGACCTGGCTCATGCGCCGAAAGAGACAATTTTCTTCGCTGGTGCGTTGGCGCACGATGGAACCAGTGCACCCTTCTCCCACTGTCTCATTAAATCTTACAAGTGGGCTCCACCTGTCAGGAGCTTCTTCTCCCTGTAAAAATGGAGACACTCGATCTTACCGCGCAAAGCCGGGTAAAGATGGTGAAACTGACTGTGCTTTGTCGACGTGGCCTCCTCCTCGTCCACAGACACCAAAACCATGATGCCCAGCCCCTGGTTTTGCAATACCAAAACCCTAGAGCAGCTGGATCTCAGTCGTTGATGGAAGATGGATGGTGAAGATGAGCCCTCGGCTATGGAGTGAAACCCTAGGTCTCGGGCTATATAAACTCAAAATTGAAGACAGGAAAAGGGAGAGGAGGGCAGCCGCCAGCTAGAGATAGGGTTTAGATATTTCCATTAGCTTAGTAGGAAGGGTGTTGCGGGAAGCATTTTATCAAACACTTGGGAAAATCGAGAGGAAGGTATAATTAAGAAGTCTATGCTTGTAATCGTTTGAATGTGAATGAAATAAATCAAGTTCTAGTGTTAATCAGCCTTTTCCCTCTCCCTCTTCCTTTGTCTCTGCTGCCAATCAATGGTATGCTTGAGTCGTGCAAGCACAGCTCTCATGGACCATGGTCTGAAGCGCAGCATCAGCCATGGTCATGAGATAAGTTTAGAAAAGATGTCACATGAGTGTTTGGAGCCTAGCTCCTCGATTCATGTGATGTTCTTGTCGGCTGTATGAAGATAGCCATGGCTGCCATTTGAGAATTTGAAGCTTAGCTCAATTCTCATATGGAGAGCCTTAAATTGACATGGCATAGGTTCAGAGCGCAGCACTGGCCTAGCCATGATCAATATGTTAATGCCAAAGGTTTAAATGGTGAAGAAAAATGATGATTTAAGTGTACATTGCCTCAACCAGCCCCTTTGTATAAAAATCGTTGAATTGATTACTTGAAACATCTAAAATGAACTTCTTGTAAATCGTTATACTGCATTTGGGCTAAATAAAAGTTGAGTTCACCAAAACAGTGAGGAAATAACTTAAAACAAAAATCTAAAAATTGAGAAAAGTGCTAAATTATTTGTTCTTACTCTCTGCATCAATTGGAACACCAAAAACAAACTCAAATTGAAATAAAATAGGCATCAAATCAATCCTTGCTGCTGTCACTCGCTTTACATGCAAGTTAGAAAGTTTGAGTAAAATACATAATAAAGCACCTTCTGTTCTTGTGTTCCTCCCATCAAATGGAGCTGACGCAACATCAACCAAGTACACCAACGTGTTCCTCTCACTGCCACGATGCTAAAGAGACCAACCTTACAGGATTTGATGGCCCCAGTCGTCGGAATTTCATCGGAGACACTCGACAGAAATCACGAAAAGAACGAAGCCAATTACTCAAAATTGAATGGAAACAAACCAAATTTAATGCTATTTCCTGTTCTATCATCTTCCACGATTCTAATGAATTCAACTAGGATAGCTTAGGTGACTTAGTTCGCCAGGAAATACAAAAACAAAAATAAAAGGACTAAACTGAATAAAATTCGAGCTTAGCAGAAGTGAAATGACGATCTTCTGAATACGTGAAGGCAACGCAAGCCAAGCTGATACCATTATTGAACTCTCCTTTGCACCACGAGCACAAAGAGACCAACATCGGCGTCAATAGCGGCCTAGATCGCCGGCGTTCCATTTTCAGAGGAGTAAAATGTGAATAAAATAAGTCCAGGAGCTTCGGCGTAAAATGCCATCCCCTTCGACGAAATCTCAGCGCCATTTTTCGCGTGGATTTTCTGTGGCGAAGAGCGTGTGGTAGCTCACATCACTCGTTACATGAAATACAGAGCAGAGTCAGCATCGAAAGCCAGTCAACGCCCACGTAGAAGCCCAGTCAGCCCTTTTGTCATACGTGGACCAATCAGGATTTTCCACGTCATCTCAAAATTTCAAAAATTCATTAAAAATAGTAGGAAACTCAAAAAAATTCAAATAAAATATCCATAAAATCCTAAAAATCTGTAGTTACTAGATTTACTGATATTTTGGTATGAAATTATGTCAATTTGTCCCTCTTTTATATTTTCAAAGTATTTTCTCATTAAAATCGAATTTCATAAATTGCCAAAACTTTGTAAATTCACTAAAATTAGTAGGAATCTCAGAAAAATCCAAATAAACTATCCAAAAATTTCTAAAAATCTAAATAAGTCAAATCCAATATTATTTTTATATGATGTTTTATTAAAATAAATAGTTTCCTATTTTTGAAATATGTCTATTATAAAAATCCAATTTTACAAATCCTAGAAAAATGGTCAAGTATTTTGATAAATTTTCCAAGTAATTTTATCACCTTTTTTGTCAAGTATAATCAATTTTAAAAACAAAATTGGTAGTATTTATTTTAATAAGATTATTAAATAATAATAATAATAAATAAAATAAATAAATAAATAATAATCACAATTAACCATCAAATAATATTATCATAAGTAAATCTTGAATTTATAAATAAAGAAATAAAAAAACAAACAAACAAATAATAAATAAATTTTAAGATAATAAGTAAAAACAAATAAATGTTAAATAAATCATAAATTAGAAATAAATACTAAATAAATCATAAATCATAAATAAATGATAAATAAATCATAAAATAAATAATAAACACATGATAAACAAAGAATTCAATAAATGAAGGAATGAATAGTAGATAAATCATAAATAAACAAATAACTTAATAAATAACATAAAACATAATCAAATGAATCACATTAATTGAGACTAAATCAAGTTAATTCAAATTAAATCCAAATCAAGTTTAATTCAAATGAAATCAAATAAATTAATCTTAATCAAATCAAGACAAATTAAAATAAATTAAACCAAGTCAAAATAAATCAAATCAAATTAAATAAGCCACATCAAATCAAAAGCAAAACAAATCGAACCAAATCAAGTCAATCGAAATCAAATCTTCCTTTGTTCTCACAAGCCCCTAAATGGCCGAGAAGCCCAAATCTTTTGTTCTCACAAGCCCCTAAATGGCCGAGAATCCCAAATCCCTTGATTTCACAAGCCCCTAAATGGTCGAGAATTCCAAATCCTTCTGTTCTCACAAGCCCCTAAATGGCCGAGAACCGATTCTTACAAGCCCCCAAATGACCAAGGATCATAAAATCAAATCACCCTCATAATAAAAATTTCAAATAGACGGTTTAGTTTTAATTTTAGTTTTAGTTATCCTTAATTTTAGATATTCTTAATTTTAGATAGTCTTCATTTTAGACGCATTTTAGATATTCTTAATTGGGTCCCGTCAATTAAGTCTGGTGCCGTCAATTGAATCCGGTCTAAGCCCAAAAGAAATAAATCATTTGTATCCTCAATTGGACCCCGTCAATTAGGTTTGGTGCCATCAATTGAGCCTTGTCTAAACCAAAAATCATTTAAATAACGATTTTCTAGCCTATTACATTTAATTTCTCGAATCTCTTAATCAAAGGTTCTCGTGAGAAACCACGAGGTAATTAACAATAGGGGCTTGCGTCTATTGGAAAGAAATGATCCACAAATTAATAAACCCTTACGAGAATGGATTCTAGTCGATGTTCTCTGGTCGTTAAGAGGCATCAGCACTTGAACTCAGGCTCGTGAGGGGTGAATCTAAGACTTGTTCTCGTTCTTGAGGAAACCCAATCTTTCTTCGAGAAATGACGAAAAAGTCACCACAGAAAACAAAAAGGTTAAACATGTAGCGGTGACTGTTGGGCTATGAATGGTACTCTTTTTGAACATTTATCTTATTTGTATTGTATTTGAGAAGCCGTATATCGATAAGATTTTATTTTCGTTAAGTTATTTGGTATGGGTATAGATAAAAAAATTCGTTAATTTATTAGATAAGAGTATGGATAAGGCTATATATATTTTGTAATCATTATTTATCCATTCCGTTATATATATAGTTTGTAATCTTTGGCATAATTGAAAAGATATCATTGTGAGATTCAATTGATAACTAATTAAATCGGAAAAATATGATTGTAAGATTTCATTGATACGTTAATTACTAATTAAATCGGAAAGATATTATTGTAACATTCAATTGATACATTAACAACTAATTAAATCAGAAAGATAAATATGATTGTAAGATTTAATTGATATGTTAATAACTAATTTCATCAGAAATATGTGATTGTAACATTCAATTGATACGTTAATAACTAATTAGACAATTCAATTGATGGATTTGACTGAGATAATATTAAATTAAAATAATTTTATTTATTTCTAATTTTCTTTCATGTACTACATTAAAAAGAAAATCTTTTTTTTTTTTTTTGAAATATCACTTCTTCTCGTTATTGTTTGTTTATCCATATTATATTTTTTTTTCTCATTGAATTATTAACATTAATTATTATTCATTTTCAACCATTGCCCTACCCTTACCGTTAATTCTTAATTGATACTAGTAAGTCGATTTTTAACGAGTACAGATAGAGTATAGATAAAGAACATTTTAACGATTCAGATAATAAAAATATCTCTATTGTATCTTATCATATCCATTACTGCGAGTTCTGTTTGGATGAGTTAGAATAACTCTTATTCTAAATTAGACGGATAAGGAGTCATCAAACGAGTTGAGAACATGTTGTTCGGACTCTTGTTTGAAGTCTTATTCTAATTCTCACAAATTGTAACCAGTAGCCAAATTAGTCCAAGCTTGACCCTCTTAATATAAAAAATATTATAATATGATTAGGCCCCACTAATATTTTAACAAAAGGTATAAGACAAACGAACAAAAGAACTTCATGGGCCAATAGAATGTTGGAGTGTGCTAGAAGTCAATATTTAATGACTTAATTTCTTAGTTTATGTTGTTGATGATATTTGATCATTTATTCCTATAGTTTATTATTGACAGATCATTCAGGTTGAGAATATGAATTGTAAATCTCTGTGGATCATTCATTAGAATGACAATAGTAAATCTGAATAGTCCATAATCTTGATAATTAACAAGGAACATTAATTGTCATAAAAGATTAGTATGCAAGTTAAGTGATGATTAAATTCTACAAATCATAGATAAAGAGTTACCAACTTAATTGCATATGTATATGTTATGGAACATAGTATATGACATGACCCAATGAATTAAACATATGGATTGTGTTATGTGTCATTGTTTATTTCATATGAGTTTGATTTTAAGTTTAAGATGTTCAACTTTTCCACATGAGGATAGATTCTATAAATATTGTCTAACGTTGATTTCTGATAAAGGTTGCTATATGGACTTTATTTATGCTCTCTTGAATTATGCGGGAAAAAGTTGTTCATTAAGAAAATCGTATGTCCCTCATTAGTACACCTAATGAGTGGGGATATCTGTTTGGACCCCTTGATAGAGTTGGATTGTTTGGTCAACTTATACAATCAACTCTAGATCAAAAAATGTATAATTTGCACTTTACTAGTCTGATTCGTCTATAAGACAGAGCACCGGTACCGGGTGCGAATCGGGTGTAGGTTTGAGCCCGATAGGGCACCGGAGGTACCAAATTCGTCGGCTGGCGCACCCTATTAGTCGAAAGACAAAATCGAAACCAAGGAACTGATAGGTGAACCCTTCTCACAGCAAGAGTTGTGAAGTATCCTCCGTATGAAAGATAGGTTTTAGAATCCTTAAGCCAAAAATGAGAGTTTAGTAACTTAGTTTTTCTAATTGATTAAGTAGTTTAACCTTAGGACTTCAAATTGAAACGAGAGTTTATATTCAATAACTTAGGATAGGTTATTAATCTGCACATTATCAAGTATAAAACTAATCAAACCTTTCGATCAACCGTAGTTCAAGTATATTGATTAAGAAATTAATCGCTATATTGAAACCAACTACTCACAAAAGTTCGCTAACTAAAATCCCTAAATCTTTTTAATTGTTGAATCAACCTTTTGACTTGTGATTTTAATTTAAAGTTTAGCTCTTAATTGTTTCTTTATTAAAACTTAAATTTAGTTTTAAATCGATTTGTTCGCACAAAAGTTTTAGATTAATTAGGAATTTGATTTAATTATAATCTCGTCTTCGTAATTCGACCCTTGGCTTTACTATGATTGATTTAAATAAGGTAGAATCGAGGTATTTGTACAAGGTTAGGCCGTGATCTTATTATTATTATTATTATTATTATTATTATTATTATTATTATTATTATTATTATTATCACTTTGACCATTGTTAAATTTATTATTTTTATTATGATATAATTTAAATTATTGTGTAAAATAATTAATTAATTATTACTATTATATTTTTTTTCCTCTATTCTTATTACCGACACATAGTTCAAACAACACCTATTGTAAATAGAACATTCTATCTAATTTTTATTCACAATTCTTCGCGAATAGACTGTTCATTCTTATTAAATTTATTCCAAATACAGCCGGACTACAAGTTGCACGAAGGCTGTTGGCTCCCCTAGGTTCTTATTTTGGACTAATAATTAAAAACAAATGGTCACTGCGTATGCGTCAACATTGATAGTTGAACTTTATTAAGTGAAAATGAGTCGCGCGCTCACTTCCCAGTTGAACATTATTGAGTGAAAAATATGTCGCTCTCGCGCACGAACTTCGTTAATTTTATGTATTGTTCTTCTCCGTAGAGTGTTGTGTGAGAAAATAAATATATAGAGAGGGGAATGATAAGGTCCTACGCGTAGACGGATGTAGCCGTCTAACATGATCATATTTGCATGATTAAATTTCAAATCATCTATTTAAACTATTAGATTGAATCTTCATATTAAAACTTGTATGAAACCAAATTTTATATTTTTCTAAAATTTTTTACTATTTATTTCGGATTTTAAAAAAACCGCTCCTAGAACTTATATGGAACGTCAAACCAAAACGGTTTTTAAAAATCCGAAATAAATAGTAAAAAATTTCGAAAAAATGTAAAATTTCGTTTCATACAAGTTTTCAATATGGAGATTCAATCTAATTGTTTAAATTGGTGATTTGACATTTGATCATGCGAATCTGATCATGTTGGACGGTAAGCATTCCTCATATATATATATATATATATATATATATATATATATATATATATATATATATATATATATATATATATATATATATATAGGAATGCTACGGTCCTACGCGTAGGACGGATGCGGTCCGTCCAACATGATCGTATTCGCGTAATCAAATTTCAAACCACCGATCCAAACCGTTAAATTGATTCTTCATTGTTGAGAACTTGTATGAAACCAAATTTTACATTTTTCTGAAAATTTTTACTATTTATTTCGTATTTTTAAAAAACAGCTCCTAGAACTTGTAGATTAGTGATTAGAATTTTTTAAAAATACGATTAGCGATTAGCGTTTCATACAACTTGTAGATTATTTTTTAAAAAACGGCTCCTAGAATTTTTTACTGCTGTTTTTGAACGGTTCAGAACTAACTAGATTAGCGATTTTCTAAAATCCGAAAAAATACTTAAAAATTTTGAAAAAATAAAAAATTTGGTCTGCATGGAGATTTCAATAAGGAGATCATATTAGACGGTTTGGATCGGTCATTTTGAATCCGATCTTAAGGTTTAAAGGTCCGAAGCACGGGCCTTCTATGCTTTGCAAAGCATTTTAGCCAATCATTATATATATATATATACTAGCAGCAGTGCCCACCCAATGTGTGGGCGGACTTTAAGACAAGAAAATTTTATTTTACACGAATATGTTGTCCATTTTCAATATTTAAGATCAAAATTTTCTTGATTGGCGCAAAAGGTAGCAGCAGTAGTCACAAATTTAAACAAGTAGAATCAACAAAAGTAGATATGTGAACAACTAAAAAAAATTATTCGATGAAAATTAATATGTTTCTCAATAAAAAAAATTACATAAAAATATATCATCTGAAAAATAAAAAAATAATACAATATGACAAAAATTCTTGGATCGTTCTTACTGCACTATTGTAACAAACAATGATCTTCCCAAGACCAAGACCTTTTTTCAAAACAAAAAATTAAGATAATTTTATGTGGTGAGTGCATGTGTGAGTGTGATATGAGAGCAATAAATATTAATTGCAGCAGCAAGTGCAGCAATCACTCTTTCTATTATCCACATGTTGCGGTCCATTCTCTCTCTTTGACATGGCTGCCAATATTTTCTTGCTCTTCCCCGTGTTCTCGTCTACTCCATGAAGCCACATAAGATATATTTTAGCCTTTAAATTACAAACAACGAATTGCAATCTCTTGGAACAATTTGGTCTGGATACTGGTAAAATTTTTATTTTGCTGTCATGATACAATTCAAAACTGTCCATTTCAACCAACATAAAGGCAAAAGGCTTCGCACAAGCAGATCCAAAAAGAGAGGAGAAAACCAACATGTCATTTATATCCAAATCATCATTAAAATCAACAAAGAAAATTATGGCACCAGCATCAAGAGAGCAAAGGCACTTACACTCAATAAGCTGTTGAGAACAAAGAAATCCAATCAACAAAAATTAAACTCGTTTTCTTACCAGGTCGCGTGATGGCTCCAGACTCCACACTCGATACCAGCCATTGGCCAGCTCGTCGATTGTGCCTATCATGGTTGGCCATGATCACATCTCCGACCTTGATTTATCTCCTCAGGTCACCAAACTCCTAACGGGACCTGGGGACTAATGCGCTTGCTGCCGAAACGGCGAGTTGATCTGCTGTTAGTTGCCTTTGCACCCACATACGGGGGCTGACTATCATATATTTGATATTTTGTGCCCAAGAAATCAGACCTGGTGTAATACATAAACTTGTATGTTATCATTTATATAATGCAAATGGAAAGACCAGTTCAGTTCAATGACTTCATTCAAGTTTTCATTAGAGATTATGTCATAAAATGCAAGACAGCTAAATCACATCATGAGATTTCAGAGCTGATGGTAATTTCAAGGTATGACATTGAGTGTTTTATACAGTGCCATGTCATATAAAACAAATGAATATCAGCAAGCAATCATCTATTAAAAGCATATATCTCCAATCCATTAATGCATAGATCCACTGCGTTCTCTAAAGGAAAATGTGCCCATTGACAGAGAAATCTATCGAGTAATTGGCTTTTCAATTAATGCACAAATAAACATCCTAAGGGCAAACAAGAAATCCATTAAATTAACCAATAGATTTATATCAGAGCACTATGTTTAAATAGCTAAAGGCAATTCATAGGTTACCATACTCATGTTCGTGCTTCATAACCCTTGTTCAACAACTGTATTTAAATCAACTGAGCTAAAAGTAAAAACTTTATAGAAAAGAACTACATCTCACCTCAACTTTCCTACATATGAGTTACTTTCTTCAAACAAATCATCAGGATCAGTCGATATAGCATATTCTATGTGAGCCCGACGTCTGTATCTTCGAGCAGCCTATAGAAACTTCCCCTTATCCGCAAATGCTGAACATACCAGGAGTAGAGATATGCAAGATTTTAAATATATATCCAAATCATCTAAGGTAGAAATTTTAGTTTTGGTGGCGGGTAAGCGTAATAGCCATGATATTGCACATATGATAAAGTATACACTACAGAGTACAGAAGATGGTATGATACATTCAGAAAGGAATGGTATGTGAAAAGGTGTAACATAAATAAAGTTTTCTGTGTGAAATCAAAATATTTATCCATTTAGACACAGTATATAAGCAATTACGTACTCAATTAACTGGAAAAAACCAAATCGAAAAGATAAGCGGAGATTGCTCTTACATTGTGTCAAGCCGAGATAAAGAGAGAAAGTTGAGTTCTTTTTATTCCTCCTGATAAAGCATTGAACAGGAGAATCCTTTGGTCCGGGCTGTTGCAACAAAAAGAAAATAGAAACAAATTACTCTCTCCCTTGTAAAAACATCAAAAGATAAAAAAAATTACCTCTAAGTGTAATATAAGCTGGAGTTGTTGAAAGTGAGCTAATGTATCAGTTCTGGCAACACATATATGGATGATTATGCAAACATAAGGTTGTTGCAAATCCACATGATTGTATTAGACAATCACTTGGGCTAATTTTTGCATTATAATCATTCAATTGACTTATTCTTTAGCAATATCTTCTACATGTTTAACGAAATTGTAGTTTGCATAAATATCACTGGCTGTAAAGCATCAATAAATGTAGTAAATTACAGAATATTTCCCTTGAAATTTCCCAATCTAATTACAATACAGCAGCCATCATTACTCCAACTATACAATTGAAAACACCACTCCAGTAAAGCATAAATAATTACTCCAACTACACAATTTTTCTCTCAGAACTTCCAAATCGCCACCAAATCAAAACCCATCTTCCAATTCCCCTTTCCTTGACCAACCCAAAACTACACACACAACAAATCAAGAGATCAAACCATCCACATTCCACAAATTAATAACCCAAAACCCCAAAATCAACAAATTACCTGTTTAAGCGAAGAAGGGAAAGTAATTTGACCACAAGAAACAGGCGACCTAACCACAGACCGAGTGACATCGCGCCACCTCCGACAAACGCAAGCACAAGCGACCACATCTCTCCTTCTCGGCCACCGCTCGGCGCCGCCGCTCTCGACTCGCCTCACAACCTTCGCCACCAGCTCAGGCAACAGCCTCGACCACCTCTCCTCCTGCTCCTCCAGCTCCCCATCTCTCACATCGCCGACTTCCTCAATCGCGTCGTCGTCGCCTGAGATCGTGCTTGGTGTCGCTCTAGAGGTAGCAATCTCGCCTGAGAATGAAGTCAAGAGAAATCCGTGAAGTACTTTATCCATCTAGAAATTATCATTGTTCACCACTTTGAGAGAAGGGTAAGGAAATAAAAAGAGAGGAGAAGAGAGAATCATGGGAGCGCAGCATAAGTTACCTTAGAGGATCCGACGGTGGAGAGCAACCGTGTTTTGAGCGGTGAAATCTGAAAACGCCAGGTTAGATCTCAATTTACAGGCGGCGGCTTGATCAAGGACTTAGGGTTAGCGAAATAAATGCGAAGCGAAGGCAAAGGAAAAGATGGAAAGGAATGTCAAGGCGATCGCGCATCTCTCTGAAGTCTGAACCCTTGCGCACGAAAAAAAAGTAATGCGTGGATTCAATTGCCGGCAGAAAATTTCCATTTTTGTTGCGTAGGAAAATTTTCCATCTTTGATGGATGAAGCGCTGTGAAAGAGGGAAAAAAAATGAAGAGTGCGCACTGCGCTGCGAAAGAGAAAAAAGAAAAAAAAATAAAGAGGTGCGGCTGCGCGAATCGAACCGCTTACACGGAGCGTAGCGTTTCAGTTAAGAAACGTCCCACCGCCTCACCAGTTTCAGATAAATTGCTAGTATTTTATCTGATAAAGCCATCAAGACCACAGATCTGATCAAATCAACAAAATCAATGACCAATATTTGATATTAGGGATATAATACAACCTTTATCTGGTTTTTCTTACAAGGTTTGTTAGGTGCATTTATAAGTAGTAGAGATATGCATCTGTTACTGTGTCAGCTACAAGTGCATTGCTAGCATCGGGTGCAGGTGCATTAGATACAGTCTCGGGTGCACTTTCACTAGCATTATACACAAACATGTCATCATAACCCCCTTGCTTGCAACTTCTTCAAAACAGTGGCATTTGAAAGACTATTGTCTTTGCCAAATGGAAATTCAGTCTCATAAAAAACAACATTACGTGAAACAAGAAATTCTCATGTGTCCAAATCATAAATACGCCATCCTTTCTTTCCAAATGGATAACCAACAAAGATACATTTTCTGGTTTTACTTGCAAATTTGTCAGATAATGGTGATCTATTTGAGACATAGCTACTTGTAAATTTGTCAGATAATGGTGATCTATTTGAGACATAGCACAAGCATCCAAAATTTCGCACAGGTGCGTAAGATGGTGGTTTGCGAAACAATTGCTCATAAGGTGTTTTATTGTCCAAAAAAGGAGTAGGTGTTCTGTTAATCAAATAAGCAGCTGTTAAGATGCATTCTCCCCAGAATTCAATAGGCAACTTTGACTGAAATCTCAAGGCTCGCGCCACATTAAGAATATGGCGGTGTTTTCGTTCTACCCGCGCATTTTGTTGAGGTGTACCCACACATGAAGTTTGATGCAGAATACCATTGCCACTATAAAAAGTTTGCATTTTCATGTGACTTGAATTCTGGTCCATTATCACTTCTAATACATTTAACCAATTTGGTAAATTGTGTGTGAACCATTTTACATAATGACCTGAGCATACTACCAACTTCTCCTTTATCTAACAGCAAATAAACCCAAACAACACGACTAAAATCATCAACAATTGATAAAAAATAACGTGCACGATGATGAGAAGGGACTTTATAAGGCTCCCAAATATCACAATGAATCAGCTCAAAAGGTACAACCAATTTATTCAAATTGACAGGAAAGACATCTCTTGTTTGCTTAGCTCTTAAACAAATATCACATGCATCTCTTAAGTTACTACTATCAAATTGTACACCGGGCAATAAATTTGTTACTTTAGTAGAAGGATGTTCCATCCTTTGTGTGTGGACTTTTTCGTCATTTCTCGAAGAACGATTGGGTTTCCTCAAGAATGAGAATAAGCCTTAGATTCACCCCTCACAAGCTTGGATTCAGGTTCTAATGCCTCTTAACGACTAGAGAACATCGACTAGAATCCATTCTCATGAGGGTTTATTAATTTGTGGATCCTTTCTTTCCAATAGGCGTAAGCCCCTATTGTTAATTATCCCGTGGTTTCCCACGAGAACCTCTGATTAAGGGATTCGAGGAACTAAGTGTAATAGGCTAGAAAAACTGTCATTTAAATGATTTTGGTATTTTATTTCTTTTGGCTTCTTAAAACAAGACTCAATTGGTGACACCAGACCTAATTGACAGGGCACAATTGAGAATACAAGTGGTTTGTTTCTTTTTGGTTTAGACCGGACTCAATTAATGGTACCAAACTTAATTTGACGGGACACAATTGAGAACATCTAAGTACATCTAAACTAGAACTATTTATTTGAAGTAACCAAGAACATTTAGACTAAAACTATCTAAGATTATTTATTTAAAATATCTAAAACATTTAAAACTAAAATTATTTATTTAAAACACCGAAGAATATTTAAAACTAAGAACATCTAAAGCTAAGAATATCTAAAACTAAGAATCTCTAAAACTATTTATCTAAGAGTATCTAAAAACAAAAACAATTATTTGAACTTTTCCTTGAATTTTACCATAAGGGACAATTTTGATTTTTATGATCCTCAACCACTTGGGGGTTTATGAGAATCGGTTCTCGGCCATTTAGGGGCTTTGAGAACGAAAGGGATTTGAAATTCTCGGCCATTTAGGGGCTTTGAGAACGAAAGGGATTTGAAATTCTCGGCCATTTGGGGGCTTTGAGAACAAAAAGAACTTGAAATTCTCGGCCATTTAGGGGCTTTGAGGGGTTTTGAGAACAAAAGGATTTGAAATTCTCGGCCATTTAGGGGCTTTGAGAACAAAAGGGATTTGAAATTCTCGGCCATTTATGGGCTTTGAAAACAGAAGGGATTTGAAATTCTCGGCCATTTAGGGGCTTTGAGAACAGAAGGGATTTGATTTAATTTGACTTGATTTGATTTAATTTACTTTAATTTGATTTATTTTGATTTGATTTTATTTAATTTAATTTGATTTATTTTGATTTGAAGATGCTTTATACTTAATATTATTTATTTATTGTTTATTTATTATTTATTACTTAAAATTTATTTATTAATTGTTTATTTATTTATTCAATTATTTATTATTTATTTGTTATTATTATTTACTTATGACTTTAAGATTTGTTTATTATTTATGATTTATGATTTATTTAAAAGTTATGATTTTTCTTATTATTTAATAATTTATTTATGATTTATTATAATTATTCTTTTTAGAAATCTTATTAAAAATAAAGGGAAACTTCTAAATATTGTCAATTCAATCTTAATTTTGAATATACTTGACAAGGAAAATATTTTTTTTGTATGAAATTACTTAGAGATTTTATTGACCATTTTTAGAATTTTTATAATTCGGTTTTTATAACAAAAATACTCCAAAAATATGAAACTATTTAATTTGACAAAATTTCATATGAAAATAATATTGGATTCAACTTATTTAGATTCTTAGAAATTTTTTGATACTTTATTTGGATTTTTCTGATATTCCTACTATTTTTGGTGAATTTAAATTTTTTTTGGCAATTTATAAAATTCAATTTTGAGGCAAATACTTTGAAAATATAAAAGGGGCATAATTTGACATAATTTCATATCAAAATATCAGTAAATCTAGTTTCTACATATTTTTAGGATTTTATGGATATTTTATTTAAATTTTTCTGAGCTTTTTACTATTTTTATTAAATTTTTGAAATATTTGCAAATTTGGAATTTTCTGATTGGGCCACGTAGACAGTGGGAGTGATGTGGCAACAATGCGTGGCTTGAGTCATCATTGATGTGGCTAGCAGGGTTTATTTCAGGGAAATTTGAATTGAGCCCTATATGGCCACTGGGCCTTAATTATTTTTTTTATCGATGATTTTTCCTTCTTTTTATTATTTCTCTTATAACTTCATCAGATAGTTTTCGTGTAGCGAGTGATTGCTGAGCCACACAGCCTATTTGTCGCAGAAAATCGAAGAGTTTTAAGCGCCGGAAAATCGCGGTCAAGAGATTTTATTTTCTTTGTTGACAGAGACAAGTTTTATTTTCTTTGTTGACGGGCTCGTAAAATCGAGGAGCTCTGTGGCTTCGTGAGGCCGAGAGGAGTCTGATGATGGGTTCGATTTTCTTTGCGTCGGCCCTTAATGGCGGGTGAGCCATATACTGACACGGTGGCACAGTGGATAATCACTATGGACTTCGAGAAGTCTAATTGTACCAGAATTGGTCTGTTTGGCGATGGGGCAATGAGGAAAGGGCATTAAGGAGTTCAATTTGTCATACACGTACCTAATTTGGAGAAGAGGCCATCGATTTGGAATAGCTTGGTCGTGTTTGGATTAGTTCCAGGGGTTAATCTTGTGTGTGTGTTTGTTCAATTTGATTAGAAATCCATGTGACAGGTGCAACACTGTGAGAGGGTAGGAAATGGTACAAGAGAGATACTGGATTCAATTTTCATTTCTGTGTACACTAGTTGTTAAGGACTTTGTTATTTACTCATCTTTGTTATGAACCTGACAGCTAGCATGTATGATATCACTTTGCATTTCATTTTTTTTTTTGGGTAATATACACATTATTCACATAATCCTTGAAGTCAAATGTTCAGACCTTAACCTTTGTCATCATAGTTATTAAGTGTTAATTAGTTATTACCATCGATTTCATTATTTGGTACTTCTTTTGTAAAATTAAGCTGGTGAAGGTCTTAAATAGTAGTCTCGCATTTGACAAGTTCTAACAAGCCTTCTTGTAACTTTTGCAAACATGCACACACGTTTTACAGTTTGGTCTAAGAAATCATTAGTTTCACACCTTTGGTTCGTACAAGGGCATTAACGCTCACTGTTTGGCATCATTTATCAAATCAGATGTTAAATCTTTATGCATTTATGGTTCAGTGAATTGAAATAACCTCAAATATAAGTCTAATTGACTCGATAGCATGTCATAATGAGGCAATAATTCAAGAAAATATAAATTGATCAATTCAAACTCTAATCAAGTATCCAATAGCATTCCGTAACTCAGATTAAACAAGGAAATCACAAAACTAAGTGTGCGACTAGATCTGGAACTATTTTGGCAGCATAACGACTTATTTCTTGAGTTGTTACGACAAGGCCTGTCGACCATGTCGGATCCAGCAAGGGCCTGAGAACTGGGTTCTCTGCTGGATCGTAGTCAAGATATCTGAGGGCACTATAATCCTATTTCTTGATATACTTTAGAACAATTATCTACTAGTTATGTCTAAGATCTACATTCGCATCATATATACTATAATCTAACAATAATGGTGTAGAGAACTGGGTTCACTACACCATGGATTATCATTAGTGATCAGAAAAAGAAAGAGAAATCAAGAAATTCACTGCAATTAACCATGAAATTCATTCAAAGAATCAACCTTTACAATTACCACACGAGACCACAGCTCACTATACTTTTCTATTTGATTTCTGAACAATCTCTTGCTTCTATATATTTTTTCTCTTCAATTGCCTACGAGGTATTTGTAAAAATGTCTAAGTGGCTAACCTATCTCTCTCAATGAACACTACCACACCTCCGATGTGAGAAAGGTAGTAACTGGGTTACTAATCACGCTGAGGGTGCGTGTCCACTAAGCTTTTTCTTCCACCTTCCTAATTGCATCTTGTGGTGGGCAGTGGCGGATCTAGAAAAAAAATTTAGGTGGGGCTGAATTTATAATAACATTGGTCCAACATAAATTCATAAAAAGAAAAATTACAATATTTTCTTTTTAGGTACTAACATATGACGTTTTGTCTTCTCTTCAAACCGTTTTGCCTTCTCTCCAAACCGTTTTATCTCAGAACATTTTGAAAAATATGTGAGCAATGTTCTTTTTGACATTTTGATTTCCTGATTAATAACAATATGCAATTAGATCTTTAATCAAATGTCAAAATTCTAAAGTTTATCTCAGAACATATTGATTACTAACTAAAAGATATGGAAGAATTACATTAGTTCACTTGTGCGCATTACCAGTATATCTTGTTTAATAAAAAAATGTATATTGTATAGATAGAGTTAGAGAGAATAATAGTACGCTTGCAATTCTATGAAATCAACCACCAATAGATGAGAAATTTTTTCAACTAATATTCTTATTATAATAATATTATAATAAATTTGTTATTATTATTTAATAATGATAATAAAAATAATTTTGTAAAGTTATAATAATATAATAATTATATTATTTGATATTGATAGTTAGAATGATAAATTACGAAATAATAATATGACAATATTTATGTAGTGTTCATTTTTTTCATCTACTTTGACTAAATTATCGGACAATAAAAAAATGACAAATATTTATGTTATAACTAAGCTAAGAAGGGGTAGAAGCCCTTCAACGTTGGGGGGAAAAAAATGAATAGAATGTGTTGGTTTAACACCTGGTTCACGGGCTACAGGAGAAAGAAAAAGTTGGTTTTTTTATTTCTATGTTGTTTTTAATCCATCCACGCCACATGGTCCGGAGAGAGAAAAAAATGTTTTTTATTCATTCTTGCTTCTTCCCATCTTTCTTCTTCCTTATTCCACCGATTTGTAGGAAGAAGATCTTCCCAAAAAATGACCTTCTTCCCACTTTATTCTTGTGTGTTTGGATGGTTCCTTCTTCCAGGAATAAGGATCTTCCTGGAAGAAGCGTTATTCCCGTCCATCCAAACAGCCCCTCGGAAAGGAGGGGCTCCAATGGCAGAAACAAGAACTCCAATGGCAGAAACAAGACTACCTTTGAGTTGCAAGTTAGCTGGGGCTAAGGAGGGGCTCCAGGGGTTCGGCGGCGGTAGGTGGGGCTCTAGCCCCACCCGCCCCAGTGCTAGATCCGCCCCTGGTGGTGGGGTTTATATAGGCTAGGAATTAGGGCAGCAGTTTGGAGAGGCTCCTCCACATCTTGTCGTCCATCTTGATCCAACGGTTTCTGAAGATGCTTGATTTTCATGGAGAGAAGATGGCCACGTCGATGGTCATTCCATTTTTACCGAGCTTCCACGGTAAACTCGCAATCATCTTCTCGCTCTTTTTTTTTTTACCCTTTTCTCTCTCTCTTTTCTGTCGGAGGAGAAGAGTTCTTCGCCTGGGCCCCGCTTGTAAGTTTAAATGAGAGACAGAGAGTTGGGTGCTCCTGTTTCTCCGTAAGCCAATGAAGATATATAGCTTTCGGTGCATCAAACAAGTGCATTCAACATTTTAATGGAATGCTAATTTTTTTAATCCAGCGCCCTACTTTTTTTCCTTGGATCCGCTGCAATTTGGTGCACGCGGGATCCCTTTTCCATTTTTTCCTGGATTTTGCCATCCAATTTCTTTAAAACAATTAATTTATTTGGCTCTCCAACCAAAATAAATTATTTGGGGACTTTCCCTTAGATATTTTTGGATAAAATTTTATAGATAGACTCAAAAAAATATGAAGAATTTAATGGTTCAAAGGATTTTGTGAAATTACCCATGGATTTATTTTGGTAATTTTATGGGTTTTGGAGGTTTCTTTGCAAAATGGAGGGTTTCTGTTGACAATTTTGGGATTTTGAAACTATGATAATTCAGCCTAATTCCTAAGGGATTTTTGGATTTTTTTTGGGAATTTTTAGAGTTTATTTGATATTTTTCGTGAATTTTTAAATTTTCTTGTATCTATTTACCATAAAATGGGTTGGTTATTTCATGTATTTTGGCACAATATTTTGGGGTCAAATACTTTGATGTCACAATTCATAATTCTCAATCTTGCTGTATGACAAACTTTAGTTGAAGATACTGAATGATGCAGTAAACTCCATCTCTCATTTCACCCACACCAATAACCTTCCTCGTGGTGCAATTTTAGATGACACATAGCACATCAGTAAATGTAACAACATATCTGTTATCTTTAATCAATGCTCCAATAGAGATCAGGTTACAGCTAAGAGATGGTACATATAAAACATTCTTGAGTACTAGTCCTTCATTCAATTTTACTAAACCTTCACATTCTGTCACAGTGGTAGTTCCATTGGGTAATTCAACCGATAATTTCTCAATCTTGCAAATATCAAACATGCAATCAAAATTTCCCGTCATATGGTGAGACGCACCACTATCAAGTATCCAGTTTAGATTCTTACCATGCATTCGCTCATTAGATGCACTTGAATTTGATGTGTTGGAGTTAGACAGAGCCGTCATCACTTGTGGTTGTCTTCCCCATTTTATTTCAGCCGCAGCCTGCACCCAAGTGCTGAGTTGCACTGTCTCCTGTATCACATGAGCCGTTGTCAGCGCTTGGTTGTATCCTCTATCAACTGGGGCAGATCTAGAAAAATTTTTAGCATGGGCACAATTTTAATATAATAAAATTTTAAAAATAAAATAAATAATAAATTTAATAAACAAAATCATTCTAACACATGTATAATTGAAATATTACAAAATACATCAATTTTTTCATAAATCTAGTCACTTTTTCATGATCGTTACTTCTCTATCAATCGACAAAAAACACAAAAGAATTTAAAAAAAAAATCTAATTCTAATTTTCTAATACAATTAAGAATCCTTTGCGCGACTTCATTGTTTGAAATCGTTGCATAATTGCCCCCAGAACCTTGAATCATCCCTTTCTATGTAGGTAATCAAATTATCATTCAAAAAATCATCTCCCATTTGATTTTTTAAATGAGTTTTAATAAGTTTCATGGCAGAAAATGTTTGTCGCCGAAGAGTGTTCAGGGAAAATCTTGTAACATACATGAGTTTTCTCGATTGACTTGCAAATATTGTCTTCTTACAAAGTCATGATCATGATCATTTAAATCGAAATACATTTAATAATTTATGATCTGTAATTAATCAATAATAAATGATAATTTTTTGGTATCTCAAGAATATCAATCTGGATGAAAGAGTATGACTCCAAATTGATAAAGTGAAATCGTGGTCATAGTGACATAATTTTGGAATTTTCAATTTCATAAAATTTTGTTAATTTGAGATCATTAAACAATTGCATGTGGTCAATCAATTCTCTTTTATAGGTTGGTGCGAGTTGGATCTAAACGAGGAACCATTCTTCTTTAAATCGTGAAGGGATTCATTTTTGGAGTCAGCGAGAAGTAAAAAAAAAAAAAAACATTTTAAGACCAAATCTAACGATTGTTTTAACAGCCCAGGCACCCATCGATTTTAAACCCAGACACTCATCTAATCACTATAAACCGGTCCATTATTTTCCCAAAAACAACCCCAGGCACTTGCCTGGGGTTCATTAAACTTGGATCCGCCATTGTCTATCAAGACTACCTCTGCTGCCATGGCCATCACATCCTTGAGTGCTCCATCTTTCTAGATACCCAATCACCTTTGACTGCTTCTTTATGGGATTGTTAGATGAATCAAACTGATGCTGATTTTCAGCCATGGAGAAAAAAAACACAGCACGGTTAGGGTTCTATATCTGCCCCAACCTGGCTCTTGATACCATGATAAATTTTGTGAAGGAAAAATGTTTTCTGTTTCTTTCAAAACTTTCAGATTACAATGTCTCCTATGTATTCTAATTTGCTACAAAAAACTATTTCTAAATCTAATTGCATATCAAAATCAAGATAACAAATCTAACTATACATGGAAATTAATTACATCTCATCTCAATAGATATAAAGCAGATATCATCAAATCATGTAAACATATCTATTTTATACGTGCAGCATGTCTCCATAGCAATCGCTTCATCCCTCCGTCGCCGCTGCTCACTGTGTCCCCCTCCCAATCCCTGTAGCTGTGCCTTTTTTTGTTTGGGAAAATGAAAGAGGTATCCAGAAGGAACGATAAAGCAACCAATAGGGAGCGAGCATAGTGAGGGAACAGATTTCATGCGGCGAGAGGAGTCGAGCAAAATCAAATCGTAACAATGGAAGCGAGGAATTACAAAGGGTAGAGAGATACAATACGGAAGCAACGAAGATATATAAGGCAGGAAATCATGTACGAAGCAGCTGCGAAGATCTCAGTGGAGGGGAAGGGCGGAGATGAAATCGATCGCGCAGAGGGAAAAAACGAACGGCTGGAATAGAATATAATTGAACAATTTTAATTGAATAGTGAAATCCGTGGAAATAGAACAGTAGACTCCCGATTGAAATTGAAGTATTTAAGATTTAAGATGAGTTCTACAAGTTATTATATCGATTGCAATAAAATCAATATGGGTGTGTTTGGGAACCTCATGAACTAGTTGTTCATGAACTAGAACTAGAACAAGGGAACCCAAACAAGGAACTAGAACAAGGAACTAGCTAGTTCCTAGTTCTCCCCAAAACTTGGAACTAGAACTAGAACAAGAACTAGAACTAGCTAGTTCCTAGTTCCTAGTTCTTGCTACTTGCCAAACATACCCTATAATAACAAGTTATTATAAATGCCTGCTGTCCACAGATTGGGATTTACTGCGGCCAGAACTTAGCATGTTTTCTTCAAAAAAAGAACTTAGCAGGTTATCTATGAATTCGGGTCTCTGCCATGCAACACGGTCCACATAATTAGATCTCATTGCCATCTTGCTTCAACGATATCAAATTGTGATGGATCACGTCTAGTAGAACTTTTTGCTTTCCTTTTTTTTGCAACTTGAAATTTGTTCTCTTGTGGTGGAATCGTTGGTTCAAAAAGCACTTCATTTTGGTTGAGAATGTCCTGAATTTTCTCTTTAGCAATTTTTTGTTTATCAAGAGGCCACTTGAGATATTCCCTATTCAAATTCTCAAGCATATTTTTCCACTTATCGCTAGGAACAACACTTGAATTACTGTCTTAATCATCCAACTCTCTTGTATCGATCCACCACTGCGGGTGTACTTGGTCTAGATAGAGCCAGCCGGTTATCCAATTTCCCATCTGATGAGGGCATGGCATACCCATTGTTGCCATGAATTGACCGGTACAATTAGGATGCAGGGTACCCTTTTTGACCATCTCATATTGATTATGTAACTCTCTTAATGCAAAAAGAGAGATATAGTGTATAAGGTTTTTGAAAAAAGGAATGTTGCACTCATGAGGTATTTGAAGCTTTTCCCTTGCAAGTTGCACCTTAATCTCATTAAATTCATTTCCAATAGCAAGGCATATTTTTTTCTTGACAACTAGGAGATCGCCTATTAAAATTTAAAGAGATACATACTTTTAAGTAAACATATAAATACTAGAAAAAAGTGAGCAATCTGCAATAAGTATTTTGTTAGGAACTAATATGTACAAGGGGCATAATTTATTAGTGTCTTATTTTTAGTTTATTTATTTAATACATGTATATTTTTTAACTTGTTGTAGCACTGTTAAATAATTTGTAATCTTAAAGTTTTGATACATGTTGATACTTGTAGATATTTCTTAAGTTTTGAGTGTGCTCCTTCTGCTCTTGATGTTGCTCGATTGCTGAGATGCAAATATCTATCCGTCCATGCGCCGACAAATTTTTCCTTCAATGGTAACCAAGTGTTTTGTATATACACTAGAGCATCTTTCTTCTCTTTGTATTTTGATGCAAACTTATGTCAATTATTAAAACTTGTTATACCAATTATATCAAGTAATGGCATTTTGTACTTGTTTATTTTGTATGTACAATCCATCACAAATACATTGGAAAAACTCCTTGTGAGCATGATTGATCGCTGATCAGCAAAAAATAATTGGGTTATATGACCAACTTCATCTCGTACAAAATTAAACTTGAACCCACCTTGCCCTAGCTCTTCAAACAATGTTTGAATCATTGTTCTACATCCCAAATTATTCTTCTGAATTTTTGTCTTCTCATTGTAGATTGTTTTTGAAATAATTCGTGTGCTTGGATTCTTTTGACGAATAGATGAGAGAATTTGTCGTGGTGGAATCCCAACATCTGACATATGCTTTACATCCTTCTTCTCATCCTCATTTAATCGACGATACATTGGATGGCCAGAAATATCAATTGAAAGCTCATGATTTAGGAACCATCTTTTATTTCAACCATCCAGGTATCATCCTCATGCATTTTCCCATATAGTTCAAATGGACAATTCATTAAACGGATTGTCTGTTTCTTTTTCCTTTGATCCTCTGAAAGGTTGTGAGTATTTCTATAATGACCACCTCTATCACATCGTAATACCACATATTTTTTGTGGTTTTGAACAAAGGATAGGTAAAGCATATCCCCTTATTGAGTAAAAGTTTCGAACATTTTCAAGCAATTCATCATGGGTTTTGAATTTGAAAGACAATAATTGGTCTTCATTGCTTGGATCCATCTGCATATATATATTAAAAAAATTATTATTTATATGATAGTAAATATAAACTAATTTCAAGCCTTAACTATCCAAATTAATGATTCATATTTAGTTGATGGTAAAATCAAAATCATAAATTCAAATGCCATGGACGATTTAAAATATTATTGATTATTGGATAATTATGTTTTCTGTCAAATTGAAGATGCAGATCACAGTCTGATAAGCTTTTGCCTTTGCAACTGTAGCAGTTATGTAGTCTTGATGCCTACCAAATTAAAGATGCAGATCAACAAACATATCCATCTGCCTGCCATTGATTTTTTTTTTTTTTTTTTGTGATTCTATTTGTTGTGAAGAATTAGTGTAACCGGTACATTTTGTTTTTGGTTTGTTTGGAAACTATTGCTTCATGGTAAATTGCAATGGTTTATTTATTTGATTGTGGGTTACTAAACAATTCTATATCTTGAGATATTAGGGTCTGATTTCACTTTTCAGTTTAATGAAAAAGGTGGAGTCATTGCTCAACTAGGTTTAGCAAAAATTAATAGAATATATAAATATATATATATATATATATATATATATATATATATATATATATATATATAAAATACAAGAGAAAGTACCAATCAAGTGGAAGATAGAAAATAAAATAGAAGAAAAACTACAAGTCAAGTGGAGGGTGGAATGAAGACCAATAAATTTGTGTCACAAAAGTTCGAAGAGCCCAAATGAATTTTTAAGAATATTGTCGATTATGAATTCTCTTCGATACGGCGGCCATTGAAATTAACCTAAGAATCTGTTGTATTATTGTTTAGGAGAAAATCAATTACGGAAATCTTTGTGATATAATTGTAAAGAATAACTGGCAAACCTTACGGGAGCTTCTTACTTTATTTTAACAGGGGCAATTTTATCATTTGAAAAAAGAGCACAGTTCCGCTGCCACAAAACTTAACTGCCACAGTTGCCACAAAATTTCGTCCGTTTGATTAAAAAGGAATTGATGGCTGTGATTGTATTTTTAATCTTAACATCAAATAGCCGCTTATATTATTCTTCTACTTTTGTCTCCTCCATCTCGTAACCTCTGCCAAGAATACGAAACAATCAAAGTGACTCCCTACCTTTTTCGTCTCTCTCACGCTCTCTATCTCGCTTGCGCGGTTGCGCCCTCTTCTCTCGAGTTGCCTCTCTAGTGATTTATTGATCGATGGAACAGAGATAGGAGAATTGTGGCACTAGAATTATCTTTATGTTTTTAATTAAGTCAATTAAAACTATACTTGTCGCTGGTGAATTTTCTGGTATGTGACAAGTATTATTTTTCATACTAGAAAAATCTGATGTTGTTGATTCTAATTGAAGGTCATATAGGTAGGAACTAAAGAAATTAATGACCTCCAAGCTGATGTTTTTTTCCTTTTAGGTCTAAAATCCTATTCGTTCTAGTTTGATTTTATCAAGGAAAAAAAATGGGATCTTCGATTATTTAGTATTTTTGAGGATTATTGAAAAATTATGTTGTCTGACAGGAAATTTGTGGTAACCCAATCAAATATTCGGATGAAATTGCCCAATTATTAGTAAATTTGAAGAATGAATGAGGAGTAAAAAGGAAATTCAATAAAAAGAGGAAAAGAGAAGAAAAGAAATCGATACAAAAAAGTTTTATTCAAATAACATATCGTTTATCTTCTTTGTCCCATTTTCCTGATGATTTTTCCAGTTCCGTCATTTATCCATCTTCTCCGCCAGATCACAATAGTCACTTCAAATTTTTAATTAATTTCATTCATTTACTTGTTCATTTTTTTCCCACCTCTTAACTGTCAGAATCGGACCTGTAGGCAACAAAGTGTCTATTAAGAACACTGGATTCATCGTCGAGAGAAGAGAGTACAACTATGATAGAGAAGAAAGTACAAGCACGAGTCGAGAGAGAAGATAGTTCGAGCACAAAGAAGATGAGAAATGAGAGAAAAGAAAGAGAGTATTCCTGGCAGAGGTTACGAGGGGAAGGAGACAAAATAAAAGATAATAAAAGCATCTCTTCGGTGTTAAGGTTAAAATACAATCACAAACGTCGTTCTTTTTTAATCTAACGGATGAAATTTTGTGGCAACTGTGGCAGCCTAAATTTTGTGGCAGCGGAACGCTGCTCTTGAAAAAAATAGCGCTGCTCCCAGTGATATTTACCGTGTCCAAACTCCAAAGCACCTCCCGGCCAGAGCAGTTAATGGACCAGGAAATCTGGTCGCGGTCGTCACAGGAATTTGATCTGTAGGGTCCAGTGTTGTTTCATCTAACTTCAATAAATGTGATGTTGTTCCAAATCCCAAGTTCCGACTTCCCATGTCATGTTAAAAGAATTTTGGACTTATTCTTGTTATATTTGTGTTTCTGTTTTCACAATTCAAAATTATTTTCTTCCATTAATGAGATTGCCAACAACTGGGGTCAGTTGCCAATTAATTAGACCTCACCTTGTTATATAGACTGGTGGTATAGTACCGGTTGCAATAAATGATGATAGGTACAACCATCTTGAAGTGTTGTCTAAACAAATATAGTGTAATAAAGAGATGATTTCAAAATGAATTGCTTCAAAATTTCATATGGGGCACACTGGAAGTTAATAGATCTCTGGATCAATAATCAGTGGTGGGGTGGTGGAGATAATAACGGCTCCCTCAAGTAGGGCTGTATACGAGCCGAGTTCGAGCGAGTTGGGTACAACTCAAACTCAACTCGATAGTAACTCGAGTTGTCCCAAGTCGAGTTAGAAATACTTTCGAGTTATTTAAGCTAGCTCAAACTCAACTCGCTCCAACTCGAGTTGGCTCAAGAGTCACGAACGAGTTGGATGTAACTAATTGTACTTCGAAATTTTCTGTTTTAAATCATATAATATTTCAATATTAAAATTAATTTATATATACAATATTACAAATAATAAAATTTGTCGTCAATTTTATTCTTTCTATTGATTTGAAGCAAAAATATGTCTTGAAACTTAAAATTTTGTATTTTATAACTATCTAAAAAAATACAATAAAATAATTATTGTGTTATTTTTTACTTTTTTATAACTCATAAGTCATAAATCATGTTGATAATATTACTTAAATTTAATATTTATTATGTCACGAGTCAGCTCACGAGTTGACGAGTCGAGTTGAGTCCAACTCAAACTCGACTCGTTAGTTAACTGAGTTGATACAACTCGAGTTTTGTTAACTCGAGTTATTCTGGCTCGAGTTACAATCGAGCTTTTATGAGTCGAGTTCAAGTAAACTCATAAGTTACGAGTTTTTTGCTCACCCCTACCCTCAAGACCCAAGTTCATGTTTTTCTTGCCAATAGCCTGTACGGAAGTTCCTTTGGAATTGGTTCAGAGCCCCAGTTCATTTGGAATTTAAAAGTTCATGCCGTCACGGTACCAAATTGGATTAGCTATTGTCATGCAAATTGAACGTGCACAATGAATAGGAACTTTGAATGTTTTATGCATAGAAAACTTTTGAGTTTCGAGTCTTCTTCTAGACTTCTACGCGTAGGAGTTTCTTTCAATTTGTTATCAAAACAATTAAAAATATATATGCATCTTTGAAGGAGAAAACATTGTTGTCCATTTATTCTCTTACGCTGAAGTCGTTTTAATTAGCATCGTAAGTAAACGACTAATGACCCTGATCATTGCCTTCCTTTTTAGAGTTGGACCAATCTTTTTACTTACACGTCAAGTTCTTCCAAATGTGAGGACAATTAAGATCAAACTCATCTATTATCTTATCAACTAGGAAGCTTACGCTACAATTGCAATATTTCTAGTTTCCACTTTCCAGATAGTACTAGATCTACATAGCAAGCACTTTCTCACCCAATTTTCTAAATAGGAGTTCGGACCAATTCCAACTGCTCCGCAATGATAATCGAATCTAAATGATTATAACGATATTAACCACAATTATTAATGACAAGATACATATAATTATACACAATCAGGATTAGCTAATCAAGCAGCCTTAGATCTCTTCTCCTCCACAAATGCCTTGATCTCAGCGAGCAACTGTTTTGACTCCTCGAAAGGAAATACATAGAAGGCATGTACTGCATTCGGGTACTCGAGTAGTCGGACCTCTTTCCCCTTCTGTTTCAGCATTTCATGGTACCGTCTTTGCCAGTCCTGCAGTGGATCATAACCGCCTATCACCAACAATACTGGCGGGAATGCACTACCTGTTCAACAAAAAAAAAAAAAAGAAATTAGTTTCCTCTACAGATTTGGAACCTAAATGTAATTAGTGCAGGATAAAGTTGTCAATTAAAATATCCTTCCGTGATATTCTCCCTAATTTTCTGAATAAGCCTTTTGTTGTTCTGTGCACCAAATCAACGCGGAAGACGAGCATTAAGCATCTTGAAAAGTGTTATAGATGCTAATTTACGGAAAAGCTAATGTGAAGATGGCTTGATACCTGTCTGTCGAAATTATATCAATGACCAAAAAATATGTATTGACCTGAAAGTATACTATAAAGACCTGAAAGTATAATATAACTATATAACGTTTAACTATAAGGTCTTTTAGCTGCAAATGTAATTGAAATATTTTTTTTGGTAATTAACCTGAAAATTTTAATCCTCTTAATTTGTTAGGGTCAATTTTATTTTTTTTTTTTTAAATTTGTTATGTTAAATTTTTTAAATGTGGTTGGTACTTGGTTGACACTAAATTACCAAGCTCTGTGGTTTGATTGAAGACATGGGCTGCCTCATGGTTCCTGTCGGCTCCCTCCGGCAGGAATGCTTTCCACAGCCAATCGGTACGCTCCACCGACACCAGCGGAGCCCCCTCCAGACGTAACTCTGATTCAGTTCGTTCTTCTCCTCCGAAGAATGGCTGGATTGATATCACTCCGGCAAGCTTGATTCTGATCCAACTCGTAGCTTCCGTGCAAAACCTAATATTAGCACATTTTTAGGTAACATAAATAATAAAAAATTTAATGGAAACTTATAATTTTTATGTTGAGAGGCAATGCTTTATACACACATTAAAATGCAGCTTCGAGAAAATTGAACTTTCAAAAAGTTTCATGTTTTCTTGCATTGCTTCCGACACGAAACAAACAAAGAAAACGCCAGTAAAAATCTGGAGCTTTCTTCAACTAAAAGCCAACCACAAACGAAGGATACTAACAAAATAACAAAAGATGTCAAGGATAAGAACAAGAAAAGAAAAGGTGAATCGGACGTCTAAGTTCTAACCTGCGTGCCACGTGGTGCGCGATGTTGGCACCCGCACTATCCCCCGAAAGGAAACAACTGGACCAATCCAGTTTGATTCCTTCCATCACCTTCTCCGATTGAACCTTTCCCGAATCGAGATACCTCAACACCTCCACGCCATCGTCGTACGGCGCCGGATACCGATGCTCCGGCGACAACCTATAGTCAACCGACACCACGACGGCCTCTATCTTCTTACAAAACCTCCGACACACCGCGTCGTAGAAGGTGGACGTGGCGGAGAGATACGCAAACCCACCACCATGAAAGAAGACGATGATGGGTAGAGGAGTCGAAGGAGGTTGAGCAGGGACGAAGACGCGGATTCGAAGATTGTTGTACGAGTTGAGAGTGATGTCGGAAGTACGGACGCCGGAGGAAGGACGGAGAGAGGCGGAGGCGGAGAGGGAGACGAAAGAGAGAAGGCGGCGGTTGATGGTTCCGTCGGAGCGGCGCGAGGCGTCGGTGATGGCGGAGCCGAGCTTGAAGGCGAGGCGCATCTTCCATGGCATGGATGGTGGGTAGAGCGCATTGCAATTGGCGATCGGGTGAGACTGAGATGGAGGTTGTTGTTTGAGTGTCATTTTAATTTGTTGATTCGTGATTTTGTTTTTTTGGTTGGATTGAATTGGATGCGTCTGTGAGGAAGCGAGTATAAGAAGGTGGCACTGGGAGAGAAGACAAGTGTGGGATGGAGTGGGTGAGGTGAGGGAAGATGGCACGGGATGTCGGGACCACGCGGTGGGAATTGAGAAGGGATGAATGAAGGGGTTTTATTTATTTATTTCTATGATGGATGATGGATGAATAAATAAATCCAATTTAAAATTTAATTTTTTAACAACAGGGTTAACTGGTACGGATTCAGGTAATAAATATGTTTACCTACTACTTGACCGAAAACTAAAATAATTAAACAAAAGCGATAAATATTGGTGTTAGAGTATTCATCTGTAATTTTTCAAACAATTCATTTATTAAGAAATAAATATTTCTATTAAATTATCTTTTATTGAGATATTGATTTTTATTGTTATTAAAAGTATAGATATTTTTTCAATTTTTTATTTATCTATTCGTTGAGTGTATTTTGTTTGTTTTCAGAAAAAAAAAAAAAAAAGAGCGGACCACGGTCCACGAGATCAGACCGGTTAGGACTTAGGAGTAGGGCAGGTTTGATCGGAAACAGATTATCAAGTCAATAGTCTGTTGACTTGTTGACTTGATTATCAAGTCAGTTCTATCCTTTAATTAGGGGAATATATGGTATTTCACGGCAAATTCAGTTAAAATATATATATATGATAAATAAATGAATTGAACCGACTAGTTTAAGTTACTTTGTATTTTTTTTACTAACTTATTCCATCCAGACAAACTTTTGACTAAAATCAATCCGATTCTGATTCAAAGAAAGTAAAAAAAAAAAAAAGGCATTTCAATTTTCCCAATTAATTAGCCAACTTTACATTAACTACTTTTTTTTCCCTATGTTTCTATATATAAACAATATTTTATCGTAATTATAATAATTATTATATAAAAAATATAAATACATATGTGTAGATGTCGGGATCGTTTAGTTAAATGTAGTCCGACACTCCAAGCATTGTCAAATAGCATTTTTTCCCAATTTCTGTAACGTGGTACTCTATAACTATTTGTGCGCATGGTATTATTGCTTATAAAACTGACCCGGTTCACCGACAGACAATAATTTGGCAGTGCATTGTTTTATTTCTGATTTTTGTGACTCATTCCTATTTTCATTTTCATCATATCTCAATCTCTTTTGTGTAACACTGCCTCATTTCTATTCCATTATTTTTTTTCGTCAATATATTCCTACTATACTAAATTTAATTATCTTTGTTTTATATATAACTTAATTATAAAAAACAAACTAAGGATTAATATAATAAAAATTCATGTTTTGAGCGAAGCTCGATGAGACCCTCTAATGTATAATTCAATCCTTTCGAATTTTTAAGTTCATATCACCACCGCATAAAAAGAGCTTAAATATAGATTATTGTGATCAAATAACTTAAAATGAGTGCACAATCGCTAGAAATGCTCCAATTTTGTCTAGAACGCTCATTATTTGCACTTTATGTGCGTAATTTATATGTATAATTCAATCTTTTTTAATTTTTAAGATCATATCTCCAATGTATAAAGAGATTAAATATAGATTATTGCGATAAATAACATAAAATGGATGCACAATCGCTTAAAATGCTCCAATTATGTCCAGAACGCTCAATATTTTTACTTTATGTGCGTAATTGACACGTACGATCCAATCCTTTTGAGTTTTTAATATCATAAACTTATTCTCCACGGTATAAAGAGTATAAATATAGAGTGATCAACTAACTTAAAATGAATGCACAATTCTATCCGGAGCGCTCAATATTTGCACGTTATGTGCGTAATTGACAGTATAATCCAATCATTTTGAATTTTTAAGATCATAAACTTATTCTCCACTGAATAAGGAGCTTAATTATATATTGTTGTGATCAAATAACTTAAAATGAGAGCACAACCGCCGGAAATGCTCCAATTCTGTCTATAATACTCATTATTTGCACTTTATGTGCGTAATTGACATGTATAATCCAATACTTTTGAGTTTTTAATATCATAAACTTATTTTCCACGGTATAAATAGCATAAATACAGATTGTTTTGAGCAACTAACTTAAAATGAATGCTTAATCAGTTGAAATGCTCAAATTCTGTCCAGAACGCTCATTATTTGCACATTATGTGCGTAATTGACATTTAGAATGCAATTCTTTTGAATTTTTAATATCATGAACTTATTCTCCACTCTATAAAGAGCTCAAATATAGATTATTGTGATCAAATTACTTAAAATGAGTGTACAATCGATATAAATGCTCCAATTCTGTCCAGAACACTTATTATTTGCACTTTATGTGCGTAATTTACATGTATAATCCAATCATTTTGAATTTTTAAGATTATATCTCCACTGTTAAAGAGATTAAATATAGATTATTGCGATCAAATAACTTAAAATTTATACACAATAGTTTGAAATGGTCCAATTCTGTCCAGAACTATCATTATTTGCACTTTATGTACGTAATTGACATGCACAATTTTGTCCATAACGCTCAATATTTGCAATTTACGTGAGTAATTAACTGGTATTTTAATATCACAAAATTATTCTCCACTGTATAAAAGAGGTTAAATATAGATTATTGTAGTCAAATGACTTAAAATGAATGTGCAATTGCTTAAAATGCTCCAATTCTGTCCCGAACGCTCATTATTTGCATTTCGTGCGAAATTGCCACGTATATAATCCAATTCTTTTGAATTTTAAGTTTTTAAAATTATTCTCCACTGTATAAAGAGGATAAATATAGACTATTGTAATCAAATGACTTAAAATAAATGCACAATCAGTTGAAATGCTCCAATTCTTTCATAACGCTCGTTATTTGAACTTTTTGTGCTTATGCATGTAAAATCCAATCCGTTTGGATTTGTAAGAGCATAAACTTATTCTCCATTGTATAAAGAATATTAATATAAATTATTGTGATCAAATGACTTAAAATGAATGCACAATGACTTGAAATGCTCCAATTCTGTCTAAAACGCTCATTATTTGCACTTTATGCCCGTAATTTCCATACAATCCAATTATTTTGAATTTTTAATACCTGAAACTGATTCTCCAGTGTGCAAAGAGCTTAAATATAGATTATTGTGATCAAATGACTTAAAATGAATGCACAATCACTTGAAATGCTCCAATTCTGTCTAGAACGCTCATTATTTGCACTTTATGTCATTGCCATTTATAATCCAATCTTTTTGAATTTTTAAGACCATAAACATATTCTCCACTATATAAAGATCTTTAATATAGATTATTGTGATCAGATGACCTAGAATGAATGCACAATCGCTTGAAATGCTCCAATTCTGTCCAGAACGCTCATTATTTGCATTTTGTGCGAAATTTCCATGTATAATCCAATCATTTTGAAATTTTAAGATATTAAAATTATTCTCTACTGTATAAAGAGCATAAATATAGATTATTGTGATCAAATGAGTTAAAATAGCACAATTGGTTGAAATGCTCCAATTCTGTCTAGAACACTCATTATTTGTAATTTATGTGCGTAATTTCCATGTATGATCAATCCTTTTGAATTTTTAATATTAGAAATCACTTTTCCATTGTATAAAGAGTTTAAATGTAGATTATAGTGATCAAAGGACTTAAAATGAATACACAATCATTTTATTTTAAATGCTGCAATTCTGTCCAGAAAGCTCATTGTTTGCACTTTACATGTGTAATTGCCATGAATAATCCAATTCTTTTGAATTTTTAATATCATAAACCTATTCTGCACTGTATAAAGAGCTTAAATATAATTTTTTTGTGATTTAATGACTTATAATGAATGCATAATCGCTTGAAATGCTCCAAATGTGTCCAGAATGCTCATTATATGCAGTTTACGTGCATAATTGCAACGTATAATTCAATCCTTTTGAATTTTTAAGATCATAAACTTATTCTCCATTGTTTAAAGAGCTTAAATATAGATTATTCTGATCAAATGACTTAAAAATGGATGCACAATCCCTTGAAAGTCCAGAACGCTCATTATTTGCACTTTATGTACGTAATTGTCACGTATAATCCAATTTCTTTTTTTTACTTTATAAGATCGTAAACTTATTCTCCACTGTATAGGGAGTTTAAATATAGATTATTGTGATAAAAAGAGCTTCTCTTTTCTAAAGTATATCTTATTATGTGTTTTTGACCGGTACCAGTATATCCTATATACTAGTATGGCTTATCACATTAATCAAAGTGTAGTCACTAATTTTATTCTTTACAATGGTAGGTGTGTAGGAATTAATGAAGGTGAAGTTGAAATTAATGTGATGAAAAAGATGCCCCTTTCACAGAACCTTCTTAGAGGTTTCTTTTTGTGTTAAATTTCTAATTTGGTAATTAAAATGTCTCTGACATGCTCTCTTACATGCTTTTTGTCAAAATAAAATAAAGGAAATGGGTGCATGGAAAAAAGCAGAAATGTTATTATTATTCCAAATGCTGGAGCTGGAAAATTATTCGTTTCTATCGGTATAAGTGGCAGAGTGGCCACCAAGGCAGCATGGCATTAATTTCATAATTGAGCTACTAAGGAAAAATTAGGGTAAATTAGGCAATTTTAAAAAAATAATAATTGTATTATACCGATAAGGATGTCACCTAAGTTCCATCTGTTAATGCAAATTGTTTTCTTAATGACATAAGATTCTTAATGCAAAATAAATAATCATATTTGATCTAACAATCTTAATGCAAATTGTTTTGACCTAATGACTTAGAATGAGTGCAGAATCGCTTAAAATGCTCAAATATTGTCCAGGATATGATTTATTTGATCATTTTATGCATATTTTCTATGTATAAATAAATAATTTACTGTATATATTCTCTGAATTATATTGTACAGAATATAAAGTGTTTAAATATAAATTATAGTGATCAAATGACTTAGAATGAGTGCAGAATCGCTTAACTACTCAAATGTTGCTCAGAATATGCTTTATTTGCTCATTTTATGCATATTTTCTATATATAATTAAATAACTTACAATAAATGTGCGTTGGAGTAGACAATATAAATTGTTTACATATAGATTATAGTGATCAGATGACAAAGAATGAGTGCAGAATCGCTTGAAATTCTCAAAAATTGCCCAGAATATACTTTATTTTCTCATTTTATGCATATTTTCATTGAATAAATAAATAATTAACTATAAATATTATCTGAATTATATTGTAGTCAATATAAAGTGTTCCAATATAGATTATAGTGATCATATGACTTAGAATGAGTGCAGAATCAGAATCACTTAAAATGCTCCATTATTACTCAAAATATGTTTTATTTCCTCATTTTATACATATTTTCTATGTATAATTAAATATTTTATAATAAATATGCCCTGAATTAAATTGTAGACCATAGAAAGTGTTTAATATAGATTATTGTGATCAGATGATTTAGAATCAGTGTACAATCCCATAAAATACTCAAATATTGCCCTGAATATGCTTTATTTTCTCGTTCTATGCATATTATCAATATTTAATTAAATAATTTACAATAAATGTGCTCTGATTTATATTGTAGACAATATAAAGTGTTTACATATAGATTAATTATAGTGATCAGATGACTTAGAATGAGTGCAGAATTACTTAAATTGCTCAAATATTGCCCAGAATATGCTTTATTTGCTTATTTTGTGCATATTTTATATGTATAAATAAATAATTTATAGTATATATTCTCTTAATTATATTTTACAGAATATAAAGTGTTTAAATATAAATTATAGTGATCAGGAGACGCAGAATGAGTTCAGAATCGCTTAAACTACTCAAATGTTGCTCAGAATATGCTTTATTTGCTCATTTTATGCATATTTCTATGTATAATTAAATAACTTACAATAAATGTGCTTTGAATTATATTGTTGACAATATAAAGTGTTTATATATAGATTATAGTGATCATATGACTAAGAATGAGTGAAAATTCGCTTAAAATTCTCAAATATTGCCCAGAATATGCTTTATTTTCTCATTTTCTGCATATTTTCATTGAATAAATAAATAATTAACAATAAATATTCTCTGAATTATATTGTAGTCAATATAAAGTGTTTCAATATAGATTATTGTAATCAAGTGACTTATAATGAGTGCAGAATCGCTTAAATTCCTCAAATGTTGCTCAGAATATGCTTTATTTGCTCATTTTATGCATATTTTCTATATTTAATTAAATAATTGACAATAAATATGCTCTGAATTATTTTGTAGACAATATAAAGTGTTTAAATATAAAGTATTCCAATATATATTATAGTGATCAGATGACTTAGAATGTATGTAGAATCGCTTAAAATGCACAAATATTGCTCAGAATAAGCTTCATTTGCGAATTTTATTCAAATTTTAACTGTATAGTTAAATATTTTATAAAAAATAAGCTCTGCTAGACAATATATAGAGTTTAAATATAGATTAATGTGATTGATGACTTAGATGTGAGAAGAATAGCTTGAAATGCTAAAATATTGCACATGATAAGCATTATTTGCACAGTATATGACAATTTTCTATGTATATTCAAATTTATTTTAAAAAGTAGTATTAGAATCTTATTTAGACAGTATAAAGAATTTAAATACAGGTTATTGTGGTGAAATGACATAGAATAAATGCAGAATCGGTTAAAATGCTCAAATATTGCCCAGAATAAGTTCTATTTGCCTATTTAATGTATATTTTCTTTGTTTAACTAAATATTTAATAATGAATAAGCTCTGAATTATATTCTAGAAAATATAAATAGTTTAAATATAGATTAATGTGATGAAATGACTTAGAATGAGTTCAGAATCGCTTGAAATGCTCAATCGCTTGAAATACTTATTATTGTATTCAAATAACTTATAATGAGTGCAGAATCGCTTAAACTACTCAAATAAATATGGTTTATTAGTAGACAATATAAATTGTTTAAATATTTATTATAGTAATCAGATGACTTAGAATGAGAGCACAATCGTATAAAATGCTCAAATATAGCCCACAATATGCTTTATTTGCTCTTTTTTATGCAATTTTCTACGTGTAATGAAATAATTTCAAATAAATATGCTCTGAATTATTTTGTAGACAATATAAAGTTTTTAAATATAGATTATAGTGAGCAGATGACTTTGAATGAATGCAGAATCGCATTAAATGCTCAATTATTGCCCAGAATATGCTTTATTTGCTCATTTTAAGCATATTTTCTATGTATAAATAAATAATTTACAATAAATATACTTAATTATATTGTAGAAAATATAAAGTGTAGAAATATAGATTATATTGATCAGATGACTTAGAATGAGTGCAGAATCGCTTAAAATGCTCAAATATCGAGAATATTGCTTTATTTGCTCATTTTATGTATATTTTCAATGTACAATTAAATATTCTATAATAAATTTGCTCTGAATTATATTGTGGACCGTAGAAATGTTAAAATATAGATTATTATTATCAGATTATTTAGAATGAGTGTAGAAACCCTTAAAGTGCTCAAATATTGTTCAGAATAGGCTTTATTTGCTTATTTTATGTATATGTTCTATGGATAACTAAATATTTCATACTAAGTATTCTCTGAATTATATTCTAGACAATATAAAGAGCTGAAATATTGATTATTGAAATCAAATGACTTATAATTGGTTCAGAATCGCTTACACAACTCAAATATTTCCCAGGATATGCTTTATTTGCTCATTTTATGCATATTTTCAACGTATAAATTAAATAATTTACAATAAATATGATCTGAATTATATTGTAGACAGTATAAAGTATCTGAATATATATTATAGTGATCAGATGATTTAGAATGAGTGCAGAATCGCTTAAAATGCTCAATTATTTCCCAGAATATGCTTTATTCGCTCATTTTATGCAACTTTCAACGTGTAATTAAATAATTTACAATAAATATGCTCTGAATTATTTCGTAGACAATATAAAGTGTTTAAATATAGATTATTGTGATCAGATGATTAATGAGTGCCGAATAGAGTAAAATGCTCAAATATTGCTCAGAATAGGCTTTATTTGCTTATTTTACATATAATTTATATGTATAACTAAATATTTTATAATGAATAATCACTGAATTATATTTTAGACAACATAAATAGACGAAATATAGATTATCGTAATCAAGTGACTTATAATGAGTGCAGAATCGCATAAACTACTCAAATATTGCTCAGAATATGCTTTATTTGCTCATTTTATGCATTTTCGATGTATAATTAAACAATTCAAAATAAATATGCTCTGAATTATTTTGTAGACAATATAAATTGTTTAAATATAGATTATAGTGAGCAGATGACTTAGAATGAGTGCAGAATCGCTTAAAATGGTCAATATATTATTGCCCAGAATATGCTTTGTTTGCTGATTTTATGCATATTTTCTATGTATAAATAAATAAATTATAATAAATATACTCTGAATTATATTGTAGACAATATAAAGTGTTCAAATATAGATTATAGTGATCATATGACTTAGAAAGAGTGCAAAATTGCTTAAAATGCTCAAATATTGCCAGAATATGCTTTATTTTCTAATTTTATAAATATTTTCTATGAATAATTAAATATTTGACAATAAATATGCTCTGAATTATATTGTAAACCATAGAAAGTGTTTTAATATAGATTATTATGATCAGATGATTTAGAATGAGTTTAGAATCCCTTAAAATGCTCAGATATTGCTCAGAATAGGCTTTATTTGCTTATTTTATGTATATTTTCAAGGGATATAACTAAATATTTCATACTAAGTAGTGCAGAATCGCTTAAACTACTAAAATATTACTCACAATATTTATTATTTTGTCATTTTCTTCATCTTTTCTTTGTATAATTAAATAAATTACAATTAATATGGGCTGAATTATATTGTAGACAATATAAAGTGTTCAAATATATATTATAGTAATCAGATGACTTAGAATGAGTGCAGAATCGTTTAAAATGCTCAAATATTGCCCAGAATATGCTTTATGTGCTCATTTTATGCAATTTCTACGTGTAATTAAATAATTTACAATAAATATACTCTGAATTATTTTGTAGAAGATATAAAGTGTTAAAATATAAATTATTGAGATCAGATGATTTATAATGAGTGCAGAATCGCTTAAAATTCACAAATATTGCTCAGAATTATATTCTAGACAACATAAATAGATGAAATTCAAATTATTGTAATCAAATGACTTATAATGAGTGCAGAATCGCTTAAAGTACTAAAATATTGCTCAGAATATGCTTTATATGCTCATTTTATGCATATTTTCTTTGTATAATTAAATAATTTATATTTAGTATGCACTGAATTATATTGTAAACAACATAAAGTGTTTAAATATAGATTATAGTTAGCAGATGACTTAGAATGAGTGCAGAATCGTTTAAAATGCTCAATTATTGCTCAGAATATGTTTTATTTGCTCATTTCATGCATATTTTCTATTTATAAATAAATAATTTACAAAAAATATTGTCTTAATTATATTGTAGACGATATAAAGTGTTGAAATATAGATTATTGTGATCAGATAATTTACAATATGTGCAGAATCGCTTAAAATTCACAAATATTGCTCAGAATTAGCTTTATTTGCTTATTTTATGTATATTTTATTTGTATAATAAATATTTTACAACGAATAAGCTCTGAATTATATTATAGACAACATAAATAGATGAAATACAGATTATTGTAATAAAATGACTTATAATGAGTGCAGAATCGCTAAAACTACTCAAATATTGCTCAGAATATGGTTTATTTGCTCATTTTATGCATATTTTCTTTGTATAATTAAATAATTTACCATAAATATGATCTGAATTATATTTTAGACAATATAAATTGTTTAAATATATATTATAGTAATCAGATGACTTAGAATGAGAGCAGAATTGCATAAAATGCTCTAATATTCCCCAGAATATGCTTTATTTGCTAAATTTATGCAATTTTCTACGTGTAATTAAATAATTTAAAATAAATATGCTCTAAATTATTTTGTAGACAATCTAAAGTTATTAATTATAGATTATAGTTAGCAGATGACTTAGAATGAGTGCAGAATCGCTTAAAATGCACAATTATTGCCCAAAATATGCTTTATTTTCTCATTTTATGCATATTTTCTTTGTATAAATAAATAATTTACAATAAATATACTCTCAATTATATTGTAGACAATATAAAGTGTTGAAATATAGATTATAGTGATCAGATGACTTAGAATGAGTGCAGAATCGCTTAAAATGCTCAAATATTGCCCAGAATATGCTTTATTTGCTCTTTTTATGTATATTTTCTATGTATAATTAAATATTTTTTAATAAATATGCTCTGAATTATATTGTAGACCGTTGAAAGTGTTGAAATATAGATTATTGTAATCAGATGATTTAGAATGAGTGTAGAATCCCTTAAAATGCACAAATGTTGCTCAGAATAGAATTTATTTGCTTATTTAATGTATATGTTCTATGGATAACTAAATATTTCGTACTAAATATTCTCTGAATTATATTCTAGACAATATAAAGAGCTGAAGTATAGATTATTGTAATCAAATGACTTATAATTGGTGCATAATCGCTTAAACAACTCAAATATTTCCCGGGATATGCTTTATTTGCTCATTTTATGCATATTTTCTACATATAATTAAAAGATTTACAATAAATATGATCTGAATTATATTGTAGACAGTATAACGTGTTTAAATATATATTATAGTAATCAGATGACTTAGAATGAGTGCAGAATCGCTTAAAATGCTCAAATATTACCCAGGATATGCTTTATTTGCTCATTTATGCAATTTTTTACGTGATATTAAATAATTTACAATAAATATGCTCTGAATTATTTTTTAGACAATATAAAGTGTTTAAATATAGATTATAGTTATCAGATGACTTAGAATGTTGTGTAGAATCGCTAAAAATGCACAAATATTGATCAGAATTAGCTTCATTTGCGAATTTTATTCAAATTTTAACTGTAGAGTTAAATATTTTATAATAAATAAGCTCTGAATTATATTCTAGACAATATATAAAGTTTAAATATAGATTAATGTGATCAAATGACTTAGATGTGAGCAGAATAGCATGAAATGCTCAAATATTGCACATGATAAGTATTATTTGCACAGTATATGATAATTTTCTATGTATATTCAAATTTATTTTAAAAATTAGGATCAGAATCATATTCTAGACAATATAAAGTGTTTAAAAACAAGTTATTGTGGTGAAATGACATAGAATAAATGCAGAATTGCTTAAAATGCTTAATATTGCCTGGAATAAGTTTTATTTGCCTGTTTTATGTATATTTTTTTTTTCTTTAACTAAATATTTAATAATGAATAAGCTCTGAATTATATTCTAGACAATGTAAATAGTTAAATATATATTATTGTGATGAAATGACTTAGAATGAGTTCAGAATCGCTTGAAATGCTCAATTGTTGCACAGAATAAGCACTAAATATTTGCTTACTTGCTTATTTTATGTATATTTTCTATGGATAACTAAATATTTCATACTAAGTAGTATCTGAATTATATTCAATACAATAGAGAGAGTTGAAATATAGATTATTGTAATCAAATGACTTATAATGAGTGCAGAATCGCTTAAACTACTCAAATATTGCTAAGAATATTCTTTATTTGCTCATTTTATGCATATTTTCTATGTATAATTATATAATTTACAATAAATATGCTCTGAATTATATTGTAGACAATATAAAGTGTTTAAATATAAATTAGAGTGATCAGATGAATTAGAATGAGTGCAGAATCCTTTAAAATACTCAAATATTGCCCAGAATATGCATTATTTGCTCATTTTATGCATATTTTCTATGAATAAATAAATAATTTACAATAAATATGCTCTTAATTATATTGTAGTCAATATTAAGTGTGCAAATATAAATTATAGTGATCATATGACTTAGAAAGAGTGCAGAATCGCTTAAAATGCTCAATATTGCCCAGAATAAGCTTTATTTGCTAATTTTTATACATATTTTCTATGTATAATTAAATATTTTACAATAAATATGCTCTGACTTATATTGTAGACCATAGAATGTGTTAAAATATAGATTATTGTGATCAGATGATTAGGAATGAGTGTAGAATCGCTTAAAATGCTCAAATATTACTCCTAATAAGCTTTATTTGCTTATTTTATGTATATTTTCTATGGTTAACTAAATATTTCATACTAAATAGTCTGTGAATTATATTATAGACAACATAAATAGATGAAATATAGATTATTGTAATCAAATGACATATAATGAGTGCAGAATCGGTTGAACTACTCAAAATATTGCTCAGAATATGCTTTTTTTTTTTTGCTCATTTCATGCATATTTTCTATGCACAATTAAAACATTTACAATAAAAAGTGTTTATATATAGATTTTATTGAACAGATGACTTAGAAGTAGTGCAGAATTGCTTAAAATGCACAAATATTGCCCAGAATATGCTTTATTTGCTCATTTTATGCATATTTATTATGTATAAATAAATAATTTACAATATATATGCTCTGAATTATATTGTAGAGAATATAAAGTGTTTAAATATAGATTGTAGTGATCAGATTACTTAGGATGAGTGCAGAATCGCTTAAAATGCTCCAATATTGCCCAGAATATGCTTTATTTGCTCATTTTATGCATATTTTCTTTGTATAATTAAATATTTTATAATAAATATGCTCTGAATTATATTTTTTACCACAAAAAGTGTTTAAATATAGATTATTGTGATCAGATGATTTACAATGAGTGTAGAATCGCTTAAAATGCTCAAATATTACTCAGAATAAGCTTTATTTGCTTATTTTAAGTATATGTTCTACGGATAACTAAATATTTCATACTAAGTAGTCTCTGAATTATACTCTAGACAATATAAAGAGCTTAAATATAGATTATTGTAATCGATTAACTCATAATTGGTGCTGAATCGCTTAAACAACTTAAATATTGCTCAGATTATGCTTTATTTGCTCATTTTATGTATATTTTGTATGTATAATTAAATAATTTATAATAAATATGCTCTGAATTACGTTGTAGACAAAATAAAGTGTTTAAATATAGATTACAATGATCAGATGACTTAGAATGAGTGCAGAATCGCTTAAAATGCACAAATATTTTCCAGAATATGCTTTATTTGCTTACAATATGCATATTTTCAATGTATAATTAAATATTTTACAATAAATATGCTCTGAATTATATTGTAGACAATATAAAGTGTTTAAGTATAGATTATTGTGATCAGATGATTTAGAATGAGTGTAGAATCGCTTAAAATGCTCAAATATTGCTCAGAAAAAGCTTTATTTGCTTCAAATGACCTAAAATCAATGCACAATCTCTTGAAATGCTCTAATTCTGTCCAGAACGCTCATTATTTGCAATTTACATGCGTAATTGACATGTATAATTCGACCCTTTTGAATTTTGAAGATCATATCTCCACTGTATAAAGAGCTTAAATATAGATTATTGCCATCAATAACTTAAAATGAATGCAAAGTCGCTTAAAATGCTCTAATTTTGTCCAGAATGCCTCAATATTTGCCTAAATGACATGTATAATCCAATATTTTTGAACTTTTACGATCATAAACTTATTATCCACTGAATAAGGAACTTAAATAATAATTATTGTGATCAAATGATTTAAAATGAGTGCACAATCGCTGGAAATTATCCAATTCTGTCCAGAACGCTCATTATTTGCAATTATGTGCGTAATTGACATGTATAATCCAGTCCTTTTCAATTTTTACGATTGTAAACTTATTCACCACTGTATAAAGAGCTTATATATAGATTATTGTGATCAAATGACTTATAAGTGCATAATCGATTGAAATGCTCCAATTCTGTCCAGAACGCTCATTATTTGCGCTTTATGTGGGTAATTGATATGTATAATCCAATCCTTTTGAATTTCTACGATAGTAAAATTATTCACCGCTTTATAAAGAGTAATTATAAATTGTTGTGATCAGTGACATAAAATAAGTGCACATTTGCTTGAAATAATCCAATTTTGTCTAGAACGCTCATTATTTGCACGTTATGTGAATAATTGACATGTGTAATCCAATTATTTTGAATTTTTAATATCATAAACTTATTCTCCACTGAATAAGGAGCTTAATTATAGATTATTTTTAATCAAATGACTTATAATGAGTGCGCAAGCACTGGAAATGCTCCAATTCTGTCCAGAACGCTCAATATTTGCACGTTGTGTGCATAAGTTACATGTATAATCCAATCCTTTTGTATTTTTAAGATCATAAACTTATTCTCAACTCTATGAGGAGCTTAAATTTAGATTATTTTGATCAAATGGCTTAAAATGAATGCACAATCGCTTAAAATGCTCCAATTCTGTCCAGAACGCTCATTATTTGAAATTTATGTGCGTAATTGACTTGTATAATTTGATCCTTTCGAATTTTTAATATCATATCTAAAGTGTATAAAGAGCTTAAATATAGATTATGTCCATCAAATAACTTAAATTGGATGCACAGTCGCTTCAAAATGCTCTAATTCTGTCCAGAACGCTCAATATTTGCAATTTATGTGCATAATTGACATGTATAATCCAATCCTTTTGAATTTTTAAGATTGTAAACTTATTCATCACTGTATAAAGAGCTTAATTATTGATTATTGCTATCAAATAACTTAAAATAAATGCACAATTTTTTGATATGCACCTATTATATCCAGAACGAAATAACTTAAAATAAATGCACAATTGCTTGAAATGCACCTATTAAATCCAGAACGCTCATTATTAGCAATTTATGTGTGTAATTGACACGTATAATCCAATTCTTTTTAATTTTTAAGATCATAAAGTTATTCTCCATTTTTTGAAGAGCTTAAATGTAGATTATTGTGATAAATTTACCTAAACAGAGTGCAAAATCGCTGGAAAACGCTTCAATTATGTCCAGAACATTCAATATTTGTACGTTATGTGCATAATGGACATGTGTAATCCAATTCTTTTGAATTTTAAGATAATAAACTTATTCTCCACTGAATAAGGAGCTTAAATATAGATTATTTTGATCAAATGACTTAAAATGAGTGCACATGCACTGGAAAATGCTCCAATTCTGTCCAGAACGCTCAATATTTACAATTGGAAAATGCTTAAGACAATCAATCTTTCAGACAATCAAGCAATCAGGCGCTGGCGCCTTCCTTTTTTGTCACGTTCTTTTAATTCCATCCCCGTCGATCACGTGCCAATCACGCGCATTTTCAAATTGAATCGAAAACCTCCGTATAAATCCCTCTTTCTCTCTCCCTCTCCGAAAATCCTTTCGCGAGTCGCGATCAACCTCCATTGTGGTTTCTCTCTCTACGAAACACCTTCATCGACGGGGATTGCTTGCTTGATCCAGATCTCTTGCTTGCTCCAGGTAACCTTTCTCTCTCAACAATCGATCTCTCTTGATTGCTCCATATCCTCTCAACAATCTCGGACTCTTTCTCTTTGATCTCTCTTCCTTGCTCCAGATGCTATCCCTGCATCGTTTTTGTTTACTTTAATCGATGATTTTGTGCGATTTTTAAACAGATCGAGAATTGCTAAGACGATTTCCTGCGCTATATTGAAGTGCGTGCTCTTAATTCATCATTTGTCGGAAGTTTAGGTAATTCCACTTCCTTTTTCCTTTGATTTTTACTTATTAATGTTTTTTTCTGTGCTGGGACAACTGATTTTAATCTAGATTTGTACTTTCATTTGTATGAATTAGTCAATTATTTCTCTAGATCTGTGTTTGTTGTAATTCATTAAGTGTGTTTACTGTTTCTCATAAGTGTGTAACTAGTATAAAATAAGGGTGTAACTAATATAAAATAAGGGAGTGATGATTTTGTGCGATTTTTAAACAGATCGAGAATTGCTAAGACGATTTCCTGCGATATATTGAAGTGCGTGCTCTTAATTCATCATTTGTCCGAAGTTTAGGTAATTCCACTTCCTTTTTCCTTTGATTTTTACTTATTAATGTTTTTTTCTGTGCTGGAACAACTGATTTTAATCTGGATTTGTACTTACATTTGTATGAATTAGTCAATTATTTCTCTAGATCTGTGTTTGTTGTAATTCATTAAGTGTGTTTACTGTTTCTCATAAGTGTGTAACTAGTATAAAATAAGGGTGTAACTAATATAAAATAAGGGAGTGATGATTTTGTGCGATTTTTAAACAGATCGAGAATTGCTAAGACGATTTCCTGCGATATATTGAAGTGCGTGCTCTTAATTCATCATTTGTCCGAAGTTTAGGTAATTCCACTTCCTTTTTCCTTTGATTTTTACTTATTAATGTTTTTTCTGTTCTGGAACAACTAATTTTAATCTGGATTTGTACTTTCATTTGTATGAATTAGTCAATTATCTCTAGATCTGTGTTTGTTGTAATTCATTCAATGTGTTTACTATTTCTCATAATGGTGTAACTAGTATAAAATAAGGGAGTCTTATTTATTCAGTAGGGTGTTCACTATTTCTCACAAGTGAGTAACAAGTTCTAAACATTGCTATTATAGTTTTGTTGTTTCGTTTACACATTCTATATGTTGAATTGAGTTGTTTATATTCTGATGTTAAGACTGGTTCCTTTTTCTTTCAGGAAATTTGCATATCATTTAGCAATGTCGCTAATAGGTACCTTTATTTTGTTTGGCTTGTTAGCCAATTAGTTTGCATTATTACTAATTCAGATTTCAATTAGAAATAGGGAGTAAATTGTATTTGCGAAGGGATTAAACTGTTTGTATGAAGCTAGTAATTGACATGCACCAGATAAGAGAATAAATGTACATGTTACAACAAGGGAGTATATTATATGCTTAAAGGGAGTACATTATATACACGTAGGGAGTAAATTTCATGTACGTAATGAGTAAAAAACGAAGCACACCTGTTATATTGTTACCTCTGTCGTAATCAATGTTTTTTTCTATATAACTTATATGGTTAGTTGTTCTTATTAAATTAGATTATTCGTTGTAAGTGATTGTTTTCTAAATTTTGTTTGAGCAGGCTTTGACTTGAATATTGGCTTCGATGTGCACATGTCTCCCCAAACCGCCATTGCTGCCGAGACTTGGGATTCTACTGAGGCTTTGATGTCTCTTATTTTATACATGTTTTGACCGTACTTAGCCCTTAATTATTGATCAAACCATTACAATTTGTCCCATAAATTGTTATGTTTTCCTAGATTTTGGTACTGCCGTGGCGTTTCATTTGTTTTGTAGGAACTTGGTGGATTAGACATAATAATTGCATAAAAAGAAGAATTTTGGAGAAGCAAAATGACTAAATGGGTCCATAGAATTGTAGAGCTCATCCTAAGCTTTCCAACGATCTTTGAATCACCTAAATCGGAGTCCGGATGAAGAAATTATGGCCCAAATACTATCGGTGCGCTGTTCTGAAATTTTGGTCCGAAATGTACGGATTTCGGTGCGAAATGACTCCATTTCGGTGCGAAATGCACTTCTGGAAAGTGCGTTTTTGGTAATTTTCGAAGAAGGAAAGTGCAAACCGCCTCCCCTTTGCCCTAGCCGCCTCCTGGCCGCCTAGGATGACTTTATATGCACGTTTCTGCCTCCAGAAAGGGTATTCTATCTTCCATACTCATTTTCCACCTTCCTACTTAGCGTTTTAGGGTTTTCCATTGATTTTCCTTGGAGTTCTTGGCGTTTTGGAGGGAGCAGCAGCAGCACGTTCGTTCAGATCGATTCCTAGGCCAGAGATAGCGAGTATTAGCATTGGGATTCTTCGGTTTACTCTTATATGCTCTTATTTCGTTGTTTTATGGCTTGTATCTTTATTATTTGCATGATACTTGTTGTTATTGTTGTCATGACGATTAGTGAGTAGTTTTATGATGTCTTAGGGTAGTTAGTAGATTAGTTTAGTATGTTGTGATGACTTGATGATTTTATTATGATATTTTGCGATTTACTTGTTTGAGAATTATTACTTGCTTGGTTGATTTGATTGTTTGCTTGAAAGTTAACTTATTAATGATGCGCAGCGTTGATAGGACATAACTCGACCAAATAGTTAATAGACTAAAGCACTTGAGATAAACCAAAACTCGAAAGGGTAGGTTAGTTAACGATCGAAAGATCTAATTTTTATTGGACCGACAGGACTTTAAATATCTCTGGAAATCCATTCAAGTATTCCTAAATAAACTAGTCTAATTACGCAAGTATAGGATTAGTTATTTATGTGGTAAAATCCGACATCAAATCTAAACCAGAACCGAGAAGCGAAAGTTGAGGTTAGGGTTAAGGTCTGGCCGCTTAGTAACCTTCGCAAAGTATCTTGTAAAATTGCCAAGTCGAAACAACAGGTTTAAGGCAAGTTTTGGCGCTGGACAGAACCTATTTCGCAGCGAAATGGTTCTGTTTCGCACCGAAATGACTCTCTGCCTCGATGAAAATCGTTGTAGAGTTGTCTTAAAGCTAAACTAATTGAAAACTCATCCCTAGGACATTTTATTGCATCTGTTTGAGTCCCGAAAATATAAAAAAATAATCCCAAAAAATATTTTATTATTTATTACTTGTTTAATTGTCTATTTTTCTATTACTATTATTATTACCTTTTAAGTTTCTAAAAAGACAAAAACTCATCCTCTAGCTTTTAAGAAAGATTAAGTCTGGTATTCAACCGTCCCTGTGGGTTCGACCCTAGAACTTTACTCGAACGACTAGTGAGGAAAAGTCTTAGGTTATAAATTTATTTGACCTAGGTTTTAAGCCTTCATCAGGCTTCCTTTAGTCACTCCACCAACACTGAAGATGTAGTTGAACAGAAGAGTACTGAAACAAGTAATGAAACTGACCCTGCCTCTTCAAGCATCTGTATCATTCCTGATCCAATTCCTGGCATTCCTGCTCCAGTAATTGGGATGGAATTTGTTTCAAAAGAAGAAGCTTGGCAATTTTATAGTAGATATGCGTACTCAGTGGGTTTTGGTGCGAGCAGAAATGGGGGATCATCTAAGAATGGAAAGGCCGTTCGGGAAACCATCAGGTGTCACAAAGGAGGAGAAACAAGGGGGAAAACTGACAAACCAGTGAGCGAGCGAAGGCGTGCAGTGAAGAAGTCGGGCTGTCAAGCTCGTATACTGTTGCGTTTCAACTCGGCAAAAGAAGTTTGGTTCATCCATAATGTTGTGCTTGGTCATAACCATGAACTGTGTCCAGAATACTCTTATAAGCTCACAAGCCACAGAAATCTGCCATATTATGTTAAGAAACTTCTGGAGATTAATGAGCATTCTGGCCTTCCTCTTATTGGGAACATAAATGCAGTAATGCAAATGGGTGGAGGTGCAGAGTTGTGTGGATATTCAGAGAGGGATGCGAGGAACCACGTGGGGAAAGTTAGGAGGTATAACTTGAAAAACGGGGATGCAGCTGCAATGATGAGCTATTTCCGTGAGAAACAAGCTGTTGATCCAAATTTCTTTTACCAATGCAAATTTGATGAAGAGAACCGTCTGGAATTGGTGTTCTGGTCAGATTCGGTGTCGCGAGCTGCGTACCAGTACTTCGGGGATGCCTTGTCATTTGATGCAACCTATCTTGTAAACAAGTGAGTTACAGAAACCAATTTATGATTTACATATTGAAGTTATGTTGTTCTGATTTAGGTAACTAAGAGTGTTAGTTATTCTGAAGTGGGGAGTATCTTAACATGAAAGAGGGATACTTTTTAATGTTTCAGAGAGTGTAGGGTTTAGCTATTCTGATTTAGGTAACTAAGAGTGTTAGTTATTTTGAAGTGGGGAGTATCTTAACATGAAAGAGGGATACCTTTTAATGTGTCAGAGAGTGTAGGGTGTAGCTATTCTGTACTTTTGGCATTTTCTTTCTGTAATCTACTAATTCAACCCAGTTTCTGATTCATATATTCAACAATAAGGGTGTTCCTAAATTGGTAGAGGATGTATATATTATGTTCTTCTGGGATCTTATATGTTTTTCTAAAAAATTTCTGTACTTTATTTCAGATTTGATCTACCTGTTGCCCCCTTTGTGGGTGTTAATCATCATGGGAAAACCACAGTGTTTGGCTGCGCCATGATGACATGTGAGGATGCAGATTCCTACATGTGGATCATGAGCACATTTTTACAATGCATGCGTGGCAAGGCTCCATCGACCATTATCACTGATCAATCAAAGGCCATGACGCTTGCCATTGAAAAATGTTTGCCAAACACTATTCACCGGTTTTGCCTCTGGCACATCATGAATAAGGTGCCGAATAAGGTTCCGCATGACGAGACGGTTATAAAAGAGATTAAGAGTGCAGTGTACAACTCTTTAACCATCGATCAATTCGAGTCCAGTTGGCAAAATGTCATTACGAAATCCTCTCTTCAAGGTAGTTCCTTCTTGTAAACAAGGGAGTAATTTATTTGTTGTAGGTAGTATATTATTAACACAGAAAGAGTATCTTGTTATTGTATGGCTGTAGTACTATCGTCAATCTGTTAAAACTTGCAGCAGTTTTCTAATTTGTAGTCCTTATATTAGTGCCATGTCTAATTCGTTTTCAACATTTAAATCAGAACATCCTTGGCTCAGTGAGATGTACGAGAAAAGGTCAACATGGATACCAGCCTACTTTAAGAATCATTTCTGGGCAGGGATGTCAACAACTCAAAGGAGTGAGAGTATGAACTCGTTTTTGGACAAGTTTGTGAACTCCAAAACTACTCTGAGGTACATTTTTTCCTCTCAAATCATGTCTTTAGTACTATTCATTGATGCAGTACTATCACAACATTGTATTCATGCAATGGAGTAGAATATTTTTGTGTAAAATAGTTACAGGGAGTGTTCCTTAGTTAGGAAGGTAGTATATATTAACTTACAGAAGGGAGTACCTTGACATAGTAATTAAATTTTTTATTTGTGCAATTGAGTAGGATTTTTTTTTGTGTAAAATAGTTACAGGGAGTATTTATTATTTAAGAAGGGAGTATATTAACTTACAGAAGGGAATACCTTGTCATAGTAAATAAATATTTTATTTGTGCAATCCAGTAGAATTTTTTGTAAAATCTTTACAGGGAGTGTTTATTATTTAGGAAGGGAGTTTATTAACTTACATAAGAGAGTTCCTTGCTATACCAGTTGTTGATTTCAGTAAAGTAGTCACACTAATTAATTTTCTGATTTCATTGCTGTACCAGTCAATTTGTTAAGCAATTCGAAGAGGCACTAGGGAAACAGAGAAGGACTGAGATAGAGCTGGACTTTCAGTGTGTTGATGGATTCCCTAAAACATTTACAGAAGAGGCTGTCGAGGATCAGTTTGCTGGAGCATATACTCACAAAATGTTCTACAAATTCCAGAAAGAATTGCTTGCTGTTATTGGATTAAAATTCAATCCATGTGAGAGACTTGGAGGAAGAAGGGTGTACACTATTGTTGAAAAGAAGATGGGTAAGAATCTGGAGTATAAGGTAGATTATAATGCTGAAGATCAGACCTATTCTTGTGACTGTTCCCTATTTCAAACAGTTGGTATTGTTTGTAGACATGCTCTCTTGGTCTGCAAACAAGAAGACCAAGAATTTGTTCCATCTATTTATGTTTTGGATAGATGGAGCACACACTGTAAGAGGAATCATTTGGATGCTAAATCCATAGCTATGAGAGTGAATGATAGGCGGGAGACCTACAACAACCTCTATTCTTTGCTTCATGGTGTTTTCCTTGACTTAATAGATTATGCACTACTTGATGAACACACTCTCAAAACTGTGGTGGATGGTATGAATGATCTGAGGATGTCATTGTGTAACAGTAGAGAGAGTAGAGGAGATGGTGTTGGAAATGTTGGAAGTAATGTAGGAGAGAGTGAAACTGGTTGTAGTGTGGTTGGTGCAGATGGTGACTCAAACCAAGCTGTGAAAGATCCAATCAAGAGGAGAAAGAGAGGTCGGAACCCAAACCAAAGATGGAAGTCACATGAAGAAATCATACGTGATAAGAAGAAACAGAAGATGAAGAAGTTGACTCAGTTGGAGGGAAATGTTAATGGTGGAGCAGGTTGTTCAAAAGTCAAGAGAAGCAAAAAGTAGAAATTTATTTTTTTTCAAACAGAGAACAATACTTTGTTGTATGTGGGATTTGATATTTTTTTTTTGAATTATAGCATATAATTGTCTTGTAATAGTTGATACCATATTGATATGATATATGTCGAAATATATTTTCTATAAAATACAGCATTCGACTTATTGTGTTCCACTGGAGTATATAAGTAGCGTTGAATTTATTGTTTCTATATAATCAGAAGGGAGTAAATTGTAGACTTGAAAGGAGTAACTTGTTTACTTGAAAGGAGTAACTTGTATACTTTAAGTGAGTAAATTGTATATTGTAAGGGAGTAAATTGTATACTTCAAGGGAGTAAATTGTGTACTTTAAGAGAGTAAATAAACGTAACACGAGATTATCTGCTATATATACTTGTAATAATTTAAGTAAAATTTAGTCCAATTAACAACGTTAGGATGTAGATAGTACAAAACACGGGAGGAAATTAATGAAACAAGGGAGTATATAATACAAAACCATGTATTAAATTAATAACACAAGGGAACACCTATTTGTAAACAAGAAGGAAATTAATAACACCAGGGAGTAGATAGTAGTAAACAAGGGAGGAAATAAATTATAACAAAAAAGTATGCCTTGTATGCATTACAGTACTATTTTATTAAAATAACACAAGGGAGCACCTATTGGCACACACAACACAAGGGAGTATATTGTAGAAAACTAGGGAAGAGATTAGTTTTAAACAGGGAATATATCCTTTATGCATTATAGTAATATTAAAATATATCATTATGGATGAACGTTAATTTTATTAAAGTAATGTAAACATTTTATACAAATTATTAGACACAGGGACGTCAATTTTATCGTTATAAATTACTTTTTTTAAAAAAAATGTATGAATCATCGCGATATTTCGCTGGAATGCACCCTTTCATTCACTTTATAAACTTTTCCGAATTATTTAATATTTCAAATCAACCTCACTCTCTCTCTAGTTCCATCGACTCTCGCTCCCTCCGAAGGATCCGTCATTTCTCTCTCGTTTGTCACTCTCTCTCCTAGGGTTATCGTAGATTTACCACTCACATCCTCTCCACTCGCTCTCTCCTAGGGTTACTCTTTCCATCCTCGATCTCGGATCATCGACTCGCGCTTTGTCCTATTCGGCGACAATGGTGAAAAAGGGGTCGACAATCTCGGCCAAAGAAAAAGGACGTCCCAAATCGCCACTGAAACCAGGTTTGTTTACATCCTTTACCTTTCTATTTGTCTTTTTATTGAATTTTTCAATCTTGTCACCACTGAAACCAGGTTTTTATCATTACAGTGAAGCCTTCTTCAAAAGGCGCTGGAAAAAAACGGAGTGGTTCCTCCTCTCAAAAGGCGACTACGTCTCAAGGACGTCGGAAACCAACTGGTACAGCACGTGCTCCATCTGGTATGTTTTTTAACTCCATAGTTTTTTTTTCTAATTAGTTATGCGTGAAGCACCAGTTGATGTGATTCATGTTCTGTTATGGAAGGATATAATTGGTTTAATGTGATTCATGTGCTGTTATGGAAGTATATACTTAATATTTTCATTGGAGTATTTTATTTGCAATTAGGGAGTACTTAGTAGTTCCAAGGGAGTAGTTTATTTTAAGTCAGGGAGTAAATTGTATGTACGAAGGGATTGAACTGTTTGTATGAACCTAGTAATTGACATGCACACCAGATAAGAGAATAAATGTACATGTTACAACAAGGGAGTAAATTGTATGCTTAGAGGGAGTCCATTATATGCATGTAGGGAGTAAATTTCATGTATGTAAGGAGTAAGAAACCAAGCACACCTGTTATATTGTTACCTCTGTTGTAATCAAAGTTTTATTTTGAAATAACTGATATGGTTTGTTGTTCTTATTAAATTAGATTATTCGTTGTAAGGAAGGGAGTAAATTGTATGCTTAAAGGGAGTACATTATATGCATGCAGGGAGTACATTATATACTTAATTTATTCAATGGAGTATTTTATTTGCAATCAGGGAGTACTTAGTAGTTGCAAGGGAGTATTTTATTTTAAGTCAGTGAGTAATTAATAGTTTCAAGGAAGTAATTAATCAGGGAGTATTTTGTTTGATATCTCTATTATAGTGTGATTTTTTTGTGAACAACAGGTGTTAAGAAGTTCATAACACATTGCAAGCCAGGTCACGTCTTGGTTTTCTATGAGAGGGATATTTTACCGAAGATGTCTGCCTTGCAAAAGGAGAGGCTGATGGAAACTCCATTTGCTCACCTCTTTGAAATGCCTGAAGCATTGCTGTCGCCAACTCTACTGAGAAAGGTAGTCGAAATTTTTGATCCAGAAGATGAGACTTTCAAGATTCATGGTGTTTCACTTCCATTCAGATCTGAAGACGTTGGCGTTGTACTCGGTATTTAATATTTCATCCATATTCTACATATTTGATTGGTTTAGATATATTGTTTTCTGTTATATATGAGCTGTTTGATGGAGGAAGTGAATTGTTCAGATCAAGGGAATAAATTATTCTATTCAAGGGAATAAATTGTTCAAAGCAAGGGAGTAAATTGTTATATATGATATATAGTTATATGATAGCAGTTTGATGTAGGAAGTAACTTGTTCAGATCAAGGGAGTAAATTGTTTAGATTAAGGGAGTAATTAGATAAGTAAAAAACATTTATATTTTTATTCTTATTTCTAAACAGAGACTATATTTTATTGTTAGGGTTGCGCGACAATGGTATTCTAATCAAGTTTCATGATGAAGATGGGAGGCAGAAGAAGCATGGTTTTACTAAGGCCGTCTTCAGCTAGATTATTTGAAAGGAGAATCGAAGGTCAGCTATGTGGATCTGGAGGAACAAATCATTGAGATCGCAGGAAATGATGAGAAGGTTGAAGATTTTGTGTCTCTGTTGATTCTTCACATCTTGACCGTTTTTCTTCTTCCTCCGTCAAATGGCCGAGTTCTTGTGGGGATGATAAAGTTTATCGAGAATGTTGACAAATTGTCTGAGTACAATTGGGCGCATGTTGTACATGCGGTCATTGTAAGGCAAATGAAGGAAGCACTGGACAAGCTAAGAGATAAAGATGGCAACAATAGTAAGATTTGCATCGGAGGGTGTGCTCATGCTGCAATAGTAAGTTTTTTTTTTGTTTTAGCTTTTATTAAATTTTGATTTCTGTTCTGGATGACAACAACCTTTTTTTGTTTACCAGGTTACTTATTTAAGCCATAAGGGTGTTTATAGTTTAGTTTAAGGGAGTAACTTAAAATACCAATGTTTATTTAATTAGGTTACATCTTCTTGCTGTTCTTAATTAGGTTACATATTGAACTTATAAGGGAGTATATTGTTTCATGTTAAGGAGTAATTTAATATAAATTGAGGAGTATCTTGTTTAGTTGACACAATGTTTATTTAATTAGGTTACATCTTATTGCTGTTCTTAATTAGGTTACATATTGAACTTATAAGGGAGTATATTGTTTCATGTTACGGAGTAATTTAATATAACTTAAGGAGTATCTTGTTTAGTTGACACAATTTTTATTCCTGCAGATCTGTTTTTTGGAGCATTCTCGTGTTGAAAATAACAAGGTACTGAAGGGTGGTATCCCACGTTACTATAACTGAAATTTGAACAAAAGATTCTCTGAAGTTGCAGCGGAGAAACTTTTGCAAACTGTGGAGTTGAAATTCGAGCAGTTAAAAAAGGATGGTAAAGAAATTGTGCCACTGTCTTAGAGTCGCCCTGAGGTGATAATTTTGCAAAATGGTTGCAAAGATACTTTGCTGTTGAAGTACGTTTCGCCTATTCCTCGTCGTCCTCATCCTCCTCGTCGTCCTAGGCATAAAAGGGCCCGAGTAGCTGAAACAGTTGATGAGAATGTAAGTGAGGAAGATGAAGAGAACCATGATGACAGTGGAGAAGATCAAGATGATGTGCCCCCTCACAGTGGAGAAGATCAAGATGAGAACCAGGATGAGCATGACAGAGATGATGTGCCCCCTCACAGTGGAGAAGATCAAGACGAGAACCAAGATGAAACTGGTAAGTTCATTACTTGTCTGGTTCAGAGTTTCTGTCATTTCTTTGATAGAGAGTAAATTGTTTGCACAAGAGTGTATATTGTTGTTAAGTAGGGAGTAACTTATATTTGTTCTTTTGTTTTTTTGCAGAGAGAGAACGTTCAAAGGGACCAGAAGAGGAGGGCAGTAAAGAAAAAGAAACAGAGAAGAGAAATGATGTCCCCCCTCACACTGGAGAGGATGAAGATGAGAACCGGGATGAAACTGGTAAGTTCATTACTTGTCTGGTTCGCAGTTTCTGTCATTTCTTTGATAGGGAGTAAATTGTGTGCACAAGTGTTTATATTGTTGTTAATTAGGGATGTAACTTACATTTGTTCTTTTGTTTTTTTGCAGAGACAGAAACTTCAAAGGGACCAGAAGAGGAGGGCAGTAAAGAAAAAGAAACAAAGAAGAGAAATGATGTCCCCCCTCACACTGGAGACAATGAAGATGAGAACCGGGATGGAAATGGTAAGTTCATTACTTGTCTGGTTCACAGTTTCTGTCATTTCTTTGATAGGGAGTAAATTGTGTGCACAAGGATTTATATTGTTGTTAATTAGGGTGTAACTTATATTTGTTCTTTTGTTTTTTTTGCAGAGAGAGAACCTTCAAAGGGACCAGAAGAGGAGGGCAGTAAGGAAAAAGAGAGGACAAAGGATATCCCCCCTCACAGTGGAGAAGATAGAGAAGTGAACTGGGATGAATTTGGTAAGTTCATGCTTTGTCTTGTCCATATTTTCTGTCAAGGATGTATATTATTGTTATGTAGGGTTTATATAATTGTTAAGTAGGGAGTAACTTGATAAAACAGGAAACTTATTATGTTGTTTGTATTCTGTATATTAGTCTGATAAACATCAATACTTGTTTGTCATAAGGGAGTAATTTATTTGAATAAGGTTGTACATTCATATCATAAGGGGAGTACCTTATATGCATTTCTTTATTTTTTGTCAGAGGAAGAACTTATAGAGGAAACAGAAGAGGATGGTGGAGCACACAAGAGGCCAAGGCATATTGTAGCGTTTCAGTCTCCCAAAAAGACTTACATTCGAGGGAAGGAGACAAATGCTGGTATGTGTTAAATAATCAGTGTGTAGATATATTGCATATGTGCATCATTAATTTTTGTCCCCGTAGATGTAATACAAATATATTATACCTCCTCTTTTTCAAGAACCATCTAACCTTTCTATTCAAAAACCTATTCCAAATTGTGACTGGGATCCAAAATCATTCCCTTCCTTTAGTTTAGGGTTTTCTTCTGAGAGTGAGAAAGAGGAAGAACCTAATGTCAACAATATACACCCTGTTAAGGAAGAATATCACCCTGCTGATATACATCCTGTTAATGAACAAATTCCTCCTATTAATACAAACCATGTTAAGGAAGAAGATACTGTTAGCTTAGATTTCCCTCCTGAATTTTTTGAGTTGGCTGGTGATGTGTGTGATATCATCCAAGCTTTTAGAGATTCCAGTGACTTCTTTCCATAGTTTAGAGTTTATATAGTAAATGTATTAGGAGTAGTACTATGTTAGGTAGTTTAGAGTTCATATAGTAACTGTAATTTTTTGTTTTCATTTTAAATGCAGCAGATTTCTTGTAACTGTTTGGAATTTGGCTATAAAACTATATGCATTTTATTACAGTAATAGCATATCAAAAGAATTTTATTTTTATTCTTTTTATTTTTTTCTATCCCAGTATCAGGATTGAATGAAGATATTTCTTCTATTGTTTATGCTTATCCGGTTGCGCAAACAAATCTTCCAGCAGATCCAGGATATTATACTAGTTTTATAGACTGGAAGAAGTCATCCCCTACTATCAAAAGAAGTTCCAAGGGTCGTGCATTAAAAAAGACAACCTTTCATGGTAGTCCATATGCAGACCCATTCATTTACAGTGATAAATTAGTTAGAGGAGACAAGAAAATGAAGGGAACGTCTGTTAATTTTTGGGATTCATTTCATATAACTGAGAATTCAAGGATCTCTGAAGAGTTGACTCTTCGAATGACTATGTTTACATCGACAATTGGAACTGAAGCTGCACCCGTAGATGTATATAGGCATGACAATCTTTCTGTAACTTCATCTGACATGCTGATTTTATTGAGTGATAAGGGCGTACCACCACGTGTAAGTTATACTATTCTTGTATCACATTAGAAATTCAATACATCAATGCATTATGCTTATATATATTTGTTTTCCTCAGGTCATGTCTGCTCTGATATATCTTATTAAGAGAGAAGTCAGCACAGAGTTGAAGTGGTCGCCAGTTGACTCATTTGATTTGGTAAGTAGCATTGAATTTATCGTTTCTATATAATCAAAAGGGAGTAAATTGTAGACTTGAAAGGAGTAACTTGTTTACTTGAAAGGAGTAACTTGTATACTTTAAGTGAGTAAATTGTATATTCCAAGGGAGTAAATTGTATACGTTAAGGGAGTAAATTGTACACTTGAAAGGAGTAACTTGTTTACTTGAAAGGAGTAAATTGTATACTTTAAGTGAGTAAATTGTATATTCGAAGGGAGTAAATTGTATACTTTAAGGGAGTAAATTGTATACTTTAAGGGATTATACAACTGCCACATGAGACATATCTTTGACTTGTGTTTTAATTATCACTGATTTTTTGCTGCAGCTTGCATTGTCTTCTGGTGTGGTTGGTGAGATGAAAAGGTCGAATCCTGATCTCCTTAATTCAGTATATGTGGAATCAAACTTCCTTTTCATTGTCTCCAACGATGGTTTTCAGTGGTGGATGTATATTGTGGATAAGAAAGCAAATACTTTTGACGTATATTTTCCTGCCACAAATTCAGCTGAGTTCATGAGCAGGATGCAGGGCGACTTCAGTGTCGTCAAGGAATTCTTGATGTGGCGGTCTTGTGGGGACAAAAAATTCAAACAAATGAAGTGGCAATGGGTCTATGGCCTTCCCTATCAAGTCAAAGCAGAAGACAGTGGATTAGTTATCCTGAGGATGCTTGTTTGCAAGTTGAAGAAAATTCCTTTGCCAGAACGCAATGTAAGTCAATTATGGAGTATTAAATTTATAACAAGGGAGTACCTTTGTTTGAACAAGGAAGATTATTATAAACTGTAGGGGAATATTTTATGGATGTGCTAGTAATCAATGTAGTAAGTTATTTCTTACAGGGGAGAATATTAGCTTCACAGAGGGAGTATATTAACCAGAGGAATAAGTTTTCTAATTGCTTGTTATTTTTTGTTTCAGATTCAGATTGATGGTGACAAGTTTGTTGTTGCATACAACTTGATGTTTGACAGCACTAATGAGGTGTTGGTTGAATTACCTGCAGTGTAACATGGGTTATATAAACTCTGTATTATGGTTGTTGTTATACAATTGGATTGGCTACTTTGTATAGTTATGTTTTGTTATGTTGTGGTTTGTAATGTGGAAACAGGTACTTGTTAGTAGAATTATGTTAATTATGTTACAAATTTCAATAGGTTTTGTTAATTTAGTTATTCCCTTAAGTAGAATTAGTGTTGCTATTTTGCATATCTATTTACTCCCTACAGTCGATTAATATCAATCCTTCTGAAGGCAATTAACATCTCACGCAGAAGGCTATTATTACGATCTTGAGAATTACATACTCCCTTGATTTAATTACTCCCTTATGTTAAAAATGTAAAAAATTTCAATAAGTTTTGTTAACTTAGTTACTCCCTCAAGTGCAATTAGTATTGCTATTTTCCATATCTATTTTGTTAATTTAGTTACTCCCTAAAGTAACTTAACATCAATCCTTCTGGACGCAACGAAATCCTTAAGCGGAAGGCGCACGTGACCTCAGCTTCACGCGGAAGGCGCGCGGAAAGCGCGTGGTTTGACTCCGAAGGGGCGCGGAAAGCGCGTCTGACGTCATTTTCACGCGGATTGGGATTCCAACGCCCTAATGAATGCTTTTCCATTTCCGGAAGCGCGCGGTTTCCGTTTTTAGCCGCTGATTGCGTGATTGCCTTAAGGCTTGATTGCAGTTATCAGCATTGTTTACAATTTATTGTGATCAAATGAATGCACAATAGATTATTTGCAATTTAGGTGCGTAATTGACACGTATAATTCGATCCTTTTGAATTTCAAAGATCATATATCCACTGTATAAAAGAGCTTAAATATAGATTATTACCATCAAATAACTTAAACTTGATGCATAGTCGCTTGAAATGCTCTAATTCTATCCAAAACGCTCAATATTTGCAATTTATGTCCGTATTTGACATGTATAATCCAATCCTTTTGAATTTTTAAGATCACAAAATTATTATCCTTTTGAATTTATAAGGAGGTTAAATATAGATTCTTGTGAGCAAATGACTTAAAATGAGTGCACAATTGCTGGAAATGCTCTAATTCTGTCAAGAACGCTCATTATTTGTAATTTATGTGCGTAATTGACATGTATAATCCAATCTTTTTTTTTATTTTTTACGATACTAAACTTATTCACCGCTGTATAAAGAGGTTAAGTATAGGTTATTGTGATCAAATGACTTAAAATAAGTGAACAATCACTTGAAATGCACCAATTCTTTCCATAACGCTTATTGTTTGCATTTTATGTACGTAATTGACATGTATAATCCAATCCTTTTGAATTTTTAAGATCATAAACTTATTTTCCACTGTATAAAGAGTTTTAATATAGATTATTGTGATCAATGAATTTTTAAAATAAATGCACAATCGTTTGAAATGCTCTAATTCTTTCCAGAACGCTCATTATTTGCAGTTTATGTGGGTAATTGACATGTATAATTCAATCCTTTTGAATTTTTAAGATCATATCTCCACTGTATAAAAAGATAAATATAGATTATTGCGATCAAATAACTCAAAATGGATGCACAATCACTTGAAATGCTCTAATTCTGTCTAGAACGCTCAAGATTTGCAATTTATGTGCGTAATTGATAAGTATAATCCAATCCTTTTGAATTGTTAAGATAGTAAACTTATTCACCGCTGTATAAAGAGCTTAAGTATAGATTATTGTGATCAAATGACTTAAAATAAATACACAATCGCGTGAAATACTCCAATTCTGTCTAGAACGCTCATTATTTGCACTTTATGTGCGTAATTGACATAAAAAAATAGGCAAAATTGGATATAACCCCCTCTAATCTTCTCTATCCGGATATAACCCCTGCAATCTTCAAAACCGGATATAACACCCTCAAATCATGCTTATTAGGGATATAAACCCTTTTTATTTATTTTTATTCATTTTTAACCAAAGAAAATCAGAAAATTAAAATTCTGACCAAACTACCCTTCTCCCTTCTCCCTTCTCATTTCCAAAAACGATTCAACTTCCTTCCTGATATTCACTGTACCGGATCTTACCATCGTTACCAAAAATGTTTTATCTTCTTTATGAAATTAACAATACCAATATCTTCTAACAGAGAATTGGAGATGGAGGAATCAAATGGTCTTGATATGCTATAACGTTGTATAGTTGTATTTGTCTTTTTCCAAACTAACAATTTTGAATATGTAAAATTTTTGTAATTACACAGCTTTGCATCAGTTGTACCATGCTTGTTTCCATTATCTTTGAGACTGGTAAAGAAAGGAAACGTTTATAGATTGCATTGTTGCCTATCTTATTCTCAATATCAGAAACTGATACATGAAACAAATGCATTGTTGCCACTTAATTGCATCGTGCTGGTAAATGGGTTGTATCGCATGGAAAAAAAAAAAGAAGAAAAATGTTGGTGCATCTGCTAGTTAGTGATCTCAATAGGTTCATTTTTTTTTTATTGAGCAACAGTAACGTTTGCGTTGCAAGAAGCAATGTGAACACCTGTAGTGATGAATTTTTATTTGGTTTAGAATTTATACTAGATAAGTAGGTCGTTTACATAGATTCGATTGTTGAATTTGACAAATTTTATTTATCTTTTCTTACGTCTGAGAACGATATACTTTGACGTAATTTGAGACCAATCATATTTTGGATGTTGAGACAAGTCAGTCTGGACTTAAATTTGATTGAAATTTGATCTAAATATTATTTGAAAACCAAAGAGGGAGGAAGGGACACGGGAAGAAGATTGAGTCTGGTGATGTAGAAGGTGAAACGTTTTTGGAAATAAGAAGGGTAGTTTGGTCAGGGTTTTATTTTTTTATTTTCTTTTTTATTAAAAATAAATAAAAATGGATAAAAGGGGGTTATATCCCTAATAAGCATGATTTGAGGGGGTTATATCCGGTTTTGAAGATTGTAGGGGTTATATCCGGATAGAGAAGATTAGAAGGGGTTATATCCAATTTTGCCAAAAATTGTGTGGGTGTTAGGATCGTTTAGTTAAATGTAGTCCGACACTCCAAGCATTGTGAAATGATATTTTTTTTTTCCAATTTTTATAACGTGATTCTGTATAACTATTTGTGCACTGGGTATTATTGCTTATAAAACTGATCCGGTTCACCGACAGACAATAATTTGGAAGTGCATTGTTTTGTTTCTGATTTTGTGACCCCTTCCTATTTCTTATAAAACCGTCTCATTTCCATTCCATTATTTTTTTTGTCAGTATAGTCCTACTATATTAAATTTAATTATCTTTGTTTTATATATAACTTAATTATAAAAACAAACTAAAGATTAATATAATATAAAAATTTATGTATTGAACAAAGCTCGATGAGACCCTCTAGTCATTTATATTACGGTGTTCGTCCTGACTGAATCAGTATCTCCACTAATTTGACATTCAAATCAGTTTTCCAAACATTAGTAAAATGGGAAAATCAACCATCCATCGAACACTCCATTTATATTTGAAGAGCGCATTTAAGCCCGAGTATACATCATACATGAAATGCCGATCCCAATTATGCGATCAAATCTCGCAGCGCAAATGCTTATTCTGTATTAAATCTCGCAGCGCAAATGCTTATTCTGTATTTTTAGTTCACGACCTTAGCTTGTTCCTTTTCTTTCTTTGGGTTTCCTTTTGTACATTACTCTGTAATATTTTTCTTAATGCATTTTTCGTTCGAAAAAAAAAAGAACAACGCACACAACGTGCTTTTTTGCTCGTGGAACATATTTTTGATCGAATTGTCCTTCAATCAACTGTAAATTTTGTAAAAACATTAATTAAAGGATTGATTGAAGAGTCTATCATCTATTCACTTTAAACATTAAAACTTAGCCCAATTTCACCCACTGGTACCAAAAAGTGTACCGGCATTACTTCTCAACTCTCAAGTAAAAACCTAAAACCCAAACAGAAACAAACCAGAATTTAAAAGCATTGTATTCTGTCTAAGTACCGGCTCAATTCCATCATTGTGCCTTTATTACAAACATGTTCATCTAAGTTTTTTGAAATTCAAACAAAAACAACTTCTGTCAGCATCCCTACATTTTTCTACATTCAGAATCATTTTTATCTTCTCGTCCTTGTACTTAATATTAGGAACTCTACATTCATCAGCATTGTAGATATGTAGGTGGGAGGTAAGATTGAAGTGGTATGAGATTCCAGTCAGCCGCAGTCCATCTTTTTAGAGCGTCTTTGACACTAACTTTCACATTTCCATGTTCCCTAGAGCATTCTTCACAGTTTTCAAACGAGCATTGTTAGAAGGCAGAAGCTATTTTGTTTGTTATATTCCACACAGTTCAACAAATGACATTGAAAATAATAAAAAAAGACTCACTATCACTGTGTTGCAAGATGAAAGCAAAATCAATTCTATATTATATCTTCAATAACTGATTTTCAAATACTACTTTTAATAAACATATAATAATCACTATCATTTCTCTAATGATTATGTTATTATTTATTATGTGAGCTTGCTTGACACCATCTATATAAAACATTAAATTCTGAATTCTACAGTCATGAATTAGGATTTATGTGGCGATCCCTGTGTATACATCATGCGATGAATAGATTACCATTGCTTATTTCACTCACTCACCAAATGATTGAGATTATTAGACTTTCTATGACGAAAATTGTGTAATCAATGCGTTTTCGTGGTTACTAGGCTATGAATTTGGATGCCACACGAATAAGTACACAGAGTTGTCCGTCCAATATCTGGTGGGCCGACCCGTCTTTTTAAAATTTTTCCAGTTAACCCCTCAATATTTTTATATTTCGTTTCCTAATGCAAAAAATCCTCTTAATAATATTACTCTGGAAAGATAGTGTTACTGTGTCTGTATTAGATAAGCATTTATGTTAGAAACAAAATACGAAAGTTTGTGGAAAATTAAAAGAACAATACAAAGTTCTTTTGATGTTAATCCAAATAATATGTTGACTTCTGACTTTCTAAATGTACGAAATCAGTTAGTCTCTATACTTGCAACTTTCTTTTCGCAATGAAAATCGTGGGATATTGCAACTTGACTTCTTCAATTACTAGGATTCTATTATATATGTTAGCAAAGCTTCGAATTTGGGAAAATTGGATATAACTTTCCAATGTTAAAATTAAGTCATGGCCTCATAAAAAGTTGCATCCCCAATGTAAAATGAATGAAGTGTGCTTTCAAATGTTATTAATTTTTTTTAGTAAATAATGTGAATAAAAGACGTTTCATGATGGATAAATCCAATTTAAATTTTAAATAGAAAGATTAATAAAAACTGATTTACTGACTCACTGAGGAGTTGCTGTTGAATCCGGGTTGGGAGATTTGATGAAACAATTGGGATCCAATTTTATGTGTAATCCGGCTTAGATACGGTCTTAAATTAGAAACGGACTGTTGGATGGATCCTTTTTTTTTTTTTTTTTTACCAACATCGATCAGTTTCATTCTATCTAACGATTATGTTATTCTGTGGGCTTGCTTAATACCGTGTGTAGTCGATCCTGTTGTTGGGTTTCGTCTTCGGTAATATATTTCTTTATCTTCCTCTTTCCAAATTATCCAACATGCTGAGTATCTTTACAATGGTTAATCGGTATAGTTTCAAGAGGATATAATTTAATGGTAAGAACTTACTTGATGATACTTATAACGATGGGCGTACATCCAGGGCGAAGCCAGAAATTCATATTAGCTGGGTCCATAATTTTTTTTTTTTTTTGCTGAAAATATATATATGACATAATGTGTAATATAGATAGAGTATAACAATAATTTTTAAATAAACAATTCTAAAAAAATATAAAAAAATTATGAAAAATTAAATATATCTATAATAACAACACAAAAATAAAAAATGCCAATATCTAAATAATAATTCAAGACAATAAAAAAATTAAAAAAATACAATAATTTGCTACGAATTTTTTTATTTTCGGACAATTTTACATAATAGATACATACAAGCATTTTTCATTATGTTATAAATTTTATCATAATTAATTTTATTGCGGAGGAAGAGAGGGGGCTATTTATCGAGAACTAATGTGATCTGGGTCCGTATGCAATTTTTCAGGAGTCGTTATGTGATTCAAAGCAAACACAATATGTTCACCTGAGTCTTTCAAATTTTTGAGATGGGTCCCTACTTCATTGTGCATTTTTTTATTTAAAAATTCTTATTATCTCATGTAAATATTTTTTTTGAGGTGGGTCCATGGACCCACCAAAGTATGTGTGGCTTCGCCACTGCGTACATCTAGAGTAGAAAAGTTAGGGTAATTCTATGATGGTCAGAAATTTTAAATCGAACTTGAATTATGATCATTCATTTATGCTTATAATTTTAAATAATCAATCTACATTTAAGCTCATTTATAAAATTTACTACATAGCAAAAATTGTCAAAAAGTTATAGTTATCAACTTTTTGACTCAAGTTACTCAACTAAAAACCTAATTGATCATTGGTTGACCAAAATAAAAAAATAGTAATATAATTATATTAATATTTAATTAGCGACGAAACAAGTCACAAACTGTGCTAAATATTTGATATGAATTTATCCAATATATAAATTTGTTTATAATATGAACCTTTAGAATTTTAATTCGATAGATTTTAAGGTCGAGTGTTACAAGTTGTATATTAAAATTAGATGTCAACGTATACGACATTTCCTAAAAAATTTAAGTGTAGGCCTCCATTATCAGTGAACAGTTTTAAAATTTTCCGCCAAAAGATCGAAAGAGGATTGTCTTTGTGTATCATTTGGTTGTATACAAGGTTACGACCATTTACAATGAAGTAATTTTCGAGAGAAACGTAAGTAAATTATATCATTAATGAACTTTTGCTCAATAATTTACAATTACAATCCATTTCATGCAAAACTCTCTATGCAAGAATATTTTGAAAATAGCTTGATGATAATGATGTTGGTGTTAAGTCTTCCGAATAATAAAGATTAAGCAAATTTGTATCCCCTTAAAAGCCGGGAAAAACGGACACGGAACGCGTTTTCTTCGATTTTGTTTTAGAACTAGAACTAGAATACCAGAATCTAGACTATCAAACTTGCTGAGATTTGCGTGAGATTAATATCCAGCGGCGTCTAGCGTTTCGATTTTCGGAGCGTTTTTTTTTCTCCCATAAACTAAGTTAGCTAACTTAGCGATGTGGCTCTACCTGTGCTGGGTGTTACGTCGCATCCTAGATGCGTTACAACGTGGCTTTCTCATATTGAGTTATTTTGTCAATTTAATTGTCTTATTATAACGTTGCTCTGTCGTACCGATAGGCGATAGCGGTACGATACGATAAGTTATGAATACGACAAAACACAAAAAAACACGGTATAAGACACAACACAACACACGAAATACACGAAAAAGAAAGATATTCAACTATACTAACTTATTTTAGCAAAGAGCACAACTTATCATCAAGTTAGCAATTCGTCCTATATTTGAGAAAATATAGCTGATCTAAAATTAAAAATATTTTTCATATAAAGGTTTAAATAAAAAAATCTATCTTTTTCTTTTATTTTAAAACATATTACTATTTTTTCTTAATTTTTGACATGCTTTATCAAATACAATTTTATTCTATAAGTGGATATTTTATATTAAAAAAAATTATACATGTCTAAATACATCTTGGTATGGCACGTCTAAAGATACTATAGTACTTTATGACGCGATGACATGAGACGAGCACATCCTTAAACATATCGTGTCCATCTCTTTATACGTAAAATATAAAAACACCATATGATATTTTTTTTTTTCGAAGAAAGGTGGGAGCGCCACCCGATTCATTTCTTAAAGAAAATGAAACAATACAAACTTAACAGAATAAAAAACACAAACAACGAACACAAGCTCCATACTCTCTTTTGGAGCTATAACCAATACACTTATACTAAGCGGTGATCGGCGTTAAATGCAACCAAAACAATACCTCAATGCTACCGACCTAATCGTTTGCAGTAGTAGCTCAAGGGTCAAATCTACAGGGACAGACTGTTCAAGTTTTAGGGCTTAACTAATCCTAATCGGTCTAATTTGGCGAAAATAAGTCGGTGGTAAAAATAAGGGTTCAAGTATCTTTTTGAGTGTTTTGGAATAAAATTTGGAAGTAAAATAATTAAACTAGGCAAACAATAAAAATAAAAGGCTCCAAACAGTAGCAAACAAGGACTAAAAGTACGAAATTCAATAATTGGACAAAGTTAGAGTCAATCGTTTTGGGTTCCTACCCCTGGCCGCATTCAGACGGGTCCGACTGAAATCAGACGGATCCGCCAGAACATGTCGCCCGATCAGCTTACTCAGTTAATCGCTCTATTTGACATGCAGGGTCTCAAGTTGTTCCAGGGTTTACAGCGCTAATTCTCGTTCTTGGCTTAAACACCTAAGTTCAACTCTCATACCTCCTAAAAATCCTAAGTTTCAACTCTTGTTCCTTGGCTTAGGTTTCCTAGGGTTTGACTTTCTTACCGTAAGGACAACCAATATCTCTCGATCATAGATAGAGAGTTAGAGACACGTCTCTCGACTTAGTCTCGGGTTCACCTCTCAGCTAATAACAATCCTATAGCAAGCGATTGTAAAATGGCTTAGAGTTCGGGTTCTTACTACCTATCAAAATAAACTTGGCCACGTCTATTAGGTACAAACCATCAATCCAAGCAATTCACAATCAACAAGATTCAACAAATAAATCAAGAAAGCCAAAGAAAATAAAATAAAATGTCAACAAGAGTAAAAATCACAAAACAACCACAAATCAACATGTTTTCTGTATCAAACAACAAATCAAACAAGTATATAGAGATTATAACAATCAAGTAAACAAATCTTGTCTAGTTGCGGTTCTAGCGGGGTCGACAGAATCCTGGCGGGGGCCGTCAGAATCGCCTGTGGCGGCTGCTGCTCTCCAAAATCGCTCCAAACTTGACTAATTGTGTAATAATGATTTTTCTCTCCTCCTGGGCGCTCTATCAATCCAGGGACGTCTCCTAGGCGCCAGCTAGCATATTTCCAAAGCTGGCTTGACTTCCAGAAGAAAAAGCTGGCTTCCATATCTGCTTGCTGGATCAATCCTGGCGGGTACGTCTGAATTCCGACGGGTAGGGACGACAGTTTGGCCCATTAGCCCGATTGCCTGCTCAGTCCTGCCTGTCCTGAAGCAATGCCTGCCCGGCCCGAAGTTGAAACAGGCCATGTAAGGCCAGGCTTAGATACAGGCCAGGTCAGGCATGGGCTTCAGTTGTCAGCCCGCAGGCAGCCCAATGGGCTCAGATTAAATGATATTTAGGCAGAGAATGATGTTAAAATTAAACTGAGGTGACGAAAGTTTGAACCGTAGACAAATTGTGAAATATAACTTATCTCTCATGAGATGCCACATGAACTATTTAACGTTGTTAAGAACTATGTTATCATATTGAAATAAAATCATTAAAAAAAAAAATGACGTGACCAAGCATAACAGGCAGGTATGGGCCTAGAGGGATAGCCCATGGGTAGGCCAGGCGTCCATGTTTAGGCCCATATTATCAGGCACAGGCAGGCGGGCTTAAGGTTTAGGTTAGGCGGGCCATGTATGGGCTAGGTATAAAGCCTGCAGGTAAGGCCCATTGCCATCCCTACCGACGGGTCCGCCTGAAACCTGGCAGCAACAATTTTCTTCGTCTTCAGTGTCCACTTCAAGTTCAAAATAGCGCCAAATATTCCAAAAACCTGCAAAATACCAAGGGCAACAACAGTACCTCTATTATAACATAAAAATAGCATAAAACAAACCAAAACACAACTTTTCGATTGAAATTGGAGCCTAAATGGAGTTGAAGTGCATGCATGAGACCCTCCGATCAAGCGGCAGAGAAAATTTTCTACTCAAACGCAACTCAAGTACCGGTATATCACCCGTACCGGCTTTAAACCTATCTTACCTTTTTATTCTAACGACTCCTCTCTAAGTTAAAACGCCTGACGACATCTCAGAATTATACACAATTAAACCTATCCCATCCAGGGAACATACACAAAGCATCAGCACTCAATTATTACAACGACAGAAATAAAATGTTTGTAAGCAAATAAACCCAGAAAAACATATAATTGCATTGTGGTTCAAGAATAGCAAATGACACTCATGCAACCTCAATCGCCACCCAACCTGCCTCATTTTCAAACATTGCACCTAGAATGCCTGGCATAGCTGCCACCATATGCAACGGTACCAGTTCCCAATCGATGGGCATCCATTGGTCCACCTTAGCTTTTTCAGCTGATTTCCATATACCTGCCCAAAACAACACCAAATTGTAAATGATTAGCAATGTTTGTCCCATGTTTTTAAGAGGAGTATGATTAAAAATGAAATCATTTCTAATCTTCCAAATGCACCAGCAAGTAGCACTAAAGATAGTATAGCAAAAATTTCTCTCAGTTTTAGATAAAGTCGAAGCAAAATTGTGAACATCCTGAACAGAATGCCAACTATCTAAATGAACCTGACTATTGCCTAACCAGTACCACAAGATAGTATAGAAAACACCACACGATATTGCATGACATATGATTCAAATACGACGTATTTGATACAATACGACATAACACTACAGCTACAGTGACAACATGATTTTAAAAATCCAATATCAAAGCAATTCTCGGTCTCTAATTCGGCCGTTTTTTCATCAGATCTACTACGAGTTGTCTACGACTAAACAGACAACTTGTTCAGCCCAAACCCACTACTAGGCCCAGTCCAATCCAAAAGCCTTCATAACCGCAAAACAAAATCCAAAAGAACTTGAGAACACAAAAAAGTACAAAACCTCTTGCAAATCTTCTCCGCCAGTTGCCTTCTCCAAAATTGGCGAGTGCGAGGTGCGAACGCTGCCATGATCGGAGCCGACGAGTCCAAGCAATTGTTCCAGCTGCTCAGCGCCGAATATCGCCCGTTCGATGACACCTGCGCCGAGTTCCTCTCCCGGTTCCCTCGGGATTCGCGCTTCCGCGTTTGCTCTACTCTCACCGTGCTCTTGGAGGTACCTGATCCGATAAACCCGTTTCTTTTGATACATCAACTGCCTTCTTTTTGAGGTTTCTAGTTGTTTCCTTGGTGGTAGTAGCTGGATTTAGGGTTCAATTGATAGGATATTAGGATTGCTTGGTTATAATACCAGAGGAACTGATTAAGACTTAATTATCTCTTTTGTAGTGTATGAGATTTCAAAATTGAGACATTTGAGTTGTTTTTGGCAGCCTATGGAGCCATAGACATTTGGTTTTTTTTTGTTTTCCAAATTTGGGTTGACAGATTGAAATGACACTGGACTGAGCACTGTTGATACTATAAACATCTAACATAATATTTCATTTGGTTAAATTCAAGTGAAGTTAGTTTGTTTTAAGTGTTCCATTATAGATATATATATATTTTCAATTTACAGGACAAACAGCTGCTCAAACCAAGCCAACGTTTGATTGCATTTGCAATTATGCATCAGAACTTTGCCTCTAAATCACCTTCTTTGAATCCATTCATTACTTTTCTAGTAAATGTAAGATGCCTTCTTCTCTCCTTTAAGCTTTTTTTAAGGCAGTTGTAGGACCATATAAGAATGTGAGAATTTGTCATCTTAGTCTAGTAAGAAAGTTATCCAGGGAAGCCCACATGGTGCTCACTAAAATTAAAAATAATTTTGCAACTGAAGTGAGATGAACTTGGCACTGATTAACAGTTGTGAAATTGGCGTGTTCTATTAAATGCTACGAGGTGATTTACTTAAATTGTTTCAAAAGTCTCCCCATAGTTTGAACATACAAAAATGCAGAAGGTAGTACTATCTATCTTTCTTCTCATTGTAGGCAGCCTGTGACGATGCATCCGAGAAGTATGAAAAAGCATTTATTCAAGTATTACTGGGCGGTATCAATACAAACAATAACAAAGAGGTAGTTCAAATGCGCACTCTTTTTATCAGATCAAATTTCTACTTTCATAATTGAATATTTTCTTTAGTTGAATTTTATTATTGGCTAGAACAGCATCTAGTAAATAATCATTATTGTCAGAGGTTCTCTAAACATGTCATTGAAATTGGATTATTGTATTAGGAGGCTTCTAGCCAGTTTTGTAATTTTCATGCAGTATAGAAAAAGATGTCCTAATTTACGTGTTTAATTTGTTTTTCTCTCAGTTTCTCAAGAAATCTCCTTTGGACTATGTCAAAGGATTTGATCCTACTCACCAGGTACGTTGGCTTGTCTGATTGCAAGTAATAAATTTGCAGAAGTAAACAAACTATCAGGGCTATTGGGTAAAACTGATGCATTTAAATGTTTGTCAGATGAAACTGACTCTCCATTCTGCATTAAATTAGGTTCTGTTGCCAAAAGAAGAACTCGAAAAACGATATGTGCAACCTCCTCCGTACACCAACCCTTTTGGAGCTGCTGCTGTCAGAAATGTTATACCTGACCCTGAATTACCAGCTAGCTGTGCTAACTCTGCAGAGTATGTTATCACAATAAAGTTTTCTTTAATATTAATTAATAGCTCAAGATTACCTATGTCATTTCATTCAAATGATGCATATAATATTTTTGTGGGCTGTATCAGGTTAGATAACTTGCCTACAGGGGCAAAGCCAATATTTGGTTCCGAGAACAGAGAGTCATCTGTCTTGGATCTGCTTCAGTGTGTCTCGTCCAAGGGGTTGACTCCTCAGTGGGCCCGTCCAGTTCCACCTAGGCTTCCACTCTTTGAAGGAGAGGTACCATTCTTACATTTCCTAATGTAGTCATCTTTTTGTTCTTGCTTTTTTTCTATTTTTTTATAATCTCACAAAAAAGTATAAGGTCATTGCATTGATATGTGGGCCAGACTCGTAACTTGACCATAAAGGTTATGGTTCATTCAAGTATGAATAATTTGATATTATACCTTGTCCAAAATGATATAGATTTGTTTTTTTCCTTGTTAACAACTAATGAATTGACAGCTGGTGTGGCTAACACCTGACAATAACCATGAGTTGTTATGGGACTACAGCATGTGTGCTGATACTAGCCGTGGGGCAGCCATTCGTGAGCTTATATCACGGGCCCTTAAGGGCCCTCTTGCACCAGCTCAACAGGAGGTTTACTTCTTTTTTCTCTTCTTTTGAGGTTCTTTTTTGCCCTGGACTCCAAAGATCTTCATCTAACTGAGCTCTCCCCCTCTTGCCTAGTAAACTGAATTCATAATTCCAAATATTGGCTCCAGAGTACATATAAACTGTTGTCCCTTTAAATACAGGAATAACTAAGTTGTAGTTTGTGATTAATGTCTGGACATTGCATTTCTGAACTCCTTTTTTTTTTTTCTGTTGTACAAAATTTATAATCTACTGGATATTTAGATGTTGCTTTGTTTACTTCTAGATTTAATTGTTAGCCTGGGCTTTGGTCTTTAGGAGGTTATTTGGGTCTTGGACAGGTTTTTAGTCCGGTACTGGTTTTTTAACCTTTTGTAAGCAAATTAGTCTCCAGAAAGAAGTTAGCACATGGAAATACTAATCCGTATGTGTTTTTTGCTATTATTTTCTTCATGTGCCTAGCCGTTTTAAAACTAACTCCTGGCTTTTTATTATTTCAGCTACCCTGTTTTATCTAACATCTTCTTTTATATAATATTTCAGCAATTTGTGCTGGAGTTGGCAAAGGATCCAAAGCTTGTTTATCAATGTGGGCTCACTCCTCGAAAGTTACCTGTACAAATTTCTATTATATGTTTACCATTTTGTTTTAAATTAGAAATTAATAATATGAGGTGATATGAAAAATATAAATGGTTTTGGTTTCAGGACCTTGTTGAGCATAATCCATTGATTGCTGTTGAAGTGCTTTCTAAGCTTATCAACTCATCTGAATTTTCAGAGTAAGTTTATTCTGTGATCCTCAAAAGAAACAATCAAGCTATCATATTTGGAACCCTTTCCGTTTAAGTTGTAAAGTGGTCACATTTAGAAACTTTGAGTGTCAATTTCCTATTAATTCTGTATGAATCTGTTTAAAGACTCTAGTTGATGCTGAACCCTGGCCACTTTCAAGAATGATGCTTATGTTCACTCTTTGCTTTTATTTACCTTTGAGGAGGGCAATATGCTCTCTTGTTTACTTTGTCTGCTTTACAGGTTTCATTCTATTGACTTAATATTCTAATCTTTTAGACACTAATCTTGTCCAATTTTTTTCTGCACCACAACCCCCCCCCCCCCCCCCCCCCCCCCCCCCCCCCCCCCCTTTATTGAACTCCCTTTGTTTGTTACTGCAGATTTTTTTCAGTGCTGGTGAATATGGAAATGAGCCTCCATTCAATGGAAGTTGTAAATCGACTAACAACTGCAGTTGATTTACCTACTGAGTTTGTGCACATGTACATTACAAACTGTATTTCTTCCTGCCAGAACATCAAGGTTTTTCACTTTATTAACATGATTAAAGATGTACACAAAAACAAACTTCCTGATATACAAATGTATGGTATTTCAGATTATGAGATGCATTAGACTAATTTGCAATTTGCGCACAGGGTTTTCGTAAAATTGTATTGTTTTCCTAAGATTCTGCACAAGGCTTATAGCAAGCAAACTCAAGTAACGTTGTGTTTTTATTTTCTAGGATAAGTACATGCAGAACCGACTGGTGCGGCTGGTCTGTGTTTTCCTCCAGAGCCTGATTCGAAACAAGATCATCAATGGTTAGTCTGTTTAATTTAGACAATAGACATGGTCCAGACTAGTATATGTATGACCTACTTTTGTTTGCCAAATCCATTTAGTTCCCAGAACAAGGAATGGGAAACCAATTTCCTGTTTAGAATCCTAAGCAAACTGGCATTGAAAATACAATGTGAAATATTTGGATTAATTCTTTTATTCACACTGGTTGCGTTGGGATGGTTTGAGAATAAGTCTAGGAAGAAAAGTCAGAAATTGTTCTTCGACACTGGAAAATATTTGTTCCTACAAAAGGTCACCCTTTTATTTACTTTGTTTGGATTGTTTGTTAATCTGGAATAGTGAGTTAATTTTGGGAAGAACCCTTATTCCTATATATCAAACACACCCATTGTGTCGAGCTACTACCGTTCCATTTAAATTCAGATGTAGAAAGAACAAGAGTCTCGCATGCACTTTGTTGCCTTGCCTTTTTTTTTTTGGATGATGAAGTCTTAAATGAGTTTCTTGTACTCTGTAAGTCGGCTTGTATCTATAAACTGTTAAAAAAGGGGAAAAAGATGTTTGATAATAAGTATCTCTCTAATACATGCCTAGATGTGTCTCTCATAAATAACTGATCTGTTTAAATGCTTTTGTTTGGATGTCAGTCCAAGATCTGTTCATCGAGGTTCAGGCATTCTGCATTGAATTTTCACGCATAAGGGAGGCCGCTGGTTTATTTAGGCTTCTTAAGTCCTTGGAATGAATTGATTCTGTATTTTGTATAGTATTTTTAGGATGTTTTCCCTTGCTTCCTGTATTCTTAGATTTTTCTGGCGATTAATGAACCAGATACATCTCTGGTTAGTTGTAGGGTACCTTTAGATTTGTTAGTATGAACTAATTTTATAATATCCTCCTGTTCATTTTTATGAATTTTATGTTCTAATGTAACAAAAATTAATGGTTGCTGCATCAAATAGTTTTACCTTTTTAAGAAAGATCTCCCCTCCCCAACCCCCCCACAACTAAAGTTGGTGCTCTTGTTCAGCAAACATGGAAGTTGTAGTTATTACTTTCTCAGTGGATAATCACTTTATATTATTCTTGTATTATCATAATTATTTTGATTGTTGTGTGTTCTGCTATTATTCTGGGTATTGGATAAGCATCCCGAACACTTGACGATTGACTGACATAATTATCGGGACAATGTCTTGCATATCTGCATCATATTGGAATTATTTTTATTGTGGTTTGGGAATTGGGACTAAAGGATTTATTTTGTTGTTGGATTTGTGGTCTTTTCAGTAATGTATCTGTATAAGTTAGTGCAATTTGTATTGTATGTGTGTGTTGGCGATTCAATATAGTCGTCATTGCTAGTACCACTCTAATTATTCTAAGTTTCTAACAAATACGGAACTTGAAAACTTATTTTTGTTCATTTTAATGTTTTATCTTATTTTTTTCTTACTAGATTCAATAAGAATGTGTCCCAAACTGTCAAAGCAGGATGATTGGACCAGACCTCATTATTGAGTAATTAATCATTTTTATTTTAAGAATCAATATTAGTTTACCTGAGTGACTGGGTCTAAATCTAACAACCATTGTACACGGTTATATAAATCTAAATTATTCATAAAGGTTCTATATTTGGACCCATATATAACCATTTTAATTTTTTTTTTCAAACAAATACAATTTTCTCACAAAATAAAAACACACCGCCTGCGACGTAAAGAAGGCGAATAAATCGTAAATTAGACAGCAGAATGTTAATCTTTCTTTCTCTCTCTCAAAAAATAAAAATAAAATAAGGTCCACAATCTCCCATAAAAAATAATCGGCTCCTACTTGCAAAAAAAAAATAAAATAAATGAATAATCGGCTCAATATATTGTTTCCTTTTTTGCCTCCCTTAAAATAAATGAATAATCGGTTCAAATATATTGCTTCCTTTTTTGCCTCGCTGCTTTCCTTTCCAAACCGGCACCGACCTAGAGAGAGAGAGAGAGAGAGAGAGAGAGAGAGAGAGCGCTCTTAAATCAATTGCATTGCATCTCTGTCCCTTCAGAAGAAAGAAGCAACAACTACGGTGAGTTGAGTTCTCTTTCACCTCTTTTCTTTTCAACTGGAATTCTTCACAGACACAGAGAGAGAAAGAGTGAGAGAGAGAGAGAGAGAGAGAGAGAGAATAGAGAGAGAGATATATATAATTAATGGCGGGTTTGAACAACTGTAGCGGTTATTCCTCGAAAGATGGTTCTGATTTGCGCTCTTTCTCAAATGCGCTTTACCAGAAAGTGGGTACCTGGAAGAGGAAAGAGAGGCAATTCAGCATGTCTGGATTAAGTGCATACCAGAAAGAGGAAGGGGAGGGAGTTAATCCTATTCTCAGGCAACCTGATGCTGATGAACCACTGATTTTTTCTGGTTCAAACTCAGACAAGGATGAATTAGCTGTCAGAAGGTGCATCGTCGAGGAAACAAGAGACACTGATCAAATCAGGAAGCGCTCGAGACACGCTTATCTTCAGGGCAGAAAAGAGAAGAAGCTGTTGGAGATTGAACAGAAAGTAAGGGATCATGAGAATTTATTTGAGGGTGCGAAACTGAGTCAAGCCGAAGAAATGGATTTGATGTATTTGAGAAATATATGCGAAATTGCAAAGAAGCCTTTGGAAGGGGATTACACTGGTGGATACAAGATGCCTGATGCGTATGACTTAGATGGCGCGATAAATCAGGAAAAGAGATTCTCTGTGGCAAAGCGGGCCAGCACAAATACCGAGGCGGTACAAATGATGAATACATTTTCTGCACAGGAGGCGTGGGAGGCCCAACAAATAGGTAAATCAATCTATAAATTTGGCTCTCAGGATAGGAATAAAACATGTGATTATAGTTATATTCTGGAAGACCAGATTGATTCTGTCAAAGGGTCTGTTTTGAATGGCAATAAGGAGCCTAATAGGGTTGAAAAGGATAGAAAACTAAGAAAAGCCCTCCCGATTTACTCATACAGAGAGAAACTTCTCCAGGCTGTGAAAGAACATCAGGTGGTGATTATTGTGGGAGAGACGGGTTCTGGTAAAACAACCCAAATACCACAATTTCTCCATGAGGCTGGCTACACGAAACATGGCATGGTAGCATGCACACAGCCAAGGCGTATAGCTGCCATGAGTGTTGCAGCTAGGGTTTCCAAGGAGATGGGGGTGAAACTCGGCCATGAGGTTGGATACTCTATAAGGTTTGAAGACTGTACGTCAGAGAAAACCATAATTAAATACATGACTGATGGCATGCTGTTGCGTGAATTCCTCACTGAACCTGATCTTGGAAGTTACTCTGTTGTGATCGTGGACGAGGCGCATGAAAGGACTCTTTCGACTGACGTGATATTTGGACTAATTAAAGATTTAGGTCGCTTTCGAACAGACCTGAAAATATTAATCTCTAGTGCTACTCTGGACGCTGAAAAGTTCAGCAACTATTTTGACTTGGCACCAATATTTACAATACCGGGGCGTCAGTTTCCAGTCGAAATTCACTACGCGAAGGCCCCGGAACCTGATTATGTTTGTGCGGCCATGAAAATGGTTTTACAGATACATCTAAGACAACCGCCCGGTGACATTCTCGTTTTTCTTACTGGGCAAGAAGAAATAGAGGTGGTGGATGAGAAACTCAGGGACCTTACCAGAGGCTTAGGTACCAAAATTGGCGAGTTGGTTATCTGTCCCATTTATGCTAATCTGCCAAATGAGCTTCAAGCAAAGGTATTTGAGCCCACACCTGAGGGAGCTCGCAAGGTCGTCTTAGCTACTAATATAGCTGAGGCATCTGTTACCATAGATGGGATTAAATATGTGGTGGATCCTGGCTTTTGTAAAATCAAGACATACAACCCCCACACAGGTATGGAGTCTTTACTGGTAAACCGGATATCCAAGGCTTCGGCCAAGCAACGAGCAGGTCGTTCGGGTCGTACCGGTCCAGGCAAGTGTTTTCGATTATACACAGAATATGAGTATGAACATGACCTTGAGGATAATGCGGTACCAGAGATGCAGCGTACGAATCTTGCAAATGTGGTTTTGACCTTAAAATCTCTTGGTATTCACGACCTAGTCAACTTTGATTTTATGGAACCACCACCATCAGAGGCACTGTTGCAGGCTCTAGAACAGTTATTTGCTTTGAATGCATTGAATGTCAAGGGTGAGTTGACGAAAACAGGTAGAAGGATGGCCGAATTGCCACTGGAACCTATGCTTTCTAAGATGGTGGTGGCATCAGACAAGTATAAATGCTCTGATGAGATCATTACAATTGCGGCAATGCTTTCAATTGGTAACTCAGTTTTTTACAGACCGAAGGGCAAGGAAGTGCAGGCAGATAATGCACGAAGGAATTTTAATGCCGGAACCTTTGGGGATCACCTTGCATTATTAAATGTTTATAACTCGTGGAAATGGACAAGTTTCTCGACTCAGTGGTGTTATGAAAATTATATACAGGTAAGGAGTATGAGACGAGCACGGGATATTCGTGACCAACTTGAAGCTCTTGTAAAAAGAGCTGAGATTGAGATCACATCAAATCTGAATGACCTAAATGCTATTAGAAAGGCAATAACTTCAGGATTTTTCCTACATGCTGCAAAATTACAGATGCATGGATCCTATAGAGCACTGAGAAACCACCAGACCATAAATATACATCCAAGCTCTGTTCTTGCACAGGAGCTTCCTCCTAGGTGGGTAGTTTTTCACAATCTTGTCCTTACCACAAGGGAGTACATGAGACAGGTCACAGAAATAAATCCCAAGTGGCTACTGGATATAGCACCTCACTACTATCAGCTGAAGGATGTAGATGGTCCGAAGACGAAGAAAATGCCTCACAGTCAAGGGAAGTCTAGGATTTCTCATTAAATCAAAGATAAAAAAAATTGTGGGCTTACTCCTCGAAAATTACCTCAATAATTGCTTTTATATCTTTTCCATTTTGTTTAAATAAGATGCCAACAATATGAGATAGTTTTAAGTATATAATTGTGGTTTTGGTTTCCAGACCTTGTTGAGGATAATCCATTGATAATTGTTGAAGTTCTTTCTAAGCTTAACAACGTGCCTGAATATTCAGAGTAAGTTCATTCTGTGATCCTCAAAAGAAATGAACAATCTATCATATATAGTTGGAACCTTTTTTGTTAAGTGGAAAATTGGTCAAATTTAGATATTTTCAGTGTAAAAGTTACAAGTTAATTCTGCATGTGTTTGTGAGTACTGTGCTAGTTGATGCTGAACCCAGCCCACTTCCAAGAGCTGATGCATATATTCACACTTTGCCTTTATTTTCTCTTTGATGAGGGCATATGCTCTCTTTTTCACTTTTTCCACTTTACAGGTTTTGTTATGTTGACTTGATAATTTTATCTTTTAGATCGGTGCTGCTCCATCCTTCTTCTTTTTTCCTTTGAATGAACTCCATTTGTTTTGTAACTGCAGATTTTTGTTTCAGTGCTGGTGAATATGGAAATGAGTCTTCTAACAAGTTGTAAACCGATTTACAACTGCAGTTGATTTACCTACTGAGTTTGTGTACATGTACATTAAAAACTATATTTCTTCTTTCCAGAACATCAAGGTTTTTTACTTTATTAACATTATTTAAAAGTGTAGATAAGAACTTCCCGGTATACAAATGAATGGTATTCTGATTATAAGATGCATTAACTTAATTTGCAATTTGTGCACAGGGTTTTCTTAAGATTCTGCACAAGGCTTATAACAATCAAATTCAAGTAACAACAACAACAACAACAACTAAGCCTTTTGTCCCAAACAAGTTGGGGAATCAAGTAACGTTGTGTTTTTATTTTCTAGGATAGGATAAGTAACGTTGTGTTTTTATCAAATTCAAGTAACGTTGTGTTTTTATTTTCTAGGATAAGTAACTGGTGCGGCTGGTCTGTGTTTTCCTCCAGAGCCTAATTCGAAATGGGTTTGTCTGTTTTATTTAGAGTTTAGACAGTAGAGACGGCCAAGACTATTATATTTATGACCTCACTTTTGTTTGTCAAATCCATCGTTCCCAGAGCAAGGAATGGGAAACCGATATCCTGTTTTAAATACCAAGCAAGTTGGCATTGAAAAAAAAGTACAAGGAAAATGAAATATTTGGATTATTCGTCTTATTCGCATTAGTTGTGTTGGGAAGGGTTTTAGAATAAGTCCAGTTAGAATAATTAGAATAAGTTCTAGGAATGAAAAATTTTATTCCAACAAAAGGTTGAAAGACTGTTTCTAGGGAGAAACCCTTCTTCCCACTTTGTTTGGGTTGTCTGTTAATTTGGAATAGTGATATTTTAGAAAAACCCTTCTTCCTGCTATGTATCCAAACGCATCCATTGTGTCAAGCTACTACCCTTCCATTTTAGTTCAATATAAAAAAAAAAAGAACAAGAATCTTGGATGTACTTTGTTGCCTTGCCTTTAAGTTGTCTGTCTGTAAGTTGACTTGTGTCCACCAACTGTTAAATAATGAGAAAAAATTGTTTGATAAAAAGTGTATTTCTCTAATACATGATAAAATGCGTTAAATCATAAATAACTGATCTGTTTACATTTTTTTTTTTTTTGGTATTTTTTAGTGCAAGATCTGTTCATGGAGGTTCAGGCATCCTGCATTGAGTTTTCACGTATAAGGTAGGTCACTGGTTTATTTGGGTTTCTTAACTCCTGGAATGAATGTACTAGTTCCTGAAAGATTTAGGATTGATTCTATATTTTGTGTGGTATTTTTTCGACGTTGTCCGCTGTTTCCTGTATTCTTAGATTTTTTGGCAACCAATGAAGCAGATGCATCTTTGATTAGTTGTAGGGTACCTTTAGAACTGTTGGTATGAACTACTATTATTATATCATGTTGTTCATTATTATGAATTATATGTTTTCCTATAACATAAATTACTGCTAATTGCATAAAATAGTTTTGTACTTTTAAGAAATATTTATTTTCCCAAAAGTTGGTGGCTCTTGTTTAGCAAACATGAAAGTTGTTGTTATCACCTTCTCAGTGGATAATCGTTATATATTATTTTTGTATTATCATATTGGAGATTATTATTCTTGATTAAGTTGTAGGGTACATTTAGAACTGTTGGTATGAACTAATTTGATAATCTGGTTGTTCACTATTATGAATTTTATGTTTCAGTATAACATAAATTACTGCTTATTGTATCAAATAGTTTTCACTTTTAAGAAATATTTTTTTTCCCCAAAAGTTGGTATCTCTTGTTTAGCAATCATGAATGTTGTAGTTATCACCTTCTTAGTGGATAATCTCTTTATATAATTCTTGTATTATCAAAATTGCTTTACATGTATCATTTTGATACGTGTGTATTTTGCTAGTATTCTGCATAAGCATCCCTAACTCTTGGACAATAGATTGGTGTTATTATCATATCAGGACAATCTCTTGCATTATACTGTAAAATTTTTATTGTGGATTTATGGTGTGGCCTTTCAGTAATGTATCTAAGTATTTTCATTTTGTTTAGTATGTGTGCATGTGATTTAATATTATCATCATTGCCAGTACCACCCTAATTATTCAATTAGATAATGAAACTTATTTTTGTTTATTTTAATATTATCTAAATTCTTCCTTATTAGTATACCATAGGATCATTTTCTATTATTTTTTTTATTTTCTTTTATTTGGTGGGGGCGGGGAAAGAGTCTAGCTGCATTGGTTTTTAATGATCTGATACATTATTGAAATTTGAGGAAACTAACCACAAGAAAGGACAATGGATACAACTGTTTGAATTTATTGTCTTTGAAAAACTGTTTTAGTTATTGATATTATCATCTCTTTGTTGAGTACCTGCTGGCTGTTGATAATGAAATCATCATTCCAAGAAAATACTTCTGTTATATTTGCTTGCTTCTGGGTATTGCACTATTTTTGTAGGCATCCGGCTTCTGTGGTTTGTAGGTAATCTAGGCAAAGTGGAGCTTAATTAATCATATTATGAAGTGTTTGCACCATGTGCAAAAAATTCTCGTTTGGGTACCGAGAACTCAATATTTATGCTCACATATTGCCTTAATTTGTACTTTGTCATTTCATTTATCAGCACAACCTTATATATAATTTGAGTTACTTTATTTGAATAATTTAGATTCAGACCAGATAGTAGACAATTTGTTGAAACATTACTGCAGTCATTAAAACAAACCTCTTCTTGTCGACATGAAACATCAACTGGTATGAGTTTTTAAGATTTCAAAAAGTACTTGAAATTCTAGCAATTCTTCATAACACTTTTTTGAAGAATGAAGATGACCATCTGAATTGGAGAAGCATCAAGGATCTATGCCTGTCCCTCACTGCATCATTTTTATTTTTATTTTTATTTATTTATTTTTTTTGTGTGTGTGGGGTGGGGGGGGTGGGGGGTTGTGGTCTCTTATTCCCAGGTCTGGTGGCAGCTGAATTTGCCTCTCAGTATTCATGTGGCTCTTGATGCATGACAAAATTTTGGCTAAGCATAATATACATAAGAGTGGTTGGCAGAGAGATTTGAATTATTGTTTCTGCTCAAATGAGGAGGGGATGCTAACCATTTATTCCTTTTTAGCCCTTTTAGCCGTTCAGTGTCGTTATAGCTTAGTTTTGTCAAGATTATTTTCATACATGGAATTCTTTGCAGGATGTTTTGAAGTTCAGCGAACAACTGTCAAGAGGGAGTAAACAAGCTTTTCTTTTCTGTATTAGTGCTTTATGTTGGGGGATATGGAATGGACCAGCATCCGCTGCAGCGCCTAAATAAACCTGCAGTGCAGTACTTTCATCCAGGACCGTCCGATGTAATCTCGACGGATCTCAGTATTAATCACGGGGCATCCATTAATGATTGGATGGTCCATGATGGTAAATATTAAGGGGCCACATGAATCAGAGGATAATAATTCATTATGGAATATGAGAAATGTGATTATTTTAATACAAAAAGACCCAAAACAACTAGGAATATGTTTATATTCTTATTCAATCTTTGGTAATGTATTGTGCAGGAATGGCAGATGCAGATACCAAGAGTTGTCTTCAATTATGACTGCTGCAGGATTGGTCAGAAATACCACTGCAATCTGAAACACCGGACACACCATTAGGGGCACTGCCATGCTTAAATGAAGAATGGGATGGATGGAACATGGGGCAATTGGTGCTGGTACAAGAATGAGAAATTTCAAATCATTCCAAACAGAAGAGTGTAGTCATATGATAAGGCTTAAATACATTTGTCATTTTGTTTTAGTCAACAGATTTGGAGTTCTTTTGCTATATATTCTAATTGGATGATGGTTAAGACTGATCTGCAAATGAGGACGTGTTTAAATTGGTTTTGAGCCTTGGTACCGGGATGTGGTACCAATGATAAATAGGAGTAGGAGTACAACTTTGTAAATGCTACTGTTTCTCTAAATGAAACGGGTCTTTTAGACCTATTAATAACAAACAAATAAATTACTTGGAAGAATATCAATGAAGCACGTTCTACTGCTTGTCATGTTACTTGGAAGTATTTTAAATAAGTAAATTGCAACTCTACAAACTTATATATCTCAATCACATAATTTGCGGTCATTACACGAAGCTATTACTAAAAAAAAGAAGAACCAATTCTAGTGTGCTCTTGAAGTTTTTCACTGACTCAGCATATGGCTTGATATCATGAATTGATGAGCCTATTATTTTTGTGTTATTAATTTCGTGAACAAAAACATAAATTGAAAATGTTATCTCTTACATGCTCTATTGGTCTATGTTTTCCCCCAGCAAATTGCCAAAATATAAACAAACCTAGTAAAAATCAATGATTTCACATCTTCAGTTTGTCTAAAGAGAGAAGGCGTTGCTTTATAATAAACACTTGTGGACTGTTTCTCTAAATTAATAGCAAACAGTGCACAGTGTTTCAACTTGTAATGCATTCACCCTTCATTACAGATAGCAACAGTGTGCAACTATTTTTGTTCCGACTTCCAAATCCAAATGCAGTTTATATTTATCATCAATTGGCCGAAATTATTTCGTTACGGTTTCAATTTCGGTGGGCATTGAAATGACCCCCGTATCTGCTATCAAAACACTGTACAACTTTATAAAAGATAGCACAATTTGAGGTAATTAGGCACATGTGGTTAGCATCCATTGTCTCCTGTTGAACTAAGCCTAGAAGGCACAACACATAATTTCTTTCTATCTTGTTCCATAACTGGTCGGGAGTTGGGGTTTATGTAAGATAGATCGTGTTTCATTTGGGTTATAAAGTAATTAAATAAAATAATTTTAAGCGCAGAGTAAACACTGATCTGTCAAAGAGCGAATGGTAAGTGAAAGAAATATATATTTGATACATGACCTTTTATAACTTAAGAGTTTACTCCCTACTGGATATATGAAATGGCCATTTCTGTTAGGTGTATGCCTCTAATATTTTATTATTACATTTTTATTTTAAATTCTCTTCCTTTAATGTGTTTCCCATACGAGATAAATATTTTAAATGTTACATCATCTTACGTCTCAAAAAGATTAAGCAGTTGGAACCTCAATTACATGAACATGTAGCAATGCGTCGTAATTTTTATCGTCCAACTTTAGCTCAAGTAGATTGCACGAATGCACTGAACAGCACTAAATGGATTAAAATTTTTACATTGCGTTACATTCAAAAGAAAAAAAATATAATACTTATATTAACTGTAAATATATAGGAAATATATGATAAAAATACAATGGTTATTCTGATGTCAGATCCAGAATTGATGTAAATTAGCGAAATTAAAAAAATAATAATAGAATTAATAAAATCTTTTTTTTTTTAAATTAAAAAAACATGAGTAGACTTGTGTGTGTGTGTGTGTGTGTGTGTGTGTGTGTGTGTGTGTGTGTTTTATTTTATTTTTATTTTTTTTACATGTTACATGGCGACCTGTTATCTCTCCGTTACATCTTTAATCGGCAGCTTATGTTATGTATTAATAACGAACAAATTGTAAAAACTCAAAAGCCGATTCCTAAATAACGCAAGCTTGCAAAGCCATCAGGTCCACCTTTTTTGTCAATTAGTGTCTTCTTAGTTTAATACAACATTTACTGACTGATAAGGCGTTTGCAAGTAGTAAATCAATTCTAGACTGCATGTTCCATAGAAGAATTAAAACTTGTGCCCAAAACATAACAACTATAGTACATGATTAAGCATTTGGGCTACTATAATCAATTAATCATCGTAAGGAGTCCACATGCGTCTCTCTTCTAATAGACTAAACATCACCAGGGGAAATTTAGTACAACCACGTGTCTAATATCTTGGGTTAATCATGCAAGACGTGGCAGATTTGTACGAGCAAGCACACTTCAAAATTTGTTAAAAAGTACGGAATTTAAAAGATTGAGTTGGTAATTAGGATCTTCAGGCGGTCTGGTCAACTAACGACCCAATTAGTTACAAATAATACTTTCAGTGGATGGGAATAAATATTAAGGTTTTCAATTCGGATTCTTGTCCATTTACAGGGAGCATTGATCAACAATCAGAAGATTAAAATATTAGCCAATTGTGATTTAGAGAAGGGACAAGATGTCTTGAACCTAAAATTATGTAATGGTCCGTTTATGGCCACGTAGAACAATTCTCTTGTGAGGTCACATGGAAATATTGAAATGGGTGTTTTATTTTGCTAGGCAACGAATATTCGGTTTGGGTATGTACAAAATTTGCTAATACTATTCTGCTTTTTTAGTACCCGACAACTTATTATGCCATAGACCATAGTTTTCCCTATTGCGAGTTACAAAAAATTATCTTAACTGAGAATAATTATCTCTGACAAAAAAAATGACGTAGAATAAGCGTGTTACTTCTGTAAACTTCTTCTCCTTGTTATTTTACTCTCTTTTTTACATAATGTTTTTTTTTTTAAAGATAATTCATTCACACTACTTAATATTGACAGTAGCTGACCGGGCACTGGATAATATTTTAGACGAAAACTTCCATTCCAATTTTTTCCTTATTATTATTTATTGTTTATTATTATATTTATTATATGGTAACCCCAGCTTCTCTCCCTGGATTATAAAATCCCTAAAGACCATTAAATTCTGTTGCTATTGTTCGTCTCAGTGCCAATCAATGGGACCAATTGGGCTTTTAACATGGAAACTATATTATTCCATCATAGCTCCTTTTTTTTTTTTTTTTTTTCTTTTTAGATACACTGGTCAGCGATTGTTCCATCATAGTTAATCAATAGGATGAATTCAATTAAATGATTCAAATATCGATTTAAAATGTTTGTGGATGCATGATTCTTTTAAAATTACTTAATGTTTATATTGAAATGAATATTTTGGTTATTTTTAATCATTATATAATTATATTAATGTTGTTTTATCATTATTGCCTTCATGATCATTATATTATGTGAAGATTATAAGTTTCTCCATTATTAGTGTCTTTGTTAATACTATCTAAAACAGTAAAACAGTAAAACTAGAGATTCAAAATCAGTGAAATTTTAAGTTACCTTCCTGGTCCGACCCGTTGAAAGTTCATTATCGGTGGAATCTTGTAGGCAATATTTAATCGTGTGTTACAAATATTAAGGATTTTACCCTCATTTTTCCTTAAAAAAATCTAAAATTTTTTAAGTATTATAATTTTTGGTTGTCGATAGTGGATTGTTTTTTTTTTGTTTATTTAACAGTTGATATTCAGATCTATTGCGGTTTGCTTTTCAAAATATCTTGAAACTATTGCGGAAAATGCAAGCATTTTGACACACGTGGCGACTCCGTATGTCCAGATATCATTGATATTAGCTGGCTTGACACAATAACAATCTTCCAACAAAATAGCACCTGTATTATTTCTTTTATGGAGAATTGCATGTATCTTATGTACAACTTGATGGTAGATAAGCTAAATAACTTGTCAGTAATCAGGCCCATACCAGTTGACACATCCGGACAATTAATGACCTAATATCCCGTATTCTGTCAATATTATTTTCGTTCACTAAAAATAAAAAAACAAAGGATAACAAACCGTTGAGAAAAAAATGTTTCGTGGAGGTCTCTCCTTGGTCCAGCAAAACCTGTACAACAACGCTATGCGCCAGCTCTCACGGTCTCTTGATATCGACCCAATTATTGAGTCGACAGAGACAGATTCTTTGCATTTTAAAAATTAAAAATAAAAAACCCCTAGACGTATATATACACTCACAAACCAGTTTAGACCAATTCAAGTCCCTCTCTCAACAGCATTTCTTCAACATTCATTGAACAGACATAAAACATGAAGCCATATACCCTTCTAAGAACCCTCTCTACTAAACTCTCATCAAAACACTCTTCTTCTACTGTCACCCCATGGCCACCAGTACGTACCGCTTTTGACAATTGGTTTGAGTCAGAGATTGAAGATCTCCGGTTCAGCTCTTCAATCAACCAATGCACGAGCGCCAAGTGGCTTGGCAAGGCACTAGACCTCACCATCTCCTCCCAGAAGATGTTGATTAGATCGATGTCGAACCTTCGGTCTGGTCAAAGACCAATTGACACAAAAATGGTGGATGAATATCTCGAAGATTCAGTGCAATTACTAGATGCATGCAATGGTCTAAGAGAAAGGATTGAAGTGATTAATCAGTACATAAAATCTATTGAGATAGCTCTACATTGGATTGACGAGACCAATGAACCCAGTGACACAGCAATCAGACGAGCTCAGTCCGCACTGAATTTGTGTGAGGCTGTAGAGAGACGGTGCTTTGAGCTCGAAAAATGCGGGTCCAACCTTAGAAAGCTAGGAGAAAAAATTTCAAAACAATCTTATGTTACAAGAGAACAATTTGTTGATAGCTGTAATGATGGAGATGAATTTAAGGAGGCGATAATTGGATCGCGTGCCATGACTATTTTTGTAGTTACGATTCTTGGCATTGCATTTTCTTTCAAATCCCGTAGGGGAGTACCATTAATTCATCTGCACAAGAATAGTATTTGGGAGAATTCTTTTCATGAGTTGCACAAGGAGGCAAAGGAGGAGTTTGATAAGAGAAGAAAAGATGGTGTCAAAGCTATGGTTGATTTGGATGCCACAGCCGCTGCCGCAAAGAAATTGCGGGAGGCGATTGCAACAAGGGGCCGGAGCGATTTGAAATCAACAGCTGAGATGCTTAGGAAGACATGTATGGAGTTGGAACAGAGAATCAGACCTTTTGAAAATAAAGTTAATGAGCTGTTTAGGGAAATAGTGGAGGTTAGGATGGGTTTATTCGAGATATGTACTATGTAAAAATAATGGTATAATATAACCATCAATTTTGATCTAATTTTGTCTGTGTTCTATTGAGACAAGCTTTGATTCAACTCATGTTATTTTTCTCTTATTTACTGCCCTTTGACATTATTACCAAAATTAAATTTGCTGTAGCCTAGCGTTTACTCCTCTGGAATGAATTTCAATTTTCGGCTTGAATTTTTCTCACAAATCATTACCTGTAGTTGACTTTCTTTCGATGTCAAAATAATTTTGTGTTGGTCATTGTAATTTTATTGGACCAGGTGTATCTTATTATGGGTTTTGTTCCGCAGAACAACTGAACAAGACCAATGAGGAGTTTCATTGATGCAAAACCTACAAGTGGCAAGATGAACAGATAAAATGTGAAACTAGAGCACTTTTTTTTATTGAACTTGAAAGGTAAAGCTCTCATTAGACCACCAAAATATCCTAATAAGAAAAGGAGTTCTTTAATTTTTCCATTGGCAACAAGACCCACCGGTGCACTGGTTAGCCTCTATCCAGTTTATCTTAAAAAAAAAAGACCCACTAATAAATGTTATATCCTCTTCAATAGACTTGGCAATCCAAAGGCTTTTCATCCAATAATGTTTTCAGTTCTTCCGCGAATGCAAAAGATGACACTTAACAATTTTTTAATCCAAATTTATATTCGCGTGATTGCTTATGTAATGGTCTAATGGAACTCACAAGCTTCGGTCACCGAATGAAGGTGATTCCAGCCTTCCACAATGTTGATGAATGATGTATTTTGCATTTTTGCTGCAATGGGGATATTTTGGGTGGTCCAGTTTTAACGTAGGGTCCATAGTTATCTGGGCTTCATAGGTATTACAAGGCCGTCAGATTGTATACAAGGCCCATATTCCAATCAATATGCTATTTGCAAAATCTTTGTAAATAAAAGATAAAAAGGTAATTACTAATTACTACTTACCATCCACCAAAATGTCATCCAGCGCCATCTCCTTTATTTCCGCGCCTCTGCTCCCCTTCCTTCATTTTTCTCCGATCTCTCCCTCTGCTCACTCTCTTTAGTGAACCAGTACCCTCCCTTCTCTTCCTTCAATGTCTCCACTCTCCCCACGCGTCTCTCTCTCTTTCGGTGTACTTCCTACTCTCTGCCTCTCCTCTACTTTTTGCTTTTTCCTGTTTATTTTTTCATTCTTTTTTGTTTTTTTTTTGTTTTTTCTCTTAAATAATCTTGTATTCTCTGACAGCTAGAAACACTAAGAGATTTTTTTTTAATAGGCATAAGTGTTCAGTTTGTTACAACAAAGGACTATATAAGTTTATTCAGTTAGTATTACTAAGGAGTATATAACGGTTGTAACTGATCGATTTATTTCAACAAGAGGGTAACTAATGGTTGTAACTGTTCATTTTGTTTCGACAAGAGATATCTAATATCTACTAAGTCGGTAATATTGAAGGAATATTCAATGTATGTATCAATTCAATTTGTTTATGGTATGTGTTCACTTTTCTATATGAAAATGTTCGTTTTATCTTTTTTGTATGAGTTCATTTTGTTTGTTTTGTGTATTCACTTTGGTTATAATATATGTTCAGTTTATTTCTTATAACTGTTCAATTTGATGCTTTATGTTCACCTTATCTTTGTAACCGTTTACTTTGTTGTCGTATATGTTCATTTTTGAAAAAGCAAGGCAGAGTTCACATGGTGGAGGCGAATGGAAATGAGGCTGAGATAGGGAAAAAGAGGTAGAGTCGAAAGAAAATTGCAAGAGAAAACAGAAGCCAGGGGTAAGGAGTGGAGGGAGGGGAGAGACGCCGGGGGTAGAAGGGATAGAAAGAGAGGGCGCGGAGAAATAACAGACGGAAAAAAGGAGTGCACAGAGAGAGAGCATGCGGAAAAATTTCCTAGATGGCGCGGATGATTTTTTGGTGGATGACGGTTATCACTCCCGATCCAAATTTAACATACCCATGGTATAGTTATCGCAGTGCAGTCAAACATATTACAAGTTCCACAATAATAAAAAAATAAAAATAAAATTAAGGTATCGGTTGCTTATAAGCTTGTAGGTGTCATGTTGCTTATAAGTTGCAATTGGGTGAGCCGGTACCAATAAGGTATCGGTATATTGGAGTGTAGTCGGTACCAATAAGGTACTGGTACATTGGATTGTAGGCTTTTTAATGAGTCGGTTTTTGTTTGCTATGTCGTGCCAGTTTTGATATTGGTATCGATAGAGTGTTTTGTTATTATATTTTTGTAAACCTTTTCTTTATTAATGAAAAATTGTCAACTTTTGTTGGCCCTAAAAAAAAAAATAAAAATAAACATTACAATTAACGCTGTGCAGTCAAACTTTACGAGTTCCCAAAGACAGTGTACTCATAGGTAAGGAACTCCGTTTAAGATAGTACTATTAGCACAAGTACTTCAATTGTACCTATAATGGCTCATGTTTGGAGGTCCTAATTAGAATTGGGAGAGAGAACCAGTGGCGAAGATGTTGCGAGAACTACTCCTTACATCAATTAAGTTTTTATTATATTTTGTCCTTTAACGTATACTGAAATAACAATTCTAAAAAAAAAAAATACTGAAATACAGACTAGAGGCCTAGAGCGTAGAAATACAAATACTCGACTGCAACGCCGTCTTATCTTAGCCCTCAGAGCTCCAGGCTTTAACCAATGTGGACCCCACATCCGCCGTACCATTTCCACCGATACGAGGATCTTTTGTGATCATCAGATAGAATTGACATCAATTAAATCGCGTGCTTCCTGCTCTCAACAATTATTATTATTATTTTTTTAGCAACAAATTCACGTTTGCAATTTACTAAGGATAAGTATCTTAATTATTTAGAGAATATTATATTATTAAATTTTTTTAAGTTAATTGAGTAATAATATTACTTATTGAGACTATGATTGATTTTTATTTTTATTATTTTTTTTGAAAATCAACTATGGTTGATGATTCGCGTAAGATCCACATAACAATCACAGTTAATCTACTTCGAAAGAAATCCTAAATGACGCAAACTGTGCGGCCATTCGTATGATGAGTTGTTAAAGGTCTGTTATTCAGACAGCGAACTTTGGGACATTCGTACCCGTGCACTTATGAACAAAATGATTGTGATGTTAAATATATTGTACCTAATTATCACTGATTTTTAAACTTCTTTTTTTTTTGGACTTCTAAATTTAAGGAAATACTATTATTCTTTTTTTAAAAAAAAAGTTAATTTCAAAAAAGCATTTTGTGATTTTTCTCTTTTGTTTGATAAATATATTTTTCGAAATTATTTTCCCAATTATATTGTATGGATAAGTTAAATATTGGATACACTTTAGAAAGTTTCGGGATACCTTAATATACATACCTTTTTTTAATTAGAGTTTATGAATAATAAATACCAACACAAAAGAATCGAGTTTGAAGAAATTAAGTATATTTTTGGTATTTTATCCTGGAAATTATCAAAGAAGTGGTCCATAAATGATGCATTACGTACGTATATAATATGATGTGCTAATAATACCTCTTCTAATTCAAAAAAATAAATAAAAATGGTACCACTCCTGCTCTTGGCCGTGTATTGGAAATAAAACGAGCTCTATTGAGATCACTTTTTTTTTTTTTTTTTATTAACTTACTTTTGTCTGTATAATTTACGTTTTAAAAAAGTAACCCATTGTTACTTTGTAAACTTGTTCAACTACGACGAGATGCTGACATTCCTTATGCTACGGTTCCCTCTGCATGGCCGGAGCTAGGATCTTGAAATAGAGTGGGCGAAAATTTATAGCATAGAATTTTTTGAGTTTTTAGAGTGTGCCAAATAAATTTTTTTTAACAATTTTAGAAGGATTAATATAAAATTTTCAAACTTAAGGGGTTCTTTAGAAAATTGGTATATGCCAAGCACACTTTGGTGTGTACTTGGTTCCGCCCCTGTCCCTCCGGTCCATTCTCGGGTATCTTTCTATTTCAGAAAAGAAAAAAAGGCATATAGTATGTTGTATGTGTGATTATTTAGATCGAAAGTGTGGGATTTTATTTCATTTGAATTGATTTTCTTAGGATTTTGTTGCATCTAATTAAATAAAAATTCCAACAAAATGATACCAAATCCGTACATTTTGATTAAAAAAATTCTAATGAAATGAAATTCCATGTTTAAAAAAAAGGATTTTGATCAGGGCCTAAATTTGATATGGATGAAATGAACCTTAAAAATAGTACAACAACGAATTCCTTATTCTATCAAATCTATAGTATTAATTAAATCACGTGTCCTTTCTAAAATTTTAAATAATGGTGTTAATTTAGGTCACTTTAAAGGTTTAGGTCCGATGTTAGATGATGGTGTTCAAATTGCGCATTTACAGTACGCCGATGTCTCGCACTTTTTCGGGTCCGCACCTCGGTTAGGATTTATGGATACCTCCGTGGGGGTGAAAAAATACGGATTAGATACCCCTCGAACTCCTTGGGATGCGACTATCAATACCCGCCTGACAAAGGATGAGGATACCGATGTGGTCTCAGGGGTTTCGAGAGTTTGATTGTTTGTTGCAGGTCCTTTCCTTCCAGTAGGCGCAAGCCCCTACTGTTAATTACCTCTGAACCGAGTCAAGAGAACCTCTAGATCGGAGATGTTAATAAATTGGGCATATTAAGTGTATCCAAGCTTGTTTAATGATCGTCTAAAACGACCATTTCGATGAACAGGGTGAACTGACAGTGAGTGTGAATGCAAGATAAGTGTCTATGATGACATGAATGCATTTGTCATGCGGTGGTAATGCAGGAAGAAGTTTCTATTTTAAAAGAACTGTGCAGGCAGTCTTTCTATATTTAGATGTGGTCTGGTAGATCTTTAACCGATTAGGTATTAGATCATTTTAAGACTTGTCATCTCCATATCCAAGACGCATCGCGTGTCTGGAGAAACAAGCATAAACGTGTAAAGCCTTGGTCTCGTGATGTCTTGAAGGTCCGGTAGATTGAACGTGCTGGATCTTCGATGTTGAGACGTGTCTAAGAATTAGGTTTGCTGTCGACGTGTCGAAGCTGAGGTTATCGAACGTGTTGAGAGCTTCAGGCGTTCTAGCATGTAGAAACTCCTGTTCTTGAACGTGTTATCAGCTTCAGTCGTTTGTTGACGTATTTGAACTTTTCATCTCTTAGCGTTTTAGGGTCTGGTTTAAACGTTTTAAACCCTGGCATTAAGATATGTTAGAAAGTTCAGGTCACTTGAGTCTTGTTCACGTTCCTAAGATTTTAAATATTTTTTGAGTTTAATAGCCCTGGCTTTCAGACGTTTTGGATACTTGGTTTCTGGAGGATGTGTGTTTCCTGGATTTAAATTCTGGACTTGACTTTTGGGTCTAAGTATTTGGGTGTATGTTTGGTTTTGTTTTCATGGGGTTTCAGATTCCTTGAATTTGTTATCTTGGAATCTGAAATTTATCTTGGAAGTCTCTGAGCTTGGGAGCTGTGTAGAGCCTGTGTGGGTCTTGGTATTTATGGATGATATTTGATATTCCTGGGTTTGAGCCTTGGTTTGGTCTATCCGGCCAGGGCTTCTTGTTTTATTTTGAATACCGGGAATGTCAGTCCCTGATAATTCAAAGTACCTGCTTGTCCAAATGTACCTGTTGTCCGAGTGTACCTGTTGTCCAAGTATACCTGTTGTCCAAGTGGTTAAGACACTTAAATTTTTAAATTTTTCATGTTTTCAATGTCAATTGGGTCTTTAAGATATTTTAAGGAAAATTAATGGTGTTGAATTAAACTCCCTTTTTCTTTTGGAATTTGGTGTTGAAGTGTTATACAAAAATGTTCCTTGTAATTTTCTGAACATTTTGATATTTTTTTAGTAATTTTCTGACCCTTCTAGCTATTTTTAAAGCATTTTTGAAGTTTCAGCAATTTTAGAAAATTCTCATTGGTCAGAGGTTTTGCTGTTTCGTGTTCTGGGTGTCAGAGATTCGCTACATGCTTGGTGCCACAGAAGATCTGGGGAAGGCGCTGAGGTGAGCTGACTGAATCGCTTGGTTCACGCGCGTGTCTGTGCGCCGACGCGTCTGAGTTCTGACATTGTGGGCCCCACTGTCGGTGACTTGATGTACCATGCAGCATGTCTATCCAGCACCTTCCTTTTATCCGTTGGAGACGAACGAGGGGCGTCGATTCACGCCAAGATTCGTGCTAGTCAAACTGTCAACATCCCTCTCCCTTCTTCTTTCTTTTCTCTTTCTTTTTTTCTTATCTCTTCCGACGAAGCGCTGACTCGAGTCAAACTTTCGAAGTCGACTCGATCTCCGCTATGTGGGAGCCATTTGGCCGGCGAGAAGCGTCGGAGAGGTCGTCGTGTCTTCCTCTTCTCACCTGAGCTGGTCGATTGAGTCGATTCTCGCTAATTGGAGCCGTTTAGACGTACCTGTTCTTGATTTGGGATTTTCCGATGAGGCGCTTGCAACCAAAATTGGCCCAAGTGGGGCTAATCGGCGGCATACCTGAGCAACCAGAGAAGTGTTTCGAGTTAATTCTGGAACCAATTTGAGGTAAGTCCTTAGAGCTCACTGTATATTATTTTGAGCCGTGAGTTACATGATTCCTTGCGATAACCAACCTCAGATTGACCATACAAGAGGTGATTGGCAAGTAGGCTATGGTTTATTGGACATTATCAACGCTTAACTAGGTTGTATCGGCCTTGATTCGACTGTTGGAGGTAATACTCAATTGTATTTGTTGATTTGGTATTTGCATGTATGGGTCTGTTTATTTTGGTTATTTCCTAGCATGATTTCGGCATTATAACGAGGTATTTGGGATTTTGGCAGGGATTTGGCCGTGTTGGTTTGGTCCAATAGCTTTATGGGACATTAATTTGACTGGCTTGGATGTTTGGCTTCTGTTGGTTATTGTTTGGCCAACCCCTAATGAAACTTTGGCATTATAGCTAGGCATTTATATTGCAAGGAAGGGCGCATATATGGTTATATGGTCTTAATTTAACCTTTAAAATGGTTTTGGACTGTATTGAGGACTTGGTATTTTTTTTGTCATTGTTTTCTGGCTATTTCTAGGGAAATTTTGGCATTATAACTAGATAAATGAGATTTTTTTTAGAGGCATTTGGTTGTGATGGCATGACACAATGGCTTTGTATGAGTTTATGAGAAAGTCATGAGGGATGATTTTTACTGGGATAGGGGTTTCATTTGTGGAATTTGAGTAGCATATTGACTGGGGATAGTTATCACAGGGATCATGTAAATCACTTAACTATGAAACATAAACCAGTTCCTGAGTGACTGCTCAGAGGCAAGTACACCCATTGAAACTGACTTATGCCTCACTGAGAGCTCAAAATCATGGGTCAGAGAGAGATCAAAGGTGACTGCTCAATGGCTAGCACACCTGTTAGCTTGAGCCCTCTCATCCCCTTATACAACAAGCTTTAGGGGCTTGTACCCTTCTTCTCTTCATGCCTTCTCTGGTTGCTTCAGACTTGCCACCTGGTTGCTGCACAGAAGAAAGAAGAAAGAGGGGTTTTGCAGGTATGTATCTCACTATTATTATATTTTTTTATTGCACTTTATATTTTGATTACTTCTGTGAGTAGTAATTAATGCATATTTTGATGTTTTCATGCAGGTAATACTAGCATACTATTGATAAAATCATATAAATGCTATCTTTAGTATATGTACATGTAGATATGCAGACTGTTTAAGGTAAACATGTTGCTCATACATAAACTTATTACATGCCATGCATAACAGAAGGTAAATAGAGATGCAAAAATAGAGAACAAGATAAATATGTACATAGAAAAAGCTTTATTTCAATTGAAAAGCTACATTTTTGTCAATTACCTTGAATAAAAGCTAAACAATTTCTTTGGTTTTTACAGAAAATAAGCTAAGTTGAAAATTGGGCAGAGTTTCAATATAGCACTTTGCCTCCCCTTCTTCTGTCGATGGAGAGCTTGTTTTATAGGGGATGATGACCCATAGGGTTTGGATTGATGTTATCTGGGTGTTGCCATCTGGCATTTCCTGGAATTTCTGGATGTTGATGGAGGGCTGAGATGCTTCATGCTTCTTGCCGCCTCAATTTGGTAACTCTTCATGCCTTGGGCTTCTCTACTGCTTCATACACTATCCTGTAGTCAATTGACATCTGGCATTGATATATTACAGTGGCCATTTGGCACAATTTACTTCATTTTACTTGCTGTTTGGTGCTTTCATGACAGGTGGGCCATGGGGCCACGTGTCATGCTGGTTTGGGGGTATTTGTGTCCTTCTCCTTCTGGCTTGGGAGAGGGGTTGTGTTTGGCGCCAAAACTAGCTTGGACAGGCGGCATCAATCCATGATTCATAGGGTTCCAATGGTCTGGATACCCTTGTGAGGGCATCTCCATCAGCTGGTATAGCTGTGGAGGCTATATCCTAGGCTGGACAGTGCATCAGAGGGTGTATGAACCTCTCCAGTGGTGCCTTGGCCTTGGATTGGCTGTAGTTTGCATCTGGTATCTTGTTGGTGTGATTTCTGGATGGTGTAGCTGCCTGTGGGACCCACTAGGTCAGCATGGTAGCTCCACTACATCCAGCTGAGGTATGAAGAGGGTAGGTTTGATTTCCTGTGCTTATCCTTTCTCCAGTACTCATTGGGTGTTTTCATTTAATTTAATTTCATTTCCTTGGCTTAATCCAGGTGACATGAGTTAACTGGTGCCATTGGATGTTGGGTGTTTGGCTTATGCGCTTGAGAGCATGCAATGTTTGCTCTGAATGTTGGTACATTCCCCACTGATAAGGTATTGATGAGGTATCATTCCTTCAGTGCATAATTGTTTCTGGATTTTCTGTAGCTGCAAGCTTGGTGATTTTCGTTGTTTGAGTTGCCACTTGTCATGTTACATGGCATTTTGGTACTCATACTTGAATCATCTAGCTTGTATCAGCTATGATTGATGGTTAGTGATGGCTAATTGAGCCAATGATTTGATATTACACTCAATTAGGTTTTCTGTGGAGCATAAATTGCATTTTGTGGGCAATTGTGGCTTGGTTTCTTGCAGATTTTGTGTTTGAGTTAACACTTGTCAATTATTTGACAAGGTGTGCTCACACTTGGTCTGTCAAGTGACTTTCATTGGTTTTGGCAATGAAATTGATCATAATTTGCCTTAATTTGGTGCCTCTCCTATATGGCCAGTGATGAAATGAACTGGGCAATGTGCAGCCTTATCATATAATCTGAGGCCTTAGGTGATTTTTGATACCAAGATAGCATGTATTTTGTGCACACTTGATCTTTTGGGAAGTATACAGATAGTTTAATCTTTGTTGCCAACTCCTTGTGCAAGCTTTGTGCAACAAGTTGAGAGGGGCAAAGCTGGAATTTGTTGTGTCTTTTGTTATAGTTTATGTGCTACATTCTTTGTCTGTGCATGAAATTGCCTGATTTGCCCATGGGCCAAGGAATGACACGCATGAGAAGCCTTCCCAGGTACAATCTGATGCTTTTCTTTCCTTATTTGACTCTTTATGCACACAGATGCACAACTTGCGTGTATTGGTTGGCATCTGGCCATCCCTTGTGTTTGATGCACAAATGAAAGGCTGGATGTTCTTTATAGTTGGAAAGTAATAGAAGTATGATGTTTCCTAGCATTGTAGCATGTTTCTGGATCATGCTTTGGCTCTGTATGTCATTTAATCTTCGTAGAAAGAGGAGGGACTACTTATGTATCAATAGTTGGTGATTTTAAGTGGCACAGTGAACTTCTTCTCTTGATTGGCTTGTGCAGGCAATTGTACACTGCCTTCCGCAGGGCTAGTATTACCTTTTCAGTTTATAGGCCAGAGAAGAATGCACTCTTCTCCATTCAACTGTTTCATGTGATTTTATCCACTGGACATCTCCATTCCGAGAATTAATCACGCTTATAAGCGTCCTTAACATCCTTCTCTCTTTTTCTTGTGCATGAGCATGCTTTCTGAGCTACTGTGAAGAGATCCCCATCGATAGCTTGAGCTGGAGTGACCTCCATTGCTTGCACAGTGCGCACTCGAGCTTTCCGCCATGGCCATAGGTGCAAGAGCTTTCTATAAGCCCAATTGACCCCTAATTGCATGTCGTACACCTCCTCTGAGCCTCATAAAGATTTCTCAGGTATGTAACTTCATCAATTTCTCCATAATTTCAAAGAATTTGATTATATTTGTGTCGAGTACTAATTTCCTCTCTTCTGAAATTAGGCGATTCCAAGCACCATTTCTAGTCGAGTGTGGTGTCGTTGTACTCGCGAGCTCATCGCCTACTCAACGGTGCCATTGGTTCGAGCAGCGGCTAAGTGTAGCGGCGGAGGAGAGTTAACCTTCGTGGAAGAAGAAAGTTTCTCCTTCTGGGTCTGTACTTCTCTCTTTTTTTCATTTTCCATTAACGGAACTGTGGGGACCACGGTGACATCCAATGGGATGGTGACACGTGTGGGGTCCGAGTCTGATTTGAGCTCAGTCGGAACCGTGTCGAGACTGAGTCTGAGTTTGCTGTTGGGTTCGAGTCTGGATCCATGTGTGGCTCGAGTCGGAAGCGAACATGGTTGAGCTGAATCAATTAGCATTTTTTGGGCTGGATTGATTGTGGGCCGTCGTGGGCTTTGAAATTTGTTTGTATTTTGTTTGTAATAAACCCGGCCTGTATACATTTATGTATTTATTGATTTATGCATGATTTTATACACGTATTTCACACGTATTTGGCACGTATTTCACATGTATTTCACACATATTTTGTATGGATTTGTATGATTTGCTAATGTGACTAATTAGCCCACAATTGTAGCAATACCATTTTAAGCTTTTGTTGCATTTGATTAAGTCCAAAATTGATATAAATTGACCCAATTCGAACTTATCAAATATATGTCGTTAGTTACACCCGAGTAGCTCTATACGAGCGATCCTCCATGCATCTTGACGTCTTCTGTCAGCTTATTTAAATTTGCCGAATTTTAGAGGCAAACAGCCGACGATACTTTATTTTTTTTGAAAACAGATAGGTTAATGTTTGAGAAAGTTTTTTGGGCTCTTAAATCTTTTGAGGGTTTGTCGGGTTTAAAGATTAATTATGCCAAAACAGAACTAGTACCTTTAAATATTAGTGAAAATTTTGCTTTTCAGTTAGCTAGCATTATGCGGTGTAAGGTTAGTTCTTTGCCTATTACGTATTTAGGCCTTCCTTTGCATTGGAGGAAGCCTGTGAGAAGGGATTGGCAGGTTGTCATTGACAAGTTTAATAATAAGTTAGCTAAGTGGAAGGGTAACCTACTTTCTTTGGGAGGAAGGCTAATTTTGGTTAATTCTGTTTTAACTGCTATTCCTTTGTATTATTTTTTATGTTCCAGCTTGGGTTATTTCTAAATTAGATAAAATAAGAAGGGACTTTTTGTGGGGCTCTTATCAGCCTGAAGGTGTTAAAAAGTATAGTTTAGTCAAATGGGGTGTGCTTACTAGAACGAAGGAATTTGGGGTTGGGAAATTTTAGACTTGCGGCAAATGAACTTAGCTTTACTGGGTAAATGATATTGGAAATTTTTTTATAAAGAGCATAGTAGCTTATGGAAAAGTTTAGTAATTGCTAAGTATAAATTTAGGAACAGTAACACAATTTCTAATTTCTGGAAAGGTGTGCAGAAGGTGGCTCCAATCATTAGAGCTAATTCTAGAAGAATAATAGAAAATGGGTCTTCTATTAGTTTTTGGTTTGATTCTTGGCATGAGAATGCCTCTTTTAATACCGTTTTTCTTTCTTTGTTTGCCAAAACCAAAAGGCCAGATGCCTCATTAGCACAAGTTTGGAAGGCAGCAGTACTTAATTTGAATCTTAAGAGAGGTTTTTCTAATTTGATGAGAAGGGAAAGGGATCTCTTACTTATTATTTTAAATAGTGTGGTGTATACTAGTGATTCAGATTCTATTGTGTGGAATGGGGATTCTTCAGGTGTTTATTCGGTTAAGTCTTGCTATCATTTCATTAATGATGGAGGTGTTAGGGTTAATTTAAATAATAGTGTTTGGATTTTGAAAATCCCTTTAAAGGTTAAGCTCTTTTTGTGGCTAGTGATTAATAATAAAATTCTGACTTAAGATAATTTGATGAAAAGAGATTGGAATGGTCTAAATAAATATTATTATTGTTGTGCGGAAGAGACAATTGATCATTTGTTTGTTTCTTATCCTTCCATTTCTGATTTTTGAAAAATTTTTAATCTTTTTTAATGACAAGGGTATTAAACTTAATACGGATAGCTTAGGACAAATTTGGGATCAGATAGGTAATTTAAATAGTGATTCTATTCATTATGTGATGGGTACTTTGGCTGCTTTAGTATGGGTTAGATGGATTGATAGAAATCGAAGGGCCTTTTTTTATGGTATAGGAAATAATGCTTCCACTGTTTTTTTAATGCTATTAGTCTTTATGGTAATTGGACAGGTACTTCAGGGAACTTGGAGAGTAAATTTGGACAGGTATCTCGAGCTTCAGAGGATGGAGTTCGCAATTTTGTTGATAGTGAGCGGGTTAATGGAGCAGTGATCGGGTCTACTAATTCTACTGATGTTTGAATTAGTTTTAGGTTTAGTTAAATGACTTGTGTTGGTTAGTCTGTTTAATTGGGCTTATTTTTTTCTGTTTTTATTCGCTTTAGTTCTTAGTTCTTTTTGTAATCGTAACTTGGTTGTTTTTTTGTTTTTTGCTTAATGAAGCAGGGATGTCTCTTCTTGAGACATTCTTTTTTCAAAAAAAAAAAAACAAAAAAAATCACGTGGCCGTGTTGCTCTCTCAATGCGATCTCTCTCCGAGATTAATTTGAGCCGTCCAATTTTTTACATATATCGATCAATCTGATCAACGATTCAATTTCTTTCTCCTATTTCCTTCGTTCACCTCTCTATTCTCTCTTCTCTCGTATTATTTAATGTAATTTTTTACAAATACCAAGTCATTATAGTAAACATTAAGAATTACATTAAAATTTATCATTGCTTTTATATCATTTTTTATATAGATGATATAAATTATAATATAAATTACATTTTCAAATGTCAGAATTTAATTTTAGAAGATTTTTTTTAACGATTTTAAACTATGCAATCAACTCATCATTGATAATTCATATTTTTTACCATCGGGAAATGATGTATGAATAATTAACTAGTGATTAATTTTACCCTAGTCACCAAGGGGTCGTTTGGATCTCTTGGGAATAGCCTATTCTCCCGAATAGCTAATCCCAGGACTAAATTTTCCATCCAAACGCAATTACCAATTTCAGGAATAACTAATCCCAGGAATAGCACTATTTCCAACAACACTCTTCCCAACAACACTTTTCTCTCTACTTTTCACACTTCCCAATGCTATTCCTAAACTCACTATCCAAGGGCTCGTTTGGATGCCGAACGGAATAGGGGAATAGTGGGAATAGCCACTCTTCCCACTCTTCCCACTCTTCCCAACAACACTCTTCCCAACAACACTTTTCTCTCTACTTTTTCACACTTCCCAACGCTATTCCTAAACTCACCATCCAAACGACCTAGGAATAGCACTCTTCCCACTCTTCCTACTCTTCCCACTTTTCCACACTATTCCCACTATTCCCAACCCATCCAAACAAGCCCTAACATTCTTAGTCCCGGAATAGCACTCTTCCCACGATTCCAGAAATCTCACTTTTTCCTTAAATTTAGTCCCAGGATTTGCTATTCCTACCTATTTCCCACCCATCCAAAGGACCTCAAGATGATAAATTATATATATATATTTTTCTTGATATTCTTTTGTGCAACTCAACATGCTAGTAACAGAATCTTTCTTATCTGTTGGTTTTATTACGTTAACACTTACGAGGTATATACAGATAGAAAAAGGCAACTATACCATTCCTAGATATAAATTCGTTGCACTGATTTCCGATATTTCATATTTGTCGTCAGTAAATTCGAGGTGCAAGTTTTTTGAAAGAACAAACCCAGCCTGTTAGCCCAAATCATAACGTCAGCGCAACATGGCTCTAACCCACATGCATGTACACAAAACAAACACCTTTGAGGGTCTAAAAGTAACATGGCGCTAACGAACCAGGCCTACATTCAACCAATCAAATTCATTCTGCTCATATTTTGCACTCAAAAGGATAACAGACATTTAACAGACGCTAACTTTCACTCCCCCCATCAATACCCATCATGCAATCTCAGGCGATAGACCACCGAATACCCCCAGAATTTATTGCTGATTTTACTCCAGGAACTCTATAAAACCCACCCAACGATCAACTTCTCATGCAACTCAAACTTAAACCTGTCATCTACAACCACCAATATGGCCAACTCCACATTTTCATTTTCTTTCATTTGCATTTGCCTTGTTTTTTCATATTTAGTTCAAAGTGCGTATGGAGATTCATTTGTCCGGACACGAGGGACTGAGTTCGTCGTAGATGGACGCCCGTTCTTGTTCAATGGGTTCAACTCCTATTGGATGATGCATGCTGCAGCTGATCCCAGTGAAAGGAGTAAAGTGACTGAGGTGTTTAGTGAGGCTGCTGCCAATGGTTTGACAGTATGTCGGACGTGGGCTTTTAGTGATGGTGGCGACAGAGCTCTTCAAAAGTCGCCAGGCATGTACGACGAAAGTGTTTTCGAGGTAGTAAATCTATGCACCTTTGCTTTTGTTAAAATATTGTAAAGAAACAACATGTTGTTAATTAAGTTAATTAGTTTTACAATTGATTACAAATATATGGCTTCTTCAGTATTGATGTTCATATTATTTCTGGATTAATTTTCCAGGCGTTGGATTTTGTCATTTCGGAGGCAAAGAAGTATAATGTTCGTTTGATCTTGAGCTTTGTCAACAATTTCAAGGATTATGGAGGCAGGGCACAGTACGTGGAATGGGCCCGCAATGCAGGTGCTGCAGTGAGTGGCGAAGACGACTTCTATACAAGTTCAGTAGTTAAGGATTACTACAAGAACCACGTAAAGGTAATAGTATATATGCAGGTTATCAACTCATATATATACATTGTTAGTTTGTTAAAAAATATTTTATTCCTCTGTAACAAACATACAAAAGCTGAGTACATTGTTTTATATATATATATATATATCCAACGATAATAAAATTTTTAAAATATATGCTATATATAGGGATGTAAACGGAGCGGATAAACTCCGCTCCGAACCGTATCCGAATCTGAAAAATGCGTAAAATATCCAAACCGTATCCAAATTAATTTTATATTCTATTATCAAGATAATTGAATATGATAACAACATTAAAATTAATTTTTTTCTCTAATCATGATGATTACATATGATTAATATAGTATTTTGATATATGATGACATTTGATATGGATATTTTATCTTGTTTATTTTTATTTCCATTAGTTTGTTAATTTATAAAATATCCGTTTTAATATCTGAAATATATTCGTATTCGTATCCGTATCCGATAACATCCGAACCGTATCCGTATCCGTTTAATATCCGAACCGTATTCGTATCCGTATCCGATAAAAAATATGGATACGGATATGGTTTCACCACTATCCGATCCGTATCCGCTCCGTTTTCACCCCTAGCTATATATAAGATTTTTTAGACACTTTCCAAAAAATATTTTTGCATTCTAAACATACATTAAATTTTTTTTTTTTTATGTTTACAGAGCATATTAACCAGGGTAAACACCTTCACTAAAATAGCATACAAGGATGAACCGGCTATAATGGCCTGGGAGCTGATCAACGAACCTCGTTGTCAGTCTGACTACTCTGGAAAAACTGTTAATGTAAGTATCTTACAAATATTTATGTTCTACATTTTTTTCCCACTCTTTCGTTGCTAACTGCTAAGTTTCTGTGACAATTGTTAGGCTTGGGTGGAAGAGATGGCAGGTTACACCAAGTCTTTGGACAGCAAACATTTGCTTGAAGTTGGAATGGAAGGGTTCTACGGTGATTCCATGCCAGGGAAGAAACAATACAATCCTGGCTACCAAGTTGGCACAGATTACATCAATAGCAATCTTATTAAAGAGATTGACTTTGCAACCATCCATGCATATCCAGACATATGGTAAGTTCCATATCTCATCGAAATTTATATATATTATGACTTAAAAAAGATTGATCATTTTCTGGAATTTTCATAAGAAGAAATAAAATTAACACACAAGCACAGTAAAATTTGAGTGTATAGCTGTATGCATGACTAATTGACTATATTTACTGACTCCTTTATATATGTCTTAGGTTGGCTGGCCAGAATGATGGATCACAAAATACTTTTGTTCAGAGATGGATGTGGAGCCACTGGGAGGATGCAAGAACCATCCTTAAAAAGCCTTTAGTTTTTGCAGAATTTGGCAAGTCCAAAAAGGATCCTGGTTACACCGAGAATGAGCGCGATACATTTTTAAATACCGTCTACACAAACATATATAGCTTTGCCCGAACAGGTGGCGGTTCCATGGCGGGTGGGCTAGTATGGCAACTCATGGCTGAGGGGATGGATTCGTACTATGATGGTTATGAGATAGTACTTCCTCGAGACCCATCGACTACTGCATTGATTTCCAAGCAATCTCATGTGATGCAGACATTAGCGCAAACATTGCGCCGACCAAACATGGTTCAAAATACGGTCCCGCGAGTTGGGGCCGTTAGCAGTGACAAGGCTACAAGCAAGCCACATTTCCAAGCACGTGCAGAGATGGATAATAATCATGTGCACGCGCCACATCCACGTCGTCAACGCCATCATCACCGCCACCACCGCAGCCATTCCTGGAGGAATGTGCATAAACAGCAAGGTCAACACTAATTAATTAAGGAGAGGGAGCAATCGGAGAAGAGTTACCGAATGAATATTAGTGTCGTTCGGTTTAGTGCTCAAGCAATTATGTATTCGTTAATTAGTTCGATTTATGTCCTAGGAGCCTAGGAGTAGCAATATATATATATATATATATATATATATATATATATATATATATATATATATATATATATATATATATTTTGTGGGGTTGTGGTTTCACCTGTACGTGATAGCTAGGTGAAAAATAAATTAATGTAAGCTACATATTGATTAGTTTACATTAAAATACGATAAATAGAGATGATTTAGATAATGGTTTTTGTTACATTGCACACTATAGTTTCAATAAAGGATACGGAGAGATGTTAAAATTCAAAACTATATCCGTATTAATTAGATAGATATATAGTAAAAATTCAAAACTATATCCGTATTAATTAGATATATATATAGTAAAATTCAAAACTATATCCGTATACGATAAGAATTAGATAATTGAAACATAGAATTTCGTATGCGACAAATGTTGATCGATCTTCTTGACACGCTATTGAAATGCAGAGAACAATACTTTTACGATTTCATATTTTGGGATCGAATCTTGAAAGGGAAAAAGATATGATTATCGATATTTACATTTTTAATCATCGAGAGTAATCAAATTTTAAAATACTTAAGAGAATTATGTTATTACTCTAAAATTATATTAAAAATATTTAAACAATTGAAGAATACACACACACAGGCCACATCACTATTTTCACAATATATAGGCCGCTGTCGTTATTCAGCCCAATCTGTACAGTACTCTGGTCCTAGTTCACTCCAGTTAACATATTGGGGAATTCCAGGCCCGTTGCCTATGGGTCAGCCATTCCTATGTTATAATGTCATCTTTAGGTCAATATGAGCATATTCATGAAAAACTATAAAGAAATTTATTTTAATTTTAACTAGATTATTTAGTTGCGGCTCCGCCGCGACATGTAATTATGTTGTTATCAGTATCAATTTAGCAAGTTCTTAATCCTATTAGTATGTGCTGTCATTTGTCATTAGAGGCATTTGATCGAATTTATACCATGCATGATTCATATGAACACACTTAAAATGCTTTCGATCACTTGTTTAAAGGTGCCTTAGAGTAGCCTGAAACATCAATTTAAATATCATATAAACGAACTAAATCAAATATAAGATATAAAGGAACTTCAGTAAAAATGACTTTTGGAAAAAAAAAATTCCATATGGTTATGCACAATATATACTAATAGCTAGAATGAGTAAAGGGAAAAAGAATGAAGAATTGATAAGCAAGTTGCACCTGCTAATTCTATTCAAGGCAAATTCGCAGAATTTTTTTTTTAAAAAAAAAGAAAAAAGAAGATTGAAGAATCAAATTTTGGACCTTGTCTGAGTTCGAAGAATAAAATTCTAGACAAGCTACATGCATTAATTTCAAATCAACATACTCTGAAATTCTCTAATTTAGTAGGGCTAGCTAAAATGGATATCAATGGAGAGAGCATTTCAACGCGACGCTCATTGTCGAATTAGATTGGAGAGATCATCGTCAGAGAGTCGTTAATCTCTACCGCAAACAATGGGATCTATTACTTCCCATGTCTAGCAATAAGTTGGGAGAGAACAAATTAAAATTGTCAAGTAGATAGATAAAAGTAATATGATAGAAAGAATGATAATAGCAATGAATGTACTGTACTGCCACAGTTTTTTAACATGCTACTACAAATGTAATATTGTGGTTTGTCTTTAATTGTACGCACCCAGTACAACTAAAATAAAGAAAAACCAAGGCTGGGTTGGTGGGCCCAATCATAATTATTTTTTAAAATTTCTTGACCAAAAAGATCGGAATGAAACGATGAATTAGTTTTTTTTTTTCCTATATAGCAGGCGCACCATTACGGAGAAGCACAACAAATGAGAAAATCTCCACAAAGCTCAAGTTGAAAGGATAAAATAATGCACATGCAGACCATTAAACCATGCACCATGCCTATACATAGAATATTCATCCTAATTGTCCATGCAACACAGTCCATACAACCGAACCTATAATGGATTACATTAACAATAAAAAGTAACTAACAGCCATTCAAATGTCTGCATTCAAATTCTTCACACCAGATCCCACCAATAACTAATTGCATATGCATAGGAACAACATAGTAAATATGACAAAGACTATAATTGGTGCAGGACCATTAGACATCACAGGAAGGAATGGTCTACCAATAGCGCTGTCAATATTCTGCCTTTTCGAACGTTTCCGTTCCGTTCGTCCAGTACGGAACGAAAATGGAACGATTTTCTGTTGCGTTAATCTTAGTGGAACAGAAACAGAACTGAAATTGGTTTCGTTGGTATAAACGGTACGTAAACGAAATTAACTCGTTCCGTTCCGTGTTGAAACGTTGTTCCGTTGGCCCAGCCCAAAATTCTCTCTAGTCTCTTTCTCTCATCTCTCTTATCGACGAAAGAAGGAGAAAACACCTTCTTCTCCATCCACTTTTCTCCTTTTCTCCTCTCTAAACTCACCAATTGGAAAAAAAGCTCGACCAATCCGCTATCTCCTCTCTGTTTCTCTCGCCTGCGACATCCGACGGAAGTCTTGACGCCTCCTGTTTTTTCTCTCCCCCAATCGATTCCCTTCTCTCTAGCCCATCGCAACACACCCGACCCCACCTTCTGCTCCCTCTCCAATCCGATCGAAGTACCCCACCTTCTACTCCCAGCCCTTGGTTTCTCCTTTGGCTTCTCCAAACTGAATAGAAGCACATCACTTGTACTCCTCTTGTCTCTCCGCCTCTCCACCTCCTGCTCCGCCTCTCCTCAAGCTAGCCCACCTCTTCCCTCCGATAGTCCTTCTAACCTCCAACTTTCATGTACCAGAATAAAGACCTAGATCACAGATTCAAGGAAATGAAGATGGTGCTTATCATAGATCTAGGGTTTCACTCCCTCTTCCTCCTTCACTCGGATCCAGGTTAGGATTTCGAAGGTTGTTCTTGGAGCCTCTCCTCTTGATCTTCTGAGTTTTGTTGGCTTGATTGAAAATAATCTTTGCTGGTTTTTTTTCCTAATTTTTGAGTTTCTGTATTTACTGGCAAGAGCATATTTGAACTGATAAGAGCATATTTGAGCTTCTGATTTTGGCAAGAGCATATTTGAACTGATAAGAGCATATTTGAGCTTCTGATTTTACTGGTAAACGAATTTTTGAACTGATAAGACCATATTTGAGCTTATGAATTGATAAAAACAGCTTCTAATTTTACTGGTAAAGATATTTGAGCTTGTAATTTCAGTGATAATAAAAATTAACGTTACTTGCGTTCTTACGTTTTTTATTGATGGAACAAAAACGGAAGAGATTTTATTTTCATTTTTTATTATGGAACATTAAACAAAAATCAATTTTGTTTCATTGTAATGCACGGAATATAAACGTAAATGGACATTTCTGTGCCGTTTATGAACGTTTGATAGGCCTATCTACCAAAGTAAAGATAACACAACTTCCATCCAAGAGAACAATAGTACAAATTCCTCAGTATGTCACACCTCGAGTCACTTTTAAACGACTCACGAGTGCATCTCGACAACCTGCCACATATTTCTACGCAAGGCGAAACATACATCACATACATACCAATAATCTACACCTAAATTGCCACAAAATTGTATTTATTAAATAATAAAAGAATCCGACGAACGACAAAGACTAACATGGCGAGTTGAAAACGAGACTCCCAAGCTAGTTCAATGTATCAAAAGTAACTAGATAAAAACAAACAGTACAATCAGTGGCATTTATTTGACCTGTTTGTTTTCCTCTCTTTTCTTAAAATAGCTCTAACATATCGTCTTCAATACCTGGAACCGATACAAAATGGAAAAACGGATGAGAGACTGAAATAATCTCCCAGTGCGGTATTCAGTTCCAGCTCGGAGATTCGTGAAATTTAATAACTTAGTAAAATGACAATAACTGAATGCACATGATTCCTAACATATCCACTTTACTATAATGATGACAACCTTTAATAAATTAATATCAAAATAAATGAGTTTATAATTCTCTAATCATATTATTAGTTTCATTTCCACTTGATAAACCGTCCCACTTATACCAAGCCCACTAGTTTGACTTTTATCCACTATCGCAAGAAGCCCACTTACCCGTCACGAATGGATATCTTCTGGTGAACGCGCTAGTACTAGAGCACCCAAGCCAAACGCTTGGAACAACGGTTACCATCCACTTCCACTAAACATTTACCACTCCCACTGAATGGTTACCACTTCAACTTAATATTTACCACTTTAATATCCATTGCCTTACTCATTAACACTAACAATATACTTTACGTAAAATAATCTCTGTGGCCTTTTCTAATTGATACTAACCAATATGCAAATGCATTTATATAATGATGAAGGATTTAAACCCTAAGTATCAAATAAATTTGTACCTAGAACCTAACTTCACTAATCGTTTGGAGTAAGGTTTAGGGTTGAACCCAAGGGACGGATTTCTGAGTACCGGACTCACTGGTTCTCAAAAGCTAGACAGATAAAAAGAGATGTTTTTAAATGAAATAAAGAACTAAAATAAAGGGTGCAAGAATATAAATGTTTTTGGGTGTTTTGGACTCAAATAACAAAACTCAAACAATTAAACAAACACTGGATAAAATTGGGGTTTTTCTAAAGATAAAAAGGCGTCCTAGGGATCAGGTTTCACTAGGTTTAGCCTCCAGAGAAATCGAAATCAATTGCTTTCACAATCAACTCGAAGTCTTGGAAATCCTACCTTCAGTTCGGTTCGAACCAGACAAGTTCGGTCCGAACTGAAGGCATGGATCTGAGTTCTTGAGTGGTACACTTGACTTTGACAATGCCACAAGTCTGGACTGGCTGTAACTACAATTTCTAACCCTCAACTTTCGCCTATCGGGTCAGAAACTAGTACAGGACTCTACCGAACTTGCCCATGTTCACAAGACCTAAACTTTCGTGTTGGTACAAGCTTACAAGGGTTTTACTATTTGTTTTCTTGGGTTATCCAAACTCTCTTTCAAGCAGTTCAGAAGTTCTGCCTTTCGGCACAACTAACCTATCCTTTCAGATCTAAGGCTTAACCTAAACGCTTAACTTACAACTATTGTTCATTTAAATTTGTAACTTAACCAAATCCTGCAGTAGATTCAGAAGCAAGATAAATCAAACAATAGCAAATAAACTAAGCAACGATTAATTCCAAATAGATAAATAGCATGTCAAGTATCAAGCATAACATAACAACAACATCAAACTAAACCTAAGCTACATCTTACCCTAAGACTAAAGTAACTACTCAGACATAGAACTAAAACAACAATTAACAACAGTAATAAAGCAATAAAGATACATGTTCAGCAATAGAGAAGCAATAAGCATGAAAAGAAATAACCAACTACTCCTTTGCAACTTAAACTTCACTATCTAGAACTATGAAGGTGGATGAGCGTGAGATCTAGTCGTCGTCGCTGCCGTCGCCTCGAAAACAATAGAAAGAGCACAGGAATCGATGAAGAACTCCAAGGGGATGTGCAAAATCGTCCAGAGCCAAGAGAGTCTGCCGCTAGGGCAGAGGAGACCTTATATAGGAGCTTCAGGTACTTGGGGAGCAAGCTAGGTCGTCCAGGGCATGAAATCTTGCCAAAATCAACTTTCCAATGTAGAAAAACTTGCCAAAAGTATCAGTTCGGGACCAGTTAGGGGTCAGTTCGACCCGGAGAGATGCGCTGCTTCGGACTGGAGTGGAATGTGAGCTGCTGTGCCCAGTTCGACCCGAACAGGATGGACTTCGGTCCGAACTAGCCACATGTAGTCCGAAGTGAACTGCTGTAATGGCTAAGTCCGATGCAGAGCCTGGTTCGGTCCGAACTGGAGGTGTTCGACCCGGACTGAGGCCTGGACTTAGCGTCTAAGGTAGCAAGTGGCCCACATGACGGTCTGGATCGTGTGCCTAGCGCCAGGAATGAGTCGTCTGGCCTAAAAGCAAGCATCCTGAGCTTCTTTGAGTCTATTTTCCTCTTGTTCTTCATCAAAACCTGTATACAATGAGAAAGAGCGACGGCAAAGCCGAATCCTGGAAAAACACAAGGAAATGTCAAATAATAACAAGGTTTGGGTCAAATTTAGGTGCCAAGTACGGTCCAAATACCAACAAATAAATGAGATATCATATAATCAAACCATGCGTACTGACTACGTGACCTTAATGTACACTTATCCTTTTCTCATAAAGTAAATTGTGTAACCATTGTTAATAGAAATGTAACCATGCACTATATAAAAATAATAGCGATCAAAATATAAAGGGAAATAAAATATATAATCCTTATTATAACTATATCATATATATAGAAAAATAATTTCACGTCAAACCAGAATCCGCACCTAACAAGATGACGAAACGATCTTTCGAACCAACTCCCGAGCAGCAACGAATCTCAAACGCTTGATCCTTTCTTAGTGTCGATAATTAAGTAATATTTAATTTAGTATTAATTACTCCTAACTTATGTCACTAACTCAATTTCCGAACTAAAAAAATATTTTCAACATGAAATTTAGAAAAGTAATGTCTAATATAATATACTGTACATACTTCAAACGAGACACTTAGTACATATCATAAGTAATTAATAAACCACTACCACAAAAATAAGTTTTTTAACGGGTCCTCTGTAACGCTTAAGTAGAAACCCGTTACAGATTTGTCGAAAAAATGGCGCTGAAAAAAGGCGGGGTAATCTGTAACGTTTTCTATAAACCAAGCGTTACAAATTATTCCCAAAAAAAAATACTGTGGACGATTCTGCAACCCTTGCTCCATAATGAGCGTTACAAATATGTAACGTTTCAAACCTATCCAGCGTGAATTAAGAATTTGTAACATTTATTAAGTAATAAGCGTTACAAATGGTCATAATCTGTAATGCTTATTAGTTAATAAGCGTTACAGAAGTCTTAGAAATTTTGGTTTTAGGTTAATTCCTTTCGTCTTCCTCCAATCAATATTACTACAGCGCCGCACCCAACCACCAATCAATATTCCATGCATTAACTCCATTTTCCATATTTATTTTCCACTCCAAAAAAATAGATAAAAATTTTTAAAAATTTTGAAAAAATAGGAATTTGGAAGAGAAGGACAAGGACAGCAGTTTGGAGGTAAAAAAAATTTAATTTGAACAACATTTCATATTTTTATATTTTTCTCTTAATTTATTTCGGTTTTTATTGAAAAATAGAAAATAATTATCGAAAAAATCTGAAAAAATTATAATTGGATAGAAAAGGAGAAGGAGATTAGATATTATGTAAAAGAATTTTAATTTGAGTTATATTTTATATTTTTTAATTTTGTCCTTATTTTTTTCTAAATTATTTTGATTTATGGTTAAATTAATGATTAGTTGATTTTTCATGGCATAATTTTATGTCTCTTTCAAGAGGAGAATTATTTCATCGGATTGAAGGTATATTTTCATAAAACTTTCTTATTTATTTCATTTAATTATTAATTGTTCATGCATGCATTAATAATTTGCATATGCATTTAATTATTTAATGGTATAGTCATATAGGATCAAAATATCGGAACAATACCAAATTTAGGTCGTTGCCCGTCCGAGATTAATCCATTAGGGATTAATCTCGGATAGTCCCCATTTTGGGACTGCTCTTTGGATATTCTGTCTCATTTAGAATTAGCGAGTGGTACGCTAGATGTAATCTGTTGTTTGAGGAAAATTAGACGGCATTTCCCTTTATATGTTCCCACGAATGCGTTCTCATGAGCAATCGTGTGTTGGCGCATTCAAGGAACATTAGGGGAAATGCTACCGAATATTTCTCAAACAACATGTTACATCTAGCGTACGCTCGCTAATGAGATAGAGTATCCAAAGAGTGGGTTAGGATGGTGACCGGCCCAAAAACCTAATGTGACTAAATTGACTCATACCCTGACTAAATTGACCGGCCCGAAAACCTAATGATGAGATCTTAATCTTTTTGCAATTTTCAGGACTTGGTTGAATGCGATCTCTACTTGCATTGTTCATCACGAGGCCGTGTTTTAGTGGCCAATGGGTTGATACTTCCATCATTTGTCGGTATGCTAGTACACTGTGTGCCTCTAACTGAATTTTAAACGTTAATCCAACTTTGCGGATGTGGCGATGAATTCCGAAACTAGTATGTTCCTGGATCGTTAACGGAGCAATTAGGCTTGAGTTTTGGAGGATGATATCCTTGGCCGTCAGCTGATGTGGAGCCACGCCAAAAGGTATCACAATCTGTTTGGAAACATTTGTACTTGTAAATATTAATAATACTGACTTGACTGATTACTTTGAATGCAGAGTAAGACCAGATCGAAGCCACGTGCGGAGAAAGAGAAGAAGAAAGAGAAGGAGAAGGAGAAGGAGAAAGGAAAAGGGATTGGGAGGGAAAAAGAAAAAGAGAGTGCCAAAAGGACGGGGGTCCCAAGTGAGGGATCTAGTATTTTTCGCGAAGAGCTCCTCAACCAGACGATTATTGAGGGACTTTCTGCTGCTGAGCGGAAAGTATACATAGTGTTGAAGTTAACACCGAAAGGGGAGGAGTTATTTCAGGTGCCTGAGTGCAACCCTTGGGGTACACACACCGTTGTACCCTTCAGATTCAACTTGGGTGATATTCTGGAATGCTTATCGATGATCAAGATCTACTCATGGTATTATTTTCTAACTTTGATTTTTATTTTCAATATTCAATTTTAATTTAAAATATATATCGAAGTATTGGATAATTGGAGGTATTGGATGATCGAACTTAAGAAAGAATATGGGTTCGATAAAAGCATCACCTTGTGGGATCCGGAATTTCTACATGGAGATTCATGGGGGAAAAACTCAGGTTTTAATGTGGAATTGATGAAGAGGTCGTTTCTTGAGAATCCAGAGTGTGAATACTTTCTTTTGCCGTATAATCAGGGTATGTAAGACCAATTATTATTAAACTTAATTGTTAGTTTCGTTTCAATCAAAATAATAATTGAAATGTATTACAGGTTCCATTGGACGGTTATCGTCGTTGATATCAAGTATGAGAGGGTTTACTTCATAGATTCCTTGGTTCGTGACGATCCCGTATCAGACTTAATAATTAAGCTGTTTATCACTCCGTAAGTTTTTAAAATTAACAAAATAATAGTGATAATTTGAGATTTTGGGAATTGATATACATATAATCTAATTTAATTAAATAAATTGAATGCAGGGCATATAAAATCTACAAGATGGAGAAGACTGGAAAGAATATACGTAAAGCCAAATTATTCAACTGGTACGAAATAAAGGTACGAAAACTATGGATTATTGGTTTACATATTAGTTTTTCTGAATTTATTACAAAATTCTTATCTAACTACTTGTTTAAATTGTGATTTTAGGCTCCAAAATAAAATGGGAATACAGAGTGTGGCTATTTCACGTTGTTGGCTATGAGACATGTATTGAATTATGTCAGGTCAACCGGAAAACTACCAAAGGTATTGCTTTATTTCAAAATTTAGGAATTTAGGGTTTAATAACGGTTTTAGAATACTCACCGATCGACTTTGGATTTAGGGTTTAGGGTTTAGATAAGATTTGATCGACTAATTAATATGATATTCTTGGTTTGTTTTTAAATGTAGCAAATTGATCCGATTGGAGTTCCATACACGAGCAATGATATTTCAGAAGTCGTGGATGAACTCATGCATTTCATCTATGGTAACATATTTGGATAGTTGATCAATTTGTTGAACTTGTAAAATATTGTTGATATAAATTTTGTTGAATGTTTTGATACATGTTTATGTGTGTGTATGTGATGCATAATGTTTATGTGATGCATGTTTGTTGAACTTATATTTTGTTTTGGTACATTGAAAATCAATGTACCAGTTGGTACGGCTAGCAACATGGGCTAGCCACAGAATACCAACAATATATAAAAAAATTTAATCAACATCTGTAATGCTCATTACATATTAAGCGTTACAGAACTAAGTAGAAATACGAAAAAAAATAAAAAATATTAAATCTGTAATGCTCAGTAGCTTATAAGCGTTACAGAATGGGGTATCTGTAACGCTCATTAGCTATAAAGCGTTACAGATTGGGACAATAAAAAATTAATATATCCAATCTATTACGCTTCATAACTAATGAGCGTTATAGATATCCCCATTCTGTAATGCTTATAAGCTATTGAGCGTTACAGATTTGATATTCTGTAACTCCTATTTTTAAGATCTGTAACGTTTCTATAGTTTTGCAACGGGATCTACAGTAACGTGCGCGTGAATGTTACAGGCTCTCATTTTTGAACATTGCAGACGTTATATTTTGGCGTAGTGAACAAAGATATATAGGTATGCATAGTTATAATTTGATTATGGACTTCAGAATGGAAATTAAAGTTCAACGTTGCTGCTCAATTTAATAAAACTATACGAAAGGTTTTTATCAGTGATAAATATATAATATCAAGAGAGAAATGAATAACAATTAAGATAGACCAATTTTGTGCAACGATCCAATGGGTGAATACATATAAAAGAATTAGAAAGAAAGAGAAATTGAATTTACCACTCAGACAAAGAACTAAAACTTGGTGTCGACTTCCGTCCGAACTCCAGAATGAAGGAAGTAATTTATAAAGAAGGGGACAAAAATGATAGATATATATGAATTAGAAATGAAATGGGAACGGAGAAAGGAAATATATATATGAATTAGAAAACAAAATGGCACCTTCTGGACAATGCCGATAAAAAAATAAATATAACTACCTCCGTTGAAAAAAAAACAAGCGCCTCTTAATAACCAGTTTTAAATAACTACCATCTTAATAACCAATTTTAAAATAACTACCAAATCAAGAATACGGTAAGTTAAGAATACGGAAATAACTTAAGTACAAAGAATTTGAATAACTATAATTTGTTGCCGCCAAATTCTAAGAAATGGGAGGCGTATAAATGCATAATTAATATATCTTAACTTGATCGTAACTGCACATAGGTATTGAGAACAAATACAGTGAAAATTCGAAATAGCCTATAACAAATTTGGAAGATAGAGGATCACAAGAAATTTACGAATGTCATTGATCGCATCATCAAAATTTAAATACAATAATTAAAAAAATAGTTACGAAATTTATATCACTAAATAAAATATTAAGGTACTATATCTAAAGGACCGTTCCACAAAAAGAATCATAAAAAAATATTCTTCTCAATGTAAATAAAATTACTACCATACAATAAATAAAATAATTCTAAATTAATTATTAATTTTACAAATAAAAGATTACAAGATTTTGAAATGTTACACAGTAGCATGTGATGCATGAAATGAAGACCCCGTCCACTACCCGAAAAAATTATAACTAACCAAATTAATTAAGAAATTTTAAAATAATCTTAATTTAATAAAAAATTTAAAAATGACGTGCACTTTAGTAAACTTTTATTATTATTTTATTCACTTTTCCTCACTTTTCCTCACTTTTCCGATACTAACTAAAATTTATAAAATTCATATAAGATTTAATAAATTATATATTGCTTTATTAATATCAAAATCTATATCATTTAAAAATTATTAAAAATTAAAAAAATTAATATTCTTGAGGAAAAATATCAAAATATTACAATATATCATCCACTTTAATATAAAAATATTATTGAACTATTTTAGTTAAATATTACAAAATATTTACATCAATATTTAAAAAAATTCATATTCATAAATATTACAAAATAATACAACTAATGTTTTGACAACATTACCAACATTACCAATATTATATAAATATTACAAAATAATAGAACTAATGTTTTGATAATATTACAAAACATGCATACAAATATTACAAAATATTCATCATATTATTACAAATATTAATGTCTTCCCCATCCTGGCATATTGTTACGGATTCGCGCACCGAGCCTGGCAATTCCTCTTCGTATTCCTCTTCCCCCAGCACTGCTTGTACTTTCTGTTGGCCCCTGCCCTCCTTGGCTACTTGATGCCTGTTGACTTGATGGATATCGTGCTGAAACGGATCGTGGGTCCGAGCTTATTGAATTGCGACGTGGTTGAAGATCTTCTATTCCTAGACCGAAACGACTTTCTGTGCGAGGATTTGTACTAATGGAATTCCGACTTGGTTAAACTGGATTGTGCGATGTGTTGGCCCCCGCCCTAGAAGTTTCACCTCTGTCTCGTGCCGAAGATTGAGCTCGGTTCCTTGTGCTTGTTCTTCTTGTCCTTTGGCTGGTGGTTTGGCGACCGGATTGAACGTCCTCCATAGCCGTAGGAGGTTCCTTACGTCTGTTTCTTTTATTTTTATTTTTTCGAATTGCATCCATCCACATCCCATCACGGTCCTTCTTGTGCCTTTCCCGATTAATCATTCTCCTATCAGGATAAATCAAGGGTCCATCGTAAACAGGCCAATTCTCTTCGTCTCCGTAGCAGTGAAATTCACCGGATGACCATATTTTGAGCATATTCTCCGTGCTATATCGGTCATCTACAAAGTCATCAACTTCCCATATGTATTTACAGCAGACTGCAATGACATGAATACACGGTATTCCCGTCAGTTGTGGCTTTCTGCATTGGCATATGGCACGTCTTGTGGGTAGTTGAGGATCAGTTGGCTGGTAAGCTCGTCTGATTAAAACTTTGTACTTCCACGTTACACCTGGCTCAGAAGAAAGAGGAAGAGAGAATTAAGAGTGAAAAAGAATTAGAAGAGTATCGTCAGTGGGAGCTAAGATATGCAGAAGAGTATCGTAAAAAAAAGCTAAAGGAAGAAGAGGCGACCAGGAGAAGAAAACAAGAACTTGAGTAATTGGACATAAGGCATAGGAACTATGAGAAAGAAAGAGCAAGACAAAGAGCAAATGCAGCAAGGTGTATGGCAGAGATAGAAAAGCAAGAGGCTGAGGAAGCTTTCTGGAACGAAGCCGCTCAGTTCGCTGACAACGCCGGTGCCAGTAATCAACCGGAAAAAAAAAAGATGAAGAGGATGAACCATGGTGGGATGAAATTCTGCAATATGTAAAGAGTCAAGATCTCTAAGTATTTTTTTTAGTTATGTATCATTGTAATGATTTGCGGTTGTTATTATTATGGTTTATTAACTTAGTTATGTTTTATTATTATGGTTTAGTTAGTTCTTTTAATTTTGTTGAAGTTGTAGTTTTTTGTCTTAATTTTAAATATAAAATTCTTAAATAAAATTTCCATAAGTAAATGCACAACAAAATACATGGACAACAAAATCATATTTCATTAATTTTAAAGAATACATATAAAAAATATGAAAACAAAAAACTAATAATAATACAACACAAATTATCCTATTTATACATTGTCAAACTCAATAACTTAATAATATAAAAAATAACATAATTTACACTTTTTTCTTTTTTCTTTTTTCTTTTCCTCCTTCGAAGGCGTCCTCACTAATAATATAAAAAATTAAATTATCACTAGTATCGAAATTTACAATTCCGATACTAATTAAAAAAAAATTTTAAAAATTGAATTGCGCTGGAAAAGTTGGTGAAATATCGGCAGGTCTAGTATCGGAATCCGAAATTCCGATACAAGCGGATTCCGATACTAAGCAGAATTAGTTTCGGAATCTCAGATTCCGATACTGCGAAGTCATTTTTAAATTTTTTATTAAATTAGAATTATTTTAAAAATTCCTAATTAATTAAGGTTAGTTATAATTTTTTCGGGTCCACTACCATATAACAACCTGCGGCAAGGTCTAAGAGCAGCTACTAGAATTCACCACACAATTGACAGCACATGTAGGACACAAAACACCGACGCGCACTATTCATCAAACACTGGAGATATATGATTTTTTGAAGAGCTCTTGAAGTAGTCCGTGTTGCTGATAGTTTGCTAGCAAAACTTTATTTTAACATTGATATGTTGTAGGACGTGCCAACGGATTTTATTTCAATTCATTAATTATTGAGGAAATTGTTGTGGTGATCTTTATTCTATTATTGAAAACTTGAAACTTGACAAACTTATGTTGCACAAATACGGGTACGAGTATCGTATCTGGTACAGTACGGGTACGGCGGTACGAAAATTTTTAAAAATATCTGATACGGATACGACGATATATATACTTACACTCTTGATTCTGAATAACCGAATAACCAATCCTAATTATCTTCTTTCTCAAAATACTCTAGAAATTATTACAAAAGTTTTTGAATAAATTACAAGAAGATTCCTTAGGAAGTAGTTAAGTTTTTTACTGTATTTAAAACGTATAGGTGGTAGTAGGTGACAGGAAGATAAATAAGAAATAACGTCTCTTATTTCTTTTTAAGTAAAAGTGGCGATATAATTATAGGGTTTATACACTCTGGCCCTATGAGCTGCAAATATTTTTTAAGCCGTCAATCATTTGAATGAATTTAATAGCCCTCAAGAGTCCTATTTACTATAGTTTTTATGCCCCAAATTCAGTTGGAATATTCAATGTTATTTCCATTATAGAAGACTAGGGTTCCTTTAATTTTAATAGTCGCTTGAAATTGGGCACACACACATATATATAGAGGGGTTGGCTACGTACACTCTAGAGTACATATCGTCTCAGTACTCTCCACTCGTTTTTTTAGCTAGAAAAAAAATTTAAGTAGTCAATCTGAACCGTTAAAGTTATTTTACATATTGAATTAGTAATATTTGGGTTCATTAAATTAGTAATACTTAAATTATCACACTAAATTTTGATAAAGTTAAGACTCCATGTCTCCATCACACATCCATTACTTTGAAATCTCCATCATGCATCCATTAGTTAAGGAATAAGAAGTACATTTCTTTTTTCGTCTATAAAAATAGTTTTTTTTAGGGAAATAAAACTTTGCAAATAAAAATTACTAATCTACCCAAAGAGACTACACACAAAAAAATTACGGTAAAAAATATGTATGGGATTCACCAATAAAAAATCACACTAATATTTATGGGGTATGTATATATATAGTACATATAAGAATTAACATCTTATATGTAATGTTACATAAATTTATAAGGTCAAACATATAGTAAATATAACAATTTACATAAATATTCATATGTCATAATGTTATTTTAAACAAGTAGGTTGACATTTTTGTGACATCCAGACCCGTCCATATGCCCCAAAACATATAAGCTACGCCAAATTGAATACAATGTTAGTTCTAAGCATTTCAATTTCTTAACTTACATTTTTGGTTTAAAATTCTAAATTGAACACATATACAGTGCTAAAGTTCTAAGCATTTATATTGATACAATGTTTTAACATTGATATGTTGTAGGACGTGCCAACGGATTTTATTTCAATTCATTAATTAATTATTGAGGAAATTGTTGTGGTGATCTTTATTCTATTATTGAAAACTTGAAACTTGATAAACTTATGTTGCACAAATACGGGTACGAGTACCGTATCTGGTACGGTACGGGTACGGCGGTACGAAAATATTTAAAAATATCTGATACGGATACGACGATATATATACTTACACTCTTGATTCTGAATAACCGAATAACCAATCCTAATTATCTTCTTTCTCAAAATACTCTAGAAATTATTACAAAAGTTTTTGAATAAATTATACAAGAAGATTCCTTAGGAAGTAGTTAAGTTTTTTACTGTATTTAAAACGTATAGGTGGTAGTAGGTGACAGGAAGATAAATAAGAAATAACGTCTCTTATTTCTTTTTAAGTAAAAGTGGCGATATAATTATAGGGTTTATACACTCTGGCCCTATGAGCTGCAAATATTTTTTAAACCGCCAATCATTTGAATGAATTTAATAGCCCTCAAGAGTCCTATTTACTATAGTTTTTATGCCCCAAATTCAGTTGGAATATTCAATGTTATTTCCACTTAGAAGGACTAATCGAGCTTCGCTCGATATTTGACATTCTAATAAATATAAAACATGTTATTAATTTTAATTGTTGTTTATAAATAGGATATTTGTATTTAATATTTATATGTATTATTTTATCTTGTTGTTTGTAATTAATTTAAAGTGTAATATGTGTTAATGTGTGTGTTAAAATATGCATACATATATACATATACATACATGTATGTGTGCGTGTGTGTTAATATGTGTAATATGGTTTGGATCAGTGATTTGAGATTTGATTACGTAAATACGATCATGTTAAATTGGACGGACCACATCCGTCCTACACGTAGGATCTTAGCATTCCTCTCCCTCTCTTTCTCTCTCTCTGTGTATATATTGATTGGCTAAAATGCTTTGGAAAGCATAGAAGGGTCGTGCTTCGGACCTTTAAATCGTTAGATCATATTCAAAATGACCGATTTAAACCGTCCAATATGATCTCCCTATTGAAATCTCCTTGCAGACCAAATTTTTTATTTTTTTCGAAATTTTTAAGTATTTTTTTCGGATTTTAGAAAATCGTTAATCTAATTAGTTCTGAACCGTTCAAAAACAACAGTTTTTAAAAAATTCGAAAAAAATACTTAAAAATTTTGAAAAAATGAAAAATTTGTTCTGCATGTATATATATGTATGTATATGGTAAATTAGACTTCATCACACGGATCATTCTATTTGAATGGCTCGGATTGACTGTATAAATTTAAGATTTCGAAAAACGACTCGGGCATACGGGACGATCAGTGTGCTAGAGTGTAATTTAGGCAATCTATATATATGTGTTAAATGTTTATTATACATGATGACAAAATTTTTGTGAATTAAGTAATTTGAAAATAAGAGAGAATGAGACTAAAAAAAATTAAATTTCAACTTAAATGGTGAACTATTGAGAAACTTACAGGTGATACCATAAAATTAAAAATTGTAATTTCTATAAATAATATTCATCATCATATATGTCATCAACGGGGTCTTCTTCATGTTCAATTTGGTATTCATCAAATTTAAATATATTCTTGTAATGGATGAATGGAGGAAGTGAGTACCTAAAAAATAAAATTTAACGGGAAAAAATGTGAAAATCTGTAATAAAAAGAAAAAATTATTGCGAGTAAAAATGACCAATAAACATATTCGACATATCAATCATTTGAATACGGTAAACTTCAATCAATATGAAATAATCAACAACGAAACGCATGGATGAATAGAAATGATAAGAATACCATTTGAAGATATTTTATTTTATTTGAGGCGATAGAACAATTCACGATTTATCATTTCCCAATTTTTTTTTGTACCGTGGGGTTGTTCGCTATTCAAAAGATGTCTCAATTAAACAACCCAATTAGCAAATCATGCGCAATAGACCCAAAAAAAAAATGAAAGAAATAAAAATTAAAAGAAAGGATTGGACGGATATATCGAGGTTTGAAATATTTGATCCACTGACTTCTTTTGGTGCTTAGCGCCATTAATGTTCTGCTCTCATCCTTAATTTTGTATTTTCACATGTCTTTTCCCATGGCTGCTTCTTCTCCATCAAAAGTTAAAAACCTTGCTCTGACTGTATTTTCCTACTGCACTTCCATTCATAGCACCGCTCCTACTGCTACTTTGGCTTTGCATTTTAATTAGTTTCTTACTTTCTCTATCACTGATGGTGGTTTCTCCTTTTTGTTTATTTTTTATTATTCCCTGCTTTTTTTTTTAATATCAATTGTCCACTTCTTTAGCAGTTTTCCTCAAATATCAAGCTATCTAACATGTTCTAAATGCACAGCTCATCATTTCCTTCATTCCTTGGTTTGTCTGATTGTGCTGAGCTCTGTTGGTGACGCATCAGCTTCATTTTGCTAGTTACTGCAGTGTTGATAAAGCCTCTTTTGGAGCATACCTCAGAATTATTAGGTGTCAATTTTGTTGTATAAGTCCAGGAAGCTTGCCAAAAGGTTCTTCAATTCTCCAATTTGGTAAGTCCTGTTATGATTTTCTAGACGATAAAATGAGTATCTTACAATATGTGAATATCTGATTGGGATTGTCCGTTCTTGACTGAAGCATTAAATTGTGCTTAATTGCCAAAGTGATTGCTTGGATTTCTGCAGAAAAAAAGGGGAGTTCACCACAATATTATTGTTAGAGTATTTCGAATGCTATAATGGATGTCATATGCAATGCAAGCTAAGCTAGTCTGGTTCTCTGACTGGTGTCCCATGAGACGTCAACCAGCTTCTTATTTTAGTGTTGCAATGAATAAAGATAACAATAAATTAGCATCATTTAAACTATCATAATCCATATAGGACATATATAGATTCTATAGTTAATTCAAATCTCAGGTTAAATGTACCTATGAAGTACGATATATATTATATTGATAATTGACCATAACATCTATAACTTTACATAGTTTTTACAAAAGCATGCATGCTTAATTCTTATATTAAATTAAGAATAAATAAATGAATAAATAAGGATATATGGGTACTTTCAACCAAGTGAATATGCCCTTTATAAATCCAGAAACCGCACAGCTGAATACAAAATAAGATGCATCATGAATACAATTACAGCATAATCCCCAAAATTTTTACTGCTCATATATACCATTTTTTGGAACAAATGCTAAAAAGAATATTGCTCAACCCTAACAAACCATGAAGTTTGACATTTCATTCTAGCATAATTCTTCTCAACTGAGCATTACTAAGCTTGAATCAACCTCAAAAATTGAATACAAAAATTGTTGCGAAAATTATATTCGTAGTACCATGTTCAGTTTGTTAAAAGAGGCATCTTGCATTGAGTCATTTTTATTGCTTGAAGAAAAAAACCAAGTTTTATTTATTTTTTTATACCCCAACTTCGCAAGTTCGCATACAACAGATCTACATAAGAATAAGTTTTTTTCTTTAGAAAACATAAAAATATCAAGAAAATAAACCTAGTGAACTGACACAACAAATTGGTGAAACATATCCATCATCTAATACTAAACTGCTCAAGATAAAGCATGCCAGAAATATAATCACCAAAATAAATCAATTGTTTAACCGAGGCTCTTATGAAAGTCAATTATGAATTCTAATTTTCAGTTGACCATACAAATCGCACATACTTCAGAATGCTTCAATTTAGGAGCTTAAATGAAACATAAACATAAACTAAATCTTTTTACTTGTTCTGTCTAAAATCAATATAAGAGATCAACCATATAAAAACAACTACGTCAGCACACAAAAAGATGTGACAACAGCCAAGAAGTGCTTGGCATCAACTGGTACCAATGGCATATTGAGCACAAAAACTCCAAACACACAGGAATTTAAAGTAATTTTTGCTAGAAAATCATAGCTGGCGTGTATTTTTCTTTACCAGTAAATCAGTTGATCTAACAATAAGACTTTGAAAGTTTAAATCATCCCAAATCTAGATAGTAGTTAGCAGTAAACCCAAACCTCATTCCATGTACCATTAGATAAAACTTCAGATTTAAATTATCATCATTTATACACTTTATGAGTAACAATTTACATAAAGAAAATTGATTAATAAGAAGTAAGATACGACAAATTTAAATACATATGGTCCTACAACAAAAAATTCTTGTGATGTGAGATACACCTTTCTAAAAGATATTTGATGATAGTAAAGAAATGGAAAGAAGAACAATCTTAAAAAAGTTGAGCCACGTATTCCTAGAGAGGAGATGGGTAGGTTTACAAAGGAAATGTTTACCATCAATTGAATCTACTCAGCTGATCGTTGCTTGCAGCAAGGTCAAACTCTTACATGCCATTATTTTTAAAAAATTAACAAAAAACCAGAATTAGCAAATGTTAACAAATCAATGAATGGCATGGCACAGAAAAAAAAAAAGGAGAGATCACCAAATAAAATTGGAAAACTTTCCTAAATTGTCGTATGTGAAATCAAGAATTGAAAAATAAAAAATGAACTAAATTATCTGAAAATTATTGTAGCTTTTGTCAAAATTAAAGGAAAAAAAATTGAGTGATTACATGAACTATTTATCGTTGTACTGAACTTCTCTTTTCTTTCTTCTATTCTCTCTCTTTCTATCTCTCTGCTCTCAGGTTGGAACGCTGTGTAGAGATGGAAAAGAGGAAAATGAAAGGGCTAGAGTCTGGATCCAGAAAAAATAAATTATGAGAAGGAGAGGCAGAGCGGCGGCGGCGGCAGCGGTGCCAAAGGGGAGGAGGTTGACAGGACGAAGGAGGGGAGCACCAAGAGGGGGCTAGGGGTGGGGCGAATTGTGCGCAGGAGGCGGCGGAAAGGAGGGAGAAGGTGTTGGCGATGAGAGTTTGTTTGTTTGTTTTTTTTTTTTTTTTTTTTTTTTTAAGTTTCATTTCACATGTCGCTGAAAGATTAGATAAGGGAGGGATGGGTGCAAACCAAAAAAAAAAAAAAGACGGAAGTAATAGAACTATTGCGATGCCAATTAGTCTGCATCTGTTGAAACGGGTCATATCGCTTGATGAGAAGATGAAGCAACACATTTGCCTACAGAGTCTAATTTGAGAATAGAAAAAAAATAATTACCGCACAACAACCAGAGGGTAAAATACATTGCCGTGTCTTTTAGTCATTTAAAAAATTATCGTCGACACCCACACAAATTTATCTATATTTTAGATTTTAGATTATAGAAGACTAGGGTTCCTTTAATTTTAATAGTCGCTTGAAATTGGGCACACACATATATATATAGAGGGGTTGGCTACGTACATTCTAGAGTACATATCGTCTCAGTACTCTCCACTCGTTTTTTTAGCTAGAAAAAAATTTAAGTAGTCAATCTGAACCGTTAAAGTTATTTTACATATTGAATTAGTAATATTTGGGTTCATTAAATTAGTAATACTTAAATTATCACACTAAATTTTGATAAAGTTAAGACTCCATGTCTCCATCACACATCCATTACTTTGAAATCTCAATCATGCATCCATTAGTTAAGGAATAAGAAGTACATTTCTTTTTTCGTCTATAAAAATAGCTTTTTTTAGGGCAATAAAACTTTGCAAATAAAAATTACTAATCTACCCAAAGAGACTACGTACACACAAAAAAAATTACGGTAAAAAATATGTACGGGATTCACCAATAAAAAATCACACTAATATTTATGGGGTACGTATATATATATAGTACATATAAGAATTAACATCTTATAACTATGTAATGTTACATAAATTTATAAGGTCAAACATATAGTAAATATAACAATTTACATAAATATTCATATGTCATAATGTTATTTTAAACAAGTAGGTTGACATTGATACCTTTGTGACATCCAGACCCGTCCATATGCCCCAAAACATATAAGCTACGCCAAATTGAATACAATGTTAAAGTTCTAAGCATTTCAATTTCTTAACTTACATTTTTGGTTTAAAATTCTAAATTGAACACATATACAGTGCTAAAGTTCTAAGCATTTATATTGATACAATGTTTTAACTCAGCACCCCCCCCCCCCCCCCCCCCCCCCCCCACCACCACCTTTTTTTTTTTTTGGTTTAAATGTTCGCTTAGCTTGTTGAGTTGACAGACTGTACCAAATTAATCCAGCCACTTGCTGGAAACGAACGTTGGATGAGAAATGGGACTTGATTAGTTTAGTTTAAAGCCTAATTGGCAATAAGCTGAATTCTTAATATTCTTTTTTCTGCTGAGGAAATTTGTATGGTTCCTTTTACAACAAATGGATGGAGATAAAAATTTCAATATGATGCATTTCTTGGTGGTGCTAGTTGCGTTGTCCGTATCTACCCGAAAAAAATAGTGTTTTCATTTGCCACTTCCGAAAGGTTCCTCAGATGACACCGTGTTTCTTTTATTGATAATTAGCAGGTGTTAATTAATGATAATTGCAATTAGTTGAACTTTTAATAATATTAATAATTTACAGACCGTGACAAGAGTTAGGACAGTTGGTGAAAGAAATGGGGTTACTTGGGTCGAGATTAGATTGATTATTTGTGAATGATATAATAAGACACGAAATTATGCTTCTTCTTCTTTTTTCGGTTGTGCTTACAAGTTTCTTTCTAGGTGTGTTATGAGAGTTTGGACATAAATAATAATTTAAGTACAAAATTAGATATATCAATAGCGAAAATCTTGATCGATTTGGTCTTATATATGTAAACCAATGAGACTAGACAACAATATCTCGAGAACTCTCCCTCTTTCTTCTTCGAGTCTTAGAAGTGTACAAAATGAGTTTGCAATGTCTTGTATAGAAGTGTCTCGCACTTTTTCGGATCCGCACCTCGGTTAGAATTTAGCGATACCTCTGTGGAGTGAAAAAATACGAATCAGATACCCCTCGAGCTTCCTAAGACACAAACATCAATACTCGCCTGACAAAGGATGAGGGTACCGACGTGGTCTCAAGATTCTCGAGAGTTTGATTGTTTACTGCAGGTCCTTTCCTTCCAGTAGGCGCAGGTCCCTACTGTTAATTACCTCTGAATCAAGTCAAGAGTACCTCTAGATCGGGGTATTTAATAAATTGGGCATATCAAATATATCTAAGCTTGTTTGACAATAGTCTCTAAAACTAAGTGGACTGACATCGAGTGAGTGTAACTGTTGATGCAGGGTATATTCTTATGATGACATGAATGCATGTAATATTAAGCGGTGGTGTGAGAAATAAATATATGGTTTGTTCATCTATATTTTGTGTGAACTTTGGGCCGAAATCAAGAAAATAGAATAATGAATTGAAAAAAAATTTTCGCTATCTGTCTGTTAGCCTTACGGGAGTGACTTGTCATTCTCATGGCGGAGAAGACGTCAGCATCCCAGGTCGGTGTGTGACAATATTAGGCTAGTTTCACATGCAACAGAACATGAATAAAGATGTAAATAATAGCATGACATGTAATCAAGGTTTTAAAATGCGATTTTTACGGTATGACGGTACAGAATTGATTTAGCGATTCGGTGTTATATCTGTGATATAACGGAGAAAAAACGGTGTGTATAAAAAGACAATTATACAACTAATCTATCTTATAAGTTATTTGAAAATTTAAAATATAAAAAATAACAAGTCAAAAGGCAAAATAGACAAATTCAAGGTATTAAAAACTAAACAAATTATGTTTTTTTTTTTTATGGATTTGTATTCAGCAAAAAGTTTTTTTTTATAAGTTACATGACCCGTCCGTTTTTACGCCGCTAAATGCAATAATTTTAAGTTATATCGCCATTTTTTTCGAAAATATAACACAACTGTTATTTCGTGCTTGGTTGTTGTAACGTTGATGCGTTTTACTCGAAAATCTGTTATTTCGGTCATAGCGGTGTTATTTCGGTGAAATTTAAAAGCTTGAGGTAATATAAATATGCAGAATGTAAAACAATATAAGTATATACATAAAAAAAAACTTTATTTCGATTGAAAAAGCTACATTGTTTCCTAATTACCTTGAAACGAGAGCTTTCCGTCATGGCCATGGATACGAGAGCTTACTTCAAGCTGAATTGATTTCAACTTGCATGTCGCGCACCTTCTCTGAGTTCAATAGAAGCTCCTCAGGTACGTGACTTTGTCAATTTCTTCTCAATTTTGAAGAATTTTGTTTGTACTCGTATCGAGTATTAATCCCTTCTCTTCTGAAATTAGGCGATCCCAAGCACCATTTCTAGTCAAGTGTGGTGTCTCTGTGATCGTGAGCTCATCGCCTTTCCAGCGGTGCCGTCAATTTGGGCAGTGGTGGATTGTAGCGGCGAGGAGAGCTGACCTTCGTCGGAGAAGGAGGTTTCTCCTTCTGTCTGTCCTTTCTCTTTTCTTTTTATTTCCTTTAACAGAAAATTAAAAGGGAGCCAATAGGAATCTGCCACGTGTCTGTCGTATATTAGAAAAATGATTAACGGCTCGTTGGCCCACTTGTCGGGTTGTGTTTGTATTGAGTCGGAACTGAGTTCCGTTGCGTCTAAACATTATCGATCTGAGTTGAGTCTGGATCGAGTCCGAGTTGGACTCGAGTCGAGTCTGAGCTGAGTCGGAGTTGAACTTGGTTGGGTTGAATCGATTAACGATTTTGGGTTGGGTTTGTTTCAGGCCGCCGTGGGCTTTGTTTATTTTTTGTGTAATATGTTTGTAATTAAAAATCCAGCCTGTATTTATTCATTTATGCATGATTTTATACACATATTTCATACGTATTTGGTGCGTATTTCATGTATATTTTGCATAAATTTGTGGATTTGCATGATTTGTGAGCTTGACTGAATTGTCTGAGTCGTAGCACCATCATGATAATTCTTTGTTGCAATTGGTTAAACCCAATATTGATATATGTCAATACAATTTGAACTTATCAAATGCATATCGCCAATTATCTTTCGAGTAGCTCCATACGAGCGTTTTCTCAGATATATCTTGAAGTCTTTTGTCGGTTTGTTTAGCATTTGTCGAATTTTAGAGGCAAACAATAAGAGACGTTTAGATCTGACAGATTAGGCACTCTTTTCCAAAAGGTGCCAATATGTTGGTTCCGTTAGTGCGCTTGAAATCCAAGAGGCTTGCTAGAACAATGTCTCTACTATATAATACTAACACTCCCTTTTGGAGTCTTTGTTAGAAGCAGTGTTGTCTTCATATGACAAATGGACCGTGCGACTGGCGCATATACTTGAATGCAGGAGCTACAAGGTCAAACTTTAACGGAGATTAACGCCAACCAGGAGGCATCGACGCTTTTTCTAAAATAAGCATTTATATGCATATACTCATATCCTAGATCTATCAAATCCAGCAATAGACATAGCATCGCCAACCAAGCTAATTACATGGCCTATTTTTAGTCCCATTCAATAATGTTCCCTTTCTTAGTCCATATGACGAGTCAGGTGGACATAAAGAAACACTCTTTGTGCAATTTGAAATTAATATTCCTTATGCACTCATGTCAATCCAAATAAAATGAACCACTTGTTAGAGTTATGTCCTAGAAGCCAATTATTTGATGACTCAATATTTAATTTATGTTATTGATGATATTTGATCATTTGTTCCTTGAGTTTATTATTGACTGATCATTCAAGTTGAGCATCTGAATTGTGGATCTCTGTGTTTCATTTTGTTAAATGACAATAATAAATCTAAAATGTCAATAATCTTGATAATTAACAAGAAACATTAGTTATCATGAAGATTAGTATGCTAGTTAAGTGATGATTAAGTTCTACAAATCATGAGTAAGGTGTTACCAACTTAATTGCATATGTATATGTTACTAAAACATTATACAAGATTTGACATATTGAAATAAATATATGGATTGTATTATATGTCATTATTTATTTCATATGAGCTTGATTCTAAGTTTGAGATGATTCAACTTTTTCACATGAGGATAGGTTCTATAAATACTGTCTAACGCTGATTCCTGATAAGGTCTGCTATACTGACTTTATTTATGTTCTATTGAATTGTGTGGGGAAAAGTTGTTCATCAAGAAAACCGTACGTCCCTCATTAGTAGACCTACTGAATGATGATATCTATTTGGCCCCTTGATGAAGTTGGATTGTTTGCTAACTTGTACAACCAACTCTAGATCCAGAATGTATAATCTGCATGAATGATACTTTACTATCTTGGATTATACAGTGATATCATGTAATATAAGAATCAAAACAAGAAAATACTTTATTTTTTATGCATGATTGAAATACTATAAATGTATGGTATTTATTTATGTTAATTTGGAATCAAAATGTGTTGCTAGATACCGCTTATGATTATTAGAAATAAATAACGATTTAATTTTCATGACCAATATGACATAAATCCTCGAGGGTCACACAAATAGAAGTTTTAACCCAATATTGTTTTAATTAGTTTATTCGCATTGGAGAATGCAATATTTAATGAGTTGATTAATTAATTATATACTGTTGCGAACTGGTGAGGACTCACTCTATCGTTGTTTGAGAAGCCTTACCGAAAATAAAAATCGATTTATACTCAATTCAGCCACTAAATTAACTTAATTAGTATAGACGGGTTGTCGAACTCAGGGACGGACTGTTCAATTACACAGAGAGTTTGCTCTGAAATCTAAGCTAAATAAAACTAGGATAACAAGTTGGATAATAGGATTCAGATAATTGTGAGATTAAACTAAAACTATTTGAACTTGCTAAACTATGGAATTCGTGGAAATTGAGATAAAAACCTGATGAAATAGTAAACTAGGGACTGAGTTGTTCACTTTCTGGTTTAGTTCCGGATGCGAACGACCCGTCTACTTTCGTAGCCGACCGCTCGAACCGCTGAAGGTCGATTGGACTCAGGCGGTCTACTTGTTTCTAAGTTTGCACAAACAACAATCAAATAGTCAAAGTACAACTCTTATTCCAAACCGATAACTTAGTAGATAACGAATAACCATACTTAATCCTAACTTTCGTTTAGGTCAAGGTTTGACTAACGTTATGACTAACTCCCTATCTACCCTAAGTGTCAACTTTCGCTTCTTAACCGAGGGTCGACAGTTATGATCTTTGGGTCTTATGATATCTCTCAACTTTCATTTATTGAGATTAGACTTCATCATTTCTGTTTCTTGATCTAGGCTTTCATCTTTCGATTAGTTGCCATCTGAGAATATGTTGTTGCAGAATTGTCCTAAGCTTGGTTGGGTTTAAACTCCTAGACTTGAGTTTGGCCTAAACTCAACAGCAAAATACCAAATCTACTCGAAAATAATTCAGAACAGTGGATAAATCACAAAAATCAATAACACAAAAGATCAAATATAAACTAATTAAAACATACTTAATTAAACTAAACCATAGGTTCACAACTACGCCCCTAACTGTATTTAGCTTTTACAGATCATCATTAAAATACAGGTATCAAAATTAGATCTAGAATAGTTGAAGGAAAAGAAGAGATTACAACAAATAAACTCGGTTTCCCTCAGCTATCTTCTCTGCCTCGAGCATCAAGCGGCCAACCTGGAGGCCAAGCGATCGCCTGAAGGCTCAGAAGTTGTAGTCCTGGATCTCTTTTAGTGTTGTTTTCTCTCTTTCCAGAACTCACTTTCTTCTTCGCCTTCTGGTCCTTTTATAATGTTGCCTTGTAACCTCCAGATATGCAGATCGTGCCAGTTATTGCGGTTTTTGTCCAGTAAGCGCATGAAAAGAAGTAAGGTTGAGAATAACTGCTCGGATTGAAAACTGTCAAATTCCATTCTCGTGGTCCGCTTAGACTCCAAGTTGCCCGCCTGGTTGTCAGCAGATGCGTCCTCAACTGTCCTCTTCTGTCTGCCCGCTCAAATGGCAAGCTAGGTCGCTCAAATGCTCCAAAAATCGTACAAAAACTTCCAGATCCAAAACAAATCCTATAAAAACTAAAAAGAACATAGAAGTACCTATATCTAACAATTATATGCAGAAAATAAGTTAGAAACACATAAAATTAACAGTAAATTAGGGCCAATTTGGGTCAAAACCCTAGTATGAAATTTCCCTAACACGAACCGTTATAATTAATTAAATCAAAGAGATCATATGAAACTGAACTAATACATATGCTAATCCTAAAATAATTATCATTATGTTGATAATTAATTTTATTGAACATACTTTAATATAATTATAGTTAATTAGTGGGCTTGTTTAACATGTGATGTGGCCCATTAATAGCCTTCGCGAGGCCGACATAGGGAGGGTGTTTTTGTCCAAAGAAAATTGAGATTAGGTGGCTCTATAAGGACTACTTATGGAGCCAAACCTAACCCTAATCTCTTTGCCTCTCTCTTCTCCTTCCTAGCTGCCACCTTCCACCTTAGAGAAAATTTGGTTTTCTCCATTATTGGCTGTCATCCTTGCTTGATTTAGATAGCTCATGTGTTGAGCAATAGCCTCCACAAATTAATTTGTTGATTAGAAGAAAAAGGCACTAGTTGGATTAGCTACTTCCTCTCTCTTGATAGCACAAGAATTATGAATTGGTTAATCTTCTTGGTGGACCTAAGAAGAAGGAGAATAAGAGAAAAGAGAGCACCCCTCGATTCTAAAAGAGTTTGGTCAAGCCTCTTTGTTGTTGTACAAAGAAAGGTAGAAATCTTTCTCTATACTTGTGTTATATGTCATTTCCACTAGATTCTTGGTATTGTTTGTTGTTAATTAGTATTAAATGTGATTAAAATTAAAATAAGCACTAGGAATTAGTTCCTTCACCATTTTCTTAGTAATGCATCGGTAGAACGAATCATACATAGCCATAGGTAACATATCAAAGCAGCTGAGCATTGATTGTACTCTTTATGACATAATCACTAGTCATAAGATTATGTATTTGGAATTTACACTATGAAGAGACAACTGGTGTAGGTCCTGGGACCATGCAACTCGATGTCCAACACTGCCAAGCACACGTATGAAACACGTGCTACAATGAATTATCTATTATATCCGTACACATATGAAATACGTGCTACAATGTATTTTATTCGTACATTTATTTAATTTATTTAATATTATTTATATAGCCCATTATATATTTTTATTAAATTATTATTATTATTATTATTATTATTATTATTATTATTATTATTACCCTATCTTTATCATTAATTTTTAACAGATACGGATACGATACGAATAAAATTATTTTATGAAAATACCTTATCTTTATTGCATACAGCGGCAGAGTAGCAATTAGGAAAGTCCTTATTACACAAGAAAAGAAAAAAATAATAGTGTAAAAATTTATTATAAGTATACACGAAGAACGTTCCTTATATTCCTCAATCTTCAATTTTATAATTCTCTTAAAATAATTTAAATTCTTACCTAATTTTCTGATGCATTTTCATGTTACTTTTCCTATTGTTTTATAATTTTATGAATATATTTTTCATTTTAACTTTATTTATGAAGCAAAATTAAGTTATATTTAGAAAGCATTAAAGTAAATAAAACTCTTCACTTTAGTAATAAAACATTTTCGGGCTCTGTTAATGCACGGATCTTGCTTATCCTTTTTTTCGTTGAATTTACACTTGAGTTATTACAATCACTACGCCACATTTGACATTCTGTAACGTTCATTAAAATGGATTTATGACGTTTATACCAACGTTACAGTAGACCCTGTTACAGATTGAAAAAAAACGTCATAGATGGTCGAGAATCTGTGACGTTTATTAGCTAAAAAAACGTCATAGAATGGGAAATCTGTGACGTTTATTATCGAAAAAAACGTCATAGAATGGGAAATCTGTAACGTTTTTATGAAGAAAAACGTCACAAAATATAATATAATAATTTAAAACGTCATTTTTATTTAGGATTTTGTAACGTTTTTTTTGGAAAAAAACGTCACAGTTTGTGATTTTTTTTTTGGGTGATATTATTTATAAAAACCATTGCAAACAATATTTATTTATTTTATTAAACATCTGCTCTTCGTAGACTCTCTATAGCCGCATACTATGTTAATTAAATAATTCGATAATATACAAATCACCATCTTAATCAACAAATTAAGACGATTATTATCACACATACAAATTATATAAACAAATATAATCTATATAAAATCTCCAATTCAATACCAATATAATGAACTTCAAATAACATCAACCATTCTATACAAACAAAAAAAAGAGTATAGTTACAATACAATCTTCTATTTAATCTAATTAACTGACACCTTTAGCTTCCTTAATCCTTAGTCTCATTTGGCTCATCATTCTCAATTGGTTCTTCATGGATGACCTTCATAAATGACACTTTGACAAAATCAATCTGGTCTTCATAAACATAACTGCAATAACAAGTATACATAAGCAAGCCGAGACATTCTACTTACCAAATCCAATATACATAACGATTGAATAGTAATTCACATACTATGCTTTGTTAAATAGTAACATTAATGATTAACATATTATGGACTTTATTCCAAAAATGCCCTTCTCTCAATGACCAAATCACAAAAATTATAACATTTAAACTTTACATTCTTATAACTATACCACAAGTCAGTATATAAAAAAGAAATATTATAGAGTGTAAGAAATAACCATATCTCATCCTAATTACCAGTACTATTACCTCAAGTAAGAGTGTCTCAGCAACAAGCCAGTAATGTAATCAAGGTTAATATTATGACTTTACTTTTCTAACCTATTCTTTTAAGCATGCAAATATAAGTCAAATCTCTAATATTAATGTCATCACATAAAAAAAGATATTTACCTAAAAAATTTGATCATTCTTTTAGTGAACTCTTCAGTAAATACTCGGTTTTCAACCAAATATTAATACCTCCATAGCTTCACATCTCTTCTCGAAAACAACCACTTCTCCTTGTATGCTTGATTCAATATTTCCCTGTGAAATAGAATAAATAAGTTTATCAAGGTTTATTGGAAGAAAAGACAAATATAATAAAACAGCCAGAATAATAACAATTGCTTAGGTCGTTGACAATTCACCAACAGTTCCATTTTACCAAAAAAAGAGTCAGCTTTTACCTCTAATTAATAAAAAAATATATATTTTTTAAGTTCTAATAGCTATGCTGTAGAAAGGAAATACAATCATTTTTTTTAGCTATTTATTCTGGCAAAGTCAGAAATATTAGTTTCTTTGTTTTCTTTTTTTTTTGTAATTCAATTTGAAAAGAAAGGAAATACAATCATTCCCACCAATTTTGTACCAGTTACCATCTAAGGAGATTATAGACAATGTACAATCTATTTTCCATTCAAACGTATGGTAGCCAAGAAATTAAAAATAGAAAACAACAATAGCGACAGATCTAAGCACGAAACATCAAAGATTGACTGGCGTTCATAGTCTCAATAAAATTTTCATAATTTCAAATCGATTTATCGCCATTACATTTCGAATTTGAAAAGAAAAATATTAGATTTGTGAGGTGGTAAGCGGAAAATATCAAGAAAAAGAAACAAAGATGAGAAAAAAGAAATCTAACTTACAGAGAAATTGGAGATAGGGAACTCTTCCCAAATCTGAGATTCTCTCCTGTTGCGCAATTAAGGTTTGAAAAGAAATCTAACTTACAGTTCGATTATTAGGATTTGTGAGAAGACGGAGTGCTCCAAATGCGAACGGTGTCGGATCGGCCACGGGGAAGAGGAGCTGAGCACGAGGTGTGAACGACGTCGGATCCGACGACTGCCGGTGAGGTATAGAGGAGCTCAGTTGGGCCCGGTTAGAAGAGAAGGGAAGAGACAATGAGTGAGAGAGAGGTAAGTGCTTAGAGTTTGAGTGAGGGTCTGAGGGGAGGTAACGAGAGGGAGAGAGGTGAGGGCTTTGAGAGGTGATCCATCGGAGAGGAGAGAGGGAATTGCGGCCGTGGTTTTGCGAGAGAGAAAGAGGCAGACGGAGGAGGTTCCAGTAGGGTTCGAGTGGGGGAAGGGGGAGGCGGCGAGAACGAGAGAGGGATGGTTTTTCAGCCATAAAATAGAAAGCGGCAGAGTAGCAATTAGGAAAGTCCTTATTACACAAGAAAAGAAAAAAATAATAGTGTAAAAATTTATTATAAGTATACACGAAGAACGTTCCTTATATTCCTCAATCTTCAATTTTATAATTCTCTTAAAATGATTTAAATTCTTACCTAATTTTCTGATGCATTTTCATGTTACTTTTCCTATTGTTTTATAATTTTATGAATATATTTCATTTTAACTTTATTTATGAAGCAAAATTAAGTTATATTTAGAAAGCATTAAAGTAAATAAAACTCTTCACTTTAGTAATAAAACATTTCCGGGCTCTGTTAATGCACGGATCTTGCTTATCCTTTTTTTCGTTGAATTTACACTTGAGTTATTACAATCACTACGCCACATTTGACATTCTGTAACGTTCATTAAAATGGATTTATGACGTTTATACCAACGTTACAGTAGACCCTGTTACAGATTGAAAAAAAACGTCATAGATGGTCGAGAATCTGTGACGTTTATTAGCTAAAAAAACGTCATAGAATGGGAAATCTGTGACGTTTATTATCGGAAAAAACGTCATAGAATGGGAAATCTGTAACGTTTTTATGAAGAAAAACGTCACAAAATATAATATAATATTTTAAAACGTCATTTTTATTTAGGATTTTGTAACGTTTTTTTTGGAAAAAAACGTCACAGTTTGTGATTTTTTTTTTGGGTGATATTATTTATAAAAACCATTGCAAACAATATTTATTTATTTTATTAAACATCTGCTCTTCGTAGACTCTCTATGGTGGTGTTTGGTAAAGGATTAACTTAAGAGGAATAAGTTAAGGAGGAAGAACTTATGTCAAGTTATGTCATGCTTGTTTGGTTATATAAAGTGAAGGAATAAAAATATAAAAATATAAAATTAGATGTATAATAATTATTATAATATTAATTAGTATTATAAATTATTATTATTATTATTATTATTATTATTATTATTGTTGTTATTGTTGTTATTGTTGTTATTGTTGTTATTATTGTTATTATTGTTATTATTATTATTGTTATTATTGTTATTATTATTGTTATTATTATTGTTATTATTATTATTGTTATTAGTTTAAAAATATTTATTATAATAATAATAATAATTGTTATTATATAAATTATTTTAATTCACAATATATAATTATTGTTATAAATGTTATTCTTTATACTAAGTGGTTGTCACTAATGATAATAATAATTTTTATATTATTATTATTACTATTATTAGTATCATATGAATTAAGATTTTATTGATTATTTCTTGTAGTAATTATAATATTAATAATAATTATACTTACAATAATAAAATAACAATATTATAATAATATATTAATTATCATTAATAATCAAAATTATTGATTGATTATTCGAAAATCTAGACTAATCCGCACGGGACCCATCGTGGAAGAAGTTATTCCACCAATTTTGGTGGTATAAGTTCTTCCTCCTTAAAGAAGCTTATTCCTCTCTTGTTTGGTTAGTTATTCCTCCTTAAAGAAGCTTAAAGAAGCTTAAAGAACCTTATTCTTCCTACCAAACATGCCCTATAGCCGCATACTATGTTAATTAAATAATTCGATAATATACAAATCACCATCTTAATCAACAAATTAAGACGATTATTATCACACATACAAATTATATAAACAAATATAATCTATATAAAATCTCCAATTCAATACCAATATAATGAACTTCAAATAACATCAACCATTCCATACAAACAAAAAAAAGAGTATAGTTACAATACAATCTTCTATTTAATCTAATTAACTGACACCTTTAGCTTCCTTAATCCTTAGTCTCATTTGGCTCATCATTCTCAATTGGTTCTTCATGGATGACCTTCATAAATGACACTTTGACAAAATCAATCTGGTCTTCATAAACATAACTGCAATAACAAGTATACATAAGCAAGCCGAGACATTCTACCTACCAAATCCAATATACATAACGATTGAATAGTAATTCACATACTATGCTTTGTTAAATAGTAACATTAATGATTAACATATTATGGACTTTATTCCAAAAATGCCCTTCTCGCAATGACCAAATCACAAAAATTATAACATTTAAACTTTACATTCTTATAACTATACCACAAGTCAGTATATAAAAAAGAAATATTATAGAGTGTAAGAAATAACCATATCTCATCCTAATTACCAGTACTATTACCTCAAGTAAGAGTGTCTCAGCAACAAGCCAGTAATGTAATCAAGGTTAATATTATGACTTTACTTTTCTAACCTATTCTTTTAAGCATGCAAATATAAGTCAAATCTCTAATATTAATGTCATCACATAAAAAAAGATATTTACCTAAAAAATTTGATCATTCTTTTAGTGAACTCTTCAGTAAATACTTGGTTTTCAACCAAATATTAATACCTCCATAGCTTCACATCTCTTCTCGAAAACAACCACTTCTCCTTGTATGCTTGATTCAATATTTCCCTGTGAAATAGAATAAATAAGTTTATCAAGGTTTATTGGAAGAAAAGACAAATATAATAAAACAGCCAGAATAATAACAATTGCTTAGGTCGTTGACAATTCACCAACAGTTCCATTTTACCAAAAAAAGAGTCAGCTTTTACCTCTAATTAATAAAAAAATATATATTTTTTAAGTTCTAATAGCTATGCTGTACAAAGGAAATACAATCATTTTTTTACGGAAATGCTTTCCATCATCTCTAAGATTCATATCATCCCCGTCATCCCTTCTAGATTCACGGCATCCTTCTAGATTCGTGATTCGTCCACGTGCTTCACATCTTCTCACGTGTTTTGGCGAGCGTTGGCTCCTTTAAATTCCTTTTGTGATCAGAGATCCTTTCCCGATCGTCATTTCCTCCTTCGATAGCCATTTCCTCCTTCGATCGGCATTTCCTTCTCCGATCGTCATTTCCTCGTGCGATCGCCAATTTCTCCTCAGATCGCCATTTCCTTCTCCGATCGTCATTTCCTCGTGCGATCGCCAATTTCTCCTCAGATCGTCAATTAGCTTTCCGATGGCCAATTTCTGCTCAGATCGCCAATTTCGCGAATTACCTTTTCTCTGATCTCAGGCGATCTCAGTTTATCGGAATGGATAGAGTAGGTGCGTATAACAATTCAATAATGATTTCATTTGATTAAATATTACATTACGTGTTATTTGATGTTTTTTTGATAAAATTTTTGCTTTTGTAACAGATATTGATTTGAATCAATCTTACAATCTTAGTATAGACCAGCAGTCAGGTATTACTTCAATTTCTTTTTTCATATATTTGAAATTTCTTTTGCATGCACAGTGTTCTGATTAATATCATGTTTTTAATTGCTTTCTTTCTTGTGCGCTTATAGATTTTGGATGTATGCAACTTCTTGAGTTGAATATTTTATCGGAATCAGATCTGAATAATATTGATATTTGTCATTCCGATGGTAAGTAATAGTTTCCGCATATCGTTATATATTATTTTCAATAATATGCGAAGCACATGATATTTAAATTCACTGAACTTTTCTTCTTTATATATAGTACGATTACACAGTTAATTAGAACTATTATTATAGTATGTATATGTGGTTGACATTTCAGGTGATAAGTATAGTAAAAGTGGATGAATTATACATATTGTGTTCAGTACTGCTAAAATTATTAAAAACATTAGGTTATCAATTAGAAAAATTATATATTGTGTTGATTTATGAGTTTTATAGTTATTTGATATATTTGCTTACTATTATTTGATTTTTTCTGATATATATATTTTTCCTGTAACAGATGTTGATTTGAATCAATCTTTGAATATCAGTACATATCAGCAGTCAGGTGAGAAGGTTTTGTGTATTGAACAGTAATGCACAAGAAAATCATCAATTGAAACTATTGGTTCAAGCTAATTAATCACAGAAAATAGAAATAGCAATTAACCTTACAATGCGCATCAAGAAAAACAAGGTGCGGTTTGGCCAGGCAAGCCTGTAACCCTATAACTAACATCACCATAATACCAGTCAGTAACTGTGTGAAACATGTTTCCATACTCAAACCGTGTCACCGGCAATGTAGGTTCATCTATAACCTTGAAAAGTGAAGACAGATATTAGTTGATTTGTTTGTAACAGATAAGAAGGCAATTATAAGTTAAATTCATGAACAATGCAAAATGGTACTAGAACATCCTCTCGAATTTGCAACTTTTGGATAGGTTTTACACCTAAACTTGCTGTTTTGGGTTCACTGTGACAGCTGTTATGTTTTCCAGATCACTAAACTAAGCAAGTTTTTTTGATGTGGTCTTTATTATTTGTGGAAACAGATGAAAATAATATCCAATATGTTGAAGAGGAAGATTATGGTGATGTTGATTTGAGTGGAGAGTTAAGACATGCACTAGTTCCAGCTGGTTCAGAAGGTTCTATTTTGGGAAATTCAGTAGATGATATTAGTGTCTCCTTAACAACAACTCATTTCTTTCGTGCTGGACAGTCAACTATTCACTCTAATGTCCTTCCTCCAAAAAAAGGCATGACCTTTTGTTCAGTAGATGACGCACATAGGTTTATTTTGAACTATGGGTATCAAAATGGGTTTGCAATTGTAAAGAATGGAGGCGGTATGAGTGGTTCGTCTAAAAAAAGGAAACCTAGAGCTTTATTCAGGTGTTACAAATATGATAAACCACAGAACTGTACTGAGAGGCCGGTGAATGACAGAAACCGGTTGATTGTAAAAGAGGGTTGTAAATTTAGTATGAGTGTACTGTTTGATAGGTTGAAAGATGCATGGGTTGTGAGCAGTGTAAAATTAGATCACACACATGAGGTTTGTCCACAATATGTACACAAACTTACTGGATTCAGAGAATTGAAAGAGCATGTGAAAAAGCAATTGGAGGCAAATCACAATGCTGGTGTGCCAGTAAATGGAAATATAAATGCTGTTATGCAAATGTGTGGAGGACCAGATTATTGTGGATTCACTGAAAGAGATGCAAGAAATTTTCTAGATAGCCTGAGAAGAGTTCAGTTCCGAAATGGTGATGCTGCAGCTCTAATGAAGTACTTTCGGCATAATCAGTCAATCGATCCAAACTTCTTTTATCATGTGAAGTTTGATGAAGATAATCGACTCGAGAGAGTATTTTGGGCTGACTCCATCTGTCGAGCTTCTTACAGATATTTTGGTGATGTTGTCTCCTTCGATACAACCTACATAGTTAACAAGTAATAATTATTCTAACTTTCAATCTATTTTACTGTTCATAATTTTTTTCATTGTTTAAATTTAGCTACAGTCGTGAATTACATGTGGAATTTATATTAGAAAAAATGAAATAACATTAAACAAGTATACCAATTAATAGGTCAGAGATTTAGAATAGTATAGCTATTTTTTGTAGGTAATAACCTAATTTTTGTAATATGTTTTTTCCAATTAATCTGATAATTGTTCTAATTGATAACACATTTGTTCTAATTGATATACATGTTTGTTCTAGTTTAATCAGTGCAGAAGTTCTAGTTTCTGTTAATAATTCTAGTTTACTAGATAATATTGTATAGAATTTTTGTCTGAACTAATATGTGTGCTCTCTAATGAATTTATGTAAGTTAATAGTTCTAGTTTCCTCGGAAATACTACTGGATATAAAAAATAAATGTTTCACTAAATATAAAGACCATCATGTTGAATCAACTACTTTTTTTTTGTAGGTATGATCTACCTGTTTCTCTTATAGTTGGTCAAAACCATCATGGCCAATCAACTATTTTTGGTTGTGCAATCGTGACATCTGAGGACACTGAGAGCTATAAATGGATTATGGAGACATGGTTAGACTGTATGGATGGGCAACCACCTAAATCGATTCTGACAGATCAATGCCTTGCAATGAGGAATGCAATTGCTGAAGTTTTCCCAGAAACTGCTCACAGATTGTGCATATGGCACATTATGAAAAAACTACCTTACAAGCTCTGTAACTATTCAGCTGAATGTAGAACCTTAATCAAAAGTGCTGTGTACGAGTCTAAAACAATACCTGAATTTGAGCAATGCTGGACTGATATCCTCACTAGATATTCATTGCAACGTATGTACAATTTATTACTACCTTCTTGGTTCATTTTGAACAGATTTTTGCTATCAAGTAAAGATTAATTTTTTTTCTCTGTGTTACTTTTTTTTTGCAGAAAATGAATGGCTGTTAAGTATCTATAACCTAAGGACTAGCTGGATACCTTGCTTTGTTACTTCATTTTTCTGGGGAGGAATGAATACAACACAAAGAAGTGAAAGCATGAATTCATTTCTTGACATGTTTGTTAACTCAAAAACATCTCTAAGGTCATTTGACATTTTATACTTATATCTTAATTTTTTGAGATAATTGTCTTAATTTATTGCTTTACTATGTAATATTCCTATTTCAATTATGCTTGTCATGCATATATTTATTCTTATTTGTTTTGTTTCAGTTGTTTTGTCAGCTCATTTGAGTCGGCTTTACAAAGGCTGAGAAGAAGTGAAATAGATGAGGATTGCAGTTGCTTTGTTGGACGACCAAAACAGATTTCAAGCTTTCCTATTGAATCTCAATTTGCTGAAAAGTACACTCGAAAGATGTTTTTCAAATTTCAGGCTGAAATTCTTGCCCTCATTGAGTTGAAGTTCGAGGTACAGTTACTGGATGGCAAAAAGTTGTATGTTGTTGAAGATGGTGATAAGGAATACAAAGTAGAGTTTAACTCTGATGATAGTACTTATGACTGTCAATGTCATAAGTTTGAAACAGCAGGCATCATTTGTCGCCACGGTCTGCTTGTATATAGAGAGGAGTCTGTTAGATATGCTCCAGAAGTATATGTTCTAGATAGGTGGGCTAAATGCAATAAGATTAGCAGGAATCACTTAGATGCAACATTGATTGCTAAAAAGGTATCAGAAAGGCGGAACAAGCATAATGATCTCTACACATTGCTTCAACCTGTCTTTTTGGAACTGGTTGATTTTGCAATGATGGATGAATCAACTAAAGATGCTGTTGTTGATGGTCTCAACACTTTGAGGTTGATTATTTCAAAATCCAGACAGAAGGATGTAGTGAATAACACAGTGGGAGAGGTTAGTGGTGCGTCTGGCATAAGCAATGTGAATGTCACTTCTAATGTTACAAATGGTACTGTGTCTTCAAATGTCAACATTTCCAATGTGGATGTGCCAGAAGAGGTTCCAATCAGAGACCCATTGAAAAAACGCAAGCGAGGACGACCTCCAGTAAAACGACTCCAAAGCTATGCTGAGAAAATTGCTCAAGGTTGCAACAACAAAAGAAATCGTGTTGTTTATGAGAATGTTAATGAAGGTTAGCACATAATTTTTTTTAACTTTATATTTGTTAATTATTAAATATGAATGCAGCAGAAAATAAACAATTGGTTGTGTTACCTACAATAATCAATATATATAAAATAATAATTTATTTCTACTTGTAAGGAGATATAAACAATGAAACTATTTTTTTTTCAAAAATTTTCAGTTCCTGCACATACATCTTCTGCAGCACAAACAATTCCACAGTCTTCTCATGTACAGCCTTCTTCTGGTATGAATGTTACTACAAAACTTTGTATTTTTTAATAAGAACATCACAGCAGTTCCAGAACTTTAGATAAAAACAATTTATTTGAACCATCAGTAGTTGCAGAACTTTGTTCTATACAGCCTTCATGTAGTGTGAATTTGGTTTGATTAAAACAAACTCAGAGTGACAGCCTTGTGATGGTGTGAATCATACTACAAAAATTATACTGATTCAGTGTGAAATAAATAATTCCTAATATCAAGAACATTTTGTCCCAATAAATACGATCCTTAATAACGCTTGATAACATGTATATTATAAATTGTTTTGCATACATTAGAAAAGGAATAAGAAATATATTTTTTTTTAATTTTTCCAGATATTCAAGAGCATTTATGTGAACCAGCAGCAGTTCCAGAGCCTTGTTCTATTCAGCCTTCCTGTAGTGTGAATGGTACAGCAAACTATGCATTCTTTAATTAGAACAATAATTGTATTTATTTTTTCTATGCTATCTGTAAGTTCAGTTGGTTTCTATAAAAATTTTGGCTATCATAATTCTAATAGATATATATTTTGTCTGTTCTAATTAATCATGGAATTGTTCTAATTGATATATACATTTGTTGTAATTAATGTTGCAAATGTATTAATTAATATATATGCAATTTTGTTCTAGTTTCAAAAAAAGGAAAGCAGGGTAGACCTCCCAAAAAACAGAAGAAAAGCCAAGTAGAAAGGTTTCTTGAAAAATTCATCGAATTAGCTAACTGGCCTCCTCCTAACAGTAATAATGCAGGTAAACTTATTTTTTGTTTATAATACTATTATTATTATTTATTTATAGATTATTATGCATCATAATAGAAATATATAATTTCTCAAACTGTTATCTTTTATCTTATATTTTCAGTTGTACAAACTCATTACAATGCACAGCCTTCTTCATTGGAGCCTTCTGCTGGTGTGAATTATAGTACAAAATTTATACTCATTGAGTGCTAAATAAATAATTGCTAATATCAAGTACAATTTATCTTTTTATCTTATATTTTCAGGTGTACAAACTCAGAGTCGACAGCCTTCTTCAGTGCAGCCTTGTGATGGTGTGAATCATACTACAAACCACCCTTGTGGTGGTATGAATGTTACTACAAAACTTTGTATTTTTTAATAAGAACATCACAGCAGTTCCAGAACTTTAGATAAAAACAATTTATTTGAACCATCAGTAGTTGCAGAACTTTGTTCTATACAGCCTTCATGTACTGTGAATTCGGTTTGATTAAAACAAACTCAGAGTGACAGCCTTGTGATGGTGTGAATCATACTACAAAATTTATACTCATTCAGTGTGAAATAAATAATTCCTAATATCAAGAACAATTTGTCCCAATAAATACATTCCTTAATAATGCTTCATAACATGTATATTATAAATTGTTTTGCATAAATAAGAAAACGAATAAGAAATATATTTTTTGTTTTATTTTTCCAGATATTGAACAGCATTTATGTGAACCAGCAGCAGTTCCAGAGCCTTGTTCTATTCAGCCTTCCTGTAGTGTGAATGGTACAGCAAACTATGCATTCTTTAATTAGAACAATAATTGTATTTTTTTTTTCCATGCTATCTGTAAGTTCAGTTGGTTTGTATAAAAATTCTGTCTATTATAATTCTAATAGATATATATTTCGTTTGATCTAATTAATCAGGCAATTGTTCTAATTGATATATACATTTGTTGTAATTAATGTTGCAACTGTATTAATTGATATACACTACAGGAAACTGCAACAATTGCATGGGCTCTCTGCATCTGCAGTGCTGATGCAACATGCATTATGCATCAGCTATACCCATGCAACTGGGCCGATGCAACTGGCTTTCATGCAAATGCTCAATTGCATGAGCATTTCAGTTGCATGGGCATTTCAGTTGCATGGGCATTTCGGATGCAATGGACTTATTTAGCATGGGTTGGACTGATGCACTCGACTTCTTTTGCATCTATTTTTCCGAGACAATTGACTTCTCTAGCATGGGATTAGATAATGCAACTGACATCTGTTGCATCCACTCAGTCGATGCACTTAAAATGTTTAGCATGTGTTGGATTGATGCACTAGACTTCTTTTGCATTCATTTTCCCGAGACAATTGACTTCTCTAGCATGGGATTAGATGATGCAACTGACATCTGTTGCATCCACTCAGTCGATGCACTAAAAATGTTTAGCATGGGTTGGGCTGATCCAATTGACTTCTTTTGCATTCATTTTGCCGAGACAATTGTCTTCTTTAGCATCGAATTAGTCCATGCATCTAGCATCTTTTGCATTCGATCTACTGATGAAATTGACTTCTATTGCATGGACTTACCAATGCGATTGACTTCTTTTGCATTTGTTTTTAATATGCAAATAACTTACTTAGCACGGGTTTAGTGGATGCAACTTGACATCTTTGCATTCGTTCTTGTGTTGCAAATAACTAATTTTACATGGACTAAACAGATGCAACTAACTTCTTTTGCATCCATTTGTACGATCAAATTGATTTATTTGGCATGGAGTTAGCCGATGCAACTCACTTATTTTGCATTCATACCACTGATTCAATTGAATAGTTTGCAGATGCAATTAACTTTGTTTGCATCCGTTCATCTTTTATAATTGACTTATGTTGCATGAGGTTAACGGATGCAATCGAATTGTGTGATATGTAATTAATATATTTGACAAATACAATTGCATAATTTTACCAATAAAAATAATTGAATTCTATCTTCATTCATATTAATTGCTAACAAATATCATATTAATTAAAATTAACTAAAAATAATTCATTAAAATTACCCCAAAAACAGATACATAAAAACAATCTAAAACAGATATCATCCAATCCAAAATTATACCAAAAGTCACAACAACCAACAATTATACTAACCAAACAAAAGTGCAAAAGAACCACTTATCTAAGCTACTCATCATCACTAATGTTTTCATCATCACTAATATTTTCATCATCACTAATATAAGGGGACTCATCATAGTCCTCGGCATCAAACTCATTCTTATAAAAGATATTTCCACCAATGGTTATAACATCCGGCACATTGTCGCCATCGTCTTCTTCTTCTTCACCATCTTCAACTTCATCTTCATCTTCATCTTCATCTTCGTCATAATCTTCATCTTCATCATCATCATCATCATCACCACCAGCATCATCATCATCATCATCATCACTATCACCACCACCATCATCATCATCATCACCATCATCATCACAATCCTCATCTCCATCTCCATCTTCATCATAATCTTCATCTTCCTCATAAAACACACTCCTACCCTTTCTTCCAAAAGATGTTGAACGTGACTTAGTAGGCTGAAATAAAAACAGAGAGAAAGTCAAATAAGAGACTGACTTATATGAATGTCCAGTATATACATTCCTCAAATAAGAGACTAAGGTGACTTATATGAATGTCCATTATACACGTGTATTATTTCCAGAGAAGGAGTTTGATTTACCAAACAGGTGTATTATTTTTAAATCTAATTCTGACACAATCAACCACATGTTTTCATTTTTCCCTTTTTTTCATGCTCTCAAACAGGAAGTACAGAATAATTCTCTATTGCAACCTTTTAGCATAGGTAACTCTTTTCGTGATAATCCTTTTTGTGCGCTAGAAAGAGAGATCAACAATTGATCTAAGCATAGAGCAAAACTGACTATTGTCTACTCCACAAAACTAACTCAGTGAAAAAAAAATTAGTAAAAAGTTACCGCATCTAAGACGGGGTTCTTTGATTTGCTTCCTCCTGGTAAGCTATCCGAGTCGAGTATCGCCGGAATCCCATATAATCTACCGTGAGACTTTCCTCCTGACGCTTCAAATAATATGTGCCTATCAGCTTTTGGCCACTTTTTTTCATTTGTGCCGTACTTTTCAGTCATCAGCTTATGATATGTTTCCTAAAAATATAACACTAGCCTTCAATTTAAATAATACTCAAAATAATAATAATATTAATATAAAAGTATATATTTAATAACCTTCATTTTACGAGCTTTAGCATCATAAAACTCGTTTTTGTTGTCTTTCCGCACATGTGTTTCGACAAATGCTTCCATAATAGTCACTGGCCGTTCCAACTTTTTTTCCTATAAACAGAATTTAATACTTAATCTGGAGGAACAACTAATACGTTCAAATAATTAGTAATCAATTAATCATTAAAATGAAATGCATACCATGTTCAAAGCATATTGATATGTATTGATAGACCCATGGCGATGGTATGTACCAATACCCCCTTTCTTACGATTTTGTTTATTTCTTTCTGACTTAGCTTGCCATATAGTAGACCTCCAAATGTCACACATCTCTTTCCAGTGAGTTGGATGGCACCAATCAGGGCAAAATTTTTTCCATTTATTCGGGTCCTTGCTCTTTGCTTTTTTTTCCAACTTAGACCTTAGCTTAGTGAGAGTGTTTGAATAGCGCGTAGCTGCGATGCGGTGAAAAACTTTTGAGCAGTTTGCAGCCGCTTTCTTCTTGCCCCATCTATATTTGAGCTATAAGGAAAGAAAAGAAACAATTGTAGTGATCCTAAGAATCAACAAACTATAAGAATTCATGCATCTGGTACAGTATGTCTCATGCATCTATAATTTTTTTTATAAATTTACTTTCGTTGTCATAACTATGACTTACAATCTTAACTGTCCTAATTGTCATAAACTATTGATTGAAAATAATCTAAACATTCTCATAAACTAAGAAAAGAGCAGGTCAGTTTAAAACAAATTAAAAGAGATCGCAATCAATATGATTCAGACTGACTTTTATCTCATATTCTATCTAACAAAGTAACAAACTAAAATGTGCAGACCAGGACTCATAACCAGTAAACTACACCATACATTTATGACACTCTTAACTGGTTTCAATTTTTTTCTTTTATCAAAAGACTTGCCTCTTGTCTAATAACTAGGGGTTATCAACATATAGCCAGAACCATAAATGCACGCAAGAGTAGTTCTTGGAATATAAATTACAGAGAAATATAAATTCATAATCTATAAAAGTTGTTACCAAAAATGCACGCAAGCACTCCTTCTTCTCGGCTGGTGTGAATTGTGAGTATAGAGTATAAGGTCCTCCCACATTACTGAACACAATCTGGGTGATTGTGTTCACGACTTTTTGACAGTAAGGAACAGATTTGTATGACCTGTCGCCTAACACAAAAAGTCTTGGTCGTTTTCTTCGTGGAAGATTTTTACCTAAGCGTTGTTTGCCCCTGTATTTGCGTTTTCTCACCACAGATTGCTCCTCTCTTTGCTCGTCGGTGAATGACTCCGACCTAAATCGGTTTGATTCCAAACCGGCATCAGATAAGGCATCCTCAAAGAAAGCCTCCTCAGCTCTATGTTCCTCGGCCACGGCCTCGGCTCGAGGCTCCTCGGCAACAGCCTCCTCAACTTCAGCTTCCATGGCCACATTCTCGCCAACTCTGGCTTCCTCAGCCGTAGCCTCAACGACTGTAGCCGAACTTTGGCGATTTTTGGCAGCAGCCCGTTTTTTGCTGCGTCTCTTGATTGCCATCCTAAGAAATCAAAAGAATCAATATTTTAAATAAAGAGTATAAATAAATTAGACTCCTTTCTGAACTAGATTATTTCAAATATGGAACGCCCTTTTAAACTATTTAATAAACTATATAAAAAGAAAAACCATATAAATGGAATTGCCGCTTTGGGCCAACCACCATAATTTGATAAAATAAGCATACATAAAAAGGTATACGGAATGGGTTTTGGATCGCAGGTTTACCATTTATCTGATTGGAAAGGGAAAAAAAAAAAAGAAGAGGCATTTGATTTCAGTGGAGTTGAGAGGAGCGGTGAAAGATAGAGAGGGTTTAATTTAATCAAAATCCAATTCCTCCTCTAAAAATTTCATTTCGATAAGGGGTAACGAGAGATAAAGACGCAACATTCACCTCCTATACTTTAGATCTTGTTCACTGGATTGGTAAAAAAGAAGGAATTACCTTGTCTTAGCAGGAGCCGTGAGAGAGAGAGGCAACGAGATAAATGGTTCTTTGATTTTTTAGAATTCTGACTTCTGAGAGAGGAGGGTTTTTTTTATTACGGCGAAGAGAGAAGGGGCAAGTGATTAATTAGGTAGATGCAAACTTAATGTGTATTAATGAATTTGCATGGATTTGTTGGCTAAATTGTACGGAAGGGAAAAAAAGATAATTCTACATAATGCAATTGAATATTGACTATAATTTATTTGAATTTTACACAGTTACAATTAAATGACTAACAAGTCTAGAATATTTAAGAGGGGGAAATAGTTTTGGTTTAGCGCTTAATTTTCTAATGGCGCGTAAGTAAATATTTTGGTAACATAATAATTTTGAATTTTTTTAACAAAGCTAAGTTCTATGGAGCCGTTCAAATTTTTTGGTAGCATAATAACTTTCCCAAAGTGGAGCCTAATATAATTGTTTCTAAGTTATACCAGTCTAGTTATGCACGTCATTTGAGAAAAAAATGAAAGGGAATAATGAGCCTATCACATAATCTTAAGTCATTTGAGAAAATTAATAATTAAATGAAAATTAATCCTAAGTGACTAAAAGGTCCACCATGGCAAATTTTGATAACTATTAGTTCTAAATCGCTAAGTTTCATTACTCTAAAGAGTTAAAAGTTCATATCCATACAACAAATACTGGTATGCATCGTTGAGTTCAGACTCGTACTAGTAAAAGCACATAAATAAGGAAATTCCCTTCCTTTTCTTTCATCCCCAAATATATTACACAAAAACAGGGATGAGTACAAAAAAACTTTTAATAAAACAGTATATTAGTTATAATCTAAACCCATGTGAACGAAGTTACTGAAGCTGGATTTCCCTTCTTTCTTGCATCATTTGCCAAAATGTGAGCCCCCATTACCTCACTTCGTTTAGCATATCTGACCATTAATTGAGACATATAAGAGAAATTGTAAAACATCCACACAAATTTTCACCACTGAAAGAGATGCAGCTACTCAAGCTTGTCCCTGGAAAATGACATTAAGGAGCGACAAATTAAATTTAATACCAGAAAAACTGAAACAGAAACTAAACTAATCTTCAAGTCATTATACTAAATCCTTATAAAGCTAAATGTTGGTTCTCACAATCCAAATTTCATTTACAATAAGGTCCCTATAAACCCCATAAATTACAATCAAATTACTAAAGACATTGAAAGTAAGTTGTGATAAGAAACTACTCTGGCAAGCACATAAAACAGTAGTACAGGAGTAAGAAACTACTCTTTTAAGCACATAAAACAGTTAGAAGGAAACATCAATTAAGAACATGAATTATGATACCAGTAAAATCAAGACTTACTCATTCAGAGTCAGAATCAGAATCAGTAAGATCATCACGATTGAAACCTTCTTCGTTATCCGTGTTGTCAAAATCCCTTTGGTCTTCACTTTCGTACTCACTTTCTGACATCTCGATTTCATGATCAGCAAGGCCTCTTTGTTGGTTAATATATTCAACATCAGCATTGGATAAAGGTTCTACAGCATCTTCATGGTTGAGTGTCTCTGGAATATCATCTCCTGCACCAATTGTGAAAGGGCAACAAGGACCATCTTCTTGAAAGAAGTCGGAACTGATGGGTGCTGAATTTTCGGCTTGCTCATTCAACAATAAGTTTGGTAAGATTTTTGATTTTACCTTAATAGGAACCCACCAATCTTTTCTTTCTCGTTTAGGTGATGGATAAGATAGATAATAAACTTGGACAGCATCAACAGAAAATACAAACGGCTCATAAGTAGAAAGGATGGAATTATACTTAACTTCAACCAGACCATGAACCTTATCAACCTTCACTCCTTTTGAAACATCAAACCATCGACATTTGAAAAGAACAACCTTGTTATGTAATCCACGATACTCTAACTCTACAATGTCTTCCAAAATTCCATAATAATCATGCTCAGTACCATCATACAAACCCCCTTTTACGCAAATCCCACTATTCACAGTCGCCTTCCCATCACCATACGCTTTTGTATGGAATCGATATCCATTGACATCATATGCACCATAACAAGAAACATCTGGTAACGGCCCAAGACCAACATCTCTGATATTACGATCTATATTACGATCAGTTGTAACTATCTCTTTAAACCATGAGACGAATTCCTCATCACGAAACTTGTCAAGTTCTTTATCTGAAATACTAGGTTGTCGTTGTCTCACCATTTCATCGAATTCTCTACAAAACAGAGAGTACATGTTATAATATGCTTGGATAACTAAAATAAAAAATAAATATAACAACTAATACTAGAGTAAATTCTTACTCGACATAGTTTTCAACTTCAGGACAGTTCATTAACGCATACAATTGTGCTGCGTTAGCTTCTTTTCGTTCAAGTCTCCTATAAGTACACTTCCCAATTGATCGACCAGGATGGGAAAAAATGGACACTTGGCCCTTAGGCAGAGGGCATCCACCATCGTCATGCCTTGGATTTTGGTTTAGTCGTGTGCGAACTGTATCAGCAAAATAAATTGAACAAAAATTTGAAATTTCTTCAATTATATATGCCTCAACCATGGAACCCTCTGGATGTGCTTTATTGCCAACTTTTTTCCTCAATCTTCGCAACTCCCTATCATAAATATTACAATACTGTTAGGTAGTCCAAAATAAATTTTAAACAAAAATGAAAACAAAATAGTTGTGATATGTACCTTTCAAAAGGATACATCCAGCGAAAAGAAACCGGACCACCAACTCTAGCCTCATATGGCAAGTGCATAATCAGATGTTCCATTGAGTCAAAAAATCCAGGAGGAAAGATTTGCTCCAACTTGCATATTGTTACAACAATATTAGTTTCTAATTTTTTCAAATGGGAGACTTCCAACTCAGTTGCACACAAGTCTCGAAAGAAATTGCTTAATTCTGTCAATGGCTCCCATACATAATTAGGGAGAAAATCACGAAACGCCACGGGTAATAACCGCTCCATAAAAATGTGGCAATCGTGACTCTTAAGGCCTTGGAACTTGCACTCTTCAACGTTCACACATCTCGACCAATTTGATGCATATCCATCTGGAAATCTTAATTCCTTCAACCATTTGCAAATCATTTGCCTTTGCTCTTTTGTTAGACAAAAAGAGGCCTTAGGCTTAACCCATGATCCGTTAGGACGCTGTTGCAACTCTAGTTCTGGCCGGTCACACCACTCAGCCATATCAAGACGAGATTTGGTGTTGTCTTTGGTTTTGTCTGTGTCCATGACGGTGTAAACGACATTGCCAAATGCATTGGCCTCGGTGTGCATATTATCTATGTTGTGCGGGATCAAATTGCTCGACCAATATGGCAAACTCCAAAATATGCTCCGTTTCTGCCAATTGTGTGTCTTCCCATAGCCTGGAAATTCTTGACGTTTCTTTCTTGATTTACCAAAGACTGCATCCGGAAGAGCCCTGAAAAACAGAAATTAATTATAGTTGTCAAAATAATGCTACTATGAGATTTCAAAATTTAAAATCTGCCATACTACTATATTTTGTTGGAACAGGAAACATATTTATATTGTCTATCACACAACATCCTTTTATGCAACTATATGCAACTATTTAAATCAACTCTCTTCATCCTTATGTGTACACGACTGATATATATGTGTGTAAAGGAAACAAAGCATACAATAGTTCAATAGACATTGACATCTTAAATAAGGCATACAAAGTCAAACTCAAAAAAAAAAAACTTTTGCAAGCAGACCTACACGTTTCATATGATTACAAAATCTTATTTACATAATCATTAAATATCAATTTGGCCTTTTTGCAGCACAACTGTTCAATCCAAATTCCCTAATAACTTTACCTTTCATTGTAGTCTCCAACACTTACAAGAATTATATTTGGCTTACAGGGCAGCAAGCATATAATTTATTATGAGCATAAATTTCATATTACAGATTCTAACAAAACATCTTTACTTCTTTACCAATAGGCCCTTGCTTTCTTTTACAATTAGTATCAGGTTAGTAACAGAACTGAACAATTATCACATACAAACACAAGAAATCCTTGTATACAGTAAATATGAGGGAAGTGGAGAATGGTATCCAGCTTATTAGCATAAACACTGTTTGGAAAATATAACTCTAGAACTTGACCAAGTGGTTACTTAATCTCACATACAGGCCCTCCATATTTTATATTAACAAGACTCAATTAGGCCAATGAATTCAACAAATACAATACTATCTGACATTGACAAACTCTAACACTCTTTCTTTACTCCACTTTTCTACTATCCAGTACTTGTTTCTTGAGAAAACACAGATACAATAGTTGACATGAAATAACCACAAGGCAACAAATTATCAGTGTTCTATACATCCTTGGTTTATTGTTTGTCAATTAGTATCTACTCCTGACGTTTATCTAATGTACAGATCAGATGGAATCAGTTTAACATATTTGCTAAGATGCATGAATTTGTTTTACTGAAACCTAATTGCAAATTCGAAAGAAGAGATCAAAGAAAAGGAATTTTACCCAAAAAATCCTATGAATTCTTTGATATTCTTATGAGGAAAATAAGAAAACAGTGGTATGAAAGGGGACTCAGTTATCCTCTAATTCTATCTTAGAAGTAAATCTAAAGAAAAATTTATAATAGTGAGCACTTACCTAACAACCCGATGCATGTCTTTACCACTTAAACGCTTTGGAGGTAGCACAGAAACTTGGATGCCCTTCTTAAATTTTTTCAAGTTAGCGCGAAGTGCATGACGTCTTGGCAAAAACATCCTATGATCAAACCATGAAGGTTTTCTTCCCTTTCTCAGTCGAAATGCTTTAGTTGACCCCATGCATATTGGACAAGCTAATCTTCCATGCGTACACCAGCCGGATAACATCCCGTATGCCGGGAAATCACTAATCGTCCAAAGAAGTGCTGCTTTCATTTGAAAATTCTGTTTAGAAAAACAATCAAAGGTTTGTACTCCGTCATTCCACAACATCCTTAATTCTTCCACCAGGGGTTCTAAGAAGATATCTATATCTCTACCAGGGCTTTTCGGACCTGGAATGACAAGAGTCAAGAATATATATTCACTTTTCATTGCAACTCCCGGTGGAAGATTATATGGGACCATAAAAACAGGCCAGCATGAACAATTTGGAGCAGTCATACTAAATGGAGTGAAACCATCTGTTGCTAACCCAAGCCGAACATTTCGCACCTCACGTGCAAAATCAGGGTTCGACCTATCAAAACTCTTCCATGCTTCCCCATCAGCCGGATGTATCATGACTCCTTCCTTCTCGCGGATGCCGTTCTTGTGCCACTGCATGTGCTCTGCAGTAGCAGGAGACATGTACAGTCTTTGTAATCTCGGTGTTAGAGGAAGATAACGCAATATTTTCTGTGCTATAGGTTTTCCTGTCTTCTTTCTCATGTCACTTTTGTATCTAGGCTCACCACATATATCACATTTCTCTTTAAACTCACGATCATTGAAGTATAACATGCAATCATTAGGACACACATCAATTTTTCTGTACTTCAAATCAAGCCCACGTAGTAGCTTCTTAGCCTCATAGAAGTTGGGAGGCAATATATCCTTCTCAGGAAGTATCTTCTTGATAATTGATATCATCCGATCAAAGCATTCTCTAGGTAGTTGGAAGTCTGATTTCAAATTCAATAATTCAGACACAACCGACAATAAAGATTCTTTGCACTTCAAATTGATATCACTAGCTTCCAACTCCCACAAAGGCTTATCTGCTGCCTCAAGCATTTTATAGAACTCTACTGCGGTGGGATTTGGAGCACTTTGATCTGTTGCCTCCTGATTGAAATCTGGACCAGCAGCATCTAACACCATCTCATTTGTCCTATTCATCTCCTCCCCTTCTTCATTATCTGACAATCTATTGGAGCCCTTACCGGCATCTGTCTCGCCATGCTTGCGCCAACAAGTGTAATAGAGAGTAAACCCTTTCTTACACAAATGTTCTGTAACTTTGTCAGCAGTTAGGAACCTTGTGTTGTCACAAACTTTGCAAGGACAGCGGATCATTTCCTTATTGTCTCTTACACGTACGCTTGCACGATGCTTAAAGGCTGCTTCAACAAAACTTTCTACTCCAAGTAAAAAATCAGGATTATAATCTCCATCGCGAAATCTTCTATACATCCATCTGCGATCCCTCGACATTTTTAACCTGCGACGTACCAAAATGATATGTAAATTATTGTATTATTGAACGAAACTTTTTTTGGGTCAAGGACTTATCTACCATATGCACCAACTATTTCATTTATTGTTATAATGTTTTTGCTGACCAAGGTCTTAGAATTACAGATATGCAAAATTTTATCTAGTATGTTGGCCTAACTTGTTTGTTAACTGCTCTAAACAAAAAGCCAAGGTAAATCATCTAAGAATCAGGTCAATCATTGATATTTTTAAGCATACTATAAGATTCCAAATTATATTTATAATTTTGTTTGAATTGAGGCCATTTGAGTTAACCGATCAACCACAGTAAATAGGTCAATTAAACCATATATATCGGGTTCTAATTGATAAAGAGCATATATACCATATAAAGGCTGAACTAGTAAAAAAAGAAACCAGTAGGAAAAATAACCAGAGCATGAAATGGAACAATTGTAAGAAAAAAAGTGTTTAACTAATTAGAATATTCCTGGAGAATATTGATAAAATATTTTAAAGCTTCAGACTTTGAAGCATGCTGATTAACCAAAGTAAACAGTTCAAGCTGATTCTACTTAATAAAGTTGCATAGATTATACAGTTACATTTGTAAAACTAATTGTGAGTTTCCAAGTAGTTTGCTTTGAGCCCAAAACTATTAATATAAGGGGTACAATTGAGAATTTTATAAAGTAAGGCAAATCAGAGCTTGAAATTAAATATAAGAGAGCTAACTAGAATTATGCTAAAACAGGATTGGTGGTAATTAACCTCAGGTTTGTCACTTACACTATTGAGGAGTTTACACTTAGACAAATTTCCTCTTAAAGGTGCTATACAGTATACATACACCTATTATGCTTCTACACCAAATCAGAGCAAATTCCTCTATAACTATTGCAATTAAATAGAGTTAACATACACGCAAGACTTCTTATAAGTTCAAAGTCTGTAAGCAATTTCGATCTAGGAGTAATTAACAAAAAAAAGGATTAAAATCGTTACAAAAATCTAAATAATACCTTGGGGAATACTCCTTGAGATACCAACGCAGACAGGGTTTCGCGCTTGAGATTTGAGCACTGAAAAGTAATAAAGACAACTCTTACAAGATCGGTGGGACAGGTGGCAACGGCGGCATTAATTTCACCGTGCTGCCATGGAGAGGAGAGAAAAAACGCAGGAAGGAAAGGGAAAATGAATGGAACGAAGGCTGAGAAGGGTTAACATATTTTATTGTTATATTATATATTAACAATTCGAAACCTAATAATCACAAGGATTGTGTAGTCAACTGGTAAGGTTGTGACATTTTACTCCAGACAACTAGAGTTCGAGTCCCCTTGATGAAAATATATTTTGTCAATTTTTATACATCCATATGACTAGAAATTTATATATTTACATACATCCATCTAAATATATATTTTTCACATTTATAAACTTTATACATCCATTATGTGATCGGTCATGAAAGCAATCAATTAAATTGTCAACATATGATAACCAGTCTTTTATTAAAAATAAATAAATGATACGTATCATAAAAATGTTAATTCAAATTTATTCATATATATGTACTGATTTCTTCATTTGATCAATTTTTTAATTAGATCTTTTATTGCTTTAATTTTAATTTTATCCAAGCATGTACATTTTAATAAAATACACTACAAAAATCATTTAATCATATGCACACTACAAAACCTATTTAATTATAAGCACTTGCACGAAAAAAAAATTACTGAAAAACTAATACTCACACATTTTGTCCTAATATGAATTCATATTTTATTGCATCAGTCATGCTTATGCAATTAAAAATATCAGTTTCAACGACTTTGCCTATGCAATTGATGTCCAATTACATTGGTTTTGACTATGCAATTGACCCATCAGACTTAAGTTTTATTAATAATCAGTTTCATCGGTCTAAGTCGATGCAAGTGTTATTCAATTGCATGAGACTTGTCTATGCAACAGAGTAAAAATCATTTGCATTTGTAGTCATGATGGAATTATATTTATTGCATTGGTCGTGCGAATGTAAAATATGTGCCGATGCAACTGATTTTCTGCCACCGATGCAATTGAGAACTACCCATGCAACTGGGGCACTTTCCTGTAGTGATATACAATTTTGTTCTAGTTTCAAAAAAAGGAAAGCAGGGTCGACCTCCCAAAAAACAGAAGAAAAGCCAAGTAGAAACCTTTCTTGAAAAATTCATGCAATTAGGTAACTGGCCTGCTCCTAACAGTAATAATGCAGGTAATCTTATTTTTTTGTTTATAATACTATTGTTATTATTCATTTATAGATTATTCTGCATCATAATTGAAATATATAATATCTCAAACTGTTATCTTTTATCTTATATTTTCAGTTGTACAAACTCATCACAATGCACAGCCTTCTTCATTGGACCCTTCTGCTGGTGTGAATTATAGTACAAAATTTATAGTCATTCAGTGCTAAATAAATAATTGGTAATATCAAGTACAATTTGTCATAATAAATACGACCATTAACAAATAAGAAATCTATGTTTTGTTTTATTATTCCAGATATTCAACAGCATTTATGTGAACCAGCAGGAATTCTAGACCCTTCTTCTATACAGCCTTCATTTAGTGTTCATGGTACTGAAAACTATGTATATTTCAATTAAAACAATTATTATAACTTTTTTTTTATGCCAGTTGTAAACTGAATCTGTTTTGCATACAAAAATATAGTAATTGTTCTAATTGATATATAAATTTGTTCTAATTTTGAAGAAATGAAAGCAGTTTCAACGTTCTGGAATACAGAAGATAGTAAAGCCAAGTAAAAAGATTGGATGAAAAGGATCTTTCTACTAGAGAATTGAGAAGGAGAACATATCTGAATGAAGAGAAGTAGAAGACATATGTTTGGTTTATAATTTTTTCTTAGAAATATAGCATTTACTGTCTTCTTTCTTGTGTTTTACTAGTGTTGTAAATCATGCATAAAATTTGTAAGTACAACCATAAAACTATTCCTATTTTATTCCAAAATAGATATAGCAGCAAAAATGAAATCTGTCCACAACTAGCACACAGAACAACAACTTATATAGCAAATAATCTAACAACAACAACTAGGACAAAGAACAACTTATGTAATTAATATTCTAACAACAAAACACAATAACACATTAATATCAGTACTACTTATATTTTTACTTTAGTAGGATCAAATTATTTATTAATTTGAGACATTTGATCCACTAGAAACTGGTTCCAGAGGCTGTTGATTTGGCTCTTCCCATGCTAATGCTGGTCCAAATGCACCATTCATAAATTCAGAAATCTGTATAAACCCGTCAATTGTCACCTGTGCCGGAGTGGCGAACGGCTCTTGGCCCACTATAATTTCGTGTGGGATATTCACAGGGTGTCCACCAAGAACAAGCACAATGAGTTCTTCTAGATGTCCAGGTCCAAAATGTGGTGCAATCCGGACAGGTGTACCAAATCCTAAATTAAAAACAAAATTAAAACATTTATAGTTTGAAATTAGAACTATAAATCAAACATGTCTTTAAAATTTTATGTGTGTGTTTCATTGAAAAGTATAATTTAATTGTTTTCAATTGAAATATTAAACCTGATGTGAGTATTCTAATTGTGGTCTCATTCCAGAGATTAAGGGGAACGTTTGCTACACGAATCCTTGTGTAAAACGTCGATCTTTCCATTTGACTATCAACCCCATGATGCCATCTGACAAATTGAAGAACACGATCCCTTACATTTAAATGTTCCATCTCACATACTTGATTCCTCAAAGCTTCAGTCTCACAACGCAGTAAGAATCTATTGCGAGAAGGATGAATAGGTGTGAGATGGAACCTGTTTATTGCTCCTCCAAATACTTGTGCCAGTCTCGTGATTATGTCATGAACAAGATCATGATCAGCAAAAGGCTCGCCTTGAACGAAATACATGATCGCTGAATCTCTGAGAATAACATTAGGAGGAATAACATTGTAATTAGGCATGTAAGCATTCAGTCGTGCAGGGCGATTGTCATTGAGAACAGCATTTGGGTTGTTCATATTCGCCACAACCCAATTATTAGGTGGTTGAACAAGAGGTTGGTTGTTATTTGCCATTCCCTTTGCCGTGTATGAAGTATTTGACGATTGTAAGAAATATTAAAATGGAGATGACGTCTTCAAATAGTCTTGTTGAACTTTATACGATATATATAGGCAGTGAAAAGGTGCAGTAAACAGACGCTTGTAAAATTGGATAAGTGAAATTAGATAAGTGTTAGTGTTTAACGTTACTGGAAATCAAAAGGTGCGAGTTACAGACAGTAAAAAGATGCTAGTAATTACTGAAATAAAAAATCAACTATTAATTGAGAATTATACGTTCAATAATTCTAAGGGACGCTTAGTAAGACAACCACACAGCATGTAAACGTAACGGTAACTTTAATATTCACGTCTATAATCATTTTATAAAATAGCTACAGTTATTATTCAGAAATAGAACAACAATTATTTCATCATTATTCGTTCAATAATTGCAAGAGGCCCTTAGTAATAAAAAAACACTGCAAGTAAACGTAACGATATGTTTAATATTCACGTCTATGACCATTTTACAAAATAGCAATACTTAAGCCACATATCACAAAATTATCTGGAAGAAATTTCTTACACTGAATCAATTTTGTTAAATATAATAAAAATTAAATATGTCATTGCCATAGTACTTCGGTAAATTTAGAATGTATGAATGTTTCTTACAAATCTACTATAATTTTAAAGATGTTTTTTTTTAAAATCCACAATTTTTTTGCAATATATGCATGTTTCAGTTGGCAACATTATTCTCATAGTGAGCTTTGTACTGATTAACCTCGCAACTTTATCTTAATAGTTGGGTATTTCTATAATTTTTTGTTACAATAAGTAACTTGTATTTATATTTACATTTGTAAAATACACAAAACTTACATCCTGCAGAATTTTGCAAAAAGAATTTTATAACCTAACGTAATTGTTCTCAAAATCTATATAAAAGTTTTAATTTTTATTCCTGCTTGTTATTATTTAAACAATATTAACTATATGAGAAAATAAGAAGCAACACTTTTAAAGATAGGTAATTGTTCATACTATTCTAATTGATATATATGTTTGTTCTAATTAATCTGGTAATTGTTCTAATTGATATACACATTTATTCTAATTAATGAGTTAGTTATTCTAATTGATATGTACATTTCTTCTAATTAATCAGTTAATTGTTCTAATTGATATTACATTTTGTTCTAGTTTCGAAAAAATGAAAGCATTGTCAATTTTGATATAACGCAGATATTAAGTTCATTTTCTTCTAGTTTATAATTGATATAACGCAGATATTAAGTTAATTTTTACGTTAAAATAAAAAATAAAAATTGCGCATTAAATTCTGGTAGGTGGATAGGTGGTGTATTGAATATCTTAAGCATTCGTCTTCTGCTTTCATCCATTTTCATTCCTTCTTTCCGCAGCGTTTCATTTTCCCCCAACAATCCTTTTCTTTCGCAAACTTTCCACAACAATGGCACAATCTGGTAACTCAAACAAGAACGTTCTCCGTGAGAACGACGAAGTTTCTAAACAAATGTCCAAACTTGAAAGGAGTATTGTTGTTCTCGGTAATAGTTCCATAACATTGGTTGATGTTATTCGGGAGATGCTGCAGGAGTATCAACCAAGCGAATTTCAAGTCTCAGAGCACTTTTGGAACCGTTTCCAAATTGTCGGGCCTAGTATTGAGTGGCGCAAAAAGATGATGAGATGTAAGTACTTTCATTTCAAACTTCTTCGTACTAGATGTCCAATTTTAAAAGGCGAAGAGACAAAATTCCTTGATCCCAGAGCTAAAACTACTAAGGTCTGGGTTCGACTTGTTGATGTACCATATGGTTGGCGTACCAGTACAGGGGTTCATGAAATAGTTAACTTTGGAAAGATTTGTAGCATAGACTACTATAACCTTTTGCATTTAGAAAACCGTTGGATAAGGGTTCAGGTTGAGGTTCCAGAGACACTAATTATACCAGAATACATAATTTTTGATATTGAATGGTCAAAGAAAGAAAAGGAGCAGGCTTTAATTTGGTTTGTGGTGGAAGGAAGAAAACATAACACTCCAGATCTTGATATTATCAACAACATTCCCAAAATGGTATGGTCTGGTAAGGAAAAAGCATTAGTAGATGAATATGTTTTTAATGGAGATAAGAATGAAACTATAACAAAGAAAAGGAAGACACCTTTGTCACACAGTGGTGCTGGTGTCACTACAAGGAATCAAACTGGGAGAGTAATTGAGAAAGGTATCCAATTTAAAGAAGCTCAAAGTTCACAGAGAAAGAAAGTTTGTAACAGTTATTCTGGTAAAGGAAAAGCATTAGCAATTGATAAAACAAAAGAAAGAAAAATGTTGAAAACAGCTTTGAGAAAGAGTAGGGATACCAAAAGTCAATATGGACAGACGTCCCATATTAAAAGGGATTCACTTGGTAGGTTTGCACCTCAGAATTCTCCAACAAGATATCGTAGAAATGTTGTGTCAGCACGTCAGAATGAGCGTGAGAAAGATGCAGCTACTACGTCTAACTTGAAGGTTGAACCTGCAGAGTTTGATGATGATGATGATGATGAGGTGGTGGTGCTAGATGTTAAAAACAAGAACAGCAAGATGTGTCACATTATTACTTCTTCTTCTTCTCCTTGTTCTTCTTCTTCTTATTCATGGTCTTCGTCAGATTAGAATGTTGCAAGTTTATGTTGGTACTTTGTGTTTTTGTATATTGGAAGTTTCTGTTCTGGAAGTGATGGCTTGTCTTTTAATTTTAAGTCCTGTTGTATGTCTAATGACTTGTGTTGTACTTTTGACTTGTTAGTTATTACTTTTGATGACAGAAGTAGACTGTTCTAATTAATGAGTTAATTATTCTAATTGATATGAAAATTTGTTCTAATTAATATGATAATTGTTCTAATTCATATACACTTTTGTTCTAATTAATGAGTTAATTATTCTAATTGATATGAATATTTGTTCTAATTAATCTGTTAATTGTTCTAATTGATATGTGCATTTGTTCTAATTCATATACACTTTTATTTGCGAATTGCTCAGGTCAGTCAGTTGCTCAAACACTCCCATTTTTTCTTAATTGTGCTATTTTGTTACTAAGTGCTTGTTTTTCCTATATTTTGGTAAGTTTTTTTTAAAAAATGGGGTGTTTGAGCAATTGGGGCGTGTCCTGAGCAATTCCCATTGGATATTACTGGTGAACGATACTGGAAATTAAAAGGTGCGACTTACTGACTTACTAACATTAAAAACACATAAGTACGGAAACAAAAAATCAACTATTACTTGAGAATTATGCATTCAATAATTCGAACAAGCACTTAGTAACAAACTAACACTGCATGTAAACGTAACGATAGCTTTAATATTCACTTTTATAATCATTTTATAAAATAGCTACACTTAGTATTGAAAACTAGAACATTTAAGTGACATATCACAAAATTATCTGCAACAAATTTCTTACAGAGAATATATTATTTTATTTATAATAAAAACTAAATAATAAATTGCCATACTACTTCCATAAATATAAATAGCACAATTAAAATATATAATTCATGCCACATAAAGATTGTTCCAAGCATTCACTAAACATTTCACACTAAATAGTTCCAAAATTAACATAGAACACAGACACATAGTTAAAACAAGACATAATATTAAATTGTCATATAACACGATTCAAAAACCATAAAACTCCAGTAGATGAAACTTCTAATAAGTTATCCAGTTGAAAGTTAGTCCCCTGTTTCAAGAAAAAAAAATGCATTATTAATTGAAAAAAAAATTACAGTGAATTGTGAGTTTTCAAAAAAAGAGCTATAAAATTTTTATGAACATACAATGAGAACGACGATTAGCTATGCGCTGGCTCCTTCTTGGCTGCACTGCTTCCAGTGGCTCCACTGGTGCAGCACCGTCATTGAAATTCAATTCAGCATTGTTCCAAGAAAGATCTAATCTTGGAATCCATGGAACAAGAGGCTCAGTATCACACCTCCAAGGTGCTTCCTCTAATTGGGCCTCATGCCATCCAGACAGACTCAGTAAAGGCATATCTCTAATTTCTTGAATATTAGGATCCTCCTCTACTACAAATTTTATTGCACATTCCTCCAGAGTTAGTGTATTTCCTCGTTTCACTTTGTAGACAGCTTCATCTGGTATGTCACTTCTACGTCGTGCATTCACCTGAACCCGAACAAATCTGTTGTCTCTAGCAAACAAATCTCCAAATTTCACCACAGTTGCTATACCTTTGAAGATTTCAAGGACACCTACAGTTGTGCGCCAACCATATGGAACACCAACAAGACGAACCCAGAAATCACCCCCAAGTCTTGCTGGTTCATCAAGTGCATCCATCATTTCAACAACCTCAACTTCCTTACCATTTATATTGATCTTTCCACCATACCGAGGTCCAAGTATGGTATGTTTCCAAGCAATATTCACAACTGCCTGCCAGCGGTTTCTACCCATACAGTTGACAGTAAAGTTGATATCTCTAGGAACAGTTCTTTTGACACCACAGAGAACATTGATGTAAGTTTCATTAACCTCAAAAAACAAACTATCCTTCAACTCTAATGACTTCATAGCAGAATTGAAGTCACGAGTTAATGTCCGATATTGCTCCATAAGTATTAACTTTTTTGATCTACAATAAAAACACATTATTAGTCTTACTCTGCTGAAATTTTTACAGTGAACAAATACCTATCTTAAAGAATTAACTACGTATAAAAGTGAACTATACTAATGAGAAATAAATATTCTTATAAGTTAGAGCAATCACATTATACCAAACGATAAGTACTCAAATTGTATTAATTAGTTTCTGTGCATATAATAATATATAGATATTATTAGAACAATTAGCCATCTCACCGGACTGTACTGGTATAGAAAAAAAAATCAAAACCCTAACCATAGTTTCAATTAGAACAAGTTCCATTCTTACTGGTTTAAACTGTACTAGTACTGAAAAATTTATTCAAAATAGTAACAATACTTTCAATTAGAACAATTAATAAGATTGTATTAATTGAGAAGGCTTTCACTGTTCTGGTACTGAAAAAAATTTTAAAACCCTAATCATACTTTCAATTAAAACAAGTACCTTATAACAAAATGAAAATTATTCAAAATGTAATAATTAATTGCTGTGTACATAAGAATATATAGACATAATTAGAACAATTACTATTCTTAGTGGTTTAGAATGTACAGGTACTGAAAAACTTAATCAAAACCCTAACAATACTTTCAATTAGAACAATTATTTAAATAGTCTTAATTAATTGTTGTCCACATAAGAATATATAGCAATAATTAGAACAATTACCCTTCTCAATCGTATACACTGTACTGGTACTAAAAATGACATTTTTTACAGAGAATAATGACAGTTCTATTTATATTCGTATGTATCCTAACTACTCAAATAACATTAATTAATATATGTATATATCCTAATTACATCAATTTAACTCCTCACTGGTTTTCACTGCAGTGCTACTGAAAACGACATTCAAAACCCTAACGCTAGTTTGAAGTACAAGAGAGTTATTCGAAGCAAAAACAACAACTTACTCCATGTTAAAACAAAATTTTTTGAAAATACATTTTTTAAATTAGGAAATGCTTACCTTCTACTGAGTGAGGAGTACTGATTTGTCGTTGCTGCTGTTTTCTTCGATATTTTTCTTTTCTTCAATACTTCCCTTTTGACGCCGGTTCGCATTCTATAAGGAGCACTATAGTAGTTTATATAAAAAACGAACAGTCGTGTTTATTTTTTTTAAAAAAAAATTGTTTTATTTGTATTTATTATAAGGAACACTGAATTGAATTTTTATTAAAAAAATACTTTTTGTTTACTTTTTCTAAGTTGGAACCACTAGTAGCATTTTCAAGTATATTAGCAAAACAAAAATTTCGGGCATATTATTTAATAATTAATAATTAATTAAGTAATTGTTCTAATTGACATACACGTTTGTTCTAATTAATGATATAATTATTCTAATTGATATGTACGTGTTGTTCTAATTAATCAGTAAATTGTTGTAATTGATATAACATTTTGTTCTAGTTTCGAAAAAAGGAAAGCATTTTCAACCTCTCGATTAAATCCTGCTAGGTGGAAAGATGGTGTATGAAATACACTCTGATCAGACGCTACAACTCATTATGTATTTCTATCGATTTATTCGCTATCCTTCTCACTCCAGCTAAACCCTAGTTTCATCTCTCTATCTGAAAACAGAAGGATACATTTTAAAAAAAATTACACTGCATGTAAACGTAACGACTACTTTAATATTCACGTCAACAATCATTTTATAAAAAAGGTACACTTATTCATACAGTAGAACATTTAACTCACATACCACAAAAATATCTGCAATGAATTTGTTACACTGAATCTATTATGTTAAATATAATAAAAATTAAATAGGATATTGGTATACTACTTCCGTAATTTTAAATAGCACAATTAAAATATATAATACATCTTATATAAAGTTTGTTCCATACATTCACTAAATATTACATACTGGCTACTACAGAGTTCCAAAATTAACGTAGAACACAGACATATGGTTAAAACAACACATGTCATAAAACAGAATTCAAAAAGTATCAGTTAAACAGATGGAAGTACTATAAAGTTCTCATAAAACTCCACCAGATGAAATTTCAAATAACTTATCCACTTCAAAGCTAGTCCCCTGTTGCAAGCAAAAAAAAAAAGGAAAAAACAATTGATTATTAATTGAAAAAAAGTACAGTGAATTGTGAGGTTTCAAAAAAAGAGCTATAAAATTTTTATGCACATACAGCGAGAACGGCGATTAGCAATGCGCTGGCTCCTTCTTGGCGGCACTGGTTCCACTTCTGCAGCAGTAGCATTCAGATTCAGTGCAGGATTGTTCCAAGAAAGATCTCTTTGTGGAATCCATGGCACAACAGGCTCATTGCAAGATTTCCAAGGTGCTTCCTTTAGTTCGGCCTTATCCCATTCAGAGAGCTTAAGTAAAGGCAAATCTCTAATTCCTTGAATATCAGGATCCTCCTCTACTACAAATTTGAGTACACATTCCTCTAGAGTGATTTCATTTCCTTGTTTCACTCTGTAGACAGCTTCATGAGGTATGTCACTCCTGCGACGTACATTCACCTGAACCCGAAGGAATCTGTTGTCTCGCCCAAACAAATCTCCAAATGACACAACTTTTCCTATGCCTTTGAATATTTCAAGGACACCTTCATTTGTGCGCCAACCATATGGGACACCAACAAGACGTACCCAGAAATCACCCCCAAGTCTTGCTGGTTGATCAAGTGCATCCATCATTTCAACAACCTCAACTTCCTTGCCATTTATATTGATCTTTCCGCCATACAGAGGTCCAAGTATCATTTGTTTCCAGTAAACATTGACAACTGCCTGCCAACGATTTTTACCCATGCAGTTGACAATAAACTTGAAGCCTTTAGGGACAGTTCCTTTCACACCACACATCACATTGATGTAAGTATCATTAACCTCAAAAAACAAACTATCCTTCAACTCTTTTAACTTGAAATAGGTATCGAAATCATGAGTTAGTGTCCGATATTGCTCCATAACTATCAACTTGTTTGATCTACAAAAAATATTATTAGTCTTACTCTGAAAATTTTTTTCCAGTGAATTAACTAAGTAGAACAGTGAACTATACCTATGAGAAATAAATATTCTTATCAGTTAGAACAGGAACCTTATAACAAATGACAATTACTGAAATTGTGTTACTTAGTTGGTATGTACACAAGAATATAAAGAAATAATTAAAACAATTAGCCTTCTCACTTGTTTACATTGTACTGGTACTGAAAAACATATTCAAAACTCTAACCATATAATAAATTACAACAATTAGCTTATAATAAATGACAAGTACTGAAATTGTATTAATTAAATCCTGTGTATAGAAGAATATATAGACATAATTAGAACAATTAGTCTTCCTACTACTTTACACTGTACTGGTACTGGAAAACGTTTTCAAAACCCTAACCATACTTTTCAATTAGAACAGCAATTCAAATTGTACAAATTGATTGCTGTGTACATAAGAATATATAGCCATAACTAAAATAATTAGGCTTGTCCCTTATTTAGACTGTACTGGCTAAAATTAATTTGGAAGACAAATTTTTTGAGGAAATTTTACTTTAAATATTTATCTCTCTACAAAAATAAACTTACTACAACAATGATTTGTTCAATTAGAACAAATAGCTTATTACCAGGAACGATTACTCAAATTACATTAATTAATTTATATATACTTTATAAAATATTGTCATAATAACAATAATTACCCTTCTCACTGCTTTTCACTCCAGTGCTAGTGAAAACCCTACTGAAAACCCTAACCCTAGTTTCCAGTACAAAAATAAACAAACTACAACAATGATTTGTTCAATTAGAACAAATAGCTTATTACCAAGAACGATTACTCAAATTTCATTAATTATTTTATATATACTTTATAAAATAATGCCCTAATCAGAACAATTAGACTTCTCACTCCTTTTCAGTCCAGTGGTAGTGAAAAAAGCTACTGAAAACCCTAACCCTAGTTTGAAGTACAAGAATAAAATCGAAGCAAAAAACAACTAATTTAATGTTAAAACCAATTTTTGAAGAAATGCTTGCCTTGAACTCAGTCAGCACTGTTTGCGTTGTCGCTGGACTCGTTTTCTTAGATACTTCCCTTTTGACGCCGATTCGAAATCTTAGGAGTAATATAGTTGATATAATAAACAAAAAGTCCGGTTTATTTTTTTTAAAATAAGTTTATTGATATTTATTAGCATATCTATTATAAGGAATAGGCCGGTTCAAATTCTTTTGTAGTTTATTTTTTTTTTATGTTCGAATGACTAGTACAATTTTCAAGTATATTGGGAAAAAAATATTCTGGGAATATTATGTAATAATTAATAACTTGTTTTAGTTGTTTTATGATTTTACAAAATTCATGAATTTCTCTTTAAAATGTACTATAATTGTATCACAGTGATGAAATAATATAATAACTTATTTTTATATTATGTAAATTTAAGAATTAGAATAAGTAGAAATTTTAATATAAATTTGTGGAATGGAATTGAACTCTTCTCAGACTATAAAGATAAATATTAAGTATATGAGAAAATAACAAGCCATACAATTAAAGATAGGTAATTGATCTAATTATTCTAATTGATATACAAGTTTGTTCTAATTAATAAGGTAATTGTTCTAATTGATATACACGTTTGTTGAAATTGATATAGCTAATTGTTCTAATTGATGTATACTTTTGTTCTAATTAATCAATACATTGTTCTAATTGATATAACATTAATCAGAAATAACGAAAGCATTCTCAACCTCTGTCAACACAGATATTAAGTTAATTTTGACGTTAAAAAAAAAAAATTCCGCATTAAATCCTAGTAGCTGGAAAGGTGGTCTATTAAATACATTCTGATCATACGCTACAACTCATTATGTATTGCTGGGGATATTATTTAATAATTAATAATTTCTTGTATTTCTTTTATGACTTTATAACATTCATGAATTTCTCTTTAAAAAAAAATTACATTCGAATTGAGAATTATTTGTTCTAATTTATTGTATGTGTCAATTTGACCAAAATGAGTACAATCATGATAATGAAACCATCAATCATCACAATTCTAATATATGTGTAATTCAGTTCGTTACATTATCATCATAGTTGGGCATTTCTTTAATTTTTTTTTTTTGCAATAAATAACTTATGGAACAATGATATGTACATTTGTTCTAATTCATATACACTTTTATTTGCGAATTGCTCAGATCAGTCAGTTGCTGAAGATATAATTCATACAATTAAAGATAGGTAATTGATCTAATTATTCTAATTGATATACAAGTTTGTTCTAATTAATCAGGTAATTGTTCTAATTGATATACACGTTTGTTGAAATTGATATAGCTAATTGTTCTAATTGTTGTATACTTTTGTTCTAATTAATCAATACATTGTTCTAATTGATATAACATTAATCAGAAATAACGAAAGCATTCTCAACCTCTGTCAACACAGATATTAAGTTAATTTTGACGTTAAAAAAAAAAAATTCCGCATTAAATCCTAGTAGCTGGAAAGGTGGTCTATTAAATACATTCTAATCATACGCTACAACTCATTATGTATTGCTGGGGATATTATTTAATAATTAATAATTTCTTGTATTTCTTTTATGACTTTATAACATTCATGAATTTCTCTTTAAAAAAAAATTACATTCGAATTGAGAATTATTTGTTCTAATTTATTGTATGTGTCAATTTGACCAAAATGAGTACAATCATGATAATGAAACCATCAATCATCACAATTCTAATATATGTGTAATTCAGTTCGTTAGATTGTCATCATAGTTGGGCATTTCTTTAATTTTTTTTTTGCAATAAATAACTTATGGAACAATGATATGTACATTTGTTCTAATTCATATACACTTTTATTTGCGAATTGCTCAGGTCAGTCAGTTGCTGAAAAACTCCCATTTTTTTTAAAAATGACTAAAATACCCTGTCTTTCCTATGTTGTTTTTCTTGGTCTAGCTCTATCTAATAAGGATATTTTGGTAAGTTTTTTTTAAAAAATGGGTTGTTTGAGCAATTGGGGCGTGTCTTGAGCAATTTCCCTTTTATTTCGCTCGATTTCTTCTCTCTCTTTCTCACTCCACTGCTCGCAAAAACCCAAAACCCTAGATACATTACACTCTACTTCTGAGATGAAGGATCTCTTTGAAAACAACGAAGTGTCAGAGCGCATGTCCGAACTTGAAAGGTCCATAGTTATTCAAGCTGATCGTCACGTGAAGCTAGTGGATGTCATTTGTCAAATGGCGCAGTTCTTTCGGCGTTCCCAATTTCGGGTCACCGAGTACTTCTGGAAGAGATTTCAAATCATTGGTCCTAGCACTGAGTGGCGTGACAATATGGTTAGAAAGAAATACTTTAAATTACCCTTTCTTGGTATTAAATGTCGCATTTTGAAACAAAATGAGACACATTTCCTTGATCCTAGACCTAAGTCTCGTAAATACTGGGTTCGTATTTTAGAAATTCCCTATGGTTGGAGGACTCCCAACGGTGTGAGAGAAATAGTGAAATTTGGCAAGGTTTGTACAATCGATTATTGTACCACTGAACAGATTGAAGGTCGATGGATGAGAGTAGAAGTTAAAGTTGTTGATAGAGAAATCATACCAGAATATGATTTTTATAAAATTCATTGGTTGAATGGGAAAACTGAGATGACAAAAATCTGGTTTGTGGTGGAAGAAGAAGAGGAAAGTTCAGTTATGTATGAAGCTGTGAAGAGAATTCCAAACATGGTATGGACCATTAATGAAGAAGCACTTGTAAATGGAATCACTCCAATGAAATTTAGCAGTAATAAACCAAGAAAGAAGACAGTTCTTAAACATTGGTCCAGATCTATACTTTCAGCCAGAAAGAATTCGCTAGTTACACAACCTAAGGAACATCTTGGTAATGTTACCAGGTATCGACCTTCAAGGCATTTTGAGAGAGGTATTCAGATCCAAGAATCTGATAATTGCCGGACTAATAGACAAGTTATGAAGCATTCTGGTAAAGGTAAAGCAGTGGCTGTTGATGACACTGCTGAAAGAAAAAGATTGAAGAAAGCATTGAGGGAGAGTCAGTATTTGGCACATAGGGTTGGGCAGTCATCTCGCTCTGCTGGTGCTTGTGAAGATGATGTATCTGTAATGGCACATACAGGCAAGATTAAGAAAAAGACTTCTTGTGTTGATGCATCTGCTGTCATGCCAATATCCTTGAACAAACATCCCCTATCTAAGAAGCATAAAATGAAATCAACTGTTACCTATCCTCCTTCTAATGTAGTACCAATTTCCTTGAATCGACCTTCCATATCTTCCATTGCTGCATCTGTAAAGCCACATGGTGGGAATTGTAAGAGGAAGCCAACAGGAACATTTCCAGCACCCCTTTCTGTTGCTGGTAAAAGTCAAATTGTTAATACCACTGATCATGAACATACCAATGTGGAGCAGTTGAATGTTGATTTCAACAAGGTCAAATCAGATGTTGATGCTGAGAATGATGATGATTGTAATTATGAAGAAGATGATGACCATGTAGACATTGATTATGATGATGATGATGTTTTTGGTATTGGATATCAAGATGTTGGTCTTAGTGTTGAACAGGAAGAGATCAATCTTTCTGATTTCGAGAATGTTCCAATTGTTCAGTTGGTACCTCCTCTGAAGCGGATGCAACTACACAACAAATACAATCCTTGCAAGAAAGGTTTGTTCATATTTCTAAATATTAAAAGAAATGTAGTCTTTTGGTTGTAATAGTTGTAATAGTTCTAATTGGTTGTTTGTTTATTTGGTTGTAATACTTCCTATAGTTCTAATTGGAGTTTAGTTAGAAATTTTCATCTTACTCACATCAAACTTGTACTGATATAGTAATTAAAATAATCATCTAGGTATCTGTGCTTTCTCAATTTTGAGCAATCGTTTTTTTATTTTATTGATGTTGCAGCAAAAAAGTTAAGCACATCAAGGGATATTAACATTAATGATGATTCTGAGCTGCTTCCAGTAGAGTGTGCTGCAGCTGGTGACAATGACATCACAGTAGGTGATTACAGTGGGAATCAGGTGAATGTTGTAAATGTGCCACCAGGGGATCGAAATCCCTATTTAGACAACAGTGAGGAGGAAAAGATAACATCATTGGGTATGATTAAGGAGAAAGAAGATATGAGGAATGAAATAGGTGATGGGAATGTTTCTCAGGATGGTATTGAGAACTCTGGTAACTCTTATTTTTCATCTTACTTAATTTTGATTTACTTGCAATATATTATTATGTTTTATGCAGTGATTCAGGCAACATTTGAAAAAAAATATATCAAACATGTAAAAAAAATATTTAGTTTTCAATTAAATTGACATGACCTTGTACACAAAAAGAGTATATTAACAACAATGTTTTATTATTGTATTTTAGCAACAATAGTTTGTAAGATATATTAGTTATTGTATGATTGTAATATAATTTATATTGTTTTTCGTTTGTCCACAGATGAGCAACCTATTATTAGGTTGAATTCAATTTCTCCCAATGCTGTAACCCCTACTGGCCAGAATGTTGAGAAGCAAGATTCTCAGAAGATATGATTCCTGTTTTAATTTTAGAAGCTCTCTTTTTGCATAAGCAGATGTAAGGTTTTATTTTGATTAGTGCCTTAGATGTTTTTAGTTGCAATGATGTGGAACAATGATGTCTGTTTGTTTCGTTGTAATAGTTCTAATTGGAGTTTAGTATAAAGTGGTTAATTTTGATGTGGAACCGACACTAATGTTTTCTTTAAGGTTTTATTTTGATTAGTGCCTCAGATGTTTTTAGTTGTAATGATGTGGAACCATCATGTTTGTTTCTTTGGTTGTAATAGTTCTAATTGCAGTTTAGTATAAACTGGTTAATTTTTTTTTTCAATATTTTATATATTTTTTTCTGCTTGTTGGATTGTAAAATATCGAAACAAAGAGATCAAAAATATATATCGTTCAATCCGAGGTCTTAGTATAAAGTTACGTATATGCAAAAAAAATAATAAAAAAAGTTACGTATATCAAAAAAGATGTTAAAAATTCGAATTACGTTATTAAGTAGAAGAAAGATGCATTTCAGATTTTGAAGTACAATAGTTCGTTGTAACAAGAAACTAGTACATGTGTACATTTCATTCATACATTTTTCCATAAAAAAAATTTAGTAAGAACATATGATACAACATGTGTTAAAAGGAGAACATTCGCATTACAAATTTTATTATACAAAGAAAATATTTATATTAATTAAAATAATTTGTACATCAATTAGAACAGTTATTAGAATTAATTATAAAAAATGGGAAATGTTCTAATTAGTTTATCCAAAGGTTGATTTGAAGTACTTATTAACATATCTAAATGCACACAAATACTAATTATAAAGCGAAATGTTCTAATTACTTTATCCAAATGTTCTAATTTCTACACTAATTAAGATCCCTATATTTGCTACTTATTATTCTGAATTTTCAATTCCATGCCCCACGTTGTATTAATTATTTAGCGCTCAAGGGAGCTTCGAATCATTTCATTTCGCGCTTATGCAAGCTCTCTCACTTTTTACTTCGCGCTAGATACTTTGTGTCCCCAAATTAACTTAGGTCTTATCGAATCTCTCTCATCTCTCATTCTCTCAGCAATCGGATTGTAACAATGGCGAGAGAATCTCAATCTCCCCCACCTCCGAGAAAAAATCCAAGGAAAGCTCGGATCAGGAACGAAGATCAAGCAGATGCTTCTGTTCGGGCAGTAACGAGGGGGATAAATACTACAAGAATTCTACAAAACTCTCAAGAACACGCAGGTTTGAGTTCTTTTACCTAATTTTAGGTTTAAATTTCAATATCAGCTAGTAACGATTCTAATCTGATGAGTTTTGGAGACCTTGAGCTGGAATTTTAGGTTTATTTTCACAATTTTATGAATAATTGAACTTATTGTACAATTCCTTGTAACATATATCTCAATGAATCGATTTTCTTCTTTTTTATTCCAATGTACAATATTTATTTAAAGATTAAGAACAGTTGCATCTGAAACTAGATGGATTATGTTTTAGTAATCGAATCTATTCACCTATTTCAAATCTTACATTGATGTTGTTTTTAAATGTTCTAATGACATTCATTATGTTTGTAACGTTGAAATCATATATGAAAATCGGATCTATTAAGTAAATTTTCTATCTGACTGTTAATGTAAAGTGTTATTTTGTATTTTGGTCCGTTTTCATTGTAATGTACATTATTTACTTAAATATTTAGAACAATAAGTATAGTAACTAGATCCATTAGATCTAGTCATTTGATCTATTAATTATGTTCAATTTATACGTTTCATGTTGACTTGCAATTCATACATTTAATGTTATAACAATTGAAATGCAAAATTGTAAATTATTATTGTCAATTCTTAATACTAAAATCTTTTCAAAATTGTATGTAACAATAATTTTTCTTTATTTAATATCAGGACTTATATCTCAGCCCAGGAAAGCAAAAGGTATGAATTATTTATTTTATTTTAAAATTTGTTCTGAATGTTATAAAAATTACATGAAATTTTGTATAATACTATTGAAATAAATACATAAGTTCACATTTTTGTTTTTATTTTCTTAAAATGCAGGTGTTAAATTTAACTGCCGTCCACAATTGCTTGTACAATTTTATGATAGTATTGCTGGCAACATTTCACCACAGAGACTGGAACGCTTAAACTCGACCCCTTTTGCGCATTTGTTGATAATGCCGCGATTCACAGTTTCAGTTGCATTATACCATAAGATTTTGGAAGGGTACAACAGCCAAACAAAGCAATTCCATATATTGGGTGTAGCTGTACCATTCAAGCCTCGGGATGTTTCTCTTATTTTAGGTATTTTTTTACACTATTTTTTTTCTTTTTACATATGAAGATATCAACACTCAGTTTCCTTACTGGTTTACACTGCACTGGTACTGAAAAACGTCTTCAAAAGCCTAAACATACTTTTCAATTAGAACAATTACTCATTTTGTATTAATAAATTTGTTCAATGCAATTGAACTCTTCTCAGATTATCAACATAAAGCATTACTGTCAACATAAAAAATTATTCTAATTGATATCTATGTTTGTTCTAATTAATCTGATAATTGTTCTAATTCATATACACGTTTGTTCTAATTAATGAGTTAATTATTCTAATTGATATGAATATTGGTTCTAATTAATCAGTTTATTGTTCTAATTGATATGTACATTTGTTCCAATTCGTATACAATTTTATTTGCGAATTGCTCAGGTCAGTCCTCACTTGCTCAAACACTCCCATTTTTCTTGTTTTTATTTTTACAGGTCTCAAATTGTATGGTGACAGCATTGATTTGTATAATCAAAAAGGTGGAAAGAAAAGATTGGGGAACACATCTTCTTACCTAAATCAGACATATTTTCAAGGCAGAAGCAGTGTTGGGTATAAAGAATTGGAAACAATATTGAAGGAAGTTGTGAATAATCCAGAAATCCCAACCGATGATTTTGTATCATTGCTTGTCTTGTACATCTTCACAATGTTTCTTTTCCCCAATTCCAATGGAAATGTACCGATGGGTTTGCTACCACTGGCTGAAGATTTAAATTCATTGCACACATATTCTTGGGCAAGAGCAGTGCATGAAGTCATTATTCAACACTTGACTGAAGGTCGAAAGGGTCAAAAGAGTATTATTGGAGGATGCATGGCTGCTATTATAGTAAGAAATTTACAACAATCTATTAATGTTGTATTCATGAACAAATTGTCAGTTTTTTTTGAAAGCATAGAAATTTAGGATTATGATTTGACTTAATACCTTTGCACACATTTTTATTGCAGGTGTGGTTTTTCACTCGATGTGATATAGAAAAGTTCATTGTTTACACAGGGGGAATTCCTAGATACTATAGCTGGAACATGACCAATAAATTCACTTCCACAGAAGTTGACAACATTTTTGCAAGCATTGCAACTTCTCAAATATGCACTGACTTGCTTCTGCCAACAATTCATAAAACTGAGGATCAAATTATGGAAAGTGGTTTCAACCTTGGTTTCATTCTCCATGGGACAAACATTGTTCAGAGAGGAGTAAGGAAATTACCAGTGAACAAAAGAGGAACAAAACGACTTCAACAAGCCAGTCCAAAATCTACTCCTATTCTAAAATTGCAGGATGGTGTGTTAATTTGTTTCTTTTTATAAACAATTTTTCTTATAAAGTAGGTTCATAAAAATATTAACTTTCTTATATTTCATTGAAAAGGTTATGAAAACGAAGAAGAACAACAAAGTTCATCAAGTAACAAGAGGAAGAGAGTTGCTGTCAAGAAAGTGTCTCGCAATGCAATTTCCAACTCACAAAATTCAGCTGATACAACTACTACATCAAGTACTACTCCACAAGGTATTTCTATTTCTGATACAACTACTACATCAAGTACTACTACATTTATTCTATTGACTGGAACAATTATTTATGTGTTATTACAGCAGGACCAATATTTGAGACCTGTAGTCCACATGAAATGATTGAAAACCAAATAGTTACTACAGGTAAAAAATTAACTTTACTTATTTCTGCACTTGCAATGCTTCAGCTACCCAAGTAGAACATTTATCAAATAAAATATAACAATTAATGTATGAACTAGAGCACTTAACCTAAACAAACAACTATTTCACAATATTTCATTAGTTGTATTTTTAGTTTAATTTTTTGTGCACATGTCAGCAGAAATGGCCCCAAGTGATGTTCCAACCCACTTTATCAATGAGAATGTTCAAGGTTTGCTTGATAAATCTAAGTTATTATTTATATCATTGTATGTACATATCTGTGTATAAATGTTGTAATTTTGCTACCTCAACTTGTTTTATGAAAATTGAATTATTTTTTCAGAAGATATTGACAAGATTATTTCTTCCTTAGAGAGTGCTTCTTCTGGTACAGAACAAGGTTATCACTTTTTATTGTATTTTTACTTTGCATTATGCTGGTCTAATTATCAAATTTTAAAAACTTTTTTCTATTGCATTAAAAAACTTGTTTTGTAAATTCTTCTTCTGGTTGTTTTTATTTGTATTAGCAGATACATTAATTGTGGAGGCAACAATTGGTACAGAAATTACTGAAGAGGCACATATTCAGGCGGAAATAGCAATACAAACTCCAGAGGATGGTCACTGTTATGACAAGCTTAATAGTGCTGAACAAATTAATGAAGGTAAATATTTATCTGAGAAAACTACAGAGGATAATAATTCATAAATTTAATTAGCAAATTATAACAGAATTATTTGTTGACATTTCTTTGTTTTAAACAGAATGATAATAGTTCAAAGATTTTTATTTGTTGACAGGAACACCAGAATGTCCACAAACTCATCACACGCTTGATGATGATGCGTTAATTTTTACGCAGCCGTCAGCTTCTGGTTTTAATACTGCATCTCCTGAGAAACAATATACAGGAGGTAATGAATGGATTATGATTTATTTATTATGGTTTCTATATTGTAATACTTTACTACTTTTCTTTTTCAATTAATATAGAACGATTGAACTCCAAAGGAAACAAGACTCCATCTCCACAACCACTTAATACTACTGAACAAATTAGTGAAGGTAAATATTTAGCTGAGAAAAGTACAGAGGATAATCATTCATAAATTTAATTAGCAAATTATAACAGAATTATTTGTTGACATTTCTTTGTTTTAAACAGAATGATAATACTTCGAAGATTTTTATTTGTTGACAGGAACACCAGAATGTCCACAAACTCGTCGCACGCTTGATGATGGTGCATTAATCTTTATGCAGCCGTCGGCATCTGGTTTTAATACTGCATCTCCTGAGAAAGAATATACAGGAGGTAATTAATGGATTATGATTTAGTTATTACGGTTTCTATATTGTAATACTTTACTAATTTTCTTTTTCAATTAATCTAGAACGATTGAACTCCAAAGGAAACAAGACTCCATCTCCACAACCACTTCCAGTCTCCGTTATACTAGAAAGATTGGTGTGCAAAGAAAAGAAGTCAGCTGTTGGTAACAATGCAATAATTCCAGTTAGAACTCCTCATCGGAAAAACCTTCGTTTAGGTAGAAAAAAATTAAAAAATACCGATGTGTGTAACAACAATGACGATACCTGTCAGAAGAACAGTGACTACATTGCTACAAATTTTGTCGCTCCAATTGTTCTATTGAGAGATCATAATATTCGTGTTGAAAAAATCAATCAAAGTTATTACTTTTTCTTTTCATTCAACTGTTCTTTCAAATTTTTTTTTTAGTATGTATTGTTAGATTATTGGTTTCTAATCTGTGACATTGTTTGAAAATTATTATGTTTTTCCAGAAAAATCGCAATATATTGGAACATCTAGTGCACAGGAACAAGTATCTCCAGGTAAAATATAAAAAAATAACAAAATAATTACATCAATTACTGAGTTTAATAAAACATTTATTTTATTGACTAGAACAATAATACTACTTATCAATTAATAATTATTTTTGTATGGTGTTACAGGAGGAGCAATACTTGAGACATCTATTGCACAGGCAAAAGTTCCAGAAAAACAATTACCTGGAGGTGAGAAATTAGTTATTTTACTAAGTTTAAAAATTAAAAAAGTTCATTCATGTAAATATGTGGAAAGTAGAACATTTACCCAAATAAATAGAATAATTAATTTATTTAGTAGAACAGTTATCATATGCTTTAAAAAATTAGATAAGTTTTTAATTAGAATTACCATTTTATTTTGGGATATTGCAGCTGGAGAAAAACTGGAGACATCAAGTGCACATACAATAGTTGCACAGAAACAAGTGCTTCAAGGAATAGAAAATTTGGCTGGAGGTGAGAAATTAATTACTTTACTAATTTTAGAAATTAAAAAGCGCGCTCTAATGGTTAAGATGTCAGAAGTAGAACATTTACCTAATTAAATAGAATAATTAATTCATTCAATAGAACAGTTAACATATTATTTAAAAAACTAGGTGAGTTTGTAATTACTAAATACCATTTTGTCTTATTGCAGCTGGAGAAACAATTGACAAATCTAGTGCAGATGCAATGGTCGTACAGAAACAAGTTCCACAAGGTATAGAACAGTTTTCATATCCTTTAAAATTTACATCAGTTTTTAATTACTAAAAACCATTTTGTGCTATTACAGCTGGAGAAACACTTGACACATGTAGTGGAGATACAATGGTTGCACAGAAACAAGTTCCTGAAGGTATAAAACAGTTATCATATGTTCTAAAAAATTAGATGACTTATTAATTATTAAATCTCATTTTGTGCTATTGCAGTTGGAGAAACACATGCAAAATCTGCTGCAGATGCAATGGTTGCACAGAAACAAGTGCTTCAAGATATGGAACAATTAGGTGGAGGTGAGAACTTAATTATTTTAATAATTTTAAAAATTAATGGACCTGCTGTAATGGTAAATATGTGACAAGTAGAACAATTACCCAATTAAATAGAATAACTAATTCATTCAATACAACAGTTATCATATGCTTTATTAAAAATTTTTATTTTTTAATTACTACTTACTATTTTGTTCTATTGCAGATACTATGATTGCACAAAAACAAGTTCCTCAAGGTATAAAACAATTATCATATTGTTGCAGAAACTAGATAGCTTTTTATTTACTAAATACCATTTTGTGCTATGGCAACTGGAAAAAAAATTGTCATATATAATGACGTTTTTATCATAGGTATTTTGGAGAAATCTGTATTGCAGTCAAATGTTGTTGCTCATAAAGATGATGATGTTGAGGTGTTGCAAGTTAATACAAAAAATAAGGTATTTCAAATTCACATTTGTTCTTGGAATTATTATCATTATGCTTATTTTGATGGAGATAATAATAAGAATAAGAAACAACAGGAGATGAGTGTCCCTGAAAAAGATAAAGTTAATTTGGATGATTTTGTGGACCTGAGTGACATTGAGGATTGGGAGGAGATTCCAATTGCACAGTTGGTAGCTATAACGAGGACTACTCAAGCAACAAAAGCAAAAACAAAGTCTCAGAAAGGTTTGTTTATCTTTTCATATTGATTTTAAACACAACTGCTAGTATATTAATATTTCGATACATAAAATAAAATTTAAATACTATTTTTATTATTATAGGTAAAAAGGATAAATCTTCTACTGATATGAATGGGGACAAAGGTTGATATTTCATTTGTATTTATGTTGTTTGTAATACTTTGGTAGTACTTTTTACAACTTATTTATAATTATTTAATTAATTTCACTTAAACTACATCTAAAGGTCGCCTTTCTAGCGGTCCACTTGTTGTTTCAAGTGCTGTTAGAGATGCTTCAGCTGGAAATAAACAAAAAGGTATTGTTTGTAGTTCTTGTTTCTAATCAAAATTTCAATATATTTTGTAATAACTTTATTTATAAGTTTTCTTCTTCATTTTTAATGAATTTCAATATACACGTTTGGTCTAATTGATATAGGTAATTGTTCTAATTATTCTAATTGATATATATGTTTTCTCCAATTAATCTGATAAACATTGTTCAGAGAGGAGTAAGGAAATTTCCAGCGGTGCACTTGCTGTTTCAAGTGCTGTTAGAGATGCTTCAGCTCCAAATAGACAAAAAGGTATTGTTTGTACTTAGTACTTGTTTCTAATCAAAATTTCAATATATTTTTGTAATAACTTTATTTATAAGTTTTCTTTTCACTTTTTATGAATTTCAATAACAGGTTTCGCTTTTGCTGCTACTCCTGTTCCTATTTCACCTGTTGTTATGAGTTCTGCTCCTGGTACTGACATTTTGTCTTTTCTGATTTTTTTTTTCTTGTACTTTTACAATAAAACTTTTTACACTATCAAAAAAAATCATTGACTATTAAAAATATAACAATGTATGAACAAATTTTGATTGTTCTAATTGATATAGGTAATTGTTTTAATTATTCTTATTGATATATATGTTTTCTCCAATTAATCTGATAAACATTGTTCAGAGAGGAGTAAGGAAATTTGCAGTGGTCCATTTGCTGTTTCAAGTGCTGTTAGAGATGCTTCAGCTGCAAAAAAACAAAAAGGTATTGTTTGTACTTAGTACTTGTTTCTAATCAAAATTTCAATATATTTTGTAATAACTTTATTTATAACTTTTCTTTTCACTTTTTATGAATTTCAATAACAGGTTTCGCTTTTGCTGCTACTCCTGTTCCTGTTTCACCAGTTGTCATCAGTTCTGCTCCTGGTACTAACATTTTGTTTTTTCTGATATTTTTTTTTTGTTGTACTTTTACAATAAAACTTTCTACACTATCAAAAAAAATCATTGACTATTAAAAATACAACAATGTATGAACAAATTTTTATCTTTTATTATTGGTGCTCATATATGCATAAAAAATTGTTGCATCAAAGTACAGCTGTCTTTTTTTGCAGGGGTTCACCTCGACCATGATGTCTTTCACAATCAACCCACATTTACTTTAGATTTAGACAGTCCACTAGATAGTGAAAGTAGTGAATCATTAAGTGAAGGATTTATCAATACTTGTTGTGATGTATGTGATATAATTGAATCTGAGTTATATTGTGATTACCTAGGTACTCCAGGAACACCTGTTGTAGTAGGGCATGTATTAGGAACTTCAAGAATTCCTTTTGGACAATTTTTGGAAAAAATTGATCCTTACAATCCAGATGCAAAAGGTCACATTTTATGCTCAGAATGGATGCTGAAGAATCTATCAAAAAAAAGTAGGACAGGACGGCCAATTAAAGAACCAAAGAAGCTTGGCAGCCCGTATCGTGACCCGTTCAGTCCAATTCCAGTAGTGGGGAAGAAAAAGGGCAGACAATCAGATTTTTGGAGCGATTTTCATTTTTCTTCTCAGTTACATCCTTCTGAGAGTCTGATGATAAACACAAATGCCCTCATTGAAAAGCTGATAAAGATTTCAGCAAAGGGTGAAGAAATCATCATGTTCGACAACAACAATTATAAAGTCAATTCAACTGAAGTTGATGACTTTCTATCAGGAGGTGATGTTTGTGTCAATGTAAGTATAATTATTCTTCTTTTATTATACTTCTCACAGTAAATGTCAATTACATATACATGATATGTTAATAGTTCTAGTATAACCTGTAAAAGTTCTATATGAAAAAAATAAGTATTCCATACAATTGAACCTAATATGTGTTCTCTGTGTAATTATTGAATATAAGTTAATATTTCAAATTTACAGTCTAGACGTAATATATATAAACTGTTAATATTCTATATAATTGTTCTCTTACATAATATGTGTTCTGTATATTGATTGGATATGTTTTAATAGTTGTAGTTTACTTTTATTTAACTTTAATATACTTTTATGTTTGTTATAGTTAAATTTGGTTGTTCTTGTTGTAGGTATTAAACCACATTTCTGATAGATAATTTTTTTTTTTAAGCTTGATGAAACACTGTTTAATATTATTACATAATGCTTGTTGTGCAGATCATGTCAGTTCTCATGCAGAAAATCTTCCGAGAAGTCCCGACAAAAGACTTGTGGCTCGCACTTACACCAAGAGCTCTTGTAAGTATTATCTATTTTTTTTTAAACATTCTTATTTTACTATTCAGTATTATAATATTTGTATGTTATAAAAAGACAAATATAAGTAATGTGTACAGCTCATTGTGTTTATTTGGGGTTTCTGATACTTTTTCCAGTGCAATATATTTTGTTAGCATCACTTGAAAGTTATGTATTTTGATTTTAACATATCTTTTTCTGATCTACAGACCAAGTTGATTGATGGTGATCTCTTGAATTTAAACAACGAAGTACTAGGGCTGTTCACCAGTTACTTCCTTGGTTGCAAATTCATTGTGTGCTTGTCAACTCATGATGAAGAGCACTGGTGGCTATACATCGTTGAGCTACGAATGGAAGGAAAAATTCTTGTCTATACATCAATGCCTGAGATAGAGTTAGACGATTGTATGATGGAAGCTGTAAGAAAGGATGGAGAAATTCTTAAGAAGTTCTTGTCCTGGAGATTTGACGGCAATCCAAGGTTTTTAAAATACAAGATTGAGTTTGTGAAAAATATTCCAAGGCACAAGTATTCGCAGGACAGTGGGCTGTTTGCGCTGAGATACCTTGTTCACATAGCTCTTGGACGACGTTTTGATTCAAATGATCTACTTCATAAGGTTTATATATAATTCTTCCCTTTAAGTATTAGTGTTCTGTCTAGCAATTGTATGAATTCTAACTGTACATGTCTTTACTGTGTAGACCAATAGTAATTCTTTCCATGTTGACTATATCTTCAAACCTGTTTATTAAACAGATTACCACAGTTTTAGTAAAAACACAATTCGGAAAAAAACATATTCATTTATTTGAATTGTAACGGTAAAGTATTCTCAATAATGTACTTTGCAGACCTTTAATAACAATATTATACTTTTGTTAAAGTTTTGTTATTAGGTCTGTTATTTATATCTTATCACTAACAATGAAATTTATTTTTATTTCACAGCTTGATATGAAAGTTGACAGATATGTTCTCATGCACAACCTATTGCATGATCCCTACAACATTGTTCCAAGTTTGCGTTTCAAGACTTCATGATTTGAAACTTTTATGATACATTTTTACAATTTGCAGTTCTTCTTGTAAATTTGTTATTATAATTGTGATGTTTTGTTCAATGTAATTCAAGTTCTTGGTACTGACAAGCCATTTATAGGTTTATGTACGTTATGATGTCAAGTAGATTGTTAGAAATATAACTTAGCTAAATCAGACTAATTTGAACAATATCTTCAATATTTTCTGTCACAATTAGAACAATTTCTACAATTTAGCATGATCTTCATATCGGTGCACAAGATTGTTCCCTCTGATAAGCTTACATCTTGATTTTTTTGCAAAAAAAATTAAAACTAAAACCCTACAGAATTTTGCGGACACAATTTTATGCACGTTTGTTCTAATTGATATACATTGTTGTTCTAATTGAAATAGGTAATTGTTCTAATTATTCTAATTGATATATATATGTTTTTTCCAATTAATATGATAATTGTTCTAATTAATATACACCTTTGTTCTAATTGACATAGGTAATTGTTCTAATTATTCTAATTGATATATATGTTTGTTCTAATTAATCTGGCAATTGATTTAATTGATATACACGTTTGTTCTGTTATAATTAGAACAAGTACGCGTATTTAGAACAAACACATGCAGAACATAGTTAACTAATTGTTCCAATTGATATAGACTTTTGTTCTAATTGATATACACGTTTGTTCCAACTGATGCAGAACATAGTTAACTAATTGTTCCAATTGATATAGACTTTTGTTCTAATTGATATACACGTTTGTTCCAACTGATATAGGTAATTGTTCTTATTATTCTAATTCATATACGCGTATTTAGTGTCATCTCCAAATGCATGCAGAACATAGTTGACTAATTGTTGCAATTGATATAGACTTTTGTTCTAATTGATATACACGTTTGTTCCAATTGATATAGGTAATTGTTCTTATTATTCTAATTGATATAGACTTTTGTTCTAACTAAACTGGTAATTGTTCTAATTCATATACACGTTTGTTCTGTTAAAATTTCTAATTGTTCTAATTAGAAATTTAGTCTCATCTCGAAATGCATGCAGAACATAGTTAGGTTTGATGTTAGTAGTCGGAACAATTACGTCGCACGGCTGTGATCTCATACTGATATGATATGAGACATATGATCTTATCGCACGGCTGTGATCTGATATCGCAAATACGCGTACTCAAGAGACAATTCGCAGACGTATGTTCGGTATGACGTCAGCGATATACGAAAAGACAAAGATGCGGAGGAAACGGAAAGACGCGGCGAAAAGGGAAAGATGCGGAGGAAACGGAAAGACGCGGCGAAACGTATAAACCGCGTTATCCTCGGGGATGATGGGGATGGTGGATCTCGGGGATGATGGTTATCAGCCCCGATTTTTTTAGCTATTTAGTTTCTTTGTTTTCTTTTTTTTTAGCTGAATTACCCACCTCATCTTCCATACTGCCACTGGTTGTGTTGACTTGCCTGGTCCTGACTACCAACTAATCAACCTTCTAGGGCTTGAACCGACAGTGAACCGCTACATGCTATTTTACAATGGTTGCTATGCTGGTGCTACTTTATTTCGCTTAGCAAAAGACCTAGCTGAGAACAACCCTGGTGCCCGTGTCCTAGCTATTTGTTCAGAGATTAGTCTTAGCTTTTTCCGTGTCCCTTCTGAAGTCTCCATAGATACTCTTATTGGTTAGGCTTTGTTCGGTGATGGTGCTGGGGCCATCATTGTTGGGTCCGACCCAGACTTATCTGTTGAGAGACCTCTTTATGATATTCTATCAGCGAGCCAATGCATCATACCTGGGACAACGGACGCTGTCGGTGGTCGTGTGGAGGAGGCAGGTGTAAACATGTATTTGAATCGTTCTGTGCCGAAACATATCGCATATAACATCAGAAAGTGTCTCTCGAAGGCATTCGCACAACTAAGTATAACAGACTGGAATTCTCTGTTTTGGATTGTACATCCTGGTGGACGGAAAATTCTAGATGGAATAGAGAATGAGCTCAAGTTAGATAAGGAGAAATTGCTAGCAACCAGACGTGTGTTAGCAGAGTATGGTAACATTGGGAGTGGCAGTGTGATTTTTGTAATGGATGAGATGAGGAAGAGATCAAAAGGGAAGGCCACCACTGGCGATGGTGCAGAATTTGGAGTACTCTTAGGATTTGGGCCAGGCCTAACCATTGAGACAACTGTCCTCCGTGCCATCGCAATCCCTAATTGATGCCCGGCCAATTGCCCACCATCAATTTTCTGCTGGTTGTATCTTAATATAAGAATTTTTAGCTGGGATGCTTTGATATAAGCACTTCTAAATATATATATTGGCTTCACGTATGTATTGGCTAATTTGCTATGTTATGTCATACAAATGACGCAAGTGTAATGTGTAACTATGAAATTGTAATGTAATGCTATGTTGTTGTTTTATTTATTATTTTAAAGAAATGCTTGAGTCTAATATATGAGACATATAGGGTCGGTCTAATACGATCGTTTTCATATATATATTTTAAATTTCAAATGACTGATTCGAACCGTGCAATATGTTTCCATATTGAAAACTTATATGTAAACGAATCCATCTGTCTAATATAAAATATATATTAAACGAATCCATCGTATTAGACGAATCCATCTGTCTAATATAATCGTCAGGCGGGTTGGAGAATATGCATGGTCGGTAGATTATCAACTTTTGTGATTAGGAAGGAAAAAAGATAGTGCTGTGATATATGTCCTATGCTAGTGGCAATTAAATGACAATTAAATATGAAACACACCAAAAGTATCCTTCGCAAGTATTAGAAAATTTTGTGCAAGAGTATTTTTAAATTTATCGGTCCAATACTTCTAGTATGTATGCATTAGGATGAGTTAGGAATAAAAACGGAAGAACTATTCCAAGAAAATAAATTAGGAAGAGTGTTATTTCGAAAATAGTGGAAAGAGTGTTATTCCGGAAGATTCAATGTTGTTTGGATGCTGAGTTGAGAAGAAAAATAGAATAGATGAAATAAAATAATCTTTATTTTATTTGTTTCCAACTAATTTTTGATTTATTATTCTTTCTTTACTTACTTTAATATTTGAAATTATAAAATAAAGTAATAATTATTATTATAAATCATAATAATTACAATAATAAAATAAGTAATAGAATATTATAAAAATAGTTAATATTGTAATATTATAATAATATTATTATAAATATTTAGTAATAATATTGCAATATTCTTATCATAAGAAAAATTATATTATAATAAAATAATTAATAATCAGAATAATAAAATAAGTAATTATGTTATCTCATGGCCTCATGATGACCGCATGAAAAAAAATACAAAATGTTAATATTCCCAACATTATTTTATTCATTCTATTAGGTCTTGTGCACATAAAATTTTTTTTTATTGAGCAATCTTCTTTCTAACTGCTTATTCCAGCGTATAGCTGGAAGAAGATCTTCCGAGAATATCCCTTATTCCCACTTGTTTGGATCCCAACTTCTTCTGGAATTATTCTTCCTGGAATAAATTCCAGTGCATCCAAACAACGCCTTAAGCATGAATCCTGCTTCCTACACATCATCAATATTATAAATAAAGATGTGTGGGTGTCGGGATTCTTTTGTTAAATATCATCCGACACTCCAAGCATTGTGAAATAGTTGTGTAATAGCATTTTTCTGATTTCTGTAATGTGATACTTTGTAACTAATTGTGTGTCGGGTGTTATTGCTCATAAAACTGACTCGGTTCAACATCAGATAATAATTTGACAACACATTGTTTTGTTTTTTAATTTTGTGACCCCTTCATATTTTCATTTTCATCATGTATCCATCTTTTTTGTGTTACTTAGAGTCTCTCCACCTTAATTTCTCTTCATCACCATTTTTAATTTCGGTTTACAAAATATAAATTAAATTCATTCAATTGAAAATAGAAAAAACATTAGATTTTTTACTATATATATCTTTTTATTTAAGTCATTGATAAACATATTACATTTCATGAATAATATCAACATAATATAAATCATATTAATCATATTATTTCAGATAACTATAACTATATTTACACACATATATTTTTTTCTTTAAATTGATCAAACTCTTTAAATTTAATCAAATCAAACCTATAATAACTAAACTATATTTCTAAAGATAAATATATCTTAACCATATATCCAAAAATTAACATAATTAAACTATATAGAAACATAATAAAAATATTCTTATTATAGATATCTACATCGAGCGAAGCTCGATATGTTCTTCTAGTTTCTTTATAATTTGCGTACATAATCATGTTCATATTGATATAAACTAGTGGTGGTGCCACGCGTTGCACGACCTATTTTTCCTCTCATCTTTATGTTGAATTTTACTATTACAATTGTTTTTATTTGTATTTTGATTTATTACATCTATCAATCATAGTATAACTCTCTTAGACCACCAGTGGCACGAACTCTCTTGATAAATTTTAAACAGAAAACACCTAGTTGTAGTATTTGGTTACAATTGGAAACATTGTAAATTTGTTCTGAGAAACATACATGTACTAATTAGAATTTTATTTTCCTCAAGAATGGTGAATCTCAAAATATAGGAAAGAAAAATACAATACCATATAAATAGACTATGATAGAGAGAGAGTCCAGAAGATAAGCAAACTTCTCTTTTGCCTAAAACTGAACAGTGGACACAATAAATCCAAGTTATCATTCCAAAGCTAAAATAGAATGGCAGAAGAAAATCAAAATTAACTAAAAGTATAAAACTAAGCAAACAAAGCTCGGGCGTATATTTTCAGGATCATCTAATTAGGTGAGGCAATGAGAGACTAATTAAACAAATAGTTTACCATATGGAAGAGACTAATAATAAAAGAAGCCTGAATGTTAATTTACCAGATTGAATAGCCATCGGTTCTCCTGCAACTCCATTCAGAACTAACATATATAAGCTTCTCTTCTTTTATTGCTCCATTCCTTTGTTAGCTACAATCTTGTTATAGTAAGGAGTTAGTATTATATTGTGTTTCTATTTATGTTGCGTGCCAGAGATTTAGTATCATGGCTAAGATTGTTTTTTTATTTCTTTCTGTTATGTGATATGTGGAGAAAAAGAAACCACATATCATAATAATTGTATTAGGAGATTGTTTCTATATGTTTGTTTTGAGATTATTATAAGTAATAGAAAACCAGAAAATGGTGCTGGTCTTTTAGCACCGCAAATACTCTTTCTTTTACTCTCTCTTGATTCTGTGATTGCTATTTGCTGAAAAAAACTAACATTTGGTATCAGAGCACTCCAGGTTCTGAAAGATGGGAGATGATGATGGTAAGAAGAAGGGAGATACAAGCGGAGAAAAGACACAAGTAAGATCAGTAAATGGAAGCGTGCCTATTCAATATCCTATGTTGAATGACACAAACTACGGGCCTTGAACGGTGAAAATGAAGGTCATATTGAAGGCACTAGATGTACGGGAAGGAATAGAAGGAAAAGAAAAGGTTGAGAAATAGAAGGACCAGGGAGCCCTTGCTGCAATTTTTCAATCTGTGCCAGATTCAGTTGTGATGGCCACAGCAGAAAATGAAACTACTAGAGGCATGGGAGACGATAAAGCAGATGGTTGTGGGTAAAGACCGTGTCAGAAAAGCAAGGGCAATGGTCTTGAAGCGACAGTTTGATCGAATGATCATGTCAGATGCAACAAGCATGGTAGAGTTTTCACAAAGGCTAGTCAGGTTAGTAGGGGAGATCCGATCTTTAGGAGGAGAGCTGAAAGATTATATGGTTGTTGAAAAGTTATTCGGTGCGGTGCCTGATAAATTTCTACCCATTATCAGTACAATTGAGCAGTGGGGAGATACATCTTCCATGACAATTGCTGAAGCTGTTGGACGACTACGAGTGTTTGAAGAAAGTTCAAATGGGAGACGACAACACAAGGAGGAGGAGGAGGAAGAAAAAATGTTGCTTACAAAAGCACAGTGGGAGGCACTCACCTTGAAGAAAAAGAAAATAGGGAGATGTCAAATAGCAAGCAGAACAACCATCCAGAAAAGAGGCGGAAACCGTATAAGAAATTTGATAAATCCAAAATTAAATGTTTTAATTGTGGAACTTATGGGCATTTTGCATCTGAATGCCGAAAACAGAAAGGGGGAAAGGTGCTGGTAATGGAGAAAGAAGATGAGGAACCAGCCTTGTTAATGCATGAGGTAGTATGTGAGGGTATGAAAGCTGCTAGCACTAAGGAAGGTGCAGAGATATCCAGTGAACTTCATCTCAGAAAAGGGACAGTAACATCTACGAAAGCATGATATTTGGATTCTGGTGCTAGCAATCACATGTCAGGATACTTGGAGCATTTTATGAATATGAATACAACAGCAAGAGGAAGTGTGAAGCTTGGTGATGGATTTGAAGTACCTATAGGAGGTCGTGGGATAGTACTCATCCAGGGGGCGCAATGGAGAACATAGGGTCTTAACTGATGTATATTACATACCAAAACTAACCACAAATGTCATCAGTTTAGGCCAGCTTGAAGAACATGGCTATCGAAGTTGTGGGTGGTAACTTGCAAGTTTTTGACCAAGAAGGACAACTTTTGATACGTGTAAAGAGAACTAAGAACATATTATACATGTTGAACCTTGTTATAGCCAAACCAGTGTGTCTACTAGCCAATGGGAACTCCGATACTTGGAGATGACATGTACGTTTTGGGCATCTGAGCTTCAAAACTCTTAAGAAGATGAACCAAGAGAGCTTAGTAGGTGGGCTGCTACATATAGATCAAGTTGAGCAAGTTTGTGATGGGTGCTTGGCTGGAAAGCAACGTCGGTTGCCTTTTTCACAATGACACATTTCAGGGCAACCAATGCATTGGAGCTGACACATGGAGATCTTTGCGGTCCCATTATGCCTTCTACCTCTGCTGGTAACAAGTACTTTTTCTTGCTAGTAGATGATCATACTAGATTCATGTGGATTAAATTGTTAAAACACAAAGACCAAGTATTTTCAACTTTTAAGGAAATCAAGGCAAGGATTGAGGTGGAACAAAATAGAAAACTGAAAATATTTAGGTCTGATAGAGGAGGGGAATTTAAGTCCAATGAATTTATGGATTATTGTAACAAAATAGGAATTAAAAGGCTGTTGACAGCTCCATATTCACCACAACAGAATGGAGTAGTTGAGAGGCGAAATCAAACTATTGTGTCTGTGGTAAGAAGCATGATGAAGAGTATGGAAGTCCCAGATCATTTCTGGGGAGAAGCGGTGAGCACGGCTGTGTATATTCTCAATCACGCAGCCACAAAGAGTCTAACAAGCATGACATCCTATGAGGCCTGGCACAAACGAAAACCGCAAGTGCAGCATTTTCGTGTTTTTGGATGTATGGCACATGTCAGGAAGACAAATAATCACATTAGGAAGCTTGATGATAAAAGTGTCCCAATGGTACTCTTTGGGTATGAGGAAGGATCTAAAGCATACCGAGTGTATGACCCTACAGCAAACAAAGTGCATGTGACTCGAGATATTGTGTTTGAAGAAGACAAAAAGTGGAATTGGACATCCAATAAAGATGAACAGACAGTAAGTCATCTTAGAAATAATGGTTTCAAAATCATGTATGATGCAAGAGGTGAAGAACAATTAGAGAGTGAGCATAGTCCACAACCGATCTCAAGCACAACCTCACATGATGAAAATGAGCTAGAAGTCTCTCCAATATTAACACCATAGAGGGATGACATGAGTTTCAATGAAATGGGAGATGGTCAGCAAACACATGTAAGATTGCGTAGCCTAGCTGAGATTTATAGTGAAACTGAACCTATTCAATTGTATTACTCTGATGTGTGTATGATAGGAGTTGAGGAACCAGTGAATTACAATGAAGCAGAGAAAGATGAAAACTGGAGGCATGCAATGAGAGAAGAGATTGATTCTATTAACCAAAATCAAACTTGGAGTTTGGTAGAACCAGTAAAAGGCCACAAAATTATAGGTTTAAAGTGGATTTATAAAATCAAGAAAAACTCGGAAGGGAGAGTGATTAAATACAAGGCACGTTTAGTGGCTCAAGGTTATGTGCAGCAATATGGCATTGACTATGAAGAAGTGTTCGCTCTTGTGGCCAAGAATGGAAACAATAAGACTACTCATGGCTATAGCAGTTTAAGAAGGGTGGTTGCTGCATCACATGGATGTTAAGTCAGCATTTTTGAATGGAGTGTTACAAGAGGAGGTGTATGTCAAACAGCCACCAGGTTTTGAGGAAATCGGAAGTGAACACAAAGTTTTAAAATTGCACAAGGCCTTGTTCGGTTTGAAGTAGGCACCAAGAGCCTGGAATTCTAAATTAGATTCCACGTTGGTTTCACTTGGTTTTGAGAAAAGCAAGCTAGAGTATGCAGTATACAAGAAGGGAGTTAGCAAAACCCGCTTATTGATAGGGGTGTATGTGGATGATTTGATTATAACTGGAACGTGTGAAATTGAGATTGAAAAACTAAAAGTGCAGATGAAGAAAATATTTCAAATGAGTAATTTAGGTCTCCTAAGCTACTATTTGGGTTTGGATGTGCAACAAACACATGATAGAATATCATTGTGTCAAACAGCTTTTGCAAAAAAGATACTCAATGAATTTAGGATGTCAAAATGCAACTCTACAAAAGTGCCGATGGAGACCAAATTGAACTTGACCAGGGAAAGTGACACACCATTGGTTGATCAAACTATGTACCGTAGTATTGTGGGAAGCCTGAGGTACTTGCTTCATACCAGACCTGATTTGGCATACTCTGTAGGAATTGTGAGCAGATACATGGAACAGCCAAGGACTGAACACATGTCAGCAGTAAAGCAAATTCTCAGATATATTAAAGGTACTGTTGATTTGGGATGTGTTTATGAAAGAACCTCAGGAAGTATGTCGCATTTAGTGGGGTTTTCTGACAGTGATTTGGCTGGAGACAAAGATGATCGAAAAAGCACAACATATGTCATATTTTTTTTGGGAAGCAATGCAGTTAGTTGGCTCTCTCGAAAACAGAAGGTGGTGGCTTTATCATCATGTGAAGCTGAATACATAGCAGCATGTACAGCAGCCTGTCAAGGTGTCTGGCTTGAATCATTGCGAGCAGATCTTATGAGTCAAGATTTCATACCTTTCAAGCTGAATGTTGACAATAAATCTGCTATATCTCTATGTAAAAATCCTGTATTTCATGATCGGAGCAAACATATTGATACACGTTATCATTACATACGAGAGAATGTGGAGAAATGCAAGATAGGTGTTGAGCACATTGGAACCACTGACCAATAGGTAGATTTACTGACAAAACTACTGGGAAGAGTCAAGTTTCTAGAATTAAGGGAAAGAATAGGCGGGTGAAAGTGTTAGGAAATGCTCATATTTTAATTTTAGATTAATTATAACTAATTAATCACCATTAACAACAAGCAAATCAAGAGATCTAGTGCTAAAGCAATCACACGTCAAATCAAGAGAGAAAGTAGGAGAAAGTTATACCTCTCATGAAATCGCATTCATGAGGCTCGAATCCATGGCATGGGAATCGATGGGGTGCTCTCCTACGCCTCTTCTTCTCCATGGATGGCGCCGGCCTCGAGTCCACCAAGGAGATTAACCACGTTCTCAAGGTATGTGCTAGCACACCCAAGAACAAGTCTAATCCCATTAGCTTTCTCTCTTCTAGCAATTAAATCTTTCATTTAAATGGAGAAGAGAGCTCAACACATGAGCAAAAGAGGGAGAAAAGAGGAGGTTTGTGGCAGCCACAAAGGGGAGAAAGAGAGGAGAGAGAAGGCTCGCTCTTGGAGCCTCCAAAGGGGTCCTTTTATAGAGCTCAAACCCTAGGGAAAACTTTCCCAAAATTACACCTCTTGCCACCCTATGGCTGGCCACGAATTGGGCCTATATGGGCCACCTCAAAATCTCATTTGGGTCTTTAATTCACCTAATTAAAGTCCCATTAGTTTGCTCTATAATTGGGCTATATATTTTCCTATTAAATAACGGCCCGATTAATCAATATAACCATTTATATTAAAATGTGTTGATCTAAAATTAATTATTAACTCATTAATAATTATTTTGGGATTAGATAATGCATTAATTTATTTCTATATGATCTCTTTGAGTTAATTAATTATAACGGTTCATAACGGTATATAATTAATTAATCAACTTATCATATTTCCGCAATACTCACTGTTGCGAATAAATAGATAATGCATTGTGTGGTCAAGGTCCTATTTGTGTGACCCTTTGAGGATTTATGCTATGTTAGCCATGGAGAATAAATCATTATTTATTTTCAATAATCATAAGCGGTATCTAGCAACACGTTATGATTCCCAATTCGCATAAATAGTGTACCGTTACAATATCTCAATCCTGCATAAGAAATATAAGTATTTTCTTGTCTGATTCTTATGTCACATGATATCATTGTATAATCCAAGATAGGAATGTGTCATTCTTGCAGATTATACATTTCTTGATCTAAAGTTGATCGTCTAGTTTGCATGCATACGATCCAACTCCATCAAGGGGCCCAAACAGATATCATCACTCACTAGGTATACTAATGAGGGACATACGGTTTTCTTGATGAACAACTTTTCCCCGCACAATTAAAGAGAACATAAATAAAGTCCTTATAGCAGCCTTTATCAGGAATCAACGTTAGACGATATTTATTGAACCTATCCTCATGTGGAAAAGGTGAACATCTCAAACTTAGAATCAAACTCATATGAAATAAACAATGACACATAACACAATCCATATGTTTATTTCATTGGGTCAAGTCCTGTACTATGTTCCAATAACATACACATATGCAATTAAGTTGGTAACTCCTTACCTATGATTTGTAGAACTTAATCATCACTTAACTTGCATACTAATCTTTTATGATAATTAATGTTCCTTGTTAATTATCAAGATTATGGACGATTTAGATTTATTATTGTCATTCTAATGAATGATCCACAGAGATCTACAATTCAGATCCTCAACCTGAATGATCTGTCAATAATAAACTCTAGGAACAAATGATCAAATATCATCATTAACATAAACTAAGAAAATGAGTCATTAAATATTGACTTCTAGGACATAACTCCAACAATCTCCCACTTGGCCTAGAATCAATCAATAGTGACTTCTAGCCAATAAAGAACTTAGAACAATGTCATATATCTATATATATACATGTCTCGAACCTCAAAAGATGTAATACACTTAAAGCAAGTTACTCATACGTCCATCACGCATGGATGCACAATTGCATCTCGTATACCGCTTAAGGTAGAGGTTAAGTTAGAGTGTTCGCTGTGTCCGCGAACCTATCCAATTTTGTTTGACCCTATATACATATATACTCCTATATATGTGTTCTTGATCATCATCATGTGAGATCAAGTGACATCGTCATAGATCTTAGTTGGATCACCAATTTAATATTGGGTTCTTCAAGTTTAAGCTATGGTTCGAGATGCATTGAACCATATTAGCTTGACTGAGAACTTCTCGATCCATACTATCTTCTTTCATTACTTTACAAGTTGCTATATATTTTGTTTTGGTGACGGAAACGGTTGTAATATCCCATTTAGAACACTTTCTAAATTTACAACACCACATTTAAACAAAATACGTAGCTCAATTGTATTCATATCAATCTTTCGAAAAACTAGCATCAATATATCAATTTATATGAGCTTTCTTTTATCTTACCAGATGGAAAACATATCACTCTTTCTCTTAAGATACTCGAGGACATTCTTGATTATTGTCCAAATGTGTTTTTATTTGTATCCATTTGACAACTGATTGTCATACTCCTTGGGTACAACACATAGGGGCATGTGCATAAGTATGGCGTACGTAATGAAACTCATAACAGAAGGATGCTCGAATTGTATCGTGCACTCTTCTCGAATTGAGTTGCAACACACCGAGTAGAACTCAAGTGTATGCCATACAACGTGGTTAGACATCCTTTCTAGGAGTCTATCTTTTCATGTTACTAGAACACTTTGTCATTATATGCACGTTTTCTCAAACCTGAAATCCATCATAATCTATCTCCATAGATTTTGTTTCCTTGGATTTAGGTGACTTACCCAAGTTCTCTATTGAGAAAACATTCTCCAATGAGATCTTGACAATATTCATTTCTTTAATTTTATTCCCAATTAATGTCTTGTATCTTGTACAATACATGTAACATAATAATGCTCCCACTGAATATCTTGTCTATACAAGATACTTTTGACGAAGTGCAACTCCTTGACTTCTTTGTCAAAATGTTTATTCCAATTTCCACAATTCTTGCTTCAATTCATCAATTGATCCTTGAAGCACATATACATTTCTAGCAATACAACAAATCCTTAGTTTGTGTCAAATTCACAACAACTTCCTTCATTCAATCGAAGAAGGCGGTTTTGATGTATCTTTTCATATATCTATATATACGAAATATAACTATTGCTAGAATGATCTTTATTGACTTATACACAGCTACAAGCGAGAAGCCGTGCTTTGTACATGGTCAACTCGTTATCGACTTAGACATAGCATCAATCATGAAATTGTGCTTTGTACAGAGTCGACTTGTTATCCATATTTATCTTTCCTTTTAAAGATCTATATGTTCTAGATGGATCGCTTCTTCTTGAACATCAATCAAGGTCTATACCTTGTTGTTATATATATGGATTGCACTTAAAGATCATATAGATTCAAATCATACTTGTGGAATCGGGTCTTTCCATCGCTTCTTTATTTATCAACGGATCCTCATATGTCAAGTACGAGGATGTTGTGAAATCTATGTACTTTTTAGTTTAGGCAATTCACTCTCGTTGATCTTTGTAGGATTGGTGCTTGAGGTCTATGAACTACTTCTACAACAACTTGTAGAATAAGTTCTTGATCCTAATGTACTGCACGAGTTTCTCTAACATCATCCAGTAATGAGATGTTTGAGTACTCTTTAGAAGCGAGCGTGCTTATAAACTTCTTCCTTTCACAACTGCTTGTGAGTTAAGTTCCGCTCAACTTCTACTAAGCACCATGTATGGAGTGACAAGTTCCCTATAAAGGTACTTCTTGTAGTGACGCATAAACTCCTTTAATGCTCACTTTACTCCCACTACTTCATCTTAAGAATATCATTCTTTAAGATTACGTTATGATGAACAACAACTACTTTGTTCTTATCATGTTCATAGAAGTAGTACCTTTTGGCTAATTCAAGATATCCTTCAAAATAATAAGCGTCTTATTTGGGTCCAAGCTTATCAATCAATCGAACCTTGAAATAAGCTTCTCAACACCAAATCTTGAGAAACAATATACCTAGAGATCAAATCTCGTAAGATATCTTTCTCAATAGACTTCGATGGAATTTTTATTCAGTGTAAACAATATTGTCCTCAAACACAAATCCCTTACATGAGTCGAACAAGTCAATTTGATTTATTACCGATCGAACTATGTTAAACAATATTCGATACCTTCATCCTTGGATACATTTTTTAATGTTCCTCATGGAGCGAGTAGTGAAACGTCTTTCATACTCTTTAGGCAATATATCAAACTACATGACTTAACTATTTACCATGATCTATTTTAAGACTTTTGCTTTTATTGAATAGTTTTTCAACTTTACTCTTGAAATTCTTTTGACCTTGTCAAAAGATTCATACTTATACCATATCAAATAGATACGTTAATATCTACAATGATCGTTGGTCAAGTGGTAAAGTGTCAACAACCTTTCAATTGCACAAGTACCTATAGGTCTATATACATCAATATGTATAAGTCTTAATAAAGTTACTTGTCCTTTAAACCTTCGTAGTTCAAAGGCGCTTTTGTCTTTTAACAAACACGATTCGCATGAATTTCAATTGATTTGCAATCGAATTGATTTACGAGCTCCACGTTACGTAGACTCTCATAATGCGATTCTTTGCAATCGAATTGATTTACGAGCTCCACGTTACGTAGACTCTCATAATGCGATTCTTGTTTATATTCGACTAAGCAACTATTTTACATAAAAGTCAAATACTTTATGCGAAGTCTTACATATTTGTCATTCAAAATTTGTTAATCTATTTCAAGCAAATTCAATTAAGATGCATGAAATCTTATATACAAATTTATAAAACAAGAGAACAACATTTCTCTATTACAAAACATGATCATCCATCATCAAATATGAAATGGAGATAAGGTTTTATGAGATGTTTGGAATAAGGTATACAACCTCAAATTCCTAAACAAACTCTTTATTTAGTAAAGATAACTCTACGTATTCAATGGTAGCGGCTTAGACGTACAAGCCATTTCCAAAACGGAGTTTACTTTACTTATCTCGAACTTTCTCTTATTCATCATTGTCTACACATTTCGTTAAATGCGAACATATGAACTAGCACCTAATTACTAGTGTGAATTAAAGATAGTGAGATAATTTGAACGACAAATATCTTAAGGTTTAGAACATCATGGTATTTCGGACAACCTTTCAAATGCCTCCCATAAATGGCAAATGAAACATCTCATGTGACACACGGTCACTAGTGAGGGTCTCAAAGTCTCAACTCATATATTGGTGGAGTATTCCTTTAATACTTAACCAATCATTTTTAGCACTAACAAGTGTGCGAACAATACATCCTTTATCCATAGAAAGAGTTTTTATGACAATATCAACAATCCTTGATATTGGAGATCTTAGTATCTCTAGTTGTCAATTAGCTACTCAAACCTTTCGGTTTGCAAGCTAATGAAACATTTATCTTCTTATAAGAAGAGTCTCTTGGTTAACTCACATTTCATTACTCGATCATAAATGATTGAGTATATCTTTACTTTCTCTAAGAACGTCTTCTTGAGTAAATGGATGAGAGTGTAGAAGTCTTAGTATAGTTCTTATGAATTCTCCAATTCAAAGGTCTAGAACTTCTAAAAGGATATAAGCATTCGCTTTATTGAATAATTTTCGTCAAAACTAATCAATCATTGCGAAGCTATGTTCGGGAAGTCGAGGAACGTTTTTGGGATTAAATTTGCTCAAGTTTCTCATTTCCAAGAACATGTCTTAGGAATCGGTATTTCTTCTCCAAGTAAATACCTTAGAAACGAGCTTGTCGTTTTCCAAAGATTGATCGCAACGAAATTAACATATTTAATATCTATAACAATTTCAATTTAAGGTTATTTAGTTTATGCAATGTTTTGTTTATGGAATGATAAACAAAAACTCCCACTACATTTAATTAATGTCCCTAAATGTAATGGATTCCAAGATCCTCATTTTCGTCAAGTAGAGCCTGCTATGGCACGACACCCTACTTAACTAGACAAGGTAGGTTCTCCAACCAATCATATCTTGTCCATATGATTCTTGGTTTGTGAGATATCATAAGTATATCTACAAACTTCGTCCCAACGTCCAATCCGAGTGGGTCCGTTGTAAAGCAACTTCTCTCTATTTGCTCCTAGTAAATCCGATTTACACCCCGACTACAATGATGGACTACGATGTCCGCGTCGGCAGGAATGCATCAATAGACAATCAATTGTATTGAAGGGGATAGAGAGAAGGAGGACGATTTGGCTAAATCAAGTTAATTTGGGACATAAGCAATTACGTGACTTTGTTTGGTGGTCGTGTAAGCATACACCCATACCTACCTATGACAATTCAAGGCATTCTCAAACAATCACATAATCATACACATCTCAAACATAGTCGTGGGTTTGTATGGCTCCCGCTTGCATTAGTCTTCGTCGCATCTCCATGTAACGAAACTAATCTAATCAAACCCTCCCACTAATTACTAAAATCTTATCTAATAATTAAGGGAAATAAATACATGTGATAAAATCCTAAAACCCGCCTAGGCCTTAGGGGCATGCAAGCCTCACAAGTTACATCAAAAATTAACCAATTAATTATCAAGGCACCTTAGGCCACTTTACAAGCAATCACATGCATTCACAATATTTTACAACACACAAGGCATTGACATCTTGAGCCATATCAAACCCACATCCTCCTACAAAACAAAGTTAGCACATATACAATATACATGATTCACTTGTTCTTAATTAATTTCATTAATTAGAATCTTTGTGCATACTTGTTGCTCAAGTTTTTCGAATGCAAAGAAGGCTTAACCTTAACAACTAATTGTTTAAGCCCTTTTAAATTAAATCCAACTATCAAAACAGAAAGGAGGATATTTAAGGAGTCTTCTAATTAACATTTCAATAAATTGATTAATTAGAAACTATTTTAACTAATTAAAATACGAAATTCGGGACCCGAAAAAATTCAAAATAATTCGGTCTCCAAAAAATCTGAAATAAATCCAGAGAACTCCTTACAAAGATTTTGATTACCTGTAAAAATCTCAAGGAGAGATCAATTACCATCAGGGAGAACCAAAAAAGACAAATCCTCAGATTGTGCGCGAAGCACCGTTAGAGAAAATTCTGTTATGGGTCTCAACCTTTTGATCTGTATGATCATCCCCTTGATATTTTTCCAGCAAACAATTTACATAGAAAAATACTACATACAATAGGCTATCATTCCATGAAAAGAAAATCCACAAGTTATATTCAAGATCAACGAGATAACAAGCATTTAAGCAAGGTATCCTGTTCTGGAACAGACCGTCGACCAAAAAGGTTTCACTCGGTTGAGGTATCAAATCTCAATGAAAATCTATGAAATTAATTTTCACAGATTCCAGACTTAAAGGAGAACATTTCCATTTCAACACTTTTCCATAAAAGTTTCTCAATAAGTACAGTTTTTCAAAACAATCAGTTTGTTTGAAAAAACAGATCTGATAACTTCATCACTTTTCATCCTTGAACGCCCACATAATATCCGAAATATGCAACAAAATTTACATATCCAGAAAGAGCATCAAGTTTAGAATAATCCTATCTAAAAGTTACAGGTACTTTGTATACAAATTTATTTGTTACCAACCACAACAACAGAACTGTGCAGCAGAATAACAGATCTGCGCACCGTTACCGTTTAAATCACTAAAAATTCATTTTACATCGAATTTCAATGATTCCAGTGGGAAAACAACCACAACTCAAAGGACTACAACCTCCAATAAGAAGGAAAAAATTTCAGAGAGCTTTACACCACGAAAAACAAGCAACAAGACAGAAAACAGCCTTTCCAGGGCCAGCAAGCATGCACATCACTAATTAACTTAATTAATTACGAATTCTCACTTAATTAAGTGTGAAAAACCTTAAGCACGACCATAGCTCTGATACCACTGTTAGGAAATGCTCATATTTTAATTTTAGATTAATTACAACTAATTAATCACCATTAACAACAAGCAAATCAAGAGATCTAGTGCTAAAGCAATCACACGTCAAATCAAGAGAGAAAGTAGGAGAAAGTTATACCTCTCATGAAATCGCATTCATGAGGCTCGAATCCATGGCATGGGAATCGATGGGGTGCTCTCCTACGCCTCTTCTTCTCCATGGATGGCGCCGGCCTCGAGTCCACCAAGGAGATTAACCACGTTCTCAAGGTATGTGCTAGCACACCCAAGAACAAGTCTAATCCCATTAGCTTTCTCTCTTCTAGCAATTAAATCTTTCATTTAAATGGAGAAGAGAGCTCAACACATGAGCAAAAGAGGGAGAAAAGAGGAGGTTTGTGGCAGCCACAAAGGGGAGAAAGAGAGGAGAGAGAAGGCTCGCTCTTGGAGCCTCCAAAGGGGTCCTTTTATAGAGCTCAAACCCTAGGGAAAACTTTCCCAAAATTACACCTCTTGCCACCCTATGGCTGGCCACGAATTGGGCCTATATGGGCCACCTCAAAATCTCATTTGGGTCTTTAATTCACCTAATTAAAGTCCCATTAGTTTGCTCTATAATTGGGCTATATATTTTCCTATTAAATAACGGCCCGATTAATCAATATAACCATTTATATTAAAATGTGTTGATCTAAAATTAATTATTAACTCATTAATAATTATTTTGGGATTAGATAATGCATTAATTTATTTCTATATGATCTCTTTGAGTTAATTAATTATAACGGTTCATAACGGTATATAATTAATTAATCAACTTATCATATTTCCGCAATACTCACTGTTGCGAATAAATAGATAATGCATTGTGTGGTCAAGGTCCTATTTGTGTGACCCTTTGAGGATTTATGCTATGTTAGCCATGGAGAATAAATCATTATTTATTTCCAATAATCATAAGCGGTATCTAGCAACACGTTATGATTCCCAATTCGCATAAATAGTGTACCGTTACAATATCTCAATCCTGCATAAGAAATATAAGTATTTCCTTGTCTGATTCTTATGTCACATGATATCATTTTATAATCCAAGATAGGAATGTGTCATTCTTGCAGATTATACATTTCTTGATCTAGAGTTGATCGTCTAGTTTGCATGCATACGATCCAACTCCATCAAGGGGCCCAAACAGATATCATCACTCACTAGGTATACTAATGAGGGACATACGGTTTTCTTGATGAACAACTTTTCCCCGCACAATTAAAGAGAACATAAATAAAGTCCTTATAGCAGCCTTTATCAGGAATCAACGTTAGACGATATTTATTGAACTTATCCTCATGTGGAAAAGGTGAACATCTCAAACTTAGAATCAAACTCATATGAAATAAACAATGACACATAACACAATCCATATGTTTATTTCATTGGGTCAAGTCCTGTACTATGTTCCAATAACATACACATATGCAATTAAGTTGGTAACTCCTTACCTATGATTTGTAGAACTTAATCATCACTTAACTTGCATACTAATCTTTTATGATAATTAATGTTCCTTGTTAATTATCAAGATTATGGACGATTTAGATTTATTATTGTCATTCTAATGAATGATCCACAGAGATCTATAATTCAGATCCTCAACCTGAATGATCTGTCAATAATAAACTCTAGGAACAAATGATCAAATATCATCATTAACATAAACTAAGAAAATGAGTCATTAAATATTGACTTCTAGGACATAACTCCAACAGAAAGAAGGGCAACAAGATTAGGGAGGTGAATGTTAGCTGTAATCTTGTTATAGTAAGGAGTTAGTATTATATTGTGTTTCTATTTATGTTGTGTGCCAGAGATTTAGTATCATGGCTAAGATTGTTTTTTTATTTCTTTCTGTTATGTGATATGTAGAGAAAAAGAAACCACGTATCAGTTATAGTAATAATTGTATTAGGAGATTGTTTCTATGTGTTTGTTTTGAGATTATTATAAGTAATAGAAAACCAGAAAATGGTGCTGATCTTTTAGCACCGCAAATACTCTTTCTTTTACTCGCTCTTGATTCTGTGATTGCTATTTGCTGAAAAAAACTAACATCCTTCATGTTTCTCATGTTGAAAACAAAAATTAACCAAACATTAGTACATAAGACAACCAAAATATCCAATAAAGCTTAACAAAACATACGATGGAAACAGACTGGAATGTGAACCAATTCATGAACCATATAAAAAAATAACTGAAATTTAACATACTCGATAAAAGTACTGAGCATAGAATGTGGTATTAATTGGCTGAAAAATGAACTCTTTCTGCCACAATTAGTTACAATAATAAAAAGCTGCCAATTAGTCTTGATACAATCACCAATTTTTTTTATTTGAGCAAGATTAACTAAACGCAGTTAATTAAACGAACATGATCCAATAGATCCAACATGATTCTACATACTGTACGTTCCCTAATTGTTATCCTAAATCCTTATTTTTAAGAAACAACCCAACTAAACCAGAGTCAGAATTGTAACAGTTTGTAAAATTTCCCATATTCCAATCATGAAAATATATGAAAATAACTCAAAATGATATTAATTGATACATACCAATACGTGGATTAGAGAAACACAATTTTGTGTGAGCTGCCGGCCACCATCATACCAACAGTTGCCATTCCAGATCAATCTTTCCAATATTTTCCATTTCTGTCCTTTTGCAGAATAGATCGAGGGACATAAGCTCAATCATAGGAGAGAATCAAAACTGCCATCTACAAAAGAATAAAAATAATCCTATTTCTAACAGAAGAGGCAATATGATGCACCAACACACATATAGCAGTCTGTCAGCAGTCCACTAAATCCTCTTATTAAACAAACAAACACCAAATTGCAGATTGACCACTACTTTTTATTACACTCAAAAACCAAAATGTAAAGAACTGCTAATTACAGTGAGGATTTGCAACTATTGCAAGACTATTTTGTACTCTACCTTGCATGCACCCTTTCTGCTGTACCTACAGTCCCTTCCCTGCAGATCAGTGGAGGAGGTGTGTCTGTTTGAACTGGTACCTGCTCCTAGTCACCCTGAAGCCAATGCTGAATACATTCTGAACAATTATTTATTATATTGGAAATATCGCATACCAAAGAAGATTGCAATTTCAGACAGTGCAAATGCCTTATCATCTTGTTGTTCATAACCTAGTTATCCTGGTTTTTTGCCATTTGGGCTCTATCCTTCACAAAAATAGCCCTAAAGCATATAGTACCTTACGCTAATCTTTTGGCCTAATTCAATTTTTAGATAGTTCACATTCCTGTCATTTTGTTCTAAAATTTGCATATAGTACGACAAATCATTTGATATGTAAAATACCAAACAAAAATAATGAAAATTCTATTCTTACTATAAGGGTAATATGCTAGTTGATTTTTCCTCTTTCGTGGCCAATCCCAGTGATTGAAACTCCATACAATAATACAACAGGTAATCTGATAGGAAATATAGAAAATATTAGTTGCAATTATAACAACCGTTAAAAAATTATATAGAATAGTGTACAAACAAAAAAAAAATATAAAATAATAAGATTTGAACTGCATATATTTTTTCACAATTGCCTCATGAAAAACTTGTACAGCAAGGTCACCTTTGAAATGGCATGACCATGTCTTTAGCCTATTGTCAGCACAGGGAACTCCACTTGTTCATCATAACCATTCCTTTGCACTCGGATCTGATGGACGGCTGTAAGGTCGAGAGACCATTGAAGAAAGCTGCCCCCATTGAAGAAAGCTGCTATTGATAGAGAAACCAAAGTAATCAGCACAATATTGAAGCCAAATCGTAGGTACGATGCAAGGAAGGAAAGACAGCAAAAAAAAAGGAAAACCAAAAAAAAAAATATATCCAAAGAGAAAAAGAGAACGCTAACCTAGGAAAGCAGAAAATTAAATAAAAGGAAGAGAACTATAGTGGAAACAGGAAGGAGAGGAAGAAAGTAAAAGGATAAAATTTGAAATAGTGACTACTGACTGACGAAGACAGTGCAAGAGAAGAGGAAAATAAGCAATAAGCCAATACCACGAACTATAGCAGAGGAAATGGCAATAAAGCACCGGCTCACAGAAACAGGCGCTTGTGACAAAAGAGAAAGGAAGAAGCGATACACTTTGCACAAAGGCCGCAATAAAATCGAGATGGAGGCAAAGGGAGCAGACCACACACCAAGAGCACCGGACAGAAGGGCTTCCGTACACGACCCACATTCATCGCGGCGATGCATTTATGCATTTCACCTTGTCCGTCGAACGTGTGTGCTAGAGAAGAAAAGGAAATGGGATTGTCATTTGTCAAAGTGCAGGGAGTCGGAACACTCCAGAAGAAACTCATCCAACGGAGAAGAAGAGTTAAATCAAACAGTCACGATGCGAAGAGAACAAATGAACGGTCAGGATCTAAGAACTGTATAACGATGAGTGCGTTGATGTTACTGGCATAAGATGCCTTCGTTATGTGGGCAAATAAAGAAACAGAATAATGTTAGACAATAAAAGTATGTTGCTTAATTTACCAATAATACAAATAGATATGTTATTCAATTTGTTTCTATATTAGATGAAAAATCAAATAATAGTATTGCTTCGTCTTGCGATTCACATTCAACCGCAGATCAAGTGAATCCAACGGTAAAAGCATTTATTTACTATTTAGACCTAGAGTGTAACATCTTTTTCATCCGTGTATTTATAAGTAGGAGAGATTATTGTATTAATTTGTAACATTCGAAATCTCATGATTCTTAAACCTCATTGTCAATGGGCTTGAAATTCCCCAATTTGCCACTGGAGCACACAAATACACAATGGCTTTAGATTTTAGAGTGTACAGCCTGGGCTGAGTAAGGACTGCGGCCTATGTTTCTTTTGAAAATTATGATGAGACCTTTGTAGACAAATGCCGAAAGACGACTAGTGACTGTGTGCTATATAATCCATTCAATTTTCTTCAGGTATTTGAAATTATTTTTTAATATAAGTTTAGAACAATAATTACTTTCTAGATTATATATCAAAACTGTAAAGATTAATAATTATCTTTTTCTTTTGTGTGTAAGATCCGATCCTAAAATAATACTGAATTGTTAAATTATGCCGGGCACTTAAAATTTGTAAGTGTTGAAATTTGACATCTAATCAATATCATTTATTGAAAATGTAGAGATGGAATGCGGTGAATCTCCTCTATTTCTCGTAGTTTAATGTAAACCGAACAATAAAATGCCTACATTAATTTATTTTGCACCTATCACATAGATCAAATCTAATGAAGACATAATTAATTCCTTGACACTAATTAAACTAATTCTCTTTTGGAAAAAAAAAAAAAAAAAAAAAAAAAAAACCAACCACACACAAAAAAAAAATTATAATCTAAAATCTTCTTCTGTTTTGCCCTCCTTTATATAATTAGTGTTGACCTTGCAATTTATGCAAATTCCTCCAGGAATGGCTGCGTTGGTGGTGATGATGATGGCGCTGACGACGGTGATGGGGTACATGCACAGGATTATTATCCATCTTTGCACGTGCTTGGAAATGCGGCTTGCTTGTAGCCTTGTCATGAGTGGCATCTCCGACTGGTGGACCCGTACTTCGAACCATGTTCGGTCGGCGCAATGTTTGTGCTAACGCGTGCATCACATGAGATTGCTTGGAAATTAGCGCAGTAGTTGAGGGGTCTCGAGGAAGTACTATCTCATAACCATCATAATAAGAATCCATCCCCTCTGCCATGAGTTGCCATACTAGCCCACCCGCCATGGAGCCGCCGCCTGTGCGGGCAAAGCTGTATATGTTTGTGTAGACTGCATTTAAGAAGGTATCGCGTTCATTCTCCGTGTAACCAGGATCCTTTTTCGATTTTCCAAATTCTGCAAAAATTAAGGGCTTTTTTAGGATGGTTCTTGCATCTTCCCAATGGCTCCACATCCATCTCTGAACGAAAGTGTTTTGTGATCCATCATTCTGGCCTGCCAACCTAAGATAAATAATGGAGTTAGAAATTATATAGCGTTGCATAGACTCGAAATTGACAGTGATTTTGTTTTTTTTTCCTTCCAATAAAATTTTTAAAAATCAATCTCTTTTAACTCGTATATATTTCTATAATAAGACAATGAAACTTACCATATGTCTGGATAAGCATGAATGGTTGCAAAGTCAATCTCTTTAATAAGATTGCTACTAATGTAATCTGTGCCAACTTGATAGCCAGGATTGTATTGCTTCTTCTCTGGCATGGAATCACCATAAAACCCTTCCATTCCAACTTCGAGCAAATGGTTGGTGTCGAGAGACTTGGTGTAACCTGCCATTTCTTTCACCCATTCCTAGCAAATGTCATAAGAATTTAGCGACCGAGAATGGGCAATTATTAGTGTAGAAAGCAAATAATTATAAGATACTCCAAATGCTTACATTGATAGTTTTTCCAGAGTAGTCTGACTGGCAACGAGGTTCATTCATCAGTTCCCAGGCCATTATAGCTGGTTCATCCTTGTATGCTATTTTCGTGAAGGTGTTTACTCTGGTTAATATGCTCTGTGCAAAAAAAAATATAAATTAACATATGTTCTGTAAGCAAAGATATTCTTCGGAATGTGCCTAGGACATATTATAACATGCTTAATTAGTTCTTAATTTTATTAATGTTGGATATTTAAATCGCCATTAAAGTATAATTGATAATGTACGCAATTTTTTTATGTATGTATATGTATGTTAATTGATAATTAATCAGCATGCTATTTACATACCTTTACGTGGTTCTTGTAGTAATCCTTAACTACTGAACTGGTATAGAAGTCATCTTCGCCACTTACTGCAGCACCTGCATTGCGGGCCCATTCCACATACTGTGCCCTGCCTCCATAGTCCTTGAAATTGTTGACAAAGCTCAAGATCAAACGAACATTGTACTTCTTTGCCTCCGAAATGACAAAATCCAATGCCTAGAAAATCGATCCAGAAATAATAATTAAGAACATCAATACTGAGAAACAGAGAAAAGCAGACAAACTAATTAAAAAGTAAAAACTGACTCAGCAACATGCATAGATGTACTACCTCAAAAACATGTTCATCATACACGCCTGGCGACTTTTGAAGAGCCCTGTCGCCACCATCACTAAAAGCCCAAGTCCGACATACCGTCAAACCATTGGCCGCAGCCTCACTAAACACCTCAGTCACTTTATTCCTTTCACTAGGATCAGCTGCAGCATGCATCATCCAATAGGCGTTGAACCCATTGAACAAGAATGGCCGTCCATCTACGACAAACTCAGTCCCTCGTGTTTTGACAAATGAATCACCATATGCACTTTGAGCTAAATATAAGAAACCAAGGGAAATGCAAATGAAAGAAAATTGAAATGTTGAATTGGCCATTTTGGTGGTTATAGATGACAGGTTTAAGTTTGAGTTGCATGATAAGTTGATCGTTGGGTGGCTTTTATAGAGTTCCAGGAGTAAAATCAGCAATAAATTCTGGGGGTTTTCGGTGGTCTATTGTATGAGATTACATGATGGGCATATGCTCGGAAGATAGTAAAAGTGAGGGGCCGTTAACTGTCTGTTATCTTTTTGGGTGCAAACTTGCATTTTTCTTCTTCATTTTTCGTTATGAGGTGGTCAAGAATTGGTTTCTAAGAGAGAGAAGCAGAGCAGGATGAATTGGATTGGTTGGATGTTGGCCTGGTTCGTTAGCGCCATGTTACGTTAGACGCTCAAAGGTGTCTGTTTTGTGTGCATCGGTGCATGTGGTATGTGGATGTGGATAAAGTGGGAAATTCTATCCTTTTACAAATTCTCTAGATATACAGTAGTTGAAAATCATGTGGGAAGTTACGCTGACGTTAGGCTGGGCTGACGGAGAGTCGGAGACGATTAGTTCATCAACGAATTTGCCGCTCGAATCTACTGATGACAAAATATATGAAATCAATGCAACGATTTACAAATTCAAGTGGTGGAGCTGGTTTTATATGTATATTCTAGTGTTAATGTAATAATATGATAGTACGATACCAACGGATAATTAGAAGTTTCTGTTATGGTACATTGAGTTGTAGCAAAAATGAAAATGAAGTAGTAAAAAATATATAATTATGGCCAGTTCATTGGAGACCGAGCAAAGTTACCTAGGGCAAACGTTATGGGTGGGAATTTATTTATATGAATAATTTTTATAATTTTATAAATCCTTAACAATAACTTTAAATTGAATTCTGAAATATAAAAGTCTTTTCCGTTTATTTAGTGACTTGCTATTTGTACAAAATTATAGCTAACAATATATGATTTATTTCACTACACCATACAAGATTATTAACACCGCCATATTAACACCGGTTTTTCAGAAAACCGGTATAAATAATAGACGGTGGCATTTTTGTGATTATCAGAGAAACTCTTTAACACCGGTTTTTTAGGAAAACCGGTGCTAAAGCTTAGCAGGAAAAAAAAAAGAAAAAATCGATTTTCTTTAGCACCGGTTTCCTTAAAAACCGGTGTTAAAAATATTTTCTTTAACACCGGTTTTTAAGGAAAACCGGTGCTAAAGAAAATCTGTTTTTTTTTTTTTTTTTTTTTTTTTTTTTTTTTTTTTTTTTTTTTTTTTTTTTTTGCTAAGCTTTAGCACCGGTTTTTTCTAAAAAACCGGTGTTAAAGGGTCAAGAGCAATTACTACTCATAATGCATAGGAGTACTTCAATTGAATAAAATTTTTAAATTTTTATTAGAATGTGTAGGAGTACTCCATGAATACTTAAGTATTTATTAGAATTTTATGTAGTATTATGATATATTTTCTATGATTAAAAAATAAAAAAAGAATCGGAAAAAAGAAACAAAAAAAAATTCGAGATGATATTATTAAGTTAACCGGAACTATATTTTTTTTCCTTTTCTTTTTAGTTATTAACAAATTTTTATTAATTTTATATTTATTAAGTTTCTTAATCATTAAAAATGTATTTACAAAAATTATTAATTTTTATTTATAAAAATAGAAATTAATTAATGAGCGAGACTTAAAACCTAGATCAAATAATTGGAGTTGCAATTTATGGACACAGGTAAGAAACTTCTCTATCTAGTTAGTTGATTCTGGTTTCATCTCTCAACTACTTACCATTCTAAAATCATCAAATCAAGTGATACAAGGGATCATAATTACCAAACTAGATAGGGCCTTAATCTACGAGGTATAATCATTCTACTAAAGAAATTCAAGATTCAACTTAGAAAATAAAATCAAAAGATAGAAATCACAACATAATCATAAAACTAATCAAATATTCTACAAACTACTAAAAAGATAGATCTACTGCCATTAACCCCTAAAAACAAAGTACTTAGCCTAACATTGTATCAAAACAACACAACAAATTGGGGATGAGCCGACACCTAATTATAGTATTATTTTTCACATGTATCAATGGAATGCTGCTATCAGTTCAAGAGTTAGCAACTAATTTGCATTCAGATCGCCAAGAAGCAGGTGTACGGGTAGACCGAAATCACAAAGGAAGAATACTTAAAGGGTCAAGAGCAATTAAAAAATATTATAAAAATAGAAATATTTAATTTATAGAAAACAGAAATTAATTTTTGAATGATATATTTCATAAAATAGAATAAGAAATAATTAAATAGAACAAAATTATAAATACAAAATAAAACAAGTTCACATGTCATAAAAAAAAAATCGGAGATGAGCTTTAGCACCGGTTATTAACTTAAAAACTGGTGCTAAAGATCGGATGAAAAAAAAAATCGGGTGATCTTTAACACCGGTTTTTAAGTTAATAACCGGTGCTAAAGATCAACGTCAATTTTTTTAAAAACCAAAGGGCGCCGAAATTTCTCTTCCTCTCCACTCCGAAAATTGCCTAAGTGCTAAAACCCTCTCTTTTCTGCCTCCCGCCGAAACCTTCTCCATCTCCGCTCGATTTGCTCTCCCTCTCCACTCTCCTCTCGCCGAAACCCTCTCCCTCTCCGCTCTCCTCTCCCTCTCTACTCTCGTCTCGCCGAAACCCTCTCCCTCAACACTCTACTATCCCTCTTGCTCTCGACTACTCCGGCCGAGATCTTCTCCACTCGACTGCTCCGGTCGACTGCTCCGGCCGAAATCAAAGAGGTAAGCGCTTTCTCTCTCGATTTTGATGTTGATAAATTAGTATGGCTAAAATTCATTAATTTGATAAATGCATACATATATTGATATGGTTGAAATTTGATATTGATAAATGTATAGGATTGTGTTCTTTTGATATTTTGATAAATGCATTTATAGGATTGTGTTTGATAAATTTGATAAATGTATATGATTATGTTTGATATTGATAAATTTAGATAAATTGATAATGCATGATTGTGTTTATTTGTAAACGATAATGCATGGATATGGATAAATTGATAATATTTTGGATTTATAGAAATTGGTATAAATTGTTTAATTCTATATCAGTATATTGATATTTATGCTAGCAAAAAATGGGGATAGCCCAAAAATAAAATATATATTTTTTTTTAATCAACGTCGATTTTTAGCACCGGTTTTTAGTTTAAAAACCGGTGCTAAAGAGTAACAGAAACCCTTCTAAAAATCAATTTTTTCACTGAACCTCTTTAGCACAAAGATAGTATTTTTAGCACCGGTTTTTTCTTAAAAATCGGTGCTAAAGATGTGAACATTTGACCGCCAAGAATTCGGATTGTTTTTAACACCGGAGTTTTAACACCGATTTTTAGTATATCTTTAACACCACTGACCATTAGCAACGGTGGCCAACCGGTGCTAATAACACCTATTTAACCGGTGTTAAAAAGAAAAAATGCCGTAGTGTTTGGGTCCGATTCTTCACTATACGTACCGCGGGACGTTCCTTCAAAAATCGAATTATACTCCGACAAAGGATAAAGCCGTGATTTTTTTAAACGGAAATAACTGAAAATTATTTTTTAAGAAAAAACCTTTGACCTTTGAATTTAGAAGAACAAACATGTCAGGGCGCAGGTGGTCTAGCGCGGGCTCTGACTGCTAAGTGACAGAGCCACTGCCAGTGGAGCGAGCATGGCAAAGCCACTGCCAGTGGCGCGGCCACTTCAATTATTTTGGCGCATGTTTGATGGTGCTTGGAGTTGACAAAAAGGATATCTAAATCTCTGCCATGCCCGCTCCACTGACACACCCGCTTCACCATGCCCGCGCTAGTGCCAGTGGCTTCGTCACTGAGCAGTCAGAGCCCGCGCCAGATCACCTGCGCCCTGACATATTTGTTCTTCTAAATTCAAAGGTCAAAGGTTTCTTCTTAAAAAATAATTTTCAGTTATTCCCGTTTAAAAAAATCAGTGAGGATAAAGTGATCATGAAATCATTTTTTATCCCCTCCTTTTCATTGATTTAACTTTTTTTTGGCAAAAGTTCACACACGACTTACAGCACACACACAAAAATAATTGGACAGGAGTGCAACCCAGTTTTTATTTTAAGAATGAAACATGTACAACACTAAGTCACTAAACAGCGTTATCATTAATTAATTAGCATATTTTAAATTGATAATTTATGAACCACTTTAATTTTCGATAAATCAAAAGGATAAAAAAAAAGGTAATTATTTCATACTTTTTTTCTTTTTCTGTAAGTGGATTCACTTGTGCCGTTCTTTTTCGTAAACTCTAATTACAAATTCTACATGTATATCCATATACATTAAGATATTGACCTATATTAAACTCATTCTTACCATATAAAATATTTCGAGAGAAAAAATATACATATATTATTTCCTTAAATCACGAAAGCCCCCCCCCCCCCCCCCCCCCCCAAAAAAAAAAAAAAAAAAGTATAATCGATAATTGATAATTAACTAAAATACATTCAATATTATGCCTACCTTGTTCATAAAAATTAACATTTTTTATAGAAAAAAACAGCATTCGGTATAATTTGAAAAATTACAATGAACTACATGTACATTTCATAAAATCCAATTTAAGTCCTCTAGGTCTATAAAGTATAAATTAGAATTTTTTGCAGAGTCCGAGATCTTGTAATGGAAGGTTAGATTGCGTACAGTAAAGCTCGTATAACATAAAAAATTGGACCGTTGTACTATTTTCTTACAATTAAATAAAGTTGCTCATAAGTCATGCTCAACGATATTTAACCGTTGGATCTTGGTTCTACGATTATCAATTTATCATCCGCAAAATCGAAAGGACATGCGCTGCATTAGGCCGCGTCCGACCCAATTAACTACTTGAGTAGTTTCTGCTGTCGGTGTCGGGACGCTATAGTAGGAGTGGCTAATAGGCAATGCCGCAAATGGACAAAATTTAGAATTTCAACATGCAAAAAACTCCGTGCCACAACCCGCAACATGTTAACTACGAGAAACGGAGGGCAGAGAGTACTGTGTTTAAGAAACGAGACGGTATGGGATCCCATGCGGAAGATGAGGCAAGTTTGCTATCCTCAATACTAACCCCTTTAGGCCTTAATTTAACACAAATCAGCATACGGAACTCAACATGCAGATGGCTGCATAGTTTGCACTATTTAAAAGGGTTAATTTGATTGGTTTGATGTTGGCAGGTTCGTTAGTCGGTTAATGTGATGTTAGTGCTTTGAATGGGTCTGTTTTGTGTGCATGTGGGGTAGAACAAAGAGGAAACTTTTATTATCCTTTACAAATCTTAAGATAACGAAATGGTTCTTGAATACAATATCACGTTGGAGGCTACGCCGAGTCGCTGACGTCAGGCATTACTGCATTAGGCTAACAGAATGGTTCGTTCTAGTATTTACCACTTTACTCGACGGGTCAGACCCAACCCGGACCAAATCCAGACTGAACTGGGACCAATTCGGATAAGACTAGGACCGGACTTGGAGCGAGGGGTAAGCCCGGTCTAGTTCAAACATGAATTTGGGCCGAGATTTTCACAAAAAAAAAAAAAAAAAAAAAAAAAAAAAAAAAAACCTGAAGTAGGCCCCCCTCTCCTTACGAAATCGGGAGTAAACCGGCTGGACTGTCAAATCCGTCCTAATTCGCCCTAAACTCGTCCCAAATCCATACATGTATGAATTACTTATAAATGAATAACTACATACCAAAATATATTTAAAATGAATTACTTATAAATTTCATTAATGGGTTAAATTTCATTAAAAATTAATTATTCCGTAACTTCTAAAAGAGTCGAACTCATGGGTTCAAATTCACCAACAGTTTTCACAATTGTTAAAATAAATTTTAAAATTTAAATTCTGATCTTTTTACATGAAATCTATATTAAAATTCACCAATATCTGAACGCTAACCCAACCCGACATACGGATGCTTGCACAGTTTGGACCATTTAGAATTTCAACCGAAGCAAATTAACGAGAAACGTTGCGCGAGTATTTTATAAAACAAAAAGTGTATTTATCATTGTTTAATTTTTTATTTAATTTTTATTTTTAAATTATTTTTACATAAATTTACTAATATTGTCAAATGATTAGTAAATTTATGTAAACGTAACATTAATAAGTTGCAAACGTAACACGTGCTCAAAGGAAAGCTGATATTACTGCAGATAGATGACCCGGCCATTTTTATTTTGGCAATTCTTTTTTTAGATATTAATTTTATTTTGACAATTCATTCTCTATCTTTTCTTTTTAAAATGATATCAATCGGAAGTGGCACGCCGTCTGTGGGATTCACATCGTTAAAAGCCGGGCTATGCTGGCGATGGGTGTGGATTTAAATTTTCTATAATTTGATATACCCCAAATTATGTGTTTAATTTTCTATTTTTTAAATCATTTCAAACTTAATTTGAAAATATTATTAAAATGATTTAGTTAACCTATCATTAATGATTAAGTTAATCTATCATTTTAGACTGAAATAATTGTTTCTTAATTTCATTAATCAATACTTAATATGACGAAAAGATATCGGGAATGTAGTTTAAAAATTCTGTGTTCACAAAACTCGCGAAAGTGGGTGGGATGAGAAAATAAAAGAAAAATAAAAGGAAAAGGTTTCATCCAGTATGTCCCCTCCTGGATTCTCAGAAGTTCATTAAAATACTTGTGATTTGTATCATGAATTTTTTGTTGGAAGGAATAATTTTCATTTCTCATCACTTGGAAACACCTTCAGTGCGATCATATTATTAGAAGAGACCATGTACTGACTCAGAATAGTCAAGCTTAGTTAGAGATATATTTACTGGCACGAAATCCTTTCTGATATAGACAGAGATGAATTTTTATATTGCTCTGCTGATTCAACAAACTCAACTAAAATGGATTCTTTATTTTTCAGGAAATGCTTCTATTGCTTCTGCCTCTATTAAATTCAGCCTCGTATAAAGTTCATTTTTGAGGAAACTTTTATACTGCTCTGCACTTCATTCAATCTCATCAGCCTCGTATAAAGTCGCACAAAGTGTTTGGAGGCCATTTGGTGCTGTTCTCTTCTTGTCAGATTTGCTGTTTTGAAGTCAGATTCAATCTCATCTTTTTAAAATCACCAGTCGTCTTTGGTTTCGGCACAAATTTCAGTATCATCAGGGTAGATCCAGCACTAGTTCCTGCAACCTTTGAGCTGTCAGAAATACGCGCATGTAAAGGTATCAGTTGGCTTTCCAATGGATGAGCTCTTCAGGTACAGGCCATTTGAATTATGAAAAGCACTGGATTTAATTAAGGCCTCATCTTGTTCATCCAACTCTTCACATGAATTTTCCTCCTTTTGTTGGGTTGAAATGAAGGCTTAGCAGTCTCCAGCATATCCTCAAGGAAGTCGTTTTGAAGACTGCGAGAGCGGACCCATGCGTCAGGATTGAAGACAGAGATGGACTCATATACCTGGTACTTAACATGGTTAGAGAATTTATGCTGGTTTCTTATCCGTGTCCAAGGAAACTTATCAGGTTTGGATCATGAGTTTATCTGAATATATCCCGGGAACCTAGCTTGTAAGTTGTGACATTTTTTTTTTAAATAAAGTTTCTAACACAATTGATTTTTTTTTTTTAAGGCAAAATGCGTTCTCGAAATTTTTTTTTCTAAATTGTAAGGTATGAATGAGTTAAATACTGGATACATTTAGGAAAAAACCAGCAAAAGTTTTAGGCATTTATAAGCCAATATCTTAATAGATTGCATTTTCTATCCAAATTTCATTAAAAATGCTATTAAAATAAGATTATTATGATGCATACTTTGTTATATTCTATATTACATTTGTTATGCCATTGAGACGCCTCTTAGGCGATTTTTTGGCGATTGCCATCTCTCCTGTAGAATCCAAAAATTGCTAAAATTCCTCAAAAACTTTCGAGAAATCCACAAAATTCTTCCGATTCTGCATGGAGAAAGGACTAATGGAGAGGTTTGAGGCGGTGGTGGGGCGCCTAGAAACGGCGATCGTCGGTTCATCTATCTCCTTCTCGGAGCGGGTGCTCGAGAGGGATTTTTTACGAGAGGCGACAGATCCGACTATCGACGAGCTCTTGACTAGACTACTACATCGTGTAGGCATTGCAGCAGAGAAATTTAGCAGGGAGGTTCTGGAAGCCATGGAGATGTTGGAGAAGGCATTTGGAAAGAAGGAGGTGATGCAGAGACAGATCAAATCCATTCCGATCCAGAGGTGGCAGCGAGTGGGAGAAATAGGATGTGTGGTAGATCAACCTGACTATAGAAGCCTGGTAAAGCAAAAGATCCAATCGCTCAAAGCTTCATCTCTTGCATCTCCGATCTGTTTTCGTTGTGAGAATATTGGACATCTTGCAAGGCAATGTCCCAACAAGGTGATTTGTTTTGTTTGCAATAGATTGGGGCATCGTGCTGCCCAATGTAGAACCATCAAATTTTGTACTGGCAATACATATCCGGGGGCTGAGATAAAGAGAGTTAGAGAAGACAATACCAGTCTTGATGTGAATATGTCTCAACATAGTATAGGCACCAATTTTGATACTGGCCACAATCAATTAGTGTCTGGATATGTAGACCAAAACATTGTGAGAGGCATAACAAAAACCAAATCAAACATCCCTATACTAGCACACAAAATAGAGTGCATAGAGCATAGAGTTGAAAAAGAAGAGCAAGTGGATAGCATGTATGAGGAAGGAGCCAGTAGGTCTAGTTCTAGTTCCACTGAAAGAAGTAGAAGGTCTTTGTCAAAAGCTGATACAATCAATGAAGAAGGTGTAGGATGGCAACCACAAGCAATGCAGGAGGGCAACTGCAAGTTTGTGGAAAATGAAAGTGATTTACAGCATTTCAATTTAGGTGCTGGGGACAAAGGAAACATACCTTTTTCGGGTCAAACACAGACTTGTACAATACCAGGGGTAGTAGTAACAAACTGAAGAAGGATGAGGTTCAGAGTATTGATCATTTGAAAAAAAGATATACATGAAATGGAAGTTGAGGAGTTGGAAATAGAAGACGGGAACAAGTACACCACCACAGTTCATAATGTTAGAATAAGTGATGAGGAATCAAAGGGTGCTGCTGGCAAAACATTGAACAACTAGTTTGCTGGTAAAATATCAAGGGAAACAATAAACATGGTAGAACAAGAAATAGCTATTTATTTATAGAGGCTTTAGCCCACTCTGTAAATTAGAGTTTATCCCTCTTTTACTTATTTATCTACTTACGGCTCGTTTGGATGGGTTGGAATTAGGCTAGGAATAGCTAATCCGGGACTAAATTTGAGGAAAAACACTATTTACGGAACTAGTAGGAAGAGTACTATTCCGGGACTAAGAATGTTGTTTGGATGGTGAGTTTAGGAATAGCGTTGGGAAGTGTGAAAAGTAGAGAGAAAAGTGTTGTTGGGAAGAGTGTTGTTGGAAATTGTGTTAGTCCTGGGATTAGCTAATTCTGAAATTGGTAATTGCGTTTGGATGAAAAATTTAGTCCCGGAATAGGCTATTCCTGCGATTAGCCTATTCCCATGTGTTCCAAACGAGCCCTTATTTATAGCTACCTAATCTGCGTCCAGCGGGAATTGAGGATAACGGCGGAGTCACTGACCATCTGTGCTGGACTCCATGTTCTAGTACAGTAGGTAGTTAAGAAGAGGTTATTAGATGACTTAGTGAGAGTTTATCTTTAGTTTTACTCAGTGCTTGTATTTTTTATGTTTTCTGTTGAGATGCTTCAGAGTTGGAGTATATATGGCGATTTTTATGTTTTCTGTTGAGATGCTTCAGAATTGGAGTATATAGGGAGATTTGGGTTAGAAAATAGATAGCTGTAGTTGGTTGTAGAATTTTTTTAGGAATTGTAATACTTTGTTTCTGTAATGGAAACGGACCCAATGGCCTTTTCTCAAAAATACATTTGTTATGTCTGCCTCAATTTTTTTATTGCAATTTCCTATCGAAATCAATATAACAGTTTCCATAAATTCAGATTATTTTTGACGCTCTGAAAAAGAGAAATGCCCGTTTTACAAATGTAACTTACACAAATTGGCAAAAAATAATAGATTTATAAAAATAAATGGGATAAATAATACTTAAAGATATCCCAATAGTGAATAGATGGCCCAACAGTATACAGATAGTTGATCAGAAATTTATTTAGTCGTATATAAGGATTGAATGACTGAAATATTCAAATATGTTATCACAACAAAAAAAATAAAATAAGATAATAATAATAATAATAATAATAATAATAATAATAATAATAATAATAATAATAAAATGTGGGGTCCGATTGGCTTCAGCCTTCAGACTCTCCTCCCTATTGTCGCTAACTTTCTAACTACATGCGTAATCCCTTCGCCTCTTGGGCTTGTGTATTATAAGAATTGATTGATAAATTGAGATACATTTATTTCTATGTAGCTGCATTTAATTCGATCTAATCTAATATCTAATAAATTCAGTCTATTTGATCTGATCTGCAACAATTCTGTTAACTATACCATAATTAATCTAATCCACGGTGATAATTTCTATATGATACTTGCATACCACTTATGGTGTTTAAGATACGCCAATTTCGGCTTATAACACTTCGCAACTTTTATATATATTTTTTATCCATAATTTACAAAAAGCACAACTCAAATTTGAAACAAATATTGGTATCAAACTATAAATGATCAAAATTAAACAAAAGGGCAAGTTTTCACCGCCCCTCCCCCCCCCCCCCCCCCCCCCCCCCCCCCCACCCACCCCCAACACACACACACACACCCTTTCTTCGCTATGTAACATTACTCAAGTTTTGTGATGGAATGTGCCCAAATATAATAATCCATAAAAGGGAAAAGAAAAGAAAAAAATTTCCAACCTCAACTCAAATTCATCAGGATATCTAAAAGAAAGGAATCGATTGTTAAAGATTTTATAATTTAAAATCCCTTTTTGCTGGCTATCGAAATAAGATCCTACAACTTTTCGTATACATGACTTATAGAAATATCAAATTCATTGACAAAATTTATATTTTTAGATAAGATTTTAAAAAAATTGCACAGTTTGAAATTACCATTTTTAATTGTTTATCTTTACAACTTACAACAGATATGTAGCCCAAGGTGTACATTTTGGTCTCACTGCCCACTCCAGTTGACAAATTAGGGGTATTCCGAGCCCATTGGCCATTCAGCCTATTATCTAGACACACTCACACTCACATAGTGGGATTTTTCCGAAAGGGCCTAAATTTCTTTTGAAATTTCTAAAAGGGCCCCGCATATTCAATATCTTCCAAAGGAGCCAACGTTCACCATATCTCCATGTGACTATACTATTTTGTCTTTTCAAATTAAACGTCCATACATCTGCCAAATTTAAAATTTTGTATGGACTAATTGAAGTACCGATTAAATTCTATAAAAAAAAGCATCTACCGAAATAATTACATATTTCTTAACATATGGACATAAGTCATGAACCATGCAAACTTCAATGTTGAGTAAAACAAATAATTTTTTAATTAAATTTATTGATGAACACTTTTAAGTACAAATATGTTATCACCAATCAAATTAAATTTTTTCAATTTTATCCTTCTAAATAATATCAATCTATTTTAGCAATTATTATTTTATTTGGTATCCTAAGTACGTAACTAGTTATTAGTTCCTAGCTTTCTATACAATTATTACGTACATGGAATTTGATGTGGTTGTAAATAAAAAATAAATCAAATATTTTTTGTAATCTTTTATTAAAAAATAAAAGCCTCTTATCAAAATGTTTGACCTAATATATACTTGGCACGACACACATGCAGGTTAGCACCATAACATATTTACCGAATTAACACGATATGCGTGTGTTGACGTGTCGTGTCAAAGTCGTGTCATATTGAAGACTTTTGAGTATTGACATGTCTTAACACGAAATGAGTTGACACATGACACGACACGATACGCAACACAACTAAATTAAACGGGGCCTATCCTATCTTGATATTTATTAATAACTTATTAAAGTAAAATGAGTTCATATTATAAATCCAATAATACTTTTTAAATAATTAAATTTACTGTAAATATATAAAGTAAAATAAATTCCTACACTTTGCTACAATTCTTAACAATTTTTTTTCCCATATTTTAAATAGTTTTTAATAATTTTTAAGTAAAAATTAAAATAATTTCTGACACGTTTAACAAGTCGTGTCATGTCATGTCATGTTCACATGTCGTACGAGATGTGTCGTGCCATTAAGCGTGTCGTGTTAGTCAATTTCTTCTCTTGACACGATATGACACGTTGAAAATATTCATTTGTATCAACACGACACGACCTGAGTCCTAACACGCATGTACTTGACAAGACACGACGCGACACATTTGCAATACCTTAATTGAAGGCATAATATGAGTTCAAAAAATATTAAATATTATTGTAAATTCAAATAATGGCACATTACAAGTTCAACTAATGCAGAAGGCAAGATCGCAGTTACACATTATAATTATAATTTTAGTAGATGCAAATGTGCACTTTATTAAATGGCTACTATATAGTCGCACAATTGATAAAAAGAAAATATTTTTTATAAATAAGATGTGGACGGTAATCAATTAACAATTTTAATTGGTGCAAACTAATTTTGAATTCGGCAGATGCATGAATGTTTAATTTGGAAAGACAAATAGAATAGGCACATGGAGATATGGTGAACCGTCGGCTCCTTTGGAAGATATTGAATGTGCGGGGCCCTTTTAGAAATTTCAAATGGAATTTAGGCTCTTTCGGAAAAAACCCCCCACATAGTCGTTGCGAGGTTTAATTGATCCAATCTTTAGTACGGTTCTAATTCCCATTCAGTGCTTAACACATTTCGGTAAAAATTTAGTTAATTTACTATTATTCCTGCTCCAATCACATGTATTATCATCGAAAATTATAGTTTACTGATGGTAAATATCAGAATATCGTCAGTTTCTCTCTCTCTCTCTCTCTTTTTTCCCCTTCATGCAGAAATTTTTGTGGGTGGGCAAACGTCAAACTCAAACGTGCCAATCATTTGTAAGGTTCCCATAAAGGAAACACGAAAAAAAAGTAGGATCCGATCTTAAATATTTTGTAACAAGCTTATTAATGTCCATCTCAAAAAAAGTTCAATTATAATAGTATAAAACACTACAAACGATTAAATTTGTAAATTAAATAGAATAAGAACTTGAGACCGTTTCAACATTACGAGCCTTCCTCCATTCTAAGTAATCTTTTATTGCAATCAGAATAAACAGAATTCAATCTAGAACATGAATTCTAACATCGAGAACATTGGAATTTATATTACAAAAAAAAAAAAAAAAAAGAGTTGCCTATTGACTAACTCCGTAAAAATGTCTCGAAAATGATATACACTATGAAAGAAAAGCAAAGCTACCAATTGTGTAACCCCAAAAAAGAGCAGTACTTTACCAGGCACACCTGCTGTAATTATATACCAGAAGAATCAAATAACAACAGTAGTGTTTGAACAATCAAGGCTGCGACGACACTTCGGGGACTCCTCAAAACTAGACACCCCAAAAGATGCCAATATCGGGCCGAGATTGAAATTAATCTCTGTTTCACTTGCTCGATCGACTTCGGAGACTCCAATCCAGATAAAGAGAACCTTGACACTGATTCCATTCAAATTGTTGAGCGTGCTTGTGTCGATATAACCTGAAATCTTCTGATCGTACCGAGCCAAGTACTTCTTTGCCACCTTGAACTCGCAATCGCTTTTAAAATACACCTCAAAATAGCCATCGCTTTGGAGGAGGTAGCCCGTGACACCCTCCGGGAGGATGCCTCTTGGAAAATTGTATTTCTCTAGCATGTCGTATGCAGATGGCTCGCCTGATGGTGATTCAGCAATGGTTTGTGAGTTGGAGAGGAAGAGAGAAAGAACTAAGAAGGTCAAAAGAAAGAAAAAAGGTACGATGGCCATGGCCATATTTGTGCTTTTTCCTTTTTTTTTTTTTTTTTGGTTCTTTTTTTCCTATTTGATTTATGTAGTTTGGGCAGGGGAGAATGGAGTCATTGTCTTTGAGACACAAGGATAGAATAACAGGTTGGCCAACTGGTGCCCTTTTCTCTTTTTCAATTAAATGTAGTTGTTGTTAGAATTTTCTAAGAAACATCACTGGATGTTAGTTTAAAAGATTGTTTGAAGGAACTGAGTTAGTGACATAGTTGCAAGTGGGTTATAACTTTTCATTAGACCTGATATTCTATTGTGACGGGTCTGTATTTTAATTTTTGTGACATCATATATATTATAATTTGTAATAAAATGCAAAGAATAGAAGACCTGCTCTTTCTATTTTCTATATAACTTTTCTAGTTAGTTGCAATGTGTACAGCCATCTTTTCAACTTTGTTCCCCTGTAGTTGAGATTTTTCTAGAAAAATTAAATAATATACATTTTTCGATTAATTGAGATTTTGTTATACGTAGAACCAACAATGGAAAAAAAAAAAACATAAATTCTTACATTAATTTTCTATTAAAATTTTCTGTTACATAACCAAAATTTTAGAGAATTAATGGATTCCATAATAAGCTATTATGCGAACTCACAACCACAAGGCACAGAAGACAATGGGTGGTTTACTTGAAGTTAAATCTAATATCGTCTGTTACAAACTTTCTATAACAAATCATGTTCTCAATCGCTACTTGGAGAATCCTACCCTTACAACTTACAAGTAACAAAGCAAAATGAAACCTACAGGGACCCACTTGCCAATGACTTTTCACATAGTTTGTTTTAGGAAATGTGCAACAAAAAGTAGGTCACTAAAATGTTGGTCTCCTGGAGAGAATGAGATATTCCTGGGAGATGCTTTGCAAATTGCAAGGTTGCAAGTGGTGGTGATATTTATTTCCTTTGTTTTATACTAGTCAATGCTTGGTTGGATTAGTCTCAAAGCCGCCTGAGCATTTGCTTCCGTTTGCTAGCGCAATTAATACTGCGGCTTTACATGGAGTTGGGTACCGTTGGATTTAAATCAGACGGTTTGTGTGGTCTTCATTGTCAAATCAGCTAAAAGAAAAAGTCCACTCCAAAATTGGGATTTGTCAGGTGCTCATTTGTACGATTTTGAATGGATAATAACATGTTTCAGTTCCATGTCATGCTAATTCAATTATTATCACCCGCCATGTTTCCACAAAATTATTTTTGTCCATTAAGAATATTGACCACATAAATGAATTTATATTAATAAATAGTCAGATAAATTCTAGAACTTTAAGGTCCTGATCACAATCTTTTTTTTTTTTAACGTAGGATTTCAATTCATTTCATTTCATTGGAAAATTCTTGATCACAATGAGCGGATTTGGTGTCATTTGGTTGGAATTCCTATGTAATTAGCTCTAACGAAATCCTATGAAATCTTACGAAATCAATTCAAATGAAATGAAATCCCAAATAAAAATCATTGTGATCAGGGCCTAAATTATGCAGGACAAAAGAGAAAAAGATATTGGAAAATCTGATAGTATCTTCATTTTGAAATGAAACGTTTACATACAAGTTTCTGGGTTCGCTTTATAATATACATACTTATATTGGTCAGTAAAATAATTTTTTCTTTACCTTGAAGCAAATTGATCAGAAAAACTTTACGTAGTGGCCAGACAAAAGGTTAGCGATTTACAACAACCCACGTGCCAGAAAGGCTTGAAAGATCGGTCATATTCATATGTTATGGGAATCATTAAATGAAGACCTATATCCGTTTAGTAGATTCGAATCCTTTTTTTTTTTTTTTAGAAAAACTAGATAGAGGCTATCTAGTGAGTACACTGGAAAGAAAATGTATACTACGGACTAAATTGAAAGTGAGTAAGTGACCTCTCTATTGAATTTCCTTAACAGGCTAAACATCTCATATAGAAATGGGCCTAATTTTGTGCAATCAGGTAAATATTTTGTAAGACTAAAATTACGACAGCTGCGGGCCTGCGGCATTACTGTGAATATGCGCATTCTTCAGATTTAATTCTTGACTTAAAACGTTCTATTTTGTATCTTCTACATCTTTACTGCCTCTTCAATGGGTCTCCAATTGACTCCTGTTCACTGATTATTATCAAATGTAGAAGAAAACAGGACTAAATAATTGGGGTTTTGGAAGATGCTAGCAATGATTGGTGAAGGGAGGACAGGAAACAGAAGTCTCTTTGTTTTATTCCTACAAATTGTACACAAAAGGACATGTCTAATTGAACATGAACGCTTTCCATCCACAGAAAACTGTTTCTTGAATCTTCACAAATGACTCCTCGTTTTGTGCTCAGATGTAAATATGTAAATTTAGATATTTGAATTTTTTGTTGATTTAGTGTAGGCTATTATTGACTTTTGTGTATGTATTGCTGTTGGTTTATTTCTAGAGATACTGCCATTCTTTTTTTTTTCCCCTCTTTCTCTCTCTCTTTTTAATCTGCGACTATCTGAGTGAATGGATGCTGAGACATTGCAGATTTGTGAAGGAATTGTGGAATTAGAAAGATTGATTTGCAAATCTTTCTCACTGTACTTCTGTATTTCTGTATATCCAATATCATCCGCTGGAGACATTTAAAGGAACGTTTTTTCCCCTTTTTTGTACATAAATTAGTGGCGCAAATAATATTCAGTGTTAAATATTTTCCCGCGTAACAACAATATGATTTATTGGCGAAATAATGAATTCTTAATTTCTTGAAAAGAATTGGTAGGAGCACGAATCCGGTAAGCAACCATTTGAGAATAGTTCACTTGGTAGCTCCTACCGAGTTCCTCTAAAAACAATTTGAGAATGTTTTATGCCCTTGTATTTTATTATGAACTTCTTTTCTCTGTCTGGTGTACCTTCCTTAATATGACGATTATTATTTTTATTTAATATAATGATTATATCAACTGCAGGCGGAAGGAATTGCTGACGCTTTGTTTTATTTTTTGGATTTACTGTTCTAATTTTCTTTGTCTTTTTCCCCTTATTGGCTCCTTGTATGGCAAAATTGATAGCGATGGTCTGACGTGGACTGCCATTTTAGGAAGAGTGGCAGAACTTAGAGCAAAAAAGCATCTATTTAGAATTTTACCTGGGGACGAATAGATTATATGGCCACAAATAACCTATAGCATTTGCTAATAGTAGTACTTGCTTAATATTAAATATTAGTGGAACGTATGTTTACTTGGAATCTTTGACATTCTTACTCGCAGTACGACACTAAGGATGTAAAACAGTAACAGAATCATTCTGATCCAAAGAAGATATCTCCTGCCTTGTACAGAATCTAAAATACTAATCATATGAAGAAGTAGAAAATCTAATACGAAAATAACAACTGTCATAATTTTCCCAAATATACAAGCCCACATAAAAGCTGCTCAGAGAGAGCTAAATACATCACTATATCATATCTATTAATGTCTGAATTACACAGTATAGACGTGTTGATCTCATCTCAAAGCAAGTAGAGACACTGGGATGGTGACGCCAGCCAAAGGAGAGGTTCTCAAGATCGGTACAGGATTCAATGCTTCATTTACATGCACACCTCGTACCGCAAATTTAGTAACTCTCTGCATGGTTCCAAAAAATATTCCACAAATATTATATACACACATAACAGATAATAATACTTAGTAAAGTATATTGAATAAAATTTATGAGGGTCTCAGGTTGGGGAGTCTATGCATTGACCCAGCTGCAAATTATATCAGAATTGTTCAACCAAACACCGAACATAAAAGATGACCAAAAATGGGAAAAAGAAAGACTAAATCAAGGTTAAAAGGAAGTTATGCCAGAACGATCCATTTACTCTACTGAAACTGACCAGTAAATTTTTAAACAGTTAGGATGCTAATTCTTCAATTGAAACAAACATATAAGCAATTCATCATATTAATTTTCTTGTGCAGCCTACTGAACTGATTCCAAATCCAGCTGAACCTGGAAACCTAACCTGGCACGCTATCCGAGTACAAACATATTGAACGTGAACAAATTAAGATGAACCAGAACCTGATGAGTTTTCCAGCTTTCCCAAGCTGGGTCAGAAGGAAAACCTTGTAAAGCATGTTAGACAGAAATATCACAGAAGTATCATGGAATCATGATATAATTAAAGTATCAGACTTAACTGATGAATGATCATTCAAGGCAACTGTGAGATTTGTCACTGCAGCCAAATTTGTATTCTACCATGCAGTTCTACACCTTGTGGTCTCATACATACAGAGGTCCAAGCATAATTTTGCCATTTTCATATTGTTTTCTTTTATAAACTAAAAATTTCTGCAGAAAAAAGCTTACTAAATTAATGGACCAAACGTCCAAAACACTACCGGACTTAAGTCTGGTTTAACCCTAGAAATAGTTCAACCCGAATAAAATCAATTTCACCTAGATTATTATCTGAACAAGCTTAATTCTGAACCAAACTGACCCAAAAACCATTTTCTAGACAAAGAACCAGAACCTAAGAGTAATTTCAAACTGATCATGCCTGAAAATAACTGAGCTAAATTTCTGATTGCCTAAGGCCCACACATGAACCTGAATGACAGAAGACAAAAACAATGGCTTCAACAAAAATTGACAAATTTATCCCATAACCAAATCTAAACTTCCTTGGGAACAACAGGTTTTAAGATAATGCCAGCTGGTCCAAGAGATAATGACTTTCATATTCTGCACAAATAAAAAATTTTGAGAAACAAATCATGCAATGTATCCCTAATGCTTTCAAATAAGCTACAACTTTGTTCTGATTATACTTTAGCATGTACAAAATTTGAATGGGTTTATTTCACTGAGGGTCACTCAACTTGTGATATTTCAGCTTTGCTTTAATATCCATAAAGGTTTTAAAGTTCAATAATTTGGACACATGATTTGCTACTTTAGTCATGCACATGGGCCTTCCAAAATTAAGCCATAATATTGTGATCGTTTACAAGAATAGGTCTAACAATTTTTGTTTTTGTTAAAGATTTATATATTTTACTACTTAAAAATGAAGAGTGGAGGTATTTTAAACCCTCCTCTAAAATAGAAAGAACTATATGATCTTACATTCTTTTAGAAAAGTAGTACGATGTAAAAGAGAAAATACAATGAAAGGAGTACAAAAATATCATGAAGGTTCACTTTATATCCAGAGTTGACTTCTAATTTAATATATTCATTCAATACAGAATGTCAGAAAATAAATATCTATCAGTTTGTATTGCCTTATAATATCAACAACATGAAAGTTTTGCATTATAATATTGACAACATGACTCAGAAAAACATTTAACACAAGTCAGCTCTCTGATTTATAAGTTACTCAAATTAGACCTCCATATTAGAAGTTGACTAAATGTGTGCTGGTGGGACTGACTCTTTTCTAAAACAATTTATACTGTTGAACTCAAAACTGAAAATAAAAATAAGTTACTCAATTTCAATAAATTGAAGTTAAAAGTGCTTGCTCAAGACCAGTCAAATTCTATAAAGTTGGGTTATATAGTGACTTAACTTGGCCTTTGTGCTAAAACTGGTAACTAAGATATTAAACTAATCATCTCATATATTTACCTATGAAAAAAAAAAAAAAAAAAAAGACAAGCTTCAAAAAGTAGATAAGGATCACCTTTCCATCCATGGAAGCCCGAACAGAGGCGCTTTTCTTCTTCTCCATTATACGATACATCCTCCTCCCAATCAAAACCAAACCCAAAATTGCACCAGCTAAAGAGATATACCAAGCAGGTTTCACCTTAGTAAGGCAATATTTGACAATTTCCCAAGGCATCTCCCACAAACTCCCTCTCTTTTTCCCCAAACTACCATCTTTCTCCTCAATTCCCTCAGAACCCTTTTCATCCATCACCTCGCCAGGCTTCTCAACCTCTCCCGAACCCGAATTCGGATCGGAACACTCGATTCCTTGGAAACCCATTTCTTGGGTCGGATCGGACCCAATTTCGCCATGGGAACTTGGGTTGTCAGAATCGATACCACCTTCGTCAGTAGTTTCTTCTTCGGAGGAAGAAGAGATGGGTTTCTCCGGAGGCAAAGAGAAGTAGTCTGATCTGATGGCGCTGGAATCAGGCGCGTTGGATTGGAGAAGCTCCCAATCGGTTAGCTCGGTGGTGTCAGCCATGGCGTAAGTGTGAAAGGAAAAGAAAAAGAACAAAAAAGAAAAAAAGTGTGAAGAGAACAAAAAGGAGAACTGATGGATAGAATTGAATGAAACGACGCAGAATCAAGAAAAATAATTAACATTTAAATGCTCTTTATTGATGTATGAGAAGTACAAAACACCGTGTGGCGAATCGGAGTGGATCAATTATACAGAGCTTTAGAAAGGGTTTATATACATGGGTCCCAGTTGGCAGTAGATTGCTGCACGAAGAAGGATTTAGGAACCGCATTAAAGTAGAAAAGAATCGAAGATTCACTGTTGGAGTGTAGCGTCGTCTGTGTGTTGGTTAGCGGAGAGAAGCGTGATTCTTTTTCTCCCATTAGTGTGGGTAAGTGAGAGGCTGAAATAATTTGGGCTTAAAAAAGTGGGCCATTCAGATGTTTCGGCCTAACTCGGTATAAGTTTGATCAACTATTTTCTCTCTCTTTTAAGGAGAAGGTTTGGCGTGCTATCATTTTCTGTTGTTTTGATTTAGTGAATGATGAGTTTTTAAATAAATTTTATAAAATTTAAAATTCATTCGACACTTGACTAAGATGTTAACAAAAGAACAAATTTTATTAATTATGATAGAATATTTATATATGTTCATATTTTGACTTCTTGATCGAGTATCTAATAAACTCGATAAATTTTAAAAAATTATATGAAAATAGATCGCTCATTAAATTAAACAATATCAACCGTATAGATTTGAAGTTTGAATTTTTTTGAAAATAAGGGTTGTTGATTTAAGTGCATAAAAGTGGAATTGCACATTTGGACCTAGGATATTTTCACTTTTTAGGTGTCTTTTTGGAAGTTTTTTAAGATGGGGCAGAACGGTAAAATTATGTAAGATATGCTATAATGCTTGGAACTAAAGTGCTGCCACTCATATAATTAAAGCTTTGTATTTGCTACTTCGCTGCTGCTGCTGCCATTAAATAGTATCATTGTCATCTTTGTTACTACTTCTATTATTTTCATTATCATTATTCATTATTATTGTTTGGAAAGATATAATAAATGTAGCTTTTTTTTTACTATCTCTAATAAATTTAGCGGCAACTGCAAGTAGGGAATGTTTTCAGTTCCAGAAAGAATGATGCAGTAGTCCGTAACATTATAAGTTACAAAATCTCCACTATTCAAATATTTGTAGAAATTATGCAATGTATTCCAAGTAACAAATTAATAAGTTCTGCAAGGAAGAATTTATATAAGAAAATTGCAGACTAATTAGTCAATTGAGATAAAGTTCACAAGATTATTTGACATATAATAGAAAATAAATATTACACTTTCAGGTTTCAGCAAACCATTGCTTCCGCTAGAAATAAGATACTATCATATAGCAATGGACAAACACATGCACCTTTCAAGAGTACAAACATACTTAAATATGTTTTCTCACCACAACAAAAAAAGTACAGCAGCATACTAAATCATGTTCCATAAAACATGAGTGATTAGATATCTTATAGAGTAATTAAAATTTTAGAAGCTCAATATTGATCTCATTGATTAACCAATGATATATTTTGTATTCTAGCTGTCAATCTGTTGCTCTGGCCTTGGGGCAGGCTATGATCTATATGTACATCCTGCCTCCACATCTCTTCTCTCTATGGATATATGTACTCCTACATAATCCTTTGTTGAATTTATTTCCTCCCGATTCAATCACACTTATTCAAAGCATGTTAGGTGTATGGTTAATAAAAAAAAATTCTCTAACTAGCCAACTGTACAATTTTTTGGAGATCTACCAGCATGACAGTTATATCATCTCTACTTCCTCTGCTCCAAGAGAGCTCAACAAGCTCCCTGCATGATTCCATTGATATGTCATGTTGCAGAACATAATCCACTGCTTCTTGGTTGGAAACCTAATTAACCACAAAAAAAAAAGAGAAAAAACATGTCAGAAGCCAAGCGTCTCAAATGAAATTAAGCAAATATTAAGAGATAAAAGAAATATACCTTGTTCCATAGACCATCAGAGGCCATCACAAGGAAGGCACGATCTCCTGTTAGTTGCACCTTTGTAATCTCAGGCTCAGAGATAACCCATTTCTTTAAAAGGATATCTCCAAAAGCTCTCGACACAGCTAGGCTGTCTTGCACTCTCCATACAGATCCGTAACTACAGGATACAAAGCCCCCCTATAAATTGTAAATTGAACACAGTTTAATGTGTATTCAAGAGATCAGGTTATTAAACTTAGATAATTGATAATATTTTCAGCACAAATTAACAAAAAAATAAAATAAAATATTCAGCTCACTTTAAAAAAAAGTAATATATAATAATATTAGTATGTACAATATTGCTGGTAAACGGTTTAATATTTGGTATATACAAAATCCGCGTTGCGTGGGGTAGTTGGTAAGGACTAATGTATCCAGTATTTTTAGGGTAGTTGGTTATTAGCCTTAATTATTACATATAGAAAACTTCCATACCAAATTCTCAATTCTTGCTCGTTCATCTTCCCTTGAGGCACTATGATCAATCGTTAACGCAGTCGCAACCCCATTTTGAGATATGACAATTCTACAATCTCCTGCGTTCGCCACAAACAATTCCCCATTTAGAATCAATGCAGTAGCTGCACAAGCACCACTACTCATTTCCTAAAGAATGTAAAAAAAAAAAAAATAAAAAAAAATAAAAATCAACACTATATATATGTGTGTTTTTAGTAAACAGATGAATGCTGCTTGACCCATTCAGACTACAAGTTGACGTGGTCAAATTAACCAAAGGGTAGGGATTGTTCATCGTGTTTAATACGCATCTTATATATAAAAATAAATAAATTTTAATGTGAATAATAAATGCATCCTTCTGAAAGTAAATTCGGCAAAAGAAAATTCGTTTTTATAGTTGTAACTTTTAAAGAATAAAATTTTTCATGTTTAATCTATAATGTTTACATAATTTGTTAGAACGCAATATATATACTAAGTGAAAAGAACCCTATCATTTTCAACCACGGTTTCTAGAATGGTTAAAATTTGCCAAATATTGAAAACAAACAATTTTTTTTTAAGTCCAAAACCGTTTTAGAATTTGTAATGTAACAGATCAACCAGAAATAGTTTTGACTAAAAATATGTTTATCACGTTTAACCACAATGCTAGGGCCGTCATTCAAAGATAAATAGTCCAAAACAAACTAATTAAACTAACTTTAGGAAGGTTTGAAAGTTTCAACAAGATTAAAATAGAAAACATTTTGCGCTGCAAGGTGAACAGACATTCTTTAGCAATATTATAGAATTCATACCTGACTAATGAATTCCTCATCTGTGGTCAAGTATCCAGCTTTTATTGCCATTTCTAGCTGTTTTTCTCCCTTCTCCATTTGAGAAATCTGTGATATGATATTTTTCCCTAGATTGTCAGAAATGTAGTCTACAGCTGCTCGTCCCCCATGACCATCGTAGACTCCAAAAAATGCCTAAATATTATAAGTATGGAAAGATATTATTTAATTAATTAGTGCAAAATGAAACTAAGTGCATATATGGACTATATGTATCACACCAAAGAAAGCTTTCCAGTTTCCATCTCTATTGCACTTTGAAAGTTCGAATGCAATGATCATCTTTTATTTATTATTGTTATGGTTTGAAGAAAAAAAAAAAACTCTTTCTATTATTGTTTTCTTCTGACTATCTTCCAATTTTATAAATCATTAAACTTTCCATAAACTGTAATAGGTATGTATTCATAACAAATCATATTTGTGTCAACCGTGGAGCTAATCTGAAGCGAATTGACTGCCGTTGGTATTGAAAATACCAGAAGGAAATTGTGAAGTTCAAATTAAATTGTAATTTACTTAAAACCAAATGTAATGTTTTATTTTTTTAGAATTGTAAAAGTTAAGGAATTGAGCAATCAAATTACCAATTGGGAATCACCGATAGTTGCATTTATCGTACCATAACCGTCTTCCATTGCATGTCTACTACCTCCTTTTTTGGAGAATAAACAAAATGCATTTCCTTCAACTTCTAAAGCCTTTTCAAACCTATCATCTCTCTTTTTTTCTTCAAAAGCAGCCTCGCCTGCAGAATTTCCCGGTATTACCAACATTGCAGGTCTTTTTTTGTTAACCTTCAAGCCGGGATGCGACTTGTTTGATGAATCAAATGAAGCATCTGTATTTCCTGACTCTTCCTCCTTTAGTTTGGTATCTTCTTCAATTTTCTCCACATTGGTGGAAGGTGCATCATCAGGTAATGGATGAACCTTGGGTTTGTTCATGACATCCTTTGGGCGTTTCACTGGACCGTTTGCTGTCGTGTCAGTAACCGGCCGTTTCCATGAGAGGGGACGAACTGATGGGGAATTGGATGAGCAAATTAGAGCCATGAGAGAATCTTTAATGGCGTAAGATAATTGCTCTAGGAAAGATGCAAAAGAGTAACATATGTCAACTCCATACACCATGCCTCTTCTATTTTCCTTAAATCTTTTTTTCCCTTTTTTTTCACTTTTTTTCCCTTGGTAAATCTCTATTAGCTTTCTGAGATAAGAGATGAGACGGGAAGATGCATATAGAGAACGAGAGGAAGAGACGCGAGTTTATATATATACACAGCGAGAGAGAGAGAGAGAGAGAGGAGATGAATGGGTCTTTATGAGTATGAAATAGTTGACGAGTCAACGAACGGGACCAAATCGTATACAGCTAGTGATGCAATCGTCTAAACCTCTGTGTCCTTTTTTTGTAGTAAATATGCACCGAGTCACCAAGACATTAGTTTAGAAATTACAGCTAGCTATATGGTCTTTACTTAATTAATACTTAGCATATTGGTTATGAAAACAAATTCAAAGGTTTTGTAAGCTAACCAAAATTAAACGTATATTGAGGTGTTGTAAAATTAACTATTTTTATATAAGAAAACTTTGCATCACGATTTTGAGCTTCCATTTTTTAAAAAAATCTCAATTTGGGAAATTGTTAAAGCTCTCTAATTAAAATTTTAGGTTTTAATTTTTATATTGAAAGGGACTATTTAAAAAAAAAAAAAAAGTGGATGCACTCTACAAATACCTAAGAAAAGATAGAATTAGAAATTAAGAATAAAAATAAAACGAAGGATTATAATTTAGAAAACAAATCAATGAAGTATATTGGAAGCATTGTAAAATGTTTTAGTTGTTTTATTCATTTTTTTCTCAGTACTTCTCTTTTGAGAAAGAATTTGTATTTGCAGTTTTACACCCAATATTGAATGTTCCACTTTACAAAAGACGGGCAAATGCCGACAAATAATTACGACTCGTTATGCAAGAGACCACATACGAGTTGCAACAGATTGCGTTTTGCATGGCAATTATTTAGCCCTAGGAAGACGGTGCGGCTCAAATGAATAGGAAAAGGAGAAAGCTATGGCGTTTTCGAGAAGACTTCAATGTCAAGTATGAGCCTATAGGGTCGGCAAATAAACGAACTTGGGTTTCTCTGTGGCACATTTTAATGGTCACTTTTGTATTACAATCAAACTTGAAACAATGGTCAGGAGTATTTTCTACTGAGGTGTTCATGGTGCAGTGAGCCGCAATACATACAAGAAAAGAAAATTGGTTGCAGAGGAACACAGAACATAAAAGCAAAGAAGAAACGGTCGCATTGGCGCTTAGCGATAGATCATAGATCTCGAATTCTCCATTTCGTTTTCACCCTGAGGATTTCGTTTTTTCAAACGGATAAAACTTAATTGTCAAAAAAGAATAATTAAGAAATAGATAAAAACTGTTAATAGCCTCTCTTTCATTGTTAACTTGGACAGGACAGTGTAAGTTTCAAATTTTTTTCTTTTTTTTTTTTACTTACATTTGTAAATAGCCTTTCTCTTTCATGAATATTTGTAAAAATATTGTAAAAACTTTCAATTGTGGCCGTAGTCAAATAAAGGTACTATATTATTTTATATGTGTCTTGATATTCATTTTAGGGTGTGTTTGGATCGTTTCAACAGGAAGTAATTAAGAATTAGATACTTAGAATAAAAAAAAATACTTCTAAATAGTTGAGAATAAGTTTTTTTTTATTACTTTATTTTTAAGTGTTTCCAATCCGAAATAAATTCTTAAGTCATGTGCGTTTGAATTACTTTTTAATCTAGACTAAAAAACATAGTTGGAATAATTTTAAAATATTTTTCTTCTTCAATATTTTTTCCCAAGAGAAATTTAAAGTATATTTTAGTTAAAAAAAAAAAAGTAGGATTTACCATTCAGCTAGGCTCCTCCCAGACTCAATGGCTGTGTTTGATTGAGCCAAGTTAGCTCTAACTTTCAAAACTCATGCAACCAAACAAATTTGAAGTTAGTGATGTTAGCACTAACTTGACTTTACTTCTCTAACTTGACAAAATGTTGAGTTAGAGAACTTTGTTGCCATGACACCCTTAAAAAAAATCAACAAAAACATTTAATGCGATTATTGTTATTATTATTGTGTAGTAATTATAATATTAATTATACTTATTAATTATAGTTATAATATTAATTATTAATTAAAATTATTGTTGTTGTTGTTATTGTTATTTATAATAAAATTATTATAATACTAATTATTATTAATATTTAATATTTATTAATAAATATAACATTAATTATGATTAAATTTACAATAATAAATATTATAATTATAATTAATTATAATAATTATTATTATAATTTTGCAATCATAATATAATGGCGAAATAATTATAATAATAAAATAATAATAATTAATATAATATTGAATATAATAGATTAAATTAATTATAAAATTAAATATTATTATATTTAATATTTATTAATAATTATAACATTAATTGTGATTAAAATTTTAATAATAACTATAATAGTATGATTAATTATAATTATAAAAGATACATAATAATTATTATTATTATGATAATTTGGTAATCATAATATTAACGGAAAAATAATTATAATAATAAAATAATTATTAATATAATATTTATTATAATAGATGTAATTAATTAGAAAAAATATATAAACTAATATTTTATTCTTTTTCTTCCATCTCTAACTCCAATATACCACATCAAACAACATTTTCTATATAACCTCAAGTTAGCACAAACTTTCCACATCTTCTAACTTCACTACTATCAATCACTAACTTCAAAACTTCTAACTTTAACATCTAACTCCTCTAACTTCACCTCCAACCAAACATACCCTATATTTTGGCATCAGGTACATATGACAGATTGACAGTGGATCTACCACAATCACAAAAAATAAAAATAAAAAGAAAAAGAAATGCCAATACACCTTCCAATTAAATGCTACTGGAGAGTCAACTAGAAATGGTCGTTGTTATTTTTAAAAAATGAGATGCATTAATAACGGCTTAACTTGTTCATCTTGCTTTCGACTTTTTCAAATAATATTTTTATTAAAAGATTACAAAAAGGAAGAAGATAATGTCAGCCATACATATAGGTTGTATATCAAATTCATGCAACGTGAAGATCATTTTTTGTTACATCAAGTGATGTTATATATGGACATTATAAATTAGGTCATTCAATGAACGATAATTTATCAAGTTTTTTTTTTTCAATTCGATGCGTATTATGCGCATAAACATACAGTGTACATGTGAATTGTTGGATTTTTAATATTCTGCATTATATTTTATAGTTCCAATTGTGAAGTTAATCCGTTATCCCTGTATCCTAATACTGAAAATATAGCTAGCTAGCATTGTTAAAATTACTGGTTCACCACTTTTTTTTAAAAAAAAATGTCTATTATAGGTGTTGCTTGATGAAAAATGAGTTCTTGCATGGAGAGAGATTAAATTATTCTGGTTGTCTAAATATTTCTATTTATTACATAAATGACAGAAAAAAAAAAACACTCAAGATAAAACACTCGCTACGGAAAAATTAAAGGAAGTAAAACGAATATGAAAAAATATTAACAACTATATAATTTGTTCACATTTTGGAACCTTTCTCAAGAAGGTTGTATTTTAACCAGTGATGACCTAATCAAAATGATGCAAGTATTAGTACCCAAATAGGGTTTCTATAAATAACTAAATGCAGATGCCTTAATGGGTTGTCGTTCGGTATGAACATGCCTTAATTTATTCTGTTACTCTCTGACTAGATCCATAAACCATAATCTGCCTTTGGATCGGGTAAGTTGTTTCCATCCAATAAATTATCTATGTAACTAGTCCTGGAATCACGGAAATTTGTCTCACTAAATACAATATAACTATATTAACATAGTGTATATCAGGTTTGATTGAGTCGTTGCACATTATGCTGCTGAATAATTTATTAAATTAAATTTCGTAAATTTTATTGAATTGGTTTCTGATCCAACGTATCTCCCTATTTATATTGATAGTTGGTTACCTACATGTACTAAATAACAAAAGTAAGAAAATCAAATGAGGACCATCAAATGATCTAAAAATGTGAACATTTCATTATTGATTTCAAAAACTATTTTTTTCCTAAATAAATTATTTATAATGTTGAATCAACCTGTCCATTTCAAATGTGGAATAACCAAGAGTAAACTGTCGATACCACAAGGACTTGTACTGACAAGCAATGTTTTCAATTCCCTACAGGCATCCTTACCGGCTAGATAGCCGAAATCCGAAATTTTTTTGGTATTTTCCGAAAAATTTCCGGTATTTTGTCTCGCAATACCGGATATCGCAGTTTTGGTCATGTTCTGGTACCGATATTACCGGAATTTTTGGTATGCGGTAGGTTTTGAATAATAAGTCATATACATCTCTAATCTTGTCTAACTGGAAATATTCCCCTCAGTTCTTTAATATTAGATATATGCCCCTCTAATCACATCAACTATGGAAATTTACCCTTACGTATATTTGAATTGGTTTTTTAAAATATAAAAATCAGACTAATATGCCCCTATCTAACCTCTTCTCTGCACACATGCATGTAATATTTTGTTTGACTTTTACTCTATCTCACTTTGATCTACGAAAAAGTGCAAAACAAGTCGTGCACAGATGTTTGGTGACTAGTTAGATCAAAATCTTTAGATTTAAATCATTTGCTGAACTTTTGCAGATGCGAGGTTCACTATGGAAAAATAAGTTCAATTCACTTACCACATGAGATTTCAAGCAATAAATATTGGAAAAAAATATTTGTTTGTTTTAGCATAATATCATTTCGTTTAAGTAGAGATTGAGATAAACTTTGAGAACAAAAGGGAGACCAAGAATTTTATTTATTTGTATTTATTCCTGAACGAGGAATTAATGGAGTCAGGAAGTAATGATGTGAGGGAAGAGGTTAGGGGGCATTTTTTTTTTCCGAAGTTTGTAAAATTAATGTTTATCAATTAAAATATAAAGTTTCATAGTTGATATGATTAGAGGGGTAAATATCCAATATTGCATAATTGAGGGATATACTTCCAATTAGACAGGATTAGAGGGGTATATGACTAATTCTCCCTTAACAAAACTTACAGGTCAGACCAATTTTATAAATTTGAAAATTTAAGAACTAAATGGTAATTTTGAAACTTTAATGACTAAAGTAGTACATAAGAGTTGCTTCAAAAAGCTCCACATGCAGGTTTTTAACTGATTATCAACACCACTTGCCGCCAATCCTTTTCCAAATTAGGAAAGTCCAATTTTATTGACTAGTTCAGATTAAATTCTAGCGAATGGTTTTGAGTGGATTGCCATATGCATTGGGCAACAGGGCAAGCTGATCTGACTAGTTTTAGATTTTACGGTCCAATTTTGATGACAAATTCTATTATCCTCTTGTGCATGCAACAGATGTATAAAGTACTTTTCACCATTTAAATTCGGTTAGAAAATACGATGCATCCTAAAAAAAACTAAAAATAAATAGAAACTATTTACTTAAAATATAATTATGCATAAACAGACAAATAGTTATGCAAAAAACAAGCCTCAAAAGGTTTATTTTTATTGTAAAATTTTGAAAGAAAAGGCCTAGTACTAAATCTTGTTCAAATTGAAGCTGATAATGAGTCAATATCAGTTGCATGAAATTTTACCCGGTAAAGCAAAAATCCAAAATCTTAGACCTAGCACCAAAGAAAAATGAATTATTAAATATATTTAATATTTTTCTATATCAGAATACTTCTACTTAGTCTCTTTTATCACACTGCCGCTAAGTGAGGAAACCAGACCACTTGAATTCGTTTACCTTCTCTTACATGTTATAAATTATAATTTTTTTTTTTCTTCTAGAATTTTGATTTTATCTGCCGGCTATTAACTGCGTTTCCCGACTTGCCACATAAGCGTTGAAATTGGAACTACCAAGTAAGCTTTCTAGAAATTGGAAGCAGACCTGGTAATTAATGATAAATCGATTATACTTGGTAGTCTGCTACGTGTATTAAAAACGAAACAAAAGCTTACGGGAAAAGTAATTTAAAAAAAAATAATAATAATGAGACAGCTAGGATGCTTGTTTCGAAGGCGATGGCTAAGATACTTTAAACCCAAATTGTTGTATTTCTCAGGCTCACATGGAGCTGTGTACTTTTCATTTAAAACAAGTTTTTTCCCCATTGGTAGCAAAATAAACCAACAAAAGTATTCTTCTTTTAGTAAAATAGAATATATTTAAATCTCTCGAGTTTAAATTTTAGCTAGATGATGTATGTTAAAAAAAAAAAAAAAAAGTTGTACATAAAAATTAAGCCCAAACTAAATTTTATGTAAAAACAGTACATGGATATGCACGAAATTTGGGCGTCGTGCATATTTTACTTTTTAAGTTTCATCTTTACAGAACAAAGGAGGTAGTTTTTTTTTTTAAAAAAAAAAAAAAAAATCGACCGTAAGGATGTCATTATTTTCTCAAATAAACCGAAACAACGTAAACAAAATTAGTTCAATTAAATATATCGATGTGTTTACATGCGTTGTTGTTTAGGGTAGATAAGAAGCTCTTGTCTACCACTGTCTACTCTGGCCAACAAAAATGTCAATAGTTGACATAGCAGCAGTGTGACGCTATTAAGTGAAGTTTTCTCTCCTGAAATTTTGGGAGAAAGAGACTCCTATAGCTTTAGAGTTTACAATCTATTAAAAAATGGGTAAAGTAATGGATCAGATATTGGAATGATCATTTTCCTGATAGAGACTAAAAGCTTCTATATAATAGGCATTTTGCTTGCTACTTGAAGTTATAAACCAAATAAAACAACAAACACTGCTTGAAAATTTCCAACTAAATTTTTAATGCGAAGAAACTGAAAGTTTCCAAGGGAAGACCAACACATTGTGCGTTCAATATGGGTCCCACACACGTGAGCAGCTACCTTGAGATCAGGATGATTTCTTAGGTGAAATCAGTCAAGAACTTTTGGAGATTGTTCAATTAAACTTAACCACCTACAAATCAGTATCCAATTAGCAATTTCCATTAGATACTGGGAATAAGCTGCTTAAAGGAAAATCGTTTAAATAAAATAGGCTTATTTTAAAACATTGATTACTTACTGGCAAATCGATTTAAGATTTCTCAATCTATTTACCTATTGCCTTTCAAGTTCATATAAGACCAAAACCTCAAAAACTCATCCGACTGCGCTAAACAAATCATGCACAAGAACTTTGCATTCATTCTTTATATCCATGAATTTATTAGTTATGCCCTGAGAATAATTTTCAACAATTTATTCTTAGTATTAAGCCACTATAAAAGGAATAAAAATGATAATGAGTCCACATTAGAGTCTCTAGTAACTATAAATCACCTTTCATCCTATGGCGAACAATGTCATATATTACCCGCAAGAAGCTTTTTGGAGATTCGTCATCAGCCAACTCAAGAAGCTTAGCAAGCCTTCTGAAGGAAGCCTCATTACTTGCAGTAGAGTCATTATGTTCATTTGTTAAATGATTAGTTTCGGACTCTTTGTGGAGGGTTGGAGGTGACAATGCCCATTGCATTGCCCATATAGCAAGAGGTCGCATGTAGCACAGAGATCGGTACTCATTTTTATTGTTCCATGCTTCAGGTGTTTGAAACGAGTACCTATTTTTGTTAATTTTAAGAATGTAAAAAATTAATAGGAGATTGTTTACAAGGTAGGAAAAAGGAGAAAACTTATAATTAGGCAAAAATCTGCTGCAGTTCAGTTGATTTAATTGTAATACATGGGAGCTTGATAAACAGGTTACCCTGATATCTGGGAGTACTTGCATAGTCCCAACAGTCGGCCCAAAGTACTGACATTCAATATTTGTATAAAAAAAAAGAGGCATATTCACAATACAACCATGACTCCTACCTCATAGAAATGGAAAAGGGACTTAGGCTATTATCCAAAACGCTGGTAGAGTCAAGGCTGGCATCTTACAGCCAGTATATACCTAGGTACTCCCATTAGGTGGCTTTCAAAAAAAGGGTACTGCCAGTAGGTGTAAGTAACATAGATCAATCCTGGAAACAATAATTCCAAAATCAAACAAGCAGCATATACTGGCTTCACCTAATAACAACATCAAATTGAATCCTGGAAACAATGGTTCCAAAATCCAACAATCAGCATATACTGGCTTCATCTAATGACAACCTCAAACTGATAAAAAAAAAACCTTGTAAGATACCTACCCTAAACCGTCAGGAGCCCATGCCGCATTGTAAACCCCCTCAGCTGTCTTAAACCCTTTCTCAACCATCCCTTCCTGGATCATGCATGCGGCAACAGAGTAGGTGACTCCAGGCCAGATCTCCCTTGACTGCATAGCAGACAAGTCTACAGTGCCGTTGGGCCGCATTCCATTCATTGCCCCTCTTGTGCCATCCTTGTACTTCATCACATTGAATTCAAATACCTTTCCGAGAGCACTCTGTGCTTTGTCCTTGTCAACTATCGATGCCAGACCACATGCATTTGCATACCTGTATGGTCAAGTGTAATCCTTTATGTACAGATTTCAGATGTATCAAGTAACTGGCATCTGGTCTTCTGGTAAATGGCAAACCCAATAACTCATCAAGTAAAACAAAAGAAAAAGGGGTCAAGCATAATCGCCTTCAAAATAACAAAATTTTTTTTTTAAAAAAAAAAGGATTTTACTATTCCTACTACTTCAACAGTAACGAGTTGCAACAGTGGTTTGACTTACCATTGACCGGCCAACTGATCTGCCTGGATAGATGAGCTAGTTATCCCACCACTATCATCATAGTTAAAGTACTCTCCATTCCACAACCTCTGGTAAACCAACCTTGCCTTGTTGAACTTCTCCAAAAACATACGTTCAGATGTCTTGTCCCCAACAAAACTTGCCAGCTTAGCCGCAGCTTGAATTGCCGCAACCCAAATCCCACCACAATATGCACTCACCCCTGCCACTGACCAGACATCATATGTCTGGTCAGGGAAACCCTCATTTTCTATCATACCATCTTTATCTTTGTCAAACTGCTCCATAAATGCCATAGCCATGTAAACTGCTGGCCAAACAGCACGCGCAAAGGATGTATCACCTGTGGCCACTACATCTCGATACACTTGTAACACAAACTTAGGGTTGAGATCCTTCCACCTGTCAGTGTTATAAAGTGTATATGCATTAACTTTAAACCATGGGTCATATAACCCGAGGTCATGTGGGACTGCACCAAGGACATTTCTAGCAGCCCACTTGCCATCATGTAGCAAGTGTAACTTCTCGGGGTCATGTAGCATGACTGCAGCTGCAAAGTCTCTTTGTACGCTCAACTCCAGCTTCGGAAATAGCATGATCAAAGAGAAGGAAGAATAGAAATGGACATCGTAGGTGTTCCACATGTAATACTCAATGCCTTCAAGATAGAGAAATTGACCGATATTTTCTTCCTGGTCAGTGAGTAAAGATGTACCCATGGCGGACCTTGGAGCAACTGATGAATGGATTTGGTCGAGCTTTGAATTCATTGTTTTGAGTATTTCATGAGAGGTGTTTTTCAAATTTGACATCTCAAGAGAGAATTTGTTCTCGCCGATTGAGGCTAGGCTATGAATTGGAGGCAACCCATCTGTTTTCAGCATTAATTTCATGTTAACATGATTTTGTTCCCTAATACGCCCAAATTAATTAATTGTTTAATTATATGGGCTGGATACTGACATATAAAAGAACAAACCTACCATCATGAAGCTATTCTTAAGTTTAAATTGTAAACAATTATCATACTATTTAGGCGACAATATCAAAAAGAGGACAACAGAGATATATTGTACAGTATATTCGCAATTATCATACTGTACAATATCAAAAAGAGGACAATAGTATGATATATTGTACAGGTATGATAATTGTTTAGGTGACCAACCAAATTAATATCATTAATTCTAACATGAACATAAAAACAAGCTATTTATTGCAATCAAAATAATGTGGGATGGTATATACCTGTCCATATTGTTCCGCCAGCATTGAGATAGTAGAGCTCATTGAAAAGAGTGACAGGGTACCTACAACATACTATGTATTGTATAATTGTGGGATATAGTTTATCAATTTATATATGTGGACACATACCATGAAGGAAACCTCCTGTCTTGCAAAATAGGCCTTTGCCATTCTTCAATCTGAGCTTCCCAGGAACCATGTTCTATTTATTTTTGTAAACAAAAAAGACAAAGTTAAATAAAGCATATTATGTACATTACCAAGTGAAAAATTGAATTCCAAGCATTTCAGTACATCTACTTGCTAAAAAGAACAAAAACATTTTTCGTACCAAATATGGCATCATGAGCCATGTCTGCAGCTGCATTGCCATCAGTGCCATAAAATGATGTGTATCGTCTGTCAATTGAGAATTCGTAAATTACCTCGACTTAATTTTACTCACAAAAAAAGGGGAGATTGGAGTTGGGTGGGAACCTGTGGTAAATCTTTCCACTAGGGAATTTTACTTCAGGGCAAGCCCATGCAAGAGAAAAATTAACAGTACGGGTGGCTTCGCTTGGTACTTTCACAGTTGCAGCAACTGCAGCTCCAATAGATGACCCTGGTCGTGAAGTAATTGTTGATTTCATTGCATCAAGGTGATCAAATGAGCCATTCTGTCAAGTTAACAATGCATCAGCAAGCTGTCAAGGGCATAAATAAAGACCCAGTATTTTGTTGTGATGGCAGTTAATACCAACGTATTCGTACCACTTACCATTTTGCAAGGTTCCTTCCTGTTAGAGGAAAGGTAGATTCCACAATAATGACGACTTTGCCCTAAATCTAGTCAGTATAATATTTCCCCTGAAATCAAACAGTTCTAGCAGCCGAAGAATATTTATAAGTTGGGTTCCTACTGGGATGAACTACTTATAAAAGATTTGGCACAAATGGTCATTTTTGTCTGCTTAACTGTAGCGTTAGCTTTGACAGCTGGGTGTCAAGTAAATAGTAGTAGATCTACTGTTCTATAAAATAAATATACATTTTTTTTTTTTTCAGGAGACAACTTACTACCTCTTTGATTGCTTGCCACATATCTCTAGCCGTAAACCCCTCATGTTTTCCTGATATTTCAAAATAGGGACATGTCGACACATGTACATCTTCTGTCTCTTGTGCGGCTATTGCGAATGTCACATGTGGTTGTCCATCAGCTGTTCTGCTTATATCGATAATTAAAAAAAAAAAAAAAAAAAAAAAAAAAACACAATGTATCAGCACATTCCGAAATGTACCAACTGCCATGTTCGACCAGCAAAGCAGGCAATTTTACAACAACAACAACAAACCTTTTAGTCCTGGACAAGTTGCAGTTGGTTGGAAATAGAACCCAACCAGACCAGAGTCACCAAAATCAAGGTAGATAGTATGCTAATAACAACAGTACCAAGTACCAACATTAATTGTGATAACAACAATAATAGTAATGACAATATTGATAGTTTACTATGCATGAGCATTTTGTGCACCATGTCCTTATCAGTTGGATTTATTTTTCATTGACAAATCTAATTCAACCAATCCAATCTATAGATTAAAATCTCATAGCAAGCCATGTTTTTACTATTTATTTTCGAATTTTATAAAACTTGTCATTTTTTTATACAAATTAATATGTAAAAATTTACAAAAATAGTAAGTTCTACAAAAATTCAAAAATATAAAATTTGGCTTATTATGAGATTTCAACATTTTGATTAAATTGGTAAAATTAGATTTGTCGATTGCAAAAGCACCAACAAATAAGGTCATGATGCACAAAAAGACGTATGAATCATGATGCAGATGCATAATAAACTACCTCAATAACAGTAAAAACCTACATTATAAAGTTCCTTAATCTTGAGCCAAAAAAACCTTAGAACATAAAAGCCCATAATAATATCTCTATACACAGATTTTTTAGGTCATATTTCTGGTAAGTGGATCCTTAACTTATCACACGCTCCTATCCGAAGCCACTGACTTTGCAAAACTTATTACAGGAGTTTGAGTTCCTGAGTATTTTACTTTGCAAAATGAACAAGCAGAAAATTAAAATAAAAAACCACTGACTTTTACTAATCTGAAGTGCTTACTCACTCATGCCTAAAAGTATGGCAACAATACAGGTACCAAACTTATAAAAAAGTTCAGTGCCACGACATGGGAATTAATTTTATAACAATTACTGTACCTGTGGTGTAGAAGTACACCATGGACACCATCCTTTTCCCTGTATATATAAATTAATATTAATTATACTAGTCAAAAATCATTCTTAGCCAGCCAAGAAAGAGAATGCGAGTATAATATATTTTCTTTTTTGGTTATTCTTATTACCGTTCTTTCATTTTAACATCTTACATCATTTCAGAATTAGAGTGATATCCAGAGAGTTCAGATTTTCCACCCACAGAGTTCTGCATAAAGCAAATGAAAATTTAGCTTAGGAATTACAATACATTCAACATTATCTAAGGACAATGGCTAGTTTGTAAGCACTTACAGCCCATGAGAAAAGCAAAGTCACATTGGCATCAGTCTTCCCCAAATTGATCAACTGAAACCATACAAAGAAAATTATACAAATGGTAAGTTGGAATCAGCCAGATTTATGCATCTCCCAGTACTTGAGATTTACAGTGGGAGTATAAGCCAAATTGGGACATTGCACTGATAGGAATTGTACAGCGCTATTGATTTAAAACAGTCCACTTATGTCAGCTAACATCTTTGTTATTGTCCTGGCTTCTAAAATAAGAGGTTCAGGTAACACTGGGTGTAAAGTAATCCTGTAGCACATTTTGCAAACTAAAAGTTATTTGAATGTGAAAATCTATACCGTGAAGGTGAAAGCAGCAACAGGATAGCTGCTCTCTTTGTAATTATGAGGAATTATAGGGGAAATTTGGCGACAGATTATTTTGAGATCTGGATCCGGCTCACCTGAAATGAATCAAACTAGATAATGAAGATTGGAGTGATATTTATACGATTATTGAAAAAGAATGAATGCTATTCTGAATGTTACCATTATATACGGTCCAGGATCTAGGATATAAACCATGGTATGTTGAACTTTTTCCAATAGAATTCCAATCCCAAGACCCAATCCCCGAGACATCATCTCCTCTGCATTAGTAAGAAGATAATTTGCCTCAACATTCGATAGAAACTAAAATTGGTAAAGTTTGTTAAGTTCCCTTTTGAAATAATAAGTTGCCAACCAACCTCATTGTGGTTGCTTAACAATAAAAGAGCCAAAAGAAATGCACCAAAAATTGTTGAACAGGTAGATATATAGTCTTACTTGCTAAACCTAGGTAAACCATGAGAGAGCACTGCAGAATGTTTTGTACCATCCGGTCGAGAGACAAAGACCTGCAAGGAAAATTTAAAAACATTACAACATAAATAAAACAGAACTTCCTTTGTAGATTTCATTTAGATGCTGTCTGTATTTCACATTCTAATTAGAGTGATACTGCATTACTGTTTGAAAGGTATGGATTATTTGAATATTATTATTTTAGATAATATTATGTCAATCAAACATATGAAGATAAATCTAAAATTACTGTTACCCTGGAAGCTTCTATTGTCGAAGAAATGAAGAATAAATGTAATTATAATAAAGAGAATTAATTTGCAAGAACAGGATGATTTTCGAAGAAATTTAGCAACAAGAAAGAGACTCACAGAAAATTGATTTGCAGGAACAGGTTTATCTTCACAGACCCCTGGGAACAACTGCCACCTTTGGAAATCACCTTTGTAACTTCTTCCTATGCTTCCTGCGCTACAGTAAAAGTTTTCAAAGTAAACAATCAGAACTTCATTTATGTAGAAACAAATTAAATACGACAAAAAGATCCAAAAGGATTGAACAGACATACCCAATTCCACCTAGGGGCACTCCTTGAGAAGATTTGGCACCGCGCTTTTTCAAAGGATTGATGACAGCTGCCTAGAGTTCAACAAATATTAGAACCTTTCAATATTAGCATATACACAGCACACATAAGAATATAGAGGCCTGTTTGGAAATCTGAATACTTACCCGTCCTTGTGAAGTTTCTTCGAGGATGTGTCGGCCAAGCCGAATACCCAAGGGAGCCTGAAAAGGTTAGGAAATTCTTATATCAAGTATTACTTAACTGTAAATTACTGACATTTCAAATATTTAAGAGAGAGAGAGAGACCAAATGTAATATCTCTTTAAGAGATAAGGTAAAAGGGGGTAGATCATGTCCTTCATTGTTAATCTTTCGTTCCCATGTCAAATCTGGAATCCGCCAAGCCTCTGTCTTTACCTGTCAACATTTAATCATATTCATGTAAATGGATTATAATTTTTGGTCGCATTGTTGACTTAGGCTAGAAGGAATCTTCGAATTTTCTCTATGTACTAGTAAAATAACAATTATATAGCTCATAGAAAATGACAAATAACTATACTGATTTCACATTGCCTCCCAAAGGTTTACAACTCTCCAATGCGTCGTCTTGCTTGTCCACCCCATGTTCTGTCATTTTTGTAATGCTATTCACTACAAAAAGAATAGAGGCAAAAAAACTTAATTACATACAAAAAAGAAACGGAAACAAGATCAACTTTGCCAAAGCGTTGAAAATTTACATCAGCAATTGTAATGTGCTATTTCCCCAGTTCAACTTAGTTTGTACAGAAAAGATAGAAACTGGACTTGATTGTAAAATTGACATCCTCTGATTAACAAAGTATTTATGAGCGTCAATAACAAATCTGAAGACAAAGAAACAGCAAGTTAAGCACTAATCAGATTCATGGCAATTGTTACTTCATTTTCTCAATTATTCCATAATCTGCAACCAAAGAGAAACAAATGACAATACGCAAAGACATTTACGGAAGGAGAAGTCCCAATCAACACCACCATTTTTCAAAATTGAATCGTACTTATCTACCAAATACGCTCAAAAATCAAAAGAACAACAGAATAATCCACCATTCAACCTATAATCACCGTGAGAAGGAATATCTCCAATTCTCGAATCAATGTAGACACCCAACAACAAGAATTGATTAATTACTTCGAAATTGATCAATTTGTTTGTTAATCAGAACAATTCCCGACGCTAATTTAACTGATTAGATAATTAGGATACAGAAATTAAACAGACTAAGAGAGAGTAGATAAGAGAACTAACCTCTTAATTAAGATCAAGAGAGAGACACGGGGTTTGAACTGATTGGACCAGGAGAATCTTTTTTAAGCAATTTTTGTTACTCTTTGGCTTTACTCGGTATATAAAGACACAAGGACACTTTGGAGAGATACTATGTGTAATTTACGATAAGGTCCTTCAAGTTTTCCTATTCTTGACTCTGCCCTTTTACAAATAAAAGTTTGCTTTCTCATTTAACGTTGCTAATGGTTAATGATTTTTTTAAAAAAAAACTATCTACCGTCTGGTGATAGAGAATTGTTTTCAAATAAATAATTTTGAAAGAAAAATTAGATTTTGTATTTAGGAATTGAAAATAACAATTAATGGCCTATACTAAGGGCTACCTCAATACGAATAAAAAGAAATTACACTACTACTAAAATAACTGAAACAGTCCAAAATAATTAAAACAATTATAAATATTAAAATATAATATTCGAGGTAATTTTCGACTTTGATACGATCTATTTTGGTTAGCAAATGGTTATTGCTTATTACATATTGAGCTCAGCAACAAATGTGTATCATATTGTAAGATTATGTCTATTTTTAAAGACGGTAAAAATATTATAAATTATTTTTAAAATTATTTGAACCTTCGTATCTTCTTTCTTTTATCGTTCCGGTACAAGATAATTTTTTTTTTAAGCAGCACTCTCCGCAATAATTATTTAAAATTCATTATCCTAATGATATCATAATCATCACAGAAAATATATACATGACCATACACCAAGATCAAAATGTAAAACACCAGGTCCTCAAATGATCTCCGCCTTACATCACAGATCCTGTGGTCCAAACATGGAACATTCATTGTGGGCCCAGTAGGATGGCGACGGCTGACGATTCATTATCACAGAGAGTTGTTTAGTCATGGGAGTAGAAAGCTGTTGCATTTAAAAAGTGCAAATTGTGCCCCAACAATTTCTTTCATGCCTTAATTGACACTTGATGAATTAGATCATTGATCCTTTTGGGTTAGCCAACCATGCTTATACGCCTGTATCAAGTCGCTTTACAAATTTTAAGCAATTTCGTGCTTAAATTAACAACGTCTTTCTGAAAGATGAAGCAAAATTTTTGTGTTGTTCCTACTTTGGGGGGGGGGGAAGAAATATTTTGTTGGGGTGGAATGGCCGAAGAGACAAATTGTACCTGGGATACCGGTACAATTTCACCCCAACAAAATATTTCTTTTTTTTTTGGTAATGATATGAATCTTGATGATGTATAAATATTGATAAAATATTATTCATGATCTGCGCTGAACAATATTTATTTGAACAACTGTTGATGGTGTGTATATTTTTCTATTAGTTGGTGTCGTAAGTTACGAATCTACAGCTATACATCTCGAAAAAAATTATTTTTGTAAAGAAACGAGGATATGACCTTCCAAACTAATGCATTGCTAAAGACAAAACATAAATCGTGAAATTTCTATTTAAAGAGGAAAAAAATTGAATTCGGAGCAACATTGCACTTAGCTTCCACAATTGAAAACATTCCTGACCCCTGCAAACTTTCTGTCTCTAAGCAGCAGCTGGGACTGTAATTGCTTCCGCCGCATCTGGCCACAACATTAGAAAGAAGTAGGGCGGCGAGTGTATAAAAACCGGCTTATCTCTCTTAATGTGAGAGTCGAGAATGCATCATTTTATTCCTTTTGAATTTCTAGAAAGTAAGCAATCAGAAGAAAATTTTATTAAATTAAAGGAAAATAAAATTACTAGTAGTAGATCTATTGATTACTGGATTCTTAGCTAGTTTTGAATAGATCTTTTGAGTCCCAATCCAAATCCAATAAACTGCATGATACCATAGATTATCCTTTGTAAATTAAACTTACATGTATATAATTATAGTGCACATATTTATCATTAATACTGATGCGGATTGAACTAATAATTGCAACCATAATTGGACAAAATCGTAATTTCTTTTATTAAGAAACACAACTAGCGGGGAATAGTTTAAAGCAGCATAGTTGAGAATTTGCAAAAATCTTCTCTCTTAGTAGAGTATCAATTAAATAAAGTACACATTTTTACCTACAAATGGACCCTTGAAAGACATGTTTTAATCAAGTTTTATTCTACCTGCAAAGAAGCATCAAGAAATGACATATATTGGCGAAGCCTATTTTTTTTTTTTTTTTTTTTTTTAGAAAATGTTGGCAGTAGCTGCCAAGCAGAGAGACTGAACTAATAAATATATAGTACAGAAAAAATAAAAAATAAAAAACGAAAATTCTTAATCCTTCTCCATTGCCTTCAGATAAAGCTTCCCCTCTTCAAGCCTCAAGGACTTGTCGTGCAATTATGGCCAGCCTATTTTGCGCAATATTTCAATTGACAAGAAATAGCAATAATTTCACAAGACTATTTGCCCTTCGAATCGAGAGTTTTTCAAAATAAGATGGTTCGGATGCTCCAAACTTTGGAGCTCCATCAAATTCATTAACTTCAATATTTTATAATTTTTTTAAATTTTTATAATTAAAACTATTGATCTTGATCAATGTAATAAACAATATTTTACCAGATATTTTTCTTATAAGTTTTTTTTAGTTAATTTGATACTCAATCAAGATGTTAAGAAATGAACTTATTTGAATTAATTTATTGCAGCTAATAAGATTCATAATTTTTTTTAAAATTTGTTTACATTTTGATCGAGTATCAAATAAATTCTAAAAATTTTAAAAAATATTTCATAATGCATCACTTTTAAAATTTGAAAAAAAGTTTAAATTGATGTTTAAACTTTACTTTTTTAAAATATTAATGATATGTTAAAGTTATGGCATTTAGTCACTCTCCAAATTGGACACCGTAACCATCCTCTCAAAATAAATCACTAAGGTTCTGACCGGAACGCTAAAAATAATCACACGATTTGGAAATTAAATTAACAATCGTGAAAAAGTGTGATCGGAAGAGAGGAGAACGGAGGAAAAGAAACGACTTTTCGCGATTTCATGGGCTCCAAATCTCATACAAAATTCTCGCAAAAAATTTCAAAATTTGGCGAAAATTCGTTACTCACCGCTTTTCCTCCCTCTTTCTCTCCTTCGATTGATCACTGATCAAATCACGTGAAAATTCCAGCTTCATTAGCTGATCGACGGAAATGATTTCGAGTGAAAAGTCTTTTCTTTTTTTTTTCCTTTAAAATGAACTCTTTTCTCGTTTCTGCTTCTGATCAGAGCCTAATTCCAATGAGCAAGATTCTGTTGCCACATTTTCTTGGTGCCGCAAATGCCACACTTTAAAATTTTATTTTAAATTTCAAAATTTAAAATATAATCGCCTGATCCAAACAGTTGATCTTGTTTATTATAAAGATGGATATGTTGTCATAAAATTTTATAATTTTTTAACTTTATTTGATATTATCAAGAAATTGAAAAATGAACATATTAGAATTAATCTATTGTAGCTATTTTAATTTGTTCATTTTTTATCTTTTAATCAAGCATCAAATAAACTAAAAAATTATAAAATTTTATAACAACTCATCCGTCGTTAAAATGAACAAGATCAATAGTTCGGATCAGACGATTATATTTTAAAATTTAAAATTTAAAATAAAAAATAAGTGTGGCATTTGTTTAGAATTTTGCTCTAAATAGTCTACTGATTAAATAAATAAATAAATTATCAACTACTTTTAATATCCGAGTTAGCACGCTAGCATCTCTAATACAACCTCAATATCTGCCGCCCCGCATGTGCAAAGAAGCATAATGTAGTTATACATGTATAGACAAAAAGGTACTATAGTAATGAGGAAATATGATACATGTGCACACGTAATGTGCATAACAAAAAAATTATTAATGATGAGATGGAGATAGAGATAAGATGCGTAGCAAAGTAGTTGGTTCAAGTAATGTTCACCGAACTAGATGATTATATTCTTATTTCTTAATCCAGTTTGGTTTGCCTCAGAAAACGCTAAATTTCATTTTGATCCAAATTTCACAAGTCAGTTGATTCTAAAATTCAATTTCATTTTGATTCGAGCACGATAAGTCAATTAAATGTTAAATCTATCTTAAAAAAACAAGTAATTAGTTTTTGGGAAAAAAAAATAAAATTTTAGCATTTTTTTTAGTATACGAATTTTGAGTCCTGGATCTGAAAATCAATCTAGAGTTACGGAATATTTTGAAATTGAAATTTTAATTGAAACTAAACCCATAGTTTTTGTCCTTTTGAGGCAAAAAAAGCATGGATGCATGCATTCGTATTTGCAGCTAAATCATCTAGGCCCAATTTTTTTTAATCAAAAAGCCCATTTCACAATTGAAATATACCCATTAAACATAATCATATTCCTATGCCAAACACAACACCCCAATGTTATGCTTTGGGCCCAAAATAATAACTTGCATCCGAGTATAAAAATTGATACATCTCATGCGCCGAAAAAATTATAACTAACCTTAATTAATTAAGAAATGGATTATTCTCGAGGTGTAATCAAAGGAAACATGGAAACGACTGAACCGACTAGTAATGAGGGGACCGGATTCCATTCAACGATGGATATTGGGACCAGAGTGTTCAGTGTCAATTGTCTATTTCGTAAACTTCGCTACAAGCTTCAACATCTCAAGAAGGGAGGGATTCTCCTTTTGCCAACTGGAAAATTCTTCGGTGTTTTAAAAATAATCCATTTTTAATCAAAAATTTAAAAATAACTGCGCAATTTCGGAATCTGAAATTCCGAAACTAATTCTGCTTAGTTTCGGAATCTGGAATTCCGAAACTAGCTAGTTTCGGAATTTGAGATTCCGAAACTAACAATCTTAAATTTTTGCCGATCCTATTCAATTTGATCGGATTTTGAAAATCCGAAACTAACAATCTGTAAATTTAGAAAAAAGCAACTTTAGTCGGTATTAAAAAAGAAATAAAAATAGGAACATTTTTAGTTTCCTACAATATTAAATATGGAGATTAATTGAGTAGTTTAAATAAATTGTTTGAATTTTCAAAATCAAGATTTGGAGCATATATAGGTCAAACCTATCTAACGCACTCCATTGTCTAAAAGTTTAGTATGTCACCGGTTCAAGCGCAATATCCAAACGACCAATGCAAGCGGTTTAATGTGATCCTGCATACCATTTAATATCATCATGTTACTTATGTAGATAGAATATTAGTAAAATTTGGTCCAGCTGTTAGAAGTTTTTGATTAATAGATTTTGTTGGGTGACTTATATTGACCGTTTTAGATATTCTAACATAAGATTTCATCCACTGCAAATTATACATACATACATACATACATACATTATTAATCCAATTTAAATTTTCATTATTCTGGTAACTATAATTTGATTATTTTTTTCTTTTTCAAACATATCTATGTTTGTGAATTCTAACAACACACGTAAACAAATTTTTTAAAGCTAGTCAATCTACAGTTATTTATAAGAAGTCAAAACACTATTTTGAAATGACAAATTATAAGAGAACAATTCAAATATTGAAGAATATTTGCGTGCACGAGAATCAGTATAAATTTTACTGATAAAATATTTTTTACAAATCATCTGACAATTGTATTGTAATTTCTACTCAAAATGGGTGTGTGTTTGTTAATACATGTAAATTGGAATTGATAATTGCTTGATTTATAATATATATGGGATACATATATAACCTACAATACATGATAAATAAGGAAACATAAATCAGAATCAAATCCTAAATATTCTAGATATCAGAATAAATCTGATCGATTGCAGATTCAGATATTATGTAACAGTGTTGACTCATTTGGACATAAATCAAAATTTAGTGACTAAAATTCAATCAATAAAAAGTTAAGTACATAAAATGAAGTATGACAATCTTGACTAAAATTCAATCAATAAAAAGTTAAGTATATATAAAATGAGTATGCTTTATATATATTGAACATGACCTAACTAGATGGAACATTATATAGATTGTGTTTTGTATCATTAATGTTTCCAACGTGTCTTTGAATCTTCGATATGAGATGTATAGATTTTTCACATGAGAAATATACAATGTGATTACTAATTAAAACCATCTTTTTACTGATCTTAGTTATCTATTGATGGAGGGAATTAGTAGTTCATTGTATATGACTTGTGCAGAAGAAATTTTTATCTCGATTATCATTGTCCCTCAGTTATTTGAGAATGATATTGCTGGGCCCCTTGATAAAGTGAAATTATATATCATGCAATATAACTGATGTAGTTATAATTATAATTCACTTAAGAGACCAAGAAACAAATATAATGCGAAAATGGCACGATCCTATTTTGCATATTATTCATAATATCATGTGACAATGATAGACACAGATCAAGTGGATCGAGTACGTAATGACTATGTTGTTTCGGTGACTATAATGTAGTGATAGAACCTCTTATAGCCTATAATATAAAATATTTTATATTATTACCAAGATGATGTAGATCCTCTATAAGGTCACACTGTCCGGCTCTTTCTGTCGCGTCTTTCCCATTTTAAATGCCACTTTCGGGAGGGAAAGCAAAAAGAACATCAGATCAGATATCCCCTCGCAAGTCAAAGCCTCAGCTACGGGCGCCTCTCACTTAAGAGATGCTCGCTCGTGCGGGCTTATATTCCTACGAGAGTTTATTTTTTGTGTAGGTCCTTTCTTTCCGACGGGCGCAAGTCCCCGCCGTTAATTACCCTGGTTACTTTCCTAGGCACCTCTAGATCGGGAAAATCAAAAGAACATATATTGCAGGTTATTACTGAATTGCCGATAAAACAATTAGTGCAATGCTTATGCGCATGAATATTTGTGTTTCTTTATTTATTCTTCTTTTGAGTGTTCTTATGTTGGTGTTCGTTGCTTATTTAGTTAATTTTTTTTATTTAACATGGCGATTTATAGGGGAAAGAGATATGAAGCGGTTTTGGGGAAGTTGTGATATTTTGGGAATATAATTTTGGCTTGAGGAGATCTTTCCAGGACCTCACGTAGCTTGATTTCATTAGATAGTTGGGCCTGGCGATTTTTATCTAATAAACGGGGTGTCGTTTAGAGTAAGATCATGGGACTACTCAAACGCCACGGGTCTTCAAGCGTGATTGTGTCAGATGAGATTTGGTCACCTGAATGACTTTATCTGGCGAGACGAGGTTTTGGCTTTCCAGCGTGATTTTGTCAGATGGGATTTGGTCACCTGAGCGGCTTTATCTGGCGAAGCGGTGTGTCATTTAGAGTAAGGTCGCGGGATTACTCAAATGTCACGGGTCTTCCAGCGTGATTGTGTCAGATGGGATTTGGTCACCTGAATGACTTTATCTGGTGAGACGAGGTTTTAGCTTTCCAGCGTGATTTTGTCAGATGGGATTTAGTCACCTGAGCGACTTTATCTGGTAAAGCGGTGTGCCATTTAGAGTAAGATCGCGGGATTACTCAAATGTCACGGGTCTTCCAGCATGATTGTGTCAGATGGGATTTGGTCACCTGAACGACTTTATCTGGCGAGACGAGGTTTTGGCTTTCCAGCGTGATTTTGTCAGATGAGATTTAGTCACCTGACCGGCTTTATCTGGTAAAGCGGTGTGCCATTTAGAGTAAGATCGTGGGATTACTCAAATATCACGGGTCTTCCAGCGTGATTGTGTCAGATGGGATTTGGTCACCTGAACGACTTTATCTGGCGAGACGAGGTTTTGGCTTTCCAGCGTGATTTTGTCAGATGAGATTTAGTCACCTGAACGGCTTTATCTGGTAAAGCGGTGTGCCATTTAGAGTAAGATCGTGGGATTACTCAAATATCACGGGTCTTCCAGCGTGATTGTGTCAGATGGGATTTGGTCACCTGAACGACTTTATCTGGCGAGACGAGGTTTTGGCTTTCCAGCGTGATTTTGTCAGATGGGATTTAGTTACCTGAGCGGCTTTATCAGGTAAAGCGGTGTGCCATTTAGAGTAAGATCGTGGGATTACTCAAATGTCACGGGTCTTCCAGCATGATTGTGTTAGATGGGAATTGGTCACCTGAACGACTTTATCTGGCGAGACGAGATTTTGGCTTTCCAGCGTGATTTTGTCAGATGGGATTTAGTCACCTGAGCGGCTTTATCTGGTAAAGCGGTGTGCCATTTAGAGTAAGATCGCGGGATTACTCAAATGCCACGGGATTTGCACGTTTGGGAGAATATCACAGAGCCTCCTTTGGTACATGATCCATTCCTTCCGTCTAATGGTCTACAGGACATAGTCTGTATTTTCTTCGATGGAATGTGAAACGTTTAAAATCCGTCACTTTGGTGAATTACAATTCAGCCAAATTTTTAAGATCTGATTATTTTTTGAATTTTAAGACTGGGTTATTTTCTGAACTTTCTGGATTACGGAAATTCCTGTCATGATAAATGGATTTGTTGTTTTTTTTATTTAGAATTTTGGTGGAACTGCTCAGTACGAACACATTCTCTTTATTTTCCTGAACTCACAAGATTTTCCTTATATTTTTCTGAGTCTCTGATGATATTTGGTGAATTTCTGATATTGGTCATTTACTGATCCATCATGAATTCAGTATTTGAGTGATTTAAATGGTCTTGGTGTTGGAGTTATGTCCTAGAAGTCAATATTTAATGACTTAATTATGTAGTTTATGTTATTGATGATATTTAATCATTTGTTCCTGGATTTTATTATTGACAGTTCATTCAGGTTGAGGATCTGAATTGTGGATCACTGTATTTCATTTAATGATAAATGACAATAATAAATCGAAATTGTCCATAGTCTTGATAATTAACAAGGAACATTAATTATCATATAAGACTAGTATGCAAGTTAAGCGATGATTAAGTTCTACAAATCATAAGTAAGGAGTTACTAACTTAATTGCATATGTATATGTTACTAGAACATAGTACAGGATATGACCCCGATGAAATAAATATATGGATTGTGTTAAGTGTCATTATTTATTTTATCAGTGTTTGATTCCAAGTTTGAGATGATTCAGTTTTTCCACATGAGGATAGGTTCTATAAATATCGTCTACCGCTGATTCCTGATAAGGGCTGCTATACGGACTTTATTTATGTTCACTTGAATTGTGCGGGGAAAAACTGTTCATCAAGACAACCGTATGTCCCTCATTAGTTCAACTGATGAGCGATGATATCTGCTGGGCCCCTTGATGGAGATGGATTGCTTGCTAGCAACTTGTGCAATCATCTCTAGATCAAGAAACGTATAATCTGCAAGAATGACACATTCCTATCTTGGATTATATAAGGATATCATGTGACATAGGAAACAAAACAATAAGAAACTCATTTCTTATGCAGGATTAAATGATTGTATTAGTATATTATTCATTTATGCGAATTGGGAATCATAACGTGTTGCTAGATACGCTTATGATTATTGAAAATAAATAGCGATTTATTTTCATAGCCAACATGGCATAAATCCTCAAAGGGTCACACAAATAGGACTTTAACCATACGTGCATTATTTGTTTATTTGTAGTAGCGAGTACTGCGAAAATATGATAAGTTGATTAATTAATTGTATACCGTTATGAACCGTTATAATTAATTAACTCAAATGGATCATATAAAAACAATATAATGCATATGCTAATTCCAAATTAATTATTAATATGTTAATAATTAAATTCGTTCAACATATATTTATTATACTGAGCTAGTCGGTCCTTTATTAAATCAGTTAATTAAAAGCTTGATTTGAGATTAATTAATGGAGTTGATTAATAGGCTAATATAATATGTTATATAGCCTATAATCATACACAAAATTTCAGCAATGAAGGGATAATTTTGTCAAGACAAAATTATGGAAAGAGAGCAAGGTTTAGAAATAACAAAATATGGCAACGTTGTTTATGGAAACACCGAGCCCTAGATCTTTTGCCTCTCTCTTCTTATTCCCTTGCGCAAGAAATAAATGAATAGAATTTTTTCTGCCCTAGAGGCCTCCATCTCTCTCTCAATAGCTCATGTGTTGAGCATTAATTTTTCTTCCATGAAAAATAGTTAATCGCGCGAAGAAAAATCAAAAGGGAATTAGCTATCGTCTCAAAACAAGCTAGCACTTGTTTATAGACTTTGGTTAATCTTCTAGGTGGACTAGAGGCAGCGAAGGTACGCATCCATCGACTCCTAAGCAAAGGTCGAGCCTTCTAGTTACGATACTAGAAGATGTATAATCTCCTACACGTTCTCTTTTATATATTAACTGCTTGAATAACTAGATCCGTTAATCGTGCATCTTAATTGCTTATTAAATGTTAATAAAAATTAAAATTGCACAAGGACTTGAGTTCCTAAGAGTGGTATCAGAGTGCTGGTCGTTATTCGAGTTTTTAATATTTTAAAATCGAGAATTAGTAATTAATTAAGTTAATTAGTGATGTGCATGCTTGCTGTTCTGGAAAAAGCTGTTTTTCTGTTTTGTTGCTTATTTTTCGTATTGTAAAGCTTTCTGAAAAAATTTTATTTTTCATGGAAGTTGTAGATCTTTGAGTCGTAGATCTTTTGGCGCTGGTTTCACTATTTTATAAGCAGTTGTGAATTTTTAGTTATTTAAACGGTGACGGTGCGCAGATCTGGAATTCTGATGCACGGTTCTGTTTGTATGGTAAAAAAGGACGTATTTTGAAAAATAACTACCTGTATCTTTTTCACTAGAGTTATTCTAAATTTGATGCTCTTTCTGGATATGTATAATTTGTCGCATATTTCGGATTTTTGGGACGTTCAAATGTGGAAAGAATCGAAGTCGCCAGATCTGTCTTGCTAAACAAGTTAGTTGATTTTGGGCAAACTGAATTTATTGAAGGACTTTTTTTAGAAAAGTATTTAAATATAATTGTTCTATTTCGAATTATAATTCTGTGAAAATTAGTTTCATAATTTTTCAATAAATTTTGATGCTTCAACTGGGTCAAATATTTTCGGTCATCAGTCTGTTTCAGAACAGGGCTTCTTGTTTATTTGCCTATTAACTTGATGATCTTGAATAGACCTTGGTATTTTTCTTTCCATGGTTAAATAGCCAACGGCATATGCTAATTTTTCTGTATAAATTATTTGCATGAAAATTGCATGTAAGATGATCCTACAGACCAAAAGGTTGAGATGAAAAACAGAAAATCCGATATCGGTGCTTCACGCATGAAATCTGGATTTGTCTTTTTTGATTCTCCCTGATGGTAAGTGATCTCTTCCTGAAATTTTTACTGGTAGTTAGACTCATGATGAGGAGTTTGCATGATTTATTTCATAATTTTTGGAGACCGAAAAATTTTGATTTTTCTCGAGTCCCGTTTAATATTTTAATTAGTTAAAATATTATTTCTAATTAATCAATTGGTTGAAATGTTAATTAGAATACTCCTTATATAACCTCGGATTCTGTTTTGGATTGTTGAATTAAATTTCAAAGGTTTAAACAAATAGTTGTAATGTTAAACTTCTTTGCATTTGGAAAAACGAGCGACAAGCATACACAAAGATTCTAATTAATGAAATTAATTAAGAACAAGTGAATCATGTATATTGTATATGTGCTAACTCGTTTTGTAGGAGGATCGTGAGTTTCGTATGGCTCAAGATTTCAATGCCTTGTGGTTTGTAATTGTATGCATGTGTGAATGTGTGTAATGCGGCCTTTGATGCCATTAATTAATTTTGATTAATTTTAATGTAACTTGTGAGGCTTGCATGCCCCTAAGGCCTAGGAGGGAATTAGGATTTTTCTACATGTATTTATTTCCATTAATTATAGGATAGGATCAATATAATTAGTGTAAGGGCTTGATTTATATTAGTCTTGCAACATGGAGATGCAGCGAAGACTGATATGCAAGCTGGAGCCATACAAACCCACAACAATGCTTGTGTTTGAGATGCTAATTATGTGAATGTTTGTATGCTATGAAATGTCATAGGATAGGTATGGGTGTATGCTAACACGACCACCAAACAAGAGTCACATAATTGAATAGTCCCATTAATAATTTGATTAAGCCAAACGCTCTCCTTCTCTCTATCCCCTTCACGCCGTTTGTCTTCTCATGGCGCGGTCCGCCATGGCGGACGTCATGGTTGCCACTCGGAAGTCGGGGTACAAATAAGATTTGTTAGGACCAAATAGAGAGAGGTTGCTTATCGATGGACCCAACAAGTTTCTTGGACATCGGGGCGAAGTTCGCGACGCGAACCAAGAATCATAAAGTTGTATGATTGGTTGGAGAACCTACCTTGTCTAGTTAAGTAGGGTGACGTGCCATAGCAGGCTCTACTTGATGAAAATAGGGATCTTGGAAAACCAACTACATTTGGGACATTAAATAAATGTAGTGGGAGTTTTGTTTATCATTATAAACAAAATATTGCATAAACTAAAAGACCTTAAATTGAAATTGTTATAGATGTTAAATGTGTTAATTTCGTTGCGATCAATCTTTGAAAAGAACAAACTCGTTTCTAAAGGTACTTACTTGGAGAAGTAATACCGATTCCTAAGACATGTTCTTAGAGAAGAGAAACTTGAGAATGTTAATTCCTAAATTCTTCCTCCCAAATGAAGCATCGCGTGATGATTGATAGACTTTTGTGAAAAGTTCTTCAATAATAAAGCGGATGTCGATATCCACATTTTAGGATCTTTAGACCTTTGAATTAGAGAATTCACACGGACTAGATTAACTTATATGTGTTGGAGTTATGTCCTAGAAGTCAATATTTAATGACTTATTTTCTTAGTTTATGTTAATGATGATATTTGATCATTTGTTCCTAGAGTTTATTATTGACAGATCATTCAGGTTGAGGATCTGAATTGTAGATCTCTGTGGATCATTCATTAGAATGACAATAATAAATCTAAATCGTCCATAATCTTGATAATTAACAAGGAACATTAATTATCATAAAAGATTAGTATGCAAGTTAAGTGATGCTTAAGTTCTACAAATCATAAGTAAGGAGTTACGAACTTAATTGCATATGTGTATGTTATTGGAACATAGTACAGGACTTGACCCAATGAAATAAACATATGGATTGTGTTATGTGTCATTGTTTATTTCATATGAGTTTGATTCTAAGTTTGAGATGTTCACCTTTTCCACATGAGGATAGGTTCAATAAATATCGTCTAACGTTGATTCCTGATAAAGGCTGCTATAAGGACTTTATTTATGTTCTCTTGAATTGTGCGGGGAAAAGTTGTTCATCAAAAAAACCGTATGTCCCTCATTAGTATACCTAGTGAGTGATGATATCTGTTTGGGCCCCTTGATGGAGTTGGATCGTATGCATGCAAACTAGACGATCAACTCTAGATCAAGAAATGTATAATCTGCAAGAATGACACATTCCTATCTTGGATTATACAATGATATCATGTGACATAAGAATCAGACAAGGAAATACTATTATTTCTTATGTAGGATTGAGATATTGTAACGGTACATTATTTATGCGAATTGGGAATCATAACGTGTTGCTAGATACCGCTTATGATTATTGGAAATAAATAGTGATTTATTCTCCATGGCCAACATAGCATAAATCCTCAAAGGGTCACACAAATAGGACTTTGACCACACAATGCATTATCTATTTATTCGCAACAGTGAGTATTGCGGAAATATGATGAGTTGATTAATTAATTATATACCGTTATGAACCGTTATAATTAATTAAGTCAAAGAGATCATATAGAAATAAATTAATGCATTATCTAATCCCAAAATAATTATTAATGAGTTAATAATTAATTTTAGATCAACACATTTCAATATAAATGGTTATATTGATTAATTGGGCCATTATTTAATAGGAAAATATATAGCCCAATTATAGAGCAACCTAATGGGACTTTAATTAGGTGAATTAAAGACCCAAATGAGATTGTGAGGTGGCCCATATAGGCCCAATTCGTGGCCAGCCATAGGGTGGCAAGAGGTGTAATTTTGGAGAAGTTTTTCCTAGGGTTTGAGCTCTATAAAAGGACCCCTTTGGAGGCTCCAAGAGCTAGCCTTTCTCTCTCCTCTCTTTCTTCCCTTTGTGGCTGCCACAAACCTCCTCTTTTCTCCCTCTTTTGCTCATGTGTTGAGCTCTCTTCTCCATTTAAATGAAAGATTTAATTGCTAGAAGAGAGAAAGCTAATGGGATTAGGCTTGTTCTTGGGTGTGCTAGCACATACCTTGAGAACGTGGTTAATCTCTTTGGTGGACTCGAGGCCGGCGCCATCCATGGAGAAGATGAGGCGTAGGAGAGCACGCCATCGACTCCCATGCCATGGATTCGAACCTCATGAATACAATTTCATGAGAGGTACAATTTCTCCTACCTTCTCTCTTGATTGGATGTGTGATTGCTTTAGTACTAGATCTATTGATTTGCTTGTTGTTAATGGTGATTAATTAGTTGTAATTAATCTAAAATTAAAATATGAGCATTTCCTAACAGTGGTATCAGAGCTATGGTCGTGCTTAAGGTTTTTCACACTTAATTAAGTGAGAATTCGTAATTAATTAAGTTAATTAGTGATGTGCATGCTTGCTGGCCCTGGAAAGGCTGTTTTCTGTCTTGTTGCTTATTTTTCGTGGTGTAAAGCTCTCTGAAATTTTTTCCTTCTTATTGGAGGTTGTAGCCCTTTGAGTTGTGGTTGTTTTCCCACTGGAATCATTGAAATTCGATGTAAAATGAATTTTTAGTGATTTAAACGGTAACGGTGCGCAGATCTGTTATTCTGCTGCACAGTTCTGTTGTTGTGGTTGGTAACAAATAAGTTTGTATACAAAGTACCTGTAACTTTTAGATAGGATTATTCTAAACTTGATGCTCTTTCTGGATATGTAAATTTTGTTGCATATTTCGGATATTATGTGGGCGTTCAAGGATGAAAAGTGATGAAGTTATCAGATCTGTTTTTTCAAACAAACTGATTGTTTTGAAAAACTGTACTTATTGAGAAACTTTTATGGAAAAGTGTTGAAATGGAAATGTTCTCCTTTAAGTCTGGAATCTGTGAAAATTAATTTCATAGATTTTCATTGAGATTTGATACCTCAACCGAGTGAAACCTTTTTGGTCGACGGTCTATTCCAGAACAGGATACCTTGCTTAAATGCTTGTTATCTCGTTGATCTTGAATATAACTTGTGGATTTTCTTTTCATAGAATGATAGCCTATTGTATGTAGTATTTTTCTATGTAAATTGTTTGCTGGAAAAATATCAAGGGGATGATCATACAGATCAAAAGGTTGAGACCCATAACAGAATTTTCTCTAACGGTGCTTCGCGCACAATCTGAGGATTTGTCTTTTTTGGTTCTCCCTGATGATAATTGATCTCTTCTTGAGATTTCTACAGGTAATCACAATCTTTGTAAGGAGTTCTCTGGATTTATTTCAGATTTTTTGGAGACCGAATTATTTTGAATTTTTTCGGGTCCCGAATTTCGTATTTTAATTAGTTAAAATAGTTTCTAATTAATCAATTTATTGAAATGTTAATTAGAAGACTCCTTAAATACCCTCCTTTCTGTTTTGATAGTTGGATTTAATTTAAAAGGGCTTAAACAATTAGTTGTTAAGGTTAAGCCTTCTTTGCATTCGGAAAACTTGAGCAACAAGTATGCACAAAGATTCTAATTAATGAAATTAATTAAGAGCAAGTGAATCATGTATATTGTATATGTGCTAACTTTGTTTTGTAGGAGGATGTGGGTTTGATATGGCTCAAGATGTCAATGCCTTGTGTGTTGTAAAATGTTGTGAATGCATGTGATTGCTTGTAAAGTGGCCTAAGGTGCCTTGATAATTAAGTGGTTAATTTTTGATGTAACTTGTGAGGCTTGCATGCCCCTAAGGCCTAGGCGGGGTTTTAGGAATTTTATCACATGTATTTATTTCCCTTAATTATTAGATAGGATCTTAGTAATTAGTGGGAGGGCTTGATTAGATTAGTCTCGTTACATGGAGATGCGACGAAGATTAATGCAAGCGGGAGCCATACAAACCCACGGCAATGCTTGAGATGCTTATGTTATGTGATTGTTTGTGAATGCCTTGAATTGTCATAGGTAGGTATGGGTGTATGCTTACACGACCACCAAACAAAGTCACGTAATTGCTTTTGTCCCAAACTAAATTGATTAAGTCGACCGCCTTCCTTCTCTCTATCCCCTTCACGTCAATAGCCAATCATGGCGCGGTCTGCCATAGCGGACGTCATGGTTGTCAACCTTGATAGTCGGGGTACAAATGAAAAGATTTGTTAGGAGCAAATAGAGAGAGGTTGCTTATCGATGGACCCAACAAGTTTTCTTGGACATCGGGGCGAAGTTTGTAAATATACTTAGATATTCACAAACCAAGAGTCATATGGTTGATATGATTGGTTGGAGAACCTACCTTGTCTAGTTAAGTAGGGTGTCGTGCCATAGCAGGCTCTACTTGACGAAAATGAGGATCTTGGAATCCATTACATTTAGAGACATTAATTAAATGTAGTGGGAGTTTTGTTTATCATTCCATAAACAAAACATTGCATAAACTAAATGACCTTAAATTGAAATTGTCATAGATATTAAATATGTTAATTTCGTTGCGATCAATCTTTGGAAAACGACAAGCTCATTTCTAAGGTATTTACTTGGAGAAGAAATACCGATTTCTAAGACATGTTCTTGGAAATGAGAAACTTGAGCAAGTTTAATCCCAAAAACGTTCATCGACTTCCCGAACAATAGCTTCGCAATGATTGATTAGTTTCGACGAAAATTATTCAATAAAGCGAATGCTTATATCCTTTTAGAAGTTCTAGACCTTTGAATTGGAGAATTCATAAGGACTATACTAAGACTTCTACACTCTCATCCATTTACTCAAGAAGACGTTCTTAGAGAAAGTAAAAATAGACTCAATCATTTATGATCGAGTAATGGAATGTGAGTTAACCAAGAGACTCTTCTTATAAGAAGATAACTGTTTCATTAGCTTCCGAACCGAAAGGTTTGAGTAGCTAATTGACAACTAGAGATATTAAGATCTCTAATATCGAGGATTGTTGATATTGTCATACAATCTCTTTCTATGAATAAAGGATATATTGTTCGCACACTTGTTAGTGCTAAAATGATTGGTTAAGTATTAAAGGAATACTCCACCAATATATGAGTTGAGACTTTGAGACCCTCACTAGTGACCGTGTGTCACATGAGATGTTTCATTTGCCATTTATGGGAGGCATTTGAAAGGTTGTCCGAAATATCATGATGTTCTAAACCTTAAGATATTTGTCGTTCAAATTATCTCACTATCTCTAATTCACACTAGTAATTAGGTGCTAGTTCATGTGCTCGCATTTAACGAAATGTGTAGGCAATGATGAATAAGAGAAAGTTTGAGATAAGTAAAGTAAACTCCGTTTTTGGAAATGGCTTGTACGTCTAAGCCACTACCATTGAATACGTAGAGTTATCTTTACTAAATAAAGAGTTTGTTTAGGAATTTGAGGTTGTATACCTTATTCCAAACATCTCATAAAACCTTATCTCCGTTTCATATTTGATGATGGATGATCATGTTTTGTAATAGAGAAATGTTGTTCTCTTATTGTTATAAATTTGTGTATAAGATTTCATGCATCTTAATTGAATTTGCTTGAAATAGATTAACAAATTTTGAATGACAAATATGTAAGACTTCGCATAAAGTATTTGACTTTTATGTAAAATAGTTGCTTAGTCGAATATAAACAAAGAATCGCATTATGAGAGTCTACGTAACGTGGAGCTCGTAAATCAATTCGATTGCAAATCAATTGAAATTCATGCGAATCGTGTTTGTTAAAAGACAAAAGCGCCTTTGACCTACGAAGGTTTAAAGGACAAGTAACCTTATTAAGACTTATACATATTGATGTATATAGACTTATAGGACTTGTGCAATTGAAAGGTTGTTGACACTTTACCACTTGACCAACGATCATTGTAGATATTAACGTATCTATTTGATATGGTATAAGTATGAATCTTTTGACAAGATCAAAAGGATCTCAAGAGTAAAGTTAAAAAACTATTCAATAAAAGCAAAAGTCTTAAGATGGATCATGGTAAATAGTTAAGTCATGTAGTTTGATATATTGCCTAAAGAGTATGAAAGACGTTTCACTACTCGCTCCATGAGGAACATTTGGAAAAATGTATCCAAGGATGAAGGTATCGAACATTGTTTGATATAGTTCGATCGGTAATAAATCAAATTGACTTGTTTGACTCATGTAAGGGATTGTGTTTGAGGACAATATTGTTTACACTAAATAAAAATTCCATTGAAGTCTATTGAGAAAGATATCTTACGAGATTCGATCTCTAGGTATATTGTTTCTCAAGATTTGGTGTTGAGAAGCTTATTTCAAGGTTCGATTGATTGATAAGCTTGGACCCAAATAAGACGCTTATTAGTTTGTAGGATATCTTGAATTAGCCAAAAGGTACTACTTCTATGAACATGATAAGAACAAGGTAGTTGTTGCTCATCATAACGTAATCTTAAAGAATGATATTCTCAAGAAGAAGTAGTGGGAGTAAAGTGAGCATTAAAGGAGTTTATGCGTCACTACAAGAAGTACCTTTATAGGGAACTTGTCACTCCATACATGGTGCTTAGTGGGAGTTGAGCGGAACTTGACTCACAAGCAGTTGTGAAAGGAAGAAGTTTATAAGCACGCTCGCTTCTAAAGAGTACTCAAACATCTCACGAATGGATGATGTTAGAGAAACTCGTGCAATACATTAGGATCAAGAATCTATTCTACAAGATGTTGTAGAAGTAGTTCGTAGACCTCAAGCACCAATCCTACAAAGATCAACGAGAGTGAATTGCCTAAACTGAAAAGTACATAGGTTTCACAACATCCTCATACTTGACATGTGAGGATCCGTTGATAAATAAAGAAGCGATGGAAAGACCCGATTCCACAAGTATGGTTTGAATCTATATGATCTTTAAGTGCAATCCATATATATAACAACAAGGTATAGACCTTGATTGATGTTCAAGAAGGAGCGATCCATCTAGAACATTTAGATGTTTCATAAGAAAGATAGATATGGATAGCAAGTCGACTCTGTACAAAGCACAATTTCATAATTGATGCTATGTCTAAGTCGATAACAAGTTGACCATGAACAAAGCACGGCTTCTCGCTTGTAGCTATGTATAAGTCAATAAAGATCATTCTAGCAATAGTTATATTTCGTATATATAGATATATGGAAAGATACATCAAAACCGCCTTCTTCGATTGAATGAAGGAAGTTGTTGTGTATTTGACACAAACCAAGGATTTGTTGTATTGTTGGAAACACATATATGCTTCAATGATCCATTAATGGATTGAAGCAAGTACTGTGGAAATTGGAATAAATATTTTGACAAGGAAGTCAAGGAGTTGCACTTCGTCAAAAGTATCTTATATAGACAAGATATTCAGTGGGAGCATGATTGTGTTACATGTATTGTACAAGATACAAGACATTAATTGGGAATAAAATTAAGGAAATGATTATTGTCAAGATCTCATTAGAGAATGTTTTTCTCAATAGAGAATTTGGGCAAGTCACCTAATCCAAGGAAACAAAATCTATGGAGATAGATTATGATGGATGTTAGGTTTGAGCAAAATGTGCATATAATGACAAGGTGTTATAGTTACACGAAAAGATAGACTCCTAAAAAGGATGTCTAACCACGTTGTATGGCATACACTTCAGTGCTACTCGGTGTGTTGCAACTCAATTCGAGAAGAGTGCACGATACAATTCGAGCATCCTTCTGTTATGAGTTTCATTTTGTACGCCATACTTATGCACATGCCCCTATGTGTTGTACCCAAGGAGTATGACAATCAGTTGTCAAATGGATACAAAGAAAAACACATTTGGACAATAATCAAGAATGTCCTCGAGTATCTTAAGAGAAAGAGTGATATGTTTTTCCATCTGATAAGATAAAAGAAAGCTCATATAAATTGATATATTGATGCTAGTTTTCGAAAGATTGATATAAATACAATTGAGCTACATATTTTGTTTAAATGTGGTGTTGTAAGTTTAGAAGGTGTTCTAAATGGGATATTACAACCGTTTCCGTCACCAAAACAAATATATATAGCAACTTGTTAAGCAATGAAAGAATGTAGTAAGGATCGTGAAGTTCTCAGTCAAGCTAATATGGTTCTATGCATCTCGAACCATAGCTTAAACTTGAAGAACCCAATATTAAATTGGTGATCCAACTAAGATCTATGACGATGTCACTTGATCTCACATGATGATGATCAAGAACACATATATAGGAGTATATATGTATATAGGGTCAAATAAAATTTGATAGGTTCGCGGACACAGCGAACACTCTAACTTAACCTCTACCTTAAGCGGTATACAAGATGCAGTTGTGCATCCATGCGTGATGGACGTATGAGTAACTTGCTTTAAGTGTATTACATCTTTTGAGGTTCGAGACATGTATATATATAGATATATGACATTGTTCTAAATTCTTCACTGGCTAGAAGTCACTATTGATTGACTCTAGGCCAAGTGGGAGATTGTTGGAGTTATGTCCTAGAAGTCAATATTTAATGACTTATTTTCTTAGTTTATGTTAATGATGATATTTGATCATTTGTTCCTAGAGTTTATTATTGACAGATCATTCAGGTTGAGGATCTGAATTGTAGATCTCTGTGGATCATTCATTAGAATGACAATAATAAATCTAAATCGTCCATAATCTTGATAATTAACAAGGAACATTAATTATCATAAAAGATTAGTATGCAAGTTAAGTGATGCTTAAGTTCTACAAATCATAAGTAAGGAGTTACGAACTTAATTGCATATGTGTATGTTATTGGAACATAGTACAGGACTTGACCCAATGAAATAAACATATGGATTGTGTTATGTGTCATTGTTTATTTCATATGAGTTTGATTCTAAGTTTGAGATGTTCACCTTTTCCACATGAGGATAGGTTCAATAAATATCGTCTAACGTTGATTCCTGATAAAGGCTGCTATAAGGACTTTATTTATGTTCTCTTGAATTGTGCGGGGAAAAGTTGTTCATCAAAAAAACCGTATGTCCCTCATTAGTATACCTAGTGAGTGATGATATCTGTTTGGGCCCCTTGATGGAGTTGGATCGTATGCATGCAAACTAGACGATCAACTCTAGATCAAGAAATGTATAATCTGCAAGAATGACACATTCCTATCTTGGATTATACAATGATATCATGTGACATAAGAATCAGACAAGGAAATACTATTATTTCTTATGTAGGATTGAGATATTGTAACGGTACATTATTTATGCGAATTGGGAATCATAACGTGTTGCTAGATACCGCTTATGATTATTGGAAATAAATAGTGATTTATTCTCCATGGCCAACATAGCATAAATCCTCAAAGGGTCACACAAATAGGACTTTGACCACACAATGCATTATCTATTTATTCGCAACAGTGAGTATTGCGGAAATATGATGAGTTGATTAATTAATTATATACCGTTATGAACCGTTATAATTAATTAAGTCAAAGAGATCATATAGAAATAAATTAATGCATTATCTAATCCCAAAATAATTATTAATGAGTTAATAATTAATTTTAGATCAACACATTTCAATATAAATGGTTATATTGATTAATTGGGCCATTATTTAATAGGAAAATATATAGCCCAATTATAGAGCAACCTAATGGGACTTTAATTAGGTGAATTAAAGATCCAAATGAGATTGTGAGGTGGCCCATACAGGCCCAATTCGTGGCCAGCCATAGGGTGGCAAGAGGTGTAATTTTGGGGAAGTTTTTCCTAGGGTTTGAGCTCTATAAAAGGACCCCTTTGGAGGCTCCAAGAGCTAGCCTTTCTCTCTCCTCTCTTTCTTCCCTTTGTGGCTGCCACAAACCTCCTCTTTTCTCCCTCTTTTGCTCATGTGTTGAGCTCTCTTCTCCATTTAAATGAAAGATTTAATTGCTAGAAGAGAGAAAGCTAATGGGATTAGGCTTGTTCTTGGGTGTGCTAGCACATACCTTGAGAACGTGGTTAATCTCTTTGGTGGACTCGAGGCCGGCGCCATCCATGGAGAAGATGAGGCGTAGGAGAGCACGCCATCGACTCCCATGCCATGGATTCGAACCTCATGAATACAATTTCATGAGAGGTACAATTTCTCCTACCTTCTCTCTTGATTGGATGTGTGATTGCTTTAGCACTAGATCTATTGATTTGCTTGTTGTTAATGGTGATTAATTAGTTGTAATTAATCTAAAATTAAAATATGAGCATTTCCTAACAATATGCTCTCGTCCACTTACTCAAGAAGGAGTTCTTAGAGAAAGTGGATGTTGGTTTATGATCAAGTAATAGAGCATGAATTGAGCAGGAGAGACTTCTTTCAAGAAGATACATGAATGTTCCATTGGCTTACAAACCGAAAGGTTTGAGTAGTTAATTGGCAACTAGAGATATTGCGATATCCAATATCAAGGATTGTTGTTATTGTCACGTAATCTCTCCCTAATTGATGAAGGATATAATGTTACTTTTCGCACACTTTTGGTGCAAAAAGGTGATTAGTTAAGCATTAAAGGAATACTTGACTAAGGTATGAGTTGAAAATTCGAGACCCTCTTGTGACCATGTGTCACATGAGATGTTTCATTTGCCGTTTATGGAGGCATTTGAAAGGCTGTCCGAAGTACCATGATTATCGTGTTCTAATCCTTCGAGAGTATTTGTCGTTCAAATTATCTCACTCTCTCTAATTCAGACTAGTAACTTAGTACTAGTTCATGTGCTCGCATTTATTGAAATATGTAGACATTGAAGAATTAGATAAAGCTCGAGAGTAGTGAAGTAAACTCCGTATAGGAAATGACTTGTTCGTCCAAGCCACTACCATTGGATACGTAGAGTTATCTTTACTAATAGTTTGTTTAGCAATCGTAGGTTAAATACCTCATTCCTTTATATCCCAAAACTTTATCTTCATTTCATATAGATGATGGATGATAATATTTTTAAAAGACAAACGATGTTCTTTTATTGTGGATTTGTTTATATGATTTCATGCATATTGCTTGAATATGCTTGAAATAGATAAACGAATTTTGAATGACAAATAGAATACGTAAGACTTCACATAAAGTGTTTTACTTTCATGTGAAATAGCCGCTTAGTTACATACATAAACGAGAATCGCATTATGAGAGTCTACATAGCGTAGAGCTCGTGAATCAATTCGATTGCGAATCAATTGAGATATGCGGATCATGTTTGTCAAATAACAAAAGCGCCTTTGACCTATAAAGGTGGAAGGACGAGTAACTTGATTAAAACTTATACATGTCGATGTATATAGAACTATAAGTACTTGTGTAATGAAAGTTTATTGATACTTTACTACTTAACCAACGATCATAATAGATATTGACGTATCTATTTGATAAGGTATAAGTATGAAACCTTTTGACAAGTTCAAAGGTGTTCAATAGTAAAGTTGAAGAAATCTTTCTACAAAAGGTATAAAGTCTTACAATGGATCATGGTAAATATCTGAGTCATATGATTTGATGTATTATCTAAAGAGTGTGAAATTGTTTCACAATTCACTCCATGAGGAACATTATTTTAGAATAGTGTGTCCAATAATGGAGGTATCGAACATCATTTGATACAGTTCGATCAGTAATAAATCGAATTGACTTAATCGACTCATATTAGGGATTTGTGTTTGAGGACAATATTATTTACACTGAATAATGTTCCATCGAAGTCCATTAAGAAAGATATCTTACGAGATTTGATCTCTAAGTACATTGTTTCTCAAGATTTGGTGTTAAGGAGCTTATTTCAAGTTTGTTGATTGATAAGCTTAGATCCAAATAGGGCACTTAATGTTTTGTAGGATAACTTGAACTGACCAAAAGATACTACTTATACGAACATGATAAGAACAAGGTAGTTGTTGCTCATCATGACGTAGTCTTGGAGAATAACTTTTTCAAGAAGAAGTAGTGGGAGTAAGGTGAGCATTAAAAGAGTATATGCATCACTACAAGAAATACCTTATGGAAAACTTGTCACTCCATATATGGTGCTTAGTGGGAGTAGAGCGAAACTTTATTCACAAACTGTTGTGAAAGGAAGTGCGCTCCTTCAAATGAGGCCTCAAATGTCTCACGAGTTGATGATATTCAAGAAACTCAAGATATAGATGAGGATCAAGAACTTATTCTACAAACCGTTGTAGAAATAGTTCATGAATCTCAAGCACTAATCCTACAAAAGTCAACGAGAGTAACTGCCTAACCGAAAGGTGCATAGGCTTCACAATACCCTCATACTTGACATATGAGGATACGTTGATAAATAATGAAATGATGGAAGGACCCGATTCCACAAGTGTGGTTTAAGTCCATATGATCTTTAAATGTAATCCATATATACCAACAAGGTACAGACCTTGGTTGATGTTTATGAAGGAGTAATCCATTAAGAACATTTAGATCTTTAATGAAAGATTGACATGGATGATAGGTCGACTATATACAAAGCACAGCTTCTTGCTTGTAGCTATGTCTAAGTCGGTAGCTAATTGACTGTATACAAAGCACAGCTCTTGGCTTGTAGCTATGTCTAAGTCGGTAGCTAGTTGACTATATACAAAGCACATCTCTTGGCTTGTAGCTATGTCTAAAGTCAATAAAGATCATTCTAGCAATTATTATGTTTCATATATATTGATATATGGAAATGCACATCAAACCGCCTTCTTCGATTGAATGAAGGAAGATGTTGTGTATACGATACAAACCAAAAGTTTTATGTTTATGTACTGCTAGAAACATATGTATGCTTCAAGGATCCATTAATGGATTGAAGTTAGTATTGTGGAATAAACATTTTGACAAGAAATCCAAGGAGTTGAATTTCGTCAAAAGCATCTTGTATAGACAAGAGATTCAGTGGGAGCATAATCGTGTTACTAATATTGTATAAGGTAACAAAATTGGGAATAACATTAAAGAAATGAATATTGTCAAGATCTCATTGAAGAATGTTTTCTTAATGAGAATTGGGCAAGATCATCTAAATCCTAGGAAACAAAATCTATGGAGATAAATTATGATGGATGTTAGGTATGAGCTAATGTGCATAAAATGATATAGTGTTGTAGAAACATAAATGGTGGACTCCAAGAAAGGATGTCTAACCACGTTATATGGCATACACTTGAGTTCGACTCGGTGTGTTGCGACTCAATTTGAGAAGAATGCACGAAACAGTTCGAGCATCCTTCTATTATGAGTTTCATTATGTAAGCCATATTTATGCACATGTCCCGATGTGTTGTACCTAAGGAGTATGACAAGCAGTTGTCAACTTGATACAAGGAAAAATACATTTTGACAATAATCGGAAATATCCTCGAGTATCTTATGAGAAAGAGAGATATATTTTTTCATCTGTTAAGAAAAAAAAAATAGCTCGTGTAAGTTGTTACACTGATGCTTATTTCAAAAGATTGATAAATCACAATTGAGCTACATATTTTGCTTAAAGGTGGTATTGTAAGTTTAGAAGGTGTTCTAAACAGGATATTACAACCGTTTCCGTCATCAAAGCGAAATGCATAGTAACTTGTGAAGCAACGAAAGAGGATAGTTTGGATCGAAAGTTCTCAGTCAAGCTAACATGGTTCTATGCATCTCGAACCATAGTTTAGTCTCAAAGAACCCAATATCGTATTGAAGGTCCAAATATGATCTATGGCAATATCACTTGATCGCATATGATGATGATCAAGAACATATACGTAATAATATATATATATATATGTATTATGTCAAACAACATGGTATAGTTTCGCGAACACAGCGGAGACTCTAACATAACATCTACCTTAAGCAGTACACGAGATGAAAATGTTCATCCATACGTAATGGACGTATGAGTGGCTGGTTTTAAGTGTATTATTTTATGAGGTTCAAGACATGTATATATGTAGATATATGACATCGTTCTCAATTCTTCGTTGGCTAGAAGTCACTATTGATTGACTCTAGGCCAAGTGGGAGATTGTTGGAGTTATGTCCTAGAAGTCAATATTTAATGACTTAATTATTTAGTTTATGTTATTGATGATATTTGTGTTGGAATTGTGTTCTAAAAGTTATCTTATGATGATTACTTTTATATGTTATATTTATGAATTGGATGTTATTACATTTTGTTCCATGAGTTTATATTTGTATTTAGAAGTGTTCAAGAAGATGCTCTTGGTCTTGAACCGCAGAACTCTAAATAAAATAAATATTTATATCTAAAATGTTCACAGGTCTTGAATATTAGCAGGAACACTAATATGTCATATAAGACTGTCGTGTTGATTAAAAGTACGTTGTAGTTCTGTAAACGTTGATAAAGGATTATCATTTAATAACACGAGTATATGAAAAGTTTCATATATTGAACAGACCTAATTGATAAAAATATTATATGAATTGTGTTTGTGTCATTAATATTTTTATCGTGACGTTAATTTTAAGATTGATATGATATATTTTTCACATAAGAAATATGCAACGTAATTATTATTAAAAGCCATTTGAAGCAAGTGGTGATAAAAGTAATAGTTCTTTGTATGTAACTTGTGTAGGAGGAAAATATATATGTCAATAGCTAATTGCCACTCATTAATTGAGGAATGATATTATAAAGGGCCCCTTGGTAAAGTGAGATTATAAATGGATCCAATATAACTGAAGTGCAGTTATAATTATATAATCCTACTTATTAGAGACCAAGAAAAGATTATAATACGAGGATGACACAGCCCTACTTTGTATAATAATCAAAATAACATATGGCAAAGAATAGACACAAGTAATGTTAATAACATTAGTAGAAGGATCGTGTTTCGTAAAAGGATTTGCTAAACATCTATATTATTTGGGTAGCTGTAATGTATGCTAGAGTACCGCTTACAGTTTATGGAATAAAATAATTATTCCATTGCCAACATAATATGGATCCTCAATATAGGTCACACCAACTGAATGGGAAACAAGAAATATATTTTCTATGCACAAAGTTTCATGTTGCATGAAATAAAGTACAAATAGAAAATTATATCACGTGACGTGATTAACTAGCAAAGAATAAATTTATTAATATGTGTATATTATAAGGATAATATAAGTTTCACATATTATAATAATATATGAATATTATTATGAAATGTATAAATTTATTTGAAGCCCAAGCCCAATTATTTTAACAAATGAAGAAGAAAGAAGGCCTTAAATTCGTGTCAGAATTTGAGCCAACTTTAAACAGAAAATTAGTATAGCAAACGATAACCATTTTGGGCAAATTATATATGAAAATTGTAGCCATTGAAGTGTAGAATCCAATGGTCCAAGTTTCAGGACGTTTGGAGTTTCCTACAGAGAGTTATCAAGGTTTTAGTGCTGCAACGTCAGAAATTAAAGTGCTGCTTTAATTTCTGGTTAGTGGCTTTAAATGCTATATGAAATTGAAAGGTTTCTTCTTGTGTTTTAAAGGTAAAGCAGATCAGAAATTTTGTGTACAAGTAAGTTTTCATGTGTTGAAGCTTTGTTCTTCTTTTCTTCCAAATACTTGTTAAAATATTCTATCGATTAAGCAATCGATTAAGATACGGACGACGGAGCTAGGTGTTGACGGGGAGTTCGCTAGCACAGATTCGACTGTCTTTTCTTGTTTCGGATTCAAGGTGAACCGAAGAGGAATAGAGCTTCGTTAAAGATCATAGGTATGGTTCTACAATCCTTCTTATAGGAATATATTTGATTGCGATGCAAATAAAATAAAGAAAGTTAGCAATAATAAGAACGATCCTAGATGTTATCGGTTAATAAAATTTTTAAAATTACCCGATTCGCATCATGAAATCCTTCAATTTGATCATTTGTTCCTGGATTTTATTATTGACAGTTTATTCAGGTTGAGGATCTGAATTGTGGATCACTGTATTTCATTTAATGATAAATGACAATAATAAATCGAAATTGTTCATAGTCTTGATAATTAACAAGGAACATTAATTATCATATAAGACTAGTATGCAAGTTAAGCGATGATTAAGTTCTACAAATCATAAGTAAGGAGTTACTAACTTAATTGCATATGTATATGTTACTAGAACATAGTACAGGATATTGACCCCGATGAAATAAATATATGGATTGTGTTAAGTGTCATTATTTATTTTATCAGTGTTTGATTCCAAGTTTGAGATGATTCAGTTTTTCCACATGAGGATAGGTTCTATAAATATCGTCTACCGCTTTATTTATGATAGGATCTTGAATATACTGCATAATGGACAAATTTAAATATGTAGTATGAAATTTTACATAAACATTAACATGAAAACCTTTAATTTTATTTCTATAGAATGACAAACAACGTACTTATTCAATCCATAACTCGAAAAGTGCTTGTTGGAAAATGTTAGTTCCAATTTTCTTGATTAGAAAGTAAAACTCCAACTTATCATCAGATATGAGGATCTTGTAAATGTATTGGAGCACGATGCACCATTACTAAGTACGGAACCCTCTGATGAAGAAAAATGCTTGGCGTGAAATGTATTGCAAAATGAACTGGATGTTCAAGGTCTCATGTTGGCAAGTATAGTAATTGAACTTACTAGAAAGTTCATAAATCATACTCCAAAAGAGATAATGGAACTTCATTCAAGTTGTTATTGCAATCACAGAATAGCAAGAAAGGAAAAAGAAAGGAAAAAAGAAGATGCCTAAAAGGAACAAGGGGAAAGGAGAAGCTCAAGCGAGCACCTCCAAAAGCAAGAGAAAAACTTGCTAACTCCGCAAACTGAGTGCTATTATTGTCATGAGTAAGGACGTTTCAAGGTGAATTGTCCAAAGTACAAGGCTGACTTAGACTCGGGCAAAATAGAGCGGAAGCGTCCCAAGGTTCCGAACGGTATCTATGTTATTGAAATTAATTTAATTTAACCACATCTATTCACGATTGAGTAACTGATACAAGATCGAGTGCTCATATTTGTGCAAATATGAAGGCATTAGTGAATATAAGACATCTCAAGTGAGGTGGAGTCACTTTGAAGGTGGACAATGGTGTTAGTATCTCGGTGATGGCCATTGGTTCAATAAACCTTCATTTATCTAGTGGTTTAATAATTAATTTGAATAATGTTTATTATGTTCCGTCTATATGTAAGAACATTATATCTGTGTCGTGTTTGGACAAAGATGGTTATGTATTTACTATTTCAAACTCGTGTATGAGTATTGCAAAAGATGGAATTTTCTATGCAAATGCTACTATTCATGATGGTTTATATTTGCTAGAAGTGAATGATAAACATGTTCTAAATGTCAATAATAAAAGACTCAAAGTATCTCATGAAAATAACACTCTTTTATGGCACTATCGTCTTGGTCATATAAACGAGAAATGCCTTAAGAAATTACAAGATAGTAATCTTCTTGGTCTCATGGATTGCGATGCAATAGAGACATGTGAATCTTGTTTAGTTGGTAAAATGACTAAGAAATCTTTCAAGAAGAAAGGTTCAAGGGCAAAAGACTTGTTGGAATTGATACATTCTGATGTATGTGGTCCAATGAGAACAAGTGCACGAGATGGTTTTAGGTACTTCATTACGTTCATAGATGACTACAATCGTTTTGGCTATGTTTATCTAATGAAGAACAAGAGTGAATCTTTTGACAAGTTCAAAGAATTCAAGAATGAAGTCGAAAATCAACTTAATAAGAGAATTAAGATTTTGCGAACTGATCGTGGAGGAGAATACTTGAGTAATGAATTTGGTACATATCTGAAAGAGTGTGGTATCATACCACAATTGACTCCACCAGGAACACCTCAGTGGAATGGTGTATCTGAGAGGAGAAACAGAACATTGCTTGATATGGTTCGGTCAATGATGTGCCAAACAGAATTGCCTCTTTATTTTTGGGGACATGCATTGCTAACTGCGGCTTACACACTGAATATTGTTCCATCCAAATCTGTCGAGAAAACTCCATACGAGTTGTAGACAGGAAAAAATCCTGAATTATCTTTTCTCAAAATTTGGGGATGTGAGGCTTACATCAAACGATTGATGTCAACCAAGCTAGAACCCCAAGCAGAAAAATGCTTTTTTATAGGTTATCCAAAAGAAACAAAAGGATACTACTTTTGGCACAAGTCAACAAATAGAATATTTGTTGAAAGGGGTGCAATTTTCTTAGAGAAAGAGTTTCTCGAAAGAATCAAAAGTAATGGGAGTAGTGTAACGCTTGAGGAAACTCAAGAAACATTACAAGACCTCGATCAAGTCATGGATGACACACATGTAGATCGAAATAACCCAACCATAGTTCCGACGGCTAGTGGGAGCATTAGTGTACAGGTTTCTCAGCCTATTGAGGAAGAGGTTCACGCATCACCACATAGTGTTCAATCGAGTATTGAACTAATTCCACAAGAAATTGTGCAAAAGGTTCAAGATACTCAAGATGAGCATAAAGAGCTACAAGAACTAAGAAGGTCAACAAGATCTAGAAAGAAACCTGATGTATATATCTAGGACTTTATGAGATCTTGGTAATGGATATGAAAGATCCAAAGACCTTTGAAGAAGCAATGAAAAGAGAAGATTCAAAATCATGGTATGAAACCATTAAATCTGAAATGAAATCCATGTATGATAACCAAGTGTGGATCTTGGTAACCTTCCTCAAGGAAAGAAAGTTATTCAAAGCAAATAGGTTTTCAAGAGGAAGATGGACATGGATGGAAACATGACAACATACAAGGCAAGACTTGTAGCGAAAGAGTTTAGTCAAGTTCAAGGGATTGATTATGACGAAACTTTCTTGCCTGTTGCAATGTTTAAGTCAATTCGGATATTACTAGCCATTGTCGTATTTTATGATTATGAAATATGGCAAATGGATGTCAAAACAACATTCCTTAATGGGAATTTGAAAGAGGATGTGTACATGGTACAACCTCCAGGTTTTGAAGATCCAAATAATGATAGTAAAGTATGCAAACTTCAAAGGTCTATTTATGGACTGAAGCAAGCATTGAGGAGTTGGAATAAGCGCTTTGATGAAGAGGTTAAACGCCTTGGATTTATTCAAAGTACGGAAGTTTCTTGTCTATACAAGATGGTCAGTGGGAGTTGTATAACCTTGTACATACAAGATGGTCAGTGGGAGCTATATACTTTTTGGTTTTGTATGTTGATGACATACTATTGATAGGCAACTTTATTCCCTTAATGGAGCAAACAAAAACTTCATTGAAAGAGATTTTCTCAATGAAAGACTTGGGTGAAGCCCAATATATCTTGGGAATCAAGATATGTAGAGACAGGTCACGTAGACTCATTGGCTTAAGTCAACATACATACATTGACAAAGTGTTGAAACGATTCGACATGCAAAATTCTAAGAAAGGAAATGTGCTAATGAGTCAAGGTGTAACACTTAGCAAGTCTCAATGTGTTGTGACACGTAAAGACATTGAAATCATGAAGAATGTAGAATATGCTTCTGCAATTGGTTCTATCATGTATGCTATGGTGTGCACGACCTGATGTCGCGTATGCTCTAAGTATGACAAGTCGTCATCAAGCCCATGCAGGTCCTGCACATTAGAGTGCGGTCAAGAATATCCTTAAGTATCATAACAGAACTAAGGATAAATTTCTTGTGTATGGAGAAAAACGAGAACTCGTTGTAGAAGACTACACCGATGTGAGTTTTGCAACCTATTATGATGATAAAAGGTCGCAATCTGGATATGTATTCATTCTGAATGGGGGTGCTGTTTGTTGGAGAAGTTTCAAATAATCAACAACAGCTGACTCAACCACCCAATCAGAAGTGATGGTTGCTACGGAAGCAAGCAAAGAAGGTGTTTGGATCAAGAAGTTCATTGAGGAGCTTGGTGTGGTACCATCAATCGAAGGGCCATTGAAATTGTTTTGCGACAATAGTGGAGCTATTGCACAAATCAAAGAACCGAAGGCATACCACAAAGTCAAACACATGGATAGAAAATACTTTGTCATTCGAGACTTCATAGAAGATGGTAAAATAAAATTATTAAAGATGGACACGGATAGTAACACAGCAGATCCGCTAACAAAGCCTTTATCTCAAGCCAAAAGCGAAGTTCACTTTGATTCCATGGGTTTGAAGATGCATGGAGAGTGGATAGAGATAACAGAACGAGTCAAAAGACAACCCTAGTTTTAGAGTTAATACATAAGAATGTATAAGAAGTAACTTTAAGAACAAGTGGGAGATTGTTGGAATTGTGTTCTAAAAGTTATCTTATGATGATTACTTTTATATGTTATATTTATGAATTGGATGTTATTACATTTTGTTCCATGAGTTTATATTTGTATTTAGAAGTGTTCAAGAAGATGCTCTTGGTCTTGAACTGCAGAACTCTAAATAAAATAAATATTTATATCTAAAATGTTCACAGGTCTTGAATATTAGCAGGAACACTAATATGTCATATAAGACTGTCGTGTTGATTAAAAGTACGTTGTAGTTCTGTAAACGTTGATAAAGGATTATCATTTAATAACACGAGTATATGAAAAGTTTCATATATTGAACAGACCTAATTGATAAAAATATTATATGGATTGTGTTTGTGTCATTAATATTTTTATCGTGTCGTTAATTCTAAGATTGATATGATATATTTTTCACATAAGAAATATGCAACATAATTATTATTAAAAGTCATTTGAAGCAAGTGGTGATAAAAGTAATAGTTCTTTGTATGTAACTTGTGTAGGAGGAAAATATATATGTCAATAGCTAATTGCCACTCATTAATTGAGGAATGATATTATAAAAGGCCCCTTGGTAAAGTGAGATTATAAATGGATCCAATATAACTGAAGTGCAGTTATAATTATATAATCCTACTTATTAGAGACCAAGAAAAGATTATAATACGAGGATGACACAGCCCTACTTTGTATAATAATCAAAATAACATATGACAAAGAATAGACACAAGTAATGTTAATAACATTAGTAGAAGGATCGTGTTTCGTAAAAGGATTTGCTAAACATCTATATTATTTGGGTAGCTGTAATGTATGCTAGAGTACCGCTTACAGTTTATGGAATAAAATAATTATTCCATTGCCAACATAATATGGATCCTCAATATAGGTCACACCAACTGAATGGGAAACAAGAAATATATTTTCTATGCACAAAGTTTCATGTTACATGAAATAAAGTACAAATAGAAAATTATATCACGTGACGTGATTAACTAGCAAAGAATAAATTTATTAATATGTGTATATTATAAGGATAATATAAGTTTCACATATTATAATAATATATGAATATTATTATGAAATGTATAAATTTATTTGAAGCCCAAGCCCAATTATTTTAACAAATGAAGAAGAAAGAAGGCCTTAAATTCGTGTCAGAATTTGAGCCAACTTTAAACAGAAAATTAGTATAGCAAACGATAACCATTTTGGGCAAATGATATATGAATATTGTAGCCATTGAAGTGTAGAATCCAATGGTCCAAGTTTCAGGACGTTTGGAGTTTCCTACAGAGAGGTATCAAGATTTTAGTGCTGCAACGTCAGAAATTAAAGTGCTGTTTTAATTTCTGGTTAGTGGCTTTAAATGCTATATGAAATTGAAAGGTTTCTTCTTGTGTTTTAAAGGTAAAGCAGATCAGAAATTTTGTGTACAAGTAAGTCTTCATGTGTTGAAGCTTTGTTCTTCTTTTCTTCCAAATACTTGTTAAAATATTCTATCGATTAAGCAATCGATTAAGATACAGGCGACGGAGCTAGGTGTTGACGGAGAGTTCGCTAGCACGGATTCGACTGTCATTCTTGTTTCGGATTCAAGGTGAACCGAAGAGGAATAGAGCTTCGTTAAAGACCATAGGTATGGTTCTACAATCCTTCTTATAGGAATATATTTGATTGCGATGCAAATATAATAAAGAAAGTTAGCAATAATAAGAACGATCCTAGATGTTATCGGTTAATAAAATTTTTAAAATTACCCGATTCGCATCATGAAATCCTTCAATTTGATCATTTGTTCCTGGATTTTATTATTGACAGTTCATTCAGGTTGAGGATCTGAATTGTGGATCACTGTATTTCATTTAATGATAAATGACAATAATAAATCGAAATTGTCCATAGTCTTGATAATTAACAAGGAACATTAATTATCATATAAGACTAGTATGCAAGTTAAGCGATGATTAAGTTCTATAAATCATAAGTAAGGAGTTACTAACTTAATTGCATATGTATATGTTACTAGAACATAGTACAGGATATGACCCCGATGAAATAAATATATGGATTGTGTTAAGTGTCATTATTTATTTTATCAGTGTTTGATTCCAAGTTTGAGATGATTCAGTTTTTCCACATGAGGATAGGTTCTATAAATATCGTCTACCGCTGATTCCTGATAAGGGCTGCTATACGGACTTTATTTATGTTCACTTGAATTGTGCGGGGAAAAACTGTTCATCAAGACAACCGTATGTCCCTCATTAGTTCAACTGATGAGCGATGATATCTGCTGGGCCCCTTGATGGAGATGGATTGCTTGCTAGCAACTTGTGCAATCATCTCTAGATCAAGAAATGTATAATCTGTAAGAATGACACATTCGTATCTTGGATTATACAAGGATATTATGTGACATAGGAATCAAAACAATAAGAAACTCATTTCTTATGCAGGATTAAATGATTGTATTAGTACATTATTCATTTATGCGAATTGGGAATCATAACGTGTTGCTAGATACCGCTTATGATTATTGGAAATAAATAGCGATTTATTTTCATAGCCAACATAGCATAAATCCTCAAAGGGTCACACAAATAGGACTTCAGCCATACGTGCATTATTTGTTTATTTGTAGTAGCGAGTACTGCGAAAATATGATAAGTTGATTAATTAATTGTATACCGTTATGAACCGTTATAATTAATTAACTCAAATGGATCATATAGAAACAATATAATGCATATGCTAATTCCAAATTAATTATTAATATGTTAATAATTAAATTCGTTCAACATATATTTATTATACTGAGCTAGTCGGTCTTTTATTAAATCAGTTAATTAAAAGCCTGATTTGAGATTAATTAACGGAGTTGATTAATAGGCTAATATAATGTGTTATATAGCCTACAATCATACACAAAATTTCAGCAATGAAGGGATAATTTTGTCAAGACAAAATTATGGAAAGAAAGCAAGGTTTAGAAATAACAAAATATGGCAACGTTGTTTATGGAAACACCGAGCCCTAGATCTTTTGCCTCTCTCTTCTTATTCCCTTGCGCAAGAAATAAATGAGTAGAATTTTTTCTGCCCTAGAGGCCTCCATCTCTCTCTCAATAGCTCATGTGTTGAGCGTTAATTTTTCTTCCATGAAAAATAGTTAATCGCGCGAAGAAAAATTAAAAGGGAATTAGCTATCGTCTCAAAACAAGCTAGCACTTGTTTATAGACTTTGGTTAATCTTCTAGGTGGACTAGAGGCAGCGAAGGTGTGCATCCATCGACTCCTAAGCAAAGGTCGAGCCTTCTAGTTACGATACTAGAAGAGGTATAATCTCCTACACGTTCTCTTTTATATATTAACTGCTTGAATAACTAGATCTGTTAATCGTGCATCTTAATTGCTTATTAAATGTTAATAGAAATTAAAATTGCACAAGGACTTGAGTTCCTAACATTTGGTTGGATTTTTGGTCGTGACATTCAGTACAAATGAATTCTTCACATTTTTCTGGATTTATGGAAATTTAATTTGGATTTTCCTGAATTTTCTACGATTTTTGGTGGATTTTTGAATTTAGGTATATTTGGATTTATTTGATTGGGCCATGTTAGCGTCAATCCGTATGCACACGAGTGACTATACTCCACGTTGTCAGGGATTCGTCACACGATGGAAGCTACGGAAAATCAATGCTGAGGATTGCGATTGATTGAGTCTTCCGTTTTCTTCATGTAACGAATGCATTATATCTTTGTAAGTGTCTCGCTGCATCATGTTCAAGCCGCAGGAGATCCCTGCCCTCCATCGATGACTTATTGATAAACCGAAGGCGTCGATCGGCCTTTCGATTTATACGCTAAGTCCATTCTAGGGTTTTCTTCCTCAATCTTATCCTATCCCTTTGTCTTCGACCTAGTCGCCATGACGGCGACTTCAAACCGTCGGAATCCACCATGAGAGGAACCTCGCTAGTTTAGTGGCCTGTGACGATATGGAGAATCTGCCTACTCAACATGGGGGATCTCACCTCATCATGCTCGACTGCACGAAAGCGCATCTCTAGTTTGAATAAAAGCGACGACGGAAAGCTCACAAATTCCCTGGTCAGTAAGTGCAATCACCATTGTTTTTGAATAAGGTTTTTTTTTTACTTGCATTTATGTTGGTTGTGACTCGATTTTTGTATGTTCGCTAGGCGTTTGCTGAAATGCTTGAAAGAAGCGATGAGTGAAGGTGATCTGGTTGCATCTGAGAATGCTTCACAAGACTTTGGAAGAGTATCAGGGAGCACTTGAGTTTGCTAATTCGACGATCGTGTATCTATTTGGTGGCCTTTTGACCTTTATATCTGGCCTGAACCGACGAAGGCGAAGGTAATACCGGCGATCGTCAAGGCCACTGCTTAATTTTGTTTTCTTCCCCCTTTTTTTTGATCTTCGCTTATTTGCTCTTTCGATGAGAGCGTTGATTTAATACAAATTGTTGATCGAGTTTCAAATTCTTTGACAGTCACTGACTCTTGTCCCGAACTCAATTTGATGGGGTGAAACTTCAATGGGGTCTGTAATCTTCATGGCTACAACATATCACACGATGCGATCATTCAGCAGAGGGATAATCACAGGTAATACTTGACATCTCTCTTGGAGTTGGTTCTTTGGTTTTTTTCCTGTTGGATTTCTCTCTTTTCGATTGGAAAGAACAAGCTAGGGCTCATCTCAGACTGTTCTCTTTCTCTTTTGTGTATGATAAGAGATGAGGTCAGAAGAGATTAGCTGAACAACAATGATCATGATGGCATCTGACAGTGGAGCAACACACACTGGTGCCGGCTGTCTGGGGGGGGGGGGGGGGGTTAATCTGGTCTGCACTGATTTCTTTTCCCTTCTTTTTCTTTGAATTAAGTCTGATTCTTCTTGCAATTAGATTGCTATTCTCCCTCTTTTTTTATTTTAATGAAGAATGACTTATTTTGAGTTGTGGATCGTTTTCAGTGGGACAGAGGTGCAGAGATTTGTCGACTCTTAATGGTTGGCATGCTTTCCCTTTTTTTTTATGCCATGGAAGTTTCTCATGTTTGTCGATTATGAAGAGAGGAAGGATAGTATAGGCAAGCATTTACTGTCATATGGTGCTTCTCCCTTTTTCATTCTTATCACTTGTATATGTATTTTTGTTATACCTCTTGCTGACATATGAAAAATCGCCTATGTATATTACTTGAACCCCTTTCTGTCATACTTATTTATTAGACATGGAGGTTTATACGAATAAGCAAGTTTTTAGAGTAATGATGTTTTATATTTTTTTTTTTATGGATAAAGCTTCTGTGAATGAGATGTTTTCTTTTCTTTAGGTTCATGCAACAATATTAAAACAAGGGCAGAAAAAGGTGTGCTAATCTTGTGAAGTTCAGATGTGCTGCTACACTACAAGGTGTATCTTTTTTCATTCTTTTCATTATATGCTAAATAGGCATCTGCTTGCTGCTTCTTTTCTTTATGCAAAAAAAAAAAAGAATAAAGAGACACAGAATGACTATAGTGAGAATTATAACATTAGCTATCATGAATTCTCATTATATACTCTGCTGCATGATACTTTGATGCAAATAAGGGTGAATGTCAGTTGGTTATACCCATGCACACCATGGATTGGTGGCTGGGCTATACATAAAGTGACTTCAAAATAGAAGTCCTCCATACAATAGAATTTTATTGGTGAACCAAACAGTGATCACTACATTACCTTGCTTCTTCCACAGGATTTACACAGAACTAGTTATACTACTGCTTTTTTTGTCTCTCTCTCTGATTCTCTCTTTTTTTTTTTTGTTTTCAGGATTTTCTTCTTCTTCTGAAGCTACTCAAAAGCTAAGTTTCTTTTGCTGGGTGTTCTTTCTCTCTATGCGTGTGTATATGTGTTGTTCTATCTTTTTTCATGCAACTGCCTCTTTATTTATAGGCAAGGATGAGGGGCATTTTGGTCTTCATTTACCTAACTTTTACTCTCTCTCTCTCTTGGTGCAAGGTTCATTAACTCCTCAAATACTCTGCTTTTCACAAAATGGCATACTTCTCTCCCATTGCAATTTGAGTAGAATACAGCTATAAGTGTTGTCAACTCAGCATTAATCCTCATTTCAGATACGATTCTCTATTTCTCTTTCTTTCTTTTCTCTCATTGCATTCAAATGCTCTACTGTTGCTCTCTCTCAGTATGGCTCTAGACTCTTTAGGCTTATGAAAATACATAGTGCATTCTTAGTGTACATGGCTTCAGGTCTCTTGTGCCACAGTGACTTTCTCTGGGTTTATTTACTCCTCTACTCTCTTCTGCATTTGTCACCTTACTCTACACTACCCATTTCCTTCTCATGTATGAATGAATGCGGAGTTCTTTCCAGAGATCATGAATACATGGTATTCCACAGAATCCCACTCTTCTTCACCTTGCATTTTGCTTATATCCATCACTGTCTTGAACCTTTTCTTTGTTTGGTTTACATTTTAGGTTCATAGTTCACCATCATTTTTTTTAACAGCCTTATGCACTATCTCCATAGCATTTATACATCCAAAGTCTGATCAAAATTTTCTTTCCTTCTCCTTTTCTTGCAGGTGCATTCCCCTAGCTAGTGATGGCTTGTTTTCTGCAATAGGCGACTGAGCATTTCTCTATAACTTGTTATAGGCTCCTCCTCTGTATTGGGCAGCTGAGTACTTGTTGTAATTTCCTCTCTTTTTTTTTTCTTCTTTTAGTCGTTTGAATTCCCTCTTCTTTGTATTAGTCTTCTATTTAACTGCATGCTACAATTTTCAAAGAAAAGGAAACATTTTTGTTGTCTTAAAACTGCCTTCATGACTTCTCTTTTGAGAAAGAGAAAAAGAAAACTATGGATATTGGCCTCTTGCCCTTCTTTGTGAAAATGTCAGTCATTTTTAAGTTCTTTGTTTTGAACTGGCACCACTTAGTCTCCTTTTCTCTCTTTTTTTTCAAGAAAGACAAAGAAATATTGCGTTTCTTAGCTGACAGTGAGGTGTGCTATTTTATCTCACAAGTCTCATAAAATTTGTTACCCAGCTCCATGCTGACTTATTGTTATCGTTCTTACACTTCTGTTTTTTGTTGTATACAGGTGCCACACTCTTTTGTCTCTTCTTCCTGCCTGCATTGATTACTTTTCTAACTTCATTGGGTAACTTGCACCACTTCTGGCTGCGCCCAATTTCCCAAAGTGAAGTGCTGTGCAGATCAGGTGATACACTGATTCTCTGGGTGTTGGTCATTTCTGCCCTATTCTCTTACTGTATCAAACTTTGTGTGGTTTAATTAATTTCTCCCTTTTTCCTGCAGGTCAAACTTTACTATTCTTTTCTCATTTGAGGCAGACTGAGGCATTTATTGGTATGTACCACCTTGAGCCTTTGTGATGTTTCACTTTTTTCTGTGGCATTTGGTGTAGAGAGTCATTCTACTTTTATTCTTCCCAAGCAGATTTAGCTGTTAGTTGTTGAGTACCCTTCAGGTATACATTCGATTGTAATAAACATTGGGGACTTGTGAGTTCGTCATTTCTCCTTGCAAGGCTCATGATTTAGCTTCATATGTTATTTTCTGGACATTCGGGTCCTCCCTCCTCCTTTTTTTCTTTTTTTTTACTTCTGCTCTTTTAATCACATGTCAGGTCACTACAGAACTGATTCCAATTCTTGTGATTATTGTTGGCTTGTTCAAGTTTAATTGGCATACTTAACTTGTTTTGATGAGTTTGACAACTTAAGGCTAAAGCACATCAGTTCTATTTATCAAACTCGACTGCTTCCTTTCAAACCCGCGACTATACATAAGCGTATCAATTCTTATTTATTGAACTCGACTGCTTCCTTTTAAGCGCGCGACTGTACAGACCAATAATATTAACCGAGGCAAATGTTACCATTCTTGAAGCGTTTAAGTCCCCCCCTTTTTCAAACTCAAGCCGCTGTTAAATCATTCTCCAATTGAACTTGGTATTACAACTGTTGTTGATCTGTTTGAAGCTTAATCAACATAATAGGCTCACTTCTTTTATTTCCACAAATTTGTAGAAGCGATCAAAGTGTGTTAATTCGGCTTTGTTTCCTACTCATGCTTAATCATTTTCTTCCAAATTTGTGACTGAAAAGGACAACGACAACCGCCGAGGCGAGTGCTATCACGCTTTCCTTTCTATCAACTCTCAAAGGACGTCGAAGATTTTGGTGACAGTTGAGTAAGTCAGTGGAACGGAATTGTACGAAGATGGCGCTGTGATAGCCGACTTAGAGGAATCTGACGAGTGGGCCCTTCCCCTCTTTTTTTTGTTTACCGCCTTTTTGTTGTTGGGCCGGAGTCATCGGCCCGTGAAGAATTTTTTTTTTTTTTTTTTTTTACTTCTAGCCATTACTCCTACGATCATGTGTATAAGCTGCCCAATACTTTCAACAAGTTGTAACGATCATCATGACTTTAATAAAATTTTGCTTGTAGACTATTAAACATGTCGTCTCTTGTTTGTCTGAAATCGAACATTGATCATTTTGTTGAATTCCATTGAAATTGGATAACCCATTCAAAATATTGCAAGGCTAATCCCGTATAGCGACCTCGTGTTTCTTCAAAATTGCTATTTCCCATGATTCAAAAGTCTGCTTAACTCGTTTTGAAGACTAAGTTCCGGAATATCATGGCTTTTTCTCAATCATTTTTTTTATCTCATATCGTCGCAATCGCGTATTTTTATGGGTCAAGACACACAAACTGAAGAGAAACAACAAGTGTTTTACATTTTATATGATGTATGAAAATACATGTGATAAAATGTTAAAATAATATGTCATAGAAAATGACATGCTTAGACCATAAATAAATTTATGAAAGTATATGAATATTATTGGTATAATGTAAGATAACATTATAAAAATAATATAGACATCATATATTTAATAATATGTTTCATATAATTAGTTCATGAATTAATTTATTAAATAAGTTGCAAAATATAATTAGAAAAGCTTATTCTAGAACTTTTTGTGTAAAAGGAAAATTAGATTTCTCTTATCTATTTTTTGGACAATCATATTCTATTTTGGTTTCTTGCCCAAAATTAGGAAAATCAATTTCTCTCTTCTATAATTGGAAGAAATTGATTTCTCTATAAAAGAGAGCTTTTCTTGAACATAAAATTCTGCGATTTTATTTCTCTCTTATGCAAAAGAAAAGAAAAGAGAAATTTTCCTACATACATATCTTGCATATTGTTTAGCCACCAAGAAAATAAATAGTTCGTTGATTGAAGATCTAAGGCAGTTGGTTCTAAGCTCGAAACTCACCATCCATCTATCGAAGCGTTGGTTGGGTTTGTTGTTTAGGTTCAAGGTGAACCAAGAGAAAGAAAGACGCTAAACGATAGCGGCGAGAACCGAAGGTTTCCAAGAAACCTAGAGAGAAATCGACTTCTCTCTATCAAGAGATTTGACAATCTCTTTAGATATGATAATTCCTTCTCCTCAAATAAAGTTATTTGTTGTTTTATTGTGTACATGAGTTACTTAATTAAATGTTTAATTAAGATCTTTCTTGCAATTGTCGTAAAAATAAAATTCTTTGTGTATCGAGTCAAATAAATTTTAAAATTCTGCTTCCTTGACATACACACGAAATCCCAACATGTTACCCTCCTAGTTCGATCTTAATAAGATAGTATTTCATAAAATGGAGCAGCACCTTTCTTTATATTTGAACTATTGTTCAACCTTGGAGAAAAGTAAAATGTATTAAGAAAAAATGAGTTAATATATTTTTTTTATTTGTAAATTTAGATAATTTTTGAAAAATATATATTTCACATTATACAAACGCTGGTATAGAGTTTGTGCTTTTTTAGCATAAATAATATATGAGAAAAGAAAGAGGTATGTGAATTATCATTTGTGGCAATTATCTTGGGTTCGGCCAGTAGTAAAACGTGCATGATCATCTGTCAGAATCAACCGCTTGATAATTGCTATATCACATTTTACCAACGCTAGCTGTAATAAACATCTTCTATACAACTTCATTTTCTTACCAGTACTCTGTTAGAATATAAATTTAATTAACTCTTTTGATAATATAATTTAATAACAAAAGTCGTAGAAAGTGAAGTCTGAATAAATCCCTGCCTCTTCCAACTTCCAAGAAGCAGAAACAATAAAAAAATTTGGAGCTGATTGTATTGAAATTGATTTAGGAAAACGATTGCATGTGTCACATCGTTTAAATTTGGTGACACATATTGTCCAGATAATGAAATTGAATTTTATGTGGACAGCGGGTAATTTAATAGATAGTGTGGTGTTTAGGGCTGTCAATACTGTGCCGTTCCGTACGTTTTCCATTCCGTTCCGTCCAAACAGAATGAAAACGGAATAGTATATGGATTTTGTTTTTAGAAATGGAACGGAAACAGAACTACGGTATTGATCCGCGGAACGCCGAAATGAGAAATTTCAATGTAAAATTGACACGGAACAACATTTGAACGGAATGTCCATAAAACGAAACGAAAACAAAACACTATTTATGTTTTGTCACATGGAACGGAACGAAAACGAAACTACTGTCTTTCATGTCCGTTATGCACGTTTGACAGCGCTATTGGTGTTTGCCATATGCTAGCTAAAAAGCCAACTCAAACAAAGAAATTAAGCTCTCTCATCAGGTGACTAAAAAAAACGCGCCCCAGGGATTCAGGAGGATGAGGTGGCTGGTTATTAAATTAATTTACATTATATAATATGTTTCTTCTTCATTATATACTTCTTTAGTCAATTCATAAGTAGACAATTGTGACATGCATAACATATATATAGGATTGCTCTTTGTGCAATCAATCGTATCATGATGTCCAAATTTAACTCGTGTTAAATATGGGACAGAGCAAGCAGCTTTCAGCGTGTGAAAAATATGATAATCGCAAGGTACAAATATCATAGCTTTTATGTTGTGTGTAAACTGTAAAGAGAAATTTATGGTTAAGTAGCAAGATATACAATTATTATTTTGGTGCTTGACAGTTAAATGGCTAAAAGTAAAACTAATCTTTGGGAAAGGAATCTAGTATTCCACGATTACAGAAGACGAAATATATTAAATTAGTTTCAACAATATATAGCAATAGAACTGTGGCCTATATATGAGCCAGAAATTTTAACACCAATTTTTACCTTCAAAAAAAAAAAAAAAAAAAAAACAGCAATTTTAACAGCCCTACCTCAGGCTGCTTTTTCTCCAAAAAAAAAAAAAAAAATTACCTTCATAAACATCGTGAGTTTTTACATATTAATCTGAATGTTATTAAACAGAGCTGTATGAATAATATTAAGATATTTTGATCACTGATCCACTGGTGTAGGTCGATTTTGTAAATCATCGTCACGTTGTGGATTAACAGAGCTCAAAGACTATTACAGTGCACGATGTTATTGTTAATAAATTGATTAAATTCAATTAATTGATTACCTTGTTTTCACATTTTAATTAATTACTATTGATGTCTCCGTGGGAACTTGGGATAAATATGTTATTAGTACTTTACTAAGACTATGGAAATGTCACTTTTAATGATCGCTAAACAATGTATGTACTGGCCGCAGATGTATCAATGAACAGATTTTTAACGCGTCAGGTACTTATGCACATCCGGCATAGCCACATCGGTTTGTTTATTACATTTTAGATACAGCACATCATGCATACAAGAAAAGCTCGTTGTAAATTAGTTAACTGAGGTTTAGATATAAGTAGAGTGCTTGAATTATTTGAATATATATAGAGTCAGTTTTGCTGAGAGCACACCATTGAAAATTAAGAATGGAAGTTCATTTCTAGCGTGACAAGAAATATCTGAAGATAACAAACATTGAATAAACAAATAAAACCTCTCTCATATCTGTACAAAAAGAAACTAACATCATGAATAGCTTTACTAGTCATAAAAGATTACAGTTTAATTCAAACAAGGATTATGTGTCATTATCTTACTTTCGCCTTCCCTATATGTTTCCTTCGTCTTTCCAAGAATAGGGGAAAGGAAAGAAGCGAAATGTGCAATTATTCCTCTTATAGGTTTTATCTAATTTGTCTTGTTACGACTCAGTGATCATGTTTTATGATCTATGTAGAGGCGTAGAGCACACAATCAGGCAAATCAATGATTGAAGTAATAAGAAAAAAAAAAAAGAATTATATTGTGAGGATACCATAGCAAAACAGTAAATATAAGACTCCTCAATAAAAAATAATAAAAAGATAAAAAAAACTTGTTAGCACATTAATCCCAGTATTTTGAGTCGTTAATTTGTTTATCGTTCTAATTCCAATTGGTAGATATTTGATGCAGAATTGCAAGAAACTTTTAGTGAAATTTAGATACAAGATCAGTATTTCAAATTAACCCGACGAAGTTGATGACATAATTGTTATGATCCGTGTGACTGCAGGGATATTCCCTTTTTTTGAAAAAAAAAAAAAAAAATACTCTGTTTTTCAGAATGTTATAGAGTATAAAAGATAATTGCCCAGCAGTAAGTGGAAAAGTAATTAATAAGAATAGTAAAAGGACATTTAGAATAACCATTTAGTTGTCCATTGGATTTCACTTCACTGATAACTGAATTTAATTTTTGTTGCCTTGAAAAAAAAAAAAGAAGAACCCTCTTAGTGCTTACAACACTCTAATTGACTATCAATTCACTAAAAGAAATCAAACATCTATCAGCTTTACCATTCACTTATTAAGAACCTAAGCAAAAACCATGACTCCTGATTTAAAATTAAGAGATCAGTTACAATGACCCCTTGAAATTGTCTCTGTTAACTGTCCCAGAGTGGCACTTCCACCAGCCATTCATCCACCGTATCCATGCACCTTTCACTGGCAAGTGGGGCCAGTTCATCCCAGAGCTGGGGTGATTCCAGGAGGAACATGTCGTCTCCTTGATCCCAGTTTGTCCAATCCCTATGCAGTTCATGTGATTCAGACATGCCTCCAATTGGCCCGAACCAGACTGAGTCAGTATCCTTCTGGACCATATCCTCGGCCTCAGGTGAAACATTCATGCCATCTTGACATGCAGTTAAGCTGTCAACTGAGTGATTGGACAATATTAAATTGGGATTTGATCGAATCATGTTTGCGGCTTCGTGTGCAGCGTCACGTATATCACTAGCTCTGGAGCTTATGGGCTGTGGCAGTATGCCGACCAGCTCAGGGAAGTTGAGAAAAGCACTGCGCCCTTTCAGGTGAAAAGCCGCAACATCATGCGCCACAGCAGCTGTCTCAGGTGACGCAAAGCTTCCGAGCCAGATGCGGGTCATTGTTCTAGGTTTGCGGATCTCAGAAACCCATTTCCCCCAACCCCTTAACCTCACCCCTCTGTATGATTTATTGTTAATGTTGGAACCAATGTTCTTCATTAGGCTATGATGATGAAGTGGTATATCTTTTGTGTTATATTTGGGCACTAAGGAGAGAAGTACTAATGCATAAATGTTGCTTAATCATAGGGAATATATATACGTACCAGTAATAGACTTTTTTTTTTTTTGGTAAGTTTTATTTCATGTAGCACGGTAGAAAGTTGTAAAATAGCTCCATTCTTGATTAAAAAAAGGCAATATTGCTAAATTTTTCCACGGAAGGTCTTGTCATCTGACAGGGAGCACGCCCAATTACATATAAGCAACTCTATCAGTCTTACGTTCTCAAAAAGAGGGAAGACACTCAACCTAACAATCCATTATTAAATCAAAATCATAGCCTTCATTTAAACAGAAACTAAAATGATGACATCACATCTGATCTGTATTATGAACTCTTGACTGTATTGCCGAAAAGAACAGCTAAGTGACACCCAACAGAAAAGGAAAAAAATCTATCTTTAAAGAAAAAATAAAGCCCACGAGAGAAACGGTTTCAATACATGACAGGAAAAGAAAAATATGAGTAAAGAGGCATATACAGAGAAACCAATAGAACAGTGACCCGGCCACAGTATGCTAAGCTAAACATACATCAGAAAGCACGGTAATTTAGTGTGTAATCACTTCTAAGGCTTGCGTTATATCTACTTGAGTGGAGAATCTTGAGAACTACTTAGTCTTCTAATCCACCTTTTAATTGAATTTTGAAACTGAAATATGGAAATTACCAATTAGTTACTTCATAAGTAACAAAATTGTCTTCGGATTCACATTAATTTGAATTGAAACGTTGAGTCTTAGCATAAAATTTGCCTAAATTTGTTTTGTTGTCAATTAGTTGCTCCATAAGTAGCAGAAATTTCCGGATGTCCTTTAAGATTCCCAGCTTTGGTGTCATTGAAATTAATACTGTAAAGTATATAGAATTGGACGTTTTGGTTTCCTATCTTTCACTTTTATGCAAAAATTAGAAGATAATGATGACCATAATTCATTTTTGTTCATAGATGCATCCTAATTCTTAGTTCAGCAAATTTAGTAAGCCAATGATATGATCTTAGAAATGTTTATTGTTATGTTTGATAGTCACTATATATATAAAGAAATGTTTATTGTTCCGTTTTCCAATTACATCTTCAAATTAATTAAGTATGACGTGTTAGGATATAATTAACAAAAAACATGACATACTGACAGACTGTATTATATTCACTGGATACAAACACTAATTTTTAAGCCCAAAGAAAGTCTTGGGCTGGGACTCAATAAGCCCATATGATCTAAAAAGCCTATTACTCCGAACGTTCACCTTTCTACACAAACATTGAGCTGGGAGCTTAATAAGCCCATATGATCTAAAAAGCCTGTTACTCAAAAGAATGTTCACCTTTCTACACAAACATTGCGACAACATGTTTCAGTAACTAATCTCAATGAAGGGAAATTGATGTATGGCCTTTTTGAAAACTAAACAAAAAGTAATAATACATTGAAACAATTTATCATATAGAATTCATGGTTGGAATTTTTTTTTATTTTTATGTTTCGGCCTATGAAATACACATATATGTAATAGAATTCAATTTTCTATTTGTATGCTACAAAAGGCATGCAATCTGAGCAAATATTCTATCATAAAATTTTTTTGCACCACTCAATTCAGATTCTGACTAGTGTCAGAGAACATGCCTGCATGTTTAATTAAAGAGTTGTATCACGCAGTTGATTAAAGATCATAGACGATTAATAATCACAAGTAATGTGATAAATTTTCATATTGTTAATATGGGGAGATGATTATCAGAACCATATAATTATATAAAGCATGCAGAATTTAGAAGTCTAAACTGTCTTAGTGTTCCTGGTCTTTGTTGCGATAAACAAATGGAATCATGTTTATATGAGCCAGAACATTTCGTACGCAAAACCAATTATTTACAACACAATAGGCAGGATTGTTTGATGGTTTTGATATGTCCATTGATTAATAAAGCAAGTCTCTGTCTCCATGATTTGGTATATCTGTTTGTTCAATTAACCTGTACATGTCAACAATGTATCAAACATTTTTGTATCTAATTTCCATTTCACCAAAGATGCATTAGTTTGGTTGAGGCGCGTCGCTTTAGTAATTATGCAAAAAAAAAAAAAAATGAAACCTGACAACAGATATACCAAAGACAAAAATAAAATAAATTGAGAAGATTCACAATTCCCAGATGCAATCCATACATTTTTTCTTTTTTTTTTTTTATCTTGAACACAAAATTTCATCGAATTCATTTCACACGTTTTCCTTTTTAGTTTATTGTTTTTCAGTAAATTGTTTATGCAATTTTTTATTGTCGGCCTAGTCACCAAACACTATCTGCCTTCTTTTTTTTCTTCTTTTTTGCTTTTCTTAAATTAGTCACCGGAGACGCCCTGCAATCTCCACGAAGGCCAATAGGTGGATCCTAAGAATATTTGGTTCCTTTCTCTGAAGATAATTTTCATTTGACAAAAACATAAGACGGAATCATGGACAAATGTTGTCACCATCAGATCTTGAGTATATTTTAATCACCGATTTTGGAATAAACACACCACAAATCCATATTCAATCTCAATGATGTGACATGCTCAAGCTCTTAATTTCCAAGCAATTTCCGTAATATAATTTCATAATATTTTGTCTCCCATTTCCCGACTGTCTCCTCCTAGGGTCCTAGGACGCACCTCATTATTAGGGTACCGATACAACTACGCGGTAAAAGAAACCAAAATGACCCTACGAGGCACCTCATTATTACGGTACCGATACAACTACACGGTTAAAGAAACCAAAATATTTGTCAAAGTTGAATTTTTCCTTTTTTAAGTACGTGTGATAAAATTGTGAATTATATATGTTACATGTTGAAATGCTTGTGGAATTCGATTTCGTACATGCTAGAATACAATTAGTACAAAATTACTATTCAAAGTGCTTGAATATATATAAGAAACATTACTAACAAAAGAAAAAGGTAAGATTTTGGTACCAGGGTTCACCTAAAATGAAAACATGATATACAATGGATATCTGATCTGTTTCGAAAAATCATAAATTCACATTTCTATTGGCTAGGTATAAACAAAAATCTGATAATATTTAGATAAACAATTTTTTTAAATTGATTTATAAAAAAAAAAAATGAGTGTAACCTGACCTACCATGTATATTCTTATTTTATTTCTGCAATTCCGTTCTTTATACTATGATAGTAGTTTTATTGTAAAAATAACGCATTATTGTGTAAATGAGGCGCAATAGACATGGTAGAAATTCCGTTCCTTACTCGCAAGTCGCAACCACTACAAATATTGCACAGTAAATATGACTTCACATGCTCGGCCACACCACATCGACTGACCACACATCCATGACTGCACTGTGCCCACGAAAACACCTACGGTCGTCGGTCGCATGGCTCCTTCGGCCACGCTGCACCCTTCGACCGCACACCGACGTCGACTGCACTAGGCTGTACCGCACCGCATCCACCAACCATTAACTGTGTTTTGCCTTTTTTTTTTCCAGATATTTTAGATTCGGTTTTCAAAAGACATGCACAAAATTGAGAGCGAGCACGAGAATTCTGTTATAAGTTACAATTGTATAAACCGCAAAGTCCTATAAAAATTTAAATTTTTACACATTTGGAGGAGATGATGCATCAGAAAATTGATATGCAAAGTTCGGAACAGATTTTGCGGAACAATTTGTAGAAAGTTTCTAAATCAAAAGTTGCATAAAGTTTTGAACAATGATAAAATTGATTCCAAAAAAAGTGAATGCTGAAGATATTAAGCAGTTTCGACCAATTTCCTTGATAAATTGCAGTTATAGGCTTGTTACTAAAGTTCTCACAAATAGACTGGAACCAATAGTTAATGCTTTAATAGATCCCTCACAGGCAGCATTTATGAAGAATAGATATATTCTTGATAATGTGGTCTGTACGTCAGAGATAATCCATGACATTCATATAAAGAAAAATGAGGGTATTGTTTTAAAAATTGACTTTGAGAAAGCATATGACAGGGTCAATTGGAATTTTTTATTCAATATGATGATTGCTAGGGGCTTCCCTGTTAAATGGGTAAAATGGATAAAAAGTTTATTAATTGGTGGTTTCACTTGTATAAACATGAATGGAAGGCTTTCCCCTTATTTTGAAATTAAGCGAGGGCTCAAATAAGAAGATCCTCTCTCACCCCTGTTATTCAATCTTCTTGCTGATACGTTAAACCATATGATAAGAAAAGCCAAAATTGCAAGCTTTATCACAGGATTAGGCCCACTAATTGATGAGGAGGGACAGATTACAAACCTCCATTACGCGGATGACACAGTCATCTTCTGTCTAGCTGAGCCAAAAATGATCCAAGCTGTTAAATGGACTTTCATTGCCTTTGAAGCTCTTACTGGTATGAAAGTGGTATGAAAGTAAACTATAATAAGTGTGAGGCTTTTGCTCTTAATACTGAACAAGCAAAAGCAAGACAACTAGCAGACTTATTTGGGTGCACTTTAGGGAGTTGGCCAATGCTATATCTTGGCATCCCTGTTCGTTGGAAAAGAACCTCAGCTTCTGATTGGGGACATATAATTGAAAGATGCCAAAAAAGATTGCAAAGTTGGGCTAGAAATTTACTCTCTTATGGGTGTAAATTAATTCTGATAAATAGTGTATTATCTTCTCTACCTACTTACATGATGTCCTTTCATAATATTCCATCTAGAGTAAGGAAAAAAATTGATCAGATTAGGTCAAATTTTCTTTGGAATTCTGGCAATAAAAGGAAAATACATCTCTTCAATTGGGAAGGGGTGTGCAGACCCAAAGAGCGAGGGGGTCTAGGTATAACCAATCTGAGTCATTTTAACAAGGCTCTTCTTAGCAAATGGTTATGGAGATATAAGGATCCTGCATGTTCTGGTTGGTGGAAAACTATTCTAAATAGCAAATATAAGAACATCTCCAACCAAAAACGATGGTCACCTTTCTGGAAAAGTTGTATGAATTGAGCTCCCATTGTAAATATTTTTAGAAGTATTAAGATTGGAAATGGTAAAGACTCACTGTTCTGGGAAGATAAGTGGTGTGGGAACTCTTCTCTTCAAATAAATTTCCCACAGCTTTATAACATTTGCACTGACCATAAGATTACGGTTGCAAAGGCTGTTGAGAATAATTTTAGAAAATATTCAATTTAGACGACAATTATCTTTTGTTCAACATAGAGATTTTATGTTTTTAATTCAAGATGTGACCAACTTTTTACATCTACCCCTTTCTGATGTTAAAGATGAGGTGTGGTGGATAGGTAACAATACTGGACATTTCAAAACTAAAGATGTGTACTTGTTAGTTGAGGATAGAGGTATAGTTAGTCCTTTTTACGATCAGATTTGGAAACTCAAAATTCCCTTGAAAATCAAAACTTTTCTCTGGCTACTGTGTAAAGAGAGACTTTTGACCAGATCCAACCTAAGAAACAAGGGGTGGTCTGGACCCACCAATTGTGTTTATTGTACAGAAGAGGAGAATATTGACCACCTCTTCTTTGCTTGCTCACATGTACATGAAGTGTGGAAGTGGTTTTTGATTAAAATGAATATACATCAAACTCCCCAGTCCTTAGATGATTTTCTTGCTATTCATACTATGCTTTCTAATCAAGATAGTTTGATTTTTAAGTTGTGTAGTGCAGCTATTCTTTGGACCTGTTGGTTGTTGAGAAATAATGTTTGCTTTAATGAGGCAAGAAGAGCAACTTTGATCAATTATTGTGTGAAGATTAAATCTATACTTTCTTATTGGTCAGGAATGTGGCCTAGTGTGATAAAAGAACAGGTAATAGCATTACTTGAGGAGAACTTGCCACTCCAATTGGAGGATGCTGCACAGTCAACATACAATATGTGGGGGAGTGCAAGTGATGGAGGAGTCAGTAGGCCGGGTCATAGTCAGATGCTTTCACTGATGGACACTCAGAGCTGGATTGATTCAACAGAGACCAATCAGTCATCTACACAGATAATAGGAGTGGAGAATGTGCTGTATGACAAGTGGGCCCAAGAGGTCAGGAGCGCTGGGGGTTGCATTCAGGATGGTTCACTCACTTTTACCCAAGCCTGAGTTGATATGAGCATGTGTTGGTCTCTGATATACTTTGAGAGGCCTGATTTGTAATAATTGTTAGGAAAATGTTGATTTTACATATTCAGTTGGGGTATCAGTTGCTGATCGTGATAGAACTGACACTTCCTTTTCTTATTTCTGTTTGCTACTTTTCTCTTTTTTTTTTGGTTTTGTAAGAATGCTTTTCTGATAAAAATGAAAAGTGGTAGAGTGCTCCTCTACTTATTTCCAAAAAAAAAAAAATTGCATAAAATTTCACATATGCGTTGTATGCACATATATATATGTCGTTTAACCTTCTAAGCTTTTATTGATTATTGGTGTCTGCAAATTGAGTTCAAATTTTATATTTTTTTAGCAAATTTAAATAAGAAAATAATTAATACCATTGGAGATATTTGGTACGAAGCTTATATATATATCCATCATTTAAAGCACAAAATGAGTAAAAAACTCTATTCTATTATGATTGTTAATTTAAAAGAAACATGATATTCAAAAAAAAAATTAAAGAAACATAATTTCCTAATGGCATGACATCCATTATTTTTATTCTCATTTACCATGAAAAAGAACGAATGAATTTTTCATCAGTATCCACGTGAATTTCACGTGCTACCTACAGCTAACATTTTTTTTTTGGCAAAACCTACACCTAACAATTAATGTCACAGTACGCACACAAACCAAACACAACATACAAACAGAGACGAGGGACCCATAAAAACCAACCCAACCGTACTCAAAAACCACGGAATTAAACCATCCGGTTCGTCTCCTTCTGAACCGTAGGTGTGAGAAGCACCTCTAAAGCAGTTAGTCCCAAAGCGATCCCTGTGTCCAGTCCTCCACCTCAGCAACATCACTTGTACTCCACACTGGTGGGGCCAGAAGCATAGCCTGTGCCAGCTCAGCCCAGAGCTTGGGCGAGTCCAACTCTAACTCATCATGTCCAAACCCCCATTCTGCCCCGAAGTGTCCCGTGTCGGTTTCGACTAGGTCGGGTGATCCAATTGGGCTAGATAAAACCATGTCTGGTTTAAACCGAACTAGTGTTGCAGCCTCATGAGCAGCCGACCTTATATCACCGGCATTTGAGCTGGCCGGGCGCGGTAGGCTTCCAATCAGCTCAGGAAAATTGAGGCGCGCTTCTCTTCCCTTTAGACGCAGTGCAGCCACATCATGTGCCACTGCTGCCATCTCCGCTGACTCGAAGCTTCCAAGCCAGATACGGGTCTTCTTACCGGGTTCACGAATCTCGGAGACCCACTTGCCCCACTTCCTCTTTCTCACACCTCTATACTGGCTGCTGTTGTCAGCTAGGTTTTGCACTTCCATTGTTGAAGTACAAGTCTGTATCTGTCTAATAAATGTTAGTTCTCTATTATTATTGGATAGTATTTAGGAGGGAAACGGATTTGGGAAATGAGTGACAAGGAAGTGAGGTTTTAGGGTGTGTATATATAGGGACTGAATGAACAGAGGCGAACTTACACGTGGCAAGTGAAGAACAAATATTTAGGAGGTTTCCAGGCAGCTACTTACGGGGTATGCGGGTCGTCAGATTACGAGAGTAAAAGTTTTATTATGAGAGTGACACGTAAGCGGGTTCATGCATTGCCATATATGGATTTGGTGTACACGTAACTCAAGCTTCTCATCCCATTTATCTTTTGTAAGTGAACATGATAAATGATAAATGTGTATATATCAAATTATGATAAAATGTGTATATATTATTTGATAGTGTCTAATTATCTTTATATATTACACTTTTATTTAATTTTAGTAATAATAAAGTTATGATTGAAGTGAAAAAAACTTAAAACATTTAATGTACGTGTGATATGTATAATTTATTCTATGTTAATATACACTTTAGTATCGTTTTGGATTTATTTTGAGTGAATAATTTTGAAGGTTTTTGGGATTTTTTTTTTCACTTTAGAGTTAACAGCCCTTAATGTATCACCAAACGATATTCAAATTTTATGAAAATGATTCATTATACTTTTACATAACGAAACTTATCTACAGATTAATTCTTTTCACTTTTCAATTTTATTCAAATTGATTCGAGAAAATCAAGATTGTTAAGTTAATTAATTATCAAATGACTCCTTCCTGTACATAAATTAATTAGTCAAAAGAAATTTTTATTTAAAATAGTATCACCTTGTTTATTTATGGGTATAAGTTTAAATAGCATCACCATGTATATATATAGACATCAGCTTGTTAAATAGCATCATCTTGTTATAGATATGTTTCAATGTAAGGTAAGTTTCTTCCATAATAATTTATTAATTTATAAAATAAATAATAGTTTGCATTTGCCGGTAAAATAAAGTAATTGAATAATCGCGATACGGAAATATTTTCATGCACATAATTAGTGTGAAACTCATAAATACATGGCCTGTAAATTTCTAAATTAATTAGTGTTGTTTTACTAAATTATTAATACATAAGTACAAATTGGTTGCAGTAATTTTCTAAAACAGAACACTTTTTGAAATTATATTTGGCCAATTCAAATTTTTAGGCTTTTAAATATATTGCTGGTAAAAATGGACACATGGACAATAATTTTCTTTAGTTTTTGTCATTGAGAAACAGCTCATAGAAGAATATATTTGATACAATTTCTACAAGAAACCAAAAATGATAGAACAATTTTGCATGATAAAAAATATATTGGGAGTTAAACTATGATGAAATACATATGATAAGAGACATTATTAGCTAAATAATTACCTAAAGCCTCAGAAATTAAATATTGTGTCAGGATTTAATGGTAGACCGAGTTTATAGGTCATGGAGAATAAATGCGGATGGAAGATATCCGGATGTGTGTTGCATCAGAGAGGACAACAAGTTGCTGTACTGAGCTGTGAGGACACAGCTGGATTTATCCGCTTATAATTGCTTGGGAAAGAGAACTGATTTCATTTATGCTGGTATCGTTTCGGTACAAATAGTGCAAAACAACACAAATATTTTGAGCCGGAATTGAAGCAAGACTCAGTCAAATTTGTCCTCATTCACCCATCTAATTTTAATTATTATTGTTTTTTCAAATTTTAAATTGATGTTATCCGAAAAAAAAAGGTGAAAGAGAAGAAAATAATGCAACGACGAAAATGAAATATTAACCTACGAATTGAAACTTTATAAATATTATTTTTAATGATTATAACAATTATCTAATATGATTTTTTTTAATGTGAAAAATAATGTCCTATACTCATATGGAGAGAGGCTATTGTTTTTTGGAATCCTGTCTTGAGATTCCATCTTAAATTGACTGCTACTAATTTTGATCAGCATATGAAAATTTCTCTAGTCTTAAATTTATTTTTATTATTTTTTATCATTTTTTTAGAAATAGAAAATTAGATTTTTCTAAAAGAAATTCATATATCGACCGAGTTAAATAATTTAGATTGGTCCAAAGCACTGACCGTCGGTGGTTTTGTTTTTTTCATTTTTAACTGAAGCTCTCCAAGCAAGGGAACCATTTCATTAAGACACCTTTGTCTTATCTCCTACCATATGTTTATTATGTATATTAAAAAACTGATAGCATTAATGTTAAAATTTACTGTTCATAAAAAAATTTAAGAGTTAAAATAATTCATATGTAGTCAGCTTTAATGGATTATAAAAATATAAATTATAGAATTATATGTACAATTAAAAGCAAAATTAATAAAATACTTTTATTAATAATGTTTCTACAAATTATGAAACAGAATTACTCAAATTTGGAAAACAGAATTTCGGCAGTGTTTTGGTTCCATTCCATGTATTGTGACCGAAACATGCAAGAATTCCGTAGTTTTGACCGAAATGGCAAATGTTGAGAAATAATAGAGAGAGTGGAGGGTGCTATCACACGCACGGCTGGATTCCAATAAGGACGTCAGGTTTGTGGGGACTTGAACAAAAATTGAGCTGAGAGAGAAAATTGGGGGGCTGAATCTCGCTGTTTCGGTGGTTCGCGCCTCGACGACACGTGTCAATAGACCGTAGCACGGATGGTAATCTCCATTTCCGTACGCTCTTTTGTGAGAACCTCCATTAATGGTAGGTGGGCCTTGTTTTTTATCTTCTCCATTTTCTATGGGTATTTTGGGAATTTTAGCGTGTTTCCGTTGCCTATCGGAGCTTTGTAGTGAGAACGTAGAATTGTTTCGTACGGAAAAATTGAGAAATTGTCAAATATGTCTGTCGAGAGTTTTCATATGATATCAAACTAGAATAATGGTTATGGTTATAGAACAAAATTGAAGAAAAACAATATTTGAGAACCGATTTATTTTTTTTATTTCTTAAAGAGGAAGGATATAAGTCATAAAATAAAGGATATGTACAGCAATTAACTTTTCTGCACTTCATGGTAATGCTATTTTATTTTTAATTGGAATTATTTAATTTAAATTTAAAAATGACAAAAGCCATCCGGTTATATGATTCAGTGTCAGAAAAAAAAAATGCATATGCATCGAGAATTTTGTTGCTAAGAAGTTCAATTGATGTAAAATCAACAGATCAAAATAATAATTGTTAGTTACATGCACTTAATTCCATTCATTAAATTTATCTTAATATTGATATTGTATTAGTGGACTCCAAATTTTCTAAATACGGTAAATGATTATTCCACATGAGTCCATGCCATATTGACGTATAATAACTATCAACTCGGCCTACGGGCATACTAAATTAACAAAAAAAAAGAGAAAAAAAAATACATACTTATGATCGTAAGCTGACCAATTAATAAATAAATAAATAAACAATTATATTTTCTTGTTATGTTCTATCATTCACCGAAATTTAAAATTTCATACGTTTTTTTTTTTATCTAAACTAAATAATTTTAGGATGCATTTGGCATGAATGATATTAGTCTAACCTTTATGTTAATGGACTACTATTAACCTGCTACAATTGCCAAACAAGCTCGCACGATTTCTGCTAACTTTGGCTAACCTACTAGCTCGACAAATTGATGAGTCAGTGTTGCTAACCTATGCTCATTCTCTTTCAAAGTTCAAAATTTTTCACTTATGACCCGAAAAATTTAAATAATTTTATAAACTTTCAAATGTAAGAGATGAAAAATTAAAATGACCCGAAAATTTTAAATACTTTTATAAAATTTCAAATTTGATTCAAATTGTAAACTTTCAAATGTAAGATATGTAAAATTAAAAATTTTACGTTTAAATCAATGTTTTGAATTAACTTTAACTACTAACCTCAATCTATCGCCCTAGACGACATTTACTAACCTCCAGTTAGTGCTAGCTTTAAATTCTATTAACCTATAATACTGATTCCAAACATGCTAACTTTAACACCTAAGCTCGCTAATCTTTGGTGTTGTCAAATAACCCACCCCCTTAGTTAGTTAGCATGTAATCTTCGGCTCCTATGTAGTCATGTATCTATTATGGCTAATTAATGTCTATGGTTTTTGGATGAAAAAAAAAAAAGAAAAGGAAAAACAAGCAAAAGTGCAGAACAATGCTTGACAAGTTGACGACCGTAGCAACATGATCGGACAACTATCAAAACTACCAAAAAAAATTTTAACTATCTCAGTTATAGTTTAAAGAAGAGGGTTTTAGTTAGGGGCTGTACAAGGAAATTAATAACTCATTCGATCCGTTTAATCCGTCTAACTCAACCCGCATTCTAATGGGTTCAAGTATGATTAGGATTAGTTCGGAGTTTAATTTTACTAACCCGGTACAACTGGGTTAGGTCGTATTTATTAATAATCTGAGTACCAACCCGACCTGTAATTTTATTGATCTGGTCTTATATGTATCGCACAATGAACATAATTCATTAATTCACATTTACTTTTTTACTTAATCCAATAACAATTCGCCTCGTCTCCTACGTTGATGCAGGTCAAAAGGTGTTTTTTGCTAAGTCATTAATACGCATGTGGTAATACATTAGTTCAAATAACTGGGTCGGGTCATGAATTCACATTTACTTTTTTGCTAAGTTATTTGAACTCGAAAAAGTATTTTTGCTTGAGCCACTTAGCCAAGTGTTACTGTTATTTGAATTCAAAGTGAATAGTATGTTATGTACCGGTGATTTTTCATTTCAATCATTTGATAATTTTTATTTTTTTATAATTGAAATTACAACCCGTTAAACCCTCGTAACCCACATAAATCCGTAGATGAAAACTCATCTGGGTTGGGTTGGATTACAGGTGGGTTAATTAAAAAGAATTTTCAACTCGATATAATCGGGTTGAGTTAAAATTTTGATTAAAATGTTGTGACCCGTCCGTTGTACAACTCTAGTTTTAGTAACAACCATTTTGGTGCCCTAAATGACCCAAAACTCTTTTATTTATTATTATTTTTCAAAATTTAAAATTCATATGTCGAATCAAAACCATTCATTTTGTTTAATTTAATGAGTGATGTGTTTCTATATAAGTTTTGTAAATTTAATAGTCCATTTGATACTCGATCAAGGACCCAAAATATGAATGTATTATAATCAATCTATCATAATCAACTAGATTCATTCATTATTCAATCTCTTGATCGAGTATCAATAAACTTCAAAATTCACAAAAATTACATGAAAACCCATCGCTCGTTAAATCAAACAATATCAATGATTTTGATTCGATGTTTAAATTTAAAATTTTTAAAAGATAAACAAAAAGTGAGTTTCGGAACATCCGGAAGCCGGTGTGTTTGGATGCATGAGAATAAAGGGATGGATAGGAATAAGTCCCTTATTCTTTATTCCAGTGTCAAACCAAACACCATAGGAATAAGGAATTTGGGCCAATTCCGGGCCTTATTCCTATACTAACAAAACTAAGGAATAGGAATAAGGAATAGGGACAAGCACGAATTCCGAAATTCCTTAATTCTTATTCCCTATTCCAACAACATCCAAACACAAATGGTGGGCATTGAAACTCTTCCCTGGTTTAACTTTATTGGGCGCTTTGTCGATAATCAAACATTTCTCAAATTGCATCAAATTTGATACACAGCATATCTAATTTATAGAAAATATAAATTTAATTTAATACTTACATTATCACTTATCGCATTATGAAATAAATACGATTGTAAAATGTATATTCCTTCCATTAATGAAAAGATCTGTATTATCAATTTATCATGTGTATACCTATTGGCCTCTCACTGATGCACACAGTGCTGTCCTTCCGGGGCTGGAGACTGGAGAAGAATTGGAAGTGGGACCAGGACAGCCCCCGAATTTGGATGTTGGTCGGATCTCAGATTGGTTGCACGAATCTCAAAGTCCACAACAAGGGAAAACGCGGCATCTTGCAGAATTTTGAAATGGGTCCCAGAGATCAAACTAAAGTATGGATTGAGATTTGCCTAATGAATAGAGAACCCACCATTGGTAGGGTCTGTGGGGGAGGTTTGGTGATGCATCTCTTTGAACAAAAAAATGTGGCATACTCTTGAATATAGTCTTTTCTAAGGTATCTATCATGAATTCATGATGTGACAGTATTATTGTAGTTTTCAATTTGTGCTTCAGTTACAACAATTTTATTCTTAACTGGGTTGGAACAAGTTTTTATTTACATAATAAATCTAGGACGATTAGTTCAAAAAAATAATAATTAAATAAATATAGGAGGATAAAGTAATGTCACTGACATAATCGTTACTATGATCATTTTTATGAAGCTAGCTAGCTTGCACTTCTACCTACGTGCAATAAGCCCTGTTATGAAGAGAAAAAGAAAAAGAATCCAGGAAACAACGATTCACCCTATTTTTTCATTTTGTTTTTAAATTGATAAAAACTCGAGTTAAAGAAGATTTTTCTCTAATTTTTTTCATCAAATTATGATACTGTAATGTTGAATAATTATTATTTATCACTACATAATATACGTACCATAAGATATCTAGATTACTATTTATTTATATTTTCTTAAACTAAAAGCACAAATTGTTTTAGTTAATTGTGCTCTCTCTAAATTGCGAGGTAAACTCCTGAAGCACTAAATACAAGTTTCATCAGATAAGTTTGATTTATTTTTACCAATATTTCATTAAATCAAAATACAAGTGAATTTTAGATGGATATGTTTGAAAGAGCGAGGAATAAAGCTGGGTTGTTCGGTCCAGTGGTTTCGTTTTATTCCGTCAACCAAGTGGTCCTTGGTTCGATTCACGGAGAGAGCATTAATTTTCAAATTTATTATAACAAAATCGTTTGTTTCAAACCAACCTTAAAAAAAAAAAAAACGCAAGGAATAATCGATAACTAAAGTAAAACAACTATTTTGGGAATAAGATTATTCTCCTAATTCGACTAAAACCGAGTTGGCATTGTTCTCGCTATTTTTACTCTTCTTTCAAAGTACCTAATGAGAATTGCCAATCCGTATAAGAGGGCAAGGGCATCCGGATCTCCATTAGTTTATTTTTTATTTTTGGAAAAACACATCTCCATTAGTTTATGAAACTAGAGAGGAAGAAGGTACGATTGAATGAGCTGGGCCTAGAGACAGCTTTCCAAGGGCCCTTAATGAACTATCTTGGTACAATGCATGCATGATGAGCATTGATGGGAAAATTGATGTGCAGTTCAATCGGCTGACACCAAAACTATACGCAATATCAATCATTGTTCAACTAATATTTTCTGCAGCCCTCACTTAAGGGATACAAAATTGAACAAAAAGGATGAAATTTTACTAAAAGCATCTCGCAAAATTTACACTGTTTCTTGTACTGTACTCATTAATGAACCATTTTTGTTTCTTTCTGACTAAGGAGCTATATATCAAGCTTATTTGATGTGTTAGATCTAGCTACCACATACGAGGGTAAACATGCCAATTTCAAGTAGGCCAATCCACAGATTAACCTGGACTGGTTTATAGTCAAATTGATTGGATCTCTAGGTCAGGCAATGATTTGATTTGTCTTTGAGCTTAATTTGCATAAATTTCAATCACTGGACTTGGCGTTTTCTTTCTTTTCTTTTTTTTTTCTTTAACAGTTCTACATTACATTATTTCTATTTTATATAGTGTAAATGTATTGATTATTTCTCAATTTTAAATTTATTTTATTTTATTATTAAAAAAAGTATCTATCTTATAGAAAAGATTTCAGATAGTTTTTCTTATGTAAATGTGAAATGATTGGTCTAATAGTATTATATCCTCCGCAAAATAGTTTCTCAGATAGTTTTAAAGGAAACAATTTCTAAAAAAAATTTTAGTTACCGAATTCTAAACACAAATAAAACATTATTTATTAAAAAGCTAGTGAAAAGCATGATTATAAATAACACGATTAGTTGCATTATATCTCAAATCTGAAAAGTCTTTTTTTGACCACTTTGATTTTTATTCTAAATATACTAAAAAACTAAAATATTTTTATTATCAAAATGCATAACATTTTCAAATTCATCGTTTTGGATTTAATATTATATTATACATCCGATGGATCTGGAATGAAACTCGCTGAACCCATGAACACGCTCTTTTCATCTCATCCCTTGGTACAACCATATATATCTAGGTACTCCGCTGCAGTGTTGCATTTACTGTACATGGTCCTTAGTGTTATTTTTATTTTATTATTTTTTTTGAAGAATGGTCGTTAATGTTAATGCCCCTAGACTCCATTTACATTTATTGAGATTATGAGATATTCTACACTATTAGTTCAAAACTACAAATATATTTTTATATCATTTATATAAATCATGTATTAAATTTTATTAATATGAAAATTCAATTGATCATGAGAAATGCTAGTATCCAATAAATTGGAAGAATAGGTCTGTCCAATATGGTCATTCTCACATTTTTTAAATTTTAAACAATCGATCCGAACCGTTCAATATGTTCTTCATATTGGAAACTTATAAGAAACCAATTTTTACATTTTTTTTTGAAATTTTTTATTTATTTTTTGGTATTTTAGAAAATTCATGATATAAAAGTTCTGGATCGTCCAATGACAACGATTTTCTAAAATATCAAAAAAAAGTAAAAAAAATTCGAAAAAAATATAAAAATTAGTTTCTTACAAGTTTTCACTATGGAGAACATATTGAATGGTTCGAATCAGTAGTTTGAAATTTAAAAAATATAAGAACAATCGTATTGGATGGACTTCATCCGTCCAATATATTGGAATCTAACATTTCCAATTGATCATAGATCAAATATAGATGAAATTGAAATTTTTGTGAAAGCCAAACGACAACGACCTTTTGGGTAGCAACAAGTGTAACATTTCTAACAAAATAAAAATAGCCCGGTCTTACATTTTCTTTTCTCAGAAGATTTTAGTAAAACTTCTATGAGGATCCCGGTACAATGCTAATTAAATGATTATTGATATATTGGATCGACAAAGAGAACTAATCTGTAATCTAGTGATTACAATCGACGCACAATAAGTGAATGTTGTAAGTAGTTCGAATTCAAAATGTTTTTTTTTTTTTATGAATATTTAATATTAAAGTTTGATGTCATATTATCCCAAAAAAATAATAAAACCGTTGAGAATCAGGAGGATATATAATTTCAACCGCATGACATTCAATGACCGAAAAAATTAGAAATTCTAATTTGCAATTAATTAAACATAAGACGTATACCATATTATAATATCTGATCTCATATGTGATTCACAAGCCCACCAAGTCACCAACTAAGCAACATACTGTGGAAATCAAATAGTGATGTCCTATCGCTATAACTAACTGGCGCTTCAAATTATTAATCCATTTCATTTTTCCCCTCATTTTTGTGTAAATTTGGAACAACATGATATCTGATAACAATTTCCTAATTAATCAATCCCTGAGCTAACCTGTTGAAACAGAAGAGCTAATCAACATAACGTAAAGTGGAGCGGTGCATGGTTTTAAACTTTTAAACGTCAAAAAAAGAAAGTCTCTTAACTTTTTTTTTTCCTTTTTTGATACACTGAAATTTTTTTGAAGACCGGACCGAACTGGCCGAGTCAAACGGTTTTATCACAAACCGGCCACCAGTCCGGTCGAAAACGACCAAAAAAATCATTGTGTTAATGAATTGATAAAACCATCTGGCTACTCAGGTCCTTTTTCTGCCCAACCACTAAATACAACGGCTGATTTATTTTGTTTTAAGAAGTTCTTTATTTGGTTTGTGTGAAAGTTGGGATTATAATAGAGATCAAATTAAGGTGGGTTTAGCAGGAATCAAACTTGGATTGTTTAGGAAAAATCCATGTATGGCATTGATGTTTGGTTGATAAAATATTTTGAATTACTAGAATTAATTATGTAATTCACTTTTTGATACTGGTTTAGGACAGCAGATTCAAACCGGTTGGATAATTGAAACGACAGCTCATAGCTTCACTGGTTAGACGACCGGTCTAGTTTTGAGAGCATTGCTCATGCTTTTAAGTTTTAACTCTTCTGCTGTTTAAGTAAAAATGCAATGTATATGCCTGAAATGAATCAAAAGGCGCTGTTGTCGTAAACATAAAAGAGAGAATATAGCTCCTAAAAACCAAAAACGGAACTACTGGATTTCCCGAATTTTTTACTATTTACTTTGCTCATCCACACATTAATTCGTAGCAGAGGATTAGATTTTCTCGCACGAATCACTGTACTGTCTTCAACCATCATCAATTCATCTCTACGCAACACGGCAACAATAATCAATTTTACAATTTTTGTGCCATTTATAAAGAGAAAATATGGAAACTACGTCTAAGATTGTATTTTATACAATTGGCAAACAAAAATATTTCCAGGCTACATATATATGATTTGCTAAGAGATAGCGCTAGAGCTAGAGATTCTTTGATTTTGAGAAATTGTAAGAATTAATTTAACAGAATTTTGATTATATCATTATGAATATTGCTTTCATAGTCTGTTAATATTACATATAGTGTAATACATATTTTGACTCCGTCGATGCCAATGTGAGAGCTGGTTTTTGGAATATATATATTATATAACATATATAAGAAATAAAGTTTTCAAGTAATACAACAAGTTGTAAAATTAAATTTTTGTCTACATTTGACCCTGACAAATAGTGTGTTGATAAATGAAGTCATGCAAAAAGTTGACAAATAACAATCCTCTTGTTATGTAAGCACAAGTTGCCTCCAAAGTCTCTTGACCCGTGCACATTCTTTAATCTTCGGTTTCTTCGAAGAAAAAGTGTAATAGTCAGTATTCACAAACTTTTATACTATTGAAACATTTTTCAAAGGCTATTATACGCTGTCATGGAAGGGAATCATAGAGGATACAGCTACCACGTGACGTATCTGATCTCTATAAAAAAGAAAAACTTAAATTTGTAAAACATAATGTATTAGAAAGACCAATCATTTTTTTATCACGAAAACTTTTAAAGGGGCCTTTTCTGTCTGGTTGGCAAATTATGTCATAGATTCTAAAGATGCTTCATTTGCTATCTCACATTGATCAAATTATTAATTAATCAGGAGCAAATCTGATATGAAAGGAAGAGTACTTGAGTGGGGATTGTTTAGCTTACTATTGTAAAGTTCATCTTATGTTTAATATACATGATGATTTTTTTATGCAAAGAATGATCATTAGTTGCTGTATCCGTATGGAATTATTTATAAATCCTGACCACTCATGTATACTGTCATCAGCTATTAAAATGAGCTAATTATTATATAATAATCAGAGCTAAATGTAAAAAAAATAATAATAAATTATTTGTGAGCACTGCTAATCTCTCCCAATTCGATCTGAAAAAAAAAGTGGAATGAAGTTCAATATACAATGAGAAGTTTATTGCACACTGCACTAAATTGATGCAGTTTACATGTAAATTTTATGTTTGAAAGTATAAAAGCAATTCATAATACGTCGGAAATCAAAATCTGAAAACATTAAAGCCCGTTAGTTTGAAAAGACCCAAGTTAGCTGGTTCACAGAAAATGCCCAAATACTTCGCTGTGCCTAAACAGCTTTGTTGGATATCTAGTTTTGGGCCGCTCTTTGATAAACCGACAATTTTTAAACCAAGGCTCATTTTGAAAGAAAATCTTCGTTTGTAGTTTTCCTTAAAGAAACTTCAAATATTTTACTTTGGAAACAGCGTTTTAAACTCTTAAGATTAAGATAATATACTTTTCTGCTATTCACACACTTACAAAATATTAAAATCAAGAGACAACATTTACAACTCTCATAAATGGAGAAGGAAAATGCCCCAGTAAAGAAAAGAGTGTATATTTTACTTTAACAAATACGGTTCGAATTAGGTCTCTTAATATGTTCGCCGTTATCAACTTGAGCCTGTGTCAATATGTTGAGCCTGACAAAAAAAAAAAAGAAGAAGAAGAAGAAAGCTGAAATCGACCCAATCTTTATGTTGTGTTTTCTCAAAATAATTATATTTTGGCAAGAATTAAGGAGGGCAAATTGAGATAAGGTAAATATAGCAAATTCTCTCTGTAATGCAGCTAGCAGCCACTAATAGTCTGATAAAAACTTCAACATTTCCATCTAACCCAAGAAAATTTCCGGGAATTACTGTACTATTACTAACCACTGAAAGAAACCTGGTTGAAGAGATTGATCCAATTATGTATCATTTGATCCAATTAGTCAGAGATATATATCATAGTACATTCCTTCACCCATTTCACAATTCAACTGAGCGAAAGTATTCGGGAATTAAACTTGATTGATCCGAGTACCTTAATAAAAACAAACCTTCTTGAACATGGAGTCCAGTACAGATGGTCAGTGGCTCCGCCGTTATCTTAGAGGTGACGGGTTCAATTCCCGCTGGAAGCGGATTAACTAGATAAATAAATAGAAGAGGGATAAACTCTAATTTACAGAGTGGGCTAAAGCCTCTATAAATAAATAGCCTCTTATTTAAAAATAAAAAAAAAACAAACCTTCTAGCATGTTGATTTTGGTTCAATGTATAATTTGAAAACTGTACGTAAAATTGCTTCACGAATCAAAGTGCCTTTTTCTTTTAATAACTTTGAACAAGAACAGCTCCATGGACACGATGATTTTCTGGACCTATATTCTGAGCCTGATCTTCATGCTTTCTAAACATGAAGCTTGCCAGCAGAGATAAAATAAACAAAAACGACCTATTAGTGCAGTGGGAAGAATAAATATTTAAACAAGAAAACCCTCATATATGAATTATGAATTAGTTTACATGGGAACTTTCAGATTTCTATACATTTTAAGCATCACATTGTTCCCTCCCTAGAGTTAGTATAGACATGAGACTTCAAGTCAACAAATCTTTGGGCTTCATTGTTCCTTCCTGCCTGGTTAAGAACCTCAATAACACAGTCATAATTTTCTGCAGATGGCTTCAGACCATAATCCCTAACCATGCTATTAAAAAGCCTAACCACCTCATGATCCCAGCCAGCCTTCTTGCCAACTGCCAGGACAACATCAAAGGTATAATTATTCGGTACAAAACCATCAGATACCAACCAATCAAAAAGATTCAGTGCCTCCTTGCAATGATTATTAAGCCTGTAAGCCTCTATTATAGAGGTACAAGTTAATACCCCTTGTGACTGGATTCCATCAAACACCTTCTGTGCCTTAATAAGATCACCACTCTTGCCATACATGGTGATGATTTCACTACAAACAAAATGGTTTTCTTTCATGCGCATCTTTAGAGCATATGCATGTATCTCCTTGCCCATGTTGACCTCACCCAAAGTGCCACAAACACTCAAAATTCTGCAAATTGAAATGGCATCTGGTCTCTTCTTAGCTTGTAGCATTGATCTAAATAACTCCAAGGCATGGGATGGCTTCTCATTTTTAATATATGCATCAATCAATGCAGTCCAAGCAATCACATTCTTCGTATCAATTTGATCAAACACTTTTTGTGCATACTCAATGCTTTCAGAAGCTGCGTACATGGAAATTAAACAAGTCGATATTGATAAATTTGGCAAGAAACATCTTTTCAAAGAATAAGCATGTATTTCTTTTCCATGCTTAAGTGCTTTAAGCTGTGTACAAACTGGAAGAACTGTCCCAATTACAACCACATCTGGCCTTATCCCTTCCCTCTGCATCCATACAAGCGACCTCAGTGCCATGTCAGGTCGACCATTCAAAGCATAACCCGATAGAATAGAGGTCCACATTACAACATTCCTTTCCTTAACCCCATAAAAGGCCTTTCTAGCAGATAAAACATCTCCACACTTGCAATACATGTCGACCAAACTTGACAGAACAAATGATAACTTATCATACGTTGTATACTTTTTCAAAGCAAAGCAATGAATCTCACGGCCCAAATTTAAGTTAGAAATGTCACCAATTACTGATAAAATTGTGGATAGCAGAATTGAGTTGGGCTCTATCGCATCTTGTACCATCCACCGGAAGTACTTAAGGGCTTCCCATTTCAATCCCTTATGTGAAAAACCCGAAATAACAGTGCACCACAATACCACATCTCTCTCAGGAATTTCATCGAACAACTTCATGGCATCCCGTATTTTCCCACATTTGAAATACATGTCTATCAAACAAGTATGCAACATTACTGGGTAGCCCATAAAGGCATTCTTCATAAGCAGTGCATGTGCTTGCATGCCCAATCGAGGAGCCGGCGATCCGGCAAAACTCTTGATCAAACAACTCATAGTATACTCATTAAAATTAACACCGGCCTCTCGCATGCGGGAGAACACCTCAACCGGGGAGCGGTCCCATCTGGGCCCATTCCTCACACTACTCTTCATCATCGCATTCCACGCATAGAAATTTTTGACCTCATTCTTGGAAAGTAGCTCAAATGCCTCATCATGGGCCCCACAAGAGAAATACATATACACCAACTTCGCAAGTACGAACTCGTTCGACTCAAGCCCATTGATCCTGACATGGACATGGATCTGACGGCCGAAGAAAAGAGATTTCCTATTGGCGCAAGCGACGAGGAGAGCCGAGAGAGTGGTGACATTGACAGGGATACCTTGTTGCTCCAAATAGTCAAGCACAGTGAGTGCTTCGCGAAGGCGGTTTTCGCGAGCGAGCGTTTGAAGGGTTCGGTTGATGATGTGCGGGTTTTTGGTGTGCAAGGGGAGGGATTGAGGAAACACGTGCCGGGTTTCGGTTGAGAAAGCTGAAGTTGTGAGTTTGTTAAAGGTTTTGTGAGGAGAAGGGAGAGGTGATGAGAGGGTTTTATAGGGAAAGAAAGGTGTGAGGAGAGAGGAGGTGAGGAGGGTTTTGGCCTCCATGGTAAGGATTTGGAGTTAGTTGTCAAGGGGTAATGGGGATACAGTTGGAATGGGATAAGAGTTGATAGCCGGAGATGAATCGGGAGCGTTGGATTTAATGTTAACGGATTGGATTTGTAGGTGAAACGGGAGGGAATGGATGCAAGAGGATGAATTTTGATTTTTGAGTAGCGACTTGCCATTGTTTTAATTCATGTTGCAGATCAATTTTCTTTTAGTAAACCAATTTAAATATTTAATTTAACTAATAAACTAGTCTCTTTATATTTTAAATTGGAAAATTGTGTTGGCATTTGAATTTCTATTCAATAATTTTTTTGGAAAAAAAATAAGTCTTGGTATTTCATTTTTTTTAGTGAAATTAAATTGGTCTTTAAAATATTTTCATTGCGCTGAATTGGTTATTATATATTTTCTCAGCAAACTCAAGCTGGTTATTAAATTTTTATTCACATCCTATCAGCCCTTAAATTTTTTGCAGAGTATAAAGTTGGTCCTACATAGAATTTCGAAACCCACCTTGATTTGTTATAAGTATCGGCTTCGTGCAAAATAAATAAAATAAATAAAATAAAATAACCGATAACTTTTCATTTTAGTTTGATGTCCAGCTTACCTTTTTGTTATGTTGAAAAGTTAAAAACCATTTGATGCAAATGAAAATCTATGAACTAATTTCGTTTAACAAATAACTGAGGACCAAATTTGAAAATTTTAACTAATACTTATATGGAGTTATGAAATCTGATTTTGTCTCTTTACCTGTAATTCTGTAAATGTAAAAGTTTAACTAAATTAATTTGTATCGAATTGATGCGTAGATAATATATAAGCTAGCATTACATTTTATTCTATAGCTTGTACGCCATATATTAACACAAAAATATTATTATTTGAATTTAGCAAAATAGGAATACAATAATGTATTCTTTCTGTCAAATTTAAAAATAATAGCATAAACAAAATATTCCGAGATTTATAAAATTTTGAGCGTGAGACTGAAATCAAATTAATTTTCTTTTATTAATATATATAATATTACAAATCTTGATTCCATTTTTGTTTAAATAATGTTAATAGTTTTATTTTTTTTTTAAATTTTTTTTTGGGTACAATGGAATTTGGAAATACAATTATCTCAGAATCCCAGTAGATGTAACAGGTTTCGAACTTCCAATTATATATTCCCCGTTAAACGAGGTTTCAAATGGACAGAAGGCTATATATGTGTCAAGCTTATACCCTGTAACTTTTTTTTTCTCTCTGTTTTATTATCTCCATTTTGTGGCTATGCCTCTTTCTCTCAACTTCCCTCTGAGACCACCCCCTTCCCTACTCTCTCCTTCCCTTGGCCTTTGTATCTCCTCCTTCCATGGCCACCACTGCTCTCACAAAATCCCTACTCTTCCCATCTGCACCCCGGCCCCGGCACACAAACCGGCTTTACCTGGGCCCGGTGTACCGCCAAGTCCCCCAAGGCCCCTTCCGGAACATCTCATGTAAAGCAGCTGAGGTGTCAAAGGTGGAGGAAGAGGAGCCCAAGGCAGTGCCAGAGGCAGGGCCTCCTGCCAGTGGGGGGAGTGGAGGGGAGAACTGGGTCCCTGTGGTCCCGTTGGCTGCTCTCCCGAAAGGTGAGAGGCGCGTCATTATGCAGGATGAAGAGACAGTGTTGCTTCTGTGGTACAAAGACCAGGTTTATGCAATTGAGAACCGATCTCCGGCTGAAGGGGCTTATAGTGAAGGCCTTCTCAATGCCAAGCTCACTCAGGTTTTTCTGGCTTCTCTTTGGTTTTTAAACAGTTAGTGCTCTTAAAGATTTATGAATGGTATGTTAGTGGACGATTATGATTCAACTAAAACCTCATTCATCCCAAATTAGTACGAAATCTGAAATTTTCCTAAACTAATGTGTACTGTATACTTAAACCCTCCATTAAACTCCAATTTAACCTCAATGCTCTTTACTGGTGTATTAAGCAATGATGGTGCCAAGAAAAGACCAAACACAATGCTAAAATTAAGTTACAACAGCAGTCTATTTAGTACCGGTATAGCATATGGCAAAAACATTCTTGCATACATCATTCACCAGCATTATATCTATTTTCAGAGTGCTTATCCTTCTTTCCCTCAATAACAGCATTAAAATCTTACAAAAGAAATATAACAGTTCCAATTATATTTTAGGATGGATGCATAGTTTGCCCCACCACAGACAGCACATTTGATCTGCGAACGGGAGAGATAAAGGAGTGGTATCCAAAGAATCCGGTTTTGAGAATCCTGACACCAGCTCTAAGGAAATTGTTTGTATACCCAGTCAAAACAGATATGGAAAACATCTATATTAGTATGAAAGGGGGTGTGGCCACAAGTGGTGGCTCTGCTGAGATTCTATTTAGCGGGCGGGCCCAGCCTGGTGTCACTGCTTCTGATGTCAATATTGAAGAGGTCTGCCCACTCCTTTCTCCCTCTGTTATTTGTAAATTGTAAAACAAATACACAATATTGTCATATATAATGAACTAGCCAGCATTTCTTTTTGAACCATTTATGCTCTTTACTGGTATAATATTCATTTTGATCCAGTGCGTGGTTCCACTTGAAGAAAATAAGGCCTCTCAAATAAACTAGAGTATCGGTATTTGAATAGGGACATTGATTTATTGTAAGCTGTTGTAGGAACTCAGATGGGAGAACCATATAGAGGCAATCATACTAATAATAGTACAGTTTGAGTTCCATTACTGTACCCTTGTAGTAACTGACATATCAAATATATAGGGAAAATAATATTGACAAATTAAAGATTTCTTGGTCTTAGGTTCGGATGGTGGTCGATGAGGATTTTGAAGGATTTGGATTTAGCAGCAAAAATGAAGTAATCAATGGAAAAGCAGCCATTATTGGCTTTCTACTTCTGATAGATTTTGAGCTTCTGACTGGAAAAGGACTTCTCAAGGGAACTGGTTTCTTGGATTTCATCTACGCCGCTTCACAAGCTTTTGGCTCCTTCTAGAACTGTCATATTGCTCATTCATCCTGGTGCAGATGGAAGTTGCATATAGGTACAGTTTCTTATACTCTTGAAGAATCAGGGCACAGTAACTGTTTTCACTGCTTTCACTCACTATCAGGGCAAACCCCAATTAGTACATGCTGGTACTGTCCAATCTGTAGAAACCACATCTACCAACTGATATGCATGTCAAATACAACTGGAATGATTTGGCACTGTATCTATACCAGACTTAGTGGATGTGATTTATCTGAGATATTTATTTTGTTGTAAGAATACCCAAACCTGTTTTCAATACCAATATTTAGTCATGGGTGAAATCATTTTGTGCTTTGTACCTTGTTTGTTTCGGTTATTTAAGTGTTCTGATCAGAATGAACAATTGTAAGCTTGACTTAAGTCTGAATTTGTGCAGAATATTTTATTGATCCACTCCCATAATTCTCAACTTGAACAGTTAAAGTGCAAAACCGAGGATCAAATCTGAAGAGCTATATCATCTCCTTTGGGCCCTGGATTCCTCTCTTCTTTCTTACTTCTTTTTCCTATTATTCTATATATGTTTGATTGATTCTAACTGCATCGATATATTAGTTTTCATGTAAATTTTGTAAAACACATGAAAATCTGTCAATAACAATGCAGTTTACCTTTTTGACTCTCCAAAGGAAATAAAACAGTTAAGTAATTGTCACAGTAGCAGAAGTAATGATCTCTAATTGCAACAAATCAATTATAGACCTATAGTTAAAGTTTTTGCCCATGAAGTGAGAAATAATATTGTAATTAGGTTTTATTCTTTAACCTCTATTTTACTCATCAAGGATTATGCTATATATAACTTACACGGATTGTAAACTGATTGGTATTAGTTAGGCCAGCAAAATTATAACAAACAGGGATTGTAATGTCATAGCGAAGGATTTAAAGAAACAAGCACTGCTGTCTTTTTTTTACCTGAGAAAAGTAGGATCTTGTTCTCTCTGTTTTTTTTTTTTATATATATATTTTTTATCCGGAACATCTGATTCAGTTAAAAAGAATGAGCCAGATCACATCAAAAGAGTCTCGTTATTAAATTAGTTGATCTGATATGACTTGATCTAAAAATTTTAGATCGGACAGTCCAGACAGGAAAAGCATGGACTGGCTTTTCTGTCAGGATAACGACAGTTACAGGCCGAGATCCTAAATTTTAAGAGCTGAGATGCATTGCACATATAATGAGGTTCACAGTTCTTACAAGCATATTATAATTTTTAAATATTAGTTTGGAATATTTGGAAGTTTTATCGAAGGGATTCTATTAATTTTAGAAATGACACAGACATCTTTTGTAATAAACTTTGTAGACAAGGGAGGTAATCTTTGTTATTAGGAACTAACTTCAAAGTCCTAACACCCTTATTCTTTTTCCCCCCTTTTTTTTGTGAGATTTTGTATGTAGTAGGAAGGAAAAAGTATCAGGATTTCTGCTATTCCCTGCTACGACCATTATTTCAATGCAATAATTAAATGATTGAAGAAGACAATAGTAAAATAAGATGTGATGTTGAGTTCCGGACCGTATGTATGCAATTACGCAATGAAGTTTTCTGTTATAGTGTGCCCCAATGCTATTAGCATATTTCTCCTTTCTATTATAGTTTGACAAATATTCACGAAATTTTGTTGATCTATCCCGGTTTTCTTATAATAAAAAAAATTGTGCCCTGTATTCATGATTTTTTTTTTTTGTTTGAACTTCTAAAAATACTGACAATACAATCTTCCTTTCCAAATATTTGACAACTCGACGTCTACTTTTGCACGTATGTCGTCGCAAATAATAGTTCCACACCCTGCACTGTATATACGCTGGCCTCCCACCCAAATATTACAATTTTTTAATAAAATGCCGACAACTGTCTGAATGGATGCGTTTACATAAAGCTTCTGGTCATAAGTCATAAAACAGTCTATGCAATCAAATATAGTCTACTGATAAGCAAGTTCACAGACTCTTAATTTAAAAATATGTATATTGCTTTCTAAATCGTGATCAGAAACATTTTCTCATGTTATTTTATAAAATACGTATACTACTTGAGAGATAAGAAGGTATGAATGCATTTCTAAAAATAAATACAAGAGTACGTTATTTAAAAATAAATAAAAATATTAGTTATTTTATTTAATAAAACAAAAAGTAAAAGGTAATAAATATAAATAAAATAATGCAATATAGATGAAAAGTTTGAATACTTGGTCAAAGGTCACATTATCTTTGGATCAACTAACGAAGGTTATTATATTTCAACCCAAGTAAACGACTAATAAAAAGATGGGACGGTACATGTGACATTTAGCTAAATTATCACTAACAAGTTTCCGAACGTTGATTAGTTGACCAAGCTGTAGAATATCATGTCTACTAAGCATATCTTATATGGGGCCCACTAAATCAATTATGCATTGGTCCCGCGGTTTTCTCGGTGCATGAAGCCCTCGTAGCTTTTCATTTCTCATAGATTTGGTCTGATCCTCTGTTTCCGTTTTTGCTCTGTTTTCACAAGTAAAACAAAATAACCTAAGTTTGAGAAATCTCATTTGGAAAAAGCACACAAAACGATGGGTTGGAGAGGATGATGTTTCTTTTACATATATCAAATTTATCGAAAGAAAAAAATAATCAAGTTCTATTCCGGTGTTACAACATTTGATGATCCCCTTTTCTTTTCTCATAGAGAACTGAGATTTGTTAAATTCCATTTATAAGGGAAACAATTTTTTTGGATCTCTTCTTCAGTCGTCTTTCAAATTGGCATTTCTTGCAGGAAATGCTGATATTTTAATTGGGAATGCTTGAAATCTGTTCATTTAGAACACACAAGATAGGGATCAAATTCATGCGTCGTCGCTTAATGGGTTGCCTCTGCTTTAAGGCAGCCGCAACAACCGGTGAAGCCAGCCCAAGTCATGAAATAGGTCTCTCAGGCAAGTCATCTAAACCACTCGTTACATCTTCAACAAAAGGTCAGCGATCTCCATCTCCCACAAAAACTGATGATGACGCAGTAATTGCCCGCACTAACTCAAGAAGGAAGGAAACAGACAAAAATGGCATCAAAATTGGAATTGAGAATAAAGCATCAGCTGGTGTTGACAGAACAAAAAGACTCGGATCTCACCGGCGAAGGGCAACAGTGGCTGATGCGAACAGCCAGGGGGAGATTGCGTTAAGGACAGATGCAAATGATGACACAGGGTTAGATATAATTGGAAGTGTGCCGAGTGCATTCTCAGGTGATCACACCCAGTCCGGGTGGCCAACTTGGCTCTCCAGTGTGTCGGGTGAGGCTATAAGAGGGTGGTTGCCGAGACGGGCTGATTCATTTCAGAAATTGGACAAGGTAATGATGTTGTATTTCAAAAATTTACAAAATCATGAAATTAGGTAGGGATTGCCAAACGAATGACATTATGCAGAGTAAGAAATTGATGGAAACCTTAATGAAAAAAATTCTTACCCTAAATGCTGAGTGATTTTCAATCTATTTCATTCCTCAGATTGGACAAGGGACTTATAGCAGTGTGTACAGAGCACGTGATCTTGAAACTGGCAAAATCGTTGCTTTGAAGAAAGTCCGATTTGTTAATAAGGACCCAGAAAGTGTTCGTTTCATGGTGAGGGAAATCAATATTCTCCGTAGACTTGACCATCCCAATGTTATAAAACTTGAAGGAATCATCGCTTCTCGCTTGTCACAGAGCTTGTATCTTGTTTTTGAGTACATGGAGCATGATCTTGCGGGGCTTGTTGCATCTCCAGGTGTCAAGTTCACTGAACCACAGGTACTATCATTTATAGGTTTCACCTTCTGCCTGAATACTCTATTTCATTGTTCAGTTTCTCCTTACAGTCTTGGTAATTCTGTCATAAAACCCTGGGAGAATGCTGTCTTTTTTTTTTTTTGCTCTATTATTTCGGTTTCTATTACTGTGTATTTTATTTTAAGGTATTACCTTGATTAATTATTGTAAGCATATACAGCATGAGATAATCAATTTCTACATTTGTCCATTTTTTAACAATCATTGCAGGTAAAATGCTTCATGCAACAGTTGCTCCAGGGCTTGTACCACTGCCACACACATGGCGTGCTGCATCGAGACATCAAGGGATCCAACCTTCTTATAGACAACAATGGGACACTCAAAATAGGTGACTTTGGTCTGGCAACATTGTTTGATCCCCATAAATCTAAGACAATGACAAGTCGTGTTGTGACATTGTGGTACCGTCCGCCTGAGCTTCTTCTTGGGGCCACTGAGTATGGTGTGGCCGTAGACCTTTGGAGCACTGGCTGCATATTAGGGGAGTTGTTAGCAGGAAAACCCATCATGCCTGGAAGAACTGAGGTATATAAACAAAACTTACTAATTTTATTTAAATTAATTTCATATGATAATTCGTAATTTTTCACAAGAAATCCAATATATGGACTACATTTTAGATATAGATTTTTTGTCTGCTTTGCTTGTATTAATGGACTTTTTTTTAATTGATTTGGCTATGTAATAAGCATCTAAAAGTCTTCGTCTAATATGTTTCCCCTGTCTGATTTAATGAGTTAATGCACCTCAGAAGTCACCCTGACGAGTTTTCACTGTATAAATTTGTAATCTTCTGTAAAACTATCTTTAACCAAGCTTTTTTTACACAATTCATATAATAGAGAAGCACACCTATATTCTTCTATCCTAAATTGCCGTTTAATCTGTTTCATTTGTTTTATAGGTCGAGCAACTTCACAAGATATTCAAGCTATGTGGTTCTCCTTCCGAGGACTATTGGAGGAGAGAAAAGCTATCACATGCGACAGTGTTTAAGCCGCAAAACAAATACAAACGGTGTGTGGCTGAGACTTTCAAGGACTTCCCGGCTTCAGCCTTGACTCTGCTCGAAACGTTGCTGGCTATTGAGCCAGAGGCTCGTGGTACAACCTCATCTGCCCTCCAAAGCAAAGTCAGTATTTCTTCATCTTTGTTAACTTGTTTATTTTTTTAGTTGCGATTGCTTCTGCTAATCTTAATCAAATTCTCCTATTTTGCAAAACGTCTCAATGTAACAATTTTTCATTTTCTATAGTAAAAATTTTACATTTATGATTTTTAGAAAATTCTTGATCTATTTAATTATGGACCCTTCAATGATAAGGTTTTCAAAAATCTGAAAAAGGAAATTCTAAAAATTATTAAATTCGGTTTCCAATAAGATTTCAATATAAAAAAAAAAGAGATTGAACAGTTTGGATCGATTATTTGAAGCATGAAATTCAAGAATGAACGCGTCCGTGTTACACATTTTAGGCACTTCTTTTCAGATTTATCTTATTGTTTTTTTAAATAAATATTTAGCCACCTCTTGCTGTTATAATTTGTTATGTTTGTTCTGGAATCTGGATGCTGAAAACTTTCTTTTAACCTGTACTGTGAGACTGCATGATATCTAAACTTACTAGGACTTCACCTGGGATTTTCTAGCTTTTTTCCCTTATATTTTTTTTTGACTTCTATACATCTGTAATCCTAGGTGAACCAGATCTGACTTAAAGTTATGATATGTATTGTTTTTTGTTTGTACTGATGTTCATTTCAGCTGCAGCTGAATAATATAAGGAAACTCATTGAAAGTTCTAACTAAAATGGTGCAATTAAGAAGATGTATGCAAAAAGGATTCAGTATTTGAAAGTTCAAAATCCAAATATTCTCTTCGCATAGTTTAAGTCCTAATCTATCTCTTTCTTGACTATTTATGAGTCAATAATTAAATAATAAATAAGGTACTTCTGATTTTCAGTTTTTCAAGACTGAACCGCTAGCATGTGATCCTTCGAGTTTGCCCAAGTTCCCACCAAGCAAGGAGTATGATGTCAAACTCCGTGAACATAAAACAAGGTACTTCCATAAACCTAAAAGAAGGGATTACAGTACCAGACGGTAGTTTGTGTACCAGCATATGGCCTGACAGGCAGACTATGACTGGAATGTATTTGCATTTCTTTTTTTTCTAAAGGAAATTTAAAACTTCGAGTAAATTAGCCAAAAATTGAACTTGAATTAGTCATTTGTAATAAGTAATAACCAAGTGGAGATATGGACTGAACTGAGACTATTTTGATGCATTGGTGAGTCCCCAAGCATCAGAATAGGCGATTTAAAGAACAGTACCAACCTGATTGGTCTGGTGCTAGTAGCAGTAAGCCAGAATGGTACATTTTGCGTAAGACATCACTGGTGAAACCTAATATTCTTAATAATGACGGCTTACTCTGTGGTTTAACTTATCCAACTGATATACATTCGTAGTTTTAAAGCTTCATCTTTTGTAAGACTGGCCCTTTAATCACATTTTATTGAACAGGAAGAAGGAAACTCTTGGTGGCCAACGAGCTGAATTAGTAAGGCCAGGGATGCAAGTATCCAAAAAAGCATCAGCTCAAGATCCTATTGCTGAATTGCAGGTAATTTGCCTTTACCTAATTAACATCTTCTTAAATATGAACTTTCCTTATACATTTTGATTTGCTTCAGTACACAATTTCTTTATACCCTAATAAGCCTATACATATTCATTTTTCTGTTTAGAAACGACAGGATCAGAAGAATGCAAAGAGCAGCACCTACAGGCACTCCCTACAAGAGGATATGTCTGTCACAAACCAAAGAAAAGAACCTGGGTCCATTTTGTACACCAAAACTGAGTTGGTACTGGATCGGACTTCTGCTAGAGGTGTTAATGGACCTCAGTTAAGAACCCAGAGATCTTATAAGACTGACATTGGTGAGGGAAGTAGTACAACCGGTCGGTATAATCAGTTTGATATGTCAGAACACAGCAAGCCACCATTTGATAGATCCGGTTCTACTCGCAAGAAAGATTTGGGAGTTGGCGGAAATACCAGCGAGGTAAGTACCATTTCAAGGAATCTCCATTTATTTTCATTCCATATAAAAAATTCTAGTTTCCTTTATCTTAATTGTTGTTTGAGTTACATAGTGAAATTGCATAATGATAGACAGCAAGTTATTATATTCAATGATACCACAGACATTTATTTAATGCATGTTTATTTCTGACAAATATCTTGGGAATCATGTTTTTGTTGAGCATTGCTTTTGAGTAGTTTCTTTACTAGCAGAGCATCCAATATACAAATCAAATTGAGGCTAATTGTTCCTCAGTCAATATATATTGTTTACAAGTTATGTTCTAGGGAGTTCTGTATCTCTGTATATCCAATTAAATTTTAAACACCACAACTCATGCTTTGTAAATGCTACCCAATATTAGTAAGAATATAAGAAGAAATACATTCTTAATTTACATAAAAATAACAGGTATATGCACGCAAGAGAAACAGGATACAATACTCAGGCCCACTGATGCCCCCTGGAGGGAACATTGAAGAGATGCTGAAAGAGCACGAGAGGCTAATACAACAAGCTGTGCGCATGGCGCGTGTTGATAAGGGTAAATCCATCAAGAGATAGTTCTCAAACCTAAAAGAATTGAGACACAAAGGATGGTCTCTAGTTGCACTCTAACAACTTACATGGATCAACAACTGCATGGTGTAAGTAAGAAGTGTCGATTTTGGATTAAAAGAGACTTGAAAGTTTAAGAAATATATATTATTTTAGCAAGTTAATTCACCGAGCAAAGGTTTCAATTGCTTAGAGAGACAAAAGTGTAGGACTAACTGTAGCAAATTTAGAAAGCTAGATGCTTTTTTTTTTTTTTTTTCACTTTTGTAAGTGTGACCTGTAATATAACTTGCTACTCGAATTGGTATATAGAATAAAGAAGATCAAAGTATAGCCAATTTCAATCCAGATACTAATGGTCCGATAAATGAAGTAAAAGAAAGATTAAATTGATAACAAAGAAAGAGGTTCAACAACAGTTTAAACGTACAACAGCCTCAGCTATACATAACCAAAGCTAGTTGTCTAGTTATTCCTCCATTAACACGAATTTCAAAGTTCATTAACAGAAACAGTAGAACAGTGCTCAGTTTATCAGTTAAATTCTTTCGTCGATTTCTTCATAGCTCTCCAGTCACCTACTTCAATATCCCTCTTCCCCAGATCCTGTATTGCCAATACTGGCAGACCCTTTTGCCTTCTTTTAGAATGTATGGATATTGACAAAGAATGGCTTCCTGATTAGGGGATCCGAATAAAATTGAAAATATTTGTAATTCTATAGGCTAACATAATTGCAATTTTAAGAAATGGCTATATGCCTCTTCTCATAGCAATCAACGAACCAAATTTAAGGGAGAAAAAATGTAAAACCCTGGAAGTGAAAAATGAACATTTAAAGAGGTAATTGTCAAAGCGTCTGATTCCACAAGCTAGGATCATTCCTGAGTACTGTAACTCCATTCTCCACAAATAAAAGGAACTAATTTCAATTTCAGCATCCTTTACATGGTCATTGGTTATTGCTTGAACCAAACTGTTTCTGAATATCTTCAAAGGAAACCGTCGCAGAGCCTCTCCTTTTTGCCTTCTGTTGTGAGGGATGCTCTTTCCAGCCCGTCATATATATGACCTATACAAAATTTGTTATTTTATACATACATCAATATTTGATTACATAACCTAAAATCAGCATCATGCCATACAAACCTGAAATGTAGCTGGTACAGTTCCATCTTCAGCACCAAACATAGACTGGTAGATTGCTGCTGTTGCCAAAGCCGTGTCTCTCTTTAAAATCTGTGTTTCCCATTTATGGTGTTAGAAATGACACCTTATACCATGTGTTTGTAGGTATAAGGGAGAGGGTATAAAGTTATATCTTGTTTGGTTGTGTCCTATACCCTATTTTTATTTCTTATTTCCTATTCTCTATACTTATGCAACCAAACACAACAGTTACTGACTTCCATCAAATTTTAGTATACTGAAAAAATCGGCATATTTCCTATGTATTCCTGCAATATGACATATAATGGACAATCCAGGAAATTCATCTTATCCTCATTATTTCTTAAACCCAAGAGTAATTAACAGTTTTGCAGGAATATTGCCTCTATTTGTAGATATATTTTTCATATTTTAAGGGGCCATAAAAAAATTGTGCTGGCTAATTGTTATGTGGTTTATTTACCGGGTTTCTGTGAAAAAGAGCATTTGTCTCGCCCATTGATCGGAGATGCTCAACAAGCTCCATAGCTATTTGTAAACACAGAAATACAAAGAAGAGGGGAGAAAAATGGAGACAACCAAAACAGAAGGATTTTAAGAAAACACTGTTCCACAGTAGTGATATTCAGAAAAAGACAAAAGAAATTCTGAAAAATTAAATACGCACCACTTTTGTACCTGACAGTGTATTGATCCACATCTACACCAGGAAGTGCAAAACCAGCCCTGGTTAGTAGATTCCCCGCATCACGGACCTATATACACTAGACAAAGATTAAGTAGTACCTAAGGAGGGTCCATGGTTAAAACACCTAACCTAAATGTTTTAAGTTCATTTGTAAATAACCCCCACCATTTCCCCCCAACGGCATGTACCATCCAATTTGTTTGGAGATATGCCCATCAAAGCCAATAGTAATGATTGTGACCTTTCAGTCTAATATTTACAAATGGTTACCCAAATTGCACTATCTATTTATAAATTTTCCCCCAATCCTATGTTTACCATAAGCTAATCTAGAACAAATATCAAGTCAATAAGATTAGATTTTTGGATCACAGTTTATACAAATTAGTCGTGAAGAAACCAATTCTGTCAATAAGATATTGCAAGGGATAATGCAGTCAAGCCATTAATTAGCCTTTGTGCTTACAGTTGGCTGCTATAATAATACTCAGATGAAATAACTAATCAATAAGAAAAAAAAAATGGAATTACTTGGGCTAGAGGAGAAATCCGGGGACTGATGCCACCTTCTCTTTCCATTTGAGTAACTGTGCATGCTATTCTAAGCTCTCTGTGGATGTGTAAAATACAATAAACTAAATACATTGCAAGTTAAAAAAAAAAAAAAAAAAAGAGTCAAAGTATTCTCAGAGAACTTAGCACAAGTACTTTAAAGTGTCTCCACCAAGAATAGCCGCAAGAAACAACCCATCAGGCTTCAATGCTAATCGGCACTGCCATTTTGTAGGAAATCAATTTTTCATAGAAGAGTTGACAGATCTGCTTTTCCCTCACAGAAAACCCTTTAAGTTATCATATCTAAAACTGGCTCTTGTAGATAAATCTCAATGATCAAGTAGAGAATATGCATGAGGCTCATGAATAAACACTGGTGTAGTAAGATAATCTGTGCAACAATACTAATCTAATGCTTCATTTTGTTGCAAAATACATACAGACCATGTTGTAACTATGTGAAATTTAATTAGTCCTTATTAGACACAGCAAAAGCAAATGGTATTGAAATCTTGGTTCCCTGCTTTATAAAGTATATAAAAAGAAAAATATGACACACAAAAGAAAACAAAAGAGACAAGGCATACTTGTATCATTGCCCCAGGTAAATCATTTGTCCAGTGGAGTCCTAGACAGCTTATCACCAATTCCAAAGAGCTTCAGATGTCAAAAAGCAAAAAGAAAATTGAAATCAACTAGAGTAGCTGACAGACAGATTTTTTCTAAGCATCATTTGGCTAGACTTACGATATCTATAAAAGAGAGGAAACAAGTCATAAACTATGCATTTTTAGTTGTCTTTTTTTTTTTTTTTGTTTATCTTTGTTCAGTTGGCTGATTTCCTATAGATGTGCTTACTAGTAGTGTCTGCCAGATTGTACTCGGAAAAGACAGTATGGTATAATAGAAAACTTTAAATTTTGCTTGAAAAGGTGAATAATTACTTTTCTTTAATTGGAAGAAACTCTTCATCTCCAACCAGATATAAAGTTTCACAAGTTGCATCAGTGAGATTTTTCTCCAGTTCCTTCAATCTTTTAACCATATCATATGACATGTCCATCATAATCAGCTTCTCTATTCCTCCTGATAATCAACAAATGTTACACATAAAAATGTTAGCATGTTGTTTGTGATTTTATTTCAATTATAATTACTTTATCAATAAGAAAGTAATATTAAAATAGAACTAACCCCGTCCTCGTAACAAGCGCCTGACAGCCTCCCCAGAGCCTCCCAAGCTCAGTGCTGTAGCGAAATTCCTCTTACAATCCTACAAATATCAAAATAAAAAATAAGTACATTAACTTTTACTTGCTTGTCAGTAACAACTAACAAATATTGCAAGTAGCAACTGTCATATTAATGATATTAAATAATAAATTATATCTATAGAAACACTGCTACTCAATCCTATACTGTATACTTTCAGTACGGCTGGAAGGAACAAAGTGCCAAATGTGATTGCTTCAATCTTCAGGGTCTTTTGTACAATTAAATCCTTTATAACCCAAAAAAATAATAATAAATTTGACCTGGAGGCGGTCGAGAAGATTGTCGGCGACGGAGTCAAGGAGCTGATCGGAGCCGCCCATGAGCCACGCAGCGCGATCTCGGTGCTTGCGCTTGAGGTCGCGATCAAATATCTTGACACGTGGCGTGTCGATCCCATCGCCGCCAATTTCGGTAGAGAAGTAGTGAATGGAGAGAGGCGTGAGATGGCGGCCGTCGCATTTGAGGTTTAGGCTTCTCGGCCATTCTCTGATAAATCTTCCCATTGCCATTTGAGGGCTGAGGCGCGGAAATTACAATCCTTTTTTCGGTTTTAGCGATATTGGGTCAAGGAGGCAGTAATAGTCCAGCGAGCTGAGGCCTGAGCTCCACTTGCAGTGTATACGAGCAGAGTTCGACCGATTGGAACACCTCAAACTCGATCTCGACAGCAGTAATTCAGACTTGGCTCGAGTTAGAAATACTTTCGAGCTGGCTCAAATTCACAAACTACCTCAGCTCGATATAAATTATTATACTTCAAAATTTTCATTTTTAATTCATATATTATTTTAATATTAAAATTAATTGATATATGCAATATTAAAATAATAAAGAAAAATTAATTTTTTGCCACCATAAAATTATAAAATAAGAAAATTGTCACTTCAAAATTAAACCTTTTAAAATTGTCACTCTCAATCTAATTAAATTAGAAAATTTCCACTTTTATTCTATAAATCATCATTCTCTATATCTAATTTTTAGTGTTGACCAAAATATTTTCTTTCTTCTTTTTTCCTCGTCTTCCTCAATCTCTAATGGTGAAACCGTGAAAGTGCATTTTTTCCGTGACTGCCAAATGCCAATGCAGCGTAATGGTGTGAGACTAATCGTATATAAATTAAAATGAATCATGTGCCGTGCTAAGTACTGACGATCTTTATCCAAGTTTTCTTGGAATTCGAATGCTGAATTACAATTACCGTGCTAAGTACGTATATGCTTTCCCAAATTTCAAAGCACCAATATGACTGAGCGAGATATGATTTCATTTATATATATATTCAATCAAAGCGCTTTGACCGGAATCCCGGTTAAACCCCGTTAGATCTCAATTTTGAAAGTTCAAATGACCGATCCAAATTGTTCAATATGATCTCCATATTGAAATCTCCTTGCACACCAAATTTTATATTTTTTTGAAATTTTAAGTATTTTTTTCGGATTTTAAAAACTGCAGTTTTTGAAGGGTTTAGAACAAATTAGATTAACGATTTTCTAAAATCCGAAAAAAATACTTAAAAATTTCAAAAAAATGTAAAATTTGGTGTGCATGGAGATTTCAATATGGAGATCATATTGAGCGGTTTGGATCGGTCATTTGAACTTTCAAAATTGAGATCTGACGGGTTTAATCGGGACTCCAGTCAAAGCGCTTTCATTGAAAGCTTTCTCTCTCTCTCTATATATATATAATTATATATATATATATAATGGCTATGGCATTTTGACATTATATTTCCCGTTAATTTCCTATCTACGCCAGTTTGTTATTTTTGAAGAATGAATAAAAACAGTGTTTAACCATTAGAGATTAAGGGAGGGAGGAGAGGATATTTTGGTCAATACAAAAAATTGGGTAGGTAGAGGGGTGATTTATACAGTAAAGTGACGATTTTCAAATGTTCAACTTTGAAATTTTCTAATTTTCTAACTTTAGGTGGCAGAAAAATACTGTTTCTAAATAAACAAATTTGTCATCAATTTTATTCTTTCTGTTGATTTGAAGCAAAATATATCTTGAAACTTAATATTCTATATTTTATAACTATCTAAAATAAAAATATACAAAAAAAATTATTGTGTTATTTTATGATTTTTTTTATTACTCATAAATAATGTTAATAATATTACTTAAATTTAATATTTATTATGTCATGAGTTAGCTCACGAGTTGACTAGCCAAGTTAAGTCTAACTCAAATTCGACCCTTTAGTTAATCGAGTTGATATAACTCTATTCGGTCAACTCGAGTTACAATTGAGCTTTTTAATATGGTTCATAATTCTAACGCTGACTTTTCATGTTGGAGATTTGAGATTTCAATCGTGGAGTTCTTTAATATGGTTCATAATTCGTGATTTTACCTTATAAATTAATACTATACAGCTTTATAAAGCAATCAATTCACCTTATTCTGTATAATATTAATTTACTAAGGTCCTTTATTTTTTTAACCTAGATTTGACTTGGTATCATTGGATATTGAATTTTTTTTTTCTCACAATTTGAATTCAACAGACCGATCGAGTAAAAAATATATAAGAGATAACATCCTACGATGTCATTTTCTCACTTGTTATTTTGATTGTCTTTACTCCCCTTAGAGATAACATCCTACGATGTCATTTTCTCACTTGTTATTTTGATTGTCTTTACTCCACTTAAATTTTCTAATAATTAAATAAATTAGAATTTAGATTAATATTAGTTTTTTTTTTTCGAAGGACAGATTAATATTAGTTAGCTTTCGCACACTAAATTCTTTAAATCATGACTGCTATTTTGGTTAGTTTAAAAGAAAATTAGAAAATAAATATTGATATACAAAAAGATAGTAATTTTAGGTTCGTAGTAGTGCTTTACACGAATAAGTATGAAAATTGGAAACACTTTAAATTGGACGATGGTTGGAACCGAATTAAAATTGGTATCCACATGCAATTAATACCAGATTCAGATTATTTAAAAGAAATGTGCAGAACTGCGGACAAAACGGTTTCGGTAGGAGTATGGCACCTAAAGTCCATGGTTGAAATCTCAAATTTCCAACATGAAAAGTCAGCATTATGACTTAAGAACCATATTAAAGAAATCTACACTACGGGTTTTTGACCTTTTATTTGACATGCATTTTATTACTAATTATCAAATCAAGTTGTGCTCGGAAGTTATAAAGTTATTAAGTAGTGTATTATGTATTTAATTAATAATATTTTCCATAATCTCGGACCGCAAATGTGAGGCGCCATGAAAGCGAAAATGTTTGTTCAATCTCCAATGCTACCCAAGGAAAGAGCAAAACCGTACCAATAAACCCCCACCAACACAGATTTGAAATGTCAACTCCAAGTCTACCATGTAAATCCTGTTTAAAAATCTACTAGACAGATTTGAATATCACAAGTGAGAAAATATTTCGTTTCTCTCTGTTATTATGATTGGATCATTAGAACATGTCTGCTTCTGCAACTAACTATTGTAAAATGTACTTTTCCTGTATTGAGCAGCTATGGCAATTTGCCTTGAAATAAGTTCAAACTATTTGATTCGTATATATTTCAGCGTAGTTTCAATTGAAATTATTATTATTATTTTTAATTTGATATAACATATGTTCTATATCAAGTTCAGTTCTTTGTAAGATCATTTGTGCGTCTCTCCCTTTCACACTCTTATTCTTTAAAAAATAAAATCAATTTGTCTCTCTCTCTCTCTCTGGTCTGATTTTACTTCGAAGATAAACTAATACCCCTTACTTGGCAGCCTCTGCCAAGATGTCTAAAAAGAAGATAAACTAGTACGCGGCTTAATCAATTTGTCTCTCTCTCTCTTGTGGTCTAATTTTACTTTTCTCTTTATTCTTTAGAAAATAAAATCGCCGGGAAAAATCTGGCTTGATATTAATTGATTGTTCAAATTAATTCGTTGCTGGAAATGTCATCTGCATATTTTCCAAGGTGTCCTGTTGACTAACGAGTAACGACTGATAACAATTTCCAACTATTAGTTATATTAAATCAATTAATTTTCAGAATTTTGAATCCTGGCTATTTATACCTTCTTAAAATATTAAAGAGACTTTTGCCAATAGAATTGTTGTGAGCTTTGAAGCACAATTTCATTTATTTTATCCCACAAATGTAAGAAATGAAGGAAAACGTACGATCTGTTCTAGCAAATTTCACCTCCTTAAATAGTTAATTTACATGTTTTGAGCTTTGTTTTGGTTCCTCCTTTCGTTGATTTCTAGTCACTCAAAGTATGTTTCTGGGTACCTCCATTTATAATTAGTATTATATTGACTGATTTGTAATCAGCTCGGTGGAGTATTTATTTCCCTGATACTGTGATATACATACCAAATTTATTGTAAACAACGAAATATTAAAATCAGAAAAATTTTATAAAATCTTCTGTGGTTAAACAAATTATACAATATTGAGAAGAAGAAATGATTTTTGGGGTCCAGCTTTTTCTACTAAATAAATTTATTTCGATTTATTAAGGAATGAACTTGTTTTCATATATACTCTGTCCTTAATTCTGAGCTGGGGCCACCTTAAATAATTTATAAAATCGATGAAACTTTCTAATTTAATTACAATTTACAACTAATTAATGACGGCATATTCTCTCCACACTATTAATCTCCAATATATAATGAGCTGATAATATCATATATTTCTTAACAAGTACTAATGCAATGATATATCTTTTGACAATTTCTAAACTTGAAATAAACTTGAGAAATAAGAGAATGACTTGACACTATAATTATAGACAATCTTGCTGAGAATAGAGGCCCCAGTCAAATAAAATTTCAAAGTGCAATTTTGCATCTGAATAAAAAGAAAAATTCCTTTTGTCTAATAATTGGCTATCAATGAAAATTAATATTAGCATGGAGGCATGTCTTTGGGGGGAGGTAGCATTTTGGCATCTGCACTCTTACCGTTCTTGGTTATGAAGACCAAGTCCATCCCCCATTCCATGTGGCGATCAACATGGCAGTGCATGTACCAAACTCCAGGATTAACTGCCCTGAACCTAATCGTAGCCCAACCATTTTTCGGCACACCAACAGTGCTCTCCATTGGGGGATCGACCAAGTTGTAAGTCAATGGATCTTTTTTCTTATCAAAGTTGCCAGTTCCTCTACCGACGACATAGAAACTCTGTCCGTGTAGGTGCATTGGGTGGTTCTCCCCTATACCTATGTTAGTTCCCTGAAAGACGATCTCAACTGTTGTGTTGTAATTTAACATCTTCAACTTTGTCGCCTTTTTGGTAAGAATCAAATCTGTGGGAATGTCATCTGATGTGAAGTTAAAATAATATGTTGGCTTGTCAGGGAAGTTGGTGGTGTAGACACCTGGTATAGAGTTATAGTATGCATGCAGTATATTGATTTGTGGGAACTCAAAACTGACATTGTTTAGGCTGGCAGCATATTTTTTCCCCAATGGGTCTTTGCATGTTTTGTTGGGGGGGCACGGAACGTCATTTATGGATACTGTGATATACATGTGCTCATTGATAGTTTTTGGTACATCAATGGGGTGGTCCTTGTCCGCCAGTGAGCGGAGACCATCAGCGAATTTTGCTACCGCGTCAGTATCACCTATGGCTGGTAAGGACGACAGAAGAGGCCGAGCTGGTATGGTTGTGTAATTAGTTTCATATTCTAGGATAGCAGTGGTCTTGTTTCCATCATAATCGACACGTGTATTACCAACGTACGGACGGGCGACGATGTAGTATCGTGGATGTGAAGAGGAGTTTTGAAACTGATTGGCCTTTATAAGAACATCCATGGTTTGACCTGGTGCAATGTAAACAAGGTCTGTTGCATATGGTTTGGTGTAGCTCCCGTCCGTCCCAACCACTGTCAGATTGTGCTTCGCAATGGCGAGAAAATACCCATTGGTCAGGCCAGCATTGATCAATCGGAGGAGGTAGCTCTTCCCATGTTCCACATGCACCTTGACAGTATCTGCATTTGACAAGGCATAATTAATTAGATTTTTGGTTAAAAAATCATTTCTAAAAAGAGAGAAGAAAATATAAAAAGATAAAGAGGAAAAAATAGCAGTGTCGTTACTTAGAAGGTAATCAGGCTTTTGCAAGCGTGCAAAATTGTTTAGTTTACCACAGTATAGATGACATACAGAATTATGTTTTCTGTCCACCTAAATTTCGTAATTAATATCGTTATAATTTTTCTTGACTTTCATTTCAAATTGTGCGATTCACTTTTGGCTTCACATATGTTAGTCAACAACAGTTTTTGCTAAATTTTTTCTAGAAGTTGCACAATTTTCGTTAGCTTTTTTGTTCCATTTTACTTTTTTCTTCAAGAGACCTTGTTCTTAGTAGGGATGATAAGATGGACTTCTCAGCATGATAGAGAAAGGCATACAATTTTTCGAGCAGGGAAGGAAGTCACCAGGTTGGCCATTGATGGTGTTGGCATCGGAGGCTGGTACTTCACCCCCGCTCTGAAGTGCCTCCTCGAGCAGTGAATTTACATCCTTCTTCCACCACTCTCCTAAAATGAGAGGGAACTCTTTATGCGGCTTGTTGAAGGGATACGTGGTGCCCTGCTTTGGGTATACGATCAACAGACCATGAACAGTGTTAAGGTCAAAGTCCTTGTGCGCATGCCACCAAAGTGTGCCTTCTTCATCTGTCAATTGAATCTGTTGTGTGAAGTTGGCTCCCGGCTGAATCGGGCATTGTGTTATGTACTCTGGCCCATCAGTCCATGGATTCCTTGGTTGGGCCACGCCATGCCTGGTATTTGGAAATGCATTGCTTAGTTATTTCTTTGTGTATATTAATTTCTTTTGAACATGACTGAATGGTTGTTTACATTGATCAATATTTTTGGTATAGTACATTAATTACCAGTGGAGGGTGATGTTCTTTTTTGCATGGTTGATAACCTTGACAATGACGGTATCACCCTTCCAAGCATAGATGGTGGGACCAGGGAATTGGCCATTGACAGTCAGGATATTCTTGGTGTGGCAAAGCCTTGTGCATGGAGTTTCTTGCACCTGCATAATTAATTATGTAATTGGGATCTCTAATTATAACTAGAAGTATATATTAATTAAGTGTTAGGTAGCTTTCATATACAGATATACTGTATAGTTACGGCACTAGTGTAGTATGTGATGATTTCAAATCCTCTGCTATGGTTTTACTTTTCACTCCTTTTGTACAGTGACTCAGTAGAGACAATCAGTTTTGGCAGTATGATATATGTGAAAAATTGACCCTCAAAAAAAATATATGTGTGTGAAAAATTCCAAGGAATGATTGGTAGGTTAGAGTTTCATGTATATGGAATCTAAGACCGACTAACCGTGTTCATACTTTATGCTTGATAGTTTTTCTAATGAGATAAGTTATATACTGAAGGACAACCAAATAAATAATTGTCAAAAACTCAAAATTAATAACTTTTTTTGAAATGGTTGACAGAAGCTATCAACAGCTCAAAATTGATAACTTTTTAACTTTTAGACAACTTCCTTTATAGTTAAATTAAAATCGCTTGCATGTGTATCAAATTTGGTGCAATTAGAAAATAGATTTACCATCCATCGAGCAATTTGAAAAATTAATAGTCGGCTTTGGTAATGTTTGATCAATTATCAAAAGATTCCCAGCAACTAATTTGTGCTTAGAAGGACAATAAAAATTGGAGGTAATGTACATCTCCCCCACCATCGTATAGCGAGAGTATCAATCAAACCAACATATAGCACAATACAATATACAAAATTTTGACTGTAATTAAGGGTAGATAACTGGGAAAATATGGTGTATAATCTAACAAATTAAACGGTTTTGATAACAATAGGAATAAATAATAAACGGAAAATAATGAAAGTAAAGAGGGAAAAAAATTACAATAAAGGTATGGTTACGAGTTTTAGCCCAAGCAGTGGTGAAGAAAATGCTTCCTAGCATACAAAAACCAAAGAGAGTAATCAGAGAAGTCCCAAACTTCATTGCTCTTAACACTTGAGAAAATTAGAACAAAAGAACAGCCAGCTAATTTTCTTGTTATTTTCTTCTTCTGTTTGTGTTTGGATAGTTTTCTTGTAAACTAGCTGACGGTGGGTTTAAATGGACAATATGGGCAGCTATTTATAGCAGTGGAATTTACAAGACTACGTACAAAGGCATTAGGCATGCACACTGACCAGAGTGGCGGTATTGAGTGGTGGTGATTTTGACACTTCTTGAATTACTAAAACACTCCTAAAATTCTTTTAAAGACTATAATACCCTCTATTAATGTAGAGTTGTAGTCACTCAAAAGTATTAACATAACAGAAGAAATTTCCTAGCTGGCTAAAGCACCGCCGCACAAAACAAAAGAGAAAAAAAAAAAAAAATTGCGCTCAGTTTCTCGCAATTGGTTATTGCATGGACAGACAAATAAGATTTTCAATGTTCACGAGTCTCATATTGATACAAGATTAAAAATAAAAATACGTTATATCTACAAAAATTTAATGTATCATCGTCGGACACTCTAATTTAGGTTAATAGAAAATTAAAATGCCGGTAGCTACTGGAAGTTTTCAAAAAAGTTTGTTTTAAGATTTGTTGTTCTCAACATTAATCATTATTTAGAATGAATTTATTGCGTTCTTCTCAGGCAAAATTTAAAATTGTCAATTCTCCAACCAATACAACCAATTAAGATCTTATTGAAGTCTGAATGTATCAGTTTTTTTTTTAAAAAAAAACAAAAAATAATTTGACGAAAGACTTGTAGAAGTTGTGTATATAAGCTTTGGTGGAATAGTCCAACTGCCCATTAGCTTGCTTGTAAGGTCTAATATCTTCATTATACAATTCCTGGATTTATCTCTGTTTATGTGGAGTGTGATTTCGTTGGATGTCCAATATAAACCCCTTTATATTAAAGCGTTCCGGTGCCTCCAATTTTCGCTGCCCCCAAATGTCACAAAATCTGAACCGTTCGATCAATATTTGATATGCGGTCTGAATCGCGTCTTCTTAAAACATTCAATCCTCTCAGTCCCACTCCCACCCCAACAAAAAAACAAAAGTGCAAAGGATGAAAGAGAAAATCATTCCCCTTCCCGTGTCGCTCTCCTCCGTCAACAACTCAAGGTGAATTAGAATTCTTGGCAGAAGCAATTTGCCCAACCTATGGTTATTTAAATTGTAAGGGTTGATGCGACTCCCATGTAACATTAGCCCAAGATTGGATTGTTAAACAAGGAAATAAGTAAACTTTGAATCAATGGGATAGATTATAGCTCCACTATCAAGCAAATTCGTTTATTCATGAACTCTCCACTGTTAAGAAAATACAATTAAAGCTCAGCATGATATAACTCCTTGTCAAGCGAGTTCAATGCGACACCTAGGGTTGGACCCCTGCCCACGGCAGGTAAGAGGTACCTCACCTCAAGTCCTCAACAAAGATTTTTTATTGCAGTTGAACGACCACAACGAGGTGGCAGAGAACCTAGGGTTTTCGAAATAAGAGCGAATCAGGTCGCGACAGCGGAGGCGAGAACAGGAGTTGACAAGTTGCTCAAGTGACGGGATGGAAGAGAGGCAGAGAGGGAGAGTCAGGGAGATCGAGTTGTCGGCAGAGAAGAGCTGGACGAGAAGGGGCTGTTGGAGGATTTGGTTCTTTTCTTTCGTTGTTTGTTTCAATGTTTTAAAGAGACGCAATCCAGACCGTATATCAAATATTGATCTGATGGTTCAGATTTTGTGACATTTGGGGCAGCGAAAATTGGGGGCACCGGAAGGTCCGGAACGCTGCTCATATATAATATAATAACAAAGTAATGAAGAGAAAAGGGGTAGCATCGATAAAGAGCGTCCCGCTTTCTTTAGTCTTCAAGGGAGTGTATTATAAAAGGTAGTTTAGTCCAAAGGAGTGTTTTAGTAGTCCAGGGAGTGTCAAAATCACTATCCGGTATTGAGTATTCAAAGTCTACTTTTCAGGCTTCTTTTGCAAATCTTGAATGTCAATATTACGTTCATATATAATATAAGCCGTGTTAGATTGAGAATAATCCAATCTATTTCGTTAAATTTGTCAAAATGTTTAATGTAAAATATTAGATTGCAGAATAATCCAATCAATTTTGTTAAATTTGTCAAAAATTCTAGATGTAAAATATAAAAATATGCCGTAAAAAATATGCCAAAATTTCTAGACAAAAATTTATAAGTTCAAAATTAGTAATTTCTGCCATAGAAAACTGTCATGTAAACTTGGCATAAATTTTTTGCCTATAAAAAATTTACCAAAATTAATTTCTGGCATAAATTAAGATCGATCGATTAACGAAAATTAGAGGGCTCAAATCGCATGTCGTAGGAGGGAATAATTTTTTTTTTCTATAGATTAGACATGAACTACCTTCAATTTCCAAATATACCTACATTAGATTTCCAAGTATATTTGATTATTAAATTAAATAATGATTGGTAATACTATTTTTAATTTATTTAACCAAAGAAAAGGAAAAAGTATTTTAAATTAAAAGCCAAAAGGTAACGGTTTTAATTAATAATATAGGTTTGGACCGAAGCAACCTATCCATTCTTGTGGAAATACTTAGAAACGTTATTATTATTATTATTATTATTATTATTTTAAAGACCAAAAGGTCAATATGTCTTAGGTACGTACATAGCTCATGAAACATAAATAAGGAAAATTCAAATAAGAAAGGGGAAGAATTTCTATATAGATAGGAGTCAACATTTGGTTTTTGTTCAAGACTCTCCGTGTGACAAACAGGAACAGCCAACAGGATTGTCTTGCTAGGATTGTGATAGGACATTTTCCTTTCTAGTAATAATTTAGAGAAAATTGGGTGTGTACTCTCTAATATTTTCTAAATGAAAAGTATACCTCTTGATTCTTTAAAATTGGTTATACACCCTTCTAATTATGTTGATTTAATTAGTATATTATCCTTATTGATTATTGTAATGAATAATTTTAATTAAAAATCAAAATTGAAAATCCATGACGAAATTACCCTTCACATCTTCCCTGGCGCTCCTCTCTCCTGCAGACGACTTCCGTCCCTTTTCTTGTGTCTATCTGGCTAGAGCTCAGTCTGCTACTTTCACTTCTCTCTCGGCCAGAAGAAAAGGCACTGGGATCCATGCACCGAATTTGCTGGGCTTGTCTCTCCTTCTCTATCTTTTTTCCCTTTACTGATTAGATTCCCAACGATTTTGAACTCTGATTAGCATTTTCTCCGGAACCTCTGGGAACACCAAGTAATCGATTTTGTCATAATTTTTAATATCAACATTTTTTAGTTTTAAAATATCATTAAACTAATCAGTAAAGGGTAAATATACTAAAGTGACATAATTAGAGGGGGTATATAACTGATTTTAAAGATTCAAGGGCTATATTTCCAATTAGAAAAGATTAGAGGGTATATCGTATAGACCCAATTTTCCAATATTTGTTAAGTTAACTTGGCTGCATCTGAAAAAGGACAGTCAAGCAATTTTGCAATTTTAACTTGAATTTTTCATCAAATACAAAACGGTTAGCTCTTTTTCCATCTCTTACAAAACAGAAAGTTAAAAAAAAATAAATAGAATTTTGTCTACAATTAAGTGAAATTACAATCTAGGAAATATTTGGAGTCAAGGTGGGAAAAAGGAGATCCACTTCTAGGTCGGTTTCTTATGATTTCATGAAAAACTTGACTGTCCTTATATTAATCATCATTAAGATATATACAAAAAATCAATTTTCAACTAGAAGAGCTTGACCTCTTAATAATTAATCTATTATTCGTTGAAAGTGGATGGTTATTCTCTATAAATTTAAATATTTAAGGAATGAGTTACACGTTAGAGAATTAATTTTCTTGATAGGTGACAAGACTAAGGTACAAAATATATTTGGCAGTTTGCATATTATAAGTAAAACTTTGTGTGTTATTTGGGGAGGAAAAGATACACGCAGGAATATATAGAACGCAGGAAAGATGCTTCTCGTGTAGGTACGTAAAATGATATGGGTCCTTGAGTACGAGTAGGTGGTGTAATCGCTCTTTGATCTCTTGTGCTAGAAGCCTAGAAATTACCAGCCTGAATTTATCTTCTTAAATTCTACAGGGAGAGCTTTTGTATGTGAATTAATATATCAGTGCCTGCTTCTTAAATTCTTAAATTCATGTAGCAGTTTGTGCATGCCAATAGAAAAAAGTTGATGTTTTAATAATTATACTTTAATTAGTCCAAATTTAAATTTTAAGGACACCTTCAAAATATTTTTAGGATACCCAAGAATTTTATAATAAAAAAATGTTATGAAGAGGACAAACAGAGAGTAGGAAGTGAGTTGAGGATAAACAGGGGTAATTTTACGGAGGAAAGAAATTTAAATTGTGTTTAAGTTCGGTTTAAAATTTCTGTCCATAGTAGAATTTGCATGCCTAAAATAACTGTATAGTTATTGTTTGATTCAAGCTGTGGAGATGGAAAAGGTGTCTCCAATTATTTTAGTCTTTCTTGTTTTCTTTTTCAATTTTCAAAATAGAAATCAACCGCAGCTTAGGACCCTGTTCTTTTTTATATTTTTATTATTTTTTATATGTCATATTGCATGTTGAAAACTTTCAACGAATCACTTAATTTTAGTTGCTTCTTTTTATTGTTGGTGTTGTTACTACTACTACACCTACTTACTGCTGCTGCTGCTGCTCCTGTTGTTGCTGCTTCTCCTGCCGCTGCTGTGACAATTTTAGCGCATATTATTTAAAAATATATATGAAGCTCATTTAACGATGTTACTAAATATATTAAAAAATTATTAAAGTAAACGAGCTGACATGGCAAACAAAATTGCAAAAATGTAGAATTGAAAATATTAATTTCAGATATAGAACATATGTTACCAAATAAGAAAATATATATGTCAATTGAAACTACGCTGAAATATACGGATCAAATACTTTGAAATTATTTAAAGGCTAATTGCGATAGTCGCTGAATACAGGAAAAATGCATTTTGCAATAGTTAGTTGCAGAAGCAGACATGTTGTAATGATCTAATCACAAGAACAGAGAGGAACGAAATGTCTTCTCACTTGTGATATTCAAATCTGTCGAGTAGATTTTTAAACGAGATTTATATTGGAGAATTGGCGTTGACAATTCAAATCTGTGTTGGTGGGGGTTTGTTGGTTTTGCTCTTCCTTGGATAGCATTGGAGTTTGAACAAACATTATCGCTTTCATGGCGTCTCAAAATTGCGGTTGGAGATTATGGAAAACCAGGAAAAGTAAACTATTAATTAAATACATAATATGCTGCTTAATAGCTTTATAACTTCCAAGCACGACTGAATTTGATAATTAGTGAAATAATGGATGTCAAATAAAAGGTTAAAATTAAGCCCATATTTTTGTAGACTTTTTTAATATGGTTCATAATTCATAATGCTGACGTTTCATGTTGGAGATTGCATGGACTTCAGGTACCATACTAACTAGATAGCCACTATCTAGTCTTCTCTAAAAAAAAAGACTTCATGTGCTATTGTGCTATACGGATTGAATAGTGACAGCGAAGATCTTTGAATTTATTTTTTTTAATATTCAGCTTAACCTTTGAATATTTTTTTAGTATATTAGTTTTGCAAGGTCTTGTCACAGCGATCAGTTGTGTACTTGAAATGGATTTGTAGTTTTTTTTTTTGTAAGCTTTCATTTCATTTCGAAATGTCTACATGATCAGTTCACCAAGCTAAGTCAACAAAATATAATAACAAAGAAAAAACCATCCATAGAATACTAGATGAAGGTTGGAGTGAGGAAGATACCGAACCTGATTGCCAAAACGACTACCATATTAGTGGATATTTCAACTGGATTTGTAGATAACCAGCTATTAGGGCTGTCAATATGTATGATACAGTAAGATAGAAGATAATTTCATATCAATATCTATTAAAAATTGACTTTATCTGTACTCATTGAGAAATTACGATAAAAGTAGGATAACAACACATAATGTATAATAATAATATTATTAATTAAATAAAAATTATATAATGTGTTAAATTAATAACATCAAATAAATTTATGGATAAAGTATAACATTTAGATAATACTTTAGATATAACAAAAATCATGAAATTTATTCTCATGTCAATTGACATTTAAAAAATCTATATAAATAATTATAAATTATAATACAATAGAGTGCAAATTATTTTTTTCATCCACATAAATAAAATTTGATGAAGATCGAAATTAATATTACATCTTACAAAATATGCTAGTAATATGATTATATATATATATATATGTTTGTAAAATTTTATCAGTTAGATAATGAATTTGAAATAGTCCTTACCATATCAGTACCTCATATGTAAACGATCGAGGTGTGTATTAATTAATGGGATGCTTCGTCTAGTCAATATTTTGACCTTGACTAACTAACGGTACAAATTGATCGGGGTACTTTTTTGATAAAAATGGTTATTATCAAGAGAATTGACTGGGGCAGTATTTAATCTAACTTAATTATACTCTCCTAATTAGATGCTTTGCTGTATCTTGGACCCTATCAAATAAATATTATTAAACTCATAAACTGAATAAAATAATGGGTCAAATTGCCGTATTCAACGACCATATAATGGTTTTATATAGGTATTTTAGCCCATCTGCATTTCTTAATAAATATTAAGCTCAATAAAATAATCAGTATAGAAGGAACAGTTTTAGATATTTATATATAGTAGACTTCTTACACTTAATTTTTTGATATAATAAAGTATCACCATGCATGCATTATTATACTTTACACAAGACCCTTTAATTTAGATATGGCGCGATTTCAGCAAATCATGTGGATTTTCCTTTCAAGTGAACATACAAATGCTGAAAGAGAAAAATATAAACGAGACCTACAAAATCGAAGACATATAATGTGACAACCACAACCAATCTGACAACATGAATTCATATTGTTGTGACTTGTGAGACACCAAAACTGACCAATCGCTACGGATGCACGCTATTACGTGTGCACTCGTAACATTTAACCAATCAAACTTTACAAATCAATATTCATTATTCATGATCTAAAATTAATTTACATGCCAAAGTCTACATTTTTTACATATATGAAATTGTTTATTAGACAAATAATGTAATTCCCTAAAAGCAATTGTCAACTTCAAGCGTGAACAAGCGTGAACAGCTTGTTCCCTGTTCCCCAATTCGCAAAAATATCAGAATTGAAAACTAGCCCTTGTTCGCAAACGACGAACAATTGTTTCGTGTTTGTTTTCCATATTACGAACTCAAGTCCTTGTGCAATTTTAATTTTTATTAACATTTAATAAGCAATTAACAAGCACGTTTGACGGATCTAGTTATTTAAATAGTTAATACATAAATGAGAAGGTGTAGGAGATTATACCTCTTCTAGTATCGTAACTAGAAGGCTCGACCTTTGCTTAGGATTCGATGGATGCGCACCTTTGCTGCCTCTAGTCCACCTAGAAGATTAACCAAAATCTTAAGACAAGTGCTAGCTTATCCGAGACGATGGCTAATCCCCTGTTTTCTTCTTTGCGCGATTAACAATTAATTGGAAGAAGGAATCGCTCAACACATGAGCAGTATAAAGAGGGATGGAGGCGCCTTCACACGCAAGAAGAAGACTTTTCTTCTTCCTTGCGCCGTCGGCCAGAGAGAGAGAGAGTTAGGGCAATGATGAAGGTTTCAAAACCTAGGTCAAATAAATTTATATCTATGATTTACCTCACTAGTCGTTCTGGTAAAGCTTAGGGTCGAATCCACAGGGACGGATTAAATTGAATACCGGACTTTACTTCCTCACGAAAGCTAGACAAGATAATTTTTGGGGTTTTGAAATTTAAAAAGACAAATAAATAAAGTATAAGTAAAAGAAATAGTTTTGGTTATTTTTGGTGATTTAAGGACTTAAACAGATGCAAATTGATGAAGGCTTAAAACCTAAGTATCAAATAAATTTATACCTAAGACTTAACCTCACTAGTCGTAGTTGGTAAGGCTTTAGGGTCGAACCCAAGGGACGGATTAATGAATACTAGACTTATTTGTTTTCAAAATCTAGACAGATGATTTTTAGTGATTTTGGATTAAATGACTGTAAATAAATAACAAGATAAAAACAATTGCAATAATAAACTAACTAAGGTATATTTTTGGTCTTTTGTTATAAAAATTAACTAACAAACAATAATAAATTTTTTGGGTTTAATAACAGAATAAAAGGGCGTCTTAGGACTCGGATTTCACTTTAGTTTGGACTTGGAGTTATCGATCAAGTTACTTTCATAACTTAACAAATAAACCAAGCAAATAACCCCTGTTCGACCCGAGTAAGGACTTCACTCGGTCCGAACAGTAAGTGCAGGTGCTCAAACTTGTATATTTTGTTACTCTATAACTCGATCTAGGGCTTGTTTGTTGATCCTAAACTTCTAATCCTCAGCTTTCGCTTGTTGGGCAAGGGTCTGGTCAATCTAAACTCACCCCAATAGGATTAACTAACTCACAACTTTTGGTATAGAAATTAATTAACCTAACTGATCTGTTTGTGTTCTTAGGAATATTTAGATGATCTTTTGAACCTATCTAAACGTTGCACTTTTGATGCTAACTAATCTCCCCTTTCGGATCACAGATTTACTCCAAGTTCTCAATCAAAATAACTTAACCTATTCAACTTTAGACTTAACTAGATGTGGCCATATCTAGAAGTATAATCAAATCAAGCCAAGCAATTTAATCAAGCGATAATCAATAATACAAAACAGATCAATAACAAGTCATATCATAACGAAATATATCAAGTCATAACATCCAAACTTTAAGTTACTTTCCTACTCCTAAGACTACATAAAATCTAGCCTAACATCGTAGCATAAACAACAATAATAAAGTGCAGAAATAAGATACAAGCCATAAGATAGATTATCAAAGTAAGAGAAGAAATAAACAAATACTCCTTCTAGACTTGTTCAATCAATCCTATCGGCTATGGAAGATGGTGGATGCGTGTCTCAACTGGTGCTGCTGCCGTCGCCTCAAAAACAAGAGTAAGAACTAGGGTTTGTGGTGAAATCAAGCGTGAAAAACGTCTCCAAGGGTCCAGCCCCCTTTCTGTCGAAGAGGCTGCCTTATATACTCGTCTCAGGCACTTGGGGAGCAAGTTAGGGCACTAGGTCGGCCAGATCTTGCCAAAAGATGGCATTCCTTTCTTGAAAAGTTGCCAAAACATGCTAAGTCGGCTTACTGTTCGACCCGAGCAGAGGATCTACTCGGCCCGAACGGTAATGTAGAGAGACTTGCCAACTTCAGGCAATGTTTGGGTCGAGCGTCTGGGGCACTCGGGTCGAGCAAAAGTCCATTCGGTCCGAGTGGTCAAGAAAAGGTGGCGGTTGTGACTCTGTGTCGCGTCAAGTCCAAGCGGAGATCCACTCGGACCGAACAGAGGGTCGATCAGTCCGAGTGGAGGTTGGACAGAGGTGCCATATGCTAGGAATGAGACATCTAGCGTTGCTCCATGCTAGGAATGAGTCGTCTAGCGTGTAGAAGTGCTGAGAATCATCAAAATACTCGAATATCACCTAAAACCCTGCAAAATGGAAGAAGAAACGACGGCATAGCCAAATCCTGGAAAAACATGATAAATTGTCAAGCATTTTAATGGTTTGAGTATCGTTTGAGTGCCAAGTATGGTCCAAATACCTACAAATAATAATGACATCAAATCCCCCCAAACTTAAACTTTGCTTGTCCCCAAGCAACACTCTAAGCTTAGAAATTTGGACAATACTTAAACTTACAACGACGAATGAACACTCAATCAATGAAAGTCAAGAAATTAAATGTCTATGTCTAGTTCCACACTTCAATCAAATTGCTATTATCGAATTTTCAATAAGCATAAACTCTAGCGTCCCCTTAATCAAGAATTACCTCTCTTAGCCCTAATTAAACCTCTTTAAAGTCCAAGAACTCTAGCCTCACTTCACTAATTCACTTGCAATCTCAATTTCAATCATCCGTTCTTTTCTATAACTTAAAAATTTTTGCAAAAGAAATTTTATCAAGTTGGAAAATATATAATGAATCTAACTCAACGAATTATTTCACCAATTTGATTTGTTCAAGTCGAGTTGTGGTGAATTACATCACTTAGGGTTTTACGCTATTAGGACTTACATTGAGTGTCATGCTAAGGAGATCAAACAGATAATTGCACGACCAAGGCCACGGTACACTTGGGCCAGGGCTCCTAGCAATTTCCGTAATCCTTTCTCCAATTGTTTGTGAAAGATCAAACAGGTAGTCACACGACCAAGGCCACGGTACACTTGGGCCAGGGCTCCTAGTGACTCTGTTATCATGTCTTGATTTGATTCGATTTTATTGAAGTCCTTTCGCACCCTCATGCTCACAACTATTTAATTTGTCCGATTAAGCTTGCTTGTTGGTGATTCAAGCGATTAAAACCAAGTCTAGATTCATTTTATGCGTTCCAAGATTGATACAAGACCTTTTAACAAAAACTTTTAAGTTACAAATCAGTTCACTCGATGAAAACTTGTGAGATTTGACTAAAAGTGATTTAACAAATTTAAGCATCCCAAATTCGAGTTCTATCTTTTTAAAGAGACCCAACTTCGGTCTATTGGTGCAAGACTTAATTAAGAGAAGACTAAGAAGTCTAATGCTTAGTGGAAAATTTTTAACAGCTGAAAATCCTTTAAAACTGTGTGAAATCAGGTGAGGTAAAGTCAAAAATCAAATTCCTAGACATATTCATTCAATTTCTTGTCAATACTTGACGAAATTCTCAAAAACAGACTCACTGCTCGGACCGAACAGTGAGTCACTCGACCCGAACGAAGAGGTAAGAGAGAGAAGACTAGTCTAAGCCGTGTTCGAGTCGATCAGTTGTGCGCTAGGGTCGAATGGGAGTGATATTCGATCCGAGCGGTAGTGAAAAGCCTATTGCTAGATAATGACAACTAAAGTGTGCGCTCGACCCGAGCAAAGGGTCCGCTCGGGTCGAACAGAGACTCTGAAAAATGACAAAACTACCAAAATTTCAACTCATTTCATTCCAAATTTTGATTTTCTCCTATGTACCCCCCCCCCCAAACTTGAATTATGCTATGTCCCAGAGCATGTAATTCTCAGAAAAATTAAATAGGAGAAAATAGGGAACTTACAAGCTTATTGGTGAGAAGTTGAGCCCCCGGAGGAGCTGCTAGGCGTGTTGTATTGCATCTCGGCATCATAGGTGGGAAATAGGCCGAGGTAGAGATCCTCTCCATGCTGGGTGGGCACCACTGGTTGGTTGGCGAGGTGTGGGTAGAAGGAAGGGTCGGAGAGCGCTGGTTGGGCCGATGGAGGGGCCTCTTGCCATGGATGGGGGCCAGTCGGCGTGGGCAGCGGGTTCTCTTGCCACCGGTAGGCGCCATATGACTCCCCTTGCTCCTCATTCTCTTCATAGGACAGGTTGGGGTCCTCATATCCACCCGGCCAATAGCCGAGCTGTTGGGCAAGCTCGTAGTCATCCACAAAGCGCTCCACCCGCTTCAAGCGCTGCCCATATTGCTGCACTTCGGCTGTGAGTTGGCCCAACTGATGGCCATGGGCAACTTGTGTGTCGGTGTTGCGCCGCACTTCATCCCTCGTCTCGGTGGTGAGGGTAGTAAGGCCCGTCATCATGTCCCAAAGTGTGCGGGCCCAAGATGGCGCTCCGGCCATGTCATCTCCTCCCATGTGAGGGGCTGCCTCGGGCTGTGGAGCCTCGAAGTGTGGCGGGGCCTCGTAGTGCGGCGGTGGCTGGGGTGGGTCCACCTCCATTTGGACCGGCATGTGTGCCGGAATGGGCAGCGGCTGCTGGACCGCAACATCCCTACCTGGGGTCACATAGTCATGAGGAATGACCCAAGTAGCGGGGTTAGAGACATCTACCTTATGAGGGTAGGGCAAGAAGAAGTTGCTGCCTTTTTCCCGCAGCCATAAGTACTTGCCTTCAATGTCGGCCCCGCTATGCACTATCTTGATGAAATGGGCCCCACGGAAGCGCTCATCATCATACCGGGAGAACCCGGTGGCATTGCTCTTGGCCGGGACGGGGACCTTCAAATGCTTGGCAAGGATGGTGACGAAGGCCCCCATTGTGATGCTCCCTGTTGCGCCCACCATATCTCTTTGAGCAATCCAATGCTCAATCATCACCTTCATCACATCGATCTTCTCGGGTTGTGGCTGGAGCAAGTGCCAAAGGAAGGCCGTCTCCTTGGCATTTGTGATGTTAACCGTCTCTCCTCGAGCAAAAATCGTGCCCGCTATGCCCCGGAGAAGGATTCTAAGGACCGGGTGTTGCACAAGGCGGGATTGGTACTTGCAATAGCCTCCGCATAGTGCTGTCCAGACCGACTCCCTTGTGACATTGTCATCCGGGTTCCTTTTCCAATAAAACTCAGTGATGCCCCCGGCCGTAAGACCAAAGACGGGGGCCAGCTCATCAAGAGGAATCCGGAGCCCTCTATTTTGCATCCGGAAGAAGATATACTCTCGCCCATCCCTTTCAAGGAGCTTGAGAGAGGAGAGGAACTCTTGGGTGTATACCCGGAAAGTGATGTCATGGAGGGACCAAAAAGCGGGGGTGATACCGGCTGCTGCGCTGATCTCCAAGAACTGCTCGGCGACCCCAAACTTCTCTAGAGTGGGCATATCCATGAAACGGGTGTGCTCAAGGGGCCGGCGCCGGATCTTCATGTAGTTCTTGAACATGTAGTCGTAGGGCATGAGAAAATGGGCATCCTTCTCATATTGGGCAGCCTCGGGGTTTCTCTGCCATTCAGGACTTAGATTAGGGTCCATGGTCCTGGCCCCCTGCTGTTGGGGCTGAGAAGAACTGCCAGCCACCTCTTTACCCTTGCCGGACCTAGTTTGTCTGCCCGACATAACTTCTGTCCGGGTCGAATGAGAGGGATGCTCGGGTCGAGTGGTAGGTGGATAGCTGATCTGCAGTACGTGCAAGGTCTACCCGGGTCGAACAGGAGGAGTGTTCGAACCGAGCAAAGGAGTGATCGAATCGAGCGGTCAGTGACTAGGGGAGTCTGGGTTGTGTACTGGGTCTGTCCGGGTCGAGCAGAGGGGAGTGCTCGGACCGAACAAGGTAGTTGGCTAGTTTTTCGCTAAGTACTGTGGTCACTTGGGTCGAGCAGGACAAATGCTCGAGTCGAACAGTACCCCTGTTCTGGTAAACTGACCCTAGTACTGTGCTGGACCCTGGTTTACTGGTAAAAGCTTGGTACAGTCCTCAAATCACTGGTACTATCACTTGCATGCACTCACAAAGTTGATTAAAACTACCAGGAATGACTAAATAATGAGAGAAAAGGGAGAGAGACTTGGTACCAACGGTTTGCACTGTCGTGAGTGGTGGGTAGCAGCGAGAGGGCTCCAATGGCAGAGAAGGCTGTCGACTAGGGCCTTAAGAGAGAGATGTGAGGCAGTGAGAGACTTCCAGTACGCTTGAGAGAAGATGAGAGGTTGTGAAGTGCCCCGTTATGCAAACCGAGAGGAGTGTGTGGGATCGGGTTGTGATGTGCCACGCAATCGATGGAGAGAAGACCACCCAGATGGCCAGAGGGTAATGGAGATCCCTCTGGCGAGAAGAAATCGGAGAAGGGATGGCTCTGTCGCCGAGTGCTAGGGGTGCCTTGGGCCTCGTGCTTCAATTTGTGTGCGATGGAGAAGGGTTTGATCAAGGTCCTGTGAGTAGAAAGAGAGAGAGAGTGGAGAGGAGAGCTAGGGACACTTTAGATCTGTGGAAATGAGTTAGAAATGAGAGAGATTGAGTTTTAAGAGGGATGCTCGGTTTGGAGAGGAGAAACTCGCGCAATAATGGAGGGGTGCGAGTGGGAAGGCGCGACTGTAGGAGGAGGAGTTATTATCCAACGGATACTTGTGGAATTTTAAACTCTCCATTTGAAAAACGCCTCCAGTTCTTCCAGTGCTCGGGTCGAGCAAGACCCCAATCGGACCGAGTGATCTGCGGCGGGGTCCCACATTGTCAGATAGAGTTTGCTCGGACCGGACGACTCTATGCTCGGGTCGAGGAACTTGCAGATGGGTCCCATGCTGTCAGAAGGTCGGTTCGAGTCGAGGAGCACCTCACTCGGGTCGAGTAGCTGTCCACTCGGGTCGAGTGACTTGCAATGATTCCCCCAAACTTGAATGACCACTCGGGTCGAGTGGTTCGCGTGCTCGGGTCGAGCAGTGAGTAGATTCTTACCCTTCTGCATCCAATCTTGGTCCCAATCTCCACAATTGTCTCCAGGATTGGCTCGTCTTGCTGCCTTGATCCAATTTTTCGCTGCTCGTATGAGGTCGTGCATGGGTTCTCTAACCCTTGGTGCTCTTGCACGAGCAACTTGATCTGCCTTTGATCCTACAAGGCACACAATTAAACAAACAAAGATCCATATCAAATCTTATAGAACACATCATTATCAGGTATATTTTTTTGTGTTTTCATTTTAAAAAATTTTTTTATTTTCATTATTTTGGACTGAAAAATAAACTAAGAATTAAATAAGGTAAGGAATAAGAAATCCTTGGGTTGCCTCCCAAGAAGCGCTTGTTTATATGGTCTCTAGCTTGACCGTCTTGCACTATTCGGCTTGGTCGGGATCGGAGAGCGAGATGGCAAGAAGTTGCTCTTGGTTCTCGCTAGCGATGTAGTGTTTGAGACGCTGCCCGTTCACCTTGAATGGCTCCGAATTCTTGTCACAAATATCAACGGCGCCAAAAGGATAGACCTTCACTACGCGGAACGGGCCCGACCATCTAGACTTCAACTTGCCCGGGAAAAGTTTGAGCCTTGAGTTGAAAAGAAGCACAAGATCGCCCTCCTTGAACTCTCTTCTTGAAATATGCCTATCATGCACAAATTTTGTTTTCTCTTTGTAAAGTTTAGCATTTTCATAGGAGTTTAAGCGTACCTCATCCAACTCATGTAAGTCAAGAATGCGCTTTTCACCGGCTTTTTGCAAGTCCATGTTGATCACGCGGGTTGCCCAATACGCCTTGTGCTCGATCTCGACCGGGAGGTGACATGGCTTTCCATACACAAGCTTGAAAGGGCTCATGCCAATGGGAGTCTTGAAGGCGGTGCGGTAGGCCCATAGTGCATCATCAAGTTTGTTGGCCCAATCCTTGCGGGTCCTAGCCACCGTCTTCTCTAGAATGCTCTTTATTTCCCGATTAGACACCTCCACTTGCCCGCTTGTTTGCGGGTGATAAGGCGTGGCAACCTTATGTGTGACCCCATGCTTCTTCAATAGCCCCTCAAAATACCGGTTGATAAAGTGTTTTCCCCCATCACTAATCACCGCTCTTGGAACACCAAAGCGGGGGAAAATTATCTTGGAGAACAACTTGATAACCGAACTTGAGTCAGCGGCTTTGCAAGGGATGGCTTCGACCCACTTAGATACATAGTCCACCGCAACCAAGATGTATTGGTAACCATGAGAGCTCGGGAACGGGCCCATGTAATCTACTCCCCAAACATCAAATATCTCCACTTCAAGGATCGGGTTGAGGGCCATTTCATTTCTTTTGGTGATGTTACCCGTCCTTTGACATTGATCACAAGAAAGAACAAAAGAACGAGCGTCTTTAAAGAGAGAGGGCCAAAAGAAACCTGATTGGAGAACCTTAGCTGCCGTCTTGGAGAATGAAGCATGCCCGCCATAAGCGGAGGAGTGGCAGCTAGAGAGAATTGGCCTAACCTCTTCATAAGGCACGCAACGCCTATAGATGTCATCAATCCCAATCTTGAAAAGGTAAGGCTCGTCCCAAAAGTAATACTTGGCATCAGTTTTCAACTTCTTCCTCTCTTGCCAAGTCATTTCAGGAGGAAGCACCCCACTGGCCAGGTAGTTAGCCAGGTCGGCATACCACGGCTGCTTGTTTTTGAGCTGCTGAGCTTCTGTTCGGGTCGAACGGTGGTCTGCTCGGTTCGAGTGCCCCTCGACTGAGAGGATATGCATAGCCAGCTGAGTCCAGTCGTCGTCTGTCAGGTCCGTTCGGTCCGATTGGTCAAGTGCTCGACCCGAGTGACAGGTCGGCAGGGTCGGAGAGGGGTCCGAATGGGACGTCGAGTGGTCCGAATGAACGACTGGCTGATCAAAATGGGGTGGCGCTCGGTCCGAATGAACATCTGCTCGGGTCGAACAGTGACTCAGACTCATCAGGTGTTCGTCTGGAAAGGAGTCATCGATGGGAATTTTCGTGCTCTCCTCCTCCTCCCAGCGCAGCCTAGACAGGTGATCGGCCACTGAGTTTTCTGTACCCTTCTTGTCCTTGATTTCCAAATCAAATTCTTGGAGGAGAAGGACCCATCTAATTAAGCGAGGCTTGGCATCCTTCTTGCTTAGGAGATACCGGATTGCCGCATGATCCGTATACACGATCACCTTAGATCCCACAAGGTAAGACCTAAACTTGTCAAGTGCAAACACAATGGCCAAAAGCTCCTTTTCGGTGGTCGTGTAGTTGATTTGAGCGGGGTCCAACACCTTGCTGGCGTAGTAGATAGCAACCGGCTTCTTGTCTTTGCGCTGCCCAAGCACCGCTCCGATGGCAAAGTCGCTTGCATCACACATAAGCTCGAAGGGTTGAGACCAATCCGGTGGTTGCAAGATTGGTGCAGAGATCAATGCCTCCTTCAACCTGTTAAATGCATTCAAACAATCTTCGTCAATAATGAAATCATTATCTTTAATTAAAAGATTGCTTAAAGGTTTTGCGATTTTAGAGAAGTCTTTAATGAATCGGCGGTAAAATCCGGCATGTCCTAAGAAGCTCCGAACATCCTTGACGCTTTTGGGAACGCCAAGCTTCTCTATTACTTCAATCTTAGCCTTGTCCACTTCTATCCCGTTGGATGTGATCACATGGCCTAGCACAACGCCCTTTTGCACCATAAAATGGCACTTCTCCCAATTCAACACCAAGTTAACCTCTTTGCATCGCTGCAAGATTTTAGAAAGGTTAGCAAGACAAGAATCAAAACAAGTACCATAAACCGAGAAATCGTCCATAAAAACTTCCATTTCTTTTTCAATAAAGTCCGAAAAAATAGACATCATGGCACGTTGGAAGGTTGCGGGCGCATTGCAAAGACCAAAGGGCATTCTCCTATAGGCAAAAGTACCGTATGGACAAGTAAAAGTAGTCTTTTCTTGGTCATTTGGATGGATTGGTATTTGGAAGAAACCGGAATAACCATCTAAATAACAAAAGTACGAGTGATTAGCAAGTCTTTCTAATAATTGATCAACAAAAGGTAAGGGAAAGTGATCTTTGCGAGTTGCCGCATTGAGTTTGCGGTAATCTATGCACATCCTCCATCCCGTCACCATTCTTGTTTGGATCAGCTCGTCTTTGTCGTTTTTGACCACCGTTGTGCCTCCCTTCTTAGGCACCACATGCACCGGACTCACCCACTTGCTATCGGAGATTGCGTAGATGATGCCCGCATCGTGAAGCTTCTGCACCTCTTTTCGGACCACCTCCTTCAAGTTAGGGTTGAGCCTCCTTTGTGCTTCCCTTGACGGCTTGTGGTCATCTTCTAGCAAGATCTTGTGTGTGCAAAATGAGGGGTCTATGCCTTTGAGATCCTCGATCGAGTAGCCAATAGCCCCTTTGTGTTTCTTCAACTCTACCAATAGCTTCTCTGTTTGCCCTGCATCTAGTTCTGAGTTAATAATAACAGGGTATGTTTGATCAGGGCCAAGAAATTCATACCTGAGCGACGCCGGAAGAGCTTTAAGTTCGACCTTGGGTGGTTCTGTTCGGACCGAACACACATCTGCTCGGGTCGAACGCTCCATAGCATGGTCGAGTGGACTGTCGAACGGCCCAGGACTGTTGTCAGGGGACCCTGTTCGGGCCGAGTAAACGACAATTCGGGTCGAGCGTGGGTCAGTCGGGTCGAACAGTGGCTCAAAGTCTTCCTGTCCTGCTGTCTGGACTGGCGTTCGGTCCGAGCAGTCGTCTGCCCAATCCGAGCAGAGGTCTGTTTCCTCGTCTTGACCACCAGCTAGCTCCAGTATGGATTCCTCTACCCCGATAGCCTCTTGAATGTCGTAGAGGAAGCTTTGGTAGTTGATCAGAGCACTCAGATATTGGTCCTCAAGTGTTTCTTCAATTTCGGGTTCAATCCCTTGGACCATAAAGCATGAAAAGGCGGGGTGGGGGTCTGGGCATCTCATAGCATGCTCAATCGAAAATAGGAGCTGCTCCCCCCCAACTCTGACCAAAATTGTCCCGTCTCGGGCATCCATGAGGACACCCGCTGTTCTCAAGAAAGGTCGCCCTAAAATGATGGGCACCTCAAGATCTTCTTCCATATCCATCACAACAAAGTCCCCCGGTACAAAGAAATGGCCAACCTGGACGGGGACATCTTTCAAAATGCCCAATGGTAGCCGGACGGATGAGTCGGCTAGCTTCAAGGTAATGGGTGTGGGAAGAAGGCCTTCATACCCGACCCGGTCGTACACCGACTTTGGCATGAGACTAACACTCGCCCCCATGTCGCATAGGGCTTGCTTAATCACCGCCTTGCCGATGATGCATGGAAGAGCGAATCGGCCCGGGTCTTCTAGCTTGGGAGGCATTATGCTCTTCAAAGCTTCGCTGCTCTCTCGGGAGAGGGCAACCGTCTTCAAATCCTCCAAGGGCCTCTTTCCTGTACATAACTCTTTAAGAAATTTAGCATAAATTGGAACTTGAGCTACTACATCGGTAAAAGGAATTGTTATCCTCAATTGTTTAAGGATTTCCCAAAAAGCTAGAAAACGTGCATCCTCTCTGGATTTGGCGAGCCTTTGCGGGAAGGGCACTGGCGGTTGATAGCTGCTTGGTTGGGCGGCCTGTGCCTTCCCCTTACCTTGGGCTGTCTCCTTGCTGAGTCGTTCGGATCGAACAGAGGGGCGCTCGGGTCGAACGCCTAGTTGATTGGGTCGAGCGCTGCTCCCTTCGGACTGATCGGACTGCTGCTCGGGTCGAGGCTGTGACAGCTCGGGCTCATCAGGTAGCCGCTCGGGTCGAGCGCTGGACTGCTCGGGTCGAGTGCTCCCTGGATCTGCTGCTTCAGGCAAGGACTGCTGGTCAGCTGGTTGCCTGGTTTGTTGTCCTGGTCGCTGGAGCGGAGGGAATGGCAGGATCTGCTCCAGCACTGGTTCGTTGTCCTGCGATTGGTCTTGCTCGGACCGAGCAGAGGAGCGCTCGGGTCGAACAGTGACCTGTTGTGTCTCCGGTTGAGGCATCGGGGGGTCCTCGTATCTCGTTCCGCTCCTTAGGGTGTGTAGAGCTTTGCATTCTGCCCTAGGATTCACTTCTGTCTGGCTCGGTAGCTTCCCTTTGCCTTCACCAGTTTGCCCAAATTGTTGCACCATCATGCGTTCAATTCTTTGCAACGCATTTTGGTTCTCCTTCATCTCATCCAATCCCGCGGCAAACATTTGGTTGAACCGGCCCTGTTGGTCCATGAATTCTTGAACCACCTTGGGCACCCCTTCCTTGTTGTAGACTGACTTCATGGGGGCATTGGGGTTGTTCGGGGCCGGCCCGTTTCTAGTGAAGTTCGGCGGAGGTCGATTCCGGTAGTTGTACTTGGGAACATAGGGCCTATCTCGTGTAGAGCCCATGGCGGTGTCCTTGAAGACCGGGTCGTTATTATGCTCCCATTGTTCTTGTTCCACCGGGTCGAGAGAATAGCTCCGGCTAAAGATATGGCGAGGGTAGTAAGAAGGCTCGCCATTAAGAGAATTAACTTGAGCCGTGTTGTTTTCGGGCTTAGCAAGCGGGCATTCAAGAGAGGTATGCCCTTCTTCGCCGCAGCACCCGCAATCCTTGCGGTTGAGGTGGGTGCCTAGGGCTGTTTGACACGCGGCCAATTCCGCTTCAAGATCGGCGATCCGATCGTCGACGGAGGGCGGCGCGGAGATGACATTGACTTGCTTATAAGCCCCGCGAGAATTGGTGATGACCGGCATCCAGTGGTATTGCCTCGCGCATTGGTCGAGCTTATCCCTTCCTTCGGCGGGATGAAGACTTTTGAAACATCCACCTGAAATAGAATCCAAGTTAATCTTGATATTATCATATAATCCCTTATAAAAATTTTTCAATAACATCCATTCTTGGATCCCGTGGTGTGGACAAGAATTTTCTAAGTCACGGAACCGTTCCCAAGCCGCGGCCATGGACTCATTGTCCTTTTGGCGAAAGTTATGCAATTCAGATCTAATGCGGTCAGCCCTATCATCGGGGAAGTATTTGTCAAGAAAAGTTTGTGCCATTAGGTCCCATGAATCAATTGACCCCTTTTTAAGTGTTTTGTACCATTTTTGGGCTTTGTCCTTTAGGGTAAACTTAAACAACAAGAGCCTAACAGCAGATTGAGGGACCCCATTCATTTTAATCAATCTAGTGTAATCAACAAAATTATTTAAATGGGCATGAGGATCCTCATGGTCTTCTCCGTGGAAAGGGTATTGTTGGACGGCCGTGACATGGGCGGGCAAGATCTGCATGTTGTTCGCCTCGATGCCGCGGATGACTACCGGGCCCCCGACATACTTGGCTTTGGGAGCGCCATAGTCGTTGAGCGTACGGCCCTGGTTGTTGACCACATCTTCATCATCGGAGTTGCCACCAACGCTCTCGCCTTCCATTGTCCACCGACGGACGTCTTCGTCCAGTTGTGCCCTCTGCATCCTGATCTGGGCCTCTCGCTGCTCCAGTTGGAGCCTTAGAGCATTGAGGCGCTCAGTCTCGGCAGCAAGGTCAATATTCTCGACGTGCTCTGCCATTGCTGGTGTCTGTTCGGGTCGAGCAGAGGGGCGTTCGGTTCGAGTGGTTGATGTGTCGAGTCGAGTGGCTCCGGACAGACGGGTGTCTGAGTGGTGCTCGGATCGACTGGGGGATTGCTCGGGTCGAACAGAGCCTGACTGAGGAGATTCTGGCTGCTGCTCGAGTCGAACAATGGGGTGCTCGGTCCGAGTGAGGTGCCTTCGGATCGAGCAGAGGGTCTGGCAGAGATCTGGAGCGGTCTCTGGGTCTTCTTGCAGGTTTCGGAAAAAATATCTTCTGACTATAGGGGGCTGAGATTTGGATCGTGTGCGCCTCCTATCTGCCAGTCCTGCAAAGAGGGAAATGAAAAAGGGAAAAGGTTAAATAAAAAGGAAAGTCTAGCCTCTTGATAGTAAAATAAGTATCTAATATCAACACCGTCCCCGGCAACGGCGCCAATTTGATGAAGGCTTAAAACCTAAGTATCAAATAAATTTATACCTAAGACTTAACCTCACTAGTCGTAGTTGGTAAGGCTTTAGGGTCGAACCCAAGGGACGGATTAATGAATACTAGACTTATTTGTTTTCAAAATCTAGACAGATGATTTTTAGTGATTTTGGATTAAATGACTGTAAATAAATAACAAGATAAAAACAATTGCAATAATAAACTAACTAAGGTATATTTTTGGTCTTTTGTTATAAAAATTAACTAACAAACAATAATAAATTTTTTGGGTTTAATAACAGAATAAAAGGGCGTCTTAGGACTCGGATTTCACTTTAGTTTGGACTTGGAGTTATCGATCAAGTTACTTTCATAACTTAACAAATAAACCAAGCAAATAACCCCTGTTCGACCCGAGTAAGGACTTCACTCGGTCCGAACAGTAAGTGCAGGTGCTCAAACTTGTATATTTTGTTACTCTATAACTCGATCTAGGGCTTGTTTGTTGATCCTAAACTTCTAATCCTCAGCTTTCGCTTGTTGGGCAAGGGTCTGGTCAATCTAAACTCACCCCAATAGGATTAACTAACTCACAACTTTTGGTATAGAAATTAATTAACCTAACTGATCTGTTTGTGTTCTTAGGAATATTTAGATGATCTTTTGAACCTATCTAAACGTTGCACTTTTGATGCTAACTAATCTCCCCTTTCGGATCACAGATTTACTCCAAGTTCTCAATCAAAATAACTTAACCTATTCAACTTTAGACTTAACTAGATGTGGCCATATCTAGAAGTATAATCAAATCAAGCCAAGCAATTTAATCAAGCGATAATCAATAATACAAAACAGATCAATAACAAGTCATATCATAACGAAATATATCAAGTCATAACATCCAAACTTTAAGTTACTTTCCTACTCCTAAGACTACATAAAATCTAGCCTAACATCGTAGCATAAACAACAATAATAAAGTGCAGAAATAAGATACAAGCCATAAGATAGATTATCAAAGTAAGAGAAGAAATAAACAAATACTCCTTCTAGACTTGTTCAATCAATCCTATCGGCTATGGAAGATGGTGGATGCGTGTCTCAACTGGTGCTGCTGCCGTCGCCTCAAAAACAAGAGTAAGAACTAGGGTTTGTGGTGAAATCAAGCGTGAAAAACGTCTCCAAGGGTCCAGCCCCCTTTCTGTCGAAGAGGCTGCCTTATATACTCGTCTCAGGCACTTGGGGAGCAAGTTAGGGCACTAGGTCGGCCAGATCTTGCCAAAAGATGGCATTCCTTTCTTGAAAAGTTGCCAAAACATGCTAAGTCGGCTTACTGTTCGACCCGAGCAGAGGATCTACTCGGCCCGAACGGTAATGTAGAGAGACTTGCCAACTTCAGGCAATGTTTGGGTCGAGCGTCTGGGGCACTCGGGTCGAGCAAAAGTCCATTCGGTCCGAGTGGTCAAGAAAAGGTGGCGGTTGTGACTCTGTGTCGCGTCAAGTCCAAGCGGAGATCCACTCGGACCGAACAGAGGGTCGATCAGTCCGAGTGGAGGTTGGACAGAGGTGCCATATGCTAGGAATGAGACATCTAGCGTTGCTCCATGCTAGGAATGAGTCGTCTAGCGTGTAGAAGTGCTGAGAATCATCAAAATACTCGAATATCACCTAAAACCCTGCAAAATGGAAGAAGAAACGACGGCATAGCCAAATCCTGGAAAAACATGATAAATTGTCAAGCATTTTAATGGTTTGAGTATCGTTTGAGTGCCAAGTATGGTCCAAATACCTACAAATAATAATGACATCACAAATGAATGTCTTAGAGTTTTGCGTTCAATTGGTTTAGCTCTAAAGTACCTCTGTTTACAGTTTTCACCGAGACAGAGGCTCATTTCGGACCGAAATGCATGGATTTCGGACCGAAATCTGTACTGTTCGTTCCAAAACTCACTTTAGACCTTCTGTTCTGACTTGATATTTTTACACAACACTATGTGAAGGTTACTTGACGATCAGACCTAAATCCCAACCTCAGCTGTCGCGTTTTAGTTCTGGTTTGGTATGAAATCGGATTTTACCACGTAAATAACTAAGCCTCAGCCGTCGCGTTTTGGTACTTAGAAATTTAAGAATATTTAGTTGGATTTCCAGAGGTATTTAAAGTTTTTTCAGATCAATAAAAGTTACACCTTTCGGTCGTTAAACTAACCTCCTCTTTCGAGCGATTGGCTTACCTCAAATACATAATCAATTAAAGGTTTGGTCTAGTTTGTGTCTTATTAACACTGCAGACATTAACAAGTAAACGTTCAAGCAAACAATCAATTAAACTAAGCATAAATAATATTTCTCAACTAAATAAATCATATAGCATATCATAAATCCATCAAGTCATCACAAAATACTAAACTAATCTACTAACTAGCCCTAAGACATAATAAACTAGCATAACATGCAAGATAAATAAGATACAAACTCCATCATCAATACAAACAAAGAGAGGAAGAAATACAACCAAATAATCCCGCTAAACTCTTGTTTACAAGGCTACGGAGTCGTGGTTGGATTGGTTCTGCCGCTGTCGCATGTCAAGAATCGATCCAAGTTGCTATCAAGGTCGTGCTCAATGGAGAATGGTGGAATCCCACGCCTTTCGGCGCGAGAACGACGGTGGAAAGGTGAGAATTTTGGTCTATGGAGGCTTGGATTCCTTTTCTGTACGAAGTTTTGTGCTTATAACACCATGGGAGAAGCTAGGAGGCGGCTAGGGCAAAGAAAACCGCCTTCCTCTTCTGGAATTTCCATTTTTACACTTTCCAGAAGTGCATTTCGGACCGAAATTCCAGCACAGCGCACCGATAGTATTTGGGCCATAATTTCTTCATCCGGACTCCGATTCAGGTGATTCAAAGACCGTTGGAAAGCTTAGGATGAGCTCTACAGTTCTATGGATCCATTTAGTCATTTTGCTTTTCCAAAATTCTTCTTTTTATGGAATTATTATGTCCAATCCACCAAGCTCCTACAAAATAAATCAAATGCCACGGCAGTACCAAAATCTAGAAAAACACAACAATTCATGAGACAATTTTAATGGTTTGAGTAATATTTGTGTGCTAAGTACGGTCAAAATACATATAAAAATAAGAGATATTAGGCAACGTATTGACATGTTTCTATAAAACACACCCTTATATAAATGGAACATTTCCATAATTGCTATTCTCTCTCTTCCTATTTTCTCTTAGACGATTTTGCCCCTTCATGGCCGAAATTTTCAGGGCCCATGTGGGCCAATCCACATGATATAAAGCCCATTAATTTATTCTATTAATCCATCTCTAATCGGGCTTTTAATTAACTGATTAAACAAAAAACCGATTAGCTCAGTATAATAAATATACGTTGAACGAATTTAATTATTAACATATTAATAATTAATTTGGAATTAGCATGTGCATTATATTGTTTCTATATGATCCTCTTGAGTCAATTAATTATAACAGTTCACAACGGTATATAATTAATTAATCAACATATCATATTTCCGCAATACTCGCTATTGCAAACAAACAAACAATGCACGTATGGTTAAAGTTCTATTTGTGTGACATTTTTTGAGGATTCATGCTATGTTAGTCATGGAAAATAAATCGCTTTTTATTTTCAATAATCATAAGCGGTATCTAGCAACACGTTATAATTCCCAATTCGCATAAATAAATAATGTACTAATACAATCATTTAATCCTGCATAAGAAATGAGTATCTTATTATTTTGATTCCTATGTCACATGATATCCTTGTATAATCCAAGATATGTATGTGTCATTCTTGCAGATTATACGTTTATTGATCTAGAGATGATTGCAGAAGTTGCTAGCAAACAATTCATCTCCATCAAGGGGCCCAGTAGATATCATCGCTCATCAGATGAACTAACGAGGGACATACGGTTATCTTGATGAACAGTTTTTCCTCACACAATTCAAGAGATCATAAATAAAGTCCGTATAGCAGCCCTTATCAGGAATCAGCGGTAGACGATATTTATAGAACCTATCCTCATATGGAAAAACTGAACCATCTCAAACTTGGAATCAAACTCTGATAAAATAAATAATGACACTTAACACAATCCATATATTTATTTCATCGGGGTCATGTCATGTACTATGTTCTAGTAACATATACATATGCAATTAAGTTAGTAACTTCTTACTTATGATTTATAGAACTTAATCATCGCTTAACTTGCATACTAGTCTTATATATGATAATTAATGTTTCTTGTTGTTTGCCTCCAAATTTCGCCATGTGACAAATTATCAGACGTCAGCAAAAAGACCTGCAGAAATGGAAGATGTTATATGATGAAACAAAAAAAATTCATAAACAATGACCCGCAAAATCCACAGACAGCCAAAGACCCGCTAAATAATTAATTAATTGATTAATTAATTAAAATTATGTGAAATATGTCAATGCCCACATAATTAATTAATTAATTAATTAATTGTAAAAAAAAAAGCCCTAAGAATGAGAATTGTACGATGATTGTTCGTTGTGCATTTTTCCTAAAGGCTCAAGCCAAATTCCACATTAAATCTCCATGCCATGACAATACCAGTCAGATTGCTTAGAACTAAGCAATACAAAATTTCAGCATGTGAATAGGACCCAGTCTAAGCGACTCGGCACATAGACACCGTAGCCTACCAAGTCACCTAGTAATTAATTAATCAATTAAAATTATGTGAAACATGATGATCTCCACATGGTCAATTAATCGATTAATTAATTAACTGGTTATGAAGACCCTAAAACTGAGGATTAGGATTATGAGATGGGAAAATACCTAGATTTTTGTAAGGATTCACTTCAAAAATTTTGAACCGAATCCCATACCATGATGATATTGTTCAGATCATGTAAAACTGAGCAACACAAAATCCTAGTATACAGACAGGGTCCGATACGGTGGCAAATACAGGTGACCCAACACCAGAGACAATCAAACAAATATATACATTTTAACTCGGGCTTATATTCAGGCTATTCGGCTTAATAGGCTGGTTAGTTTGGTTAAAACAGAATTTATTTGGATGATTGAACAAAGCCCATATGAGCTAAACCAAGATTGGGCCTTTGACAAATTAAATTTGGCCCGAATCAAATTGGCCCAACCGAATCCAGGCGTGGGATTCAGACGTGTCTCGCCGAACCCAAACCCCTCACACCCGAGTCCAGACACGCCAAGTTGACTCAGTCGAGTCGGCATTGGGCTCGACACGCGTCGACTCTCCATTGGCTCTCTCCGTGGGCCCCCTCCTTTCCGTTATTGGAAAAAAAAAAGAGAAGAGGGAGGGAGACAGTTAGGGCTGTCAATGGTACCCTATTACCCATTTACCCAACCCGTATCGTATTCGATAAGACGGGTATGGGTAAGATTTTATTTTCGTTAAGTTATTGGGTATGGGTATGGGTAAAAAAAAATTTTCGTTAATTTATTGGATATGGGTATGGGTAAGGCTATTTCGTATTCGTTAATTACCCGTACCGTTAGATATGTCATTTATAATCTTTATCATGATTAGAAAGATATGATTGTAAGATTTTAATTAATATGTTAATAACTAATTAGACAATAAAATTGGTAAATTTGTGTAAGATAATACAACATGAAAATATGATATATTTTTTTTCCAATTTTATAGAACTTCTCTAAACGATGATGCATTAGAAGCATTGATCTGTACGCAAGATTGGTCGAGAGCTTTTGCAATGGGTACGTATATCTTTTTCAAAATTTAGCATGTGAATATTTATTCAAGTATATAAATAATATTCTTAACTTGCTATGTTTTCAACAGATGAGTGCGCTACTGAAGACGGAGCACTTATGTCATATGAAGAAATTAATTTGCACTCTGTTTCATTTAATATAGTATAATTAGTAATTAGTTATGTATTTTTATTTGTGACAATTGACATGAAAAGATATTGTAGGATTTTATTATATTTAAAGTATTATTCAATGTTGCATTTTATTAATATATTTATTTTATATTATTTATTTATTCATATTATTTATTTTTTTATTGAGTTATTAACATTATTACCCATTTTCTACCGTTACCCTACCCTTACCGTTAATTCTTAACGGGTAAGGGTAGGGTATGGGTAAAGTCAATTTTTAACGGGTAAGGGTAGGGTATGGGTAAAGAAAATTTTAATGGGTATGGGTATGAAAAAAGTCTCTACCGTATCGTACCCTACCCATTGACAGCCCTAGAGACAGTACATACCTGCAGAAGGAAGTCGACGAAGCCGCTAGAGATTCTTCTCTCACCGGCGACACACGCCACCGCAGCTCAAACCAACCGAACTGGTGAGAAGAGAGCTCCACCACGATTCCGTCAATACCAAACACGGCTATTTTCTGGGCCGAAAACCTGACAAATTCAGAAACCTCAATCGCTGCACCATGATTTGGGAAAACTGGTTATACAAAATTAACAGATCAAAAGGGTATTGAACAACCTGAGAAGCTTCCCCGGAGTCCCAGTAGGAGGTTTTCAGTGTCAATGGAAGCTAATTTGGTGAAGGAAATGCCCTACCATCATTCGCCATTGACGGAGACATGAAACTCGATGAAGTGAGCTCTCTGTAATGTTCTGAGGGAAATTGAGGGAACAAAGGTTTCCGACAAAGTTTGGAATCACCCCAGAGTAACTCAAAAGAGAGCACAGACTCGTGAATCGACAAAAACCAAAATTTCCTCGCAACTGGAGGGGTCCAGTGAAGAAAAATCAGTGCAAATTTGCAAATGGAGAGCGTCATGGTCCTTTGTACACAGCCTATCACCTGGAAAAGGTAACCTATACCTGGGAGATGCCTGGTATTAGTACTATATGACATAGGCAAAGGAGGGTCCTTTTCTTGTCCTTAGCCGTTGGGTGATCAGAAGAAAAAGGAAGGAAAGGGATCTAATACAATCAATGAGGACATGATGCATTGGACCCTCATATCAGTGCCATAAATCCCAGGGCTGAGATGTGTGCATAGCTGGTGAATAATGGAATAACCCAGCTGTATACTTCTAGCCATGTACATACAAAATAAATTAAACAAGATGAGAGAATGAACCCCCCATGCGTGACATTTTCTCTGCCAGGGGCAAATCGGGCATTAAAAGCAACAGACAAGGAATTTTGTAGTATAATTGAAGAATTAGAGAAGAATTAAAGGACACAAATGCCCACTTGTCCCCCAGTTTCTAATTAGGGGAGGGATTATCTGTGACCAACATCACTGAGCCCCCCTCAAATTATGAAGGTAAACATGGCTGGAAGGACACAATATATCGTGTAATCCTTTGATGCCAGGAGTGAATGTTGGAGTTTGTATAGCAAGTAGTACATAGGCCCCAACAACAGCTTATCCAAGATACAAAAGGGATTAGCAGTGAAAAGAGATTGGCTGTGAACCAAACTGAGGGGTAAAAGAGGGAAATCAAGCAAGAAATATTGCTTAAGCCCTACCCCACCTCCGAATTAAATCAGATGAGGCTAACTGAAGACCCAATTAATCCCATATGAACTCATTGCTGCTTGGTAGAGCTGGAGCCTGACCATGGGACCCCTTCTGTACAGCCTCATGGATATGAAACTGCATGAGAGAGGCACACCAGATGACACCACAGCAAAACCAAGTAGCATAGCATCACTGGAGAGGACTGAAATGCCCATTGGAGGGTCCCCAAGCTCATGTACTGGTGCCCACAGCCAGCTGAGGGTAGAAATGATGAAGGAAGGGGGTGATCATCACCATCCATTACCTGTGATGGCCCTGATGGCTGCCACCTGTCCATAAGTGCAGCTGGCGCCAAGACCCCTTTTCCAAGTATAAATCCAGCCAAAGGAGATCAAGATGCACTCTCCATATGTTATACTCCATGCCTCTGGGACCCACATGTCAGTAGAGGCAAAGGATGAGTCAAGACAAAGGTGAATAAGGCGGTTTAGTCACAGCTCTCCATCACACATCAAAGCATGGAGAAAATGCCACATAGCAATAGCAGCTGAAGTGAACCCTAGCCAATTGCCTATAAAAGAAGATCATAGCAGAAGAAGAAACCCCCCCCCCCCCCCCCTAGTTTTCTGCATTTTTTTCATTATGCTGCTTTGTAACAAAAAAAAAAAAGACATCTCTTAGAAGGTAAAAAAAAATGTACATCAACTATATGGTTTTCTGAGAATAAATTCTTCTTAGCATAAGATTTGACTTTTTCCTTTTCTTTTGGGGTATTTAACAATTCCTTTATTTCTCTCTTGCGTTCTTCTGTCTTTGAGTTTACATACTGCAAAACAACACAAAGGATTGTTCATACACCATGCTCAGATTTCATAGTCTAAGAACTTGTGTCTGAGCGTGGATGTATGGGCAGTTTATCAAATAAAAGTCTCTGGTCCTTCATATGAATAATTGCATGATTAACCATCACCATACCTTTGCTAATGCTCAGATTTCACAGCCTAAGAGCTTGTATCTGGGTGTTGGTGGAGTTCTAAAAAATATACAAAAAAAAGGGAAAACCAGCATCATAACACCCATATCCATGGTTAATTAAGGTTGTCAACCTTGCTGACACCCGAGTTTCACAGCCTAAGAGCTTGTACTTGAGTGTCAGTTGGGCTTAAGGAATGAAGTTTTCAAAGCCAAAATAGGGTCATTACTTGCATGCATTTTCAGCTTCAGCAAATTAAATAAAATTGGGGCATATGGTCAAGCACTTTTCCTTGTCAGTACTCAGGTTTCATCGTCTGAGAACCTGTGCTCGAGTACTGATTAGGTAAAAAAAAAAAAAGAGAGAGAGAAAAGAGCATCATAGTACTTATCTTCATATTTAATAAATGATACTTTCCCCCTTGTCAGCACTCAAAATTCATAATCTGAGAATTTGTATCTGAGTGCTGGTTAGGTTAATAAAATAAGGTCAAGGATTAGAGTAATTAATAGAGTAAAGTGGGGTCCATGGTGTAGAGAAGCCTCAGAAAAGAGAGATATTTATACACAAAAAAAAATACATGTGCATAGAAGATAATAAGGTTTATGAGTACAAAAAAAAAAAGTACACACGAAGCCTGCTTAAAGCATTTTCTAAAAGAAAAAATATATAATAATAATGATGAACAAAGGGTTAAACTGAATAATAGGGTTAAAACAAAAAAAAATAGGGCCAAGAGGTAATTAGGTTAATTATGCTGATAAGAGACATGTACATCCAGATAAAAAATGTAATAAATAATAAAAAGAAAAGAAAGAATATACACATGCACAAGAGGCCCAGGGAATCAGAATATATGAAGACTTTATGCCAATAAAACATACATATATGGGCATCATGATTATTTCATGATATGATAAAAGTGATGATGATAAAAGAGAAAGAAAGGAAAGCAATAACAGTAAGAACAAATACACATATCATGGATTTTATTAACATGTTGGTCAGTTTTACCCTTCCATCAGATAGGGTTGTCATTGATCTTAATCTGTTTGATAGGCTATAACATTGTAAAGTTCAGATAGGTTTCGAGACATATTATTAATATGTGTATAAATAAAAATAAAAAAAATGGCAACAAAAAGGAGGGACTAAGTTGCATAAAAATCATAAGATCAGCTGTGCTCATAGAAGTACAGACATAAAAAAAAAAGAGAGAAAGAGAGAAGTAATAATATTAATGGTAATATACTTAGGAAGCTAAAACATGTATAAAAGGGGCCAGTGTCAATATAGACAGTATATAGTACAGATTTCATGTTAAAACTTAATCATTTTACCTCTCCTGTCCAGGGAAATAATAATAAGTTCTAATAATAAAAAGAAGGGATGAGTGAAAATGATAATAAAGGCCACAGTATAGGGATAGTAACACATATGCACTTATAATGGGAGAGAAAATTCACATTTACTTAAAAGTGCTGACCAATTTTGCACATCTCAGAAATAATAAAAGGGAGTCTTATACAGTAACATGTATATTAAGTTGCTTTGAGCCCAACACATGTTCAAATGCTTATTGTAAAGAAGGGTAGCACAGTCATAATAAATCCACGTTATGTTATTTAATCACACGCGGTTTGGGAAATATATCATGGTAGCAACAAAAATGAAGCTCAATTGTCATAGATCATGAATACATCTTTAAAAGCCCCTCACAGTTTGATCCTGATAAAAACATGGCCCAATTAAGCCTTAATAATTACCCAGTTCATTTGATAAATGTTGTTTAGCCTAAAGATGAAGCTGGTAAAAAAATGATGATGAACAGATAGCACATGATTACAGAAAGTTCTTCTTAATGCAAAGTATGGTTATACAAATATGCTGGCTTTACCATCAAATAAAAAACATACATCTGACATGGCTAAATAGGCATTTTGTTTAAAAAAAAAATATAATAAATGCTTCGCATAATTAGTTGAATAGATAATGCAAGCAACATCAAAGTGATTAATAATGAATCAATCGGGTGACAGTATGTTCAATTGTGCCTTGAGAAAGTTTAATTAACAGTTCGATGTTGGGCTGGAAAAATCATGGTCAATCCCCTTGGAAATGAGGAACGCAATGTAACATAATGCTTCAGAAGGTTGCCCTGATGCTGTATGGTGCAGTTCTCGCCGTCGAGTACCATCAGAATCCATGTCGGCATGACTACTGGAACCATCCAGTCCAGAGCCAAACCCAATTAGTCATGGCTCAAACCCGGAAATTGAAAGCACGATGTGGATGGAAGGGAAAAGGTGGTTCTGTAGCACTTGACCATAGTCGGAATGGTGGACGGAGCTGCAAAGTCAACCATGGATGTCTCCTCTCCGTCGACGAGTCAACAGAAGTGAGAAAGAAAGGAGAAGGCTAAAATCATATGGGATCCTATGTAGCACCGCTCGTGTGAATGAGGATAGAAAGGCTCCTTCAGACATTACGAAGAGGAGGACAACACAGAGAGTCACACGCAGAAAGTTGCAGAAACAAGAAAGAGGCCCCTCCCTCAGTAAAAAAAAAATAAGCCTGGTGCACAAGCCCGGCTGTGAACCAGATAATCACCCTTTTGATTCTCTGTGGAACCTCTTAGTGTAACGAGCCTTGGAAAGCCAAACACAGAACAGCAAAGGGAGTAGCCAACCAGAATTTTCTGAAAATACAGAAATTTCGAAAATACATTAAAAATAGCTAGAAAACTCAGAAAATTCCCATAAAATATCAAAATGTCCAGAAAAATATGAGGAACATTCTCATATGATATTTCAAGTGCAAATTCTCAACCAAAAAAAATTTAAAATTAAAATCATAAAAAAAATGATGATCAATATTAATGGTGCAAAAAAAAAAAACCCAAAAGATGGACCATATTAAAGTGAATAAAAGTGTAAGGAAATAAACCCCTTTGACAGCAGGTACTTCAAAAATGACAAATACATTTGGACAGCAGGTACAATTAAACGGCAATAACCATTAAAGACCAAGAATTATATAAATTCCCGAGGAATCCGGAAATAAGAACAAAACAAATAATTAAAACAAAAAAAGACCATATCAAAATTCAAGTCCCAATTTAGAAAGTTCAAGCTTCAAGGTCAAGTCCGAGAAAGTCAAGTCCTGGCCCAAGATCGAAAACCCCAAACTCAAGTCCAAATCCAAGAAAACCAAAAAATCCAAAACCCAGAAAATCCAAAATCAAATCCAAAAATCCAGAAAATCCAAACTCAAATTAAGTCCAAAATCCAAAAAAATTCAAAATCAAATCCAAAAATCCAGAAAATCCAAACTTAAATCAAATCCAAAACCCAGAAAACTCAAACTCAAATTAAATCCAAAACCCAGAAAACCCAAACCTAAATCTGAAAGCGACACAAATCCAGAAACAACATAAAATCCCAGAACTACAACCCAGGGACTAAACTTTAAACACGTCTGAAAATCAGAATTTTATAGAATTCTAGAACATAAGAAGACCAAAGTTTAAAACGTTCAAAGTGACCAGAATTTCAAAACATGCCTTAATACCAGAGTTCAAAACGTTTTATAACCTAACTCTTGCACGTCACAGGTGATGTCATCATTATCTGTTGGTATTTGGACCGTAATTGGCACTCAAATCATACTCAAAACCTTAAATTACTTGACATTTTGCCTTGTTTTTCCAGGATTCGGCTATGCCGTCGCTTCTTCTCTCTTCTTTACAGGTTTTGATGACTTTTGGCGATATCTGAGCTAGTAGATGGATATCTGGCACTTGCAGCACGCTAGACGACTCATTCCTAGCATTGGAGGCTTACTTCGGATCCCACTTCGGACCAAACTGGCTAGATGACTCATTCCTAGCATTGGAGGCTCCCTTCGGATTCCACTTCGGATCCCACTGCCCACAGTTCGAACCGAACACTCTCCACTTCGGACCGAAGCGTCACCCAGTGACCAGCCTCGACTCTCTCTTCTCTTCGGACCGAACTATCCCTGCTTCGGACCGAACTGGGCGTCGACTCAGCCATTTTGGAAGGTTTTCACATAAGGCAACACCATTATTCGATGGATTTCTTGCCCAGGCGCCCAAACCTCTACTGCAAGCATCTTTCTACGCTATATATAGCCCCTCTCTGCCACAGGAAAGGCTCTCTTGGAACCCTAGCCTCCATACACCTTTCCTACCACTTCTCTCACGCCTAAGCCATCTTTAACCTAATTCGTGAAGCGACAGCAGCAAGAAGAAGGTGACAACCACGTTCTGCAACACCCCACTACCTAGGAGTTAAAAAACAAAGTACAAAAGGAGTATTCGGTTTACTCTCCTTATGTTTTTATCTTTTCTCATGGGCTTGTATCTTTATTTTATTGTTATGATACTTATTGTTTGTTCTATTAATATGTTAGGCTAATTTTATGTTGTCTTAGGATTAAGGTAGTAATTTAGGTTTGGATGTTGTGATAAGACTTGTTATGCTATTTTATATTTTCTGACTTGTTGTTGAATTTAATTGTTATTGCTTGATTTGATCTGTTTGCTTTATTCCTATTAACTTCTAGTTGTACGGCCGCATCTAGTTAAGTCTAAAGTAGGATAAACAATTAAAGAGAAAGTTAAGTACTTGGGATAAACTGTAAACTCGAGAGAGTAAGTTAGTTGACATCAAAAGTGTAGCTTTTAGATAAGTTCAAAAGACATCTAAATATCCCCAAGAAACACGACAACGGTAGTAGATAGGTTAGATCTTTAACCAAAAGTTAAAGTCTAGTCTTTCTATATTGGGTTAGGTTGTGATTTAACCAAGTCCTTGTCCAACTACGCGAAAGCTGAGGTCCAGTGCCTTAGGTTTAAGCCAACAAACCCCAACTTAAAGTATAAATAGTGTACTCAACCTTATTTACGCACCCTTGCTTACTGTCCAGGACGAAGCCAGGTTACTTCGGACCGAACTGGACACAGTTCGGACCGAAGTGAGGCCAGTTCGGACTGGACAGAGAGGCTTTTGATTTGAAAACTTAGGTTTTGGCATGAAAGTGTCTTGTCTAGGTTTTTAGATTCCAAACCAAGGTGAAACCTGAATCCTAAGGCGTCTTTTATCTTGTTAGAAAACCCCAAAATCATCTTTTAGTTTATTTAATTATTTTAGTTAAGTAATTCATCAAAAATACCCAAAAACATCTACTTTATTGCAATTAGTTTGGTTTAGAGTTTGGTTATTTGATTCATTTGGATTTTATTGTCTAGATTTTGAGAAAAAGTAAGTCCGGTACTCATAATCCGTCCTTTGGGTTCGACCCTAAAGCTTTACCCCCTAACGACTAGTGAGGTTGAGTCTTAGGTATAAATTTATTTGATACCGTAGGATTTATTCCTTCATCAAATTGGCGCCGTTGCCGGGGACGGTGTTGATATTGGATCCTTATTCTAGTATCAAGAGACTAGACCTTTTTTTTATTTTATTTTCGACTCACGCTTGTTCCTCGTTGATTTACAGGACTGGCAGGTAAGAGACAAGGAAAACGACCCAACCCCCAACCTCCAGTGAGAAAGTATTTCCTCCGGGGATTGGACAGCGACCCAGAGCAACCTCCAGCCTGCAGTTCGACCCCTACTTCGGTCCGAACAGGTCCAATTCGACCCGAACAGAGCCTCGAACGAGAAGGAACAGGGACAGCGATGGATGCTAACATCGACCTCGAAGCAGAAACTCGCCGATTGGAGCAGCTCAAGCTCCAACTCGAGCAACAGCAGGCCAGGATTGAGCAACAAAGGGCGCGCGTCGAGCGAGAAAAGCAAGACTTTGAAGACGAGAAGCGCAAATGGACCGCCGAAGACGAAAGCATCGGCAACAACTCAGAAGGGGAAGAGGATAACAACTCGGACAAGTCTCTAATGGAGTTCGGGGCCCCTAAAACCAAGGACGTGGCAGGGCCGGTTGTCGTTCCAGGGATCGACGCCAACAACATGCAAATCGCGCCCGCTCGCGTCGCCCTAGTACAACAAAGCCCGTTTTACGGAAATGAGCACGAGGATCCCCATTCTCATCTTCAAGCTTTTACTGATTGCACTAGATTAATTAAGATTAATGGAGTTCCTCAACAGGCGGTTAGGCTTTTGTTGTTTAGGTTTACACTTAAAGACCGGGCCTACAAATGGTATAAAACTTTGGAAAAGGGGTCTATAAGGAGTTGGGATGTTATGGCACAAACCTTTTTGGATAGGTACTTCTCTAGTGATAGGGCCGACACAATTAGGAGAGAGATCCATAATTTCCACCAAAAAGATGACGAGTGTATGAGAGACGCTTCTTGTCCACACCATGGGATTCAAGAGTGGTTGGTTCTCAAGTCTTTTTACAATGGTCTTTATGATAATGTCAAGATTAATCTCGATTCTCTCTCAGGTGGGAGTTTCCAAAGGTTGAGCGCCGCACAAGCAAGGGATGTGGTCGACAATTGTGCAAAGCAGTACACTTGGTATCATGTTGTGAACGCTCGTCGCTCGGGGCACAAACAACAAGTGCAAGAGATCTCCACACGAGATGCAAGGATAGCTCAACTTGAAGAAGAATTGGCCGCCTTTCAATCCTCTCAAGGATCTCATCTACACTCGACCTTATGCGGAGCTTGCGGTGAAGAAGGGCATAAATCTCCTGACTGCCCTCTTGCTCAAAACGACTCCGGGGCCCATGTCCACTCCATCAACAATGGGCCCTCTTATTTTCCAAGAAACCACTTCACCCGTAGCTATTCGCTACAAGAGGGGGAGCAAAAGGATTGGGAACTCATGAACAATCCCGAGTTTAAAGACAATATTCAAAATGCCTCCTTTAATAGGCCCTTTGCCCCAAAGTACCAGTACAAAAATAACAACCAGCCCAACATGTTTAAAAATGCCCAATTCAATGACAATAATCGTGAACAGCCCAAAAAGTCTATTTATAATAGAGAGGGTATTCCAATTGTTGTCCAGAATTTTATGCACGAGCAAGGGAAGTTTAATCAAGATATGGCCGAGAGTTTGGATAAACTCAAGGCTAATGCAGGTACTTTGGAGAGGTTGGAGCGCATGATGGAAGTGCATCTCTCAAGGCAACAAGGAAAGCTGCCCGGACAACCAGAAGTGAACCCCAATGCGGAGTGCAAAGCCCTGCACGTACTGAGGAGTGGCCGCGAGTACGAAGACCCACCCATGCCTGCAAACGAAGACGCACCACTCTCTGTCCGGTCCGACTTGCCTCTTGTTCGGTCTGAAGTTACACACCATGAGGCCGAAGCGACGCCTGTCCGGTCCGAAGCAATACCAGTTCGGTCCGAACCAATACCAGTTCGGTCCGAACCAGAGGCCAACTTTGAGGATGCGCCGGTCTTGGAGCAGTTAATTCCATACCCTCCACTCCAGAAGCCCACTAGTGCATCAGGAACGCCGTTGGAGGCAGAGAAAGTCAGTGAGGCAACACCACCACACACAGTTCGGTCCGAATCACACCTGGTTCGGTCCGGACAGAAGGCAAACCAGGCACCAGTGAAGGGAAATGCCAAGGAAAAAGGGAAGGAATCGACTCCGGATCAGACCTATCGACCCCCTGTACCTTTCCCCCAGAGACTTGTCAAGTCCAAGGAAGAAGCCCAGTTCAGAATCTTCTGGGAGATTCTCAAGGATTTGAAGATCACAATTCCATTCACGGATGCCGTACTACATGTCCCAATCTATGCCAAATTTCTGAAAGAGCTATGCACCGGAAAGAGATCCATTGAAGAGCTCAAAACAGTGGCCCTAAATCGCCAATGCAGTAAAGCCTTGTTGAGCAAGATGCCCCCAAAATTAGAAGACCCGGGTAGATTTGTTCTTCCTTGCATAATTGGTAATGCTATAATCAAACAAGCTCTATATGACATGGGTGCGAGTGTTAGTCTCATGCCGAAATCGGTTTTTGAGAAAGTTGGATTTGGAGACCTTTCCCCCACTAGTATAACATTGAGACTTGCCGATTCCTCAGTTCGTTTGCCAATGGGGGAGTTCAGGGACGTACCCGTTCAGGTGGGTAAGTTTTTTGTACCAGCGGATTTTGTGATAGTAGACATGGAAGAGGACGAGGAGGTGCCCATCATTTTGGGGCGCCCCTTCCTAAGAACTGCCGGTATAGCAATGGATGCCCGAGACGGGACAATTCTGGTAAGAGTGGGGAGGAGCAACTCTTGTTCTCAATTGATCATGCCATGAAATGCCCCTCCTCATCCTATACATGCTTTATGATCGAGGGTGTGCCCGAGATTGAAGATTCCCTCGAAGACCAGTACCGAGATGCCCTTGAGTCATACCAATCCTTCCTCTGGGATGTACAAGAGTCAATTGGGGTACTGGAGACCCTGGAAGAGGTGACAGAGGACGAAGACGACGAAGAGGAGGGCCCTTCGACCCATAATTCGGACCGAAGCATGTTCAATCCGATCCGATGTGAAGTCCGAATTGAAGAGATCGATGAAGCAGAGGACCCTTCGACCCCTGATTCGGACCGAAGCAAATACAGTTCGGTCCGAATTGAAGAAATTGATGAAGTGCTGGCCATCGAACCCTTGTTCGATCCGAAACCTCTCAGTTCGGACCGCACAGAGGCCCCAAAAATCGAGCTCAAGCCCCTTCCGGCGACCCTCAGGTATGAATACCTCGGTCCAGATCAAACCTTTCCTGTTATTATTAACTCTGAGCTAGATGTAGGTCAAACGGAGAGGCTTTTGACGGTCTTGAAGACACACAAGGGTGCAATTGGGTACTCCATTGACGACTTGAAGGGTATCGATCCCGCCATTTGCACCTATAGGATCTTGTTGGAGGACGACCACAAGTCCTCGAGAGAGACGCAACGGAGACTCAACCCGAACCTCAAGGAAGTAGTGCGGAAAGAGGTGCAGAAACTCCATGATGCGGGCATCATCTACATGATTTCCGACAGCAAGTGGGTGAGCCCGGTGCATGTGGTCCCAAAAAAGGGTGGTACGACAGTGATTAAGAATGATAAGGACGAGTTGATTCAAACAAGGATGGTAACTGGGTGGCGGATGTGCATCGACTACCGCAAGCTCAATGCGGCGACTCGAAAGGATCACTTCCCTCTCCCTTTTGTTGACCAATTACTTGAGAGACTTGCAAATCATACTTATTTTTGTTATTTAGATGGTTATTCCGGTTTCTTTCAAATACCAATCCATCCAAATGACCAAGATAAGACCACATTTACTTGTCCTTATGGTACCTTTGCCTATAAAAGAATGCCCTTTGGTCTTTGCAACGCACTTGCAACCTTCCAACGTGCCATGATGGCTATCTTTTCTGATTTTATTGAAAAAGAAATGGAAGTATTTATGGATGATTTTTCCGTATATGGTACTTGTTTTGATTCATGTCTTGCTAACCTTGCCAAAGTTTTGCAGCGTTGCGAGGAGGTTAACTTGGTGTTGAATTGGGAAAAGTGCCATTTTATGGTGCAAGAACGCGTGGTACTCGGCCATGTGGTGACATCTCGTGGAATAGAAGTTGGCAAGGCCAAGGTTGAAGTCATCGAGAAGCTCGGAGTGCCCAAAAATGTCAAGGACGTGCGAAGTTTCCTAGGACATGCCGGATTCTACCGCCGTTTCATTAAAGTTCAAAAATTGCCAAACCCTTAAGCAATCTTCTTGTTAAGGACAATGATTTCATTATTGACGATGATTGTTTGCGTGCCTTTGACAGGTTGAAAGAGGCTCTCATCTCCGCACCAATATTACAACCGCCGGATTGGTCACAACCATTCGAGCTCATGTGTGATGCAAGTGATTATGCGGTTGGGGCAGTGCTAGGGCAGCGCAAGGACAAGAAGCCGGTAGCCATCTATTACGCAAGCAAGGTCCTTGACCCCGCCCAAGCTAACTACACAACCACCGAGAAGGAGCTCCTTGCCATTGTCTTTGCACTCGACAAATTCAGATCCTACCTTGTAGGCTCAAAAGTGATCGTCTACACCGACCACGCAGCAATAAGATACCTTTTGAGAAAGAAGGATGCCAAGCCACGTCTCCTTAGATGGATCCTTCTCCTCCAAGAGTTCGACCTCGAGATCAAGGACAAAAAGGGAACAGAGAATTCCGTGGCTGATCATCTGTCTCGCATGCACTGGGAGGAAGAAGGCAACAAGATCCCAATAGATGACTCATTTCCAGATGAGAAGCTGATGAAGATCGACCTCTGTCCGGACCGAACAGACCTTGGTTCGGACCGAATTGACGCCCTGGAAGACCCCTGGACACGCCTGGCCATGCATCTCCTGTCAGTCGAAGCTGATTCGGACCGAAATGCCCTCAATTCGGACCGAAGTGAACCCATTTCGGATCGGACAAAGCCTCTCCAGTTCAGCAGGCAGCCGCCCTGGTATGCCGATCTGGCGAATTACCTTGCAAGTGGGGCCCTACCTCCAGAGATGAGTTGGCAGGAGAAGAAGAAGCTCAAGACGGATGCCAAGTACTATTTCTGGGAAGATCCCTACCTCTTTAAGATTGGGATAGACAACATCTTTAGGCGTTACGTACCTTTCGAGGATACCCGGTCGATTCTTGCTAGTTGCCACTCCTCTGTCTATGGAGGCCATGCGTCCACATCAAAGACTGCTGCCAAGGTACTCCAATCTGGTCTCTTTTGGCCCACTCTTTTCAAAGATGCCCGTGAGTTTGTATTGTCATGCGATCAGTGCCAAAGGTCGGGCAACATCTCAAAGAGGAACGAGATGCCCCAAAATCCTATTTTAGAAGTTGAGTTGTTTGATGTTTGGGGTGTTGATTACATGGGCCCGTTTCCTAGCTCTCATGGGTACCAATTCATTTTAGTGGCTGTTGATTATGTGTCAAAATGGGTCGAGGCTATCCCATGTAAAGCGGCAGATTCGAGTTCGGTTATTAGGCTTTTCTCTAAGATAATCTTCCCCCGGTTCGGTGTTCCACGAGCGGTGATAAGCGATGGGGGGAAGCACTTTATAAACCGGAATTTTGATGGGCTCTTGACTCACAAGGTTGCAACCGCCTACCATCCTCAAACAAGAGGGCAAGTGGAGATCTCAAATAGAGAGATTAAAAGCATTTTGGAGAAGACGGCGGCTAGAACTCGCAAGGATTGGGCCAACAAGCTAGATGATGCACTTTGGGCCTACCGCACCGCCTTCAAGACTCCTATTGGGATGAGTCCTTTCAAGCTTGTTTATGGTAAGTCATGCCATCTTCCGGTTGAAATCGAGCACAAAGCATATTGGGCAACCCGCGCAATCAACATGAACTTGCTTAAGGCCGGAGAAAAGCGCATCCTTGACTTGCACGAATTGGAGGAGGTACGCTTAACTTCCTATGAAAATGCCAAATTATATAAGGAGAAAACAAAATTTGTGCATGACAGGTTGATATCAAGAAGAGAATTTGAGGTGGGCGACTTGGTGCTTCTATTCAACTCGCGACTCAAGCTCTTCCCTGGCAAGTTAAAGTCTAGATGGTCGGGACCATTCCGAGTAGTGAAGACATATCCTTTTGGTGCCGTTGATATATGTGACAAGGGCCAGGAACCATTTAAAGTCAACGGGCAGCGCTTGAAGCGGTACATTGCCAATGAGAAGATAGGAAAAGCGCTCGTGGTCCCACTTCGCGAGCCCGACTCGAGCACAAACTAAACAAAAGGTGGTCAAGCTAGTGACCTAAAACAAGCGCTTCTTGGGAGGCAACCCAAGGGTTTCTCTTTCTTATTTCATTATGTTTTGATGTTACGTTTTTCGAAAAAAAATAATAATAAAAAAATATATATATAAAACAAAATAATTATAAAAATTCTTGACGAGGGTTTATCGATAGGGTCAGATGGACGATAGATGCAAGCTGTGCTAGAGCACCATGGGTAACTCCACCCCCGTTCGACCTCATACGGACTGCATCAATGACCAAGAAGAAGATTTGAGCCAACCTGGAAGACGAGAGATGGACTAAGGCATGAATTTGCAAGCTGAGCAAGCAACCCGACTCTCTGTGCGGTCCGAATTGACATGATTCGGTCCGGACTGACTGGGGAAACACCAGCCATCGACTGCTGGTTCGATCCGAAGGGGCAGACACTGCCAAGAGATTAGATGGCTATGGATTCGGTTCGAAGTGCTGCTTGTTCGGTACGAAGCATTGTTGGTTCGATCCGAAGGGGAAGGCACCGCCAGGAGATGAGAAGGCTGCTAATTCGGTCCGAAGTACTTCTGGTTCGGTCTGAAGTGGAAGGTAATGGGCCAGATTTCAAACTATTTGTTTTGGGCTGACTTAATTTCAATTGCAGGGCCCACTTTCAATTAAATGGACGCCTCCATTCCTGACCCAACCGTTTCCTCCCTATAATCGCGCCTTTTCCCACTCCTTTCTCTCCCAAACGACGCCTCTACCTTCTCCCTTTCGTTGCCTACTTCTCCAAGCAGAATCAAAAGCCCTAGAACCCCTCTCTCTCATTTCTTTACCATTCCCACAGATCTGACTACCGATTTGCTCTCCTCTCTGCCCTCTTGCACGTGCTACCCTCAGAATCTCAAGCAAGGCCCTCTCCACGACGGGTTTTTCTCGACACGAGGCACGAAGTTTGAGTCGAACTTCTCGGTTTCTCCATCTCTCTCGACTAAGAGCACTCTAAGGGGTTCTCCATTGCCCTTTGGAGTGTTTAAGAGAGTTGCTCGAAGGTTTGGTGAAGGGTGGGCCCACTCCTCTCCACTCGCCGTCGGCTCACAACAAGGGAGGCCCTCCTTGCCTCCTCACTGCCCCCAGCGCCTCTCCTTCGACCAAAGACCACTACACCGCCAAGAGGATCACTGCCAAGGCACTGCCCCACACTCTCTCTTCAAGCCCTCGGTTCTTAGAAGTTTCCAAAGGTTTCCCCTTTCTTTTCTCTCTCCAATTTGCCTAGTTATTGCTTACTTTTGCTTGAGGGTGCATTTTAGGGGGTTGTACCAGTGATTTGGGTCAAAGTCGTACCAGTACAAGGGATTTTTACCAGAACAAGGCCTTTGTCCGGTCCAAAGTAGGTCTGATTCGGTCCGAAGTGCACTGTGTCTCAGCCAAAAACCTCAGCCCTTGCCCCCGTTCGGTCCGAACTGCTCTTAGTTCGACCCGGACAGACCCTGCACCAGTGCCGAAACCTTGCCCCATGACTTCGGTTCGGTCCGAATTGGTCTCAATTCGACCCGGACAGACCCTTGACACAGCGAAAACCAACCCTAACTGACCCAACTTCATGGATTCTACTCGCACCACCCGTGCACAGGCCAGGGCAGCTGCTGAGGCGGCTCAAGGTGAGCAGGCACCAGCCAATGCACCAGCCAACGAGCCACCGGTTGATCCGGACTTTGCTTACAACCCCGAGGCTGCCAAGTATGAAAAGAAGGCACATTTCGATATGCCTTGGAACTACATGTTCCAAAATTACTTAAAGATAGGGCAGAGGGAATTCCAGCACACGAGGTTCATGGATGCAACCACACTTGAAAGATTAGGGGTAGCGGAGCAATTTTTTGAGCTTTCTGGTAAGGTTGGGCTCACTCCCCACTTCTGGAACTTGAGGGATGTTGCGTATCAAGGCCTCACAAAAGAATTTCTCTCCTCCTTGAGGGTCTTAGAAGCAGATGGGCGGGACTACATCATGTTTCGCCTAGGAAACAAAACTCATAAGGCATGGTTGGATGAGGTAGCTCAAGTTTATGGATTGACATATGAAGGGATTGAGGATTTCACGTGGACACGGCCCCCGGGCCCCCATATGAACAAGGATAATATGTGGACCCTTTTGTGTGGGAAGGGGAAGAAATACCAATCCCGAAATGTAGTGCACCCGACCCTTAGGATCCTTCTACGCGGAATTGCCGCAACGATGTTTGCACGGGGCGAGACGGTAAATATTGCTAGTGAGAAAGAGATTGCGCTCATGTGGCATATGCTTCAACCCGAACCGGAGAAGGTGAATGTGATGAAGTTGATGGTGAATCATTGGATTTACCAAAGGGACTTGCCCAATGCGACGAGTGCTATTACCATGGGCTCTTTTGTGACCCTTCTCGCCAAGCGCATACCCACTCGTATCCCTCGAGAGAGTCTTTGCAAGGGGTACACTTATTATGATGATGTGCAATTCCGGCAAGCCCGGTTTATCAAAATTTGCCACACCGGTGCCGATCTTTTTGAGAAGTATCGTTGGGAGAGAGAGGATGGGACTAATTTTTATCTCCCGTACCCGCACAAGGTTGATGTCACCGACCCCGACACTTGGTTAGTCCCAAAGGACTATGTGGCTTCTAGAGCACCGCAACAGCGGTTGGGAGCCGATGCGACGGGCCCATCTCAAGCAGAAGCAAATGTGGCAAGTCCAATCCCCATGGAGACGGATGTGGCGGGCCCCTCTTACCATTTTAGCGATGCATCCGAGGCCCCTCAATGGGCCAAGGAATTAATGGGGATGATGGGTGATCTTACCAAGCTCACCATGGACACGAGGGATGAAGTGAGGAAGAGTGTGGAGAGGCAAGACGAGCACGGCATGCATATTAGTCGCCTCTCCAACGAATTCATGCAATTTGGCCAACGCCTTGATGATGTGGCCAATATGACATATGATAACAACTTCCTCAACTATGGGTATTGGCCTGGTGGCGACGACGACCCCAATTTGCACTCACTAGCCCACTTTTCTGGCAGCCATGCACCGGCGGGGCCCCATCCTTGGCAAGAGCACCCACCACCGCCCCAACCGGCTAACTCGGACCCCGCCTTCTACCCCTACCTCGCCAACCAATTCGTGGTCCAGCAGCCGCAGTCCGGGCCGGATGCATATTTCGACATTTTCCCCTCCTACGACTCAGAATTCTACCAAGGAGGCCCCTCCGGGGGCTTCGACCCTTCCCATTGATGAGGTACGTTCCCTTTTTCTCCTATTTAAGTTTTCTGTGAACAAATGCCTTGGGGACAATGCTTAATTCAAGTTTGGGGGGACATATAGGAGAAAAAGTGATTTTTGGGGGGAGGTTGGATGAAAGTTGAATTTTGGACGTTTTTTTTCAATTTTGCACACTCTCTGTCTGCTCCGAAGTGACTTACTTCGAACCGAAGTGGATGTTGGGATGAAACACAAACCCTCAGCACCTTGATTCGGACCGAACTGGATCCACTTCGGACCGAAGTGACTGCTGGGATGAACCCATCACGCAACACTTCAGTCCGGACCAAACTGAACTGGTTCGGACCGGACAGAGGCTCTCAGGTGATGGATTTTGAGCAGTTTGCCTAGTTCTTTGTTGGAAATTAATTGTTTGTGCCTAGACTTCTCTTCTCTTCTCTTCTCCTCTCTCCTTTTCAAATCCACACCAGATGAATTGTCTTTAGGTTAGCTAATTTTCCTCTCAAGGTACTTTAAAAATGTCTAGACATTAATTAGTTGAATTTTGCTCCGATGGACTAAAATGAAGTTGTTTCCAAGAGATAGGACTCGAAAGGGTTGTTTAGAACTTGCCAAATCTTGTAAGTCAGTTCTCATAAGTTTTCACCGAGTGAACGAATTTGTATTTTGCAAACTTTTGTTAAAAAGACTTTTATCAAAATTGGAAATTTTAGGATGAATCTTGACTTGTGGAAATTGTTTTTAACCGCTTGAATCACCAACGAGCAAACTTTAATTGGATAAAACTTAAATAGTTGCGAAAATGAGGGTGCGAAGGGACTTTAATCAATCCAAATTAAGAAATGATAACGGGTGTCACTAGGAGCCCTGGCCCAAGCGTACCGTGGCCTTGGTCGTATGACAACTTGTTTGATCTTCCACAAATAATGGGAGAAAAGATTACGGAAATTGCTAGGAGCCCTGGCCCAAGTGTACCGTGGCCTTGGTCGTGCATTTATCTGTTTGATCTCCCCAGTATGTCATGTGCTGGTAGCCCAAACTAAGTCCCAATAGCATAAAACTCTAAGTGATGTAAATCACCGCGACTCGACTTGCACAATCAAAATTGGTGAAAATGAAAAGGAATTTGTCTTGAGTTAGATTCATTTTAAAATTTTCGGCTTTAATAAATTTTCTTTACAAATTTTTGAGGAATATGGAAACGAACGGGTGATTGAAATTGAGTTTGCTTTGGTTTAACAAGAGAGAAACTAGAGTCCTTGACTTAGAAAACACTTCACTAGGACCAAGAGAAGCAAGATTCCACTATTTGAACACTAGACTTAGTCCTTGAGATTGAATTTTAACTAGCTTGTCTATTGGTATTTGGACCGTAATTGGCACTCAAATCATACTCAAAACATTAAATTACTTGACATTTTGCCTTGTTTTTCCAGGATTCGGCTATGCCGTCGCTTCTTCTCTCTTCTTTACAGGTTTTGATGACTTTTGGCGATATCTGGGCTAGTAGATGGATATCTGGCACTTGCAGCACGCTAGACGACTCATTCCTAGCATTGGAGGCTTACTTCGGATCCCACTTCGGACCAAACTGGCTAGATGACTCATTCCTAGCATTGGAGGCTCCCTTCGGATTCCACTTCGGATCCCACTGCCCACAGTTCGGACCGAACACTCTCCACTTCGGACCGAAGCGTCACCCAGTGACCAGCCTCGACTCTCTCTTCTCTTCGGACCGAACTATCCCTGCTTCGGACCGAACTGGGCGCCGACTCAGCCATTTTGGAAGGTTTTCACATAAGGCAACACCATTATTCGATGGATTTCTTGCCCAGGCGCCCAAACCTCTACTGCAAGCATCTTTCTACGCTATATATAGCCCCTCTCTGCCACAAGAAAGGCTCTCTTGGAACCCTAGCCTCCATACACCTTTCCTACCACTTCTCTCACGCCTAAGCCATCTTTAACCTAATTCGTGAAGCGACAGCAGCAAGAAGAAGGTGACAACCACGTTCTGCAACACCCCACTACCTAGGAGTTAGAAGACAAAGTACAAAAGGAGTATTCGGTTTACTCTCCTTATGTTTTTATCTTTTCTCATGGGCTTGTATCTTTATTTTATTGTTATGATACTTGTTGTTTGTTCTATTAATATGTTAGGCTAATTTTATGTTGTCTTAGGATTAAGGTAGTAATTTAGGTTTGGATGTTGTGATAAGACTTGTTATGCTATTTTATATTTTCTGACTTGTTGTTGAATTTAATTGTTATTGCTTGATTTGATCTGTTTGCTTTATTCCTATTAACTTCTAGTTGTACGGCCGCATCTAGTTAAGTCTAAAGTAGGATAAACAATTAAAGAGAAAGTTAAGTACTTGGGATAAACTGTAAACTCGAGAGAGTAAGTTAGTTGACATCAAAAGTGTAGCTTTTAGATAAGTTCAAAAGACATCTAAATATCCCCAAGAAACACGACAACGGTAGTAGATAGGTTAGATCCTTAACCAAAAGTTAAAGTCTAGTCTTTCTATATTGGGTTAGGTTGTGATTTAACCAAGTCCTTGTCCAACTACGCGAAAGCTGAGGTCCAGTGCCTTAGGTTTAAGCCAACAAACCCCAACTTAAAGTATAAATAGTGTACTCAACCTTATTTACGCACCCTTGCTTACTGTCCAGGACGAAGCCAGGTTACTTCGGACCGGACAGAGAGGCTTTTGATTTGAAAACTTAGGTTTTGGCATGAAAGTGTCTTGTCTAGGTTTTTAGATTCCAAACCAAGGTGAAACCTGAATCCTAAGGCGTCTTTTATCTTGTTAGAAAACCCCAAAATCATCTTTTAGTTTATTTAATTATTTTAGTTAAGTAATTCATCAAAAATACCCAAAAACATCTACTTTATTGCAATTAGTTTGGTTTAGAGTTTGGTTATTTGATTCATTTGGATTTTATTGTCTAGATTTTGAGAAAAAGTAAGTCCGGTACTCATAATCCGTCCTTTGGGTTCGACCCTAAAGCTTTACCCCCTAACGACTAGTGAGGTTGAGTCTTAGGTATAAATTTATTTGATACCGTAGGATTTATTCCTTCATCAACAGGGCCAGAAATTCGACACGTCAATAGTTGACCAGAATCGACACACGTTCAAAGACCGGAACCTCTACATGCTCAAATGCCTGAGTCTCTAGAAACGTCTAATAACCTTGGTTTTAACACGTCAACAAACAGACCAAAGTTTTAAACACGTTGATAAATTGAAGTTTTAAAATAATTAAAGCTTTAATACGATTTGAATACCGAAATTTTACACGTCTATGTCTGTCCTCTTTGAGCTTACAGTGCATATAGTTTAAAGAGAACAAAACAAAAATTGTCAAATAATTAAAAATAGGGTTAAACTTGGGTTAATTGATAATCACCTGGGACCAAACTCCAGAAATCTTGGGACTTTAAATGTAAACTAAATTCCTTTGCATCATGTTTTGCATCACACCATCTGCTCCGTTCATGTCATCATTTGTATACATTCTTTTAATGTTAAGTTAAGTGTCTTTCGGTAAAATACTGGAAAGCTGACGGTTATGCCTAATCCATTGACTATCCCGATCTAGAGGTACTCTTGACTTGGTTCAGAGGTAATTAACAGTAGGGGCTTGCGCCTACTGGAAAAAAGGACCTGCAGTAAATAATCAAACTCTCGAGAGGTTCGAAACCACGTCAGTACTCCCATTCCTTTCAAGTGGGTGCCGATGTCTGAGTTTTGAAATGATCGAGGGGTATCTTGTCCGCAATATCTTTTTCTCCCGCGGAAGCATCCGGTCATTTCCCCCTTCCGAGGATCAGGGTCCAAAAAGGTGCGAGACACTTGTTAATTATCAAGACTATGGACATTTTCGATTTATTATTGTCATTTATTATTAAATGAAATACAGTGATCCACAATTCAGATCCTCAATCTGAATGAACTGTCAATAATGAAATCTAGGAACAAATGATCAAATATCATCAATCATATAAACTAAATATAAAATCATCAAATGATTGGCTTGAATGACATAACTCTAACATCCCATTTATTCGTGAACAACTTGTTCACCCACCCTTCCAAACATACCATAGTGGCCTACTACACGACTTGCAATTGAACACGTCAAACCTCGAATCCACGTATGTAAAAACATGTAACGCAAAAAATTTCGAGCCACACGAACTTTATGTAAATGTTTAGAAACTAATTACCAATGGATATAAAAAGAGACATTTATAGCAATACATATATACTATGATAAACAATATTAGCAATTCCAATATTGACAAATATAATTCATCATGCAGTTCTAACCAAAAAAAAAAAAAAAATACAATTCATGCAATATAATGAGCTCCACAATTTATTCAATGGGCGGACTGAAAATTATATTTTTTGGATGTGTTTGAAAACAATTTTTCTTTTCCGGTTCTGCTGAATCGAAATTCGTTTTTTACAGGTTTCAAAAAAATTGAATTTTTTTTCTTGATTCGAGTGATCGTAACTCCTTTTTTCTTATATTTCAAGAAACTAATGTTTTTTCTCGATTCGACTATACTGAAACTCGTGTTTCTCGAGATTTCATAAAAATGTGTCCCCCGCTCCTCCCCTCTAATCGACTGAATCGAAACTCATGATTTAAAAAAAAATGTTTCAAAAAATTCAATCTTGTTCTCCAACTATATCTATCAGTCGCTGCTCCGCCGCGACACATAATTTTGTTTCCTAGAGAAATAATAGTTTCGAATTTGTTAGTTTATCTAACTTGATGGTGCTAAAGAAATAGAAGACAACGTATAAAATTGCGCAAAATATATTTTCATATTTTTTTTTATGTTATGTTGTTAGATATGTAATGGTAGAATAGAGCTCGAAATTTTCTTTATAATTTTTGAGAAACATTTTATGCGGAGTAATACTTCATCTCAATTGTTAATGAGGGGTATGTATCAATTTTCTTTTAGTCGTTAAATATAATTTTCATCTAGGAATGTTATTTTTTATATAAATTTTTCAGTTTGGTCGGGGATGGAGGGGTGATATTTTTCAGTTTGGATTGTGTCTGTGAAATCTAAATATTTTTAGTGTTCTATACACTATTTATATATTTATCTTGGCAAACTATTTTAAATCGAGAATATATCTTCTACTGTAGTCATGGACCAAAAGTACTAAATATGAAATTTGCTCATAATAAGCGGTGTGGTAAGTTCAAATATTATGATTTACATAGTTGAGTGAAATGTAACAAATTATGAAGATGTTAGGACAACATTTGAGACAAAGGAAAGTAAATTATAAAAAGAAAAGAAAAGAAAATATCAATTGTGCTTGGGCTAAACAACGGGAAGATCAATCAAGCCGGTAAACCAAACTAAACTAATAAAGGACCCTCACTTAATAATAATAATAATAATAATAATAATAATAATAATAATAATAATAATAATAAAACACCCCATCCAATGGTGAATGTCAAGGGAAGCTTAGAACAGCCCAATTCATCAGGGCCAAACTAAAATTTAAGGGAAGCAAGCTTGATGGGACCATCATAAATATTTTGAACTCATTTATTATTATTATTTTTATTACTATGGAGGAAAGACAAAAAAAAAAAATGTTGGGATTATTTTTTCCATAGAGCTATCGCATAATTTAAGGAAATAATAAAACGTACGAGCACCCACAAAGTTCAAGAAGCAAGATCAAATAGTGCACATGTAGACTATTAAATTTAGAAACACGTTCATACAAAAACCATTCATCTCAATTGTCCTTGCAATGCAATTCATGTGATCAAATATATAGCGAATTTTATTAACAATAAAAATCAACTTACAGTCATTCAAATGTCTACTTTCAAATTGTACACATTAAATCCCAATAATTGTTGGCAATATAGAAATAGAGGCAGCACATATAGTATTCAATACACCACTAATGGTGCATGACCACCTCACACCATTGGCACAATTGGTCCAGGAAAACAAAGCACACCGATTTCACCTAATTTTAAAAAAAGGAAGAGACCTCTCCCTCCCATATTTCTCTTAGAAACTCCAACTGTTGAACCCCAACAAAACGGATCAGATAAAGGTACAAAATGGTCACAAAAGTACCCACCATACTAAAGACCATACAAAGACGCACCGGAAAACAAAACCATGTAATCTACTATTCATCTATCGTTGAGAATATATGGTTTTTTAAATTCGGCCGAACCAAACTCGCTTTTATTGAGGTTTGAAAAACTTGAGTCTTTTTCTTCTTATTCGGCCCCAAGTCGGCCTTACTGAAACTCATTTTTATGAGGTTTCAACAAACAACAATTTTCCTCCAGTTCGACCAAATCGAAACTCTTTTTTTTCCTCTAGACGGCCAAATAGAAACTCAATTTCTTGAGGTTTAAAAAAAAAAAAAAAATTTCGATGGTTCGACCGAACCAAATCTCAATTTCTCGACATTTCAAAAAATTAAATTTTGTTCCACGGTTTAACCATACTGAATGTTTTTTTCGAGATTTAAAAAACTGAATTTTTTCGGTCCGGTTCGGTTCAAACCGAAACTCCAAAAAAAAAATAATAATAAAAAATAATTCAGCTACCTAGCTAGGCCTAGTGTAGATTGATTCCCCGTCATTGCAATGCTGCTATATATCTTGCTTGTGAAGGCTATTGATAATAGATACAATCATTAATTAACGTGTTAAAAATTAGAACACTAACTAAATTATATAAAATAATAAAATTTGAGTATAAAAGTTACAAATTGAAGAGTATAAATCGTTAGACATTAGACGAAAACGTTAGTAACTTTTATACTGATCTTCAATGGTTTTATTTAGACATTATGATGGTATTCAATAGACGTTTATTTTCATCAAAATTAATTCCGATTTCTTTAGTGAAGATTTGTGTAAAATGAATCACACCTTTTAGTAAAGATGTGTAAATGAATCACACCATTTAATCGAAAATTAATGAGGTATTTATAATACTCTAGGACAACTTTTGGATCAAATATATTGAATCTAGTCAATCAAATTTTGATGTAACCTTAGTTAATTTAATTAAACGAATTTAATTAACAATTAATGATATAATGTGTCCTATTTAAAAAGAACTCCAACAATTGAACCCATAAAAATGTTGTCAAAAGGAAGAAAGGATGCCACTTTTTGTTTCCTCGGTTTTCCTCCTTTGAATTAGTGGCTATACATAGATAAGCACCAATAAGTGTCCCTGTCGTACCATTTATATTGGTAGATGGAACCGAAGTCAACAGTGAGCAACTCTCACATCTTTTTTACTGTTTAGTGTTTACCTTACCCCCACTAATTAATTGGGACAAAATACAAACAGACTCTCAAAATCCCAATTTACTAGTTTAATTATCAATCAATCGCTTGCTATCTTTGATTCAGTTTTTCCCCTACAAAGAAACGATTTCTGATTTCTTGTTCTAATTATTATACAAATCAGTCTTACTTAAACAATACCATTTTTAATTGGTAAGGTACATCATAAGATAAAGAGGAACAATCAACCATCTTATATAATTCCCAATTTGCAATTGCTATGCCAGATAATTGGACAGCCACAATAATTTCTCATTTTCACATTTCTTCCATCCAAAACTATCTATCTAAGGAAAAAAATAAAAACATTAGAGCAAGCAAATCCTAAAGCAAAATTATGAATTTAAAAGACACATCACTGAGATCACTAACTCCAATGTACTGAACCATAACAGAAATGAGGCACTCATCCAGCTCTCTCACTAGTATCAGTAATCAGTGGGTGTTTGCAAAGGTGTAGAGCACAATGGCAGCATAAATAAACAGTCCGGCAGGGACAAGTGTAACAAGAGGCACGACAGCTCCGAGGGCAGCGCCGCTACATGAAATGCGGCCGAGACGCACCTGAACCACATTGACAAGTGCCAACATAAGAAAGAAACACGCAAACACCGAACTCGTGGCACAGGCAATGATCCCACCGCGCAGACCGATACGGTTGATTCGGGCAGCAGAGGCGCGACCGGGACGGGGCACGGTGCGGATAGCCTGTTTAAGGCAGAGCGCGACGAGGCTGGAGAAGAGGAAACATGCAAATGCCAGCACGTGGAACGATACCAGGTCCGACTCTGCCCGGTCTCCCGCGGCACATTCCGGAGCGAAGAGTGTCGTGGATCCGTTCGATGGGGTCCACGCCAGCCCCACGAAGGCTGCTAAAGTGAATAGCGAGTTCACATTCACGATCCCGTCTAGCGCCGTTATGCTGATGCTCGTACCACCGCCATTGTCTGACATTCTCTCTCGCTCACTTGGTATTCTCTCTCTCTCTCTATTTGTCTGCTCACTAAAGTACTGATCTCAATCAATTAATCGATCGATCAATAATTAATGAAGATTGAAGAACACGCTAGCAAGTACCAAGACAAGAGGCAAGAAGAGCTGCCGTGTGGGGGCGACGGATCTACTCTGTCTATCGTCTCTTTTTTACTTTTTGGTAAAGCTGTAAATGTAAATGGGAACCCACCCGGCCACCGCCAGCGCCAGTAAGTCTATTGTAATATTGTTTTTGTTTGATAGTCAGTGTTTGCTGTTCGGGGATTCTTTACCGGCCCAACTCTGACTCGAGCTGATTATTACCATGAGCCCAATCATTAAAACCTACTCCAAGCCTAACCTAATCATTCTGAGCTAATTCAACCAAAAATCATTTGTCCATAAAATTATCGTAAGTTCCGAATCGGACTAACTAGTCCATAATCAGAAAGAGCTGACTTAGAAATTTCAATTTGTCTTGAAGCAAGAAAATCTGAATATCAAGGAAATCGGAGCCTCAGAGACACCACAGGTCAATAACTTAAATTTACCGGAACATTAAATTATTCAAACTCAATTAGTTACCGGTATGTATCTGCCATTCAAACTCCATCTGAATGTACCTTCGGAACTAATTAAAGTTCAGAAGTTGATGTCTATTCATTTCATTTTCTTCTTGAAAGGTAAAACTAATGTTGTGTTCTTGTAATGCCTTTTGGATGAACCATGTATTATTGAAAGCTCTTGTAGTTATTAATTTAGGCAAAATTGGATATAACCTCCTAATTTTCTCTATTCGGATATAACTCCTGCAATCTTCAAAACTGAATATAACCCCTTTTTATCCATTTTTATTTATTTTTAACTAAAGAAATAAAAAAATTAAAACTCTGACCAAACTACCCTTCTTATTTCCAAAAACGTTTCACCTTCTACATTACCAGACTCAATATTCTTCCCATGTCCCTTCCTCCCTCTCTTCGTTTGTCAATAATATTTAGATCAAATTTCAATAAAATAAAAGTCCAAACTGACTTGTGTCAACATCCAAAATCTGATTAGTCTCAAATTATGTCAAGGTATATCGTTCTCAGACTCAAGAAAAAATAAACAAAATTTATCAAATTCAACCATTGAAGTCTATGTAAACGACCTACTTACCTAGTAAACGTAATAAAAATTCATGACTAGTTCACTACGGATCACCTTGCTTTTTGCAACTCAAAAGTTACTGTTGCGCTAGAAAACAAATTGAACCTATTGAGATCACTAGCAGATGCTCGAACATTTTAATTTATTTTTCATGTAACACAACGCATTTACCAGTACGATACAATTAAGTGGCAACAATGCATTTGTTTCATGTATCTGTGTCTGGTATTGATAATAAGTTAGGCAACAATGCAATATATAACGTTTACTTTCTTTGTCGGTCTCAAAGATAATGGAAACCAGCATGGTACAACTGATGCAAAGCTGTGTAATTACAAAAATTATACTTATTAAAAATTTTTAGTTTGAAAAAAGATAAATACAACTGTAAAACGTTAATAGCATATCAAGACCATTTGATATATTTTGATTCCTCCATCTCCATTCTTATTGGGTGTCGCGAGACTAGCCATTTAGAAGATTTTGGTATTGTTAATTTCAGAAAGAAGAAAACACATTTTTTGCAACGATGGTAATCTGGTATCGTGAATATCAGAAAGTTGAATCGTTTTTGAAATGAGGAGGGTAGTTTGGTCAGAAGTTTAATTTTCTGATTTTCTTTAGTTTAAAACTATGTTGCACGGGTTCGGGTTCGAGTACCGTACCCGGTACGGTTCGGGTACGACGGTACGAAAAATTTCAAAAATCTCCGGTACGGGTACGGCGATATATGTATATATTTTATTATTTTTTTAAATATGATAAGAGTTAGTTTATATGAAATTTGGAAAATCATTTAGAAAATTTTATATCAATGAATTCGTCACATATCTTTGAGCAAGTTAATATATTTTTATAGCCAAATGATTATTTAAAGACCTCTAAATAATTAAAAATGTAATATATATTTTCTGAAATTATCAAAATGGAGATGTCCATGGATGTAAAATGGAGAGCAGAGTTATGGATGGATGAGTGAATCCTGTCCGGTTTGGTCTTCTTCGTTAGTCCCACAATCATTTTCAATGTTTTTATAAGACTCTTTATATATACAAAGTTACCCCACGTTGAGGACAGGTTTGAAACCTCTTGGTGCTCAACAGAGCCCACGTGAAGATGTCCTATAGTGCGCACAGATTCTCTGTGGCCGAAGGCTGTGGACCATATTTTTAACAAGTCACGTGCCGCATCTGGACCGGTACGCGTACCGAAACGTACCACTGACCGAATCCGTTGGTTTGACCGAATTAAAATATTTGGTACGCCACGTGCCGTACCAGAGTCGTACCAGTACCTGGTACGTACCCGCTTCGCGTACGGCTGTATATCCAGCGTACCGGGGTAACATAGGTTTAAAATGAATAAAAATAAATATAAAGGGGTTATATCCCTAATAAGCATGATTTGAGGGGGTTATATCCAGTTTTAAAAATTGATGGGGTTCTATAGAGAAGATTGGGGGGGGCGGGGTGTATCCAATTTTGCCATTAATTTAATAATACATTATTTTATTATTTTGCTTAATTGTGATATATTCTAATTGAAGCCATTTCTGGCTATACATGCGCTGTTTTATTAGTTTCAATTAAGAAAACAAGTGATTCAATCTGGGAGCGAAACCAGAAGTTTGTGGCCCAGTAGCATCGTTTAACACAGGAAACCTTGTTTTCTTTGAACATTTTTTATGGTTTAATGTGAAATTTACTCCCATCAATTTGCTTATTACATAAAGAATTGTTGAAATGGTCAAGCATGTATTGTTCAGTAGATTCTCCTTTGCCATATACAATATAAGAAAAAGAGAGATACATCATAACATCATTCCGTTGGCCGTTGGGTACTGACTGATTAGCCTTAAGTATTTTGTAATAGATGCGAAAACCATACAAATTCATTGCATGTATCCCAGATTCCCAGTACAAGTAATAACATTAACATATATCTCCTCAGCTCTTGAAAACCAAATAAATAGTCGAACCACCAATTTAAACCTACAATAATGATATTTATTGACTAATACCTCACAAATTTAAGGAAACATACTCTTATGCTCAAACTGTAGGAGATAACCAAAGGGTCAAAGGGTATGGCTCGACAAAATTATGGCTTAAAAACACTGCTTCACTGAAGGACAAATGTATGTATAAACTCGCTCAAAGAAGTTCCTTCTATTATCCAATTTATTGTTAGTATCTTAGAAGTTCACAAAACCCTTCTCTTTCGAGCTCTCTATAGTCTCCTTGACACTGATTTTGGTGGGAATATAATCAATTCCCAAGCTTTTTGTCTTCTCCTTTGATACCTGGTAGACCGGCACAAATGGCTTGTCATCGGCACATCTGCAAGTAGTAATTATAAATCAGCCAAGCCACTGGTTGTAACAACACATATCAACTATCCAAACGTCTCTTTATAGTGTGATAGACCATAAGCATTACCCCAACAAGTAGTCGTTTAGTTGATGAGAAAGCAAATATAAATGGTTCAAGAATCAATACTCTTTTAAAATTCTGATGAAATTTGGTGGAAAAGGGACCTACTTTTCAGGGAGGGGAATAGAAGGATAGAGCTCACGTATCATCTCAACAATCTCAGAATAATGTGCAACTTTTTCCACCAAGCAGTATCTCCCAGATGCAGAAGGCACCTCATAAGCCAGTATATGTGCCATTGCCACATCTTTCACATTCACCCAACCAAAAGTTAAATTTGGATATGTAGATGCTCCTGCAATAAAATATCTAGAATCATGAGTACAAAGTGAAACCTAGCGATTTCATAAATGCGACAGGAATCACGCATATCATCTGAAGAAGCATTAACAATAACAGTTATTAGTTGTTGCAGAGCAAAATCTTCAGTGCAGTTATTAGTTGTTGTAGAGCAAAACCAGACAGTACAGTTAAGTCTTGCTTTGTAGTTTAAGAAAGGAAAAGGTCAATCTACATGGGAACTAGTTTCAAAGTCCTTCGCACAAATTAGACCATAAAAAACCATTTAACATAATGTCAGTACTTACCATTGATTAAATTCAGAATAGCAGCAGCGCTAGTGTTGAGTGTAGGCTGTAAGAGAGGACCTATAACCATAGCAGGATTAATTGTGACAATGTCGATTCCATTTTCCTTAGCAAATTTCCAAGCAGCTTCCTCTGCTAGCGTCTTTGACAATACATACCAAGACTGATGATTAAGAAAGAACTGGAATTAGCTTCTTTTATGTCATCTCCTTTATTTTTATTTGCTTTTTGAATCAAGACAGATATGTAAACTTTGGTATGGAGAAAAAATTACATGAACATATATGGTTCAATCATATCAATTAGAAGCTACTCTGTACCATGCCATTACACTTTGATAAATACATTTAGGTGCGCTAACTAAAAACAATGATCCAGATGTATATCATTCATAATGTTTAAAACAAAAAAAAAAAAACTACCTTTGATTGCTCACAAAATTCAGGGCTGGAGAACCACGTCTCATCTACAACTACATCAGGAGTTCTCGGCTTTCTGTTATATGCAACAGCAGCCATTGATGAGGTCACAACTACCCTCTTAATAGAGGGATATTTGGTGCATGACTTGAGAACATTTAGTGTGCCCTTTACTGCTGGATCAATTAACTCAGCCTAGAAGAACAAAAATAAAAATATTCAACCCATGAAGCTCGTTAGGTTCTCCACTTGTGTGTTTGGATGTCGTGAGAATAGCATAAATTATAGCTATTTTTAGAATAGTATTGAGTATAGTGCTATTCTCACACTAATGAAGAATATAGTCCTATTCTAGAGATTGGCTACTTGTGTTTGGATGATTTATTTGAGAATAGTAAATTTTTATTGAAATTCTCTCTATAGCATAGTCACTATTCCAACTTTTTGTTGGTATAGCTATACCAATAGGAATAGTTCTTCCAAGACTATTCTTGATGTGTTTGGATGCAAAAGAATAGCTATACTCTACACTATAATTGAGAATAGCTATACTTAGCTACATCCAAATACACCTAGAAGGGTCAGTAACAAAAGTACCGAGTACAGGGTGGCAATTAGCAAGGGTGGGAAGGTATACCTGTGGATCGGATACATTATGATAGAAGGGAGAAGCAGTGTGGAAAACACCATCACAGCCCTCAATTCCAGCATCAAAAGAACCTTCTTCTAATAAATTCGCTTTGAATAGGTGTAGCCTCTCATTAGCTCCTTCCAGTGAACGCAAGTGTGCGGTTTTCTTAGGATCAGCTGAAGAATGGGAATGTAAAAGAGTCAATTAGACCCTGGAACCAGGTCTCTACAAAGGATATACACAATTCAACGTTTCCTTAATTTTAATTTCATATAGGTATATCTATCTCCTATCCTCTTCTGTGGTGGCACTTGAAAATCCCTCAGAAACACAAAATTTTTATGTGGCTCCTCAGTAATAATAAAATTTTAACCAGGGTGAATCTTAGAAAAAGAGAATGGTTGGAAGATGTTACTCGCTGTTTTTGTACTCAGGAGGAAACGATTGACCACTTGTTTTTACACTATGCTTGTGCCAAATGGTTGTGGTTTTGGATGGGTGATTGCATCAATCTGTTACCTCACTGGAATTGTTTAGCAGACATTTTTAATTCTTCTTTGGTGATGAACAAAAGTGACAGCAATGCTTTTCTGTGTATGATCAGTGCCATGTGTTGGATACTGTGGACTAATTGAAATGAGACAATTTTCAATAGCAAGCAATTACTAACAATTAGGAAAATTCTTATGCAAGTTCTATATTTGAATTTTGGACAGGTAACTTGGATGTTGAGATCACAATTGCTTTGAAGAAATGGGTGCCAAGAAACTGGGAAGAGATACCCCTGCATGAGTGCCCAGGCCCACAACTGATACAGGCATCAGCAGAAGAGAGGGCAGAGTTACAGCAATGGATTACAGTGTGTTTAAGCTTGGCGCTGCATGCTACAACATTTTCTTACATTTTATTTTAGTTCATGTGTCTCTTGGCTGTATTAACTTTGGAGATTTTTTAAGAACTATGCTTTTGTTCTGTGGAAGTTTAGTGTTAGTTGCTTAGTAGTTTAAAGCGTTGTCAGTAGATATTTCATTGTCATATCTTCTAATACTCAACTGTCAGTTGATTGTTTAAGTTTTGAGAGTCTGTACTTTCTGTTTCATTTTAACAAAATGAAACTGGGTGGAGCTCCCACCTTATTTTCAAAAAAAAAAAAAGAAAAAAAAAAGAAAGGTTTTTGGAGACCAAAATAATTTTAATTTCATATATTTCAGTAATTAATGCATTACAGTAGTGGAATTGATACTGAACTTTTTAAGTTATCAACTTCAGAACAGATTATATCACAATAAAACCAATCAATTTGCATTCTTGGGTTGATTGATTGAATTCCCATCCCAAATGATGCGCCAGTAAAAATGAAACCAGTCCCAATTGACCCCAAAAGTGTTCAGTAGCATTACCAACAAATCATGAAACCGAAATAAGAGACAAGAGGTAAAGGGGTTTGCTCACAGGGGTCGCGAACAGAGGCGCGCACGGTGTAGCCCCGACCGAGGAGTAGTTTGACGAGCCATGATGCGATGTAACCGGAGGCGCCAGTCACACACACTAACTTTCCGCTTCCACTCATCCTCTCTTTTTCTCTCTCTCTCAAACCTGAAGCAGCTGCGAAAATCTCTCCCTCAGTTCTCGGAAGTGGAATTGGAATTGGGGTAGGTGGAGAGCGGGGATGAAGTGGAGAGATATATGGAGCGAGAGCGACACGACTATTGCCTCACGGATGACGTAAAATCCAATTCTCGGACGGTCTGGGAATTGCTTTGCTCACGTCCATTGTTAGAGATTTACACCATTTGGACAAAAATACCCCTCAAAATTGCATCAGAAATCGAATTCCAGTCAAACTCCAGTGAAAAATACGGGGATATTTTAGTCAGAAAAAGAAAAATGGGAGTGAACCTCTTCTAAGAGGCGTGAACAAATAATTCCCGGACGGTCTTTCTCAACAAACGCCATTTAATTCTCAATAATAAAAAGAACAAAAAAGACAGACAGAATCTGGGCAGTAGCAAAAACAATAAAAATAAAGGAAGCAAGGCGGCTTCTCGTTGAAAAGAGAGAAAAATATTTAGCATAAAAGAAATTTAATCCAAACAGAAAAGTCAAAACTCAAAAACATTCCGACGTATCTGTCATAATTCTTTTTCCGGTTGGAATTACCCAGAATAAATTTATTTTGACAAGCTTTGATTATCGTTAAAAATAAAATTTTGTTTTAAAATTTGATATTTAAAACATGGTCCATATTACTATGTACATAGTATGTCCATGAAAAGAAATCAAATTTGGTGTAAGTCGTACTTTTATACATCTTTTATATGTGTCCTTGATCTATATATAAAAGTCTAACAACAATTAGATGAAATTTCTCTGTTTAAAATTTTATTTAACTTAATTTGAAAATATATTATTGAATTAAAAAAATAAGACTGTCTTAAAGTGTCTATGAACATATTGTTGGAGAAAGACACTTGAATATTAATTACGTCGATAAATGTCTGAAGAATGTAATGAAATCGTACATATTTTAGTGTTCTAAAAAAATGAGAAGGTATGAAAGTGGTACGATACGATACAAACACGACAAGACATGATAACATAGACGTGTCATGTCGACTTTGATGGCAGAAACACGATACAGCATGACAAGCGAATTAACATATATCTCCTCATCTCTTGAAAACCAAATAAATAGTCGAACCACCAATTTAAACCTACAGTAATGATATTTATTTAAGGAAACAAACTCTTATGCTCAAACTGTAGGAGATAACCAAAGGGTCAAAGGGTATGGCTCGACAAAACTATGGCTTAAAAACACTGCTTCACTCAAGGACAAATGTATGTATGTACTCGCTCAAAGTTCCTTCTATTATCCAATTTATTGTTATCTTAGAAGTTCACAAAACCCTTCTCTTTCAAGCTCTCTACAGTCTCCTTGACACTGATTTTGGTGGGAATAAAATCAATTCCCAAGCTCCTTGTCTTCTCCTTTGATACCTGGTAGACTGGTACAAATGGCTTGTCATCGGCACATCTGCAAGTAGTAATTATAAATCAGCCAAGCCACTGGTTGTAACAACACATATCAACTATCCAAACGTCTCCTTGTAGTGTGACAGACCATAAGCATTCCCCCAACAAGTAGTTGTTTAGTTGATGAGAAAGCAAGTATAAATGGTTCAAGAAGCAATAATCTTTTTAAATTCTGATGAAATTTGGTGAAAAAGGGACCTACTTTTCAGGGAGGGGAATAGAAGGATAGAGCTCGCGTAACATCGCAACAATCTCAGAATAATGTGCAACTTTTTCCACCAAGCAGTATCTCCCAGATGCAGAAGGCACCTCATAAGCCAGTATATGTGCCATTGCCACATCTTTCACATTCACCCAACCTAAAGTTAAATTTTGATATGTAGATGCTCCTGCAATAAAAACGTCTAGAATCATGAGTACAAAAGTCAAACCTAGTGAATTCATAAATGCGACAGGAATGACGGATATCATCTGAAGAACCATTAACAATAACAGTCACTCGTTGTTGCAGAGCAAAATCGTTCAGTGCAGTTATTAGTTGTTGCAGAGCAAAACCGCTTAGTACAATTAAGTCTTGCTTTGTAGTTAAAGAAAGGAAAAGGTCAATCTACATGGGAACTAGTTTCAAAGTCATTCACACAAATTAGACCATAAAAAAGCATTTAAGTAACATAATGTCAGCACTTACCATTGATTAAATTCAGGATAGCAGCAGCACTAGTGTTGAGTGTAGGTTGTAAGGGAGGACCTATAACCATAGCAGGATTAATTGTGACAATGTCGATTCCATTTTCCTTAGCAAATTTCCAAGCAGCTTCCTCCGCTAGCGTCTTCGACAATACATACCAAAACTGATGATTAAGAAAGAAATGGAATTAGCTTCTTTTATGTCATCTCCTTTATTATTATTTGCTTTTTGAATCAAGACAGTATATAAAACTATGGTATGGAGAAAAAATTACATGAGAATATATGGTTCAATTATATCAATTAGAAGCTACTCCGTACCATGCCATTACACTTTGATAAATACATTTAGGTGTACTAACTAAAAACAACGATCCAGATGTATATCATTCATAATGTTTAAAATAAAAGGAACTACCTTTGATTGCTCACAAAATTCAGGGCTGGAGAACCATGTCTCGTCTACAACTACATCAGGAGTTCTCGGCTTTCCGTTAAATGCAACAGCGGCAATTGATGAGGTAACAACTACCCTCTTAATAGAGGAATATTTAGTGCACGATTTGAGAACATTAAGAGTGCCCTTTACTGCTGGATCAATTAACTCGGCCTAGATGAACAAAAATAAATAGATACAACCACTTAAGCTCTTGATATTCTCCAGTTGTACTGAATTGGGGTAAGGGCCAGTAACAAAAGGTATTGACTACTGTGTACAAGTAGCAATTAGCAAGGATGTGAAGGTATACCTGAGGATCAGATACATTATGATAGAATGGAGAAGCAGTGTGGAAAACACCATCGCAGCCCTCAATTCCAGCATCAAAAGAACCTTCTTCTAATAAATTGGCTTTGAACAGGTGTAGCCTCTCATTAGCTCCTTCCAATGAACGCAAGTGTGCGGTTTTCTTTGGATCAGCTGGAAGAATCAGGAATGTAAAAGAGTCAATTAAACCCTGGAACCAGGTCTCCACAGTGAATATACACAAGTCAACGTCTTCTTAATTTTAATTTCATATATTTCAGTAATTAATTAATTTATTGTAGTAGACCTTCAAAAAAAATATATTATTGTAGTAGTGAAATTGATTCTAAACTTTTAAATTATGAACTTCAGAACAGATCTATCACAATAAAAACCAATCAATTTGCATTCTTGGGTTGATTGATTGAAGACTCCCCATCCCAAATGATGTGCCAGTAAAAATGAAGGCAGTCCCAATTAACAGCAGAATAGTATTAGTAGCAACATGATCATGAAAATAAAAAATAAGTTAGCGACAGACGCAAAGGGTTTTGCTCACAGGGGTCGCGAACGGAGGCGCGCACGGTGTAACCACGACCTAAGAGGAGCTTGACGAGCCATGATGCGATGTAACCGGAGGCGCCAGTCACACACACTAACTTTCCGCTCCCACTCATCCTCTCTTTTCTCTCTGAAACCTGCAAGCAGCTGCGAAGATATCTCTCTTTCAGTTCGTGGAATAGGTTGACAGGTGGAGAGTGGGAATAGAGACGGAGAAAGACATGGAGTGGAAATATATATAGACGGAGAAATGACTATTGCCTCACGGATGACGTTAAATACTTAAATCCAATTCTGGGACGGTCTTTGTCAACAATCGGCATCTGATTTGCAATAATAAAAAAATAATATAAAAGGGAACAGACAGAATCTGAGCAGTAGCAAAAACAATTAAAATAAAGGAAGCAAGGCGGCTTCTCATTGAAAAAGGAGAGAAAAAAAATGCATAAAAGAAATTTAATCCAAACAGAAAGAGTCAAAACTCAAAAACATTCCGACGTATATGTCAAAATTCTTTTCCGGTTGGAATTACCCAGAATAAATTTATTTTGACAAGCTTTGATTATCATTAAAATAATATTTAGTTATAAAAAAAAATCCATATTATTACGTCCATGAAAAGAAATCAAATTTGGTATGATTTTACAATTATCCATGTTTTATATATGTCCACGATCTATATATAAGTCTAATAACATGTATATGGAATTTCTATGTTTAGAATTATATATTTATATTTTACTTAATTTATAAAAAAAAATAGTGTGATTAATTGTTTACAGAGCCAACCAGCGCTGAATAGCGCCTCACGTGCTAGAAGGCGAAAAGAATTCGAGTTCAGTTGGTGGGATTTTCAGGGGCTCAAATCGTGCGCTCAACACTGTGAGAAGTGGTCAAATTTGTGCGAGGGGATTTGTCGAAGACAAAATGGCCAGCATATCCCGTTTTCCTCCGGAAGTATCGATCATGGTAGGACAGACTCGTTTAAGCATCGAAGATCTTTTTTTTTTTCCTTCACCTTTTTAGGTTCATCCCCTCTTATGCCCCAACCTACATCATGCTGTCAAACTAACTACTAGCATGAGAGTAACGAAAGACCATGCTATCAATTCTTCTTATGGACATGCACCTTGGTAGCCTCTACCAAGTATTTTTTATAAAAAAAAATTTCTTCTTATGGACAATCTCATATCAAGCGCTTCATTTCAATCCTAATCGCTTACTAGTGTAATCTACGAGTTTGTTTGGTTCTACTAAAAGATGCCCCATTATGTGATTAAAAAAACGAAATAATTCCTATTAGTTTTTTTTGCATATAGTATTGTACATGTTAGACAGTAAAATTGTTTAAACATCATCCAACAATTTGATCTTTTCTTATCAAAGGATCTGATTTTTTATATGAAATCAACATTTAGAAACAAATCAGATTAAATCACACAAACCAATGGTTCATAGTTGATACAAACTTGAGTTGCAATTCTTATGACTTTTTAATGGATGCTTTTATAAGTAGTAGGGATAATAAAATAAAGAATATGGAATATGAAAAACAAAAAAAATCACAAATAAACAAGAAATAAATCGTGGTATAGAACTTCTAATTTCCTATATCCACAAAACACATAGGTATAAGAAATAAGTTTTACATCATACTTTTTTCGTTATTTAATTGTGACTAAATTTCTATTTTTATTTTTTGCACAACCGAACACTCTTACATGGAAATAATCTAAAAAATTTGCACGGTTACATTCCGATTAAGGGTCAATTTGTAATGCAGTGGAGATTTCATAAATTGTGGGAATTCTTTTTTTGGATAAAAACCATGTTATCAATTTCCTAATTTTGTATATTACATGCATCTCGTGATTTTCTTTGACCGATTCACACCTCCTTTGAAATCATAAGTATTATACTTGAAATATATTGTAATAGTTGAACAAAATTACATAGTAGTACGTCGAAGTTCTTAATTTTATTAACTAAACCAAAAGTTAAATCAACTACGAAGTACTCCCAACTACATAAAAGATAGCTTACTGTTGAAAAAAAAAAAAAAAAAAAACATAACTTGTCAAGCAGTTATTATTTAGTCATCCATCTTTGATTGTAGTGGTATAACCCACTATTTACATTGCCACAAAACCACAGGTGTTCATACACACTCCTTTAACTTTTTTTTTTTTTTTGAGCAAAAAATGGAGGTCGAAGCCTCCACCTTTTCATTAATTAACTAGTTGCCTTGCCGTCGCGGCTTCGCCGCGACCAACCCCTAGATTGTATGGCCGTCGGTTAATACCTGTTCGCGAAATGTTATCGCTAAGATAGTCAAGCAGTTTGGTTTGACATTTGTTAGATTGGTTAATAAAAGTTAGAACTTTAGGCGTCGGTACGACGAACAGAGGAAAAAGTAAAAAATAAAGAAATACACGCGTGTACATGTACTACATTTTATAAATATATAAGGATTGTACATGAGTCTTATGTTCACAAAGCAAAAAAGTCACGCATGTACATTGACTACATATATGAAGGATGTACAAGGAATGTCACCCAAAAAAGTTCCAAAAGCATTCATGTACATATCATGCCTGGGAAGGACTGTTACATTAGGTTGTAGTAAGTACTTGGTAGAGTAGAGGTGAAAATGCGTCGAAGGTTTTATTTATGGTGGAAGATAAGAAGTGTGGGGTTGTATTAATCGGTAGGCACCAAGGCATTGGTGGCTTTTTTGACCATTCTATTTTTTATTTGGAGCTCGCGTCGAAGGTCTCCGTTTTGAGCTCGCATGACTTGAATTTGTGTGCTTAATTTTTTGTAGGCTTCGTCGTAGGGAAGGTGTTGAATTTGTTGGAGGTGCTGTACTTGTTCTTCGTGCTTTTGTAGGCTGTTGTGGACGGTTTCATGCTGAAATTCTAAAATTTTGAGTTTGTTCTTGAGCTCTATGTTTTCAATTGCCGACTGATAAGCTATTTCATGCAGTTCGAACGGGTCTGTATAGTAGATGTCAGTGTAGAGGTATTTCTGAAATGCGGCGTCGCCTGCGTAATAGTCATGGAGGTATTGGGCAACACATCGACAAATAATTAAAATAATTTGCCAAATTATTTGTTTTATTTGGTAACATCTAATTCTCAAGAAATTATAATTTAACACAATTATAAAATTAGAAAAGCAAAAGAACGTTACCATTTTTATAATTAATGGGTAACAATTTAAAATAAATGAATATATATAAAATCAAGATCCTTTTTTTATTACAAAATTTTTCGAAGTAGTTCATCCTTTCAAAGACTCTCTTCTAAATTTGATTTTTTTTTCTTTTTTCTGAAGATTCATTTATTTTGAACTGTAATGGAAAAAAATAAGAGAAATTAGTATCATAATTAAAATTGTGATCATATAGTTTTTTTTATATTAGGAAATTTTTTTTCCATAATTACGAAATTGAATTTTTTTGTATACTAATAGCTTTCTCAATATTGGTTTGAATGGTGTGTACGAAAGTAAATGTAAGTTATTTTTTTATTCGTTGTAGTTACTTTTTTTACCTGCAACTTTGAGAAAGTTGCATCAGACGGCTTTAATTATTAGTGTTATTTTAATCAACATCACCTACGTAATAGAAAAGGTAATAAGAAAGAAATATTATAAAATAATAATTATAACTAATATTATAAAATAATAATTATAAAAGGTAATAAAATTTAAATATATATCACTGTTTCCAGGTGACTCTCTTTCTTTCATTTGCCGTTTTGAGACTTCTAGAGCCTGTTCAAAAACAATTTCATATTCATGTCCTGCAAATTAATCCTAAACAAAAGACTGTACTTGTAAATAACACCCTGCATTTCTTTTATTGCAGTAAATTCCAAACTTTCGGGTTATTTGCAAATAACACTGATTTTGAGATAGCACTGGCATGATTACTTCGAAACTTGAAGATATATACTAAAATAATTATGATAAACCCATGATGAACTTTGACAAAACACTGGACAACTGCTGGTCACAATTCACAACTTTGAAGTCACGATACATAGAACTTCAAAAAATAATAAAGAAGGAACTAAAGAGGCAAATGGACAAATATAACAAAGCTGCTGCACATTTAGTTAAAACATAACATGTTACATGCAAAACTGGAGTCCAAACATGTACCGTGGGCTATGTACTAAATTCTTTCACATTTATTGTGCTTTCAAAATGCATTTACTATTCCTAGAACATGAAATAATATCAAAGGACAAAAAAAGAAAGTACCATCCATCTTACTTTACTAATACATCAGACAATAATATCAAAGAACATGAAATACTTGAAAGTACCATCAGTATTTAAGGTCATTTGGCACTGTCCTAGATTACTCCCAAGGATTTGCTTGTTTCTCTGGAAATTATTAAATGATGCCTTACCAGTAAAGGGAACTTGTGCTCTCAGACTTAGACAACAGCTCCTTGTCAGGTGTGCAATCTGTAAACTGAACAGTCTCTACACTGCCCCTTTGCTGAATCTTTCTAGTTCTCATCCCACGTAGGATTACATGTGCACTGCCTGCCATCTGATATCATAGAATTGCTTTTCTCTGTGTCTCAAATGCTGCAAGGGAAACTATTTGTGTCATTTGCAAACCACTTGTGGGCCCTCTGAAAATCTAGGTGTTCCTTCATTTATGAGGGTATCCAATTAACTGTCGGCTCGGTTTCCAATCTGGCAACCTACTACACCCAATTGTCGAGGTCAAACTCGATTTTTTCGATTCATAAACCACTTAAGGATATGTGGAAATTAGGATGGCAATATGCACAGGGAGGCTTTTCATGTTATATGGATGGTTCCTTCAACCCCCATGCTATGGTGGATGGGCTTATAATATGCACATTAATAAAACGTTGGTTAAGTATGAAATGCATTAAGGGAAGGCACGTTGGTTAAGTATGAAATGCATTGAGGGAAAGCCTCCTCAGCCTTTGGTACAGAGATGGCTGCTTTGAGAATGGCACTCACAATAGTTCTGGAACTGGGGATGGTTATTGGCATGTTCTTCATTAGCAAATCCAACAGGGTTGCATCAATAATTTAGAGGCGCATCAGTTGGCAAATTTTGCAAGAATGCACAGGGTTTCTTATGTGAACTATACTTATCCCTCTTTTATTTTCTCGCAAGAGTTGTAATTGTGATGTAATTTGAATTATTTACCTAAAAAAAACCAATACATCGGACGAAAACCAAAACTGAAATGATCTACGTAAGGTTCAGGTCATGTACAACAATCCTCTTTTCAACTGCTTCATAAAAACAGATATTACAAAATGTCACGAAAAATAAAACCTAAAACAACAAAAGAAAGAGAAAATAACTTTGAGAAATTAGACTGGCAATTGTCAAAATTAAGAGGACAGGCTAAATAGTGAGAATGTTGTATTTAACAATTAGAGTGATGTTGTATTTAGCAATAATAGATACAATAATAGTGAAAATAAATAACAATTAGAGTGATGTTGTATTAATAACTGTTGATATTGGTCTTTCCCATAAGATATATATTATTGTTGTATTATTAATTTTCTATTAGTAATGAGAATGTTGTATTAATAGTTATTTGATTAATTATTTCATTTCAACCTGTAGGACCTTTTTCTGCAATTAACTAATAAGTGCAAAAACAGTCGATAACAATAGCAGATACCACAGTGATGAGCTTCTCCAAAGTGGTCCTTTGTTGGTCACCTTCTACAAAAGCCATGGCCACAACTGCTTTCTTGCCTAAACGCCTCATGTTGACTTCAGTTCTCGAAGTTTTGACTCAGCCCCTTCTAAATTTAAATATATATCACTGTTTTCAGGTGACTCTCTTGCTCTCATTTGTCGTTTTGAGACTTCTAGAGCCTGTTCAAAAACAATTTCATATTCATGTCCTGCAAATTAATCCTAAACAAAAGACTGTACTTGTAAATAACACCCTGCATTTCTTTTATTGCAGTAAATTCCAAACTTTCGGGTTAATTGCAAATAACACTGATTGCAATAACTTAAGTTAAAACTTTAATCTAAGCAAAAGATGTCCAAATTGGTCAATTAGCTTTTTTTCTTTTACAAATATTTACTATAAATCCACCCATGAGTACAGAAAAATTATGAGACACATAGCACACATTAGAGTACTGTTGAGCTGTCACAGGTAGGAGCAAAATGTACCAGTATACTACAGGATATATTTTTCCAGTCATTCTCCTGACATATCTTTATGTTTTTTTGCAAATAAATCAACTAATGTTCAAAAACTTGGAAGTGGCGATTGCAAAAAGATGCAACATATTCCCATTCATTGAATAATTATATTTCATGAAGCAATTAATAGAATTGTTCATAAACTTATCTGTACTTATATTCATGCATTTGCATATTCTATACTCAAAATTTTGTTTAAAGGTTATATATCTAGTATTTGATACTAAATTTCCAAATTCAGTCATAAAAAAGCAGCAGAAATCACACTTGAGTAGAAAAGAAGATAGCAAAGGAAAGATCAGACACTAAGCCATGACTGGTATAGAAACAACACCATCCTATTAGTTATGCAAAAAAAAAAAATGATATGGTAAGACAAACCTGAAAAATTATCTGTACTTATATTCATGGATTTGCATATTCTATACTCAAAATTTTGTTTAAAGGTTATATATCCAGTATTTCATAATAAATTTTCAAATTCAGTCATAAAAAAACAGCAGAAATCACACTTAGTTAGAATAGAAGATAGCAAAGGAAAGATCAGACAGTAAGCCGTGACTGGTACAGGAAGAGCACCATCCTATTAGCTATGCAAAAAAAAAATACTGATATGGTAAGACAAACCTGAGCTTCAGCTTCTTGGAGTATGCGATCATATCTCTGGGCGAGGTGGCGAGCATCCTCGAGGGGTGCACCCATCACCATTGCTCTTAATGACACGGCCACCTGTCAATATATATCACATAATTCATAAAGCCATGAAGAAATTTACCATTTATTGTACCATTTATTGTGACATGTCTAACCTTAACTATATAAGATACATCACTCCAAAATAGAAAATATGTTGCACATAGAAAGAACACGAAGAACAAAATAGATGGAAATATGATCAGAGAGGTGATAACTACAATTATTATGTGCCATATGGACTTGGCGGTACAGACACAACTGCTACTATACCAAAATCCAAAATGAAAAAAAAGGGGGACCTGGCCAAGGGAGTTAATTATCTACTTAAATGTTATTTTCTTATGTCAGGGTGTTGGCCGTTCATATTTGTCCTTGAATGAGCATAGCAGCTGCTGTAACAGTATATCACCAAGGTAAGAAAGTCATGAGTTTGTGTAGCACCTATCTATAATTATGACAGGTCATTAAACTAAAATATCCTTCCAACAAAGAAATTGCCTTGCAGCAAAAAGTTGAGCCATGTACAAACTTTGCCTAAGAAGCACCGCATATTTTGATCAGATCATGAATTAGAACACATTTATCCTAATGGATGAACCCAAAAGAAAACAGACATGGCACTGCCTGAGCTCTGACATTGCACCAATGTTGATCATGGCGTCATCTCTGGTAAAGCTACTAAATCAATTTGGAGTTTTAGTGTTTATTAAATTATAAATCTCGAGTAATATTATTAATCAATTTTAAAATTTCTTTTTTTTTTGTTCTGGCATCAAATGTAAATTTAATTAAAAACATGTCCAATCTTGTGGAAACAACCATTATCGATTATAATGTTCAAAAGGAATAACAATTGAAAATTAGGAAGGGCAATATGTTTACTTAAAGACAGCAAATCTGTGCGATGCAAGAGCCTCTTCGTGGGATACCTTATGAACCTGAAATGGGTAAAAGAAATCTCAAAAGAGAAGATAACTCTTTACGACACACCTAATTTAAGGGGAAAAAATAATAGATTAACTCAATGGTAAATTAATAAACATTGATATTATTTGAAATTTCTTAATGTGACATTCGGCTTATCTTTTAGAGCTTTCAATTGTGGAACTTCCTCGATCCAAATCAGCACACCATAATCAAGATGTAAAAAATATCACCTAAATTAATTTTCAGATGCAAACCACCATCAAGTACCTTTTCTTTCTTGGACATTTTAGAAGCAGTAAGAGGCAAAGTGAATGATGCAAACCACCATTGTAGGTACAATAATGCCTTATGACCTGGCACGTGGAGCCAAGCCACTTGATTTACCAAACTCATGGCGATGCAGTCTAACAGGTACCCATTATTTCCAGCAGTAATTGCAGCTGTATGGCTAGAAACCAAAGCCGTATATAATGGAGAAATTTCAGAGCCAAAAAAAAATTGAAGAAACAAAGCCGTATATAATGGAGATTGAGAGGATAAGAAGCCATGAAGACATGGACGGGTGCCGTTGGGTTTGGGGGAAGTCAACGGAGGAGGAGAGAGGGGTTGGCGGAGGAGGGGACGAAGGTGATGTGGCCGGTTGCGGAGGAGAAAGAGAGGAGAAGAATAGAGAGGCGGCAGCGTTTTTTTTTTTCCCTTCTGTCGTTGATGAGAGAGATGAGAGAATAGAGAGGCGATCAAAGGGGAAATTGATTAACGGATGAGATGCATAACGCAAAGATTGAACGAACGGTTAGATTGACCGCGTAATCAAACCAACCAAAGCGGTCCACGGAATTTAATTTCTTCCGTGGGGTCCACCGTACTTGCGTGTCTGATGCACTTGACGAGAAATTTGTGCACACTCCACCGCCTAGCAAGTCCAGCCAAAAAAAAATTAAAAAAAAACTGATCCATCCGTTGACTATCCTGTAATGTGTAATTCAGACAGAAATTCAATCCGTAAAAAAAAAATGCTACTGTTCATAAGGAAAGTGAAGGGGTATCCAGCATTAATATGTTCAAATTAAATAAAGTTGTAACAATTACATTCAGCGAGCAGCTAAATAAAAGGCCAAAACAAACATACAAAAAAATAAAAATAGTAACTGAAACCAAACTACTATAATTACACACTCCTTTAACTGATCAAACATTTATTGCTCGGGAGATTTCCTCCATTGCCCTGTGCCCATATACAATGATAGAAATAGAGGGATATATCATCCCATTGATCGCTGATGAATAACATAGTAGGTGCGAAAACCATAAACTTTAATCCATCTGGGAATTTTTTTTTTTATTAAAAGTATGGGTCAAGCCCGATATCTTCATTGAAATAAATTGAAGTTACAGGCTCAGCTAGATGATGGTAATAAGGAAAACAAAACTGTTAACCTCTTCAGAAAGCAACATTTTTGAATTCCAATCAAATATCAATTTTTGAGCTCCAAATAATTGATTTTTATGTGATCTTTATATTGCAATGTCATAGGACACCAAATTTTATGTATATTTATTTTAAATTATTCAGTACTATTTTTTAAATTTTTGTCAAATTCTTGATCTATCTAATTAGTTTTGAACCTTTCAATAACAATGATTTTAAACATCTAAAAATTTTGTAAAAATCTCCCAAAAAAATTTAAAGTTTGATCTCCAATGAGATTTTAAAATGAAGATGAGATTATATTATTATATCCGGTCAATCATTTGAAGCTCAAAAATGATATCCGATTGGGTTTGATTGTTGCATTTCTAAATTATTATTATTAAAAGTTCACAAAACCCTTCTCTTTCAAGCTCTCTATGGTCTCCTTGAGTCCAATTTCAGTGGGAATATAGTCAATTCCCAAGCTCTTTATCTTCTCCATTGAAACCTGGTAGACCGGCACAAATGGCTTGTCATCAGCACATCTGCAATTGAATTAACTAAAATCAGCCACCCAAATAACCACATATATATCAACTATAAAATTTTCAAAATTAACCTCCCCCCAAACACCCCTTCCCCCCAGAACATAATCACTCCATACAAGTAGTTTCTTTTGATGTTCAAATACCAATACTTTCATTTAAATTTGATAAAAATGGACTGAAAAAGGACCAACTTTTCAGGAAGGGGACTAGAAGGATAGAGACTGCGTATTATCTCAACAATCTCAGAATAATGCGCAGTTTTTCCCATCAAGCAATATCTCCCAGATGCAGAAGGGGCCTCATAAGCCAGTATATGTGCCATTGCAACATCTTTCACATGCACCCAGCCTAACGTTGAATTTGGATATGTAGACGATCCTGCAATAAGATTTCAAAAATCATGACTGCTCATACAAAGTCAAACCTAGCAATCATACGTGTGAAACGAATCATGGATAAGATCTGAAGAAGCATACAATATCAGTGGCAAAGTTTGTGCAGTAAAGCAACTGTTAAGTCTTGCTTTTAGTAGTTTGAGAAAGGACAAAGTCGATCAGCACGCAAACTATGAGTTGCAATTTAAGTTCCTCCGACAAGTTAAACAATGAAAACCATTTCAATTAATGTTGTCGGCACTTACCATTGATTAAATTGAGGATCGCAGCAGCACTGGTATTGAGTGTCGGTTGTAAGAGAGGACCTATAGACATAGCAGGGTTAATTGTGACAATGTCGATTCCATTTTCATTGGCAAATTTCCAAGCAGCTTCCTCTGCGAGTGTCTTTGACAACGCATACCAAGACTGATGATTAAGAAAGAGCTGGATTTAGAATTTAGTTGCATTTCATATTCTTTTTGGCCATCTCTGTTATTTTTTCTTTATTTTTACACTGATCGAGACAGATATATAGAACTGTGACATGGGAAATTAACTCAAACATATATGGTTCAACTATATCAATTAGAAGCTACTCTGAACAGCATCAACATAACACCTTGATAAACACATTAAATGCACTAGTTAAGAACAACAATCCAGATGTATATCATCCACAGGACCAAAATGTTTAAACCAAAAATCTACCTTTGATTGCTCGCATACTTCAGGGCTAGAGAACCATGTCTCATCAACAACTACATCAGGATTTTTCGGATTTGTATTATACACATTGGCAGCCATTGATGAGGTCACAACTACCCTCTCAATAGTGGGATATTTGGCACATGAGCCGAGAACATTTAGAGTGCCATTTACTGCTGGATCAATTAACTCAACCTAGAAGAACAAAAATAATTAGATATAGCCAGTCAAGTTCTTGAGGTTATCCTGTTATAGTGAATTTAAGTCCCAATAAAATGCCTTGAACTTTTTCCTCAAAAAAAAAAAAAAAAAAATGCCTTGAACAATTTTTTTATTTATGAATTGTGAATTTTGTAAGCTTAAGAGAAATATGTCCTATTTTAGACATTGCTCATGACAACCACAGAAAGTACTGACTACAATGCAAAAACTTAAAAATAGATTCAATTGTAAGAGGTCAATATAGAGAAATGATAACAATTAGCAAGTAATTGTATACGGTATACCTGTGGATCAGATACATTATGATAGAAGGGAGAAGCAGTGTGGAAAACACCATCACAACCCTCAATTCCAGCATCAAAAGAACCATGTTCTAATAAATTGGCTTTGAACAGGTGTAGCCTCTCCTTGGCTCCACCCAAAGCACGCAAGTGCACAGTTTTCTTTGGATCAGCTGGAAGAATCGGGAACGTAAAAGAGTCAATTAGATCCTGGAATCAGAATAGTGCAAGTAGCAAACAAAATTAGGAAAATGGAAACAAGTGAGAGGTAAAGGATGAAACTTTTCCAAAGAGTGAGAACTCGGGTACACTTACATGGGTCCCGAACGGAAGCGCGCACGGTGTAGCCACGATTGAGGAGCAGCTTGACAAGCCATGATGCTATGAAACCGGAAGCTCCAGTCACGCACACTACTTGTCCAATTCCACTCATTGTCTCTCTCTCTCTCTCTCTCTCTCTCTAGGTGGTTCGTTGACTCATACGTAGGAGACTAGGCTGGAGGGTGGGTTTAGAACTTTGTAGTGGGGAATGGGGATGCTAGTCTTCGTCAACGTACAGAAAAAGCCTAAAACGATAAAACAAGGGAAACGTGCAGATTTTACTTGGGGGAAAAAAATTTGGAAGTATTGGTCTAAATTCTTACGGTTGGAATTCGCTGGAAATAAATTAGTTTGGCAAATTTTGATGATCGTTAAAAAATAATAAATATTTTAAAATCCGATACTCTAATGCATTTTATTTTATTCTTTTTTGAAAAGTAATCACTGAGATTTTATGTAAGTTTTATAATTCATTACACAAATTGCAAATTACAATTTATTTGACTTGAATATAAAATAGACAATTGTATGAATATAAAATTATAAATACACAATTTATATTACTTCATTCGAAAAGCATCGTTGTCAAGTTGACACAAATGGCATGTCTTATGGAGACTCTACCTTAAAAAAGACGAAAGCAACATATTTTTCATGAACATGAACGAAAGCAATGTTAACTTCAATCATGTTTTCTGATGACGTGTTTCATCTATTTTCCACATGCAAAATTAATCCAACTCATAAATTTGTGGCGTCAATTCAAACATTCCGGGAATAATCTGAATAATTTGTAATTATCATCAGTCGACATGGGATCCACACTCTAAATTATAGCATATTTGAATTATTTCATAATGAAAATTTGATGGCAATTGCTCAACATCGAATAGCACATTCTCTCTTCCAAGTTCCGAGTGAATAATCCTCTTCTCTTGCTCGACCATTCACACATTTCGGGTCCTAATTTTGCTCTCCGAACATATGTGTATATATATTTATATATTTGTTCAAAAAGCTTGACAGATGTTGTCAAATTATTTCGTGCCTTCTTGGACTTAATTGATGGCAGTAACGTAATAAACCAAAAATTCATGGTAGTGTTGAATATTTGGAAAATCACTTCTTACAGGGTAATCTTCCAAAAAAAAAAAATGTTAGTCTTCACTTCTTACAGGGTATCTTATTCAAACTACTTAATTTAATTCCAATTCGGAATTCCTAAATCATTTATTTGTGAATATAGTACATTGAAATGATCTCAAACTTTGCAAGGCTTCGTTCCGATTGGGGCATAAATTTTGTAATGCTGTGGAGAATGGAGATTTAAAATGCGGTACAATATATAATTTTGTTGTTATATTTAAAATCTTTCAAATAATCAAGGGGCTGTTTTAAAATTTTTAATATATCTACTTTTTAATATACCTTAATGTTCAGTAAAAATTACTCAAATTTTTGTTCACTACTTACTTTTACTGTGTTATCCAGAAAATGATCAATGAAACTTCTCCGTGTTAATTATCTGTCTGTAGTCATAGTTTGCTTTCAAGTAAACTTGCATCTTTAATAAGAACAAAAAAAAAAAAAAAATCAGGTGATAGAGTATAACTACATATCATCGAAAAACTTTTTTTTTTTTTGGATTGCACTTTGTATGAATCGATTCATTAACCTGCTAAAAATTAATCCAAGTTCATCCTGTAGCTGCCAAAACTTTTCTGGAGGCACGATGGAGTCCGGTTGTTTTATTTTGATATCTAGGAGATTTTTTTTAGAAAATGAATGAAGTAATTCTACAGATTTTCAGTGGAACACTGATTTCCTTAAATAAATAAATAAAATTCATGGAAATGCCACAGTATCCTATATTCCTATCCAATGTCAAATAGCGTCGTAGAAAATAAAACATTGTAAAAATTTCCTATCAAGAAAATGTGAAAAGGTTAACGAACCACAGTTTCTTATCCATAGTTTATTTCTACTGCAAGTGTTTGTTTCCTACGTTATATCACAACCCTATGCTTCCTTGCTTTTTTTTTCCCCCCAAAATGAACCATAAATGTTACAAATGAAATAATCTCATCGATTTTTCAAATACCTTTTTTGTTACCATAATTGAAACACACACAAAAAAAAAAAAAAAAAAAAAAAACGCATGCAAAGGGTCTTGGACTTGGAGAAAAGCAATAAAAAAACGAAATCATGTCCTAAGCCCAAACTACCCAAAGCTAACGGGCCTTTAAAGAGCCAGGAAGTACAAAATTGACACGGAATGAATCGAATGATGAGAGTGGGATTTTTTTTTTTTTTTTTTTTTGGTTAATTAACATGAAAAATTGAATGTGCACCACCGATGCATGAATATAGGACTTGAAGCTAAAATTTGCGCTGCGTAGTCGTATGTTTTCAATTGAGACACGACCTCTTGAAACACATTATAAAAATCTTTCTGTCATGACTAGTACGTAGACACTAGACAGCAATCCATAACTTGATCTTATGAATATAAAGCATGATGCATTTTATTTTGAAACGGAATATCGATAATAAGTTGGTAACATCTGCTCCATTATATAGTCAAATCAACATTCACTCTATTAAAAAAAATGGGATCTGTTTTCATGATTTATGTGAACCTGCACACACACATCCATCTTGGGACTGACTATCATCACATGGTCACAAAACCTTTCTCTTTTAAGCTTTCTATAATCTCTGTGATACCTATTTCAAAAGGAATAAAATCTATACCCAAAGTTCTAGCCTTTTCCTTGGAGACCTGGTACGTTGATTGGAATGGCTTGTCATCTTCACACCTGCCAAAGATAAAGACAATAAAATAGGCATATTGAAAATATATATATATATATATATAGAGGAATGATATACTACACTCTGGAGTATTGAGCCCTCATACACTGAATTTCTGTACCACCGGATCCTTCTGATGAAAGGCTGAGATTGAAGCGCTTGAGGCTCTCCGTTTTCTCCGTTTCATTAAAATTTTCCATCCGTGTCTGTTTAATCCTCCGTCACTTAATACTCTCTCGCCTCTCCTTCCTCCTCTACCTCTCTTGCCTCCGTACAACAGACAAAACCCCTCTTCGTCTCCCCATTCGTATCCACCTCTGTTGGATCTCTCCACTCGCGTCTCTCTCTGTGAGATTTTCTCTCCATGCCCTTTTTGCTCCTGCGACAAAACCCTCTTCGTCCCTCTTCTATAAAACCCCTCTTCGTCTCCCCATTCGTATTACCGTAAATTGCCCTCTATCTCTACTTATTTTTTATTTCTTCATTTATTTTATGTTGTCGTTTGTTTTCACGCCACTGAGTAGAAACTATTTGGAAGCTCAATCTGATTTAGTAATTTGGGAGCATTTTGTTGAATGCTTAGTCAGAGGTCTCGGTATAATGTTGGGTACAATGATAGGTAGCACCACTTTCGGAGGCCATCGGTACCAAAATGAATAACTTGAAAGGTTTATGAACCTTCAATTTGCTCAAATTCATTCATTTCTTCTATTGTTAAACTGATGCAATCATATTGTTTATTTCATATGCCTTAATCTAGATATTAATTATTATTTTATCTAACTTTAGGGAAAATCTGGGAGGACTTGCGATGCGAAACATTTTGGTGTTCTCAAGTAGCAAAGTCAATTTGTTTCCTTTATTTTCCTTGTTTTGATGCGAAACATTTTGACAAATAAGATCTATAATCAATTTGTTTCTTTTTTGTTTCAATGTAAGTTTAATGTGGTGACAAATAAGATGTATAATTATTTTTTTTTTAAATAATGACTTTGGTCATGATGAAACCTTTTCTGATTAATGTCGCATTTGGTATTTTAATAGTTTAAGCATGATAACGCACAACACAGTTTTATTGGTCAGGGCTTTTGTGTTACTTTGTGTGTCTGGTTCTAACACCAGGGACAAATTTGAACAACTTCAATTACAAAAGTTTAGTATACTGGCACATTTAACTGATTTTGAAAAAGAACAAAAAAGGTTTGAATGGTTATGATACATAATATGCACAACCTTCAACTATTAAATTAATATTATAGACATCTGAAACATAAACTAAAATTCTTATAAATACAATGTTTAGACGAGAGATATCAAGAAGCTTTATGTGATTTCTATAAACACATTTAACTCAATGAATTGCTTAACTAACTAATTTTGACAAAGCTATTCTGGATCTGAGATATCAATAAAACATCATATGTGAAACTTACAAAGAGACCCCTATTTTTTGCTAGAATAAAACATTACATGTTGGCATGGCTTCATCAGTAACTAATTACCAGCATAGATATGGTAATCTAAATTGCTCATCCCTACTTCATGATACTACTAGTGTCATGACTCATGAAACCAACCAACCAAATCCAATTGGAGTGTACTGTATTCTATAAATTTAAACCAAAATGCTATTGAACACATTCTACAAACAAATAGCATCTAAAACCCATTATAAGTAAAATGCTAAAGAATCCTCAGTTCCTAACTCAAACCAACAATGAAGAGCATCCCACTGGACTGCACCAAACCATATCGCCAAGGTTAACTTTTCTGCAAATACACGTTGATTACATCAGAATATGTCAAAATTGAGACAAGCATTATTCATTACTCATATACCAATCAGGTTCAATAGTCTTCATTACTCATATGCTCTGAGATTACTTACTGAGCACTATGTTACCACTCCATACCAGCACAATGGAAACAAATTGATATTAAAAACCAAAATTATATCAAAATTGAAAGTTCTATTATTTTCAAAATTTGAAAGTTGTCAGAAATAAAATAATAAGAAGAAAAAGGCTTAAATCAGTGCTGCTGTAGTAGTTCATACAACAATCATAAAATTTTTATAATGGATATCCAATTTTTCAGAGGAAAATGAACCGCTTTTCCAAAGGAAAAGTAACCCAAAAATTGATTATGTATACCAAAAATTGACAATGTATACCCAATTTAGAGGAAAAAAAACCGCTCTTTCAGAGAACTAGGATGAATGATGTATAATCCTAATAACTTGTAAATAAGACTTACCCAAAATTGATCAAATGCTTCATGTTGATCGAGTAGTTCAGAGTTAGAGGGAGAGAAGATAGTTCACCTAAATTAGTTAGTTGAGGCTGAGAGAGGAGGCAAATCCTGAGGAGAGAGGAGGTAGCGACGGAGGGAGGAGGCAGCGGCGGAGATGACCAAGCTAGGGTTTTTGAGTTTTTCTGGGAAGGGGTCGAATCTGTGGGGAAGAGAGAGGAACCAGGTACGGAATATAAGAGAGACGGAAAACTTTAAAAGGAGAGACGGAAAATTTTAAGTGTAACGGAGATTTTGGAGAAATCAGCGACATAATCTGATTCGTTCATCTTAATCTGGTGCACGATTCTTAGAGCGATCCAAAGACACAGAAATTCAGTGTATGAAGGCTCAATACTCCAGAGTGTAGTATATCATTCCTCTATATATATATATATATATATATAGAGGATGGATATAGAACACTGATGTGTACGGATCGTTCCCGTACACATGAGTCATTTTTCGAGATCCAAAATTCAAACGGCCGATCCGAACCGTTCAAGTTGTTCTCCATATTAAAAAACCCTTGGAGACCAAATTTTACATTTTTTCGAATTTTTTTACTATATATTATGATATTTTCAAAAAACACTACAATTGGAGTATTTCAGACCCTCCAATTTGAAAATATCATAATATATAGTAAAAAAATTCGAAAAAATGTAAAATTTGGTCTACGAGGATTTTTCAATATGGAGAACAACTTGAACGGTTCGGATCGGCCGTTTGAATTTTGGATCTCGAGAAACGACTCATGTGTACGGGGACGATCCGTACACATCAGTGTATTTTATCCATTCACTTTATATATATTTTCAAATTGGAGGGTCTGAAATACTCCAATTGTAGTATTTTTTGAAAATATCATAATATATAGTAAAAAAATTCGAAAAAATGTAAATTTTGGTCTTCAAGGGTTTTTCAATATGGAGAACAACTTGAACGGTTCGGATCGGCCGTTTGAATTTTGGATCTCGAGAAACGACTCATGTGTACGGAGACGATCCGTACACATTAGTGTTCTATATCCATTCTCTATAGCAGTTATTCTCTCTGATACATATAGTTCAAGGGTAACTTGATAATCCACAAAGTTTGTCATGCAATAAATTCAGCAACATACTGACATGTCATAATTAAAGGTGGCAAACTGGGGATTGCATTTCATTTCATAGCAGGGTTGATATGTTGGGTAGGAATTAAATTAGAGTATAATTGATTATTTTTATCAGGTAGAATAAAAGTTTGTTAGCTATCTCAGTATGAATCAAGGTATAGTCTGTGGTTAATAAATTATTTAAATAGAATATATGCATGAAAAAAAATAGTGCTGCCAGTTCCAGCGAACACAAGAACTTACTTATCAGGCAGGTGAAATGCAGGATAAAGCTGTCGAATTATTTTTACAACCTCAGAAAGGTGATTTATACTTTCCACCAAACAATACCTTCCTTTTGCTGAAGGAACCTCATAAGTCAAAATATGTGCCATTGCCACATCTTTCACATTCACTGAACGCAGCAGAAAATTTGGAAATGCATGAGTAGAACCATATTTTAAATGCATGCATTGAATAGTTCAAAACTGTATGTTATGACCAAGCTTTTAAAATGCTCCGTTTTATCACCGATTATACTAAAATATCTTTGTTTTTAGCCATTCCGCATGACCGTTTATAATCATTTTATCACCGCATAATCGTTTTATTATCATTTTATCACCGTTTTATCACAAATCATCGCTAAACCGCACAAATCGCATTTTAAAACCTTGGTTATGACATATTCAAGCTCTAGATCTGATTTATCAAGAGTTATTGTTTATCACCTATCTCACTCATTCTGAAAGGAGATAAAAGCAGTAGTACACCGTGCAAAATGTCACTGAGCACATGTTAACTAACTTAAAAAAAAATATGGGAGACCCATCAATTCTATTTCACCTCAGAAACTCAGGATGTTTATATCAAATCTACTAATTAGAATAAGGGATAATAACCAATCCTAGCTAGTATAAAGAATAATAATCAGTCAACTACATTAGTACCTGATCAGAAAGAAACATAAATAGTTCAATTAAGACTCAAAAGCTTAAAAAAAGTAATAGTTCACTTGAGGGTTTCACAAAGCTGTCATTTGTCATTACAATAATACCTTATCCATTACACTAGCCCTCAGTGTTATTAGAAAAGAGAAAAGAAAGTTTTGGATGCTAGTTGCGATGGTTAATGTTAGCAAACTATTGCAAAATATGCAAAATAATCTTCTTATTGAATTTTTTCTGACTTTATAAACACTTACCGTTGATCAAGTTTAGGATAATTGAAGAAGTAGCATTGAGTGTAGGCTGTAGAAGAGGACCAATGACAAATCCTGGATTTATTACAACCATGTCAAGCCCATTCTCCTTTGAGAATTTCCACGCAGCTTCCTCTGTCAGGGTTTTTGATAAGTGATACCACAGCTGGTTCAAGACAAAATCTTACACTGAATTCACCTTAATTAGAAAATAGTTCACTGGTCAGGAACTAAGATCAAAATTACAATCTCCTATTTAGTCTAATGCAATGTTTCCAAAAAAACTTCATAATTTGGGAATACTTAAGATTGGAGAAACATATTTGTACCTGTGATTGCTCACAAAATTCAGGAGATGAGAACCACATCTCATCAACCACTACATCAGAATTCAATGGTTTTCCATTGTGTGTAACTGCATTGATGGAGGATGTCACCACTATCCTCTTTACTGAAGGGTACTTAGAACAGGATCTGAGAACATTTAGTGTGCCCTTGACTGCAGGATCAATTAACTCAGTCTTGAAAAAGAAAACAATAAAGTGAATTTCTGATATGTTTGTATGAATAGCATCAGATGATGGCTTGACTAAACAAGTCAATACTCACAATGCAATATTTAAATATTGGAGTTGCATATATTGAAAGCATCAAAAGCTTTGGGTTTTCCTTTTTCTTTTTATTAAAGAGTGGAATAGTATAAAACCCTGTTGCAGATGCAGCAATACTTAGATTCAGAAAATATACTGGTAATGCATCATAGATTGCAGACATACCAAAATTCCAGCTATAACAGAAAGGAAGTAAATTCTGGCAATCACCAATTAATAATTCATCAAATTGATAATTAAGACAAACCTTAGGATCAGTAGCAGTGGCTTGGCAAGGAGATGCAGTGTGGAAAACACCATGGCAACCTTCAATTGCAGTGTCAAAAGATCCTTCGTCCAATAAATCTGCCTTAAACAAGTGCAATCTCTCAGTGGCTCCATCAAGTGCACGCAAGTGATCAGTTTTTTTCGGATCAGCTGAAACAATTAATAACCAAAAGTCTTGATATGGCCTAAACACAATTTCTATTTATTAAATGAGTGTTTAATTAGGAGTGATACGAACAAAGGTCACGAACGGTGGCACGCACGGTGTAGCCTCGCTGGAGAAGCAGCTTGACGAGCCATGATGCCACGTAACCCGATGCGCCCGTTACGCACACCACCTTTTGACTTGCGTTGAGATTGGCTCTCTCACAATCGAACTCAGAGTCTCCGTCGCTCGTGGCCATTGGTCCTAGGATGGAATGGGTATTGGCCAATTGGGATTGGGAAGTGGATAATATGTCAATTTTATCCTTTTTCTGGGCCCTGTATTGAAAAAGATCATTCGGGATTTAAAAATTCAAAGTGCGGTCTGACGTACATTGACCTTGAACCCCCGCTGCAGCTCGACACGTGTTTAATGTCTTTCTTTAAGTTTACTTAATCTACAATAAATTAAGCTGTTAACCTAACATGTCTCAATCGCCCAATAGAGTTGATGTTCTTTGGTAATAATCATTATTGACTTCAAATTGTACTAGACGCCATATAAGTAATGTAATTATAGGCAAAAGATAATACGCCTAGTAATGTGTGATGGCGAAAGAATAGTTCCAAGCTTCCTTTAAACCGACGCATGCATCAAAATGCGGAGTAAACATATCCAATCAATAACTTATGCAACTTACAAGTTACAAGGGCACATTCGAAATTTTGAGTATGCTAATATTATAATGGCCGAAGTCTTTTAAGAAAAAAGAACAAAAAATAAAGTTGTCCACCAAATATTGCTCAAATAATGTGTTCAAAGCGACACATTTCAAATCGTCTTAAAACTAGTAGAGCTTTTGGATTTATTTAGTATTCACACTTTAACTTTCAGTATTCAAAAAGAAGCCCGCAAGGGACCTGCAAATCTTTTTTCTTTTTTTTTTAATGACAATTTGGTCATATCTGCTCCAAATTCGAATATTGTCTTATAAACCTTAGAAAGTAACAAAACCCTTCTCTTTAAGGCTCTCAATGGTCTCTTTGACACTCTGCTCCAATGGAATCAAGTTCAAGCCCAAACTTCTTGCCTTTTCTTTTGATACCTGATATATTGTCTCAAATGGCTGGTCATCAGCGCACCTGAGCAAAAGATAACAAAAATATTAATTAACTAATTTTAACATAGCACTTGCTGAAAGATTGTTTTGATGTAATTTTTTCCAGTTATAAGGACTGGAATTGTGCAACATGACAAAATTAAAGACTAAAATGTCGGATTTGAATTACCTCTCAAACTTTGTACTGATACGTATCAGAGAAAGTAACTCTGTTATCAAGGAGTATCTTTATTATTATTTACTCTACTAAACGCGGTAATAGCCTCCAAGTATATACTAAATTTTTATTTGGATTTTGGGACAACTTATAAGCTATCGCCATGGATGTAATTTGATTGATTTGATTATAATAACACAAAATCATAGCCTGCCAAAATTTTAAGTCAATAACTGTGTTCTAGAAATTCAACAAGGTTTCAATGGAATATTACCCCAAAAAGAAAACGCCCATGGGCTAACAATCACATCTTTCCCAGTAATTGAAGCCCAAATTGTAACCCATGGATAACAAAATAGTAGTTTTTAGTTTTAACTGGCATAAAGTAAATTGCATATAAGGTATTAGAAAATTATACATAGGCTTGAGTACAATTCATAAGAAATTTTTAACTAACAAGAAAGCACAATAACAGCTTATGAGAAAAAAACTCTTACTTTTTAGGAACAGGAATTGAAGGATAAAGTTTATGTATAATCTGCACGACCTCTGAGTGATGAGCAACCTTTTCAACCAGGCAATACCTTCCATTTGCTGAAGGTATCTCATAAGCCAGAATATGTGCCATAGCAACATCTTTCACATTAATCCAACGTATAGTTAAATTTGGAAATGTCGCCGATCCTAGAGCCGTGTACAGTAGAACAGTTTAATCATAAAGTTTAAACCCAAGGAATTAACCATCTATAACTAACTAAAAGACACGTACTTTATTTTGAGTTATAGAATATACCATTGATCAAGTTGTAGATATATCCACTGCTTAAATTGATTGTAGGCTGCAGAAGGGGACCAATAACCATCCCTGGGTTTATTGTAACCAATTCAAGTCTGTTCTCTTTTGAGAACTTCCAAGCAGCTTCCTCTGCAAGGGTTTTTGACAAGTGATACCAAAGCTATTTAAAAAAAAAAAAAATCAAAAAAAAATATTGCAATTAATCAATTCATCAAATTCAAGAGAGCATTCCAGATAAAAACCCTCGTGAAAGTGCATACCTCGTTTTTCATGCAGAACTCAGGATCAGAGTACCATGTTTCATCAACCACTACATCAGGATTTAATTGTCTCCCATTGAAGACGACTGCAGTCATTGATGATGTCATTACCACCCTCTTGACAGACGAAGTTTTAGCACAGGATCTGAGAACGTTAAGTGTTCCCTTAACAGCAGGTTCTATCAGCTCAGACTGAAACATCACAAAAGCTTTATTTATTGAGTTCACTAGCACTATCAATTTTTAGTTGAAGAAAAATAATTTATGTGACATGATGTAAGTCCAGTTAAAAAAAAAAAATCAAGAACTAATGATTGTACCTAAATTAGATCAGTTAAATTCTTTATTTTTCTCTTTTTTTTCCAATGATTTTGTTTATATTTCTGTATGCTGAAATGGGGGTTTAACCAAGGCATTAGTATGGTTTGGCCAACAATGCAGCAAAAAAACAAAGATATCCAATAAAAATCAGTTTCTTGATGCCTTGATGGCCTATATTGGTCATGTCCCATAATAAAAGTCAATTTCTAGTATTACAGATAATCTGAGTGGGACTTGTGCCTTTGAAATTTTAAGGCATGAAGAATCACAAACGGCAAACCTGAAAATCAGTTGCATCGTAAAAAACAGGAGATGCGGTGTGGAAAACACCAACACATCCTGCAATTGCAGTGTCAAAAGCGCCTTCTTCTAACAAGTCAGCTTTGAACAAGTGAAGCCTTTCACTGGCTCCATCCAGTGCTCTCAAGTGCTCCGTTTTCTTTGGATTAGCTGAGACCAGAACAAATATTAAAAATAAAATTATAGAACTGACAACCAAACAATGGAAAGATGTCGTGTCTGTCAAGTTAGTTATAAATTCTATGGCATAAACCAGGAGTTGGCAACAACTAAATAAAATGAATTCAGCACTATAGCTTCAGGTAGTGTTCTAAAAAAAAAACACGGCGTGTCCGAACACGGTACGGTACGACACGGCACGAAGGTGGTACGACACGGTAAAATACGGACACGGACACGGTACAAGAACTTAGGCGTGTCCTGTCCGACTTTGATGAAATAGACACGGCAAATCCCAAGAGAGACAACAAGTTTATAATGATGGTTAAAAATGTTAAATTTTATAAAATAACAAGAATATTCTTATATTATCTATTTTTTAGGATAATTTTATAATTTGAATTTCAAATTCATCCCTAAACATACGTATAGGACTATGTTTTATGAAATTCAAACGTATTCAAACACGACACGGCACGACACGTGTAAAAAAACACGGCACGACACGACACGAGGACACGAGGCATGCCGTGTCCTTAGGCGTGCCGTGTCCATCCCTTAGAATTTAGACACGGCACGGCATGACACACGAAATATTTAGACACGGCATGACACGACACAACAAATAATATGGACACGCCGTGTTTGACACGACACGACACGACACGACACGGCACGACAGGGCACGAATTTAGAACACTAGCTTCTGGCATATCTGACAGGACTCATTTGATTGGATAATGCCGTCACCATAGTCAGAATCTCTTTGAGTGGTGGTAATTTCCATACAAAGTTATTCTCTTTTTTAAGGCACCCAATTTTACGCAATTATCTGTACTGCATTTTCTGTTAGTATTAACTAGCACACTCAACTGTTGAAAGATAGTTAAAACTACAACATGTACCTTTTTAGGGAGGATCAAAGCACTAAAATTTTCAGGTTGCAACTATTAAATGAAGGTAACATTATGTAATTGTAAAATCTTGTTGTGAACGAAAAATAAAGATTTAATAGTAACCGTTTTAATTGATTGTCAAAAATCGCATGTAAAAAACCCATGGTAAGTATAATGAAAAAATATCCAATATATTTTCCTAACACACTGCCTGAAATGAATTTACATTTAATAATTATATTATTAGATGATCCCAGCACGGTCTTTTTTATTTGCAATCTATGAGAAATTATAAAAAAAATGAACAAATAAATTTGGAATTTGTTTTGGTACCCATGACCAAGCCCTTGAAACTGTTCCTTTTAATTTAAATCAATTCAAGGATTGCCAAAGGGATTCAGTTGAGCCAAATTTAGCAAATCCCAAGAAGATGGCTAAGAACACACGGATAGTGTTTCGATTTGGACAATATTGTTAAAAAAATAATAATAATAAATAAAAATAAAAATCGAATGATGTACATCAGAATTACTCCAAAAATTACATTCAATCTGCCCCAAGATTATCAGCTTGTAAAGGGTCTATCAATTTCTAGAAGCTTAATTGGAAAAGCAAAGGAGGTAATTCTTTTTTTTTTGTTCTTCCAAGTCCTGTATATACACTCAATGCCTATCAAATCAGGCAAAAGTTGAACAACCGATCTTTACACAATGTGCGATTAAACAAGACATGTTCAGAGAGAGAGGTACTGACAAAGATCACGAACAGAGGCACGCACAGTGTAGCCACGATGGAGGAGGAACTTGACAAGCCAAGAAGCGATGTAGCCCGACCCGCCTGTCACGCACACCACTTTCTCACTCATATCTCTTCTTCTCTTCTTCTCCCTCTGAGCCTATCCTCTTTTTTGGTTTTAGTGAAGTAGGAAACCAAGCAGCAGGAGAAGTGGAGAACTGCGATATTGATGATTGGGTTCCGAGTACTTTTATTAGTTTTGTACTTTTATTTAAATATTTAATAGATAGAAAAGGAAAGCATTATTCCGAAAAAAGAAAGTTGAATGGGGTCATTCCGAAAAAGGAAATTTCGGAAATAGGAAAGTTGCAGATGATGGGCTGGGTCCGCTTCAAGCGTGGGGCCCAGTCAAGTGGGCGACCTTTTTCATTTTATTTCTTTTTTCTTACCAACTTTACTTCAGATTAATCTATAGGAGAATATTTCTTTCATTTTTTTTATGTTTTGACTTTTAAAAATTTTTTAGGTTCTTTCTCAGAATTGACATTTGTAATTTGTACTTTCTTTAAAAAAATAAAAAGAAAGAGGTTTTTATTCAATCAAAAGTTACGAAGCTTACCTCTAATTTTCTTCTGAAAAAAATAAAAAGAGATTTTTCTTTTTGAGATTGATAAAAAAGAGTTTACAAGACAATAACATGACGTCACACTCGCGAGCACCAATGTGCCTGATAGACTGATAGTGATTAGTGAAATTAAAAATCGACTCTAGGGGCTATAAATAAATAGGTGAAATTAAAAATCGCTGCTAATTAACTTTAGAAGTAAGAAGAATTTGCAAAAGAAATTCAAGACATTCTACATCTAAAGAAATGCATACCTTTACAACTTATTTAAAATTTGAAGAGTACTGTTCCAATTAATGTAAAAATTTGTCAACAAGTACGTATAATGACGACCTCCGAATTTATCCATCCTATCGGGTTCTTGTCGAACCGGTTATCCCTCATCATATCATTAAATCAATAACTAGTTTTGTCGCCAATAATCTATTCCTACTACTAAGTTCCATCTTGAAAGTTCCAAAAAAGAATATAATAATTCAAAAGATGGAACTTATTAGACCAATATTTTAAATACCCTACCTGTTACTGGAAAATTCTGATAATACCTGGTATTAGAATAATGACCGAAATGATGATGCTGGTATTGTGATAGAAAATACTGAAATTTTTTTAAAAATATCGGAAAATATCGGATTTCGGTCACTAGGCCTGTAGAGATACAGTCTAGTATACAGGTAATAGGTATGGGGTACGATACGAATAGCGCCAAGCATCCTTATAACTGATACATGCAACAAGTCCTTGACAGCTCCTGTCAAGCTTTCGAAAAAAAACTGATACATGCAACAAAAGGCGAAGGACATTGGACACCCAATCAATAACTTACGGGGCAAAGTTCCGTCCAAGAGTAAGCGCGCGTACACACAACACATGTAGAGTTGGCTACCCAATTACCATTGCTCAAATAAATGAGTTCATTAAACACATTTCTCAAACTAGTAGAGCTTTTGAATTTATTCAGTATTCACCCCCTTAACATTCAGAATTCATAAAGAAGCCCGCAAGGGACATGCAAATCTTTTTTTTTTTTTTTTTTTTTTTTTTTTTTTTTAATGACAAGTTGGTCATTTCTGCTCCACATTGGAATGGTGTCTCATAAAGCTTAGAAAGTAACAAAACCCTTCTCTTTAAGGCTCTCAATGGTTTCTTTGACACTCTGCTCCAATGGAATCAAGTTCAAGCCCAAGCTTCTTGTCTTTTCTTTTGATACCTGGTATATTGGCTCAAATGGTTTGTCATCAGCACACCTGATGCAAGATAACAGGGAAAAGTTATTAGCTAATTAGGACAAAGGACACCTCCACTTAAGGATAAGGAGACTGCAACATGGCAAAACCAAAGACTAACATGCAGATTTTGATCCTGTACCTCTCAGACTTTGTACTGAAATGTACCAGGGTGAATTAATTATTGTATTATCTGAGAATATCTTTGTTTTAATTACTCTAATAAACCAGCTAATCCCTTTACAAAAGTGATACACTAAAACTTATTGGGATTATGGCCTTACTAATAACTTATTGCCTCACAGTTTCATTAATATTTCGGCTTTTTTAATAATAAGAAATAACAAAAGAAAGCCCAAAATTGCCCAATAACCCAAATTTTTTAGAGAAATTCAGACTGGCTGCAATGGCCAATAACCTCAAACAAAGAGCTCATAAGCTAATCACTCACATCTTAGCCAGTAAATCTCAGCCAGATTGCAACCCATGGATAACAACTACTGGTTTTAAGATTTTAACACAAAGTAGATTACAAATAAGGTACGGGAATAACCCAACAGAGCATGGAGTGTGATTCATAACAAAAAGTAGTACAATAAGAGCTTATGAGAAAAATTCATTACTTTACAGGAACAGGAATAGAAGGATCGAGTTTACGTATAATCTCCACAACCTCTGAATGATGGACGACTCTTTCAGCCAAACAATACCTTCCACTTGCCGAAGGTATCTCATAGGCCAGAATATGTGCCATAGCAACATCTTTCACATGAATCCAACGTAAACTTGAATTTGGAAATGTCATCGATCCTAGAGTTTTTAGGTCATAAATTCAAAATTCAAGGAATTATTTAACAACCTGTAGATAAATACTAGATAAATGAGTGCAAACATCATAGTGTTGAAAACAAGAATCAGGTCCTAGGCTGGTAACCAATACCAGAACCAAATGTACTAAAATGACAGCAGACCAGTCTGGTACAAATCCACATTACTCTTGTGAATATCTTAATTGTTTGAAACTTTGAACCATTAGCGCAGATTAATCTCCATGATTTTCAGTATTTAAATGTAATGCTCGAGAATCCAAGAAAAAAACCTACAAAATTTTGAAAACTTCATAACCAATTTACTTTGTTTGACTATTTAATAAAAGATGAATGTCCAATTTGACTATGCGATGACAGGAGTAACATTAAAACACATACCATTAATTAAGTTATAGATAAATTTGCAGCTCAAATTTAGTGTAGGCTGCAGAAGGGGACCAATAACCATCCCTGGGTTTATTGTAACCAACTCAAATCCATTCTCTTTTGAGAACTTCCAAGCAGCTTCCTCCGCGAGGGTTTTTGACAAGTGATACCATAGCTGGTTCAAAAAAAAAAAACAATAATAAAGGAAAAATAAAGAAATAGTTCAATTCGTCAAATTCAAAATAACATAAAAAATATTGATCAAGATAAACCGTTATGATGATAGTACTGTGGAAATAAAAGAGCCCCATACCAACCCCAAAAAAAAATCAATAAAAAATAATAATTAATAAATAGAAAAATATATAACTTTTTTTCATAAAAAGAACATTTTTTTTAGATATACCATAAAAAGAACATTACATTGAGAGTAAGATGAGTGCATACCTTGTTTTTTATACAGAAGTCAGGATCAGAGAACCATGTCTCATCAACCACTACATCAGGATTTAATGGTCTTCCATTGAAGCTAACAGCAGCCATTGATGATGTCATCACCACCCGCTTGACAGATGAAGCTTTAGCACAGGATCTAAGAACATTTAGTGTTCCCTTAACAGCAGGTTCTATCAGCTCAGACTGAAACATTACAAAAGCTTTATATATTGAATTCACAAGTATTATCAATTATTAGTTGAAGAAAAATAAGAAAATTGTTTAAGCAACATAAGGTGAATTCAGTAAAAAAAAAAACAAAAAGAACTAATGACTATATTGTACATTTGTACCTATACTAGATCAGTTAAGTTTATTTATTTTGTTCCTTTTGTGCATGGATTTTTTTTATTACTTATGCTGAAATAGGGCTTAATCAAGGAATCAGGAGTATATTTTGGCTAACAATGCAACAAAAAAATTGATTATCCAACAAAAATCAGTTCCTTGATGATTGGCCATGTCCCTTAATAATAGTCAGTTTCTACTACTGAAATAATATTAGTGGTACTTTTGCCCGGGAAAATACTAAGGCATTAAGAATCATAGTAAAGAAAAACCTGATAATCAGTTGCATTGAAAAAAGCAGGAGATGCTGTGTGGAAAACACAAACACAACCGGCAATTGCAGTGTCAAAAGCACCTTCTTCTAATAAGTTGGCTTTGAACAGGTCGAGCCTTTCACTGGCTCCCTCCAGTGCTCTTAAGTGGTCTGTTTTCTTTGGATCAGCTGAGATACCCAATAAGAAAACAAAAAGCATAATAATTATATAGACAATTAAACAACGTAAATAAGCAGTGTTTGTCAAGTTTGTTATAAATTACATGGAATAAACCAGAAATTTGGCTACAACTAAATGAACTGAATTCAGCACAAAGCTGTAGTATATCTGACAGGACTTATTTGATTGGGTAATGCCACCTCTATAGTTAGAACCTCTTTGAGTAGTGTAATTGCTGTACAACGTTCTTCACTCTTTTAAAGCACCCAATTTGATGCAAATACTTGTGCCACATTTTCTGTTAGTATTAACTAGCACATTCAACTTTTGAAAGAAAGCAAAACATTTGCCATGATTTTGGATAATTATCTTCAGGTTTACAACTTTTTAAATGAAAGTAACATGGTTTATGCAAAGTAAACCTTTGTCATTGGTTATCAAAATCACATGTAAAAGAACCGAAATATAGTGAAAAATTTCCAAAATATATTCCTTGCATCAACTGCTTGATATGAATTTATATTTAATTACTATATGATCTGATGATCGCCACACAGCCATTTTTTGGTACATCCATTTCATAATTTGTGAAAAGTGCAGCTGCTCCTCCATCAATATTATCGATAGATGATATTCCCAAATTCTGGTTACAACATCACAAAAACGACTCACACTAGAATGATTCAACTTGGCAGCCACGCTGTGGAATAGTTGGGAATCGAGAAATAGTTGTATCTTTGAAGACAAAAACAGACGGTTGTTCAGATTGCTAGGAGACAACTTCAGGATGCAGCGTTGTGGGTAGATCATGTATAGTGTTTTGGCATTGGTATGGGTCTCTTACTTTACTGTCTCAGCCATGATGTAAATTATCAAATGCTTTGTATTTTGTTTTGGTTTTAATATAATATTTTGTAGGTCTGTGGCAATCACAACCCTACCCTAAAAAATAATTTATGAGAAGTGTGATAGAAAAATGAACAAATAAAAAAAATCAATTGGGTTGTAGTCTCAGTTTTGCTGCAATTTCAAATTTGTTTAGGTACTCATCGCAAATCCCTTAAAACTATTCATTCGAATTTTTCAAATCAATTCATGGTTTGCCAAAGGAAATCCAGTTGGGCCAGATTTAGCAACCACAAGTAGTTTTTTTTTTAGGGTAACCACAAGTAGTTAAGAAGATAATAATTTTTATGTTTGTGTTGGACAATATTATCAAAAAAATTGAATGAATGTACCACATAAAATGGATGGTACACCACAATTACTCCAAAATTATATACAATCAGCCCCAAATTTACCAGCTTGTGAAGGGTTAATCAATTTCTAGAGGTAAAAAATGAAGAAGCAACAGAGTAATTCTGTCCTGCGCACTTTAATTGCCTAACCAATCAGCCAACAATTAAACAAGGGATCTTTACACAGTGTGTTATTAAACACAACAGGTTCAGAGAGAAAGAGAGGTACTGACAAGGATCACGAACGGAGGCACGCACGGTGTAGCCACGCTGGAGGAGAAGCTTGACAAGCCATGAAGCTATGTAACCCGAGCCACCAGTCACGCACACCACTTTCTCACTCATCTCCTCTTCTTCTTCTGAGCCTCCTCTTTTGTTGGTTTAGTAAAGTGGGAAGCTTTTTGTACCTGGTAGTGGTAGTCAGTGAAGTAACAAGGTAGCGATAAAATCTTTGTGGGGAAAAGCAAGAAAATCAGTACGGAGGTTTTAAAATTGCGTTTTTTTTTTTTCACTTTCCCCCTCGTTGTGCGCTACTGCGCTGGGTCCCCACAGAATGACAGAATGCGAGTATTTTAACTTTTGTCCTTTTTCTTTTCAGATAAGTATCCGAAAATTTGTGATAAGTTTTGATTGTGATTGACGATTTTTGAGTAGTAACGTGTGGAAGTACATCAAAACTTATTTTGTGATAAGAAACTGGAACCCACCTTGTCCTTTTCGCTGTTCTCGCAAAAGAGAAGGAACTGGGAATTAGCTCATTGTTCCAATTTTTTTTTCACACGTTTTGTTGCGTACGCTGCCAAATATACTTGATCCACGTTATTGTAATTTTCAACTTATCGGATCTTACGGTAGAGGGATTTGTGGATGAAAAAACTTCTCTCCCTTCCATTCCGTTCAGGAGCAAGGCTTTATAATCATCGATCCTTACTATTATTAGTTTCTATTTGCGGAAAATTTTGATTTTGTAAGTTCCCCAGCTCATCTTATCTTCTATCCCCTACCTAGCCTCAACCACCCCCCCACCCCCCCCCCACCCCCCACCCAAACCTCAAAAAAAAAAAAAAAAAAAAAGAAAGTTCGACCGCCACACAGAATTAATATTACTGGATACACTAAGGCCCTGATCAAGTGATCAAAATGTTTTTTTCGCGGGATTTCATTTCAATTCAATTGATTTTATAGAATTTCTTTAGATCTAATTATATGAGAATTCCAATCAAATGATACCAAACCCGTTCATTTTGATCAAGAATTTTCCAACAAATTGAAATGAAGTGAAATCTCATCTTTAAAAAATGGGATTTTTATCAGAGCCTAATTGTTATGATAAATAAACTAGATGTCTTCATATATACACTAATTATTCCAATAGATTTACTAAATATCTTATATACTAATTATCCTGATAAATATACTAAATGTAATATATAGTATATATATACATTAATTGTCCTACAAACTAAATATCCTCGTAGATACACTATTTTTATTGATCATATATGCCCACCTACATATTGATTGGCGTGCCAATTGTGTGTGAGAGAGTTGGTTGGTGGCAGTCTGATCGGTGGAGAGACTCCGGGTAGGCACAGGGGCACTAAGTATTGGTACGTACGGTGAGCTGATAAGGGTAGGATGATGAAAATGAATGGCGATGATAGTGATGATAGTAAGCAATTCCTATTAGTTTATGATAGAAACATTGTTAGTATCTGCATATAAATTATTAAACGAGTACGCCATTTTGACGTACTATTAGGTTCGGAATTTATTTCATAACAACTATCACGTAATGCATTTATACATGGAATGGATCGTATTGTTCGTATATTGCTAACAAATTTGTAATTTGCTAAATACTGTCAAGTTGAGTAATGAAGAGATTACAGGAAAATCTGCCTCGGATTAAATCATCATCTTAATATATTAAGAAAAATAAGAGCCAAAAGATTTCTATATTTTTTTCTAGGATCAGAAAAATGCGGATCTCATTAATAAAGAGGAAAATTTATAAAATATATGAACACAAACTCAAAATATATACAAGAAATCAAAAATAATTAATACAACACTGCAAATGAACAGTATAAACTTCTAGCAAAGTCTATGCATCCCCCCAAGATACCGGTACTTGTACCAAACCCAACTCGTAATTAACCTACCAATAAGTTTTACATATTATAAACATCATAATATTATAATGGCTGAAGTCATTCAAGAAAAAAGAAAAAAATTTATGACTCCTCTACCAGACCTTCATTGCTCAAATAATAATGAAGAGTAAAATTATCCAGATTTTCCAATGCCTGTAATTAAGCTAGTAGATCTTTCGAATTAATTTAGACCCCTTGAGTTTTTAGCATTCATAAAAAAGCAAACAAGGTACCTGCAAATCATTTATTTTTTAGATTACAATTTGGTCATATCGCTCAGGCTTGGCATTGTTTCGTAATTTGTAAACCTTAGAACGAAACAAAACCCTTCTCTTTAAGGCTCTCAATGGTCTCTTTCACACTTTGTTCCAATGGAATGAAGTTCAATCCCAAGCTTCTTGCCTTTTCTTTTGATACCTGATATATTGGTACAAATGGTTTGTCGTCGGCACACCTGATCAAAGATAGCCCAATAATTTACTAATTAATTTTAACGTACGCTGACTAAAAGTTATTTTGATGTCAGGTCAACAACTTTAAGGACCGGGATTCTGCAACAAGACGAAATAAAAAGACTAAAAGTGCCAGATTTTAAAACTGTACCTCACATATTTTGTACTGATCTATCGGGGTGGGTTTCTCAGTTTCTCTGCTATTAAAGGAGTATCTTTATTTTTATTTGCTGTTTATACTTTAAAAAACAGGTTATTCCCTCCCAAACTGTACGCTAAATTTATATTGGGATTTTGGAACAAGGGACCAGTATCCTTTGCTCACCTTTTAAGGTGAGCACGGTGCCTACCTTCAATCCGAGCAGTTCGATTTAATCACGACGGTTAGATTTTTTTCGGGCCTATCGATCTGGTATTTTTCACGGGGCACCATCATTGATCGGACGTTTCGGATCTAAGGTGAGCAAAGGTGAGCAGAGGATTTCATTCCTTGGAACAAGTATTTTTAAACTATGACATGTAATTTGATTGATCTGGCAGGTTTAAATAGTAATAAGGGAAAGGTAAAGTCAACATTACAAGTGAAAAACTGTTCTTCTAAAAATCCAACCAGGTTTCAATGCCATATTATCCCAAAGAAAAAACTAATCACTTATGGATAACAACCCAGGTTAATCATTCATGTTGCCCAGTAAATGTCAGCCCAGATTGCAACCCATGGATAACAAAATAGTAGTTTTAACTGGCATAAAATGAATGGAAAATAACAGAATAATTATACATAGAATAGAATTGACTATAACTCATCAGCATTTATGATAAAAAAAGAATTATACTAAGAGCTTCGAGAATAAGAACTCTTACTTTTCAGGAACAGGAATTGAAGGATACAATTTACGTATAATCTCCACGACCTCTAAATTATGAGTGACTTTTTCAGCCAAACAATACCTTCCAGTTGCTGAAGGCGTCTCATAAGCCAGAACATGTGCCATTGCATTATCTTTCACATGAATCCAAGGCATAACTGAATTTGGAAATGTCTTCGATCCTAGAAATATTTAAATCATAAAGTTGAAACTCAAAGAAATTCCTACCTATATATTATCCTAGAGACAAGTACTTGATATATGAGTTGCGAACATCATCATGTTGAAAGCAAGCATTAGACCATTGGCTGGTACCAAATTGACTATAATGGCGGCAGACCAGTCTGGTATAACACTCTTGTAACTTCCATAATTATTTGAAATATTAGTTCGGGTTAGTCTTCATGATTATCAATATAAAAAATATAATGCTCGAGAAGCCAAGAACAAAAAAAAAAAAAAAAAAAAAAAAAAAAAAAATTGAAATTTCATAACCGAATTGTTTGGTTCAGACAGCCAGTCAGGCTCCCTCTCCCTTATTACCTTAAAACATATACTACTGGAGATATTTGCCTAAAAGTATTATACATATATAGACATACAATAGAATTTTTCCCAATTTTTTTAATCCTGATTGCACATAAAGACACATACAATAGAATTTGCCTAATAAGTGAACTATCATCTATGTAGACAACGTACAAATCAAACAATAGAATTTTCCAATTTGTTCCGTCAGAGCCGGAACTGATTCATCTAGTTAGCTAGTTTCAATGGCCTGAGATTGCCATGATGTACTATTTAATGGAAAAAGGATGAGATTTAAACATATACCATTAATTAAATTATAGATTAATGTACAGCCGAAATTTAGTGTAGGTTGCAGAAGGGGCCCAATTACCGTCCCTGGGTTTATCACAACCAAGTCCAATCCGTTCTCTTTTGAGAACTTCCAGGCAGCTTCCTCTTGGAGTGTTTTTGACAAGATATACCATAGCAGCTTTAAGAAAAGCAAGACATTTAGTTCAAATTATCAAATATTCAAAAGAACATGAAAAAAAAATGATCATCTAGATAAACCCACATTAGATAATACGAACGAAAGTAGTGGCAATAATAATAATAATAATAATAATAATAATAATACTAATAATATGTACACCTCAGTCGTAATCTAATACTATAACGTACAAATAAAAGCAATAAAGTGAATAACAAAAATAAGAAATATTATGATTGCTTTATAGAAAAAATTTGCATTTAGAGTAACATGAGTGCACACCTTATTTTTTATGCAATAGTCAGGATCAGAGAACCAAGTCTCATCAATCACTACATCAGGACTAAATGGTTTTCCAGTGAACATAACAGAAGCCAATGATGATGTCACCACCACCCTCTTGACTGTTGAAGCTTTAGCACATGATCTCAGAACATTAAGTGTTCCCTCAACAGCAGGTTCTATCAGCTCAGACTGAAATTTTTTTATTAATATTATTATTTATTGAATTCACAAATCACAAGCATTTCAATTATAAGTTGAAGAAAAATAAGAAAATTCTTTATGTGACATAAGGTGGATCCTTTAAGAAAAGAATTAAGAACTAATGACTATATTATACCTACCAGTAAAATTTCTTGATTTGGCACTTTAGCAATTTTTTTTAAATATATATATTGAATGCTGAAATGGAGCTTTATCAAGGCATCAGGACTATGTTTCGGCCTACAATGCAACACAAAAAAAATAATAACCCAACAAAATTTAGTATCTTCGTTTTTTTATCTTGCTAACTTTTAGTTTCTTGGAGTATTATTGGTCTTGTATCATAAGTTCATAACAAAGAACCTGAACTGTCTACTACTGATATAATCTGAGTGCACAGTGGTACTTATGCCCTGGAAAATACTAAGGCATGAAGAATCACAATGAAAAGACAAACCTGAAAATCGGTTGGATCCAACAAAACAGGAGATGCGACATGGAAAACACCAACACACCCAGCAATTGCAGTGTCAAAAACACCTTCTTCTAATAAGTCGGCTTCGAATAAGTGGAGCCTTTCACTGGCTCCATCCAGTGCTCTCAAGTGCTCCGTTTTCTTTGGATCAACTGAGACAAAACCAAATATAAAAATAAGAAAAATTAAGAGTATAAGTAATTAATATATATTACCATAGATGATCAAATAAAAGAAATAGGCTAATTAGCAAGATACAAATAAGGTCTTGTACCAACATATAAGAACTCAACATAGCAATGAATACTGAATTACTGACAAGGATCACGAACGGAGGCACGCACGGTGTAGCCGCGCTGGAGGAGAAGCTTGACAAGCCATGAGGCTAAGTAACCTGACCCGCCTGTCACACACACCACTTTCTCACTCATCTTCTTCTCTGTCTGAGCCGCCTCCTCTTTTCTCGTTTTAGTGAAGAAGGAAGCTGGAAACCTGATTACTGATGGTTAATTGAGTTCCTAATGAAAATGTTAGACACCCGGCGATCAAAAGAAAAAGACAAAAAAGAACGTTTGGCTGGTTGGACGGCAGTCAAAATTTTCCACGTCTTATCCGTAAAAAAAATAATAAAAGCAATTCCACTTCTAAATTGAAGATGAAGCCTTCCAACTTATTTTAAATTAAATGAAAATAAATTAATACCGACCTCAAATTCCTTAGTCACTGTTGTCTCATCGTTTAGCCCATGCACATTGACCGTGACGCCCCCAATCATTAAATCTTATTTAAATATATATCCGGTCCCCAACTAATCACCCACCTATAATAAAGAGATTTGGCCAAATCTCTTGGGGTTGGTGGGTCAGCTAACAATAAAATGAGAATTAGTCATTGGGGTGTTTGGATCGTCTAAGAATAAATGAGAATTAGTTATTTGGAGGTAAAAATATTGGATGTGTTTGGATCGCTTAAGAATAAAATTAAAACTATTTATTCGGAGTAATTCCGAGATGTTTAAGAATAAGTTTTTGGATTTAGCATGTTATTTTTAAGTAGTCTAACATCCGGATTAAATTTTTATTCTAATATATTTGGATCATCTTCATAATGAGAATTGAGAAGTTATTGGGACCACTTTTTAGTTTGGATTTAGAGTGTTTTTTTTTATCTGTATTTATTATTCTCCAAACAAAACATTAAAGAGTATATAAAAGAAAAAAATAAACAAATTATCAAAGGCGCTCGTTAGATAACCCGAATTAAATTTAATTTTCAATTTACATTGATTGTATATTATACGGAATGCTAGCCCTTCGGCGAAACTATATCTTAATGGGAAAAACGTGTTACGAATGAGGAAAGCTTTTCTAAGTTTCGATTAGCGCTATTTTCAGTTCTGTTTTAAGTGTAGATTAATCCTATTATCTAAAATGCTATTAAATATTAGTTATAGAGAAATAAGTTGTTAAATTTACTGAAATTTCTAACTGATATATATTTCTTTTTTCTTTTTTTTTGTTATGACTCGAATGAATGTAGAAAATACTTTTCCATCCCATGTCTCAAATTTCAATCTTGAGTGTGAGTGTGTGACCCAATGTTTAAAAAAATAGAAACTGAATTTTAAACAATTAAACAGGCCGGAATTTCAAATTCCAGCTCTGATTCACTCTCTACTCAAGACAGCCGATGGCCCTACAAGTCACCACCTGCCATTGATTTCCCTCCCTCTCACATAAAGTTTTGTAATATTTCGCCTTTTATTGTTTTCCAAAAATGTTCGAAATGTTGTGATGAAATTTGATATTTACAGTGATTGTTGGTATCAGAGTAGTAATTTTCATGTGGAAGTAATATAATTAATTAGCATATATATAATAACATGTATTCTTCTCTGTTTATTTATTTATTTTGTTGGAGATAAGTGGGGAGCGCCCACCACTCTTCATTTTATTGAAGAGCATCCAAACAACAATTAAACCAATCATCTCTGTTTATTTTGTACGAAGAAGTTTGAATACAATACAATGACATATAGCAGCACGACAAATTACATGCTAAATAATCAGGAACGCGTCCCCAGAAATAAATCCCGAAAGTATGATAAGTTATGGCGAGTTGGGAGATCACTAATCCGGTAATCCATGATTTTCTCCTTTACTAAAAAGAGTTATATATATATATATAATATATCTTTATAAAATTTTATATATATATGTAAATCGAATTGATCGAGTAGCTTATATCAGACGTTAAATTTTCAAAATTTACAAGTTGAAACTACAATATTAATCGATCAAAACTATAAATAATACTATGGCCTCATTTTTTGGACAATCCATGTGTTAAAACCTGATGGATGGATACTTGAGTCTAAGAAAACTGAGTACTTCTTTGTCTCTGACAGTTTTTCTGACGGATAGCTAGTAGTTTCTGATGTAGTAGGCTGGGAGTTTGGATGGATGTATTTTGTTTTTCTTTTGTTTTTTCTCTTTTATCTGTTTAGAATCACTGCTGGTGATTCGAATTCTCTTTGTTTTGCATCAGTAAAGTATGCAGGCCTTTTGGCTTTTTTCAAAAAAAAAAAAAAAAAAGGCTAGAGACTATCTAGAATAACATCACAATTTAATTATAAAATTCAAAGATCAAATTACACACTTAAAAATCTCCAAAGAAAAATAATTTATTCAAGGGACAGAATAATATTTTATTTATTTTAGATGAAACAACAAATAATGTAATGGTCCCTGTTATTAACCTCAAAAACATATCTTTAAAACAAAAAAATAATGATCAGAAGCTGATAAAGCCCTTCTCCCTCAAGCTTTCTATGGTATCCTTTAGGCTGATCTCAAATGGAATCAGGTCGGTAAGACCCAACTCTTTTGCCTTCTCATTTGAGACATTATAAGGCGGATCAAATGGCTTGTCATCTGCGCACCTGCAAATAGAAAATTAAAGAAATAGAAAGTTGTGAGGTTCTTCTTTTGCACACTACCCTCAATAAATGGTTTTAATTTGTGTTGCGGAAAAAAATTGTTACTAGAAGAATTATTACTTCTTGGGGTGTTGAAGAGAAGGATAAAGCTCATGGATTATCTCCACAATCTCAGAGTAGTGTAGCACTCTTTCAACTAAACAATATCTCCCCCTTGCTGAAGGAATCTCAAAAGCTAAAATATGTGCCCTTGCAACATCTTTCACATGGATCCAACCAAAGCTTTTATTTAGAAATGTTGGTGATTCTGGAGGATATCAATAAGATATCAATAAGTTAAGAAACCTGATAAGCTTTTAACTCAAAAAAGAAAGAAAAAGAACCATGATAACCTTTCTTTATCAAAGAACCTCTAAACAAGAATTCCTCAGAAGCAATTAAACATCAAACAAGAATATAACTGTAAAACAATAATGACTGATGGTGTCTGGTACAACTCCAGGACGAGCAGCGTTTTCCAGAGAAAGTTAAGAATTTCATTCTTCAATAGAAAGTTGGAAATTCTAGACACACTCCTAACTTTTGAATTATAATAATCAGCCCCCGCCCTCAACCCTGGTGAACTGTGATCCTAGTATTAGATTAGTTTCAGCTAAGACCACTCCATAAAATTACTACAATATCCCTGAAGTTTCAAGCCCCACTTTGTCCAATGACATATATCCATGATATATTTAATTAAATTTTACAACATTATACGTACCATTGATTAGGTTAAGGATATCAGCACAGGTAGCATTCAGAGTAGGCTGGAGGAGGGGACCAATGACCATGGCTGGGTTTAATGTTACCAAGTCAATCCCATTTTCCTTTGAAAATTTCCAAGCTGCCACCTCTGCTAGTGTCTTAGATAATGAATACCATGACTGGTCCAAAATAAAGGATTATTATTGGGTTGAAAAATTTTAAATGAAACATATCAAAGGTATATGTTAAATCTTTATTATTTTTATAAGGGATAAGCAATTCTAGCTTCTAAAGTGAAATTGAGGTTCTGTCATTCAGTATCAGAAAAGAAGGGACTTTTGAAGAAGCTACAGATAAGAACTCAGATGAAATCAGCATTATAGATTCGTCCGAATCTTTTTTATGTGAATTTGGTATTATCCTGCTTACCCCTGTCTATTTGATATCCAGACTGTTACTTATAGATATGTAGAATCTCTGTTAGTATATCATAAAAGACATGAATAAATACTGTTAAGTTGTATTGACCACCAGCTCAATTATCCTACCAGTACCCACTTCATGCTCACCAATGGCATTAAGTACCTTCAACTTCTCACAAATCTCGGGATTGGAGAATGAATTCTCATCAATAACTAGGTCAGGGGTTCTTGGCCTTCCATTGTTTGTGACTGCAGCCATCGATGATGTCACCACCACTCTCTTCACAGTACCAGCTTTAGCACAGGCTCTCAGAACATTTAATGTGCCCTTAAGTGCTGGGTCAATTAACTCAGCCTAAAAATAATTATCAAAGAAATGTTTAGTCATTAGTACCTTTTATAGCTCAACAATGAAAAATGTGTAAGGAGAAAATGATCGCATTTCTTAACATCCAGATGGGACTATGAATCACACACTCTCTTTAACCACATACCATGACTACACCCCAAAACATGTGCTACTTGAACATGGTCTAGCATTTTACTTGCAAGATCCTGCAATTAATTGTCATCATTACCTGAACAAAACATTTGTTCCCTACCAGCTAGTAAAAAAATTACAATTACTTAACTCAGTGATATCAACTAGCCAATTAAATTGCACTAACGAAAATTAGATGAGAAAGGAATACCCATTGATCCTTAAAAGTCAATAGGCGTGACAGCTCATTTGTAAGCAGGATTTCTTGTTCTTATAATACTGGTTTCAAGCTAAGATATGATCTTATTTGAGAAATTCCAATTGAAATTCATTTGATAATATATATACATGTATAAAACTAGTACAGTTCATGCTTACAGATATTAATGATTAAGAACAACCTGTGGGTCTGCTACAATAAATGTAACAGGAGATGCTGCATGAAAAACTCCTTCACAACCATCAATTGCTGCATCAAATGAGCCTTCATCCAGTAAATCTGCTTTAAACAGGTGCAGCCTCTCACTGGCGCCGTCTAGTTCCCGCAAGTGCTGGGTTCTTTTCAGATCAGCTAAAATACAAGGGAAAACTTTTCATTAGAAAATATAGGGGAGGTCAAAAGAAGAAAAGAGAATAAAAATGAAAAGAAGTTAAAACAGGCATTTGATTAAAGAGGGTAAACTCAATGGTAAAAAATATTATTACTTTTGAGGATTTTAATTACCATTTTTAGTGAAAATGACTTGCAAAATTTGAGGGAGTTTCACTTGTGATTTAGGTCGAATATAAAATTTACTGACTTTATCTAAATTTATCCCAACTTTCCATTACTGGTAAAATTGTTCCCTACGAGTGTGACTATTTGAGAAATAGTACCCTCAACAACGTTAATTTACAGTGACCAACTTTACCAACCAAAACCAGAAGTATACGATTATACAAGTGGCTTAAACTTAAGTGAAAATTAAACGAAAGAGAGAATTGGTGATACAAACCGGGGTCGCGAACAGTGGCGCGTACAGTGTAGCCGCGCTGGAGGAGAAGCTTCACGATCCAAGAAGCTATAAACCCCGAAGCACCCGTCACACACACTATCTTTGCATTATTCGTACTCATTCCGCCGCCTCTCTCTCTTTTCTTCTTACTTCAGAAAAAGTGGAGAGATACAAATTTGGAGATATATTTCAGGCAGGTTGGAAACTTGGAATGGTCGAATTAGAAGTAAATGGAAGCTGCTATCGTCATTATGGCTGCCAATTTATTTGACTTTGTCAAAAACTCTGACAAATCTACAAAAGCAAAGAAATGAGTGTTCAGTGTTCACTAGTAAATAATTCTAAAAAATTTCAAAATTAAAAATTAGAATGCTTACCATTAAATTGAATAATAATAAAATGAAATATATGTCACGTCAGTTCCTTTATTTGGTCAGAGATTTTGTTTCATAGCGTTACCAACGTCTTGAAGGTAATTTCACTGTAGAATAATTATTGTTAATAGCAAATTACAGATTGATTTAAGGTCAATATTTTTAATAGAGATAATTAGTTTCATGCCACCCTAAATTTTGTTAATTAGAAAAATACCATTCTTAAATTGCTAATACAATTTATGCCATTATAAATTTGTTAAAATTAGTTTTATGCCACTATTTTTCCATAAATATACTAAATTATAAAAATGTCATTACCAAATTTGTCATTCTTTTTTTTTTAAAGACCAAATTAACCCTGACTAAAAACAAACCCTAAAAAGAAAAGACACAGACGGCGCTCAACAAAAAATTAACGCTCAAGAAAAAACAAAGAGGACCCCTTATCTCTATTCTCCATGGAAAGGTTATATAAATTCTAACTTCTTATGATTAGCCATTATGATTTTCTATTAGTTTTCCTATATGTGCACGTACAACCACTGTTGGTATATAGATTCAAGAATAAAAATAACTGCAAAGGGTTTTATTGTTGGTAAAAATAAAATTATTGTTATGAACCTCTATTAAAATTTCTTAGTGAGCCATCAGGGATTATAAAAATAATTAAGTATTCACTGTCATTTAAAATTTTTATTTCTGAATTGTTTTCACAGGGTTGATTTTGATGACTAATAAATCTTAAATACTTAATACATTTTTATTTGAAAATTAGAATTATTCCATTGTTAGATGACTAATTAGATCTATGCCATTATTTTTAAACACCAATGGCATAAAATAATTTTATTATTTTGCAGTGGTATAAAACAAATTATATCTTTTGTGATGGCATATCACTATTTTTTTAGTTTTATAGTGGCATATTTAAAAGGGTAAAATTGTCATATAAATGTCCGAGGACAAAAAACTAATTTTTATTATTTTATAGTGGCAAAAAATAATTTGTTGTTTAGTGATGGCATATTCCTAATTTCAAATATTTGCAGTGACATAAATCTAAATCACCCTTTTTAATATCATAGCGTTACCGGCATTTTAAAAGTTAATTTCACTGTAGACCAATTAGCGTCAATAACAAAGCATAAATAAATTGATTAAGAAAAATAAATATAACCCTTTTTTTTTTTTTTTGGGGGGGGGGGGGGGGGGGGGGGGGGGGGGGGGGGGGCAAGTGAGCTGAAAGCTCACTACTCTTTTCATTAATGAAAAAATAGAAAACAAATATGCCATTTTAGAAGAAGTGTAAAGTGGTTATTAACTTATTATAATTTGAATAAAAGGTTAATAAAAGGCTGGAAATAAAAGAAAAGATATTTAACTTAATTGGAAAAAAAAAAATAAGATTTTGATGTTTTGAGAAACTTGAAAATTTTTCAGTGGCGTACCAATAAATGTAACTAATCTTAAAAAAAAAAAAAAAAATCAGATGATAATCTAAGATCAAATTGAATTAGATATACTATATTCTGTGTGAAATGAAGATTATATCACCTCTATTATTTACGTGTCTGCTCTTGGAATTAGATAAGCTAGTTTTGTTGCACATTTCCTGTTTTTTTTTTTTTTTTTTTTTTTTTTTGTGAATTGCATTTTACCAATTTCAGTTGTAAGAACCGGATAGATTGAATAATAAACACATCTAATCAACAGATTATAAACCTAATTTTGACAATCTTATTGAACAAATCAAAATTGAGTTACTTCTTAAGACTACTGTGTTAACGAAGTACCGACTGGAATAAGATTGCAAGTGTCCAACAAAAGAACAGGAATTTTCCCTTGCCTTGCAATTCGTGCTCACAATGCAGTGCCTTCTTAAACCTAATTAATTTGATAGTGCAGATTTGGTTAAAAGGAAAGATATACTTCCCAAAAAATTTTTAAAAAACATGGTCTATTTTTAAAAGTAAAGATTTAAACGGAAAATTATAACCGTCTGGCACATCTTTTGATACTCCAAATTTGCCCCTTTCCGAATATTCTGATTCTCCAAAACATAGTTCTTTTTGTGGCACTTTATAGTCTTAAAAAATATGTATGATTTGCCGTACAATTTTCATTTTATTTGATAAAAAAAATACTATTTAAAATATGAAAGTCGGATGGCCTCATACTGTTATCTGCATAAACTTCAGAGCAATTATTGATAAACATAATATGTACCATTAAGATCAATGTCCACCATTACTTAAGTAATAGAAGGTCAAAAAACCTCAAATATCCAAATGCATGTACATTGTGCCAGTATTTATTTATTACATACATTTCTGACCGGTGCAATTTAGGCAGACACTCAAGTTGATTACCTCTCTGTTCACTAAAAGACATACTCAGAAGGTAACAAATCCCTTGTCTCTGAGGCTCTCTATGGTCTCCTTGATGTTTGTCTTTAGAGGACTGAAGTCGACCCCCAAAGTTTTTGCTCTTTCCTTCGAGACTTGATAAATCGGCACAAAGGGTTTGTCATCAGCACACCTGAAAGCACAATGAAGAAAGGAAAGATAACACTAGGGTTTAAAAGATCTACGCAAACAAAAATTTACCCGACTTCGGTTTTATATGCTGAAGTTGATGACAGTTCCTTTGTCCAAATTTGGTAGGTTTTTACCAGTGTTGTGAGCCAGTGCTGAACTTAGAATCAGATAACTCCACTCAAATATATTATTGTCTCCATTGAGATTCCATCCAAGTTTGCCAAATTTTAACAGAAAAAATAGTTTCATTACTCAGAAAAACAGAAAATGGCAATAAGATCACTTACTTTTCAGGAAGCGAGATAGATGGATAGAGTTCACGAATTATTTCAACGACCTCTGAATAGTGAGCAACTCTTTCCACCAACAAGTATCTTCCAGATGCAGAAGGAACCTCATAAGCTAGAATGTGTGCCAACGCCACATCTTTCACATTTACCCAGCGTACACTAGCATTTTGGAATGTTTTTGATCCTGCAGAATGATAAATAGTAATTCTGTAAAAATAAACCAGCACAGTTTTCATATTTTTTTATTTATTTTTATTTATGCACTACAATAATGTAATCTTCTGAACTTTTGGCCAAACCTTCCTGTTCAAAGCTCATATAACATCACAATTTAGGAACATGCAAATAAAAAGAGGTAATTTGTTGTTTGACTTAAGCCAACTAATATGGGATTGTACCATTGATGAGGTTTAGGATCGCAGCTGAACTCGTATTGAGTGTAGGCTGGAGAAGAGGTCCAATGACCATTCCCGGGTTTATTGTAACCAAGTTGAGTCCATTTTCCTTTGAAAATTTCCAAGCAGCTTCCTCAGCTAGGGTTTTGGACAGTGGATACCACAGCTGGTAGAATATGCAAAATATTATAAGTTTACCAAGCTAAATAAACATTGCAACCAGCATTCTGCCAATGTATATCAGATTTGCTAAACCAAGTACTTAAAGCTACAGTTGAACTCATCTAGGAATCAGCATAACAATTTAGTAATTTACTGGTTTATGTCATTTTAAGAGATCCATTACAGTTAAAAGGAAGTTTTCCCCATTTAAGCAGATATTCCATCTGGATAATCTAACACTCTGTGTTATGGCCTGTTCATGCATACAGATGTTCCCAATCAATGTACAAACCTCAAAAATATTGATTCATCCAATAACATAAAACTGTGTAATTGCAAACTGCTTGGATCACTCAAATTTAATAAAATAAATTGAAGGAAGAATCAATTGGCACATACCTTTGATTTCTCACAGACTTCAGGAATAGAAAACCAGGTCTCATCAACTACTACATCAGGATTCTTGGGTTTTCCATTTTGTTCAACAGCTGCCATTGACGATGTCACTATAACCCTTTTTACAGTGGGAGATTTAGCGCATGATTTCATTACATTTAGTGTGCCCTTAACAGCTGGGTCAATCAACTCAGCCTACATAAAGTATTTTGCGTAATTGCCTTGCAAAGCATACATAAGGGAAAGATATAAACTAACTAAAGTATACATTGGTAAATTATGGTCAAGTTGGAATAAGTATGATAAAAAGTGATTTTGAACCGAAAAAAAAAGTACTGAAGTAATGCTTCAAGAAATTAAGAAGCTTAAAAATTGTCTTTGTGGTTAGTCTATTAACGAAACAATAACTGTAGTTATACTCAATGCAGTGTCCAACTGGAAAACCAAAGTTTAAATACATGCACTAAAAGATAGCTTTATTCATTTCCAATAATGAACCAAATGTCAATAAGTAACCAAACTTAATTGGCATTTGGGATAACAAGAATTGAAGGAAAGGGAATTGTTATTGTACGAGTTCAGCATCCATGCAAGTTTAAAACACATCATACAAACCTGTGGATCAGAGGCAGACAAGAAGAAAGGAGAAGCAGTGTGAAAAACACCAGAACAGCCATCAATTACACTGTCAAAGGAGCCTTCTTCCAATAAGTCTGCTTTAAACAAGTGCAGCCTCTCACTGGCTCCCTCCATTGCACGCAAGTGCTCAGTTTTCTTCGGATCAGCTAAACACCAGTATAAATAACAAAACCATTGTCATACACAAAAGTTGAACTAATAATTACAAGAAAGCAAAGTTCAATTTTTAGTAATAGCCCAGCTCCTCACACATCGTATTCAAGGTAATCAGACCTAAATTAGACATGATCATGAATAAATGAAGCAATTAATCCTCAGCGCAAGTGCACAGAACTTTCAATGGGGCTGCATTGTTTGACCAGAATAAAAGATATTAGTGTAAAATTGATATGAAATTATGAATAGAAGTTATATTGGTACAGGGGTCGCGAACAGTGGCGCGCACGGTGTAGCCGCGCTGGAGGAGAAGCTTGACAAGCCATGAGGCGATATAGCCCGAAGCACCAGTCACGCACACCACTTCACCGTTTCCACTCATCCTCTCTCTCTCTCTCTCTCTCTCTCTCTCTCTCTCAGTCTCCCTCGTGCCCCAATTTCAATTTGTCTCGGTTCTGTGGCGGGTCAAAGTGGCGTTCCGAACTTCCGAGGGAGTAGGACTGTAGACTGTAGTCTGTAGGAGTAGTTGCGAACTCGCTGAGCCTTCTTGTCTCTTGTTAGGTGGGCTCAGATTTTGGACGTTCGATGAGCTTTGCGGTGTGTTCACAGTCGGCTGAAGCACATGAGTTGTTTAATACGATATGTAAAATATTTACTTGATTAGCTCGACGTCATTTGATTTTTTTTTTTTTTTGTTTTACCGAGCTAGAAATTAGTGTTTAATGCGATATGTAAGATATTTACTTGTAGATTAATACCAAGTTTTTCGAAAATTTTATCATAACATCACTAATCAATAACAATAATATATTAACAAATAAATAGAAGTTTTCAAAGTGGATATTAATTAACTTGGATTTTAATTATTTAAAAGAATATAAAATAAATATTAAAAATATAGTATTGGAGTTCATGTGAGTTTAATTCCCATTCAAATTAGCTAGAGCTTGAAGCTTTAAACTTGATTGAATTTTAGTTCGAGTTCAATAAGATTCCTCATCTTTTTGGACCGTTCGATCGAGCGAGATCCAAGGAATGAATGAAATCACTTTGCCAAGGATCATTCGAATTGCAGGATACGACAAGTCGAGAACCTAGTCAAATTTGTTCGTTAAATGCATTAGCAATTTAGCATACTGCAGTACCTAACTTTCGATGACATTTGCTTATGCTTAGTAACTTATACACTCAAATCTTAAAGTCCCTTTGTTTCAGTATCAATTATGTAGAGACTCCTTCCGGATCATTAAAACCTGTATATAACGTACTGAGAAAATACAGCTTCATTTTTACTCTTCAATGCAAAAGCATTCTAATTTACCTATTCCCTTTAACCTTATCAGAGCTCTCCGCCGCATTGAACAGTTTCATTTGAATATAGTCCCAATAGTTATCTTTATTTCCACTAATACTAGTACTGATGTTACCACAGATAAAAAATCTCATTATCATTTCAATAGCAAAATGCTAATACTGCAAATTTTAGGAATTATGCACAAGTACTTACTTTTTTGGAACTAAGAGAGCACAGTTTTTTTTAACAATTAGTTAATAATTTTATATAAGTCCACACACTGGATGACCAATAGCACAAACATCCGTGAACCCAGGAGTAAACCGTTTTTATTTTTATTCTTATTTTTTTAGGCTTGTTTGGTATGCCAGTAAAATCACGGATCATATCCAATGACCAATTCGCACCCAACCCAGAGCCAGAAGTATGATGCCAAAGTGGTCCCAAGAACTGTCCTATATATTAATATGGATACGACTCCTCAAAGCGGCCACCAAGGACAATGCTGGAGTTTTGATATGCAAGCGATTCCTTCCCATAAACTGGCTATTTCTCTAAATAAGTAAATAATATAACATGCTTTCCATAAAAAGAAAAAAAAAATGAATCCTTTTAATCAGATAATACGAGAACAGAAATTAAAAAAAAAAATAATTACAAAAATGGAAGGCGTTAGGATTAATGGATTATGCATGAATTTACCTGAAGTAATGCATCCTTGCAGGAGACAAGATTACCTAAAAATTTGACTCCTTTAATTTAAAGAACTTCCTCTGGACTCCCAAGGAACAAATAGTAAGACGAACTAACACCATTTCCAATCCTACAACACCTCTAAATCACGCTCTCCATTACACAGAATATACCTATTATACAAACAAAATTTAAAAAAAAAAAAAGGCATGCATACAACATACAGATATAAAAGATGTATGGTATACTATAGCACTTCCGTTAACTGCTGAACAACATCTGCAATGAACGGGAAAAAGTGAAATTATAGACTACCAAATATCTTCAACATGTTTTACTCAAATTACTGCAAACTATTTATTGATGTTCTTATAAGACAATCATTACAATGATGAAATATTCAGCTATAGCTCTTTCTGTTCTTTTCTTTTAATTCAACAGATCCCCAGAAAAGAAAACACTTACATTGTGATTGCTTCGGGGGTAAAGAGAGGGAGGCAGTGGGATTGGAGGAGAAATTTAGAAATTTTTCGTGTTTGGATGGAAGGAAATAGAGAAGGAAATGTTCTTACGAGAGAAAATGTTTCTTCCAGAATTTCCTTTTATGTCCAGATTTGTTCTCTTCCAAATAGGGTGGAGAATGGAGGGGAAGAGAAATTACAGATATGAGAATGAGATTGACCAAAATGGAAAATTATTTTTTCTTTCCCTTCATTATTCATCCAAACAAGAAATTTAAAATATTTTACTTTCTATCCCATCCCTTCCTTTTCCTCTTCATATTTTTCTTTATTTCCCACTCTATACCACCAAACCAAACATAGTGTTAGTGTATGACTGGGCTTGGGTAGGATTTTCTCCAATAGCGTGCAAAACAATTCAGAATTTTCACCCTATTGAAAGGATGGCTTAAATTGTGCTAGCTCTATAATAAGGACAAATGTTTGGGCAGCTCTTCCATCAAAGACAACCTCAACTATCTGATTTGAATTAGGAAGGCTGATTAGAAAGGTGTACCATTGAAGATTAGGTTTAGGACCAGTACAAGCCTGCTGACGTGGACCCACTTTATAAGAAAAAACGAGCAGGCTTGAGAAACCAAAACGATAAAAGCATAAGAAGTTGCAACAATATACAAGCAATAATTACACTATATTTTACCTTGAACAATGTAAGGTGTCGTCTGGAAATCCTGCCAAAAACTTGGATATAAAGTTATATCATAATGTAATAACTTAGCAGCAAGATATGCAGCTCCTGCAGCTATATGATGAGGCTTGAACTGAAGCCACAGTGAACTCCTTAATCTACAAGATAAATTAGTCAATAAATGAACTAACAATATATTACTTAGCATCAAATCATAAATGTATCACTGTAAGACAACCATTGTGACACCTATTTTGTGTCCAATCAACAACAAGCATAATAGCAAAACACTTAGAAAGCTGCAATATGCAAAGCAGAATCTTACCACTAATAGATGGCTTGAGGGTTAGTGTTATCCAAAGAATCATCTCCATTAATGCGTCAGAATGCTAAACTATTGCAGTCTTTTTGGCAATTTGGCGAACTAGAAAAGATTTTATAAAGCTAGAATTTTTTTCCCCACAAAATACAGAAGCACCATCTCTAATGGCCAATGCATCATCAATACACCTTTTAACAATCACACATCTAGCAAATGATAGATCTCCCCAAAATTGCAAAGAACTTGTATATTTCCAATTGAGTAATTATCATGTTTTTGTTTACTCCATACAATGCTCCATAAACCATGTTTTCACAGGAAATGCAATTTTTTAATCCAATTTTTAACAGCAGTTCATATCAACTACAAAAGAAATATTCCTTAGCCTTATGAATTTTTCTTTTAACCCTCCATATATAGTCTTCTAGTTGGAGTTTTCAATGCAAATTACTATGCAGTTGTTATTATCTTCGATTAAGTGAAATATATATGTTACTAGCCTTGTTGTTCGTAGATTATAGGGGGATTCAGGGGGCAGGTTTGAATCTGCCGTGAGGGAAAGAAAAAAAGAGAAAAGGGAGAAGAGAAAGATAAAGAGAAGGTTACTTTTTAATTAATTTCTTCTTAATTCCCTAATACAATATTCAGTTCCTTTTATATAGAGCTTATTTCAAATATAGCAATATATCAATTATAATCTATCAGCCAGCTAAGAAATATCAAAAGATACATAATATCACATAATACCTAATAAATCTGATTTTTTATGCAAACTAGAATCTAAATTATAATCTATTATATTATTTCCTTAAAGACCGGTAACAATATATCTATCATAAACAATCACATAGTCATACACTTTAATTTTCATACACCTTAATTTGTTGCATCCTCTAAACAAAAGACATCACAGTATCACAGTGAAATTATAGCACTTCTTGCAATTTGTCCATATTACTGAACTTAGTTAATAGTAAACAAAATCATACTTCCAAATTAAGATTTTTCTCTGCTTTCGAAATCATAGGTATTAATCCAAGCGATCCAGTATTTAAAATCTAGGGTGTGTTTGGCGAAGGGTGTGAACTAGAACAAACCCTTGTTCTTGTTCTTGTTCTAGTTCCTTGATTTTGTGAGAACTAGGAACAAGCTAGTTCGGCTAGTTCCCATCTTGTTTGGTTAAACATTGAACAAGCTAGTTCACGAACTAGCCTTGTTCGTTGCATTCCAAACACATCCCTAATATAATTAAGTATACATGTTCCGCCAAAGACACCAAAACTACCCTAACACACCTATTATGTTAGTACAACATGGTTCTATTAGACTTGGATGGTTTGACATATGTTAGGACAAGAGGCCTATCCAATGCAAACTCAATAAACATTTGCATTATTAGAATCTAGCAAAAACTCTAGTTTTTCTGCAAGGCCATAATCAGGACAAAATATTTTTTTAAGTCCGATGCATCAAAATAACTCAACATGTAAAAGAAATGATTACAAGTGAGTCAGTGACCTTTTTGACTCCCAGCTTGCTAATCCTATATTAACCAAAAGAATCTGTAATGGCTCGGATAAACAGAAATGACAAGGAAAAAAGAGTACCCATGGTGGACTGGTACAATCATACGCATAGCACTACTGAATTAACTGTGTATTACCAAAGTCAGATATGCCCTTGCTTTTTTTTTCCCTTTTTTTTGGCAAAGAAATTTCATTATATGTAACTAGTAGTGTCAAAAAAAATAACTTAGGACTTTTCCTCAATGATAACTCTTTGGATTTAAGCACTTGACACACCAGCTAAGAATAGAAATATAACATTTCTCTTGAAGGTATATCCTGCAATTATTCCATACCAAACATATCAATGCCCTTTTAGAAAAGAAAAACAACTTATTGCTCTTCATTCCCCCAAGAAAGCCTTAATAAAAGATATTACTCGGCAGAAAAAAACACAAGACCAAATGTCCACCAACAGTTAAAGCAAGCACCAAAAGATTAATCCTAAATTGGAAAATTCCATATTTTGGGAAGTTTACAAGAATGAGACTATCTAAAGCCTCTGCACGTATCAGTTTCCCTCCACATGCAAACTCCCAGCAGAGTGAGCTTGTAGCAGCTGATAACTCTGATTAATTAAGCAATAAGAACTATCCTCACAAAAATATGTCAACACAAAAGAGGAGAAGAGAAACATACCCTTCAGTGACCAAATTCCAAGCCATATTATAGAGAGCAGTGCGAGAAAACCCCAATTTGTTCAAGCCAGAACTGAGGGGCCCATAAGGATGCTTCACCTCAAGCTCAAAGTCGAGTGTCGTCAGTATCTGCTGTTCAACCTCTATGACACGCTCCCGGTATTGATCAAACCAATTTTGCTTTAACAATAGATAAAAAAAAATTATTATAGTGTGGCCTTATTAAGTCTTTAACTCTATAAGTGTATGTCCACAAATGGTTCTTAAAGCATCACCCATTTTCCTCTTTTGGTCCATGAGAAATCCCAAAGTTCCATTCTGGTCACCAGTCCTCGTATATTTCAATTGTGTTACATTTTAGTATTACCTCTCATTTAAACTGGTTCCCCAAAAAGGTTTTCTTTTGTTCATGTTTGTAAGTGAAAAATGATTTTAGGGACAAAACTGTAGAAATTTAAATGCTTAGGAATCCATAAGGGTGATACTACAGGACCAATTGTCCATTATATGCTAGTTTTCATTTGAAGAAAGAAAGATAGAACATTTCTTGGTGCATACACCGTGAATCGCATAGGGCATGAAAGCGAACTCAGGATTTTGGGACACTTCAAAGGATGCCCTCAGCACTGTATTTAATAGACATGGTGTTTCTTCTGATTTCGATGCTAGAAAGAGTGCAGCAGTTGCAACCAACTGAAAAGAATGGATAAGACAGTTAAACAAAGAACAAAAGTAAATATCACATTTTAAATGAAATTAAACAAAATCTTAGAATATCAAAGACTGATCTGTACAGTAAATATGTCTGAAACTTAGAAGAAATTTAAACTTGTTTCACTGTTCAAAAGCTTTCAATTAACATATTGGTAAAAACATAATGAAACATTGCAATCATAGCAGCCTGAATATAGCCCATTCGACAACCATCATGATCATTATATTCATATATTGCATTTATAATAACCTCTCAAATTCAGTTGGCAGACTTGTTGAAATTTTGATATAATTTGCATATAATATAATCAACCCATAAATGCTTCAGTGAAGGACCCAGTAAAGATCATGGATACTCACAAATCTGTCATGAAAAGCATGAGATTGGCGCAAGTAGAACCTATGACACAACACTATGGCCGTTGCAACAGTGGTCTGAGGCCTACAATAAAAACCCAAAAAAAATTTTATTTAATAATCAGATATCTCAAGATTTACTAATTGCATAGAAAAATACCCAAAAAAAAAACAAAAGAATCACAATTCAATCTTACAAGGCAAGCCTCAACCCAAGGTTCTTCAAATAAGAACAATAGGAATGCCTCAACCGTGCCTCCGTCGCAGAATCAATTCCATCTTTTCTAGAAGGAGAGCATCTCTCTATCTCATCCCTCGACATGAAACCGGGCTCCTCTTCTTTAGCCCGACTGGTGCCTCTACTCGACGAACCCTCTCCGATCTGACGTGGAAGGACGTCAGGATGCCACGTGGGAGGCTCAGCTCGGCGCCGCTTCGACGGTGGTGGGTTAATTCCTTGGTGGGAAGGGAAGTACTGGTGGTGGTAGTTTAAATAGTAGGTGGGGTTGTATGAAGTGGCGGATCGAGTGCGGTGGCGATTGCTGTGGTAGGTGGTGTGGCGGCCGCCTCCGCCGCCGTTGGAGTAAGGTTGGTAATATTGCATCGTGATTCGTGCAATTAAGCGCCGATATGATAGAATTTTAAGTGCTTGTTTGGTGGGAATAAGAAGAGGAGAGTTTGAGGAGATTGGGAAAGTGGTAACTGAAAAATAAATTTGGTTCGGCGAGAAAAATAGATACTTTGAAGATGGAAGATGGCGTGGTTGCTGCTTGAAAATGATATGTAGAGAAGAAGGAAAAAGAGAGGGATATTCTTCTTTTTTTACTCAACTCTTGCTGAATTTCATGTATACCTTTAAATACTTCGAAATTATAATTTTATATTTCAGACCCCCGAATTATATATATCGTAATTATTTTCCCATAATATAGAAATTAACCTTTAGTTTTTCATTACAATGAAGTTTTTCTGTTTCGGATGGATAAATATGATATATAGAATTTTGAAGGGGAAAGTATGTAGTTTGCTAATTTTATTTTTATAAGAATTGATGAGAGAATTTGTGTTTTAGGAGGATAAATGTGATATTTATAAATTTAGATGAAAAGTATATGATTTTGACATAATAAGAGGGGATACAAAATTTTAACTAACTTATTACAGAACAACAAATATAGTTGTCAAAAGTTACTTAATCGTGCCTAAGGGATTAGTCTGAAAAAATAAATAAATAAATAACTTAATCGATATTCACGATGTGATCCATACTATTTTTATATTATACATATAAAAAAAATATAGTGTAATTTGATATAAATTGTACTATTAATCAAATGTTTTAAAATGTCAAACAGTAATATTGAACGATCTTTAACGAAATATCAAATATATCTAAATTGTATAAATTTTGATACATAACTAATTCATAAAATCTTCCTATTTTTTTATAATGTTTTTGGCTTAATTTACTTACTAATAGTAAGATTATGAAAAATATTTATTATCATCACATCCCAAGTCATATAATAAAACTAAGCACATCCTTCCTTTTCTGAAAAAAGGCGCCCCATTTTCGGACAAAATCATTTTAAATATCTTGCCTCCAATATAGGGCTGTCAATGGTACCCTTTTAATCGTTTATCCTATCCGTATCGTATTCGATAAGACGGGTATGAGTAAAGTTTTATTTTCGTTAAGCTATCGGGTATGGGTATGGATAGAAAAAAAATTTCGTTAATTTATTGGGTAAGGGTATGGGTAAGGCTATTTCGTATTCATTAATTACCCATACCGTTATATATATAGTTTATAATCTAAATCATAATAAAAAAAAAGATATAATTGTAAGATTCAATTATACGTTAATAACAAAAAAAATCAGAAAGATATGATTGTAAGATTCAATTGATGCGTTAATAATTAAATTGTTAGATTTGATTGAGATAATAATGCATTAAATTAGAAAGATATAATTGTAAGATTCAATTGATATATTAATTTTTTTTCTGATCTTCATTCACGCGCTACATTAAAAAAATACTAAACTTTTTCAAAAGATCCCTTCGTTTGAGAAAATATTGTATAATTAGTAATTACTAATTAGTTATGTATTTTTTTTACAATTAGAATGAAAAGATATTGTATGATTTTATTATATTTAAACTATTATTAAATAGTGCACTTTATTGATGTTTTTTATTTATTCATATTGTACAATTTTTTTTCAAAAAATTATTAACATTATTATCCATTTTCTACCGTTACCCTACCCTTACCGTTAATTCTTAATGGGTAAGGGTAGGGTATAGGTAAAGACAATTTTTAACGGGTAAGGGTAGGGTATGGATATTAAAAAAATTTTAATGGGTACGGGTATGAAAAATGTCTCTACCGTATCCTACCCATTGACAGTCCTACTCCAATAATTTAGTGTGCTGATCATTAGAGTCCGTGTCCTGAAACAGTTGTTGTATCCTCCAGGTACATGTACTATAACACCCTGTTTGGTTGTTGTTTTAATGTTCAATGATGATTGATGAATGGCCCATGTTTAATCGGAGATGAAGCACACAGAAAGGAATGAGTTAACCTTTAATATAAAATTTGATTTCTCTCCAAAATCAAAATATGGAGGAGAAAAATAAAAATTAAGATTAGAATCAAATGTAATTAACAGGTGAGCTCGCTCGCTAAACATGATCGACTTTCAATTTTGAAAATGCAAACTACCGATCCAAGCCTTTTATTGTATTTTTCAGAGTAAAACTTCATTGAAAACCAAATTTTATATTTTTATAAATTCGTTGTTATTGGACGATCAGACGATTTGTTTTCAAATATTATAAACTAGTATAAATTTTCTAGAAATATGAAAAACACAACAAGCAGTCTAGATCGACCATTTATCTTTCGATAATTGACATATAATCATGTTTGACATGCATAGTTGTCAAACTCATTTACTCTAGCATAACTCTTTTAAACTTACAAAGAATTTTGTTAACAAAAAAATACACAATTTTTCTTACAAAGATGCAAAAAAAAAAAAAATTTTACTTGTTAATCATCCAAATAACATATAAGGTAATATATAATAATCTCTTTTCTTATTCTTTTCTATCCCCTCTTACTCTCCTTCCTTTTCTTCCGCCCCCTACTTGAGCGTAGCGTAGTGTAAAGAATAATGTTTGGAAACTGTTTGAGAACCATTGAAATTATAAGATCTATGGGGAGTTTCTGTCCGAATTGCTTCTCTGCCTTACTATCGCTATACCACGTGTCTACGTCCTTCTGCAAGTGTCAGTCCTCTACAAATTAAATTTGCATAGAATTTGACACTAACATGAATTTACGCATCGAGACACTTGATGCGTTCAGATCGATAGGCAGCCGAAAGGGCCTTTTCCTTAAAAAAGAAAAGCAAAGAACAAAACTAAACAAATCTCAATAATATGCACATCTACCAAATAAAGGAAAGCTAAAACTTGTCATCAAAATAAACATTAATTGACATTTAGAAGGAATTAATCCTAACAATCGAACTAAGAAACAACAGCACATCAGCTACAACAATTCTATTGGACTTGATATTTACCAATACCATATATCAATCATTTGCTTTCAAATTTCCCAAGAATTTTATAATTTTTTTTTGCCGAAGCCCCATTCCTGAAAATCCTCAATGTCTCAAACGAAGTTGCAATTTACTTCTCCAAAAATTGAGCTTCTGCTCGTCTTATCGGCTCTTGGAAGTACTGGAGAGAGATTAAAATTGCCTCCTGAATGGAATATATTACATATGTACATCAATCTCACAAACATATATAGAGAAAGCCAAGAGACACATACACACCCTACTGGGCATAAAGAAAGAGAGATGCACCTCTGTTCTAATGGTTCTACTTCCCTGATGTGGACATGTATTTAAGTAAGACATAAATACTTCAGTAGTGCCTTTCCCCTGGAAAAAAAAAAAAGGATAAGTCAGTTTCTAGAAATTATTAATTTTAGCGATATAACAGTTTACATGAAACAATTGTAGGAAAAAAAATTGATACTTCTTTCATTCTTCTTGTATATATTTAACTAAAAATGTACCTTCAAATTCTTGTCTTCTTCGATGCTTTCCTCCAATCCAGAAAGGCCCCCAAAGACAATTAAAAGGTGCCTAGCACATCCACCAGCGAGTGAATTATCAGATTATAACTTTACAAAATAACAGAAGGTTACATCTGTTGCCACAACAATTTAAGTGAAAATATATCCTGCAAAGTATGACTAGAATATCTTATTTTTTGGATAAATGATAATATCTAGTGACCAGATCAGGAAATAACAGAACGTTTGGGTAAAGGGAACCAAAAAGAAAAACTTCGAAACTTCGCAGACCAAAATTTGGAATAAGTGATAATCTAGTTGATCCTTTATGAAATTACAGATGCATCTTTTTTTGCTTTAAAAAAAATGATACAGCTGAGGCTGTTAATGCATACCTGAAGCAAGGTAATATGAGCTCTGAAGAACTAATTACTTGACCATGCTCCGATGTGCCTATGACACGATCATATCCACCCTAAAATGAATACACCTTCTTTACTAAATAAAATCGTAGAATTTTGAGATGGGAAAACAATAGACATAGAACTAATTGAGAAAATTGATTTCACCTTGAAACTGGAATTCTTGAAAACAGAACTTAAGTTCGACGCATATCGAACTCTGTAGCCCCAATACAGCCCCAATTCTTCTCTTGGGCTAGAAGATGGAACTACTGTCCTGAGGACACCTAAATCAAGATAAGTAAAATGTCAGAAACCAAAAAATAAGACATTTACTACAAGTTGATTGTTAGTATCAGTGCTGATATTTAACAAACAACTTTAAGTCTTTAACAAAGTAACTCGAAAAATCAAACACAAAAGTAGTTAGAATGTAAGACAAAAGATCAAATTAAAGGTGAATAGTTTCGAATTTACAAATCAAAAGAGGTAAACTGTTCCCAACCTGGACTAAGATCACGGTTAGTACCCATGGCGACTGTTACACGTTTTCCAGGTTCCAGTATTTGCTCCACCAAAATATTCTGTTTAAGTAGTAAAAGGTGCATAGTTTTTAGTTTGACTTTACTTATTGAAGCTGCAGAAAAAGAAATATAATTGACTTGATTCAAACTTTCAAAGTTTCAAACGAATAATATATACCTTCATCAATCCCACATCTACAGGTGTGCCGTTCGATCGATCCCCATCTAGTGTAACACCTAAAAAATCACCAGATACTCAAATAGGTAAATGTTGATTTGATATTCACATAATTCATAATTGTGAATTAGGGTCATTAAACATCCAGGAGCCTTTACAAGTTGCAAATTGAAAATGGTTTTTCCTATAGCATGTACAGAGGAGGAAAAAATAGACCAAATTACTAAATTAATTTTTATAAGGGAGGAGAAGAATTCACTGAGCAATGAAACCTCAAATTTACAAGACAATTTAAAATCAGGAAATATGTCCACACTCTATAATGAATTACCTTCACGAAATTGTGACCATTCATGTTTGCGATAATGGTGGGGAGCATCCAGGGGAGGAAGCAAGCCCTATATATGATAAAACTTGATCAAAAAACAATACCAAAAAGATATAACAAAAACTTTATGATTCAACAAAAATCAATCATTATTTGCCCACCACATATTTCAAATTCTTATGCATTGGGAAAAGCCGCTTCCTGAGGTACTGTGGCGTCTCTAGGTATCTCAAAATCTTCACGAGAAACTGAGCACCAGCCTCATCCCCCTCATCATTTTCAAAATCCATGACCTCTGCATCATCTGATGATGTGCTCTTGCTATCAAATACAACTACCTGAAAATACAGGTAGAAGGAAAAATGATTGTATAGCACTATTAAGAGTTTCATTGACACAATATAAACAGCTAACTGGAAGGTGATTGAACCATTATATATGCTTAACATCATGTTATGGTCAAACAACAGTAATAACATCAAGATATGCATTAACTAGAATGGTGAGATTTGGCATACCAGTATGCACTTGCTACAGTTGATATATAGAGAAATAACCAAAATTCAAACCCTTCTTTAATATCCTGTTCAAAACGCATATTATCTGTTTAAATGTAGCAAACTTAAATAAATATTGACCTCATCAATTCTGAAAATGGTGGCTGCTCGTGCAATCTGACCTGCAAGCTGACAAAAAGCATTCAAAAAATAATTAAAGAGTTGTACTGCTTTACAGCGAATTAAAAAATTTTGAAACCACTGGCATGACACAGTTGTGTTCTGTTGCTTCCAGATTTGTTAGAATGATCAGCAACTGTCTAGAGGATCCAAGTGCAGTTCACCCATAAAGATTATTATAACATTATTATTTTGAAATAGGTTGATAACAATTATTAATGATTGTTAAACAAAAAAAATGCTATTTGAAGAGTGGCCAGCTCGAGCAACCGCACTCGTAGGTTTGAATAATCTTTTTTCACTTAGCTCTTAACGAATAGCATTATTCAAACAAATAGCTATTAGCATCTCTAGCTAAGTGAAAAAGGAACAACATCAGAAACACAAAAAACCAAATGAGAACCCCTTCAAAGGAGAAAATGCTGGGAACATAACAAATAAATAATTCAGAAGTTAGAGACTGGTACTATTTTATTATAACAGAATAGCAATTTGGTATAAGATATGCTGCTCTCTCACTTACAAGAGTGGCCAGCTCAAGAGACTGCGCGTTGTCTATGATTGATCCCGCCACAGCGATGCTCACAGTAGGCTTCCCTTTCTCCTTTTTCTTCTTCTTTTTCTTCTCCTCCTTTCTGATAACCACTTCTCCATCGCTTTGGTCCGGGTTCTTTCTCTTCTCTCTCTTCTTCGCCTTCTTCTCTTTCTTGCTTGTTTTCTCTTGCTGTAAAAGTGCTTCTTCTCCTTCCATAGAGGCGCTGTCTGAGAGTAGCTCCGGTTGCGTTTTGCGGAGGCTTCAACCCAACAGTCCGATGAAATTTTTGGGGTGTATGGTCTCTTGATCGGACGGTGGATGTTTGAAGGGATCTGTTCAGTGTGTTTATGGTCCTGACAATGGCAGGTCCATTTCGACAATGGACAAGGCCCAATATGTTTCTTTTTTCATTTCAAATGAAACTAGTACTGTTATTTGGATGGAATTTGTTGTGCTGTTATCAGTTTTTTTCCCAAAAAGAAATGGAAATGATTCGGACGATACAAATTTTGGTCTGAATAATTTTTATCATCTATTGTAGACGAAAATATTGAATATAAAGAGTGTAGAATTATCATTTATACATACTATGTTGTTTAGATTAAATTTAATGCTGTCCAAATTATTTTTCAGAAACTATATATGCTTAATGCAATGTTGTCCAAACTCTCTCCCCTCTGTTTCCCTCTCTCCTTTCCTCCCTGTCAAGTGTCAACTGACTCGGTTTTTATTGACTCAAAACCCAAAAAAAAATTATTTTAAACGAAAAACAAAAAAAGGAGGACCGTATCCCAATATTCCTTCAAGCCTACCGTCCAGTGCGATCTGAGTCATCTGACTATTTGTTTACAAAAAAGGTAAAAGAAAACCTCCGCGTAAGTGTAGTTGGAAGAAAAAAAAAAACACCTTACTTAATCGCTAAGGTGGGGTTTGGATCATCTCAGAATAAAATTAAAATTAATTATTTGGAGTAAAAAATATTATTTCTAAACGATCAAGTATAAACATTTTGGAACTTAAAGTGTTATTTTTTAGTGTTCCGACGTCCGGATTTAATTTTTATTTTTAAAATGTTTGGATCATCTTTTTAATCCGGATTAAAAAGTGATTCCAACAACTTCTTAACACACATTAATAAGATGATCCAACACCGTAGGAATAAATTTTTTTAACATAAATTGGAGGTCAAGCTTCCCAACTTATTTTTAAATTAAATGTCTATGAAAGATCCTGCAACCGGATTTTAAAACTATGATCTTTCATTTAAGATGCATTGCTCTTAGAAATAAAAACATAATCCGAATGTTGGACCACTTAAAAATAAACACTCTAGATCCCAAAAAAATTATCCTTAATCGTTTAGACATAATATTTTTTTACTCCAAATAACTAATCTTAATTTTATTTTTAGATAATCCAAACACAACCTGAACATTAAATAATAACTAAACACAACCTGAACATTAAATAATAACTATCTAGAGTTTCGATATGCTAAATTGCCAATATAGTAATATTATACCCAACTAAATAGGAAGCACCCCTAAATATACAAAAAATAAATAAATAAATAAAAGAAAATTACGAGATCAATAGTTGGACTAGGCAGCGAAAATTTCAATTTTGATATAAATATTTCCCTCACGTGGTTATACAGTAGCAGTGTGCGATGTGACCTTCAAAAAAAAAAAAAAAAAAAAAACAGTGTACGGTGTACCTTGAAATGCTTTTTTTTTTTTTTTTTCCGGCCCATTTGAATGCTTATTTCATACGCAAAGCATGGTCCATAATTTTGAATTTTCATATATGGACCGATGCAAGGATTTGACATAAAAGGTAATGACAGCTTCATTTGCTTAGTCAGCGTTGGCGTAAATCTGGGATGCACCAAAACTTAAAGAATTAAACTAGTCAAATACATAATATGGGGATCTATGACGATTGGGATTTGTAAGGCGTAATTTCCTGCGTGTGCGAACCTGTGCGATGAATTTCTACCACCAGATGAGATGTGGAGGAAAAAAAAAAATTAAAAAAACACTGCAGCTTGAAGAGTCATTTCTGATTTATCTACCTATTTAGAATCAGAGCTCGATCCGTTATACTTTTCCAAATCAAAACATTACTGATTTAAAATAAGACATATCAAATTAATAAAAGAATTAATTATTTTTGCATATATATATATATATCCCTTCAAGTGTTAGATTTCATTTTTTTTCCCTTTAAAAAAAGGGGCGGAGTAATCGATAATCTATTGACTATCGGAAAATATTTGATAATAATTTTTTAAGGAGAATGGAAGTGAACTGGGAGAACCTGGAGAAACTTTATAGATGATTCAACCTTAAATTTGGAGTTTGTTGACCTTCTCCTCCTTTTTTTTTCTCATATTCCCCTTTCCTTTTTCCTCCAAATTCAGGAGCAGAGCCTAGGAGAAAAAAAAATTTATAGTCACATACTAATTTGTAAAAAATGGATAATACTGGTGAATATTTTTGTAAGAACTTAAAATTTAAGAAAATCTTTCCATGATATTTCATTCATAAAATGATCATTTTCAGTAAAATTGAGCTTAACCTGCGATTAAAATATAAATCATAAATATAGTCTTCTAATGAATTCCACTCTAAATACAGACGAACACAACAACTAACATTGAACATCAACAGCAAGTTTGTCATTTACATTTCTAGTGAAAAGATTCAAATTAATTTAATTATAGTTTGGCCATTGAATACGGACATATTAAAAAAAAAAGATTTTGATGAATAAATATTTAATTTTGCATTCTGGGACAAAAAATGTATAAGCAGGAAAGATATAATATGGCTATATAATTTCCTCAATATTATACCTTTACCTAGCTCTCCATTCAAAGTGCTTAATTTTTTAATTGATCCTTTCTCCTTATCCCTCAGTAATTTATACCAATTAAAAATAATAAAATATATTGGATGGTTTTGACCTCTATCTTTGTTACAAGATTAGGTAATTTTACTTTAAAAAGATAGTTTGCACAGTAACAGTTGAATACAACTAGGTTTGGTCGATCCCCACGCAACGCAGCTTGACCGTTTCTATTTAGGCTTTTTATATATAGAGGTACGTATTGAAATAATTATGTGACGAAAGAAAACTACTGAAGAAGACCGTTTTTTTGAAGAAATGATGTTGGAAATTCCACGCGAGATACTTTTATATAAGTGTTTTTTAAAATCTTTTTTAATTTTTAATAAATTATAAACAATAATATGAAGTATGTATGCTCGAATTTGAATATCTACTAAAAAAAAAATACATACGCAGTTTTGTGCAATGCTGATTGTTTCGCGCACCCACTATGTATCAAAGCAACTCCATTTTGTGTAGTCACGCTCACAAGCAAACAAACTTTCAATAGCAACTGTCGATTTTACCAATAATATAGTAGATCACCCAACGGCGATCTACTACCAACTGCTCTAATACAAATTACAAGCCACTTATAGAAGGAAGAAAGTGATTAAAAAAAGTTGTCAGGATAAGCAACTCAGAATGGCAATAATGCTTAAATTAATCAAGTCTCTGTCGAGGAATATATTAATTAAACAAAACACCATACGTCCAAGTTTCATAAATCCTGCCACAGTAACTTCAAGTGTCTTATGCAAAAGGTCTGAACAAATCACGTGAAAACCAACTCACATTTTTATTTTTTATTTCATTTTTTAATTTTTTTTACAATTTTTGTTATGCTTTTCTTTTCTTTCGCGTATGGCAAGTGCTAACAGCCGAAAAACCCCAAACCCTGAATCGCACTTCTTGGGATCCTGGATCTTCTATGTAATAGAAGATTGTATATGCTGCTAGCTTGTCATGTATAGGACAGGTGGCTTATTTCTAACGGTCGGTTCTATCTGCCAGTGGCAGGACACAGTTTGGTAAATTATATTGGTTGGAAATTAGGATTCGACTGTCGGGTCCACTGCACTTTCAGCTTTATTCGGTTTTAGAGCTGCTCAACTTATAAAAGAAAAGAATTGTACTCTTTTCCTTATCAGTCACCGGGAAAATATTTTTTTGCATTAACGATCTTTTACTTTTTGTTCTAATATCTAAATCTAAAAATGTATCACATTAAGTTTTTTTTCTAAAAAAAAAAAGTTTCACATCAACACTTCCATAAATTTGACTCATATTTGTCTAGTAAACTAGTACTGTTAGTCTATAGGATGTAATACGTTTGTTTCATTCAATGAAACGGACACATACCTGCAATTTATTTTACAAAACATGAATTAAATAAATTGTAATTTTTATACATAAGAAAGCTTATGAAATTCATTTTAAAAAACAAGAAAAAAAGTATAAAAGAAAAATACAACTGATAATTACTTGGTTCAAAGAGAAAAATTACAATATTGCTCCTTTCAATTGAAAGTTTAAAACTACTGATTTTTAAAACTACCGATTTGGGCATTCATTGGTGTGCCAGATAAAAAATTGGAGATATATTAATTTTTTGAATTAGGTAATATTTAGTAATTATGTCCAGCTGCTATTTTTTTATTAAAAATATTATTGATAGATATTACACAGTAATTACCTCATATATACACAGACATCTGATTTCTGTAATTATTGCAAAATCAATCGAAGGGAACTTATTTTTCCGAAAAAGAAAGAAATTTCGCAATTATTAGAGGACAGATATTCAAGAAAAGAAAGAAAGAATGGCATACACGTAAAAGGCGAAAATGAAAAGATAAACGAACATTAAAAAGAGGAAAACAAAAAAAGAGCGCAAAGGCCTGGCACTTTTCTTTCAGCGATCAACGATCGCGTTGTAACCACTCTGGCCTTCGACCCCGCACCTCCGCTTTTCCCTTCACTTCACCATAGTTCCATCCAGACTCACTAAACCTCTCCAATTCAGTAAGATCGCCAAAGAAAAAAACAGAGAGAGAGAGAGAGACAAAAGACTCAGACTTTCGATGGGGTGTACCCAATCTAAGATCGACCAAGATGAGGCGATTACACGGTGTAAAGAGAGGAAACACTACTTAGCCATAGCCGTGTCCGCCCGAAACGGGTTCGCTTCTGCTCACTCCTCCTACGCCGTATACTTGAAGAACACCGGTGCGGCTCTCTCGGATTATGCCCATGCCGAGATCCCGCTTGTTTCTAACTCCAATTCCAATCCCACTGCCTCCTCTAGTGTGAATTTGAACTCAGCTGTGCCCAATTCCATGACCATGCATGCGCCGATTGACACCCTTCTACCGCCCCCGCCTCCCCTCCCGGCAGATATAGCGCCGCTTCAGAGATCGAAAAGTATGCCGGATATACCCCTGCCGCAGCCGGTGAAGAAACCGATGGCTGAGCCTACCATTGAGGAGGAGGAGGAGGATGAGGAAGCAGACGACGAAGAGGAAGACGATGATGATGGGGAAGAGGAAGATGAAGAGGAAGAGGTACGAAGATTTACTCTGAATTTAACATAATTAGAATTCTGTTGGGTTCTTAATTGAATTAGGTCTGACGGTGAAGGGGATTTTGAATTGCCAATTTAGTGGAGAAATGATGATGGTGATTCTAATTAGTGGTTGATAGCGGCACCTGGTTGCTCGTTGTTGCTAATTGGCAATTATTTAGAGCAAAATCAATGAATTTCACTGATTGTGGTGACTACTTCAATTTATTGTAATTGTGGAAAAGAGTTGTTCTTGCAGAGCAGGTTCCATAACTTCGTTCACAAATACTTGGGTTTACAGACTTACAGCTTTGGATTGTCTGTTTTTGCATCAAGTGCAGAAGCAAATTTTTATTAGTAGTTAGGCATCACCAATTAAGGAAAGAACCAAAATTTTATAGGTAGATAATCTCTAATTGGACATTTAGTAACGCTGACTTCATTATCATCTACCTGTAACAATGGAGTTGTAATGGTCTCAATCCTTACATTAAAATTGTACTCAAATGGTCTAATAATACAAGATCTCAAACTTATAATAGTTCAATACATCATAACACTAGATTACTAGAAACATAAGACTAGAAACGTAAGTTCAACAAACGTATAAATGTTAAACATAACATATATATATATATATATATATATATATATATATATATATATATATATATATATATATATATATATATATATATATATATATATATATATATATATATATATAGAGTTTTGCTATGGTGAGTTGCAACTCACGGAGCCTTCCGTGAGTTGCGATCAAAACTCTTGGATCTGACTCAAAATGACCGATCCAAGCCGTCCAATATGATCTCCATATTGAAATCTCCTTGCAAACCAAATTTTATATTTTTTCGAAATTTTTAAGTATTTTTTTCGGATTTTTAAAAACTGTTATTTTGAACGGTACATAATTAATTAGATTAGCGATTTTCTAAAATTCCAAAAAAATACTTAAAAATTTTGAAAAAATATAAAATTTGGTGTGCAAGGAGATTTCAATATGGAGATCACATGAGATGATTCGGATCCGTCATTTCGAATAAGATCTAACCATTTTGATCGCAACTCACGGAAGGCTCCGTGAGTTGCAACTCACCATAGCAAAACTCTATATATATATATATATAGAGTTTAGCTACGGTGAGTCGCGACTCACGGACCCTTCGGTGAGTCACGATCAAAACTCCTAAATCTAGTTCAAAATGACCGATCCGGACCGTCCAATATGATCTCCCTATTGAAATCTCCATGCAGACCAAATTTTTTATTTTTTCAAAATTTTTAAGTATTTTTTTTGAAATTTAAGAAATTCGTTAATCTAATTAGTTTTGAACCATTAAAAAATAGCAGTTTTTAAAAATCCGAAAAAAATACTTAAAAATTTAGAAAAAATGAAAAATTTGGTTTGCATGGAGATTTCAATAGGGAGATCATATTGGACGGTTTGGATCGGTCATTTTGAACAAGATCTAGGAGTTTTGATCGCGACTTGCCGGAGGGTCCGTGAATCGCGACTCACCGTAGCTAAACTCTATATATATATATATTTTAAAAAAAAAACTAAATCTCTACTACTTATAAATGCACCTAGAGAAAGGTCACAACAATTTTTATACCGTTGATCTGTAAATGTATGGTTAGATCTGTCTCAACACATCTCTATGCGCACAGAAGGAAAGAATTATCTCGGTTTTTAATTGCTGCACAGAAGGAAAAAATTTTCTTTGGATTTGATTGGTTTTCCATCTAATATAGAAACAATTGAATAACATATCAATTTGTATCGATGGTAAATTAAGAAACATATTTTTATTGTCTAACATTATTTTGTTTTTTTATTTGCCCACATATGAGGGCATCTTATGCTATATATATATATATTTAAAAAAAAACTAAAAAAGGCATAACTCACTGTATAATACGCCAGTGTTTTTAAAAAGGAATTTAAATATACTTTTACCTTTATTTCAGTGTTAAATCTGTTTAATCATTCAAAATCCATTAAATATATTTCTTTACAAATAGAACTTAGTGGCAGGGGGTCCAAAATCTGCATTTAACTATTGAAACTCCGTTTCTTAAAAGCTTGCTTTTAGCATCATCATATTACCCTATTATAGTTTTTAGTTGACAAAGTTAACCCATTTGCAAATTGTAGAGGGTTTGGGAGTGCCCTCTTTTGGGCAAAACTTGTGGAGCTTCTCAGAACTCTGAACATAATATTTGTAGATGGCTTTTCTTTTACCACTTGTTTTTTGTGGAACAATAGTGAAGTTAATTACAAACAAACCAAGTTTTTTATCATTTTATATTTCAGCAGGAGGAGACCTTGTCAAAGTCCAGAAGTCACCACCACCACCAACCCCTCAGAAGAACTGAGCCCATCTCGACAGTCACCATCACAGCCTCCCCGCCTCGGCCTCCTCCTGCTATACCTGTGCAACTGCAACCTTCAAAACCAATTGAACCCTCAATCCCTGCCACAGACCTGCCTCCACCAATGGCCAACCCATCTGAGGGTAGTTGGGATTATTTCATCTTTGGTCATGATGCAATCAACCCTCCTACCCTCAGCCAGCCTGAAGAGCCAACATGGCAGGAACCACCAAAACCTGTCATATTTGAACAAGAGAAAATTGAAAAGCCACCTCCACCTCCACCTAAGCCTATGCCAGAGGTGGTAGAAGCACCAATTGAACCTCCTTTAAAGCCACCCAAGCAAGTGAAGAAGGTGAAGCCTAGCACAGCTAGCAGCAGTGGCAGCAACAGTGGTGGTATGGCATCAGTTCACCACCAGCATACTGTGTCTGCTGGTGCTGGGCCACCGGGGTCGGTAGATTCTTCCAAGAAAGGGAGGATAGTGGCAACAACACCGTCCATAGTCAGTCTCAGTCCTTCAAATCTGTTGAAGGCGATCGATCTCCTAGATGATCATTTCCTGAAAGCTTATGAGAGTGCAGGAGATGTGAGCAAGATGCTTGAAGCAGCAAGGATGCATTATCATTCCAACTTTGCTGGCAGTCGAGGTGAGTATAGCTCACTTGAGCAAAATTGTCTATGGTTCTTGCAGATAGTGAACCACAGTTAACCTTCTTGGCAGGCTTGTGCATATAACACCAAATATTTCTGTTGTAAAACAGAAAGGCGTTTTTTAATGAGTTATTTGAAGTAATGCAACTCGACTGGAAAATGAATGCATTTGTCCCTAGCTGACTTTGAATTGTCTTAACTAGTTTTTCATAACATGCAATATCTAAATGCGCTCATAGGGCATTTGAGAAAAGAAATGATGCACTTGGGATGGGGGCAAAAATTACCACATTTAAGAAAAATATTGTTTTTCATCACAGAAATCATACTGTTTGGTGTTTATCTGCATGCATGTCAATGGCTTGTTTCGAAGTACAACAAGTAGCTGGCTGAAATGAAGTTTGTAATTTTCTTTGTTGTTTAATTTTTCAGGGCACATTAATCACTCTGATAAAATTATGCGAGTTATCACTTGGAATCGATCGTTTAAAGGGCTACCCCAACAAGATGATATGGATGAAAAAGTTGAATCGGATGAACCAGATACACATGCCACAATATTGGACAAACTGCTTGCATGGGAGAAAAAGTTGTACGAGGAAGTGAAGGTATGAGAACATTACATTATGTTTTACTTATCACAACTATGCTACTTTTATGCAGGGATTTTTTTTTTTTAAATTAATTTTTTTGACCTGAGTACTAATGTATTATGATCCCTATTGTCTATATGCGTAATTGATGGTCTTGGTTCTGTTGTCCAAAATAATATGTTTCATCTTCTTTTGGACCTGAGCAGATTACTGAATGATGGTCAGTTTTGCCAATATTGTCTGCCCAGGAGGGCCAAAAAAAAAAAAAATAAATAAATACAAAACTACAATAGTAGGTGGTAGTAAGTAAAAAAGATGTCAGTCAGTGTGAATACATTGTCAACTGGCTTGTAGCCTTGTACTATATTGCTATTCACTACTGGCAGAATAGTAGACCTTGGATTTTAGGTCCCTTTTCTGTATCTTTTTATAACTTGTATTCTATAAACAATTTATCTTTGATTCTTCTTTTATATTTCTTTGTGAAACCCATATGAAAATAATTCAGGCAGGAGAGGTTATGAAAAATGAGTATCAAAGGAAGGTGGCACTTTTGAACAAGCAAAAGAAAAGAAGTGTTAGGCCGGAAGTACTTGAGAAGACAAAGGCAGCAGTAAGCCATTTGCACACAAGATACATTGTTGACATGCAATCGATGGACTCAACTGTGTCAGAAATAAGCCATCTCAGAGATGACCTTCTCTACCCAAAGCTCATAGAGCTTGTTAATGGGTATGTTCCTGACTGTTATTTGCATACAAGTTCGTCCAAATTTGATATTTGACATACATGGGTCTACAAGTTTTTCCTTGTTTGTCTGCTGTTATACTACTTCATTTGCAATGTCCCACATGTAAGCTTGCAAATCTGACATACTTTTCATGACTGCATCAGTGTACCAGTTCTATTTTGGTGAGTTTTGTTTAGTAATCAAATTGAACTATCTGTTTTTCCCATTTGCACCGAGTCCTTTACCTTCTGATAATCTAAAGTTGGTTGTAGTTTATGTCATGCCTATTTAAGTAGTCAAACATGCGATCACGTTATTACTTTTCTTCTATGTATTTGTGGTATTCAAAATACTACTTAGCGTTACAGAAATTTTATATGTTTTATTCAAAGAAAAAACAGGTTGTATTGACTTATTTGTCAGATGGGTGGGAATACTTGACAATGGATTATTTTGACAATCATTGAAAATTTTAGTCTTTAAATCCGACATTTACAATGTGATCTGTACTGTACATATGTCATACAAATGAAATTATGTAATTATGCCATTCATTGAAAGACCTGAATTTTCTAATGGTCTAATTTAATGGCCTTTGATGGAATATACCAAATGAAATTTTATAATTGTATGAAAGTTGATACATAATTAACCTATAAGGCCACAAATGTCAATTAAGCTTTTCTTTTTTAATTTCAAAAGTTATTATCAAGATTGTCGATAGATCCCTTTTTTGGTTTTGATTATTTGATTGATTTGCTTTTGTGAAATGATAATTGAGACAACAGGATGACAAGGATGTGGCGATCAATGCACGATCACCACAGACAACAGCTCAAAATCATCATGGAAATCCGTGCGACAAATGAAATATCTCTACCTCCCAGAGAGACCACTGAGGAGCACTATAAACAGACAAATCAGCTCCACAGCACGGTTAAAGATCTGCATTTGCATCTTCAAAGGCTCATGGATCACCAAAAGGACTACATCAAGAACCTGAATGAATGGGTGAGATTAAGCCTAATTCCTATTGAGAGCAGCCTGAAGGAGAAGGTCTCATCCCCGCCAAGGCCACGAGAGACCCAGATTAAGTACTTGTTGCACGCATGGAATGATCATATTGGCAAGTTGCCACTTGAGCTAGCAAAAGTTGCGATTCTGAGTTTTTCTGAGGTTGTAAAAACGATCATTGTATTGCAGGAGGATGAGCTCAGTGCAAAGAGAACATGGGAACATACATACAGGTAATTTTCTTGACTTTTTCTTAGCAAAACCTTTTTTCATACTAGAAACAGGGATGCAAAGTTTGAATTTTGGAACTGGATTAACAAGTCCAGTATGGTGTTGAAAGACAAAAATGATGTATGTATTTCTGCCAAAAGAGAAGTATAATACCTAATTTCTCTCTCCTTAGAAACACAGGGAAGGTTAAATCTACACCATACCTATTTTGCACAGATACTGATGTGAGTATTATTTTTATTATGGTATGGGTATGTCTATATGTCAATTTTCAGTATTCTAGGTTATTATACGTCTTATACAGTATGATTCTTAATTATTTTTGTGCATAAGAAATAAAAACGCCTTTCCGTTTTAAGTTTTTCCCTCGAAAGTAAGAATCACAAATTCTCAATGAACTTGCAATTGTGCATCTATTTTGCTACTGAAATAAATTGCTTAACTTAATTTTGTATGGCAAAACAGAGTAGAACAAATAATCTGTGCATTGAGAAGAGTATTTTAGGTAAAAAATGAAAACAAATTAAGAACAATAGCAGTGGTTAAAAGGTGAGAAGCGTATTATTATTATTATTATTATTATTTAACTTAAAACAAACGGGAAGATTCTGGCTTGTCACATGGAGGTGAAAAATAACTACCCTTCCTTCCACTTGTTATATAACCGATAACCGAGAACCCCTTAGAGTTTGCTGTGCCACGTGGATTTTAGCCATGTTGCGGTCTTCATGATGGGTAATGGTCTGGTTTGCATCTCTATCAGCCACATCCTTTCACTTTTAATTTTAAATATATATAATATACCACCTAGCAGATCTTATGTGCATAGTATGCATATTGTTTCTGTATCTATGATACATTTCAGATTGATGCAGGACTGTTTTTTTAACGTATGTCTGCAGCATACCTATAGTATAAGTGTTTTTGCATGATTTTTTTCTACATTGGTAGAATGGGGTTAGTTTTGGAAACTTTCTGCAAACAACTGGGCAGAAATGGGTCTGGTATATATCTAGATTCAGGCGATGTATGAGTCCACAATGATGTTTCCTTAAAATATTCTTGTACCATGACTCACAGGGAGCTTGAGAGGAAGAGGAGACAGTTTGAAGATTGGGCCCGCAAGTACATGGAGAGAAGGGCATCTCTTGCTGAGGAGGCAGGTAATGAAGCAGGCCAGAATTTACCCCAAGATCCAATAGTGGAGCGAAGAATCCAAATAGAGCAATTGGAAATCAGGCTTAAAGAGGAACAAGAAAACCACCGAAGGCTTTGCAAACAAGTGAGAGACAAATCGATTGCGAGCCTTCGGACGCACTTGCCAGAGCTTTTTCGGGCCATGGCAGAGTTTTCCTTTACTACCTCTGAGATGTATAGGAGCCTCTCCTCCATCAGCCATCGCCCAGATAGAGTTGAGGTTTTGGGTTAAGTTATAGTGATGTTTTGTATTTATTGCTCCATTCTTTTCCTTTTTATAAGTTTTATATGTAGATGTTATTTATTAGTGTCTGTTCTACTGTTTTGTTGTTGATAATAGAGTTAGGTCTACTTAGGCCTTGACGGTTTCCTGCATAGATAGGCTCATTTGGTTTGCTGCAGCAGTGTATTAGTATAGGAGTGATACTGGTTAGTATATGTAAGATTATTTCCTGCATAGATAGGCCCATTTGATATTTGTTTGTTTTTTTCATAATAATAATAATAAAATTAATTAATTAATTAAGAATATTATAACATCTTTTCTTAGTTGATCTGTTAAGACGCTTTTGAATGAGGATTATTGTGGATATTATTGGGTTCCGTATCCACATCTATATCAGTATTATAAATACACTATAATTAATTAAAGTAAAAAGACGATATATTGTCTTACATTATGCTTTTCCTCCCTCATTTGTACAACAGAAGATTAGTGCATCTGATTGCTGCATTACTAGATTTTATTATTGTTATAATTATAAAATTGCATCTTTAACTAGGCGTTCTTTGGAGCATTAACTTTCAAACCTCAAAAGCGGATGCATCAAAGCTCTCGGACAGTCCAGTACCGGTCTTGAAGACAGCCTTCTTTTTAGAATTAGTGTCTTCCATGTCAACCTCAACCACAGTAAGCCAGAGAAGCAGCTCTTTTGTCTTGACACCAGTAATTTAATTTTTATCAACTTCCCCTCCTTCACAAAAGCCGTCACCTCATGTTTGATCTTCTTAAAGGTGTGTTCTCTATTCTTCTTCTGAATAAACCAGTTGAAACCTGTGTTTTGATTATGACCAAACTCTTCTATGTCTTCAGGAGGAAATAGGTCCTTCGGAAGGCTGAGCTATTGGAGCATTTGAACGGATTTGTTCTATCAATCAGCATCTCCTCTGACAATGTTCACAACATCACAGTGGTTGTCAATGATTACTTGACTTATCATCTTTAATTGGAAACATTGTTGGGTTGTCTCAGCAATTTTAATTAAGGGATTAATTTGCTACTGATTTTAGTGATTAGGAGATTGATGCACTTTATATTAGAGTCCTAGAATGATGCATGTGAGTCCTAGAATGATGCATGTGCATGACATGCACGGTCATTTGTTTATAAAAAGTTTGATTAGGTGCGATTTGAAGTTGAAATGGAGAAGATAAGCCAGAATGGACTTTTGAAATGGTCAAAGACCTGGGGCAGTCTGGCGTGTACAAGAAACTAGTTCTATTTTGTTTACTACGTGTAATTCACGGCAGTTAATTAAGCTCTAAGAGGGCCTCTTTGAAATTCATTATTTAAGTTAAATACCTATCGTTGTAACCCGAGATTTTTTAAATCAATGTAGAATTGACAGGAAAGCAAGTTAAAATCGATTAAACGGACATCAGTTTAGAAATCAACAGTATTTTCTTGTAATTTATATCTCGGGGAATTTGTCAAGTAGAGAACACCAAATTTCTCGGAGAAATCTTCACTCTATAATCAATAACATGGTAAGGCTTTGATCCCTACTCTTTTTTTTATATAGAAAAAAGGTACTTAAATTAAAAATTTAAATGGATGATTTTATTTAGTTTTACAACGCATGCATTCACGTAGAATTAATATTATCTTAATTAAGAAATCACTTAATATTAACGATCCAAATTTATTGTTTTGAGTCATAATTTTTAATCATTTAAGAAATTACAACAATTGCAATGCTCGAAATTATGCCACAATTTCTATTCCACCACTTATCGACCATCTTATTTATGAATCTGTTGCCTGCAGTGGACCATCAAGAACAAATCAAGGAAAACTTACATTAAAAAAGTGCAACAAATGATCAAAATGGAAATTCCAAGGCTAGTTTGTAGTGCACCATTGACCAACGGGTCAAACAAACTAGGCCATCTATTTTAGGAAAAGCCCAATAATTCACTATATAAACATCCCCAAATACGTTTTTCTTCTCATCCCAACACCTGATCGAAATCCTCTATATAATCACTCAATCAGTAGCAGAACACCCTTAATATTCAAAAGAAAAGTACAACAATGGCATCTAAAATCATCGACAGCTACCGGAGCAATGCCGATGTCAGCAAAGGAGACGCTGATTGCAAGAAGAAGTCAGTTCAGCTGCTCGAAGAGCTCGGCCTCCCAAAGGGTCTTTTCCCTCTAGAAGACATAGCTGAGTTCGGCTATAACAGTTCAGCTGGTTTCATCTGGTTCATTCAGAAAAAGAAGAGGGAGCACACTTTCAAGAAGATCAAGCAAGTGGTGTCATACGCTGATCAAGTGACGGCATTCGTGGAGAAAGGGAAGTTGAAGAAGATAACTGGTGTCAAAACTAAAGAGCTGCTGCTCTGGCTTACTGTTGTTGAGGTCTATGTGGATGACGCTTCCAAAGAGAAGGTTACATTCAAAACGGGCACCGGGCTGTCTGAGAGCTTTGACATGTCTGCTTTCGAGCTCCTAGAGTGATCATTATATACAGCATCAATTGTGTGTGTTGTTAATGATTTAAAGTGAAAAGATTTGTTGTTGGATACTTAGATGAACTGTGATGTAGTGTTTGGTTAAGTCGTTCTCCTAAAGCACTCATATTGTTCTTGTATACTCGATTGAAATTTATTTTGTAAAATATTTAGTCGAAATAATAATTTTTTTTTTAATTTCTGGCCTTAACTAAAAAATAGTCTTAAAAGGAGAAAATGTTGGTCTTGACACTGCTTCTGTTAATCTACGTTATAGAAAGGGGCGGATGTAGCTTATAGCAAGGTGGGGCAATAACCACTTTCGGGCCCCAAATAATTGTATGAAGCCATGTAGGAACAAGGGAAGAACAACTGCTCATTCCCAGACGAAACATTTTTTTGAACAAATTTAAATATTTACAGCAGTCATGAGTGAGATAAGTAGTCATATATATACACATTCATACAGATCATAGGATCTGTATACACCATTGCAAGTCAATCCAGACGACAAGTTTCGACAAGCATGCTTACAGAAAAGGCACAAGCACAATTGCAACCATGACAATCAGACGCAAGTACCACAAGCACATTCCAAAGACAAGATGGTTGCATATTATATTATGTTTTAGCTATAAACTGTACAATAATGATCTTCCTTCACCATATCAATAGATCTCCCATTCTTCGTCGTCTGACAAAGCCTTCTTGTTTTGGTCATTGGAATCCAAGACCTGATTTTGAGGCAATTCCATTTCGTTCTCATGTTCTTTAGTTGTTAGGTAATCATTTCTCAAAATAGAAGTAGCTCCATCAAAAATTCTGCTTTCACCTTCTTCCATAAATGTTGAAGAAGCCAAACTGCACGGGGGTGCCAGTGGGACTGAAACATCATATGCTGAATTGTCTGGCACCGATGTGTAGTGCACAGCTGTGTTGAGCTCTCTGTATTTGTTTACTTGTTCTTTGAGTAACATTACCTCCTGGTTAATGCTGGATATTTCTCCCCTGGAAAATACAATGAATGATAAATTACAATTACATCTTTTCTATTAGATGTTGAATTGCTTTGAAAGTATGCTCATTAAGCAATAAAAACAAATTACCTAGGGAGAAAAAAGAAATCAAACCATGGAGTCCGACTAATTGGTTTTGTATGGTACCCTAACTACAGTAATGTAAATGGAAAAAAGAAAAGCCCAACCTTGAATTTCTCAGGTAGATTTACATATCTTTGCAAACAATCCACACGGTTCTCTAAGCTTCATTGACAGTAGCAACAACAGTTCCTATGGTTTTACTATGGAGGTGTCTATCTAATTGTTTGCTATGATAAATATAATTATAACTTACCGAAGGGTGTCAACCTTGTGTCCACATTCCAATAGAAACTCCCTTAGCTGCAATTTAGGAGTAATGCATCCATATCAGTATGTTTAATAATTATAAAGGACCTTATACAAAATCAATTGCAGTCTCATAGTGACTAAGACACCTTTCATGTTTGTTTTATATACAATACTGCCATTTGAAAAATTATGGTATGGTGCTATCGGGAAGAGTAATTTGGAAGAGATGGAAGAGCTCCATATGAATGATGAAAGTGTTTCATTCAGATTAGCGTTGGAACTTGGAAACAATTGGTTACAGTTTGTTAGAATAGCAGTGCATCCCCACACTCCTTTCATCAACTATTCCTACTTCTCCTCCAAGGTGTCTGCATACAATTCCATTTCCCTCATAGCCGTTTGTAAACAATGCTCCATGTAGTTACCCTAAATCTGGTCATGCTACCCACAAATAACTGCAGACTTCTTTGACGTGCACATTCTTCAAAACATTTTCAGGGGCACACATAAAAAAAAAAATACTGCCAAAACAAGTAAAAAGTAGTCAAGTTGTGACCCAAAACTAACCATAGAATTTTCTTCAGCTTCATTTTCAAGCATTAATGATTCTTTCTTTATCTCCTCCAAAGTGCTTTCCTTCTCTGCACGAATCTTAAGGTACTTATCTTCCTTTTCAGCTACCTCCTTTTGAGCCCCTGCATGATCTTCCCTTGCAATTACAAGCCGTGCATCCAGTGTGCTATTTATCTGTACATAAGCACAAAAACAACATGAAAATTAGGTGAGGTATGACTAACGCAAAGTTATGTGGCAAAGCAGTAAGCTAATCAGGACACATGTAGACATGATATATATATATATATATATATATATTTTTTTTTTTTTTGTTGGGAGCAAAAGTCAGTAAACTGAAACAAAAACTGACCTGATCAACGAGTAACAAGAACACAGGGTTTAGAGGCAAAATGAACCTAACATTGAGACAAACCGACCCAACCCACTCAATTACAACATCAGCACACAGAGGGAAAAACAAGCATATGATTGCAGCATATTTATATATCTTACCTCATTAATAATTGATTCATAATCATCCTTTTCGGAAGATAAATTCAGAACCCGAGAATGTAGCTCTTTAGCTTCTCTCACCAAGAGAGACTTCTCCCTCTTAACTTGGCTAGCATGCTGATAAATAACTTGGTTAGATTACATAAGTAGGAATTTTTTTTATCACAATGCAAAATGTACCTCCAAGACCTCATTATTTCTTGTCTTTTATTTTCTCTCTTTTCTTTTCCTCTCTCTCTCTCTCTCTATGGAAAGAGGAAGAAGGATTCTTCAAAATATATTTTGTGTCAATAGGCCCTGTGTTCAGATATAATCCAGCACTATACAGAAACTGTATTGGAGATACCTCAGTGTTAGTTTCCTTTGCAGTCTTGATCATATTGTCTAGTCCCTCAACCATTTCAGCCAACTTCTCATCTGTCTTTGCAGCTTCTTCCCTGGAGCGTTTTACATTCTCTTCTTGCAATTCCACCTCTTTGATTTTAGACATCGTTTCTTTCATAGCAGAATATAATATTTCCTGCACAGGACTCCAGATGTAAAATGAGAAAACACCAGAAAGCAACGCAATCTAGTTTACAGAAGTAGAAATAGTTAATATGATACCTTGCTCTTTGTCACATTATTGATCAACTCATCAATGGCCTCAAATTCAGAGAATCTCTTGGATTCTTTTGCCTCTGCTCTACTGTGCGACTCTTCATCAGAAATTATTGGTACCTCAGATATTGTACTTTCCTCCAAAGTCTCTTTTGGCAATAGAGGTACTTTTTCTTCACTAACTTTTAATATAACCTGATCTTCTTTTGCTGATTTTGACTCGTTTTCAAATGAAGAGTTGTCTTTGTAACCAGATTCACTCATTGTATAGTCCATTAAATTTGGGTCAACCTCAGCAGTTGAATTTGCCATAGACTCTGAATTTAAGGCTGCATAGTTGTTAAGGGGCTGATACGGAAGTTCACTATAATCCTCCAATTGAATCAGATCCTTAGTTGCATCATAATTATCTGAATTCGCATTTGCGTTAAAGGAGTCTTCATTTGGGTATATATTTGATCCATATTGAGAGTTTGAGCTCTCAACAAATTTGCTCTTCTGCATAGATTGCTTCATGGATGATGATGTCGAGGATGATGATGATGCTGATGATGACAAGGATGACGATTGAGCTACATAACTTGAAGATGGGACATCCTCAAGAAATGGGTTATAATTTTCAATTGTTGGGTACGGTAGAAAACCCATCTGATTTCCCAAGGAGCTGCCCTTCCCTTCAATTCCAACTGACATTTCCAAGTATAGTTAAGTTCTCAAGTTTAAGAAGCAAGGAAATATTCTCACAAGTATCAATTTACGAAAAAACAACTATTAAACTAAGACCTCCCTGAGAATTTGTCTAACCTTCTTTGGCAGTTGAGTTTGCACAAGAGAGGCCTAACCCAAAAAGAGTGATTTTGGCACTATGCCATCATGCATAATTATAATTACCAACACTAATGTATCAAAAGATGAAATATTAATTCTTTTGTCTCATTTAATTTAAAAGTACTTACAGTGAGGATGAGTTTGATCCATGTCGTCAAACTTAGGAGGTAGGGGGTAATATTTCTCGGTGGGCTCGCTTTCACTAACAGCCGGCAGGACGTCAGAGAGGACAAATTCAACAGCTGAATTGACGTCTGATGAGTATTTACTGGCTACTGCCTTCAGTATGCGCAAATCAACCTGCATTGAATTTGTAAATATTTGGAAATTATAGCATGTCATGATGTTCAGTCAAGGTTTAAATCATTGATAAATAAAGGGGCATTGAAATTATTCATAGTATTGCTTATGTGCTTGTCATAAGTACCTACTTCCTAAAAAATATGCAACAATTCTGTGGATTAATGATTCTAGGTTTCTCACGAGCAGCCTAAAACTGAACTAACAAGATGTCGAGCAAAAATTCAAATCAGAGGTCAATTCTCCATGATAAAACCAACTCACCCACCAAGTATTATCAACGGAACTTCTAAATTCGAGCACCAACTACCCAACTCCCTTAAGTTCCAAACAAACCCAAAATTGTAAGCTTATCTTATTAATCAACTGATCGTAACCCAATATCGTTAAAAATTTCCTTAATCCCAAAAGCCCAAGTAGCAGTCAATCTAAGCAAACCGATTTATGTACTAGACGAAATCGAATAGGAAAAAAAGAGAATAAAGTTTACCTGAGGGAACACGTCTTGGAGAGCGTAAAACACAGTCTTGAAAGCCATGATCAAAGTAATAAACCTCCACAAAATCAGGCGTGTCAAATCGGGGTTGCTTGGTTTATCTTCTATCTAAGCTAAGAACCACGGATTAGAGGAGAAAAGAAAGGACAAAAGAGAGAGGAGAAAGCGAAGGGGCGTTGAGTCTTTTTGAGCAAGCAATACGCAACAAAAATAAAAAGGGAAGATGAAAAGGAGAAGAATTAAATGGTTGGTCTCATTGATCCAGCAACTTCTCTTTGAGGGGATTGTGTGTCACTGATAATGGGTCCCACATAAATATTTCCGTCGGTGATGACCTAGGTGGGCCATGTTTGGAAACGATCAATGGGGCATTGATAGATATTATTATTATTAGGATTAGGATTATGAGATTATCCTATTAAAATGTTTTTATTATCCATAATTGGGATTTGACTTTTATTATAAGTTTCATCTTCTAATTTTTTTAGCTTAATTAATAATTGGTTAAACAGAAGAACTAGGAATTTACTATTCACACAACCAAACGAGGAAAATTCGATGATATATATAGCTATGGTAAAACTGTTATCAATTTCTGGAGCTGTAATAATATTTTGATATCGGTAAATCTCATCTTATCTTACGTTTAAAGTGCATTGGACACGGTCCATCTTATTTTAAATATTCTAAAACTACAAGACAAGTAATCCAAACTAAATAATTGAGAAACTCTATCAAGAGGAAATTTACTCAACGCGGTGGAGGTGAGGAGACAATCGTAGAATAGTTGTATTGTATGCGTCATGGACAAATTTTTTATTTTATAAGTGTGAAAATAAATGTATCGTATAAATATTATTATCATCACTATTATTGATGATTCACAATTCAGTAAATAGTAAATTATATGCTTATTGACAAATATCGCTAAAATTATTTAAATTTATTTTTTAAAAAAAAAATATGACTGCAATGTACACTTTGATGATGAGCCGAATATTAATATTTAAGTTCGGTGAAAATCTTGGGACTTTATGGGTCCAAAGCAAAATGTAGAACTTGTTTTTCCTTGTAACACATTGAGTTCAACCCTCAACAACAAAAATATAAAAAAAGAAAGAAAAAAAATTTCCAGGGTAGATGTTTTAAGGTTAAAGTACATGATCGAATGATTGGTTTTTGTATTGCTGAAAGATATATCTTGAACGAAAATATTACGTTGTTTCTTGTCAATTCTCTTTCTTTAGAGACTTTTTTCATGTCAATTTTTATTTCGGACAAAGAAACAACAACGGCAGTGGTAAAGCCCTGGGCCTAAAAGCCCAATAAGTAGAAATAGCCATAGTATCCCTTTCCTAGAGAACTGAAATATCACAACATAGCCCGCTAAGCCCGGACTGTGCAAATTTTATTCAAGGTTGTATTAGGTATGTTAGTAGACAATAGTGGACCTCCTTTTGTTTGCTGGTGGTGGCCCAGGTATGTATATTTCTATATAGATCATAAATTCATAATTCATAAATGACTTGAAGAGGAATAATTGGAGCCGAATGAATTAAAGTACCGAAAAAATCATAAACAACCTAATATCGGATTCTAAGAATTCGAGAAGATATGAGTCGTCCTGCTTTTATGATTCATGTTGAGAAAAAAAAAAAAAAATGAACCCCCCTTACCAAATAACAGGTATGAACAACATTACAAAAATAGTAATAGATGTGATAACATGCGGGACACCTTTGTGTGGAAGGTGATATAGGTTCAACTAATTATTGCTTTGTGTTCAGTTCAGCTCGGAAGATGATAAAAATTTATGTTATGGAAATGTTTCAATCCATCTTTGACTCTTTGTTCTTGTAACGCTATTTTTGTGCAATTTTGGATAATTGAAGAGAATTAGATGGAAAAGATGAAGATGAGAAGAGAAATCAGGAGAGAAGGAGCAAGAGAGAGAAGAGAGAGAAAGTAGATCTGATTTTGAATAATTTCCTTCATAAAAATTTTCATTACAGAATTCCTAGTATTTATAACAATACAATGAATTTAGTTTCCCTCTTATTTTTAGCTAAAATTCAATTAAACGAAAGAACATAAATTTGTCTGTTGCGAGACAATTTAAAACCTCCTAACAGAATGCAATTGTCTCCTCTATTTATTCTTCCTGCAGTTCTCCAGTAATTCTCCCTTGGTCCACTGTCAGCCACTTTCGCAAGCCTTCTTTAACTCCTCACAGAACCCGTTAAATGTAACGGTCCCTTCACTCTCTTCATTTGAGCAGAAAGAAGAGTGACCCCTTCGTTCCGTCAGCTTCCATCCATCATTTCCTAACATTTCCAATGCCAGCTCATCACTCATGCTGATATTCACTTCCATAGCTGACACTCCCCCTTCCTTCAAACTGTTCTTGTCTCTAAGAACGAATTGAGGATATTTAGTCCTAATTGCATCATAGTACTCCCAAGTAGCATCATCTTCAGACTGATTTGCCCATTTAATGAGTACCTGAGCAGCTGCTGAATTATTTCTTTTCACCATTCTCCTGTCCAAAATTGCCTCTGGCTGAGCAACAACTTTTTCCTTTTCAGCAATCAATGGTAACTTAGGTGTGACTGCTTGTCCTGCTCCAATCCTTGGTTTCAATTGAGAAATATGGAAAACAGGATGAATTTGAGACCCCTCTGGCAGATTAAGTCTATAAGCAACCTCTCCTATCTTCTCCATCACCTCAAATGGACCATAGAACTTCATACTGAGTTTTCTGTTGTTCATATTTGGAAGGTGAAATTGCCTGTAAGGGTGTAACTTGAGATACACCCATGATGCAACTTGCAACTTTCTTTCACTTCTCTTCTTATCAGCTTGTCTCTTCATTCTCTCTTGTGCCTTTTGCAAATGTTGTTTTAGCTCCTGTAAAGTCAGCTGTCTGTCCTTTAGCAATTCGTTCACTGCCTCAACTTGGCTCTTAGGAGGTGTACCCATAGGTAGTTGAGGTGGTGGGTAACCATATAAGGCCTGAAATGGGGTGCACTGTAATGCACTGTGATAAGATGTGTTATACCACCACTCTGCCAGAGATAACCACCTATGCCATTGTTTCTGCTTGTCATACACCATACTCCTCAAATAATTTTCCAAGCATTGATTCACCATTTCTGTCTGGCCATCAGACTGGGGATGATATGCTGTGCTGAAGTTCAATTTAACTCCCAATTTTGTCATTAATTCCCTCCAAAAATTCCCAGTGAAGAGTGGATCTCTATCTGAAACTATGTTGTTTGGAAGGCCATGGAGTTTATACACATGCTCCAGAAACAATTGTGCCACTTTAGATGCAGTATAAGGATGAGAGAGAGAAATGAAGTGTGCATATTTGGTGAATCTATCAACAATTACCAGAATGACCTCTCTTCCTTCTGATTTAGGCAATCCACTGATGAAGTCCATTGAAATGCTACTCCAAGCTAATTCTGGTATTGGGAGGGGCTGCAATAGCCCTGGTGTAGCAATATGTTCACCTTTGGTCAACTGGCACACTTCACAACTTCTTACATGCGCATGAACTGACTCTTTAAGACCTGACCAGTAAAACATTTTCTTTAACCTTTGGTATGTACCCAACACACCAGAATGCCCCCCTAAGTTGGAGTTATGCACTTCCTCAATCAACTTTTTCCTCCACTGATCATGTTCACCAACATAAACTCTATTTTTGTACCTGAGCAGTCCTTGATGCCATGTATATTTGGTGCTATCCAATTCACCCTTGTTTAACTTCTCCTGTGTGTTCATCAACCACTTATCCTCTTCATAGCTTTGCCTTAGCTCTTCCACCCATTTTGGCACCAATTCACTTACAGCATGCATTGCTGACTCACTGACAGAACTCACTCTTCCTTGTGTCTCTCCTTCAGTATACTGATCCATTCTTGACAATGCATCAGCTGCTAGATTATGTTTTCCCTTTTTATACTCCACCTTATAATCAAAACCTAACAGCTTGCAAAGACCTTTATGTTGCATGGCATGAGTGAGCCTTTGTTCAAGAAGATATTTCAAACTTATCTGGTCTGTCTTGATAATGAAGGGTTGACCAGTTAAGTAATGTCTCCATTTTCTAACAGCAGTCAAGAGAGCCAAAAACTCCTTTTCATAAGTCGACAACCCTTGGGCCTTCACCCCAATACTCTTGCTAAGAAATGCAATGGGTCTCCTTCCTTGCATCAAAACTGCCCCAACACCCTTGTCACTAGCATCAGTCTCAACTGTGAAAGGTTTAGAAAAGTCTGGTAGGGATAAAACTGGAGCAGTAGTCATGGCCAGTTTCAGCTTTTCAAATGCTTGTTGAGCCTCTTCATTCCAGTTGAAAGAATTCTTTTTCAATTGATCAGTAAGAGGTTTACTGAGAGTACCATACCCCTTAATGAACCTTCTGTAGTAACCTGTTAACCCAAGAAAGCCTCTCAACCCTTTGATATTTTTAGGGACTGGCCATTTTTGCATTGCCTCCACCTTCTTTTGATCAGTAGATACTCCCTTCTCAGAAATAACATGCCCCAGATATTCAATCTCCTTCAGCCCAAATTCACACTTTGACTTCTTAGCAAACAGTTGGTTCTTTCTCAATAACTCTAGAGCCATTGTCAAGTGTTGTTTGTGAGTTTCTATGTCTGGGCTGTAAACCAGAATGTCATCAAAAAACACAAGTATAAACTTTCTCAGAAAAGGTTTGAACACCTGATTCATGAGTGACTGGAAGGTGGCAGGGGCATTTGTGAGCCCAAATGGCATCACTTTGTATTCATACAACCCCTCATGGGTCCTAAAAGCAGTTTTATAACTGTCAGCTGGGTCCATTCTGATCTGGTGGTACCCAGACCTGAGGTCTATCTTTGAGAAAACCTTAGCACCATTCAATTCATCAAGTAGATCTTCAATTATAGGAATTGGATACCTATTCTTCACAGTACAAGAGTTCAATTTCCTATAATCAACACACAACCTCCAAGTGTTGTCTTTTTTCTTCACTAAAATGACAGGTGAGGCAAAGGAGCTAGTAGAAGGCTGTATGAAATCATTTTTCAATAACTCCTTAATGATTTTTTCTATCTCCAATTTCTGAAAGTATGAGTGTCTGTATGGCCTCAGATTAATGGCTTGAGTATTGGGCAAGAGGGGAATTTGATGGTCAATTTCCCTATGAGGAGGAAGTGTATTTGGTTCTTGAAAAATGTCACTGAACTCAGTAAGTATCTCTCCCACTTCAGATTCAAATGAGGGTGTGACCTTGTCATACAATTCTGATTTGAAAAGATAAGCCACCAACACTTCACTACCATTTTTTACTTCTTTGTTCAAATCAAACTCCATCTGACATAATTTGAGTTCAGCTACCTCTTCACAAACCTGTAATTTGACATTTTGACTTCCATTGAATACTGCCCTTACTCCAATCCACCAACATAGGACCCATATTATTCAACCAGTCCAAACCCAGTATGACATCATATCCTTTGACATCTAAAATTCTCATGTCTTGAGTGAAATCATGACCTTGGATAGAAAAAGTCAAGGCATTACATACGGCCTCAGTAATCATTTTGTTGCCATTTGCTACTATAACAGCCATGGGAGTATTTTTTGAAATTTTGAACCCTTGATTGTGTAACACAGATGGATTGACAAAGGAATGAGTACTTCTAGTGTCAATAAGAGCACAGATAGGTACCTTACCTATTGACCCTTTGAATTTCATGTTTTTCACCTGTGTATTGCCTTTGGAATTGAACAATGATATTACAGCTTCCTCAACTGGTTCATCAAACTGTTCCACACATGTATTTGCTTCAACTCCCTCATCTTCACTGCAATCATCTTCCTCACCTGGGCCTTTGAGCAAATGCACTGTTTTATTGGCACATTGGTGACCATAATGCCATTTCTCATTGCATTTGTGACACAAATTGAGTGCCTTCCTTTGCTCATAAGTACTGGTCTGAGAATTGTTGCCAGTTTGCCAATTTCTTTGAAAATTACCACCCACTATGCCTTTCTCATTGTTATCTCTTTTCACTGGACCAGGTAATGCCAGAGGTCTTGAATTGAACCTTGTTCTTTTCATTTGAGTATCTGACACTCCTTCATACAACTTGGCATATTTATATGCTTCATTGAGAGTTTTAGGATTGAACATTGTTACCATAAATCTAATTTCTTCTCTCAAGCCTTCAATGAAAGATGACACATAAAAGTCAACTGGTAAATAGGGCCTTTCATGCATCAGTCTAGCTTTCAATCCATCAAATGATTTCACATAATCACTGACCTTGCCTCCTTGATGCAACCTCTTGAATTCCCCAACCAATTCTTGAGCAGCATTTTCAGTAAATCTGGCTAAAATCTCTTCTATCAACAATTCCCAAGGAGGATTTTCCAATCCCAATCTGAAATTTTTGTACCAGCTACTTGCATCCCCCTCAAAGTGTATCACAGCTAGTCTAGTTTTATAATCAGGTGGTGTTTGATAGATTTCAAAGAAATACTCACTTTTCATGATCCAATCAGATGGATCTGTGCCATCGAATGTTGGAAAATTCATTTTTGGAAGATACACAGGTTGCATTCCCCTTGGAGATGATGTATCACCATTTCTTCTGCTTCCCTCACCAAAAAACATATTGTCAGCACCTGCTCCTCTTGGTCTGGCTCCCAGCACTCCAGATCCACCATTGTTGTCAAAACCATGCAAGTTATGCGAATCCCAATGCTCCTTACCTTTATCACGCATCAGAGCTTCAAACATTGCTATCACACTCTCCAATTTCTCATCTACTGCCTTATTGACAGTCTCAGTTTGAACTCTCATGCTTGCTTCTAGGTATTCTTTAAAGTGAGTCGCATCACTAGCACTTCGATCTGCAGTTTCCTTTGATACCTTCTCAATCTCTGATTGCAGATGCGTTAGTTGTTGCTTCATTTCCTCAATCGCTGAGGATCCAGCTCTGGTGGAAGTCATGAATCGAAATCGATTCTTTGAACTATGACGTGCCAGAACCTCAGCTAATTTCTTCACTTTCAACGCCAATCAATAGGTTTCCCAGTTGATAATCGGAGCTCTGATACCAATTGTAATGCTATTTTTGTGCAATTTTGGATAATTGAAGAGAATTAGATGGAAAAGATGAAGATGAGAAGAGAAATCAGGAGAGAAGGAGCAAGAGAGAGAAGAGAGAGAAAGTAGATCTGATTTTGAATAATTTCCTTCATAAAAATTTTCATTACAGAATTCCTAGTATTTATAACAATACAATGAATTTAGTTTCCCTCTTATTTTTAGCTAAAATTCAATTAAACGAAAGAACATAAATTTGTCTGTTGCGAGACAATTTAAAACCTCCTAACAGAATGCAATTGTCTCCTCCATTTATTCTTCCTCCAGTTCTCCAGTAATTCTCCCTTGGTCCACTGTCAGCCACTTTCGCAAGCCTTCTTTAACTCCTCACAGAACCCGTTAAATGTAACGGTCCCTTCACTCTCTTCATTTGAGCAGAAAGAAGAGTGACCCCTTCGTTCCGTCAGCTTCCATCCATCATTTCCTAACATTTCCAATGCCAGCTCATCACTCATGCTGATATTCACTTCCATAGCTGACAGTTCTGTCGGCCAATTTATGTCTCTTAAATGAAACTATATCTTTTTTTAAACAAAAATGAAATTATTGATATTTTTATATACATAAACAGGTCGCTAAAGATATGAATGATTGTGATTGATTTTTACTCCAATCGAATTGTAAAAACTGATTAATAATAGAACGACCCTTCCTATATTTCATAATGTTTTCCAATAATGAGATTCAGGGGTGATATATACCATCCAAGGTTTTCCCATCCAGCGCCATCCAACAGGTCTGGACAGGCCAAAATAGTCTTTTTTGACGTCAGAAAATTTTTTTGACCAATTTTCGAAAATTTTTTGGTGTTGACGTCATCAAATATGCTAATTTAAGGATTCAGTTAAATGTTTTAAGAGTTGAATTAAAGTGTATAATTGTTCAGCTAGATGCACCAATAATTTGAAATTTTAGTATTTTGTGTTCAGTTAAATACTTTAAGGGATGAACTTAAAGTATCTATGTGTTCAGTTAGTTGCAGCAGAAATTTGATTTCGTAGTTTTTGTATTCAATTAAACTAGTTAAATAAAAAAACAAAATGAATAGATACAACAAACATAGCGAACATTTACAATAACAATATGAAACATTTAGAACAATAAACTGAACATATATACAAATTTCCTGAGTAAGAAATAAATGATCATATTCAACATACAAAGTGACATAAATTATTGTTACATCTAACTGAACACCTACACACTTTAATTCAACCCTTAAAATATTTAACTGAACCCTTAAATCAACATATTTGATGACGTCAGCACCAAAAATTTTTCGAAAATTGGTCAAAAATTTTTTGCTGACGTTAGCATGCGGAAAATCTGAATTTGAATGGCGCTGGATGGGAAAATCATGAATGGTCAATACCAATTCTGAATGAGATTTACATTCAGGTGTAGCGTTTAAAAGGGCAACCATACTATTGCTTAATGCTTGTAGCTAGGTATAGCCCCATTAATTTCATTTTATTTTTAGATAGTTCCCATTTCATTTTAATACTCAAATGCATCAGAGGTTTTATGCAAGTCAATTCTTGGGCCCAGGACCATTTCCATTTTTGTGATATTAGCCCACTTGAAACTTGAAAGTCCGATCTCAGCATTTTAAGTTTTTTTAGTCAAATATCGAATACGGTTTCTCTTTCGTCTCCTCATAAACCTAACAAAACCGCGTGGAGAAAATTCTCTCCTCCTTTTTTCTTTGTTTTTCTTCTGAAAATAAAAAAGAAAATGAATATTTGAGTTATGTGATTTTCTTTGAAGTGGAATAAAATGGAGGAAGTCTTATACAGGATCCGAGGAAATAAACCTTATTTCTTCCAAACTATGTACTAAAAGGGCCTGGCAAAATTGTACATATTTCAGCACAAAAAAAAACGAGTATTTCATTTAAAAACAATAATTTTCTGAAAGGGAGAAAAACAAAAATTATAGCTAGTGCTTGGATTAAATTTAGACATGAATCTCACTTAAAATATTACGTTTTATTGGAAAAAAACGAGAAATTCATTTAAATATAATAAGTCTTATTGGAACAAACGAGAATTCCATTTTAAAAATAATGTCTTATTTCATCTCCAAACTATGTACTAAACAGAGAAGAAAAAGAAACTCTTGCAGTCTTGCTCATAAAAGACAAAAATCATGGGAAGAGCTTAGATCAAGAAAAAACAGGAAAAGTTATCTGTCTTAATTTAGGCAAAGGTGCTGGCCTCAGACGGATTGTTATCAAGCGAGAAAATGACAAAAAATCTCATCAACAGCAAAAAGGTAAAATAGAAGTGTCTATGTATCCAATCAAATTATAGCAAGTGCGGATACCGATCTGTTGCAATTCACTGTCCCTGAGTCTATCAAATTGTCAAATCTTAGCATTAGATACCCCCAACCCTATACTAAGCACAAACTAAAAGCGCGTATGCATAATCTTCTTATCTTGGAGAACAAGCTCTGGAAAGATAAAATGAAATTTTATTTTCTTTAGAACTTTGCAAAATGAATTATGTGAGATAAGTCTCTAATATATTTGGAACATAAGTTGGTAGAAATGGTATTTTACTAATTAGAGATTTTGAAATCGTTGCTAACTTATTATTATTATTATTATTATTATTTTGAAAAAACGGAATTACCATTTGTCACTCCGAATAGTTTAAGAATATACTTGCTAATTCGGATTACAGTTATTTTATTTTCCAATTCAAATCTGTCTAAAAGTCATCTGTTGGCTATTAATTTATGCAAATCTAATGAAGCATACTAATATGTAAATTAGTGAGATTTATGTTTGAGGCTTGAACTTCATTAAATCCCTACTCTTTATTAAAACATTCCATAAAGAGTGTATCCAACCATTTATATCTAATATGGACTACTAATGAAAATCTTATTTTTTCTTCTAAAATAGAAAAGTGCTAGACATGTATGGTAACAAATATAAAGTAATTAATAGTTGGATATAACCTAAAAAGAAAGAATATATATTTGATATTTTTTTCCAACAATTACGTGGGTAGTTTCTTAGTATCAATTAATGAGTAATCAAGTGTTCACTACTAACAATTAACAAAGGACCGACATAAGGTTGCCATTCCTTGTCAATTTTAGCTGGCAGACTCAAAACTAATCTTTCATTCTATCTATCGGAATTCAAACTCAAGATAAATGTCATTCTTTCTATTGGAATTTTGCGTAAGGAAATGCTTTCTTGAATCTTATTGAATTGTAAAATGTTATGCATATGCTTTTTTTAACTTGAACTATAATTTTTAATTATCATGTTGATTATCTTGAAGTAATTTCTTTTTTTTCGATTTGAGGGAAAAAGTACCATAAGGGATAGGAAAAATGATCAATTTGCTAAGTGCTAATGTTTTATGTGCTGTAAGATTACATATACAACATGTTCTTTTCAAGTTTTCAGTCTAACAAACCACTTATTTTGAAATTAAAAATAAAGAAGAAGGGTTAACAACTGAAACGGAAACATCCAACTTAATAAATAAATAAATAAAATCATCTTTTAGTTTAGCGGTAAAGAACAATGCGCTTTCATTTATGGTACTTTACCTATAAGATAAAAAAGATAGCAGATTTGAAATAAGTTGAGGACTTGACCCATCTTATCTTAAACAAATAATTGGATATAACATCCTTTAAACTTCGGTAATTGGAAAGAACCCTTGTAAACTTTGAAATTGGACATAACACCCTCTATTCTTTGTAGTTAAGAATATAACCCTTCTAATTAAACCAATATATTTTTAATTAAACAAATTGTTTTTTCATTACATGTCAGAAATACCCTCGACCTGTCCCTTCTGCTCTGTCAATTCGTTTCCACGCATTTTCCAGGAACTAATTAATTATGTGAAGTATTTTACTTTGGAGGTAGGTTGCACCGATACTTCTAAAATACCACCGCACCCGCACCGGATTCGCACCCGATACCGATACTCGTGCAATTCGCACCCGATAGTCCACGTGGCGAACCTGATTATTTTAATCCGTTTGACTAACCGATACTCGTATCGGGTGCGCCACGTGGCGAACCCGATTATTTTAAACTCCAAAATATTACAAATTTGGTGAAGTTTTTAATGAAAAATCAAAACTTTCATATCAACTCACCAATTCACTTTATATTTAATGATATTTTTATATCATTTATTAAATAGTACATTGAAACAAAGAAAAAAATAAGGAATTTTTAAAATTTTATATACACCAATTCTCCTCATATTTAAGAAGTGAAAATATGTATATATATATATATATATATATATATATATATATATATATATATATATATATATAGCCGCATCCGTATAATAAAATTTTAAAAATTTTCGAATCACCGCACCCGCACCGCACGGATACGGTTCTCGAACCCAAATCCATGCAACATAGCTTTGGAGACTATGTATGTACTACTCATGTACGCTGGGTGATGATTGATACAATTAACTGGATAAGCTTTTTCTTTTTTTGAAGATTGAACGCCCTTGATTCTGTTAGAAAAATAAAAAGGATAACAAGCGTTGATTCGTTACAATACAATGATACATCCATACTAAACAACTGCAACTTCTCATGCTTAACAGGTTTAAACCCTCTAAACCATGGAATCATAAAAATTACCCGTAAGAACATAAAAAGAAATCCAGTTCAACATAGAAATCAAAGTAAATAAAAAAAAAACTCATGCACCAGGGAGAAGGCTAAAAATCTCTAAAGTATAGCGGAGCTTCTTTCACCCTTTAGTAAATCCTTTCCATAAACATATGTTTCAATACCTTCCTTAACTGAGAGCTCCGATATCGGTTACCAAACTACCAATATAATTTTAATAAATGCTTGAGAATGGCGCTAGAAAATGGAAGCAAATGAAACGACGAGGTAAGAGAGATGAAGGTATTTCTGACATATTACTTAAAAAACGATTTTTCTTAAATAAAAAAAGATTAAATTTAATTGGAAGGGGTTTGTATCCTTAGTTTCAAAGATTAGAGGGTGTTATTTTCAATTTCAAAGTTTGTAGGGTGATGGCTCTTTCGGCACACTGACACATGGGACAGCTCAATTTGAAGAACGGATAGCCCACTTGTCGGTGCCAAAAGAACAAACATAGAGAGCAAAAATACTGGCTACATTAGATCACCGCCACAGGCTTTCTATCTCCTTTGTCGTTATTCTCATTATTCTCCTTTTGGAATGAACTTTTATTGTGTAAATTGGACGAGAACGCAAGATTCGACGGAGGGGGTTTTTTAGGCCCAGAATCGCATTTTTTTTAACATGATTTTATTAGAAATTTTTTTATAAAAAATAGATAGATTTGATATCATTTGTTCAGAATTTCCGTATTATTAGATCTAATGAAATTTTAGAAATTCAATTCTAATGAATAAAATAAAATGAAATTCGGCGTACAAATCATTTTGATCAAAGCTAGATTCGTGCGGACCATATCTAAAAATTTTCCTACAAGTTCAACTGTATTAATTGATAGTTTGATACCTCGTTTGTGGAAGAGAATATGGATGCGTCTTTCAAATTTTACTGTTATTAATTCCAAGTACTTTTATTGATTTTTTTTTTCTAAAACAAAACTTGCTTGAATGAAATCGTGCCTTTACGCATACCGGCATACGGTCTTGTCCTAAAATAAAGACAAAATGTGCGCTTCCATCGAGTCTAATCTATCAAATTTAGAGCGGATTTGGATATATATTCACATTCCCACGTGAAATCGACTGGAAAAACTTTGGCGGAGGTTCTAGTTGGCCACACGCCCAAAATGATTAGTTAGAAATGGCTATAGTGGTGTCTTGTCATCCCCTTTGAGCACATTTTGGTTCTAATACATAAGAAGCATGAATATATCATTCACATTAAGTTAGTCTTATATGAAAATTCTCATATTGAAATTAGGACGACCGGCCACCTTTTTGGCAATAGAATATATAAATGTGACATTCTAGATCATCATAAAAATAATTTTTAGTTTTGCCTTAAAAAAATGATTTTTAGTTTTAGAATATGACATCCGGAACATGAGTTATGTTATGTATATCACCATATACGCAATTAAAATAAATAATAAAATTTGATTCATGCTGCACTGTTCATAAAGACACTTGAAATTTATTCATGTTTATTTGTCTTTGATAGAATTCTAAATGACGTATAAGTTACATCAAATATTACAAACTAATAACTAATTTATCACTAACATAACAATATATTTATAATTTTTATTGTCAAGGTTCTTAAGTTAATGGGGCATTTTGGTTTATGCCACCTATCAAGTTGAAAATTCGAGATATGCCATTACAAAATAACTAATTGATTTTAAGCCATCTTAAAACCATAAAAGTTGATTATATTCCATTGATCAATTAAAATGACTATATTACCCTTTCTAATACTCTTTTTTTTTTGTTTATTTATTTTACGTTTCCAAGTCTCTAATTTCACCCTATACAGTCGCTACTCAACACCAAATTAAATGGAATCAATTTTTCAACCAATCAGAGGTGGAGTGTTTATAGACCACTAAAGAGCTTAATTAGGGAGAAAATTCAGAATTACAGATTTATTGCTTTAAATTTCAAGAACTCAGAGAGAGCAGTCATCAGCGGAGAAAAGCACGTTCAAGTGAGGGATCAAAAACCTCATCTCCCCATTCAAGATCAGGCCATTAACATCGATTTGCACTCAAGGGATCAACGTCAGAGAGGGGCATCACTTGGACATGGACGGCGGAGCCAGGAAGATATGATTCGTGTTGTTGCTTTTAATCACCATAATAGTTGTTAGGGATAGTTTGGGCATTTTGAAAAAAATAAAAAAAAAATTTATTTTTTATTTAATAAAATTAATTAGTTTAGTTTTTTTTAATACAAATAGTGGCATAAATAAATTTGTGTAGGTTTATGATGACATATTTTGAATTAGTTGTTTTGGGATGGTATATTTAAAGTTAAAGTGTTTTATAGTAGCATAAAACAAATTTTCTCTTAACTTAATTATTTCCATTAAGCATTTGACATGACTGCGTGAAGAATGATTTTTGTAAACTGGTCTTTACATGTATTGTTTCCAAAATCTGTATGTATATTGAGATTTTCTTTAGTTGGTCTTAAGATTTCGATCTTTGATGTATTAAGATCTAAGACTAGCTTTGTAGTAGTTAAGACTGATATGAATGCTGTCTTTGGCAATTTAGTATTAAGATATTTATTTTTTGTCAGCTCTTAAAGCCCGCTAAGATTAGCATTTAGATGAGAAGTCCCAACATCCGCTACAATATTTATTTATTTATTTAGATTTATGCATATATACTAGAAATATAGATTTCCTCGCATAGATTAAAAAAATTCTCACACATACATTTAGATTGTTTTTCATAACTGGAAAAAAATGTGAATAATACTGCCAAAGAAATTTGAAATTGCTAAATTAAAAATACTGAAATAGCCAGAAAATGCTAAAACATCAAAAATAAAAAATATAAATAAAGATGTGTGAGTGTCAGAATTATTTGGTTAAATGTAGTCCGACACTTCAAACATTGTAAAGAAGCATTTTTTCTTATTTCTGTAAAGTGATACTCTATAATTATTTGTGTGTCGGGTATTATTGTTCATAAAATTGACTCACTTCACCAACAGAAAATAAATTGACTACGCATCGTTTTATTTCTGATTTTTGTGACCCCTTCATATTTTTATTTTTACCATGTCTTAATCTCTCTTTTATGTTTCTCTTTTGTGACACCTTTCACGTGTATAAATTTTGACAATTAATATGTTAAGATAAATAAACATTATTATATGAGCGCATCTATGGTATATTATATATTAAAAACTGTGGCAGCTATATATTTCTAGTTAAAAATAATTCTATTTTTTATATTTTCTATAATTAAAAATAATTATAATGAAACTTGATTTGTTGTAAAAAAATTGATAATCAAATATCAGTAAGAATTTCAAAATCGAGTGAAGCTCGATGTATCCCTATAGTACTGATAAATCTGGTAAACTTTTGCTGAAAATTACTGTAAAATTCTAAGAGACGCTGAAACTTGTTCAACAAAGCTAAAACGGCTATAAATGAGTTTTTAATTGGAAACTTTAAAAAATGATTAAAATGAAAAAAGGCTAAATATGGATCAAATTCTATTGTAATAAAGGTACACATAATTATATTGGTGTGTTTGATTGCACAAGAATAAGGAATTAATAGAAAATCGGAAATAGAAAAGATACCACATCCAAACATGTGATAAATAGAAGTATAAGACAATTTATCTCATATTTCATTTTTCCACAAACACATGATATAAAATTGGCTTATTATACCTCCATTTATCTCATGTTTGAATGTGACTTCTTCCTTATTCTCTATTTCAAGATCACATAACTAAATGAAAAAGGTGACACAGAAGAAACTTATATCGAATTTTATATTTTTTATTAAAACTCCAAGCAATTTGATTTATTGTTGCTTAATTTGGCGCATACTTAACTATGCGGTGTCCAGATGTTTTTTTAGGAAATTGTTTAAGACCATCCCTAAGATTCTATCATCCCCACCATCCCCACAGATCCAGCGCCTCATTAATTCTAATTCCTTTAAAAACGCGTTAATAACTGTCACATCCCTTATCACTACAGCGCCTCATTAAATTCCTCATTAATGAAATTAATATAGCGCTCTTCCCCCATTTACTCTTTCTTTTTCTGTTCTCATCCAACGCCTTATCTCAATAATGCAATTATGTCCTGGAGACTGAAATAGAATAATTAGATTCTAAAATAAAACAATTATGTTTTGAAATAGAACAATATGTTTCGAAAATAAAATAATTATGTTCTGAAATAAAACAATTGAATTCTAAAATAGAACAATTAGGTTCTGAAATAAAATAATTAAATTCTGAAATAGAACAATTATGTTATGAAAATAGAACAATTATGTTCCGAAATAGAACAATTATGTTATGAAAATAGAATAATTCTGAAAATAAAATAATTATGTTCTGAAATAAAACAATTAAATTCTGAAATAGAACAATTATGTTATGAAAATAGAACAATTAGGTTAAATAATAGAACAATTATGTTCCGAAACAAAACAATTATGTTAAAAAAATAGAATAATTCTGAAAATAGAACAATTATGTTCTGAAATAAAACAATTAGGTTCGAAAATAGAACAATTATGTTCTAAAACTGAACAATTATGTAAATATGACGTAGGAGGAGAGGGAATGAGCGAAACATAAGGGACGGAATGATGAGCGCTATATTTATTAATTGAATTAATGAGGCATGGATGAGGGATGAGGGATGAGGCGCTGGATTAATTGCAGGGATGAAGTTTAATTAACTATACTCCAAAAATAGAACCACATATTCTAGGGATGATGGAGATGATAGAATCTTGGGGAATGATGGTTATCAGCCCCGATTTTTTTATGGTGTTAATGTTGATTGCGCAAATGTTCATAGTTCATACATGTGGAATATACGGGCTTCTTTCGGCCAGAGAAGCCCGTAGGAACTTTCAACAATGGAAAGCAAATAAAAGTACAAACAACTTGAACCGCCTATATATGTGTCATTAATTACGTACAATACCTTTTGAACCAAACACCATCCATTTTTTCTCACGTCTTGGTCGGTCTCATGTTAGATTTCATATTCTATTAGCTTTTTATATTAAACACTACTTTATATATGTACAGAAGCCACAAGCAAACAAAAATAAATAAGAAAATAACGGGAAAGTACTTGATCAACACTTAATCATACGGTCACAGAATCTTCTTAGCTTCGTAATAGAATACAGATACAATATCTGTAAATGTGCTAATTAATTTGTAAGTTTCTTCCCTTCCTAGTAGGCCACAAGATGAGCATATAAAAAGTATGTCAAAAAGGTTGTATACATCTAGCTGTAAGTATAAAAGCATAAACTTTCAACATAATAAAGTATCCCCTGTAACTTCAATTAACGAGCTTTGTCTCCGACCAAATAAACCATGCCTAGATCGAAATTAATACATAAATAAACCTAATAAACGACAATTCCGACAAAAGCATCGGTTCATGTAGGGGTACGCGTATATTTAATCTAGAGAGAGAAAAAAGCTCTTGTTGCGCAAGCCTCCTTTCAGAAACTGTTCTTTGCTAAAGTTAATTAATGCTTACACCTCAGATAGTTTTAGTACTATACTACGGGTCAATTAAATTGTACAGAATAATTAAGTGCTCTGAAAAACTCCAAATTAATCACTGATTCTGTGGGCTTCTAAACCAGGAGCCTCTTTATATTTCTTTTTAAGTTTTTCTGTGTACTCTTCATTAAGCCAGTAAATTAGTACGTTGCATATTAATTATTGGAGGTCGAAAGCTTTTTTAATTTGACTTTAAGTTCGGATTCAAATAAGTTTTTTAGTTCATTTTAGTCCGATTATAGACCGGTTTTAATCTTGATTAATGTACGTAATTGTATGTCACTTAAGTGTGGTTTAGTCCTAATCACATTTTATCCAGATCCGCATGCACTTCTGATCCACCGAATCTGCGTTTTGATCAACATTTTGATTAAGTACCAACAAGTTAGTTTTATACTCAAGTCAGCTTATTTCGCATTTCGATAAGCTGAATTTTTATATTTCAAATAATATGGTTCATTAATGCATCAAGCTAGTGATCCATTAAGAATGAATTCGATTGGGTTATCAGTTGGACATTTTCAGTTGGACAACTTTAGATTATTTTTTTGGTAGGAATTAGGCTTTCCTTTTTTACCGCAGTATTCGAATCCCTAACTCCTTTACGAGATGTCACACCCCGACTCCGAGGAAGTGAAGTCTTCTCCGCCACGAGAACAATTGCCTGTTCCCGTAAGACTAACAGATAGACATATTATTATTTTTTTTCATTTCATATTCCATTTTCTTGATTTCGACCCAGAAATCACACAACATAACAGAAAAGCAAACCGATATTTCACATTATTCAAACATAATTATACATAGCTTATTCCAAAAGAAAACAAACCAAACCAAACCATTCTTTTACCAATCCCGGCTTATTTATTTTATAACCTAGGGACTGGTTCTCTCAAGCAATCTATATACATAATTACATATATTACAACCCACAACATAAGAACTACCCTGTCATAACAACTTAACAGCAACAACCAACCCAAAACTAAAATTCCGTCAGCCACACCATCCATTCTAAGAAAACTCGATACAGACCCAACACCAGAAAAAAGCTTACACCGCTCAAACCCCGATAAAAAGGAAGCTAGCGATCAGATCGCTTTCTCTTCATTGGAGTCAGCTCCAATTTGGCCTCGACCTCAGCGTCATTAGCCGGAGATGCTGGAGGCATCTCAAAATAAAGATAAGCCAGGACCTCTCGCAACTCATCCAGACAATACACAAAACAGCTTCACAATTCAGACTGGGAATTTGAACCACAAACTATAAATAACTACACTCCAAGGTTGCTATGGACCTACGCCTTATTCCATTCCGAGGCTCCTGGAACCCCCAATCGTTGAGGACACATGCATAAACAAAGCACATAGTGAGATACAATCTCAGTGCAGGTTTTAGTTCCAGTACGCAGATCTAGGTACGAACCGTATAACGGAATTTATACCCACATAAATTCAATTCATTTTGAATATCAATTCTAATGTATATTTAGAACTTTATTCTAAAATATCAGAAATTCCAGTACCGTAGGCACCAGACGGAACGGTCCAATAACCGGCATGCTGCAATATGAATATGCAACAGAAGCAAATCAAGCATAATTATTTCATAAAGTCTTGCATACACTCAAGTTCTTTTCGGTTGGTCAGATTCAGAAAGAACTTTTTCTACAACCATAGGTCCAACCCTAGATACAGATTTTAGAGGGAATTTCCAGAAATAATAGCGCTAGAATCCTAGCCGGATAGGTGGCCAAATCATACTCCGGAGAGTGACACAATATAATTTCATATTATGCTATGCAGACTGAATAAGAATGGTCCGATTTAATTCAAAGTCAGATTCTTCTATCACAAAAGAAGATCATACAATCAAATCAGTTTACGGAAACCATTCCAGTCCTTTAATAAGTCTGACAGTCCAAATCAAACAATAAACGGATGTCAATGTCAGACTTACTATATTTAACTGGTCAAAATGGACAGTTTGATTCAACATGCATTTTTTTTATTTAGGGCAACTATCGTCTACATGAACCAATAGAATGCATCTATCAACGATTCATCAACATGCTATGCATAAATTTTAAAAATACCAATATCCGAGTTCTAACAAAGAAACCGCATAATCCGCACCTTGTCCTTTACTGGTCCCGCTATGCCTCAAGGTCTGTTCTTGTTTACAAGCCATAGATCAAGTACCGTTAATATTTATTTAACGAGTTTCTTTAATCTGAGTCTGGTTTCTAACGTTAAACATGACTGTTATAGTTTGGTTCTAAGTCCTTTATTATACAATCCTCCTTAAACTTTATTTAGTTACTTCCCTAATCATCAGAAATTATGTTTAACTTGTTATTTTCTAATATCGAAGATTAACATCATAACCAGAAACAAAATACAGATTTATCAGACAGAATTTAGGAAATAACTTATATAGTTAAACACAATGGAAAATATAAATCAGAAAATATAACTTAAAGTTTATTTAATTATTTTGCGGGATTAGAAAGTCTGGTTTAATTGTCACTGTATCAGTTCATTAAAACTTCAGACTATTATCATCATATCCCTAATAAAAGCCACAAATCGAAAACTAGACTAATGTTAGTCAAAATCAAGCTCAATAGAATCAGTCATTAGCATACAACTATTAAGCTCTAATTAAATCTGAAAGCTTAATTAAAAGTCAGCCCACAATCAGTTTTATTTTTCGAAATAAATCTCAGCCCACAGATAATTCAGCCCATAGTTCATTTTCTTTTTATTTTTTTCTCGGCCCACACACAACTCCAGCAGATCCAGCCCACAAAACAAGCCCAACTCCACACGACTCAACCCAGTCAACATGATCCAGTTGACTGAGTCAGTCCGTAACGGGTCCAACAAAACTCAAAATAGAATCTGATCCGTTAAGCCTACCAATTTTTTTCGTTTAAGCCCACAGAAATTTACAAAGGCCTCCAGATTTTCCTTTAAGCCCACAACTTTTAATAAAGTCCTTTACTGTTATGAATAAGACCTCAGATTTATTCATTTTAACCCTCAGAAGTTATTTTCTTTGCATTTTCATCCTAGGGCATCGCATAGCTTACCAGAACCAACTCAGAATACCAAACCTTGTATCAGTAACTGGTACCACACTTCTACAGGTACCACAAGCCTTTCTATTGCCCATTACATCCATCAGTTATGCATATACACCCAACAATTTGCTCACATGCAGCTATATGCTTCTGATATACATATAAAATTTATTTTCATGCTATTTATACATGTCATAAGCAACACCTAAGCCTTAATTAAATAAATGGACTATCAATTAACCCATAAAACCAAGCAGAAGATTGAACAAAGGTGTCTTAATATATTTGAGTTCATATGTAAACATATCATGCACTGTGATGCCTTATAGAAGCATATAATTCTATTGTACAACAACAAATGCACATGTTCATGATTTTCCCTCTTAACAATCTACCAGATATGCATAATTAACAAGCTTATAGCTACACAAGTATACAGTGAGTATCTATATGCAGCATATAATCACAACATATGCTACTACCCACTTATATCATGCACATAAACTGAATTATGCACCTACTAACAAAAATTCTCCAAACCTTGCCTCGGATTACACTCATCATGAGCTTAACCGTCTAGTTTAACATTATATCACTCTTATCAAACCAAAACTGAATATAAAATGTTCAGTTCAACACAACTAGTCAAACAGCCTAAAGATAACCTTGTTAGCAGATAGTTAATATCATTATAATTCACATCAATTCACTACTCAGCCACTAATGCCACACAAACCAACAAACCGAGATTATCAAGGAAATCACACAAGGCTCAAAGAAATTATACCCATCTCGTGAGACTTTGCAAATCTCCTCAAGAATTCCACCACGATTAAGGCTAGGATCAAAGTCAAGTTAATCAGGAATAAGCTTAATTCCATCAACCTAATACTCACAGCAACAACAAATTGATACCAATTTCCTATCAAATTGATATTAGAACTTCATAAATTAGGAAGAGAAAGCCATTACCGACTCCAATGTTGTCTCAATCCCCTTCTCTTCTCCTCCCCGTCTTTCCCCAATTCAAAACCCTACTCGACCTTTTGATTAAATAAATTACCTCAATGCAGAAGGGGGAGAAGGAGACAAGGCGGAGAGATGCAGTGGAGGCATGCATGACAACCACGTAACTCATTCCATAACTCCTCTGACAGCCCGCCATCGATCGAAGAAGAAAGAAAATGAACTCCTCGTGCCAACATAGAGAGGAAGAAGGAGGTGGCCACTGTCAAGAGGCCAGTTCAGAGGCTGCCGAAATCGCAACCAATCAACACACGACACAGAGAGAGACACAAGGATAGGTTCGACTAAGCGTCGAAGCAAACGGAAGGAGGAGGAGAAAGCCAAGTCGGAAGAGAAAGGAAGGAGAGACGAGTGTCTCCCTTCAGTTTTATTAAAATGACCCCAGATCTTTTGTGGCTAAACCATGTGGCTATTAGTGTAGCAAATTACTGACAAACAGATTTGTAAATTAGCTATTTTCCAAAATAATTAATTTAAGCTAATTCAAAAGTCAGATAATCGTGGCAATTATACCAACAAATTCTATAAATTATAACAAACATTTCCATGTTCTCAGATCAGAATATCCCGCAACTTTTACTGTTGCTTCAATCTATTTTATCTAATTTCTCAATAATATCATTATTAAAATAAGTATAATAATTATTTCAGACAGATAAGGACTTTGTTTACCATACTACAATCACTAGTGTTACACGAGATAACGAGAAGTCCAGTGCAAATGATATATAGTTTTGTCATTTATTCATAAGAACCGATCTCAAATTTTTTACTGAAACTAGAAACGTAGAAATATTTAGACAAATAGATTCGGAAGTAGTTTATTTAGGATAGAAACAATTATGACATCTTCAGATATTGGACCTTATCCTAGGCAAAAGAAAAAAAAACTTTAAATTTATGGTAATTTAAAAAAAATAAAAAGTTCTAAAATAAAGAAAAAAAATTGAGAGTAATGCTAGAGTCATGCACTTTAGACGCATGAGCCTATCAAACACGATCTGATCTCAATTTTCGAGATTACAAACGGCCAACTCAAACAACTCAATTTGCTCAAATTTTATATTTTCCGATTTTTTTTTACTTTTTTATTTTAGAAAATTGTCAATATAATTAATTCTAGACCCTACAATTTAAAAGAAAAAAAATTGACCTCCAAGAAAATTTCAATATGAAGATTGCATTGAGCTATTTAGATTGGCTATTTGAAATTTCAATAGTTGAGTTTGAGATTGCGTTTGACTCTAGCATTACTCAAAAAATTACCAACAATATTTATATTGCATAAAATAATGTACTTTAAGTAAATAATTTGTTTTTCTATTTAAGCCCGTTTAATTATGGACTGATGAAATTTTAAATCATTTGATAGACAATAAATACAGTTAAATTTCATTATGTTTTACGCAAATAGTTAAATAAGCTATAAATCATTACCAACATCCTATATACATCAAATTAGAAGTTTTTTTTTTTTTTTTTTTCCGTGGTTGATAATGTTAACAAACTGATGCAACGTCAATGTATCCTTTAGATATTTCTTTTGTATTATATTATTTTTGTAAGCTTGTATATATATATATATATATATATATTTTAAAACTTTAGTTTTGAAAGTACTAAATGTGAAGTCTTTAATTTTTTTTTTTTTTAACATCTAGTCCTTTCAGATTAGAAGTTCTTGATGAGTAACATAAAAGAAGGCAACCTTGATTGGGAAAAAAAAAAAAAAAAAAAAACCAAAAGCTTTTAAAAAAATATAGACTAAAGTTGTTAGGATTGAAAAGAAACGAATGTTATCCGTAAATTTTACATCCGCATCTCAATATTTTCTAAAGATAAATTATCCTTATCTGTATCAGTCTTATCTGTAAAATTTGAAGTCCGTATATAAATAGTACTAAAAGGAAATACAAATAATTTACTAGAAATGGTAAATTAATGCATATACAGATTCAAATATTTATAGTCATTTATAAGAATATGCGAATACGCTTGTCCGAATTTTTACCAGCATATCGAATATCCTAACTTCTTTTTCTTATTTTATTTGACGATCCTTATGTTTTGTACAGATGTTATCTATTTTTGTATTAAATAGCACATACAAATTTGCAACCAGTTTACAATTTTAGAATATTATATTATTGCTTATATTGTTTTATTTTCTAAAAAAATCGCAAACCTATTTGCTTCTTTAAAGAAGCCGCCGACATGCTTATTTTTTGTTTTATTAATTAATTTTATTTCTTAACAACAATAATATCCATAAATTATCCGAATTCTTATTTGTCATTTGTTCTACTCCTCAACTGAATTAATTTTGGTCAATTGACATTCATTTATATATTAAGATTTAAATTAATATCTGCGTTCGGATTTATAAATTTAGAATTTGGATCCGGATCCATATTGTTTGACCTCTAGTATTCACTATCCAGCGTACCATGCATTTTGCATATAATTTTGTCAATATATCCCCACTTGTTTCCCAACTTGCTCCACAGACCACAGCCTCCACTGGCGCCAAGAATCGGCGCCGCATCCTGCACTTTGAGCGCCTATATAAACCGACCCCTCCTAGAAATTAAAACAGAGATACGAGCACTTGCATACCTCTCAAGAGCCACTTATTAATTCTCATCATAAACTATTCCATCTCCTGTTTCTCCTCAAAACATCCACACACACATATTATCTAATTAGCAATGTTGCAAGTAAACATGAACCAGGTGATTCCTCTCCCGCGAATGCACATAGCGCGGCAACACTCTGACTCATCCATGTATGTGCCGCCATTCCCAATCAATCCCCTCCGCACCAAAGGCGTAAACACCAACAAGGTTGTGGTGGTCATGGGAGCAACTGGCACAGGGAAGTCAAAGCTGGCCATTGACCTTGCCAGAAGGTTTGGCGGTGAGGTCATCAACTCAGACAAGATACAGGTGTATGACGGCCTTGATGTCGTCACAAATAAGGTGACTAAAGAAGAATGCATGGGCGTGCCGCATCACTTGATAAATGGGGTACACCCAGATGCAGACTTCACGGCCTCAGACTTTCGTGTGCGTGCCACTCAAGCTGTTAATTCGATATCTGACAGGGGGTTGCTCCCGATCATAGCCGGTGGCTCCAACTCTTACATTGAAGAGCTAATTGATGGGGCAAACGGGCAGTTCAGGTCCCGATACGAATGCTGCTTTCTCTGGGTTGACGTGCAATTGGCAGTGTTGCATGATTTCGTCTCTGAACGAGTTGACCGCATGGTTGAACGGGGCCTTGTCGACGAGGTCAGAGAGTTTTTCCACCCCGATTGTGACTACTCTAAAGGGTTGAGACGTGCAATTGGTGTGCCAGAGCTGGATGCTTATTTGAGGTCAGAAGGGATCCTGGAGGAAGCAGAACGCACCAGACTTTTGGCAACTGCCATAGATGACATAAAGGCTAACACATGCAAGCTTACATGCTGTCAATTGGGTAAGATTCGCCGGCTCGCTACCTTGCCGGGATGGACTGTGCATAGGATTGACGCCACTGAGGTGTTCAGGAAGCGGGGTGAGGCTGCCGAGGAGGCATGGGATTCCGTAGTGGCAGGGCCCGGCTTGAGAACTGTCAGGAGGTTTCTGTTGGGAGAGAAGGAGACTTTGAGCAGTGAGGAAGTGTGCTCTAACTTAGCAATAGCAAAGGTGATGGCCGGTGCAGGAAAGGTTCCTGTGTTGAGTCCACGAAAAAGCTTGTCTGTTGTGGGAGCCACCATCTAATGGTGATCCCGGTACGGGACCCACAGAATAGAGGCGGGAGATGAGTGGCGTGTGGGTCCCAGTTATTCGTGCGTGCGGTGCCAAGGAGGCTTTCTGGTTCTTCTGACGCCTTCCTGCATGTGTAGGTGCGCGCGTTCCTTTAATTAATGGTATCTACATGCAACTAAAGATCGATGTAATTACGACACGGATATAGAAAATCCTTTCAACGACCATGCTAAATTTGAATGGTTGAGGAATGTTGACCTGTGAAATAACTACCCCACATTCCTTGGCCCTTCAAATGAAGTTTGAGGCATGAAAGAAACCAAAGCAGGAAGGAACACAGAAGGCTACACGGGTCGGAGGCATAGGGGAACAGGAGTTTTAGAGTCTTCTTACATAGCAATTTTTGATTTAGTTGGAATTAACATGCGCAGGAGAGGAGATTCTATATTTTCAACTTGCCATGAAGTACATCCGCCTTTTCTTTTTTTCTAGTTTTTTTTTTTCATTTTTTGGGTTTAATCAGCCCCTGAAAGTTTCTTTGGTTGTTCAAATTTTTTTTTGAACATAAAAAGGAACTGGAAGGGAATGATTACCGGGTTATCTTTTTTCCCCCTTTTTGGGTTGGTATAGAGAATTTAATTATGGACTTCAGTTGACATGAATAATAATGATAATTTTTCTTTCTTTCTTTCTTCTTTTTGGGTTAGAGTACAGAGAATTTAATTATGGATTTGAGTTGACAAGAATAAAATTAGTTGGTCAAAGAACAATCATTTTACAGTTGATGTTGCTTTTACTTTTCTATATTATAATCTATATGGATGTGCGGTTTATATATAGTGCTCTGTAGTGTTTTACTGTTTTTAGTACCGTATGGGACAAAGGTTTAGTTTCACTCATTACTGATAATATTATATATTGCAATCCACAGAATAACTTTAAAGAATTCTCAGTGCAATCAGGCACTAATTTTGTCCCAATGCTGATATCATTTCTCCACTGTAAAATAACAAGAAAGCAGAAATTTATCCTAAAAGCTAATTTTATTGTATGATGAAACCCCATCAATGGAGAGAAGGGGTAGTCTAGACGTAAATCATGCAGTGGCTCAGATAACCTTCCAGATTATATTAATTAACAAACTATTGTTATAAATCAACTGAAGGCTCAACCTAGAATCTTTTGGGACATTTGCAATTTAAATAAATGAAATTTTAGATTTGACTCTGTACATGTTAATTAAACTGTGTGGTTCAATTGCACTATTTTTTTTTTTGTCATCTCTTCAATATAATGATTTAGTAACATATCCAGCCTAAGTATTTTGCTATTATTTTAGTTAATTGGCTGTTAATTAAGCGCTTGTTTTATGGCTGTTTTCGAGTTCATTATGTCAATTTTACGGTACCAGTCAAGGGTATCTGATGCATCACGAAATTGCAGCTTCATGATGCTAGAGAGAGAGAGAGAGAGAGAGAGAGAGGGATTAAGGAAAGAGAGAAGAGAGAGAGTACACCAACATGACAGCACTGCCACAAAGAGACAAAGAGAGATAAGAAAAACATGGACTTTACATACGTACCAGTACGGTAATTTTTGGTACCAATAATATTACAGTGTGTTCTGGTACAGGCTAACAAGAGGAGGCCAATTATTTGTTTTCTTCAAGGGCTTAGAGGCGTCAATGCGTCCTTCTTGATTAATGGCTGCGTCTATATATTTCATATTTCTTGAACCAATATTCTCAGCCGAAATTAATGGTGCTGTGTATATAACTACAAAGGGTATAATTCTCTTAACAAGCTAACGGTTGGTACCCGACAGGTACAAATGATGGTTCTGTCTTGCTAATATATTTTATCCTTTCTTAGGCTTTTTTTTCCCAAATTAGATAACTGTTTTTATATTTCCTTTTAGATATATTTAAGATGCTTCAGTTTTTTTTTTGTATGTAATTTTTAATGGTTTTGTTAGCCCCGGCTAGATAGTGTGTATGATCCTTATCTATTCTTGTAGGGGGTTTTTAGTTTTGTACTTAAAACTCTTAATAATACAATAAGAACAGAGCGTTTTCAGGGTGGTGTATTTTTGTACTTCTTATCTTTCTATAAATTCAATCATTGCGAAGAGCCGACGACAATAGATACGATGGGTCCTGGTTGCCTCTCTGCTGACTAGTTAGGAGTTAGTAATTACCTTTTTGTTGACCTCTGATCCAAATTCTGTAGGTCCAACAACAGATTTCTTACAAATTAAATAAATAGTTTATTTTGCTTCAACGTCTATTACTTCATGTTCTTGACTCACATAAACAGAAAGCATGTCATTTTGCGGCTCGGTGTTTGTATCCTTAAAAGGGGCAGCATGTCATGGGATACTTTCATGATCAAACAGATATTAAACTGTAACCGTTAATTGGTCGTCAGATCCATTCGGTGGTAATGCCATCAATGTTTTGATCATGAATTGAAGTAGCAAGACCATAGAGTTAACGACTGCTCAAACAAGTATCAACCGATTTAAAAGCCGAATAGTGTTTTAGAATAGTAGCGTATTTGAGTTAGTGTTGCTTCTTGTAAATTTAAGCATAGCCTTAAAAAATTGTGTAGGTTAATGTCAGATTTCTCATTTCTGTGTGTTTCAGACTGTAGATTTTTTTTCGATACATGCATTTCCTTGTATTATAATATTTTTCTTGACGATTTTGATGTATTACATAAACATCGAAATAATTGGGTATATGTAACACTCCACCGACTTTGACTATTGTTGACCAAAATTTTGTTGCTTTGACCAGCTTTGACCGAAACAATAAAAAAATAATACTTTGACTAGTTGATTGACTCTTTGACTTTTTGACCGCCTTGTTAAATGGATTGAAAAAAAAAATGACCGAATGAAATTGCCACCTGCAATGCTACTTTCATCTCCCGTTAACACGTCTCATCTATATTACGTGTCCGATCCATAGTTTCCAATTTTCTTTACTAAAGCCCATATGCTCATATCCTTTAATCATGAATATGCTCCTTTATATTTTCCTCTCGGATATGAGCTGCCGAAAAGAAAAATACATAGAAATTTTGTAGTAAAATATGATTTTCATTCGATGGTCAACCGATTGGAAACTGAGTCTATGTCGCAGTCGATTGAATAGTCGTTCTGATTTGTCTGTGATTTCTTAATCGTTAAATCAGGTAATCGGACTTCTCTGTATTTAATTGCGTATTGATTGATTGATTTGATTTATCGTTTGGTTTTGAATTGAATATGTTTATTTGAATTGTGATTGGTATATTTTACGGGATTTCGGGTTTGGAAATTGGATCTAAATCCGAATTTGGAGTCCTGATCCTCCTGAGTTCGGGGAGAGGCCGGTCCTGATCCTCCTGAGATCGGGGAGGGACCAATCTGACTGACTGACTGGCTAAATCCATTTATCTCTGTAAAATATATTATTTGTACTGTGGATTAATCCGATCTTATTGAATGTTGTTATATTAATTAAGTATAGAGAAGCTGCGTCGTTAAATAACCGGTTACTGAGGTTTGTACCTGACTCTGTTTGTTTTTCTGTTGCGATGTAGGTTGACGGACCGTCAGATGGATGCAGAAGATACCGTTCTACCTCGCGTCCCGTGACCCGAGGGCATTTTATATTATTAATAAAACTAAATTATTAATTTTACCGTATCTTTATTGTCTAACATGTAAAATTTTATATGAAACAAAAATAATATCAAAAATTTTATTTGTTTTATTTGCCTGCATATTAAGGGCATCTTTTACTAGTTTAAATAACATCTGTCATTAAATAAATTTTCCATGACAAAAGTTAGATTTACGAAATTAAGACAAAACTGCCCCTCTCGAGTCTAGTTGTTAAGGAATGAGAAAAAAAAAATCAATGTTAAATATATACATTGTATTCTATATATGTGCATGCATTCATATCAGAGTAAATGTCAGTGTGGCTATGTTTGATGGATACATGGCAACAAAATGTACACCTCAAAAAGAAGATATTCAGCTTCTATATATAATCTCCACAAATTCCTAGAATATATAGGTTTGTCCTTTCGTTAATGTTTTTTGAATATCATATGCTGATGAACAACTTGGAGAAACAGATTGAATCCTACTTTCAACAAAGTCAAAAGGATTTAAAGGAAAATTGAATACTTCTTTTTAGTCTCCAAGCAGTCATACTTGAACCCGATTTTATGCTGGCTTTTTCTTCTCTATGCTGGACCAAATTCCTTAAAAGAGGTTCTGCTGGCAAATTGGCTCTAAATTTTGACTTCATTTACAAAAATTCCGGATGCGACAGGAATCACGTTTTTTTTTTTAATCCTGATAATAGGAAATTTTATTTTTAATAAAAGATCTAATTGTAATTATTTTTATGTAATAGAAAAATTTAGAAATGCCTAAGGAAACCGTAATTGTTACATTTTGTTTGGTCATCACACTACAAAAATTAATATTTTCAAATAATTTGTAAAAAATACCACCCGGTCCTTTTAAGGGAATAAAGAGAGAAGATATAATGTGACATCGGAATAAAGAGGCTCAAAGAAATTCTGACAATGCCACCGTTCCTCAAATTTTGGATTTTTATGAAGACAATGAGGGATGCAATCTAAAAGGATCATGGATTTCAAGGAACGGAGCCAGAAATTTATCACGGGAGGCCAAAATTTTTTAAATAGAAAAAATAAAAAAACTTATTTTGAAGGTACATATTTCTCAGGTTATTGTCATTTTACTCTTTCTAAAAAAAATAAAGAAATATACATGTATATTGTAACATTTGTTTTAGCATGGGAACGAATTTAATCCGCCCGATTCTTTCCAAAGGAACAGTGACAATACCATAGATCCTTCTACAGTTCTACTAATAATTAAATAAATTATGTAATCACACCTCTTTATTTAAAAAATAAATTTTCATTTTTTTAAAATTAAAAAAGAAAAATTGTTTCACCGAGCCCAGTTTGATAAAGTTGATATCTTGGAAATTTGCAAGGTGCCGTTTGACATTCAATTTGTTTAGCTTAATTACAAAAGTACATGCCAAAAGTGTGATCTTATATTTTATTTAGGATAGATTATATTGATAATAAATAAATGTGTATGATAACAACACAATAATTCACATTATTTCTATTTTGAATATTCCGATTTCTAGCTTTAATTCGTTTTATTAATTATTACTAGAAAAGATTCGGCAAAAAGAGAGGACTTCATTATTATAAGGGCCTACACCATAATTAATTTTCTAGGAAATGCTAGATTGAGAATATTTTTTATTGTTTATCAATCTCAAACTTTTAAAGAGCATAGAGTAATTCTAGAATCAAACATGTTTGACATTACTGTTAAAAAAAGTATAGAATAAAATATTTTAAAATTGGAGGGTCCATAACTAATTAGATTGAGGATTTTCTCGCATTCTAAAAAAATAGTAAAAAAAAATTGAGAAAATATAACATTGATCTCCATGGAGATTCCAATATGGAAAACAAATTGAGTAGTTTGGATTGACCGTTGTAATTGATGAAGGCTTAAAACCAAAGTATCAAATAAATTTGTACCTAAGACTTAACCTCACTAGTCGTTATCGGTAAAGTTTTAGGGTCGAACCCAAGGGACGGATTATGAATACCAGACTTATTCGTTCTCAAAATCTAGACGAGCGATTTTTAGTGATTTTGGGTTAAGAGAAATCTAGAGATGCAATAAAATAGATATTTTTGGGTATTTTAATTATCTAAAATAATCTAGAAAACAATGTAAAGGTTTTGGGATTTTTAACAATATTAAGGACGTCTTAGGATTCGAGTTTCACTTCAGTTTGGACTTAGAACCACTAATCTATCACTTTTGATGAATTAATTAGCAAAGCTCTAAGCAATTACTCTCTGCTCGGTCCGAGCAAAGACCTTACTCGGTCCGAACTGAGAGTAAAGGTGTTCTAACTTGGTTGACTTTGGTACTTTACAACTTGAGCCAGGGTTTGTTGGCTAAACCTAGATTTACTAAACCTGAGCTGTCGCTTGTTGGACTAGAAACTGGTTTAATCACAACCTAACCTAATGAGATTAATTAGACCACAACTTTTGGTATAGGTGTTAACTAATCTAAACTTGTTTGTTGGATTTCTTAAGGATATTTAGATGTCTTTTGGACTTATCTAAAAACTACACTTTTGGTATTAGCTAATCTCCCCTTTCGGATCTACGATTTATCCCAAATACTTATCTAAATTAACTCAACTAACCTAACTTTAGAACTTAACTAAACGTGGCCACCATCTAGAAGTTAGTCAGGTTATATCAAGCAATTCAAACAAGCAACAAAATATAATACTCAACAAAACAAATCTCAAGTAATATCATAACAAGCAATTCAAGTCATAGCATCCAAACATCCATTACTTCCTACTCCTAAAACTACATAAACTTAGCCTAACATACTATTACAAACAATAACAAAAGATATAGAAATAACAAGATACAAGCCCATGGAAAATAGAGAAGAAAACATAATAGAATAAACCGAATACTCCCTTATGCTTCTAATCGTCTTCTAGGGCCATGGGGTGTTGCAAGGCGTGACTCTAACTTTCCTCTTGCTGCCGTCGCTTCAAGATTCGGGTTTGCTTCGATGAATTTGGTGGAAATAGCGCTAGAAAGGAGGAAGGAGGCCATGGAGGCCTCCTCCTCCAAGATGGAGGCTAGGGTAACTAAAGATGCAGCCTCTGTAGAAGAAGCTGCCTTTTATAATCATCTCAGACACTTGGGGAGCAAGTTAGGGCGTCCAGGGCAAGAAAGATTACCAAAATAATCAGTTTCCATGCATAAAATCTTGCCAAAACAGCTATGTCGGCTCTCTGCTCGGACCGAGCAAGGGTCTGCTCGGACCGAGTAAGCATTATGGACCATATGAGTCTGCTCGGAGTGCTGCTAGGGGTGCTGCTCGGGTCGAGCAAGGAGTCTGCTCGGACCGAACAGTGAGTCCAGCATTGAGATAGTATTTTGACCATAATTCCTTCATCCGAACTCCGATTGAGGTGATTCAAAAACCGTTGGAAAGCTTAGGATGAGCTCTACAATACTATTGACTCTATTTATCCATTTTCTTCTCTCAAATCCACCATTAGGTCCGAGCATGAGTCATTCGATCCGAATGGTGGTCTGAACAGCGCCTCCAAGTGCTAGGAATGAGTCGTCTAGCGTGTGCCAAGTGCCAAAATCCATCTACTAGCTCGAATGTCATAAAAAATCATCAAAGTCCTGTAAAATAAGAGAAAAGACGACGGTAGAGCCAATTCCTAGAAAATCATAGCAATTTATTAAATAATTTCATGGTTTGAGTTTCATTTGAGTGTCAAGTACGGTCCAAATACCCATAAATAATAATGATATCAGTAATCTCAATAATTAAAATTTGTTCATCTTTGACGAGTATACATGTCAAACATGTTCGACTCTATCCACTCTCCGGCAAAAATATATATAAACTAGAGGGGCTATCGAGCTTCGCTCGATATTTGACATAATAATAAAAATTAAATATGTTATCATTTAATAAATGTTGATTGTAATTTGATTGTTATGTTTATAATTAATTTAAAGTGTAATAACTGGTAGGGTAAAAATAATAAATTATATCTCCATACATTGAAATGTTTTATACTGACGATATAATTTTTGTGAAGTAATTCGATAATAAGAGAGGAATGCGATGGAAAAATATTAGAAGCATAAAAACTAAATTCGAGCTAAAATGAAGAACTATTGAAACATACATCGGTGATACCATAAAAATTTAAAATATAAATATAAATTTCTATAGAAAATATTAATCGTCAAGCATGTCGGCAATATGATCGTATTCATCATCAGGATAATAACATTCACCATCAATATGAAATTCAGCAAATATATATTGTCATCATGGATGAATGGAGGAATTGGGTATTTAAAAAAAATTGATGGGAAAGAATTGTGAAGATATCTAAAATTGCAAAAAACACAGTAGTAAAAAAGCAAGATCTATATCATTATGAAAAAAATAACAATTAGTAGTCTGCTTAGATATTCGAATTACTTTTCTTGACTTAAGTTTCTAAACTATCACAAATAAAAAATATTGTTCCATCATTTCTCATAGAAGCAACTAAGAGAGAGGTTGAAATAAATTATGTGATAAAAATGACACAGTATAATCAAAATGGATATTAAATATTAATAATGCAACATAAAGGGAACACAATTCTAAGCAACACATATTACAACACAACAAGTAACACATAAAAAATTAACATACATCTGAAGGAACGGACCAGATTAAGTCGGAGCAGAAAAATCAAAGGTCTTGATGGAGTGTCGCACTAATACTAACTAAAACAGGGACCGACACCCACACATCTTTATTTATATATTATTGATTTATCTATCAAAAAAAAATTTTGTTGAATACATTGATAATGTTATTTTTGACAAATTCGAGTTTAAAAAGATGAACACCTCAAAAAAATTTTCCAAACTCGATCATACTAAACTAAAATTTTTGTCAAGTCAACTTAGATAAGTACATTTAATTTTTGACATATAAATTGCGAGTTACATGAATTAAACGTGACATAATTTTAATTTACCATCAACAATAAATTTTCCCTATTTTAGTTTTTTTTTTTTTAACGTAAACTTATTAGAACTAAAAAAAAAAACAAGAACTTGACAAACTAGACGAATAATTACAAGTTATTTAATTGGTATAAGTATTTACTATAAAACATTTATGTTTAACAAGACTAATTAAATACGTAATTATTTTTGCAAGTTATTTAATCTGTAAGTGTTTACTATAGAACATTTATATTTAACAAGACTAAATACGTAATTATTATTGCAAATCAATCACGACTATTTAAAATAAAAAAATATATAATTTAACATAATATTTTGTCATTAGTTAATTGCATCATATGTTTTACATTCTATTGAATAATTGTAGATACAAATTAATATTGAAAAAAAATAATGGTCTAATATTGAATACTAGTGGGTCTGCTGAAGATTAGATTTTAAAAGAAAATTCATAAACCCAAAACCAAATTAAAGTGTTAGCCAGATTCCAAAATTATACCCTATCTGATCTTATCAAAATCAGATAATAGACAAGTTGAATTGGATGGTCCAGCGGGTTGAACGGGTTGGAATTTTCTTAACCGAATCCTACTTGATGTAGTATTGAAGCAAAATGTGTTTCATCTGACTAAATGCTTGCATCTAAAAATTGTACGGAATATTAAATATTAATTAACAACAATCATCACGGCATTTGTATTTTTAGTTCGTCTAAACCTCCAATGTATTTGATTCGTTCGACCAGTCGAGCCGGAAAACCATTTGTTGCATATCTGTCCAAACCTGCAATCACGTATATTTTAGTAAGGATCATTTTAAATTATTATAAACTATAAAATTAATTTTAAATTATTATTAAGAGTTATTTTCATATAAAGTAGGCTATTTTTTTAACTATGGGCCAACAATGGAATTATAATCAAATTAAATATATAGAGAATCACTAACGTACATCCCGGAACACAAATCAAGTAATGTTTTAGAGTTGTTTTTTAAAATTCGAAATTCAAATGACTTATCCAAATGGTACAATATGTTCTCCATATTAAAATTTAACTTAGAAACAATCAATATACATATGATTAAAATAAAAAATAAAGTAATTTACCCATTATGTGAAAGCTAAAGAAATGACATTTAAAAGTAAAAAAGAATGGATATCATCTGTATTTTAGCAATTAAATCTCGATTTTCGAGTTTCAAATATCAAGTCGAGCTATTCTCTGTATTCTAATTTTATTGGAACTGATCGAATGCTTAATCAAGTGATTTTTTTAAAAATCATAAAATTGAGATGATCCAAATGCTTTTAGTCAAGCAAATTTCTTTTCTTTTCTTTTTTTGAGTTTATAATCAAGCAAATTTCTAAAAACCATAAACATAGTAAAAAATATACATATAAATTTTAATTTCCAATGATATTCCATATGAAGAACACGCTAAAATTTTCAGATCGGTCAATTGGAACTTGAAAAACGAGATCTGATCGCTCAAGCGGGAGATGATTCGTACTTTCAAAAGTATCATATCTACCCTTAAAGTAAAATTAATTACTGAAGGTATTTCACCAAAAAAAGATTATACATTTTATTTTGTTAATTATCTGACAAACCCACTGAATCTTCTATCTTGATGCTTCAAACATCTAACTCGATTTTTTTTTTTTTTCAGAGGCCGATCTAACTCGATATTTATGATGACTTCCTCCGTTCCTCTACCTGATCTTGTGTATTTCTTTGTAGGCAGAGCACTAGAGAAAATATCTTCATGTGTGCGTTCATTGACTAGTTCAATACTATATATAATTTAGTAAAATGGCAGTTTATATTTGCTACTTTTTATTTTTTGAAAATGTCATCCATAAACAACGAATTCTGTAGGATTTGTGACTTTCGATCACCATCACAATTTTATTTGGTTTACCGAATTATACTCTTAAATAATATATTCTCCTCATGTTCGTAATATATTATCCTGTACGAATTGTACCTTCTCAATATTTAATGCTAGCTTTTAAAAAGTAAACTTTATATCTTGACAATAATCAAACAATACTTTGAACCTTTCTCCATCAAGTCACCTTATGATATTTCCACTCAAGCAAGACTCTACACATTAAAATAGCTACAGTCTAATTGGTAATTGTGTTGAAAGAACTTTCTAGTCACTTCATCAAGTGATGGCCATATGTATTACAAGAATATAAATAATAAATAAATGAAGATATATCGTGCAATGCTAGATTGGGGGGGGGGGGAGGGGGGGGAGGGGGGGGATGGTGCATATTGCATTTTTTTTTTTTTAGCGTGTCAACATCAGCGCATGAAAGAAAAATGGGGTCGGACTGAGAAAGAGTGCATGAGCGTGTAAATGATTGCCTGCATTATCCAACCTTTAAAATTCCAATTGGGAACATAATTTAGTATTACTTTATAGTAAACTACTAATTTGTGAAAAGCTTTCAAGGGAATTTTGTCGTCACTACCTGATTTTATGTTCATAATTTTCTCTTCTTATATTCCCAAATATAAGGTCTACATGAGCACCAACAACATTTCAATATGCACTAGATAGCCTCTATCTAGCTTATTAAAAAAAAAACATTTCAATATGATTCATAATTAAAGTATATCAAAGAGAACATTAATTAATCTCAAAGATTAAAACAAGAAGGTATTATTAAAAAATTAATAGTTCTTGATTCCAGATGCCTATAATTAGACCATAATGTTTTTATTATCAGAGCGTCGACAGGGTCAACTTATCAGCCGACACTAAATTTGTTGACAGAGGAAATACAGATGAAAAGAAACTAAAAAGGTTGAAAGAGAAAATAAAATCGGAAACAAAGGAAAGTAATTATTTCATACTCGTCCGTACTGAACAACCGATTGAAATTAGACTAGTTATCGCATGTATAGTCCAGTATAATTCTAGAACTAGAAAACCCATGGTAAATCTATTTGTTTGGTAACTTTGAATCAGGCGCAAGTTATTATATCTCACTAAACCTTTACATTTTCGGACATTAATAAATTAAAATTTCAGAAAAAAGCACTTAGTTATATATTATCTGTTAATAATGTTAGGATTGGAGGTTGAGAAAAGCAAAATTTCTAAATTATTAAGGAGAATGATATTCTAAAAATAGCCAATATTGGGAATAATGCTGAAGGAAATTAATTAAAATTCCGAATTTACTGAAAGTCTGAAAGTCTTCTTTTAACAATTTTGCTGATATACTCAAGTTCGTTAGATAATACTATTAATATTTACAAAATCGTTACAGAATAGCCTCTTATATATGTATAACTTCCGTCATTTTCTACTCGGCCATGGTATTTTTTTTTTCATGGAAAATCCAGTTATACATCCAGTCAATTATATATATATATATATATAGTGAATGGATAAAATACACTCATGTGTATGGATTGTCTCGTACACATGAGTCTTTTTTCAAGATCCAAAATTCAAAGAGTCAATCCGAACCGTTCAAATTATTCTCTATATTGAAAAACCCTTGGAGACAAAATTTTACATTTTTTCGAATTTTTTACTATATATTATGATATTTTCAAATTGGAGGGTCTGAAATACTCCAATTGTAGTGTTTTTTTTTAAATATCATAATATATAAAAAAAATCAAAAAAGGTAAAATTTGGTCTCCAAGAATTTTTGAATGTGGAGAACAACTTGAACGGTTCGGATTGACCTTTTAAATTTTGAATTTCGAAAAACGACTCATGTGTACGGAGACGATCCGTACACATTAGTGTTCTATATTCATTCTATATATATATATATAATACCATAGAATTCGTTCTTGACGGCTCCTGTCAAGACTTAAAAGAAAAAAAAATTATCTTAGGATTCAACTAGATAATCTCTATCTAGTACATCATAAAAATAAAAAATAAAAAAAAATTTATTACCTTAGGATTACATTGAAACATCTTTCGCATCATGATATGGAGAATTTAATTTGTGGTAGGATACCGGTTCAATTGACAACCTTGGTACCATACCACAAAATAGAGGTTACATTATTCTTTTTGGTCCTTTCTTAGAATTCTAAAACATAATTTGAAATTAGCATGGTGTTCTAAGGGCACATTTTGGATTGAATAGTGCTTTTTAATATATATTAATCTTTGTCCAATAGGAGGCTTAGCTGGTACAATCATGCGGCTAAGCTAGGATAAAATATAAACCATTGGGAACATCTAACCCCAAATGAGAATAAATAATCCCTAATGGAAGAGAGAGGAGATGGTAGACAAACCGAACTACTTTAAAATTATATATATTATAACTACCTCAAAAGACAAGAGTCAACATACATAAAATAATATAATATTTAAGTATAATAGGACAGGAATTAACAGAACTTGTCCTTAGCAATGCCTTTATTTATTTTAAACAAAGTCTGGTCATCCATTGAAGTACACGAGTTACATTAGAAGGAAACAATTTGCTTTGGAGCGCCAACTTTATTTGCAGCATGCATTCTGATGACTCCACATATCCACATCATCATATTACTAATAATTAAAAAATTCGAAAGCTAGCATATATCAAAAGAACATATTATTTGTATACGGTAATAATGCGATGTGCCAAAATATCCCTTGCTAATTTTCTTTTTTTTAAGAAAAAAAAGTAGTTCTTAACAAGAACTATAGCATCCAAAGTGATTGAATGGTGATAAAAAATTCGCTGTTGCCGGCTAACTTAGCAACATTTTTTTCTTGATGAAAATGTTAAACAAACAATTTTCTCTTGATGAAAAACACAAAACAATGTAAGAAAGAGACTATAAGTCTTTAACTATTCAACAAATAATAAACACAACTCGATTTGTTTACCTTTTTCCAAAACAACAAAAGATCCCTAATAGTATTGAAAATACTTAAAATCACTAAGTGCGGTAAATTCCTGTACAAATAATAACCATTTTCATGGTATGATCTAATTTTCTTTCCTCCATTCTCCATTTATTTATTGCTATTCATTTGCGTATCTCTCAAAAAATTTTCATGATAGACAATTAATTTTATTCAGTTTACACTACTACATTAATTATATATTGTACGGGAAAATAAATTATTTTGGTTAATAATTATCACATAATGTTTGTAGCTCTTGTGCGTCAAGCTAGAAAGTATATGATATTCGATTAGAAAGTGCTTTATAACATAATTTATTCATATAACTATGAACTATCGAAATAAATATCAAGCCTATCGAGAAGTTTAAATTTGATCGTTTTGCTTTATTTTGGTGTATTCTGTAGGTTTATTTGAATGCTAATATTTTGATGTATTGAGCTATGACCCTAGCTAGCTAGTGTTAGATGTTGCATACATGGAGGATAGCTCAGCTATTTTGTAGGTTTTATATTACGATGTATAACCTAACTAGTATTTAGATGGTTTGGTCTATATATATATATATAGATATAAATATATAATAGTTGTGTAATACAAATATTACTGTAATGTGTTGTACTTGTACATTATCACAGTCATGTAATCTCACAATATTCATGCGCCTTTAATCATGAAGGGTTCCTAATAAGAAGGTAGCTAGACAGGGGGAAGACGTTGGACAACTACTGGAGATGCATAAGGGCGCTGAACATGAAACCATTGGCAGCGGACCATGGGCCATAATTAATTAGTTACCCATAGATCGATGTGATCATTTCTTTAAAATCCTCCCTTATTTAATTACGTACGCTGTCCTCTGAATCAATGTCTAATTTAATTTTGTGAACAAGAATTAACGTACGGTATATTTTTCAAGACAACATCAAAACCATCATTAGCCCACTTAAACCTAGGTACAAAGAGGTAGACTTCATGATGAAACTACTAGCTAGTGTGTAAACACAGGTTTATGAACCGATAATTATCATAAGTAAATGAGCTTTTTAGTTCTCTTTCACAGCAGAGAATGAAAGATTTCCACGCACTTGAATGCGATTGGCCATTAATTAAAAAACATCAATGAAGCATAAAATCAATGATTAAATAGCATTATCATCTTGCCAACTAATTAAGTGATTAAAAGCATATCACACCACTTCCATCCTGTTAGATGCTAAATTATAAGCTTTCCTTTACGTACATAACTCTACCTTAATTATAGGTACATTGAAACCTCACCTAAAATATAATCTCCTTATCATGCCTCTTATATACCTCTTCTTTTTCTTAAGGATTCTTTTTTAAGATAAAATGGTCCAAGTTCTTCAATTTATTAAAATTTAAATATCCACAAAAATGTCCAAACCAAGTTTCAAACACGCGACTTCTACTCAAGGTATATTTTCCTTTTCCACCGGACTTATAAATGGTTATTTTCTTTAATTAGGATTAGTGCAGTGATAACATTTTTGAAATTTATAATATGTATTTATAAGATATGTAATTTATAAAAAATTCTTAAGAGTTATCATAGTAATTAAATTTCTCAATGTTAATTTTAACATTTGTCTAGATTTGTTTATTTCTGGTAAATTTTTGTGATAACTAAAGAGGTAGTTGAAGCACATAAAATTAAATGAAGTTTTGAGTACATACTGTTGTACGAGAGATTAGAGATAAGGTCTAAGCAAATTTGTAATAGTGGCGTATAATGTAGTATATGCATAACATAGTGTTTATTTGTGCTAATTAACATTTTTTTTGAAAATAGGACTTAATGTAGGCAGAGTGGCTGCAGACTGATGATGATAGTGACGCATGCGTCTTAATTGCTGTGAGAACACATTCTTATTTCGCGGAAGATGAATTGGAGATTTCAATGATATCTGTAAGCTGTGAGTGTATAAATAATGCCTAGCAGCTTGTGATTTAAAAACATTTAGATATTATTTTTTTTCTTGGATTTCTTTGTAATGCCAGCAAATCATCACTGCTTTCCGCTCCTAAATTATGTTTTTAGTTTTGTCCTTTTTCATTATTCATGTGGTATCACCTGTACCTTTTTGTTATACCTGTTGACTACGGCAATTTTCAGCTAGCGGTGATTCTAACAATAATTTAATTATGATCAAACCTCAAATAATCAACAGGTTCTCACAAGAAACCATCAAAAGGGGGTCAAAGTATTTACTAGGAATAACCTGAGCCAGCCATTGTGAGTGGCTTGTATCATTTTACAAGTGTATAATGTGTTTGGTGGAGAGATATCTCAGCAGCACTTGAGCATAAAGTTACGCATAAAGCTAAGATGGGTTAACGGAAGGTATCCATGTTAAACATTAGCCTATAAATGGATGTGCCCGTGTAACAAAGTGAAATATGATTTAATATAAGTGCGGTACGGCGTGCTTATTCCAATTCTTCTTTTTTTTTTTGTTTTCCGTATTTCTATTAGGAAAGGTGAAATCTGTGAAAAGAAAAGAATAAAATCAAGCTTTGAAGTTCTATATTATACCAAGATTGGTTTCTTCGATAGGCGAGGTAATTAAAGGCTTTTATATTTGCTACTGCGCGCAAGGCTTCCTATATAGTATTCTGCAAACTAATTTGCAAGTAAAATATTCCAAAAATTAGGACTTTAATGATGAGTATAACGATATATTAGCACCAACAATAGTAGCTAGGTAGTATGATTCTGAAATAGGAGTCCGAGAATTTTGTTATGAATTTTTAAACATTTAGAGGGGTCCAATATAATAAATTAGCTATGAGCATTATTAAAATGCAACGCTTTGTTCGGATGTGTTCCATATATACAATGTGCCTATTTTAGAATTTTGTACATGAAACGACTAATTCAAACCGTTCAATATTTTGTTCATATTGAAATTAAAGTTGTTAGAAGCCAATTTTTTCTTTCATTTTTTATCTAATTAGTTATAGAGTCTCCAATAACAACAATGTTTTAAAAATTTATAAAAAGTAAAAGTTTTGTAAAAAAAAAATATAAATTTGATTTTTTTTTTTTCCAACACAATTTCAATATGAAGATCGTGTTAAATTATAGGGATCTCTCATTTTACCTAAATGATTAGAGAACAAAGGATTGTATGGAATGCATCTATCCAACGTATTGTGACTCATTAATTATTGTACTCCAAAAATACTGACCCCTAGCTATGCTCCAAAATGGCACAATTTCCGTGTATAATTTTTTATATTTTAGTTATGAAAATTTCTATAATCCCCCAATAAATGTCAATAACCTAATTTAAAGAAAATGGCTTCACAATAAATAAGTTTATATTTGTTTGTTCTGACTTAAATTTTGATCACCCATTCATGTGGCAAATTTCTATCTCCGCCTCAGCGAAGATTTCGAATTCCATTCAGAAATTAGACTTTTTTTAAAAAATAAATTGGAGGCCAAATCTCCCAACTTATTTTTAAATTAATTAAATGTCTATAAAAGACCTTAGTCGGATTTCAAACATGTAACCTCACATTCAAGATGCATTGTTCTTTGTCTTTTTTTTAGATATAACTAGGTAGCGGCTAAAGTGAAAATGCATTGTTCTTGGTCCAGTGACCAAGAGTAGGTTTTCAGATATTAAACTTTGAAACATCCTGAAGAACTTATTACGAGATTAATAGGCGGACCACTTATGGGTACAAAGAAGATTTTATGGGCTTTTGAGTCTTAAAAGCTAGCTGACCTTATCAAAGCCGTAGTATCATTAGTACCATCCATTGCACCAAGCATTAATGTCTAATCTTAGCAATATCATTAGTGCCGTAGCCACACTCGTTGAATGATTTTTATCGACTTACATGTTGCTCTTTTCTAATGAAACAGAAAAGGCTCGAAAGTATGATATCGATGATTACGATATTGGTAAAAGAATCTGAATTGTCTTATATAATTATAGAATACACACTATATGTAAGCTACTGTGTGCTAACTTAGGTATTCCTTTGAACCGCATGTATTCTTTTTTGTCTTTTAGCAGAAGGATAGAGCTGATCGTATCAATAAAATTTAAACTTGTCATGGAATTTCAAATATACAAGGCCGTTATTCTCAATTTGTATCTTCTTTTGCCTCTTTTTTTTATTATTAATAAATTGCATGGGTGTAAAATTTCCCAAGTAGAACCGAATGAAGGCGACGTTGTTCTGGATAAGATACCCAATTCCATACATGCATATTGTTTTCTCATCTCTATCCAAAAGTTTGCACGAATTGATGTGATGAACCTACTGTTGCATAACATAAAAAGATGAAGCGCGTATAAGGAATAATATAGCTTTTGTTAAAAACCAATCATCAGCTGGCAGCCAAGCTATTGGCAAAAACAAAATGTAGAATCGTATGTATAGTGTAAATTTTACCCTTTCCTCTTGTAGTTATTTCATTTACCGATGACCATAAGATTTGAAAATGTAGGTTTTATTAGACTTTAATTAGGCTTTTTCTTGAAATTTACATTTTTTTTATACATCACCAAATGAAATTAAAATTAGATGAAAGTCTATCTATCTACAACATGCTTATAATATTAAAAAAAAAAAAAGATTTCAAACTTGTTTGAATTGAATCGAGAATACTATATTATCAAAATTGCTAAAATAAGTCATTCCCAAGTGACCGTTTCTTATTAATTTAGCATCATGAGGTAAGAATTTTTAGCTCATCTTTTTGCTTTTTTAATATGCGTGTGTATAAAAAGCTACCTAGAGAATAAATAGAGCTTAATATGTCGCTAAGGAATTCTGAAGCATGTGAAAAGAGTAGACCTTTATTCGGTGCATGAAGCAAATCAATTTAATTAATTAATGTTCATGGTCGATTCTATTCTCTCATTTTTCACCCTCCAAAAAGTCCGTTGCTTGCATGAAATGCATCCAACTAAGTTAAACTGCATTGGAGAAATGTCATGTCATGGATACATGATAGGATGATGGAACATACCCAATTTAGTAGATTTTGTCATTTGACTAGACCACCCAAGTGATTGATCCCATTAATGGAATCCATCCGAAGATGTGTTCATTTTGTAATAGACTGCCTACTGGCATTTTCCAAAAAAATAAAAATAATAAAAGCATCCTTCTTAAATATTCCAGTAGCTCCCCCCACCAAAGCAGCTCTTATGGACTAAAATATGGGAGATGTATGCATATTGTATTTTTTTTTTTTCTTAATGAAGTTATAAAGCCCGAGGTGTAGTTTAATTTTTTGAATTAATTCCAAAAATGACAATATTTTATCTTTCTAGAATATTCTAAATCATAATATCTAGTACTAAAATATCCAACGGTGAATTTTGCATTTATTTTTTTATTTTTATTAAAATAATTTAAATATAATCTAAATCATATTTGAAGGATCGAATTTTAAAATGTATAACTTATTTTTAGTGGTTGTCAAGTTGTCAAACCAACGGATCCCAATTATAATTTATATGGTCGAAGCTATTGTACAAAGATTATTTGGGTTACATTTTTAATGTCATGAGTTTAACTATGTTGCGCTACTTGTTTAGTATTACTGGTGCTTTCATAATTAAGCTTCTACAATAACAAAATTAAGTCTTTTAGGTTAACTTTTCAATGAAAACTGACTAATATAGCAGTTCATTTTACATTAGGAGTATCGAATTTTCACAAATATATAGCAATCAGATCAAAATAAATGAGGTGAAAGAAGTGAACCGAACGGTTAATAATGAAAATGACAAGATAAAGTAATGACGTTTAAAATTCAATCACTAAATTATAATTTTTTACACTGCACATTGTTATAATTAAGAAAACAAATGGAATACTAAGGAACATAATGCCAGTGGTAGCAGCTGTTAAACTTATAAGGTACTACACTACACCAAATCTTAACGAAAAGTCTGACTTATTACTGGTCGCCGATTAACAATTAATCTCAAAGTTCTCTGTATCATTTGATAATACAGCGATTACTGGGCCCCAGGTTTAGCGGCAAATCGAATCCTGTGTCGCGCGACACGGCGTGTAGCACGCGACATGGGCCGTCTGATCTGAATCTGATGGATATGGGAGCCCCGTGCATCTAATAGGCCCGCCAACAATGAACCGTCCGATAAAAATCGAACGGCTGAGGGTGCGTGTAGCGCGGTGTCGCGCGACACCAGAATCAGATCCGGTTTAGTGGCCTAGTATGTGCTAGAACTGTACACAGTAGGCCTCTTCTGTTAGTGGGCCTTAGTGGACGATCACGGGGATCCAATTTCCATAGTGAATTTTATATTTTTGAAACGCCTAATATATGCCGACGTTGGACGGATATAAGTAAGAAATAAAATAAGAACGGAGTGTAGTTTTGGACCAAAATCCTCTGCGTATTCGACTCGAGATTGGTCCGATCAAATCTCCACGGTGACAATTAGCTGATGGGTATTAATATTATAAGTAACGCAAAGGATTTCAGGTGCGGTACCGCAGAGGATCTCAGTTATGTAGTTTTATGATATGATAATAGTACAATATATACATAATACCGATCAGTCCTATCATTCTAACTTTTCTTTTGAAATTAAAGCGGCTGATTCGTGGTGCTCTTTCGAATTACTTTTTAATTAAGGACTAGTATATGTTCCTGTTAATCCACTGTTACATTTTCTCGTTGTTTCCTTTTGATCTAGAAATTAGATCACCTGCACTAATTAATTCACTGAGACTCGGAGGAAAAACACAGCTTAAATACTACTCTGATACGAAATCTTAAATACTACTCGGAGGAAAAACACACAGCTCAGATTCGAAAGCTTAAATAATAGAAAATGGCCACTATATGAGTTTTGCTATGGTGAGTTATAACTCACGGAGCCTTCCGTGAGTTGCAATCAAAATTTTTAAATTTGATTCAAAAGGACCGATCCAAACCGTTCAATATGATCTTCATATTGAAATGTTCTTGCAAACCAAATTTTATATTTTTTCGAAATTTTTAAGTATTTTTTCGAATTTTTAAAAACTGTTGTTTTTTAACGGTACATAATTATTTTTTTTTTAGGATAAATTGGTGGTCAAGCCTCCCAACTTATTTTAAATTAAATGTCTATGAAAGACCCCCCAATCGGGTTTCGAACCTGCGACCTTTCACTTAAGATGCATTGCTCTTTGTCACTAGACTAAGAGCTAGTTCTTGGTACATAATTAAATATATTAACGATTTTCTAAAATTTAAAAAAAATACTGAAAAAATTTGAAAAAATATAAAATTTGTCTGCAAGGAGATTTCAATATAGAGATCATATTGGACAGTTTGAATCGGTCATTTCGAATCAGATCCAAGAGTTTTGATCGCGACTCACGGAAGGCTCCGTGAGTTGCAACTCACCATAACAAAACTCCTATAATGGTGCTATTTGACAAATACTACTCTGCTAAGTGCTAACAAAAACATAAATTTAGAAAATTTTTTAATAGCATACAAAATAGTGACATAGAATCTTAGTCAATTGAAATGCACAACATGCAGCTCCTTCAAATGAGTTTTAAATTCTAAAAGTTGCATGATCAAATAGGCATGCAAAAGAAACTTAGTCTTGAAAACATTAGTTAGTTATTTAGTATTTTTTACAATTATATTTTTTATTTTTAGACTAAACCATATATTTATATATATTCAAAAGGCAGATTGATGGTTCCTTCATAACATTTAATTTCGAAATAAGTTAGAAAGCTTGACTTTCCTTCTTATTTTCAAAAAAAAAAAAATCAAATTGATGTATCTTTTGAAGAACTTAATGAGGATTGCTAGAATGCTATGCATAGCACGGATGGGTCCTGTGCTACGAGTTTATTCTCGTATTTTATGCCTCAAATGATCGGTCCAAACTTCTCAATCTTGTCTTCATATTGAAATCTTATACGAAATCAAATTTTATATTTTTTTTACTATTTTTTTAGTTCGTCAATCTAATTAGTTTTGAGCCCATCAATAATAACCGTTTTAAAAGATTTAAAATAAATAGTAAAAAATTAAAAAAATATATAAAATTTGGTCAATGAGATTTCAATATGAAGAATACATTGAGTGGTTATGATCGATCATTTGAAATATAAAATACAAGAACGAACACATAGCACGGGACCATCTATGCTATGCATTAACGCATAGCATTTTAGCAGTCCTAACTTAATAAGTTAAATTGACAAATTAGTAATTTTGATATTTATATATAAATTTGTGTTTTGAGATTAATGTGTATTCTTAAATTTTCTAAAGGATATATAGTGAAAAGATAACTATAACTCTTGAGTAATGTTTTGCGTCTTAACCCGAGAGCAGACGTAAAATTCTCGCTAGCTGTTTTAATAACTTGATAAGAGGTTGTTTATATATCTGATATTCGCTGGTTAAATATTTTCTCGGATCATAAATGTTGTACTTCGAGCAATTTTTCCAAAAAGTGAAACAGATGAAGAAAGCAGAGTCTAAAGCTGGCTCTGTGTGTGTGTGAATAGTGGGCTACAATTTGAACTATTTTAAAACTATTAAGAGGTGACTCACTAAAGAATCGGGGTCTGGATTAGGTCTGTCAAACGTCTCAGAAAATCACGACAGAGGTCTATTTTGTTTGCGTTTCGCTAACAAAAACGGTACAAACATCCATTCCGTTAACCATTCAGTTTTCAAAACGGCACAAAATTTTGTTTCGTTAATCGTTCAACTTCAGAAATTACAATTAAAATGGTTTGAAATGAGGCTAAAACGGTCGAAACGGTACAATCTCATGTTTCGTTTTTCATTTCATTATTAAAACGGTTTGAAATCAGGCTGTCACTAATTATTTCTTTATCATTTCACGTCACGACGAAATGTTAAAACGGCAGCCTTTGTGTCACATATGTGAAAAATGTCAACCTAAATTTCAGTTTAATTAATTGGATTAATTCTATTATCACAATTGAAATAGATAAATTTATGAAATAACATATAAAAATAATTGAAACCAATAGTTAATCATGAATATTTTTGCTATTTAAATACCAAGCTAATTAGAAAATAATATTATAAAATTTATTCTAATCAAGATGAAAGAAATTTTAGTGCTAAATAACTTAGAAGTTTGATAATAATGATATTATAGAATATTATTAGTAATATTCTAAAGAAATAAATCTGAAACAACATGAAAATCGACTTGAATCTGAAATCTTGACTTGATATAATATCTAAAAATTTATTTATATAATTCTAGCAAAATCAAAGTCTAATTTATTATGAACATTAAGTATAAATTGAATTGTATCTTAATAAAAGAAATTAATTAAACCATTTATCTGAGTTGCCACACCTTTGACAATACAAATTTTGCCGTAGGAAATCCAAGGGAGGAAATTTTGATAAAAAAAAAAAGGGTCGGATGGTGCACTGGCACCATCTTCTCCCCCATTTTTCTTCTCCTTCTCTTCGATCCATCCGATCGCCTCTTCTTTTCTCCGATGAAACAAAGCACGGATCTCAAGGTTCGACGTGGTGAGGCAAACCAATAGGCCATCGCCACCTCTCCTCTATTCTTATCCTTTTCTCCGATCATATCTGTAAGACACGATAAGGGGATGAGTTGGGCTTTAAAAATGGTAAAATTTTCCAATTGACTAATCATCACCGTTCCTCTTCGATCTTATCCTTTTTCTTCTCTTGTTTATTGTCTATAAAATGGGGCCAGAGGAAAAAAATTGGGTTTTTTGGTTAGCTCTCGGGTTAGAAAAAAAAATAAAATAAAATGATGAGTAAGAAGGCGAGAGCAAAAAGGAAGCCTGGGAGAGGGAGTTAGAGTGAAGAATAAGGTATATTGTCCCTCCTTTCTTTTAATTTCGGGTTGTTATGGTGAAATTTGTGTGAAGTCGAGATTAGGTTTTCTTCTTAAAAACCGAATTTTGGGAACCCTTTTGTGTCTTAATGATAGTGGTTAGGGATAATAATAGATGGAGAGTTGATTGGAATAGCAACAGTTATATAAGAATGTGAGTAAATCGGTTTTGTGTGATTGATAATGGTATATACACATGAAACAATTTTCGTGGGCATGAATTTAGGTATATGATCCATGATAGATTTGGAATAGACACTATAGTCCTTTACGATGCTAGTAGAAGTCTTATACCAGCCTCAAACAAGGCTAAATGGGTACTGGTACCAAATCTGGTACGGGTTTGAACTAATACGCGGAAAAAACAAATTGTTCTGGAGGTATATTAGCTTGTTTAAGCACTTAATGTCTTGTTGGGGGCTTATTGTGTGTGTGTTTGAGGTGGTACCAGCCTCAGGTACTTTCTTTGTACCTCTGGTACCGTTCTGGTATGGATGCGGTGAAAACAGTGAGGAACAGGGACTGATTTCGGAAGAAAAAGATGGTCTGAGGACCTGTTTAGGGAGAAAAAGGATCTATGTGTGAATTAAAAAGGGCCTGTTTGAAATATAAAGGACTTGTATGCGAAATAATTTGATTCAGGGTCTTTTTGAAAAATTCCCTGAGTGTGTGGGTCGGATTCGTTTTGTTGGCTTAGCGGATCCTGTCGGACCCGATAGGTCGGACCCAGGTCAACTGGACCAGGTTGACCTGGTCGAGTCCACTCGGAACCTGGGCTTGGGCCTAACCGAAAGAAAAAAAAAATGTGTAATTGTGGGCTCTTTTCTTTAGCCCATTTCGGAATGAAGAAAAAAAAAATTAAATGGAATGATGAGTGAAGTTGGCCCAAATGCTGAAATTCAAGAAAATTTCATTTAATTCGGTTTGAACTTAATGTTAATTAATAAACTTAATCAAAGATTAAGTTAAATAATTGTGGGCTTAATAAATAAAATAATTAATTAAAGGCGGGACCATTAGAAATAATCGGACATCCCTTTAATTAATCGTCGGATTTCGGGAGATGATGAGAATAGTCCGCGTGAATCTATAACAGATACAAATCACCGACTTTCTGATCCCAATAACAACAAAATCAAATAACTTTCGGATTTTTTTTTTATTTTGTTTTATGAATTTCTGATTTTGATTTTCGGATTTTGAATTTATATTTATTCGATGATTTAAATCCTTATAAAATAAAATTAACTTTAAATATTAAAGAGATTGTTTAAATTAAATTTAAATAAAAGAATTAAATTATACATAATAAAGAAACTATTAAGAATAATATTATAAATATAAATAATCTAATTAATTAAACAATTAGCAATGAGACAAGAAGTAAATAAAATAACTTTTAGATTTTTAAATTTATAATTTTCTAGGTTCTTGATTTGTGATTTTCGAATTTGTAATTTATATTTAATTAATGAAATAAATCACTTAACAAATATAATAGATTAGTATTAAAGAAAATATTTAATATAATTATATAAACGAAAATAAACTATTAAATTAAATAAGATAAAATAAAAATAAATGAACTAAACCAACAAATAAATATATGTATATATATATATATATTAATAAAAATAAACTAAAAAAAAATTAATTAATAAGGATTTAATAAATAATAAACCTACTAACTTAGGTAATAAATAAAATAATATAATAATAAGAATTAAATTTACTGAAAACACAAGCAATTACTATAAAATAAATAATGAAGTATTGGTCAGTCTGGTAGAGTAAGCCGGACCACATTTAAGGATATCTAGTTAGGTTAATTTAAGAAATCGTTTAGTCAAATCTTAACGGTTCTTGACTAATGTACAGGAGACTTGGCAAAGACGGAATCTGATCCAACAACAGGTGCGGATACGTGAATTTTTATAGAAATCCGGTTTCGGTAACTTTAAATTTATGTGCATTGCATGTTGCTAATCTCATTGATTTCATTATGAATTAATTATTTTAGTTATAGAAACAGATATTACAACTCATGTTGTTTTATCTCCTTTATTTGATATGAGATCAAGCAAGTTTGCTCATTCATTTGTTATAATGAACTGAATTGTACCAGTTCATCTTATTCTTGCTTGATAGCCTGAAATATGGAATGTGTTGGTATATGAATGATTGTGGAAAGAAAATTTTGAAATGACATGGAAATCAAAGCCACTCTTCGAAGTCGACTGATCCCCGGCTTCGACCAGTTCGGTAGCGCTATTCGGATATGGAATTTCCTTTTGTGCTCAGGGAAAGAGATATGTCTCTTTTGTGCCTTGAGAAAGGAAAAGGTTTCCTTTTGTGCCCAAACCGGATGGGAAAGGAAAACCTGAGTGAGTTTTTGAATGAAATTCTCTTTTGTGCTCAAGGAAAGAGATACGTCTCTTTTGTGCCTGAGAAAGGGAAAGGATAGAGAAAGATAAAGAATGAGAAATTGGTGGAATGCTCGAATGTGATACGCTTTTGAAATATGATTCGTTTTATGTTTATGCTTGGTTTATTTGCATCCATGCTATTATTTCATGTGACATGGTTGGACTCATTTTACTGTTATGCATGGTATGTAGTGTTTTTTTTTTATATGTATTGCATTATTTTGAAAATAATGTTTTACACCTATTGGTTATTTACTTATTTGTTAGAAAATTAGTGATTCATGTTGATTATAACGGGTGTTACTCTAGACCATGATTTCAACCAGAAATCCACGTCTGGAACTAAAACCCGCACTGAGAATTTGTTTCTCACTCCGTATTTGTTTTGCATGTTTCCCCGGCGGTTGGGGGTTCCAGACGACATACAAGCTATGCAAGAAATCATCTCAGGCGATCATTGACGATTCGTATGTATGAGGAGATGATCAGGCCCCGCTTGTACACCATTGTCTAATTATGTATCCAGATTACCAGACTCGGCTTAACTTGTTTATCTAAAATAGTATCAATAGGTTAGGATCACCTTTTTATTTGGTTAGACTGGTCTTATTTTGTCAACAGGTAGAATAAGATTAAAAATCTATGTATAGACCTAAACTGTCCACTCATATTGTATCTCTATGTTTGTATAATAACAAGTGAATGTTATAGGTTAAGAATACACGTGAGTTTCTTTTACTTTATTTTTATTCTTTTCTACCGTAGTCGGATGATATTCTATAATATTATCCGTTGTAAAAAAAAAAAAAAAAAAACGATCATCAGACAGATTAAGCCTTACGAAAGTACAATTACTGGTACTTTCGTGGCGGGAGCAGTCATGTCCAGTTGCGGGATGTGACAGTCTCTTGTGGTGGTATCAGAGCTTTAGGTTAGTATGGTGTAAGCCTTAACCAGTCTCGCCAAAGTGTGGGTAGAAGTCGGGCTAAGGCGACTTATTTCAGTTTCTGCATTAGGCTAGGCATGCATGCATCCAAATTATTTGTTAAAATTAAAAGTAATTTTATAATATCTCTATGTTAATAATTAATAGAGAATAAAATTTCTTTTGTTAGAATTAAATAATGGAAAACACTAGTGAACGGCAAAAACGACGTAGTATGCGTAAAGCACGAGAACTTGAAAAAGATGAACAAGTGAATAAAGAAGATCGAGAAGTAAATTGTCTGCTACAAGCCTATGAATATGGTCGACGGGTAGCAGGCGGAGCTGAACAAGGTCCCCGGGATCGGGGCGAAGCGGCATTTCGGAAGTTTGAGGCATTTGCTCGATTGGAACCACCCCGATTTAATGGAGAAAGTGGTTTTAAAACAGCAGAGGAATGGTTAGCAGCAATAAAGTCTCGATTAGAGGTATGTCAAGTTCCTTTAGAACAACAAGTTAGTTTGGCAACTTATTATCTGGAGAATGATGCTCGATTTTGGTGGGAAGGAGTAAAACATGGTTACGAAGGAAATGATGTCCAAATTCCATGGACATGGTTTGAAGAACGATTTGAACAAAGGTTTATGGGAGCAGTACATCGGGAAATAATGCGAACAAAGTTTGTAACACTCAAGCAACTTGGAGGGACAGTTGCTGAATATAACAATCAATTCTTGAGTTTATCTCAATATGCTCCCGACATTGCTAATGATGTTTATCGACAAAGACGTCAGTATCTGGATGGACTGGATCCAGATATAGCGATAGCTGTGGACAATAAAGCCAACCAAGGGCTGCAGGCATTGATGGATGCAGCAGAACAAGTAGACGTATATCAAAAGAGAAAGATTCAACTGCACTTGAATCAAAACCAAAATGTTCGTGGACGAAGAACCACAATGCCTAGACGCGATATCCAAACCATACAGAATATAAGACTAAATAGACTTCTTCTATCCACCGTAACCAAACCACCCCATTCTTTCAAACCTAACTGGTGCAAGAGATGTAAACTTCCACGTTCCAAAGCTCAATGTCGACACCTCAATCGTACTTGTTTTAATTGTGGTAGTCCAGATCATTGGGTTAAAGATTGCCCAAAACCTTATGGTTACCAACAAAAAAAGACTATTTCTAGAGCAAGCATTGGTCGTAGAACTGGAACATCACAGCGGAAACGAGACACTACAGGTGGAGACCTTATTAACCAAGGACCAGTTATGCATGCTATAGATATGGTGAACACGTCAATTCAGGGAGAAGCGCCGGTAGAAGAGGAAATTAATGAAGAAGTAATAGAAGACTTAAATGCAGGCACGGTGGATATGTAGAAAGGTATTATATCTGCTTCTAGATAATCAATTTAGATGTTAATAAACACCAAATGTAGTCATCCTATCATGTTTAAATTATAGGCTGAGTGTGTGGATAGAAAGAAAGAAGTAATCAGACTTTATAAGTTAGACGTCTTTAGAATAAGTTATTTGAACAACTAAGCATAGCTAAATTGTAAATTTCTTGTGGGTAGCGAGAATTAAAGATCAATCCACTGGATATGGAAATTTTAAACAATAATGTACTCTTGGAGACAGGCTGATCGATCTAATACTCAAAGGTAATTAACGGCACAGGGAAAAGAAGTAACCTAAATTCTAAACTAAACCTTCAGTATCCTGAGACACCGAAAACCTAATGACCCGATACCTTAGATTTCAACTCTTGAAACTAAGCTTTGAATGAGAACCAAACACACAGTTTATTTAGTTGCTGTAATCAGATTTAATCAACAAAATCAGACCTTACCCTCATATCTAATGTGTCTGATTTCTCGGACAATATTTCTGAATAACAGTTCTGATTTAGTGTCTGAGGAGACAGTAAATTTCAAATGATTTTATACCTGGAACTACCCCTATTTTCAAACCTTATATCGCGTGGCTCCAACAAGATTGAAGAAATTCAGGGAATAGTTAGAAGGAAATTTTGAAGAAAAATTCATAGAACCCAGTACTCGTCCTAGATGCCTCTACTTTAATGGTTCAAAAGAAGGATGAAATCTTGAAGTATGTATCAATTTATTAGAAATTGGACAAGGTCATAGCAAACTAGGGAAAAAGAATAGTATTTGACCTTGACAAAATCCAAGCTGTAATTGAATGGAATTTACCAAAAACAACAACAAAAGTATGAAGGTTACTGGAGATTGCGCAATACCATGGGTCGACTTGCGTCGGATGTTGAGATAGTCCGATATCTCACTGAACTACTATAAAAAAAAAAAAAAAAAAAAAAATGTGTGAAATGGGAATCAGATTAATATCAGGAGGAGCCTTCCAGAATTTGTAGAAGTCTAGAGGAAACTTTTACCCCGGATCAGAAATCGTCAACGTTAGATTAACTTGTTTTCCTTCTTACCTTTCGATAGAAATGTGTCAATAATTAGATAAATAGAACTACCTTCTAAATAGGTCATATCCAAATCTCAAAATCTTGCCAATAAGGATCAATAGTTGGAAAAAAAAAAAAGAAATTAATAAAATAAAAGTATATATATGACAAATATCAAATCATGTAGATAATTATAACAATAATATATTGACGTACAAGGATTAAAATCAATATTGACTAGCCATCAATATTGAGATTGATCAGATGATATTCAGGGTATATTTTCTCTTCCTTGAGTGGCTATCAGAGAAGCTGAAGTTATATCCTGATATATTTGTACTGGCAGCAAAAATATGAAATAAGTCGTGTAAAGGAACAGTTATGGATCATGTTGAAGTTTTAAATATATACAAAATATATATATAAATAAATAAAATAATAAGAACTGAAATCTTAACCTCCTCTTTTGAAATTTCGAGGACGAATTTTTCTTTTTAAGGGGGGTGGAATGTCACATATGTGAAAAATCTCAACCTAAATTTCAGTTTAATTAATTGGATTAATTCTATTATCACAATTGAAATAGATAAATTTATGAAATAACATATAAAAATAATTGAAACCAATAGTTAATCATGAATATTTTTGCTATTTAAATACCAAGCTAATTAGATAATAATATTATAAAATTTATTCTAATCAAGATGAAAGAAATTTTAGTGCTAAATAACTTAGAAATTTGATAATAATGATATTATAGAACATTATTAGTAATATTCTAAAGAAATAAATCTGAAACAACATGAAAATCGACTTGAATCTGAAATCTTGACTTGATATAATATCTAAAAATTTATTTATATAATTCTAGCAAAATCAAAGTCTAATTTATTATGAACATTAAGTATAAATTGAATTGTATCTTGATAAAAGAAATTAATTAAACCATTTATCTGAGTTGCCACACCTTTGACCATACAAATTTTGCCGTAGGAAATCCAAGGGAGGAAATTTTGATAAAAAAAAAAGGGTCGGATGGTGCGCTGGCACCATCTTCTCCCCCATTTTTCTTCTCCTTCTCTTCGATCCATCCGATCGCCTCTTCTTTTCTCCGATGAAACAAAGCACGAATCTCAAGGTTCGACGTGGTGAGGCAAACCAATAGGCCATCGCCACCTCTCCTCTATTCTTATCCTTTTCTCCGATCATATCTGTAAGACACGATAAGGGGATGAGTTGGGCTTTAAAAATGGTAAAATTTTCCGATTGACTAATCATCACCGTTCCTCTTCGATCTTATCCTTTTTCTTCTCTTGTTTATTGTCTATAAAATGGGGCGAGAGGAAAAAAATTGGGTTCTTTGGTTAGCTCTCGGGTTAGAAAAAAAAAATGAAATGATGAGTAAGAAGGCGAGAGCAAAAAGGAAGCCTGGGAGAGGGAGTTAGAGTGAAGAATAAGGTATATTGTCCCTCCTTTCTTTTAATTTCGGGTTGTTATGGTGAAATTTGTGTGAAGTCGAGATTAGGTTTTCTTCTTAAAAACCGAATTTTGGGAACCCTTTTGTGTCTTAATGATAGTGGTTAGGGATAATAATAGATGGAGAGTTGATTGGAATAGCAACAGTTATATAAGAATGTGAGTAAATCGGTTTTGTGTGATTGATAATGGTATATACACATGAAACAATTTTCGTGGGCATGAATTTAGGTATATGATCCATGATAGGTTTGGAATAGACACTATAGTCCTTTACGATGCTAGTAGAAGTCTTATACCAGCCTCAAACAAGGCTAAATGGGTACTGGTACCAAATCTGGTACGGGTTTGAACTAATACGCGGAAAAAACAAATTGTTCTGGAGGTATATTAGCTTGTTTAAGCGCTTAATGTCTTGTTGGGGGCTTATTGTGTGTGTGTTTGAGGTGGTACCAGCCTCAGGTACTTTCTTTGTACCTCTGGTACCGTTCTGGTATGGATGCGGTGAAAACAGTGAGGAACAGGGACTGATTTCGGAAGAAAAAGATGGTCTGAGGACCTGTTTAGGGAGAAAAAGGATCTATGTGTGAATTAAAAAGGGCCTGTTTGAAATATAAAGGACTTGTATGCGAAATAATTTGATTCAGGGTCTTTTTGAAAAATTCCCTGAGTGTGTGGGTCGGATTCGTTTTGTTGGCTTAGCGGATCCTGTCGGACCCGATAGGTCGGACCCAGGTCAACTGGACCAGGTTGACCTGGTTGAGTCCACTCGGAACCTGGGCTTGGGCCTAACCGAAAGAAAAAAAAATGTGTAATTATGGGCTCTTTTCTTTAGCCCATTTCGGAATGAAGAAAAAAAAAATTAAATGGAATGATGAGTGAAGTTGGCCCAAATGCTGAAATTCAAGGAAATTTCATTTAATTCGATTTGAATTTAATGTTAATTAATAAACTTAATCAAAGATTAAGTTAAATAATTGTGGGCTTAATAAATAAAATAATTAATTAAAGGCGGGACCATTAGAAATAATCGGACATCCCTTTAATTAATCGTCGGATTTCGGGAGATGATGAGAATAGTCCGCGTGAATCTATAACAGATACAAATCACCGACTTTCTGATCCCAAATAACAACAAAATCAAATAACTTTCGGATTTTTTTTAAATTTTGTTTTATGAATTTCTGATTTTGATTTTCGAATTTTGAATTTATATTTATTCGATGATTTAAATCCTTATAAAATAAAATTAACTTTAAATATTAAAGAGATTGTTTAAATTAAATTTAAATAAAAGAATTAAATTATACATAATAAAGAAACTATTAAGAATAATATTATAAATATAAATAATCTAATTAATTAAACAATTAGCAATGAGACAAGAAGTAAATAAAATAACTTTTAGATTTTTAAATTTATAATTTTCTAGGTTCTTGATTTGTGATTTTCGGATTTGTAATTTATATTTAATTAATGAAATAAATCACTTAACAAATATAATAGATTAGTATTAAAGAAAATATTTAATATAATTATATAAACGAAAATAAACTATTAAATTAAATAAGATAAAATAAAAATAAATGAACTAAACCAACAAATAAATATATGTATATATATATATATATTAATAAAAATAAACTAAAAAAAATTAATTAATAAGGATTTAATAAATAATAAACCTATTAACTTAGGTAATAAATAAAATAATATAATAATAAGAATTAAATTACTGAAAACACAAGCAATTACTATAAAATAAATAATGAAGTATTGGTCAGTCTGGTAGCGTAAGCCGGACCACATTTAAGGATATCTAGTTAGGTTAATTTAAGAAATCGTTTAGTCAAATCTTAACGGTTCTTGACTAATGTACAGGAGACTTGGCAAAGACGGAATCTGATCCAACAACAGGTGCGGATACGTGAATTTTTATAGAAATCCGGTTTCGGTAACTTTAAATTTATGTGCATTGCATGTTGCTAATCTCATTGATTTCATTATGAATTAATTATTTTAGTTATAGAAACAGATATTACAACTCATGTTGTTTTATCTCCTTTATTTGATATGAGATCAAGCAAGTTTGCTCATTCATTTGTTATAATGAACTGAATTGTACCAGTTTATCTTATTCTTGCTTGATAGCCTGAAATATGGAATGTGTTGGTATATGAATGATTGTGGAAAGAAAATTTTGAAATGACATGGAAATCAAAGCCACTCTTCGAAGTCGACTGATCCCCGGCTTCAACCAGTTCGGTAGCGCTATTCGGATATGGAATTTCCTTTTGTGCTCAGGGAAAGAGATATGTCTCTTTTGTGCCTTGAGAAAGGAAAAGGTTTCCTTTTGTGCCCAAACCGGATGGGAAAGGAAAACCTGAGTGAGTTTTTGAATGAAATTCTCTTTTGTGCTCAAGGAAAGAGATACGTCTCTTTTGTGCCTTGAGAAAGGGAAATGATAGAGAAAGATAAAGAATGAGAAATTGGTGGAATGCTCGAATATGATACGCTTTTGAAATATGATTCGTTTTATGTTTATGCTTGGTTTATTTGCATCCATGCTATTATTTCATGTGACATGGTTGGACTCATTTTAATGTTATGCATGGTATGTAGTGTTTTTTTTTTATATGTATTGCATTATTTTGAAAATAATGTTTTACACCTATTGGTTATTTACTTATTTGTTAGAAAATTAGTGATTCATGTTGATTATAACGGGTGTTACTCTAGACCATGATTTCAACCAGAAATCCACGTCTGGAACTAAAATCCGCACTGAGAATTTGTTTCTCACTCCGTATTTGTTTTGCATGTTTCCCCGGCGGTTGGGGGTTCCAGACGACATACAAGCTATGCAAGAAATCATCTCAGGCGATCATTGACGATTCGTATGTATGAGGAGATGATCAGGCCCCGCTTGTACACCATTGTCTAATTATGTATCCAGATTACCAGACTCGGCTTAACTTGTTTATCTAAAATAGTATCAATAGGTTAGGATCACCTTTTTATTTGGTTAGACTGGTCTTATTTTGTCAACAGGTAGAATAAGATTAAAAATCTATGTATAGACCTAAACTGTCCACTCATATTGTATCTCTATGTTTGTATAATAACAAGTGAATGTTATAGGTTAAGAATACACGTGAGTTTCTTTTACTTTATTTTTATTCTTTTCTACCGTAGTCGGATGATATTCTATAATATTATCCGTTGTAAAAAAAAAAAAAAAAAAAAAAAAAAAACGATCATCAGACAGATTAAGCCTTACGAAAGTACAATTACTGGTACTTTCGTGGCGGGAGCTGTCATGTCCAGTTGCGGGATGTGACACTTTGACAGGTATAGCCTGGATACAGTGTTACTGCCGCACTACCATTTCTGATTTGTTCCATATTACATGGTACAATTTATCACATTTTTTCTACTTCTACTTTTTTTAAAATTAAGGCACATTTAAATACAAAGGTGACCTGAGATCCATTTCTTACTGAAACTACCTTCTCTTACGAGCAGTAGTGACAAGTTAAAAAAATTAAGTCCTTTCTTTATAATTAGTAAAAGAAAAATATACTCTTACCTTCTTCTAACTTCAGCCCCTTAACAATACCCTCGTCCGTTGTCCCCTTTCTTCAAAGGGGAAAAAATTAGACAGTACTTTTGTCCCCAAATTTTGATCGTTCTGGTACTGTAGGTACCACTGTAACAGTAGTAACTAAATTAATGTCGACCAAACTGCTACATTTTATCAATATTTCTTCGAATGTTTATACTTGCATACTCGGCCATTTCATTTACTCTTTAGAATCAGCAGCAACAAATTATTTTAAAAATTGCAATTGTTATACGAGAAATTAATTAGAGGCCATATATTAGTCATTTAGTCAGATCAATTTTATTGTATATTGTCAATAATATATTAAATTTCAAACGCACTTTATTAAATGAATACAAGGAAATGCAAATTGAAAGTTGATTACATCGATTACATATATATTCTGAAGTTACAGATAGCAAAAACTGTTGTCTGTACAGCTAAATTTAATTAATCAATCAGAAATACAACAGTTCAGACAGTATTTTTTTTTCAAGAGGACTTGGTAGATGCTACCAAGGAAAAAATAACAAACAGTTCAGAAGTTACTTGGCTTTCAGGGAAAAGAAAAGACAAAATAAAAAAAAAAAAGGCAAGAGATAGACAAGTAAGATAAGATATATAAATTAAGTTGTATATATTAGGCTTCATACCACGAAACCTATACCATTTACCCTGAATTACCTCGTGTCATATGAAAAAAATTTAGTATATCATATCCTGACAAAAACATTGCTGAACTTCCACTGCCAAATCCTCCAGACTCAGTTGGCATTCCAGTCCAATCTGCCAAAAGGAAAAGAAAAGAAACGCTTTTGTTTAATAAATTACATCGATCAATTCCCATAAAACAATTTATGTTTCATTACTCATAAAATTAGCCATTAAGGATGCTTATTATTTTGAAACTTGAACAGCCCGTAGGCTCCATTAATTAAGGATGCTTATGATATGCTTTCAAGTCCTTTATTCAGCTGGACAAAGCAACTTGTGTAAGACATAAATAAAGAGCTTCAATATAATGAATTTCGTCAAAATGGCACTGTATATATCAGAAACAAGTCGGCATGAATATTTCTTCATTTTTAAATTATCTAACGTCTAAACACTGAAGCCTAAATTTTAACCTTCTAGACTGTCTTCAGTCTTTTCCTGAATAATAAAGAAAAGTAACAAAAAAGGTGTTTATCAATAAAGTGTCCTTCAATTACATAATTAATAATATTATCATGCAATCTTATAATTGATCTTTTTTTCTAATTATTAACATAATCTACAATCATACAAGTCATTGACTAGCTATCTAAATTTATACTAAATTTCGTCTATCTAGGGATGAGTCCTTATTTGATCTCAAAGTCTAATCTAAATCCATACCTTTATGACAAAGGAGTAGAGCACTGTATCTTCCATGCTGCTAATATTGAGATGAAGTATCTCAAAGTCTAATCGTTCAAGTGCACTCACAATCTTCACAACCTGACCAGGAATACGCTTCGAGAGGGTGCGCAAAATAACATTTGAACCTGAAAATTTTGCCTCGACATCCGCAATTGGTGAGTTGCAACAGGCACCAAGTTCTTTCACCGTCTGAGAAGAGTCAGACTCAAGAGGACTATTGCTATTTGGTGGTGATGGATTGAATTGAAAGAGAGAACGTGGGCTTGGTGTGGGGCTCGGACTTAGACTCTTTCGTTTCTTCTTGGCCTCGAGGGATTGGAGTACTAACTGCATCTCTTTTATGAACTCTATGGCTCCTCCAATTATGGATGCTTGGTCACCCTTTTGAATTTTAAACAGAACTATGGATCAGTATGCATGTTGGTCACTTAATCTGTGAAATCATAGTTTTGGAAACACTAATGATGCCCAAGTCCTACACCCACAATACATGATGCAAAAATTAAAAGCACAAAAAGGCAATCATTTTTGGCCTTCCTAGTAGAGTATTGCTGAGGTTCTTAACTATATGTATTTAGATACTTCTTAATTCTACTTGAAAAATTCAGTAAGAAATGACACAAATTCCCAAACTAGATGGTTAATTACTTCATTTTTTTTTTGGTTGAATTAAGGGCATTTAACTTGATTATCAAAACTGAGAAAGAGATTGGACCTCTTCAAGGCTTTCAAGCAGTAAATATCTCCTATGAATTAAATTAAAAGGGGCTGGATGTTAACAAAAGAATTCAACTCACCCTTTTGATATAGAACGAAGGCGTCAGGGATCGAAGCACCTTCAAGTGTTCATTCATCTGTCTCCTTCTATTCCTCTCCACTGTGATATGAGACATTTCTCTTAATCGATTACTTCTCCTCAAAACAGAGAATAAGGCTCTGCTTTTCACAAAGACCAAACGTTTATTGTACTGATATCTCTCACTCTGATAAACCTCTACCCCTTCCCTAGACCTTATATAATACATGTAGGCGCGCATGCATGGGACATGCAAGAAACTACGTGGAAATAGGTCCGAGCTGTAATGACACTTTGCATAGTTGGTGCAGAGCATTAAATGGCGTGGCTGCGGCCTCGTGAGCTGACGCATCCATGCTAAGGGGTTTACGTGGGGGTTGCACATGAGACGGCGCTTGCTCAGTAAATATAAACTCCGTGTTATGGGTCACAAAGATCTGGCTGGGTTATTGATGCCAGAAATTGAATCCGCTAGTGTTTGTCATTTACTGCTATACAAGATAGCGCATTCTCTCCAGTTAAATCAAAACTGCAGATTCCTTTGGGAAATATTTCTGTCTTCACAAAGTATGGATCAGTAATAATATGTTTAGTATGACTGTTACTAAATAGAAATGGTTATCCTGTCATGAAAATTTATTGCCAAATGTCATAACTTTCTTTTTTAATTATATTTTTAAATTTTGAATTCAAACTATTATATTTGTTCTCATTCACAAAAGATGACTCCACATAGAAAATTCATAATTTTTTGAAGTTTATTTTGTTGTAGAATTAGTGATCAATAATAGATGTACCAAAATCAATATGTGACAATTGACTAAATTTGTTCATTATGTTGACTTTTGGTTAGTTTTGAAACGAATATTAAAAGTTATTAAATTTTCATGTGAATACCCCTCATGAGGAAATACAAGATTAGCATTTTTATTTAATGTTGGAATTTTAAATTTTAAGAAATAATTAAAATTAATATTTTAACATGCGGTGACGCTTAAAAGCTAGTTGCATCAGCACTCCATTTACCAATTTTTCCTATGTGGTTATGTTCTTTTGCCTTACAACTTATTCGATTTAATTTAGCCTACAAATCCTGTAGTAGGATTAATTCATTTAGTTAGTTCTTTTTAATACACGCACCTCCATGCAAATTAGACGCAATGGAAAGTTAGATTTAAAGCATGTCCATATTATGATGTCTATTGTATATAACTATACATTGCGATTATTGTGAAGCTGCTGTCAAGTACTCGGAAAAAAAAAAATAAAACTATACATTGAGATTGTTGTGAAGACTAAACATTAACGATTAACTATAACAACAATTGATGAAAAAATGGGCTAGCAGTCAAATTGTAGAACAATAAAAAATGAAATGAAATGAAATGAAAAAGTGAGAGCTTAATTAATTTAGCGAATTTATTTATAAATAGAGTGGATCATCGAGCTTCGCTCGATACATGAATTTTTATTGTATTAATATTATAAATGATAGAAAAATACTAATGAAGTAATAAACTTTAATTTAAGCCGAAAGGAAAAATGAGATTGCACATAAACTAAAATTTTAACTGAGATATTACCAAGGAACAATGAGATAGCACACCATTATAATCATTGATCAGCAACAAAATATATAATATATAGAGAGAGAAGGCAAGGAAAAAAAATATTATCCTCAAAAAATCATGTATGTTTCAAAAGAAAAATACAATATTTTCTAAATATACTATGTTTTAAAAGGAAATATTTGCAGTTTATATCTGAGGAAAAAAGCCAACCCAATTATAAATTATAAATATCAATCGATCAACATCAGCATATCAACACAAAAAATAAATAAAAGAGAAAAATATGATTGCAACATGGTATCTTTTAAGAAATAATATTTGGCGACAAAACAAAGCACCATATATATATATATGTACTCTTAGTCCAAAATTTATGTTGGACATATTATTTTGAATAAATATCACGATCATATCAATAAGATATGAATATATTAAAATAATATGTCCAACAATATTATCTCATAGAATGAATTTTGAGTTTTCCAAATATATGTCCAACATAATTTACAATATTTTTAGCTTAACTATTACAAATTGACAATGAAAATGAAAATAGGAAGGGGTCAAAAAAATCAGAAACAAAACAATGTACTGTCATATTATTGCCTGCCGGTGAAGCGGGTCAATTTTATGAGGAATAATACCCAGTACACAAATAGTTATAGATTATCATGTTACAGAAACAGGAAAAATGCTCTTTCACAATACTTGGAGTGTCGAACTACATTTAACTAAACGATTCCGACACCTACACATCTTTATTTATAATATTGATGTTTTTATTGTCAAAAATTCAGCTTTAATTATAGAAGAAACTATTAACTTAACTTATTAATTATAGAAGAAACTATTAATCCTACTACAATTAACAAAATCATTTTTTTATAATTAAATGAGCTTTAATTATAGAAGAAACTATTAACTTAACAAAATGATTTGTTAATTGTTTTCTTCCCTCTTCAATTAAACTGAAGAGAAGGGACAAATATTACCTTCAAAGCAATATTTCTTATCCTTCAAAAATAATTTTGCAAGTCCAAAATATGCAATTTTCGCTAAATTACATAATCACAGAAGAAGATACTATTGACTTATTTTTCTTTTAAACTTTTTTATTATCTGATTTAGTATAAAATGTTGTCAGATTATGAAACATCAAACAATTTACAGTATGTCATTTTTTATAATGTGCCACATAATTTTTTTTTTGTTTTTTAGACAAACTGGATAGAGGCTAACCAGTACGGAAAAAAAGAAGAAACAAACAAAAAAAGCAGGAAAAAAGACACAGCATTGCACTATACATGTAAAAAGTATAGTGCAATTGATATTAAAATTTAGAGCTAATATTGGCTTTTTGACTTTATCAATTAACAAGGAAAGGAGCATCTCCAATTTTCTTAACAAATGGAGAGAATTGAATCTGAGATAAATAGGCTTTTGGACCACGTCGGCAACTAGAGTTAATTCCAGCTCCCTCTCATAAAGTAGTTAAAAATAAAGAAATACCAGGAGAAGTATTCTGTTCCATTCCGGGCTCAGTTGATTACAAACTGGCTGGTGGGCCATACAATGTTTTACTAACGGGAGGCCCAAAAGCATACTCTGAATGGAGACGCTTTGTGGGACCGATTGTCAGAAGACAATTATATCGAAACGGTTCTGGCACGGCACAGAGAACTTGGGCCACCCAAAGAAAGCATTGGAACATTCTTTAGTACGCGCATTGCAGTGAGCCAGCGACTCAGTCACGGATGTTTTCCTCTGCTAATACTCTGCTAGTCTACTCTGCTCATTCCTTTTTCCCCCTAGTACTCTTTTCATATTTGATCGTGTTTGCTTTAATACTATTTTGTTTTTCTTTCTATGAGTATTTCGGCAGATTTTGAATTCTACTAACATTATGTTCAAACTGCCACGACATTATAGCAATAGCACAGAGTTTTTTTCCATATTTGGGGTGTGTGTGTGTGTGTGTGTCAGTGAATGTGGCCTACAAAGATTGCACATAAACAGGGAAAAAAATTTAAATTATGTTTCAAACTCTAAATATGTTGTGTTTATATAAGCTAAGTGTATTGTGTTACTATCTTAGATTGAATGTCTATTGATACATTTGTTGGTGTGGTACTTTGTCACCCGCCCCCCCCCCCCCCCCCCCCCACCCCCAAAAAAAAAAAAAAAAAAAAAAAATGTCTACCGATACGTTGTTTTGTAACTATAGCACTTTGGGGCTATAGTATTTATGAACTTTAATTTTTGTTTTTTTATAAAAGTGGAGCTTTTCAATAAATTTCAATTAGTCCAAACATTAAAGAAATTTGACATAATAAAATTTCTAATACTTGTCAAAAGATTTAAGTTAGCAGGGTAGATTTGTGAATTTTATAGAAGATTAGAAGGAGAGAAATAAAGAAAGGGCAGTTTTTTTTTTTTTTTTTGAAATAAGAGGCTATTTATTTATAGAGGCTGTAGCTCATTCTGTAACTTAGAGTTTATCCCTCTTCTACTAATTATCTACTTAATCCGCGTCCAGCGGGAATTGAACCCCTTACCTCTAGGATAAGGGCGGAGCCACTGACCATCTATGCTGGACTCCATGTTCAAAGGGGCAGTTTGTTATGAGCAGGTGGCTAGACTGATGATTTTTAGATTGTAAGACACTTAAAAGACTCATGTACTTGTCTGTTAAAAACTTATAATTTTACCACACTACTTAATTTTTTAGATTTGTAATGAAATCAGTGGCTCGTCCACTGTTTCACACAAATGCGCCCTTAAGGCCTAAACAGCAATCGTTTTGACCACCTTTCAAAACTACTAAATGTGAAATTTATAATTGAAATCCAACATTTCATCAATTAGAAAAATAATCTGCATGAATTATGCTGTCTGTTGTTTAGAAACTTATTTTTTATTTTTATTAATTATCAAATCATACTAAAATTACATTAAGTATTTGCAAATTTATTATCTCGTTTGAAGATTTCTTAATAATAAAAAATATCAAGTTGCAAAATTAGTTAAAGTATGATATTATCCAAAAACTGTAGTAATCTCCAAGCAAAGTATCAGTACTGAGCTTCTGGCAATCCAGCAATTGGGGCATACGGGTTTGCAGAATCAACACACCATATTATTTCTTCATGCTGCAATTAGAGTATAAGCAATAAAAGTTTAAAATAGAGGCTAAATATTATTCCAAATGCAGCTGTCAAATAATTCATTAATTCACACAAGTTTTTTTATTCATATTTATTACAACTAGGGAAAATTGATCGAGCTCTGCTCGAAATTTGACATATTAATATAAATTAAATGTTATTATTTGATAATGGTTGATTATGAATAGATTGTTATGCTTGCAACACAGAAGAGAGATATATGCAGGATGAAAATGAGAATAGAAAGAGATCACAAAAATGAGAAACAAAACACTGTATTGTCAAATTATTGAATGTGGGTGAAACGGATCAGTTTTATAAGTAATAATATCCGACACACAAATAGTTACATAATATCACGTTACAGAAATTAGAAAAACTCTAATTTCACAATACTTGAAGTGATCCCGACACCCACGCATCTTTATTTATAATTTTGATATGTAATACGAAGAAAACAGTATCAGAGAGCTAATATCCCTGTGGAAGCATTAAAACATAGTTCAAATTCATAAGACTCGAGTAGCTAACTTTACATCACTCGGAAGTATCAGTCGATGTTGAACGAGGGTAACCGATACCATGCCTGGTACAAGGAAATACAGCAAATACAGTACTTGCAACACCCCCAACAACCACCGGTAATGCCATCAGCACATTTTTCTGGTTTGACTTGAGTGAAGGATAGTAACAAGAGACTGTATTTGAGTTCAATAATGCCACTGTAATAAAAACTAGCAGTGCAAATGAAGAATGCACAAAATCTGCAAATCTCAATTTGTACTTAGATAGATCAGTTGAGGTTGAGCCTGAGAAAAGCCACATGCCATTTTTTGTTGCTAGGCCATAGTATACCTGTCAAGATTGAAAATCAGTTGTAAATGTTGACGGGTTTTGACTCCAGATAACAGACCAAAATATAAGTATAAAATTATATATTATTGAGTACTCACATCAGTTGATTTGGCCTTGAGATTATTCGGCCCGGCTCTCAAGTACTAAATAGAACAACTTCGTAAGATTTGCACAACACAAATCTTTTTCCTTATGTCTAATCTAGCACCTAGTTTGATTTTTCGGATGTAGCTTTAATTTACCTTATTATTTTCTACAATACTATCGGTGAAGGAAGAGATACAGCAGAAAAAGCCACACAAGATGATCAAGGCGCCAGTTAGATACTTGTCCAAGGCGGTGCAGTTGCCATAATTTGTCAGAAGAGGGCTCAAGAACTCGAAAACAAACACAGTTCCACTGGGAAGAAGCTTGATTAGATTGCCAACCCCCTGGAAGCTTGTAGTAGTCACCTTTTCAGAGGTGGAAGACGACTTGGTCGTGGACGTTGTAAGGGATTCAGTCTGGTCCCCTGCCATCTTCTAGACTCAAAAAATATTTTCAAGTATAATAGGCAACTTTTTGGTGTATGATAAGCAAGTGAATCGTCTGTGTTTCAAGGGTGTTTATTATCACTAATGGTACACATTACAGTCATGATGGAGGGGGAGAAGGTACATATATCTGAGAGAGAGAGGTTTTTATTATCACTAAATACTTGCATGATATATATAAGCTGTCAAAAGAAGCTACCTAAGGGTCCAATTTAACTTGGATTACGCTTTGCCAGAATAAACTATTGATTTCTTTCATTTAGATCATGTTCACGTGGATAAGGTTTAATTTTTCAAGTGACTGTCAATTTTTTAATTATGTTTAATACATAATATTAAACAAGGTTGCATCATTTGAATTTCTTTTCTTTTTAGTTTGTACTTCTCTTGTTGCCAAAAGCATTTAATCAAAAAGAGCTAAATTAAGAGCCAGCTAATTCAGAACTTGATTGTTTTTTAGCTACTTGAAATTGTGTTCTCCAGTAAAAATCAGATATGAAATAACATGAGTTAGACTAATACTCATGCTCGTTTTGACTAACCATATCTAAAACTAGAGTAGATGAGTAGTTGAGATCATGGAGGCATTAACTATGGGCTGCTGGAGGCAACTTGAATGTTAGTTGCCCTCGCAGCTTTATCACGCAAATAAACAAATCTAAATGAGGGGAAAATAACACAAATTCCAAATGGCTAGTGACCTCTAGGGAATGACAAAGTGATAGCTCCCTTCATAAAAATGAGTGGATTTCTTGGGAGGTCACTAGTTGTATTTTCATGTCGTCTCAAACTCTCAATCTGGATCAGACAATTAGAATTTTTAAAGTAAATAAATCCAAAGAAAGTGCAATAGCATTCAATACCAGTGATGTTCATTTATAGAAGAAAACCTTAATGACCTATCAGAATTAATTGACCGATATGTTGGGTTAGAAAACCACCAAGTTTTCTTTCATTCTGGAGATTGTCAAAAGGCCGCATTGTTTGAAAGCAACACGAGCGGCACAATCCATTTGAGGTGGACCTTCTACAGCCTTTTAATGGAAGAATTAAACAATTACGGCCTAGTAAAGGTTTCGAAAAGAAGGTTAATTCCAACTCAAAAGCCCAAAACCATCTAACCTCAGAAAACAAATTCACTTTCATCCCAAGCTAAAAATTTATTTTTGTTTGAATTATAAAGGCCCACTTTGAAGAAGTCTCTCCAACTGCCCATGGGCTCCAAAAAGGAAAAATGTTTGAACTCTCAATACAGAGGTTTGTGTTTAAACATCGCAAGTTCTCTGTTTATTCTAGGAACATCAGATGAACAAAATTACATTTCTCAGCATGTAGTCAGTGAACAAAACATTAGCATACATACAAAAAAATGGTGATGTATTTTTACTCTTCAAAATCAGGTAGATTTTACAATTAACAAAACTGATACCATTTCGTACAAACAAAACCTCGCCAGGATTACATGAAGTTCCCAGAAGGCAGAAACAACATACCATTGTACTGTACACAAGTAAATCCATGAGAGGAGAGAACATAAGCTAGATGAATTTCAATTTTAAGAACAGATGCCAAGACCCAAATAATTGGAAATACAACAGAAGATAAGAGAATTAACACAAACAGCTTTAAGGAAAATATTTTTCTTTACCACCATAATTTCATACAGCCAAAGAGTATACACCACAGTTTTACCTCCAGAATCAACATATCACTAACCTAATTCCTACAAAAGCCATCCAGCACTAATACATTAATACCCCAAAACAAATCCAACAAACGACCACACAGCCCCATTGAAACCTAGTTATTCAAACAAAATTAAGAATCTTTAGAACTCCTGAGAGGCAGATCCAATCTCCCCCTTGTCCTTTCCAGATTTCTTGGGAAGAAGAGTCTGGTGAATATTAGGCAACACACCTCCGTTTGCAATGGTAACAGTTCCCAAAAGCTTGCTCAACTCTTCATCATTTCTCACAGCCAACTGAATGTGTCTTGGCACAATCCTGTTTTTCTTGTTATCTCTAGCTGCATTCCCTGCCAACTCAAGCACCTGACAAAACAACCCAATTCCAAGTTAGAACAACACAATAAGTAATGTTGTCATCTCTACAATGCTACAATAAACGAATGATACAACAATAATCAAACTCAGAATGAACAAACTATCAGGTTAAACCAAAAGCATCCCAATATTAAAAGCACAGCAAACCCTTTGTATATTAAGAACAAATTAATCTACAAAAAAATATTTACATATAAACCCATGATTTTTTTTACAATTCATTTCTCAAAAATTTCACTATTTAAGTTATGGTTACAGTGACCCAATTTTACATGTGACCAATACAAGCTCCTATAACCAAATTTTTTCTAAGAAATAGACAGAAAGTAATAAAACCCCCATTTCTTAGAACAAATTAGTTCTTAGAACCCTAATCTAGAGTTGTATATTAAAATACACCTACCAACTTAACATATAGATTTCTATTTCAAACTCAAGTTAAAATAAACGAAAATAAACAATAAGACAAGCAATAGATCGGATCCTATACCTCAGCAGCAAGGTACTCAAGAACAGCGGATAGGTAAACAGGCGCACCAGCTCCGACCCGCTCCGCATACTTCCCGGCCTTGAGATAACGAGCAATCCGACCAACTGGGAACTGGAGACCGGCTTTAGAAGACCGAGACACAGACTTGGTCGCCTTCGACTTGCCACGGCCTCCCTTGGATGCGGGCGAACTCATTATCGGATTTCGGAGTCGATCGACGAGTTGATAAACCCTAGGCTTTGATTCGGAGAAGTAGAGAGGGAATTGGGACAGACTGTTGGAGGCGAAATAGGTGTGGGTTTGTTTATAAAGGGAGGAAAGGATGTTTCTGATTGGTAGATTGGATTCGGTTCGGATCGCCAGCGTGGCAATCCTAGGAGGGAGAATTTTTCTTTTCGGATTAGGCGCGCGCGGCATGATTTGGGAAAAGGCGGTGCGTTGGTGTATTGGTTAATTCGTGGACCGAGATTGTTGATATTGGATCTAGAAAGAGTCTCCGAAGGCGTTCTGGAAGTTTCTTCTGAACACGTGTTTAGTCTTGAGAAAATAATTGGTGTATTATTTTTTTTTAATTAATACTTTCCGATCTTTCGATTTTGAAAACAAAATAAATTGGAAAAAAATTATGAGACGAGACCTTCAAAATAAGCTTGAATTGAACATTATATGCATATTTTTTAATCTATAACGCAATATTTTAAATAAATAAGATCTAAAATATATTTTAGACCGTATAAAGAGTTTAAATATTGATTACAGTGATCAAATAACATCGAATGAATTAAAAATCCTATAAATATTCAATAAATGCTCCAAATAAGATATAGTTGCATATTATGTGCATATTTATTTTTTGTAAAACATATTATTTTGAATAAATAAAATTTAAATTATATTAATCTAAACCATAAAAAGTGCTTAAATAAATTGGTCCTATAATGCAGTCTTCAAGCTTTTTTCCATTACCATCTGTGGACAAAAAAAAATAGGTTTATATTAATATTCAATACAAATTTATTGCATATATATTATATTTTATTAAAAGGATAAAATGTACTTATTGTTTTGCTGGTCCTTCGTAGCATCTATGCCTGTGTATATCTTCATTGTTTCTTTCTTATGCGAATAAATCACATAAGTTTGGTAACCATCGAACACAACGTCGATAAATGAAATGGCAATTTATCAAACAAGATTGTTCTACTTCGTTGAATTGCATATTTTGAAATTGTTTTTTTATGCATAATTTTATGCATTCCACATCTAATATTTATTTCTAAGTTAAGAAAAAAGAAAAGAAAATGCATTAGATATTTAATTAATAAGTAGACCGCTTGAGAAAGAAAAAATAAAATTTTAATGGTTTTTTCCAATATCCTAATAAGTAGAATTTTTTTTAAAAAAAAAAATTAATGTCTATTGGAAATAGATTTTAGAATTTTTTTTCAAAATTAATGTCTATTGGAAATAGATTTTAGTAATACACATATCTTATATATCCGACTCAATGTCTCACTAAATTTTTTTTTTGGGGGGGGGAGGCGGAGGGGGGAGTGCGGAAAGCATGAAAGTTCATATCTGAATAACCAAGTTAGAAGTAGTAAAATCCAGAGCTAATTCTTTTTGCAAAGAAGTCACAAACACCAAAACAAAAGATACATGACTTTTTTTGTCGCTTTGCTAAGCATTCATTCACCTTTGAAGTGTGGTTTTTTTATATTTTATAAATAAAATTTGGACTCAATTAGCCAACTAGAGTAATTTAATTTTTTTATTTTATGTACTACTTTTATTTTGAATTGATCGGTTAACAAATAGTTCAATTAAATGGAGAAATTTTTATGTATAATCCAATCCTTTTAAATTTTTAAGCTAATAAACTTATTCTCAACTGTGTAAAGAGCTAATATAGATTATTGTCATCAAATGGCTTAAAACAGAAGAACAATCACTTGAAAAGCTGTCCAAAACGCTCATTATTTGCACTTTATGTGCAGAATTGTCAGGTATAATCCAATCCATTTGTATTTTTAAGCTCATAAACTTATTTTCCACTGTATCAATAGCTTAAATATTGATTATTGCGATCAGGTGACTTAAAACGAATGCACAATCGATTGAAATGCTTCAATTCTGTCCTGAACGCACAATTGCTATTTATGTCGTAATTGCCATGTATAATCCAATCCTTGTGAAATTTTAAGCTCATAAACTTATTCTCCACTGTATAAAGAGCTTAAATATAAATTATTGTGCTCAAATGACATAAAACGAATGCACAATCTATTGAAATGCTCCAATTTTGTCCAGAATCCTCATTATTTTCACATTATTTGCGTTATAACCTTATATAATCCAATCCTTTAGAATTTTTAAGCTCATAATTTTTTTTCTCCACTGTATGAAGAGCTTTAATATATATTATTGTGATCAAATGACTTAAAACAAATGCACAATCGTTTGAAATGCTCCAACTCTGTCCAGAACACTTATTAATCGAGTTTTATGTGCGTAATTGCCATGTATAATTTAATCATTTTGAATTTTTAAGCTCATAAATTTATTCTCCACTGTATGAAGAGTTTACATATAAATTATTGTTATCAAATGACTTAAAACGAATGCACAATCGCTTGAAATGCTCCAACTCTGACCATAACGCTTATTATTTAAATTTTATGTGCATAATTGCGATGTATAATTCAATACTTTTGAATTTTTAAGCTCATAATCTTATTATCCACTGTATGAAGAGCTTAAATATAAATTATTGTGATCAAATGACTTAAAACGAATGCACAATTGCTTGAAATGCTCCAATTCTGTCCATAATGCTCATTATTTTCAATTTATGTGCGTAATAACCTTGTATAATACAATCCTTTCGAATTTTTAAGCTCATAACCTTTTTCTCCGCAGTATGAAGAGCTTAAATATAGATTATTGTGATCAAATGACTAAAATGAATACACAATCGCTTGAAATTCGCCAATTCTGTCCAAAATGCTCATTATTCACTTTATGTGCGTAACTACCTTGTATAATCCAATTCTCTAGAATTTTTAAAATCATAAACTTATTCCCCACTGTATAAAGAGCTTAAATATAGATTATGCGATCAAATGACTTAAAACGAATGCACACTCTCTTGAGATGCTCCAGTACTGCCCAACACGCTCATTATTTGCATTTTATGTGCATAATTGTCATATATAATCCAAGCCGTTTGAAATTTTGAACGCTGAAATTTATTTTACGTTGTATAAATAGATTAAAAATAGATTATTGTGATCAAGTAACTCAAAACGAATGCACAATCGCTTGAAATGTTCCAATTTTGTCCAAAATGCTCATTATTGTACTTTTATGTGCGTAATTTTCATATATAATCCAATCCGTTTGAATTTTTAAAATAAGAAAATTATTGTCCACTGTATAAATAGCTTAAATATAAATTATTGTGATCAAATGACTTAAAACGAATGCATAATCGCTTGAAATGCACCAATTCTATCCAGAATCATTATTATAACTTTATGCGCGTAATTGCCTTGTATAATTCAATAGTTTTGAATTTTTAAGCTCATAAACTCATTACCCACTGTATGAAAAGTTTAAATATAAATTATTGTGATCAAATACTTAAAAAAAGAATGCACAATCGCTTGAAATGTTTCAATTCTGTCCAGAACGCGCATTATTTGAAATTTATGCTCGTAATTGCCAAGTATAATCCAATAATTTTTTAATTTTTAAGCTCATAAACTTATTCTCCATTGTGTAAAGAACCATAAATACAGGTTATTGTGACCAAATGACTTAAAGCGAATGTGCAATAGCTTGAGATGTTCTAGTTCTGTCCAGAACACTCATTATTTCCACTGTATATGCGTAATTGTCATGTATAATTCAATGATTTAGAATTTTTAAGTTAAAAGCGGTATTCTCCACTTTATAGAGAGCATAAATATATATTATTATGATAAAATTACTTAAACTGAAAGCACAATCCTATAAAATGCTCCAATTTCATCCAGAACGCTAATTATTCGCACTTTATTCGCAATTCCGTCCTTAATTATTTCACTTATTACTCATTTCTCATCTAATTAATGTGCAAAATAGCTTAAACACGACCATGTGCTATGATACCACAGTTAGAAAGTGTTTAATTTTAATTTTTATGTCAACATTTAGCAATAATCAACAATCAAATACAATAGATCTAGGCTTAAAGCCATTCGCACGCATTTAATGAGAAAAAGGTAAGAGATGATATACCTCTCACAAATAGTTCTTGTGAGGCTCGATCCAAATCACTAGAAACCGGTGGCGTGCTCTCCAACACCGTTTCTCCTCCTTAGATGGCGCCAACTCCGAGTCCACACAAAGTTTAATCAAGTCCTAAAGCCTAGTGCTAGCTAGACTAGAGAACAAGTCTAAACCCCGAGTTAACTTCTCTTCTAATTATTTTATAATTAATATGAAGCTAATTCTCAACACATGAGACCCTATTTAATGCAATAAAAGAGCACAAATTTCAGATCTAAAATTTGCTCTTTCTTTCAGCAAATGGCGGCTAGGAGAGAAGAGAGAGAGAGGTGAAAATGGTTTCCCTAATTTCCAACCAATGGGGGGTTTATATAGACCATGCTCTACCTAACCTAGGGGGGACCACTCCCTTCCCTTGTGGCCGGCCTAGAAGTGGGCTTTAAAGCCCATTTCGATGGTCTAAGCAATCCTCTCTTATCTCCTTTAGTTATTGCATTAAATCTCGGCCCAAATTGACATATCAAAAGATAGTCCAAATTATTGATATAATTCTAATAATTAAATCAATTGTGATGAGACAAAATAATTATCAAATACTTGACAATTATTATTTGGTTTAGACAATACATTAAATTTGTTTCATATGATCCATTTGAAATAATTCATCATAACGATTTATAATTAATTATTCAACTTATCATATTTTGTATTCTCCAATACAAATAAACTAATATAATGTACTATTGATTAAGAGCTTTGTTTTCGTGTGACCCTTTGAGGATTTATACTATGTTGGCCATGGAAATAAATTGTTATTTGTTTCCAATAATCATAAGCGGTATCTAACAACACGTTATGACTCCCAATTAGTATAAATAATGTACCGTTACAATATTTTAATCCTGCATAAGAAATATAAGTACTTCCTTGTCTGATTCTTATGTCACATGATATCCTTGTATAATCCAAGATAAGAATGTGTCATTCTTGCAGATTATACATTTCTTGATCTAGAGTTGATTGTACAAGTTGGCCAAACAATCCAAACTCCATTAAGGGGCCCAAACAGATATCATCACTCACTAAGTATATTAACGAGGGACATACGGTTTTCTTGATGATCTTTTTTTTCCCGCACAATTCAAGAGAACATAAATAAAATCCTTATAGCAGCCTTTATCAGGAATCAACGTTAGACGATATTTATTGAACCTATCCTCATGTGGAAAAGGTGAACATCTCAAACTTAGAATCAAACTTAAATGAAATAAACAATGACACTTAACACAATCCATATGTTTATTTCATTGGGTCAAGTCCTGTACTATGTTCTATAACATACACATATGCAATTAAGTTATAGATTTATTATTGTCATTTAAGAATAAATGATTTATAGAGATCTACAATTCAGATCATCAACCTGAATGATCTATCAATAAATAAATCAAGGAACAAATGATAAAATATCATCAATAATATAAACCATAGAAGTAGCCAGAATGATTGGCTTCTAGGACACAACTCCAACAATCTCCCACTTGGCCTAGAGTCAATCAACAATGACTTCTAGCAAGTGCATAGTACTCAATGTAATATCCAAAATATACATGTCTCATACTAAAGCCTCAAAGTAAAAGATACAACTCAAAACCAAACAGGCATACTGTTGGAATTGTGTTCTAAAAGTTATCTTATGATGATTACTTTTATATGTTATATTTATGAATTGGATGTTATTACATTTTGTTCCATGAGTTTATGTTTGTATTTAGAAGTGTTCAAGAAGATGCTCTTGGTCTTGAACCGCAGAACTCTAAATAAAATGAATATATATAACTCTAAAATGTTCACAGGTCTTGGATATTAGCAGGAACACTAATATTCCATATAAGACTGTCGTGTTGATTAAAAGTACGTTGTAGTTCTGTAAACGTTGATAAATGATTATCATTTAATAACACGAGTATATGAAAAGATTCATATATTGAACAGACCTAATTGATAAAAAAATATTATATGGATTGTGTTTGTGTCATTAATATTTTTTTTATCGTGTCATTAATTCTAAGATTGATATGATATATTTTTCACATAAGGAATATGCAACGTAATTATTATTAAAAGCCATTTGAAGCAAGTGGTGATAAAAGTAATAGTTCTTTGTATATAACTTGTGTAGGAGGAAAATATATATGTCAATAGCTAATTGCCACTCATTAATTGAGGAATGATATTATAAAGGGCCCCTTGGTAAAGTGAGATTATAAATGGATCCAATATAACTGAAGTGCAGTTATAATTATATAATCCTACTTGTTAGAGACCAAGAAAAGATTATAATACAAAGATGACACAGCCCTACTTTGTATAATAGTCATAATATCATATGGCAAGGAATAGACACAAGTAATGTAAATAACATTACTAGAAGGATCGTGTTTCGTAAAAGGATTTGCTAAACATCTATATTATTTGGGTAGCTGTAATGTATGCTAGAGTACCGCTTACAGTTTATGGAATAAAATAATTATTCCATTGCTAACATAATATGGATCCTCAACATAGGTCACACCAACTGAATGGGAAACAAGAAATATATTTTCTATGTACAAAGTTTCATGTTGTATGAAATAAAGTGCAAATAGAAAATTATATCACATGACGTGAATAACTAGCAAAGAATAAATTTATTAATATGTGTATATTATGAGGATAATATAAGTTTCACATATTATAATAATATATGAATATTATTATGAAATGTATAAATTTATTTGAAGCCCAAGCCCAATTATTTTAACAAATGAAGAAGAAAGAAGGCTTTAAATTCGGGTCAGAATTTGAGCCAACTTTAAACAGAAAAATAGTATAGCAAACGATAACCATTTTGGGCAAATGATATATGAAAATTATAGCCCTTGAAGTGTAGAATCCAATGGTCCAAGTTTCAGGGCGTTTGGAGTTTTCTACAGAGAGTTATCAAGGTTTTAGTGCTGCAACGTCAGAAATTAAAGTGATGTTTTTAATTTCTGGTTAGTGGCTTTAAATGCTATATGAAATTGAAAGGTTTCTTCTTGTGTTTTAAAGGTAAAGCAGATCAGAAACTTTGTGTAACAAGTAAGTCTTCATGTGTTGAAGCTTTGTTCTTCTTTTCTTCTAAATACTTGTTAAAATATTCTATCGATTAAGAAATCGATTAAGATACGGGCGACGGAGCTAGGTGTTGACGGGGAATTCGCTAGCACGGATTCGACTGTCATTTTGTTTCGGATTCAAGGTGAACCGAAGAGGAACAGAGCTTCGTTAAAGACCATAGGTATGGTTCTACAATCCTTCTTATAGGAATATATTTGATTGCGATGCAAATAAATAAAGAAAGTTAGCAATAGTAAGAACGATCCTAGATGTTATCGGTTAATAAAATTTTAAAAAATTACCCGATTAGCATCATGAAATCCTTCACATACGCCTAATCCCCATGGATGCAACATGCAACTCATGTGCGGCTCGAGATAAAGGCTTTGTCAGAGGATCCGCTGTGTTCGCGGCACCGTCCACCTTCTTGACCTTGATCCACCCATCATTCACAAATTGACGGATAAGATGGAATCGTCGTAGAATGTGCTTGGTCTTTTGGTGAGACCTAGGCTCTTTGGACTGAGCTATGGCTCCCGTGTTGTCGCAGTAGAGATCCACTAGACCTGAGATGCTTGGAACCACCTCTAGCTCGGTCAAGAACTCCTTGATCCAAACGCCGATTAAATGACTTAAAATGAATGAACAACGCTTGAAATGTTCCAATTCTGTCCTGAACGTTCATTATTTTCAATTTATGTATGTAAGTGCCTTGTATAATATAATCCTTTTTAATTTTAAGCTCATAAACTTATTCTCCATTGTATGAAGAGCTTAAATATAAATTATTGTGATCAAATTACTTAAAATGAATGAACAATCGCTTGAAATGCTCCAACTCTGTCCTTAATGCTTATTGTTTGAATTTTATGTGCATAATTGCCTTGTATAATTCAATCCTTTTAAATTTTAATGCTCATAAACTTATTCTCCACCGTGTAAAGAGCTAATATAGATTATTGTGATCAAATGGTTTAAAAGGTAAAAGAAATGTACAATCGCTTGAAATGCTTCAATTCTGTCCAGAACGCTCATTATCCGTACTTTATGTTCGTAATTGCATTGTATAATCCAATTCTTTAGAATTTCTAAGATCGTAAACTTATTCTTCATTCTATAAAGAGTTTAAATATAGATTATTGTGATCAAATGACTTAAAACGAATGCACAATCGCTTGCAATGCTCCAACTCTTTCCAGAACGCTTTTTATTTGAATTTTATGTGCGTAATTGCCATGTATAATTCAATAATTTTGAATTTTAAGCTTATAAACTTATTTTTCACTGTATAAAGAGTTTACATATAGACTATTGTGATCAAATGACTTAAAAAAAATGTACAATCACTTGAAATGCTGTCAAGAACGCTCATTATTTGTACTTTATGTGTGAAATTGTCGTGTTTAATCCAATACTTTTGAATTTTTAAGATAATAAACGTATTCTTCATTGTATTAAGAGCTCAAACAAAGATTATTGTGATCAAATGACTTATAACGAATGTACAATCGCTTGAGATGCTCCAGTTCTTTCCAGAACGCTTATTATTTGCACTTTATGTACGTAATTGTCATGTATAATTCAATCCTTTAGAATTTTTAAGTTCAGAAAACTATTCTCCACTTTATAGAGAACTTAAATATATATTATTGTGATCAAATGAACTAAAATGAATGCACAATCGATTGAAATGCTCCAATTCTGTCCAGAACGCTCATTACTTGCCCTTTATGTGGGTAGTGCCATGTATAATCCAATCATTTTGAATTTTTGAGATCCGAAACTTATTCTCCATAGTATAATGAGATTAAATGTAGATAATTGTGATAAAATGATTTAAAACGAATGCACAATCGTATGAAATGCTCCAATTCCGTCCATAACGAAACAAGAATATTGATAATTTGGATCAAATGACGTCGAATGAATCAAGAATCATTATAAATGCTGAATATATGTTCCAAATAAGCTACATTTATACATTATATGCGTATTTTATTACACAATATTTTTAATAAGTAAGATCCGAATTAAATTTTAGACCATATAAAATTATTAAATATAGATTATTATGATCAAATGACATTGAGTGAATCAAGAATCGCTTAAATGTTGAACTGATGCTCCAAATAATCTACATTTATAAATTATATGTATATTTACTTACTTATATTTTGAATATGTAAGATCTGAATTATTTTATAGTTTATACAAAGTGTTTAAATATGAATTATTGTATTTAAATGAAATCGAATGAATCAAGAAACGCTCAAAATATTCAACTCATATTCCAAATAAGTTTCATTTTGACATTATACGCAAATTTCTTTATGTATGATGCAATATTGTGAACAATTAAGATTAGAATTATATTCTATACCGCATAAAGAACTTAGATATAGATTACTATGATGCTCTAAATAAGCTATATTTGTAAATTATATGTATATTTCTATATTTATATCACAATATTTTAAACATTTAAGATCTGAATTATATTCTTAACCATATAAAGTGCTTAAATATCATTATGTTGAAATGACGTCAAATGAATCAAGAATCGTTTAAATACTGAACTGATGCACCGAGTAAGGTACAATTACAAATTTTATGATTTTTTTTATATTGCACTATTTAAAATATGTAAGATTCGAATTATATTTTAGACCATATAATGTGCTTAAATATAGATTATTGGGACCAATTGATGTCGAATGAATCATGAATAACTTAAAATGCACGATATTTTAAATATTGATTAATTAATCTATCTACATTTAAGCTTGACTGATGCCAATGAAATTTATTGCATCCACTTTATAGATGCGACTAACGTTCAATAACATCAACTAAAGCCGATACTAATGAAAATAACTAGCTGTAATATTTTTCTGTTGATCTTAGCACTAAAGTGTTTATTTTTTGTGCATTGAAATATATAGGAAAATATATTTAAAAAATAGAAAATTACAACATCTTTAACCTATTAATGTATATATCATAAACATATTGAAGTAAGAAAGCCAATCTAATCATTAATTAATAAAATAAAAGTTGAAAAAAATGCAAAAAATATCATTTTTAACAATTAATTTTTGTACTGATGCATATCACTTTTAACAACTAATTTAATTTGAAAATAAACAATTTCATAGCATTGGAAAATATACTAATGCAAAAAATAGTTTGAAAATCTAAAATAGAAATTTGCTATCATTAAATTTATTATTTTTTTTAGTATGTATGTAATTTTTTTTGAAAAAAAAAGACCCTCAAACATCCCAATATGTCAATAAATTTTTTAAATTACAAAATAAAATATTATGAGATCTAGAAATATATTTTGAAAATATTCATGAATTATAATTGAAAACGTTTTTTATTAATGAATTTGTTATATTTTATGCGTATGAATATAAAATTTATACCATAATGAATTTTGAAAGATCCTCAAATAATTAAAGATAATGCAATATTTTGTGCCAACTCACATAAATGAAGATGTCCATTTTCTGCTAAAAGGGAGACAAATGGAGAAGGGATGACTATAAAACATCCGGTTTTGTGCATCTCATTAGTCAGATGGAATGTGAAACTTCAATTAAATAACAATATATAGATGCGGAGTGTAGCTATTTATGTTGCAATTCCTCTAGGACTCAATGTGGCATCCATGGAACTTCGCGTGAGTTAGGGAAAAAAAGTCCAATAAATATTCAAATCTCATGGGACCCACCATGCGACTTTTTGAGAGAGGAATTGCTTGTGCGATTTGATCTTCTGCAATTAATGCGCATACTATAAAGAGGGAACAACCAATGTTTTTAATACCCTACCGGCCATCATACCGGTGTTGATGGCGGTAAGCGGTTTTTTCGATTTTACTGGTTTTGTATCGGTTAATACCGGTTAGCAAGTTTTAATAAGGTTCAAATAAATAAACTAGCGCCAGATATCAATAGGCCAAGTTGGCCCAGTGGATAAGGCATACGCATGCCAGAGCGCCCAACCTTGTTCGATTCTCCATGTTAGCATATTAAATTTTTCTATTTCTTCGCTACTGTTTCGTGTATAGGTTGGTGTAGCTGGTCAAACCGGCCGGTTCCATACTGAAAATTTCCGATTTATCCGGTTTATTACCGGTTTTGTCCGGTTCACTGTCAGGCTGATATTTAGGTCTTATCCTACCGGGTCTGGATTCGGTATCTGGTTTTTCTGGTACCGGGTAGGGTATTAAAAACACTGGAAACAACAAAAAATCATGGAAAGTGAAGATGGGGTACACATTTACAACAGTAAAAACAAATCTTAACACTTGAAATCAACAGCTCCAATCTAACCAAATGAAATTAACGACTTGGATAAATCTGAAGGAGTACTGTAGAAAAGCTTCCTCACATTGTATAATTTATTTATAGATAGATAACATACGTTCATTTTGATGGAAAAAAAAAAAAAAACAATGTCATTCATTTTGACTGATACTAATGAAATCAATTGTATGCGCTCTACGGATGAAAATTAACAAGAACATGCTATTATCATTTTTTATTTTTTATTTCTTTTACTTCATTAATTTATAAATATCTATTTTAATATCTGAAATATATTTTATATTTTATGTTTATAACATCTGATCTATACGAATACATCCGTTTAATATCGAACGATATCCATATTCGTATCCCAAAAAAAATATGAAAATATAAATACGGATACAGTTTTACCACTGTCCGATCCGTTTTCATCCCCAGTTGGACTGAACAACAGCCGAAAACGAATCGCTCGATCTCTTTCCCAAGTATGAACTCCATCAACAGCGACTAAATTCGATCCCGCGAAAACATTTTTCTTCGTCGGGTCTTAATCGCGCGCGACAGACAGAGAGAGAGATGATTTTGGCGGTGCTCTTCGCCAACACAGATGGCAACATCCTAATCGAGCGGTTCGTGCTTTTTCCTTTATTCTCTTCTCTTCTACCAATTTCTTCGATCTGGTCAATTCGTCCTCAAAGGCTCGCTAAAATTTGTTCAAGTTTACAACAAAGTACCCGAATTCCGTTTCAATTTTGTTCCTCATCTGGAAAGTTATCTTTTTGGGTCTGTTTTTCCCTTCTCGCTTGTTAGATCTGGATGCGCCATTCGCTCAGACTGAAAAAGATCGTTATTGGTATTTCAGATCAAGCAATCTCTGTAGTTATTGTCTACAGATCTATATTTGCTCAATTTTTAAAATCTCAACTGTTGTATATACATATCTGATCGAAATGAGTAGAAAAAAACTGATGTGACTGAGGTAAAATACTAGTTATGAATGTTGGAATGTTAAATTAAGTATTGAAGTAGGATGTTGATATGATGTAGATTTCATGGCGTTCCAGCTGAGGAGAGATTGCACTGGCGCTCTTTCCTCGTCAAATTAGGCTCCGAGAATCTCAAAGGGGCTAAAAATGAAGAGCTTTTCGTTGCTTCTCACAAGTATGCAGATCTTTTTCCTTGACATGTAAAAATGTAAAATGTTCAGTACTGACCTAATGATACCAGCATACTTCTATATGATGCAAAACCACTTGGGAATAACATTTTTAAGCTGGGTCTAATTGAACCATTCCTCACATTTATTAGGTCATTCATTTTAAATGTGTACATCTTGCGTATAATTTTCAGGTCAGTCTATATTGTATATACTATACTTGGAGATGTATGCATATATGCTGTTGGAAAAGATGAATATGATGAACTTGCTTGTAAGTATGAAGTCTTTACTGTACTCTTTTGTCAGAATTTCTCTTTTTACTTTTCTATCACTATAGAGTAGAAAGTAAAATTCTACATCTAATTAGAATTGTTGTAAAATTTAGGCGCAAAATTATATAAAATAAAAAAGAGTACTAAAAAAAATGAAGTAATTTGCAAGTGAAATCTCATACCTCTATAAAATTAAGATTTCTTTCATAGCATGCATGTCAGGTACAAATCTGTTGTCCAACTTCCTAAGAACAGGCAAATAAATAACACCTATGAGCCCTGAAGCATCTTTGGCTTAGTAAAATTCAGGCTTGTACCTTTTTGTTCATTGTAGTCCCTGTAGTCCCGAAGCTCCCAATTTGGTCCTTAAATTCAGGCCGGTTCCATTTTGTCCCTTAACCTTATCTCTTAGTAAAATAATGGATGAATCCTACCACTGCAGATGTGAAAATACAGGCTCATATCATTTCGACAATGAATTGAATTTTTGTCCTTCAATAAATAATTTAGGGAACCAAAGGATACAGATTGCATTAATTTCGACAATAAATTGAATTTTTGTCCTTAGTACTCATCTGTTGGCCCCCAAAAAACTCTCTGCAGCTTCTGTACTCTTTAATTATTTTCCGAAGTAATAATTATTTTATTTTTGTTCTGTTGATGTACTTATTCAACTGTATCTGACTGTAGTGGGTGAGGTGATATTTGCAATTACATCTGCGGTTAAGGATGTGTGTAAATCTCCTATAACTGAGCGTCACTTTCTTGACCGGTATGGAAAGGTCTGCTTATGTCTTGATGAGATAGTTTGGAAGGTAAGAAACTATTTATGCATGTGCTTTGGAGCCTTAATGTTCTGGCTGGGTATACGAGGGGCAGGCAAGCTGATATTGGGTTATTCTGTATGTTCTAAAGAGATGCCAACACTACATTGGTGGCTGAATTGGTGATGTTCATCCCCAATTTACTGTGTCAGTGGCAGCTATTGCATATGTTTTAAATGGCCCTGACATTGATCACCTGAACTTTGTCTGAGTCAATTGAAACTATTGTAGCAGTGATTCTGTAATTAATTTATTAGCCAGTGAACAGTGATCAAAAGAAAGAAAATTGAAGAGGATTCTAGTTAGGCCGATCTTCTTACATGTTTTGGCACCTTACCACTTTACTAGTCTGCTACCCACCACTTCCAGACGTCACCAACCTTAGCACCTTGTGCCCCCACCGGAGACTTGTATTTTTTTTTTTAATCTCAGTTTTCCTTTCCCAAGCGACCTAAGTTAGCCCTCCCTCAATCTCTTAACATAATCTGTCTGCCTCCTTAACACCTATATTACCAAAGCTGGATACATTATCTATTGCTGATCAGAAAATCATTTCAATGTGTCAATTAAAATTATTATTCTAAGGCTATATGAGAAGGGGGGGATATTGTTGAGGAAAGAGAGGAGAAGATGTTGCATTAGAACAAAGAAAGTAGGGCACCCACCCTGCTATTCCTGTAGATATATGTTAACCCACTGCAGTTGGCTCATTGAATTGCTGTAACAAAAGCATGATTAGTTGGTTAAATGATGGTACTGTTCAATTGACAAGCAGCTATAGTTCAGTGATGCAATTGAACTATAAGAAATTTCATAGAGCTGTTTGAACCTAATATATTAGTTAAGGCACCCGTTTTCTTGTTTTATTGTTCATTTAGTCTTTACTGCATGTCTTCTGAAATGTTATACTGGGGAAAAAACCCTTTTCTTGCTGCACAAATATCATAATATGTCAGTATTAAATTAGACCTGGGAAAAATATAAAACAAAATGATGTCCCCTCCCTTTGCAGTTTGAGGATGAGTATGGTGTGATTTAGGTAGTATTGAAGCAAATGGGTAATTTAAAGGGTAACAAACATAAAACATAAAACACCTTTACTGATTTAGATAGTTCTAATTTTCTAAATATGTTATTTTTTTTTTTTTTATTTTATTTTTTTTTGAAGGGATACCTAGAAAACACAGATAAAGACAGAGTTGGGAGATTGATAAAGTTAAGGCCTCCTCTTGAACCGTGAATCATGCAACAAGGCATCTTGCATCATGCTCAATACTCTACCTGGATCCTTCTAGGATGATGTTCCCTTTTGTTTTCACTTGTTACTGAAGTATTTCACTTTCCTGGATGAGGAAGATTGACAATTGGTCTCTTAACTTGCTGGTTTATGTGTAGTTTTCTCGTTATATTTGTTTTCTAGGTTTTGCTCTTATGTAAAACTAGATGATCGATTTTCCTTCGATTGGCTTTTGTTGAATTTACTCATGTTCGGCTTTGTTATTACAGTGTTGTTTGCAATCTACAGAAGAGTATTTCACTATTGGTTTATAATGACGTCATTTGCGAATTGAAAATCGTTCATCAGTTATCGAATAGTGGTCAATTCAATTATTAAGTACGTTCCAATTTTGTCGTTGGTGGAGCAAATTACAAGTATTTTACTGATGTGAGGTTTTGGTAATTGGTGTCAGTTGTGAACTTACAAAATCGTTGGTCAATTGGTAAATAGTCCTCAATTTAATTATAAAATAGTTCTCTATTTTGTCGCTAATGTAGCAAAATAAGTGAAAAAAAAAATGCAGTTTGTCACATTGCTATATTCAACCAATCATATATTCCAACAGGGTTATAGCTTTACAGGAGCAAATTAAACAAACAAAAATTGTATCATCCTCGGAAGTCAGCGTTCCATTTATAATTGTGAGACCAATTTGTATTTTTCATTCTGCTATATATCCTGTGAGTGTCCTCTGCAGTCTTCTCCAATGGAAGATTATGCATTGCAGTGATTCCAGAACATCTAACACATGCTCCGAAATACACCAAACTTTCCTATTTTCTTTCTCTATAGTTATTTATAAACTTAAATAAAATAATCAAATTAATTAAAGAGATCCTAAGAGGGTGTCTGATTTGGCAATGTTGGTTGATGTGAAGTTCTAAAAACATGCTTTCGGCAATTCCTGAATATGCTGTCATATATCAGATCAAATTGAACGCCAGCTCTCTCTCTATTTAAAATGAAGAATATGTGATCCCCCTCCAGTATCTTGTAATACCTGATTACAAGAAGCAACATATTATTATTATAAAAAAATGCATTAAAATGGAACAAATTTCATGATTGAAATTGAACATATGTTTTGAGGAAACTATGGAGAAAGAAAAAAAATTTAACATTAAGATTGAACATACGTTATATTAACATGTATAAATGTTTAGGTGAGTTGAAACCAAAGAATTTCTCACCTAATAACACAAGTCCAATATTAAAGTTTCATTTGACTTGAATTAACAGAACCTTGTAAACAGTTTTCTTTTGAGAAAAGCCATCAAATATATGTTGCAACACAGTTCTACCAAAGTATCCAATTATTTTAAACAAAAAAAATGAGCATCATTTATTTAATTTAAAATTAGAACTGGACGTTCATTAGGTACTGAGTGATAGGTAAGGCATCATGTTATATTTGTATCAGGCTTCTCACGAATAGGGGTGGCAAAAAAGCTCGTGGCTCGTGGCTCGCTCGAGGTCGATTCGACTTTTATTCGAAATTGGCTCGATTCGTTGGGCTCGAAGCTAATTCGGCTCGCTCGAATTTAACTCGAAATTAGCTCGATATACAATTTTATTAACTAATTTATGATATTTAGTACCTAATTTGATATATAATATATTTATTTCTTACATATGAATACTTATTGTCTTTAAATTCTTATTATAAAATGAATAAAACTTTAGTTTATAATTAAAAGTACAATAAAAACTAATAAATATTAACTAATTTGTCTATTACTTGCTTAAAATATATATATATAATACTAAAAATTCAGCTCGACAGCTCGTTAAGAAACTCGAGGCTAGCTCGATTCGATTCGATAAAACTCGAATTAATTTCAAATCAAGCTTGAGCTAAGGTCAGCTCGCTCGAACTCGATTCGTTGCCAGCCCTACTCACGAATGACAATGACCAAATAACTAATCCATACTTGGGGGTAAAATAGAACATACCAGATACCAGGTTGGAGTGGATGGCAATCTGAATCATGTACCACAAGACAACTTGGATGTTCGACAGGTATACGAGGATGCGTCATAGAAATAGTATTTAGAGCCCCATCATTGTCCTCCCAATCCTCATCCCTATCACCATAAATAATGTAAATGACAACATCACATTTAATATAAACCAACAACAATAGCAATAAACATATTGACACTATTCTTGAGATATCCAATACTTTCTCTTGTTTTCTATTTCTACATTGTGATTTGCATATTTCGTGTCTAATTGGAAAAGCACACAATCCTACATCAAGTGTTCAAAAGTAAACTGAAAAGAAAAAAAATGGAGAACTTAAGTACCTGTAACCCTTATAAGGCAGCGGCAAATAAGCAGGATACCGCCACCGACACATCTGCATGACCCTAATAAGCAACAATGGGTGAGTACCAGCAAAACTAGATGGTACTGTTACCCCCCTAATCCGCCTTGTCATTTTAGTCGCATAACTAAAATAAAAGGTGTTCTTAAAAGTCTGCAGCCCTGCATTAATCTTAATGGATCCTTGAATTGTCAGATCTGGAAGGATCCAATCCCCAGTGGCAAATGGCCCAGTGTTGCATAAAAGTAAATCTGCCAGGCCCGACAACCCGGTATTGCGCCAGCTCATGTGGAAGTGGTCAAACCCAAAATTGTAGTAATTTTTGAGCCATGCTATGTCAAGCCAATCATAGATTGTCGCACCTAAACGGCACAATTGAAGGAGACAAATTGGTTTGAGCGATCTTCCATCTTCAGGTCTGAGTTCAATTTTGCAGAAGTAAGGAATTAATAATTGAGAGTATTTCGTCTGTACTGAAGATAATATAGGAAGTACATAAACTGTGATATGTAAGACCTATAAATGTGAGAATATTTCATTCGTGCTGGTTTTTGTGCTTTTGCTCTTTCATTGTTTGTTTATTTGATCAGCTCACATACTGCAATCCTAGAAATAAAATTGTGGGCATCCAATTCTTCAGTTTTTTATTTAACTCATTTTGCCTACCACTTCAAAATGTTATCTTGATATCATATTACCCTTTAAAATCCTTAATTAATTTCTACTAGTTTATCAAAAATAAAAGTGAAGTACCTCATCCCATCAAAGTATGTTCTAGTTGTTCCATTGAGAGCACCAGATAAGCCAGTAAGACTTAAGATCCAATCCTCTGAAGTGTTATCATAGCCAGCAAATTCCTGCCAATTGAAATAAGAGGGGATTTACAACTTTTATATTCTTGTGGAAGTCATTAATTGAAATTGAAAAAAAAAACAATTTAACATATGTGCAGAAGATTTGCTTGTGAAACACCGGAAAATAATCCCCTATGCCCTTCATGACATAAAAGAAGTACCCAATACTATCTGAGATTACTTTTTAATATGTGTCGATGAAGAAAAAAGAAATTACTGTTTTAGCATCCGTTGTAATATATTAGGGAGAAAGAAGTATACAAAAGAAAATTCATGTTGTTTGGCAAAGGTGTATCACAATGTACAAATAAATTTTTGCAAATAAATTTTTGCAAAATTGACATTAATAAAGAACCAACCTTATCATGAAGCATTTGTTGCAATACCCTTACTACTTGTGCCCCGGCGGAGTGGCCTACAAAATGTACCGGATGGTCCTCGTCCCACTCAGGATAATGCCCTAAAAGTTTGCAATTTAGATGTCATTTAAGAATTCAATGAAGTACCCAAAAGAAGTACTAAAAACAACAGATTTCCAGGAAAAGATCTTACCTTTCTCATAAATTCTTCCAAAGCGGGAATGCCCATAAATATTACTGTGCTCTTCTCCATAATCTACTCTCCCGCCTTTCAAATAGTAGAACAATTCTCTCGCTCTATAAAATTTTCAGACAATTCTTTAAAATATAACCCTTAAAAATAAAACAAAAAAATTGTTCAGTTTTTATAACGATCTTGCTAATAATTTTCCGTAAGCAATTTGATCCTATACCTTTTAATGATGGAAAAACTCTCTATCTCGGTAAAGTTTTCAGATTAGCAATCGGAAATTACAAACTTGTTTTTTACTATTAAAATTTTTAAATGTACCTGTCATGAATGCTTGTAAGAGAGCCCAAGTCTGGTACAAGCACAAACTCATCTTTCTTCTCTGCCCCAGCAAAATAGGACAGCCCACCAAGCCTCTAATCAACAAAACAAAAACAAATAAGTAGAAGCAATAAATTACGAGAGATAAAGATAGATAGAGAGGTGGGTTTCTTACCCCTTTGCCAAAGCCAAAGATGCCATGAACTAGAACAATAGGCGGTATCGATTTGGTACCAGAAGAGGCATTCCCTTCCCTCAGTTCATAAATCGATTCTCTGATTCTCGTTTCTTCATTGGTATAACTGGGTCTGGTTAAACCAATTAAAGACTGAGAAAGGTCCGCTGCGACAGCAGTGCTGAAAATGTAGAACCCAAAAAGCATATGAATAATGGAGCTTAGAAAGAGCTCACAACCGAGCAGTAACCCCTTTGAAAGACCAATCATGGTAGAAGTTATCAGTGGTAGAGGAGGTCAACGAGCACTATGTTATAGCTAATCTGCTAATATATGAAGAAGCTTGGAGAGAGATTGAAGAGAACTCTCTCACGCTCTCTGTCTTCTTAGTTTTTCCTGGCGAGTAGCGAGGAAGATGAAGACCCTTTTTTTTGTATTTTTAAAAGGAAGATGAAGACTTGTTTTCTAGTCAGAAAGAAAGATGTTGAATTTCTAATTAGTTTCTTGAAGCATTTGGCAATCATACCCTCTTTCTATTAAAAATTTTACCCCATGCCCTCCGAGCTTCCAGAAGTTCATAATTGTTGCTGACTTTGGTGCTGCTGGGGCGAATTGCATGCATATCCTTCGAATTATCATATTTTGACATTCCGATTTTTTTAACTACAAAATGTCACACAGAATTAGTTTGGATGAGATTCCTGTATAGTAGTGGAGACATTGTTTCAGAATTGACACTATTTATTGTATATACTTATATATATTTATAAGGATCTTTTGAATGTGTCAACAAACTTCTAGTTAGATGTTGCAATATAATTTCTAAGATATATAATAATAATACTTTTTTTTTTTATTTCTTGCACTATTTATGACTCGAGCCCATTCATCATGGATGAAGCGAGAACAATGACAGGCATTGTCTTTTATTTATTAGTAGTACATGGTAGTGCTTCTACATCACGAATAGGTGAATATTGAATTATATTTGTAGCTTGATCATCAGAGTTAGTACAAACAAACCATCCTAAAAATTTGGAATATATCCTTTAAAAATAGTTATGTTCTTCTGACTTTTGACTTTGCAAATTTTGTCTAACATCAAACAGCAAGCCGATGTAGTAATTTATTTCTGTAACTAAGCACAATCTTATTAGAGTTAAGATACAATTCATATATTAAAGTCATGATCAATAAATCATGATATTATATAAAATTAAGGGCTGAGTAAGTAGCATGGAACATTATTTTCGTATTTAAATGCCTTCACAATTATTTTTTACAGCTGCTGAAGAAAATTCTGGACAAATTTATATGCATTGACACAATGTTGTGCAATGACTTAATAATTAATATTTAATCGTGCATCGACATAAATAATTAAGTGTGTCGTTTAGCCTAGGAAATTCGGAAGATGTGTTCAAAATATGAAAGTAGGCATGGACAATTTGTTAAAATATGTTTTGACTTAGTCAAAACCTCGTCAACTGTTGTATTTTAATTGAAATTAATCAAACATGTGTTAGCATAGTGTATATATCGACAGAAAAAATAAAAGAAAATAAAATAATGTGTATTGTATAGGATGCGTAAAATATTTATAAGAAGTATTTTAGGAGGTAAGTTTATGAAAGATGGTGTTTACTGGGTGATAAATATAAAACGATATATTATATATTTCGAAAACTGAATTTAGTGATGATGTATTAGTTTTTTTCTGGATGAAGTGAACGTTATCCGTCTGAGAAATTTATTATTATTATTATTATTTTTTGAATAATCCGTCTGAGAATTACTAGAACCTTCCAAGGTCAGAAAGAGCATTCCAGCTAAGGACGTTATGGAGGCAAATATGCAAATATCCTTTTTTTATTAAATGATCGATGGGGCACTTTCCTTTCGCCACAAAAAACGTATAATTTGCGTCAATCCATAGAATTGGACACCGTGTGGGCCTTTGTGAAATCCAAATTCAGTGTGATCAGACCACTACAGTGTGGCGAGTCACTGATACATGGGATAGAGACCCATTAGTAATTTTGATGTTGGAACTGTTATACAATAGTATGGTAGGACATTTTTAGTCCCAGGAGATCCGGTATTGACCTTGATCCTCTGCAGTGTCAAGTGAAATGGAAACTTTCTCATATTTAAACCCCTTGGATTAATTGAAATGTTCTCCGTTATTGGTTTGAAATATAATTTATACATTAGTATTTCTTAATTATTGGTTTATTATTGACTATAGATTAAGTTACTTTGTTTGACAAAATAAATATACAGCGACGAAATTGACAACTACATCTTAACAAGTTACTAGTCTTATGTTTAAAATGTTGACGGAAAAACCTTATGTTTTCACACATTTTAATAGCATATTGTAAATAGATCCAAACTATTTTTTTGTTGGACGTTTCAAATTTTCATACTATGTTGTTATTTTTAATACGAGAGATGAAATCTGCAAAAGTATTTAAAAAAAGCAATGATGCAATTTACAAAAAACAAATCATCTTTTGGGAAATAAATTTATTAAAATTTATTATTTCAATGTTTCTCGACTTTCACCTTTTTCGAAAACATTTTACAAGTCTATAGACTATGACACTCACTTAAGCTCTTTGTTTAGAAATAAAAATAATAATAAGTAAAGTTGTGTTTGGATCAACTAGGATGCATTATTAAAATATTATTCCTAATTGATTGAGAATCAATTTGTTTGGATCAAGAATATTTTTTTTATAAATATTATTGAATTCATAATAAATTTGTAATACGAATTTCTTTGGAATTTTTTTAATCATGATTAAAATTTTATTTCGAGTAACCTTTTTAATCAATGAATATTTTATATTAAAATCGCCATTGCATATGAAATATTACATACGCTAGAACATTTTTGAATAATCTTATTGAAGAATTTTATTTCAAATTTAAACTGACGTTAACAACAAATTAAAATATTTCATATGGTACTTGTATAGTTGTATTCACTTCAAAATGGACACCGTCCATGTTTGAGGAAAATGGAGACAAATCACCTTTTTGTACATGGCCAAAGTTGACACTTGACAATTCTCAGAATCTACATTGATGTCATTATCTCAACATGACTTAACACGTGGCTGTAGACGGACCATGGTTTTTTTTTTTTTTTTTTTTTTTTTTTTTTAGATTCGAATAATTTTTCTTGCTCTCCTGCAAACTCTAATACGATCTTATTGGAATGGAAATATCCAGAACTACAGGGTTAAGATGCAAACCTACCCAAGAAAGAACAGAAATGTAACAAGAGGCGCGATTATTCAAAAATAAAAAAAAAGAGGGCCGGGAAAAGTATGACATGTTTTTTTTTTTTCCCTGTCATTAATAAAAAAATATATATGCATTTGGAGTACTCGCGTAGGATCTTTTTTTCCTTCTAAAATATTTTTCTTTAATTTTTGATAATGTATTATGCGTAAAAACTTTCAATATATGTATAAAGCTATAATAAAACTTTTAGATATTTAATTTCCAACTAATTAATTTTCTTTCCGATTCCACCACCCTTTTCCAGAACTCTCTAAATTTATTCTACAAGAAATCAATTATTAAAAAGAATTTCTTTTTAGAAAATAAATTTTTTTTGCTTGCAGCGCGTGGTTATATCCACTCTCTATGCGATATCGAATGATACCTGGGTAAAACGTTTCAAATATTGTTAGATAGGCTCTATATATCATTTTCTAAAAAAAGAAAATTGAAATTCGCCCAATTTTTCTTTACCAAAAAAATAAAAAAAAAGATTGTGCATAAGTTTTACCAACCATTAAAACTTGTTGGACACGCGGAGATTTAACAAGTGGTGGTCAATTGGGGGTGGCCAGTCGTATTTGACCGTTTGTTACTTTTCTAATGGGGGTCATATTTGCATCTTTCTGTATAAAAAAAACAAAGATGTCAGACCATTTAAAATGTCAATATTTTTATTCCCACCTAAAAGCGTTTTTTGCGTATATATCTATATATTATAAATTATAAGCAAGTAGGTTAGCTGACTAGATCTTTCTTATTCATTGGTTTGCCCCAAATTTAAAACGTGTCCGTCATGAATTTGAACCTTGTTTATTAGTCAAGCATTTTGTTTTAGTCAGAAGGTGCACGTCTTCACTTTCTCTTGGGGAAAAATAGAATTGCGGAAGCTCTCTATCCATAACTCCACATTTCTTCAATAAATTAAAAAGGTGCAACAAATTCATGGTACTAATAGAATTCAAAACAAACTTCAACTAACTATTAGATGAAGCCCGTGACCTGGAAATTCAAAGAGGTAAAGCTTCTAACTTTAGTTTGTTAGAATTAAAATAACAAAAACAAACACATCAGAAAAATAGTCAATTATATATTTACAAACCTTATCGATTCCTATTCGAACAAACATGAAATAATATAATCCCGTACATATACCCAAACGAAGGAATGTAAATAACATTTAACGATTGATTTTTTTTAAAAAAAATTAACTTTTAGTTATAAAATTTAGATACTTAAAACAGAGGCATCAATAAAATGGAGATATCTGTTTTCATTGACTTTGTGTTTTGCAGTGGAATAACATTTTTCAAAAGAATTGTAACTTGGTAGCCTCTATCAAGTTTTATATCTAAAAAAAAACATTTTTCCAAAGAATAAATTGGTTGCTTTTAAAAAGTTCGTATAGCTTGTTTAAAAAATTATTTAAATTAAAATTACTTATGAACTAAAATATGATTAGAATGCATAGATATTTTACACACGTGTTATGATATTTTCTTGTTGTCATGAGCATGAGCTATTAAATAATTTTACGTCTTCAACATTTAAAACTTTTTTTGGGAACTTTTTCATAAAATGGCTTCAGGCAGGTACAAGTTGGAGATGCACGAAATAATAAAAACACTAACACACACATATAAAATTTCAAGAGAGAATCATAAAGTGCATTTAATAGGCACAAGTTGGAGATACACGAAATAAAAACACTAACACACATATAAAAATTTCAAGAGAGAATCATAAAGTGCATTTAATATACATCTGAAGGTATTTTTACATATAAGAAATCAGTGAGTCAAACTGACACCGTCCGTCGGAAGAGAGTATATCATTCACAAAAATTTAATTGTATACGATGAATAAGATGACATGACATGCCGACCGTTTGAAGAAATTACAGATTTAACTATTTATATAGAATATCTATTATTTATTATTAACTATAAAAACTAACAATTTTGAACGAATAAAAATCTAGTCAGTACCAAGGTTCCTTCTATAAATTATAATTGCATCCTTCAATCCTAACTAGCGTTGTATACGCGCTTCGCGCGTGAGGTGTTATTGATGTCTGGTCAATTAAGTTTGGAGGTGGGAAAGGGAAAAATAATACACGAAGGGATGAACTTGATTAACATGATACATCTATCGATGAATATCATTTAAATTATGTAAGGAAGTGCAAAAAACAGCTACACAAGTACAAAGAAACCCCTTTGCATTGATATCAACATCGGTAACTGTGCAGATGCTGACACCAAAGGCAACCACTATCACAGACAATATCACTCTTGTTGTGTAGTGTTTGCTATGCAGTATCCACTCCATCAAGCAAACAACTGGTATCATACTCAATTTCGAGATCTACATTATTCCAAGTTTCCAACCAATAAAAAAAATTATCAGAAACAGAGCTAAAAAGAATCACGTGATGGATTTCAAAAAAAAGTTCATGAAGGGCATCAAACTTTATATTAGCTTGTAATTTACAGTCTTTTTCCATGGTCATGTGTTTTCCTTAAGAAGATTTCACTGGTCAATAGTTGAAAGATCAAGCCAGGGTAATAATTTCAAGATTTACATTTTCTAAACCATTGAAAAGCAAAGTAATGGTGAAGTTCCTAAAGCCCTTTGAAGCTAACAAAAATTGGTCTTTAAGTTGTAATTAATTATGAATTAAAGATATTGACCTGATAAAATCCAACAGAATTAAGCATGAGGCTGAGGTTCATTCCGGTGATTGACATATTAGCCACAATGGAGAACCATACTAATTCCCACAAAGGGACATACTTTGATACAGAGTAGCCAGTGGCATTTGAGATCCAACCCACCAAGGCAGTCACCGTAAAATGGAATCCCGTAAGTGTTGTTGCTGAAAATATTACTATAATTAGTAAACCAAAATCCAGAGGAGAGAAATCTAATTGGTAGAAAGAATATAAATAACAGTATCTATAAATTGATTGCTTAATTAATCAATACCCATCTCAAATCAGTCCAAATAACTTTAATCAAACTTCTAATTTCATACCCATGCATTTCAGGAAAAGAAATTGGTATAAATAAATGAACCCATTTAAGAATTGAGTTGAAGTCATCTGGTTTTTACAAATAAAGACCAGCAAACAAAACCAAATTCAACTCCGAGAAATAACTGAAACTCACCATGATCCATGAATACATGCATGATTCCAGTAACATGTGTTCAAAATCTGCCTAGTTGATTTGTTCATATTGACTATTAAAATGCCACTATTTATATTGCTAAACAGCTATATTTATATTTAAAAAATATTTTTCTTTAAAGCCCTTCTAAAATTTTTCTCGTGTGTAAGAGCTTTTGTAATTATATTATGATATTCGTGTGTTGTCAAAAGTATAATAGCAGGCACTGTTACTTCAAGCAAAAGACATGGAAGAAATACTTAATAAAAGTAAACCACTTCTTTGTCTTGAAAAAGAAAAAAGTGGAAAAAGGTTATGACCTGATATGCCTGAACCGCTGTTAGAATAAGGGCTCCCGTTAGCAAGAAACTATCCAAGAAAAAAAAAAGAAGACGACTCCTGTATGCCTTGTCGCCGTGTAATGAAATTGGATCCAACACCACTGGTTCTGTTGAGACTCCTGACAACATATTGAAAATAAATTTCTATAACAAAGCTTCTGGAACAAAGTATATGCAACAGTATTATATAGAAAACTTTTCATAAACACCTAAAACCAAAGATCAATCAAACAACCTCGAAAACAAAAAAAAATATAAATAAATAAGATGAAGTAGATAAGGAAACCATATTGCAGTACCTAACAGCGATGTTGTTGTTCCCATACAAAGAAACACAAAGAAGTCCCTTTTATTCCTTGCAGTTCCATGATAAAGTTCAATATTAAAAAAGAAACAATATTAAACATGAAAAAGGGAAATCTTATATCATTGCTGCAAATAGTATTACCTTTCCAACACAATTAGAGATCCATGGACATTGTTGGTCGAACTGTTTCGCACAGCGTTTGCATGTCGGACAGTGCTTGGGCCTTAAAGGTCGTATGATCTGATAGAGAAAATAACATTAATAACATAAGAGAAAATGTTCTAGAGTACTGGTGTCAAGCCTAAAGGATCAGTAATAAGTTTAAAAAAAAAATACAAACAAAGACCAAAAAGGATCCAATAAATTATTCCAGAATTCCGAGTTCTGGTACAACAGTACTCCATGACTACTACAAAAACATATGCTACGACAACTTAGTACAACTTTCCTATTGTTGATCTTTTCGTCCTATACATTTTTTGCAACTCGTAGGACATCATCACATTTTTACAAAAAATTACTAATTTTTTTTAAAGGAGGCACTTATAAATTATAAATGAAGAATATATAGAAAAGTAATACCTTTGAAAAGAAGCACACAACCCTCCACCCTCATTCTGCAAACACTCATTTCTGTTTTTGAATCAGTTAAATGAAACTATTTTAGTAACATCAAAATTTTCCATTTCTCTCTCAAAAACAGAAATGATTTCTTAAATAGTTTCATTTAGCAAAATATTGTTTACATAAAAAATAAAGTTAGCATTTATAGCCAATATACTTAATTCTTCGTTGCCTTTATAAGTTAGGTACCAGTATAGCATCAATTAATGGCCCAATTAGATCATAATTAAAAAAGCAATTTAGGTATTTTAAACCTCCAATTAGAATACAACTAAACAACTGAGGGACATTTTAGACCATGTTATCTAAACAATATATAGCTTGCATATGTTACTGTGTTGACTTCTTATCATACTTGTACCCCAGAATTGAATAGCCAAGACAACTCACCTACATGCTCCATATAACATCGCATGAGTTCTGGATTGACTTTTAGCTTGCATGTTCGTCGTTCTGACACATGGGAAGAAAAATACATCCTTGAAGGTGAAAATCTTAGCTCATGTACTGATGTACATCCTTGAATATCTCTAGTGGTCCCTGCCATAAAAAAAAAAAAAAGATTTGTATATTTAGGACTACCTCTGGAATAAATGGTTTGATAAAAAGAGAACAATATTCATGTTTTTAGCTATTGGAAATCTCAATCTCAGTAGTCAGAACTATATATGGTTAGTTGAGGTCAATTGAAGCAAAGTTTAGCTTAAACTGAAATTCACTTTGCACATGCATTTTAAAAATTGAGGTTATATAGAGAAATGAAAAAAACATATTAGTACTTTATTAACTGAATCTCATCCGGAAAGATTCATCAGCATCATTATACATACTGAAAGGAAAAAAAAATATGAAAAGTATTGATATAGAAAATATGACATAGGTAATAATTTTAGCAATTGCGCCAAGCCCATTGTTCAATTAGAAAAAAATAAAATTAAGCCCATTGCTGATACATAAGACCTTTAGTGCATTTAAAACAAAGTATATATACTATGAATGAGTAAAAAGGGCAAAATAGTAAACATGAAAAGTATGACAACTAAAAATTAAATAACATTTGACCTTCGCATTACTAATATATCAAGAAGAAGAAATTAATGTACTGCCATGAGCTCCATCATCCATAGCCAATTCGCACAAACCTAATATAAGACCAAAAAAAAAAATATCAAATACAATTATTGGACAGTACTATTGAATTAACATATTAAAAAGCACTAACAACTTGTCATTGAATCCAAAGTGCGTAACAGGCTTATAAAATGAAAAGACAAAATGTCATAAATTATATCTTTACATGAGCTATAAATATTTGAGTGCCCAGGCATCATTTATTAATATATGAGCTTTAATGTCTCTTCAACATCTATCCATATACATTGAATTTTTTAATGTCATAACTCATAACAGACTCAAATTCAGTATAGCTGAAATTCAGGATGCTATTATTGTTTCTTACCAAATTCACAACTGCGTCACGTTCTTATGACAACAGGCGCTTTGTTAAATCCTACATTTACTTCTTAATTCTCTCAGATAGCAATGTTGAATTGAATGCCTAATAGAGATCGAACAAAGCAATAAATGTTCATAAGACATATCCATTAACAAAGCAATCATAATGAAGGCTGATACAATACAACAGAGGACCTGTACCAGTATAGTAAAGTTGTACATATTTAGCATTGATATATGCCAGTTTGGTTTCTTATCTGTCTTAAATCTCATTCAAGCACTGATCAGAAGTTCTGGCAGAAAGTTAAAAGCTCAAATGAAAAGAAATAAAAGTACAAAATTGAAGAACCAGAACATAGCAGCTGGGATGCCAAACTTCTAATTGAGAGTAAATTTCAAGTTAACACTTTGAAAATAAAGGAATCTAACAATAAGATAACAATTTAATTAGAAAATAAAAGAAAACACATGCTCATTAGTAATTAGATACCAGAGAATAACAAAAACCACAGATAATGTAGAGTTATGGTTAAAAAAGAAAGTCATTAATAAATAAATGAATATTAATCATACCAATTGATTCTGATCACAAGCAATAGTTAACAGAAAAGAAAAGGACGGAGGGAGTGCGAGGAAAATGTTATACCAGCAAAGGCAACAACTGTGAGTACATTCCCTATTTTCGATGCTGTCTTGACACTGTTCTTGTATGATCTGAACTTCTTCAGTGCTGGATCCTCTTCGAGGAGCTGTCAGAAAGGCAAAAATGAATCAGATTGCAGGTCGCCAATATAAAAATAAGAAGTTTCTGACATTAATAGGCAGAAGAAAGGGATCATGTGATCTAAACTATTGTTCGAGCAAGACCTGTATAAATAACTTAAAACACGCACCCACCATAAGCTAAGATTTTCAGATAAATAATAACAATAAGTATTGGATAGGAGCCGCATTACATGACATACTAAGTTTTAAGATTAAATCAAATGGGGGTAAAATATCAAATAATGAAATGGTATAGCTAAGCCGACCACATCAAAGAAAAGGGAATAAAGTATCCACAATCTATCAGTCAGATGCTCATTCGTGGACCCCACAATTGTCAGCACAGAGGCTAGAGCATTGAGATTAGAGAGAAGAACCGGGACTGGCCAAAGCATGGAGGTTGAGAGCAAACTGAAAGGAAACCTTCAGCAAAAAAAAAAAAAAAAGGAAAAAAAGGAAAAAATAATAACAGATGAGAAGAGAAACTCTTAGAAATTAAGGGGTGCAGAAGAAACATATGGCCTTCCTTGAATTGAAAAAAAAATTCAAAAGGATCAAAAGCACTTACTGGAAAACGGCAACAACAAATCGATGCTGAAATCAAAGCGAGCTCGGCTACCATATGTTTGTTTGCGAGACTGAGCACTCAGTCCTCTTTCGCCTCCAAGCTTGGCATCGGCGCCTCTCTCTAATCTATTTGTCCTTTTGATTTGCGAGACTGAGCACTCCAAGCTTGGCATCGGCGCCTCTGAGACTGAGCACGATGGCGAAAGAGGTGTCTCCGCCCCAGCGCAGCCGCAGGAGGTGGCAGAGGAGAGGAGAGACTCGACGCAACTCGCGATCTCTTGGTCAGGCACCATGGCGAGGGAAAAGGGAGAGAAGAAATTGGAACTCGCGATCTGTCTCTCTAAAGAGAGGAGACGCAAATCAAAAGGACAAATAGACGGTTGAGATCGAATCCATCAAAAACAACGGAACTAACGAAGACTGATGCGGAGATAGCGAGGTAGAGTGCGCTGACGTCATAGAGTTCCTGTAGAAATTGTACCTCACATTATAGTATTTTTAGATAGATTGCAATCGTAAGTCGTAACAACTCCAAGAGTCGTAGGCAAGTACAATTATTCACTGTACACAGCAAAAACCATAACAGGCTTCAAAAACTGAAATTCTTGCTTTAAAGCAATGCTTTTAAATTTTAATACAGCTAGGTCACAGTCCCATCGGTTTTTATTAGTTTTTACAACGGTAAATTTCTTCGATTCGAAGCCTCCAATCAAGCGACCTAGAATAACTTCGATAAGCCTAAAATTGGAATATCCTAAGTACCATCCCTTAAGATGACATCCTGCCATCTTACGGGGCTCTCTTGCGCTAGAGTCTGGTAGGCCCATTAACAAAATCACGTGAGATGCACGGGATCGATATTTAGTAAATCATTTCCGTAAAATCTCTCTCTCTCTTTCGATCAGATCAAAGATCAAGCCTCTCTCTACGGAGCTCCTCTCTCTACGGAGCCTCTCTACTGCGAGCGCGTTTTCTTCCTCTCTCTTTCAGTTGAGTCTATCCCTATCTCGATCAAATCTGATCACAAAATCATAATCGTTTTGACATTTTTCAATTCCGTTATTTAATTTATGGTTTTGGTGTTTTGGTTTCTCGATCAGATCATATTTCAAGCATTATGCGACGCATTTGGTATAAACTCTCCATCAGGTTAGTTTATCTCTATCTTGATCAGATTAGATCACAAAATCTTCATCCCTTTTGCAATTTCGCATTTCGCTGTTTGATTTTTGGTTTTGGCATGTTCAGTTATTGATCAGATCAGAATTTAAGACTCGTTTTGACATTTAAGTGACTAATTTGACATCAATCCTCAATCTGGTTAGTATATCCCTATCTCGAAATTCTTAATCGCTTTCATATCTTTCAATTTTGCTATTTAATTTGTACTTTTGTTGTGTTCAATTGTTGATCAGATCGGATTTGAAACCGTTTTGGCATTTAAGCTATGCATTTAGCGTCAAATAGATCGTTTCTTGAAGGTACCGATCTTAATTCCATTGTATTTTGGTTTGAAATTGAAAATAGGTTCAGATGCCTTCTAGTGTTTCAAATTTGTGTGAAAATCAATTATCTAATGTTGAAGAAATGATTTATCAGATTAGAATTATAAATGATGAATTGTATAATAGTTTTTGCTGCATATCATAATGTGATTACTTATATTCCAATTGTAAATGTTGATTTACTACATTATTATAAACATTGATGCTGATTAATTTTGATAATTCACTAGAAAAATTTTTACATTTGCTAGCCATCAACAGAACAACATTTATGTCATTTTGATTATGTATTTACATTAAAGGTTATAAACAGTCATGTTTAATTTGTATACATGAAGTATATAATTGGATATAAAGGAGTGCATAATTTGTATATAGGGATTAACTATTAATGTACTAAAAGTTAATTTGTATATAGGGATTATATAATTTGATACAAGGGAGTGTATAATTTGTATATAAGGATTAACTATTAGTGTAATAAAAGTTAATTTGTATATAGGGAGTATATAATTTGATACAAGTGAGTGTATAATTTGTATATAGGGATTAACTATTAATGTAATAAAAGTTAATTTGTATATAGGGAGTATATAATTTGATACAAGGGAGTGTATAATTTGTACATAGGGATTAACTAAAAGTTAATTTGTATATAGGGAGTATATAATTTGATATAAGGGAGTATGTAATTTGTATATAGGGATTAACTATTAATTTACTAAAATTGAATCACGTGTTACATTATGGGTCCAATTATTCGTATAAGGGAGCATATATTTTAGATCAAGGGAGTAAGAACTGAGTTAGTAAGAGTTTAAATTCATGTCACTGAAAATATAAATTTCATTCTTAATAGGGTTATTAGTAATTAGTTATTTTTATATCTGTTTGTTACAAGTGTAATTATCTTAGAATAAAAGAGTACATATATTTTGTAATAGAATATATATTAGAATGATGAATTATTAGTTACTTTTGTTTCTATCAAGTTCATTTTTTTTTCTGTAACAGTGCATGTTTATATTTGTTTGTTGAAAGGATAGTTATCTTAAAATAAAAGAGTAAATTATATACTATAATGGAGTAAATATATTGTAAAAGAGTATATATTATAAGGCAGTATGTAATCAAGGAGTTTATATCCGCTATGTTTGTTTTTATGTGTACTTAATTTCAATTAATGGAGTAAATACTTATGCAATGGGAGTATATACTAAATGTATTTCTTCTTTTGTTTTGTTTTATTTTATTTATTTTTTTTGAATTTCAGGTGCTGTCATATATCTTAATGGTTGTCAAAAAAATAAAAAAGTAAGGAGTATATATTCACCAACGGAGATGTTAAAAAATATTGATTAAGGAATACATATTTAAGTATGGTTGGGGCAAAATATATATTCACTACTGTGAACTCTAATGATGGGATTTACATAAAAGATTATATATTCTCTATTGTTAGGTAAAATATATTGATTAAGGAAGTAACTTACGATACTCTTGTTATCAAGTAATTTATGTTTAGGAGTATGTGCAGTGTTAAATACATTAATTAAGAGAGTTTATATTCTTTTACAGATTGATGTTAGCGATACTAAGCACGTGGTTGCTTGTTGTTTGCTTGTAGACTCTACAAATGAAGTGCAGCCTAAGTTTTGCAAAATGTCAGAATGTATTCTCCATGACTGAGATGATTGATGCTTTATCTGATAGTTGCAACAACGGTGGACTAATGTTGTTTGTGAATTTGATTTGCACAGGTTGTGTGTTGAAATTAGTTACAATGTTACTATTAACTTTGTTAGGATGTGTTGATGTCTTGAACAATTATTTGTGTCAAATGTATATTGCTTAGTTTGATGCTTTGAACAACCGTTGATGTTTGTATCAAATGTTTGTCAAATGAAAGTTGTTTTGGTTAAAATAAATACTCCCTTAGTTATATTATTTTATCAACTCGTGCATTTTTATATGAACAATTACAACATATCAATTATGTACTCTATTATAAAATTTGTTAGGACTTCTATTTGTTGTTTGTGTATATAACTACTTTATAATGAATGCTTTTTAATCTCTTCTGAATAAATATATACTTCCTTATTTTTTAAATTTACTCCATAATGAACAATTAAATACTCCCTGTCTGAGCGGATACTAACTGTCGTTTGTATATATACTATATATAAGTACTCTACAATGAATGTTTATTTCATCCCTTCTGAAGAAATATATACTCCCTTATTCTATAACTTTACTCCAGCACAGTGGTGATGTCAGCAACCTAAAAGCATGTGATGACGTCAGAAATGAGCGTGGTGACGTCAGAAATTCGCTATATGTCTAACGATGGTGCAGATTACAGCGCACAGGTCCATCATTCAGCCCATAATCACACCCGCTTGGTTTATTGGGATGGCAGGATGTCAAAATGTTAGGATGTCCCATATCAGGACTGCCTAAAATTTATATTATTTTATGGGCTGTTTAAAGTCGAAACGCTAGGCCTTTTAAAGCCCACACAAATACTGAATTCCCACTTAGTTTTTTTTCCTTTTTTTGTTGTCAGTGAAAGCCCAGACAATGAGACAATTCATGAAAAGTCATTTTCGGTCTCGAAAATTCTTCTTCTCTTTATTTCATTTTTTACTTTTTTGAACTTCACGATAATTAATAAGTTTTACTCCCAATGCACCCATGCTGTTTGGACTTTAGAGAAAAATATCCAAGCTACCCTTCAGCAACTATAACAATTTAAAGCACACTTCCCAAAATACTAACAGGCAGTCATCGGTAGCCTTAAAAAAAAAAGATTTTTTTTGTGATGAATTCATATCTTAATATTAAAAATCTAATTAAATAAATCTATTTTAAAATAAAAGTATTGCTAAATATATCACAAGCATTAATTTAATACTGCAGATATACAAATGCAGACGCCTATGTGGCTATGTCGCAGTTTAAACACGAATCCGCATCCTCTGGACTGCGGTTTGGGTGGTCTTCGGTGGTCTTCCTTAAATCAGAGCCGTCTGATTTAATCTCAACGGCTATAAGGGAGCCCCGTGAATAGTACCAGATTGATAGGTCCGAAAAAATTCAACCGTTCTGATCAAATCGGACGGCTCGGATCAAAGAAGACCACTGGACTTCTTCTAAAGAAGTCCAGAGGATTCGGTTCCGTTTAAACACTGCCAACCGCCGCCATGGACCCATTGCAATGTTCGAATGAATGGCATTAATGCTATTTTTATGAAGTACAGAGGTAAAGTATTAAGCCATCATAAAGTAGACGTTACATTTTTGAACATTCCAATCCCGACAATCCAACAAGCATAATATTTTAACTAGACCAAGCTCACCATTCAACTCATACACCTATAGGACATAAATTTCTGCTTTCCGTTTTACTAGGCTTTGTTTATTGGAGCTCATAACATTTAACGTATACCCATGTCCAAACAAATTTCAATAACAAAACGAACGCATTCTATATTACTTCCGTTTAGATTCGGTCCATATTTATATCGAAAACCATAATTGCTTCTTTCGCCTCGGTCTGTTCAGGTCCATGCAATATACCAAAGACCAAGTTCAGAGAGCCATCTTTAATTCAAATCGATGAGAAAATTAGATCTGTCCTTTGTAGTTTGTTCGTTTCTCAGTTCAACTCTTCTTAAACCTCTTCCTTCCCATTTGCTTAATCAGATCTACTAACGGAAAGAGAGAAACCAGAGCTAGAGCGAGGAGAGCTCTTGAGAGACAATGGCTGAGGTGGTGATGGTGCCAAACGGGTCACACGGGTACGAAGAGAAACCAGGGAGCATGGAATTGAAGAGAGAGAAGGGAAATAGAGAGGAAGAGAGACAGAACCAGATCTCTCTATTGGCAGTTTTTGTTTCGGCTGTGCGGAAGTCGGTGGTGGCATGTCGAATGGATGGGGAAGATGGAGAGGATGGGATTCATGGGATGGAAATTGGGTGGCCCACCGATGTGCGCCATGTGGCACATGTCACCTTTGATCGGTTCAATGGGTTTCTCGGATTGCCCGTTGAGTTTGAGTTAGAGATCCCTGGTCAGGCTCCCAGTGCCAGGTAATTGAATTTATTATTGGTATTTTGGGATGGTATCAAGATACTTTGATCTTTGTTGATGTAATTTAATTTAATTTTGTGGATTTTGGCGGAAGAATAAGTGGTAGTTCTTAACTTGGTTTAGTGATAGAGGATATATGAATGTGGAGTTAAACCCTATGAAATGTGTAAACTTCTTTTTTATGAATTACACTCAATTGACAAGGTGTTAAGTTTGCTGGTTATATTGCAGATTTTGTAAAATAATAGCTTATATACATACGGATAAATATCTCATTAGGAATGGAATGGGTGAGGTATAAAATTTTGTAAAATTATAGCTTATATAAACCTTTTCTTATTTCAGTACTAGTGTTTTTGGTGTATCGCCTGAATCGATGCAGTGTGGATATGATTCGAGAGGCAATTCTGTCCCCAAAATACTCTTACTCATGCAGGAGCGATTATATGCACAAGATGGACTGAAGGTACTAAATCTTACTTATTTGATCATTATTCTATTTTAGTAATATAATGGTGGAGCCCGGTGTTGAGTTGTGACAATTCCAAATTAATTAATAAACTTTCTTGTAAGTAATAATAGAAAAGCGAGCAAAATTAGCAAGTCATTTATACATTAAGGTCCTCTTCTGATTGAACTCCCAATTTCAGCCCTGTAGTATTCCCTTTCTCTCAAAAAGAAAAAACAAGTAAAGAAATACGCATAATCGTTCGGTCATAGAATAAATCTTCAGTTGCTCTATATCAATAGATTTTGGAAGACATGTGCTGACAAATTTATCCCTATGTATTGAACCATTGTTGTTTATGCAACAATTAGGCAGAAGGAATATTTCGCATAACACCAGAGAATGCCCAAGAAGAGCTTGTGAGGGAGCAACTGAACAAAGGGATTGTACCAGAAGATATTGATGTTCACTGCCTGGCTAGTTTAATTAAGGTACACAAAATGATAATGCAAAACTTATATCTGTTTACGAATTTGCCAGTGCCACCCAATTCTTATTATACATGGCAGCAACTATTGGAGTTCGGTATTACTTGCAGAAAGCATCCCAATATGTTCATTAGGAGGATGACTTCATAACTTTTCTCCCTTCATAAACAGGCTGTTTAGTTCCTTGAGACCAAATTAAACTAAATTCAAGTTGTGCAACTTCTGTGTGTCTGGTTTCATGGTTGAACAACCAGTTACGAAGCATCTTTTAGTCTCTGAATGAAATTATCGACGATCCTGTTTTATAATTAGTTGATTATTTAAAACAATGTTGCAGTTGCTTATTTTATTGGCTCAACAGAAAGTTAGGTTATCCTTGTCCCTTGGAACTACTGTTATATCTCTTGGCATAAGGCAGAAAATAGATTTCAACATAGGAAACCCAGCCAATGCTTCCATTTGCCTTTCTCTGTTCTCTTGCAAACCTTTGAAGCATGAAAATTTAATTTATTAAGTTTTTCTCTAATCATCATTATTACTTCACTTACATTTCTTTTACGTGTTGCTATAGGCATGGTTTAGAGAGCTGCCGAGGGGGGTGTTGGATGGGATCTCCCCTGAGCAGGTGCTACAGTGCAACACAGAGGAGGAATGTGTGGAGCTAATGACTCTTTTACCCCCGACACAAGCAGCACTGTTAGGTTGGGTGGTGGAGCTGATGGCTGATGTGGTTGAAGAAGAAGAGTTCAACAAAATGAACCCCAGGAATGTTGCCATGGTTTTCGCTCCAAACATGACCCAGGTAGACCATAAAATTGAAAATTTTGAATGTACTGTCCCGGTGCCAATTGTGGTTCTATTTCCTTTGTTTTTGCTTAACTGCTTTGTGTTCAAATTTTTCTGGCTTTACTTAGATTAAGTGGATTTATGGACTAGGTAGACCTTAATTATGGTTCAAATGCTCATGTATACTGTATACACCATATTTTAAATGAAAACATAAAAAATAAATATCTTATTTTACCTATAATTTATACAATGATTCAATTAATATATTCCTCAGTACAATTAATTTTTTGAGGGCAAGACATTAATGAAACTTTTACCCAGAGAATTAGCTCTTGTAGTTTCTAATGATTTGAGGCTTGTATTGAACTAGTAACTACAATGTGAATTTTTTCTGTTAAGCTGCATAAATTATCTCGTCTTTGAACTATAGAATAACGAGTCGCCAAGGAGAACAATTTTGCTTTTTCTGTCTAATTTTTTTTTCCAAGTACACTGATCTTAAATTGTGCAAAACAGATGTCAGACCCTCTAACGGCACTCATGCATGCCGTCCAAGTCATGAACCTTCTCAAAACACTAATCCTGAAGACTCTTCGTGATCGTGAAGATGAAGAAATATTCACTTACTCACCTTCTTCTTCGTGCACCATTCTTTCTGACCAAGAAATTGACAACAACAGCAACAACAACTCTGATGGAGGTTACAATTCTTGCACAAAAAACGATACAGAAATAGAAACAAGCTACTCAAGTGAAAATGGAGATTGTGATTCATTAAGGGAGATTGAAGAGTGCTTCCTGAAGAGATTGGAATGGAAAGAGGAGGAGACAACAAGGCTTAGTATTTCCGAGAGTAATTTTGATCGTTCAGTTGTTACGGACTCTGAGGCTACTAGATCGGAGGAAATAAGTGTGATTGAAGAGGAAGTTTGCAAGCCGAATTTGAATGATGATGCCCTTCCATGTGTTTCAGATTCTTGATAATATTTAAATTTGAATTTGAGTTGGTTGTATTTTAGGTGTGATAGATGTACACTATGTAGTTCACAGTTTCAACATGGGGTTGGAAACTTTGTCCTTTTGCAGCCTTTTTCAGTCCGAATTTGACCAGCATAAGCTGATTGTAGCTTTTACAGTACTTTCCACTTTCCATTTTTTGGGTTTGATATGCCTTATTGTAACAAATGAAGATATGATTGCTGAAGCATGGCAGCTTCGGAGCTTCCAAAATGGGGCAGCTTCCAGATCTACATCTGATGTTTCAACACTGGTTTGCATTTTTGTTGCCAAGTAAATTTTCAAGATTCTCAACAGGATTTCCACCATTTTTAAATTCTGATGTGCATCTCTGTTTCAACAGTTCCACTTTCAAAAATCTCTCTGTTGCTAACATATTTCTCTTTATTTATTAGATACTGATGTGCATCAATTCTGAAAAGATTATATTTGGTACAGTCCAAAATCTAGGAATCATATTCTATTTGGAAATATACTTATTTGGTAAGAATATTCTGTAACACGTGTACATAAACCAGTTGTCTAATCTTGTTTACACAAAAGTTCTTTTAATTATTCTCTTGTTTCTGTCAGATTTAGCTTCTGGGCTGGCTTTCAATAGATTGGATCCCCTTCTTGGGGCTCTTAGTTTCAAAAAAAAAAAAAAAAAAAAAAAGCTTCTGGGCTGGCATGTACAGAAATTATTCAGATGCAAAACTCTAGAAAGATATCAACGATTAAAGTAGTGAATTAGTAGTATTCTTGTGTTGGTACAACAAAATTCAATGATAAACAAACACTAATAGGAGATAAATTTTAAAAGATCTTGAGCTCGAGCTTAACCATATCCTTCAGGTACAAGATGTCCTGATACAACCATCATCATATGATCATCATCATCCAAATAGGTTTTGTCAACAATGTGGAAAAAAAAAAAACTCGGAAAAAGTTATGTTCCAGTGCTATTATAAGAAATACAACAAACCAATTTATCAATGGCTAAAACTTGAAAATCTACGTCTTCTTTTGAGCTTCCTCATCTTGTTTTCTCCAAGGATTCAAGGCATCTTTAATTGCTTGGGCCTCAGGAGAGCTCTCCCAAGCTCTCTTCTCTGACTCTATAACAGTCACCTTATCATCTACAAATATAAAAGAGAAACACAAACCAATTACACATCAATTGGTATCTTACTCAGGTACCGGTCTGATCTTGGTTCACAACTTTCAGTTTCAATTAAGCATAAATTATGGCCTAATTGATGCTGAAACACCTATTATGTACTTAATCAAGGATGCTGTAGGGATGCTCACGTCAACATATTGGGACAATAACCAAAGGTTCAAATGAAGCATTCTGTCGAACACTTCATGTGCATACACCTACAGCTCAGATGTGGCCCAACAAAATGCTAGTGTATCCACCACAACCTTTTCATTTCAATTCCAATCTCGACATACCCTACAGAGGAGATCAGTAAGGCATGATCTCCTGATTACATAATCATGTAACCAGGAATGTTATACATTGAGTGGGGAATTACATCGAACAGATAGCGCTCATAAATTAAACAGACAGAGAAGGGGTGGGGTGAGGAGGGGACGAACAGAAGCCAGTGTGAATCATGAAGAGCTCCATCGCAGCGCCAACCATCGCCGAACCTAAGGCGATCTTCACATACCATCCCACGAATCTCATCTCCGTTCCGAGTTCCGACGCCTTTTAATTTCTCTTTTGCCTCGGTCGTTCACTTCTGTCGGAAAGACTAGCTACGGAGTAATACAATTGTGGAAGGAGATAAATTAATTTATTATCTAAATTTCTTCGAAGTAGGTAACAAAAGGGCATTTGGTCTAGTGGTATGATTCTCGCTTAGGGTGCGAGAGGTCCCGAGTTCAATTCTCGGAATGCCCCTTACCAACTTCATTTTTTATATTTTTATTTATACAACTCCTCCGTCGGTAAGTCTATGGTATTGTGATTTTCGACCACTGTAAAATTCCTTTGAGATACGCTGATATATATCTGGAGAAACATTTCAGAATATATTGTTTTAATAAAGTATTCTGCAAACTTTAGTCATTTTTTTAAAGAAAAAATATAATTAGATACCAGTATGATCTTAAAGAATTTCCAATTTATTTATTATCTCTAATTACAACATCTGTTTATAATAAGACTCAGGGAAAAAAAAAAAGGGAAAATAGGGTGTATACCCCTCTAATCTTTTTTAATTGGAAATATACCCTTCTAATCTTTAAAATCATATATATATACCCCTCAAATCTTATTATTTTTGAATATTTACCCTTATGCTTGTTTTTATTAGTTTTTTTAATAATAAATATCAATTTTATGTTATTTAGACCAAATTGCCCTTCTCTTTAGAGATTCACCTTACTTCTAAATCAATTTTGTCTCTATTTGGCCTCCCGTTCCATTGCCATATCGATGTTTTTTTTGTCTCCTTGTGTTTTGCTAATTAGAAGGTTGAAATCTAAGGAGACAGGTTTTCAACCATAAAAAAAATAAGGAGACAAGGTTTCTTTCTCTTCAATCGCGTACATCTCAAAGCAATATGGTCATTCCTCTGTTCATCAAGTATTAAAATTTTGACTTTTTTATTTTTATATATCGGAGATAGAAGGGCAGCCACTAGGAACAATATACGTAGTACATGTCTATTTTGAGTCCTCTGTTTACTAAGTACTCTATCCCGGGAACAAAGAATTCCAGGTACTTTAAAATTTGAAATTCTATACTTCGCAGTTGCATTCCCAATTCAAAGATACAAGCACGAGTGAGAGAAAGTAGCGAGAGAAATCAGAAATGAAGCACCTGCACGATTCGAGAGAGGTTCAGGTGCCAGATGTCCAGATGCCAAAGGAGACAAACGCAGCGTAGTAGTATAATGGCAGAGATGGCTTTGATTCAGGAAATAAAACAAATCGCGGGAGAGAAGGGTAATTCAGTCCAAATAACATAGAACTGATATTTAATATTAAAAAAAACTAATAAAAGCGAGCATAAGGGTAAATATCCAAAAATAATATGATTTGAGGGGTATATATCTGATTTTAAAGATTAAAAGGGTATATTTCCAATTAAGAAAAGATTAGAGGGGTATACACCCAATTTTCCCAAAAAAGAAAACATATAATTATTATTTCTATCGGGACTGATAACCATCATCCCCAAAATTCACCATCCTCATCATCCCCAAGATGCATTTTCCATTTTTAGAAATGCATTAATAATAGCTTTCTATTTTCGGAATGTTTTCCCATCATCCCTTCTCTCCCCATCCCTTTCCTCTCTGGTTCTATTAATAACTGCCATAATTATTTTTTTCCAGCACAATTATTTTTTTCCAGAACAACTAGAACAATTAGTTTACCAACTAGAACAATTATTTTACCAAATAGAATAAGTAATATTTTTTTCAGCACAATTATTTTTTTTCCAGAACAATTAGAACAATTAGTTTACCAACTAGAACAATTATTTTACCAAATAGAACAAATAGTATTTTTTTTCAGCACAATTATTTTTTTTTCCATAACAACTAGAACAATTAGTTTACCAACTAGAAAAATTATTTTACCAAATAGAACAATTAATTTTTTTCCAGCACAATTATTTTTTCCAGAAAAACTAGAAAACTTATATTTCAAATAATTGTTCTAATTGGCCGACTATTTGTTCTAGTTTGGCTCTGGATGTTGGAAAAATTTTTCACCTGCAAAAAAAAAAAAAACTCTGGAAGGAAAGAGAGGATTAATTGCATTCTAAAAAAAGAAAAGAGGGATGGGGTTTAATATATAAATTGCATTCCGAAAAAGGAAAGAGGGGGGAAAGAGGGGATGAGAATTTAATGAAGACTTGGGATGATGAGGATGATGGAATCTATGTGATGATAGAAATTAATTCCCATGGTCTATTATTATTTTTTTTTTTGTAAACAGAACGTTACAGAACTACTCCATTTCGCTCATGTTCACTCTTTCTGCACCACCAGTTTCTCGCCTCCGACCGCAGCCTGACCAGATTGAGATTGCCCAGAACTCAGTCATAGGAGTGAATTTTCCCCAGAAATTCGTTCGTTTATTTATTTATTTATTTATTACTTTTGTAGATTGTATGATTGAGTTTTTACATCCATAATTTTTATTTATTATATTAATTATATGCCATATTTTAGAAGGGAAGTGCTAGCTCGGAGCTAGCGACTCTACTTATATTATTTAACACACTTTTCTTTGCCACTGTAGGTATGCTATTTTATTTACTATGAAAAATTAAATAAGATGAGGCAGAAGTTGTTTGACCCAATGATAAATTAAGTAAAGGTAGTTGCTGGTGTGTGTGTGTGTATCTCTGTGATTTTATATTTAATTAATGTTTATTGATTACATTATATATGTATATATGTGTTGGACTGTTACTGTTGCGTGCACGACAGCGTATGCAAAAAGAATGGTAGGTCTCCCGAAAGAGCCAGGTCAGAATTGAACGGATCAAAACAAATCGCCGCTACCAAAAATATATCTTTCTTCTGCAGCTAAAAAATGATATAATTACAATTGTAAATAAATGCCAACAGTAAAAAAGAACAATGTACTAAATATATAACTTTTTAAGAACAGTGTATTATATAAACACTTTAAAAAAAATATGTATTTAAGCTTCATAAAAATATGAGTTCAATTTTATTGTCGAACCTCATTGTTAAAAAAAATCATCATTTTAAAAAATATTCTAGAAATTTTGAGATAATATTATTAATCATTTCATTTTTTTATTATTTCAGTGACTGCCATTAAAATTTTTTTTGGGGTCCACCATTGCGTCACGCCTAATATATAAGCATTGTTATAAGTAAATTTGTGAAATAACTCAATCATACAATATACAATTATAGAAAATGAAAGGAAGTTCGGAATTGATTTTTTATTTATTGTATTATTTAGTTTTCATGCCACAATTAAGGCCAACAACTGCACTTAAAATAAGCCTAAAAAGAAGTCTGAGACCTGAAGGGAAGAGAAGGAAGGGAAGAGGAGGAAAGAGGGGTAGGAGCTTAATTGCCTATGTTTATGGTGAGTAAAAAAAAATACGAACGAATTACTGACTAGAATAGAATAGAGTACTTGGAGGCCAAGCCTATATTCAGGTTAACTAGGGCACATTGATTAAGTTGAAGTGGAGATCAAGAGCAAGGAAAGGAAGGTATTGATCAATTGAAAGAAAATGATGGAAGTGCTGTCAAGTGTTTGTAAAAATTCATTGAAAGAAATGGTTAAAGCGACCTCAAACAAGATCGCCATAGAGGAGTTGAAGCCGGGCGACCACATCTACTCCTGGCGTTTCAATCTCTACTCCCATCATGGTCAGCATTTCAGCAATCTTTCTTTTTTTTTTTTTACTTGGTCAATCAAACTTTTTTTTCTTTTGGCAGTTCAGTCAATCTTTCTATCTTGCTTTGCAATATCGTCGGTGCAGGAATATACGTAGGAGACCACAAGGTTATTCACTTCACCAATTCTGGAGGCTTCAGTAATAATAGCAGTAGCAGCTCTTCTCCCACATAAGTGTTTGTAGTGCCTGCCAGCTCTGTGCGGATGCACTACATCAGCTACCAACGCATCAAACTCAAGCCCCGTCTCAAGGGGGCGTGATCATCTCTTGCCTGGACACCTTCCTCAATGGGGGCAAGTGGGCAACCTGTACCGCTACGCCTATTCCTTGTCTGCCAAAGACTTCATGGGCCAGGTCCGTGGTGGAACTGGCACAACAGCTCACTCGGACCCCCCTAACGACGTCCTCCACCGTGCCCACTTCCTCCTTAAAACAAATGGCTTCGGCACCTATAGCCTTTTCAAGAACAACTGCGAGGACTTTGCCATCTATTGCAAGACCAGCCTCGTTGAGAAAAAAATTCACCACTGTCAGCCGCAGTGGCCAGATCAACTCTTTGACTGCTAGCTTCCTCAGTGGTAGCATCCTTGGTGGCGGCATCCTCCCTAGCAGCATCCTCGGTGGCGCCATCCGCAGCATCCTCGATCACACTAACGTCCACTCCAACTACTGCTATATGTCTGACATTGGCGTTAGGAGAGATTTCGTCAAAGTCCCTGTTGAAAAGTTTGTTGAGCACTTCCGCTGTTAAGCACATCCGCATCTCTGTCCAAGAAGGCAGATTCTGTACACACAGCAGCTGCACCTTGTCATCTCTGCTTAAGAAGTTGATTTACTTTATTATAATCCGCTCTTTTGCATCCTTAACGTGACCGCGATGTGTTATTTCAATGTGGTTATGCTGCAGTCCATTCTAATCGGGCTACTGGTAAATTGTAGAAAAATGCAGTCCAAGCTTGATTTGCCCATCTGTTTGTAAATTTGGGAATAAATAATAATTTTAGTGAGTTTTTATGAAGTTGCTAGTTTCCTGCAGTGAATGAGTATGGCAGCGTTGGATGTTGTACGCATGTATTATCTTGTAAATTTTTTAAGACTGGACTTTTGCCGGTGGTTCGAGCGCTTTTATCATTTATGTTTATGTCCTAGCATGATCTGTAGTCAGTGTATGTAAGAGAAACGCATGATGCATATATATAATTGTATAAAAAAATTGTCATCCCAGTCACCCAGTACTTGAAGTTTGAAGTTTGAACGATGGGACTTTAACCGCACCTTAAAGCCAGCCCTCTCTCTCGGTTTGAAGTAACCCGCTTTCCCTTTTCTGTCTTTAATTGCCTGGGTTTTTTTTTTTTTTTTTTTTTTGTTTTCGAGGCAATAAAGGCCCATGGGCCGTGATTTAATAAAAAGAAGAAGGGAGTTCATACAGCATAGGAAAGAAAAGAAAAAAAAAACAAAATAAAAATTTAAATTAAAATAAGGCAAAATCGGTCTCATACCCCTCAAATCTTTCTCATTTAGATATTTACCCCTCAAATCATAGAAATTGATCTCATACCCATCCATTCTTGATAAAATTAGATATATACCCTCCTCAACAATTTTTAGTTAATTTTGAATATAAAAAACTAATTTTTATATCTTATCACTAAATTGCCCTTGTCCAAACCCCTCTCCTTTGCCTGCCATCCGTCCAGAGACTTTTCATCTCTCGCTAATGGCCACAACAGCTATAGGGGGAATATATCTTAAGAGAATATATATGTCTTTCTAATTTCATTTTATCTCTTCGTTCTGCCTAGTAACTATGGAGACAGCAAAATAAGGAAACACAATATATCAATTTAGCGCTTTCTAAATTTCTTAGGAGAATCAAATCTTCATCTACGAGAATTAATGTGATCGATGTGGAAATGGCCACAACAACTTTTACAAAGTCAAAACAAAAGAATTTGGTCAAATGGAGATTTTTTATTCCGATTAGATTAAGGTTGTTACAAAATCCATCTTTCTCTCATTAATAACATCGGTAGACGCATAGCTAATCATGATTGCCAAGAGTTGAACCAAATATTAGGGCCTTCTTTTAGATTACTAGTCACAGTCAAGTCTAAATACAATCCATAGCAGCATCCTAATTGATTTTAAATACTTGTAAATTGTAATCCCACTCATTCTAGCACTTGTGAAACATATACAATATATCGTTCTTTACAATCATTCTTTCATATGATTTAATACTGTCTTCTTTCTAATAAAACCAAGACGTCATAAACTGATACCAGTAGACGAGTTTGCATTTTGCACCCTTTTGTCAGAAAGGCTGCCAGTTAGTATCAATTTTTATCTGCTATATAATGTGATAAAACAGTCATATCTTAATAAAAGTAACAAAGAAATAATCCAGTAACTAATTAATCTCTTCACATTTAGCGCAACAATAAAATACTTAATAAAAAACAAGATATTAAAGATCCTTTCACATACACCTGAGATTCAACAGTTAACTAATTATCCACTACAATTGAATTATCCAAAAAATTAAATAAGAGACACACACTTAATGCATTAGTAATTTTCTTCTCTTAAATCCATGATTATTTGACAGAGATGAAAATGAAGAGATGAAAAATGAAACTGGAAACATATATTTTTAGAAACTACCGATTATAAAAGGTTTTGAATAAAATTGGAAAGATATATTGCTTGGAGAAATTAACGGCGGGAGATGAAAAGTCTGGCTGCAGGCAAAGGAGGGGAGTTTTGGACAGGGGCAATTTAGTCCTAAGATATAAAAATCAGTTTTTTATATTCAAAATTAATTAAAAATTGTTGAGGAGGGTATATAACTAATTTTATCAAGAATTGACGGGTATGAGATCAATTTCAATGATTCAAGGGGTAAATATCTAAATGAGAAAGATTTGAGGGGTATGGGACTGATTTTGCCTTAAAATAAAAAGGAAAAGAAGGAGGGAAACAGTCAACGGGCAATTAAAAAATTGACCCCTCGAGTCTTCCCCTTTCCTTCCTATCCATCTGTACAGCTCATCCTTCACCTACCCCCATTATTGCGGAGCCTTCGAGATAAAGCCTTCGTCTTCCAGATGAGAGAAAAAGAACGAAAAAAATAAAAGAAAAGGAAGAGAGAAAATTGAGAAGTAAAAAAAAGAGGAAAAAAAACCGAAAAGAAAAAAAGAGGGAGAAAGTGAGCCTTGTAAAACCCTTGTGAGATCCCTCTCGTAGAAGAACTTGTTCTTCAGATCAGTTGTTGAGCCGATCAATCTTGAAATTGAGTAGATCTTCTGTTAGCTTCATCTTTGCAAGCTGTTGAGCCGAAGGGTAGCCATGGAATTGTAGGATCCTTCTTCTGGCCAGGTTTGCAAGAGCATGTGGTATTTTCAAATTATTTCTTGGAGTGAAGGAGATTTTGATTTTCCCTGTTGATTTTTGCAGTATGTCGCAAAGAGCTTCGAAAGGAGCGTACATTTGAGGAGGTAAAAAGTTCTGGCTATTTCTATTTCTAATGGCATCAATTAAAATCTGGCAATCTGACCAAATTTCCCATTTTGTTTGTGAGCTTTGAGGAGTATCGATGGCATATTCAATGGCGGCCTTTAAAGCTAAGAACTCGGCATGGAAGGCATCGATGGCCCTGTGATGCCGCGCAAGAAGAAAGTTCAGTTTATCTGTCAGATCGAAAGAAGCTACACCTATCCCACCATCAGAAGGTGATTTCCAAGAACCATCAGTAAGTATGAGTCTTGTGTTTTTTCCTATCTTTATTTCAGTGGAGGATCCTGGGTTATGATCTTTGAATTTGTTGAGGAACATGTAAGTGAGCTTTTGAGCAACTTGTTGAGTGTGTTGTGGTTTTTCTGGTATGCCCTCAAAAATAAATTTATTTCTCATGTACCAAATTGCCCAGAGCAAGTTACAAGATAGGATGAAATGATTTTTGGATGTGCCTCTTTGCCAGGTAGAGAGGAACCTCAGAATGCTCCGGTGTGTAGTGGAAAAATTGTGAGAAAAAATTCCTGTGTGAACACTGTCAGCCAACATCCAAGTCTGGAAAGAATTGGGGCAGAGAAAAAAGGTATGCAACAGGTCTTCATCAATCAGATTACATCTTTTGCATGTTGGGGGAATAGAGGGTATTCGGCAGTGTAAGGCTCGTGCAGTGGGCAGGGAATTATTAAGGAGTCTCCAGACAAAAATTTTGACTTTAGGAGCCAAAAATTTGTGTTTCCAGAGACTGTGCCAGTCAAAAGAGACACTTGAAACCAGGTTTGGCCGATTCTGTTGTAACAACCAACTGTAAACATGTTTAACTGAGAATATACCATTTTTGGCAGGTTTCCAACGAAGATTATCTGGCACATTCTGTCGAATCCTTGGAGGAATCATCTGTTTGATCTGATTAACCACCGGAGAAGGTAACATTCTTTGCAAAACTTGGATGTTCCAAGATTGTTGATGTTGATCAATGCAATTTGAAATAGTACAGTTCCTTTTTCTAGTCAGGGAAAGATTATTTTGCCAATTTTGCAACCAAGGGTCTCCTCTAACTAATACTGATTTACCATCTCCTATGTCCCAGCAAACTTGATTAATTATGAGAGGTTTTAAGGTTTGCACATTTTTCCAAAAAAGACTAGTACCCTTCTTTCTGTTGGATCCCCAGAAACCTTTGTGTGAGCAGTATTTCCCCCTAATTATCTGGGCCCATTGAGACTTTTGATTTGCAGCAAGTCTCCAAACAAGCTTAAGCATGAGAGCCTGATTAAAAATTGACAGATCTTTAATTCCTAAACCGCCATCTTGTAGCGGTAGAAGTAATTTGACCCAGGCTATTAATGATAAGTATCTTGTTTTGTCAAGTTTACCCCAGAGAAACTTCCTCGCTAGTCTAGTGAGATCAGCAATTGTCTTCTTTGGAAAGAGATTGGACGAGAAACTATAAACTGGCAAGGAGTAGAGTACTGATTTCAGAAGTACCAGTCTGCCGGCCATTGAAAGTGTGTTCGCTTTCCATCCCCCTAAAGCTTGTGTAAAATGTTGTAATAATTTGTTTGTGTTGTAATTTCTGTATTTCGGGGGATGGTTAAGTGTTGCACCCAGGTATGTTTCCTCACTTTGCGCCTTTTGTGCTCCCCAGAGTGATATCATTTGCTCTTGAATGGCATCATCACAATTATTACTAAACCACAACAGAGACTTTCGTGGATTGATCGCTAAACCAGCTAGTTTTGAAAAAAGAGAGAAAATAGAGATTAGATTCATCACCTCTAGCTGATTTGCTGGACCAGTTATTAGGAGATCATCAGCATACAGAATATGCGTGAGGGCCGGTGCATCCTGAATTAGCTTGATGCCTCGAATGTTCCCTCTGTTCAAGTTATCTTGTAAGGAACGACTTAGAAATTCCATAACTAGAATAAAAAGATAGGGAGACATGGGGCAACCCTGTCTGAGTCCACGCTTAGGTTGTATGAACGCACCAGCCGTGTGGGACCCATTTACACATACTGAAATCTTCCCATGTGAGAGCGTATTAATTATCAAGTCAATCAACATCCCAGGAATGTTATGCTTCTGCAAGGCCATTCTTAGGAATTTCCATTGCACATTATCGAAAGCTTTTCTAATGTCGGCCTTGAGAAGAAAACATTTGTGGAAAAAATTAGGGGAGTTAAAAGAGTGAAGAATTTCTCTAGCCAGAATAATATTGTCAACAATGAATCTCCCTTTTTAGAAACGCAGTTTGGTTTTCAGAAATTAAATCCGAAAGATAAGGTTTTAAGCGATGGGCCACCAATTTCATAAGTAGTCTATAGAAAATACTACCTATGCTGATTGGTCGAAAATCTTCAGGTTTAGAAGCATCATTCTTTTTAGGAATAAGAATTATGTTGCATTTTAACCAATCAGAAGGTATCATTCTCTTTTGAAAACACTGTCTTACTGCCTCAACCAGTTCATCCTTTAGCAATTTCCACATCTTTTGTAAGAAACCAGCAGTGTATCCATCTGGTCCCGGAGCTGAGTCAGGTTCCATTTGGAAGAGTACCAATTGAATTTCCTTTTCCTCAGGTAAGGCAGTAAGAGAGTCGTGCAGGTTATCAGGAATTGTTTGCCAATCTGTGTTATCTAAATGTGAAAACCAGTTTTCATAAATAGAATCATCGACAGTTTCACAGTTAGGACAGTAGAGTTCTTTGAAATATCTGACAAATTCCTTGCGAATCTCCTCTGTATCCCCAGTTTCAGTCCCATCCAGCAGACGAAGGAAACTAATGTTGTTCTTCCTTCGTCTATTCGTTGCTTGTAAGTGGAAGAACTTTGTATTCTGATCTCCCAGTTGTGCCCACCTCTGTTTTGCCCTTTGCTTCCAGTATTGATTTATACTTTCCTCCGTTTGTAGAAGTTGGTTAATCAAGTTCTGTTCCACTGATAATTTCTGGTCCATAGGATGAAGAGATTGAAGGGCCAGTATCTGTTGTTTCAACCGATTTATCTTTTCCTGCGATTTTTCTTTTTTGCTGCTCCAATTCTGTATATTTTTCTTTAGATGATTAAATCTGGAGACTGTATTTTGGCCATTGGAAAGTGACCACCAGGATTCACATTTTGTGTGAAAATCATCCTCGAGAAACCAGCAATGTTCGAATCTGAAATTTCTTTTTGGATTCTTAATTGCCTCCCACCGCAACAAGATTCCAGCATGATCACTATAAATTCTATTCAGATGAAAAACAGCAGCCTTATTAAACATCTGAGACCAATGGTCATTTACCAATACTCTGTCTAAACGCTCATAAATTGGGTTAGATGTGTAACGGCGATTTGTCCAAGTAAACGCCGGTCCATTATAACCTAAATCTATTAGACCCGTTTGGAAAACAAAGTCCCGAAACAGTTTATTGTGCCAGTCAAATTCTGGGGAGCCTCCCCATTTTTCTTCTTCATTTAAAATAGCATTAAAGTCTCCAACAACACAAACTGGATAATCACACAAAACATAACCTTTCAAATCATTCCATAATCGGGGTACAATTTTCCTAGAGGGGTCCGCATAAACACAAATAAGCAACCAATCCTTAGACCCCCCTGGGCTATGCAAGTTAGAACTAATTCTAGCTATCACAAAAAACCGCTCCATTCGGATTACATTGACTGAAACATCATTCCCCCACATTAGTGCTAATCCCCCCGATCTACCTATAGCATCTACTAAAACATAATTAGCTAAACCAAAAGCATCTAACACTAACTTAGCACGACTACTAGAGCATTTCAACTCTGAAATAAAAGCAATCTGAGCTCCAGTAGATCTCAGGAGGTCTTTAAGAAATTGATTTTTCCGCGGGCCTCCTAAGCCGCAGATGTTCCAAGAGAGCAGCGTCATATGGGATTGGGAGGCCCGTTTGGGTCGACCTCCTGCACCTCTAAGATTGGAGTGATGACCATGTCTTCTGGCAGGAACCAAGCGGCTTCCTGATTCTTGGAACTAGTTGAAGGGGAGCCTATGTTCTGCCTCTTGCTTGATCGATGCAGTTCAGGCGCCAAAGTCCCCATTTGAGATTGTGCAACCACCGCTGCCAGTGTGTTTGTAATTGGATTGGGTCCAAATAATTGGTATTGATTGTCCTGCGGCATTTGCTGGGAAACCCCCATTACTGGCATTTGGAAGTTTGGTGGCGGCAGTGCAGGTATGGCCGGCCACATGGGGTGGGGATTGAAAAAAAAAAGGGGGCATGAGGGGGGATTGTGGTGTGGGTGGCCTTGGGATAATAGGCTTAGGCTTGACCGTCCGCCGATGTTTGTGAGAATGCTTGTGGAGGTCCTTTCTCCTACTAGTAGATCACTCATCAGCACTGTCTAGAATGACCAAGGCTTTTCCATGGACCCAGCCATTACTCTCTCCCGTACTAGGCTGGAAACTTTCCTGTTCCACTGTTTTGCTTGTTGCAGTTTTCTCATCTGACTCTTCTTGAGTCATCTTCCCTTTCTTAGCAAGATATCCTTCAAGATCATAGTACTTCTGAATCTCACCAGCCAATATAACTTTGTCTTTGGGGAGTGCCACCACAGAGGAAATCCAAGCCCCTTTCTTTTTGTAAGGAATTCTTTGCATGGCCGGGTTCTCACTGTGTTCAGGTTTCCCTGCATTCTGAGTAACCTATTCCGTGAGGTGCACTCAGGGACCTCATGACCTATTAACCCACAGAAGAAACATGTCCGATGTACTCTCTCATAGACAATAAGTGCTGCCAGTTTTCCTAAATGTGGATGATCAAAAACCACATGATCTATCAGAGGTTTATCGACCTTCCTTCTAACCCTCATTTGGAAATACTTCCCCCCAGAACCATAATGTACTGCTGAAACAGGTATTCCAACCCTTCCTGAAACAAGTTCAACTCCTTCCTCAGTTAGGGCATCAGAAGGAACTTTGTGAATCTGAATCCATATGTCCATTTCTGTAATTTTCGAGTTTAGGAGAGATTTTTGATTGAGCACCGGTTTAACCACAACCACTTCTTTGATATGGTTCCAAACACTCCGGTTTGTAACTTTCAAGAGATCAATGTCGTCAGAGAACTCAGCTATGAACATGTTCTCCCCTCCTTCCTCCTGTTTTGCAACAGCTCCTGAGGGATGAACACCCCAACCTTTGACCATCGTCTCAGCCAATTCATTTGCCTTTGCAGTCTTATCTGAGACAACCCGGAGCAGGCAGCATTTTCCCCAGTCTCTTGTCTTAGCCGCACGTTCAGGGATTTTGACAACTGGTGGCTTGTCTTCCGAGGCATCAAGGGAGGCAAACCGAGCCACCAGCTATTCGTCGGAGAGATCTTTGAAATAGGCCATTAGGTGAGGAATAGGACGTAGGTGAGGTGGTGGCGGACCCAAAAGAGAAGCGGAAAGTTGTGGGAAAGGAGAGGTAGATAGTTGAGGAGAACGTGTAGGTCTGTGTGAATACGTAGGAAGAGACAGTGGGAAATTGCATATAGGATTTATATAAGTATCACTGGTTTTGCATCCATCTACCTTTTCAGGAGAGATCGTGGAAATCTTTTCCTCGGGGAAATGAAGAGGCACTGCCATACTTTGATGCAGGGAAAAAGGTATTTCCTTACCGAGACAAATTTCACTTTTTCCTAATTGGCGCCCTTCAAACCCCCAATGAGCTTGTCTTACTTGAGTGTAGGGAGAGTTCATAAGCCTTGGTTTGGTGACACATGGCAGGCTGGGAGTCGAAGAGTTGAAAAGACCTGTTTGCCTCTTATCGTAGGCTGGGGAGAGAGAAGTAACATCATGATCTTCCTGTGCCTTTTGCGCCATGTGTTCAGTGTGTATTTTCCCTGAACTATTTTGTTTGAGGTCCCCTAGTTTAACATGAGAACTACATTGAAAACCTTCCGGGTGCATCCTTAAGCCTTTTGTGGATCTTAAGTTACGTAATTGTAGGTCCAGTTGAGCTGTATTCAGTGCTTTACTGGGCTCCAAAATTAGATTGGGCTCAGTGGCCATTTGCTGATTATTGACAAAATTTTGAAAAAACATTTTAACATGACAGGTCAGCAGAGAGCGGAGTGCTGGTGTGGCCCTATTATCGTGACCCACAAACTGGGTGACTAGTTGCTGAATGAGAGCCGCATTTTGCTGATCTGGACCATGACTCGGTGGCACCCAACCATTTGGCACCCAGTCATCAACAACAATTTGACATGCTTCCTAATTTTGGGTAAAATCAAGAATCACAAATTCGGGAATAGCTAAGGGGTCTCTCACTGACATCCAAATTCTAATAGCTGATCTATCAAACCCAAATTGGTCAAACTGAATGGAGTACAGGAATTTTCCAAAACTTTTAATTGCCTTCCCAAAATTTTATCATCCCAGAAACTGAAAGGGAAATTAAAAATTTTAATTCTCACCAAATAGGAAGGATGTTCGTAAGGCATGAATTCATCTTCATATAATTTCAATTGTAGGCCATGATTATGCGCCCAGTTAGCTGTTGTAGCAATCACTGTTGCGACATCAGTGGCATGGGGGGCTTGGACATAGAAGATTTCATCTGACTTCCTGTGGACAATGAACTGATCAGGGAACATGTGGACATTCTGCGCCATCTGAGTGAGCAATTCGTCTGTTGACCAAATATGATTTGGACAAAAAATTGATACTTCAATTGTCTGTGCTAATTCTTGCGCAATTCGGGCATAATCTTCATTATTTGTGCGCAGGTTTGCATGCACTAATCGTGTTCGATTTGTGAAGAAAGGGTACGGTGGATCCATATGGGTAATGAAGGGAAGGGAAGGGAGGAGAATTAAAACTCAGAGAAGCACGTATATTAAAAAAGGGAAAAATAGCGAGAGGGAGAGTGAGAGGTTTAGGTTTAGGAGAGGTGAGCTAAGAAAAGAAATAAGGAGAGGTAGTATAGTGGTTGGAGAAGGAAGAAGGGGGGGTTAAGGAAAAACAGGTCGGCCATAGGCAGACAGCCGGAGCTAAGCTTCGGAAAGAAAAAAAGAAAGGGTGGTCTCAACTTGTTTAGTTCTCTACCACATAGAAGGCTAAAAGAAAACTAATTGCCTGGGGTTGTCATCTAAACTCAGTCATTAGGATTTAGGAGTGAATTTCTGACTGAACTTTGTTTCTATTTTTGTATTATTGTAGATTCTATGACTGAGTTTTTACATTCATAATTTTTTTTATTTTGTTTTATTTTAGAGGACGTGGTAGCTACTCTACTTATCATAATTAAAACACTTATCTTAATTTGTTACTGTTGGTGTTGTTATTTATTTACTATATACTAGAGTGGATCATCGAGCTTCGCTCGATACATGAATTTTTATTGTATTAATATTATAAATGATAGAAAAATACTAATGAAGTAATAAACTTTAATTTAAGCCGAAAGAAAAAATGAGATTGCACATAAACTAAAATTTTAACTGAGATATTACCAAGGAACAATGAGATGGCACACCATTATAATCATTGATCAGCAACAAAATATATAATATATAGAGAGAGAAGGCATGGAAAAAAAATATTATCCTCCAAAAATCATGTATGTTTCAAAAGAAAAATACAATATTTTCTAAATATACTATGTTTTAAAAGGAAATATTTGCAGTTTATATCTGAGAAAAAAAGCTAACCCAATTATAAATTATAAATATCAATCGATCAACATCAGCATATCAACATAAAAAAAATAAAAGAGAAAAATATGATTGCAACATGGTATCTTTTAAGAAATGATATTTGGCGACAAAATAAAGCACCATATATATACATATATATGTGTGTGTGTGTGTGTGTGTGTACTCTTAGTCCAAAATTTATGTTGGACATATTATTTTGAATAAAGATCACAATCATATCAATAAGATATGAATATATTAAAATAATATGTCCAACAATATTATCTCATAGAATTAATTTTGAGTTTTCCAAATATATGTCCAACATAATTTATAATATTTTTAGCTTAACTATTACAAATTGACAATGAAAATGAAAATAGGAAGGGGTCAAAAAAATCAGAAACAAAACAATGTACTGTCATATTATTGTCTGCTGGTGAAGCGAGTCAATTTTATGAGGAATAATACCCAGTACACAAATAGTTATAGATTATCATGTTACACAAATAGAAAAAATGCTCTTTCACAATACTTGGAGTGTCGACCTACGTTTAACTAAAAGATCCCGACACCCACACATCTTTATTTATAATATTGATATATTGATGATAATTAAAGAAGAGGAGAAAGAACTTGTTTGACACAATTAAGGTACTTGCTGGTGTGTCTATGTGTGTTTTCGCAATTATTGTCTATTGATTACATTATATATGTATATGGTTTTACTGTTGCGTATGGAAAAGAATGGTCGTTCTCCTGAAAGCGGCCAGGTCAGAATTCAATGGATCAAAACAAATTAAGCCTCCGCAAACTAAAGCCTCGTCTCAAGGGGGCTTGTCAGCAATGTGCAGACACACTGCTCCAGCTACCGACACAGCAAACTATCTCGTCTCAAGGGGGGCGTGATCATCTCTTGCCTGGACACCTTCCTCAATTGGGGTGACCTCTACCGGTACACTTACTCCGTGTCCTTGGAAGACTTCATGGCGCAGTCCCGTGGTGGAACCTGCACAACGGCCCCCTCTGACCCCCCGAAACTTGTCCTACACCGTGCTCGCTTCCTCCTCAAAAATAATGGCTTTGGTGCCTACAATTTTTTTGAAGAACAACTGCGAGGACTTTGCCATCTATTGCAAGACCAGCCTTGTCAAGAAAAGATTCACCCTCAGCCACAGTGGCCAGCTTATCTCTGTGGGTGCTACTGTTTTTAGCACCCTCGTTGGCAGAATCCTCGGTGACAACAACATTCGTGCTACATTACACTGCATCTACTGCTATATGTTTGACATCGGTGTTAGGAGAGATGTCACCAAGGTCCCTGTCGAAAGGCTTGCTGAGCACATCCTCTGTTAAGCACATCGATCCACACATCTGCCCAAGAAGCTGATTCTGTACACACAACAATTGCACCTTGCCATCTCTGCTCAGGAAGTTTAATTATGATGTGCTCTCTTGCATCGTGAATGTGACCGTGAAATGTTGTTTCTTTACCGTGATGCTACAGCTGTTCTCATCGGGCTACCGGTAAATTGTGGAAAAAAAACAGTCCAAATTAAACTTGATTTGTCGATCCGCATTGTAAATTTGGGGAAAAAAATAATTGGGCGAGTTTTTATGAGGTTGCTAGTTTCCTGCGGTGAGTGAGTGTCAGAGTCTGGCACCGTTGGCTTTTGTATGCATGGATTATGTTGTAAATTATAATAACAGAATTGGACTTTTGCCAGTGGTTCAGTCTTATCATTTAGAGTGTTTTAAAAAAAAGTGATTCAGTCTTATCATTTAGATTATGTCTTAGCATGATGCATGATGCATGATGCATGCGATTGTATAAAATAGATAGTCATATATCCCGTCACCTGGAACTACGGGACTAATTTCGATCCGTTTAATTAAACCCATTTACATGGTTTACTATTTATTTGCTGTAAATATTGTTCTAAAAATTCTTTTCCACCCCTAATTAATATTATTCTTATTATAAAAATACTATTTTAATAATAATAATAATAATCATTAAGCATTTTATATTACTACTGTTTTAAATTAATATATGATAATTATAATAGACAATATTGTGGTACATCATCATGCAAAAGTCATTTTTGTGCATCATGGGCTTATTTTATTTTTAACATCGACAAATTTTTTAACCAATTTACTCATATTTTTAAGATGTTTTACAATTTTTCTTATGCTTTTTAAAACTTACCTTGAAATTTTTAACTTTTAGATAACATCTAGTATAGTAAGTTTTAAAAATCCAAATAAAATTTTAAAAAAATATAAAACTTGGTTTTTCTATAAAATTTCAATATATAGATTGAATTTATTAAATTATATTTTTCATTTTGTTTAACATACGATAGATAAACTTAAATTATATTTGTCAATTTATTTTATTATCGTTTGCCTGTTTTCTGTGGTTTTTGATCATATGCACTTCTTCCAATCTTCCTCAACATGTACTCGCTAGAAAGTAGATCTAGACCATCTAGAGAGCCTGGAGAGAAAAATTACACTATTAGAGCCATGTAACCTTGTTCCACTTAGTTTGAACAAATAATATTTTGATATATTATTTGTATCGTGCAAACAAAGAACTATCCCCAAATTATATCTGAGCTGTGAAATTTTCCGAATTATTTTCAAATCATTTTAGAAAAAATGACTTGCAAAGAATGCTTGAATGGACTGATGCAATCCAATTGTGAAAGAAACTGCACAAATATCAAAGAGGACGGTTGTACACGTTGTGGTTACCATTTTCCAGTTTTTTCTTACACCTTCATATATACACATATATCGAATCAGACATGATGTAATTCATTTTTCAATGTTGGTTTGATAAGTAGTGATTTTAATTAGCATGGTTTATGAAATTGGTACTCCATTAATCTGGTACAATGGGTCCACCCAACTATTATTTGCTTGATCCGTTAATCTAAACTGCTGATTCAAATTCGAATCATACGGTGCAAATTATAACTTTGTCATGTAAAATGCATTTTGATAGACAATTCAAGTATAATTTGCTGATGTAAAATGCATTTTTGATAGACGATTCAAGTACAATTTTCTGATGTAAATTCATTTTGATCGTACCTTGTGGGTTTTGTATATTATTCACATTCCAGTTTTTACTTGAATGATAACCAATCTTTGCTCAAAATTTGAAATTAAGCATACAGTCAATATAACAAATCTCATACATAATTAAAGTGCATCTAGACAATGGAGAAGTTTCAGAAATGAAAAAAAAAAAAGTATTTATAAATTCAACAATATGAAAAAAAAAAAGAAAAAAAGCTGAAGCCATATCAGTTTCTCCTGTATGCAAAGGTCACCAAAGAGAGAATTACCAGTACCAGATAGAGGCCTACTGCAAACATGGACATTGAAATAGACGCTTTAACTTTTGAACAGAAAGCATCATAGACTGAGCATGTACTTTCTGCAAATATGCTGTCCACGTTGTCAAGTTGTGTGCTTATTGCAATTGCAGCTCCATTGCCAGTCAAGAGCATAGAGACAGCAACTATGTCGACAATTGCAATAGATAGTCTTAGAATTATGGGTTTTGATTTGATAAGAAGCGATATCAGTAATGAAACTATTGAATAGATCAGTGTGATAGCATTTGCTGCAACAAAGTACCTACATGAAACAAAATAGAATTTTGATTTCATCAATAGTTATAGACTTTTAGCTCTAAAATTTAATTCATTCAACTCTAAACATCTTTGAGAATATCTCTTTGCATATAAACCTGCATGAATTGGAGGAAAGCCCCTCTTCTCAGTTAATTAAATGAACTATTTATTAGTTAACAACTAATAGCTCAATAATAAATGCTTAATTTTCATAAGAGTGATGTTGTATGTTAAGTTCCAAATAGCCAACTCTCAAAGATGGGATCTTATTAAAAGAAAGAAATTTACATCTTATTGTAAGAATTTCAATAAACTTTTATGGAATTTTGTGTTTAAGAATATCAGAACATGAATAAACTTAACTTTAGACAGCTCCTTGTTACCTGAAAATCAACAGAGCATCTGCTATTTTATGAATAAAGAAGCTAGCTTGCTTTTGTTTGGAACCAGAAAACACTAGATAGGTTAAGAAAATCTATTTTTTGATTCTGCCCTTATTTGGAATGGTAAATGCTTACTTGAGAGCAGAGAAAGAGGAAGTTTTCACGGTCACGTTGACATCGTATGTTGAGGTAACCACTGTAACGGTCTCCTTGGATGTTCCCATGACCACTGCTGCAATGAATGTGGTCACAATTGCTGCACCGCGTGGTATGCATTCCAGCAATTCTATTGATGGCGGAACATTAATAACCTGTGCTTCAACTCTTTGTTGCTGCATATACAGTGGTGGGGCGGCAACTGGAGGCTGCTCATTTCCTGCGTAGTCCATTATTTTTCTTCTTTATGCCTCTCTAAATTAGGATTTGTTTGAAGGTGATAATGGAATTATCTGCGGACATTTATACATACTGAAGAAAATAATAAGCAATAATAAATAATAATTAATTATGATTTTTCAGGGTAGAGAATGTTTCATATGGTATCATCAGGAGAGTTGCTTGACAAGGAGAAACAAAGATAGATATGAGAAATTGTCAACCAGTGTAAGAGCTGTAAATTGATAACGACTCAGCTACATATGAGACTTCATTGGCGTACTGAATTTAAAATTTTGAACAATATTTTCTTTCAATTTCATATCACTGGATATTGCCTGTTAGATTCGCTTCTTTGATTGTAGATTTTATTATTATTATTTTTTCTTTGTTTCTTGATTGGACCTTGAATAAATCAAAGTAAACTCTACCCTGACGTTTATTTTTTTTTTTTTTCTTTTTGGGACTTAAATGGCCCAAACAACGACTATAAAAGATTATTTAAGTACAACTATACGACCCATGAGCTGATAAACCAAAGGCAAAAAAAAGTCCCGTTAAAACTTATGAAGCAATTAAAGTACCACGGAAAGTGTTCATAAATATCTATGCTATTAATTATTTTCTGGAGACAACAAAATTACACACTCCTGTATTTCAATTTGGTTAATTACTACTATTCAATTGAATGGATGACACCACTTGATTAATCAATTCAGAATTTATCATCTTTCAGACACAGTAATTGAAATCTGATCAAAATAATAGTGCAACGCTTGCAAAGGCACAACTAAAAAAATGGAAAAAAAAAGTTGAATTTTAGTACGTGACCTGTGGAAGAATAAAATGAGCAATTTTTCATTTGATTAGGCACCAGTATAGAGGATATAGATTCTTATTCCCACACATCTTGGATTAAAAATCTCAAATAGCTCGAGAGACAGGCCCAATAGCTGTGCTCTTACTAAAACGATCAAATCCAACAAAGTAGGCTTTCTTTCTATTAAATCCATTGGAGAATCAAATACTGTCACTTGCGAGCAAACTGTACAAGTTACTTGAACTGTCCAGTTTTGTTTCTAATAAAAAATACATCTGTCTATATAAGAAGTTTAGCTGTTTATTTACAAGTAACTTGCCTATGAATAGGCAATAAATACGTAACCTCATTCTCCTTTACCAAGAGTTTTTTAGCTCACTCTTCATTAAATCTCTCCAAAATTTGACTTTGTTTCCCAATTGTCCAGTTTAGATAGCCCAAATCAGTCAATCATGATCTGACGTGAAATTGCTGAAATTTTTTCCCCAACCATTCCAACCTCAAGTTCCTCTCAAATTTTCCTACTAATTTATTTTATAACCAAATTAGCATCAAATTGACAGCACATTACTCTGTATTCTGGAAGTGTTATATCTGACCAGTACTCAAAAAAAGGAAACAGTCGCATGGCATATCTTGCACTATTTCAGTCACCTTCTCCACTTGTTCAATGTTCAGCTTGTCACGAGAACCGGGAATAGCAGGATCAGCTTATACTGGCACGGTTGCTCAATTTTATCATTGAATCAGCCTCGTCTCAGGTGCACACATTCAACTACATCACACACTCTGTGGAGTTCTCTTCGTCAGATACATATAAACCAATACTGGTGCTTACCAGCAGAGGTGGCCAGTACAGATCGCCCAAAAGTCCAAAACCAAGTTGTCAGAATTACCATATGAAGATTGATGACTGATGAGCATCAACATTCCCCCTCCAACCAAACGGGCTGTAACACAACCAGACTTCAATCCATGGGCACGTCTTAAATCAGGGCTTTTTTTATTTATTCCTGTCAATGTCACTGGATCTTGTGGCAGGACCCCATCGACTTCTTGAAGAATTTGTTCCTTCTGGGCATAAAAGGCCCAATTAGGCCGTTGGGCTTATTACTTGATGTCCTCACAGTTATATTTCCTTCTAACAACTTCCATGATTTTTACCATGTTCAGTTTACTTCGTTTTCTTTTATTTATTTTTTATTCAAATAGCGCATAGGAATTAATTGTGATGATTAATGAAAGGAGAGAGCAACGTGCTGTCCTTGATTGGGTTATTGGACAATAGAAACCACAAATCTCAACGAGCCACAAATGATATACGATTGCATGACATGCTCACATGATGCCACGCATTTTGTGTTGTGCTACAGCAAACTCTGTTCTGACTTCTGTATTCTGATGTTCACCTCACAATCATGCACACCAACGTGAGAATCGGTTGGAAATACCTACCTAATCCCCTGTTCCACAAGCAAGGGAAATTTTGCGCCCACTATTGAAGTCAAATTTATCCAAATAAAAAATGGGCATGTCACGTAATATGGTACTTGCTCGCTCCATGGTTTCAGACGGGACCATGACATGTACCAACCCAAATAATTGTTTGTGCCACGTAAGATCTTCGAAAAAGTCTTCGTTTCCATATGTTTTATGGTGAAGTTATCGCTATCCGGGTCAACCAAGGAGATAGAGATAAGCTTCTCTCGTCCCCGCATTGATGGCAAGCACATCACAATATTAACACCGTAAGAGGGAATTAAATGTGCCCCTAAATTCATATACTGTATAAGTTTTGTAAGAAGGAAAAAAAAGACACAATTATTGGTAGTTAAATATCTATATGTTCACCCAATATATGTATATAAATTGATCTGATAGAGAAGTTGGTCAAAGTAATGTGCAATGCTCTATGTATGAGAGATGCAGGTAAAACCAACTAAATGATTCTGATCGAATATAAAAAATAGATAGCGTATACTCTTAATTTGTCAATTTATGGCACTATGTAAATCAATTAATATTATGTCTTTCAATTACGGTTTTAAGATTAATTGATTCGAACTATTCAATTTGATTTACATATCAAAATTTAATAAAAGATTAGTATCATTAAATGTGTTATTATTATTTTTCATAGACTTTCAAACGAAAATTATTTTTTTATGTAGTGCTTGTATGGACATGTAGCAAAATGTCCGACATTAAGACCGGTTCTTGAGACTCTTGTCACCAATTTGATCGATAACTCTTCTACTATTACTTTTTTTTTTAAGGCAGTTGAACATTCAATCTCTATGGTTAAAAATATGTACATGAAATCTGATTGCAATCAAACCGACCGGAACCATTTTTTTTTTAAAAAAAAAACTTAAAATGGTCTGAATCGATTCGACCCAATTTGCATCGACCTGTGATCTATGCACGATTGAAAGCAAGACGATCTGAAACCTGACCCAACTCAAATGCAACTCGATCCATAACCAAATCAAATTTGATTCGTGACTCGAGTTCTCTGATGCAAACGATCCGATACAATCCGAAAAGATAGAGCAAATATGAAAGAAGAAAAGGGAAAAAAAAAATAACGAAAGTAAAAAAAAAACTATGTAAAAAAGTTTTTTAAAGGAGCTAAAAAATTGGCATCACAAAACCAGATATTTTCAAGGCATGGCATAAAAATTCTCTATAGATGGCAAATATGTTATAGTTATACACCTTTCGTGAAAACGCAGTAATATTTCGCAATAAAAGACTAGCTGCTTGCTTGTTGGAAAATCCTTTGACCAGATGGAGAAATCTCTAATCTTTATTATGTGATCACCGATCATCGCAGCCAATATCCTATGTGGCTGTAAGAATGCCACATGGTCTTGCGAGTTGTTCACATCATTTTCTCTAGACAGTTGTTTGTTTTATCTTTCTCCAAAAATTAAGATGTTGACAACTTAAAATTCACTGGCGCCGTCGGATTGTGAATCTGGATTCCCATTTCTGGTCACAAAGTCGCAACACGAGGTCATCTTATAATATGAACACCATATCATACCATTTATACTGGTCTCATTTGTAGCGCTGCACAATTGGCGAGATGCAGCCTTAGAATAGTCTGTTTAATCGGTGATAGTTTAATTAGTGTTTTTTTATTTTATTTTACTTTACCTTTTGAAATTAACAGATAGCTAAAGGTTATATTTTCATGAAGATTTTGTCTTATACAGGGGTGTTTCATTAAATAGGTAAATATAAATCTTGTAAGAACTTTTGTTTGGTTTTAGCCTACGGGTATTTAAAATCTTCAAAAAAAAAAAAGTTTGGGATCTATTGAACTGTCTCTCTATTTTTTTCTTTTTATTTTTTTTACTTTTGAAGAGAAAACAAGGCTCAGACCTTTGTCTCTTAAATTAATAAAAAAAAAGTTCATATGTACAAATACATTTAGCAAATTGCTAAAAGAACGAAGATAAAATAAAATGGAATAAATATAAAAGTAAAGAAGTAAAAGTGAGAAATAAAATGAAAAAAAAACTAAAAGGCTAAATTCTTGTCAACTTGTTCATTTTCAGAAAATGTATTCATACGAGTTTGGAAGACAATTTACCATGTTTGAAACTGAAAGGCTAAATTCTTGTCAACTTAATCAAACTACAAGTTGGTAGGGCCTGCCACATGGGGATCAAAGATATGTACAACCCTGCACATACTTTCAAGAAAGTTGTATTAGCCTACGGGCAGTTTCAGTTCAAAAAAAAATCAAGAAAGTTGTATTTACTATTATCAAATGTATATATATGAATTTGAATTTTTATACATAGTTTAATATGATTGGAATTAATATAACAAGGGGTATATATTTCTTATTTTTAATAGTTAAATTATTGAGAGGAAAAAGGTTAGAGGATAGTCTTCGAAAAATGATTAATTTCTATTTAGTATTTATTTTTAGGCATGTCAAACATGGTGAAAAGGAACAAAATAGGCCATGCCGTGTCGGATCAAAATCCTCTGCAATGCGCTGCTGGTAGTGATTGAGTCCGAGCCGTCGAGATTTGATCGGGCGGTTAATTTTTTTCGGGCCTATCAATCTGGTATAATTCACGGGGCACCCATCATCCATCGGACGGTTGTGATGCAGCCGCTGCCAACCGCTGCGCTGCCGAGGATTTTGTTCTATGCCGTGTCGCTATTCATTCCGTTAGTTTTTCATTAAACGGCATGCACTATACCATTCCAGTTTCTTGCCGTTTGCCGTTTAGTTTCATTAACAAAACAATTTCACTGTCGTTATTCATTCCGTTAACGTTTAACGTAACGAAATAACATTTTTTTTCGTTGATAGGCCTATAATTACTATTGGAAATCAACTTAAAAGTCCTTGGCGCCATTCTGTGCATTCTCGGTACTTCTCGAAACACATGTTCATCTTATTGTATGAACTTGACCGTACCGTTTCATATTGTTTTCAGATGAAGCGCTTATATAGTATGTTCATAACATACTTTGGGATCTTTCAAACCTTTTTCCATTTTAAGGAAGGTAATGTGGATTTTAATTGAAAAAAATGTATATAGTTCATATAATTTAGGAACATGATTCAACATTTTTTTTTTTCCAGAAGAACCACCTCTTGGTCTAATTACAAAAGACAATGCATCTTAAGCGAAACCTATTCGAAATCCGACTAGAATTTTTATGGACATTTAATTAAAAATAAGTTGGAAGTTTTATGGACATTTAATTTAAAAATAAGTTGGAAGGCTTTATTTCAATTTATCTTGAAAAAAAATTACTACATGTTTTCTTTAAAGAAAGGCAACGATAACTGTTTCAAAAACTACAAAGCTGAATTTAACTGCACCTCCAAAAATTCCCAATATCATTGTACATAACTTAGTTTATCGTACAAAAAACCGAAAAAAAAAAGGAAGACCAAATTTTTCTAGGAATATATGGTAATTTGTTAACAACACTCCCCTTTAGTGCACATAGCTTCCTTACTAATAGCATTACGTGTTTTCTTTTTATGGTTCTTATTATTTTCCCCCTCTTTACATACGGCTCTCATAATATTTTTGCGGGACTACATGGTGATAATTAATAGTATAGATCGATATTGATCTTGTTTCAGGTATTTTTTTTTTTTTTGAAAAATTTCCTTATAGCCCCTGCCAAACGAAAATGATAGGAAAGAAATTACATAACTAGGACATGTCCTATGAAAAAAATTTGCTTTTTTTTTATTATTAATTCTTCAAAGCTATAATTCATTATTAATTCCAATCTCCTGCTGCCAGTTAAAACTTAAAATGAAAGCACATGACGTACAGAAAGGGGAACAACAATAATATCAGGAGCCGTAATATTAATATATCCACCAGAGCAATAAATTTAATGGAAAATTATGGATGAGATGCGCCAAGACGCAACGCAACTAATTTTCCAACTTGTACTTGAGTTGTGAACACCCAAATAAAGTTGTTATTTGTCACCATTCATCAATTTAAATTTAAAACATATATGTTTGTTAATATTATATTCTAGAAACTCCCATCATAGTGGCATCCATTACGAGATCAAATCGGGAACAAAATCAGCCCGTGATTCATTTCTAGATACGAGTTCACATAAGACCAATCAATTACTAGAACAAACATAAAATACTTCATTAATATATAATATTTGATAATCAAGACGTCAGCTTTGCATTAAATTATAAACCATGCCACTCATGCGTTTGAGTTCACATTCCGCGTTTCTGGATTAGAAAGAGTGTCGCAGGCTCGCAGCAGTACGTGCAAATAAGCTGGTCAACTTAATTACTGTAGCCTGTAGGACAATTTTGACCATGACATTCAAAACTTTCACCTATAAATAATCATAAATGCATGCTTATCCTGTCACATTGTCCAATTCCCTACTTAGGGTGTTTTTCTCATTACTAAACCCAACAACTTAAACGGAAATAACACACATAGCACTTGAGACATGGCATCCACCGATGTAGAGCTAGCTACAACTGCCACAGAGTCGAGCAAGACAGCACCCGAAGCTGGATATAACGCATCTGCGCGTACTCCAGTCGGACCACCTCCTAACTATTTTCGCATAGATTTTCTCTTAAGGCTGCTGCTTCTGGCTTCTGCTGTCTCTGCTCTGGTTGTGCTAGTCACCAGCAAGCAAACCAAACGCTTCGCTACGGGACTTCCAGGGGTATTTGCATACGTAGAACGCGATGCCAAATTCAACTACTCTCCTGCCTTTATGTAAACTCGTCTGTTCTTTATAATTAACTTGGTTTGGAATTTTGTGATGAATTAAATAATCGACTGTATTTTTCTAACTTCAATTTTTCGTTGGCTTTGCTTTCACTTTTGTAGATACTTGCTGGTAGCGCTTGCGGTGACATGTCTCTATAGCATCATAACTATCCTCAGCTCTTGCGCTCTCATGTCGAAACCAGCACCGGCTGCCAAGATCCTGTTCGCTCTTATTTTGACAGACACGGTAAGGTAGAGGCAAATTACAAGTCCAATACACATGTTTTTTATACGTATATTTCAAATTACGAAATGGCAACTTTCCAATCTAAATTGTAATAGTCTTTGTCAGCTTGCGTGAATGTAAACATCTCAATTTGGAAGCTACTAATCTTTCCTTAAACTTAACAGTTCAATTATTAATGTCATTTTCACTTAGTTGTTAAGAGTCAACAATTGTAATGACAACGTAATAAAGTTATGGCTAATAAGTCAGATATTGAAAGAGACTAGCGAGCAGATAAGGCAAAACCACTTGTTAATTATTAATTTTATATTGAAATAACAAACCCCTGTCATAACTCATAAGCAAAACTTCACTTTTTACATTTTTCCCCTTCTTATTCACTAAAACATATGTCCTAATTAAACTTCCATTGCAGTTGATGGTTGGGATCCTGTCATCAGCCACAGGCACAGCCGGTGCCATTGCCTATGTCGGGTTGAAGGGGAACTCTCACACCAACTGGAACAAAATTTGCAACAACTATGGCAAATATTGCCGGCACATTGGCAGCAGTACCGCTGTCTCCCTCTTTGCATCCATCATTCTGGTCGTGCTCGTTCTGGTCTCTGCATACTCGCTTTCTAAGAGGAGTTACCACTGATTCATGCATGATTCATATATCACAATGATCTTTTGGACTGTCTATGTGGATATATATTTTGGATATGACTGTATGCATTTGTCTGTGTTTTTGTTGTGAAGCCGTTAACATGGTTTATTTATGCACATGGATGTTGCATTTTTTTTTTTTAAATGAACATATGTTCAATTGCATGCGTTGGTAGTTTGTAGCTAGCTTGTGGACAATATCCTAGTTCTAGGCGTGTATTTGGATTTGTTTTTTATTGGGATATGTATTTCTAGAGTCGTTGTTTATCTAATTAGTGTCTATTTCACAGTTTTAATAATTAATCCAAGCGATCACTTATAAAAGAAGTATCTGAATAATTTTACATCATAGCCACTCAAAGGACTGAACTTCTTAAAATTTTATTCCCAAGCGATCACTTGCATCCTCTTAAGATCATTTGGTAATAAATTAGTTGCACGATTAGGAAAATTAATGCCATTTTCAAAATGCAAATTTGGTTGGATTGTCAATTACATATACCTTGGAAGTTTGTCATTATAATTGACAAGAATCGTAATTAGTTAATTAATTCATTGTTATGGATACGAAAGATCTCGGCTTTGTTTTTACCAACTAACCTCTCTATTTACGAACAAGATATTTAGCACAAATAGTGAGTGACAGTGTGACACCATCTTTTTTTTTTTCATAAGGAACAAATTCAAATTCTCCAAGACAAAAGGAGATATTGGAATTATAGATTATTTTCACTGGGCGATAAAATTGTTTAGATAATATTAAAATGCTAAATAGTCTTAGAATGTAGACTAAAAATAAAATTTGACATTTTCAGATGTTGGGACTCGTTCTCTAAATAAGACCTTATATTAAAAAATATCTATCTACCTTCAAGATTACTTAGTTTCGCTACCATCATATGGTTAACAGATAAACTTATTAAATATTAATAAGGGAAAGGAAAAACAGAGAGAAATCTAAAATGCAAAACGCATTTCTGGTACCTGTCCAAGGGTAACCGAATCAGCCCCCTAAACAAGTAGAAATGTAAGACATCAAATCACACCAATGCGTCCAAATCACAACTAGACTCGTATTGAATTTTCAAATAACATTCTCCGTTCACCATCTAAGACTACGTTCATATATGCCTGCAGTTTTTATTGAAAGAAATATCTTGTGACAAATTGGGATGGCAGAAAAAAGTTGGAATGCATTAATTTCGATATACAAAGATACTACAATTTTGTTATCTAAGGCAATTTAACCATACAACTCCAGGATCCAGCTTTTCAACATAATATAGCTTCAAAGAAAAGTTTAGGCCCAAAGATCGACCCATTGCACATTGGATATGGATTTGGTTGCAAGTGAGCAAGGATTTATACATTAGAGATCGAGTAATATTGGGCTCTTTCAGAAAACATGCGTGCCTTATTTATCTTAGTGAGATCAAACCATCGAATTTACTGGGCCAGACCTAAATTAGTCCCAAGGAGGAAGGCTGAATTGCTATTTGAACACCTCGCATTTTCCAAAAATGCATATCAGCCTAGGCTGATTAATTGGAATAACAACTCCTAGTGCATAAGCTTGGCAGCCGCTGCCCAGCCATCTAAAAAAAAAAAAAAACTCCTTGTGCATATACTGCCAAAATACTCTTTACCTATAAAACCTCATCTGCTCAACTTCTCTCAATCACAAAGAAAGCAAAAGGATTTAGAAAATCAATTTGTAAAAGAAATAGGCATGGCCGCTACAGAAATGGCAGACACATTAGATACTGTCAAGACCGCGCCAGAATCTGGCTACACCACCTCTGACGGGCCACCTCCGAATTACTTCCGTATCGATTTCCTTCTGAGGCTTCTGCTCTTAGTTTCAGCTGTAATTTCCTTGGTGGTACTTGTAACAAGCAAGGAGAGTGAAGTCATTGCTGTGTTCCCTCAACCCATTGGTGCCATAACTCGTGATGCGAAATTCAACTACTCACCAGCTTTTATGTAATTTTGACTTAGACTTTAATAACTGGTCATTTTTTTCTTGTACAACTTTGAATTAGTAATTTTGGTTTGCTGTCTTCATGATCCTTTTTTTTTTTTTTTTGTTTCCTAGATACCTACTGGTGGCACTTGCAGTCACATCTTTGTACAGCATCAAGACTATGATATTTTCTTGTGCTGTTATGTCAAGGCCAGCTCCTTCTGCAAAGATTTTGTTTGGTCTAATTATTTTTGACATTGTAAGGAAACCAAATTGAATATCAGTCAACAGTTCTTTACGAAGAGAAACTGAGACAAGTTTTAATGAAAATTGAAATGAAATTTTATTATCTTGTCTTGCAGCTAATGGCAGCCATCATGGCATCAGCTGTTGGCACTGCAGGAGGGATTGGTTATGTTGGTTTTAAAGGAAACTCGCACACAAGCTGGGTCAAAATTTGTGGCATTTACGGGAAGTTCTGTCGGCATCTAGCTGGGAGCATCATTGTGTCACTCTTTGCTTCGATTATTCTTGTCTTGCTTGTTGTTCTATCTGCATATTCTCTATATAAGAGAAGCAATTGACCCTTTGACATCCTTAATGTTTCTGCTTGTACTAGTAGTGTGCATAATATGGTGTTGTTAGTAATAGTGTTTCATGATACTTGGACTTGCTAGTAGGTTTTGTTTTATAGGATCGATGGTCTTAGTTAGCATTGGATGTATAGTGTTACACAATAAAATAATGATTTATGTCTGCTAGTTTTCAAAGGGTAAATCTAAATTTTAGTTATTTATTTTTCATATGGAGGAGATGATTGTAGTGTCACATTTCAATCTTCCTTTTCCATGTTTATCTTGAGTTTGATTCAACTGATCCTCTGTTATACTTTCTGCAGAGGTTCTGTTTTAAGAGTAACTATATCAGCATACAAGTACATGTGCAAGAAAAATATCTTTCAACCTAACAGCTAATGATAATTTTTGTCAACCTATAAATTATTGTTGTTAGTCTACAATACGAAATTCATCAACGCGGTGTAATGATGAAAATGCAAATAATCGTGCATCAATTTAGGAAATTATTGGGACATATAAGTAATTTATTAAAACTTCAGAACGAACATTATGCTAGTTCAGCCATTTATAATATCAAACAATCAATTTCTCCCATCTCTTTTTGCCAGTTTTCTGTGCAAAATTTCTAATCACGAGGATAGACACAAGGAATGGAAGGAGAGGAATAGTCCCTCATAAATTAATTCACTTGATTGGACATTTATTAGAAGCGCAAATTTACTGAAGACAAATTTTTTTCAACTGAGAAAACCTCCAAGTATAGGGGAAAATGTTAAATAAAAGTCGGAATAGTAACAATAGAAAGAAACCATTGCACGTGACTGATTAAATAATCTTCTAACGAGAGGTATAACAGACATCTTGACTTAATTTGCTAGAAAATTAGTGCTCTTAGTTTGGCAATATATTTCTAGTAGCTTTCAGTTGCATGTCGTGATATCATAGAACATCAAGAGAATCATTTTGCATGATGTGACCAAAAGTAAGAAAATAAAGAAAGAAAAGCTAAGAGGGGGAAAACATCATTTATTCCCAACAATAAACTACCGTTTTGTAAGAAATTTAAAATTTTAAAGGAATGAAAAATTGTATTATCTTGCTTCAGTTTATAATTAAACCTTGCTATGCACAACAGTCGCCAATTCTATAAAGATATATTCTGTAGGCAATGTAATGAGCCAGATAATTTTCGTTTGCACATCCAAATAGTTTCGCCTACATTAAAAATCTAAATTATGCAAAGATAACTGCTTGTGAAATATTGAACCACAGAAAAAAGCTGGAGCCATGCTACTTGTGATAAGTGGACAATTTGTTCATAAACTTACAAAGTTTATGTAGAATGATGGGGGTATGTTTTTTGTCTCCTTTCAATTCCACTACAGATATTTTTTGACTTTTGCTGGACTAAGAGAAATAAAAACAAAAGGCAGACAGCGATAATCTCGAAAATTAGGCGTACGAAGGATTTAATTTTACTTCTTGTTGGCAGTTTGCCAGTTTGAAATGAAAATAACTAGAGGAAGCTTGGTTATTTTTGCGTCATCATGATCCAACTAACTAGGATCGTCGTGGGCATTCATTTCGGATTTCAGTAAAATCTATTCGAGCATCAAAGAACTTAAGACTATATGTCGGGATTGGGATGTATTGGTTCGGAAATAAATTTACCGAACTTTAATATATATAATTCACCAGAATATTTTGATTTCAAATATTTACGCAAACGAATGCGTATATAAAATCTTTTTTTTTTTTTTTTTTTGATAAAAGCACCCCACAAAAAAAGGACGCCAGCATCCTATTAAAGCATGCAAGAAGTTCATACAAAGTAAAGTCACAAGGAAAGTGACTTAAGGTCTAAAACATTACTCCTAAAGAAGCTAAGTAGCTAAACCCAGAAACATAAACGCAAAATAGCACCAAAATAACAGAATGTAAAATTTTAAGTTCATTGAATAAGTTCTTAAATTCAACTTTACAAATCATCAAATTGATTTCAAAAGATATATTTGTAATATTAAAATTAGTTTTAACAACAAGACCATTCAATTTCAAAACAATTAATTTCTCTATTTCGTCTATTGCAAGTTTGTATCTTCCAGTAAGCCCAAACAAGAGTGTCCACCAAATCACGATTAGTCGCCGAAAACAAACAGCTTAGGCAAATTCCAAAATTTCTTGAATTATTAGTAATATGAAAAAAAAAAAAAGTTGATTTGAAGGGGAAAATGTTACATAGGACATTTATATTTCAAGGGGAAAAAAATAAAGTATATTTTGAAGGAAAAGTTAGCTGCAACAAAATTTGCTACTGACATTTGACACCTAACTCTTTAAGTCTTCATTTGTCATGGTTGCAATATATTTAAGTAGGCCGGTGAGCTGAATTACACAGAATTCAGCACAAACTCCCTGTAGATATGGACAATAGCACTGAATTGATGCAGAAGCATTTCACCAAGTTGCTTTCAAGAAAATGGAGTTACATGGGCTAGGGTTCAAATGCCCATACTTCGCCAAAACAAAGCCTTCTCTGGAGAAATCTTCACCAATAATGAAGTTACATCCCCAGCTTCTCTTAATTTATTGTGCATTTCATTTCCAATGTGGGGAGCAGTCTGCAACTTCAAAAAGAGTACATAAATAAATAAACAAAAAGCAAAAGATGCAAAAGTGAAGAGGATTTACGATTTATTCAAAAAAAAAAAAAGAGCAAAGAGGATTTTATATGCAGTAGCACGGTCAAAGAAACAATATTACCCAAACTTAAAGCAGGAAGCATTATTTTACTATTACTATTATTATTATTATTATTATTTTTTTTGAAGAAGAAGAACAGGAAGTATCAAATGTTGCTACCACAAGGACTTATCACTAATTTATTTTTTTTTAGAAAAAAATACATGTTCAAAACAACTCTTCCATGTGTTATGTGTACAGAAACTGGGCTGTTTCTGGAGCTCTTTTGAACAAATTAGGAAAGGTGTACATGTTATACTTGTCAGGGAGCCATAGAAGTATTTATCATTTTGTAGGGTGTTTAAGATATGCTTATGTTTTTCAGGGCTAACTACAAAAAGTTACATTAACAAATAGTAAATTACAAAATCACATACTGGTCTTACAATATATTGAGATTATAATTTTTATTTACTTTCCAATCTTATTTTGCAATTTGTACATTGGATTGCAGCATTCAATTTCCTTTCTTTTTTAATAGATATTGGGCTAGTTGTCTCCTTTTGCATTTATATAAAAATATCTTAATCAAATAATGGTACCATCAGGACCACAATGGTGCAGCAAAAGATGAGACTGCTAGAAGCCAACCTTTGATAACCAAAGAAAATAAGCAGACGCAAGGTAAGCCTGAACTAAGGTGTCATCAAACTCATCTGGCGAGGCAACCAAACAGGTTTTCACGAGATGCATTTCTTGATCCAAAAACAAATCCACTGAGTCATTTGAAAATTTGCTTATCCAGAATTGAGAAAGGAAACGGCGATGCATCCACAAGGCCTACAATTATGTAGAAGTAGAGAATATTCAAGAAATTTTAATTATTCTTACAACCAACTATGGATATAGCTTCAATTATTACCAGATATATGACTATGATACAACTTTAGAGTAACTCTCAATACAGCCAAAAAACACAAGAGATGCTTCTAAGATGTTCAATAAAAAGCTAACCTCTCTTCCAACATAGCGTCTGATAAGTACCTCATTCCATTTGAGTTCTCCCTGACAATAGAATTATGTACGTTAATGGATTTTACTTGAATTGCAAGCGCAGCATATACGAACAGATTTTTTGATTTTCTTTTTTTTAAAAAAAAAAAAAAACATTATTCAACATGATATCGAGTTTTAAAAAATATCCAAATAAAGCATATAAAAGTTTCAATCTTCAAACTTACTTCCAGAATGGCACAAATGTGAGATTTTTCATACAAAGAAGCACCTTTATCTGTTTCTGAACTGATTTCAAGTGCTCTAACCAGCAAACACTGCACATAGAAATAGCCAATAATTTTATATATAAATGTAATGTTTTCATTGCATACTGCATTACAGCAAGATATATTATATAATTCAAACAAAAAAAAGGAATACATCTAGCAGGTTTAAAAGACTAACCCGTCTAAAATGGAAGCAGCTATTATCAGAAACATGCTGTTCAGCCCATTTTCTCGATGTGTTTAACTCATCAAGGACCTTTGTAATGAATTAATCTTTCCAATTAGGAAACTGAAAATTAGAGAAAAATATTTGATCTGTAATTGCTAAACCTGAGATCTTTGTTTCTTTTGATAATCCCCCTTTCTGATATGTATAGCAAGTAGAATAATGTGCCATTTTGATAAATAAAGAAAAAGAAAAAAGATTGTTCCTTTTAGACAAACATTGCCCTTCCCATGGCCACCACATAAGGTCTTCTTTGTCATTATTTTCTCATTTGACAAATTATTAGACAATGAGTATTAAAGAATGAGATTAAAAAAGCACAGAGAGTGGTTTGGCCTGGAGAGCAATGTTGCCTATTTCTTTATCGAAACAAAAGAAATTTGCAATTTGGCCTGGAGAGTGATGATTTGTATGTATTAAGTATAATACAGCACAATCCAACATTTGTGCTGTAATATTTAGAACAATATGTCCACCTCCATTTATTATAATGTCCATCTGGGGCTCGCTTTGATTATGACTACAAATATTGGTTCTGTTGGACAAAAAGCCCAATATTATACTAGAAAAGACCTGTTGAGTTGTCATGTAATTCACAATCCAACACCAATGATTCCATGCACGGTAATTCATCTTGAATTTCTACACAAAATGGAGAAAATATATAAGAACAAATTAATTATTATCAAACCAAATAGCAAAAATAAACTTTCAACCAAGTTCATGAGTTGTGCCAAACCTCGCAAATTTTCTTCACAAGGTCAGACTCATTCCTAATGATTCCTTCTGGAATATGAAACCTCTCAGCAATACGCTTAAAAATCCATCTCCTACAGGTCGCAATTTAAGGAAAAATTTATTTCTATAATTTGCACATACTGTTTTTCCTTTCAAATTGAATTTACCTGTGACTCCAAGCACATTCGCTTTTCGGTGCATAAGAAAGAATTAGTGTAGATAGTTGGAGTTCGTTCAAGAACAATATTAGGTCATTCTGTTTTGACAGTACTAGCTTCCTGCATCAAAACAAGGTTTAGTATAAAATTAGATATATAGAATATGTCCAATGCAGAACTACATAGTATGCATCATTTTTCATCATCATTGTTATTTTTTCTGTAGCTATCTGTACCAAGTATTTGCTAGCATCAGGCCAGAAGTTACTGGTTCAGGTATGAATCAAGCAGATAATTACCGGTAGAAGAATGATTTCTTTCTAAGAATTTGTTCCTATACTAGGGTTCCATCGAGGACTTAACATGCAGGTTAAATTAAACTTCAATGAAAAAAAACCAAACATAAATGAAGGCTGTTTCCAAGATTAATCTCTGGTAAAGGATACGCATGCCAGTGTGAAAGAACAAGAGCTACCTGGAATTCCAAGCAGTGGGAAAATTGGGGCTTAGGATTACAAGCACCTTACTGTGCCTTGAGAGATCTTTTTCACTGTCTAGTAACTCTTCAGAACTCCCTTCTGAACATGAGCTCAGAATTGCCTTATAGTTTCTCCTAGCACACGAATGCTTCTGAATTGCAGCTTTATAGAGGGTTGAAAGAATTTCAGAGGAGATTGCCAATTTGTGATCTTTAGTCCAGAAGAACTGAGTGTTGAATTGCACAGAATGGGAGTCAGAACTGGTATCGAGGGTTGAAAACTGAGTTGGATGTATGAAGCCTATCTCATCTCTGATTATCACATAACAAAAGACAATTAACACATATAAATATAAATTTTATACATGATCAATCTAAAGCTTTATATCTTATTTTGGTTACAACCATATTTGGTTATGGGTTTGAGGCAAAAAAAGAAACAACCATTAATTAGTATCGGTATGGGACCAGTTTGGTACCATGTAACTAGAACAGTAACCCAGTGTAGGTTCACATCTCTACTGAAATACAGCTAGCGAGCGATCCTCCTTCATACTACATTTACTAGTTGCTGGTATATATATGCACGTAATGTAAATAATACTAGCTTTGTAATGCTTAAAGTTTAGAATACAAAAGAGAGAATCAAGTAAGAGTGTTACATGAGTTCGTCGTTTTCCAAAATTTGCTCTAATTGGAGCAGGAGATCATCGCATCCCTCCATTTCGGTGTCGAAATCGATACTGGGGAAAGAAGTCCGCAATCCCTTGTGGGGTTTTAGCTGAAGAGTGAAGAGAGAGATTGTGAAGGGAGAAGTAATAGCGGAACAAGTAATAGCGACCTCAAATTAACCCAAAAAAACAAAATTCCATCAATTAATTCTAGAATTTAGTTCAGGTTAATAAGAAATCGGGACAGTATTTGGGAAGAGGAGTTTTGGGAAGAAGAAAGGATTGTATGTGGCAGATGAGAAGTAAAGAGTGTATGTGGTATGCGAAAAAAAATATGGAACAACGGTGATAGAATTTTGAGGTTAATAATCAATGGTTGTATGGATGGAATAAGAAAAAAGGGCTAAATTCTCCATCGGTTAATTCTAAAATTTAGTTCAGGTTTTTATTTAAGTAATTAAATGACTATTAATTTAAATTGATGTCTAATATTTAGATTACAACTAATATTAGTCAACTTAAACTTTTCATATTAATTATCTATACAATTTATTCCGATTGTGTTTTAGTTTTACAATTTATAAATTCTAAGAGTGTGAATTATTTTCACTTATTTTGAATTTAAGATCGATAAAATTTTATTTATACTAGATTTATCAATAAAGTTATTATTGACAAGCTGGTCGATAACAACCCAGTAAAAAAAATACGGCCAATTTCTAACTTGAAATTAAATCATAACTGGCTAAAAATATCGTTGATATTGACAGGCTTTTATCAAATCGGTTATCTGCACCAGTTTGGGCATCATTGACCTTTAAACCTTTCTTTGTTACCCATTCTTTTACTGATATGTGTTCAATACATGTTCTAAATAGTTGTTTAATTTGATTTGGGTAACTTAGCATATCTTAGACGATTCAAGTTAAGATTTATTTATGAAATAATTATTTATTTTTCTAATATCGAAATATGAATTTAAATTAGGTCAGATTTTGAAATTCAGGTTTTTCTTTTATTTTAAATTTATAGTTTTCAAGCGAAATCAAAATCAAATCGGGGTGATATACACCATCCATCCTTTTCCCATCCAGCGCCATCCACAAGCTAGAAATGGGCCTCAGCTTCAATTTTTCGTGCGCTGACGTCAGCGAAAATTTTTTTGGAAATTTTTGGATGCTGACGTCATCAAATGTACTGATTTTTTTGTTCAGTTACATACCTTAAGAGTTGAATTAAAAGCTATAAGTGTTCAGTTAGATGCATCTGAAAATGGAATTTTCGTACTTTTGTGTTCAGCTAAATACGTTAAAGGTTGAATTAAAATTTTTATGTGTTCAGTTAGTTGCATCTGAAAATGGAATTTTCGTACTTTTGTGTTTAGTTTAATACGGTAAAGGTTGAACTAAAAGTGTTTATTTGTTCAGTTGCATTTGAAAATAAAATTTTCGTACTTTTTTTGTGTTCAGTTAAATACGTTAAATGTTGAACTAAAAGTGTTTATGTGTTCAGTTAGTTGCAGAAGAAATTTGATTTCATAGTTAACATTTACAATATACAAAAAGAACACATATAACAATATGGTTAACATTTACAATAAACAAAGTGAACACATTCAATATTCAATATATAAAGTGAACACATATAACAATACATTTCACATTTACAATAAACAAAGTGAACACATATGACAACTAACTAATCCAGTGGGAAAACTAGATCATTCATAACAAATTACATATTATGATCTGAATAAATGAAGAACTTTTGAGATGAGAAGATTGCTAGTTGTCTTGGTGCTTTCGTTGGCACGAATTCGTAAACCTCTCTCCATTGCATACAAATCGATTGTAAACTTGAAACTCATCTTCAAGCTCACGCGCACCGATACACGAGTCCAAATTTCCAATATAAACTCGAGCCATCCCAACTGGGACCTATAAAAATTATTAAACAACTATGTTAATTTTTTCAGGAATTACAAACAAATCTAAAGAAAAACAATTTGACGAGAAGAAGTAATGTTTGAACCAATCTAACTAGTCTGACAAATTACAAATATCTTATAATGATCAAGAAATTCAAGAACGTGACAGAAAATTGAATAAAATCACTCAGTGATTAATCAATCATACTTGATTAATCAGCGAAGATAAAACTGAAAGTAGAAAGCACAAATATAGTTGAAAGGATTTATCAAAAAAAAAAAGACAGATATTCATTTCTAAACTCCTGCCCTCCACTCAGAAACCAAAACTTTTCAAATAAGAATTTTGGCAGGATCGCATACCGACAAAAGAAGAAGCAATTGATGATCCAAAATCGAAGGTCCTGAAGCACGCATCAACGATCTTGCCCGACTGTTCATCGACCTTAATAATTTGGAGCTTCATCACATCGCTGCACGCCGGAGCTCCGACCAAGCCCGTGCCGACCGTTTCTAGGGTTGTTGTAGTGGTCGACGACTCTTTCGTGGTAGCGCCTAGCCGTGCCGACCGCCGCAACCATCGGAAAAGGGGTGGATTGCGGAGCTAGGATTTGGGGCAGAAGTAGTAGGGAGAGGAAATGAAGGCTACGGCTAGTGTTTGGAGGGTAGATTTCGGATATAAATGGAGGTGGGCCAGTTATTGGGGAACCGGATCCTCTGCCGCGCGCTGCCAGTAGTGATTTTTTTCGAGCCGTTCAGATTTGATCGGACGGTTAATTTTTTTCGGGTCTATTAGATTCACAGGACTTCCTTATCCATCAGATTCAGATCAGACGGTTGGGGCCGCACCGCTGCCAATCGCGGTGCGGCAGAGGATGTGAATTCCAGTTATTGGTCCAGTAAAAGTTTGGCGCTAGTCCAATGGATGGTTGGATGGAAAAATCCTGAATGATTGGTACCAATTCTGAAATCAAATTCAACCCGAAAGAAATCATTTTTTTTTGGTTTTGGGATAAGATTGTCCAGATTATTATCATTAGCATCTGTTCATTTAATCAATTGGACACATTTTCGTCATTTTTTTAAAACTTTTAGGTCATTTATAAATATCTAAATCATTAAGCTTAATGAAGTACATATTTAACATAGTTAAATTAAGTTCTAGAATCAGTGCTAAAGGAATGACTAGTTTAATTAACTATACGATGCTTGTAAGAATCAGTGCATAAGTTCATATATATAGTTTATTTATTTTAATTTCTTAATCATACTGTTCAATTCAGATAATTTGTGTCAATTTGATTCTACTACAAATTTTCAGATATTATATTTCAAATTTTAATATCACAATACTTGTATCGTTGAATTGAGCAATTATATTTATGGTTCTTAAATTTTATAATTTGTAGCTTATATTGTTTTTATTGATTATAATTACTCGGCTGATACTTTAGTAGTTTAGATGACCTTGTTTACTGTCAAAATTCAAATTAATTATTTTTGTCTAGGAGCAAAAGTTCATAATGTTACACGCACACGTTGCAAGTTTTTAGTGTTTTTCAAAATGATATGCATGTGCACCACAATATATTTAGGGTGTGTTTGACAACGACAGGAACTAGCTAGTTCGTGCGCAACCAAACCAACCCACGAACAACGAACAGCACCTAATTTCCATTTCTCCGATTTTTAGGAACTGGGAACTACGAACAAGGACAAAAACTTATCCCTTGTTCTTTGTTCGGCCCAAACTTCCAAACACACCCTTAGGAAATTAGCATGACACAAGTACATTGACATGTCGTGCCAAAGATTCTCGAGTGTTGACATATTTTATTACGACATGAGTTGACATGTGACACAACACGACATAATACTACACAACTACAACTAAATATTATTTATATATTTTTAATAATATATTAACTCAAAATGAGCTTATATTATAAATTTAATGATGCGTATTCATTATATTTTATCATAATATATCAAGTAAACATTAATTCCTGCATGTTGCTACAATTGTTTCATATTTTTCCATTATTAAAAATAAATATTTTTCATGAATTTTCAACTAAAAATTAAAATAATTTCTGACATATTTTACATGTTGTGTTGTGTTATGTCGACACATCATGTTAGAAGTGTTGTGCCATAATGCATGTCATGTTAATCAATTCCTTCACTCGATACGACATGACATTTAAAATATTAACTTATGCCAACACAACTTGACATGAATTCTAATATTTACATATCTGACACGACACGACACATTCGCAATATCCTACCATTTTTGTTATGAGATAAGGGGCGGAGAGATAGAGGGGGCTGTATTGGAATTTGCCCCCCCTTAGACTTTCAAGTAAGATATACACATTCACATATTTTGTTTATAACAGATTCCTTTCAAAAAAAAAATAATAATTTGCCCCCCCCCCCCCCCCACCCCCCACACCTAAACCAAAATGAAAAGCCGGCGCCTAGTAGTCCTTGGTGAATAAAGGACGGTGAGCAAGATTTTTTTTTTTTTTTTTTTTAAGATTAGAACTTGTGGTATTGTTATAGGCTTCATTGGTTTTCATTTTTTTTAAGAAAAGAGGATGTAATCTTAATTGAAATAAAATAAAAACTAACATCATTTATTCATTTAGAACTAAATTGTTTTTTTTTCCAAAAACATAATGTTAAATTCATTTGCTTGTTTTTGCAATTTGTTGAAATTTCATGTGCTTCTTTTTCAACAATACAAAGTATCATATATTTCTTTTGAAAAAATAAAAATCACTATTCGCTCCAAAAGAAATTATATTTAGGTAAGATCATACTGCCAACAAATTGATCCATCAAATAACTCTCATAATATCTTTGAGAACCACATAGGGTAATTCTATCTTATGTTTAACATTGTAAAAATTATTATTCTTTTTAAATAGTTAATAATATTTTTAAATTAAAGTATTGATGTCTGATTATTTTATTATATTTTTATTTAATAATTTTATTAGATTATTTTCTAGCTTATTTTTTAATCACAGATTTTTTATATCCTGCCTCAAGGTCAAAATCTTGCCTCCGCACCTGGTTGTCTAAATGAAGCACCTTTCTTTTGAAAGTGAATTGTCTCTTAAGAAATTCTAGAAGCCAAAAAAAAAGAGACTAAACTTTAAGAAGATCACTAGATTGCATTTATTAATATCAAGATTGTTTATTTCTATATAGTCATTTACTATACATCCAGCTCACAATTTATAGCTTGTGCAGTGTGTTTTGAGAAAAAAACGAGTCTCCAAAAATTTACCTTATAGGATTATGTAAAGAACATTAGAGTTTAAATAAATTAATTAAAAATATCTAAGGGGCACTTCATGGAAAAATTTAGAAACCTTTGCTCTTCCAAATCATGCCATAATTGGTGAACTATCTTTCCTAATTTATGAGAAATTTTTCACTCGATTTGATCATAAAAATAATTTTAAGCTGAAAATCTAATATATTTATAATGGTAATGATATAGAGCTAATTATTATGATATTGTGAACTGATATTTGAGGAGAAGATAAAAAAAATATAAACTTGGAAATTTAAATTCATGTCCAAAATAAGTATCTAGTAACTGGTCGATTGTGTTTTCTTTTATTTTTTGAGGGTAAGCTAGCGGCATGCATTGATGGAATAATCATTAATTCGATGACACGCGTTTACAAAGTAACATGAGGTGATCAACCATACAAAAATTTGATACCTAAATTTTGTTGGATCTAAGAACTAGACATTTTCAGGAACAATTATAATAGTTTTTCACAAACCTTGATTGTTTCAATTTGCTCCAACATCTATACAAAATTTGTACAAAACTGGAAATGTAGTGCATAACTACGATCTCATAGTAGATTGTTAAAATTTATATAAATTTGTTTTGTCATTAAGCATTATCAATATATATGCGAATTTATTTTGGATTATTTCTATTCAAAAATTTTGAAGGTCGACTTAGCTACGTTTATAGTGAATGCGTTGTACAATGCAAGATTATAAGTTTGCCCATTTTTATTTATATGATTCACTCCTACACATTCATATATTTTATGATTTCTTTCATGTTGTGCTTGTGACAATAGGTCACACTTTCCGAATTTGCTTTAGAATTTCACCTTACGTTTATTTTTTTGGGAAATTAACTCATAAAATATTAGTTCTTGCTCTTCTACTAATAAGTGAAATTCATGTCATTTCGCAAAGGCTCACAAAAATGTCAATCCTATCATTCTGATATATATGTTACGATTTCTTTTTTTTATAAATTATTATTTTCTTTACAGACCCTGCAACACCTTTTGTCTTTAACCTATTTGTTTGATTGTTTCAATAGAAATTCGTATTTCGCAATTGAAACAACCAGTAAGAAAATGGTCCAGAGTGAAAAACGAATAGAGGCTGAAAAAGAACAAAAATGAATTGCGGGCTACATCATATTCGAGTGCTGTGAGTTATATAGCTGCGACAAAAACATAATTTATTTCTGGAGCTCATTACTCGTTATCTTGCTCGTCTTATCATCGGAGACAGCTACGATGGAGGAAAATATTTTTATTTATTTTCTTTTAAAATAAGATGTGCAAGATTCAGGATACCGGCCTTCAACTTTACCCTAGATCGATGCAACTTCTGGTTAACTAACAGGTTACCCACTTGAAATTATTTGGAAGCAACAACTTGGAATTTATGAAAGACGCGTAACAATGTAATCTTCTCGAATTTGTTTACGCCTTCAGATTTCCTGCTCAAGAATATCTGCGAGGATATCGACATGTGGATTAAGCATGCTTAGGATTTTTAGCTTTTTATTTCTTTTTTATGTTTTTTTGTGTTCTCTTCTTCTTTTTAATTATTTTTTTTTCTTTCCTTCACTTGTAAATATTACCTTTTTTAATGAAATTTTCTGTCGGTGTGGTGATTGCCACTGACCCTAAAAAAAATAAGGATGTGCAAATAGGTTGTCTTTTTTTAGATAAATACTAGATAGAGGCTATCTAGTGGTGTGCAAATAGGTTGTCAGCTAAGCAATTTGAGCGAAATTTAAAAGTGGATAGTAGAATACACTATAGAGAGAGGAAGTAAAAAGAAAATTTACAGTAAGAATATGCCCCACAAAGTGGCTCACTGCTAAAAATAAGAAATACGCTAAGCGGGTTCGACTATCTAATCAGAGTTCAAATGGCTGGAGCGCTCCAATATCAATTGATCAGTCTCTTTATCCGATTTTTGTAATGGTTTGGACTTTGACTGCCCAATAAACTTGGTCCGATATGAGTCAAAACTCAACCCCTTCTGTTTCGTCTGGAATTGGTTCTAAGTTTTGAAGTAATCTTACGCCGGTTAATCTAAATCAAATGATCCAACTTAAATGTGGTGCATAGTGTGAAATTGTTCTCTATCTCTTCAATTCCTGCAACTTTTACCAGAAAGTCAGGTCGCATTTATTGACAAACTCCACTGTACTCTTTGAGGTTCTACATTCTGCAATTCCAGATGTTCATTCTGATATCTTACACAGCAATGGCTTTGGGACTTCTGTTAAAGATTTATTTGCAGTCACTTATTTCATTTTATGGAGGGAGAGATGTGTTGCTGTTAGAGAGGAGAGAGAGCAGTACCGATCGGTACAAACAGATTTGAAAGAGGTGAAAAAAATGGGAGTTTTGTTTCGTGCAAGACTTGCGTGCACAGAGAGCAAACCAGAAAGAAAAACAAAGGGACGCACTAATTTTTGGTGGGCATCAGCATACCCGATTTTTCCATTATGCCTTTATTAATGTTTACAACATTTACAAACATAACCCTATCAAGTTTGGTTATTACAACAATGACATAAAAGAAAGCTAAATGAGGAGGGACCCAACAAACTCCTCCTCCCGACTCATGGAGCGTGTCTACCCAATAAACCCGCCTTCTCACAACAAGCTTCAAGCTTCAATGGCGGTATCGACTTGGTCAACATATCCGATCCATTATCACTCGTGTGGACTTTCTCCAACAACAATTCTTTCCTCTCAAGCACATCACGAATCCAATGATATCTCAAATCAATGTGCTTGGACCTAGAGTGAAACATAGGATTTTTACTCAAATAAATTGCACTTTGACTATCACATAACAAAACATACCTCTCTTGCCGAATACCCAACACATGCAAGAACTTCTTCATCCAAATTAGCTCCTTACATGCCTCCGTAATAGCTATGTACTCGGCTTCGGTAGTTGAAAGTGCAACACATTTTTGTAGCTTGGATTGCCATGACACGGCCCCGTTTCCAAAACAAACCAAATAACCGGATGTAGACTTTCTAGAGTCTATGTCACCGGCCCAATCGGCATCCGTATATGCCTCCAACACCGGATCTCTTGTGCCACCAAAACAAATGCAATGAGTGGATGTACCCTTCAAATATCTAAGTATCCACTTAACGGCATTCCAATGCACTTTACCCGGATTAGAAAGAAAACGACTCACTACACCAACGGCATGAGCAATGTCCGGTCTAGTGCATACCATTGCATACATCAAAGAGCCTACAACCGAGGCATATGGCACCTTTCTCATCTCCTCCTTCTCTTTGTCCTCCTTAGGACAACCATCCAAAGATAATTTAAAATGACTAGCAAGAGGAGATGTTACCGGTTTGCAATTTTGCATATTGAACCTTTGAAGTACCTTCTCAATGTACTTCTCTTGTGACAACCAAAGCTTCCGATTCTTGCGGTCTCTAGTGATGCTCATTCCAAGAATTTGCCTAGCTGCCCCTAAATCTTTCATGGCAAATTCACTTCCAAGTCTCTCTTTCAATGCTTTGATTTTTCTTAAATCATTTCCAATGACCAACATGTCATCAACATAAAGTAAGAGAATAAGAAAATCACCACTAGAATACCTCTTAACAAAGACACAATTATCGGAAATGGTTTTAGTAAATTTATTGTCACACATGAAAGATTCAAATCTTTTGTACCAATTTCGTGGTGCTTGCTTCAAGCCATAGAGGCTCCTCCTCAACTTGCACACCATGTGCTCTTGTCCTTGCACCACAAATCCTTCGGGTTGCTCCATATAGAGCTCCTCCTCCAAATCACCATGGAGGAATGCGGTCTTGACATCTAGTTGCTCAATCTCCAAATCCAAACTAGCGGCCAAGCCAAGCACAACCCGAATTGATGACATCTTCACAACGGGTGAGAAAATTTCTTCAAAATCAACACCCTTCTTTTGACCAAATCCCTTCACTACCAACCGAGCTTTGTATCTCGGTTTTGCTTCTTGACCCTCCAATTTGACACGGTAAACCCACTTGTTCTTGAGCACATTTTTGCCTTTTGGCAAATTCACCAACTCAAAAGTGTTGTTCTCATGCAAGGATTTCATCTCATCTTGCATGGCATCCAACCACTTATTCTTGTGCTCCGACTCAATAGCCTCCATAAAGCATTCGGGCTCACCACTATCACCAAGCAAAGCAAATTCATTTGTGGGATACCTTGTGTTAGCTCGCCTTTCACGAGTCGACCTCCTCAATTCTTCCACTTGTGAGCTATCACTTGAAGAGGTTTCGGATTGAGGATCGCTCTCTTGAGTTTGTGGGACACTAGTTTCGGTTGTATGGCTAGGGTTTTCATCATTTATTTCGGTTCTTGGGTTGTTGGAAGAGAGAGGAGTTAGGTCAACATAGCTACTTGTAGAGGTTTTCGCCTTGTCGAGGTTGCCAACATTTCCAATGGTTTCTTTCTCAAAGAACACCACATCTCGACTTCTCACCAACTTCTTCTCAATTGGATCCCACAACCTATAACCGAATTCACCATTTCCATAACCCAAAAAGATACACTCCTTGGTCTTGCTATCAAGTTTTGACCTTTCATCTTTGGGTATGTGCACAAAGGCCCTACAACCGAACACTCTAAGATGGTCATATGTGACATCCTTTCCTTTCCAAATCCTTTCCGGTATGTCACCGTCCAAAGCATGTGAAGGAGAACGATTGATCAAGTGAACCGATGTGTTCAAAGCTTCTCCCCAAAATCCTTTTGAGAGCTTTGAATGAGAGAGTAAGCAACGAATTCTCTCACAAATGGTGCGGTTCATGCGCTCGGCCACACCATTTTGTTGTGGGGTCTTGGGTACGGTCTTTTCTAATTTGATACCATTGGCCTTGCAATATTCCTCAAAGGGGCCACGGTATTCTCCTCCATTATCGGACCGAACACACTTGACCTTCTTTCCGGTCTCTCTTTCAACCTCCATAACCCAAGACTTAAACACATTCAACACTTGATCTTTGGTTTTTAGAGAATATGCCCACAATTTTCTTGTATGGTCATCTACAAAAGTCACAAAATAAAGAGCACCACCAATGCTCCTATCACCCATAGAACAAAGGTCGGTATGTACCAAATCCAAAGCACCCGGTTTCTTGGTAGTGTGATTTCTTTTAAAGGCTACACGGTGTTGCTTTCCGGCCAAACAATGTGTACAAGAAGAGAGAGATGTACCTTCACAAGAGACATATTTCTTCTTGGAGAGAATTTCTATGCCCTTCTCACTCATATGACCCAACCGCAAATGCCACAAGTCGGTTGAGTTGTCTTCCGATACATTCACCTCTCCACACATCTTCACTTGAGTCACATAGAGTGACCCGGATTTATACCCACGAGCAACAACCAAATGTCCTTTCACTAACTTCCATCTACCACCAAAAAAGTCACTATGGTACCCGTCATCATCAAGGGCACCAACCGAGATAAGATGATGTCTCATATCCGGCACATGCCGCACATTCTTAAGGGTAAGATTGCAACCTAGACTTGTCACAATATTTATGTCACCAATTCCAACAATTTTGCATGCTCCATTATTGCCCATTCTAACAACACCACGATCACCTTCCTTGTAGGAAGTGAACAAGTCACGTCTAGGCGCGACATGGAATGAGGCCCCGGAGTCTACAACCCATGAGGAATCATGACAAGTAAGGTTTACAAAACCTTCATCACAAGCAATGAACACTTCACTATCGGAAGCAATAGCGGTGGTACTTTCATTCTCACCATCACCATTTTTACCCTTGGATTTATCTCTCTTGAGACTATCATTCTTTGCCTTTAACTTCCGGCACTCATATTTCATATGACCGGGCTTATTGCAATAATGACAAATAATTCCCTTTCTTGATTTGGATCTTCTCTTTGACTTGTCACGCTTGTCATCATTATGGGAGTTTCTTTGAGTGCCTCTTCCCCGATTTTCGGTGACAAGAGCCGAGGACTCACTAGTGATCCCCAACTCTTTACGCCTTAACTCTTCATTGAGCATACTATCCTTCACCATGGCTAAGGTCACAACACCGTTAGGTGCCGAGTTGCTCAAAGTCACCACCAAAGTTTCCCAACTCTCGGGTAAAGAACTCAACAAAATTAAGGCTTGCAACTCCTCATCCAATGCCATTTTCATAGTTGACAAGCGGTTTATACAATCTTGAAATTGATTCAAATGATCCGAAACGGATGTTCCCTCTTGGTATTTCATGTTAACCAATTTTCTAATAAGGAAGGCCTTGTTTTGAGCGGTCTTGCGCTCATACAAACTCTCAAGTTTTTCCTATAAAACTTTGGCATCGGTTTCGGTTGAAATATGGTGGAAAACGGAATCATCAACCCATTGTCTAATTATGGCTATGGTCTTTCGGTTAGACACTTTCCAAGCCTCATCGGAGGTAAGAGTGGGTTTAACACCGAAAACGGGTTCATAGGCATCTTTACAATACAACAAATCCTCCATTCGAGACTTCCAAATACCATAATTAGATGAGGTTAATTTGATCATGGTTCCGCTATTACTCTCTTCCATCTTAAACACAAACCCTAGGTCTTAAGTACTAACACCAATCAAGAGAACCTCACCTCAATACGGCGGAGCAAACGGCCACTTGCGACTCGACGGCAATGACCCGATCGATGTCGAAGACGGAGGTGATCAACGGCTGCGGCTCGGCGACAGCTAGGGTTTTGACGGTGGTGACTCAACGGCTAGGGTTTCGGCGCAGCAGCGGCGGCGACAACCTTGCGCTCTGATACCAGTTGTTGCTGTTAGAGAGGAGAGAGAGCAGTACCGATCGGTACAAACAGATTTGAAAGAGGTGAAAAAAATGGGAGTTTTGTTTCGCGCAAGACTTGCGTGCACAGAGAGCAAACCAGAAAGAAAAACAAAGGGGCGCACTAATTTTTGGTGGGCATCAGCATACCCGATTTTTCCATTATGCCTTTATTAATGTTTACAACATTTACAAATATAACCCTATCAAGTTTGGTTATTACAACAATGACATAAAAGAAAGCTAAATGAGGAGGGACCCAACAAGATGTAATAGAATTTTAAAGGAAAATTAATGTCTCAGGAAGAATTGCTGCAGGAAATACTTCTAGAGTGGAGAACACTTAGAAGTAGTTAGGTTCTTTCTTAGTTTTCTTTTCTGGTAGTTAGCTCTACTGTTTAGGTTTTATTTCACTTTTCGTTGTTTTTTTTTAATTTCTTTGGCTTATCAGCTACTGGCTGATTTTATTGTAATTTTTGAACTTTTTATTTAATATAAGATAGGGGCTTGACCCCTATTTTTCTTCAAAAAAATGTAACAACGGATTATTTGCCTTTTGCATTTCCCACTTAATTATTTTCTTAATTATGCAAATTTCTAAATCTTTGTGAAGTTAAAAAAAAAAAAGCAATCCAATATCAGATATACTTCATACACGTTTCAATAACTTTTTTGTTAATCCTTTTAAACATTAAACCCGGTAAATGTAGTTTTTTTTTTTTTATTTTGCTTTTTCTCCTTTATATCACGTGGCTTTCGATTGTTTTCAAACGAACGACCACCAGCCACACCGTTGCATGTACAAAAATCTGTATCCCAAATGCGGCACACCGACCTCCGTTCGATCAGGATCACGGACAAGTCCAACAGAAAACACAGTTCACTGGCTTAGTAAATGAACATTAGAGATAATAGAACTGTGCGATACTCTTTTCTTATTTAGCAATTTCCTTGTCAATGACAAAATTATGATGTAGTAATTACTCTTGAACTCAATTTTTATGACGCCATACACATCACCAATCAAAATCAGATATCGTGATTGAATGACATGTCTATCATTTATGACGATGTATAGAGAAGACAGAATAACTATAGGACCAATTGTGTTGTTCGGAAGTTCCTATTGATGCATGCCATCATTCCTGTTTTTAGCAACTTGCATCTAAGCTGGCACATAGGTTTTAATCAAATCATATAATTCTTGTCCCCCGGCAAATTAAAAAAAGGTTTGCTTCTTACTCGTACCCATGACTTTTTCATAAAGATTTTTTTTTTAAAAAAAAAAAGCGAACTGACTTTTTCATAGAGCGTGACTAATTAATACTTAATTCATTCTTTGATTTATATGCTTCGTACTACTTTTATTATTATTTGAAAGGCCAACATCAACTACATATGAGAAGGACCGTAGTAAAGTCAAAACTGGGCTGAGCTCCTTACCATTTGCATTATAATTAACTATAAACCCGACAGATCTGGACCATCCGTTGCAAATTGAACATTCCAATCGGGTCTAAATTAACTTACCACAGAACGCAAGTACATTGACTAAGTGATGTGGATGAACCTTTCATCCATACCCAATGTACACCATCCGATCTGAATTTGAGGATCCAATTGTACTTAATTGTGTTCTTCAACTAGCTTTATACAATTGGAGAGGAACCGATAAATACCCAAACCAACCTGCCTAAACATTATTCTTCTTCTCATTACATTGCTTTTCATCAATAAAAGATCAGTGCTCGTTGGGTATCTCTCCCTTGACCCGCAACCTCACCTCAAACACATAGAAAAGAAGAAACTAAGAATGCCATGTTCATGTTCATGTATGGGAGGAATGGGAATGGGAATGGGAATGGGCTATTGCGGGTGCCCATGTACTACCAAAGCACCATCGCCTGAAAAGAAAAACGAGATGGCCGAAGCAATAGCAGGTGGTGTTATTTTGATTGGTGTGATAGCGGTTGTTGCACTTGTGATCATCTGTAGTTGTCGACGGTCACGGGTTAGAGTATGCAAACCTTATTATTATGATAGTTGTTATAAATATAATTACTGTACATAGGACACTCTCCTTGTTTACTATTTCTTGAAAGCTTTAATTTTCTGTTTTCTTTTTTAAAATGTTATTCGTTGATGTTTCAATTGTGTACCTAATATTGTACGTAGAAATTATCAGATAATTGGGTTTGATTTCTGAACACTCTGCCTCAGAATCGTAATTGATGTTCTTTGCCATAGCTATAAATAGCCTTCTTAGCACTTCGTCTGTGCTTGACATTTTAATGTTCATCGATTGTCACAAGCTTCAAATATGTTCAAACTGACCTGGTTCTACTCATATCTGGTTGGGGGTATTTACCGTGCTGAGAGCTTAAGCCCTGAAAGTGATTGATTTTAGGTCTAGTTTCATCCTGCTTAATGAACTTGCAGAATGGAATCAGAGTTCGCCACCACCAGGCACCAGCTGTTGTTTTTTCATCCACGGATGAACCAAGATCTCCTTGACATCTTCCAATGGCGATCTCAATTCCCTTTTATTCATAACCTACATATTTACTGAATCAGTTGCAATCACATAAACACATTTTTCAATGCTATGTGCCAGGATAAATATATTCTTCAATGAAAATTTAAGCATTCACTTTTGATCATATCAGTATGTGCATCTAATTGCTAAGAAGATTAATTGAATATTTGTTTTATTTTTTCTGTTTCTTCAGAAAGGTTTAAATGACAGTATAGTTTTACCTCAGAATTTGACTTTGTTAAACAGATTTAAAAATAATCACAAACAGGTGGAATGACCACTTGCTTCTTAAACAAGATCACGTTTATTTTTTAGAGGAATACCGTGTTTTTTTTTTAATTAAATTCCTTGATCTGAACTGGTGGGAATGAATTGTTTGCCTATCAGTGAGCCAAGTCAGAGCCAAATTTGGTGGCAGATGGTATATGGTACAACTCAGTTCAGCTGCAATTCTCAACCAAGCAACCATTAACAAAGATTCTAACACAGAGCTAAAACTAGTGCATAATATGGACAGCATCCCTGTCCAATTAAGTGATTTTTTAAACAGGCCACTAGGAACCAGGTTCGCCAACTGGGGAACATGTCACTATGTCAGCAAAGAAGAGATGCAATATGGCATCAGGCGACCATGGCTCTGATTTAATATTTTAATTCGAATACATAATGCAACATGAAATGAAAGGCACAAAAAGAGTCCGCCTATATATTATATCAGGTTCTGGCAGCTATTGTACGCTAGCGTTTTTCCCCATTAGAACCGATAGATCTTTTTTTTTTATATATATTAGAACAGTTCGATCTTGCTGAGACGCCAGGAACACAGCGGACAGATCGATCCTATGAATATTGAATAGGCCAAAGAATAAAAGGTAATGGTATAAATTGGCCATTATTTTTCTCATCACCTTATGCATTGATATATGTTATTCTGGAATCTGGATAAAAAAATTACAAATGTCTATTTGACTTTCATATTTTATACAATAAGTTTGAGATTGATTTCTATATTCTTTTTTTCTACAAACAAAGAGGAATTAATAAATTTGTAAATACATTGACCTCAAACTCGGAATTCTGATGCCATATTGCCATGCATCCCAATACCCAATACTTTAATCAAAAAAAAAAAAAAAAAACCCAATATGGTATGCACCGTCTTCAATGATCGCAACACATAAAGTTAGTTCGCGTGCATGAAATGAACATACTTTATTGGTCCGTGTTTTATTTTTTAGCACAAGTTCATAGATGTCTGCATACCCAACTCAAAATCCTTCCAAATTACAGCTCCGGAAGAAATTCAATATGTAATTTTGCTTATAAAAAATTAATGTAAACCATTAGAAGCTGTAAGCATTGGTGGTTTTGGTCCGTACATTGATAGATTAATAATCATTCCAAATGCTATTGTTAGATGTGGAGTTAAGTTAGCATACATGTGAATCAATCAAGAATTAGGAAACAATTGCTATATTCAAGGTTTACAGGGTTTTTAATTGTAATGTAAAATTATTTCTCAGTAAACAGAACTGCCGATTCAAAAGATCCTTTGAACAATATATACTTCCAAAACCAATATTGGAAATATGTTCAATATTCACAACCTTAGACAGGTGATTAATAATAAATTTTAGGTCTGTTTGGTCGCAACAAATATTTTCAGTGAAAACCAACTTCCGATTGCTCGTTTGAGAGGAAAAAGGTGAAGTTCCAAGAGAAAATTAACTTCCTGATTTACGGAGAACCAAAAAGTCATAATCTTGGGCTTTTTTCGATCCAGATTACTCCTAATATATGAGGTAGTCCATTAATATCCTAGCCCAACTAAATTACAAAGTATGGTGTTATGGGCCATAGATAACGCTTTCCGAACAAACCCATTAGTAAACGGAAATTATTATCTACCGCTACCATCTCGTCATCTCATATTTGTATTTGTTCACTTTATTTATTTATATATCCAGTTTATTTATCTATATTTTCACTTTATTTAATTATGAGTTGGATTTTATTTTTGTATTGTTATTCAGAACTTTATATGCATATTCGACTTATTTATTGTATGTATTCGCTTTGTCTATTTTATATGTTCACTTTATTCAAGTGATGACAAACTGCAAATTACAGTTTATCATTTCTGTTAATAAACTGCGGAAGATACACCAAACTAAATATCGTATACTTACTGATATTGATAGAATAATAATGAAGTAATTAAATTAGATCATGTCAAAATCTTGTGACTTAAATAACATAAATTAAAATTTAACTATCCAAACTAAATTTGAAGTATAACTATCCAAACTTAAATAACATAATGACAGCTCGAAAGCTTTGTGCTTGGTCAAGGCAGATTTTCTGTTTGCAAGTCTGTTTGCAAGATTGTATCCTTCGAGAGCGGTTTGTAGGTGTTGGGCAAGTTATGGTTAGGATTTGGTTAGATGAGTCGGTACAGTGGGCATAAACATTGTTTTAAGTGTTATGCCATTAGTTTGTTATTTGTACCAGTTTAATACTGGTAGTCATTTTGAATTTTTATTGTTATATTTTTGTAAACTTTTTTTTATTAATGGAAAATTGTCAGCATTTTGCTGGCCTTCAAAAAAAAAAAAACGCGGTGATTCCTCGAAAATTTACACGTGTTGCGGGGCAGGGGTGGGGCTAAGAAGGGGCAAGCTCAAGGTAGACTTGTTTGTTTGTTTTTTTTCCCCTAATAATAATCAGAGTGCTAATATTTTGAAAATCTGACCGGAGGATGAACCATTAAGGCAATCGGATCGTCCAACTGGCTAGTCTAACCGCGTTTGAACCGAAAAAAAGCGATTAAATCAGAAACGGACCAACGGGTTCAACGGACCGGTCCAGTCTGGTTCTTAAACATTGCATAGTGCCTGGTTTTAGAAAAAAAGGGCGCTTCTGAGTTTTAAACCAAAAAATAATGACATATTAAATTGTGTGTGGACTTAAATAAAATTTACTATATCCGTCGCTTCGTTGTTGAGGTTTCAACAACTTGGCTCCCATGTAGATTGTAAGTGTTGTTGTGAGGTCATCATTTTTGAAGGTTATTTGCTATATGAATTAGAGAATTTTTCTGAGGAGAATTTACAAGTGTGTTTGGTTGTCTAAGAAAAAAGGAAGATGGGAGAGTGAAGAGGGAAGAGTACCAACTACCAAGTATCAACCAAACAAAAAATAAAAAAATAAAATGGGAAGAAGACTTATTCCATCTTATGGAGAGGTGGTACAGGCCTAGAGAGAAAGAATAAGGAGCTTCTTCCTTCTTCGGTTTTCCCTCTCCTCTCCCCTATTTTTTCATCTTTGGATAATCAAACAAACCCTACAAGAAAAATGAAAAAAAAAGGGACAAAAAAAAAAAAAGAAAACTCAACTTTAAATGGTCATTGTGAGATATATTTTCCTTCATTATCAATTTCTTTGTCAATGATAGAATTAGGATGATGAAATTACTCTTGGACTCAATTTTCATGACGCCATTCACATCACCAATCAAAATCAGATATCGTGATTGAATGACATGTATATCATTTATGTTTATGAGTTATGACGATGTATAGAGAAAAAACAAAAATATATAGGACCAATTGTATTGTTCGGAATTTCCTATTGAAGCATGCCACCATTCCTGTTTTTAGCAACTTGTATATCTGAGCTTGCACATAGGTTTTAATCAAATCATATAATTATTATCCTCCTCTATAAAAAAAGGTTTTGCTTCTTACTCTTACCCATGACTTCTTCATAAAAGCTTTTTTTTTTTATAACTGACTTTTTCATAGAGCGTTATTAGTACTTATTCTTTCTTGATTTATTTTCTTCCTACATTCTTTTGAAAATGCACCATCAACTGCATATGACATGCGAAGACAATAAAAAAGTCAAACTGGATTGAGCTCATTTTTGTCTGTATTTTAATTAATTATACACCCGACAGATCTGGACCATCCGTTGCCACTTAACATTCCAATCGGATCTAATTTTATTATTTTCTTTTTATAATTCAAGTATATTGACTAGATATGTCTCAAGTCTCAACCATGTTCTTTAATATTCAATATACACCATCCGAAAATCCTAATCATTGTGCCTCTTCTTTTATTTCATTGCTGTTCATCAATAAAAGGGTCAAGTGCTCGCTGCCTCTCTCCCTTGAGCGAATTCCCTCGACCCCTAACCTCACCAGTCACCACAAAGACATACAAAAGAAGAAATTAAGAAATGACATGCTCATGTTCATGTATGGGAGGAATGGGAATGGGAACGGGAATGGGAATGGGAACGGGATATTGGCCGTGCCCGTGCCCGTGCCCCATCAACTCACCGCCACCTGCAGAAACGAAAAACGTGATGGCCGAAGCAATGGCAGGTGGTGTTATTTTTATTGGTGTTGTAGCCCTTGTTGCACTTGTGATCATCTGTAGCTGTCGACGGCCGCGGGTCAGAGTATTCAGGCCTTATTATTATGATAGTCGTTATAATTATAAATATAGTTATTGTACATAGGACTCTCCTTGTATGATTTTTCTTGAAAGCTTCTGTTGCTGTTTTCTTTTTTATAAGGTTATTTGTTGATGTTTCAATGGGATACATGATATTGTAATAATTATAAAAATTGAGTTTGATTTATGAACAAGACAGTAATCATCTCTGCCTCAGAATCGTAGTTATTTTTATCAGTTCATATGATGTTATATTATGTTCATCGATTGCCTCAAGCTTCAAAATAATATGTTCAGAGTGAACCAGCAGGGTTCAACTCAGATCTCGTTGTCGTCAATTGGGTCTAGATGCGTCAAGATCGGTGAACATTATGGAGTGTAAATAGATTTCGCCACCACCTGCTGTTGTTTTTGCATTTATAGATCAAGCAAGATCTCCGACACCTTTCAATAGTGACCTAGATTCCAGTTTATTCAAAACCTAGCTACAAAGTTACTTATCCAGTTCCAAGCATGTAAGCACATTCTCTATGTTATGTACCAGGATAAAAGGAATCCTTCAATGAAACTTTTAAGCAGTTTAGTTGACCATTTGTTTTACTTTTGTTCTTGTTTCTTCAGAAAAGTGTTCAATTGTCAGTATAGGTTTACCTTAGATTTGACTTTGTTAAACAGATTTAAGAATAATCACAAACAGGTGGCATGACGAGTTGCTTCTTATACAAGATCACGTTTATTTTTTAGAGAGATACCTTGTTTTTTTAAATTAAATTTCTTGGTCTAAATTGCTAGGAAGGAATTGTTTGCCTATCATTGAAGCCAAGTCAGAGCAAGATTTGGTAGCAGATGGTATATGGTATGTAACTCAGTTCCTCTGCAATTCTCAACAAAGGAATTGATTAAGAAAGATTCTAACAAAGAGCTAAAAATAGTCCATTATATGGACAACATCCCTTCCCATTGTTCCCAATCAAGTGATTTTTGAAACAGGCCTCTAGGAACCAGGTTCGCCAACTGAGGAACATGTCAGCAAAGAAATGCAATACGGCATCAGGTGACCAAGGCTCCGATCTAATTCAAATACGCAACATAAAATGCAACAAGGCACAAAAATAGTCCGTCTATACTATCAGGTTTTGGGCTTTTGGCAAGTATTTTTTATACCCTACCGACCGAAAAATTGTGATGACACCGAAAAGCAGAACAGATGCTGAAACAGCAGTATCTGGTTGAAAGAGACAACATACTGGAAAATTTCAGAAAATACCAGATTTCTCCCACTGGCTGGCAGGGATGCCGGTAGGATATTAATAACAATGCTTTTGGCAGCTATTTTGCTAGCTCTAGCCTTTTTCCCGATTAGAACAGTGTGATCCTTTTTTTTTATTATTATTATTTTATATATAAGAACAGTTCGATCTTGCTGTCTTGCTGAGACGCCAGGAACATAGCGGACAGATCCTATGAATATTGAATAGGCCAGAAAGAATAAAAGATAATGGGATCAATTAGCGTTTATTTTTTCTCATCATGTTATGCATTGATACATGTGTTTCTAAAAATTGCAAATATGTTTATTTGACTTTCATATTTTATTTTTTTTATTAATATTTTGAGATTGAATTTTTTTTTTTTTTTTTGTACAGAAAAGAGGAATTAATAAACTTGTAAATACATTGTCCTCAGACTCGGAATTCTGCTGCCATGCATCCCAATATGATATGCATCCTGTTTTCAATTATCTCAACAAATAAAGTTAGCTTGAGTGTATGAACTGAACATACTTTATTGGTCCGTGTTCTATTTTTTTAGTACAAGTTCATAGATGTCCACGCACCCCACTCAGAAGCCTTCCAAATTACAGCTCCAGAAGCCGTGTAATTTTTAATTTTCATTATAAAAAATTATGTAAACCATTAGCTAAGCTGTAAGCTTTGGTGGTTTTGGTCCGTACATTTGATAGATTGAATTCTTATGTTAGATTACGCTAAGTTAGGATACATGTTGTAAAAAAAAAAAAAAAAAAAAAAAAAAAAAAAAAAAAAAAAAAAAAAGAAATCAAGCAAGAATTTGGTAACAAATCACAAATGCTTTGCCTCTATAGTCAATGTTTTAAACTTGTAATAAAAACATTTCTCAGGCCTCTTCCACTAAACAGAACTGCTATTTCAAAATATCCTATGAACAACACCTAACTAAAATTAATATCGGAAATATGTCCACTATTGAAAATCTAAGAAATTAACATACAAGTAATAATAAAATTTTGTTTGCAATAATTATTTCAGTGAAAACCAGCTTCCGATCGTTCGTTTGACAGGAAAAATGTAAAGTTTCTAGTGAAAATTAACTTCCTGATTTAATGGAAAATTATAATCTATAATCTGTATATGCCAAATCTTTTTGGGATCCAGATTCCTCCTAATGGTCCGTTAGTATCCTAGCCCAAATATATTGCAAAGTATGGTGATATGGGCCATACATCACACTTTCCGAACAACCCATAATCCATTTGCTTTTTGTGCACAAGCACAGTCAATTGTGAAGCGAATCACTATCTTAGTATTAAGGTATCTTACTCACACGGATAACGGGTCTGACAATTCGTTACATGATCAACTGCATAAGACTGCAACGAAGAACTCGTCCTCTAGTGCTCCTCTGGAATCTGTATCCTCTATTCCTAATTTGATCCGACCGTTCCTATAAGGGAGGAATCTTTTCAAAACATTTGATCCGACCGTTCTTCTCCATCGAAAAACCAAAGGTTGGAATTGAGGAGCGACGGGATCAGGTCAAGTCACCTTCAGAGAATCGTTTTCTATAATTGCGAATCTCAAATCGGATTGGGTTCGGCGAAATTTTTAGACCCGTTATGCACATCGCAGGTAGGGTACAACGGACGGATTCGTAAATTTTTATCAAAATTTCAACTCAATCCAATTATACCGAGTTAAAAAATTCCCTTAGTTGACTCACCCGTAACCTAACCCAATCCATATAAATTTTTAACTATGAATTTTTACGGATTTCAGGATTAACCGGGTTATAATTTTCCGATGCCAAAAAAAATAAATAAGAAAATTACATAAATTAAAAAAAATAATTCTTAATCATACCCTTATGGCCTTATTAGATATAAGCTAACAAAAAAATTCTGGCCATATACCTCAATCAGATATAGTATGGGCTTAACTATTTATGACTGGTATGAAACTTTAACTATGCTAGAAGCCTAGAATACAAAAGCATGTGATTAGAAATATCGACTGACCAATTACTCAAGAGATCGAAAAAACTCAATAACGTTGGATCAAATGAATTGATGAAAATATTAAAAAATAATAAGAACTCAATTATTACTTGATAAGTAATTCATTCATTAAACTCATGTAAAGAAAATGTAAATTTTATTTATCTATTTTTCTAGGTAGTTTTTAGAAAAAATCACATCATATAAAAAATTTTTTCCATTATTTAAAATTAAATTCTCCTAAAGAAATGAAAAGACAATTTTTTTTTTTTTTGCAAAATTATAGTTGTTGATAAATATTTAAAAATAATTAGTGGTTTTTTCATGTTAAATATAATTAGTGGGTTTTCACGCAGCATGAGTAGACAACTATTAATATATATATATTTTTTTGCAATGAAGAGTCAGAATGGATGTTTGTTTAGCCGAGGCGTCATGGCACATATTAATGAAAGGATGATTTAATAAACTAAATGGGTCGGGTCGGGTACGGGTTATCAAGAATAAAATTATGTCCCAACCCAATACAATCGGGTTATTAAAATTGACATTCGACCCAACCTGATCAATGTCTCAACCCGTTAAAATGCGGGTCGGATTGGACGAGTTAAACGGGTCGGGCAGGTTTTTAATTTTTTTTACAGCCCTAATCGCAAGTTAACACGGCCGTGTTCACGACACGTCAACGTCACTACAGCAATCGGGTTTTGGATCCTCCAGTACGCAATCGTCTGTCAATAACGGGTCTGAGTCCGCCGGACATACCGGGTCGGATTTGTTCCCTCCACCTCTCAATAAATAAAACGGTAGTAGAAATATTGGCGTCAGGCATGCGGCAGCGCGGTGCGCCTTATTTCTCTCTCTCCATCGGTGCTTCCACTTGCTCTTTTACAACTACAACTCTCATCTAGTTCATAGTATCCAATCCCTTCTCGCCTTCTTTCTCACGCTCGCAACTCGAAAGCACAGAGAATCAATCCATAAGGTTTCTTTTGCATCAGTTCTAATTTCGTCTAATTTGTTTCCTCTCTACTTCCATTAGGTCGAAATTAAGTAAAATAACTTATATTATTATAATCTTTTGATATTGCTGATTGAATCATGAATTTAGGTACAGGGAAGATGAGGCTACTGAAAGTTGCAACGTGCAACCTGAACCAATGGGCCATGGATTTTGATACCAATTTGAAGAACATAAAGGAATCAATTGAACAGGCCAAGAAGGCCGGCGCGAAGCTCCGAATTGGCCCTGAGCTTGAGATCACTGGTTATGGTTGTGAAGATCATTTTTTAGAAGAAGACACTGTCAAACATGCGTGAGTCTGTTTATCATAACCTGATATTGATATTAGGGACAGTAAGGTCCAGTTCGGTATAACTTGCATGATTGAAGTTCAACTGAGGTTAAGCTTAGTTCAATTGCATAATTAGGGTAAACTGGGTGAGGTTTGATTCAGTTCATAGGCTATATTATTTTAGTTCCTGATGTCAAACAGTGCTCTATTAAATTTGGGATAGGTTATTGACTAAATTTATGGCCTAAACCAATGGTTAAGTACAGTTGGATTGATTGCTTGATGCATTGTTAGTCAGGGTTTAACAATGTTTGTGAGAAAATGCCGTCTATATACATATATAATAAGCTCCACAATTATTATATAATAAGTATTCTTTTTCCAGATAAGGAAGTTCCCTAAATTTTGAATGCAGATGGGAATGCTTGGCAGAAATCCTAACTGGTGACTGGACAGATGGCATTCTTTGCAGTATAGGCATGCCGCTGATATTTGAAAATGTCCGGTACAATTGTCAAGTGTTCTGCATGAACCGCCGGATACTCATGATACGGCCAAAGATGACCCTTGCAAACGATGGAAATTACCGTGAATTGAGGTGGTTTTCTGGTTGGACGAAAAAGGAGGAGCTCGTTGACTTTGAGCTGCCGCTGGATGTTGCCGAGGCCATATCTCAGGGCAGTGTGCCTTTTGGCTATGGATATCTCAAGTTTTCTGACGTGTAAGAATATTAGTGTAGATAAAGTTTTTTCTGAGAAGTTGAAGGAATTTTCTTTTAGTTTTTTATTTTTTTTTTCCTGCAAATAGTAGCTATACATTTGACATGGCATTTCCTGAGGACTGGTTTCAATTAAATAATGTCGATTATGCCCTTTCTGTGATTCGTCAATTTCTTTAATATTTAGAATTGAAATAAAATTAGCCAAGCAAAATAGAGATGTTGTATTCTGATTTTACATGAACTACTGAAGTGTTTTTGTGGGTTTGACCAGTGATTTTGTTGTGTGTCAAATCACAGTTTTATAATTAATTGTTGAGTTATTTGCAGATAAAGCCAAAAAAAAATTTCTACCTATTGCGAATAGGGGTATGTGAGAAACTTTGTTGTTAGTTTTAAAGCTGGTAGATTATTTTGTGTTTGGTTTTGAATATGAGCATTCATGACCGAAATTAGGTGCATACTTATCTAAAGGGGTATCACTATCATGCTATTTATTTCTAATATTTTCTTAAAGATGGACTGAAATTAGCTGCTTTTCAGTGTTAATAGTGATATCTTTATTGCTACTCTTTTTGTTTTAGATCGGTTGCTGCTGAGACATGTGAGGAACTATTCACTGCATCTCCCCCTAGGGCTGAGCTTTCACATAATGGGGTTGAGGTCTTTGTTAATGCAAGTGGGAGCCACCACCAACTGAGAAAGCTTAATGTGAGAATTGATGCTATAAAAGCTGCTACTGTTACCTGTGGTGGTGTCTACATGTATGCTAACCAGCAGGGTTGCGATGGCAGCCGCCTCTATTATGGTGTGTAATGATGTCACTTTGTTTTTGATATATTTTTTTTCCATTCTAGATGTAGTTTGCCATTTTAGTAGTAGAATAAGGTCGAAATATATTAAATGTAACTTAGCAATTTGATCCGAATTGAGGAAAAGATATTTTGCACAAGCCGAGATAACATTTGCATAGTTCACTAACTCTAGTCCTCCTTAGATGGGTGTTGCTGCATAGCTGTGAATGGCGATGTGGTTGCTCAGGGTTCACAGTTTTCTTTGAAGGATGTAGAAGTCTTGACTGCTCTTGTTGATCTTGACGCTGTAAGAATCATTCCTTTTAAATTATGTGATGAGTTTGATTATGACGGTCTAAGAAGCTAATACCCACTTTTACTGCTAAATATTTTAACATCATTTTTTTGGCTTTTAGTTCAGATTTTATGGCAATTATGGTAAGTGCTGAACATGAAGTTTCCCCCCAAAAAAAAGTGCAGAAAGCACTATTTGCTTGTCATGTGAGTAGCTTTTTCTTAAAACATTCTTTTTTATGTCATAATTAAAGGTATCCAGTTATCGAGGATCAAGTAGCAGCTTCAGACAGCAAGCTAGTTACAACACTAGTACTGTTCCTTATGTAAAAGTTCCTCAGAAACTTTGTCAGAAATTCAAACTCGGTACATGCCCAACAGCTCCTGTTGAGGTAGGTTTTTGTTCTCTCTTCGAACTTCTAAATTTCTAACTACCAATTGCTGTAGCTGATGCCAATAATGTTAAAGGTTTATGTTCGATTAAATTTGAAAGAAGCTTTTGATTCATGCTGTACCAGGCTGGTACTTAGCTAATATTGTAGTACTGCTATTGGCATACTGTATCTGTAAGAAAGTGTGCTATACATCCTTTATGTTTCTAGCAATTTTTAGTTCAGAATTTGGTTTTACTGAGGTTCAGCAAGAACTCTGGCTAAGAATCTAGCTGCAACCATAGCATTGGCAACAACCAAAGATGTCATAACACGCTTATTCCAAATTATGCTTCCATTTTTTTAGGTCAAGTACCACTTGCCACAAGAAGAGATAGCATTTGGGCCAAGCTGTTGGCTGTGGGATTATCTGCGAAGAAGTGGTGCATCTGGCTTTCTGCTTCCACTGTCTGGAGGTGCTGACAGTTCATCTGTTGCTGCAATAGTCGGATGCATGTGCCAGCTTGTCATAAGAGGTGAGTGATACATAATTATGAATAATCTGAGTCTTAAATTTTGTTGGGTGCATGCTGGTACAAAAAAGGAGGGGGGAGAGAGAGAGTGCGTGCTATTGATTATGCACTTTCACTGATACTCACTAATGCACTTTCACTGATACTCACTAACGACATTATATTATCCTTCTTTAAGGGATTTCTACCTTCTTCTGGATGTGTTCTTTTCTTTACTTTGGTACCTTATTGCTAACCTCTTTGTATGTATATTACATGCTTGTAGTTGTGGTAGAAGCATGTGATTTTAAGTTGCAGTCTATCCTTGTTTGAAATTAAATTTTGTGACTTATAAACTGAAATGTATAGATATCGAGAAAGGTGACGAGCAAGTTAAGGCTGATGCCTTGAGGATAGGCCAATACAAAAATGGTGAGGTCCCAAATAACAGCCAAGAATTTGCTAAACGCATACTTTACACCGTCTTCATGGGTTCTGGCAATAGGTATGGAGCTGACTCTCCTTTTTAAATTTTGGGTTTCACTAATTTTTAGCTAGTAAGTAATCAAAAAATGTTTGGAAATTTTCTAGTAATAATGTTCTTATATATATATATATATTTTTTTTCAATTCAGTTCTAAAGCCACTAGATCACGTGCAAAACGGCTCTCTGAAGAAGTTGGTGCACACCACGTGGATGTCGACATAGATAACATATTTTGGGCTTTTCTTATTGTAGTTCAGGGTCTTTGTGGGAAGCTTCCCCGCTACAAGGTATTCTACATTCTGAAGTTTTGAAGATATAAAAAAATATGTTTAGCTGACATTAAATATGTAGGCTTCTTGTGAAATGTGTAGGTAGATGGAGGATCAAACACAGAGAACCTCGGTTTGCAAAATATTCAAGCCCGAGTTCGCATGGTTCTTGCCTACATGCTGTCTCTTTTCCTTCCTTGGATGCATAATAAATCTGGGTTTTATCTAGTTTTAGGCAGTTCCAACGTGGATGAAGCATTGCGTGGCTATTTGACTAAGGTATTGACTTTTTAGCGAGAAGTCTTATTTTGATCAGTGAACTTTTGGCAAGGGCTGAGGATGAATTGGGCCTTTTGTCAGTTAACACACCTCAATGAACCAAGATAAAATCAGGAGTGTGTACTGCAGGGGAAATCAAACTTGACCAATTTCATATGTTATTATAACTGGTGGGTTGTATTTGTTAGTTTAAGTTCTACTCAGAAAAGAGTTTAATTGATCTATTTGACAATAGATATACATGGTTAACTGGTTACCAAAAAATTGTGTTCTTTTTTGTCGGTTGCTGGAAGTATGATTGCAGTGCGGCGGACTTAAATCCCATTGGTAGTGTGAGTAAACAAGATTTGAGATCATTCCTTCGGTGGGCTGCTATTCACCTCAACTTTCCTTCTCTTGCCGAAATCGAAGCTGCACCTCCAACTGCTGAGCTGGAACCTATACGCTCCGACTACAGCCAGGTTCAATCGATAACTAATAATTTTGAATTTTAAAAAATTCACTTTTGGCTTTCTGATTAGCCTAATTAATATTAGTTCGTGTGCATTAGTTAGATGAGGTGGACATGGGCATGACTTATGAGGAATTGTCTGTATATGGGAGGCTAAGAAAGATCTTTCGATGTGGGCCTGTGGCTATGTACCATGTAAGTTCGTCAGATGGAACTTTTTAATTTTTTCACATTTAATATGATCTGTGTCAAATACTCGGTTCACATTTCTGTTGCAGTATCTATGTGCTAAATGGAAGGGGAGGTTGTCCCCATCAGAGGTGGCTGAAAAAGTGAAGCATTTTTTCAAGTACTATGCCATAAATCGTCACAAGATGACTGTTCTTACACCATCTTATCATGCTGAGGTAACTTTCTTAACATCAATAGTTGATAAAATATTAAAAAATAGATTAAAATGAAAATAATTTTGTATCTTACTGTAAGTTTCAACTTTTAACGACTAAAGTAGAATACTAGCTCATTACATATAAAATCTAGCGCAGCTTTAAATTGTTTTAATTTAACAGAAGTATTTTGAGCAGAGCTCTATTATTCCATAATGTCCCATAATAAGGATAATGATTTATGAATGTAACTTTGATTCTCGCAGAGCTATTCGCCAGAGGATAATAGGTTCGATTTGCGGCAATTCCTGTACAACTCTAGATGGCCTTATCAATTTCGCAAAATCGACGAGCTGGCAAAGGAGGCAGAAACAGATGACAGCCAAATTGAAAATACTCCTGGTGAAGATCTAGCGAAGGATCCTGATGTGAAATCGGCAGAAGGAAGTGGAATGGGAGTTGTGGCTGTCGGAGCTGGCAACCCGAGTGCAGGTCTCTGAAAATAAAATCAATGTCAACTGGTTGAATTGCTTTGTTTTATCTTTGTTTTGCCCCCGACACAGGTCTTCTAGTTTGGTTATACTTCAATCCTTGCAGGGTAATAAACATTACGGGTGTAGTTTATGACTTATGAACAGAGAGTCCATACAATCTTGGAGGTCTCTGTAAAATAAAGTTTAGGAAAAATGTAACGATTTTTTCAATTAAGGTCTTTTGTTAATATACATCACTCATTTTGATTTATTTTTTTTTTATTGAAATGAAAGCTCATTAACTCTGGTTTATATATTTCTTTTCTTTGATGTTCTCTTACAGAAATAGTAGGGTACTGTGAATTTGCATCAACAACAACAAACAAAAACAATGTCTTTAGTCCCAAACAAGTTTGACACTTTAATTTTGAATCGATGTAAATAAATAAAAAACTTAAACAATTAGCATTCAGATGTTTGTTCGCATCAATGAAACTTTATAAGCTTTTTATGACAGTCAGAACAACACTAAAATGTCATAGTTTTTTAATGCATGAGTCAAAATATAATAAAAAAATGCATTTATGATATCATTATAGTATTTGATTTTAAATTATTTAACAATGGAGACGGGGATCCGGAGACACCTTTTATACTTCAATTACATTATTTTCCCGGCAAAGGGCTTCACATTTAAAAAGGAATTCCCTTGAATCATAAGCTCTAACCAAAAAAAAAAAGAAAAAAAAAAGAAAAAAAAAGAACATTACAAAAAATATATCAGCTATGACCCTACGAGTGATATAGACAATATCCTTCATACAATAAAAACGATTTGTTACTCATTCATTACTAATAATCGAAAAGTAAATATAAAATTGTTGATTTTGAAATTGTGTTATAGAATAAAAAAAACGGGATTGAAAGTTTCGGCCTCCCATTGAGCAAACGATCTGAGCGACTTGACCACCTAATCGAACGGTTAAGGCTAAAGACTGGAGAAACTCAAGAACAATACCATTCTCTCCAGTACTTGAGAACCGGAGATCACCAGTTCTTTTCTCTCTCAAATGGTTGAAGTTAAACCCCAGTCCAAACTCCTGTCCCTTCTTTCTCACTCATGGCCACCTCCGCCTCCCTCTCTCTCCTCCTCCGCCGCCGTCGCACGACGGCGTTACCCCTCCTCCGTCAACTCTCCTCTCTTCCCCTCTCTTCAACTCCCAGTTCAGATTCCATTCCCAATCCCACTTCAGACTCCAAACCTCCGTCTCTCTCCTCTCGCCTCTCCTTCGTCTTCGACCAACTCGACTCCCTCTCCAAACCACCCGACCTCTCCGAGCAAGAGTCCGCTCTCCGTCGGATCCGCTCATGGCGACATCCCGAGACACCTCCTGAGAAAGAAGAGGGAGGAGAGAAGCCAGAACAGCTCAAACAGAATCCAAAGGAGAACATGGAAGCCGCGTCAATGGCTGAGGTGCTGAAGAAGGAAGTGGAGTTGGTGCATCCATGGCCCGAATGGATACAGCTAATGGAGAGACTAGCTACACAGAACTATTTTGATTTGAGGAGAGCAGATGAACAGCGTGTGGCTGATGATGTGGCGATCGATTTGTCGGAGTTTAAAGAGGAAGTCTCACTCGATTTATCAACAGATTGGCTTACTGTGCGAAATGCATGCATGAATTTCGCCCGGGATCGCTTTGATATTATCAGGTGTTTTGTCTTATGATTTTTGTGGTTTAATGCACACGGATATATAAGTTCTGGCAGTATTTGAGTGCTGTATGTAATACAATTTGTCAAGGCAGCATTGATATTGAACCAATTGAAACCACTTAATAGTTTTCTGCTTAATAAATAGTTTGTTTCTAGCTAGAGTTAAACATTTTATTCAATATATTCAAATATTTAAGTTGGTTGAAATGACTAATCACTTAATTATTTATCAAATAGTGCCTATGTCATCTAATTGTACTGGAAATTAAACATCCTAAATCTTGTCCTTTCTAAAAGAAAGTATTCTTGTGAGAGAGAGGTCGGAGTATGTTGAAGTTTTTTCACACTTTTTACACTAGCACTATGTTGGCATAATCTTTTTTTTTTTTTAGGGCTAGCAAATGCTAGCAATTTTTCATTAATAAAAAAATATTACAAAATACCATAACAAAGCTTAAACTTCATACCAGTATTAGAACTGATATATTGGCATACCCTTACTATACTACTGTATTAAATTTTAGATCATTGCAAAGGAAAGACATTCAGACTTTGGTCGGACACGGGTGTCCAAGTATGTATCCGAAGGTTGTTTTCTCAGCCAAGTTGTTAAGGAAGCTTGTCCATCTTGATGAAGGAGATGTATGCATTATACTCTTGTTCTGTACAAATAAATGTTTACATGTTGTACTTGTGATGTGCAACTCTAAATTACTCATTTCAGCAAATATGATAAAACCAGCAGTTTCATAGCTTTTCTATTGCGAGGGATATAATAAACCATCTGAAACTCTAACTGCGATGGCTCAATAGTAGGGTATGGAGGATTTCCTGAATCTGAACCAGCTGATAGAATTTTCAATTTATTTACAAGGCCCTTTCTCGGTGTTCATTTTTTATTTGTTGTTTTTGTCAAGTTTTTCCTAGACAACAAGTGAAACGAGCTCACCTGCTTGGCACCATATTAATTTAAGATAGTTTTCACAAAATTGTACTTCTGTTATTGTGCATCTAATTGTTGTGAATATCCGATGAGGAAGAACTCAAAATTACTGTGTTGGGATTCCTTCATTTTCAGGTCTGCAGCGCCTGCAGTCTGAGAAACTCGTGCTCTCGAGGATATATCCTGGTGCCAAAAGAAGACCAAGCACGAACGCTAGACATAATGCGCGTACTCATAATATTTGGTTTTGACCATACAAATGGAACAGTGGAGAATAAGGACTTGATGAAGCTAAAGCAAGTGAAGAATGTGGTGCGCAAATTGATGCATGAGGTGGCAAGGCTGAGTGCGGTCCCCATTGACCCGAGACTGCCGCCACCTGTGATGAAGAAAAAGGAGGTGAAGGTTAAGCAGCCGCCACCCCCACCAAAAAAGAAGAGAGTTGGTAGGGATGACGTCGAGATGAAGAAAGGAGACTGGCTTTGTCCCAAGTAATTTTCTATTTGTTCAATTTGTTATTTGCGTTTTTTATTGTGGGTTTTGTTTATTTAACTTTCTATTGGCTCCTATGATGATCTAAAACTAGTAGGTTTCTGATCAAATATCACACAGATTCTTTCGTTCCATAGTAACCATATTAGACTCCAAGAACCATCCCCTGCATTTTTTAACTTTTGACCCAAATACCCTTAAGAGCTGTAAATCGAAAAGGATAGCGATAATCTACAGCAAGCCAATTTGAATGCTGTTGTGTATACACACAGCTGACAAACAAATGATTTAACATTTTATGGAGAATCATGAAGGCATACTTTTATTGTCTCCTGTCTGTCCTGTCTTTATTAAATTCTACTTGTTTTGTAAAACACCAACAGAACCCTCTTAATCTTAAGGGCAACTTCACTATCTAAAATTGAGCTTTAAACTGTATCCTTAGCACAGTCACTATGCAATTTTTCATACATCCAAGTAGGTAGATCAACAGAAAGTATAAGATGACACTTTTCAGCTATCAACATAGTAAGATCGTGTAACACTTGCTTCATCTCGTCATTAAGTCATTTTTTAAAAATGTAGATTTGAAGCTGAATTAAACTACAAAATGAACTCAAAAAATAATAAAATTTTAGTTGGATGCTTATCGCATGGAAATGAACAAGGTTGGGTTTGACATTTGAGTTTTAAATTTTGAATTATAAATAAAAAGTTTGCCTGGGGTATTGTGTGGCAAACAAAACCTTGTGGGATTCGCTTTATTATACCTTGTTTGGGGATAATCTATTGGTTCTCCTCAGCACTAGATTGGGAAATGCAAACTTCCTTGACCTGGGATTTATGAACTAATGATTCTGAATTTGGCTTTTGTTTTCAGATGTGACTTCATGAATTTTGCAAAGAATACAGTTTGCATGCAGTGTGATGCGAAGCGCCCCAAGCGACAGCTCCTTCCTGGAGAATGGGAGTGCCCTAGGTACATTTGTAACCTCTGTAAATAGTAAAATATACATCTAATGCATGGTATGGATAATAATGTATTCATTTACTTCTGCCAGGTGCAAATTTTTGAATTATAGACGAAACATGGCATGCTATGAGTGTGAGCATAAGCGCCCTCCAGATGAGTACACCTCTAATGAAATGGAATCCCGACATCTGGGTCCCACAAGGACCTGGTCTGAGAGGGGCACACCAACCCGTGTTCCAGAAGTTTCTGATGCCTGGAACTTTGATTTTGATGACAACGAATCCGATGGTGCTGATGTTGCAGCATTTGAGTTTGCTGACTCTTCGAAAAGAGGTTTGGAAGAAGGGGACATTAAAGGTCCACGAGGAAGAAGATTAGATATGCATGAGAGAAAACCTGCCCCTTATTCTTCAAGAACCGGCTTTGATGATTTTGATGATGAGGATGATGATTTGGATAGCTATGAGATAGATTCCTCAGGAGGTAAGGATAGTGGAGTTGCTCGAAGGAGCTTCTCGGAATTGGAAGAAAGTGACCTGGATGACTACGAGGACTTTCGCCGTAGCAAGAAAAATTCAGGCCGTAGGTCCCGCAATTATTTAACCCAATCTGACAATGATGATGAGGATGATGATGATGGTCCTTACTTTCGGAATAGGAAAGATGATCTTAAATCTGATTCAGATAGTGATCACGATGATGGTTTTAGGTCTTATAACCCTAGAAGGAGCCAGAGAGCATCATATAATGATTTTGAATCAGACGGAGATGATTACTTTCCTTCTACAAAGAAAAATTTGAAAGGTGGTAAATCTGGGTCTCGAGGTCATTTTGGTCGTGCGAAGGAGGCAAACCAATCAAGAAGGTATGGCAAGTTACATGATCAAGAGGATTCATGGGGTCAGATCAGGGGAAAAGGTGGTCGGTTTGGTAATGGTGGATTTAGGGGCTCCCAAAGGAAAGAAATGGGAATTGGTGACCGGTTTGACAGGAGAGGTGACATGGCTTCTGAGGCAGATAAGAGCGCCAGGTTCAATAGTAGGCATCGTCGATGGAAATCATGATTTTGGCAGAGATTTTGAAGGGTTTTGAAACAATGACGTTGATATGCCCAGGAGAGTAAATGTTAGACCCGAAAATGATATAAGGAATCAAGATTTTGTTAATTAATAGGCTTTTTAATGAGAAATTGACAGCGGCTGTCAGAGAAATCAATAGGCTGAGCTTTTGTCGTCTCCGGAGTGTCCGGAGTACAGTTTTGTTTTTCTTTATTATTTTTTAGAATAAGCCTATGTAAAGAAAGATATTAACTTTAAATTATTTTTTTTATGAATCAGCAATTTGCTGCATGTTTATTGGCCTTCTTTTGTTATTACATTAAATATCAAAAGGAAAATAGAAATCAAGCAAATCCTCTTTTTCAGAAACCAGATGTCCCTGTTCTAATGTACATTTATCCTATAATTTCATATTTCTACAAACCTGGAAAATCAAGATCATAACAGGACTATTTACACCTGTTTCTCTAGCATTTCGTTCATTAATCTACATTGCGACTAAGATTAATATACTGAGTTGCTGGCTAGATTACAACACAGTGAACAACATAAGTTTCTCTTGCAAAACATACCACAACAAATTAAAGATAGAATAAACAGCCTTTATCTTCTTTTTTTTCTCCTTCCAGGATGGGGAGGTTTACAACCAAACATATGTTTGTACAACATCGGGTTTCATACAACAGCCCCCCTTTTCCCCTTACACTCCAGTACAATTTTATCTAGCGATACAAAGTAAGCATAGAAGTACCAATTTCTCTAAAGGGAAGAAAGAAACCCATAAAAGAAAAATGAAAAGAGAAAAAAGAGGATCAAAAAGCAAGCAGTAAGACAATTTCAACAAATAATTGTCAGTTGATTAGGTAAACAAAAGAAGGGAAGAAACATTTACAGGCCGGTAAATGGCTGTAATATGATTAAAGACCGAAAGGCGCTAATCCAGGATTAATTAGAGACCCTCAAATGCCGATATATTCCAAGCAAAAATCAAATAGCAGGCTGACAAATTGGTCCCAAAAAAGCAGAGTCAGAATTGGAAAGGGAATTGCTGTTCATGCTTCTGATTCTTGGCTAGCCCATTAAAAACCTGAAAATATCGCCTAGGGATATTATGCCTTCCACACGCTTTGTACCAGCCTCCACAATAAACACACGGCGGACTCCTATAATAAATTGATATATCAGATACCTTTTTTCCAAAAAAAAAATAACAATAAAAATAAAAAGTGAAAATAACATGCAGAGAACTTGACAATTAGCACAATTAGCAAAAGCTGTACATGTTCGAGGAAGGTTTAGATTGCCTTTATGTTATTTCCAGTAAGAGGATCAAACTCAAAAAGCTCATAGCACCTGGTCAGTATTGACACAGTGCATCCAAAACAGTACTAGTAAGGTAAGGTAAGGTACCAGCACAAACCAATAGCTAGTCAAAATAAGACCCCCTCATAACAAAAACACAACCTGAAAAACTAAAAATTGAAATTATGGTTTCCCGTCCACATAATGGATCAAACATAATAGCTGCATTGGAAAAAAGAGACAAAACTAGTATTACCTGGATTAGCCAATCGTTCCATGACCTTGAGCAATGAATCAGTTCGAAGGCACATCTGGCATCTCTGCTCGTTAAACAGCCCATACGGCGAACTTGCATCTTGCCCTAGTTGTAATGCCTAAAGCATAAAGGAAAAGAATGTAACTCAACAATTTCATATAAAGAACTTTCTCTGCTATCAAGTACTATATCTGTATCAAGAAAATGATACAATTTTCTTTATTATTCTTCTGCATACCTGCTGAACACTCATCTCATCTAGGCGGATGTGAGCATAAACTTTGTCTTTAGCCAAAGCCGTGATGTCACTGTATAAAATGAAGCACGAATAATCCTTATTGGGAAGATATTCAAAGCACAAGGAGAACAGAAATAAAGAGGAACTCAGATGTACCTTCTAGAATAAGTATCCACCAACGAATCATTTTCATCCACTATAGGTATTGAACTAACTCCAGCTGTAATAAAGGATCATAACAAGAAGTGAGAGAATTTCCTCAGTGCTTCTAAAGGGGAAGTAGGGAAAGTATAGAGATAGAAAGTATAAACTACAGTTAACTGCACGAAATAGATCAAATTAGGAAATTAACTCTGGCACTGCCCTGTGCCAGGCGAATCAGGTTTCCCATATCAGAAAAGAATACAATATAAAATCAAATAAAGGTTAAACCTTGGACCAAGAGAGAGAGCGCTGAGCTGAGGGATGCATTGGGTCTGAGCATGGCAATGGAACGGCTATTGCGGTCCCCAATGCTGGGTACCCAACTCCCCAAAGGGATTGAAGTCACTGGCATTTGCAACACCGGAAGCACACTCGCCGAGTGCCTGAAGTATCTGCATATACCTAATTTCTCAAAAAAAGTTTAGAAGCATGAGAGGGGATAGTAATTTTACATCAAGAGTAGCTTAAGGGAAGAAAACCATGAACAGCTAATTTTCTGCCCTTTCAAATAAAACTTCAGCCAGTATAAAACAAGAATGTACATCTACTAGTATATAATATTTTCTAGAGTAGAAAACCTGTAAGTACATGACATGCCAGTAGTTAATCTCTTTTAAAGTAGAAAGATGTTTTTAACTTTTTATACATAACATACACACTAGTAATATTAAAGTTCACATTTTTTGGAGTTCCTGTTTCTGGTCCGGACCTTTTAAGCACCACCTAAGATGCATATACCAATTGATCACGCCAGAATGGTTATTGGTTGAATAGTTGCAAGTTGTAGCTTTAAAAGGATAATGGGTTTGGATCTCTCATGGATGATATATTTCGTTGGGTCTTCTTTATGAAATTAATTGTGGCATCAAGAAGCCAAATACTTCATACAGATATGATGTACAGATATGATGTACTGTAAGATCTAATGCAAGCTCAAACGATGTGAGGAATAAATTGAAGATATGGCTTACATTTCAAGATTCCAGAAAGAGAGGCAAGGTGCAACAGCTGAGGGAAGGACCCATCATCAGAAGATGAATGTACTATTGGAACCATAGACACTTCATTTTGCAGAATCTTTACTGCTACATCCTTGAGTGAATCATATGGGCTTGCCTGTTTGCACCAATTTGAAATCCGCATAAGCTCTAGTGAAAGCTTTTAAAGAATTTCAATGTCCGACTTCTAACCAACAACTTTCTTACTAAATATAGTAAGCCTGTTTAAGCTTGCTTGATTTTCTCAAGAAAAATTTTCACTTCTTAAATACATATTAGTTTCGTCAATTTTTCATCTCTTTCAAAAAGCCCAACTAGTCATTGAACCAGGGATGACCATACAGGTGTCACCAACTCTACAAAAGCATTTAAAAGTACTTAAGTGAAAGTAGGGCTTTACTTGAGCTAAACCCTGAAGGGGCCTGCCAAGCCGGTCAGTACGCCTATAAAGCTGCTGCTTTCTATCTTTCCAAGCAGATATGGTATGAGTCTCAAGCTCCTCCTCTGGTACATTTGGTCCATGTGCCTCCAGCTGCCAAATCATAACAAATTATCACCACAGCACAAGGATGTTACCATATCAAAGATCAACAAAAGCTACAGACAAGTTACCTCTCGTAAAATTAAGATAAAATCCAATGGACTAAGAATTCCCACAAATCGGCCATTGTATGAGTCCCATAGAGGCGCCACAGGTATTCCCTGAAAAAACACACATTATTCAAACAATATCTTAAGGTCAAATTATACAACATCTCTTTCTAGACTAAAGTTAATCCATCACCAAACACACATCCTAACACAGTAACACCTTTGATATTTAACACTCACTAATAGTTAACAAGGGAAAAACATCACAAGTTATCCTTAGGCAATTCAAAATAGCAGAATATTATTAATTCTTTAAAGAACTTACTGAAATCTAAGAGGTTCAACATGTAAAAAGTTTACCTGTTCATGGAGAATGTGAAAAGATTGCTTCACAGGCAAGTTAACATCCAATGCAATGACCTGAGATAAAAATACCTCCTCGTTATGAATTCGACTACGTGGAAACATCACACAGATTTTATAAGTTTATAAAATTAAAAAGAACAAAGAAGAGACCGGCATCAGCAATACCTTGCCTGAATCAGGAAGCAAATCATAGGCAGTTTTTTGGGACAAAAATTCACAAACACGGCGCCTTGAGATCAGGATGTCGTTCTCTGGAGCCCTAAAGGGTCCATCCTGAAATTCCATATACCTTATCAAATTACAATTCAGTATATGTAAACAGAAAATGCCACAAAACAACATCACAGTAACTGGGATCGTTAGTCAAGTCAACATACGCATATTGTTTAGTAGTGGTTCTTGTGATTTTTGCATCTTTCTAAATTAAAGTTACAAAAAAGATGAAGCTCATGGCACTTGTTTGATTCTTGATATTCAATAATTTCCTTTTCCTTTTTCCTCCCTGGTACTCAGACCAGTAGGGGAATATAATAACATACAATAAGCCATTTTGAAATGTAAACAAATCATTACAACTTTCCACTCAGGCAGGAGGCATTGGAACGAGGGTCCAAAACATCAGATAGTGGTCAAACCGTACCTGTATCTGTTTTCCTTTTCCAGATACAGATATGCACACAAATAATCCTACAAACATAGAATGGGGATAGGAATCGAACACAGATTGGATATTTGACCAAATACAAATATCAATAGTAGAAGTAACCAGAATAAGAATAAGAATAGAATTCCCAGAGTAAAACAAAACTACCCATTTTATAACATCCACGTATCATCACTTGTAAAAGAAAAACAGCATAATTAATCATAACACGTGCTATTTAAGGACTGTCTTGATAAAAACAATTGATCATGAATCATTAATGAGGTAGAGATAAGGACTAGAAGAATAAATGTTTTCCTGTGTACTGAGTTAAATGCTACTGAAACTATAGATAGTCTCGCTGGGGCTGAGAAATGAATTCTAAATACTAAAAGATCCAGATGACGATAGTAATCTGCAACCATATCCACTCAAAGCATAAATATGTCTGGCAATTATATAGATTCCAATACAAATACAAATGGATGGTATCCCCACTTGTTTTCATAAACCTCGAAAAACCTTCTCCACAATTATTTTACCCACCAAATACTTTTTGAACTTGAAAATTTTATATCAGGATATTAGAAGATAATATTCAGCTACAAACTTTTAAGGTCAAAGATAGCCATTCTCAAATAGCCCTATTGAAGTTCGTAAAATTGGAGTGATGCAAACAAAAACAATACCAACCAGCTTAAACTCATCATAAATGTGGATAAAAAAAAGGTTCTCACCAAGCGTGGGAAATCATTGTCGACATCCATTTGTGTTATCATGCGGCTGGAATTATTGGAGGCCCCAGTGCTGGAGCTGAATGTGGGACCCACCTGCTCCACATCACTTGTGACAATCAGTGTATTCACTATCCCATAGTTACCCATTACAAACGGTTGTCTCTCATCATGCCTCCATTCACCATCGACAAAGAACTTGTACTGAAAAAGAACAAAGGTATAGTTTCTTATCAGTCCACAGAACCAACATTTGGCTACATACGTGACCACCAATATTCTAAGCCGCAATCATCATTAGATCAGTACTTTACAAATCAAAAACATCTGAAAGAGACGAATTAGAAACAAACAAGTATAAGAGTTTGGAAATGCCAGATCTAACATTCTAGTCCAGTTGAATTATATATATGCTATCAACTGATAAGGTTGAGACCATAAACTGACAATACACGATGATTCCTGGTTTCGTCCAGTTTGTTTAGAGCCCAAAAATGTAAATGATACGTACTATACAGAATTTTAGAGAAGATTTGGGAAAAAAAAAAGAAAGAAACTGGAATTTGTCATAAGATTCAAATTTGAATAAGTAAAGTATCTCTGTTTTATTAAATATACCTGGTGAACACCAGGATGCAATCTACAAATTGCCTGAAACACAGTGGGGCAGCCTTCAACAGGAGACATCGGTAAGTGCTCTGACCACCTGAAACATGCAACCATAGTAAAACACAACTGAAAGGTAATAATTTTTCAGGACAAAAATATCTAGCAAGTATCCAGCAATTCTGTAATCTAACACAGTGTATAATGAAATTATGATACTTCTTCAAGAATCAGCAGAATTACCAAAATTAAGACACCGTCCCTGAAAATTTGACAAAGAGACCTATCCAATCCATAATAGGAAATTTAAGCATCAACTGCATTTATGGTTTTTCCATGCTATTTTTGTTCATCGTACAAGTTACTACTATTTTTTTTCTATACTCTATTTTTTTAGTATTATTAGCCCTACTATTTTACATATTTTTTTTCGGTGACTTGGTGACTTTTGTTGGGTTTCTTTTCTAGCCTACCCCAACTTGTTTGGGACAAAAGGCTTAGTTGTTGTTGTTGTTGTTGTTGTACGAGTTAATACCATGTGAAGCATTTAATTTTTCTGTCAATACTGACTACATAAATACAAAAGAAATAAGAGAAGTAACCGTAAGTTGTACAAACTGACGTCAACTCAGAAACCTAAGACAGAAATAGAAGAATTGAACTTCCAAAATTTGAGTTAATTCTTCCTAAATGCGCTACTAAATGTGCCAAATGGGCTTAACAAGCATGTTGAACCCTATGCTAACATCAAGCCCATGATGATGTCGAAACATAAAAAGCACATGGACCCTTCATTCTACCAATACCTCACAAAAAGGTCACAGCAATAGTACATTCGGAATCATGCCATCCACGCAACAAGGTGCAAGGCAGCAGACGAGCAGTTTGACCCAGAGCTGCAACCAATTAAAACATGCCAGCATTTACTAAGTACCATGTGCCAGCATTTACAATGGACAGCTACTATACAAAAGAAACGGCCAGCTCTCTCACATACCATAAGAGGAGAGAGAGAGAAGCAAATATTCGCTATCCAAGAGAGAAGACTGAGAAGAGCAAAAAAATTCAAGAAGAACGCTCAATCCAAGCGCATGCATAGATTTCCAGTGAAAGGAAGGCGATGAAGACCTTTTTGCAGGTCCTGTCATTTTGCACCAGGTTCGTTTTGGTGGCATTATCTTTTATGGCCACGAATCATATCTTTTAGTATTGATTTAGGTCTGAACAAACAACATATTCGCAATTTCTTCAAAGAAATCAAATCCTCAAATTATAACCCTACATCCTGATAGCCTTTTCCGTTTGAATCGACCTGGTGGAAAGGTTATCTAAAATTTTTGCTTCGTTCCTTTCAGGAACTTTAAAACTATGATAAACTTTTTATAGGTTTTCCCATCCATACCGCTCCGTTCTTCCTTGTTCAAGTAGCAGAGATGGACTATCTAAGCAGTAAAGCACACAGAGCAAGTTGGAACTGTGGGCCACCATACTTCAGACCGTAGATTGCTAGAACACCCCATTAAAGCTGCCAAAATAATAGCCTTCTGGAATTAATGGCGAACCCTTGCGAAGGCTAGTGATTCGCTTCTCTTAGCATATAAGGTTTTAACATGCTTCTATCACTACCCTTAGTAGTGATGACATCTCAAAATTAACTCCATTTCTCATTTGCATGCACATTATCATAAACTAAGTGCCATGAAAATGGATGAAAACAGAAGCAATACAATTTATGCAATCAATTAATGAAAACAGAAATAATAGAACAATCATTGTCCATATCAATATAATATACATACAGAAAACTATCCATGTCCATACATTATTTTATGATAAAAACCATGCATATGCGGTATGAACAATTTATCGTTCCTTAAAAGTTGACATAGATGTAAATTATCAGAACTTATATCAACCTATCTAAAATTTGAGTTTTTCTTTCGAGTTTGTTGAGAGACTCTTATATTTTGTATACTTCTTTATTTATTATGCATATCAAATAGTAGTGGTGATATGGTGCTCTGTAAAGAATTAATGTGCCCGTACTCTGTTCTCAACTTTCAATTTTCAAAATTTTCGTGACTGATCCAAGCCACTCGAACTGATCGACATATTATAATCTTGTTGGAAACAAAATTGGTACTGATACATTCGTAGTTCGCAAAGCATATTAGCACAACTGTTTCAAATAGTAACCATATTTTATTTATTTTTGTTCTAATTGCATTTTTGTCATTAGTGTCAACATCCCTATAACCTGACCAGCAAAATATCCAATTCATAAATGTATTAGTATTACTGTAAATATAAGTTTGAATTCTGCAGCTGTTTAAATCCATATCCTTGTCTGCTTGACAAAAAGAAGATATGAATATAAATTTAGAATTTTAGATTATTAACTCGGCGACCATTTTGTTCTAATACCATAGCTAAGAAAAATTATTATGTTTGAATATTGTGGCATACCTTTTAGTGTGCAAAAGTTGCTTTTTGGATTTGTTTTCTCATCTTTTAAAATCTTTTGCATGTATAAAATAAAATTCAAATTAATAAGACAGGATTATCTTAGGATTATATTATTCTGGATTCCATGGCTAGAATTTTGTAGAAGGTATTATACTTATATTTACTTCAGTAAAAACCACTATAAATAAAATTTATACAAAATTATCTCGTTCTGATGACTAGGGATTTAATTGGCTTTTAAGCTTTATTAACTAGTATAAAAAGCAATAGATATCAATATTTTTATAAAACCTGATAATATATATGTTTATTATTAGATATATTTCCTACTGATGCATTACATTCTCATGCAAAAAGTACATTTCTGTGCCATGCATATCTTCTGCTTTTAAAAAAATGAGCAGAGTTTCTTAATGTAATAACATTTTGGACAATTATAACTACATTTTGATATGTTTAGCCTAGTGAAATATGGACAGCTCCTCATAGGAAACTATTAATCATGTATTGGACTCAAAAAAAAAAATCCTAATTTGCTTCATGTCGGCACTTAAGTTTTCGCAGCAGTCACGTGTACATCCATGAAAAAAACAATCAAATTAACAAAGAATCGTGCAGACAAAGCTAAACAGAAATACCATTTTGCACCACCAACCATATTTTTTGTCATGTACCACTAAACTACTTAGTTCTGAAGGCTGATATCACAACACCCAAGTTTGTAGAAGGAATAACATAATAGAAGCCAAAGTACAGAGTAAAACAAATCCTAAGGTAAAAGGAAGCTCAAAGATACCTGGTGAACGAGCCAGTCAAGAACACCCTCTTGCCTCCATATGGCCAAACAAAGCGAGTTGGGATAAGGGCTGCATCGCCAACCCGACCCAATTCATGAGTTGATTCAGTACCAGGAGCAAACATCTCAAAACCTCCCAAATCAAACTAAATGGAACAAACCCCTTTGATTAAAAAACAACACTAAATTAATTAATACACCTCAAGTCCAGTCTTAAACCATCTGATAAGATTAAAACCCTAATTTGAGATTTCTCCTCCAACGGGATCCTCCACAAGCTGGCAGAGGACCCCAGAAGCAATCAAAACACCCAATCTTTCGAGTGCCGATAGACTAACATGAGAGGCTCAGAAGGCTCCTAATTTTCACAGATTCTCCTGAAATTCACAAAATCTGTCAAAAGACAACACAAATGAGACGTAAAAGACAAGATCGAGCCAACCTGAAGTCGAAAATCGAAGCGAACAACTGAGAGAGAAAATCAGGAAGGAATCAAACCTAGGTTAAGCTGAGCGAGCGGGAGAGGTGGATTGGAGAATAGAGAGTAGGCTTTGGCTGAGCAAGCGCGAAACCCTAATTTAATGGGGATCCTTAATAAAAGTGGATTCTCGCGCTGCGCTTTCGGATCCGGAGAGAGAGAGAGAGAGAGAGAGAGAGAGAGAGAAGAGACGAATGGAGACGAAAGAGAACGAGAGAGAGAGAGGAGAAATGTTGGAGAGAGATAACTTAGGAAGATGTGTTCTACCACGGTTTTGGTGGTACGATCTATCCCTGACAAGTGGGGCCTACTTGCGAATCTCATGATATAAAGGGCCCTCGATGTCAGTTAAATTCCCCCGTCGAAATATGGGAGAATCCGGTCTACAACAACTTCCGGGTTCCGGCGGGGATGTTTGCTTAACGACCCAGCGAAAATCTTAAATTGTTTAGAACTCCAGTTACGGGTTTCCTTGCTTGAAGTCAGTTTACACTTTACAGTTTGATCCTTTTGGTTAATTCATACTAAATGACATACTGGATTAGTTTTATTATTCATTTATGGCTGGTTCAAAGTTGAAACACCTTCAAAGGAGGCATGTGGCGCTTCTTGGTTGACAATGTTTAGTCGACAAACTCTTAATAAGGGTTTGCATGTAGGGGTGTGCGTGAACTGAGTATAGAAAAATAATTATCGAGTTGTATTTGCATTTATTTTTATTTTTCACATTAAATTTGGATAGATGTGCGGATTGAATTTAAAAACATCGGGCTTTATCATGATCTTTCATGAACTCACTTTTTACTCTCTAAACATTCTTTTGAGAAATTTTAATGTACCAAATACTATACACACTTATCAATAGTGACGTTATGAACTCGATGCACATTTGCATATCGCCTCAAAACACACTTTTTGTCCTTCAAGAAAAAAATATATATATGTATACACTTGTTTGTTTTAGTTAACATATAATTGCTGACAACCAACAATTGATTTTGATCAAGTGAACAAAACATTTTTTTACTGTTATCAAACAATTATCTTGATATTCCGAACCCTCCGAAATACACACCTGATAATTGTGCATTGCACTCTTTAAGTATTGAGTCAATGCACTCTTGAATATTGCGGCAATTCTTGCAGATGTATTTCCCTTTTTTAAGAACTTAGTCAAAAAAATTTTGGAAGTACTTATTAAACGACGACTTGAGATTTGTAAGGTACATATAAAATTAGATATTATTATATACAAGAATGATTACAATTATAATCTATATATCGAGGCTATAATGTGTTTTACAGAAAGTAGCATGCACATATTTGTCATACTTGTATCCGTAAATCAACCGCATAGTATTTTTATAATTTGTTTGCCAGTAAAGTTAATATATTAACCAATAAAAACTAAGTTTAATTATTAATCAAAGACTTCAATGCACCAGTGCATTGTAAGTCTCGCAAAAAGATGAAATCTGAATTATGTAACTTGGTAATTGAAGTTCATGATTTCTATTAGATTTGGCAGTAATACTTTACATTAGATTTCTGATTTGACAGTTCAAAGAAATTCATATATGGACTTCTAAAATGGATATTCGTACTAAATAATGCACTAAAAGAAATAGGATTCAGATATTTATACTTGTAGCGGCATCTTTTCTTCGAATTGAAAATTATATCAGTATTCTTATATACTAAAAATATATTTTTATCCTTATCCATATCCACTAAATATCCGGATACGAATTCTGATACAAACGAAAAGTATATAGCCCTTTTTTGGTAGGAACATAAATTATTTTTAACTGAGTTAAGACACTAATTAAACGTGCTTTAAAATTGAATTAGTAAGATTAATTAAGTGACTAGGATTTAATGTTAAAGAAAAAATCTGCTGACATGGCATCTTAAACTAAGACATCATAAGTGGCATGTCTTAAATTAAGAAAGCCGGACTCGTCGACATCATTTACTGTTGGAGTTATGTCCTAGAAGTCAATATTTAATGACTTATTTTCTTAGTTTATGTTAATGATGATATTTGATCATTTGTTCCTAGAGTTTATTATTGACAGATCATTCAGGTTGAGGATCTGAATTGTAGATCTCTGTGGATCATTCATTAGAATGACAATAATAAATCTAAATCGTCCATAATCTTGATAATTAACAAGGAACATTAATTATCATAAAAGATTAGTATGCAAGTTAAGTGATGATTAAGTTCTACAAATCATAGGTAAGGAGTTACCAACTTAATTGCATATGTGTATGTTATTGGAACATAGTACAGGACTTGACCCAATGAAATAAACATATGGATTGTGTTATGTGTCATTGTTTATTTCATATGAGTTTGATTCTAAGTTTGAGATATTCACCTTTTCCACATGAGGATAGGTTCAATAAATATCGTCTAACGTTGATTCCTGATAAAGGCTGCTATAAGGACTTTATTTATGTTCTCTTGAATTGTACGGGGAAAAGTTGTTCATCAAGAAAACCGTATGTCCCTCATTAGTATACCTAGTGAGTGATGATATCTGTTTGGGCCCCTTGATGGAGTTGGATCGTATGCATGCAAACTAGACGATCAACTCTAGATCAAGAAATGTATAATCTGCAAGAATGACACATTCCTATCTTGGATTATACAAAGATATCGTGTGACATAAGAATCAAACAAAGAAATACTTTTATTTCTTATGCAGGATTGAGATATTGTAACGGTACATTATTTATACGAATTGGGAGTCATAACGTGTTGCTAGATACCGCTTATGATTATTGGAAATAAATAACGATTTATTTCCATGGCCAACATAGTATAAATCCTCAAATAGGGTCGCACAAATAGGATTCTAACCACTTGGTGCATTTATTGTTTATTCACAATAATGTGTATTGTGAAATGTGATAAGTTAATTAATTAATTATATACCGTTATGAACCGTTATAATTAATTAAATTAAAAGGATCATATGGAAACAATATAATGCATTAGCTAATCATAGATTAATTATTAATGAGTTAATAATTAATTATGTTCAACTTACTTTAATTAGTTTGAGCTAATTGGGCTTCTATTTAATTGGTTAATTAAAGGCCCGATTTAAGGAAGAATGAAGAGACAATTAAAGGAGATTCATTAATTGGTGAATTAATGAATAAAGGCCTTTTATTAAGATGGCCCAAGAGAGCCCATTAGGTGGCCTCTTAGGGTGGATGGCATACTTGTAAATAGTATGAAAATTGGATGAGAGTGGTTGGCTATATAAAGGGGTCTCTTTGGGAGAAAACCCTAGCCGTCATCTCTCTTCCTCTCCCCTCCCTTGCGCCTCCACCTAGAAGAGAGATTTTTCTCTCTTCTCCATGGCTCTTCCCTTCCTCTCTTAGCTCATGTGTTGAGCATCCCACCTCTCTTCCTCTACATTAAATAGTTAATTAAGAGAAGCAAGATGATTAGCAAGAGGTTCAAGAGAACTAACATTCTTTTTGAGCTTGGTGGTGGGTCCTTGGTGGGCTAGAGGCGGCCATAGATGGTGGAGATGGTGGAGCTCGCACCCCATCGACTCCCATGCCATGGATTCGAGCCTCATGAATACAATTTCATGAGAGGTACAATTTCTCCTACCTTCTCTCTTGATTGGATGTGTGATTGCTTTAGCACTAGATCTATTGATTTGCTTGTTGTTAATGGTGATTAATTAGTTGTAATTAATCTAAAATTAAAATATGAGCATTTCCTAACAGTGGTATCAGAGCTATGGTCGTGCTTAAGGTTTTTCACACTTAATTAAGTGAGAATTCGTAATTAATTAAGTTAATTAGTGATGTGCATGCTTGCTGGCCCTGGAAAGGCTGTTTTCTGTCTTGTTGCTTGTTTTTCGTGGTGTAAAGCTCTCTGAAATTTTTTCCTTCTTATTGGAGGTTGTAGCCCTTTGAGTTGTGGTTGTTTTCCCACTGGAATCATTGAAATTCGATGTAAAATGAATTTTTAGTGATTTAAACGGTAACGGTGCGCAGATCTGTTATTCTGCTACACAGTTCTGTTGTTGTGGTTGGTAACAAATAAGTTTGTATACAAAGTACCTGTAACTTTTAGATAGGATTATTCTAAACTTGATGCTCTTTCTGGATATGTAAATTTTGTTGCATATTTCGGATATTATGTGGGCGTTCAAGGATGAAAAGTGATGAAGTTGTCAGATCTGTTTTTTCAAACAAACTGATTGTTTTGAAAAACTGTACTTATTGAGAAACTTTTATGGAAAAGTGTTGAAATGGAAATGTTCTCCTTTAAGTCTGGAATCTGTGAAAATTAATTTCATAGATTTTCATTGAGATTTGATACCTCAACCGAGTGAAACTTTTTTGGTCGACGGTCTGTTCCAGAACAGGATACCTTGCTTAAATGCTTGTTATCTCGTTGATCTTGAATATAACTTGTGGATTTTCTTTTCATGGAATGATAGCCTATTGTATGTAGTATTTTTCTATGTAAATTGTTTGCTGGAAAAATATCAAGGGGATGATCATACAGACCGAAAGGTTGAGACCAATAACAGAATTTTCTCTAACGGTGCTTCGCGCACAATCTGAGGATTTGTCTTTTTTGGTTCTCCCTGATGGTAATTGATCTCTCCTTGAGATTTTTACAGGTAATCACAATCTTTGTAAGGAGTTCTCTGGATTTATTTCAGATTTTTTGGAGACCGAATTATTTTGAATTTTTTCGGGTCCCGAATTTCGTATTTTAATTAGTTAAAATAGTTTCTAATTAATCAATTTATTGAAATGTTAATTAGAAGACTCCTTAAATACCCTCTTTTTTGTTTTGATGATTGGATTTAATTTAAAAGGGCTTAAACAATTGGTTGTTAAGGTTAAGCCTTCTTTGCATTCGAAAAAACTTGAGCAACAAGTATGCACAAAGATTCTAATTAATGAAATTAATTAAGAACAAGTGAATCATGTATATTGTATATGTGCTAACTTTGTTTTGTAGGAGGATGTGGGTTTGATATGGCTCAAGATGTCAATGCCTTGTGTGTTGTAAAATGTTGTGAATGCATGTGATTGCTTGTAAAGTGGCCTAATGTGCCTTGATAATTAAGTGGTTAATTTTTGATGTAACTTGTGAGGCTTGCATGCCCCTAAGGCCTAGGCGGGGTTTTAGGAATTTTATCACATGTATTTATTTCCCTTAATTATTAGATAGGATCTTAGTAATTAGTGGGAGGGCTTGATTAGATTAGTCTCGTTACATGGAGATGCGACGAAGATTAATGCAAGCGGGAGCCATACAAACCCACGACAATGCTTGAGATGCTTATGTTATGTGATTGTTTGTGAATGCCTTGAATTGTCATAGGTAGGTATGGGTGTATGCTTACACGACCACCAAACAAGAGTCACATATTTTGTCCCAAACTAAATTGATTAAGTCGACCGCCTTCCTTCTCTCTATCCCCTTCACGTCAATAGCCAATCATGGCGCGGTCCGCCATAGCGGACGTCATGGTTGTCAACCTTGATAGTCGGGGTACAAATGAAAAGATTTGTTAGGAGCAAATAGAGAGAGGTTGCTTATCGATGGACCCAACAGGTTTTCTTGGACATCGGGGCGAAGTTTGTAAATATACTTAGATATTCACAAACCAAGAGTCATATGGTTGATATGATTGGTTGGAGAACCTACCTTGTCTAGTTAAGTAGGGTGTCGTGCCATAGCAGGCTCTACTTGACGAAAATGGGGATCTTGGAATCCATTACATTTAGGGACATTAATTAAATGTAGTGGGAGTTTTGTTTATCATTCCATAAACAAAACATTGCATAAACTAAATGACCTTAAATTGAAATTGTTATAGATATTAAATATGTTAATTTCGTTGCGATCAATCTTTGGAAAACGACAAGCTCGTTTCTAAGGTATTTACTTGGAGAAGAAATACCGATTCCTAAGACATGTTCTTGGAAATGAGAAACTTGAGCAAGTTTAATCCCAAAAACGTTCCTCAACTTTCCGAACATAGCTTCGCAATGATTGATTAGTTTTGACGAAAATTATTCAATAAAGCGAATGCTCATATCCTTTTAGAAGTTCTGGACCTTTGAATTGGAGAATTCATAAGGACTATACTAAGACTTCTATACTCTCATCCACTTACTCAAGAAGACGGTCTTAGAGAAAGTAAAAGATAGACTCAATCATTTATGATCAAGAAATGGAATGTGAGTTAACCAAGAGATTCTTCTTATAAGAAGATAAATGTTTCATTAGCTTGTGAACCGAAAGGTTTGAGTAGCTAATTGACAACTAGAGATATTAAGATCTCCAATATCAAGGATTGTTGATATTGTCATACAATCTCTTTCTATGGATAAAGGATATATTGTTCGCACACTTGTTAGTGCTAAAAGTAATTGGTTAAGTATTAAAGGAATACTTTACCAAGATATGAGTTGAAACTTTGAGATCCTCACTAGTGACCGTGTGTCACATGAGATGTTTCATTTGCCATTTATGGGAGGCATTTGAAAGGTTGTCCGAAATACCATGATGTTATAAACCTTAAGATATTTGTCGTTCAAATTATCTCACTATCTCTAATTCACACTAGTAATTAGGTACTAGTTCATGTGCTCGCATTTAACGAAATGTGTAGGCAATGATGAATAAGAGAAAGTCGAGACAAGTAAAGCAAACTCTTTTTGGATATGGCTTATACGTCTAAGCCGCTGCCATTGAATACGTAGAGTTATCTTTACTAAATAAAGAGTTTGTTTAGGAATTTGAGGTTGTATACCTTGTTCCAAACATCTCATAAAACCTTATCTCCGTTTCATATTTGATGATGGATGATCATGTTTTGTAATAGAGAAATGTTGTTCTCTTATTGTTATGAATTTGTGTATAAGATTTCATGCATCTTGATTGAATTTGCTTGAAATAGATAAACAAATTTTGAATGACAAATGTGTAAGACTTCACATAAAGTATTTGACTTTTATGTAAAATAGTCGCTTAGTCGAATATAAACAAGAATCGCATTATGGGAGTCTACGTAACGTGGAGCTCGTAAATCAATTTGGTTGCAAATCAAATGAAATTCATGCGAATCGTGTTTGTTAAATGACAAAAGCACCTTTGAACTATGAAGGTTTAAAGGACAAGTAACTTTATTAAGACTTATACATATTGATGTATATAGACCTATAGTACTTGTGCAATTGAAAGGTTGTTGAAACTTTACCACTTGACCAACAATCATTGTAGATATTAACGTATCTATTTGATATGGTATAAGTATGAATCTTTTGACAAGATCAAAAGGATTTTAAGAGTAAAGTTGAAAAACTATTCAATAAAAGCAAAAGTCTTAAGATGGATCATGGTAAATAGTTCAGTCATATAGTTTGATGTATTACCTAAAGAGTATGAAATACGTTTCACTACTCGCTTCATGAGGAACATTGAAAAATGTATCCAAGGATGAAGGTATCGAACATAGTTTGATATAGTTCGATCGGTAATAAATCAAATTGACTTGTTCGACTCATGTAAGGGATTTGTGTTTGAGGACAATATTGTTTACACTGAATAAAAATTCCATCGAAGTCTATTGAGAAAGATATCTTACGAGATTCGATCTCTAGGTATATTGTTTCTCAAGATTTGGTATTGAGAAGCTTATTTCAAAGTTAGATTGATTGATAAGCTTGGACCCAAATAAGACGCTTAATATGATGTAGGATATCTTGAACTAACCGAAAGGTACTACTTCAACGAACATGATAAGAACAAAGTAGTTGTTGCTCATCATAACGTATTCTTGAAGAATGATATTCTCAAGAAGAAGTAGTGGGAGTAAAGTGAGCATTGAAGGAGTTTATGCGTCACTACAAGAAGTACATTTATAGGAAACTTGTCACTCCATACATGGTGCTTAGTGGGAGTTGAGCGGAACTCTATTCACAAGTAGTTGTGAAAGGAAGAAGTTTATAAACACGCTCACTTCTAAAGAGTGCTCAAACATCTCACGAATGGATGATGTTCGAGAAACTCATGCAATATATTTGGATCAAGAACTTACTCTACAAGATGTTGTAGAAGTAGTTTACTGACCTCAAGCACCAATCCTACAAAGATCAACGAGAATGAATTGCCTAAACTGAAAGGTACATAGGCTTCACAACATCCTCGTACTTGACATATGAGGATCCGTTGATAAATAAAGAAGCGATGGAAAGACCCGATTCCACAAGTATGGTTTGAATCTATATGATCTTTAAGTACAATCCATATATATAACAACAAGGTATAGACCTTGATTGATGTTCAAGAAGGAGCGATCCATCTAGAACATTTAGATCTTTAAAAGGAAAGATAGATATGGATAACAAGTCGACTTTGTACAAAGCACAATTTCATGATTGATGCTATGTCTAAGTCGATAACAAGTCGACTATGTACAAAGCACAATTTCATGATTGATGCTATGTCTAAGTCGATAACCAGTCGACTATGTACAAAGCACAATTTCATGATTGATGCTATGTCTAAGTCGATAACAAGTTGACCATGTACAAAGCACGGCTTCTCGCTTGTAGCTGTGTATAAGTCAATAAAGATCATTCTAACAATAGTTATATTTCGTATATATAGATATATGGAAAGATACATCAAAACCATCTTCTTCGATTGAATGAAGGAAGTTGTAGTGTATTTGACACAAACCGAGGATTTATTGTATTGTTAGAAACATATATATGCTTCAATGATCCATTAATGGATTGAAGCAAGTATTGTGGAAATTGGAATAAACATTTTGACAAGGAAGTCAAGGAGTTGCACTTCGTCAAAAGTATCTTATATAGATAAGATATTCAGTGGGAGCATTATTATGTTACATGTATTGTACAAGATACAAGACATTAATTGGGAATAACATTAAGAAAATGAATATTGTCAAGATCTCACTGGAGAATGTTTTCTCAATAGAGAACTTGGGTAAGTCACCTAAATCCAAGGAAACAAAATCTATGGAGATAGATTATGATGGATTTCAAGTTTGAGAAAACGTGCATATAATGACAAAGTGTTCTAGTAACATGAAAAGATAGACTCCTAGAAAGGATGTCTAACCAAGTTGTATGGCATACACTTGAGTTCTACTCGGTGTGTTGTAACTCAATTCGAAAAGAGTGCACGATATATTTCGAGCATCCTTCTGTTATGAGTTTCATAACGGATGCCATATTTATGCACATGCCCCTATGTGTTGTAACCAAGGAGTATGACAAGCAGTTGTCAACTGGATACAAAGAAAAACACATTTGGACAATAATCGAGAATATCTTCGAGTATCTTATGAGAAAGAATGATATGTTTTTCCATCTGATAAGATAAAAGAAAGCTCATATAAATTGATATATTGATGCTAGTTTTCGAAAGATTGATATAAATACAATTGAGCTACATATTTTGTTTAAATGTGGTGTTGTAAGTTTAGAAGGTGTTCTAAATGGGATATTACAACCGTTTCCGTCACCAAAACAAAATATATAGCAACTTGTGAAGCAATGAAAGAATGTAGTAAGGATCGTGAAGTTCTCAGTCAAGCTAATATGGTTCTATGCATCTCGAACCATAGCTTAAACTTGAAGAACCCAATATTAAATTGGTGATCCAACTAAGATCTATGACGTTGTCACTTGATCTCACATGATGATGATCAAGAACACATATATAGGAGTATATATGTATATAGGGTCAAATAAAATTGGATAGGTTCGCGGACACAGCGAACACTCTAACTTAACCTCTACCTTAAGCGGTATACGAGATGCAATTGTGCATCCATGCGTGATGGACGTATGAGTAACTTGCTTTAAGTGTATTACATCTTTTGAGGTTCGAGACATGTATATATATAGATATATGACATTGTTCTAAATTCTTCACTGGCTAGAAGTCACTATTGATTGACTCTAGGCCAAGTGGGAGATTGTTGGAGTTATGTCCTAGAAGTCAATATTTAATGACTTATTTTCTTAGTTTATGTTAATGATGATATTTGATCATTTGTTCCTAGAGTTTATTATTGACAGATCATTCAGGTTGAGGATCTGAATTGTAGATCTCTGTGGATCATTCATTAGAATGACAATAATAAATCTAAATCGTCCATAATCTTGATAATTAACAAGGAACATTAATTATCATAAAAGATTAGTATGCAAGTTAAGTGATGATTAAGTTCTACAAATCATAGGTAAGGAGTTACCAACTTAATTGCATATGTGTATGTTATTGGAACATAGTACAGGACTTGACCCAATGAAATAAACATATGGATTGTGTTATGTGTCATTGTTTATTTCATATGAGTTTGATTCTAAGTTTGAGATGTTCACCTTTTCCACATGAGGATAGGTTCAATAAATATCGTCTAACGTTGATTCCTGATAAAGGCTGCTATAAGGACTTTATTTATGTTCTCTTGAATTGTACGGGGAAAAGTTGTTCATCAAGAAAACCGTATGTCCCTCATTAGTATACCTAGTGAGTGATGATATCTGTTTGGGCCCCTTGATGGAGTTGGATCGTATGCATGCAAACTAGACGATCAACTCTAGATCAAGAAATGTATAATCTGCAAGAATGACACATTCCTATCTTGGATTATACAAAGATATCGTGTGACATAAGAATCAAACAAAGAAATACTTTTATTTCTTATGCAGGATTGAGATATTGTAACGGTACATTATTTATACGAATTGGGAGTCATAACGTGTTGCTAGATACCGCTTATGATTATTGGAAATAAATAACGATTTATTTCCATGGCCAACATAGTATAAATCCTCAAATAGGGTCGCACAAATAGGATTCTAACCACTTGGTGCATTTATTGTTTATTCACAATAATGTGTATTGTGAAATGTGATAAGTTAATTAATTAATTATATACCGTTATGAACCGTTATAATTAATTAAATTAAAAGGATCATATGGAAACAATATAATGCATTAGCTAATCATAGATTAATTATTAATGAGTTAATAATTAATTATGTTCAACTTACTTTAATTAGTTTGAGCTAATTGGGCTTCTATTTAATTGGTTAATTAAAGGCCCGATTTAAGGAAGAATGAAGAGACAATTAAAGGAGATTCATTAATTGGTGAATTAATGAATAAAGGCCTTTTATTAAGATGGCCCAAGAGAGCCCATTAGGTGGCCTCTTAGGGTGGATGGCATACTTGTAAATAGTATGAAAATTGGATGAGAGTGGTTGGCTATATAAAGGGGTCTCTTTGGGAGAAAACCCTAGCCGTCATCTCTCTTCCTCTCCCCTCCCTTGCGCCTCCACCTAGAAGAGAGATTTTTCTCTCTTCTCCATGGCTCTTCCCTTCCTCTCTTAGCTCATGTGTTGAGCATCCCACCTCTCTTCCTCTACATTAAATAGTTAATTAAGAGAAGCAAGATGATTAGCAAGAGGTTCAAGAGAACTAGCATTCTTTTTTAGCTTGGTGGTGGGTCCTTGGTGGGCTAGAGGCGGCCATAGATGGTGGAGATGGTGGAGCTCGCACCCCATCGACTCCCATGCCATGGATTCGAGCCTCATGAATACAATTTCATGAGAGGTACAATTTCTCCTACCTTCTCTCTTGATTGGATGTGTGATTGCTTTAGCACTAGATCTATTGATTTGCTTGTTGTTAATGGTGATTAATTAGTTGTAATTAATCTAAAATTAAAATATGAGCATTTCCTAACATTTACGTCGTTGCCCCTCATCCGAAAAAAGTGCTTCTAAGCACAACTTAAGTTCCTGCCAAACATTACCATAATTATTTATATTCATATTAGCAAGCGTCAATTGTTTACTGAAATATTTGGATTTATGGTCCTCAAAGAAATAAACTCAATTGCTGAATTTTGTTTATACCAGCTTTTTTTAAGATAAATTAGGGGTCAAGCCTCCCAACTTATTTTTAAATTAAATGTCTATGAAAGACCCCCCAGCCGGATTTCGAACCTGCGACCTTTCACTCAAGGTGCATTGCTCTTTGCCACTAGACCAAAAGCTGGTTCTTTTTCTTATACCAGCTTAATCCTCCAATTTTTAAAAATTATGCTTGGATACCAAATAGGCGCTAAATTAACCAAAATATAGCATATCGATCTTACTCGTATGATTGTCCAAATATAACAACAGATGCTCCTCATTTTTTTCTTATATCAATTAGTTTACCGCAGCTGTCCTTTTATATACTTCAACACAAGTTCCATCTCCGAAAGAATTTGATCTGGTTCAAATGGCATATAATATATCACATATTTAAACCTTATATCCAAAATTTAATGCAAGCCATGCATGAGAAATAATTTTTGAAGTAAAATGCATGAGAAATAATTTGAGAACGACAACTCTCTTCTCATGATTGAAAATGTAGTTAAGTTTCATTTTACATTCCTAGCTAATATACGACTATCCGGATTCATCTTTCTTCTCTCTCTTTTTTTCCCCATATATATCTGATTTGCTTTTGATCTATAATTCTCAAAATCCATATATATACCAACTACCAGAAACAAAACTTTGTCAGTACGGAAAAAAAAAGAACTGCACAAATTAAATAAAATAATTTGTTATATTAAGGCCACCAGTATATTCTAGTATATATGTTTTATATGCTCCTAGTATAATTTATGGCATAGATATCATAAAGTGCCGAGCTGTATACACGAGCTTGTGTTTCATCCACATTTAGCAATCTTGTATAGTTTGATTTATTGGCATGTAAAGTATTAGGAAAACTTTATTTAAACTCAATACATGCATGCATGCATTGTGTCCCTCTCCAGCTATCAAATTGTTTGCTGAGAAGCTAGCTAGTTACGCTTGAAAATTTGGAAGTTCGCTCCTAGTTAATTGTAAAATATATTGCTAACTAACTAACAGTAATGAAGCTTGAAATGAGTCTTAGATATGTAATGGAGTATCGGTTTGACACAGTTTAAATCAAATAACCCTCAATCAATACTAAGTCAAGACAATCACGCTTTTCTCATGTCTTGAAGAAGCATGGGATATCCAAATTTTGGAGGACTATACATACTCATATTTTCTTTTATAGTTTTGAGGCAAAAGATAAAAATCTTCAAATAAATGTATTTTAATGTGTTTGCTTTATCAAAGGGTCCAGTTATATATCCAGTACAGTCAATATGCGCTGCATGGTATATGTGCAGCCACACATATGTATGCATAAATTGTCTCTTGTCATTTTTAATACTAAAGTTGCTTCTCGGAATTAATTTGCTAAAAAAGAATATATCTATTAAAGATACTCAAAAGTTTCAAATCAATTGCTTTTCATAAATAACAAACATATAGTAAATTGTGTACACAAAAATAAATGTTCTTTTTGAAAACGCTTAAAAATTTGTGCGGATGGACAAAAAAAAAAAAAAAAAAAAAAAAAAAAAAAAAAAAAAATAAGAAGAAGAAGAAGAAGAAGAAGAAGAAGTTGTGTTGTGGTCATTTGGCCTCAGAAGTTGCTTATGATGGCGAAGATGCCATAACATATACATGCAGGCAGACACTATACACAGCTGTGTCTCCGTATAAAATATATATTGAATATGAGTACATAATCTGTAATAGGTGGAAACTGGACTAAGAAAAATTAATAATTTATTGTCAGCACACTTTCCAATATGTGGTGCTCCTAAACTAAATGACATGATATCTCATCACGAAAAAAATTAGCATGACTTAACAGTGGCAAAAAAAAAAAAAAAAAAATTTGTGCATATTGACTTTCAATCGGTTACTAACCTACGACTTGCTAAGGTGAGTCAGGTGAAAGTGAAACCACCGCAGATGTTCAATTCTGGAATTGGGGAAAAAAAACGAAAATTCATAACCAGGAAAATAAATCCTGATAATGCACACCATTTTAAATTCAAGAACCATACATATTTTATGAATGCAAACTAGTACAAAACCATCGGAAGTGCATACAGGGGAAAAAAAATTAAAATTTCATTGGTACTAACATTGTCTTGGTCTGACCAAGTGCCTCAGAAATATGTATGATGCATATACAATATAACAATATAATGTGTAGTATGATATTATATAATTTTTCTTTGCCGACACGCTGCATCTTTATCTTTATTTTAAATTAAATGCAAACACTGCATTTGCTAAAGTCTTTCTGGCCTTATCCCATTTTTCTATTTTTGGGAATGAAAAATTGGTTAGAAATAAAGAAATCAATTCATAAGAGTAGACCAACCTAAAACTATTGGTAGCTTATTGTACCGTTTCAATAGAGAATCGATATTGAATCAATTTTATTGAAACTCCATGTATCAATTTATCATGGACCTTTAACTCTTCCTATAACATATACAATCATTGTTTTTATACTTTTCTTATGATTCACTGATTCAGCAACAGCGGGCCTGAGCACCCAATTTTGTCTACATAATAAGTCATTTCTTCTATTTACTATTTCGTTGTAGAAGTTTGCAAATTATCGCCGCGAGATTCTTCTTATTTTAATTTCAATAATATTTTAATAGTCCAATCACTACTTTTCACATGTATATGTTGAGATAGTCAAAAATTTGCCTAGGTGTCACTGTGTAGATATGGTTGACCCCTTATGCAAGTACTGCTGGGACGTGTTAATTAACAGTTGACGGTTCGTGTAAGTTTGATTGGCATTTCCTAATATAAATTTATTTACAGATTTAAAAAAACCAAAATATTCTCTCTATTTTTTGATGTATGATTATGTTATTATCAATAAGCTGCGCCGTAATTTACGATGTATATATTCATACTGGGCTAATGTAATCTGTCATATTTATTTTATGATGCCGGTACGAATTTAAATTATTGTTAATTTCATTTATAAGTTTAGATGGTTGCATGTCTTTGGACTTTCAGACTACATATAGGACATTAAATGGACTGCTTTGTCATAAATATTGGAATTACAAAAAATACGGAAAGGAAATTTGACCAGACCTGGAGTACTTTTCAACTTCTATTATTTATTCGAAATTTTAATATTTTGTGAAGTCGTAAGGTATTGCCAACCACTCATGAAGATAGCGTGGGATTAAACAACTAAAATCTAAAAATTAAGAAAACTGAGAAGTTAGATAATTGATATAGTATTCTTAGTATGAAAGATAAGATGCCAAACAAATTATAGAAGTTTTTCTCATTTTCCGGATATCAAAACAAATGACTTGAATTCATTCGATAAGTAAACTTTCCAATTACATGCATGTTCTAGAAAACCTAGCTAATTGCTTTCCCTACAGGAACATGTAGTAGGTACAGCCGAATACCCTACCTACAGCAACCTCTATTAAAAAGTATATCTATTCCTTAATTACAAATATTTACAATTTAAACAAATATATATATTATTCATAAAAAGTTAGGCAGGATTAAATTGATGATTTTTGCAGCTGCAGGCTGAATGTTAAATTCTCTTGTACCAAAATCACCAAACCCCAAGTACTCCCCGCATGGGAATCCTCTGTGGCCGCTACATGGTAGCGGACTGATATATGTCAAGTCCATGGATGATGACTTGATGAGTGTTCCGTAATTAATACCAGATCTGTCAAGATTCGTGCAACTCATAAAAATCTGTCCGTCGAAATTAGATCAGACAGATCAAAATTAGTCCGCTACAGAGGATAATAATCCAGTATTCCCCTGCTTCATTTTTGCAAAAAGAAAGTTTCAAAGAAAAAAGATCTAATGATTCTTTCAGATTATATTATTTACCAATAATCTCCACAGGTACAAGACCCAAAACTAAATTGATGGAACCTATTCAAATCCCTCACAACAATCACCCTGCCTACAATGTCACTCACCCTCTTAAACCAATCATGGCAATCCTTGCACATTCTCAGGTTCTTCATAACCCTAATTGTTACCCCATCAGGCACACTCAAATGAGCAAATCCTAAAGCCAGCCTCTCACTATGCACTCCTACTATAACCCTTTTATCTCCTTCCTCTTCCTCTACCCATGAACTCCCACTACCAACAAATCCTCTCTCTCTCATCTTCACTTCAAACTCCTCTAATAAATCCATCACTTCAGCAGCCCTTGTGCCAGCCGATGAAACTTCGCCTACATAAAAAACATACACTTTATTTTTTACCTCGACCCAGCTGCAGCCAGGTTCTTTGTAAATCCCTTTTTGCTTCATTGTAGACCACACATTGGCTGCATTTTTCCATTTGCCGGCTGAAACATATGTGTTTAACATGACAACCAGTGGCCCAGCTACATCACTGTCGAACTCGGCTAGTCGGTCCGCAGCTTCAGCTGCCAGGTCTAACCGCCTGTGTGTACGACACGCTGACAAAAAAGCACTCCAAAGCAGAAGCTTATCTGGGCCTTCTGCATGAACCTCTTTAGATAATTGGTATGCTTCATCTAACCGCCCAGCTCGGCCTAGCATGTCTACTGTGCATGTGTAGTGCTTTGCACAAGGCTTAATACCATATTCATATTTCATTGAATGAAGGTACCTGAGACCCATATCAACAAGCCCAGCATGGCTACAAGCATGCAAAACTCCAAGTAGGGTTACATCATTAGGGATAATGCCTTCATTACGCATTTCGTCAAACAAATCAAGAGCGTACCTTGCAAACCCATACTTACCCGCAGCTACTATCATGGAGGTATAAGGCACAAGAGTTTGGGACTCTATTCTATCAAACACATTCTTAGAAGATTCAAAACACCCGCATTTTGCGTACATGTCAATTAGCGCACCAGAAATAAAATAATTTAGTTCATGTCCATGCCTGATGACTTTGCAGTGCATCGACTTTCCTAACCCTAGCTGACCTATGCTTGCACATGCATTGACAACACTTGATAAGATGAACGGATTTGGGACCCCTACATGAAGAAACTTGCCAAAAAGTGCAATTGCTTCATAACCTTGTGCATTTTGTGAATAAACTGAGACCATCGAGGACCAAGTAATTACGTTCTGATTCTTCATTTGGTCAAATATTCTTCTGGCATATAAAGCACCTTCTGATTTCCCATACATGTCTATGAGAGCAGAACAAACCACAGTATCTGATGTTAGCCCATGAACCTCAACTTGGGCATGGATCTGTTGCCCCAAATTAAGCATTGCAAGGTGTGAACACGCATTAATTGCTGTACAAAACGCATAATGATTTGGTTTAATTTCATGGAGATGCATATCTTGGAAGAGTGAAATTGCCTTGTGAGGTTGATTTGCACTAATGTAACCAGACATTAGAGAAGTCCATGTGACTATATCTGTTTGAGGCATTTCAACAAACAGATTCTGTGCATGTGCGATTTGGCCCAGCCTAACATACGAAGTCAGTAGGTGGTTAGAGGTAGAGCCAGAGTAAACAGCGCCAAGTTTGACAATTTTACAATGTATGGAGGTTACAAAACTGACATTGGAAGATTGGCGAAGGAGATGCACTAAGCGAGAGGAAGCAGAGGAGGACGAGCCAGGTACACTATTTGAGTGAAAATTGTTGTTTGCCAGTGCTAGAAGTTGTGGTTGTTTGACAACCGGCCTAAGCCGACCTGCCATGCTAGCCAACACCATGAAGGCTGTGAGTTTGGTTAATGCACTCAATAAGAAACAGAATACTCAAAGGCGATGCATAACTACGTATTCTCTGTATTCACCTTGGTTATGTACCGTGCACTATAGGTTAGGTGAGCAAAGGTGTGTGGGGGTTGGGTTGGGTTTCGGACATGGCAACACTCTGTACCATGATGGGTGGCGGAAATTGGTGTTTTGAGCGAATAATTCATCCCGAAGAGCTGCTAAGATTTGATTTGTTTCCTAAATTAAGACGTTCCTACGGCAGTGAACTTGGTTCGTGTGGAGAACTTTAGGTCAACTACTGGCGCATGACAATAGATTTACACATCAAGTATTATCAATTCAATCTAAAAGGTGTGAAAGTTTTAGAGTCGAGCGCCTAGACGATGCTAAAACCAACAGAAAGAATTCCCCACTATAGTTGGGGTATTTTTGGAACTTACGCACAATTTCAGCTCAGATTAGATCAGAGCCTCGCAATTCGCAAACAATGTAATGTTACAAGAGGAAATTGCAATAGGCCTAATATATCAAAAGGAAAATTTTGGATTTAACCTCCCAAAGCATTACCACCCGCAAATTTAACCAAAACTCTATTGGATTAATCTGTTTCTTAAAAGAACCAAGGTACAACTAAATTGTTTTTGCAGTTAACATTGCACTGTTGCTACGCAATAACCAACAATCATTTACTGCAATCATGCAAAAACAGGTCAGCCGGTATCAGCATTTCTTTCTTTTTTTTTTCCATTTTTCCTTTTTTTTACAGTTTGGGTCATGTGCATAGACGGTCCTCTGAGTCAAAATCTTTAGCACTATCACTAAGTAGTCAGCACTAACTATTGCCCCCAAGTTTCAGCTGTTGCACCTTTCCAGCCAAGCAGTTTGCATCTATCCTATCAGGATTTGCTATTTCGAGTTTTGTTCTCTGCATATTATAAGGTAAAGGTTAATATTTTGAGCATTATGCAAAGTTGGTTCTGCAAAAATAAAGCAAACCTTTCCGGATCCAATATAACAGAGTGTAAATAGAATTATCGTCAATGTGCTTATATGAGATAAACAACTGACCAAAAGTAGAAAAGAAATAAAAGCAAGTGATCTGTTGGTTTTTGTTAAAAACACATTCTCTGCCACTTGGGCAACTTTAAAGAGCAAATATATAAAATTAATGCATCATGTTAGATCATATGCTTTGATACTCAATAGCCTCATCCATAATATTTTGCTACAGTATGGTGATATGTTAGCTAGCAAAAAGGAAGTCAATTTGAAAAAACTACTTGACAAAATTTGAAACCTGAAATGACATAGATAAGAATACCTCAAGCAGCTTGGGCACAGTACTTGGATGTAGGTATTGCATGGCTCTGAAATTCTCTGCATTCAAGCATTCAACAACCTACAGAAACCAAAAATCCATTTAATACCTTATAATAGAATAACCTGACAATTTCTGCCAAGTCCTGCAAAGAACTTCAATACAACCTACATACCCACCCCTAAAATAAGATAAAACAGTATCCCTAAACAAAATCATATATAAAGCATTTCCAACACCCTAATCTCTATTGTATTGAAATTCTAGACAGTAACTACAAAAGAGGAGATATTCTTTGAATATGGGGGCATTTCTTAAGAATATCCAAATAGCCCAGTGTAACATACCAAAAGTACAACCAGATAATATTTTTTACTGTACATTTTTAGTCAGTAGCATAAGGAGAAGCAGAAAAAGGTGAAATTAGTAAGAGCATCTTTTGAAATCATGTAATTGATTTTTTTGACTTGTACAACCGATATTTCCCTCTTCTAATATGATAAAGTCATTTGAGACTTTTCCACAAACAGTGGATATACCTGCAACATGTATTCTGGGTATGGTAAATTTTGAAGCCAATTAGCCATTTTGAGAGCATAATAAGCACCACTTGAGTCAAGCAAGGCTGGCTCAAAATCAGTCTGATATGGAACATTTAATGTATCCGATTGAAGGTCAAAAGTAACTTCCAAAACCTCCTTGATCAATGCCCGGTCAACTGGGTTACCATCACGATCCGCATTAATCTAATTTTCCAAAAAGAGGGGGAAAAAAACAAAGAAGAGGGTTAATGGATAGTAAAGAATCGAGTATCATTTGAAGGACATGAACAATAATTGTGTACACCATGAATGAAAATGCAAAATTATATCATATACTCGACTCATTGATAGATTTCATATGCAAACAAAGTCTTCAGTTCTTCAAAAGGTACCAAGGACCCTTAAGATTTCCCCCCTTCTGAGGTTTTGACATGATTAAAGAGTTGCAAATTAACCAAACGTGGAAAATAATACAAGGAACAAGAAATAAAAAATTATGAAAGGTGGACATACCAGTAACAAAACAGTGCTAATTATCTCCCCTTTCATTTCTTCATAGACCTGAAACAAAAATAAATAAATAAACACAAATAGTGACCAATCCAACTATTTTCTTTCTAAAATTCAGTAATTATCTTCTTTGTTTAACCCCCATGCCAAAATAAAATATACACAACACAAAAGGTTGTACAGAAATAAATTTTGTGGCAGAAAATGCTACTTTAGATGACAATAAAAGTACCAGGTTATGAAACATAATGAGAGCAGCGTTGCGGATTGTAGGACGACCATAGCGACCGACAAAGAATTGGTCAAGATAAAGAAAGAAGCGAATCATCCATCGCATAATGAACTTATAGTCCCGCCACCTTCTCACTGTTTCTCTCAACAGGTGTTCTCCACTTTTCCCCCTTATAGCTGGCAACACCTTTTGTTAAAAAAACATCTGATGTTACGTGGGGTTATGCATATATCTAGTATCTAGATAATATGATTGCCCTTGAGGTTCACAAGGATACGAGTATATGAACTAGTACAGCTATCCGTACTAGACTACTAGTAGGTAGATTGATACTAGAGCGAGGGATAGACTGCTGTAGCATGACACAAACTGATTTTATTTATCAAAGAATATAAAAGGTGAGGAAGCCGCTAAGGTTTGCTATGGGTTTTACTCTCTTACATTTTAGCCTGACCTATCTTCATTTTATTTTTTAAAAGATTGTTTCCTAATTTGAAAAGAAAGATACTATTTGTTCTTTTTCATAAATGAATTGTTGTCCTAATTGAAATTATCAAAAGTTGCTATAATGTTAAAGCCCCCAGGACTAACCCAAGGACCTGTTACTTCTAGAACTTATTAAAGAACTCAAAATATAGGCCCCGTATCAATCATCAACAAAAACATTTTAATTGATCCAGATTCGTCCACATTTAAACTTGGAAAATTCTATTTACAGCCAGCAGTATTAAATCCTTAAAGTCAGATTTGCAAAACTCGGTATCAATACATGCGTATTTTGGATCGATTAGCCATTTCTGGTAACTACAGAAAAGAAAATAGAGCACTGACCCTAGTATTGATGTAATGCTGAAGGAAATCCTCATAAAGGCGGTACAACTCCTTCTCATAGGTTGGATCCTTTTGTGTGCACAGATTATACACCGTCCTGGTTTGTTATATTTCATCAAGAAAATATGTAACCACTGTCAGGACTTGATAGCAAAAAATAATAATAATAAATTTAATAATAAAAAATAAAACAAGAATTTTATAATTCATAAGGGCATTACAAGATCTTTAAGCGCATATCTTCCAAACAAATTTTCTTTATTATTATTTTTTTTTTTGCTTCAACTTTTGAGATGGCAAAATTTTAGCATCAATAGTTCCCCTAAACAGTTTCTGAAAACAAATTTAATTAAACTCGTAAATTGACAAGCATAAACTCACTCGTAGATAGACATCCACTCGTAGGCGGAGAAGAGACGGGTGTGTTCATCACGGACTACGCCATTGTCGTCGACGAAGGAGACGACTCGGTCGATACCTTGCTGAATCTTCTCCCATCCCGCGTGGAAATCGATCACTCGAAGCGCCATTGTTACTAGGCTAGGGTTTTGGAAGAGCACTGAGGCGGCGAAGGGGAAAATTGCACAAAAGAAGTGAAAAGAGAGAAAAGAGAGAGAATGATTAAGGTTTCGAATTAAGGAGAGGCGAGTTTAAAACGGGATGGTTGGATATATAATGCTCGTTTAATGAGGTAATTAGAGGGTGCCTTAACAAAATCATCTTTCTTTAGTTTCTACTTTCTACTCCTTTTTATATCAAGAATAAATTATTTATAAAGATGTACATTCTTTAGATATAATCTGGATCGTTAATTTTTAAAATCTATTTTAATCTATAGTTATTAAATTATTAACTATTGATGATATCTAAAAATATAATAGATGGTGTCACGCCCCGCACCGGCGGGTCGCGGGCACGTGAGGGTGGGGCGGTATCATCTGCATCCATCCGTCGGCTCGTCAACCTACGTCGCAAACACAAGGAAACAAACGGATGTCAGCTACAAAGCTCAGTAACCGGTTATTTAACGACGCAGCTTCTCTATACTAGTTGATATAACAAAAGTGTATCAATTCAAATATGCATATTATCAAGACTCACCCAGGTCCCCTTACCCAACCGGTTGGGCAGGCAAAAGGGAGACCTTTCCCTCGCTCAGGGCAAGCAAAAGAGAAATATTCTCTCGCTCAGGGTAGGCAAAAGAGACATATCTCTAACCCTGGGCAAGCAAAAGAGACATATTCTCTCACCCTGGCAGGCAAAAGGGAATTTCCATATCCGCATAGCGCTACCGAACTGGCCGAAGCCGGTGGCCGACCGACTCCGGAGAGTGACATTGATGTCAATGTAAGTGAAGCAAGCAAATCCAAGCAATAACCAAATCAAACAATACGAAACTAGATATAGAGAAGTCCGGTTACCTGACTGAGCGATCCACAAGCACAAGCAAATCGAAACGACTATCCAACAGGACCGCGACGTAGAACTCGAATTCCAAACGGCCGACTATCCAAAGCCAAGACAGTATTCAAGAGTGGCTAGGGAGAAAGAGAGTGGGAGAGAGAATTGACGGAATGAAATGAATAAGGCTAGGGGTTATTTATAGTGGAGGTCACGGCTGAAATGGTAAATATTATATTACTTAGTCACTAAGAAAGTAAATATTTATGGCTTAGGGGCTATTTTTGAAGATAGTTGTGGCTATTTTGGAAAATATTCTTAACTTAGTGGCTAAGAAAGTAAATATTTCTAATATGATATTTTCATTTGGATAAGATTAAATAGATATTTTCAAATGGATAAGATCAAATGAATATTATATAATATCAAATGGATAAGAATGAACATTTTTCAAATAGGACCTTAAAATTTGAAGTATTGCAAACAGGTCCTAAAATTTAGGGATGTTACAGATGGTATCACATAAAAAAAAAAGTATTTTGTAATTTGTTTTTCCAATCATAAGGTGAAGTATTTTCTAGTAAATATAAAAATACTTACAAATTACATTGTCTAAAATTGTCAAAAATTTAAAAATATATATATTGGAACTTACAATTGTATTAAAAAAATTGGAAAAAAAATACATCTAAAAGAGAAAGTTATTGTTCAGATAACTTTTGCCATTTTTTCTTAATAGGAAAATTTTACATGATTTTTTATTTGTTCAAAGTGATTATAAAAAAGATTGAGAGAGAGTTAAAATTGTGAAGAAAAGAAAGAGATTAGTTTTATGTTATTTTGTTAATTATGAAAATATCATTTTTAAATTGTTAATTAAATTTATGTCATTATAGAATTGCTAGAATTAGTTTTATGCCACTATTTCTCAAAAAACTTACTAAATTATAAAAATGTCATTACCAAATTTGTCATTAATTTTTTTTTAAATGATCAAATCACCCCTCGTTAAAAACAAACCCTAAAAAAATGACGCCTGGAAACACTTTGGGTCTGCTCTAAGATTGGATTTTGGAAGCAAGGGAATGGAAGGTAAAGGAAGAAGTCAAATAAAAGGGCTACCCGAAACTTGTTTCTATCAGTTTACTTGCTCCAGAATGAAAATGAAAGATGGAATGAAAAGTAACACAATGGAGAAATAGAGTAAATTTGTTTAGACTTTTTACTCCAAACTGTTACCCTCCAAATTGGAGGGTACAAATTTCCGATCACTCCTTCCCTCCCATTCCATTCCTCGATCTCCACCCTTGCCCGGAGTTTCTGCACGCATCACTGCCAATCGAAGACCATCTCTCGTCAATCTTGTTCTCTATTGGAAAGGTTATATAAATTCTAACTTCTTATGACGTGCAACTCATTGCTTGTTTAGATTCAAGAAAAAACTTTATGAACATAGAAAGATTCTTTGATTGAAGTTTGCTGCATTGATATAATATCTTTGGCTCGGGCAAGATGTCAAAGTTCATATTTACCAAATTTAATTTAGTAATAAGTTTTCGTTGTTTATTTCGGTTGGAAAGCATGTACTTGACAGAGTGTTACTTTAATTCTAAACCAAAAAAAAACATCACTATAATAATGGTTATTTGTTTCTTTCTCGGGAAAACTAGGAATATATTACTAATTGGAATTTGCAATAATGTGTATTAATTTTTTTTTATGGCTAGCAAAAGGTAGCAATTTTCATTAATAAAAGAAAAAGTTTACAAAGCTAGCAAAATAATGTGTATTAAGTTGATTCTTGAACTTCAAAATAGAAGTTTTTGATTGTTGAATTCTAAATTTTCATTGTAAACTTTTTCGATAATTTGTGATGGCATATTACTAATTTTTAAGTTTTATAGTGGCATATTTAAAAGAGTAAAATTGTCATATAATTGTTCGATGGTAAAAAAAAAATTATATTATTTTATAGTGACAAAAAAATAATTTGTCGTTATAATGATGGCATATCTCTAATTTCAAATATTTGCATGGTATAAATTTAAATCACCCAAAAAAAATTTTGTGATCACACATGTCGTGTTGAGATGTGACTAAATAACCATATATGTGTTGTGTTGTGTTGTATCGTGTTAAAATAATTTCACGTTTCATCAATGTTGCGTACTTGTGTCATGTCAATTTAGTTGAAATGTCTCACATTATGCAGCCATTTTCAAATCATGTCGTGTGTGATAATCGCTCGTATAACGTGAACAAAGTATTGTGAGACATTAGTCAAAACATTCCAATTGATATACAATTGTTGATAACCAACCTGATCATAGCTACATGAACAAAGTATTCAAACGGAAACAATTCAATTTTTTTTCAATTATTACAGTAATTGATCAGAACCATTGGACATTTGGGACTATCCTATCTCAATAGAGTAAAATAATTGTGACTTAATCTAATAATATAGATAGCTGTACAATCTCAGAGAAAGGAAACTAAATAAAATGGATTTCAGAGGAAGTGATGAAGAATTTTAGAAACTCACTTATTTTTGTACAGCACATGATCCAAGAAGATATAAAGCAAGCATTTTCAGGAAAAATGAAAATAGAGTAAAAAAAACGTTCATACACTAATATTTTACTAAAAGACCAAGAAAATGAAAAAAGAAACAGATAAAATGCAATAAAGTTAAGCCAATATTCTAAGCAGATACAAACCAGACATTGCCAAAGTAAGAACAAAACCAAACTAAGGTCCTTTTTGTTCCTTTTTGTTCTTGCGGGTCTACAGTTCCTCAACCCGCAAGAATCCCCACAACAAAAAATATAATGTCGTTTTTAACTAAAATACCAAATGAGTTGAAATATTAATGTGAATACCAAAAGAAAAAATATACTCGGGTGTATATCGGATATATTAAACCCGCACGAACACACAAAGGAAAAAAAGAAAAATAATTAGCTAAAGGTTTCCCTTCATTTTGTTTGTTAAGCTCGTTAGCGGACACACTCACTGACTAGGTCCTTCCCAATTGTGAAAGGTGTTGTGGTCGAGGTTAGCTTGATTTCCTTCTATATCCTGTATAGTCGTGAACAGTGGGAACATGTCGATGTCATCCATGGACGATGACTATGGAAAAGGGGGAAAAAATGAAAAGTTTAAGTATGCAAGTAATAAAATAATTTGTTCGATAGGTTACTTACTGCTCTTGCAAATGGTTGGCTGCGTGAGGGAGCATTACTAATTTCAGTACAACATTTTTTTGAAGAAAGAAGGGATTTTTTTCATCCAACTTTATATATACACACACACACACACATGCGGCACTTGTATCCTTAATTTGTTTGAGGTCAGTTGAATGCTCTTACCACATAATTTTTTTTCTTTTAGTACAACATAAAAGACCACTGAAGTGATAAAATTCTGTGCGACAAATAAGTTGGTCTGAGGTGTGTGTGTGTGTATAAAGCATTAAACAACATATCAATGAAATCCTCACTTTCATTTATATCAACGAATCAATTATTAATTTACTCTTGTTTTCCTTTATATAACAAAACAGTGAGTTCAATATTAAATTGTATTTTCTATAATGCCACATTAAGCTTCCATAGTTTCCTATTGCTAATTAAGTTTGAACAGTTTTATTTCCCCTACACTTTTGGATGAAGATTGTAGTGTTTAAAATAAATTCGGTCTTTTTTAGTACCTGATAAGGATGTTGTTCGAATGTACATGTGGAGTAATTAAAGTTCCAGGAGTCGTCGGAAGATATCATTGGAGATCCAAACACATTATTGACTTGGCTGCTGCTCCCCATTTCAAATTGAGGCTGATGAGTCTGTATAGCATCTTTGTTCATTTCAGGCTGAGGCTCTGTTGCACCTTGCTCCTTCTCTTCTAGCGTGTGATGGTTACCATGGTCCATTTGACTGCCAAGCAACAAAACCAAGGGATTATATGTATATATATATTTGGAGTTTGCTAGAGAGTTGCTTATGCAATTGCTCCTAGCTCTTTATAAACATATTTATAGTTTAATAAAGCATGTTTGAAAATATTTTGGACAAAATTATTTTCAATTATTTCCTTAATTTAATTGGATAGCTCATCATCATGATTATTGTCTAATATGTGCTAATTTGATGTACATTTAAGGAAAGCCTGTCTTAAAATTTAACAAACTCACTCGCACCTGCACCTAATTAAAAGAACAAAAAAAAGATTATACGACTGAATCTTGACATTAGTAAAATTGATAAAAAACTGAAATATAAAATGTGATGGGTAATGCATGAGATGTACTAGAAATGTTGCTGAAATGCACTGGCATTGCTCCATTCATGTTCCTGATTTGCTTCTTCAAGGGTCCTTTGGTGAGATGCTTGGTTGTTCTGATTGAGAGGGGCAAATTCTCGCTGCACCTGCATATAATTGGTTTCTTGTTCAAATCGTTGTTGCATGCGGTTTGACAACTCTGGGCTTGGATCAGCCATGATCATTTTCCCTTTGTTTTTCTTATCCAGAGCTGCCGGTTCATGCTGCATTTGCATAGGAATTTCTAGCGTCTGCTGCTGCATGTTGAGCATAACACCATTTCTTTGCATCAACATTGATTGTTGCTGTTGTGGTTGTGACTGCAACTGCAGCTGCAAAATTCAAGATGTGTCATGTATCTCATGAGGAAAGTGATTTAGCTTTTAGAAATTGAACTACTCTGCTTTATCCCAGTTCGTGCCTCATTGGTACGGTAATTGATTTGAAAAAAAAATTTTCCCCTAAAATCTAGTCATTTTTTTTTCATATTAAAAATTCACCTAGCAGGTATGAAGTTATGAAGTTATAAATATAATTCGATAACAGTATAAATTTTATGTGTTAATTATATAAAGACGCAAAATATACTTTCTGAGTCTCTGACAATATATACCAGGGAGTGATGTACGTAATTCATACGTTTCTATTTCATTAAACTCATGTATAATACAGAATATGTATCAAGTATATATATCTGATGCTTAGTTTGCTAGAAGTAACGTACCATTTTAGGAGGCTGTGGGTTTGAGTTGTAGTGGGAAGCTGATATCCTTAAACGCTCAAGCGAAGGGACCTGCCGTGTAAATAATTAATATGTCATTTTTTTTTTTTTTTGAAAATGTCATCTCATTTGCTTTCACCAATGAGTATCCGTCCCCCCCCCCCCCCCCCCTCCCTTTTTTTTGGAAGGTTGGTTAACGAGCGTCAATCCAACAATTTTATTAAATATCAGAAAAAAAAATAGTAAAAGAAGTACAGTGTTAAATCCAATCAAACAAAATAGAAGTAGAAGAAATTGCAAAAAATATCAAGCTAATACAATGGTACCAGTGGCTGTTAAAATTAAAATTATTATTGAGTTTCATAAACAAACACTACAATCCAGTGTTTTGTGTGCTCTAATGAATCGTGATTCAGAAAGGTTGATCTCATTGATTACATGCTTTACATGCGGTATACAAGGATTCAGGACGCAAAAAATCAAATCGTGCGGCCTAACCTGTGAAGCCTTATGTGAAGCACGCAAGACAAAGAACATGTTCATAATCAGTCCACAGAAACCACACAATGACAGCCACAGAAAGTAAAAATATCGGAAAATGGTAAACAATGGGTAAGAAATCTGATCGGCCGAAAAGAAAAACGAACATCATTGTTCATAGCCACTAATGCAAATTTGCAATGAACGAGGAATTACTTTTCTCACTCAATCTGAAGATGCACTCCAAATTTTATATTAATGATTAAAATACCTCGATTTGAAGAAAAGCTTTCTACTTCATATTTCATATGCAAATATATATATCAGGAGTAATTTAGCCATTATTCGAAAAATTGGAGTGCCTCTCGAATTTAGTAGTGAGAAAAGCAATTTCGTAAACAATTTTGAGAGCCTTGGAAACTAATACACTTCTTTGATGGAAGAAAAGAGTAATTTACCTCAGTATTTATGCTAGAGTTTGCTTGCAATTGTTCAACTTTAAGACTTGCATCAGCATATGATTGCAGAAGTTTCTGCATCAAAGGAAGTAGAAACTTTTATGAGATAGTTTCCATTTGGATTTTAACATTTTAAAAAACTAAACGAGGATCGTCAATGACCATGCATTATAGTTATTTGAATAGTTTCATTAATTATTATTCTTATTCTTATTTTTTTGGTTTAAAATACGACATGAGATATAGTTGAAAAAAGTTGCGCATGTTGTTCAATTAACATAATTTCCATTAAAAATATATCAATAAAAGTAAAGCAACAATTTTTTATTTTCTAGATTTTTTTTGGTAGCGTTTACTTAGCTAGTATAGACAAGAATTGTTGATCGCTAAACGAGCATTGCTCATGACTCGAGCATTTGAGAGACTATTGCCAATAAGTGAATTGTTCAAAAATTGAGTTTTCTTTTCTTTTATTTTGTTGAATTTTCTCCCTAAACTAACAAATATATATGAACAATTTACCTTTCTGTCCCGAACATTTTTAAGGCTAATCATAAGCCTTTCCTCATATTGTTCAAACTCGCTTAAGTTGTTAATTGGCACGTCATATCTCTCCTTATTGAACCACCTAATAAAAAAATGAATGGAGAAGGCAATTGAACGTTCCATAATTTGAAAAGCGGGTAAAATATTTTATCTTGACAAAAAGTCCACTGCAAATGTTGAATTGGTATAAATATATATTTTATAATAACTGCTGATTTTCTCCCCTCTAACTAGGATAGAATTTTAAGTCTGAAACACGTACTGTTTCAAAAAAAGACAGCAACTAACCTCAAGAGAAACATAAGTCTAGCGTGCTGTCGCTTCATATCCTGAAAATACTTTAAATAACATATTATATTACAATAGTCAGATTATGAATAAAAAACTAAGAGCATTTTTGTATAGCAATCGTAGTAATTCCTACTTATACGAGTAGCTTTTGTGAATTAGTAATGTAAACAATATAAATAGGAGGAGCAAAACAGTGCGTACCTCATATAAATAGGCATTTTCTGGTGGAATGAGGTTGTGAACTCCTCTCCTAAAATTATGAAATGTAAGTTTTGGTCTTCTGACCCGCAAGGATCAAAACGCATGAAAAGCTCGTTGGTATCAAGTTTAAACTGGACCGGTACATGTCATTTTCTTTTTCAAGGAAAAAAGAGAAACAAGACACACATAAGGTACCTTGAGTTCATGTCATTGACTCGACTTTGCAACTTTTGTTTTGGCAGTACCTCGACGTGACAGTGAGAGGTTCAAGAATTAGTTTTCTTTTTGCAAGGAGTCAAGGACCGAAGACAAATTAATTATTTTGGGCCCTTAGGCGTCATATCGTAAGGTGCATCTTGATTCTTGAGAGAGAAGATCTTTGGTCCAAGTTGCTGGTAGTGTATGCACACAGTTAAGGTCCAGATACTCTAAAAGACAGGCCTTTTATCTTAATTGGACTGGAATTTTACATCTCATTTTGTGGCGAGTCACAATTTTAATTTCGGTCTCTTGCTAGGTCAGACTTCTAATTACCCACCATGCATATATATATAATTGGAAAAAAATAAACATATAAGAGCTTGCAATTTTGAGGGCTAACCCAGGTTTTGGGTTGGAGCGTCCCTTTATGTGGGATGGGAAAGCTTGTTTTATCTAGCTCTTTTTTTAAGTGCGTGTCAGATTAAAAGAAATTTACGGATTGGCATTTTAAATTCCGATCTTTCCAAATTTATAATTTTTTTTATTATTTTTTACAGGTTTTATTCATTTTTCTAAATTCATCAAATAAAATAATTCGGCACTTAGGCATCACTCAAATATCATTGCAATTATTAGCCTAACATTAGATCAACTAAATTTATCAATTTTCGAAAGACATTTCATTAGTTCCAAATAATTTAAATTTGCACTTCAGGAATTAGAATAGATAGCTGATTAATTCTCTCACAATAACGATATTTATGAAACAAAATTTAGTAAACCGACGTACGTCCTGCTCAAATAAATAAAAATAAATAATATTAGCACATACCTGCTTGCCTCCTCTGCCGCCCTTTCCTTTGCTTCCATTTCATCTTGACTTTTAACATTTTGAAGCAATGAAAGTATACGCTGCATTGAATGAAATCAAGGTTCCTCAGGAATCAGGAGTCATGTGAGAAACTTTTTTATTTTATTATTAAGAGAACACTAGACAAGATATCTCACCTTTAACTTTAATTTTTCTTTTAGTGTGGCGATTGAGTAGCAGACTATTCAGAATTATTATTATTACTATTATTATTACTACTACTACTATTATTATTATTATTATTATTATTATTGAACATTTTTTTTATTTCTCAGGAAAAAAATCATGAAAGGGTACAATTTTAGAAAACTTACATCTTTGTTGCGGATGATGGTTCGGCTTTCTTGATCTTTCGGAACATCATCATCTAGCTTGTGGACGTACTCCATAAGTACATCCGCCACACTAATAATTGAATTGTCAAATATCAACAAACAAATTACAATGAAATTTATAGTTCAGCAAAAAAAGAGGGAAAATACATAAAAAGGCGGAGGCATTCAATAGCGACTCAATGTTACGATCCACGTAAAAAGTAAAATTATTTGATCAAATATAGTATGGCCCTGATCAGAATCCTTTTCAACGTGGGATTTCAATTCATTCCATTTCATTGGAAAATTTGTGATCAAATGAGCAGATTTTGTGTCATTTGATTGGAATTCTCATATAATTAAATCTAACGAAATCATACAAAATCAATTGAAATAAAATCCCGAGTAAAAATCGTTTTGATCACGGCCTATGTGAATTCAAAGTTGGATGAAGAAGTCTTATTTTTCTGATAAGGATGCATCCTAATCAAATTTAATTCATTATATTATCCTACGTCAAGTTCAATGTATTCCTTTATAGCAGCGAAAATTTGTAATTGAATGAGACCAACGAACAAAAATCAACCAATTTTTGTTTAATGATGTGCAGTGAACTTTTCAGCTCTTGGTTTTCTACAAAACTTGATTCTAAAGTATGCAATTCTATTATAAGATCGTAAGATTAATAGTTCATGTTCGTTTCTTAGAATTATAATTTAAATAACTAACAGCGTAACACAGATATATCTAAATAAGTAAGAATAATTAGGAGCAACATGTTCAGGTATATTTAATTTTAATGGGCCACAAAATAAATAACAATGCTTTGGAAGATATTTAATGAATATTAGTTTAAAAATATACTTTATTTATTTATTATTTTTTTCAAAACTTATTTTTCTTAAAAAGTATAGGTTAATGGGAAATTTCTGTATGCAAATGACTATACGAAGTTTCGTGCAGAGTGAGGCGAATTGGAATTACTTGTTGACCTGTATAATACTTTTTTTTTTAGAGGAAATTGACAGTGGTTGTATAATACTCTATATATACCCTATAAAAAGTATGACGCGGAATAATTCCTACTCGTGAAAAATATATAAAAGGCGGAGGCATTGAATGGCGACTCAATGTACGATCCATTATTATTTTCAAAACTTATTTTTCTAAAAAATTATAGGTTAATGGAAAATTTCTGTATGCAAATGACTATACGAAGTTTCGTGTAGAGTGAGGCGAATTGGAATTACTTGTTGACCTATATAAGACTATCTTAGCTGCAGGTAATCCATGAAAAGTATGATGCGGATTAAGACAGGAACAAGGTAAGCCAAACAAGAAATAAGAATACGAACTAGGCGTGAACTTAGCTGTTCACATGCTAGTTCTTGTTCCTCATTTTTTGGGAACTAGGAACTAGCTAGTTCTAGTTCGACTTGTTCACGAACAAGGCAAAGGAAACCAAACATATCTAAAAGTAGGGAATTGCTTTGCTCACGCCACCATTTAGAGATTCACATCCATTTTTACTAAAATGCCCTTAGCTATTGCATCAGAAATCGAGCTCCATTGAGGGATGAGGAGGGTATGTTGGTCAGAAAAGAAAAAAAAATAGGAGTGAATCTCCAAAGAAAGCGTGAGCAAAGTAATTCCCCCAAAAGTATGATGCGGATTAATTCCTACTCGTGAAAAGTAAAGCCGCAAAAGTTTCAATTTCAATTAATAATTATGTATATAAAATCTGAAATACTAATTTTTATATTTTATTATAATAAATGGTATAGATATTAATTTAAAATAAAATTAAAACTTTCGTTTAAAATAGAAAAAAATAATAATTGATATTTGGTTAATAAAATCTATTGTAGGCTTGATTGCTTTCTTAGAACGTAATTATAAAAAGAAACAAATAGTTTAATATCGATTAAATATTGAGTACTAGTTGTACTAAATAATTTAATAATCAATAATTTATTATCTATATTTGATTTGAATATAATTTTTAACATCATCATCATCATCATCATGTGGTGGATTGAAATTTATGAACGAATATTAATTTGTTGTGTTTTTCCAAGATATATGGCTCGATCGTTCATTGAGTAAAAGGATGTTAAAATTATGAAATAAAATTGTATTTTTCTTCTTAGTTTGTATAACTTTGTGTATTGAATTTGACACAATTTTTGTATAAATTCGTGTATTGGTAAAATATATTGGCAAATTATATAATATAGCTAGATTGGGTTTTAAATCTGATATAATTGTTTAATTGCCGATGGATTCCTGTTGAATTAACATATATCGGTGAATATTGAATAGAACACTAAAATAATTAATTTTATAATTTTCTTACTATGCTTATTTATATAAAAGTTTATTCTGATAAAATATAAAAATAATTTTTAACCTTTAAAAAAATATAAAGCTAGCTACAAATTAAGCTATATATATTTCGATTGTATTGTATTGTTCGGACGAATTATTGTTCAATTTTGAAAATCAAGATTTAGATGAAAAACAAAGACGGCTTGGTGTTTTGTAAATAATTTCTAGCTTGCTCACCACTTAAAAAATATTGATCATGATGATGAGTGCAGAACATAAAACTCATCCAAATTAATGATCAAGGAAAGATTCAAAGGATGATGTATTTACTTAATATTAAAACTTGCCAATAGTCTAAACTTTTTCGACATCATTATTTTCACATCCAGGAAAAGGCTAGAAGTTTAAGGTTTGTTGACTCGTACCCAGTCCAGAACTTTGTTGCTTTACATTGTAATAAAGTTCATCCAATTCTCTATGGACTAGGTAGAGATGCTAATGGACTCACCATGCATCAGGTCAGGAGGAGGCAGTAGCTGTATGTATAAAACATTACCCAAGTAGAGTAAACACTAAACAGCAATGAGTAGCTAGCAGGGTTTAAAGCTCATACGTACCCTTTGGGGCGTGAGAAGAAGTAGAGCTTGTCGACAGGAGAGAAGCACATGACCACCGCATCGATGTCACAGAGCACAGAGAGCTCGTACGCCTTCTTGATGAGGCCGTTTTTGCGCTTCGAGAAGGTGATTTGACGGTTTGACTTGGTTTCAATCTTCTCTATCTTTATCTTATTGCGACCCATTGTACTTGTACGTGCCTCTCTGTAACGGAGGCAGCGCAGCTGCGCAGGCCAGGGTTTTAGTGTTTTTGTTGGACAGGGGTTTTGGAGAAGAAGATGATATATATACAAGAAGCGAGAGGAGGAGAGCGAGAATTAAGGAGGCACCGACACGTATTTGGAGGAGAGCAGCAAAATTCTCTTGTGCATTATTTTTTAGCAGTGTATTTTTTGCTTTGAAGTATAATTTTTGTACTTAAGTTGGCGCATCAAATATTAATTTATCCTCTTATGTATACAGGGATTTATTGTGGACATTTCTCTAATATAGATATTAACTGTGTGCCAAATTTATATTAAAACAATAATAAAAGCATAACGTAATGGAGTATTTTGCTGCACACAATGGGCTACAGATATAAAATGCCACAATTGTTATATTGAGCAAAGGATAAAATAAAAAGAAATCTGTCTTTAAATAGAATTTTTTTTATTAGCCAAGTAATAAAAAAAGAAGGAAATTTTTATAGCCAATTAAATTCAGGATGCATAAAAAAAAAAAAAAGAGAGAGAGTAAAATACAAGTAAATCCACAAAATTGTAAGAAAACGTGTGTTTGGATAACTGGAGGAGAATGGAAAGGGAAGAGAAATGTTGGAGGGAATAGAATGGACGCGCCCAAGAAAATTTTTGAACTTTTGCTTGTCTGGGTGATTAATGAAAGGAAAAGATAATTTTTTTTCCCTTTCCTTATGTTCTCTTGTTTGGATGATTCAATTTAACTAAGGTAAAAATATATTAATTAATTAAAATTGACCATTATACCCTTAGGGCTCGTTTGGATGTAATGGGAATAGGCCAATTCCTAGGAATAGCCAATTCCATTCCTAAATTTTTCATCCAAACGATTTTGGAATAGCCAATTTCATTCCTAACACAATTTTCAATAACACTCTTCCCAACAACACTTTTCTCTCTACTTTTTCACACTTTCCAACGCTATTCCTAAACTCACCATCCAAACAACATTTCTAATTCCCGGAATAGCCAATTCCTCCACTCTTCCCACTCTTCCCACTCTTCCTACTCTTCCCACTCTTCCCACTATTCCCAACCCATCCAAACGAGCCCTTAAAATTTTTAAAAGTTGGATATCGGTGACTTTGAGGAACTAAGGCTTTTATTTTGATGCCATTCATTGTTATACACAAGATCTCTTTATTCCTATGTAAATCATGAAAAAATAGTAAATAGAAAAATATAATTTGCGCTCATTGACTGCTAAATGGGAAAAGATAATATATTAACACACGGTACTGAACGGTACTGATCAGTTTTGACTCCCAAAATTATTAGCAAAATCCAATATATTATGACTTGTCTTACAACCCAAATAACTTAACTCTTTTTATACTTCACAAATTTACTTTGGTACTAGTGTACCGGTCCAGACAGCTAGATACTGGTTAGGTACCAATATACTGGTAGAGGGTTTATTTTTGTTCCCAGAGCACATATCACGCATGAGATAAACTGATAAATAGATATGACGGCCCTTTACAAGAGAAACTCTTCTATTATGCATTTGAGCACATCTAATTATTTTTGTATTTGGATTGTCTTATTATATTGAAAAGAGGACGAGTGGAGAATCAAGCTCAAATTTCTGTTAAAAATAAGCGACAACAAGAAGGGGACTAATAACCCCAAAGAAACCTTGTATGTTCAATAATAATGTGTAATAGGTGAACAAATCAAGTTGACTTCACAAATCAACCTTGTGTTTCACCAAACAGTCGGTGATAAAGTGATATCGTTGCTTTTGCTACAATAGCAAAGCACTGAGCGAGACACTGGCATTATCGAAAAAAGAAATACAACTGGAGGGAAAGAGCAAAGCAACAAAGAGAACTGAAGAGCAGTGTTGAGAATAATGAATTGTGCACTCGCATAAAAAAATAACCTAATGTTTTGAAAACCGGACCGGCTACCGAACCGGGAAGGCCACTGGGTCAGCAGGTTTACTGGTTTAACCGGGGTTGAACCGGGTTTTTTCCGGTTAAACCGGAAACGGACAGGGCTCCGGTTCGCGGTTCAACCGGCCGGTCCGGTCCGGTTTTCAAAACATTGAATTGACCAGCGATGGGGAGAAGAAGGGTATCGCTGTATTTCGCTAATATTGAGACACGCGACTATTTTCCGTCCCATCGTTTACACTCCGAATCGGAGGAGAAATTTTTTATATAGAAAGTAAATTTTCGAGGGAAACGCTTCCGCTTCGCCAAAAATTTCTACTTCCTATTTACTAACATCCAAACAAGAGAAATCTCCTATTTCCCTTCCCTGTCCGTTCCTTCATGTAATTTCTCTCCCAACCAAACAGGGCCTAAGAGAGTAACCTACGTCGAAATTATACATCTCTAACCAAAAGTCTCAATACCAGAAGGTTCTGCATGGAAGCAAGATTAAATGAAAGACGAGAAGAAATCTTAACCTACATCACAGCACATCCCATTCCAAGTATTACCTAATGGTCTTATGTATGTTTGGGCTTCTAAGCTTGAGAATTCATTGCATCGAGCTAGATTCTAATATGATAGTTTAGGCCTTTCGGTTAGCAAATAATTAAATGATTATGACAACCGCAGAGCAAACTAGCTTTGAATTCCGGTAAGCAATTTCATACAGACATGAACTTCGTCAATTGTTGCTACAAGATTACATAAAATACAAAACAAAGAATTAAGCCTACAACATGATCGAAAGTAGATGTGATCAAAAGAATTAAGCCTCTTTCTTATTGCACAACTCTTATCAACTCAACCAAAACCTTGGCGGACCAGCAAAGTCACGATCTGCACCTGGACCATTATTTTTCAGCTTCTGTATTTTACTTGAGAACTCATTGGCCTATGTGAATAACCAAAAAGGAAAAAACAGACAAATCAATTAATGTGTTTCATAAAGCTGATGAAACTGAAATTGATCGCTCCCTACACCAGTAATTAGTAGATTCAACCTTAATTCAGTTTACTATAGAAAGTATTTATAGAAAATATTGTGCCCAGAGAGCTTCGTTAGTTTTCTTTAGTACTGCTTGATTTGGCTCAAACCAATCAAACAATACCAGATTTTATTTTGGTTTCGATTTGTAGGTTCTGGTATTTGTATCAGAAACTTAGCAATGAAGTACAATGCCAGCTTTCAACATTGCAAACTCCAGTAAAATCTCACTTAACTCAAATTTGTGCAAGTACCATTTAAGCTGAAATTTTAAATGAACAAATTTTACTATGATTTCACCTTTTCGTCAATCCACATTAGGGAACGAAGCTGGTTATCAAGAATTCGGACAGCTGCATCAAATGGAGACATTGCATCAGCTGACTCTATGGAGCTCCCCTATAAGAAAAGGAAATATACATAAAAGAGAATCAGATACGAACATGGAAAAGCTTCAATCAATTAAGTAATAAATACAAAGCAAGTGAATTGCAATGCCTGAGAAGCATTTAGCGATTGAATGATAGATTTGACTTGTTCAGTCATGCGTTGCAACTCTGATTCAACAAACTCAGCCTGCTCATACCTGAAATACATGTATGCATTTTATTTCATAGGAAGATAATTCAAGAGTGTTAACGGAAAAGAATGAGACAACGTGATAGTAGACAAACATGGCATTGCGGGCATGAGAGGGTTCATCCTCTAGAAGCAAACCTAGCTCCCCCTCAAAAATCTTCTCTGCTTCCTCTTCTACACTTTCCAGTGCCTTGTCCACCTTTAACCATAAAGACAAGACAAAAAAATGAGATTCATATGGTTGAAAAATGATGTATCTTTTTTTTTTTTATTCTTTCGAAACCTTAAAATACTTTTAGAGAGAGAAAAATAGCATTTTATACATCAAAAGCACCACATCATGTCCAAGCTTGGATTCTATGGCCTGTCAACCTTATTTGGTTTAATGATATCACATGAAATTAATAAATAATAAACCTCAAATTTGTTTGAACACACATCCCTCAGAAACTTAACATTCACATATATATCCACCCAAAAACCAATTTTTTTTTAAAAAAAAAATGCCATTATTTAGTTACTACTAACTAAAATAATAATAAAAAACCAAGCAAACAAGTTTAAAGTTTATATCGATTACTTTCCCAACTTGCTCATACTCCTAGAAATTTTTTTAGATAGATTGGCAGTGGCATACTCCTAGAAATTACTCCTCATTTTTCTCACAACGATCTAACTCCATCCTCAACACCAACACCCTGAGGTTGGTATCCTCAGAGGAATAAGCTGTGCAGTGCAGCAGTAGGACCACATACTGAAAATCGAGATCTCACTGCCCCTACTAGAAGAGTAGTCAATCCCTTCATACTGGACTGTTCAATTACAACCACAGGCCCATTTAAGGAGAGCAGCGAGCTTTGAGATTTATGAACAGTCCAAATGCTGCCCTCACAGTGAAGCACAACAGAGGATATGGCGTCTCACAGTCTCCCCGACTCCTCTGCCCCCACCCCCTCCAACCCACCCCACCAAAACCAAATTTAGGATAAACCCATACTCATATTTGAAAGATCATATATGTACTGCTACAAACAAAACCTATACGTTGCTGCATGGATCATGACACAATGAACAAGAAAAGAAGAGTTGATGCATAGACTATTAACAAAAGGACAGCATCAAAACATAACAATTAGGGACTCTATGAACGAAATGATAAAACTGAACTCCATGAGCATTTTTTTTAAAGAAGTTAATTTTGCTATATTCACTTGACACAGGTTCCGGAGGTGTAAACTATGACAGTTTGAGTTTTTCTAAGCATACAGGAGAAATTTCACCAAACCGAAACTGATAATATATAAATGAATTAAAGAGATAACCTCATTCTGGTGTGTCTCAATTAATTCGAGTTCCCGTTCCAAAGATGTCTGTGTTTCCACCACCTTAGCCACCTCAGCCTATTAACAAAGAAGAATAAGAATTCAAAATCTTCAACTCTAAAACCCTAGTTGCACAAGCAATAATCACCTAGTTCAGTAAATCTTCATAGTGTAGTTAGAGAAGAAAATGTATCATCTTCAAGTATAAACCATAAATCATATTACTATCAGTGGTATATGCTTTGGTGAAAAGTTATTGAAAATATTAAAACCTGAAAAGGGCTAAAGGGTAACAATCAAATGAAAAGGTTCATGACCTCAAGCCTGATAAGAACATTCCTGTTCTGGAGAATTCTCCTGTCCCATTCAGCTATTGCGTTAGCCTGTTTTCTGAATTTTGATGTACGCTCTTGCAGTTCATTATTCCAATCCCTAATAATCTGCCAATAAATCAAAGTATAAAAAACCATCACTCATATATTTATTTAGTCTGCTTGTCTTATATGATTCTGGCTTATAGAGATGAGATCTGTGTAAACATCAAATATTCAATAAATTAACCCAAAGAATGAACCAAAGCATTTTAGAACCCTATACGTAGTGAAGACGATTAGAATTATAAATGTGCTGAAGACTATCAAAAGCTGTACTGCTATCATTGAACTATACTGGAAGGAAATGAAAATTCTGTTTAAGGTAGACCGGGTGGTGCAATGGGGTCAGACTGATTTTCTTTTCATAAAGAAACCTATCAGAATGTTACAAAGGGGGTTTTAAGCTACACCAACACATCATATAGCAGTTGCAAGAAGTAGCTCATATGTACCAAACTCCTAGAGAATAAAAAATGACTATTTTGTCTTCCCTTAGATAATCTCGTATTAAACTCATAACATACATTTCCCTCATCTTGAGCCATTGACCAACAAACTTAAAAATGCTCCCAACGGATCAAGTCTATCTACATTTCCTTCTTTGATTTTACTGTTTATCTTACACCTTTTAGACCCTAATAACAACCACTCATTCATGAATGTGAAAGAATGAATTCAAAAAAAGGTATTGGACATACTGAATTTGTTTGAACAAAATACTAATTCTAAATTGCTCCATTCCATTCTTAAAAATGGTTCTCTTTTTGTGAGTTGCATCCCTAGGTGCTTCTACAAATAACTCTAAGCGGTGTATTGTTTTATTTGGCAAAATTGGATCACAATATTAGCAAAACAAAATAGTAATACCTCTTCGACAGTTTTACCAGCAATCTCTGAAGGGAGCTTAGGTGCCGGTGTGGCTGTTGCAGGTGTCGTTGTTGTTAAGCTGGTTGATGTCGTAGTTCTATCTCAGTTCCACAACATACAAAGAAAAGTATATTTCAATCAAAATTATTGCACCAAAGCTGTTAATATAGAAACTAGAAATTTTGATTATACCAACCCAGCACTGCTAGCTTGAACAGCTGGAAATGATGTCTGACTTGCTGTGGCAGTGGTAGTAATTGATGGTGTTGCAGATGTTGAAGCAGAAGAACCTGAAATGTTAGTTTTCTTTTAATAAAATGAAAGAAGGGAAAGTAAACCAAAACAGTGCAACATCTCCAAATGTATTTTCATTTCAGACTTGAACCAGTCACAAAAGATCATATTGTTTCCAGAGTTCAGAGGGTAAATGATGAAAGTCAAAGAATAGAACGAAGTTAAACAGTTGGAAAAGCCTGAAATTCATGAAACTCGACACATGTATAGAAGTGTTAATGTCCATTCTCTTTCATGGATCTTTATTTTATTTTCTTGAAACTCTGTTTTAATAATCAATACTCATCTGCTCAAATTATAAACGAGGGCAAAGGTAAGCAGTATATACCTAGCCTAAATTGAGCTATGTGTCAAATATGACCTGATTAAACCAAAATTCCATCCAATTAGCCTCAAACTAACCTCCAATGCAGCTTCTATATACCTTAGTTGGACAAATACAGAATATAAGAAAAGGACTAACCAAACAATGGTGCCGACCCAGTTCCAGTAGCAGCTGCAGTTGTAGGTGTAGTACCAAATGATGGAAATGCAAGCGTTGGAGATGAGGTTGTGGTCACTGCTGTCGATGCAGAACCAGATGCAGCAGGAGTGGAAGAGGAGGTCAAATTACTGGAGGATGATGGAAATAGAGTGCTCGAGGTTGATGATGAAAAAATAGAAGCAGCGGTGGAAGCACTAGAAGCTGGAGTAGAAGAAGAGAAAAGTGTAGGCACAGTTGAAGTAGGGGTAGCACTCGCCGTAGTAGAACTCACAGTGCTAGTTGTACCAGTAATACCAGCAGTGGTACTAGTAAAAGATGGTGTCGAGCCAAATGAGAAAGGAGCCTGCTTTGGGTCTTTTGACGAAGCAGCATTGGATGAAGCTGACGGGGCAGCAGCAGATGTCCCAGTTTGAAAAGCAAAGGAAGCAGTAGAGGTGGTGGAGCTAGCTGGGGTGGTAGTTTGAAAGGAGAATGAAGGGGTTGAAGAAGCAGTAGCAGCAGAGGCAGTGTTACGAAAGGATAGACCGGTTGACAAATTGAAAGAACCAGATGAAGTGGTCTGTGGTGGAGCTGAGGAGGTCGCACCAGCGCCAAACAAAGGTGTAGAGGAGAAAGATGGTGTTGTTGTTGCCGTCGTCGTCGTCGTAGTAGTAGTCGAGGCAGCTGGGGTTGTGCCGAAGAGTGATGAAGCCGGGGTTGAACCGAAAAGTGGGGTTGAAGAAGGTGTGGAAGAACCGAAGAGGGATGTAGCTGTAGCTGGTGTTGAAGCAGCAGTGGTAGCGGTGGTACCGGCCGCAGAGGAAGAAGATGTGTTTAAAGAAAACCCAGTACTGAAACCAAATGCCGGGGCAGTTGAGGCTGTGGTGGATCCAAAAAGAGGGCTTGAAGCTGGGGTAGCAGAGGCAGTTGTGGTACCGAAAAGAGGAGTTGAAGCCGGGGTGGCAGAGGCAGTTGTGGAGCCAAAGAGAGGAGTTGAAGCCGGGGTAGCTGAGGCAGTTGTGGAGCCGAATAGAGGAGTTGAGGCTGGAGTGGCGGAGGGAGTAGTGGTGCCGAAGAGAGGAGTTGAGGCTGGGGTAGTGGAGGCAGTTGTGGAACCGAATAGTGGGGTTGAAGAGGCGGCGCCGAAGGGGCTAGAAGAAGGGGTGGTGGAAGGGGCGGCGCCAAAGAGAGGAGTTGAAGCGGGAGTGGTGGAAGCGGAGGCGCCGAAGGGGGATGGGGATGGGGAAGGAGAGGAGCCGAAGGAAAAGGCAGGAGTGGTGGAGGCGGCGGAGGAGGGAGTCTGGAAGGAGAAAGGAGAGGCGGCGGTGGAGGGAGACTGGAATGAGAATGGGGAAGCGGAGGTGGAGGTGGCGGAGGTGGTAGATGGATTAGTGGAGAAGCCGAAGCTGAAGCCTGTCGATGCCATTGTTGAGTGTTGTTTTGCGGAGGAGAGAGGTGGTCGGAGGTGTTAATGTTAGGGTTTTTGCGGAAGGCGGGACTTTGATTTTTGCTTTTTTTTTTCTTTTTTTTTCCTCCGTAATCACAAAATTGTCCTTCGAAAATCTTTTTTTTTTTAAAAAAAATATTAACGTTGTTTTGTTTGGGAAAATAAAATTTAAGCACCACTGTCTGTCTATCGTCCTAAAGAAAAAAAAAAAAAATTAGAGATCTGGAGCCGTTGATCGATATGGAAGAAAAGATGTTCGAATGCCTGTAAGTCTGTAACTATTCAAATGTTTTGTAAATTTAGAGACGTGAATTCATGAAATTTATTCACTCGGTTCTTGTAGTATAAAAATTAAAATGAATTAATTTCTTTTATATGGAATGAAAATCTGATGTATTTTTTTTTGAATTATAAATAGTTGTAAATTTGTAATCGATCATGACTTTAAATCAGATTGAAAAATCAGTCTATCATAAAATATTCCTAGAAATGAAATAATAATAGGAATTTAAATGTGTCTTTGCTTTATCTCCCGGATGAATTTATCCGCGAAGATTAAATAATATAAAAATGTTAATTTAATTATAGACGTAATAAGATGGAATCTGAATCTCTTTTTCTTTTTTTTCTTTTTTCTGCCTAATTCAAGAAATACGGATACATTTAAAATATGCTAGCTGCTAATATTAAAATTTTTACACCCATGACATCGAACTCCTGTCCTGACATACAATACCACCTCTAGATAAATGTTGCCAATACTTTGTGCATCTTATTCTGCTTCTGAACTTTGAAGTCTTTAATAACATATTGATCCTTCGCGAATATTAAAAAATATATTAATCCTTCAAGAGAAAGTAATTAAAACTTGTTTTCTGATAATTACTTATTTAAAATATTAGTATTAGTATAAGCAATCTAATCTTGAGTCCGAAAATACAACAAGTCCATAACTTGCAAGTTTAAGGATGGTTTCCATGTAGCATAGCATCCCGCATCCTCTTTAGGCTGTGCTCCAGACATAACATATTAATGGAACGGAAGGGAAATGCTGCCCAGATTTGTTTACTCCCAAATCGGGATGTAGAAGTTTACTCTATAAATTAGTTTTATTTCTCTCTATCTTTCACTTTCCCTTCTCTTCCTTTCCATCCGTAAGCTTCCTACTGGAGCGTGTAAACAGTCCGGACAGAGTAAGATTCCTGTTACTTTCCTTTCCTCTCCCTCCGTGACCACGTTCTGGAGCAGACCCTTAGGCTGTGCTCCAGAACTCGATTAGTAAAGGAGAGGAAGGGAGAGGAGAGTAAGGGTTGACCGGAAATTGTTACCCTCCGAATCGGAGTGTAGAAGTTTACTCTAAAACTTTCGAAATTTGAGTGTGTCTCTTCCGTCGTCTTCTCTTCCCTTCCCTCGTCTTCTCTTCCGCGTGGAGCGAGTAAACTATCGGACAGAGTAAGCTCATCCAATAGTTCCGTTACTCTCCTCTCCTCTCCCTCCGATTTGGTGTTCTGGAGCACAGCCTTACTGTTTTGCATTTGCTTTTGCGTTTACTTTGGATCTTTTTGCCAAGCTAATAGAAGCTGGTTTCTTTTTGGGAGCTTTTGGTTAAAAAAAAAAAAAAAAAAACAGCAAGTCCATGATCTTTTACCTTTGAATACTTGGTTTTGCGTGCATTGAGGAGGAGAAGAAGAGAGGTAGAGAGATCAACAAATCAGCATCCGAACATGTAGATGTCAAAATTCCCCAGAAATTGCTCAGATCTTGAGAAAAATGTTGTGTGTCAATAAAGATAGTCACGGGTCAATAAAGAAAAATGTTGCGTGCATTAACTTCAATATTTTCTTTGTCTATTTAATAAAATGGTAGCTCATAGCTCCATTGCGATTTAAAAGAAAGGAATACTAATCTATTTTATATTTATATTCTATGTATGCAGCCCCGAAAAATTAAATTAATGCCTAAGAAATATTTTTTTTATATCCAAACAATCCTGCATTGACGAAATCTGCAATATTATTTATGAGAAATGCTACGATCGAATTAATACGATGGATAGCTCCCTCAAATTTGACTAGATCTCAATTCGAGAAGCTTAACAACTGATTTGAACCGTCCAATGTCATCTTTATATCAAAATATTCTTGGATATCAAATTTTAAAGTTTTTGAAAATATTTTAACTATGTTTTAGGATTTTTAAAAACTATTATTTTATGGTTCGTAGCTAAATTAAATTGAGAATTCGACAAGAATATAAAGACACATTAAAAAAATGATAAAATGATAAAATTTAGTCTTAAAGGAGATTTTCTAATATGAATTTCATATTAGATAGTTTGGATTAATTATTTAAAATTTGAATTATAGAGATATTATTGATTTTGATAGAACTCTTCTTCAAGTTTATTTCGATTAAATTTGATTTTTTTTGTTTTAAAGATAAATTGGAGGTCAAGCCTCCTAATTTATTTTAAAATTAAATATCTATGAAAGACCCCAATCGGATTTTGAACCTACGACCTTGCACTCAAGGACTCAAGGTGCATTGTTTTTTGTCACTAGACCAAGAGCTGGTCTAGAACTATTGAGATATTATCGAGGTTGATAGAACTCTTCTTCAAGTTTATTTCAATCGTAATGTTATTCTAGCAATCCTGCATTTTGCATAAACGTGATGTAGCAAGATATAATCACTCACGTATAACAGTTAAACTGGAATATGGTAGAAGTTTTTAAGATTTTTGAAATCGCACTTTAACGTAAACTTAGAAGGTCAAAAACTTGTAGATAAAACTTGTTACAATGTCCCCTCGTTTCTAAATAATTTATACATCTTCTAAACTAGATTTATTTGCATTTAAATGTCAAAAGTCCATGATTTTCTAAGGTCGCATATGACGACAACATCGGGAATAAATCCATAAAACAAAATTCGTTAGTACAAATAATTCTACCTTTTTGTTGCTGAAATAAAAAGGTTGGTACAATACCACACCGTGGGGGGACCAGCATTCTCTCCAGCCGTTCAAACGACAGCACCATGCTGTCGTTTGGTTTTTTTTTAAATATTAAAAAATTTTAAAACTCAAATGTTGAATCCAAACCGTTCATGTTGTTAAATTTTACGAGCGATGCATTTTCATATAAGTTTCATGAAATTTGGAGTTGATTTGATACTAGATTAAGTGGTCAAATTATGAACGTATTAGAATTAATCTAACCAGGTTCGTTCATTTGTTGACCACTTAATCTAGTATCAAATCAACTCCAAATTTCATGAAACTTATATGAAAACGCATCGCTCGTAAAATTTAACAACATGAACGGTTTGGATTCAACATTTGAATTTTAAAATTTTTTAATATTTAAAAAAAAACCAAACGACATCACCATGCTGTCGTTTGTTCGGCTGGAGAGGATGTGGTTCGCACCGTGGGGGCTTTTGCAGTTTTGCCAAATTATTTGTTTCTTTTGGCAAGTTCCCGTAGAAGGGCCATTTCAAATCCTAATCACATATACCCACATACGATCTTTAGGGTCCCACACGCAGTCTCATTTAACTTCCTACACCAAGTCCAACTAAACATCTCTTCTACATTCCAGTTCGAGCGAAGAGAGAGAAAAAAAAAAGACAGCCCGGGAAGCCAAACGCACCGGACCCGGAGACGAAACAAAACTCTATCACTCTTTCCTTCCTCTCTCATCAGATCTCATCTCAAAACTAAATCTCTGCTCTTTACAAGTTCACACACGAGAGAGGGAGGTTGAGATAATTTACTCTCTTCCTTCCTTCGTCGAGCTCTCGTTCTACTCAAATGGCGAGCTCGGGGCTGGCGTACCCGGACAGGTTCTACGCTGCGGCTGCGTACGCCGGTTTGGGCATCGGATCGTCGGATTCCGCCGTGATCGCTCGCTTCAAGAGTGAATCCGCGCTTTTGCTTTACGCGCTCTATCAGCAGGTCTCTTGCTTTGGTTTCTTATTGTCTCAATTGAGCTAGATCTATGTTAGGAGTGTGAATCTTGAGATTTATAGCAGGCGCCAAATTAGTTAGAGAGATTAGAGATAGGTGATCCACAATTGTTGAGATCTCTCTGCTTACATAGTATGTGCATTGTTATTTGGGCTCTTTTTTCGTTGTTACGTTTAAATTTTGAGTAGTGGTTGATAGATATAGAATCACACTGTTAAATTCGATGTTTAGTAGGGGAAGTTGGAGTTGTGAACTTATTTGTTACACTGGCTTAAAGTTCAGGAGGTTTTGTTGTTAATGTATCCATTGAGTAGCATGTTATTGTAAGATAGCTGGGTTCCAAGTTCCAACTGTTGTTTGTTACCAGTAAAGTCTAGATGTGTATTTTTTTTTTTTTTTTTGGTATTGTTTTTCTCTTGGAGTTTGATTTTGGTTCTGATCTGTATGAAATTTTGTTGAAATTGCATGCATAGTTCTGATCTGTGAAATCTCAGCTTTCATGCAAGCCTGGGACAAATTGTACTAAGTATGTTAATTCTATCTGCAGGCTACTGTTGGACCCTGCAATGTACCTAAGCCAAGGGTGTGGAACCCTGTGGAACAAACCAAGTGGACTAGGTCTGTTTTCCTCATTGCAGCTGAATATATCCAGAATCTTTTTCTCAAGCAGATTTAGTTTTGTTCTAGTCTGTGATAGTTGGATATATAAGATTAAATGCTTATTCATAATTGGAACATAATGTTAAAATTTCTATTTTAGCCGCATCGTGGGTAAGATATAAGAAAAAAAACTGAGCAGCTTGCTTGATTTGTACTATGTTTTGAGTATTTTACAGATTGCAACATGAAATATAGTATAATGGTTTTCCATTTCACCAACTAGCAAGCATGCATAATGATGAACGGAATTCCATAGCTGTACGTGTTGGTTTTGATTTCGCAAAACTGGTAATCATATTTATGATGTATTTCAATCATTTTTAATTTAGTTGGCATCAGCTTGGGGACCTTTCTTCAGCAGAAGCTATGCGCCTTTTCGTGAAAATTTTGGAGGTATAGAATCAATTTAGTCAATAAGTCTCGCATAAATTGCTGTGCACGTACTTTTATTTAGTATTTTTCCAATGCAAATATCTGTCAACAGGAAGAAGATCCTAGTTGGTTCTCTAAGATTCATGACAGCACTGCTGCACCTGTTGTAGATGTTCTAATGAATGTAAGTGCGCTACTGCTGATTTAAGTATTTCTTGATTTAACATTTTATAATTATGGACAATATGTGCAGTATATATTCTTCAGCATCTTTTCATGTTTTTCTCCTGATCTAACAATTAATTGGTTAAAAAGTATTTCTGGTAATATTTAAATTTTCTGGCTACACACAAATCACTTTCTGTGTTTAACTGGTAGGATGTAGGTTTCCTTGACAGTCCAAGATAAACGTAACCACTGATCCAGTGCTTAGGAGGATGCTTACAGGAATTAAAATGCTCATTGACAAGCAATACTAGAAGAAATTAAGATGACTTCTTCTTATTATCATTTGAATAGATTCCTTATATTATTCTAATTTGTATCTTAAACTACCTGCAATGGTGAAAAGACTTCTTTTCTCAAGTTTTATATCTCTCTAGCTATTTGGGGTGTTGTTTTACATCTCATTGATTGATTTATTTTGTTTAAATAGAAAGAGAAAGACGAACCAGCCATTGAGACATCAAGTAGCTCTTCAAACCAAATCTCCTTTCCAGAGCCTAAGACCATTTCCACTGAAAATGGGACCCCACGAGAGACTCAAGACAAAGATGTAATTTTTGAAGGTCTCAGTTCAGTTGCTGTCTATGACCAGTGGACCCCACTTTCTGTCTCCGGCCCAATCCCTAAATCCCGTTATCAGGTGCATAATTTCTGTCCATATCTTTATTTTGTACAGTCATCTATTGTGCCTACTGTTATGATTGATATCTAGAAGCTCCGCACAGCATTAGTTAGGTTTGATCTGTGCTTATTGGCTTTGCTTGTTTTTGGATGTCTCTACTGTTGGGGATCACTTGAGTGATTGCACTTTAAGATAGGGAATAATAAACCCAAAATTGCCTTGTATCAAAGTGGAGAGGCACCAAATGCTACCAAAGACTATCAAAAACTGGTACTGACAACCAGTATGTCATGTCCAAAGTTGTGTGATAGTCTGTTGAATTCTTTGTAAGACGAAGGATAGATTTTTTATTTTTTTTAAACAATATTTGTATGTATTTGTAGGTTATATTACTATATATAATGTCATACTTATATTTATTTTATATGTAGCATGGAGCAGCTGTAGTGCAAGATAAGATGTACATTTTTGGGGGAAACCATAATGGTCGGTATCTTGGCGATCTCCAGGTGTGCTACTTGTAGTGCAAACTTTATTTAAAAACGTATGATTGTAGAATACTTTAATATCAAACTATTTTTAAAAAAATTAAAGGAAAATAATTTGTGCTTTTACAACCACTTTTTAACAGGTAAAGTGGATACAGCTTGTTGGTGCTGGTCATCACGATCTTTGCCAACAAGCACTTTTGCCCAAATCCTATCATTAACTTGGTGGGATTCATTTCTAGCTTATCCCAACTTGTTTGAGACAAAAGGCTTAGTTGTTGTTGTTAGTTAAAGATGTAAAAAGTTCCATTAGAACTCAAATAACCCAAATAACACTATCAAATGCAGTATCTTGTGCCTTTACTGAGATACTGTGACTAAAATAGGTATTTCTGGGTACTCGTTGACCGGTACCCAGTACTGCAATTCCTTTTGTCTTTGGAAATTAGAAGTAACCTATAGGTGTGCATCTTTGTTTGGAAGGTTCTGGACTGGAAGGGTTTGACTTGGTCAAAGGTAGACGCAAAATTTCAAGCTGGATCTACAGGATCCTCTACCACTGTAGCTCCTTGTGCTGGACACTCTTTGGTATGTTATAGACCTTCGAAATTTTTGGAAATTATTGAATCGCTTGTATATTTTTTTGAACAACTCCTAATCTTTATAGATATCATGGCAAAACAAAATTCTTTCAATTGGCGGGCACACTAAAGATCCTTCTGAGACCTTGACAGGTTTGAGTATTTCTCTTCCAAAAGTACTTCTGAAATTATCTTTAGTAATGGATTACTGCTGGCTTGATGTTTCTACCTTTTTAAAATCTTCTAGTGAAGGAATTTGATCCACAGACTGGTACATGGTCAAATTTGAGAACCTATGGAAAGCCACCGGTAACACATTTTATTCCATGATATGTTCTTCAACATCCTATTTCTTACACCATAAAGTGATATTGTACTTGTTTGTTTGTTTTTTCCCTCTTAATTCCTAGATTTCACGTGGGGGTCATTCGGTTACTCTGGTTGGATCAACCCTCGTGATTTTTGGAGGTGAAGATGCCAAGAGATCTCTTTTGAATGACTTGAACATTCTTGACCTTGAAACTATGACCTGGGACGACATGGATCCGATGTAAGTTCTACTATCTGTTAACAGAAAATTTTTCTCTTTTCTAATTTATCTGGTGGTTTAACTCCTTGAATCCATGCACTTCTGACCTATATAGTGAAATTGTTTTTGCAAATAGTCCAAGTCAATTGTGTATATCATCAAATAAAGCCATACCAATCAGGACCAGTACCACTTTGGTCTGGCTTGGGACCAGTACATTCTTTGTTGGTACCAACTACAAACACCACTATATATTATACCGGCCTTCATTGTATTAGGTCGACCAGATGGTATCAGTAAACCTCTGGAATGTTTCTTAAAGGTTAAATGTGTAATATTTATGTTTTCTAGCAAGTGCTAACTGATATTCTGTTGGATTTAAGGTCTAATGAGAATATCAGTATAGGATCCTATAAGTCTATTTGTCAAGTATCATGTGGTGGAATTCTTATTATGCAGTGGTACCCCTCCTTCACCAAGGTCAGACCATGTAGCCGGATGCCATGCTGAGAGGTATCTTTTGATTTTTGGTGGTGGGTCCCATGCTATGTGCTTTAATGATCTCCACATCCTTGACATGCAAGAGGTGAGAACTCTATTCCCCCAACCCAAATCCTTTCTTGTACAATTTGTTATGGATTATTTTTTCAATTGTTTATGTCGATTTTTGTGATAATTGCTTTGCTGGTCTTGGTGTATGTTTTGATAGATGGAATGGTCAAAGCCTAACACTCAGGGTGTGACTCCTGGCCCACGAGCTGGGCATGCTGGCGTGACAGTTGGCGATAACTGGTATATAGTTGGTGGTGGTAACAATCAGACTGGTATGTTTTTCAATCACACTTATGTTGAGAGAAATCCTTATATTGTTTCAGAGAAATTTGAAGGGAACTATTATTTGTCGTTGGGGGACTTTGGACTAATGAATATGTGCGCTAGTGGCAGGTGTATCAGAGACACTGGTGCTAAATATGTCGGCTTTAGTATGGTCTGTCATTACTACATGTCAAGGACGTGTGCCCCTTGCAAGTGAGGTGTGTTTCTTCTCCTAGCAATATGATATTACTAAAATAATATATGGTATTTTAAAAATTTCTTTTTAATCAATATGTTGTCTGCAAACGTTATATTTTGAAGGACTCCTTTCTAATACTTCTACTCCTCTTTCAGGGGTTGAGTTTGGTTGTCAATACTTACAGTGGGGAAGATTACCTTGTATCATTTGGTGGATACAATGGAAAGTATAGTAATGAGGTAATTCTTCTTCTTCTTCTTTTTTTTTTTTTAAAAAAAAAAAAAATTGGGGTGATTTATGTGCACTGTGAAACAAAGAAATGTTCCCATGATCTTCCGTTTTTAACTATCTTTGTAAGGCCCAACTTACAGTTACTATGTGTAAACCTGATTTAGTGACAAAGGAATAGGAAAGTAGGTTGTTTTTAAGCACCAATCTAAAGATGTGCTGTACTGTACATGATGTTGTCATGCTTTCTGGGTCTTGGTGTTTCCTTGGAATATGGTTTGCTTTGATTAATGAGGTCATACAAAAAGTTCTTGTGCTTTACTGCAACGTTGTCCTGAAGGAACAAGTCCACGTGAACCCTGTAAGACCTGGAAATTAACTGCACCCTTACAAAATTCGAATAAACTGCTGTACTGTATGCACCAGGTTGAATCAAATTTATTCAAAAGATGCCCAATATATGGTCCCAGAGATATCAAGAAATTAGGGTCTTAGGAGCACGTCATGTTGTCATTTCAAGTGGCATATAGAATACTCTAAAGTTCTGTAGGCAATGCATGGAACTTAAACAAACTTCTGTAAGATCTTTTATTCACAATGAATATAGGTCTATGCTCTTAAACTGAGCAACAGATCTGGAGTTAAATCCGAGACGATAGAGGGGGCTGTACCTGAAAGCTCAGACGGGATAATTCGAACCACAGATGAGAGTCAAGATGTCAACCCAGAGACAGAAATATCTCAAGAAAGCAAGATCAGAGAGATTGCGATTGACAATGTTTGTTCTTCTCTTTCTGTTACATAAATCTTTTATACATTATATTTTGGAATATTACATATCTTTCTACATTTTTTTGTACTTTTAACTTGATTTTGTTTTAATTTTTACTTGTATTAGGTTTTTGTAATTTTATGCATTTACTATTGTCTTCTATTCTCTTTTTCTGTCTTGCATAAGATGGAACCATTTGATTTTGAAGTGTATACTTACTGAGTTTCACTTGTCTAAAAAAGGTTTTGTGAAATATAGTGGATTGTTTCTTTAATATTCTTTTAAAACAGAAATTTCTGGTCTTTATTTCTAATTTGCTGTTTAGATCCATCCAAGCACTTGAATTAAATATCTAAAGCTGGATATTATAATTTTTAACTTTGCATTGTATGTAAGTTTCATGACAATCTTTGTTTAATCATTTTTCAGAATTCTAGAAGGGAGGAATCAAATGAAAGTATTGTAGGTGCACTAAAAGCAGAAAAAGAGGAGCTTGAAGCTGCACTTAACCAGGAACAAATTCGGAGTCTTGAGCTCAAGCAACAGCTAGCTGAAGCTGAGACTCGAAATACGGATTTAACCAAGGTTAATCAAAATTATCTCTTGCTACTTTAGTTTCTACAGCATACAAATGCTAGTGTTGTAGCGTTGAATTGATAATCCTGAATCGAAGTTGCATAGTGAAATGGTGTCTTGTTTGTGTTTACAAGCAATCTGTTGTTGGACATTGAAAACATTTGTTCCTGTCACCTGTAAATTTTTTCTTAAAATACCAGATTAGAAGTTATCTTGGAACCATCATTTAGTGGAATGACTATGAACCACAAGCATATTTATGAGGATTAATGAGATCGAATCCTACCATACCACTCTGTAGTAAATAATCAGAGATACTAGCTGCTGTCACAAATTTGGTTCAGCACTAGGGCTAGCTAATTTCTTAAAATATGTTTGCTGGACTTCAAGGGTCTGTCAAGTCTTGATGCCTAGATTCTATAACTTCATTTTACCACCAAAAGAAACATGAAAGTTGATGAATGAATTAACTATAATAAGTTAAGGTAGTCAAATTGACATTGTTTTTCCTTTTATTTTAAAAAAATATAGGAGCTCCAATCCATTCGGAGCCAACTCGCAACTGAACAGTCAAGGTGCTTCAAGCTTGAGGTATAACCAGCTTTTCAAACTTATAAAACGATGATGTAATGTTATTTATTTTAAGTTTCTTTTCTTCAATAAGAAATCTTTCTCGTGGTTGTATGCAATCTCATTGCAAAATGAGAAACAATATACGTGATTCTGCTAAAACATGTGAAAATCTACATCTCTGTTGTTATTCCATCAAAAGCTTAGTGCCGTCGGTTATCTAGACAAATACAACCAGGAACGATATATAAAAGAGGCATACATTTATAATTTCAGACTATGCAGGGTGTATTTGAAATTTCCTTTATGTTTGTAGTAATAAAATTGGCACATCAAAACCAGTTTTTCTCAAATCACATTATATTGTCAGGTTGATTTGGCTGAGCTAAGGCAGAAACTGCTTGCACTGGAGGCATTGGAGAAGGAAGTGGAATTACTGCAAAGGCAGAAGGCTGCAACTGAACAAGCAGCTATTGATGCGAAGCAGAGACAGAGCTCTGGTGGTATGTGGGGTTGGCTTGTAGGGACCCCACCTGACAGGTCTGATTCTTCATGAGAAGATTTTTGTGAATGGAAGTTTGAAATTCATCTGTTTTTTGGTTAATTCGTAAATGTTAAGTCGTCCTGATATGTCAGCTTATAGCATTGTTCATCCTATTAATTGTATTTTTTCATTTTTGTCATGATAGCAAGTTCTTAGGAGAGAAGAATTGATATTGTTCACAGCTATTCTCATGTTGTTGCTCGTCTTCTATATATAGCTTTGGGAGGAATTATATATTCCATATTGGCCTGATACCCGTATTTCTGTTAAATCTATTTCATTTTATTATTGTACTAGTTAATGTTTACTGTTGCAATGATTTATTAGACTAGTGACTGAGTTCAAAGAGTTCAGAGTAGGAACTAGGAAGTAGGGTTGGCAACTTAAACTTTTATTGACAATAATTCAAGTCGTCACTATGGAAGGAAGAAAAAAAAAAAAAAAAACTTAATACTGCGTCAAAACCATCACTCTTGACAATTATTATGTACAGCAATTGCAATAAAAATTTGAATTCTTTAAACGTTGATACATATGATGTGTTTTTTGAAGAACTGATTTATATGATATTAATAATTACTAATATGCGAAATTAATAACCATCCAATAAAATTAAAAGAAAAATAAATTAATAATAGCTGATCGGACAAATGCTCTAAACCATACGGCCCAAGTAGATAGCCATTCACTTAGCACAGCGGCCTACTTTAGTAACAACCATCGGGCCGTCTCCAACGGATCCAACAGATCCATTTCTCCTTCATTCAATTAACAAAACAAAACACAAACAGAGACACTGACGCTGACGCTGACGCTTCCCCCAAATTCTCCCTTTCGATTTTCAATCAATCCCGTCGATTTTCGAAGAACTGGTAAAAGATCGGCGTAACTCGTAACTCGACTGTGAATCGGAGAAATCAGCTGTGGTAACTGGTAAGCTGAGCTCCACTCCTTATTCTATTCACGCGTTTCGTTTTTTATTTGCTCAAAATCAATCAATAATGGGATTTTGAGCTTCCGATAGAGAGAGATTTTGCAAAACATGGTACCAACAATGGAGTAGTGGTTTCTATTGTAGAAGAAAGGTTCTAATTTTGAAGTGAGTACTTCACAAGTGATTGAATAGGGATGATTTTGAAAGTGGGATTTGGTGGTGGACTGGGTCACTCCTTCTCTGAATAGTCATAAGAGAAGTGATTTTTCAACTTGAGTTGAATTGTTTTCCTGCTCTTGTTGGTAATCATTATGAGTACAGTTTAATGACCTAAAGAGGTTACTTTGTCTGAAAGCCTGAATTATTTTTGTTTTTTTTTTGTTTGGGGGAATGAACAGTAACGAAGCTGTTATATCCTGATGTCATTTCAAATTAGTATTAGGAAAATGGTGATATTAGTGAATCATTACCTCTTTTATTTCTGGATGTGGTGATAGTATACTTTACCTTTTATATATTCGATGCACCTATTAAGGTAATACTTATACCAGTTCATCATGGGTGTTTATCTGCCAAAATTGTACCCATAAATATATCTTTTGCTTACAGTTTATGCCATTAATTAAAACCCTAGTGCGAGCCAATAATAAAACATTTATCAGGTTGAGAGTATTAAGGCTGTTACGTGCTGGCACAGCACTTTATCTGAACTGCCCTTTCCAGGTTCAGAATTTAACATTCTCGATGTTTTTGAAAAATGCTGGTGATACTATTATTAAACCATAACTTGTCCATATATAAATGTGGTGATCTTTTAACCTTACATTTGCAGTTGCAGGCGTTCCCACACTCACAAACTTATAATTCTTTTTTTGTTGGTACTGCAGAATTGGACAACTTGCATAATTTGTACTTATGAAAATGGACGTGGACAAACCAAGTTCTTCAAAAGACAAACCTGAAGATTCGAACAAGAGTGTATCAAGTGATAAAGAGGACGATCAAGAAGCAAATGAAGAAGGAGAAGGGGGTGAAGAAAATGGGGAAGAGGATGGAAGGAGTGATGAAGAAGAAGAGGAAGAACAAGACGATAGTGATTCTGACTATCTTGAAGAATTAGACATACGTGAAATGAAAAAGATTGGTGCTTCACGTAGAAGCACCAATCAAAATCTGAATGTACCCCCAGTGAAAGAGGAACCTGAAGAACCCTCTATTGACCCCTTGTCAGACAGAATGGACTCACAACAGGAGGAAAAGGAGCCTGACGGGCCACCCAAAGACCTAGAAGAGGCATTGGTACCCCGGCTTGGCATGGTTTTTGATTCTGTTGATGACGCTTTCAGCTACTTCAGAGCATATGCCTTCAAAAAGGGCTTCACGGCTATCAAACGCACTGGCCACAATTTTGAGGGGATCCGCTATCGTTCCATGTTCTCTTGCAACCAAGCTGGGAAGCCAGGCGAGGGCCGATCGCGATCCCGCAAGCGGCCAAATTCACGGCATCCTCTTCGTCAGAGGGAACCTCGTTCAATAAAGACTGAGTGCCCTGCCATGATGGTGATAAAAGATGAGATGTTAGAGGACAAGTGGAAGGTGGTGTCACTACACCTAGAGCACAACCATCCCTGCACCTCTGACATGATCCGATTTGTCAAGTGCTTTCGTGAGATTCCTGAGTTGGTGCGCAAGCAGCGTGGCATCAATGACGAGATGGGGGAGTTGGTCGAGCAGATGTTCAATGAGATTACAGAGAACTTCAAGTACCCTACCCGCCCCAAGAAAGGTGAGCTTGAGGAGCTAGGGTTACCCCCATTTGGTGAAGGTGATGTCAAGGCTCTTGTCAAGTTCTTTAGCAATTCTCAGGCGAAGAAACCTGATTTCTATCATAGTTGGGATTTGGATGAAGAAGGGAGAATTAAGCATGTTTTCTGGGCGGATGCAAGGTCCAGAGCTGCTTATCGTTATTTCAACGATGTCATTACTATTGAACAGGCACGTGTGGCTGCTCGTTTGTCTGTACCCCTCATCTCAATTGTTGGGGTGAATAATCATGGCCAGCTTGTGCTGCTTGGGTGTGGGATTCTTGCTGATGAGAGCAAGGAGTCATTTGTGTGGCTCCTGAAGAAATGGTTGAGGTGCATGGGTGGGCATCCACCTGAGGCCATCACAACCGACTACCGCAAGGTTGTCACTGAAGCTGTTGCAGAGGTTTTTCCAAGTGCACGGCACCGGTATTGCGTTTGGCACATATTGAAGAGGGTTAGTGAAAAAATGACCATGGAGAAGGTGCAGCAGAAGGAGAACATTATAACTGAGATCAAGAAGGTGATTTATGAGGCATCGTCAGTCACAGATTTTGAGAAGGGTTGGAAAGAGCTGATTGACCGGTTCAAGCTGGGAGATGACGAGTTGCTCTCTGAGCTCTATGAGCAGAGGAGGAGATGGGCCCCAGTTTATGTCAATCACATGTTCTGGGCTGGCACGTCCGCTGTCAGGCGTACTGCTGAGAAACCAGATGCCTTTTTCGACGGCCTCATCTCAACCAAATCGACCCTCCCACAGTTTCTAGACCAGTATGACGCCTTTATCAAGGCCAAGCTGGAGAAAGAGGCATTTGAGGAGCTGCGCTCTTTCTACTCGAGGCAGCAATTCATGTCAGGACTGCAGTTTGAAGAACAGATTGGTGAGCTGTACACTAGAAACATCTTTCATTTGTTTCAAGATGAAGTCAAGCGACTGATGCAGGTCATATGCAATGAGCCTGACCGCACAGGCACCTCGGTCACCTACACTGTTAGTGAGCTTGCTGAGGGAAAGAAGGTCGACTTCATTGTTGTGTACAACCCATCTGACAAGGATGTCTGGTGCATATGTCGTTCCTTTCAGTCAAGGGGTATTTTGTGCAGCCACACCCTGGCAGTGCTTCGTACCGAGTATGTCATGGTTATACCGAACAAGTACATTGTGGACCGCTGGCGAAAGGATTTCAAGTTATCACTTGCATCAGGTTCCGAGGTGGCAAGGTTGGCTCTTGCACCAGAGAGAGAACTTACCAATTATGACGATCTGTACAACCGTGGGCACAGGTATTATTATTGTTAAAAGTATAAATGGTAGCAAGTCAAGAAAGATTACGGTACCAATTGGCTTTTACCAGACTGTTAGTATGAAATAAATTTGTAATGTTACCAGTCCACCAACAAAAAAGTGAAAAATTAAAAGAGCTCATCACTAGCAACTAGTGACATAATAGTTAACTAACCTCTGTGTTAGTCAAAATGTATGTATAATTGTATACGCATGCAATAATGCACCACAAATTATTGTTGATCATGCAATACAGTACTAATCTCAAAACACACAGGTATTTTACCGACCTTATTGAAATAGGGGCTAGAGAGCCTGAAATGAAGGACTTTGTCCTAACAGTGGTGAAGGAAGCAAGAGACCGGATGATCCGGTATGACGAGTCACAATTTGGGACTGGAGGAGAGAGAAGGGGAGTAGATGTGAATATGGCATCTACAGCAACAGTTACAGCTGTTGCACCAGTGAGGAACGGTATTGGGGCTCACCCTTATAACATGGTCAATGTAAATTTAGAAAATGAAGCCCCAATACCTATGGTACCTACCAATTTCATGCAAGTGCACCACCCACACCCTCACCAGCACTCTCAGCCTCATCCACAGCAGCACCAGCACCCACACCAGCACCCTCACCAGCATCAGCATCAACATCCGCATCAGCAGGTACACCACCCACATCCCCACCCTGCACTTATACCCCAGAAGAGAGGTAGTACTAGTAAGGACCCTAATTTGGAAAGGAACCCTTATTTTATGGGGGGTAGCATGCATGTCGGCTGATATTAGGAAGCAGTAGTGTTTGTTGCTTTTAGGATGCTATTGTAAATTGTAATGTTTTGTGCCCTTGTAGCTGATGTTAGTTTCTTAATTTATTTCTGCCTTAGTTGATAAAAATCTTATTGAACCTAATTATTGAAGCTTAGTTAGGCATCCGTGGTGATTTTTGAATATACATACTTTATGCATGCGTGCGTGTGCCAGATAATCCAAAGAGTATCTCTTTCCATACAAAATGTACTACCAAGTTAGTTTAAAGGCCATTTTTTTGCTTTGACATTTTATGCGGGTCTTTATCCTGCACCATGATTTTGGTCGTGCATTAATTCCAGGCTTAAAAGTTGTAAAGTCCCTCTTAAGAAGGCCACGTTTGGCAACAGGATTAATGGAGCTTTTTTCCAGAAAAAATGTTTTATGATTTTGTCTCTCGTGTTTCCTTTCAGATTTAAATTGTGATGATAATTTTTGTTCCTGGCTTCGATTTTTTTTGTTGTTTAGTGGCTGTCAGGATAGATTTTGGGGCGTTGAATTAGAATATTAGGTAGAATATAATTAAGGGAGAAAATGACAAATTTTTGAAGGGTGTTGAAAATGCCTTCCATTTGACTGATGGTACTAATAAAAAAGGAAAATTTATTTGCTTAGTTGAATACTCTGGTCTCTCGTAATATTAGTTTGGTAAGAAATCGGACTGATTTGATCATAGATTCATAGTGCACATTTGGTATCTGGTTTCTATAATAGCATCCCAAGAAAGAAAAACTGCATTATCAGCATTTTTTTGCCCAGCCAGTTCGAGACGCCCTGTACTGGTAGGAACTGCCCGGAACAATAAAACTAGAAACAAATTGCAACAATTATTATTTTTTTTATAAGCTTTATGTACAATCATGTGCATAATACTTAAAAATGTATGATTTCGTATATTAATTTTTTTAATAATTATGAAAATAAAACTGAAATAATTAATAATACTGTTAACCCTTTTCTAAGAACTTGTACGCCAATTTATTCACTCTTTCGTCCACTTTCAGTTTTACGGTTCTAATCATCTAGTTAACTCATCTCTCAGTATCAATTGAAATCGGATCTCACGCATTTTCTTTCGCTTTCAAAAAAAAAAAAAAAAAAAACTCACGGAGTTCTCCGTGTGGTAGTAGTAGGTGGTGAGAACCAAAAGGAGAGGGAAAAAAAAAAAGGCCTGAAATGATACAAGAACTTGAAAAGAGTAAATGATTTTATTGAATAAAACTTGTCTGATTACAAAAGCTCTCCCTCTTCGTGTATATATAATGCCTCCTAATTACTGAGCTAATGACTTAACTAACTCTAACAGTCAGCTGTTACAGACTGTCAATAACTACCCTAATCATTATACTGTTACAATAGTTCAAGCTAACTAACTGGTTAATAACTACTCTAACAGCTCAAGCTAACTAACTGGTTAATGAGTCAATTGAGATGATTAGAAGTTCTTCGACAGTGATCTTCTGTGGCTCAGTCATTACAGTTAACACTGTATCTTATCATACCCCCCTCAAGCCAATGTTCTACAAAGAACATTGAGCTTGTCTCTTAAAAACTGAAACCGTGGCAAAGGTAGAGGTTTAGTCATCACATCACTGAGTTGATCGGCTGAACAAAGGAATTTGACATCAAGCTTTTTAGCTGCTACTTGCTCTCGCACAAAATGATAATCGATTTCTATATGTTTTGTGCGTGCATGAAACATGGGATTGGCAACTAAAAATGTGGCCCCTATGTTATCACACCACAAGCTTGGTTTATTGACCATTTTAACTCCTAATTCCAGCAATAAAAATTGCAGCCATTTGATTTCCGTGCAAGTGAGTGCAAGGCTCCTATATTCAGCCTCTGTACTGGAGCGTGAAACTGTAGGCTGTTTCTTCGCACACCATGATACTAAGTTTTTGCCAAGATAGACACAAAAGCCAGACGTTGATCTCCTGTCATCAACACTACCGGCCCAATCTGCATCGCTGTATGCATGGATGTCAGTAGAAGATTGAGAGTATATTAGAATACCATGATGTAGTGTTCCAGAGAGATAGCGAAGGATTCTCTTGGCAGCTATCCAATGATTCTGTGTTGGATTGTGCATAAACTGCGACGGCTTGTTGACTGAAAAGGATATGTCAGGCCTTGTAAGTGTCGCATACTGCAAAGCCCCAATGACACTCCGATAGAGATAAGGATCATCAAACATAGCGCTATCATCTTTAGATAAGAAAATGCCAGTAGCCATGGGGGTGAGAACAGGTTTAGAATTAACCATATTGACCCGAGATAACAAGTCAGTGATATACTTGGATTGTGTGAGATGCAATCCTTGTCGAGAAAAATGTGCTTCTATCCCCAAGAAAAAATGAATTGTCCCGAGATTCTTAACTGCAAATTTGGCACTTAACTGTGCAATGCAGTTGTTAACTTGCTGTGCATTATCTCCAGTGACGATGATATCGTCCACATACACCAAAACAAACAGTTGGTGACCATCATGGGTGGAGATAAAAAGCGACGGGTCATAGCTCGAAGGCTTGAAGCCAAAACCAACAAGAGCATTGCTTAACTTTTGAAACCAAGCGCGAGGCGCTTGCTTCAGGCCATATAGGGATTTGTGCAGTAAGCATACGTGGTCGGGATGGTTTGAATCAACAAAGCCTTTGGGCTGAGTCATGTAAACAGTTTCGGATAGATCTCCATGCAAGAAGGCGTTTTGAACGTCTAATTGCTTAATTGGCCAATTAGAAGACATGGCAATGGACAGAACTACTCTAATCATTGTGGGTCGCACCACAGGACTGTAGGTTTCAAGGAAATCTACCCCCTCTTCCTGATGAAAGCCATTTGCTACTAGCCGGGCCTTAAATCGCTCGACAGTCCCATCTGGTTTTCTCTTGATCTTATAAACCCATTTTGAGCCAATTACTTTTTGATCAGAGGGAGGTGGTACCAATGTCCACGTTTTGTTAAATGCCAAGGCCTGAAGTTCGGCAGCCATGGCTTCTCGCCATGCAGGGGAGGTGTTTGCTTGATGGAATGACTTCGGCTCAGTCTCCATGGAAGCCAAATGAGCAACAAAGTCTTTAAACACTCGAGTTTTTCTTGTTTGATCCTTGGTACGGGTAGTCATGGAGTGGACAGAAGCAGTTGAAGGAGGTGGGGGAGGTGGAGGAGCTGGAGTGAGAACAGCTTGAGAATTCGGAGAAGTGTCAGGTGGAGAAGACGAATGTAAAGTTGAAGGGAGCTCTCGGTCAGCTTCGGTCAGCTGTAAATTTGTATTTCGGGCAGTATAGCCGTTGGGAGAATTGAGCTCTTCGTTTGGATTATTAGCCTGAGGCGAATGAGTGAAGGGCTGAGTCGAAATTATGTTGGGCTGTACTGAGGAATTGTTAGGCCCAGATAATTGTTGGCCTGGAGAATTTGCAACAATGTGCAGAGGCAAGATACCAGCCGAGGCTGTATTTTCATTGCATTTTGGAGTTTCTTCAGCCCAATTTTTGAATGGAAATACTGCTTCATCAAAAACCACGTTTCTTGAAACATAAATTTTGTTAGTCTCTAAATGCAAGCAACGATAACCCTTTTGAGAGGAAGAATATCCAAGAAAAACACAAGGTAGAGATCTAAGTTGTAACTTGTTAGAATTGTAGGGTCTAGTTAGAGGAAAGCATTGGCATCCAAGTATTCTAAGAAGAGAGTAGTCGGGATTTTTGTTGAAGAGTGTGTTGAAGGGAATATATTTATTTGAGGGAAGTCTATTAATGAGAAAAACTATGCTAGAGAAAATCTCATCCCAAAACTTATTAGGAATGGAAGCATGTGACATGGTGGCAAGTGCAAGCTCTATAATGTGTCTATGCTTTCTTTCGGCTAGACCATTTTGTTGTGGGGCATATGGGCAAGAAGTTTGATGAATTATTTGTGGAAATTTTGTGACAATTGGTTTGTATTCGGTTCCTCCATCGCTTCTAAGAGTTTTAATAGAACAATTGAGAAGATTTTCGACTTGAGCCTTGAAATTGGAAAAGACTTGAGTAACTTCACTCTTCTGTTTCATGAAATAGATCCAAGTAAAACGAGAATAATCATCAACAAAAGTAATGTAATATCTATAGCCTTGAGAAGATACAATGGGGGAAGGTCCCCAAACATCGGAATGTACAAGTTGTAAAGGAAAAGTGGAAGAATTATTTGAAAGAGAAAAAGGCAAAACATGAGCCTTAGCTTGAGCACAATCATGACACAAAGAAAGTGTACTCCTAACACAAGGCAATTTATTTGTATTGATAACATCTAAAGTGGTGACATTTGAGGGATGGCCTAATCTTGCATGCCAAATATTTGGAGAAATTCGGTTGGAGAGAAAAACATGAGGAGAATGCTTGAATTTGAGAATGAAGAGACCATTAGAGCTATGCACTTGTAGAAGAGGAATCTTGGTGTGGAGGTCCTTGATGACACGAAGAGAAGAAGAGAAATTAATTTCAATAGAAGGATTGTCATGAATCAACTTAGAAAGACTAATAAGATTAGTAGAGAAATTTGGAACATGAAGAACATCACAAAGATTAATTGCATGATTGGAAATAGAAAGAGATGTAGAGCCAATATGTTGAATAGAGAGACTATTACCATTTCCAATTTGTAGCTTGTCTACTCCATCATAAGGAAGGAAGGATGACAAGTTGTTTAGATCACTTGTGACATGGTTATTGGCACCCGAATCAAGTACCCAATCAGTTGTTGGAGGCGTATTGAGCTGAGTTTGAGCAGTGTAGGCTTGAAACCTGGGGTTTGGGCGCCAATTTGGATCTGGGTCATAGCGTCTGTAGCATAAATTTGCAGCGTGGCCTGGTTTAATGCATATTTGGCAAGTGGGCTTGACCAAAGCGTCATTGGGCTGAGCTGAAGGCCCGTTGGAATTGTTTGGACGGATCGGAGAGCCGCGTCCAGAGAAAGAGAAATTGGGGCTAAAGGGTCGAGGCGATGAGTTCGGAAACGGAGGCCGACCTCGGCCATGGCCGCCTCTACCAGCATAGAAGGCTGTCGCCGGCGAGGAGTGGGTTGTAAGCAAAGCTTCATGGCTTAGAATCAGTCCATGAAGATCAGAGAAAGAGAATGGGGAATGAACACTTGCGGCATTGACAGCTGCTATAACTGGTAGGTAATCGGAACCCAAGCCATTGATGGTGGCCATAACCAATTCATCTTCAGGGTAAGGTGCTCCGACGGAGGCCAACTCATCGGAAACTCGCTTGAGATTTTGGAGATAGTCAGTGCAAGAGAGATTACCCTTGCTAGCTGACTGGATTTGTCTCTTCAAATTCACGATTCTCGTTTTCGAATTGGATGAAAGTAGCTTCTGTAACTCAAGCCAGATCTCCATTGTCGTTGCACAGTTGGCTACTTGAGCTTGAATAGGTTCGGTGAGTGAAGAACGAATCCATCCCAGCAAGAGCTGGTCTTGGCAATGCCATTGTGCATACTCCGGATTGACCTCGAATCCGCCATTAGCGCCTCGTCGAGTAAGGTCAGGCGGTGGTGACTCAATGAATCGAGCAAGCTTATAGGCATGAAGTAGAGGAAGGATCTGCGATCTCCATGAGATATAATTGGAAGCGGTGAGCTTGGTTGAGATTGGGAGATTGATGAGCACGACTGTGTCAGAATGTGAGGAAGAAGAAATGTTGGAGGTGGAAGAAAGGTTGGGAGAAGGCTCAGGTGCCATGGCGAAGGAGAAGAAAGGGATCGATAATGGCGCTAGCCAATTTGCTCTGATACCATGAAATGATACAAGAACTTGAAAAGAGTAAATGATTTTATTGAATAAAACTTGTCTGATTACAAAAGCTCTCCCTCTTCGTGTATATATAATGCCTCCTAATTACTGAGCTAATGACTTAACTAACTCTAACAGTCAGCTGTTACAGACTGTCAATAACTACCCTAATCATTATACTGTTACAACAGTTCAAGCTAACTAACTGGTTAATAACTACTCTAACAGCTCAAGCTAACTAACTGGTTAATGAGTCAATTGAGATGATTAGAAGTTCTTCGACAGTGATCTTCTGTGGCTCAGTCATTACAGTTAACACTGTATCTTATCAAGGCCGAAACCTTAAACAGCTATCTCCCAATTTTCATAAGTTGTACTAGATTCTATGCTAGATAGTTAAGCAAATATTTAAATATTAAGTTCAGAATATAGACCGAATGCACGCATTCACACTGAACTGCAAACGCATTTTGAACTCATGCGCTCATTGTTTATATTTAGTATGCTTTACTCGTACTTTTACAAAAAGTTCAGTGTTTTTTTTTTTTTTTTTTTTTTGGTAAAGGGCCCATAGGCTTCAGATTAATAAATCACGAAAGCATACAAAAGTTTTTCCAAAAAGAAAAGAAAATAAACTACATACTGAATGACATAAAGAAAATAAACATCCTACCAGTAAGCTAGCCTACTGCCAAAAGTCTAAAAACGCAAAAGAAAAGAAATCTGTACTAAGCTATCCAACAGTAGTAATACCAGGGAAAGAAGGAAAAGTGAACCCAACAGCACACAAATCTAATCTCCTAGCATAGTTTGCCAAATCATGCTCATGTATCAGTAATTCCCTTGGAGCATGGCAGCACACCAGTCCCACATGTTGTTGCATTGCTGAAATGATATTCACAACTAACAAATAAACCCTCCAGTCAATCACTTCAGGATTCAACACCCCGTTCAACACTTTCACCAAAGTTTCACAGTCTGTGTAGAAGCGTGCCTCCATCAATCCCTCTTTTAAAACTGCATAAAGAGCAGCTTTGAAAGCCAATACCTCTGCATGGAGAGGAGAGGTGGCCTCCTCAGCCCCTATTTCAAATTTTACTAGAACACCATCCTTGTAGATCCTGTACGCCCATCCTGCTCTACCATCTTCCTGAAACGAACCATCCATCACGCAATGCATACCCAGCATTGGTAATTCCTGAACTTTTGGTATTGAAACTGTAATTGAGATACCCCTAGGATTATTAGAGTGCTTAATGAGCCTTGACAGTTCATTTAGACTGCTAGCATTTCCTAAAATCTGGCTCACATTTGATCTCTTGCCCTCATAAACTTCCTTGCACCTTGCCTTCCAAACAGCCCATAGAATGTTAGCAAACCTTACCAACGACTCATCCTCTAGTTGCTGAATGACCATAGTTAGGGCTGGTACAATTTGTTGCGGCATAGCACCAACTCTTAACCCTAAATCCGATGCCAACCAACATTGTCTGGAACTATTGCACAGGAACAGCGCATGCATTGCATCATCTACACCAAGGCCACAAACATCACATGGAGGGGGTTGCGTTCTCATCCTTTTAGCAAAAGTAGCTTTGACAGGAATGGCATCATGTAACAATTTCCAAAAGAACATTTGGACCTTGGGTAAAATGCCACGACAGCGCCACACTTTCCTCCAAATTGCATCTGCAATTGTTCCCCCCACCACTGATCCCTCCAATAAATTACAAGCGGTTTTGAAAGAGAAATTACCAGACGAGGCAGGTTTGAAAATCAATCGATCCCTGACATTAGGTTTCAATGGGGGTTGCTGGAAAGTACATGCAATGTACAACGCTGCACTAAAGCCAAGGGCTTGCAACAGCTTTGGCACATCCCACCCTCCATTTATGGCATCAACAAAATCAGAAACAAGTCTGCCGCGTGATGGCCCGGTCTGATGCACAAAACTAGCCCAAAAATCATGCCATGGCTCCCCAACCAGTGAGCATTTACGTCCATCCCCAAGCAACCATTGCACATGCGGCTTCATAATATCCCTAGCTGCTAGGACAGCTAACCAGAGCTTTGAGCATCTACTAGGCACGGTTGCCAACCACAATGGTGCCCTAGATAAGTATTTTGCAGAGAGAACTCGCACCCATAAGGTTTCTCCAAACTCGTTGGAGGCTATCTTCCACAGTACCCTTAAAACAGCTGCTTGATTGAGTACTCGAGTGTCTCTAAGCCCTAATCCTCCACATCGTTTTGGCTTAGTAATTGTTTCCCAAGCAACCATTCGCATCTTGTTTGTCTCTCCAGTATTCCAAAAGAAAGCTCGAATTTTGGCATTGATTTTCTGCAAAATAGATTGTGGTATCCACCCCGCCCCCATTGAATAGAGGAGTAGTGGTTCAATGACAGATTTGATCAACACCACTTTTGCCGCTTGGGACAGCATTCTAGCCTTCCAAGGGTGGAGTTTGGCTATCACTTTATCCACTAGGTAGTCGAAATGTTTTGCTTGTGTGGCCAGTATAGGGACTCCTAGATAAGTGTGGCTATTTTCACCTTCACATGCTTGGAAAATATTCATGCAATAAGCTCTAATATCTGGTCCAGTACGCTTAGAGAACCATATTCTTGACTTGTCAACTCCAATACTCTGCCCTGAAAGCTCACAAAAAACTTGGAGAATGTTTTTAACCTCCTGTACCTCCCTTGTGTTTGCCATGCCACAGATTAGTAAGTCATCAGCATATAGTATACTCGAGATCGCTGGTGCACCCCTTGATATAGAAAGTCCTGAGAGCAACCCCTTGGACATTTTGAATTCAAACATTCTATTTAGTATGTCCATGCAAAGAATGAACAAGTATGGTGACAAAGCACACCCTTGCCGTAGCCCACGAGTCGGTGTAATGAAACCATCAGCCGATCCATTAAAAAGAATGGCAAAACTCGCAGAGGTGACACAACCCATGACCCATGAAATAAAGGCGGGTGGAAAGCCATATAGCTGTAATACCCTTACTACAAAGTGCCACTCCATTCGGTCAAAAGCTTTGGAGAGATCACACTTGAAACAGAATGCTTGCTTTGGGAAGGCTGAGGATGCAAACAGAGTAAATTTGATGTATGTACATCCTCTAAGCATGCCAACAAAACTTGACGTGAAAATTATGGCATCCCTGGTGACTTGACTTAAAGCTAAAGCTTTAACAAAATCTTCTAATATTGGGTTCAGATGATGAAATAGGAACCATGCTCTAAAGTTTCAGTATTGTACCAGTTCATTTTGGAAGCCGTAAAGGTCCTCTATTGTGGGTTTTCATTTGATTTTTATTTTTCTAAATTCACTTTTATCAATTAAAAGATAATAGTGTATTTCTTTTTGTGATATTCTAATTAATTTACTAAAAATAACATTATGCAAAGGGCCCCGGTTGTTGGTATATTGACGAGGCATGCTTTCATGCCAGAGCATATAGTGGGACTACATCCCTTCCTTTCGAAAAGCAGCGACAAAGGATTTGGCTTAGGGAATTCTACTTTATAAAAAGTACGCCATTTGTATATTAAGCTCTGATGATATTTCAATTTTGAGGGGTTATACTTTTAAAGAGACGAACCACTTTCTCTTTCAATTTTGAGGGGTTATGGCTTATAGTATAGATTTAAAACTCCTGATAATATTTCAATTTTCTTACATGTCAATTTGAGTTACTTTCTTTATTGGTTTACACATTAGTTAAATTGTCAAGATTTTTCCTTACATTGAAATTTACTTGCATGCTGCAGATTTGGATGTGTATTTAGGTCAGGTTGTAAACTTCTTCAGTTCTTCCAAGAATATTTTTGTGAGAAGAAACCTGGAATTAAGGTGGGACTAGACAAAAAAATTCCTTGAGATGCGCAACAGGATCAGTTAAGTTTTACATTAGTTATTAAGTATATATCATTAACTAGCTAAAACTTGAATTTCTCAAAGCATGTGTGCTTAAATTTTTATTGCCCCACCATGATTTCGTTAATTAGTAGATATCTTTGCACGAAACCCTAATACTATTTGTGTACTAACAAACCACTATCCTTCATGCGTATAATTTCCAAGTATTCAGCTTTGATAGCTCCATTTTCAAATTAAATAGGATTAAGGGTTGTCTCTTCTACATTTCTGCAGCAAAGATAAATTTCTTTCCTGGATATTTTCCAACTAAAGTTGTCTCAAAAAAGGAATATGTAAACAAGACCAACAGATTAATCCTCACGGCAATTAAATTGGGTATTACACAAAGTACATACATCTGCTTTGTCCTTAATTAATTGGTGATTTAGCGTGCAGGAAATGGAAAAATTTTGTAAAGAAATAACACTCCAAAGTTGTTTAACCACGACAGGAAAAAAGAAATCATCATCTTTTGCACCATAAAATTGAAAGAGGGAATGTCAAGAAATAAATCTCAGATCAATATGCTGAAATTACCAGCTTCTCATTGGTATACATGCATAAAAGACTCATCAAACCTACTTATGAGGTGTTGTATTTCTCAGATCAAATATAAAGGACTGATCATAATCATCACATGCTTAAGAAAAAAAAAAAAAGAGGTGTTGTGTTTTACCAATTAGTTCATTGACCTTTTTTTTTGTAAAAAAAATTCAGATTGCACCGACTGAGTCAGTGGATGCTCAAGGTAGTTTATTTCTTTATTTTTTGCTTATTCTACTGATTTACATGGTATCTTTGAACCGTGGAAAAGCATCCTATTATATTGATGTATATAGCCATGGGGCACAGATCATAGTTGGAAATATAAAAATTTTTATATATATAGGATGGCTGACGCAAAAATCAGTTCTAAACTCTAAATCTCATATGCAGAGACTATTGCAATAGTAATATATATCTATTGCAGATTGCAGGATTAATGTTCATTGAATTTCATTCTCCGTCTTTCTCTTTTTTTACAATTAAAATAAATTGCTGGCTTAACAGTATTCCGTATTTCAATGATTATGGAAACCAAAGAGATAGTAGGAAACATCTCAAGTATATGAGCAGTCATTTTTTTTTTTTCCTTTGGAGTCCCAATTACATAATTGCATATTTAACAGTGTTTTATGTTTCAATAGTGATGGAAATTAAAGAGACATTCCTGGTGTTGGACATGAATGTTCAGTTCCAACCTAGGCGAGAAAAGTAATTCATTTGGTACGTCAATATGTTGGTGAAAAAAAAAAGATTTTGCCTATGTTCTGTAAATTAAATTTAAGTTTTAATTTGCTGCTGATAAATCAGCTATAAATATTATTTGAATGTTAAAGGATTATTAATTTAATTTTTTTTAGTGGTCACCATTTCGTCAAAAGTCAAAGCGTCATGAGCTTAGCAGTGTGAAAAGAAATGCATGATTTGTATTTTTTTTTGTTGATATATGTTGTGTGTTTATTTTGTTAACATAAAAAAAATAACCGTTATTTTTATTTCTATTGAGATGGTATATGAATGGATGTGAACATTATGACTGACTTTATATGTTTCATTTGATTTTGACAAACTTAAGACAATGATCATGTATTATATGAATAATATTTGTTTATGAACAAAGCACCTTTAAAAACAAAATCTGTATTTTTTTTTTTCATAATTTAGAATCAAAAGTCAATATTATTCTAGCACAGAATCCCATATCGAGCAAAGCTTGATTTGTTCCTCTAAAAAAAATATGTGAATATTTTACAAATTTCATATATGATCTCTCATATCGAGCGAAGCTCGATGTGTCCTTCTAGTATAAATAAATTTGCGTGGGAATCTGAGCCAAAATTTTAATTTGCTAAACGACACGGCAGACCCTCTCGTATTGGCTGGTTTGGGATTGGTTAAATTATGCAATATCTATGAATGCAACTCTATATGCTTTCCTGATGCTGCATGGTTTACCACGAGATTGAACCCGTTTCACAGTTCTGTAAAAATAAATATGCACGCCTGTGATAGAGACCCTAATTTGTCTTTCTCTTAGTTTTGTATCGGAAGAAATTGAGCCTCAGCCGCATCAAAAGTTCTCTCTTCTCGATTTCTCGGCGATATCGCTGCTTTCTGCCAACTCTCCTTCCTCTCATTTACCCTCCGCCTACCTCCCTTACGCTTGCCCAAACCTCATCCCCTTCGCACCGTTGAGAAGGATCAAGTTAGAAAGCATGGCCACAGATGGCTGCATTTGGTAGCAATTTTGCGCCAATTCGCGCCTCCACCAGATCTGCTCAGAGTCCATACCAAATCGGTTCTACCACACGCAGTAGGAGATCGTCTCCCTCTTTCAAGGTGATATTTGCAACTGATGTAGGCCTCCACCTTTTAACAAATTTTCCCTTTTATTTCCCTTTTTTTTTTTTATACTGACTTGACCAAATTTAAGATTTTTCGTCTCCATTTTTCAATTACTTTGAGTACCAAAAAAATTGAAGTTTCCGATTATTATGATTTTTGTTCAGTAGGTTAATTATGAGGAGATCATGCTTAGGTTAATTATTATGATTTTCAATTACTGTGGGTCAGGTAGATGATGAGCGTCGGCAGCTTCAGCTACTGTTTGCCAGGCATCAGCATCAACATTACTACTCAGAGATTGGTGTGGGGAAGAGGACGATAGTGTCTGTAGACTATCATTGTTACAATCAATAAGAAAGAGATCTGAACAGGTTACAAATTCTTGATATGTGGCCTTACCATTATCAATCACATAGATTTTAGTCTATGATTTCTTTCTGATATAAATTAAATATAGATTGTTACAATCACATATGATTTCCTACTGATAAATCACTTATTTGAACGGGTAAAAAATAGTGATATAAATCATTTGTGATATGAAAGAGGTACTCAAAACGTGGGGTGCTTAGACAGGCCAAGGCTGATGTTTGATACAGTGTGTACTCTAGCAGATTTGCATTATGTTGTCTTTCATGCATCAATTAGTTCTCATGGGCCTTTTGCTTCTCAGGTGTGTGATCATGGGGGTTCCTTAATGCCCTTTCTACTTGCATATAAATTAAAGTACAAATTCAATCTGTCAGAATCTGCACTACATTTTATTGTTAATGCAGATCTTATTGGGGAATCATCTTGATATATTATTTTAATACATTATGATAATAACTTCAATTGCCAGATGATCAATTGCTCTTCGTGTGGAGAGAATCAAATGAGCCACATCTATTGGAGCTAGGGAGTCAGCCATATCAATTCTTCTCCCTCACATTCTGGTACATTACCTTCTTTTGCTATATTTTTCTTTGTAATTTCCTCTGAAATGCTGAGTTTGAGTTCAATTTCGGGTCTGATTATTTTTGCTCTTTTTCTACCTCGAGTTTCCAGTTGCTGTTAATGAGAGTAGCAAAATTTTTGTCAGTTCAAATTTTCGCTATTTCTGAGTATTTGTTTACGCATTTATCAATATATCTTTTTGAGATTTCTTTTAGTATTTGTTTAGACAAAGAACAACTCTTTTTTTCTTTTATAAAACATATAAATTTTATAAAATTATTTTTTATAAATATAATAGGAACTTATTTTTTACAGTAAAAATATTTTTTTAATCAGCATATATACCATTAGATAAAAAATATGCCGATGGCATTCATTTCAATTTGAATTTGTTCCAGCATAAAGTAAATGGCAATCTTTGTGAGATGGGTCAAGGTTATTCTTTTCTGTTTATTATATATATATATAAAGGAAATGCCTTTAAGCAAATGGGACAAAGTCACATATACCTTTCTCATACGTACCTGCATTTTAATTTGGTAAGAGGCATATGCAAATATAAATAAGAATTCGTCATCAAAATTGTTTGAAAATTTCCATAGCCTGCACAATAAATTAGATTTCAAAAATAACTTTCGTAATAAATTGTATCTTGGCTAAAAAATTATAGCATAAACTTTAATGATATTGAACATTTATTTGTAGAGGGAGGAATTTTTGAAAAGACAGGCTGCAGTGTTTGTCTATATATGTTATTTATTTACTGTGATATTAATAATTTGGTGGAATTAAATGTGTAATAGCTAAGGCCACTAAATATGGTGAGGTGTGATTTACAGTTTTTACACAGGCTAAGCGCATTTAAATTCTTTATTACTCCATAATGTATGCATTTAATTTGGGATCTGTTACTAATTTTCCTCTATATATGATGGTACGAGATGAATGTTTTTTTATACCTTTCCAGTTGAGTATTCCTAATCTGTATTCTTGCTTATTACAGGTATTTGTGCAGCTATTTTTAAAATTCCAAAAATTGTTACACGCATTTAAATGGTTATGCTAAAAGTATTGTTTGTTCTTAGTAAAGACCAAAAGCTTTTGCTACCTGCAGTACCAGTAGACACTGAAGATGTTGAAGGAGATTGTGATAACGGCAACACAAAGACAAGGTCTAAACGCTTTTAGTTTTTATCATTTTTTTTTGAAAAAAACGAAAATAGCGTTTTTATTGTAATAATTCTTCATGTATAGCTCTTCTAACAAGTTGTTGAGCATTGAGGGAAAGGGTCTGACAATCTCAATTAAACAAATCAAACAGGAATTTAAAACTCCTGAAAAAAAGAGGTTTTTTCCATCTACAAGCCAAACTCCACTTACTCCTGCTACTGACAACAAAGAAAAGAACCAGAAAAAGGTACTTTTAAAATGATTTCATATTTGCAATCACAAAAACCAGGATAACTATTGACATCTTTCTTTTAATTCAAGCGTCCTCTTCTACAAATTACAGGAAAGATATTGATGGTGTTGCCAAATCAGTTATTCAAAGAGTCCTAGGAGGAAACTTCTTATGGAAAAGCAAAAGTACACTATTTGCCCCCAAAAATTTAAATTATAAGCTTGATCAATATGTTTAAATCTTATTCATATCTAATAATAAACTAATTTGCAGTGACTCAGAAGATGATTCTCTCTGAAAGTTGAGATGAAATACAAATTTATACTGCCACGCGATGGATTACCTGCGCCATAAGAAGTCTAATTTATTTATATAAGTTATAGAGTAGCAGCATGTTATTTAAATGAATTTTTTCCTTATGTTTGTGTTGTTCGAAATAAATGTGTTTGTTGTACTGAGATGTTTAATGATTTGATACGTTTTAAGATGCTATGGTGTCCTACATATAGATTTAGTTTCGTTTTATAATTTATGAATGCTATTTGTTTGGGTTGCATTATGAATTTTGTTTCAAAAGTTTTTTACTGGACAGGTACTTTATGCTTTTGACGGTTCACTTTACAAGAGTAGCTGAACTCCCTCCCATACTTACAACAGGTATCTCTCTATTATTATAGTTAATAAGGAAAAAAAATAATAAATTATGTACATCTTGCACAATATACAGTAAAAAGCTTTAAGGTTTTGTCTAATCAGAATTGTCTTTGTTGATTAGTTGGATAATTTCCATGGACTGCGACAATATTTATGAATGACAGACAAACCGATCTGAAGTGAATCGGAGGGTGGATCACTTCTCCCTGAAAGCTTAAATGAAATACAATGTAGAGCTGAGATGTACTGGATTAACTGTGACCTGTTTTTGCCTTTCCCCAGCAATTTAAGTTATAGAATAGTAGGAATTAATTTTTTTTTATTTTGTTGAGTGATGTAAAATCGTACTCCCTTTTTTGTACTGAAGTGTTGAGTGATTTAGATGGTCATAGACAATGAGATATATTTCATCCAGAGTTAATGTACGTTTACAATTTATAAATGTGACTTATTAACTTTGCATTGTGTATTAATTTGTATTACAAATTTCCATATTATATCTTTCATAATTATGTTTGGGATATTTGTAACTCGATATAGTGTGAATTGGGTCTATGTGTTATTAATTTGTAATGGGTTAATGTGTGTTTATACTGAAACATTTAGTGATATGTATTGCTGTTGCCACCCATCGATGGTATGATTTTATATTACTTTATTTTAAGATTTTTCTTTATGCACTGTGAATATATTTTGATTCATGGTGACTTGGCATGGTTTGGTGGGGGACATCTTTTTGTGGTATGGACTGATATGGATCTGGTACCAAATGAGGTACAGTATAAGGATAGATTGATATGTAACGAAATTCCATATAGTAGGGGCTTGGGGGTGAAGAGTAAAAGATGATAGGCATGCGAATTGGTCATGTATTGAATTATTTTCTTCGCATTTCCGGGAACATTGGTACAAGAAGAAAATTGGGACCGAAAAAATTAAATTTTGATTAATTGGGCAATATTGAGGTTATGGAATGGCTCAGAGTTGCAATCATCAGTTGAATTTTTATAAATAAAAATCATAATGATGTTGATCTGTTAATTTTTTTTCTATATCTTTCCTATTTAACCATATTCAATAAATACAAATATGCATTTTTTGTGTTAAATATTTTATTAATTCACATATCGAGCGAAGCTCGATTGGCCCCTAGTTTTAATAAATCCGGATAGAAAAAATTATACAAGAATTAGTTGAAAAATGAGAGTACTTTGCTATCCCTCTAACCAACCCATTCTATTTTTCCATCCCGGCTCCGATGATGCTTCCTCTATGTAAACATGTATAGGTGTTAAAACAATTACGAAGTAATAGTTAAGAAAAAAAAGAAATATTAAAAACCACTTCAAATATTATATGATGCTAGTTCAGGTTTATGACATGTCAAGAATATATAATTATATATATATTCTGCACGCTTAACTCCGAATGCTCTTTGGTGCATTATTTTACTCAGCATAATGCCACAAAAGATCCAAATAAGAACGCTTGCAACAACCCTTCTTCCCAAATAAGTAGACGCCATGCCAGTATGCATCCTTGCAAACTGCAAACAAACAAACCACAGTCATAGATAGAAAGAGGGACAAATATGGGTGGCGTGAAACTATACGGGTCACCCATATCGACATGCACCGCACGAGTGCTCCTATGCTTGGAGGAGGTCGGAGCCGAGTATGAGCTGGTGCTGGTCAGCACGCTTACCGGCGAGCACACGAGTCCTGCTCACCTCGCTCGCAATGTGATGATCTTTTTGTTTTTATTCAAAAGAGTACTGTAGTAGATTAATTTCATACTGATAATTTTTCAAAAGTGGATTAACCTGGTGAATCAAGCTATTATGATGGTAGGTTTATTTTTAGGATTTAATAAATATATTTTTTAAAATGCTTAAGACATATAAACATAAATAACACGATTCATTGCGTAGTAATTTCTAGAGAGTAACACAATGAAATCACATTTCCTTAGAAGATTATATTACACCTTAGACATATCAAATGCTAATTTTCTTTTTGAAATAAGAAATGAAAAGCAAGACAATATGTTATCCAACTGAAATAAAGAAGAGCGAGAAACAAAATCAGACGACTAAAATTATAAGTAAAATATAATGGCTGAATTTCTTTATCTATGTGTGTATATGTGAGTATGTATTATCAACTTGTAAGTCAGATTTGAATTACCCATGTACCATGTTCTATATGCCGAAATTTTATTTGCCTATCAATTCGACCAAAATCCCCTTGTTACTTTAGTTGTTTCTGCACATACTCGTTAACAAGACAAATATCGTAGTAAAAAATTGAATTAGCATGAAGAAAATCAACAAACTTTTAATCAGTGAAATTAACTCTGATTTTGACGCAGCCATTTGGACAAATTCCTGCGCTCGAGGACGGTGATCTTGTGCTTTTTGGTGATATCCAACTTCTTTTCAATCTCTTTATTGTCTATGATTTACTTTTTCACTAAATTTGGTTAGGACTCGGGAGGTCCGAGTCCGATACTTGGTACTTTAAATAGTTGTGGAAACTAAGCAGAATTAGTTTTGGAAACTGTGCAGTCATTTTTAAAATTTTGATTAAAAATAGATTATTTTAAAATTTCTTAATTAATTTAAGTTATTTATAATTTTTTCGGTGTGGAAACACCAAATTGAGTCGCTTTCTCAGGCCTGTGGCCTAAAGCCCTAGAGTAATATTTGGGTTTTGGGTTTTTGTAGTAATTTATCCGTTAACAAAATTAAGCTTAAATAGCCCACCACGTCTTGGTCCAAGATAGCCCAAAAATTTTATTACACCTCGACGCTCCTTTGGAATTTATCAGGTGTCACCATCCATTAAAAAATCATCCAAACCATCCAATTGGACTATTCTAGATGGTCTTGGTGCAAAAATCTAGCGTAGACCAATTTCCGCACGCTGACGTCAGCATTTTCACGTGATGACGTCATCAAAAAATATTAATTTTTTTATAATTTTTTTGCTCGCTGACGTCATCAAATGGACGGATTTTGTGTTCAGTTAGATGCGTCATGGGATGAGTTAACCGTATTATGTGTTCAGTTAGTTGCATCTTAAAACCAAATTTTCGTATTTTTTTGTTCAGTTAAATACGTTAAGGGATGAACTAAAGTGTTTATGTGTTCAGTTAGTTGCATCTCAAAATTAAATTTTCGCATTTTTGGATTCAGTTTTAACACGTTAAGGGATGAATTTAATTGTATATATGTTCAGTTAGTTGCAGCAGAAATATAATTTTGTGAATTTTTGTGTTCAGTTAAACACGTTAAGGGATGAATTTAAAGTATTTATGTGTTCAGTTAGTTGCTGCAGAAATTTGATTTCGTAGTTAACATTTACAATATACAAAGTGAACACATATAACAATATAGTTAACATTTATAATAAACAAAGTGAGCACATTCAATATTCAATATATATAGTGAACACATATAACAATATAGTCAACATTTACAATAAACAAAATGAACACATATGATGACTAACTAATCCATTAGAAAAACTAGATCACTCTTAACAAATTACATATTATGATCTGAATAAATGAAGAACTCAGCACCTTGAATGGTTGATCCCTTAGAGAACTCAGCACCTCAGTCCTTGGGATGTTCTTTGAAAATGCGATCATATCCGCATAATCATTTGGATTCATCTAAAATTTGACTATTCAAACAGTTAGAAACCTGAACCAAATTGGATCAATCATTCAAGGCTCTGCAATAGAGTCGAACAAACAAATAAACAAATTTAAAAGTAATCTTTGTATCAGTTATTGCGATTATGACATTATAATGTTCCGGTATTAATGAACAAATCAATATTCACATAGCACGGAGGATCTGATGCACATTTTCTGAAATGTAAAGCAACCATTGGCCATTTCACAAAACGAGACATCATTCTTTGACATTAGAGCCCCAGCAATGCCAAACTGCTTCGGCCTCTTCTCAAAGAGCGGGATTGAAACTTTCTCCTACAGGGGTTTGGTTGTAGAGGGTTAATCACAAAAAAAAAACGAGAGGAATATAACCTCAAATGATAAACTGTTAGAGGAATTGGAATTGAACAATCCGGGATTTTTCAGGCACATGTACATGTACATGTACAAGTACAAGTGCAAACAAATGATATATATTGATGAAAAAAAGGGCAGAAAAGTATGTAAAAAAAAATAAAAGATCGACAATTCGAACCTTCGTCTTTGTGGGAGCTAGATCTGAGAAAGAAACGCGATGTACCATGGCGGCGCTTGTTGGAGGGTTAGGGTCTGATCGGAACCGGAGAAATGGAGAAAAGCGCCTTTTTCGACTGGAGAGTGAGGCGGAGGCGGAAACTCTAGCCTTTTTCGTCGTCGCGTTGAAGAGGAGATCGTCGATCGAATCGGAATGACATAATGGACGAGAAGAAGAGGAGAAGAGAGGTAGAGAGATGAAAGAAAGATGGATTCATGGTCAGATCTAGGTTTTGGTATTTTCGAGGAGAGAGAAATGAAATGGAGAAAGGAGGCCTCAGTTGTGTCTTTCTAGTTATGTGACTGGATGGTTGGATGGTATTTGTTTGGATGGCAAATACCAATTACCGGAATTTATTCCTGAAAAGTGTTAAAAAAATAGCTTTCTTATTTTTTTTTTTTTTAAAAAAAGAGAAATGTTTCTTATATTAAGTTGAGCCATGGTTAAATTGCTATCCATCTGAACTTCCAATTTCGATAATTATGCGCCCTGAATTATGTCACAATTAAACCTTCAACCAAAATTTCTTTTGATTCAAATTCAAAACATGTTATTGGCAGGCAAAAGATAAGTGACCTTGCAAAATTTTTGTTAATTTTTTTTCTATTGAATACATGATTTGAAGACTAAACATTTTGTGTGTACTTTAAACTGGGAATATTTGCATTCCATTAGAATGACTTCTATTTTTTATTTTTATGTAATGCTGTACTGTCCTGTTCTTTGTTTTTTTATTTTTTTATTTATCAGTCATTCTATCCCTTAAAGAATATTTCACAGTCATTCTGAGAAGCAATCTCCATAAGAAGGAAAAATTATATATCAAAATTTACTGACATGAACCCACATTTACATGCCAGAATCACGCGCAATTTCAAGATATGTACTACGCAAGCACAAAGCATCTGGTGTCGACCTTCTAAAAGAACAGAACTTGCAGAATCAGCACTAGTTGATGTATGGCTAGAAGCAGAAGCTCAGCAATACAACCCAGCCATTCAACCTATAATCTTCCAATTCTTCGTTGTACCTAAAAAGTTTGGGGTTTCGCCTGATCAAGCAATCATTGACTCGAGCTTGGAAAAGTTGAAGAAGGTGCTTGAAGTGTACGTACGAGGTGCGTCTCTCCAAATCCAAGTACCTGGGTGGGGATTTCTTCAGCCTGGTTGATCTCAGCCATTTCCCCTATACCAAATATTTCATGGCTACACCTTATGCATCGGTCTTTGAATCGTACCCGCATGTTAAGGCATGGTGGGACGATATTACATCAAGGCCGGCATTTAAGAAAGTGGCTGCTGGCATGCTCGGTTCTTAGTAAAATTAATTCTTAAGATGAATGAGATATATAATGATGGAACTGTTTTAGTTTGTTTTTGTTGTTGAATTGTTAAAATAATGGAAGTACTTGGATGTGCTTCTATTGCTCTAGTTTGACATGAATAAATGATAAGATATGTTGTGCCATGAGACTTAGAGTAAGCATTGGTTGGTATTCTTGATGAGGTTAAGATCATTTGCTCCACTAATTGATCTTTTACATTAGAACAAGTCCTGGAAGTGGACCAAATTAGATCTTTTGCTCCTATCCTACTGTTTGATGGTTTGTTAGAAATGATGTTGGATCGTTGAATTGAATAATCAATACATGTAAGAGAGTAAAACGACAGATTTTTTTAATGACCAAAATGTTTTTCTAATGACCGATGATGCTTCAAAAGAATTCGGACTGCTTTAATCATACCTGTGTGTATTTCATATCTGTTTTCTATAATAGCAAACCCAAGAAAAGAAAAATTGCAGTATTGGCAATTATTTGCACAACCAGTTCCAGACTTTATTACTGGTACGAATTTCCCCAAACAATAACTGCCAACAAAATGGAAAAGGAGTCAACGGTCTATAGTCATATGGAGTCAATCAGTTCCAGACTTTCTACTTTCGTTGTATTTTCCTCAAGGCACCTTGAAAAATTTGCAATACTAATGGGAACATCTGCACATAAGGTCTTCATAATAAATCAATAACCGTAGCAGATCCAATATCCAGAAGATAAATGACGTCATGGCTGGCTGTCGTCATACTACTATGGGTAACCACTCATTGCCTGAAGAAATTTCTATTTTTGTTGTATTTTTCTCAAGACACCTTGAAAAATTTGCAATGCTGATGGGAACATCTGCACATAAGGTCTTCATTAAAGTATTAATTAAAAGTCGTGGACCGATTTGGTTGGTTTGATTACGCGGTCAATCTAACCGTTCCTTTCATTTTCGCTGATATCCGATCGTCGATTTTTCTCCTCTTTTTTTAACCCACCATGGCCTCTCTTCGTACTCAATTTTTTCTCCCTATGCCTGTTCCTCTTCCTCTTCCTCTTCCGCCGACCACGCCACATCTCCACTCCAGCCCCTCCTTCGAGCCCCTCTTGCCGTCTCTCCACCTCCTCGGCTCCTCCTCCTCCAACCGCTATGGAAGATGTGGGAGTTGATCAGGAGCACAGAAGGAAAAAGGAACACCGAAGGATTCAAAGCACTATCGCCATTGAGGAAGTAAAGGCGGGGCATCTTCCCTCTAAGAGTCTTCTTTCTTTGTCCTATGTGTGTGTGGAGACAGGGATGTGTCTGTCAGCATGCAAATGTTTTTACTTTCTCCCTCAAACGAGACCAGGTATCGCAGTTCCTTTTTTTCGTCTCTTGATCCATTAGGTTGTCCTACTGTTTCTTCTTTTCATTGTGGTAATTGAGACCTCTGCCTCACTCCCTCTCTCTACCCTTGATAATGAATTTTTTGTTTCCCACGCTTATATTTCGTTTTCATGATGATTTTGCAGGACAGTGACAACATTGCTACAAGAGTTGCCACGAAAAAGGACTACGCTAAAAGAGGTGGCAGGGTGATAATTTCTTGCATATACTTATAATTTATTTTATGCCTTTTATTTAAAGCTTTCTATCTTGCCTGATTTTGGGGCATTTTATTGAATCAGATGGAGCGACAAATGCAATTTTAACAACATTCAAGCCATTAGTCAGCTGTTGGTTTGTATATCAATACTTAATTGATGCTCAAGGTATGGTGCTATATTTTTTTTCCTTAGTCAGCTCCAACTATTTTGTTGCATTTGTGCATTGATAGGTCAATAGTCTGGACATTTCTGTTGATGGATGCATGGCAAGGGAGTTGCTTTGCTGACTACATTTGTTATCTTTTTCTGATTTAGTTGTCAGCTGATTTATGTATGGATTGGAATTGGTTTGATAGGTGATAATATTATTAAACAATATTAATTTCGATTTGCTGGTACACTATTCTATCATGATATCATCATCACATATCTAACACTAAGAACCATAGTTAATTTATTTGTAATTATCAAAATGAAATACCAATGTGGGTTAGCTAATATCAGTATGGTTCGTACAGGGACAAGAAAAGTGAAGATGAGGTGATTGGCTGAGAGAGTTTGGTTTTAGACTTATACAAGGTAGTTGTATTTCACAAAAGAACAAGAATATAATCTGTTGTTTGGCCATCCAGTGAAGTCGAGCAAGTTGCTGATAAACAAGGTTTGTAATTTTTTCTTTCCAGTACTTTTGTTCCTTTTTTATTTTGAAGGAATTATGTCACTAAATTTTTTAAACAGAGAGACGTCATATATTGGATTTCTCAGTTCTCTTTCGACCAATTGAAGGACAGCCAGAGATACATATCTTCAAGTTCATTTTCTTATTTTATTAAATCCGACATTTTGTTTTGTTCAATTGTTAGCAATTGTGCTCAGAGGAATGAAGCTCCTCTCTCCTTGGGTTGTTAAATGCCTAAGTTCTTGGTTTTCTTTTCAAATTGAAAGTTTAGTATTATAGTTGGACTTTTCTTTAAAATGAATTGAAGAAACATAAAAAATTATTGAGGAAACAATTATTACCCCTATAATTTCTGTTCTTATTATGATTGGTGTTTATTAGGTTTTGCACTGAGCATCAGTTATAACTATTCCAGTACCAAGTGAGCATCAGTTATAACTATTCCAGTACCAAGTTAGTAGGATCTTTTCAGGCATTTTCTGATTCGTTGCTTTATAAAATTCAACTTTTTTATGAATTCTTTAATGCATATTTTTTTTTTATTTATGCAAAATAAAGAAGTGAGGTAGGCTGTGTGATTGCTTGCTGGCTGTGTACAAGTCAATGGGATATGGATAAAATTGGTTCGAGGTAGGCTGTGGGATTGCTTGCTGGTACAAGCTGTGTACAAGTCAATGGTGTCTCATACTGATGCTTGCATCTTATTTGACATATTATGCAGCTATTCAGTTTGCTTACTTATTAAATATATATAGTTAAAAGGCTAAATTAAATGGAAGAGTTTTTTTGAAATTGATAAAAGATATGTTTAGAGATTTAAAAAAACAACGAATAAAATATGTTAGAACCCTGCTGTCACAATTTTAAAACATGGTCATGGGATACTTTCATTAGGTACATGGTTCAACATCAGGCTCTTTGCATAAGTGAGTTCAGATTAGCTTTGTAATAATTTGTTGCAGCAAATCTGAGTAATTATTTTTATATAATTTCTCATCCATATCTATGGATCATGCTGAACATAATGTTATTATCAGTTTTTTTTTTTTTTCTGCAACTGATATTTTTGTACTTCCATTTTATGTAATTTGAAAATACAATAATATGTAATGATGTAATTAATTCATTTTTTTTGTCTTTTTTGATACCTTTATGTATTATTCTTGGGAGAAATTACAACGATCTTTAATGTAATTAATTACGTTTTATGCAATTACTGATTCTTATGTATATTATTATTTCAAAGGACAAATTATAGCATTCTTTAATACGATTTAATATCCTGTTGTGTGCCTCTCGATTTCTCAAATTATAGCATTCTTTTGATGAGATTAATTTTTTTTTGGTGCATCCTCAATTTCTCTTTATTTTCATTCTTGCGATTTGTTTACAAATTTATGCAAGGCCGTAAATTAATACTAAAATGGGCTGACGTTATTTCGGCTTGATATGTTTCTACTTTTTATCCAACAATACAGTAATGACTCATGAATTGATGATACATTAGGGTTAATTATTACCATAATTTTCTTATTTGACCAGCTGCATGGAAACAAAATAGAAGAATGATGTACGGAGGAGAAAATTAGAAATTTTTTTAATAAAACCGACAGATGTCATTTATCTTTCTTACCTTCTTTATTTTTCCTCAATTTATTTTTATGTTTCTATCATTTATGTTAGTTTCTTCTATTTACTTTATTCTCTTTAATTTATCAAAAATTTCTAATAATTGTATAAATCTATAATATTAATTAAAAGCCGTGATTTTTGGTTTCCATAATTGATCACATTTTTGTGATTTTTTCTATAATTGACCACATTTTTTATAGTTAAAAATAGTTTTTTTTTTGGCATTTTCTCTAATTAAAAATAGATTTTTTTTAAAAATATATTATTTAATTCATAATATATTTAGAAATCTAAATAGTTCATGTTGAATTATTGTCATCTAAAAAATCATAGCGGAGCGAAGCTGCGACTCCTTTACCTAGTAATAAATCAATAACCGTAGCAGATCCAATATCCAGAAGATAAATGACGTCATGGCTGTCGCCATACTACTATAGGTAACCACTCATTGCTTGAAGAAATTTCTAATTTCGTTGTATTTTCCTCAAGGCACCTTGAAAAATTTGCAATGCAGATGGGAACATCTGCACATAAGGCCTTCATAATAAATCAATAACCATATCAGATCCAATATCCAGAAGATAAATGACGTCATGGCTGTCGCCATACTACTATAGGTAACCACTCATTGCCTGAAGAAATTTCTACTTTCGTTGTATTTTTCTCAAGGCACCTTAAAAAATTTGCAATGCTGATGGGAACATCTGCACATAAGGCCTTCATAATAAATCAATAACCGTAGCAGATCCAATATCCAGAAGATAAATGACGTCATGGCTGTCGCCATACTGCTATAGGTAACCACTCATTGCCTGAAGAAATTTCTACTTTCGTTGTATTTTCCTCAAGGCACCTTGAAAAATTTGCAATGCTGATGGGAACATCTGCACATAAGGCCTTCATAATAAATCAATAACCGTAGCAGATCCAATATCCAGAAGATAAATGACGTCATGGCTGTCGCCATACTACTATAGGTAACCACTCATTGCCTGAAGAAATTTCTACTTTCGTTGTATTTTCTTCAAGGCACTTTGAAAAATTTGCAATGCTGATGGGAACATCTGCACATAAGGCCTTCATAATAAATCAATAACCGTAGCAGATCCAATATCCAGAAGATAAATGACGTCATGGCTGTCGCCATACTACTATAGGTAACCATAATAAAAAAAAAGATTAAAAAAATTCAAATTTCTGAACGCTGTTTATAATTATCATTTACATAATACTATTACTAAGATTTATTATTCCTTTTTTATAATAAAATATTTGTATAACATGATTTTACTTTTATTTTTTGATGTATCTATTTTCAATTTTTTTAATATAAATTAAATCTGTTTTTAAAATATTTTTTCTCATCTATCTCTATCTCTACTACTTATAAATGCACGGATGGAAAATATGTTACACTCTAGGTCTAAATAGTAAACAGGTGTTTCTGTCGTTGGATCGATTTGATCTGTGGTTGGATGTGAATCGATAGACGAAGTGATCGGCGGATTTCATATATACATATTCAACTCTTTTAGGCCCTAATTTCAATCAAATGTTTGTAGTTTTAGCTATATTTTATTTTTTTTATGTTAGAATCAAGGTACTGTTGTTTCCTTTGCTATTGTGTAGATTTCTCGGAGATTTGGCGTGATTTTGGACTCCAGATTCCTTTGCAATGCAGAAGAGAAGATAGAAATTGAGAAGACAGGTGTTCAAACAGACCCGTTCCAATCCAAACAGACTCGTGTGGATCACTGCCGAGATTTTTGTGGAAACACTGATTTTTGTCAAATCTTATTCTCTCATTTTGGAAACTCTCCGGGGATGATTTTCCACAGCTCATATCTTCTAAGAGGAGTATTTAATCAACTCCACGCCTCCAAAAGAGGGGACTCTCGATATCAGATTTTTAGGGTAAGACTTGGAGAAGGGGCACAACAGCCGTCACAGCCGAGATGTCCGGGCGGGTCCGCCTGAATCCAAACGGATCCGCCCGAACACCAGTGAGAGGAGAAATGTTTGGTTGTTGCTGTTTTCTTTCTTTAGTTTACGATAAAACTTTTGTTTTGTGTTTGTTTAGTTGATTAGGAGTAATTTTAGGAATCAAGTACTTGGTAGTCATGTGATATTCTAATCTAGTTGATATTTTGTTGAATTGCTTTGTCTTTCTTGATCTGAATTGTTTGACTTGTTATTTTGAATTGCTTGAACTGAAAGTTTACCCATTCGACGAAGGCCAAGTCCAATGCTAGGTATAAAAAACCGTAGGTTAGAGTAAATTCTTGACTATATGCCATAGGATAGGTAGTAGACCGAGAGGTAAAATCGAAACTTAGCCGAGAGGAATGTTTCTGCCTATGACCGAGAGGTATAGGATGTCCTACGAATAGAAAGATAAACCTACAATCCCTAAGCCAAGAAACGAGAGTTGAAACTTAGGTTTCGTAGGAGGTTTACGATTGAATTTGGTGTTTTTGAACCAAGAACGAGAGTTAAGGTTTAAACTCCTTGTTAGACTAAGAGCATGCAATTTAAACAGATTGTTCAACTAGTAGAATTGATCAGGCGCAGTTTTCAAACAGGAATCCAAACGGCCCCGTTTCAAAATAGCCAGGCACAGGAACTCGAACTATTGACCCTAGTCAAAGTCTTTTTCTTCCTTAGTTAATTTTAGATTTTAAATAAAACCCCAAAAAAAATTACTGAACTTGTTTGTTTCTCGACCTTTTTTCATTAAGTCAAATAAATTATGATTAGATAAAACCCTAGAAGAGGAATAGTCCGTCCCTGTGGATTCGACCCTTAAGCTATCATTGCAAACGATTAGATCGGTAGTTTGAGGTATTATTTTGACCAGGTTTTAGCCCGATCACGAAGCAATACTATTATTTGATTTTCCATCTCATATAGAAACAAATTGAATAACACATCTATTTGTATGGCTGATAAATTAAACAACATATTTTTATTGTCTAACATTATTTTATTTTTTTATTTACCTACATATGAGGGCATCTTATGTTAGTATGAATAAAACAACCGTAACATTCCATTGAATTCGAGACCATGGCAATACTATTTTTGAAAATTTTTTCAAGAAGAAAAAAAATATATAAAAAAGATATGAAAGTTTCTATAACTACTATACTTTTCTTTTTCTCCGACACATTTAGAAATCAACCATAGTTATAAAATCTATTAAATTTAAAATCTAACGTTATGGACCGGATCTATTAGTGCACATATAATGTTTAGAACTGTGATATTTGTATATGTTTTATATCGTTCATTATATCCAACAAGTTAATTTAGAAATTAAGTTTTTATTTTTATAAATTAGAATAATTTAAATAATATTATTTAAAACTAAATTATTGACAAGTGATACCTCTCCAAAGCTAGATATTTAATTTGCTTTTAGATAGAAAGTAAACGTCTTGCAATCATTTGTCTGAGCGAATGGGACCCTTAACAGAGTTATTCAGAGCTGTTTGCAAACTGTTTTGGCCTAAGTTATATTAAAAATGAAAAAAAAAATTATGGATGTATTGTTGAATATATAAAGAATTCATTTATCACATATTATGGAAATTGATTATTATTATTTGATAATGCATGCCTCAAGAATAGACGAATTTGAATGACTAAAATGCATAATATAAATCCTAATAAATTTAAAAATATATCCTCAATATTCTGAATTAGTAAAGGGAATGATTATTAATACATGTAATTATTTTCTTAAAATCTATTCCAGTACTAGTTCGTTCATTTTCCAGATTTTAATCTTGGCAACAACCACGAACAAGCTGTTCGTGAACAAGGCATGTTCGCGTCGCGCCTGCCAAACAAGAAAAAATATCCCACGAACAGCTAATACGAGACCAATTTCTTGTTTCACCTTTTCGCACGAACAAGAACATGGAACAAGAACAAGGTGGAGCCTACTTATTTGTCCCTTGTTCTTTGTTCACATATTCAACCAAATATACTCCAAATTTTCTAGACTTCTAATCAATGGTGAGCTCATCTCTCTTTTTCACACACACACAATTAAAAAGTCTATGCCACCAAGGTTGACAATTAATAGGTGGAATAGAACAGTGAAACATTATAATTATAACTATATAAAGATGGGGCATCGTGCAAATCACGTGGGGCCCTAGATTTTTTGTGACATTTGATCTTTTGTGGCAAAAATTATATTTCAGATTTTCTGTGACAGTTTTCATGTCATATTTGAATAATATTCTCAATTTTTTTATATAGCGTAAAATAAATCACGCAACGCGCGAGATTTGCTCTACATATTAGTCACTGTGAGAAGCACGTGAGTTACTGTAACTCACATGGATTTTCTGTGGGCATTCACGTGAACCCAAAGCTGTACATATTAGTTGAAAGAACAAAATTAACTATTCATTTGGGACTGCTAATTCATCAAAGCCATTGCAAAATGTTGGAATGTTAATTCATAAAAATCATAATTTACAAAAATATTTTTTAAGTGTTCCCTCTTATTTTAACGATGATCCTCGACATTTCACATCTGTTTGCAAAAATTTCCATACCATATCCATCCTGTTAGAAAAACGTTTCATAACATATTCGTATAGAAATGAATCGCGCAACACGCGAATTTACCACTAGTTTTAATTATTGTTTCCTTTGGTTGGTGAGGACTCAGGAGTCAGGACTGAGGATTCCTGCTTCAATATAGAAAATAAAACGCATTAATAAAGTTACTTATTTATTAATGACGAAAGAAAATAAATCGGAGAACACTTGCAAAGCTACATATCAAGCGCGCTGGTTTGTGTATTTTTCTGTCTGATCTTTTTTTTTCTTAAAAAATTTTTTGCTGTCAAAAAATATTTTTAGGATATATTCTGAACTGTTGATATCAACATTTTATTCCTAAATTATTGAAAATTACTAGATTTATGCGTTCAAATGGTAAAAGAAAAAAAAGACAGTCCTGATATGGGACATCCTGCTATTTTTGACATCCTGCCATCCCAATCAACCAAGTGCGTGCGATTCTGGGCTTAAATGGACTTGCGTACTGCATTCTACACGTTCAGCGAAATTATGATGTCATCACATGAATTTCTGACGTCATCACGCGATTTTAAGTTGCTGATGTCACCTTCACGTTCATTTAAAATAAAATATATATAGATACTCCCTTGATCATATATAGATACTCCCTTAAGTAAAAAGATACAAGATACTCCCTTATGTAAATATAATTACTCTCATGAAATAAGTTAAATACTCCTTTAAAGTAAATTGATAACTGAAAACATATTTGACACTCTTTTAATGAATCTTACATACTTCCCTAAAATTAATTAGTTACTCCCATAACAAAAATTATGTACTTCTATAATAAAAGACAAATGAAAACATATTTGACACTCCCTTAATGAATCTTACATACTCTCTTAAAAATAATTAGTTACTCCCTTATCACAAATTAAGTTCTTCCATGATAAAAAAATAAAATAAATGAAAACGTAAGGGAATATATATTTCTACACAAGGAATTAAATTATCCGTATTAATGGAGTACTTATTATTATATACAACAATTGAAAATTGACATTCACATGAAGACACGAGCTAACATTCCTAATAATAAGTCAACATTAAAACCAAATTAACTGTATCATTCCTAGCAATAAACTGATCACCTTTTCAAACATTACAACCAAGTTCAAATTAACTATTGATTCAAAATAATCATAAAATAATTCCAACCAAATTCAAACATTCTAACAAACTTAATAGTATCACTATAAGAACAAGCATTAATCATTGAAGTCAGAATAAGAATGGATCATCTCAGGCAAGAAGAATACACTTTGCCGTTTACTTCTTTGTTGACAACCTTCATATAGATGACATCACCTGAAATAAGAAAAACGAAGGTATCAGCTTATTATATACTCTCTTTCCAGTTTATATTTACTCTTTTAATTGAAGTTAATTACACTTCTACATGAAAATACTTAGTATAGACTAATTAAAATGCATGATCTGAAATATACTCCCTTGCATCATATAATTACTCCCTTAAAAACACATAAATACACTATAAATATAGATAGCATTATCAGATGAAAATTATTCTCCATCTTTATACATACTCCCTTGCACAATATAATTACTCCCTTATTCTAAAATAACTACACTTCTATATGTACCTACCAAAAAAAACTAACAAATTAATGTCCACATTAAGCAAGAAACTTATATTAATTGTCATATCTTCAGAGCTGATAATATGATCTCCACTAACATAACTACACTAGAAAAAATTTAGAAATTAAAGTAACTAATAGTGATTCATCTTTAGTAGCAAAAAGAAGACATAGCCTTAGTATATACTCCCACTGTAGTTGCCATTCACTCCCTTAATTTAATTTAATTGCACTTGTATGAGACAAATACATAATTGACTAACAATACACTATCTTGAATTCTTGATACGTATATATTTACACCATATTTACTTCCTTATACTAAGATAACTATACTAGAAATAACATAGCAAAAGTAACTACTAAAAATTCATCTTTAGTAACAAAAGAAGACATAAGCTCAGTATATACTCCCATTGTAGTTTATATTTGCTCCCTTAGTTTAAGTTAACTGCAACTAAATAATTTACTGGTGCATCAACCTGATCTGCTATACACATTAGAATCAATTCACAATTTACAATTCTAATATGTTCAATCATTGCTTCAACCTTTGCATTAGCAAAAAATTCAAACATTAGAGCAGATCTAAACCTATTTCCTATTTCAAACCAAAATTAAATAGAAGTAAGATCCGTACCTTGAAAAAATGATTTATTTGATGTCAAATGCATGCCTTAAATGCCAAAGCAAAGCTTGAATTATGATCTGATCGAGAATTGAACACGCCAAAATCACAAATTAAATAGCAAAACACAAAATTACGAAAGGGATGAAGATTTCGTGATATGATATGATCAGGACAGAGAATTGATCAGTATAATTGATTTCAAACAAAATGTGAAAACCTAGATCCGATTCCGAACAATTGATTTTCATAAAAATTTGAAACGGATCTGAACCTATTTCCAATTTCAAACCAAAATTAAATACAATTGAGATCAGTATCTTGAAGAAATGATCCCTTTGATGTCAAAAGTGTGGCTTAAATGTCAAAACGAAGCTTAAAATCTAATCTGATCAAGAATTGAACACGCCCAAACCACAAATCAAACAACATATTTGAAATTGCAAAAGTGATGAAGAATTTCTGATATGATCTGATCGAGATAGAGACAGACTAACCTGATCCGAATTGATGTCAAATGCGTCTCTTGAATGCTAAAATGAAGCTTCAAATCTAATCTGATTGAGAACTGAACACATAAAAAGCACAAATCAAACAACGAGAATGAAAATTGCAAAAGCGATGAAGATTTTGTGATTTGATTTGATCGAAAAGGGATATACTCACCTGAAAGAGAGAGGAGAAGATAGCGTGCGAGCTCCGGTAGAGAGAAAGTGTGCACTGGCTCCGTAAAGAGAGAGAGAGAGAGAGATTTGATCGATCAGAGTGAGACAGATAGAGAGGGGGTGTACGGAAAGATTTGAGGGACGATCTCACGTGCATCACGTGATTACATAAGGAGTTAATGGGCCTTCCAGCCCCGTAAGATGGTAGGATGTCATCTCAATGAGATGGTATATAGGATATTTGAAAAAAAGATGTAATTACAGAACGCGGACTAAAAACTCATGTGTTACTGAACGGTTAGTTAATACGTTTAGATGTTTATCGAACGTATAATTTCAGTATGACATGTGCTGTATGCTTTTAGAATGGATAGGAGCATGATTTATAAATGCATACTTTCATAATAGGCATGAAGTTGAAAAAAAATTAAAATTAAATTGTTAGTAAATATTTGGAAGAGTAAATTTTTGGGAAGTCCCTAACATTTATATATTGTCTAATTTTAGTCACTAAATTTCAATTTGTCTAGAATCATCAAACTTCAATTTTGTCGGATTAATTTTAGTCTACTGTCACGATCTCATTTAATTCCGTCTAAGAACTTTACACCAATTTATTCACTCTTTCGTCCATTACCAGTTTTACGGTTCTAATCTTCTAGTTAAGGCAATCGAAATAGGATCTTACGTATTTTCTTTCGCTTTCACAAAAAAATAAGCGGGAAAAAAAAATCTGAAAGTTCTTCGTGTGGTAGGTGGAACCATAGGTTTCTCATTTTTTTTTTTTCTCTGGTAGACAGGAGCACTCGTGCCGTGCATGTCGATATGGGTGACCCATATAGTTTCACACCACCCATATTTATCTCTCTCTATTTGGATCTTTTGTTTGGGAAGAAGGGTTGTTGTAAGCGTTCTTATTTGGATCTTTTGTGGCATGAAGCTGAGTAAAAGAATGTACCAAAGAATATTCCGAGTTATGCGTGCAGAATATACATAATTATTTATTACTTGACATGTCAGAAACCTGAACTAGAATCATAAAAGATTTGGAGTGGTTTTCAATCTTTCTTTTTTTTTTTAAATATTACTTTGTAATTACTTAAGACCAATATATGTTTAGTTGTTTACATAGAGGAAGCATCACCGGAGCCTCGATGGAAAACAGAATGGGTTGGTTAGAGGGAGAGCAAAGTACTCTTTTTTCAGCTAATTCTTTTTTAATTTGTACTATCCGGATTTCTTAAAATTCATTGACAATTTGATTTTATATTTTACATCACCACGTCTACTATCTGAAAGTATATATTTACAAGTCATATTGAAGTTATGAATTTCTGTATTTAAAAAACAAAAAACTTTTTTTAAAGTACAGAATAAAGCATACTAAATACAAAACAATGAGCACATGAGTTCAAAATGCATTTACAGTTCAGTGAACGTGAATGCGTGCATTCGGCCTATATTCTGTACTTAATATTTAAAGATTTGTTTGACTATCAAACATAGAATCTAGTACAACTTATGAAAGTTGGGAGATAACAGTTTAAGGTTTCTGGCATTTTTTTTCTCCTTTTGGTTCTCACCACATATTACCACAAGGTGAACTCCGTGAGATTTTTTTTTTTTTTTTTTTGAAAAGTGAAAGAAAATGCGTTAGATCCTATTTCAATTGTGAATTAAAAATTTATATAAACTACTCTACAAAAATATGAGCTTATTGTTGAACCTCATAGTAAAAAAAATAATATTCTAGCAAATTTAAGATAATATTAATTATTTCATTTTTTTTATTGCTTCAGTGACTTCCGTTAAAAATTTGTTTGGGTCCACTTTTGTGTCCCACCAAATATATATGCAATATTAAACATATATTAAAGTTAGCAATTTATAAATGGAGGGAACCTAAGTTGCTTGTAAAAATGGTGCTCAAAACAAAATTTGGCCGTTGGATGCTTTAAATCTGGGCCATGCATTCTTGTATTTATGATAGATGGACATGTTCTTCAATTCTTTGGATATTTCAATTAATTAAATACTGTAATGGTGTATGGCATTTAATTAATACCAGGTTTAGCTAAATATCGTGTGTGAAATTGTTAAAATCAGTTTTGTTTTAAGGTGTGCATGGTCCATGATAGACCAATTATTATTTTTTTTTTTTTGTATTTTTTACTTTTTTATACAAATGGTGTTTAATTTATATGTATGAACCGTGTTCATTAACATTTGAATGAAGTCTAAAATTTGCAAATGAAATGGAGACATTTTTCTAATGTTGCACTGACCATAATAATTAGCCGACCATTATCCATAAGAGTTTTACAAATCTGTTTTTCCTTTTTTTTTTTTTTTTCCAACCGACATATTTCATTATAAATAAGAAGTTTCTGAGCTTAGAAAAGTTCATGCATTTCTATTTGCACTGAATAAGGAAAAAATTCTCATCGGAAAGAAAGGTAAATTTTTTTAATCATGATATATTTTGTTTAATCACGATTCCTTCGTTTCCTTTTTTATTTTGTTGTTCCTTTTATCTATTTGTTTTAATTTTATCTATTGTTAAATTGCAATTCAAGTCCGCATGACATTTTAATTGTATTATATATATATATTTTCCAAGCAACATCCATTTAATATAGTTTCTGATTGTTATTAAAAAAAAAAAAAAACTTAAGGAAGGTGTTGAACTACAAGAAAACGATGAAAGTGCTGGCGAACAAGATCAGGATAGAGGAGTTGAAGCCGGGCGACCACATCTACTCCTGGCGGATTTTGAATCTCTACACCCATCATGGTCAGCGTCGGTGTTGATGTTCCACAATTTTTTTTTTTTTGGCAATTTAATCATCTTTTTATCTTGCTTTGAAATATTGTCCGCGCAGGAATATACGTAGGAGACCACAAGGTTATTCACTTCACCAGTTCTGGAGGCTCTAGCACTTCCATTAGCAGCTCCTCTCCCCGCATCAGTAGTGTTTGCAGTGACTGCCAGCACTGCAGAGATGCACTGCATCAGCTACCGACACATCAAACTCACGCCCCATCTCAAGGGGGTGTGATCATCTCTTGCCTGGACACCTTCCTTAATGGGGGCGATCTGTGCCGCTACGCCTATTCCTTGTCTTTCAAAGACTTCATGGTTCATCGGGCCTATCGTGGAACTGGCACAAGAGCTCACTCTGACCCCCCAAATGATGTCATCCACCGTGCCCACTTCCTCCTCAAAACCAATGGCTTTGGTGCCTACAGCCTTTTGAAGAACAACTGCGAGGACTTTGCCATCTATTGCAAGACCAGCCTTGCCGAGAAAAGACCCTTCATGCTCACACGCAAAAGACCCTCCACGCTCACACGCAGTGGGCAGGTCAACTCTTTCAATACCTTCCTCCGAATGAATTTAGGTGGCTTGATTTTATTGCCCTTTACCTTCATCTTTGATCTCTCCTGTCGCATCTACAAATTAATTGCCAAAAACTCCACTCCGATTAGCACGTACTCCATCCTCTGCTATATGCGTGACATTGGCGTTAGCAGAGGTTTCATCAAGGTCCCTGTTGAAAGGCTTGCATTAGAGCACATCCGCTAGCTGTTAAGCACATCCTTTTTTCTCTTCCCAAGAAGGCGGATTGTCTTTGTCATCTCTGCTCAAGAAGCTGATTTGTTTACTTATAATGCAATCTTTTGCGTCTAATCGTCTTTAATGTGACTATGACTTGTTATAAATTTGGAAATAAAGAATAATTTTGCAGTTTTTATTTTTATTTTTTTTGGTTCAGTGGTCAAAATAATTCTCTCTCTTAATTAATCAACTTGATTACATAGTTTAAATAGTTTGTGAAATAAAAGAAATAACAAAGCCCAGTACAAAGTACGAAGGCCTAAAGTTTTAAAAACATTAATCCAGCTTAATGCATTGGAACGCATTATACATGCGTCTAAGACAAAAATGCTCTCTGGAGCAAATAACAAAAAACAAGAAAATAAGGATTATAACAATTCCTTTAGACTAAATTTCTTGTAGTCGGAAAATCCAACAAACTCCTCCTTCCGACTCATGAAGTAGACTCAACCAAACCCGCCTTGTCACGACAAACTTTAAGCTTCAGTTGCGGAACGGATTTCGTAAAAATGTCAGCTCCATTATCATTTGTATGAACCTTTTGCAACACTAATTCTTTCTTCTCAAGTACATCACGAATCCAGTGATGTCTTAACTCAATATGCTTCGATTTTGAATGGTATGTAGAATTCTTATTCAAGTGAATTGCACTTTGACTATCACAAAGCAAAATATACCTCTTTTGCTGAATCCCCAACTCGTAAAAGAACTTCCTCATCCATAAAAGTTCTTTGAATGCTTCAGTAACTGCAATGTATTCAGCTTCGGTTGTTGAGAGTGCAACACACTTCTGCTACTTGGATTGCCACGAAACAGCACCATGTGCAAAACAAACCAAGTACCCGGAGGTTGACTTCCTCGAGTCAACATCTCCGGCCCAATCGGCATCTGTATAAGCCTCCAAAATAGGCTTGTCACCACCAAAACAAAGACAATGACCAGTGGTTCCACGAATGTACCGCAAGATCCACTTAAGTGCATTCCAATGCGACTTACCGGGATTAGAAAGAAAACGGCTTACAACACCAACTGCATGAGCAATATCTGGTCTCGTACATACCATTGCATACATCAATGAACCCACTACCGATGCAAATGATATCTTCTTCATTTCATCCTTCTCTTTATCATCCTTGGGACAATCATCACCTGTCAATTTAAAATGACCAGCAAAAGGAGTAGAGACCAGCTTGCACTTGCTCATGTTAAACCTTTCAAGCACCTTTTCTAAATATTTCTCTTGTGATAACCAAAGCTTGTGTTTCACACGATCTCGAGTGATTCTCATTCCAAGAATTTGCTTTGCTGCATCTAAATCTTTCATAGAAAATTCTTTTCCCAACGTCTCTTTTAACTCTTTTATCTTCTTGATGTCACTTCCGACAACCAACATGTCATCGACATAGAGTAAGAGAATGATAAAATCACCGCTTGAGAACTTCTTCACAAAAACACAATTATCAGAAATAATCTTCTTGAACTTATTATCACACATGAAAGATTCAAATTTCTTGTTCCAACTTCTCGGTGCTTGCTTCAAGCCATAAATGCTCCTCCTCAATTTGCAGACCAGCTTCTCTTTGCCGGCTTTCACAAAGCCTTCGGGCTGCTCCATGTAAAGCTCCTCCTCCAAATCACCATGAAGGAATGCCGTCTTGACATCTAGCTGCTCAATTTCTAGGTTCAAACTTGCAGCTCATCCGAGCACAATCCGAATCGAGGACATCTTCACAACGGGAGAAAAAAATCTCCTCTAAATCAACACCCTTCTTTTGGCCAAAGCCCTTCACAACCAAACGAGCTTTATATCTCGGCTTAGAATCTTTGCCATCAGATTTCAAGTGAAATACCCACTTATTCTTGAGCACTTTTTTACCTTTAGGCAATTCAACCAAATCAAAAGTTTGATTTTCATGCAAAGAATTCATCTCATCTTGCATAGCCTCAAACCACTCATCTTTGTGCTCATGACTCATTACTTCCTCATAGCTCTCGGGTTCACCACCATCAGTAAGTAAAATATAATCACTAGAAGAGTACCTTGATGTAGGTCTTCGTTCTCGAGTCGATCTCCTCGACTCTTGCTCGGGTGCAATTTCAAGTGGGACTTCATCATTGGTTTCAGTTTCTGTTTCGAGGTTTTCGTTGCCTTCAGTTTCTTGGTTGCTTGAGATTGGAGTTAAATTCACAAAAGAACTAGAAGAGGTTTTCGCATTGTCAGGTTTCTGAAAATTCTCAATAGTTTCTTCTTCAAAGAAAACTACATCCCAACTCCTTAACACATTCTTTTCAACCGGATCCCACAATCGATAACCGAACTCGCCATTCCCATAGCCCAAGAAAATGCACTCCTTCGTTTTGCTGTCCAGCTTAGCTCTTTCATCTCTAGGAATGTGCATGAATGCTCGGCAACCAAATACTCGCAAATGTCCATATGACACATCTTTGCTTGTCCAAACTCGCTCAGGAACATCACCATCCAAAGCATGAGACGGTGAGAGCTTGATCAAATGCACAGCGATATTCATTGCTTCTCCCCAAAATGCTTTTGGAAGTTTTGAGTGAGAAAGCATACTTCTTATTCTCTCACAAATTGTGCGATTCATTCTCTCGGCCACACCATTCTGCTGCGGAGTCTTAGGCACGGTCCTTTCAAGTTTAATGCCATTTGTCTTGCAAAATGTCTCAAACGACCCACGATATTCACCACCGTTATCGGATCGAATGCACTTCAACTTGCGACCAGTTTCCCTTTCTACCTCAGCAAGAAACCGTTTGAACACCTCAAACACTTGATCTTTGGATGTTAATGCATAAGCCCACAACTTTCTGGAATAGTCATCCACAAATGTCACAAAATAAAGAGCGCCACCAAGTGTTTTATCTCCCATGGAACACAAATCAGTATCCACCAAATCAAGTACATTCGGCTTATTAGAAATTGGATTTCTTTTGAAAGCAATTCTATGTTGCTTACCCGCCAAACAATGTGTGCAAAATGTAAGAGCTGTACCATCATTTAGCACATGTTTCTTCCCCGCCAGAATTTGCAGCCCTTTCTCACTCATGTGACCCAACCGTAAGTTCCATAAATCGGTTGAGTTGCTTTCAACAGCATTCACCTCGCCACACATTCTTACCCGCGTCGTATAGAGCGAGCATGTCTTCTTACCATGAGCGATAATCATAGACCCTTTAGAGAGTTTCCACTTACCATCACCAAAATTACTACGGTATCCGTCATTGTCTAGAGCACCAACTGAAATCAATTGAAGTCTCAATTGAAGTCTCATGTCCGGTACAAAATTACTACGGTAACCTCTGTGTTAGTTAAAATGTATGTATATTCAATAAATGCACCACAAATTATTGTTGATCATGCAATACAGTACTAATCTGAAAACACACAGGTATTTTACCGACCTTATTGAAATAGGGGCTAGAGAGCCTGAAATGAAGGACTTTGTCCTAACAGTGGTGAAGGAAGCAAGAGACCGCATGATCCGGTATGACGAGTCATAATTTGGGACTGGAGGAGAGAGAAGGGGAGTAGATGTGAATATGGCATCTACAGCAACAGTTACAGCTGTTGCACCAGTGAGGAACGGTATTGGGGCTCACCCTTATAACATGGTCAATGTAAATTTAGAAAATGAAGCCCCGATACCTATGGTACCTACCAATTTCATGCAAGTGCACCACCCACACCCTTACCAGCACTCTCAGCCTCATCCACAGCAGCACCAGCACCAGCACCCACACCAGCACCCTCACCAGCACCCACACCAGCACCCTCACCAGCACCAGCATCAGCATCAACATCCGCATCAGCAGGTACACCACCCACATCCCCACCCTGCACTTATACCCCAGAAGAGAGGTAGTACTAGTAAGGACCCTAATTTGGAAAGGAACCCTTATTTTATGGGGGGTAGCATGCATGTCGGCTGATATTAGGAACCAGTAGCGTTTGTTGCTTTTAGGATGCTATTGTAAATTGTAATGCTTTCTGTCCTTGTAGCTGATGTTAGTTTCTTAATTTATTTCTGCCTTAGTTGATAAAAATCTTATTGAACCTAATTATTGAAGCTTAGTTAGGCATCCGTGGTGATTGTTGAATATACATACTTTATGCATGCATGCGTGTGCCAGATAATCCAAAGAGTATCTCTTTCCCTACAAAATATACTACCAAGTTAGTTTAAAGGCCATTTTTTTGCTTTGACATTTTATGCGGGTCTTTATCCTGCACCATGATTTTGGTCGTACATTAATTCCAGGCTTAAAAGTTGTAAAGTCCCTCTTAAGAAGGCCACGTTTGGCAACAGGATTAATGGAGCTTTTTTCCAGAAAAATGTTTTATGATTTTGTCTCTCGTGTTTCCTTTCAGATTTAAATTGTGATGATAATTTTTGTTCCTGGCTTCGATTTTTTTTGTTGTTTAGTGGCTGTCAGGATAGATGTTGGGGCGTTGAATTAGAATATTAGGTAATATAATTAAGGGAGAAAATGACAAATTTTTGAAGGGTGTTGAAAATGCCTTCCATTTGACTGATGGTACTAATAAAAAAGGAAAATTTATTTGCTTAGTTGAATACTCTGGTCTCTCGTAATATTAGTTTGGTAAGAAATCGGACTGATTTGATCATAGATTCATAGTGCACATTTGGTATCTGGTTTCTATAATAGCATCCCAAGAAAGAAAAACTGCATTATCGGCATTTTTTTGCCCAGCCAGTTTCGAGACGCCCTGTACTGGTAGGAACTGCCCGGAACAATAAAACTAGAAACAAATTGCAACAATTATTATTTTTTTTTATAAGCTTTATGTACAATCATGTGCATAATACTTAAAAATGTATGATTTCGTATATTAATTTTTTTAATAATTATGAAAATAGAACTGAAATAATTAATAATACTGTTAATCCTTTTCTAAGAACTTGTACGCCAATTTATTCACTCTTTCGTCCACTTTCAGTTTTACGGTTCTAATCATCTAATTAACTCATCTCTCAGTATCAATTGAAATCGGATCTCACGCATTTTCTTTCGCTTTCAAAAAAAAAAAACAAAACTCACGGAGTTCTCCGTGTGGTAGTAGTAGGTGGTGAGAACCAAAAGGAGAGGGGGAAAAAAAAAAGGCCGAAACCTTAAACAGCTATCTCCCAATTTTCATAAGTTGTACTAGATTCTATGCTAGATAGTTAAGCAAATATTTAAATATTAAGTTCAGAATATAGACCGAATGCACGCATTCACACTGAACTGCAAACGCATTTTGAACTCATGCGCTCATTGTTTATATTTAGTATGCTTTACTCGTACTTTTACAAAAAGTTCAGTGTTTTTTAAAATACATAAATGCATAACTTCAGTATGACTTATAAATATGTACTTTCAGATAGTAGATATGGTGTTGTAAAAAAAATAAAATCAAATTGCAAATGAATTTTATTAAATCCGGATAGAAAAAATTATACAAGAATTAGTTGAAAAATGAGAGTACTTTGCTATCCCTCTAACCAACCCATTCTATTTTTCCATCCCTGCTCCGATGATGCTTCCTCTATGTAAACATGTATAGGGGTTAAAATAATTACGAAGTAATATTTAAGAAAAAAAAGAAATATTAAAAACCACTCCAAATATTATATGATGCTAGTTCAGGTTTATGACATGTCAAGAATATATAATTATATATATATTCTGCACGCTTAACTCGGAATGCTCTTTGGTGCATTATTTTACTCAGCATAATGCCACAAAAGATCCAAATAAGAACGCTTGCAACAACCCTTCTTCCCAAATAAGTAGACGCCATGCCAGTATGCATCCTTGCAAACTGCAAACAAACAAACCACAGTCATAGATAGAAAGAGGGACAAATATGGGTGGCATGAAACTATACGGGTCACCCATATCGACATGCACCGCACGAGTGCTCCTATGCTTGGAGGAGGTCGGAGCCAAGTATGAGCTGGTGCTGGTCAGCACGCTTACCGGCGAGCACACGAGTCCTGCTCACCTCGCTCGCAATGTGATGATCTTTTTGTTTTTATTCAAAAGAGTAATGTAGTAGATTAATTTCATACTGATAATTTTTCAAAAATGGATTAACCTGGTGAATCAAGCTATTATGATGGTAGGTTTATTTTTAGGATTTAATAAATATATTTTTTAAAATGCTTAAGACATATAAACATAAATAACACGATTCATTGCGTAGTAATTTCTAGAGAGTAACACAATGAAATCACATTTCCTTAGAAGATTATATTACACCTTAGACATATCAAATGCTAATTTTCTTTTTGAAATAAGAAATGAAAAGCAAGACAATATGTTATCCAACTGAAATAAAGAAGAGCGAGAAACAAAATCAGACGACTAAAATTATAAGTAAAATATAATGGCTGAATTTCTTTATCTATGTGTGTATATGTGAGTATGTATTATCAACTTGTAAGTCAGATTTGAATTATCCATGTACCATGTTCTATATGCCGAAATTCTATTTGCCTATCAATTCGACCAAAATCCCCTTGTTACTTTAGTTGTTTCTGCACATACTCGTTAACAAGACAAGTATCGTAGTAAAAAATTGAATTAGCATGAAGAAAATCAACAAACTTTTAATCAGTGAAATTAACTCTGATTTTGACGCAGCCATTTGGACAAATTCCTGCGCTCGAGGACGGTGATCTTGTGCTTTTTGGTGATATCCAACTTCTTTTCAATCTCTTTATTGTCTATGATTTACTTTTTCACTAAATTTGGTTAGGACTCGGGAGGTCCGAGTCCGATACTTGGTACTTTAAATAGTTGTGGAAACTAAGCAGAATTAGTAAACTGTGCAGTCATTTTTAAATTTTTTATTAAAAATGGATTATTTTAAAATTTCTTAATTAATTAAAGTTATTTATAATTTTTGCGGTGTGGAAATACCAAATTGAGTCGCTTTCTCAGGCCTGTGGCCTAAAGCCCTAGAGTAATATTTGGGTTTTGGGTTTTTGTAGTAATTTATCCGTTAACAAAATTAAGCTTAAATAGCCCACCACGTCTTGGTCCAAGATAGCCCAAAAATTTTATTACACCTCGACGCTCCTTTGGAATTTATTCCTGCAAAGTGTTAAAGAAATAGCTTTCTTATTTTTTTTTTAAAAAAAAAGAGAAATGTTTCTTATATTAAGTTGAGCCATGGTCAAATTGCTATCCATCTGAACTTCCAATTTCGATAATTATGCGCCCTGAATTATGTCACAATTAAACCTTCAACCAAAATTTCTTTTGATTCAAATTCAAAACATGTTATTGGCAGGCAAAAGATAAGTGACCTTGCAAAATTTTTGTTAATTTTTTTTAGTGAATACATGATTTGAAAACTAAACATTTTGTGTGTACTTTAAACTGGGAATATTTGCATTCCATTAGAATGACTTCTATTTTTTATTTTTATGTAATGCTGTACTGTCCTGTTCTTTGTTTTTTTTTTTTTATTTCTCAGTCATTCTATCCCTTAAAAGAATATTTGCCAGTCATTCTGAGAAGCAATCTCCACAAGAAGGAAAAATTATATATCAAAATTTACTGACATGAACCCACATTTACATGCCAGAATCACGCGCAATTTCAAGATATGTACTACGCAAGCACATAGCATCTGGTGTCGACCTTCTTAAAGAACAGAACTTTGCAGAATCAGCACTAGTTGATGTATGGCTAGAAGCAGAAGCTCAGCAATACAACCCAGCCATTCAACCTATAATCTTCCAATTCTTCGTTGTACCTAAAAAGCTTGGGGTTTCGCCTGATCAAGCAATCATTGACTCGAGCTTGGAAAAGTTAAAGAAGGTGCTTAAAGTGTACGTGGTACGTCTCTCCAAGTCCAAGTACCTGGGTGGGGATTTCTTCAGCTGGCTGATCTCAGCCATTTCCCCTATACCAAATATTTCATGGCTACACCTTATGCATCGGTCTTTGAATCGTACCCGCATGTTAAGGGTTGGTGGGATGATATTACATCAAGGCCGGCATTTAAGAAAGTGGCTGCTGTCATGCTCGGTTCTTAGTAAAATTAATTCTTAAGATGAATGAGATATATAATGATGGAACTGTTTTACTTTGTTTTTATTGTTGAATTGTTAAATTAATGGAAGTACTTGGATGTGCTTCTATTGCTCTAGTTTGACATGAATAAATGATAAGATATGTTGTGCCATGAGACTAAGAGTAAGCATCGGCTGGTATGTTAAGATCATTTGCTCCACTTTTAATTGATCTTTTACATTAAGAACAAATCCTGGAAGTGGACCAAATTAAATCTTTTGCTCCTATCCAACTGTTTGATGGTTTGTTAAAAATGATGTTGGATCGTTGAATTGAATAATCAACATATGTAAGAGAGTAAAACGACAGATTTTTTAATGACCAAAATGTTTTCCTAATGACCGATGGTGCATCAAAAAATTCGGACTGCTTTGATCATAGTGTGTTTTCGTATCTGTTATCTATAATAGCAAACCCAAGAAAAGAAACATTGCAGTATTAGCAATTATTTGCACAACCAGTTCCAGACTTCCATTACTGGTACGAATTTCCCCAAACAATAACTGCCAACAAAATGGAAAAGGAGTCAACGGTCTATAGTCAGATGATATTATTACGCTATTGATTTTTTAATACAGCTGCGCTAATATAAAGCAAACCTCATATTCTGGTCATCTATTGCGCATGTGTGGACTCTTGGTCGAAGCATTCCTAGAATTTGTTTTTTTTTTTTTTGTTTTTTTCCTCTCATTTTTTTTTTCTTATAATAACCTGTACATATTTTTTTCTTTTATTAACTAAATTGCCAGTGTGGTGATTGGCACCTGGCCTTCAAAAAGAAAAAAAAAAAAATAAAAAAAAAAAAATAAACCCAACCCAAAACTTCGTGTTATCATATTTAGGATAGATAAACAGCAACAATAATACCCCTGATCAGAAAATAATACTTATGCAACTTTTCCTACCTTTGCCATGCTTTGGGAGGCAGTTCCTTCAACAATATATATATGTACAGGCAGTTAAGAATATATATATATATATATAATTCTTTATTAAATAATTAATTATATAAAATTATAATAGTACGAAAATGATTGCAATTTATGTGACATGAGCAATCAAGAAATAGACTGTTTAGATTTTAATTAATTGGCGATGATAGACGGGACATCTTGGTCTATCGCATTCATTGACTACAATTGCAGTCTCATTGCCTCTGGGAAGTTCCACTTTCCTACTATTATCCACAAGGCACTTGAAGAATTTGCAATGCTGATGGGTACATCTGCAGATAAGGCCTTCATGATAAATCAATAACCGTAGCAGATTCAGTATCCAGAAGATATATGACGTCATTGCTGTCGCCATAGCTCACCATAACAATAAAAAAAAATCAAACTCCTCAACGCTGTTTATTATTCTTTTTTATAACAAAATATTTGTATAACATGATTTTACTTTTATTTTGATGTATCTATGGCCAATTTCATTTTTTTAGCATTTATTAAGTCTGTTTTAAAAATGTTTCTCTCATCTATATGAATAAAACAACCTAATATTTGTTTGAATTCGAGACCATGGCCATACTACTTTTGTGCAATTTTTATTGAACAAAAAAAATATAAAAAAGATATGGAAGTTTCCACAACCATTAGAGACTACTTTACTTTCGTTTTTCTCCGACACATTTCGGTCCTCGGACGAAGTTTAGAAATCAGCCATAGTATAAAATATATTAAATTTAATATCTAACATCATGGAAATGATCTATATTAGTGCACATATAATGTCTATTATAACGGTGATATTTGTATATGATTATATTGTTCATTAATGTATTATGAAATAGTATTCAAATTGAAAGAATTGATTGATACTCTTATGAGTCTTATCTATATATCTAACAACAAGTTAATTTAGAAATTAAGTTTTTTTATTTTAATCTATTTAGAATATTTTGAATAGTATTATTTAAAACTAAATTATTGACAAGTGATACCTCTTTATTGCTAGATATTTAATTTGCTTTTAGATAGAAAGTAAAGGTCTTACTATCATTTGTCTCATAACATAGTCTTAACTGTTTTGTGAGCGAATGGGACCCTTAACAACAGAGTTATTCAGAGCTGATTGCAAACTGTTTTGGCCTAAATTATATTAAAAATGAAAAATTAAAAATAATTTAAGGATGTATTGTAGAATATATAAATAGTTTATTTATCACATTTTATGGAAATTGATTCTTATTATTTGATAATGCCTCAAGAATAGACCAATTTGAATGACTAAAATGCATATATCCTGATAAATTAAAAAATATATTCTGAATTAGTATAAGTTCAAAAAAAAAATATTCTGAATTTGTAACGGAAATAATCATTAATACATGCTAATTATTTTCTTAAAATCTATTTCAGTACTCTTTTGTTCATTTCCCAGATTGTTACGATTTTAATCTTCTCGTTCTATACTTCTAGTCAATGGAAAGCGCATCTCTTTCTCTCTCTCACACACACACACACACACACACAATTGAAAAGCCTATCCCAAGGTTGACAATTAATAGGTGGAACAGAACCGTTAAACATTTTAATTATTGTTTCCTTTGGTAGGTGGGGACTCAGGATTCAGGACTGAGGATTCCTGCTTCAATACAGAAAATAAAACTGATTAATAAAGTTACTTATTTATTAATGACAATTAACAAAAGAAAAAAAAAAATCGGAGAAAATTTGCAAAGCTATACCTCAAGCACACTGTTCTAACTAAATTTTTTCTGTCTGATTTACAAAAAAAAAAAAAAAAAAAAAAATTCCGGTCAAAAAATAATTTTGTGTTCTAGGCTGGACGGTTGATATCAATATTCTATAAATTATTAAAAATTCTTTGCTATTTGTCAAATGTTTGTGTTTATAAGTTTTACTAGATTTACCCCGTTCAAACGGTTAAGAAAAATAATATTGTGTTCTATTATGGACGGCTGATTATAATAATATTCGGAATAACAAAAAAGAATTAATCAAAAAATGAGAATACCCGAGAACACCTTGCTACTTCCTAACTACCTCCTCCTGCCTTTTTATCCCGGATCCGATCCAATAGTGCTTTCTCATGTAGGTATAGATGTTGCGAGTAATTACAAAGTAATTTTAAGATAATTAGAAACCCACTACCTATCTATATGCTATTCAGGTTTCTCGACTAGATAAATCTCAAATGATACATGTATTTTACGCACATACTTGTTTCTTGATACATAATTAAACTCGGCTTGATGCCACAGTAAATCCAACTAAGAACGCTCCCAGCAGCCCTTCTTCCTCCATAAGTAGACAGTAGACACCACTATGGTCTATGCACATCCTTGGCAAAGTACAACCTAACAAACTACACTTACTACAGTCAGATAGAGAGAGATAGAGAGACATGGGTGGTGTGATATTATACGGGTCACCCATTTCGACATGCTCGGCTCGTGTGCTCCTGTGCCTGGAGGAGGTCGGAGCCGAGTATCAGCTGGTGCCGATCAGCATGCCGACCGGCGAGCACAAGAAGCCTGATCATCTTGCTCGCAATGTGAGCCTCTTTTTTTTTTTTTTTAATATCAAAGAGTTATGGTAGTTAATTAATTTGGTACTGATTAAAATTGTTTTTTTTTTTAATCCTTTTGAAGTAGGATTAATCTGTTGGGTCCCAATATTACGATCCGAAAAACAATAAAAATAATAAAAATATAAAAATTAGATAAGTTTTAATTAAAAAATGTCAGCACAAATAAATATATTTTTAAGAAGCTAAAAATATTTATTTATAAATAACATGACTAAATGGGGGTAGATATTGATGTAGAAGAGTTGTATAACTTTAAATTTTACATCGCACCTTAGATGTAGCAGATACATATCATTTTGACACAAGAATTGATTAAAATAAAAAAAAATGGAAGATATAAAATCAGATAGTTAATGGTATAAACAAATTAGCAAACATACCATTTTAGTCGGTAAATTGACTCTGATTTTGACCCTTGCAGCCATTTGGACAAATTCCTGCACTCGAAGATGGTGATCTTGTGCTTTTTGGTGAGATCCAACTTCTCTAATCTCTATTTCTATGATTTTCTTTCTAATTAAAATTTTGTTAGACATTGGGAGATTTTATACTTAGTGGAATCGACTCGGTTTGTCAGCCTCTGTGTCCTGGAGTAATACTTGGGCTTTGGTTTTATTGAACATAAAGTCATAAACATTGTCTGTGTTACTTGAATAATTACATTTCACTAGAGTAACATCTATGTTCATATGATATAAAATGAAAAGGTAGCCATTCCATTTTTAAGGGCATGTCGGTCATTTTCTCATAGAACTTTGAAGGTTTCACTGAAGTGAATTACATGTATTTATGTAATCCTACTGTCCTTTTTATCTCTGAGGTTTTCTGAGAAGTAATCTCCACAATAAGGTAAAATTATACATCAAAATTACTAACATGAACCAACAATTATGTCAGAATCTCGCGCAATTTCAAGATATGTACTCCGCAAGTACAAGGAATCCGGCACCGACCTTTTAAAAGAAGGCAACCTGGCAAAATCAGCAATGGTTGATGTATGGCTAGAAGCAGAATCCCAGCAGTACAATCCAGCCATTTCTCCTATAGTGTACCAAAGCCTATTTGTACCTAAAATGCGTGGCGGTACACCCGACCAAGCAATCATTGACGCAAGCTTGGAGAAGTTCAAAAAGGTGCTTGAAGTGTACGAGGCGCGTCTCTCCAAGTCCAAGTACCTGGCTGGAGATTTCTTCAGTTTTGCTGATCTCAGTCATTTCCCCTATACCAAATACCTCATGGTTACACCTTATGCTTCGGTGTTCGAATCATACCCACATGTTAAAGCATGGTGGAAGGATATTACTTCTAGGCCGGCATTTAAGAAGGTGTCCGCCGGCATGCTCGGTTCTTAGAAAAATTAATCTTGGGATGAATGATATATTTATAAATAAAATATGACGAGGGACGTAAATTGCCTTAGTTGGTAATTGCTTGTGTAGTTGTGTGTGAGTTGGTTTTTGTTCCTGTACTGGTATATTCATAAAAAAGCACTTGGATGTGCTTCTATTTCTCTAGTTTTAGTGTTTTGACGTGAATAAATGATATGTTGAGCCATGAGTGTAAGAACAAGTATCGTTTGGTAGTTTCTACAATTGCCACATCCAGTCTACATTTGCTCCATTGTTAATTGTTTTTTTTTTTTTTTTTTTTTATCTTAGAACAAATTTAAATGTGGATCAAATTTGAAATTTTTTAAATCTGAAATAGTTATACGAGCCACGTGGAAGTCTGGAACTGAATTTAATAAGTTAATCTCAGTAAACTTAAAATGGTAAAATTGGTTAGATTTAACCTTGCTGGCAATTGAATCTTGCAGCTTACAACCAGCTTCCACCTGTTGTTATTTATTTATTTTTTTGACATACTAGATAGCGGCTACCTAGTTAAAGGAGCATTAGGAGCTTCCACCTGTGGTTACTGTTAAGCAGAGATCATTTCACCCAGCTCAGTTCTTTTCTTTTCCCCCTTCTGAAACTATGTTCGATAAGGATTTAGACCCTCTCGCATTGCATGTTAGAACGGATGGTAGATATATTTTCAATATTCATGCTATTCCTTAAGATTAGTGTCAAACTTAAGGTACTTATTATTCGTAAACTTCGTAAAGATTGTTTAATTTATTTATTACCTATGTATAATTTACGAATTCGACACAATGGTACTGGCTGGCATTTTTTTTTTTTCTATGGTTTTTATGTAGAAATTGCTTTATAATTATGTTGTAAACTTGTAATTGTATTTGGTTAAGGCTTAAATAGTAAATACGCTGAATTTAGTCAATATGTTGCGGATCCAAAATTCGAATATGCCTTTTGGTGTATGAGTGTGGATCTACTAATTTAGTGAACTCACTGCTTATGTCATATTGGGAAAAAATAATAATAATTGATGTAGAGACATATTGACAAAAAAAAAAATGAATTTCATGCTTTAGATTTTAGAAAACACCGATATATTGTAAAAGTTGAAAATTTGCCCGTAGCATCAGAAAAATACTATCGTTGCTACCATAATTTATTTGAGTTTTTAATAATTTACCTGAATAATAATTTTCTTTGACGAGTTAATAATTCAACAGCTAATTTTTTATTGCACATACAACTGACAAAATTCCGGCGACCATCATTTCAGCGGTAATCCTGTGAACTTATGGTAGTATTTTAAGGTTCAATTTAAATATATTAGTGTGTATCTTTATGTACTTTTATGTCTTTATTTGTTTAAATACTTTGTTGGGTTTATCAGAGCACCGTTTATATTTTATATAATTCAGTTTAGATTCTTTATAATATAAAAGTCAAAATTTTGCTCCTCCTTAAAAAAAATGTATGCAATATTTATGTATTAATCTTGATAATAAAGGGGGAAAATGTAATGTAAAATAAGCATGAGAAATTATTGCCTGGCTACTCTTTTCTCAAAATTATGAGAAATTATTGCTTGGCTTGTTTGGTCTCCAGCTCCATTATTACATAGGGTTCAAACTTCAAACAGTCAAAAAGTTCCAGCCTGGGATCCTAGTCCTTGATTTGTACTTAAATTAATGCTGGCATATATTCTAAGAAAATCTCAAAAAATCAAGGATCAAATCGGCGTTCATCACGGTCTAGCGTGAGAGAAGAAAAATCCATTAAATAAGATTGGAGTTATCGCCATATCAAATTCAAGCACAAAAAATTCTTTAAAATACTGCTTTGATTCTCATTAAATATTCTAAAGTCTTGTATTATGGAAAAATAAATTGATCGGTCAATTAAACCCAAATCCTAGGTTGTATCGGCACGTCAACTATCAGTTTCTTCATTTTTTTTTCTTCCTTTAAAAACTGGCTTCTCTTACTCCTAAGAAATATTTTTATCAAGAGGTTATTAAAACTTGAGACCTGGTAATTACTTGAAAATGCGTCATCACGTACGTCTGCCTGGCTCGCATTTTTTTTAATACATGTAACTCTTGCTTGAATTATAAATATAAATTCATACCTGATATATATTCGATAGAAAATTATAAGAAACTTATACATAATTCACATTTTTTTTTTTTGCCATTTGTAGATATCCATAAGACTCACCCGTGATGCGATGTGGTTAATAGACAAGTCTGTAAACGTATCCTAAATGAAAAAGATTATTTTTCTTAAACTTTATCTTCAATTATGAAATGCAGACTATTAAATTATTTTTTTTTATCTTCTTCAATATCTCTACTCTTAAATTGCGTCAATTGAGAACAAAGTCGAGTTGTCTAAAAAAAAGTCAATTGAGAACAAAGTCAGGTAAGATGCGTTAAAATTCCTCTTTGGCGATTGCAAGTTATAAACACTCAGTACAATTTTTTCATCTATATATTTTTCAAATTAAGAAGATAAAAGTTCATTTGTTAATTGTTATTGAAGATAATGCATCAATCATCATCGATAATCTTCAAATAAAGCCACGATTTATATATTGCCTGCACCATACACGCACGATGACATAGCAAAATATTCCTACAATCCTACCTAACGGTTACTCAATAGATAGTCGTTAAAATTTGAAAATAAAAAAAATGTTGTCCATGTTAGACTTTTTTTATCCTTCACATTGCTCCACGCCACAATAAATCCACAATCTATCCTCACGGCTATTTCTTTGTGTATAAATTCCACCAGTTGTTCGTGCTGCTCAAATCACAAATTCGAGTCAGGAAGATTTAGAGAGAGCGAAAGACATGAGTTTGATCAAACTGTACGGGATGCCTATGGCAACATGCACGATGCGTGTGCTCCTGTGCCTGGAGGAGGTCGGAGCCAAGTATGAGTTGGTGCCGATCAGCATGCCGACCGGCGAGCACAAGAGCCCTGCTCACCTTGCTCGCAATGTAAGCTTTTCACATACTATACCACTTTTCAAGAGTTATGATGGGGGTAATATTTTATATATAGTACCGGAATGGTACGGGTTGGCATTATAATCTGTTCTGGTACCATCTGACATGTATTCATAAAGGAAAGGAAAATTATTTGGTCAGCAATACATCAAATAGATTAACTAATTGAATTTTGGTGTGTTTTAATTTTGTTTGGTGTTTAATTACAGCCATTTGGACAAATTCCTGCCCTTGAAGATGGTGATCTTACGCTTTTTGGTGAGTTTCTTCAATTTCTCTTTCAATTTCCTTTTGTGCAAACATTTTTCCATTTATATATTTTGTTAGAATATCATATGCCCTTATAATTTCGGGATCCAAGCATTTTGAGCTGCCGTGTTAGCATACACCCTGACTTGATTGTAGCGCCAATTGCATTCATCAGCCTTTTAATGCTACTGGGCTAAACTCAATTTGCAAATATTTTCTATTTTAATATTTTATCACAATAGCATATGCCTATACAACTTGGGGCTAGAAGCATATTATGGAGAATCGAATGGGAGTTTTATTTAATTAGTAGTACAAACTTTTAAAAAGAGACTTCTTACAAAACATCATTTATCCTAATTTAATTAATTTACCTTGTCACATTTAACCAACACACTAATTAACAGCAGTAAAAAGCTCTAGACCTAACACAGCCTAAGTCATTAACATACTGAGGGATGCGTAGGACACTATGCTTTATTATTGTGTTGATTTGTTTCTAAAATACAATTTTTTTCTTCTTAAAATTGTAACGATCAAGCCTGACAAAGCTAAAATCCAGACTTATCATATCTAAGCCAAAACTAACATGACCTATTTACCAGAATCACGTGCAATTGCAAGATATGTGCTGCGCAAGTTCAAGGGTCAAGGCCCCGACCTTTTGAAAGAAGGCAACTTGTCAGAATCGGCAATGGTTGATGTATGGCTGGATGTAGAAGCCCACCAATACAATCCCGCCATCTCTCCCATAGTGTACCAAAGCCTCATTCTGCCGAGAATGTATGGCGGTACTCCCGACCAATCAATCATCGACACAAACTTGGAGAAGTTGAAGAAGGTGCTTGATGTGTATGAGGCTCGTCTCTCTAAGTCGAAGTACCTGGCTGGGGATTTCTTCAGCCTGGCTGATCTGAGCCATTTCTCATATACAAAGTATTTTATGGCTACCCCTTATGCATCAGTATTCGACTCGTACCCGCATGTTAAGGCGTGGTGGGAGGATTTTACTTCAAGGCCAGCATTTAAAAAGGTCGCTGCCGGTATGGGGGGTCATCAGTGAAATTTGCAAGTATGATGGATACTGGAGTTAATTCACTGAATTTCCGAAGTATTTGGTGTTTGGTTTTAAATTTCTAGTTGGTATTTGGATATGACGCTCATGATCTTTTTTTTTTTAAAAAAAAAATTTTCTCCCTCTTTTGTATGTTTTTTTCCCAGAAATCGAAAGCACTTGAATGTGTCTATCACCCGATTTGACAAAAAATAAATAGTTATTGAATTGTTCAATGTTACTCAGGTCTTCTCTGTTGTTCCTTTTGTTTTTCTTTATTGCTTATTTTATAGGTTACTACGGATTTTTTTTTTTAATTGTCCTTTCTGACTTCATTGCCTCAAAATGTAAGTTACTCACTTCCCATCTTTACAGGGATCCAATTTGTTTACTTCAAGAGTGTTTTGATGCTAGAAAGGAAATTTGATCCTTTGTAATCGTTCCTTCAGGATTTTTCTTGAAATAGAATATAGACCTTTTGTTTAGAAATAAATTTGGTTATTTTGATTTTTTTTTTAAAAAAAAAGAAAGCAAGGTGCAATAACGAATTCGGCTATAAAATTACTTTCCACCATAATCTTTGCAAGCTAGATTTCTGCTTGCTTATTTTATACTAGGGAGGAAAAAAAAAGGACAATTTCAAATTGGGATTAACATGATTATTATCATCTACATTGATCATTTCTTTTCTGGCAATTTTTCAAGCAACTCTGGAATCACATCAAATAAATCAGCAACTAGACCATAATCAGCTACCTGCATAAAGCAGCAAATTACAGAAAGAGTGTTTGATAATTAGGCGATGAGACAAAATTTGGTTGTCAGAAGCATTTTTGCCAAGCTGGGTGAAAATGCATAAAGCATTTTCATTTTCGAACCCCCAACAGGTCCACCACCCCAAGCTGGCAGCATGTTAATTCTGTGCTTCTAAGCACAAATCTAAATACAAACCCTTTACATAATTTTCTTGAGGTGTGTAATCCCGTGTATATTTGAATCTGTTCAGAGTTAACATTTGTGGACCATAATGCAAAACTACAGTGTCATGCTATTTTTCGTTGAAAATCCGGTAGTGAAAATGCTCAAGGGACTGTTAAAGCCTTCTTACGCGATAGTTTTATAACAGAAAGTGCTTCTCAAATTTTTTTTTTTAAAAAAGTTCTTTAATTTGAATATGCACTGTAACATGGAGGAAACAGGTAAATTATGAAACTAATTGACATGTAATGTCCTCTATCAAATTTATAAAAGTGAGTTGCCCAAACTGTCCTGACCATGGTAGGATATACAGTGCAGGGATTATAGCATTATGGAATATTTTAATTTGTTTGAAGTACCAGTGATAACATCATTTTTACTTGTTCATATCATTAACTATTTTGAGGTTGTCACACAATCTGAGCAATTTAAACCTGTATTTTGAAAAAAATCATCATACTTCGTGCAGGTATCTAAGGAAGCCCCCTTTTTGCCTCCAATTCATTAAAAGAGAAAGAAATGACAGGGACAACATTGTGAACAATTTTTCTAAAAAAAAAAATTAAAATGAACTAAAGAATGATACCTGAAATATGGGGGCGTCAGAATCTTTATTTACAGCCACAATAACCTTAGAGTCTCTCATGCCAGCCAGGTGTTGTATGGCTCCTGAAACTCCAAATGCAATATATAGCTCTGGAGCAACTATCTTGCCAGTTTGACCAACCTGACGTGAAATTTACAGCTTTTAGTGAAGAGAGAGAGAGAGAGAGAAAGAGAGAGGAAATTCAAATGTTGCAGTGTTACCTGGAGATCATTTGGTACAAATCCAGCATCAACAGCAGCCCTAGTGGCACCAACTGTTTGACGATAGAAAAGAACAAAAGTTTTATAGCACATAGAAATTACTTCATCCAAAAGCTAGACAAAAATCCTGGCAGGCATGGGAACTGGTACCAACAGGGCTTTTTAATTCAACATGTCATTGCATTGACAGAGAATGTAACATACTGAAATGTACCTGCTGCACCAAGTTTCTCGGCAAGCTTTTCCAGCAATTTGAAGTTCTCTGCGCTTTTCAAAGCACGTCCTCCTGTAACCACCACACGTGCATTTCCCAAGTCGGGTCGTTCAGAATCTTGTGAGCTAAGGCCCAACCACTTTGATTTCCCAACAATTTCTTTAAAATATATAAAAATAACAAATCAATAAAAAAAATAAGTACACGTGCATACTTGCATAAATAGTTAAATACAATGGAAAAATTGAGGGGGTACAAAGTTTGTTTGCGCTGGTTTGGATTCAAGACAGTTAATAGGCAAATTCCTTTTTTCACTCTGTCCTCTCTCATGCAAGGCTGAGGATTACTACCAGTATTCCACATGTACTGTACTGTACACGATCAAAGCAGTTGAGAGTAGCGAAGCAACTTGTGGGAAGATTTGCCATGTTATAAAACAAATTATTGGCGAAAAGATTTTACCTTGGTTCAGAGGAGAAATGTCAATCTGGTTGATAGTTGCAGGATTTGTTTTTGTAGCATCTGGATTTGCTGAAACTGGGAAAGAAGTTGATCTTACTGTCATCATGCATGGAGATTGTCCAGTATATCGCACCGTGCACAAAGCATTTCCAGCATATATTGGCCTGAAATATCAATTTAATCGATAATTTAAGGGGAATCAAACAATTCTTTCCTGTGCACCCCTGTAAAAGATATTTTCTGTTTCTTGCTTAAACTTCGAAACAAAGAGAAGTTTCAGAAAATGTAAAGTGTTTTCATCAGTAGATTCAAGAGATAAGTAGATCTTTTCATGCTTTTATAGAAATGTGCACACATTACCTCTTGTTTCTTAGGAGTACATATAATATTTTAAAGGAAAGCGTTACATTGACAATCATTTTACTTGACAACCGTGACAGCCGACAAAATGGTTATCAAAATAAAAGAGTAAATTATAGGCATCTTCTCTATAGTTAACATAGGTTGTGTAACAAATTTGATTTCAATTTGATAATCACTTGGTCATCAATCAGCTGATAAAACTGAACATTTATTTATACCAAATTAGTTTTCAAATTGCACCGGATTTGATACCAAATTTAACTAAACTATAAAATAACACTTGTATTTTACTTTTCTAATAGATACTGCATGATTGATTTGTAGTGGTAGTCAACAACCGAGTCTATTTTAAAATCTGCCAAGGACTTGTAAGAAAACAAGACTAAATTGAACATATTTGATTCATCCTTAAACTAGAAATTAGACAGGTAAAATATATCTTAAAAGCAAGTGCTTTCAGGAAAGAAGGTTAGGCCAGTAGAGAAAGAAAGCTCATTTTATGATCTTTTTTAACTCTTTTCTGTATTGGAAAATCCAACCTGACAAAGAGGTGAGGCTCAGATATCTGAATAACATCTGTGATTGGTGAAACATCTAACAGAGCGGCAGCACGTGGTAGAATATTCTTCCCAAAAGAAGTTGAGGCCGCCATTATATGACTATAACTGCCCTTCTGGTGTACCATTTTAATAATCTCACCCCAAGATTCTGCCATTGGATGCTCCAGTTCTTCCGCCTCGGCAACAAGAACCTGACAGACACTAAAATTAGAACAACAACATCATACTTTTATCAACTCTAATTCTGGGCTGTAGAGTAGAATCTTTTTCTAAAGAAAATATCCTTGTAATATTACAGAATTGGTTTGGCCTATTCTGTTTCTTTAAAATAGGGAAATTATTTTTAATAAGAAGGTTAGGTAATAAATCAAAAGTTCCAAAAAGATAAATATTATTTGTATTGTAATTGTCATCAGAACCTTTAACTAAATCAAACAAGGCAATTCTTAAAGTACAAATGTACTTCAAACTTATCTGGTAAAGCCTATATGGTCAGACACTCGGACCTAACTTTCTGGGAAATTGATAAGATTAGAAAATAAAAAGACAATGTAAGCACAAGGACTCTCCAAGTGTATTACTAGCACATATACCATATTATTGAGGAACTTAAACTAATTCAGTACTGTAAGGAAAAAAAGAGAAGGGAGAAAGAATTTAATGCATTTTGCATTTACTGATAATGTAGGAAGCATCTTAGCAAATTTTCCTTCTTTAGTTGTTGTTTTGCTCTTATTTCAGTTTCCTCCCTAACGATTGTTTAGGTAATTTAATGTTACCTAATTATTCTTCTAATTCCTTGTTTATTAACCTGGGTGTCTTCCATTAATTATTATAGAGAATAATGTCTTCCACAGAAAATCACAGAATGTGTGAAACTAACAGAATAATGGGGATAAAATAATTTTTCACTTATTTGAGTGAAGTTCACTCATGAAACAGAAAATATCAGCATATCACATATTATCCACCAAAAAGAATGACCACACTAACATAGTATGGATACGTATCAGAGAAGTCGATTGATATTAAATTAGTTCTCAGTCTGTTGATTCATGAATCATAAGCAGTGGTTCTGTAGGATTACAATGGAAATACATCTTTTCTTGTACCTCTGAAACTAAGGGATGGCATGTTGCTGCATGTTGAGCAGCCTTTTCAACTGATGACCCAGAACCTGCCAACAGAACTGAAATTGAATTTTCTTTTGACACAGCTTCAGCTGCGGTAAGCGCACTTAGAGAAGACGGTTTTACAAATCCACCCTCATGTTCTGCTACAATTAGAGTGCTTATCTGAAAATGATACATGTAATTAGCTCCATCAGCAATAATGCATCTAACATTAACCAAGACAAGGAAAGACAAAATTGAAGTAAGAAAAATTATAACCAATACAGATATGATATTCACTTGCAACAAGAATGATGCGTAACTGGTCTATGTTTAATGCAATATAATTCTTCTTCAATCTTCAGAGAGACATGTCACAGTGACACTTCATGTTTCTTTTAATTCGTTGTGCACAAGATCAAAATACTACTAAAAGATAATTGCACTACAATATCTATGACATTTTACTTGATCCATTCATCTTATGAACTTAATTTTGTGCAAACCAACTTTAAAAAAAAGCTTTGAATTATTAAGCGTACGTAATACTTAATCAGACAATAATTAAAAATTAAACATTCCTACCAATTTAGAGATGCCACAACGACACTGAATTGTACTTAAATAGCCAAATGAAAGGTAAGGAAGGATAAACAACGGAGATTATATCAACCTACAACAGATTATGGTAATAAAAAGGAGAAAGAAGAGGGAATTGGGAAATGGGAGCTTACGAAACGACATATGGATTGCGAGAAGGGAGCGAAGCAAGGCGATGAGCTCTTTCGCACTGCTCTCAGAGCTGCAATTGCTGCCATCTCTCTCTCTCTCTCTCTTCTCCTTCCCGTCTCTTCTTCACTCTTCAGCGAGGATGCCTCGGTTCCTCTGTGGCAATCTCTCTTAATGTTTTCTGTGTGTCAGGCTTCTTCTATACGAAGTTCTCGCGACTAGAGTTCCTGCTATAAGGTGGAGAGTGGACACTAGGAACCAGGAAATAAAACACAGCATTTGCACATTTCGTTCTAAATTTTAAATTGTTTATTATATAAATTTCTGTAATTATAAATGAATTATTCAAATTATGTAAACAGATTATTTTATTTATTAAACAAAATACAAACTCTACCTTTATTCAGATACTTCTTTAATTTCAGTATATTTTAAATCTGTCTTATCTAAAATTAATTGTCATATTTCTAACATGGCACTAATAGTGACTAAATTATTTTAAAAAATCATTACTGGTTACTGCGCCAGATTGATATAGTCTGCTCGTGATGAGGCTGTGAATCAAGCTGTTCTTAATTCGAGAGAGATCAAAAAGTACGAAAGCAATTCTCCAGAACTACAAATTCAATACATGATTTTATTACTAAAAATAGGGGAACTACAAATTCAATTAATACATGATTTTATTACTAAAAATAGGGTGCGTCTGGATTATTTGAGAGTAACTTTCAGATTAGTTATTTGAAAAAAATTATTTCTAAATGATTAAAAATATTTTTTTTAGATTAATAATATTATTTTTAAGTGGTCGTAAATCTAAAATAATTTTTTTTATTTGGGAAAATAATTTTAATCCGAGTGCGTTTGAAAAAAAATAACCTGAAATAAAAAGGAACCAAACGTATTTGAATTAACAATTTATTTGGAATTTGGAACCACTTAAAAATTATTCTCAACAATATAGAAATAATTTTTTTTATTTTAAATAACTACTTCTAATTTTATCTTCAAACGATCCACATGCAAGTTTATAAGTGGATACAATACGAATTGTTAACCATATTGTATATATGTCATAATGTCAACGTGGTATAAGCACGAGTGGGGACGCGATTATTAACACAACCTGCGAACAGATAAGATCATACACCTGTGAACAGATAGATGGAAGTTCTATTACGATAAGGAACTTGATGTTTATGCAAATCAACAACATAAAAGAATTAGATCCAATAAATTTTAAATAGCACGAGTTGATTACTTGTTCATATTCTTCTATTTATCAAGACGAGGTTGTTAAATGTTTACACCTTTTTACTCATATCAGTCGGGACACGAAATGGATTGTGTGTTTCGTTAATTAGATGTATTGGTTGAAGCATAAATTGGATTTTGTCTATGCATTTTCTTTTATAACTAGTCGCAGTGCCCACCCAACGTGTGGGCGAATTTAATATGTTAAAATAAAATTTTATTTGATAAGAATATATCGTCCATTTTCAATATTTAATGTCAACGTTCTCTTAATCGATATCGAAAATTGCAGCAATATTATTTGACATGGATATGTTGTCCACCCAATGTGTGAGCAAACTTCAATATTCGAAAAATATTATTCTAAAATAGATATTTCATTTTCTTATTGATCTCTATGTTTTTTTTTTTTAGTATAGTTTCTTTAGAATTATTTGATGACAATTTCTTTATAACCATATCATGCCTACTTTATACACAAGTATATATGAATAAATTATAATGACTGTTACTAATTTCTAACATAGATAATTCATTTGATCTCTATTTTTTTTCCTTTTTTTTTAGTTTAGTTTCTTTAGAATCATTTGATGACAATTACTTTATAACCATATCATGTCTATTTTAAACACAAGTATATATGAATAAATTATAATGACTGTTAGTAATTTCTCTATTTTAGATACATTTATCAAATTTATCTTGAGAGACTCCTTTAACAAAGGTGCATGGAAGAAGCTCCTTTAACAAAGTATCTGCGTGGAAGAAGGCAAACTTAGTCCTACTAAATAAAAACAAAAGTCAAAATACAACAGAGAATAAATAATTTGATGAAAGTGAATGTTTATGTTTTTTTTAAAGTCAAAACGAATATTTATTAATAACAATTTCGCATAAAAGTATATGAGATATTTGAAGAAATGACTTTAAATTCAACCCTTGATCAAATACTGCAAAAGCTATGAATAATCACAAATCAATTTTAAATTCAACACGTTCAAACTTAAATAAATAAAATTACAAATAATATCTATAATCAATAATAAGGAAGAAGCTTCATATATACAATTGCCTAAATTCCCATTATCCTATATCTAATTCATTACTGAGCCTTCTAAAATTCAAGCAAGATATAGGCCCAAAATGCCACTTGAAATAATCAATTTTAATAATAAAATTAATGAAATCACAAAGAAAAATAAAATTAGAAAAATGTACTTTTCTTAACTCTTAATTTTACTTAAATAGTTGCTACAGACAAGCGCAACCTGTATGTGTATTCCTAATAAACAAACACATTAGAAGATATTGGAACTTTGGAAGATAAGTTAACGCGGATATATATGATTTCTCATAGGCATTTTCATCAAAGAATTTGTGAGTGCCAAGGATAAAGTAACAAATATATGCGGCCATTAGTAAATTGAGTTATACAAGAGGAGAAAACAAATAGATCTAATTGTACTGGCATGTGCAAGTACCAATATGTACCGGAATAAAAGAACTGAGAAAATAGGAGGACAAATATGCATCAGTTCCAATCGTAGCAGTACTGATATAGTATGATACCAAAGGAATAAAAAACAGATCAAATAAGAGGAGAAAACAATGGATAATAGACAGATCGTTACAACCAAATCAAATAAAAAGAGAGAGAGAACATAGCAATGTACCAAATGAAGATTGATTTATTACCTTGAATTAATCTTTGAACCTCACTTCTGATATGCTTTATTTTATCTCAGTAAATTCTTCTAGCCCAGTTCTGCCACAAACCAAAAATATAGCAATTAAATTAATTTCTGCCCCAAAACTAAGAAATATCATAAGTATAAGAAACACGATCTGGTACAGTCAGGTACGGGTTTGGTATCAGTTAGTATCAATATGGTTAACATCAATTTTCCGCAAAAAAAGGAGACCTCAAGAGAGTGACAACTGAAAAGAGAAAAATAAATATAGAAATAGTACTCATCTACGAAGAAGAAGATTTAAAAAATAACACAATTGTTACATGATACAAGTTATGCTTCTTTCGAATGAGCTAAGAAATTTAATTGAAAGAAATAACTAATTTAACCTGTGTTGATAATCTTAATTTAGTTTTTTTTTTAAAAAAAGATAATTTGAAGTTCTTTTGCCAAAATTTAATCAACAATTATCATAGAAGATAATATCTAAAATAGATATTAAATGCAATTAACATAGAAGATATATCGATGAAATTATACCCCCATAAGTAATTATCAGGGAAAGAGAGTCGATTTCTCCATTTATAAAAGCAAACTAACTGCTTGAAATGGCTAACCTTATCTCTTCTTTTCATCTAGTAGTAGGATAATTCCTTTCCCTTTCCTACATAACTGATAAGCAACAGATTTTCATGGATCTCTTTGATTAACAGTAGGGAAAAGATTTTACAAATTTACACAAACCTTACAATGCTCTTTTACTTTCTTTTTATATTTTTGTTTCCTTTTTTTTTTTTTACAGAAAACTGTAACCAAATAAGTATATTTTAAATCGTTTTTTCTTGTCTGTTGATACATATATACCATGAGAGGAAGGGGTTGGTGGAGGAGGGCCTGGGGTGATGTGGGTAGTTGACGGAGGAGGGGCAGGTGTGATGTGGGCAGTTGGCAGAGAGACAGAGATTCACCACAAAAAGAGAACTAGAAGGATAGGGGTGGAGACGGCGCCGGCAGCGATGTATCATGTATCGGAGGAGAGAGGAAAGAGAGGCGGTCAGGCGGCAATATTTTATTCTTCCTTCTGTCATCGACGAGAGAGAAGAGAGGAGAGAAGAGAGGCAACCAAGGAAAGAGGAGAAAGAAATTAAATTGCTGATGGATCAGATCGATGGAAAAAAAATTGAACGGCTCGGATTTTCGCAAATACTGCGGTCCCATGGGATTTAATTAATAAAAATACTTTAGATTTAGATTGTAATGACTTGCAACTTGCCAGGAAGCTTGCTTCCTACATACAAGCTGGCAGCCAGCTACGAGAACCTGATGGCAATTAATTGTTTTGTCTTAATTAATTTTAATTAAGATATTGTATGAAAGGAGAAATCCTTGTATTCTCATTCTCAAATGATAGTGGAGAGAAGGATTTTGCAATCTGTTTTTCTAATTTTTCCCTTATCTTAAAAAAATAATTCACAAAATTATCTAATCTACAAGAACGAAATCTTTTTATGCTTAATTTCTTTAGTTTAGGTTTGTCTCATTCTTTCTAGTTGACTTTTGGTTTCTATTGGAAAAATTCTAACAAAGTAAGATGATTGCCGCCCTTGAAAGAAAAGTAAATTAAAATAAACTAACACATAAATTTGGATCATTCTTTATATATATAGAACTAGCTGCCTGTCGCAACACACAAGAAAGAGGAAAAGAGCAAAGGAATTTCAGCACATCTCCCCAAATCCTATTCAAGATTTGTCATCTTATTAGCAAAAATGGTTAGTGTCACTATAACAATTTCCTTAACCCCCCCACCCCCCCACCCCAAAACCAAACAAACCCAAATATTAGTACCCAAGGGTACGAGTTTTTCATATTGTCAATTTTGCTTCATTTTTGAAGACCGATTTATTTGATTATATCCAACACATGATTCCTCTCTAAATTAAATTAAACCAATTTGTCCTTTGCAAGGTTTTGTCAAAAAATCCATCGTTATTACTTTCAAGATTTTAGATATATATTGAGATCAAAATCCAACTGACCACATCTTCCCAGTATTCTTCTTCTTCTTTTTTTTTATTAGAAAATAGTGAACTATCATCATCTCATAAAGCAAAGAAATAATATACAATGATAAATTATATATGCTATTTTTTTTTTATTAGGACGCTGGTGATGATGCTACTAAGAATGCAGCTGCTCCTACTCATGATGCAGCTGCTGCTACTCGTGATGCAAATCCTCCATCAAAAGATAATCCAAAGGTTGATAGCATTCCTTTCAATTTCATATTTCAAACAACAGACAAATAACTTGGTCACCGCATAAAAATTATATATGACATCTAACTTCGTCATGAAAATACCGTGTTTCCTTATTCATTAACATGATCGTAAGCGATCGTTGCTGAATTTGTTAATTTTCCGGTTTTGGCCAGGTTGAGATTTCTGAACGCAAAGTCATCGATCTCGGTGTTGCTAGGGTACGTATTAGACAATAATTAGCTCTGTCTAATTAAAGTTGACAAATACAGTCTCTCAACAAATACTTCATTTTGTCTAATTGATTCTACATGCTTTTGTTGCAGGCAAGGATGCCAGGCGACCCCCCGGATTCCACGGTTCAGAGCTTTTGAAACTTAAATTTCGACATATGAGCTTCAAACGTCACCAACAGCTTTGTGCTTCACAAAGCACCTAAGAGCATTTTTATGTACTAAATATTTATTCCATATTTGTTCATCTATACTATGTGATCATTTTGTGTTAACATGTTTCATGTAATGAGTACTTATATATGTACACTCGTGGTCAAAGCTTTTTTAAGGAATAAAGTTTTTATTTTAATAAATTTTAGTGTAATTAAATATCTTTTTTTTTTGGCAATTAGATTAATTAATTGGCACTATTGAGGGCAGGCGCACGATTTTGATGTAGACAGTCAGAGACTCGAAAAGCGATTCAAAACCTAATCCAAAACAGCTCTTAGTTTTTTGTTGTTTCTCCACAAAATTGAATAAAAATAAGAAGAAGGGAAGGTACATTCGCATATATGCACTTATTTTATGGGCAATTTGGCTGAGTTGCCTTTTTGTTTATGAATCGTGTTGTGTACGTGGGTTGCTTAGTTATCATCGCCCAATATAAAACCTTTATGGCTTTATCTGAAAAAAAGGACTTAGAGGTCTTAGTTGAACTTAAATAATGACATCTTGTGCTCAATTCAGTCATGCTCGATTTTATTTCATCTCATTGACACAAAATCAATTAGAGCTTTTTTTTTTTTTAAGTTAAAACCCGTAGGTTAAAATCAGTTAGAGTTGGTTCCGTTCCGTGGCAAGTGGACCTTTTTAAAGGAGTATTACTTTCTGGTAGCGAAAGAATTACAGGAACTCAGGAAGTAACATCTAAGGCAAGTTGACTTCATCACAGGTGGATTCCTTCTGTTATATAGAAATCAACAGTAAATTAGATTGTACAAATTAAGGGAGATTTTATTGTACATTTAATAATTATTTAACATTCAGTTTTTATTGTATATATCTGTTTATGAACCGTTAAGATTAAAGAACATTATAGTTATTTGCTCACAACAACACAATTTAAATTTATGCTACTGCAAAACTTGTTAATAGGAGTACCGTCTTTTTTAAGAAAGTTAATAGGAGTACCGTCACTGTTAAATTGTTATTAATTAGATAAACACCATTGTAAAATTATTAAATTTATTTTTATGCCATTAATTTCTCTAAAGTCAAGAGTAAACTAGAAATATACCTCTCAATCAGTCACCATTTTAAAATATTTTCAAAATAACCTCATTAAATTATGCCAAAAAGAGGGAAATAACATGGAATAGAGAGGGGGAAAAAGTGCTTTTGCAATAGCATAATCAATTTTTATTGATTTCGTACTGGCTTAAAATAAATTATTCTCATTGCGATGGCATATATCAAATTTTGATGTTTTTCAGCAGCATATTCAGAAAGACAGAATTATCATTTCAATTGGCTGATGGCATAAGATTAATTTTCATTATCTTGTAGTGACACTGAAGTAATTTGTGTTTAATAATAATAGAATATCTCTAATTTTTAACATTTATGGTGGCCATCTGCCCGGCATCTGGATCCTCTGGTTGACGGATTAAAAACGACCGGGTGGTCGGCGTCTGATCTGAACCGTCCGATTTAATCTCAACAGTTTATTTTTTTCGGACCTATCAATTCTGGTATTATGCACAGGACATCCTTAACCGTTGAGATTAAATCACACAACCCGAATTGATCTAACCACCTGGTCTGCCGACGCACACAACCCGAATTGATCTAACCACCTGGTCTGCCGACCGGAGGATATCGTTTCCATCTGCCCGCGCACTGATAGCCAGTGCTTATGGGTTATGGGCTTATGGCATTTCATTGCAAATATGGGGCTGGAATGCCTGTTTATATTCTCTAGCCCAAAAAAAAAATATAAGTAACATTTTTATATTATTTTACTTTCTTATAGTAAGGCTCGGATGTAAGAAAATTTATTTTAATGCTAGACACGGAGTAAATACACTAAACCAATATATATTTGTATCAAAATTCACCTATTTATTTGCAAAAAAAGTTGGCCTAATATATTTTAGTTGGCAGAAAATAATTCTAAGAGACACAAATTCTCCTACAGGTAATATTCCCAAAAAAAAAAAAAAAAAAAAAAAAAGATATAGCTTTCGTAGTACCCTTCGAACGGTTGTTGGGCTTCTCCACCACCGATGCTGCGTCTTACTCAAAACTCGCTGGCTGAGGTACAGTAGAAAACTACAGAACCTAGCCTCGTCCTGACAAACGGGCCCCGCATGCAATTACAATAATTAGCGAAAAGGAAAAGCAGGCATGCTCGCTCGCTGTCAGTGATATCACCCACGCTATGCTACAGAGACTTCTGACACTGCTTTACTAGAAAAATCGTACCAAAAAAAAGACTAAAAAGACCATTGTCGCCGCTTCTAAAATCTAAACACACTCAAAACGCGACTGAACTAAACGCCTCTTTTTAATTAATTAATTAATTGTTCTCCATTTCTCTCCTTCTCCACGCAATACCTTCCTTCTAACCTCCGATCAAGCATTTTATCGAACAGATTCGGCGCATCTCTCCGCGTGAGTGAGAGAGATGAGCGACGAGAAATCGAGCTGGTTCATCTATGGTTTCGTTGCGAGAGGTACAGTTGTGCTCGCTGAGTACACTGAGTACACTGGAAATTTCGCGGCGATTGCTGCTCGATGCCTCGATAAATTGCCTTCTTCCAACAATCGATTCACCTATGCTTGTGATGGCCACACCTTCAATTTCCTTGTCAATGATGGCTATGGTATGTTCAAATCCTGCATTTTTGTTTTTGTATCTTTAAAGTTTATTTGTTTGGTGTGTGTTTGTGTGAAAAGGTATTGAGTTGATTGATTGTTCTTTAGTTCCCATTGTGGTAGGTATTAGATCCGAGGCTTTTCTTCGGATCTCACATTGTGGGTATAAATGGTTGTTACTTGAATTGGATTAGCAGCTAAATTTTAACCTGGTTAATTCTAGAAATGGAATGTATATTTTTCCGATAGTTCAAATAGTGATTTTTTTAGTGGGGTGGTACTTCAGATCTCGGTGAGCTCACCCACACCCAATTTGGATTAATACTTGAATGATTATTTTAGTTGATGAAAGCTTCAACAAAAAAGTATATCAATAGTTTGTTACTAGGACCTTAGAACTTTCACATTTTTTTTGCTGAGTTCATCTTTTGATATTTAAGCAATTGAGAATTGTCATTTGTGACAGCAGTGTAGGTTAACTTTTGTGTACTGGTACCTAGTTTTGTTGGAATACGATTGATGTGTTTGATGACTAGTGTGAAAATGCATGTGAGGCTGGTGTCTTTTGTAGCCCTTCTACTGGTACACAGGCATGCTGAGCATGCAAGTTGTTACCAAAAGATACAGGCTGATGAAGATTAGGAAGGCTGATACATATATCTCATCTGGGTTTGTAGTTGCAATTCTTGTTTTAATTAACTAAGGCTGTGTAATTATCAGATAACACATTGGTACTTTAAAAAGAAAAAGAAAAAAAAAAAAAAAACAAGTTACAATAAGAAAATATTGTAGTCAGTTTATTTGGTGCCAAATAATCAGTTGGTAGGTATAGGTCATGGTACCAAGACTTGGGATGATATCCAGAGTGGGCCCTTAGGTTTTGTGACTTTCCTGACTTTGTAGGTCAACCAGTTGTCATTTCATAATTAATAATATAACTGTTACAGTTAATTGCATCACCTTATTGTTGACTGCATTTGTAGCTTATTGTGTGGTTGCAAAGGAATCTGCTCCAAAGCATGTCTCTGTTGCATTTCTAGAACGAGTTGAAGCCGACTTTAAAAAGAGATATGGTGGTGGCAAGGCCGACACAGCACTTCCTAAGAGCCTCAATAAAGAATTTGGGTAAATGGATCCTCCGATGACCTATTTAAGCCCATTCTGGTGTTTATCATGTCAGTGTGGTTGCAAAATTGTCTGAATTGGTCCCCCCCCCCCCCCCCCCCCCCCTAACCAACCAACATTGTTTGGTTACCTTATTTTGATCGTAACTTGACACAAGACATACTAAACTGAGGGGATTTACACAAAGTTGGGTTAGGTTGAGGCTTCTTAAGCCAACTTTTTGTTAGTATGAGCCAGGTGTTACTCAAAACAATGCAGTATTCTGGAGTCCTATTGTTTGTACTTTTGAAATTGGCTCTGCCATTATTACATATAACTGTTCTTGGATATTTTTGCCCCTTGATGGGAAATTTGTTATAGGCCGGTATTGAAGGAGCACATGCAATATATAATTGAGCATGCTGATGAGATAGAGAAGCTTATAAAAGTGAAGGCTCAAGTTTCAGAAGTCAAAAGCATCATGTTGGACAATATAGAAAAGGTGAGCGTGAGTCACACTAAACATAGGCATCCAAAGTTGTTGGGCTCTGGGCCTTCTGTCAAAAAAGGAAAAGGAGGAAGAAGAAAATATTAACCCACACCTGACATATTAACATATGTTAATTTTACCATCACAACAATATTCTATAGCAAAGATTAGTGTTACCATAAACACAGGTTATCCAGTATTAATATGTACCAGTTTGTTACGTACCAGTCTGATGTCATACCAGTGTGCCATTATAAAAATAGTACCTGGAAGTTGAATGGGGCATCTCCGTTTCTTTTGTAACCAAAATGTGATTGCTGAATTTTTTTTGGGACTATGGATAGAGGTGAGAAGCTTCGAGATCTTGAAGATAAGACTACTGACCTACGCAACCAGGTATTGATTCTATATGAATTCAAAGGAATACTATGTTGCTTTGTTTTTTGAAAGCAAGTACTTGCTCTTTAACAGCTTAAATCAGGTTTGAATAATTTTTAATAGTTGATTCAAAATATGAAGACTCTGAAAATAGGTTTTTGGCTTAACCAAAGAGGCAATGACCAATTGTGACTGGAAAACTTTAAGCACTGATAAAAATATGAAACATAGCCATTCTCTCATTTATGTTTACTTAGCACAGATAAGAAAGATGGGAAAAAAAAAACTTTTAGTAACCTAATGCTTTCAGTTTAAAACATTATATTTTGTCTATGTTGACATCAAAGAATAGAAAACCAAAGCCCAAAAGAAGAAAAAATCCTATTTAAGATGATCAGAATTAAGCCTCAAGTGACAAGCCCAAATCGAGTTTTTTATCTTTCTGCAGTTCAATTCTTAATTTATACTATCTTTAATTGAGGATGAAGGGGGGTTTTGGCAGCTGACGTCACCCAATGAACAGTGTTCATGTGGCTTTTGTTCCGTCTGATTTCCATTGGATGGATGGGATGTTGCCGCATTTGGGATCTGATTTTTGGTGTGGCGTATAGTGAAACGGGTTAGAATGCATTGAAAATGACCCGACTGCTAAAATTACGGGGATTGTTACTCGATGATGTTCGTATATTGGTCTTTTTACAGCGCGTGTGGGTCCCACCTTGGGTCCCACTTAGAAGTTGACACGATGTAATATTTGTATGAGTTTGGTGTATGAAAATAGTACATGGACTATTCTACTGGGTTGCTTAGCTGTTAATTTTGTCTACAATGGTTCATAGTCTTAAAATGTGTCGTGGGTCTATAAGAGTTGCTTGTATTGTCTCTTCTGTACATATTTTGGTAGTATTAGTTTACGTAATAAATGTTTGTCTTTAACATTATGTTTGTAGATCAGCTGTTTCAATTCTTCAGGATGAGCCCGGAGCATCGTGGACCATGCTGGGGAATCGTGGGACAGCTTATTTAATCGTTTTCTATAGTGCTGGAGCACGTAGTTCTTATAGAAAATAGAAGAAGAAAAGTACAATTTGAGTTCCTCAACATGTGGATAGAATCATATGTTTTCTATATAAGACCCCCTTTTCTTACTGCTTTCGTTGTTTCTTTCATTTCGCCAGCTCCAAATTTTTTTTCCTTTTTTTCTTGATCCCTTTGATTCTTTTTTCAATTTCTTCTTATAATAAAAAAAAACTTTCCTTTTCGATTCTCCAACGAACGAGACCTAATTAGATGCATCTGATATTACGGTTTCGATAGAAATCATGAAGGAAAACAGAGCCAAGTAGAAAGCAAAGAAGATAAGATAACAAGATAATTAAGAGAGGAGGGAAAGGAGCGTATGGATGCCAGTTCTAGCAGTAAAGACCATAAAAAATTTTCAATTCTTAATAAAAACTATTTATTAGCTAACAAATCATACATGTTGTTCATCGGTTTATTAAATTTTGAATCATATTTATTGTCAAATCAAAGACGAAAATTGTTCGTTTCTGGCACAGGAGACATACAAGCCTCATGGTTATGTGATGCAGCAGACTGATGCAAACCCTAGGCGTAGAGTCACGCTGCTGGATTGGATAATAAATGTTCACCACATGCTCAACTTGAGACCAGAAATGCTTTACTTGATGGTGTACATAATCGACTGGTACTTAGCAGCCGCACGGAGTCCGAGGCAGCAACCCCTTTGGGACTGCTCGAGGAAGACGAGGAGGCCAAGAGGAAGGAGTGGATTGCACAAGTCGAGCCCGGGGTTCTCATCACATTTGTCGCGTCGTTGCCTCATGGTGGCAACAACCTTAGGCGGATCCTCTTCAGGTTAGGATTTATCTTTTTTTTTTTTAAGATTTTTTTGGGGTATGAAAATCTGATAACTTTTTTTTTATCTGTTGTTCAAGGAATATTGAAATTTTGATTTGACGTTACTTTTTTTAAAAAATTGGGATTTCAATTTTATTGGTATTTTTTGTTGAAATTTTGATCGGGATGAAGTTGTTGTGCCATTTGAAAAAAAATTAAGAAAGTATAAATCTCTCAAAATGTCAAATAAATCGGAGAGTTTTGCGGAAGGTATCTGATATTTATTTTAATTATTCTTTTTTTTAAAAAAAAAAGAAATTAAGTTTAGGTGGAGTTTCTAATTTATACAAGTTAAAATAAGGTATCTGATGTGTAAGCAGGAACGTTCTTATGTGCAGTTGGGTAAATATAGAGAAATAACTTTATATGAGGTTGTACCTATTGTATGTTTACAGTTGAACGTCGTTCTATGTTCTTCGGTTATTCATAACATATTTAAGTTCTTAGATTAATGCATCTGTGTATTTAATTTATTTTTACATTTTTATAGTTTGTAAATGACAGTTGGAATATGAGGATCCAAGGATCATGGCGGGGTAAAGCTGCTGGTGCTTATTCGTTGAAGTTTGTTCTGTTTATTTGAGGGTGACAGAAGGAGAAATAATAAGAACAGACCGGGCCTACCTTATTGAAGGATAATAAGCATATTAATCTCTGATGAAAAATTAATAACAGCATGGCCTATCCTTTTGAATCTCCTCCTGAATGAACTATGGTCTTTCTCCGTGTTTCAGTACAAGAGTACTTAATTTTTGCATAATGTATGGGTTCTTTTGCATATTTATTTTCTAAATAAACATAGTTTTGAAGTTTTTCTCGGTTTCACAATAGAGGATCATGCAATCTCTCTCTCATTGTGCGAGGGTTTATGTGATATGTTTTGATATTTGCATACATTAGCTTTTTTCTATTTACTAAATTTTTTTGGTTTATTTTGCAGGAGAATGCCGGAAGCATTTGATTATTAAAAACCAATAGCTTTAGGAATGGCTGGATAGCATAATAAAAATCTAATCTGTTCCTCTGTTCGAGGCTTCATATTGAACAAGTAAAACATTAGTTTTTGGTGTTCTGTTTTCTGTTTGGATCCTTTGTATTTTTTTTTTGAATTTAAAAGCCCGTAGGCATTGTTTGGATCCTTTGTAAATGATCAGAAACTAATCAAGATAGAATTCAGGTCTGCTAGATAAGTGGGCTTTGTTGGATATTATTTAATTTCGTAGTTCTGGTATCCAGCGTATTTCTACAAGTTTTATTATGAAGAGTGCCTTGGACAGTTGTACTACGTCTTTATGTGGTATGTATGCTTTATTGATTCTTGCTATTAGAAAAGATATTTACTGCAAAAGTTAAACAAGTTCTCACGTTATATTATAATTGTAGATTTTTATGATGATCAATTTACTTCACAAAAATGGATCCAGAAAATTGATGCTTTCCTATGTTGTAAGAAAATATGAGCCATTTTTTCTTTAAACGTAAACAACATGAGAATTTTATTATGATCAAGTTACTTCACAAAAATGGAACCAGAAAATTGATGCTTTTCTATGTTGTAAGAAAATATGAGCCATTTTTTCTTTAAATGTAAACAACATGAGATTTCTTTCGCAGAGGTGTCCATTAATTTGTTGGTCAACTCGTCCACGCGGTGGAGTTTCTGAGATAGAAATAGAGTTTGTGATGCACGAGAACGGTCAAATTAATGTTTTTTTTTTGTGCATGAAATAAGATCTTTCTTTAATAGCGTTATATATAGTGATAATATATCAGAAGAATTTGACAAAAAAGGAAAAGCAAAAACATAAAAATCTTTCTTTAAACATACGATGAATTTAATTAATGGAGGAAAAAAAGGAAGAGGTAGATCCAAAAGCAAAAACATTGTCAGACGTGAAAATTGAAATTCATCGTATGTAGTTTGTTTCTAATAAGACAAAACATTGAATGCAGTAGTTATTGTAGTTCCTAACAAGACAAAACATTAAATGAAGTTTCTAATAAGAGAAATTCATTGTGTGTAGTTCGTTTCTAATAACTTATTACATGTAGTTCGTTGCATGTAGACTCGCTCTGTCAAGGAAAAAGTCTAAGAGAAAGAGGTTTAATTCGATTGGAGGGAGGGTAGGCGCGATGATTTCTTCAGATTTTAGTTCTGTGAATATTGAATTTTTTCCTCTTTTATTATTTTTTTTTGAATGCTTTTTAACCAGGGTTTATTTATTTATAGCGGAAGAGAAATGTTATATTAGTAGTTATTTGATATGTAGCGATTTAAATGTTGATATTAGATTGATGTGTGATAGTAACGAAAGAATTTATGAGAACAAAGGCTGTGTTGATACTCGATTTTTTTTAACATGCAATTACAATATAATATTGCATTAGTTTATGAACAATATACTATGCAGGGTTTATATAATATTGCATTAGTTTATGAAATTGATTTTCTCCTTAAATCAGTTTGGGAATGAAGCTCGCTGGAATGCATGGAGCCGGAAAATATTATAGGAAAGTAACGATGATTCTTACCTTTTTTTTTACTTTCATTTATTAGTTCTGTAAAATGTTTATGGTTGTTTGCAAATTACATTGTGTAACATCCCAAATTTTTCATAACAATTATTTTGTAACAATTTAAATTTTTAGCGAAAATATTTCAGACTAATTTGTAAAATATTATATTTTGGACCTTATATTGTAAAAGGAAAATTCTTATTTATACTTTCTTTTCACCTTTGACCGGTTTTCACTTGAAAATGAAAAATGAATTTTACTTTTAACCTTTGACCGGATTCGTTCTTATCCCTGTTGCCGCCTTAGTAGCTCTTAGCCTCTTATCATCTGAATTTGATCTTATCCCCTAATGCACTTGCCTTTTTCCTATTGTTTACCACAAACAAACAAAACAATAAATAATATATATGTTTCATTTAGAGGCTAAGTATTAGGCCGTGTATATACATATCTACCAAGCTCGGTCCATTCTATCAAAATTCAAACATAATTCTGAAGTATAGTTATTTCTCCACCACGCACGAGATTATGTCCCAAAAAAAAAAAAATTTAGCAAAAAGATTAGAAAAAAATAGAAGGAAATATGAAGCGCATAAAAGTTAGTCAGAGGCATCGTGCAAAAGATTAAGTTAGTCGGGAAGTCGCTCGTCGGAGCCGATACGACATACGATATATGGATTATGTACTTGCGTGATTTTCAGGTGCAGATCCATACAACTTGATTGCACGTTAGAAATTATTTACGCATAAATGCATTGTATACTTTGAACTGATAATTGCACGTATATTTGAATTGTATCATTTCGCTTATATTAAATAATAATATTATTTCACGTTGAAATGGTTCCGAATTGAATGCATTATGAAAATTGTTGGTACTCTTGTACGTTGAAATGACACTGGTTGGATTGGGCGTTGGGGTGGCTTCCTGACATGCCAGTCTCCGTGAGTAAGCGCTCATATCCGTCGTCTGACAGTGTGCACGTAATTAGTACCGTTTGGTTATCTATTTGTCTGGATTAATGATGAATGCATGGTTTCATATACAATATATGTTCTATTGTATATTCAGTCTCCTCTGATCAAGGAGAGATGGATCCTTCGGGATAATTCAGTTCAGATTTGAATGATCGATATTGAACCAGCCTCAGTATTAGGTAGTTGACCAAGTTGAACAGACACTTTTGTGCAACCATTTGAATATGACTTTTCAAATTGACTGATGTGTCGTGTTCGTCTGCATTGCATCTTCGTATTGTATTATAAAATATATTGATATTTTACTTATAAAATTATGTGTTTTCTACCTCAGTCGGTAAATAGTTCTGAAGTATGTAAGATTGTTCGTGTGGCTGGAACTGAATACCGTACTGAAATAAATTATATTATCTCATTCTTTGTTTTTTGCATTGTTTCCACGATGGTTGTGGGTTCCAGGTTTCAGTTCGAGTGCAGGACAACATGACGATTAGTAGGCCATTGGACTATATGGTTAGAAACCGAAGCATGTGAACCAGACAATTGTAGCGCATATCTTATTTATTTTTAGTTAATATTTTTCTTTTAAATTTATATATTTCTTTCAGTCACGGGACGCGACGGGTGTCACACATTGTGTCTTCTACTGTAATTGAAAAGATCAAAAGAACATTGAGCACCCCGGTTGCCAGAACCTATACAATGTTAAAAAAATCTTGCCAAACCCTTGATGTTAATTAATATTGACTCAATCGAATTTTATTTTGTGAATTTTTAATTCAAGCTATTATTCAATGACCTAAATTTAGGTCATGTTAGTTTTCTATGGTAAAGATATATATTTTATTGCTTTATACGTGTTCTAATATTAATGATTAAAATTTCAAAATTCTTGCAAAATATTACATGGAAGCAACAAATGAAGATGGCCTAATTGGTTACCTTAAAGTTCATGCATGATACATTTATTGTCATTAACAGATTCGTATATTTATCATTATTTTTCTGGATTTGCAGCATCTCAGGTTAACTCTTGGACAGATGATTTGGATTGAGATTTTTTTCACAAGATATTGATTAGGCTACCAATTGAAATTGACGCCACAATAGTGTGATGATCTTGTCATGTTGGAATTAGCTAACATAACTGAGCTAAAATAATAAATTTCTGGTGGTTGAAATAAGATTGCAAAAAGACGATCTTTATCATTCTTTTTTCTACTGCACATTATTTTCCTATATATGTAATTCAGACAAAAGCACTTTTAGAAAAAGCTAGCATAACATTATGGCTCACAAAAAAAAAAGAGTTGAACAAGTTATATACTATATTCAAGATATAATTTATTTTATTAAAATGATGATTTTTATAGATATAACTGATATATTTTTTCTCATTGAAGATGATTTTAGAGTCTATGTTGTGAAAAATGATAGAACGATGATAATTGCTTGACTAGAATTTTTCTCAATGTTAAGAAGATAAAATGATATATTAGATATGCATGGATATATATTTTTAGCATTGTCTATAATGCAATGACGATAATAGTACATGGATTAATTCAGTCGTGGAAGTATTATAACAGACTAGCTATATGTATAGTTTTGCTATGGTGAGTTGCAACTCACGGAGTCTTTCGTGAGTCGCGATCAAAACTCTTAGATTTGATTCGAAATGACCGACCCAAACCGTCTAATATGACCAAATTTTATATGTTTTTCAAAATTTTTAATTATTTTTTTCGAATTTTAGAAAATCGCTAATCTAATTAATTATGTGCCGTTCGAAAATAACAGTTTTTAAAAATTCGAAAAAAATACTTGAAAATTTTGAAAAAATATAAAATTTGGTCTGTAAGGAGATTCCAATATGTAGATCATATTGGATGATTTGGATCGGTCATTTTGAATCAGATCCAAGAGTATTGCGACTCACGGAAGGCTCCATGAGTTACAACTCACCATAGCAAAACTCTCTCTATATATATGACATGTAATACAATTGGCATTTGCAAACCAATAAAAAATAATACACTCATACATATTTGTTCAAAAAATAATAGAAAACTGTGACATCAGGTGTTTCTGTTAATTTAAAATTTTGAATATTTTATATAATGTAGGTAAGTTTAAAAAAGATATGCATCAAAAAAAGATAAGGACAAATTAAATTTGTCTATATATTAATTAATATGAAGAATACAAGTTGGATTAGGCCTTTGACCAATGAATATGAATTAAATTCATATCTATCTTGAGCCGCCATAATCCTTTGTTCTTTTGTCCGATATCATTAAAAAAAATGCTCCTTAATGCCTAAGTGTACTAGGAGTATATACTATCTCCTTTGTTCTCATCCCATTTACTATCTCCTTTGTTCTTATTAGCTAGGGAAAAAAACAAAAATGACCCGTAATTAGAGCCTGAGCAAACCATGTATATATAAAGTTTAGTTAAATGAAAAAATAGAAAAATCATAGAAAAGTTTAGTTAAATAGAAAAAATATAAAAAGATTACTTAAATGATATTACCTAAACCATGTCACCCTTTGTCTTGCGCATCAGACTCTTATCCAAATTAACTCAAAAAGTTTAGTTAAATGAAAAACAAAATAGAAAAATCATAGAAGTTGGTTTTCGATTAGTGACACGTTGCAAATGATTAAGTTGTAGAGTCGACAAGTCGCATATCGGAACAGTGGCGATACCATAAATTTTTTAATGGGTTCACTAAATTTATAACGTTTTAGTTATCACATTACTGTAAATGAAGTTAGACTATATCGTCGTACATGCATTACTCTAATAATTTGAAGTTTCAAAATAAAAATAACAATAAAATAAATTCTAATTAAATTTACATTCATTACTCTAACATTTTGAAGTTTAAAAAAAAACTACAAATTAAATTCTAATTAAATTTAGAAATTCTAAAAGCTTATTCATTTTATTGTATTTTCGCCACACACCCGCTATTTTATATGGTGCAAAATGTTTTTTGGTTGTTTTGGACCTTTATTTAAATAAAATCTTCTAATTTTATCTCACTCATTTTGGTACTAAAAAATCTTTAATCGCTTTGTTGGATTAGTAGGGTAATCTTTTAGGTTAATATGAACTCATTAAGGGGTTTGAGAGACTGAAGGATCATCATGAGCCTGTTGTTGTTTTAAAAATTTCTCCGTAGTCAATCTAACATGAAAATATCAAGAGATTTAGAGAAACAATTACAGTGTGTTTCCAACTACAATTTGTGTTGCAAACTAGAATTTTGATATAATATACTTATAAACCAAAAATTAAAGAATGATTTGATGAATATAAAAAGATCAATTTGAACAATAATACTATTTTTAATTGTCCTTGCAATAGAAGATTAGAAGAGAAGCCTATATAAATTATAAACCTTTCATGTTACAAAATTGGAGAAACACGATCGCTCAAAGCTAGTCGCATCTATAATGTTTCTTTCGTTCTCTAAGCTTGAGAGATGAAAATTGAAATAAAATGAAAAAGGAGGAAATACACTGGAGAATAATTCCTTTTTTTTAGGTTTGCACTTTTTTTTTTATTCTGAAAAGTGATGGGCCTAGGACACAGGATAAATAAAAAAAGAATGTTTCATAATCATTCTAATTTGATCGTTTTGACTAATTATGTTTTGAATTGTTAATTAATTGATAATTAAGTCTTGCACGATCCACAACTAAAAATAGTAGCCCAATATTATTACCATAGAAAAGAAAATATAATACATATGGGTTTAATAATGAAAAACAAACTTGCATTTTCTAACTATAAATATTAATCTCACATAATATTTTCTTGAAAAAAAAATGGGTGACATTTACTCCCCTTATATAAATGTAGACTTGCTTATGTATCAGAGTCGGGTGGTTGATACGATATTCAGTAGATTGTTGCTTGCTTGATTTTCAGGTGTGGATCCCACACAACTTAATTATATGTTAAAAATTATTTATGCATAAATACATTGCATACTTTGAATTGATAATTGTGACTTATATTAGTTAATATAATTATTGCATGTTGAGATGGTTCCGAATTGAATGAATGATGATAATTGTTGGTAATTGTACGGTGAAATGACACTGGTTGGATTAGGCATTCGGGTAGCTCCCTGACGTGCCAGTCTATGTGAGTAAGCGCTTATATCCATGGTTTTAACAGTGTTCATGTAATTAGTACCGTTTGTTTATCTATTTGTCTGAATTAATCATAATTGTATGGTATCGTATACAATATATGTTCTATTGTATACTTAGTCTCCGATGATCAAGGAGGGATGGATCCTTCGGGATAATTTAGTTCTGATTTGAATGATCAATATTGAACCAGCCCCAGTATTAGGTTATTGATCAAGTTGAACCGACATTTTTGTGCTACATTTGAATGTGATTTTTCAGATTAATTAATGTGTCGAGTTCATTTGCATTGCATCTTCTCACTGCCATCCTATATTGTATTATAAAATGTATTGATATTTTATATATATAAATTATATATTTTGTATCTCATTTGATAAATAGTTCGTAAGCATGTAAGTTCGTTATTTATAATTTTGTTGGTACCATTATCCATTACATCGCATCTGGATATAGCTACTTGAGTGTACATATGTATCCCAGTTGTTATCATGAAATTTTTTTTGGCAATTAGTTATTATGATATCGAGGGGCTGTCATTGTCGATAAAACAATAGTACTTAAGAGAGATGAATTATACATTTTTTTTTCCTTTTATGTTGTTGTCTCCAGATTATACATCTGTTTGAGATGGTCCATTGATTTTATAACCTAATTAAGAACGACATATGGAAAAGGCAGAAATCTATTATATGGAGACTCCAATTAATTTATGTTTTCCAATTTAATATTACAAGACATGTGAAATCCATTATTTTTCAACTTCAGTGTTCCTATTTTGCTAATGGAAGTGATAAGGCCTACGGGCATAAATAAAAAAAATAAGACGAAGCAAACTGTTGACATGAAATATAAAATCTGTTCTACTTTTTCTCCCATTAATATATAATTTTTCTATTTTCTTCATTTAATATCTTTTTTTAATATATAAAAATTTTCAAGTGCGGGAACTTTTTGATAAAATTGTTATGGTAACTGTTTCAACATACAAGTTGTCATCAAATGCTATTTAGTCTAACTGTGTAGCAGTTTCATGTGATAAATTTAAAATCATTCGCAGATTCATACTAGTACGTGAAACATATACAATGAATACGTATGCACAGTATTGTGACAAAATAAGTGAGTGAACAATTTTTTTTAAATAAATACACTAATCTAAAAAAAAAATAAACGCAATAGTTTACTTTGTACTGGAAATATCTAATGAATAAATTTATTTTCAGGCTAAACAACGGAAAAAATGAATAACGATAAAATTTCGGTAATTTTAATTCACAAGTAAATATCTATATTTTTATCGAAGCTGATAGAATACACGTTGTGATATTACGTCATGGAAAAATAAAAAAATGAGATGTCGTAGATATAAGTACGTTTTTATTTTGTTGAAAAAAATATATGGAGAGACTAGGGGGGCTAATGTCGCATCGATGGCATGGAGTGTCTCTGTCCCATCGAGTCATTTTTAAGATTAAAAATTTAAATGGTCAATTCGAACCATTTAAGTTGTTCTCTATATTGAAATACCCTTGAAATTTTGCATTTTGTTTGATTTCTTTTTGCTATTTATTATGATATTTTCAAAATCTACAAAACTTATGTGAAACACATTGCTCCTTAAATTAAATAAGATCAATGATTTAGATTTAACGTTGGAATTTTAAAATTTGAAAAATCAACTAAATAGCAAAATTTGGTTTGTTCCTCACCTCCTCTCCCTCTCCGCACAGAGGAAAAATGTAATTGCCAAGAACAAATTAAATTAACTAATAACAATGAATTTTACTAGATAATAAATTCGTGTCTTTTGAAAAAAGATAATTGTGTTAGCACGCAATGAGTCAGAAAGGGTGTTGGGCATAACCGCATAATTTGTCATTTGGCTTAAAATGAAAAAATGGGTTGTGCCAATTATTTTTATTCGTGTCGAAATTTAGGTACTGAGTGAAGGAAGAAGTGTTAAATCAGTGCCTGGATTTAAAAAATAGTCTAGGACAGCCCAGGCATAACTATTTTCAGTGATTATTAATATCACGAGTATTTAAATTGCATATATATATCATAAATTCATAATGGTGCTTAGCTTTATTACAAGAGGCGAGATTTTTTTTTTTTTCCAAGTGCGATTAGCGAAGAACCAGCAAATTTTATAAACGAAAAATGAAAAAAGTAACAACACTGGTACAATTTGCAATCGCATCTCAAACTATTCAGATGTGATCATGAGTATAAGGAAGAGGGAGAGGGATATTTTCGTTAATATATAAAATTAGATGTGAAGAGGAGTGATTTATACCGTAAAAATTGTATTTTTCAAATCTAATTAGATTTCGGGTGGCAATTTTCAAAATCTCAATTTTGGAGTGGTAAATTTCTAATTTTTTGACTTTGGAGTGGCATAGAACTAATTTTTCCTTCATTGAATGTAGTATATATTGGTGCAATGTGAACACGTTATAATTCTTAAAGATTTTCTAACTAAACCATGTGACAGCTCTTAACAGGTTTGTTTATTTATATGTTACTAATTTACTAATTGACTATTGTACCACTCTCTGATATATTTTTCTATAGTCACTTATTTATTGCCTTGAACTAAGTCCTTGAATACTATTGTTTGTTGTTAATTTTATTTCATTGTATTTTACAATAAGGGACCTCTGATAAGAAGTATCATGTTGTCAAATTTAATTGTGTATGTATTTTATTTTAGTTTCTTCACTTTTGTTTGGTTTCATTAAAAGCAACCAACTGATTACTATTATATACAAGTGACATTTTATATATGATGTGTCTTCGTTTCGATATATTGAATATGAATTATACATTTATTATTATTGTTTTAATTTGGCAAGTGAAAATAGGTGGAGAGAGAATAAGAGCAAGGCCATTTTATGAGGAGGGGAGCATAGTAGAGTAATTGAATGAGTGGAAAGAGGATGAGAAGTATATCAATGTATGAAAGTCTATTTAATCTTTGTATATTGTTTCACGATATATTAATTTTGTCATGACAATTAGCGAGCTATTACTTAAATTTTTTTATGTAAATTCTTTATCTTTAAATCTACTATGCTACATAGAAAACATATTATTTGGTCAATGGGTCTTATTGGTTCGTGCTCTTCTTGGAGTGTGATGCTCGGGGTACTACGTTGTTTTGGTAGTAGAAAAATACAGTATCTGGACAAAATCAGACAAGACACTTACTTCATGCATTGATCGTCGTAAAGGAACGCAATACCTGGACCAAATTAGATAAGATACTTACTCCCTATATTTATCGTCTCTCTTACCTTACCAACTACAAAAGCAATTTCTCCTCTACCCCTTTCCATCTGATTCTCTTTTTCACTTTCTTTTTTCTCTTATTAAAAAAAACAAAAACTTTCTACTCTGATTGTCTAATAAATTAAAAAGACCTAACTATATGCATATGATATTATGGTTTTGATAGAAGCTGCAAAGGAACCTGAACATTTCCATAAGGAAAACAAAAAAGACAAAAAGACAATAGACTAAATTAAGAAGCGTATGGACGCCAACGGAGTCGGTACATCAGTTATGTAGGCAAGTACACAAAGATTTGAGCAGTGTATTTCCTTTGTCGTTAGAATTTTGAGTTTTTCCTTCTTTATATTTTTTTCACTATTTTGCTAAAACCGTTCATTTGTTTCGATTTAATGATGACTAAATTAAGAAAAGTATTAAAGTCTTACCTAGAAAGAATTACGATTTACAAGAGGTGATATTTCTGAATTTTGGTAATTAATTTTTCGGTGAAGTTATCATCAGAAATCGAAGGAATATTAATATGGGTTCATTCATATATGATGTCTCTTATTTATATACGTATTTTGACCGTACTTAGCCCTTAATTATTGATCAAACCACTATAAATTGTCTCATAAATTGCTATATTTTCCAGGATATTGCTGCTGCCGTGCTTCTTGTTTTATTTTGTAGAATTGCAAGGAAATTGGAGACGAGACGCGACTTTTGTGAAGGATGGACCACTTTCTCAGCCAGATGACTCATTCCTGGCCCTCACATACGTGCCTCGAGACCACAGGAGCCTAGCACGAGCCATATCTCCAGCGTGGGCCTGATTCTCAGCCCATCTAGCTATTTCGGAGTGCCATTTCGGTGCGAAATGATTCCATTTCGGTCCGAAATGCATTTCTGGAAAGTGCGAAAATGGTATTTTTCGAAGAAGGAAAGAAGAATACCGCCTCTCCTTGCCCTAGCCGCCTCCTGTGGGTACATATATGCGTCCCTGACCTCCTGAGCACGTATTCTACCTTCCATACTCATTTTCCACCTTCCTTACTTAGCGTTTTAGGGTTTTCCATTGATTTTCCTTGGAGTTCTTGGCGTTTTGGAGGGAGCAGCAGCAGCACGTTCGTTCAGATCGATTCCTAGGCCAGAGATAGCGAGTATTAGCATTGGGATTCTTCGGTTTACTCTTATATGCTCTTATTTCGTTGTTTTATGGCTTGTATCTTTATTATTTGCATGTTTATTGTTATTTCTGTTGTCATGACTATGTGTGAGTAGTTTTATGATGTCTTAGGGTAGTTAGTAGATTAGTTTAGTATGTTGTGATGACTTGATGATTATATTATGATATTTTGCGATTTGCTTGTTTGAGAATTAATACTTGCTTGGTTGATTTGATTGTTTGCTTGAAAGTTAACTTATTAATGATGCGCAGCGTTGATAGGATATAACTCGACCAAATAATTAATAGACTAAAGCACTTGAGATAAACCAAAACTCGAAAGGGTAGGTTAGTTAACGATCGAAAGATCTAACTTTTATTGCACCGACAGGACCTTAAATATCTCTAGAAATCCCTTCAAGTATTCCTAAACAAACTAGTTTTATTACGCAAGTATAGGATTAGTTGTTTATGTGGTAAAACCCGACATCATATCCAAACCAGAACCAAGAAGCGAAAGTTGAGGTTAGGGTTAGGGTCTGGTCGCTTAGTAACCTTCGCAAAGTATCCTGTAAAATTGCCAAGTCGAAACAACAGGTTTAAGGCAAGTTTTGGTGCTGGACAGAACCCATTTCGCACCGAAATGGTTCTGTTTCGCCCCGAAATGACTCTCTGTCTCGATGAAAATCGTGATAGAGTTGTCTTAAAGCTAAACTAATTGAACACTTATCCCTAGGACATTTTATTGCATCTGTTTGAGTCCCGAAAACATAAAAAATAACCCCAAAAATATTTTATTATTTATTACTTGTTTAATTGCCTATTTTCTATTATTATTATTATTACCTTTTAGTTTTCTAAAAACACAAAAACTCATCCTCTAGCTTTTAAGAAAGATTAAGTCTGGTACTCAACCGTCCTTGTGGGTTCGACACCTTTGCTTTACTCGAACGTCTAGTGAGGTAATTCATAGGTTTAATTTTATTTGACCTAGGTTTTAAGCCTTCATCAAATTGGCGCCGTTGCCGGGGACGGTGTTTGATATCGTGTACTTTTTCTAGTATTAAGAGGCTAGATTTCTTTTTATTTAATCATCTTTTTGTTTCCTCTCGTGCTACAGGTTGAATTCTGGCAGGAAGAAGGAAGGGAGTCCACTCTCAACCTCCACCTCCTGTGCGACGTTACTTCCTACGTGGATTGGAGGAAGATCCGGAGCAGCAGCAAGCAGTTTCTGCCCTGCCAGACCCCATTTCGGTCCGAAATCCTCCCATTTCGGTGCGAAATCATCAACCAGAGAGTGAAACAGCGAGCGTGATGGCAGGAACTGGTGCACCTGTCGATGTAGCAGCAGAGGCAGAGCGTCTTGAGGCCTTGAGGCTCCAACTCGAGCAGAGAGAAGCTCGTATCTTGGCCGAGAGGAGACGTGTGGAGAATCAAAGGCGCGAACTCGAGGAGGAAAAGCGCAGGTGGACGATGGACGAGGAGAGCGTCCATGGGCACTCCGACGGAGAGGACGCAGCTGACAACCCCAACAAATCTCTCATGGACTATTGCGCACCGCGAGTCAAGGACATTGCCGGGCCGGTGGTTATTCAAGGGGTTGAAGCGAACAACATGCAAATCCTCCCCGCCCATGTCACAGCAGTCCAACAAAACTCCTTCCATGGAGACGAGCACGAGGACCCCCATGCACACTTGCAAGCTTTTACTGACTATGTTGGATTGATCAAAATGAACGGGGTGCCTCAAAATGCTATTAGACTTATGTTGTTTAGGTTTAGTCTCAAGGATAAGGCCCAAAAATGGTACAAAACTCTTAAAAAGGGGTCGATTAGGACTTGGACTGATATGGCCCAAATTTTTCTTGATAAGTACTTTCCTGATGGTAGGGCCGATAAGATTAGGACTGAACTTAACAACTTCCAACAAAGTGATGACGAATCCATGGAAGCTGCTTGGGAACGATTTAGGGATTTAGAAAATTCTTGTCCACACCATGGAATCCAAGATTGGCTTGTTTTGAAAAACTTTTATAATGGTCTTTATGATAACATCAAAATTAATTTGGATTGTCTCTCAGGTGGAGGAAGTTTCTTGAAGATGGACTCGTTGCGAGGAAGAGACTTGATCGAGCAATGTGCAAGGCAATACAATTGGCTACCACAAGTCAACCAACGCCGATCAAGTGGCAAGCAACACGTGAACGAGATCTCAACGAGGGATAGGAGAATTGCCGAGCTAGAAGCGCAGATAGCCACATACCACTCTCTCCAAGGCTCTCATCTCAACTCGAACACATGTGGAGCTTGTGGCGAAGAAGGGCACACATCTCTAGAATGCCCATTGGCGCAACCAGAGAAAAAGGCTCAACAAGTCAATTCGATCAATGGTGGTCAACAGTACCAATACATAGGGCCAAACCCAAATACTCTTCCCAAGAAAGATTATATTCCATTTGTTGTTCAAAAGTTTATGGATGATCAAGTGAAATTTAATCATTTTGTGGCTAAGAATTTGGATGAATTGAAAAATAATGCAGGTACTTTGACAAGGCTCGAGCGCATGATAGAGGCACATCTCTTGAAGGAACAAGGAAAGATTCCGAGCCAACCGCAAGTGAACCCCAATGCCGAATGCAAATCTCTACACATCTTGCAAGTGCGGGCAAGTGAGGAAGAAGAGCCTGTTTTGGAGCAAGTTCTGCCATTCCCACCTCTTCAGGACGCTGCCAAGCCCTCTGGCCCACAAATCGGGTCACCAACAGCTCAACAATCTCAACCAGAGGCAGCATTTCGGTCCGAAACCACTTCATTTCGGTCCGAAATGACCCCCACAGAGCCCAAAAAGGTGACCCAGGAGGAGAAAAATGGGAAGAAGTCAATGCCAGAGGTCCTCTACCAGCCCCCATTACCTTTTCCAGGGAGGTTGGCCAGAGAAAAGAAAGTTGCATTGTTTAAGCGGTTTCGGGAGATTTTAGAGGGGATTCACATCGATATTCCCTTCATGGAGTTGATTGCACAAGTACCTATTTATGCTAAGTTTTTTGTAGAGTTGTGCACAGGGAGAATGACATTTGAAGAGGTCAAAACTTTGGCCTTGAAAAACAAGTTGCCACCCAAGCTCCCTGATCCTGGCAGGTTTACTCTTCCCTGCACAATTGGTAAGGCCACAATTGATCAAGGTTTGTGTGATATGGGGGCCAGTGTGAGTTTGATGCCCAAAACTGTCTATGAGAGAACTGGATTGGGTGAGTTGCAACCCACAACCAAGACCTTACAACTCGCGGATTCGTCAGTTTGTTTACCATTGGGGGAGTTGAAGGATGTGCCGGTTTGTGTGGGCAAATTTGTGGTCCCTTGTGACTTTGTGGTCATGGAGATGAAAGAAGACAATGAGGTTCCAATTATTCTGGGGCGCCCATTCCTCAGGACTGCAGGAGTCAAAATGGATGCTAGAGATGGTACGATTTTGGTGAGAGTTGGGGGAGAAAAGCTTCGTTTTTCAGCAAGAAACATAACCAACACGGGCTATGACAAAGCACTTGCCGTCTCTCTCTCCGAGCTCGATCAATTGAAGCCTTGAAAACAAAGGGGTCAAGCTAGTGACCTAAAAGAAGCGCTTCTTGGGAGGCAACCCAAGGATTTTTAAAGTTTTATTTATTTTTTGAAAAATCAAGAAAATACAAAAAAATTAGAAAATAAAAAAATAACATAAAAATTAGTTGTTTAATATTTTTCTTGTGTTTCATGTAGGAAAAAGGAATTGATGGAAACTTGATAAGGTGGCAACTCGTGCTAGAGCACCACGGGTCAGAAAAGGACAGAGACAGCGACCCTCGCACGACCTCATACGAGTTGCATCACACAAGTGGAGCCGGGCCATCTTCTTCTCATTGATTTGGTATAATTTTTACTTCTCTCTCCTTTATTCTCTATTTTCTGTGATTGTGACGCACTGGGACAGTGCTTGAATAAGTTTGGGGGGGGGGGAAATCAGATGAAACTAAAAATTTCTGTGTAAAACACTTCTGTTTCGGAGCATTTTTTCATTTTTTTTCTTCTTCATTTCGGTCCGAAATGGATCCATTTCGGTGCGAAATGGCTCTCTGGAATTTGGGTGAAAATTTGAACTTTTGATTTTGATTTTTTATGATGCATGTACTATCACTGTGAGGTTTCTATGGATATATTATTCACTGTTTCACACTTGTTTGAATTTTTAAAGCAATTTTAAAATTATTTCTTAAGGAAAAACGTTTGTCTAGGAGATTTTAGGTTAGTTTGTGCACCAATTGATTAATTGAATGATTGTTTGATAAGATAGAACCCGAATTAGGATGCTTAGAATTATCAATTCATTGTTAGTCAATTCTCACAAGTTTTTGCCGAGTGAACGATTTTGTCTTTTGTGAATTTTTGTTTAAAGGATGTTTTATCAACTTTAAAAGTTTTTAAAATGAGTCTAGTTTGTTCTTGAATGCTTGAATCACCAACAAGCAAACTTAAATCGAATAAATCTAAATAGTTGTGAGCATGAGGGTGCGAATGGACTTCAATAAAACCCAAATAAATCAAGACATGATAACGGGTATCACTAGGAGCCCTGGCCCAAGTGTACCGTGGCCTTGGTCGTGTGATTACCTGTTTGATCTTCCACAAATAATTGGAGAAAGGATTACGGAAACTGCTAGGAGCCCTGGCCCAAGTGTACCGTGGCCTTGGTCGTGCAATTATCTGTTTGATCTCCCCAGCATGTCACGTGCTGGTAGCTCAATATAAGTCCTAGTAGCGTAAAACCCTAAGTGATGCAAATCACCACAACTCGACTTGCACAAATCCAAATTGGTGAAACTTTGGAAAATTAGACTCATTATAGAATTTTTAGTTTTGATAGAATTTTCTTTGCAAATGTTTGCAACTTATGAAAAAGAACGGGCATTTGAATTTGAGTTTGCATTTAATTTGATGAAGTGAAGCTAGGGTTCTTGACTTGATTTTGAGAATTCATGAGAACTAGGAGTTGCACAAATTAAACCAAAAAGAGATCTAAACTCGTGTCCTTGGAATTGATTTAAACTTGCTTTATTTTTGACATGTGAAACTTTGGGTAAACTTGAACATAAATTCTCGTTGCATCATTGGTTTGGGATATTTCATTGATAGGTCTAAGTACAGTCTTACCCTTAAGTTTAGATTTTTGTTTGAGGACAAACAAAGATTCAAGTTTGGGGGGATTTGATGTCTCTTATTTATATACGTATTTTGACCGTACTTAGCCCTTAATTATTGATCAAACCACTATAAATTGTCTCATAAATTGCTATATTTTCCAGGATATTGCTGCTGCCGTGCTTCTTGTTTTATTTTGTAGAATTGCAAGGAAATTGGAGACGAGACGCGACTTTTGTGAAGGATGGACCACTTTCTCAGCCAGATGACTCATTCCTGGCCCTCACATACGTGCCTCGAGACCACAGGAGCCTAGCACGAGCCATATCTCCAGCGTGGGCCTGATTCTCAGCCCATCTAGCTATTTCGGAGTGCCATTTCGGTGCGAAATGATTCCATTTCGGTCCGAAATGCATTTCTGGAAAGTGCGAAAATGGTATTTTTCGAAGAAGGAAAGAAGAATACCGCCTCTCCTTGCCCTAGCCGCCTCCTGTGGGTACATATATGCGTCCCTGACCTCCTGAGCACGTATTCTACCTTCCATACTCATTTTCCACCTTCCTTACTTAGCGTTTTAGGGTTTTCCATTGATTTTCCTTGGAGTTCTTGGCGTTTTGGAGGGAGCAGCAGCAGCACGTTCGTTCAGATCGATTCCTAGGCCAGAGATAGCGAGTATTAGCATTGGGATTCTTCGGTTTACTCTTATATGCTCTTATTTCGTTGTTTTATGGCTTGTATCTTTATTATTTGCATGTTTATTGTTATTTCTGTTGTCATGACTATGTGTGAGTAGTTTTATGATGTCTTAGGGTAGTTAGTAGATTAGTTTAGTATGTTGTGATGACTTGATGATTATATTATGATATTTTGCTATTTGCTTGTTTGAGAATTAATACTTGCTTGGTTGATTTGATTGTTTGCTTGAAAGTTAACTTATTAATGATGCGCAGCGTTGATAGGATATAACTCGACCAAATAATTAATAGACTAAAGCACTTGAGATAAACCAAAACTCGAAAGGGTAGGTTAGTTAACGATCGAAAGATCTAACTTTTATTGCACCGACAGGACCTTAAATATCTCTAGAAATCCCTTCAAGTATTCCTAAACAAACTAGTTTTATTACGCAAGTATAGGATTAGTTGTTTATGTGGTAAAACCCGACATCATATCCAAACCAGAACCAAGAAGCGAAAGTTGAGGTTAGGGTTAGGGTCTGGTCGCTTAGTAACCTTCGCAAAGTATCCTGTAAAATTGCCAAGTCGAAACAACAGGTTTAAGGCAAGTTTTGGTGCTGGACAGAACCCATTTCGCACCGAAATGGTTCTGTTTCGCCCCGAAATGACTCTCTGTCTCGATGAAAATCGTGATAGAGTTGTCTTAAAGCTAAACTAATTGAACACTTATCCCTAGGACATTTTATTGCATCTGTTTGAGTCCCGAAAACATAAAAAATAACCCCAAAAATATTTTATTATTTATTACTTGTTTAATTGCCTATTTTCTATTATTATTATTATTACCTTTTAGTTTTCTAAAAACACAAAAACTCATCCTCTAGCTTTTAAGAAAGATTAAGTCTGGTACTCAACCATCCTTGTGGGTTCGACACCTTTGCTTTACTCGAACGTCTAGTGAGGTAATTCATAGGTTTAATTTTATTTGACCTAGGTTTTAAGCCTTCATCAATATACAACTTTGACTAATTTTATTAGTTGTCCAGATAAACGTATAGAGGCCAACAAGATCAGCACCTTACATTTGTTTAATTTTCTCATTTGGAAACTATCAATTGTAGTTTACCATTTTATTTTATTTATTTATATGTTTCATATAATTTTCGATCAATAATTCAAGACTACTTATTCTTTTCTCTTGTTGATTAATTGAAATTTTTTTATTCCTTTTCACTTGAGTGTGCTTTGATTGATGGTGTTTCTTTTTGTTTTATTTTTTTTTCTATCACTCCCCTTTAGTTTGTTGGCGAGACAAAAAAATATGAGACAATGTGGAGAAACAATTATGAATTCAATGGAAGAAGAGCAGCCATAGTTGGACAAGACCAAGTGACTGACTTGGTATCGTCGTTAGGGTTATCCAAAATGACACGACATGATCGTGTTGGCACGACACGATTAAAAAATTAGCACGATACGATCGTATTATCGTGTCATGTTGACAATCCTGAAAAAATTAAGACGATTTGATACGACACGACTGACATGCAACACGACATGACAACACAAACTAACATGACACGACAACAAGAATTTAATTTTTAACATTACCAAAAATATCATCATAATTAATAACACATAAAAATACTTTCTCTTTTAAATTATTTTTTAAAGGATTATTTAAACTGTTTTTATATTAAAACTCAATTTATAGCCGTATTTTCTTTTTTAACGTCTATTTTATTTTTTATTATATTCAAACAACAAACAAATGCGTTAAAAAAAATAAAATTATCAATTAATATTTTAACAATAATATTCTGACAACTTTGTACTAATATATATACTGAATTTTTAGAATAGTTAAATAAACTGCAACAATATTTTTTCTCCATTTTAATATTGTAACAAATTTTAATAAATTATTAATAAAAATAAAGAAAATTCCTAACACGATTTGACATGATTAACACGACACGACACAATCGTGTCAGTCATGTCGTGTCTGAATGTATGTCGTGTTGCCCCTTCTCACCACTCAGCACGACACGACACAACACAATTAGAAAAGTAGTTTGTGTCAACGCGATACAACACGCACAATTGGACAACACTAATCGTCGCAAACACAAATAGTACCTCTTATCTTGATCTAATGGTATCATTAAATCGTTGGAGCTACGAGCTATGGTACGAGTTAGTTTTGGTATTGACAACTGGATACATTGACGAAAGCGGAGGTCGCTCTTGATTCTTTGTCTATACCATAAAATTATAAAGTATCTTTGACAATGATTAATGAGCAATTAATATCTTTGTTTCTTGTACAAACATATTGATTCTTTTATATAATTTTTTTGTCATTATCGTCATTATTCCTTTTGAGTAATCTTTGATGTTTAATGTCTTAGTAGTTGTTTGGCAAATTGATTGTTTGAAGGATCCATTGGAGCAAATTTTCCGGTGATTTGCTTGAATTTTTATTGTCCAATAATGATTTTCTTGTATGTCTATGGTTCTACCCAAATTGCCAATGACCAATATTGTTAACTGCACAAATTTACCTCTCTTGCTTCTCTTATTTATATAAGAGTTTCTTTGTTCAATTTCTTCTGATTTTTAGTTGTGCTAGGTTACTTGAGATGTATGAATATCGGCTTCAAAAATTGTGTTGTATCTTTCGGTATTTAATTTAATTTCTATGATATGCCATTAATGATAGTTTTATTTTTCTCATCTAATATTTTTTTTCTTAGCTGTTGTTGGTGAAATTTACAAAAAAAATAAGGAAAGTTGTCAAAGAAGGTGGCCCTGATTTACGTTGAGCTATGTTTCTATTCCACTTTGCATTATTGATTGAGACAGCCAATAGAACTTACATATTTGTCACTAAATTCCTCTTATCTCGAGAATTTTCAAGGTATTGTTAATTTTTTGGAAAGATAGTTTCTCTTCAAAAGTTTTGCTTTTTGGCTATTTTTTTTCATTGTTTGAATTCTAAAGTTTTTATAAAGGAGGGAGAATATATTTCCTGAAAAAAGGAAACTATTGTTTCTCAAATTCGAAAGAAGTCAAATAAGGGGGGTGGGGAGGTTAGATTAGGCCTTCAAATTAAAACCGTGTTCTATGTATTATTCCTTTTGAATGTTCGTGTTTGCCATAAGAGGTATACTATAAGTACTTTTTAATTATTTTGTACATTATCCTTTAGTTCAGTAGATAAATAGTTTATTTTGGTTGTTCATTCAATTTTTTCTTTTTATTTTCTTAAGGCCGGAAAAATCAACATTTTCATTGGATTAAAGAAAGTACAACACAAATCAAAGCAAACAAAAACCATTATGTGACCGGTACCATAACTGGTACCAGCACTCAACTGGCACTACGATCAATATCAGTACCCAACTGGTATATATGACCACCAGCACCAGTATAAGCTGTAATAGATTTTATATTTGAGTTCATTTACTTTTTTGATAGTCTTTACTGCTTCCTAGATCATTGTCCAAATACGAAAGAACTTGTCAGTGTAATTAATGACAAAGAAGCTGGCAACTAATCTGTACTTTTTATGCAACTGAAAGGGAAGCTGAAAATGTGCCACTTAGGCACTTACTGACTTGATTTTGTTCCAACTGTTAGGGAGAAGAGGTTTCATGCTTGCTTCTTTTTGTTAGCATTTGTTGTTGTTGATATTGAAGTATTCACATGGACTAAATTCAATTAAATATTCAACTTATTTTGAATATAAATCTAAACGGTATTCTTTTTTTAAAAAAAAATCATACAAAAAAAAAGAAATTCGTCTTCTCGGAAAAACCTCAAAAGGATTGGGTTAATTGCAGTTGTAAACAAGCAATCGAAAGATGGGCTATATGTGTTTGTGCAAGAAGTAAGCCTTGCTTCTCAAAAAGTACGTATATATGGACTGGTCTGTATTTGGAAAAGTAAGATTTTCTCTTTCATTTTTTAGTATTTTTGTTCCCATAATTCTTAAAATAAGAAATCTTTATTGTTTGGTTGTAGTTTACATGTTTCTTATTGTGATTAATACCATATCAGTAATGGATCATTGTCCTACCGAAGAAGATACAGAGTTAGAAAAATGCACACGCCCACTTAATTAAAATAAAAATAGAGGATATAAAGAAATAAATGATGTAATCTTCGTTGGAAAGATAATATTATTCTATAGTTTAGTAGTTTCAATTTTTTTTTCATTTATATATATATTTGTTTTCACTTTGAAACAGGCATACCCAGATCCAGTCAGAGTTGTTTTCATTGGCTAAATATTAACAACCTACTCGAAAACCCGACAAAAAACAAAATGACCCATTGTATCAATAGAGCTTTTTGGATGTACATGTCCATATGAAAACAATATTTGATGATCGAGGCCCCTCCATCTTATTTGTTACATGCCAGTACTTTACCTTTTGTTGTGCGATGTAGGATCGACTTTGAGCTTTATGGCTCTCTCTTTTGCTCTTTATTTCCATCAGAGTCTTTGTATCTCTGCACATCGACTTCAACTGCCTCTACTGTTATATGTCGCGTCACCCACCAGCTTAATTTCCATCAAGTTTGTTTCAGGATTCCAAGCACATGGACTCTAGAAGTGAAACAATCTATGTATATGTCATGCACTCCCGTAAAGATCTCGACTCGGTCTTCGTCTCTGATCAAAACCCTAACTTAATTTTGACGATAAGATGTTGTGTGATTATATGGACACTACGACTACATCCATAAATGAGATGGTTGTTCATGAATCTTTATGATGATTTGAGGTACTTTTAATCATTTTGTGTCTTAGATAATTTTTTTATCGCAGTAACTTATTTAGTATTGAGAGCTGCAATGTATCTCATTTTGATAGGTAGAACACGACCATTTAGTTTGATCTAATGGTTTAGGTTAATTCAACTAATATTTGTAGTGGATTGCATCGTTTCTTTTTGGAGATTTTTTCCTTTCATACAACTCTAATTTTAATTATTTTATACTCCAGAGTCATTTTCTGTCAAATTGTCTCTTCACATTTCATTTGTATTGTTATATGCTTTCTTATTAAAGTTTTTTCTAAATTATTAGGAATAGTATCAATCGACAGAGATATTTACTAGAGAAATCGAGAGGTTTGGCTCTGCTTCCTCTGTTTCTATTTTTGAAAGTTATTCTGATGAATAGGTATTTTGTGATTGTTTTTTTCAATTGAATCTTAAATTCTTATTTGTAAAATTAGATTCAAAGACAAGTCGTAGGTATATAAATTACTTTTATCTATAAATTTAGATTCAATGACAAGTTCTTTGATCTTGAAAGATACTCGATGATGTGTTTCTTTGCAAATTATTGTAATGTCATTTGATATTAATTTGGATGATGCATTCACATTCTAATTTCAAACTGTTTGAGATTTATTTTAACAGGATTAATTGTTTCTGCATAGCCATAGAACAGAGAATGCACCAAGATCAAACCTTTATTGTCTGCAATAAACAAGTCTGAGAGTGCAAGTAACTCAGTATAATTTTTGTGATTTCATGAGGCTTAATAAAAGTTGATGGCAGAGTGTTAGCAGGCGACGTATGCTAGGTGAATTAATAATAGAAAGTAAATTTCAAAATCTTTATATTACCTGAATGATTACCTGAATGTTTGAGACATTTTGTGAGTTGTAGTTGTCATTTGATCTAACATTAGTTGAGTTTTCCTATGTCTAAATTGGAGACATTTTTGCTGATATCATGCAGACATACAGGTATACAAGTCATTTTGAAGCTAAACAGAGAAAAGATTTTAAACTCTATAGGCCCTCTCGCAATTGAAGACGAAAAGAATATGGAGTTTAATAATTATGCCCGGTGAAGATGTTAAAGATACGACTGGACATATCAATAGTAATAAGTAAAATTAACGAACAATACTTAATAAACATACTTCACCTGAAAAAAATAAACTGTATTAACTTTCCTAAATTGAAATAAAAAAAAACTTATTATTAAATAAATGAACCAATTCCAGTTACGGAGAAATATACCGGAATTTTTTTTTATAAAAAAAAAAACACTGATGTCCCATTATACACATTAATAGCTAGCTAAAACTTGATTAAATTACTCATTTTTCTATAAAAAAATATGTCATATTATTATTTAAGTTGTAATCTCTTTTAATAATAGCTATTGTATTCTTAACATAATAAATCTATATAATGTTTTTAATGTAATTTTATATTTTTGGGTCTTAAATTATACTTTATTGCCTAAACATTTAGATTATTATTTTTTAAAAATCAATTTCCAGTGTTGTTCATTCAAAACAAGGGGCACACTTATTTCCTAGACTTCATCACCAATGGCTCAGAGTGGCTCGATATCTCAGACAGTTCGAGTAGTTATTCAACTTCATAGTAGCAATAGTTGTTTTGAGATTGTAGAGGCATTCCCGGATCCTCGCAGAAACACAAATTAAGTATAAGATCTTCGTAGCAAGAAGTCTCCGCTATATTTTTGTTTGAGGTGGGTCCATGGACCCACCAATAGCAATGTAGTTTCGCCCATGCTCTCAACTGCTTTTATTTACAGAATTATCTTAAATAAAATTATACAATTTCACTGAACTATTTCACTTAATTTGCAAAATAGAAAAACAAAAAAAAAAGATGGAAATTTTCATTTTAAAATTTTATTGATTGTATTATTTACTTTTTTAACTGTGAAAATGAAAACAATACACTTATAGAGACAAACATGTAAAACAAATTCATATAAAGACATATTGTTCATCAATATTTATCTTTCTATTTAAAATTCATATAATTTTAATATCATCAATTAACTTTTCTTCCTTTTTTTTTACCTTAATAAAAAAGACGTACAAAATTACATTAAAAAATATTACAAACATTTTTAAAATACGAAATTTTTAATCAATCAGATTATACAATAAAATACAGAGAAAAAGAACTCTTTGTCATTAAAATGCTATTGAGATTATACAATCAGATTATACAATAAAATTCTCTTTTTTTTTAATTTAAGAATCTTTTTATCATATGTAAATCATGATCTAGAGTCGCGGCGTAGCCGCGACCACAAGATCTAGTTTCTTTATAAAATTGGATAATAATTTAGATCATGACACAAGGGTTGGATTATTAACCTGCTGCAGGTATTGAAACCTTACTGTTGTTAGTACCAGTACTTGCATGAATGCTGGGGGTTAAAAGTACAGTCAATTTTGATCGAACCATGATGCCAACACAAAAATGTTACTGTGACTTCCCCAATTTCTTTTTACTGTTAGGCACAAGATTTCAAGAAGCAAGGGACAAAAGTGCGAAGGAAGATGTGGCTGCAAAACAAGAAAATCAAATTGGTCATACTCGGGATTCTCTTAATTTTTGTCTTTATTATATGGATGTCTATTTGTCATGGATTTGATTGCACAAAGCATTCTGGAGGAGAAAACAAGCAGCCGGTTGAAGAAAATCAAGGGCCATGATGACTCTTGATACTTTTTGTAAAGTTTCTCTTGTGCCTCCCAAAACTTGAAATTTTCAAATTTTTCGCTCCAAATATTCATCAATCAAGAGGCCGATGTCTTAAAATTGATTGATAGGCATTCCACCACGATGTTTGGTCAATGGGTGAATCTCGATAGATTGCTCGAAAGTGCATAAACATTTGCAGGATGCTAGGATCTCCTCACGTTGAGAGGAAAAATTGTCAACCCATTTACTTTAATAATTAGTTATTCGAGATATATAAGTACTAGCTAGCATGTTGATTCATTTCCTGGTAGCTAGCATGTTGATCCATTTCCTGGTTGTTGGCATGTGAGGGGATAAGTTTATTTATTATAATTGTCTTCTTTTTTTAATCTTTTCACTCACTTTGTATATAATTTGATGGGTTAATTAGATTTATGCCACTGCCAAATATTGAAATTAGAAAAATGCCATCACTAAATGACAAATTATTTTTATGCCATTACAAAATAGTAACAATTAGTTTTATGCCATCGATCAATTGATATGACACTTTTACCCTTTTAAATATGCCACTTCAAAAATTTGAAATTAGAAAAATGCCATTACTAAATGATAAATTAATTTTATGCCACTACAAATTATTAATAATGTATTTTATGCCACTGTAAAAAATGTAAAAATTAGGCTTATGGCACAAGGGCATTAAAATGATGGTATAAAACAAAACTTTGCTATTTTTGTAGTTGAATATCTTAAATTAGTAACCTAACAATGACACAAATAAAACAAGTCAAATAATTATGCTGATAAATACTCTAAAAATTAAGTTTCACCATTCACGTGTTGTTAAGGAATTTATTTTAATTTGAAATAAATATTTTTCTTATTTAAAAAATAGAGATTTTGATTGATATACATATCCTAAAATTTTGAAAAGTAAATCAGAACAAAATAGCGACAAATCTAAACAAATTAAACTAGTTCAAATAGGAAATATATGATGCATCTTTCCATGGAGCAAAACTTGGACGGTGGGCTAGCTAGGGGTAGCTTAGGAATTTTTAAAATAATGACAAATCGGAAAATGACATTTTTAGAAAGTATTATATTTTTAGAAAACAATAATGGCATAAATCTGATTTTAACGTTTTTACAGTGGCATAAATCTAATTAGCAATTTAACAGTGGCATTTTTCAAATTGACAACTTTTTGTAATGGCATAAAACTAATTATCTCAATTTTATTTATCAATAAAATCTGTCGGTATGGTACTTGCCACCTGACACTAAAAAAAATATTATTTATTATAATCATGAGGGATTAATGAATTATTGAATTTTATGTATTAATTATTTGATCACACATAAGTATGAGAATTCTATATAAAAATGTTGAGGTGCAGCAAATTAATGGTCGTTGGTATGTGTGGGAATAACTTTATTTATTATAATCATGAGGGATTAATGAATCATTGAATTTTATGTATTGAATATTTGATCACACATATATATGTGTGGGAATTCTATATAAAAAATGTTGAGATGCAACAACTTTAGTTTTGACGAAGACTCTGCGTTTTGCCAAACAAACAGACCGTCATTAAGTGAGAAAGAATTTGTTTGTGTTGTTATTCAAAGATGCAACATGCCATTCATTCTTCATTAATTTTAATTTTTGAAATTTTATTTTCCGGGGAAGATCATGCATGACATGAAGCTATTTAAGTTTCATCGACCAGGAAATTAAGTAAATGAAAAATGAGAACGATCTTGTAAGTAAAGAACGTCATCATAGCAATCTCTGGTTTTAAAATTATTATATACACTTTTTTAATGTTGAAATTAACATATGTTAACTAGTCGGCAGCACTCAGGCTTAGCTAGGTAAAAAACTGTTATTGCAATTAATTTCCTAGTCTTATTTTAATGACTTGCAAGTTGCAACTTGCCAGGAAGCTTGCTGCCTACATACAAGCTGGCAGCCAGCTACGAGAACCTGATGGAAATTAATTGTTTTGTCTTAATTAATTTTAATTAAGATGAAACATGTTAGGTTTGTCTCATTCTTTCTAGTTGACTTTTGATTTCTATTGGAAAAATTCTAACAAAGTAAGATGCTTGCCGCCCCTGAAAGAAAAGTAAATTAAAATAAACTAACACTTAAATTTGGATCATTCTTTATATAAGAACCAGTAGAACTAGCTGGTCACAACACACAAGAAAGAGGAAAAGAGCAAAGGAATTCAGCGCTTCTCCCCAACTTCTGTTCAAGATTTGTCATCTTATTAGCAAAAATGGTTAGTGTCACTATAACAATTTCCTTAACCACCCCCCCCCCCCTCCAAAATAATAATAATAATAATAATAATAATAATAATAATAATAATAAAAAATAAAACAACCCCAAATATTACTACCCTAGGATACGAGTTTTTCATATTGTCAATTTTTGCTACATTTTTCAAGCCTGAGAATTTCCAGCCAGAGAAGACCGACTTATTTGATTATATATATCCAACACATGATTCCTCTCTAAAATTAAACCAATTTGTCCTTTCTTTGCAAGGTTTTGTCAAAAAAATCTATCGTTATTACTTTCAAGATTTTAGATATTGAGATCAAAATCCAACTGACCACATCTCCCCAGTATTCTTCTTCTTCTTCATTTTTTCATAGAAAATAGCGAACTATCATCATCTCATAAAGCAAAGAAATAATATATAATGATAAAATATATATGCTAATTTGTTTTATTAGGATGCTGGTGGTGATGTTACTAAGAATGTAGCCGCTACTACTCGTGATGCAGCTGCTGCTACTCGTGATGCAAATCCTCCACCAAAAGATAATCCAAAAGTTGATAGCATTCCTTTTAATTTTAGATTTCAAACAACAGACAAATAACTTGGTCACCGCATAAATATATATGACATCTAACTTCGTCATGTAAATACCGTGTTTCCTAATTTATTAACATGATCGTAAACGATCGTTGCTGAAATTTGTTAATTTTCCGGTTTTGGCCAGGTTAAGGTTTCTGAAGGCACTAGAATCAGCACTTCTTCAGGGAGGGTACGTATTATACAATAATTAGCTGTCTAATTAAAGTTGATAATTAAATACAATCTCTCAACAAATACTTCACTTTTTTTCTAATTGATTCTACATGCTTTTGTTGCAGGCACGGATGCCAGGCGACCCGGGGGATAGCACGGTTCAGGTCTATTGAAACTTAAATTTCGATGTATGAGCTTCAAACGTCACCAGCAGCTTTGTGCTTCGCAAAGCATCTAAGAGCATTTTTATGTACTAAATATTTATTCCATATTTGTTCATCTATACTATGTGATCGTTTTGTGTTAACATGTTTCATGTAATGAGTACTTATATATGTACACTCGTGGTTAAAGCTTTTTTAAGGAATAAAGTTTTTATTTTAATAAATTTTAGCGCAATTAAATATCTTTTTTTTTTGGCAATTTATATATTAGTTGGCACTATTGAGGGGCGCACGACTTTTGATGTACATGTTGAGAATAATCAAAAAGAGGGAAATAGCATGGAATAGAGAGGGAAAAAAGTGCTTTTGCATTAGCATAATCAATTTTTATTGATTTTGGCATAAAATAAATTATATTCATTGCCATGGCATGTATCAAATTTTGATGTTTTACAGGCTCACAGCAGCATATTTAGAAAGACAGAATTATCATTTCAATTGGCTGATGGCATAAGATTAATTTTCATTATCTTGTAGTGACACCGAAGTTAATTTGTGTTTAATAATAATAGAATATCTCTACTTTTTTACTTTTATGGTGGCCATCTGCCCGCGCACAGATAGCCAGACGGGGCTTATGGCATTTCATTTTTCAAATGGGCTGGAGTGCCTGTTTATATTCTCTAGCCCAAACAAAATATAAGGAAACTTTTTTATATTATTTTATTTTCTTGTAGTAAGGCTCCGGATGTAAGAAAATTTATTTTAATGCTACACACGGAGTAAATACACTAAACCAATATATATTTGTATCAAAATTCACCTATTTATTTGCAAAAAAAGTTGGCCTAATATATTTTAGTTGGCAGAAAATAATTCTAAGAGACACAAATTCTCCTACGGGTAATATTCCCAAAAAAAAAAGGAAAAAAGATATAGCTTTCATTGTACCCTTCGAACGGCTGTTGGGCTTCTCCACTACCGACCGCACATGCCGCGTCTTACTCCAAACTCGCTGGCTGCGGTACAGTCGAAAACCACAGAACCTAGCCTCGTCCTGACAAACGGGCCCCGCATGCAATTACAATAATTAGCGAAAAGGAAAAGCAGGCATGCTCGCTCGCTGTCAGTGATATCACCCACGCTATGCTACAGAGACTTCTGACACTGCTTTACTAGAAAAATCGTACCAAAAAAAAGACTAAAAAGACCATTGTCGCCGCTTCTAAAATCTAAACACACTCAAAACGCGACTGAACTAAACGCCTCTTTTTAATTAATTAATTAATTGTTCTCCATTTCTCTCCTTCTCCACGCAATACCTTCCTTCTAACCTCCGATCAAGCATTTTATCGAACAGATTCGGCGCATCTCTCCGCGTGAGTGAGAGAGATGAGCGACGAGAAATCGAGCTGGTTCATCTATGGTTTCGTTGCGAGAGGTACAGTTGTGCTCGCTGAGTACACTGAGTACACTGGAAATTTCGCGGCGATTGCTGCTCGATGCCTCGATAAATTGCCTTCTTCCAACAATCGATTCACCTATGCTTGTGATGGCCACACCTTCAATTTCCTTGTCAATGATGGCTATGGTATGTTCAAATCCTGCATTTTTGTTTTTGTATCTTTAAAGTTTATTTGTTTGGTGTGTGTTTGTGTGAAAAGGTATTGAGTTGATTGATTGTTCTTTAGTTCCCATTGTGGTAGGTATTAGATCCGAGGCTTTTCTTCGGATCTCACATTGTGGGTATAAATGGTTGTTACTTGAATTGGATTAGCAGCTAAATTTTAACCTGGTTAATTCTAGAAATGGAATGTATATTTTTCCGATAGTTCAAATAGTGATTTTTTTAGTGGGGTGGTACTTCAGATCTCGGTGAGCTCACCCACACCCAATTTGGATTAATACTTGAATGATTATTTTAGTTGATGAAAGCTTCAACAAAAAAGTATATCAATAGTTTGTTACTAGGACCTTAGAACTTTCACATTTTTTTTGCTGAGTTCATCTTTTGATATTTAAGCAATTGAGAATTGTCATTTGTGACAGCAGTGTAGGTTAACTTTTGTGTACTGGTACCTAGTTTTGTTGGAATACCATTGATGTGTTTGATGACTAGTGTGAAAATGCATGTGAGGCTGGTGTCTTTTGTAGCCCTTCTACTGGTACACAGGCATGCTGAGCATGCAAGTTGTTACCAAAAGATACAGGCTGATGAAGCTTAGGAAGGCTGATACATATATCTCATCTGGGTTTGTAGTTGCAATTCTTGTTTTAATTAACTAAGGCTGTGTAATTATCAGATAACACATTGGTACTTTAAAAAGAAAAAGAAAAAAAAAAAAAAAAAAGTTACAATAAGAAAATATTGTAGTCAGTTTATTTGGTGCCAAATAATCAGTTGGTAGGTATAGGTCATGGTACCAAGACTTGGGATGATATCCAGAGTGGGCCCTTAGGTTTTGTGACTTTCCTGACTTTGTAGGTCAACCAGTTGTCATTTCATAATTAATAATATAACTGTTACAGTTAATTGCATCACCTTATTGTTGACTGCATTTGTAGCTTATTGTGTGGTTGCAAAGGAATCTGCTCCAAAGCATGTCTCTGTTGCATTTCTAGAACGAGTTGAAGCCGACTTTAAAAAGAGATATGGTGGTGGCAAGGCCGACACAGCACTTCCTAAGAGCCTCAATAAAGAATTTGGGTAAATGGATCCTCCGATGACCTATTTAAGCCCATTCTGGTGTTTATCATGTCAGTGTGGTTGCAAAATTGTCTGAATTGGTCCCCCCCCCCCCCCCCCCCCCCCCCCCCCCCCCCGCCTAACCAACCAACATTGTTTAGTTACCTTATTTTGATCGTAACTTGACACAAGACATACTAAACTGAGGGGATTTTCACAAAGTTGGGTTAGGTTGAGGCTTCTTAAGCCAACTTTTTGTTAGTATGAGCCAGGTGTTACTCAAAACAATGCAGTATTCTGGAGTCCTATTGTTTGTACTTTTGAAATTGGCTCTGCCATTATTACATATAACTGTTCTTGGATATTTGTGCCCCTTGATGGGAAATTTGTTATAGGCCGGTATTGAAGGAGCACATGCAATATATAATTGAGCATGCTGATGAGATAGAGAAGCTTATAAAAGTCAAGGCTCAAGTTTCAGAAGTCAAAAGCATCATGTTGGACAATATAGAAAAGGTGAGCGTGAGTCACACTAAACATAGGCATCCAAAGTTGTTGGGCTCTGGGCCTTCTGTCAAAAAAGGAAAAGGAGGAAGAAGAAAATATTAACCCACACCTGACATATTAACATATGTTAATTTTACCATCACAACAATATTCTATAGCAAAGATTAGTGTTACCATAAACACAGGTTATCCAGTATTAATATGTACCAGTTTGTTACGTACCAGTCTGATGTCATACCAGTGTGCCATTATAAAAATAGTACCTGGAAGTTGAATGGGGCATCTCCGTTTCTTTTGTAACCAAAATGTGATTGCTGAATTTTTTTTGGGACTATGGATAGAGGTGAGAAGCTTCGAGATCTTGAAGATAAGACTACTGACCTACGCAACCAGGTATTGATTCTATATGAATTCAAAGGAATACTATGTTGCTTTGTTTTTTGAAAGCAAGTACTTGCTCTTTAACAGCTTAAATCAGGTTTGAATAATTTTTAATAGTTGATTCAAAATATGAAGACTCTGAAAATAGGTTTTTGGCTTAACCAAAGAGGCAATGACCAATTGTGACTGGAAAACTTTAAGCACTGATAAAAATATGAAACATAGCCATTCTCTCATTTATGTTTACTTAGCACAGATAAGAAAGATGGGAAAAAAAAAACTTTTAGTAACCTAATGCTTTCAGTTTAAAACATTATATTTTGTCTATGTTGACATCAAAGAATAGAAAACCAAAGCCCAAAAGAAGAAAAAATCCTATTTAAGATGATCAGAATTAAGCCTCAAGTGACAAGCCCAAATCGAGTTTTTTATCTTTCTGCAGTTCAATTCTTAATTTCTTTATAAAATTGGATAATAATTTAGATCATGACACAAGGGTTGGATTATTAACCTGCTGCAGGTATTGAAACCTTACTGTTGTTAGTACCAGTACTTGCATGAATGCTGGGGGTTAAAAGTACAGTCAATTTTGATCGAACCATGATGCCAACACAAAAATGTTACTGTGACTTCCCCAATTTCTTTTTACTGTTAGGCACAAGATTTTAAGCCACCCTTCTCCTCTCTCTCTCTCTCTCTCTCCAGGACCTACTCGTTAGCTCCTCTGAAAATCTGATAAGAACAAACAAGAGAGAAAGAGAGAGACTGAGAGAATGGTGAGGCGGCGGCTCAGCTACGCGTGGGAGAGGCCAGTGGTGGTCGCGACGAGGCTAGGTGGTGTGTTGGCCGACAGTACCCCTTCTCTTCCTTTCTCGCTTTGGTAATCTTTTCACAAACCCTACTTCTTTGTTCCTTTGATCTGTGGCTTGCTATGTGTCGATTGAGACTTGTAATCTGTGTAAATCTTAGATATGTTGATTGATCGATAATTAGACATCTGTGTTTGATAACTGGTCTGAAAATCTGAGTTGAGCTTCACATTCATTTGCTTGTTTTGTGACTTTGTGTTAATGATCATTCTTATAACTTGTGTGAGGTTTATTGTCAATTGTTGCTGCTCTATAAAGTGTATAGCACTTGGTACCTGTCTTTCTTTGTTCACTGGTACAAGTTGTGGCTGTTTTAAGTTGTATGCTTGACTAGAGCTTGTAGTTAATTAGTTTTGTGCTTATTTAGTTGTATAAATTTTGGGTGCAGATTATTAATGATTGAGTTGTGTTGTTTGAGCTCTTGGATCCTTGTACAGAGCTGGTATCAGGCTCTGTACCAATCTGGTACGATTTCAAATTCTTTAGGGCTGATCTGTACTTATTTTCTGATCTATTTGAACTGAATTAGGGGCTGTTCAGTAATAAATGCTGGTATTTAGCACTGTTTCGTAAAATATGTTGTTTCTATGTTTTAAGGGGCTGAACTGATTAAAGTTAGAGGTTGTGGATCGGTTTTAGTTACTGTCACTTGGGTCTGTAATCTAGCTCTTGCTCTCTATTTGTTTTCGTATTATGTTTAACTAATCTTATGCTTAATCATTTGACCTTGCTTGGCCCAGTGCGTTATTTGCATGCTTGTCTAAATCTTTGATTCTTGCTGAACCAAACTCTACAAAAGTCCAATTTAAGTTTCGTACTTTTAAACTCCAAATTTTACTTATATAAGAAGCCTAATCAATGATAACATGGATGATTTATAAAGTTTGAACATAAGCTTTGTGCCGAGATTAATCACTGTTGGTTTTGCCAATAAAGTTGTTAGTTCTTAAGATATTTTCAATTGATAAAGTGCTTAGTTGAGTCTTTCTGTTCATTAAATAAAAATATGCTTTATAATAGTTAACTAATTAAATACTCTCACAACACTATTAAATTATTAAATGATTTTTCTAAAGCAAAGCACGTTGAAGTATCAACAGGTTAGAAGTACTTATATTAAAGATATTTTAAAGTACTTAAAATAATAACATTAATAATTGACTTAATTATAAAAATAATAAAAGTGGCATAATAGTTTAGTGATTATTAAAAGAAGAATATGTATTCCCGAAATGGATATTCAACATCACGTAACAGTACTTGGCACTCTCTTTAGAATACAAAATAACATGTGTTTCCTGAAGGTAAATAATAATACTTGTGCACATTGCTAATTAGATAAATTATAAAATGATTAGCATGCATAACAAAGCTTACTGCAAAAATATCAGTATACGAAAGAAAAGTTGTAAATTATAACTTCACTTCCATGACACGTTCTATACCCTTACTAAAATGGCCCCTTTTAGTTACCATAAGCAATACTTAAGCAATACAAGTTCTAATAAGCATTTTAAACATAAAAATAGAATGAGTAACAATTCTATAAAAATGGTGTATTAATTAAGTTTACACGCAATTACAAGAAAATCACCCCTTTAATATTACAATTGATTCTTTACTCAAACTAATCTTCATTTAAACAATGTCGTAGATTAGACTGATAGGAAGTCGACATCATGTATTTCTCGGAATTTTTTCTTAATAATCTTAAATTAAAATGGAAATATCACGTCCGTCCTAATGCCAGTAAATAATATCACAAGTGTCCTAACGCAGACCGACAATGGAGTTGGCGGTCTTCTTGTGCCACCTGGTCTGTACACGTTGGACGCCACATGGACTGTTGACTTGAGTGGACCAGGCCGACGCCTCAGTTGGCGGCCTGGCGAGTATAACTCAAACTAGTCCAATCGTCGCGTCTAGAAAGGTTCTGTTCCCTCACTCTTTTATTTATCTTTTGCTTTCATAACCCTACCCAAAAAAGAAAATAGAAGGACACCCATTCTCTCTTTCCCCACTTTGCAGTGTGCACTCCGGAGCCCATTCTTTCTCTCCAACCGCCACTTGCAGCGGCGGCCTCCGTAGAGTGAGTAGTGGAACATTGGAGCACTATATCGCTATTTATTTCCGATATCACTCAATAAGAGGTAATTTTTAAATAAACTTATTTTGGTTTTCCCCCATGAAAGTTAGGCAATAAGTCATGACTTTGCTCACAGTTAAGTTTTGAAAATAAATTTTTTTCATTTAACCCTCACATTTCTGAAAACTGTGAATCTGTTGCGTACCGCAAGTTTATGGAAAGAGAACTTGCGCACCGCAGAAAAAAGAATGACGCAACCATAGTTATACAGTGATGACTTGAAGGTTGTGAACGCATGAACAGTAAATCTCATTCTATAAATAAGAGACTATCTCACCATTTTACAAGCACAACATTCATATCTCGTATCTTCTTCCTATCAAAGAAAGAATGAAAAAGAAGAAAAGGAAAAGGATTGTAAAAAATAAAGTCAGTATTAGAGAAGTTGGTAGGACAGCTGATGGAAAGGGGAAAAATTGGTAGGACAGCTGATGTACAAAAGTCATCCAGGTCCTGCCATGTATCCCCTTTCCAAATTTTAAGTGATGGAGGTCTACCTCTATACAGGAAAAAGACAAAGTAAGTGGAAATGGCAGGGATATACACTTCCTTCATCTCCTCTTCTCTCGTTCTCTATTCCGTAGGAATACAGGAGAAGGACAAGCGAAGTGGAAATGGCGGGGATATACAGTTCGTCCATCTCCACTTCTCTCGTTCACATTCCTTAGTCCTATACAGGAAAAGGACAAGCGGAGTTGAAATGTCGGGGATAGACAGTCCCTCCATCTCCACTTTTCTCGTTTACATTCTGTAGTCCTTTGTCACTTATTAGAAAGTTCTTTGTCATTAAGAAACAGGAGGAAAGCCTATCCACACTTGTAAGAAGCATTCGGAGAGCATGAAGAAAGTTTGTATTGCGGGTTTTTTTTGTAGTTTAAGAAATAATGAGAATATGTGAGAAGATGTTCTTAGTGAAATTTTATGTTCTTACATTTGTATGTCATTAGAATATGTGAGACAATGTTGTTAGTTAAATTTTTTGTTCTTAAGTTTGTATGTCATGAGAATATGTGAGACAATTTTGTTAGTGAAATTTTATGTTCTTAAATTTGTATGTCATGAGAATATGTGAGACGATGTTCTTAGTGAAATTTTATGTTCTTAAATTTGTATTCCGTTTTTTATATATTAATTGTACAAGTTTGAATGTTTATATTTGAAAGAATCATAGTTGTGAACTATCATACCGATTAAAAGTTTTTATTCTGTTTTGCTTATAGTATGGAGGAGTATCGCAGCCTCAGTCGTGACTATCATTCCGATTTCAAGGCGGAAGAGTTGAAACGGAGTTCGTTTTTTGAGTGTGATGCTAGTTACTATGAAGTTCTGTGTGCAGTCAAAGGCACTATGCCTATTGGCTTTCATTTTGATGTGATTCAGCACGGTACAAATCGTTGGCAAGTCGTGGCCGAAGCCATTTGGAGGGATGTGATCCGGAGTAAATTTGGGGGCATGTTACAGATCAAAGGGCAGAATGTTGTCGTGGTTGACATGATCAACCACCAAGACTTGACGGTGAATACTGGGTACGTGTTGTCAATGTTCCTTATCGTTGGCGCACTGAGGTAGGTGCGCGGGAAATCTTTAAGGGAATAGGAACAATTGTGGAGTTCGACGAGTCTTTCGGGCTAGACAATAGATTTCTTCGTGTTAAAGTTCATGTTCAAAGTCGGACTAAGATCCCTGACATGGCTGATTATGAAGTCTTACCATCAATTTATGACAGTGTTGAGCGATGTACAATCAGGTTTGTTGTCGAAGAGGCATGTGATGATGAGATAAGGGGAATGCCTCTCGTGAGGTTGGATGGGTTTCAGAAGGCTTGTTTTCCGGATCAACCTTGGTTGAACCATAATCAGGGCATGAGGGAGATGTTCTGGGGCAACCCTCCTCCACCTTGGGTGAACAGAAATGTACCGGCACCGCCTCGTAGGAAGCCACGGGCTCCTACGAAGCGGCCTCCTCGTACTGTCCTACACCTGGTTTGATTTTATGTTAAATTTGTTTTTCAGTGATGTTTGTTTTGTACTTGTTTTCTGTTGAAACTGATGTTTGTTCAATTATGTTAAGTTGTTGAATCATGTATGTTTGAAACTGATGTTTTTGGATGTGCTATGTTCACAAAAATTGATCTTTACTGACCGTCTAACATAAAATGTTGGGTTGTACATATGTATAGTATTAATTAAATGTTGTTTCGTTCAATTGTTTCAATCGATCTTATCTGTTAAGCGGTGATTAATTTGTTTCTCCTCTCTTTAATCTCCTCTTATCTTGTCTGTCGTGATACGTATATTCTGTGTTGCTCACCGCAAGCAAACACTGAAAACCGTAAGTGAATGAATGAAACAGTTGGTTCATGCGCACCGCAAGCTTTTGGTCATGCGGACCGCAGTAAGAATTTGTAAGAGGCCGACACTTTGGTTGGCTGCCTGTTTAATTTCGATTTTAATGCAGACACAATATAACACGCAGACAGAATTTCCCAAAAAAAAAAATTAATAATGTGCATTGATAACATTAACAGGCAGAGGCAGACAGAATTTCCCAAAAAAAAAAAATTAATAATGTGCATTGAAATAAACAAAACGTCTCTCTGCCTTCTCTTTCTCCATGTCCCCCCAGTCCATAAAAAGGGCATCGTTAACTTCTCCCTTATCTCATTTGAATATCGAAAAAAATAAATTTCGTAAGATACAATGACTACGTTGCGTCTTAGGCCACGTCATGTTCTTGCCGGTGTGCTAGTGAAGGTGGACGACTTGACGTCCGATGACGACATACTTGACACCTTGATGTTTCACCACGCCGGAGTTGTCTTCATTGTGAAACCATATGATGATTATTTAACAATTTGGCATGTTAGAGGTCCAAAGTATTGGATTCACGCGGTGAAGAAGAATGGAGGTTTTTATGTACAGCGTTTTAATGAAGATGGATGGTGTGAAATAGTAGGAGATATGCATTAGTTAAAAAAAAAAAAGGAAGATGTATCAGTTCTTATGTTTTATAATTTATGGTGTGAAAATTTAAGGGTTAATTATATGTTTTCATTTCTGTGATGATGTCAATTCTTAATATGTTTGTTGAATATTTGAACAATACATACATAATGGTAATAAAAATATAATTCATATGACACTAATAAACTTTAAAGGCGGCCTTTTGGAATGCCGGTTTGGTCAATGTTTTAAATTCTTCATAATACACTGACTTGCGGTCTGCAATGAAATCATGCACTAACCAAATAGAGTGAACAACAGGCCGCCGTTCCTGATGGCGGTTTGGTGGATTTGAATTATGCAACTTCCTATGTACAATGTACACACTTCCCAATTCCCACCTGCTTACTTAACTCCATCTCCTTCTCCCTAATTTCATTCAATCTTTAAAAGAAAGGAAGAAAAGCAATGAGTACATTGCGGCTTAGGCCGCGTCATGTTTTAGCCGGCGTGCTTGTCAAGGTGGACGGATTGACTGGACGCGACATTCTTCACACATTGATGTTTCTACACCCCGGAATCGTTTTCACCGCGAAGCCATATGATCATTTATCAACACATTGGCATGTTAGAGGACCTAAGTATTGGATTGATGTGGTGAAGATGGTTGGAACCTATGATGCTAGGTGGCAGAAGTAGCATAGGTTAGATGTCACACATGGCAAATAACTGGAATGACCGCCATTACTTTAAAATTTAATTCTGTTGCATTATGTCAATTTAAGGAAATTAATTTTATAAATCATTGTGCATGTTACAAATTTATAAGACATAACATTTAAAAATATTTTAAAATGAGACATAACATTTTTAAATATTTTTAAATCATTTATTTTACGGTTTAAAACATATAAACCTGTTTGAAATATTTATGATTTTTTTTATGTATTTTAATATTTAATTTTGGCGGCCTTGTTTAGGTGCATTCACCTTGGGGGGAAAACCGATGGGTCAACATTCAATTGTGGTGGTAAACATGCGGTGCGCAACTTTTGGAGTTCCCAAAAACTTCAGCTTTGTGTGCATATATTAAGACTTCTCTTCTTGTGTCAATTGATCATCCTAAATTCCTAATAGCAAAGAACACTTGTAACAAACACCTGCACAAAAGAACAACTGCTTCCATGGGACCTAAACCACGTCACACCCTTACCGGAGTAATTATTCGAGGAGATGGTATAGTCACCAAGGGCGATATTTATCAAGACCTTTTTTTAAATTGTCCCACATTGCGATTCCGTGTGAAAGATTTGGGGCACGATTATTTTGAAATTAGGGCCCCAAAAGCTTGGACGGACTTTATAAAGGAGCATGAAGGTTTCGAACGTACCCGTCAAGATGGGGAGGAAATATGGTTGCCTGTTGTAAGAGTTTGTCCCCCAGGCTTTGAAAGTGGTGTTGACATATATCGATCATCTTAATGTATCCATGTTTTTCTCGTAACCTTTAATGTAAGAACCTATGATGTATGAATGTATTAATTATTTGCTGTTCTTTTTCAAATGTTTTTGTGTTCATTTTGAAATGTTTTTGTGCTCAATTTGCTGGCCGCAAAAAACAGAATATTCAAATATTCAGAACGCAAACATGACCCTTACGGACCGCAATGGATGTTTGTAACATAGATAATCGTATTTTTTAAACCAACAATGAAACATAAAAATAAATCATTACAAAAAAATCATGTGTATAACAACAACCAAAATTTTTTAAGAAATTATTGAGTAAAAATTTAAAGTACTAAATGTATGGTAATAGTATGTGGGGTGCCACCAATATTTTTAGTTCACACATTGAACATCACAGTAAATGTCACACGTTCTATATGTATATGGTGCTGACTATATAAACATGATCAGTACATCCTTATTATTTCACATTTCACACTCACCTTATTCTTCGAAAATTTTACCATTTTCTTTTATGTTTCAATAAAACATAAATAATTTAGAACGATAGGAACCACAATAACACTAGTTGTCAATTTATATAATAATACAACTGTAAATAATTATAACAACGAGTCAACCACAATAATAAAACGACATTATAAATGTACTTAGATATCTTGACTATCTACATATTTCAGAATTTCATCCCACCATGGTTCATCCTCTTCATCTTTTTTTTTCCGGTTCATTACTGGCACCGGGGTTGTCAGCTAACTGAGCGGCTTCGTTCCAGAAAGCTGCCTCAGCCTCTTGCTTTTCTATCTCTGCCATACACCTTGCCGCATTTGCTCTTTTTTTTGCTCTTTCTTCCTCATAGTTCCTATGCCTTCTCTGCCATTCCTCATGTTCTTATTTCCTTCTCCTTCTCGTCTCTTCTTCCTTTAGCTTTTCTTTACGTAACTCTTCTGCAAATGTTACCTCCCACTGATTGTACTGTTCTATATCTTTATCCCACTTAATTCTCTCTTCCTCTTTCTTCCGAGCTACTCTTTCTTCCTCGTCACGGCGCTGGTGGTCATCGAAGTGCTCACGCAAGATGTTTTCTTTGTAGTTGAAAACTTGACCGCACCTTCTACAGTTTACTGTGTGGTCTCCACGATAATTAAATATCCATTCAACAAGACCAAATGGTGTTGGTATTGGTGTCGATGTCTGTTGTCCGTTGATCGGTTTACGTGGCAAATATTCTGACCAATCATAGCGCTTTGGACGGTTGCGCCTTTCTCTTTCCTTCCGTTCTCTTTCCTCCGCGCCACTTACGTGCTAGTAGAAGTGCATTCTTAATTCCAGGTCATACCACTCTTCAAACACATTGTATTCAAAACTCTTTGAACATTTCTGACAGGTTGCGCACCATTCTCCTCTTTGTTTTTTTGGTCGCTAAGAGTATAATGGAGAAATGAATTCCAACACTCAGTAATGGAAAAATTGTTTTGAGGAACCGACTCTTTATTATTGTTCGACTTGGAGCTATTTCCTTTCTCCATGGTGCTGAACTTCTTTGAGAGAAAATAGAGGACTAGATGAGTTGCCGAACCTTGGTGTGGTAGTTTTAGGTAATAAAATTAATAGAACTACACACCCCCAATGTGACGTGACAATTTATTTAGGTTTCATTTTATTTAGGCCGCCATTTCATATGTCGGCCTGTTTGAATTTTAATACGATTCGGACTCAATGAAATGGGTCTTTGACGTTACCAAATAAGCTGACAATTGAATTAAATTTAGGTAGGCCGCCACTTCATATGTCGACCTGTTTGAAATTTCAATATCCGGTCCTCAATGGTACAGATTGCGGACTAAATCAAATGGGTCTTCGACGTTACCAACCAAGCTGCCAATTCAATTAAACTTAGGTTGGCCGCCATTTAATATGTCGGCCTTGTTCAATTTTAATTCTATTTTGGTGTAGTACATCTACGATCCGCAATGAATTGCACCAAATTAAAAGTTCAATTGGCGTGCTGCATTTACCAAGCCGCCAATTGTAACGGCGGCCTGTTTAGTGGAAATAACAATGAATGTCCTGACCTACTTACCTGAATAGTGACGATTATTCTTCCATTCCAGTGTTCTTTGACCCCTCTTCTTTCCGAAAAATGTAGTTGCTGGAGACAACACCTTGCATTGGACCACCTTGGTAGCAACATTTCTTTGTAAGTTAACTAACTGTCGAACTGACGGTTTTATTTTTTGGCCAATTAGGGTTTTGTTTTTTTCTCCAACTACGTAGATTTTTTTTTTTTTGGTCCGAGTTAGCTATATTTTTGTGTATAATACGAAATATGGAATACATTGAAGTATTTATTGGTTACCACTATAATAATTTGGACCTTTTTCGATGTGAATATTATCGAAAATAATGTTTCAATATATAATTTATGAACTTTAACACATGGAATGAGAATTGTAATTTGAACGCCATATGTTTTATTTTTTTGTTAGGTTTATTCATAATGATCATCAATATATACACGGGAGGTGCAGTAGTACATGGAACATTAGGAGTTCAATACTCTCAAGGCCCGTCGTTCAACTTCTTAGCCAATGCTAGTATGACATTGGACGAGGTAAAATGTGAGATTTACAATGTCATGAACGTTTCACAAGCTGCAAATGACCTATACATTCGTGTACGGATGAATATGGGTCCAAGCGGTACGTTTTGTTTTTCTGAGCTTCAAATCCAAAACTAACATACTTGGCGTATGGTAATCCAGAATTTGATATGTACCGGTAATTGGGCAATGATAGAGTTATTTGTTGATGTTGTTCCTCTTATTACCAATAATGATGATATACCGGAGAATAGCCATAGAAACGTGACCAAAAAGAAAAATCCAGCTACTAGTAGAAGAGCACTAACCCCACCCTCCTGTAGTTTAGAAGATCATGAAGAACGTGGTTTAGAAGAGCTGAGTGAGTTTGGTCAAATGTACACAACTGGTGGCAATTTCCATGAAAATGTGAGAAATCTAATATTCTCTAACATGGGCTCGTTCGAGCATACATGTGGTAATCAAAACTTTGAAGTGGAGGAGGATGTAAACATTGATATCAATTTAAGCCCACCCGATTCTATACAAGGTGACGATGAGGTTGATGATGATTTAGATGTGAATGATGAAGTTGGTGCAAACATTCCTCCTGTAGATGTAATGGATAATACAATACCGCACACATGGAGGTTAGGTCGCGGATCCGTACCTCATCCAACCCCATCATTTAATGATGTTGCCGGAGTTATTTCTTTCGTTGGAGATGGCGATTACAATGTAACAGGTTCGTACTCAAATAATGAGGATTTGGAAGTCGGTGAGTTATACCGATCAAAAGCACATCTGAAATGGTTTGTGCACCACTACAATATTAAGAAGAACCGGACTTTTAAAGTAAAAAAAACAAGCCCAGAGATATATAGAGTGGTTTGCACTGAAACAAATTGTAAGTGGAAGTTGTATGCAACAAAACGACACGAGGATAATTCATTTGTGGTTAGGAAAAATGAAGGCCCACATACATGTGTTTTGGAACGGGATAAGCGCCAACACCCACACCTGACATGTTCGTTTGTTGCCACACTAATTAGGAATAACATAATGGAAAATGTTCAATTCAAAATTAAAGACATTAGAGTGAATGTCTGTAACATGTATGATTTTAGCCTCGCATACTTGAAGCCTTGGCGTGCAAAAGATATTGCCATAACCCAATTATTTGGAGGTTGGAGAGAGTCTTACAACCTAATAGTTCCTTTACTTACGGCCATGTGCCGTGCTAACCCAGGTTCCAAACTTGAGTGGTTCATTGCTGATTCGTCCGAGCCAAATGTTCGATTATTCCGTATGGTATGTTGGTCGTTTGGTCCAGCAATAAGGGCATTTGATCATTGTCGTCCGGTAATAGGTGTTGATGGTACGCACCTATCTGGTAGGTACAGGGGGAAACTATTAACAGCTTGTGGTTATGATGCGGATGGTCATGTACTGCCGCTTGCATTTGCCATTGTTCCCGAGGAGAATAATGACACGTGGGAGCTTTTCATGTCGTTCTTGCGCAAAAGTGTTGTCGGTAACAAAAAATTATGTGTAATTTCTGATAGGCATGCATCTATAATAAGAGTTTTCAATGAACCGGATCTCGGTTGGAGTGTTGAAAGCAATCAGGCTTTGCACCGTTTTTGTTGTCGACATATAGTGGCAAATTTTCAAAAAAAATTTGGTAAAAAATATGTTACTACCGTACGGGACGTATTTAGGCAGAATCAAACAACAAAGTTTGCCGCCAAGCTTTGTTTGTTGGACAATAGTAAGCCTGAATGTTGTGAGTGGTTAAGGTCAATCGGGACTGATGATACGGCAAATCCAAATTATGAAGTATGGTCCAAGGCTTTCGATGGGGGTGCTCGATGGGGGATAATGACCACTAATAGACCGGAGTCATTAAATAACGTATTCAGAGAAGCACGTATGTTGCCGGTCGCCGCGCTAGTAGAGGTTACATTTTACAAATCAGTGACATTCTTCTCCGAGCGGCGTAAAATGGCACAAGCAGCCTTGCAGGCAAATTTGCTAAATGCTCCAGGGGTTGCTGAGTTACTAGAGAAAAGAAGGCAGAAGGGGCTAGGTCACAATGTCACATCGTTCCGGGCAGAACTTAAATATGAGGTTCGCACCCCCAATCGCACTGTTGACGGCAAGAGTAAAGGGGGCAAAAAACATGTGGTTCTTCTACAACCAAATAATCCATGCTGTACTTGTAACAAACCGCAACTTACTTGCCTACCTTGTTCTCACATTTTTGCAGCATGTGCAGTGTCCGGTGTTGATAGTAACCAATTCGTGCACGGTTACTAAAGCGCGTACGCTTTGAGCCTAACATGGGCTCCCGAATTTGAAGCATTCGGTAATCCGGACGAGTGGCCACCTTACCATGGTCCCCACATTATACCCGACCCTGCATTGTATTATGTGAAAAAAGGCCGTCGGAAAATCCTTAGGATCCGCAACGAGATGGACGAAACACCAACACGTCATTCATATACTTGTGGAAGGTGCGGCCAATCTGGACATAGTCGAAGGACATGCCAATCGGCGTCCGATGCAGCAGGTAATATTATGCCATTCCACTCCTTATTTGACAAAAATTAATTAACAAATTTATATTTACACACATGCACATATTTAATTCATGTAGGTGGAGTGGAGTAGACAGATGTCAGGTCGGATTTAATTTTGTAATGTGCGACTTGTTTGTTTCCGCTATGTTGTCTTCTTTCTTATACTTTCTCCGTCTGTAATGTCATATTTTTTGTACACACGATTTCAAGAATGATGAATTTATGAATTTATGAATTAAGTATATGATAAACTTCAGTTAATGTATTTTTGTTATAAAATATATTAATTTTATGATGAAATCCATAACATAAGAAATAGATTGAAGTATCAAGACGACATCAAGTACAAAACATGGAGTTTGAAATAATAAAGAAGCAATACATATTAAACATTATAATGAACGGTATGCTGGAGTATTATTTGTCCATTCAGTGCCCTGCGGATAATCCTTCCGGACTGCAATAAAAAGAGAGAAGTCATTACGGATAGGACATTTCGGTCTTAAGGAATTCACATGCGGACCGAAATGAGTAATGCAATTGCGGTGCCAAACAAAAAGTCATGCGGTCCGTTAAACCAATCTGAAACATTGAAACATGTATGCAAAAAGGTCATTACGATCCGCCAACATTTATCTTGCGGAATAGAAATAACAAATAAAGACATAAATCGTCCAGCCACTAAACCACAAACCCTACAAATTGCAACTAAAATAAAGAAGCATTAAAAGGAAAAAAGAAACAACAACTTCAAGGTGAATCATCCGTCGGACACCTTCGCCTTTTACTTCCAGAGTAGCTCTCCCCTGCAATATACCCATGCCGGTTGAAATCGTTCAGGCCTTGTAACATCCTCCCATGCCTCGATTGTGTCGTCTGCAGGTCGTCCAATTTGAGCTCGAGTCGTTGGAGCCTCAAAGTGTTTTCTGCATTCTGCGCGTCAATCTTGTGGAGGAGGTTGATGATCTCATTGGGGTTGTAGGCGAGAGCAGTGGAAGGAGAGGCTATGTAGGAAGGGGGAGTAAGATGCATTTGAGGCTGTGATGCAACTCCTGCACCATACTGTTCATGTTGCTGCTGGTTTTCAGGCCGTGATGGCAGTACCCCTGCTGTTGGAGGTTCATTTCGTTGAGGCCGCGGTGTCAGTACCCCTGCTGGTGGAGGTTCATATTGCAGGAGATAAGTAGACAAATCTCCGGGCACAATCCTTTGCACAATCGGCATGGGAACTTGTCTTTTGTCATTCAAAATCCAGCTATACGCCTTTGTCCCGTCAGGCGAATTCACCCATGAGATGTACTGATAGGAGCGATATTGCAAATCATCGAGTTTTTCGGGCCCAGTTGACTTCTTCAGCCCCATAGCATCTACATCAATGTTCATGAATTTTGCTAATGCGGTGATCATTCCGCCCACCGTGACTTGTCCATTTTTCTTGCTCGGATTTCCTTGTTCTTTCCAATGTACGATGATCGCAGCGCCAATGTTGCGTTTCTTTGGTTCAGGTTGGAGAAGTTCATTCAAAAATGCCAGCTCATTCGCATTAACATGCTTCGACCCCTCTCCTCTAGCGAAGATAGTTTGTGCAAATGCACGCTGAATGAGACGGAGACTCGGGTGCTCAATCATCCTAGTATGCAGACCCGTTGGACCAAGTTTGGTCTCCCGGGTTATTGTCTTGAAAAAATTAGAGGAGTCATAAGCAGTACCATGGTAATCCTTAGTGTGTGGGAACCCAAAACATTCATTAATACGTTCTAAGGTTTCAGTTTTGTCCTCATTGAACATTCTAAACTTTATATACACCTGTCCATCGGGTTTCTGCTTTGCACTAATGGAGGAGAGGAACTCAATCGTCAACCGGTCATAGGCAGGGTGTTTTAAAAATCAGAAGGAATCGGGTATCCCAATACTACTAGTGAGTTTTTTAAAAGACTCAGCCTCCCCTAATCTTTCCAGAGTTTCCATATCGACCCATCTTGTGGGCTCAAACTTTTTGGAGGACAGCATTTCAAACCGTTTCCTTTGGTTTTCATCCTTAAATTTTATGGTCGACAAATCCGACATATCCACTGATGGGGCAGTGCTGCTTCCAGGCTTTTCCTTCTTCCGAACAGCATTTCTTTTTTTGGGTGCCATTCCTCAGTATTTTGGAGGGATTCTAAGTTTTGACCATATATAAGAAATATTAACTATTAATAATTTAACTAATTGAGTGCAATTAATTGATGATTATGATTTTTTACCATATAGAACAAATATTACGTATTTCGAATTTTACTGATTGGGTGGAATTAAGTTAATTCATCATTCTCACTTTTCATCATATATCACAAATATTAACTATTTGTAATTTTACTAATTGGGTCCAATTAATTGATGATTCTGAGTTTTCATCATGTATCTAAAATTAAAATTAAGTACTTCTATCCTCTATTAACTACCATATTCAAAAGATAAGAGAGTATACAGTAATTAAAATGGAGTACGTATAGGAGGAGAGGAAAACCTGCTTTGGCGGTGGACGAGAGTACAATCTGTTAGCAACCAAATCGAAGTCCGAAAGACGGTAAGTGTGTGCCGAAATGGTACACTGCACTTCCAATCGAGTGACAAGACCAATGGACAATTGGTATTGAGGGTTTTCAAGTGTAGGGTTTCGGATCGGAATAGAGTAGTCGGAGGAGCTCGCAACGACAAACAAGAAAAGAGAGTTCAAAACAGAAGGGTGCCACTTCAAATTCTGCCAAATTTCTACATAACCCCCTACAATCCCTTCAAATTGGTGTACCTTATTATTGAAACGATGCCAATTAACAGCGGGCCGCCAATCTAAATGTCGGCCACTATTTACAAAACCCAATTGCCGCTGCACCGACATTCCAATTGGCGGCCTGTAATGACTAAACCCTCACACTCCCTCACCATCCCCTCTCCGCTCACCCTCCCCTGTCCACGGCATCTGTAAGTACGCGTTGTACCACCCCCTCCTTACCACTAGACCGATTCCCCGCCTTCCTATTACCGTCAACGTGCGTTCAATACTGCGAGTTCCTACTACTCCGACCACCTTGCCTTCCAGAAACTTCTCATTTTGCAGTGGACACCCCGTCTCCTTCAATCGCCTGTAGTAAGAAATTTTTAACAAATCAATTGATTCCTTACTGTTATTCTTTTGTTCAATTTCATAATTACTTGCTTATTACTTAGTTATGTTTGATTTTGCTTAATTTGCATACGTGGCAAAATTAGCTCATTATGGCTAATTTGCAAACATTATGCCTAAATTAGTACAGTAAGAATCATTATAGGTACACTCATAATTGATTGTTAATAATTATGGGTAATTTAGTTCACTAAGCATCCTGAGGCGCCAATCTACTGAGCATCAATAGTTGCGGTCAGCAAGCATATCAAAAATTGCATAATGTTCATACCACAACTCATCTCTCTTTAACTGCGGTCCGCAAACATGTACAGAAATATGTCAGGATCTGGAGTGAATACCCAACCTACTGAAGGTAATGAACACAATGAAATTGGAGTTAATAATGTACAACCTCCATTATTGACTAAGAATGAGAAGCACGCCTCTAAACGAGCATACAATAAGGTAATTTATATATCGCTAATTATTATTTTCACTATATATATAAATGTGATAATGATCTTCAAAATAATTCACCTTATTAATATTGCAGCCGCAGTTCAAGCTTAGAGCGAGAAGCCGTAAGATGTAGTTTGCATACTCTCCTCAAATTGAGCCCATACTATCCAGATTTGGACTTAACTACATTGCAATATTGGGCCGAATGAATATTGATTGGGCATTGATCTCGGCTCTTGTTGAGAGATGGAGACAGGAGACCCACACCTTCCACTTACCTACTGGGGAAATTGCACCGACACTTCAAGATGTTTGTTGCTTGTTGGGGCTACCCAATGACGGTGAACCTCTAATGGGCGACATCGATGCAAGCTTTGCAGATGGCTTTGAAAGAATTTTGGAGAGAGATGATTGGGACACGTTCTACAAGCCAAGAGGCTGTTACCATTTGAAGGTGGAATTTCTTCGAAAGGCTTTTGTTCCAGAGGGTCAAGAGCTGAACAACAAAGTAGATGCCAAATTGGAAAAAAATTCCCCACCCGAGGTTGTGAAGAAATATGCAATTTCCTTCATGCTTGATCTTTTTGGCTCCATAATGTTTCCTAACAAATCGGGCTACTTGTATGCTCATTTTCTTCCTTTGATTGAAGATGTTGACAATCCCCCAAAAATCAGTTCGGGTTCTGGTCTTTTGGCATTCTTGTATCATGGTTTGTGCCGGGCTGCCCAGGAGGAAACCAAAAGCGTGGCAATTCCGGCTTTGTTCTTACAAATTTGGACATGGACTCGGTTCCCGATTGGAAGGCCGAAGCCGACCGATGTCCCTGTAGGTTTGGACGTACCTTTTGGATCAAAATGGGTGGGAGTACACAAATATGGCGATGTGGTTCATGGTAGTGTGAGCGCGTATCGTCGCGATTTTGAGGAGTTGCGTGACGACGATGTCAATTGGAATCCATACAATATGAATGTCCTCCCTGACTTGTGCAGAAATGAAAATGAAATGGAATTGTGGTTTTACGACGGCCCATTGTTTTGGTTCTACATGGTGGAGGCTCACCCAATTCAAAGGGTGATGCGTCAAATGAACAAACATCAACCCATTCCACCTCCATTGCTGACTTGCCCCGATGATTTACACCAGTTCGATAACAATCCATTGACAAAGGTAAATTGGATTGTAACTCATGCAGAATGGTTGACAGTTTGGAATGAAAGAAGGCAACATGTTGTGCCTAACAACGAGCCATTCTCCAAAGCAGAATGGACTCAATATATGGCTTGGTTCAATAGAAATGGAATGCGCTCCGTATTCTGGCAACCGTCTACGGCCGAACAAATCAACGATCCCGACCCAATTGAACCCGTCAGCAACCCTATACAACATTTTCACATCCCGCGGGCCGATAGAGTGCAACGAAATGTGAGTCCAAGCAACTCTAATTTTATTTATTTACATTAATTTGTTATTACTAATCGTATGCAATTGTAGGTAATTCGCAATGTCACTGTTGCACATGATGCTGTAGCCGCTATGCGTGAGTTCACTGGACGAGCTCGGGCATTTGCTCGCCGAGTGCTCATTGCATGCCAAGGCAATCTAGAAGATGTGAACAGGGGGGATATTTTTCAACAATTTAAAGCCAACCATGAAGTCCACGTTGCGGACTTGACGATTCCGGAGGATGAACGCACACAGGTAAACCGGGCCGACTTCGAATGGGTTGAAGATACCTTGGGTGTGAACTACGCTGATAATCTGCCCGATGGTTTTGTTTTTCAATCACAAACTCAACATTTGTCTCGTGCTGGCGTTTGGGAGCATGGTGGGAGTTCGGGCCAGCGTTCTGCAAGTTTTCAAACAAATGAAGAGGTGGCACATCAAGATGATGTCCAACCGACTGGGTGTCAAACAAATTATGAGGCCCCACCAGACAATGATGCCCAAGCGAGTGGACAAAGAAATTATGAAGTGCCACCAGACAATGATTTCCAAGCGAGTGGTTGTCAAACAAATGATGAGGTGCCACCAGTCAATGATGTCCAAGCGAGTGAGTGTCAAAACAATGATGATGCTGTACAGCAAGGGGAGACTTCCGGCCATAATTTTGAAGACTGGCATGTACAACAAGATGATGGTTCCAGTTTCTTCACATTTCCCTTTGAGGCCGACACCTTCTCGCCAAACCAGTTTCAGGCTTTTGACATGATCCCGCCAAACATTGGACCACCTCATAACCTCCGACAAAGACCTGTACCCCAACCTATTCCCTACTCTCCATCCCCGTTCCTGCGTGAACGAGGTCGTGGTCGTGGCCGTGCCCGTGGCCGTGCCCGTGGCAGTGGCCAAGAGTAGTTTATATATTTTTCTTTTCAAATTTCATGTGTTTCAATGTAACGAAGTTTATATATTTGGTGATTTCAAATTTCTGTTCTTACTAAAACCTTTCAATTTTATACAACATATCGTACAACATATTACATTTGCGTTTCGCAAGCAAGCCCACCGCATGAATATGAAATTATTGCTTTCTCATAGATTGATGCAGATCGCAAAGGAAGTCTATGTGCACCGCATACATGACCAAAAAAAATTGTACACAAACTAGGGAGTTAATTTCTAAAAACTCAACCTTATTGCGGTGCGCATTTAAAAATAATTGGGGTACGCAATACATCTTTTTATTCATTCTTTTTCTATTGCCGACTGTAAGTAAACATCAATTCTGAAATGGTTTCACTAATGCGGTCTGTAATTCATATCAACAATCTTCAGTACGATTCTAATTAGCTAAAGCACTTTAAATGCCTTAATCATTGGTTAAGTAAGCAATTTAACCAAATACCAACTGAAAAGCAGTTTACCCAAATACCAAGCTTATATAATTTACCAAACTAACAAGTTTTTCGTACCAGTCACACATACATCAGTTTGAGAAACTTCGACAACCAACACAACAAAATATTACATCAGTTTAACAAAATATTACTTCACTCCACTAAAAAAGTTAATAAAAAAAGGTCCATTAGATGCATCTCCAAACCTAGCTGTCTGCAGCAAATTAAAAAAGGAATGTCATTAAAAATTTATCAATCTTAGCTATCGTAATATTGCTTCAAATTTATGCAAGTACCTGTGCCCCGACGGTTAGCAAGTCGTGGGCTCCTTCTAGGCTGCACTACTCCACTTCTGAAGATAGGCTGATCCCAAGAAAGATGTCTTCTTGGGATCCAGGGGACAGATGGCTCATTGCCATTCTTCCAAGGTGCAGCTTCGAAGCCCAACTTTTCAAAACGAGACAACTTAAGGAGAGGCATGCGCTTAATCTCTTCAGGATCCGGATCCTCTTCCACAACAAATGTGATGTGACATTGCTCAACAGCGCCGCCCCCCGGCTTCGTTGGTCGCACTTCATACTCGCGATAGGGAGGTATCTTACTTCTCCTGTCCACATAAACTTTGACACGCATAAACCTGTGGTCTCGCTCGAAGAAGTCGCCAAAGGAGATAACTCTTCCTATACCCTTAAAGATCTCAAGCGCACCTTCTTTCGTGCGCCACGCATAAGGAACACCAACAACCCGAACCCAGAATTCACCATCAACTCTGGCTGGTTGGTCAAGGCCATCCATCATCTCAAACACCTGAACTTGCTTTCCATTGATGTTTATCTTTCCACCATATTCAGCACCCATCACTGAATGCTTCCACAATATATGGCCCACCACCTGCCACCTATTATTACCCAAGCAGTTCACATCAAACTTGAAACCCTTCCGCATGGTCGCTTTCACTGCCCACAATATATCGATGTACTCTGCATCGGTCTCAAAGAACAAACTGCACTTCAGCTCTTTCAACTTAAAACCTTGAATGTCCCGTGTAAGAGTGCCTTTCTCCATACTAACAAAAAATTATAATTGAGCCATTGTAAATTAAATTACTATTATTAAAAATTTTAATCTAAAAAATTTAAAATAAAAATTTTTTCTCTTTGCTCTGCACACTGTAAAACCATTGTGTATTGTATTCTTGCGATCCGCACAAGCCAATAATTGCGGTCCGCAATATATCATATTTATTAATTGACAATATCAATAAATAAAGTTATGAAAAAATTATTCAAGTTCTTATTACCTAATAATCCAAAATTTTCTACTACTTTAATGAGTTATTTCAAAGCCAAAGACACTTTTGTAACCTTATTAGTAAATGTAAGGCCACATTAAACAAATGAAATCTAATTTTTGGTACTCATTTGCAGAAAACCTCATTTTCAAACAAACAGCTCAATAATTTACTCAAAACTTCAAGTTTGAGATGGCTAAAGAAATTACCTTTTGATGCAGAGAGGTCAGCAAAAACGTGCGCGATCGTTGTAAAATCTCTGATCGCTACTCTAGACCGCCGTTTCAGGTGGCGGTTAGACTCGAGAGTGGGGCCGGAGAGAATTACAGTACAGTGCGACACGAGAGATTTAGAAAGAAACAAGATGGGGTCGGAGAGAGTGACAGATCTCGCTTTCTTTGTTGGTTCTAGGTTTTAACGAATGTAATAGAAAGCAGAGAGACGCGACGCTTCGATTGTTTTAAGGCTAATTTGCCAGGCCGCCAAATTAGGCGTCGGTCTGGTAGTAATTAATAAATCTCCTTTCATTTATTTATTATTATAGGCTTACCGTAACAAATAACATGAACCATGATAATTCCTATCTTTACATATTTCCGTATTGTACGCTGGGTATTTCAATATTCCGCAAGTAATATGGATTAAATCGTGCAACAAATTATCTAACTATTACCAAAAGACACAACCATTACATTACATACCATAATAACATATAAAATAAGGGTAAACATACATATCATCCCATTAAAATAATAACATCAGTTTAGAACAATCGTAACAAACATTTTCACTCGCAACAAACATACTTCAGTTTACCAAAAAAAAAAAAAAAATTAACTAAGCTGGAACATACAAAGCTTCAACAAAAATATTACATACACCCAACCAACAAACTTCAGTTTAGCACATCCCAAAAAATAAAATAACAAAAAAGAATAAAACAAACTTCAGTTCAGTGCAACATACATAGACAAACACCAAATATCATCTTCAAGCCTGGTTACCTGCAGAAAACAATAAAAAATACTAAAATGCTGTCATGTTAAAATATATTACTAAGAAATATGATATACAAATTCTTGCAACTGTACTGACCATGTCGATTGGCAAGGCGGGGGCTCCTTCTAGGTGGTGGTGGTACAGCACCGGCAGGTAGCGGTGGAGGGTTGTCCCAAGAGAGATTCGTATTGTAAACACTGCTGGCCTCATTCAACAACTCCAACCAAGGTGCGTCGACAAATACAGCCTTCTCAAACCCATCCAACCTCAGCAGAGGCATTGCCCTGATCTCTTCATCAGAGGGCTCTTCCACCACAAACCAGATGGTGCATCGCTCAGGATCTGCATAGTCTGACATCAATGGTGCGACCTCATAATCGGCACGGTTAGGGATCTTACTCCGGCTTTCAACATGAACTTTCACATGCACAAACCTATTGTCTTGCCCAAAAGATTCGTCAAACTCCAAAATTGTACCAATCCCATTGAAGATTTGTTCTGCACCTTCCATCGTGCGCCAGCAATAAGGAACATTGACGAGACGTACCCAAAATTGGCCGTCAAGTCTTGGTGTTTGATCAAGACCATCCATCATCTCTACCACATCAACTTTCTGCCCATTTATTTCAATCTTGCCACCATATCGAGTCATGATCATATGCTTCCATGCAGTATGGCCCACAACTTGCCAACGATTTCTATCCATGTAAATCACCTCAAACTGCCAGCCATTGGGCGTAGTGGCTTTCACGGCACAAAGCACGTCGTAGTACTTGGCATCACAATGGAAAAACAAACTCTGACTCAACTCTCGCGCCTTACATTCTGATTCATAGTCACGAGTCAGGGTGCGATACTCCGCCATGCTACAAAAAAATTTATTTTAATTTATTTAAATGTGGTATAACCAAAATATCAAAAAACTAAACTAAAAAATATAATGTCCTCCATGTGTGTTCTGCGGTGCACAACCCCCAACTAATTATTTTTATTGCTAAAAATAACTTTTTAAGAAAGAACAAAACTCCCAAGTTTCAGTGCGCAATATTGCAGTAACCCATTTTTTAAACATTGGTCCAATAATGTATGGACAAATAAAAATGAGAGAGGGTTAAACCATAATTTCAACATAATTCTGGACAGTAAACCCAAACTTTTACTGCAAATTTCGGGTTTCAAAAAAAAGTGCGACCGGGTTAAAGAATAATTACATTTTCAATCACTCTAATCAATTATCACTATATAGTAACAATTTTCACAAACCCTAGATTCGCAACATATCTGTACAGTAAACCCAATCTTTTACTCCAAATAGTCAGAGAGTGTTAAAGAAAAATATAGCTTTTCAATCCATAACTGAGTACTGCAAAACCCTAACTTTCACGGGAAAAATAATTCCACAGTTTGTTAAAAGAAATACCTCTTGTTACGGACAGATCGGTAAAGACTGCTCGATCGTCTACAAAGGCCGCCGCTAGAAGTGGCGGTTCGAGAGGTGCACAGTGGTCAGTGGGCTCCGGAGTGCAAACTGGGAAAGAGAGAATGGGTGTCCTTCTATTTTCTTTTTTGGGTAGGGTTATGAAAGAAAAAGATAAATAAAAGAGTGAGGGAATAGAACCTTTCTAGACGCGACGATTGGACTGGTTTGAGTTATACTCGCCAGGCCGCCAACTGAGGCGTCGGCCTGGTCCACTCAAGTCAACAGTCCATGTGGCGTCCAACGTGTACAGACCAGGTGGCACAAGAAGACCGCCACCTCCGTTGTCGGTCTGCGTTAGGACATTTGTGATATTATTTACTGGCATTAGGACGGACGTGATATTTCCATTTTAATTTAAGATTATTAAGAAAAAATTCCGTATTTCTCCACATAAGCTTTCTAACAACATTTTATCAAATTGTTCTGAAAATAATAACACGCAAGACAGCTTTCCACAACAGTAGCTTTAGATAAAATTACTTCAAATTATTTTTGAATAATAAATACTTAATTATAGTAAATATTTTAAAATAAAATCCGTTTTAACTTTTTATTTTTTTGAAGTTTTAAACAGCCCGTTTTAGCTTATTTAGGATTCAAGTATGGTATAACACCAAATCAACCAGAACCTGAATCCAAATTGAGGGATACTTGGGTTTAATCGTTAGATTAGCTTTTAACGCGTGAGAGTGTTCACCAGGTGACCAGTCAGACTACCAGGGAATAGTAGACGCTACTATCCCGTTCATGAGGCACTAGACGGAGGCGAGGACTTCGCTGACGCTCCAAAGAAGTAGCTTTTCCTAGCCCGCCATTTCAGGTGTGGATGCCTTTCGGATTTGATATTCTTTAGATTAGAAAAACTATTGCATGCATAATTATTTTGAAAATATAACTTGCATGATTTTGAAATACTTCATGTATCGATAACCTTGATGCACATATGTATTTATCTTTGCATAAGTTTGATTAGCAAATGTGTGATTTATTAATGGATTTGTAAAACATCAAGTATTGATCGCACGATTTGCAAAGACCGTCGAATCTCTACTTGGACATTATTTGGCATGACATATGATTTGATGCAGGATGTATTATGATTGATTAGAAATGACTGAACAACTCGAACACTGAGGGTGTTATCCGCCTAGTTCTTAGACACTACCTTTATAGGCTTTTGTCCCTTAGGTTGATGTATTCTCGGATCCGTGATTACTAGTCCTACACCAGTGCACAGGTAGTAGGTGGGATGGGTAGTGGTCAGGTTAGGCGTGGTTCAGGTCATTAGTATTGTGAGGTTGATATACATTTACATGCCTGTCAGTGGTGCATATAAGCTTAGTAACTGTGTGGTACATTACCTGTTAGCGATTACACACATTTTTGCTTCATTTTGCATGATGGCATGATTGGATAGATATCATTACATGATTTATACATGTTTCTCAGCATAGGTTTTCTACCAACTTGAAATTATAAGATTGCAAGTTTTATAATTACATTCAGCATGATTTTATATTCTTGTTTAGAGAACTGATAATTTGAATATGCTCACTCTATTACCGCACTGAGTATTCGTGTACTCAGCCCACAATACTTTGATTTGCGGAGACAAGTACAAGTCTGACTGAAGACGGTGATCCAGCGTTAGAGACCCAGACCCAATTACTACATGATGATGCCACTTATGTTTAGATAACAATATTTTTTTCTTATTTTGTTTGGTTGTAAAATTTTGTTGTAAATAATTTAAATCGGCCCTCCTCTTATGTAAGAACTTGTTAATGTTATTTTGTGGCATTATTCTTGTATTTGTGTGATTTACTTTGCTTGGATACTTTTATTTAGCCTTACGTGTGTTCAGTAGAGTGTACACACGTTGCGGGGTTGTCCTCCTCGAATTCTGATTTGGTTCGGGGTGTGACAGTTTCATTTTCACATATCACATTTTAAAGTCAGCCTGCAAATTGAGCGGGCACTGCTGCTAATATATTAGTATGGGAAAGACATGCAAATAATCCTCAAGTTTGGCCACGAGATTATGTTCATATTCAACTGTTCGATTCAAAAATTCAGTCCGAATAGTTTATAATTCGGTCCGAATTGTTCCCTCTGAGAACAAAATTTCTTTTGACCATAACATTGTCATCCGGAGTTCGTTTTAAGTGATTTAAAGACCATTGGAAAGCTCGTCATGAGCTCTAAAAGTTCTTATGTCTTACGTGGTTTGTTTTCAAATTAGAAATGTATGTTTAAGCCTTAAACTTACTTGGGTCATGTTTGTTTATGCTAGGTTGTGGTGAAACCTAACCCGACCACATATATTGTTATTTGACTTGAGATTATATTCTATCTTGTTAGTTTTTTATTGGAATTTAATACTTTCTTGTTGTGTAGAGTTGAGTCGTGGCGTGTCAGGTCCAAAGGTGACCGATACGACTTGAGCAATAAGATCGTTTTCTTGTGTACTTGATGGTGCTTGCTTTGCTTGCTTTTACATTGCTTATTTCCAGGTGCGGATTCCACACCTACTTCGATTTATTGTTGGAGCTAATTACTTGCATGGCATGTTTGAATTCATTAAATTGCAAGAATATTTGGATTTTACCATATTGCTATTGTAATATAAATGTTTAAGTATGCATATTGAATGGTTATCCGATTGATCTGAATGGAAATGATATGAATGGTTAAGTACTCTTGTACAGTTGAATGTCACTGGTTTTGTTTGCACATGGAGCTACCCGGCGTGTCAATCGGTGTGGTTAAGCTTAATCTGAGGTCTACAGTGTAACGTCTTGAGGTACTTGTTGAAAGTTCGTTTGTCTGAATTGAATCTTAATTGTACTTTGATCCCTTCTTTTGGGGAGGAGTATGTTCTGATCCTTGTGTCTGAGGAGGAATCATTTGACTGATTGAATTTTAGGTCTTGATCCCTGTTTCTGGGGAGAGACCGGTTCTGATCCCTTAGTCTGGGGAGGACCATTTGACTGATTCAATTTTAGGTCTTGATCCCTGTTTCTCTGGAGAGACCAGTTCTGATCCCTGTGTCTTGGGAGAAACCATTTGACTGATTGAATTTTAGGTCTTGATCCATGTTTCTGGGGAGAGACTGGTTCTGATCCCTGCTTCTTGGGAGAAACCAATTGACTCGTGATATCTATAAACTAGACTTGTATTTGAATAATACTAAATCGAGCCGGCATTTGTATTGGCACTTGATAATTGAGATTGTTTTGGTAATTGAATAAATTAGTGAGCTCATTGCATTGCATGAATTGTTTTTATATATGGACTTACATGAATGTATTTGGTTAATGGAAATGCTATTTTATTGTTAATATCTTAATATATGTATTGCTTATGGTTTGCTTTTAAACTCGGTCGTTAATTAGTTCCGAAATATTTATTCAAGGTTTGTGTGGCTGGAACTAAATACCGCACTGAGATAATTGTATAATTATCTCATTCTATGTTTTTTGCATTGTTTTCACATTGTTTGTGGGTTCCAGGTCTTGGATCAGAGTGGCGCAACGGAAGCTTGGCGAGTAGTGGACCATCGTATGTTTGATTGGTGTCCAATACCTTGTGATCCAGACATAGCTTATGTATTGTATCATTAGTTTAGTAATCTAAGTTGACATATGAAAAATTAGCCCTCGACCTTGTACATTAATTGAAGATACTGAATGTGGATTTGTTTTTATTGTTGGTTAAACCTAGTGAATTACATTCTTAGCGTGTTGTGGTGTGTCGTGTCAAACACAGGTGTGTTTAGTACCGTGTCGTGTCGTGTTGACACGGGTTATATTTGCAACCGTGTCGTGTCGTGTCGTGTTGAATGAAGGAAAATGCTAACACAACACGGAAACTGACACGACACAGTTGGAAACCGTGTTAACACGCCACGCCACAGTTGTGTCAACTGTGTCAAACCGTATTAGTAGCTTATTATTTTTTTTCATAGAAATTGTCCAAAAATATTAAAAATTATTTAAAAATTGAAAAAAAAATCTAAAAAAATGGAATAAAATTTTGAGTTTCAATGTTTACTGAGAATTGTTCTTTTTTTTATATTTCATGAGAAAAAGTACAATTAAAAAAATAATAGAAATCATATGATGTTAAATGGTAATATCTTGGTTGAAAATTATATGTTTTTTATATATTTTTTTCTTGAAATTTTAAATAATCTGTCACTATTAATTCTTATGTATTGATATTTTTTGCGTTATCATGTAAAATTTCAAATCATCAATAATTAATTTTTAATGATGCATTAATAATTATATACTATTTTTATTTGAATTTTAAAATTTAAAAAATATATGGAACCGTGTTGTGTCGTGTGGTAACCGTGTCATGTCAAATCGTACCGTGTTGAACCGTGTCGTGTTAAACCTTGTCACTTTTCTAAAAATTGCAACACGACACAGTTTTAACACGCCACACCAACACACCCGTGTCGTGTTAAATCCGTACGTGTGGCGTGTCGTGTCGTGGTAACACGGGTCCGTATCGTGACAACACACCAAACACGCCACAATTTGTAATTCACTAGTTAAGCCTTGCGAGTGCACGGGTGGCAGCATGCGCTCGCGGCGGCTCGGGGTGCATTTGTTTTTGTTGTTGGTTAAACCTTGCGAGTGCACGAGTGGCAGCGTGCGCTCACGGCGGCTGTGACACCCCCTCGGTTACGGGGTGTCACAAGACCGTCATTAATTGAGAAAGAATCTGTTTGTTTGTTATTTAAAGATGCAACATGTCATTCATTCTTCATTAATTTTAAATTTTGAAATTTTATTTTCCGGGAAGATCATGCATGACATGAAGCTATTTAAGCTTCCTCGATCAGGAAATTAAGTAAATGGAAAAAGAGAACGATCTGGTAAGTAAAGAACGTTAGCAATCTCTGATTTTAAATTATTATATATGTTTTTTTAATGTTGAAATTAATATATGTTAACTAGTAGGCAGCACTCAGGCTTAGCTAGGTAAAAAACTGTTACTGCAATTAATTTCCTAGTCTTATTTAATGACTTGCAACTTGCCAGGAAGCTTGCTGCCTACATACAAGCTGGCAGCCAGCTACGAGAACCTCATGGCAATTAATTGTTTTTTCTTGATTAATTTTAATTACGATGAAACATGTTAGGTTTGTCTCATTCTTTCTAGTTGACTTTTTTATTTCTATTGGAAAAATTCTAACAAAGTAAGATAAGATGCTTTCCGCCCCTGAAAGAAAAAGGTAAATTAAAATAAAATAAGACTTAAATTTGGATCATTCTTTATATAAGAACCAGTAGAACTAGCTGGTCACAACACACAAGAAAGAGGAAAAGAGCAAAGGAATTCAGCACTTCTCCCCAACTCCTTTTCAAGATTGGTCATCTTATTGGCAAAAATGGTTAGTATCACTATAACAATTTCCTTAATAAAATCGAACACTACCAAACCAATTTGTCCTTTCTTTGCAAGGTTTTGTCAAATAATCCATCGTTATTACTTTCAAGATTTTAGATAATGAGACCAAAATCCAACTGACCACATCTTCCCAGTATTCTTCTTCTTCTTTTTTTAATTGAAAAATAGTGAACTATCATCATCTCATAAAAGCAAAGAAATAATATATAATGATAAAATATATATGCTAATTTGTTTTATTAGGACGCTGGTGATGATGTTACTAAGAATGTAGCTGCTGCTACTAGTGATGCAAATCCTCCACCAAAAGATAATCCAAAGGTTGAGAGCATTCCTTTTAATTTCAGATTCCAAACAACAGACAAATAACTTGGTCACCGCATAAATATATATGACATCTAACTTCGTCATGAAAATACCGTGTTTCCTAATTCATTAACATGATCGTAAGCGATCGTTGCTGAATTTGTTAGTTTTCCGGTTGTTGTCAGGTTTACGTTTCTGAAGGCACTCATATTGGCAACCCACGAGAACATATCCGTTTCCGTATTCGTATTCGTATTCGTATCCGTATTCGTCTCGGTATTCGTATCCGAAAAAAGAAAAAAACTGATGCGGATATGATTTGACCACTATCCGGTCTGTTCTCATCCCTACATGTTGTGCTCAATTCAGTAGTGTTCGATTTTATTTTATCTCATTGACAAATCAATATTATAAATAAAGATGTGTGGGTGTCGGGATCGTTTAGTTAAATGTAGTTCGACACTCCAAGTATTGTGAAAGAGCATTTTTCCTATTTCTGTAACATGATAATCTATAACTATTTGTGTACTGGGTATTATTCCTCATAAAATTGACCCGCTTCACCGGCAGGCAATAATATGGCAGTACATTGTTTTGTTTCTGATTTTTTTGACCCCTTCCTATTTTCATTTTCATTGTCAATTTGTAATAGTTAAGCTAAAAATATTGTAAATTAAGTTGGACATATATTTGGAAAACTCAAAATTCATTCTATGAGATAATATTGTTGGACATATTATTTTAATATATTCATATCTTATTGATATGATCGTGATATTTATTCAAAATAATATGTCCAACATAAATTTTGGACTAAGAGTACATATATATATATATATAGAGAGAGAGAGAATGGATATAGAACACTAATGTGCATATGGGCCTATTGCACAGGATTTCTATGCTGTCGGATCGGCTTTAAAATTCGTGCGGAGATGAGATCGTGCGGCTGAAAGTAAGATCGCTGCCCACCATTCTGTCCGTTAGTTTTAAATTTTTCCTTCCATCCCTCTGTTAACGTCGCGTGCTCTGACCCTTCTCTCTCCTTTTCTTTTCCTTTTCTGCTTCTTTGCTCCATCGATGGAGCAGGACCCTAGTTTTCTTTCCCTTTCTTTTACTTTCAAGCTTTCCCACTCGCTCCTATCGCCGCCACCAAGAATCCACACCTAGAGGACGCGTGACTCTCATCCGTAGAAGCACGACTCTCCTCTAACTCTCTGGTGATTCACCGGCGATTCCCCGACGCTCCGCCTCTAAACCCTAGCCACCTCCAACTTCGTAAATCGAGTTCGCCGATGTTAGCCTGATTTCTCTCTCTTTGTTTTTTTTTCTAATTTTTATTTTCGTGTCATAATTAGTTTGTCACCTCTTTTTTTTTTTGGGTTTTTTACTGCAAAGAAATGAGAGAGACGCAGTAAATAAAGTATTTCCAGCTCTGACAAGTAACATTTGACCTTTTGCAATTTAGTCCTAACAAGAAACCTGAAATCTATCCATGTTCTGATGTTCATAAATTGATTCATGTATGCCTACGGGCAGTTACAAAATTAGGCCAATTTTATTCATGTTCATACAACAACAACAACAACTAAGCCTTTTGTCCCAAACAAGTTGGGGTAGGCTAGAAAAGAAATCCAACGAAGTCACCAAGTCATCAAAAAAGAAGTATACGTCAAAAGTAGAGCTAATAATAGTAAAATATATATATAGAGAAAATAAAGTAGTAGTAGTAGTAGTAGTAATAATAATAATAATAATAATGATGATAAATAGTAGTAGTAGTGAGACCTACACCTAAGCCGTAAGCTAATACTATAACCTACAAATCTAAGACAACACTTGACCCTAAATTCGCATCTCATGGTTCCGGCACATGAATTGCTAGCTTCCATGCTGTCCTATCCAATGCCAATTCCTTGGAAACGTTCCATTCTTTGAAGTCCCTTTTTACTGCTTCTTCCCATGTCAATCTTGGTCTACCTCTGGCTCTCCTTGTGTTTTCAAAGCGGTTGAGAATTCCGCTACGCACGGGTGCCTCCGGGGGTCTACGTTGGACATGCCCAAACCATCTCAAGCGATGTTGGACCAACTTCTCCTCTATCGGTGCTACCCCGACCATATCCCGTATGTCATCATTTCTAATCTGATCCCTCCTCGTATGCCCACACATCCACCGCAACATGCGCATCTCTGCTACACTCATCTTTTGGACGTGTCGTCTTTTAGTAGCCCAACATTCAGCGCCATACAACATCGCAGGTCTAATTGCCGTCCTGTAGAACTTTTCTTTTAGCTTTTGTGGGACTTTCTTGTCACATAACACTCCTGATGCTTGTCGCCATTTCACCCACCCTGCTCTTAGCCTATGACTAACATCTTCATCTATGTCGCCATCACTCTGCAACATTGACCCTAGATATCGAAAAGTGTCTTTCATAGGCACTACATGTCCATCTAAACGAACATCTCCATCTTCTGATCCTATCCCACTAAACTCACACCTCATATACTCTGTCTTAGTTCTACTAAGTCTAAACCCTTTCGACTCTAGAGTTTGTCTCCACAACTCTAATTTCCTATCGACACCTATCCTACTCTCATCGATCAGCACCACATCATCCGCAAAGAGCATACACCAAGGAATCTCTCCTTGTATGTCCCTCGTGATCTCATCCATCACCAAGGCAAAAATGTAAGGGCTCAATGCCGATCCCTGATGTAATCCTATTTTAATAGGAAAGTCACTAGTCACGCTATCACATGTCCTGATGCAAGTGGCAACTCCATCGTACATGTCCTTAATGAGGGTAACATACTTGGTGGGGACTTTCTTCTTTTCAAGTGCCCACCACATGACTTTCCTTGGTACTTTGTCATATGCCTTCTCCAGATCAATGAAAACCATATGGAGATTCTTCTTCTGCTCCCGATATCTCTCCATAAGCTGCCTAACTAGGAAAATGGCCTCCATAGTGGACCTACCAGGCATAAAACCAAATTGATTTTTCGAGACATCTGTTGTCCGTCTCAAACGATGCTCGATCACTCTCTCCCAAAGCTTCATCGTATGGCTCATAAGCTTTATCCCTCTATAGTTTGTACAGCTTTGAGCATCTCCTTTGTTCTTGAAGATTGGTACTATAGTGCTTTTCCTCCACTCATCCGGCATTTTAGTCGATCGGAAGATGCTATTGAACAGTTTGGTTAACCAAACTACCGCCACATTTCCGAGACAACGCCATACTTCAATTGGTATGTTATCGGGCCCCAAAGCCTTACCCACTTTCATTCTTTTTAAGGCTTCTTTCACCTCAGACTCTTGGATTCTCCTAACGAATCGTCTATTGGTATCATCAAAAGAGTCGTCTAGCTCAATCTCTAGGTCGTCATCTTCTCCATTGAATAGCTTATCGAAATATTCCCTCCACCTGGTCTTGATCTCATCGTCCTTCACTAGAAGCCTATCAGTCTCGTCCTTGATACACTTCACTTGGTTTAAGTCTCTCGTTTTCCTATCTCTAATCCTAGCTATCTTATAGACGTCCTTCTCGCCTTCTTTCGTATTTAGCTTCTGGTATAAGTCTTCGAAAGCCCTACTCTTTGCTTCACTCACTGCTTTCTTTGCATTTTTCTTCGCCAATTTGTACTTTTGTGCATTGTCCTCGCTCCTGTCGTGGTGCAAGCACTTGTAGCATTCCTTTTTTTCTTTAATGGCTTTTTGTACATCGTCGTTCCACCACCAGGTGTCTTTTGGTTCGCGGTTGTTTCCTCTGGTAACTCCAAGCACTTCCGTAGCTATCTTCTGGATGCACGTTGCCATCTCTTTCCACATGACATTCGCTTCTGCTTCTATAGTCCATGGTCCTTCTGCAATCAATCTGTTCCTAAATATACTAGACACATCTCCTTTGAGCTTCCACCACTTCATTCTTGCCACTCGAGCGCCTCTACTGACTTTAAAGCGTGTCGGAAAACAAAAGTCAGCCACTACCAGTTTATGTTGTGACACAACACACTCCCCAGGTATAACCTTGCAATCAACGCAAGCTCGTTTGTCCTCTCTCCTAGTAAGGACAAAATCAATCTGAGAGGAGTGTTGCGCACTACTGAAGGTAACTAAGTGGGATTGTCTCTTTCTAAAGAAGGTGTTAGCTACCATGAGGTCATAAGCTATGGCCAAGTTCAAGAAATCTTCACCTTCTTGATTCCTGTCTCCATATCCAAAACCTCCATGCACCCTCTCAAACCCTCCACTAGTTTCACCAACATGCCCGTTGAAGTCTCCTCCAATGAAAAGCTTTTCAGTGTTGGGCACACTTCTAATCATGTCATCTAAATCTTCCCAAAACTTGGTTTTGAGGGCCTCGCTTAGTCCTACTTGTGGAGCGTACGCACTAATGACGTTTAGAACTAGATCTCCAAAAACTAGCTTAACTAGGATGATCCTATCTCCTTGTCTCCTAACGTCCACTACTTTGTCTTTAAGGCTCTTGTCGATTAAGATACCTACTCCATTCTTGTTGCGCTCTTGTCCGGTATACCATAGTTTGAATCCGGTATTGTCCACTTCCTTTGCTTTCTGGCCCGTCCATTTAGTCTCCTGCACGCATAAGATATTCACACGTCTTCTAGTCGCAGTATCCACTAACTCTCTTAACTTTCCTGTTAAGGACCCTACATTCCAACTACCTAAGCGAATCCTACTCTCTTCGACTAGCTTCCTTGCCCCCCGCACTCGTCGTGAAATGTGCGAAGACCCTTGCTTACTTGTCACTACACCCGGGCGCCGATGTAGCGCGCCACTAAGGGAGCGACGATCCGGCCCTTGCTCATTTATCACCTTATCCGGGTTCCGATAAGGCGCGCCACTAAGGGAGTGGCGACCCGGCCCTTGCTCATTTATCATCCTATCCGGGTTCCGATAAGACGCGTCGCTAAGAGGGTTACGCCCCAACGAAAGCTGATTGGGTTTCATTTCCATGAAGATAGCTGGGTTTTTTACGTTGGCTCGCCAAGCCTATCACAACCCTCCTCCTTTTACTCGGGCTTGGGACCGAGCTGTACTAAACAATGCATGCAAAGTTTAGTACAGGCGGAGTTATTCATGTTCATAAATTATCCTATATTATGACAGTTTAAGATTTTGGATATTAGTCCTTCTACTGTTATCATTATTATTTATTATTTTTCCTTAATAAGATATCAAATGAGCACTCAAAGTAGCCAACACAATGGATGGAAGCAGTGAAGAAACAATTGGAGGCAAATAGAAGCAACTGGATGATAAATTGAAGCAATTGGAAAAAACGAAGAAGCAATTTGAAGAAATGAAGAGAGAAATAGTGCCATAATTAATTCGGATGTGTTTATTATAATGAAATTTTGATATTGTGTTATCATTCTAAGATTTGCTTTTATATACTTGGAATGGAATTGTGTTATTTATATCTTGAACTTCTGAAATTTATTTGTATTATTCAGGGTGTATGTATAGACCAATAGAGGATTAAAAAAATAATAATAATAAGCACGGGTCAAGCACTTGATTATATAGAAGATTGTACAGTTCATATATTTTTTATTTTATTTTATTGTGAACAATAATTTGGTTGTTATTTGAGCTCTTGTTTTTAAATTTGGTTCATATACATTTCTGCTAGCTGAGATAAAACCAATACATTTAATTTAACCATGACTCATTTACTACAAGCATTTTACTCTCTCAAGGCATCGATACAAGGCTAGCTGAAATGTTATTACAAGGCAAGCTTGAAAAGTAAGAAATGTTATTACAACAAGTAAGCAACATGCTTGCTACTTTTCTATTAGTACAAAATTAAGAAAATGTTATTACAACTCAAACATCACAACAAGGTTGACTACCCACAGACCCACCTACCATACATTATCCAATCCTTACCACAAACTGACGCATTGGTACCAACCATCTCCTGGTACCAGTACAACACCTTGATCTACTTACACTTACTCTAAAATTATTTGTTAGCATAAATCTAAAAGCCAACATATATTCGTTAACAGAAAAAAAAAAAAAACTGCACTACAAAATCATAAAGTAATTCACACAAATCCAAAGAATATATATAAATATAATAAAAAATTCATTTAGACCAACTGAACCTCTCCACTAGCTTCTTCCAAAGTCTCCAAGCATCATCAACAATCACTAATCCCAAACCCTTCTCTTGCTCCATTCCTATCTCCACAGCAAGTTGCATTGGGAGCACTTCCATTTCAGGTGACAACTTCATGATCTGCTGCTTCAATGTATCAGATCAGAGATCTAACCAGTGTAATCTCAATCCTGCAATGCTTCAATTAATTGAAGTAACTTGACGTTCCTATTTGCGAAAAGAAAGTCAACCAATGAAATCAACAGATAACTTGAAATTCATATAAGAAGCAAATAAATAAGAAAAACGATGTAAAAATAAGAAAGCAAGCTCTAGCAGTATATAACCAGGACTGAAATTTTACTTACATCCTCCTTGTACCAATGGAACAAGTAATAAATTTTTTTACTAATAATGCAATTCAATTGTGTGAAATTTGGATAAACTCGATTATACAAATTTTTGTCACCATAACAGTATCAATCACACATAGCAAACAATTATGTGGGTGATAGGTGTAACCGTGTAAGTAATGGGACAATTAACAAGTCGTAGGCTATATGTGGTTCAAGAAAATTAATTCAAGCTTCATATATGCAATTCGGTGATTTAAGAACAAAAAAGCTTCATATATGTAGAAATAAATTTTCTATTATGCAGCAGTGATTTGAGAACAAACAAATGATAGACCATGACTTAGTTGGGAAATAGAACTACGAGACAGATGGGAAATATATACCTCAAGCTGTGATCGAGAGAGATCTGACCCTTTAGGTGTCGATCGGGTCAGACCTGAGCCCAGCAGATGATCGATCAGCCCTGAGAGGAGGTAGAGGGAGGCAGAAACGGATATTGAGGGAGCGGTGGAGGGTGGAGGTCTGAGAAGGGGCAGCAGTGGAGGGTTGATTGAGCAGTAACAGTTCACTGTTCATAGAGATGCTCCGAGAAGAGGCAGCGATTGGGTTTTTTTCTTTTCTGAAGGGGTCAATTCGATTCTGTGAGAGGAGAGAGAGAGAGAGAGAGAGAGAGATCCTGCGATTACAAGGAGATGGACGATAGAAGGAAAATTTTAAAATAACGGAGAGAACAGCCTATCAGCGCCTCAATCCATGTCGTTGATCTTAATCTCAGCGCGAAAATTGAAGAGATCCGACAGCAAAGAAGTCCTGTGCAATAGGCCCATATGCACATTAGTGTTCTATATCCATTCTCTCTCTCTCTCTATATATATATATATATATATATATATATATATATATATATATATATATATATATATATATATATATATATATATATATATATATATATATATATATATATATGGTGCTTTGTTTTGTCGCCAAATATCATTTCTTAAAAGATACCATGTTGCAATCATATTTTTCTCTTTTATTTTTTTATGTTGATATGCTGATGTTGATCGATTGATATTTATAATTTATAATTGGGTTGGCTTTTTTCCTCAGATATAAACTGCAAATATTTCCTTTTAAAACATAGTATATTTAGAAAATATTGTATTTTTCTTTTGAAACATACATGATTTTTTGAGGATAATATTTTTTTTTCCATGCCTTCTCTCTCTATATATTATATATTTTATTGCTGATCAATGATTATAATGGTGTGCCATCTCATTGTTCCTTGGTAATATCTCAGTAAAAATTTTAGTTTATGTGCAATCTTATTTTTCCTTTCGGCTTAAATTAAAGTTTATTACTTCATTAATATTTTTCTATCATTTATAATATTAATACAATAAAAATTCATGTATCGAGCGAAGCTCGATGATCACTCTAGTATCAGTTAGAGTTGGTTCCGCGGCAAGTGGGCCTTTTTAAAGGAGTATTACTTTCTGGTAGCGAAACAATTACAGGAAGTAACATCTAAGGCAAGTTGAATTCATCAAAGGTGGATTCCTTCTGTTAGATGGAAATCACGATCGACAGTAAATTATATTGTACAAATTAAGGGAGAATTTGTTGCACGTTTAATAATTATTTAACATTCAGTTTTTATTGTATATCTGTTTATGAACCGTTAAGTTTGAACATCATAGTTATTCGGCCACAACAACAAAATTTAAATTTATGCTAGTGCAAAACTTGTTTCTGAGGGTCGACAAGACAAGTTGCCGACAATTTTCATTAATATTAAAAAAAATTACAAAAAAATTCATAACAAGATAAAAAACCAAGTTTCAAACATAGCTATTCACAGTATATATTAGTACCTAACAATATCAGTATAAAACTTTTCTAAGTCCACCCTCGACCTGACCGATACCTAAGGCAATCTTCAAAAAGCATACAGACTAACGCGACCTACCTACATCATGGCCGCCACCATCCTTCACCTCAAATGCCTCCACGCTGAGACCTAGCCATACAACCAATTCACCAGAGTCGCCAACTAAACGTTCGTCTTGATCGCCTCCATGAGAAGACCGACTCTTCAATTCGAAGATTTTACTGCAAAACTTGCAACACCAACAATGACGCGAACCGATCAACCGACCTCACCAGTCTCACTGGTAGTACCAAACCCACGACCTTAATGACCAGTCAACCACTATTGTACAGCACATTCCGGTTACACCATACCTACAATGGCACCACATTCTTCGGCTAAACCAAACAACAATGGCAGCCACACTTGCGACCATATCACTTCATCGTCAAACTCCGATCTTTATGCCGACGGAGAAGGAACGAAAATAAAACTAGATCTAAAAACAAATAAAGAAAAAAAAAATGAAGAGAAGTAAAATGGAGGGTCTTTCATAGACATTTAATTTAAAGATAAGTTGGGAGGCTTGATCCCTAATTTATCTTCAAAAAAAAAAAAAATGGAGGGTGGAGGAGGCGGGAAGGCCAGCAACGAGCTCCCTTCCTAGGGTTTTCACACTAACTGCCCTTGACGAGAGAACAACGAGGTAAGATAGGGAGAGAAAATTTTGCCATATGTTACTATTATACTATTGTCAGGGTCCCACCGAGAGGTTTTACTTTTGACCGACCAGTATTCTCTACAGATTGCCAACTTTTGATCCGAGCCGTCCGATTTAATCTTGACGGTTAAATTTTTTGAGCCTATCAATCTGGTATAATTTACGGGACACCCATCATTAATCGGACATTAAGGTGCGCAAAATGCCAACTTTTGATCCGAGCCGTCCGATTTAATCTCGACGGTTAATTTTTTCGGACCTATCAATCTGGTATAATTACGGGACATCCATCATTAATCAGACGTTTCAGATCACAGGTGAGAGCAGCAGAGGATTTCATTCGTACTTTTGACAGTGAAGTGTACACAGTCGGGAACGGATCCTCTGGTCGGCAGAAATGCGCCGACCACGTGGTCGGCGCGTGATCCGAGCCGTCCGATTTAATCTCAACGGTTCATTTTTTTCGGGCCAACCGGTCCTGCCTATTATGCACGGGGCATTTTTAGCCGTTGAGATTAAATCAGACGGTCCGGATCACGCGCCGACCACGTGGTCGCCGACCAGAGGATCTGATTCCGTACACAGTCACATTACATGGCACACTTCGGCTAATTTTTCTCAAGTTTCTTTTGGGCCGAGACAGTCAGAGAGGCCATTGTCTTGCAATTGAATTAAACAAAGGCGGTGCATATGGTAATGTTGTATGCTATTCGAAGTATGGGCCGGGCAACTTGCTTATATATGAATAAACATCTGGCCTAAAAAAAATCTAAGGGATCTTGTTTTATATAATTTTATTTTTTTTTAAATTAGGGCTCAAATGTATAAAAAGTCTTTCAATCCTACACACGGAGTAAATACACTAAACCAATATATGTTTGCACCAAAATTCACCAATGTATTTCAGTATTTGCAACAAATTGGGCCTAATAGATAATTCTATGGTGGATATGAATTTTAAATACAATTTTAAATTTGGATTATTCATGTATATTGATAAATTTAAATGTACAAGCAAACTTAAGTCCAGTTGCAAAATTAGTCTACAATTAAATTTGCCATAAGTTGGAATTGGGAATTGATATGCACACCCTTAAAATCGATTCAACACTTCTTTTCAGATTAAAATACTCCTAATTAATTAAAAATAATGTTCCAAAAAATCGGTATCATTGAAATATGTTCAATTTATTAAATTATATTTTGGTTGAAAATCAATTCCATTTAAGTTTTGCAGTAGCCTGGAACGGCTGTTCGGCTTCTCCACTACCGACCGCACATGCCGCGTTTACTCCAAAGTCCAAACTCGCTGGCTGCGGTACAGTCGAAAACTACAGAACCTATCCTCGTTCTGACAAACGGGCCCCGCATGCTATTGCAATAATTAGCGAAAAGGAAAAGTAGGCATGCTCACTGTCAGTGATATCACCCACGCTATGCTACAGAGACTTCTGACACTGCTTTACTAGAAAAATCGTACCAAAAGAAAGACTAAAAAGACCATTGTCGCCGCTTCTAAAATCTAAACACACTCAAAACGCGACTGAACTAAACGCCTCTTTTTAATTAATTAATTGTTCTCCATTTCTCTCCTTCTCCACGCAATACCTTCCTTCTAACCTCCGATTAAGCATTTTATCGAACAGATTCGGCGCATCTCTCCGCGTGAGTGAGAGAGATGAGCGACGAGAAATCGAGCTGGTTCATCTATGGTTTCGTTGCGAGAGGCACAGTTGTGCTCGCTGAGTACACTGAGTACACTGGAAATTTCGCGGCGATTGCTGCTCGATGCCTCGATAAATTGCCTTCTTCCAACAATCGATTCACCTATGCTTGTGATGGCCACACCTTCAATTTCCTTGTCAATGATGGCTATGGTATGTTCAAATCCTGCATTTTTGTTTTTGTATCTTTAAAGTTTATTTGTTTGGTGTGTGTGTGTGTGAAAAGGTATTGAGTTGATTGATTGTTCTTTAGTTCCCATTGTGGTAGGTATTAGATCCGAGGCTTTTCTTCGGATCTCACATTGTGGTTATAAATGTTTGTTACTTGAATTGGATTATCAGCTAAATTTTAACCTGGTTAATTCTAGAAATGGAATGTATTTTTTCTGATAGTTCAAATAGTGAGATTATTAGTGGGGTGGTACTTCAGATCTCCGTGAGCTCACCCTACACCCAATTTGGATTAATACTTGAATTATCGTTTTAGGTGATGAAAACTTCAACCAAAAAAGTATATCAATAGTTTGTTAATAGGACCTTAAAACTTCAACATTTTTTGCTGAGTTCATATTTTGTCATTGAAGCAATTGAGAATTGTCATTTGTGACAGCAGTGTAGGTTATTTTTTGTGTACTGGTACCTAGTTTTGTTGGAATACCATTGATGTGTTTGATGACTAGTGTGAAAATGCATGTGAGGCTGGTGTCTTTTGTAGCCCTTCTACTGGTACACAGGCATGCTGAGCATGCAAGTTGTTACCAAAAGATACAGGCTGATGAAGCTTAGGAAGGCTGATACATATATCTCATTTGAGTTTGTAATTGCAGATCTTGTTTTAATTAACTAAGGCTGTGTAATTATCAGATAACACATTGGTACTTTAAAAAGAAAAAGAAGAAAAAAAAAAAAGTTACAATAAGAAAATATTGTAGTCAGTTTATTTGGTGCCAGATAATCAGTTGGTAGGTATAGGTCATGGTACCAAGACTTGGCATGATATCCAGAGTGGGCCCTTAGGTTTTGTGACTTTCCTGACTTTGTAGGTCAACCAGTTGTCATTTCATAATTAATAATATAACTGTTACAGTTAATTGCATCACCTTATTGTTGATTGCATTTGTAGCTTATTGTGTGGTTGCAAAGGAATCTGCTCCAAAGCATGTCTCTGTTGCATTTCTAGAACGAGTTAAAGCCGACTTTAAAAAGAGATATGGTGGTGGCAAGGCCGACACAGCACTTCCTAAGAGCCTCAACAAAGAATTTGGGTAAATGGATCCTCCAATGACCTATTTAAGCCCATTCTAGTGTTTATCATGTCAGTGTGGTTGCAAAATTGTCTGAATTGGTCCCCCCCTCCCCTAACCAACCAACATTGTTTAGTTACCTTATTTTGATCGTAACTTGACACAAGACATACTAAACTGAGGGGATTTACACAAAGTTGGGTTAGGTTGAGGCTTCTTATGCAAACTTTTTGTTAGTATGAGCCAGGTGTTACTCAAAACAATGCAGTATTCTGGAGTCCTATTGTTTGTACTTTTGAAATTGGCTCTGCCATTATTACATATAACTGTTCTTGGATATTTTTGCCCCTTGATGGGAAATTTGTTATAGGCCGGTATTGAAGGAGCACATGCAATATATAATTGAGCATGCTGATGAGATAGAGAAGCTTATAAAAGTCAAGGCTCAAGTTTCAGAAGTCAAAAGCATCATGTTGGACAATATAGAAAAGGTGCGTGAGCCACACCAAACATAGGCATCCAAAGTTGTTGGGCTCTGGGCCTTCTGTCAAAAAAGGAAAAGGAGAAGAAGAAAATATTAACCCACACCTGACATATTAACATATGTTAATTTTACCATCACAATAATATTCTATAGCAAAGATTAGTGTTACCATAAACACAGGTTATCCAGTATTAATATGTACCAGTTTGTTACGTACCAGTCTGATGTCATACCAGTGTGCCATTATAAAAATAGTACCTGGAAGTTGAATGGGGCATCTCCGTTTCTTTTGTAACCAAAATGTGATTGCTGAATTTTTTTTTTTTAGACTATGGATAGAGGTGAGAAGCTTCGAGATCTTGAAGATAAGACTACTGACCTACGCAACCAGGTATTGATTCTATATGAATTCAAAGGAATACTATGTTGCTTTGTTTTTTGAAAGCAAGTACTTGTTCTTTAACAGCTTAAATCAGGTTTGAATAATTTTTAATAGTTGATTCAAAATATGAAGACTCTGAAAATAGGTTTTTGGCTTAACCAAAGAGGCAATGACCAATTGTGACTGGAAAACTTTAAGCACTGATAAAAATATGAAACATAGCCATTCTCTCATTTCTGTTTACTTAGCACAAATAAGAAAGATGGGAAAAAAAAACTTTTAGTAACCTAATGCTTTCAGTTTAAAACATTATATTTTGTCTATGTTGACATCAAAGAATAGAAAACCAAAGCCCAAAAGAAGAAAAAATCCTAATTAAGATGATCAGAATTAAGCCTCAAGTGACAAGCCCAAATCGAGCTTTTTATCTTTCTGCAGTTCAATTCTTAATTTCTTTATAAAATTGGATAATAATTTAGATCATGACACAAGGGTTGGATTATTAACCTGCTGCCGGTATTGAAACCTTACTGTTGTTAGTACCAGTACTTGCATGAATGCTGGGGGTTAAAAGTACAGTCAATTTTGATCGAACCATGATGCCAACACAAAAATGTTACTGTGACTTCCCCAATTTCCTTTTACTGTTAGGCACAAGATTTCAAGAAGCAAGGGACAAAAGTGCGAAGGAAGATGTGGCTGCAAAACAAGAAAATCAAATTGGTCATACTCGGGATTCTCTTAATTTTTGTCTTTATTATATGGATGTCTATTTGTCATGGATTTGATTGCACAAAGCATTCTGGAGGAGAAAACAAGCAGCCAGTTGAAGAAAATCAAGGGCCATGATGACTCTTGATACTTTTTGTAAAGTTTCTCTTGTGCCTCCCAAAACTTGAAATTTTCAAATTTTCACTCCAAATATTCATCAATCAAGTATGAGCTCCAAACCTTCATAATCTTTTGAATATACCTGTTTGTGAACTGCTTTTAAGTAATCAAGAGTTGAGACTTAGGAGGTGAAGAAGGTACATCAGTTAAACCTTCAAATTCTACTTAGGTAATGATAATATATATTGAACATAACACTAATGAAGCAGAGAGAAAGGTTAGACACTAGGGTTGTAGATTGAAAATGTTATTGGGGAAGATTTATTCTGTAGGAAGGGTGAAAATAGGGAAAATTCACATATGTTTTGTAAACGTTAGCGACGCCTATTAAATTAATATCCTGCAGAGTTATTTGAATTACTTTAAATTTTGGAGGAATCAATTTGATATTTGACTTTTAAAGAGGCATAACAACTCTCTTGCCTACGCTATATGGACCAAGTTTGTTGAGTAAATTATGAAGTGAGAATTTTGTTTTCAGAGGTCCTTAAAAAACAAGTTCGAACACAATTATTAACTCTATTCCATCCAGATAATGTAAATGAAAACGGTGCTGGCTTGTTTGTTAATCCGTACCATATCAGGCTTGTAGTAACTTATTTGTACCGTTTGTTTTTATTGGTTTTGGTAATTCAACCTATTTCTTTGTTGCTGTTTCTATGAGATAAGGCTGATAAGCTACCTGTGATTCATCATTATGTTGTATTTTTTGCATCGCAATGCACATGAAGACAAGCAGATACCACTATAGCTTTGCTGAAATCGATCTCCAGGAGTATGCTCTCTTCAAAAATGAAGAAAAAATGAAGAATAGTAATTTTTTTAGGATCATGCAATGTTTAAATGTTAGTAATTTTATTCTCATATTGCAATTTTACAAATTAGTTTTTTTAAGGGGAAAAACATTAGTTGAAAATAAATAAAATGAGATAATTTCTGTAATTATATCTTATCAAATGCTACGAATATATACTATTACAAGTAATAGTAAATACGATATATGAATTTAAAGCATCAAGACAAAGATAAGAAAAGTACTTATAAGTAAACATTTAAAAATATAAATATTATAGTATTGCAAAAAGCTTGAAGGTTTAACTCGATTTTATCATTTTTGTTTAGTTGCTGTGAAAACAATGGTAAGTGTGTTTGTTATGCAACGGAATAAGACTAATTCCAAATAAGCCAATTCAAGATGGAACCAAACATGGAATGAAAAACTTGCTTATTCCGAATAAGCCAATTCAACCTCCTTATTCTAATACCATCTATTGGGTGGAATAAGCCTTATTCAAAAAGATGAATAAGCACATGGGGAGACCCCACGTGGCCTTATTCAAAAAAATGAATAAGCTTATTCAAATCAGTTAACAAACACACCCAGATGGTGGATGTTGTGATAAGGGGAATATTTTCAGGAGTTTCTGTTATAGGGTCTTTCTTTCGTCGAAGCTTCACGAGAAAAATTTTTAATTGAATAGGAAGGGAATGGATTCTAGCTCCACTAGAAATGCCTACTATATTGTCTCTATTTAATTGGAACCAATAGATAAACCTTTTTCAGATGCTCGTTCTTTCCAGGCTTATTTGGAGCATTATAATCAGTTCCCGCGTTCTCAGTTTCAAAATACATTCCAATTCTTTTTCAAGTTTTAATTTTTGAAGGAATAAAAGAATAAGAAGTATGCATTTTATAGTAGTCAAGTGTGTGTTATGAAATAAATTATACAATATATTTTAGAGATAATTTTATACTTCAAAGTTTCAAATAAGAAATTCAAAATAACAAGTATACTGTATACATTTTGTAATAGTCAAGTGTGCAATCTAAAATTATTATGTGTAATTTTTACATTAATTACTTAACTATATGCGTGTTTACAAGGTTTCACAATGAGTCAATAAAATTAAAAATAGCTTTTTTTAGATAAAATTAAAAATAGTTGCGAACATGTTTGAGTTGGTCAAATAAGAGAGGGGCATCAGTAATTGTGTTTAAAATAAAATCATCAACTATGTATATTATACAATAACTAGATATCATTAATGCAATAAAAAAACATAAATTATGTTCTCGTTAGGTATGTATTATGTATTAATTAAATGATGCGTGAAAAACTAACTAAAACGATAAATTAGGAAGTTCGTGAGAATGACTATCAGATCCAACTATTATTTTAGCGCAATCATGTTGATGATAGGCGGGATGACTTTTCAATAATACCAATTTTTAATAAGTCCTGATATCAAATGGAAAAAAAAAGTCGAAATCAATCTTGGTAGGTCCGGATTTCCTGTTACTTACCTATTGACATCAGTGTGCAGCGAGTCACATGTTGCACGGAACTGAAAGTAAGAATCAATCACAGCAACAACTCATGGTTCTTTAATTTGCAATATCTAGTGGCATGAAGCGGTACATCTTAGATGGCCACAAAAATAAACTCAAATGTTCCCATTAAGTGGGGTCTATATTGACATATTGTTATGATAATACCACCTGGCGTTCTCATATCAAATGCAAACTTTGGGTCTTCTTTTTTTATGATTATCAGAGATCTCTTACGTTTATTTAGTAATACTTTCCTTCCATTATTTTGGTGTTTGGATGTGGCCATCTTTATCACGTGGGGCACCAATGTTTCTCAAGAAATTAACGGGGAGCCAGATTCTTCTTTCCACCTTGATAAAAACATCAATGAATAATTCAATTACCCACTAAGTACCAATCCTACCCCACTCCTAGTCCTACCCCGCAATAGTGGTACATCTGTTTTCTAGTCAGGATCATTTGTCAAGCGTACAGAAGTTATGAGTGTAGTGAATGGCAGCATCAAGAAATCTAAGACCGTCAATAAATCGAGCTCTAGCAAGTTGTTTCCTACTTGAGTTTGATTTGAACTTAAACCGAGTCTTGTTGAACTAAGCTATAGTATATTGAGCTAAAGCTAATATGAAAACAAATCAAAGTTGAGTTCTATACAAGTTCAATCATTATAATCATATATAAACAATATTATTTTAAATAGATAAAGTATAATTAATTAATTAAGCTATATTTATATTGAGCTAGAGCTAATACGAAAACAAATCAAAGTTGAGTTCTATACAAGTACAATCATTATAATCATACATAAATCATATTATTTTAAATAGATAAAGTATAAATTAATTAATTAAGATATATTTATATTGAGCTAGAGCTATTTTGAAAACAAATCACAGTTGAGTTCTATACAAGTTCAATTATTATAATCATATATATAAGCCATATTATTTTAAATAGATAAATTATAAATTAATTAATAAAGCTATATTTATATTGAGCTAGAGCTAATTTGAAAACAAATCAAAGTTGAGTTCTACATATGTTCAATTATTTTAATCATATAAGTCATATTGTTTTAAATAGATTAAGTATAAATTAATTGATATTTGTTATTTTTAATTATAATATCTACTTACTAGTATTTTATTTATTTTATACTATGATTTTTAAGAAACTTTTTATATATGAAATTAAATATTTTATGCTATAACTTAGTTAATCTAATAATAATATGCTGAGCTATTTCGAGTCAAACGCAAGCGAGCCTACAATAATTTTAAACTAGAACCAAGCCGGTAAAAATTCTAAATCGAACGAGTCGAGCTCGAGCTAAAGTGGATAGCCCTACCCAAGTAATAATCCTTAACAACGAGTCGATAGTCTATACAAAGTTCATAAACAATCAATGAAATACAGAAAAAACTTATTTGCAGGCACAGATGTCGCTGTACTTTTTTTTTTTTTTTTTTTTTGAAGAAAATTAAGGGTCGTCGCTCTACATAAATCATCTCTCTCGCACTGTTTTTTCCCCCCTCCTGTATCGTGTTTTATATCTAGAACATTTTTACAAATCACTTTCGTACATATCTGGTCTTTTAAATTATCAGATGCGTCACACCCTCACACCCTGCGATCATAAAAACCTGCTAATTTCATGAAAAAGGGTTCAAAAATCTGACTTTACATCCTCAAATTAATTATTATACTTGCTGCACAATCTCTCACAACGACTTTTCAACTAATAGATAAATAGACAGAGAGGACTTGGTTTCCAATTCCATCCCTCTCAAGCCAATATAAAATGACAAGAAAGAGTAGAAGACAATTCTTGTTGACAGTGAAAATTAGGCCAATTGAGATAACCCAATGTTGAATAAGAATAAGAATCCTAGTCACGCATGGCCCACATGTATGCCCCATGATAATGACATCCACTATCTCTTTAATTAATTAATTTATTTTTCCTCCTAATTATCTTCAAGCATAATTTCTCATCGCTCCCCATGCACTGGCAAGCATAATTGTGGTGGACCAGGTGCAATTATTTTGATGTTAGTGGGCCCAATAACCCGAAACCCATTTTGGATCCATTATCCATTCATTAGGGTCAACTCAATTATGATCCTTCAAATTTAGAAAATTAATTACAACTGCATAGATAAAATAGGCTAAAAAAGAGAAAGACTATATGCTCAAATAGTGTGAGAGTGGCTATCAGTGAAGATATAGTTAGAAAAAGCTGTATTTGGTAAATAATAAGCAAACCCGACCCGATAAGGACCAATAGATGCCTTTTGGTTCTATAAATAGAGCCCTCCTCCCAAGCATTTGAGAAGAATAACAAAACTAATCCCCAACTGAGGAAGATGAAGCCTCCTCATATACCAGGAGAAACCTCTTGGGTTCATGAGGTGAAGCAAGCAATAGGAGATAAACTCAGAAAGGCATACGGTGCGGCTGCCGTATCATCAGAGAAGAACGCGCGAAAGGTGCATGGTTTCTCAAGCCATGGCGAGGACCGCCGAAAACCGACAGCCGAAGATCCGATTAGGAGAGTTATGTTCTTAGGGCCTTGGGGCCATACATAAAATTCTTTTATGAAGAAATTAACACACCTTGGAGCCTGTGTTAGTTGTACCAAACTACCAATGTATGCTAATAAGTATGTTGTGAAGGTGATTATGGAAAAACTAATTTCACTATTTGCATGGGTGTTCATAAATCATAATAACTTGATGTCTACAAAGCATGGGGGCACCGGGCACGTAGTCTGTATCTAGCATGATCTAGTATTAATCAAAGTGTAAGTCCATGTTTTAAATCTGAACTAAAGAAACTCGCATAAGGTTTGACATATTAAAAATTTGAAAAACCCATAAGTGAGTTTTTTTTTTAAAAAAAAAGGACATTTGTCCTTCTCCTTCTCCTCTTTTCTCTTCTTTTTTTTTAAAAAAAAAAAAATAAACATATTAATCTGGAATGCATCAAAAGTTGGATGTTCAACAAAATCCATTTTAATGGTGCTAGATTACTTAATTACTTTGTCTGGTATATAAAATTACATTATTAGCTTCATTCAAAAGAAAAATCACATATTACCTTTAATGAATCTCAATATGAAAACTGAGAAATCGAGTGATCTACGAAATACTGAATTATTGGAAAATTTGCTCGAATTTTTAAATCATTGAAACGCGAATTTGATATTTTGATTGGCTGACAATATTACACTTTTCGCTTTCTACGTCTCAATTTAATAGAACTGTTCACATCAGTGAACTTACTTTCGCTGCAGATTTACTATAAATCAGATTCTGATTTTTCAGTTGATCTTTCCTATGAAAAAGTGAGTGCGTGAAGATGATGAATGGGAATTTTACAATACAGTCCCTCCTAAGTTGCATACGAGCCCACTAAAATTTCTTTTTCATTTTTTCGCTGTCAAAATTCTATGCCTGGATAATAACTTAGTAACTGAAAGTGACCCGCTATTAGAATTTCCAATGCAACGCAAGGGCCCTGAGAGAATTCAGGAAATTTAACATAGTAGCTTAATCAACACAACTCTATTCTAAGTTTCTATTCAGTATTGTAAATGCAGTTGGCGACACCGACAAGTGCTAATTATTCGAAAAAGATACTCTAACTGTCGCAACTAATAAGGTTTGTGGTGGATATTTTGTGATTTTAAAACGTTAAATTGCTGTCAACCTCAATTGACCGGCCGTCGAATTTAATTAATCTTCCGCCAAATTTGTTTAGTTTCTTTTCAAAATAATTAGTTCGTGCAAAATTAAATTTCATGTTATAAAGTATAATATGTTAAGCAAATGCTTGAGTTTTGTGATTATGTTGTTCCTCGTTAAAAATTAAAAGTCAGCAGCCTTTTTTTTATATTTTTATGATAATAGTACTAAACTAAAAATAGGTTTTAATTTTTGTGAATATATTTGTAAAACTATGACTTACTCTAACATATGGCAGGTATTACGATAGTGCATATTTGCATAATTCCACAAGACATTTTTTAATCAAATTATTTATATATTTGCATATTTTTATCAGTCTTTACATAATGAAATTGTAAAAGATACTTCCTACTAGATAATACAAATGCACTCTCTAACTAATTATTTATATTTATATAAATTTATACAGCCGCATAATTGTCCGCAAAATTTCATTCAATCACCGTGTAAAAATACATCACTCGACGTGTCACGTAACCTATCCATTGGTCAAGCGTATCCAGCAGACCTGATTTGGAACAATAAATAATAATAAAAATAACAATAACAATAATAATAACAATAATAATAATAATAATAATAATAATAATAATAAAATTTGATGGTGGGTTATCTTATTTCACTGGGGAACAAAATTCTCAATGAAGAATTGATTTGGAACAACTACTCTATTGTGCCTACTTCCCTGATTCCCTCGGACTCGGAGGATCATGTTGTAAATCTGTCCACAAAGATAGAGCTTACTTGGAGAAATTCTATAGGCCTACAGGTAGGGAAAGTGCAGGGCAGAATTAGATCTACAAGTAGATTTCGCTTTCAGTAATAAATGGATCTAATAATATTCAAGCCTAAGAATAAAATAAAAAGTTTTATAACAACTGTAGGCTTGCTACTTAGAAGGAATGTTCTGAGAATTAGGTTCCAAAGTCCCTAATCACAGCCCAGATAGGAAGGCATATATTCCTTCATTATGACAAAACTTTGTGGAACAAAGGAAATCGTTACTCTGTATATTTTATGTGAGACATTGGTAAATAGCAAAATTAGAAGAAAGAAAAAGAAAAGAGAAAGAGTACGATTCATTAAACTACACTCCATGATCAAACTTTATATTCTAAATAATTGGATTCTCTCTCAATTTAATGATCTTAGAAGCTCAAATGCAGGTCAGAATCCGCTGTTCTGACAGTCTCCTACACTGCATATGGAATCTAAACCACAACATACTGATGAATTTGACAAGCTTACTATTAAAGCTACATCTAAAACATTTCATCGAAGTCAATTTCAAGAATAATTAATAAACTAGAGAATAAAATAAACTGCTCGATAGAAAAATACTAAAAATATTAACAATGACTACAGGTACCTACCTCATCTAAATCATGTTCCATTCCAAAATTAAAACGCTTCTAATTATGAACACGAGAAAGATGATAAATAAACTAGACCTCCCAAAAACCTCAGGCGCATCCATCTACTCCAAACTATTAACAAATTCATAGGAGATGGATAAAATGAAAGATCTCAATGCAAAATTTTACTCCCTTCAGAAGCATTGCTACCCTGGGTACAAAACCTGTTGAAAAAGGCAACTCCTAATGAAATTAGACCCAAAATGGCAATTTGAGTCTGCTCTGTAGATTTCATAGAAATGCTCAAATGCCCAGCCCTCTTGCCATCAACTCCCAAATTAACTGATAATTTCGAACTGGGACTGACCTCAAGATCGGTTTTGAAACTGGCACCTATTGATAAAACATCTTTTAACTTAACCAAATTCAATCCAATAGATGATTGAGATTGCCCCACCAGGAAATCCGCACTCCCGATTTGTGCCTCCAGATCGCACCCATAAATTGTATTGTTTTTTGCATGCACCATGCCTGCGGTTCCAGCTATTGTCATCGGCTTAGAAATTCGTGCACGATTTTGTATCTTCCAACCAGTGGCAACTGTGTCCCCAGCAAATGAAATCGAAACGCCCCCTGTGGTCGAGTTTCTTGCCAGGTTCTTTAATCTTGTCTCACCGTGAAGGATATAAGCTGTACAGTTCCCAAACTTTTGAACCTCCAGGCTGGTTAAGGTGGACCTTGTTTCACCATGTCTGGCGCATATAGATGAGTCTAGATGAAGCGTGAATTCATCCTTGTTCTTTTTAAGCTGTAACCATGTTGAGGCCGGAAATCGGCCCCCAATAACAGGGTTATGATCCACTATCACTCCATTTAGCCTGTGCCGAACAGAAAAGAATGAAATACAAGACTTGTCAAATAAATCAAAATAGTTTTAAGCTAATATACATTATTCTGTATAAATTTACAGTAACAAGAAGTTATTAAATTTATCCAGTCCAAATATCACTGCGCAAGGCATTGGTAGAAAAGATCCAGATCGTGGATGATAATGAGGGATATAAGAACTCATTCAACCTTTGCAGGTGAATAAATAAATAGTTGAATGCTTCAATAATGCTGCATCTTCTGTTTTAGTTTTTAAGAGCAACACTTGCAAATAACAAATAAATTTGTAACATAGTTTCCTTACCCACAATCATGGTCCCAACCCTGCGCATCAGAAACAGCTCGAACTTGCACCCACGAATTGCTATTCTGCAAGGAGCGAAACCGGTACAGAGGGCAGTCTCCATCAAACGAGAGAGGCAAGGCCAAATCAGTAATATGCGTGGATTCTGCTGGACCTTCTTCCTTGGCCAAATGATCTACATCTTCAACTGTTCCCAGTCCCGCTGACCTGTTTCTCTTCATTTCCTTTGATCTTCTCAACGCTTCCTTTCTCTGTTTGTTCTCAAATAGCTTAATACGGTATGCATACTCGTCAAAATAGATCTTTTTTTGCTCCTTGCTAAGTTTCTCAATTTCAGATTTCCTCAGTGGTTTGAAAGGTGGTAATGCGTCATACTCGTTCTCTTCTCTCTCTAGATCCGAATCAGAGAGCTCATCGGTATCATCGTCTGAATCCACAACCCCACCTGTCATTTTCAAGTGCGGCCTAGATCGCAACAGGGATGAAAGGAAAAACTGAAGAGGTAGGCGGAGCATACCCAAACCAAAATCAGCATTTGATAGAGTAAGGTCTTCAAGCTTTAACAAAGAATAGACTTCTGACATAATCTTGACTGAGTAGCACAAGAGAAGAAGATTAGGCCTCCATGCAATGCCATTAGGTAATACCTGTTCACCTCCCTGATCAGTTCTACAAGAGGCATGATTCTCAACTAGTGCAACTGGATTCGATAAGGTCATATCCTGTGTGGCCATCTGTATGGTTCGCTGTGTTGCATGAACCTGTTGTGCCATGTATGTTTCATAACCCAACTGGGCTCCTGATGGTCCCTCAGGCGGGGCTGACCCTGCATGTGTCAGAGCTCTGACCACCTTGTGCCACACTGTTCTGCCCAAGGTTTCAGTAATGCACGTTAAGATGGGTACGTCATTAAAATTTTTGGTTTGTAAATCAACCCTATCCACATACAGAACCACATCTGGTGGATGTTTTTTGATGTGCGTCTTTATAGATGACAAGAGCTTCCGGTTAGCACCTTGGACCATGACAGAAGTGCTTAGACCTGGCGTATCTACTACACGAAGGGTGACACCATCAACCACTCCAACAATCTCCTTAATGCGGTCAGTGCCGGTGTCAAATGCATGAGTACGACACACCTCGTTTTTGAAAATCGAGTTTATCAGGGCACTTTTCCCAACACCTGTTTTACCAAGCACCAAAATGTTACATGAAAAATTCAGATCCTTTCCCTCAGCATCGAGACATAATGCCTCCTCCTTGGCTTTTTCAAGCATTTTGGTATTGTCAAGCCAGGTTTTGATCTTAAGACCTTCAGCTATAGTTAACCGACTAAGCACTTCAGATGCAGTTTTATTCTCTTCAATTGATAATCCTAGCCTATTCACCATCCGTATAAACTTAACACGTACTGAATCGACTTTTTCATGGACTTTATTTTCTTCTTCGGTCAATAGATTAATAAAATCATCATCACTGGCACTGGGAGACCTATCAGCTAGGTTTCCTTCCAAATGTACAGCATGTGAGGATGGGGAAGATGGACCAGGATCAGAAGGTAGGGCCGGGTCAACTGAAAAAAGCCTGGTTCCATCTGGGGCAGAGGTGATAGCAACTGTCGCATCTGCTGGGGCACCTGTTGCTTGCCGAATCAAAGCTGCGAGAGCTGCAGGGTCAAACTCGACTGTTTCGTCTCCTTCACTTTCATTCAAATTTTCTTCATCGAGATTCACAGTGGTGACTGACGACTCATCATCTGTTGCCTCATCAAAGTGAAAACCATCTGCTGTTACTTTACTTTTCCCTGTGTCTTTAGACAACTTGTATTGCCTAGTGTCTCCATCTTTGGTCCCTTCTGCCCATTTATGGTCAGCATCATCAATGCTAAGTGAAGTGTTCTCGCCAACTTGTATATTATTAACACCTACTAATGAATCAATTGAGCGGGCCCCGCCACCTCCAACAGCGTCAGACTCAGGTTCAAATATAGCTTCTTTGTGCTCCAAATTACCTATAGAGACTGAGTTCTTAATTGAATTTTCCACATCATATAACATGTTTCCACCATTTTTTTCATTCCTGTCTCCATCTTGCACTCTGGTCTTAGTCCAACTTGTAACATCCCCATCTATATCTCCTTGACTACTTACTATAGAAAGAGGTTCCATTGTTGAACCTAAAAAATGAAGAACACAACTTTTAATCTTTTTTCTTAGAATTATACACGTTTAGCTGCTACGGTACTGCACCAGATCCAATTTGTTTAATCTATTTTGTAGGTTATTACCCAGAAATGCTATACAGACTTCAACATGTGGATTTATGACTATACAATAATAATCAAAACCAATATCTATTGTAAAGTTTAGCACCAGAATTTATCAGACAAAATTGCAACAATTTGTACAAAATGATGTCCAAAAGAATACAAGTATCAATACCATCAAAAGCCAGAGCTGCTCTGAGATCATTTGAAGATTCGTCCCCGTTTTGAATTGTTTCCTTGCCTGGAAGAGCACAATGAATTAGCGCTTTGTTTTAATGAGAAAATATAGTTAAGTGTTACATGTTTTACTTTCCAATTCCAATTCCATGAATATTAAAAAAGAAAAAATTCCTACATAAACACAGCTCAACCAAATGTCACTGAGTTATTTTTCTTTAATGCAAACAAGTTACCAGAAAGAAGACTCCTACATTAACAGTTTAAGTGTTTAACACATAGCATCAAACTTAATTACAATTCTAGCAATAAGCTCCATTTTGATTTCTTCCAGTATTAACTAAGCCGAGAAGAACCAGAAGCATCGAGAATGCACATATAGTTAATACAACCTTCTTGTAAGCTGAGGTCAAATCTTTTCTTAGTTCACAGTAACGGTGACTGGTAGAACCAATTTGACACAATGCTGGTAGTACAGCACATCATATCAATACTAAATTGTAGTATCAAGCAAAAAAAAAGTTTGGCCCCCTGAAGATCAACTATTTACAATTATTTGAACTTCATATTTAATACCAACTATTTTATTATCTGACAATACTTAGTAAAAAAAAGAAAATAAGTACCTGCCACATCAGTAGCTTCAAAGAAACCATCTTCGGATTCATTCTCGACCAAATTCAATTCTTTCTGAGTCGAAACTACTTTCGCGACACCAAGGGACCAATCCTTCTCCACTTCCTCCTCTCCCAAACTCTCATACTCATCATCTCCAGTAATCTTCGCGACGGGGATCGCCACACCCCTTCGGAATCCGCCACTGGACGTCTCCAGTCCAGTGAGACGTCCAGTGGCGCCACTGGCCATGGTCATGGTCTCCTCGCCCTGTTCGGAGGCGGAGTCGTCGGAGTCGCCGGACATGTCGGAGGGAGCAGGAGAAATGTCAGAGTCGGTGTCGTCGTGCATCGAAAGACGCGCGCGGATTAGAAGCGGGCCTCGTGCTGTGGTCAAAGGGACAGGTCCAGTGGAGGCCATAATGGGAGAGCAAAAAGAGAAATGGAATCCACTATTGTAGTAAGTGCGAGTTGGTAGGGGCTTGAATGGAATCAATATGTGAATTTTTAGGTTAGGTGGTGTTTGTGTTTGTGTTTGTTGTTCTGTTTGGAGTTTGTGGTGTGCGCTTAGTGAGAAGTGAATGTTACAAAAGAGAGACGCGAGGGAAGGAGGCGATTGCTACTCAAGCGGTGAGAGGGTTTGAGATGCTCTTGAGTTTTTGATGAATGGAGATGTCCGGATAACCCTACCTTGAGAGGTGTTGTATAGGGGGTGTTGGAAGGAAGGAATGTCCGGTTTTAGAAAACTGGAGGGGAGTTAAGAGATGATGTCTTAGCGTTCGATGGATGTACAATGGAAGCCGCAATAAATGTTTAATTAGATTAGGGAATTTTTCTGGAGGAAATCAAGTTATTTTTAGAGGTTCTAAATATTTTAGGGATGTGTCAGGAATTCAGGATGAATTAATCTTTTCAGTCCAAATTAAGTCATAATTTATTATAGTCGTTTTTTTTTAATAATTGGTCGATTTTTTAACCATGTAATAAAATTAATTTACTTAAAAATGACCTAAAGTTTTGTGAAAATTGCGGAATGTAATAAGTAATTATCTACTGTAATTGCTGTTCAGATTCAGATTTGAATCTTGATTTTCTTTGAGGTTGTTGACGAATCGAATTCAAAAAAGGACCTAACAGGATCTAATTGTTGATCCAATGAGATTTTTATTTTATTATTGAGTATTGAATTGAATTGAAAGAGAATTTTGAACGATCTAAACACGAATCTAAATCCAAAATTATAAAATCAGATGCAATGTATATTTCATTATTTCGATATCAAAATCGGATGCTTAAAACTGCGGAAGATTATTTTTACTAGCTATAGCATTGCGCTTCACACAATAAATGTTGGACCAAAGTTGAACTTTCAATTTTTGTTTTTAGCAAGAAAATATTTCCCTTTTGAAATTTCATAGAATAAAAAACATATAATTAACCTAAAAAAATAAAATATCTATAAAAACTAAATAATAAGAACATAATTAACAAATACACATTTTTAAATTAAAATATTAATGATATATGTATTATTCATCAAATGATAATAATTGAACTAAAATTCATTAGATGATAAATGTTAAAATTAATTAACAAACTATTATAAGTTTATAACAAATATCATAATAAAAGTATAATCAGATAACTCCATACAGCATTTGTTCCTAACTATTGTTAGGACAATGTAATAAAGGAAGATAACATAAATAGTTCGGATAGGTAATAAAAGAAACCAAATGAGCTAAAAAATAAATCAAAAGATGAAAACCAAATCTAATAAATTCCAGGGCCTAATAAAAAAATGCAATATCTCTTATATGCCGCTGTCTTTTTTTTATTTTAGTTTGATATTATGTACATCTCCCATGTAGCTTTTTGTGTTGGATATTGATAAATATATTTATTTGAGGCTCATCACATAAAAAAAGATGAAGAACGGCCACAAAAAATTCTAGTATCTTGCACATGGGGCTGTCATTTTTTCCTTATTGTTTTCTATAGAAAATTCTATGTATCCTTTCGTGTTTCTGTTAAAATATGATGCTTATAACAAAATCTATTACTTAAAGAATACTAAAGTGGGCTACAAAAAATCTAGAAAAGAGGAGATGGGGGGCACTGTAGAAACCCCCAAGAATTGTATATATATATGATTGATTTCAATTTTTATCGGCAATCTTGTCCGTGTTAATTGTGTTATATTTTAAAATTGGTTCAGCTCAAGAATCTGACACTAAATTGATTATCTAATATGTTGAAAATGATAATTTCATTATGTACATTGAGATGTTATGTTCGTTTTCAAAATTATAACTTAAACAATATTTTGATTTTCTCTGATATTTAAAATAAGCTACTATATATGTAGATTCTTTGATATCACAAATTTAAATGAATGAGCATTGGCTAGTTATTCTAAATATAACATTAAGTTAGAAACGAAAAGAGATGAGTATAATATTGGACGATCCAGTATTTGAAAATAACATTAGCATGTTTGACACACACACAATTTATTTTTATTCATTGGAAATGTCTAACTCGGTCCCCTTCTCAAGTCATTCAGAATTCATTTTAAAAGCATCTATAGCAGCCAAAAGTTCTAAAATAAGGAGAATATTAAACAGTGAAATATATGAAGGTTTAAATGGATCTAATTATGTACACACAAACACTATAAACTAGATTATATACACACAAACCCAATAAACTATCTTAATATTCTAATGGAACTAAGAATTCCTTTTGCTATGCTCCTACCCAACGTGTCGCTTTGCTATGCTCGATATAGTTAACTCAACGCAGTTTTGTGAAAAATTATATGTTACTAGCCAGTAAATTGGATGATCACCATTTTTTTTTTCTTTTCCTTTTCAAAATCTCACTCAGGTTTCTAGTTTAATTACTCTCGGCACATGTAGCAGGCCATCGTTTCAAAAGACATTTTAAAGTATGGAGATTGTTCATAAGAAAAAAGTATGGAGATTGCACTATTAGTTGCATCACATATTGTATGATATCGCTAATAATAATGTAAATCTAAATGTTGACCGTTGAGGTCTCTAAAAGTTGAAAGCTGAAAAGGGAAATTACTAATCATTCCCATGGTATAATTTACGGGACACCTAACATAATTCCAAGATCATGAAAATCTTATAAAATTCGTCGGGAGTTGCAATTTTGTGATTTAACAAAAACATCTTATAAAATGTCAAATTCAATTGCATTTTTATGTCGTGTGCATCGGATACATGAAAATTAATCAGAAGGCCGAAATAAACAGATTGAAATTAAATGCCTTGGATCAAGTTGGATTGCAAAAGATGGAGGAAGCATACCCGGCACGTGGCAAGTTGGATCAAATCCACAGCAGCCCCGTTAAAAAAATGATAATTTTTTGATCTGTTAAACAACAAAGGACAAAATCAAAATTAGGTCCACTTAGATTTAACTTTAGAACTTATATCTTCTTCAAACTCGATAATTTATTCAGGGCTGAGAAATGATGAAGACCTGGTAGCCCGGTGCATGTCAACAATATTCATGTAAAATTAAATAATAATAATAATAATAATAATAATAATAAGTTCCTACAATAATCTTAAGTATTAATTAAAGCAAAATCGGATATAAACCCCTCTAATTCGATTTTATTTGCACATAAACCCTTTTCATTAATTTTAACCATATTTTAAATAGTAAATTAATGTAATGGCTAAAATGCCACTCTACACGTACTTTTGCTTCTTCCTGGCTCCTAAAAGCCATTGTCTCATAACCAAAAGGGAGGATTCAATCCTAGTCCATAAGGGAGCTGCTAAACACCATGTCACGAGTAAATGGTACAAAGACCAGTGGCTACATATGGAGAAATCCTTAAAGGTGTCAGTCACTAATGCATCGAATTGATAAGAAACAATTAATAGTGCGTAAGCAATCAACCAAAGAGTGAAAGAGGAGCCGGTTTCCCCTCAATTTATTAAAAGAAAATCCTGCCTAAGAATTTGACAACTGGGCAATGATGAATTATTTTCTTTCTTTTTCTCCCCTCCAGCGATTCTTCATCTAGATTGAAGATTTTGTCTTTTCTTTGCAAATTGTTAAGGACAAGATTTCTTTTGTGTGATTTCACTAATTTTCTTATACTGGTACGTTGTTTTCATAGTTGCTTCAAGTTAGTTCAACGAAATTAAAAACCATTTATGTGCCATTTACCTTGAAATTCATGTGCAGAACTAGAAGTAAGTAATCCCCATGTAAGTGTCGTTTCCAGGGGCATTTGCATTTATGCTGAGATGGGTATACGGTGAAATTAAATAAAAAATCTTACCCACAACAAATCAAATTGGATGATGGATTTGTAACAGCTCAATATACATCAGGGTGTGCAAGTTAGGGGTATTTTAGTCATAACTTACTAGAGGGTTTATATCCGATTTTGCCTTAATTAAAAAGCATGGCCGCTTTCCATAGCGGCCTAAAATAGTTTTTTTTTTTTCCTTTTTTATAATTACTTATTTCTTTTCTAAAGTTTATTTAAAATAAATTAAAAATAGTCATACTAATCATTAATATTAGCAATATTTTTATGGGTAGAAAATTTATGTCAAGTTTATATAGCGACTTTCTATAGAAAAAATTACTAATTTTGAACTTACAAATTTTTATCTATAAATTTTGACAAGTTTTTTACGACAGATTTTTTATATTGTACATTAGAATTTTTTATATTTTACATAGCGCAGCAAGCTGCGACTACCATGTCTAGACATGTAATAATTAAGCCGCAATAAATGTTTAATTAGATTAGGGATTTTTTCTGGAGGAAATGAAGTTATTTATAGAGGTTGTAATTTTAGGGATGTGTCAGGATGAATTAACCTTTTCAGTCCCAATTAAGTCATAATTTATTATAGTCCTTTCTTTTTTCTAATACACCGTCTATTTTTTAATCTATGCAAAAAATAATAAAATTTAAAATTAATTAAAATTGTAAATTGCAAAATGCAAATATGCAATGATTTATTACCAATAGTAATTGCTATTCATTCGGATTTGAATCTTGATTTTCTTTTGAGGTTGTTGACGAATCAGATTCAAAAAGGACCTAACAAGATCTTATTGTGGATCCAATGAGTTTTTTTTTTTGAGTATTGAATTGAAGCGAAAGAGAGTTTTGAACGATCTAAATACGAATCTAAATTCGAAATTATAAAATCGAATGCAATGTACATTTCCATGTCAATAGGTGTCGTCTGCTTAAAACTACGGAAGATTATTTTATTCGCCCTTCAAATTAAAATGCATTACATGATTACAATTTTTTTTTGTTGAAATTTTATTCTAAATATTATCGCCATAAGAAATGTGTTACTGCCGTTATGCTAAAATAAATTCTCTGTTACAAGCATTATAGAGAAATCGTCTTATGGGTGTGTGTAGCATTCTCTGTTGCAGTCAAAATTAAACTAGACATGGCAAAGTTGCGTTAGATTTTTAGATGAAGAATAATCCAATCTATTTCATCAAATTTGTTAAAATTTCTGAAGTTAAATATAAAAAAGTTAATGTCGTAAAAATTTGGCAAATTTTTTAACAAAACTTTGTAAGTTCAAAATTAGTACTTTTTGTCATAGAAAGTCTCCATATAAAATTGGTATGAAATTTCTACCCAAAAGGAAACTTGTCAAAAATAACTTCTTACATAAATTCAAATCGATCGATCACCAAAAATTAGAGGGTTCAGATTGCATGTCGTACGAGGGGATAATAATTTTTTTCTATAAATTTGACATTAACTACCTTAGATTTCTAAATATATTTAATTCTTAAATTAGATAATAGTTAATTGGTACAACTATTTTTAATTTATTTTTAAAAAAAAATTAATTAAAAGCCAATGCAGTCATGACTTTTAAGTAATAATATAGATATAGATAACAACTTTATTTCAAACAGAGGTGCAATACAGAAATGATAATCACAATCTACAGTTTTACCATCGCTTGAACAAAGTGAACATGTAAAATACACGAAGTGAGAATTTACATAAACAAAGTGAATACATACAAACAAATAAGTTTAATATGCATATAAAGATCTGAACGACAATACAAGAAATAAAAATCTAACTCATGATCGAATAAAGTGAACACATAGTTAAACAAACTGTACATATAAATAAAAAAAATGAACAAATACAAATGCGATGACGCAAAATGACACCTAAAGAGATGGTAGATAGTAATTTCCAAGGCCATATGGTATGTTTGAACAAATTTTACAATAAAATCATTATGGGGTGTGTTTGGATGAGGTACGAGTAAACCAATTTACAAATAAAGCCAATTCACGCGAACTAAACGACGAGCGAATAGCCAATCCAGTGGCTAATTTTTATTATGTCGTTGTAACAATATTGTCTGATTAGTCGGTAATTAAAGTTCCAAATTATCTGTTTAAGCAAATTAATGATCTGAATTACGAAATAAATTAAAGTAACAGTGAAATCTGACTGGAAATTTAATTTGAGAACATGGAAATGTTTGTTATGATTTTCTGAGTATTTCTGTATATTTGCCACAATTTTCTGACTTCTGAAATTATTTTAAATTAATTTTTATAAGAAATAGTTAATTTACAAAATTAGTTGTCAGTGAGTTGTTACACCAAAAGCTACACAGTTTCGGCCATAGAAAATCTGGACTCATTTTAATAAAATTGAGTCGACGAGGATTTTTCTCCTTCCGCCTCGTCTCATCCGTCTGACTTGTTTCTCTCTTCTCCTCTCTTTTGCTCTGGATTATCCGAGCTTGTGCTCTCGATGTCGTGGGTCGATGAGATTGGTTGGTGGAGAGGTGGCCTCTGAGGTGTTTCGTGTAGAGGAATGACACCTCTGCTGTATCTCGTGCGCCTTCACGCAGCCATCTCGTGCGATGGATTTCTCTGTCTGTTTCTCTGTGTGTTGGTTTGGTTCGATTGGTTGAGGGAATTGGTACGACGTGGCATCATCTCCAACTGAGCCTTGAACCGCCTCTCTCTACTCCTCTTCTTCTTTGTGAAGGTAAGTATTTATATTAGGGTTTAGATTTGGGAAAAATTTCGGGGCTAAGAGAAGAGGAAAGGGAAGAGGAGAAAGCCAGAGGAGGTAATTGCCTATCTCTAATTCTTGGTTTTTGCTGTTAATTTGAAAGTATGTGACTCGATTTAATCTCTAGGGTTTTCGTTCTCTGTTGACAGTAAATTGCATGGCACTTGTCTTGTTCCTCATAAGCATAACTTTGATCTTAGCCCTAATTGTTCTTGAATTTCTGAGGCGATTTGTCAAGGATCAAGAGAGAGGTATATCTTTTCCCTATTGATTCCTAGTTTAATTTGATAATTGTAGTTGCTGTTGGGCTATGCACTGTTAAATACTGAATATTAATTGCTATTTGGGTTATCTGAACTTGATTCTGTGGATTCAGTGATGATTGACTTATTTTCTGACACTAACTTGCGTTTTGAGCAGTTGATTACTTCTGTTGGGTATGCTCCGTGAGATGCTAACTGTTCTGAGCATATTTTTATGATGCATATACTAGTGTAATTCGCATTTGGTAGTTATAACAATTTATACAAGTATTAGAGGAACTGGAAATGCATATTACTGGGTATATAGGTTATAACATGAATAGTAAATAAAACTAAAACTGCAGTACTGTTATTTGGTTCATGATTTGGCTTATAAATACATTTAGATGCAAACTGTGAAGGTTATCATGATTATTATCATGTATACTATGATTCTGACATCATTTGAAGTCTGGTTTCATGAAATAAAATAGAAAAGCATATAAATATGTGTTCCCTTTGGTTTATGTAGCTCAGAGAAGGAAAAATCATGAAAAGTGTGTATATTACCTGCTAAAATTGATGATTCAATCATTTGCATATAGGTTATTATTGGGTTTCTGTGAATGTTCAGGTTGTTGATGCACTCCGAAATGATTTTATGCCATTACAAAGTCTAGTTTGTAATTAGGAGCATGATATGCATATTTTGAGTTGAGGCAGCGCATATTTGGTACATATCATGTATTTCAGACTTATAAAAGTGCATTTGTACCTTGGTACCAGTTGCTGGTACACTAACAGAGAGGGAGATTGGTTTTCTGGTATGGATTCTGTGCTCTGGGATGGTATTTATGATTTCCGAATTTTTATGGGTATATTTACAAAGTTCTGAGGGCCTGAAAGTAAATAACTGAGGGCTTATTTGTGATATATGGAGCATTAATAAGTTTCGGTGGGCCTATGTGAATTTTTGGAGGGCTTTGAAGGATTTTGTGGGCTGGATTGAAATGTGGAAGGGTTATCGGATCCGATTGGGTTTTGTCGGACCCGTTATGGTTAGACCCAGTCGACTGGGTCAGGTCGACTGAGTCCGACCTGCTGGCTTTGGGTTGTCGCTGGATTTGTGGACTTGGGCTGGATTTGTTGTGGGCTTGGCCAAAAGAAAAAGAAAAAGAAAAAAAAATGTGGGCTTTCGGAATTTTTCTGTGGGCCGATTTATTTTCCGATTTGTGGGCTGAGATTGTTTTGTTTTTGTGGGCTGAATGTAAATAAGTCGGATTATGATTTAATTAAGTTTCGGATTAAGACTTAATTAACAATTAGTGGACTAATGACTTCTGTTGAGCTTGATGACTAGAATTAGACTAAATGACTTGGATTTCCAACGTACTTAGTTTAATTTTCGGGTTTTGGGGAAATGATGAAACGTCTGATTTAACTGAACGGATACTGTGGCAAATACTCAGACACTCTGATCCCGTCAAACAAAGAAATAAGTTTCTGACTTATGATTTCTCTGAGTTTAATAAATATTCCTGATATTTCTGTTAATTTCTGCCATTTCTGCTAATTCTGAAAATTCTGAAAATAAAATCTGATTCTGATTTCTGATTTCTGATTTCGATATTAGGAACAATAATTAAATAAAACTAAATTCTGACAAGTGGATAAATAATTAAAATATTAATTATTGAAATATATCTGTTATAAAAATTTGGAACTGTTACCGTCAGTCAGGTGGGGTAGTTTAACCAGACCGTAATTATGTCAAAAGGATTATAGAACCCCGTTAAATAAATATTAACGGATCTTGATCTATTATTGAACAGGACCAGCCGACCACTCACACGCTCCGGAAGAGTGTGAAGGTGCGGATACGCGGTTTCTTGATTAAAATCTGGAATTCGGTATTTTTAAATTAATGCATGGCATGTTGAAAAATCTTTAATAATGCATTCGAATTTCATTTAGAAATAGAAGCCCAGAAATAATCAAACAAATGCATGTTGATTATATCACCGCTTTGGTAATGACTTATGTATAGTCTGAATCTGAAATCCGATTGATACTGAGTAAAAGTCAGACTGTTTGATAAATAACTGGAATGGCTTCTGTAAGATCTTTATCACTTGATCATATTTTGTGATAGAAGAATTGGACTTTGATTGAACCATTTCTAGAAAATTGATAGATCTGATAAGCATATTTATGATTATGAACTATTGCACTCTCCGGTGAATATCGGTTTGGCCACCGACCCGGCCAGGTTATTAGCGCTATTATCTCTGGATTTATTCCCTTTGTTTGGTCTGTACCAAATGGTTTCTACCTTTGGTGTTGGGAAAAGTTCTTTCTGTATCTGTCCGGCCGTAAGAACTTGAGTGTATAAGTTTTATCTAGAAGATAAATGCTTACATTTGTGATTCATCTTTCTGTTGTTGCATGTCATCTGGCAGATGCCGGTATTAGGACCTTTCCGACTAGTACCTACGGTACATGAAATCTGTATTTCTGTGTTAAATAAAGTTATTGGGATTTTGGTCTGATGCACGGATTTGTATTAAGATCCGTGTACTGGAACTAAAACCCGCACTGAGGATTTATTCTCATTCCGTTTGTTTGTTTTGCATGTGCCTCGTTGGGACGGGGGTTCCAGGCCAGGCAGAGGCTTTTTAGACCCAAGCGGTCGCCACTACCGAGTGTTCTTTTGTGAAGCTAGAAGTGTACGTGCCAGGGTTACAGTGTAATGTGGTTTTTCTGCTCAGTTTCGATGACTTACCGGAAATTTCTGCATATGTGTATTTTGAGTTGTTTGGTAATGATCCTCCGCCTGATGGTGTGGTTCCCGAGTGAGACCCATCGCAACCAGTCACGGAAGAGGAAGTTTGATGAGTTGTAGGATGACTCATCTCCGTGTCCTGGTTTTGGTGTCTGTTTGTCTGCTGTGTGGTTAAGCCTTTCTGTAAATATTTTCTGTAAAATATAATATAAGCCCGACATTAGGATAGATGGTGTGGACCGTCAGTTAGAACACTCATTTGTATAATAAATTAACTGACGAGTCACTAGGGTTAGAGGTATGAAATAAGCCGGGCATGTAAATTATGTAAATTTGTGTAACATATTATATGTGCTTGCAATAAATGTGTACTCGTGTGTTATGTCTGCTGGGACCGAAATCAAGAAAATGGAATAATTAATTTTAGAAAAAAAATTTTATGTCTGTCTGTTAGCCTTACAAGAGTAGTAATTACTCTTGTGGCGGGAATCCCGATGTCATGCTCAGCTTCCGGGGTGTGACAATCGTTTTGGTGGAATTAGTTCACAACAAGGAGAGGAGAGAGGAGAGATGAATAAATAATTATTATTTTAAGGGTAATTATGTAATTGATAGTTCTTTTTAAAGAGAACTAAATCTAATTCATTCATTCAGAATGATGAATGATTTTGATTAGATTAGAGTTTGAATGAAGGGTCTAGTTTTGAGCTCATGTATCCCTAGCAGTTATTGCAATAACGTAATAATTAAAAACGGGACTGATAACCATCATCCTCAAAATTCACCATCCCCATCATCCCCAAGACGCGTTTTTCATTTTTAGAAATACATTAATAACAACTTTTCATTTTCGGAATGTTTTTCCATCATCCCTTCTCTCCTCCTCCCCTTTCCTCTCTATTTCCATTAATAACTGCCATAATTAATTTTTGCAGCACAATTATTTTTTTTCAGAACAACTTGAACAATTAGCATTTTTTCCCGCACAATTATTTCTTTTCCAGAACATCTAGAACAGTTAGCTTACCAACTAGAACAATTAACATTTTTTTCCCAGCACAGTTATTTTTTTTCCATAACAACTAGAACAGTTAGCTTACCAACCAGACCAATTAGTTTACCAACTAGAACATTTAGTATTTTTTTTCCAGCACAATTATTTTTTTTTCAGAACAACCAGAACAATTAGCATTTTTTTCACCACAATTATTTTTTTTTTCTAGAACAACTTAGAACAATTAGTTTACCAACTAGAACAATTACTTTACCAAATAAAATAATTAGTTTTTTTCCAACACAATTATTTTTTTCATAACAACTAGAAAAATTATTTAATATTTCAAATAACTGTTCTAATTGGCCGACTAATTGTTCTAGTTGGTCTCTGGATGCTAGAAAATTTTTTCACCTGCAAAAAAAAAATATCTCTGGAAGGAAAGAGAGAATTAATTGCATTCTAAAAAAGAAAAGAGGGATGAGGTTTAATTAAATAAATTGCATTCTAAAAAAGGAAAGAGGGATGAGGATTTAATGAAGTTCTGGGATGATGGGGATGATGGAATCTATGGGATGATAGAAAGCAATTTCCTTTATCGTCGTTACAAGAATTGCTAAAATGCCACGCGTAGCACTGACAGATGCATGCAACACATTCAAATCTCACATTGTATGCTATAAATAATCGAACCTAACTGCTCAATGTATTCTTCATATTGAAATTGCATCAAAGACTGAACTTTACATATTTTTATTTTTTTTACTATTTCTTTTGGATTTTAAAAAAGAACGATATTGGAGAGCTCAAACTAATTAGATCGACGGATTCTTAATATTTTCAAAAATAGTAAAAAATTTTTTAAAAAAAAATCTAAAAATTGATTTCCTATTTGCAAGGAGATTTCAATATGGAGATCATATTGGACGATTTGGATCGGTCATTTCGCATCAGATCTAACCGTTTTGATCGCAACTCACGGAAGGCTCCGTGAGTTGCAACTCACCATAGCAAAACTCTATATATATATATATATATATATATGAGAAAACATATGGTGCATACTAATGTACATGCATACTAATTCAATTTTTTTGATCTGCTTCAAAATGATCGATTCAAACCGTCCAATATGATTTCGCTATTATAATATCCTTGTTGACCAAATTTTATATTTTTATGAATTTTTTTACTATTTTTTGGAATATTTGAAAATCACTAATCTCATTTTTTTCAGAACCATTAAAATATAACAGTTTTTAAAAATCCAAAAAAAAATACATAAAAATTTTGAAAAAATATAAAATTTAGTCGACAAGGAGATTTCAATAGGGAGATCATATTAGACGGTTTGGATCGGTTATTTTGAAGCAGATCGAAGAGTTCGGATCAGTATTCACCGAAATTCCGGTATATTAGTATGCACCATATGTTTTATATAAATTTATGGTACATCGCGATATATTGAGGGTTCGGTACATCGCGATAATATCTGTCGATAGTTTTGCAAATCGACAAATCTAATTTTACCAATTCAATCTACGTATTAAAATCTCATAGTAAACGAAATTTTAAATTTTTTAAATTTTTTTTTACTATTTTTTTCTGAATTTTTTAAAACTCGTCTTTTATGGATATAAACAATTATTAAAAAATTCCAAAAATGACAAGTGTAAAAAAATCCGAAAAATAGTAAAAAATTTTTTAAAAATATAAAATTTGGTTTGCTATGAGATTTTAGCATGTAGATTGAATTGGTAAAATTAGATTTTTCGATTTGCAAAACTATCGACGGATATGATCGCGATGTACCAAACCCTCAATACATCGCGATGCACCATAACACATCTCTTTCGACAAGATTAACATAAAAGATTAACATATTTTTGATAAAATAAAGAGAATATAGTACACGAGTTCGACAAGATTGTGAAAATTATGATAAAAGAATCAACAATAAGGATATAAATTCCCGGGAACTCAGCTAACTGAATTTTAAATATTTTATTCGATTTGTTACCAAATTTACATATTTGAATTTGCTAAATATTTTCTTTTCGATTTGATTGAGCAAAAATGAGGTGACTTGAAAGGCGAGGAAATCGGCATATAACTATATAAGCCCCCTACAAACCTTTCTGTGGCGAAAGCAACTGAGAGCTGGTCAACACATGGCATCAGCGTTTAATATGGTCAAACACTGGGAAAAGACCCCTGAGAAACACCATTATGACGTGGATCCAAATTAATGGACCAAGAACGCCGCGGTTTAGGGTTAGCACTCTGATGCGTTGATAGCGCTCGCCACACCATCACCCCAAAAGATGCACCCAACAGCATTTGGAATCTTATATACTGTTCAAATTATTTTAATTATTTGTTGTGGGACATAGTTGACGCCTCGTATGAAAAGTGAAAACCGGACAGAGAGAGCCGTACCCGTAGGAAAAGAATTAAGGATCGCATCATAATTTCTGAGATTTATTAGATAAATCCGTAAATTTCACTAATAAAACCCCAATTTCCCAATTTCCAGGGTTTCTCATTTTCTCACTCTCTCTTTCTCTATTCGCTCCTCCAGCTCAACCCAACGACCATGGCGACTCTCACAAGAGCGCGTCATATCCACTCCACGCACCTCAAAACCCTAGTTAGTTGCGTTAGAACCCGATACCTGGAACGAGGTTTCTCTTCAGAGTCCAGTACAAGATCCGCCATTGATGAAATATGTCTAGTTCTAGGTCGAGGCAAGTGGAGCTCTGAACTGGAGACGTCCCTTTCGCCTCTTCACGAGAAGACCAGCTCAGAGGTCGTTCTAGGCGTGTTAAAGAGGCAAAGAGATCCGAATTTGGCGATGGATTACTTCAAATGGGTGGAGAGAACCAGTGGCGAGTCGCATAGTAACGAAGCCTACACCACTCTTCTCATGTTGGTCTCTAATTCTCGTAAGTTTGATTCTTTAGAGAGCATTATAGAAGAAATGAGCTTGCTTGGCTACGGCATATCCGCCGATGCTTGCATTGCAATAATTGGAGGTTTGGTTAAATCAAAACGGTTAAAAGAAGCTTTTGATTTGATCCAAACTATGAGAAAGTTCAAATACCGGCCAGCTTTTTCATCTTATACGAGATTAATTGGAACCTTGTCAGAGAACCGTGAACCCGATTTAGCTCATTCCTTGTTCCAGCAAATGCAAGAAATCGGTTATGCCGTCAGTGTGCCGCTTTTTACCACGCTGATACGCGCTTTTGCAAGAGAAGGTAGATTCGACACAGCTTTAAATTTACTGGCTGAGATGAGAAACATCTCTCTAGATGGAGATTTGGTTCTGTACAATGTGTGCATTGATTCTTTTGGCAAGGCCGGTAAGGTTGAGATGGCATGGAAATTTTTCAATGCGATAAAATCGAACGGGCTGGTACCAGATGAAGTGTCTTATACCAGCATGATTTGGGTTCTTTGTAAGGCTGAGAGAATAGATGAGGCTGAAGAATTATTTGAAGATCTCGAGAGGAACAGCACAGTGCCATGTGCATATGCATATAGTGCCATGATTATGGGGTATGGTACAGTTGGCCGGTTTGATGACTCATACCGGTTGTTAGAGAGGTTGAGAGAAAGGGGTAGTGTACCATCTGTGGTGGTGTATAATTCGTTTTTAACATGTCTTGGTAGAAAAGGGAGAATAAATGAGGCTTTAGAATTGTACCAACAAATGAAAAAAGATACTAAGCCCAGTGTATCAACTTACAACACTATTATAGAAATCTTGTGCTCAGCAGGCAGAGTAGAGGAGGCATATGATATAAGAAATGATATGGAAGAATGTGGTTTGTTTCCAAATGTAGAAACAGCTAATATAATGGTCGATCGGTTGTGTAAGGCTAGGAAGCACGAGGATGCATACAAGGTGTTTGATGAAATGTCTCATAGAGGTTTTGCTCCTAATTCAGTGACTTACTGCTCTTTAATTGATGGTTTAGGTAAAGAGGGAAAGTTGGATGAAGCATATAGGTTATTTGAGACAATGCTAGATGCAGGTCACAACCCTAATGCAGTAGTCTATACTTCTTTAATCAGGAGCTTTTTCATTAACGGGAGGAGAGAGGATGGTCATAAATTGTTTAAAGAAATGCACCTTACTGGGTGCAAACCTGATCTTACCCTGCTCAATACGTATATGGATTGCGTGTTTAAAGCTGGTGAAACCCAAGCAGGTAAATCCATTTTTGAAGAAATTAAGAAGCATGGTTTATCTCCCGATGTGAGAAGCTATGCGATTTTGATTAATGGTTTAACAAAAGCAGGCCTTGCTAAAGAAACATACAAAGTATTTTATGAGATGAAAGAAAATGCGCTTGTTCTTGACGCACGTGCATATAATGCTGTGATTGATGGTTTTTGCAAATCTGGCAAGGTAGACAAGGCGTACCAGTTATTAGAAGAGATGAAAATCAAAGCTGTATCTCCTACCGTTGCTACTTATGGTACAGTAATTAATGGCCTATGTAAAATTGACCGGTTAGATGAGGCGTACATGCTTTTTGAAGAGGCAAAATTGAAGGGCATTTCGATAAATGTGATAATTTACAGCAGTCTGATAGATGGTTTTGGAAAGGTTGGTAGAATAGATGAGGTGTATTTAATACTGCATGAAATGATGCAGAAGGGCTTGGTGCCAAATGTGTATACATGGAATTCTTTAATAGATGCATTAATGAAAGCTGAAGAAGTGAACGAGGCATTAGTTTCCTTCAAATCCATGAAGGAAATGAAATGCGTTCCTAACTCATACACCTATAGTATTGTTATAAATGGACTATGTCGCGCACAAAAGTACAACAAGGCATTTGTCTTCTGGCAAGAGATGCTGAAGCTGGGTTTGGTACCGAATTTAGTGACATATACCACTATAATATCTGGTCTGGCAAAGGCTGGTAACATAACTGATGCAATCAGCTTATTTGAGCGGTTCAAGTCAAATGGGGGTGTGCCTGATCCAGTTTGTTACAGTGCTATTATAGAAGGGATGAGTAATGCAGGTAGAGCTGTGGATGCTTACCAGGTTTTTGAAGAAACCCGGTTGAGGGGTTGTAGGATAAATCCAAAGAGTTGTATGGTGTTATTGGATGCATTGCATAAGGCTGAGTGTTTACAGGAGGCTGCTATTGTCGGTGCTGTTTTGAGGGAGATGGCTAAGTCGCAGCATGTTTCAAAGTCCTTGTAAGTTATTATTATTTTTTTTTTGTGACGAGCACCGGAAATATAGTAATTTTGTTCAAGAAAAAATTCTTATATTTTTAGTGCTAGGAAATTAACTCTATATGATTTCTTTGGTTATCATATGGAGGAAAGGAGAAATATAGTTTCGGACAATTTTGGTGCTGGTATGGTAAGGTATGAAGTGTCTAGCATTGCTTTATTTAATCGTTGTTTTTTAATAATTTGAGGGTCTAATGAATTGTACAAATGGTTAATATTAATATAATTGCATTGATGGGTATATCAGAAGTTGGTTTCTTCTTGTATTTTTAATTATCGTCCTTTTTCAAATAACTTATTTAAAGTGAACGTAGCTTGGTTCACTATGCATTGCATAAAATAATTGTGCTTCCTTCATTATGCTTATGGCAACTTTGCTTGGGTTTTTCAATTTAATGACTCATTATTCTTCATTGTTTTTGAGTTACATTACAGTTGTTTGAATTTGTTCACATTATTATTTATTTCTGTTAAACATTTTTCTAGAGGGATTTGCTGGAATGATGACAAGTAGCCAAATCAGACATGAATTGTGCTCCTTGAGGCTTCTAAGCTTTAAGTTGAAGTGCAAATCTCTGATGATAAATCACGGGATTGGTTTATTATTTCTGACCAGGACCCTCCCTTAACTGATTTTAACAATATTGTGTCTCAATCTTCTTTTTATTTTGTTAGTTTTGAGTTTTTACTTGCCATTCTTTTTTCTTTATTTGGAGATGTGATTTTGAGGGGTTTGATGGGCTCCTGCCTCAATTACAAACTAATATTTGCATATTTATGTTCCTCTGTCAACTTTCTATTGGAAAATGTTAGGGGTTACGAAACGTACTTCATAGCTACCACCAGTCATGTAGTCTAGCCTTTGGACATCCTGAAACTGTATTTTCCACCTTTTTTTTTTTAAAAAAAAGAAAGAAAATGAATTTAAAAAATTGTACAAAATATTTATGGCATGATGAAATCATCAGACTATTGATGTGGTTTTGGGCCTCAGATTGAAAGCAACTCTGATTGAGATCGCTTTTTTCTGATAAAAGTAAAAAAAGATTTTGACTAGTTCAATGAATTCAGGGTTTGGTACCAAAAGGTCCATCTTTCTTAGTTATGCATGTTTTGGCAATTAAGTAATGATTTTAATTAAGCCCTACAAAATTGTGATCGCAGCTTATAAGATGATAGATATCTTTTCAATTTAGGTTGAGATTAAGCAAATTATATATCATCTATTTTAAAACACGAAAAAAAAATGAAGTGAGATGATCTTTATTTTGACAACTATGAATATTGGAACTTAAAATAAATCGAAATGAAAAGTATGCTTTCATCATTGAGGATTGGATATCAAATTCCTAATTTGTCTGCTTATGAAATTATGTGTTAAAAATATACGATTTGAACCATGAGTTATTAAGGTTTTTCAAATTTTGTCAAATTCGACCGCACATGTAACATATTTACAATTTGAATTTTTTTTTTTTTGATGAGTTATTGGCTATCTCATTTAAGCTTGGTCTCATTAACCTTTCTTTATACAAAATCTATAAGCATCACCCTGCTCGCATAACTAAAACAACGAAAAATTCTGACGTTTTGCTAGCCGTCGTTATTAACTTTCTTAGGAAAACTCCTATTTTCGGCCTTGCTTCTTTCAATTTTATTGGACGGGCCTATCAACTTTCAATGTAAATAGTGTCACATGAGAGGGCCATCTGAGACTTAACTAGCTAGGAAAATATTAACAATCTAAATCTCAGTAAAGTTTTAAAGAATTTATTTCTCTCATCAAACACAACAAGCTATATTCTGTAATTTAGTTTATACAAAATACTAAGTACTAACATTTGAGAGCAGGAGTACCAATATTGAAATCAATTGTTTCCAATTTGCTGCAACCATTTAAGCAAACAAGCGACTGACAAAAGCTATATATATATATTCAACACCTATTAACTACGTGAAAAAAGATATAATTCAGCCACTTCATATGCCTTCTCAAGGGCTTATATGACATGCAATTCGTAAGGGTAAAATATAACCAACCAGATTGAAGAAGCATTTATCAAACAGTTCATATTAACCCAAACAAATGGGAGCATTATTTCCTTGGCTACAGTATCAACCAAGTCATGCCAAGTCAAGAGAAAACACCAAAATATGGGGGAATCAAAAAAAGGAAAGATGGATCCGATGGCAAAACCAACTCTGATGATGCTTGCTGATTGAAACTACTAAAAAAAAATAAGGGAAAAAATGAGCATTTAAAAGTGAGAGACATTGTGCTCTGAAGAAGGGTCAATGCTTCGTAGCCCCGCCATGTATCTCGTCACTGTCCTCATCTTTACGCGCTGCAGCACGAAGCTGACGTTGTTCCTCTTTATATATCCTATTTCTCCTTTGAAACTGCAACAATCAGAAAGTATTAACAAGCACACACAGACCCCGAATTATCTGAAGTAAATTAATGTACTGAATTATTGATAGAATAAAGATTGTTCCCAAGCAATATTCAACAAAATACTGTACCAGGCACAGAGCACTGAATTATCCGGAGTATATTAACCTATGATCGATTAAAGATTATCCTAAGAAATATTCAACATGAATGTACTAGACACACATGAAGTACCTAAGGCTCAGCACCCAGATGATCCCACCATTCAACACCTTATAGGATTCAAAGATGTAATTTCATTTCATTTTGTTTCCTCTGAAATTTCTTTAAATTTTGTTTTTGCTCGATTGTCTAAAAATAACAGTTAATGGTATCTTAAAAATAAATTTTTGAAAAAAGGGCAGATAAGAGACCAATAGATAGATTAGGTAACAGCTGGATACCATGAAAAGATGGAAACAATCACCAGCTATACACTGTACCAGAACATGCAATGAATATAAGGATTTCTCTCCTATCTCCAGGCCGAGGAAGGATATTATAACACGAGGAAAGAACAAATTAAAAAATAAAAGAACAGAGAAGCAAACAATATTTGCCTGCAAACAAATTGCAAATGCAGATGCATTGGTTCTTAATACATTAACTGCAATCAAGTACATGTAACTTCATAGCTGAGCTGTGAATAATTCTCTCTGATATACTTAATTATATGCCAACCAATTAAACAAATGAGGTTGTTTGGCAAGTGAAATACAGTGGAATAAGAAGGGGTTAAAAAAAAGAGGCATAAATAGATGCTGACAATGTTTGAATAGAATTGAACATAGTGGGATTAGGGCGGAGGCAGTAGGGGGCCAAGGGGGGCTTGGCCCCCCTAATATTTGGGTTTTTTAAAAAGTGATATTAGATAATTTGGTTCGATTGAAGGTATATGTGTGTCTTGTCCCCCTAATCTTGGCGCAAATTAATTGTATTACTGGTTAATTTTTGTGTAACAAGTCATAGCAACATCGTGTGTCCTCTCGTTACACTAAAGTACATATATTCATATAGTTTTTGAACATTGTATACGGAACACAGTATCTCATGTTCACTTTTCACCCATTCATTATTGACTGCTTCTCTTAAATCAAATATTAAATACCCTACATGTTCTCAAGTATTACAATGATACCCTCTTTAATTTATATGACTGTGCACGTATGCTATTGTTTTATAACTAGCGAGCTTTATTTTTGTATTATGTTTTTAACAAAAGCTGTAACGACAGTAAAATTTCATCTTTTTTTTTCAATTAAGCCCTTGGACAAGTAAAAATTCATCGTCACAAACAGTACTGTTTACACCATAGCCCCCCCCTATAATAAAATTCTGGCTCCGCCCCTGAGTGGGATGATGAGGGAACAAAATAAAAGGTCGAATATATTGGAAATTTTGTAATCGAACCGTCCCACTTTGCACATAGGAGGGTATGGAATCAGGCTAACTCTATAGAAATATAGTAGGGGGAACTAAAGACAATCCACCCAGTCTGGAGTTGGCTGTTCAGCCTATTTTGCTGAACAGAGTTAAAAAATATTAAAAAAACTCCCCAATGCTTACTACCCATTCTAAAGTTGTCCAACAGCTACATAAACCTACAATATATATAACTAGAAATAGCTCCATCACCAACAAAAATCCCATAAACCCTAAAAATCACAGCTATTCAAAGAATTAATTTGATTAATCATTGCAGCCAGTGAAGTTTGTTCTTGATACCCAAAATAGTCTAACAGAGAAGTTCTATTTACCATGTTTGCAAGAGCATTGGACACAATTTTTTTTATGAACTCCTGAACCTTAATCATAATTTGTGAAATTCATAGCCAACACATAATACCCACTTTTTAAAAACTAAGCACACCTTAACCAACGATTTAGTTAATTCTACACTAAATAACCACCACAGTCCACACTTATCACTTTCACAACAACGATCAAAACCAGGTCATTGAAGTAGATCGACTGGAGATTGACAGTACAAGATATCACCATATCAGGCAGATCGGCCGATTAGGGTTTAAATCTAGGGATAGAGAGAGAATCAGAAGTACCTCTTTGGAGTGGTGGAGGCACTCGAGGTAGTCTTCGCGAAGGAGGTGGCAATCCTTGGGCTCGCGACAGCGCGACATGCACTCGCTGAAATCCACCCAGAAATCGTAGCATCTCCCCTTGTTCCCTGTTATTCCCCATCCCGACGCCATTGTTGCCTCTCTCTCTCTCTCTCTCTCTAACTGTGATTGGGAATTTGAGAGAGGTTAGCTAGAGGAAGAGGACGTTTACACCATCGACCCTAAATAATTGAGAAATTATATGTTGAACATGTTTCATTGTTTCATGTTCGTGCAAAGTAAAATTGGGCCATTTGAGGTAGTTAGAGATGGTCTTTTATGGGTCGAGCCCATTACAACATTTTACTGGTCTCGAGACGCACAACCTATTTCTTTCAGGGTTTAGTTTCATTAAGAATCATTTTTAAAAATAACGCATGTTGACAGTGACAACTGTTTACGACACATATCTAGATTCCCTTAATTCCCTTATCCTTAAATGTTCACATTGGTTCTTCGTAATTAGTATAGAAGACAATTTTGTCAGGATGCATCTGATAGTGAATTAGTGATAATTGGATAACATTCATAGAATCATAGTACTGCTTTTGTAGTATAAACTTGTATGTGATATATATATATATATATATATATATATTTTAACAGGGTCTCAATGCTAGTATATAACATATTGAATGGATGCAAATATTAATCCTTTGAAGGTTATTCAACGTGATTTCCCTAAATTAATGTCAAGCTGATAATGCTGTCATATCCGACAAGCTCCAATACTCACCATTAGCATGAGCATGAGCTACAATTTAATATCCGAAGCGAGCTTCAATTCTCACTATCATACAGACCAAATTATGAAACAAATTAAGTTCATTTAGAGCGTCCGCCTTGCAAAATATATACATGAACATGACAACAGCAACATAGGGATTTTGCAAGGAATAAAAAAACTGAGCAATTAAATTAATCAAAAAATCATTTACAACGACTGACGTTTCCCTTCAAAAGTTTGTATTGTACAACAAAAGCAAAACTCAGAGCTAGCAAGGATATACCAGATTGCAAAATCTCGAGGCACAGAAAAGCATCACTTGCACAGTTGCACACAGACCCATACACACACACTGCTATAATTCCTCAAACCCATCTTCATCAGCTTCTTCCTCCATCCTTTCTAAATGCATTCTCCATACCTCCATCTATCAAACCAATAAGAGAGCCATCAAAATTTTTAAAAGAAGAAGAAGAACAAATAGGAGGCATATCCAACCAGCAACATCTATCCATTGTCTGAATTTCAGTAACAATTTTCTTTTGGTAAAGTAGCCCTACATTCATCTCACAGGTTCAAACACCTCCCGAAATATTAAATTTTAACAAGCCACCCCATACATTTTGATAAAAATAACAATTACTCCTAATTTTGAACCCTTGTGACAGATGTAGAGTGAGTCTTTGTAGTTCATTTTTGTGGCTCTCTTTTCTTAGCTATCTGTGTCTATGAAGGTTTGTGTTACTAATATACTTGGCTCCAGTTTTGGTAAATGGCTATTATCCATTGGGAATATAAAAGGAGCCATTTTTTTTTATCAATTAAGATTCAGATTTTCTTAAGCTGCTAAACTACAGAGTGCAGCTTACTTGTGCATCTGACATGCGTAACTGCTCTGCGACAAAAAGAATGCTTCCTGGAGCTTCAAAAGCTACATCTAAATCTAATCCTGAATTTCCTGCAACTTCACTGTACTTAACTATGCTGACTCGGAAACCATGTTTGAGGAAAAAGTTCTCCAGCCATTCCTCTTTTGTACCCTGTGATGCAGTATATTCAAAGTGTTACCATAAAAAAAAAAAAGAATTGATTTCCATTTTTCTTAGGAAAATTGAATGTACTCCCCTCGAGAATATCACATTTATATACGAAAAAAACAAATAATAGGAAATGCCCTGCATAGGGCATTTTACCAGAAGATGTAGGATACATCAGGGATTTCAAGAAAGCACAATGCATTCTCCAATTTTCCTTTCTTGTTGTTTCTCTTTTGCGAGTGCAAGAATTAGGAGATGGTTTTAGTTGGAAGATGAATCTAGTTTTGAAGGGTCCTATACAATATTTCAAGGTTTTCTAGGGCTAACTGAGAAAAGTTTCCTATTCTGTTTAAAACAATCATACTTACTGATATCATCCAATCCGATGGTATACACAATTCTCCAAAGAAAATGCTTCCTTTCATGGCCAAACTACTAATTAAAAGCAGCAATTCTTCAAAGCTAATTGAATAAGGGAGAGGCAAGCCCTGAAAATCACCAAAACGGCTATCTCAACCTACTCTTAGTTACAATAAATGTTACTTATTGCATTGCAAAGTCGAATAACTACAAATTTACAAGACATGCAAGTATGCAACAAATCATGCTGTGGATCTTATCAGCAGAGAAAGCACAATACATGGTAAAAAGAATTAACAAAGTGAGTATAATGAATTCATGCTAGTCATACAATATAAAGATAATACAGACGTATACTCATCCTCAAGCAAAATATCAACCTTACACTTTTTTCTTTTTGCTTTTTGTTTACATAAACAGTAAGGAATGAATGATAGTCTTGGACATTAGAAAAGTGAATCAGACAGAAGGGTACAATAAAAACTTTTTGATGTTTTTGGAGTATTCTCAATATTATGCTTTGTTATATGCTTTGACGTGTTGCAAGGCCATACATGAATTTTTTCTGAAAGTAACTCAGAACATACCTGAAGCACCCATAAACTTGGCTGATTTCCATTGAAGCCATTTTTACACAAAGTTTCTTGTAAATTTCTCGAGTCATTAGGAAAATGAAACAGAAGGCAACTTCGAGAAGTTTTAGCTCCAATTACTGATGCATAAAAATTAACAAAACAAACATAAGAAAAGTCTTACAAATATTTTAAAGCTATTAGCTTTAAGACAGCCAGGTCAGATAAGGACTGTTAGTAGTTAACATCATCTAACTGGCACTAACCTAATTAATCTGAAAATGCATATATAGACCTAATTCTAGGTTTATTTGAGTTACTACTGACTTACACTAAGTTAACAGGTTGGATCTGGGTCAGCATTTGTTGACTCTTTCAAGTCTCATTTGGTCCATTAAGTTCAAATGTTTAGACAAAATATGCAAACCTAATCCTACTAACTGCACACCTAAGTGCTAGGTAGGATACCACCTTGAAGCCTTTTAGTCCCCAATGCAAAAACTCTTTCAGGAGATAAGTCGTATATGATTGACAAGCGGGGCCAATTCAGCCTGTATGGCCGCGTGTCCATACCATCTGACAATAAAACAATCTATAAGGTATAAGATAAAGTTTTATCTGTTGTTGATAATTTACTACAAAGTATGATACCAACTGGAACTGATATATAGCTGACCTCAGTGCTGTGTATTGGTGTTATAAAACACAGTTAAGCCTGAAATAAACAGATAATTTTTTTTGTCTGAAGAAGCCATTTTTTATTGTAGGAATACATCTAACTTCAATTAACAGATATATTAAGCTTGATTAGACCTTCACTGTTGCAATTAGCGATCAAAGAAAATAATCCTCCCAAATTTAGATACAAATAATCTACTTAGCAGATAAAATTAAGTCGCAATAAATCATAATTGGTGCAAATGCAACTAGGGGGCACTGCAGATAATCCTCCCAAATTTACAAACTTGGTGTAGATAAATTAGATAAAATAAAGATAAAAACGGGAATGCAACATAACACAAAAACTCCACAATAAAATATTTCACCAGAGAAGAAAGCAATGTGGTTCGAACTGGTAATAATCTATGCATTTTGGATGCTTAAATTTCAGAAACAAGCCAACATACCTGTCTGAACTGGTCCGAAGTGCTCAAAAACTGTTGCAATCTTTCATCAATGAACTTCGTCGCCAATCTATAACGGTGCAATTCCGAGACATTCGTGGAATGTAAACATTTCCCGATATCATCACGAATTGGGTCCGACGAAAGAAGGCCTCCAGCATAAGTATCAATAAAAAGAGGGTCTAAAATCCCAAAAAAGAAAACCAAATTAAAATTAACAAAACAAAAGAAAGGAAAGTATTGACACAAAACAATGTAAAGAAACAAACCAGAGCGACGGGATTCCTGGTCGCGAATCCATGCGGAGGTGAGAGCAGCTCGGAGAAGCGGGTCGGGTTCTTCCCGTTGGAACTGCGCCGAAACCCGACAGAATCCGACTCGTGAAGGGTTGGAAGCGAGCTTCTTGTTTCTCCAAGGGGAAGAAACGAGTGGCGAATGGCGGAGGAAGGAGCAGCGGTGGTTAGTCGCCATTGTTTGTTTGTTTGTTTCGACTGGTGAGTTGAACACTTTAACTGGACCAGAACTTATATTAGCATCCTGTTGTCACGACCATAGACGAGTGGATGGGATCACTGATAATAAAACTAGTGCGAATATTAAATGACTGTTCATCATATAGATTTATAAAAATATTATTTTTTATAATAAATATGAATATATGGATATTAAATTAAGTTGATAATTTTGATGAAAAAAAATTAATTCTGAATTTTGAATATGATATATTTTATATATTTCATACCCATAAAAAAGATGAATTTTGATGAGGTTTATTGTTTATTGAAAATTTTGATTTTGCAACAAACTATGGTTAATGATATTTGAGGAATTAAATTATAACATTTTGACTCCGTAAGACTTCATATTGAATGTCTAACCAATCTGTAAAACCACTAATATGTTTATAATTTTATTTCTATATTTTTTATTTGAAAGGGTTTTTAAAAGTGAATTTGAAAAAGTAATGCAATATTGAGTTAACTATGTTAGTATTGGAGTTCTTCAAAAAAAAAAAAAAAAACTATGTTAGTATTGGAGCTTATGACCATATCAAGTTTGTGTATGCAGTTGTCCTTTTGTAACTTTGTTGGCAAAAGAAGGGAAGACGCTTATCTGAATAGGAACATTTTAAATAAAAAGGGAGCTGCTTTATGCTTTAATTAATGGTAGAAATTTGGTCGACCTATCTCAAATTAATCAAGTGACCAGGGAAAAATGTTCTTTTTATCTCATCCATAAGATCAGAACAAGGAGGAACGTTAATTTATGCCATTTTACTAATGAATTTGTTCATAACAAATACTTATGACAACTTTAGTGAATCACAATGCAATTACTACTTCCAAGTATAATTTTAGCAACAATAATTTCGTAATATTACTTCTTTAAATTTCCGTTATGCTGGTACACCCCTGTTTATACGTAATAATATTGAGCCGTTTCATAATACTTTTTCTTTTGAATGAACGTTTAATAATACTTAGGTTCTCAATTGACAATTGGTGTTTATGTACGAATTACAAAGTCTCCAGCCTTTGTAGCAGCTTATTGTGGAATATTGGTGAGAACTGAAAGGCCAAATGCAACAGAATGCTTGATTTGATTGTCGGCTTTTTACAATATTCCACCAATATTCATTCATGAGCTTAACAAGATAGAACAGATAAAGTATTAGAAATATCTTGGAACTGACAGCAGCCATCGGTACTAAAATTACCGGAAAATCCAGATTTTCACAATAATAAAATGCAAAATGAAACTTCACATTTCATATGTGACCCGGGGACAACCTCAACCTGACCAGCATCATACATTATCCAGGCCAGAAGATTCAAAATAACCATCAAAGCCAGTCAACACAGGATAATTCACAACTGTACATCTGAACAGCTCCAACAAAGGTCAGACTTGTATGCACAATGGTACTAATTTGTTAAGTTAAACTGATCACAGCAAAAACCTAAGTAACATACAAATATCACCATCTAGCGTTCCTCAAGGTCAGAAGGTCTAATAGTAATATGATATGTTAAACCTAAATAATATACAATCTGAGCAATATATCCAGACAGCTGTTATAAAAGTGAAAATTAAATTCAGCTTGAATCAAATCATTCATTTAGTCGCAATCATCCTCTCAATATCTAAACTTTGTTTGGCAAGCTGTCTAAATATTATGTTACAAACAATCAACATATGCATTTTTAACCAAAATCAATAGTAAATTTAATGATCTGAATCACAATCGGTCCCATTTGATCTTTTGTATTAGACTGAAGTGGTTCCTGTTTCATTCTGGTCCCGAGATCCACATTCAAGGGAATGAGTTCAAAGTTGTAGAATAGGTAACAGATATATCCTAAATTATAAAGTGTGGCTTATGACCAATTAATACATCACAACTTGTTAAAAATCTGACTTAGTGACAAGAAAAGATCTCAGGTTGCACAAAGCACAAAAGCATAAAAACCAACACAAGAGTCGCATAAGTTCTGATAACTCAACAGTAATAAATAATAAACATGTACATAGCATCTTTAAAGGCATAAAACATCCAAAAGTTGGCCTAAATTCTGATAGTAAAACGTCTAAACATCTTGAGTAACCAGAAAGGTACTTTTGTTTTGCATCATTTCTTAACAGACCTAAGTTAAAATTAGAAACCAGAAGAGAGCATGACTTTTCATTTACCTTAAAAGGCATATTGTTAGTAACACTGTCCTTCCTTGCCAAACAGCTAAAAGAAGCTTGGCTGAAACCATGTAGCATGTGCAGAAGGACAAACTCGTGACTTCTTCCTAATGTTAGACACCATAGGTTCAAACATGCCATCATCCAGCTTAGCAATATATATGCTATAAGATGATTCACCTCTGTCTTTACCTTCGAGTGACAAATCAATGCACTCCATGTACATACAACCTCCATCAAGAAAATCCCAGTCATCAGAGCAGACGGTCAGGTGGGGGAAAACGCCGCTGCCACAAAAAAGATCGCGTTGCTTGTGTCAGTGACCTTCTTGAGCTTGAAAGCCTCTTGGTACTGGTATACCTCAACCTTTTTCTTTGGGCACTTCACAATGTCCTCCTTTGGGTCATCTGTTGCCGGAGTATCCTCCTCTTCTGCTTCTTTTTCTTCTTCTTCAATGGTGTTATGGACACCAACCACTAAAACCCCAGATTTTTCTTCCAGTAAAAACATTCTTACATAATCTAACTCTTGCTCAAAAGGATGGACAGTGCTCTGCTCAGGTTTGTTAAACTCGATGATCTCCATGGCTCTATTACAAAGCAAATAGAACCGTCCATTGTAGTGTGTCGCATCCTTGAATTTTGCAGAACGGTCCAGATGGCGGCAGTCAAACCTTGTCCAGAATGGGTCCCCGACATGGCAGCAGAAGAACCCTTCACATGTTTGAAGGAACACTGCTATCAGGCAGTTGGGGTTGGTCGGATCATCAGAGAAAGTCACCTTTTTTATCATAAAATTACCCAAGACTGGGTCGCGCCATAAGTGATCAAAGCGTGGCTCTTTCAATTGATCTCCGACATATCTCATCGAAGTGGCAAAAGGAGGGAGCTGGATGTGAGCCCCGGTTAATGGGTTCAGTAACAAAAGCTGTTTACCTTCACTAGGTGCAAGCAGAAGCCAGCCACGGTAGGAGGCGCAGCACACCGTGCCACTGGTCTCTGGAAGGTAAACCTTGTGCATCTTGTCTTCCCAAAGGTCGTAGAAGAGGCGGATCCCATCGTCATTTTTGTCTCGAGAGCTCCATGGAATTATCAACCATGGGAGTTGGGGAGGCAGGTGGCGCGGCTTCGGTATAGAGGCAGAGCGCCATGGAGAGCAAACTGCACGAAATCGGATATGATCGGCCACTGATTTCACCTTCTCCGAGATGAGGTGCACGACTCCTTCTGGGAGATAGGCCCAATTGCGATACTCCAATGGCGAGGTTTCCATTTTTCAAACAGAGCTTGCTCAAAGAACCAGGAGAGGTGGAGTTGTTTTAAGTTAAACCCTCGTCCCCAGTTGTTTCCATTATGGTAACTTAGCTTACCATAATTTGCTTGATATCGTTCTCCCGCCAGTTACCAAATTTGCTTGATATAGCTTTTATATCTTACCTTCTTCACTTGTAGCTTACCATAAAACCTCTTCAATTTCTTACCTTCGGTCCAATATTTACACAAATAACTTTAATGTTACTTTGTTAGGATGTCATTGGAACCCTGATCTGGTGTCGCACAACACACGTGTAGTGCACCCTACGAGCCGTTCGATTTTGATCGGACGGTTCAATTTTTTGCGAGCCTATCAATCTGGTTACATGCACGGGCCCCCATATCCATCCGATTCAGATCAGACGGCCCACAGCCGCGCTATACGCTGTGTCGCGCTACAAATGATCTGAATTCATGTCAATTGCTCTTTGTTTATGTCTGGAGTTTTTATTTAATCAACAAAGTTTGCTCAAATATGGTGCTCAGCTGTAGTTGGTGACTTGGTGTAATTTGCTGAAATGGTATGGGCTGATTGACAAAGCTACAATATGAGACTGGAATCTCGTTGCTTCTCTTTTTAGTTTGCCGATCCCAGCAGTGTGCTTGTGTGTTCTGTTTGCTTCTTTACTCATATTTGTAAATAATCTATTTTTACTTCTAAATGTTTAATATACAAGGACATTAGTAAATTAAAAGAGTTACTGGATAAAGAGGCAAAGCGGGAACAAGATAATGAAAAGTATTTTCTATGTTTAATATAGGCATTCCTATTTTTGCTGGCTTTCAACTTCTGTTTGCTCTTAAGTTGTGATTTATACAAGCTAATAACATTATTGCTTTTACTATTATTCTGAGCAGAAAAATTGGACTCCGAACCACTTAGCATGACTTTTTTTTTTGTTTTGTTTCTTTCCCACTTTGCTTTATTGCAATTGGACTAATAGTAAATTTCCCATTAATATAAAGTTTCAAATATCTTGTCACAATTTATTGGCTGGGCTTATTCAAATTACTTGAAGGAGAAAATGAAAAACGAAAGTTGAATTGTTTGGTTTGTATCGAGTCTCCCGAATATTGCAGAGATGGCATTTCTAGTTGATTGTATAAAAAATAAAATAAAGTCGGGCTAAATTATTCTTTTCACCACCGCTTCATGCGGCAATCGAACGGTGGGATGAATATTTATCCAAAAATATAGTATTTAAAATTTTAAAAATGGTCCAACGGGCTTTACAAGGAAAATTAACTCATTGAATTTAACCTAAGTTCATTATCAAAAAAAAAAAAAATGCCCCTGTAATAGTCACGCCAATTCTTTGATCAAAATGATTTAAATCACATTTTATAAATAAACAAAATAAATCTGAGCTTTTAATTTTGATCAGACGGTCCATAATGCACAACGCATTAACACGTCACTCAACTAGCATCCAGTCTGGAACTACTCTCGCTTTCCTTGGGCACATCATCTGGTCAAAGTATCAAACCAAAGATAAATCAATCAAACAAAAACTCATTTTCTCATTTTTCCTTTCCCCTCTGCTAGTACCTATCTTCCCGTGATCACCTTTCTAACCGAGCATGGCGGCTTCAGCGATGGCGACGCAGAAGCTACTAAACATGGGAACGAAGATCATCGGCGTCGGTCGCAACTACGCCGCTCATGCCAAGGAGCTAGGCAACGCTGTCCCTAAGGTCTTTTACTCTTGTAACCCCCTTTTTTCGATAAATTTCTGTTCTTTTCAGTGCAAAACCTTAGAATAGCTTATGCGAGTGTTGACTATGCAAGAATAGACTTAATGCTGGTGTTACCCTGGAGAGTTTGTGGTTTTTGGGAAGTAGAAGCATTCCGATTTGACTTAACGGAGGCCAATTACTCGATTATGGGCTTTATGCAAAAAGATAATTGTTCAGAAATAGTATTTAAAAGCAACATTGGTTATTCTACTTCAAAACAAATTCTCATTCTTTTGCTATTATGGTACATAGACTTTTCACATTGCTATTTGGACCCTGAACTTCTTCAAGTTGTGTCATTGTAAGCTTGATGTCATACTGTGATCTTCTGGTCTGAAATAGACACAAAGACCAACATTGTGAATTTGAACTGTTCAGGGACCCTTGCAAAAATTGAACTCCTTAACCCCAATGTGAAAAAAATGATTGTTTTTTTTTAAGAAATATGTGTAACTCACTTGGAATAGCCACCCATACGAATAGAAGCATATGATCTGGTGACCTTTATGCTAAATTTGACAGCTTTGTTGGTTTTTTTTGCAATTTCTTCTTTCTGCTTTCCAACTTTATTGAGGTTTAAACTAAACTTTTCAGGGACACCTGCAAAATTGGAATTTGGAACTCCTTAACACCAATGTCAAAAAAATGATTGATTTTTTTAAGAAATATGTGCAACTCACTCAGAATAGCAACCCATATGAATAGGAGCATATGATCTCGTGGCCGTTATGCTAAATTTGACAGCTTTACTGGTTTTTTTGCAATTTCTTCTCTGTTCTTTCTGACCTAATTGAGGGTTTTAACTGAATAACCTTCATGTTCACTTGGTTTGATTGATATGAAGGAGCCAGTGCTGTTCATGAAGCCGACCTCCTCTTACTTGGCCAATGGTGGAACAATAGAGATACCACATCCACTTGAGTCCCTTCATCACGAGGTTGAGCTTGCTGTTGTAATTGGCAAGAAGGCACGTGATGTTGCTGAGGGGGCTGCTATGGACTACGTTGGAGGTATTCCTGTTATCAATCCTATGATTAAATCCCTGTTTTAAGGATGGGTTCAAGACTGTTAGTGTGTAGTTAATGACTTAGAAGCTGACCAGGTCCTTAACAATTAGGTTGATTTTGATGCAGCTAGGAAATCTGGCTGGTTTTTATACTTTTTGAATTTGGATTTTTGAGGAACTTTGTTGTCCTTTTTTCCTATTTATAAAGAAAGATTTTTTGTGTAGGGTGAATATTCTAAAGTTTTAGTTCAGACTTGTCGAGGCTTATATTATCAAATGCCGTGCACTGATAGTTCACAAGTTACATTGGATTGTACCATGTTGTCTCGGCATCTAGTGTTCTAATTAGCTACCAGTGCGTAGCTATTATTTTTCTGATTGTGTTTGTTGCATGTGAAAGAACCTCTATTTGATTATCCTCTTAATAGTGACTTTTTGGAGGGTTTTCACAATAAACCGACTTATGGAAGGAAAACTTAGAATGCATAAAACATGTCATTTGACATAAATTATTTTTTTATGCAGGTTATGCACTAGCCTTGGATATGACAGCTAGAGAAATTCAATCTAAGGCTAAGGTACATATGATTTAACATAACCCATAAGATACCTATACATCATTCTATTAATGAAGTAAAAATTGTATTAAAGGGCCCTTTCTTTTCATGTAATTACTTTTTTATTTCACGTAGTCAGCAGGTCTACCATGGACTGTGGCTAAAGGTCTAGACACCTTCACCCCAATAAGTGCAGTTGTAAGAAATCACTCAAATTTAATTATTTCTTTAAAATTTGAATTGTAACTCTTTGACTTTTAGGACAGAGCAGTATTTCTTTTGAATAAAGTAGAAAGAAAATTAATTTTGATTTCATTATGTACATTTAACAGATTCCCAAGTCCTTGGTGGTGAATCCTCATGATCTCGAACTTTGGCTAAAGGTTTTTTAAAAGTGTTTTAATTTTAGTATACAAGCTCGTTAGTATAGTATAATGTTTGGTCTGCAGTTACCAATACATATTATTAAGGCAATTTCTTTTTCCAGGTTAATGATGAGATAAAGCAAAAAGGTTCTACAAAAGACATGATATTCGATATACCATTTCTCATAAGCCATATCAGTTCCCTCTTTACTCTTTATGAGGGTGACGTGATCCTTACTGGTACGTAATCTACTAATCCTTGAAAGGTTAATAAGTCTATCTGAAGGTTAGATGGTAAATTGTCATCTAACAGTTTGCATCAAAATAATACAAAGTACAAGGTTTCATATTTAGTGGGGAAAAAAGATATTTGCCTATGACAAAATCTCCTCCAATCAAAGAGACAAGTTTAATGAACTAGCCATAATTCTTATAATTAATGCATATTTCTTCATATATAGACTTGTATATATGTAGGTACACCAGAAGGTGTCGGACCTGTACAGGTTGGAGATAAGGTGACTGCTGGTATTACTGGTTTGATTGATGCCCATTTTGATGTTCAAAGAAGGCTGAAACCTTCGGTGGGGTAAAACTGCAAATATATGAGTTGGGTTGCTACGGGAATAATGTGATTTTTATAGAAATAAATGGTTAGCAGCAAAAATTCTAGTTTAGTTTTGTGCAAATAAGTTTGATGCCTTCAATTGTTGCAGTTTCTTTTTGTTTTATTGGATCAATTTTCTTTCTGTTCTGTTTAGCCATGATTTGTTAAATGAAACGCGCATACCTTCCTTTGTTTCATGTAATTACTCCAAGCATTTGTTAGGTGTCATTCTATTTGAACTGTCAGGTTGGATTGATCCAGCCTGAGCTGTAATGCTCAAACTGTTCAGGTTATGTGCCAGTTATGTGGCAGTACTGGCAGTATCAATTGCTGATGCTGTTAGAAAAGTAACAGCATCACCTAGTGCCAGTACTTTGCTACACCTATTTTGACTGTCCACACTTGACAGCAATTGATCAAAGTATTTATCTGAATCCACTCTTGGTAGAGTCGACAGAAATGCTACCATTTTTAGAACCGAGAAATCTACTCAGCTCACACAGGATCGCCGGAGATATAAACATGTACTATTGAATGTTGATTATTGCATTAGTGCCTATTATCTAATGACATTGTGAAAATTAAAAGGTAAACTAATAACATTATACAGCATTAAATGGCAGGCTGTCTAATTGATCAGTAAGACTCTGATAGTCTGATACTATGCTATTTGATTCTTATCATTTTTTTTTCTCTTCTTTTTTCTTGTTGCGGTTTGGGGAATAACTTTTCTAGTTTTGAACTGTCACGTAAAGATCCCACAACTTAATTTAAAACATAAATATCAAGCTTCTTTCTAAAAAGGAAGCTTTCTGAAACATGTGGTTGAATTTAAAATCATACAATGTACGATCCTGTTAAAATAATACAGGCACCAGCAACAAAAAGTGAATAACAGCTAAATACGAACAACCCAAATAACCCGATTCATGAAAATTAATATCTACTTCTTAAATATTTAATTGTCAATTTGAACACTCTTAAATATTATGAACATTGTCACATTTCTACTTTAATGGTTCGAGATATGGTCTTCCTATTTGTGATCTTGGTAATACAAATCTACAATATTGCCCGATTGCTAGAAACCCATTACATAAATTGGTAGTAGCTCGGCGGAATTTTGTAGTTTGATCGTCCTCAATGAGATCTCTATCTAAAGTTTTTTGTAGAATAGAAATACTTGCAAATTACTTACATACTTTTTCTTGTAATGTTCTATTTATGCTTTCCCATTAGTAATAAAAATATTTCAAACTAGTACCAGCTAACAGCTGTTAGCAATTTAATGACATTGAATGTGGAATAAACCAAGAATACTTCCGGCCATACTTTTACTTGTGAATGGAAAAAAGAAATCTTGCAAAGAACAACACCGAGAAGAACACCACAAGACCGAAACTACTTCTCTTGCCTTGATGATAAATTCCGGAATATCGATCCTAATCTCGTTTCCCTTCTCCTCTCTATATTCCTCTCAAATGGTGTCTTTAGTTTTGAAATAGAAAAATAATAACACTCCAATAATTTTCCATCAAAATTTGAGTATAGAAGGAGTCTCAATCACTTAAAATAGGTGCAAATCAAAGAGTGCATAATTAGATCATATCTAAAGGTGCATATCTGCCGAAATCTTAATCTGTTTTTCGCCGACTCAATATAAGTCTGTAAACGACTTAAGATCGTTTAGAAACGATCTCCCCGATACATTATTTTTTCCGACTCAATATACGCCACATCATATGCATTAATAAAATGACATATTGGGACAAATTGTCCAGTCTTTGACAACCAATGTATTGGTTCCACTTGTGCGCGCATATTACATGTGCAAATTTCATGATCCTTTCAATTAAACAAAACATATAACAATCAATTAATCGGTCCATTATTTAAATAAAAGTCAACTATTTTGCACCATTAATATTACAACAGAACCTACCAAGTACCTATGAAAGCGACACCCATGTCATCTTAACGAAGGATCATCTGTTATATTTTCTATGTGACAGGCGCTGTTTCTACTTACCAGTAAGGAAAGCAGATAGGTATCGATTTCTTATCCAAAAGGATTTGTGTGCAAAATAAAACGAAAGAGAGCCTTGGAGTTGAATCCGATGGCTAAAATCCTCTACACTGATGTAATTTTTGATCTGACGCAATTAGTCCTCAGTTATAGGGAAAATGATATATGGGGAAACTGGAATATTCCCATTAGGTCGATGTAATAAGAGTCTTTTTCTAGTAGACCATCATGTTGTGAATCCTAATATGATATATGAGCTCAAATCAATATATATCGTGTCAGATTTGACTTTGCAAATAAATCTTACCTATCCCACAAAATAACATATAGAACATTGACTTACAAACCTCAAACACACACTAAATACACCTTTCATTAAGAGAGCGAGAGCGAGAAAGAAAGTCAAGATGGAAGGCATATCTCACAAATCAATTGATGTAAACGGCATCTCGATGCATGTTGCCGAGAAAGGGCCGGCAGATGGACCAGCGATTTTATTCGTGCATGGTTTCCCTGAGCTGTGGTACTCATGGCGGCATCAGATACTGTCTCTGTCAGGACGCGGCTACCGTTGTATTGCGCCAGACATGAGAGGATACGGTGACACCACTGCTCCTCCTTCAGTTTCCTCTTACACTATTTTTCACCTTGTTGGTGACCTTATTGCACTTCTTGACATCCTCTCACTGCCCCAGGTAATATTAATATCTACAACTAAAATATTTAATTATTGAGCAATTTTGTTTCTAAATGATTCAGTTTTGTGCATTTGCACAATGAATTGTTTAGGGAGCAATTAGCAATACATTTTAAAGGGGTCCACTAAATTTTTTTTTTTGTTTGACGGTGCTATAAATTTTTTTTAGGAGAGGGGGAGAACCTAGAAATTAAATCTTCTTCTGATTGGCTAGTTCTTTTTTTGTTTTTATTTTTTTTAGACAAACCAGATAGCGGCTATCTAGTACAAAACAAAAAGAATTCTGATTGGCTAGTTGCATGACGTGATCTAGGATTTTCTTTCCTTCGCCTTTTGAAAATGACCTACCTTATTTACCATTATTAAAAAGAAAAATGAATGCGACCTATCATGTATACTTTTTCACACTAAATTTACAACCTACTATTTTATCTAGAATCCATTGATTTATTTTAATGTTTATAGATTGTGAAATTAACCTTTTCTGTTTCAGCTTACAAATTCTAGTAAGTACACCATGGCGTTGGCTGTTATATATTTGGCTTTTGTTGAAACAGAAAGAAAAAAAAAAAAAAAGGTAAAAATAAAATGTACTCTTGTGCGGATAAGATGAAATTTATGTGATTTACAATGAATGTAACACAGGTGTTTGTTGTCGGGCACTGCTTGGGAGCACTAATAGCGTGGCAATTGTGCATGTTGAGGCCGGACAGAGTGAAAGCACTCGTCAACCTAAGCGTCGCTTTTAGGCCCCGTAACCCGGCTGTTAAAACAGTTGATTACTTTAGGTCTCTCTATGGCGATAACTATTATGTGTGCCGCTTCCAGGTCCTCTCTCTTTAGCACTATGCATTGCTCTAATAGCGCAGTAAAATATTCATGATTTTTGGTAGAAATATCTGAATAATACTGCATAAATAACAAGAAGATTTTTTGCCAATATGTATTGTTTAAGTTCATGGAGTAAAGCTTTGTGCTTATAACACAAGGAATAAGGTATCACAAAATCTATATATATACACTATCAAATAATATTAAGAGTTTGGGGAAGTTATTATCGAATTGATAGATTTTCAGTCAATATATACGCATACGTTTTGTAATAGTTATTGGGTTTCAATTAATTCAGGAGTACGGTGTGGCAGATGAAGAATTTGCAAGCATGGATCTTAAGGTTATGTTCACAAACCTTATGACAAAGAGAGGCCGAGGAGGGCCGATATCTTTTTCCAAGGCGTCGTTAGAGTCTTCAGAGGAACCTTCCCTGTTGTCTTCTTGGCTCTCAGAAAAGGATATTGAATATTTTGCATCCAAATTTCAGAAATCTGGTTTTACTGGTGGGATAAATTACTACCGTTGCTTAAACTTGTAAGTTGAATCTTTGTTTGCTTTATGTGCTCTAAATCGGTAGTGAGTAGGTCGAAGGGAGAATTAATCATCAATCAATGTAAGAGAAATAATCTCGGTGAAAACAAGTGTGAACATTTAAAAACTACTATAATTCACTTTTTAATTTAGACTAATTTAAGTGTCAATATATTTACATAATTTATGTAAAATATTATTTTGTAGTATGCCAAAGGGTTGTTGTTGGCAATCTTCAGGTTTGCTTGGAATGAGAAAATGATTAATGAATCATTTGTCCTTGTTCACAACTCAATTATGTGGTTGTTTGACAATTTTTCTTATTACAATTTCTGTTACTAAAAATCCCCTTAGTCTATATTTTGATATATTAATTCCATTATTCAAACATTTGTTATAAATGTATTTCTACAGAAATTGGGAGTTGACAGCACCATGGACAGGTGCACAGATACATGTTCCGACAAAATATATCGTCGGCGAGTTTGGTCTTACGTACCACTATCCCGGTATCCAAGATTACATCCACAATGGTGGTTTGAAGAGCCATGTGCCATTGCTTGAGGAACCAGTTGTAATTAAAGGAGCAGGGCACTTTATTCAACAGGAAAGAGCACAAGAAATTAGTGATCACATTTACGATTTTATCAAAATGTTTTGAGCTAGTTTCTACTTACCTTGTTTTCATAAAAAATTGTTTCATGGTGAATAATTTGACAATGACCTACTAAGTCCGACGAAAACTGAATCGAGATTTATACAGTTGTAATTGTTAAAAGACTTTATAATTATTTCAATTTCAATCAAAACAATAATTTTATTTGAACTTCCCACATAACAAGATTCATAGAAATGATTGTTTACATTTTTTGGCGAAGAAATTAGAAACGTTTTAATCCTAACAGCATCTGCTGTGGCGGAACTTGGGCAACATCAAGTAAGTTTTTCATATTCATCTTCCTTGTATGAAATCTCTATCTAGATCTCTCTTAGATTCTAGCATGTGCTAATTGCTATAGTTTGATTCTATAGTTTGATACATGATCTTACAACATCTTTCTTCTAATGCTTGAGATACTTTTTATAGAAACACATGGTTGTTATCAACACATTTATACAGCCAAAACGTGGATGTTTGATCCCTTGGGGACCAACTCCTATATATAATGAGAACCAATGGCTTCTTGGCCTCCAAAAAATACATATTGGTCCATCATCAATATGGATTTGTTTCTAATCATAACCACCACAAAAGGCGACACATTCATGCACAAAGTCTTACTTTTGTTTACAGTCACGTTTAGCCTATTACCATATTTTAATTGACTTGGAAACCAAGCAGAATCTGTTCACACCAAATAGATTGTTTCTTAATCTGGCGCTGATTCTAGAACGATTCGTTCTAACATGAGTCTTGGATGGTCGCACAGTCCTGGGACGGACCTCCTGACCTAAAACTATCCATTCCAGACATGGGACTGACCGTTCCAACGCTAGTTTGGCCAAATAATCTTAATCTCTCACTTGGGCTATTATGCTTAGTGTTATCCAATGTCCTTAATGAGCTCATATTTTCATGGTAATAAATTTTGTGTCCCTAATTTTGTCCATCATCATAACGATTGAAGACCAAGGAAGTTTTCATTACATTATAGTCATTAGAGACATCTAATCTTGTAAAGTCGTCGCAACTAAACCCATAATGATCATAATACCATCATAAATGAATGACATTGAATTTAGATGTGTGTAAATGGTGTGAAAAATACACGCAAGTGTGACTGTCACGTGTCTATTTCAACTTTTATTGGTCACCCAAAACTGAAGTGAGGTCAACATAATTACAGTTAGGATAGAAAACTGAAAACTGAATCTTTATTTATTTCTACAGAAATTCATTACATAATACAATGAATAAACTGAATAACTTGTCCAATCTAGAACTCCTACTGAACAAAAACTCTCACTAAAGCCTAGAATCCTCAACAGAAATTACACTCATACTAGTTACATGTTTCAGGAACTGATTGGGTATAAGCACCTTAGTGAGTGGATCCGCTATCATTGAGTTTGTTCTAATGTGCTTGACTGATAATATGTTATGTTATCCTTAACTCCTTGTTTAACAAATAGTAACTTGACATCGATGTGCTTTGAGTTGGCTGAGCTTATGTTGTTTAGCATATATGACTGTTGAGTTATTGTCACAATACATCTTTAGTGGCGCCTTAACGGTGTCCACTACACGTAGCCCAGTGAAAAAATTTCGAGCCATATTTCAAACAATGATGCCTCAAAGCAAGCCACACATTTTGCTTCCATAGTGGAAGATGCCACCACCTTCTCCTACAAAATCTTTCTTGTAACGAGAACCAAGGACTTCTTGGCACTCTTCCACGAAATAGCTCCACCTGCCATCATAAAGATGAACCATGTGGTTGACTTCAAGCTATCTCGATATCTCGCAAAATCGGAATGAGAGTATCCTATGACCTCCGGCTTATCTGATCTCCGATACACTGGTGCAAAGTCTTGGGTTCTCTAAAGATATCTTAGAACTCGTTTGGCTGCATGTGTTGTACACGCCTAGTATTCCTGTAATAAAAGCAATATCTAGATGTGTACACACTTGAGCATACATTATGTTTTCAACCATAGAAGAATACTTATTCTCCTCTACTTGCTTATTTTCAAATTGTGTTTTGAGACATTGTTTAAAACTGAATTTGTCTCCTTTAGCCTCAAGGGTCTCTATTGGTTTGCATTTTTCCAACAAAAGTAGTACAAAGAAATCACCAAATTTGTTTAATTCTTCAAATTTTGAATCTTACTCTTTGACTTTTAGAACAGAGCAGTTTTTCTTTTGAATAAAGTAGAAAAAAAAAATAATTTTGATTTCAATTTGTACATTTAACAGGCTCCCAAGTCCTTGGTGGCGAATCCTCATGATCTCAAACTTTGGCTAAAGCTTTTTTTTAAAATTGTTTTGTTTCTTACTGTGCCAGCTAGTTAGTGCCGAATGATGTTGGTCTGCAGTTACCAATACTTATTATTAAGCCAAGTATTTTTTTTTCCCAGGTTAATGATGAGATAAAGCAAAATGGTTCTACAAAAGACATGATATTTGATATACCATTTTTCATAAGCCATATCAGCTCCCTCTTTACTCTTTTTGAGGGTGATGTGATCCTTACTGGTATGTAATCTACTAATCCTGAAAGGTTCATTAGTCTTTCTGAAGGTTAGATGGTAAATTGCCATCTAACAGGATGTATTAAAATAACACAAAGTACAAGGTTCCATATTTAGTGGGGAAAAAAGATATTTGCTTGCGGCAAAATCTCCTCCAATCAAAGAGACCATTTTAATGAACCAGCCATAGTTCTTATAATTAATTGCATATTTCTTAAAATTGTATGCATGTAGGTACACCAGAAGGTGTCCGACCTGTACGGGTGGGAGATAAGGTGACTGCTGGTATCACTTATTTGATTGATGCCCATTTTGATGTTCAAACTTCAAAGAAGGTTGAAATCTTTGGTGGGAAAAACTGCAAATAAATGAGTTGGGTTGCTATGGAAATAATTAGCTTTTTACAGAATAAATAGTTAGCAGCAAAAATTCTAGTTTAGTCTTATGCAAATAAGTCCGATGCCTTCAATTGTTACAGTTTCTTTTCTTCAATTGGATCAATTTTATTTCTGTTTTGCTTAGCCATGATTTATTAAATGAAACACGCATGCCTTTTACTTTATTTAATGTAATTACTCCAAGCACTTTTTAGGTGTCATTCTATTTGAACTGGTTGGAATGATCCAGCCTGAGTAGTAATGCACGAACTGTTCAGGCTATGGGGCAATACATGGCAGTATCAAGTGGAGGTGCTGTTAGAAAATGACAGAATCACCTAGTTCCCAGTGCTTTGCTACCTATTTGGACTGTCCACACTTGACAGCAGTTGATCACATCATCACAATATTTATCTGAATCCACTCTCGGAATCAACAGAGATGCTACCATTTTTAGAACCAAGAAATCTACTCAGCTCACACAGGATCACCTGAGATATAAACATGTATTATTGAATGTTGATTATTGCATTAGTGCCTATTATCTAATGACATTGTGCAAATTTAATGGTAAACTAATAACATTATACAGTATTAAATGGCAGGCTGTCTAATTGATCAGTAAGACTGATTCTATGCTATTTGATCGATTAGACAGCCTGCCATTTAATGGTTCTTGTTGTGGTGTGGGGAATAACTTTTCTGGTTTGGGGCTTTCACGTAAAGATCCCACAACTTATTTTAAAACATAAATATAAAGCTTCTTTCTAAAAAGGAAGCTTTCTGAAACATGTAGTTGAATTTGAAATAATATAATGTGTGAGCCTGTTAAAAAGGTACAGGCATCAGCAGCAAAGCGTGAATGACAAGTGCAGCTAAAAATGAACCCAAATAACCCGATTCATGAAAATTAATATCTACTTCTTAAATATTTAATTATTAATTTGAACACTCACAAATATTTTTATCATTGTTACATTTCTATTTTAATGGTTCGAGAGAGAATTTTCCTATTTGTGATCTTGGTGATACAAAATCTACAATATTGCCCGATTACAAGAAACCCAGTACATAAAATTAACGGGCTATTGCTCGGCTGAAATTTGCATGTTGATCTTCCTCAATGAATCTCTATCTAGATCTTTTTTGCAGAATCGGAATACGTGCTAAGTTATTTTATATTTCATACTTATCTTGCATACTTTTTCTTGTAATATTCTTAGAACTAAAAGGCTCTGTTGTTGTTGTAACGGTTGAAACACCTTTTATAACAAACAATTTAACTTATTTTTTAGTTTTGTGTTATGGACACTAAACCTGTAAAGCCACTTTAGCTCACTAATTTCAAGCAGGCCCAAAGTTGTACCTCCAGTAACGAGTGGGCTGTCCAATTAGTATTTGGGCATTTTATGCTTTGTCACTGGTAATAATAATAAAAGCACTAAAGTAGTACCAGCTAACATCACCTACCAGGCTACCAAAACCAATGAAAGCGACACCCTCAAAGAGGGGGAAAAAAATAACAAAAAAAAAAAAAAAAGCTCGCGTATACTTAGCGAAGGATCCTCTGTTATATATTCAATGTGACAGGCCCTATTTCTACTTACCTGTAAGGAGAACGGGTATCGAGTCCTTATCCAAAAGGTCTTGTCAAATAAAACCAAAGATGTAAACTTTAATCTTGTGTTTCAATGAATGCCTACGGGTTTCAAATGCAAAAAAAAAAAAAAAAAAAAAAAAAAAAACCAAAGAGAGCCTTGGAGCTGAATCCATCGGCTCAAATCCTCTATATTGATGTAATCTCTGATCTGACGCAATTAGTCCATAAGAATTGTGTATTTTTGGCTTGTGACAAGGTCTGTTATGGAGGATATGATATCGAGAAACTGGAATAGTACTATTGGGTCCATGTAATAAGAACCTTTTTCTAGTAGGCCATCTTGTTGTGAATCCTAATATGAAATATATATAAGCTAAAATTAATATAATATCGTGTCAGATTTGACTTTGCAAATAAATCTTACCTAGCCCACAAAATATAACATATAGAACACTCACTTACAAACCTCAAACAACACACCAAATACACCTTTCAGAGAGGGAGAGCGAGAGCGAAAGAGAGAGTCAAGATGGAAGGCATATCTCACAAATCAATTGATGTAAATGGCATCTCGATGCATGTTGCCGAGAAAGGGCCAGCAGATGGACCAGCAATTTTATTTGTTCACGGCTTCCCCGAGCTGTGGTACTCGTGGCGGCATCAGATGCTGTCTCTGTCAGCACGAGGCTACCGGTGTATTGCACCTGACATGAGAGGATACAGTGACACCACTGCTCCTCCTTCAGTTTCCTCTTTTACTATTTTTCACCTTGTTGGCGACCTTATTGCACTTCTTGATAACCTCTCACTGCCCCAGGTAATATTAATATCTACAACTAAAATATTCAATTATTGAGAAGCTTTGTTTCTAAATGATTTAATTTTGTACATTTGCACAATGAATTGTTTAAGCGAGCAATTAGCAATACATTTTAAAGGGGTCCACTAAATATATTTTATTTGTTCGACGGTGCCATAAAATTGTTTTTAGGAGAGCCGGGAGCACCTAGAAATTAAATCTTCTTCTAATTAGCTAGTTGCGTGACGTGATCTAGGATATATTTTCTTTCTTTACCTTTTGAAAATGACCTTTATTTATCTATCATTATTAAAAAGAAGACCTACCATGTATACTTTTTCACACTAAACTTACAATATGCTATTTTAGCTATAATTCATTGAGTTGTTTTAATATTTATAGATTGTTAAATTAACCTTTTCTGTTTCAGCTTAGAAATTGTAGTAAGTACGTACACCATGGTGTTAACTGTTATATATTTGGTTTTTGATGAAACAGAAAAAAATGGTAAAAATAAAATGTACACTTGTGCGGAAAAGATGAAATTTATGTAATTTACAACGTAACACAGGTGTTTGTTGTCGGGCACGATTGGGGAGCACTAATAGCGTGGCAATTGTGCATGTTGAGGCCGGACAGAGTGAAAGCACTTGTCAACCTCAGCGTCGCTTTTAGGCCCCGCAACCCGGCTGTTAAAACAGTTGATTACTTTCGGACTCTCTATGGCGATAACTATTATGTGTGCCGTTTCCAGGTCTCTCTTTATCACTATGAATTGATCTGATAGCACAGTAAATAATACTACATAAATAACAAGAAGAAGATTTTTTGCCAATATGTATTGTGTTCATGGAGTAAAGCTTTGTGCTCAAAACACAAAGGAAGCTATGGAATAATATTAAGAGTTTGGGGAAGTTATTATCGAATTGATAGATTTTCAGTCAATAGGCATATGTTTTATAATAATTATTGGGCTTGAATTAATTCAGGAGTATGGTGTGGTAGATGAAGAATTTGCAAGCATGGACCTTAAGGTTTTTTTCACAAACCTCATGACGAAGAGAGGCCGAGGAGGGCCGATATCTTTTTCCAAGGCTTCATTAGAGTCTTCTGAGGAACCTTCCCTGTTGCCTTCTTGGCTCTCAGAAAAGGATATTGAATATTTTGCATCCAAATTTCAGAAATCTGGTTTTACTGGTGGGATTAACTACTACCGTTGTTTAAACTTGTAAGTTGAATCTTTATTTTCTTTATGTTCTCTCGATGGGTAATGAGTAGCGTTTTAATAAGGAATAGAGGTCGAAGGGAGAATTAATCATCAATTAATGTAGGAGAAATAATCATAATCAATCTTAAAAAAAAAAGAATGAATCATAATCTCAGTGAAAACAAGTGTGAACATTTAAAAACTACCATAATTTACTTGTTAATTTAGTCTAATTAAAGTATCAATATATACATAATTAATTAAGTAATAAATATTATGTAGTATGCCAAAGGGTTGTTGTTGTCAACTTTCAGGTTTTCTTGGAATGTGAAATTATTAACAAAGAAACATTTTAGTCCTTGTTCACAACTCAGTTATGTGGGTGTTTGATAATTTTTCTTGTTACAATTTCAGTTACTAAAACTGCTCTTAGTCTATATTTTGATATATTAATTCCATTGTTCAAACTTTTGGTATAAATGTATTTCTACAGAAATTGGGAGTTGACAGCACCATGGACAGGTGCACGGATACATGTCCCAACAAAATATATCGTCGGTGAGTTTGATATTACCTACCACTATCCCGGTATCCAAGATTACATTCACAAGGGTGGTTTGAAGAGCCATGTACCATTGCTTGAGGAACCAGTTGTAATTAAAGGAGCAGGGCACTTTATCCAGCAGGAAAAAGCTCAAGAAATTAGTGATCACATTTATGAGTTCATCAAAATGTTTTGAGCTAGTTTCTACTTATATATGTTCTTTCATGGTGAATAATTTGTGACAATGAAAGCACTAGTAAGTCCGACAAAAACTGAATCTAGACTAATACAGTAGTAATTTTCTAGAAGACTTTATAATTATTTCATTATTAATCAAAAATGTTTTTAGAAGAGAGGTGGGCGCGCCACCCGTTCCATTTCTTAAAGAACATGAAACAATTACAGAAGTAAAATAACCAGAAACAAAAACAAAACAAAAGAGAATACAATTCCATGTCCTCTTTCTGAAATTGTAACGTATACACAAATTCTAAGCAACAGAAAAGCAGTTCAATCTAAACTTCACCTCAAGCAGACGTATAGAAATGAATGTTTACATTTTTTTGGCGAAGAAATTAGAAACGTATAAATCCTAACAGGATCTGCTGTGGCGGAACTTGGGCAGCATCAACTGAGTTTTTCATATTGATCTTCCTTATATGAAATATTTTTGTAATGCTTGAGATACTTTTTATACAAACATTTTAACTCAATTAAAGTGTTGGTTTTGTTTTATGGGCACTAAACTTGTAAAGTCAAGTTTAGCTAATTATCTCAAACGCTCATCGGCTCGTGTTGTTTCATAAAACTGGCTCAACTTGCACCTCCAGGAAAGACGTTGCCATCAGTAATAAAAGAACTTTGAAATTTCACGGGCCTTGACAGTTGAGTTGACAAGCCCACATCACTCTGACCCCTCATTCTAACTGCCTTGGACTTGCTCATCAGCTGAATTCGAATCCTTTATTAATGGAGACATTCTCTGAAACGAATCATGGTTCGGGTCAGAATAAAGTGCTCAAAACAATAGTTCAAGTGGGCTCCAATAGCTATCTGATCTATAAATCCGAGACAATTGCCAATTAGTCCATTTTTTGACTCGTGACAGGGTCTGTTACAGAGAAAATGACATAGAGAAACCGAAATCCCTCTTCTTGGATAACGTCTTAAAAATCTTTTCTTAGTCGGCCACATTGTTTTGCATCCTAATATGAAAAGGAAAGACGGAGATCAGATGTGTGCTCAAAATTATACACTGTCAAATTTGACATTGCAACTAAACCCTCACCTAGCCACAAAATATATATAGAATACTAACAGGCCTCAAACACACGCACGCAACTTTCAGAGCGAGACCGATAGGGAGCTGGAGATAGAGAGAAAAAGAGAGAGAGAGAGAGAGAGAGGGAGAAATCAATCAAGATGGAAAGCATATCTCACAAATCAATTGATGTAAATGGCATTTCAATGCACGTGGCTGAGAAAGGGCCAGCAGACGGCCCGGCAATTTTATTTATTCATGGTTTCCCCGAGCTGTGGTACTCGTGGCGGCACCAGATATTGTCCCTGTCGCGGCGCGGCTACCGTTGTATTGCACCAGACCTGAGAGGATATGGTGACACCAGTGCTCCGCCTTCGGTTTCTTCTTACACAATTTTTCACCTTGTTGGTGACCTCATTGCACTTCTTGACAACCTCTTACTGCCCCAGGTATATTAAATAATTAATATCTAGTTCTAAATTTTTTAATTATTAAATTTCTTTATTTCAGAATAATTAAATTTCTGCACATACACCATTAATTGTTTAAGCGAGAAATATAACTTAAGGGGTCCTATGAACATATTTTATATTGTTTTTTTTTTTCTGTCAAAAGATTTAGTAGTGGCTGTCAAGCATTAAAATCAAAAGTAAATATTCTTCTCGATGGCTTTTCCTTTTCTATCCTTTACTTTTTTATTTTTAAAATGAACTGCGTATTTTTAATTCAAAGAAAAAAAAAACATGATTATGACGTACCATAATTACTATCCCACAAAATTTTTCGATTTGCTATCTAGCTTAATCCTCTGATTTGTTTCTAATAGGCCACATACTCTGAAACTCACAAATAAGCTTGTGAAAGTAACCTTTTTCTATATATTTATTTCAAACCACAATATGTTTCAGTTTTGAAATTTTATATATATTTAAATAAAACATGGTTTTTGCCTATATATCTGGTTAATTTTTTATGTTAAAAATTGAACACTATATAATAAAAACTTGTCCCGATAAGATTAAACTGATTGATATAAAATTACAATATTGTAATTTTTTTTAATGCCTAAAAATTAATTACATTGTAACACAGGTGTTTGTTGTGGGGCACGATTGGGGAGCGATAATAGCGTGGAACTTGTGCACGTTCAGGCCGGACAGAGTGAAAGCACTTGTCAACCTAAGCGTCGCTTTTATGCCTCGCAACCCAGCTGTTAAGACAGTCGACCACTTTCGCTCTCTCTACGGCGATAACTATTACATCTGCCGCTTCCAGGTTCTCTCTTATAGATTTTTTTTTGGCATGTATTCTCTCTTTATTACATGTACTCTATCTTTATTATTGTGTTGCTGTACTACCTAACAACAAAACATTAATGGTTTTTGGTGTAGATATCTGATTAGTTTCATATAAATAAACAGAACAAATTTTTGACGCGTCATTGTGTACAGTGTTCATGAATCAAATAATGCCATGTACGCTTATAGCACAAAGGAAATTAATAGGGATATTTACAAAATTATATACACCATGAAATAATATTCAAACTCCAAAATTATAATATCAAATTAATAAATGATACAATGAATGAAATTGTAACATGAAAATCAAGAAAGTTATGATCAATTAAATTGGTCGGAATTCAGTTAATGGGCGTATTATATATATAATACTAATTTGTTTCTAATTACCAGGAGTTTGGAGTGGCAGATGAAGAATTTGCAAGTATGGATCTGAAGTTTTTGTTCACAAAACTTATGGCGATGAGAACCCCCAGAGGGGGGCCGATATCTTTCTCCAGTGCATCGTTAGAATCGTCAAAGGAGCCTCTTTTGTTGCCATCTTGGCTCTCAGAAGAAGATATTGAGTATTTTGCATCCAAATTTCAGAATTCTGGCTTTACTGGTGGGATTAACTATTATCGTTGTATGGACAAGTAAGTTGATTCTTTTGTTTCCTTTATAGTTTATATATGTTCTTTAGTAATGAGTAGCATTCAACAGGGATCGAATGGGTGGAATAAAGTTCTATCTAATGGATTTAATTGTAATATATGCTCTTTTGTTAATTTAATTGCAATAATTAATTGCGCTAAAAATAATTATATATTGGTTCTTCATTCTCAGTGAGTTGCTATAGGGAATAAAATACAGGAGTAATAGTCAAAACTCAAAAGAGAGCTGATAAGCATTGATAAGTAAATACCGCCTAAAAATTATCTAGGAGAATGAATTATCAGTCTCCGCGAAACAAGTGGGAATATTTCAAAAATTTACGATTCCAAGTGCCAATATTTACAAAATTAAGAGAAAACTTATACGAGTATGTCAATAAGTTGTGTTTTCAATCTTCAGGTTGCTTGTAATGGCATTTTAGAACATTTTCCTTACGAAAATAAAAGAATAAAGAAAAAATTGCATAGTTGTTCACAACTTAATTGAGCAGGTGTTTGAAAATTTCCCTGATTATAATTTATGCTACAAAAACTGCTCTTACTCTGCACATTGATACTTTCCTTTTTTCCGACTTTTGATATTAATGTATTTTCACAGAAATTGGGAGTTGACAGCACCATGGACAGGCGCACAGATAAACGTTCCAACAAAATATATAGTTGGTGATGTTGATCTTACGTACCATTATCCCGGTATCCAAGATTTCATTCACAAGGGTGGTTTGAAGAGCCATGTACCTTTGCTTCAGGAACCAGTTGTAGTTAAAGGAGCAGGGCACTTTATCCAACAGGAAAGAGCACAAGAAATTAGTGATCACATTTATGACTACATCAAAATATTTTGAGATAGCTACCCACTTGTTTCTGAAGAATTTATCTCTGATAAATAATTTGATAATGAAAGCACTCATAAGTCTGAAGCATGAAAATCTAGATTAATTACAGTTGTAATTGTTAGAAATTTATAATAAACACTTGAAGAGATTCTCTGTTTTTTTTGTAATCAAAAGGAATAATATTGTTTGAGTTGAATTAAAATGTTATTTTCAAAACAATTATCATCAAGAAATCCTTCTTCTTGTGAATAAATTGGTTTATATATATAGAGAGAGAGAGAGTTTTGCTATGGTGAGTTGCAACTCACGGAGCCTTTCGTGAATCGCGATCAAAACTCTTAGATCTGATTTGAAATGACCAATCCAAACCGTCCAATATGATCTCCATATTGAAATCTCCTTGCAGACCAAATTTTATATTTTTTCGAAATTTTTTGGTACTTTTTTGGAATTTTAGAAACTGTTGTTTTTGAACGGTACATAATTAATTAGATTAGCGATTTTTTAAAATTCCAAAAAATACCTAGTTTTTCAACGAGAGGATCTGATCCTTCTTTGCTCACTCCTTAGAATGCTCACTCCTTAGAAATTCACTCCCATTTTTCTTTTTTCTAACTAAAATACTCCCGTATTTTTCATCTGATGCATTCTTGAGGGGTATTTTTGTCTAAATGGAGTGAATCTCTAACAATGGGAGTGAGCAAAGCAATTCCCTGGCTCAGCCATGGGAAGGGTCAGAAAGAAGGATCAGATCCTCTCGCTGCAGTTGCGGATAGGAAATCGACGGACTTGATCTATCCTGGAACAACGTATCTGGTACAAAACCAGTCCAAATATATTCATTGAACGACGTATCCGGCCCAAAACCACGGTCCAAATATATCCATGGTACAGATAGACTAAATGTCCTTGTTTTATTTTGTTGGAACCTATTCACTTTCTTTATTAAACTCAGCTTGCAATAGCTCTATTGTTTGTTGGTACTGATATTGGCAATCGTCAACGTCAATGTGACTATTCTCCAGCGCCTCTAATAAGCGGAATCAAATTGAACAAAAAAAAGTTTCCAATGATAGCTGAGCTGTCATCAAGTCACTTTGTGCGAAAACCAGTGAACCTGGGTTGGGCTTAAACTCGATTACACCCGTTGTCGGCACACTCAGAGGATGCTGGTCCCTTTTTTCTAACCCATGCAGAATTGAACGGTCCTTGATTGCCACATGACATGGAGTATCTAACGGAATTGGAATTTCATATTGGCAACGAGACACCCCCGCTATATACGAAGTATTAAAAATAAAGTTTCTCATCCCCTGTGACTGTGAGACTAATGGGATCAGAAGCAATCAAACAAACCAGACAATATTTAAAAATGTTTTAACTATCCATAGCCATAAGGCATGAACGCATGTAGTGACTGGTTGAACTCATGGATGTACCTTTTACCCTATAATATATGTATGCATGTTCATAAAAATAAAAGCCCTGTATCCTATAATGTACCCTGAACTCATGGATGTACCCTGTACCCTATAATATATCTATCCTGGAGCTAGCTACCCACTTCTTGAGAATTTATTTCTGGTGAATAATTAGATGATAAAAGCCCTAGTAAGTCTGAAGCAAAATGAAACTCGATTACTACAGTTGTAATTGTTAGAAATTTATAATAATCACTTGAAGAGATACTCGTTTTGTTATAATCAAAAGGAATAATTTTGTTTGAGTTGTTAAAAATGTTATTTCTTCTTATGAAGTAATTTTTTTTCCTGACCTAATATCTTCATGTTTCATAGATATTGTACATATGGATTATTCTCAAAATCCTTTTTCTTACAAACTTCATCTAAAATGAAAGCACAAACTCAGAATTTATCTTCATTTTTTAAATTAAGAATAATTTTTACAAAACATTGCGCAAATGAAACAAGAAATTCAGTACTGGTAAAGGTTTCAGGAGATTACCCACAACCCTCTCCAACCATACACTGATACACATATAGCATCAAAATTCACAAATTTTATGTTCCAACAAAACCTCACTTGAAGTACTTCAGAATTTAGTGAAGAAATTATAGATGTGATCATTAATTTCTTGTGCATTCTCTTGCTGGACAAAGTGCCCAGCTCCCTGTACAACCACCACTTCCTCTAGAAGTGGTACATCCTGTTTCAACCCTCCCTTGTGCAAGTAGTCTTTGATCCCTGGATAATGGTAAGTCAGATCAAACTCACCAAGAATAAATTTTGTCGGAACCTTTACTTGTGCTCCTGTCCATGGGGCCAATAGTTCCCAATTTCTGCAGATAAAAAAAAAAAGTCGGCAATTTGAACGTTTTTAATTATTCCATCAAACTATTAAGGACCTTAGGTCCTCAAAAAGGAAAAAAACAATTAAGGACCTTCAATTAAAGACCATGAATATTTAATTGAATTCAAAAAATGTCGTTCATTACATATAAAAACTCATGATTTCAATTCTGTTAAAGGAAACTTACAGATCCAAGCAGCGGTAGTAATTCATCGGCCCAGTAAATCCAGATTTGTCAAATGAACTAGCATAATACTCGATATCTTCTTCTGAGATCCAGGGAGGCAAAGGGCTCTCTTCATTGGCTGAACTGATATCTTCCTTTGACAGAGCACTGGACCCTGTGCCTTTTCCAGCCAAAAGTCTTTTGAAGAGATTCTTGGTGCTGACACAAGCAAATTCTTTTTCTGCTCGTCCTGGCTCCTATTTAAGTAAATATTTTGTGTTCAAAACAATAGATCATTTCTACAGTATTCGGGAATTAGTCACTCGATGAATTATACTGACTTTAAAAAAAGGGCAATGTATAAGAAAAACTTAAGTAATTAATTCATGTTCCTTATTAATATTAATGCAACTGAATGTGGATCTTTTTCATAATTTTTAAAAAAGGGAAAGGACAAAACAAAAAAACGGTTTACTGAGACCTGGAAGCGACAGACATAGTACTCATCTCCATAGAGACTTCGAAAGTGCTCAACTGGCTTGATGTCTGGATTACGCGCCATGAAAGCAACACTCATATTTACAAGAGCTTTAACCCTGTCAGGCCTAAACATGCACAAATTCCATGCCACCAGGGCTCCCCAGTCATGTCCCACAACAAAAACCTTCGGTCCGCAATATCAATTCCACAAATCAATGCATTAATCCATTATCATGCTCTTGCTAATAATCTGAATTATGTGTGGTCATGTACCGATAAATGAAGGTTCTTTCAGAAACCATTCAGCTAGGTCTTATATTTAAAACGATAAAAGGAATACTCCATGAAGAAGACTAACAACTTCAGCAAGCAAATTCTATAATAAAATTGTATGCTGGAAAAAAAATAATTTTAGCCAAGTCAAATTCAGTGAGAAATGGAAATTTGGAGCATTATATAGATAAATTATTTACTCAAAGATTCAAATTTTCTAACAAAGTTTCAACCTGATGAAGAGAAAGGACATCAAGAAGAGCTATGAGATCACCAACGAGGTGAAATATGCTATAAGAAGAAGCCGATGGAGGGGCGTTGGTTTTGCCAAACCCCCGCATGTCTGGAGCAATGCAACGGTAGCCACGTGCTGAGATGGATAATATCTGGTGCCGCCATGAGTACCATAGCTCCGGAAAGCCATGCACGAATAGCACTGCTGGCGCATCTGCTGGTCCCTTCTCTGCCACGTGCATTGCTATTCCGTTAACCTCTATTGTTCTGTGAGATATGCCATCTGTCTCCATTGATGATGCTCTCTCTCTCTCTCTCTCTCTCTCGCTCACGGTTTTTGCTCTGCCTTTTTATGATGTCTCTCTAGCGGCTGGCTTTTATACAATGGGAATGTTGCCATGTTGGTTCCGTTCCAACTATCAAGGAAAGCAAAACCCAATTAGATTATTCTCTACAAAAATGTTTATATTTGCCTTAAATTATTTTGTTAGAAAAAATATTTAACATCAAATCCTCTTTTTTTTCATGAAAATTTCAACTTTATGTTTGTCATTCTAAGGGCTGACAGAAGTATCTGACTTACAAGGATTTTTCTCCTATGTTTTCAACTAATCATAGCGTAATTGTATTGTCTCATTCGTCAAGATAGAAGTTGACTAGCATTTTACATTCACTTGTACAACTTTACAACCTTTTCCTATGCTTCAGATATCTCAGAAATTAAGAAAGAAAAAATGACGAGAATACATACAACTATCTCATAAAATTTATAAATGGGTGTTTCGATTATTTTGTTTTTTATTAAATAAAAAAAATGAAAGCCTTCCAACTTAAATTATTTGAACAAAAAAAATCTGTCAGTTCATTTTGGAACCATTATTTTTACACATATTTCTTACTTTTAGTTACGAGATTAAAAATTGATTTTCAGGTGTCTCAATTTTTGTATCTTGTACAAAATATATATATTTAGTGCCGGCAAACTTTTTTTTTTTTTTGCTGAATAAACTTAATTGGAATACCTAGAAGTAACTAAATTATTGCTAACTAAGCACTAATAAAATAGCTAAATCAATTCCAAATCTCCTCGATATTATCTCCAATTCTTACGTGCTTCTTATATTGGTGGATGAAAGCTTACTTGCTCAACAAATCCGTAGAGACTTCCTTTGCTCCTACTAAAGCAATATGTTATTTATTAAGAATCTTTTTTTTTCTTTTCTTGTGATACTTTCCATTGAATCTGGAAGGTAATATATTTAGAGCTAATTAAGCTAGCATCCAAGATTCCTAATTTTATATCATCATCATCATCAATAGGAGCATTCCATCAAAAACATAAATAGATAACCAAAGCAGCACCAGATAAATCTTAAACAAAGCCCCATTCTAGCTCGGTCACTAGTCATTAAGATTTCTAATTGACGATCTGAAGGTACAAGCCCGAAAAGTGAAAAACTCAAATAATAAAAGTTAATGTGTACAACACTTGTGAAAATCTGAACAGATTCATGTCACAGAATATTTTTCTAATTTTATAAAAAAAAAGAAGTTTCTGTTTCTGTATAAGATTTGAGTTATTTTTATCAATGTATTTTTTTTTTTTAGAGTCGGGTGACAAAGTTACACTCCGGCAATTTTATTATAAAAAAGTATTTACAAAGAGAATAAGAAAAAATATATATAAAAAAATAGACAAAAAACCTAAAAACGCAAAATTAGGCATATTTCTTCCAAGACAGTACACAAGCGTAGATCTCCTTGAAGAGTAAAAACCCAGAGGAATGATAGTTCGAGAAAATTCGCCTATTGCGCGTTTTCCGAATACTCCAAGAAGTGGATGGCCAGATGGTGTCCCACAGGTATTATCAATGCGAGATCCAGTAATCACCAATTTTTATCAATGTATGTCAACTTTAAGAAATTTCGTACTAACTTCAATAATGGGCGTGATTTCGAAAACCATCATGCGTTGTATATTTGCAGAGGTGTATTGATTTTATGGAATGTAATGTGAAAAATACTATTAAATTACGAATCTTAGATATTTTACACAAAATCTTAGATTTGTAGAAAGGACCTTAATTATTAAAAATTCTTAGAAGCAGTTTAAGTCAAATTTTCTCCCGATACCAGGATGTTTCAGTAACTGATGAAAATAAGAAAGATTAGGGGTTGATTAGCCTCAGATAACTGTTCATCACTGGCTAATTAAGAAAAAGGAGCCCATATTTTTTATTTTTTAGGTTACTCAACTTTTTCTAAAGTGACCGTTGTACAGTGCAAGTATACGTTATGTAGCCGTTAGGAACAAAAGCTATATATAAGATAGCTTGCTCAATTTGTAAATTAGCTCAGAAATAATAGAAATATTTCCTCATTGCTATTCTCAGAAATCCAACATGGTATCAGAGCACTAAGCTCTTGGGCAAAAATCGCCAAACAAAACCAAATCTGCCAAGCTCAGCCAACATAAAGCAACAAAAATCCATCTCAAATTTTTCCAAATCCTTCAACCAGCAACAACCCTTTCTCGGCCAAAATACTAAAAATTCAAATCTGTTCATATCATAAAATCTGTTCTTACCAGTAAAAATACCAGAAAATCTGTTCCTACCAGAAAAAAAACTCAGAGGAAAATCCATCAAAATCCAACCGATAATCATGAATCAAGAAAGCAGTAGACTCACCTCTGAGCTTCTTAATGAAAGAAATTACATGTCATGGGCCAAATCAATGACCTTCGCACTCAGTGGCAGAGGAAAACTGGGTCATGTCACTGGCACCAAAAGCATACCTGTCCCAGCAAAGCCTTCTGAGCCAACTGATGAGGAGAACAAGAAAATTGAAGAGTGGCAGATGGCAGACCACTGCGTCATGTCATGGGTTCTTGCCTCCATTGAGCCAAAACTCTCCAAGATGTTTCTCTACACCAGAAGCGCAAAAGAGCTGTGGAAAAAGATTGAAAGCGTGTATGGTCAGAGAAATAACTATAGTTATATCTACCAACTTAAGCAAGAAATTTATCATGCTAAGAAAGGCGCTAAAAGTCATACTGAGTACCTGGTAGAGCTCTCAGCAAAGTTCGATGAGCTCGAAGAGTATCTGCCTCCAACCTCAGATCCAGCTGAAATAGAGAGGCGGCAAGAGCATGAGAAGGTATACCTCTACCTTGGCGGCCTTGACTCTAGCTACGACGCCGTCCGCTCGCAAATTCTGCTCAGCCCAGAGCTGCCATCTTTCTCGGCTGTGGTGGCTATGGTACAACGAGAAGATGCGAGGAGGACAGCAATGAGCACAGAGGCACAAGAGCAACGCCAGGCAACCGAGAGTCAAGCCTTCGCCGCTGTCAACTCAAACCCTAACTGCGACAGGGGGAGGAATAGAGGTAATAAAGATGAGAAATGCACCCACTGCAAGAAAAATGGGCACACAGTGGATAGGTGCTGGGTTCTCCATCCGCACCTCAAACCGAAGTGGAGAGGTGACGGAGGAAATCGTGGACAGGGGGAGGCGGCGAAGAAGCCGACACGAACCCTAGATCTGAGAAATGAGGAGAAGAAGGGATTTGTGGTGAGAGGAAGTGATGAAGCGGCGGAACCAACACACTCCCTCGATCGATCCGAAGCGACTTCTTCGACTCGACTGGATCGGCTGGAGAATCAAGTCAGCCAACTAGTTTCTCTTTTGGGCCAGAAGTTGGGCCAAGAAGGTTTTGTTAATTCTTTTTCTCTTATTTCGCAGCCCAAAGAAAATTGTGAGCCCATTAATTTGGTAAACCAGACTGAGCAAAATTGTTTGTTTGAAAATAAATGCCTAACTATAGGATTTAGTACCAAAAATAATTCCAACAATTATTTCAAATGGATACTTGATTCCGGTGCTACTGACCATATGACGGGTAATCCCAACTTGATAAAAAATTTGCAACCAATTAATGGAGACCATTTCTTTACCGTAGCCAATAATGAAAAAATTAGAATTTTAGGTTGGGGAGTTATTAGTCTTTTTGAAAAATGTTTTCTTCAAGACGTTTTTCTTGTAGAAAATAGTAATGTTAATTTACTTTCTATTAGCAAGCTTTCAAATGATTTGAATTGTGAAGTAGTTTTTAAATCAAATAATGTTATTTTTCAGGACAATCTCACCAAAAAGAAGATTGGTGAAGGTTTCTTAGAAAATGGACTTTATTTTTTGAGTAGCAACAAATCTATTTTGAATGTAAGAAGAAGTGAGGACATAGGTGATCTTTGGCACAAGAGAATGGGACATCCCTCGGATAGGATTTTGAAGTCTTTATTTGATTTACCAAAAATTGATTGTATTAAGTGTGAGACGTGCAAATTTGCTAAACAAACTAGACTTCCTTTTTGTACTTCAAATTCTAAAAGTAATGAAATTCTTGAACTTATTCATTCCGATATTTGGGGACCCGCTCCTATTACTTCTTATAATGGTTTTAAATATTTTGTTATTTTTATTGATGATTTTTCAAAAAATACTTGGTTATATTTAATGAAAAATAAAAGTGAAGTTTTCTCTCATTTTCAAAACTTCTCAATTCTTGTTGAAAACCAATTTAACAAAAAAATCAAGTTTTTGAGGACCGACAATGGTACGGAATTTATAAATGAGACGTTTTCAAACTTTTTAAAAGAAAAAGGAATTTTACACCAAACCTCTTGCATTTATACTCCTCAACAAAATGGTGTTTCGGAAAGGAAAAACCGTCACCTTCTTGAAGTTACTCGAGCTCTTTTATTTCAAAACAATGTTCCCAAAATTTTTTGGTCCGAAGCCGTTCTCACGGCAACATATTTGATCAATAGATTGCCGAGTGCCAAGTTAGATTTCAAAAGTCCTCTACAAATTCTTCTTGGTAGAAAAATTAATCTTGATCATTTAAAAATTTTCGGGTGTACTTGTTTTGTTCATAAAAATCGTTTAAACAAATTTGACTCTACTTCAATTAAAACTATTTTTCTAGGATATTCCTTTCAAAAAAAGGGGTACAAATGTTATGATCCTAAAAATAAAAAACTTTATATTTCAAGGGATGTTATTTTTTGGGAAAATGAATCTTTTTATAAGGAAGGTCAAGTAGAAAATCTAAAAACTAATTCTTTAAATGATTTTGTATTTCCTTATGTTACTAATCTTGAAACAAGAGAGATCCAAGGTGGATCAAGTAATAATGTAGGTGAAATACCACAAGAGACAAATAATGGTGAAGAAAATAATTTGGAGCATATTGAAGAAATCAATGAAGAAGAAGATCAACCAAGACGCTCAAGTCGACAACCTCAACCATCCACACGACTTCGAGATTATGTGACTTATTCGGTAAAATATCCTATTCAAAATTATTTATCTTATGACAACATATCTAGTAGTCATTATGCTTTCCTAACCAACTTATCAAAAAATGAAGAACCTATATTTTTTGAAGATGCAAAAAGAGACCCAAAGTGGTGTGCGGCCATGAAAGAAGAGTTGATGGCTTTGGAAAAAAATAAAACTTGGGAATTATGTAAATTACCCAAAGGAAAAAGACCCGTAGGATGTAAATGGGTATACAAAATAAAATATAAATGTGATGGCACAATTGAAAGGTATAAAGCTAGATTAGTGGCCAAAGGGTATACTCAAACTCAAGGAATTGATTATCATGAGACTTTCGCACCGGTTGCAAAAATGAAAACCGTTAGAGTACTCTTGTCTATTGCGGTAAATAATAATTGGGACTTGCAACAAATGGATGTGAAAAATGCATTTCTTCAAGGAACGCTTGAAGAAGATGTCTTCATGAAAATTCCACCCGGTCACGAAATGGAGAATATACCTAACATTGTGTGTAAGTTGAAGAAATCAATTTACGGCCTAAAACAATCACCAAGAGCTTGGTACGGTAAACTTAGTCAATTTTTGATTTCATGCAATTTCAAGGTAAGCACTTCCGATACTTCCTTATTTACAAAAATTTCAAATAACACTATTGTTGTTGTTTTGGTTTATGTAGATGACATAATAATTTCGGGAAATGATTCCATAGCAATTAATAAAGTAAAAATGGATCTCAAAGAAAAATTTGATATTAAAGACCTTGGTAAATTAAAATACTTTCTTGGAATAGAAATAGCTCATTCTTCAAAAGGGCTATTTATATGTCAAAGAAAGTATGTGCTTGATTTACTTAAGGAAACGGGCAAGTTAGGATGTAAGCCGGCAAAAACACCCATCGACGTAAATGTCAAACTAAATAGTGAGGATGGTAAGCCATTGAGTGACATTAACCATTACCAAAGGTTAGTAGGAAAATTAATTTATTTAACGGTAACTAGACCGGACCTAGCCTTTGCGGTAAGCTTGGTAAGCCAATTTATGCATGCTCCACGGACCACACACTTAGAGGCTATACATAGAATCTTAAGATACTTGAAGGGTTGTCCCGGCAAGGGAATATGGATGAAGCGTAATAAAACTAATATACCATGTGGCTATTCCGATGCAGATTGGGCCGGAAGCTTTGATAGAAGATCTACTACCGGCTTTTGCATATTTGTAGGCGGAAACTTAGTCACATGGAAGAGCAAGAAGCAAAATGTTGTGGCACGATCAAGCGCGGAAGCAGAGTATCGAGCCATGGCATCCACCGCTAGTGAGCTAACTTGGATCAAGCAATTACTAGCAGAGCTAAATGTGGATATCAAAGAACCAATGAAGATGTTTTGTGACAATCAAGCGGCTAGACACATTGCGGCAAACCCGGTGTTTCATGAACGTACCAAGCACATCGAAGTTGATTGTCACTTCGTAAGAGAAAGAGTTCAATCCAAGGAAATTGAAACTCCATTCGTAAGAAGTGAAGATCAACTAGCGGACATTTTTACAAAGGGATTGACCGTTGGAAAATTTGAAGAAATCAATTGCAAGCTAGGATTACTTGACATCTTCAATCCTAGCTTGAGGGGGAGTGATGAAAATAAGAAAGATTAGGGGTTGATTAGCCTCAGATAACTATTCATCACTGGCTAATTAAGAAAAAGGAGCCCATATTTTTTATTTTTTAGGTTACTCAACTTTTTCTAAAGTGACCGTTGTACAGTGCAAGTATACGTTAAAGTATACGTTATGTAGCCGTTAGGAACAAAAGCTATATATAAGATAGCTTGCTCAATTTGTAAATTAGCTCAGAAATAATAGAAATATTTCCTCATTGCTATTCTCAGAAATCCAACAGTAACATAATAACAGTGAGGCTCGGACACATTAAAAAGCACAGGCTGGTAATACAAAAAACAAATATAACCAGACATAACACACAAAAAACAAAAGTTACTACCTAATGATCAATATCCAATCTCTCAAAGATTATATAAAATTGAACCATTTCTAATTAATCAGATCTAGGAATCACATAGAATTATAGATAAAGAATGAACACAAAATCCAGCACACTCCGAACCTAAGGGCCTCAAACAAAAGATGCTCATGTGCCGATAGAGTTAGTTACAAACCACACAAGACAAACAAGATTACAACAAAACAATGTTAATTGTTAAAATTGGAAATATCAGTGTTGCCCTTGTACATCAAGCTTGGCAAGAGTCACTATGATCTCGCAAAGCTTGGCAAATTCAGTGTTCCTGTCACTGAGCTGCTTGATCTGTGGTACGCCATTGGCTCCCTTGCAACTCTCATTGCAGGTAGTTGTATCTGCTGCTGCTGCTCCCACCCAAGCTTCAACATCTCCAAAATCCCGTACGTCTACTGCTTTTGTGGTGTCGTCTAGCTGTGCGACTGCATCCTCGAGGCTCTCTGAGCAGTCGTTGAGGCAGTCCTCGTATTCAGTACCAAAGAACGTACCGTGCCGCTCTCTATACACTTGTTCTGCTGTCTCTTTGGCATACTGAGCGGCAGCCCTTGAGTTTATTAATAAGTTGCAGAGTCATAAAATGGAATTTGTAAGAGAGGGATGCATAATTAGTTAATTACACAAGTTCTGGTTGTGGAGCTGACTAGAAATTAGTAAATAATAAGAGTATTACCATGAAAATATAGGTTTCTTTCAAATTTTGAGATGTAATTAAATAATGCTTCGGTTAGTCTTCCAGGGAGCCCAGTACACCATCAAAAAGAAAAATACCAATATTCGGTTTAATGAAAATGGTGGCTTTGGTTGATTTGTATTTCATCTTCTTCTTTTTTCAGTTGGTAACAGCAACATTTTTAAAATAACATTTTGTAATATCAGAGGAATCACCATTAATAATATCTACCAGATTTAAAATTCCTATGTGTTATGCAGTACAAAAAAATTAGGTTACCGATACCCATTTCACCGTCTCAAAAATTAGAAAGAAAAAAATGTGAATAAAATTTAACTAAACACATCAAACAGGAAAAAAGAAAAAATAAACTGATCAATTGATTTTACTGGCAGTACCTGACCATAAGCCCGGTTAGTAAATGGATGTCGGCTGTTTGGCTCTCATTAAAGTTTAACAGGTGCTTAACACACAAATAAGGTGAAGGTGTTTTGTCGCATGCTGTTGTAAGAGATGCTGAGGCATTCGTCGGAGTTTGGGCAGTAACAGAGATGGACAGAGAAAGAAAGACAACAAGATAAAAGACAGAGGCCATGGCCATTATTCTGTTTTCCCTTTTCTAAATTTTTGTTGTTATCAAATGGAGAGGTAAAATACAAAACTAGGCTGTGATGATAAACATAAATAGCTCCTTGATTTGCGATAACTGAGAGTTAGGTTCTTACGCGGAGGTGCTAGCTAGGAGGTTACATGCATTTTGCTTTCAAGGATTCTTATTGCAAGGCCTCTCTTTCAAGAACGGTTTTACAGTTATATTTTGTGTGGTGTTAATATCCAATTCAAAGTCAACAGTACTATTTTTAGCTTGATTGGAAACTGCCATCAAAATTACTAATTATACAATACTCGTTGATAATGGGTCCAATTTCTATTTTGAAGCACGGAAACTAGCATTTGGTTAATAAAATGAACCAATTACAGGAATATCCAAAAACTTCTGCGTTAAAAGGCAATTGTCGCTAGTTTCAAAATTATATTCTAGTAAAATTGAACTTGCTGGTTTTGAAACGAAGGCACACAAAACTGTTCGGATGTATGGAGACTATGACAGGATTGTTCTAAATTGTGAATATTACGCCATTATAATTTGGGATTAGGATTTTAGATAGCTCTTATATCACAACTAATTAATATTATGACTTTCTCGTATCTTTTCTAATAACACTGTCGTTCATAATACAATGCTTTTCATAAATAATTAAATATACATAATTTTCGATTGCATAACCTATTATATATTATTCTAACCAACCGAATATTTTTTTCCCATATTTTAAATTTCTTTCACATTCTTAAATAATTGAGGTATTGATTAACCAACTATAGTGTGACTGTGTGACATTGTTTAGCTCCGAGCTCGGCAGGGGGAAAAAATACGCATGAGTTGGATCAAATTTCTCAGTTCCATGAGATTTCTTTTTTTTTTTTTTGAAAAGCTAGACAGCGACTGTCTAGAGCATGAAATTTCATTATTGTGGAGGCCGGTGTGGAATTCTTAGTTCTTTATCGAAATAAAAAAGAAAAGAAACTGCTCTTACATATTATTTGAATATAAACCCATTCCTCCGAAATTCCCATCAAAACCCAAAACCATGGTGGGTATCCAAACAGGCCCAAAAAGTCTACTTCAGATTAAACAGCGAGGTAACGGAAATTGATTAACAGAATTGGTACTCTCCATCCCCTCTTTTCCCATCCTTCCCATCCACAGGCCTTTAGTGGACCAGTCCCAGGCCCTGCGATTTAGCCCACCTCCGTATATACCTCAAATCCCCCTGCTAACCCTAGCCGCATCCCTCATTTCCCTCCCTTGTTTCATCTCTTTCGATCTCAATGCCGATGCTTTGATGGATTGCCGCTGGGCTCGCCGCTCCACCACTACCACCACCTCCGACGGCGACCCGTGACGACGACCCGTGGCCGATTTCCTCTCTGATTTGTGTGCCATTGACAACCACGACGAGGAAGCCGTCGTGCGACGAGGAGCAGCTCCGCCTTGAGCAGTCCCACCATGACGAGACCGACCTTCGCCTTCAGATGCAATCTTGTCAAGCAACTGCTATTGTATTTAGATTCCTTGATTTTGCTTTTCGAACCTGTTTTGTGAAAATTCTGTGCTAAATGTACCCCTGCTTCTCCTTCCAAGGCACTCCTAAAAAAATGTTCCAAACTTGGCTTTGCTTTTTGAAAAAGCATGAATGACAATTTACTCTTTTACTTTCTGCAGCCTACTGATTTTAGGAAGATTTTAGAAGGTGAAGTGGCAAAACTCAAAGCATCATCGCAATCAGCTCCTGAGAGTGACCCTCTATACCGCCAATTCAAGGAAGCTATCTGGGTAACGTTTTTAACTTTCACTGTTTTACCATTTCAAGGTAGACTTTAGAAACACAAAATCGAATGTTAGTGCAATTTTTATCCTGGAATATTGCCTTTAATTTTATCAAAATTTGCATATATGTATTATTACTGGCATGTTGCCATGCATTTTGTTGCATGGTTGTGTGGTAACTTTGCACAGTATGCAAAGTAAAATTTGCAATTTCTGTGCACATTCGAAAATTTCGTCTGTTGTTTTCAGGCATATTAACTTTTGTGAATGCGAGCAGAGCTCTTCGGTACCCTCATCTTGCTATTATTTGGTATACCACCTACATAATCATTGAGCATCCCTTCTAACAAATCCCCGCTTCTCATGCTTGGAGTTTGAATTAGGTAACGCAAATGTGTCAGATATCTCTAATGGATTAGTGATTTTTGGTTATTTAAATTTATACTATTGTTGCTCTCATTTGGGATATCAGATTTACCCGTGTATGAGAGACATGCAACATAATAAAAGTTGCATGATGATTGTCGTGTATGTTTATGATTTAGTTTTTTTTTTTGGGAAGTAGGAGTGCCAATTGGAGGCAGTGCTAGTAAAGGAGATGTTGCTCCAGTTGATCCGTGTGCAAGTCCTCGACTGTGATTGCTTCAGCAAATTGTTCTATTTGTTGTAATAATGAATGTTATTAATAGTGGATGTTATTTCTATTGGATGTTATTGTTAATATAATTGTTCAGTTTGTTGAAATAATAGATCAGTTAGTCATTATATGTGTTCACTTTGTTGTAAATGTTTACTATATTGTTATATGTGTTCACTTTGTATATTGTAAATGTTAACTAAGAGATTAAATTTCTTCTGCAACTAACTGAACAAATAAAACTTTTAGTTCAACCTTTACCGTATTAAACTAAACACAAAAGTACGAAAATTCCATTTTCAGATGCAACTAACTGAACAAATAAATCTTTTAGTTCAACCTTTACCGTATTAAACTGAACACAAAAGTACCAAAATTTTATTTTCAGATGCATCTAACTGAACACTTACAACTTTTAATTCAACCCTTAACGTGTTTAACTAAACAAAAAAACCAGTACATTTGATGACGTCAGCATCCAGAAATTTCCAAAAAAAATTCGAAAAAATTGAATTTTGAGATGCAACTAACTGAACATATAAAACTTTAAGTTCATCCCTTAACGTGTTTAACTAAACAAAAAGATACGAAAATTCGATTTTAAGATGCAACTAATTGAACAATTAGACTGTTTTAGTTCAACCCTTAAGATATTTAATTGAGTAAAAAGTTCGCAAATTGCATTTTCTTATGAAACTAACTGAACACTTAAATCATTAAGTGCAACCCTTAAAACACTTAAACCAACAAAATTTGATGACGTCATCAAGCAAATTGATGACGTCATGACGCTCAGAATTTTCGCTGATTCGCACAAAAAAAAAATGATGACGTCATCGAGCGAAATGATGACGTCATCATGTGCTGGAAGGTCGCTGGCCCAGTCCAAGCCCATGGATGGGATGGATGGGAAATCACTGGATGGTGTGTATCAGTCCCGTAATTGCCATCATCCAAAAAAAACCATCGTGTGCCATCTCACTTGAGCAACCAGCGAATCTTTTTCTCATCTAGCGCACTTTATTTCGTACATATTATTTGAATATAAATATTCAGTTAGTTGCAATAAAAAATATAAATGTTATAAACAAAAATGTTCATTTTATTAAGTATAAATATTTAGTTCAGTAAGCAAAAATGTTGAGTTGGATAAGTACAAATGTTCTGTTAATTGAGCATAAATGTTCAGTTAGTTATAATAAAAAATATAAATGCTATCAGTAAAAATGTTCATTTGGATAAGTATAAGTGTTTAGTTAGTAAGAATAAATGTTCAGTTACATAAGTACAAATTTTCAGATTTCTATATATAAATGTTCAATTTATTAAGTATTACTTTCAGTTTTTTTAATAAATGCAATGTCAAGCGAAGGGGTCACGAATCGGATAAAAAACACATGAAAAAATTAGAAGGGGTCATGAAGACATGAACCGGTCCGGTTCAAATTAAAATTTTTCCGACTCTACCCCTGACGTGCCTCTCTCCAAGACTGACGCGCGATGATTTTTTTAGCGATGACACTTATCATTCTAGCGAGGTAACACTTAAGTATGAAGTCTTTCATAAGAAGACTGTTTTTCGCACTGACGGATGGCGCTCTCTCTTTTTTCTCTCGTCCGTACCCATGGCGTTTTCCACCAAACTCTCAAATTAAATATACCCAAATCACCACCTTGCCTCCTTCCAAGCACTAAGTTTTGACTAAAAATCTTCTGTAAGTCGCCTGTTGAGCTGTTACTAGTGTTATTGTTTGTTTCCCTCTCTCTTATCAAACATTTACTGCTCTATCTCCCCTCTAACATTTATTACTCACCTCTCTCTTCTTTAACTCCACATTGTCTCTTCCTCCTCTTTAATTACACCTTTACCAACCCGTACCTGTCTTCTCTGCTCAATTTACTGCAATTATTACTTGCTTTTTACCAAAAAAGCTGTCTCTTGTACAGTGTCCATTGATCCCAAATGCCAAGCTCATCGGCAAATAGAGTTGGGGCACCAAGACAGTTGACAGCCCATCTAGATGAAGATGAAGAAACCGATAAAATCATGGGACAGATTCAGAATGCGATTGTGGTGTATCAGATAAACAGAGGACCTGAAACCACGCCAGAGGCAGTCCTGGATTATTTGAGCTCAAAATTTGAAGAGAATAAAGAACTGTATAAGGTGTGGAGGACCTCTGATAAAGGATATTATACTGCCAAGCACAGTACACCCGAATGATGTAGTACCAGCAGCAGAGATTTGGGGAGTTCAAAATAACTGGTGGATACACCATCATGATCCTGAATGTGGGTCAGACACCATACAACCTAGATACAGGATCCGAATCAGAATTCTAAATTACCCCTATGAATGCTGGGGAGAAAAGAAAGTGGCACAATCAGTATCAGGATTCTGTAAATTTGAATGCTTTACTGATGGGTGTCTAAATGGAGAGGATAGGAGATTCATGGAATTGTGGGCACGCTGCATTGATCCCAGAGACATACCAAAGTATCTGATAGTTTTCGAGGGATAAGATGGAGGCGATGCCGGGTGATACTTATGCAATGGGAACATCTATCCTGGACACCACCACATCTACATGATGACAGAAAAAAGAAAGATAACAGTGAAGAAGATACCGACGAAGAGAGTGATAAAGAAGGTAGGAAAAGAGATGCCAATAGGCGAATTGATTATCTCATGAGAAGGAGTTTTAAGCGAGTACATGATAGGGTGATGAAGTATTATGGGAATAGGAGTTCGTCGGCGACATCCTCGTGACAGCCGTCGGATGCAGATGTACCAAATCAGGGACAGGGCTACATGGTCCATAAGAAATCCCATGGACTGGGTCTACGGGACCCAAAGACTGAACAAGTGAGTGATAACAAAGGTCGAGGAATGGGTAAAAAAGAGTCAAAAGAAAAATGCACACTTTTGGCAGAAAAGACTGAACAACAAGCCAGAGTGGTTAAGGAAAATAGTTGTCTGAAACTCATGGAGGTACACGCGGCAAAAGTTTTCCTCACCCTTCCCATATTTGAGGAAACGAATATCTGCACCAGTTGGAGAGGATTTGGAGGGGACCCAATTATTAATACCGTTACCTCTTGTTGAACTCCAGGAAACTGAAAAGGAAAATAGAATTTTAACACAGCCCAAAAAAATGCAAAGCGTAGCAGGCCCATTAAATGAATCCCGTGCACAACTCTTTAATGATAACCCAAACAAAAAGTGCTTATCTATCCTCGGCCCACACCCTTCTCAAAAATTCATCACCCATAATTTTCAAAGCACAAAAAGTCCCCACAAAATCACAGCTATGGCACTAACTGATGAAGAATTCATTGCTCAGTTTGCCGCCCTCAGTGCCGATGACGACAACTTTTCAGAAGCAATTGATCTGCTGAGCCATGTAGTAAGAGAAAGGAATTGGGCGAAGTGTGTTCTGATGAGAGTGATATCACCACGTGTGGTTACAGAAGGGCTGTTCTCTGATCAAATGAGGTTACTTTTCGCACCACATCCTGATACACACATAGAGGCAGTGGGAAATAATTATTTTCTGGTAGACTATATTGATGAAGGAGATAGAGAAAAAACAATTAAAAGGAGTATGTGGAATATGAAGGGTAGTATGGTCATAAATAGAATGGCAAAGGGTCCTATTGATCTCACTGAACCGGCAATCGAAACTATGGAGTGTTGGGTGGAACTCCATGGGATCCCACCGGGCTCGTTAGAAGAAGAAGGGCTCATTCTACTGGCGAAGAATGTGGGAGAGCCAATCTCAGGTTCGAAAAGTTTTTTACATGCTGGCCAAAAGGCTTTCCGATTGAGAATGATAGTGAAGCTAAATGAAAGTTTGAAAGACAAACTCAAATTGGTGAACAAACAACTAGGCCGTGTTTGGGTGAGTGTGGTTTATGAAAATGTCAAAGGGGTGTGTATGTTTTATGGTCTTATTGGCCATGACAATGTGCACTGTCCGGTTAGGTTGAGGGCACTCAGGATGAAGCATGACGGAGCACAAAGACACGATGGGAGAAGCAAACATCCCGGATACGAGGGTGGTAGATGGATAACAAATCGAGGTTTTGTCCAAAGAGGAATCTGGACTGTTAAGTCGGGCAGTACATCAAGTCGGAGACAAACAATGCCTAATACAAATGCCTACGAGGCTGATGCTAATGAGGGCAAAAGAAAAGAGAAACAAACAGAGGGGACTGAAAAGTCAGTAGGAAGGAGTTTGAAAAGAAGCATGGTAGAGACAAAAATATTGACTATTCAGCAACACTCTGACTCAGACCCGAAACCAAATGTGGATGGCATGCATTTAAACTACAAAAGGGCCAAGGAGGCGAACCCAAACTCGCCTTCCAGGTTTGCTTAATGAATGCAATATCATGGAACTGTCGAGGATTTGGTGGCACAAAGAAGAAAGAATTCTTGCAAGACACAATCCATGCTACGAGATCAGATGTGGTGTTTCTATCAGAGACCAAAATCTTCGGCTAGGAGGATGGCTAGGTTGATGAGAAATTGAGAACCATGCCAGAATATAATTATCATGATGTGCCGGCTAGGGGACAGTCGAGCTGCCTTTGCATGGCATGGTATAACTCGACTCAGGTCCAAATTTTGAACTCGTCACTTAGCTATATTTGTGCTAGAATACATGTCAAAGATAAGCCCCCATGGGTCTTAATAGGGGTTTATGGTGATTCAACTCATCAAACAAATAAGATTCTTTGGGAAACACTTATCCAATTGGTGCAGCTGCATGGCAGAGTTTGTATAATGGGTGATTTTAATGAGATTCTTTGTGCAAATGAAAAATTTGGAGGAAGTAGTAGAACTAAGCCACACACTATAGATTTTCAAAACTTCATGTTCGACTCGGGGTTGGTGGATGTGGGTTATAATGGACCCGCTTACACTTGGACAAACAAAAGACATGTGTCACAAGCAATATACCAAAGATTGGATAAGGTCCTTGTCATGACCGAGTGGCTTCAGATGTACCCAAATGCATATGTAAACCACTTGCCAATGATCCATAGTGATCATTGTCCTATTCTTTTAAGGGTAAAGAAACCGCCGGAGAAGGCAAACAACTTTAAGATTGAAAATTGGTGGTTGCTAGAACTAAGTTTTCATGAAAATTGGGTGCACACTTGGAATTCTGCTGCAAATGAACCTTGGGAACAAAGATGGGGAACTGTGAAGAACACCATGAAGAAGTGGGCCAGTGAGAACTAACACCTAAGAAAAAATTGGAAAAACTTGCAGTACAAATTCAAAAGGTGCAAACACAGCACCCGGCTGTGAGAGACCATGCATTAGAAGAAAGGCTGTTAAATGAATATGAGGTAGTAGAGGAACAAGCATGTCTTTATTGGAAGCAAAGAGCTAGGCTGCAGTGGGAGCATGAAGGAGACAGAAACACCCGGTTCTTTCACATGGTGGCAACAAATAGGAGGCGACATAATTTAATTACTATGGTTAAAAAGGATGATGATCAACTTACGGGTGATGAAAATGTTGGAGTTATGTCCTAGAAGTCAATATTTAATGACTTATTTTCTTAGTTTATGTTAATGATGATATGTGATCATTTGTTCCTAGAGTTTATTATTGACAGATCATTCAGGTTGAGGATCTGAATTGTAGATCTCTGTGGATCATTCATTAGAATGACAATAATAAATCTAAATCGTCCATAATCTTGATAATTAACAAGGAACATTAATTATCATAAAAGATTAGTATGCAAGTTAAGTGATGATTAAGTTCTACAAATCATAAGTAAGGAGTTACGAACTTAATTGCATATGTGTATGTTATTGGAACATAGTACAGGACTTGACCCAATGAAATAAACATATGGATTGTGTTATGTGTCATTGTTTATTTCATATGAGTTTGATTCTAAGTTTGAGATGTTCACCTTTTCCACATGAGGATAGGTTCAATAAATATCGTCTAACGTTGATTCCTGATAAAGGCTGCTATAAGGACTTTATTTATGTTCTCTTGAATTGTGCGGGGAAAAGTTGTTCATCAAGAAAACCGTATGTCCCTCATTAGAATACCTAGTGAGTGATGATATATGTTTGGGCCCCTTGATGGAGTTGGATCGTATGCATGCAAACTAGACGATCAACTCTAGATCAAGAAATGTATAATCTGCAAGAATGACACATTCCTATCTTGGATTATACAAAGATATCGTGTGACATAAGAATCAAACAAAGAAATACTTTTATTTCTTATGCAGGATTGAGATATTGTAACGGTACATTATTTATACGAATTGGGAGTCATAACGTGTTGCTAGATACCGCTTATGATTATTGGAAATAAATAACGATTTATTTCCATGGCCAACATAGTATAAATCCTCAAATAGGGTCGCACAAATAGGATTCTAACCACTTGGTGCATTTATTGTTTATTCACAATAATGTGTATTGTGAAATGTGATAAGTTAATTAATTAATTATATACCGTTATGAACCGTTATAATTAATTAAATTAAAAGGATCATATGGAAACAATATAATGCATTAGCTAATCATAGATTAATTATTAATGAGTTAATAATTAATTATGTTCAACTTACTTTAATTAGTTTGAGCTAATTGGGCTTCTATTTAATTGGTTAATTAAAGGCCCGATTTAAGGAAGAATGAAAAGACAATTAAAGGAGATTCATTAATTGGTGAATTAATGAATAAAGGCCTTTTATTAAGATGGCCCAAGAGAGCCCATTAGGTGGCCTCTTAGGGTGGATGGCATACTTGTAAATAGTATGAAAATTGGATGAGAGTGGTTGGCTATATAAAGGGGTCTCTTTGGGAGAAAACCCTAGCCGTCATCTCTCTTCCTCTCCCCTCCCTTGCGCCTCCACCTAGAAGAGAGATTTTTCTCTCTTCTCCATGGCTCTTCCCTTCCTCTCTTAGCTCATGTGTTGAGCATCCCACCTCTCTTCCTCTCCATTAAATAGTTAATTAAGAGAAGCAAGGTGATTAGCAAGAGGTTCAAGAGAACTAGCATTCTCTTTGAGCTTGGTGGTGGGTCCTTGGTGGGCTAGAGGCGGCCATAGATGGTGGAGATGGTGGAGCACGCACCCCATCGACTCCCATGCCATGGATTCGAGCCTCATGAATACAATTTCATGAGAGGTACAATTTCTCCTACCTTCTCTCTTGATTGGATGTGTGATTGCTTTAGCACTAGATCTATTGATTTGCTTGTTGTTAATGGTGATTAATTAGTTGTAATTAATCTAAAATTAAAATATGAGCATTTCCTAACAGTGGTATCAGAGCCAGGTTGTGCTTAAGGTTTTTCACACTTAATTAAGTGAGAATTCGTAATTAATTAAATTAATTAGTGATGTGCATGCTTGCTGGCCCTGGAAAGGCTGTTTTCTGTCTTGTTGCTTGTTTTTCGTGGTGTAAAGCTCTCTGAAATTTTTTCCTTCTTATTGGAGGTTGTAGCCCTTTGAGTTGTGGTTGTTTTCCCACTGGAATCATTGAAATTCGATGTAAAATGAATTTTTAGTGATTTAAACGGTAACGGTGCGCAGATCTGTTATTCTGCTGCACAGTTCTGTTGTTGTGGTTGGTAACAAATAAGTTTGTATACAAAGTACCTGTAACTTTTAGATAGGATTATTCTAAACTTGATGCTCTTTCTGGATATGTAAATTTTGTTGCATATTTCGGATATTATGTGGGCGTTCAAGGATGAAAAGTGATGAAGTTGTCAGATCTGTTTTTTCAAACAAACTGATTGTTTTGAAAAACTGTACTTATTGAGAAACTTTTATGGAAAAGTGTTGAAATGGAAATGTTCTCCTTTAAGTCTGGAATCTGTGAAAATTAATTTCATAGATTTTCATTGAGACTTGATACCTCAACCGAGTGAAACCTTTTTGGTCGACGGTCTGTTCCAGAACAGGATACCTTGCTTAAATGCTTGTTATCTCGTTGATCTTGAATATAACTTGTGGATTTTCTTTTCATGGAATGATAGCCTATTGTATGTAGTATTTTTCTATGTAAATTGTTTGCTGGAAAAATATCAAGGGGATGATCATACAGACCGAAAGGTTGAGACCAATAACAGAATTTTCTCTAACGGTGCTTCGCGCACAATCTGAGGATTTGTCTTTTTTGGTTCTCCCTGATGGTAACTGATCTCTCCTTAAGATTTTTACAGGTAATCACAATCTTTGTAAGGAGTTCTCTGGATTTATTTCAGATTTTTTGGAGACCGAATTATTTTGAATTTTTTCGGGTCCCGAATTTCGTATTTTAATTAGTTAAAATAGTTTCTAATTAATCAATTTATTGAAATGTTAATTAGAAGACTCCTTAAATACCCTCCTTTCTATTTTGATAGTTGGATTTAATTTAAAAGGGCTTAAACAATTAGTTGTTAAGGTTAAGCCTTCTTTGCATTCGAAAAACTTGAGCAACAAGTATGCACAAAGATTCTAATTAATGAAATTAATTAAGAGCAAGTGAATCATGTATATTGTATATGTGCTAACTTTGTTTTGTAGGAGGATGTGGGTTTGATATGGCTCAAGATGTCAATGCCTTGTGTGTTGTAAAATGTTGTGAATGCATGTGATTGCTTGTAAAGTGGCCTAAGGTGCCTTGATAATTAAGTGGTTAATTTTTGATGTAACTTGTGAGGCTTGCATGCCCCTAAGGCCTAGGCGGGGTTTTAGGAATTTTATCACATGTATTTATTTCCCGTAATTATTAGATAGGATCTTAGTAATTAGTGGGAGGGCTTGATTAGATTAGTCTCGTTACATGGAGATGTGACGAAGATTAATGCAAGCGGGAGCCATACAAACCCACGGCAATGCTTGAGATGCTTATGTTATGTGATTGTTTGTGAATGCCTTGAATTGTCATAGGTAGGTATGGGTGTATGCTTACACGACCACCAAACAAGAGTCACATTTTTTGTCCCAAACTAAATTGATTAAGTCGACCGCCTTCCTTCTCTCTATCCCCCTCACGTCAATTGCCAATCATGGCGCGGTCCGCCATAGCGGACGTCATGGTTGTCAACCTTGATAGTCGGGGTACAAATGAAAAGATTTGTTAGGAGCAAATAGAGAGAGGTTGCTTATCGATGGACCCAACAAGTTTTCTTGGACATCGGGGCGAAGTTTGTAAATATACTTAGATATTCACAAACCAAGAGTCATATGGTTGATATGATTGGTTGGAGAACCTACCTTGTCTAGTTAAGTAGGGTGTCGTGCCATAGCAGGCTCTACTTGACGAAAATGAGGATCTTGGAATCCATTACATTTAGGGACATTAATTAAATGTAGTGGGAGTTTTGTTTATCATTCCATAAACAAAACATTGCATAAACTAAATGACCTTAAATTGAAATTGTTATAGATATTAAATATGTTAATTTAGTTGCGATCAATCTTTGGAAAACGACAAGCTCGTTTCTAAGGTATTTACTTGGAGAAGAAATACCGATTTCTAAGACATGTTCTTGGAAATGAGAAACTTGAGCAAGTTTAATCCCAAAAACGTTCCTCGACTTCCCGAACAATAGCTTCGCAATGATTGATTAGTTTTGACGAAAATTATTCAATAAAGCGAATGCTTATATCCTTTTAGAAGTTCTAGACCTTTGAATTGGAGAATTCATAAGGACTATACTAAGACTTCTACACTCTCATCCATTTACTCAAGAAGACGTTCTTAGAGAAAGTAAAGATATACTCAATCATTTATGATCGAGTAATGGAATGTGAGTTAACCAAGAGACTCTTCTTATAAGAAGATAAATGTTTCATTAGCTTGCGAACCGAAAGATTTGAGTAGCTAATTGACAACTAGAGATATTAAGATCTCCAATATCAAGGATTGTTGATATTGTCATACAATCTCTTTCTATGGATAAAGGATATATTGTTCGCACACTTGTTAGTGCTAAAAGTAATTGGTTAAGTATTAAAGGAATACTTCACCAATATATGAGTTGAGACTTTGAGACCCTCACTAGTGACCGTGTGTCACATGATATGTTTCATTTGCCATTTATGGGAGGCATTTGAAAGGTTGTCCGAAATATCATGATGTTATAAACCTTAAGATATTTGTCGTTCAAATTATCTCACTATCTCTAATTCACACTAGTAATTAGGTGCTAGTTCATGTGCTCGCATTTAACGAAATGTGTAGGCAATGATGAATAAGAGAAAGTTTGAGATAAGTAAAGTAAACTCCGTTTTTGAAAATGGCTTGTACGTCTAAGCCACTACCATTGAATACGTAGAGTTATCTTTACTAAATAAAGAGTTTGTTTAGGAATTTGAGGTTGTATACCTTATTCCAAACATCTCATAAAACCTTATCTCCATTTCATATTTGATGATGGATGATCATGTTTTGTAATAGAGAAATGTTGTTCTCTTGTTTTTATAAATTTGTGTATAAGATTTCATGCATCTTAATTGAATTTGCTTGAAATAGATTAACAAATTTTGAATGACAAATATGTAAGACTTCGCATAAAGTATTTGACTTTTATGTAAAATAGTTGCTTAGTCGAATATAAACAAGAATCGCATTATGAGAGTCTACGTAACGTGGAGCTCGTAAATCAATTCGATTGCAAAGAATCGCATTATGAGAGTCTACGTAACATGGAGCTCGTAAATCAATTCGATTGCAAATCAATTGAAATTCATGCGAATCGTGTTTGTTAAAAGACAAAAGCGCCTTTGAACTACGAAGGTTTAAAGGACAAGTAACTTTATTAAGACTTATACATATTGATGTATATAGACCTATAGGTACTTGTGCAATTGAAAGGTTGTTGACACTTTACCACTTGACCAACGATCATTGTAGATATTAACGTATCTATTTGATATGGTATAAGTATGAATCTTTTGACAAGATCAAAATGACCTCAAGAGTAAAGTTGAAAAACTATTCAATAAAAGCAAAAGTCTTAAGATGGATCATGGTAAATAGTTAAGTCATATAGTTTGATATATTGCCTAAAGAGTATGAAAGACGTTTCACTACTCGCTCCAGGAGGAACATTTGAAAAAATGTATCCAAGGATGAAGGTATCGAACATTGTTTAACATAGTTCGATCGGTAATAAATCAAATTGACTTGTTCGACTCATGTAAGGGATTTGTGTTTGAGGACAATATTGTTTACACTGAATAAAAATTCCATCGAAGTCTATTGAGAAAGATATCTTACGAGATTTGATCTCTAGGTATATTGTTTCTCAAGATTTGGTGTTGAGAAGCTTATTTCAAGGTTCGATTGATTGATAAGCTTGGACCCAAATAAGACGCTTAATATGATGTAGGATATCTTGAACTAACCGAAAGGTACTACTTCAACGAACATGATAAGAACAAAGTAGTTGTTGCTCATCATAACGTATTCTTGAAGAATGATATTCTCAAGAAGAAGTAGTGGGAGTAAAGTGAGCATTAAAGGAGTTTATGCGTCACTACAAGAAGTACCTTTATAGGGAACTTGTCACTCCATACATGGTGCTTAGTGGAAGTTGAGCGGAACTTAACTCACAAGCAGTTGTGAAAGGAAGAAGTTTATAAGCACGCTCGCTTCTAAAGAGTACTCAAACATCTCATTACTGGATGATGTTAGAGAAACTCGTGCAGTACATTAGGATCAAGAACTTATTCTACAAGTTGTTGTAGAAGTAGTTCATAGACCTCAAGCACCAATCCTACAAAGATCAACGAGAGTGAATTGCCTAAACTAAAAAGTACATAGGTTTCACAACATCCTCGTACTTGACATATGAGGATCCGTTGATAAATAAAGAAGCGATGGAAAGACCCGATTCCACAAGTATGATTTGAATCTATATGATCTTTAAGTGCAATCCATATATATAACAACAAGGTATAGACCTTGATTGATGTTCAAGAAGGAGCGATCCATCTAGAACATTTAGATGTTTCATAAGAAAGATAGATATGGATAGCAAGTCGACTCTGTACAAAGCACAATTTCATGATTGATGCTATGTCTAAGTCGATAACAAGTTGACCATGTACAAAGCACGGCTTCTCGCTTGTAGCTATGTATAAGTCAATAAAGATCATTCTAGCAATAGTTATATTTCGTATATATAGATATATGGAAAGATACATCAAAACCGCCTTCTTCGATTGAATGAAGGAAGTTGTTGTGTATTTGACACAAATCAAGGATTTGTTGTATTGTTGGAAACACATATATGCTTCAATGATCCATTAATGGATTGAAGCAAGTACTGTGGAAATTGGAATAAATATTTTGACAAGGAAGTCAAGGAGTTGCACTTCGTCAAAAGTATCTTATATAGACAAGATATTCAGTGGGAGCATAATTGTGTTACATGTATTGTACAAGATACAAGACATTAATTGGGAATAACATTAAGAAAATGAATATTGTCAAGATCTCATTGGAGAATGTTTTTCTCAATTGAGAACTTGGGTAAGTCACCTAAATCCAAGGAAACAAAATCTATGGAGATAGATTATGATGGATGTCAGGTTTGAGCAAAATGTGCATATAATGACAAGGTGTTATAGTTACACGAAAAGATAGACTCCTAGAAAGGATGTCTAACCACATTGTATGGCATACACTTCAGTGCTACTCGGTGTGTTGCAACTCAATTCGAGAAGAGTGCACGATACAATTCGAGCATCCTTCTGTTATGAGTTTCATAACGGATGCCATATTTATGCACATACCCCTATGTGTTGTACCCAAGGAGTATGACAAGCAGTTGTCAACTGGATACAAAGAAAAATACATTTGGACAATAATCAAGAATATCCTCGAGTATCTTATGAGAAAGGGTGATATGTTTTTCATCTGACAAGATGAAAGAAATCTCATATAAATTGTTATATTGATGCTAGTTTTCGAAAGATTGATATAAATACAATTGAGCTACATATTTTGTTTAATGTGGTGTTGTAAATTTAGAAGGTGTTCTAAATGGGATATTACAACCGTTTCCGTCACCAAAACAAAAAATATATAGCAACTTGTGAAGCAATGAAAGCAATGAAAGAAAGTAGTATGGATCATGAAGTTCTCAGTCAAGCTAATATGGTTCTATGCATCTCGAACCATAGCTTAAACTTGAAGAACCCAATATTAAATTGGTGATCCAACTAAGATCTATGACGATGTCACTTGATCTCACATGATGATGATCAAGAACACATATATAGGAGTATATATGTATATAGGGTCAAATAAAATTTGATAGGTTCGCGGACACAGCGAACACTCTAACTTAACCTCTACCTTAAGCGGTATACGAGATGCAATTGTGCATCCATGCGTGATGGACGTATGAGTAACTTGCTTTAAGTGTATTACATCTTTTGAGGTTCGAGACATGTATATATATAGATATATGACATTGTTCTAAATTCTTCACTGGCTAGAAGTCACTATTGATTGACTCTAGGCCAAGTGGGAGATTGTTGGAGTTATGTCCTAGAAGTCAATATTTAATGACTTATTTTCTTAGTTTATGTTAATGATGATATGTGATCATTTGTTCCTAGAGTTTATTATTGACAGATCATTCAGGTTGAGGATCTGAATTGTAGATCTCTGTGGATCATTCATTAGAATGACAATAATAAATCTAAATCGTCCATAATCTTGATAATTAACAAGGAACATTAATTATCATAAAAGATTAGTATGCAAGTTAAGTGATGATTAAGTTCTACAAATCATAAGTAAGGAGTTACGAACTTAATTGCATATGTGTATGTTATTGGAACATAGTACAGGACTTGACCCAATGAAATAAACATATGGATTGTGTTATGTGTCATTGTTTATTTCATATGAGTTTGATTCTAAGTTTGAGATGTTCACCTTTTCCACATGAGGATAGGTTCAATAAATATCGTCTAACGTTGATTCCTGATAAAGGCTACTATAAGGACTTTATTTATGTTCTCTTGAATTGTGCGGGGAAAAGTTGTTCATCAAGAAAACCGTATGTCCCTCATTAGTATACCTAGTGAGTGATGATATCTGTTTGGGCCCCTTGATGGAGTTGGATCGTATGCATGCAAACTAGACGATCAACTCTAGATCAAGAAATGTATAATCTGCAAGAATGACACATTCCTATCTTGGATTATACAAAGATATCGTGTGACATAAGAATCAAACAAAGAAATACTTTTATTTCTTATGCAGGATTGAGATATTGTAACGGTACATTATTTATACGAATTGGGAGTCATAACGTGTTGCTAGATACCGCTTATGATTATTGGAAATAAATAACGATTTATTTCCATGGCCAACATAGTATAAATCCTCAAATAGGGTCGCACAAATAGGATTCTAACCACTTGGTGCATTTATTGTTTATTCACAATAATGTGTATTGTGAAATGTGATAAGTTAATTAATTAATTATATACCGTTATGAACCGTTATAATTAATTAAATTAAAAGGATCATATGGAAACAATATAATGCATTAGCTAATCATAGATTAATTATTAATGAGTTAATAATTAATTATGTTCAACTTACTTTAATTAGTTTGAGCTAATTGGGCTTCTATTTAATTGGTTAATTAAAGGCCCGATTTAAGGAAGAATGAAAAGACAATTAAAGGAGATTCATTAATTGGTGAATTAATGAATAAAGGCCTTTTATTAAGATGGCCCAAGAGAGCCCATTAGGTGGCCTCTTAGGGTGGATGGCATACTTGTAAATAGTATGAAAATTGGATGAGAGTGGTTGGCTATATAAAGGGGTCTCTTTGGGAGAAAATCCTAGCCATCATCTCTCTTCCTCTCCCCTCCCTTGCGCCTCCACCTAGAAGAGAGATTTTTCTCTCTTCTCCATGGCTCTTCCCTTCCTCTCTTAGCTCATGTGTTGAGCATCCCACCTCTCTTCCTCTCCATTAAATAGTTAATTAAGAGAAGCAAGGTGATTAGCAAGAGGTTCAAGAGAACTAGCATTCTCTTTGAGCTTGGTGGTGGGTCCTTGGTGGGCTAGAGGCGGCCATAGATGGTGGAGATGGTGGAGCACGCACCCCATCGACTCCCATGCCATGGATTCGAGCCTCATGAATACAATTTCATGAGAGGTACAATTTCTCCTACCTTCTCTCTTGATTGGATGTGTGATTGCTTTAGCACTAGATCTATTGATTTGCTTGTTGTTAATGGTGATTAATTAGTTGTAATTAATCTAAAATTAAAATATGAGCATTTCCTAACAGAAAAAATCATTAGAGAAAAATTTTTGCAGTACTTTAAAGAGTTGTATTGTCCTTTGACTGCAAACCCGAATGAAACCCGTAATGACCTAATAGGTATGAACCAGGTGGAGGCTGTACAAAATATTTTTGAAGAATTGCAGCATAGCACAGGGCCTAAAATACCAAACTCAGCACATCAAAAGTTAATTACAGTTCCTGATTTTCATGAAATTAAAAAGTGTGCTTTTTCAAATGGGTCTGGATAGGAGTCCTGGGCCGGATGGGGTGACAGCCCTGTTCCTGCAAGAAAACTGGCATATTCTGGGAGGTGAGATTGTGTCACAAGTGAAGAAAGTGTTTCTGGCAGAAGAATTCCCAGAGGGATGGCTGAAGTGTCGTGCAACTTTGATACCAAAATCTGAAGAACCACAGACCCCAGCTGAATCAGACCAATTAGTGTGGGTAATATTTTCTATAGATTGGTCATGAAATTGATTTGCAATTCGGTTAAGGCCATATCTTAGGAAAGTTATATCTCCAGAACAAAATGCCTTCATCAAGGGGAGAAATATATGAGATAACATAATTCTGGTCAAAGAAATTCTTCACTCTTTCTCTTTGAGCACCTTCAAACAGCAGGCTTTTTTACTAAAAGCGGACATAAACAAGGCGTTTGATAAACTCGATTGGGAGTTCCTCCGAGGGGCTCTATAGTATTTTAACATGCCACCAAAGATGATTACTTTGATATTAAAGGCCTATAGAGGGGCCAAGATCACCATTAATATAAATGGCAAAGGAGATGGTTTTTTAAAACCAACTCGGGGATTGAGACAGGGATGCCCCATGTCTCCATACATTTTCATCCTCTCCATGGAGATTTTGTCTCGAATGATTCAACAAGAAATGCAGAAAGGGAGACTGAGAGGGGTAAGAGTAGCAAGAACAAGCCCGTCGTTATCACATGCAATTTATGCAGATGATTTGGTGATCATGGGTGATATTGAGCAAAATGAAATACACACCCTCGCAGGCATACTTCACAGTTTTGCAACTACCTCTGGATTGCATATTAATCCTCAGAAATCAAAATTGTGGTTTTCTAGAGGATGCACACATGAAACTGTGGGTCGAGTACAGCAAGCTTGGGGTGCTGATAGAGTTCAAGGTGAGGATCTATGGGGATCATGATAGATGAAAAAGGTGATAGCAAAAGGACAGCAACAAAGCTATTGGAGAAAATAAAAGGGAAACTTTCTGGTTGGAAGTCGCACATGCTTTCACACGCGGGTAGACTTGTGTTGATAAAATCTGTGCTGATGTCTATGCCTGTCTATGCAATGTCTTTACAAATGCTCCTGAAGGGGGTAGTGGCAGATATGAATAGACTGCTTGCAAAATTTTTTTGGGGGAAAGTGGGGCAGGACAGATACATGTCTTTCATTGCTTGGAAAAAGGTGTGTCAACCAATGGAGAAGGGTGGTTTAGGGGTAAAAGATTTGCAATCTTTTGGAGAAGCACTATTCATGAAACTTGTTTGGTCGCTAATGGCAGAAGAAGACAAGCTATGAGTTCAATTTTGTAAAGCTAAATACTATCCTGTAGTGGGATACTGGAGAGCGAATAACGATGGGGGATGTAGTAGAATGTGGGGGCAAATACTCAAGATGAGACATTTATTTCAGGAACAAGTGTTGTGGAAGTTGGGGGATGGAGAAAAAGTCACTGCCTTATCACAACCGTGATTTTCCAGTTGGACAGTACAGGAGCAAGCAACACCAGCAGCAAGGAAAATGAAAGTGAGCACATTATTTCAAACCCATTTGGAGTCTTGGACCAATGGGATCTCCAACAGCTACAAGAACTATTTCAGCCGCAACAAATACAGGAAATCATGTCAGAGGGTAACAAGCCTAATGCACAGAGAGGAGGTATTGATAGATTAATATGGCACAGGACAAAGAGTGACAATTATTCAGTTAAAGAGGTGTATAACTGGCTAACGAGTGGGAATAATGTTCAGAGGGACACTGATGGATTTGATTGGAACTTGATATGGAAATGGAAAAATCTGTCTCCAAAAATCAAGGTGTTTCTATGGAGATTGGTGCATAAGGGTTTACCAATTGCAGCAAACATGCATACTAGGCTGCAGAATTTCGATCCGATTTGTCAGAGGTGCTTACAGGAAAATGAGTATGAAATGCATTGCTTATTTTTTTGCAACACATCTAGACAAGTGTGGTTTGCTGGTCAATTGGGGATTAGAGTTCATGAGTTACCATTGGATGTCTCAACTATGCTACAGCAAGTGTTACAAAGTCTAGATGAAGAGGGAGTAAAAATTTTTGCTCATACATTGTGGGAAATATGGAAAGAAAGGAATAAAGCTGTCCTAGAGCATTGCAATTTTCAGCCCTCAAATGTGCTTAAAAGGGTTAATGCTGGTCTGATGGTACAGTGTCAGCAAGCAACTGTACATAGGAGAACTTCCAATACTGTGCAAGGAGAGAAATGTGGGTACAAGGAGGAAGGTTGGTAGGTGGTGGTGGACGCATCTTGGCAAGTAAGGGGAAAGGCTGGAGGAGCTTACATTATTTATCATAAAGGAGTGTTACATAAGGTGGGGCTAACTCACTTCAATTTACATGACCCGTTCCATGCAGAGGCTATATCTATGAAGGAGGCAGTAACATGTTTCTATGAGGATATGCATATGCCAGTACAAACTGAAGTTCAATTTTTTGGAGATTGTTTGAATCTAGTAAAGGCAGTTGAGCAAGAAGAAGTTATGGATATACCTTCATGGAGAGCAGCAGAAACAATTGAAGATCTTATTAATTTTCTGAGAAATACCAATGATCGAGGGGTATTGCAACATGTCAAAAGAGAGGCCGTGTACCAGGCGCATTGTCTGGCAAATTTGGCAAGAACCAATTCCATTAACTACAAGGGCCAGCCACATATGGTGTTTCAGCAACAGTGTAGGATCAGCCCAATCATAGATGACAATTTTTTCCAATGTGTGCAGGAGGCACCTCCTTAGATTTTATTTTCTTTTGTCTCTGGTGCTCTTTTAGATTAATAGGTTGGTCAATCTCAGTCTTTTTCTTTTTTTTTTATTAGGTTGCAGTTTGTTTCTGAGTTACTGTTACGATGGGGTTTTTTTCTTTGTTTTCTCATTTACTGGTTTCGTAGTGGGTTTTTTCTTTCTTTTCTCAGTTAGAGCACCAGTTATGTACCGCACACATGTACCTTTATTTTTATTTCAAAGTCAGCCTATGGGCAATTATCAAAAAAAAAAAAGGTAACACTTAAGTCTTAAATGGACTGCCACTACCAGCTTCGAAATTTCCGAATTTAGGCCTACGTATTTTGGGTCCTTAATTGGTTAGGTTAAAGAAAAAGCCGAAAAGGAGAGGGAAAGGTATTTTGGGTCCTACACGGCTCCCGTAATAATTGCTCCTTTGTAGAATATAAGCATACCGTTCTTTTCTTTTTTTTTTTTGTCCTTTTATTTATTTATTTTTTTTATTTGTGTGTGTGTGTGTGTGTGTGTGTGTGTGTGTGGGGGGGGGGGGGGGGGGGGGGGGGGGGGGGGTGGTCTTCAGTAAGCATACAGCTGATAGATTGTATGCTTTACTATATACTGACCTATACGGCCTAAATAAACTAGAGCACCAGAAAGCTACATCAATGCCTACCTTTTTATAGAAGCAAATGATCAAGGGAATATTCTGTATAGTGAAGGGTGGCTTTAATTTTCTATCATGAGGAAAAGTTAATTGTCCAGATACGTAACGCAAAAACATCATTAAAGTTAGATATTTTTCCGGTGGGCTCCCAACGACAGAACAATTTTGAATAAATGGTTATAATTAAAGACAGAAATTAACAATTAAAGAATAGTATTTGATATTGCGATTAAAGAGAATTATGTTTTAGTGACGAATGCAATTTAAAATTTAATTGAATTTTTTTTTGATATTGAAATTTAATACTAACGGGCATATTTTATCTACAAAAAACTAATAATTATCACATACGTATTTAACTATTTGAGCTGCTATCTTATACGGCATCTTTGTTTACTTTAATTTATGAGCTTACTTGCAATTGGGATGGACTGATCTCAAATCCGATGTATTTTTCTTGGCTGGTCATGGTCGGATCACGTGGGAACAAGTCTAGCAGGAATAAACCCGAAGAATAATTCGACCGGATAAAGAGGATTATCTAAAAAATGTAAGGATTAGTTTCTTGCACCAACTTTTCTGTGTTTCTATGTGTTGCGAGGTAATTTTTTTTTTTTCTTTTTAAAAAAAAAGATGTTGGGATGTCTCAGATAATTGCGATGTGTGTAAGTGTAATCAAGAATCTTTTGGGACATTTTTTTTTTTCAATGCAATTCTCATCGCAGATCATGGCAGTAGTGCTTGGCCAAGTTTGATGTTATTTCTCAGATTAGTAGTTTGTATGAGTTAGGATATATTTCTTTGAATAATGATAAAGATAAGATGATTGTTTTTCAATTGATTTGTGCTGCAATGATTTGGAATTGTTGGTTAACATAGGAATGATATTTGTTTTAAAGGGAGTAAATGTAAAACTTTGAGACATTTGGGGTTAAAGATACTTTCTTTCTTGAATTATTGGGCAAGTTTGTGGAATGAAAAGATCAAAGATATGATGAACGATGTGATGCATGTCTTAGAAGATTTGCCAGCACAATTGACCTGTGATGATTTGGTAGTGCCATGAAGAGTTTGCTGCTGCATTTTTCTTTGTGTCGTTGTTTCAATTTCTTTGTGTCGTTGCTGCTGCATTTTTATGTTGGTTTCTTGCGTTTATACTCTTTATGTTTTGTGTTCTAATAGTATTGGATTTGGCTTGTAAGTATCTTAGCTGGTTAGATTGTTTGCTTTAAGAGTGTTCTTATGTGTAAAATATTTGGACTTTTTCGTTTTGTTAATAAAATGAAAAGAGGTGGCAGCATCCTCACTTGTTTAGCAAAAAAAAAAAAAAAAAAAAAAAAAAAAAAAAAAAAAAAAAAAAAAATTTACAATACAGTTGTCAGTTTTTAAGATTTTATGTAGCAGTGGACAATTTGTGGCTGGTAATTTATGTCGGATAATTATTTCTACTCGCTACACATATAGATACAAAATATTGTTACGCAAGAATAACATCCTGACATGCTCCAAATTTCAGAGTTCAGACCACCGAAATTTTTTTAAACAGCAAAAATTAACCTAAGTTTTTTAAACAGAGCATAGCTTGTAATTTTTTTTTAACAATGGCATAACTCGTACGTCTTTCTGAACGGCGTACAACTCCAGAGACTGTACGCCCTTTTAAAGAGCGTACAAGAGGGAAAACGACAGAAATCAGACGCCTGCTCAGATCCTGTCCTGGCGCGTGGTCTGTTTTGGTCTGTTTTTGCTGCGGTAGAGAGAGAGAGTTAAGGTGAGAGATAGAGAGAGAGAGAGAGTAAATAAGGATCATCTCTTGGCTCCGCATTGTATTTTTATCAGACGGTTTTGAATCATCAATTTTATTGAAGCACTTCTATTATGAATGCACGCACATACTATACATGAGTATATTTATTGTTTAATTGAAAATTTGTTGATCTAACCACGTGCAACATAATAAATAAATATTTGTTGCAACTTTTGACTCTCATATATAGTTTCTCGTATTTTTAAAAAAGATGTATACAATTTCTTCAAAATATATATTAAGACAATGTTAAAAATTCTGCTGAATACTTGACTATATATTAAGAGGGGAAAAAATCCTAATTTATTTATTGATAATTCTTTTGGTCAATACCAAATAATACTCGTATATGATTATTCTGAAAGCTCAAATTAATATTTTTACGGTCGACACCAATATCAAATTTAATTGATTGTTGAATATTACATATTGATTTCATATTTAGATTTCCAAAGCAAATTTTGAGTGAAAAATAATACGGATTTTGCAATACATGTATGCATTTTCTTGCAAAATCCACAGTAATTTAATAACCGACGTCCTATTCCCTTCAATAACAAAGTAAATGAACAAAAGAAATTTGAAATACACTTTTAGATTATTGATCTCATTGGATATCTATCTGGTACCTTTTGGCCATCAACTGGATACAATTATTTAAGTTATATAAAAAAGAATGAAATAGTAGGTGTATAGTAGTGTCTCCCACTCTCCCTAAATAGATAAAAAAACTCTTTGAGAGAGAATTACTTGAATTAATTGTGGCATGAGAGAGAATCGCTTGAACAGCTCTGGGCTCCACCTGTATCAACCAAAAGAAATGATATGATGCAACTTGCAACTGCTGCTCTATATAGACTATAGGGTTTTTGGATATGATACAACTGCTGGGCTCCACCTGATGAGAAGTACCATGTACTCTCTCTCTCTCCGCACAGAAAACCAAAAAAAACAGAAAATTAAGAGATGCGTTAATTTTTTGTCTCTTTCCCCCTTGTACGCTGTTCATAAGGGCGTACAAGAGATGCATTAATTTTTTCTTTCTGCAGCGAAGTCAGACCACGCGCCAGAGAATTATTTTCTGTCGTTTTCCTTCTTTTACGCCCCTTTAAAGGGCGTACGAGCTATGCCATTGTTAAAAAAAAAATTACAAGCTATGCTATGTTTAAAAAACTTAGGTTAATTTTTGCTGTTTAAAAAAATTTCGGTTCAGACCATGAGTTAATTTACGTGGGCCCCACGCGCTTTGTGGAAAAACCGAAAACGCACTCCTCTCTGTTTTTTTTTTTTTTTTTCAACCTTCCAGGAAGCCCAATGTATTGCTTTTCAGTCCTAAATAAAAATAAATAAAAAAACGCGTGGACCGAACTTTTTGAAAAAGCTATAATTTTGACAAGTCTCCGGCTCTCCGCTATTTGTTCTCAAGTTAAAATATTGGCAGTTTGTAGGGCCTGGATTACTTTTTCTTTTTTTTTTCTGAATTTGCAAGTGGATCAAGTACTAATTGTGAAGTAAGCGTGCAATATATAACGACTAGCATAATAAGTTGGTATGTTATTTTATGAAAAAAAAATGATAGAAAAGCTTTAATTTACTGATATTTTATATGCACTATAATTAACGTAATTCTATATTTACAACACAGTTTTTATTACAACACTGCATTATGGAAAACTTAATACGCAACTTTGATGTACAAGTCCATAGCATTCATTAAGCTGAATAAGAGCATTGTTGATCGAACTTTCAAGTAGCATTGAACAATTAATCTATAATAATATAGTTCTAACTGTAGTGTACACATTATATGATCATCTGACATATAGCTTTGCTATTTGTGCATGATTTTCAGGAAAAGAGTTAATAATTTATGTGACTAAAGTCAATTAATGAATAGGCGCTGGATCATTTTTAGGTGTTGTACTTTAAGACATTAGTGCTCCCTTTCAATCTTTATAAAGCTACTTTAAATTTAAGGCCCTTATAGAGTCATAAATTAATCTATCCGTTTCTACTTCCAAGTAACTCTGAGTATACCTACTCTTGCCATTGTTCGTAACCTCAATTAATGAGCAAGTTCACCTTACTCAGGTCAAGAGCGGTCAGCGAACCGTGCTCACCAGTCAACTCCAACATATTATTTTTTGAAACAAATGCTCCAAATATTAGCTCACTCCGTTAATATAAGTATGCATAAACCTTAGATCAGTGATGCAAGACCAACTCAAAGCTCAAAAATCACCCAATACTTCAATTCACCAACTCAAAGCTCATCAGTCAATTTAAGAAAACCAAAAAACCCACATCAAACTTGCCAGCAATATCTATTATGGAATAACTTTCGCTAATTCCATCCTACTCGCTATCTAGAAAACCAAATACCCCGATCGAATCTAGCTTTTTCGACATCGCCCCCAAATCCAAGTTTAAACTGCAAATGGCTGCTGCATGATTACGAAGAAGACAAACAAAGCCAAGAAATACAAAAGTTGTAGTAGCCATGGATAAAAATCTGAAAAGTTCCTGCACCAGTGAACTCGGAGCTGAGGTCCTCATGGTTATCACCTCTTTCATAATTGCAACTATTGTATTATATATTGTACTTCAAGAGATAGTACTTGGTGCTCGATTTAGAAGTCATAGACAAAAATTAAGTGACAAAGATGCGGGCATTTTACTATCTATGGCTTATGCCCTTTTCCTCCCGCTTATGTCCTACATGTTCTCAAAAACCAAGCAAAATGACACAGGAAGAGCTCAAGTAATTCTTGTTTGGATGGTGTTCATTGAGGTCATTCGGGTGCGTGCTGGTGATTCCATGTGGGAACTACGAAAGTCCGCTGAGCAATTGGTGCGGTTACTCTGGGTGGGCTTCCTTGTCTATGGCTATACACCTTTACATGGGCTTAGGATGAGTCTCTTCATCCTCTGCACTGTCACTTTTACCTATGAAGTCATGAAGGGCATAGCTTTCTACATAGCCAAGGACTCGTATTTAATAGGAAGGAACCCGAAGCTCATACACGGTTACGTGAAAAGAGTAATGCTTCAAGATGATCTCAGGACCACACCCCTGAGCAGTTGTGACTACATTGTCATGGGTGAGGAAAAGCATGAGATAGCCCTTTGCGAGAATGGTTATGTCCTTGGTGACAAAAAGTCGAATTCAGAAGGAAAGATTACGATTGGAAAAGTTTTCCAATTCAAATCCTGTGAAGATGAAGCATCTCCTTTGCAAAGTACCCGTTTGCGCGACACTTGCCTATCATTTGCCTTGGCAAAAATGTTAAGGCGAAGGTTTGTCAATCTCCCTTTAGATGAAGCTGGAAACAGCAAAGCCCTAGAATTTGTACAAGAAGGGTTAATTAACTACATTGGCAGCAATAAAGATATTCACATCCAAGAAAGCAATGGAGAAACTAACCCAATTGAGAGGGTATTTGGCATTATACAAAATGAGCTCAAGTTCGTCTCAGAATTTTTGCATAACAAGGTACCACCTTTTATTTATTTTCGCTGGCATATACTAATGGATTATTTATTTGGACATATCATCACGCTGGATACTTTGTACATTATCTGTACATTATTAATTGATAAAAGGAATTATATATGGCTAGTCCTTACAGCGCCAGATGCATACGATCATTGTTTTGTTCACATTTTTAGACATGGTGCCATCATAGCGAAAATATTCTCTTATCTTGACCAAGCCATCTCAATCCTACTGGCTGTAGCATGCATCTATAACCAATACAAGGGGTGCAATTTTTCATTGCTAACTTCCAGGTGGACGCAAATTCAACTTGTTAAACAGTATCTTGAAAACCCTGCCAAATGGAGTAAGATAGCAACATTATCTAAATGGCGCAAAATGTTCCATGGACAAACTGTAATAAATAATCTGTTCAATAAGAAGTCGTATGCAAAGAATATTGAGCAACTGAAAATTCGCTACTCAATTTTTGATACCAAAGCTGAGACTATTTTTTGCATAAATGTCCATGGGACATTTCTTGCACACCATTTAAATTGCGTCAGAAGAAAAATCGGAAGAGCATTACCAACATATTTTCACAGTACTAATGTAAAAGAATGTATACTGAGCACTTTGAAAGACAAATTGGAGAGGGGTGGCCAATTCACCAACGGATTAATTGCACTGCAACGCCATGGAATGTGGGAGCATCTGAATCCGATTTACCGGCCTAGTGAGGGTACAACAGAGGCCATTCTTATTTGGCACATAGCTACAACCCTGTTTCACCACCAAGAACCCCCAACTCGACAAAGCAATGATCCTTTCAAGGAGCGAGATGTGGCCTTAGCGTTGTCCAGCTATTGTCACTATCTAGTAGAGTCTCTTCCAGTGCTATTACTAGATGAGGTTGAGTGGACTGAAAAATTGTATGAAGGTGTGAGAGAAGAGATTTTTGCCATTGATCGTTCTTCTGGACAGGAACCAACCAGAAAGGATCGTTGCAACTATGTAATGGGTGAGGAAGTTACTTGGGATGAAAATTCAGTACTTGGGACTGGTGCCAAGCTAGCTAAAAAGCTAGTGGAACTCGCTGACCCATCCAATGATGTGGAGGGTCAGGCTGACAAGGGAATACAAGTGTGGACAATGTTGTGTGAGTTTTGGGCGGAGATATTATTATTCAACGCTGCATCTGACAATGCGAAAATTCATGAGGAGATTTTAGAACAGGAAGAGTTGATCACACAATTATGGGCACTGCTTACACATGCTGGCATTCTTACTGGGTCCCAACACATCCAGCCTCCAAATCGTCGAACCGAGAATAATGAGGTTACTGGAGTTGTGACTGACACCCATCATCCCAATCATGGAAGCGTGAGTAATGAGATTACTGAAGTGTGATTGATTGATTTTATCTTCATCATTTATTTGTGCTACTTATTTTTCAGTATATCCATAAGTTGTTTGTGTTGGGTGCTTTTCTTCATATACTCTTTTGTGTTAAAAAATAAGTTGTTTCTGTTGTGTGCTTAATTATTTATATATTCGACTTCTTAGTATGTAGTTGCTCGACTGTATTAGTTGTATGTATACCATCTTATATTTTTGGGACATGAATAGGGTGCTTATGTTTGAACTATCTGTGTCAATTGTTCCATCTATTCATTTAATTCTCTGTCTTGAGTTTCATCTTCATTTAACAGCGATTGCACTCCGTAAAAAAATAAATTTGAAAAGCAAACATTCGTACAAGGTTACTTCAACTCTGTATATCAAGATTCATACTGTATTTCTTTGCTTGATGATCTTGAATTCAGTCTAGAAATAATCATCTTCCGTATTGAATCCCATACTCTTAAAATAGAATCTCCATGGAAGCTTTATCTTTTTCTTTTGTTGATTACTCAACACTGATAGAGTCATAGAGATGCTATGTGAGCAGAGCTCTAAGGTCATCTCTTTCGGTCTCTCTTCTGGTCTAAGAAAAATGTGAGCTTAACTCTATCATCAGTTAGGTCACACTTTACTCATTCTGTTAGCTAAGTTTTGGCTGAGCCCGCTAATGCATTAGACTGAGGTTACTTGATTTAATGAACGCTTGGACTTAGATTGAAGTTGCTTATTTTTGTTAAATCAAGATCATATAGATTAATTCTGTTTGGTTCGCATCAAGTATAATTCATTTGGCATTGGCAATTGAACAAAAAAAAAATAAAAAAAAAGAAGCTGTTACGCTCATTGCCAAAAGCAATAAAATGGGCATTTAAGTTTTATGGGATAGAAATGGATTGAATTTAGTAATGTTCGGTAATGTTCATTGACTATGACTATTTTACCCTTCTGACCCTCTTGTATATTCTGTGTTTCTGATTGGATTGCTCAAAAGAAGTGCTTCTGTGATACGTTGATACTAATGTAACGCGTAAGATAAGTTATAAGAAGTGCTTTGATACATGGATTGCTCTATGTAGATTAGATCAAATTGGGATGGAATTTATGGGAAGTGAGATCAGTACGTGGCTAAGACGTTTAAAATCAAGCAAAGTACCGGTTGGTACCAATTTGTATTTAAGGAGAGTGGCTTGACCTCGATGATTAATCTCTCTTGAATTCTAGAAACATATTCTAGAAAGATTCGTAGAATTCGAAGAGCTTTTTCTGTAAGAAGTAATGTACTCGGAAACATATATATACAAAAACTCCATTCAGTAGGAAACCATCCAATTAGTTTAAACTTTAAACATGCGATGAATGTACTGACTACTGAGAGATAGAGACTACAGAGAAATTGAAGCCCAATAGAGCCCACAAAGACGTTGAAGCCCATAATTTTCTCCTCCTTTATCTAAAAGAAAACTGTAACACTTAAATGGATTGTGCTTTGAATTACCGAATTTGGGCCTATGTATTTCGGATCCTTGATTGTATACATGATTTCGGTTACTACTAACTAGGTTAAATAAAAAAAAAAAAAGGAGAGAGAGAATGTTGAGTCGACCCAATCTGTTGAAACATGTAAATAGCGAACAATGATGTGGACCATTACTGCTATGCTCTTTGAAACAAAACCTTCATTTTCTTGAACTATTTAATTATTTTTTGCACTAATAGTAAAAGATGATACGGTACAAGATTATGTCTGAATAATATATATATTCCCAATCTAGATAGCGGCTATATCTAGAAAATAATAATGGTTGTATTAAATTGTAGCTAGAATTGAAACATCTTACCATGAACAGATAAAAAATGGAATAATGTCACCAACTCTTTTTTTCCCCCCTTTTTCCCACATGAAGTGCTTAACAATAGGCGTCTTGTGTTGAATATCAAATTTTCTTAACATTAATTTTGTTGTTTTATAAAGGTTTGGTAATATTTCACTGTTGATATTCATTTTACATGATATGTATTTGAGTTGTATATAAAAAGAGTTGACTCTTTTCACAAATGTACAGATTAAAGGATAGTATAGCAATAAACTTCCTTCTCATTTTAAAGTTTCTGTCATATCAAATTTCACGAATGGGATGCAGTCAAATACATTTCTCTATCTATAAGCTTACATAGTAGAAGTTATTACCATTAGCACTATCTTGAATAGCACAAAATTAACACTTCTGGACATCATTCAGGTTAGCACCATTTCAAAATTATATACAGTGACGGAGCTAGAGATTTCTAAAATGGGGTTCAAAAAATTTTCAATATTCATGGATTTATAATATACTAGTGCTATTTTCGCGCGTTGCACGACCTCATTATTATTGGGTCGATAAAGACAATGGACGTACGAATGGGAACAATAATATTTGAGCATTGTTGTCAACAATTCCAACCAGAAAGAGTGATATATGGTTTTGTTTCAGCATTTTTATATATAGTTGGTTCGTGGTATTTGAAATATAAATTTACATTGTAGATTGAGGCTTGGATAAGATGAGTGTCTGATAAGGTAGAGCGTTTTTACGATTGTCACAGTTAAGGTCCATGAAAATCCTTAAAGGTAATTAAAGGCCAATTATGAATGTTTTTTAGTGTAGATCCTTTTTTACGAATGTCATAGATATGTCCTATCAAATCTTTATAAGTGTCACAATATCAGAAAAAAGTTTCATAAATGTACAACAAAATTTTACTTGAAGAAGAAAACACATATATCTATTCAATCTCTTTTCGAGCTTATAGCATCTCACTCAGAGCATGTGTGTTAAGTATATGACTATAACCTTGAGATGAAAATATTATGTACTGAAATAAGCAAACCACAAAGGTCAGGTGATGACAGCAGAGAAAATATAAATATAAAATTTCAGAAACAGAAATTAAAGTATTTAGAGGCAATTTAATGGTCTAAGCGTATCCATCAAAGAGCCATGCACTCATAACTCAACACATATAGATCCGTAAATCAAACCAAACTAAAAATCATACCCAAACAGAGTTATTGGTGCTATATCAGTTCTGTAAAGATAGGTTTACATGACCGAAGCATACAAATTGGTTTATTGATAATATAAATTGGTTTATTCATAATGAAAAGGAAAGAAAAAAGGGGAAGCATAGATCAAATTAAAGCATGGCCACCTCCCCCTTGATTATATCCTCCATATTCCAAATTCTTCACGCGTAGCTACGAAAAAAAAAACTAATTAACCAAATTTAAAGGAAAATTAAACAGTACTGAAATCAAGCATACATATTGGTTTAGCTTATGGTGAAAATTGAACAGTACAGAAAATTAAACTAATTAAATCATTAACTGCAAAAAATTAAGCAAAAGAAAAGACAAAAGACAAAAGCACCAAATGCATCACCTCATGATTTGGCAGTGCTTTGAGCGACTGGAACAGTGCTTGAATTAGCTTGTGGTGTGTCAGAGACGCCTGAACTGCCATATAAAGGATCCATTAATTAATATATGTGATACTTTTCATAATAATTTGTAATAATTTTATGTGACAGAAATAACTAATAGAATGAACATGTCAGTCTTTTTCAACCTTAAATTGCAATGCATAAATCTTCCAGAAATGCCCTTAGTACTCAGACATCATAAGGGAAAAAGAAGGCTGCACAAAATTTTTTGAAGATCTGTCAGTAAAAATACTCCCATTGGCTTGCACTATGATATATATAAAAATACTGAAATCAAGCATACATATTAGCATGCATATTTTAAATTGATAATTTTATATTAATTTGAGGATAAATCTTAGAGCCCTCAAATATCAATAAAAATTTGAAAAACATCTGATATATATAATGATTTTTGTATATGTGCATGCATGCCATATACATATAATAAAATTATTTACATTTACCAATAATTAAACCTCTTTATCTTTCTCCTCTCTGCTGACATGCAATATTAAACAACAGACTGAACTGACTGTTGAAGGTCTGAGCATAATTTCTTATCCTAAAGTGACAAAGGATGAGAAACTGCCAATAACTTTTTTACTGTCAAAAGCCACAATAAACCAAACAAAAAATATTAACAGGATATAAGATAATTGAGAACTTCATAATTAGAAGATGAACAATGGGCATATTGAAATCGAGAAAATAAATGTCGAATTCCATATTGACCTAGGCCAAATATGCAACTTACTCATCCAATTTGGATGCTTTTATACTTATATAAGAAAGAAAGAGGCACACTATATTTTGCACTCACCAAGGATAATATATTACCAGAGAGGATTTAAGAGGTAACACATCGAAACTTAAATTGCCTATAAAAATGAAGCCTTTTACATTGAAGTTGAAAAATGGATCGTAATAAAAACCTATTTCCTTTGTTCGAATGCCCACTGTGCATCGTTGTCCATCTCCTTCCCTTAGTTTCTGTCAAGATAATCCTACAACAATCACATATAATTACAATTTCATTTTTAGCATGAGGTGATCGACAAAGTGTACATATTAAAACCCGACAACATATAAAGAAATGCACCCATGAATATTCTGACAGAAACTTAAAAATATTAACAAAACTAGCAAAAGATGCCCTCAAGATGTGGGCAAATAAGAAAATAAATATTGATATTATTTTTGTTTCATATTTATAGACAATAAAGATATGGTAAAATCAATAATTTATTAGTCATTCCTTTTAAATAAATAGCTAATTTGGTAGTAACTTAATCTTTTCTAATAAAAAATCTTGACCTTTTAATTTAAAATTAAGATCTAGACCACTGATCAAATCAAATTACACAAATCAATGGTCCATAATTGATATAAGAATTGTTTACACCCTTTTATATGGCATGTTTACTCCTTTTATATGAAATGTTTACTCTTTTTGTTAGGTGCATTTATAAGTAGTAGAGATAAAAAAAAAAATAGATAGAATCAGAACATGAATTTTCCCAGAGGTGCAAAATATAAAAAACGCCCAAACAAATTAACAATTTTTAAATACATGGAAATCGGGTAGAGCTCAAGTGCTCAACACTTACTGATAATTTTGTCAAACACTTGATATGTACAGATCGTAATTCAAATGCTATCCTTGTTTCATTAATGGTTCTTCTCATAAACATGTCATTTCTTCTCTTACATAAACTGAAAAGCAACAAAATAATTTTAGCTAGGAAGTTGTTAGTATGTCAAGAAATTAAGGGAATTTTAAGGATTTAAATGTAGCATGCTAAATAGATTATACATTCAAACCAGGTGAAGGTGCTTACTTGGAAACGTAATCTCTTAGGCTCTTGAACTGATTAATAGTGCTGCTGCTTCCTAAAAGCACCAAGCACAGCTTCCAAACCTTCTGTGTCTACCGTACTGAGGTCAATGACTACTCATACGAAAGAAAATGAACAGATTACTCATCTATACTACAGCATTGCGAACCGAGATCTGAGGAGAAAAAATTAGGTTCAAGTATGACAAGATTAGAAAAATCATAGCAGCACAAATTTTCAAGTTTAAGTTCAATATGTGCATAATAGTAAAAAGAGTACCAGTCTGGTCACTTCTTGGATGAAGACCCAAAATAACATAAGCCTCAACTATGTCCATGAATAACCTGAGCATTCGACAAACAAAATGATTAGATATTGTTCAAGAAATATGAGATGCACTCTTATCATCAGTTCTTACCAAAAGGGACAAAAATTAAGCACTCAAAGTGCTTACCAGTAACGATACCGGGCACGAACAAAACCAGGTGGTTGGCCTCCAAACCCTTTTTATGCAACCTGACACCTGGTGGGTCAAGCATGGGACCTGCTATAACCTCAGTGACATACTTAAAAGTAAATTGTGAACAATCAAGAGACAAGTTTAGCTTACATATGAACATTCTTGGCTGGTAGCAAACCACCACCAAATTGTGAACCTTCTTGGTAACCAGTCCCAATTGAAAAACTAAAAATGGTTACAATTGGGTCATAAGATAGGCTAGTGTACCTCAATATCCATAGATGCATTTCATCGAGCACATGAGGACCCTAAACGGTTTAGCTTGATTTTGTATTCTGTGGTTTTCCATAGAAACTCTCCTGGACAAAGCTTCCATATCTGGCACAATCTAAATTGAATAGAAATTGAAATTACGAATTAGAAATTGCTAAAATCAAACCAGACATATGACAGAGAGCAATGATCAAAGATGCTTACACAGCTGAATGTCAGAGAATTTTCTGGACCTGGAAGAGGAACAGACTATCCTTGCTTAAGCAAGTTCTTGTACCCGATGATGCTCAAAGTGGAACTCGTTCAAAAGAGGAATAGACGATCTGCTCATTTTCTCAATCAGAGTCTTCAGCTTAGATCGGAGGTAGCCCGATTTGACGGGGAAAAGGAGCAGCGGCGAGTTCTCTCTCGCCTAAGACATCGTGGAGAGAGAGAGATGATGAGAATAGAAGCGAAAGGAGAGAGAGGGGTGGGGAGAGATGGGATGCAAAGAGACTCGCTGCCATGTGCACAGGAAGGAAGCCGACAGAGCTGGTAACCGAAATAGTGAGTGGGGGATGGGGAGGTGTACAGAGGTGACGATGGAGAGCAGTACGGAGAGTGAGAACGAAGAAAGGGAGTGGAAAAAGGGACTGCTTTCTTCGCTTTTTGGCGCAGAGACAGGCGGACCCATCAGACGGCTGAGATGAACCAAGCGCATCGGACGGACAGGATCAAAGAACTGTGCTAACCACAGTTAAAGCGGCCCTCACGTGCAGCGTACGCCGGCCGAAATGAATATAGTATTAATTTTGATGGATTTAACCAATAAAATAGTGTATAAATTTAATGGGGTTCAAACTAGTACATCCATACAATTTTTCATCATAAAAGTTCATTTTTCTTATATGTCAGGTAGCAAAAAAAAAGTTTTGAATGGGGTCAATTGACTCCCTCCCTTCCATGTTTCTCCGCCACTGATTATACAATACAAACTACAGTTTACTATTCTGAATAGTACAAAATTAACATTTTTAGACATAATTCAGATTAGCATTTTTTTTTGCATACTAATCCGAATTTTATTATTGTTTAATTATTTGTACTGATCCAAATATTGTTATTTTTATTTTCTTTTTTTTTTTACGACTCAAACATACCTGCTCCTAGAATAAGTGCTCTTTTGTAGAATGTAACCATACAGTTTGATATAGACCTATACGGCCTAAATAAATTAAAGCAACAGAAAGATACATCAATGTCTGCACCTTTTTAGGAATAAATGATGAAGAGAATATTCTGAGCAGTCATGGGTGTTTTTTTTATTTCTATCACGAGGAAAAGTTAATTTTCCAGAACACGTAATAAAAAAAAATCATCATTTAAAAGTTACATAGATACTTTTACCATGAGACGAAAACTCGCGATCGAACGTGTTGCGTAAAAATGTAACCTAATGTTTCTTTAAAATAAATGGTTAAGATTTATAATTAAAGACTAAAATTTAAATTAAAATCAGCCTTGCTATAGTATACTTAACTATATACAATTATACATATGACATAAAGACATACGTAGATCTTTTTTTTAAGATAAATTGGAAGTCAGGCTTCTCAACTTATAGCTCCTAATTATAGGGCATTTATGTTTGTTTGAGAGTTAAAATCCGATTTGTTTTACTTTAATATAATTGACAAAAGTAAAATGTCTAGAAGTAACAAGAATAAATACATATATGAGCTCAGTTACACTGGGATGAAGATGAACTAACCTTTGGGCTCGTTTGGAACACATGGGATTAGGCTAATCCCAGGAATAGCCTATTCCGGGACTAAATTTTTCATCCAAACACAATTACCAATTTCAGGATTAGCTAATTCCAGGACTAACACAATTTCCAACAACACTCTTCCCAACAACACTTTTCTCTCTACTTTTCACACTTCCCAATACTATTCCTAAACTCACCATCCAAACAACATTCTTAGTCCCGGAATAGTACTCTTCCTACTATTCTCGTGAATAGCGTTTTTCCTCAAATTTAGTCCCGGATTAGCTATTCCTAGCCTAATCCCAACCCATCCAAACGAGCCCTTTAGTCCTATTTTTATTGGCTGGTCACGGTTGGATCATGCGGGAACAAGTCTAGCAAGAATAAACCCGCAGAATAATTCGACCGGATAAAGCGGATTATCTCACAAATATGTAAGGATTGGTTTCTCGCACCAATTTCTCTGTGTAACTTTGTGTTGCGAGTTATTACTAGATGTTATACACATATTTTAAAATGTGATTTGTACAATTTAACGGTTATGTGATGATTCATGATAAAATGGTTCATGATAAAATGGTGATAAAACGTTTGTACAGTCCTAAACAGTTATGTATCATGACTAAAAAAGATAGATACTTCAGTTTAATTAGTGATAAAACAGAGTATTTTACTGGCAGTACCTGACCATAAGCCCGGTTAGTAAATGGATGTCGGCTGTTTGGCTCTCATTAAAGTTTAACAGGTGCTTAACACACAAATAAAGTGAAGGTGTTTGGTCGCATGCTGTTGTAAGAGATGCCGAGGCATTCGTCGGAGTTTGGGCAGTAACAGAGATGGACAGAGAAAGAAAAACAACAAGATAAAAGACAGAGGCCATGGCCATTATTCTGTTTTCCCTTTTCTAAATTTTTGTTGTTATCAAATGGAGAGGTAAAACTACAAACCTAGGCTGTGATGATAAACATAAAAAGCTCCTTGATTTGCGAAAACTGAGAGTTAGGTTCTTACATGATTTGCGAAAACTGTGATGATAAACATAAATAGCTCCTTGGTGCAAACTGTGATGATTTGCTGGTTTTGAAAAGAAGGCACAAACTGTTCGAATGTATGGAGATTATGACAGGATTATGCTAAATTGTGAATATGACGCCATTATAATTTGGGATTAAGATTTTAGATAGCTCTTATATCACAACTAATATTATGACGTTCTCGTATCTTTTCTAATAACACTGCTGTTCATAAGACAATGCTTTTCTTAAATATACATAATTTTCGATTATATGGCCTATTATATATTATTCTAACCAATTGAATATTTTTTCAATAATTTAAATTTGTTTCGCATTCTTAAATAAGCGAGGCATTGATTAAATAACTATAGTGTGACTGTGTGACATTGTTTAGCTCGGTAGGGGGGTACACATGAGTAGGATCAAATGTCAAAGTCCCATCCATGAGATTTCATTGTTGTGGTCCTTGTGGAGGCCGGTGTGGAATTCTTAGTTATTTACCGAAATAAAAAAAAATAAAAAAATAAAAAACATAACTGTCGATTGCCGAACATAGATTGGAATATAAACCCATTCGGCCATGCCTCTGAAATTCCCATCAAAATCCAAAACGATGGTGGGCATCCAAACAGGCCCAAAAAGTCTACTTCACAGCGAGGTAACGCTTTACACTTAAGTCTTAAATGGACTACCAGCTTCGAAATTTCCGAATTTAGGCCTTTGTATTTTGGGTCCTTAATTGTATACAACATTTTGTTGGTTAAAGAAAAGGCCGAAAAGGATATAACTATACGGCTCTTTGGGTCCTATACGGCTCGCATAATAATTGCTCCTTCGTAGAATATAACTATACAATCATACAGTTTTTTTCTTCTTCTTTTTTTCTTTTGTTTTTTCTTTTTTTTTGGGCTCCAGTAACAGTAAGCATACAGCTGATAGATTGTACGATGCTTTAAGCAGTCGTATTACTATATACATCACTATATGGGCATACGGCCTAAATAAATTAGAGCAGCGAAAAGCTACATCAATGCCTACCTTTTATAGAAGCAAATGATCAATGGAATATTCTGTATATTCAAGGGTTGTTTTAATTTTTTCTTCAAAAAAAAAGGGTTGTTTTAATTTTCTATCATGACTCGTGAGGAAAAGTTAATTGTCCAGATACGTAACATAAAAACATCATTAAAAGTTCGCAGATATTTTTCCGGTGGGTCCCCAACGACAGAACATTTTTTGTAAAAGTTTAATCTAAAGTTCTTTGAATAAATGGTTAGTATTTATAATCAAAGACTGAAATTAATAATTAAAAAATAGTATTTAATTTTGTGATTAAAGAGAATTATTTTTTAGTGAGGAGTACAATTTAAAATTTAATTGAAAATTAATTTGTGGATGTTGAAATTCAATACTAACGGTCATCTTTTATCTACAAAAAAAAAAACTAATAATTATCACATACGTATTTAACTATTTGAGTTGCTATCTTATACGGCATCTTTGTTTACTTCAATATATGAGCTTGCTTGCAATTGGGATGGACTGATCTCAAATTCGATGTATTTTTCTTGGCTGGTCCTGGTCGGATCACGCGGGAACAAGTCCGGCAGGAATAAACCCGAAGAATAATTCGACCGGATAAAGCGGATTATCTAAAAACTAAGGATTAGTTTCTTGCACCAATTTCTCTGTGTTACTTTGTGTTGCGAGTTATTACTATTTTTATATCGGCGTTCCTCAAGGTGAATTAGTCGGATATTAAGTAAGTGAATTCCTAATTTTCTATAAATTTAACTAATAATCATAATAAAATTATTTTTTTGTACAATATATATGTCCAAAGTACTTCGTAATTTTAATTTTTAACGTAAAAGAGAAATTGAAGGGACTACCATTAATGTTCTTTGTGATAATAATTGTTAGAATTTAAGAACGAGCTGTCATTTCTAATCAAAATAAAGTTGTCATTATATAAATAATATTTTATTTACATATTCATGTTCTCGAAACAAGAATTTTTGCATACATTATTGTGAAAATTGCACAGGGCATAAAAGGCAAAAAAATTATTAGAATACATTTTTATTTTTTAGATGTGTTAAATTGCAGATACAATAAGAAGAAATGGGAAATAATATCTCTCTTATATAATATTTCTTTAAAAAATATTCAAATTTGATAGCTTAAAAATATGAAAAATAAATTCAAATTTCATTTTATGCCTATCCATGATGTGTTTCTACACTAAATAAATCTAAAATTAGTCGAAGATGCCTCATAGGATCTTCCACAGAAAATCGTGATTCTAAATTGTTTGAAGAATATTCTTCCCGCTATTCGTTTCTCTTTCCATTTCACTGACTCTCTTTCCTATTTACTTCATCCAACTACAAACAAAAGTAGCAAACAAACTTTTCCCCAAAAACATAGCGCGAACTCTTGGGCGAAAAAGAAAATACTCAATTTCTCCAAACCCACTTTAAACATCACAAATTTCACAAAATGAGGCACCTATTTCTTCTTTTAAGACCGGCTCATCGAAGGATCGCCCTTCCAAAGCCATTGGATTGCCCCTCTGGGTGTCATTACATGACCACATGGCCTGATCACGCTCCTTCCACGTGGCGCGAGTCGGCGACGATCACGGCTCGCACGGTTAAGTACATGTGTGGGGAGACTTTTGGGAAATGGCCGATTGGGGACATTGCATTTGGAATCAAATATCAAATGAAGCATCAGGTTAGAATTAGATCTATCTTTTGATAATTTTATTTGAGAATTCATTGAGTTGAGACCCACATGTGATGTTGATCATATTCACACACCAGATTATCTTATTTAAAACTGTAAATTTTCGGTATAAGATAAAGTTCTTAACTTAAGTGGTGGTTGATACCATTATTCATTGTACTTAATATAACTCATTTTGATTTTTATAACATGAAATTTTCTTAAAGTAGGAATTTTATAGTTTGTTTAATTGCTAACAGGCAAATTTTCATTATATTTAAAGAGCCTTGCAAAAAGATACATTTCTAGTAAAGTAAAAATGTAAAATAATTAAACACTAAAACTAAAAGTATAGAATTAAATTTAAAAAAAAAACAACTAAAAATATATCATAAGAAGTCTATCCAAACTAACAGCAATGGACTTTTTTTTTTTGGAGAAATTTTTATAATTTCTTTTCTTTTATAACGCCTTATATCCTGTCACCCAAAAACAATCCCATTTGCGGTCTAATTACTTTGACTTGTTTGTTTACTTTGTTGATGCTATATTTTAAACATACATAAAATGATTAATTTATCTGCTTTTGCTCTTCATTTAACAATTGCGAATTATCTGTTCTACAAATAACCAAAATTGACTATAAAGTTCAAAAATGCTGAATTATTGTTGATATTTGGAGTTTCAGGAAAAATGCAGGGTCTAATTTACAAAAAAGCCCAATATTGCTTTATTGATTTGCATCTTAGTGGAAGTTCTCCTCATTTTGTTTCAGGGTACAATTCAGCAGGATTATGCAGGAAAAGGTAGTTTACAGCTTAAAGGAGATGAAACAGTGTCTGAACTGATGTATCTTTTGAATTACCTGAGGCTCTGCTTTTATTTCTCGAAGAGACCATTTCCAGAATTTCTACAGTATGGTGGATACTGCCAAGACAATGTTCTCATTCAAAATTCAAAAGCAAGGGTTCGTAAGTGTGATCCTTCTTTTTCTTTGCATAAGTAAACTTAGCTGGGGCTACAATTTGATTTATCATTTTCTTTTCATATGTTTATCCTTCGTTAACAATGTCGTATTACTTGATAATAGCCTGCATTTTTGTGAAACCAGATTTTAATGTAATCTTAATATCATGCATACGGCCCATCCCCAGCCGTATGGAATCCAAATCGTGTACCACAGTTTACATGATCCAGCAGTAATATGACCTAATTCTACCATTGAGCATATGTCTGTCATAGAGTTCAAAACAAAATTTACCAGAACTGCCTGGAATCAGTTCTCATGGACACAAATGATACAGCATAATTATTTAAATATGAACTAACAGGTATTTTATTTGCTGGTACTAGTACTGCACCTCCAAGCTATTATTTGACAAATTACAGATGAGGTACTGTACCATACCAGATTTTTGCCGTTATAAATAGTACCAAACTGAACCTATGGTATAAATATTAATACTGCAATTGACCAGCAGAAAATAAAAAATCATAATAAAGTTAACTGGGTATAAAAGATTCAATTTTCCTTGCTATACAATTTATCAAGGCTGTACCTTTCGGTAACTTCATTTCTGCTTTTACTAATTTCAGCTTCTTAGACCAGCTTTTACAATAGTTTGTGATGAAAAATCTAGAAGCTTTCTCATAATAATAAGAGGTGCCACAAGTGCCCGAGACAGACTTACAGCCGCAACTAGTGGCGAGGTCCCCTTTCGGCACATGAATATTCAGAAGGGTGGCGTTGTAAATTTTGTGAAAGGCTATGCCCATTGCGGGATGGTTGCTGCGGCTCGCTGGATTGCTAAATATGCAGTTCCATGTCTAACTAAGGCAAAAAATCAGTTCCCAGATTACGAAATAAAGGTAAAGCTCGCAGTGGTTAGATTTATCTATGGATTAGTTATTCAATTGTTTTGTTTCACACAAATAGAAGAATACAATTATAATTTTTTGTAAGATAAAAGTACAATTATAATTTTGTATATTTGTACTAGTATGAGGTTATAGTATTTAACTTTTGCACTATTCAAACATGTTATTATTCATGTACTTTCAGAAAAAGAAATACTGTTGTCGTCATAAATAAGAAAATTTCTTTTCATTTTCTATTATTCTTTAGGTAATGGGGCATTCAATGGGAGCCGGAGTGGCTGCAATATTAACACATATACTTCGGGAGAGAAAGGAGTTTGCATCTTCTACTTGTCTCGCTTTTGCTCCAGGCAAGTTCGAGCTTCTGAATGTAAATGTTCCTTTTTACTCCATCCCATAATAGTAACTTTAAACTAAGAGCATGTTTTGTGAAAAAAATAATAATAATAACAATATAAAACATGCTCTACTGAAAGAAGACACATCCCTTACTAACTACATAATAGTAACTTTTTGAAGATAGCTTCGTAGATACCGGTTAGGTCAGGGCTGGATTTGGAAGAGGTATGTACTGGTATTGTTAGGAATCAGTATTATATTTTCTCTTTCGTTTGTTCCAGTTGATACTGGTATAGGTCTTTGGCTGGGGCTGGGGTTGAAGGACAGGACCAGTTCGGTACTAGTATAGTGACAAGCTATGTTAGAAGCTTGGTGTTAAATTTGTTTTGTCATGAAACTTTTGTAAACATTTTTTTATTATTAAATGGAAAATTGCCGGCACTTGTTGGCCCTCAAAAAAAGAACTATATAATAGTATTTTCGTTTTTATTTTGATGACAAGATCCTGTACAGTGAAGATATAGCATTTATGTCATAACTCAGAACACATGTTTGATGCATATTTGTCTGATTATATTTAGCTGCATGCATGACATGGGACTTAGCCGAGTCAGGACAAGAGTTCATCACCTCTCTTATAAATAGAAATGATGTGGTTCCGTCCTTCTCAAAAGTTTCAGCTGATAATCTTCGATCTGAGGTACTTCCGTAATAATTATTAAAAAGCTTGTTACAGACCTTTTAGTGTTGATTTTGAGCGAATAAATCCAGATGGATGGTATGAGGTTGACGTAAAAGTAAACATAGCACCCTACTTAATTTAGCTCTCTGTTTTATTACTTTCATGCTGAGCAACTCTGTTGACCAGGACTTGCTATCTGTGCTATTCTTGATATTAATTAGTTAAATATATTTGAGGCACAATGGCACAACAATTAAGTACCCTGCCGCTTTCTTTTAGAAAAGAAGAACCATTGACAAATGTGTTAGAAATTGTGAATTGAAAGAGGTTTAAAAGGATCTTCTAGTTAGTGATCTCAGTTAAAGCACTATCAGGATGGGTTTTCTTCTAATAAATAAGAAGTCCCTTGAAATGTTCTTCATGGACCTTTCTTTTATTTTCTTTTTGAAAATTTACCTTCAAAGTAATTTTAAATAAGATGGGGGACAATAGTTATTAGCAAATATTTATATTGATGTAATATAAGCTTTTGAAGTTCAAATTTGTTGGCCTTTTTAGCAGTTAAAATCCAATCCCCAAAAAAAAATAATGCACGTTGTTCTTTTTTACATTTCTTATTAAATTGACAGCTTGATTGTGTTTTTTTTTTTTTTTCTTTCTTTTGTAGGTGGTTGGATCGTCATGGCTTGATGATGTGGTGGGTCCAATACCTCTAAACAAACTCTTTAAAGCAATAAATCAGCACATGGCTTTCCTTCAATCTTGTCTAGTTTTCATGTCAAGTTCACGGCAGGAGGTCAGGGATGATGCTGACTTCGCACTGTGTCCCCAGCCTATCGTTTCTGAGGTATAGTGATTTATCGCCTCACCATAGCAGTCAGTTTCTACAAATGTTTTGTTTATCCTAATCCAACATCCCACATTGAATCCCAGGTTTAGTTATAAACAACATCAGCACTTAACAGTAGTTAGTGATGATGAAATGTTTTTAGAATAGCAGCACCAGTAATAAAGACAACAATTGATAATGGTGATTACAGGCCGATACTGAGATGGTACCGCATGAAAAACAGTAGTTTCTGTAGATCAGCAGGAATTGCAACTTGTACCACTCAAATGAAATATTATCTGTTGTTTATTTCGGAATAGGATTATTCTCATATTTTATTAAATATGAATGTGACAGGCAACAATCAGCTCCAACTCGACCTCCTCTCTCTCTGCCGCTGTAGACGAGCGTTTGCAGATTTCAAGTTCATTTAAAAACCCAATTCGAGAATTTAGTTCTCTATCATTCACTTCATCTCAAAAGAGACCGACAAATTTTACACCCAAAAGACCAATAAAATTTAATTCATATCCTTCCTCAAAAGAAAATAAGCAGTTATTCCCTCCAGGGAGAATTATTCACATGGTGTCCCTGCCTGATTTGGGCAGCAAGGAGTCGATTAGAGTTTATGAAAACCCGAGGAGTTTGTATGCAAAAGTGCGACTTGCTCCAGATATGATTAAAGATCACTATATGCCTAGCTATATAGAGATGCTGGAATTACTAATTGAAGATCTTACCACTAAGAAAGAATGAGGCTTAAATACTAATATTAAACTTTAGGTTCTTGTGTATACAATTTATTGTAAATAGTAAAATAGATATGTTCCTTTAGTGACAACTAGATTACCATTGTGCAAATTTAATGCATAAGTCAGGTATGCAAATTGTATGATATGAACAATTGCTTACAATTAATCAATGAAAAATTAAATGATGGTGGCATTGTGATCAAATTTTTCTCTTACTATTAGTTTATTAGGCTTGATAAAATTATAATTCTGAGTCAGATAATTGAGACACTGGAAGCATATATTTGAGTCATGCTCGATATGATTGTATTGGGGCTTTAATTGCACAATTGCACAAATATCTCGGAAGAGGGAGTTAACGGGGACTAGATTGCATAAAGTAAATGCTTGCTTAATTTAGAAGCAATTGAGGCTTGAAGGCACAAGTTATTACCCATTTTGCGCATGGGTTAACGTGAATCATAAAGGACAATACATTGATAACGATGTTTATTTGATAAACGAAAAAAAAATTATTTACATTGATATTTGTTTGATAATTATGATAGCTTATAAAACGGTTATTAAAATTTAAGAAAATTGTGGAGGTATTCTCTCTCTTTATATATATATATATAGAGTTTTGCTATGGTGAGTTGCAGCTCACTGAGCCTTCCGTGAGTCTCAATCAAAATTCTTGGATCTAATTCGAAATGACCGATCCAAACCGTCCAATATGATCTCCATATTGAAATCTCCTTGCAGACCAAATTTTATATTATTTCAAATTTTTTAAGTATTTTTTTCGGATTTTTAAAAACTGTTGTTTTTTAACGGTACATAATTAATTATATTAGCGATTTTCTAAAATTCCAAAAAAATAGTTAAAAATTTCGAGAAAAATATAAAATTTGGTCTACAAGAAGATTTCAATATGGTATTGGACGGTTTGGATCGGTCATTTTAAATCAGATCCAATAGTTTTGATTGCAACTCACGGAAGGCTATATATATTCCTAAGTTAGATAGTTTGGGTACCAAATTTTACATATTTAGAAGTTGATTACTCTAACAAATATCAGTAGACAAAGTTTTAATTTTTGAAATCGCTTATTAGATAATTATAAAAAAGATTAAATTATTTAAATTCATTATACAAGTAGCATACACTTCTCTCAATCGATATGCACACTTGATTTTCCAGAAGAATTACACATGATTTTCACAAAAAAAAAAATATGCAATTATTGTAGCACATGATTGATTCTGTCAATTTGCGTGGAGAGTACAAGGTGATGTTAATGTTTAATATTAAATGTTATAGTTCCAATCTACTGTCTTTTGCCTTGGAGCCAATAAGCCAGCTTAACTCATGACATTAACATTCTCTGATTCTCGTGAGGAAAAAATATATATATAGGTATAATCCGTCCATTGGTTGCTTGATTGCACTCGGTTACGGGTTCTGATAAATTGATCTCATTTATGGACTGTGTGCTTACCGCTGCACATTACGGGGGTCTTGACAACATATACTATTGAAATGGTAAATTCAATTACTTCCTTGGAAAGAAAATGCATTAGGATGAAGAGACACGTATAATGTTCAAAGAAAAAAAAAAATTGCTAAAAACTTTGTAGTTTGTAGTATAAGAATTTTTTTTATGGATCGCAACAATACGCTGATATAACTAGGAGTCTTTGACCAGAGACCAGAGGGTATATTTATTTGGGATCTTGGAATGTTTTCCTCTGGAAGCAGATCCCCTTTTTTGTTTTTTTTTTTTCTTTTATTTGACTATTTCCTCTGTCAGTAGATCTGAAACCCTCAGATCTGATCTCTTGTGCAGTGATGTCTGGAACATCTCCAACTGCATAGAATATTGCAGAACGCCAGCGAAGATTTACCGTTCATTTTGTGATCAAACCAACAATGGGACCGCAGAGCTGAGTATTTAATTAACTTGTTAAGTCTGGACCGAGTACGGTACGAACCATTTTAGGGAAATTGTCTTTGACTTCCAAAAATGGGAACAAAAGGACTCGATTGGATTTTTTATTTGTTTTTTATTTTTTCTTTTGGTTTGTTATGGGCTTATGGCACGATACAGTAAGGGAGCACTGAATGCGTCCCAGTTTTATTTTTTAAATTTACATTTAATATTTTTTTAAAAAAAAGTAGCCTTAGGATGTAATTAATCAGATTAACTTTTTATACAATGCGAAAACCATTATATCTGGGCGAATGAATTGTTTTAATTTAAGTTTTATTAATAGAAAATCCCAAAAAGACCCATAATTATGTCATTTTGTAATCATAATTGCAACCTCCTGCTGAAGAGGATTCGAATTTAAGCAAAGAATATTAGACCTTGAATTTCCTGGATACGATCATAAAAAAAAGAAAAAAAGTTGTCCCTTCTTTGTTTCCAATCAAACTACACCGGGTTCAATTTTTATTTCCCACTGAACCTCAAATACTAATGATATAAAGCATATATTTTAAGGCGACAACGTTGCATGCATGACACTAAGGAAAAATATTTTTTTTTCCCCTTCAAATAATACTATAGGCCTAGACCGGAATAGTCTCTAGCTGGGTTTGATTTTATTTTATTTGGTTAGAAATAATTTTTCAGAATTTTTGTTTTTTAATAATATGAAAATTTCGATCAAATGAAATGAAATTCATTTATTCTGGACAGAGAATTTCAATAATATAAAAATTCCAAATCCAATTCCTGCGAAAAAAAAAAAATCATTCTGATCAGCCTAAAAAAATTCGGCACAATATATTTTTGTAAGATCAACAAATCTTCCAACTTTAAATAATTCATAAGTCATGTTTCGCTCAAGATATAATTTTTCTAGTACAATTCATAATCATGTTGAGGGGAGTGTTAAATGTGCAACATTTGCCCAAAGCCCACAATTAGAAATCTAGAAATTTCATGTATGCTCGTCACCGACCTTCATTTGCTCAAGCAAATTCTAGAAACATGAAGTATAATCTATTTAGAAATCTAGTGTATAATCTAGAACAAACACTAACCGACTTTGTAGTCCTATAAATAGGATCCTAGGCTGTGTTTGTATCATCCAAGTTAAGCAAAACAAACACTAGTCCAACTAAGTAGCAAGGTGCTAGTTGTAGTTTGGAGGTGTAGGAATATAATGTGTAGTAGAGTTGTAATAATATTGAAGTAGAGGTTTTAACGATATTTTTAGTGATAATAAAGAAGAAGTTTTGAGCATAGCGCCTCGCCTCTACTCAACAACTGCGCAAAGTTTTGGAAATCAATATTGGCTACATCATGACTTGTTATTGATTATTTCCATTTATATTACTTGACCTTCAACAGTTCTTGATATTAAATATCCGTTACATATTTTTTGTCACGCATTCTGAAAAAAGGGGGGGAAAAACAAAAGAAAGTACGGCAATGTTCATTTCAAATTGAGACAAGTATTCATTTATGCTAAAATGAATGACCTTTTTTGGATATCTGAATAATGCATCAAGATAATTGTTAAAAATTATTTAAAAAAATAAAAGTAATTTATTTTAAATGAGGGTGCATTCTTGTACAGTCCTAGTGTTTCTTTTTATATAGATGAGTGCGTGGTCTAAAATGCATAAAAAATTGCGTGAGACTATTTAAAAGATAAAACTACGAGAATTAAATTATTTGACGCCATAAACATTCCTGAACAAAATTTGTCATCGTCGCTTTAGTGTACAGTATACACGTCACATACATTGGCACTTCCACACAATTCATAGGTCATCTCATAACGAAAAATACACAATACATAGGTAAAAAGGAAAAGAAAATTATAAAAATGTAAACTTTCTCTAATGGTCAAATTCAATAGTAACACTGGTTGCGATAAGGAAAATTCTTCGTTTTTAGAACCAAAATGCATGATATTCTGTATACAAAAAATTCGCAAATAAAATAGAACATCTTATTATAATGTTCCTCTCATCCATCCGAAATCAACACACAGACAGCCATCTAATTCCGGATAAAGAAATCTCTAAATACATGAGTTTGATCTCGTATGGAATTTTAACAATTAAATTGGTCTAGCGGGTCAAGAAAATCTTACTTACGCCCGCAACACTGATAGCATAGCAAGAGAAACGGCATATTTCCGTCTAATCCAATCATATTCCATGGGGCCCACCGGTATTATGGCAGACAAAATTCAATCCTAAAATTGCTTTCTTATTTATTATTATTTTTTTGGTAGAGAGAAGGAAATATGAAAATGATCCAAAGTTCACTCTACTTGTCGATTTTAGTCATATTTCCGAGAATTTAATAATGTCGAATTTTGATAAGGATGATTATCTTGTTGCTGACCGTATGGCGAGTCACAATTTTAAACTAGCACTGGCCAAGTGGCCGTACTAAATTCTACAAAAATATTTTATCTTAAATGCGGATGCGCTATGAATATGAATATATGATGGATGCACATAGTGGACCCCACGTGTTGAATTGCTGAGCTGGCTCAAAATTCGGATGAGTTTTCTAAAGGTTCTATCCGGTTTTATGTGGGGACATTGTGTCACGGAGAATAATATGCGCGATCGGACGGCTCAGATTTATGCTCCTACAGTCCTACTTCACTATGCGTGTGTGTGAGTCTGAATTATGCTTTTCAAAATTTTATGGAAGAAATATTCAAAATTTTTGTACTACAGCTTAAGTTTAAATTTATTGATTGATCTTGTAATTTTATGAGTGGTTCATTTCCATGTCCAACTTATAATTTTAAAATTTATTTAGAATAAAATCCAGTGGTCACGAAATGATGAAAATGAATTTTTAAAATAAACTCCATAATCTTAACAACTTTGTTATGTAAAATACTATAATTAGTGAATTAGATTTGTTTAAATAATTGATTTTATAGCTGAAAGCTGAATAGCTGATCAAAAGTTATATTCACAAAAAAAAAAAAAAAAAATTACAAGATCTAATGGAACATTATACGAGACTCACATTATATTATAAAGTTTCTTGAGCTTAAAATTTTTTACTGTAAACTCAGTCAATACATAATTTAACAAATAGATCGCATTAACAAATGGAAAAAAAAAATACTTTCATTACAATGGAATATGGTAAAATTTGCTTTGTATTTACACAAATTAAACATAAATTTTGCTCAGTGGCACGATTAAAATTTCAATATGTTAAAAAATTTTTGGTCAGATTTTGCCTTATCATCATTAAACATATTTTACGGTAGTCTGCATGTACTCGTCCAGTGATGTCATTTGTGTTTTTAAAGAGAATTATTACCACGTGAGTCATGCTTGTCGATTGGTCAATTCCAATTCCCAACTTGTTAATGCCAACGTGACATTGAGAAAGCAAAATGGCAACATAATATAATATTTTCTGTTAATTAAAAATTTAAAATGGATCTGAACTCTGAAGCCGAAGTTTATACCCACGACTTAAACGAATATATCAATATTTTTTTTTAAAAAAAAACGTCATCTCTGATAAGACCCATATCTCCTAAAAACTTTCAATTTAACCCTTCAAAAATCAAAATTTACAATTAAAATAGTTACTTCATGTTAAATTAATTGACGACTGGGGAAAAATAAAGAGAGAAAACAAACTGGGAATCAGAAAATTATGCGCTTATTTCAAACCTTTTCTAAATTATTTTAAATTCTAAGATATTTTGTACTATTGTAAAATATTTAAATATTTAAGTGTAAGGATGAAAGTCTCCATGAAAAAGGGCAGATTTAAAGGTTCTGTTTCAACACCTACCGGTTACCAGGGTACCGGAACTGTGACCGAAACGGCGGAATCAGGCATTAAGATTTAAGAAAGAAAATACGGTGAAATTTCGGGAAAATACCGGATTTCGTCCATTAGCCGGTATAGGTGCCGGTATGGGTATTGAAAACATTGTTAAAGGAGAAAAGGAATATAATCAGAAAGAAAAATAAAAGAGACATCAGAAGAAGAGAAAAACGACAAAGGAGGCCAGAGAGAAGCGCTCTCTTCTCGCCTTTGCGCGGGACGATCTCTCTCTCTCGCTCTCTCTCTTTCAGAAGAGATCTCTCGCGCAAACAATCAAAACTAAAATTCGGGGATTGAATCCAGCTGCGCATCGTCATCATCGGATGGCGACAGTGGAGGCGGCCGTGGCGGCAGCCGGAGGGGCGGTGCTGTTGTACCTGGCACTGGTGTGTCGATTGTCGCATCAGGATTCGTCGGAGAAGGAAGAGAGGGAAGGAGAGGAGGTGGAGGAGGAGGAGACGAGCTGGCCTGAGATGCCACCTGCCTCGTGGCTTGAAGGTTTCGCGCTCGCCACCAGGACCGTGCTGTTCACTTGTGGAGAGACGATCGGGAAATGGCCGATTGGAGATATCGCATTCGGTATCAAGCGCCAGATGAAACTTCAGGTTTTGTTTGATTGTTCATTTATATATTTTGGCGAATTTAGTTTGGTTTCCTGTGTCATTTTGGAAATTTGAGTTGGTATTTGCTCGGATTTATTTGATTTATTTATAATTGTATTGATTTACATTTTCTGGACAATAGGGTTAAGATCTTTATTTATGTTTTTACGGTGCAATAATTTGTTCATTGACTTTGTAACTGTAAGCTGGAGATATCCATCTATTCTTAGTTCTGATTTTACAACTATTGTAGCTGATTCTGTATGTCTTTTCCTTATAGAGGTAAATCTACATAGTAGTTTCGGTATACATCTCATGGAATGAGAATTGAAAAACTAATCAATCAACGAAAGTTCTTGTTTTACAATTTTTTTTTTTTTTTTTTTTTTTTTTTTAAGTATATAGAAGGTGCTAGGTAGTAAGTCAACTTTGGTGGTAGTCATGACAACTCCTGAATTTCTTTTCTGTCATAGATTAAAATTGCTTTTATAATTTGAATATTAGATGGCATTATTTGATAATTTCTTAACTCAGAAATTTATGAACACTTGAAATAACTAAGAAAAGTGCAATTTGGTTAATTTAAAATGAATAGAAGTCATTTGTGTGCCTGAGGAAGACTAAAATATTATCAACCCTGGAACAAGGAATATCCAATGTATAATTCCAAATGGTGAGAATATCATCCTGAGTCCCAGACCTCAATTTTTCAAAAGTTCCCAAATAATCATGCCTTTAACCTATATTAAAACAGAAAAGAGATTGCCTGGATGTAAGTTTTAAGAAAAAAATTGCATTTTCCAGGGGACCATAAGCAATTTCCCCAGAATGTAGGGTATGTGCAAATTTAGAGGGCTTTGGGGGACATAAATGTTGTTTATTTAATTCTCATTCAGAGTTTCGTTTTTCATATTACAGGGTAACTTGCAACATGAGTATGCAGGAAGTGATAGTGTGCAACTAAGTGGATGTGAAACTTTGTCAGAGCTCACTGAGCTGTTGAGATACTTGAACCTCTGCTGGTACTTCTCCAAGAAACCATTTCCTGCTTTTCTAGAATTTGGTGGGTATGACCAAGAAAGTATTCTCCTTCACATGCCTAAGGCAATGGTATGTAAGTATCAATAATTGGTTCTTTTACGGTGTGGTTGTATCTTGTTTTTTGGTAGTTTTAGGTTTTGGTGAGATCTGGAACATTTATAAACTCGAATTGACCAATATTGAAGAAAATTAAGCCAAAATTTGGTTCGATTGATAATGGTGTTCCTTAACTGAGAAATAATTGGGTTGAATTGAGGCACAATTTATGTCAAATCGTCTTTTACTTAACAGTAATTTAGGATTAATTCATACATTCACAATCTAGAGTTGATTGAGGCTGAAATGTGTTTTGGGAGAGTAGTTACTGCCATTTCCGTGGTCCAATTTAAGTTTATTATGTTTGGCTCAGTTCTCAATTCTGATTAAAAAAAAAAAAATCCGCTGCAGCTTATGAAACCTGCCTTCACAATAGTGCGAGATTCCAACTCCAAGTGCTTTCTCCTTATAATACGTGGTGCAACCACCACCACTGATCGGCTGACAGCTGCCAGTGGGGCTGAGGTGCCTTTTCACCATGTGGTCTTAAACGAGGGAAAAGTTGAAAAGTTGGTCTTGGGGCATGCCCATTGTGGTATGCTTGCTGCTGCCAGGTGGATAGCGCAACTTGCCATTCCGTGCCTACACGAGGGGCTGAGTCGATGTCCAGATTATGAAGTCAAGGTATGTGTAACAATTATGTAGCTAATGTTACAATTGTTGTCGGGAAGTTAAGTTGATCTTCAACACCACAGTTGAGTTGATATCAATGAGAAAATGTGGTGTAAAAATGAACAATTATTGTGAAATGTTCTGTATGTTGAATTTATACACCAAGAAAACTATATAAAAGACTGTCAAGTGCATTGGTACCGGTTCTGTATCCCTCAATTCTTCTGTTTTAATGTCAGGTCATGGGACATTCAATGGGAGCTGGTGTAGGAGCTATTCTGACACATATACTCAGAGAGCGAGAGGAGTTCTCCTCTTCTATCTGTTTTGCATTTGCCCCTGGTATGTGCTTTTATAGGCAACCCTTTTTTTTTGTATTTTAAGCATATATGAATCTTCATTTTTTCTTGGTCTAGTACTTTAGTACATATTTCATGTCAGGATGGTTACTCATAGTATCTTTAAGCTGAAAGGTTTCAATAATGTACAAATCATGTTTAGTGTTGGTAATTCATGGTTGTTATTTTTTCTTTGTTTATTAAGCTTATATTTAAGTTACTTTTTCTTCAACTTGAATGTAATTGATGCTTAAATCACACTGTGGTCGCCAAGCTTAGTAAGACCAAATAAGGACAACTAACAGACTGATATTGAACCAAAATTGACACAGTAACCCTTGATATGTGGTGTAGACAAAGAGGTCAATTGTAATTTATACTTTACGAGCTCATCTGCAACCCTCAATTCTACTATTATCAGTGTAATCGTTGTTGTACCTGAAGAGTGATGTGCAGAGTGCTAGAATAGCAATCTTTCACTATTTCATGGGGAAGTTGGAATAGTGGAAGAGGGAGAAGAGAGGAGAAAAAAAATATATATACTTGTCCATTGCCAAACGCACTAAATACTATTTCAAATAGCACTCTTCCATCACTCTTCCAACTTCCAGTCTGTCTACCACTTTTCTGCTGTATTCTTCTCTCACTCTTCCAACTTCCTGTCTATCTACCACTTTTCTGCTGTACTCTTCCAATGAGCATCCTTCTTATAGTTCTCTATAAATTGCCAAACTATGACAGTATCTTTGATTTTGGGATATTGATAGTTGAGATAAATGGATGTTGGTCATGATTTAATTGAGTTTTTTTTTTTCCTGATCATTTTTATTCTGTGTAGCTGCTTGCTTGACATGGGAGTTAGCTGAATCTGGAAAAGGCTTCATTACCTCTCTTGTAAATAGAAATGATGTCGTTCCTTCCTTTTGTAAGGTTTCTGCTGCCAGAATTCGGTCTGAGGTAATTTGTAGGAATATAGCTCAATATTGCAGTATTGGCCACTACAGCCGGCCATCAATATAAGTAACTAGGGTGTTGAGTTTGATACCTTTCTCTCTAAATTAGAAAATTTAGAGAAATTTAGTGCACAAAATGGTTTACTTTTGATAAGTTTTCCTCAAGTTCAGCAACTTTCTATGAAGTATCCCTCTGTTGTTCAATCCAATTTGATTTTTGAAATAACTTTTGCTTTGGAATACCCATAAGTGTATGATCAGACAGTAAATCAGTCATTAATTTATCTGGAAAAAGAATATGAAAGTCGGAATGAAATAACTGTGGAACCCCAAGCTATACGAACAACCTCTGGTAATTGACGCAACTAAAACTATACCAAGTTGCAGAGTTTGTATCTTATCTAATCTTTGGCAACTTCTTCAATTTTATTCTTTGTACTCAATCTCTTATAGATAATTTTGTACCTGTTATCTTGTAAAGGTGATGGCGGCATCATGGAGGAATAATGTCAGGGAAGGGATGCGACTAAATAAATTATTTAATTTTGTAAATGGCCATGTAGAGAAGATCAGATCTCAACTTGCATCCATGTCAGGTGTCAGGGTCGCTAATTCCAATGTGGTGGTCCACTGCAACGGGTCTAGTCTTTGTGAGGTAACCCTTTTTTATTATCTATTTACCAACTTTAACAAATTTGTAGCTTGGAGTCTATAGTTATTTTGGTTTTTATTAATTTGGAGTCACTGTCATCATCGTTCTCAGTATTTTGCAAATTGGGCCTTCTACTGTGTTATTTGAGGTGAGTTGCCCTAAATTGTGTCTCAGTAGAAAACATCGATTTACTGGGTTTAGTTTGAAACAAAGAAAAGGCACCAATGAATTTTTCTCAGAAACAAATACATGGAACATGTAAACAAATTGAATTGCAAAAGCTCAAATTATGCATTAAACAAAGAAAAGGAACTTATAAATATCTTTCCTCCCAGCCGTTGATAAAAAGTACAGAAAATGGCACAACCAATGGTTCAGATGCTCTAAAAATAAATGGAAATTCAGCCCAAGTCTGCTCAACCTATGTTGCCCCACAATCAGAGACAGAAGAAATCAACACACAACAAGAGCAAGAGATTTTCTCTAATGGTGAAGCTGCAGCGGATCTACCAGAAAATAAACTACATGCAACTCAAATTGCTAGTAGAAGCCGCCAATTCTACCCTCCTGGAAGAATCATCCATATGGTTGCCTTACCTGATGGACAAACAGAAGATGATCAAGCATTTCAAATTTATGAAACTTCTAGGGATTTGTATGGAAAAATAAGGCTCGCACCTAATATGGTAAAAGACCACTATATGCCGAGCTATTTAAAAACTTTGGAGGTACTACTTGATAGGCTTAGTCAGGATTGTACTGACAAAACAAGCCCATCATCAGTTAATTTGTAGCTTGTATAGGTGGTTTTGGTAATTGTTTGTTAATAGGTGATTTTGATATTAATTCTTTGGTTGCTAGATCCCATGTTTAAAAGGTTGCTTTGTGTTGCCTAGCGGTTGTGTATTATTATTCTATTCTCCAATATGTAATTCTTTATAGCATTTGGTTGTCAATCAATCCATGCCATTTTTCGCTAGTTGTATCTACTGATGGACTATTGTATTGCCTATAAATTTGTACAGATAGTTATTGCACTACACGTGCTTTACGTTTTACTACAATTTTTTTGAAGAAACGACATACAAGTAATAGTGTTAACCAATGCAGAATGTTAATATGAAAATTCATATGTTGGTAATTTATCTATATGTAATATTTGCCATGTAATGCCAAAGCTCCGTGAACAGTGAATGAATAGTGACTGCGGAAAGTTTTGAACCGCTGGATTTCCATCTGACTATCGAGCTTCATCCAGGTTGCAGTGATTTTTCTGTATGTTGATTTGTGTAGTGGGTGGCGATTAGAGAGTCAGACCGTAGCGATTACTCTGCGAAAAGGAGTCGAACTCGACTCAAATGAGAAGAGGAGTCGTGAAAATTTTTGCAATCGATTCACATGATTTTGAACGACTTATGGTGTATATTTAATTTTATTCATACTTTTGTGAAGTCATTAAAATTTGATTAAATTATGGGTTCGAATTAGTGACGATTCAATTATCCATCCGTAACTTAATTTCTTAATCATACCATTTTATTCATGTGATTTAAAGCAATTTATTTTATAACAAATTCTCCAGAATTCTATTAAAGTATTAATATGACAAGTTTTCTTATCATATGGAGTTGATCATTAATATTCCTGATTGTGAATTTTAAAATTTACAACGTTTATTGTTTTATTGGTCATAATTATTCAGATAATGTTCATTGATTCAAATAACAAGATTCTTTCTCTTTTTTATATTGCAAAAATTCTTATAGAATTCAAATTAGTCATTTTCATCTAATGATAAAAATCATAATGTTACATTTATACAATGCAACAATATAAAAATGTAATTTAAAAAATTATGTAAAATATTTAAAAATCAAAATTTCTAAAGTGTAGAGAACTAGGTAAATTGTTTCTATAGTCCATAATAAATAATTGTTTTCATCAAATTTCTTATGATTTTGTGAATTTTGTGACTATTCAAATTGTTGCAAGTTTAATTAGGCGTTTCAGAATTAAGTTATTAATTAAAGAACATCTGAAATCTCAATCCAACACCTGTATTGTATTTCAGAATCCTAGATTTGAAAGCCCGATAAACTGCCCTAAAGAAATCGGGGCATGATCGAATCATGTTACATGTATTGTACAAAAACATTTTGGAATAATTCACGTTACATGTATTGTACCAAGTTCATTTATTTGCTTGTTATCATCTTATTCGTTAGTTTTGTGTAACAATTCAAATTAATATTTTAGATGCATTTCATAAATTTAAATTACAAAGTTCCTGATATCATGTAATTATTATATTAACTTGGGTATTAGTCCAGTTATGATTCATTATCATGTGTTTATCGTCTATTTTGAAAATTACATCGCGTACCCAAAGGATACTCGAAGCAATTTGGAGTGTTTGTACATGGTGAATAGTGTTCATGACTTTACTTTCAACGCAAATGATATGTCATTCGGGAGAATTGCATATTTTTTTTGTCTGTATTGAGTTCATGCACAATATATGAATTTATGTTATGCTCTACAAAAATATTATTACATAGCATATTGGAAGATGAGAGTATTTATATATGAAACTTTGACAAAGCTAATAAATACAACATAATTAGGAGACATTTGACAACACTTAATTTTGGATATTGGAGGATAATCAATCAAAATTAATGGTACTCAATTGTTCTTTTCTGAGCATTCAATTTTTTAAATATGTTGGATAATATAAAATATAATAAGAGCACATATATAAATTTTTGGTCTAAAATTAAAGTTTCTTTTAAATTAAGTAATATATTTTAAAAAAGACTCTAAGCACAAATGGATTTAAAATCAATTTATATTGATGCTACGAGTTTAAAAGATAAAACTAAGCAACCGCTCTCTCCTAAAGTGAGCGATTCTCATAAATCATGGGAAGATTAAGTTCATCACCTTTTTTATGTAATGCCATAGTATATTTGTGTAACATTAGTGACTGACGTATGGTAAACCAAGTCCTGAAATTGTCTGGTAAATCGATTGAGAATCGTTCAAATCTGACAGTAAAACTTGTGAGAAATTTTTATTGTGAAATGTGAAAATATTCATCTCGGGATTTAGAATTTTTCTGTATGATTGCCACGATGAGTTGATATTAGAAAATATTTGATTTAACAAATTGGAGGAAATAGCTAATTTACAAAAAATTAGTTATTAATGGATTGTTGTACACATGGCCACACGGACATAGCCACATAAGATCAGAAGGGATTTTAATAAAAGAAAAGGACGAGAGAGGAATGGCGATCCCTTCGTCTCTTTCCTTCTGTCTCTCCGATCCGATCGCCCCTGTCTTCTTCTTCTCTCTCGAGATGTGCTTAAAGCCATCTCTTTATCGCTTTGCTGTTACCTTCTTATTGGTCGAGATAGAGGTGCCGATGAGCTGCCCTCTATCCTGTTGACACCTCAGCCTCTTCCTTGTGCTCGCACGGGAAGGCAGCCGAGCTTGTTTCGTCTCTCGATGGCGGGCTGTCAGATGGCTTTAATGGAGCCATCGACGTGACCTCACCTCCTCAGAGCCCTTCTGCCTCTCTTCTTCTTTCTCCTTCTTGTCCGCTAGCAAGGTAAGTTCTTCTATTTATAGTTGGGGTAAGGTTTCGGTTTGAGCACGGCGGAGGAGAAAGGGAGGTAGATTGGAGCTTTGGGAGGTAACAACGTTCTTCTCTGTCTCATTCTTGTCGATTGATTCGGTTAATTTCTTTGATTTGTTGATCCCTAATTTCTAGGGTTTTTACTGGTAGGAAATTAGGTGTATGGAATTGGCGTTGTTCTTGATTAGTCTAACGTTGATTCTTGCGTTGGTTGTGCTTGAGTTCTTGAGAAGGTTTCTCAACGATCAGAGGCAAGGTATAACTCTCTCTCTCGATACTGTGGCTTGAATTATTTCATAAGTACGATTGCTATGGCTGTGTGTACTTCGAATTAGGAACTGTAATGTGTGCTATACTGCGCTTGATGGTTAAGGCTACTTGTTGTGTTGCGGTTTATGCTTTGAGATAATACTGATAATTGTTTCTGTTAGCTGTGAGTAGCTAATGGTGTTACTTGATGTTAGAATTAACTGTTACTAGTTGATATAAGCTGATTGAAGTAGTGGCAGGCTAATCTTATTTCTGTGATGCTAACTGAGGCCTAATTATGGTTATTAGGAGTTGCTGGTAAAGGTTTGAATCTGTGTTTCTATGATACTGATAGGGAATACTGTATGGCCCTGAGCCCATGTCTCACATCTTGCTGTTGAGTAGTATATAAGTATGCCCTATATATTAGCATACTTAGTTATTTGGTTATTGAAACATAGTAACAAGCATATAGCTGTTACTGTGGTGTTTTAATACATATAATGAAGCATTTGAGTTTCATATAAGTCTGTCTATGCATATATCATGTCATAGGGCACTGAAGCTATATATATTTGAGTAATTATATTCTTTTAGGCACTGTATACTCATTCTTATGCCATGTGATTAGCTATGTGGTTCAGTATCTGCATATGTGAGGTATAGTTTTAATTTCTACATGTTTATACCTATGTTGCATGAGTAAACCATAGGTCTGTGCATATAGTTGCTAAGTATAGTGGGAAACAGTGAGTAATGATATGTGACATAGTCTCGGTGCTGCATATCTTACATATTTTGAGGATAAATACATGTATGTAGTCACTGTCCTAAGCCTAAGTTGATGTGTAGGCATATTTCAGAATATATATGAATTTTGTTCTATATTTTTCTGATGGAACTATGGGTAGTTTGTATAGTTAAACATGTATGCCACTGTATGCATGATTAGGTTAAGCACATATGCATATTTCAAATATATTTTGTGTATAAACTCTGTTAACATATTTTTATACAAAAGAAGCATAAATTGAGAAGTTGTAGGTTGGAAGAAACATTGAGTTGCATGATATCTGGTTTGTACAATTAGTTGGACTTGTGCTAGTTGCGATTAGATGGGGAGTCAGCACCATACTGGTATAAGATTGCGTGATTTAGGGGTGGATTTGTAAAAAGAAAACGCAGTTGGGGTTCTCTGTAATTTCCTGCGGGCTTGTTTCTAACATAGGAGGTATTCATGAATATTTCTGGGCCTGGATGTAAAAACTAGGAAATTATAATAATTCGTGGACTTATATGCCTAACTGAGTGGCTAATGGATCGGATTGATTAATTGTAGGATTCGGATCCCTTGTGGATCTCTGGCGGACCCGATACGCATCGACCCAGTCAACTGGGTCAGGTTGACTGGGTTGCGTCTGTTACTGTTTGCTCTGTTTTGGTTTTTGTTGTGGGCTTTGGTTGATTTTTGCCTTATGGGCTGAGAGAAAAAAAAAGGGGCCTGTAGGCCGAGAATAATTGTGGGCTTGAATTTCGGAATTGGATTTCAGATTAGCTTTCGGATTTAATAAAGCTAATGACGGATTTTTGGTTAAACTAAACGACTTGGAAACAATGTACTTAGTTTAACTATTGATTGTGGGCTTTAGGGAAATGATGAGATTTAATCTGACTTTCAAAAAGAACGGATACGTGGCAAATCATTCAGACTATCTGATCCCGCAAAAATAAACAATTAATTTCTGATTTATATTTTCTGATGAGTTTAATTGAGTTTCCTAAATTTCTGTATAAATATTTCTGTTATTTCTGATAATAAATCTTCGATATTAGGAAACGTACAATTAAACACTGAAACAAATAATCGAAAAAGTAATTAAAAGTTGTAACGATATTAAAGGACTTGGAACCAAAACGTACAGTCCAGTTACCTATAAGCTACCAGACTTAATCGTGGTTTACCAAACGGATTTAAGGAACCCGTTAAACCTATATTAACGGTACTTGATCTGTAACTTGTAAACAGGAACGGATACTGAAGTGCCCCCGGACATCTGAGTCAAGCAAGGTGCGGATACGCAGAATCTTTGTTAGAACTCGGGTTTCGGTACATTTAAATTTGTGCATTGCATGTTGATCATTCCTTGATAATGCATTTCTAATTTCATGTAGCCGATAGGAATCCCTGAAATATGAAAACGCATGTTGAAACAAACTATTCGTTTGAATCCACCAAAAGAAATATATTCCGACATAGAATTTTCGATTGATAATCATTTGAATAGTCGGATTATATTAAAGGACTGGAATGGCTCCGTAAATTGACTAATTTGCATAAATATTCTTTGTGATAGAAGAATTGGATTTGAATTAAAATCGGACCATTCTAAATCAGTCTGTACAAGCATAATTATAATGAGTATCACTCTCCGGAGTAAGGTTTGGCCACCTACCCGGCCAGGATTATTAGCGCTTTAATTACTGGAAATTCCCTCTGAAATCTGTACCTAGGGTTGGACCTATGGTGTGGGAAGAGTTCTTTCTGATTCTGTTGGGCCGATAAGAGCTTGAGTGTATACTGTATTCTGTTGAGATTCTGTAATAAATATCTTATGCTTGATTTGAATTGATGCATATTTCATGTTGCAGTATGCCTGTTATCGGACCATTGCGTCTTGTGCCTACGGTACAAATCATTCTGATTTTAAATATAGTTTGGAAAATGATTTACTATTTTATAATTGTTTCAAATAAAAAGGGTATTAATTCCGATACCGGTTCGTACCAAGAAGCCGCGTACTGGAACTAAAACCCGCACTGAGATTAACTTCTCATCCGAATTTTTGTTGCCTCTTTTGAGGGTTACAGGAACGTAGAAATGGTGCTAGACGACGGTCTATAGCTACAGTTGAGTGCTCTTGTCTACAGTTCTGTGTTCATATCCCGAGTTTAAATTGTAATGCTACCCTAGCTCTGTATCTGGATGAACTTCCCGACGTTTTGGCGTATCTGTATCTGGAGATTCCTCCTCCGAGTCCGCCGCGCGAGATGGAGGTCGAACCCGAGTCCGAGAATCACTCCACGGAAGCGTAAACGCGGGGAGCGTTAGTATGGGCTGGGTATTGTTGTTGTTGTTGTTGTTGTTGTTGTTGTTGTTGTTGTTGTGTCGATGTTGCTGTTACGGTGTGGATGTGTGGTCCTGGTATTGCAAGTTCGAGTGGTCGTGGGGTTTTGTCGGGGAAGACTTTAGGTTTTGTTAATATATGTTTTATATGTATATAGTGTGAGGCGAGAGAACCAGCCTTAGGTTATAAATAAATAATAAGCCTAAGCTCCAGAATGTGTTACTTTTGAGTGCGAAATAAAGACTTGTATAATATTCAGTGTATAATAATATGAAGCTTGGTTTGTTCATCCATGTATGTATGTTGAAATTTCGGGACTAAAATCAAGAAAATGAAATATCAAATTGAAAAAAAAATTTAGCTATCTGTCTGTAGCCTTACGAGAATGACTTGTCATTCTCGTGGCGGAGACGACGTCAGCATCTCAGGTCGGGGTGTGACAATTTGCCTCATCTCTTTGTGTTTTATCCTAGCCATATCAATCAAGGTATTTTAATAAATAGATTATTGTATTAGTTCAAAAGTGTATGGGTCAGTTCATTTCTGGTATATTTTGTAATAATTGTTTGGGCATCAATCTCTGGGTAATAATTGTTGGGGGAGAGAGCTGGATTCTCCATAGCTTAGCACTCATTTTATTGCTTATTTTACATACTTTAGATGTTATATAGCATTGACGCACTGGTACCGGGTTTGGTACTAGTGCAGTTCCTATTTAGAGATATTTGTAATACTTTTAAATCTGTTTAATGGAAGTCGTAGGTTTTGAGCCTACTTATTTTTTTTAAAAAAAATAATAAATAAATCGATTTGGCGGTTATTACTTAATATTTGGGTGAGCCCATAATGGTTACCTACTAAACGTTTGGGCTTCGGCCTTCTTTTATATTTATACTACAGGGAAATTGATTAGTGCCATCGGCACAAATTGTCATCGCGCGCCATCGTTGAGGGGCGATGGTCTCTCACCCAGTGCAATTTTATTTCATACCTAAATGTTCAATTAGATAAGTACAAATGTTCCGTTATTTTGAATATAAATGTTCAGTTAGTTGCAATAAAAAATATAAGTGTTATAAGCAAAAATGTTCATTTTATTAAGTATAAATGTTTAGTTTAGAAAGTACAAATGTTCAGTTGGGTGAGTACAAATGTTCAGTTAGTTGCAATAAAAAAATACTAATGCTATAAGCAAAAATGTTTATTGGATAAGTATAAATGTTCAGTTTAGTAAGAACAAATGTTCAGTGTAGTAATACAAATATTCAGGTTATTAGATATAAATGTTCAGTACCACTTTTCGGTTTTTTTAATAGGTGAGCGAAGGGGTCACGAATCGGACACAAAACAAATGAAAAAATTAGAAGGGGTCATGAACCGGTCTGGTTCAAATTAAATTTTTTCCGACTATACCCCTGGGGCGCCTCTCTCAAAACTGACGCGCAATTTTATATTAAACCATAAATTGATGCATTTAACTGAACACTTGTGATCATTAAATGAACACATTTTGTTATTAAACTGAACATTTGTAACAGACACAGATATTTTTGTTCAGCGATGGCTCGCGATGGTAAATTTGCCGATGGCAGTTATCATTTCTGATACTACAGGCAATTTTTTTTTGTTCTAATTAACAATTGTTCAAAGCGGACAAAGACAAACACAGTATCAATAAGAGAATGATGGATTATTTACGCTTTTATATTTGTGGTGCTCTGTGTCACGGTGCTACTTTGGTGCTCCTCTCTGTTCTTTGACGGTTACTCTGTTGCCATCTTTATGGGAGTGTTGGTTATTCAATTCATCAGGGTGGTCAAGAGTGGAGGTGACTAGAATTTTCAAAGGTTTTAGATGGTCAACCGACTTTATTCACTAAGATCCATATACAAAATATGAACTCTAGAAATCAAAATCGAGTTCTAGAAGAGAGCTAAATGACCTGAGTTTAGAAGAACAGTGTTACACTGTTATACTTGTGAAGTGCGACTAAAAAAAAACCTCTAATTCTCTAAAATCAGCAGTAAAAACCGATCGGAGAAGGGTTATGCCTCGGAAAAAAGTAAAATAGCTACATCGCTAAATAAAAAAAAAATACTCTAATCGGAAAGCCTAGATCTACCTTGAGGAGGAAGAGAGGAGCCAGCGGCGAGGGGAAGGGAAGGACGAGCCGAAAAATGAAGGAGCAGGCGGCGATGAGGAAGAGAGGAGCAGGCGCCTTAATCTTCAAGTTTTCAGATTTTGTTCGGAAGAGAGGAGGAAGAAAGGAGGAAGAATGTATGGAAATTTTTCTCCGATAGAATTTTGGTTCTGATTTTCTCCGATAGAATTTTGTATGGAAGAACGGAGGAGTCGGCTAGCGATTTTGGTTCCGATTTTCTCCGATAGAATTATTTCATTTTTTTTGCCTTTTTCTGTGCTTAACGGACAGAGACGGAAAAAAAACGGAGAGACGAATAGAATTGGATATACCGATTTTACCCCTCCAATTTTCTATGGCTGTGATTTACTGCTGAACATTTTGTAAAAATTTTGGTGTCCACCGTAGCATAACCCTTGTTTTGTTGACATTTAATATGCTAAAATCATTTCTTGTGCTTGTTCTTCAACTTTCCAGCTATGAAATTTCGACTTTACCCTGATTTGCTTTGCTGCTCCGAAGCACTCAAGCACGTTACACTCTATATTTTATTTTATTTTTGCTAATATTTTTCCTTCAACCAGCTAAAATTTCTCGGTCGTGTAGTTTATTTGTTTCTAATACACAAAAAGAATATACTAAATGTAAAGAATTTATATACGATCCACTTTTTTTTGAGCTATAAAAAAAATATAAACATGTACCAAATTGTACGACTATGATTAGCTGACTTTTTTCTTCTTTGTTTTACTAAATTGAAACATTTTAGTTGAACCAAATTATTACAGACAGAATATGAGTAAAAAAAAACCATAGTATAAAACCATTATATAAAGACTATAATGCACTAATTACTAACGTATCACATCCTTCAAGATACAAAATATGTTTAAATAAAAATTAATTATTTTCCAAAAGGGTTAGTAAATACACAACAAAAGATTATTGATATTCCCATGATCAAACATCACCTAGTACTAAGGAGTTTTAATTCACAAAATTAATAGGAGCTGATGGAGAATTTTAACACTTACTTTCTTCAAGTGAGCTAAAAATATTTTAGAATGGTCCTCTAATTATTTCTTCAAAGTATATCTTGTTGCATTATTGACATTTTTCGTCAATTGTCTAAATGAATCATGTAAGACTTGCTCCGCAGCATTTTTTTTTTGGCAAAATTGAATATAACCCCCTCTAATCTTCACCAACCGGATATAACCCCCTCTAATCTTCAAAACTGGATATAACCCCCTATAATCCTCTCCTTTTGGGATATAAACCCCTTTGATCAATTTCAATCATATTTTAAATATAAGAAAATATTTTTTGTAAATTTGGACACAAATACCCTTATCTCTGTCTGTTATGCTCTTGAGCTTGGAGCGCTGAATCCTGAATGGCAGATTCCCACTATCGATCAAGTAATTAAATATATATGTTTCAAGATGCACTGAGGTATACAAGCTTCGCTGTTGACCTCCATAAATCTGGACAATTTTACCGATTCAAACAGTTTTCATGTTGCGATGGTGAGTACTACAGAGCATGCATAACGGAGGGTACGCATTATTCTACAGGAGATATATATACTTACATTACCAGTTCTTTAGAGAGTACGAATTATTATAAAACTACTTTATTTGGTGTATTGGAGCTTGTCTCAATGAATAGCGCATACTAGTTTTTTCTTTCCACTTTTTTCTTCTTTTATTTTAATTATTTTTTGCCTCACGTTTCAAGGGGTTAGAGATGTGGGAGCTGAAGAGGTAAGGGTAATCCTGTCAAAATATGTAAAAATTATCTTTTTATATTTAAAATATGATTGAATTTAATCAGAAGGGTTTATATCCTAGATTGAAAAGATTACAAGGGGTTATATCCAGTTTTGAAGATTAGAGGGGGTTATATCGGTTGATGAAGATTAGAGGGGGTTATATCCAATTTTGCCTTTTTTTTTTTTTTTTTGGGTACTTGAGTCATCTTGTCAAATTCGATTTTCATTTTGTTTGTCTATAGGAATTCACAATAGTTTGTCTGAATAAAAAAGCATGACTAGACTATGTTATTAAAGAGGAGATCATCCAAATTGGAGTGCCATAAGAAAGCTGATTAAACATTTTAGGTTTGTACACCTAAAATTAACTAGTTTCAAAGCATGACGGAGTCTCAAGATACTATAGATGTCTACTAATGGAAGCAAGATTTTAGTAAACCTCAACACCTCAGGGCTCAAGAGCCAACCACCTTTTAGGAACAACGAAAAGAAAAGAGAGAACTTTTGTCATATCACACTTCTCTATGTTGTTCTTTTGATAGGAAACTGTGGAAACAAAATAAATATGGGAAAGCAGACCTTTTTTTATTTTCAATAAATTTATAGAAAGAATAAAGAGAACAATAGACAAAATTGGGTTAAAAAATATCTCTTCATATTAATTTTATTTATATTATTACTCCAGGTACCTTGAATAGTATATATAGTCACTAGCTACAATCAATATAGAAAGAAGACAATTTTTTTTTGCACTACAAAAAATATATCTGTATGGTGTAATAATGGCTAGAAACCGAGCTTTAATTCGATTGATATTTTTTTTTTCCCGTAGAGACCTAATTTGGTTAATTAGAAATACCTTTTATCTCTAGATATGCCAAAAAAAAGGAAAAATAATAATCTTCAGAAGAATGTCTGACAGATTTATATTTGTTCAGACAAAAATAATATAAATGTTTAAGATTTATGTTCCCAATCAAATTTCCTGTGGCCTGTTTAAAAGGACTCTTTGGGTCCAACCAAATCCGATTACATAATACCAAGTAGAACGTAGATTTAACATCTCTTTTCGTCAGAGATTCCATTTACAAGTGTCCTATGCCTTGGAAATAAGTTAAAGCAGTAAAGCACATTCTAACTTGTTAAAAAATTCCCTAGCGTTAGCGTGGGGGAATAACAGCTGAGTTAAATAATAATATATTGCTGTAATTAAGAAGATGTATTATGCTGATGCATGACTGATGTGATGATACAAAATCTGTTGCTAAAATGTTTTGCCAAGCACGAACTGTTCCGTGCATTGTGTTTTTATTTCGTGTTTCAAACGGCTAATTGTAACTGGTCGTCTTGTTCATACTAAAATCGTATTGAAAATCAAATTTAAATTTTTTTGTATTTTTTATTTTATAAAAATTTTAAAAATGTTTCCATCTAAGGATTCATAATTAACTAGATCAATGAATTCATCAAAATCTAAAAATTGTAAAAAAAAAATTGAATGTAAAATTTACTTTCCAATAAGATTTTAATATCAAGACGACATTAAATGATTCAAATCAGTCATTTGAAGTATGAAATTCGAGAAAAAAATTCACTATGCGAGACACATTTGTGTTTTGCAAAGCATTTTAGCAATCATCGTTTATAGTTCAGTTGCTAAGTCAATATCATATAATTAATATTTATGAAAGAACTATTATATATATGAACAAATATATCGAAAAAAGAGTAATTTAGCCTATAAGTAATATATGAACAAGTTCCTAACTATCAAAAGCTCAAAACCAACTCTAATCCAACAATCAAATACACCAAAAAAGAGTTTAAACTCGACAATCAACAATAGAATATTCCTAAGACGGTTGTTGCTTCTCTTAACTCATGACCTATTGAATATCCGTAATACAGGCTTTGCTTCGCTTAAAAGTTAAAAGTGTGAAACATAACATTATTTGTTGACTTTATTACCACCAATACTTATCTTCGTTATTTGCTTAACTATAAATATTCCTCTTTTTTTTTTACCGAAATAGCACCATAAGCAGTTAAGCACAGCTACCGATATCATTACGAAACCACCACAATTACAATTGCAGTTCTTAGAAGTATGTTTCTAGGTTTTTTTGTTTGTTTTTTTTTGCAATTTATGCCAATTGGAACTTTGTTGAGATTTTTTTAAAATCACATGGTGCATGGTGCTAATGGTGGAATGATCCACATAATAAATAATTGTTTTCCTTAAATTTCTTATGATTTTGTGAATTTTGTGACTATTCAAATTGTTGCGAGATTAATTAGGCATTTCGAAATTAAGTTATTAATTAGAGAACATCTGAAATCTCAATCCAACACCTGTATTGTATTTCAGAATCCTAGATTTGAAAGCCCGATAAACTGCCCTAAAAAATCGGGGCATGATCGAATCATGTAATTAGCCTGAAAAGATAAAAAACATTTTGGAATAATTCACGTTACATGTATTGTACCAAGTTCATTTATTTGTTTGTTATCATCTTATTCGTTAGTTTTGTGTAACAATTCAAATTGATATGTTAGATGAATTTCATAAATTTAAATTACAAAGTTCCTGATATCATGTAATTATTATATTAACTTGGGTATTAGTCTAGTTATAATTCATTATCATGTGTTTATCGTTTATTTTGAAAATTACATCGCCTACCCAAAAGATACTCGAAGCAATTTGGAGTGTTTGTACATGGTGAATAGTGTTCATGACTTTACTTTCAATGCAAATGATATGTCATTCGGGAGAATTGTATTTTTTTTTTTTTTGTCTGTATTGAGTTCATGCACAAGATATGAATTTATGTTATGCTCTACGAAAATATTATTACATAGCATATTGGAAGATGAGAGCATTTATATATGAAACTTTGACAAAGCTAATAAATACAACATAATTACGAGACATTTGACAACACTTAACTTTGGATATTGGAGGATAATCAATCAAAATTAATGATACTCAATTGTTCTTTTCTGAGCATTCAATTTTTTAAATATTTTGGATAATATAAAATATAATAATAGCATATATATAAATTTTTGGTCTAAAATTAAAGTTTCTTTTAAATTAAGTAATATATTTTAAAACAGACTCTAAGCACAAATGGATTTAAAATCAATTTACGTTGATGCTACCGAGTTTAAAAGATAAAACTAAGCAACCGCTCTCTCCTCGAGTGAGCGATTCTCAAAAATCATGGGAAGAACAAGTTCATCACATTTTTTATGTCATGCCATAGTATATTTGCCTCATCTCTTTGTGTTTTATCCTAGCCATATCAATCAAGGTATTTTAATAAATCGATTATTGTATTAGTTCAAAAGTGTATGGGTTAGTTAATTTCTAGTATATTTTATAATAATTTTTCGGGCGTCAATCTCTGGGTAATAATTGTTGGGGGAGATAGCTGGGTTCTCCATAGCTTAGCACTCATTTTATTGCTTATTTTACATACTTTAGATGTTATATAGCATTGGCATATTGGTATCGGGTTTGGTACTAGTGCAGTTCCTATTTAGAGATATTTGTAATACTTTTAAATCTGTTTAATGGAAGTCGTAGGTTTTGAGCCTACTTGTTTTTTTTTAAAAAAATAATAAATAAATCGATTTGGCGGTTATTACTTAATATTTGGGTGAGCCCATAATGGTTACCTACTTAATGTTTGGGCTTCGGCCTTCTTTTATATTTATACTACAGGCAATTTTTTTTTGTTCTAATTAACAATTGTTCAAAGCGGACAAAGACAAACACAGTATCAATAAGAGAATGATGGATTATTTACGCTTTTATATTTGTGGTGCTCTGTGTCGCGGTGCTACTTCGGTGCTCCTTTCTGTTCTTTGACGGTTACTCCGTTGCCATCTTTATGGGAGTGTTGGTTATTCAATTCATCAGGGTGGTCAAGAGTGGAGGTGACTGGAACTAGATTTTTCTTCTGGTTTAGGCTTATTCAATATTTTCTTTTTGTCTGCTATGAGTTGTCGAATTGTGTTATTAATTCCGTTGTCAGACTCTCTGTTATTTGTGCATTTTATTTCATTGTGTAGTTTTATTATATCTTGTCAGACTCTCTCATTTGTAATTTTGTTCTTTTAATTTCTTTGTCAGACTCTTCTGCCTTTTATAACATTTACAACGATACTATTTGTAAGTTTATTTTCTGTATTTGTATGTCTAAAGTCTTTTTTTGTTGTGATTGAGAAGGATGTTAGCAAGTATTACAAAGTGACAATTTGGTTTTCAACCGTAGTAAGCATTTTCTTTTGTACTAGCCAATCGAACTAACATCAATCAAAACTGATCGAAGTGCTGGGTTCAAGTTACATGGAGTATTTGGTCCAGTTTGATATGAAAAAACCATAAGGCTGATGATTATTTTGATGTAACGGTTTTGTGGTTTGGTGTGCAGTTTGTAAATTACTCCAAAAATAAGGCTAATATACTGGTAAACAAATATTTGAAATAGTGTGTATTTGCAAATATATAAAGGATTATACGTAAAATATGTTCTGGGCATAATCACAAACCTATGCCCCCATACATCAATTTTATCTCTCAAGTCCATCAAGTCCCCGGACCCCGTTCCTGTGTCGCGCGGCACGCGTGGAGCGCATCTCCACGAGCAGTTCGATTTTGATCGGGCGGTTCATTTTTTTCGGGCCTATCAATCTGGTATTATTCACGGGGCCCCCATAGCCATCAGATTCAGATCAGACGGCCCACAGCCCGCGCTGTACGCGTGCCGCGCGACACAGGATCTGGGTTCCAAGTCCCCAGTAGCTGGTCAACTTTTCTTTCTGAGTGACTTTAATCCATTAGATTTATCAAGTCACCAATCGAATTGGACTTTCTCTTCCTATTCCGCGTGGTCTTTATTTAAATTTACAAAATAGGACACCAAACTAAAGCGTAACTATTTTCTGAGATGTAGAGAAAGGAAACAAAAACAACAAAAAAGAATTTGAACTCATTTGGTGTGTGGAACTTGAGACTGACAGATTCATAGCTTGGCACATGAATAACTGGAAAAGCAACAAAAATTGGTCAGGATTTTCAAAACGGAACTAACTTGACAATTGGGTTTGACAGATTCATAGCTTGCCACATCAACATTGTTTCGCCTTGTAACTCTGTGGCTTTGGTCAAAATGATTTCATTTCTTTAGAATTAATTTCTCAAAATTTCGTTGGTCTAATAACATGAAAAATCCGACTAAATAACATCAGATCCATCTATTTTGATAAAAAAAAATTTCAAAATAAATAACATAAAATGAAATGAAATTTCATATAAAAAAAAATGTCATTTTGATCAGGCCATTGTCAAAGGGTTTCACCTTGGACTTCCGGCCGTTGTCAAAGTCTCTCCAAGCTGCTTCAATAAATAAGCTAAAAAAAAAAACGCCACTCCCATCAAATCGGAGCGTTCGGCGAACAAAAAATCATCATGATGAAGCAAGACGAGAAGAAGCCCTTGGTGGCGATAGGAATAGAGAGTTGGGCGAACAAAATGGGAGTGGGAATCGTAACACTGGACGGGTCCATTTTATCCGACCCGCGACACAACACGCGCTCCTTCCTCCCTCGCGAGACCGCCAAGCACCACCTGCAACACGCGCTGCTCTCTCAGATGCCTCCCTCTCCCCCTCTGATATCGACTGCGTTTGCTACACCCGCCTCCCCGGCATGGGTGCTCCTCTCCAGGTAGTTATTTATTTTATTTATTTGTTAGGGTTTAGTAGGGTTTTTGGTTTTGCTGAGAATCCATTAATTAATGGATGGTGTGGTTCACAGGTGGGGGCTCTGACGGCGCGGATGGTGTCCTTGTTATGGCCCATATTGAAATGGGTCGCGTGGTTACTGGTGCGGAGGACCCGGTGGTGCTGTATGTCAGCGGGGGTAATAGTAATACGCAGGTGATTGCGTATAGTGAGGGGAGATACAGGATTTTTGGCGAGACTATTGATATAGCGGTTGGGAACTGTCTCGATCGGTTTGCGAGGGTTCTTGAGCTGTCGAACGATCCCAGCCCTGGGTATAACATCGAGTAGGTAGTAGACTGTTCTGAAAAATTTTATGGACCTGCAAGTGGTCCCTACTGGTATGGAATGGTGTATTATACTGATACTGGTTTGCTGTTTATCCCGTCTTTTCTCAATCTAAGTGCACCCCAATAGGGTAATGTATGATTGAAATTTGAGACCATTTGAGAAATTGTCAGTAATGGAGGCGAGCTGGATGCCATTATTTTACCATGGTCTCTCAACATTAAATATGGTAATCCTGATTGGGTTAACTTGTGAGTTGTCTGGCAGTGGTTCAAAGTTTTTGTGAATTCAGCCCTGATGACATAAAAAGGGGCTTATAAAATGGTTTCTTATCGTGAAATTCACTGAGTCTTAGTCAAGGCCTATACTTGCTTTCTTACTCTTTGGGGACACTACTTCCATAGGTTAATTTCCATTGGATAGTCCTAATGTGCCCACTTTTGTTTGCTTTTGTTTCAAATTTGAATTATTTATCACTTAATTGAACACTTACGAGGAAAATTTGGGTCGGTTTGAGGTTTTAGTTCATAATTGAGTGGGCAGGCCAACTTATTTAAACAGGCTTGGTGGCTCTTGAACTATACAAGCAAATTTGTGTTCTTAAGCACACCAAGTAGATGTTTCTGTATACTGATCTGTACAATATGACCTATAGCGCAGTTTTGGCGTTTTTACTACTATCACAGTTAAGTGGGTATTTATTTCATAAAATGTTATAACCGTTCGACTAGTGGTAGTGGTAATAATGTTTGACAACGATTTATTTCCCCAATGATTTGGAGTCGTTTTTCAGTACGTTATGTTACAGTTTTCTTTTCTTTTCTTTTTTTTTATCAAATCAAAGCCCGTAGTCATTTGCTCCGTTAATTGACTTACGGTCCAATGAGTTCTTAAAACTTCTTTTTGAATGAACCCCTTCATCTTTATAATTTGATTTCGGTTAGCACTTCTGTTGATTTCGGTCACTTTTGCTGTTAATTACGTGTACGTCTGACACAAATTTTTTTCTCTCATTCCCAACTTGCACTACATAACAATTCATAACTTTAACAAAAGCAGAAAAATTAAAGCTAGATTATTTCAAAAAAAAAATTAATGGAATAATAATTTAGAAATACGCTTCAAACAGGATATGAGAAAAAAAAATGAGAAACAACAATGGGTGCTCAAATCGGAAGATGTCACGAGAAAATTTTCTTCACTTATTTGAACTAAGCCAACATTTCAGATAAACAGTGTTTCCTCAAATTTTATTTTATGTCTGTGCTTGCTATTTATTTTTCTTATCGTTTTCCATGTCGCCATATCTCTCCGCAGAAGCTACAATTATATATGGAAAAATTGTAATACCAGCGTTAAGATTCACATAGGGTCAAAATTCGCTAAGGCTGTGCTCCCGGAAACACACATTAAAGGAATGGAATGGAAGGGAAGGAGTGACCGGAAATTTGTACCCTCCAATTTGGAGGGTAACAGTTTGGAGTAAGGTCTTAACAAATTTACTCTAGTTCTTCCCTTGTGTTACTTTCCATTCCTTCCTTTATTTTCATTCTGGAGCAAGTAAACGGATGGAAACCAGCATTGGGCAGCCCTTTTATTTGACTTCCTCTGTTACCTTCCATTCCCTTACTCCCAAAATCAAATCCTGGAGCAGACCCTAAAATTTTACACCAAGAAGTTTGAAAATCTATTAAAAGAAAATTTATGTGTGCCCATGTAAAGGCTTACTGTTTGTATTCTTATCTTTTGTGTCATATCAATACTACGGAAAAAAAAAAAGCTGACAAACAATAAATTGGTATTTACTCAAAGTCGATAATGCTTTCTTTTGGAAGGAGGCCTGGATCATCTCAAATCGAACGGTTTCGTAAGGAAGATTACTTCACTATCACCGTTTGGTCCATTCCTACACTACATTAGCAAATGCCACGAAAGTCAAGAAAATTAATACATACATTGCACTCATGTATACCTAATTGTATTTTTAAAACAACTCGGTGGACAAGATACAAAGCTGTCACCGAAACCTAGAATAAGACTATAAATGATTGATGTATATTCTTAATTGCTCTCACATGAGCATTTCTCGTCTCGAAGAAATTTCTTATGAGAACAGTAAGGACCAAAACATTGACCTCATTGTCATAGCTCAAAGCCCAATTGTTTTGTTGACATTTAATATGCTAAAATCATTTCTTGTGCTTGTTCTTCAACTTTCCAGCTATGAAATTTCGACTTTTTACCCTGATTTGCTTTGCTGCTCCGAAGCACTCAAGCACGTTACACTCTATATTTTATTTTATTTTTGCTAATATTTTTCCTTCAACCAGCTAAAATTTCTCGGTCGTGTAGTTTATTTGTTTCTAATACACAAAAAGAATATACTAAATGTAAAGAATTTATATACGATCCACTTTTTTTTGAGCTATAAAAAAAATATAAACATGTACCAAATTGTACGACTATGATTAGCTGACCTTTTTCTTCTTTGTTTTACTAAATTGAAACATTTTAGTTGAACCAAATTATACAGACAGAATATGAGTAAAAAAAACCATAGTATAAAACCATTATATAAAGACTATAATGCACTAATTACTAACGTATCACATCCTTCAAGATACAAAATATGTTTAAATAAAAATTAATTATTTTCCAAAAGGGTTAGTAAATACACAACAAAAGATTATTGATATTCTCATGATCAAACATCACCTAGTACTAAGGAGTTTTAATTCACAAAATTAATAGGAGCTGATGGAGAATTTTAACACTTACTTTCTTCAAGTGAGCTAAAAATATTTTAGAATGGTCCTCTAATTATTTCTTCCAAGTATATCTTGTTGCATTATTGACATTTTTCGTCAATTGTCTAAATGAATCATGTAAGACTTGCTCCGCAGCATTTTTTTTTTTTTTTGGGTACTTGAGTCATCTTGTCAAATTCGATTTTCATTTTGTTTGTCTATAGGAATTCACAATAGTTTGTCTGAATAAATAAGCATGACTAGACTATGTTATTAAAGAGGAGATCATCCAAATTGGAGTGCCATAAGAAAGCTCATTAAACATTTTAGGTTTGTACACCTAAAATTAACTAGTTTCAAAGCATGACGGAGTCTCAAGATACTATAGATTCTACTAATGGAAGCAAGATTTTAGTAAACCTCAACACCTCAGGGCTCAAGAGCCAACCACCTTTAAGGAACAACGAAAAGAAAAGAAAGAACTTTTGTCATATCACACTTCTCTATGTTGTTCTTTTGATAGGAACCTGTGGAAACAAAATAAATATGGGAAAGCAGACCTTTTTTTTATTTTCAATAAATTTATAGAAAGAATAAAGAGAACAATAGACAAAATTGGGTTAAAAAATATCTCTTCATATTAATTTTATTTATATTATTACTCTAGGTACCTTGAATAGTATATATAGTCACTAGCTACAATCAATATAGAAAGAAGACAATTTTTTTTTTTGCACTACAAAAAATATATCTGTATGGTGTAATAATGGCTAGAAACCGAGCTTTAATTCAATTGATATTTTTTTTTTCCGTAGAGACCAAATTTGGTTAATTAGAAATACCTTATATCTCTAGATATGCCAAAAAAAAAGGAAAAATAATAATCTCCAGAAGAATGTCTGACAGATTTATATTTGTTCAGACAAAAATAATATAAATGTTTAAGATTTATGTTCCCAATCAAATTTCCTGTGGCCTGTTTAAAAGGACTCTTTGGTGTCGTTTGGGATGTATGAGAATTGGCCAATTCCCGGAATTGGCAATTCCATTTCCCAATTTTTCATCCAAACAGTTTTGGAATAGTCAATTTCATTCCTAACACAATTTTCAATAACACTCTTCCCAATAATACTTTTCTCTCTACTTTTCACACTTCCCAACGCTATTCCTAAACTCACCATCCAAACAATATTTTCAATTCCCAAAATAGCCAATTCCCACAATTCCTATGAATAGTATTTTTTTCTAAATTTATAATATTCCTACCATATTCCTAACCCATCCAAACGACACTTTGGGTCCAACCAAATCCGATTACATAATACCAAGTGGAACGTAGATTTAACATCTCTTTTCGTCAGAGATTCCATTTACAAGTGTCCTATGCCTTGGAAATAAATTAAAGCAGTAAAGCACATTCTAACTTGTTAAAAAATTCCCTAGCGTGGGGGAATAACAGCTGAGTTAAATAATAATATATTGCTGTAATTAAGAAGATGTATTATGCTGATGCATGACTGATGTGATGATACAAATCTGTTGCTAAAATGTTTTGCCAAGCACGAACTGTTCAGTGCATTGTGTTTTTATTTCGTGTTTTTTAAACGGCTAATTGTAACTGGTCGTCTTGTTCATACTAAAATCGTATTGAAAATCAAATTTAAATTTTTTTGTATTTTTTATTTTATAAAAATTTTAAAAATGTTTCCATCTAAGGATTCATAATTAACTAGATCAATGAATTCATCAAAATCTAAAAATTGTAAAAAAAAAAAAAGATTGAATGTAAAATTTACTTTCCAATAAGATTTTAATATCAAGACGACATTAAATGATTCAAATCAGTCATTTGAAGTATGAAATTCGAGAAAAAAATTCACTATGCGAGACACATTTGTGTTTTGCAAAGCATTTTAGCAATCATCGTTTATAGTTCAGTTGCTAAGTCAATATCATATAATTAATATTTATGAAAGAACTATTATATATATGAACAAATATATCGAAAAAAGAGTAATTTAGCCTATAAGTAATATATGAACAAGTTCCTAACTATCAAAAGCTCAAAACCAACTCTAATCCAACAATCAAATACACCAAAAAAGAGTTTAAACTCGACAATCAACAATAGAATATTCCTAAGACGGTTGTTGCTTCTCTTAACTCATGACCTATTGAATATCCGTAATACAGGCTTTGCTTCGCTTAAAAGTTAAAAGTGTGAAACATAACATTATTTGTTGATTTTATTACCACCAATACTTATCTTCGTTATTTGCTTAACTATAAATATTCCTCTTTGTTTTTACCGAAATAGCACCATAAGCACAGCTACCGATATCATTACGAAACCACCACAATTACAATTGCAGTTCTTAGAAGTATGTTTCTAGGTTTTTTTGTTTGTTTTTTTTGCAATTTATGCCAATTGGAACTTTGTTGAGATTTTTTAAAATCACAATGGTGCATGGTGCTAATGGTGGAATGATCCACATTATCGCATGCATAGATTTATATCGAACGGTTTAGATCTAAGTTTAGAGTTATGTCACCGTTCTTCGATATTGAACTCTACAGACTTAATCATACACTTCAGCTTTTTGTACTTCACTGTAACAATATGCATAAATTGAATTAAATTTTTAGACACTAAATGAACCGTACAAAAAGATATCATCATATCCATTATCAAAACAAGAAAGTAGGAACGATTTACATGTGACAAATACGAAGGATATACTAACTAAAAGAGAAAACAAAAACAATATTTTTGTGACAGTTAAGTCAGTTTTTGTCCCTAAATGCTCCAGCGCAAACCGCGCTCTCTCGAATTCCAAACCCAAAATTCCCATTTTATGGTTTCTTTCTAACTTGGGATATCTCCTTCCCGTTTTGCACTATAACCCCTATATTTATACATACCTTCGTAAAATTAAGATGCCTGAGTTTTCTCCTCTTTAACCCTCCCTACCTCCTTCCTCTCTCTCTCTCTCTCTCTCTCTCTCTTCTCCCATTCTACAAAAAGAAGAAAATGCAAGGTCGAGTAGGCAAGCAGTACTAAAATGGCGAAGGAGTTGGATTCAAAAGAAAATCTTGTGGGGGTCATTTGCAAGATCTCAGAGATTTTCATTTCATGCCAGCACCACCACCATTCAGATGGAAAGAGCTCGTTTCTTGACTGGTACCTAATTCTTGGGGTGAGTTTTTTTTTTTTCCCCTTTTTATTTCCTGTCTTTTAATCTTCTACCTTGTTTTTTTTTCCTTCAATTTCGATAGTTTGTAGGTTATCTTGCATGAAGTAGTCAAAATTTGCATATCATACATATTTACCATCTTTATTAATTAATAATTAGTTTGGCTTTTGGTCTGATTTTTCCACATCTTGTATTGATCTTTATTACTAGGTCGATCAAGAGTCGGGAGAGGAGGTAATTCGCAAGCGGTATCGTCAACTTGGTAATATAAGAGTACTTTCACATGATATAATTTAAGTTGCATTTTGGGTAAAATTGTTCTATTTCAAATTGAGACTGATTTTGTTTCTTAATTTATTTGAAGCACTACAACTTCATCCGGACAAAAACAAGCATCAGAAAGCAGATGTTGCGTTCAAGCTAGTCTTGGAGGTAAATGATCAGTGTTCTTTTCAAAGTTGAAAACAAAGAAAATTGAAAAGAGTAAAAAGGTACAAAGAAAAAGAAAAATATATCTCGTAGAGAGTACTTTTTAAAAAGAAGAAAACAAAGAAGTCTAAAGTTGACACCCTTAAGTGAGCACCTAGATTGCTTAATTTATACTAAATTGTTGTAGGCCTGTTTAGTTTTGTCCGGCATTGTCAAATTTATCATTATTATAGGTGGCAAACTGTAAAAAATTATATATTTCTTTACTTACAGTCCCGTCAACTATACTTTATTTAACATGGTATTGAATGACTAGTTTAGCATTGCCACTCTCACTTTGAGCATTTGTTATATTAGATATATCAAATTTTTGGAATGCCTCTATAATCTCTAATTAAAAGATGTTTGTTTTAGGCATACTCGTGCCTCTCTGATAAAGCCAAGAGAAGTACCTTCGACTCACTGCGACGCACAAGTTTCTGCACTGAATGCTATGCAAAGTTCAAGTCAAGCCAGAATGGCAATAGCAAAGAAAACACCTGTACCAACACTAATACAACCTTTAAGTCATCCAAGAGATTCATTCATGCGCTAAAGGAGCTTCAAAAGAGGTTCACCGAGGAATGTAGAGTCATAGATAATTGTTTGAGAGCTACCAACCCATCACTTAATGGGTACCCGGTGTTTGATCCAGATAATCGGGTTTTCTACCCAGATTACGCACACTTCCGGATGCCAGTAAGCAGTACAAATGCAAACCACTTCCCTGCAAACGGAGTAGGAAGCTTGAGAAGAAGAGGCAGCATGCGTGAATCATCAGTTTATAGTGTAGGATCTGATGTTGATACATCAGCCACGCCAGAGAGTACTGATTGATTAGTTTTTCACATTTTTTCAGATAACTTGTTTATAAATTATTACTTTGATTTTGAGACTGTCATAGTTCTGTTACCAATGTAATGTGATAGACTGATAGTTGATAGCTGGATGCTAACATCTTCCAAAGATGGACCCCTTGGAAATTTTTCCTTCGTTTCCCATTTCTTTTTTTTCCCCTTTCTTTTTTCCAAATTACATTGAAACAATATGGCGCAAGTTTGACCCTCTCTGACTCTCCTCGGAATCTCTGTTCAGCTTAGTAAAGTAAACCACCAACAACATCCAACAAAAAGAGCTTTCCATCAAGATGAGAATGCTATAATAAAATACAAATATATAAATAAAACAAAATTTAACAACATCAAAATTCTTCTTTCCTGAAAGAGCATCAAAATTCTCTCAATTTTTTCCAGGTTCTTTGAGGACGCCAGTATCAATCAAGTGCTGTACCTCAGATTTTGCAAGATCTCTCGTTTTTGAGTCAGATGATTCAAGGAATGCCAAAATCACCTTTGAACTGCATTCAATTCAAAAGCAAGATTTAGTAATATGAGAGGGCATAGATTTAAAAATATCCACAGCACAATGACTCCGTTAAACATATGCAATTGAACACAAAACAAACCAATAAAAAAACCCTTGAATGCAACTAAAAAATTTGTCTGCGACTTGTATACATTTCAGCATCATCTATAAACCTGATCTAAATATGTAATCTATACATGAAAGTGAAGCAGCTAACCCACACAACCTCAAATTACCACTAATTAGATTTAGACTTGCACACCATTTGCCCATCCCAGGGCAACACAAAATCCCACCTCACTAAACCCACATGATGTCAAATATAGAAATCAACAAGGCATACCTGTGTCCCTGAGCCCACATTTCAGTTTTTCCTTCTAATGAGACTTTCCATAGTACAGAGGCAAATTCAGATGAGTCGAGTACCAGTTTTCGAATAGTTCTGCTAGAGTGGAAGTTTTCAAAGACATGCTCTTCCTCAGTATCAGTGCCCTTTGGTACTGCTGCCAATGATGCTATGGCCTCATACAATGTATGAACTTTATTGGACAAAGGTTGCAAGATTTTGTCAGCCCCTCCTATAGCAACCTGTGTATATGTTATTTGCAAATGTAAATAAAAGATAAAGATGTAAAAGTACTTATCTATTTCACAGGCCATTAATCTTTCTCTGATATGAAGAATCAAGGAGGGATAAGCATGCCAAAGTATTTAAAACGTCCCATTGATACAGGTCCATTGCATTAGAAGAACATTACCAAAAAAAAAGAAAAAAAAAAACAAAAAAAAAAAGAGAGAACCAGAAGCACCTCATATATTACTTCTCTGCCAAAGTTGGAACGAAGGAGCGCACCAACATTCTCAGTACAAGCCTCAATCAGACCCTAATAGCAGATGACAAAAAAGGATACATCAAGGGCCAAGGCTTAGAAAAAGAAAAGGATATTGCTTTAATCAATATGAAATTAATATTAAGAACAACAAAAACTTCTAGATTAGGCACCCAATTAGTTTAGGGCTTTTAAGTACACTAGGCAACCAATAACAACAAAAGCATTAATATGAGAATGACACCTCTCCAAGGCCACTATCAAGCAACAGCTCACTTCTACGCAAAGACGGATCCTTCTTCCCCTCAACAGATGCCTTTTGGCCCTCATCGGTGGAGACATCAGTTTCTGCCAATTCTTCACCCTTAAAAACATATAATAGAGATTGAGCACACCACTACAATATGACACAGACATATATAGAACTTGATGGTATGACAAAACATACATTGGAATCTCTTTTGCAAATATCACACATACGCAAAAGAACTTGATCATACATTAGAACTTGATCATTTTTGCCCCAATTTGTTTGTTTGTTTTGCATTTTCCTCATATGATTAAACTAACATCCAACAAAGCTGATTTAAAAAAAATAATAACAGCTTCAATAGTATAACAAAGTTATCTTATTCAGTCTATATGAACTCTTCAGTGCATTTAGTCAGATTGACTGGAACTTGAAAAAAAAAAAGCATTATTGGGTGTTATTTGTAATTTAGTACGATGGGTCTAATTTAAAAAAAAAAAAAAAAAAAAATGGGGCAGCACTCTTTATGTTGAAGACCAGGATTGCCACATTTGACTCCCTGACCCGACATAATTGAGTGTATAGAAACAATGAATACAAAAAAAAACAGTTATTTATCAACCTGAGAGATGATGGAAGGAACTGTATAGTTGATGCATGCCAGGTCATCAGGACTCAGGTACCGTGAGCAGTTGGGATGAAGCAGTTGCAACAAAGGCCGCCTTCCATTCTGTTTTGTTGTTCGTTTGTAAGAATAAAAAAAATGATAATCCTTATTATCATTGTCATATTAGCAATGAAATCATTAATTTGGTTAAATGCATAATACTAAAAGTGTCCCATTCATGATTTCATGGCAATGAAGGATTTCAACTCATAATTTATTGAAGTTGTCTCAGGTGCCTCATCATCAAAACACTATTTAAGTACATTTTCAGCATTATGTTCTTATTATATTAATCACTAATAAACAAAAACAAAAATAGTTTGTACAAAAGTGCACATTCACACCTAATAGCTTCATTGGTTACACTTCATGGGCTTAATTTCAAGTAAATTGAAGATCTTGTCAAGCCAATTGAACCAGTGTATAGCATATTAATGGTAAAAATTAACTAAATAGCACCAAAAAGAGATGTGAGGATAATAATTTTACCTTATCATGCACGAGGTCATTTAGCGCTTTTTTTATCTCTTGCATTATGATCTAGTTAACCACATAAACATCCAACAGAGAAATTCAGTTTGTATAAGCAAACGGAACATAAGTAGGTTATCCGGGGAAAAAGGAACTTACTTTGTTCATAAGCTTTGTGTCATCAACAATAGAAAGGATGCAAATCAGCAGCTAGACATTTAAAATAACATAAAGTTAAACAATAGTACAACATCAATAAAATAACATAGAAAAGAAAGGCTACATTTTCTTTATGATTGGACGTCTAACAGTATCTTACAATAAATGAATGTCTTACCATAATAAAACAAAGGAAAATTATGTAGACTAGCCCAGAGGAAAAAGAAAATTAAACCTACAAAGTTTAAAAAAAACAAAAAAAAAATTCTAACAGAGAACTTACAAGGCTCCCATATTGATCTAGAGCAAGCTTTCTAACATGACCCTTCATGCTCTTTATGATCTTTTTTCTATCCTGGATTTGACACAAAAGAACAATTCCCATATTACTAACTTTTTTCTTACAAAAAAAGAAATTTCACATGCATCCTTCAAAAAAATGAAATTGCCATCCACAGTGCAGAGCAAGGAATATATCACACATTTCACACGTACAATAGCAAACATCATTTTAATTTACTTCTAAAACAACCTGTTCTGTCTCTATATACCTCTAGACTTACAATGCATATACAAGGGTAAAATCAGGTAGCCTTGATACTTACTAAAGTACAAAAGGAGTCACAGAATTCCAATATTTTTATACGATTGCAATAGGTGCCTACAATTTTGCAGGGTGTGTATGATATCTACAGTTTCAAAACTTAATGTGTCATAGAAAAACCATAGGTTCAACAAGCATACTACACCTTTGCAGTTCCATGCTTTACACAGAGGACAGCGATCTTCAACCCATCTCTATTATGCATCATTCTAACAAAAAGCGGCTGAGCCAACCTTTTGCTTTTATTTTTTAACTTCTTTGGCAAATTAGGTGTAACTTCAGTTTCATCAGAACTGGCTGATCCTTCAGTTTGTGATATTAACTGGCGAATCACATCCATTGCAGAAGTCTTGGCAAAAAATTAAGAAAGATGTACAAGAAATAAATTAGCCAAGGATATCAAAGATATTCATAGATTTTTATTAAAGATGGGCTGAAAGGTTTCAATAAACACCAAACATTATACTCAGTATCCTAGATGACATGCACTAAGGTGGTGTTTGGTAAAGGATTAACTTAAGAGGAATAAGTTAAGGAGGAAGAACTTATGCCAAGTTATGTCATGCTTGTTTGGTTATATAAAGTGAAGGAATAAAAATATAAAAATATAAAATTAGATGTATAATAATTATTATAATATTAATTAGTATTATAAATTATTATTATTATTATTATTATTATTATTATTATTATTATTGTTATTATTATTATTGTTATTAGTTTAAAAATATTTATTATAATAATAATAATAATTGTTATTATATAAATTATTTTAATTCACAATATATAATTATTGTTATAAATGTTATTCTTTATACTAAGTGGTTGTCACTAATGATAATAATAATTAATATTGTAATAATAATAATAATTTTTATATTATTATTATTACTATTATTAGTATCATATGAATTAAGATTTTATTGATTATTTCTTGTAGTAATTATAATATTAATAATAATTATACTTACAATAATAAAATAATAATATTATAATAATATATTAATTATCATTAATAATCAAAATTATTGATTGATTATTCGAAAATCTAGACTAATCCGCACGGGACCCATCGTGGAAGAAGTTATTCCACCAATTTTGGTGGTATAAGTTCTTCCTCCTTAAAGAAGCTTATTCCTCTCTTGTTTGGTTAGTTATTCCTCCTTAAAGAAGCTTAAAGAACCTTATTCTTCCTACCAAACATGCCCTAATTGTGAAATTCGCAAAAGAAAAAAAAAAACAAAAACAGTGAAGGGACATCCAATAGAAAAGTTATTTTCACATGCAGAACTTTTTGTCTTGTTCAATTTGACCCTTCCATTCTCCCAAATTCATGGGTAACTTTTGCATACAGTGACAACTAATGGACTCCTTATTTACACAATATCATTATCTTTTGGCTATGGTACCAAAACAAACTTCTACAAGTTATACAAATACTATAAACTGAAATTACCTTGTCAGCTATTGTGAGGTACTCAATTATGGCGGTGTGCACGATTGAATAGTCAACAATTCCTTTTTCCAAGAGAGGTTGTATCACCTGGGTCATGTGTTGCAGCACTGATGATTTTTGCAACCCTAGCTTGGCAATTATGTCCAATAACCTTGTAAAAGAACAATTTGTAAAACAAAAATCAGTTCCTCTGATATCAGATCAAATGCTAATCAGAACATACTTGTCACATGAAGTAAATAAAATAAACTAAAAAAACAATAAGGAAAGAGAAATTTTAAATATTATGTAACAAATTAATATTCTAGAGATTACCGTGCTGAGTTTGTTTTTGTTAAATCCTTGAACAACTGAAGTTCGGTTGAGTACATCTCAACCAACAAGCTTCTCTTTTGGGACCCCTTTGCAAGGTGGTACACATGCTCCACAACTTAAGACATGGTAATAATAACAATATAAGTCTACTACAAATGTCAATTAAAAAAAGGATACCCAAAAATGAAAAAGAATCACATGCCTGCCGCCCCCACACTGTGACGAAGAAGGGAAGCTACTTGGCCATGAAGGGAAGAGACAAACCATTCAAATTGCTTTTTGCTAGCTAGAGGACAACAGAGAATGAATAAATATCGAGAGAAGTTACAACAAATTGTGATAATTCATACACCTTCAAATTTAAAATTTGCAGTAACAGTACCAGAATCAAGAAGCTTCTTAACGAGATGAACAGCATACTTTTTTCGAGCAAGAGTCAGAAAATGAGGGCGGAGTGCATCAAAAACCTTGTCCTTCTCCTCTTGTGTGCAATACTTGATGCATGTCTAAAGCAGATTTACGAGTTATAAATGCAGCATAAATAAATAGCTAGGCTTTATAAGAGTTCACTAAAAACAAAACTGAACATACTTGAAGAACACGTGCAGAGACATGGGATCCTGCAATTTCCATGAATTTTCCACCCATTTTACGAAGAGCTTCACTTACAAACCTAAATCAATTTTTTATAGACACAATAAGTTGTAAACAAAAAGACGAAAAGCAAAGGAGAAATAAGATAACTAATTGACAACAGAAAAACATGGATATTTACTTTGATCTGTCTTCTTTGCTCACACCATGACATCTCATCTTTTCCCACAATAAAGCAAGTTCCTGTTAAAATAATTAAAATAATACGTAAATCAAATAAAAGCAGAAGTTACAATTGATCTAACTTTTTGGTTTATTTGTTCTTATTTGGACACTCAAATTTAAATGGGGGGCTGGAAAATTGAGGATTAGGATAAGTTTTGTCAAAGTTCTGTTCAAAGCACCAATAATGGTGATGCATCTGGTAACCTACCAATCCTATACCAGTAATGGATGACTGATAAGGAATAGTAGAATTTACTCTTTCAAGATTGTAATTTGGCTTCCTCTTCTTCTTCCTCAGCTCAGTCATTTCCTACATACAAAGAAACAATCATTGGTGAAAGATAACAAGGCATTCTTTGCATATTTTTTTTTTAAAAAAAAAAAACCATATATTCATATCCTTTGACAGAAATTATCCATGACCATGGTACTTGCCAAAGACATTTGTTGGATGACAAAGAGTAATATAAGATTAAATATTATCGTCTTTAAATTCATATTTCTTAATGCAAAATTGCCGGCTCATATTCTTTGCACACAAATAATATTGTTCACTGTCGACATTCAAAAACTTTAGTACGTTTTAGAAATGTAAGTAAATAATAGGAAAAGAGAAAATCATGTAAACTGGTAACTTTCATTGGCTGCAATAGAAGGCCTCAGTGGACCTAGGAACTTTTGCTAGGATTTGTTTGGCAGCATTTCTTTTCTAAAACCCAGCTAGTGCCCATGTCATACTCATAAGTTTGCAAACACAGCTAGTGCCCATATCAAAGGTACTTGCAAAAGTACCCTTGAAAGTTTCGAGCTTAGGCATTAATATTGAGCTAAGATATGCACTGCTGACATTAAGCACTTCATATTAGCTTGGTTACATAGTCATGATAATTTACTAACATAAATTGCACATAGAAATCACCCAAATAATACACTGAGAACCAGAGCGAGAGAGAGAGAGAGAGAGAGAGAGAGAGAGAGAGAGAGACAGAGAGAGATACGCACCTTAGAGGCCAAACGACGCTCCTTTGCACTCTTAGGCTCCTTCTTCTCCGTTTTAATTGCCATGTGCTTCTCCTTCTTAAACCCCTTCTCCTGCGCCTTCTGAGGCTTCCCTGCTACCTTGCCAGGCACCTGATTCTTACCTCCTTTCGGTTTCTGGTCGACCTTGCCGTCTCTCTTTCTCTTCTTCGATTCCATCTTTCCACCTCCAGTCGCCATTAACAGCTGCTCCTTTCCAATACAAAGGGGTTCAAGCTCTCCTCCTCTGTCCCCTTCTCGAGTAAGAAATAAAACAGAAATGAAGTCGAAGCTGCTTCGCTGGGGCTAGGGTTTTAGCTAAATTGCAATTGGGTTTGTTTGCGAATTTATGGATTTATGGGCCTCCATTAAACATATTGGGCTCGCCTCGTTTCTATTGGGTTTAAAATCTCGGTCCTTAATGGTAAAAAATGAACAGTAACAACTGAAAATTAAAAAAAATGTTATTAAAATAATAAAAAAATTTATTATATTATTGATTATTTAATTTTCGAGATATGTTATTATAGTATGGGATTTTCAAAGTCTGACGCTAATATCGGACTTTCACCGAAAATTTTAATTTCAACGGTTGAAATTGGAAGTATCCAATAATTAGCTCGTGAATGCGATTATGCGAATGCAAACATTTGGCACGGTCTTTAAAGCAACAAAAATTACCAAGTTCTCAAATCACAATTGATTATATGATCCCTTAATTTGTGCATATCATCAAGACATGGAAATAAAGAATTACTACTTAGTACAGCTCTACAAAATTCGAATGATAGAAACTTCGAAATTTTGTTTTCCCACCGAATATCAATTTTAATTTTTGGATTAAGACAAAACAGCAAATTCATGGGAGTAATAAGACAAACCTCCATTATAGGTGTGTATGCGCACAATTAGGAAATTTCAAACAAAATCGCACAAAAAAAATGTGTATGTCGTGGGCTCGTGGTTCATGTCAAGTATGGCGGCCGCCGGCCGGTTCACGGATTCTTGTGTATCATGTCAAGTATTCTTTATTTATTATTATTATTATTATTATTATTATTATTTGTACAGTCCAGCGTCACATCAGGACTATGATTATGTGGCAAACCTATGTGACTATATCTATTTAGAGTAAGGATGTAGTGCCACAAGTTTTTGGTGTCAAAATGTCACAATTTTTCTTTTTCATTAATATTTTAAAATTTTTAAATATGACTTTCAAAGCCAAACCGTTGATCTTGTTCAATTTTACGAGCGATGCATTTCTATATAATTTTTATAATTTTTTGAGTTTATTTGATATTCGATCAAGAGGCCAACAAATGAACGTATTAAATTTAATCTGTTATAATTAAAAACATTCGTTCATTTTTTTTGTCTCTTGATCAAGAGGCCAACAAATGAACGTATTAAATTTAATCTGTTATAATTAACAATATTCGTTTATTTTTTGCATCTTGATCGAATATCAAATAAACTAAAAAAAATTATAAAAAATATATAGAAATGCATCGCTCGTAAAATTGAACAAGATCAATGGTTTGAATTCAAGTTATATTTTAAAATTTTAAAATATTAATGAAAAAGAGAAATTGTGACATTTGTGCCACAAGTGGAATCTTTTTTAGAAAAACTTGACAGCGGCTGCCAAGTAACGGATTACATCAATCCGAAACAAAAAAAAAAAAGAAATAAAGCTTAAACATACAAATTAAAAACGACAAAAATAGATAATCGGTCGCAACGCATCCACCATCATACCCTTTCTTTCCATACCTCGTGCATAGACGCACATCCACAATCGTGCCTAAAACACCAGCCGAACATCTTCGCACACTCGTGCGTTTGTCGCACCATCTCTTGCACCGACGACACCTCTTGCCCAATGATCGGACCATCTCTTGAATTGGCCTCACCACCTAGAGCATCAGCTGCAGCTCTGTGCACCAGCCCCACCACTACTCGAAACACTAGTCACATCTCTTGTGCATCGACTGCACCACCACGACGACACCTCACGCACATCGGCTGCACCACCACGCATACAGACGACACCTCACGCACACCGGCTGAACCGGCTACTCACATCGGCTGCACCTCTTGTGCACCGGCTGAACCACCACTTGAACCGGTCTCATCTCTCGAGCACCGGCTGAACCACCACTTGAACCGGTCTCATCTCTCGAGCACCGGCTGCACCACCATCACTCACATCGTCTGCATCTCTCGTCCACTTGCTGCACCACCACACTTTGTGTACCGGCTGCAATCTCACATACCGGCAACAGCTCTCTCGTGCACCGATCGGAGCTCTCACGCACCGGCTGCACCACCAATCGAACCAGTCGCACCTCTCGTGCCCTGGCCGTCCTCAGTTCTCACCTCACAATAAGTGAAACATCACCTCCGCCACCGCATCTACCGACGACCACCTAAATCCGTCCAAGAAAAAGGAAAGGAAAGACAAAAGAGTAAAAGCCTAAGAGGAGAAGAGGAGAAGGCGGGGGAGGCCAGTGGCGGCCTCCCCGCCTAAGATCTGCAAAATTTGGAGACTCTCAAAATCGCCTCAATTTTCTTCTCTCTGGCGGCGCCTCCACAAGTGGAATCTTGCTCATCTATTTATACCATGCATCTGATCTTAGTACGTTTGCGCCATCATATTCCAACAATACGAACATATTTATCAATTTTAATGATGTAGACACGATGTTCACGGAGGTTATTTGTGGGTTCCATCAATATAAGGGAAAATTAATATGTCATTGAAAATTTAAATATACATTCATTTAAAATGAGATTTCTAAAATGAAGGAACTGGGTAAATGATATGAATAATATCACACAACTGAGGATTACTTAAAAAAATCATTTGTTTGATTAATTATTGAAAATGAAAGACACGAGGAGATTTTATTATACAAATATATATGTATATTGAAGCCAATCAATCATTGCTCAGTGCCTCAGTGAAATGCACATGAAGTGATAACTTAAACTATAGCACAGCTTTAAATATACAAAAAGAAGTAGGAAGGGTTAGGAATTTAAAACTAGATATAGTTTTAAAATGTTCTTATATAGATCCCACATTACAACTTGCTGCCAGAGGAGAAAACTGGAGTAAGGGAATACGCAATTATTGTGTGATTATGTCCCAACAGATATATCAAGTAGTGCTTTCGTTTCCTCCATCACACCAGTAAGCACAAATAAATATACTGAGACGGGCAGAATTTGCGAGGAAGAGAGAGAACAACAACAAGAATGGCTGAAGTGTTGGAGTCATGCTTTGTTGTGCCATCTGCTGAAACCCCAAAGGAACGGCTCTGGTTATCAAACCTTGACCAAGTCGCCCTGCGTGGGTTCGTAGGCACTGTGTATTTTTACAAAAAAACTGAGGCAGCAAATTTCTTCTCAGTTGAGGTGCTGAAAGCTGCCTTGTCCAACGCACTGGTGCTTTTCTACCCGCTGTCAGGCCGGTATGCTGTTGATTCTGATGGACGTTTTGTGCTTAATTGCAATGGTGAGGGATGTTTCTTTGTCAGAGCTCGGTTGGAACGCGCCATCGACAGCATTGATTTCCAGCCGTCGCCAGAGCTGGAACGTCTCTTCGTTCCTAGCATAGAAATGGCTGGATCCCAATTCGTCATGCTTATGATTCAGGTTTGCTATTTCCAATCTTTCATTGGCACTTCTTCTTTCACATTTTTTTTCCCTTTCTTGACATAACTAAAAAGGGTTTTCCAGTCCATATATATCAACATCAGGAATTAAAAGTTAGTTCACATTTATGTGCATAACAAATTTTTGTTACAAACATTTCTAAACGTCTTAAAGAATGATGCTATTTTCTCACATTTTTGTGAGAAAAATAATTTATTATTTATTTATTTTTTTGCTGACAGGGGCTCATAAAACAGTATGTACATTTCTTCTTTGTAAAAGTTTCATAGCTTATATATTATAAAATTATGAATTATATATTGAAATTACTAATTAAAATAGATATTGAAATCTGTTATTGTTATCCCAATTATCGGCCTCTTTAATAAAAGATTTATTTAGTAAAATAAACTTAATTTAGAAAGTGTAATGTTTATAAATAATAATATACTTTCGAACATACATTTGCCTTGAGTTAATTTGAGTTTGCCTGAGCCGTAAAAATTTTCAATTGAGGTCGGTAAATTTTAATTTCTTTCATATACGGATACAATTGTAACAATTATATGAAAAAAATATATTCCACCAATGTAGGTAAAAAGATGGAGCAACGATCATAATTTTATGAGTCGTATAATTTCAAAAATCATAATAATTCTAAAGTGACTATTTTATTGTATTTATATAATTAAAAAAATCTTTTACTGGACAATGTGCCACATCTAGATTTCTTATATCATCGATACTTTGTCCTAAAAAGAAAAAGAAAAATAATTACCTAAAGGTGAATTTTGTGTGCAAGCAGGTAACATATCTGAAATGCGGGGAGTCGTGCTAAGATTTGTTTTCAATCACGTCTTTGGAGATGGTCGCAGCAACTTCCACTTTATACAGACTTGGGCCAGCATTACTCGGGGTGATCTAAGCAGCATCGTCCTACCCTCTTTCGATTTGACACCACTTCGCGCCCACTCACCACCGATTGTCAAATTTGATCACCCAGAGTACATGGCTGAACCTACTGTAAGGTCCACTCTGACCAACAGCACGACAAAGAAATTCTGGATATCAAAGGAGCAAGTACGCTCCCTCAAAACTAGATGCAACAATGGGAGTGTTCCCGGAACTTCTTCCTTTTGTGCCATTGCATCACTTGTTTGGAAATGCTATTGTGATGCCCAAGGCCTTGTTCCTGACACTGTAGCAAATCTCATGTTTACCGTGGACATACGTGATCGCCTCAAACCGCCACTGCCCAAGCATCATTTCAGCAATGCAGTCTTATGGAGATCTGTGCAATCCAAAGTATCTGAGCTCACATCAAATCCACTTCATGTAGTGGCTAAACGAATCAAAGTTGCAATTGATAGTGTGAATGATGAGTTTGTTAGATCCTTGATTGATTACCTAGAGATTGTGAAGGATAAGGTGTTTCCAACAACAGAAGTTCCTGAATCTCATCTACGAGTTGTTAGCATTTCAAGAATGCCAGTCCATGATGTAGATTTTGGATGTGGAGAACCAGATCTTGTGTCACGTTGGGAAGTAACTGGGAATAGAGTTGTCTACATCGGTGATGAACCAGGGATATGGGGTGGTATGGAAGTTGTTGTAACCGTTGATTCTACTACAATACATCGATTTGAAAAAATATTTGCTGAGGAGTTAAACGCTAGTAATGAGAATAGTTCATCGGGAATGAAAATCAATCGAAATATTCAGATCGGTCGAAATAAACTTTGACTACGAACCAAACAAAATTGTCCTATTTGAAATTCACATTTTTTTTTCTGAAATGAAATAATTTGTGTTCCAGGTTTCTGATCTATGCTTAAACATATCTGTTGTTTGAAATTGTGTTTGTTGAATTATGTACTTTACATATATGCTCATTTCATGGGATACGTTGTTTGGTGTTGAACTTATTATGATTTATTTTGTTTTTATTTCATTACGGTGAATTTATTTCATTCGTTGGTACGTGGTAGCGCCATTAACAGGAACATGTAAAAAATGAAGTATTGTAACTTTGTAAGGACGCAACCAGACCAATTTATGTTGTTTCTTATGTACTACGAATTTCGAATGCTGCAACTGAAGGAGTTACTGATAGGTTCAACAGATAATCATTGACAACTTACCTGAATCAGAGTAAGAAACTGTTGCCAGCCAAAAAAAAAAAAACTACCTGAAAGATGCAGATTGGATCGAGTTTACCACACAGTTGATGATGCCATATGCTCGGACATACAGCAACCCGAGTTGTTAATTAATATTGGAACTAGGGCAAAAAATGTTTGCATATATAGCTGCTTATGTTATGTCGCATTAATTCACTCACTCTGCTCGCCTTCCAGAAGGCCTAACGTAGTGTTGTATCAGTTTGCAAATTGAAAACTCGTCACAGTTTTTTTTTTTTTTTTTTTTTTTTTTTTTTTTTTTTTTTTTTTTACGTATAGTATGCATGTGAGATTCACCCCTTGTTTCAGTTTCTATAACGAATGTCATTAATGTTGACAATTCGGTTTGTCTTCTCGTTATTGAAGTTCGTTAAATTTGTTTGTCCCAATTTGAATACAGAATTGGTACTGATCGTCCTCTAATTTTCCATCAAATCTATCCACAGACTCTAAACAGGCCAGATTGGACCCAGCGACTGGCCCAATCTATTTATATCCCTCTGTACCTCCTCTTTCTCCAAACCCTAGCCGAAACCAAATCGAGAGAGAGGAGCCTGATCGTTCTCATCCGACACGCGTCAACGGCGGGAGAAACCCTAGCGGCCACCGCCAACCCAATCGCCGACGGAAGAACAGAAGAAGGCGAGGAGGAATAAGTGGTGAGTCCATGGGAGATGCCACTTGTGACCGAAGCCGTCACCTCCATTGCTTCCATCGTCTTCGACGAGATCTTGAAAATCGGATTCTCATGATCTGGTATGAACTTTCACATCTAATTTAATACCTTTTGATTGGTAAATAAGTATGCTCAATTTTTCTTTTTTCCCTTGTTTCCACTGTGACGGAATTATTTTGTCTTTTTTCTCTTGTTTTCACTGGGAGATCTTGTTTGTCTTGTATTGATATATTCAATAGCGATCCAAAATTCCTTTTTGCTTCCTTATTGTTTGATGATTTGCTTCAGAGAGATTTCGATTGTTTAGATCTGAAATGCAACTTAGATTTGTCGAATTTGTTAGGTTTTTTTATTTATTTGAGATCTCTGGGACATTTTCCAAGAAAGCTTAGATTTGATTTTGGATTTCGGTATTGTTTACCCTTATTCAAGAAGTTCATTTTAACTAGTTAACACATCGCGCTTCGCGCGATGAAGTTTTAATTTTTAACATTTAGATGAATATAGTTTTATAAGAGAAAGATTTTTTATTTTGTAAGAGATGGAAAAAAGGAAGGGCAACAGAAAATTTATTGATGCTAAACTTCAGCTAAATGAGCATCTTTGAAGTTATCAATAATAAGAAGGAATGAAGATGACATATTATTGAGTGCTGCCATCATAATGTAATTAGTTATGTATAGATTTTAAGTTTTAGAGTAATATTAGTAGCACAGAAATTGAGTGCAACGATCACTATTGAGTGCTACCATGACAACATTTGTGTTTTAACTTGTAATGTGAGAGGCATCGAGAGATTATAAGGTGATTGTATTATTTATTTAGGTGTGCTTTTTGTTTCTTGTTAACAATAGCTAGAATTATAGTTTCAGCAATTATACCCAATTGATATATTCTTTATTATGTCAATAATAAGTAAAAGTTTAAACCCACATCTATGCATTCTATAACAATTTTTGATAACATTGTATAAGCCAAGAATACTCTGGAATAGTCCAAATAAAAATTTCATCGAGATCGAAGTTTTGGAAATCAACTCTGAGGAAAGAAATCAAGCGTCATGGAGAAAAAAAAAAAAGAAGGCTGGTTTCAGGTTAATTGCAACCACCGACATGATCTATGTACATACCATCCCCTTTATTAGTTATCCTTTATTTTAATAAGTGGAATATAGCCCATTACTTTCCATTACTGAAAAGCAATATACAATCGTTTAACCACAAATCATAGATTTAAATACTCATAGTTTAATTAACAATTTTAATTTAATTCATACTCATAATTGTTCAATTGGATAAAATTTAAAGAACATAAATTTAAATACAAAATATAATATAATTCAATCATACAAAAGAGAAAATAAGTCTGGAATAACTTATTTTGCTATGGGACGAAACATGCTTAAGAACTGCACACGTTTTAAGTCTATAAAACAACACAATGAGTTCTGACTTTTAAACAATCACGATTTACGCTTTATTACATGCTAAGCCTACAAAACAACACACAATTAACTCAAACCAATTTCAACCAAATCATATAGTTTTGATCAAACATAATGAATAATTTATGGAGAAAAAACAACATAGTATAAAGCAATAACTATCTTGGCCGTGGCATTTCCTCACAGGGAGCCTCTTATCCTAGAAGCAAACATCAGAATGAAGCAGTAGGCATTTCTTTTAAGAGATGATGAAAAACCAAAGAAAACTTGAATTAGCACAAAGTTCTTTGATGTATTGCACGTTTCAATAGAGAATTAAGGGCAAGCAAAGATATATATAGGTAATAGAGGCATCATAAACAAACCGAGGGAGAATTACGTCTTATATTACTTTAACCTACTCCATTACAGTATTAGCAGTATTTGTTGATTTGGGAACAACCATAATGGCAGAGTTGAAGAATTAAGCGAGATTTTTACTGTTAGCAGTATTGGCAGTATTTCTCAAATATTGGCAGGCAAAATCGCCCTTTGCCATGGTATTTCCTCCATTGCTGGTTGCTTGCAGAAAAAAAATGTTATAACTGATAGCACAAAAGCTACTTTTTGAACAGCCAAGAAGTGCAGAAAAAATTTTTATTTGCAGATGCAAGTGCATACCTCAGGTATTCGCAATCTAGGAAATACTGATAACAGTAACCAAACTTAAGGATCCAGCACAAATGCTTCTATTTGACCACATAATAATGAACAAAAACAAAACAAAGCAAACTCAATTCTCATTCTAACCTGAATAATTTGTATTTTAAAAAATAAAAAACTAATAGTTTGTACCTTTATTTCTTTTCCTTGTTCTAATTTCTCAAATTTTGCTATCACTCATTTTTTTACTCTTTTTGTAATCTTCTCTACTTCCTGCATCATAAATCCCAAATGAGCAAATCTTAGAAAAGCAAATCTTGAAATAAAAATAAAAGACCAAAGTGCAAAAAGATAACTATGAAAATAGCAGGAATGATTTTTCCTTTAACTTCTAAGTGCTTGCAACTATTCTATTTATTGTATGACCATCCACTATCCCAACATGGTCCACTAAATTGAGCTAAAAAAGAATTGTTTAACTTGTTCTTCTACATGGTCTACTAAGAAAATTGATGTGTTAAAACAAATTCATACATAGGTCAAAAAATTCTGATAGATTGAAGTATTAAGGTAAGAGAGTAGCAAAAGAATTACATTCCTGTGAAATATTGTATATTCTTTAATGATAGCTTCAACTCTGTTAGTGAGTTATGAGATTGGTATAATATTGTTCATGGTTGGTTGAATTTATATAGCTGCAAAAAAAAAAAAAAAAAAAAGAAGATAATGATCGAATCACTTCATAAAATAAGCATCCATAAGTAGAAAAAGAAAACAACAATGTCAGAAAAGATGCTCTACCTGTCTCTAATATCATCGTATCTTCATTTACAGTCATATAAGCCTCCAATATCGTACCATCCTTATTTCTTCCGATATGTAAAATTGATAAGTAGGAGGTCCAAGCCATCTCCTCATTCCCCAGACTATGATGTCTACCAGGTCTACCATACTTGATGTTTCTGCTCTTCTGTCCACCACATTTCCTCAGTTTATTCAGCAATCTAATAAACATTTGTTTGGAAAAGAATCGGTAAATATAGAGAAGGAAAAAAAGAAATCTATAATGGCGTAATAAAGAATTGAGCGGAATTTATATGATCTAAATAAATTGTTATTCTTTTTACAAATGAGTTACGTTGGATTTAGGGTTTATTTGTTTCTAATTCAGAGCAGTATACGATATAAAATGAAGGAATTGTAAGAAGAATTCAATCATACAATTTATTGAATCAAAAGGCAGCAGCCAATTTATTTGTCTTAATGTAAGTGTACCAAATTATTCGCCAATCAGATCTCTTGTTAATGTGCAGCATGCAAACAAATTAATTTAGTTAATGCATAGAGTTCACAGAGAGGAGCACCAACTCTAAATAGAGAATCACTAAACCTGAATAGAGTACTAACATGAATGGTAATTTAGCTGAAGCGCTCTTTTTTACTACAATACTAATTCATCCTGTGTTTGACAAAGGAATTCCAACCTTACCCTTTGTTCATATATACATTTATAGTTTTATACTAATAGTAATTTTTTATTAATATAATCATGGTAAATCCTTGAGATCAAAGATTAAAGTATTTCTTGTATCTAAACTTTTAAAGACATAACATATTTGCAAAAAATATACCAAGCAAGGATTATTATTGACTTTACCCTCTCAGTATTTGGTAACTTGGTTCAGCCATGTACTGTGTTTATGCGCTAGAAGAGCGGTTTCTTCTTTATAGCACACTTGCTATATCCACTTAGTTATTTAATTTAATGAATTCACAATTGTTGTAACAATTAAAAAAAAAACTCTCCAAAAGTTCTTATTTTTTTGGTCTTCAAAATATAATATAACAGTGTATTAAATGAATCAAATAAATACATCATAGGTAAATTATCTTCAAATGCCTCACATGTAAAAGAGACCATATGAACCTCATGTAGTGAAAATAAACCATGATAATTAAATATATGAAATTCTTGACATATCAGACCCTTCCTAAATCAGAGAAAAATGTACCTCAACAATCAATAGAAGTCAGATTTTTCATTGTCTTTGGAGCATAAAAATAATCTTTTATTTACACACCTATTGGATTTTGTTTCTCAGACCTGCAAACATGGACATAAGTAAGAGCTATCAAATACATCCAGTAAGAGTTATTATATACATTCAGTTATTTTAAATTTAAGATTATAATTATAATTGCCAAAGTATAAAGAATGGTCATGCTACAAAATTTAAGGAACCACAACCACAATAGTCGCACACGACCCTAGGTGAGCATCAAAAGGAAGGAAATAAGTTTATCTGAATAGTAAAATCAAATGTGAAATGAAGCAAACCTCAAAAAAGGAGAATTTCACAGGAGGGGACAAATCATGCCTTTTATCCGCAGCAATAAAACCACGCCAGATGCCTGCATTTATAAGAATGATGGTTTCATTACTAATGTCATAAATAGTCCAATACATAGAACATATAATTAAGTCATTATAGTATGGAACTAACATTTCCTTAGAAAAGTCAAAACTAATAATCAAAAGCAGCTGCCAAATTAATTTAACCTTGGGAGAATCATCACAAATCAGCCAACTGAACACTTACAATAGAAAAAAAAAAAAAGAAAGTCTACTTTTTGGATGTATTGAATATATGCAAGAAATTCTAAATACATTATGATTTTTCCAATATTATATCTATATTATTTGCTAACTCATCCTATAGCGAGTTTATATCATCTCATGGAAAATTTACTTAGAAAATCTAGGCCAATGAAGTTTTCACAACTGATTATTGATGCGTGCCAGAGAATAATTATTTGCTCTGAAATACATACCAACATGGTAGATCTTTCCTTCTGTCATTTCGGTCAACTCTTTTTATTTATACAAACTCAGATCTGCACAATTTATCCTTTTTTACTATGTAAAGGCAATATAAAAACTACAATCAATCTGAAAAGGCTTTCACCTGCGCACAAATTCCTTGGCCATATCAAATGAAGAAGAATTTAGAAATCAAGCCTTGTAAAGACTTTCACCTACCAGTAATGGAAAATTAATTTAATTCACTAAACTTCATGCTTCACCACTGGTAGCTTGTGTTTCGGTTCAGCACCGTAAATTTGCATGACAAAGGATCCTTTTGCCCAGATTAAAGACTTTCACCTGCATGTAAGATGAAAAATAATATAAGCCATGGTTTGGTAATTATGGCCAATAAAATTGCTTCTGATAAATGCACTAACATGAAGAAAATACTCACTAATATCTAATAAACTTGTCCCTTTTTCTGCTGCCAATATTTGTCTGCCTTGATAGCTTCTTGTAATCTTGTTATTTGACATAAGAAGAAAAAAATGTGAAACTAATAGTGAATAGAAGATAAGAAGAAAAAAATGTGAAACTAATAGTGAATAGAAGAAATAAAAGAGAGTGATGTCAAACTAATAGTTAAACTTTATGCTTCACCACTAAGTTTTCAGAAACCTGCCGACATCACTGTGTCTTTCCAATTTAAAATCCATCAGGCAGGAAGAAGAACGGACCATGAAGCTTAAGATATCAATAATGGGGTCGGGATTGAATGGAGTTTCTACAGTGATGTCTACAGTTCCACCGAGACTTGAAATTAATATACTTATTACGATATCAAATGATGGTCAAATTATATTGTTATAGAGTATATATCATACACTGTAACAAATTTTGTTATTCTTTAAAGAGCACCATGAAGCTATCATCAGGTACAACAATGGTTTGGTGGTGATTGAAGATATCAGTAATGAATAAAGGATGAAATGAAATCCTTCTGATACTCATGTAGTAAAGCTTTCACATGTGCAAGAAAGTAGAGTGCCAATTATATATTATAAAGAGTGAAATTGGTACACCATGATGACCAAAATTTTTAAGCTTAACTCAGTCCCCCGTTCACTCTTATCTTCAGAAGCTATTAGAACAATTTTAACAAAAGGGAAAAAAAAAAAGAAGGCAACACCAACACTAAAATATAACATCATACAAATTCTGATAATTCTTAATTTATGGAGACAATAGCTCGTTAGCATTATGTTTGTTGTATCTGTCAACTGTTATCATTGACAATGCCTTTACCCCAAGTGAATCAGCAGTTTCAGATCAGCTGTTAGGTTTCTCCGTACAATATTTGTTGTATCTGTCAACTGCTAGCAGAAGTACGCAACATGAAAAAAAAAGGAAAAAAAAAAAGAAGTCTTACCAAAGCAAAACAGAGAAATGGAAATAGAATTTGCGAGACAACTTTGCTATGATCTTCTTTCTTTCAGGATTTGTCCAAATTTTTATAGACTCGCAGAACTGGTCCAGCAAATTAGCAGCAACTAAAAGTCTAATATCAGAACCAAAAGCATACCAACATGTCTTAAATTCGTATAAAATTTTTTATAGAACATTATGCAGAGATAGAATTTCTAAGAAATTGTAAATTACCTGAAACAATGGGAGGAAGGAAAGAGAGCATAGCACAATTTATTTCTGAAATCAAATAAAAAGAAAATTTACAGCATCGGTTACTACATGATCATTCTTTCTAATGACTTCCATCTAACTACTTGTTTTAAATATAATTTTTTTCTGATATATGTTTCTAAATAGATTTTTTTTCATTATTTTGTAATAACAATTTCTCTCCTACCTCCAAACTTGAATTGAATTCCAGAAAACTATCCAAGACGATGAATTAATGTGAGATTGGATATAGATAAGCAAAATAAAATGAATCAGCGATTTAAGAAAGTAAAATGCACCTTAATTCTGGAGGACAAACCGAAACAAATGGTGCCATCATTTCATATACTGGACAGTTACCTTGTTGAAGCATTGATTGATATCAATTTCGAAGACAAAACACTGTTAATCAAATATGTAAAGAATAGTAAAAACTTCTTTGTCCAATAACAATCATTAACATATCCGATCCACTACGTTTGGAATGGTAATCTCATTCTTTCTTATTTATAACTATGTTACAGGCTTTAAATTTTTAAAAAAAAATTGGCTCACAAAACACATTAAACTAAAAAAAATTCCGTTAACAGAACAAATTGTTAGTACCCTTGTGCAAGAGAGTGTTGATTACATTGTGCTATCATTATTTTAATTTTGGCTCCGTTTCTTTTCCTTCGTCTGATGGATCCCATCTGGTTGTTTTGTCTGCACTATCCCTTAGCTGCCTCTTATGCTTTGCTTTTTTCCGTTAGCCTTTCTCTGTGGCTTCATTTTGTGTCAATCCTTGGTGGGCTCCAACGTTTTCGTTGTGCCTTGCTTTCTCACCTTTTTTAACTGACTATATATAGTAGCAGCTAGGTAGAAAAAAATAAGAAGTTAACTCAGTTACTGAAACATATAAAATTTACTGAAAGACTATTCAAAGCAAAATATATAAATTATTTGTGACAATTACAAATTCTCACCATGGCTAAATTCTATCTCTCTCAAAGTCAGATAGGTCTGAATCTATCCTCACAGCATTATCCAAAAATTTTATTTCATAATAATATTAAAATAGGTCAACATATTTTTGCCAATACTCACCTTTTCTTTCTCTCTTCTTTTTCACAAAATTTTGCTAGCCTTTGTAACACAATTTGATTCCTACTCTATGCTCCACCATCAACATCTGAGATTCTACAATTTAAATACAACATATTATTATTTTATTTTTAACGAAATTAGCATCAAGAAATTTTTCTTTTCATAGTTTGAGAGACAGAGAAGAAGACCAGGAATTCAAAATCAGGCAAGATGAAAAGCTATAAATAAAAAGCATAAAATAATTTTATAAATATATAAAGAAATTCTTACCCTATCACCTCTTTTAGCCTAGCCCTTCTTATATGACAGCTCTTGCACCGATGATGCCAGTATCCTGAAAAATCAACATAAAAACAAAATAAAAATGTGGGCAAGAGAGAGTTCACCGTTAGGAAAGAGAAGAGAGAAAGCCGAAGGTCTCAATCGGCACAATCAAAAGAAGCACCGGCAGAAGAGCCTAATAAATCAAGAGAAAAAATAAATCTCCAACCATCAGAAGTTCAGTGTTCTTCTAACAACCCAAAAAAAATGTAACAAACAGACAGAGAAGAGGACTCAACAGGCACTGAGAGCGATTGATTTCACTTACCACTTATATGTTCTCCTTGGCTTACTTCTATGGATGATAGATGTGCTGGCTCCAATCGATCCATATAGATTCTAGGCTAGGTTGGTTGCGCAATCACTTTTTAGACACCAATTCCTGTCGAATTAGGAGGATCCATGAAGAACAGAAAACTGAACTCGATTTCTATTTTTTCTCTCAATTGCTTGTGCAAACTAAGACACAAAACTGCAAAAATAAACAAAAGAGTAAAGAACAAATTAAAATAAACTTTGATAATCTCAAAAACAAACTTTGATAATATGCATTAAAATAACAAACTTTGATAATCTGCAACACCAAACTTTACACGGAATACCTGTAAACAATGTCAATAATCAAAATACCATGAGCGCTGGACCGATTGATCGAAACTCAACCGATTCCTTTTGGATTTTCTACCTCCCTGTCATTAAATACCTGAAAATAACAAAAATTACAGCATCGGAAAGCGAAGGATTTAAAACAAAGAAAAATAGGAATCCCTCTTGATTTGTACATGCTAAACCTAGTTGTCAGAAGATGGAGGACCTGAGGAGCAGTCGAATCCATCGAGCGAGGTGATGCAGAGATCAATAGTGGAGAGAGGGGGGAGGCGAAGCAGGGCAGTAGCAGAGCTACGGTTTAACCCGCGACTGTGGAGATCGTGAAAAGAACCAATAACCACCGAGAGGAAAGCTCGGCAAGCACAGCCCCTCGGCACTCCTTATCTTGGCCTGGTCTCAATCTCTTCTCTCTCTCGCCAAGCACAGTGTTTGAAACGCTGGGAGAAGAAGCTAGAATATCCTTTTAACAGCTTATCATGTGAACTTGGATCATTCAGACTGTGGACCTTTGTCCCCATAATTTCTTTTGGTTTATATGGTCTGCGTCCATTTAGAATGAACAACCCATCACGTGAATCCCTCACTCATCTCATGCGAAGAACTCAAGTGTATAATTCCCTGGTGCACTTGCATCAAAATAGATGGAAAACAATCATCTGTGTGGCAGGGAAGAGACACACGAAAGATACTAAGGGATGCAAACAGAAAAGCAGAAGCAAAAGGAGAGGAGAATTCTCAGTGGAGGCGAAAGGCCCAGATTGAATCCATCACACAGAAAACAGTAGCTCAACCGTTGCGATTTGAGCTTCATTCTACAGTGATTCTCAGACTTGAAATTGAAGTATTTATAATATTTCTGTTGGCTATGATGTATGATTATCATGATGAATGATGTTTACTTTGAAAATTAAATTAACACAATTAATTATTGCATAATCAGAACTAGTTGCAGGACAAGATGCAAATCTTTGTGAAAAACACTAACAGGAAAGACCATCACCCTCGAGGTAGAGAGCAGCGACACGATCGGTGTGCAAGTCCTCTGCTGTGATTGCTCCAACGAATTGTATTGTTTGTTGTAACAATGGAGGTTATTGTTAATATAATTGTTCAGTTTGTTGAAATAATGAATATTATTCTAGATTAGTGTTCACTTCATTGTATGGTTATTAAAGCGTCATATTACAAGTGCATTTAATTGAACACATCAATCTAATAAATAAAGATGTGTGGGTGTCGGATCATTTAGTTAAATATCATTCGACACTCCAAGCATCGTGAAATAGTTGTGCAATAGCATTTTTTCTGATTTCTGTAATGTGATACTTTGTAACTAATTGTGTCTGGTGTTATTCCTCATAAAACTGACTCGATTCAACATCATATAATAATTTGGCAACACATTACTTTGTTTCTGATTTTTGTGACCCCTTCCTATTTTCATTTTCATCATGTCTCCATATCTTTTGTGTTGCTTAGAGTCCCTCTCCACCTTAATTTCTCTTCATCACCATTCTTAATTTCGGTTTACAAAATATAAATTAAATTCATTCAATTGTAAATAGAAAAAAAAAACATCAAATCTTTACGATATATATTTTTTTATTTAAGTCATTTATAAACATATTACATTTCATGAATAATATCAACATAATATAAATCATATTAATCATATTATTTCAGATAACTATAACTATATTTACACACATATAATTTTTTCTTTAAATTGATCAAACTCTTTAACTTTAATCAAATCAAATTACCTACAATAACTAAAATATATTTCTAAAGATAAATATATCTTAACCATATATCAAAAAATGAACAAAATTAAACTATAGAAACATGATAAAAATATTCTTATTAATTATTATGGATATCTACATCGAGCGAAGCTCGATATTCCCCTCTAGTAAACAATATTAATTGATCTCTTAACTAGTTTAATTGTACACGAAAACTACAAAATTAAATTTTTGCTGCAACTAACTGAACACATAACACTTTAAATTAATCCCTTAACGTGTTTAACCGAGCACAAAAAACTACAAAATCAAAATTCTATTGCAACTAATTGAACACATAAACAATTTAAATTTATCCCTTAACGTGTTTAACTGAACACAAAAATACGAAAATTCAATTTTGAGATGCAACTAACTGAACACATAAACACTTTAAGTTCATCCCTTAATGTGTTTAACTGAACAAAAAAGATGAAAATTTGATTTTAAGATGCAACTAACTGAACACAAAAATCCGTCAATTTGATGACGTCATCACGCGGTTTTGATGATGTCAGCACACGAAAAATCATGGCCGAAGCCCAATTTAGCCTGTTCAGGCATGTTAGATGGTGTGGACGGGATAATGGTGGATGGTGTATATCACCCCGATGGGCCTCCATTAAACATATTGGTCTCTCCTCATTTCTATTGGGTTTATAATCTCGGTCCGTAATGGTAAAAAATGAACAGTAACAAAGTAGTGAACAGTAACATATTGGGCTTTTCCGATTGGGGGTCAATCTGGAACTGGAAATGTGAAACATAAGGAACAATATTTTACTAGTGCAGAACTGGATCTCCTCTTAGCAAGTGCCACGCCGGTCTTAGAGGTCTCAAGCACGTGGAATAGGGATCGGTGATAGCTAATTTGTACTTTGGAAGTTGATGAATTATTTTCAAGTTAAGAATATAATTTTTAGAACATCTCTTTTGTGATTTTTTCATACGAAATTACAATGTGTAGTACATGTTTTATACAGGACAATCATTCTAAAGAAGGAAGTAAAATAGAATAATTTTCGTAGCAAAATAAAGGAAAGAAATAACAATTGCGTATGGCATGTATCTCCTCTGATATATGCATGATTTACCAAATCTCAGTAGAGTATGAAAATTTAAAATGCCAACCCAAACACTGGCTGTATAAAATGCATTCTTTCTTAATGATTATTCTTATGTGTCAGAGTGAAAAATAAATAAATAAAATGAATTCCATATGTTTTATGTAGCCAAAAACCTTATTGAATTTAATGTAATATAGACCAGTAATCATTTATTGGATTGTTTTGAGGTGTCAGGCGAGGTCAACTAGTTAAAATTATTTTTCAATATAGAGATCTGCAGAGAACATGAGCCTCTTTCCTTACCTTAAGAAAGCAAAACTACATTATAAGTTCTTCTATTGGAGTACTTAGTTCCTAGATTCCATGGTAATAATCTATCTTCCCAATATTTTGAATTGTGACTGCGCATCTCCTACGGCACCTCCCCTTTCTCTATAGTAAGGATCCTTTGTGACAAATACAGCTCACCAAGTTTTGTACAAGGTTTATCTCTAGTACTGGTTCTTCCAATCGCTCTTTGTAAGTACTGATCCACCACACCTTAATTAAACCTAATAAATCTGAATGCTTCTCATTTTTTGTGAACAAAATATATGGCCTCCAAGGCAAACTCAACATAAATAACTTCTACTCTGTGCCTCTCTCTCTCTCTCTCTCCCTCTGTGTTAATCATGGCAAAACTTCCCCTTCCTCCACTTCCAATTCTTCTCCTGCTCATTCTCCTTCTAATCACATCTCAACCGTTCAATGTAGAATCAATAGTAGAGGTCAAAGATGACACAAATTGTGCGCCTCCACCTCCAGCAAACCCTCTCCAAACTTTCACTTACTCCTCTCCACCGCCGCCGCCTCCTTCCATCACTCTGCCACCGCCTCCACCATGCGACTGTAATCATGGGTCATCAGTGCCGTCGCCTCCAGGTGTCATGCCATACTATCCATCCTATAACACGCCTCCAGGTTTCATAGTGGGCTCAAGTTCGCATCTGAAGAAGCCTTTCTCGGTTCTTTTATTTCTGTGTATTGTTTTATTAGTTGCATTGTTGTGAGTTTGATTGAGATGTATGATCTTTAATTCTTATTTCAATTTTAGGAGGGTGATTACTTATTAGTAAATTAAGACTGCTCTGCTAAAATGTTCATGCATGTGGTTATTATTTAGACTCCCTCAATAATAAAAATGTGTACTCCGGATGATTCAAAATGTAAGACAGCATTCAATATGATGACAGTTTTGATTGTGATATGTAGATCTAAACCAGCTTTCAGTGATACATTGTTACTTTTATGTATGTTACATTACATTAATTGTGGTTCGACCTTTCTCCTTCACCTTTCCTTACTGTGGTTGCCCCAATCAAGAGTTATAGTAAAGTAGTAGATAATTTAATAATTATTAATTAACAATATAACTTGGGATTTAAAGACTTATAATTTGAGAGAAACATGTGCTTTCAGTACATCCACTATTACATTTATGAAAGAAGGAAAAAAAAATTAGTACATTTTATGAGACTTGGATTCAAATATAGTTTAATTAGTTTTCAGATTGAATTTTTTAATGTCCAGAACTAATTTATCGTTCATTAATTATCAAAGCAAGGACAAAATTTATAATTTATCCCTAACTCTTTGTTAAATTAACATAAAAATTATCTGTTATAAAAATTCTAAGGAAAAATTAAATCAAAATAAATAAAACTCTAATTATAATATCTTACTACATGTCATGGAATAATAAATGGAATGATTAGGCTATATCGCAAGGAAAAGATAGTTATGAAATCGAAAGTCTCAAATAGTGTTTTAACTTTTAGTTATAAAAATTGATTCCAATGTTGAAAACTGTACGCAAAACAAAAGGGATGTAGATGCAATATCATGTGATGATTTTTCATTTCCTCTAATCATTTTTCTCTAGTTAGATCGATTTAGAGAGAGTTGGAGCGGAAAAGCTTATAAGATGAGGTGAAGAGGATGGAACAAATTATTTTATAATTTTTTGTAGAAAATTTTAAAGAAGGTAACGTGTATCAAAAATTTTAAAAATCAATTATAAATTTTTCGTTGAATTGCTAGAGGATATTCATATACTGCTTACAATACGAAGAAGCACTAAAGCAGTCAAGACTCATCACGTAAATACAAAGGTTTAAATAGCGGATAGCGGATTCGTCGCGGACATGCCAATGTCATAGCGGATAGCGGCCATTTAGCGGCCGCTATCAAACCATAGCGGATATTATGCATGATACATATTTTGATTCATATTAAACATCATATAAAATCAAATAAATGCATATAGTTATTATTTTAAACATGAGAAGATTGAAATATACTATTTAAATATCAAAATGCATACATTAATTAGCATTATCCAACATAGAAACATAATAAGTTGGGTTGGGGTGGACAGATTGAAATGTAGCCAATGAAATATACTATTTTAATATCAAAATGCATACATTTTTAACATGAGTCAACATAATAAGTTGGGTTGGGTGGACAGATTGAAATGTAGCCATTAAAATATACTATTTTAATACCAAAATGCATACATTTTAAACATGAGTCAAATTTTCTTTTAACATGCAGCCTCTTTTCAGATTGAAATGTAGCCACGTAGGTATGTAACATACAGGACAAATTGGGCTTTTTTTCTGGGCCGAATATATCAGAATTGCTGAAACCGCTATGGAACCGCTAAATCACCGATATAATTCCGCTATCTGCGGTTAAATGCCGATAAATGGCGCTATGTTGCGCGCTATCAGACAAAGCGCGAAATCAGTATCGTTGTAGCGTTCTAGAATATAGCTCCGCTATCTCGGCGCTATATCGGCCGCTACGGCCGATATTTAAAACTTTGCGTAAATATAATATCATTTTTTGGACCTTACTCGATATTTTCGTCAATTTATAACTCGAACTCTCGGACGGAGGCTAGAAAACTATCTCAAATTTGAAAAATAAAAGACATTTTAATTCTTCTAAAATATATAAAATCAAACTAATTGCCAAAGGATCATTGTGTGCAGAAATTTGTTTCGATATATACAAAATCCAGTTGAGCCCGTTGTAATGGGCCGAGATTGTTTCAGTTCCGTTTGAACTTTGAAGACATCGTCACATCTTACAGCTTGAGATTTCTTTCTCTAATAATGAGGCTTGAGTTGGAACTTTAAAAACCTCATTTTCAAGCTCCAGAACTCGGTTTTGGTTATTGTATGCACATCTGTTAGACTGTTAGACTGTTTAGTATACTTGGTTGGTTCGGCTTCATTTGACGAGGATATTTGTACACGTGCCTATTTATAGAGGAAAATAATTCTACCTGGGGTATACATCAAGTCATCAATCGTTATAATGAAACATCAAAAACGAATATAACAATCTCAACAAATCTTCTAATTTATTAACAATATGATTATCTTTTAATTTTAAAAATTGATTGTATTTATTCGTTGACAAAATATTTATAATAGATTGTTCAATAACTCAACAATATCCTTGTGCCATAAAGAACTAGATAATTTATCTTTCCAAAGATTAAATTAGGGATCTCCTTTATGTTTGTTTTTTTTTTTTAATAAATGCGGGACCTACTTTATGTTATCGATCTTTTGTTGACGGTTACCTGCTTAAATTTGAAGATAGAAAACTCAGTCAATATCTCAGATTCTCCGTTTTTCTTTCAATCAAAAAAAAATAAAAATAAAAAATCTGATTCTTTGTTAAACGGCGGAGATTAAATGAGAAAAGAAGTTTCTCAACTGTTCTTCAAACATGTTTTTCAAATATAAGTAGCTCGGACAAATGTCAGGACCTCGTTTAAATTTATCGAAAAAAAGGTGCTTAGTCCCAAAAATGACCTCGAACGGGCGAGAGGCGGAGAACCTCAGTCGTCGCTCGGACTGCCTAGGTACTTCCGACTCCTAAAAAAAGCATGAACCAGGTCTATCGTTTTCGAATCACTGTCCGCTCATTCTCTGAACACTAGACCCCACAGTTCAGTCAAACGGTGTACGTAGTACGGGTTCCCTTCAATCCCTTCTACTTGTCTCTCTTAACTATCTACCCTCCTCTCTGGTCCAAACTCCAAACCCTCATTTCCAATCTCACAAAAAAAATTAAAGAAAACAAGAAAACGAGAAACAAAAACAACTCAAAACTCTCTCTCTCACCGGAGTTCATTAAAACCCTAACCCTAATTCCACCTACTCTCTTTCCATCTGCTCTAACCCTAGCGCTTCCAAATCTACTCCAATGGTCATAGGTACTGCCTCGTCCACCTCCGCCGCCGCCGCCTCCCCCTCGTCGCACCGCCTCGTCGGCGTCGACCGCTTCTACAGCCCTCCGGCCGTACGGAGGCAACAACAAGAGTTGTTGTTGCAGAAGCAGTCCCAGCAACTGGCGCTTCAGCAACAGTCCCAGAAGGAGGCGCCAGAGCAGGGTAAGCCGGAGAGATGCGTTGTCGATGGATCTGGAGAGAATTGTGCGAATCCAGCACCGGATGCATCTGCTTCCAATCTTGATCGGTTTCTTCATTACACCACTCCTTCAGTTCGTGCTCAGTACTGGCCCAAGGTTTGTCCTTTCGAAGTAATTTAGTGTTTGATTGATACACGTATGGTTCGTAGAGATTTGTAACTGCTGATGCATTATTGGCCCTTCCTAAAGATTTGTACTTTTAATTTTGCAACTAGATTTTTCTGTCCTCAATTATATTATACTACTCTATAAATCCGTTTAGGGTTAATTTGACAACCTTTTTGATGCAGAAACATCGCACAAAGAGATAAACTTCTTTACCCAGTTGAATATAGAGTGTTTTTAGTATCTTTTGTGTATTATGGTCCCTCTAGTGTTTAATTTGAAAGTTCCTGTCTTTAGAAATATAGAAATGTACTTGTATAATGCAATATTTTTGGATTTTTTTTTAATGATTGATTTGGATTTCTGTGCCAATTTAGTGTCAGTCATGAATATTCAAATTAATGCCTCTAACTGAACCATAGAAAAAGTATAGCTATCAATCTAATTACCATGACTTTCTAACACCCCATTAATCTGTTGGGTATTTTTATGTATTCTTATGCCAGACAAACATTAAGGGGTGGAAAAATGGGGAATCTGCAATGAGTTCATGCATGTACTACTGCCTGGAAGACTTGTGGGAATCATTCAAGGAATGGAGTGCATATGGTTGTGGGGTACCCGTAGTATTAAATGAAAGTGACAATGTAGATCAGTACTATGTGCCGTACCTATCTGCCATCCAGCTCTACGCTAACTCCTCTAAACGCACCTCCAGGACAAGGTGTGAATTTTTCTCATTCATTTTTCTTTCTTTTCCTCAAACAGGGTATAAGTTGTCATTTGACTTGCCAGCGAATTGGTACATTGACTAGTGCTAGATGAATCTATTAGTAACCTGGAATATACAAATTTCAGAATCCAGATTTCGTCATATGCAAACCAGAATAACAATTAAATTTTGGCAACTCCACACCAATAAATTGCAGTTCATTGGCATCACCATAAAACTGAACTGTTGAATATTGATTCATATTAATCCTTGATGAATATGTGACATTTTATTGCACAATCAAATGGACATATCCAATGAATTGCATTCTTTTTATGACTATTTAATGTATACACCCAATGAAAGCAAAGTTATTATAGGTGTGAGGCTCTGTACCAGTGCGAACTAACGCTTGTTTACCTAGGGTGTGTTTGGCAGCTTGTTCGAACAGCCCTGTTCGCGAACAGCCGCTGTTCGCGCGAACCAAACAGGACGCGAACTAGCGCGAACAAGAATTACCTCCCCTGTTCCCTGTTCTCCGATTTTTGCGAACTACGAACAGAGAAATGTTGTTCGCGAAAGCCAGTTCGTCCCATCTGTTTGCACCCCTGTTCACACTAACCCAAACACACCCCTAGTTTGACCGAATAGTAAAAAAAAAAAACAGTTTTATATATCTGGGTACTCAAATTTGTGTGTTTGATTTAAAGGAGGCATGGAGAGGAGAGTAGCAGCAGTGAAGGCAGTAGTAGTGATGGTAGTATCGGTAGCAATGGGGAGGCTGAGAGAACAAGGCAAAGAGGCATCTCTTGTACCAATCGACAATATAATGAGAATGGTGGTTTTACTAGTGAGAATGGTAGCTTTTGTACAGCACCAGCTAGTGTACCAGTGTTTGAGTATTTTGAGCGAGATCCACCGTATTGCAGAGAACCGTTGACTGACAAGGCAAGTCTATATATGATATCTTTTGTTTTCTTAGTTTTGTGAGGGATGGTTCATGTTGTAATTATTAACCTGCTAAAACATTGAAATTTTTGGGTTTTATTAACAGATATCAATTCTTGAAAAAAAATTTCCTGATCTGAAGACCTACAGAAGTTGTGATCTGCATCCTTCTAGTTGGTTCTCTGTTGCATGGTACATCATATTCTTTTTCCTTTTCTTAAAGTACTATTAAGATTCTTTTGGTGCTGTTTTCTGACATCTAGCATTTATGCCTCAAGTTTTCTTAAAGTCTCTTCTATTCTACTGTAGGTACCCAATTTATCGAATTCCCACAGGGCCGACATTGAAGGATGTTGATGCATGTTTCTTAACATACCATCGGCTCGCTAAACCTTCAAGTAAATCTCTTATCATTTTGAGGTTTTCGATTAAAAATTAAAAGTGACTAGGAGTTGATTCACGTACACCCTTTCTAGATGTCTATTTTTTGTTTGTACCCATGCAAAATTGATAAAAATGGTATTATGCATACAAAATCAAAATTTTTTATCCTCTGTATGAATTATATATGATGCTTACAAATATCATGTGTAGTCTCTTCACTAATGTTGATCAGAGTTGCCCAAACCATTTAACTTTTCTTGAGTTACTATTAAACGCATAGTAGTGAGGAAAGAATGGATGTGCTTTACATCAATTGGTGAAGGTTGTAAAAGGAGTTTCATGTCCACTGTTTGTGGGTACATGTGAATTTCTTATATTCAAGGACGTACACAGTAGACATCTTTTTTCTTTTCGATGCACATGAAATATTGTTTTCCTGTAATTACATAGGTGATAGTTTTGTTTATTATTTCTGTTAACAGATACGAGCAGTGCAAATGGTCCTTTGAAGACATTATCATTGCATAGCTTTGGGTTGGCCTCATATAAATTGAAATCCAATATTTGGATGAAAGATGAGCCTTGTGGAAGTGAGCGTTTGGATTCTCTCCTTCAAGAAGCCGAGAACTGGCTAAGGCTGGTGAATGTAGAACATCCTGATTTTCGGTTCTTCCGCACTCACTCTAACACCAACTGGAGATGAGGAAAAACTGTGTTGTAAATAATAAAATTGGGGAGGTTTTGCAGGCGTATTTTGTGTCTGGCTTCCCTTTGCCTGGTAACTTCTCATTTGTTGTACCATCTTCTAAGATTTTGTCTTTGTGCTTTTCTAATGGTTTCTAGGTGGTGTTTTTCTTACTAGGTGTTTATGTCATTTTTTTGATAGATGAATATTATTGAACTAGTAAAGCTTGGTGAATAGAGATCTAATATAGATATTAAAGACATGAAATCATTTAGTGCATAACTTTTAGTTATTTTCAATTTCGCCTGTTACATGTGATTAGATTGGAACAGTTAAAATGCAAGCTCTCTTATAGAGTCAAAAATAAAAGCAGGAAATATTTCTTGCTTGTCATTTGTCAATGACAAACTAGACGTTTCAGTGAATTGGTATAGTAACTGAAGTTATAAATTTAATTTTATCAACTTAGAGTGGATATATTGAGTGTATATGTTGGTACTAATAATATTCTTCAGCTTAATTAACAAAATAGACTGTTATCGGAGTAATGCAAATAGAACACTATCATAATATAGTAAAACTTGCAGGTTGTAATAAAATGTTTGAATCTAATGTTACCGTGTGCATGCCATGTTTTTCCTACAATATCGACTCACTACTAAATGCTGATTAATAAAACAAGTTAGGAACTAATAACTATTTAAAGAGTGAACTCTGGTGTATGGTTTTCTTGTATAATATCATTTTAAATATACAAGCGGTGCAGTATATTGTTCCTTCATCTTCGTCTTTCAAATACCCGATCACCACAATATCGGAAGCTACGACATGCCGCCGATTAATACGAACAATGTTAAAAGTAATAAAATAAAATTGATGTTAATTCGCTTATTCATGATTTTTGGACTTATTTACATACTCATTAATTTTGTAACTCGCTTATTCTAATTTAAGCCTATTGTACGGTGGTGAGGTTGGGATGAGAGAGCGCCACTTAGAAATGCAATATTTATATCTTTCAAGAAGTTGGGCTATATTAGTTCTTTATTATTTTTGAAAGTGAATTTGAATTTATTACTTCTTTATGGTCTTAAAAATATTTTAAACATTTCTTTTATTGCACGGTCTATTGGTAGGCACTTCATATTTAGCATCAATATACGTTTTTTAAAAAAATCCAATAGACATACATATTAGCGGAAGTTTTGCATCGGTGAGAAAAATGAGGTTTGCATGACCTATCATACATATGTCACTTGTTGTTGTAAGTGTTTCTTAGAATATATAAACGATGCTAGCTATAATATAATTTACTATAAAAAAGAAAAGTACTGTCACAACAAATAAGACTATGTTATCTAATAATTATACGAAAGTGGCTTTTATAAATTATGCTTATGATTTTATTGATATTTTTGAATTTTATGAATAAGAGATTAGAGAAAATCAATTAACTTATATTTTAGAAATTGGATAGATAATACTTATTTTCAATGAAAAATCATTTATTTTTCAATTGAAAAACAAAATCAATTCAAAAATATAGAAATAAAAGTAAACTGAGGTACTAATCGAGAATCCATGGTATCCACAAGACCCCAGAACATAAGTTGCCAAAACATATTAGAAGTCTATTCAATACCATTATTGGCCATATGTATCAGCAAATAAGTTGTCAAAACATATTAGAAATCTATTCAATAACATTTATTCTATAGGATATCATCATATATGGAATAATTTAAGGATTCAAAACAATTTAATTAGCATGTTATTTATGTTTGGAATTTATTTATTTTTATTTTCAAATGAGTCAAAAACAACCAGGAATTATTTGAATTTAGTTTTAGAGTCTTTTTGTTGACATTCATGTATTTTATTTCTTAATATAACAATGTAAAACCAAAATTATAATAATGATGATTATATATATATAAATTTTGATACAATATGTTATATATAAATTTTAATAAAATTTGGTTTATATAAATTATGATATAAGTTTGGAATCATTTGGTTATCAATCAAGCGCCATTAATATTAAATTGTTAATTTTTAGAATCATGTTATGATGACCAATTGAGTCTCGTATTGCGCTATGTTTAATGCATAATCTGTCTAAAGCCTCTAAACTAAAAAATGTATCAATATTATTAACTTTTATTAACCGTTTAATCCAAGATAGTGGTTGCCGGGAAATATATATATATATATATAATGTTAATATAGCCTTCATCCCAACAAATTAATCGAGACTGTGTGGGCGAATTTTTAATATATGATATGTGAAAATGAAAATAAATATTTTTCAATAAAAAAATTTCACATAAAAATATATCATTTGTAAGGAAAGATTTCTATCAAGTCATTTTTATTTTATACACAAGTATATATGCATAATTCTCACATTAGATCTTCAATGAAGGCCGCCTTAGTGTGATTTTGTCACTTGGATTTAAAGCAGCGTGCTTTAAATAATCCTACAACCAATATTTGAAATTCTCTAATAACTTGTAGTAGAGTTTTAGTATTTGCTTTATTAAGAACGTGTTTGTGATTAGAACTAAAGAATTTTCGATGCAATATTATTATCTCAAAGTTCGACAAAGTTTTATATTCTTTTAAAAAAGTTTTTTTTGTCTTCTCAACATGAGATTTGTTTCTGGAGACTTGTTTTTGCAATTTCAACTGAATAAAGCTAAATAATCCATCTTGTCAAGTTTGTGAATCCATTTGTGTGAATATTACTGTTTAACCTTTAGTGTGGCAGTGTAGGTTTAAAACTGAAAATTCTTTGGTTATTTGGTTGATTATAGGTTGATTATAAGCTTTTCTCATATTTTTTTTTTGCGACAGTTATAAACAAAGTAATAAAGGCAGGGACTTTTAGGTAATCATCCCAAAATTACGCTGTGAGGTTTTGGGGATTAAAACACTGATCATTCTATTAAAGACTAAGTCTAAGAAATTGTTTTTATACTGTCACAAGTGCAAGACATTTATGGAAAAGCCATAGTAAATTTTCAGATTCCGGTATTTAATAAAAAAAAAATTACATAATACATGCGTAAAGAACATTATAGTCGTTTAAAGTATGGAAATCTTTTTTTTCTGCAGAACTTGTAATTCTTCAATCTCATATCTTTCAATTTAGCTGCAGTAATCCCTGGATATTAAAAGATAACAAGGACTTTAGTTTAATACTTACTTTAAATGAGCATACAGATGGCACCAATAAGTGAACATTAAAAGATGATTTTATGTATTTCAAATAATATCCAGCAAACTATACATGATAGCATTGGAAATTAGATCTTTAAGTATAAATCTTAAAAGTATTAAAGAAAAATACATAAATGCCTGTTTGTCATTGAGAAAAATACATAATAACTAAGAAATTTGATAAAATAAACCTGACAAACAATAATCACTCCATGCACCCAGATGTCAATTCACTGGATTCATCTCCATCATCACGTACTTCATCGACCTCTTTGCTTGCCCACGAGTAAATTGAAAAATTGATAAATTCATAATAACTCTTTACCAAATCATGAATAAAGTAATCAAGTTGTACACAACTTAAGTGGTACCATATTATCAACATGGAAGCAAAATGCTATGCAATGTTGCATAATTATTTAAGTCAGTATAAAAAATCCCAAGACGAACATGCAACTGGTTATGTACATTTTCAATAATGGAATCATGTCATGGTATTCGTAGCTTGCAGAGCACCTGGACGAGACACATACAACAGCCAAGATAGTACCTTCCCAAAAATGGCAAGGACTCCGGTACCTTAACCGATACTGTAGTAAACCAGTAGTGATACGTTAGACCAGAGACATTGATAGTGCACCAATTACCATTTTAGTACCAGTACAGCACTTGGCCTCGCTTGCCCAATGTCGTACAAACATCCAGCATGGTGAACCTTAACACCAGACTGTAACTTACAAATTCACCACATTATAGCTATACTTGAAGTGCACTCGAACTTCTTGGTCATTTCCTGTGATGCAACTCTGTAGCCTTTTGTGCAGTTTTTGTTTGTCACTTCTCAGTTGAGCTCGAGCTGCAGCTGCAATTGCAGCATCCAGCTCTCTCTCTAATGTCTCTACCTTCTTCCCCAATGTCTGAACATTCAACATAATGAAATTAAATTAGTTATACCTCAGAAAAGAGACAGTTATTTGGAGAAGCTTGGCAACTCCCAAGAGTTAGAACAACAGACATATAATTGAATCGAGAAGTCACAAAATATTGATCAAAGTATGTCAACGAATACTGGATCATTGTCCAAATAGGATGAAAATTATATATTGGATCACTCTCAGTCTCATACTTGGCTTTGAACATAATAAAGATTGACTTGTGGAGTATAGGACTGGCATATACAAGTATTTTTTTTAATTTTAAGTAGTAATCGACCCCAAAAGAAATTTAAGAACAAAACCATGGCAAGTGAGGGCAAATAAGAAATGACAGTAATCAATTGGCATGACTACTGCACTGTATCAGTACCATACCTGGTCAACAAAGTAACAATAGACGATAGTACAGAAGTGATTAGTTACCATATTTGTTCTTTTGCTCTCAATATCTATTCAAGGGTCTGAGGCTCAGGTTAATAATCAACCGCCACCCGACATAGTACCAGTGGTATCTGTATAACTAAAATACTGGTGCCCGATCGCAGATTCATGCCAATTTTCTTAAATGCTCATTCACACACTTATAAGCGAAGCAACAGTACAGTACAATGCACTGGAAATTCAATTTGCAACGGCAATGCAAGATGTATTTTACATACTCGTAAGAAACAACAGCTCTCATATCCCAACTCATTAGAACATACCCAAACTACCCCTCCTTAATTCATCATTTCCGTACAGGGAAAGAATAGAATAAGAATACTTAGTGAATAATTTCACAAAATAGTGAAGAAAAGTACTTTTATGTTTATTACTAATGACTATGGTTAATTACCATATGAAAAGTTAAGACAATTTTAGCAATGGAATTGACAAACAAAAAAGCAAGAAAAAATCTACATTTTTTACCCTTCCAACCCTACCAGGATCCAATTTAAGTATCTGAGAATCCAAGTAAAAATTGATATTAATGGATAGTTTTACCTTACCCTTAAGAAATGCAAGTCAAGACCAAGCATATAGATCCAGATTTTGAATTATTGCAAAGGAAAAAAAAAATATAGATTAGAGATGTAGTTGGTAACTAAAACTCAACTCGTTTAGTAATTTAGAGAAGGTCATAACTGCTATCCAATTAGTATATGGAAGATGTGAGATATTTTCATCGAGTCCTACAACCTTCAGTTTCAGTCAAATGGAACTAAGTAATAACTAAACTAATAATTACATATGTTAGGAAGGAAAAGCAATCAATAAGAATTTATATAGGTTGTCCCTCTTTCCTTTCGAATTTCGAACTAAAAATAAATCCATCTGAAAAGGGCTCTATGGAAAGATGCGAAGGGGATGAAGATTGCAAAGTTGCATCCCATCTTTCCCGGCTCTCACCGGGCATCGTGTCTAGGGTTCTGGAATCGATCGAAGAGAGGAAGAGAGAGAAGTGAAAATCGAATAAAGGAGAGAGTCGAGTGGTTGTGCTCCTTCTCCTCACCGTCACAGCCGAGAGACGCGCAGTGAAGAGAAGCGACTGGAATGAGGGAGAAAAACATAAATTTCAAAATGAAAACCGAGCGATCGATTGTTTCGCTCGCAGTTGAGAGTTAGGACAAAACGTAAAAATCTGTTCAGTCGGAGATATCTCAAGCGTAAGGTCAAGAGACATTTTAACCCTTCATCTGGGGAGATATCTGATTCACAAATTATATTATTAACGGTTTAGATCACAAATTGGAGAATTGGATACACTTTGATTTGAAGGTTTGCACCTTGGATTGATGCTTTTGTAAGCAGTAATGATTAGTGAGCGAATGCAGATGATTTGAGTGACATTAAAGAACCAAAAGCCCAAATAACATAACACGTCCAGAGAGCGGCCACAATTGGAAGAGCAAGATAATTAGATGACAATTAAATAATAGCTGGCAATGATTGGTGCCTTTCACCAGCATGTAGTTCTTTCTTCTTCCTAGTTATATCCCTATTAAGGCAGACATCACCAATGCTTTCTCATAAATGCATCTCTAACCCGAGTTTCTTACCAACACCGTTGTTGAGGTCGATATCTTTACTAAAAGAATTTGGAGAATGCGCTTGTGGGCTTGTGGCTATGTGCTAGGATCGGATCCTCTACAACACTGCTCAGTCTTTTAAGTATGGATCAGATGGTTGATTTTACTTCTCGTTTCATGAATCCATAAATATGTTCATTTTGCTTCTCGTTATATGACTAAAGTCTAGAAATATTAATGAATTATATTTATTGAATGTTAAAGAAATATTAAACAATTAAATTGGTGCTAAATAATTAAAAGTAAGATCTGTTCTGTACTTGTTCCTCAATAGATTCGTTTTTGCAATGTTGAGCTATTTTTTGTAATCCTCTTTTTATTTAAGCCCACAAATCGGATACTACATAGAGCTTTAAACGTTTCTAATCACACACGATAAATGATATTTAGATATTTATGTTTTACCAAAATTTAATTAATTACCTTCATCTAAAAATTCAAAATTAGAGGTTGCAATGGGAAATTTTGAAACTAAATAGGCACCCAGAAACGCGCGCGCGCACCTCACCCACGCACCCTTTCCAACCGACCTTCTGTTTAAAATAAGTTTAAGGATTCGCATAAATCAAGTATTTTATCATACAAACATTATTAATTGGAGACATATTCAGCACGCAAAAAAAAAAGAAGAAAAAAAAAGAGAGAAATATTAGTATCAGAATATATTTTTTTATTCATTTGTGAATTTTTCATGAAGAATAATTTTCAACTATTTAAAAGCGGTATGTATTTAGTATTGGCTGCATAATTGCGATGGTCATAAACCGTACATACGATGATAATTGAGGTACAAAATGATTTGAAATGTTTATACTAGATTTTGTCCATTAGAACTTGTTTTAGAAGTATGTTAGTTATTTACCACAGTATGCTTGATGGAATTGGAATATAATGAAAATTTTATATTCCGTCACTAAGAATTCCACCATAGGAAAAGCCAATGCGTGATGCCTACCATTTCAATTTATTAGTAATGATGGATATACCGTATGATGCAAGACAACAAAGAAAATAAAATCCGTGGAATTTTGTATTTCTATTTATTTTATTTCATCATTGTTCTTAATATATATCAATTCTATGTGTCGAAACCTTTTTTTTTGTCTGTCTATTGCTATGATAAAATTTCTCAGAAATTTATACATTCCATTTATATTATTTTTGGCAAAGATATTCATTTTTTTCTCGATTATTAGAAGTAAAGAAGAAAAAGCAAAGGATTGCACATGCATATCCCTATCAATTAGAATGAAAGTAAAAGATTAGCTCATCAAGATGGCTATCTAATAGAGCATTCATATATATTGTCAACATTCTCACATGCCTTTTAATGGTGATGTTGAAAATATTATTGAGGTGTCCAGCATATGCACTTAATTTCATTTTCATGAATTATTTCACTTTATTTATTATCGTGGGAAATATTATTTGACCACTAATCATACATGTGCTGGAGCATATATGCGTTCCTGCACTGTAGACATTCTTTAAACTGGCTCCAGAGTACAGGACGCAATAAAATCCTAATATTGATCACTTTCTATTATTGTTCATTTGTCACTGCCAAATATAGAGAAGTTCAATCCTGTTGAAACTGAACAGTGAACACACTTACAAACGTTCAATTTTTTTTACCTAATTATAAACATAATAATTGTTTTTATAATACTAACCATCATTGTCATAAAAAAAAATATACAACAAGTCGCACAGAAATGCAGACGAACAAAAACGAAATTATATATATTTTTAAAGAGTATGTATTACATTTTCGAAAATAAAACATATTTCTGTAAATGGTAAAAGAACATGAAACACATGGACCGTCTGATCATCAAACACGAAGCACGGAAGCCATCCGATCGTAATAAAACACTTGAAAAACGTAATCTTGAAAAATCAATCCTCTTTCATTCATGATGAAACGACTAAAAACACAAGCACAAACAACGTGCCATATATAAGACCTTAAATTTTTTTTAAACGTGTCATAAAAGAATTGAGGCGAGTGCTAAAAGAAAAAAGTCCTTCCGCCTGATTTTGAGAAAAACTTCTCTGCTTATAATCTCTTATTTTGCATCTTTATCTCCAATACATATTTAGATCTTTGGAGTTCCTTTTAAATCTGACGATCACCTGGGCCACCATACGATAGTTGTAGCTGTTATTTTATTTATTTATTTTTCTAATACGATCACCTGGCCAACATCATATTATAATTTGGGTATTGGTACCAATGCCAAATTAGGTGCTTCCACCCAGACCAATATTGATGGCAAGATTTCTGTGCAGAAGAAGCAAAATAATACAGGAGAAATATATTGTGGAGATTGGATCTAATTTATTCTTCAAAAAAAAAAAAAATTGTAAAATTTGATATGCAACGAGATTTTAATATGGACATCATATTAAATGGTTTGGATTAGTCATTTGAACTTTTAAAATTGAGATCTGATGGAGTTTAACCGAGACTCTGGTCAAATCGATTTGATTGAATCCACAGTATATAAGATGAAATTCTTTGGAGTGTCGAATCCGATTCGAGTGTCCATTATCATATAACGACTTAAATTAACAAAATTTTGTGATCTTAATTTCTTACGGAAGATCAACGTTTACTTCTTATATCTGTCTATTATTGTTTCGCGTTTGTTTTTCTAGATGCCATGCATGCCTGATTTAGTCTTTTCTCTTATATGTCATATCTTCAGGTTTGGGTGGAAAAAAAGCAGAGAAAAATGTATACCATGCCCGTTATCTATTAATAATAATGTCATTGCCAAATTATTTCAGTCTATATAATATCCGTTCTCTATTAATAATTTCATTGCCAAAATTATGGTCATTACCAACTTTGTTATTTCCGAAAACAACTATACGGAAGTACTACGTACAGATGGAGAACTTACGTTTGGGTCCAGTGTACAACTTGTTGTAATTAGCTGCAAAAAATAAAAAAAAAATAATAATAAAAGAAAATTCTAGAGAAGGCAATGTCAAAGAAAAATATAATGCGTGATATGTGACTGATGTTGGTGGTTAAACCGTCAATGTGTTGTTGATAGCTGCACGAAGAAGCCTCTCAATTTGTCTGTTGAGTACTTGACATCAAAAGCAAGAACGTTATAATTTTTTTTTTGTTTTCGTTTTTGTTTTTTTTTTTTATTTTTTTTATTTTTTATGAAAACAACGTTATAAGTTACAAGCAATTTGTGTTTCAGTTCAACAGAAAATCAGAGAAAATTAATCACGCAGAATTTTAAATTTATTGCAATAATAAAAGACTATAATCTATAAATATTCGAATTGGGAGTTTTAAATATCACTAGCAAACATGCCAACCAATGAATGAGTAAATAAAATTAAAAATATTTACTTCAACAAAGAGAAAAATCGATATCTTCATATAAAAAAATAACTTAACACAAAGAGTAATATATATTTCTTAATAAATAAAACTATTTGAAAAATTACGGATGAGAAAATATCATATATGTACTCTCTTTTCAAAATAGAAAAATAATAATTATTATTAAAAAATATCCATATGTGTTGTACTCTCTTTTCAAAATGAAAAATAATTATTATTCTAATAAATACTATTTTAATTTCAAATGAAAAATCATAATTTAGATACGTTTTCATGTGGATGTTGCCATCCATCCACATATTAAATTTATCAACGATATAGATTTTTTATTGGTTTTTTAGAGATACAACGATTTAGACATTAAGATATGTGCTTTTATAAGCAGTAGATAATTGTACTATCAAGTGTCGAAAGTACAATTTGTCCAACTCAAATATCCCACGCCGTGTCCATGACGAATCGGACACGCCTGCTCAAGTCCACCCCGCATGCACAGCAATTTACTAATTCGTCATTCCGTTAACTTAACGAAATGATAACACTAGTTTGGTGTGATGTACAATCCTACCCCTTATAGTTTTGTTTCCTTCTTCACTCAATGATGAGTTTTGTTTCCTTGTTCAAACAATGACGTGATGTTATCATCTTTCTCGCAATTTAGGCATGGGATGTTTTATACCAGCCATGTTAAGCTGCTTTCCGTGTCTCCTAATATAAATGGACCGAATTGTATCATTAATTAAAGAGCAGATCCTTGCAAATTTGCATTTTCATTGTCCCACATATTAATGGTTCCACAAAAGCCTAAATTTTAGTTGATTATACATTAAACTGCAGATTTAATTAGCTGACTTCAGCTTACCAAATACCCCAATTGATTTTGTAAAACATATATATGATATACGGTGAATCCCTAAATTTTATTTATTTGTTATTTTTAAATAATTAATTTTATTCACGAACACCATTATCCTTAAAAGAAATGATGTTCTGTAAAATAACTCTTTCAACACAAAAGGTGTGCCAGCGAATCTTATTTATGCACTTTTTAGACCTTTCTATCTACTACATACTTAATTATTATAACAATGCATATTTATTTTTTAATCAAACTGTCCTTTTTGTCTTGCTATCCTCTTCAGTTTGGTAAAATTTCTCGTGGACTATAAAGCATCTCTAGTTCAATTACAAATATTTTCTGAATATATATTTAAAAATTCCGATGGAATTACTTCAGAAATTAATTGGGGATTTTAAATAGGAAAAGTTCAAACCATTCGAATTATAATCAAAATCTTTTTCTTATACATTAGACAAATGATTTTCAAATATATGTATGGTGACTGGTGTGGATGTGAGATGATTCGGTACACCGGAGCTTTCCCCCAAGAATGCTGCCATGACGGTCGTTTATTTGTTTGCATCGTTATTTGTGACTTTCTACTATACAGATAACAAAATATCCGCCACATGGGAATTGCTTTGCTCACGCCTATTTCAAGATTATTCACTCCCATATTCTCTTAAATGACTAAAATACCCTTGTGTCTTTTACAAAAACGTATCTGAAATCTCTGACAAGCTTCGGCCAGTGAAAGAACGGAGAAAATGAAAGAGGGGGCTTACGTGAGCTGTGTAGAAGGATCTCTCGGTACGATCTCTTTCTTTCTCGAGTCACCACGGTAGAGAGCAGCGCTAGGGGTTTTCGTCCGGATCTAGGTTTCGAGTTTTTCAGTCGGTGAGAAGTAAGGAAGAGAGCGGAGCAGGAACCGATCTAGGTCGTCCGGAGGAGCAAGACAGAGCCGCGGCGTTAGGTGGTGCTAGGCGGAGCTAAGGCGAGAGAGGGAATAATCAGAAATCGCAGGAGCTGTGCTCCAGCGCAGATAGAAAAAGAGGATGGAAGGGGTCGAGGGTATTTTAGTCATATGGGAGTGAATCTCCAAAAATAGACGTGAGCAAAGCAATTCCCCCGCCACATGCCCACATATATGATTCTAAGGATGCGTTGCAACGAAGCCTATATAATAACTAACATTTATATTTACCAGTTGCATCATGCATGTTGCATTAAATTTAATCAAGACCTATTTCAACGACAAAGAATGGATTGATGATTTCATTTTGATCAACTTTTACAGAATTATGAATGATTTTAAATAAGTGGGGTGTCTGTATGTTGTCTCTTCTGAATATGAGTCAACTATAGATGAAGATTGTTGTACTACCTGATGTGATAACTGAAATAATGAATACCTCATAACATTATTTTTATTGTTTTAGATAAATATATATGTTTTACTTACTTAAAGATGAATATTTTTTAAAGTGTTAATTTTTTAAAATGATATTTCATTATTTCGGTGATGAGTAATGACATCAACTTATATTATTACCGTTTTCATTTCATTGTCGTATTTTAATTTTAATTAGAATATTACACCACACGGGGTCTATTGTGTACATGTAGTAGTGGCGAGACTAGAAAAATTTGGGATGGATTCATTCAGATAAATAAAATATTAATTAATTAAACTTTTATCAATATCAATAAAATTTTCATGTCAAAAAATTTAATTTTTAATTACGGAGGTCCCAATGAAGTTACATTTGTATTATTATGGGGGTTTAAATAGTGGTTTTCATAGAAAAGTTGTCCATATAATAACAATAAATTTATATATAAAAGTATTTGATTGGAAAAAAACAAATGGGTGACATTGCACCCTATTTGTTCCATTTAAACTCGCCCATCATGTACACACTTTTCACTGTTTTCAGTTCGTCCGTCCGTACAAGAACACGATTCCATATATTTCAAGGTGCATATATGAAAAAGTCACTTCTGAAACTTTTCCAAAGAGACCCGAAATTTATTGTTTCCTCTGTAGAGAACCAAAACCTTTGTCCCTCTCTCTCTCTCTCTCCTTTCCCTCGCGGTAGCGCCATTAATGGCTTGTTGCGCCTTCTCTCCTTCGCGTTACCTGAAACTTTAACCTAACTTTATTGAGACGTCAGCACAAGCCTCTTTGCACGAGATCTCAAAGAAATAGAAGAACATTTACTTCAATTTGCCAACTTTCTTTGCTCCACTTCAGTACAGCGATCTGAGGTTAGTAAGCTTTCTTGTAATTATTAACCTAATTGGGTTTGTTAAATGAAAGGATATACCTCCCAATGTGGCTTGATTTTGTATAATTTGGTAGCCATTGACTGAGATTTGTCAATCTTTTCCCACCCTTATGTGTGAATTTTACTCAAGTAATTTACAAATTCCATGCAATCAGAGGTTTATTTTTCTTTTAATTTTGTAAATGTCGACCAAGAGAGGGTGTGCCGTGTGCGTGAGAGAGAGAGAGAGAGAGAGAGATGGCTTGTTCCGGGACCTCTTGTTTTTTTTTTTTTAATTTATTATTATTTTTTTTCCTTTTCCCCCCCTTTTTAGCACTCTCAAGGGAAAATGGAGGTATCCTGCATTATTTTTTATGGAGGTGGCCTGAGCCTTTATGTCCATGATAGAGCTCTTATTCAGAAGGAATAAAACAATATTTCATTTGTAATTATATTACGTGCTAATATGTATTTAACTGAAACTTATATAAGAAAAAAGGATCTGTTTTTGGAAAAGGAATATGTACCTGTCTTCTCGGAAAAGTATATCAATGTCCCTCTCTTATTTCCCTTTTCTTATACAAGTTCAATGAAGTTTTTATTAGCACAAGTTGTGTTAATTAGTCTTGAGTATTGATATTTCTGCTGGTACACGTTAGTATAAAATCAAGCAACTAGCACATGTATGAAAGCTTGGATGATAGGTGAAGGGTCTGTACTGAAATTGAGATTTAGAGCACAAAAGGTTATTTTTCTAATGCATTCTTTTATTTTGTGTAGATTGTATCCTGACTTTGATTGCAAGGAAGTAATGTAGAAGCAAAGTATTATTATAGTAAAAGAAATATAAAAGGGAAGATGGAGGTCGAAAAGGCTAGTTCAAAGAGCAGTGGCTTCTTTAAAATATTTGATTGGGGTAAAAAGCCCAAAAGGAAATTGTTCGCCAGCTTACCTGCCTCTGGTAAGTGTTCAAGTAAAATTTTTTATCTGGGCCCTTTCAAAGTTGAGAATTTTGAATTCCAAGATACTCCTCCGCACATTTCCTCAGCAAGGTCAAACTGTCAAAGTACCTCTCCATATATTACTATTGAACAGAAAGACGGTGTGGAAAGAGGTATTCTGAATTTCTCTCGAGGACTGAAAGCAATAGATCAATGAAGGGCATGTGTTTTGGAAAATGTCATATTATAATAGTTTATAATCGTGCTCTGGAATTACCCTGACCCTTCATATTTGCCAGTGGTCCCAGATTTTTTTTGCTGATTGTGAAGTTCTAAAAATGAGAGATTGAAATCGATATTTGTTATGTCTTTCTGCAGATAAAGTAACTAATGGGAAGCAAGCAATTGACAATGTATCGTGCTCGAGATCGAATGTGGTGGGCTCTATCTTTCTATTATCATAATCTGTTTTATAATTAAAATCTGTACATCCGTTTTGCCAAAATACCATTATGCAATACATTAATCTGTTGTTTCCCAAAAGAGCAGAACCTGCTAAGCCAATCCTACTAGTCAAAAGTCTTGTTAATTATTCTCTAAAAAAGAAGGAGGATAAACTAACTTGAATTTCCCAGGGAATAACCTTACAGAATCCTATGTGCATGTCTTTTATTCTTATACAACTTCATTCCTAAAATTCTTAGGTTGAAGATGATGCAGCAGTTATGTCGAACATTAGAGGAACAAGTGAGTGTTCTTCTTCAGTCACTGAAGAGGAAGGAACTATCAAAAGGCCCCCAAGTGTAGTTGCTCGTCTAATGGGTTTGGATTCCATTCCCATTTCAATGCAATTCGAACCGCTATCTCCTCCTTTACAGCTTGGTCCACAGAAAAGTATTGAATTAAGGTTTCACAAGATGCCAAGTAGCCCCATTGAACGGTTTCAGACAGAGATGATACCACAAAAAATGGGTAAAACGATACCAGTAACTCGGTACAAGCCTCTATCTCCAATAAAGAGCTCCAATTTCGTATCTGGTCGAAATGCTGCTCAGATAATGGAGGTTGCCTCGAGGATTATTGAACCTGTATTGAATTTGGCTTCAACGCCTGTTTACGATTCAAGGTCTCTTATTAAAGGGAACCCGAAACCTGTTAACAGAAGCCTCAGTGTTTTAGGTGGAGACAACTTAAATGGTACAAAAGGGATGCGAAAGACAACTGTAACAATAAATCAAGGTAAAAGAAATGTCTCAAAAATAAATGGCACCACAAATCCTAGCAGGACCAACAACCTGAAAAGAAGTCCAGTACAGAACAACAGGAAGCAGAACATTTCTGGTACAAAAACCGCTTCTCAAAGGTTATTGAATGGAGAGATCAGGCGTACTGGTGATGCTTCTGTTGGGAAGAACCGAGTCTCCAATCATATCAAAGGGGGTGGAGATTCGAGGATGGTCAAGAAAACTAGTTCTCGTGCAAGGAAGTTAAACACAATCTCGGAGGCAAACCAAGTTACAAATTCTAATAACAATAATATATTGGTGAGAAAAAGCGAGAGGCGTATCAACCACAACTTAGTGGTGGAGTCACAGTTGAGAAGTAGTGCCTTGTCCAAAAAAATTGGTACAAATGGTATCAATACTAATAACATTGTATCTTTCACGTTCACCTCCCCAGTAGATAAACTTCATAAAAGACGGGTCTTGACAGAAGACTTATCTCATGCGGGTACAATAGATGGAGATTACTTGGGGATTCTGTTGGAACAGAAGCTGAGAGAACTGACATGTGGGTCTGAGTCCCCTTACAGGAGGTCACTGAATATGGTTGCAACCAAAAAATGTGAATCAGAGCTATTTTGTTCTATGAAAACTGATTCTGGGGCCTTGATGAAAGTAAAAGAGTCACTTCCATCTAGTGGGGCCCATAATATGAAGGTACTTCTGTTTGTAGTGTCCTTGTATATTCATAAATTTATGGTTATGTGCTATTTTGGCAAGATATAGTACTTGTCTGATTAAAGTTGCTTACATCTCTTGCTCTTTACAATAAGTTTCCAAAAAAGGTTTGCCACCTTCAATGTGCTAAATTGGACAGATGGGGACAAATGTAAAGCTGTTTGGGTTTGTGTGTCAGGTGAGGATGGTTTGTGCAAAATAGAGGCCTAAATGCTAATACTGAGTGAGGCAATAAACAACATTTAGTTGTATTAGGATTTATCACACAAGGACTCAATTTGTTCAGTTTTGGTTGAATTGTACAATTGAAGATCGTGTGAATGTACTTTGGTTAAATTGAGGACAATTGGATCATAATTGTGTGCAACTCAGTTAATTTTTGTATGAATTTGCAATAAAGAGATCAATTGGTTGTATAGGCCTTAATTCACTATTTTCGGAGTAATGTCATACTAACCTGCTACCCATAGTACATTACCAGTTGTTTGATTTTCTCCTTGAGTTACTTTTTTTTGGTAATAAAATTTTATTTTATTTTGCTAAACAGGAGACAGAGGGAGAAAAGGAAACAATTGTCAGTTTAAAGGAGCCTGATCAAGCAAATAATTTAAGCCCCTTTTCTACACTAGAAGCACCTCCTTCAATGGAAAGCTGTAACTCATCAGAGAGCTGGGAAAGCTCTAAAGGTATCAAGCTTTTAGAAAACTCCGTTTTTTTCGTTTTATCGCCGTTTTATCTTAGTTTTGGTTCATACCGCACTACGTTTTATCCTTTTTATCACTGTATAAACTGTTTTTTTACCGTTTTGTCACCGATAAACGCTAAATCACTACCCAACCTTCAAACTGCATAAATCACATTTTTAAACCTTGAAAGGTATAAATAATCTGTCCGGTAGTTGACAAGTGCCAGTCATGTACTGATCAGTGCCAAGTCTATATATTAGCATATTTTTATATAAATTTTTGTTGCTTCTGGTTGTCTATACAAGGCAACGCTGCCTCAATATCTTACCTATAGTACCAGATTTCAACTTGTTAACAGAGCTTTGGTTGCCTGTACTGGACTGCTACCAGTCCTGTCTCAACAGTAGTTGCTGCCACTTGTTGGGCAAGTCTGAGAAAGTATTTGATGTGCTTTCTCGTTCTGATAGTTCTATGTTTACATTCCAGGAATAAAAGCATGTACTTCCTTTCGTTTTAATGAAGGCTTAGAAGTAGAAGATGAAACTTCACCATCTGAATCTGACTACTCACTTAGCGCAACTACTGACTTACCATCGTCTGAGATTGCTGATTCAGCCATTTCATTTGGAAACACAAACATCGACAGCCCTGAAATAGCCTTGATCAGAGAAATCATAAATACCATAAATATCACAGAAGTTTGTTGCAATGGCCTCTACCTTGATGAAATTGAAGTGAAAGAAGAGGAGGGAGAAGTCAAAATTAGCCGAACAATGCTACTTGGGTGTGTGCGTGAGTTTCTGGAGGAAAAATGTAAATACTACTTTGGATCAGGTTACCGTCTATGGTCTCAGGGACTTCTGTTTATAGGGAAATTATCAGCCGAGAAATTGTATAAAGAGATATGGGTTGAGAATGGTGTTGATGAGGAAGGCATGGTGGATGTGTTGGTTGATGCCGATATGAGCAGTCAATTGGGGAAGTGGGTTAATTTTGAAATTGAATCTTTTGAGGCTGGAGGAGAGATAGAAAGAGATGTTTTGGATTCATTGGTTGATGAATTGGTGGCTGATTTATTGTAGCCTTTTTCTAGATTATGCTGTGTAACTTCTTGGTTGACAAGTTTTTTCCCCCATTAAGTTGTATATCTTGTGTGGTATTTTTTTTTTTTTTCTCTTTTTCCTAGTTTTGCTTTTTCAAGCATTCCTATAACCCCCCTCCAAAATAGAAAGGATAAATTAAAAAAGTATAATAAACGCTAAGACAAACACGCTTGCACTAAATCTGGAACCCAATTATCCTAGCATTCTAGCAATCAAATTGGGGGTAGGTTTGCGTTACGTTTTATCTATCAATTGTAACTTTTGTGCACTTGCCATTTAACAGTCCGTGGGTCTCTTCCTGGCAATCCTGTACTCTCTTCCTATGAAGTCCCTTTCTGGAGTGCTTCTGGAAGTTTGACTTGGACCAGAACCTTGTTTGATTGTACCACTGTACCAGGCATGACGTGCTTGGCTACTGGTCTTAGTATACCCCAGTTGTGGGAGCAACTGAGGAAGTGGTGCCGGAATAACGTACTATTCAGGTGGGGGCGTGGGGTTATTGCTCAATCCTCATGTTGTCTTCTTGGGTTTGAACTTTTCGTTTAATCTAACCAAAAAACGTATGGTTTTGGCCCGCTGGTCCTTTTAGCTCCTTTATCACTAATTATAACGGAGAAGAAAACAAGCTTATACAGTTGTTTATGCTTGTATTAATGAGAAGAAATGGGCTCAATTCATCGGATTTAGTTTACTTTTCCAATCCAATCATTATTCGTCGGATTATGACACCAGCAGTAATAAAAACCATTCAAACGATGAGTTATTAGCTGCTTGGATTTTTACAGATCTCATTTGAAAATCAAATAGAAAAAACACAAGTAACATGGAATAAACAAAAGTGCTTAATAGAACTCTAAAATAACACCACCATCAACAACACATTTATATTATCGGTATAATTCGACTTAAGATATTAAAAAGTAATGGTTATAATATAATTCGTGCCTCAAAATCAATTCGACGATTTGTCCGTTTGGGATATTACATCTAAAAGTTATAATAAAATTTAGGGGAAATTTTCAGGCCACCATCGTGCCTTTCTTTTAAAACTAGTTGCCTTGCCGTCGCGGCTTCGCCGCGACCAACCCCTAGGTTGTATGTCCGTCGATTAATACCTGTTCGCGAAATGTTGTTGCTGAGATAGTCAAGCAGTTTGGTTTGACATTTGTTAGATTGGTTAATAAAAGTTAGAACTTTAGGCGCCGGTGCGATGAACAGAAGAGAATGTGATGTCGTTAAAAAAAAAAGAATTGGAGGTGTTATGAAGGATGTACTTATAGTACATAAGGAAAAAAGTAAAAAAATAAAGAAAGACACGCATCAATTATATTAGTAATATATTATTTAGTTTAGAGTATCAGCATCTTAGGTACCCTGACAAATAGAGTTTTACTATTTTATCTGCACGCATCAGGTTAAAAATCTATATCATCTAAATTGAAAAACTTATTAAGTATGTCGAGATGAAATGGTAAAAATTGAGCATCGTAACAAACAACAATGCAAATATTTAGATTATTAAGAAACCAACTTGAACTCAGCTACCAGTAAAGGTCATTTTATGATCTTCATTTCCATATCAGTTCCGTACCTAAAACTTTAGTTGCATACTTTATTTTCTCTACCAAACAATACGTTTATTATATTCAAATATAAATCATCCATAGTCCATACTATTACATAAGCTACTTAAAGAGTTGGTGCACCATCTCAAAATAACAAAAATATCAGACACTGAATCCGTTTCGTTGCAGCCACCGGCCTTTAAGTTCTTCCAGACAAGCAAAAAAGAGGCCAGCCCCTTTTTTTTATCAGGCATGAGAAGATATGCAGCATCAAGAATGCCATCACCGCTCATTTTGAGAAATTCCTGCTCAGTTATAATCTCCTTAGGCGAATAAACTCTTCTGTTTTTGTAAGCTTATTTAAGAAAAAAAGAGAATAAAATACACTTGTGATTCTCATCACGTTCTTACCAGTACACAATATTTAGTTACTTGGCTTCAACAGTTTCATTATTACACTTAGCACATAAAGATAAAAGAATTATAATTTTGATGAAAATCACAATGAATGAATAAGCTTGAATTTCGCAAAAACAATTTCAAGCTTACATTGAAGGTTTCTAAGTTAAATACTAATCCACACTTGTTAATACCTCCCTTCCAAAACCAAGTAATAATATACACATAGTAGAATGAGATTTAAAAAAAAAAAAAAAAAAAAAAAAAAAAAAAAACTAAAGTAACTATACTTACCAATGAACTGTGCAAATCATATTAGGAAAGGAAACCATCCTTGCCAAGCGGTAGGCCGACCAAACATTACAGGAATTGGTGCCTTGTGTGCAGTTACTTCCATCCAATCATGAGTCATGACGAACCTGGCACTTCTTCATCACACGTGCCAACACAGTTTCTAGCAATTCAAAGAATATTTTCTGGAATGTGCTGCCGACAATTGATGACAATAAAACAAATAGACATTAACTGAACCAGTTATTTCTTAGCTTACAAATAAATCCAAAGTGCAAAGGAAAATCACAAAAGTTGCAGCAAATTAACCTATCCTCTATCAAAGTCTGATTCAAATCTGAGTTCATATACGATGGGTCACATGATTGTTCTTTCTTCTATGGTAAAATAGCCAGCACAACTTTGGATATAGCATGCTAGTTTCATCCTCTGCGTCTTCGAACAAATAAAATCAAATAAAATCATCAAGATATGATAATTGTAGCACTAATTTCAGCTGTTTCAAAAACTTTATAGAAGTAACATTCAATAGATCGGAACTAATTGAAACACCGTCAAACAAATATGGACCATAAGAGAAAAATGAAAACAAATCCAACTGCTATTAACAAAACTGTCACGTACTCTTTCACTTTATTTTCGTGGCAAAATTGAACTCACTTTGAATACAAAAATCAGATATATGAAGTTGCACTAACTATTGGCTTTCCACATTTATTAATTTGAAGCAATTTAAAGCAACCACCAAAGAGGACCTAATAACGAATAGGAATTACAATTACGAATATTAGACTGCCTAATACATTTAATCTTTAGTACCAAATTTAATTATGTGTCAATTTTGATGTCCTTTTCACATGTACACATACAGCAGACTTCATGAAACATGCTGCTTTGGATTCTGATAAAAAAAAGAAATGAAAAGAAAAAGAAAAAAAGAAAGACAATGAAAGAAAGGGACTTTTTACTCAGGGATTTGAACTCAATGAAAGACAATGAAAGAAAGCGACCAGTGTTGTGTCTGGCAATCATACATGAAGAACTTAAGCTAGTAACAATTCACAACAGAGAAATTAGGAACTAAAAAATGTCCCACAAAGAACAACAATACGTAATCAGAGCAAGGGCACAACAGAAAGATTAGGACATGGATAAGGTACAGCCAGAAGTTATTGAATAAGACACTACCTTAACATATTCCCATTCAATATCACCTGTACCAGTAACTGGTACAATGCTACTGCACTATCCTTCCTCTCCAGCACAAACCATACAAAAAAGAAATACCCTTCCCAACACAAAACTGTAGCCAAAATTTTCAACAAAAAATGAGGGTTATTACATGAAGTAGAGCAATTTTGTAAAGTATTTATTAATTGAGGATTTTCAGTCTGCAAATTCAGACTGAGAGATGTGAAAACACATACCAGAATAATTAGTCTGAATTTTTTTCGTTGAGATGCTCCAATATCTTCCTCTCGTCATAGTGCTGACTGTACAGTGTGAAAGTTCATAGCAACAAAAAAGAAAACTTCAAAATAGAAAATTACTGAACAATAGAGGGTCGTAAACATATTCTTAACATTCAGATCAGTATCGGTAAAGACACACAATGTGTGGAAGTTTATGATTTTTTTTTCTGGGGCTTACAGTTGATAAAATAAATTGACAACATATTTGTTGTGTCAGTACCAATTTGCGTTGTAACCAACTTATGGTGTTGCATAACATTCATTTCTCTTATAGTGTTGGCTTCAGTGTACATTAAAGCTAGAAAAAAAAAATTATTTGGAACCAATTTGTGCCGTCACTTGCCTGTGCAGGCTTTATGACACTTTATCCGCTGAGCTCATATCCTAGAACCACCTGAAAACAGTAAATACCAAGTCAGAGCACTACCAAGTCATAATTGTCTAGTAGCACCACCAGAAAAAATTTATGGTGTGTATTTAATTTAGATGGACCATTTTCTATGCCAAAATAAAAATAAAAAAAGGAAAGGAAGTAACAAAAATAACTGGTACCAATTTGTGCTGTGGTATGTGCCAAAAAAAAGACCAACAAACTCCACCAATTCCAACTGATGAGTCATCTTTAAAAGACTTTCTTGGAACGTCAATCTATAGGAAGAGATAAAAAGAAAATAAAAATGTAATAGAGTTATTTTCACGGTAAACCAAATTGAACCAAAACATGTAAGAGTTATTTGCATACCAAACAAATCCATATCCAGAGAAGCAAATGATTAAAATAGTGCACTAAATCACAATTCATGCAATGACTGAAACTAATTAAAGCATCTAAAAAGTAAATTGAAGGTCCTACCATACACCATATCATTTAACCATTAAACCAAACAATCAAAATTTTTTTGACATACAGATTAATTACAATGAACTCTCCAAATCAGACAGAACCAAGTTTCAGAAAATAAAAAGCTGTTGCAGTAAATCGTGCCAGCAAATAATGTCCGAAAGTTCACACCTTCAAACCCTTTAAATAAATCTCTATAAATTTTGTAAAAAATACAAAAAATGCACCTGGACGTCTATTATCAAGTCTTAAAGTCTCAACTCCTAACTGCAAACAAATCAATTTAGGAAGATAGCTATGACAAAAAAGAAACTCCAGAACCCAATTAATTTAACGTTAAAAAAAATAAGAAAAATAAGAAGAATGAACCAAAATAAGCCAAAATTGCCCAGTCTATTCAATAGCTAACAAAAAGGAAACAAAGGAAAAAAAAGGGGGAACTGTGCATATGATCTGGTACATAAACGATTTGATGCTGGTACCTTATCAAGCTTTGCTATTGTCTGATATCACCTTCCAGTCTTTTGTATTTAGTCCCTTAAGCACCTAAATCACTCACACAGAAAGGAGTAGACACCTAGATGAATAACAAAAGGAGCATTTTTTAACTGAATTGCATGATTTTGAAGAGTTTTATGTCAAAAGTAATTGATGGCTTAGTTCTTTATTGGAAACTAATCAGAGGACTATTATCACTGTCACAAACCAATAAAACACAAAGAAAAATAAGACCAATAGCACAAACCACTCTCAATCGTAAAAGGCACAATTTAATAATGGCTATATTGATAAGAACTGACCTGAACAAAGCAGAAAATGTGCAAAGAACACTTAAGTCGAGACCCAAAGAGAAGAAAGCAGCATAATTAGATGGGAGGGACCCTGAAAGAACAACAAAATTAAGGATTGAATTGCAGATAGTGAAAAAGTCCAAATTTGTTAGACCAGGGGTAAGAATAGAATTAGTTTCCTTTTATGGAGATCTGGCAACAATTGAACGACAGTGTAGTCTAATTTCTCATGTTTTTATTTATTTTTCAAGATTTTTGCATGAAGTAAAGTAGCAAGAAAAAGAAAATATATCTGACAGCAACATCACTACACAACAGATTAGCCTTTGTTCACCATGTGCACTTTGAATGACAAAGCTAACTTATATATTGATGGAGTTAACTCACAAAAAGCTTGTATGCAATGTTGCATCAAGGCTCGTGGAGTAGAATAGCACTAATCAATATAAAAACAGTAAAGAAATATATGCCAGCTTTAACAATCATCAAGTAACGAAATAAATGTAAAGTACAGAAATAATTTGAAAAAAAAAAAATCAAAATGCCCTACTAAATTAGAGCTTGTGTTTCTATAAAGGCCATAAAAAATCAATTAATATGTGAACTCACACTTTGGTCAATTGTATCTATAACTGTCTGGACGTTTTATCCTTGTAAAGTCAACAGAAAAAATTTAAGAAACCACAACAAAACAGACGACAAAGAGGAAGGAAAGATCATACAAATGTAAAAAAAAAATATCACAAAAGTAAAACCCACAGAGGCAACAGCAGCAAGAGGAAGGGACAACTCTTGACCGACCAAGAAGCACAACCATGCGAAAGAAACCTCACCTGTACGAATCACGGCTGAGAGACCTAACCTAGACTTCCACTGAAAAAATCACTGCACGGTAGAGGGCTTAAACAAAATTGCTCGGAATCGCTTCGCGAGAGAAGGAGCAGCGGCTCAGAATCGCTAAAGACGGGACAACAGACCGCCGAGGAGAGAATGGCTAGAGGATCGAAAAGAAAGAACAAAAAAAAAAGCTCGGTGGAACTTGTACGGGAGAGTGAGAGGGAAAGAGAGAGGATAGGTGGAAAGCTATTATCCGATTCGTAGAGAGCATTCCGTGATCAGAGGAAAGAGAATGTAAGGGAGGCAGAAAATCGCTAGAAGAAACTAATCCAACAGCAGAGAAGGACCGAATCCAAAGGACAGGATGCATTGAAGAGAAACAACGGCCAGGATTTCTTTATTGTGCACCAACATTAATGAACAGTTGGTCAACCCAACGCCCTTTCGATATGTTCTGATATTAAGCGGCATAGATGTGGAAATTAAAAAGACAAGGAGCAGCACTTAGTTCCATGAACCAAATGCGGAACGCAAGGAAAAAAATGCACAAACGAACGGCCTATAATGATTAAAACACAACATGCCTACCGAATGCAAGACCCACCGACCCATCCGTTGACCTGCACTGTAATTCAGACCGAAAAAATAAAAAGGCACTGTGTGTGCAACACCTAGCAAGTCCATCCTAAAAAAACAAAAAGCACACCGCCCCAATTCGTTGACCCTGCATCAGCCGAAAAAAAAAACACCTGACTCATCCGCTGACTCTTGCACGGTAATTCAACCTGAAATTGAAGCCTAAAAAAAAAAAAATGTTACTGTAGATAACGAAGTTGAAGGGGGTATGATTAAAACACAACATGCCTACCGAATGCAAGACCCACCGACCCATCCGTTGACCTGCACTGTAATTCAGACCGAAAAAATAAAAAGGCACTGTGTGTGCAACACCTAGCAAGTCCATCCTAAAAAAACAAAAAGCACACCGCCCCAATTCGTTGACCCTGCATCAGCCGAAAAAAAAAAAACACCTGACTCATCCGCTGACTCTTGCACGGTAATTCAACCTGAAATTGAAGCCTAAAAAAAAAAAAATGTTACTGTAGATAACGAAGTTGAAGGGGGTATCAAGAAATACTATGTTCAAATTATTAATTACAAATATTGTAAACTTTGAGTAATAAACTACAATTGTTAGATGTGTTTCTCTATATGCACATAGAATTTCTATGACAATTTGACTTTTTCTTTGACATGATTCATTCATGAACTTGAATATCAATGACAAAATTGTCCACATCAGTTTATTTTTTACAAGCTCCCAGTCATTATGCCAATGAAAATAAAGTAAAAAAAAAAGAAATGCAATTTTCATGTGTGCATGACCAAATTATTGTAGATTATATCTATCAATTAATTTTGATATTTTAATTATAAAATAAAACCACAGTAGTCAAAACTCAATGAATAAAATATTTTTTAGTCGGATTGGATCTAATTTACTTTTTATATTTTTTAATCTTTCTAATTTATAAAAAAGATTCTTTTTATTTTCTTTCTTCAAAATTTTTTTCTCTTTTAGAAAAGACCGAAGGTACTCATAAAGCAGGCTTTAGTCCTTTTGTGACAGAGACAAAGCGAGAGAGAGAGAGAGAGAGAGAGAGATGGGTGGCAGCGGCGGCGACGCGGCGGCCGGAAGCCCGAGTTCGGCGGGAAACGGCGGAGCGAAGAGGGGAAGAGATCCAGAAGACGAGGTTTACGTTGACAATCTCCATTCTAGCAAACGATATCTTAGCGAGGTTTCTTTCTCTTTTTTTTTTTTCACTTCCAATTCTTCTTGTATCTAGCGTTATAGAATTGTTCACTGCCATGAGTTGTGGTCTTGTGGACTTGTGGGGACTTGCATCAAGAGAAATTAAATAGATTTTCTTGGAAATTAAAATGGTTAAGAATAATTGTGTGAAATTTTGATTCTTTTGTTGACTTATCTTACTATTGTGAGTTTATTGTTTCTTTTTTTTAAATCTTGAACACACTTAAGTGGACGTTTGAGTTGGGAAGTTCCATTATTACCAGGAAAATTGTCATATTAAGACTAACTATTTTTTAATGGATCTTATCATTAATGTATTCCCTAGTTATGATCCAAAAATATGTTGCATTTTTCTATTTTCTGACTTCCATACTAAAGCATAAATTTAAACTTACAACCTCAATTATTTGATCATTAACAACCAGAATTAAAAATTCTGATTTTATCCGGTACCTGTTTGGTTGGTTTATATGGCTCCACCTGAATCTTCTTGCATGGTATGGAAAATTAGATACAGTAATGTCTAAAAAAAAAGATGCTATTCCTTATTGTACCTTACTTTAGACAACCATTTTTCTAGATTATGGCGACTAGCCTAAATGGTTTGTCTTTTGGCGACACAATTGAGGATGATGGCCTTATGGAATACCCAGTTCGATCAGAAAACCAATGTTATCTCAGGTTAGTTTTATTTTTATCTTTTTTTCTATTTCAATTTCATTAACATCTGTGCTGTTTTTACCAATGTATGACTTCCAGTTTCTGTAAATCCTCTTTGTAGAATTGTAGTCATTACTGTAACTTTCTAGTATTGGAACTGTACCAGAGTGCACCGCATGTAACTGGAGTGATCCAGAAATTGGCTCGTTTACTTTATGTTTTTCATTACAGTGCCCACAGGCTACTCATTTTTTATTTTCATTTAGATAAACTAAAGTAGTGTACTTTATTTTGTGGCAGTCGAATTAGATAAGAGATGGGAATATTTTCTCAAAAGGAATTTCAAATTATAAAATCTTTTCTTCATTTTAGGGAAGATATTGCTTCGCAATACTCTCCGATGTCAGAAGATTCTGATGAGTGCCGATACTATGATCCTAATTTAGCAAGCTCTCATAACCCAACTCAAGTACATGTTGATACCAGTTGCACTACACTTGGTTCGCCTCACCGTTGCCAGAAACCAGTTACTTGCAACTCCACTTCCACTTCAAGTTCTAGTGCATGTCCACTTCCATGCAACTCTCTCTCTTCTGTCATCTGTTCACCAGCTCGGCGTGGGAGCCATGAGTCAGAAGGCCGGTTTCCTTCATCGCCTAATGATATGTGTCATGTGGCAGATTTACGAAAAACCGCATTGCTGAGGTCTGTACAGATGAGAGCCCAACCCCAAGCTACCCATTACGAATTGCAGCTGAATCAGGGACAGGAGATTGGTGAGAGCTCTGAACTGGAGGCTTCTGGTGAAAAATCTCAGGAGTACGAACCTGGATATAGGGGACAAGAAAGCGAAGATGACAGTATTTGAGCACACCATGATCAGTTATATAGGTGCAGTGAAGAGAAGTTGGGAAAAACAGTAACATGCGTCATCATTTGGAATGGAGGCGCTCAAATGAAAATTGTGACTTGATTGGGACCAGGACCAATTCTAAGATGGAGAAGTTGTTAATTGAGGGTGGGTCTCTTTATATTTTCTGGTTAAACTTGCTCCTGGTATACTGGTATGGCTGCCAGAGCTGGTACAGCCACTGTTGATAATGTACCTGATTCAGAGGGGGCTTGTAACAACTATGTTACAATTTTCCCAATAAGTTATCTATAAGAAAGAGCGTCAAAGTCAATTGTTCTTCATTATGCTTTTAATGCGTGGCATATTTATCATTGTCTATTAGTAAAGTTATGCTTTTAATGCGTGGCATATTTATCATTGTCTATTAGTAAAGTAACACAATTACATGGTACAAAGTAAAAAATGATGTTGGCCGTTTTGTTTCTCTTGCAATGAAAATAAGGGGGAAAGAATTATGAAATGTCCTACAATTTTGATGTACTTTTCAAATATTTTAAACGAACTGTGAAGCACTTCGACTTTCTAAAACTGATTAAAACTTTTAAAAACATTTTTTCTGTTGCAAGGTTAACTCTATTTATGGTTTTTATATGTGCAGTTTTTTCTAAACAATAATAATTTTACATTCTGGGGGTTTATTAAAAATAAATAAATTAATTAATATCTGTATTTAATAAATGGTTTCAAGTATCAAGGACAGATATATCCACAGGCATAAATCTTACCTTGAAATGCATAAAATTTTGCACACACTTGTCTCCCAATCACGGAACTTCTCCGAAACTGATAGAAGGAATAATCTCCTTCTCTCTTCCCTGTCTTTGTGAAACCAAACACACACCAAATTGACCAAATACTATCATTTTAGCAGTAGCAGGGTGCTGGCAAGCAGATACTGGATTGTCAAAGCCATGCAATTATCCAACTCTTAACACATATTCACATGTTGATATGAGCAATTTTTATATTTTAGTTTGGGTCAAAATTTGTTAGCATGGATAGGATCAAATTAATCTCACTAATAGCTTAATCAAAGGTCCAATATGTGACCCTTTGTGTAGCGATTCTGCTGCTAATTATGATATATTTGTGGCAAACCTAGAAGGGAGCTGCCTGCCGTTTATTAAGGCAATAGATAATTTGATGAAATTCAAAGAAGAAACACAAATTGTTAACAAGTAGTTAGAGTGTTGACATCCCAATTAATGTAATTAAATTATGATTTAACAGAATGTTGGGTTATAATGACTGAATTCGACTACTTATTTCAGTTTAAGAAAGCAATATTGAAGCTTCAGTACTATTTACTAAGCTCTTTAGTGCAACTGCCATCTATCTCATACCAGTAACCACACTTCAAATCAATCGCACACCATTGTGGACTCCACATCCTCAAAAGTGAACTATTATAAATAATATATATTATCGTAGTTTTTTTTTTGGAAAATTAGTTATTTGCCACTCAAAATCAAGGAAATTGTGAAATTGCCACTCCAGCCACTTTAATGAGCCTTAGGACCCCAAAAATTGTCCCCAACAGATTCCAGATGTGTAATTAAAGAGTAAACTCAAGTTGTAGAACTAAAAATCCATAAATGGTATAATTGAACCCGAAATACCGACCTAGAATATTTGAAGTAAAAAGTCATTTAGAAATTAAGAATAAACCCGTAATAATTTGAAAATACTCATAAAAGAATTAAAATTTTCTTTATGAGCGATTAGCGATTAAGTGCAGAAAGTTCAGTATATAAGGAAGCACTCAAAGCAACAGAGTCAATACAACAACCGGCAATCGATTTTGTTAAGCCCCAAGAAATAACTAGTAAACCAACGGATATAGTAATTAAGCAAAATAATACTACAATCCAGTTATTACTAAAACTCAATGAAGAAGTGCAGGATTTGAAAACTGCAGTACGCCAGTTACAGACTAGCAAGGGCAAAGAGGCTGTTCCACAAGAAGATCTATCAGAATCTCTTGATCAGATTCAAAAACAGTTGCAAAAATTAAGCTTAGGAGAGCCCAGCAAGCCAGCAATCCAAAAGCCGAAGGGCAAACTCTTTGTGTTCAAAGACCCAAAGCTCATTTTCGACGCTGAGAAGAAGAAAGCAGGATGAGTCGAACACAGATACGAACGGAGCCAGTGGCCCCCAGGCCATCAGTGTCGGGTGGAGAAGACAACCGTACGCCAACCATTGAAGATCAGATTCGTGGCTACCGCCTAGGATCTAGATTACGGTTTGAAGCTCAACGAAGGCTCCCAGGGAGATCAGGGCGATATCAAAGAAGTCTTGAGTCGCAGATTAACCCGGATGTTGAGTTAAGCATATCTCAGTATCGGCGGGCCCAGCAAGTTCCTGCAGAAACACTTTATCAAGCAGGATGGTCCGAAAGTCGGCATCGTGTGTACCAACACTACTCGGACGAACGGGTATTGGTCACAAATGGCCAACAAGTGGAGTTACCTTTTATCTCAGATGAAAGTTTTAATAGACTCTTACAAGAAGGACTCCAACACCTTCATATCGGACTAATAATGGTTCGGTTATACACGCTGCATAGACGAAATGCAGGTGTCAATGCACTAGTGTTACTCAGAGACACTAGGTGGCGAGATGACAGAGCTATCATTAGCTCAATGGAGATTGAGCTCACCTCTGGAACGCAATTATCATATACTGCTCCAGACATGACCATGAGCATTAGAGATTTCAGAAATCACTTGCAATTGGTGATACAAACCCATGGTTATGAGAATTGGCAAGGAGGAGAGAGCAATATGCTACTATCAAGATCACTAATTGGGCGATTGTCCAACACAAGCCACACAAATTTCAGATATAATGTGCAAAATATGGCAGATCACCTTACAAGCCGAGGAGTTCGGGCCATCCCTGGCTCGATAAGGACAACGGAAGAACTCCAAGGCAGACAATGGATAGTGAGACCAGCTCAAATCTCACAAATCCAGAATCCTCAAGCGGTAACAATCCGTTCCAGAACAGATGGCTCCTTATTAGTAAGGTTCTCAGGTTATGCAACAACCCAACCACCTGAAGATGTTGTTAGAGGATAGCATGATGAAGAAGATCTTGATCAGGAATTCTCAACCTGCTAACACCAGACGAGTACTGGCCATGGGATGGAGATGTTGATTTCCAATACATTACAGATGAGGAATTCCCAGAACTTGATGAGCACAGTGAGGCCGATAGTACAGAGCAAAGTGATGAGTACATACTTGGCGCATGGTTTGTTGAAATGCTGAGAGCAAAGCAATCTGAACCAACCATCGAGATGCTCGAACCTATGTACCCTTACATATGGGCAGACCAATTTGAAGACAGTGATCCAATAATCCAATTTATTTCGAATGAAATTAGTTGGTCAGATCTGATTGATAATGATCAATACTGGAACAACGAGCAAGTGCTCATGATGTCTTGTCAGTGGGACGAGTCAGAAGAAGAAGAAGAAGATGACTTTCTTAGCATCTTCTCTTGCTATAATCAACCAGAGCAAGAAGATTTGTTAAATCTTCTTTCCAAAGGAGGTGAAGGGAATAGCACAACTTTTTCCGAAACAATTTGGGATGAACCACCTCAAGATGAAACAATTTTGATGATGGAGGACATGGAGTACCCCATCCTAAGAAAGTTGAAACAGGCAACCGAGACAGCACTTTCAACAGCCGAGTCATCAATGACACGGTTACCACAAGAGCCTGTAATGGGTCCAGCTATGTATCCGCCAGCAAGCAGTTCTAGGCAACCACAACAATACAACGTGCCAGAGATCAAAGCACGCCTGGACAATATCCGCGGAGGCTATGCACACCAAATGAATGAAAGATTTAATCTGCCGAGCGCACAAGCCGGGCAAGGCGCAATCCTAGTACTGCCTGAAGATATTGGCCTTTATTCAGAGGTAATCTCCAGATGAGAATCAATAACCCTCAACCTGCTGAATGAAAGAAATTGGGCTGATAACAAAGCCAAGGCCAATTATGTGGAGAATCTTCTCGGTGAAACAGAAAAGAAAACATGGATTCAGTGGCGAATGGCCTATCCCACTGAATATGATGAATTGGTGAATATCTCTGATGACCCTCAAAATTTGTTATCGCAAGTCAGAAGAATGTTCTTGTTAGAAGACCCAACAACCGGATCTACAGAGGAACAAGATCGAGCCTACAACGATCTAGAGAGGCTATCTTGTAACAATGTCAAAGACCTATTTGATTACATTAATGATTATAAGGTCTTGGCAGCCAAGTCTGGTAGGATGTATATCTCACCAGAACTATCAGTGAAATTTTTTAGAAAAATGCCTCCTATCATTGGTAGCGAAATTGAAAAGGCATTTAATGAAAAATACCCAGGAGCTACTATAGGTGTAATTCCAAGAATACATTTCACCTATCAGTACCTAGCAGAACAATGCAAGCGAGTTGCACTCCAAAAGAGTCTCAAAGACCTATCCTTTTGTAACCGCATACCAGTACCAGGGTATTATCAGAAGAACAAGAAGTATGGTCTTAGAAAATCTAAGACATACAGAGGCAAGTCACATGATACTCACATCAGAGTGTTCAAGAAGAAGCACTCAGACAAAGTCCGAAAATGCAAGTGCTTTATTTGTGGAGAAGAAGGACATTTTGCCCGCGAATGCAGAAAGCAAAAAGGAAATATTGCACGCGCAACAATCGTCGAAAACCTCGACCTAGATGATGACTGGGATGTACTCTCAGTTGATCAAAATGAGCCAGATAGCGATGCAATCTGCTCATTTTCCGAGGGAGAAGGTGGAGGAGCTGGTCATTCATTAACGGCCAGACTCTCAGAGGTACCATATGAAAACATTTCAATGATGACCTCATCCACAGTCAATCCAGAATCTGGAACATGGAGAGTGGTAAAACAATTACCACAGCAAATTAAGGATTGCAGACATCAGTGGGAAGACAATCAACCAGTCCCTGCTGATTACATCAGATGTTGGTTCTGTAGAGAGCTGACCAACCCCAACATGAGAGCGCATTGTGATTCTTGCAAGATCACAGTTTGCCCGATGTGCTCGAGATTTGAACTAGGAAGAAAACTGGTGATCAAGCGATCAACTTTACACTATGACAACAAAGACAAGTTAATCGAAGAACTCACGGATTATGTGAAATTCCTGTTAGCTGAAAATCAACAGCTAAAAGAAAGACTAGAAGAGCTCGAATTAGGAAGAGATCTCTCACTCACTAATTTAAAGGGAAAGAGTCTTATGCAAGAAGAACCGATAGTTAGAAATAAGGACTCTGATTCTGATTTTGAGCCACAACCACAACATAACAACAAAGGGATCATCATTAAAATGATGAATGAAGAAGAGATTGTGTCAACCCAAGTACCAGATCCCAGACGTGGCAAGAGAGTCTTGAACAGACTCTATAACATTGAACTAGTCATGGAAATTCCTCGAGTAACAAAGTTCAAAGTCCAAGCAATCCTGGACACGGGTGCAACAGTTTGCTGTATTGATGAACAAGCAATACCAGCAGAAGCAATGGAGCCAAGTGCCTACCCAATACAAATCAATGGAGTCAATTCTCAACAAACCGCCAACAAGAAACTCAAAGGTGGTATGATGTCCATTGAAGAAAATAAATTTCGAATCCCATTTACATATGCATTTCCAATGCTCCAAAGGGATGGAATTCAAATGTTATTAGGTTGCAATTTCATTCGAGCCATGCAAGGAGGGCTCAGAATTGAGGGACAAATGGTGACATTTTAAAAAAATGTCACAACAATTGCGACAAAGGTAGATGCTGAAGTAGCATCAATGGCAGAAATTGCAGAGCTAGATTTATCTGAGCTCGAGTACATGGAAATTCAAAGGTCCACTGCCTATTCAATTGGAGATCAGTCTGAAAGCTTCAGAGAGAAATTCAAGCCACTGCTTGACAGACTAAAAGAGCAAGGGTATATTGGAGACAATCCTCTCCAACATTGGTCAAAAAACCAGGTCACATGCAAACTTGACATTATCAACCCAGATGTCACAATTCAAGACAAACCGCTTAAGCATGTAACCCCTGCAATGAAGGAGCAATTCGATAAACATGTGCAAGCATTGCTCAAAATTGGAGTAATTCGACCAAGCAAGAGCCGACACAGGACAATGGCTATGATGGTAAATTCGGGTACATCCATAGACCCAAAAACTGGTGCTGAGATCAAAGGTAAAGAGCGTATGGTATTCAACTACCGTACTCTGAATGATAATACCCACAAAGACCAGTACAGCCTCCCAGGCATCAATACCATCCTCAAGAAGGTCGGAAATAGTCGAATTTATTCAAAATTTGACTTGAAGAGTGGATTCCATCAGGTGGCAATGAATCCAGACTCAATCGAGTGGACGGCGTTCGTCGTGCCAAATGGGTTGTATGAATGGTTAGTAATGTCATTCGGACTGAAGAATGCGCCAGCAATTTTTCAAAGAAAGATGGACAACTGCTTCAGGGGAACAGAAGAGTTCATAGCAGTGTACATCGACGACATACTGGTATTCTCAGAGAATGAAGAACAGCATGCCAAGCATTTGCAGAAAATGCTTGAAATCTGTGAGAAATGGGATTTGGTATTATCTCCAACAAAAATGAAGATTGCTGTACAGGAAATCGAATTCTTAGGTGCAGTAATTGGCAACAGAAAAATCCGGCTTCAACCGCACATAATCAAGAAGATAATTTCTTTTAATGAAGAGAAATTAAAAGAGAAATCCGGATTAAGGTCATGGTTAGGAATCCTAAACTATGCAAGATCCTATATTCCAAAACTTGGTACTCTCCTTGGGCCACTATATTCAAAAACCAGTGAGCATGGAGATAAAAGGCTCAAGAGTTCAGATTATGAAATAATCCGAAAGATCAAAGATGCAGTACAGAAGCTGCCAGATCTTGAGCTACCGCCAGAAGGATCATACATCATCTTGGAGACAGATGGTTGCATGGAAGGATGAGGCCGAGTATGCAAATGGAAGAAGGCGAAGTCTGACCCCAGAAGCACAGAAAGAGTTTGTGCTTATGCAAGTGGAAAATTTCCAACTCTGAAATCTACAATAGATGCAGAAATACACGCTTGCATGGAAACCATGAGTGCTCTAAAGATTCATTACTTGGACCAGAAGGAGATAACTTTGAGAACTGATTGTCAGGCAATAATCAGTTTTTACAACAAATCGGCACAGAATAAGCCATCTCGGATTAGATGGATTAACTTTGTTGATTTTGTTACAGGAACAGGAGTTCAAGTGCATTTTGAGCATATTGATGGGAAACTGAATATCCTTGCGGATTCATTATCAAGATTAACCGCAAAAATGGTGAAAACCGTTAATTGTTGTTCAATTGAAGGATATTTAGAAGACTTAGAAGGTGCATTACGAGAGATGTCAGGAGCACCTAAACCAACACAACGGGAACTTATTGGGATTATCGATAATCTCAGTAATTTGTTCTACAAACCTTAGGAAGAAGGAGAGCAGGTATAGTAGACTGCTAAAAAACCCACTATAAACCAAATATCTGACAAGAATCTACGGAAACTTATTGATATTTTGTATCTAGGCTATATCTGACAGGGATCTACGGAAAACTGTTGATATTTAGATTTTGGTTATTTATGTAATTTTGCTGATTTTATTTTTCAGGAGCAATGGTGCTTAACTTCTTGCACAGCATGATTCATGGCGAGTCATCAACTTTTCCAGCAAGACCAAGTACTAGATTGGCGTTAGCACAAGCAAAGCGATGGGCTTCACTATGTGGCAGCAATGAATTATTGACTGATTATGAGATTGTTACTGTTGATTATCTGACAACATCTCCTATATCATTTCAGTTACAACAGGCCATGTATGCACAACTTCAGGAGAAGTATGAAACCCAAGTCGCAAGAACAATTGAAGAACTGGAGAGACTCATCACAATGAGTTATATCCAAAAATTGAGACTTGAGCAGCATGCAGGAGGAAGAGATAATTGGTTCAGAGATGTTCTTGGACCAGTGAATAATAAGATCCAACATCTTCTAGAACTCCACCAACAGCTAAATCAAGTGCGCCAAGGCTACTTTCACTAAGAGGTCCACAATCACATGGGCATCATAGCTGTATCTTTACTTTCGGTGCAACCAACGGTTGGTGCGCATCACTTTAGTTTGTTTGATTCCTTGGCTCGTGGGAGCAGGAATATTTCTTCTTCTTTTGTCGGGAAATTATTGTACTTTTGATTCCCGATAGTGTGTAAAAGAGAACCACTTGTGGCATTCCACTATTGCTAATGGACAATGGGGCCCAATGAGCACCCGCATAGCAATAATGAGATACCAACCGGTTTCTCTATATAATAGGCATTAGATGTTCGGGAGAAGGGCATCACCCATTCCACCAAACATCTCTTCTATGTACAATTCCGCAATATTAATAAAATTTTCAGTTCTCTCTCAATATTCTCAGTAATTCGTAGCGAGTTCTGAATTCCCCTGGGTCAATCCATACTGGTATCAGAGCAAGGTTTGTTTCTTAATATTATTTATGGCTTTCTAAGTTTCTAGATATTCTAGGAAGGTAATTAGGGGAAGATTATACAAAAAATTTTTAAAATTGTTCATAACTTGAAAATAACAGTAACAATTAATCAACTTAAGAATTTATAGCTTGAAATTTTTAAAAGTTTTAGAGGAACCAAAAGAATCACTCTGCCGTACAGTACCTAATTAGTGAGGGAAGATCGCGGGAAGACACAGTGATGTGAGAGGACACTAAAACAAGTAGAAAATATCACTCTAAAAATCAGAAGTTGTTTAATTATTAGTCTGGGTGTACATTTGGGGTACATAAATTGCAATTATTAGGGAATATTCCCTCCAGAGTGGCAAAATTGAAAGGGTGAAACTTTTGGGTGGCATGGATGAAATTGCCCCTTTTTTTTTTGCCCCTTCAAACTTATAAGTTTGCAAGTGTTGATTTAATCATTCAAACGCACCTCATTGAGAGGAAATTTATTTGTATATAGATTTATCATTATTTCAAAAGACATATTTTACTACTGTTAATTACTTTAAAAGTATTTTTGAAAATTTCTGATTTGGAGACTCGACAGCAACACAAATTAGTCATCATACCTATTGGCCAACTGATGTGCGTTTTAATAAATATTTAAGCATTTCTATAATTAGCTTTGCATAGTTTATGCTGAAACGTAAATATCTAAACAGAAAATCATCGACAGGTGTGAGTGTGTGAGTCATTTTGGGCTATGAAATGACAAACGGTTGCTGTTGGTGTCATCTCATCTCAAAGCCAAAACAAAATATTTGCCAATAAAGAAATAAAAAGGTAAAATCTGGAACGCTGTTTGATCCATGAAAAATTTATGCCAACATATAGAACATTTGATTTAAGCATCATATGGAGTAATAAGTTAATTAAAAAAATTTCGGTCATATGTATCACATTTTGTTAGCTAGTTTGAAAATAAATCTTCTAGGTCTTCTAAGTAAAGGTGAGAATAAAAGAAAAAAGTTATCGTAAGAGATATGAATTGTGCTAATCGGCAAAATTGACCAATCTCGCTGTTGATAGTGTTAATTCAAATTAACTCTATCAAATGCCAGAAAAATAATTAAAAAGGCCATAATTTTTCGAAGAAAATTCTACTAGATTACGCAAACCCTGATTCTCAATATGATAGCAAGCCTTAGTGGCGGAGCCAGAAATTTTTACAATGGGGTTCAACAAATTTATTAAAATAAATTCATACACCATTATATATTTTTATCTCTTTTTAAAACACCAAAATTCTAAAATTTAAAGATTATGAAATTAAAAATTAATTCCAATCCATTACCACATGGGAACAATAGAAATAAAATATAATACATTTCACTTGACTTGTATTTTTGTCGTCAAAAAAGAATTATAGCATAAATTAAATAACAAAGTTGTTGTATGCTTTTCCTAAAAGTAATGATGATAATTGCTAACTTAACTTGAAATTATTGTCTCAAAATGTGGAAGAATTGCAACTTTACATAATTTAACACTCATGAAAATGCAACCATGAATCAAATGGGGTTCAATAGTATGATAATATTTATATTTTTATGGGGTTCAAATTTAAGATAATTATAAAAATATTCATTTTATAAGCATAAATTTTAATGTATGGCATTATTTTTGGAAATTGAATGGGGTCAATTGACCCCCATTCAATCAATGTATCTCCGCCAATGGCAAGCCTTGAGTTGAGCTAGTGTATAGGAAGAGAATGATAGGAGAACCTATAAAAGGTTGAGAGAATATATAAAATGCTGAGAATTTTAAAGCACAAACAAGAATTGTACACGTTTATGGAATACATATAAGATGTCGAATTTAATTAATTTGCAATCTCTAATAATCTGAGTCAAAACTCAAAAAAAAAATCATTACAAAAAAACATACAAATTAAGAAACAGAAATAGGCAATATATGCTATAGAAGTTCCAAAAAAAAGAAAGAAAAAATTTAGCAAAGTTTCTCATGGGGCATAGCTGACCAGTACGGAAAGATTGTGCAGATAGGCACAATCTCTTTGGTTTATTAATGAAATTAAAGATACATATTTTTAGTTTGTCTCAGTCACATATCATGTAGTATCTGAAAAGGATCCAGAGGGATATATTTAGAAACTAGAAATTAGAATAATGTGGCCTCACATAAACTGTGTTAAGAATTTAAGATCCATGCTGCATCTGGGACTAGGCTTCCATGCTGCCTAAACGCCTTTCAAGCAGACATTCTTTATTGTACTTATACTGATTTAATTTAATTATTGTCAAAGCTACCTTGGGCCATTGGATTGTTCAATGTAGTAAGCTCTCCAAATGTTTCACTGCTTCCTTAAATAGCAAACAATTTTTTTTAGTTTGGATTTAGATTGACAGCATGAGGTGAACAGTTTCCGCTCTCGCTTTTCTGAGGGGTTCCGTATTTTGCTTTTCTGTTCCTTGTATCAGAGCCCAGAAATGGCGTATATCTAAGCATGCCTAATCACAAAGATCCAAAACCCAAACTAAAGTGAATATTTAAATCATGGCTTCATGAAATTAATTAGCTCACCAGAATTTAATAGAATGAGCGCATGAAGAGCCACCTTAGCCTTGTTTAAAGGACCCGGGATGTAATGGCAGTGGCGGATATAGGATGATTTTTAAGCCTGGGCACAATAAAATTTATTAAATTAAATAAAAATAATAATAAATAATATTTTAATATAAAATATTTTTTTTTTAAATCTAATCACTAGTACTTACAAAATTATCTTTTCTTTTCCATAAATTTAACTAACAAAAAATTTAAGAGTTTTTTTTTTTATATAAATGTGAAGTTTCTAAACACTAAATTCAATGTATCTATACTTGTTATAAGCGTACTAAATGATGATTATTGGATGAAATATCAAGCAAGAAGCTGGGTTCCTCCGTTGGAGGAAAAATTCATATTTTGTGTATAAGGAAATTTTTCCTTAAGTAATGCCTAAAACAACATATTCATTGCGTTTCTATTGATGAAGTAGGTGCAATATATATCTCATATTTCAAAAATGAAAAAAAAAAACGAAAATCAGCAATAAACAATCTCAAGTAAAAGTTAACATGGATACAAATTTAGTAACAAAATATAATTTACCAACAAATATCACAAAATTGTTTACTGCAATAAATGAATAATTAATTTTTTGCTTCACTGCATCATGTGTGTATAGGTTTGGACATCATAACCACTAATAAAAATTGTTTTGTACAAACTTTTTAGAGTCCACGCACTAGAGCAATATCAATTCTCAGGGTTGCCCAATAGACTAAGGAAGATGTTACGAAGGAAAAAAAAATAACAAAGATCTAAAGCTAGGCACCAGAACGAATTAAGCCTGGGCACTGAATTTCTAATCTTTTAAATTACATATAAAATTAACACCAGGACCCTAATTTCAGAAAATCAAGCCCTGACACTTGCCAAGGCTTGCCTCTGAATAAATCCGCCCCTGTGTAATGGCCTTATTTTAAAGGGGCGCTCAAAGCATTCTGAGTCATCCAGAAATTTTAGAAACTAGTCATTATCATGAAAGAGGCCTGAGAGGAAATAGTCGATCTAACATGCAAGCCGAATGCCTTGTTCTACATCAGTGATATAAGCCAGGAGGTCCATGACCGAGACTTTGCATTTGTCAACCAAGTCTCTTGACACTGCTTCCACATTCTTAATGTCACCGTGGTTGCACTTATTGAACAAACAATCCCAAGGTTCACTCACGGATAGTTTTCTCAGAATGGAACTGGTGATGATCGCACAATGCATCTCCAGGCCGTTGATGTCAACTCTGACTTTCTCAATTAAGAGGTACCGCAAGTAGTCAGAGTACATGTCTTCCGCTTCCGAAAAGGTCACCAAGTGGATTCCTTAATTACAACAAATAAAACATAACAGGAAAGAAAGAAAATCAGAAAGTAACTTGATGATTATAATTAAGCCACAGAAAATAAAAAAAAAAACTATAAGGAACTGATGCACGTACGCCAGTCGCCAGGAAGTAATTAAAAATGAGTGAACTTCGTCAATACTGCCCAACTGTGAGATGATATTTGCCAACATATTTTCCAGCTAGAACCATAAGAAGGAAGTTGATCATGGAGATAAAATTGACAACCATAAGAGCAGTTTATAATATAATTATTTATATTTATCTTTAAAAAGAAACAAAGGGAGATAAAATTATGGGAACTTAGGGAAATAACTAAAAGTAATCGGCTTCGTGCTATGTTGTGGGGGAAAACAAATTATATATGTATGGCGTATCATTATATATGTATCAAAACGAATTATATTTTAAATATTAGATTGTTAATTTATTTATGATTTAATGCTTTACAAAAAAAAAAATAAAATAAAATGTATGTTATGGGGGGGGGGGGGGGGGGGGGGGGTGTTCCGAGAATCGAACTCGGGACCTCTCGCACCCGAAGCGAGAATCATACCACTAGACCAAACACCCTGTTGTTCACTTAGAATTTAAGATAAATTGTCTTAATAGTTTATTCCCAAAATCGAACAAAATTACGAAACCTCTCTACTCGCGAGACGAAGAAAAGAGAGGAATCGACGCAGAGAAAATCGCGCCGCTCAAAGTGCAATCACTCCTGGAAACTTTTGAAGCGGAGGAGAAGTATCCGTTAAGCCCTCCTTTTCTCTCCGGGTGGAGCGAAACCGGAACGACCGAGATCAGATTAGGTGTGTTTGGTTCTTTCCTCTCCTCTCCTTTTTATTTCTTTACTGATTAAAATAAAACCATTTCTTCTCATTACGGTTCTACTTTCCTCCCCAAATGAAACCCTAGTTCTAGGGTTGGATGAAATTTGTAGGAAATTGGAGAAAACTTATGATGGGTTTTGCTATGAACCCTAGGTTGGCTGCTTGTCTATTTTTTAATTGCATTCGATTGATGTGAATTATTGTTGTAGGTAGCTTCAATTTCATTTGAGAGCACCGCTCACGAGAATGGCGAATAATGTGAGTTCTTTTCGTATAATTTCTTTCTCATTTTATTTAGGATTCATTTGTAGTTACTGTCGCCTGTTTTGTATGACCATTTAGTGGGTTGAGTGATCAAGTATCTAGTTAGATCATTGAATTATTACAAGATGTCCTGCAAATTGAAAATTATTGAAAGATGATCATGTTTTGGAGTCTGGATTTAGCATATCAAGTAATTAAATATTAGCATACTGATTTTGAGGATGCAAGTAATTTAATGCTGTTTTATTTTAAATGTAAACTGAGAACAATCATAATTGGGTCTTTACTTCTTTTTCTATTGTTTAGCCAGTAGGTGTTGACAACACTTTTAGAAAAAAGATCGACAGAGAAGAGTTTCTACAACGAGCTCGTGAGCGAGAGCGCCTAGAACAGGTACATTCAAATCGGTATTTTGTTTCTGCCATTTAAGTCAATTATATATTTTTTTTTGTAGCTTATTACCTCTCTGATGGATTTTATTATTATTTTTATTTTGATAGGAAGAGGATGAGCGACGCAGGTCAAAAGGTTAGTCAGCTGGTTTGTACTTTTCTTACTCTCTTTGAATGAATCTTCTGAAAATGTTTTGTTTTTCTATGATGAAATTTCCATATTATTCTTTCTTTGCCTTCTCTTCATTTTGTTTCTTATGAAAGGGAAAGGACCTCCTGTGCAAAGGAAACCTTTGAAGCAGAGAGACTATGAGATAGATCTTGAATCTCGTCTTGGAAAGACTCAGGTTTGTTCATGCTGGCTGCACTTTGAGATAAATATGGAACATTTTTATATCTATTATTTATGAGTATACATTGAAAGCAGTTAATCTCGTTTTTCTCTTCTGTAGGTGGTTACACCAATTGCTCCACTGAGCCAACAGGTCTGTTCTTTTTACAAGTCTATAATCTTAATCTAATATTTTTGTTACAGTTCTTTTGCATATTCAACCTTTGGCTTAAGCTTAAGCTTGAGCTATACATTAAGTTCCTATATATGAAAATGTAGTAATTTATTTTCTGGGAAGGTGTCACAGAAATATTTTTTATGTTCACGTTTGTCTTCTGTAAGTTCTGTTGCATCTTAGTTTTGGAAAATGAAAGAGCAGTCAAGAACTTCACACTGATTGGTAAAACAGTTTACATGGCTAGAAGTGCAGAATATTCTTTATTATATAAGGAGTAATTCTTGGTCAACCATGTAAGACTGTAATTACTTTTTTTTTTTTTTTTTTTTACTTGAATAGCTAAAAGTACTTGGATATCTGACAGGCTGGATATTATTGCTCGGTTTGTGAGTGTGTGGTAAAAGATTCAGCCAACTATCTTGACCATATTAATGGGAAAAAACGTATGTTTTCATTTTCTTTTTCTTGTTCCTTTGCTATCTACATTCTGGCTATTATGGAAGTTTCTGAATCATGTTTCTTGCTAATTTCACAAAACAGATCAGAGAGCTTTGGGCATGTCAATGCGTGTAGAAAGGGCATCTCTTGAACAGGTACACCATTTTAACTTGCTCTGATATTTCCTTACTGGTACGATAACTCCTTGGAACTTCCCTTCTGATGACGTGGGAATTTCCCTTCTGAAGAAGTGGTCGCTAACTGAGGTGGAATAGAATAAGAATTGTTAGCAGGTTTCTGGTTTGAAGTGCTTAAATGGGTTTAGTTGTTAATTGCTATGCTGGTGAAGCTAGCTTTAGTTAGATTTTGGGCCTTTTAGTTTTTCTTAACTCGCTATTTTGTTTTTTTTGGCTCTCTTCTGCTGAACTGTTTTACCTGTTATTATTATTAGTATTTTGTTTCTACAAATATAGGAGCTGGTAGCTCTGCTAGTTTTTCCAAAAACGAAAATAGGAAAAAGTAAAAATTTGCTGGAAGTACACTATAATATTGGCTAACGAATGGAGCCCCTTCTTTTTTTTTCACAGACTTGATTATGCCTTGTATTTTAATATGAATGTATGCTTTCTATGGTTCTCAAATAGCATATTCTCTGTAGGTGCAACAGACATATGAGTTGCTTAAACCTTCTATTTTAATTGGACTCTATGCTGTCTATTGTTCTCAAATAGCATACTTGCTCTGTAGGTACAACAAAGATTTGAGTTACTTAAAAAGCGCAAACCTGCTGGCTCTTTTAGTGAGAAAGGTGAGAACTGACATTACTGAATGCCTCTAACCAAAAAGCTAAGCAGTTTTGTGTGTTGCAAAATAATATGGTGTACCAGTATCAGCATACTAGGTTTTACTTCTGGAACATTCTTTTGGATGTTGGCCTCTCAAACCATGGATGTTAAACATCTTTTTATTATGTTAGGATTAAATTATATAAATAAAGATTTTATCTTATTGAGACAGATTTGGATGAAAGGATACAGAAACAACAAGAAGAGGAAGAAGAGAGAAAACGGCTCAAGAGGGAAAGGAAGAAAGAAAAGAAGGTTTTAAAACATTTTGTCTCAAGTTCTGCACATCATATTTTGTATAGAAATTTTTTATGGCCTTTTTGAATCCCTCATGTTACCATACATGTTTCATTTAACCATTTGATCTATCCCTGTCTGTAGAGATTGCATAACAGTTAAAATTGATGATTTGTTGGGTACAGGAAAAAGAGAAAGCAGCACTGCAGGAGCAAGAGGATGTGGATCCTGATATAGCGGCTATGATGGGTTTTGGTGGTTTTGGCACCTCCAAGAAATGAGAAGTTAATTTTTGAGGTTTAAATATGTTTGTCTCCTTGAACATTTAATTGTTAGGTGTCTCTTGTACTAAAGACGTTTGTTACTAATTATTGTGTTTGTCTCTCCACTCTCTTTTCTCTATCCAAATGAGAAGTTCTGCAGAGGAATATATGTAGTTTTAAGTAAATCACAGAGCATTGCTCCGTTAAAATCAGTCAAATGGGATAGAGTAAGATTGATATCTGGAGTTTTAAACTAATCAAGAAATAATATTCAAAGAATATATGAATGAGTTTATTTCAACATGTAATAACCCTTGTGTGAAGGAATGTTGTAACTTTGCGTTCATTGCGTCCCTTAATAATTTTGCACCCAATTGCGCTCTGTCAATCACATGTTGTGCAGCGAGGTCTTGACCTGTCACAGCTGCATAATCAGATATGATTCCTATGTATTAAATATATCGGCTATTGCTCATTTATGCTAAAGGCAAAACATACACACCCACACACACGTACATTGAAAAAGGTCCACACACATGTTGCTGTTGCACAAACTGATGTTTCGTTTTGCAACTGTAAATAACCAATTTTAGCAAGGATATTGTAGTTCTATTATATGTTTTAAATGAACTCGTCGGAGCATGACATACAAAAATCCCGTCACAACATTAAAAAAAATATATTTTTATTATACAAATTAAAGGTAATCTATTTTCAGTAGTTTTCTTAGCGTTTTGCTCTGTCAGACTGAAACCATAGTTATTCAATTTCAAACTATTGTGGGGGTATGCATTGAAATAACTACATTTAGGCTACTAAATTAGGACTATCATCAATTAAGTAATGGAGAAGGAGAATGTTCTTCACAGTTGATATGCAATTAGCATTATAGTATAATTGAACTTTCCAATACAAACAAAAGGCATAAATAAGAGGAAATATGTTTTCTAACATGTAACGTAATTGATACTAATTAAATATCAGTATATCACATTGAGTCTGATAAATCAACCCAGACTGGCAAGGGCCATGTGCATTGCCGATGTTCGTATGGACAGCATGGCTTGATGGAGTTGCTTGTCAAGTTGTAGGCACAAATGTCGCGGGGCCAACTCCTTGAGTCATCACCCATTTGCTCCCACCATTCATCCGTGAAATAGATTGTGTCTGCCTCAATTTCTCCACGTATATCCTGTTTTGGAAGTGAAATTGATGCATTAGAACCCACAAAAATACCTTGTCCGTCCAAGCTCTTTATACGTTCCCATTTGCTTTCTTCAAGTCTGAATACTTCTACATTCACTGTTTCTGTTACTCCTGTTACAATTATAATATCATACCTCCTAATAATTACGAGAGCTCTACCGGCACAATCTTCTGCAAGGTACATATTAAACTGACAGTTCTCCGTAACAAATGGTGCTGACATTTCAGTAATCACAAACTCATCATCTTTTAATTTAACCTCATGTATTGCTCCCTTATAGTCATACAAATAAGCTTTCCATTTTGACGAAACATGATGTCCATATACCATTGTCTTTCTTGCAAGAGGTTCCATCTACTTTCTCCTGATCTAGAAATAACTAGACGTGATATGTCACCAACAAGTGCTGCTGCAAAGAAGTTGCTAGAAGATGTTGAAGGATTAGAAGAGAGAAGAATTTTTTTGAAGGGGACTTGTTATCTAAGATAGTCATCAAATTCATGATCAAGGAACGGCGATTCTTGACGGTAGGTGGTGCGGTAATATATTACCATTGACTGAGTAGTGGGGGCGCACTCTTATTAATGTGGTGGTAGAAGGAAGTGATATCAATTCGCCTGTCAAAGGGTTGAGGAGGGTAGGCTCACCATGTTGGTCAAGCATAGCCAGCCAACCATACTGTGAGCCAATGAAAAGCTTTTCATGTAGGAATGGTTCAGCAAATTCGAAGTGAAGTTTATCAGGGATGCTATACAGTGTGAAACTTTTATTTCCTTTACCATTGTGATTGCATGCAGTAAGAAGAAATGGTGTGTGTTTCGTGTGTTTCGTGAAACTTTCCATAGGGACCAAGAAAATTAGAGGTAATGTGGTAGTTTTGCTTTTGGTGTGAAGATTAAATATTTCATTTCCTAAAGGAAAAAAAAACCCTTTATTCATAGGGCAACATAACTATCTCAATATTTAGCAACGATTAAAACGGTCCATATAGGAGTAGATATTTTACAATGGACTATATATGTACATTTCTCCGGTTACAGCTCATTTTATAACTTCAACACAGCATATATAGTTAGATCCTTGATAAATAAAGAATATTCATATATATGAGTATAAGAACTAAAGGAGACGTTCTAAAATGTCCTATTTTGCATTTGACAAAATTAATTTTCTAATATTTCTTAATTGTTGAACGGTTGATTGAGTTTAACAAACCACGCACTTTTCTCTCCTCTAATGTATATAAAACACCACATTAAATGTGACAAAATAATTTTGTTTTCTACAGTTCTACTTAGGAACATAATAATCTTTCATATATATGTCAACATCCGAATCTCACAAGGAAATGGAAGTCGTATTGAGTTTCAGGAAGAGCTCTGTGGCTGTGACCAATAAAAAGAACATTGGATATATACTGCATGCTGCTATAGAATCCTTAAAAGTTTTCTCTGTTTTTCCTACAATATTTCGTAAGTAGTTTTTTTCCCCATGGATTGACTGATTACTTGTTGGACTTCAAATTTGTAAATAAAAAAAAGAAAAAAGTGAACGTGGAATAAAATGTTACACATAGAGATGAATAATATTCACACAAATAGGAGGCAATTCATATTCAAGTAGCATTAGCATTCGACCATACAGTTAATTTTCCAAATTCCAATAACAAAAAGGCATAAAAAATAATATTTGTTATCTATTATAAGTACGCGGTTCATAATGCCATCTTACTTAACTATTACTTTGGAATTTGGTAAATGAATCCAGACTGGCAATGGCCACGAGCATTGTCGATATTCATCTGGGCAGCATGGCATGATGGAGTTGCTCGTTAAGTTGTAAGCACAAATGTCCTTCGGCCAATTGCTTTCCACTTCTTCTCCTTCATCGTACCACCATTCATCCGTGAAATAGATTGTGTCTGCCTTAATTTCTCCATGTATATCCTGCTTTGTAAGTGAAATTGACGCATTAGTACCCACAAAAATTGCTTGTCCTTCCAAGCTCTTTACCCGTTCCCATTTCCTTCCTTTTCTCTTGCCACGGCCAATGAATCTGAATACCTTTACATCCGTAGTTTTTAGTCTACCTTTATACTCAATCTTCCTAAAGATTACGAGAATTCTGTTGGCACAATCTTCTGCAAGGTGTAAGCTGAAATCAATGTTGTTCTTCATTAATGGTGCTGTCATCTCAGTAACCACATAATTATCCTCTTTTAATTCAACCTCGTGTATTGCTCCCTGATCAGTCAAGCAAATAAGCTTCCCGTCTTGACGAAACATGATGTCCATATACCATTCTTCTTCTCGCAAGAAATTCCAACTACTTACTCCTGGTCTAGCCACCATCAATTTTGAATTACAACCAACAAGTGCTGCTACAAAGAAGTTGCTAAAAGATGTTGAAGGATAAGAGGAAATGAGAACTTTTTTGAAGGTGAGTTCTCCAAGACAATCATTAAATCGACGATCAATAAAATTAGAGTGTGGACGACAGTTCTTGCGGCAAAAGTATGAGACTATATCGCCATTGGCTGAGTGGTGAGGGCGCACTCCCGACAATGTGCTTAAAGAAGGAAGTGATACTGATTCACCTGTCAAAGGGTTGAGGAGGCTTGGCTCACAATGTAGGTCAAGCACAGTCAGCCAACCATGTTGTGAGCCAACGAAAAGCTTTTCATGTAGGAATGGTTTATCAAATTCGATGTGGAGTTTGTTGGAAAAGTTATACAGCGTGAAACTCGTATTTTCTGTATCATTGTGTTTGCACGCGGCAAGCAGAAACAGTGTGTGTGTTGCGAATTCTGCAATGGAGACCAAGAAACTCGAGGTAACAAGACGAGTTTGTGTTTATGGGTGGGTTGAATGTTGCATTTACAAAGGAGAAAAAGAAAAATATACTCTTGATTTATATGTGAAAATATATCAATTTTATAGCAAGGACTAAAAATGGTCTGTATATACATGGATCTTTGATGAATATTTTTGTAGTTTATTCAGGATACTCACCTTTTCTTGTGAATTTTGGGTATAGTAAATAGTTTATTATTGTTTTCAACCCAACATAATTAGACTCTAATAAATAAAGAATCTTCACATTAATTTATTAACTAAGGATAGATATAGTAAAAGTTAAATGGAACCTTTTAAATGTCATATTTTTGTGTTTGCCATTTAAACCTTAATTAATTAAATGGATTCAGTGTCAAGTATTTTCCAAAGCTAGCATTACAATCTGAGCACCTCATCATGCTACCTATAAATACACAGCATATGTTCCAAATTACTATTTAAAAAAAAAATTACCTGAACATACATAAAAAAAAGAAAACAAAAAACAAAAACATCCCTAAACGCCAATATATAGTAACTCCCTGACCAGCAGCTCTTTGAATCACTGCTGCAAATAAATTATCTATTTTTTTAACTTCATTTTAGAACAAATTTATTATTGCAAAATAGTAGGAGAACCTTGTTTGTTGCTTATTCTTTTTTGGAAAGAAGTCCACTGTACCATTGATTAGTAAATTGTGATGTTTGTCCTTATCTAATATGCGTAACGACATTTTTTTTTTTAGTCTCTCAATTTTTCTAATAAACGATCCCATAACTATTTCAATCCGTTAAGTGCTATCTATAAACGTCTAGTCAGTGCCTAGTAGAGAAGCCCAAATGAAGAATAAATAGAAGAAAAAATTTGGTAGCTTAGATCGATCTATCGTAACAAAAATGAGAAAATATATATAATTTAGAGGACCTAAGCTTATGAAATAGGACTGTTCAGTTACCAAATATACCTCTTAAAGAAATGAAAACTAGGAGCAATAAAATCCATACTAAAACTTTAATTACATAAAATTAATGTTCTTAAAATCACTCTTTGACAAGCCCAAATAGACCTGCAAGTTAAGAAAAGCTAATCAATTCTATACAGCGACACATATGACCACAATAACCATCATTCTGCATTGAAACACGATCAAGAAGTTTCCATTGACTCATAGATGAAGTTCATAATCATATATGCGTCATTGTCCACCAACACAACTATATTAGTTGAATGTTAATTTAACCAATAGAGATGATCAGCCAATTATAATTTGTTATATTAATATTTGCTAAAATCACACTTGGGGAAGATTGATGCATGCAAAAAGTATTCTGAGATTGCAAAAATTAGTGTGCACGACACGAGCATATATAGGGTCCAATTGCAATTTGGATGATGTTATTTTCTATATACAAATAAAATTGCACATATATACAAATATATATATAATACGTCAAATTAATAATAAGAAGGCAAAAGAAATGTATAAAATGAAGTTAAATGTAGAGAGCGCAATCCAATATTTAGAAAAATTTTAAGTTTCTTATATAATAATATGCATGGTGGGTCAAAATATGAGAAACGGTTTGTTTCAATATGAAACTTTCCATGGAGACCAAGAAACTTAATTTGGCTATTTTGCTTTTGATGAGAAGTAGAATATCGCATTTCCTAATGAAAAAAAAGAGGCATAAACCTTGATTTATTTGCCAAAATATAACTATGTAATTTTAAACAACGACTTAATTAATCTTAAGTGGTCCGTATAGATGTACATATTTTACAATGACTGTTATGTGCATTATTCTGGTTACAGCTCAATGTATTTTTTTTTTTAAGATAAATTGGTGGTCAAACCTCCCAACTTAATTTTAAATTAAATGTCTATAAAAGACCCTCAGTCTGGTTTCGAACCTGCGGCCTTTCACTTAAGGTGCATTGCTCTTTGCCACTAAACCAATGATTGATTCTCTACAGCTCAATGTATTTATTTTGTATTTCAACCCATCCTAATCAGATCCCTTAATAAATAAAGAATATTCATATATTTAACAATAATTGAGGATAGAGGTATATTTTTAATTAAACGAGACATTTTAAAATTGGACTCTTATAATTGTGCCTCCAGTATATGTGCAGAACGCAAATAATTTGAAACTGTCCGTTACCTCTTATCTATGAATTGATAGAAACAATCATTAAATAAAGTGCTTAGAAATAAAAACACCAATTAGCATAATTCACAAATCAAATTAAATAATAAATTATGAGTATATAACTTACAATTTGAAGAACATATATTGTGAAGTGAAAAATTTAATACTAATCTTCATCGATTTTTCTTAGATATAATATTGATAGTCTTCTTTAGATATTTCTTTTCCCTCAACTTAAGTCTAATAAATTACTTTAGTCGAGACATGTGTCAAAATGAATAACCACTTTGGCAGACAATTAATCATTGAGGTATATAAGACTCTAAGGCAACTCTAAAAATCAAATACAATAAAAATAATTAAATAATATATTTAGAAATAATTAAAAACATCAATTGTCAGGATCCATAAATCATATATAATAATAAAATCATGAGTATATATATAACTTACAATTTAGTAAAGAAGCTATAATTTCAGAATTGTATGTAACAGTATATTATATAATAAAACTATGTAAAACCAGTAAATTCACGCTTGTTGCTCAAAAATATCGAATAGCTAGACTGACGATGAAAAGATTTTAATATTAATATATATATAATTCATTAATTCTTGACATGAAAATAAGTACTGTTCCCCTATTTTTAAATTCTCTAAAGCATGGCAATTAAACGTTCTCAAACTGCTGCCGGAAACATACATAAAGTTTGATTTCTGATATTTTTCCACCTTGTTAAGGCTTAGTTGCACGATGTATATATATTAATTAGAGTTTATCTAGAGGTTTACTGTGCAATTGTTCATGAAAGCTAGAACGGTTTAAATCTGCATCCGTTAATAATATATGCACGTAACATGGCTCAAGAATTGCTGAAATGCGGTTGCAATTAACTGAGGATAATTAATTTTAAATTTCCTTTTTTTGAGAATAGGATAATTAATTTTAATTAGTCTTGTATATATGTACGTAACAGCTCAATAAGTTAGCGCAGAAATGCGTACTTTTTTTTTTTTCCTTCCTTCCTGTACTTTTAGTACGTTGTGTGCCAAAACCTTTTCTTATTACACAATTTAATTGCCCTTTAATACAACTAAGGCATATTTGCTTGCTTTTTTGGCGCTCTTACTTCAGCATGGTATCACTTATAGAAGTACTAATTATTAAAAAGTAAGCATCCTCCAAAATATTGCCGGTGTAGCAACAACAGAAGTGAGCATATATATAAGTGAGCATATATATATACCTATAATTAAGAACATGGAACTTTTGCAAAGTCATTGACCTTATTTCAATCAAGCAAAGCTAATAGATATATAGCTGATAAGGTCCTTAAAAAAAAAGTGATATTTCAATTAAAAAATGTTAAATTAAAATATTTCAATATGGAATAAATAAGAAAAGCTTGACCCCTGTTTTTTGTTCAAAAAAGAAAAGCTGACATATCTCGTATATTAAACAGCTAGCTATTATATGACAGGATCAACAAACTGAATTTTACTACATTTTTTAATTTCGGATCTGAGTACAAAATGGCGTAGAAAAATTACAAAACTAAATTTAAAAGCGAATTCATGAGGCTGGTTAAAATGATTTCAGAAAATTTGTAGTAAATTGTACAAGAATCCTATGTATTTTTCAGATTAATTTATATTTTCCTTTGCAAAATTTAAATAAAGCACCTTAGTCCTGAGCTCCTGTGGGAAAGTTGGAAGATTTTTTGTGACTCGACAGAGTAAGACGTAGTCCAATTAACGTATCTAGACTTGCTATATGACCCGCAACATAGAACATTAGAGAAAAAGATACGCAGCAAATTTAGAACCCGTTGCCATTGTTCTCTACAGACCAGAATTATATCCTGTGGACCGAGAATCTGATCAGCTGGATAGCTTCTTATTAGCACAAATTATACTAAAATTCTATACACCGAGACCACCGAAAGAGCAAAGAAATTTTCCCACCGAAAAATGTTTCATGTTAGTTCGCCTCACGAATCAGCAAAACTCATCCCAAGATTCACTCTCTCAAATCCCAGTTTCTCTGTCGCTCTCGTCTCGCTCTCTCTTGCTCTGAATATCACTCGCACTAGTTCACTACCCATTCTCTCTCTCTCTCTCGTCACCATATCAACAAAACAGTGCAAAGATTTAATCTTGCACTGTTCCAAACCCAATGTCATGGCTGCGCAAAACGAAGATGGAGTTCTTCCCCCTCTTTACGACAACGATGGGAGAATTCTCTGCATACTCTGTTACGAGGAGAAAGGTGTACTGCATTACATTAAGTTTAATGGCATGCAAAGCCATGCTAAGCTGCACAAAGGGGCCAAGCACAAGTGCACGCTCTGCAACAATTGCTTTAGACATGTTCAGGACAAAGAGTGCCACCATAGGAAATATCAATGATGCGTGTCTTGACTCTGTTCTTGAAAAGGTTAGATGGATTCCATTAAATTTATCTTGAGAAAATCAGTTTTTGTTAGATGGATACTCTTGTTGTTGAAAAGGTTAGATTAGATGGATAATCGCTTGAGTGCTTTTGGTAATTGAAATGAATGATCAGCTTCTTTTCGTTGCTTTTTTTTTGTTTTTTAGTTTTGGTTTATGGTGCATTGGTACCGCTGGTTGATTAGGTGGTATCCAGTTCCAGGAGGTACGGTTTTTGGCACAAGCACCAAGAAGCCAAGAAACGAAACTATATGCAAGAAAAAAGGGTTTTACTTTTTAGTATTGGGCCTGCCTCGGCCCAATTTTAATTTGTCAAAAGTATAGGGTTAATTTGTAAAATATATTATCTCTCTCTTTGCAGCTGCAGAGTCGGGATTGGGAACAGGCGATTACGATTTCTTCTCCGAGACTACCTCCATTGCGTCGACGAAAAGGTAAATCGTGTACTGGTCGCATTTAATCGTGTTCGTGTGCTTAATTTAATTTTGAAGTAAATCGATGGAATTATTGTTTTCTATTTGTTTTGGTCTTCACAATATCCTGATTGGGTTTATGGTTTATGAAATTAGTTATGGCCCATGATGTTGATTGTTTTTAGTCATTTTTTTTAGCAAATGATTTGTGTTTAGTCATTGTGTAGGCACTTGACCTATTAATCATTAATTCAATGACACACGTTTACAAAGTAACACAAGGTGATCAACCATACAAAAATTTGATACCTAAATTTTATTGGATCTAAGAACTAGACATTTTCGGTAACAATTATAATAGTTTCTCACAAACCTTGATTGTTTCAATTTGCTCCAACATCTATACAAAATTTGTACAAAACTGGAAATGTATTGCATAACTAAGATCTCATAGTAGATTGTTAAAATTTATATAAATTTGTTTTGTCATTAAGCAATATCAATATATATGCGAATTTATTTTGTATTATTTCTAGTCAAAATTTTTGAAGGTCGACTTAGCTATGTTTATAGTGAATGTGTTGTATACTGCAAGACTTTTAGTTTGCCCATTTTTATTTATATGATTCACTCCTACACATTCATATATTTTATGATTTCCTTCATGTTGTGCTTGTGTCATAGGTCACACTTTCCGAATTTTCTTTAGAATTTCTCTTTATGTTTTTTTGGGAAATTAGCTCATAAAAATATTATTTCTTGCTCTTCTATTTATTTAAATGAAATCCATGTCATTTCGCAAAGGCCCACAAAAATGTCAATCTTATCATTTTGATATGTTAGGATGTTTTTTTTCTTTACAGACCTTGCAACACCTTTTGCCTTTGAACCTATTTGTTTGATTGTTTCAATATAAATACGTATTTCGCAATTAAAACAACCATTACTTTTACTGTGAATGGGCCCACTCACCAGTAAATAAATGGTCCAGAGTGATAAACCAATTGAGACTGAAAAAGAACAAAAATGAATTGTGGGCTACATTATATTTGAGTGCTCTCAGTTATATATATAGCAGCTACAAAAACATAATTTATTCTGGAGCCCAATACTCGTTAACGTGCTCGTCTTATCATCGGAGACAGCTACTGCTCTACGAGGGAAAATGTTTTATTTATTTTCTTTTATTTAAAATAAGGATATGCAAATAGGTTGTTAGCTGAACGAAATCTAGAAGTAGATAGTGGAATATATTATAGAGAGATGAAATAAAAAGAAAATTTACAGTAATAAACCAAACCAAATGGGATCGCAAATTGGCTCATTGCTCAAGTAGGAAATTAGCCGAAATATATATGCGCCTATTTTATATCTACAGAAGGGACAATGCCAATAGAAACAGTGGGAGAGAGGGAGAGAGGAAGAGGAAAAGCGAGAGAAACGAATTTGAATTTCTAGAGGGAAAAAACAAAGAGATTGAAATTAGGCTGTCTAATCCGACTTTATGTAATGGTTTGGACTGCCATTAAACTTGGTCCGATATGAGTCAAACCCCCTCTGTTTTGTCTAGAATTGGTTCAAAGTTTTGAAGTAGGCTCATCTTACGCCAGTTAATCTAAATCACATGATCCAACTTAAATGTAAGAGCAGATTATTTGCCTTTTGTATATTCACTTCATTTTTTTCTTAATTATGTAAATTTCTAAATTTTTTTGAAGTAAATAATATCCAATATTGATATACTTTTTACACGTTTCAATAACATTTTTTTTTTAATCTTTTAAACATCGGTTAGTATACTTATTTAGATTTTGCATTCTTTTTATTCAGAGTTATCCGTAATTGACAGCTTCCGAACCAAAATATGCTATTGCTTTGTTGAATCACCCATCAAAATCATTACCCAAAAATCCAGGCGTTGTCTTTGGTAGAGGGGCCCACCGTCCGGAGAAACATAATGTGTGGCTGAATTTTAATAGATCTCACGTGGATTTCTTATATGGATTGTTTTGAAACGAACGACAACCCGCCACACTGTTGCATGTACAAAAATCTGTATCTCAAATGCGACATAACTACATCCGTTGGATCAAGATCACGGTCAAGTACTCAAACAGAAAGTCAGAAACAACTATTCAATGGCTTAGGTAAATGAACATTAGAGATAATAGAACTGTGCAATACTATTTTCATAAACCAGAGTCTCTGAATGTTACAGATCCAACGCCATTTCAGTCTTGTTACCAGATGGCAAGAAGAACGACCTTTGCGAGATATATTTTGTAAGAATCCTGAGGCAATAAAGGTTAGTTTAACTTAGTTTGACATGAGAGTTGCTTAAGACAATCAGAGTCTTAAACAATCAAACAATCAGAGGAGAGCGCGCATCTCCCCTCTCACGTGCGCGATCTATTCACCCGCTTCCCTCATCCTCCCTATACGCGATCTATTCCCCATCTCACCCTCACGTACCCATTCTTGCTTCCTACCTTCTCCGTTCCTTCTCCTCATCTCCTCCTCCTCATGTACCCCTTCTCTTTCATTTGCACGTCTCTCCTAATCTCCTCCTCCCTCATCCTCATGTACCCCTTCTCTATCTTCTTTTTCTCTTTCTCTCGACACCTCTCTTTTTTCTCTGTCTCATTTTCTCCACCGAACTAGGATTAACTCCGACCATCAAGTACCTTATAAGCTTAAATTCGTAGTTGATTAAAGGATCAATTAATAATTATAAGAGAGTAAATAAATATTGTATAAGGGAGTAAATAAGTATGAGAGATGGGAGTATGTAATAAGTATAAATATGTATTTTCATTTAGTGGAGTAACTAATATCGAAAAAGGAGCAAATAATGTCTATTTAAGGGAGTAAATAATATGTATAAGGGAGTAAGTAATAGATTTAACTATGTAGTTCATTTAAGGAAGTAATTAAGTATTTTAAGGAAGTAAAATAATATATATTAGAGAGTATATTAAAAAACCAGAGTGAAAAAAAATGGCATGGGAGAGGAAAATGAGAGACTAGGGAGGATGAGGTCTGGAAAAGGAAGGGAGAGCCGCCACTTTGCAGAGGAGAGAGAGGGAACTAGAGGGAAAGGGGGGAGACGCTTCGGGATTTATGCTATGTTGTGCGAATAAACAATTAATGTACCGTGTGGTTAGAGTCCTATTTGTGCGACCCTATTGAGGATTTATGCTATGTTGGCCATGAAAATAAATCGTTATTTATTTTCAAAAATCATAAGCGGTATCTAGCAACACGTTATGATTCCCAATTCGCATAAATAGTGTACCGTTACAATATCTCAATCCTGCATAAGAAATATAAGTATTTCCTTGTCTGATTCTTATGTCACATGATATCATTGTATAATCCAAAATAGGATTGTGTCATTCTTGCAGATTATACATTTCTTGATCTAGAGTTGATTGCACAATTTGGCCAAACAATCCAAACTCCATCAAGGGGCCCAAACATATATCATCACTCACTAAGTATATTAATGAGGGACATACAGTTTTCTTGATGAACAACTTTTTCCCGCACAATTCAAGAGAACATAAATAAAGTCCGTATAGCAGCCTTTATCAGGAATCTACGTTAGACGATATTTATTGAACCTATCCTCATGTGGAAAAAGTGAACATCTCAAACATAGAATCAAACTTATATGAAATAAACAATGACACTTAACACAATCCATATGTTTAATTTCATTGGGTCAAGTCCTGTACTATGTTCTATAACATACATGCAATTAAGTTGGTAACTCCTTACCTATGATTTGTAGAACTTAATCATCACTTAACTTGCATACTAATCTTAACCCGATAATTAATGTTCCTTGTTAATTATCAAGATTATGGACGATTTAGATTTATTATTGTCATTCTAATGAATGATCCACAGAGATCTACAATTCAGATCATCAACCTGAATGATCTGTCAATAATAAATTCTAGGAACAAATGATTAAATATCATCATTAACATAAACTAAGAAAATAAGTCATTAAATATTGACTTCTAGGACATAACTCCAACATTAGGCGTTCTAAAATCCAGTTAAATCTCTGGAACAATTCCGCGTTCATAAAACACGTAATAATTCTTTATGCTTTCCATAAATAATAAATAGGTCTTTTACGCTTTTCATAAACGAGTAACCGTTTCTAACTCCAATATGCACACTTTTCAAATTTAATATTAACTTTTTATTCTTACATTTTAAACCATAAATGTGTTTTATTACAAAAGATTCATACAGTGATAAAAAGTTAAATTTTACCAAATATGGATGTTAAAAACCTATGTACAATTACATACAAATAATATACATATAATATTTTCATTAAATGTATTTAATCCCTAATTAAATTATAATAATTTTTTACAATTTATAAAAAAGAAACATATATGGACTATAATGTAAATTACAAAATAAAAAATGTTCCGTTTGTCCGAAGTGTTCAGAGACGAAAAATTTGACCTTTAAAAAATATTTTGCAATAAAGTCCTTGCATGTTTCATATTTACAAAATTCCCAAAAATTTATTTCAATTTAAATATGTATTAAATAGATATAATGAATATATTACACATACTTTAAATGCATTTAGTTGTACATATTTATGTTTGAACATGTGTTCAAATATTATTTGATCCTTTTGTAAATAAAAAAAATGGAGAGGCTAAAATGCAAAAGTTAAATTTGTAGAAATAAATAGTAAAAATGTAGGGTCATCGGAGAAAAAATTTCAATTATATTGTTTTTGCATTATTCGCCGACATAACTATCTCAATTTTTAGCAACGCCTAAAATGGTACGTCCATACAGAATTAGATATTTTACAATGGACTATATATGTACATTATTCCGGTTACAGCTCATTTTTATAATTTCAACCCAGCATAATTAGATCCTTGATAAGGAATATTCATATATAAGTATAAGAACTAAAGGAGATGTTTTAACATATGTCCTATTTTGCATTTGTCAAAATTAAGTTTCTAATCTCTTGCGAGAAGAAGAATGGTAAATGGACATCTTGTTTCATCAAGAGGATAAGCTTATATTTGCTTGAAAGCACTACTCGAGGTTGAATTAAAAGAGGATAATTATGTAATTACTAAGATAGCAGCATCATTTGTTAAGGACAACAATGACTTCCCGTTCAATTGATACATAATGTTAAATTTTAACCTCTCGGTGTGTGCTTCACTTTTACGAGGATTAAATGTATTTTTAATCTTTGTGTTGAGGTCGTGTACGGAGTTGGAAAGATGAGACATCATCAATCTACAATCGAGTTTGTTGCGCTATTGATTCTTTCATCTTTCTATAAGATATGGTCTAATGTCCCATTATCTTGGATTTCGTCTAGTTGTTGCACAATTGGCACGCGTTCCGTCTTCGTGCCTCTTTTATTAATTTATTTTGAGAGTAATGATGTCGCTTTGTTTTTTATTCTGAGACTAATAGTGTTTTTATTCCCAGATGTCATGGTCTTTAAAGTTACAAGGACACGCTCAAACTTGCAATAACGTTTATGGCATATTTATTTCTGTCCAATCTAATACAATGCGTTAGAGACTACAAAGAAAGCCGTATTATGTTAAATTCATTTAATTGAATTTGCTCAAATTTATCCTTTAGTTAATAATCGATTATAATCAATATATCTATAAATCAATCGCCAAACATAGGAGATAACAAAACATAATTTTTGTTGTTAATATCGGAGCGAAACTCATAAGAGAGAGAAGGATCCGACCTTAACGGGAAGAATAAAAAGAGAAGATTAAAAATATAAGTTCTTTCTTCTATCTTAAACTAGCAAACTAGCGATTGTGCCAATCCAATGTTTGGACAATTTTTATATTCTAATTTGATATGTCATGAAAATTATGGTTGCATGAAACAAACAGCACATATAACTAATTAAATAGCTGAGATAAAAAAAAAAAAAAAAAAAAGGAAAGAATAAATGATTCTGAAATAATTACAAAAAGAATAAGGAAAATAAAAGTTTTTCATATTGTGGGTACAGGCTACCTATTTTCATATTATTCCAATCAGCACTCTGTAATTAGCTTTATCTGTTTCTATTTTAGATGAAAAATCTAAAGATAATATATTTTCGTCTACCAATTGACATCCAACCATAGATCCAATCAATTGATGATATAGAAGATGGGTACACGTTGAATCTAGAGTGGAATACACTCTTGAATCTGTACATTTATAAGGACTGGTGATGGTCTCGCATATACGACATTTAATTGTCTTTTTTTTTCAAATATAATTTGAAACAAGGAATAAAAGAAGAAACTCACATACTTATGTTTAGCATATGAATTTTCAGATATTATAAAAAAATATATATATTCAAGTACAATGTGTATAGCACTATAGCTTGATAATTATTTAGAAATTAAATTTTTTTTAAGATATATATTAAAAAATTAACTTTTTTAATACATGTTTACATTTAAATGTTCACCATGGTTGAACATAACAAAAGGATCTATTTATAAATTTTGAACATAGAAACTCAACTGCATAAAATAAGTATGACAAATTCGCACATCTTGCATTTTAACTAATGAAAAATGTGTGAAATAGCAATTAAAGTTAATTTAAAAAGATTTTTTTTAGTTTATGATATGTGTAAAAAATGAAGTTATTTACATGTGTTAATAAATAATGTTCAATTTTGTTAATATTTTTTTTATTTTAGATATTGGAGAAAACTAAGTAAACCATAAATTTGCTGCTTTTGCCTCTATTTTTAATAATGGTCAGTTTTCTTAGTAAGCAATATTTGGAAAACCACCCCAATGATAAGAAAAAGAGAACTAGTGATTGTGAATAGTATATAGAGTCATTTCTTTTTCAGAGTCATCTCTTTTTTTCCTAACACATTTAAATAATATATAGGATTCAATTTGGCTGAGAGTTAATTATCGTTGGTTGTTAATAATTTAATGGTTGGCGGAGAGTTTAGTCATTTTTAGGGAGATCAATTATTATAATAATTTTAGGGAAGTTAGTGAAAAGATTATTCAATTTTATATACAATAGAGGGGATTATTATATTTAAGCAATTTTAGCGAAGTTAGTTAAAGATAAGCAAGGAAAAGTTTTTTTTACAAAAAATATATAAACATGAGACATATATATTTAGAAGCTGATTTGTATAGAGAGAAGAGAAGAGAGTAAGAGACAGAGAGCGGGATGGTGTCACATATTCTTTGTGACTTGACAGAGTAAGACATATATATTTACAAAACGTAAAAAGATGCGCAAAAAACCCAGAACCCACTTCAATCTTCTTCAGGTCATCCCGCTAATAACTAAAATATAGTTGACATTGTTCTCTATGAACCCTGATTAGAATTAAATCATGTGGACCGTATGAATCAGAGCAGGTAGCTAGCTTTTTATTAGCACATGTTTCAGTCGAATTATATACACCGAGACCATACCAAGAATTTCCCCATTTCCCAGCTAAAAAAAAGTTGATTGTTTGCAACATTACTTCATGCAAGTCTTTCAAGATTATAATAAATAGTAGTTCAATATTCTGCTTGCTTGGTTACTTCTTTCGAATACCTCATACATGTTTCTTTTTCACTCTATCTTGCTCTCGATCTTAAGTCTCTTTATCTCTCTTTTTCGCCCCCATAATCCAAATGTTGAAAGACTTGAGCTTACAAACTCAAGAACACGAAACATTCGCCAATGTCATGGACAATGGAAACCAAGAGCACGAAAATCTTCCTCCTCTCTATGACAACCAAGGTCGGATTCTATGTGTTCTATGCTTTGAAGAGAAAAGGGAGCTACATTACTACAAATTCAATGGAATAGAGAAGCATGCAGGTCAGAAGCATAGAGGCATCGAACTTTTCTGCGGACTATGCAACAACCGTTTCAGATGTGAGTAGCAGAAGGCTTGCTACCAAGATCCTTGGTGCTGGAAAGGTGTTTTCAAGAAGTTTTTTTTTAGTCTTGATTTTTCTTTCTTTTTCCAAGAACGTATGTTTTGTTTTGATATATTTTTTTTCTTTGGATATTTAATAATAGAAATAATTGCTCGATGGGTTGTATCTATATCTACTATCTAGTATGTTTTACATATTATTGTGTTTTTTATTTTTTTATTTTTTTGGCATAGAGATAGTTGGTACAGTTCTTAATTTGGTACAACTGTACAAGCAATTTTTTGTTCGGTTGATTTGTTTGAATTTTTTTCAAAGATTTCCGATCATTCAATTAATAATATAATATAATATAATATTTCATTGCCAAATACGAAAGATATATAAATATAAGGCAACAAAAAAAAAGGGTGAAAACTAGTACTGGGCCTCCTCCCACGGCCCAATTCTAATTCACAAGGTCATAAAAACTTATCGGGAGTGATAACCGTCATCCAGCGAAAAATCATCCGCGCCATCCAACTCTCCCCTCCCCTCACTTTCGCTTTTTTTCCGCGCGTCTGGGTGAGGCGTCCCTCACGCGCCCTTCACGCGACCTTCCCCCCTAACACCCTTCCTTTTCCGCGCGTAACCCTTCCTCCCTCGCGCTACCTTCCGTCCTCCGCTCCTCCCTGGCGATCTATTTCCCCTTTCTCTCCCTCACAGTTTATCCTGTCTTATAAAATGAATATATACAACAATAAATTGAACATATACAAAGATAATATGAACATATAATCAAAGTGTATATATACAAGAAAAATAATGAACATACAAAACAATAAACTGAACAAATATATCAACTAATTGAACATAAAAAAAAAATAAACTGAACAGATGTAATAAATAATGTAGACTCATACAAAAAAGTAAAAGTGAGCAAATAAACTGAACAGAAATGACAACTAAATTGCACAGTTATAATAAATAAACTGAATAGATGTAATAAACAAAGACTCATACAAAAAAGTAAAGGTGAGCAAATAAACTGCACAGAAATGATAAATAAATTGCACAGTTATAACAAATAAAGTGAACAGATGTAACAAACAATGTAGACTCATACAAAAAAAGCAAAAGTGAGCAAATAAACTGAACAGAAATGAGAAATAAATTGCACAGTTATAACAAATAAACTGAACAGATGTAACAAACAATATAGACTCATACAAAAAAGTAAAAGTGAGCAAATAAACTGAACAAAAATGATAAATAAATTGCACAGTTATAACAAATAAATTGAACAACAGTGAACATATATAACAAATAAAATGAAAAGATATAACAACTAAATCGAGCATGTGTAACAAATAAATTGAACGGATATCCAACAAAATTGAAAAGAACAAATAAGTAGAGAATAGAAGGGCAGACGAGAGAGAAGGAAGGAAAAGGAGAGATAGGAGAGAAGGAAAGAAGGGCATACTTGCCTGGGAGCGGAGGGAGGGAGACGAGATCGGATCGCTAGGTGAGAGGAAGGTGCGTCGGAAGAGATGAGGCGCGGGGTAAAGGAAAGGTACGCTCGGATCAGATCGGAAGGGTGTGCGATCGGATCGGATCGCTTGTTGGGTGCGGAGAAATGAAGAGAGCGCTGGACTGGATGACGCGGATGGCTTTGGGATGGATGACGCTGAGTAATTCTCAAAACTTATTGGCTATTGCAATTTGTAAATAAGTGAGGGTTAGTGTTGTAAAAATAATTGCTTTCTTCTTCGTTTGTAGGCTTATTTGTCGGTAATATTGCAGCTTTAGCGCTTTCTCCAACCCTAGTGGTAGCTACGGAGGTCTACTTCCAGGAGAAATTCGATGGTAATGTTGCATTTCTAGCTTCATTTCATATTTCTCGTTTCAGCAAGAAATAGCTGTGTTGAGCGTCGGGGTTTTGGCTGATCTGTTAAATATAGATTCAGCATTTCGATCCGCTTTAGTTTCGTGAAATTGAGATTTTCTTCCTTTCCATTCGATTCGTTCATGATTCTAGCAGATTTGATCAATTGGGCTTCTAGACTTATGTTGACTTCCTTGTTATTGGATTATGATAAAATTTTAAAAGGAAAATTTAATCTCAATTTTATTTGATGTTTGTAAATTGAAACTTGAAATGATAATCTTCATACGTGATAATTCAGTATTTGTACATGTGATAGTTTTCTTAATAAGGATTATCTTAAATTTTCTTCATCTGATTAATCATGGTAGAACGTTTGTAACTTATTGGTAAATATTTCAGTTTTTCCTCGATTTGTGATTCATCATTCAGAACTTGCTGGTTTCTAGCTGTGAGCCTGTGATGCATCATTTAGATAATGTATATTGGTTATAATTGCATTTTGTCTTAGGTCATCCTGTTGTCAGTTGTAGCTCACCTAACGACCTCTTTAATTTTCTGTAGTTCTCTCTATTACTCCGTCTCACCCTCTAATTCCTTAATTTTGACTTAGAACTCTGGATCAAAATCTAAAAAAATATAATAACAACACACACACACACACACACTTTCACTTAATTTGTGTGTGATATCCATGGAGCTATCATCGGTCGTTCATTCACAGTCATATTTTAGAAGTTGGCAGTTCTGTATATCTTAATCTTGGTGACTATATCATTACCATCTGACAGAACTAATAGAGATGGAATATGTCTAAAAATATTGACTCACGATCAGAGTAACATAATTACAATTCATTTGTTTTGATTTAATTTGTTGTTATCCAAATTAGTATAATGAATCAGGCTAACGCACCCCATGTCAGCCATGGCGTGGTGTTAAACGCATCCAAAACGGCCCTATCTAGCATAATAATTCGCTACTTTTACTGTTTGTTGTTGTTGGGCTGCGATACTATACATAGCTACTGCCAAATGTAGTGCTCCAGGCATCTCTTATCATTGGATAGTGGTCACTGTAAGGATACTCTGGGAAATGGTTCCAAGGTCATCCCATAATCCACGATATTGTTCTTGTAAAACCATAATTTTGCAATTTAATTAATGCATTTTATATCTACTTTACAACTTCATTCATGGGCGGCCAGCCTGAAGCCGAATAGTTACGCATTCAAATGCCAATAGCATGAGTTTAAGAACCGCAATAAAAATAAAATAAAAAGAGATGGTCCATATTATCTGTATACTTCACATGTTCTTCCAACACAAGAAAAGAAAACACTAATGGCCAGCCAAAAAGGAAGAATAAAAAAGGAAAAGGAAAAGGAGAAACTATAGCAATCCTTACAAGAGCAACGTTGCATTGCTCTTTGGTCTTTGGTTGCTGCTGTCTTCTCTTATTCTATGTCTCTTTAGAGCTCATCCTGAAATTCCAAGGAAAAGAAAAGTTTTCTTGTAAGAATTTTTGGCCTCTAAAACTGATGTAACCATATTGACAATGTTAATGTGTTATAACTATTTACTCATAAATCATAATTGAAGAATATTCTGTAGTTTATACCCCCAAAATTGTCCTGGTGTTATGATTGTTATGCATTTAAGTACCTTTTATATTCAGAAAAAAAAGTGTTCTTGTCCCCCCCCCCCCCCCCCCCAACTGAAGCTTTCTTGACAATGCATTGATTTTCAATAATATTAGTCTTTGCTGTTTGTGTCGTGTGATTTTCAGATTTGTTCCCATTTTTCCGTAGTTGTTCTTGTCTTTCGTGTGGGCGTGTGGTTGTGTGGGTGTGGGTGTGAGAGAGAGAGCATGGGAATTAGGGTACATGTTGAGCTTCTTCCTGCTTGCTGTCATCTGACACAGTCTGTTCAATCTTTGCTGCAGCATCATTTAATTCTTCTTTATCTTCAGAAGCTTCTGATTCATAGTTCTTTGTTTCCTAATATTGAAAGAATTCAGTAACGAAATAGAATGTAAATTGGAAATAATGTGAAAATTGATATTTGCAACTATTTATAGAAGTTGGGAGTTTATTATTGTACCTCTTCTTCTTGTCTCTTTTTCTCAGCCTCCTCTTCCTCTTTCATCTTTTTCCAAGCCTCCTCAAATTGAGCCTCCTCAGTCTACATGACCATCCAAAATAAATATTAGAATAATTTCAACACGGATTAAGAGATTTAAAAGAAAAGTTTCAAAAAAAGCTCATACGTCCTTGTGCTTGCCCCATGTCTCCTCGGTAAGCTTGAAAGCATACTCAGGATTGTCACACACCAATATATTATCAAACAAGGTGCCTGACTTCACCTGAAATATAAAAAATGGAATAAAGATAGAAAATTAATTCATTATCATTAAAGAAGAACAAACAAAGAAACTAAGGAAATATGACACATATTACACCTGCCAGAGCTCAATGCCAATGTACTTCAATCGGGGGTACGCATATAGATAAGGATCATCCACAAACTCTGCAGTTCAAAATAGAATATTTCAAGGTTCAATTGGACAGAAGGGGTATGCAAAAGAATTGCAGATGGATGCTGGTGTGCAATTTATGAAGATGTTGATATGTGTTCTAGCTATTTCATACTACATTTTTTTGTAATAAGACTGATATATTATTTTATGCGCTAATGATAAGCTAGATAGTTATTATGTCAGTACTGGTACAAGGGAGGTATCAGTACAGGTAGTTGCATTATATAATGCGTTGTAGGCTGGAGGGGTTCTCATTGTTACTTAATCTATTGATGCATTTCTATTTGTAAGTGTTCCTTTCAGTAATAACAGAGGTGTAAAACTCAATTCCACTTATTTTCGGGAAAAAAAAAAAGGTTCAATTGGTCAAACAAATTGATGGAAATGGGTCCAATATGACAGCTTGAGATGCACATACCAGGATTATCTAGCATGGGTGTCGTCCATTTGCCTTTGTAATCTGGGTTCTTCATTTTCTATCAAAGAGAGAAAACCCAAGTAAATATAAAATTTCAGAGGAAAATATAAAATCTGGTATATATAAGGGAGTATTAGTAAAAATTCAAATCAAATACCCTTTGCTTCCATGGGCCATGGTATTCAGGGTTAGGAATTTTCGGTGCAGTCCATTCACCATCCTCTTCATCATCCCAATTTTCCGGCTACCATAAATAAACATAAGTAAATTTGTGTTGTTTTGTGCATTACTTGTTATATGTACGAAATGAATAGAACTTAGTGACTACCTTCAAGGCATTAGGATCAGGGATTTCTTTCGGTACGTCATCATAGCCCTACAACAAAGTTGACATGAACATAAATAGTCTTAAGTTCCTAATACCACAGTGTTGAAATACAACATATGTCAATACAAACCATGTTATTTAAGTAGATCTTACCTCTGGCTTCTTATCTTCTGGATCAGGAATGTACTCGTCTTCGACCCAATCTTCAGGCTATTAAAACATAATAGATATTAGAATCAACTTGGAAAAGAATTCTGTGTATATACAACTAAGAAATTACTCTCACTAAAGCCTATAGGTGGACAATCATGTGTCAACTAGGTCCCAATAAATAACGTTCAATAAACTTACAATTAAGACTCAGAAAAGCTCCAAGTGAGGACACATGTAAATTTTAGCTTCAATACTTGTGCAGTGAAGTGTTTATTTAAACCAAGCTTGCCTGATTGATTGCCTCAGTTAAAGCTCATCAATACAACTGTGGTTCAAAATACTTCGCATTTTCAATTTAAACATCAATTAACTAATCTTCATCCCAAACACTATGGTGCATGCTTTGTTCTTAAATTGCACAACTGTGCAGAACTGAAGTTCTCAATAAAGCACCATTGTTCTTGAATTGCTTTCTTCTTGGAAATCCTTTCTAACATTAAAAGGTACAATAGGATACCATTGTCACTAACCTTTGTGGCCTCTGTATCAGGGAATTTCCTAGGGGGAAGAATGTCCCAGTCTTCATAGAGGCTTCCTTTGTCTTTCTGGACATTGTCGATGAGGATTGAGTAGGTTGCATCGGGCTTGACAATTAATGTGTAGACGTGTGTAAGCTGGTCGACCATGCACATCACATCCTTTTTGTGAAGGTGGTTTGTTCCATTGTGTGAGAAAATAGCGTGTACTCTCCTCGTGGTGTCCCCACAAATATCGGGTCCGAACATAATGCTGAAATAATAAGACATTTAAAAGTTTTGTTAGGTACAAAGCCACAATCTGTAGATATAGCATAAATTCTGTTGTTTTATCCTTTTGAATTGTCTAAAAATATCAAGAAAAACATGCTCATTTTGTTATATTCATAATTTCTCTGTTAATGTTGCAGATTTTATATATTTTGAAACAACAGAAGAAAAACTTGCAGCCAAAAATTATTGAATTTACTTCTGATTGACTTTATGTGCTGTTTACAAAGGCCCTATTATAATGATGTATAGAAGAAAAAGATATGAAGCATCACCTGTAAGGGGTGTCACCACTGAATGTCTTCTGATCAATGTCGCCGCTAATTAGCTTAATGTAACCACCGCCACAGTCAAGTTTCTGTTCATGCTTCACTGAGAATTGAAAAACCAGAGTCTTATCCCTGTTTGTGAATTCAGGGAATTCGGCTGAAATGGCATAGAACCTGTAGTCCTCTGAGGTTTGAATTCCTGACAACGTAAAAGAAAAGACAATGATGACTGCTAGCTCTTTGTGCCTAAATTTGAGTTCAAATTTCAGAGTCCTAAGCCCAGGACATCTCTCTTTTTAAAAAATTTATTCTTTTTTTGCTTTGACTGTGCCAACTCGGTTTGTGTTGTATCAGAAGGTACATACAATTAACACAATTACAAACATATACCATACCAGTCAATACCAATATTGGTACAATACAGATATCTTAAATGCATAAACCTTTATCCTCGGGATCTCCATTCCATTTTCCAGCAGTGTGGACCCATTCGCCGGCCATGCCCTCATCTCTCTTCCAGTCTGACTTAACCCACCTTGTCTCCCACCCATCTGTTAATCACAACATAAGCAAAAATAAATTATCAATGTCGTGCCATGTAATATGGTTATTTCAACGATTTTTTATAAGTTCTCAGGAGTAAAGTGCAAAAGCAGAAAATTATGCTGCTTCTGATTTAATTGCATGATGAAATTTGGTAATCTAACACTACCTTATCAGAAAACAAAATTAAAGCGACAACACATTAAAACAAATCTATCAATCAGATGTCTGTTTCAAAAAAAAAAAAAAAAAAAAAAAAAAAATCTATCAATCAGTTATGCAATCAAAAGAATCATTGCATCATAATTCGAATATCAAAAGCTATCAATAGATGTTAGTATCGTTCGATTCGCGAGGCGTAACGTACCTTTGTATCGAAGCTCAAGCGAGTGGCCGGAATCGGTACGATATGAACGAACAGTACGCGTATCGTATCGTATCGCATAAATACTAGCAAAAACGCTGAATTCTCAACGACAATTGCGTTTCAGATTAAAATGTCGATCGCCACGGCCACCTTTTAGTTCGCGCGCGCGCGCGAGAGCGCGAGAGAGACCCCTAAAGTAGAGGTCCTAGAGGATAAATTGGAACGGAAAAGAGAAGAAACTGACGGGTGGGGCATAGGGATTAATTGAGCTGATGAACGGGCTGAAGTGGGCCTTTATTTTTTTTAACTTTTTGTTTTGTCTTTCAATATTTCGTTTTTAATTGTAAATCTAAGTCACTAGTTAAACCATATTATAGTGTATAAATAATATAGTATAATATATAGAGATTGAGTATAATGATTATTGATTAACATAATTTTTAAATTTATATGAATTATATAGTATAAAATTGTATAATTTATATATAGAGAATAAATAATGATTATGATAATAATTATTTATATATGGAGAGTATTATAGTATACGGCTTATAATTATGCTACAAAAATAACTAGTTAATATACACATAATGTAAGCTTATTGTGGAATGAGTAACATACGACATTGTTAACATTTGTGGGATGAGTAACAAAAATAACTAGTTAATACAAACTCATATTATTGACCAAGAAGCACATCCATAATTAAGTATGTAACAATGTCAAAAGAAAATGCTGTAAATCATGCTCCAGCTCTTATTCAATGATACATACCTTCGAATCTCTCCTCGAAGAAAACCTCCGATGAAGCAATGACGGCAAAGGCTAGCAGCGCCGCTACTATACAAAAGGAACGTGATTTTCTCGTGCAGATTGCCATGGAAATGTCAGATAAAAGCTTGCTGTTTAACTAGATGAGTTTTGAAAGAGGCGGGGAATGCGGAGTATATATGAAGAAAACGAAACAGGAAAGAGCAGTGGGTACAGTCACATCCGGTATTATCACCTCCTTACCACGAATTTTACAAGCTCTTGGAGTTCAAGCAGGCGGGGAGTATGATTTCACTGTATTGTGGACCCACGAGATGGAAAGGGACCGGTCTTTGTACACCAGCAATTCATTTCTTTTTGCCCTTTAAAACTGTGGGCACCACTTGAAAAACTTCTCCATTTATCAGAACAGGACGATCCTTTAAAGGACGATATTGCTGCTTTGCTTGCGTAACCTTTGTCCATTTTCAATTGAAATGGAGGTAAATAGAACTGGCTATATTTCAGTTATTTATTTATTTATTTATTTTGGAGAGTGACTGGATTATTTGTTTTAATTAACTCTCACTTGTTGAATGAGTGACTGGAGACGTGGAGCTGCCAATTAATTAAGGACATAATTATTATCTGGCCAATATAATGCCTCTGTGAACTTCTTTTACTCCGCGAAGAACTTTTCAAAAATAATAATTATTATTATTATTATTTACAATAAAAAATAAAAATATCAGGCGGAGAACCTTAGGAGCGGAAAACAGGAAGACTCTCCGGTTTAAAGTTCAAACATTTCACTGAATCCATAATAAAGGGTTTAAGTTGGATTTATTCAGGTAAATAATGTGAACCGAATTTGTATGATTTTCTTGACTAACCAAGTAAATGAGTAAATTGGTGCACTACCTTCTCATGTTAGTTACAAGCGTGAACAATATAATTATTCTTTTCAGGGGTGGATTTAGGAGGGTTAGGAGGTCCAGCCGTCCTGTGCTCTAAATGATACAATCTACATGTGTAAATTTTTTTTTAACATATTGTTATTGCCGTGTACCCTAAAAGCAATATGTTGTGACTTGTAGCATATCGGAACAAGCTCTTTTCAATGGGTGACATTTCATAACTAGTATTATGAAAATAACATTCTTAGGGATATGATTTCTATTAATTAATGAAATCTAGACCCAAGAAAGCTTTGGGAACTAAGTACTTTCCTAGCTAGCATAGCATATGCATAGGGTCCAAATGTTCAATCGGATAACTGAGGCCTGATCAAAATGATTTTTACGTGAGATTTTATTTTATTTCATTTTATTGGAATTGATTTTGTAAGATTTTGTTGGATCTAATAATATAGAAATTCCGACCAAATGACATAAAATCCATCTATTTTGATAAAAAAATTTCTAATGAAATGAAATGAAATTCCCATGTTAAATGTCATTCTGATCAGGGCTAAATCCAAGACTCGGAAACCCAATATAGTGCGATGCATTTTTTTTTCCCCAATTATGCCCTTTTTTTGTTGTAGCGAATACCCCACAAATATATGTATTTTGTTTTCGTATTGCCACTTTTGAGTTATTGACGCTCAATTATTTAAGTTTTGTGTGAGGTCGTAAGTTCAAAATTCGACTTTGATAAAATTTTATAAATATTTAAATCTAAATAATTTTAAAATTATTAGAATAGAAAGAGTACCGATATGATTTCAGTTAGACATTTACAAGGTGTATCGACAGTCTATTGCTTCATTATGGGTAGCTGATTGCAAAAGCCTCCAGGAAGTCTGATGTAATGGCTGATCAAAAATAAAAAAAAAATATATAAATAAAGATGTGTGGGTGTCGGTATCATTTAGTTAAATGTAGCCCGACACTCCAAGCATTGTGAAAGAGAAATTTTATCAATTTCTATAACGTAATACTCTATAACTTTCTATGCACCGAGTATCGTTGCTCATAAAACTGACTCGATTCATCGGTAGATAATAATTTAGTAGCGCATTTTTTGTTTCTGATTTTGTGACACCTTATTATTTTCATTTTCATCGCATCTTCATCTCTCCCGTGTTGTTCGAAGTCCATCTTCACCATTTTTTTCTCCTCCTCCTCCGGTAGCATTGCCTCATCCTCATGCGCTTCTTTTTTCGTCAATCTAGTCCCACCATACTAAATTTAATTATCTTCGTTTTATATATAACTTAATTATAAGAGCAAAATAAAAATTAAGTTATATATAAAATTAATGAAGCTACACATATATCCTAGACTATATGTGCAGCTTAAATATAGATTATTGTGATTAAATAACTTAAATAAATGCACAATCGCTCGAAATGCTCTAGTATACCAACAATCTACATAATCTACATATTATATTCGTAATTACAGTTTATAATCCAATCATTTTGAATAAGTAAGTTCATAAGCATGTTCTAGACAATATGAAGAGCTTAAATATCGATTATTGTGATCAAATGACTTAAAATGAATGCACAATATATCGAAATGCTCTAATATACCCAGAATCAGCATAATATTCACATAATATGCGTAATTACAGTTTATAATCCAATTATTTTAAATAAACAAGTTCATAGCATATTCTAGACAATATGAAGAGCTTAAATATAGATTATTGTGATCAAATGACTTAAAATGAATGCACAATCGCTCGAAATGCTCTAATATAACCAAGAATCTACATAATCTGCAAATTATATTCGTAATTACAGTTTATAATCCAATCATTTTAAATAATTGAGTTCACAAACAAATTATACAAAAAGCTTAAATATAGAATATTGTGTTCAAATGACTTAAAATAAATACACAATCACTCGAAATGCTATAATATACCCAACATCTGTATAACCTGCATATTATATGCGTAGTTACAGTGTGCAGTCCAATCATTTTGAATGAGTTCATAAATATATTCCAGACTATATGAAGAGCTTAAATATAGGTTGCTGCGATCAAATAACTTAAAATGAAGGAAGAATCTCTCAAAAATCTCTAATATACCCACAATCTGCATAATCTGCACATTATATGCGTAATTGCAGTGTATAATGCAATTATTTTGAATAAGTAAGTTCATAAATAGAATTTTAGACAATATTAAGAGCTTAAATTTAGATTATTGTGATCAAATGACTTAAAATGAAGGCACAATCACTCGAAATTCTAAAATACCCAAAATCTGAATAATCTGCACATTATATGCATAATTACAGTGTATAATCCAATTTTTTTTAGTGAGTGAGTTCATAAACATATTCTAGACTGTATGTGCAGCTTAAATATAGAATATTGTGATCAAATGACTTAAAATAAATGCACAATCGCTCGAAATGCTACCCAGAATCTGCATAATCTACACATTATATGCGTAATTACAGTGTATAATCCAATCATTAAATAAGTGAGTTCATAAAAATGTTCTACACATTATGAAGAGCTTAGATATAGATTATTGTGATCAAATGACATAAAATGAATGCACAATCGCTCGAAATTCTCTATATACCCAGAATCTGCATAATCTGCACATTATGTGTGTAGCTAAAGTGATAATCCAAACATTTTGAATAAGTGAGTTCACGAACATTTTGAAAGCACAATCGCTCGAAATGCTCTAATATACAATGAATCTGGATATTCTGCACATTATATACGATAATTATAGTGTATAATTCAATGATTTTCAATAATTGAGATCATAGAGATATTATAAAAATATGAAGAGCGGAAATATAGAATATTGTGATCAAATGACTTAAAATAAATGCACAATCGCTCGAAATGCTCCAATATACCCAGAATCTGCATAATCTGCACATTATATGCGTAATTAAAGTGTATAGTCCAATCATTTTCAATAAGTGAGTCCATAAACATATTATAGATTATATGAAGAGCTTAAATATAGATTATTGTGATCAAATGACATAAAATGAATGCACAATCCCTCGAAATGCTCTAATATACCTAGCATCTGTATCACCTGCATATTATATGCGTAATTACAGTGTGTAGTCCAATCATTTTTGAATAACTGATTTTATAAATATATTCAAGACTACTGCTATCAAATAACTTAAAATGAAAGAAGAATCGCTCGAAATTCTCTAATATACCCAGAATCTGCATAATCTGCACACTATATCCGTAAGATAATGCTATCAATTTGAATACGTAAGCTTATAAACATATTCTAGACAATATGAAGAGCTTAAATATATATTATTATGATCAAATGACTTAAAATGAATGCTCTAATATACCAAGAATCTACATAATCTGCACATTATATGCGTAATTACAGTGTATAATCCAATCATTTAAAATAAGTGAGTTCATAAATATATTCTAGACTATACGAAGAGCTTAAATAGATTATCGTGATCAAATCACTTAAAATGAATGCATAATCGCTCGAAATGCTCTATACAACAAGAATCTGCATAATCTGCACATTATATGTGTAATTACAATGATAATTTAATCATTTTGAATAAGTGAGTTCATAAACATATTATAGACAATATAAAGAGCTTAAATTTAGATTATTCTGATCAAATGACTTAAAATGTAGGCATAATCGCTCGAAATTCTAATATAACCAGAATCTGAATAATCTGCACATTATATGCGTAATTACAATGTATAATCCAATCATTTTGAGAAAGTGAGTGCATAAACATATTCTAGACAGTATGTGCAGCTTAAAAATAGATTATTGTGATCAAATGACTTAAAATGATTGCCCAATCCTTCGAAATGCTTTAATATACCCAGAATATGCTTAATTTGCACATTATACATGTTATTACAGCGTATAATCCAACCATTTTAAAATAAGTGAGTTCATAAAAATTTTGTAGACAATATGAAGAACTTAAATATATATTATTGTGATAAATCACTTAAAATGAATGCACAATCGCTCGAAATATTCTATATACCCAGAATCTGCATAATCTGCAAATTATATATGTAATTACAGGGATAATCCAATCATTTTGAATAAGAAAGTTCATAAATATATTCTAGACTAAAAATAGATTAAATATAGAATATTTTGACAAAATGACTTAAAATGAATGCATAATCCCTCGAATTGCTCCAATATACCCAGAATCTGCATAATCTGCACGTTAGATGCGTACTTAAAGTGTATAGTCCAATCATTTTCAATAAGTGAGTTAATAATCGTATTATAGACTATATGAAGTGCTTAAATATATATTATTGTGCTCAAATGACTTAAAAATTAATACACAATCGCTCGAAATGCTCTAATATACACAGCATCTGTATAACCAGCACATAATAATCGTTTTACATTGTATATTCCAATAATTTAAAATAAGCGAATTGATAAATATATTATAGACTATATGAAGAGCTTAAATATAGATTACTGCTATCAATTAACTTCAAATGAAGGCAGAATCTCTCGAAATGCTCTAATATACCCAGAATCTGCATAATCTGAATATTAGATGTGTAATGGTAGTGTATAATGCAATCATTTTGAATAACTTTTTAAACATATTCTAGACAATATGAAGAGCTTAAATATATATTATTGTGATCAAATGACTTAAAATGAATGCACAATCTCTCGAAATGCACTAATATACCAAGAATCTACATAATCTGCAAATTATATGCGTAATTACAGTGTATAATCCAATTATTTAAAATAAGTGACTTCATAAACATATTCTAGACTATATGAAGAGCTTAATATAGATTATCTTGATCAAATCACTTAAAATCAATGCACAATCGCTCGAAATGGTCTATATACCAAGAATCAGCATAATTTGCACATTATATGCGTAATTATAGTGAATAATCCGATCATTTTGAATAATTTAGTTCAGAAACATATTCTAGACATTATTCAGAACTTAAATATAGATTATTGTGATCAAATATCTTAAAATAAATGCACAATCGCTGCCCAGAATCTAATCTGCACATTATATGCGTAATTACAGTGATACTCCAATTATTTTGAATAAGTGAGTTCATAAATATATTCTAGTTTGTAAAAGAGCTTAAATATAGAATATTGTGATCAAATAACTTAAATTGACAGCACAATCGCTCGAAATTCTCTAATATACCCAGAATCTGCATAATCTTCACATTATATGCGTAATTAAAGTGTATAATCCAATAATTTTGAATAAGTAAGTTCATACAAATATTTTAGAAAATATTAAGAGCTTAAATATAGATCATTGTTATCAAATGGCTTAAAATGAAGGCACAATCGCTCGAAATTCTAATATACCGAGAATCTTCATAATCTGTACATTATGTGCGTAATTACAGCGTATATTCCAATCATTTTGAGTAATTGAGTGTATAAACATATTCTAGACAGTATGTACAGCTTAAAAATAGATTATTGTGATCAAATGACTTAAAATGATTGCACAATCCCTCGAAATGCTCTAATATACCCAGAATCTGCTTAATCTCATTATATATATTATTACAGCGTATAATCCAATCATTTTAAAATAAGTGAGTTCATAAAAATTTTCCAGACAATATGAAGAGTTTAAATATAAATTATTGTGATGAAATCACTTAAAATAAATACACAATCGCTCGAAATACTCTATATACCAAGAATCACCATAATCTGCATATTATATGTGTAAAATAATAATAAAAATATTTTGAATAAGTGAGTTCATAAATATATTCTAGATTGTAAATAGCTTAATAAATATAGAATGTTGTAATCAAATGACTTAAAATGAAAGCACAATCGCTTGAAATGCTCTAATATACAAAGAATCTGCATATCCTACAAATTATATACGTAATTATAGTGTATAATTCAATCAATTTGAATAATTGAGTTCATAAACATATTATAAACAATATGAAGAGCTTAAATATAGACTATTGTGAACAAATGACTTAAAATGAATGCACAATCGCTCGAAATGCACCAATAAACCCAAAATCTGTAAAATCTGCACGTTATATGCGTACTTAAAGTGAATAGTCCAATCATTTTCAATAAGGGCGTTCCTAAACATATTATAGACTATATGAAAAGCTTAAATATAGATTATTGTGACCAAATTACTTAAAATGAATGCACAATCGCTCGAAATGATCTAATATACCCAGCATCTGTATAACCTGCACATTTTATGTGTAATTACAGTGTGTTAGTCCAATCATTTTGAATAAGTGAGTTGATAAATATATTTTAGACTATATGAAGAGCTTAAATATAGATTTCTGCGAACAAACAACTTAAAATGAGGGCAGAATCTCTCGAAATGCTCTAACACACCCAGAATCTGCATAATCTGCACATTATATGCGTAATTGCTGTGAATAATGCAATCATTTTGAATAAGTTTCTAAACATATTCTTGACAATATGAAGTGCTTAAATATATATTATGTGATCAAATGACTTAAAATGACGGTACAATCGCTCGAAATGACCTAATATACCAAGAATTTACAAAATCTGCACCTTATATACGTAATTACAATGTACAATCGAATCATTTAAAATAAGTGACTTCATAAACATACTCTAGACTATACGAAGAGCTTAAATTTAGATTATATGATCAAATCACTTAAAATGAAGGCACAATCGCTCGAAATTCTAATATACACAGAATCTGCATAATCTGCACATTATATGCATAATAACAGTGTATAATCCAATCATTTTGAGTAAGTGAGTGCATAAACACATTCTAGACAATATGTGTAGCTTAAAAATAGATTATTGTGATCAAATTTCTTAAAATGAATGCATAATCCCTCGAAATGCTCCAATATACCCAGAATCTGCTTAATCTGCACATTATATGCGTAATTACAGAGTATAATCCAATCATTTTGAGTAAGTGAGTGCATAAACAATTCTAGACACTATGTGTAGCTTAAATATAGGATTTTGTGATCAAATGACTTAAAATGAATGTACAATAGCTCGAAATGCTTTAATATACAAAGAATCTGCATATTCTGCACATTACATACGTAATTATAGTGTATAATTCGATCATTTTAGATAATTGATTTCATAAGCATATTATAAACAACATGAAGAGCTTCAATAAAAATTATTGTGATCAAATGACTTAAATGTATGCACAATCACTCGAAATGCTCCAATATACCCTGAATCTGCTTAATCAGCACGTTCTATGCGTAATTAAAGTGTATAGTCCAATCATTTTCAATAAGTGAGTTCATAAACATGTTATAGACTATATAAAGAGCTTAATTATAGATTATTGTGATCAAATGACTTAAAATGAATGGACAATCCCTGGAAATGCTCTAATATAGCCAAAATTTGCTTAATCTGCACATTGTATGCGTTATTATAGCGTATAATCCAATCATTTTCTAGATAATATGAAGAGCTTAAATATAGATCACTGCTATCAAATAACTTAAAATGAAAGCAGAATAGCTTGAAATGCTCTAACGTACCCAGAATCTGCATAATCTGCACACTACATGCGTAATTATAGTGTATAATGTCATCATTTTGAATACATAAGCTTAAAAATAGATTATTGTGATCAAATCACTTAAAATGAATGCAAAATCGCTCGAAATGCTCTATATAACAAGAATCTGCATAATCTGCACATTATATGTCTAATTGCAGTGATAATTTAATCATTTTGAATAAGTGAGTTCATACACATATTTTAGACAAATAAGAGCTGATATTTAGATTATTCTGATCAAATGACTTAAAATGAAGGCACAATCCCTCGAAATTCTAATATACCCAGAATCTGAATAATCTGCACATAAAACATAATTACAGTGTATAATCCAATCATTTTGAGTGAATACATAAACATATACTAGACAGTATGTGCAGCTTAAAAATAGATTATTGTGATCAAATTACGTAAAAAATGAATGCACAATCCCTCGAAATGCTCTAATATACCCAGAATCTGCTTAATCTGCAAATTATATGCGTTATTACAATGTATAATCCAATCATTTTAAAATAAGTGAGTTCATAAAAATTTTCTAGACAATATACAGAGCTTAAATATAGATTATTGTGATGAAATAACTTAAAAACAATGCACAATCACTCGAAATACTCTATATACCCAGAATCTGCATAATCTGCACATTATATGTGTAATTACAGTGATAATCTAATTATTTATAATAAGTGAGTTCATAAACATATTCTAGACAATATAAAGAGCTTAAATTTAGATTATTCTGATCAAGTGACTTAAAATGAAGGCATAATTACTTGAAATTCTAATATACCCAGAATCTGAATAATCTTCACATTATATACGCATTACAATGTATAATCCAATCATTTTGAGAAAGTGAGTGCATAAACATATTCTAGACAGTATTTCCAGCTTAAAAATAGATTATTGTGATCAAATGACTTCAAATGATTGCACAATCCCTCGAAATGCTCTAATATACCCAGAATCTGCTTAATCTGCACATTATATGCGTTATGACAGGGTATAATCCAATCATTTTAAAATAAGTGAGTTCATAAAAATTTCGTAGACAATATGAAGAACTTAAATATATAATATTGTGATGAAATCACTTAAAATGAATGCACAATCGCTCGAAATGCTCTATATACCCAGAATCTGCATAATCTGCTGAACATTATATGTGCAATTACAGGGATATTCCAAACATTTTGAATAAGTGAGTTCATAAATATATTCTAGACGATAAATGGCTTAAATATAGAATATTGATATCAAATGACTTAAAATGGATGCACAATTGCTCGAAATGCTCTAATATAAAAAGAATCTGCATATTCTGCACATTACATATGTAATTATAGTGTATAATTCAATATTTTTCAATAATTGAGTTCATAAACATGTTATCAACAATATAAAGATCTTAAATATAGATTATTGTGTTCAAATGACTTAAAAATGAATACACAATCGCTCGAAATTCTCTAATATACCCAGCATCTGTATAACCTGCCCATTATATGCGTAATTACAGTTTATAGTCCAATTATTTTGAATAATGGAGTTCCTAAATATATTATAGACTATATTAAGAGCTTAAATATAGATTACGGCCATCAAATAACTTAAAATGAAGGCAGAATCTCTCGAAATGCTCTAACATACCAAGAAGCTGCATAAATCTGCACATTATATGCATAATTGCTGTGAATAATGCAATCATTTTTAATAAGTTCATAAACATATTCTAGACAATATGAAGAGCTGCAATAAATATTTATTGTGATCAAATGACTTAAAATGAATGCACAATCGCTCGAAATGTACTAATATACCTAGAATCTACATAATTTGCACATTATATACATAATTACAGTGTATAATCCAATCATTTAAAATAAGAGAGTTCATAAACATATTCTAGACTATATGAATTGCTTAAATATAGATTATTGTAATCAAATCACTTAAAATGAATGCATAATCGCTCGAAATCGTCTATATACCCTGAATCAGCATAATCTGCACATTATATGCGTAATTACCGTGTATAATCCAATCATTTTGTATAAGTTAGTTTATAAACATATTCTAGACAATATTCAGAGCTTAAATATATATTGTGATCAAGTATCTTAAAATGAATACACAATCGCTTGAAATACTACAATGTACACAGAATCTACATAATCTGCACATAATATGCGTCATTACAGTGATAATCCAATCATTTTGAATAAATATATTCTAGACTATTTAAATAGCTTAAATATCTGCATAAAATGCACGTTGTATGCGTAATTAAAGTGTATAATCCAATCATTTTCAATAAGTGAGTTCATAAACATATTATAGACTATATTCGGAGTTTAAATATAGATTATTGAGATCAAATTATTTAAAAATGAATGCACAATCCCTGGAAAAGCTCTATTATACCCAAGATCTGCAAAACATGCACATTATATGCGTAATTACAGTGTATAGTCCAAACATTTTGAATAACTGAGTTCATAGATGTATTCTAGACTATATGAAGAGCTTAACTATAGATTATTCCGATTAAATAACTTAAAATGAAGGCAGAATCGCTAGAAATGCTCTAATATACCCAGAATTTGCATAATCTGCATATTATATGCGTAATTACAGTGTATAATGCAATCACTTTGAATAAGTTCATAAACATATTCTAGACAATAGGAAGAGCTTAAATAGATTCTTGTGATCAGATGACTAAAAATGAGGGCACAATCGATCGAAGTGCTCTAATGTACCCAGAATCTGCGCAATCTGCAAATTATATGGATAATTACAGTAGATGATCCAATCATTTTGAATAAGTAAGTTCATAAACATATTTTAGACTGTATGACAATCTTAAATATAGATTATTGTGATCGAATGCCTTAAAATGAATGCCACAATATCTCGAAATGATCTAATATACACAGAATCTGCACATTATATGCGTAATTACACTTTATAATCCAATTATTTTGAGTGAGTTCATAAACATACTAGACTAAATAAAATAACTAACATGACTTTTATTTTCAAGAAAATAAATTATATTCTTTATTTAAAATTATATGTCGATCATTTATTTATCATTTATATATTCAAAATAAACGATAACACTAACGTTTATACCTGCTCATTTATTTATCATTTTGAATAAATAAGATATAAATTATATAATCAACCATATAAAGAACTCCAATATAAATTATTATGATCAAATGACGTCTAATAAATCATGAATCGCTTTTAAATGCTGAACTGAAGCTGCAAATAAGCTTTAGTTGCACAATATATGTTATTTTTCTTTATGTTAATTTTCATATAAAGTGCATAAATATATATTATTGTGATCAATTGATAAAGTGATGCTCCAAATAAGTTTTATTTGCAATCATATGCATATTTCTTGAAATATAATACAATATTTTCAATAAGCAGAATCTGAATTATATTCTAGACCATGTCAACTACTCAAATATAGATTATCATCATCAATTTTTTTTTTGATAAAAGCAATCAAAAGATTTGATCGCCTGCTTTCATTAAAGCAAGGTTTTTAGTACAGTACAAGAAAAGTAAAGAAGTAAAACCAACTCCAAACTGAGTTTGGCCTGGACAGAACACACCTCTGTCCTGGTGAAAGCAACCAAAAGTCAACAACAAATAAAACTAAACAAAGAAGAAAACTACAGAAAAAGAAGTCCAAATATAAGACTGTCAATCAGTCCAAGATTATCATCATCAATTGATGTCGAGGGAATCAAGAATCACTGAATATGTTCAAGTGAAGCTTTAAATAAGCTTAATTTGCACATAATATGCATATTTTCTTAAGTATAATAAAATATTTTAAAGAAAGTGAATAAATATAGATTATTATTATCAAATGACATCGTATGAATCAAGAATTATACAAAATGCTAGCCATATGCTCCGAATATTTTTCTTTTGCATATTATATGGATAATTCTTCATTTATGACACAAATTTTTGAATAAATAGGATATGAATTATATTCTGTGCCATGTTTAGTGCAATATTTTGAATAACTAGGATCTGAATTATATTCTAGATTTCTGGGCCATCAAGAGCTTAAATATAGTTATTGTGATCAGTTCACGTCAAATGAATCAAGAATCGTTTAAAATGCTTGACAAAAGCTCTAAATAAGCTTCATTAGAACATATGCATATATCACTATGTATAACACAATATTTTTAATAAGTGAGTTTTAAATTTCATTCTCGACCATAGAAGGTGCTTACATTTAGATTATTGTGATAAATTGACGTCGAATAAATAAAGTATATCTTAAAATACTCAACTCATGTTTTTAATAAGCTAAATTTTTACAAAATTTATTAATATTTCTTTATCTAAAACACAATATTTTGAATAAGATACAAACTAGATTATAGACCATATAAAAAGCTCAAACATCAATTATTGTGATTAAATGATGTCTTATGAATCAAGAATCTGTTTAAATCCAGAAATGAAGTTCCAAATAGGCTTCAGTTGCACTTTTTAGTTATTTCTTTTTGTGTAACGCAATATTTTGAGTATGTGCATATTTCTAGACCCTATAAAAGTACTTGAATATAGATAATTGTGATCAATTGACGTCGAATGAATCAAGAATCTCCTAAAATTCTCAAGTGAAGCTCCAATTAAGCTTTATTTGCGCATCATTTGCATATTTCTTTATGTATAATGCAATATTTTGAATAAGTACGATCTGAATTATATTCTAAACCATATAAATGTTTAAATAAAGATTATGGTGATCAATAGACATTAAATTAATCAGCTGAAGCTCCAAATAAGTTTCATTTGCATATAATATGCTTATGTCATTAATTATAACGAAATTTTTTAATTAATATGTGAATTATTTTCTAGACCTATAAAAAACTTAAATATAGGTTATTGTGATAAGTTGACGTTGAAGTAATCAAGTATATCTTAAAATATTCAACTGATGTTTTAAATAAATTTTATGCACATTATATGAATATTTATTTATGCATAACATAATATTCTGAATAAATCTAATCTGAATTATATTCTATACCTTATAGAAAAACTTCAATATAGATTGCTGTGACCAAATAACATCAGATGAACCGAGAATCTCATAAAATTTTCAACAGAAGCTCTAGTCATTTGCACATTATATGCATATTTCTTCATGTTTAATGCAATATTTTGAATAAGTAGTATCTGAATTATATTCTAGGTCATATCAAGAGCTTAAATGTAGATTATTGTGATTAATTGACGTCAAATAAATAAGAACTCGTATAAAATACTCAAGTGAAGCTCCAAATATGCTAAATTTGGACATTATATGCATATTCCTTTATTTATAAGGCACTATTTCATATAAGTTTAATTGAAATTATATTCTAAATCATATAAGGAGCTTAAATATAGATTATTGTGATCAAATTACGTCGAATTAATCGTGAATCACTTTTAAATGCTGATCAGAGGCTTCAAATTAGCTTCATCCATATATTTCGAATAAGTAAGTTCTCCAATATATTCTAGACCATATAAAGTGCCTAAGTATAGAATTTTGTGATTAATTGACATCGAAGAAATCAAGAATCGCCTAAAATGCTCAATGTAGCTCCAAATACACATCATACGAACATTTCTTTATATTATATGCAATATTTTAATTAAATTAGAACTGAATTACATTCTAGACAATATAAAGTGCTTAAATATAGAATTTTGTTATCAAATGACGTCGGACGAATGCAGAATCACATAAAATGATTAACACATGTTCCAAATAATCTACTTTTGCACATTATATGCATATTTTTTTATGTATGACACAATATTTTGAATAAGTAGGGTATGAATTATTTTCTAGATCATATAAAGAGCTCGAGGCTTCTGAAGAGATTTAATATAGATTATTGTGATTAAATAACGTCGGATGAATCAAGAACCACACAAAATGCTCAACCAAAGCTCCAGAAAAGCTTCATTTGCACATTATATGAATATTTCTTCATGTTTTATGCAATATTTAGAATAAATAGGATCTGAATTATATTCTAGACCATAAAAGATGCTTAAATAAAGATTGTTGTTATCAATTGATGTCGAATGAATCAAGAATCGCTTAAAATTCTCAACTGAAGCTCCATACAAGCTTCATTTACATATTACAGGCTTTTCTCGTTATGTATAACGCCATATTTTTTATTAATTAATATCTGAACTGTATTTTAGACCATATTAAAAGCTTAAATACAGATTATTATGTTAAATAGACATCAAATGAATTAAGTATAGTTTGAAATACCCAACTGATGTTTTAAATAAACTTTATTTGCACATTTATGAAAATTTCTTCGTGTTAACACAATATTTTCAACAAGTAAGATCTGAATAATATTCTAGACTCTATAAGAAACTCAAATATAGATTTTTGTGATCAAATGATGTCAAATTAATCGTGAATCGCTTTTAAATGCTAATCAGAAGCTCCAAATTATCTTCATTTGTACATTATATGTATATTTCTGGTTGGGTAACGAAATATTATTTAAAAGTTAGTTCTAAACTATATTCTATACCATATAAAGTAATTAAATATAGATTATTGTGATTAATTGACGTCCTAGAATTCAAGAATCGCCTAAAATGCTCAATGAATCTCGAACTAACCTTAATTTGCACATTATATGCATATTTTTTTTAATGTAATATGCAATATTTTAATAAGTTAGATCTGAATTACATTCTAGACAATATTAAGTGCTTAATTATAGAATTTTGTTATCAAGAAGTCGGACGAATCTAGAATCACATAAAATCCTCAAAACATGCTCCAAATAATCTTCTTTTGCACAATATATGCACATTTGTTTATATATGACGAAATATTTTGAATAGGCAGGATATGATTTATATTCTAGACCCTATAAAGAGTTTTAATGTAGATTATTGTCAGGTCTAATGAATCAAGAACCACACAAAATGCTCAACAAAAGCTCCAGAAAAGCTTCATTTGCACATTATATGCATCTTTTTTCATGTTTAATGAAATATTTTGAATAACTAGGATCAGAATAATATTTTAGACCATATAACATGCTTAAGTAAAGATTATTGTTATCTATTGATGCCAAACGAATCAAGAATCGCTGAAAATTCTCAACTGAAGCTCCATACAAGCTTTATTTGGATATTATAGGCTTATTTCTTTATGTATAAAGCAAAATTTTTATTAATTAAGATCTGAATTGTATTTTAGATCATATTATGATAAATAGACATCAAACGAATTAAATATAGCTTAAAATATCCAACTGCTGATTTAAATTAGTTTTATATGCACATTTATGAAAATTTCTTTGTGTATAACACAATATTTTCAACAATTAAGATCCGAGTTATATTCTACTAGACCATATAACGACCTCAACTATAGATTATTATGATTAAATGACGTCAAATTAATCATGAATCGCTTTTAAATGCTGAACAGAGGCTCCAAATTAGCTTCATCTGCACATTATATGCATAATTTCCTGTTCTGTAACGCAATATTTCGAATAAGTAAGTTCTAGAATATATTCTAGACCATATAAAGTGCTTAAATATAGATTTTTGTGATTATTTGATGTTGAAAAGAATCGATAATCGCCTAAAATGCTTAATGAAGCTCCAAATAAGCTAAATTTTCACATTATATGAATTTTTTATCATATAATGTGGAATATTTAAAAACTTTAGATCTGAATTACATTCTACACAATCTAAGGTGCTTAAATATAGAATGTTATTATCAAATAATGTCAGACGAATCCAGAATCACATAAAATGCTCAACGCATGCTCCAAATAATCTTCTTTTGCAATATTCATATTTCTGTATGTATGACACAATATTTTGAATAGGTACGATATGAATTATATTCTAGAGCATACAAAGAGCTTTAATATAGATTATTGTGATTAAATAACGTCAGATGAATCAAGAACCACACAAAATGCTCAACTTAAGCTCCAGAAGTTTCATTTGCACATTATATGCATATTTCTTCATATTTAACGCAATATTTTGAATAAGTAAGATCTGAATTATATTTTATATATAAAAAAAAGTGCATAATATAGACTATTGTGATAGATTGATTTCGAATGAAACAATAATCGCTTAAAATACTTAATTAACACTCTAAATAAGCTTCTTTTTCTGGATTATATGAATATTTCTTATCCTATAGTGCAATATTTTGAATAACTTAGATCTAAATTTTTTTATAGACCTTATAAAGAGCTTTAATAAGGATTATTGTTATCAATTTGACGTCGAATAAATCAAGAATCGCTTAAAATGCTCAACTGAAATTCCAAACAAGCTTCATTTGCATATTATAGGCTTATTTTTTTTATTTATAACGCCATATTTTTATTAATAAAGATCTGAATTGTATGTTAGACCATATCAAGAGCTTAAATATAGAATATTATGTTAAATATAGACTTTGAATGAATTAAGTATAGTTTAACATACCCATCTGATGTTTTAAACAAGCTTTATTTGCACATTTTTGAATTTTTTTTGTGTATGACACAATGTTTTCAACAAATAAGATGTGAATTATATTTTAGACCGTATAAGGGCTCAAATATAGAGATTATTATGATCAAATTGCGTCAAATTAATCGTGAATCACTTTTAGATGCCATACAAAAGCTCTAAATTAGCTTCATCTGCATATTATATGCATATTTATTGTTGCATAACGCAATATTTTTAACATGTAAGTTATAAATTATATTTTAGACCATATAAAGTGCTTAAATATAAATTATTGGGATTAATTGACATCGAAGGAAACAAGAATCGTCTAAAATGCTCAATAAAGCTCCAAATAACCTTAATTTGCTCATTGCATGCATATTTCATTACGTATTATGCAATATTTTAATAAGTTAGATCTGAATTACGTTATAGACAATATGAAGTTATTAAATAATGATTTTTATTACCAAATGAATTACATGCTCTGAATAATCTTCTATTGCACATTATATGCATATTTTTATGTATGACGTAATATGTTGAATAGATATGATATGAATTATTTTCTAGACCATATTTTCTAGACCATATAAAGAGCTTTAATATAGATTATTGTAACTAAATAACATTTGATGAATCAAGAACCAAGAGCCTATTCTCAGATGAACTGCCGCTTATATTGTTCTGTTCTTCTTCGTATATAATTTTATGCAGAGCATGATATTTATGTATATAAATCATAAAAAGATATAAATAAAATAAAATTATTATAAACTCATATAACGAGCGAAGCTCGATGTGCCCATCTAGTTTACGTATAAAGAATGGAGGATATAATGTCCCCATATTTTTTCCAGTAAAATAAAATTTATTTTATGTAGTAAGTGTTATGCATTTAATTTTGTTGAGAAAATACATATTTGGAACTCATAAAAGTATGCTCATTTTAATATTGACTTTCATTATTTACAGATCATATATGTAATGTATAATTATAATAATAATATCAACATTTGAAAAAAAAAATGATTTTACCGACCTCTGTTGAAAATTTTTCGATGTCTATCAAATTTGGGATTTAGCTCATGAATGATTTTGGTAGAGGTACATTATCAGACATTCGATTTAATAATCGGACGGCAAAATAATTCATAAATTATGGGTCCAACAAGAAATTATACTTGCGCTCTCCAAAGAGAAGTTTCAAGTAATGGATGGGTTTGAAAATGAATCTCCATCAAATTAGAATATTCTTATATAATGACCACATAGAACATTCATGATGACGTATAATAGAATATGTAAATCTGTGAGAACACATTCGTGAATTTGTAAACTATGATTAAAGCCTCTCTAGCTAGTGTTACTGTGTGTGTGTGTGTGTTTTTTTTTTTTCTTTGAAGAAAATTCGGGGTCATCAATAGTGTTACTTTGTTATTGAACTTACAACTATAACACGTGTCCCTGTAATTTAAAATTGACTAATAACATTAGTTAAAATGTGCATAGTTACCTCTTTCTAAGCAAAAATTAGGTTATTCCCTCATGAAATTTATAATATCGGGAATTGCAATTGGAGTAAATCTATCATTAGTTCATGTAATTATTTTTTACCGATATTGCATAATTGAATTAGATTTAGAGGGAAAAAGAACGAATAACCTTAGCATTAATTAATATAGTTCTTTCACCAAACATTTCCCCATTTGAATTGCATTTAGAAAAAAAATAAATAAAAAGAAGCATATGAGATGTAGACTTATTTTGTCTTGTTAATTGTTACGTTTCACTTGCTTTAAATTGATTTTATCTTAATTACTTTATCTTTTTCATTTTTAAGATCATTTGTACTCTTATTGATGTTTTGGTTTTTAAAATAATATTAGTACCTCATGACAATTTCAATACAATCTGAATATTCTTTTTATTATTTTTTGTAATTTTTTATAACATTAATAATTCCTACATTGTTATTAAAACAAATCTACATATATGGAATTCACAAAATAGCAAATATTTGTGCGTGGGTTGCACTAGACACATGAATTGATCAAATTTATTGGTTATGCACGTCCCATGCGTTAGAGACAACTTAAAATTGACCTTCTCCGGTGGAACTCGAAGCTACTTTGGCAATTTATTTTGAGTTGTAATAATTTTAGAGCTAATTACTAGTTCATAATCAACCAAATGATTTTTGTTAAATTTTTGTGAAAAAAGAAAACAAACTCAACAATCATATATTTTCACTCATTTTGTTGATCTCCTCCAATGACTTATCAAATATTTTATTTTATATATGTTATTACTTTCTTTGGAATTATTATTAAGCTCAACTTTCTCAAGACAAATATATTAAATGTACGTTTCTATCACTTTATTTTTGAATAGATTAGATGAGGCTCTCACATGAATCCACATTTCAGCCATGCTTAAACCATGAATGCGTTTTTTTTTTTCTTTTTTCTTTTTTTTTTTCGTTTCATTAGTTTGCATTGTCCTGTTTTTAATACAATATGAGATGGAACTAAGAAAGTTCTGTTTCATGTGAGATGCAACCATTGATATCATGTTTCTCATATGTTCCGTCTTACTAACATGCGAGATGCAACCATGAATATCATGTTTCTCATATGTCCCCTCCTACTGACATACAAATACAATGTGAGGCCATGGGGTCATTCTTCTCATCTCTGTATAGTATTTCTAACTCGCCACACGTATGTTAATCCAAACTGCTCCAGAGAATCGGTCTCTGAGCAAATAAATATAGGTCAATGATTATGCAGATGCTCGGTGCAAAATATAAATATTAATATTGTACAAGTAACTTCTCGTTTATAAATTTTATTTAATTATAGTTGTTACAATGCAAAAAAATAATGCACGACTGGTCACGGGGAACTCACACCTTGGAAGCATACTTCTCATTTCTCATTTTCTTTACCATTTTTAGGGTCAAAAAAGAGTATCGCATTCACTTATTCTGGTAACTCAAACGCAATGATGTTATGCTGTGCAAGTTTATAGTAACGGGCTCTACAACTAGTCAACTACATGACTATTGCTAAAGCATTCTCAAAATACTGCAATACGAACATCAAATAAATCATGCATCAATGACAGATTGACTGGAAGATTGTAACAGAAAAATATTCACAAAATTTACCTTTTAAAATGTTTAAATAACATTCTTTTTCGCAATGCATTCAACATGTTCGTCATATCAAGAATTTATAGAAAATTAAGTTTTACTTATATTTTGGAATTTTTTGTTACTATTTTCTAAAATTTTCGAAAGAATATCCTAAATTAGTTAAAAAAAAGGTAAAATATTGGCATAACAAAATATCAATCTTTCAAAAACCTAAAATATAATTTTTAAATAATAAAATTCCATATGAGAATACATTAGCCGTTTTGGTGTTTGGACAAACCGTTCAAAATAAAATTTAATACACAACTACACAAGTACAGAGTGTAGTGTAGCCCAGCCCTACCGCTTTATTGCGGGTAGCTAGCTGATTGCCTGATTCAAAAAGAGCCCGTTAAAAAGTGTAGGGTCGGCCTATTTGTTGAACTAATAAATTTATCAAAACACTGTCATGTGCTAATTAAATTTAACTAGTAATAACTTAAATTTCTTCTCAAAAAAAAATTTACTTGTAATAACTTAAATGTAAAGAGCTACATCCTTCTAAGCAAATATTACGGTATATGTTTCTCATGCAATTTACAATTTATCGTGAATGGCAATCGAAAAAGCTTTAACATTAACATATTGTTTCGTATATTTCGCAACTGAAGATTTCGGGGAAAATACAATAAAAATCTTTAAACTTTAATGAATATAATTTGTTCGATTACCTGCATTCCGTAATTGAAAGTCTATTTAGAAAAATAGAATAAACCTTTTGGAATATGAGATTTAGACTGGTTTATATTTACTTTTACTTGGTTTCCATATATTATTATTTTAATTACCTTTTCATTATTGAAACCATAGTAGTTCTTCATGATAATTTGAATTCGATATGAAACCTTTTATTAACTCATTACTGTAGTTTTTTTTAATGAGTCCCAACAATTAATATTTAAAAAATTATATTCACAAAATTCTATCTTTTGAATATCACAGCTGTATAGCTAGATTTTATTTGCTTCATATCCGTGACTTTGTAACAGTGCCGATACGCAAAATCTATACGCATTAATATCTCCATCTGCACGGCAGATACATGAATTTCAGCCTTTTTCAACTAGTTAATAGTCTCTTCGATTCCACCATTTATTACTACTATAAAAAAAAAATTGTCACGCAATTCTAACAGATAATCTACAAGAAATATTTTTATTAATTGTTTCAGTCTAATCAATTAATTAATCATCCAAAATTTCCCTGCTTCGCCATTGTAATATACTATCTAAAAATCCCTTTATAATTTTCCTTGGAATGAAGCTCGTTAACCAAAAACAATTAATTGGACCGAGCCATTGAGGTGGGCCTAATCAACGATCGCAAAAGCAACCAATAGGAAGGGTTGCCATCGTAAACCTTTTGGATAAGAAGAATATTCCCGTAGAATGCCCCGTCCTTTAATTGTTTAAAGGCTTTGAGCCTTTCTTTACTGGCGCAGAGTTTGGATTTCCTACGACTTCAGCAAGTAGCAATCGGTATAGTAGGACATTGTTTTAGCTCGAGATCTGCAATCTTCTTGGAAATCAGTAAATGGCAGTGACAATTCATAATTCGGAAATATATTAGTGAAATCTATCATCGTCATTTGGTTATAAGAGAATATGATTAAAAAAATAGGTCTTTGTTCTTATATGGGAGATAATATTAGAATATTGATATTTTATAAAATAAATTAAATAATTGTAATCTTCTTAGACAAATATGGGATGAATAGTGTGTTGCTCGTTTAATTTGTTATAAACTTAAGAATAATTTGGATAGATACTGAGGAGAAATAACAAAGATATATCAATGAGTGATGAAATTAGCTTCATGGAATTCTCCAAAACATAATTTTGATCTCATGTGAAATAAATTTTTTTTTCGTACATTTATCCAAATAAAAATGAAGGGATCACGCTTTTATTCTTTTTGGACCACTCATGTTATAGCATTCGAAAGATAATGGTAGATTCATACAAAACATAAACTTCATTTCACACTCTACAGAAAATGATTTAGTGATACTTTCAAATTTATCATATGTGATAAAACTTTTTAGTAAAAATCAACGAGATTATTTTAATTTCACACAGATTATTTTACTTTCAAATTCTACTTGCCAATTTTTTTTTACAAATTAATTAAAAATAAATTTATGTATACTCAAATGGTAAATCAACATTGATTTGTGTTTTTTCGAGCGAGTGAAAAATTTGAGGCATTTCTCTCGGATACTCAATTTAGGTATAAAATTTTTCTAGAATTTCACCGAAGTAGAATCCAAATTAAGTAAAACATAATATTTTTCTTAAAACATGCTGCAATTTTAAAATATTTTAGAATATTGTTATTCCAAAATAAGGTAACGTGACTTGTGTAAAGCTTGAACTAATAGTCCGTTCATTCCAAAATTATAGCTAAGGTTAAATTCAAAATTTTTATTCTTATTTGCGAGGTTGCACGATGCTACAATTTATAGTAACCAACTGTGATTCTGAAGTCACAACAAGACATAGATCAAGTTTCTATTTGAGTTTTGAATGAGGTTTTTTTTTTTATTATTTTTTTTGCAGTTTATCAAATTTCAGAGCGTGGCGCATTGGCGATTGAAAATCCTACACACACCAAAATTTTTTTTTTTTTAAGATTGTTTAACTCTCTTTTTATTATGAACGTTTAACTCACTAATATGATGGTCTCATCTCATATAAAAGCAGAAAAGCAATTAGCAAATAAATTTTCTTCATTGCAATCAGCTTGTTGTTTATTTCTATAATTAGTTTGATAAAAATGTCAGTATTTAGGACGTCAGAATACTTGGAATATTGCCTTCAAGTATTTTTGGAAAATAAAGAAAAATGGATTGGGGGAATCTCTTGGGTGCATTTTGGATATGCGAAGAAATTTCCCGTTTAAAAATCGTCGGATTAGTGGCACGCAACTGAGTCACTAGAACTTTCTTTTCGCTTGAATTAGCAACCCGTCACCCGATATTGAAACCACGTCGAAAACAACACGTGTTAACTTTATATTGGCTTACTCTCACCACGCTGGCAAAAATAATACACGTAAGATAAAATTAGATTTTATAATGGACTAGGTTCATTAATCATGATAGACCAAGAACCCACTCGACCGTTAAAATATCCAATAATTAGAAGCTCAAAGCCTCAAACTCCAAACAGTGTTCAGTGTTAATGTAGACCGCGCGCATTCAAATTTGGAGAGCCACAGGGTCGCTCCTCTTCCCTTTCTCTATCCAAACTGGGAACGAGCCTGTAGTTTAGAAAAATAAAATGCAGATGCTCCATGACCATGACATTAAGAATAATTTAATTAGTAGTTTCTCCGTGGACCCCACATATCAGTGACATGATATAGTCTACGAGATGTGAACCGAGTTCAACCAAAATACTGAAAATGATATAGTCTTACCCACCGGTGAAAATAGACACTTGTTATATATAGCTCCCATTTGGCTTGACCTTTCCTCAGATTGAGAGAAGAAGAGAGGCACAAATCAGACACAGACATGGCGATCTGCACGAGCTCGGCGCGTGCTCTCGCAGCCATTGCAGCTTTGGCGCTTTCTCTAACCCTAGTCGTAGCTACCGAGGTCTACTTCCAGGAGAAATTCGATGGTAATGTTGCATTTCTACCTTCCTTCCATCTTCTCGTTTCAGATCGTGTGAAATTGGAAATTTTTTGAGATGTTATCGGTGCAGATTCAGTAAGGAATAGTTGATCTGTACCTAAATTCTTGCATTTTTAGATTTGATCGGCAATGGCTATTGTTTTAGTGTACTGTTAGGGTCGGGGTTTTGTCTGATCTGTTCAAAAATATATTCAGCATTTCGATCTGTATTAGTTTTTCGTAAATTGAGATTTCTTACTTTCTCATTGGATTCGTTCGTGATTCTAGCAGATCTGATCAGTTAGGATTCTAGACTGATGTTGACTTCCTTGTTTTTGGATTATGATAAAATTTGAAAGGAAATTTAATCTCAATTTTATTTGATGTTTGTAGATAGAAACTTGAAATGATAATCTTAATAAGTGACAATTTGTACATGTGATAGTTTTCTTAATCAGGATTATATTAAATTTTCTTCATCTGATTAATCATGGTAGAACATTTGTCTTCGTCAGAACTTGTTGGGGAATGTTTTCAGTTTTTCCTCAATTTGTGATTCATCATTCAGAACTTACTGGTTTCTAGCTGTTATGCATCATTTTGATAATGTATATTAGTTGTAATAGCATTTCGTCCTAGGGTTTAGGGTTTATGCAATTAGTTATTCATTATTGTCAGGTTGATTTGTTTTGGTTCTCATTATGCGCTGATTGTGTTTAGTCATTGAGTAGGCAGTTGAACTATTGCTGTCTTTTTGAATCCTGATCTAGGTAATCTGGTCGATTCATTAACAAATTGGATCTGTGACATGTACTGTTTACTGAGCCAGTTGGCTTTTATTTCACTTATTAAATTAGTAAGTCAATCAGAAATCTAAAAGCTTGTCAAAATCAAAATGTGTATCAATTTCATCAGACAAATTATTTTAAACATATTATCGTGAGGATTTTCTGCAGTTCTAATGATGTTTTCTGTTTTTATCAGATGGCTGGGAGACAAGATGGGTTCAATCAGAATGGAAAAAAGATGAGAACATGGCCGGTGAATGGAACCACACTTCTGGAAAGTGGAATGGAGATGCTGAGGATAAAGGTACATTCATTCACACTTCTATAATTGTGTGGGGTGTACAGGGTATAGCAGTATAGGATATAGACTAGCTGGCAAATGAATAAACAAACGAAAGTTGTTACCAGTAATACCTGCTATGCTCTATAATTGTGTGAGGTGTACAGTATAGCAGTATAGGAAATAGGCTAGCTAGTAAATGAATAAACAGATAAAAATTACTGGCTTCTACAACTCACAATACACTCTATATAGTCACTGATATGAATTTGACTTTCAGGAATTCAAACCTCCGAGGATTACAGATTCTACGCCATTTCAGCTGAGTTCCCTGAATTCACAAACAAGGAGAAGACTCTGGTTTTGCAATTCTCTGTGAAACACGAGCAGAAACTTGACTGTGGTGGTGGCTATGTGAAACTACTTAGCGGTGAAGTCGATCAGAAGAAATTTGGTGGTGACACCCCTTACAGGTAATGCTTTTATGTATGTGTAATATTTTAACATGCATTTTTTCTTCGGTAGTTATGGATTCTACTCATTATTATGGCATGGTGAATAAACTCAATTCCTATTATATTTGGGACTAAATAATACAAATATGTGCATACCCCTAACAGTTGAAAGGGACTCTAGATTGATAAAATTTAGTGTTGGTAACTTGGTATTATCATTATTCAGGTTAGCTCAAAAAATTAGATTGATTATTAGTCTAGTTCAATTGACCATTAGTTCCATAAATCTGAAATCCTCTTGGTACATTAGCTTTTACAGAATAATAACCCCTGGCAAACAGTAGAAAAATTTTGAGCATTAGATCTTTTACATTAGCTTTGATCTGTGAGTTGTGTGTTGTTAATTAGTTAATGTTATATCAGAAGAAAAATAGGGCCTATGACAGTTACTTGTACAATCAAAGTGTAATTAATAGATTAAATGGACTACTTTTGCAGCATTATGTTTGGGCCAGACATTTGTGGATACAGCACAAAGAAGGTTCATGCAATTTTCACGCGTGATGGCAAGAACCACCTTATTAAGAAGGAAGTACCATGTGAGACTGACCAGCTGACACATGTCTACACACTTATTGTGAAGCCTGATGCTACCTACTCCATCCTAATTGACAATGTCGAGAAGCAGACAGGAAGTATCTATGATGATTGGGACATTCTCCCTCCCAAGCAAATTAAGGATCCTGAGGCAAAGAAGGTTAGTACAAGTTGTTGGTTGTATATACAACTGTTAAAATATGGGAATTTATATCATTTCTGTGCTAATTGCAATTCAAACTGGAGTTTTGGTTGTAAGTTTTAACTGTAGGTTGTATATTCAATGAATAATCCATACTAAACTTTGTTATTGTTACAGCCTGAGGATTGGGATGATAAGGAGTACATTCCAGACCCTGAGGATAAGAAACCTGAGGTATTATTAATTAATATATTTTTTGTTGTTTAGAAGAATTTCAAGTTTAATTTATCAGAGCTAATCTGTAGAATTGTTGCATGAGTTATAGGGTTATGATGATATCCCAAAGGAAATCCCTGATCCTGATGCCAAGAAGGTAAACATTTCTCAAAGTTCTGTATTCTAAAATCATGAATCTCTGCTATTTTAGAAGCATCTTTTAATTCTGTATGATCCTTTCACATCTTATAGCCTGATGATTGGGATGATGAGGAAGATGGTGAGTGGACCGCACCAACCATTCCTAACCCTGAGTACAAGGGCCCATGGAAGCAAAAGGTTTCTTTCTGAACTAATACAGATGAACTATTGTGTATTTGCTATTTCTATATTCTTTTATTTCTCTTTATTTAGGGAAATATTTAGGATATGTGATAACACTTCCATATTCTTACAGAAAATCAAGAACCCCAACTACAAGGGCAAGTGGAAGGCTCCCTTGATTGACAACCCTGGTACTCAATTTGCCTCCACAACTTCATCATAATTGAAATAAATATCTCTTGCAATATAATATACAATTGTTACATAATATTATCATAAATATATAATAATTCTTGTGAGTAACTACTATAATTGTGAAAAAAAATGTTGTTAGATACTATACTTATGTACATGAAGAAAGACTAACAAACACAAGTAATGCCTTGCAGATTTCAAGGATGATCCTTACATCTATGCTTACTCTGGCTTGAAGTACATTGGCATTGAGCTTTGGCAGGTTGGTTTGAAATATTCTTTGTTCTTTTATGTTTGTTAAATGTTAAATAATACATGTGGTTTACATTCTGTCATTTTTTTTTTTTCAAAATTCAGGTGAAATCTGGAACCTTGTTCGACAATTTCTTGATATGTGATGACCCTGAGTATGCTTTGAAGTTTGCCGAGGAGACATGGGGCAAGAACAAGGATGTAAGTCTCTTTTGCTCCCTTGATTTGTTTAATTAAGTTAGGATTTCTAGCCTACACCAACTTGTTTGTGGCAAAAAGGCTTAATTGTTGTAGTAATAGTTGGATTTGTGGCAAGTAATTACTTACAACTAATTATTCTGTTTTTGCTTATTTTCTAGGCTGAAAAGGCTGCTTTTGAAGAGGCAGAGAAAAAGAAAGAAGAGGAGGTATTTACTTATTTTACCACTTCTCAAAAGGACTTCCTATTAAATAGTACAGGAATCTTTAACAGTAGATATTGTCTCATTGCTAAATTATCAGGAATCAAAGGATGATGATGACGATGATGCATCTGATGATGATGCTGATGACGATGCTTCTGACGATGAAAGCAGTTCTAAGACAGAATCTGTTGAGGAGGAGAAGGAAGCTGAGCATGTGAGTTAAACCTCAAACCTTTTTTTTTTTTTGTGAATTATCAGTCAAATTACTTTATAGAAATTGACAATTTAACATTATAAAAGATAACAAAAGCCTTTTGTCATATTAGCTGCATACTCCTTTCTCTTGTTTGTTTTAAAATGCTCATACTACCCTTCTGTACTTACTATTGGTGTGAATGAGGAAGGTTAGTATGGTTGTTTCAGAAATTAGAGGGTTATGAGAGCTGCATCCTTGATGCGAGATTCTTACAAGGAATTTCCTTTTGATACAATCTTTTTTTATAAGTTCATCAATTGAATGACTTAAATGTTTTTTTCTTATTTTGGCTTTTGACCAGGATGAGCTGTAAAGGTATTCAGAAGAGAAGAATGACTCAAAAGAGTTGATTTTTTTTTCCTCCTTGAGACATAAAGCTTTTTGCTAGTTTCTTTGTTCAAGACTCAATTTAGATTTATAGCTTTAGTCCATGCTGTTTCTTTTTTTAAGTTGTGACATTTAGAAATGTGATAAAAAATTGTGCTTTGTTGAGTATCTTGTTGTTCGGGATTATTTTGATCTCCATGATTACAAGATCTACTTCTCAATATTTCATGACGTGCTTGCGTTGGTCAAAAATACAATTATTGTTAGTAAAAAAAACAACCATCATCATGAATAATTGAATATGCATGTGAGTGTATGCTGTTTATGGGACGAATCTCGTATATTTATCACACAAGGAAAATTGACTGACTGCAAATGATTTTTATTTAAAAAGGATATTTCAAAATTCTATTGAATATTTTGTTCTAACCAATTAGTTATGGTCTTCCAAACTGGTCGATTCTTAAGATGCCAAAAATGAAAATATTATGGCTCAAAGTCACATGTGATCAGTTGAATTTATTTTCAATTATATCACAACCTTTTACGAAATTTAAGTAATAAGTAATATTACGAATAAAATTTAGACCATATTGATTCAAATAATTGGGTGACAGTGTGGTATGTTAGTGAACGTGAATTTATCATCCTGGACTCTAGCCTATCGACATATATGACCACGTAGCACCCTGGATGAAGACATGCATCATACTTCAACAAAGACTTATATAGACAATTAGAATTGTTGGTGGTTTTTTCAGCATTTTAAACTTAAGGATTTGCTCAAAATTGCTACAAAATAATACATGCTTGAATTGTTAGAGTAACATTGTTTGGAGAAAAGGTGGGAATACCACCACGGAAAATCAACCTTAAAAACGGAAGGCTAACTATATGGTGTATTACTTGGATCAATTGAGGAGAGGTAACGGACTGTTCAATTGACATTGTTCTCCTCAAATATTGGAGTCACATTTAGTATGGGTCCAATAGTCGAGGTTTATTGCGTTTTGTTATATATGTAAATAGGAAATTTCAAAAAAGTCCCGTTAATTTATAAGACGCATGTCATTAATTAATAATGTATGACAAGATTTTTTAATTATCAGGGATCTAATTATCCCGGGTTGAAATAAAATAAGGATTAATACTAGTACACTACTAATAAAATTTTACTCGCTGTCTAAACTAGAAGTGTATATTTTGTTTAATGTCCGATCAAATATAACCAAAGTTTCATAACATGACCAGCAAATGGTTTAATTTTCTAGTGCATTTAATAAACAAGAAAAATCAAATAATTTTTTTTCATATCACTAATTTCATAATGTGATAAGCATAAACTAATTTTTTTTACATGGCATAAAACACATTTTAATTAATTGTAATAGCATAAAACTAATGTTTATATTTTCATAGTGGCATAAAACTAATTTGTCATTTAGTGATGGCATTTTCCTAATTTTATTTTTTCCTAGTGGCATTAACATAATTAACCCTTTTTATATTTAAAATAGATTTGAAAATAACGAAAATAATTTACATCCAAAGTAAATAATGGAGTTTATTATATCCGATTTTGAAGTATAAGGGTTTTTCTTTTCGGATAGTAAAGATTAAGGAGGTTTTTGTCCAATTTTGTCTCATAAAAAATGTTTTCTAATATTACATCGAAAATTATAAAAAGGTCCATTAAAAAACATAATAAATAAAAATATATATATGTATGCTTATTTCTACAAAAATTTAAGACAATGAAATAATTTAGGTATTTAATTTTTAATGGAAATTAAAATCCATATTAATAATTAAAAATGATTTAAAAAATGTAATCGATCTATCGGCCACATAAAAGGGGGGAAAAAAAAAGAACATCATGTGTTGTATATTCTCAGTCGGGTCTTTATATATCCCTGCACCCGCCAGCACCGTTACTCAAAAACTTCATAACATTCAACATTGTCGCAACAGACCCTTCTCTCTCTCTCTCTCTCTCTCTCTCTCTCTCTCTCTCTACAAGCTCCAGTCTGATTCTCCCAGAATGCAATGGAGATGGATCATGGACAGCCCGAAGAACCAGGAAACGATCAAGACGGTCAAGATCAACTGCAAGATCTGGCAAGAAATGCAGTGGAGGAGGATCATCTGGCACTACCGTTGTATAACGAGCAAGGCATGGTGCTCTGTATCCCATGTTGCAAGAATGGTAGCAAGGTCAAATATCGGACTCTTAAATCCCTCGAAGCCCACAACAAAAGCAAGCACAAAGACCTCCCCAAGCAATGTGGGGATTGTAAGAACAAATTTCGTAGCGATCGTGACAAGAATGTCCACGATCAGCTACACCACCAGTAAGGTAATCTTGATTGATATTTTTGAATAATTTAAGTTTGCACATGTTTTAATTTTTCTTGTTGAGTAGAGACGAGGCGCTATGCTCAAAATTACTTCTTTATTATCACTAAAGCTATCGTTACAACCTCTACTTCTCAAATATTATACCTCCAAGATTACAACTCTTCTACTTAAATTTTTTTACACCTCCTAACTACTACACACTATATTCTTACAAGTGGACTTTGATTGTTTTGCTTTTTCTTGACTTGATGCTACAAGAGACCTAGTGCCCTATTTATACTACTCAAAAGTCGGTTAGTGATGATTCTAGATTTTACATTAGACATCTACATTTTATATATACTATACTAATGATTTCTAGACTAATCTTGGAGCAATCAAAGTCGGTTACGGCTTCAAGAAATTTCCAGATTTTCATTTTGGGCTTTATGGGCCAATGTTGCTCTTTAACACTCCCCCTCAACATTGAGCCCTTTGACTTCCGATTTTCTGACGATCCCGAGATATGTTCGCATTTCTTCAAACTTCTTTGTATTGAGACCTTTCGTGAAGATATCAGCAACTTGTTCTTCAGTCGGTGTCAACTCCATGTGAATCTCTCCTTGTAGAACTTTCTCTCTTATAAAGTGATAATGTACTTCTATATGCTTAGTTCTTGCATGGAACACCGGATTTTCTGCTAAACATACTGCTGACCTATTGTCACAATGAAGTGTTACTTGATCAACAGGTTGACGAAGATCCATTAGGAGTCGCACTAGCCACGTGCTCTCTTGTGCTGCCATAGCTGCTGCCCTGTATTCTGCTTCTGTCGTGGAGAGGGATACCGTAGGTTGCCTTTTGCTACACCAAGACACAGCTCCCGATCCTAGATTAAAGACGTACCCGGTTGTTGATCGTCTTGTGTCACAGTCTCCAGCATAGTCAGCATCGCAATAACCCGTCACTTGGCATTCTCCTCTACGATATAAGATGCCATAGTCTAAAGTACCTTTCACATATCGTAGTATTCTCTTGACTGCTTCTAGATGTGGCTTCTTTGGGTTTTGCATGTGACGACTTGCTACTCCGACTGCATAGGCTATGTCTGGTCGAGTAAGTGTCAAATAGATGAGGCTACCAACCAATTGTCGGTACATTCGAGTGTCTTCTAGATCCTTCCCTTCTCCAGCACGAAGCTTGAAGTTTGGCTCCATTGGTGTAGATAGTGGCTTGCACTCTAACATTCCAAATGTTTCTAGAAGATCCTTTGCATATTTGTGTTGACAAAGGAACATACCTTCTTTTGTCTTCTCAACTTCGAGCCCTAAAAAGTGCTTGAGTTCTCCAAGCTCTTTCATCTGAAACCGGACTGATAAGTTCTCCTTCGTTCGTCGAATTTCTTCTGTAAAGTCTCCGGTTAAGATGAGATCGTCCACGTACACCAAAACTATAGCGAGTTTGCCTCCGACTTCCTTGGTGAATAGGCTCGAATCTGATGTTGCCACCGTGTAGCCACTTTGTACGAGAAACTCTGCAATCTTCCCGTACCATGCTCTTGGAGCCTGTTTAAGACCGTACAATGCCTTCTTGAGCTTGCACACATACTCTGGATATGTCTTGCTCTCGAACCCTTGTGGTTGATTCATATAAATGGCTCGATCAAGCTCACCGTGTAGGAAGGCATTCTTCACGTCCATTTGCCAAAGTTTCCATCCTTTGCTTGCAGCTAGAGCTAGCAGAACACGTACCGTTGTTAACTTTGCTACTGGACTAAATGTCTCATCGTAGTCTAGTCCATACTGCTGCGAGAATCCTCGTGCGACTAATCGCGCCTTGTATCTCTCGATTGATCCGTCTGCTCGGGTCTTCACCTTATATACCCATTTGCACGAGATTGGCTTCACTCCTTTAGGCTTAGGCACCAACTCCCATGTTTGGTTTTGCCTCAAAGCCATCATCTCCTCCTCCATAGCTTTCCGCCATTTGTCATTCTTAGCCGCTTCTTCATAGGACGTTGGCTCGACATTCTCAGTAACTGCGGCATTCGCGTACTTCGGATTTGGACGTCTTTGTCGAGACGATCTCCGAAGTGGTGGAGGAATTTCTTCAATCTCTTCTGGCAGTTGCGGAGTCGCATCTTCGACTTCTTCGTGCACTCCTGTCTGCCACGGACTCTTGGACTTTGAAGGAGTTAAGCTCTTGTCGCCGTCACCTTGGATCTGATGATCATCTCGTGCTACGTCTCTCGCCATCTCTTCAATCTCCGCCTCTATATCTTTTCCTTCATACGGGATCTCATCTTTTGATGGCCACCATGACGAGGCTTCATCAAAGACTACATTCCTTGAGGTGTAAATGCGCCCGTTTGTAGGATCACAACATCTCCAGCCCTTTCTTTCATCGTCGTAGCCGACGAAGATGCATCGTACCGCCTTCTTGTCGAACTTAGTTCGAAGATGATCAGGCACGAACACATAGCACACACAACCAAAAACTTTAAAATGTCTCACCGTGGGCTTGATCTTCCAAAGCTTCTGGAATGGTGACATAAAACCCATCTTCTCTTGAGGTAGACGGTTGATGATGTGTGCCGCCGTCTTCATGCACTCGGCCCAAAATCTTCCTGGCACATTCTTGGCGTGTATCATGCTTCGACACGTTTCAGCTATGTGTCGATTCTTCCTTTCTGCTACGCCATTTTGCTGTGGGGTGTTGGGACAGGTTAACTGTCGTCGGATCTTGTGCTTCTTTAGGTAGGCGTCAAACTCGTGTGATACATATTCTCTTCCATTATCAGTACGAAGACACCGTACCTTTTTGTTGAGCTCACTTTCCACCTTCTCTTTGAACTCTTTGAACTTGGAAAGTGTCTCGGATTTTTCTTTCATAAAGTACACCCACACGTACCTCGAGAAGTCGTCGATAAATGTCACCATGTACTTTGAACCGCTTATAGATGTTTGCTTGATTGGCCCAAAGACATCTGAGTGGACTAGCTCCAAGGGCTCCTTAGCTCTAAATTTCGATTGTTGGTAAGGAAGTTGATGTGCCTTACCAAATTGACACCCCGCACATACTATGTCGGTGCGTACCTCCACGTCTGATAAACCCTTGACCATCGACTTTTCGACCATGAGCTTCAGCTTGTGATAGCTCACATGCCCCAGTCGTGCGTGCCAGAGATCAGATGTCTCGTTCTTCCGAGTCTTGTCTACGTAGGCCGACTCCGCCGACATCACGTATATCGACTCCATTCTTCGGCCCTCCATGATTGGTGTGCCTGACGCCTTTATGTTGCGGTACACCCTAACATCTTGCGGTCCGAACAACACATAGTTGCCTTGTGCGGTCAATTGTGAAACCGACAGAAGATTCTTCTTCATGCCGGGAACGTGGTAGACTCGTTGCAACTCTATCTGCTCGGGATTGAAGCGAGAAGGAATTGTTGTCTTACCGATATAAGCGATCGGCAACTTGGAGTTGTTGGCGGTTACAATCACCTGCCTTCCATTATACTTCTCCAAGTCTTCAAGCTTCTTGATGTCACCGGTCATGTGGTTTGAGCAACCGGAGTCGACAATCCAGTCACTCTCGTAGTTGATTCGCTCTGACTTGGTCACCGCAGTCAGTGCGACCTCCGTCTTCTCTTCTTGCTCCTCCTTCGCTTCAATAGTCGCAACTGCACAGGCAGCTTCGACATCCCAATCGTCTTCACTGCTGCTTTCATGGTTCTTGCCATGTCGACTCTCTTTTGATGTTGCCACGTTCCCCTGAACCTTCTTCTTGGACCGGCAATCTCGAGCATAATGTCCTCTTTTGCCACAGTTGTAGCATTTATCGTCTCGGTCCTCGGGCTGGCGGCTGTTGTTTCTTTGATTGCGAGCTCCCCCTGAAGAGTTACCCTTCTCCTTCGGCCTTCCTTGTTGATTTGGCCTATGATTGGGTCTGCTTTTCGACTCCTTGTCGGATCGACCCTTCCTGCGGCTACTGAATAGCGCCTCTTCTTCTTGCTGTGGCGAGACTCCGGCTATTTGCCTTGCTAGAGCCTCTTGGTTTGCGAGCAGATTCTCAAGCTCCAATAAGGTTGGCTGAGTTGGCCATCCTCGGATTGCCGCTATGAACCCGCTATACTCGGGCTTAAGACCGTGGATGATGATCCTCCGCATGCGTTGCTCGCTAATTTTCTCTTCAGGATCGAGTTGTGCAATCTCATTGCATAACGACTTCACTTTCGTGAAGTATTGATTGATCGTCATGCTTCCTTGTGAGATTGTCATGAGCTCGCTTTCGAGTAGTTGGAGGCGGGCATCATTTTTCTTGGAGAACAACGTTGCCAGAGTGTCCCATGCGACCTTAGGTGTGGCCGCATCTCGTATGTACACAAGCAACTCTTCTTCTATGGTCGTCTTGAGTACATACATGGCCTTCCCGACCTTGATTTTCCATTTCCGTAGAGCTTCGGTTTCTTTCGATTTCTCTACGGATGGGGTTCTTCTTCCGGTCGAGGTTGGAGTTTGATTTGGGTCTGGGTCACCTACTGGTATCGTGGTCTCTACAACCTCCGGCGGAGTTGTCTCAGATCCGCCGACTACCTCCCATAGGTCTTGACCTTGTAGGTAGGACTCTATGCAGGTTCTCCAATTTGTATAATTGGTGTTATTTAACTTTTTAAGACCACTAGTCGTACCTGCGAAATCCATGGCTTCGGCTAGGTTGACGACGTCTAGCAAGCCTCTTCTAGGAATCGCAACTCCCGACACTATGCGTGACCTTCACGACAAACCCGACCGATCCTCCGACAGCACTGGCTCGTACCGGCTTTGATACCAGATTGTTGAGTAGAGACGAGGCGCTATGCTCAAAATTACTTCTTTATTATCACTAAAGCTATCGTTACAACCTCTACTTCTCAAATATTATACCTCCAAGATTACAACTCTTCTACTTAAATTTTTTTACACCTCCTAACTACTACACACTATATTCTTACAAGTGGACTTTGATTGTTTTGCTTTTTCTTGACTTGATGCTACAAGAGACCTAGTGCCCTATTTATACTACTCAAAAGTCGGTTAGTGATGATTCTAGATTTTACATTAGACATCTACATTTTATATATACTATACTAATGATTTCTAGACTAATCTTGGAGCAATCAAAGTCGGTTACGGCTTCAAGAAATTTCCAGATTTTCATTTTGGGCTTTATGGGCCAATGTTGCTCTTTAACATTTCTGACTCGTTTATTTCCAGCTGGAGGCAGTCATGCCGCAAGATCCATCGCCACCTCAGCCGTTTGTCCTTCTCAGCACCACGCTCTTGTCCCTCGGTAAAACCATGTGTCTCTCATTAGATTCTCAAAGTTCTTGGATTCAGTCACCGAGCACACCTCTATGCCCTTTGAGGGACTGCATGGTACCGGAGTTCTTCCCTCCCCATCTCCTCTCAACCCCCGTTTCTTGGAAGCTCGACTTGTTTTCTCCCGGCTGCATCTTCTTGAAAAGACCCATTATCCTCTTCACCCCTTCAGTAAGACCTTCACTCTGTTCTTCTCTTCAGCGGCCTATCACATCTCTATGCCCTTTGTGGGACCGCAAGCTGCCAGACTTCTTCTCTCCCCGTGTCCTCCCTTCTCCCATCTCTTGGAAGGTCCCCTCTTCCTTCAGCCGACAGTGTCCACCGACCCGAACCTCCAACTCAGTTCACAACTCTTCGAGCCTTGAACCCGTGCTCTCCCCCAGTGGCTCATCTTTCACATGCCTTATGCAATCGCCTACCGATGTACCCCACTTGCTTACTGGTTCTAAGGTGCCTCTGGTGCTAGAAGATGTAATCAGAAAATTACAAAAGAACGGGTACGGGTGTGTAGCCCTGGTGGTGTGGGTCAAGTTCTCTCAATTTTTCTCTATGATGGTCCTTGCACTGTCCCGTTATGCGATCTTCACTGGGCCCATTGTTGTACTTGTACTAGAGCGTCTCTGCCCACAAAAGCATGAGACTGGTACGGTGCTGCCAACAATGGTGCAAGCGGGACAAATCTTGACAGTAAAAGATGGGTTTGGACCAGGTTCGGTCAGCAATGTCGGGTCGGGTTTGTTCAGCACGAACCATGTGCCCGTTAATGATCCAGGTATGGAGCTCAACTCCCGTGTGGCCACGGTTCATAGTCTGGTTGTACCCTTTCCCAGAGTACTGTGTCTTGCTAATGTGTTCTCAGGTCTGGCTTGTTCAGCACGAGCTGCCTTCCTATTAAGAATCCTGTTACAGTGTGTAACTCCTGTGTAGCAGCACACTGTCTGGAGCTAATTTGTGGCTGCAAGTCTCATCATATCCGTAATGCCGGGCTTATTACTGCTCAGTGTCATAACAGGGAAGTGGGTGTTGGACCATCGGGGCTAGCAGCAGCTCTGTCAGGGGCAGGGGCCATGGCCTGGATAAAGCTCATGGGGTTAGGAATATACGAGCTTCAGATCTTTTCAGATTTGGTTCAGTAGGAAGTGCTGTGATATAGTTATTGAAAATTGAACTTCATTGTTTTACTTTCTGATAGGTTAGGAAATGCATGGTTATTAGTATGCTAGTATATATTCAGTTTCTGTGCATGAAAAGTTTCTTTCTTAGATGTAATTGATGTTAAGAAATGGTAACTGTGGTGATATTTTTTTTAAATTGTAGTACTTGACTGCTTTTGGTTTTTGTGAATTGTGAGCCTTTATTTTTTTTATTATCTTTTTTTGGCAATTGGCCCTTAAGCATTAAATTAAGACAAGAACAGCACAATTACATACGAGCTAAATAAAAAGAGGAAATTGAAAATCTACCCTAACTAAAGTACAAACCAGAAACCCACTAAGCTGAAAGAAAGAAAAAACCTACTAATGACGGAACAGAGGAAAGGTGTACCCAATTACATTTAGGCCCATAACTCTAGCAATATTGGCCAACTCATGTTCTTGCACCCCCCTCGGTGCATAGCAGCAAATTAAATTTTTATGGTATTTCAAGGTTGAGATGATATCCAGAAAGAGAAAATAGACCCGCCAATCAACTGCCTCTGGGGCTAAAGCACCATTGAGAACCTTAGAAATAATTCACAATCAGTATAAAAAATTGCCTCCAACCAGCCATTAAGCAAAGCAGCGTGTAAAGCAGTGTTGAGAGCTAAAAGCTCCACGTGTAGAGGAGAGGTGGCATATCCAGTACTTAAACTATATTGGATTAGTACATCATTCTCATATAGCGTGTAAGCCCAACCTGCTTCTCCTCCCTCCTTATATGAACCATCTATCTTGCAATACTTACTGGTCTCTGTTATCACTTGAACTGAGGGAATTGTAGTTTTAATTGAGATGCCTCTCCTCCTATCCGGCTCCCCTAAGAACTTTGTCAGAGTATTAAGCGAGCCAGCATCTCGTAGAACCTGTGGTACCGCAATCTTCTTCCCTTCATAAACCTCCTTACACCTCACCTTCCAGATTGATCAAAGTGTATTAGCAAACAGCACTAATTGTTCTTGATTAAGCTGCTGAAAAATAAAAACCAATGCCGGTACAACTGATTGGGGCAGTGCATCCATTCTTAAACCTAGATTAGAAGCAAGCCAGCACTGTTTAGCCTTAGTACACAGGAATAGAGCATGCATTGCATCATCCTCAATCAATCCACACACATCACAAGGGGGGGGGGGGGGGGGGGCGCAGGGGTTCTCATTCTCCTAGCAAAAAAGGCCTTAACTGGAAGAGCATCATGTAATAATTTCCAGATAAACAGTTGTATTTTAGGCAAAATACCAGAACAGTGCCAAACTAATTTCCAGATGCCAGCATCAACCGGGCCCTGGTTCACAGCTGCTGAAAGCATATTACACGCACCTTTTAAAGAGAAATTACCAAATGAGGCCAGTTTGAAAACCAAACGATCCCGTGAGTTAGGTTTGAGTGGCGGTTGCTGAAACACACATTCAATGTATAGAGCAGCATGAAATCCGAGTGCCTGTACCAGCCTACCAGTATTCCACTGGCCAGAATCTGCATTAATAAAGTCTTTCACATAACCTGCAAACCTTTCCCTGGACTGTTGCAAAAAATGCAGTCAAAAATCATGCCATGGTTCTCCAATAAGTGAGCATTTTTCTCCATTTCCAAGTATCCATTTAATATGTGGCCTTAACACTTCTCTCGCTTCTAACACTGCTGCCCAGAGCTTTGAGCATCTATTTGGCTTCTCTGCCAACCAAAGAGATGACCTTGACAGGTACTTGGCAGTAAGAACTTGAACCCACAGCGTACCTTCATATTCTTTAGAGGCCAGTTTCCATAGAACCTTCAAAGTCATGGTTTGATTGAGCACTCTAACATCCCTTAATCCTAAGCCACCACACAATCTGGGGGTTGTTATTTTCTCCCATGCCACCATCCTCATTTTGTTTGCATCACCTGAGTTCCAGAAGAAGGCTCGTATTTTAATATTAACTTTTTGGAGAACAGAATCAGGGATGTTACCCGCCCCCATCGAGTAAAGAACCAGAGGCTCAATGACTGATTTTATAAGCACAACTTTAGCCGCCGGTGACAGCATTCGAGCCTTCCAAGTTCCAAGGATGCAACTTGGCCGTGATCTTATCAATGAGATAATCATAATGTTGTGTTCTCGTGGCCATTATTGGAACCCCTAGATACGTGTGTTTCCTCTCCCCTTGTACCGCTTGAAAATAGTTCAGGCAGTAATTCTCATATCCATCGAAGTGCGTTTAAAATTGTGGTACTTGACTGCTTTTGTTTTTTGTGAGCTTGAGATTAACTGAAACTTTTTTTTTTTGAACATACCCGTAGGTAACACAGTCCATTACATAGAAGAGTTACAATGAAAGGCAGGGAAAGTGAAACCATCAATAAAAACATCCCAAATCCTAACATAATTAGCTAAACTATCTGCTCTAACTCATTTTCACTCCTGCCTACATGAGAACAACACCAAATCATGGTTGCCTTGCTGCTGTTCCAGTGAGTCAAAATTTCCTTGGCATCATGATAAGCTTGCCAATCCACAGCTGCAACAGATGTGACACCAGAAACTGCTTGCTGCAAATTTTTACAATCAGTGAAAAAAGTGCAGTCTGAAATACCCATCTTCACAATCTCCAGGACAGCCATCTTGAAGGATAACTGAAACTGTAAGTGGTATCAATTACCCAAGGGCCTTGTGCCAATGAACCGAAGGAATTTTAAAGAAAGGGAAAATGACAAGTGGGACCGACATAGTTGTTATACCGGAGTGCTTCTCCAGTGCTGTCTAAATGGAGAAAAATAACAACAAACATTATAAAAGCTAAAAGCATTACCGGCGAAGACCACTGGAGGTGGGGGGAAGGATACAGAATATTTTGAGTTGCTAAATTTTAAACTGACCGATTATTGGGACTGCCGATTATTTAAGAGGCTTTAGATTTATTCGGGTCGACATTAAGTTTGAAAGCAGTCCTTTGGGCCGACAGGTTTCTTGCCCAGACAGGATCAGTTAACTTGGATCATATTAATTTGACGAAAAATTGGCGAGAAAGTATCGATCATTTGGGGGGAAAAAAGGTTTACTGACAAAAGTTTTTTTTCACAAAATATTTGACAGAGACTGTCAAATTAGAACACGGAACTAAAATCTACAATTTCCTATGGAGACTACGTACTATATATCATGTTTCGAATCTATAGAAAATTAGAAATATTATTCGTAGTATCTTGGGAATTTTTATATGGTTGGATTTGATCAAAATTGCTAAAAATTAAAGAAAAACTTATATTAATTCACAGTAGAATTGTTTTCAAATGATAAAAACTTCAAATTGTTTGATTACTAAATAGAAAATACTTTAAACCTCAATAAAAATGAAAAATTCTAGAAATATAATTACAAGGCAAATTTTAGCGAATCAATCTTTTTTATTTAAACTGAAAAAGCAGTGGTTCGTTCAAAATGAGATATGATTATGATTGATCCGAACTCAAATCGGACTAAAAAAATTAATTCACCTTAAAACATCTCTAAATAATAAATGAGAAAATTTGTTTTATGCCACTCTCAAATTTGCCAATTTTTAATATATATGCGATTCTTGTATGACTAATTAAAAATATGCCCTCATAAAATTTTTAAAATTATTTTTATGGCACTATTTCGTTCCAAAATATTATAAATTCTATATATGTCATTGTGAAATTTGTCAGTAATTTTTTAAATCCCCAAATTATCCTTTATCTTTGTCTACCCGTTCATCTCCCTCAATCGCTAAATATATCTCCTCTCCATGGCGAGATGAGTATTTTTAAAATCTACTAGAATTGAATTTCTAATGAAGATTCACTATATCCGTTATATTTTGCCTACCCGCTGTTCACTATATTGAATTTCTATTTAAAATCCACCCGCTGTTCATCTGAAATGGTTTGTTCTAATTTCACATATGCTAATATTATTGATGTCTTATGAAATAATAGTTTCATGAGTTCTCCCAGAATTCTTAATTGGATGGTATTCTTAGCAATAAATTGGGAACGCCATGTTGATTAGTTCTTCCACCATATGTCTACCTTTTTATCGCTAATTGTTTTTCAATCAAAAAGCTGAGTTATTGGAGAAACTTTACTAACAGTGAAACTTTTCGGTTAATTCTTTGGAAAATTATATTGTTGGTTGCTGTAAAAAATTTCGTTTGTCATATTCCCGACCAATTACAAATTAGGGACAAGTAATTTTAGCGCAGTTAGTTCTCTTTCGTCTAAATATGCACAAAGGGTATTTTCTAGAAATTCAAAAGTATGGGGTTTGGATATCAACACTACTTTATTGTTTCAATTCAACCCCTCTCAATTCACACTCCTGTTGAAATAGAAGGGCATTTTTGTCTAAAAGGAGTGTATCTCTAATTTCTTAGCGTGTAGGAAGCAATTCCCCATAGACAGACCCATCTTTACTTATTGAAAATGAGCTTCTTTAAAAAATTCTCGCTTTCTCTCTTCTCAGGTCGGAGTGAAAACTCCGACGAACCTCCCTCCGCCGCTAAAACCAAACTCATTCCTAAACTTGTTACCAACCCCCTCCCCAGGAATGCTCCATCTTCAGTCAACTCGACGCACATTAAATCTGACGCTCTCACGACTCTCGTCAGCTCGGATTTAATCGTCGACATCGCCAAGATTCCCTGCTTTAAGACAACTAATTTGTCGGAACACCCCTCCAGTCGCTCTAAAAGACAGACACTCAACCAAAGAGTGTTCTTGCTCGCTCCACTGGAGACATTTCGCTGTCAAAGACGGTTTTGGCTTTTGAACGGCAGGAATTCCAAGATAATATCTATTGGGATTCTTTGTGCCCTTCTGTGGATCTCCCTACCACAATCGAAAGGTTTCTGATCACAAAGAATCTTGAAGCCTTCGCTAAACCGTTGCGTAGTTATGATGAAGCGTTTGACATGATCAAGCACTTCCGGGGAGACCCGCGTAACGTCTCTTCAAACTCTGGCTCTGATCCTCTGAGACAACCCGGCCCCGATTGGATTGGTTGACTCGGGTCGCTATGCAAAGGCTCTCAAATCGACTCCACTTAGATGATTGTGCTTTAGGCAATTTGATTAATAATAAGTTGCTAAGTAACTCTGACTCTGAAGAAGAGACAGATTTTAGACTAGCTCTAATTCCTCAAAATAATAACTACCTAGATAAAAACATTGTTGTTTTTAACTCTCAAATGGTCGAATCACATGTTATTAACTCTCCTATGGTTGAATCTCAAGTTTCAGAGATTCCTATAGTCGACTCTTATGAAAAAGTGAATCTCATTTCTTCCTCCTTCAATATTAGTGAAACTGAACTACCCTTGTTGACTTTGGAACCTCATAATGAAGATGACTCTCAGTTAAATGACCTCTTTGAGGATTTAAATATTTCCTTGGGTTTTAGTTCTTTTTCATTTCTTGTTCCCACAAAATTTGATTTTTATTAAATTCATCATTGTTTCCCTGATATGAGATCTGTATCATTCTATACTTATTACTGTTCAGTTTGTAGGATTTGCATTTTATTTTGAAAGCTTTCAGAGAAATACAGAACATGAGACAATGTGCTTGTAAAGAAAACCAAATATTTTGAGATCTGTGAGAAATTAAGTATCTGTCATGCCTCAACTGAAATTAACAACGTTCATTGTGTCGTATGCCAATGAGTCAAACTACCAAGTATATATGCTTTTTTGAAAAGAAACCCCCAAAAGGGAAGCCTGCATTCTATTAAAGCATGCATCAAAAGTCACTAAAAAGTTCTTAAAGTCGTCACATAGATTGTGACTAAAATAAAACAGAAGTAAAAAATGTAAAAGGTCAAGAACACATTCAGAAACCAACAACAAACAGTAAAATCACTGAGACCCCAGTAAGTCCTTATCCTCCTCTTTCAGCCAATGGTGCATTGCTAGTTTTCTGAAAGTTTGCTTCAACTCCTGAATGCGTACCTGTCCAAATATAAAACACACTAAGATTCTGTTTGTAATTGTTACTTTTCTTCAAATATAAAACACACTAAGATTATATACACTAATTTCCAAAAAAAAAATAATAATACTAAGAATTGAAAGAAACTGTAAAGTCGCTGAGATCCCATTACTAGCAGTTTCCTGAAAAAAATTTTTATTTCTAAAACCCCAGATTCCCCATAAGAAAGTAGCTAAAATAGTTTGTAAATAAAGTCTAGAGAAAACCTATGGTGTATTGCAATGCACGGAAGCTTCGGTGCATACTGATCCAAACTCTTCGATCGACTTCGAAATGACCGATCCAAACTGTCCAATATGATCTCCTTAATGAAATCTTTTGCCGTCCAAATTTTATATTTTTTCGAATTTTTTAAGTATTTTTTTGGATTTTTAAAAGTTGGTATTTTTGAACGGTTCAGAAAAAATTAGATTAGCGATTTTCTAAAATTCCAAAAAAATAGTAAAAAAATTTCAAAAAAATATAAAATTTGGTCAGCAAGGAGATTTCATTAGGGAGATCATATTGGACGGTTTGGATCGGTCATTTCGAAATCGATCGAAGAGTTTAGATCAGTATGCACCGAAGCTTCTGTGCATTGCAATGTACCATAAGTTTTCTCTAAAGTCTATTGCTTTTGTTCTTAGTAGTGGCATAGCTCCAAATTTCAGAAACTGATGAGAAATTGAGTCTAATCCCTCTTGGGTTATACGTGTTGAATATATCCCAAAACTTATGTCCCTCAAAAAATATCCCGAAACTTATAAATCATTGGACAATTAATGAAGAAATAAGTGATCAATGGATTGACATTGACCACAAAAAGTAAACTCATTAGTACCAACCCAACCTCTTCAGCCCAAATTATCCATCGTGAGTATTTTGCCCTCTAAAACTAGCCATACAAGTATATATTAAATCGATTGTTCATGTTTGTCACGTTAACAGAGATTTCGATCGATTGTTCATGTTTGTCACGTTAACAGAGATTTCGATGGATCATGGGTTTTATCTTTATTATCTTTTACATAATAATATGCCAAATAAAAAATATATATTATATCAGATTTCGTTAAAAAGGCAGACTATATAATATATATAGAGGAATGCTACGGTCCTACGCATAGGACGGATGCGGTCCGTCCAACATGATTATATATATATATATATGAGAATATCTATTCTGAACTATAGTTCATAGAGGGTTCCGTAAACCATGATCGTTTGATTGGTGATTTTGCAAATTGACAAATCTAAATTAATCAATCCAATCTATATAGTGAAACCTCATAGCAAACCTTATTTTACAATTTTTGAAATTTTATTATTCTGTTTTCGAATTTCTTAAAGCTTGTCATTTTTTGCTACAAATTAGTGAAATTATGAAATTATAGCAAAAATTGCAAGCTTTAAAAAATTCGAGAAAAAATAGTAAAATTTGTAAAATTTGGTTTGCTATGAGATTTCAATATATGAATTGGATTGGTTAGTTTAGATTTGTCGATTTGCAAAATCACCGATCAAACGATCATGGTTCATGGAGCCCTCTATGAACCATGGTTCACAATAGATATTCTCTTATATATATATATATAGAGATCTATATATATATATATATATGAGTTCATATTTTGGGTTCACATTTTACACCAAAAACTGATGCTCCCATATCAAGAGATTTATACAGAGACTAAATTAGATATCATCATAATGATTAACGTATTAATTCTTAAACAATTTATACATTGATTTCTCATCATCTCAATTAAATCATGTTAGTAGCCACAACCAGAAACATCTTGCGAGTTAAAGATGGTCTAAACTAGCCGTTTCTTTCTCAATGCTGTCAAAAATGAATTTGCGGACTCAATTGTGATCAATTCAATTTAGTCTGAATTACATCACAATATTTTAAGACAAAAACATTGTGGTGTTTTTTTAACAATCGTTACTAACGGGAGAACGTCGTTAGAAAACGTAATTAAGTGTGGTGTTTTTTTTATTGAAATCGTCATTCGAACAAGAAAAGCGTTGAATATGCACTTTTCAACCAATTAAAACTAATGGGAGAATATAAAGATTAAAATTGGTGTGTATATATATATAAATCGAATATAATCATCACTTTCCAGCATAAACTATTTTTTTCCTTGTGTATATATATATATATCGAATATAATTATCACTTTCCAGCATAAACTATTTTTTTCCTTGGACGAAAATAATAATTACATATGTTATCTGACGGATATGACAAGAAATATATAACCAAGAAAAATTAAAGTCATTATTTAAGAATTCAACTTGAGTGATATTTTATATTTAAAATAGATTTAAAAATAACCAAAGTAATTTATATCCAAAGTAAACATAATTAAAGGGGTTTATTATATTCGATTTTGAACATTTAAGAGGTTTTATTTTCGGATAGTAAAAATTAAGGAGGTTTCAGTCCAATTTTGTCTTATAAAAATATCTTCTAATAATATATCTAATCTTATCGAAGATCCATATAAAAAGCATAATAAGGAAAATATATTTATTTATGATTATTTGTACAAAAATTTAAGAAAATGTAATAAATTTAGATATTCAATTTGTTAATGGAAATAAAAATTCGTATTAATAATAAAAAATTGATTAAAAAATATAATCGATCTATAAAATGCATTCGTATAAATGAACATTACATTCTATAATCTATATAATCGATCTAATATTAAGATTATGCCTTCTTCTTACTTGATCAAAAGTAAAAGCGATATTAACCTTCTCATCAAAAGCACAAGCGCCAATTGCGTGATAAAATCCATGGTAAATTTCGCGAAACACACACCGTTTCTGCTTACCTCGTGGCTCGTGCAATCACAATGGTAAAGGAAAAAGTTGTTTCACCCTTAATAGTATCTCTGATAAACTCCAATTCGAATTTGACGAACCATCCCTACATGGAAAGCTTTTCATCGGCTCGCAATATGGTTGGCTGACTGTGCTTGACCAACATAGTGAGCCTACCCTCCTCAACCCTTGGACTGGCGAGTTGATATCACTTCCTTCTGTCACTACATTGCCTAAAGTACGACCTCGCCACTCAGTCAATGGTGATATATGCTCCTACTTCTCTCACACCCACCACCGCACAGAATATCCATTCGATGATTGTGCAGTTGATGGCTATGATGTCACTTTCAAGAAAGTTTTAGTCTCTACCAATCCTTCAATATCTTCTAGCAACTTCTTTGCAGCGGCACTTGTTGGTGGATGTCAAAGTCTGGTGATTTCTAGACCAGGCGAAAGTAGATGGAACCTCTTGCGAGAAAAAGAATGGTATATGGACATAATGTTTCGTCAAAACGGAAAGCTTATTTGCTTGACTTATGAAGGAGCGATACACGAGGTTGAATTAAAAGATGATAATTTTGCGATTACAGAGATGACAGCACCGTTTATCAAGGAAACTATTGAGTTCAACATGTACCTTGCAGAAGATTGTGCTGGTAGAGTTCACATCATCTACCGGACATATGAATTTGAAACTGGACCTGAAACTTCCGAAGTAAAGGTATTCAGACTAGCAGAAAGCAAATGGGAACATGTAAAGAACTTGGACGGACAAACCTTTTTTGTGGGTACCAATGCGTCGATTTCACTTGCAAAACAGGATATATGTGGAGAAATTAAGGCAGACACAATCTATTTTACAGAGGAATGGTGGGATCTTGTGGGACCTCGTGATGACATTGATTGGCCCCGTGACATATGTTCCTACAGTTTGATGAGCGACTCCATCGAGCCATGTTGCCCGGATGAGCATCGTCAATGCTTGTGGCCCTCGCCTGTTTGGATTCATTTACCCAACCATACTTAATTTTTCATGGATAAATTGTTAGATAGCACATTCTCTATTTTTATGTCTTCTGTTTTTATGGAAAGTTCATAAGTATGCTAAATGCTAACCAAACATGAATGATTTCAGTATACGTGAAGCATATATATATCCATATTCATGTATGACATTTAAATTAACGTTCAAAATTTCTTAGGAATTTCATGGACTGTAAGTCGTTACTCTCTAGTCAAAACAAAGAGAGAAGCTAAGATCTACAGTAGTATAATACTAAGGAAAGAATAGTGAACTTGTAAGATCCTAGCCGTGTTTTCCTAGTTTCTCTGCTTCAATTTTTGTAAATGCAATGGAATTCTATGGTGTCTATGGCAATGATAAATTCAGTTGTAGCTTTTAATTAAAGGCAATGAAACAGTAATTTTAATGATACTGGTATTGTACTGAATTGCTTTTTAGTTGGGGATTTTGTTCCTTTTCATTTGTTGTTCCCTCAAAATTTCATTTTTATTAAATCCATCTTATTACTGTTCAATTTGTAGGATTTCCATTTTATGTTGCAAGCTTTGAGAGAAAGTAAAGGGAATAAGGCCCAGAGAGCAAGTTTTGCTGTTAAAATCTAAACAGAGAACTGATACAATGTGCTTGTAAAAGAAAACCAAATATTTTGAGATCTGTTAGAAATTATCTGCCATGCCTCAACTAAAACTAAATAACTAATAACGGTCATCGGTTGTTATTATATGCAAATATGCCAAGCTACCAAGTAAATTAAGTGCATATGAAATCGATTGTTCATGTTTGTCACGTTGATAGGATTTCGATGGATCATGGTTTTATCCCTCACATAATAATATGAGAATATCAGTTTTTGTTAAATAGGCGAACTATATATGTGTGTTCTTATTTTCGGTTCTCATATTACACCAAAAACTAGCATGTTCCCGTATCAAGAGATTTTCCTGAGATTAAATTAGACATCATCATAATAATAAACGTCCTAATTCTTAAAAAAATTATATATTGCTTTCTCGTCGTCTAAATTACATAATGTCTGTAGTTACAACCAGAAAAATGTAGCGAATTAAGTTGGTCTAAATTAGCAGTTTCTTTCTTAAATGCTGCCAAAAATAAATTTATGCGGACTCAAATGTGATCAATTAAAATTAGTCTCAATTACATTACAATACTTTAAGAGAAAATAAGTATGGTATTTTTAAGAATCGTAACTAGACTATAAGTTATTGAAAACGTCATTAGAACAAGAAAAGCGTTATTATATACACTTTTCGACCTATTAAAACTAATGGGATAATATAAAAGAATAAAATTGGTGTACAAATCGAATATAATTATCACTTTCAAGCATAAACTAGTTTTTTCCTTGGACGAAAATAATAATTAGAGATGGTATATGAGGGATGACGAGAAAGAATTATAGACCTAATTAAGCAAAACTAAATTTTGTGATTACAGAGATGGCAGCACCCTTTGTTGAGGACAACACTGATTTGAACATGTACCTTGCCGAAGATTGTGCCGGAAGTATTCTTGTAATAATTAGGATGTATGAGTTTATAACTAGACTAGAAACTTCTGATGTAAAGGTATTCAGACTCACTGGTGGCTGCAGAAAAGAAAACAAATGGGAACGTGTAAAGAGTTTGGATGGTCAAGCATTGAGGGATTAATCGGAATTTTTTCTTAATAATCCTAAATTAAAATGGAAATCTCACTTCCGGCCTAACGCTACTAAATATTATCACAAGTGGCCTAAATCTGGCCGCCACTTCAGTTGGCGGCCTGGTTTGCCACCTGGACGCGCCACGCGGGACGCCACCTCAGCAAGGTCTGAAAATATGGAGTTTTTTCTTCCTTGGCCGCCATTTGAGATGGCGGCCAGCATTTTCTGCGCACTGTTTCGTATTTTAAGTGTATCTTTCTCATATGATGTCCAATTTAGATGATTCAAATTGCGTTGGAAACTTAAAAAAGAGATCTATAACTTTTATGTTTTGAGTATCTTTCAATTCGAAATTTATAATAATCAAAACTTTAAGTAAACATGAGACGTACGTTCTCTCCAACAGTTACAAACACTTTTCAATCATCATTCATTACGAATTGGAAGATTCTCAAAATATAATAGTTGTAGACATTTTTATTAAGATTTTAACAAAATTTGAATCATATTAATCGAGTATAGTATGAGAAAAATACACTTAAAATAAGAATACAATACGTGATAGATTGAAAACAATGAATAATTCAATTGAAATACAATACATAGTCTACAAATAGTCTTATTCCAATTTAGATAATTAGTATCTAAATAAAAAATATAATAATTTTTTTATAATACATATAAAATATTCATATATATCTGAGATCTGCGCCATAGACCAGACCAAAAGAATCCATTTTCTTGCACTTAACATTGGATATGTCGCACAGTTTTTCTCATGCTGAAAATGACTTTCTTAGTGTTTTTTTTGCAACCTATTGTGTAAAACGGCTTATCCAAAAATTTTAAAAATTTAGGATATGACCTTCTTGGTTTTCTAGTGCCAAACTTTTGCTACCTACTATAGATTTTTCGTCTGAAAATGAACTATTTAGATGTATTGTGCAATTTATTGTGATGCAACGATTTATTAAAAAAATTTCAAATTTTAGTATATGAAAATAGGTATACCAATATGCATTACGTATGTTTTTTTAGATTGTTTCGAAATTTACTTCTCGGTTTTCTAGCGCCTTACTTTTGTTACCTAGCACAGTTTTTTCATTTGAAAATGAACTGTCTTGGTGTATTGTGTAATTTATTATGAAAAAATGGCTTGATAAAAAATTTCCGAATTTTAGTATATGAAAATATGTATGCCAATGTACACTGTATAAGTTTTTGAGATTTTTTATAACCTTCCTTTTCGTTTATCTAGAGCCCAACATTTGGTACCCAACACAGTTTTTTTCATTTGAAAATGAACTATCTTGGTGTATTGTGTAATTTATTGTGATAAAATGACTTGTCCAAAAAATTTCAAATTTTAGTATATAAAAATATGTATGTAAATGTGCATTGTATAAGTTTTTGAGATTTTTTAAAATCTTCCTTCTCGGTTTTCTGGAGTCCAACATTTGATACCCAACACAGTTTTTTCGTTTGAAAATGAACTATCTTAGCGTTTTTTGCAATTTATTTTGATAAAATGGCTTGTCCAAAATTTTTAAAATTTTAGTATATGAATTAAATTATGTCAATGTGCATTGTATAAATTATTTAGAGGGATGCATGGCATTGAGGGATGCATTACTCCCCTGACCTCTTCCTTCTCTGGTACCAACCATCCTACCCAATCTGATATGCAGGATGGCACCTCAAAAGTGCACATGAACAGGTGCCGGTTTGCCCTGGACGTGCGGGCCAAGTACCTCATGATGAACATGACCGTCTTTGCATCAACTGATTCTGTGACCTTCACTGGGACCCATCAGGAATTGATCCCTGTAGTACCGATTAGGCTCTTCTCACAGGAGGATTTTAGAAACTTGTCGGCGGTGCCAACTCTGGCTCAAGGGCAGCATTCCATAGTGAATCACGGCTTGGGACCAGGTTCGATGGGTGATCTTGGGTCGAGTTTCTTCAACTTGAACTGTTTGCCAGTTAAGAGTCTAGATGTAGTGCTCAACTCCCCTGTGGCGGTACACGGTCTGGTTGTACACTTCCCCAGACTGTTTATCGTGGATGATGTAACAGCTCACGGTCTGGAGAGAATCTGTTGCCGTGAGTCTCCGCGAATGTGCCATGCACCCTCTCCCTTCCATGCTGAACTCAAGGCACTGTTGATGGCAATGAAAGAAGTTGCAGTGAGGGGTATTACAGATTGCGGTTTCAAAACAGACTGTAAGGAAATTATTGATGTGCTCAATGCTCACTCCAACGCAGCCAGTGTTGAATGGAAGGCTTTTCACGACATGATGGAACTGATTGATTTGAAGACAAGTTCAGCTGGTTTCAGCTGTTACTATATCAGCAGGGATGACAACCAATTAGCAGATAACTTAGCCAAATTTGCTAGGACTGAGAAGATTCATTGTACTGATTTTACTTTTCCTACTTGTTGTATCCCTGACTTTGTTTAATTTACCTACTGGTAATCTTCAAAAAAAAAAAAGAATGTGCCATGCTGGTCTTAGTGCTGCTCAGAATCAGAATATGGCAGTGGCAGCTGACCAGTGGGGCCAGTAGCAGCTCCTGACAAGGCAGGGCCCACAGTTAGGGTAAAGCTCTTGGGGTTTGGAGATCATGAGTTCAGGTCCTTTTTTTTTTTTTTTGGTTCAACAGAGAGCCCTGTGGCAACATCCTTTTTCAAACATTGAAGTACATTCTCTAGCCATAACTCAAGGGGTTCAGGACCTTCAGGTCTTGGTATTAATGGCTTAGTACATTGTCTTACTTTGATATGAAAAGTGCGAACCTTAGGGTTTAATTACTTGCTTATTAAGAGCTGTAAAATAATCTATTCAATCTTTACTTTTAATTTGGTAAGGTAGGTTCAAAATATGAGAAAAACCAAATATTGATAAAATTAAGACCCTGGTGTGCAAATGTGAAAGACATGGAAAACATTGAAATGTAAAGCGAATTAAACCACACCTGATGAAATGGAAATTAGCTTTTATGACCCATAAAACACACCTGTGGCTGTTGTTGTATTGTATCAACATTTTGTAAATGTTCAAATCAAGTTCCAAATAAAACAAAGGTCATGGTATGAAGTGCTGTGTATAAATTAGTGCATTGGGAACTTGTATCGTATGGTTACATTTTAACTCTTCAACATCATATATAGCTGAGCAAGTATTGACTGGTGGTTCGATTGAAATTTGATTTCTTTTGCTTAAGCTATTCCTTGCATCTGCATCTATTAAACGCTTAAAAGAGACACACATGTGAAAACGTAGTTAGGCTCATAGTGGCAAAAGGAAAAGGGTTCAATTGATAATAGGTGCATAATGGTCCCTTCTCCTTACAACCATGATACCGAGGAACCTTTCTCTGGTACAAAGCCGACTCTCCGAAACCTATTGATAATGATACCCATCGGTACCAAACTCCTCTCCCTCCGTACCAACCAGTGATTCCCCTACGAAAACAAGCCGACGCACCCCAAACCAAGCCCACGAATGTCTTCCTCTTGCTCTCACGATGCCGTAGAACCTCGCCTTATGAGTCGCGATGGCCTGCAACGATAGCGGGTTTGAACCCGTGATGATATCGGAACCGTTAAGGAAATGAAATAAATTACCAGTCATCCGTTTGAGTCTGTCTACTAGCACTCTAGCTTAGCGCGCCTCGCCTCTCGGATCTTCTGTGCCTGAAAGGAATTTGACAGCTTCAGAACTTCGCTACATCCTACATGGAATCAGCTTCAAACAATCAAAATAGAAAGGAAACAAATACAGCTTACAGCGGCTCAAACAGGATAACTTTTTTAGATAGCACTTTCCCTTTTTTTTTTTTTTTATGTCTTCTATTTTTATGGAATGTTCAAATGTATGCTAAAATGCTATCCAAACATGAATCCCTTCAGTATACGTGAACAACATATATCCATCTTCAAGAGTGGCATTTCAATTAACGTTCAAAATTTCTTTGGAATTTCATGGCCTATAAGTCCAAACAAAAAGTTTCGTTTTCCATCTTTCTGTGAAATAAGTCTCGCATGTGTTTATCACGCAAGGAGAAATTGTCTGATTGCAAATGATTTTGTCTAGACAAAGGTATTTTTTTTTAATTCTCTTAAACATATTACTCTATGTCTCTATTTAACGAGTTAATTGTGATCTTCTAACAGCTGGTTGATTCTTGCGATGGCCAAAAAAAAAAAAATCTGGCTCACTCGTGATCAGTTAGATTTCTTTTCAATTATATCGCAATATTTTAAGAAACTTAAGTTTTAGTAATCTTATGAATAGAAAACTTGGTTTAAAAAAAAAATTGATGACAAATTAAGAAAACACGTACATGAAGAAAGACCTTGAGTGAAAACTACTTGTATCATATTTCTAGTTTTCCACCAAAGACTCATTAGAAATTTATAATTATTTGCAGTAACTCGGCATTTTAAACGCCCGGGTTGCTCAATATTGCTAAAAAAAAATACCACGCGCTTCATAGTTCAAAGAAATATAACAATCGTGACTTTGTTTGGAGAAAATTACGGTGGGGTACCACCATGGAAAACCTGAAGAACACTAGACTATATATATGGTATATATATTATTTTTGATCTCGTTGTAAATTGTACATAATATTGTTCTCCTCCTATATATATTGGTGTCACATTAAATATTAGTCAAATACTACGTGTTATGGTGTGGGTTATACATATATATATATTAGAGGAAATGAAACCGTAGTTTTGTCAACTCAATCCACCATTCGATAATTCAGAAATATTCGAAAATTATTTTTGGGTGGCAAATGTAAAATAGGATATTTAAAAAAGGCCTTGTTCATTTATTATGCGTATGTATGTAAATATTCTTTATTTATCAAAGTCCTAATATGATGGGTTAAAAAAAAACACCTATTTACAGCTATCAAACGAATCTCTTTTGAACTATCGTTGCTATAAATTGAGAGAGTTGTATATGCAAGATTTCGCATTACCTTTCTCCTTTGGAAAAGTGAGATACTCAATTACCTTCTCACCAAAAACAAATCTGTTGCAGAACTTCCGGTTTCTTAGTCGATCGCCATGGCATATATCGGAACACACGCACCTTTTTTGCTTACAGCTTGCAATCATCATGATAAAGAAAATAGTGGATTCACCCTATATAGCATCTCTAATAAAATCCACCATGAATTTGACGATCCATTCTTACACAAAAAGCTTTTTGTCGGGTCACAATACGGTTGGGTAACTGTGCTTGGCCTACATTGTGAGCCTACCTTCCTCAACCCTTTGACAGGTGAATCGATACCACTTCCTTCTATCACCACCATACCGAGAGTGCGCCCCAACCACTCAGTTAATGGCGACATAGTCTCATACTTTTGCCGCACCACCTACCGTCCAGAATCTCGATTCGAGGATCATGCATTTGACCACTGTCTAATTAGTGAAGTCACCCTTAAAAAAGTTCTCATTTCTTCGAATCCTTCAACATCTTCTAACAACTTCTTTGCAGCGGCACTTGTTGGTTATGATTCAAAGCTGGTGGTCGCTAGACCAGGAGTTAGTAGATGGAATCTCTTGCAAGAAGAAAATTGGTATATGGACATCAAGTTTTGTCACGACCGAAAGCTTATTTGCTTGACTGACGAGGGAGCAATACACGAGGTTCAGTTGAAAGATGATGATTTTGTGATTACAGAGATGGCAGCACCCTTTTTTAAGGACAACACAGATTTGAACATGTACCTTGCCGAAGATTGTGCCGGAAGTATTCTTGTAATAATTAGGAGGTATGAGTTTATAACTAGACTAGAAACTTCTGATGTAAAGGTATTCAGACTCACTGGTGGCTGCAGAAAAGAAAACAAATGGGAACGTGTAAAGAGTTTGGATGGTCAAGCAATTTTTGTGGGTACTAACGCTTCAATTTCACTCTCGAAACAAGATATATGTGGAGATATCAAGGAAGACACAATCTATTTTACTGATGAATGGTGGAGTCTTATGGGAGGTGATGAGCAAAGGATCTCTCCCCGCGACATTTGTGCTTATAACTTGATAAGCAACTCCATCAAGCCATGCTGCCCATATGAGCATCGGCAATGCACATGGCCCTTGCCAGTCTGGATTCAGTTATTAAGTCCAAACCAATTTTTAACATAGATTAATATATTATTATATAAATTTTTTGAATAAAACTTATATTACGGTAAATAATGCTAATTGAGTATGAATATATACCCGCGCTCCTTTTGTTTGAAGATTAACCATATTAATTTTTATATAATATATATATATATATGTATCGCATTTCATCCCACGGCCAATACGTTTCCAGAATTTTGACTTCCTATGAATGGTCAGTCCAACAATAAAGAAGTTGAGAAACATCATAGGAAATATAGAGAACTAGATTGAACTTGCAAGGATCCTAACGGTAGTATATATTATATATCCAACGGTTTTGGTATTTCTTTAAGGATACGGTACTTGGAAGGATCCTAGCTACAGCCTACAGGTGTGTTCTAGGCATCTGGATTTTCTTTCGGTCAAATCTAGTAATTTATGCGCATAAATTTAATGTGATTTCCATTTCCTTGCTAGAAAAGACCGTTCACACGTGTATACGAAAGATTTATTATGTTGCGAGCACCATAACATGTCTGAATGCGTAATTAGTATTAAAAGATTTTAGTGTCGTGTATCAACTTCTATAAAAATATGTTTAAGTGTTTTCATTTTAGGATATTAAATAAGTTACATCTTAATAGTATCGATCTACTTGTATCTAAATACTAATTAATTTTGGCATAATCGCTCTGAAATGTTCAACTATTATCATCCACGGTCATTCAGAACTGCTAAATACACCATAACTTAAACTAATTTCCACATCTATAATTAGCATCCCAATTTCGGATCAGATGAGACAACAATTCTACTCAAGCAGTCGGTGTATATATGTTCAGCCCAATTTCTCCTGTTGAAATTAACATGTCTAGCAGATCAAAAGTTTGTCTTATCCATGCGCCGGACTCTCACTAAGTATTTTTTATTTTTATTAAAGAAATATTTTAATTATTTTATGTATTGCTTTATCAGAAATTTTGTCCAGTCTTATTAATTATTTTTTATCTTTTTATGTGCCGTTATTTATATTAAAGAATCATTCAATAAGCTTAGATGTTGTTTTATTAATATTTTATCAAGTCGTTTGAGTCAATATTAATATGTATGGTATTAACATGTCATTCGAGTCGACACTAATAATGAGATATATAAAATGACTTATTAATTTGTGTTGATATGCTCTAACAATGTTGACTTATATTAACATGTTGGACAATAGGATGCCATAAAAATGTACTAGACATGGCAGTCAGCAGTCTATATTTTTTAGATTGAAGAATAATTTAATATATTTAATTAAACTTGCTAAAATTTCTAATGTAAAATATAAAAAATATGCCTACAAAACTTGTCAAAATTTATAGATAAAAAATTTGTAAGTTCAAAATTAGTAATTTCTTGCATTAAAAGTCACTACATAAACTTGACATAAATTTGCCAAAAAGATCTTTCTAATATTGATGATACGACTATTTTTAATTTATTTTAAAAATATATAAAAAAAGAACGATCGGATTTCAATGTAAACAAAGGAACAACTCAAATTACCACAAATCATAACGGCCACGATTTTTAATTAATACTATAGACTATAGATTTCATCAAACATGCAAATTTTCCAATGTAAAATATAAAAAATATACCTAAAAAGCTTGCCACAATTTATAGACAAAAATTTGTAAGTTCAAAATTAGTAATTTCTTCCATAAAAAGTCACTATATAAATTTGACATAAATTTTCTGCCTAAAAAAATCTTAATAATATTAATGATACGACTAACTTTAATCTGTACGACTGTTTTTAATTTATTTTAATATATATATATAAAAGGAGTGATCGGATTTCAGTGTAAACGAACGAACGACTCAGATTACCGTAAATCATAACGACCACGGCTTTTAATTAATACTATAGATTAGTCTAGTTTTCTTTGACCATTTGATAATTTGAATAGATGTTTTAAGTGATGTGTTTTGATCATTTGAATAGATAATTAGATGATGTGTGTTAACTGAACTATATTACTTTGTATTTAATTTTGCTTGTAAATGTATGGCTATTAGTTCTTGTAATTACTCTGTATATATGGCTATTTTGTACTATTTGTTACTTGTCGGTATATTGGTTGGTCTAAACTTTTGTGAAATTGGATGTCTATTTATGCCAATAGTTACTGTAAAGTTTATTCTATATCTTCTGTTGGTTGTAATAATAAAACAAAAAACAAAAAAAATGTGCAACGTTGATTTCAACAGATTTTTTTTAGTATGAATATCAACAGATTTTGATCATTCCATATTATTCTCAGAACTTATAAATGTTTCTATATTTTTATTTTTGTAACGTATAACTATCGGATATTTGTTTAATTTGTATGTCTGGATTTTTTTTTTTTTTTTTGAACTAACGAAATGGAATTAATTAAGTAACTTGTATTATACAGGGGAACAATATTTTAAGAAAAGCATAACAATTTTAACGTTGAAACTAAGTTATATATTTTAGAATTTAGTTTCCTGCATTACAGCTGTTAACTGGTACATTTTGCACCGTTAAATTTTAAATATTATTGACTGCCTCTGCCTATAAATATATATTTTATAGTGCTCGACGTCGATCCTTCGCTACAGTAATAGTCTTGCTCTCTGTGTCTTTCACTCTCTCTTTAATTCATCCCAATTCCCAAACGTCCCAAGAAAGCCAAGAACCCGGCCGTTTCCACTCTAGCATCTCTCCCCCTTGAGCAAAGTATGAAATGGAGAATGGCGACGATAGCAGACCACCCTTATACGACAATGCTGGAAAAATACTGTGCCTTCTCTGTCACGAGAAAGGCTGTACTAAGTACAGGCCTCTTAATTCCCTCAAGTCACACGGAGAAGTACACAGAGACCACCCATATCAGTGTTCAGTGTGCGGCAACAGGTTTAAATCCCTTCGGGACAAGGAGGTTCACAACGACGAATCACACGCATAAGGTATACAGTCAAGCACTCAAGTGAATATTATTTGTCTTCTTTGCGTGTCATTCTGTGTGAAATTGTAGATAATAAGTAGTATGCTTTCCTTTTCAAAGGTATTTCGATTTTTGTTTTCTGTTTCCTCTGTATTTCAGTCATTTCTTGGTTCTTTCTTTCTTTCTTAGTTAACTTTTTTGATTAATTTCTTTCCCAAGGTCGCAGCTGCAGATGTGGGTCTATTCATGCCGATTCTATGCTCATTTACACTACCACCCGTGCAACTCAACCGCATCACCTCCTCTCTAAGTCTCTACTCGTACTGGACAGGCCCGGCCATCCTCTTCGGCCACTATGATTCTTCTCTCCCTGCTTCTTACCTCCAATTGCCTCCCTCAACTCCGCACCTCTTGAGGGACCACATTTGTGGATACAGCACAAAGAAGGTTCATGCAATTTTTACACGTGATGGCAAGAACCACCTTATTAAGAAGGAGGTACCGGGTGAGACTGACCAGCTGACACGTATCTACACGCTTATTGTGAAGCCTGATGCTACCTACACCATCCTAATTGACAATGTCGAGAGACAGACAGGAAGTATCTATGATGATTGGGACATCCTCCCTCCCAAGCAAATTAAGGATCCTGAGGCAAAGAAGGTTAGTATAAGTTGTTGGTTATATACACAACTGTTAAAATATGGGAATTTATATCATTTCAGTGCTAATTGCAATTCAAACTGGAGTTTTTGGTTGTGAGTTTTAACAGTAGGTTGTATATTCAATCAATAATCCGTATTAAACTTTGTTCCTGTTACAGCCTGAGGATTGGGATGATAAGGAGTACATTCCAGACCCTGAGGATAAGAAACCTGAGGTATTATTAATTAATTTATATTTTTTTTGTTGTTTAAAGGATTTCAAGTTTAATTTATCAGAGCTAATCTGTAGAATTGTTGCATGAGTTATAGGGTTATGATGATATCCCAAAGGAAATCCCTGATCCTGATTCCAAGAAGGTAAACATTTCTCAAAGTTCTGTATTCTAAAATCAAGTATCTCTGCTATTTTAGAAACATCTTTTAAATCTGTATATATATGATCCTTTCACATCTTATAGCCTGATGATTGGGATTATGAGGAAGATGGTGAGTGGACCGCACCAGCCATTCCTAACCCTGAGTACAAGGGCCCATGGAAGCAAAAGGTTTCTTTCTGAACTAATAAAGATGAACTATTGTGTATTTGCTATTTCTATATTCTTTTATTTCTCTTTATTTAGGGAAATATTTAGGATATGTGACAACACTTCCATATTCTTACAGAAAATCATGAACCCCAACTACAAGGGCAAGTGGAAGGCTCCCTTGATTGACAACCCTGGTACTCAATTTGCCTCCACAACTTCATCATAATTGAAATAAATATCTCTTGCAATATAATATACAATTGTTACATAATATTATCTTAAATATATTATAATTCTTGTGAGTAACTACTATAATTGTGAAAAAAAAAATGTTGTTAGATACTATACTCATGTACATGAAGAAAGACTAACAAACACAAGTAATGCCTTGCAGATTTCAAGGATGATCATTACATCTATGCTTACTCTGGCTTGAAGTACATTGGCATTGAGCTGTGGCAGGTTGGTTTGAAATCTTCTTTGTTCTTTTATGTTTGTTAAATGTTAAATAATACATGTGGTTTACATTCTGTCTTTTATCAAAATTCAGGTGAAATCTGGAACCTTGTTTGACAATTTCTTGATATGTGATGACCCTGAGTATGCTTTGAATTTTGCCGAGGAGACATGGGGCAAGAACAAGGATGTAAGTCTCTTTTGCTCCCTTGATTTGTTTAATCAAGTTAGGATTTCTAGCCTACACCAACTTGTTTGTGGCAAAAGGCTTAGTTGTTGTAGTAGTTGTTGTTGGATTTGTGGCAAGTAATTACTTAAAACTAATTATTCTGTTTTTGCTTATTTTCTAGGCTGAAAAGGCTGCTTTTGAAGAGGCAGAGAAAAAGGAAGAAGGGGAGGTATTTACTTATATTACCACTTCTCAAAAGGACTTCCTATTAGATAGTACAGGAATCCTTAACAGTAGATATTGTCTCATTGCTAATTTCTCAGGAATCAAAGGATGATGATGATGATGATGCATCTGATGACGATGCTTCTGACGATGAAAGCTGTTCTAAGACAGAATCTGTCGAGAAGGAGAAGGAAGCTGAGCATGTGAGTTAAACCTCAAAACTTTTTTTTTTTGTGAATTATCAGTCAAATTACTTTGTAGAAATTGACAATTTAACATTATAAAAGATAACAAAAGCCTTTTGTCATATTAGCTACACTTTTCTCTTGTTTGTTTTAAAATGCTCATACTACCCTTCTATACTATTGGTGAGAATGAGGAAGGTTAGTATGGTTATTTCAGAAATTAGAGGGTTATGAGAGTTGCATCCTTTTGATACAATCTTTTTTATAAGTTCATCAATTGAATGACTTAAATGTTTTTTTTTCTTATTTTGGCTTTTGACCAGGATGAGCTGTAAAGGTGTTCAGAAGAGAAGAATGACTCAAAAGAGTCGATTTTTTCCCTCCTTGAGACATAAGGCTTTTTGCTAGTTTCTTTGTTCAAGACTCAATTTAATTAGATTTATAGCTTTAGTCCTTGCTGTTTCTTTTTTTAATTTGTGACATTTAGAAATGTGATAAAAAATTGTGCTTTGTTGAGTATCTTGTTACTCGGGATTATTTTGATCTCCATGATTGCAAGATCTACTTAATATTTCATGACGTGCTTGCGTTGGTCAAAAATACAATTATTGTTAGTAAAAAACAACCATCATGAAAAATTGAATATACATGTGGGTGTATGCTGGTTATGGGACGAATCTCGAATATTTATCACACAAGGAAAATTGACTGATTGCAAATTATTATTATATTTTTAAGAAGGATATTTCAAAAGTCTATTGAATATTTTTCTCTAACCAATTAGTTTTGATCTTCCAAACTGGTCGATTCTTAAGATGCCAAAAACGAAAATATAATGGCTCAAAGTCACATGTGATCAGTTGAATTTATTTTCAATTATATCACAACCTTCTAAGAAATAATTGATTCAAATAATTGGGTGACAGTGTGGTATGTTAGTCAACGTGAATTTATCATCCTGAACTCTACACTATCGACATATATGACCACGCAGCACCCTGGATGAATACGTGCATCATACTTCAACAAAGACTTATTAGACAATTAGAATTGTCTATGGTTTTTTCAGCATTTTAAACGTAAGGATTTGCTCAAAATTGCTACAAAATAACACATGCTTGATAGTTCGAATGTTGAATTGTTAGAGTCACATTGTTTGGAGAAAAGGTGGGAATTCCACCACGGAAAATCAACCTCAAAAACGGAAGGCTGCATGGTTTGTTACTTTGATTTCGTAGTAAGTTGTACTAGATATCTTCTTGCGATTGATGAGACATGAGAGATAACGGACTGTTCAATTGACATAGTTCTCAAATACTGGAGTCACATTTAATATGGGTCCAACAGTACTATAGTAGAGGTTTATTGCGTTTTGTTATATATACAAGGCAAATGATAGGAAATTTCGAAAAGGTCCCGTTAAATTATTAGACGCATTTCATTAATTAGTAATGTGACAATATTTTTTAATTACCAGGGATGTATTTATGCGGGATTGAAATAAATTAAGGATTAATACTAGTATACTACTTAAAAACTTTAACTCGCTGTAACCGAATAAACTAGATAAATAGGTCATTGTAAAATGTCTCTATACATATGGGCCATGTTTAGTCGTTGCTAAAATTGAGATAGATATGTTGGCCTATTAACTAAGATTATGCCTTCTTCTTACTTGATCAAAAGTAAAAGCGACATTCAACATCTCATTAAAATTAAAAGCGCCAATTACCTGATCAAGTGTCTTGGTGTCCATGGCAAATTTCGCAAAACACACACCGTTTCTGCTTTATGATACATCTCCTAAAATTGCTAATGGTGCCAAACAGTTCCTATGCTGATGCTGTATCAAATTTCGATGACCTGCCTATTGAAGCTCTCCCACGGCCAAATTGACTTGGCAAATCCCTTCTCCTTACAACCATGATACCGAGGAACCTTTCTCTGGTACAAAGCCGACTCTCCGAAACCTATTGATAATGATACCCATCGGTACCAAACTCCTCTCCCTCCGTACCAACCAGTGATTCCCCTACGAAAACAAGCCGACGCACCCCAAACCAAGCCCACGAATGTCTTCCTCTTGCTCTCACGATGCCGTAGAACCTCGCCTTATGAGTCGCGATGGCCTGCAACGATAGCGGGTTTGAACCCGTGATGATATCGGAACCGTTAAGGAAATGAAATAAATTACCAGTCATCCGTTTGAGTCTGTCTACTAGCACTCTAGCTTAGCGCGCCTCGCCTCTCGGATCTTCTGTGCCTGAAAGGAATTTGACAGCTTCAGAACTTCGCTACATCCTACATGGAATCAGCTTCAAACAATCAAAATAGAAAGGAAACAAATACAGCTTACAGCGGCTCAAACAGGATAACTTTTTTAGATAGCACTTTCCCTTTTTTTTTTTTTTATGTCTTCTATTTTTATGGAATGTTCAAATGTATGCTAAAATGCTATCCAAACATGAATCCCTTCAGTATACGTGAACAACATATATCCATCTTCAAGAGTGGCATTTCAATTAACGTTCAAAATTTCTTTGGAATTTCATGGCCTATAAGTCCAAACAAAGAGTTTATTTTTCCATCTTTGTGTGAAATAAGTCTCGTATATGTTTATCACGCAAGGAGAAATTGTCTGATTGCAAATGATTTTGTCTAAACAAAGGTATTTTTTTTAAAATTCTCTTAAACATATTACTCTGTCTCTATTCAACGAGTTAATTGTGATCTTCTTATATCGCAATATTTTAAGAAACTTAAGTTTTAGTAATTTTATGAATAGAAAACTAAACCATATTGATTCCAAAAAAAATTTGATGACAAATTAAGAAAACACGTACATGAAGAAAGACCCTGAGTGAAAACTTACTTGTATCATATTTCTAGTTTTCCACCAAAGACTCATTAGAAATTTATAATTATTTGCAGTAACTCAGCATTTTAAACGCCCGGGTTTGCTCAATATTGCTAAAAAAAATACCACGCGCTTCATAGTTCAAAGAAAAATTAACAATCGTGACTTTGTTTGGAGAAAATTACGGTGGGGTACCACCATGGAAAACCTGAAGAACACTAGACTATATATATGGTATATTATTTTGATCTCGTTGTAAATTGTACATAATATTGTTCTCCTCCTATATATATTGGTGTCACATTAAATATGAGTCAAATACCACGTGTTATGGTGTGGGTTATACATATATATTAGAGGAAACGAAACCGTAGTTTTGTCAACTCAATCCACCATTCGATAATTCAGAAATATTCGAAAATTATTTTTGGGTGGCAAATGTAAAATAGGATATTTTAAAAAGGCCTTGTTCAATTATTATGCGTATATATATGTATGTAAATACTCTTTATTTATCAAAGTCCTAATATGATGGGTTAAAAAAAAAAAAAAACCTATTTACAGCTATCAAACGAATCTCTTTTGCACTATAATATCAATGAAAGTACAGAGAAATAGTTCATTGTAAAGTGTCCCTCCGTATTTGAATTATCGTTGCTATAAATTGAGAGAGTTATATATGCAAGATTTCTAGTCGCATTACCTTTCTCCTTTGGAAAAGTGAGATATTCAATTACCTTCTCACCAAAAACAAATCTGTTGCAGAACTTCCGGTTTCTTAGTCGATCGCCATGGCATATATCGGAACACCCGCACCTTTTCTGCTTACAGCTTGCAATCATCATGATAAAGAAAATAGTGGATTCACCCTATATAGCATCTCTAATAAAATCCACCATGAATTTGACGATCCATTCTTACACAAAAAGCTTTTTGTCGGGTCACAATACGGTTGGGTAACTGTGCTTGACCTACATTGTGAGCCTACCCTCCTCAAACCTTTGACAGGTGAATCGATACCACTTCCTTCTATCACCACCATACCGAGAGTGCGCCCCAACCACTCAGTTAATGGCGATATAGTCTCATACTTTTGCCGCACCACCTACCGTCCAGAATCTCGATTCGAGGATCATGCATTTGACCACTGTCTAATTAGTGAAGTCACCCTTAAAAAAGTTCTCATTTCTTCGAATCCTTCGACATCTTCTAACAACTTCTTTGCAGCAGCACTTGTTGGTTATGATTCAAAGCTGGTGGTCGCTAGACCAGGAGTTAGTAGATGGAATCTCTTGCAAGAAGAAAATTGGTATATGGACATCAAGTTTTGTCACGACGGAAAGCTTATTTGCTTGACTGACGAGGGAGCAATACACGAGGTTCAGTTGAAAGATGATGATTTTGTGATTACAGAGATGGCAGCACCCTTTTTTAAGGACAACACTGATTTGAACATGTACCTTGCCGAAGATTGTGCCGGAAGTATTCTTGTAATAATTAGGAGGTATGAGTTTATAACTAGACTAGAAACTTCTGATGTAAAGGTATTCACACTCACTGGTGGCTGCAGAAAAGAAAACAAATGGGAACGTGTAAAGAGTTTGGATGGTCAAGCAATTTTTGTGGGTACTAACGCTTCAATTTCACTCTCGAAACAAGATATATGTGGAGATATCAAGGAAGACACAATCTATTTTACTGATGAATGGTGGAGTCTTATGGGAGGTGATGAGCAAAGGATCTCTCCACGCGACATTTGTGCTTATAACTTGATAAGCAACTCCATCAAGCCATGCTGCCCATATGAGCATCGGCAATGCACATGGCCCTTGCCAGTCTGGATTCATTTATTAAGTCCAAACTAATTTTTAACATAGATTAATATATTAGGCTCTGTTTGGATGGATAGAAATAAGGGGTTATTCGGGAGTAAATAGCTATTCTCGATTAAGGCACAATCCAAACAGTCCAGATTAAGGGTTTACTTTGGTTCGGTGACGGATTAACTAATATGATAAAACGTTAGAATAAGAGAGTGAGATTAAAAATTAAAAAAAGGGAAAAAGGACACAACTCATTATTTATTCCTTGCATCATCCAAACAAAAAACTTTACTCTGAGATTAAGCTTATTCTTAAGAATTTACGACTAAAAATTTTAATCCTGAATAACTAATCCTACCTTAATCTCATATGAACCAAACAGAGCCTTATTATATAAACTTTTTGAATAAAACTTATATTATATATATATGTAGACACCAATCCTTTTATAATTTTTTTTTGCACCTTTATATCTTTGTTGAAAAGTTTAACTGTACGGTAAATAATGCTAATTGGGCTCGTTTGGATTGTCTAAGAATAGTCAATTTCTAGGAATTAGTAATTTCATTCCTAAATTTTTCATCCAAACGGTTTTGAAATAGCCAATTCCATTCCTAATACAATTTTCAATAACACTCTTCCCAATAACACTTTTTCTCTCTACTTTTCACACTTCCCAGCGCTATTCCTAAACTCACCATCCAAATAACATTTTCAATTCCCAGAATAGCCAATTTCCACAATTCCTGTGAATAGTATTTTTCCCTAAATTTATGCTATTTCTACCCTATTCCTAACCATCCCAAACGACACCATTGAGTATGAATATATACCCTCCTTTTGTTTGAAAAATTAACAAAATTAATTTTTATATAATATATATGTATCGCATTTCAATACGTCTCCAGAATTTTGACTTCCTATGAGTGGTCAGTCCAACAACAAAGAAGTTGAGAAATATCATAGGAAACATAGAGAACTAGATCGAACTTGCAAGGATCCTAACGGTAGTATTATATATCCAACGCTTTTGGTTTTTCTTTAGGATACGGTACTTGCAAGGATCCTAGCTACAGGTGTGTCCTAGCCATCTGGATTTTCTTTCGGTCAAATCTAGTAATTTATGCGCATAAATTTAATGTGATTTCGATTAATTAATTTCCTTGCTAGAAAAGACCGTTAACACGTGTATACGAAAGATTTATTTATTATGTTGCGAGCACCATACCATGTCTGAATGCGTAATTAGTATTAAAAGATTTTAATGGCGTGTATCATCAACTTCTATAAGAACTAGGTTTCTGAGCTGTCGCGGCTTTGCCGCGACTAGTTTCCTTATATTATATTTTGTTTATTCCTTCACTATAGACATATTTTTTGTGAAGTATGCTAGTCGACCCCAGTTTTCTTATATTATACGTTATTAATTCCTTCACTATAGACATTTTTTGTGAAATAGCTAGTCGACCCCAGTTTTCTTATATTACACTTTGTTAATTCCTTCATTATAGACATATTTTTTGTGAAATATGCTACTCGACCCTAGCTGAAAGCAGTGGGATAAAAGTGACAATTAAACGGTATAAAATTTGGTTAATTTCTTACAATATAATAGGAAAGATTAATTCTTTTATATTTCATAAAAAAATGGGATAACAAAGCAATTAGACCTCCTTGATCCTTCGGTGCAATTAGGAGAAACCTTCAGTAAGGCTCCTGAAGGTACCAAGTCGGTAGATTACATTGTGGGCCCCTCTTTCACAAATCCTATTGACACCACCTGGTACAAAAGAGAGGTTATCGGTATGTAAACTAACCAGTGCATACTGCATAACATGGTTTGCAAGGAAAAAGACGATCAAATCTAAAATGCTGTCAATGAACTGACTTCCAAATTTATAATTACTAGACATGGCAGTCGCAGCTTCGTTGCGCTATGTATATTTTATATTGAGAATAATTCAACCTATGTCGTCAAACTTTCCAAAATTTCTAATGTAAAATATAAAAAATCTGCCATAAAATATAAAAAATATTTTACCAAAATTTTTTTCATAAAAATTTGTCAGTTCAAAATTAGTAATTTCTGCCATGGAAAGTCATCATATAAACTTGGCATAAATTTCCTGCCAAAAAAGAAACTTGCAAAAGTAACTTTTAAGAAAGGTAACCTTCTATTTCTTAGGTAAAATATAAAAAAAATCTGCCATAAAAAACTTATCAAAATTTTTTGATAAAAATTTGTTAGTTCAAAATTTGTAATTTCTGATATCAAAAGTCGTCATATAAACTTGGCATAAATTTTCTGCCCAAAAAAAAACTTGCAAAAAGTAACTTCTGAGAAGGGTAAACTTATGACATAAATTCAGATCAATCAATCAGTGAAAATTAGAGGGCTCAAATTACATGTCAAAGGAGGAATAATACATACCACAATTTTTTATTAATAATACTATAAATTAGACATGAACTATCTTAGATTTCCAAATATATTTAATTCTTAAATTAAATAATGATTGGTACGACTATTTTTAATATATTAAAAAATATATATATTTTAAATTATATAATACCACAAATCTCTCTCTCTCTCTCTCTCTATATATATATATATATATATATATATATATATATATATATATATATATATATATATATATTTGAAGGTTGGCCAACATTTTGTTATAAGAAATTTGAAAATAAATATTCTCTCTATAAATCCAACCAAGGACTAGCATAATAGAGCCAAACCACTGGACCGAACAATCCAGCTTAAAAAATAATTTTTTTTAGAAAGACTAGGCAGAGGCTACCCAGTTAAGCTTAAAAAATAATTAAAAAATATAATCGATCTATATAATGCATTCGTATAATGAACATTACATTCTATGTTTTGTAGAATAAACATTATTCTACATTTTAATTCGCCACACAATAAGATAACACAAATTAGGCACAAAAAAAATAAAAAGAAAGAACACTAGATTTTATTTGCTCAGTCTGGCCATTATATGATATTTATGCACTAGCACTATTACCAGAACTTCTAAACATTCTCGCAAATCACAGGTCTCTTTGACTATCTCCAGTCTCAGTATCCAAGGATGCAATGGAGTTTGACCAAGAACAACCTGAATCACCAAGAAATGACAATGATGATCAATGTCAACAACCTCAAAATGCAAGAATTGGAGATCAACGGCCAGACCCTACAAGAAATAAAGTGGAGGAGGATGGTGATGAGCTGCCACCTTTGTATGATGAGCAAGGTCGGGTGCTATGTTTCCCATGTTGCGAAAATGAGAGCAATATCAAAGGGCCTTGTGACGTACGTATGCCAGTTCTCGGTACAAATTACTGCAAAGCAATAAGTGAATCCAGAGGTCATATAGATTGGTGTATCAGCTTGAGAAAAAGCTATTATTTGAATTCATAATCACTATTTAAGAAGTTAGCTTTAATGTACAAATTGATGAATTAACTTTAATGTACATTGTACATACTAAGTCAGATTGACATAAACAAGGACAATATCAGATATGTTGCATATTTTTCTTACATGCAGAATTGAAAAGGCATTTGTTATATCATCTTATACTACATAACATAAATGAAACTGGAATGGAAAATAATATAACTGAATTGAACTAGTATGGTACCATATAATTGTGCATTAATATCAATGAGACTCTATCAGTGCAACATCACACAAGTGTCTTTCAGTAAGTACATTTCAAATATTACAAGCTGGCCATGGCTAGCTTGGTTCCAGTATCATACCAAAGAGGAACCTCCTTTAAGTAAAAATGAGAACACTTCAGTAGGAAGATATGTATAGGGTATGTAGGTATATATGAATTTGGGTAATTTATTTCATTTATTTTAATGAAAAAAGCACGTAAATCAGAACAAAACCATTGTATAATTAGAATTAAAATTAGTAATTCTATTAATTGACCTATTTCTGAATGCAATCAACTCACATTTTTATTGTAAGATCTAAACTTCATAGACGTTCAAACCTCTTTAATGTTTTCACATTATAGCCCGTCCTAAATAGCTTAACTGATTATGGACATAAGAAAATTAAAATCAGGAGCCTCAGTTGCCCGTCAAATAAAAAAATATAGGAGTGAAATAATAAATTAATTTTCAAAGAATGAACATGGCAAAATTAATTTCCAAAACCTACAGGTCACATCACTAGGGAGTTTGTGTGAACAAAATACTTTAAATCACTAAATTTTGAAAATTGAAACATAAGGTTAAGGTTCAAAAAAATAAATTTAATAGTCTTTTATTTGATTTTATTTTGATTTTTCAATTTTATTATAGGTTTTGCTTTGTTAGAGAGATGATGTTACTTCTTGACCTACATATAATATAAATAATTTTTACATTTTAATATAAAACATATCAGTAAAAGAAAATTATTAATAGAACTTACCTAAAAGTAAACTTGTCCGTAAAGAAAAATGAGAACATAATATCACTTACAAAGTCAATTTCTTCCAATATCATAACAATTAATATGCATTATTAAATGTGTAAGTTTTACTTCAAAATATTTAAAACTCATTTCAATGACCCATTGTTAGTCAGTCGGAGTCCTGAGCATCAGATATAGATTAGTCTAACATGCAACATACATGAGAACACGAATATTACATGTTCAACCCATCTTAACAAACATAATGTGTTTGTAGTTTTGTGTTAATGTGCGCTGTCCAAGATCAAACGATTTAAATCCATAAGAGCAAATTTGCTCAATTTCTTGATATTTGATCATATTTACCAAATGTCTAGCGAGTAATTGAAGTGTTCTATTAAATGACCAACCCAATGTGGTCTGGACTCGTAATGACTCTTTGTCCATATAGAACAAAGCCACAACATTATAGATAAAACAAATGAAAGGATTAATTTTTAAAAATCATGAAGGTTATTGTAATAGGATGATATATACGGAAGTGTTTAATTTGTAAATGGAATATATTATATATATATAACGAGTATATGCCATATACGTTAGAACGTATATTGATCTATATCATCTGACAAAAAAATGCTTAGATGTACATAACATATGTCTATACTAGACATGTGCATACGTACATTCATTAATTCGCATTCTGTAATGAAAAAAACAGTTACCTGAAACAAAGGATTTTGCAACACCTTTTAAAAAGATTCTGTAACGGGTAGGACCCGTTGCAAAAGGTCCCGTTGCAGAATCATAAAACCTGTTACAAAAGGTCTAGGATTCTGCAACGCCTTTTAACTAAAACCCGTTGCAGAAACCTAGCTTTTGCAACACGTTTTAACTCAACAACGTTTCAAACCTAAGCTTTTGAAACGCCTTTTAATTATAACAGAAGGGTTTCATAATAAAAAAATAATATGCTGGCGCATGGCTTTTGCAACGCGTTTCTAATAAAAGCCGTTACAAAAGGTAAAAATTAAAAAAATAAAAAATTGCATGTTTTATGTGGCTAGTCCCATGTTTCTAGCCGTACCAATTTAACATTCATACAAAATTCATAGCTACATATATTGAACATCCACATAGACACACACATACACATATTGAACATACACATACACATTAGCATATACACATATTATGCATATAATTATAATTACAGAGATCAATACTAGTTCAAAACAAAACTAGAGTTCAAATGGCATCAAATGTTTACAAAACATATCAATCTAACATGGAACTAGAGAGATCGATACAAACTATTTACTTAGATCAATACAAGTTCTCACCAAAGGCGGGTAGTTTTTGCCCATCTACCATTTCTTGCTCAAATCCACCTCGACCTACTTGTCCTTCTCCACCTCAACCTTCTTGTCTTCTTCCACTTCCTCCATCTCCGCAACCTTCTCCTTGTCCATGTCCGCCACTTTCTCCTTGTCCATCTAATTTCACAATTTCACAAAACAGAAATGTATATATATATATATATATATATATAGGCTAAATTAGACTCCAGCACACAGGTGGTCTGTGTACTCGAGTTTTTTAGCCGTCCGATCGAGAGATGTGATAAGATCATGTGGTCCAGATACAGGCGCTGTGGGAAAAGAGATCTTTAAAATTTTACGTTAATTCTCCGTTTCCTCTCCGCTATCTCACCGATTTGTATTTCGGATATCTCACGCCCCGACTCTCTCTTCTCCCAAAAGAAAAATCAAGCTCCGCTGGAACTCGATCGAAAAATCAAGCTCCTCCTCTCTCACTCTCTCGTTCCTCTGAAGCAACCCGTTCGCCGGATTGAGGTGGGTCTCTCTCTCTCTCTCTCTCTCTCTCTCACTCTCTCTCATTTCAATTTGTGATTTTGAGTTGAAACGGAGAATTACGACCACAGATCCTCCCCTTCTTTCATCTTCGTTGAATAAAAATTGGTGGGTTATGATCACAGCTCCTTGCTCTACCATCTTCATTGAACTATGAACGGAAGTTCTTCAAATTGACAATTAGTGTTAATTTTTATTTCGGATTTCAGTTATGACCACAGCTCCTCCCCTTCTTTCATCTTCGTTGGATTTTTGTTGCAAAACAGAACCGAAAATGTTAACTGGTACAGTGGTACTATTTGTCTGCTCATACCAGTACTAACTGGCAGCCAAAATATAACCAATATGGTAATTATTGTTTTGTCCTTAATTAGTAGTCTGTCCTATTAATGGGATATTGATTTTTTTCAAAGCATATAGTCTTGATTCCTACTGTAGCTGTCAGATTGATTAGGTAACTTTCATTTATACATATTAATACTTGAAATTCTATAATTTTTGCTTGATTTCCTTAAAATTTTAGGTGGAGTTAACAAGAGATCGTGCACATATTGATGCACTAATTCTAAAAGAGCATGGCCACCCCCAGAGCATGTACCATAGGGTGACCACTTTGATCGGTCAATGTCTATGATTGTCATGCGATATCTGGAACCGCCTCAGATTACATGCCCAAGACACTCTTCTTCATTTCTTTTGTGCTGTACCAGTGCTGCAATGACTGTTGCAGTATCTAGGAGTCTGAAATTCCAATTTCATTATTTATGTTTTACATTTTATTGACATTCAAAGCATTAGAAGTACATGACAAAATCAATCCATGTACCATATATTCACATTGTTGCTGTTTCTAGGTGCTTAGGTTGATCTGGATTGCTGCAATAAAATTCGTAAGAAAGTGGTACCAATCGTACCATGAGCACAAGTAAATAACCATCCAAATTATAGACGGGGAAAAAAAATCTTGCTTGCAGTTGCAGTACCAATACTATAACCATGCACAAGCAAATAATAAACTTTTAGAAATTTAACCAAAGAAACTTAATCCATTCAAAGAAGCACCTATTGCATAGCATCAATACAATCATTAATTTACAAAAGAGAGCAAGTATATCTCATTTCAATCTTTCTCTAAAACAAAGAGCAAACATAATCACTCGACTAATCCTAATAATTAAAATTCCATAGATACAAGTTTAAGAAATAAAATCTATTAATTCTAACAACCAAAGCACCATCATACAAACTTTAAGCACTTTTTGTGTGGCTCTTAATGAACTCCAGCCTTTCTAGCAATGCTCTTGCCTTCTAACACAGGGGCGGAGCCAAGTGTAAGGTAAAGTGTGCCAAGCATACTCCAACTTTTCAAAATAGTCCCTTATATGTTTAAAAATTCCATGCAAGTCCTTTTAAAATATAACAAAATTCTTATTTAGCACACTCTAAAAACTCAAAAGAATCCATACTATAATTTCTGGCCCATGCTATTCGAGAATCCTGACTCCGCCCCTGTTCTAACACCATTGTTTTCAAGCTCTGAACATATGTTTTCTTTGATCACAGGCTACACTAGAAACATAAAAGATATGTACTATTTTAAAAAGCCTTTCACTAAAAGCCTTTCACTAAAAACCTTAAATAGTGAGCTATTTTAAAATAAAGACAACGATAATGAACTTCAATAGTAAACTAATTATAAAATAAAAATATCAATAATTGGTTACATGACTACTTATAATCAATAGAATTAAATACATATTTGTTCTTAATTGCAGAAAAAAAAAATGAAAAACCAAAACTAATAATTAAGCCTAAACCAGTCCCGTATGGATTTTGTTTCAAAGGAATTTATAAAATTTGATACCGTCTAACCACTAATATACTACATACCAGTTGAAGACAAAGGTAAAATCAACTTTAAAATCCATTATTTCTAAAATCAACTTTAAAATTCATTATAAAATTTGATACCGTCTAACCACTAGTATACTCCATCCTCAAACTACTTTGTCGTTCTTTACATCTAGCCATATACTTGTTATCTTTTGAACATTGGTTAAGGTAATTGAAAATTTTAATTTGAACCCCCAAAATTACAAAATCTATTTCATTCAAAGTTTACAATTCAGAAAGCAGAAATACACTAATTACCTGTCGCAACTGCTTATCAGGCCTCAATCGAAGCTAGGGTTCAGGTCTCGTCGCACTTTTCCTCAAATTTTGATCTAGGATTTATAAAAGCTTTTGCTTTTTTTTTTTTTTCCGAAGGGATGAGATAAAAATGACAGAAATGGTATTTACTTTCCTTCCTTGACGTGGTCTTCAAATCGCATGAAGAAGGAAGGGCGAGCGTTGTTTTGTGGTCTCCTAGGTTTTTTCTTGCGAAGGGGAGACGGAGAGAGAGAGGTGCCGAGTAGAGAAGGAGCGAGGTGCTGAGAGAGCTAATTTCTTCTTTTTTTTTTTTCTATCGGAGGAGGGAGAAACTAGAAAGGTTCAGAAGAGAAGGAGAGAATAGACGGAGAAGGAAAGAGACAAACAGACGGAAAAATTAAAGAAATAACGGAGAGGCGGAGTCAGTTTTGTTCCTTCAGCGCCTAAATCCAGACCGCAGGATTTCATCAATCTCACAATCGGACGGTCAATAAACTGGAGCACACAAGGCCTCTATGTGCTGGAGTCTAATTTAGCCTATCTATATATATATATATATATGTATATATATATATATATATCAAGCTTTTAAATAACGCCGAAATAACGCCGAAATAATCGAAATAATGGTATTTTGTATCCAACCGCACGAACGTCATAGAAAAAAACACTGAAATAACGTAACGCGTCATTTCCGTTTTTTCGCCGTTTTTTCACCGTTTTTCACCGAAATAACGTACGTTTTAACGGGAAATGGTAACATTGAAAAAAAAGGCACATATAAAATGGACCCAGAGCAAAAAAAAAGAATGGTCAACATTAATGAATAAATGATATATTGATATCATAAGAAAACATGACCCAAATAACACCGAAATAACACCCAAATAACAAACATGACCCACATTTAAGCAAGTATATAATACAATAACAATTTTAGTATCTGTATACAGTCACCGTTATATCACCGTTATATCACCGAAATAACACCGAAATAACAAATCAACCCCGGACCGTCATACCGAAAAAACCGAAATTTAAACCCTTGATATATATATAGAGTTTTGCTATGGTGAGTTGCGATCAAAACGCTTGGATCTGATTCGAAATGACCGATCCAAACCGTCCAATATGATCTCCAAATTAAATCTCCTTGTAGGCCAAATTTTATATTTTTTTCGAAATTTTTAAGTATTTTTTTGGATTTTTAGAAAATCGCTCATCTAATTAATTATGTACTGTTCAAAAACAGCAGTTTTTAAAAATCCGAAAAAAATACTTAAAAATTTCGAAAAAATATAAAATTTGGTCTGCAAGGAGATTTCAATATGGAGATCATATTGGACAGTTTGGATCGGTCATTTCGAATCAGATCCAAGTGTTTTGATCGCAACTCACGGAAGGCTCCGTGAGTTGCAACTCACCATAGCAAAACTCTATATATATATATATATATATATATATAAATCTGGACAAGTACTAGTACACAAAATAGATCGTTACTTTAAGCTTCACAAGCATGCATGCACAAGTGACATAAACATACAAGTTTCACAAGCATGCCCTTTTCAAAGCACAATTTTCAGCTATTCTATTTGCTAAAAATAATTTTCAAAGCTAACAATTTCATTTACAAACAGCCCTAATTCACAATTTAATTTACAAATAGCCCCAAATTTTATTTTTCCAATTTTCTCAATTCTAAACAAAATAGTTACCTTGAATGTCGAGGGCTTTTGAGGGGCTGTTGAGAAGATACTTCACACTCTACAATACAATTTAAAAATAAAATTACTACATATAACTATGCATGCAACTATCTAAGTAACAAACATACAGTACAAGATGATCTCATACTCTCAATATGCACAAATTCACTATTTCACCACTCGTACTGTAATGAAACAGATCAGATTGGGTAAGTAAGCTTATGGGCTACTTATGAATTTTATTGCAACACTTTTTCATCACTATTTCACTATGCACAAACTGATGAGTATCTCATGAATTAAAATACAGAAGGCATGAAAATACTATATCAAATTAAAAGACCCTCAAGCTCAAAAAATATTTAACAGTGAGCAATTTTGCAATTTGGCCCAAAATCAAAGCTCCAAAAATTTTAATACAGAAGACATGGAATTACCTTCGACAATGAAGAGGAGGCTTCAAAAATCAAAGCTTGGTGAGAGAGAGGGGTGTTGAGGGACTGTCGTCTGCACCGGCCAAGAGAGAAGTACCCAATGCTGCCAGTTACCAGTAAAAGCATAGATCAGGTCTATTCAGTACCAAGCATCTCTTAACTGAATAAAATTTAACATCAATGAGCATCAATGAGTCATAAAAGCCCTGATTCTGAACAATTAAGCCTTATTAAGCAAAGAAAAAAACTCGATAACTTCATTTGATTGTTCTCAACTAAGCTACTCAAAGTACCCAATGCTTTGAAAGGATAGTTATCCTAACAGAAACTAGACCTACTTAAACAAAATTTAGAAAAAAGGAAATCACAACTTTTCAAATGTATTTACCATCTTTTGACAACACATTATTTTGTTTCTCATTTTTGTGACCCCTTTCTATTTTCATTTTCATCATACCTCCATCTCTCTTTTGTGTTGCAAGCATAACAACATATTCATAATCAACCATTATTAAATAATAATATTTTAAATTTATATTAATATGTCAAATTTCGAGTGAAGCTCAATCGATTTGCCCCTAGTATTTATATGGATTAGTTTTAGCTCAGACGCTCAATTTTGAATTATTTTTTGGTTTATTAAGAAAATATTTCAATATTTGCAACAATAATAATCTCGATTTATAGTTTCACTATCTCACTCCATCGCTCGCCAAAAAAGAAAAACGCACGCTTCCCCCCTCTGTCTGTCTCCTCCCTCCAATCTATTTCCTTTCATTTCTCTCCGCCTCTTCCCCAGGGGCGGAGGCATGAATTTATTATTGGGAGGTCAAATTAGCTATTTTCATTAAATCGGAGGAGGAAATGATAAGATTTTTCTAAAATTTGAAAAAAATACACATAAAATCTAAGCAATTTATGGAGCATAGGAGGACAATTGTCCCTGCTAGTCACCCATGTGGCTTCGCCCCTGCTCTTCCCCTTCCCTATCTTCTTGTCTGATTTTAGCCTCTCCCCATAACATCCGGTCAGAAAACTTTTATCTATCCATAACATCCAATAAAATGATCAATGTTTAAAAATGCATAGAGTAAACAATTATTTACACTCTTCATCTAATTGTTTTAACCCTTGAATACGTGTTTTTTATAAGCAATAGTGATAGGATAGAGATGACATTTAGTTCAATTCATATAAAAGGATTAGTCCGCAAAATCTGCCAATATTGTATTATCACACCTTTAGATTTTATACTGGTTGATCTAAATATCTAAATTAAAAACAAATGTTTGGCGAAATAAAAAAAAAAAACCAAAAAAAAAAGGTGCCAAGTTGTTAAGAGAAAGTTTTATACACCTGCTATACCAATCTATAATTTATAAACTTTACATAAAATCCGAGGATGTATTGATGTATTGCTCCAGAGTCCACACATCAGACATGTCACAAACTCGCAATGCCCAATAGCCCAAAACACAGAACTGCGCGCGTGAAAGAGAGAGAGAGAGAGAGAGCAGCGAAGAAAGAAAGGAAGGGGGCCAAAGAGATGGAGGAAATTACGGTTCGACCATGTACCCATTATCATCGCATGATCCCTCATCATCATCATAGCCATCCATCATCATCCTTCTCTTCTCCTTCCTCTAACTCTAGTCTAGAACCCGACTCCACCTCTCAAAACCAAAACCCGCCTCTCTTTCCTTTCTCTCCCTTAACCCTAACCCTAGTTCCTCTCCCTTCTCTCCTTCGTCGGTCGATCCATTTTCTCCTGCGCGTTCACAACTCTCGTTTCGTCTCCGCCGACTTCGGATTGAAGGTTTCGCCATTGCGACAAGGTATACCTTGGTAGGTTTCCTCGCTTCATTGTGAATCTTTTTGGTTTCTCCAACGCGTTTTGGGTTTTTGTTTGATGGGTTTTTAATCAATCCTGGGTTTCGTTCGGGCAGTTGTTTCTAAGAAGAGTAACTCTGATTTCGCTTCTTTTTATTGCTTAGAGAAAGTATAAATTGCTTCTTTGTTTGGTGCTCGTGCTTTTTTTGAACTAGCATTTTCAACTTTAGCCCTCCATCTCGAATCAAATTGAATTTTCACACTCCTCCCTTCCTCTTTTTATTTTTTTTTTATTTTTTTGTTTCTCAGATTGCACGAAATTGATATCAGTTTAGTTATATTGTCTTTTATGTATGCTCTGAACCAAGTCTTAAACAATTAACTGATGTATTGTCTTGTAAAATTTTGTGTAGACTTGGTTCAATGGAGGGCCTGACAGGTTTCGGGTCCTCATCCTGCAATGCAATATCCAGGAAGCCTCGGAGCGCAGCCTCAAGGAGGCCTAGATCCACTGAAACCCTAACCGCTACGCCTCATATTGAATCAATCTCTTCATCTCCTCACTATGACACTACAAATTTCGCAGAAGGTTACAAGAGAAAAGAGCTTTACTTAAATAGCATCTCTAATTCTAAGAAGAACAAAAGGGAGGAGAGAGGCAGAACTGGAAATACATCGGGTTCAGGCCGATCAACTGAAGGGGCTCTGGCACCTGCTAATTGGAGGGGTTTGGCCCAGCAAGATGAGTACACAGCGGTGGGTTCGTCAGCGGAGAATAAGTTGAGAAAGGTGAAATTGAAGGTCGGTGGTGTCACACGTACCATACATGCCAAAACTGATAATGAGAGTGGTGAAGGATCTGCCAACAGAAACAAAGCTAAGGTTTGACAAATTTAACCTGACATGATTATTATATGGTGCATTGGTGGTTATAAAATACTAGTTGATACTGACATTTTCCTTTGGTACATGGGTCTATGTTATTATCTTGCTAAGTCAACAAACTGAGACCTAGAATTCTTATTTCAGGTGTAGTCTGTTGCTACTAGTATGTAACCGTACTGTTTAATAGTATGGTATTCCTTGTCATGGTGGTAGTACTCTTGTGATGACCTGAATTGTTGAATAACTGATAATTTAGCTGGCGCTTTAATACAGTTGTACTGGTTATGGTACTGCTTTTTACTAACATCCTTTGCCTTTTTTGATGCTTGAATGTTGCATAGATTTATCTATTACACTAATCACAAACCATAAACCTTTTCAGAGAGAATATTGGTTTTCTAATGCTGGAAAGGGCGACACACCTGAAAAATACCATACTGGATCATCATCAGAGCCTGTGCGCAAGAGCCGACGGGTACCAAAGAGGCGGTCCATGGACGACGACATTGAACAGGACCATGAGGTGCGGTATCTCGAGAAAATTAGGGTTTCAAGAGCTGGGGCACATCCAACAACAGAATTTGAGGATGTAGCAGATGAGGGTTCAAAGAAGCACAAGGTCTCGAAAGTAACTAATAGTAGCAATAATAATGGTAATAACAAAAGTGGTAACAGAACCTCAAATTATGAAGTGGATGAGGATTTTGTGGTGTCACGGTTGGGTAGGGATAACAATAATCGCAAGAAGCACAAGGAAGTTGATGGTGGTTTTCTTGAGGGGGAAGAAGCTGGTTCTGACGGTGGTCTTGATGCAAAACTGACATCACGTCAGAGGGCCATGCAAGGAAAGGGAGGGAATGGAGATTCACTGATTGAGTTTCCAAATGGATTACCTCCAGCCCCTTCTAGAAGTAAGTGTACCTCTTCCTCTTTGGCTTCACTTTTGTCTGAATTTTTCAAGCTTTCTGTTCAAATCACGTCAGGTTTTTCCCAATGTTAGTAGGCTTCTGTTGAACTATCTGAAGTGCCATGCTTAACAAGTACCATTGTATATAACCCTTGTCAATCATGCTCAACTATTGTCCAATCCTACAATTTCGGACTAAAATTTCTTGCATATAGTGGATATTTGTAAACCGCATTCTAATTAACCATATACTGCTTTTGATGCTTTCCCAACCAGTCCTTGTTTTGTTGCCTAGGTGGTTTGGATATTTGAACCCATAATGCTGAACTAACTGATTCTCTTGCCAAACAAAAAATTGAAGGAAATAAATAACTAAGATGACAGTTGATGTTTGCTTATGTCTCAGTTTAGCTGGTTAGCTTATTTCATGTTAGTTGTGATTCATTGGTCAGGCATTACCCGGTCTTCTAACTAATAGTCTCATAGTCTCACTACCATTGTTATCTTCTGGACTGATTCTCTTGCCAAACAAAAAAGAGAAGTAAATAAAAAAACTAAGATAAGAGTTGATGTTTGCTTATGTCTCAGTTTAGCCAGTTTGCTTATTTCATGTTAGTTAGCATTCATTGGTCACCCATTTACTTCTAACTAATAGTCTCATAGTCCCATACCGTTGTTATCTTCTTTGCTTTGCATGACCCTCTATTAAAGAATATATCCTACATACTGAATGCGAAATATTTCTTTGGGGATTGATCTCCAACTCTCTCTCTTCTGCTAGAAGAGTTTGTGCTAGTTTATTACTTTACCTTTTTTTTAGCTTGTTTTAGGCAAAGGAGAGTTTTCTAGTTCCAAATAAACTGCAAATCGTGTTGAATTTGCTTTATTAGCACTGTACTGAGTTTTTAAGTGTGCGTGTAAGATTTATGGAAGTTCAATTAAAGTAGCGATTCTTACTTGCATGTAACTTGAATTGCAGAGCAAAAGGAGAAACTATCAGAAGTGGAGATACAAGCTAAAAAGGCAGAGGCAGCTCAGAGGCGTAAGATGCAAGTAGAGAAAGCTGCAAAAGAAGCTGAGGTTCATCCTCTTCTTTGATGGTCTTCTTTTAGCAGAGTTGTCATTAAATTTTAAGCTTTGGTTTAACTTTCTTGTAAATGAATAGGCTGAGGCGATTAGGAAGATTTTAGGTCTTGATTCTGACAAGAAAAAGGAAGAGAAGAAACAGAAAGAGCGTGAAGAGAAAGTAAGTGTCAATTTATGTGATTTTATCTTCTGTCCTTTTTTTTTTTGGGAAACATAAATAGCAACTTTAAGTTCCCTTGATAGATTTCAAAAGAAAAGGAAGAATCAGACTTTTTAATGGATTGTGATGGGGATGATAATTAAATTTTCTTTCCTTGTTTCATTCATTCTTGATAGGAGAAAGCGGCGAAGTCACAGATATCAGCATCTAACACTATCAAATGGGTAATGGGTCCCACAGGAACAGTTGTTACTTTCCCTGACGAGGTGGGCTTGCCAAATATATTAAGCTCCAAGACATCTAGGTAAGATACCGACATTGAAGTATTGAACATTTGAAATTTGACGTTACTTATTTTTATTGTATTGTTTGTTTTTCTCATTTTACAAATGTCAATTAAATACAAGCCCTCCTTAGTGTAAGGCCTGCAAATCCCTGGTATACCTGCATATTTGTCTGAAATGGCCTCTTGACACTCTAAAGAACTTAACTAGTTAAAACTGATTAAGATGAGAGTCAGGGTAATTCTGAGAAAAAAGAGGTTCTACATGGAAGGGAATATTCTTATAATAAAGTAAGGTATGCTCGACAATTTTTGCATTGCTGCTTTAAGAGACCTTCCTGAGGTTTAGCAGTTGATGTGTAGGAATATTTTTCTTAGAAGGACAGAGTAAATTAAAGAGGAAGTCTGATTTTGGCCCCTCAACTACTGCATTTTATTCAATTAATCAAGCCCTTGAGTATTTTCTTGGTTCAATTAATCTCATAGAACTTTCAGAATTAGTTAGATTTGGTCCTTTATGGTTATTTGATTACATCAACATTATAATTGTAACTTCTCCAAGTAGTATAAGTCTTAAAAGTAATTAGATCCTAATAAAAAGTTATATAGTTATTGGTTACCATAAAATAACTAATTAAAGGGTCTAATTGGATTTTTTTTTATGGGACCAAAGAAATCCAGGGACCTAATTGAACTAGATGCATTAGTTGAGTGACCGAAATCAAACTTGTGTAAATTTAAAAAAAAGGTACGTATATATTGCTACAAATCTGGGAGCAAAATTTGCATCTGAACAAGGCTTTAAATTTAAATATGTCAATTCAGGGATAAATCTGTCTAAGGTGCAACTCTCCCTGTATGAAGAATTGAACTTGGAAATAAACTAAAAATAAATGTAGCAAATGGGGACAAATGAGTGCTGAATAGTGATAAACTTGCATGTTTTATGAGGTAAATATGACATTGCTTACGGTTTTCTGGTAATGATGGCATTCTGGCATCATAGGAACATAGTGATAAACTTGCATGTTTTATGAGGTAAATATGGCATTGCTTACGGTTTTCTGGTAATGATGGCATTCTGGCATCATAGGAACATTTTCCATTACAATACAATCATATGCGAATATGGTAAAAATTGAAAAGAAAGATCTTCTTATTAACATATTATGTTTTTTTTCTTGGTTAATTGGAAAGAAAATATGTTCTTCTTAACATTTATGTTTTTTTTTTCTTGGTTTAGCTATCCTCCACCGAGAGAGAAGTGTGCTGGTCCTTCTTGCACCAACCCATACAAGTACCGTGACTCCAAATCTAACCTACCTTTGTGTAGCCTTCTGTGTTACAAGGCTGTCCAAGGAAGCACTAATGTTAACACACTGACTTGTTGACAACAAAAAGATGGCAGGAGGACCTTGCATCCCTTGCTTTTGCTGGCAAATTGATTAGCTCATTTTTTATTTTTCTGGGTTAACTTTTGCTGTTTGTTCTTCTTGTTATGTCCTTTTCTCTTTTTGGTACAAAATGATGCTAAGTTAATTCAGGGTTTTGTTATGGAGCTTGTGAGTAAACTAATGCCTGATGGTTACACTTTAGAATAGAGATGTTCCCTCTTTTCATTATGGCCCTGATTAGAATCACTTTTCTTTTCACATTTGATTTGATTTGATTAGAATTTTTTTTTTATCAAAGTTTACTGATTAGGTTTTATTTGATTGAAGTGATGTTATGAGACCCAACGAAATCATGAGAAATCAATTCTAATCAAATGAAATTCCATATGAAAATTATTTGATTAGAAATTTATTGTCTTGGTCAAGTTTGAAAAATCATTTTAATAATTAAAGTTTTTACTCTATATCAAATTGATAATACCATATAACATTCATGTTAAATTGTTGTTTACTGTCAAATATATATAAATGTCTTTTTAATTTATGATAACGTAAAGATTGATACTAATATCAGTTTAATAGGTATTTAAATTCATAGATAATTATGTTAGTTTTTTTTTTACGATATTTATTTTTTGTGCAATTACATCAACACATTTAGTTATAATGCATAAATTTGATCCTTTAATAGTTTAAAATATTATTTATTTTTCGATAAGTGTTAAAGTTAGCACCAATTTGGTACAATTAAGGTTCCTAAAAGTCAAATGATAAATTTTCTAATTATAAATATTAAAATAATAAACGGATGATATTTTTAAGAATCTACCGTGCGATTTATTCGAAATTAGTGATAATTCGAAGATGTGTCGTGTGCATACTGCATCAAGGATGCGGAGTCGGAATCTCTGTAGTTGGGCCAGATACGTGGTTGCATGGATATATTAGGACCGGTATTGGGCCAGATACATTGCTCCAGGATAGATCAAGTCCGTCGATTTCCTATCTGCAACTGCAACGAGACGTGAGGGTATGATCCTTCTTTCTAATCCTTCCTTTCCACTTTCCTGCGTTTTACTGCAACGAGACTGCTCAGTGTCACTATCAGCTAGCTATACGAAAACCCCAAGGAGAGAACTAAACGCAAAAATGGCTGCCGCTCTTTTCTTTCTCTAGCCAAGTCTGTACGATTCGGCCATAATCTCTCTCACTTTCGGTTCGATTGAGCACTCCTCAGTTGTGGTATCTTATCCCTCTCTCTCTCTCTCTATTCTCTATCTGTCTCACCATACGAGTTACGACTCACAAGAGCTGCCTCTTTACCTCGTCCTTGAATTTAATTGAGTTTTTCTTTTGGTGCGTTTCCGAACTGGGTCATGCACATGCAGACAAGGTGCTTGTCGAAATGATCTTTGGAGGGTCAAGGATGGGGAACACCAGATACCGGCTTGCTGTCACTTGCTATGCCAGTATCTTCTAACAAGCATTCAGGTGTGTTCCTTCACTTGTATCAACTTGACGTTTAAGGTATTACGGTTACCTAAGATTAAGCTATATTTTGTTATGTTATCTTCCTCTTTTCTGTGCCACTAGACCTGATGTTTTGTGTTTTCAATCTTAGTGTGAGATTTCATAAAACCAAAGGCTGTTAGGAAACAAAACATAATTTCATTGATTAAGCTGCTTTGTCCATCTTCTCAACTTGCTTTTTTATTTTCTTGCGATCAAAATACAGCTTCATATTTCTATTTTCCCTTTCAGTACTTTATTCTTCCTTTCTGAAAATATATCATACAGTAGCATGTGGCGTACACAGCTGTTGCGTTACCCTCAACACAGAATGTTGTAAGACAATGGATATAATTTATTTACCTTAATAGGTAGGGTGAGATCTTATATGACATTCCATTAGTGGGCATATAAAGCTGATTTTATAACTGTTTTAAGCTTCATGTTCTTCCAGAAAATGACAATATTGGGCAATTTTAAGAACCAAATTGCACTCCTGTTGACAATCAATGTTGATGATGTCGTTTATGAATGCAGTAACAGAAAATTGACAGGAAGATTAGCACTTCAAGGGACCAGAGTGAAAACCACATAAGTTTAAGATGGTGCATGCATTGCCTCTTGCTCCCTTTGCTTCGTTGTTGCCTTCAGCTTCTCAATCCCAATCCTCACCGGCTTCCGGTTGTAGTGTCTGCCTAGTCTGCTATGCTATCCCTCCGCCCAAATCTGTATTCCACAGAATCACCAAGAAACCAAAACCACAGCTCACTACAACAAATTTCCCAAGTGACAGCAATCTCAGGATGAAGGGGAAGCTGAAGGTGGAAAGAAACCAACACCTGAAAGGGGACATTTTTTTTACCCAAGAAGTAATTAACAAGTTTTACAACTTGGTTTTGCAGAACACTCCCACTTCCATCCATCCCTTCAATCAGCTCCTGTCAGACTTAGTACGCAACAAAACCTCAAGAATTCACCCTGATATCTTTTCTCTCTACAATTATATACTAACTATAGGAGTTACTCCTGATGAATATACCTACAGTTACATGATCAACATCTCTGCCAAAATGAATCGGCTCAACCTGGCTTTTGTTTTTCTTGGACAACTTCTCAAAGTGGGTCACAGACCTGATGCAGGTATTTTCAGTCCAATACTCAAGTGCCTCTGTTCTGAGAAAAGGATTGGTGAGGCGACAGCCATGGTGCTTGGCAAAATGGCAAAGCTGGGATATGTGCCCAATGTTTTCTCATATAACATTCTTATCAAGGGGCTTTGCTCTGATGCCAAGGCTGGTTTTGCACTTCAATTGCTTTTTAAAATGGTTAAAACTAGTTGTGTGTGTGAACCTGATGTGATCTCCTATAATACGGTTATTAATGGACTCTGTAAGGAGGATGAAGTCACTAAGGCATTTGGGTTGTATAAACAGATGTATTCTATGGGAGTTATACCTGACATTGTGACGTACAACACTTTGATTGATGGACTGTGCAAGAGCGGTGAAATTGAGAGGGCAAAGGAATTGTTGCATACCATGATTTCCAAAGGGCATGAGCCTGATGTTGTGACGTACACCACCTTGATTTATGGGTTGTGCAAGAGCGGTGAAATTGACAGAGCAATGGAATTGGTGCATACTATAACTTCTAAAGGGCACAAGCCTAATGTCGTGACGTACAACACTTTGATTGATGGGTTGCGCAAGAGCGATGAAATTGGGAAGGCAAAAGAATTGCTGCATACCATGATTTCTAAAGGGCACGAGCCGGATGTCGTGATGTACACCACTTTGATTCATGGGTTGTGCAAGAGCGGTGAAATTGAGAAGGCAAAGGACTTGTTGCATACCATGATTTCTAAAGGGCACGAGCCGGATGTCGTGATGTACACCACTTTGATTAATGGGTTGTGCAAGAGCGGTGAAATTGAGAAGGCAAAGGACTTGTTGCATACCATGTTTTCTAAAGGGCATAAGCCTAATGTCGTGACGTACAACACTTTGATTTATGGGATGTGCAAGAACGATGAAATTGAGAAGGCAAAGGAATTGCTGCATAACATGATTTCTAAAGGTCATGAGCCTGATGTTGTGACGTACAACACTTTAATTGATGGGATGTGCAAGAGCGGTGAAATTGAAAAAGCAATGGAATTGTTGCATCCCATGATTTCTAAAGGGCACGAGCCTGATGTCGTGACGTACAACACTTTGATTGATGGTATGTGCAAGAGCGGTGAAATTGAAAAAGCAATGGAATTGCTGCAGACCATGATTTCTAAAGGGCACGAGCCGGATGTCGTGACGTACAACACTTTGATTGATGGGATGTGCAAGAGCGGTGAAATTGAGAGGGCAAAGGAATTGTTGCATACCATGATTTCCAAAGGGCATGAGCCTGATGTTGTGACGTACACCACCTTGATTTATGGGTTGTGCAAGAGCGGTGAAATTGAAAAAGCAATGGAATTGTTGCATACCATGATTTCTAAAGGGCACGAGCCTGATGTTGTGACGTACAACACTTTGATTGATGGGTTGTGCAAGAGCGATGAAATTGGGAAGGCAAAGGAATTGCTGCATACCATGATTTCTAAAGGGCACGAGCCGGATGTCGTGACGTACAACACTTTGATTGACGGGATGTGCAAGAGCGATGAAATTGAGAAGGCAAAGGAATTGTTGCATACCATGTTTTCTAAAGGGCACGAGCCTAATGTTGTGACATACACCGCTTTGATTAATGGGTTGTGCAAGAGCGGTGAAATTGAAAAAGCAATGGAATTGTTGCATACCATGATTTCTAAAGGGCACAAGCCTGATGTTGTGACATACAACACTTTGATTGATGGGTTGTGCAAGAGCGATGAAATTGGGAAGGCAAAGGAATTGCTGCATACCATGATTTCTAAAGGGCACGAGCCGGATGTCGTGATGTACACCACTTTGATTAATGGGTTGTGCAAGAGCGGTGAAATTGAGAAGGCAAAGGACTTGTTGCATACCATGTTTTCTAAAGGGCATAAGCCTAATGTCGTGACGTACAACACTTTGATTTATGGGATGTGCAAGAACGATGAAATTGAGAAGGCAAAGGAATTGCTGCATAACATGATTTCTAAAGGTCATGAGCCTGATGTTGTGACGTACAACACTTTGATTGATGGGATGTGCAAGAGCGGTGAAATTGAAAAAGCAAAGGAATTGCTGCATACCATGATTTCTAAAGGGCACGAGCCTGATGTCGTGATGTACAACACTTTGATTGATGGTATGTGCAAGAGCGGTGAAATTGAAAAAGCAATGGAATTGCTGCAGACCATGATTTCTAAAGGGCACGAGCCTAATGTTGTGACGTACAACACTTTGATTGATGGGATGTGCAAGAGCGGTGAAATTGAGAAGGCAAAGGACTTGTTGCATACCATGATTTCCAAAGGTCATGAGCCTGATGTTGTGACGTACAACACTTTGATTGATGGGATGTGCAAGAGCGGTGAAATTGAAAAAGCAATGGAATTGCTGCATACCATGATTTCTAAAGGGCCCGAGCCTAATGTTGTGACGTACAACACTTTGATTGATGGGTTGTGCAAGAGCGATGAAATTGGGAAGGCAAAGGAATTGCTGCATACCATGATTTCTAAAGGGCACGAGCCGGATGTCGTGACGTACAACACTTTGATTGATGGGATGTGCAAGAGCGGTGAAATTGAGAGGGCAAAGGAATTGTTGCATATCATGATTTCCAAAGGGCATGAGCCTGATGTTGTGACGTACACCACCTTGATTTATGGGTTGTGCAAGAGCGGTGAAATTGAAAAAGCAATGGAATTGTTGCATACCATGATTTCTAAAGGGCACGAGCCTTATGTTGTGACGTACAACACTTTGATTGATGGGTTGTGCAAAAGCGATGAAATTGGGAAGGCAAAGGAATTGCTGCATACCATGATTTCTAAAAGGCACGAGCCGGATGTCGTGATGTACATTACTTTGATTAATGGGTTGTGCAAGAGCGGTGAAATTGAAAAGGCAAAGGACTTGTTGCATACCATGTTTTCTAAAGGGCTTGTGCTTGATTTTGTGGCGTACAACACTTTGATTGATGGACTACGCAAGAGTGGTAAGATTGAGAAGGCAACAGAATTGTTGAGTATCATTATTTCTAAAGGGCACGAGCCTACACAACTTTGATTGATGGACTGTGCTAGTATGGTGGAATTGAGATAGCAATAGAATTGTTGATTCATGATTTCTAAAAGGCAGGAGCCTAATATTGTGACATACAACGAGGCATACCTTGAATAAACCCAATGTTATGGCTTTCGGCACCATCATGAATGAATTGCGCAATTCAGGATGAATTCCATAATGTATAAAGGATGAACCCCACAAGGCATAGGAGTAGCTAGCAAACAAAAACAATGCAACTGGAGAATGAGTTGTACAATTAGAAAATTCAAAATTTTGAAACGAAAAGAATTGAATTTCTTATGATCTCAGTTTCTATAGCTCATAACAATATAAAGAGAGAGGGGAGGGTACGGGAAGAAAGGTGAATGTTAAAAATAGTTGTTTACTTTCTTTAGTTGAGATACGAAGGTAGGACTTAAACAGAAATATGTTTGATTTATTATTTGCTGATACATTGATATTAGATGTAGTTGTACTATTTTGTCCTTGTAGTTTATAGGATTAATTGTTTTATCATATTTCTACGAATTCGTAACTGATTATTATTTTATCATCCTGGAACAACACAAGCACAAAACTCTACAGCAAGTGTTGGTCCTTTGAAACCCATGGTATCTGGCACGAGAAATATTTCTTTGTAAGTGTTTTAAAAAGTAGGGATCATTAAACCTATTGTGTAACTCTCCACTTGCAGTGTAAATGTGAGAGTATGGAACAATCGTCGCGAAAAGAAAAACTTTTTTGAGTTAAAAAAAGGTTGCATAATGTATTACTTAGAAGAATCGGTAAAGCGCACCAAGATACGTGAGTAAATATGCCATTATTCACATTGCTATACGCTTGGCTATCGAGTAAAGCTGATGGTATCAATAAAACAGAAAAAAAAAAAAAAAGGGTTACGTTTAATTCACAACAGAGAAATCTTCGGTTAAAAAAAAAAAAAGATAAAATCAATTAAATAATTCTCGATTCACATTAACTCTTGAGTCCTAGATATCAATTGGGCTATAGATTATATGCAAGTACAAAATAAGAAAATATATCGATGTCCGAATATTGATGAAAAAAAATAAATATCCAAAGATCAAAGCTCTTTTAACCAAAATAAATCTTCATTGCATTACATCCCCTGATTCTAGTGAAAACCAACATGAGACAACTCACCGGCTCCGTCAACAAAGAGGACACAACTCACCTCACACGGCTCTATCTCAAGCCATGAGATTCGCAGCCTTGGCAATGGCAAGGCAGATGCTGTTCAATTTCATGAGCTTGGTGTCAAAATCACCCATCAAGGACTCAATTTCAAAATCATCAAACCCGTTCTCGCATGTGTCGTAATCGGTGCCCACAGTACTCAGCAAGCTGTTTACAGTCCCCTTGTCATTTGCCTGGAGAGCAGCATCAACATGGTCGAGACTGTACTTGGCATCATCGTATGAATCCAAGCAGTCGTTGAGAGCTTGCACGGCCAACTTTTCAGTCTTCGGGTCGGCGACGTACTTCTTGGCAGTGTTGATAGCAGCGTCAGTCTGCACCCTTAGGGCTTGCATGGCCAGCTTCAGCACTCCGGTTGCATCATTGGAAACTTTGATAGTGCCGACAACAGGTTTTATCGAGTTGAGGCATAAATCAGGTTCACTGGTTTTCGCACAAAGCGACTTGATGACTGCAGCAAATGATGCATCCAATGCACCGCCAGCAGCCGGGGGTGCCAGGGGCTTCTTGGGCTTGTCAGCAGGGGCTGGTTGGGGCTTGGTAACTGGGGGTGATTTCGGAGTAGTAACAGTTGGTGTCTGAGGCTTTGGTGGAGGGGAGGTTGGTTTTTGAACGGGAGGATGTGAAAAGCCTCCTAGAGCAGTGATTGGGACAGCGAAGGGGGACGAACGGGGAAAGCAGTAGTGCGCAGAGGCAAGGGAGGAGGAGATGGAGACGATGGCGAGGAGAAAGAATGTGAACCTCATTTTTGCGTTGAATGGACAGAGAGGGAGAGAGAGATGGAGAGAGGGGGGAGCCAAATGCAAGAAGAATAGAAAGAGAAGGAGAGGGAAGAGGCGCGTTTAAAGGATAACGAGAAGATGTTAATTTTAGAGAGCGGTTGTTATTTTCACAATTAAAGAGGGGCTGTGAGGGAAATTGTAGCCGTTGATAGGTTGCTAAATTAAGGTAGGTTGTCTAGGCCGCTAGCGTGGATTCCTAGTTTTTTTTACTGAAACCTGTAACAGAACTGTTGGTGTCAACTATATTGTTACCTCATGAGCCTACGGGCCGTTAGTTCTTATAAATAATAAATAAATAATGATGCGTGTTTGATTCAAAGACTGGCGACTTAAGCGCGCTGCGTCAATTTTTTTGTTGTTTGTGCTTTATTCTTTGTGTTGGAGTCTTTTTTGAATTGAAAAGCACGGGTCATGCCCAGTGCCTTTTGTATTAAAAGAAGAAGTTCAAATACAAGTAAAGCCAGTAGCTTAAACTAAAAAAATAAGAAATAAAGAGTACCAGTAAGCCAGCAGCTTAAAGAAATTAAAAAAAAAAATAAAATAAAATAAAAATAAAAAAAAGCAAGAAGGAAAGAAAGTCTAAGAACATTTCGTCAGTGCCTTTTGTGTTGGAGTCTTGACGATTAAACTGCTTAGGCAGTCGAAAACTATTTTTTTAAATTAAAATATTTGATCCATTGAAATTGATCAATTGTCACTATCAAGGTTAAGAACCTTTAGTAGAATCGGATTAGGAGATGAAAACAGATAAATTGAACTGTAAATTCATTCTTGAGATAATTGATAACGCTCAACCACGATGACGATTGTAGCGTATGCATACACATTCAATTAGGTTTCTCATTTTATTGTTTTGATTACCGAATCATCTGGCAATTTCCTTATGCATTTGAAGCATTTTGCAGTTTAGCTCCCTGAGCTTAAAGCAAAAATAAAAGAAAAACAGAATACCCTCATGTAATTTGGTCTTTCGATACCAAGCACTTTTTTTTTTTGCTAATATCTTCTGTGTGTGTGTGATAGCTTTACTTAATCCATCTTCCACTCCTAACATATTTGGTACCAACAAATGTTCTGGTCAACCTCAACACATTAAGTTGCTTTTATCTAAATTCAGAGGAAACATTTATGAAGAGAGAAAAATTGAGGAATAAATGTTCATTAGATTTTCAAAACATGGGCGAATAGCAAACCCGTTTAATATATTTCTATACAAAGAAAATAATGGAGCCTTTTGATTTCTACTTATTCCATATATTACTTCAATCAGTCAACCTTTTGGGCTCGTGTAATTTCCCAATCTGGAAAGGACCCGTCTGAGGTATTGTTATGTTTATCACCTGTTATCTTGCAATATACTATTGCAACCATGAAACTTTCCTCCTGCAGTGTGTAAAGATACATCGCCTTTTCATCCTGAAAATATCATCTATTATAATCCACAAGTTGACAAAAGTATTTTTTAAGAAAATGCTAGCTTTTATGCCTTTAAGATAGGGCTGATAAAAGAAAAAAGTGTATCCCTGGTCTGATAAAGGTAAGATTATACGATTACAAGTAATGACTGCTTGGTGGTACTGTTTTGTAATAAAGTTCACAACATTTCCTATTTATGAAATGGAAACAATTTGATTGTACCGCCCAACGTTCCCAATGCCCTTGGAAAATAGGCAGTATCTATATGCCACCTATGCTACTGGTACAGAGATGATTGAGTGCTGATCAGGTTTTTTCTTTTTAACAAATCTAACGTGGATTGCAAGGTAATGTTTCTCTTAAACTTGAAGGATAATTTTACCTCAGGGAGTTCTAGAAATTCTTCTGGAGAGATTTGAAGCAGTTCAGAAGCAGTTTGACCTAAGCACCACGCATAAACTTTCCCACTTTCGTCAGTAACAGATATTTGCAATTGAAAGGTGTAACTGCATTTATCATAGTCACAGTCACATTCACAAAATTTGCAGTGGTACAGGCCATCTGCTCTCTGGTTAACTGGCTCACTACATACAGAGTGACATAACAGTACTTGTATATTGAAATGCTCGACTTGATCAAGGTGCACCTGGCATATCTGGATATATAGATAAATTCATGTCATGGATGTATAATCATCAAGGATTTTCTGTAGGGATGACAGTATGTCAGATGCCATTCTTGCTTAAATTACTAGATTCTATGACAATTCTGTTGGTCTGGTTACTGGTTGACCTCGATACATTCTCACATTGTGTGCGCATACACTTTTTAGTATATTCAATTATTTACCAATAATGTTTGTGTGTTTGTTTTACTTTCATGTTTTTTGTTTATTTATTTTTATTTGGGGAAAACAGTCAGGAGGGATGGGCTCAGCAAGCCTTATTTCATGCACAAGCAAGATTAAAAAATAAAATGAAATGCATACATCAATTTTGCACACAAGTGACCTGAATACTGGTATAAGTGCCTAAAGCTGGCAATTGTTGACCCAACCACACCCATGCAAGTTTTTAGGAAGGCCTGGCTGGGTTAATATGCCACAAAAACATTAGGATCTTGTGAATGAATATTGTATTGAAAATTTGAAATTAAATTCTACAAGTCAGGACCAACTACATGTGTTCTGTCTGTTTGATCAGATATGTCAGACAGACGAGACAGCCTGTGGAGGCATGATGAGTTTAGAAAAGCAGGCAAGCAGCTGAGATTAACAAAAGACGACCCTGGTTCCTTCTCAAACCATGAGACTTCTAATCTGTACATAACAAGTGTATTAAATCAGTAATGATGTTCACGCCATAAAGTACAGTGCAATTTGAGAATATTGATCCAGATTACTTGCTGAACTAACTACTCCTTGAACCATCAGTCTGGTGCTGGTATGAATGTGGGATTAGCAAAGAATTAACGTTGTAATTGGTTCTCAGTTGAACTGTGATACTAATATATAAAGATGAGTAGGGCTCCAGTGCTACAAATGCCATAACTTGTCTATTTCATGAATATTTAATAATTTAAATTTAAATTTTCAAATCCAAACTGTTGATCTTGTTAAATTTAACAAGCGATGCATTTTCATATATATTGTTTGTAAAATTTTGGTGTTCATTTGTTACTAGATCAAGAGGAGCAGCTATAACAGATTAATTATAATACATGCATTTTATTACTTTTTGATCGAGTATCAAATGAACATTAAATTTTAACAAAAACATATGAAAATACATCGCTCATTAAATTGAACAAGATCAGCAGTTTGGATTTAAAGTTTGAATTTCTTATTTTAAAATTATATATGAAATAAAGAACTTGTAGCATTTGTGGTGCCAAAAAGTTGTGGCAACAAAACCCTAGTCATAATAATAAAATTCTTACATCCTTTGTGAATTCATGGAACAAGTTAAGCCTGATATGTAAACTCTGTGACCAATTCCTGTTCTTGTCAATGACCTGAAAGAAAATGATTATACACATGAAGTAATAGATGTTGAACTTGTCAAATATCAAATAAAAGTAGTAAGAGTTCTGTTAGAAGAGAAAAAACCAAAAAATATATATTACTGATTACAGAAGGCCACACCTTTAAAATTATTTGCTAGTACATAAAAATAATAAAATATGTAGTACCATTCTAGGAAAAATAAGCTTACCAAGATCCAACAAAACAAAGCTTTATTGCAATAGATCCTGATTCATCCTCTACATCCAAGTGATATATGGTCTCCGAAGCTTTGGTTCTCTGCCTAGAGAGACTTATTACCATGCCATAGAGGCTAACTCCACTCATTTTGTCACCTAGGTCAATCACATAGATCTGAAGAGATTCATATTAATATATATTGCATTAGTAATCTTGAGAATCAACAAAAGCTTTCATGATCAAAGCTAAACAGCTCTACATCATGTTGAAATACATGAAAAAAAAAAAATTTGAAGAGAACATCTGAGGTCATTTGATATTTACCCGAAATGGATATTTGCTAAATTCAATTGCACCATGACAATCACGAGGTAAAGATACTTGTGACGATTTTATTTCCTGAGTTTTCATTTGAGTTGATGATAGCACTACCTGCAATGAGAAGCAATAATATAGTCACAATGACAGGATCCTCTGATAAGAAAAGGTTAGAATCTATCCCAGCACTGACCAATAATAGTAGAAATTTCATGTGTAGGGCCACTAAATGAGTTGATACTTGACAAGAATTTGTGTAATGACTACTTTGTGCTTGACTGCTATTTTAGGGTACCTCTAGGGTAATTCAATAATTGCTGATGTTATCGTATTGTCCAATGTAGCTGTACCTTATTGCCTGGGCACAATATTTCATACCACCTTTTCTCAGTGAATGGTTAAAAATCTGGGGTTCAAGCTATTTGCTATTTGTTCACTTTGTGTAATGCATTTGTAATTAATTGAAATTGTGAACTGTGTTTTCTTCAACCTATATCTCTAATGTTCTACGATTTGTTACAGTTTGTTTTGTGAATGTTTAGCATGTTTATGCTTACCTGTTCCTCTCGTTGAATAACAGGCACCAAATAAATCTGCGTAGCACTGCCATATTCTAGACACAGCTCTTCAGATTCCTCTTTTTCATTGGTCACGAAATTGGAAATAAATGGTGTATCAAGTGCAAGCATACTTCCAACACTAAAAATGGACGAGAAATGGTAAATTAAGAGAGAGAAGTTTTTAAAATTAATGAAAAGGCGGCATAAGTTCTAAGTGATCCTTGTACCAGAAATATTTATATCCAAAATGTTACACACTTAGACTAATATCTCATGCATATTTAAAAACTTGTTCTTGACTTGATATCTAGTTCATGGAACCTTGGAGGTAGGCAGTCAAAGTCTGGTACCAGTACACCTACCCCTTCACCCCATGATTGATCCAATACCGTGTGGCATGATTGTCTTGACACACATCTCCAATCATGCCACACATCTCCACATCAGTTTTCCAACGTGTATACATGATATTTTTAACAAAAACCATACATAAAACCTAGTGCTAAATTTACGGAGACCTGAAAAGATTGGCAAGAAGAACCTGTTCTCCCCATAGAAGAAACTTCATTTTTGAACCTTCATTGTCAATAAGAGTTACAAGCTTCCTTTGAATATTCCCCAGATTTTCCAACGAGTTAATTGATTCTATCCTGAAATTAGGGAATACATGAATATGAGATTCCTAGAAAAACATCTGGACAAAATGGATTGAATTTGTTTCCCCTTCGCTTCCATGTGAAATAAACAAGGATATTACAAAGAACAAGAAGGATACAAAGAGAGTCAGAAAAACATGCAAGTCACAGGCATGAAAGGTAACAAATAATTTTCATCTTTTGAAAAAAGAATGGTACATTTTTGTGGTTCAAGGGCGAATAGGTAACGTTTGTTTGAGGTACCTCGCATAGAAGGAATAAGAAGTGCAATTTTTCAAATCAATGGGTGATATAGAGGAGAAAGAGTAAGTGCAAAACTGTGCACCCAGTAACATGGCATCCTCATCTTCATCCTACAAAAGAATAGCAAATATTTAATAAACCATAAAAAAGGCTTATTACATAGCAAAACAAAACAATAGCATAAAGTACATTAATGATTTGAGGTAGAATGGAAGCTTATTTGTTGATTGAAGTCCTCGAAATTCAGCAAAAGCTCCAAAAGGAATAATTTTCCAACAAAGGTACAATGCAATAGTTGAAAAGGGTAGAATTCAAAATTATGACGTTGACAAGTACTAATATTACCTCATCTAACAATATGACAATATACTCAGTTGGTAATAGTCGAGCTTTCCCAGATCCTTCAGTTGCAGTACGAAGAGAACATCCAGTAAGAAATATCTCTCTTCCTTTCTTTAATATACCATTTGGTCCCACATAGTCGTAATATCTATCATTAACAAAACCATGTCAACAACTTGTTATGAAGCCATGAACTTTTACAAACATATAACTCATTCTAGTGGCTCCTTTTGGATTGAAAAAAAAGTACAATTATTTTGATATACACTGCTCCTCAAATTATATTAAAAAAAAAAAAGAGGTGAGATCAACTAGAAAGGGGAACTTTTCCACCAAAATAACAATTAGAGAAAGTTAAATGTGGAATTCAGGTTTTCCACTGTGAGCAGATGAAAGATACTAAATAAAGCAGGGTCACGAGCTACTATCTATAATCTTGAAAGTGAAGCCATCACCTCTTACAGTCATTCAAGTGTCTTATAATTAACACAGCAAGCAATCCAAGGCATTGTTACATCAGAGCAAGACAGATAAGTAAATAGAACAAAAATAAATACTGAACACAGCATACATACCTCCGATGGAGATATAGGTCAATTGTGCAGGAGCTCCACAAATCTCCCAAGCTAAGCATGTAAATGTTTGTACCTGAGGCACAAAAGAGAAAACACAGAAGTTGACAATTGTGTAAGCTAAATGCAACTCATAAATAGCATGTCCTAAAAATATAAGGAAATGGCAGTGATGGTTTTGTCAGGAGTGGCACGCTTGTTTTTTTATATATTGTTTACTATTTTGTAAAGTCAGCTCCACTATGTTGAAAGTTCAATACAATTTTTCAGTACTATAAGTTGTAAAATAATTTGAAAAAAATTAAGTTTGAGAAAGGATAACCTGGGAGAAGAAATTCATCAAGGATAATAGCTTCAATAACACTGGAGGGAGAAATGAAATTTTTCTCATGTATAGAGTCAATGGTGACAGTGTTAGGCAGCCGAGCTCTCCTCGGCCCTTTTTTTAACAGATCCAACACTTCTGGCTTTCTTTTGGAGGTAAGATACTTGTGTTGCTCATTCCAAGCCTATAAATTTGTATGGTGCCGCCAAATATTAACAAATAAAATATCATTCATGCATACTGGTGCCGTCTCCATGTTTATATACCATACCAGATGACCACATATATAAATATGGCTTGTATAAATTATTCAATGTGCAAGTTCTGTCACTAATTGAATCGGTATTAGTGTAATTTTACACAATTTGAAGCTTAGTTCATTTAACTACATAATTTAGTCCCAGGCCTCTCGGCTGACTTTGATCATGCAATTGGTCTCAATTGGGAATTGGTAACCCAAAAATGTGGCCTTCAGTCTCCCAATAAGAGAAAGCAACCAATATGTTTTGATGTCTTAATAAAGATGAAAATTACATTCAAATTTAACCCACAATTAGTTACAACCATGGATCAAAATACAAAGCATAATAATTAACAACGTGAAATCACAGTCCATAGAATACTAGTAATTGACATGTAGATACCAGCACCTAGCCCAATAGAAGCAACACCTTAAGTACTGTAAACGCGCGCTAATGAATTCACATCGCAACAATGTCGCGATATAAGATCATGCGGCATCCAGTATTCTATACTCAAAGCAACCGAACTCAGTGTTCTAGAAATTTCAAAGATATCCTTCAACCAATAGGCATTTTAACAGGTATCTTCTTCAAATTACTGACCTGGAAGAGATCTGAGAGGAGAATGGCAGCTGTGACGCCACTGGGATATGCAACGCAGGTCTTCAGTATACGAGAGACAGCCCAGCACCAGGGGGGCTGATCTCCGCCGTGAGAGGTCTCCGTGTATTCGCCACCTCCGTCGCCTGAGGTGGATGCGAGCGTCGACCTGGCGTACTCCACGAAACCTAGGAACGGATCTTCGTGGTCATTGGAGGGAGGTGGCGAGAGGATGCCGGAGATCGGAGAAATCGCCATGGAAATGAAAACCTCGAGTGGGAAAGCGAGAATTCGATAAAAATTGAAAGAAAGGAAGAAGTGAATAGGCGGGAAGGGAAGGGTTATGAGGAAGAGCTTGATCTGATGCTTTTCATGTCTTGAACATTGGAACTGATTTGCGTATACTGTCCGTCCGATCTAAAATGGACGATTGGTGGAAGCAACGTGTGATGCGAATCACTGCCGTTGGTGTTGAATCGCAGGGACTGTATATGCGAAGCAGGTTCTACTCTTCTAGGAGTGAACAGCAGCAGATCCGGACGTACGAGCTCCAGGCGGGAACTTTTTCTCTAGGAAATTCTCCTAGAAATTATGTATCTATCCTTCTCCTTTTATCAATCCTTCCTTCCTACCCATAGATTTCTCTTCAGAATGATTCATTCGTAGTTACATACTTACATACAACACTTTGGATTTTTAACTACTAATGACTTAATTCAATGGATCACGAATTCACGATTTTTGAATTTCAAAATAAAAATTATTCATTCATAAGTACATAACAATCTAGAGAAATCTAACTCTAATTTTGGAGTGCTACAAACACGACAAATTATATTTTTTTTATTTGAAAATTTAAGAGCCCGATTTGAATGGTTGATACTGTTCAAAACATGAGAAAAATGTTACCATAAAATTTTATAATTTTTTGAGTTCGTATACTTGATTAAAAGGATCTAAAAATAAACTTATTAAAATGTATATCATAGTTAACTAAATTAATTCATTTTTTAGTTTTTTGATCAGGTAAAATTATAATGTGTTATGAAGATACATCTGTTTGACCCTAAAATTTTGCATTTGGTGAAATAGACTGATTTACAAGAGATTTTCATAAATCCATGAAAAATATCAAATGGGCCCCAAAATTCATGGAAAAACGCCCAAAAATCCAAGAGACCAAGAAAGAAATTATCATGCATAGAAAACACCTAAAGAATTCACAGAGACCTCGTTCTATGCGAAGAGGCCCATGATTTTGGAGAAAATTAATAAAATAGTAGAAGGGGTCATATCGTAAAATTCTTGGCACCACTGTGTTCTACATAATTTTGTGAACTTGGAGATAAAATTTCATGGAAACATACCCACGGGAAGGGCTCCAATTAATTTTTCTAAGATCCACCATATAGAAAAATCAATTTTATGAAAAAATGGAGGTGTGCAATTCCTATGAAATGGAGAGAATGGAGCCAGCAGAATTTGAATACCCCTTTTACGTATAAGCTAGATGGGTACACCTCATTTTTATACACCACGCACAGAAAGTCACGCCACTTCAATTGGTTCACCGTGTGCCTTGCGCAACCAAAATGATGAACGAGGCGCTGAGACTCTGTCTCTCATTAAATCTGACAGTGGGACCCAGCGCTGAAGGGATCATCCTCTCCAACGGAAACAATAAGAGAAGAGAAAACACGAAGAGAAGAAGGGAGTTGCGCTGCCATCACCGCAAGCACTGTAACCGCCAGCCAACTGTCGTCATCATCACGATTCAACTAATTCTGTTGCCCCCACCTGAGTTCATCAAGGACACCTAGTTCAAGCCGTTAGATGAGAGTTTGTTACATAGACAATGATGGCGAAGCAACAGACCACAGCTGCCGGGTCAAACCACCGCTCTGACCATCTAGAAGCTCCGACAAAGTCGCGTAACCACAGCCTTCAGATGAGAGCTCGATCTAGAAGCTAGAGGATCGATGGATGAGATCAATTGGAGTGTAACAACCCCCTAACTGCCTTGGTCAAACCTTCCCTTATTCTCTCGTTGACTGCCAGAAAGAAACACAGTGTGACGGTGCCTCAGCCACACGATCAAACGACGATCCGTGTGCTCTCCAATCAAGGGCCGAGATTAAATTGAAGATGTGTCTTCTTGAAGAAGCCACCTGACATCGAAGGCTATATATACCCCATCAAACAGCAAAGAAAGGGACTTCTCTTACACAATTCTTGTCCATCCACACGCATCTTCAGATCCTCTAGAGACTTTCTCTAGAGATTTCTGAGATCAATACACACACACACTTCCATTTGTAAAGGTTTAGTTAGATATAGCTAGTGAAGCATTTCAACGAACGGTTGAAGTGCAAGTGTACAATCGTGAAGTTAGGGGAAACCAAAGCTTGATAGCTTCTTGTAATCGAAGGAAAAGGTAAGATAAAAGGTAAAGAACGAATTTGCAAGTTGAATTTCGTGTTAATTGAGAAATTTGTGATCTTTTGAGAAATTTGTTTGAGTTCTCTGGTTCTTGATTCGAAAGTATTTGATTCTTGTTGTTTTACTTCGTGAAATTGTTTGTCCTCAATTCGATCCAACAGCATTTGCTCCTTCTCTATTCTCCCTTTCTTTCCTCTCTGATCCGACATTGAGCTTTGTCTGAAGACTCTTCAGATTTTAGCTATTATATTGCTTTGGTTGAAATCTCTTCAATCTCTAGCTCTTTACCATGGCTGAAGCCTCTTCAGTCTATGGTAGCATCTCTCTCTCTCCTATTGGCCTCGGCCATGGAGAAGAGGTCTTGTTAATCAAGCAAAGGAGAGGGGAGATGCTGCCAAATTCTTGCTAGGTTGAAACTTGTTTGAATTATACAAAGTTTCAGATTAAAATGTATAATTATGCCATTTACAAAGACTTCAACATGAAATTTCTGTAATCGAATCGTTCCTAGACCATAGGATAATTGGTTTAGATGTTTAAAACAATGGTGAAATGTGACATACAGGAAGCTTACTGGACCATGGTAAATAAGCCTTTCTTTTTTTTAGATCCAAACAGTAATCTGAAGTTATGACTAAATGTGGCTTTGTTTAGCTCAAATCCAGTGTAACATGTAAAAGCTTCATAGACTTATTTAAACTCTTTAAAAATAGTAAAATTAGGTACTGCACCTTTATTCTGACTCATATTAGCAGTTTTATTCTTCAAAATTTAAGTTACATTTTGCTTCAAATGGTCAGTTTTAACCAAAGAGTAATAAATCATTTAGTAAACTCTCAAGAATTGTTGTCACAGTGCATTACTAAACTTCTGTTGAGTATTAGAAATCTTCTTTGAAGTGCATATAGGTGATACATCCAGTTGATTAAGTTATCCTTTACTTGATTAATACTTCGTTGATTCTTTAAGGTTACAGGTTCTTATGTGAAGAAGCTTGAAATCTCCCTCCTTAACAGTCGACAACTAGGATAATAAGATATAATTGAAACGTTTTAATCTTAAATATGTTATTGAGTTGTTAACTTGTCAGTACATAGCAACATGAAGTAATTTGAGTTATGCAAAATGGCAATTAGGAGAATAGAGCATCCCAATTGGTACCATGTATTTATATTCGTATCAAATACAGATCGAATCAGTGAGTGCTATGACAGAATATAAGGTGAACTGTCTTGAACCAGACCACATGTGACTCCTCTCGGCTCCATTCAAATCCAGTGGTAGTGAGTATAGAAATAGGAAATGCAATGACTGAAGATGTACAATAGAAGTGGTGTTAGTTAGCAGTGTTTGTACCATGCACAATTGATAAGTAATACAACAAATGCATAAATAGCAGAAGTATTTTAGCGCATGTAACCTTTTCCCATGCATTTTTAGTACCAAACTCAAGCAGCTGTACTTATTTGTGTTCGTGGAATTAACAGACAAATTCTCTTTTTATTAAATTGACTCAATAAACATACTCTCCTCTCTACCCAAGTACTAAGTGATCCTTCTCTGGCACAACTCAGCTCTCCTAAATCCAACCGGTACCAACTCACTTCCAGGCCGTATCACTTTCTGGTACTCCCATTAACCCAACAAGACGGAACCCAAACCGAGCACACCACTATATTCCTCTCTTCTCCACGATGCCATAGAACTCGTCCGCGTCAGCCGCGATGGTCGGAGTCGATAACGGGTTCAGATCCGTCAACGTGCGAGCCCGTTAAGAGAAGAAATAAAATCCGTTTTCTTAATCGATTCTCAGCGCTAAAATTCCTTTGATCCTGTGTGGCAAAAAAGCTCCATGTTGTTTGTAAATCGCTACACGAAGTTTCTTTGGTTTATTGAATTTAATGAATACAGATAAAAAATATAAGGATTGTTAACAAAATTAAAATAGTTTAAAGCACAAAGTCTAACCAAAGCCCAACGTTTATTCTTCCCTGCCACTTTATTAGATCTACATGGCTGCCCCCTCAGCCCCTTGTGTCGTCATGGCCCAATCAAAAAATCTCATTTAGTCTGAAACTTTGAAAATTCATTAAAAATAGTAGAAAGCTCAGAAAAATTCAAATAAAATATCCATAAAATTCTAAAAATCTGTAGAATCTAGATTTACTGATATTTTGATATCAAATCTTTCAAAATATTAGTTTTTTTTTTATATTTTTGAAGTATTTTCATTATAAAAGTGAATTTTATAAAAATGATAAATACAATAAAACTTAGGTAAATTTTCTATAAAATTTCCAAACTAAAACCTGAGTAATTTCAACACTAAAACAACCTTCAAGTGACTATTTTCAATTAGGTACTTTTCAAATGAGTATTTTCAAAAATATAAAATGAATTTTAAATCTCTAGATTTCTATAAATCAAAAATAAAGGAAAAGTAATAAAATCACTAAAACTCAAAGAGAAACATTAGAAAATTAAAAGTCCAAACACGATACCCAAAGTCAAAGCCGAAACCTCTTCAGTTGAGAAAAAGTCACTCCCCGAGATCAAGATCAACGCTAATGCAAAGTCAAATCGTCTTTTCAAAAGCCGATTCCTACAGCGGCCCAATATAGCCCTTGGAATCCACATTTCCTTTGTTCCTATAGCGACCCACACAGTCCCAGGAATTAAATCTTCTCTTTTGTTCCTACAGCGACCCACACAGTCCTAGGAATTAAATTTTTTCTTTGTTCCTACAGCGACCCACACAGTCCCAGGAACCAATTCCTATAGCGACTCACACAGTCCCAGGAATAAAATCCAAAACCTTTTGTCTTTACAAGTCATGAAACGATCAGAAACCAATTCCTACAGCGACTCACACAGTCCCAGGAATTAAGTCCAAAAAATCTTTTATTCTTACAAGTCGTCAAGCGACCAAGAATTAACCTTCTCAAGCTACCGAACTAAGCTGCCATCAAAAATCTACCTGATTAAACAAATGGCCTCAATTAGGTCCCGTTAATTAGGTTTGGTACCGTTAATTGAGTACAGTTTAAGCCAAAGAAACAAATTCTCAATTGTGCCCCGTCAATTAAGTCTGGTACCATCAATTGAGTTTAGTTTAAGTCAAGAATATATTGAGATAACAACTTTTCTAGCCTACGACATATAATTTCTCGAATCCCTTAATCAGAGGTTCTCGTGATTCGTCACGGGGTAATTAACAATAGGGGCTTGCGCCTATTGGAAGGAAAGGATCCACAAAATTAATAAACCCTCATGAGAATAGATTCTCGTTAATGTTTTCTTGTTGTTAAGAAGCATTTTAAACTTGAATTTAAGCTCGTGAGGGGTGAATCTAAGGCTTATTCCCATTCTTGAGGAAACCCAATCATTCCTCGAGAAATGACGAAAAAGTCCACACAGATTCTCTGGCACGCCCGGTGGGACCTCTTTCTCCTCTCATCTTTGGGATTCGAGGAATATAATGTATAGGCTAGAAAAGTGTTCCTTAAAATTTTCAAATCTTCAAATAGACGCTACTAACAATAACATTGAGTTATTTGTTATCGTAGGATCGAAATGGCATTCAACGCAAGTGTTGAGATGAGCAAGCCTAGCGGGATGTTCACCATTGGGGTCGTCCCCATCCGCTTCGACAATCAATTCATGTTTGGAGGCATGCCCTTTGGATTTGCTTATGTGCCTCTAGTGCATGGCAAAGACGGGCGGATGGAGATCGCTCACTCTAAAGAAGACATCAGGGGCATTGAAGAAGTCGTGCCCAATGTGCAAGAAATGAATAAGGAAGAGGAGTGGGCCTTTATTTCCCATAAAAGGGTTCATGAGGTTTCAACAATCCCATCAAGGAGGCGTCGATCTAATCGTGGTTCTTCTCAAAAGAAGAAGGCGGTGAGAAAGGTTTACACTCAAGTCTCCAACAGCGCAAGGACTCTTGGAAAGATTCAAAGCGCGTATCAAAGGGAGTTGAAAGCCAAGCCCAATCTCCCAGTAAGCAACCCTTTCACGCCACTTCGGCTGGTTAAGAGAAACTCCCCAGTGGCCGAGTTGAAAATGTTGGAAGAATTTCCTCCCGAATACCAAGCTCGATTTAGGGGCATAAAGCCTCAAGCAAAACAATCTGTCAAGGAAAGACTTGTATTTCCTCGAACTCCGGTCCATGAAAGATTAGGACCAAAGAAAAAAGTGAGAGCATCTACTCCCGTGAAAGAAAGGTTGGGAGGAAATGTCAAAGAAATAGCAACAACTCCAGTCAAGGAGCGATTGGGGCCAATAAAAAATGGAAAAGGACCCAAGAAAATGTGGGTACCTAAGGATAAAGCCTGTTTAGTGGTCGAGGTGGTTAATCAAGGGCCACAAAATAAAAAGAGATGCATGGTATGGCAAGAGAAAAGGTCAGTCATCCATTCCCGAGTCAATGTGGTGGAAATAGATAAAAGGCTTGAGATGCACGCATTTGTGCATATGGTCAGTGACGAGGAAATCCATGTGGTTCGTCAAAATGGCAAGAATAAACAGGATGAGCCTTCAACGAGTTATCAAGAAAATAAGAAAGGAAAAGATCATGCTAAAAATGATCAAGGCAATAGCGATGATGATGGCCGATGGGCCGAAGGAGAGAATGCTCGATTGAAAAGTATTTTGGAAATGAATGAAAGGAAGATCTCTCAATTGATGCATGAAAGAGAAAAAGAAAGAGATATAATAAAGAAAATGTACAAGTTCTTAGAAAAGAAGAACCTATTGGGAGAACTTGAGAAAGACCACTCCTCGTCCTCAGAAGAAGAAAATAAATATAGAGGGAAAGTTTTTAAAGAAAAGAAAAACAGAAACAAGTATGAGTCTTCGGACAATGAAGGAGAAATGAACAAGAGAAAACCTCTCAAGGGAAGAAAGAGTAGAAACAAGTATTACTCCTCAGATGAAGAAAAAGAAATAGTAGAAAGAAGACTCTCTAGAGGAAGGAAAACTAAGGACAAATATGGGTCCTACAAGGACGAGGTTCCAGGGGCAGGTTCTCGGAATGAGACAGAAAGGCCCGAACCAACAAAACAATTCATCCAAGAAATGATAAGCCAACAGTTGCAAGCCTCGGGGGCGGGACACCTGGTTAATTTTCGAAAGAAATGTGGTAGGCCTTACCCAAAGAGGTATGAGCATGTGCAATACCCGTCCAACTACCAAGTGCCGAAGTTTAATTTGTTCGATGGCACGGGTGAAAAGAACATTACTCCCGAACAACATTTGGTACAATTTAGAAATGCATGTGGCAACACGTCTCACGATGAGGCACTTCTCTTGAAACAATTCTCTCAAAGTTTGACCGGTCCCGCTTTTGAGTGGTATTCCTCATTAGAGAATGATTCAGTGGAGTCATGGGACGAAATGGAAGAATTATTTCGAGCCAAGTTCGCTATGGTAACCCGAAGGATCACGATGGCCGATTTGGCATGCGAAAAGCCTAAACCAGGAGAGGAAGCCCTTGATTATATTAACAGATGGAGAAACTTAAACATAAGATGCACCCACCAGATGCCCGAGAGTGAGGCTGTGGAATTTTTGTTGAGAAATTTGGATGATTGGATACAAAGGTCGCTCTCTGGTAGTGACATTTACACTTATGAAAACTTGATAACACGTGTGGCAAGGGTGGTGCACATGGGACCGCCAAAGGAGATACAGTCTACCTATAGTCGGAATGATCAGAAAGGAAAAAGGCATGAAAGAACTTATGAGGCCCCTATGAGTCGAAATAATCGGGGCACCAATAACAATAAGAATAATCATCCCGCTGAGAGTTTGGCCGAGCGACTGAATAGGCCATACTCATTTAAGAAGGAAAAGACAGAAGCCCTATTAAAACAAGTGCTAGAAATGGGGGCCATAGAATTGCCACCGTGTAAAAGACCAGAAGAGCAATACAAGACCAATGATCCAAAGTATTGCGCTTACCATCGAGTGTTGGGGCATCCAACAGATGATTGTTTTAAGATCAAGGGAATAATCGAGGATATGATCAAGGAGGGGTACTTGACCATTCCCGACACATTCAAGCAAGATCCAGCATTACATGCCCAAACTTATGCGGTTGTTAGAAGAAGAAACTCAAACAATGAAGCCGAGTGCAATGTGATTCGATACGAGGAATTCGAAGAGATAAACAATCATGTGTCTAAGGCTGCGGAGTCAAACGCAGTTCACACGGACTCCCTTACCCAAATCACTTTTACAGAAAATGACCTAGCACTTGGCACAATTTATCACAACCAGCCGCTACACATTTCGGGCATGTCCAATGGAGTATGGTTAACCCGAATAATGGTAGACACAGGGGCATCGGTCAACATTATGCCGCTAACAACCCTGAAGAGATTAAACTTTGAAGAAGACGACCTAGTTGATGAGAACGTCTATGTCCACGGGTTCAATAAGGAGTCTGAGCGCGTCATGGGGGCTATCGTAATTCCTATGAAGTTTGGAAGGCTAGAAACATGGGTAAAATTTCAAGTGATTAAGTCAAGTACCACATACACAGCCTTATTGGGACGGCCCTGGGTACATGAGAATCACCTAGTCCCCTCCACACTCCATCAATGTATTAAGTACATCCAGGATGGTGTGCAAAAGATGATCAAGGGTGATGTACAATCTTGTGAGATGGGTGAAGAGGTAGAAATGCATGGCTTTAATTACACGGCCAACAAAGAAGGCGGATCTTCTCAGCCATTAGTGGCAATAATAGAACAAGATGATAATGGGGTACTCCATGGCTATCAAGATGACCCGTTCGCTGGGATAAGTGATGAAGAAATGAGCAATGAAGAAAAAGAGAGAGAATGCATATCAAAAGATGATGAGTTATCAAGGGTAAAAAGAGAATTAAAGAAGATACAGAAGAAACGGGAGGAAGAAGCATCATTATGGACGAATCTTATGCACTTCCTTCAAAGAAAAGGGTTGTATGATGAATTTTTCAATGGAAAGCATGACTCACCACCTAAGAAGGAGGAACTCATTAAGGAACCTTTGGATAAAAAAGATGAAAGAGACATGCCGAAACCAAAAGGAGATAAGAACAAATCAAAAGTGGTATACGGGGAAGATGAAAAGCTCAAAGGAACATCGAGTGCTGGGTTTGAAGAGAGAAAAGTGACAATGGCTGATTTGCTACATGAAAAATCGAGAAAAGGAGAAAGCGCTTCCAAATATGTCAATAGGTGGATAAAAATGAGCATTAAGTGCGAATACCAAATACCAGAAGAAGAAGGAGTTGGAATTTTGTTGCGAAATTTAGAACCATGGATACAACGGCATCTCATTACGGCCGACATCAACTCCTACCAAAAACTCATTGAGATGGTATGCGCGTTAGAAAGAGTAGGACCTCCACAAGAAGATCACTTTTCAAATGGCCAAAAGAGAAGAAATGAGGGTAAAAGGATGGCCCCGACACGAATGGTCGCAAGCTCAAACGCACCAAAAGCCAAGGGTAGCTCCAATAACAATCCCAAACCGCTCCCGTCATTAGCAACATTGACAAGCAAACCGTATTCTTTCAAGAAGAAGGCAGTTTTAGAGCTATTTTGCGAGTTCAGGGACATGTTCGAATTACCACCATGCAAGCGCCCAGACGATATGAAAAAGTCAGATGATCCTAATTTTTGTCTCTACCATCGAATCTTGGGGCACAAGGTGGAAGATTGTTGGGTGTTTAAAGATTGGATTGAGGGGCAATACCGAGCGGGTATGTTGCCACTTCCTGAACACGTCCTCCAAAGGCCCGCACCGCATGAGCAGGATTTGATCCTTTGTTATAAAATCTAATGTATCAAAATCCAAAACCTAAAACCACTTCGAGTCGTTTGTTATCCTATTACAAGTAGTTGAGATTTTATGAAGTTTTGAATCGTTTCAACAAAACCCACAAATTTATTATAAATAAATGTCACTACCAAAATAAACCCATAACCATAACCAACAAAAATATATGATATGCCATGAATAAAAGACCTCAATAGGTCTTGAACATACTAAAGGAATAAAGTCGGCCAAAGCCTCAATAGAAGATCCAAAAATCCAAAACCATAAAAAGATTACATAAATTCTAAAACCCTATGTTCACTGCGTCAATGCCGTGTCAATGCGCCAATGCCGATTGAGAGACATTACAATGAGTGCCTATACCTAATGAGAGGGTAAGTAATGAGAGGGTGAGAAATATCCCCAACTCCACAAAATCCACTAGCCAAATATTGTAGTTTGATAGGAATATCGTGTTGAGGAGACCTGTGTGGTTTTCGAATGCACAAAAATAAAATTTACCCTACAAATTCGCGGTCAATGAAGGGATTTTCGGGTCCCAGAGAACGCGAAGCCGTGTTGAAGAGAGCCTTTGTGGTTCTCTGAAAACACCTATGCCTAATGAAGAAGCCTGTATGGCGTCTGAAGGCATTAAGGCACCGCCCTATGAAGCTATCTGAGGGCACCCATTCCCCACCGACACTATGTCAGTGGTACTTCTATATCGACCACAATGTCGATCATTAAATATCAAATAAGCATAAAAGCTTTGTATTTGATATTTAAAAGTATAGTAGGCAATAAAGAACCTAAATGTTCATGCCTTCTATATTGACCTCAATGTCGAAAAAACACTAAAGAACCTCAATGTTCTAGTTTTTAAAGAGTCAACTTCCATGTTGACTCATAGATATTAAAACGAGCATAATGCTTCGTATCTGGTATATATAAATATAGTGTACAATAAAGAACCTCAATGTTCATGTCCACTATATCAACCGTCAATAACGAAACTCCAGAAGTCAAGAGCCAGCAATCAACCAGTCTGGGAAAAGAATCGGTTATCAATTATCCTGGGGCAAAAAAACTGATTATCAACCCTATTGGGACAAGTGCTCGCAATCAACCACATTGGGGCAGCCACACAACACAAGAAAGAAACAAACAAAGACAAAGAAGAAACAAAGGTGAAAAGAAGGTTTCATTCATTCATCATGAAGATATACAAATATAACCAATCCAAAGAAGATGCAATACAACAACAACAATAAAGGAAAGGAAAACTATTGCAAGCTAAAGGGATACAAGAAAAGAGAACAAAGATACAAATCATGTGCATGAAGCATGAGTTACAATAAGAAACATAAGATCCTATTCAGGGACCATGGCTGCTGCAGTACCTCCAATCAGATTGTTGAGATTAGTAGAAATAACTTGAAGCATCCCTTCTATTGCCTCCAGACGAGCGCTCAACTCCCCAAAGCGCTGGTCAATAAGAGCTCGAATCGAGGCAGGGGCAGGAGCCTCGAGAGCTAAGGCAATAGAATCATCGTCAGGAGGGGAGGCCACCCTCACCGGACTGTACTGGTTAGGCTCAGCATTAGGAGCCAAGATGTATTCATTAACTGGTTGGTTGGGATCGGGGACCAACATATTCATTGAAGACTCTACCCATCCTGTGCAGTCAAACAAGTCAAGGAGGTTGCGAGGATAAACTACATGAGCCTCGGAGATACGGTTGCCCCACAACATTTCCGGGATGGGGATATGTGCACGACGCATAAGAGCCTCAATAAGGTGACTATAAGGCAAGGCTCGATAGCTATGAGAGGCCATGGCTACTTGGTGCATATAGAAGATGATCATGTGACCCAGGTTGATGGGGTGGTTCCTCAAGATAAGGTGGCGAAGGTAAAATAGACTCCCGGGACGAGCATGGTTGGATATGGCTCCTTGAGGAAATATGATGTCATTGATTACCCTGAAAAGGAATCTGAAAAGAAAAGAAGTTAAAGAAGAGGAGAAACGGAAAAGAATATGAGAAAAGAGAAAGATAATAAAGCAAGTACCTATGAAGAGCGGGAAGATGCTCAGTTGAGGTCATCTCAATGTCACCTTCGGCCGGAACGGCCCTGAACCAGCGAAGACACTCCTGATAATTGCCAAAACCTCGTGGCCAGCGATGAAAAGCGTATGCAGTAGAGCCAGCCAACGTGTTTGAAGCCTGCAAGAATTCGGCCAGACTCTCAGCAGTAATGGTCATAAATTGACCAAAAAGATAGGAGGTGGCCGAAGGATTGCCGTAGTGATCATAAGAGATACGCAGGTTGGCATAAAATAGGCGAGTGATGCGGGGATGATAGGGATTATCCAGATTGACAAGGCCATGAAGACTCCAAGAATCAAGCCAATCATGGATAAGATTAGCGTGCTCTACTGGAATGCGTCTCTCGTGCCGAAAGAAGAAGCACTCGGCCACGGGTCGTTCATCACGGCCCATGTCATCATTATAACTATTGAAAGCCGCCTCATCACGAAAGAGGTAGCGGTTGTCTGGGGCAAAGGACCAATTTGGCACAGTGGGATTAATGCATAAAGAGTGCGAGCCCATAGTGTTTCTTGGACGCTTGTGAGCGGACATGGTTGAGAAAAATTGTAAGAGAGGCAATGAGAACACAAAGGATATGATACTAAGAGGAGGATGAGGCCCTGGTTTATATAAACTCCTAGAGTCAGGGACGTTACTTGTCGAGTATTGGAAACGTGCGGCATAGAGGTGTGAAAAAGAAATGGAAATGGCACATCGTGGGAGAGAAACTGCTTGTATGGTTGATTATGCGCAATAACTGTACAATAGTCGAAGCACATAGAGAGCCAGAAATGCTTGAGGGCCAAAAATTCAAATTCAAAACAGTGACAGGCCCATATGAGTCCAGGCCCAAGGAAATACAGGAGCGGGCCAAAATACCCCAGCCTAAATTGAGTCTCGGACTCGTGTGTAGCCCAAGTCCAAATGAAGTGAAAGAGAAAACAGAAGTTGGAGGGAAAAAGACATTCGCCTTCATAAAAGCAAGGCATAAAAGAGAAGTCCTAAAGCACGAAGGCTCAAAACCAACATGTGTCGACACACATAAAGACAACAAACAACAATAGCAAGCAGCAATGAATGCAAGAGGATGAACAAGCAAGCGTGGCAATCAAAATTTCACAACAAATACCAGGGTCCCACACCCATATCCATAAACCAAGAATAAATCCTGACGAAAACCATTCAACCATGAGAAAGGGGTCAAGAAAAGAGGCCACTGGAATCGCTTGTTCCCATTTCAGAATCGTCACAACCAATTCCAGTGGGGGGCATTTGTTTGACCCTAAAATTTTGCATTTGGTGAAATAGACTGATTTACAAGAGATTTTCATAAATCCATGAAAAATATCAAATGGGCCCCAAAATTCATGGAAAAACGCCCAAAAATCCAAGAGACCAAGAAAGAAATTATCATGCATAGAAAACACCTAAAGAATTCACAGAGACCTCGTTCTATGCGAAGAGGCCCATGATTTTGGAGAAAATTAATAAAATAGTAGAAGGGGTCATATCGTAAAATTCTTGGCACCACTGTGTTCTACATAATTTTGTGAACTTGGAGATAAAATTTCATGGAAACATACCCACGGGAAGGGCTCCAATTAATTTTTCTAAGATCCACCATATAGAAAAATCAATTTTATGAAAAAATGGAGGTGTGCAATTCCTATGAAATGGAGAGAATGGAGCCAGCAGAATTTGAATACCCCTTTTACGTATAAGCTAGATGGGTACACCTCATTTTTATACACCACGCACAGAAAGTCACGCCACTTCAATTGGTTCACCGTGTGCCTTGCGCAACCAAAATGATGAACGAGGCGCTGAGACTCTGTCTCTCATTAAATCTGACAGTGGGACCCAGCGCTGAAGGGATCATCCTCTCCAACGGAAACAATAAGAGAAGAGAAAACACGAAGAGAAGAAGGGAGTTGCGCTGCCATCACCGCAAGCACTGTAACCGCCAGCCAACTGTCGTCATCATCACGATTCAACTAATTCTGTTGCCCCCACCTGAGTTCATCAAGGACACCTAGTTCAAGCCGTTAGATGAGAGTTTGTTACATAGACAATGATGGCGAAGCAACAGACCACAGCTGCCGGGTCAAACCACCGCTCTGACCATCTAGAAGCTCCGACAAAGTCGCGTAACCACAGCCTTCAGATGAGAGCTCGATCTAGAAGCTAGAGGATCGATGGATGAGATCAATTGGAGTGTAACAACCCCCTAACTGCCTTGGTCAAACCTTCCCTTATTCTCTCGTTGACTGCCAGAAAGAAACACAGTGTGACGGTGCCTCAGCCACACGATCAAACGACGATCCGTGTGCTCTCCAATCAAGGGCCGAGATTAAATTGAAGATGTGTCTTCTTGAAGAAGCCACCTGACATCGAAGGCTATATATACCCCATCAAACAGCAAAGAAAGGGACTTCTCTTACACAATTCTTGTCCATCCACACGCATCTTCAGATCCTCTAGAGACTTTCTCTAGAGATTTCTGAGATCAATACACACACACACTTCCATTTGTAAAGGTTTAGTTAGATATAGCTAGTGAAGCATTTCAACGAACGGTTGAAGTGCAAGTGTACAATCGTGAAGTTAGGGGAAACCAAAGCTTGATAGCTTCTTGTAATCGAAGGAAAAGGTAAGATAAAAGGTAAAGAACGAATTTGCAAGTTGAATTTCGTGTTAATTGAGAAATTTGTGATCTTTTGAGAAATTTGTTTGAGTTCTCTGGTTCTTGATTCGAAAGTATTTGATTCTTGTTGTTTTACTTCGTGAAATTATTTGTCCTCAATTCGATCCAACAGCATTTGCTCCTTCTCTATTCTCCCTTTCTTTCCTCTCTGATCCGACATTGAGCTTTGTCTGAAGACTCTTCAGATTTTAGCTATTATATTGCTTTGGTTGAAATCTCTTCAATCTCTAGCTCTTTACCATGGCTGAAGCCTCTTCAGTCTATGGTAGCATCTCTCTCTCTCCTATTGGCCTCGGCCATGGAGAAGAGGTCTTGTTAATCAAGCAAAGGAGAGGGGAGATGCTGCCAAATTCTTGCTAGGTTGAAACTTGTTTGAATTATACAAAGTTTCAGATTAAAATGTATAATTATGCCATTTACAAAGACTTCAACATGAAATTTCTGTAATCGAATCGTTCCTAGACCATAGGATAATTGGTTTAGATGTTTAAAACAATGGTGAAATGTGACATACAGGAAGCTTACTGGACCATGGTAAATAAGCCTTTCTTTTTTTTAGATCCAAACAGTAATCTGAAGTTATGACTAAATGTGGCTTTGTTTAGCTCAAATCCAGTGTAACATGTAAAAGCTTCATAGACTTATTTAAACTCTTTAAAAATAGTAAAATTAGGTACTGCACCTTTATTCTGACTCATATTAGCAGTTTTATTCTTCAAAATTTAAGTTACATTTTGCTTCAAATGGTCAGTTTTAACCAAAGAGTAATAAATCATTTAGTAAACTCTCAAGAATTGTTGTCACAGTGCATTACTAAACTTCTGTTGAGTATTAGAAATCTTCTTTGAAGTGCATATAGGTGATACATCCAGTTGATTAAGTTATCCTTTACTTGATTAATACTTCGTTGATTCTTTAAGGTTACAGGTTCTTATGTGAAGAAGCTTGAAATCTCCCTCCTTAACAGTCGACAACTAGGATAATAAGATATAATTGAAACGTTTTAATCTTAAATATGTTATTGAGTTGTTAACTTGTCAGTACATAGCAACATGAAGTAATTTGAGTTATGCAAAATGGCAATTAGGAGAATAGAGCATCCCAATTGGTACCATGTATTTATATTCGTATCAAATACAGATCGAATCAGTGAGTGCTATGACAGAATATAAGGTGAACTGTCTTGAACCAGACCACATGTGACTCCTCTCGGCTCCATTCAAATCCAGTGGTAGTGAGTATAGAAATAGGAAATGCAATGACTGAAGATGTACAATAGAAGTGGTGTTAGTTAGCAGTGTTTGTACCATGCACAATTGATAAGTAATACAACAAATGCATAAATAGCAGAAGTATTTTAGCGCATGTAACCTTTTCCCATGCATTTTTAGTACCAAACTCAAGCAGCTGTACTTATTTGTGTTCGTGGAATTAACAGACAAATTCTCTTTTTATTAAATTGACTCAATAAACATACTCTCCTCTCTACCCAAGTACTAAGTGATCCTTCTCTGGCACAACTCAGCTCTCCTAAATCCAACCGGTACCAACTCACTTCCAGGCCGTATCACTTTCTGGTACTCCCATTAACCCAACAAGACGGAACCCAAACCGAGCACACCACTATATTCCTCTCTTCTCCACGATGCCATAGAACTCGTCCGCGTCAGCCGCGATGGTCGGAGTCGATAACGGGTTCAGATCCGTCAACGTGCGAGCCCGTTAAGAGAAGAAATAAAATCCGTTTTCTTAATCGATTCTCAGCGCTAAAATTCCTTTGATCCTGTGTGGCAAAAAAGCTCCATGTTGTTTGTAAATCGCTACACGAAGTTTCTTTGGTTTATTGAATTTAATGAATACAGATAAAAAATATAAGGATTGTTAACAAAATTAAAATAGTTTAAAGCACAAAGTCTAACCAAAGCCCAACGTTTATTCTTCCCTGCCACTTTATTAGATCTACATGGCTGCCCCCTCAGCCCCTTGTGTCGTCATGGCCCAATCAAAAAATCTCATTTAGTCTGAAACTTTGAAAATTCATTAAAAATAGTAGAAAGCTCAGAAAAATTCAAATAAAATATCCATAAAATTCTAAAAATCTGTAGAATCTAGATTTACTGATATTTTGATATCAAATCTTTCAAAATATTAGTTTTTTTTTTATATTTTTGAAGTATTTTCACTATAAAAGTGAATTTTATAAAAATGATAAATACAATAAAACTTAGGTAAATTTTCTATAAAATTTCCAAACTAAAACCTGAGTAATTTCAACACTAAAACAACCTTCAAGTGACTATTTTCAATTAGGTACTTTTCAAATGAGTATTTTCAAAAATATAAAATGAATTTTAAATCTCTAGATTTCTATAAATCAAAAATAAAGGAAAAGTAATAAAATCACTAAAACTCAAAGAGAAACATTAGAAAATTAAAAGTCCAAACACGATACCCAAAGTCAAAGCCGAAACCTCTTCAGTTGAGAAAAAGTCACTCCCCGAGATCAAGATCAACGCTAATGCAAAGTCAAATCGTCTTTTCAAAAGCCGATTCCTACAGCGGCCCAATATAGCCCTTGGAATCCACATTTCCTTTGTTCCTATAGCGACCCACACAGTCCCAGGAACCAATTCCTACAGCGACCCACACAGTCCCAGGAATTAAATCTTCTCTTTTGTTCCTACAGCGACCCACACAGTCCTAGGAATTAAATTTTTTCTTTGTTCCTACAGCGACCCACACAGTCCCAGGAACCAATTCCTATAGCGACTCACACAGTCCCAGGAATAAAATCCAAAACCTTTTGTCTTTACAAGTCATGAAACGATCAGAAACCAATTCCTACAGCGACTCACACAGTCCCAGGAATTAAGTCCAAAAAATCTTTTATTCTTACAAGTCGTCAAGCGACCAAGAATTAACCTTCTCAAGCTACCGAACTAAGCTGCCATCAAAAATCTACCTGATTAAACAAATGGCCTCAATTAGGTCCCGTTAATTAGGTTTGGTACCGTTAATTGAGTACAGTTTAAGCCAAAGAAACAAATTCTCAATTGTGCCCCGTCAATTAAGTCTGGTACCATCAATTGAGTTTAGTTTAAGTCAAGAATATATTGAGATAACAACTTTTCTAGCCTACGACATATAATTTCTCGAATCCCTTAATCAGAGGTTCTCGTGATTCGTCACGGGGTAATTAACAATAGGGGCTTGCGCCTATTGGAAGGAAAGGATCCACAAAATTAATAAACCCTCATGAGAATAGATTCTCGTTAATGTTTTCTTGTTGTTAAGAAGCATTTTAAACTTGAATTTAAGCTCGTGAGGGGTGAATCTAAGGCTTATTCCCATTCTTGAGGAAACCCAATCATTCCTCGAGAAATGACGAAAAAGTCCACACAACATCTTTTATTAAATTGCACGAGATCATTGTCTTGATGAATTCTTAAATATCAAAATTTTTTGCAATAAATTTTAATAAATAAAATTGGTGATGTTTGTGACACGTAAAAATTGAGGTACCAAACACTACTCATCTCTCCTGCTCTCCAGTGATGAAATTGCTTTCAGCCGGCATCTATAGATTAGGCCCTCGGTTCTGCGAAGTGAAAAAACTTTTTCCCTTGCAATGGATCCATATAAAAACCGGGAACCCCATATTGAAACTCTATAAATGAATTGTCCCTTTCATCGAGTACAATACGTTTTGTATTTGAATTTCGAAGAGTAGATAAATTTTCTCCATGTACAAAATGACAATAGTAAACGGACGCTTGGAAAAGTCTGGTTTCTTTCAAGGTCCAGAGTCCAGACCAAAAAAATAAAAATAAATAACAACAATAATAATAATAATAATATTCCAAACTCGTGCAGATAAGTCTGTGGAGCTCGTGTTCCAAAGTTAATAAATAACAAAAATTTAAAAAAATAAAAATAATCATAATACAAGTTTGACAGGCTTGTTTTGTTCTAGTCTTTTTCTATCCCAACCTTTTAACAAGCCTTTAGAAAAGGCCGAATAACCTCCAAAATTTTAGGACCGTCTGAGTCAAGATTTAATAAATCCACAACGAGTCCATGCTCTGAGAATACCTGATCTATTATCTATTAATCTATCTCCCATTTTATTACTTTAGTTTGATCTAATGAGTGCCGAGAATTTTTGTTTGTTATTATTGAATAATTAAGTAGATTTTGTATATCCAGATTTATTTTTTTATTAATACATGACTCATATGTGTTTCAACTAATTAAATACATGAATAGACATGTGCAAAGTACATAAAACGTTCTCACGTATTTTTATCACGTAATATGCGATGAATCTTATTAATTAATTTCAAACAGATTTTTGTATGCTAGATGATTTTATTCAGATCATTTGCGTGGATTTTGATAATTGTATAACTTGAAATGTAGTTATTCACCAAAAACTTAAATAAACGCGCATAATATGCAAGAAAGTGCATTTCGGAAGATCTCAAATCAACCTAAGACTCGTGCGTTGTAAATGTATTACGGCTGATTTTTGCATCGTATCTTATGTATTATACTGATTTAGCAGGAATAAGTATATAGCTTTGACGGATTAAGAACAAAATAGAAACATGATTAGACCTATGCTTTTCTTACGTAATAATAATTGACATATTTTCAACGATCATCGATATATCTTAGTGTAAATAAGCACATATACGAAAAGGGCATGCACAGGCGTCAGGCGATGCATTTTTCTAAAATGAGGACGGGGTATCCGAGTATGTATTCGAAAATTTAATTAAATCTGATGTCAAATTGAAGAACGGCAAATGAACCGACTTGATTTTTACCTATCAAAATTCCAGCTTGATGCTCTGGCCCTCGAGATTAGTGTTTTTTATTTTTATTTTTTTAGCCCAGTCATGCTTTAGTCAATCAATATCAACAGTTGGGACAAAAAAATAATTAACCACATCAACGCAACATACTCGTATTTTCAACAATTTTTCTTTTAATTATCTTGATTGTGATTTTACTTGCTTGACTTGGTTGTATGTTTTTTAAATGGATTTTATCATAATTCAGTCATTTCAATAAACATCCGTACATGACAATAATAATATTATGACAAGGATATTTTCTTTCTCGATCCCTCTTACCAAATCCTTTTATATCCACATTTGTCATGTTATTGGAAAATTCTATGGTGGACATTAAGTGTGAATCAGACTGTAATCACAACCGTTCGTGATAAATAGTGAATTGATCGTTTTTGTTTTTTTTTTTTTTTTTTTTTTTTTTTTTTGTAAAATGAATGATTACGAATAAAGACGAGTTCGAAATTCATGTCCCCGTATAATTTTCCCCAGTAATTTAATCCTATTGCTGAATAAGTGAGAAGCCCACGAATAACAAAACTCTTAAATGCGTGGTCTGTTTATAAACTCACAACATTCATCGTCACAAAAAAAAAAGAAAAAAAAATCTCTAAATCCTGTGTAAATTTTTTATTAGTTTAAACCATGACAATATGATCTCATTTTTTTTTTTTTGGTTAGCCATTCTATTTTTAGCTATTGGAATGTTTTGATCAAATAATCCATTATGTTTTAGCAGAAATTTATCACATGCCGAGCCAAGGGAAATTAGAAATGATAAGTGCAATTTGTTGTTTTGCCATCGCTTGAACAAAATGAACGTATAAAATAGACAAAGTGAACATTTAAATAATTAAAATTAATACATATATAAAAATAAGTTCAATAACAAAAATTGAATGTGCATATAAAAAATCAGAACAACAGTAAAAAAAGTCTAACTCATAACATAAAGTGAATATAAAGATAAACAATCTGGACATATAAATGAATAAAGTTAACAAATACAAACATGATGACGTCTGAAGAGATGGTAAATAGTAATTTCTAAAACAAATACACAAGATAACCAAGCTAGCTATTTATCCTATTCAAATTCATTAATTATGATTAATTTTCTAGATAACTATCATATTCTTATCCCTACTACTTATAAAATGATCTATTCAAGTGCTAAAACAATTATATCAAGGATGTAACCAATGGTTTACTTCATACATTCTTAAATATTTATCATTTAAATCAATTGTCATAAGTGATTGACATATATAATTATATCAACTCTTTACTTCAAATATAAAGAAAGTTTCGCTGAATTAGCTATACACTTATCAAAATAGAAAAGAAATTTAACGTTGGATTGGTTACGCACTTCGTTTAGAAAAGAGAGCACAACACATATAAAAAACTTTCTTAAAAATAATATATATATTTCTTTTAATTCGGAGATGAAGCACACATGTAATTTTTTTTTTCATTTGAAAATTTTCAAATAAATTCATTTATTAAGAAATAAATATTTCTATTAAATTTTTTTTATCGAGACCTCGGTTTTTATTTTTGTCGAAGTAGATATATATTTTTTAAAATTTTTTGTTTACTCATCCATTGAGTGTGTACGTTTGTTAGTACATATCGAGATAGTGGGGGGTACGTTTGTTAGTTTATATCAAAAAACTTTCTCGAACTCTCTCATGAAAATTGATTTGCTTTTTTTTTATTTAAAAAATATATTTAATTTATTTTGATATTCATGGACCCGAACAAGAAATTTTAGCTTGACAAGAGAATTAATTAAACATAAAAGTTTGGCATATTCAAAAAAGAACACCAGGCAGGTCTTTCCCAGATAATCCTCTCGAGGCCTTCTTCCTCACAACAAAGTCCCTTAACTTCATCCACCAAAAAAGTATACTTTACTTCACGAGCAACCTCGCGCACCCATATTCAAACCCAAGACCTAACATTTACACACAACAGCCAATAACCCACTCCCACGCAATCTTTCCGTAAAATCACGTAAACTTCAATGATAAAGTAACGAAATTTTGATCTCCGCATGTCATAGACAGCGACACGAAGCCGACCAAATTCCCCCTTTCGCTTTTCCCATCCAACCCCCGTTGTCTCTAACGTGCGCCCCCTCTCTCCCACTATCATACGCCGCGCCTCTTCCCCAACCTCTCTTTCTCTCTCTCTCTACATCTCCCGCTCTCCGTCTCACACGCTTCTCAAACTAGGGTTTTTTCACCTAGGGTTTTGGCGACACGCAAACGCAACCTGCCAAAACCACACCGAGAGATGTGTTGTGAGGATGCCCGGATCCTTGACAAGATTCCTTTGCTCTTGCGCTTCCCCTTTCTCGCATGACGATGACAGAGACGACCCCTCGCTCTGGGCGCGCGATCTCCGGCGCTGCTCCGGCGATGTATCTGCGGCTGTGATCCAGGCCAACCAGGTGCTCGAAGATCAGTGTCGGGTAGAATCGGGAGATTTTGGAACCTTTGTGGGGGTTTTCGATGGCCACGGAGGTCCCGATGCCGCTCGTTACGCTTGTGATCATCTCTTCGAACACTACATAGGTCGTGCTTTTAATTTCCTTTTTGGGCAAGTTAAATAGTTTGGGGTATGTACGCTTGGTAGAATTTTGATATGGCATGCATGATTTGGGAATTTGTTTACAATGATTCTTGCTCTGTTGGCTTCAAAGAACTTGTGGGTATGGAACTAGGGATCAATTTTTAGTAGTGTCTAAATCCAGTGTGGTTACACGTGGCAAATTAAGTATTCCAGTTGCCAATAGTTACTTTTCTTTTGTTTTTCAGTAGAGGTAACATAAAACATAGCTTACTTATTTTTAGAGATCTGCCTGTTTTTGATATGAGGTGATGGGAATGTGTTTTATAAGAATTACAGTATAGTATGGCTTACACAAATAGAATGGGTTTTGATGCAGATATTTCGTCAGGTGCTGATAGCCTGACAGACAACAGTATCAGGCAAGCATTTCTTGCCACGGAAGAAGGCTTTATAAATGTCGTGTCTCAGCTATGGAACACACAACCAGACATTGCAACATGCGGCACGTGCTGTCTAGTTGGAGTCATTCAGAGAAATACAATGCACATTGCAAATGCAGGAGATTCACGAGCAGTGTTGGGTAGGAAAGTTGGTCACAAGGTTGAGGCTGTACAGCTGTCGACTGAGCACAATGCAAATCTAGAGGAGATCAGGAGAGAGATGAAGGCACGGCATCCTGATGACTCGCAAATTGTGGAGTTTAAGCATGGAGTTTGGCGAATTAAGGGCATTATACAGGTGTATATCCTTTATCCAGCAGTCTTATTGGCACACTTGCTGCGGTATGTTTTAAAACTACTGCATGAATTGTAGTAGTACTGGATGTCAGTAACAGCACACAACTGCCAGACTAGTTGAGATTGTTATTTGTGTGCACTAGCTGTTTTGTACCAGCATCAGTCTCTCAAAATATGATGGCCGTATCTGTATTTTTGCACTCTACTGGAAGTTTGGAACCAAATTGTAGTGAATTGTTTGTAATTTTACTAACCGGGTTGTACATGTTTCCTGTGGCATATACAAGTCGAAATATGTATTAAGGATATGGGATGCACTAGTACCTGGCTGTATGCGATTGGCCCAGCCTTCTATGTTGGCTGGGTCTTGCTGATTATAAAATTTTTGATTTGTTTGTATTAGTATCAGAAGGCTGGTGCTTGTATTATTTGTTTGTACTGGTCCCAGACAGCTAACTTCTTGCTGTGTGGTTTTATCGGATCTAAAAATGTTAACAACTTAACATTGTTTGAGCTAATGACCTTGTATAATATATCTTAAACGTGCAGGTTTCTCGATCATTAGGGGATGCATACATGAAATATGCAGAGTACAACAGGGAGCCAATTAAGCCAAAGTTCAGAATATCTGAACCCTTCATTTCACCAATACTGACAGCTGATCCAACCATAATCTCTCGAGAAATTCAACCTAATGACTCTTTCCTCATATTTGCCTCTGATGGTCTTTGGGAGCACCTCTCTAATCAGGAAGCTGTTGACATTGTTCACAGCCATCCCCATGCTGTAAGTTCCTAGTATTTCCTTTCTTTTTTTCTTTTCTGGGGGGTTTGAGTAGTGCGTTGGGGGGGCGGGGTGGGGGGAGGGGTTACTGCATGCTATTTGTCTACGTTTTTTAAATATCAAATTTGCTTTTTACTTTGTAACTGTTTGCTGGAGAAAATCATAGCTAAACTTGTTGGTGGTTGTTCGCAACATGTTATGTTTAAACAAGACTGAGGGAAGTACCTCTGTCTAATACTATGTACGCTACATAATCATTTTATATGGTCTTGGCATCCAACACTTGTATGTGAGGGTTTACTGCATGCTATCTGTCTACATTTGTTAAATATCAAATTTGCTTTCTAATTGTAACTGTTTAGCAGAGAAAATCATGGCTAAACTTGTTGATTATTGTTCACAACGTGTTATGTTTAAACAAGACTGAGAGAAGTAACTCTGTCTAGCACTATGTACACTTCATGATCATTTTATATGGGGTATGCTTGGGAGGGCTACGAACAGCCCAGTTCGTGAACAAGGAAATAATTTTTGCTGCCAAACAATGAACAACTGTTCCCAGTTCACAAACTAGGGCTTGTTCCCAGTTCCTAATTTTTGGCGAACAAGTAGTTCCCAGTTCCCAATTCACGAACTACTAGTTCTTTGTTCGTACCCAGTTTACCAAACATAGCCATGGTCTTGGCATCCAACACTAATATGTGGAAGGCTATTGTTTTCTTTTTTCTTTTTTTTTTCCTTTCTTTCTGGAATGAAGAGAAGAGATGGAGCAATAAGTAGAAAGAGTTTTCAACCTCCAGTATGCAAAAATTGGTGCATATAAATGGAGCAATAAATCAAAAACTAATGTAAATAAGCAAGTATGTAAAAAAATTGGTGCCTAGTATTGGATGCACGGAGCATAATATTTTTGGTGGCACTAATTTACAAAAGAAAAGCAAAAAATATAGTGTTTATTTCCCATGTGGCCGACCTTGTAATTTAGCCAGTTATGTAGCAGATATTTAACTAAGTTGTGTATCCTGTTATTTGTGAATTATATGTCGAAATTTTATTAATACATCAACTGAAAGTGTATTTTACTTTTTTATATATCACATTAAGTGTTATCTTGATATACTTTTTTCATTAAATTAAGCTATTTTTCTTCTTTTGCGCAGGGTATTGCAAGGCGGCTAATAAAAGCTGCTCTGCAAGATGCTGCTCGAAAAAGAGAGATGCGTTACTCTGACCTTATCAGCATAGACAAGAAGGTCAGGCGCCACTTTCATGATGACATTACCGTAATTGTTGTCTTTTTAAATCATGATCCTTTCCAAGGTGGGTGCTCGCAAACTGGGCCCACTTTGTCACTGCGAAGCCCTTTGGGCAACTGATTTAATTTCCTCAAGTTGCTCTTCGAGTTTTGCTCAAATCTTTCATCAATCTTTTCTTCTTGCTAATATTTAATAGTATGAGGCCTTCGAAATTTCTAAAATTTTGATAATCACCCCTCCATAACTCAAAAGTTCCACGTCTTCAAAAATTTTGAAATTTTGAAACTAAGTCTCAAAAAACTGGTGGGGTTAAAATCCGGTAATTTGGTTTTTTCAGGATCAGTTATTAAATTTTGGAAATTTGAGCTTGTTTGTCTAGTATGTGAGCCGTTTGTTCATTTTAGTTTGCATGTTCAACTTCAGAGTTTATCAGCCTTCTCCTTTCATTGTTCAGTGCATACCTGATTTGTTAGTACCATTTGCTAACAAAATCAAGAAAATTTAAAGGGGAATAAAAGGGAACTGGTGACCAAGGTGTGAATTGAACAAACAAAAGGCTGAATTATTTAAGATAAGGACTGAACAAAATGATCTATCTGGGCATGCCCCTATTAATTATCAACTTGAGATCTGGTGGAAGAAAGGGTGGGAGTGGGGGCGGATTTAATGGTGAGAGATGATAACTAGTATTCTCATCCTTTCGTGCTGACAGTGGTTCCTACTGTTCTTTTTCTTTTCATTTTGAATTTTATTAATTTTTTTATTTAGATTGGAAAATTTAAATAACATAGCTCTTTTATAATTTTTTTTTCTTCTGTTTAAATTACCAACCTAATGTAACCTTGTGTAGTTGCGTGAATGTAAATAAAGCTATGTTTTCATAGTTCTTTTCGGTGATTCATAAAGCCTGTAATAAAGCAATCAACCGAACTGATATTCTCTTGTTTATCATCTTTTTTTTTTTTTTTTTCGTAGCCTAGATTAAATGTTGTCGTATGATAATTGATAAGCATAATACAAATTTCTTAATGAGGTATATGATCTGATAGGTCGTCAAATCATAAGTAGACGCATAATCTTTACATGCATCTCTTTCGAGTGCCCGGATCGTCCGTGCAGGTTGAATAAAAACAGAATTTTGAGCCACTAGCGATTTCATGTTTCTTGTTTTATTAAATCGAACTATATAGGGGTGTTATGTATTGTAATATTGAGAGAAAAGGGTACCGTTGAAAGGTGAAATCAGTGGGAATTGTTCGGTTTCCGGAAAGATGAAGCACTTGATATTATTAGGTTCCGCCGTTCCGGTCTAGAATACGAATTGGCAGAGGTTTTTTTTTTTTTTTGAAAGGCCATTTGGCTTGCAAATTTCATTAATCAAAAGAAATGGTTTTCGTGAGAAAAATATGAGAAAGAAAAGGAAAAATTACAAAAGAACAAACGACTATTTACATGGCAAGTCCTTTTTGACTTGGAAGAGTCAAAATGGCAATTCTGTTCACCTTTTATTTGTTTAAACTATTTATATGCCAATCAAAACTTGAACTATCAAATAATTGTCCAGTGAACCTTAATTACTCAATTAGGTATTGAGGATTAGTGTAATTGAATAAATTGATGGTCGCTTTGTGTTGGTTTTGGGCCTCTTAGCTAAAGCACAGATCACATGAAGTTATTCATGCTTAACAGTGACTTTTGATAATTCATGTTTTCATGATCCTGTCAGTATCAATTCGAATTTAAAACAGCGAAGGCACTTTTATCCCGATAAGCTTTAATACAGTTTTTTTTTTTTTTGAAGAAAATTATTTTACTAATTTAATATTTGACAAATATCAAGTTAATACTCACTAATTAATATTATTTACAATAAAACTCAAATAATTTGAAGTTGTCGTTTTTCTTGCTTTAATTAAATTACAAAATCATTCGTTCTATTCTATTCTCAACAAACAAATCAAATAATACTACTAAATCATTTTTTTTGGTAAAGACATCATTTCTTCTAACGAGGAATTGAGAGCTGAGAAATATTGACTCACTCATACTTGTTCAGATCTTAGCCGTTAGTTTTGATGCAGAAAAATCTTGCTCGTGAATTAAAATCCCAAAAAATCTTGCAACTCTCCTTCATTAATATCGGTAAGCGGGCAAGCGGCGGTCTTCACTCTTCACACTGGAGCTCCGCCGCCGACCAACCCCGACCCCCTTGCGCCGGCAACACCTACCATCCCACGAAAGTAGTGCTTCTGAACTGTACATAAACTTAAATACCAGTGTTTGCAATTTTACTCTTAACCTTTTCTTCCAGTTTTGTATAAAGCACCAAAGCCAGTAATTCTTGTTTTGGAATTCTCAAATTCTAAATATGGCCACTAACCATGCACTTACCTTAGACGGAAACCCTAATTCGAGCCAATTGCTAGCTACAGACCAAAGAAATTTGGACCAAACCCACAATTTTAATACTCCAATTTCAGTTGACACAGTGACACCTAATTCCTTAGCCGAAACTTCCGATCAAGACCCAAAACTGAATTCGTATTCGAAAATTGATCCTAGATTCCCAATTGTTGGAATGATGTTCTACTCAGAAGAAGAAGCATACAATTTCTATAATTCATATGCAAGGAAAAGGGGTTTTAGTGTGAGAAAGGGGCATCTTTCTAGGAGAAAAGATGGGTCAGTACAATGCCGGCACTACATGTGTAGCAATGAGGGTAAAAGGCAGCTGCATCCAACCCATATTACTAAAAAGCCACGCCCTTTAGAGCGTACCAATTGCCTTGCTAGAATTGAATTTGCAGTTAACAGAGAAAATATTTGGGTTGTTAAGAGGTTTTTCGATGAGCACAACCACCCTATGGTTAACCCTAATAAAGCATGTTTGTTAAGGTCCCATCGGAAAAAAATTCCGAAAGAACGACCGGTTTTTGCTGAGTCAGATTTATACTACGGGATCAGATCTGATACAGTAAAGGAATATGAGGACGTGGCCAAAACAGGTACAGGTACAGGTACAGGTACAGGTACAGAAATTGTAACAGGAACTAACTGTCTGAACAAGAAAAGGGTGAGGGATTTGGAAAAAGGAGACACACAGCATATACTTGATTTCTTGAAAAGGAAACAAATTGAGGAACCAAAATTTTTCTATGCACTGCAATTGGATGAGAGAGAGAGGCTCACAAATTGTTTCTGGGCTGATGCCAGGTCTGTGGCTGATTATACCTATTTCGGTGATGCTGTATGTTTTGAGACATCCTATCATTCAAGCATGTACGACCTTCCTGTAGCAATGTTTATTGGTTTGAATAACCATAAACAAATAATTGTATTTGGTGGTGCGCTGCTGTTGGATGAAACTACTGAATCATTTTTGTGGCTTTTCAAGACGTTTTTGGCTGTGATGTCAGGAAAACAACCAGAAACTATTTTCACAAATTTCTCTGTGGTGGTCAATGAGGCGGTCTCTGCAGTCTTTCCTATGGCAACTCACCGTATCTACTTGTGGCATGTAGTCAATGTTGCATGCATGCATGTCCAAGCTCAAACATTTGGCCAGGAGTCAAGTTTCAGAAAAGAGTTTGAAAATTTTATTTATGGGTCTGAATTTGAAACTGAAAGTGGGTTTTGTAAAGGATGGGATGATGTAATGACGAAATATTCACTGAATGGTATTTCTTGGTTTAGTGAGGTTCTCAATGTTCGCCAGAAATGGGCCCTGCCATACCGGTGTTGTTCCTTTGCTGGTATCATGGCAACGAAGAACTGGTGTATGATCATGGGGAATCTTTTTAAGATGCACTTCTATCGGAAACTCCCTTTAGCCAAGTTCATGGTACAGTACTTCAAATCAATTACTGAATTGCGAGAAAAGGAGTGGCTTGAAGATCTAGAAACCCTGCGTACCAGGCCGGTGCCCCTAGTTGACATACCGATGCTAGCTGAGGTGGCTGATTCATACACGCGGACTGTTTACATTGATTTTGAGCATGAATACAAGAGCCAGCTAGCATGCATCTGTGAAACTCTAACTGTGAATGGATCACTCTACACTTACCGTGTCTCGGTGCCTCAAAAACCGTACATGGGTATAGTGGAGTTTGAGTCCTCAGAGGTCAAGGTCTCATGCAGTTGTAAGAAATTCGAATCAATGGGTATATTGTGCATGCATGCTTTAAAGGTGTTAAATAATAATAACATTTTGTACTTGCCGGGCCAATACATACTAAAGAGATGGAGCAAGTATGCGAAGGATGAGAGAGAAAATGATGCGCTTGCAGTGAGAGACAGTAGTAGCTTACAAAATGGAAGGGTTTGGAGAAAGCTGGTTGGGTTAATGGTTAAAAGTTCATTTTGCAAAGAGGTCCTTGGAATTGTGGAAAATGGCTTGGATAAGTTTATTGGGCAAATGGAGAGCTTGGCACAGGGATTAAATACTGATGAGGCCAATGTTGGTGAAAATTTACACTCTAACCCATCGGATTCAAACAATATTTGTTTTGAGGGGTTCGAATTGGGAATTACTTTCTATCATCCCATAGATTCCATCATCCTCATCATCCCAAGTCTTCATTAAATTCTCATCCCCTCTTTCCCCCCTCTTTCCTTTTTCGGAATGCAATTTATATATTAAACCCCATCCCTCTTTTCTTTTTTTAGAATGCAATTAATCCTCTCTTTCCTTCCAGAGTTTTTTTTTTTTTGCAGGTGAAAAAATTTTCCAACATCCAGAGCCAAACTAGAACAAATAGTCGGCCAATTAGAACAATTATTTGAAATATAAGTTTTCTAGTTTTTCTGGAAAAAATAATTGTGCTGGAAAAAAAATTAATTGTTCTATTTGGTAAAATAATTTTTCTAGTTGGTAAACTAATTGTTCTAGTTGTTATGGAAAAAAAAATAATTGTGCTGAAAAAAAATACTATTTGTTCTATTTGGTAAAATAATTGTTCTAGTTGGTAAACTAATTGTTCTAGTTGTTCTGGAAAAAAAATAATTGTGCTGAAAAAAATATTAATTGTTCTATTTGGTAAAATAATTGTTCTAGTTGGTAAACTAATTGTTCTAGTTGTTCTGGAAAAAAATAATTGTGCTGGAAAAAAAATAATTATGGCAGTTATTAATAGAACCAGAGAGGAAAGGGATGGGGAGAGAAGGGATGATGGGAAAACATTCCGAAAATAGAAAGCTATTATTAATGCATTTCTAAAAATGGAAAATGCATCTTGGGGATGATGAGGATGGTGAATTTTGGGGATGATGGTTATCAGTCCCGGTTCGAATTTTCTACTAGGTAGTTTTTCTAATGGAGATTACCAAGTTCCACAGGTGCTATTAAAACACCTTTGTAAATAACTGCATAGATCATGTTTTGAGCCGTTCTCTGTATAATTGGTTCTAGTTCGTCTTGTAAATTGATGGTAATCTTAGTGCTATACCAGTAATAGATGGAATTGGCCAGACAAGCTTTGGTTTCATGTTGGTCTTTTTTATTTTCTTTCCAATTTTTTCCTCGTACCTTTTATTCATTTCATTTGATTTTTATCTTGGACAAAGTTGCTATGGGCATAACTCCCAAAAGTATCATGTCAATTTCAAAAATGGCTATTCAAACCGCTCAAATTAATTAAAACTAATCTATTTGATGAGTATTGTTTTTTACATGATAAAATTTGGGATTTCTTTTTTATAAGTTTTTTGAGTACAAGTAAAACAAACAAGGGAAAAATGAACATTTAGAATTCTATTTTAGTATATTTATTATTATTATTATTATTATTATTATTTTATGTTTTTGCAACCCCCTGACTTTGTAGTATATACCAAACAAGCTAAAAAATTACAAATTTGATATTAAAGTATTCCTCATCAAATAAATGGGTAGAAATTATTAAATTTGTTATTTGAAGAATTTGCGGTCGAACTAACCAACCAGTTTAGTGAGCTTAAAAGCTCATAATTAATTTTTTATAATCATACGCATAATAAATTATCTTATCTTAATTACCCCTACTTGGGCTTCTACGGTTGTAACTTGGCAATATTGCTCAACAGTAGCATGTAATGTTGAGGTCAGGAACATTTGTACAAAGCATGTCTTGGATTCTGTTTGCGCAACATGCTAATAGCACATAAAGCACCGCCTATTCATGTAACTTAGTACGAAATTTTAAATGTTCTCAAGCTTGCCACAAGATGGATAATGAATATGTGGCCACTGGCCAGTATTCACATTTGGTTGAAGTTTGAACTTTTGTGCATGACTTCGTTAAAGCACCTGTATATCCAGCTCCTCTCATCCAACCTCTGAATATGGAAAGTTGCAAACCCACACCTAAAAATTATTCTTAGCCATGCTGTACACCTTCCTCACGTGAATGCAATAAAATTATTTAGAACTTATAGCTAAATTGGAGATGGTTGCTATTTAATAATTGAAAGTGTTTATTTTGCCATTATTCACAAGGATCACTTTCCTATGAAATTTGTATAAAGAAGTACGATGGAATCATATTGCACATGAGTGGATTAGGTAATAAAGTTTAGTAAGGGTATTAAAATAATCATGATTTTCTTAGTGTTTAAGAGTAGCTGCTTTCTCAGCATATCCTGAAAATTCTACTTCTTTATTAAAACAAGCGATTTTGTTACTATCCTACATTTGTTTTAGACACTGCTTGGCAGCGACTGCCAAGTTATACTATCCTACATTTGATGAATGAATATACTCAGATTTGGTGTCTCATATAGACCCTGACAGCTACAGCACATGTAGTTACTACCCAACTGGCCAACTATTATAAAACCGCCCATTTAAATTGCGTCTAGATCACAGAATATGCTCAATAAAGTAGTCCTATTTCTTTTATCGGAAACAGTCAAATTATATGATTTGAATAGAAAAAGTAAATTGCCAAATCAGCTTATTACATATATTCCAGATCGAATATTGTTTATCTCCAGTTCATCCTAAAGCGAGTGTCTTTCATAGGACCGGACCACCGTCTTGCAGTGGGTTTTGGTTAATTTTTAAGATCAAGTATAAAATTGAACAAACCAATCCCACCTGCTACATATAAAAATCAGACTGGATAGATCCTAACTAAATATTCATCGTACTTGTAGATAATAAATGCTCTTTTCTATTCATATCCTTCATATTTGGAGTAACCTAACAATATATAGGCAAATTAAAAATTTAAAATAATAAAAATGAAATAAAAGCGCTAAAAATATAGGATCCTCATAGGAATCTAAAAAAAAAAAAAAATTGATGCTTAATTTCTATTTAAGAGGAAAATAAATACGAATTCTGTTCCAATATATGAAATTTATATAATTTTATTTCAATTATGATCTATTTAAATTTATTTTGTAGTTTCTACTAATAGCATAGATATTTAAGGATGATTATTTTACTTTAAATACATTTTTGTCAACAAAATACTGCATCACAAATATCTGGTTTACTATTCCTATTCAATTTCTTTACTATTTTTAGGTTTGAAAAATCATCAACCCATCCTGTGACTTGAGCCATGTACAGATCAGATCTACAACACAATAATTAAATTGGACATATCCAGCTAAGCAACCACTGGAGATAAAAATAAACTGTTAACTAAATACCTGGACAAGCGACACATCAGCATTCGTCTTTATCCTCTCTCTCTCTCGTTGCTTCGAATCAACTCCAAATACTACCGCCCTTTTCGTCATATCAATTGTCGCTTCCATACACAAGTAGCTTTCTAAACCAAAGATATAAATTTAGACCCAGAAAGCGATTTCTTTCTCCTTTGTGATAATTTTATTACTCTTCAACTTCAATGGCGCTTCAGCAAGACGCGGAGATGTTGGTCCCGGTGTACAGCTCGCTGGAACCGGTCTATGGTGATGGGTCTCCGTTGGAGGAGGCGCAGCTCCGGTTCGACCGCCTCAAGGCCAAGTTCGTTGAATTGTATGGACAAGAGCCTGACTTATTCGCTCGCTCTCCTGGTATTTATTTAATTTGAATTATGTCTCCTTTTGAATTTACATCTTTGTATCTGCTTGGTAAATTTAATATATGATGATTGTGATCTTGGAGCTGGTTTATTTTTCGGATTTGAAATTGACTAAAGGTGTATTTGTTGCTGATTGTAATGATAAAAGTTTTCGTCTATTTATTGGACTAATTCTGATTGATTTTGGGTCATCGTTGTACTTTGCAGTGTTTAATTTGTGGGTCATTATCATTATCATGGGTGGAAAAGTAATAAATGCAGATTGGGGCTTCTCTTTGGTCATCATTTACTATTGTACCTTCAGGGGTAATTTGGGAATGTGATTTGTATCACTGTATGAAATGCATATTCCTTTCATTAAGTTTCAAGCTTTTGATGCACATTGCACATATTTTGGAATTTGAATTTGAATCGTGCAAAAAGGTCCCAAACTAAATATTAATTTAATGGGCTTCTCTTTGGGCTCTTTGGGACTCAACATGAAACTAATTTGCTAAACCATTGCTAAACCATAGGGAGGGGTGTCAAATGTTCAAAGACTTCACATTAGGCTTTCTTGCACAGCAAACATTATTTGTATCAGTACAAACATGACCTTAAAGTTTCTGAAAACATGACCTTAAAGTGGAAACTCAATCCTTTTTGTGTTGTATAATTGTATTACTGAAGTTGAAGCATAGATAACTTTTTGTCAGTTCTATAATATTACTAAAGAACTGTGAAATACAACAATGGACATTGAAACCAGCTAAACTATTGTCTTTGTCAATTAACATTTGGAATAATATGAGGTGTTCACAATGAATAGTCCTGTCACTTTGGTGTACTACATTTCTCTTAGCAATTTTTATAAAGAATCACTTTTCAGTCTTTTCCCATTTATTATTCAAAAAATAGTATTTTATCAAGTTTCTTGTAAATGATCTCATCTGAGTCTTCATATATTCATACAAGAATATTAGGACCTTCCATTAATCCTTCGTACTGCTCAATGTTGTTTTCTCCTAATGGTTAGTTATGCTCCCAATCGGTCATTCCTGGTAAATATTAACAAACCACAAGAAAAGGTTGGTTACTCAATCCCTTTAAAGCCAAATATTAAGAAAAATTTGAGGAGATTTAATTTGTATTTGGATTTCCAAAGGGGCCCAATGCTACTTGGCTTTTCTTAAACTTGTCTTTAAATATTATTTCATTTCAACAGGGAGGGTGAACTTGATAGGTGAGCACATAGACTATGAGGGGTACTCTGTCCTACCAATGGCAATTCGGCAGGACATGATTGTAGCTATTCGCAAGAACCCCGACAGCAAGGAGCTTCGCATTGCCAATGTCAAGGACAAGTACCCGATTTGCACTTATCCTGCTGACCCTGATCAGGTTTTTACTTTTCTTTTAGTTTTTAATTTTTTGTTTACATTCAATACTTTTTTTTTTTTTTGGCTTTTTTATTGTTGTGGAATGGACAGTAAAATTATGGCTTCAGAATATTAATTTGTAAAATTAACACAATTTAATTGGGGCTTTTGAGGCATAACTACATAGTTGGGTGGGTGATTGTGTAAAAATTTGAGCTCTGAGAGAATTGCTACCTCTACTTGGTTGAAGATATTAAAAATAGTTGCAATGACAAAAGCTACTACAGATGAGTTGCCCATATGGCTAGTTGTCCGTGGAAATTGGTCATGAACGAAGCAGTGTTAATTTCCAAAATACTAAAAAACAAAAATACAGAATCCTGGTGTACTAAAACCCAAAATGGTAGAATACTTAAATCCTTGCCAACCAGTGCTGAAGGCATCCAGCATGAGTAGGGAAAACTATTTCAACTGTTGCTTAAATATTTTTGTTGGGGCACTTGTACCATTAAATTGTCTGTTACCTATCAATTTTAAATTTATGTCTTATATTTTGGATGTTCAAGAAATACGTTACACTAACAAGCAACCATGTTATTTCTCAGGAAGTTGATTTGAAGAATCATCAGTGGGGACATTATTTCATATGTGGGTAAGTCCTTACAGTTTTATCTGTGGATGAATAAGTGCTCAGTGTTGTCTCCCTTGTCGTCTTCTAGTTTACGGGTTTATTTTTAGCTATTGGCAGGATATTAACATACCATTTTACTGGGTTCCCTGTAGTGTACTACTATGAGTTCTCTGATTTATGTTTAAGATGATTTAAATAAAATTGAAATGTAGTGTCAGTTCTGTACATGTCATTATGAACTTTTTACCGCTACAAACTGGTGCCATTTTTACCATTGTTAAGATATATTTTATTTGCTGTGGGCTTTCACAGTCATAAATGAATTGCATCTCCATTATGCTCTTTTGAGTTTATTCTTTGCAGCATTTCTAGCCATTGTTGGTTGGCATCTGCGTTTTTTATTTATTTATTTTTTTTGTATATGCAATCTCTCAATTTGATGATCCATTTATTAGGTACAAAGGTTTTTATGAGTATTCGAGATCAAAAGGAATTGATGTGGAACCAGTTGCACTCGATGTGGTTGTTGATGGTACCGTACCAACAGGTAAAGATCATGGTGTCTTTGCTATTTCTGAAAATTTATGCAGGGTTATGTAGGAAAATGGTCTTTCATAAAAAAGCTTGAGATATTGCAGTTGTTTCTACGAACTGAATACTTTGGAGTACTGGATTAACTTTATTCAAATGGCCTATTAACCCTCATACTTCCTTGATTTCATCTCAGGTTCTGGCCTATCTAGCTCTGCTGCATTTGTTTGCTCTTCAACAATTGCTATTATGGCTGTTCTTGAAAAGAACTACCCTAAGGTAACTCCATGCAAGTATTATTCAGTTCTTTATATATTGCTATGTTTTGCAATAGCTTGTCACCACCAGGATATATGTAATATGTTATCATATAGTCACTTCATCATTTCTATATTGGATACATTTCAGAAAGAAGTTGCACAGTTCACATGCGAATGTGAGCGCCACATTGGCACACAATCTGGTGGCATGGACCAGGTAAAACTCTGCCCTTTTTTATATTTTTTTTCTGGTTAGCTTTCTCTTCTATTTTCTGGTTTGAAAAATAGTTATTTTCCTGTGGCAGGCAATTTCAGTAATGGCCAAGTCTGGGTTTGCAGAGCTGATAGATTTTAACCCGATCCGTGCAACTGACGTACAACTGCCTGCTGGGGGGACATTTGTAATTGCACACTCTCTGGCTGAATCTCAGAAGGCAGTTACAGCTGCGACTAATTACAACAATAGAGTTGTTGAGTGCCGCTTGGCAGCTGTAAGCTTTTCTTTTGTTCCCCCCTTTCCTTTTGTAAGAAGTAAAGTACCACGGCCTTTTTTTTTTCCCCCTTTTCTTTTGTAAGAAAAAATGTGCACAGCCTCAGCATTCTATTTTCTGTTACTTCTGGAGTACAGAATCCGGAGAAATTATACATATTATTAGAAGGAAACCATAGTTGGACCCTTTCTCTAAATCTTTATATCTTCTGCAGTTCTGCTTTTGTTCATTTAGGATTTTGAAAAATCACATTTCCATGTTTTGAACAAAGCCACTGCATGCCAAAGCATACAAATCAAAAGAGCTGAAAGCGGCAGATATCTTGGATTATGGGAATCCAGTTATGCGAGGGATTAATGCAAATGAAGTAGATTAAAAAAAAACTAATATTTTATTGTATTCTAATTGCAAAAGTTCTTTTAATTTCGAAAAGGTTAAAGTTATTTTCATTAAACTGAGGCTTGACATCTCCAATCTCATAATTTCAAACTTTTAGTGTAATGTTCTGAATAAATTTTGGAGTGTGAGAATTTTTATTTATTATTTCTTTCTTTTCTTTTTCTTTGTTTTCCCCTTAAGTACTCTGTTTTTGTTGAAAACTGGCATTAGATCAAGCAACCAAGAAGCTAATTATGAGTTGTTATTGTTTTAATCTCCAATAGTATCTAATAGTAACGTATAAGAGGTCTTCAAAAGGGCTATCTCATGTTTTTTTTAGTAGTTTTACGTTAATCACACGTAACTGCAATTTTATTTGTGTTTTTTCCCGGATTTATTTGTCAATATTTACTTTAAATTATATTTTACCTTCATGCACCTGTGGTTTTCTAAAATTACGACAAAGTGGGCCCTCAGGATGTGCTGAATATTCAATATTATTTATGTAATGAAACCTGAATTTTTTTTTCTCTGTGTGTGTGTGTGTTTAGATTGTTCTTGCTATAAAGCTAGGCGTGGAGCCAAAAGAGGCAATCACTTCTGTCAAAACCTTGTCAGATGTTGAGGGTTTGTGTACAAAGTTTGCTGGCAACCACGGTTCTTCACATCCTGGTGTTGCTGTAAAGGTTTATCTTCTTTGCATATATTGTAAATAATAAAAAAAAATATACAGTTTTTTTAGTTGGGGCATATTTAAATAATTCTCATGCAATGCAACACTCTAGGAGCTCCTACATGAAGAGCCATACACAGCTGAAGATATCGAAAAAATCACAGAAGAGAGCCTGACGTCAATCTTTAAAAATTCACAGACTTCTCTTGATGTGCTTCAAGCTGCTAAGAATTTTAAGCTCTTTCAGGTATGATTATAATTAAGCTTTGTCATGAAGCGGATGTACTGATCATTTTGCCTACCTGTTTGACGAACTTCCCACTTGTTCCTTCTTTTTAAATTTTTGCAAATATTTTGCATCCTGTTGAAGAATTCAATGCTCGTTGCATATGATGGATAAAATAAGGTTAATTTAAGCTCATTCTCCTAGTTGAGTTTGTAATGATTATGAAATGTAATTGGTCACTGCTTATTGCACAGTGGAGGGTTTCATTGGTAGATATAGTACTGTACTTGTGATGCCTGGTACTAAAATTTACTGGCTGAAAATTAAATTATTAGTTGGTAGGTTTACTAGTTTGTACTGGATTGGCTACCAGTACCAATTTTTGTCTCAAATAGTGCTTGGAGATTTTGTTAATTAATATTTTGGCTCTTACCTCATAGCGTGCCTCTCATGTCTACTCTGAAGCAAGGAGGGTTTATGTTTTTAAAGACACTGTATTGTCAAAGCTCAGGTAATTTCTTTAAAGGTTTAAAGCTTTTAATTTCTTTTTGTGTTTTGTCCAATTTGTTGTACCAGTATCTAACTTCTTGCCATGATGTTCTCTGTGCAAGATATATTTTTTCAGCACGCTGGATTGCACTTTGGGGTTAGTTCTAATTACATTATCATTTATTTATTTTGGTTTGCAGTGAAGAAGAAACACTGAAAAAGCTAGGTGACCTCATGAATGAAAGCCACTACAGCTGCAGTGTACTTTATGAATGCAGGTGCATAACCACACTTTTCAGTTATTTTTTACTTTCAGTTTTGTTCTTTTTTAAAAGCGGTGTAGTTCCGTGTTCCATTTGTACGTTCATTTTTTTTTAACTTCGGGTAAAAAAAGTGCCGTCTTTTGTTATAATTGGTATCTAAACAATAATGGTAGACCCTAGTACCAATTTGTAACTTTCTCGCATGTGTCCAATTTCAACTGTTATGCTAGTATAGTTCTTCTGAATTTCATGTACAAGTTCTTTTGACAGCATTTCCATAAATATTACTTTAGGGACCTTGAGTTTTTAATATATAAAATTTCCCTTTTGATAATTTGAATATAGTAAGAAAGCATACTGAAAAGTACAATTGGAGATCACAGTGCATCTGTGGAGACTTCAGGTCACTGTACCAAGGATAGCTGGCATCTCAATCTTTGCTGTTAAAAGGTTATGTTGTGACCAATTTTTATATTAATAGTTATTCTGTCTGACAGCTGTCCTGAGTTGGAGGAGCTGGTCAAGGTTTGTAGAGAACATGGAGCACTTGGGGCCCGGTTGACAGGTGCTGGCTGGGGCGGCTGTGCTGTTGCCTTGGTCAAAGAGAGCATTGTCCCTCAATTCATCCTCAATTTGAAGGTACATTCATCTTATTTGTCTCCTGCTAGCGGGGGGGGCGTTATTTGTATTTACTCAAATTTGTGGGCATCTTTTGCCACATATGTAAAAAAAAAGTTAGGTGTTTTTATATTGTAAACCCTTAAAGCTGATTCTACTGCAAAGTGAATATGCCTAAGGTCTATGGGTGTAGGTTTCACATTAGATGTGGCAGATGGTGGACCGTTCCTGAAATATGTTTGGTCATTCTGGGTTCAATATGGGGTATTAAATTTGCTTCCGGTTGATGTCTCTGGACCTGTGACTTTTCTGATCTAGTTTGCATTAGGCTGAAGCCTGACCTTCACCTGTTGCTCCAAGTGAACTCTCATTAGTGTGTTTGCTAGGAATCACACCTTTTTTTTTTTTTTTTTTTTTTTGTGATGATTCACTATTAACTGTCTGATGCTTTGCGACAATAAGCAGTTAAGAACACAAACGAGGTGTAAAAGTTTGGAATTGTAGAAATCTACTAGCTAGGTACTAACAAGGTACTGCTGGTTGTCATGTATATTTTATGCTAATTTTTTTTTCTTTTCCCCCCTTTAATTTGTCAGGAGTCATTTTATCAGGCAAGAATTGAGAAGGGTGTAATTAGCAAGGGTGATCTTGGTCTTTATGTATTCGCATCCAAGCCCTCAAGTGGTGCAGCTATATTGAAATTTTAATTTAAGCTTCAGAACATCCTTTATCACAACCTGATTTATTTAATGTATGTGGTAAATAAATACAATTAGTAATTGACCCAGTGGACCTATGTAAATTAATAAATTCTTCCGAACTCTTATGAAATCTATTGATTTGTCTTTATATTATATTTGATAAATTGTGCCAAGAGCTGACATACAAGTTCGGATCAGGTTTGGTTTCGTGTTGAGTGCTATCATTTTCTCATTTTACCAAATAGAGGGTGGTATCTTAATCAATCGAGGTATTACTAAGCGATTTGAAACCAGACCTAGTGGTTCGGTGCGGCCGACTATCAGGATGTGTGCAAGTAGCTTTTAGCTTCATGTAATTTAATGCTCTTGAGAATGTAATATATCCTTCGAATAAGTTGAAAATCTACATCAAGAAAGGTTGGAATACTCCAAAATATAATCAATTAGTCAATCGAAATTCGAAAGATATAGATTGGTACAATGCATGGCTCTTTTGAAAACAAGTAGTACTAAGAGCGACAGGGTGGTTTTTTGTATCTTTCACGTAGGGGGCCAAAAACTTTGTGTTTCGAAGGAAGGAACATTTAAGTCTTATTAAATATTATTATTATGCCTATATCAAACATTCAATAAAAAAAAGGAACATTTAAGTCTTATTAAATATTATTATGCCTATATCAAACATTCAATTAAAAAAAAAGGCTTGCGTCAAATTTCAAGACAGTTTATGCGATTGCAAAAAAATTGAAATATGAAAAAAGTTACCATTTTTCTTGAGAAATGAGAAAGTTTAGAGTGTTACACTAAACAAAAACACTATTTACCGGTGTCACAGACTAAAATTTCATAAGAAATCATTACAAAGGAAGTTCGAGGATGACGATTTCTTTTCCTTTTGATTAATTTTGATGTAACCAAAAGCACGAGTACCTCAATATTTGAATTTCTTTTTCTATTTTGGGATACAATTGGCAAACAGCGAGTGCCAACTACCTCAATACTGAACTTGGTTCCCATATCTACAACATGTAAAAACTAAAAACCTTCTTTTCTAATCATCTCAAGTTTTTTTTTTCCCTGATAAAATTAGTTGACAACATTTATGTAAATAAAAAAGGAATATTCTAATTCAAAAGCATTAAAGTTGTCTTACCAAGCATAAAAATAACTTAAGAGTTAAGACTCAATTTTATGCATGTACAATGTCATTGAAGTGATCTTAATCCGATCTTTTTTTTTAGAAAGGTTAACAGCGACTGTTAACAGCAATCTTAATCCGAACTTATAATCAAGTTATTTTAAGATGCATATGTGATGATTTTGTTGATAGGCCCAGATACATAGCAGAGTTAACAAGAAAACAAGTTGCTCCACATATTGCAACTGTCCTGTCTGCCATTATTTTCATTGGTAGGACTACTTTTTTATTGATTAGACTGTTTAATAATCGTCTCGACAGGAGTATTTGATATTTGATCTAATCCATAATATAACATTGGACTGTCTGATAGGAAAAATAAAAATTCATTTTGTCGTCATAGACTGATTCAAATTAATTAAAAAAAAAGGTGAGGAACCGTGTTTCCATTTTCTTTTGCAAGTACATTATATAGTAAGGTTTAGTATTATACAATGTTGGTTTAAAAAAAAAAATGTAATCTCAACCCCTATATATTAGTTATAAATCATACTTTTGTCAACGCTGCATAATTGATCCTCCCAAGATAAGTTGTGCTGCTGCATTCGGAGAAAAGACTTGGGTAAACACATTCTCAAAGCACACAAAATTGCAAAATACCTTTCTTTTTTTTTTTTGGTCAACGCACGTAAGCTCAAACACAATTAAAAAATTTGCATGTCAGTGCAACGCCGATATGCAGATATATGCATGTTCACATTCTCATTGTGGAATTTAATTAGTGACCGAGGAAGAACAAAAGGACAGGCAATAATACTTTCAATTTAGTTACATAGTAGCAATGTTTTAACACTAGCTTGCACAAGTCCGCATGCAATTTGTTCACTTATAGAATAAGATGTTGCAGTGTATTATTTATTAGAGCAGCCTTTTTCTTCTTTTATTTTTTGGGGTTTGACTGCTATCTTTTTGTAAAGTTACGATCTCTATTGTTAATGTATTATTTTCCCCCCTTGCTAGATTTTAAGATTAGTTATTGACAACATAGCATTTGAATGACAATTAGTGATAGACTAACCTTCATCTGAGTGCACAATTTTGATTTTTCTCTTGACATTGTTTAACACACATATGATCTCGATGCAAGAAAAATAAAGCCTTCCGTGTTAATTGTATTAGAAAATAAAAAAAAAATAAATATTTTTTGTATGAAAATATTCGTCATTAATCATTCTGTAGAAAAAAACAAATACTCTGTGCAGGTATCTGTAAATTTCAAATATTAATTATTTGATTTGTACAATGGGTCAAATCAGTTCAAATGACCGTGCAAGCGCCGCTTCACACAGTTTATATCGTGATATATATAAGAATACAGCCCAAGTAATGATGTGTAATACGTGATTTTTAGGCCGCATAAGGGGGTGTGTGTGTATCTAAAGTTTTAAACAGAATAAAGAAGACCACTTCAATCTCAGCTTTTATTACATAAATTGACCCGGAGGGGGGGGGGGGGGGACTGAAAGATTTAATAATATAAAGAGAAAATAGATGCAACTTAGACAAGACATATATAGTTTATAAATAAATATATATACTTGTTACTTGAATGGTTTTGTCAATGGATGAAATTCTTCATTCGAAAGTTAGTTCTTTTATACCATAAAATTCTGGATTTCCTACCACTCCTTTGAATCTGACCCTACTTATTGGAGCTCGTTGTTATATTAACTCCATAATTAAATAAAAAACAGCAGGATCTTTTGAGCGGAGCCAAGATTTTAACTCGAGTAAGGCAAAGTTCAAAAGTGTGGAACTATAAAATAGAACAAATAATAAAATATTAATTTTTAATATAAAAAATAAATTAACTAATTAGATAAGAAACAATATTTTTTTTTTACAAAAATAGTTCAACATAAATATGAAATTACTCGATCGATAAAATATGTATTGGAGGTGTTCGATCGATAAATATGTTGCTAATTGTCTTGCATTCATATAATTTCATTTGGAGTGAATAGCAACTTTCATCTATTTTAAAGGAAATATTATGATATTAGGTACTTTTGAAAAACAAGACATGAAATTTCAACAAATTGCAAAAAAAAAAGCAAAGGAATTAATACTATTTTTTTAAAATGGAAGTTAGCTCACTCTCTTTTATTTTCTTTCAATCAATATAATAATTCAATATTTTTTTAAAAAAAAATGGAAACCTATTTATTTATGGACTTCCCAAATTGAAAGAGAGATGACATTATTGTTGGGGGGGGGGGGGGGGGGGGGGGCAACACAGCTTCCCTCCGCCCCTGCCTATGTATACCACTATATATCGAATGAAATTTTGAAGGCTGCAAATGTGTTGGACACACCGTATGGTGGTACCGGTAGCGGAAGCCAATTAAAAATAAGGAGGGTAATTTCGGCAAACACGTTATGGGCATAAACCAAATACCCACAAGAATGAAGCTAATACTTTGAGAATCAACAACCAATAGCACAATCAAGCAATATCACAAGAAAATAAAGAGGTGACACAAGATTTTACGTGGAAAACACGAAAGGAAAAAACCACGGGAGCGATCGGTGCAAATCCACTAAATCAAGAGTTTTCTTACAAGTACATGGAGATCATCAAGCTATCTACTTTCCTCTTACTCTCACTCACACTCTCTTTCACTATTTGAGATGGAATTAACAAGAGTTACAAGAGAAATGTAAACCCTAGATAGCTTCAGGAGAAGAGACAGAGAATAGCTCTGAAGATGCGCACGAAGAGAGATCACCTTTCTGTTTCCGTAACACACCCCTTTTACTCTCTCCTTCCGTACTGGGCCAATATGGGCCAAGCCCATTTTGTCTTTTGGCTTCGTACATCAACAATCTCCCATACGAAGACAAAGCTCCCACTGGATCACAGAAGCATACACATTTGATCTCACAAACATACACCTTGATCACACAAAACATACACGCTTGATCACACAAGCATACATGTACACCTCTGGTCACATAAGCATACACCCTTGATTATACAAGCATACATCCTGCACCTCGTTCCAAACACATCCAAGTTATTCAACCAACCCAGATCGCCCCCTACAGAATATTACCTTGTCAGGAGGCACCACCTTCGTGAACATGTCAGCAACATTCTCCTTCGTGTGAACCTTTCTCACGACTAGTTGCCCATGGTCTAGAACATCACGAATGAAGTGGTATCGCACATCAATATGCTTAGTTCTTGAGTGATATGTTGCATTCTTTGAAAGATGTATGGCACCTTGATTATCACAATGCACCACATACTCCTTTTGCTTCAACCCAAGTTGTGCAAGCAACCTTTTCAACCAAAGCATTTCCTTCACCGCCTCGGTCAATGCAACATACTCCGATTCCGTGGAAGACAAAGCAACAATGTCTTGTAGTCGAGACATCCAACTAACGACTCCACCACCGATAGTAAACACATAGCCCGTCGTGGACTTTCTAGTCTCACTACAACCCGCATGATCGGCATCAACATACCCTTCAATTGTCAATTTAGAATTTTCTCCACCAAAGCATAATTGCAAGCCACGAGTGCCTTTCAAGTACCGAAGTATCCACTTCACCGCTTGCCAATGTTTCCATCTCGGGTTAGACATAAACTGAGAGACAACTCCCACTGCATGTGCAATGTCCGACCGTGTGCACACCATAGCATACATCAAGCTACAAACGGCCGACAAGTATGGAACCTTTTCCATCTTCAATCTCTCTTCATCATTCTTTGGAGAATTTTCTTTAGACAATTTAAAATGATCGGCCAAAGGTGTAGTCACCGGTTTGCAATTCACCATGTCAAACCTCTCAAGGACTTTATCAACATATTCCGTTTGACTCAACCAAAGTTTGCCTCCCTCCCGATCCCTATGAATCCGCATGCCCAAAATTTTCTTTGCTTCGCCAAGATCCTTGGTTGCAAACCTCTTAGACATTTCAAGCTTAAGAGACTTAATCTCATCATGATCATTACTTGCAATCAACATGTCATCCACATAAAGTAACAACAACGTAAAAAAATCATTCACCTTTCTTTTCATGTAGACACAATGATCATAGCCACTTCTTTTAAAACCTTCTTCTTGCATAAAAGTATCAAACTTCTTATACCATTGCCGAGAGGCTTGTTTCATACCATACAACCCCTTCTTCAATCTACACACAAGATTAGGGTTTAATTGATCAACAAAACCTTCCAGTTGTGACATATAGATCTCCTCATCCAAGTCACCATGCAAGAAAGCCGTCTTAATATAAAGTTGCACAAGCTCCAAGTCTAAATTTGCCACCAATAACAAAACAATCCTTATTGAACTATGCTTCACAACGGGTGAGAATATCTCATTAAAGTCAACACCATGTTTTTGTCCATAGCCCTTGACTACTAGCCTTGCTTTATGCCGTTTTGAACTATCGACTTCTTCTTCAACACAAATGCCCACCTATTTTTCAATGTTTTCTTTCCTTTTGGAAGCTTAACCAACTCCCAAGTTTCATTCACATGCAACGAGTTCATTTCATCTTCCATTGCTCCAAGCCACTTGGCTTTCTCCAAGCAATTCATAGCTTCTTGAAATGATTCGGGTTCACCCGCATCCGTGAACAAAGCATAAAATAGGGCAGGTAAATACCTTTGTGTAGCTCTTGAAATCCGAGTTGACCTCCGCAACTCTTGTATAGGGGTATTAGTGTGCTCTTCTTCAATGATGCCTTGAACATCATGCTCTTCCACCACATCACTCTCATCCTCTTGATCATGACCACTTGATTAAGGATCCGCTAGCATCTTAGGTGCAACACTAGCATCAACATGCTCCTCCACATGTCTTTCATCACTTTGCTCTTTCTCATGATTTTCCATGAACATCACATTTTCGCGGAATATGACATCTCGGCTTCTAATTGTCTTCTTCTCAATAAGATCCCAAACCCTATAGCCCAAATCATCACCGCCATAGCCAACAAATGCACACCTCAGTGACTTGACATCAAGCTTATTTCTCTTCACATTTGGAATTTTCACATAAGCTTCACATACAAAAATTCGTAAATGGCCATAAGAGATCTTCTTGCCACTCCATACGACTTCCGGTATGCCACCGTCCAATGCCACGCTAGGTGATCGGTTTATGAGGTAAACCGCCGTGTTAGCCGCTTCAGCCCAAAATGATTTTGGAAGACCCGAGTGAGACAACATACTTCGATCCTCTCCACAATGGTCCGGTTCATCCTCTCAATGACCCCATTTTCTTGTGGAGTGTATGGAACCGTCTTCACTCTCCGAATGTCATTTCTCGCACAAAAATTATCAAAATCATTAGAGTAAAATTCACCACCATTATCGGTTTGTAAACACTTAATGGATTTTTCACTCTCTTTTTCAACACGAGATTTAAAGTTCTTAAAGGTTTCAAGAACTTGATCTTTTGAGGATAAGGGATATATCCAACACTTCCTAGAAAAATCATCTAAGAAAGTAACAAAATAACTAGCACCACCAAGGGATTTGACATTAAATGGACCACACACATCGGAATAAACCAATTCCAATGGTTTCACCTTTCTATGGGACTCATTCCTCTTAAAATTCACTCTCTTTTATTTTCCCATTATGTAATGAACACAAAATTCAAAAGATGAACAATCAAAAGAAGGAATAAATTTTTCACTTTGTAACACTTTCATACCTCTTTCACTTAGATGACCAAGTCGGTTGTGCCACATGTGCATATCTCCATGCTCACTTGCCATGGCTGCAATACCTTTTCGAGGCGCTCCATGAAGAGTGTACAAACTTCCATCTTTGTGTCCTTTCATTAATGTCATACAACCCTTTGATACTTTCCATGATTCCTCACCAAAAGATATAGCAAATCAGCCATCATCAAGTTGACCAACCGAGATAAGATTCTTGGTTATTTTTGGAACATACCTCACATTACTCAATTTACATCGCCTTCCATTAGCTTGCTCAAGCTCAATATCACCAAGATAGACAAAATAAGAACGATCCGAGCATATGTGGAATGATGCACCCGAATCCAATACCCAAACATCCATGTTCTCTTTCTCGGAACTTGTCACACTTAGAGTCAACGCATCTCCAATCTCATCGGAAACTATACTCGCTTCACCATCTTTCTTTTTCTCTTTTTGCTTGCCTTTCAAGAGAGAACAATCTCTTTTCATATGACCTTCATTCTTACAATGCCAACAAGAAAGTTTTCGGCCTTTAGACTTTGATCTTCCTTTGCCTTGGGATCCACCCTTCATACTCGAGGAATTGCCCATGGTCACCGGCCGCCCGCTATTAACCGTCAATGCCTCACTAGGCCCGATTTCCAATTGGGTAGTAGCCTTCCTAGTTTCCTCATTCATCAATGAAGCAACAACATCACTCAATTTGAATTGATTGCCCATTGTGTTAGCAACGGTAGTCACAAGAGTATCCCAACTTGTAGGTAAAGAGCTCAAAAGTAGCAAGCACAAAACCTCTTCATCAAGGTTTACCTTCAAGGACTTCAATTGAGTCGCAATTGAGTTGAACTCACTTACATGCGTTCTCATTGATATGCCATCCTTCATTTTCAAGAGAAATAACCGCTTCATAGCATGCATCTTGTTTACACCCGAAGGTTGCTCATATGATCGCTCCAATGTGGTCCAAAGCTCATGAGCGGTCTTACATTGATAGATATCAAACAAGACAGATGGTGAAATACACGGCCTTATAGCAGCCAAACACTTTCGATCTAGCAACTCCCATTCATGATCCTCCATATGGATAGGTTGTGCACTCGGTCCCATCAATGGTAAATCCAAATCTCTAACAACCAAGTAATCTTGCATTAACATTTTCCAAATTGCCCAATTGCTATCATTCAATTTCTCAAATTCCATAGCTTTCTCCATTCTATCACCACACGTGCAACCAACGAAATACACAAGTACTTAGACCTACACCAATCCAAGTCTCAAACTCCTATTCTCGACACCAACGAGCCAACACGCTCTGATACCAATTGTTGGACACACCGTATGGTGGTACCGGCAGCAAAAGTCAATTAAAAATAAGAAGGGTAATTTCGGCAAACACGTTATGGGCATAAACTAAATACCCACAAGAATGAAGCTAATACTTTGAGAATCAACAACCAATAGCACAATCAAGCAATATCACAAGAAAATAAAGAGGTGACACAAGATTTTACGTGGAAAATCCGAAAGGAAAAAATCACGGGAGCGATCGGTGCAAATCCACTAAATCAAGAGTTTTCTTACAAGTACATGGAGATCATCAAGCTATCTACTTTCCTCTTACTCTCACTCACACTCTCTCTCACTATTTGAGTTAGAATTAACAAGAGTTACAAGAAAAATGTTAACCCTAGATAACTTCAGGAGAAGAGACAGAGAATAGCTCAGAAGATGCGCACGAAGCTTTCTGTTTTCGTAACACACCCCTTTTACTCTCCCCTTCCGTACTGGGCCAATATAGGCCAAGCCCATTTTGTCTTTTGGCTTCGTACATCAACAAAATGATCATGAGATTTTTTTTTTTTTTTTTTTTTGGAGAATGCTGACAGAAGTCAACAGAGAGAAAAATGATCATGAGAATTTTACATGTTCACCTACCACTCACATGGTGCCACCAGAGGTGGATATATGCAGGGGTGTCAATTTCATGCCGTTTCGAACGTTTCCGTTTTGTTCCGTCCGAAACGAAACGGAAATGGAACGATTTTCTATTACGTTTCATTCCGCGGAACAGAAACGGAAACAAAATCAGTTTCGTTGGTAAGAACGGAACATAAACGAAATGGGTTGCTTCCGTTCCGGTTTTCAACGTTATTCCGTGCCCATCTTCAATATGCGCACCATTGTAGAATGGTATGTCACGTGGGATCTAAGAAGCATGGTCAAAAGTGCAGAAAAGGCTATGTGGCAGCTTGTGATTTGTCGATGCTAGCTGTAAGAGGCGCCACAGGAATGTGTTACAGAAGATCAAGAGAAAAGCTTTTATTAAAGCATTTTGTCTTGTCAGCTTTGTAGACTGGGCGTGACCATTGGTAAATGGTAATGTCTTCTTGTGGGGCCCATCATATAGTTTCACCCATTAGAATCAGTTCTCTTTTTCTTTTCTTTTCCTTTCTTCCTCCCCGGCCTGACGACTACCGCCATGGCTGCGTGAAGAGAAGGACGACGAGTCCTATAACGTTTCTAACGTTTGTTCCGTTTAAATGTGACGGAAAGAAAACGGTAGAAATTTTAATTACGTTGTCATTAGCGGAACGAAAACGTAAATTAATCTTGTTACGTGCTAATTAGCGGAACGGAAACGTAAGGTGCTTCTTCCGTGGTTTTTCTGCACGTTTGACAGCCCTAGATATATGTGATTCAAATTAATGTGATGAATTGACCAGAATTTTTGTTACAGTTAATTTGGATATGTTGACTTTTTTCCATAAAACTTTGCTATATATTTTGTACAGATTGATCACGTCTATTTTGTATTAAAATTTCCACTTCAGCTCACATACAGTGACATACATATAAAATGATAAGCATTACTAAATTAATGACAGTAACATAGCACGTGCATTAATGTTATATATGGTATAAGGGACAACTTTGCGGCATATATAGCTAGCTAAATGACACTAGCGTAGCACGTGAATTGTCAGACAGAAATGAGTTTCAACTTTCAACCAATGTTTTTAATACCCTACCGGCCATCAAACCGGCCAGAGCAGCGGTATCCGGTTTTACCGGTTTGTGCCGGTTTATACCGGCTTATACCGGCTTGTATTGTTTCTAATAGGATATATATAATCAACAACATCAATAGACAGATAAGGAGGTTGGCCTAGTGGTTTGTGCTGCTGCCTCACTGGGAACCCACGTGGGTTCGATTCCCACAACTCACAAATGATTTTGGGGGACTTTTCTCTTGAAAAAACGGAAAGAAGGAAAGACAGGAAACCGGTTCGGCCGGTATTTACGGGTTTTGACCGAAATTTACGGGTATTTGACCAACGGGTTTTAACAGTGATTTCCTACCGGATCCGGATCCGGTACCCGGTAGGGTTTTAAAAACACTGCTTTCAACAGTAAAAATTGAACTCTTAGCTAGCATAACTCCATAATAAACGTAAGGATGTCCATAGCATGTGCATAATCACTTGATTTTGACTACACAAAAGAGCTTTTTCAATACTGTTGACTAAACTTAATTATATATAGGATATGCAACTTTAACTTGTACTTCTGACTGGTAATATCAAACCTAATTGTACCCACAGATGGTTACGCCAAAACAAAAAAAAAAATAAATAAATAAAGAGAATCAATCCAATAATTTTCTAAATTTCTCAATGCACTTTAGCACAACCACAATTCCAAAGTAGTATGTAACCCCAACGACTTCGCCCACTACGTACACAACCTAGATTTAAACTCGAGGCAAATATTTCATTAATATTCAAGCATGGTACCACTAGTATAAATCATAATTACAGCCCTTGTTACAATGTCCTGTTCATGTAGTTGGCGGAATGCAATGTTTAACTACTTGAGTAATATTAGCAATGGCTTTCTCCACTCTCAAGTCATACTCAACTTTCTTTTTCTATCATATTGCTGGATGTTTTATTTCTAACAGCGGAATTCATTGCTTGTTGGACTAAAAACTGATCTGAATGAACTTTCTTGCTGTTAGATTATCTAGTAAAATTTAAATTAGCGAGCGTGATAGATGTGGACATATGAATTAAAGATTTATGTTTCTTAATTAAACGATCATGACATCTATTGAATGATTTTTTGATCTAATGGACAATGAACCCCCTGTTTTATTATTTTGACACTTTGTTTGGAGAGTCCAATTTTACCTGATTTTGACCATGTCAAAATTTATGTAATTTTTATGGGTATGTCATGAAACTGTTGCTCATGTTCTGTTATTTTGTTGACAAAAAATTTGTTTATACTAAAATAAGAAAAGCTGCATTCCGCCTATAGCAAATTATTTAAATGATAATTAGCAAGAGGCTAAACCTTCATTCAAGCACACCATAAAGTATTGTTAATTTCGAAAATAAAAGAGAAAGATATATATGATTGTAGATACTTCAATTGATGTGGGCATCACCTTAGCAGCCTTTTTGTAACCAGATTTTCCGTCATTTAATCAGTCGGCAATCGCTAATCTTCAAAGATTGTAGATACTAGAATTGAACCTTTTACAACTCCTTAGAAATTGAACCCCTTTTAATTCGAAAAAAGTTGGCTTATACTCGTTCCTATACACAATCACATGTTTACTTCTATTTCTATTTGATTTTAATTTAATACGTATCAAATGTAGACAAGTGGATTCAGAAGTATATTTAGCTAATGTAGGAAAACGCCAATTAATTAATCATTTGATTGTACATAAAATTTCACAAAAAGAAAAAATCATTTGATTGTGCAATAAATAACATCGGGGCTCACAATTCCATGCTTTTCTATAGAATACAGCCTAATTCATAATGTGACATCTGAAGATCTTTCAGCCACATTATGCAAATCTGAATGAGGAGCCTATGACAGCAAATCTTAGCCGCCTCTTATAAAGACGATTGCCAGTTTGCCACCCAAAAGATCAATTACAATCTGAATCATCCGATTATAATTTTACCATTCAAATTTCGATTAATAGATCAATTTTAAAAATTATATATATAAATAAAACCTTGGCTTTTGTTTTCACTTACTGTCGCATATAAATAGGAACAGTGGACAGTGTACATATTAGGTGCGTGGTCAATGCCAATGCCCAAGTCATGCTTGTTTGATATTTGTCAGAGGCATATATTGTTATTTTAGTCATTTTAGATAGGTTGACTTAATTATGAATAAAGTAGATACACGTCTTTCCATGTATCCATGTAGTAAATAGTTTTGATTTTTTTTTTCTAAAGTCGCATATACATTTATAAGATTCATTTAATTTAATTTTCTGTGTATATAGAATTTACTATTGTAGAAAATCTTGAGATGCATGCATATATATATATATATTTTTTTTTTCAAATGATATGGTGCACCATGAGTTTATTTTATTCTGACCGGCCAATCTAATTAATCCATTCAATCTGCATATTGTAATTTCATTGCAAAATAATTGTTTCTATTATTGTTTGACCCCAAAATATTGCACCAAAATGTATGAAATAAATAACCCATGTTATGACAAATAAATGCAAGAAAGTCCAAAAATCCATGAAAAATACCAAACAAACTCCAAAAATTCTCAAAAAAAAATTACCCAAAAATCTCCTAGGAATCATGATGAATTATCATGATTTCAAAATGCCAAAAATGTCAAAAGAAGCCCTCCATTTTGCAAAGAAACCCTAAAATTCTACAAAATTGCCAAAAATAAATCCATGTGGAATTTCCCAAAACTCTTTGAACCATTAAATTCCTCATATTTTTCTGAGTTTGCACATGAAATTTTATGCAAAAATACCCAAGGGAAGATCCCCAAATAATTTATTTTGATTAAATAGCAAAATAAATGAGTTTATTTAAAGGAAATGGAAAGAAAATCCCAGAAAATTCTATGGGAGTTGGCGCGTACGTCCAGTTGCAGGGGATCCAGGGAAAAAATCAATGTCGCTGGGATTTAAACTCAGTCGTCCCGCCTTGATTTTGGCTACACTTGATGTGTGGACCGAAGGGTTCATGTTTCTGTTTTTATTGAATGGTCTACACTACACCGAGCCTATCCATCCTCTTCTCTCGTGTTAAACATAGGCGATGGACCCCACATGTCAGACCCTCCTCCCTCCTGTGTAAAAAATGAAGTTGTACTTCTTACCGCGCGACGCCGGGGAGAAAAAGGTGAAATCTCCGTTTCTCGTCGACGTGGCCTCCTCCTCGTCCACAAATGTCAAAACCGCCATCCTCAGCCCATGGTTTTGAAAACCTATACCCTAGATGCAGCCCATTCTCAGCCGTTGATGGAAATTAGACGATGGTGATTGCCCACGGCCATGAAAAGGAAACCCTAGCTTCCAGTCTATAAATACCCTAATTAAAGCTACAGAGAGGGGAGAGAGGCAGCAGCCACATAGGGTATTAGGTTTAGATTTCTAATTAAGTGTCATTTTAGAAAAGAGAGAGAGATAGGCATTTGTTCAAACAGTGAGGAAAAAAAGAGAAGAGGTAGAAATTATACTCTTGTGGAGACTTTTTCGTCATTTCTCGAAGAACGATTGGGTTTCCTCAAGAACGAGAATAAGTCTTAGATTCACCCCTCACGAGCTTGAATTCAAGTGCTGATGCCTCTTAACGACCAGAGAACATCGACTAGAATCCATTCTTGTAAGGGTTTATTAATTTGTGGATCCTTTCTTTCCAATAGGCGCAAGCCCCTATTGTTAATTACCTCGTGGTTTCCCACGAGAACCTCTGATTAAGAGATTCGAGAGATTAAATGTAATAGGCTAGAAAAATCGTCTTTTAGGCGATTTTTGGTATTTAACAAGAAGTTTATTTCTTTTGGCTTAATAAGAATCAATTGGGGCACCAGACCTAATTGACGGGGGCACAATTGAGAATATCGGAGATTTGTTTCTTTTGGCCTAAGCCAGACTCAATTGGTGATACCAGACTTGATGAACGGGACACAATTGAGAAAGGCTAAGTCTATTTAAGTCCAAAACTATTTACTTGAAATATTATATTTTGTTTATAAAGGGGTTTAAATTTTAATTTAATTGATATTGATTTATTTAGGATTATTTTGATTTTTAAATTTTTATTATTATTATTATTTTTTATTTTTATTTTTATTTTATTATTATTTGTTTCTCTTTCTTTTTTTTTATATTGATTATTTGGATTTATCTTGATTTTTGGATTTTTTTTATTATTTATTTTATTAAAGATATAATATTTAGGATTTAATATTCTTGAATTTTGGAATTTAATTTCTATTCTTTGGTCTTTAATTTGAATTTAATTATTTATGATTTTTTATTTGAATTGGATTTTTAATTTTAATTTGATTTTGGCATTAGGTTTTTAATATGTTTCTAATTTTGATTTTTAATTGATTTTTATTTGGGATTATCTTGGTTCTTAAATTTTTATTATTATTTTATTTTATTTATTTATTTCAAAGATTTAATATTTTAAGTTTAAGATACCATTTTTATGTCTTTTGGAGAAATTTTTGAAATTTTAATTTTCTTTTCTTTGATCCTAGATTTGAATTATTGATTTTTTTTTATTTGAATTAGGTTTTTAATTTTAATTTGATTTAGATATGTTTTCAATTTTAGTTTTGATTGATTTTTTTATTTATTTATATTTTTAACTTTAATTTAATTTTGGTATTAGTTTTCAATATATTTTTAATCTTGACTTTTGATTCATTTTTATTTAGAATTTGAAATAAGTGGTAAGAAAATCAATTTTAGTTATGAAATCATCTTAAAATTTGGTTTAGGAATTTTATGAGAGATTTTACTATTTTTATAAAACTGGATTTTTAAAAGAAAAATACTTCAAAAATAAGAAACTATTTATTTTTACAAAATATCATATGAAAATAATATTGAATTTGGTTTATTTAGATTTTTAGAAATTTTTAGATATTTTATTTGGATTTTTCTGAGGTTCCTGCTATTTTTAGTGAATTTTTGAAGTTTTTAACAATTTATAAAACTCATTTTTAAGGGAAAATACTTTGAAAATATAAAAGGGGCACATTTTGTCATAATTTAATATCAAAATATCAGTAAATCTAGCTTCTACAAATTTTTAGGATTTTATGGATATTTTATTTAAATTTTTCTGAGTTTCCTACTATTTTTAATGAATTTTTAAAGATTTTTGCTGATTTAGAAAATTTCCATTGGGCCACGTGTGCGTTGACTGGGCCAGAGGCGCTGACTCTGCTCCGGACTTCGTATAATGAGTGGACTGACCTGCCACACGAAATCCGCCACAGAAAATCTGCGACGAAACGCGTTTGAACTCCTCCTTCCTCCGTCGACTGCGATAATTTTGCAGTTAAGTCCCTGCATTTTCTCCGGCCTAATTGAGACAGCTTCGGCCACCATTTTCGTCGAGACTAGGTGCATTTGGATCGTTGAAGAAAGAAGAGGAATTTTATGGGCGCCATTCTCTCCATGGAGGTGTAAATCACCATGTGGCATCTGAGAATTGTCGAGCTGCCATTAATGGCGTCTAGGCAAACTGACCACCTTCTTTTGCCAGGGATAGGTTTTAGATACTCATAAGCATGCTTTAAAGACGATTATTGTGTCAATTTTGCGTGAGAAGACTTGGAAGAAGTAGTTCTCAACTGAGACATCTCGACATGTGTTGGGCTGATCTAGGTCATTTCTGTAGGGCCCACAGGAGGTTCTTTTGGTGCCAGTTATTGTTCGTCTTGCTTCAGGAGGTCAATTTAAGTGGGATTAAACCTTTAATTTGATTTGGAACGTGTCCATTTACTGTATGAGGCACAAGGCAGAAATCGGTTTTGGTTTCAATTTTGAATTTGCATGTAAGTAGTTTTACAGCAACACAGCTCGATTTAATGCTCAATTTAGGTTATTTTAAGTTTGTTTTATGTGTTTGAATCGATGCAGGTGGCAAGAACAAGCCTTTTTGTGTTTTTCTCAATTTCTAGATTCTGTTTTTATACAACTTTACTACTGTTTTTGACGATTTTCAATTTGACTTACCTAATTGCTTGGATATGACTTACAGTGAGTTCATTATAGCTATTTCATGTAATTAATTCAATAATTTTCATAAAAGGGGGCTGGTTAAGGTAATATACAATTACTTCATCGTTTCTTTACTGTTTTGCACTTATATGCTAACACATTGATCATGGCTAGGCCAGTGCTGCGCTCTGGACCTATGCCATGTCAATTTAAGGCTTCTCACATGAGAATTGAGCTAAGCTCCAAATTCTCAAGTGAGAGCCATGGCTGCCCTTATGCAACCAACAAGATCATCACATGAGTCGAGGTGCTAGGCTCCAAACACTCATGTGACACCTTTTTTAAACTTATCTCATGGCCATGGCTGATGCTGCGCTTCAGACCATGGTCCATGAGGGCTGTGCTTACACAACTCAAGCACACCATTGATTGGTGGCTGAGACAAAGGAAGAAGGAAAAGGAAAAGCTCAATTAACACTTCAATTTGATTTATTTCATTTCATACAAAAGATTTACAAAGCTACATTGCCTAATTTCACCTTTCTCCCTATTTTCTCCACTGATCGACGAATTGTCTCCCTTTTCCCCTTTAATTCCTCTCTAATTTCTAATTTCTACACCTAACCCTAGCTGCGGCTGCCTCTCCTCTTTTTTCTGGCTCCAATTTGGGGTTTAAATAGGCTGGGAATTAGGGTTACACCTCTTGAGCCCGAGCCACTTCTCACCATGTGATTTCCATCAACGATTCAGAATTAGCTGCTCTAGGGTTTTGGTTTTGCAAAACCATGGGCTGGGGTGCCTGGTTTTGATGTCTGTGGTCGAAGGGGAGGCCACGTCGACGGAGAATGCCATTTTCACCTCTTTTACCCGGCCTCTGGCGGTAAGAAATCGCGGCTCTCGTTTTTTTTTTTTTACCAAGGTTGAAGAAGGGTCTGACGACATGGGCCCCACTTGTAAGGTTTAATGAGAGAGGGGCAGTTGGGTGAGCATGGTCTTCTGTGAGCCAGCGACGGATCAAAGATTTCAGCACTCTTCGGTTCATGCGCCGGGTGTAAGCAAACTTCCAGGCGGGATGAAGGGATTTAAATCCAGCGACATTTCTCTCCACCTCGGATCCTCTGCAATGGGGTGTACGCGCCGACCATTTTCCATTTTTCTGGAATTTTCTCAATATTTCTTTTATTTCATATATATATTTTGTTATCCAACTTAAAATAAATCATTTAAGGGCCTTCCCAAGGGTATTTTTGGATAAAATTTTATGGGTAGGTTTAGAAAAATATGGAGGATTTTTTGGTTTAAATATTTTTGTGAAATTCATCACAGATTTATTTTGGTAATTTTTGGAAGTTTCGGGGTTTCTTTGCAAATTTTGGCATTTTTGTTGGTATTTCTGGGATTTCAAAATCATGATAATTCATCATAATTCTTGGGGAATTTTTGGGTATTTTTTGGGAATTTTTGGAGTTGGATTGATATTTTTCATGGATTTTTAGGCTTCTTGCATTTATTTGTCATAAAATGGTTTATTTATTCCATGCATTTTGGCATAATATTTTTGGGTCAAACAAATGCCCCCCACTGGAATTTCTTGTGACAACCCTGAAATGGGAACAAGAGATTCCAGTGGTTTCTCTTGACCGTTTTCTTGCAGCTATATTTCCCTTGATCATAAGGCTTCATCTTTTTTTTTGTAGCTGTGCTTGGTCAGCTTTCCGTGCTCAAGGCTTTTCATGGATTTCATATGCTTTTGCTTCAATTTGGGTTTTGGATGTGGGTATTTCAGGCCACACTTGCATTTTCTTGGATTTTTTACTCCAATTTAAGTTTCTTTCTTGATATTAGCCTCGAGCGCTTTGGCTTTCCTTGCACTTGGCAATTGTGTCTTCTTCCCATGGTGAATGTCGGGGATGGTGCCCTCAATAGACTTCTTTTATTCTTTATCTTTTTCTTTTTTATTCTCCTTGGTGCCTGCAAAGCAAAATAAACCAAAAGCAGTACCAAATTTCTACATAACAAACTATGAGCATAAGATTTTGAGCTTTAAGTTTGATGATTTTTTGTTTGTGCAAAAATTCTAAACACTTTGATGATATCTAAATTTGAACTCCAATATCCTAAATGATTACAAAATTTGAAAACTAATTAAATGTGCAAGTATGGTTTTCACACTTCAAACTAATGCAAATGGTTCTCGCAATTTATTTCCAAAGATTTGAACTCTTAAGTACCCTCTTGGTTGATTTGTGCAACACTTGGTCCTAGGGATTTCGATTTTGGCCTCGGGGACTCTAGCTTCTCTTTGTTAAACAACATGCAGATTCAATTTTATTAGCCCGTTCTTTTCCATACTTTCCACGATTTTGTAAAGAATTTCATTAAAATGTCAACTTGATTCGAGCCTTCTCAAAAATAACATTTTCACCAATTTATTGTGCAAGAAACTTAAAGCAACAAAAGTGGGCGGCTCTCCCTTTTCACATGCAATTAACATAACAACGAAAATAAAATAACAAGATTTTTGCAGGGCATAATATTGTGACAAAGGGTGGTCAGAAGTATGTGACGCTTGGGTCTCCCGCAAGTACATGTATCCTATAACCACCCGCCTAGCCATCAACTAGGCGCCACTTTAGTTCCCTTTTTTATTGTGGGGCATAAATATTGCGACAAAGATGGCCAGAAATTTGTGACGCTCGGATCTCTCGCAAGGCACAATTATCCTATAACCACCCGCCTAGCCATCAACTAGGCGACGCTTTAGTTCCCCTTTTTTTGTTTTTGTTTTTTTTTTTATTTTATTTTTTTTATTTGCGCATAAAGTAAACAACAGAAAATAAAAGAGTAATATATTTTTGTGGTTGAACCGCTCATTTTGTCACTTAAAGATAAGTTCGATTAAGTTTGCTTGTTGGTGTGCCAAGCATTTTAAAAGCAACATCAACCAAGACTTCGAAACAAGTTTACACACGTTAATGATACCCCTTTTGAACAAAACCACGTGTAAAGCACGAATTAGTTCACTTGGCAAAAGGTTATGACTTTGGCTAACAGCGGTTAACAATTTATAAGCAACCAAATTTCGAGTCCCATCGATTTCAACCTCCAACCTTTCGGCCCATTGGCACAACAAACCAACCAAAAGATTACTTAAAATTCAATGTCTTTGTAAACAACCTTGATTACCATTTTCATTTAACATTTCGTGTGAAGCATAATTTCCTTCATTTTAATATTTGGTCAAACTTTTAATTCCAGCACCATACGAGCACATTCAATCAATTTTTCAAATTTTATTGTATGGAAACAATAAGTGTTAAATGCGACTAAATGATGCGACACATTTTTTTCTTTTATCATTTTTTGTTCTTTTCTATTTTTTTATGCAACAAGAACAAGCACAGCACATGTTATGATGCAATCCTAAGCATGATTTTTTTTTTTTTTTTAAACACGTAACTCGAACAAAGGACTGCCCCAATGTATTCAAACAAAGGGAGTAAAAGGATCGAGGTTGAAGAAATACCAAATTTATCAAGGTCCGTTTGTGGTCGATTTGATCTTCATTTTGAGACTTCAAGTATTATTAATTTGATCTTGCCTTTGGATGCGTGAGGGCTGCCCCAGTGAATTGCCCCAGTGGAGTCAACATTGAGGTCGACATTTGAAGACTAGAACATTGATGTTCTTTTGTGTCTTCTTGACATTGAGGTCGACAAAGAAAGCATGAACATTGAGGTTCTTTATTGCTTTCTTTCTTCTAAACACTTAAGCATGATGCACTCAGCCAGCTTAATGTCTAGGAATATTTTTGGGTAATTTCTTTTCTTCTTTTCTTTGTTGACCTTGAGCCAACACTTGAAGACTAGAACATTGAGGTTCTTTTGTGTCTTCTCGACATTGAGGTCGATAAAGAAAGCATGAACATTGAGGTTCTTTATTGCTTTCTTCCTTCTAAACACCTAAGCATGATACCCTCAATCAGCTTAATGTTTAGGAACATTTCTTGGTGATTTCATTTCTTAGTGATTTCATTTTTCTTCTTTTTCTTTGTTGACCTTGAGCCAACACTTGAAGACTAGAACATTGAGGTTCTTTTGTGTCTTCTCGACATTGAGGTCGATAAAGAAAGCATGAACATTGAGGTTCTTTATTGCTTTCTTTCTTCTAAACACTTAAGCATGATGCACTCAGCCAGCTTAATGTCTAGGAATCTTTCTTGGTGGTTTCATTTCTTCTTTTCATTTGTCGATTTAGGTGCCCCGCGCCATGCGAGCTCATCCAACTTTCTTTTCTTCTTTTCCTTTATCATTTTAAGTGCCCCGCGCCATGCGAGCTCACCCAACTTTCTTCTTTCTTCTTTTCTTTTATCATTTTAAGTGCCCCGCGCCATGCGAGCTCACCCAACTTTCTTTTCTTTTTTTTTTTTATCATTTTAAGTGCCCCGCGCCATGCGAGCTCACCCAACTTTCTTTTCTTTTTTTTTTTGTCATTTTAAGTCTGGGTTTTGGTTTTCATGCACATCTCCCCAAGACGTGCGGTTTTATTATTATTTTTCTACTTGGTTTTGACACTTTACTTCTTTTGTTGAAAAGACCCTCGATCTCCTTTATTTATACTTTCTTTGCCTTTCTTTCTTTCACCATTTTCTTGTTTATTTCATTTCCTTTATTCTTTCCTCCTTTTATTTCTTCTCATTCATTTTTTTTATTTCTTCTCATTCAGATTTACTCATGAGGCATAGGGCTTTGCAAGGCATGAGTAGGGAGTGAAATTTCACCTTTTCTATATTTCTCTTCAATCCAATCTTTAAACACCCAACAATCTTCAATTTTATGCCCTATAATTCTATGATAAGGACAGAAATTAGGATCATCTGACTTCTCCATATCTTCTGGGCGTTTGCATGGTGGCAATTCAAGCGCTTTATTTTCCATGACCTTGCCAAATATCTTTGGAACTACTTGTTTCTTGAAAGAATATGGTTTACTGGTCAACTTTGCCAATGATAATAGTGGCTTGGGATTTTTATTGTGACTTCTCTTGGCTTTAGACTTACTTGAACTTGCAATCATTTGTGTCGAGGCATTCTTTGCACCACTACCTCTCTTCCTTTTACTTCTTGCAAAGTGCTCTTCCTGTGGCGGTCCCACCCTTTCTAATTCACACACTTTCTTGGAAAGTCTTTCATATGTATGAATATCAGCCACGGTGAGATGTCGTTGCATCCATCCTTCCAAATTTCGCAACAAAATTCCAACTCCTTCTTCTTCTGGTATTTGGTATTCACACCTAATGCTCATTGATCTCCATCTATTGATGTACTTGGAGGCAGATTCTCCTTTTCTTGGTTTTTCTTGAAACAAATCGGCCACCGTCACCTTTTTCACTATTTTCCTGAATTTAGTTGTGAATATCTCCTCCATATCTTTCCATGATTTGATGCTACCTTCTTCAAGAGATGCATACCACTTGAAAGCTACCCCAGTTAAACTTAGTGAAAATTGCCTTAGTATTAGAGCATCATGGGTGGCTGTATTTGCACAAGCATTTTTGAAATGAACCAAGTGCTCCTCAGGACTGATCTCTTTCTTTCTTGTCCCATCAAACCTCACAAATTCAGGAATTTGATATCCTTCAGGGTAAGGTACCTGGTCGTACTCTTTGGGATATGGATTTCCACTTTTCTTCTTTGTACTTGCCCTTATCGCTTGAAGCTGCTGATCAACCAGGCTTCTAACAAAATGCTTTGTCTTCTCTCCTTCAGACTCGGTATCAGACTCAGTATCTGACATATTTTCAAATGTTTCATCTCCACTAACTCCTTCTTTCAGCGGGTCTCCTTCATATTTTTCATCCAAGGACCCCTTAACAAGCTTTCGTTTCTTAAGTGGTGAGTCATGCTCATCATTCACAAATTCATCGAATAACCCCTTTCTTTGTAAGAAGCCAATAAGCTTTGCATATTGTGATCTTTCTTCCTCCCATTCTTTTTGCATTTTAAGTATCTCCTTACTTTGTTTTCTTATTTTCTTTTCCAATCTTGACCTCTCATCATCTTCTGATACACTTGTTTGTTTTCTTTCCACATCAACCATTTCTTCATCTTTTCTATCAAACAAGTTCTCTTGATCATTATGGGGTATTTCTCTATCTTGCCCCACCATTGCCACTAATGGCTCAATCATTTCTTCATTTGTCACAGAAGCTTCACCATCCTTATTGGTCATATGGACAAAGCCATGCATTTCTACCTCTTTATCCACTTCTATCATGTTTACCTGCGCATGGGAAATAGGCTCATGCCACATCGTATGTCTTTTCTTACCCTGTGGCACTTGATTGGCCATTTCAATCACCAATTGTGTATTCTCTTTAGGCATCCCAAAAAGAGGTGTGAATGAGTTGTTGATTGGGAGGTTGGGTCTTTCATCTAACTCACTTTTATGTGCTCCCTCCACTTTCTTAATAGCTCTTGTGTTTTTAGAAGAAGATGTTGCCCCTGACTGGACCTTCTTTTGAGAAACAAGAGACCATTCCTCCTTTTCAACGGAAACTTCAGGAATCTTCGAAACCACCAATGGCTCTTCTTGTGACTCCTCAGTAACATTGGCAAGTTGGAAACTCCCATCTTTCACTTGCACGATAGGCACAAAGGAGTGCCCATATGGCATGGCTCCAATCGTGAACTCATGTTGGTAGCAGATCGGTACTGCCCCAATCTTGAACATTCCGGTAGGCTTGCTCAAATCAACGGTTGTGAATGCCATCTCCCTACAAGAAAACAACTCGAAATGTCATGGTTAGCAATATTTATTTAGAAGTTTGAAACAACTTTTCTAGCCCTATACATTTAATCTCTCAAATCTCAAAGATGAGAGGAGAAAGAAGTCCCACTGGGCGTGCCAGAGAATCTGTGGAGACTTTTTCGTCATTTCTCGAAGAACGATTGGGTTTCCTCAAGAACGAGAATAAGTCTTAGATTCACCCCTCACGAGCTTGAATTCAAGTGCTGATGCCTCTTAACGACCAGAGAACATCGACTAGAATCCATTCTTGTAAGGGTTTATTAATTTGTGGATCCTTTCTTTCCAATAGGCGCAAGCCCCTATTGTTAATTACCTCGTGGTTTCCCACGAGAACCTCTGATTAAGAGATTCGAGAGATTAAATGTAATAGGCTAGAAAAATCGTCTTTTAGGCGATTTTTGGTATTTAACAAGAAGTTTATTTCTTTTGGCTTAATAAGAATCAATTGGGGCACCAGACCTAATTGACGGGGGCACAATTGAGAATATCGGAGATTTGTTTCTTTTGGCCTAAGCCAGACTCAATTGGTGATACCAGACTTGATGAACGGGACACAATTGAGAAAGGCTAAGTCTATTTAAGTCCAAAACTATTTACTTGAAATATTATATTTTGTTTATAAAGGGGTTTAAATTTTAATTTAATTGATATTGATTTATTTAGGATTATTTTGATTTTTAAATTTTTATTATTATTATTATTTTTTATTTTTATTTTTATTTTATTATTATTTGTTTCTCTTTCTTTTTTTTTATATTGATTATTTGGATTTATCTTGATTTTTGGATTTTTTTTATTATTTATTTTATTAAAGATATAATATTTAGGATTTAATATTCTTGAATTTTGGAATTTAATTTCTATTCTTTGGTCTTTAATTTGAATTTAATTATTTATGATTTTTTATTTGAATTGGATTTTTAATTTTAATTTGATTTTGGCATTAGGTTTTTAATATGTTTCTAATTTTGATTTTTAATTGATTTTTATTTGGGATTATCTTGGTTCTTAAATTTTTATTATTATTTTATTTTATTTATTTATTTCAAAGATTTAATATTTTAAGTTTAAGATACCATTTTTATGTCTTTTGGAGAAATTTTTGAAATTTTAATTTTCTTTTCTTTGATCCTAGATTTGAATTATTGATTTTTTTTTATTTGAATTAGGTTTTTAATTTTAATTTGATTTAGATATGTTTTCAATTTTAGTTTTGATTGATTTTTTTATTTATTTATATTTTTAACTTTAATTTAATTTTGGTATTAGTTTTCAATATATTTTTAATCTTGACTTTTGATTCATTTTTATTTAGAATTTGAAATAAGTGGTAAGAAAATCAATTTTAGTTATGAAATCATCTTAAAATTTGGTTTAGGAATTTTATGAGAGATTTTACTATTTTTATAAAACTGGATTTTTAAAAGAAAAATACTTCAAAAATAAGAAACTATTTATTTTTACAAAATATCATATGAAAATAATATTGAATTTGGTTTATTTAGATTTTTAGAAATTTTTAGATATTTTATTTGGATTTTTCTGAGGTTCCTGCTATTTTTAGTGAATTTTTGAAGTTTTTAACAATTTATAAAACTCATTTTTAAGGGAAAATACTTTGAAAATATAAAAGGGGCACATTTTGTCATAATTTAATATCAAAATATCAGTAAATCTAGCTTCTACAAATTTTTAGGATTTTATGGATATTTTATTTAAATTTTTCTGAGTTTCCTACTATTTTTAATGAATTTTTAAAGATTTTTGCTGATTTAGAAAATTTCCATTGGGCCACGTGTGCGTTGACTGGGCCAGAGGCGCTGACTCTGCTCCGGACTTCGTATAATGAGTGGACTGACCTGCCACACGAAATCCGCCACAGAAAATCTGCGACGAAACGCGTTTGAACTCCTCCTTCCTCCGTCGACTGCGATAATTTTGCAGTTAAGTCCCTGCATTTTCTCCGGCCTAATTGAGACAGCTTCGGCCACCATTTTCGTCGAGACTAGGTGCATTTGGATCGTTGAAGAAAGAAGAGGAATTTTATGGGCGCCATTCTCTCCATGGAGGTGTAAATCACCATGTGGCATCTGAGAATTGTCGAGCTGCCATTAATGGCGTCTAGGCAAACTGACCACCTTCTTTTGCCAGGGATAGGTTTTAGATACTCATAAGCATGCTTTAAAGACGATTATTGTGTCAATTTTGCGTGAGAAGACTTGGAAGAAGTAGTTCTCAACTGAGACATCTCGACATGTGTTGGGCTGATCTAGGTCATTTCTGTAGGGCCCACAGGAGGTTCTTTTGGTGCCAGTTATTGTTCGTCTTGCTTCAGGAGGTCAATTTAAGTGGGATTAAACCTTTAATTTGATTTGGAACGTGTCCATTTACTGTATGAGGCACAAGGCAGAAATCGGTTTTGGTTTCAATTTTGAATTTGCATGTAAGTAGTTTTACAGCAACACAGCTCGATTTAATGCTCAATTTAGGTTATTTTAAGTTTGTTTTATGTGTTTGAATCGATGCAGGTGGCAAGAACAAGCCTTTTTGTGTTTTTCTCAATTTCTAGATTCTGTTTTTATACAACTTTACTACTGTTTTTGACGATTTTCAATTTGACTTACCTAATTGCTTGGATATGACTTACAGTGAGTTCATTATAGCTATTTCATGTAATTAATTCAATAATTTTCATAAAAGGGGGCTGGTTAAGGTAATATACAATTACTTCATCGTTTCTTTACTGTTTTGCACTTATATGCTAACACATTGATCATGGCTAGGCCAGTGCTGCGCTCTGGACCTATGCCATGTCAATTTAAGGCTTCTCACATGAGAATTGAGCTAAGCTCCAAATTCTCAAGTGAGAGCCATGGCTGCCCTTATGCAACCAACAAGATCATCACATGAGTCGAGGTGCTAGGCTCCAAACACTCATGTGACACCTTTTTTAAACTTATCTCATGGCCATGGCTGATGCTGCGCTTCAGACCATGGTCCATGAGGGCTGTGCTTACACAACTCAAGCACACCATTGATTGGTGGCTGAGACAAAGGAAGAAGGAAAAGGAAAAGCTCAATTAACACTTCAATTTGATTTATTTCATTTCATACAAAAGATTTACAAAGCTACATTGCCTAATTTCACCTTTCTCCCTATTTTCTCCACTGATCGACGAATTGTCTCCCTTTTCCCCTTTAATTCCTCTCTAATTTCTAATTTCTACACCTAACCCTAGCTGCGGCTGCCTCTCCTCTTTTTTCTGGCTCCAATTTGGGGTTTAAATAGGCTGGGAATTAGGGTTACACCTCTTGAGCCCGAGCCACTTCTCACCATGTGATTTCCATCAACGATTCAGAATTAGCTGCTCTAGGGTTTTGGTTTTGCAAAACCATGGGCTGGGGTGCCTGGTTTTGATGTCTGTGGTCGAAGGGGAGGCCACGTCGACGGAGAATGCCATTTTCACCTCTTTTACCCGGCCTCTGGCGGTAAGAAATCGCGGCTCTCGTTTTTTTTTTTTTACCAAGGTTGAAGAAGGGTCTGACGACATGGGCCCCACTTGTAAGGTTTAATGAGAGAGGGGCAGTTGGGTGAGCATGGTCTTCTGTGAGCCAGCGACGGATCAAAGATTTCAGCACTCTTCGGTTCATGCGCCGGGTGTAAGCAAACTTCCAGGCGGGATGAAGGGATTTAAATCCAGCGACATTTCTCTCCACCTCGGATCCTCTGCAATGGGGTGTACGCGCCGACCATTTTCCATTTTTCTGGAATTTTCTCAATATTTCTTTTATTTCATATATATATTTTGTTATCCAACTTAAAATAAATCATTTAAGGGCCTTCCCAAGGGTATTTTTGGATAAAATTTTATGGGTAGGTTTAGAAAAATATGGAGGATTTTTTGGTTTAAATATTTTTGTGAAATTCATCACAGATTTATTTTGGTAATTTTTGGAAGTTTCGGGGTTTCTTTGCAAATTTTGGCATTTTTGTTGGTATTTCTGGGATTTCAAAATCATGATAATTCATCATAATTCTTGGGGAATTTTTGGGTATTTTTTGGGAATTTTTGGAGTTGGATTGATATTTTTCATGGATTTTTAGGCTTCTTGCATTTATTTGTCATAAAATGGTTTATTTATTCCATGCATTTTGGCATAATATTTTTGGGTCAAACAAATGCCCCCCACTGGAATTTCTTGTGACAACCCTGAAATGGGAACAAGAGATTCCAGTGGTTTCTCTTGACCGTTTTCTTGCAGCTATATTTCCCTTGATCATAAGGCTTCATCTTTTTTTTTGTAGCTGTGCTTGGTCAGCTTTCCGTGCTCAAGGCTTTTCATGGATTTCATATGCTTTTGCTTCAATTTGGGTTTTGGATGTGGGTATTTCAGGCCACACTTGCATTTTCTTGGATTTTTTACTCCAATTTAAGTTTCTTTCTTGATATTAGCCTCGAGCGCTTTGGCTTTCCTTGCACTTGGCAATTGTGTCTTCTTCCCATGGTGAATGTCGGGGATGGTGCCCTCAATAGACTTCTTTTATTCTTTATCTTTTTCTTTTTTATTCTCCTTGGTGCCTGCAAAGCAAAATAAACCAAAAGCAGTACCAAATTTCTACATAACAAACTATGAGCATAAGATTTTGAGCTTTAAGTTTGATGATTTTTTGTTTGTGCAAAAATTCTAAACACTTTGATGATATCTAAATTTGAACTCCAATATCCTAAATGATTACAAAATTTGAAAACTAATTAAATGTGCAAGTATGGTTTTCACACTTCAAACTAATGCAAATGGTTCTCGCAATTTATTTCCAAAGATTTGAACTCTTAAGTACCCTCTTGGTTGATTTGTGCAACACTTGGTCCTAGGGATTTCGATTTTGGCCTCGGGGACTCTAGCTTCTCTTTGTTAAACAACATGCAGATTCAATTTTATTAGCCCGTTCTTTTCCATACTTTCCACGATTTTGTAAAGAATTTCATTAAAATGTCAACTTGATTCGAGCCTTCTCAAAAATAACATTTTCACCAATTTATTGTGCAAGAAACTTAAAGCAACAAAAGTGGGCGGCTCTCCCTTTTCACATGCAATTAACATAACAACGAAAATAAAATAACAAGATTTTTGCAGGGCATAATATTGTGACAAAGGGTGGTCAGAAGTATGTGACGCTTGGGTCTCCCGCAAGTACATGTATCCTATAACCACCCGCCTAGCCATCAACTAGGCGCCACTTTAGTTCCCTTTTTTATTGTGGGGCATAAATATTGCGACAAAGATGGCCAGAAATTTGTGACGCTCGGATCTCTCGCAAGGCACAATTATCCTATAACCACCCGCCTAGCCATCAACTAGGCGACGCTTTAGTTCCCCTTTTTTTGTTTTTGTTTTTTTTTTTATTTTATTTTTTTTATTTGCGCATAAAGTAAACAACAGAAAATAAAAGAGTAATATATTTTTGTGGTTGAACCGCTCATTTTGTCACTTAAAGATAAGTTCGATTAAGTTTGCTTGTTGGTGTGCCAAGCATTTTAAAAGCAACATCAACCAAGACTTCGAAACAAGTTTACACACGTTAATGATACCCCTTTTGAACAAAACCACGTGTAAAGCACGAATTAGTTCACTTGGCAAAAGGTTATGACTTTGGCTAACAGCGGTTAACAATTTATAAGCAACCAAATTTCGAGTCCCATCGATTTCAACCTCCAACCTTTCGGCCCATTGGCACAACAAACCAACCAAAAGATTACTTAAAATTCAATGTCTTTGTAAACAACCTTGATTACCATTTTCATTTAACATTTCGTGTGAAGCATAATTTCCTTCATTTTAATATTTGGTCAAACTTTTAATTCCAGCACCATACGAGCACATTCAATCAATTTTTCAAATTTTATTGTATGGAAACAATAAGTGTTAAATGCGACTAAATGATGCGACACATTTTTTTCTTTTATCATTTTTTGTTCTTTTCTATTTTTTTATGCAACAAGAACAAGCACAGCACATGTTATGATGCAATCCTAAGCATGATTTTTTTTTTTTTTTTAAACACGTAACTCGAACAAAGGACTGCCCCAATGTATTCAAACAAAGGGAGTAAAAGGATCGAGGTTGAAGAAATACCAAATTTATCAAGGTCCGTTTGTGGTCGATTTGATCTTCATTTTGAGACTTCAAGTATTATTAATTTGATCTTGCCTTTGGATGCGTGAGGGCTGCCCCAGTGAATTGCCCCAGTGGAGTCAACATTGAGGTCGACATTTGAAGACTAGAACATTGATGTTCTTTTGTGTCTTCTTGACATTGAGGTCGACAAAGAAAGCATGAACATTGAGGTTCTTTATTGCTTTCTTTCTTCTAAACACTTAAGCATGATGCACTCAGCCAGCTTAATGTCTAGGAATATTTTTGGGTAATTTCTTTTCTTCTTTTCTTTGTTGACCTTGAGCCAACACTTGAAGACTAGAACATTGAGGTTCTTTTGTGTCTTCTCGACATTGAGGTCGATAAAGAAAGCATGAACATTGAGGTTCTTTATTGCTTTCTTCCTTCTAAACACCTAAGCATGATACCCTCAATCAGCTTAATGTTTAGGAACATTTCTTGGTGATTTCATTTCTTAGTGATTTCATTTTTCTTCTTTTTCTTTGTTGACCTTGAGCCAACACTTGAAGACTAGAACATTGAGGTTCTTTTGTGTCTTCTCGACATTGAGGTCGATAAAGAAAGCATGAACATTGAGGTTCTTTATTGCTTTCTTTCTTCTAAACACTTAAGCATGATGCACTCAGCCAGCTTAATGTCTAGGAATCTTTCTTGGTGGTTTCATTTCTTCTTTTCATTTGTCGATTTAGGTGCCCCGCGCCATGCGAGCTCATCCAACTTTCTTTTCTTCTTTTCCTTTATCATTTTAAGTGCCCCGCGCCATGCGAGCTCACCCAACTTTCTTCTTTCTTCTTTTCTTTTATCATTTTAAGTGCCCCGCGCCATGCGAGCTCACCCAACTTTCTTTTCTTTTTTTTTTTTATCATTTTAAGTGCCCCGCGCCATGCGAGCTCACCCAACTTTCTTTTCTTTTTTTTTTTGTCATTTTAAGTCTGGGTTTTGGTTTTCATGCACATCTCCCCAAGACGTGCGGTTTTATTATTATTTTTCTACTTGGTTTTGACACTTTACTTCTTTTGTTGAAAAGACCCTCGATCTCCTTTATTTATACTTTCTTTGCCTTTCTTTCTTTCACCATTTTCTTGTTTATTTCATTTCCTTTATTCTTTCCTCCTTTTATTTCTTCTCATTCATTTTTTTTATTTCTTCTCATTCAGATTTACTCATGAGGCATAGGGCTTTGCAAGGCATGAGTAGGGAGTGAAATTTCACCTTTTCTATATTTCTCTTCAATCCAATCTTTAAACACCCAACAATCTTCAATTTTATGCCCTATAATTCTATGATAAGGACAGAAATTAGGATCATCTGACTTCTCCATATCTTCTGGGCGTTTGCATGGTGGCAATTCAAGCGCTTTATTTTCCATGACCTTGCCAAATATCTTTGGAACTACTTGTTTCTTGAAAGAATATGGTTTACTGGTCAACTTTGCCAATGATAATAGTGGCTTGGGATTTTTATTGTGACTTCTCTTGGCTTTAGACTTACTTGAACTTGCAATCATTTGTGTCGAGGCATTCTTTGCACCACTACCTCTCTTCCTTTTACTTCTTGCAAAGTGCTCTTCCTGTGGCGGTCCCACCCTTTCTAATTCACACACTTTCTTGGAAAGTCTTTCATATGTATGAATATCAGCCACGGTGAGATGTCGTTGCATCCATCCTTCCAAATTTCGCAACAAAATTCCAACTCCTTCTTCTTCTGGTATTTGGTATTCACACCTAATGCTCATTGATCTCCATCTATTGATGTACTTGGAGGCAGATTCTCCTTTTCTTGGTTTTTCTTGAAACAAATCGGCCACCGTCACCTTTTTCACTATTTTCCTGAATTTAGTTGTGAATATCTCCTCCATATCTTTCCATGATTTGATGCTACCTTCTTCAAGAGATGCATACCACTTGAAAGCTACCCCAGTTAAACTTAGTGAAAATTGCCTTAGTATTAGAGCATCATGGGTGGCTGTATTTGCACAAGCATTTTTGAAATGAACCAAGTGCTCCTCAGGACTGATCTCTTTCTTTCTTGTCCCATCAAACCTCACAAATTCAGGAATTTGATATCCTTCAGGGTAAGGTACCTGGTCGTACTCTTTGGGATATGGATTTCCACTTTTCTTCTTTGTACTTGCCCTTATCGCTTGAAGCTGCTGATCAACCAGGCTTCTAACAAAATGCTTTGTCTTCTCTCCTTCAGACTCGGTATCAGACTCAGTATCTGACATATTTTCAAATGTTTCATCTCCACTAACTCCTTCTTTCAGCGGGTCTCCTTCATATTTTTCATCCAAGGACCCCTTAACAAGCTTTCGTTTCTTAAGTGGTGAGTCATGCTCATCATTCACAAATTCATCGAATAACCCCTTTCTTTGTAAGAAGCCAATAAGCTTTGCATATTGTGATCTTTCTTCCTCCCATTCTTTTTGCATTTTAAGTATCTCCTTACTTTGTTTTCTTATTTTCTTTTCCAATCTTGACCTCTCATCATCTTCTGATACACTTGTTTGTTTTCTTTCCACATCAACCATTTCTTCATCTTTTCTATCAAACAAGTTCTCTTGATCATTATGGGGTATTTCTCTATCTTGCCCCACCATTGCCACTAATGGCTCAATCATTTCTTCATTTGTCACAGAAGCTTCACCATCCTTATTGGTCATATGGACAAAGCCATGCATTTCTACCTCTTTATCCACTTCTATCATGTTTACCTGCGCATGGGAAATAGGCTCATGCCACATCGTATGTCTTTTCTTACCCTGTGGCACTTGATTGGCCATTTCAATCACCAATTGTGTATTCTCTTTAGGCATCCCAAAAAGAGGTGTGAATGAGTTGTTGATTGGGAGGTTGGGTCTTTCATCTAACTCACTTTTATGTGCTCCCTCCACTTTCTTAATAGCTCTTGTGTTTTTAGAAGAAGATGTTGCCCCTGACTGGACCTTCTTTTGAGAAACAAGAGACCATTCCTCCTTTTCAACGGAAACTTCAGGAATCTTCGAAACCACCAATGGCTCTTCTTGTGACTCCTCAGTAACATTGGCAAGTTGGAAACTCCCATCTTTCACTTGCACGATAGGCACAAAGGAGTGCCCATATGGCATGGCTCCAATCGTGAACTCATGTTGGTAGCAGATCGGTACTGCCCCAATCTTGAACATTCCGGTAGGCTTGCTCAAATCAACGGTTGTGAATGCCATCTCCCTACAAGAAAACAACTCGAAATGTCATGGTTAGCAATATTTATTTAGAAGTTTGAAACAACTTTTCTAGCCCTATACATTTAATCTCTCAAATCTCAAAGATGAGAGGAGAAAGAAGTCCCACTGGGCGTGCCAGAGAATCTGTGGAGACTTTTTCGTCATTTCTCGAAGAACGATTGGGTTTCCTCAAGAACGAGAATAAGTCTTAGATTCACCCCTCACGAGCTTGAATTCAAGTGCTGATGCCTCTTAACGACCAGAGAACATCGACTAGAATCCATTCTTGTAAGGGTTTATTAATTTGTGGATCCTTTCTTTCCAATAGGCGCAAGCCCCTATTGTTAATTACCTCGTGGTTTCCCACGAGAACCTCTGATTAAGAGATTCGAGAGATTAAATGTAATAGGCTAGAAAAATCGTCTTTTAGGCGATTTTTGGTATTTAACAAGAAGTTTATTTCTTTTGGCTTAATAAGAATCAATTGGGGCACCAGACCTAATTGACGGGGGCACAATTGAGAATATCGGAGATTTGTTTCTTTTGGCCTAAGCCAGACTCAATTGGTGATACCAGACTTGATGAACGGGACACAATTGAGAAAGGCTAAGTCTATTTAAGTCCAAAACTATTTACTTGAAATATTATATTTTGTTTATAAAGGGGTTTAAATTTTAATTTAATTGATATTGATTTATTTAGGATTATTTTGATTTTTAAATTTTTATTATTATTATTATTTTTTATTTTTATTTTTATTTTATTATTATTTGTTTCTCTTTCTTTTTTTTTATATTGATTATTTGGATTTATCTTGATTTTTGGATTTTTTTTATTATTTATTTTATTAAAGATATAATATTTAGGATTTAATATTCTTGAATTTTGGAATTTAATTTCTATTCTTTGGTCTTTAATTTGAATTTAATTATTTATGATTTTTTATTTGAATTGGATTTTTAATTTTAATTTGATTTTGGCATTAGGTTTTTAATATGTTTCTAATTTTGATTTTTAATTGATTTTTATTTGGGATTATCTTGGTTCTTAAATTTTTATTATTATTTTATTTTATTTATTTATTTCAAAGATTTAATATTTTAAGTTTAAGATACCATTTTTATGTCTTTTGGAGAAATTTTTGAAATTTTAATTTTCTTTTCTTTGATCCTAGATTTGAATTATTGATTTTTTTTTATTTGAATTAGGTTTTTAATTTTAATTTGATTTAGATATGTTTTCAATTTTAGTTTTGATTGATTTTTTTATTTATTTATATTTTTAACTTTAATTTAATTTTGGTATTAGTTTTCAATATATTTTTAATCTTGACTTTTGATTCATTTTTATTTAGAATTTGAAATAAGTGGTAAGAAAATCAATTTTAGTTATGAAATCATCTTAAAATTTGGTTTAGGAATTTTATGAGAGATTTTACTATTTTTATAAAACTGGATTTTTAAAAGAAAAATACTTCAAAAATAAGAAACTATTTATTTTTACAAAATATCATATGAAAATAATATTGAATTTGGTTTATTTAGATTTTTAGAAATTTTTAGATATTTTATTTGGATTTTTCTGAGGTTCCTGCTATTTTTAGTGAATTTTTGAAGTTTTTAACAATTTATAAAACTCATTTTTAAGGGAAAATACTTTGAAAATATAAAAGGGGCACATTTTGTCATAATTTAATATCAAAATATCAGTAAATCTAGCTTCTACAAATTTTTAGGATTTTATGGATATTTTATTTAAATTTTTCTGAGTTTCCTACTATTTTTAATGAATTTTTAAAGATTTTTGCTGATTTAGAAAATTTCCATTGGGCCACGTGTGCGTTGACTGGGCCAGAGGCGCTGACTCTGCTCCGGACTTCGTATAATGAGTGGACTGACCTGCCACACGAAATCCGCCACAGAAAATCTGCGACGAAACGCGTTTGAACTCCTCCTTCCTCCGTCGACTGCGATAATTTTGCAGTTAAGTCCCTGCATTTTCTCCGGCCTAATTGAGACAGCTTCGGCCACCATTTTCGTCGAGACTAGGTGCATTTGGATCGTTGAAGAAAGAAGAGGAATTTTATGGGCGCCATTCTCTCCATGGAGGTGTAAATCACCATGTGGCATCTGAGAATTGTCGAGCTGCCATTAATGGCGTCTAGGCAAACTGACCACCTTCTTTTGCCAGGGATAGGTTTTAGATACTCATAAGCATGCTTTAAAGACGATTATTGTGTCAATTTTGCGTGAGAAGACTTGGAAGAAGTAGTTCTCAACTGAGACATCTCGACATGTGTTGGGCTGATCTAGGTCATTTCTGTAGGGCCCACAGGAGGTTCTTTTGGTGCCAGTTATTGTTCGTCTTGCTTCAGGAGGTCAATTTAAGTGGGATTAAACCTTTAATTTGATTTGGAACGTGTCCATTTACTGTATGAGGCACAAGGCAGAAATCGGTTTTGGTTTCAATTTTGAATTTGCATGTAAGTAGTTTTACAGCAACACAGCTCGATTTAATGCTCAATTTAGGTTATTTTAAGTTTGTTTTATGTGTTTGAATCGATGCAGGTGGCAAGAACAAGCCTTTTTGTGTTTTTCTCAATTTCTAGATTCTGTTTTTATACAACTTTACTACTGTTTTTGACGATTTTCAATTTGACTTACCTAATTGCTTGGATATGACTTACAGTGAGTTCATTATAGCTATTTCATGTAATTAATTCAATAATTTTCATAAAAGGGGGCTGGTTAAGGTAATATACAATTACTTCATCGTTTCTTTACTGTTTTGCACTTATATGCTAACACATTGATCATGGCTAGGCCAGTGCTGCGCTCTGGACCTATGCCATGTCAATTTAAGGCTTCTCACATGAGAATTGAGCTAAGCTCCAAATTCTCAAGTGAGAGCCATGGCTGCCCTTATGCAACCAACAAGATCATCACATGAGTCGAGGTGCTAGGCTCCAAACACTCATGTGACACCTTTTTTAAACTTATCTCATGGCCATGGCTGATGCTGCGCTTCAGACCATGGTCCATGAGGGCTGTGCTTACACAACTCAAGCACACCATTGATTGGTGGCTGAGACAAAGGAAGAAGGAAAAGGAAAAGCTCAATTAACACTTCAATTTGATTTATTTCATTTCATACAAAAGATTTACAAAGCTACATTGCCTAATTTCACCTTTCTCCCTATTTTCTCCACTGTTCGACGAATTGTCTCCCTTTTCCCCTTTAATTCCTCTCTAATTTCTAATTTCTACACCTAACCCTAGCTGCGGCTGCCTCTCCTCTTTTTTCTGGCTCCAATTTGGGGTTTAAATAGGCTGGGAATTAGGGTTACACCTCTTGAGCCCGAGCCACTTCTCACCATGTGATTTCCATCAACGATTCAGAATTAGCTGCTCTAGGGTTTTGGTTTTGCAAAACCATGGGCTGGGGTGCCTGGTTTTGATGTCTGTGGTCGAAGGGGAGGCCACGTCGACGGAGAATGCCATTTTCACCTCTTTTACCCGGCCTCTGGCGGTAAGAAATCGCGGCTCTCGTTTTTTTTTTTTTACCAAGGTTGAAGAAGGGTCTGACGACATGGGCCCCACTTGTAAGGTTTAATGAGAGAGGGGCAGTTGGGTGAGCATGGTCTTCTGTGAGCCAGCGACGGATCAAAGATTTCAGCACTCTTCGGTTCATGCGCCGGGTGTAAGCAAACTTCCAGGCGGGATGAAGGGATTTAAATCCAGCGACATTTCTCTCCACCTCGGATCCTCTGCAATGGGGTGTACGCGCCGACCATTTTCCATTTTTCTGGAATTTTCTCAATATTTCTTTTATTTCATATATATATTTTGTTATCCAACTTAAAATAAATCATTTAAGGGCCTTCCCAAGGGTATTTTTGGATAAAATTTTATGGGTAGGTTTAGAAAAATATGGAGGATTTTTTGGTTTAAATATTTTTGTGAAATTCATCACAGATTTATTTTGGTAATTTTTGGAAGTTTCGGGGTTTCTTTGCAAATTTTGGCATTTTTGTTGGTATTTCTGGGATTTCAAAATCATGATAATTCATCATAATTCTTGGGGAATTTTTGGGTATTTTTTGGGAATTTTTGGAGTTGGATTGATATTTTTCATGGATTTTTAGGCTTCTTGCATTTATTTGTCATAAAATGGTTTATTTATTCCATGCATTTTGGCATAATATTTTTGGGTCAAACAACTCTGTTTTCTTGTAATTGAGCATTTGGAAATGAAATAAAGATATTGGAATGGCAAATTGATTTAGAAATAGCTTCTCCCCTTTTCTCCTTTTCTCTTTTCTTTCATTTCCAATTATATTTGGGTGTAAGCTTTGTCTGAATATTCTTCAGATCTAGCTCAGTTCCACTGCGGTTGGGGTCTCCCCAATCCTGGTTCTTTACCTCAATTGGAGTATCTCCAATCTTGGTAGCATCTCTCTTATCCAATGGTCACGGCCATGGAGGAAGAGGCTTTGATAGTCAAGCCATGGAGAGGAGAGATGCTGCCAAAATCTGGACAGAGCTCCATGTATAATAAGTTTCATAGAAATAAATGTGACCAGAAGTGAATGAGTAAAAAATATGGTTTCATTTGGACTAAATTGCAAAAGTGCTTATCGGCAGCATGTATTACATTTTATGGACAGCAGGGAACAAACCTTTTATTACTTTTCTGGATTTTATGCGATTTACATGAATTAATTAAGGACAGTGAGGGTATGTGAAGGCTGTTCATTTCTTTTAGGCTTCTATAAAAATTGTTGAGATAGTTCTTTAGGATTGCGTTTAATAACTTCAGTAAGCTCTCTGTAAGTGGTACTACTGCAATTAAGTAGGTGAAAAGAAAAATCATCAAAACAATGGAGGAATTGTCATAGAATAAAAAACTGAAAACTGTGAAAAATGAAGAAAAACTTGCTCATACTACCTACAGTATTTTGAACATCTAAAACAAACCCAATGTGATCCAAATTAAGCATCAAAACGATCCCACTTGCTGTAAGTCACTCTACATGAAGATTTGATTTTAAACAAAAGGGTAAGAATACTCGTTTTCTGCCCATTCGTTGTCCATACTAAATTGGGATGACTTAGATCAAATTGACGACATGGAAATGATGAACTCAATCTCCTGAACCTCTCTAAACGATTCCTGGCACAAGATAAGCTCTCTGTGGGCCCTACACTAGAGGTTCAACTCAGCTCAAATTGGAAACCGAGGTGCCTCAGTCGAATGTACCTCCCTCCAATCTCCTCCACACTAAATTAGCTTCACTAGCATCTTCTTTACACCCTTACGAGTACAAAGAACCTCACTCTGGCATAGGAAGATGGCTAGAAGGCTTAGACGCCATTGATGAACTTCTCGAGCTCCCTCAGATGCGACATGCCGATGTAAGCTGCCCCAGTTCAAATGAAAGGCACTAACTTCTTCCTCTCACCATCACGATTCTAACGCACCAAGATTCGACTGAAATGGAGGCCGGGATCGCCGCAACTTCATCGGAAAAGATTGAAGGGTTTTTTCTGCAAAATCACCATCGTCGACGGAGAGAGAAGGTGTTTAAACGCGTGTTGTCGCAGAATTTCTGTGGTGGATTTGGTGTGGCGAGTTAAATCACTCGCTACATAAAGCGTTCTGGAAAGTTAGCACCCTGGCCTCGGTAGCGCCGAATCAGCGCCAGTCAGCGCCCACGTGGCCCAATCGCAATTTTCCAAATCAGCATATTTCAAAAAAATTCATTAAAAATAGTAAATAACTCAGAAAAATTCAAATGAAATATCCATAAAATCCTAAAAATCTGTAGAATCAAGATTTACTGATATTTTGGTACGAAATTATGTCAATTTGTGCCTATTTTGTATTTTCAAAGTATTTTCTCTTAAAATTAAATTTTATAAATTGTTAAAAACTTCAAAAACTCACCAAAATTAGTAGGAATCTCAGAAAATTCCAAATAAACTATCCAAAAATTTCTAAAAATCTAAATAAACTAAATCTAATATTATTTTCATATGCTATTTTGTCAAAATTAATAGTTTCTTATTTTTGAAGTATTTTTTTTTATAAACATCTAATTTTATAAATCCTAGGAAAATGGTCAAGTATTTTAATAAATTTTCTAAGTAATTTTATCACTTTCTTGTTAAGTATAATCAAAATTTAAAGATAAATTTGGTAATATTTAGAAATTTTCCTTTTATTTTAGATAATATAAGAAATAAAATAAATAATAATAGTAATTATAATAAATCATAAATAAATCATCAAATAATAAAAAAATATCATTATGAATATTAAATAATAAATAAATCCCAATATGATGAATAAATAAATAATAAATAAATTTTAAACAATAAAGAGTAAATGATTAAGTGATAAATGAACAAGTTATTACAAATAAGTCTTAAATTGTAAATAATAAGTAACTTAATAATCATACATAAACAATAAATCATAAATAAATAATAAATAATAAATGTTAAATAAATCATAAATACTAAATAAATAAATCATAAAATAAATAATAAACACATGGTAAACAAATAATTCAATAAATGAAGGAATGAATAATAGATAACTAATAAATAAATTAATTAATAAACAACATAAAATATAATTAGATAAATCACATTAAATGAGACTAAGTCAAGTTAAACTCAAATCAAGTATAATTTTATGAAATAAATCTCTCTAAATTGAATCAAGACAAATCAAGCTAAATTAAATCAAATTAAATCAAATAAAAATAAATCAAGTCTAATCAAATTAAATCAAGTCTAATCAAATTAAATCAAGTCAAATCAAATTAAATCAAATCAAGTCAAATTAAATCAAATCCTATCAAGTTGGATCAAATCAAATCAAATGAAATTGAAATCCTTTTGTTCTCTCAAGCCCCTAAATGGCCGAGAACCCCAAATCCTTTTGTTCTCTCAAGCCCCTAAATGGCCGAGGACCCCAAATCCTTTTGTTCTCTCAAGCCCCTAAATGGCCGAGAACCCCAAATCCTTTTGTTCTCTCAAGCCCCTAAATGGCCGAGAACCCCAAATCCTTTTGTTCTCTCAAGCCCCTAAATGGCCGAGAACCCCAAATCCTTTTGTTCTCTCGAGCCCCTAAATGGCCGAGAACCCCAAATCTTTTTGTTCTCTCAAGCCCCCAAATGGCCGAGAATTATCAGATCAAATCCCTTTGTTTTCACAAGCCCCTAAATGGCTGAAAACCGATTCTTTGAACCCCTAAATGGCTCAGGATCATGAAATCAAATCACCCTCATAATATAAATTTTGAATAGATAATTTCAGTGTTAGTCCCAAATTCAAGTAGGCAGTTTTAGTTTTAATTTCAGTTTTAATTATTCTTAAATTTTAGATATACTTAATTTTAGATAGCCTTAGTTTTATATGCATTTTAGAAATCTTCAATTGGGCCCCGTCAATCAGGTCTGGTGCCGTCAATTGAATCCGGTCTAAGCCCAAAAGAAATAAATCACTTATACTCTCAATTGCGCCCCGTCAATGAGGTCTGGTGCCTCAATTGAACCCTGTTTAGGTCAAAAGAAATAGACTCCTTGTTAAATACAAAAATCATTTAAACGACGGTTTTCTAGCCTATTACATTTAATTTCTCGGATATCTTAATCAGAGGTTCTCGTGGGAAACCACGGGGTAATTAACAATAGGGGCTTGCGCCTATTGGAAAGAAAGGATCCACTAAATTAATAAACCCTCGTGAGAATGGATTCTAGTCGATCTTCTCTGGTCGTTGAGAGGCATCAGTACCTGAACCCAGGTTCATGAGGGGTGAATCTAAGGCTTATTCTCGTTCTTGAGGGAAACCCAATCATTCTTCGAGAAATGACGAAAAAGTCGCTACAATTATTTTTTAGAATTGTTTAATATTTCCATTTTGTATGTTAAGTTGTTAACTAATAGTAAAAAAAATTCCAAATATGGTAATTAAAAAAATCTGAATAAATATATAAAAATATTTTGGTTCGTTATGATATTGTTATATAAAATTGAAATAGTTAAATATATTTGTCGTTTTAATTACATTTGACGAATAAATTTATGATGCAGAAAATTACCTATATATCATAATCCACGATATCATTTCTCTGCTTTTTTTTTATTATGTATAATTCAAATAAAAAATAATATCATTAGAATTTTCACAATAAAATATATTACTGAAGACACGATATATGATTAATATAGATTGTAGATATATCGTTGTATACCTGTAAAATACTCGTATCAGAAACAATTATTCTCGTCACATTGGCTTTGACTATTAGCTACTACTTGTAGGTCATATGATATCATTCATCACCCGACAGATTTTATGGGAGATCAGCTATATATCATTATTTGTTTCAATCACGAGAATGCATTTGGTACACACTGATCATTTTTTAAGCACGAAATGCGTTCCCTATTTTCTTATATTCATATTTGCTCGTATGGATTGCAGAATTAACATTTTGAAATAGGGGTCGGGATTTTGCTGTTGGAATTGTGTTCTAAAAGTTATCTTATGATGATTACTTTTATATGTTATATTTATGAATTGGATGTTATTACATTTTGTTCCATGAGTTTATGTTTGTATTTAGAAGTGTTCAAGAAGATGCTCTTGGTCTTGAACCGCAGAACTCTAAATAAAATGAATATATATAACTCTAAAATGTTCACAGGTCTTGGATATTAGCAGGAACACTAATATTCCATATAAGACTGTCGTGTTGATTAAAAGTACGTTGTAGTTCTGTAAACGTTGATAAATGATTATCATTTAATAACACGAGTATATGAAAAGATTCATATATTGAACAGACCTAATTGATAAAAAATATTATATGGATTGTGTTTGTGTCATTAATATTTTTTTTATCGTGTCATTAATTCTAAGATTGATATGATATATTTTTCACATAAGGAATATGCAACGTAATTATTATTAAAAGCCATTTGAAGCAAGTGGTGATAAAAGTAATAGTTCTTTGTATATAACTTGTGTAGGAGGAAAATATATATGTCAATAGCTAATTGCCACTCATTAATTGAGGAATGATATTATAAAGGGCCCCTTGGTAAAGTGAGATTATAAATGGATCCAATATAACTGAAGTGCAGTTATAATTATATAATCCTACTTGTTAGAGACCAAGAAAAGATTATAATACAAAGATGACACAGCCCTACTTTGTATAATAGTCATAATATCATATGGCAAGGAATAGACACAAGTAATGTAAATAACATTACTAGAAGGATCGTGTTTCGTAAAAGGATTTGCTAAACATCTATATTATTTGGGTAGCTGTAATGTATGCTAGAGTACCGCTTACAGTTTATGGAATAAAATAATTATTCCATTGCCAACATAATATGGATCCTCAACATAGGTCACACCAACTGAATGGGAAACAAGAAATATATTTTCTATGTACAAAGTTTCATGTTGCATGAAATAAAGTGCAAATAGAAAATTATATCACATGACGTGAATAACTAGCAAAGAATAAATTTATTAATATGTGTATATTATGAGGATAATATAAGTTTCACATATTATAATAATATATGAATATTATTATGAAATGTATAAATTTATTTGAAGCCCAAGCCCAATTATTTTAACAAATGAAGAAGAAAGAAGGCTTTAAATTCGGGTCAGAATTTGAGCCAACTTTAAATAGAAAAATAGTATAGCAAACGATAACCATTTTGGGCAAATGATATATGAAAATTGTAGCCCTTGAAGTGTAGAATCCAATGGTCCAAGTTTCAGGGCGTTTGGAGTTTTCTACAGAGAGTTATCAAGGTTTTAGTGCTGCAACGTCAGAAATTAAAGTGCTGTTTTTAATTTCTGGTTAGTGGCTTTAAATGCTATATGAAATTGAAAGGTTTCTTCTTGTGTTTTAAAGGTAAAGCAGATCAGAAACTTTGTGTAACAAGTAAGTCTTCATGTGTTGAAGCTTTGTTCTTCTTTTCTTCTAAATACTTGTTAAAATATTCTATCGATTAAGAAATCGATTAAGATACGGGCGACGGAGCTAGGTGTTGACGGGGAATTCGCTAGCACGGATTCGACTGTCATTTTGTTTCGGATTCAAGGTGAACCGAAGAGGAACAGAGCTTCGTTAAAGACCATAGGTATGGTTCTACAATCCTTCTTATAGGAATATATTTGATTGCGATGCAAATAAATAAAGAAAGTTAGCAATAGTAAGAACGATCCTAGATGTTATCGGTTAATAAAATTTTAAAAATTACCCGATTAGCAACATGAAATCCTTCAATTGGTATCAGAGCATAGGTTCTTTATTATTGCTAATTAGACTATTTTATTATGTAATTTTAATTACATAAGTGCTTAGTTAATTGTTCTTTTGTTTTGCGGTTCTAAATTCGTGCTGAATTTTTGTTACACGTTTTGCAATATTGTAATATGATAACTGGTTAATTATTTTTGTATTTTCTAAAATTCTTACTATATTAGAAGAAGTTTAGAATAGGATAATTATATAGATCAAGGTTTTTGGACAGATCTATGAGATTAAACAAAAATAAAGAAAATAGTGCGCTGCTGGAATTTTTCAGCAGCAGTAGCAGTTTTTGCTGAAATCAAAATAACGATTTCTCTCAAATGGATTAACATATTTTGATGAAACCAGTTTCTAAATTTAGATATCGAAGTCTAGTTTTGAAATAATAAAACTTTCCTATACAAAAGTTTTATGAAATTTCGTCACAAAGGCAAAACAGCAATAGTACGCAGTTTTTCTGTGACAAAACACAATAACGGTTTGTATTTTCTTTTAAATGATTAAAAGATTATTTTTCAAACTATGGTGCAAATTGTAACAGAGAATTATAAATCATTTTAGGGATTTAAATGATTTAGAGAACCGCAATTACTTAAGAAATGGAAATTAATTAAAAGGTACAAAATAGTGCATCGATATGCAATTCCTATTATAATTTTGTTTTGCAGGGAACTGAGTTTGTATGTCTCATTTCAATGCCTTGTGTGATGTAAATTTTATGTGATGTGTATGTTTGATTGTAAGCAAGTTTAATAAGCGTTTATTAATTAGGCACAAAAGGCAATTTATGTATAGGATGCCTTTATTTATTTTTACATCATTTGCATTGTGAGAATGAGATGGGTTCCTAATACTTGCACTTAGCAAATTTTATTCTTGAAAGGATTCATAATAAAGTTTGGGGCAGCATATTTATTTTTATGCAATTTTTCATCCAATGGTGCAAGAAGACAAAGCGGTGGATGAAGAGAAGCACAAGAGGCATACAAACTCGCAAATGTTTTGTGATTGTTTTATGTTATGTGCTTTATGATTATATGTGAATGATATGTTAGGATAGGTATGGGTGTATGGAAACAGGACTTACCAAACTATAGTCACATTTGAAATGTCCAATGAAAAATTAAGTATTTTTCCTTCTTATTTTATCCACTTTAAGCTAGAGATTATTAAGATGCATGAGTGTAATTTCTAATCTTTAGAAATCGTGGAATGTGTTAGGACATATTATCTGGCCATTGATAAATGGATTAAATGTGAGGCATTTGGTACATTTATTTTATGGAGATAATTAGCCGAACATATTGACCAATAAAATAAGTTTGCTTAAAGGGAAGTCAAGATCTAGGCTTGAAGTCCCGGGAAAATCGTTTAGTAAGAAAAGGTTCTTAATAAACAACAAGAGTCATAAAGTTTAGAAAATTGCAAACGATTGCAAAAGTTTTTCTAAAAGGTTATGATTAGTAAAAGATTACTTACCTTGATTTTATAATTCGGATGAGTTCGCTTTATTTATGATAGGATCTTGAATATACTGCATAATGGACAAATATTAAATATGTGGTATGAAGTTTTACATAAATATTAACATGAAATCCTTTGATTTATTTTATAGAATGACAAACAACGTAATTATCCGATCCATACTCGAAAAGTTTCCGTTGGAGAATGATGGTTCCAATTTCCTTGATTGGGAATTGAAACTCCAACTTATCATCAGGTCGGAGGATCTTGTCAATGTATTGGAGGAAGATGCTCCAGTACTAGATAAGGATCCCTCTGATGAAGCAAAGGCCAAATCTGAAAAGTACCGCAAGGACGAACTGAGCGTTCAAGGTCTCATGTTGGCAAGTATGGCTACTGAACTTACTAGAAAGTTCATTAACAATACTCCAAAAGAGATAATTGAACGTCTCTCCAAGATGTTCCTGGAGAATGCTCGTAAAGAGCGTTCAAAGATCACCTTAGCTTTCACAAGGTGTAACATGGCAGAAGGATCTTCTGTCAACCAACATATGTTGAAAATGTTGGGTTACCTTGAGAAATTGGAGAAGCTTAATGCTCCAATGCATGCTGATTCTGCTGAGGATATAATCCTTGGTTCGTTGCCTCCATCTTACAGAGATGTAGTCATGCATCTTCACTTGCGTGAAAAGGCAATGACCTTGGATGAGATCCATCAGACTTTGAAGCAAGCTGAGGCCGATATGAACAGGCACAAGGGAGAGAAGAATGTTCTTGCAATATCACATAATAGCAAGAAAGCTCAAAAGGGAAAAGGCAAAAAGAAGATATCTAAAAAGAACAAGGGGAAAGGAGAAGCTCAAGCGAGCACCTCCAAAGGCAAAAAGAAAAACTCGCCAACTCCGCAAACCGAGTGCTATTATTGTCATGAGTTAGGACATTTCAAGGCGAATTGTCCAAAGTACAAGGCTGACTTAGACTCAGGCAAAATAGAGCGGAAGCGTCCCAAGGTTCCAAAAGGTATTTTTGTTATTGAAATTAATTTAACCACATCTATTCATGATTGGGTAATTGATACTGGATCATGTGCTCATATTTGTGCAAATATGCAGGCACTAATGAATAGAAGACATCTCAAGAGAGGAGAAGTTATTTTGAAGGTGGGCAATGGTGTTAGTATCTCGGCGATGGCCATTGGTTCAATAAACCTTCATTTATCTAGTGGTTTAATAATTAATTTGAATAATGTTTATTATGTTCCGTCTATATGTAAGAACATTATATCTGTGTCGTGTTTGGACAAAGATGGTTATATATTTACTATTTCAAACTCGTGTATGAGTATTGCACAAGATGGAATTTTCTATGCAAATGCTACTATTCATGATGGTTTATATTTGCTAGAAGTGAATGATAAACATGTTCTAAATGTCAATAATAAAAGACTCAAAGTATCTCATGAAAACAACACTCTCTTATGGCACTATCGTCTTGGTCATATAAACGAGAAACGCATTAAGAAATTACAAGATAGTAATCTTCTTGGTCTCATGGATTGCGATGTAATAGAGACATGTGAATCTTGTTTAGTTGGTAAAATGACTAAGAAACCTTTCAAGAAGAAAGGTTCAAGAGCAAAAGACTTGTTGGAATTGATACATTCTGATGTATGTGGTCCAATGAGAACAAGTGCACGAGATGGTTTTAGATATTTCATTACGTTCATAGATGACTATAGTCGTTTTGGCTATGTTTATCTAATGAAGAACAAGAGTGAATCTTTTGACAAGTTCAAAGAATTCAAGAATGAAGTCGAAAATCAACTTAATAAGAGAATTAAGATTTTGCGAACTGATCGTGGAGGAGAATACTTGAGTAATGAATTTGGTACATATCTGAAGGAGTGTGGTATCATACCACAATTGACTCCACCAGGAACACCTCAGTGGAACGGTGTATCTGAGAGGAGAAACAGAACATTGCTTGATATGGTTCGATCAATGATGTGCCAAACCGAATTGCCTCTTTATTTTTGGGGACATGCATTGCTAACTGCGGCTTACACACTGAATATTGTTCCATCCAAATCTGTCGAGAAAACTCCATACGAGTTGTGGACAGGAAAAACTCCTGAATTATCTTTTCTCAAAATTTGGGGATGTGAGGCTTACATCAAACGATTGATGTCAACCAAACTAGAACCCCAAGCGGAAAAATGCTTCTTTATAGGTTATCCGAAAGAAACAAAAGGATACTACTTTTGGCACAAGTCAACAAATAGAATATTAGTTGAAAGAGGTGCAATTTTCTTAGAGAAAGAGTTTCTCGAAAGAATCAAAAGTAATGGAAGTAGTGTAACGCTTGAGGAAACTCAAGAAACATTACAAGACCTCGATCAGGTCATGGATGACACCCATGTAGATCGAAATAACCCAACCATAGTTCCGACGGCTAGTGGGAGCATTAGTGTACAAGTTCCTCAGCCTATTGAGGAAGAGGTTCACGCATCACCACATAGTGTTCAATCGAGTATTGAACTAATTCCACAAGAAATTGTGCAAGAGGTTCAAGATACTCGTAATGAACATGAAGAGCCACAAGAACTAAGAAGGTCAACAAGATCTAGAAAGAAACCTGATATATATTTAGGGCTTCATGAGATCTTGGTAATGGATACAGATGATCCAAAGACCTTTGAAGAAGCAATGAAAAGAGAAGACTCAAAATCATGGTATGAAGCCATGAAATCTGAAATGCAATCCATGTATGATAACCAAGTATGGAACTTGGTAGATCTTCCTCAAGGAAAGAAAGCTGTTCAAAACAAATGGGTTTTCAAGAGGAAGATGGACATGGATGGAAACATGACAACATACAAGGCAAGGCTTGTAGCGAAAGGGTTTAGTCAAGTTCAAGGAATTGATTATGACGAAACTTTCTCGCCTGTTGCAATGTTTAAGTCAATTCGGATATTACTAGCCATTGCCGCATTTTATGATTATGAAATATGGCAAATGGATGTCAAAACAGCATTCCTAAATGGGAATTTGGAAGAGGATGTGTACATGGTACAACCTCCAGGTTTTGAAGATCCAAATAATGGTAGTAAAGTATGCAAACTTCAAAGGTCTATTTATGGACTGAAGCAAGCATCCAGGAGTTGGAATAAGCGCTTTGATGAAGAGGTTAAACGCCTTGGATTTATTCAAAGTAAGGAAGATACTTGTGTATACAAGATGGTCAGTGGGAGCTATATACTTTTCTTGGTTTTGTATGTTGATGACATACTATTGATAGGCAACTTTATTCCCTTAATGGAGCAAACAAAAACTTCATTGAAAGAGATTTTCTCAATGAAAGACTTGGGTGAAGCCCAATATATCTTGGGAATCAAGATATGTAGAGACAGGTCACGTAGACTCATTGGCTTAAGTCAACGTACATACATTGACAAAGTGTTGAAACGATTCGACATGCAAAATTCTAAGAAAGGAAATGTGCCAATGAGTCAAGGTGTAACACTTAGCAAGTCTCAATGTGCTGTCACACGTAAAGACATTGAAATCATGAAGAATGTAGAATATGCTTCTGCAATTGGTTCTATCATGTATGCTATGGTGTGTACACGACCTGATGTCGCGTATGCTCTAAGTATGACAAGTCATCATCAAGCCCATGCAGGTCCTGCACATTGGAGTGCGGTCAAGAATATCCTTAAGTATCTTAACAGAACTAAGGATAAATTTCTTGTGTATGGAGGGAAACGGGAACTCGTTGTAGAAGGCTACACCGATGCGAGTTTTGCAACCGATTATGATGATAAAAGGTCGCAATCTGGATATGTATTCATTCTGAATGGGGGTGCTATTTGTTGGAGAAGTTTCAAACAATCAACAACAGCTGACTCAACCACCCAATCAGAAGTGATGGCTGCTGCGGAAGCAAGCAAAGAAGGTGTTTGGATCAAGAAGTTCATTGAGGAGCTTAGAGGTACCATCAATCGAAGGGCCATTGGAATTGTTTTGCGACAATAGTGGAGCTATTGCACAAATCAAAGAACCAAAGGCATACCACAAAGTCAAACACATGGATAGAAAATACTTTGTCATTCGGGACTTCATAGAAGATGGTAAAATAAAATTATTAAAGGTGGACACGGATAGTAACACAGCAGATCCGCTAACAAAGCCTTTATCTCAAGCCAAAAGCGAAGTTCACTTCGATTCCATGGGTTTGAAGATGCATGGAGAGTGGATAGAGATAACAGAATGAGTCAAAAGGCAACCCTAGTTTTAGAGTTAATACATAAAAATGTATAAAAAGTAACTTTAAGAACAAGTGGGAGATTGTTGGAATTGTGTTCTAAAAGTTATCTTATGATGATTACTTTTATATGTTATATTTATGAATTGGATGTTATTACATTTTGTTCCATGAGTTTATGTTTGTATTTAGAAGTGTTCAAGAAGATGCTCTTGGTCTTGAACCGCAGAACTCTAAATAAAATGAATATATATAACTCTAAAATGTTCACAGGTCTTGGATATTAGCAGGAACACTAATATTCCATATAAGACTGTCGTGTTGATTAAAAGTACGTTGTAGTTCTGTAAACGTTGATAAATGATTATCATTTAATAACACGAGTATATGAAAAGATTCATATATTGAACAGACCTAATTGATAAAAAATATTATATGGATTGTGTTTGTGTCATTAATATTTTTTTATCGTGTCATTAATTCTAAGATTGATATGATATATTTTTCACATAAGGAATATGCAACGTAATTATTATTAAAAGCCATTTGAAGCAAGTGGTGATAAAAGTAATAGTTCTTTGTATATAACTTGTGTAGGAGGAAAATATATATGTCAATAGCTAATTGTCACTCATTAATTGAGGAATGATATTATAAAGGGCCCCTTGGTAAAGTGAGATTATAAATGGATCCAATATAACTGAAGTGCAGTTATAATTATATAATCCTACTTGTTAGAGACCAAGAAAAGATTATAATACAAAGATGACACAGCCCTACTTTGTATAATAGTCATAATATCATATGGCAAGGAATAGACACAAGCAATGTAAATAACATTACTAGAAGGATCGTGTTTCGTAAAAGGATTTGCTAAACATCTATATTATTTGGGTAGCTGTAATGTATGCTAGAGTACCGCTTACAGTTTATGGAATAAAATAATTATTCCATTGCCAACATAATATGGATCCTCAACATAGGTCACACCAACTGAATGGGAAACAAGAAATATATTTTCTATGTACAAAGTTTCATGTTGCATGAAATAAAGTGCAAATAGAAAATTATATCACATGACGTGAATAACTAGCAAAGAATAAATTTATTAATATGTGTATATTATGAGGATAATATAAGTTTCACATATTATAATAATATATGAATATTATTATGAAATGTATAAATTTATTTGAAGCCCAAGCCCAATTATTTTAACAAATGAAGAAGAAAGAAGGCTTTAAATTCGGGTCAGAATTTGAGCCAACTTTAAACAGAAAAATAGTATAGCAAACGATAACCATTTTGGGCAAATGATATATGAAAATTGTAGCCCTTGAAGTGTAGAATCCAATGGTCCAAGTTTCAGGGCGTTTGGAGTTTTCTACAGAGAGTTATCAAGGTTTTAGTGCTGCAACGTCAGAAATTAAAGTGCTGTTTTTAATTTCTGGTTAGTGGCTTTAAATGCTATATGAAATTGAAAGGTTTCTTCTTGTGTTTTAAAGGTAAAGCAGATCAGAAACTTTGTGTAACAAGTAAGTCTTCATGTGTTGAAGCTTTGTTCTTCTTTTCTTCTAAATACTTGTTAAAATATTCTATCGATTAAGAAATCGATTAAGATACGGGCGACGGAGCTAGGTGTTGACGGGGAATTCGCTAGCACGGATTCGACTGTCATTTTGTTTCGGATTCAAGGTGAACCGAAGAGGAACAGAGCTTCGTTAAAGACCATAGGTATGGTTCTACAATCCTTCTTATAGGAATATATTTGATTGCGATGCAAATAAATAAAGAAAGTTAGCAATAGTAAGAACGATCCTAGATGTTATCGGTTAATAAAATTTTAAAAATTACCCGATTAGCAACATGAAATCCTTCATTTGCAACAATCGTACAAAATAATTTTATATGTTATGCATATTTTTCGTTTGGAAAAAGATATAAAATTTGGTAAAATGTCCAGTAATATTCAAATTATGTGATATTTGATGCACAAACAATCTAGACTAAAAATATTTCTATATATTTTTTCTATTATTAAATTTTTTAATTTAATAAAAAATATTGTCAAAATCGTCAAATTAATGTTTGTTAATTTTCCTCTATCCTTTCACAATAAATATGGTATTAAATAGAAAGATGCAGAATGATACTTGCGCTGATAATTAAGCTAAATAATGCATTGAGAGCAAATCGAAGAAATTAATATATAATTTTTCTATTATTTTAGTATTCGTTATTGTCTCACGTAATTTTTGTAAGTGTCTTGGTCTTTGTAATTTTTTGCAGACAATAAGAAGACTGTAATATAATAGTTAAAAAAAATAATTATCCTAATAATATTTTATTTGTATGTGGCGCTTCATTTTACATGCTTATATAATTTCTACCATATACTTACAAGAATTTTGATTATTCCCCTGGATCCAAAAATAAATTGCAGTAGATATTTTAATTTCCACGGGAATATTATGCGAAATCGGAATAAATAATGTTTACTCGGGAAAATTCGTGAGTTTCCTCAGGGATTAAAATCTGAAATAATAATATTTGAATGGTGATTATAAACAAACAGATCTAAGAGGTGATCTAGCGTGCTAACACGTATTTCTGTCGTTTGATCGATTTGATCTGTTGTTGGATATTAATCGCTAGACGAAGCAACAACATGTTTTGGTTTTCCGCCTAAAAGGGAAACAAATTAAGGAACAAATTTTTATTGCTTAAAATGATTTTGTTTCTTTATTTTTCCATGTATGAGGGCAACTATTGCTAGTAATATTTGAATGTTGATTTCCTGTAACTTGTCGATTATACTCGTCAACTTATCGACATGAAAAATTGCCTCAAGGGCTCTTAGTTATCTTATTTTGAAGCTTATGAACTAAATTTTTCTTGCAATAAATATTTTTATAGATGGCGCCAAATTTTTTTTCGCAAAAATCGATGACCTAAATTATTTTCTGTAATTAAACTTAACGTTCGAATTCTCTAAAAAAATAATTAAAAGAAAAGAAATAGCAAATAACCTCCCACTACCCAAAACCCACTGCGCCATTTTTTCTTTTTAGAAACGGTTTTCTATAGATTTTTAGCACCGGTTTGGCAGCGATGCTAAAAATGGGTGGTGCTAAAGAGTTATAAAAAACCGTTTTCTAAAAATACCGTTTCCAATAACAAGCCAGATTCTGTCAGAAAAAGCGAGACATTTTTAGAAACGGTTTTTAACTAAAAACCGTTTCTAAAAATATATTATTAGCAACGGTTTTTTAATATAAAACTGGTTCTAAAAATATGCAGAAAATTCAAAATTTAATGGTTTATTTTTAACTTGTTAGAAACGGTTTTTAACTAAAAACCGTTTCTAAAAATATATTATTAAAACGGTTTTTAGTTAAAATCCGTTTCTAAAAATAATCCGAATTTTAGTTTATTTTTTATTTTTTTTCAACTCTTTAGAAACGGTTTTTAACTAAAAACCGTTTCTAATAATATATTTTTAGAAACGGTTTTTAGTTAAAAACCGTTTCTAATAATAAACCGTAATAAAAAAAAAAATTATTTTGGGGCTAGCCTCATTTTTGCTAGCCATAAACATTTGTACCGATTCTTATATCACAACAAACACAATTAATATACCAAAACAAACAATTCATATATCAAAATAACACAATTTAATTAACAACAATAAATGTATCATACAAAATATACTAATTCACATTCATTCAAAAATAAAACTCATACATGTCTACATAAATTTGCATAAAACTCATCAAAAGTGATGCTAAACTCTTCGTAGCTATAAGGTTGACCTATCGGATGCAAAACATGATTCATAAAACATATTCAATTAGTAAAAACAAACCTATTTCAATCATATATAAGTATATAACCATATTTCATTTAAGTTCAAAAATCACAATTCAATCTCGAATCCAAATCAATTTAGGATCTAAATGGATAGAGAGGAGTTACCTTTGTGAGAGTAGTTAAGGAAGTTAGAGGCAGTCGGGGCAATGAGCCGGAGGAGAGAGGAGGGGAGAGAGATGGGAGTTTCGGCACTAGAGAAGAGCGAGGGCTGTTCAGCCAAAGCAGTAACGCAGAGATGAGATACGGTTGTTCGGCCGTAGCACTGAAGCAGAGAGGAGGGAGGGGTTTCGCAGTGGAGGGGGGTTTCTGGAGTTAGAAAAATTTTCAAGAGAGGGGAGGCAGAATGTAAAAAACCGTTTCTAAAAATCAAACAAGATTTTTTTGAAATTGATTTTTAGAAACGGTTTTTTGTAAAAAACCGTTTCTAAAAATCAAACTAGATTTTTTTGAAATTGATTTTTAGAAACGGTTTTTTGTAAAAAAATCGCTTCTAAAAATAAAACCAGATTTTTTTGGAATTGATTTTTAGAAACGGTTTTTTACTTAAAAACCGTTTCTAAAAATCAATTCCGATTTTTTATTTTTGTTTTTTTTCCTTGCTGTTTTTTTCGTTTTTTTTCAGAAATTCTATTAAAAATCATAAAAAACAAAAATAATCTATTAAATATCTAGAAAATATATCATAAAAGTTTATTATTTTTAATATATATATATATAATAAAATAATTTGTATATATCATATAATTTTAAACAATCTATTAAATATTTAAAAAAGAAAAAAATCTTAAATTATTTCTAACGGAATTAATTATCATATATAAGATGATTTTCTTGTTTTTAATATATATAACTTATAAAATAATTTACATATATATACATTATTCTGTTTATTTCGTTTTTATTTAAAAAAATCAGAATTAATTTTTAGAAACGGTTTTTTACTTAAAAACCATTTCTAAAAATAAACTCCGATATTTTACTTTTGTTTTTTTTTCCATGCTGTTTTTTTAGTTTTTTTTTCTAAAATTCTATTAAACATCATAAAAAACGAAAATAATTTTATTAAATATCTAAAAAATATATCATAAAAGTTTATTATTTTTAATATATATATATAATAAAATAATTTGTATATATCATATAATTTTAAACAATCTATTAAATATTTAAAAAAGGAAAAAATCTTAAATTATTTCTAACGGAATTAATTATCATATATAAGATGATTTTATTGTTTTTAATATATATAACATACAAAATAATTTTTATATAATTATTCTGTTTATTTCCTTTTTATTTAAAAAAATCGGAATTGATTTTTAGAAATGGTTTTTTACTTAAAAACCGTTTCTAAAAATCAATTCTGATTTTTTTTTTGTTTTTTTTCTTGCTGTTTTTTGTTTAAACATCAGAAAAAATGAAAATAATTCTATTAAATATCTAGAAAATATATCATAAACTTTTATTGTTTTTAATATATATAATATAATTTTAAACAATATACTAAATATTTAAAAAAAGAAAAAAAATCTTAAATTATTTTTAATGAAATGAATTAGATAACATATAAGATGATTTTATTGTTTTAATAAAATAACATATAAAATAATATATATATATATTATTCTGTTTGTTTTGTTTTTTATTGATCCGTTCTTTTATAAGGAGTAGTGATTAATTGGTGAATAGTAATTTATTACTTGATAACGTATTATGAGTGATTTAATTGAATAGTAATTTTTCTTGCCATTATATAATGTTTTAGAAGTGAGATTATCGTGGGATTAAAAATAAATATCTTTTTCTAAATAATGGCATTAAATGCGTTAAGGGAGAATGGACAGAAACCGAAAAAGTTTATACATATAAATATCTTTTTTTCTAAATAATGGCATTAAATGAGATTATCATTCATATTTATAAATGATACATATAAATATCTTTTTTATTTATAGAGTCTATGTATACTATGCATATAAATGAACATATGTATACAAATGAGTATATTTTGATCACTGTATACATATATATTTTCTACCATCACTTTTTTATCAATCAGTTGCTCACTATTTTATGATCCTCTTCACTGTCTTTTTGTAAAAAAAATAATTAGAATTTATTTTTTGAATCCAGATTTTAAAATTAAAATTAATAACGATACTCTTTTTTTCATTGAATAGATTCAAGTATTTGAGCTTAGATGTAGAAACTGAAATATAATAACTCAAAAATAAAGATATATACTTTCCTAATTGAAGAAATTATTTATCATACCATAATAATATTTTTTAAAAAATGAGAAAATATAATATGTACAAGACTACAAGTAAATGTAAGATGCATAAAACTCCTGTCCTTGACTCTTTGTTTTCTCTCCTTAGACGTCACACAATCATATTTTTGGAGTAATAGTAAACATTGAATCATATTTTTTAATTTCTGTTTCTTTTTCAATAATACAAAATGCTTATTTTTTTCTATTTTTTTCCTACTGATTTTTATTTAAACTACTAAAAATTCTTAATAATTTATTTTTGTAATATAAATATAAAATAATATATATATTATTTATTTATTATTTTAAAAATATGGTTTGATTTTTAGAAATGGTTTTTTACTTAAAAAACCATATAGATTTTTTATTTCTTTTTTCCTTTTTGTTTTTTTGGCTTTTTTAATAATACAAAATACTTTTTTTCCTATTTTTTCAATTTGATTTCTATTTAAAATACTAAAAAATCTTAAAAGTTTATTTTTTAAAAATATAAAATATAAAATATTAAAAAATATTTCAGTTTTTTCATTTTTAGAAGGAAGGGAAAAGATATGGTGATTATTAGAAAAAATCGCGGTTCATTTTTAGAAACGGTTTGGATAAAAAACCATTTCTAAAAATGTGATTATTAGAAACGGTTTTTTATCCAAACTGTTTCTAAAAAATGAACCATGTTTTATATTTTTTTGGCAAAAAGTTTAGAAACGGTTTCATTAAAAAACCGTTTCTAATACTAACCACTGATAATTTCCAAAATGCCACTAGCTATTTTTAGAAACGAATTTTTTAAAAATCGTTTCTAATGGAGTGTTTCCAAAAATCTTTTCTGTTGTAGTGACCACCCACTCACCCTCTTTTTTTTTAAAAAAAAAAAAGAAATATATTGCCAAATCCAATAACCTCCCAGTGCACACTTATATTTAGTCTGTAACTTTTTTCTCCCTTCCAAAATAAAAGTCGACTAATATTATTTCATATATTAATAAATTTTCTAAATCTATATTTGATTAATTTTATGTTTGACCTTTGAAGTATTTCTAATTAAATTTCATCAATTTTACTATTAAAGTTATAACTGAATTTTAAATTCTAAAATTTTCTTTCAGTGTATGATTATTCTCTCATACATATCAAATTTGATACTTCTACATCTTATGTAAGTTTTTAATAATTAACCTTTAAACTAACACTACTCTATTCTTGATAATTAAGACATATTTTAATCTTTGCTACGTATAATTGATGAATTTTACATTCATAGACTAAGAAAACGTTGCAAGTTGATCATGATAGACATTTGTTACCATATATAGTTTGAACATACAGTAGTATTTGTACAATAAACACATGCAATTACTTGTTCATAAAAAGAATAGCAATTACAAGTACACCAAATATTTAAAAAGTTTGGATCTAAACCTGCTCGAGTTACCTTACCATCAGAGCTTCACGAAAGGGATGGAAGAAAAAGAAATTAAGGAGAACCAGTCGAAAGGGGTGGCAGGAACCTCACTTTAAATTATTTTATAATAAAACTAAAAATGTATTTTGCACAATTTTTTTTCCTGTAATTATAATAATATGCTGTTACGTACCCACGTTATTAATTAACCATTTAGGTAAAATTATATATCTGCCTGCTTTGTACACGTCGCTTTCTTTGTTAACATATGTATGGCTGCTAAGTTCTATTACGTAGGTATAGCCGTATAGGGAGGGGTGTCAAATGTTGGAACTTGGAACTTTCGGGAAGTATTAATTGTAAGAACCGAAAGGTACAGCCGTGTGATAGAATAACAAATTACTCCAGAAAATTATTTTAATATGTTACTAAATAAAAAAATAGAAATAATTAATGTTTAGAAAAAGACCTATTTGAACTCACAACTCCCATGACAATTTCCTTGAGCTATAAATATTTCCATGCACCACATCTACCTAACATATGTTCCCAAAGTGCAGTAAACAAATATTCAGCCAATATATATCTTTGTCTTTTGTGTCCTGCATCTCATCACTTAAACTAATACTTTCCTGCATGTTAGCATTCCCAAAAAATTTAACCACTTAACCAAGATTCAATAAAACACATGTGCTCAAAGGCCTTCTATAGGTCATTCCTCTTCTTCTACAAACTCCTGCTAAGGAGGCTAAAGTTTGCTCATGGAACGAACTTGAAATTACAAAAATGCCCTTCACTCGACAGCCTTCGTACCTCCTGTACCGGAGACCACTTATTCTTTGACCTAGAAGGCGGCCTCCTGCGTTGCACCACCACCTTTCCTTATTTCATGCTTGTAGCATTAGAGGCAGGCTCCTTTCTAAGAGGCTTAGCACTTTTCCTACTGTACCCCTTGATATGTTGCCTTAGTCATGACATGGGTATACGTGTCATGACCATGGTTGCATTTTGTGGGGTGAGAGTAAAGGGATTTAGGCTTGGAAGGGCAGTTTTGCCAAAGCACTTTTTAGAGGATGTTGGGTTAGAGGCATTTGAGGTTTTGGGTAAGTTCAAAACTAGGATTTGCTTTAGTGGCATGCCAAGGGTTATGGTGGAAGGGTTTTTGAAGGAGTATTTGGGTGTTGAGGTGGTGGTTGGGAGGGAAATCAGGGAATTTGGGGGGTATTTCACTGGGTTGATAGAAGGCCAGGGAAAGGTGGCACTGTCAGAGGTGAAGAGGGAAGTGGAATTGCATGCAAAACAGAGTGGAAAGAATGGTGTTGTTGGGTTCGGTGGTCTTCAGGCGCTTTCTGCTTATGATATTTCGTCAACTTGCAAGGTAAATTATTTTGTTACTTGTATACTCTTTTATAGATATGATCAATGTTCATTTTTTTTTTTAAGAGAACTTGACTTTTTTTGAAGGAACCTGCAGATTGAAAAAGTTCCAAAAACAGACATATGAATAGATTATAATATCTTAATGTAACAAACAAAATATATAATGAGTTAGACTAATTACTTATCAATTTGAGTTTGAAAGTGTAGGCTGGCTGAAGCTATATAAATTTTGTTAAGTAGGAAAACCCTGGCTAAAATAAAAAATTTTGTTAATATAAATTCGTCCATGTGATTTAATATAATAAAGCTCAAAAATGATATGTTCTACTTGGAACTTCAGAAAACATAGTAGCTATTTAATTACAATCTCACCGGTAACTTGTATGTACTTATACACTGTGGGTGTTCGGCAACACTATAGATTAGTAAGATCAAATATTAAAGTTAGTACTTATGTAAGCAAATTTATTAACTTCTAGGTTAACAAATTAGCTTCCTAATTTAGAAGTTATGCTAACCTCGTGCAGGCCTAATAATGCCCCTGTATTAATAATTATTTGTTCCGAAATTATTTTTTGAACATTGTGTGGATAAAATATTAAAAACTTGAAGTTTTTAAAAAGATATTTTTTTAAAAAAAAATTAAGATTAAACAAATTTTAAAGTAATAAAATCTTGTTTTAAATAGCTAAAAACATGTATGGCAAGCTAGCCAAACAAATAATTCACCTCCGTAACTGTCAGCATAATTGGGCCCGCACGTACGATGTTAATATGGGTCTGCATTTATGAAACCTAACCCAACATTAATCTCCGCTCATTATTAGTTTATACGTTGCTTCTTGATCCATCTTCCACGTATCAATGAATATATATATATATACATTATGTTTTTAACAAATTAATATATTGTATTTTATATATTACAATTTAACCCTTGATTTTCATATAGCAAGACTGTTATATATATTTATTTTCATCTTTTAGCAGCAGAAATGCAGAATTTAATTCTCTTCTTTTACAATATATATCTTTATATATTGTAGTACGAATTCTACAATATATATCTTTATAATTAAAAATATAGGCTCAATACTCTCCTTCTCTGGAGCCTAAATTCAAACGCTCCAATACATACCTGATAATTTCATTTGATCTCTCTTTCAGGAGGTGTATTTGGTTAGCGAGGCTGACAAAAAGAAATGGCAGCCCCTCCATAGGTCAAGGTACCCAAAACCCCTAATTTTTCATGATGGCAGGATAGCTCTAAGGCCTACTCCTTTAAAATCCCTCTTTCTCTTTCTTTGGCTTCCATTATCCGTTCCCCTTGCCATCACCCGAGCCATTGCCTTCCTTTATCTTCCACGTTACCTTCATATACCTATTCTGGCTTGCCTAGGAATGGTGTCAAGGAAAATTATCAAAAAGTCTCACAACAATGAACAAGCATGTACCGACACAGAAATTAAGAGACAAGTAGCCGATAATGACAATTGTTTCAAGGGGCAGGTATATGTCTGCAATCACCGCACACTGCTCGACCCTCTCTACATCTCTGGTGCACTCGGACGTCATGTCATCGCCACGACTTACAGTGTCAGCCGTGTGGCAGAAATCCTGTCTCCCATAAAGACAATCAGGCTCACACGTAACAAGGAGGTTGACAGAAAGAAAATGGAAACTTTATTGAGTGAAGGTGATATTGTCATCTGTCCCGAAGGAACGACATGCCGTGAACCATACCTCCTCCGTTTCAGCCCCCTTTTTGCAGAGTTGAATCGTGTCATCACGCCTGTTGCATTGACTTCACATGTCAGCATGTTTTATGGCACAACGGCTAGCGGGAAGAAGTACTTGGACCCATTGTACTTTGTAATGAACCCTCGGCCACACTACACCGTGGAGCTCTTGGACAAGGTTGATGCTAGCAGTGGTGAAAATTCGGGGAAGCAATGGAATAGTTACTATGAGGTGGCTAATTATGTGCAAAGTAAGATAGGAGAGGCCCTTGAATTCGAGTGCACCAAATTTACTAGGAGGGATAAATATTTGATGCTTGCCGACAATGAAGGGATTGTAGAGGCCGTCTCCAAAGAGAGATAAAGAAATCTTTCGATGTTTTTTTTTCTAAATTTGTACACATCAATGAAAAGTTGAAAGTGTTACTGGTTGTGTAAGAGTGAATCGTATTAAAATTTCTTTATTACAAACAAAATGTTCAAGAAATCATAATTTACAGGTATTGCTGACTACTGTTAGATTTTAGAGAACCATTTCAATTTTTTGTATCTCTCAGGCCATAACCATTCTGTTAAATCTAATGTGGTTTACACTTTCTAAATATGAAGGTTCAGAATATATATACCGTTTTGGATATTTGGGATAACCTCTTATATTTGGGATGATCTCTTATGTTGAAATCTAATTATTTGTATGTCTAAATGAAAATTGATAACAAAATAGAGCAAATGCAATAACTTTTATATGAATGGATATATTTAACCTGTTTGGTCGAGGAGGATTTCTTTTGTCTCAACTGAGGCGTATAATTTCGTTGATCTGTCATAGTTTATTTATTTTTTGCATTTTAATTAGTTAGGTCATAGTCAGCCCTCTTTCCGGAGATATATATGCCAATTTCTCCATATATTTTTGGTCGGTTGCAGGCTTGCAGCTTGTAGTATACATGTTCATGTCAACATGCACTGTGGCAATTGCAATAAATTTCATTTAATGCAACCTGCGTGGTGCAACAACAAAGCGAGATGCCGGTCCATCCCTGGCACCAAAGCGAATCCATACCACTTCCATGGCATCCCTCTTAATTGTGTTATCATACCTGATGTTTCCCCTCAGGCCTTAGCTTCTCCAGAATCCAGATGCTCATCCATCAAGGCATCAACCCTTGCGCATTTAATGCGATGTATTAGGTCCCTTCATCGACATGTATAGCCTCACCAGCTTAATTTCAAGATTAATTCTCATTTCACCAACATTATCGCGAGTTATGTAATAAAACATTATCATAAGATTGTCAGTATACATTTTCATATATTTTCATGATTAAATTTAAAGAAGCCTTCATGGAATTATATGAGCTTCATGATTATCCGGCATTGAAATGCTTGATGAACATGTCGCATTACTATTTGCAATCAGCAATCAGATTAACTAAAGAATTTGAAGAACAAGCTTTCAAGTGATTATTGACAATAAAAACAGTCGATAAATTACCATATCAACAACAACAACAACAACCAAGCCTTTTGTCCCAAACAAGTTGGGGTAGGCTAGAAAAAAAAGAAACCTAACAAAGTCATCAAGTCATCGAAAAAAAAGAAGTATATGTCAAAAGTAGGACTAATAATAGTAAAAAATATATATAGAGAAAATAAAGTAGCAGTAATAATAATAATAATAATAATAATAATAATAATAATAATAATAATAAATAGTAGTAGTAGTGAGGCCTACACCTAAGCCGTAAGCTAATACTATAACCTACAAATCTAAGACAATATTACTTGACCCCTAAATTCGCATCGGCTCCGGCACGTGAATTACCATATCGACATTTTTAATTTCAATTCTTTTATTCGGGTATTTATACATCTGTACACAACAAAGACTTTTGTATCATTTTTTTTTAATATATATTAACAAAATAAAAAAAACCTCATATAAACTATTACTTTTAAGTTTTAAATATACGCTTTAATCTTACACAAGTTTTACTTCCTAGATAGCCCCCATCTAGTGTATCAAAAAAAATTAAAAAAAAAATCTTATACAAATTTGGAAGATATTGTTTGTGTATTTCCATCGGAATAGAAAAAAAAAAACATGAATAATCAAGCTAAATTATCGATGATAAGACCGTGATAAAATGTTTGTGCAATATGGCTAGAAAAACTGATAATGAAGTTTTATCGGTGGTAAAACGGTTGTGCATTTTGAAAGCTTGTTGGAGATCTATGGGGATCAAACGTAAAAATAAAAAAAAAATAAAATAAAAATTACTCAATCGTGACAATTAGCATACCCTCGCTAGTTATGACCGGAACTTCCAAATTATAAAAGTTAGTAGTAGTTCTATTGCCAAACTCAAAGCTCTAAAAAAGCATTGGATAGAGGTTTTAGCGTGATTGTGCCCATGCTCCACCCAACTTCTGCATGGACTGTTTGATCACTATCAGAGGCTTTTCTGGTAAGAATTTTTACAAAACACCTTTTAGACTTGATTATTAGTCTTCCTTGAATTAGTAAAGGGTATACAGTTTTAATAGTCTCAGAGAAAGCTAGATTTCCTTGTTTATATTTGGTTGTTATCTTGTCAGCTGTGATGGTTGGCTCAGCATAGCTTTGGGTTATGTAAAAACTGGTATTGGATTTTCGTACCAAGCGATTAGGTGGCCAAGACCAAGGATATTAGCTAATTAGTTACACTGCTAAAGTACCCAGACACACGTACTAGACATCGAACTACAATTACCCAAGTTTTGCCAATTGATCATCTCTTCACTTATATTGTTAGCTGAACTCCGACTTTAATTAAGCATTTAATGAAATTGACTAAACAATATGCTACTCGATAGTTGTTGCACTTGTCTACTTGGCTCCAGATAATCTGTTGTAGAATATATATATATGGTCGGTTTAAACTTTGAAGGGGTAAAGTTGTACAGAATCGTAATTCAACTAGCTGCTATATATTGCCAAGTTTAACCTGGAGATTGATTCCCTCCATGACATACTAGAAAGATAATAAGGGTAACACTGGAACTTGTCAGATAAATAAATCTATATTTTGCATAGATAGATACAAGCAGGCATCAGCTGGGAAGTTGGTGATGAATTCAATTTGGACTTTGAACTAAAGCATTTATTAATCGGCCCACAGTGATTACTTCTAGGAGGGAAGGAACACTTTCATGTTATCACGCATCAAGCTTTTAATAGATCTCAGAACAAGATGAGATTAATAGTGTCATACATATCCCTCTCTTTTTTCTTGAAAAACTGAAAAACATTCCAAAAGAAATATTGAGATCAATAAAAAGATCTATCTTTTAATACTGTGCCATTTATTTGATCATATGCTGGGGAGTTCTTATCCCCTGCTTTATTGTGATGGTCATACTATATATTTTCAGGATCATCCGATGAATATCACACGATTTACATAAAAAACCTTTTAGCACAAAGTAATTATTTTCTTTTGCTGAACTAAACTAGATATAACGGTCAAATGGCTCCCTGGCTTCGCTCTACGGATTCTGTGTGGTAATAGAATGAAATTGGATGTGAATTAACTAGAACCTAACCGTTAATTTTGCTCAGAGCTACTGGGTCAATGAACGAAAAAAAAAAGAGAATTAAAGATGAAATAAGAAATTAAATAGAAACAAATGGTTTTGATCATCATATCTCAAGTCGGAACCAGTTGTTAAGTAATATCTAAATAAATGCCTCCGTGTTACATGTATGAATACTTGTAATTAAGTGGTGGCTTCTTGGCAGTGGTCCGAATGCATATAAAATCTACAACATATACCTACTCTAAATGGTACTGCAGAGAAATTGTTGAAAGAAATTTATTTATTTATTTTACTAGAATAGGTTTACCCCGGGGTCATCATCTATTTAGAGACTCGCCAAAGCAGAGCGCAATGCACTTACATAGGTGAACTATGCATAAACTTAAATTTGAAAATGGTTCCAAATTATTTTGTACGAATTGTTCACCATAACGAGTTGAGGGCGAAATTTCTTCTGGCGATAGTTACCAGGCCCCTTGATGTAAAGACTGATTTGGAAACTAATTTGAATGACCACAAATTTTTCTTGGAAGAAATCAGTGTACTTTAGAAACGTATATAGAGGATTGGCAAATAAAATGAAGGCGATGGACCTACCATTTAATGTTAAGCATCACTAAAGTAAGCATCAACAAAAGCCATGCATGCCTTTTGAGAGGAGATGAGATGCCTGTACCATTCCAAGCCTTCTATTTAATACGATTCTGCTTGGTTTGCATGTCCATTGTCCCGCCTCCCATAGCAAACGGTTTAGAATCTATAACTACAAAATCATTATATGAAAGCTATCTCCTATTCCCCCCTATAATTTCTCTCTGTTACTGAACCGGCCATATGGTGGCTTGTTTGGGCATGCTTAGCGTTTAAAGGCAGCCATATTTCCTATTGTCACACCAACCCCCTTCCTCCCCAAAAGAAAACAAGAGGGAAAAAGAAACATCCTCCCCACCTGCTCTGGCTACAAATTAAAAGGGAAAAAAAAAGAAATGCCGCCGCCAATATAACAACATTAGCAAACACATCAAAAGCTGCAAGATTTCAAAACTTACAAGGGAAAATCTTGCATACTAGCCAAAACTTGTGACAAAAGCACCATTTAACAGTAACTCAACAGCTCTTTTAAGAGTGTCATGAATATTTTCTTTTTCCTTCTTTCGCAGTACTTTTTCTAAACCTTGCGGCTGTTCTTTTATTCTAAAGCTACCATTGCTTCTTCCCCTTTCTCTTCTTTTTCCCACTGCTGCCATTTCCACTCTTAAATGCACCAGAATTCCCTGAAGATGTTGCCTCATTAGGCGAGCTGCATGAGTCAAAAGCACCTGAATTGACAGCATTTTGCAACCATTCAAAGAACTGTTCTTCGGTCATTTCTTCTTCCATGTTGGGAGGGCCTGAGCCTTGGCCCCGCTGGCTTGAACTGCTTCCTTTTGAGTTACTCGGTTTTGTTAAGCTTGTATTTACATGAAAGCTGGGCTTGTGGGAGTTTGCTGGACACCTCATTCCCTGTGCATTAAATAATTAGAAATAAGGAAATGGTACAGGTACATGTTGTACCGTGCCAACCAACCAAGGTTTGATTCAGACATACCTGACAATTGAACCATTCAGTGGCATCATATATCTTGCTGTCTGCACAAACATAGGCACATGATGTATCCATCTGCACCAATTTTCAGAAAATCAATATTTTATGCCAGTAGTGTTAGAAAAGTGGCATCAAATTGAACAGGAACTATCACGGTGAAGACATAATACCAGAACTAGTAACAATAAATATGGATATGTAAACTAAAAGGGTTTTCTTTTCTTTACTTTTTTCTTATTTGTTATGATAAATTAACTATCAAAAGAGGTAAGAAAAAACATAACTATAAATTAAAAATAAAACAAAAGATTTATGTAAACCCTATCATACAGGAAAAAAACTTACCTTCTGAACCAAGCCAAACAATAGTGGTTGGAAAGACTGTTCAAGCCATCCATCTCCATCTCTAGCTTGATGAAACTCTTTACAATCCTACAAGATTTAAAAGAAGTTAACCCAAGTTTAGTATGTCTGATTAAAAGATTTAAGAGGCAGATATTAAACCTGACACCATCTAGCCTTTGACTTCGACCGATCAGTGCATATCCATATGTGTGAATCACCACACTTTTTGCAAACAATACGCCTTAAATCTCCTATAGGAATATTATCGTCACCCTCTGGTCGACCAGGCCCAAACCCAAAAATGCCATTTCGGCCCCTCTACAAAGAGAAAGATAAAAATGAGGGATATATTGGCATATACTGAAACAATTTTTTAAATGTATAAGAAATAGAGGTACCTTTCGAGACGAAGCAGCTTGAAACAATTGAAAATAATTCAGCAATTCCTCTCTCTTCAGCTCATCGTCATATTCTTTTCGTTTCAGAGAATCGAGAAGAACCTGATTACAATTTTGGTAAATCAAATAACTTCTATATACACCATTACATGAATCCTGAATGGATGCCTCCTCTAATTCCCATAACCTCTTTCCTCAAAAAAAAAAAATAATAATAAAACAATAAATGAGCAGTTGAGAACTCTAAACCTCATATGCATTTTGAAGCTTCTTAAATGCTTCTGCAGCTTTCTCATTTCCCATGTTCTTGTCTGGATGAACCAGCATTGCCTAGAGAAAGATAACCAAAAAGTTTATTATGATTTGCCTGCAACATATTTTTAATGGTGCAAATTTCTTTAATAGCAAATTATAGTTCAAACATTTCAAAGGTCAGAGTTATTGTAACTGTATTGATAAAACTAAAATGAATAAAAAAGGGCATGTTGCAAATGACAACCACATATCAGTTTGCATTTTAAACTTCATCCTTACTGCTTGTTTGGAATTTTTGCAAATGCAAACCAAATATTAAACCGATTACAAGTACAACAGTATTTTTACCCATAATTCTTTCATACAACTTAACAAAATATCTTCATCTATGTTCACATATATCACTTATCCCAATAGAATACACTTCAAGGAAATTTTATTTTTGGGGTCAAAACCATCAATAACTGATGAAAACATTTACCTCACACTAACTTAAACAAAATTGCCTGATTTTGTCAAAGCAATGGAATCATGTCCATTCGGTACATGTGAATCATTAGCACGACAAAGTTAGCATGCATATCTTGCTCATCTTTGTTTGTACAGGTCTGAGGAAAAACTTTTTATAAATTATTCATTTTGTATTCTTAATTCTATTTGTAGTTTTGATGCATTCTTTGCATTTAGAATTGATAAGACCTATTGAATAATAGAAATGAAAGAGTACTATACTGGTTTCAGTTAATGGAAACTTGTGTTATTTGGTACCACTATTTTCAACAAAAAAAAAAAGAAAAGAAAAGAAAAGAATTCGACAGTTGAATGGCTCTTTTTTACCATTTCTTTATTTTCTAGGACATTTTGAAAGGAATATTCTCTCCTTTTCTCTTTTTATGCCATCCTCCAGCTTTTCACAGAGGTATGTGCACTTGTAAAAATTCAAATAATGGAAGTGCTCTTTGAAAATATGATGAATTGAAGGGTGCAATCTGCCTTGACAACTTGAAAGAAATAACACCAACCATTTCCCAGTGCATGATGTAGAAAAAGTAACAAAGAATACTTGTTATAAGCAATCAAATGGTAAAGGCCAGGGCTTTACAACCAACCTTTTTTCTGTATTCCCTTTTGAGCCAGGTAGCATCTATTGCACTACGACGAGGTAGACACCAAACCGAGTAGTGATCAGTGCAATTTAGTAACCTAATTATTTCTTCTTCTGAGGTCAATTCCTTCTCAGAATCCTCCCCACTAGTCGACGGTTCACCAGGATCTCTATCTGTTGGCCTTTCCTGCCGGAAGGGAAACATGCCATCTGTCCCAAAATATATAAATATATACACAGCTATATGACCAAATATATCATTACAGTTAGGCCTACAATTTCTAATGAACTTTTCCCACATTTCATAAGAGGCAGATAAGTTTAGTAGTTAGGGTTATTAAAAGATGTCACTTACTGCTCAAGTTATTATTAAACCATGCTCAACTTTACCTTCATTTTTGTCCCAATTGTTTGCAAACAGTTTCATATTCCACGAGAGACAGTATTATATTCCATACTCACATTTAGTCGCCGCCCAGTTCAGGATTTATTATTGAAAACAGTTCTATAGTCCATGAGTGACACCACATACTAGATTATAATGTAACATTGGCACATCTGCAAAGCTGACTTAGGCAACCTTGCTAAAGGAAACAAAAAGATTGTTATGTACCTGGATCTTGCACAAAGGAGGTATCTTGTGCCCGGTGATATTTGTTCTCATCTATTCTCTTCAGCAAGTGTAAAATAATATCACTGGAAATGAAAGATAAGTTCAGAGCCACCACTAAACCAATCCATCCCAAATAGCTCTTTGCACAATACATAGCATATATGGTGGCCACAAATAGGCCAATCCTTTCATGCCTCAAGGCAAGAGAAGCACCTGCAATAGGACATCATTCAGAGGCTTCAGAGTGTGTGTTATATGTGTGCATGTGTGTGTCTGTAGCTTCCATGAGTTTAACTTGAAAATTCATGTAGGAAGCACAGATCAATTAAAAGAAATAAAGTCCCTTAAAATACCTACCAAGCAGCACCATGTATCTTCCTCATTTTGGTACAAAAGAGCAGTAATTGGTATTTATTCCAAGGCAGGTAAAAAAGAGGGAAGCAGAGATAACTCTCATAGTGCATATGGGGTCCTATTATCAGTGGTATGCCATATGCATGAAGTTTCTCGTGTTACAAGGGTTTAAATGATATTCTGAGCATTCAAAAAGATACACATGGATTACAACTACATAAAATACTCTTTGACAGAAACTTTTACCTCCTGATTAACTTGTTTTGCCCATTCTATCAACATAAAGCATAAAGGAAGAAACTATACCTCCAAAAAGGATGACAAGGCTGGTAGTCCAGAAACTCCCATAAAGCCACAGAACAACAGCCGATGAAATAGCAACTAGAATTAATGCCAGAGCGAAACTTACAAAGACTGCTAAACAAGCACCAGTTACCTAAAATACAATAATGATGATAAAAAACAATGCTTAGCAAAAGGACGTCAAATCATATTTCTATGCTGCCTTTTGTTCTCTTTTCTTTTGATAATGCTGGCATAAAGTAGTAAGTACTTCAGTAACAGTCAAACACAACAAGAACAAAGCCTTTAGTCCCAAAAAAGTTGGGTAGGCTAAAAACCCAACCAGACCAGAGTAACCAGTGAAAGTCTAACACAAAAAATAATAGTCCCCTCAGTCTTTTTGTTAATGTAAACACAAACACTGTACAAATAATAATCTATGTTGAATCTTAAATTGTTGCATTTCTAGTATTAATTTCTCTTCTTTAACCTGTTTTCATCCAAAATTTCAGATTGTATCAGAACCCGAAGTAGCGAAGTTGAAATAAAGGCAAGACAAACATACCACCAATAGTAGCATCAGTTTGGCCCCAACCATTGCCCCAACTGACAGGAAGGCACACAAAATCAGCACAAAAAAGGAGGCAGTGCCAATTCGGAGAAGGGAATCAATTCCCCTGATAGCGCAATCCAACCACACCATAAACAACACCATCACAATCTTCCCAGCATTCACTGCCCACCGCTGCACTTGTGGAAAACGCCTCTCGAAATTTTCCTTAATATAACTATAACCCTTCTTCAATACTGTCATGAATTTCACAATGTGTGGCTTTAGCTTGTCTGCCCATCCTTTGACTTCCGCAATTACATAAATCATGTAGAATTTTAAGGTTGACACCGCCTTTTGCATTGTAATCTGTGCAGCTGTACCATTCTCTTTTACCTCCTTTTCTGTTGTATTCTGCAAAAGTTCTGATGAACAGCATTCCTCCAATTTTGTTGAGACATGACTTTGCTCATGAAAATTCAGGATTTCAGGCTCCACACCATCTATTGAAGAGGATCTCGTAGGCCCACTATTATTAGATCTGCTTCTTTTGCCTCTATCATGTTTCTTTGAGTCACTGTTTGAATGTACTAGATCTGGATTCTTGTTTTTGTTTTGGCCACCTTTACGAGCCATAATTGTATCAAAAGGTACCAATTAGAGATAAAGCTACAACCAGTGGTGTAATGGAATGTAGATGCAGTTCCTGAGGCAGGATGCACACAACAGAGGATCTACATACATCTTTTCAGTTCAGAGTGCCTACAGTAGCGAAAACACAATTTAAAAAGTGCCTACAGTAAGTATTGCAAAGTTGGTACACTAAAAAAATTGAAAAAACTGTGTTCCTAGTATCTAACAGGCACTTTCATTTGTATGAAAAGGTCAAAATACTACCAACTTCTCTAATATTAGAGTAACATCTTGGCTGGAAAGTTAAATACTTGTTTGTAGAATACAAGGTAGCCAATGGCGAGGCTAGAAAAAATTTGGATGGGATTTACTCAAAATAAATAAAGATAAATAAATTAATTTTTATGAATTATTATTGTCGAAAAAGTTAAATTTTTAACTTGGGGTCACCAAACAGTAAAAAAATATATAAAAATATTTGATTGGAAAAAAAAAAAATGGGTGACGTTGCACCCCATTTGATACACTTAAGACTCTCCTATGAAGGTAGCCTTACTTATAAGATAATTGCAGTCAAATTTTCCTGCATTTGTACCTAATAGTTTGTGACCTGATCCTGTTTCAATATCTCTGAGAGATTAATAACAGAAACACTTGAATTCAGTATATGAAAATTATCTATCTTCAGCAAAGTCCATTTCTTTATTTACTCGAACCTAGAGCAAGATAAATAGAACTTAATTGTCAAAAAAAAAAAGACCCCAAATATGATAATGTAGGGGACTTTCATTTCTCAAGTAAATCAAAGTTCATACCGGCTGGTACGGCCTTGGCACAGATGAATGTACATGTTCTTTGATAAGAAATTATTGTTGCTCTAAAGAAAGCTGAGACATACTTGTTACTTCTAATGAAATCTGAGACATGCTTGTGGCTTGTAAAAAGCCATGAAAGAAAAAACCATAGGAGATAAAAAGGGAAAAAATGATAGCACAAAAAAAAATTGTAGAAATAAGAGACAATATTTCAGTACATGTTTTAACTGTGTCGAACAAGTTGGATTAGATTGAAACAAACACATCTTATTTTTAATGACTTCAAGTCTTCAAGTGTATAACAAGAACTTAAAATTATGAGTTACATAGAGTTAAATTTATCGCTTTAGGTTGGCACTCAAGCAGATATGAACTTTTCAGGTGGCCAATATGCAAAACAATAGTTTCACATAACCAACAAAACATTCATATTTAACTACTAAAATATGAAAACACGTCCTTGAGCCATTTCTTACAACATATTGGAAAATAATCATAAACAGACATTGGATATAGTATACCAAAGTTCTGTGTCCTAAAGTGACAAAAAAAATCAAGCAAACACAAAAGAAAAAAAAAATACAACTACTGTGAGAAAAAAATTGAGTTCAGATATATACGTTCAAATAAGAGCGAACTGGATACCAAAATCCTACATGGCAATACTTGATCTTTACCAGATTTTATATGACTTGCAGGCACAGTTGGACCTCAATGGACCAACTATAGGTTTTTTCAACATTAATTCAGAAAAAGTCGAATCTTAGGAAACAATAATTGTAAAATTAGAATACAGGAAAACTCAATTCTACCAGTATAAAACCGTAGGTCTCAGACTGTACTCGCTCACCAGTAGCAGGTTGCAGTGGTGAAAATAATCCAATATTGAAAATAACTCCACAATCCAGCAAAGTCCCATAACTTAAAAACATAAACTAAATTGGAAGCTCGTGTCTTTACAGAATTACCAATTTGCACAAGGTACACAGCAGTTATGGATGGTTACTACTAGAAATCCTACAAAATTGCAGTTGTTTCTCCAATTTCGACTTAGAAAATAAAACTAGAATAGAACTAAAGTGAAAATAAGACCAAAACCTAAGTGTTACAGTTGTAAATGTCAGACATGCAAGTGCTAAAATCGAACAAATAGCAACGACGTAGCCAATAAAATAAGAAAATTACGATTCTTTAAGACTAATTAAACGAAAATTATCCTTAAACGAGATAAGCTCAAGCTTGTAAAATTCAGGGGAAAAAAGAAATGAAATTTAGAAGTTTCAACGAAGACCCAGTTCAGATTATTGACCGAAAGGAGGTTTTATTGTGAAACAGAAAAGGTGAAATAACTACATTTAAGAAGAATAAATAAATACTGGTATTGAGTAATATAAACGAGAAATAACAAAATTACCTTCGCATAGTTGAGATTAGTGAGGAAATACGGGTACAATCGAACCACAATCTGGAAAGGAAAAGGTTGGTTGCGCAAGTAATGGTGTAGGTTACCTCTTCTTCTCTCGATTGATTTTCTCTTTCAGTCTGGTTTGTTATCTGTCTTCAACTGTGCTCGCAAGTCGCAAGTCGAGAGAGAGAGAGAGAGAGAGGGGGATATGGATCATCAACAACGCCAAGTAGGTTGGTTCATTTCTCACATAGGAAGGTCCACACAAATGTCTGTTGCGGTATTTATTCATATACGTATCAAAAGTTTTGTGTAATTATTTTTGTAATAAATATTTTTCGTTTTTGCCCCCGGATATTGACCTAATGCTAAAAGTCAATTATCAGGTGTTTGACGGTCTCTCTCTCTCTCTTTTTTTTCTTTTTACTATTCAAGTAATGTTTGCTATATTCACTTCATTAGAATTTTGACATGTGCAAATTTATTTTTCAAGAAGGCCTTTGGCTAGCTACTTTAGACTCTTTATCAAAACCAAAAAAAAAATGTTTAGAAAATTTATGATAAGTAATGCTAGAGTCAAATATGATTTAATGCTTGATTATTAAAATTTTAAACGGTTGAGACCAACCGTCAATGTGATATTGAAATTTTCTTAAAAATTTAATTTATATTTTTTTCCAAAATTTTAACATTTTTTAAATTGAATGGTTCAAAACTAATTAGATTAAGAATTTTCTTAAATTCAAAAAATAGATTAAATTTTTTTTGAAAAATATAAAATTTGATCTCCAAGTAGATTTCATTATATAGAGCAAATTGAGCGATTCAGATTAGTCATTATAATTTCAAAAATTCAAATGTGATTGTGTTTGACGGGCTCAAGTGTCAAATGTATTTGACTCTTATATTACACATGTATGCTTCTTCGCAAAGTTTTGTGATAATTAGTAAAGGACGTCCTTCCTCAGAATTGTAATGATTCTTATATGTAACTTGAAGTAATTTGATTTACAAAATTACCCGTTCGTAAATATAGCGATTACTACATGTAACTGAAGTAATTTGCCTTACAAATTCTTTGATTGGCGACTCTTAGAAATTAAGTTTCAATTTGAAATCCAGTATAGTGAACATGATTTTTTTTTTTTGGTAAACATGAATTACGGTTCATATATCATGTAAGTAATTGATATAGTTTGATGTATGTTTTACAATGAATTGGACAACTCTAAATTTTCTAAAGACTAAAACTGATTCCACCATCACATTGTAAAATTGATGTTCAAATTATATAAAAGGTGATTTAGAATATCCATGTTCTCTAGAACATACATGCAAGCTTCCTTTTTTGTTGTCACTCTTATATGGATTGATTTGGAATATGTATTTTCATAAAAACATATATCCAATTTTACGATATTATAGGACATCACATGGAATTGTCTCAATCATTGCGAGTGTTCAACAAAGGTCTAAAATGTTAATTTGCCACAAGAGCGAGAAACGTGAAAAAAAAATATATATGTCTTAAAGAATCTTGCACAATTTGAGATGTTTATTTTAGTTCTACAGACCATTGAAGTTCTGCTTGAGCTCCTTTTAGTATTTGCAAGTCTGTTTGTTTTGTAGGGCAAATTGCAGTTAACAATTAATTAATAACGTTATTGTAGAGTTGCTGTTTATATGTTGCGATATTTTAATTGAAGAAAAGACACTTGATAGTTTAGCTCGATTCTCAATGAAATTAGTTGATATTGTAATTGAGGTATACTTCAGACATGTATGGGTCCTGAAATTCGTGCTAGTTTAAACTTTCTATGAATCAAGAGAAGAAGGTTCCCAAAGCTTAATGTCGTCTCTTGGAACTCAATCAAGTCATCCACCTCTCAAAGTTTTTTCTAATAATTTTTCTTTCTTATATTTGCTGCTGCTCCTTTGTGCAGTAATTCTTACTTCTTAGCTGATACTCATGCGCTGCCACAGATTTGAGCCACGTACGTAATTTGATGGATTTGATATTTTTTTCTTTTTTTTTGTCTGCATTTGATGTGTGTAAAGTTTGTAAGTGCAGAAACAAATTGGAGTAAAATTATTTCTCCAAGTCCTACTCCCGAAACTGATAAATCTCTTCTTGCAAGTAAACAAACGATACAAAATCACCAATTTTTATTTGGAAAAAAAATGTTTGACTGAATACGAATCTTGTTCCTCTCTCAAAATCGTTCCCAAAGTTATTCCCACAATACGGCCATAACTGTATCAAGCACATTCTACATCCTCTTCGCTTTTCGTGCCAATTAAATCCTGCAAATATATTTCTGGCGTCTCAAACATAGCTAGGCTTCTGTACTTGTGAAATTATGCGTTCTTGTAAAAGCAACAAAAAACAAGAGTGAACTTGTGGAGTATAACAAAATGATTTATTTAACAGCAATGATCATTAACATAAAAAATTCCATAACGTTTAAATTAAAATTTTCAATTGTACCTTTTTATTGGATAAACTCTTCAGCTCATATAGCGTAATATTTTGCCACCAACTAAACGCTAAGATTGAATTTCTATATTTTTTAAAAATTACTTAACAATGAACAGATCAACTTTCAAATGCATTAAGCTTTATACAAATTAAGATATTTAAATGATAAAGAACGAGAAAATTGTTGTTGATATCTTACACCATGCATAAAGTCACATATAAGATGTGCCATAATTACATGTGAAACGGATGTAATTAGCCCCTAACCCACTTAGTTAGGAACCAATCTTTGATCTATAGGCAAAAGGCAATGCACCTCGAGTGAAAAAGGTCACATATTCAAAATCCGATTGAAAAGAGTTCTTACAGAAGTTCATTTTTTTAAAAAAAAAAATTAGAAGGCATGATTCTCAGTTTAGTTTTTTTTTTTAAAAAAAAAAAACTAGTTGATTTTTCATTTGTTTTTGAAGTCTTGATGATGATATTTCATTTGTCTGCATGCCTTTACGGCTTTACGCAATGATTAAACTCTGGTGTTTCACTACCGACAGTTACGAGAACCAAATTGATAGTGTCTCAATTTTATATATCTTTTTTGTTTTACCTCAAGTGATTTCTTATTTCGTAAGTACATACTTTAATAATTAAACATGTCCTTCTACATGTAAACAATAAATACCAATATCCCGACACATTCGCAAAACTGTTGGTTCAGCCAATGAAACCGCATCCTCGAAAATGATTACGGTGTAAATTAGTCATTTATACCAATTGAGAAGATTAAAAACTATTAAAAATCGTGCTGAATGACTTACAATTTGTCAATTCCAATGAATTGCTTTAATGAAGATTAAAAGCACACATTTGTATCATCTTGATAAATCAATATTATAAATAAAGATGTGTGGGTGTCGGGATCGTTTAGTTAAATGTAGTTCGACACTCCAAGAATTGTGAAAGAGCATTTTTTCTATTTATGTGACATGGTAATCTATAACTATTTGTGTACTGGGTATTATTCCTCATAAAATTGATCCGCTTCACCGGAAGACAATAATATGGCAGTACATTGTTTTGTTTCTAATTTTTTTGACCCCTTCCTAATTTCATTTTCATTGTCAATTTGTAATAGTTAAGCTAAAAATATTGTAAATTATGTTGGACATATATTTGGAAAACTCAAAATTCATTCAGGACATATTATTTTAATATATTCATATCTTATTGATATGATCGTGATATTTATTCAAAATAATATGTCCAACATAAATTTTGGACTAAGATTACATATATATATATATGGTGCTTTGTTTTGTCGCCAAATATAATTTCTTAAAAGATACCATGTTGCAATCATATTTTTCTCTTTTATTTTTTTTATGTTGATATGCTGATGTTGATCGATTGATATTTATAATTTATAATTGGGTTGGCTTTTTTCCTCAGATATAAATTGCAAATATTTCTTTTTAGAACATAGTATATTTAAAAAATATCGTATTTTTCTTTTGAAACATACATGATTTTTTTGAGGATAATATTTTTTTTCCATGCCTTCTCTCTATATATTATATATTTTGTTGCTGATCAATGATTATAATGGTGTGCCATCTCATTGTTCCTTGGTAATATCTCAGTTAAAATTTTTGTTTATGTGCAATCTCATTTTTCCTTTCGGCTTAAATTAAAGTTTATTACTTCATTAATATTTTTCTATTATTTATAATATTAATACAATAAAAATTCATGTATCGAGCGAAGCTCGATGATCCACTCTAGTGAAAATAAAATAGAATAACAGATACAAACATGTGGTTCCATATTAAAGGAATCGTTTGACACTTTAGTAGTGGGACCCAAATTGATTGACACCCGGTCAGCACTCAGCAGTACTATCAGAAAAAGTGAAAAACTAAAAGAAAAAAAAAAAAACGAGAGCAATACGTCAAAAAATTTAACAAATAATAATAATCCAAAGAACAAGTTTGTCCTCTAGCTTTGCTACCTGTCTTTTTGTCTCTCTTGCATTCGGTAAATTATTTACACAAAGAAAAAAGAGAAACCCAACTCATCGCAAAATCTGCCCCAAAGTGCCCGAAGACTAATGTCCAAAATTATGAAATTGTGGGAAAAGACGGAAAATTAAATCACCGAGGCAGATTGATTGCTTCTGCACCTTTTTTTTTTTTTTTTTTTTTTTTGAAGATGGATTGCTTCTGCACTTAGCAAAGAAACTATCGTACGTATCCACTGCGAATGCGCAGTTGCGCACGAGTTGGAATGAATGTTAGTGCTATCTAATCCGGTCCAACGACCAACTTGGCCCATCGGAGGCCACCCGGTCTGTTTTTGTGCAAAGTTTTTTGAAAAACTAGATAGCGGCTAGATAGTATCCAGGAATTATAACTGCCATTGGCAGATTTACCATCGCGAGCCATCGCTGAACAAATATTTGTGTCTGTTACAAATGTTCAGTTTAATAACAAAATGTATTCACTTTAATAATCACAAGTGTTCAGTTAAATACATCAATTTATGGTTTAATATAAAATTGCGCGTCAGTTTTGGAGAGAGGCGCGCTAGGGGCATAGTTGGAAAAAATTTAATTTGAACCAGACCGGTTCATGACCCCTTCTAATTTTTTCATGTGTTTTGTGTCCGGTTCGTGACCCCTTCGCTTGGTTTAGTAATAAGGTTTTTTCTTTTAATATTTATATTTTTTTATTGCAATTAACTGAACATTTATATCAATTAACAGAACATTTGTATTGACTCAATTGAACATTTGGATAAAAATTAAAAACAAAATAAAATGAACATAGCGAACACTTATAAAACAGTGAACATTTATAGCTAATAAAGTGAATACTTATAATAACAAAATGAACAAAAAATAATATGCGTTGGGTGAGTATAGGTGAGGGGAGAGAGCGCTGCTTCTGACGCGTGATGGCAGCGATGACAATTGGAGAGATGGCAGTAATCAATTTTCGATAGTATCTAGTGATATTTTTTATTTTATTTTTTCAAAGTTAGTTCAAGAATACACTATGATGATTGGAATAAAAGAAGGGGAAAAAATTGACTCAATTTGGCAGAGAAAGTAGGGAAGATTTTATTATGAATTGTTTTCGTTAATTTCGATGTTATGGTCGGGATTTGAAACACGATTTGAATCGTGTGAAACATGCGAAAACTCATTATTTCTCCTCCACTCGTTCCTTTCTGATTATGTTTGTCACATTTTCCTTTCCATCCCCATATTCTGCATTCCGATCAGGGAGTTACAACTTTATCAGACTAAATCCAAATTTATGTAATAAATCAAAATTCTAATGGTGCGTTTGGTTGTGTAGTAAGGAATCGCATGAGTTAAGGATGTCTAAGTGTTTATGTAGTGTTATGTAATGAATGTTTGGTTGTGTAGTAAGGATGGGTAACTTAATGCATGCATATATTCGTGTCAAAAGACTAAAATTCCCTTACATTTGAATTATTTAATTTGAATTAGTATTATGTATTAATAAGACATTGTGACCTAATTATTGTTAATTATTAATTATTATAAAAATTAATTATTAATGATAATAATAATAATTTTTATTATTATGAAATATTAATAATTACTTTTAATTAAATAATATAAACACTATTAATTATTTAACAATAAAAAATTATTATTGATTAATTATTTTATAATTAATTAATTATTATTTAACTATTAATTATAATAATCAATCTTTATTATTAATTACGATTTTTTAATAATTATTATTACTTATTAAATATTAGAATTTATTAGTTATTATTAATTATTTGCTAATTGTTAAATATTATTAATTACTCATTACTTTTAATTATTAATTATTAAAAAATTAATTATATATAAAAATAATAAATCATTTTTGTTATTATTAAATATAAATAATTACTTTTAATTAAATATTATAAATATTATAAATTATTTAATAATAATAATTTCTTATTGATTAATTACTTTTAATTATTATTAATTATGTTTTTAATAATTATTGTTACTTATTAAATATTATAAGTTATTAATTATCATTAATTATTTGTTAATTATTAAATATTATGATTAATTATTTCTAAGGGGTATTGTTGGAAAAAAAATTTAAGGGGATGGTGCATATTTAGGTTGCATAAGTTATGCACCCTCAAGGCGTCTTATGTAATGGATTTTTGGTGACTTAAAAATGCATAGCTTAAGTTATGCATCTTTTAAGTCACAAACAAACAGGCCTAAATAATTTTTTTTTATACTGTATAGACAGATTTCGAGAAATAGCCGTCCACCATATTAAATTTCAGCCCCAAGTCTTCTCTAAATAATAACTACTTAACCCACAAGAAAATTAATATTTCTCTAGATATTCTATAAGATTTATATGATATGCGTAACATCATAAACACTGGTGAGCAAGCTTGAGACGAAATAAAATTCTAAATTTATTTCCAAGAGGACCAGATGGTAGATAGTGAATAAAATTATTTGTAGTTTTTCAAGGGTGGATGAAATTGTGGATGTTGGAAAGAAAGAAATTTCAGAATTGGTATTGACCATCCATGGTTTTTCCATCCAGCGCCATCCAAACTCAGATTTTCCGCGTGCTGACGTCAGCAAAAATTTTTTGACCAATTTTCGAAATTTTTTTGCTGATGTCATCAAATATGTTGATTTAAGGGTTCAGTTAAATATTTTAAGGGTTGAATTAAAGTGTGTAAGCGTTCAGTTAGATGCAACAATAATTTATTTCACTTTGTATGTTGAATATGACAATTTATTTCTAACTCAGGCAATTTGTATATATGTTCATATAGTTATTGTAAATGTTCACTATGTTTGTTGTATCTGTTCATTTTGTTTTTTTTATTTAACTAGTTTAATTGAATACAAAAAAAACTACGAAATCAAATTTCTGCTGCAACTAACTGAACACATAGATAATTTAAGTTCATCCCTTAACATATTTAACTGAACATAAAACACTAAAATTTCAAATTATTGGTGCATCTAACTGAACACTTATACACTTTAATTCAACCCTTAAAACATTTAACTGAACCCTTAAATCAGCATATTTGATGACGTCAGGACCAAAAATTTTTCGAAAATTGGTAAAAAAATTTTGCTGACGTCAGAACGCGGAAAAAAAAACTATTTTGACCTGTTCAGACCTGTTGGATGGCGCTGGATGAGAAAATTTTAGATGATGTATATCACCCCGAAGAAATTTGACCCTATGAGCTTGATAAATGGCAATACTGCTAGGCCGATCTCTCTTTTACAAAATGGAAGCCCTGGGCCCAAATTAGGACATCGTCTTTTTGGGCCATAATCTGGAGGCATCCAATTTTGCAAAAATCACATCACTAGAGAACCACAACAGATGTAAAAATTCTTACAATCTCATTTTGCTATATCGAGGGAAGAACTTTTGAGAATGAAACAAGTTTCAGAAAATTGGAAGCGAGAGGGATTTATTTACCCAATTTGCTGGTGGATTGTTATTGTTATTAGATATAAACGTACATAAATCAAATTTCAAGCGTTAATTGAATGACCAAATTGGTCACATTGCTTGGCTAGATTTGAAGCTATAATTTAATTTAGAAGGACTTGTAAGAAAATTGAATGGGTGGCAAAGAGACTATAAGTCTTTTATCTTGATGGGATGATCCTGTGGATGCTGCCTAGTTTGGGGTTCTTTGTCTTATCCTGATGCAATTGGTGAGAGAGGTTAGAGAACGGAAGTGTGGCTGAGGTGGGAAAAGAATCAGTGTGTGGGTCTCATATGGCTTTAATTATATGGTCGTCCGTGCTGTCATACAAATCCTGATGCTATATTGGTAATCTTTAATAAAAAGGAATAAGTAGTTACTCTTTCAAATCTCTTGTAAAGTGTTACGTCACTTGCTTTTTACCCAGCTGAAATTCTTCTTGTAACAGTCCCACAAAAACAGAGGTGGTTGTCTTGTATAGGAGAATATTCTTTTTTAATATCGAAACATCAGTACGTTTGCTTATCTTGAATAGGAGGATTTTTTTTTTCTAATATAGAAATAAATATACAAATATAGTAGCAAGGAAAGTCTTTACTCGAGTTAGCAATTACTTCTAAACTAGAATTTGTCAGCCGCATGCAGAATAACATTAAAAATAATTTTTTTATGCTAATTTGTTTTATCCAAACACAGAACGCAAAAATAATAATAAAATGCTGTTTTTACGCAATTTTTTTCTTAGATAATGGAAAAGTCGCTCTTTTGTGTTTCGTAATGTAATTAGTCCAAAGTCCAAACATGCGTCAGTATTTTATTTTATTTTTTTTTTTTTTGAATGTTAACATTAGTCAGTAGTCAGTACTTTACCCGTCAGTTAATTTTCTCATGGGTGCCACAAAAGAACTAAGAGAGAAACTGCTCGCTTAAATGATACCCCATTCGCTCATTCGCACTCTCTTGTTAAATTTGATCCATACAGAAGGTACATAGGAAGTGAGGAGAGAATGGCAAAGCTTGTAATAATGCAACAGAGCAACACTTGGGTCTCTCCTCGTTCTTCTCTCCTCCCTCCCTCTGTTTCAGGTTTCCATGGTGCATCACTTAACATTTCCGTCCAGGTGTTTTATACTTCCAATATTTTGAATTGATGTTCTCTATATCTAATAATCAATCTTAGATAACACTGTTGCCATCAAAACTTCAGTTTTTTGACTAAAAATTATTGACATTCTGAGCTTCTTACAACTACCATCACGGCCTTTTATGTTTGTCAATTTAAAAAAGAAACTTAACAACAGACAACTATTGAGGTCTTTAGTTTTGATGGTTTGCCATTTGTTTTTTTCTCAACTAAAAGGTTTCTTGACATTAAAATTGACAGAGTTGGAGGAGAAAATGGCAACCAAAAGTGTCAAGAATTCAGGTCATGGCAAGCTCAAAGAACATACTTGTCATGGGTGGTACAAGATTTATCGGTGTATTTTTATCCAGACTCCTTGTGAAAGAAGGTCACCAGGTTGATCTTCCCCCAAATTTCATTGCTTCTATTGAGTATTTTAACCAATAACTGTGATGCTGATTAGTGGTACTGTGGTTGTGTGGTTTGGTACCATAATGTACCTTAACTGATGTTGTGGATTTCCACCAGTCAAACACTCAATCTATTCTGCATAAATTTTTTAGCTATTTGAGTGTTTAATTGAGAATTTATACAATTTAACATGCTTGAAAAAGGTCTCAATTCTCATTTTTTTTTCATTTTTCCCACCTCTTTTTGTAGTATGTGTGAGACTGAAGCTACTTATATAAATTTCATTGAAAGTGCCTTAATTTAGCCCAGGTCTCTCCAATATTCATGAATTAAGGAATTTAAGAAGTGTTAATGGTACTTCTTTTTTGTCAGGTGACATTGTTTACTAGGGGGAAGGCACCAATTACCCAACAATTGCCTGGTGAATCCGATGAAGACTATGCTGATTTCAAATCCAAAGTATGAATAATTCTTTTATTGAAGATTTATTTGTCCGACCCTCATTCTTTCTTCAAAAAAAAAAAAAAAAAAGATTTATTTGTCCAAAATGGAGAGATTGCTATTTTCTTAGTTAAATTTAATTATGGAGAATCACACATTAATATTGTGCTCTTATAACACGGACATCATTTGATAACTCGATTATAATTTTTTCTTCTCGTTCTTGTTGGTGTTTTTCTTTTTCTCCTCCTTGGTCTTTTTGTTTAGGTGCTCCATTTGAAAGGTGATAGACAGGATTTTGAGTTTGTTAAGACTAGTTTAGCTGCCAAGGGATTCGATGTTGTCTATGACATTAATGGTAAACCACATATGATTTTATAGTTTATCCACTTTAACAAAAACAATTTATGTCAATTTTTCATTTCGGTTTATGCGTATTTTCTTGTGAAATTTAGGACGGGAGGCTGTTGAGGTAGAACCCATAATTGATGCTTTGCCCAATCTCCAACAGTAAGCTCTATTTTATCAGCATATCAGTAAAAACCAGCGGTACAAGCACTAAATGGTTAATGCTTCTGGGAGTTATTTGTTGCTGTTTTCTGGGTGTTCATAGGAGCTTTCTATTTCAATCGAGGCATTTTAAGCATTATGTTTATTCACAGTACCCACACAATTATATAATCTAATTAATAATCTCAGGTACATCTACTGTTCTTCAGCTGGAGTATATCTCAAGACTGAAACACCACCTCATTTTGAGGTAAGACTTCAAGCACTATTTTTTTTCTTACTTTTTTTTATCTTGGAGTTGAGGCAGCCAAATTTTCCTTTTGCCCAGTTTTTCCAAATTTGGTTAGCTGCTTAATATGAATCAATGGCTGGTTAAGCATGAAATTTCGGCCTACACTGTATCTGTCAGGTTAATATATACATGTTGAACCAGCCATATCACTGTTAGGTTCTTTGATTCCTGAAATGAGATTTATACACTGATAGTAGGTACATTCTCGAACCATATCTCCCAGACAGTTTCCAATGTCAGTTTTCTTTCGGTCCTCATGTTAATCTTTTTTGACTAATTATTTTTGTTTTATTGTTACAAGGTGGATGCAGTTGACCCAAAAAGTCGTCACAAGGGAAAGCTCGAAACAGAGAGCTTGCTAGATTCTAGAGGCGTAAACTGGACCTCGATAAGGCCGGTGTACATCTATGGCCCCCTCAACTACAACCCAGTAGAGGAGTGGTTCTTTCACCGGCTAAAGGCTGGCAGGCCGATACCGATTCCTGGCTCTGGGATTCAGATTACCCAGCTTGGACATGTCAAAGTTAGTTCACACTTCTCTTTGAATTTCTTTTCTGAGGGAATTCCTAAAACCGGGCAAAATTGGTCTACATATATAATTTTTTTTTGAAGTTTCCGAGATATATATTTTCCCTCTTTGGTACCAAAATTGGTTTACATATATAATTTCTTTGGAAGTTTCTGAGATATATATTTTCCCTTTTTGGTACCAAAATTGGTCTACATATATAATTTTTTCTGAAGTTCCTGAGATATATATTTTCCCTCTTTGGTAGCGTTTTGAACCTGTGGTCTCACCTTTTGAAAGAGGAAACGTAACTCAAAGCGATCCCCCTACCATCCTACATACAGAAAAAAAATACAATGAGGCAAATAACTAAGTCTAAATTCAAATTTATTATATTCCAAATTGAACAGGACCTGGCAAACGCTTTTATCAAGGTTCTTGGCAATCCAAAGGCAAGCAAGCAAGTTTTCAACATCTCCGGCTCAAAGTATGTCACATTTGATGGCCTAGCAAAAGCTTGTGCGAAGGTACCTATCATATATAAAAATTTATTTTATTGTAATAATAATTTAATATAATTGCTGGAAAATAATAACTACAGGAAAATAAAGGAAGGCACACTTCTTCTTTTTTTTTTTTTCCTCCCCCTAATACTGATGGCTCTCTTTCAATTTTAGGCTGCAGGATTCCCAGAGCCAGAGCTTATTCACTATAACCCAAAAGAGTTCGATTTTGGGAAGTTGAAGGCCTTCCCATTCCGTGATCAGGTAAAGTAGAAAATGGTTACGAGTTAAATTAGTGTTTTTTTTTTCTCAATATATTTTACGATTTTCCCTAATCATATTAGTATTAGCTCTTAATCAAAGTTGCTCAAAACAATTGTTTGTGCTTTGAAACAAACTTCTCCAATTTGATTAAAATAACAATATAAATATAGGTTGTCTGATTAATATTCTCTGCTTGTAATGTAGCATTTCTTTGCATCAATTGAGAAAGCCCAACTAGAGCTTGGATGGTCGCCGGAGTATGATTTGGTAGAAGGTTTGGCTGATTCATACAACCTTGATTTTGGCCGCGGGACATACCGCAAGGAAGCCGACTTCAGAACAGATGACATGATCCTTGAAAAGAAGAAGTCCCTCGTTCTCACATAAACACTTTCTGATCGTGTTTTTTATTTTTCACTTCAGAAATGTAATGATTGAATTATATTTGATGTAAAGGTTTTTACTTACTTTTGCCTTTCATCTAAGAAATTTTAAAATATAAAAATTTGTTCACTCTTCTATTGCTATTCCTTTACAAGAAAGTAGAGAAATTAATCAATCTATATAAAAAAACCTACATATAATAAAAAGTCAGAAAAGATTACCATTTTGATATTGAACTTGGTGTTTCGACATTTTTATTCGTACAACTTGATTGTCAGAGGTTACAGTTCATTTTAGGAATTGTAATCAGCGTGGAACATTGTCCAAATTTTACTCGAGTAAACAACTTATAAAAATAAAATTGCGAAAAAAAAAACTCATTTCAGGTTTTAAAAATTGTATAATAACAACTTTTTACTTCCTTATTGTTTTGATATTCACTTTTCTAAAATTATTTTGAAAAACATTTAGGTCAATGTTACATGTAACTGCAGTAATATTAAGCGATAAAATTCGCAGTTTAATCTTGAGCACAGTTCCAACCTAATTTAATTTCGTGTGTAGATCAATCTTATAGACATTGTTTAATATTTGTCTATATATGTAGCACGATATGGCACGATGTAATGTTACATATTATTTTCAATTTAGTTTTTGTTAAAATGTCAGTGTCGGTATTACAATAGAGACACTGGCGGATCCAAGTGAGATCCGGACCAATGTTTTGAAAACTGGACCGGTCAACGAACCGGTAAATTTGTTGGTTCGATGGTTCCACCGGTAGAATTAGTAAAGAGAACCGGATGCCTCATAATAATGGTATGATATTTAAATAATAAATGCTTTCATAATCACATATAAGCTTAGTGGTCAAGTCTTTGTCCACCGGGTTCGAACCCTACTTCCAACAATTTTGGTAGAAATTATTGAAACTAGAATTTAATGCACACGAAATTCAGCTGCCTAACTTGCCTTTGTAGTTTAATGGAATTAATTACAAGCTTATCACCGAAAAATTAATTAGAAACAATAAATTGCTAGTTTGACCAAATCTCTAAAATTTAATGCAACAAAATTTTATTTCTGCCGTGTAATTTTTCAAATGGCAATAACTATAAAATTTGGTTTTGAAAAGGAAAATTTCATGGCAAGTACTAAAGTTTCATTAAGTAAAAAATTTAAATATTCTTTGTTCAGGATTATGTATAAAAATTTGGTACAGTGAGCTCACAAATATCATTAAGTTCTACCAAGGTTCAAGTCCTAGACCTATCTCACAGAAAGTTTTTACAAACACGGATGAAGTAATTTCTTATGAATCGGTCAAAACAAAAAAAATAATTTAAAAATGCCTAAACCGCCTGGATCGATTCACCAATTTATGTAAACCAAACTGAACCGGCTGGTTTTTATTGGTTCAAAAAAGGCATTTTTTGGATCAGTTTGGACTGGATTGGTGTCGGTTCGCAGTTGAACTAGTCAAACCGGCTAGTCTGGTCCAATTTTTAAAACAATGATCAGGACTAGGTACTTAATTCCTTAACCAGTTCTGTGGCCATAGTTAATTTTTCATTAGATAACAATTTTGATATAATATACTTATGACTCAAAAAATTTTAGAACAATATTGTACTCTATAAAATTTTCTCACTCCGATTTTTAGACAGATAGGATATTATTCTGAAAGTTTCTATTTACATAGGGTGTGTTTGATTGTACTAAAAATAGAGAAAATGGAAGAAGAAAGAGAGAAAGAAAGCCATATTTCTTAATATCTTGTGTTTATAGAAAGAGAAAATAGAAGAAAATTTGTTTTATACCTTATAATATTTTCATATTTAATTAAGCCATTTTCTTATACCTTGGATTATTTCGTGTTTGATTTAGCCATTTTTTCACTTTTTCTTTTCCTATTTCCTATTATTTTCTTTATTTTTGAACAATAAAACACACCCGCAACAATTAAAGATGTTCCAGATAGAGTCAATGCCTCAATGGACCTGGCCTTTTTAAATTAATAAAAATAAAAAGGGTCCCATATATAACCTAAGAAAAGAACACTTTGCTCCAGCGCCTGTTCTTGTGTTCTCCCAAAGCAATAATACATACTTACTGAAGGTGGGTCCTACTAACTGTCTCTAACGGTCTATAACTTAACCTCTGCACCATGTGCTCTTATGCTTCGGAATCGAAGGCATATTCCCAGATCACATCGAATTATCAACAGGAGAACCTCTCTCCCCGCTCTCCTATTTTTTCTGTGATAAACCTCTCTCTCTCTCTCTCTCTCTCACAGTACTTCTCTATCATTGCCTCCTCGAATGCTTTTCTAGTTTAAGCGACACTGCGACAGTAACGGTATGCTCTCTTTGCTCTTTCTTTCTTCTTTTCCGAGATATCGTTATTCTATCCTTTCAATTTCTACAATAAAACTTGAAGTTTGTCAATTTAAGCTTTTTAGAGATCTAATAGGATAATAGCAACCTCCATCACTTGTTTCATCACCCTTTGTACTGTATTTGATCTAATTTTTTGTGTACTTTATGAACTTTTTGAAATAAAATTTTCAATATGCTAATTTTTCAGGCAAATTCAAATTTGGTGCTAGTATAATACTAGAAACATGGCGCATTTGCTTTCCACCCACTGTAACATTACCCTTTCTAAGACCACCAAGACCAACAACTTCAAGAACCAAAATTGTTTTTCAGCAGTCACCTTCCAAAATCCTAAACCCTCCCATTTAACCCTAAAATCACATCTTAAACCTCATCTAAAGAAACCATTTACTGCCCTTGCGACGTCCACCATCGGCCAGGATATCACCTCCAAAACCCATGAAAACTCAAATGATCAGTTTTTAAGCCCTAAAAACAAGAAGGTGATGGTGATTGGTGGGGATGGGTATTGTGGGTGGGCCACGGCTTTGCACCTGTCGAAAAAGGGTTATGAGGTGGCAGTGGTTGATAGCCTGGTGCGCCGCCTTTTTGACCATCAGTTGGGTCTTGAATCTCTTACCCCCATTGTCTCCATTCAAAACAGAATCAAAAGGTGGAAGCAACTGACTGGCAAAACTATCTCTCTTTATGTTGGAGATATATGTGATTTCGAGTTTCTGGCTGAGTCTTTCAAGTCATTTGAGCCTGATGCTGTGGTACACTTTGGGGAGCAGCGCTCAGCACCATATTCCATGATTGACCGTTCTAGAGCGGTATGTAAAGCGTCTTATTAGAACTTCAAATATCCAATTTTAGTGGGTTTAGCAAATAATATCTTGAACTTATCACATGTGCTGAAGGCAGCCGAAATTTTCAAACGAGATTTGCAAATAAAGGCAATTATTTGACTGCATAAGAGAGATGCTGAAAAGTATTGTCAAAAGGTATCCCAGCAGCATTTTGAAATCATTAATATGCCCAGTGGTTTGGCTCTATTCCTCCAACCAAGTGGTCCTTGGTTCAATCCACGGAGAGAGCATTTATTTTCAAATTTCTTATAACAAAATTGAGGGTTGGTTTCCAAAAAGAAAAGAAATCATTAATATGGCATTAAAGTTTTCAAAAGATGAAAAAGAAAAAAGGCTACTGGAGATGTAGACTCAAAAGCATTTGACAATTGCTGTTTCAAGAGCCATATTTCACCATTTCAAATGCAAAAATTTTAATGTTGAAAGAAGTTTGAAGAAAAAAAGTACAAAAATAAGTGCAATGAAGTTCTAATATTTTAAATTCAACAGGTATTTACGCAACAGAACAACGTGATTGGTACACTCAATGTGCTATTCGCAATAAAGGAGTTCCGTGAAGAGTGCCACCTTGTGAAGCTCGGTACCATGGGGGAGTATGGTACTCCAAACATAGACATTGAAGAAGGATATATCACGATAACACACAATGGCCGTACCGACACTTTGCCGTACCCAAAACAAGCTGGCTCTTTCTACCATCTAAGTAAGGTGCACGATTCACACAATATAGCATTTACATGCCGGGCATGGGGACTTAGGGCAACAGATTTGAACCAAGGGGTTGTTTATGGGTTACGTACCGATGAGACGGAGATGCATGAGGAATTGTGCAATAGGTTTGACTATGATGGCGTTTTCGGTACAGCCCTTAATCGCTTTTGTGTCCAAGCAGCTGTGGGGCATCCACTTACTGTGTATGGGAAAGGCGGTCAGGTATGTATTTCTTATACTATCAAATGTGAGCTTTTGAGAAGACCTATTTTCTGTTCAGATGGAATTACTGAAAAAAGTTTTGGAAGCTAGTTGAGCATCATCTTTCAATGTAGTCTTAAATTCAATGCAATTTGCCACCATTAACATCTAGTAATTCAAATGAATCAGCCGAAAAAAGCTAAATGAGCTTAAAGTATTCATTGAAGCGTTACTTGAAATAAGTAGGCAGTAAAACAGCAAGGTTAATTTTTTTTTTTCTGAAAAGAGGTGGGAGCGCCACCCTTTGTCACATTTCTTGCAAAATGAAACAAGGTTCAGAAAAAGAAAAGAAAACCAGATCAATTGTCATCAGGAGCCTACCTCCAAAAAATGAAAATCCATATCACTGTAGAGATCTAAACCAACAATCTCAGCAAGGGCCAGAATAAGTTCCCCATAAAATCAAAGGACCCCATTACCCCATTATTACATCCTTCAACACATATAGAAAAAATTCAATATTTACAACACAGATTAAGCATATCAACCAATAGTTCACTGGAATGCAAATTCTGCATCAACTATTAACTCCTACCTCTATCAAGCCACTGAGATAGCCATTAAGGAATTAGTCATCCTCTCTACCGCCTCTTGGAGCGACGGCGCCATAGGTACCATCTGAAGGGGGATGATGTCCCAATCTATAGGTAGACATTGATCTATCTTCTCCTTCTCACAGTCCTTCCAAATATCTAGCCAATATGTCACCAAATGCACAATTATTAATAAAGTTTGTCTCATTGTTTTGATTGGAATATTGTTAGAAAATATGATTGTTTCTCACTTTCCAAATACACCAACATAAAGCACTGAATACAGTTAGAAAGGCATATCTATCTTTATTAATTGCAGTAATGATGTGAGTGTCTGGGTGAGCAGATGATCTTAGGTTATGATTGTGGGTAGAGGGTTGACGATTAGAGTCGTTCGCTCGGCGAGTTCCTTTCCTCGCCGTGGTTCTAACCTAATAGATACAAAAGAGAGAGACTTGGAGAAGAAGACTAATTCTTTATTTCTTTTCTGTCTTTTCTATTACGTAAGGATCAGTAATATAGTTGTTGCCTAACCATCAATCTAATCTCTCTTGATACATTTCCTAATTCAACAAACCTAAACCTGGAAATAATATAATATGGAAATAAATAAAGATAGCCTAAATCTATTATTTTCTTGTATCTATATCAAGTAAAGCTGTATATTAGCCATTCAAATTTTCTATCGTGTCCATTCATTTTGCATTTGGCCTTGAATCGAGGCATTAAGCACTAGTTGGGTCTCAATTTTTGCCTCTGAATTTGGTTTCAGCTGTGAACGAATCTTAACTCGGTCTCAATTTTCCCTGACTTATGCTATTGAACTAATCACCATGAATATATGTAATTAAAAACAAAATGCAAAAGTTGCAGTTAAACCTGGTGTTGCTATCCCTTTTCCTGAAAGAAAGGAGTTCCAGCACTCCATTAGTTAAAACCTATAACTGTAATCTTATTGTCTTATTTATATCAGATGAAACGATATTGAACTCACCAAAGACAGTAATTCAGAACATGTTATTGTAATTATTCTGAATTTTAATGTTGGTTCAATACTCTTGTTGTAGTGTTTTTCCACATGAATTATTTGGTTTCTTGAATACTTAGAACTTTTCAATTCTTTCAGACTAGAGGATACCTAGATATAAGAGACACGGTACAATGTGTTGAGCTCGCAATAGCCAATCCGGCCAACCCAGGAGAATTTAGGGTTTTTAATCAGTTCACCGAACAATTCTCTGTTAATGACCTTGCCAAACTAGTCACAAAGGCTGGTGAGAAACTAGGCTTAGAGGTGAAGGCAGTGTCAGTCCCAAACCCAAGAGTAGAAGCAGAGGAACACTACTACAACGCAAAGCACACCAAATTGATTGAGCTCGGGCTCATACCCCACCTGCTTTCTGATTCACTGCTCGATTCTGTTTTGAATTTTGCCATCAAATACAAGGACAGAGTTGACACAGCCCAGATCATGCCTAGTGTTTCATGGAAGAAGATAGGCGTGAAACCAAAAACTGTTTCTGTTTGAGGTTTGGATTGCTTTTATTATTATTGTTTACTAATAAGATAATATATAATGTCAATCAGTGTAGTTGGCGTTATAGGTGCCCATGATAGTTGTAGCTTTTTTTTTTGTTTCAATTCTAGTTAGTATTGTTTTTTTTTTTTTTTTTTGTCATAGGTTGGACTTATATGAAATTTTTGTACTGTACGTTTCATTGAACAGTATTTTATGACTATTGTCTTATATTTTATTGTGAGTTATTGTTTTCTTTTTGTTGATTTTCATGTGGAACTTGATTTGAACTTCAGATTAGACTAGGTGGACATGCTGAATAACCAGTACTAAGAATAAAACAACTACTTGTAGTAGTGCACGCCGCCTCTTTTACCTCATATATTTGACTGCTGCAACAAAGAACATCTTCTTGGTATCATGGAAGCATAGTTGATTGAGTTCTGAATGACGGGTTACGTTTTTGTTTGGTTCTTTGGTAATTGCAAGAAGGATTCTCTACGCTGGAAGACAAGCAACATAAGGCGTTCCTCACATCAGATTATAATATAATGTTCCTCGGGATATTTTTATTTACCTCAAGTCAATACATGATATTTTTTGTTTCGATGGCAATACATGATATTTTTTGTTTCGATGGTTTGTTTTATATCTTAGATAACGTTAAGAAAAACTGGGTTGTCATTTTTCCATCTTTGTCGATTTCAGTACCTGTGACATCTGCTTTATCTGATACTACTGCGGATATACCAGAACTCGGAAAACTGCTTCATTTTTCCATCTTTTTTTTTTTTTTGGTGTGTGTGTGTGTGTGTGTGTTTATTTCCTTGCCTGTGATTTCTGTCCATCTGTGCGCTGAGACAGTCCGTGTATCTTCTCAGCTCACTTTAGAAAGCATTTGACCCTAGAGAAAGAGTTTCGAAGCATACTTTGACAAAAGAGAGAATAGAAAGAAGCACGTGCAATACACAAGCAGATATGTAATGGCATCCCCATATTAAACAAATAACAAGAATGCCAGTCTGAGTTACAGCAGATATGTCACTGTAATACTTTAACAAAATCAATTTCAAAATATATATTCTAGAGGTAACAATACGTTTAAGGTAAAACACCAAAAAAAATAAATGAAGAAAGGAAAAGGCCCGTCCCTAATCTTTCTCCGGACTCCAAGCAGCTAATTCCACTTAAGACTGCAAAGAAACAAAAAGATTGTAACTTAAACAGATGCAACAAAGTTCATGCATACTGCACACCAACATTAACATAGACAGATTCACTAACCTTGCTTGCGATATTGCTGGAGAGCCAGTCCAGGCCTTCGTACAAACCCTCTCCAGTGGTGGCACATGTGCTCTGGATATACCTGTTGTAACATGATAAACCAATTACATCACGACAAGATTCTATATGTCAAGTCATCGGTTGCCTGGTGGAAATTTATATATTTTTTTTACCGTATGGCCCAGTACAAACTACCAACCAAACACCTGGATACAGAAAACTAAGGGGTCATATTTGTGGTTTTTGGTCATGTAAGCCCTCAAGAGTTGGGTTCTGGCCACGGAAATGGCTCACAAAAAAATTATAATAATTAAATCTTGCGTGTGTGTGTGTGTGAGAGAGAGAGAGAGAGACAGTACCAGTGGCGCTGACGGAGGGAGTGAAGGCCAAGCTTGTCAGTGATCTCAGCAGCATTCATTGCATTTGGCAGATCTTGTTTGTTTGCAAACACCAACAGCACTGCATCTCTCAGCTCATCCTAAAAATAGCCACACATGTTCATTTATAAGCAAAATGGTAAAAGAAAAGGATTTCTAACATCAAATTATGAAAAAAGTCTTGTACTCAATAGTTAGAAAAATGTTCTAAAATGTCAAAAAAAAAAAAAAAAAAATCATACATCAGTGTACAGTTACCCACAACAACAATCCTGTGGTTTCCAGCACACCAATGAAAGGGCCAAAAGAAACTCATCTTCCATAATAAATGTTAGCAAAGTATGATTCCAAATGCATCTACTGATCTACATATATATTTCTGAATAAAAAGCTCGTCATCCAATTAAATTGGTGTGTGCTTTAACAGAAAATTCCAACAGATTATTATTATTGTAATTTTTTTGTCAAAGATGTAACAATGGACACGACTGCAATTTTAAAATCAGCAGGTAGTTTCAACATAAGAAGAGAACAAATAGCAAGGGGCTCTGGCAGTATACCTCATTGAGCATGCGATGGAGCTCATCTCTAGCTTCAACAACACGGTCGCGGTCATTGCTATCAACCACAAAGATGAGACCTTGTGTGTTCTGGAAATAGTGCCTCCACAAAGGACGGATCTGTTCAATTTCACGTTATCATTAGTATCAGAAAATATGCAATATTAAGAAGACTCAGAAGGACATCCCTTCAGTAAAAACTAGACAAGGAAACATATTAACAATAAAAAAAAAGATCCATAAATACCTTGTCCTGACCCCCAACATCCCACACCGTGAAACTGATGTTCTTATACTCCACTGTCTCCACATTAAAACCTAATTTTGTTGCAAAAAGAAACAATTAGAAGACAAAGTTAAGTTATCAAAACAATGTTGCCCTCAAAAAAAGTTATCAAAACAATGCAAAGCAATAATAAAATAGGATCCTAACCAAGATTTATCTTTTCCTTCTCCTCAAAAAAGGGGAATGAAAAGCATATCAATACAAAGAAAATAGTGGAATGGTGGTACAACAAGAGGTTTGGTTCTAACATAAATGGTAAATCTTAAACTGAGGCTATAGTTCTGCAATTACTCAATGTTAGAACCTTCCCTAATGGCAAATATCGAATATTTAGTAATTGCAGACCAAATAGATTAACTAACACCAAATAAGAAGGCAAAAAAGTAACACATACCAATTGTTGGTATGGTGGTGACGATCTCGCCGAGCTTGAGCTTGTACAGGATGGTGGTCTTACCAGCTGCATCAAGACCCACCATCAGAATTCTCATCTCCTTCTTAGCAAAAAGCCGACTAAATAGCTTTGTGAAAGTCAGCCCCATTTTTGCACCTGTTAACATACAGACTCAAAATAATCAGAAATCACAACAAAAGATGATCTCAACTAGCAAAATTTAATAACATATGAGCCATAGGTTCATTACGAAATTATAACTAGACCAACAAAAGGATGCAAGGAAGAAAATCATGGCATTCTTTATCTCAAAGAAAAACAAAAAAGAATTTGGAGATCAATCAGGTAATCTGAGGTTGCAAGAAAAAAAGCTTAAATGATCAACAGATTTGATCATCTCGAATTGACCCAGAAGCCATTTGAAAAGAATTACTCTAGGAAGATCGATACAACAATTCCAACCTCAATTATTGATTCATAACCTAAAAGAAATTAAAGCATAACCCAGCAAAAAAGAAAATAAATAGGTATTTGAGCATTTCATAGAACAAATTACCGAAATAGAATTGGTATAATTGTTCCAAAGCTAGGTCAAAAATATATAACGAAACTCAGGATGGTTTATCGGTGATTACCTGGAGAGAAGTACTAGATCGGATCTCGATCGCGAGAGAGAGAGAGAGAGAATTCGTAGCGGGGGGTTGACTGATATAGGATTTTAGGATGTGCTATTAAATGACACGAAGCCAGCGCTGCGGTTCTTCAGATTACTATTCTCTCCATTCCTTAAACTGGAGACATCCATTATGTACATTAATGTAACTACAATGATACGTGAGGTTATACTAAACTGGTTTTTGTATTTTTTTTTTTTTTGACAATACTACATAATTAATTAATTAATAATATTCAATGCAAAGCCATTTAACAAGAAATTTCACTTAATGTATTTACCTTTCGGCGTATTATTTATTAGGGTGATGTAAAGGTTTTTGTTTTTTCATGTGTAACTTAATGATTAATTATTTCAACATTGTTTTATTCAGCAGTTAAATACTCTTAAAGTGTTATGTTGTTAATAATTAAAAAACAAATTTTGATACTAAAGATGAATCATGATCCTATTTAAAATTACAATTTGTTTGACTAGTATATCGCTTGAAAACTCTCGATGAAGTTCGACGCTTGGAGGTTTGAACACAGTCTACAAAGTCCTAAATTTGTACCCGTAACTATGTTCTTAATTAAACTTGCTAGCTGATAGCTGTTATCAAGTATTTCAAAAAACTATGTTCTTAATTTTGACTCGTGAGGAATGAATGGACTCTGAAAATTCTCTACTTTTTTCCCTCTTGGAGCAAAGATCGAATAATCGGAATAGAGAAAGCTTGCGGGTCAATGGTGAATTTCTAACACGTTATTGTATAATAAAGACTAAAGAGAGGACCGAATATCTTTTGGGTCCACAAAATTGCACCTTAGAAGAATCACAATTCGCATGTATACCCTTTCTCTACGGTTCCCATCAATGTTTTTAATATCCTACCGGCCATCAAACCGGTGAGGAAGGCGGTATGCGGTTTTACCGGTTTATGCCGTTAAGTGCCGGTAAGTACCGGTGAATACTGATTTAATAGATATATTTATTTTACAAACACCGTGCACAAATGAATCCGCTTGGCCTCGTGGATAAAGGTGCTGGTTGCCACCCTATATGTGTAGAGTTCGATTCCCCCAACACTCAACAAGTACTTTGTGCTTTTGGGTGTCAATTTCATTTGGCCTCGTTTCAGAAATTGACACCCAAAAGCTTGTTCTGGGTTTTGTATTTATTTTAAATTGACACCCAAAGACAGAAAAAGGGAGAAGGGAGAAAAAACGGAAACGTTCGAAACGGCATGAAATTGACACCCAAAAGCTTGGCCTCGTTTCCGTTTTTTCTGAAACTACAAACATTACGGATTACATTTATAATAGAAGAAACAAATATACTTAATTAATTATAAACTTCATTTTCATTTTCATTAAAACTTTGATTGTTCTTCTGTGGTTTACTTGAGGTTTTGTATGTTGCAAATAAGGGAGAAGGGAGGTCAGATGCATAGTTTTGAATAGGTCTAACTTTTGCGTTTTTTGATTCATGTTTGTAATAAGTGGGATGCTTGGTGTACCGGTACTGGTAACAGTATATCATGGCCAGGGCGGTTACTTTTTTTTTTTTTGTTTAACTAGTTTGTAACTATGTTAGTTCAATTTCTTGTATATCATCTATGATTTTGATGTAGTGTAACTGTGCAAGTTCAATTTGTTATTGAAATTTTGAACTTCAAAGCAACAGAACAAGAATTCAATTTAATTGTGTGTAAGTTCAAAGCAAGCAAGGTCATTTTAACGTTAGTTTCCGTTTTTCCGTTAATTAAGACGGAACATTAAACGAAAATTTTTTCATTTACGTTTAATTTACGGAACATAAACGAAAATCATAGTTCTTTCGTGTATAACAACGGAACGGAAACGTAAATGCTCATTTCCGTGTCCGTTTTACACGTTTGACAGCCCTACCCACGTGGGTGTAGGCTCCAACTTTATTCATAAAAAACAAGTTTTCTTGGTTTGCGTGAGTGGAATTCCAGTCGATAATGTGGGAAAGAGAAACCGGATATTGAAATTTTCCGATATTTCTGATATTTGACCGGTATCTTCCGGCACAGAGAGAGAACGGTTTTATGTCAATTTCATGCCGAATCAGGATCCGGAAGCCGGTATTACCGGAAATTTCCGGTATCCGGTCCGGTATTGAAAACACTGGTTCCCATCCAACCTTTATATTAGACTAAATCCCTTTGGCGTACTATAGTTAACCATGATATGAATATGCTGGACCTTTTTTGAGATATGTTGCGTATTACTTTTTTTTTTTTTTTTTGCATTATGTTTTTATTCTAGGGATAGATATACTTGCAACAAGTTTGGCTTTACATCATGGTAATATTTTTTTTTTATCACAGTTTCAAATTACAAAAGTCATTGATCTTGCTTCATGCCACAAATAAAACAAGTCTAAACGATCCTCTGGATATAAGTTTGTAATAACTTTAGAAAGACCCTACGTACGAAGGCCTAGAAAACTTTCTAGTCGAGAACTTTCAACAATTTTAAATAGGTACCCCGCTGCCTGATCGTACCAAAACGCTACACAAAGGCCTAGAAAAAGTCAGCGAGCCGTAAAAGTTGAACAAAACTATTCAAGTATTCTGCATATATATACTGTAATTACCAAAGTTCACAATAAGGTGAAAAGGGTTTATTGTACAGCCCAGTCTGATAGAAACTCTTGCGCGAAGCAATAAATCAGTAAATCACTAGGCAGTAGTAACACTAAACATAAGATAGTTGTGAATAGTAAACACTATACCAGACGATAGTTATGCAGTGAAACAACTCTAGGAGTTTTGCGTTTAATTCTTCATCATCCACATACAAAGAACTAAAATACATAGAAAACAATAAAAGCCGTGATTGTTGGTTCAAAGGGGTTCATGCACAGATAGCCAAATCCATGAGATTGTATCCTCCTAATAAAACCCTACATACACCATACACTGCTACACAAGGTACATAAAAGCTACAACCTAGTATTACACAATTTATGGTAGATAGCTCCTTATAGCCCTAGAAAAGGGCACTGCTTCCTCGCATGCTCCGGCACCAGCTTCACCACAATATCCATTGGGACACCTTTCAACTCTGTTATAAGGATAAATAGAAACAATAAAAAATAATGATACAGACATTAGGCATCAACTGCGAATCATGTGACACAAAAAAAAGAAAAGGAAATGCTGTTGCCTTAGCATTTCGGCTTTTTATACACACTTGAACAGTTTATGGCCATCAGTGTCAACTTTACATAGGTTAGCACTTTCTATCTCTTTTCCAAATGATTACTTCAAAATAGGAAATGTTCATAATTAGCTTCTTGAATTTCGTGAGCTTATAGTAAAATGATGTACAAACTACAAACCATGGGGCTTGAAGTTGAAAAGTGGAGGCAGGAACCGGCCACTAGGAAGGCGAGTATTTGGGTCCCTAAGCTCATCAAAGAATGGGTGGATTAATGCATCCAACTGGAAAAGAACAAAACAAATGAAGTGTCACTTGCTGAGTAAACAGAAATCAATTTATTAATTTGCCACTTAATTCAATTATACTTACAGCACTGCAGCGTAGGTTGGGTGAGTACTGAAGAAGCCTAGAGACGAGATCCACCGCCTCAGGTGGCATTCTTTTGTGGAAAACCTGAGTAAACAGGGTAAAACACAAAAGCAATCTTACCTCCAGCCATGTCTCGTTAAACTCAGACTTTCTGTTTAGACCATTTAACTTTCTCTTCTGTTAGTTATCGAAAAAAAAAACTTTCTCTTCTGTTTTGTCTTACTAAGTTTTCTGATTGGATTCTACCAAAATATGTGCGACATTTCGAACAATGCAAGTAATAGCCAGTAATGTCTGGGAGAGAGGATCCAGACTGACGAATCAGTTTAATGAAAAGTTTCTTTAGATTACCTTATGCCAAGGATGGGCTTTGATTTGTGGGAACTTGAACTCAGTGTAATTTGGATTCATGCACTTTATTTCCTCTCTAGTTGGCGTACCAAGGATCTGCATTTTTTTCAGATACCAATCGTCTATTAGAAATGAGGTATAAACACAAGAAGAATAAGAACTGGAATCTAAAGATAATGACCTTGATTATCTCGACAAGCTGATCCACGCCACTCTCACCAGGAAATAATGGCTGCAAAAAAATTGAATCATAAAAACAAAATTAAAGTCAACTAATTTTTGTTTACCAACTTTTGTGATGCATTAATCATTCTACACAATTTAAGGCCAAGGACTTCCAGCCTGTACTACAAACCAGTACAAGCCTTACCAGCAATGACTTGGGGTCTGCTCCAGAATCAAAAGTCTAGAATGAAGGGAGGGGGGAAGGAAGGAGCAAGGGGGGATCCCACAAACAAGGAGTGCTTTGTTATGTGTAAGCAATTAATCATGGATTGGGCAATCCCCTCCCCTCATGTTTCTGAAGCAAGCCCTAGCTGCTACCTCATGTACCACTGATCCATCAACACTTGATGTGTATTGAGTTTAGTGAAAGGTATACCTGGCCTAGCAAAAGCTCAGCAAGAACACAACCAGCTGACCATATATCAATAGCAGTTGTATATTCAGTCGCACCAAAGATGAGCTCAGGAGCTCTGTAGTACCTTGAACATATGTAAGAGATGTTTGGTTCTCCTTTTACCTAATTTACCAAGGATAATTAATTAATTACAAGAGCTGGAAATGGGGAAGGAAGAGTAAAAGAGAATCGGCGCATGAATGATAAATGATTACATACCAAAACCTTTGCGCTTCCAAAGTCAATTAGTTTCAGCTGGTGTGTGTGTGGGTTTACCTAATTAACAAAAACAAAATAGATTTAAACAATTATCCACACATGAACTCATCAATGGTATTGTCTGAAACTTACATTTATTCTTTTCATTTAAAGATAAAGAATGATCATTTTATGGTCATGGTGTCAGTCATATTCTTCGACAAATAAATTCAGAATAATATAACAAAGAAAAAGTAAATAAAAAGAATGTTGAAAGAACATCTTCTATATATGTTTTCTTTGAATCACACATAAAATATATTACTTTCTTTTGTTTCATTTAATTTTGTTTAGATTGTCAAGAAGTACCAAATCACTACAATAAACATTTAAAATAGAAAACTAATATCACAAAAAGAGAGACAGAAAACTACCAAAAGGTTTTGAGGTTTGATGTCTCTATGGCAGACCCCGATACAGTTGTGGATGTAAGCCAGTGCTCTACAAATCTGGTTACCAAACCAACATAATTAGCGTAACATGAAAGGAGCAATATCAATTCAACAAACAAATATTAAATATTTCAACTTCCATACAAAAGAATATGCACGTTCAAAATTAAAACTGCATGCAAAAAATAGCAATTGTACAATAACACATTCATTAAGTTATATTACACACACAATTGATTGTTAAATTATTCTTAGTTAAAAAGGATTGTACAAATTGAGGATCAATAAAGTTTTAATTGCAGGACTGAGGATAATAGTGAGCTTTGTGTCATAATTAAGACCCCATTGCATATAGCAGGTAGGTTCAGGCTTAATTTGGTTCTATCATTCTTCATGTATCTACACCTGATGTAGATTTGGTATATAATTCAGCCTAAAATGTATAACACAGTTGATGGTCATTTGGTCCGAGTTTGGTCTTTTTGCATAATAAAAGTATATGTGATATAATAATCCACACAACACAAGTCCTAGTTTGGTAAAATACCTGATACATGTATAATTTTACATAGATCAATGGCATTCGCTGGCCCATCTTGTTGTAGTGCTTGATCACACGATAAACAGTCTCTGGCACATACTCAAGTACCAGGTTGAGGTATAGATCCTCTTTCTCGGTTGTGGAGAAGAAACAGTGTTTAAGTGTCACCACATTAGGGTGATCAAGCAGTCGCATTATTTGCAGCTCCCTGTTCTTGTATCGCTTGTCTTGAAGCACCTTTTTAATTGCTACTGTTTCTCCCGTCTCAAGGCACCTTGCCTAATTGGGAAAACAAAATGGTAAGTATCAGGGCTCAATACTTGTGCATGCTTTGGACAGATGATGTCAAATTGGTGCTCCTAAACCAAGACATTGCCAAAGTACATACAAAAAAAATACCCACAGGGAACTATAATGTGCCAATAAATACTCAATAGGAAGGAAATCCACACCATCAGAGTAATTATTTTTCCAATCAAAAACAGTATCAAATGCGGTGACATAGTGGCAATGCCATCAATGCAATTACTGTTCAGTGTTTATTGAATATATGATTGCATTAAAGGTTCCCAAGTCCACAGAGGTAAATGAAGTACCATAATCAATGCAAAAACAACAAAACTTAAAATAAATGGTGAGAATAAATTCTAGTACTTCTAATTCTGGCAGTACAAGATTGCAGTGGATTTGAATAACAGAAGAACTAACCTGAAACACTATTCCAAATGATCCGTGTCCAATAACCCTCTCAGCCATATAGCTTATTGTCTATAATCAAATATAAATAAAAGAAGGATCAGAAAATATGGTTATCCTGATATTCATGCAAAAATCAGAACAAGAAAAAAACCAAATGCACATCTATTCATTGTCATGTTCTCCCACATGCAGTCAGGTCTGACGGTAGGATATGATGGTTAGTGAAAAACCAGACATGTTTAGCAGCATCTAAAATTTATTAATTGTAATCAACTTAAACTTCCTTAACTGTGTTTGTGTGAAAAGTTCACTTGTGTTCATATTTGAGTATACTTGCATAGTAACAAGGACCAACCAAAAGCAGTGACAAAAGTAAAACTGATCATTTACTAGCACAAGCTGACTAATACCCCCAGACAAGAAAAATAAGCTTACATAAGGCTCAGCACAAAATGTTTACTTCCAGGGAAACAATTTTGGGATCTATATACAAATTGTTCATGCATTGTACTTCCAACACATTCCCAAACAAATAGACCGATTAAACGAATAGACCACTTTACAAATAATTTGTGAATTGTGCACATATTATTCATGAATTTCATGAATGATACACAAATTATGCAGAATATATATATATATTTTTTGCTTGTTTACTGAAAATAACAGTTATTTAACTTATATTTGCATTATGGTAAAAAAAAAAAAAAAAACATTTGCCATTTACACCAGTATTTCAACCATATACAAATTTTAGGCCTCACCAAATTAATCCCAAAAACCAAATCTCATGCTTTGTTTCCTTGTGCTTATATTCACTTCTATTTGGTGTGGGTGTGTGTGAGGGAGAATGCATATTGAATTGTTTAGTTTAGTTAAAGCATGGTAAGAACCAGCCAAACCAAAAGGTAGTGAGGTGAACCGCTACTTTTGTATAGCAGGCTAAGTTCAAAACTTTTATAACATACAAAGTAAGAGTACACACTGAAAAAATACCTGTTTAGGCTGGCCGCCTCTACCACCAATGGTAGTGACAATTATGTGGCCGGTTTCAGTGCTATTTCCATCTACAACTGTGGCCTCCATATCCTACAAATAATAATAATAATAATCATATTTTACCCATCTGAAACTAGAGAGGGAGCGAGAGGAAGGGAGATTTAACCTTCTCATCTCTGATTTTCATCTCATTCATTTCTTCAGGCAACCTCTCAATGGCTATACTACTTCCTCCGGGATTTTTCATGCTAGTTGTAGGTGCCATACTAACTGAAGCCATTAAAGGCTCTAATTAATAGTTAAAGGGGTAAAGAAGGAGATCCAACTCAAATGCCCATCTCAAATCAATCTACTTCAAATTCTCTTGTCTGAAATCTTTCACAACAAAAAAAAACAATTACAGAAATTTCAATTTAATCCCCTATATATTTTCTAAAATTAACTATGCAAGTAAAGTACTCTTCTTTTCCCTTCCCGAAAAGTACAAACTTTAAATTGAACCAAAAAATATTGAGATAAATTCCTCTTAAGCACAAAAATCGGAGAAATCATTAATTAATAATCTATTTACAGTTAACCCACTCAATCGTACCAATAATGCTACCATTCATGGAAAATACCGATTTGGTAATAGCCTTTTAAGGAATATATGAAAGGTAATACTCAAAAGGTAGATCTAGAGATGAAAAAAGCAAATTAAGCAACGAAATTCAACAAGTTATAAAATTGGAACCAGATCCTCACCTATTCAAAAGTGTACCATCTCTTCAGGGATTAATTGATCAGCTTGATTATGCTCTTTTAGGGTTTGAGAAGAGAGAAGGGAGAGAGAAGAGGAGAAAGGGAGAGGAGAGAGAGAGAGACCTGGGACTCTGTTTTGTTTTCTTTTACTTTACTCCCTCTTATTTTATTTGGTTATTATATTATCTCGGTTCAAATTAACTAGAAGCTCATGATTTTTCATTTTCGGCAGTTTTACGAACTAGCCCTTGAATATTTGCTATTTCGTCTGATTGCATGAGTGGTTACGTCTTTTGAGGGTTCATGTATTTATTTTTTTCTGAAATTTTTTGTACATATAAGCATATTTACATTTACTTACATATTATCTTTCGCGGATGGATAATGTAATTGGATACTTTTAACTTTTATAATTATTTTAATTTTTTTGTATCTAGTGACATTCATTGTGACTCGTGAAAATACAAAAAGAAAAGTTGAGAATACCAAAATAATCTTTTGTGAAAAGAAAAAAGGACAAAAAAAAAGAAGAATCTGGTAATGCAGTCTCAACTCTCAGTATAAGCGATATATACAATAATGTGAAGTACAGAACTTGTGGGGTTCAAATGAAAAAGTTGTCTCTAACTTTCTTCAGTTAAAATTAAACCAGAAATATTTAAATGTGAACTAACCTAAAAGAAAATCACGCGCCATAATTACGACAATTTACTAAAAGTGATCCCTCTCAGTTACTTTCTTTCTACAAGCGGAGAAACATCATCTATGGGACTATGACACTGCCGAGTGTCCTCACGTACAATGTCGTAGAAATTAAGCTTGTCTAGAAAAACATAATTTGTTTATTATATGTAGTTGGATTTGTAAAAATTCGTGTCAGTAGCGAAGACTGATGAGTGGTCGATAACGACCAGCCAAGCCTCTTTCAACGAACGCTCTGTGTTTGTCCTCATCCACACTTCACTGCGTCTTCAACGATCACCGTCGATTGACTAGATCGGATAAATCTCGACCGTAGATCCACCATTGGCTGTCGCCTCTCGAGAAATTCTCTGGAAACACATTGTTGTTGTCTCCTTCCGCATTTAATAACCGGATCTGTTTCGGGGTCCCATCGTCTCCATTTATATAAATGGATGTGTCCAGTTTGAGTCCTTTACACCGAAGTTGTTGTAGTCGACAGGAAGTCAAGACGCATCTGGGCCGTTGGTACCATCTCCATACGATGAAAGCGATAGGTACTGAGTTTTCTAATTGTGTTACAGGATTTGCATCAGACGTTTGCCCCTAACAACCAGAAATTTCTCTATCTCACTAATTCTGCTGTTTGATTGTGTTTTTTTATTTTTTTATTTTTATCCAACATATGGTAATCTGGTGTGTCACTGTGTCACGTTTATCATCAGTAATTTTCAGAAGAAAAATGTGTTACATATCCAACATGATGACGACTGATTGGAAATGATTATGACCTGAAATAATAAGCTAGTAAATATCCTTTTTTTAATAATAGTAAATATCTTTTCAATTTTGTGTTGAGTATATGGTCCCATCACTACATGGTGGGAGCAGTTCAACTTAGAAAGGGCATTTGAAAATAATTATTGGGTTTGAAAATGCCACGTAACATGAATCAACATAGAAAAACGATTATGAAGCATTCGCTTTGAGATTATGTTTGTAGAAGAGTAAAAGTACCCAGAATTTAATGAGTTCAGAACAAATAATGCTGAACTTATATTCGTGTGTGCATTTTAGTAAATAACTAAGAGAGAGTTTAATATGCACTATGATGCATAGGACATTCTATGCATCGCGACCTTTTTCATCGAAATTTTTTTAAAATTGACAAATCTAATTTAACCACCTAATCTACATATTGAAATCTCCTAAAAAAATTTATAATTTTTGAAATTTTATTACATTTTTTTTTAAAATCCTATCATTTTTAGAATATTCTAAATAGTAGTTTGCTTCCAAAAATGACAGATTTTAAAAAAATGATAAATAGTAATAAATTTTAAGAAATTGTACAATTTGGTTTATTAGGAGATTTCAATATGTAGATTAGATTGGTTAAATTATTTTTCAACTTGTAAAAATACCGACTAAAAAGTCTGCAATGCATAGAAAGGCCTATGCATCATAATGCATATTAAACTTCCTCAACAACTAAATATGAATATTAAGACGAATGTTAGAGAAAGATTCTAGTGCCACCATTTTGTGATGCCACCAAATGTCACGTTTTTCTATTTTTTATTAATATTTTTAAATTCTAAAATTCAAACAATGAATTTAGATTGTTGATCTTGTTAAATTCAAATATATTTTTTAAATAATAGTAAATATCTTTTCAATTTTGTGTTGAGTACATGGTCCCATCACTACATGGTGGGAGCAGTTCAACTTAGAAAGGACATTTAAAAATAATTATCGGTTTTTAATTATCGGTTTTGAAAATGCCACGTAGCATGAATCAACGTTGAAAACGATTATGAAGCATTCGCTTTGAGATTGTGTTTGTAGAAGAATAAAAGTACCCAAACTTTAACGAACAAATAATGCTGCACTTTATTATATTAGAGTGTTCATTTCAGTAAATACTAAATACTAAATATGAATATTAAGAGTAAGATTCTAGTGCCGCTATTTTTTGGTGCCATCAAATGTCACGTATTTCTTTTTTTTATTAATATTTTTAAATTTATAAATTCAAACGCTGAATTCAGACTGTTGATCTTGTTCAATTTATCAAGCGACACATTTTCGCATAATTTTTTTTATAACATTTGCATTTCATTTAATACTCGATCAAGATGTCAAAATATGAACGAATTAGAATTAATTTGTCCTAGGTTAATAGGATTCATTAATTTTTTTTACCTCTATGTCAAGTACCAAATGAACTCGACATTTCACAAAATTTATATTGAATCGTCCTCTCTGAATGAAACAAGATCAATGATTTGGATTCTGACTTTTGACTAACACCTATTATTTTGTCGAAATCATAAAGGAATTTTATCAAAATTTAAAATATAAAATTATATTTTATGTTCTATTGTAATATAATTTTAGAATAATTTATATTTTTTTCTCATTGCAATTTCTTCTTGTGCGGCTCTCCTCACTTAGCATTAAGGAAAAAAATATATTTATTGTTGAACTAAACAATTCATTTCCGTTATTTGTCGATTTGCAAAATAACACCAAAACCCTTCTAACATCTTTTTTAAGTGAATTATAGATAAATTATGTGAAGAGATGATCAAGACAGGCGTTGAACAAGCTAAGGAGCTTTTGGAGATAAAGTTAGACTAATTAGAATGTTGAAAATAAGTTTTGTAAGTGTCTAAACTCATCTCAATCACTTTGCTGTCTTGTTGCTCAGTTTTTGGAGGTTTGCGTTATATAACGCAACATCCCATTACACAACGTGCCAGTTCCAACGAATTTCCTGAGTTGCTGCTGTGGTCCGTTGTACAACGCACCGCAGTGTTGCTTAACGCAACTCAAGAACGTTGTACAACACTACATACCGTTGTACAACGCTCTGTTTTCACTTCTCTCTTTTTTCAGAAGTGGACGTTGTATAACGCATACGTGCGTTGTACAACGTGTTAGTTCAAACTCTTTGACTCACTGGAGTTCTTTTCTCGTTTTTTATCGCAAAACTTTTATACGTTGTGTAACGCGGTAACCAAGAACGTCGTACAACGGCTCCTTGCGTTGTATAACGCTCTTGTTCCGTTCTGACCTTGTCAATGACCGTTTGAATCTTGTCGTCCTGCGTTGTACAACGCCTTCAATGCGTTGTGTAACGCCTTTGCTTCTCAAACGGCTATTTTATCCGTTGTAATCCGCTTTGTTTTATTATAACGGATAGTTGACACGTTGTATAACGCAATCCAGCGTTGTACAACGCAAAGAAGAATTTTTGACTGTATGGAGTTCTTGACGCCCTCTATATATATGAGGCCTTTTGAAACTTGAATTACTGATTGAAACCTTTGCAAAATCCCTGTCTAAGAGCTCCAAACAACTCTCCTTACTACCTTCATTATTTGAGCACATTTCTTAGAAAAATCATTGAGATTAGTTAGCATCAATCAAACCCTATGATATCTCATATTTATATATATATTTTGACCGTACTTAGCACCCAAATATTACTCAAACCATTATAATTTTCTCATGAATTGTTGTGTTTTTCTAGATTTTGGTACTGCCGTGGCATTTGATTTGTTTTGTAGGAACTTGGTGGAACGGACATAATAATTGCATAAAAAGGAGAATTTTGGAGAAGAAAAATGACTAAATGGGTCCATAGCACTGTAGAGCTCATCCTAAGCTTTCCAACGAACTTTGAATCACCTAAATCGGAGTCCGGATGAAGAAATTACGGCTTAAATACTATCGGTGCGCTGTTCTGGAATTTCGATCCGAATTGTACGGATTTCTGTCCGAAATGACTCCATTTCGGTCCGAAATGCACTTCTGGAAAGTGCGTTTTTGGTAATTTTCGAAGAAGGAAAGTGCAAACCGCCTCCCCTTTGCCCTAGCCACCTCCTGACCGCCTGGGATGACTTTATATGCACGTTTCTTCCTCCAGAAAGGCGATCCAAGCCTCCATACACCAAAATCTCACCTTTCCACCGCCATTCTCGCGCCGAAAGGCGCGGATTTTCACCATTCTTCATTGAGCACGACCTTGACAGCAACTTGGAGCGATTCTTGACACGCGACAGCGACAGAACCAATCCAACCACGACTCCATAGCCTTGCAAACAAGAGTTTAGCGGGATTATTTGGTTGTATCTCTTCTTCTCTCTTTGTTTGTATCAATGATGGAGTTTGTATCTTATATTTCTTGCATGTTAGGCTAGTTTATTATGTCTTAGGGCTAGTTAGTAGATTAGTTTAGTATTTTGTGATGACTTGATGGATTTATATTATGTTATGTGATTTATTTAGTTGTGAATTATTGTTTATGCTTAGTTTAATTGATTGTTTGCTTGAACGTTTACTTGTTAATGTCTGCAGCGTTAATAAGACACAAACTCGACCAAACCTTTAATTGATTAAGTATTTGAGGTAAGCCAATCGCTCGAAAGAGGAGGTTAGCTTTACCAGAACGACTAGTGAGGTAAATCATAGGTATAAATTTATTTGACCTAGGTTTTAAGCCTTCATCACCCTAGTTACTACTTTGCTAGATCTTTGAGCGTTTTGATTGAGAGCATCAATCTTGAGTTGTTTCTTGAATATTTAGAGGTTAGGCCGATCCACCTCGAGTGTCATTGTGACGAAGCGATTCGGTTCGAAGTTATAGACACGTTCTTTGTAGAATTGAACGGAGCGCGCCCTTTGGTGGTTGCGAAATCCCAGAGACGTACGACTAAGGCTAGCCATTCATCTAGCGGGTCGGAACTCCGTAATCATATCGCGTGTCAAATTTCTCTTTCTCTTCTCTATTTTATTTGTTTAGTTAGATATTTGTTTGTGAAAACCAATTGTTTGTATCTTTCCGCAAAATTGTCCAAATCGGTTTATTGTGTGTTTTTGTGCCTATTCACCCTAGGCCGTACTTAGGGACAATATTTGTGTTATTTATAAATTAAGACTGATGCTTCTAAATCAGATATACATTTGAAAGAACTCGGTCATCGTCATCGATTAAACGCCACGAAACCTAAAATGTTAAATTTTCAAATCGCTTGATGAACGATCGACTAATTACCAAATTGTGCCAATTTGAACATGGTATATCTAAAAAAGTTAAGCCCAAAATGTATTTGGATGTGGAGCAAATTGTTGATAAATAAGAATACGAAATGGATAATAAGGATACCAAGTATCATAAATAAATAAATATTTCAGAATAATATAATAAAAAAGGCAAAATCGGATATAAATTCTTGTAATCTTGCCTATTTGGATATAAACCCCTCTAATTCTGATTAGTTTGGACATACACCCTTTTTGTTAATTTTTAATATATTTTGAATATACAAAAATCAGATTTTTAAATTTAAGACAGAAATACCCCTCCCTGAAACTACTCTTCATTTTGAACAGGGACGCTTCAGCTTCCTGCCTTAACTCTCCTCATATGATATTTTTCCAAATTAATGATATTACCTTTTTTTTTTTCTCAAATTTCTAAGGAAAATTTTCTCCAGTCATATTCTTTTCAAATCACCAGATTGTCTCTTCTAATCTCTTTTTTCCAATATATATCTTTCTCTCTATAAATTTACTCTCCCCACCTTTTTTCCTGGAACAATGCCATTCGAAGCTCTAAATTGAAAACAACAGTATGACCATGATGATTATGGTGTTAAATAGTATTGGAATAAACAATAGATCACAACTATAGTAATAATGCTAATTAATCTAATAACAGTTTCATGAGAAATTTATTATAACAATGATGCCATTTGAAGCTCTTTTATGATGACTGTGGCGGTATTTGAAGCTCTTTAAGTATGGATATGAAGCATAGCAATGGTTTAAGTTTTGTACCGATGTAGTGAGATAATACAAAAGAGCAGGTCAGAGAGGATACAACGATGGAGAAGAGGGGTCATGCTATACTAAAGAGAAAGAGACGAGATTTCTGGCCAAAAAAAAGAAAAGGTAAAAGAGGATTTTTAGTCAAGGGTATATATTACAGTCTTAACTAAAACAAATCTGATTTTTATATTCAAGATATAGTTAGCATTAAGAAAAAGGGTTTATGTCCAAACTAAACAGGATTAGAGGGGTTTATATCTGATTTTAAAGATTTGAGGGGTTTATGATTTTGCCTTTTTTAAATAGCAAATTTGATGGGAAAAAAACTGCAGTATGCGATGTTGATGATATATTATAAGTGCATAAATATCAAAGTATTTCAACAAAAAATAAAAAAAACATTAAAAAAATGAGATGTGATGTAGCATCTGTTTTTATTTTCAGATAATTATTCAGATATCCACATTATTTTGACGATTCAAAACTAAATCCGTACCTACATGGATATATATCGCATCATTTTCTCTAAATGCAAATATTGATATCTATTTTACAGATACAAATAATAATATTTGAATACAAATACAAACATAAGTCAAAATAAAATAAATAACCTCTCCATTTAACCTCTACCATGTTTTTTTATCTGTAAAAATCGGATAATTGACAAACGATAATATTCATTCATTCGTTTCAAACTATCAAACATTCTGTACCCATGCGAAACGAGCTATTTCAACCAATATGTCTCGCGTTATACAAGCGTACAAGTTCACGTCGAATCAAAGCGTACGAACCGAATTGAAATATGAGGTAATAATTGAACTAAATGCTTGCGAAATATATATAATTCCAAAAGCAGGCGTTACTTTCACGAACGTTTCTAACAAGAACAATTAAAATTTCAAAACAATGGACTTGTAACTGCACAAGTGCTGCACGTATAGTATTTTTTTTTAAATAATTAGAATTCTAAATACGTATCTTTCCGTGTCAAATTAAATGTTTCACGTGCCATACGGTACCGTGACTAAATTCTAATAGAATGACACGACACGTCTTGCGTCTCGTACCGTATCCTATCTTTCTTAGATGTGTTGTGCCTCATGTTTGGATGCATTTAATTTTCATAAAAAATAATTAGATACTTATATTTATGGATGAATTGGACATTCAAATAATAAAATTATTTTGTAAAACTAGAAAAATATAAAAATTTTATTTAATAAAATTATCATCTTTAACACTTATTATAAATTTGTCATGCCGTGTTTTTTATTGTGTCGTGCGGTGTCTAGACAATTCGTCTGTCGTATTGTGTCTATCAAATAAGTGACATGCCTATAGTTGCCATGTCCAAGCGTATCGTGTCATGTATCTTGCTGCACCATGCCGTGTTTTTTTAATAACACTATAAATGAGTGACAACAATAAGTTAGAAAAAGGTTTGTAAATTGCCCCACACTATCTCCAGCTGATTAAGATAAAAAAATGAAAATGAAATGTGCTTGCACAAGAACATCGAATTTATTACGGAAAGATTAGCTAGATTAGCTAATGTTAGGAAATGCTCATATTTTAATTTTTTTAGATCAATTACAACTAATTAATCTCCATTAAACATCAAGCAAGACAAGGATCTAGTGCTAAAGCATTCACACATCAAATCAAGAGAGAAAGTAGGAGAAAGTTGTACCTCTCATGAAATCGCATTCATGAGGCTCGAATCCATGGCATGGGAGTCGATGGCGTGCTCTCCTACGCCTCATCTTCTCCATGGATGGCGCCGGCCTCGAGTCCACCAAGGAGATTAACCACGTTCTCAAGGTATGTGCTAGCACACCCAAGAACAAGCCTAATCCCATTAGCTTTCTCTCTTCTAGCAATTAAATCTTTCATTTAAATGGAGAAGAGAGCTCAACACATGAGCAAAAGAGGGAGAAAAGAGGAGGTTTGTGGCAGCCACAAAGGGAAGAAAGAGAGGAGAGAGAAAGGCTAGCTCTTGGAGCCTCCAAAGGGGTCCTTTTATAGAGCTCAAACCCTAGGAAAAACTTCCCCAAAATTACACCTCTTGCCACCCTATGGCTGGCCACGAATTGGGCCTATATGGGCCACCTCACAATCTCATTTGGGTCTTTAATTCACCTAATTAAAGTCCCATTAGGTTGCTCTATAATTGGGCTATATATTTTCCTATTAAATAATGGCCCAATTAATCAATATAACCATTTATATTGAAATGTGTTGATCTAAAATTAATTATTAACTCATTAATAATTATTTTGGGATTAGATAATGCATTAATTTATTTCTATATGATCTCTTTGACTTAATTAATTATAACGGTTCATAACGGTATATAATTAATTAATCAACTCATCATATTTCCGCAATACTCACTGTTGCGAATAAATAGATAATGCATTGTGTGGTCAAAGTCCTATTTGTGTGACCCTTTGAGGATTTATGCTATGTTGGCCATGGAGAATAAATCACTATTTATTTCCAATAATCATAAGCGGTATCTAACAACACGTTATGATTCCCAATTCGCATAAATAATGTACCGTTACAATATCTCAATCCTGCATAAGAAATAAAAGTATTTCTTTGTTTGATTCTTATGTCACACGATATCTTTGTATAATCCAAGATAGGAATGTGTCATTCTTGCAGATTATACATTTCTTGATCTAGAGTTGATCGTCTAGTTTGCATGCATACGATCCAACTCCATCAAGGGGCCCAAACAGATATCATCACTCACTAGGTATACTAATGAGGGACATACGGTTTTCTTGATGAACAACTTTTCCCCGCACAATTCAAGAGAACATAAATAAAGTCCTTATAGCAGCCTTTATCAGGAATCAACGTTAGACGATATTTATTGAACCTATCCTCATGTGGAAAAGGTGAACATCTCAAACTTAGAATCAAACTCATATGAAATAAACAATGACACATAACACAATCCATATGTTTATTTCATTGGGTCAAGTCCTGTACTATGTTCCAATAACATACACATATGCAATTAAGTTCGTAACTCCTTACTTATGATTTGTAGAACTTAATCATCACTTAACTTGCATACTAATCTTTTATGATAATTAATGTTCCTTGTTAATTATCAAGATTATGGACGATTTAGATTTATTATTGTCATTCTAATGAATGATCCACAGAGATCTACAATTCAGATCCTCAACCTGAATGATCTGTCAATAATAAACTCTAGGAACAAATGATCAAATATCATCATTAACATAAACTAAGAAAATAAGTCATTAAATATTGACTTCTAGGACATAACTCCAACAATCTCCCACTTGGCCTAGAGTCAATCAATAGTGACTTCTAGCCAGTGAAGAATTTAGAACAATGTCATATATCTATATATATACATGTCTCGAACCTCAAAAGATGTAATACACTTAAAGCAAGTTACTCATACGTCCATCACGCATGGATGCACAATTGCATCTCGTATACCGCTTAAGGTAGAGGTTAAGTTAGAGTGTTCGCTGTGTCCGCGAACCTATCAAATTTTATTTGACCCTATATACATATATACTCCTATATATGTGTTCTTGATCATCATCATGTGAGATCAAGTGACATCGTCATAGATCTTAGTTGGATCACCAATTTAATATTGGGTTCTTCAAGTTTAAGCTATGGTTCGAGATGCACAGAACCATATTAGCTTGACTGAGAACTTCACGATCCTTACTACATTCTTTCATTGCTTCACAAGTTGCTATATATTTTGTTTTGGTGACGGAAACGGTTGTAATATCCCATTTAGAACACCTTCTAAACTTACAACACCACATTTAAACAAAATACGTAGCTCAATTGTATTCATATCAATCTTTCGAAAACTAGCATCAATATATCAATTTATATGAGCTTTCTTTTATCTTATCAGATGGAAAAAACATATCACTCTTTCTCTTAAGATACTCGAGGACATTCTTGATTATTGTCCAAATGTGTTTTTCTTTGTATCCATTTGACAACTGATTGTCATACTCCTTGGGTACAACACATAGGGGCATGTGCATAAGTATGGCGTACATAATGAAACTCATAACAGAAGGATGCTCGAATTGTATCGTGCACTCTTCTCGAATTGAGTTGCAACACACCGAGTAGCACTGAAGTGTATGCCATACAATGTGGTTAGACATCCTTTCTAGGAGTCTATCTTTTCGTGTAACTATAACACCTTGTCATTATATGCACATTTTGCTCAAACCTGACATCCATCATAATCTATCTCCATAGATTTTGTTTCCTTGGATTTAGGTGACTTACCCAAGTTCTCAATTGAGAAAAACATTCTCCAATGAGATCTTGACAATATTCATTTTCTTAATGTTATTCCCAATTAATGTCTTGTATCTTGTACAATACATGTAACACAATCATGCTCCCACTGAATATCTTGTCTATATAAGATACTTTTGACGAAGTGCAACTCCTTGACTTCCTTGTCAAAATATTTATTCCAATTTCCACAGTTTTTGCTTCAATCCATTAATGGATCATTGAAGCATACATGTGTTTCCAACAATACAACAAATCCTTGGTTTGTGTCAAATACACAACAACTTCCTTCATTCAATCGAAGAAGGCGGTTTTGACGTATCTTTCCATATATCTATATATACGAAATATAACTATTGCTAGAATGATCTTTATTGACTTATACATAGCTACAAGCGAGAAGCCGTGCTTTGTACATGGTCAACTTGTTATCGACTTAGACATAGCATCAATCATGAAATTGTGCTTTGTACAGAGTCGACTTGTTATCCATATCTATCTTTCCTTTTAAAGATCTATATGTTCTAGATGGATTGCTCCTTCATGAACATCAATCAAGGTCTATACCTTGTTATATATATGGATTGCACTTAAAGATCATATAGATTCAAAACATACTTGTGGAATCGGGTCTTTCAATCGCTTCTTTATTTATCAACGGATCCTCATATGTCAAGTACGAGGATGTTGTGATACCTATATACTTTTCAGTTTAGGCAATTCACTCTTGTTGATCTTTGTAGGATTGGTGCTTGAGGTCCATAAACTACTCCTACAACATCTTGTAGAATAAGTTCTTGATCCTAATGTATTGCACGAGTTTCTCTAACATCATCCGGTAATGAGATGTTTGAGTACTCTTTAGAAGCGAGCGTGCTTATAAACTTCTTCCTTTCACAACCGCTTGTGAGTTAAGTTCCGCTCAACTCCCACTAAGCACCATGTATGGAGTGACAAGTTCCCTATAAAGGTACTTCTTGTAGTGACGCATAAACTCCTTTAATGCTCACTTTACTCCCACTACTTCTTCTTGAGAATATCATTCTTTAAGATTACGTTATGATGAGCAACAACTACCTTGTTCTTATCATGTTCATAGAAGTAGTACCTTTTGGCTAATTCAAGATATCCTACAAAATAATAAGCGTCTTATTTGGGTCCAAGCTTATCAATCAATCGAACCTTGAAATAAGCTTCTCAACACCAAATCTCGAGAAACAATATACCTAGAGATCGAATCTCGTAAGATATCTTTCTCAATAGACTTCGATGGAATTTTTATTCTGTGTAAACAATATTGTCCTCAAACACAATCCCTTACATGAGTCAAACAAGTCAATTTGATTTATTACCGATCGAACTATATCAAACAATGTTCGATACCTTCATCCTTGGATACATTTTTCAATGTTCCTCATGGAGCGAGTAGTGAAACGTCTTTCATACTCTTTAGGCAATATATCAAACTACATGACTTAACTATTTACCATGATCCATTTTAAGACTTTTGCTTTTATTGAATAGTTTTTCAACTTTACTCTTGAAATTCTTTTGACCTTGTCAAAAGATTCATACTTATACCATATCAAATAGATACGTCAATATCTACAATGATCGTTGGTCAAGTGGTAAAGTGTCAACAACCTTTCAATTGCACAAGTACCTATAGGTCTATATACATCAATATGTATAAGTCTTAATAAAGTTACTTGTCCTTTAAACCTTCGTAGTTCAAAGGCGCTTTTGTCTTTTAACAAACACGATTCGCATGAATTTCAATTGATTTGCAATCGAATTGATTTACGAGCTCCACGTTACGTAGACTCTCATAATGCGATTCTTGTTTATATTCGACTAAGCGACTATTTTACATAAAAGTCAAATACTTTATGTGAAGTCTTACATATTTGTCATTCAAAATTTGTTTATCTATTTCAAGCAAATTCAATTAAGATGCATGAAATCTTATACACAAATTTATAACAATAAGAGAACGACATTTCTCTATTACAAAACATGATCATCCATCATCAAATATGAAATGGAGATAAGGTTTTATAAGATGTTTGGAATAAGGTATATAACCTCAAATTCCTAAACAAATTCTTTATTTAGTAAAGATAACTCTACGTATTCAATGGTAGCGGCCTAGACGTATAAGCCATTTCCAAAACGGAGTTTACTTTACTTATCTCGAACTTTCTCTTATTCATCATTGTCTACACATTTCGTTAAATGCGAACACATGAACTAGCACCTAATTACTAGTGTGAATTAGAGATAGTGAGATAATTTGAACGACAAATATCTTAAGGTTTAGAACATCATGGTATTTCGGACAACCTTTCAAATGCCTCCCATAAATGGCAAATGAAACATCTCATGTGACACACGGTCACTAGTGAGGGTCTCAAAGTCTCAACTCATATATTGGTGGAGTATTCCTTTAATACTTAACCAATCATTTTAGCACTAACAAGTGTGCGAACAATACATCCTTTATCCATAGAAAGAGATTTTATGACAATATCAACAATCCTTGATATTGGAGATCTCAATATCTCTAGTTGTCAATTAGCTACTCAAACCTTTCGGTTCGCAAGCTAATGAAACATTTATCTTCTTATAAGAAGAGTCTCTTGGTTAACTCACATTCCATTACTCGATCATAAATGATTGAGTCTATTTTTACTTTCTCTAAGAACATCTTCTTGAGTAAATGGATGAGAGTGTAGAAGTCTTAGTATAGTCCTTATGAATTCTCCAATTCAAAGGTCTAGAACTTCTAAAAGGATATAAGCATTCGCTTTATTGAATAATTTTCGTCGAAACTAATCAATCATTGCGAAGCTATTGTTCGGGAAGTCGAGGAACGTTTTTGGGATTAAACTTGCTCAAGTTTCTCATTTCCAAGAACATGTCTTAGAAATCGGTATTTCTTCCCCAAGTGAATACCTTAGAAACGAGTTTGTCGTTTTCCAAAGATTGATCGCAACGAAATTAACATATTTAATATCTATAACAATTTCAATTTAAGGTCATTTAGTTTATGCAATGTTTTGTTTATGGAATGATAAACAAAAACTCCCACTACATTTAATTAATGTCCCTAAATGTAATGGATTCCAAGATTCCCATTTTCGTCAAGTAGAGCCTGCTATGGCACGACACCCTACTTAACTAGACAAGGTAGGTTCTCCAACCAATCATATCAACCATATGACTCTTGGTTTGTGAATATCTAAGTATATTTACAAACTTCGCCCCGATGTCCAAGAAAACTTGTTGGATCCATCGATAAGCAACCTCTCTCTATTTGCTCCTAACAAATCTTTTCATTTGTACCCCGACTATCAAGGTTGACAACCATGACGTCCGCTATGGCGGACCGCGCCATGATTGGCTATTGACGTGAAGGGATAGAGAGAAGGAAGGCGGTCGACTTAATCAATTTAGTTTGGGACAAAATAATTATGTGACTCTTGTTTGGTGGTCGTGTAAGCATATACCCATACCTACCTATGACAATTCAAGGCATTCACAAACAATCACATAACATAAGCATCTCAAGCATTGTCGTGGGTTTGTATGGCTCCCGCTTGCATTAGTCTTCGTCGCATCTCCATGTAACGAAACTAATCTAATCAAACCCTCCCACTAATTACTAAGATCTTATCTAATAATTAAGGGAAATAAATACATGTGATAAAATTCTAAAACCCGCCTAGGCCTTAGGGGCATGCAAGCCTCACAAGTTACATCAAAAATCAACCAATTAATTATCAAGGCACCTTAGGCCACTTTACAAGCAATCACATGCATTCACAACATTTTACAACACACAAGGCATTGACATCTTGAGCCATATCAAACCCACATCCTCCTACAAAACAAAGTTAGCACATATACAATATACATGATTCACTTGCTCTTAATTAATTTCATTAATTAGAATCTTTGTGCATACTTGTTGCTCAAGTTTTTCGAATGCAAAGAAGGCTTAACCTTAACAACTAATTGTTTAAGACCTTTTAAATTAAATCCAACTATCAAAACAGAAAGGAGGGTATTTAAGGAGTCTTCTAATTAACATTTCAATAAATTGATTAATTAGAAACTATTTTAACTAATTAAAATACGAAATTCGGGACCCGAAAAAATTCAAAATAATTCGGTCTCCAAAAAATCTGAAATAAATCCAGAGAACTCCTTACAAAGATTGTGATTACCTGTAAAAATCTCAAGAAGAGATCAATTATCATCAGGGAGAACCAAAAAAGACAAATCCTCAGATTGTGCGCGAAGCACCGTTAGAGAAAATTCTGTTATGGGTCTCAACCTTTTGATCTGTATGATCATCCCCTTGATATTTTTCCAGAAAACAATTTACATAGAAAAATACTACATACAATAGGCTATCATTCCATGAAAAGAAAATCCACAAGTTATATTCAAGATCAACGAGATAACAAGCATTTAAGCAAGGTATCCTGTTCTGGAACAGACCGTCGACCAAAAAGGTTTCACTCGGTTGAGGTATCAAATCTCAATGAAAATCTATGACATTAATTTTCACAGATTCCAGACTTAAAGTAGAACATTTCCATTTCAACACTTTTCCATAAAAGTTTCTCAATAAGTACAGTTTTTCAAAACAATCAGTTTGTTTGAAAAAACAGATCTGACAACTTCATCACTTTTCATCCTTGAACGCCCACATAATATCCGAAATATGCAACAAAATTTACATATCCAGAAAGAGCATCAAGTTTAGAATAATCCTATCTAAAAGTTACAGGTACTTTGTATACAAACTTATTTGTTACCAACCACAAGAACAGAACTGTGCAGCAGAATAACAGATCTGCGCACCGTTACCGTTTAAATCACTAAAAATTCATTTTATATCGAATTTCAATGATTCCAGTGGGAAAACAACCACAACTCAAAGGGCTACAACCTCCAATAAGAAGGAAAAAATTTCAGAGAGCTTTACACCACGAAAAACAAGCAACAAGACAGAAAACAGCCTTTCCAGGGCCAGCAAGCATGCACATCACTAATTAACTTAATTAATTACGAATTCTCACTTAATTAAGTGTGAAAAACCTTAAGCACGACCATAACTCTGATACCACTGTTAGGAAATGCTCATATTTTAATTTTTTTAGATCAATTACAACTAATTAATCTCCATTAAACATCAAGCAAGACAAGGATCTAGTGCTAAAGCATTCACACATCAAATCAAGAGAGAAAGTAGGAGAAAGTTGTACCTCTCATGAAATCGCATTCATGAGGCTCGAATCCATGGCATGGGAGTCGATGGCGTGCTCTCCTACGCCTCATCTTCTCCATGGATGGCGCCGGCCTCGAGTCCACCAAGGAGATTAACCACGTTCTCAAGGTATGTGCTAGCACACCCAAGAACAAGCCTAATCCCATTAGCTTTCTCTCTTCTAGCAATTAAATCTTTCATTTAAATGGAGAAGAGAGCTCAACACATGAGCAAAAGAGGGAGAAAAGAGGAGGTTTGTGGCAGCCACAAAGGGAAGAAAGAGAGGAGAGAGAAAGGCTAGCTCTTGGAGCCTCCAAAGGGGTCCTTTTATAGAGCTCAAACCCTAGGAAAAACTTCCCCAAAATTACACCTCTTGCCACCCTATGGCTGGCCACGAATTGGGCCTATATGGGCCACCTCACAATCTCATTTGGGTCTTTAATTCACCTAATTAAAGTCCCATTAGGTTGCTCTATAATTGGGCTATATATTTTCCTATTAAATAATGGCCCAATTAATCAATATAACCATTTATATTGAAATGTGTTGATCTAAAATTAATTATTAACTCATTAATAATTATTTTGGGATTAGATAATGCATTAATTTATTTCTATATGATCTCTTTGACTTAATTAATTATAACGGTTCATAACGGTATATAATTAATTAATCAACTCATCATATTTCCGCAATACTCACTGTTGCGAATAAATAGATAATGCATTGTGTGGTCAAAGTCCTATTTGTGTGACCCTTTGAGGATTTATGCTATGTTGGCCATGGAGAATAAATCACTATTTATTTCCAATAATCATAAGCGGTATCTAGCAACACGTTATGATTCCCAATTCGCATAAATAATGTACCGTTACAATATCTCAATCCTGCATAAGAAATAAAAGTATTTCTTTGTTTGATTCTTATGTCACACGATATCTTTGTATAATCCAAGATAGGAATGTGTCATTCTTGCAGATTATACATTTCTTGATCTAGAGTTGATCGTCTAGTTTGCATGCATACGATCCAACTCCATCAAGGGGCCCAAACAGATATCATCACTCACTAGGTATACTAATGAGGGACATACGGTTTTCTTGATGAACAACTTTTCCCCGCACAATTCAAGAGAACATAAATAAAGTCCTTATAGCAGCCTTTATCAGGAATCAACGTTAGACGATATTTATTGAACCTATCCTCATGTGGAAAAGGTGAACATCTCAAACTTAGAATCAAACTCATATGAAATAAACAATGACACATAACACAATCCATATGTTTATTTCATTGGGTCAAGTCCTATACTATGTTCCAATAACATACACATATGCAATTAAGTTCGTAACTCCTTACTTATGATTTGTAGAACTTAATCATCACTTAACTTGCATACTAATCTTTTATGATAATTAATGTTCCTTGTTAATTATCAAGATTATGGACGATTTAGATTTATTATTGTCATTCTAATGAATGATCCACAGAGATCTACAATTCAGATCCTCAACCTGAATGATCTGTCAATAATAAACTCTAGGAACAAATGATCAAATATCATCATTAACATAAACTAAGAAAATAAGTCATTAAATATTGACTTCTAGGACATAACTCCAACAGCTAAGTATATCAAGCATGTATTTTAGATATATAGAAAGATTTGTTTTTAGATTTGCAAAGATTTTATTCTGTAATTTAGATGTCAATATATAGGAGATGTAGCCATCTTGTAAAACACAACAGAAACCAATAAAAATATTTCTCCACAAATTATTTCTTGTTATGGTATCAGAGCCCTAAACGCACGAGCATCTCATGGTAGGTGACGGCGACGGCGACAACGGTGCTGGTAAGAAAGCAGAGGCGACTTCATCCAAACTTATTGATGGATCGTCTCCTTTCTTTCTCCACGCGTCCGAGAACCCAGGAACCATGATTAGCTCTTGCGTGTTGAAGGGAGACAACTATGATCTGTGGCAGAAGGCCATGAGAAATGCGCTTCGTGCCAAAAACAAGCTTGGTTTCATAGATGGTTCTGTGATGCAACCTGCGGATGCGGGTGCACCCGAAGCAAGCTTGTGGGGGCCTTGCAACTCCATGTTGGTGTCTTGGCTCTTTAATTCAATTGATCCTGCTCTTCAACCAAGCATAGCATATGCAGAGACGGTGAAGGAGCTGTGGGACGACTTGAAGGAGAGATTTGCTATTGGCAATGCTACACGTATTCATCAACTTAAGGCGGACATCGCGGCTGCACGACAGCAAGGACAAAGCATTGTTGCCTACTACACACGCCTCAAAGGCATGTGGGATGAACTCAGCAATTATCTTAAAGTGCCGATGTGCACGTGCCATGGGTGCACCTGCAACATGGCTAAGGATCTTCTTAAGGAGCGTGAAGATGAGAAAACTCACCAATTTCTTATGGGACTTGATGATTCTGTTTTTAAAAATGTGAGATCGCACATTTTGAGCATGGATCCGCTTCCTAGTTTGAATAAGGTGTATTCTCTGGTGATCCAAGAAGAGCGCCATAGATCTATTGCTCGTGGTAAAGAAGAGATGACCGATGCAGTTGGGTTTGTAGTTCAAGCCTCCAAACCACGTGAACGTCCGGTATGCTCTCACTGTAGCAAAATTGGCCATGAAAAGGCACAATGCTATGAGCTAATCGGCTACCCAGAAGGCTGGGGTCGTGGTGGCCGTGGAGGTCGTGGAGGACGAAGTGGTGGACGAGGTGGAAGAGGCCGTGGACACGCATATGCAACAGCAGTTTCAAGTGCAGGCGCGGGTGCGGGTGCATCCGGTGCGGGTGCATCCAGTGCTGGTGCAGGCGCATCTGGTGAAAAAGAATCACATGTCTCTGTACCTGGCCTCTCTGATGCTCAGCTCCAACAGATTATAGCTATTATAGCTAAATCTAATGCAGGTGCATCCAATGAAAAGTTGAATGGTAAGATACAAGAGTTGGACTGGATACTTGATAGCGGAGCCTCTCATCACATGACAGGCGATTTTGCTTGTCTTCAAAATGTTTGTGCAGTTAATCCCACCACTGTTGGGCTCCCAAATGGAGAGCAAACAGTGGCAAAACATGAAGGAGATGTTGTCCTAAGTGAAGGGTTTGTTCTTGAAAGAGTATTATATGTTCCTAGTTTGGAATGCAACCTTGTTTCTATTAGCAAGTTAGTCAGCACCAAAAATTGTCTTGTTACATTTACTAATGAGCTTTGTCTTGTTCAGGACCACAGTACGAGGACGCTGATTGGTGTGGGTGAGCAAAAAGATGGGGTCTACTACTATCATCGGGGTGCATCTGGAAGAGTGTTTCATGTGAGCCGAAAAGGATCTTATGACTTGTGGCATCAACGCATGGGGCATCCTTCTAAGCAGATAACTTTACTTTTGGCTGGACTTAGTAATAATAATTTTTCTAGTGATGTTTGTGAAATTTGTATGCGAGCTAAACAAACTCGAGATGTTTTTCCGGATAGTTTGAATAAAGCAGCCAATTATTTTGATCTTATACATTGTGACATTTGGGGCCCATATCGTGTTGGATCACACTGTGGTGCTCATTATTTTCTAACTATTGTGGATGACTATACCCGGGCTGTGTGGGTTTATTTGATGGCTGAAAAGAGTGAGACGGGGCGTTTGTTACAATCTTTTTGTAAAATGGTTCAAACACAATTTGGAGTCAATGTTAAATGCATTAGAAGTGATAATGGATTGGAGTTTCAATCACACCAAATGAAGCGATTTTATGCTGAATCTGGAATTTTACACCAAACATCTTGTGTTTTTACACCACAACAGAATGGTAGAGTGGAAAGAAAACACCGTCATATTCTCAATGTGGCTAGAGCCTTGCGATTTCAAGCCAATTTACCGCTTGAGTTTTGGGGTGAATGTGTTCTATCTGCTGCTTATTTGATCAACCGAACGCCTACTCAAGTACTGTCAAATAAAACCCCCTATGAGTTGTTGTTTGGCAAACCACCTTCATATGCAGCTGTAAGAAATTTTGGATGCTTGTGTTACATTAAGTCTCGCACTTTTGATAAATTTGAAAGTAGAAGTAGAAAGTGTGCATTTGTTGGATATCCATATGGGAAGAAGGGATGGAAGGTGTTTGATCTGGAAACCCAAGAATTTATTATTTCTCGGGATGTTGTTTTCTGTGAGGACGTGTATCCCTTTTCTAATATGGCATCTGAGAGTGCACCCGCATCGGGTCTCTCAGGGCAGAATGCACCCAGAGTTGGTCAAAGTGATGATGCATCATTTATACAGCTTGCAACACATAGGAGAACAATTGATGAACATCTGCTAGACGATGAGCGTGTAAAAGCAAGGGGGAGTGGTCATGTTTTTGATGACTCTGAATCCACAGATAATCAGAATGCATCCACCTCAGGTCAAAGTGCACCTGCATCGTCCGGTGAAAGTGCACCTGCATCGGGTCCCAGTGCACCCGCATCGGGTCCCAGTGCACCCGCATCGTTCGGTGAGAGTGCACCCACATCAGGTCCAAGTGCACCCGCATCGTCCGGTGAGAGTGCACCCCCATCAGGTCCAAGTGCATCTGTATCATCTGGTGAGAGTGCACTCGCATCGGGTCCTAGTGCAAGTGCATCAAGTCAGGGTGCACCCAGACGATCTCGTCATCCTCCTGCTCGTCTACAAGACTACATTTGCTACACCGCAAAATGTGACCCATCTTGCGCTCACCCCACATCAGCAGCTGCCTCAGGTACTCCCTATCCTATAGCTCATTATGTAAATTGTGACAAATTTTCCGCTGCACATAGACAATTCTTAGCTGCAGTAACAGCGAAGAAGGAACCCGAACACTTTGGAGAAGCTATGAAGGACAGTAATTGGAGAAAAGCAATGCAAACTGAAATTGAGGCACTAGAGCATAATAACACCTGGTCCATTGAAGATTTGCCTTCCAACAAGAAGGCGATTGGATGCAAGTGGGTGTATCGCATCAAGTACAACTCAGATGGGTCGGTGGAAAGGTACAAGGCTCGGCTAGTGGTGCTAGAAAATCGACAAGTTGAAGGAATTGATTTCAAAGAGACATTTGCTCCGGTTGCAAAGATGGTCAGTGTCCGCACATTCTTGGCTGTAGCGGTGGCAAGAGGCTGGGAGTTGCATCAGATGGATGTGCACAATGCATTCTTGCATGGTGATCTGCACGAAGAAGTGTACATGCGCTTGCCACCTGGTTTTGCTTCAAAGCATCCCGGAAAAGTGTGTAGACTAAGAAAATCTCTCTATGGTTTGCGTCAAGCACCTCGGATGTGGTTCTCTAAACTCACAGAAGCACTAAAGGCCTATGGGTTCACTCAGTCATATGCTGATTATTCTCTATTCACATTGGAGAAGCATGATACATTTCTTGCCATTTTGGTATATGTGGATGATCTTGTCATAGCAGGAAATAATTCAGATGCTATAGTGCGGTTCAAGCAATATTTGAGTAGCACATTTCATATGAAGGATTTAGGTGCACTCAAGTATTTTTTTGGTATTGAGATAGCAAGAAACTCGACAGGACTCTACTTGTGCCAAAGAAAATACACTTTGGATATTGTGGCTGAGTGTGGACTTTTAGGTGGGAAACCTGTAGCTTTTCCCATTGAGCAAAATCACAATTTGTCAACTGCATCTGGCAAACTTATGAAGGATCCTGAGCGCTACAGGCGCCTTGTTGGACGGCTGATTTATTTGACGATCACTCGTCCTGATTTGTGCTACTCGGTGCATATACTGGCGCAGTTCATGCATGCACCCCTTGATGTTCATTATGATGCAGCCATTCGCGTCATGCGGTATTTGAAGGGTAGTCCAGGGCAAGGAATTTTGTTGCGTGCTGAGAGTGATCTAACTTTATATGGGTATTGTGATTCAGATTGGGCGACATGTCCTTTGACTAGACGGTCATTGACCGGATATTTTGTGATGCTGGGTGCATCTCCCATTTCATGGAAGACTAAGAAGCAGCACACTGTGTCCCGTTCTTCAGCAGAGGCCGAGTATAGGTCGATGGCCACTACATCTTGTGAGTTGATCTGGCTCAAAACACTTCTTACATCTCTTGGAGTTTCACATACTCAACCAATGAAACTCATGTGTGATAGTCAAGCTGCTCTTCACATAGCAGCAAATCCAGTTTTTCATGAGAGAACAAAACATATTGAAATTGACTGTCATTATGTGCGGGATCAAATTCAAGCCGGGTGTATTGTTGCTTCTCACATCCGCACTAATGAACAGCTAGCTGACATATTTACAAAGGCTCTTGGAAAGCGTCAGTTTCATTATCTACTTGGCAAGTTGGGCATTCGTAATCTTCATGCTCCACTTGAGGGGGAGTATTACGGAAAGATTAGCTAGATTAGCTAAGTATATCAAGCATGTATTTTAGATATATAGAAAGATTTGTTTTTAGATTTGCAAAGATTTTATTCTGTAATTTAGATGTCAATATATAGGAGATGTAGCCATCTTGTAAAACACAACAGAAACCAATAAAAATATTTCTCCACAAATTATTTCTTGTTAGAATTGAACAACTCTGACTAAATAAAATGTGATTTGCAAGAATTTAAGTACAGATAGTCAAATGATTTGTCCTTTCTCTATTAAAAACGGGTTCAAGTTCCATGCGACCAAAGAATTTTAGTGTAAATATACACAAGATCACGTTTTTCTAAATGAGAAATACTTATCCAAATAATACTAAGAAATACATCTATAAGTTTAATTTAAATAATAAGCATTATATAGATGCACCCATAAAATTAGATATACGTCGATCTAAATTTTATACGGGCTTTTGAATAAAGTGCCCAACCCGGAAGGAGAACATGAACCTCAATCATCAATCATATAATTGATTCCAAATCATGAACCATCAATTATTTCTATTTATTTAAAATTAAATCTTGTATAATGAACGATACACGGTACAGTGAAAAGACATAATTTCTACCACAATACTGTTGTGTATCACTGTGTAGGTATCAGTGTACCAATACGTATACCTTCGAAAGAAACATTTAATTTCACCTTAAGAAACACGGTACAGAAACAAACCGCAAAAGAAATCAAGCCCCATTGCTCGCCTGCTCGACTGATTGCAAAGTAAGAAGATTGACAACGGTAGTACCACCATCAATGACCAAATTATGCCCACTAATGAATTCAGATTCATCAGACGCAAAAAACAATGCCGCCGCTGCCACGTGGTTGGCCTTGAGCACCGCGCCCTTCAAGCAACTTGCGGAAGAATTTAGTTGCTCCACCCCCTCAGGGGTCATCTGAGTGGCTTCACAACTCATGAGTGTGGCTACGCCAGAGGGTGACACACAGTTCACCCTTATCCCGTGCCGACCGAGATCGGCTGCTGCTGCCTTTACCAATCCAAGAACAGCATGTTTCGATGTGGTGTACCCGGCAGGGCCATTCCCACTCTGAAAAGATGCTATGCTGCCCGTGCATATGATGGACCCTCGAATGCCTGCAGCTACCATTGCACGGCCAGCATGCTTCAATGCAGCAGCGGTTCCTCTGACATTCACCGACATAACCTTGTCAAAATCCCCCAGATTTAATTCAAGGATTGACGGACTGAGAATCAAAGTTCCGGCATTGCTGTACATGATGTCGAGACGGCCATGTTTGGAAACAGCGTAGCGCACTGCACTTTCCACCTGCGCTTCATCCGTCACGTCACAGTGCACGTAGCTGCATTTGTCAGCTCCAATCGAGGCTGCCACTGCTGTGCCCAGCTCATCCTGGATATCTGCAATGACGACAGTTGCCCCGTTGGATGCAAATAGCCTTGCTGCGGCTTCACCAATGCCTCTTGCCGCACCGGTGATTATGGCGACCTTGCCTTCTAGCCTGGAAAATCAGGAAAAAAAATAATAAATAACAATGGAAATGGTTTTAATATTAGCTTACTGGCCAGAAGAAATATCTGTAATTGATTATCATACTCCTATAATTGATGCTGGACCGTGGTGAAATTCATGACCCTGTCCGATCTGGATCATTAATTACTAATTAGGTATTTGTTCAATTCTTGATTTACCATCTTTCATTTTGTTCATTAGCATCCTATCTTTAATGTCCGATCTCTATGGAACGGCCGAGATGGAAAAAGAGCTTCCATCCAGTTTTCAAAACCAACAATAAGACTAACTGAATCGGAGGTGTTAATGTGATGATAAGAAGTAAAATTAGAACAAAATTTTACCTTGTTTTGGACATCTTGGAAGCTTCAAATCTTAGAACAGGGCTGAGGAGGATATCTCCTCTTATAATTGATCGAGCGAGTGGATGACAAATAAATGGCTGTCTTAATTTGTGAAAGCTAAGTTGATAGCTCTGCTCATAAATGAATAAAACTAGCTATTTAATTATCTATAAATTTGACTAAGGAATTTTATTAAGAGATTTTACTATTTTCTAGGATTTAATTAATTTATTATTATTATTATTATTATATTTCACATCCCGCAGCCAGACGTGACAGCTCCCGCCACGAAAGTACAGATAATTGTACTCTCGTAAGGCTTAAACTAAAACTTAACATAAAATTAGCCATAAAATTTTTTTTCCTGATAATATAAATCGAATATTATCAAACTAAAGGTATAACCAAAATAAAGCATAAAATAAAACATATCGACAGTCAGTCGATCGCATACACCTATTTATAAATAGGTAACTAACCTAACAATATCTCTTACCACACCATGAATGGTCACTAGCATTCTGTGCAAAGGTGATCTTCATTTCGGCCCATCAAAACCATTTTCTAATGCAAGTGATGTGTCCTCTGGAACCCCCATCCGCCGAGGAATATGCAAAACAAAAACGGAGTGAGAATAAAATTCTCAGTGCGGGTTTTAGTTCCAGACGTGGATTTCTAGTTGAAATCTTAGCCCGAAAGAATACCCATAATAATCAAAATGAACATATAACTTATAAACCATTTTAAATAACTGGACTAGTCAAATTACACATGAAATGCGGATGCAAGATACTTAACCAGTTTCATAACAAGTTGCATACCAAAAATCGATTCCATTATAACCATCTTTCATGAACATGCACACAATTGAATCAAGAGCAAGACATTTTCCCTAACCCACTGGGCACATGAGGGACGTATCCCTAACCCCGGGCACGTGAGGGAATTCCATATCATAAAGCACATCATCAAACTCACTCAGGTTTCCTAACCCAACCGGTTGGGCACAGGAGGAAACCTTTCCCTAACCCACTGGGCACATGAGGGACGAATCCCTAACCCCGGGCACACGAGGGAATTCCATATTCTAATAGCGCTACCGAACTGGCCGAAGCCGGTGGCCGACCGACTCCGGAGAGTGGATTGATTGACATTCAAATCCATTTACCATCTTCCAGTACCAATCACGCGTAATCATAATTCGAGATCTTCAGGCAAGAATAAGTTAAACTGAGACAACTCAGTTTATTCATAATAAACATGTATACAAACTTGCCTGTCTGTTATAACCATTTTAACAAAGGAGATCATTTTCAACATGAAACTTTGAGTTGTAATATCTGTTCCTAAATCTACATGATTATTGTATAATGCATCCAAAGGATTCAGCAAAATGTCATGCATAATTTAAAGTTACCAGGACCGGATCTCTATAAAAATCCACGTATCCGCACCTGTTGTCGGATTGGGGTCAGTCTCTGCCAAGCCTCCTGTACATTGGTCAAAAACCGTTAAGACTAAACTAAACGATTTCTTAAATTGATCTAACTTAAGACTCTCTACTGTGGTCCGGCTTAAGCTACTAGACTAACTGGAGTTTTCTATTTAGATTTTATAGTAATTGCTTGTGTTTTCAGTAATTTAATTATTATTTATTATTATCTTATTTTATTTTATTTTATTTTATTTTGATTTATTCTAATTTATTTAATTATTTATTTTACTTTCTTATATTTAATTAATTAATTAATTAAATAATTTATATTTATAATTTTAATCTTAATATTTTTCTTTATTATTAATTGATTATTAATAACTAATTAATTTATGTTTAATTTAAATACCTCTTTTTAATATATAATATTTATTATATAATTTAATAAATTCTTTTTTTTTTTTAGGAAAATTAAGGAAATATAAGTTAAAAATCGAGAACTAGAAAATTATTGACTAATATAAAAGTTAATTAGTTTAATTATTAATTAAACTCATTAATTATATTTATTAATGATAAATGTTAAGTTTAATTCAGTATTGGGCCAATAGTTAAACCTCGGCCCAGTCTTTTTTTTTTTTTCTTTTTCTTTTTCTTTTCTCTTTCTTTTCCCTTAAGTCCGGCCAGCCCAAGTCCAAGGCCCACTTCCGATTTTTTTTTTAAACTTTAGTCCTTTATTTTTACAAATAAGTCCTTTTTGTTTACACTTAAGTCCTTTTTATTTACGAATCAGTCATTTTCTTTGCAAACAGGTCCTTTTTAATTATTTTTAGGTCCTTTTCTTTACAAGTTGGTCCTTTTAATTATCTTTTTGATCCTTTTTCTTCGCACTTAGGTCCTCCTGTCGGAAAAACTTCTCAAATCAGTCCCTGTCACCCTTCCCGTCTTGCCAGAAGTGTACCAGTGGTACACTCTCCGTACCAGAGGCTGGTACATGGCCTCCAATCGTCTCCCTCTGCCTCTTATAACCCCCTCTAAGCACTGCCTAACTAATTGACTCGAATTTTCATCGATTTTGGAACTGAACCCATCAAAACAGATTTTGAAACCCTAAAACCTCCATTTTCAAATCTTAACACTGCTTAAAATCGATTCCAACCATTCCTCCCAGCTCGAATTAGCCCCATATAGCTCAATATCAACTCTGAGATTAGTATAAGGGTTAACAACCCGTAATTAACTTTAATCAAATTCGGCTAAACAAAGATTTCCCTAATTTTAACTCAAAATCAAGGTGCAGAGATGGCAGCTATACCTTCTTTGGTTGTTGTCGTCCTTCTCTATCTTTTTCCCGTCCTCCGCTCCTCTCTCTCACTCTCTTTTTTTCTCTCTGTTTTTTTTTCTATGAAAATTTCTCCACCGGCCAACCCAATTTTCCCCCAAATTACGGTATTTATAGTCATTGGAGAAGAAGGGAGTATAGAAGAAGATCGATGACGTCGATTTAAACCCCGAATCACAAAGTTTGAGTCACTCCCTTACCTCCGCTCGATTTCTCACGCGTGACATATCGCGGCTACGATTGAAGAGGAGAGTGACGGCTTCTCAATCTCGTGGTGACGCTTGATTGGCTTGCCGTATTCGATCCGCGCCAAGCTTCGTGCCAAGCGGTGCGACGAACCATGGTGAAGCGGAGGAAAAAAATCAAACGGGGCGGAAAGAAGGGAAGAGAAGAAGAAAAGAGAGAGGGATCATGACAACTGGCTCGCCCGGATTTCCTATGGCGGGAACTTTGTGTCCATCCGTGTGGCGATTGATTCTAATTAATTTAACAATCCGATTTTCATGAGATTTAATAAATTTGACAATAGATTTCATAAGTAATTAAGCTTTGATTTTACTAGAATATTTTATACTAATTATAGATTTTACACAAAGTCAAATATTTCGAATTCGAGTCGATTTTTATGTTTCTTTTGATTTAATTCTCCATAAAGTATTAAAATTATGATTTTTGTTATAAATAAAATTGCTTATTTGCTTGATTAATTACCCTAATCAAAATTCTATTTAATTTAATCTTCCCACTATGTTACATATATATATATATTTTTTATAATAAAACACTTCAAAAATATAAAACTCTCGATTTTGTTCAAATTTCATATATAAATATTATTGGATTCGGTTTATTTGGATTATTAGAAATTTTTGGGTATTTTAATTAGATTTTTCTGAGCTTCCTACTATTTTTGATGGATTTACAAAGCTTTTGACAATTTATAAAATTCAATTTTAAAGAGAAAATACTTTGAAAATATAAAAGAGGCAAAATTTGACATAATTTAATATCAAAATATCAATAAGTCTAGTTTCTACAGATTTTTAGGATTTTATGGATATTTTATTTGAATTTTTCTGAATTTCCTACTATTTTTAATGAATTTTAAAGTTTGAGATGATTTGGAATTTTCTGATTGGGCCACGTGGGCGTTGACTGGGTTGGATTGGCGCTGACTGGGCTGGTTGACGTCAGGCTGATGTTATGGGACGCTGTCGATCCGTGCAGTGAGTGATTTAACCTGCCACACCAAATCCGCCATAGAAAATCTGAAACGACGCGCGTTTAAACTCCTTCTCCCTCCGTCGAACTTTGGCTTTTTTGCAGAAAAGCCCCTAGGGTTTCTCCGGAGAAATTGCGGCCATTCCGACCACTACTTCTGTCGAGGTAAGGTTCTTTGGAATCGTGGAGGTCAGGGGAAGAGTTTTATGGGTTTAAATCGTGCTGTGGAAGTGCCTACCACCACGTGGCACCTGATGATGCTCAATCAGCCATTAATGGCGTTCGAAGCTCTCTGGCCGTCTTCTTGTACCAGGAATATGTACTTTGCACTCGAGAACGAACATGAGGGACAAGAGTAAGGTCAATTTTGCATGGAGAAGCTTGGAAGTGGATGATCCGGACTGAGACAGTTCGTCTTCAATTTGAGGCTGATCTGACCTAGGTGGTGGGCCCCACAGAAAGCTCCATTGATGCCCGTCATCGTTTAAGTAGCTTCAGGAGTTCAATTTTAGTTGATTTATGCATTTATTTTGATTTGAGGTACTGCTATTTGGTGTATGAAGCACAAGGGCAGAAGGTACCAATTTTTGTACTTTATTTCAATTTCTAATTTGCATGTAACTCCATTTACAATAGCCAAGCTTGATTCAAGGTTCGATTTAGATAGGTTTAGGTATGTTTTAGGCATTCAAATCACCACAAAGAGTGATAGTAAGTCTATTTGCATTCTGCCCAATTTTCATTTTTTTTTATTTTCATATGTTTATGTTACTGTTTTGAGTAATTTTTGTTTTAGTTGCTCAATTGCAGGAAAATTATTTACATAGGGCCAGAAGGTGCAGAGGAAATGCACTTAAACCAACAGAAAGCTTTTAATGCAATATATTTGTTTATTATATGTTTTCTGTCCTTTTTAGAATAAATGAGAAAGAAGCTTTATATTTGTTCTAAAGTCCTGAAACTTTGTAAAGGTGCTCATTAATGTACTGTGATTTTTTTTTTGTACAGGTGATTTGCATAAAAGTCCAAGATTTTGGAAAATAACATTTTTATTTCAGAAAATGCCCCTGTTGCCTTTATTTAATCCTGTAAAATCAAATAAAAATTCCTAAAATAAGAAATAATGGTTCCCTGCTGTCCAATGTGCTTCATACCTACTATCCATGCACAAAACATAGTAAAATAAAATGAGAGCATAACCCCTCCTCCTTGAATTGAGGGGAACAATGGACTGGAAATGGATAGAATCCCTACCAGTTTAGGATTAGACTGACAAGGGGACATAGTCCCTGTCAGGTAGCTCGTCTCAGCTCAGTTCATACAATGAATGCAATTATATGAAATATATTTTTTTTTACAGAATTGAATTATAATGAGGGCAGAGAGAAGGGAAGCACAACAATCATCAAATCAAATTCATTTCAAATTCACTTCTCTTATTTATACATGAAGAACTTACCACAAAGGCCACTCGATTTTTACCTATTTCTTCTTCTTCCTAACTGTTTGATCTATTGTCTCCCTCTCTTTCTACTCACTTTGCTCAATTTAAGCTCAATTGACTTGTCTAACCCTAACACACAACTGCGGCTGCCCTCCTTTTTTCTGTAGCTCGAATTTGAGGTATATATAGGCTAGGTATTAGGGCATCCATCCTTGGTCGAGAGCAATCCGCACCCTTCAATTTCCATCCATGGTCGAAAATGGGATGCGCCTAGGGTTTGGTATGGGAAAACCATGTGCTGGAGACCGTGGTTTTTGCTTCTGTGATCGAAGAAGAGGCCACGTCGATGAGAGCGCCGGATTTCACCTTCTTTACCCGGTGTTGGCGCGGTAAGAAATCACGCTTTCTGTTTTTACCAAGAAAGGGGACGGAGATGACAAGTGGGCCCACATCCAACGGATAATGAGACAGAGAGAAATGGGCGCAACTGGCACTCCGTGAGCCAATTCTTCTTTACTTTCTTCGTTTGCATGGTCCACAAGAAACGGGTGCACCCAAAATTTCCACAAGGCTTGGTAAATTTACTTGGACAGCGACGCTCTCCACTCCCCATGGATTGTCTGCAATGGGTTGGACGCGCCCAATTTGACGGATTTTTCTGGAATTTTCTTGACATTTGATTTAAATTTCCATTAATTATTTGCTGCCAAAGGAAAATAAATCATTTGATGGCCTTCCTAAGAGTATTTTTGGATAAACTTTTATGTCTAGATTCAAAAAAAATATGAGGAATTTAATAGTTCAAAGGGTTTTATAAAATTCCTCATGAATTTATTTTTGGTAATTTTATGGGTTTTGGGGATTTCTTTGCAAAATGGAGGGTTTCTGTTGACATTTTTGAGATTTTGAAATCATGATAATTCATCATAATTCCTAAGAGATTTTTGGGTCTTTTTTGGGAATTTTTGGAGTTTGTTTGGTATTTTTCATGTATTGTTTGGTTTTCTTGCATTTATTTGCCACAAAATTGTCCAATTGATTTGTGAATTTTGCACCACAAAATGGGGGTCAGACAGGAAGCAAATGCGTATACGAGCACGAAAAATAATGGCTGTTAAAAATATTAGATATAATACCACTCATGCATGTATATTTGACATCTTCAATATCCTATAAAGCAATTATTAAATTTAAAATATAAATCTGTACTTACGTTCTTAAAATTAAAGATACGACGTGTATAAAACTGATATAATTTAAGAATTGCATGTCTAGTCATCGATTACGCGCCTCCAAAACTAAAATGTTAAATTTTCAAATTGCTTGAGAAATGACCATTTGATATCGAATTACCAAAATTGGTACAAAATTTTACTTAAAAAGATATATCCAATTATATATATAGAGAGAGAGAGAGAGAAAACATATGGTGCATACTAATTCAAATTTTTTTATCTGTTTCAAAATGATCTATCCAAACCGTCCAATATGATTTCGCTAATATAATATCCTTGCTGACCAAATTTTATATTTTTTTTGAATTTTTTTACTATTTTTTTGGAATTTTTTTGAAAATCACTAATCTCACTTTTTTTCTGAACCGTTAAAAAATAACAGTTTTTAAAAATCCGAAAAAAATACGTAAAATTTTTGAAAAAAATATAAAATTTAGTCGGCAAGGAGATTTCAATAAGGAGATCATATTAGATGGTTTGGATCAGTCATTTTGAAGCAGATCGAAGAGTTCGGATCAGTATGCACCGAAGCTCCGGTACATTAGTATGCACCATATGTATATATATATAGAAAACCTATGTTGCATTGCAATGCTCGGAAGCTTCGGTGCATACTGATCCAAACTCTTCGATCTGCTTAGAAATGACCGATCCAAACGTCCAATATGATCTCCCTAATGAAATGTCATAACAAACCAAATTTTAAATTTTTTAAAATTTTTTTACTATTTTTTTCGAATTTTCTAAAACTTTCCTATTTTGGGTACAAACTAATAATAAGGAAATTTAAAAAATGGCAGGTTTTAAAAATTCAAAAAAAAAAGTAAAAAAATTTCAAAAAAATATAAAATTTGATTTCTATGAGATTTTAATATATAGATTGGATTTGTTTAATTAGATTTGTCAATTTGTAAAACTATGACAAATTTGGTCGCGATGTACAAAAGTCTCAATACATCGCGATGCACCATAGCATTTTTATATATATATATTAGTTTGATAGTCATTTGATTAAATGTCACAAGTGTCAAATAAATTTGTTAAACAAAATGTTATATGAAAAAAAAAAGCTTCTGTAAGGGTAAATTATAATTAACATTAAAAATAAAAATTAAATGTGCTTGAACACGAACGTGGACTAACGCTCTGTTTGACTTTAGGGAGAATAGAAGAGGGAAAAAAAAGAGGGGATGGAAATTTGACAATTAACCTTGTTTTTTTTCATTATTATATAAATAGATAAGGCTATCTAGAAGGCAATTAACCTTGTTTGGATGGCATATTTTAGAAGGAAAATTGTTTACTGATGGAAATCATTTTCCTCCAAAATTTTACTTCCTATACAAAAAATTTCGCTCCGATTTGGAGTGTAACGGAGGAAAAGATGAAGGTATTCTTTCCTTTGGACATCAATCTCCTTATAGAGTAATTATTTATTATTATTATTATTATTATTATTTTGACACTAAGATCCCTTCTAGGGGTTCCATTCAAATCAAAAGTAAAGGTTTGAGTCACCACTAGTGACTCTACAGCAAGCTAATCAAGCAAAAAAAAATAAAAAATAAAAAATAAAACAAAGAGCAAAGCAAAACAACATCCAACAAAAACTGTTGGAAACTGTTATTCCAAAGCAGGAAAAGTCCAGTTTGATTGTGCAACCTTATGGAAATTAAAAGTCCCACCGACGATCAGAATTTTTGCAATCTTAGTTTTCCATAATAGGCTGCTGACTCAGGATGCGTTGCTTAAACGGAATATCCCCTTTCATTTAGGCTGCTCCCTTTGCAAGCAACAACTGTTGGAAACTCCTACGCATTTATTCTGCAAATGTCAATTCGTAGTGCAGCTTTGGAATAAAGCTAAACTCATCTTCCCAGCTCACATTCATTCCAGCTTTGAGGATGTTCAGACCGTTATCAGAGATGCTTTGAGTGCTGACAATATAACAACGGCGATAACTAAAGCAGCAATCTCTATCACTATTATTTGGGCAATTTGGCTGGAGAGGAATAACAGGGTGTTCAGAAATCAGGAAAGAACTGTTGACAATTTGTTGCACTGGATTTTGGCGCAACACTCCTTGTTCAGTACTCACTGTTAGTTTCTAAGTTGCGCTAGGCCTGGTTTTTACTTTTCTCTTGTTGTTTTTCTTCTCTTTTTTCTTTTTTCTCTTGATAGCCGCTATCAAGATGTACTCTAAAAAAAAAAACATCCAACAAAAACTAAGTTTACTCAAAACTAACTAAACAACAGCCTGACAAAGACATCTTCAACGTGACCATCTGATCAGACAGCATAATCAAGTAAATCCTCAATTTTATTTTTTTATTTTTTTTGAGGATCAGTAAATCCTCATCAAAGACATCTTCAACGTGACCATCTGGTACATCATGATCAGCGTCAGATCTGGTAATAGTCCTCTGATCGGCCCTTTCTCCAGCTTGTTATGGGGCCCTTTCCTTAGCAGTATTCTGATCAGCCTGAGTATTAGGCAGAAAACAGATAACACCAGTTGAGACACCATTCATCCAGTTCTCCAAACTAGTGGAGGCACCTGTCCAATTCAACCAAAAAAAAACAAATTAACAATTTGAATAATTACAGTTATGAAAGAACTGACCTTGGTATCTTTAAAAATTCTATTATCACCTTGGAGGTGGGTTATGACAATCGCAAATATCAAAGTCCAGTGGTTGGTCTATGCAACCGTATTTTTTCTGAATTTTTACAACTTTTCTTTCCAGTATTTTTTCATTCCCGAAGAAATTACAGCAATTGTATGTATATGAATGATTCCTTACCTACTTTGTTGATTTTGTGTTTTTTCTCGATTTGGAGTTAAATTCTAAAAATCTCAAATATCAAAGTGTAGTGGTCCGTCTATGCAACCGTATTTTTCTGAATTTTTCCGACTTTTCTTTCTAATTCTTTCATACCCGAAAACTTAAGAAATCACACCAACCTTTTTACAGTAAGATTTGTCTAATTTGTAAAGTTCTTTTTCTCAAATTCATAAATTTATAAAGTTTTTTTAATCCGAATTTTTTGTTTGGCTTAATATTTTTTTTATTCAGAATTTATTAAATTATAATTTTTCGAATTTTTTTCTACTTAAGATTTTTTTATCCGAATTTTTCTGAATTTTTTTGAACTTTTTTAATTAACATTTTTATAATTTTTTCTACACTTATTTTAAAATCAATAATAGTTATCGTACATTAACATTACAAATTTATAATCAACCATAATTATCATACATTAACGTTACAATTGAAAACAAAAATTATAACAATCATAAACTTCATTAATAATCATAATACATTACATTACAACATTTTATTAGTTACTACACTAAAATTACATTTTTTAACTTGGAAAAAACACCTTCAGTGCGCTTAATCCCTCAATCCTAGCCGGTACTGTAACTTGGGAAAAACACCAGATAGAAGAAAGGATCGCTAATGACCGCCTTCTTCTTCCGATTGAGTTGACCCAAGAGCTAAAGTGATGGGCGCTATATTTATAGAGGACTAACTTTTCATCTGCCAACATTTCTTTGACTGAAACTTGGAAAGCGACGTCTCGCGTTGCCCATGTCTACCAGTACATTAAAGTCGGCAAATGAGCATAATTGTAGCCTAGATGTCATGATACTGATGGGTGGGTTAAACTATCTGTCCCGTCCTCTACACATTACGATGGATTTCACAATAAATTCTTTTATTTGTAGTTGGTAGAATATTAATAGCCATAAGGATTGTGTGCTACCCTGTATCGCTAAATAATTGTGCCGCACACAACTCTTATGGCTATTGATTTTGGACCAATTAATATTTTGGATAGTTTTTTTTATTTATTTTCAGATTTTTTCTGGGTTTTTTCGAATTTTTTAAATTTTTTTCGGGTTTTTTTCTTTTAGGGAATTTTTTTCGGATTTTTTTGGGGGATTTTTTTTCTTCCAGGTAAGAGGAGAGAAGAGGGATAAGTGTGAGGAGAGAAGTGGGGAGGGGACCATCGCTCTTTATATGGGTCACCAGGTGGTCTTGGAAGTGCCGTTACCAGTGGCGCCTTCAGGGAGGATAGCGAACAAAAATTATCAATCATATTAATTCTTTTCTCGATTTACTAAATATAAATATTATTTTATAATATTTACTAATAATAAAAAAATTAATGAATTTCCTACAGAGGAATTAATTGAGCTGGGCTATATCCATATTTTTAGGAATTGTAATATCATTAGAACTGTGAGTCATGAGACTAACGAAGAATTGATTTGGGCCACTTATACTAGATTTGCTCTGCATTATTTCTGACAATTAAACTATCTCCATTTTTCCATTTTTTTTAATAAAAAAATAGGGTCAAGCCCTCATCTTTTCATTAAAATAAAGTCAATTGCAAAAGATTAGCAAGTGGCTAATTGAAAATGGAAGTAAACAAAAAAGACGAAGAATAAAAATAAAAATAAAAATAAAGCAAAGCTCCGATAAGCAAAAATGCTAGAAAAGAAAAGGAGAAGCTTCACGAACTACAGAAAGACTGGAGTGCGTGCCATTCCAAAAAAAATTGATCTACCGGTAGACTTAAGGGAAGCTGAATCCCAGTAAAGATTCTCGAACACCTCTCTCTACAAAATAAAGCACAAGATTTCCATCAATTCTGTACGAGATTACAATTTGTTGTCGTCGAGAATGAAGTATGCATTACTGGTAAAAGAAATAGAAAATGAACCATGGGAATTCTGAATTGCTATTAGCAAGAACTGTACAAAGAATGAGCATTCATTGAAGATGTGCTCAGTTGACTCTTCATTTTACTTGCAAAAAACCCAATGTCTGATTTCCGCTTCCTAACTCGACCTAGGATTTTCCGCCTCCTTTTTCCTGATTTCCTCCCTATTTTCTTCATCTTTGTGCCCCGAATTAACCTCGATAATCTCCTCTTGAGCTGACTAGATGACCTCTCTCCTTGTCTTCCACTCCCTCTCTCTCAATCTCTCTTCCTTGCACACAACACACTTGCACGCTTAGTAATGTTGCTTCCTTTTCTCAAAACCGAATGATTATCTCTGATCTCACTTTACCCTATAAATCCCTAGCTATTTGTGGATGTGGAGGCATGTGGCTGTCGATTTGTCATAAGTTTCCACCAAACTATAAGAATTTGATGCTGATTTGACAGATTAGAGGCTGAGAAAGTGTGAGACGGTGAACGATCTGATGGCCAAGCTAGCACAGCCAGCACTAGCATCTAGGGTTTGGGTCAGTGAAATGATGAGGATTTGAGTTATATATTGGCTATTTGAAGGAAGATAAAAGAGAAAGGCTGAGACAGAGGTAGAGAAGAGAGAGACGACGACTGAGAGGAAGAAGAAAACAAAGATTTTTTTTTTCTTTATTTTTCCTTTATTTCTTTTTTTCTGTTTCCTTGATTAAGGTTTTTTTTCTTTGTTTCCTTGAGGTCATTTCAATTTTTGAGGTTTGCAAGTTGCAAGGTTGGCAGAACAAGTAGATGAGCCTAATATTTCTTCAAGTGATGAGTATGATTTTTAATTTGTATACTCTGAACTTTGCTATGCATTTAATGCGTTATCTGCTTGAAATGATTACTGATTAATGCTTGTATCTGTTGAAATGCATTTAATGCATTTGTTGTTTCAGCTGATTAAACTGATTTAATGGCTTAATCATTGAACTGTCACATCCTGCAGCAAGACATGACAGCTCTCGCCACAAAAGTACAAGTAAATGTACTCTCGTAAGGCTTAACCAAGAAAAATAATCCGTTTTTTAAATAATCAATAACTAATCACCGATAATATAAACAAATATTATCTATCTAGAATGCAGGTAAAAAATCACAACACAAGATAAACATCATATATATATAACATAAGCACACCGTAACAAAATTCTCATACAACATATTCTAGTACAAAACACACACACATAATAAAGCTAATTGGCTCGGGACCGGAGACTATGAGTATATACAACATCTGTACTAGTTCGCGGACTCAAGTATCCATAGGGTACTAGTATCGTGAAATCAAAATCGTCTCCAATCTCCTCAAACTAACATAACATAACAAACTCTAACTCAATCCTCCAGGATCTCATCTCCATCCTCGTCTACGAGGATGGTGAAGGATGTGTGTTTTGAAAGTTATCTTTATTAATGATAATTATGTATTGTTCATGATTTTTAATGTTGTTATACATTCTTGTTCCTTGATATTAATATGTTATATCTTTAGAAGTGTTCAAGAAGGTGCTCATGGTCTTGAACCTTAGAACTCTTAAGCTGAAAAAATATAATCCTAAATTTGTCACATTCTTGGTAATTAAAGAGGAACAATAATTACCGAGCAAGATTGTCATGTCGATTGAAAGTACATTGTAGTTCTATAAATGTTGATAAGTGATTATCATTCAGTGACATGAGTATATATAAAATGAGCATGCTTTATATATATTGAACATGACCTAATCGGATGAAATATTATATGGATTGTGTTTTGTGTCATTAATATTTTCATCGTGTCTTTGAATCCAAGATATGAGACGAATAGATTTTTCACATGAGAAGCATGCAATGTAATTACTGATTACGACCATCTTTTTACTGATCTTAATAATCTGTTGATGGAGAAAATTAGTAGTTCGTTGTGTGTAACTTGTGAAGGAGAAATTTATATGTCGATTATCATTGTCCCTCAGTTATCTGAGTTATGATATTACTGGGCCCCTTGGTAAAGTGAAATTATATGGCATGCAATATAACTGATGTAGTTATAATTATAATTCGCTTAAGAGACCAAGAAAACGAATATAATGCAAAAATGACACGATCCTATTTTAGCATATTATTCATAATATCATGAGACAAGGATAAACACATATCAAGTGGATCAAGTACGTAATGACTATGTCGTTTGGGCGGGTATAATGTAGTGATAGAACCTCTTATAGTTAATAAGATCAAAGGTGGTTGGATCTAAGTTTGAAACTCACCATCCATCTATCGAAGCGTTGGTTGAGTTTGTTGTTTAGGTTCAAGGTGAACCAAGAGAAAGAAAGGCGCTAAACGGTAGCGGCGAGAACCAAAGATTTCCAAGAGACCTAGAGAGAAATCGACTTCTCTCTACAAAGAGATTTGACAATCTCTTTAGGTATAATAATTTCTTCTCCTCAAATAAAGTTATTTGATATTTTATTGTGCACATGAGTTGCTTAATTAAATGTTTAATTGCTATCTTGCTTGCTACTGTCGTATAAATAAAGTCCTTTGTGTATCGAGTCAAATAATTTTTAAAATTCCGCATCCTTGACATACACACGAAATCCCAACAGATGGGACTCACAACAGGCTTTCGTGTGGGCGGTGGAGAGGGAGGAGCAGGTGGGGGAGGGACACACTCAATATAAAAGTAGACTCCACTAGGTGCTAACGACACATGGTAGAAAATAACGGTGTGCATATGGGGTATATAGGTACGGAGATGAACGTGAGACCCATCAAAGGTCATCAAAGGAGGACCTCGCAGTGGTCAGTGCGTAGTCGAAATCCCCAACCGTCGAGGAACATGCAAAACAAATACGAAAATGAGAAGATGATTCTCAGTGCGGGTTTTAGTTCCAGACGTGGATCTCTGGTCGAAATCTTAGTCCAGAAATAATACCCATAATAATAATCAACATGAATAATAAATCAATAATAATAAGAACAATAATAGAAATCAGAGAATCGAGAATAATGTAATGCCAATCTCTATCTGACTGCATATCTAACAGCAAAGAAGAAAAGGGCCTATCAACACCATAGTATGCTGAAAAGTAATGGATAATAACAATCAAGACAGAATCATGGAACAGTCAGCAAAATAAATCATATCATGTAAATAATCATTAAATCTCACTCAGATTTCCTTTCCCAACTAGCTGGACACATGAAGAGACTTTTTCCTTACCTGACAAATCAGGTGGCATGAGGGAATTTCATATTCTAATAACGCTATCGAACTGGCATGTCATATTTCCAGGATTATCAGGCAAGATTAACTTGAATTGAGAGTGGCTTAAATATACTTGAACAAGCAAATAAATTACCAACCTAAACAACCTTGAGCATTTTGTATAAAATGATGTCAGAGTTGCAAAAAGTAACTACATTTTCGATGCCTGGTTGGATAAACAACAATTAACTATATTTTAAACCTCTGTTACAGGAATATCTCAATTAACTGGTTGATCTCAGCTCTTTGTAGTCACCACACTGAAATAGTCAGGGACATGAGGATTGGTCCGAGCGTATGGTGATACATGTATACCACCTAAACTTTTTCATAGGAGCCACCCAAAAGAAACCACACCGTAAAACATGCACAATTACATGTTGGAGGTGTACATGTTGCAATACTAAAATGAACTATGTGCCACTATTAGAAGTGTCGACAGGTTATTTGCTCAGGTAAAGGAAGGAAAGACATTATTGTGAGCATTTATCAATTTGAATCAAATGAAAGCCACAAATGAGAAAATTGACAATAGTTAGTGGAAACAAAGAGATAAAGTATCAGTCACAAATATCAGTTCGGACAGACCCAGATGACCCAATCAAGCTCTCTCAAAATAAACCAACTTCTTAAAACTCCTCTCCAGTCACCCACGATGTTAAAGAACCTAAATTCAACCCAAAATCACACAAAATAATTTAGTACAATAGAGCCAATAACACTTAAAAACAACATCAAATACAAAACTGGAAGAAATTATTCAATTGCCATAATTTCCACCAAATTTGACTTTGCAAAGTCAAAGATCATACAAATTTGAGATAGGTGCAGCCATGAAGTTTTGAGTTACTAATCAAAACATAGAAAAAAAAATGATATTAAAGAAAAAATAATAACCAAGCAGCACACAAAACTTAGCATTGAAAATTATGCAAAAATGAAAAAAGAAAGAGCGATACTCACTGTTATGGGGTTTGAGCGTAGAAAAAAAAGAAAGCTTCGATGCACGAAGAGAATTTGGGGCTCGAGCATAGCGCTAGCGGAAAAAAAAGTGACCGCACAAAGGAATTTACGATTTAGGGAAGTAAATAGCGGGAAGAATTTAGGGCTTTGAGAGGATGTAATATACGATGTTGATGATATATCATAAGCGCATAAATATCAAAGTAAAAAAGGATATATCAAAAAAATGTAAAATTCGTTTTATGCGCTTATGATATATCATCAACATCGTATAAAACAGTAAAAAAAAGGATTATGCGGTGATAAAACCGATAAAACGATAGTGCGATATGAATTAAAATTAAGATAAAACGGCGATAAAATAGAAATTAGCGGAGTTTTTTAGAAGCTTGGATAATTGACAAAAGATATTATTATTCATGTTTCAAAACTATCTAACAGGATAAGTATCCTCTACACATCTCATCACAACCATCCGATCTAATCTCGACGATTAATTATTTTCAGGCCTATCAGTCTAGTATTAATTAAGGAACATCCATAATTAATCGGGCGATTGTGATGCCGTCGCGCAAGGATATCATTTCCTATCTAACATTCTGTACTCATGTGCGAAATGAGCTATTTTAACACATCCTTGTCAAACTGTATGAATCGAATTGAAATTTAATAATTGAACGAAATGCTTGCGAGCGAAATATACATGATTCCAAACACAGGTGTTGCTTTCACGGACTTTTCTAACAAAAAAAATTAAAATTTAGAAACAATGTACTTGTAACTGCGCAGGTGATGCACGTATAGTTTTTTTTTTTTCTTTTCCCCTATAAAATGATTAGAGTTCAAAATAAGTATCGTGTCTTAACGTTTTAAATGTTTCATGTGTCGACGGTGTCGTATGGTACCATGTCTAAATTCTATTGGAATGACACGACACGTATCATGTCTTGTATTGTATCACGTCTTTTTTAGATGTATCGTGTTGTGTCGTGTTTGGACACATTTAATTTTCATGAAAAATAATTATATATTTGTATTTATGTATGAATTGGACATTCAAATAATAAAATTACCTGTAAAAATAGAAAATATAATTTTTTTGTTATTTATTAAAATTATCTTTTTTAACCCTTATTATAAATTTGTCATGTCGTATTTTTTGTCGTGTCGTGCGGTGTCTAGACAATTCATGTATCGTGTTAGTATCTATTTCAAACAAGTGACATGCCAAAAGTTGCCATGTCCAAGTATATCGTGTCTGTATGTATCTTACAGTACCATGTTTTGTTCAAACAAACATGCCGTGTTTTTTTATTAACACTAAAAAATGAGTGACAACAATTAGTCAGAAAAAAAAAATGAGGGGAAGGGAGTCCCACTCGCACGCTTCCAGAGGCAAAAAAAAATTTCTTCAAATTTTGAAAACCCTAGCGAGGAAGGCTGCAGCCGCCGCCGGCCTTCTCCGCCCTTAGTTTTTTTCTTCTTTGTTTTCTACTACTCTTACCTTCTCCTCTTGTAGAGATGCTGCTCTAAGCTGAAACTCTTCTCCTCTTTTTTGGTCTTCTCATCTTGTAGAGGTATTACTTTAAGCTGAAATCCTTCTTTTTCTTGCTCTAAGCTGAAATCTTTCTCCTCCTTGCTCTTCTCCTCTTGTAGAGGTGCTGCTCTAAGCTAAAATCCTAAACTTGAGAGCCGCCGTTGGCTAAGTCCGCCACCAATTTTTTTTTTTCTTCTCCCTGTTACCCTTCTCTTTCTTTATTTTTTCTTCCTTGAGAATAGAGGTTGGGATTCTTCTCTCCCTCTTATGCTTCTTTAGTGGATATTTTCTCCTTCTTCCCTCACCTTGCTACAAGAGAGCACCACCCTAAATCTTCAGATCTGTTTTGTCTTCTTCTCCCTTCTTCGACGATGACGCACCCAGATTTCGGTGGTCTGGCCGGTGTTGGTGGTGCGGACTCTGTGCAACCGGCATGTGAAGTCGGCATGTGCGAGATAATTTTGGAAGCAGATGGTAAGTGCAGAGAAGCGGGTGTGTGCAGTGAAGCTGCCGGTTGTGGTCGGCATGTGCAAGGTGGCCTGTGGAAACAATCGGTCTTGAAGCAGATGTGTTCAGTGTGTCCGACAGGTGCAAATGGCAAGGGCTTCTGGTTGGTGGGTGCGAATTACCTACGTTTGGGCCACGGCGACTCGACTGCTTTGGTAGATCTATTTTTATTTTTTTTTATTTTCTAGTTTTTAATTTTTGCTGTAATTCTTTTTTCTTTTTCTTTTTCTTTTTTTTTTTTTTCTGTTTCCATCCCGAAACTGACCTTCTGTGTTGTATTTTAGAAAATTTTATTTTCATAAAAAGTTTTGGGCTTGACCCTTTGCTTTCTTCAAAAAAACAATTAGTCAGAAAAAGGTTTGTAAATTGCCCGACACTATCTCCACTCTCCAGCTGGTTAAGATAAAAATGAAACTGAAATGTGCTTGCATACCAGAACATCGAGTTGAATAACTCTGACTAAATAAAATGTGATTTGCATGGAATTTAAGTACAGATAGTCAAATGATTCTATCCTTTCTCTATTAAAAACGGGTTCAAGTTCCATGCGACGAAAGAATTTTAGTGTAAATATACACAAGATCGCGTTTTTCTAAACGAGAAACACTTATCTAAATATTAATAAGAAATACATATATAATTTTTATTTTTAATTTTAATAATAAGCATTATATGAATGCGAGCACCATAAAATTAGATAAACGTCGATCTATATTTTGCACGGGCATTTAAATAAAGGGCCCAACCCGGAAGGAGGACATGTACCTCAATCATCAATCATATAATTGATTACAAATCATGAACCATCAAGTATTTCTAAAAGAAAGAGTTTGGTTGCACAAGAATAAACATGAGGGTAAAGAATAAAGAACAAAAAAGAGTGAAGAGTGAGAATAGAGAACAGAACTTACTCGCTTAAAGTGAATTTATTTGGATGGTATGTTAAAAATAAAGATGATAGAAATTGATTAAAATATAATATTTTATTAGTTATTCAACTAAATCTTTCAAATATGTTTACTTATAACAACTTCAATAATGACAAACTTATAATAACAATAATAATAATGATGATAATAATGTTAAATTTAATAATAAAATATATAATAATAATAATAATAATAATAATAATAATAATAATAATGAAAATTCTAATAATAATAATAATAATAATAATATGATAATAATATCAAAATAATAACAATTTTTAATAATATAAAACAAATAGTAATAATAATAATAATTTTAGAAATATTTATTATATTTAAATAATAATTATTATTATTATAATTTAAATAATAACAATGATAGTTATAACTTAATTAAGTTTTATAGATAAAATAATATTTTTCTTTTTTCCTTTTGAATTTTTAATTAAACAAAGCATTTGTCTTATTTTCTCATACTAACTTTTTGTAAGAGCACAGAATAAGCATTATTCCCGATTTTTTATATTTCTTTATTTTTTTGCAACCAAATACACCTCGCATAGCAAAATAATATACCACTAGCACTAAACTCTCGCGTTGTGTGCAAATATGTTATGAAATATTTTCCAAATGAGCGCGGGTATAGTATGGAAACTTTTGATTTTTTGTGGATATCATGATTCATTCCTGTACGAATATCGTGCGTTGTACGATCAGTTTTTATTTTATATAACTTTTATTTGAAAGAGTAAAAAACAAAAAAAATAATATCATAAGATTTCTTATAATTTTCTAGTCATGCAGGTAAAATTTCATCAAAATTAAATTTTTGGAGAGCTCCGAATAATTTTAAAACATTTTTAAATAAACAAATAAAATATATGATGTCTAAAAATTATTAAAAATATTTTGAAATCCAAAAATAAAAAATTGATATTATTGAATTGTATTCAATTTTATATGCATGTATATAAAATTCGGTATACAATTGAACCTAAAAAGGCCATCAAATATTGAAAAAGTAAATTGTGTTTGGAGATGTGCACTTCCGTAAAAAAAAATGCAGACCCAGAGGAGATGTGCACCTCGTTAAAAAAAAATTGGTCCGCATTGTATTATGATTGGCTAAGCAAATTTGTTGCAACACACTCTCTATTGTCAGTGGGGGCTCCACGTGATTGACCAACCATACTCATTGTGCATTAGGATTTAATGTGGTCATTTGATGCACTATCTAAAACAAACTACATAATAATTATAATGTTGTGGGTAGGTGTCAAATATCAATGTAGTGTATGCGCCGGAAGCAACATTATCGTCTTATTAATAGAAGAAACCCAGTGCAGAAGACGAAACCACCAAGAAACCATGCCCCATTTCCCGTCTGCTTGATTACTTGCAAACTAGCAGAATTGACAACAGTATTACCCCCGTCAATGACCAAATTATGCCCATTAATTAGTTCAGATTCGTCAGATGCCAAAAACAGCGCTGCCTCTGCCACGTGGTTGGCCTTGAGCACCACACCCTTCAAGTTACACGTGGCAGCAGTAATTTGCTCCACCTGCTCCGGGGTCATCCGGCCAGCAGCACAACTCAAGGACGTGGCTACGCCAGCGGGCGACACACAGTTCACCCTGATCCCATGCCGACCAAGGTCAGCTGCGGCTGCCCTGATCAATCCAAGAACAGCATGCTTTGATGTGACATAGCCGGCAGGGCCATACCCACCCTGACAAGCTCCTATGCTAGCCGTGCAAATGATGGATCCTCGAATGCCCGCAGCCACCATCGCACGGCCCGCGTGCTTCAATGCAGCTGCAGTTCCTCTGACGTTCACCGACATGACCTTGTCAAGATCACTCAGGTCTAATTCAAGGATTGAGGGGCTGACAAGCAAAATGCCAGCATTGCTGTACATGATATCGAGACGGCCATGTTTGGAAACAGCATGACGCACCACACTTTCCACCTGTGTTTCGTCTGTCACGTCACAGTGCACGTAGCTGAATGTCAGCAATGACAACAATTGCACCATGGGAGGCAAACAACCTTGCGCTGGCTTCACCGATGCCACTTGCTGCGCCAGTTATTATGGCAACCTTGCCTTCTAGCATGAAAAATTCAGGGAAAAAAAAAATGCACTTTATTATTATACTCCAATAACAGTCCGTAATGGTATACATGATCATTTCCGATCTAGACATTAATTCAACTTTAGTTCAATTATTTCTGACTCACCATTTATCATGCTATCTGAATTAAATTTTATACTTATCATGATCCAGGCAACAACTCTGTCTCAGGAGCATTGTATGTTTGATGGCCGATCTCTATGGGACGGCCGAAATGGCATGAGAGGTTCCATTCAGATACCAAAACCAACAAAAAAACACGAACTAATCAGGGTGTTGATTCGACATATGAACAAATATTTACCTTGTTTTAGCCATCTTGGAAGCTTGAAATCTTATAATAGGCCATGAGTGACTGGGAGAGGCAGCTCCTCTTATAGTTGAGCGTAGCTAGCTAACTAATATTAGTATTAGACAAATGGATAATATATACGACACGGCGTCCTTAATTTATAAAAGTTAAATGGATAGCTCTTGGCCATAATTCATAAATGATGAAGAAATAAAAATTAGTTTGCCAGCCAATTAATACGACGATATATTTGAAATCATATAAATATGTACCCTTACTAGCTAGCCTCGTTGCTCCTTCTAAATCGCAGAAAAAATTGATCTGTTGCTATTAAATGGGATTTGATCGGACGTGTTTGATCAGAAATTCAAAATCTAGCGGTCGAGACGTTTGAGCATCACTTTTGTCTCTTTTTTTATATCAGCTACGAATATGAATATGATATAATATTTGGATACAAAATAAAAAAGAATGAATGAATTAGTAGATAGATATTCGCTCTATCTGCACCTTGTTTGGATTATTAAATATCATATAATTTAGACACGATAATATATATGTTTCTAAACTATTTGGAAGTTCACGGTTAAGGGCGACATATCTCGGAAGTTATGGGTTCGAAACTATGTTTAAAATCTTTCATAAATTTATAAATTCAATCATCAATGCAGTCATGTTTAGATTTGATTCCAAATCCTAAACTACCTCTTTCATTGCAATAACATAATGGGGAAAGACAATATCAATATTTTTACAAAGACACGGTGCTGGGAGCCTGGGACACTTTGTAGGTACCGATATACCAACAAAGCAATACTTTCACCTTAATGTTTTTTTTTATCGTGTTTTGATCGTCTTTTTAATCATAATACAAATCCCAACAGTTTTTTTAATATTCATTAAGAAAATGATCCAAACACGTTACTAAGAATAAAAATTTTATTCTGGATATTGGATCACTTAAAAATAGCACTCTAAATTTTCAAAATTATTCTTGATTGTTTAGAAATATTATCTTTGATTCTAAATAACTAATCATAATTTTATTCATAAACTATCCAAACGCGCCCTAAAATTAAATCTTGTATAATGAACGATACACGGTTATAGTGAAAAGACATCATTTCTACCACAATACAGTTGTGTATCACTGTGTAGGTATCAGTGTACCAATACGTACACCTTCGAAAGAAACATTTTCACATAATAGGAAAAACACGGTACAGAAACCAACCGCAAAAGAAATCAAGCCCCATTGCTCGCCTGCTCGACTGATTGCAAAGTAAGAAGATTGACAACGGTAGTACCACCATCAATGACCAAATTATGCCCACTAATGAATTCAGATTCATCAGACGCAAAAAACAATGCCGCCGCTGCCACGTGGTTGGCCTTGAGCACCGCGCCCTTCAAGCAACTTGCGGAAGAATTTAGTTGCTCCACCCCCTCAGGGGTCATCTGAGTGGCTTCACAACTCATGAGTGTGGCTACGCCAGAGGGTGACACACAGTTCACCCTTATCCCGTGCCGACCGAGATCGGCTGCTGCTGCCTTTACCAATCCAAGAACAGCATGTTTCGATGTGGTGTACCCGGCAGGGCCATTCCCACTCTGAAAAGATGCTATGCTGCCCGTGCATATGATGGACCCTCGAATGCCTGCAGCTACCATTGCACGGCCAGCATGCTTCAATGCAGCGGCTGTTCCTCTGACATTCACCGACATAACCTTGTCAAAATCCCCCAGGTTTAATTCAAGGATTGACGGGCTGAGAATCAAAGCTCCGGCATTGCTGTACATTATGTCGAGATGGCCATGTTTGGAAACAGCGTAGTGCACTGCACTTTCCACCTGCGCTTCATCTGTCACATCACAGTGCACATAGCTGCATTTGTCAGCTCCAATCGAAGCTGCCACTGCTGTGCCCAGCTTATCCTGGATATCTGCAATGACGACAGTTGCGCCGTTGGATGCAAATAGCCTTGCTGTGGCTTCACCGATGCCACTTGCCGCACCGGTGATAATGGCGACCTTGCCTTCTAGCCTGGAAAAATCAGGGAAAAATAATAAATAACAATGGAAATGGTTTTAGTATTAGCTTACTGGCAAGAAGAAATATCTGTAATTGATTATCATACTTCTATAATTGATCCTGGACCATGGTGAAATTCATGACCCTGTCCGATCTAGATCATTAATTTGGTATTTGTTCAATTCTTGATTTACCATCTTTCATTTTGTTCATTAGCATCCTATCTTTAATGTCCGATCTCTATAGAACGGCCGAGATGGAAAAAGAGCTTCCATCCAGTTTTCAAAATCAACAATAAGACTAACTGAATCGAAAGTGTTAATGTGATGATAAGAAGTTAAATTAGAACAAAATTTTACCTCGTTTTGGACATCTTGGAAGCTTCAAATCTTAGAACAGGGCTGGAGGAGGATATCTCCTCTTATAATTGAGCCTATCTAGCTATTAGAATCAGACAAATGGATAACATATATATGGCGGTCTTAATTTGTGAAAGTCGAGTTGATAGCTCTAGGTCATAAATGATTGAGAAATAAAGGAAAATCAGTCAGTGCACCATGTGACTCTTATAATATGGCACGAGGATATAATAAGTCATGTATGGCGTGTCAGAACCTGCTTCATGGATTGATCTAAAAATCAGAACAAATTGATCTGAGCAACTGTTTTAGATATCCAACGCAATTTTTTATTAAAATGGTGTTATATATCCATAAGGAAGATTTATTGGAACGATTACGCATGACCAGAACTAATAATTAAAGCTAATAATTATCTTTTCAAATTTGTGCTCGAGTATATGGCCCCATCAGCTGCCATCATTGTATGGTGTGAACAGTCCACCTAAGAAAACTAAGAAAAAATATATTTCAAAGACACAATTCTGCGTTGCACTAATGTTTTTTGCATGAACCAAAATCTATATCGTCCCTTTAAAATTTATGAACGATCGCTATTGATTAAAGGTCAAGCTTGTTCATAAATTAAAATCTAGCACATAATTTATCTCAAAATTATTAATCGACCCCGTTACAATTAATATACTGAATACGAAGCAGTGAAACACTCGGTTAAGCTTGTTATTATATATATATAGGAGCTTTGAACTTTGAAGTCCCAAAAATGGAATGAATTCGGAAAGAATATTGCTAAAATAATTATTCCGTGTACATATATTATAGGTTGAAAATGCGTGTAGGAGCACGAAAAATAAATGACTGTAAAAAAATTGTTAGATATAATACCATTCAACATATATATTTGAGTGTCATCTCCGATATCTTATAAAGCAATTGTTAATTTTAAAATATAAATTTGTAGTTGCATTCTTAAATTAAATATATGACGTGCATAAAACTGATATAATTTTAGAATTGCATATCTAGTCATCGATTAAGCGCCTCCAAAAGTAAAATGTTAAATTTTCAAATTGCTTGACAAATGACCATTTGATATCGAGTTGCACCAAAATTGATACAAATTTTACTTAAAAGATATATCCAATTATATGTTTTTTTTTTAAAATTGATAGTCATTTCATTAAATGTCACAAGTGTCAAATAAATTTGTTAAACAAAATGTAATATAAAAAAGCTTCTGTAAAATTGTCCCCACACTTACTCAAAATCTTCAAAATTATAATTAACATTAAAAATGAAAATTTAAATGTGCTTTAACAAGAACGTCCACAAACACTCTGTTTGAAACGGAAGGAAAAAAAAAAAGACGGGATGGAAATTTGACAATTAACCTTGTTTGGATGGCAATTTTTTAGAAGGGAAATTGTTTACGGAAGAAAATCATTTTCTTCTAAGGTTTTACTTCCTATACAAAATAATTTCCTTCCGTATTTGGAGTGTAACAGAGGGAATGATGAAGGCGCTCTTTCCTTTGGACATGAATATTCTTGTAGGGTGGTTAGTTCTTATTATGTCATCGTCTTCTTTCTTTGGCAGATTGGCTCACCGTCACCAGTCACCAACTCTTCTTGCGTCCCTCTCCAAGTTCTTCCCTTCGCTATTTTTCTTTTGTTTTTCTTTTAGTTTTGTCAGAGTCTGCAAAATTGAAAAATATTCATTTGATCCAGAAAGATCTCGTTTTGTATTAAACTATTTTGATTTTCACAAAAAGCATCTAGGTTATATAAATAATTCGAGGTCAGTAATTAATTTTAATTTGTTTGATTTTACTTTTAGGTCTTCTATCAGATATATAGCATATATATTTCTAATGTTTCATGTTATACCAGATGCTATAGTAATGGAAATTATTTATTTTATTGGGTGTTTTTTTTTTAAAAAAAAATACAAAGTAGCTATCTGCTATGCGGATATATATCTAAAACAGTAATATGATTTGGACCTGTCAGCAGTGACAAACTACAAAATTGCATAAATATGCGAGAGATATACAAAATTCTTTATTTGGTTTTATCAGTAAAAAATTACATATTACATATATTAAAAATATTATACACAATGGCTTTAAAATAAATAGGTACAAGGGTTCAAGGACATAATGGTCAATTGTGAAAAATTTATATAATTTTACTTTCGTTGAATTAGATAATCCAAATAAGAGAAAAGAATAAAAGAAAAAAGCTTTTCTTCCCTTTCATTAATCATCCAAACGGATCATTATCAATGTAAATAATTTTTCTTTCTAATTTATTTCATTCATTTTCCTCCTATATTTTACCTTCTTTTTTATTTCGTTCTTGATATCCAAACACAGTGTAAGATCATTTTGTAGCAGCGTGTAAATTAAATAAGAATTGAAACAATAGCTTGTATAATGAATGATACATGGTAATTTGACCAGAATCCAATCCGAGAAGAGAACATGAACTTCAACCATTAGTCATGTATTGATTTGATTCCAAGTTCTGAACCATCACTTCCTTATTTCAATTAGTTAATAATATAATAAGGAAAGACATCATTTCTACGCACTTGTGTTTCACTTTTTAGGTATTGATGTACCGTATACCTCCGAAAGAAACATTTTCATCTTATTAGTGAAAATACGGTACAAAAACAAACAGCAAAGAAATTAAGCCCCATTGCTCGCCTGCTCTATTATTGCTTGTAAACTAGCACAATTGACATTTCACAACGGTACTATTGCCCCACCAATGACCCAATTATGCCCACTAATTACTTTATCTGCGACACACTAATAAAAATTTATTTCAGAGGTTAAATTACTTTAAAATAGTACTCTAAATCATAAAAAAAAATATTCTTGATCGTTTTGGACGTTTAGAAATAATATATTTTATTCTGAATAATCAATCTTAATTTTATCTTTAAGCAAATCCAAACGCACCCTAAATTAAATCTTGTATAATGAACGATACACGTTCATAGGGAAAGACATAATTTCTACCACAATACAATTGTGTATCACTGCGTAGGTATCAACGTACAGTACGTATACCTCCGAAAGAAACAATTTAACCTTAATAGGAAAAACCGCGGTACAGAAACAAACCGCACAAGGAAATCAAGCCTCATTGCTCGCCTGCTCGAATATTTGCAAAGTAGTAGGATTGACAACGGTACTGCCGCCATCAATGACCAAATTATGCCCACTAATGAATTCAGATTCGTCAGACGCTAAAAACAGTGCCGCCGCTGCCACGTGGTTGGCCTTGAGTACCGCACCCTTCAAGCAACTTATGGCAGCAGTCAGTTGCTCCATCTCCTCAGGGGTCATCCGAGTGGCCTCACAACCCATGGGTGTGGCTACGCCAGAGGGTGACACACAGTTCACCCTGATCCCGTGCCGACCAAGATCGGCCGCTGCTGCCCTGACCAATCCAAGAACAGCATGTTTTGATGTGACATACCCGGCAGGGCCGTACCCACTCTGACAAGATGCTATGCTGCCTGTGCATATGATGGACCCTCGAATTCCTGCAGCTACCATTGCACGACCAGCATGCTTCAATGCAGCGGCGGTTCCTCTGACATTCACTGACATAACCTTGTCAAAATCTCCCATGTTTAATTCAAGGATTGACGGGCTGAGAATCGCAACACCGGCATTGCTGTACATGATGTCGAGACGGCCATGTTTGGAAACAGGGTAGTGCACTGCACTTTCAACCTGTGCTTCATCTGTCACATCACAGTGCACATAGCTGCATTTGTCAGCTCCAATCGAGGCTGCCACTGCTATGCCCAGCTTGTCCTGGATATCTGCAATGACAACAATTGCGCCGTTGGATGTAAATAGCCTTGCTGTGGCTTCACCGATGCCACTTGCAGCACCGGTGATTATGGCAACCTTGCCTTCTAGCCTGGAAAAATCAGTAAAAAAAATAATAAATAACAATGGAAATGGTTCTAAGACTAGCTTACTGGCCAGAAGAAATATCTGTAATTGATTATCATAGTCCCAGGACCGTGGTGAAATTCATCCCTGCCCGATCTTCCTTTAGTTCATTAGCATCCTATCTTTAATGTCCAATCTTTATGGAACGGCCAAGATGGAAAAAGAGCTTCCATCCAGTTTTCAAAACCAATAATAAGACTGACTGAATCAGAGGTGTTAATGTGATGACAAGAAATTAAATTAGAACAAAATTTTACCTTGTTTTGGACATTTTGGAAGCTTCAAATCTTAGAACAGGGCTGGAGGAGGATATCTCCTCTTATAATTGAGCCTAATCTATCAGAATTAGACAAGTGGATAACAAATAAATGGCGTTCTTAATTTGTGAAAGCTAAATTGATAGCTCTTGGTCATAAATGATTGAGAAATAAAGGAAAGGTAAGTCATGTATGGCTGTGTCAGAACCTGCTTCATTGATTGCTCTAAAAATCAGAACAAATTGACCTGAGCAACCGTGTTAGATATCCAACGCAAATTTTTTTTTAAATGATGTTATATATCCATAAGGAAGATTTATTGGAGCGATTACGCATGACCAGAACTAATAATTAAAGCTAATAATTATCTTTTCAAATTTGTGCTCGAGTATATGGCCCCATCAGCTGCCATCATTGTATGGTGTGAACAGTCCACCTAAGAAAACTAAGAAAAATAATATTTCAAAGACGGGATTCTGCGTTGCACTAAATTTTTTGCATGAACCGAAATCTATATCGTCTCTTTAAAATTTAAGAATGATCGCTATTGATCAAAGTTCAAGCTTGGTTGAAAATTAAAATCTACCATATAATTTCTCTCAAAATTATTAATCGACCTGAAAATATCTCGTAACACCCCCATTACAATACTGAAACTGAATACGAAGCAGTGAAGCACTCCCTTATGCTTGTTATTGTATATATGGATGAGTTCGGAAAGAATATTGCTAAAATAATTATTTCCGTGTACATATCTTATAGGAGGCAAATGCGTATACGAGCACGAAAAATAATGGTTGTTAAAAATATTAGATATAATACCACTCAAGCATATATATTTGACATCTTCGATATCCTGTAAAGCAATTGTTAAATTAAAAATATAAATTTGTATGTACGTTTTTAAAATTAAAGATACGACGTGTATAAAACTTGATATAATAATTGCATGTCTGGTCATCGATTAAGTGCCTCCAAAACTAAAATGTTCAATTTTCAAATTGCTTGACAAATGACCATTTGATATCGAATTGCACAAAAATTGGTACAAATTTTATTTAAAAAAGATGTATCCAATTATATATTTAAATTTTTTTTTTGTTTGATAGTCATTTGATTAAATGTCATAAGTGTCGAATAAATTTGTTAAACAAAATGTTATATGAAAAAAGCTTCTGTAAAACTGCCCCTACACTTACTCAAAATCTCCAAAATTATAATTAACGTTGAAAAAGAACATTTAAATGTGCTTGAACAAGAATGTGGACTAACACTCTGTTTAGATTAGGGAGAACAGAAGGGGGAAAAAGTAGGAGGGGATGTAAATTGGACAATCAACCTTGTTCGGATGGAAAATTTTTAGAAGGAAAATTGTTTACCGAGGGAAATCATTTTCCTCCAAAATTTTACTTCCTATATACAAAAGAATTTCCCTCCGATTTGGAGTGTAACGGAGGAAAAGTTGAAGCCACTCTTTCCTTTGGACATCAATTTCCTTGTAGAGTGATTAGTTCTTAATTATTTATTTGATCATCTTTCTCCGACTCACCAGTCACCAAACTCTTCTTGCGTTCCTCTCCAAGTTCTTCCCTTCGCTATTTTTCTTTTAATTTTGTTTCGGTTTTGTCAGCGTCTATGCAAAATTGAAAAATACTCAATCCATCCAGAAAGATCTCGTTTGTGTATTAAACTATTTTGATTTTCACAAAAAAAGAATCTAGTTTATATGAATAATTCGAGGTCAGTATCTAGTACATGTACCGGCTTGAGCTGTGGGAAGCACATGTTTAATTTTAGTTTGTTAGATTTTACTTTTAAGTTCTTTTATCAGATAGCATATCTATTTCTAATGTTTCATGGTACCAGATGCTACAGTACTGCAAGCTGTTTATTTTATTGGGTGTTTTCAAGTACTTATCTGCTATACGGATAAATATCTAAAACAGTAAAAATATGATCTACAGATCTTGGACCTGTCAGCAGTGACAAACTACAAAGTTGCATAAATATGCGAGAGATATAAAAAATTCTTATTTTGTTTTATCTGTAAAAAAAAAATTACATATTGCATATATTAAAAATGTTATACACAATGGCTTTAAAGTTTAAAATAAATAGGTAGAAGGATTCCAGGACATAATGGTCAATTGTGATAGATTTATATAATTTTACTTTCGTTGAATTAGATAATCCAAATAAGAGAAAAGAATAAAAGGAAAAAACTTTTATTCCCTTTCATTAATCGTCCAAACGGATCAATGCAAAAGTTACCCTCATACATGGGCAAATAAAGAAAACAATATAATGTTAGACAATAAAGATATGTTGCTAAATCTACCAGCGATACAAATAGATATGTTATTTAATTTGTTTTCTTATTAGATGAAAATTTAATATATTTTATTGTTTCATCTGGCGATTGATATCCAACCACGTATCAAATCATCTGAGGCCATTAATTCATTTTATGAATATGAGTTTGACTTTTCAACTGATCAATGGGAAGGATACTCTTTTTTGGCAACATAATTGGACTTCTCTCTCAGATCCTACAATTCACCTACTCAGACTTGTTCTCTTTTGCATTGAATCAATTCATTTCAGTAAAAAATTTTACCGCTGACTTGCATAATCCGGTCTCTCTTTCTTCACCTTTGCTCACTACTTCACAGACGGCTAGGAACTAGCTCAACTCTCTTCTACAGTTCATAACACCTTTACTGTCCAACTTAAGTGATTATGGTGTTACTGGGCAGTGGGATGTACAAAAGTTGAATAGATTGTACCAGCCGCATCAAGTACAACAAATCTTGCAAGGAAATAACAAACCAAGCCTAGTGGATTCTCATGAGGATATTCTGATTTGGCAACCAGCAAAAACTGGTAAATACTCAGCAAAGGAGGGGTATCAAGCGTTAGTGCATAGGCAAGACAACCAAACTGCTGAACAATATCTTTTTTGGGAAAGCATATGGAAAAATAAAAATATCTTACCAAAGATAAAAAATTTTCTTTGGAGGCTGCTCAATAAAGGATTGCCCATGGCAGTGCATATGCATTCAAGGTTCCCTAATTTCTTTTCGACGTGCCAGAGGTGCCATGAAGAGAATGAGTTCGAGACGCATTGTCTTTTCTTCTGTGCAACCTCTCGACAGGTATGGTTTGCCAGCCCACTGGGACTGCGTGTGCATGACATGCCCTTGCAAATAAGAGAAGCATTGAAGCAAATTATGGAGGTTTTGGATTGCTATGGTATACAATTGTTCACTAACACAATTTGGGAGGTGTGGAAAGAAAGAAACAAGGCTGTCATTGAGCATACAGTTTTCAATCCGACAGATGTTCTGAAAAGAGCATATGCACTCACTCCTTCGATTGACACTAATCCAATGCAAACCATGCCAGTACAAAACAATGGTGAAGGGAGGGAAGTTCATGAGATTTATGAAGATGGATGGCAGGTGGTTATGGATGCCTCATGGGACACAAGTAAGAGGGCAGGATGTGCATACATAGTATATCATCGGGGGGTTCTACATTCTGTTGGAATGCACAGTGAGATGTTAAATGATCCTTTCATGGCGGAAACAAAGGCATTACAGGAAGCAATTGCCTATATAGTTGAGCAGGAAGAAATATCTCAGACGACCAAGATACAACTCTTCTCAGATTGTACAAATCTAGTTCAGGCCGTGAATAATTGGGACATGGAGCAGTTGCCTTCCTGGAGAGCTAGAAGATTGGTAAGTGATATCATCAGAAAAATGGACAGCATGCACCCAAGCGCAATACTACATTATGCACACAGAGATGCTGTCCATCAAGCTCATATTCTGGCAAATGTAGCTCGCAGGAAAAATATACATATAAGAGGGCAGTTGCACTGGCAATTGCAGCAAGAAGAAGGGATCAGGGATGAGATTGATATCCGTTTTTTTCAGAGGGTACAACAAGCCCCACCATAATACCTTGGATGCCCCGTTTTTTACACTGGTGATTAGTTATGTTTCTCTCAGGTTATGTTTTTATCGTTTTTGTTGTTTCTTTTTTGTTAGGACTTTTTTGTAGTCTTTGTCACCAGTGTTTTTTATTTGGAAGGATGTAATCGGACAAAAATGTAATTTTTTATTTTTCAATAAATTCTGCCTACTGGCTCTCAATCAAAAAAAAAAAAAAGTGATTATGGTGTAGATAGGATTTTTTGGAAGCTAGATTGTGGCTCTGGCATTTTCTCTACAAGTTCTCTTTACAGACTCACTACATGTCATCCTTGTCATTCTTCATCTCTGACAGCCATCTAGAAAATGAGGATTCCTCCTAGATTCAAGATTTTTCTATGGTTGATGTTTCAAAATAAAATTGCCCCCTTTAACAATTCGCAGAGGAGATGATGGATTCTGGTTCAGCATTTGTTCAATTCTTGTAACTATTTCAAACTTCTGAGGGATTTGATAATTAATTCACAAGGAGTGCATTCAGTGGCTACACCATCTGCATTGCCTATTCTTTCTTCAAGCATTCTACATAATTCAGCTATTACAAAAAATTTCAAGGACCTTTTTTTATTTTTTTGTCATCTAGAGAGTGATGCGGGTGTGTTTGGAGCACAAGAATAACTCTCCTTAGGAAGAAAGTTGGAAGAGTTGTTCCTAAGCATCCAAACAAGTTAGGAAGGAGAAAAAGAGGCTCCTCTTGGAATAGTTTCTTCCAACTATTTGCTAGAAAAAGAGGAAGGATGGAGAAAAAAAGTGAAATGAATAAAAAATAATATTTTTTCTCCCATGAAAATTATTTATATTTATTTTATTATAAATATTATAATAAGAATATTAATAACAATATATATTATTTATATTTATTTTATAATAATTATATTATAATATTATAATAATTGCAATATTAATTATTTTATAAAATTCTTAGTATAATTACTTATTTTAATATTCTGATTACTAGTATTAAATAATAATAATAATAATAATAACTTTTATATAATATTATTATTATAATATTCTTGTTATCATTAATTATTTTATTATTTTTATTATTATTACTGAATAATAATTACTTTATTTTACAATATCAAATATTAATATTAAAATAAATATGGAAAGAATGATGTATAAATTGAAAAATTACAAAAGTAATTATTTTTAAATGTTTTTATAATATTCTTATTATTGTTGGAGTTGTGTCCTAGAAGCCAATCATTCTGGCTACTTCTATGGTTTATGTTATTGATGATATTTTATCATTTATTTCTTGATTTATTTATTGATAGATCATTCAGGTTGATGATCTGAATTGTAGATGTCTATAACTCATTTATTCTTAAATGACAATAATAAATCTAAAGATGTCCATAATCTTGATAATTAACAAGGAACATTAATTATCAAATAAGATTAGTATGCAAGTTAAGCGATGATTAAGTTCTACAAATCATAGGTAAGGAGTTACCAACTTAATTGCATATATGTATGTTATAGAACATAGTACAGGACTTGACCCAATGAAATAAACATATGGATTGTGTTAAGTGTCATTGTTTATTTCATATAAGTTTGATTCTAAGTTTGAGATGTTCATCTTTTCCACATGAGGATAGGTTCAATAAATATCGTCTAATGTTGATTCCTGATAAAGGCTGTTATACGGACTTTATTTATGTTCTCTTGAATTGTGCGGGGAAAAGTTGTTCATCAAGAAAACCGTATGTCTCTCATTAATATACTTAGTGAGTGATGATATCTGTTTGGACCCCTTGATGGAGTTTGGATTGTTTGGCCAATTTGTACAATCAACTTTAGATCAAGAAATGTATAATCTGTAAGAATGACACATTCCTATCTTGGATTATACAATGATATCATGTGACATTAGAATCAAACAAGGAAATACTTATATTTCTTATGCAGGATTAAGATATTGTAACGGTACATTATTTATACGAATTGGGAGTCATAATGTGTTGCTAGATACCGCTTATGATTATTGAAAATAAATAACAATTTATTTCCATGGTCAACATAGTATAAATTCTCAAAGGGTCACACGAAAACAAATCTCTTAATCAATAGTACATTATATTAGTTTATTTGTATTGGAGAATACAAAATATGATAAGTTGAATTATTAATTATAAACCGTTATGATTAATTATTTCAAATGGATCATATGAAACAAATTTAATGTATTGTCTAAACTAAATAATAATTGTCAAGTATTTGATAATTATTTTGTCTCATCACAATTGATTTAATTATAAGAATTATATCAATAATTTGGACTATCTTTTGATATGTCAATTTGGGCCGAGATTTAATGCAATATTTAAAGGAGATAAGAGAGGATTGCACAGACCATCGAAATGGGCATTAAAGCCCACTTCTAGGCCGGCCACAAGGGAAGGGAGTGGTCCCCCCTAGGTTAGGTAGAGCATGGTCTACATAAACCCCCCTTGGTTAGAAATTAGGACAACTAATTCACCTTTTTCTCTCTCTTCTCCTAGCAGCCATTTGCTCCAAGAAAGTGCAAATTTCAGATCTGAAATTTGTTCTCTTTTATTGCGTTATATAGGGTCTCGTGTGTTGAGAATTAGCTTAATATTAATTATAAGATAATTAGAAGAGAAGTTAACTCGGGGTTTAGACTTGTTCTCTAGTCTAGCTAGCACTAGGCTTTAGTGTTGGAGTTATGTCCTAGAAGTCAATATTTAATGACTTATTTTCTTAGTTTATGTTAATGATGATATTTGATCATTTGTTCCTAGAGTTTATTATTGACGGATCATTCAGGTTGAGGATCTGAATTGTAGATCTCTGTGGATCATTCATTAGAATGACAATAATAAATCTAAATCGTCCATAATCTTGATAATTAACAAGGAACATTAATTATCATAAAAGATTAGTATGCAAGTTAAGTGATGATTAAGTTCTACAAATCATAGGTAAGGAGTTACCAATTTAATTGCATATGTGTATGTTATTGGAACATAGTACAGGACTTGACCCAATGAAATAAACATATGGATTGTGTTATGTGTCATTGTTTATTTCATATGAGTTTGATTCTAAGTTTGAGATGTTCACCTTTTCCACATGAGGATAGGTTCAATAAATATCGTCTAACGTTGATTCCTGATAAAGGCTGCTATAAGGACTTTATTTATGTTCTCTTGAATTGTGCGGGGAAAAGTTGTTCATCAAGAAAACCGTATGTCCCTCATTAGTATACCTAGTGAGTGATGATATCTGTTTGGGCCCCTTGATGGAGTTGGATCGTATGCATGCAAACTAGACGATCAACTCTAGATCAAGAAATATATAATCTACAAGAATGACACACTCCTATCTTGGATTATACAATGATATCATGTGACATAAGAATCAGACAAGGAAATACTTATATTTCTTGTGCAGGATTAAGATATTGTAACGGTACATTATTTATGCGAATTGGGAATCATAACGTGTTGCTAGATACCGCTTATGATTATTGGAAATAAATAACGATTTATTTTCATGGCCAACATAGCATAAATCCTCAATAGGGTCGCACAAATAGGACTCTAACCACACGGTGTATTCGCAACAGTTAGTATTGTGAAATATGATAAGTTGATTAATTAATTATATATCGTTATGAACCGTTATAATTAATTAAGTCAAAAGGATCATATGGAAACAATTTAATGCATTAGCTAATCCTAAATTAATTATTAATGAGTTAATAATTAATTATGTTCAACACACTTTAAATAGTTTGAGTTATTTGGGCTTCTAGTTATTTAATTAATTAAAGGCCCGATTTGAGGAAGAATGAAGGAGTAATTAATGGGATGGTTTATTGGGCCATTGCAACATTTGATGTAGCCCAAAATGGCCCTATTAATTTCAGCTAGAGCCCTAGTGGCATACTTGTAAATAGTTCAAAGAGAGGATGAGAGTTGTTGGCTACATAAAGGGGTCACCTCTTGGGAAAGCCCTAGCCTCCATCCACTTTCTCTCTCCTCTCTTCCTAGCCGCCACCCATCTTCCTCCCTTCTCTTGCTCATGTGTTGAGCACCATTCCTTCTTCTCCTCCATTAAAATAGTTAATAGGATGAAGAGGTTCATAGAGGGGATTAGCTAGGAGATCATGAAAGCTAGCACTTTCATGGAGCTCGTGGTTAGTTCCTTGGTGGGCTTGAGGCGCCTTAGATGGTGGAGGTGGTGGAGCACGCACCCCATCGACTCCCATGCCTTTGATTCGAGCCTCATGAATGCGATTTCATGAGAGGTATAACTTTCTCCTACTTGTTCTCATTGTTTTGATGTGTGAATGCTTCTAGCACTAGATCTATGATGTTTAGTTGTGATTTCTTGCTATTTGATGGCACAAAAATAGAATTAAACACTTCCTAACAGTAGTATCAGAGCACAAGGTCGTGCTTAAGCTATTTTGCACATTAATTAGATGAGAAATGTGTAATTAGTTGAGTAATTAAGTTGCTGTCTTTGTTTGCACTCTGGAACTCTGTTTTTCCGAGGTTTTCTGTATTTTTCGCATAGCAAAGATTTTATTTCGATTTTTCCTTTTGATGGATTTGAAAGAGAGATGAATTGTGAGCATTTCCCCACTGGTTTCATTTTAATCCGAGTTACTATGGATTTTTAATGAATTTTTCCGTGACGGTGCGCAGGACTGGTTCCTGTGCGACCAGATCTGGTTTTGTGGGCATTATCTTAGTTATCTTGATAAAGAGACCCTAATTTTATTAGCTAGGAATGAATTAGACTTGGTGTACTTCCTTCCATACCAATTTGATGGTATGGATCGAAGTATTTCTATTTTTTTGAATCGATGAAAGACAAGAACGGTCCTGTTGGTTTTCTGTACCAACTGGATTGTTTTGAAAACTGGTATTGATTGAGACTTTTTATAGAAAAAGTGTTTAAATAGAAAACTTCCTTTTGAAGTCCTGAATCTATGAAAATTGATTTCATGTAAATCGGACCAGTTTTGATATCCCAACCACTCAAATTCATTTTCGTCGACGTGCTGTTCCAGAACAGGGGACTTGTATTCAAATCCCTTAAACTTGATGATTTTGAATGAGTAAAATTGGAAATCTTTCATAGTTACTAGCCTTGTACTTGTGATTGTTTACTGTAAAATTGTTTTGCATTAAAAGTTTTTGGAAGAAGGTCAAACAGTCCAAAAGGTTGAGGCCAAAACCTGAAACTTCAAACCGGTGTTTTAATACACAACCTGAAGTTTGATAATTTTGGTTCTCCTGATTGGTAAATGATTTCTTCCTGAAATTTGAACAGGTAGTTTGTCTCTTAATAAGGATTTCTCATGATTTTTTCTGTAATTTTTGGGGACCGAAAAATTTCTTGATTTTTTCGGGTCCCGTTGAATTAAAAGTGTTTGTTCTAATTAATCAAATAGTTGATATGTTAATTAGAACTCTCCTTGCTGTCATCCATTGGATTTTTTGAATGTTGATTTTATCAAAGGGTTTAAGCAATTAGTTGTTTGAATGTTAAACTCTCTTTGCATGGAAAAACATAAATTAGCAAACAATACGCAAAGACACTTAAGAGCTCACTAGTTATGAACAACTTAGACATATATTTGTATATTGTGCTAACTTGTTTTTGTAGGAGGATGTGGGTTTGATATGGCTCAAGATTTCAATGCCTTGTGTGTTGTAAAATGTTGTGAATGCATGTGATTGCTTGTAATGTGGCCTAAGGTGCCTTGATAATTAATAATTGATTAATTCTTGATGTAACTTGTGAGGCTTGCATGCCCCTAAGGCCTAGGCGGGTTTTAGGATTTTATCACATGTATTTATTTCCCTTAATAATTAGATAGGATCTTAGTAATTAGTGGGAGGATTTGATTAGATTAGTTTCGTTACATGGAGATGCGACGAAGACTAATGCAAGCGGGAGCCATACAAACCCACGACAATGCTTGAGATGCTTATGTTATGTGATTGTTTGTGAATGCCTTGAATTGTCATAGGTAGGTATGGGTGTATGCTTACACGACCACCAAATAAGAGTCACATATTTTGTCCCAAACTAAATTGATTAAGTCGACCGCCTTCCTTCTCTCTATCCCCTTCACGTCAATAGCCAATCATGGCGCGGTCCGCCATAGCGGACGTCATGGTTGTCAACCTTGATAGTCGGGGTACAAATGAAAAGATTTGATAGGAGCAAATAGAGAGAGGTTGCTTATCGATGGACCCAACAAGTTTTCTTGGACATCGGGGCGAAGTTTGTAAATATACTTAGATATTCACTAACCAAGAGTCGTATGGTTGATATGATTGGTTGGAGAACCTACCTTGTCTAGTTAAGTAGGGTGTCGTGCCATAGCAGGCTCTACTTAATGAAAACGGGGATCTTGGAAAACCAACTACATTGGGACATTAAATAAATGTAGTGGGAGTTTTTGTTTATCATTCCATAAACAAAACATTGCATAAACTAAATGACCTTAAATTGAAATTGTTATAGATATTAAATATGTTAATTTTCTTTGCGATCAATCTTTGAAAACAACAAGCTCATTTCTAAGGTATTTACTTGGAGAAGTAACACCGATTTCTAAGACATATTCTTGGAAAGGAGAAACTTGTGCATGTTTAATCCCAAAAACGTTCCTCGACTTCCCGAACATAGCTTCGCAATGATTGATTAGTTTCTACGAAAATTATTCAATAAAGCGAATGCTTATATCCTTTTAGAAGTTCTAGACCTTTGAATTGGAGAATTCATAAGGAATAGACTAGACTTCTGCACTCTCATCCACTTACTCAAGAAGACGTTCTTAGAGAAAGTAAATATAGACTCCATCATTTATGATCGAGTAATGGAGTGTGAGTTAACCAAGAGAATCTTCTTATAAGAAGATAAATATTTCATTAGCTTGCGAACCGAAAGGTTTGAGTAGCTGATGAAGGCTTAGAACCTAAGTATCAAATAAATTTGTACCTAAGACTTAACCTCACTAGTCGTTTGTAGTTAAGCTTTAGGGTCGAACCCAAGGGACGGATTAATGAATACTAGACTTATTTGTTTTCAAAATCTAGACAGATGATTTTTAGTGAATTTTGGATTAAGAAACAGTAACTAAATAACAAGATAAAAGCGATTGCAATAACAACTAACTAAAAGATATTTTTGGGTCTTTTGTTATAAGGAATAATTAACAAACAAAAATCAGTTTTTGAGGTTTTACTACAGAATAGAAGGGCGTCTTAGGACTCGGATTTCACTTTAGTTTGGACTTGGAGTTATCGATCAAGTTACTTTCATAACTTAACAAATAAACCAAGCAAATACCCCCTGTTCGACCCGAGTAAGGACTTCACTCGGTCCGAACAGTAAGTGCAGGTGCTCAAACTTGTATACTTTGTTACTCTATAACTCGATCTAGGGCTTGTTTGTTGATCCTAAACTTCTAATCCTCAGCTTTCGCTTGTTGGGCAAGGGTCTGGTCAATCTAAACTCACCCCAATAGGATTAACTAACTCACAACTTTTGGTATAGAAATTAATTAACCTAACTGATCTATTTGTGTTCTTAGGAATATTTAGATGATCTTTTGAACCTATCTAAACGTTGCACTTTTGATGCTAACTAATCTCCCCTTTCGGATCACAGATTTACTCCAAGTTCTCAATCAAAATAACTTAACCTATTCAACTTTAGACTTAACTAGATGTGGCCATATCTAGAAGTATAATCAAATCAAGCCAAGCAATTTAATCAAGCAATAATCAATAATACAAAACAGATCAATAACAAGTCATATCATAACGAAATATATCAAGTCATAACATCCAAACTTTAAGTTACTTTCCTACTCCTAAGACTACATAAAAACTAGCCTAACATAGTATCACAAACAACAATAATAAAGTGCTGAAATAATAAGATACAAGCCATAAGAGAAATCATCAAAGTAAGAGAAGAAATAAACAAATACTCCTTCTAGACTCGAATAATCAATCCTATTAGCAATGGAAGATGATGGTGCGTGTCTCAACTCGTGCTGCTGCCGTCGCCTCAAGAACAAGGGTAGAACTAGGGTTTGTGGTGAAAACAAGTGTGAAAAAAAACGTCTCCAAGGGTCCAGCCCCTTTTCTGTCGAAGAGGCTGCCTTATATACTCGTCTCAGGCACTTGGGAGGCAAGTTAGGGCACTAGGTCGGCCAGATCTTGCCAAAAGATGGCATTCCTTTCTTGAAAAGTTGCCAAAACATGCTAAGTCGGCTTACTGTTCGACCCGAGCAGAGGATCTACTCGGTCCGAACGGTAATGTAGAGAGACTTGCCAACTTCAGGCAATGTTTGGGTCAAGCGTCTGGGGCACTCGGGTCGAGCAAAAGTCCATTCGGTCCGAGTGGTCAAGAAAAGGTGGCGGTTGTGACTCTGTGTCGCGTCAAGTCCAAGCGGAGATCCACTCGGGTCGAACAGAGGGTCGATCAGTCCGAGTGGAGGTTGGACAGAGGTGCCATATGCTAGGAATGAGACATCTAGCGTTGCTCCATGCTAGGAATGAGTCGTCTAGCGTGAGGAAGTGCTGAGAATCATCAAAATACTCGAATATCACCTAAAACCCTGCAAAATGGAAGAAGAAACGACGGCATAGCCAAATCCTGGAAAAACATGATAAATCGTCAAGCAATTTAATGGTTTGAGTATCATTTTAGTGCCAAGTATGGTCCAAATACCTATAAATAATAGTGATATCAAATCCCCCCAAACTTAAACTTTGCTTGTCCCCAAGCGACACTCTAAGCTTAGAAATTTGGACAATACTTAAACTTACAACGAAGAATGAACACTCAATCAATGAAAGTCAAGAAATTAAATGTCTATGTCTAGTTCCACACTTCAATCAAATTGCTATTATCGAATTTTCAATAAGCATAAACTCTAGCGTCCCCTTAATCAATAATTGCCTCTCTTAGCCCTAATTAAGCCCCTTTAAACTCCAAGAACTCTAGCCTTACTTCACTAATTCACTTGCAATCTCAATTTCAATCACCCGTTCTTTTCCATAAGTCGTAAACGTTTGTAAAGAAAATTTTATCAAAGCTAAAAATTCTATAATGAGTCTCATTTTCAATTTCTCACCAATTTGAATTTATGCAAGTCGAGTCGCGGTGATTTACATCACTTAAGGTTTTACGCTATTGGGACTTGTGAATGAGCTACCAGCACATGCCGCACTGGGGAGATCTAATTCTTATGTCACACGACTAAGGCCACCGGTATCATCGGGCCAGAGCTCCTAGCAACATAGAATTTTCATTTCTCCGATTTTTGTGGAATTTAGTTGGAATTGCAAGTCCCTTCGCACCTTCATTTTCGTAACTATTTAGATTTAGTTAATTTAGATTTGCTTGTTGGTGATTCAAGCATTCAAGAACAACTTAGACTCATCTTATAATTTTTAAAGTTGATAAAAACTTCTTTGAACAAAGGCTTACAAAATACAGAATCGTTCACTCGGCAAAAACTTGTGAGAATTGACTAAATGTGATTTAACAAATTTAAGCATCCATTAATTCGAGTTCTATCTTTTTAAAGGGACCCAACTTCGGTCTATTGGTGCAAGAATTAGGTAAGAGAAGACTAAGAAGTCTAATGCTCGTGGAAAAATTTCAACAGCTAAAAATTCTTTAAAATAGTGTGAAATCAGGTGAGATAAGTCAAAAATCGAATTCCTAGACATATTCATTCCATTTCTTGTCAATACTTGACGAAATTCTCAAAAACAGACTCACTGCTCGGACCGAACAGTGAGTCACTCGACCCGAACGAAGAGGTAAGAGAGAGAAGACTATTCCTAAGCTGTGTTCGAGTCAATCAGTTGTGCGCTCGGGTCGAATGGGAGTGATATTCGATCCGAACGGTAATTGAAAAGCCTATCGCTGGATTGTATTGCTAACAGTGTGCGTTCGACCCGAGCAAATGGTCCGTTCGGGTCGAACAGAGACTCTGAAAAATGACATAACCCCTAAGATTCTAACTCATTTCACTCAAAATTTTGATTTTCTCCTATGTACCCCCCCCCAAACTTGAATTATGCTATGTCCCAGAGCATGTATTTCACAGAAAAATTAAATAGGAGAAAATAGGGAACTTACAAGCTTATTGGTGAGAAGTTGAGCCCCCGGAGGAGCTGCTAGGCGTGTTGTAGTGCATCTCGGCATCATAAGTGGGGAAGAGGCCGAGGTAAAGATCCTCTCCATGCTGGGTGGGCACCACAGGCTGGTTGGCAAGATGCGGGTAGAAGGAGGGGTCCGAGAATGCTGGTTGGGCCGGTGGAGGCACTTCTTGCCATGGGTGAGGACCAACGGGAGTGGGCAGCGGGTTCTCTTGCCATTGGTAGGCGCCATAGGACTCCCCTTGCGCCTCATTCTCATCATAGGCCATGTTGGGGTCCTCATACCCACCGGGCCAGTAACCGAGCTGTTGGGCAAGCTCGTAATCATCAACAAAGCGCTCCACCCGCTTCAAGCGCTGCCCATATTGCTGCACTTCGGCTGTGAGTTGGCCCAACTGATGGCCATGGGCAACTTGTGTGTCGGTGTTGCGCCGCACTTCATCCCTCGTCTCGGTGGTGAGGGTAGTAAGGCCCGTCATCATGTCCCAAAGTGTGCGGGCCCAAGATGGCGCTCCGGCCATGTCATCTCCACCCGTGTGAGGGGCTGCCTCGGGCTGTGGGGCTTCAAAATGCGGCGGTGGCTGGGGTGGATCGACCTCCATCTGGACCGGTATTTGTGCCGGAATGGGCACCGGCTGCTGGACCGCAACATCCCTACCAGGGGTCACATAGTCGTGGGGAATGACCCAAGTAGCGGGATTAGAGACATCTACCTTGTGAGGGTAGGGCAAGAAGAAGTTGCTGCCTTGGTCCCGCAGCCATAAATATTTGCCTTCAATGTCGGCCCCGCTATGCACTATCTTGATGAATTGGGCCCCACGGAAGCGCTCGTCGTCATACCGGGAGAACCCGGTGGCATTGCTCTTAGCCGGGATAGGGACCTTCATATGCTTGGCGAGAATGGTGACAAAGGCCCCCATTGTGATGCTCCCGGTGGCTCCCACCATGTCCCTTTGAGCAATCCAATGCTCAATCATCACCTTCACCACATCGATCTTCTCGGGCTGTGGCTGGAGCAAGTGCCAAAGGAAGGCCGTCTCCTTGGCATTAGTGATGTTGACCGTCTCTCCCCGAGCAAAAATCGTACCCGCTATGCCCCGGAGAAGGATCCTAAGGACCGGGTGTTGCACATGACGGGACTGGTATTTGCAATGTCCTCCGGTGAGCGCTATCCACACCGACTCTCTTGTGACATTGTCGTCCGGCTTCCTTTTCCAATAGAACTCAGTGATGCCCCCGGCCGAAAGACCAAAAACGGGGGCCAAGTCATTAAGAGGTACTCGGTATCCCTTATTCTGTATCCGGAAGAAGATATATTCCTGCCCATCCCTCGCAAGGAGCTTGAGGGAGGAGAGAAACTCTTGGGTGTACACACGGAAGGTAATGTCATGGAGAGACCAAAAGGCGGGGGTGATACCGGCTGCCGCACTGATTTCCAAGAACTGTTCGGCGACCCCAAATTTCTCTAGAGTGGGCATATCCATGAAACGGGTGTGCTCAAGGGGCCGGCGCCGGATCTTCATGTAGTTCTTGAACATATAGTCGTAGGGCATGAGAAAATGTGCATCCTTCTCATATTGGGCAGCCTCGGGGTTTCTCTGCCACTCAGGACTCAGATTAGGGTCCATGGTCCTGGCTCCCTGCTGCTGGGGCTGAGAGGAACTGCCAGCTACTTCCTTTCCTTTGCCAGACCTTGTCTGCCTGCCTGACATGCTTCTGTCCAAGTCGAGTGGAGAGATTACTCGGGTCGAGTGCTCCTCAGATGGCTGAGTAACAGTTGTTACAGGGTCTGCCCGGATCGAACAAAAGTAGTGCTCGGGCCGAACAAAAGAACGATCGGGTCGAGCAGACTGAGGTTTTGGCTGTGCACTGGGTCTGTCCGGGTCGAGCAACAGTGGATGCTCGGACCGAACAAGGGAATTGGCTAATTTTACGCTAAGTTCTGAGGTTGCTCGGGTCGAGTAAGTCTGGTGCTCGGGTCGAACAGTACCTCTGTTCTGGCAAAATGTGCCCTAGTACTGTGCTGGACCCTGGTTTACTGGTAAAAGCTTGGTACAGTCCTCAAATCACTGGTACTATCACTTGCATGCACTCACAAAGTTGATTAAAACTACCAGGAATGACTAAATAATGAGAGAAAAGGGAGAGAGACTTGGTACCAACGGTTTGCACTGTCGTGAGTGGTGGGTAGCAGCGAGAGGGCTCCAATGGCAGAGAAGGCTGTCGACTAGGGCCTTAAGAGAGAGATGTGAGGCAGTGAGAGACTTCCAGTACGCTTGAGAGAAGATGAGAGGTTGTGAAGTGCCCCGTTATGCAAACCGAGAGGAGTGTGTGGGATCGGGTTGTGATGTGCCACGCAATCGATGGAGAGAAGACCACCCAGATGGCCAGAGGGTAATGGAGATCCCTCTGGCGAGAAGAAATCGGAGAAGGGATGGCTCTGTCGCCGAGTGCTAGGGGTGCCTTGGGCCTCGTGCTGCAATTTGTGTGCGATGGAGAAGGGTTTGATCAAGGTCCTGTGAGTAGAAAGAGAGAGAGAGTGGAGAGGAGAGCTAGGGACACTTTAGATCTGTGGAAATGAGTTAGAAATGAGAGAGATTGAGTTTTAAGAGGGATGCTCGGTTTGGAAAGGAGAAACTCGCGCAATAATGGAGGGGTGCGAGTGGGAAGGCGCGACTGTAGGAGGAGGAGTTATTATCCAACGGATACTTGTGGAATTTTAAACTCTCCATTTGAAAAACGCCTCCAGTTCTTCCAGTGCTCGGGTCGAGCAAGACCCCAATCGGACCGAGTGATCTGCGGCGGGGTCCCGCATTGTCAGACAGAATTTGCTCGGACCGAGCAGCTCTGTGCTCGGGTCGAGTAACTTGCAGATGGGTCCCATGGTGTCAGAAGGTCGGTTCGAGTTGAGGAGCACCTCACTCGGGTCGAGTAGCGGACCACTCGGGTCGAGCGCCTTGTCATGATTCCCCCAAACTGGAATAACCACTCGGGTCGAGTGGTTCGCATGCTTGGGTCGAGCAGTGGGTAGCTTCTTACCCTTCCTGCATCCAATCTTGCGCCCAAGCCTCACAATTGTCTCCAGGACTGGCTCGTCTTACTGCCTTGATCCAATTCCTGCTGCTCGTATGAGGTCGTGCATGGGTTCTCTAACCCTAGGTGCTCTTGCACGAGCAACTTAATCTGTCTTTGATCCTACAAGGCACACAAGCAAACAAACAAAGATCCTTATCAAATCAATTCTCATAGAACACATCATCACCTAGTATATTTTTTTGTATTTTCATTTTATAATAATTTTTTTTTTTTTTTTTTAGTTTTATTATTTTTGACTGAAAAATAAACTAAGAATTAAATAGGGTAGGGAATGAGAAATCCTTGGGTTGCCTCCCAAGAAGCGCTTGTTTATATGGTCTCTAGCTTGACCGTTTTGCTCTATTCGGCTTGGTCGGGGTCGGAGAGCGAGATGGCAAGGAGTTGCTCTTGGTTCTCGCTAGCGATGTAGTGTTTGAGACGCTGCCCGTTCACCTTGAATGGCTCCGAATTCTTGTCACAAATATCAACGGCGCCAAAAGGATAGACCTTCACTACGCGGAAAGGGCCCGACCATCTAGACTTCAACTTGCCCGGGAAAAGTTTGAGTCTTGAGTTGAAAAGAAGCACAAGATCGCCCTCCTTGAACTCTCTTCTTGAAATATGCCTATCATGCACAAATTTTGTTTTCTCCTTGTAAAGTTTAGCATTTTCATAGGAGTTCAAACGTACCTCATCCAACTCATGTAAGTCAAGAATGCGCTTTTCACCGGCTTTTTGCAAGTCCATGTTGATCACGCGGGTTGCCCAATACGCCTTGTGCTCGATCTCGACCGGGAGGTGACATGGCTTTCCATACACAAGCTTGAAAGGGCTCATGCCAATGGGAGTCTTGAAGGCGGTGCGGTAGGCCCATAGTGCATCATCAAGTTTGTTGGCCCAATCCTTGCGGGTCCTAGCTACCGTCTTCTCTAGAATGCTCTTGATTTCCCGATTAGACACCTCCACTTGCCCACTTGTTTGCGGGTGGTAAGGCGTGGCAACCTTATGTGTGACCCCATGCTTCTTCAATAGACCTTCAAAGTAACGGTTGATAAAGTGTTTCCCACCATCGCTAATTACCGCTCTTGGAACACCAAAGCGGGGGAAAATTATCTTGGAAAACAACTTGATGACCGAGCTTGAATCCGCGGCCTTGCACGGGATGGCCTCAACCCATTTAGATACATAGTCCACCGCAACCAAGATATATTGGTAACCATGAGAGCTCGGGAATGGGCCCATGTAATCTACTCCCCAAACATCAAATATCTCTACTTCAAGAATCGGGTTGAGAGCCATTTCGTTTCTTTTGGTGATATTACCCGTTCTTTGACATTGATCACATGAAAGAACAAAAGAACGAGCGTCTTTAAAGAGAGATGGCCAAAAGAAACCTGATTGGAGAACTTTAGCTGCCGTCTTGGAGAATGAAGCATGCCCGCCATAAGCGGAGGAGTGGCAGCTAGAGAGAATCGGCCTAACCTCTTCATAAGGCACGCAACGCCTATAGATGTCATCAATCCCGATCTTGAAGAGGTAGGGCTCGTCCCAGAAGTAATACTTGGCATCTGTCTTCAACTTCTTCCTTTCTTGCCAAGTCATTTCAGGAGGAAGCACCCCACTGGCCAGGTAGTTAGCCAGGTCGGCATACCATGGCTGCTGATTTTTGCGTTGTTGAGTCTCTGCTCGGGTCGAACGGTGGTCTGCTCGGTCCGAATGCCCCTCGACTGAGAGAATGTGCATTGCTAGTTGGGCCCAATCTTCGTCTGTCAGGTCTGTTCGGTCCGAGTATATGGGCGCTCGGTCCGAGTGAGGGGTCGATAGGGCCGAAGAGAAGTCCGAATGGGACTCCGAGGGGTCCGAGAGGACTGTTGACAGCTCTACAGGGCCTAGCGCTCGGTCCGAGTGAACGTCCGCTCGGGTCGAGCAGTGACTCAGACTCATCAGGTGTTCGTCTGGAAAGGAGTCATCGATGGGTATTTTTGTGCTCTCCTCCTCCTCCCAGTGCAGCCTAGACAGGTGATCAGCCACTGAATTCTCCGTACCCTTCTTGTCCTTAATCTCCAAATCAAATTCTTGGAGGAGAAGGACCCATCTGATTAATCGTGGCTTCGCGTCCTTCTTGCTAAGGAGATATCGGATTGCCGCATGGTCCGTATACACGATCACCTTAGACCCCACCAAGTAGGACCTAAACTTGTCAAGTGCAAACACAATTGCCAAGAGCTCTTTCTCGGTGGTCGTGTAGTTGATTTGAGCGGGGTCCAACACCTTGCTAGCGTAGTAGATAGCAACCGGCTTCTTGTCTTTGCGCTGCCCAAGCACCGCTCCGATGGCAAAGTCGCTTGCATCACACATGAGCTCGAAGGGTTGAGACCAATCCGGTGGTTGCAAGATCGGTGCCGAGATCAATGCTTCCTTCAACCTGTTAAATGCGATCAAACAATCTTCGTCAATAACAAAATCGTTGTCTTTAATCAAAAGATTGCTTAAAGGTTTTGCAATTTTAGAGAAGTCTTTAATGAATCGGCGGTAAAATCCGGCATGTCCTAGGAAGCTCCGGACATCCTTGACGCTTTTGGGGACGCCAAGCCTCTCTATCACCTCAATTTTGGCCTTGTCCACTTCTATCCCATTGAATGTGATCACATGGCCTAGCACAACGCCCTTTTGCACCATAAAATGACACTTCTCCCAATTCAACACCAAGTTAACCTCTTCGCATCGCTGCAAGATTTTAGAAAGGTTAGCAAGACAAGAATCAAAACAAGTACCATAAACCGAGAAATCGTCCATAAAAACTTCCATTTCTTTTTCAATAAAGTCCGAAAAAATAGACATCATGGCACGTTGGAAGGTTGCGGGTGCATTGCAAAGACCAAAGGGCATTCTCCTATAGGCAAAAGTACCGTATGAACAAGTAAAAGTGGTCTTTTCTTGGTCATTTGGATGGATTGGTATTTGGAAGAAACCGGAATAACCATCTAAATAACAAAAGTACGAGTGATTAGCAAGTCTTTCTAATAATTGATCAACAAAAGGTAAGGGAAAGTGATCTTTGCGAGTTGCCGCATTGAGCTTGCGGTAATCTATGCACATCCTCCATCCCGTCACCATTCTTGTTTGGATCAGCTCGTCTTTGTCGTTTTTGACCACCGTTGTGCCTCCCTTCTTAGGCACCACATGCACCGGGCTCACCCACTTGCTATCGGAGATTGCGTAGATGATGCCCGCATCGTGAAGCTTTTGCACTTCTTTTCGGACCACTTCCTTCAGGTTAGGGTTAAGTCTCCTTTGTGCTTCCCTTGACGGCTTGTGGTCATCTTCTAGCAAGATCTTGTGTGTGCAAAATGAGGGGTCTATGCCCTTGAGATCCTCGATCGAGTAGCCAATAGCCCCCTTATGCTTCTTCAACTCCACCAATAGCTTCTCTGTTTGCCCTGCATCTAGTTCTGAGTTAATAATAACAGGGTACGTTTGATCAGGGCCAAGAAATTCATACCTGAGCGACGCCGGAAGAACTTTAAGTTCGACTTTGGGTGGTTCTGTTCGGACCGAACACACGTCTGCTCGGGTCGAATGCTCCATAGCATGGTCGAGTGGACTATCGAACGTCCCAGGACTGTTGTCAGGGGACCCTGTTCGGGCCGAGTAAACGACCATTCGGGTCGATCGTGGGTCAGTCGGGTCGAACAGAGGCTCGAAGTCTTCCCGTCCTGCTGTCTGGACTGGCGCTCGGTCCGAGCAGTCGTCTGCCCAACCCGAGCAGAGGTCTGTTTCCTCGTCTTGACCTCCAGTCAGCTCCTGTATGGATTCCTCCACCCCAATAGCCTCTTGAATGTCATAAAGAAAGCTTTGGTAATTGATCAGAGCGCTCAGATACTGGTCCTCAAGTGTTTCTTCCATTTCGGGCTCAATCCCTTGGACCATAAAGCATGAAAATGCGGGATGTGGGTCTGGGCATCTCATAGCATGCTCAATTGAAAATAGGAGCTGCTCCCCCCCAACTCTGACCAAAATTGTCCCGTCTCGGGCATCCATGAGGACACCCGCTGTTCTCAAGAAAGGTCGCCCTAAAATGATGGGCACCTCAAGATCTTCTTCCATATCCATCACAACAAAGTCCCCCGGTACAAAGAAATGGCCAACCTGGACGGGGACGTCTTTCAAAATGCCCAATGGTAGCCGGACGGATGAGTCGGCTAGCTTCAAGGTAATGGGCGTGGGAAGAAGGCCTTCATACCCGACCCGGTCATACACCGACTTCGGCATGAGACTAACGCTTGCCCCCATGTCGCATAGGGCTTGCTTGATCACCGCCTTGCCGATGATGCATGGAAGGGCGAACCGTCCTGGATCTTCTAGCTTGGGAGGCATTATGCTCTTCAAAGCCTCGCTACTCTCTCTAGAGAGGGCAACCGTCTTCAAGTCCTCCAAGGGCCTCTTTCCTGTACATAGCTCTTTGAGAAATTTAGCGTAAATTGGAACTTGAGCTATTACATCGGTAAAAGGGATAGTTATCCTCAATTGCTTAAGGATTTCCCAAAAAGCTAGAAAACGAGCATCCTCTCTGGATTTGGCAAGCCTTTGCGGGAAGGGCACAGGCGGTTGATAGCTGCTTGGCTGGGCGCCCGGTGCCTTCCCCTTACCTTGGGCTGTCCCCTTGCTGAGTCGTTCGGACCGAACAGACGGGCGCTCGGGTCGAACGCTGCTCCCTTCGGGCTGATCGGACTGCTGCTCGGGTCGAGGCTGTGACAGCTCGGGCTCATCAGGTAGCCGCTCGGGTCGAGCGCTGGACTGCTCGGGCCGAGTGCTTCCTGGATCCGCTGCTTCAGGCAAGGACTGCTGGTCAGCTGGTTGCCTGGATTGTTGTTCTGGTCGCTGGAGCGGAGGGAATGGCAGGATCTGCTCCAGCACTGGTTCATCGTCCTGCGATTGGTCCTGCTCGGACCGAGCAGTGGAGCGCTCGGGTCGAACAGTGACCTGTTGTGCCTCAGGTTGAGGCATCGGTGGGTCCTCGTATCTAGTTCCGCTCCTCAGGGTGTGTAGGGCCTTGCATTCTGCCCTAGGATTCACTTCTGTCTGGCTCGGTAGCTTCCCTTTGCCTTCACCATTTTGCCCAAATTGTTGCACCATCATGCGCTCGATCCTTTGCAACGCATTTTGGTTTTCTTTCATCTCATCCAATCCCGCGGCAAACATTTGGTTGAACCGGCCCTGCTGGTCCATGAATTCTTGAACCACCTTAGGCACCCCTTCCTTGTTGTAAACTGACTTCTTGGGAGCATTGGGGTTGTTCGGGGCCGGCCCGTTTCTAGTGAAGTTCGGTGGAGGCCGATTCCGGTAGTTGTACTTGGGAACATAGGGCCTATCTCGTGTAGAGCCCATGGCGGTGTCCTTGAATACCGGGTCGTTATTATGCTCCCATTGTTCTTGTTCCACCGGGTCGAGAGAATAGCTCCGGCTAAAGATGTGGCGAGGGTAGTAAGAAGGCTCGCCATTAAGAGAATTAACGTGAGCCGTGTTGCTTTCGGGCTTAGCAAGCGGGCATTCAAGAGAGGTATGCCCTTCTTCGCCGCAGCACCCGCAATCCTTGCGGTTGAGATGGGTGCCTAGGGCTGTTTGACACGCGGCCAATTCTGCTTCAAGATCGGCGATCCGATCGTCGACGGAGGGCGGTGCGGAGATGACATTGACTTGCTTATAAGCCCCGCGAGAATTGGTGATGACCGGCATCCAGTGGTATTGTCTCGCGCATTGGTCGAGCTTATCCCTTCCTTCGGCGGGATGAAGACTTTTGAAACATCCACCTGAAATAGAATCCAAGTTAATCTTGATATTATCATATAATCCCTTATAAAAATTTTTCAATAACATCCATTCTTGGATCCCGTGGTGTGGACAAGAATTTTCTAAGTCACGGAACCGTTCCCAAGCCGCGGCCATGGACTCATTGTCTTTTTGGCGAAAGTTATGCAATTCAGATCTAATGCGGTCAGCCCTATCATCGGGGAAGTATTTGTCAAGAAAAGTTTGTGCCATTAGGTCCCATGAATCAATTGACCCCTTTTTAAGTGTTTTGTACCATTTTTGGGCTTTGTCCTTTAGGGTAAACTTAAACAACAAGAGCCTAACAGCAGATTGAGGGACCCCATTCATTTTAATCAATCTAGTGTAATCAACAAAATTATTTAAATGGGCATGAGGATCCTCATGGTCTTCTCCGTGGAAAGGGTATTGTTGGACGGCCGTGACATGGGCGGGCAAGATCTGCATGTTGTTCGCCTCGATGCCGCGGATGACTACCGGGCCCCCGACATACTTGGCTTTGGGAGCGCCATAGTCGTTGAGCGTACGGCCCTGGTTGTTGACCACATCTTCATCATCGGAGTTGCCACCAACGCTCTCGCCTTCCATTGTCCACCGACGAACGTCTTCGTCCAGTTGTGCTCTCTGCATCCTGATCTGGGCCTCTCGCTGCTCCAGTTGGAGCCTTAGAGCATTGAGGCGCTCAGTCTCGGCAGCAAGGTCAATATTCTCGACGTGCTCTGCCATTGCTGGTGTCTGTTCGGGTCGAGCAGAGGGGCGTTCGGTTCGAGTGGTTGATGTGTCGAGTCGAGTGGCTCCGGACAGACGGGTGTCTGAGTGGTGCTCGGATCGACTGGGGGATTGCTCGGGTCGAACAGAGCCTGACTGAGGAGATTCTGGCTGCTGCTCGAGTAGAACAATGGGGCGCTCGGTCCGAGTGAGGTGCCTTCGGATCGAGCAGAGGGTCTGGCAGAGATCTGGAGCGGTCTCTGGGTCTTCTTGCAGGTTGCGGAAGAAATATCTTCTGACTATAGGGGGCTGAGATTTGGATCGTGTGCGCCTCCTATCTGCCAGTCCTGCAAAGAGAGAAACGAAAAAGAGAGAAGATTAAATAAAAAGAAAAGTCTAGCCTCTTGATAGTAAAATAAGTATCTAATATCAACACCGTCCCCGGCAACGGCGCCAATTTGATGAAGGCTTAGAACCTAAGTATCAAATAAATTTGTACCTAAGACTTAACCTCACTAGTCGTTTGTAGTTAAGCTTTAGGGTCGAACCCAAGGGACGGATTAATGAATACTAGACTTATTTATTTTCAAAATCTAGACAGATGATTTTTAGTGAATTTTGGATTAAGAAACAGTAACTAAATAACAAGATAAAAGCGATTGCAATAACAACTAACTAAAAGATATTTTTGGGTCTTTTGTTATAACGAATAATTAACAAACAAAAATCAGTTTTTGAGGTTTTACTACAGAATAGAAGGGCGTCTTAGGACTCGGATTTCACTTTAGTTTGGACTTGGAGTTATCGATCAAGTTACTTTCATAACTTAACAAATAAACCAAGCAAATACCCCCTGTTCGACCCGAGTAAGGACTTCACTCGGTCCGAACAGTAAGTGCAGGTGCTCAAACTTGTATACTTTGTTACTCTATAACTCGATCTAGGGCTTGTTTGTTGATCCTAAACTTCTAATCCTCAGCTTTCGCTTGTTGGGCAAGGGTCTGGTCAATCTAAACTCACCCCAATAGGATTAACTAACTCACAACTTTTGGTATAGAAATTAATTAACCTAACTGATCTATTTGTGTTCTTAGGAATATTTAGATGATCTTTTGAACCTATCTAAACGTTGCACTTTTGATGCTAACTAATCTCCCCTTTCGGATCACAGATTTACTCCAAGTTCTCAATCAAAATAACTTAACCTATTCAACTTTAGACTTAACTAGATGTGGCCATATCTAGAAGTATAATCAAATCAAGCCAAGCAATTTAATCAAGCAATAATCAATAATACAAAACAGATCAATAACAAGTCATATCATAACGAAATATATCAAGTCATAACATCCAAACTTTAAGTTACTTTCCTACTCCTAAGACTACATAAAAACTAGCCTAACATAGTATCACAAACAACAATAATAAAGTGCTGAAATAATAAGATACAAGCCATAAGAGAAATCATCAAAGTAAGAGAAGAAATAAACAAATACTCCTTCTAGACTCGAATAATCAATCCTATTAGCAATGGAAGATGATGGTGCGTGTCTCAACTCGTGCTGCTGCCGTCGCCTCAAGAACAAGGGTAGAACTAGGGTTTGTGGTGAAAACAAGTGTGAAAAAAAACGTCTCCAAGGGTCCAGCCCCTTTTCTGTCGAAGAGGCTGCCTTATATACTCGTCTCAGGCACTTGGGAGGCAAGTTAGGGCACTAGGTCGGCCAGATCTTGCCAAAAGATGGCATTCCTTTCTTGAAAAGTTGCCAAAACATGCTAAGTCGGCTTACTGTTCGACCCGAGCAGAGGATCTACTCGGTCCGAACGGTAATGTAGAGAGACTTGCCAACTTCAGGCAATGTTTGGGTCAAGCGTCTGGGGCACTCGGGTCGAGCAAAAGTCCATTCGGTCCGAGTGGTCAAGAAAAGGTGGCGGTTGTGACTCTGTGTCGCGTCAAGTCCAAGCGGAGATCCACTCGGGTCGAACAGAGGGTCGATCAGTCCGAGTGGAGGTTGGACAGAGGTGCCATATGCTAGGAATGAGACATCTAGCGTTGCTCCATGCTAGGAATGAGTCGTCTAGCGTGAGGAAGTGCTGAGAATCATCAAAATACTCGAATATCACCTAAAACCCTGCAAAATGGAAGAAGAAACGACGGCATAGCCAAATCCTGGAAAAACATGATAAATCGTCAAGCAATTTAATGGTTTGAGTATCATTTTAGTGCCAAGTATGGTCCAAATACCTATAAATAATAGTGATATCAGTAGCTAATTGACAACTAGAGATATTAAGATCTCCAATATCAAGGATTGTTGATATTGTCATACAATCTCTTTCTATGGATAAAGGATATATTGTTCGCACACTTGTTAGTGCTAAAAGTAATTAGTTAAGTATTAAAGGAATACTTCACCAAGATATGAGTTGAAACTTTGAGACCCTCACTAGTGACCTTGTGTCACATGAGATATTTCATTTGCCATTTATGGGAGGCATTTGAAAGGTTGTCCGAAATACCATGATGTTCTAAACCTTAAGATATTTGTCGTTCAAATTATCTCACTATCTCTAATTCACACTAGTAATTAGGTGCTAGTTCATGTGCTCGCATTTAACGAAATGTGTAGGCAATGATGAATAAGAGAAAGTTCGAGATAAGTAAAGTAAACTCCGTTTTGGAAATGATTTATACGTTTAAGCCGCTACCATTGAATACGTGGAGTTATCTTTACTAAATAAAGAGTTTGTTTAGGAATTGGAGGTTATACACCTTATTCCAAACATCTCATAAAACTTTATCTCCGTTTCATATTTGATGATGGATGATCATGTTTTGTAATAGAGAAATGTTGTTTTCTTATTGTTATGAATTTGTGTATAAGATTTCATGCATCTTGATTGAATTTGCTTGAAATAGATAAACAAATTTTGAATGACAAATGTGTAAGACTTCACATAAAGTATTTGAATTTTATGTAAAATAGTCGCTTAGTCGAATATAAACAAGAATCGCATTATGAGAGTCCACGTAACGTGGAGCTCGCAAATCAATTGGATTGCAAATCAATTGAAATTTATGCGAATCGTGTTTGTTAAAAGACAAAAATGCTTTTGAACTACGAAGGTTTAAAGGACAAGTAACTTTATTAAGACTTATACATATTGATGTATATAGACCTATAGGTACTTATGCAATTGAAAGGTTGTTGACACTTTACCACTTGACCAACGATCATTGTAGATATTAACGTATCTATTTGATATGGTATAAGTATGAATCTTTTGACAAGATCAAAAGGATTTCAAGAGTAAAGTTGAAAAACTATTCAATAAAAGCAAAAGTCTTAAAATGGATCATGGTAAATAGTTAAGTCATATAGTTTGATATATTACCTAAAGAGTATGAAAGACGTTTCACTACTCGCTTCATGAGGAACATTGAGAAATGTATCCAAGGATGAAGGTATCGAACATTGTTTGATATAGTTCGATCGGTAATAAATCAAATTGACTTGTTCGACTCATGTAAGGGATTTGTGTTTGAGGACAATATTGTTTACACTGAATAAAAATTTCATCGAAGTCCATTGAGAAAGATATCTTACAAGATTCGATCTCTAGGTATATTGTTTCTCAAGATTTGGTGTTGAGAAGCTTATTTCAAGGTACGATTGATTTATAAGCTTGGACCCAAATAAAACACTTAATATTATGTAGGATATCTTGAACTAACCGAAATGTACTACTTCGACGAATATGATAAGAACAAAGTAGTTGTTGCTCATCATAACGTAATCTTGAAGAATGATATTCTCAAGAAGAAGTAGTGGGAGTAAAGTGAGCATTAAAGGAGTTTATGCGTCACTACAAGAAGTACCTTTATAGGAAACTTGTCACTCCATACATGGTGCTTAGTGGGAGTTGAGCGGAACTTAATTCACAAGCAGTTGTGAAAGGAAGAAGTTTATAAGCACGCTCGCTTCTAAAGAGTACTCAAACATCTCACAAATGGATGATGTTCGAGAAACTCGTGCAATATATTAGGATCAAGAACTTATTCTACAAGTTGTTGTAGAAGTAGTTCATAGACCTCAAGCACCAATCCTACAAAGATCAACGAGAGTGAATTGCCTAAACTGAAAAGTACATAGGTTTCACAACATCCTCGTACTTGACATATGAGGATCCGTTGATAAATAAAGAAGCGATGGAAAGACCCGATTCCACAAGTATGATTTGAATCTATATGATCTTTAAGTGCAATCCATATATATAACAACAAGGTATAGACCTTGATTGATGTTCAAGAAGAAGCGATCCATCTAGAACATTTAGATCTTTAAAAAGAAAGATAGATATGGATAGCAAGTCGACTATGTACAAAGCACAATTTCATGATTGATGCTATGTCTAAGTCGATAACAAGTTGACCATGTACAAAGCACGGCTTCTCGCTTGTAGCTGTGTATAAGTCAATAAAGATCATTCTAACAATAGTTATATTTCGTATATATAGATATATGGAAAAATACATCAAAACCGTCTTCTTCGATTGAATGAAGAAAGTTGTAGTGTATTTGACACAAACCGAGGATTTGTTGTATTGTTAGAAACATATATATGCTTCAATGATCCATTAATGGATTGAAGCAAGTATTGTGGAAATTGGAATAAACATTTTGACAAGAAAGTCAAGGAGTTGAACTTCGTCAAAAGTATCTTGTATAGACAAGATATTCAGTGGGAGCATTAATATGTTACATGTATTGTACAAGATACAAGACATTAATTGGGAATAAAATTAAGGAAATGATTATTGTCAAGATCTCATTAGAGAATGTTTTTCTCAATAGAGAATTTGGGCAAGTCACCTAATCCAAGGAAACAAAATCTATGGAGATAGATTATGATGGATGTTAGGTTTGAGCAAAATGTGCATATAATGACAAGGTGTTATAGTTACACGAAAAGATAGACTCCTAAAACGGATGTCTAACCACGTTGTATGGCATACACTTGAGTTCGACTCGGTGTGTTGCAACTCAATTCGAGAAGAGTGCACGATACAATTCGAGCATCCTTCTGTTATGAGTTTCATTACGTACGCCATACTTATGCACATGCCCCTATGTGTTGTACCCAAGGAGTATGACAAGCAGTTGTCAACTGGATACAAAGAAAAACACGTTTGGACAATAATCGAGAATATCTTCGAGTATCTTATGAGAAAGAATGATATATTTCATCTGATGAAAGATGTTAGGAAATGCTCATATTTTAATTTTTAGATCAATTACAACTAATTAATCTCCATTAAACATCAAGCAGGACAAGGATCTAGTGCTAAAGCATTCACACATCAAATCAAGAGAGAAAGTAGGAGAAATTGTACCTCTCATGAAATTGTATTCATGAGGCTCGAATCCATGGCATGGGAGTCGATGGGGTGCGTGCTCCACCACCTCCACCATCTTGATCGCCTCTAGCCCACCAAAGATAGCAACCACGACTTGAGAGAGATGCTAGTTTCTCTCAAGTCCAAGCTCTCCCCTTTTCAAATCCAAGTTTCTCTTTCTATTAAACTATTTTAATGGAGGAAGAGAGATGGGATAGGGGTGCTCAACACATGAGCTCAAGAGAGAATGAGAGGGAGAGATGGCGCATGGGAGAAGAGGAAGAGAGGGTGTGGTGGCTAGGGTTTGCTCTCTAAAAGAACCCCCTATTTATAGACCACCCATCTCTCATCCACACTTGTAGCTATTTACAAGTATGCCATCCACCCTAAGAGGCCACCTAATGGGCTTTCTTGGGCTATCTCAATAAAAGGCCTTTATTCATTAATTCACCAATTAATGAATCCCCTTTAATTCTCTTTAATTTGGGCTTTTAATTTACTAACTAAATAAAACCCATTAGCTCAATATAATTCTAGAAATTATATGTGTTGTATATAATTAATTATTAACTTATTAATAATTAATTCTTGAAAAGCTTTATGCATTAAATTATTTCTAACATGATCCATTTGATATAATTAATTATTATGGTTCATAACAACATATAATTAATTAATCAACTTATCATGTCTCGTATTCTCCAATATGAATAAATAATGCACGTGTGGTCAATATCTTATTTGTGCGACCCTATTTGAGGATTTATACTATGTTGGCCATGGAAATAAATCGTTATTTATTTCCAATAATCATAAGCGGTATCTAGCAACACGTTATGATTCCCAATTCATATAAATAATGTACCGTTACAATATCTCAATCCTGCATAAGAAATAAAAGTATTTCTTTGTTTGATTCTTATGTCACACGATATCTTTGTATAATCCAAGATAGGAATGTGTCATTCTTGCAGATTATACATTTCTTGATCTAGAGTTGATCGTCTAGTTTGCATGCATACGATCCAACTCCATCAAGGGGCCCAAACAGATATCATCACTCACTAGGTATACTAATGAGGGACATACGGTTTTCTTGATGAACAACTTTTCCCCGCACAATTCAAGAGAACATAAATAAAGTCCTTATAGCAGCCTTTATCAGGAATCAACGTTAGACGATATTTATTGAACCTATCCTCATGTGGAAAAGGTGAACATCTCAAACTCAGAATCAAACTCATATGAAATAAACAATGACACATAACACAATCCATATGTTTATTTCATTGGGTCAAGTCCTGTACTATGTTCCAATAACATACACATATGCAATTAAGTTGGTAACTCCTTACCTATGATTTGTAGAACTTAATCATCACTTAACTTGCATACTAATCTTTTATGATAATTAATGTTCCTTGTTAATTATCAAGATTATGGACGATTTAGATTTATTATTGTCATTCTAATGAATGATCCACAGAGATCTACAATTCAGATCCTCAACCTGAATGATCTGTCAATAATAAACTCTAGGAACAAATGATCAAATATCATCATTAACATAAACTAAGAAAATAAGTCATTAAATATTGACTTCTAGGACATAACTCCAACAATCTCCCACTTGGCCTAGAGTCAATCAATAGTGACTTCTAGCAAGTGAAGAATTTAGAACAATGTCATATATCTATATATATACATGTCTCGAACCTCAAAAGATGTAATACACTTAAAGCAAGTTACTCATACGTCCATCATGCATGGATGCACAATTGCATCTCGTATACCGCTTAAGGTAGAGGTTAAGTTAGAGTGTTCGCTGTGTCCGCGAACCTATCAAATTTTATTTGACCCTATATACATATATACTCCTATATATGTGTTCTTGATCATCATCATGTGAGATCAAGTGACATCGTCATAGATCTTAGTTGGATCACCAATTTAATATTGGGTTCTTCAAGTTTAAGCTATGGTTCGAGATGCATAGAACCATATTAGCTTGACTGAGAACTTCACGATCCTTTCTACATTCTTTCATTGCTTCACAAGTTGCTATATATTTTGTTTTGGTGACGGAAACGGTTGTAATATCCCATTTAGAACACCTTCTAAACTTACAACACCACATTTAAACAAAATATGTAGCTCAATTGTATTTATATCAATCTTTCGAAAACTAGCATCAATATATCAATTTATATGAGCTTTCTTTTATCTTATCAGATGGAAAAACATATCACTCTTTCTCTTAAGATACTCGAGGACATTCCTGATTATTGTCCAAATGTGTTTTTCTTTGTATCCACTTGACAACTGATTGTCATACTCCTTGGGTACAACACATAGGGGCATGTGCATAAGTATGGCGTACGTAATGAAACTCATAACAGAAGGATGCTCGAATTATATCATGCACTCTTCTCGAATTGAGTTGCAACACACCGAGTAGAACTCAAGTGTTTGCCATACAACATGGTTAGACATCCTTTCTAGGAGTCTATCTTTTCGTGTAACTATAACACCTTGCACATTTTCTCAAACCTGAAATCCATCATAATCTATCTCCATAGATTTTGTTTCCTTGGATTTAGGTGACTTATCCAAGTTCTCTATTGAGAAAACATTCTCCAATGAGATCTTGACAATATTCATTTCTTTAATTTTATTCCCAATTAATGTCTTGTATCTTGTACAATACATGTAACATAATAATGCTCCCACTGAATATCTTGTCTATACAAGATACTTTTGACGAAGTGCAACTCCTTGACTTCTTTGTCAAAATGTTTATTCCAATTTTCACAATTCTTGCTTCAATTCATCAATTGATCCTTGAAGCACATATACATTTCTAGCAATACAACAAATCCTCAGTTTGTGTCAAATTCACAACAACTTCCTTCATTCAATCGAAGAAGGCGGTTTTGATGTATCTTTTCATATATCTATATATACGAAATATAACTATTGCTAGAATGATCTTTATTGACTTATACACAGCTACAAGCGAGAAGCCGTGCTTTGTACATGGTCAACTCGTTATCGACTTAGACATAGCATCAATCATGAAATTGTGCTTTGTACAGAGTCGACTTGTTATCCATATCTATCTTTCCTTTTAAAGATCTATATGTTCTAGATGGATTGCTCCTTCATAAACATCAATCAAGGTCTATACCTTGTTGTTATATATATGGATTGCACTTAAAGATCATATAGATTCAAAACATACTTGTGGAATCGGATCTTTCCATCGCTTCTTTATTTATCAACGGATCCTCATGTGTCAAGTACGAGGATGTTGTGAAACCTATGTACTTTTCAGTTTAGGTAATTCACTCTCGTTGATCTTTGTAGGATTGGTGCTTGAGGTCTATGAACTACTTCTACAACAACTTGTAGAATAAGTTCTTGATCCTAATATATTGCACGAGTTTCTCGAACATCATCCATTTGTGAGATGTTTGAGCACTCTTTAGAAGTGAGCGTGTTTATAAACTTCTTCCTTTCACAACTACTTGTGAATTAAGTTCCGCTCAACTCCCACTAAGCACCATGTATGGAGTGACAAGTTCCCTATAAAGGTACTTCTTGTAGTGACGCATAAACTCCTTTAATGCTCACTTTACTCCCACTACTTCATCTTGAGAATATCATTCTTTAAGATTACGTTATGATGAGCAACAACTACCTTGTTCTTATCATGTTCATAGAAGTAGTACCTTTTGGCTAATTCAAGATATCCTTCAAAATAATAAGCGTCTTATTTGGGTCCAAGCTTATCAATCAATCGAACCTTGAAATAAGCTTTTCAACACCAAATCTTGAGAAACAATATACCTAGAGATCAAATCTCGTAAGATATCTTTCTCAATAGACTTCGATGGAATTTTTATTCAGTGTAAACAATATTGTCCTCAAACACAAATCCCTTACATGAGTCGAACAAGTCAATTTGATTTATTACCGATCGAACTATGTTAAACAATGTTCGATACCTTCATCCTTGGATACATTTTTCAATGTTCCTCATGGAGCGAGTAGTGAAACGTCTTTCATACTCTTTAGGCAATATATCAAACTACATGACTTAACTATTTACCATGATCTATTTTAAGACTTTTGCTTTTATTGAATAGTTTTTCAACTTTACTCTTGAAATTCTTTTGACCTTGTCAAAAGATTCATACTTATACCATATCAAATAGATACGTTAATATCTACAATGATCGTTGGTCAAGTGGTAAAGTGTCAATAACCTTTCAATTGCACAAGTACCTATAGGTCTATATACATCAATATGTATAAGTCTTAATAAGGTTACTTGTCCTTTAAACCTTCGTAGTTCAAAGGCGCTTTTGTCATTTAACAAACACGATTCGCATGAATTTCAATTGATTTGCAATCAAATTGATTTACGAGCACCACGTTACGTAGACTCTCATAATGCGATTCTTGTTTATATTCGACTAAGCGACTATTTTACATAAAAGTCAAATACTTTATGTGAAGTCTTACATATTTGTCATTCGAAATTTGTTTATCTATTTCAAGCAAATTCAATCAAGATGCGTGAAATCTTATACACAAATTCATAACAATAAGAGAACGACATTTCTCTATTACAAAACATGATCATCCATCATCAAATATGAAATGGAGATAAGGTTTTATAAGATGTTTGGAATAAGGTATATAACCTCAAATTCCTAAACAAATTCTTTATTTAGTAAAGATAACTCTACGTATTCAATGGTAGCAGCCTAGACGTATAAGCCATTTCCAAAACGGAGTTTACTTTACTTATCTCGAACTTTCTCTTATTCATCATTGTCTACACATTTCGTTAAATGCGAGCACATGAACTAGCACCTAATTACTAGTGTGAATTAGAGATAGTGAGATAATTTGAACGACAAATATCTCAAGGTTTAGAACATCATGGTATTTCGGACAACCTTTCAAATGCCTCTCATAAATGGCAAATGAAACATCTCATGTGACACACGGTCACTAGTGAGGGTCTCAAATATTCAACTCATATCTTGGTGAAGTATTCCTTTAATACTTAACCAATCATTTTAGCACTAACAAGTGTGCGAACAATACATCCTTTATCCATAGAAAGAGATTTTATGACAATATCAACAATCCTTGATATTGGAGATCTCAATATCTCTAGTTGTCAATTAGCTACTCAAATCTTTCGGTTCGCAAGCTAATGAAACATTTATCTTCTTATAAGAAGAGTCTCTTGGTTAACTCACATTCCATTACTCGATCATAAATGATTGAGTCTATCTTTACTTTCTCTAAGACCGTCTTCTTGAGTAAGTGGATGAGAGTATAGAAGTCTTAGTATAGTCCTTATGAATTCTCCAATTCAAAGGTCCAGAACTTCTAAAAGGATATGAGCATTCGTTTTATTGAATAATTTTCGTCGAAACTAATCAATCATTGCGAAGCTATTGTTCGGGAAGTCGAGGAACCTTTTGGGATTAAACTTGCTCAAGTTTCTCATTTCCAAGAACATGTCTTAGGAATCGGTATTTCTTCTCCAAGTAAATACCTTATAAACGAGCTTGTCGTTTTCCAAAGATTGATCGCAACGAAATTAACATATTTAATATCTATAACAATTTCAATTTAAGGTCATTTAGTTTATGCAATGTTTTGTTTATGGAATGATAAACAAAAACTCCCACTACATTTATTTAATGTCCCAATGTAGTTGGTTTTCCAAGATCCCCGTTTTCATCAAGTAGAGCCTGCTATGGCACGACACCCTACTTAACTAGACAAGGTAGGTTCTCCAACCAATCATATCAACCATACGACTCTTGGTTTGTAAATATCTAAGTATATTTACAAACTTCGCCCCGATGTCCAAGAAAACTTGTTGGGTCCATCGATAAGCAACCTCTCTCTATTTGCTCCTAACAAATCTTTTCATTTGTACCCCGACTATCAAGGTTGACAACCATGACGTCCGCTATGGCGGACCGCGCCATGATTGGCTATTGACGTGAAGGGGATAGAGAGAAGGAAGGCGGTCGACTTAATCAATTTAGTTTGGGACAAAAGCAATTACGTGACTTTGTTTGGTGGTCGTGTAAGCATACACCCATACCTACCTATGACAATTCAAGGCATTCACAAACAATCACATAACATAAGCATCTCAAGCATTGCCGTGGGTTTGTATGGCTCCCGCTTGCATTAATCTTCGTCGCATCTCCATGTAACGAGACTAATCTAATCAAGCCCTCCCACTAATTACTAAGATCCTATCTAATAATTAAGGGAAATAAATACATGTGATAAAATTCCTAAAACCCCGCCTAGGCCTTAGGGGCATGCAAGCCTCACAAGTTACATCAAAATTAACCACTTAATTATCAAGGCACCTTAGGCCACTTTACAAGCAATCACATGCATTCACAACATTTTACAACACACAAGGCATTGACATCTTGAGCCATATCAAACCCACATCCTCCTACAAAACAAAGTTAGCACATATACAATATACATGATTCACTTGTTCTTAATTAATTTCATTAATTAGAATCTTTGTGCATACTTGTTGCTCAAGTTTTTCGAATGCAAAGAAGGCTTAACCTTAACAACTAATTGTTTAAGCCCTTTTAAATTAAATTCAACTATCAAAACAGAAAGGAGGGTATTTAAGGAGTCTTCTAATTAACATTTCAATAAATTGATTAATTAGAAACTATTTTAACTAATTAAAATACGAAATTCGGGACCCGAAAAAATTCAAAATAATTCGGTCTCCAAAAAATCCGAAATAAATCCAGAGAACTCCTTACAAAGATTGTGGTTACCTGTAAAAATCTCAAGGAGAGATCAGTTACCATCAGGGAGAACCAAAAAAGACAAATCCTCAGATTGTGCGCGAAGCACCGTTAGAGAAAATTCTGTTATTGGTCTCAATCTTTCGGTCTGTATGATCATCCCCTTGATATTTTTCCAGCAAACAATTTACATAGAAAAATACTACATACAATAGGCTATCATTCCATGAAAAGAAAATCCACAAGTTATATTCAAGATCAACGAGATAACAAGCATTTAAGCAAGGTATCCTGTTCTGAAACAGACCGTCGACCAAAAAGGTTTCACTCGGTTGAGGTATCAAATCTCAATGAAAATCTATGAAATTAATTTTCACAGATTCCAGACTTAAAGGAGAACATTTTCATTTCAACACTTTTCCATAAAAGTTTCTCAATAAGTACAGTTTTTCAAAACAATCAGTTTGTTTGAAAAAACAGATCTGACAACTTCATCACTTTTCATCCTTGAACGCCCACATAATATCCGAAATATGCAACAAAATTTACATATCCAGAAAGAGCATCAAGTTTAGAATAATCCTATCTAAAAGTTACAGGTACTTTGTATACAAACTTATTTGTTACCAACCACAAGAACAGAACTGTGCAGCAGAATAACAGATCTGCGCACCGTTACCGTTTAAATCACTAAAAATTCATTTTACATCGAATTTCAATGATTCCAGTGGGAAAACAACCACAACTCAAAGGGCTACAACCTCCAATAAGAAGGAAAAAATTTCAGAGAGCTTTACACCACGAAAAACAAGCAACAAGACAGAAAACAGCCTTTCCAGGGCCAGCAAGCATGCACATCACTAATTAACTTAATTAATTACGAATTCTCACTTAATTAAGTGTGAAAAACCTTAAGCACGACCATAGCTCTGATACCACTGTTAGGAAATGCTCATATTTTAATTTTTAGATCAATTACAACTAATTAATCTCCATTAAACATCAAGCAAGACAAGGATCTAGTGCTAAAGCATTCACACATCAAATCAAGAGAGAAAGTAGGAGAAATTGTACCTCTCATGAAATTGTATTCATGAGGCTCGAATCCATGGCATGGGAGTCGATGGGGTGCGTGCTCCACCACCTCCACCATCTTGATCGCCTCTAGCCCACCAAAGATAGCAACCACGACTTGAGAGAGATGCTAGTTTCTCTCAAGTCCAAGCTCTCCCCTTTTCAAATCCAAGTTTCTCTTTCTATTAAACTATTTTAATGGAGGAAGAGAGATGGGATAGGGGTGCTCAACACATGAGCTCAAGAGAGAATGAGAGGGAGAGATGGCGCATGGGAGAAGATGAAGAGAGGGTGTGGTGGCTAGGGTTTGCTCTCTAAAAGAACCCCCTATTTATAGACCACCCATCTCTCATCCACACTTGTAGCTATTTACAAGTATGCCATCCACCCTAAGAGGCCACCTAATGGGCTTTCTTGGGCTATCTCAATAAAAGGCATTTATTCATTAATTCACCAATTAATGAATCCCCTTTAATTCTCTTTAATTTGGGCTTTTAATTTACTAACTAAATAAAACCCATTAGCTCAATATAATTCTAGAAATTATATGTGTTGTATATAATTAATTATTAACTTATTAATAATTAATTCTTGAAGAGCTTTATGCATTAAATTATTTCTAACATGATCCATTTGATATAATTAATTATTATGGTTCATAACAACATATAATTAATTAATCAACTTATCATGTCTCGTATTCTCCAATATGAATAAATAATGCACGTGTGGTCAATATCTTATTTGTGCGACCCTATTTGAGGATTTATACTATGTTGGCCATGGAAATAAATCGTTATTTATTTCCAATAATCATAAGCGGTATCTAGCAACACGTTATGATTCCCAATTCATATAAATAATGTACCGTTACAATATCTCAATCCTGCATAAGAAATAAAAGTATTTCTTTGTTTGATTCTTATGTCACACGATATCTTTGTATAATCCAAGATAGGAATGTGTCATTCTTGCAGATTATACATTTCTTGATCTAGAGTTGATCGTCTAGTTTGCATGCATACGATCCAACTCCATCAAGGGGCCCAAACAGATATCATCACTCACTAGGTATACTAATGAGGGACATACGGTTTTCTTGATGAACAACTTTTCCCCGCACAATTCAAGAGAACATAAATAAAGTCCTTATAGCAGCCTTTATCAGGAATCAACGTTAGACGATATTTATTGAACCTATCCTCATGTGGAAAAGGTGAACATCTCAAACTCAGAATCAAACTCATATGAAATAAACAATGACACATAACACAATCCATATGTTTATTTCATTGGGTCAAGTCCTGTACTATGTTCCAATAACATACACATATGCAATTAAGTTGGTAACTCCTTACCTATGATTTGTAGAACTTAATCATCACTTAACTTGCATACTAATCTTTTATGATAATTAATGTTCCTTGTTAATTATCAAGATTATGGACGATTTAGATTTATTATTGTCATTCTAATGAATGATCCACAGAGATCTACAATTCAGATCCTCAACCTGAATGATCTGTCAATAATAAACTCTAGGAACAAATGATCAAATATCATCATTAACATAAACTAAGAAAATAAGTCATTAAATATTGACTTCTAAGACATAACTCCAACAAAAGAAAGCTCATATAAATTGATATATTGATGTTAGTTTTCGAAAGATTGATATGAATACAATTGAGCTACGTATTTTGTTTAAATGTGGTGTTGTAAATTTAGAAGGTGTTCTAAATGGGATATTACAACCGTTTCCGTCACCAAAAATAAAATATATATAGCAACTTGTGAAGCAATGAAAGAAGGTAGTATGGATCGAGAAGTTCTCAGTCAAGCTAATATGGTTCTATGCATCTCGAACCATAGCTTAAACTTGAAGAACCCAATATTAAATTGGTGATCCAACTAAGATCTATGACGATGGCACTTGATCTCACATAATGATGATCAAGAACACATATATAGGAGTATATATGTATATAAGGTCAAACAAAATTGGATAGGTTCGCGGACACAGCGAACACTCTAACTTAACCTCTACCTTAAGCAATATACGAGATGCAATTGTGCATCCATGCGTGATGGACGTATGAGTAACTTGCTTTAAGTGTATTATATCTTTTGAGGTTCGAGACATGTATATATATGGATATATGACATTGTTCTAAATTCTTCACTGGCTAGAAGTCACTATTGATTGACTCTAGGCCAAGTGGGAGATTGTTGGAGTTATGTCCTAGAAGTCAATATTTAATGACTTATTTTCTTAGTTTATGTTAATGATGATATTTGATCATTTGTTCCTAGAGTTTATTATTGACGGATCATTCAGGTTGAGGATCTGAATTGTAGATCTCTGTGGATCATTCATTAGAATGACAATAATAAATCTAAATCGTCCATAATCTTGATAATTAACAAGGAACATTAATTATCATAAAAGATTAGTATGCAAGTTAAGTGATGATTAAGTTCTACAAATCATAGGTAAGGAGTTACCAACTTAATTGCATATGTGTATGTTATTGGAACATAGTACAGGACTTGACCCAATGAAATAAACATATGGATTGTGTTATGTGTCATTGTTTATTTCATATGAGTTTGATTCTAAGTTTGAGATGTTCACCTTTTCCACATGAGGATAGGTTCAATAAATATCGTCTAACGTTGATTCCTGATAAAGGCTGCTATAAGGACTTTATTTATGTTCTCTTGAATTGTGCGGGGAAAAGTTGTTCATCAAGAAAACCGTATGTCCCTCATTAGTATACCTAGTGAGTGATGATATATGTTTGGGCCCCTTGATGGAGTTGGATCGTATGCATGCAAACTAGACGATCAACTCTAGATCAAGAAATGTATAATCTGCAAGAATGACACACTCCTATCTTGGATTATACAATGATATCATGTGACATAAGAATCAGACAAGGAAATACTTATATTTCTTGTGCAGGATTAAGATATTGTAACGGTACATTATTTATGCGAATTGGGAATCATAACGTGTTGCTAGATACCGCTTATGATTATTGGAAATAAATAACGATTTATTTTCATGGCCAACATAGCATAAATCCTCAATAGGGTCGCACAAATAGGACTCTAACCACACGGTGCATTAATTATTTATTCGCAACAGTTAGTATTGTGAAATATGATAAGTTGATTAATTAATTATATATCGTTATGAACCGTTATAATTAATTAAGTCAAAAGGATCATATGGAAACAATTTAATGCATTAGCTAATTCTAAATTAATTATTAATGAGTTAATAATTAATTATGTTCAACACACTTTAAATAGTTTGAGTTATTTGGGCTTCTAGTTATTTAATTAATTAAAGGCCCGATTTGAGGAAGGATGAAGGAGTAATTAATGGGATGGTTTATTGGGCCATTGCAACATTTGATGTAGCCCAAAATGGCCCTATTAATTTCAGCTAGAGCCCTAGTGGCATACTTGTAAATAGTTCAAAGAGAGGATGAGAGTTGTTGGCTATATAAAGGGGTTACCTCTTGGGAAAGCCCTAGCCTCCATCCACTTTCTCTCTCCTCTCTTCCTAGCCGCCACCCATCTTCCTCCCTTCTCTTGCTCATGTGTTGAGCACCATTCCTTCTTCTCCTCCATTAAAATAGTTAATAGGATGAAGAGGTTCATAGAGGGGATTAGCTAGGAGCTCATGAAAGCTAGCACTTTCATGGAGCTCGTAGTTAGCTCCTTGGTGGGCTTGAGGCGCCTTAGATGGTGGAGGTGGTGGAGCACGCACCCCATCGACTCCCATGCCTTGGATTCGAGCCTCATGAATGCGATTTCATGAGAGGTATAGCTTTCTCCTACTTGTTCTCATTGTTTTGATGTGTGAATGCTTCTAGCACTAGATCTATGATGTTTAGTTGTGATTTCTTGCTATTTGATGGCACAAAAATAGAATTAAACACTTCCTAACATTTAGAACTTGATTAAACTTTGTGTGGACTCGGGGTTGGCGCCATCTAAGGAGGAGAAACGATGTTGGAGAGCACGCCACCGATTTCTATTGATTTGGATCGAGCCTCACAAGAACTATTTGTGAGAGGTATATCATCTCCTACTCTTTTCTCATGAAATGCGTGCGAATGGCTTTAAGCCTAGATCTATTGTGTTTGATTGTTGTTTATTGCTAATTGTTGGCATTAAAATTGAAATTAAACACTTTCTAACAATTATTATTAATTTTTTACTATTATTATTATTATTAGTCTTAAATAATAACTATTATTTTATCTTATAATATCAAATGTTAAAATAAATGAGGAAAGAATAATATTACACAAATTAGTTGGACAAAATTAAAATGAATGATTATTTTATTTTTATCTTCCATTTTTATTATAATATTACATTATTAATTATTTTCACTATTATTATTGTTACTTATTTTATTATTCTAATTATTAGCATTACTAATGAAAAAACTACAACAATAAAAAAAAGACAACTGAATAAACCACAAATAGATAAAAAAAAAGAAAGATAAATGATTATTTTAATTTATCTCTTCCATTCTTCTTCTCAACTCATTATCTAAAAAATATTTTTTCTTTCCGGACTAACACTCTTCCCGCTCTTTCCGGAATAACACTCTTCCTAATTTTTCTTCCCGGAATAATTTTTCCTTTCTTATTCCTAACTCATCCAAATGACACCGTGGGGAGACTATTAAAGAGGCTTCAGATTTTCTGCAGGATGTTTTACTTGAGTGGAATTTCTTTAGAAAATTGCTTTGCTTCTTTTTCTTCCAGTATTTTTTTAAGAAACTTTTGAGAGGTTGTTGGTTTTCTTTTTAGGTGTGTTTGAAAGTGGGGTGAATAAGGAATAAGCCCCTTATTCCTTATTCCGGTGAAAACCAAACAATACAAGAATAAGGAATTTGGACTTATTCGGGCCCTTATTCATATTCTAACAAAATCTTGCTATTAGAATAAGGAATAAGGAATACACCCATCCCTATTCTCCTCCCATCCAAACACAAAGATTAGGTACTTGCTAATCTTTTTATTTGTAAACTTACTTGTTAATCTTTTTATTTGTAAACTATTTCTTTAATTATTAATTAAGATAGGGGTTGACCCATATTTTTCTTCAAAAAAAACAGGGGTTGACCCATATTTTTCTTCAAAAAAAACACCACAAATCAAATCGATCGGACGGCAGAGACACATGTTAGCACGCTAGATCTAACTGTTAGACGTAAAATTATTTTATCATAATAATATCTTAATAACAGCCCTAATGATCATGTATTTCGTATAAAATAATTAAATTCATGAGTTTAGAACTTACAGGATTGGAGAGAAGACATCGTTAGACGGAAAACCAATCTTCTCCAATTTTCCTTAGTATCTTTGATGGTAGAATTAATGGTGTTTTTCCTTCTGTCTAATTATTATTTAAAAATGGCGAAATAATGAAAAGGTGTCTCTTAATGATAAAAGATTAATATTTATTACTAAGGCAATTGAAGTGATCATATTTGAATGAATCTGATCCATTGATTTTCCATCAAAATCAATGACACCCTTTAATTAAAAATTCATATATAAACCTGGTTCAAATTAAATCATATAGGCCATTTAATAATGATTAATAATTATAACACTAACATGCTAACATCTCTTGGATCTGTAAACACGTTTATAGGTAGTAGGGATAATTTTTCTTTCCATTTCATTCCATTCATATTTGCCTCCTATGTTTTACCTTCCTTTTTATTTCGTTCTTGATATCCAAACACAGTATAAGTAAATTTAAAAAAAAAAAAATACATCTTTAAACAAGAACGTTGATTATATTTCTCGATCATTCTGTAACAGCATGTAAAGTAAATAAAAACTGAAATAATAGCTTGTATAATGAATGATTCACGGTTATTTGACCAGAATCCAATCCGAGAAGAGAACATGAACCTCAATCATTAGTTATGTATTGATTTGATTCCGAGTTCTGAACGACCACTTCCTTATTTCAATTAGTTAGTAATATAATAGGGAAAAACATCATTTCTAGGCACTTGTGTTTCACTTTTTAGGTCTTAATATACCCTATACCTCCGAAAGAAACATTTTCATCTTATTAGTGAAAACACGGTACAAAAACAAACAGCAAAGAAATTAAGCCCCATTGATCGCCTGCTCTATTGCTTGTAAACTAGCACAATTGACAACGGTATTACCCCCATCAATGACCAAATTATGCCCACTAATTACTTCAGATTCGTCAGATGCCAAAAACAGTGCTGCCGATGCCACGTGGTTCGCCTTGAGCACCACATTCTTCAAGTTACACGAGGAAGAAATCATTTGCTCCATCACCTCAGGGGTCATCCCCGCAATAGCACAACTCATGGGTGTGGCCACACCGAAGGGCGACACGCAGTTCACCCTAATCCCGTACCGACCGAGGTCAGCTGCAGCTGCCCTGACCAATCCAAGAACGGCATGTTTTGATGTGACATACCCAGCAGGGCCGTACCCGGCCTGTGTAGCTCCTACGCTAGCCGTGCAAATGATTGACCCTCGAATGCCTGCAGCTATCATTGCACGGCCCGCGTGCTTTAACGCAGCAGCAGCTCCTCTGACGTTCACCGACATTACCTTATCAAAATCGGACAGGTCTAAATCAAGTATCGAAGGGCTGAGGAGCAAAATGCCAGCATTGCTGTACATAATATCAAGACGTCCATGTTTGGAAACAGCGTAGCGCACCGCACTTTCCACTTGCCCTTCGTTTGTGACATCACAGTGCACATAGCTGCATTTGTCCTCTCCGATCGAGGCTGCCACTGCAGTGCCCAGCTCGTCCTGAATATCAGCAATGACGACAGTTGCACCATGTGATGCAAACAGCCTTGCGGTGGCTTCACCAATGCCGCTTGCAGCACCGGTGATTATGGCAACCTTGCCTTCTAGCCTGGAAAAATCGAAGGGGAAAAAAACATAAAAAAACATCTATCATGTTGTCGACTGAATTAACTTCGATCGATATTGATCAAGGCTACTACTCCGTCCGGATAGCATCTTGTCAAAAATATTAATTGGTTCTCTATTAATTGGACGGCGCCGGAGATGGAGAAACTCCATATATATATATCCAGTTTTACAAAACCAACAATAATTAAAACATGAACGAATTCGAGGTGCAACAATAAAACATGAATGAATCAAAGGTGTTGATATGATCACATGAAGCAATGCTTACCTTTTTTGGGCCATCTTGGAAGTTTGAAATATTGAAATAGAGCTGGAGAGAGGAGGAGAAATCTTCTTTTAAACTGAGTCTAATTAATAAGTTTGAATGAGAGAAATGGATAGTATATATAATATGGCGGCCATAATTTATGAAAGTCAAATTGGTTGCTCTAGGTCATTAATGATTGAGAAATAAAAAATAGTTGGTCAATGCCCGATGTGATTTGTAGTATGACCTGATGATATATTGAAGTCAAATTAGACTTGTTATGGATCGCTCTAATTCGCAGAGCAGACAGATACCTTGCTATTTAGTGGGATTTGATCTGAGGTCTTGGATCGAAAGCCAACCGGACAGATTCTAAAGTGGGGCATCAGTTTTTCCCCCCTTTTTTTTTCTCTATTATCGCAGACACAACTTGCATAATTTTAGAAAATATTCTTGATTAATTCTGGATATCCACGTCGGTTTGCCTCCAACCAATTGAGTTGATTGAAATCCGTGTTTGAAAAATTTAGCAAAAATTAAATTATTATTGAGAAGTCCAAGATTTTAACTCTAATGCTGCACAAAGTCAACACGGCAGACAACACACATTAAAGCATCCTGGGTGAGGTTGAGTTGTCAGTTCGGATTATCTCCAATAAGTACCAATATCAATGTATATATTATTATTGATTATAAGTCATCGAAAATATATAACATTATATGGCGATTACAGTGATCGCTATAAACTATATTTTTAAAAGTTCTATTTCATCACTTAAAGCAATATTTGATCATAATACATATATCACGCATATAAATTATACGTACAGAGTCGTGTTATATAATTTTATCATCTATATATATATTAATCATTTTCAATTTTGTTAATGATATTTATTTAATAATAAGTATGATTAAAGTATTTAAATCGTATGAAAGATTTTTGGATAAGCTATATATACATCTAACACAAGATAATTTTCTTTTGGTGGATATCGCTACACTTATTTAGTTATTTACCGATGTTTATTCTATCAATTTGAAAAAAAAATGTTGTACAAATAATCGAATATTTTATCCTTAATAGATCTCATGTATTACAATAATATTATTCTTAATAATTTTGGCATGGAGACACGGTAGTCTATATCATTCGGTCATTTAATTTATTATGAAATGAGATTTCCGAATTGCCTTAGTTTAACTAGAAACTTATTATGGTGATATATATGAAATTATCTGATTTTTGCGGGGTTGTTGGGATGGTTAAAAGGAAATTGATGATTTCACAAATTTTTTTTAATAAGATATTTCATAGATGAGTTGCTTGTATATACTCAAGCTCTGACATAATACATGAAGATCTTCATGTTTTCCACTAATTACATAACATACTAGCTCAAACCATATTTCTGGGCCTACATATAAACAATTTATTTTTTTGGAAGTTTCATATGTAATTATAGGTACTGTTTGGATGTGTTAGGAATAGGCTTGGAATATCAATTTCGGGCGTAAATTTAAGAAAAAGTACTATTTCGAAAAGAGTGAGAAGACTGCTATTCCGGGAATAAGAAATGTTGTTTGGATGATGAAGTTGGGTTGGGATGAAAAGTAGTGAGAAAAGTGTTATTGAAAAGAGTGTTATTTCTAGAATTGAACTATTCAGAAATAGGCAATTGCGTTTGGACAACATATTTACGTCTGGAATAGGCAATTTCTAAAATTGACCTATTCCTAGACAATCCAAACCGCACCATCTATAATAACTATTTCTCTCTTTTTTTTTAAAAAAAAAAAAAAAAAATCAACAGAGAAGAAAGCATCCTAAGAAGATCTTCAAGTGAGATAACTGCGCAATAGTTGGGAGGCACATTCCCACATGTTCTCATTGATTGGGCAAACAGTTTTTGACAAACACTCCACTATGTCTGAGATCATAATTGAGCCGCTCGATTATAGCAGTTTGGGGAATGATTGTGATCGCAAGAACAGTTTTGCTTTCATAGCTAGTCTACCAATAGAGACGTAAATATGTTATTTATAAAGGTCAGTTTCGCCTTGATAGCCAGTTTACTAGATTTATTTTACTAGCATTTGTTCCCAGAGAAATGTAGTTCAAAATTTTGTAATTTTAAATTTTAAATAAGATCATTTATTCAGAGAAACTATATATAGCCTCATGTGTAAAATACATAATTTCGCTCCTAACGGAATTCAACCCATTTCTTTTTAAAAAATATACGGAGTCATTGACCACATTTCTTTTCAGTAATTCCATAACTGGAGACACGAAAGAAATGTTAGGAAGTGTTTAATTCTATTTTTGTGCCATCAAATAGCAAGAAATCACAACTAAACACCATAAATCTAGTGCTAGAAGCATTAACACATCAAAACAATGAGAACAAGTAGGAGAAAGTTATACCTCTCATGAAATCGCATTCATGAGGCTCGAATCCAAGGCATGGGAGTCGATGGGGTGCGTGCTCCACCATCTTCACCATCTAAGGCGCCCCAAGCCCACCAAGGAGCTAACCACGAGCTCCATGAAAGTGCTAGCTTTCATGAGCTCCTAGCTAATCCCCTCTATGAACCTCTTCATCCTATTAACTATTTTAATGGAGGAGAAGAAGGAATGATGCTCAACACATGAGCAAGAGAAGGGAGGAAGATGGGTGGCGGCTAGGAAGAGAGGAGAGAGAAAGTGGATGGAGGCTAGGGCTTTCCCAAGAGGTAACCCCTTTATATAGCCAACAACTCTCATCCTCTCTTTGAACTATTTACAAGTATGCCACTAGGGCTCTAGCTGAAATTAATATGGCCATTTTGGGCTACATCAAATGTTGCAATGGCCCAATAAACCATCCCATTAATTACTCCTTCATCCTTCCTCAAATCGGGCCTTTAATTAATTAAATAACTAGAAGCCCAAATAACTCAAACTATTTAAAGTGTGTTGAACATAATTAATTATTAACTCATTAATAATTAATTTAGGATTAGTTAATGCATTAAATTATTTCCATATGATTCTTTTGACTTAATTAATTATAACGGTTCATAACGGTATATAATTAATTAATCAACTTATCATATTTCACAATACTAACTGTTGCGAATAAACAATTAATGCACCGTGTGGTTAGAGTCCTATTTGTGCGACCCTATTGAGGATTTATGCTATGTTGGCCATGAATATAAATCGTTATTTATTTTCAATAATCATAAGCGGTATCTAGCAACACGTTATGATTCCCAATTCGCATAAATAATGTACCGTTACAATATCTTAATCCTGCACAAGAAATATAAGTATTTCCTTGTCTGATTCTTATGTCACATGATATCCTTGTATAATCCAATATAGGAATGTGTCATTCTTGCAGATTATACATTTCTTGATCTAGAGTTGATTGTCTAGTTTGCATGCATACGATCCAACTCCATCAAGGGGCCCAAACAGATATCATCACTCACTAGGTATACTAATGAGGGACATACGGTTTTCTTGATGAACAACTTTTCCCCGCACAATTCAAGAGAACATAAATAAAGTCCTTATAGCAGCCTTTATCAGGAATCAACGTTAGACGATATTTATTGAACCTATCCTCATGTGAAAAAGGTCAACATCTCAAACTTAGAATCAAACTTATATGAAATAAACAATGACACTTAACACAATCCATATATTTATTTCATTGGGTCAAGTCCTGTACTATGTTCTAATAACATACACATATGCAATTAAGTTGGTAACTCCTTACCTATGATTTGTAGAACTTAATCATCACTTAACTTGCATACTAATCTTTTATGATAATTAATGTTCCTTGTTAATTATCAAGATTATGGACGTTTAGATTTATTATTGTCATTCTAATGAATGATCCACAGAGATCTACAATTCAGATCCTCAACCTGAATGATCTGTCAATAATAAATTCTAGGAACAAATGATCAAATATCATCATTAACATAAACTAAGAAAATAAGTCATTAAATATTGACTTCTAGGACATAACTCCAACAATCTCCCACTTGGCCTAGAGTCAATCAATAGTGACTTCTAGCCAGTGAAGAATTTAGAACAATGTCATATATCCATATATATACATGTCTCGAACCTCAAAAGATATAATACACTTAAAGCAAGTTACTCATACGTCCATTACGCATGGATGCACAATTGCATCTCGTATATTGCTTAAGATAGAGGTTAAGTTAGAGTGTTCGCTGTGTCCGCGAACCTATCCAATTTTGTTTGACCCTATATACATATATACTCCTATATATGTGTTCTTGATCATCATCATGTGAGATCAAGTGCCATCGTCATAGATTTTAGTTGGATCACCAATTTAATATTGGGTTCTTCAAGTTTAAGCTATGGTTCGAGATGCATAGAACCATATTAGCTTGACTGAGAACTTCTCGATCCATACTACCTTCTTTCATTGCTTCACAAGTTGCTATATATATTTTATTTTTGGTGACGGAAACGGTTGTAATATCCCATTTAGAACACCTTCGAAATTTACAACACCACATTTAAACAAAATACGTAGCTCAATTGTATTCATATCAATCTTTCGAAAACTAGCATCAATATATCAATTTATATGAGCTTTCTTTCATCAGATGAAATATATCATTCTTTCTCATAAGATACTCGAAGATATTCTCGATTATTGTCCAAACGTGTTTTTTTCTTTGTATCCAGTTGACAACTGCTTGTCATACTTCTTGGGTACAACACATAGGGGCATGTGCATAAGTATGGCGTACGTAATGAAACTCATAACAGAAGGATGCTCGAATTGTATCGTGCACTCTTCTCGAATTGAGTTGCAACACACCGAGTTGAACTCAAGTGTATGCCATACAACGTGGTTAGACATCCTTTTTAGGAGTCTATCTTTTCGTGTAACTATAACACCTTGTCATTATATGCACATTTTGCTCAAACCTAACATCCATCATAATCTATCTCCATAGATTTTGTTTCCTTGGATTAGGTGACCTGCCCAAATTCTCTATTGAGAAAAACATTCTCTAATGAGATCTTGACAATAATCATTTCCTTAATTTTATTCCCAATTAATGTCTTGTATCTTGTACAATACATGTAACATATTAATGCTCCCACTGAATATCTTGTCTATACAAGATACTTTTGACGAAGTTCAACTCCTTGACTTTCTTGTCAAAATGTTTATTCCAGTTTCCAAAATACTTGTTTCAATCCATTAATGGATCATTGAAGCATATGTATGTTTCTAACAATACAACAAATCTTCGGTTTGTGTCAAATACACAACAACTTCCTTCATTCAATCGAAGAAGACGGTTTTAATGTATCTTTCCATATATCTATATATACGAAATATAACTATTGTTAGAATGATCTTTATTGACTTATACACAGCTACAAGCGAGAAGCCGTGCTTTGTACATGGTCAACTTGTTATCGACTTAGACATAGCATCAATCATGAAATTGTGCTTTGTACATAGTCGACTTGCTATCCATATCTATCTTTCCTTTTAAAGATCTAAATGTTCTAGATGGATCGCTTCTTCTTGAACATCAATCAAGGTCTATACCTTTTTGTTATGGATTGCACTTAAAGATCATATAGATTCAAATCATACTTGTGGAATCGGGTCTTTCCATCGCTTCTTTATTTATTGTTTGACCCAATTTTATGATGTCAAATTCATGAAAATAATTAAACTAATTTCATGGAGCAATAAATACAAGGGGTTTAGAAAATCCATGAAAAATACCAAACGAACTCCAAAAATTATGAAAAAATTATCCAAAAATTCAGTAGAGCATGAAAAAAAATTATGGTATTTTAAGATTGGCCAGAAGCCTCACAGAAGTCCCATGTTATGCAAAGAAACCCACAATAACCATAAAATTACCGAAAATAAATCCATGAGAAATTCCACAAAACCCTTTGAACCAATAAATTCCTCGTATTTTTATGAGTCAACCCACAAAATTTCATCCAAAAATACCCTTGGGAAGGCCTTCAAATAAATTATTTTCATTTGGCAGCAAAATAAATAGTTTATTTTAATTGGAATGTCGAAAAATCCCACAAAAATCAGAAGAAGTTGGCGCGTACATCCCATTGCAGGGGATCCAGGGGAAATAAGTGGTGGCGCTGGCTTTTCTTCCGCCTCATGTCGCCTGGACTTGGAGCATGAACCGAAAATATTAAAATCTCTAGTCTAACACTGGCTCACGACGGACCAGGCTCACCCATTCTATTGTCTCTCACTTAATCCGACAAATGGGACCCAGTTGAAGGGTTCTCCTTCTCCAACGAAACAGAGAGAAATCACGAAGAAGAAAAGAGAAGAATGAAGGGGGGAGCCGCGTAACCGCCTGGGTCAACATCTTCTTCCGCTCCTGTTGACCATTCTAGTGGGCCCCAACATAACACGATGACAGCCTTTGGATGGGGGCTCGATCTGTGGGCAAGAACATCAATGGACGAGATCAATTGAGTCCTAACAAATTCATAACCGCCATGGTCAACTCTCCTATTCGCTGCTGTTGACTATCCCAAAAGAAACACAAGTTGATACTCTTACTGCCGTCGGATTGGATGGCGATCCGTGTGCTTCCCAATCAACGGCGAAGATCAGATTGAAACAGCTCCTTCCAAAAGAAGCTACTGAAGATTGAAGGCTATATATACCCCATCAACCGAAGGAGAAGGGGACTTTACTTCCACAATTCTCAGCCATATACGCATCTTCAGATCCTCTAGAGACTTTCTCTAGAAGTTTCTGAGCTCAACACACACGCACACACCTCCATTGTAAAGCTTAGTGAGTGAATCATTTCCACAAACACTTGTGGTGCTAATATAGGATAGTCAAATTAGTCAAGGGAAGATCTCATTAGCCGATTGTAGCTGAGGAAGAGGTAAGAGGAAAAGGTATAAGTCGAGTTTGTAACAAGAATTTGGTACTTAATTGATAAAGTGGCAATCTTTGCAAAGTGCATTCGAATTTTACTGTGTCAATTCATGATCTGGTGTTGCTTAATCGTGTGATTATGATTTGAAATTGATTTCGTTGATTCAATTCTTGTGAATTCGATAGCTTTTTTTCCCTTTCTTCTCCCTTTCTCTCCTCCTTGTTCCGATCTTAGGCTTTATCTGAAGATTCTTCAGATATCGGTTGGTTCTCTGCTTTGATTGAAGTCTCTTCAATCTTTAACTCTTTACCATGGCTGAAGCCTCTTCAGTCTATGGTGGCATCTCCCCTTCCCATTGGCCTCGGCCATGGAAGAAGAGATCTTGTTAATCGAGCAAAGGAGAGGGGAGATGCTGTCAGATTCTGGCTAGGTTGAAAACTTCTTATAATTGCACGTAATTAGAGACTAAAGTGAATAATTATGACCTTTACACAGATTTTGCATCATAGACTAATAAGATGATTGGATCAGATCTTTAAACTTTGAATAACAGTGATGAAATGTGATATCTTAAAGTTGCTGAACCATAGTGGATTGGTTTCTTGGATCTGAACTTCATTTGAAGTGGTTGTTAGTTGTTTTGTCTAAACCATGTCCCTTTGCAAACGATAAGAACTCAACAAGTACTGTGCTGCTTCTAGTTCAGCTCAGTAAAGTCTCATTCTTTACTCAGTAAAAGATGGAATTGTATTTGTATTGTGCGTGTAACAACAAGTTAGATATTAGGGAACTAGTTAGTAAGACCTTGGATAAATATTGTCAGACGTCAGATATGTTTCATAGCAAATTTATTTCCAAGGCTACATGAAGTGACATGTTGTGTTTATATAAGATGCACCCTGCTTGTTCAATTACTCCTTTATTTGATTCTTATTTGTTTTTGAACCAATTCTGTTTAGACAAAGCTGCAGGTCCCTGTGTAACAACAATTGAATTCTGAATTCTCCTTTGTAACAGTGAACAATTGTATTGGAGAGATATAACAAACAATATTCTAATTATAATTGTTACTTGTTAGTATTTGTGTAGACATAGCGACACAAGTAATTCAGGTTATGTTAAGTAGTATATGCGAATTGGTAACTGGTGGTATCGAACAACTAAAGTGGTATCATGAATTGATATATGTATCAAACTTATGACATATCAATGCAAACCATAATAAATCTCCTTGAACTGGACCTCACGAGGTGTAGTGATATAAGAAGTGATATGCCAAAAGAGATGTTAAGTAGTGAATTTCAATAACTGTCAATATATGTACACTTGAGAGTTAATTGAAGTAAACCAAGTATGACTCCCTGGAGCTGACCCAAGATACACAAATAAACTATATTTGAATCGTACAGCTCATAGGAAGTTTGACCTTTGAGATTTATGCTCATAGTTATAATTGATAAACAAAGAGCATTACAAATTTGAGTTCAGTAAAACATTCATACCTGGCCACACGTGATATGCGTAAATAACATGCTTGAACAAAAATGTCTAAATTAGAAAGTTTTGATAGCAATTGGCTCATACATGTACAAAATCAGATAAAATAATCTAAATGTGATTCCCCAACCAAGCTGAACCGAACCTAAACCTCAATATACCTCTCGGTACCAACTTCCCCACATCACCGTACCACATTGTACCAAATCCTAGCTCTTCTATCAGAATAAACAAATGCAAGATAAATTGAAGCCATGAACCCTTTTCCCTCACCATCACGATGCCGTGAGGATTCTGTCTGGTACAAAAGAACACCCTCAAAACATCACCAGCGCCAGTCCCTGTACTGCTGTACACGCTCTTGGCTCACCCGCCATTAGAGGCCGACGCGACGAAAATCAAAGCCTCCATTGCATTCTCCAAGCCTCTCCCAACCTTGCGACGGCAGGAATCGCTATCGGATCCAAATCCGATACCATGCGAGCCCGTTAAGGAAGAAAATGAGACCCGTCTTCTCCAATCGGTTTTTCAGCGCCGAAACTCTTTGATCTGTTGTGGCAAACAAAGCGTGTGGTCTATTAGCCATTCATTGCACGAAACCAATCAGATTTAAAGGAGGGTGAATAAAAGAAATGGATGTAGATATAAACCCAAATCAAATAAGGGCTTAGCAGGGAAGTAGGCTGGAAGAAAAAAGAAAAGAGAAATTAAATAAAGCCCCCGTTATTCTTTCCTGCCATTTCATTAAATCTACATGGCAACCACATCAGCAACCTTTGCCACGTGGCCCAACCAAATAATTCCATGTCAGCAGAAACTTGGAAAAATCACAAAAAATAGTAGGAAGCTCAGAAAAATACAAATAAAATATCCATAAAATTCTAAAAATCTGTAGAAATCAAATTTACTGATACTTTGATATTAAAATATTTCAAAATATTAGCCTTTTGTATTTTTGAAATATTTTCATTATAAAAAATGAATTTTATAAAAATAATAAATACAATAAATCTCAAGTAAATGTTCTACCAAATTTTAAAAATGAAACTTAAGTAATTTCAACACTAAAACAATTCTCAAAGGGCTATTTTCAATTAAGTACTTTGAAATAAGTATTTTCAAAAAGTGTAAAACGAATTTGACACCTTTAAATTCCTAAAATCAAAATAAAGAAAAATAATAAAAATCACTAAAGCCCAAAGAGAAACACTAGAAAATTAAAAGTCCAAACACGATACCCAAAGTCAAAGCCGAAACCTCTTCAGTCGAAGAAAAGTCACTCCCCGAGATCAAGATCAACGCTAACGCAAAGTCAAATCGTCTTTTCAGAAACCGATTCCTACAGCGGCCCAACATAGCCCTTGGAATCCAATTTTCTCTTGTTCCTATAGCGACCTACACCGTCCCAGGAACCAATTCCTACAGCGACCCACACAGTCCCAGGAATTAAATCATTCCTTTGTTCTTACAGCGACCCACGCAGTCCCAGGAATTAAATCCTTCTTTGTTCCTACAGCGATCTACAAAGTCCCAGGAACCAATTCCTATAGCGACCCACACAGTCCCAGGAACCGATTCCTACAGCGGCCCAACATAGCCCTTGGAATCCACATTTCCCTTGTTCCTATAGCGACCTACACCGTCCCAGGAACCAATTCCTACAGCGACCCACACAGTCCCAGGAATTAAATCATTCCTTTGTTCCTACAGCGACCCACGCAGTCCCAGGAATTAAATCCTTCTTTGTTCCTACAGCGACCTACAAAGTCCCAGGAACCAATTCCTACAGCGACCCACACCGTCCTAGGAATTAAATCCTTCTTTGTTCCTACAGCGACCCACACAGTCCCAGGAATCAATTCCTACAGCGACCCACACAGTCCCAGGAATTAAATCCATCCTTGTTCCTATAGTGACTCACACAGTCCCAGGAATAAAATCCAAAAGCTTTGCCCTTACAAGTTATCAAGAAACCAATTCCTATAGCGACTCACACCGTCCCAGGAGTAAAGTCCAAAATCTTTTGTCCTTACAAGCCATGAAACAATTAGAAACCAATTCCTATAGCGACTCACACTGTCCCAGGAATAAAATCCAAAATCTTTTGTCCTTACAAGTCATCAAACGATCAGAAACCAATTCCTAAAAACCGTCTAAACCAAGCTGTCATCTAAAACCCACCTGATAAAACAAATGTCCTCAATTGGGTCCCGTTAATTAGGACTGGTACCGTCAATTGAGTCAAGTTTAAGCCAAAAGAAATAAATTCTCAATTGTGCCCCGTCAACTAAGATTGGTAACATCAATTGAGTTTACTCTAAGCCAAAAATATAAAATAAATTGAGATAACAACTTTTCTAGCCTACGACATATAATTTCTCGAATCCCTTAATCAGAGGTTCTCGTGATTCGTCACGGGGTAATTAACAATAGGGGCTTACGCCTATTGGAAGGAAAGGATCCACAAAATTAATAAACCCTCATGAGAATAGATTCTCGTTAATGTTTTCTTATTGTTAAGAAGCATTTTAAACTTGAATTTAAGCTCGTGAGGGGTGAGTCTAAGGCTTATTCTCATTCTTGAGGAAACCCGATCATTCTTCGAGAAATGACGAAAAAGTCCACACAGATTCTCTGGCACGCCCAGTGGGACCTCTTTCTCCTCTCATCTTTGAGATTCGAGGAATATAATGTATAGGCTAGCAAAGTGTTTCTTAAAATTTTCAAATCTTCAAATAAACACTACTAACAATAACATTGAGTTATTTGTGGTTGTAGGTTGGAAATGGCGTTTAACGCGAGCGTGGAATTGAGCAAGCCGAGCGGGATGTTCATCATTGGGGCTGTCCCCATTCGTTTTGATCATCAGTTCATGTTCGGCAGCATGCCCTTTGGATTTGCCTATGTACCGCTGATACATGGCAAAGATGGACAAATTGAGATTGCTCACTTTGAAGAAGACGTCAAGGGCACCAAGGAAGTTGTACCCGAAGAACAAGAGACGAACAATGGAGACGAATGGGCCCTTATCCCACAGAAAAGGGTCCATGAAATCTCTACAATTCCACCAAAGAGACGTCGACCCAATCGTCGCTCTCCCAAAAAGAACATGGCGGTGAGAAAAACCTATGCTCAAGGTGCCAACGGTACAAGGGCTCTCAAAAAGATTCAAGGGGTATATCAACAAGAGTTAGAAACCAAGCCTAACCTCCCAGTGAGTAACTCTTTTGCACTGCTTCGCTTGGTCAAGAAAAACTCTCCTAAGGCACAACTCAAAACATTGGAAGAGTTTCCGGCCGAATATCAAATGAAATTTTGGGGCAAGAGCCCTAAGATAAGACAGTCAATCAAGGAAAGACTTGTATTTTCTCGAACCTCGGTCCATGAAAGATTGGGACCAAGAAGAAATAAAAAAGGACCTAAGAAAGTATGGGTGTCAAAGGATAAAACCTGTTTAGTGGTCGAGGTGGTTAATCAAGAGCCCCAAAATAGAAAAAGATGCATGGTATGGCAAGAGAAAAGGGCAGTCACCCACGCCCGAGTCGATATGGTGGAAATCAATAAAAGGCCTAAAATGCATGCATTCGTGCATATGGCTAGTGATCAAGAAATTCCTATAAGCCATAAAGATGGCAAAAGCAAACAAGATGATCCATCAGCTAGTCATCACCACTATAAAGAAAGTGAAGAAGAGGTTGTTAAGATTAATCAAGACAATAGTGATGGTGAAGGCCGATGGGCCGAAGGGGAGAATGCTCGATTGAAAAGCATTTTGGAAATGAATGAAAGAAAGATCTCTCAATTGATGCATGAAAGAGAAAAAGAAAGAGATATAATAAAGAAAATGTACAAGTTCTTAGAAAAGAAGAACTTATTGGGAGAACTTGAGAAAGACCACTCCTCGTCCTCAGAAGAAGAAAATAAATATAGAGGAAAAGTTTTTAGAGAAAAGAAAAACAGAAGCAAGTATGAGTCTTCGGACTATGAAGAAGAAATAAACAAGAGAAAACCTCTCAAGGGAAGGAAGAGTAGAAACAAATATTACTCTTCAGATGAAGAAGAAGAAAGAGTAGAAAAAAGACTCTCTCAAGAAAGAAAAGGTAAAAATAAACATGGGTCTTACGAGGACGAGATCCTAGGGGCAGGTTCCCAGAATGGGGCAGAAAGGCACGAGCCAACAAAACAATTCATTCAAGAAATGATAAACCAACAGTTGCAAGTCTCAGGTGTAGGACACCTGGTTAATACCCGAAAGAAATGTGGTAGGCCTTACCCAAAGAGGTATGAGCAGGTGCAATACCCGTCCAACTATCAAGTGCCGAAATTTAATCTGTTTGATGGTACGGGTGAAAAGAACATCACTCCCGAACAACATTTAGTGCAATTTAGAAATGCATGTGGCAACACTTCTCACGATGAAGCCCTTCTTCTAAAACAATTTTCTCAAAGCTTGACTGGTCCTGCTTTTGAGTGGTATTCCTCATTAGAGAATGATTCGGTAGAGTCATGGGACGAAATGGAGGAATTATTTAGGGCTAAGTTTGCCATGGTAACTCAAAGGATCACAATGGCCGATTTGGCATGCGAAAAACCTAAGCCGGGAGAAGCGGCTCTCGACTACATTAATAGATGGAGAAATCTAAACATAAGATGCACCCACCAAATGCCCGAAAGTGAGGCTGCGGAATTTTTGTTGAGAAATTTGGATGATTGGATACAAAGGTCGCTCTCTGGTAGTGACATTTATACCTATGAGAACCTTATTACACGTGTGGCAAGAGTGGTGCACATGGGACCGCCAAAAGAGACACAGTCCACCTATGGTCGAAATGATCAGAAGGGAAAAAGACATGAAAGAACTTATGAGGCCCCTATGAGTCGAAATAGTCGAGGCAACAATAATAATAAGAATAACCATCCCACTGAAAGTTTGACCGAGCGACTGAATAGGCCATACTCGTTTAAAAAGGAAAAGACAGAAGCCCTGTTAAAACAAGTGCTAGAAATGAGGGCAATAGAATTGCCACCGTGTAAAAGACCTGAAGAGCAATACAAAACCAAGGATCCAAAGTATTGTGCTTACCATCGAGTATTGGGACATCCAACGGATGATTGCTTCAAGCTCAAGGGAATACTCGAGGATATGATCAAGGATGGGTACTTGACCATTCCCGATACATTCAAACAAGACCCAGCATTACATGCCCAAACTTATGCGGTCATCAGACGAAGAAACACAAACAATGAAGCCGAGTGCAATGTGATTCGATACGAGGAATCCGAAGAGACAAACAATCATGTGTCTAAGGCTTCGGAGTCAAACGTAGTTCACATGGACTCCCCTACCCAAATCACTTTCATAGAAAATGACCTAGCACTTGGCACAATTTACCACAACCAGCCGCTGCACATTTCGGGCATGTCCAATGGAGTATGGTTGACCCGAATAATGGTAGACACAGGGGCATCGGTCAACATTATGCCACTAACAACCTTGAAAAGATTAAACTTTGAAGAAGACGACTTAGTGGATGAGAATGTCTATGTCCACGGGTTCAATAAAGAGGTTGAGCGTGTCATAGGGGCTATTGTGATTCCTATGAAGTTTGGGAGGCTAGAAACATGGATAAAATTTCAAGTGATTAAGTCAAGTACCACATACACAGCCTTATTGGGACGGCCATGGGTACATGAGAATCACCTAGTCCCCTCCACACTCCATCAATGTATTAAGTACATTCAGGATGGTGTGCAAAAGACAATCAAGGGTGATGTACAATCTTGTGAGATGGGCGAAGAGGTAAAAATGCATGGCTTTGAGCCATTAGTGGCAATGATAGGACAAGATGGCGACGAAGTCCTCCATAATCATCAAGATGACCTGTTCGCTGGGATAAGTGATGAAGAGATTAGCGGTGGAGAAAAAGAAAGAGAATGCATATCAAAAGATGATGAGTTATCAAGGGTGAAAAGAGAATTAAAGGAGCTACAGAAGAAACGGGAGGAAGAAGCATCATTATGGACGGATCTTGTGCACTTCCTTCAAAGAAAGGGGTTATATGATGAATTTTTCAATGGAAAGCATGACTCGCCACCCAAAAATGAGGAGCTCATCAAGGGGCCTTTGAATAAAAAAGATGAAAGAGACATACCAAAACCAAAAGGAGATAAGAACAAATCAAAAGTGGTATTCGGGGAAGATGAAAAGCTCAAAGGAACATCGAGTTCTGGGTTTGAAGGAAGAAAAGTGACAATAGCCGATTTGCTACATGAAAAATCGAGAAAAGGAGAAAGCGCTTCCAAATATGTCAATAGGTGGATAAAAATGAGCATTAAGTGCGAATACCAAATACCAGAAGAAGAAGGAGTTAGAATTTTGCTGCGAAATTTAGAAGCATGGATACAACGGCATCTCGTTACGGCCGACATCAATTCCTACCAAAAACTTATTGAGATGGTATGCGCGTTAGAAAGAGTAGGACCTCCACAAGAAGATCACTTTTCAAATGGCCAAAAGAGAAGAAATGAGGGTAAAAGAATGATCCCGACACCAATGGTCGCAAGATCAAATGCACCAAGAGCCAAGGGTAGCCCCAATAACAATCCTAAACAGCTCCCGTCATTAGCAACACTGACAAGTAAACCATATTCTTTCAAGAAAAAGGCAGTTTCAGAGCTATTTTGCGAGTTCAGAAGTATGTTCGAATTGCCACCATGCAAGCGTCCAGACGATATGAAGAAGTCAGATGATCCTAATTTTTGCGTCTATCATCGAATCTTGGGGCATAAGGTGGAAGATTGTTGGGTATTCAAAGATTGGATTGAGGAACAATACCGAAAGGGCATAATATCTCTTCCTGAACACTTCCTCCAGAGGCCCGCATCACATGAATAGGATATGATCCTATGATATGAGATCTAATGTACCAAAATCCAAAACCTAAAACCACTTCGAGTCGTTTGTTATCCTATTACCAGTAGTTGAGATTTTATAAAGTTTTGAATCGTTTCAACAAAACCCAAAAATTTATTATAAATAAATGCCATTACTAAAATGAATTCGTAACCATAACCAACAAAAATATATAGTATGCCACGAATAAAGGGCCTCAATAGGTCCTGAACATACTAAAAGAATAAAGTCGGCCAAAGCCTCAATAAAAGATCCCAAAATCCAAAACCATAAAAAGGATTACATAAATCCTAAAACCCTATGTTCATTGCGCCAATGCTGTGTCAATGCGCCAATGCCGATTGAGAGACATTACAATGAGTGCCTATACCTAATGAGAGGGTGAGCAATGAGAGGGTGAGAAATATCCCCAACTCCACAAAATCCACTAGCCAAATATCGTAGTTTGATAGGAAACCCGTGTTGAGGAGACCTGTGTGGTCTCCAAATGCACGAAAATAAAGTTTTTACCTAACAAATCCACGGTCAATGAAGGGACTCTTGGGTCCCAGAGAACGCGAAGCCGTGTTGAAGAGAGCCTTAGTGGTTCTCTGAAAACACCTATGCCTAATGAAGAAGCATGTGTGGCGTCTGAAGGCATTAAGGCACCGCCCTATGAAGCTATCTGAGGGCACCCATCTCCCCACCAACATTAAGTCAATGTTACTTCTTTTGTCGACCACAATGTCGATCCTTAAATATCGTATAAGCATAAAAGCTTTGTATTCGATATTTAAAAGTATAGTAGGCGATAAAGAACCTAAATGTTCATGCCTTCTATATCGACCTCAATGTCGAAAAGACACCAAAGAACCTCAATGTTCTATTTTCTAAAAAGTCAACCTCAATGTTGACTCATAGATATCAAAACAAGCAGGACGCTTTATATTTGGTATCTATAAATATAGTGACCAATAAAGAACCTCAATGTTCATGACCGCTATATCAACAATCAATGATGGAACCTTACAAGTCAAGAGCCAATAATCAACCATGCTGGGACAAGAGCTGATTATCAACCAGGTTGGGACAAGCGCTCATAATCAACCACATTGGGGCCACATTGGGACAGCCACACAACACAAGAAAGAAACAAAGGCAAAGAAGAAACAAAGGTGAAAGGAAGGTTTCATTCATTAATCGTAGGGATACAAGTACAACCAGTTTGAAGGAAAATGATACAACAGCAAGCAAGGAAAATAAAAAACCAATTACAAACTAAGGAAAACATAAAGATACACGTGCATGAGGCACAAAGAATCAGAAGGAAAGACCCCTCCTATTCCGGGACCGCAGCCACTGCAACGCCGCCTCCCAAATTGTTAAGAGTAGCGGTGATGGCTTGGAGCATCCCTTCTATTGCCTCCAGGCGAGCGCTTAACTCTCCAAAGCGTTGGTCGATAAAAGCCCGAACTGAGACAGGGACAGGAGCCTCAAGAGCTAGAGCAATAGAGCCATCATCAGCAGGAGGAGAATCCACCCTCACTGGACTATACTGATTGGGCTCTGCATTGGGGGCCAAGATGTATTCGTTGATGGGTTGATTGGGATCAGGGACTAGCATATTCATTGAAGACTCCACCCATCCTGTGCAGCCAAACAAGTCAAGGAGGTTGCGAGGATATGCCACATGAGCCTCGGAGATACGGTTGCCCCACAACATTTCTGGGATGGGGATATGTGCACGACGCATAAGAGCCTCGATAAGGTGACCATAGGGCAAGGCTCGATAGCTATGAGAAGCCATGGCTACTTGGTGCATATAGAAGATGATCATGTGACCCAGGTTGATAGGGTGGTTCCTCAAGATAAGGTGGCGAAGGTAGAATAGACTCCCGGGACGAGCATGGTTGGATATGACTCCTTGAGGAAATATGATGTCATTGATTACCATGAAAAGGAATCTGAAAGGAAAAGAAGTTAAAGAAGAGAAGAAACGGAAAAGAAGATGAGAAAGGAGAAAGATAATAAAGCAAGTACCTATGAAGAGCGGGAAGATGCTCTGTTGAGGCAATCTCAATGTCACCTTCGGCCGGAACGGCTCTGAACCAGCGAAGACACTCCTGATAACTACCAAAACCTCGTGGCCAGCGATGAAAAGCGTATGCAGTAGAGCCAGCCAACGTGTTTGAAGCCTGCAAGAATTCGGCCAGGCTCTCAGCAGTAATGGTCATAAATTGACCAAAAAGATAGGAGGTGGCCGAAGGATTGCCATAGTGATCATAAGAAATACGCAGGTTGGCATAAAATAGGCGAGTGATACGGGGATGATAGGGATTATCCAGATTGACAAGGCCATGAAGACTCCAAGAATCAAGCCAACCATGGATAAAATTAGCGTGCTCTACTGGAATGCGTCTCTCGTGCTGAAAGAAGAAGCACTCGGCCACGGGTCGTTCATCACGGCCCATGTCATCATTATAACTGTTGAAAGCCGCCTCATCACGAAAGAGGTAGCGGTTGTCTGGGGCAAAGGACCAGTTTGGCACAGTGGGATTAATGCATAAAGAGTGGGAGCCCATAGTGTTTCGTGGACGCTTGTGAGCGGACATGGTTGAGAAAAATTGTAAGAGAGGCAACGAGAACACAAAGGATATGATACTAAGAGGAGGATGAGGCCCTGGTTTATATAAACTCCTAGAGGCAGGGACGTTACTTATCGAGTATTGGAAACGTGCGGCATAGAGGTGTGAAAAAGAAATGGAAATGGCACATCGTGGGAGAGAAACTGCTTGAATGGTTGATTATGCGCAATAACTGTACAATAGTCGAAGCACATAGAGAGCCAGAAATGCTTGAGGGCCAAAAATTCAAATTCAAACAGCGACAGGCCCATATGAGTTCAGGCCCAAAGAAATACAGGAGTGGGCCAAAATACCCCAACCTAAATTGAGTCTTGGGCTCATGTGCAGCCCACGTCCAAATGAATGAAAAGAGAAAATAGAAATTGAAAAGAAATGAGCTTCGCTTTCGAAGAAGCAAAACATAAAAGAGAGGTCCTGAAGCACGAAAGCTCAAAACCAACATGTGTCAACACACATAAAGGCAGCAAACAACCATGACAAGCAACAGGGAAATATAAGAGGATGAACAAGCAAATGCGACAATAAAATTTCATAACAAATACTAAGGTCCCGCATCCATAGCCGCAAACCAAGACCAAGTTCAGGAAAGCCGTTCGACCATGCTAAATGAGTCAAGAAGAGATGCCACTGGAATCACTTGTTCTCATTTCAGAATTGTCACAACCAATTCCAGTGGGGGGCATTTGTTTGACCCAATTTTATGATGTCAAATTCATGAAAATAATTAAACTAATTTCATGGAGCAATAAATACAAGGGGTTTAGAAAATCCATGAAAAATACCAAACGAACTCCAAAAATTATGAAAAAATTATCCAAAAATTCAGTAGAGCATGAAAAAAAATTATGGTATTTTAAGATTGGCCAGAAGCCTCACAGAAGTCCCATGTTATGCAAAGAAACCCACAATAACCATAAAATTACCGAAAATAAATCCATGAGAAATTCCACAAAACCCTTTGAACCAATAAATTCCTCGTATTTTTATGAGTCAACCCACAAAATTTCATCCAAAAATACCCTTGGGAAGGCCTTCAAATAAATTATTTTCATTTGGCAGCAAAATAAATAGTTTATTTTAATTGGAATGTCGAAAAATCCCACAAAAATCAGAAGAAGTTGGCGCGTACATCCCATTGCAGGGGATCCAGGGGAAATAAGTGGTGGCGCTGGCTTTTCTTCCGCCTCATGTCGCCTGGACTTGGAGCATGAACCGAAAATATTAAAATCTCTGGTCTAACACTGGCTCACGACGGACCAGGCTCACCCATTCTATTGTCTCTCACTTAATCCGACAAATGGGACCCAGTTGAAGGGTTCTCCTTCTCCAACGAAACAGAGAGAAATCACGAAGAAGAAAAGAGAAGAATGAAGGGGGGAGCCGCGTAACCGCCTGGGTCAACATCTTCTTCCGCTCCTGTTGACCATTCTAGTGGGCCCCAACATAACACGATGACAGCCTTTGGATGGGGGCTCGATCTGTGGGCAAGAACATCAATGGACGAGATCAATTGAGTCCTAACAAATTCATAACCGCCATGGTCAACTCTCCTATTCGCTGCTGTTGACTATCCCAAAAGAAACACAAGTTGATACTCTTACTGCCGTCGGATTGGATGGCGATCCGTGTGCTTCCCAATCAACGGCGAAGATCAGATTGAAACAGCTCCTTCCAAAAGAAGCTACTGAAGATTGAAGGCTATATATACCCCATCAACCGAAGGAGAAGGGGACTTTACTTCCACAATTCTCAGCCATATACGCATCTTCAGATCCTCTAGAGACTTTCTCTAGAAGTTTCTGAGCTCAACACACACGCACACACCTCCATTGTAAAGCTTAGTGAGTGAATCATTTCCACAAACACTTGTGGTGCTAATATAGGATAGTCAAATTAGTCAAGGGAAGATCTCATTAGCCGATTGTAGCTGAGGAAGAGGTAAGAGGAAAAGGTATAAGTCGAGTTTGTAACAAGAATTTGGTACTTAATTGATAAAGTGGCAATCTTTGCAAAGTGCATTCGAATTTTACTGTGTCAATTCATGATCTGGTGTTGCTTAATCGTGTGATTATGATTTGAAATTGATTTCGTTGATTCAATTCTTGTGAATTCGATAGCTTTTTTTCCCTTTCTTCTCCCTTTCTCTCCTCCTTGTTCCGATCTTAGGCTTTATCTGAAGATTCTTCAGATATCGGTTGGTTCTCTGCTTTGATTGAAGTCTCTTCAATCTTTAACTCTTTACCATGGCTGAAGCCTCTTCAGTCTATGGTGGCATCTCCCCTTCCCATTGGCCTCGGCCATGGAAGAAGAGATCTTGTTAATCGAGCAAAGGAGAGGGGAGATGCTGTCAGATTCTGGCTAGGTTGAAAACTTCTTATAATTGCACGTAATTAGAGACTAAAGTGAATAATTATGACCTTTACACAGATTTTGCATCATAGACTAATAAGATGATTGGATCAGATCTTTAAACTTTGAATAACAGTGATGAAATGTGATATCTTAAAGTTGCTGAACCATAGTGGATTGGTTTCTTGGATCTGAACTTCATTTGAAGTGGTTGTTAGTTGTTTTGTCTAAACCATGTCCCTTTGCAAACGATAAGAACTCAACAAGTACTGTGCTGCTTCTAGTTCAGCTCAGTAAAGTCTCATTCTTTACTCAGTAAAAGATGGAATTGTATTTGTATTGTGCGTGTAACAACAAGTTAGATATTAGGGAACTAGTTAGTAAGACCTTGGATAAATATTGTCAGACGTCAGATATGTTTCATAGCAAATTTATTTCCAAGGCTACATGAAGTGACATGTTGTGTTTATATAAGATGCACCCTGCTTGTTCAATTACTCCTTTATTTGATTCTTATTTGTTTTTGAACCAATTCTGTTTAGACAAAGCTGCAGGTCCCTGTGTAACAACAATTGAATTCTGAATTCTCCTTTGTAACAGTGAACAATTGTATTGGAGAGATATAACAAACAATATTCTAATTATAATTGTTACTTGTTAGTATTTGTGTAGACATAGCGACACAAGTAATTCAGGTTATGTTAAGTAGTATATGCGAATTGGTAACTGGTGGTATCGAACAACTAAAGTGGTATCATGAATTGATATATGTATCAAACTTATGACATATCAATGCAAACCATAATAAATCTCCTTGAACTGGACCTCACGAGGTGTAGTGATATAAGAAGTGATATGCCAAAAGAGATGTTAAGTAGTGAATTTCAATAACTGTCAATATATGTACACTTGAGAGTTAATTGAAGTAAACCAAGTATGACTCCCTGGAGCTGACCCAAGATACACAAATAAACTATATTTGAATCGTACAGCTCATAGGAAGTTTGACCTTTGAGATTTATGCTCATAGTTATAATTGATAAACAAAGAGCATTACAAATTTGAGTTCAGTAAAACATTCATACCTGGCCACACGTGATATGCGTAAATAACATGCTTGAACAAAAATGTCTAAATTAGAAAGTTTTGATAGCAATTGGCTCATACATGTACAAAATCAGATAAAATAATCTAAATGTGATTCCCCAACCAAGCTGAACCGAACCTAAACCTCAATATACCTCTCGGTACCAACTTCCCCACATCACCGTACCACATTGTACCAAATCCTAGCTCTTCTATCAGAATAAACAAATGCAAGATAAATTGAAGCCATGAACCCTTTTCCCTCACCATCACGATGCCGTGAGGATTCTGTCTGGTACAAAAGAACACCCTCAAAACATCACCAGCGCCAGTCCCTGTACTGCTGTACACGCTCTTGGCTCACCCGCCATTAGAGGCCGACGCGACGAAAATCAAAGCCTCCATTGCATTCTCCAAGTCTCCACGAAGCCATAAAGCCAAGCTCCCAACCTTGCGACGGCAGGAATCGCTATCGGATCCAAATCCGATACCATGCGAGCCCGTTAAGGAAGAAAATGAGACCCGTCTTCTCCAATCGGTTTTTCAGCGCCGAAACTCTTTGATCTGCTGTGGCAAACAAAGCGTGTGGTCTATTAGCCATTCATTGCACGAAACCAATCAGATTTAAAGGAGGGTGAATAAAAGAAATGGATGTAGATATAAACCCAAATCAAATAAGGGCTTAGCAGGGAAGTAGGCTGGAAGAAAAAAGAAAAGAGAAATTAAATAAAGCCCCCGTTATTCTTTCCTGCCATTTCATTAAATCTACATGGCAACCACATCAGCAACCTTTGCCACGTGGCCCAACCAAATAATTCCATGTCAGCAGAAACTTGGAAAAATCACAAAAAATAGTAGGAAGCTCAGAAAAATACAAATAAAATATCCATAAAATTCTAAAAATCTGTAGAAATCAAATTTACTGATACTTTGATATTAAAATATTTCAAAATATTAGCCTTTTGTATTTTTGAAATATTTTCATTATAAAAAATGAATTTTATAAAAATAATAAATACAATAAATCTCAAGTAAATGTTCTACCAAATTTTAAAAATGAAACTTAAGTAATTTCAACACTAAAACAATTCTCAAAGGGCTATTTTCAATTAAGTACTTTGAAATAAGTATTTTCAAAAAGTGTAAAACGAATTTGACACCTTTAAATTCCTAAAATCAAAATAAAGAAAAATAATAAAAATCACTAAAGCCCAAAGAGAAACACTAGAAAATTAAAAGTCCAAACACGATACCCAAAGTCAAAGCCGAAACCTCTTCAGTCGAAGAAAAGTCACTCCCCGAGATCAAGATCAACGCTAACGCAAAGTCAAATCGTCTTTTCAGAAACCGATTCCTACAGCGGCCCAACATAGCCCTTGGAATCCAATTTTCTCTTGTTCCTATAGCGACCTACACCGTCCCAGGAACCAATTCCTACAGCGACCCACACAGTCCCAGGAATTAAATCATTCCTTTGTTCTTACAGCGACCCACGCAGTCCCAGGAATTAAATCCTTCTTTGTTCCTACAGCGATCTACAAAGTCCCAGGAACCAATTCCTATAGCGACCCACACAGTCCCAGGAACCGATTCCTACAGCGGCCCAACATAGCCCTTGGAATCCACATTTCCCTTGTTCCTATAGCGACCTACACCGTCCCAGGAACCAATTCCTACAGCGACCCACACAGTCCCAGGAATTAAATCATTCCTTTGTTCCTACAGCGACCCACGCAGTCCCAGGAATTAAATCCTTCTTTGTTCCTACAGCGACCTACAAAGTCCCAGGAACCAATTCCTACAGCGACCCACACCGTCCTAGGAATTAAATCCTTCTTTGTTCCTACAGCGACCCACACAGTCCCAGGAATCAATTCCTACAGCGACCCACACAGTCCCAGGAATTAAATCCATCCTTGTTCCTATAGTGACTCACACAGTCCCAGGAATAAAATCCAAAAGCTTTGCCCTTACAAGTTATCAAGAAACCAATTCCTATAGCGACTCACACCGTCCCAGGAGTAAAGTCCAAAATCTTTTGTCCTTACAAGCCATGAAACAATTAGAAACCAATTCCTATAGCGACTCACACTGTCCCAGGAATAAAATCCAAAATCTTTTGTCCTTACAAGTCATCAAACGATCAGAAACCAATTCCTAAAAACCGTCTAAACCAAGCTGTCATCTAAAACCCACCTGATAAAACAAATGTCCTCAATTGGGTCCCGTTAATTAGGACTGGTACCGTCAATTGAGTCAAGTTTAAGCCAAAAGAAATAAATTCTCAATTGTGCCCCGTCAACTAAGATTGGTAACATCAATTGAGTTTACTCTAAGCCAAAAATATAAAATAAATTGAGATAACAACTTTTCTAGCCTACGACATATAATTTCTCGAATCCCTTAATCAGAGGTTCTCGTGATTCGTCACGGGGTAATTAACAATAGGGGCTTGCGCCTATTGGAAGGAAAGGATCCACAAAATTAATAAACCCTCATGAGAATAGATTCTCGTTAATGTTTTCTTATTGTTAAGAAGCATTTTAAACTTGAATTTAAGCTCGTGAGGGGTGAGTCTAAGGCTTATTCTCATTCTTGAGGAAACCCGATCATTCTTCGAGAAATGACGAAAAAGTCCACACATTTATCAACGGATCCTCATATGTCAAGTACGAGGATGTTGTGAAACCTATGTACTTTTCAGTTTAGGCAATTCACTCTCGTTGATCTTTGTAGGATTGGTGCTTGAGGTCTATGAACTACTTCTACAACAACTTGTAGAATAAGTTCTTGATCCTAATATATTGCACGAGTTTCTCGAACATCATCCATTTGTGAGATGTTTGAGTACTCTTTAGAAGCGAGCGTGCTTATAAACTTCTTCCTTTCACAACTGCTTGTGAATTAAGTTCCGCTCAACTCCCACTAAGCACCATGTATGGAGTGACAAGTTTCCTATAAAGGTACTTCTTGTAGTGACGCATAAACTCCTTTAATGCTCACTTTACTCCCACTACTTCTTCTTGAGAATATCATTCTTCAAGATTACGTTATGATGAGCAACAACTACTTTGTTCTTATCATGTTCGTTGAAATAATACCTTTTGGTTAGTTCAAGATATCCTACATAATATTAAGCGTCTTATTTGGGTCCAAGCTTATCAATCAATCGAACCTTGAAATAAGCTTCTCAACACCAAATCTTGAGAAACAATATACCTAGAGATCGAATCTCGTAAGATATCTTTCTCAATAGACTTCGATGGAATTTTTATTCGGTGTAAACAATATTGTCCTCAAACACAAATCCCTTACATGAGTCGAACAAGTCAATTTGATTTATTACCGATCGAACTATGTCAAACAATGTTCGATACCTTCATCCTTAGATACATTTTTCAATGTTCCTCATGGAGCGAGTAGTGAAACGTCTTTCATACTCTTTAGGTAATATATCAAACTATATGACTTAACTATTTACCATGATCCATCTTAAGACTTTTGCTTTTATTGAATAGTTTTTCAACTTTACTCTTGAAATCATTTTGATCTTGTCAAAAGATTCATACTTATACCATATCAAATAGATACGTTAATATCTACAATGATCGTTGGTCAAGTGGTAAAGTGTCAACAACCTTTCAATTGCACAAGTCCTATAGGTCTATATACATCAATATGTATAAGTCTTAATAAAGTTACTTGTCCTTTAAACCTTCGTAGTTCAAAAGCATTTTTGTCTTTTAACAAACACGATTCGCATAAATTTCAATTGATTTGCAATCCAATTGATTTGCGAGCTCCACGTTACGTGGACTCTCATAATGCGATTCTTGTTTATATTCGACTAAGCGACTATTTTACATAAAATTCAAATACTTTATGTGAAGTCTTACACATTTGTCATTCAAAATTTGTTTATCTATTTCAAGCAAATTCAATCAAGATGCATGAAATCTTATACACAAATTCATAACAATAAGAAAACAACATTTCTCTATTACAAAACATGATCATCCATCATCAAATATGAAACGGAGATAAAGTTTTATGAGATGTTTGGAATAAGGTGTATAACCTCCAATTCCTAAACAAACTCTTTATTTAGTAAAGATAACTCCACGTATTCAATGATAGCGGCTTAAACGTATAAATCATTTCCAAAACGGAGTTTACTTTACTTATCTCGAACTTTCTCTTATTCATCATTGCCTACACATTTCGTTAAATGCGAGCACATGAACTAGCACCTAATTACTAGTGTGAATTAGAGATAGTGAGATAATTTGAACGACAAATATCTTAAGGTTTAGAACATCATGGTATTTCGGACAACCTTTCAAATGCCTCCCATAAATGGCAAATGAAACATCTCATGTGACACACGGTCACTAGTGAGGGTCTCAAAGTTTCAACTCATATCTTGGTGAAGTATTCCTTTAATACTTAACTAATTACTTTTAGCACTAACAAGTGTGCGAACAATGTATCCTTTATCCATAGAAAGAGATTGTATGACAATATCAACAATCCTTGATATTGGAGATCTTAGTATCTCTAGTTGTCAATTAGCTACTCAAACCTTTCGGTTCGCAAGCTAATGAAATATTTATCTTCTTATAAGAAGAGTCTCTTGGTTAACTCACACTCCATTACTCGATCATAAATGATTGAGTCTATCTTTACTTTCTCTAAGAACGTCTTCTTGAGTAAGTGGATGAGAGCGTGAAAGTCTAGTCTAGTCCTTATGAATTCTCCAATTCAAAAATCTAGAAGTTCTAAAAGGATATAGGCATTCGCTTTATTGAATAATTTTCGTCGAAACTAATCAATTATTGCGAAGCTATGTTCGGGAAGTCGAGGAACGTTTTTGGGATTAAACTCGCTCAAGTTTCTCATTTCCAAGAACATGTCTTAGGAATCGGTATTTCTTATCCAAGTAAATACCTTAGAAACGAGCTTGTCGTTTTTCAAAGATTGATCGCAACGAAATTAACATATTTAATATCTATAACAATTTCAATTTAAGGTCATTTAGTTTATGTAATGTTTTGTTTATAGAATGATAAACAAAAACTCCCACTACATTTATTTAATGTCCCAATGTAGTTGGTTTTCCAAGATCCCCGTTTTCATCAAGTAGAGCCTGCTATGGCACGACACCCTACTTAACTAGACAAGGTAGGTTCTCCAACCAATCATATCAACCATACGACTCTTGGTTTGTGAATATCTAAGTATATTTACAAACTTCGCCCCGATGTCCAATAAAACTTGTTGGGTCCATCGATAAGCAACATCTCTCTATTTGCTCCTAACAAATCTTTTCATTTGTACCCCGACTATCAAGGTTGACAACCATGACGTCCGCTATGGCGGACCGCGCCATGATTGGCTATTGACGTGAAGGGGATAGAGAGAAGGAAGGCGGTCGACTTAATCAATTTAGTTTGGAACAAAATATGTGACTCTTGTTTGGTGGTCGTGTAAGCATACACCCATACCTACCTATGACAATTCAAGGCATTCACAAACAATCACATAACATAAGCATCTCAAACATTGTCGTGGGTTTGTATGGCTCCCGCTTGCATTAGTCTTCGTCGCATCTCCATGTAACGAAACTAATCTAATCTAATCAAACCCTCCCACTAATTACTAAGATCCTATCTAATAATTAAGGGAAATAAATACATGTGATAAAATCCTAAAATCCGCCTAGGCCTTAGGGGCATGCAAGCCTCACAAGTTACATCAAGAATTAATCAATTATTAATTATCAAGGCACCTTAGGCCACATTACAAGCAATCACATGCATTCACAACATTTTACAACACACAAGGCATTGACATCTTGAGCCATATCAAACCCACATCCTTCTACAAAAACAAGTTAGCACAAATACAAATATATGTCTAAGTTGTTCATAACTAGTGAGCTCTTAAGTGTCTTTGCGTATTGTTTGCTAATTTGTATTTTTCCATGCAAAGAGAGTTTAACATTCAAACAACTAATTGCTTAAACCCTTTGATAAAATCAACATTCAAAAAATCCAATGGATGACAGCAAGGAGAGTTCTAATTAACATATCAACTATTTGATTAATTAGAACAAACACCTTTAATTCAACGGGATCCGAAAAAATTAAGAAATTTTTCGGTCTCCAAAAATTTCAGAAAAAATCATGAGCAATCCTTATTAAGAGACAAACTACCTGTTCAAATTTCAGGAAGAAATCATTTACCAATCGGGAGAACCAAAATTATCAAACTTCAGGTTGTGTATTAAAACACCGGTTTGAAGTTTCAGGTTTTGGCTTCAACCTTTTGGACTGTTTGACCTTCTTCCAAAAACTTTTAATGGAAAACAATTTTACAGTAAACAATCACAAGTACAAGGCTAGTAACCATGAAATATTTCCAATTTTACTCATTCAAAATCATCAAGTTTAAGGGATTTGAATACAAGTCCCCTGTTCTGGAACAGCACGTCGACGAAAATGAATTTGAGTGGTTGGGATACCAAAACTGGTCCGATTGTCATGAAATTAATTTTCATGGATTCAGGACTTCAAAAGGAAGTTTTCTATTTCAACATTTTTTCTATAAAAAGTCTCAATCAATACCAGTTTTCAAAACAATCCAGTTGGTACAGAAAACCAAGCTAACTGTTCTTGTCTTTCATCGATTCAAAAAAATAGAAATACTTCGATCCATACCATCAAATTGGTATGGAAGGAAGTACACCAAGTTTACTTCATTCCTAGCCAATAAAATTAGGGTCTCTTTATCAAGATAACTAAGATAATGCCCACAAAATCAGATCTGGTCGCACAGGAACCAGTCCTGCGCACCGTCACGGAAAAATTCATTAAAAATCCATAGTAACTCGGATTAAAATGAAACCAGTGGGAAAATGCTCACAATTCATCCCTCTTTCAAATCCATCAAAAGGAAAAATCGAAATAAAATCTTTGCTATGCGAAAAACTCAGAAAACCTCAAAAAAAACAGAGTTCCAGAGTGCAAACAAAGGCAGCAACTTAATTACTCAACTAATTACACATTTCTCATCTAATTAATGTGCAAAATAGCTTAAGCACAACCTGTCTCTGATACCACTGTTAGGAAGTGTTTAATTCTATTTTTGTGCCATCAAATAGCAAGAAATCACAACTAAACACCATAGATCTAGTGCTAGAAGCATTAACACATCAAAACAATGAGAACAAGTAGGAGAAAGTTATACCTCTCATGAAATCGCATTCATGAGGCTCGAATCCAAGGCATGGGAGTCGATAGGGTGCGTGCTCCACCATCTAAGGCGCCTCAAGCCCACCAAGGAGCTAACCACGAGCTCCATGAAAGTGCTAGCTTTTATGAGCTTCTAGCTAATCCCCTCTATGAACCTCTTCATCCTATTAACTATTTTAATGGAGGAGAAGAAGGAATGATGCTCAACACATGAGCAAGAGAAGGGAGGAAGATGGGTGGCGGCTAGGAAGAGAGGAGAGAGAAAGTGGATGGAGGCTAGGGCTTTCCCAAGAGGTGACCCCTTTATATAGCCAACAACTCTCATCCTCTCTTTGAACTATTTACAAGTATGCCACTAGGGCTCTAGCTGAAATTAATATGGCCATTTTGGGCTACATCAAATGTTGCAATGGCCCAATAAACCATCCCATTAATTACTCCTTCATCCTTCCTCAAATCGGGCCTTTAATTAATTAAATAACTAGAAGCCCAAATAACTCAAACTATTTAAAGTGTGTTGAACATAATTAATTATTAACTCATTAATAATTAATTTAGGATTAGCTAATGCATTAAATTGTTTCCATATGATTCTTTTGACTTAATTAATTATAACGGTTCATAACGATATATAATTAATTAATCAACTTATCATATTTCACAATACTAACTGTTGCGAATAAACAATTAATGCACCGTGTGGTTAGAGTCCTATTTGTGCGACCCTATTGAGGATTTATGCTATGTTGGCCATGAAAATAAATCGTTATTTATTTCCAATAATCATAAGCGGTATCTAGCAACACGTTATGATTCCCAATTCGCATAAATAATGTACCGTTACAATATCTTAATCCTGCACAAGAAATATAAGTATTTCCTTGTCTGATTCTTATGTCACATGATATCCTTGTATAATCCAATATAGGAATGTGTCATTCTTGCAGATTATACATTTCTTGATCTAGAGTTGATTGTCTAGTTTGCATGCATACGATCCAACTCCATCAAGGGGCCCAAACAGATATCATCACTCACTAGGTATACTAATGAGGGACATACGGTTTTCTTGATGAATAACTTTTCCCCGCACAATTCAAGAGAACATAAATAAAGTCCTTATAGCAGCCTTTATCAGGAATCAACGTTAGACGATATTTATTGAACCTATCCTCATGTGGAAAAGGTGAACATCTCAAACTTAGAATCAAACTTATATGAAATAAACAATGACACTTAACACAATCCATATGTTTATTTCATTGGGTCAAGTCATGTACTATGTTCCAATAACATACACATATGCAATTAAGTTGGTAACTCCTTACCTATGATTTGTAGAACTTAATCATCACTTAACTTGCATACTAATCTTTTATGATAATTAATGTTCCTTGTTAATTATCAAGATTATGGACGATTTAGATTTATTATTGTCATTCTAATGAATGATCCACAGAGATCTACAATTCAGATCCTCAACCTGAATGATCTGTCAATAATAAATTCTAGGAACAAATGATCAAATATCATCATTAACATAAACTAAGAAAATAAGTCATTAAATATTGACTTCTAGGACATAACTCCAACAAGAAATCCCAAAACTTTTTAAAACACAACAAATAATTAGCTTTCATAAACTTGCAGATCATAGAGGTCTAGATATTGCCTACATATTTTTACATAAATCTTTACAAAATTTGGTGAAGAAGATATTTAGATACAAGTAGATACAATCAAGGCCAGGAACAAGGAAAATTGGTACATCACATGAAATATATTTTCATCTAATTTGTACTATTGATCTGTTTTATTTTAGGGAAAATTACAACATAACATTAAAAAATTAAAATTTGAAAAATGATACCTTAAAACTTTGAAATTTGACAAAATGTCACTCCAAAGTCGTATTCTTGAAAAATGCCACCACAAATCCAATTAAGAAATTTATCACTTATACACCCATTTTCATACTCGATTTTTCATATTGACCAAAATAGCTCTCTTCACAAATTTTAAACTTTTGGAATTAGTGAATATTTTAAAAAAAATTGAGAAGTGATGGGTTTTTAGTCAATATAAAAAATTGGGTATAGAAATGAACGTATAAGCGACAATTTTCTAACATAATTGGATTTGGAGTTGAATTTTTCAAAGACACGACTTTTGAGTGGAATTTTTTAATTTCAAAATTTTAAGGTTGCATGGATATAGTTTTCCCATTATTTATTCTTTGAATAATATATAGTGATTAGGCATTTTTTTTTTTGGAATATTTTTCATACCAGGGTTTATCAAGTGTATGTTCTGAACAAACCGTAATGCATTTATTTAGAAGGCACAAGGTCTCGGCAACCAAAAGTAATCGAGTGCGAAAAATTACAAGCATAGTAAAACCCATGCATTTAACCAATGCAAAACATCGTCTATAGCTACATAACATTAGGTATATTCCCAACCTGGTAGTCGCTACCCGGTTTATCCACAAAAAAAAAAAAACATTAGGTATATTCCATCAATTTTGATCATAATCTAATGGTCAATATTGAACTCGCCTCTTGATCATCACATTAGGAATATTTTTTGAATTTGTTTTAGATCAAGGGTTATCAAAGTGCATCTTCTTAATAATTACTAACTGAATTTGTCATGAATATAACAGTAATGCATTTATTTACAAAGCACAATTTCTAGATAATAAAAAAAATTCAGTGTGCAAAAACTACGAGCGTCGCAAAACCATTGCCTTTTAATCAGAGTTATTAGGGTTTTTCTCTAAAACTACAAGCGCCGTGAAGCATCCTCAACACTACATAGCATTAGGGATATTTCATTAGTCGCTCGATCATAATCTAAAGGTAAATATAGAACCCGCAGTTCGGTCATCAAGTGTATCTTCTTAACAATTAATAATTATTTTGTCATTGAATACAACTGTAATGTAATTATTTGGAAGGCACAAGTTCTAGACAACCAAAAATAATCGAGCGTGCAAAAACTACGAGCATCGTCAAACCACTATCATTTAATCAAAATTTTTTAGGGTTTTTCTCTAAAACTATGAGCGCCGCAAAACATTCTCTACAACCACATAACATTAGATTCATTAATCATTTGATCATAATCTAAAGGTCAAGATAGAACTAATCTATCTATAAATAACAATTCATGTCCTCTCTCTTCACATTGTTCCATAGTCTGTTTAAAAAAGAAAAATTAATCAATAAGATGAGAGGTGTAAGGAGAAAAGAGAATTCCTTCTATAAAATTCGGGAATTGAAACAAAAATAGCATAAACAGAAAGGAAGTTTTGGCTATTTCGTTATCTCTCGAACGGTATGTATTTTCTAATATTCTTCTCTAATCTTTTATAATTTTAATTATATTCCGTAAAATTAGTTATATTGTTGAGTTTCCTTTATTCACCTGTCTCGATTCTCTATGAAATCGTTTGGCAATTGCTAGAATAGATAAATAGCTTCGTCGTCATCATGGTTATTGTTAATATTATTATTGAAGTTTTAGAATTTACTGAATTTAGAATCAGTCATATTTTCTGAAAGTCATGTGGACGCAAGTTTAAGCCTGAAATACCGTGTGCCTCAAGGGAATTGCTCAGGGCACTGCCCACTTACTCATTCACTCCCGAAAAGACCAAAATACCCCTCTGCAGTTCCGTCCCTCTCTAATTTTTACGTATCGCATTGGAATAGGTGAGGGTATTTTTGTCATTTTAAAAAGAATTGGGAGTGTTTGAGTAAGGGAGGCGTGTCCTGAGCAATTCCCGTGCCTCAGTGTGTGTGTATGCATTAATTTGCGCGACTAAAGAATGTTTGCTCGCCATAACCCAATAATCTTTCATGGAATGGCACCTAGACAACTTTATTCATGTCACGGTTAATAGGGTAAAGGGCATATTTTTTATTTGACTTAAAAAAATTGAAGAAGGATAGATATATTTGTTAGATTACCAATTAAGTTAAGATTGATACGTAATATTTTAGAATATTTACAGACACTCAAATAAGTGTACCCTTTTCTAATGTTATTTTAATTAACTTTATGTTTTGTGAATAGCAACGACTTTGCTGAGCGAATTTGTTCTGCAAAGTGTTCTTTTGAGGAGGATTAAGAAAGACCGAGCTTCTGAAATTATTCTTCCTCAAAAGTATACAGAACTATTTCATTTGCTAGAACAGTTCATATAATCTCAATTTTCTCGTTCCAACCAATTATTAAAAATTATGGTTGAATCATTTATTCTTTTAATGTTAACACTACATGTTGAAATTTGACTACTTTATAGGTGATTGTCAGGAGATATCTTCTGAAGTTGCATTCCGCTCTGACTCCTCTGAGTACAACTCGTAAGTCTTTCCTGTTAAATACTTAATATTTAAAAACTCCCATTGTCTTTTATTTGGTTCCAACACATTCAATGCCTCTTACCGTAGTAATTCTCCTCTTAATTTGTTTAAGCTACATGAGGGCTAGAACAGTGAAGCGCAATTATTACCGCATTCTTGTACTACTCTTAAGACTACATCAGGTATAGCATTTCGATGCAAAGCCAAATATATTTTTTTTGAAAAATGTAGTTGCTAATAATATATGAACTAGCAATTTTTTTTTTTTTACTTAAAATAAGGTCAAGCCCTTATCTTAATAGAACTAGCAATTTTTACTTTATTAATGCATACAAATTGTGTAATTTTAGGCAGCGGATCATCCAAATCTCATTATCGACTCTCAAGCTACTCAGCTACCTAAAGGATTAATAGAAAATTATGTAAAGCAACTCCTGCTGTTTATTTTTTTGAGTTCCATTCCCAAATTATAGGCTTTTGTTTGCATTAAGTTTTCTACCACCAAAAAATCTCATAACAGTGAAATGTTTTCATTTCTGTACATATTCAGCATGCCAGTAAGTAACTCAACATTGTTCTCACATTTCATGCTATAGGTGTTCATTCTACCATTGACAATTCTACAAGAGGCAAGGCTCGAATTCATCGTAAATTAAAACAATTCAAAAGTAAGATCATACTGCACCGAGTAAATTTATGCAATTCAAGTCAAGCACGAAGATAGATGCACTGGTGAGAACAGAAATCTCGCTTCTTGAGATTTATGATGGATAGTGCGATCAAGGAATGTACATTGGTCCTGCAGAGAAAATTTCTTTTGCAAGGGTGAGCCTAACCAATATGTCTTTACATGAAAAATTGTTCCTACTACTAATTGCTTTATTTTCTAATTCAATGTTGAAAATATTATCATGCACACGCAGAACTGTCGACTAATCTATTGAGGCAATGGAAGAGCTATCAGTGGAATATTTCTCCTTTCTGCTCGAAGCATTGCATGATTTACATTATTAATTGGTCAGAGATGTGAAGCTCCTCTCTTGAAGGAAGCCATGTTCAAGTTGATGCCATAGAGTGAGGACTTGCCGAACAGTTAGGCGCAGAGGCACTGGGTGATGTTGATTAGGAGCAGGAGCTTCAGGGTCATTGGCCTCAGAAGAACTATACATTCTTCATTTCCAGCTTTTGCTCCATTGTTTTGTTATTTTTCTGTGTCAAATTATGTGTACATTTGTGGGCACATAAAGTGTTTCTATGGTAGAGTCTGGGTTAGACCTGAAAGCGGAAGCGTTTTTTACATTATTTCGTTTCGTTTCGCCGGTACGAAACGGTTAACGAAAGCGAAATTGGTTTCGTTAGGTTAAGCGAAACGGTCAACGAAACCAGACTTGTTTCGCGGTTAATTTGAGACGGTTAACGAAACTGGGTGATTTCGTTTCGTTGATTTCGTTTCGTTCGTATATTATAATATAATTAATATATTTAATATAATTATATTATTATTAATATAATTATTATATAGTTTAATATATATAGGGGTAGACACAGAAGACGAAACCCTAACCTAATCTCTCCGCCTCTCTCTCAGTCTCTCTCTCTCTCTCAACTCTCAAGCGGCGCCATGTCTTTTCAACTCCTCTCCCGATTTGATCTCTCTTCTCTCCCTCTCTCAGTCTCTCTCTTCCATGCTCTCACGCGTGCTGGAGAGATCACGAGAGGCAGACGACCTCTCATCTCCTTTCTGTTGGTTTCGATGAAATACTCATCATTACTACCTTTTTGGTCTGAAACCCTAGCTTGATTAGTCCCTGATTACGACTCTCTGTCGCTTGGTTTCCAAATCCCTCGCTTAAAGTGCAGGCTTGGTAGCTTAAAAGGCTCGAGAAAGGTTATGATTGCTTGTGATTTTGAGAGACTGGTGACAGGGTTAGTCGAACAGTCAGGGTCTCTTCGACTACTAGTAATGATGAAGAAACGTTGGCTATATAAGATGAAGAAAGAAGACAGAAAGGAGAGAAGGAAAAAAGAAAGAGAGAGAAAGGTATGTCTTTCTTTCTTCCTTATTTATTTTTTCGATTTTTTAATCTGTTTACTTGTAATTTTAAGTTAATTTTTTTCGTGTTCTTTGTAGTAAAAAAGGAAAAAGGAAGGAAGGAAAGAGAGACATTTATGAGAAAGGTATGTATTTACTTGTAATTTTAAGTTAATTTTTTTCGTGTTCTTTCAATATTTTTTGTTAATTTTTGTTTCTATTTGTTATTTGTAGGGGAACAGAAGTAACAGAAAGAAGAAACTGCGAAAGACAATGGCTAACCCAGAGCCAGAGAGAGAGATTGTGCTGGAGGAGGAGCAATTATCAGATGAGTATGATTTATTTATTTGTTATAATTCTTAGTGAAAAGTGAATGATTGTGCTTGAGCTTGTGCTTGTTATTTGTGTGTGCTTGTGCTTTTGCTTGTTATTTGTGTGTGGCATGAGAAACATCTATTCCTGGCACTGGTAATTGACATCTATTTGTATGCTTGCTAATTGACATCTATTCCTGGCACTGGTACTGTTAATCTGGTATGTCAGGGATAGATGTCTCTCATGTCACACCTTGACAATCATGTTAGTATGTATATGTTATGTGGTTGGTACTGACTGGCAATCAGGTTGATTGTGTTGGTCATGCGACACATCCATTCCTGGCAACTTGCTAGGCTGCTAGCACTTGTATGCATGGATAGGAGCTAGGGGTGGATGTGTCTCATGACTGACCTTTGTAATCTGTTGAATTGATGCTGATGGTACTCCCCCTGTCCCCCAATATATAGTATGGAACCAGGAATTGATGGTGAAACTGCAGAGGAAATTCAAAGAATACAAGTTGATGCTGATGGTGATGGTACTCCCCCAAGTCAACCTGTTGATGATGGTACAACCCCCACAGTTGGTACCAATAAGAGAAAGAGAAAAGGTAGAGTTGTGAAGAACTCTGTGGTGTGGAAGCATTTTAAAAGTACTGAAAAGGATGAGGATGGTGACTTCATGGCATCCTGCAACTATTGTGGTACTGAGTATTTGCAAGGCAACTCTAGGAGCACTAGCTCACTGTTGCATCATATGAGGGGTGGTTGTAGGAAAATGCCAGCCAGAAGTAGGGCAAAACCTGCTGCCATGCAGAGACTTCTTCAGCTTGCCAGTGAACAAGGTAGTTGATGTATTTTAATTATATTTCTTGTATATTACTTGATGTATTTTTGTATACTAATATGTTTTTACTATTTATCAGGTCAGCCCAATCCTAGTGTTTGGGAATTTGACCAAGGTAGAAGTAGGAAAAACTTGGCAAAGATGGTGGCTGGACATGAGTACCCTTTTAACTGTGCAACACACCACTTTTTTAAAGTTTTTGCAACTGATCTGCAGCCTCTGTTTAAAATGCCATCTAGGACCACACTGAGGGCAGATTGTGTTGCTCTTTATGAGGAAGAGAAGGGTTTGTTGTATGATTTATTTGCTAAAATGGATTGTAAGGTTAGTTTCACTAGTGATTTGTGGACTTGCAAGGGTAAAGATAGGGGTTTCATGGCTCTTACTTGTCATTACATTGATGATGATTGGAAATTGAGAAAAAGAATTCTCAACTTTACCCCAATGCCCTCTCCTCACACTGGCCAACATATTTCACAGGCCATTTATGATAAATTAATTTTGTGGAACTTGGATAATAAAGCTTTCAGTTTGGTTTTGGATAATGCATCTTCTAATGATGCTGCCATTAATGACTTGCTGAGTAGGAGTCAATTTAGAAAGAACCTACTTTGTGATGGTAACCTCTTTCATCAAAGATGTGCATGCCACATTTTGAATCTGATTGTGCAAGATGGTTTGAATGTGATGTCTGGTCAGATTGATGCCATAAGAGACACCATGAAATATATTAAGCATTCACAATCTAGAATGGAGAAGTTCAAGTTGGCTGCTTCTCAGGTCTAAGCTATGTTTTTGTATATTTATTTTTCTGTATATTAATGTTTATGTATATTAATTTTATTTTAATGTTTGTTTTCAGGAAGATGTTCCTTATAGGAAGCCAGCATATGATGTGCAGACTAGGTGGAACTCCACCTACTTGATGCTTGACTTGGCATTGCACTTGAAGAAAGCTATCATCAGATATGCCAAGTTAGATGTGAGGTACCCTTACTCTCTCAGTGATGAGCAGTGGGATCATGTGGTGACCCTACATGGGCATTTGAAAGTGTTCTATGATGCTACATTAAAATTAAGTGGTACCAAGTATCCAACTTTGAATCTATTTTTTCCTGATTTTTGTGAGGTTTATCTTACTATTAGAAATATGTATAGCAGTCCATATCCATTTATTGTTGACATGGGGAAAGAAATGTTCCTCAAGTGGAACAAGTACTGGGAAAATGGAAATGTTCTCTTGGCTGTGGCTTGTGCATTAGATCCTAGGTGTAAGCTACATGTGGTTGAGTACTATTTCAAGATGCTGCATCCTTCTGAGTTGCAAGATTTTATGACCAACTTGAAACAATGCTTTGATGACATGTTCAATGAGTATCTGTTGGCAAACACCAAGGCATCACAGAGCCAAACTGGTGGCACAGCACATGCAAGTGGAAGGTAATGTTCTAAACCTCTGTTTTTTTTTTTTTAATTTGTGTGTCAACTTGCTAAATTAATTAACTTTGTTGCAGTTCTAGTGGATCAGTGCAACAAACTAATACAAGGGCTGGTTTGAAAGATTTCTTAAATGTTAAGAAGCAGTTTGATCCCATGATATCTGAGCTAGATCAATATCTAGCTGAACCACTTGATCATTGTAGCTTGGATGATGACTTTGACATTCTGTCATGGTGGAAGTTGAAAGCCCCCAAGTATCCAGTGTTGGCTAGGTTAGCAAGGGATGTATTGGCTGTACCAATTAGTACTGTGGCATCTGAGTCAGCATTTTCTTATGCTGGTAGAACACTGAGCCCAACTAGAAGCTCTTTAAATGATGAGAGCGTTGAAGCTCTAATTTGTGCTCAAAATTGGTTGAGGGCTTCAGTAATTGGTATGTTTGCACCCATGTTTATCTTTTTTTCAACTTGAATTCAGTACTACTATTTAATTTATTTTGTTTGCTATTAATGTAGATAGTGGTGGTCAGCTTGGTGATGATGATGAAGGTGGTGAAGATGATGATCATGTTTGATTGTGTTGACAAGTTTCATAAGTTTGTTTTGTAAGTTTGAAACAGCTTTTTTTTGTTTATATGGTGCCTTCAGAACTTGTGTCTCGTGTTGTAAGTTTGAAACAGTTGATTTTTGGGTATGGTGATATGGTGCCCATATTTGATTTTGATAGGGACTAAGGAGTGTCTGTAAGTTTAATTTGGGGATTATTTCAAAATGGATGGGTCAATGATGAAGGGTACCAAGTACCAGTTAGAGAGGAGGGACTCTGGCCTTGGAATTTTGATGGGTCAGTCAAAATTTTTGGGTCTGTTGATATCTCCCCGATGATTTAAACTTAAAAGCCTGAGACCTATATTGAAATAATCCCCCTATTAAACTAGGTAATAGTTTGAATTTATTTTGATGTATTTTTTCTTTATGACAAGCATTTGTTTGGAGTTATTATTATGTTATTTTTATTAAGTTATTACTTGTGCTATTTTTTTGAAGTTATTTTCCCCTTTTTATTGATATATAATGTGATATGCTGAGATTCCAACGATCAAAAAACTTGATCGTTTCAACCGTTTGTTTCGCGATTAAAGCCGAAACGATTAACGCAATTTTTTTCAATTGCGTTTCAAACACGAAACGATTAACGAAAATGATTCTAGTTCCGTAAATAAAACGAAACGGTTAACGAAAGTCTTCATTTTCGTTGCGTTTCTTACGTCATGCAGGTCTAGTCTGGGTAAGTTAAGGGCATCGGTACTGAGATGAGTTGTACCGGTGCAGTATTATGTTATAGGTGGAATAACAAGTAGGGGATTATATTGCTTATTCGTGTATGAGATGTTTGTATTGGAAACTATTTTCTTCTGTTTAACAAATTATGAGGTGTCTGTGTCAAATTATGCGTACATTAGTACTATATTTTAGGTATTTTAGACTTATATTCAGTAATTGTTTAACAACATCAGGGCCCCTTTTAGGAGATTTTTATTGGTTGGTAATTTTCATCGATACTAATTTACCATCACTAGTACACTGCTTCCAGAAGGATTCTCACATACAAGGAGAAACAATTTACACATATTTAATACAACACCTTATCTTGACAACCAACATTGCTCTTTAATTTTATATATAGAAAATTTAAATAATCCATCGCCTTACTGATTCAGTATGTCTTGATTGGCACTCAATGCACAGTGCACAGGATCTCACAGTCCTATCAACTGGCTGTCTCCCATCCCATATCCCAACTCGTGCCGGTCATACTGCAATAATGCAATCCCATAATTGGTACGCTTCCAAATTCAATCTCTTGAGAAATTCCAACTTGGGGGAAGCTACTTTCTTTTTCAACATGTCAAATGTTGAAAAATGTAAAGGAAAGAACACAATTTGGGACATTCGGAATTTTAAAGGTCAGAGGTGTATTGTACATTTGTACTATCATCATCAGATTCAGAACCACGAAGGAGCGCTAGGCGGTCATTGGGATGAAGTGTTACGGTTTAACTAAAAAGTATTTTCTTTTAAATATAAATTGAATCGATTAAATAATTTCATCAACGAGATTATAAATAGGACTAAATTAAAAAATAATAATTTACAATTATAAATATATTGACTAATAATTATAATTATAATTATATATTAACATATTTAATAAAGCATTACTAATATAATATTTAATATTTTATTCGTTATATTTGTTTAATTTTAAAATATAAATCGAAATTCAAAATTTTATAATTTTTAAGCTAATCTAAATCAAATTATTTTATTCACGATGAACAAAGTTCGGTTAAACCCAAATTAACCGAACTGTCACGCCTAGTATAACCTAAGTACTTCATAAACTGGAGGCGGACAACTGCGCCAAAACCACATAGCAATGTCCGGCGAACTGGAGGCGACGGCGAGTAGATGCCACTTCTGGCTTCCCAACAAGCGCCGCCACTGCGCCAACACGCCTCTTCCTTCCTCCGTGTAATGTCTTTTTACTCTCTCTCTCTCTCTGACAAGTGCACAGTTTAAAGTTCTAATAAATTTTATTTTTGTTCGACAGTTACTGTGGAAATCACAACCCTTCTTCGGCTCCTAGACGCGTACCTTGCCCCATCGACCCATCACAGTTAGAACCTCTAACCCAAAACATATTACCTTTGTTAATATGTAATTTTCATGCAGTAATTGCCTTTTTATCTGAAGTTAGAATACATAGTATTAATGTCTCTTAACTAGAACAGTCTTTTGTTGCTTTTTTTAAAGCAGGAGGCAATTGCTGTTTTTTTACAGTTTATTGTTACTCATGCTTAAAAATTTTAAATGATCATTAATTATTATTTGGTCCAGCACTGTACTTCAAGATAGTCTGGAATTGCACATCAAAAGATGCCCTTATAAGAAACAAGTGGATGCTTTAGAGGCAAAGCCTTACTATAGTAAATCCATCAATTCTGGCGACTCTGACGAGCCAACAGTGAGTTCGGCAGATAAAAGGGGTTCAATTCACAAGCTCGTTACTTCTGATTTCTGGGGTTTGATTAGCAAGATCAAATCAGTTCATTCTTCTGTGGTGCAAGTTTTGAGGGATTCATATTTGGTGCCTGAATCTTGTGAGAAATGGCTTAAAGGACAATCAAATAAGTATGATATCATTCTCAAAAAGACCTTTTTGGTTTATTATCTGTCGTTAGTTATTAAAGCTATCCTGTATCTTGTGAGAAATGGCTTAAAGGACAATTAGATAAGTATGACATCTTTTTTGAAAAGACCTCTTTTGTTTATTATCTGCCGTTAGTTATTAAAGCTATCCTGTATCTTAGTCCGTTTTTTTAAAACAAAAACTATGGTGTTCATGCTGAACTCCAAATTACTGAAATATTTTTCTAGCTGATGACCATGGGTTGTGTGTAAGTGGGTTGGTGTGAGCGGGTTGATCCTTTTCACAGATTCACCAGTTCATGCATGTATCTACTTGGAATAAATAAATTACTTGTCAAGTTCCTATAAGCCAAGGTCCTCTATAAGCTGGTTATCATTGCATCTAATACCTCAGAATTTGATCACAATGTGACAAATTTGTTGAGCTTGTGTGGCCTGGACCTTGGTCAAATTTTGTTCATAATGGGGTCACAGAAACAAAATCCCTGATTTGATCTCTTATTTAAACAGAAGTTTACCATATCAGGAGAAACATGTTGTTCAGCAAGCCTCAATTCTGGGTAATATGGAATCTTTCGGCATCTTACAGAAAGAAAACACTGAAGCAATAGAAGGAACTGAGAATAGCAAGCCAGAGGTCCGGAAAGATGATGTGGCAGTGGTTGAGTTTGGTGCCGGGAGGGGTTACTTGACCCAGATGCTTGCCGACTGTTACAGTGTCAGAAAAGTTTTTCTAATAGAACGAAGGTCATACAAGCTAAAGGTATGCTCTTTTCATCAGCAAGTTTTTCTTAGAGGAAATTATGGAAACTGTCTATAAGGGAAATTGCAAATGTTGCTATCTGTGATATTTCCCCACTAACAGAAATTGTAATCAGTTCAGTCTACTGATTTGGAGCAAATGATTTACCTGAAACATTTCATTTGTAAATGACACATTTAGGCACCATAATTCGCTTCAAAACTGAGATCCAAATGAAGGATGAATACTTCGGCGTTTAGAAAATAGCTCTACTTTACTATATGGTGTATTGCTGTTTTAGTAATTATGTTTAAATGACCTAAAAGTGTTGTATAATTATATCATATCTGTCATGCTTTACTATTTCTATGAATTAGGCAGACAGGAGCTTGCGACAGAATGAAAGCCTAGCCCTAGAACGTCTTCGAATTGACAGTAAGGTCTTTTTCCGTGCTTTATAATGGTTTGAAGTCTCAGAGTCCATTATTAATACCATTTGAGTAAGGACCAGTAGCTGTTGATACCGAAAACTAATGGAACATTAGGAACCATCCAAGCTCGGTAAAAGGTGGCTACTTCAGTGAGCTGTCTCATTTCTAATTCATTGGCACCATTTATGAGTTACGACTAAGAGTGTCTTTGCTATCAGTTGAGGATTTGAACTTGTGTGGGGTGGATTCTTTGAAGGGCATCCCCTATCTTGCCACAGGAAAGCATCTTTGTGGACCTGCAACAGGTAACTGTTACCAAGAAGATTTAAAATTGGGCTTTGCATTTGTTAGTACATATCCTTGTAAAGGCATTTATTTCTGGTTTATTACTTCCATCTCTAGATTAGCTAGGTTTGATTGCTTAAATTACACCCTACTGGAACAGTTGGGGGAACTGGTACTGATGTATAGTGCCAATCTGCAAAAGTTCATTGTACAAGTCATATGTTTAATCGGTATGCAGATAATTATATGTTTTCTTATTGGCTTGCTTGCAGATCTTACCTTAAATTGTTGCGTCAGTGAAAATAGGGAGGGAAAAGGTGAAATAAAAGGCCTTGCTATAGCAACTTGTTGCCACCATCTCTGCCAATGGAAGCACTATAAGAGTAAGATTGCCATATATTCTTGACGAGCTAATATTCCGATCTGTATATTATTTTTACTTTATTATACAGGACAGGTCATCAACTTTTCCTTTTTTTTTTTGGGTTTCAGATAAAAAGTTTCTTTTAGATATAGGATTAAATAAGGAGGAATTTCATGCCATGACATGGTTCAGCAGCTGGGCTGTTGATGGAGATCACAGTTCAGATGATCTTAGTATTCAAGATGAAGCTAAACCCCTTGAAGTTTGGTGAGTTAATCATAATATTTATTTAAAATATGTAAACAAATGAGTAAAAGAAGTGTTATCATAGTATTTATAGAAAAAACCTGCATATCAGAACAAGCTTTTATCATCTATGATCAAGCGTAAAAAAATGTGCAAGTACCTCATTAGATTTTAGTGCAATTAACTTTCACATGCTTGTGCACTTGTCCCATTTTTCCAGCGAGAAAAATGAAGCTGATTCTGACAGTGGAGGGATAGAGAGAGTAATTCGAAATATACCAGCAATAGAAAGAGCTGCCTTTGGCTTTATGTGCAAAGAAATAATCGATACTGGCAGGCTTCTTTGGCTTAAAGAAAATGGATTTGATGCACAGCTTGTCTGTTATGTCCCGCTCAGCATTTCTCCTGAGAATCATCTCCTGATTGCTAAGAAACGGTCATGAGCCACAAATTTATTTCTTGGATTTGCAATTATAAATAATCAATTCACGGTGGTGACAAGGAGAATTATTAAGGTGAAGAGGTACAGGACCAGGATGTGCGGGGGAGGTTTATTCTTCAAAATTTCAGAGCCTTAATATGGTCTTGTTTAAGGATTTATCTTTCTTTCTTTTAATTTGCAATTATACCTGCTTTGGAAAGTTGCACATGTTGCAACTAATCATTAATTACAATAAACAGAATGAGAGGAACAAATGTTTTTAATTTAATACTCGTAGTCGGGCATAGTTTCTGATTTTAGCAAAGAATTCTGGTTCCATCGAGTTTCTGGGAAAGTGGTTTTATCTGGTTTAAGGTACCCAGACAGTGCGGATCGGACAGTAATTATGTAGATATAAATAACCGTGGATGAAGAAAGACTTATAGATGCATTTCTTTAAGCTTGAGCGTTGTGTTTTATCAAATTATCAATTACACTGGGTCAACTGTGAATCTGTGACGAATGTCCAATATTTCAAATAAAAAAGTTGAGTGTGTTTACCGTTGGTAAAGATCACATCAAAATTGACATATTGCATTGTATCAATTAATCAGAAAGCAAACTTAATTATAAGCTGTTTGAAGCACAACGAGATCCAACTTCCAAGCATGAGCTATTAACCCCAATATAACATTAGAAAAAAGGGGGAAAGTATAAAAATAGTATCAATACTACTCATATGATCAAATCCGGAACGTTCGGCAAGTTTTGACATTTCAAAGTGACGATATTACTGCATTATTCAACCAACAAACTTGTTGCCCTACCAGCATGTTTACTAGAGCGCAAAAGGTCAATATACCAGTCAAACTGGACTGATTTATAAGTTATGATTAACAAAATGCCGGAGATCGTATAGACAAATGCAAAACATTTTTTTTTTTTAGCATCTTTAGCTAATTTGATTTAGAAGTGGCTCCCTACCATTACAAATCAACCTACACAGAGTGCTATACGCACAGGAACACTACATCAATGATAAATAACAAGAAGGGTCAAAAAAATAAAAATAAAAAACAAAACTAAGCAAAAATTGTAATGACAATATAACCCTACTTTATGACATATAAACGGGAAGATCATTACACACTTGATTGCAAAACAATAAATTGGTGCCACACTTACACATTGGTTAACTCGCACACATCATAACATATAAACCTAATTAATTACCTCATAATAATAACAGCCTCAAATAGCTCCATATTCTACCAACTCCCACCTAAATGACGGCACTACATATCGAACCTTAGGCAGTGTGTGACATAATATACCCACACACACACATACTGCAGCAATACCAACCATAGTCAATAAAGCAGGCCGGTACAGGAAGGTTCTTGTCAATGTATTGGGGTACTGTACATGTCTGGTACAGAGGTTACAGTACTGCCTTGGTGGTGGTACCACTGCCTTGCCAGAGATACCGAAAGTAGAGCTTTTGCAAATGACTTCAGGTATACCAACTACAACATGCGGATTCTCGTGTTGGTCGAGTTTCTTTTGAACTAGAAGCCGGTATGAGTCAAAGCATCTCTCACGAGCATAATCTTCAGGTGTCTGATTGTTTGCATCTTGTACTGTTTTCCATGCCTTGAGTCCAACCTGAAATGTGTAGATATCTTTAGGTATAAAATTGAAGTAGAGAAATATACAGTGGTATGGCCTGCCGTGATACTATGAAACCGATTGCATGTTTGTGTCAGCCTTTATCTCTCAGCTTGCTTGATGTCAATAGTGCAATTCAAGGTGAGATTAACTCTTCAAGCCTTGAATTACATCCAAAGAACCACAAGAGGCACCAAAAAAATTAAAAATAACCAGAAACATGTTAATTAGAAAACGTACCATGTTGGGATCGCTTGTCAGAGCATCTATTACACCCTCAGCACCGCTCCTGGAAGCCGCAGTATGAAGGGGGGTCAACTTAAGTGGACCTGGGGCATCAGGTTTAAATATATACCCCTCTCCATTAAATGAATACCTCAGCAAAGTCTCAACCATACCCCTACAATTTCTCCTAACTGCATCTAATAGTAAATTCATTGAAACAGCGACCTCTCTAGGAGATTCCTTACCACCCAAATCTACAGCCCCTGTAAATAAAATATCCAAAAGCATTCTAATCACATGGCACCAGTCCCGATTTATGGCAAACTGCACAAGCCACTCAAACCGGGTCAGCTGAAATGCACCTTGACTTAGTTCACCACTATTTGAGACAGACAGGTTTTGGCTTTTTCTGAGGAGCCAGCCAAGCTCATTTAAGAATTTGAAAGCTTCATCCCTTGGGATGGAACTCTCCAGCGTAGGGACATCAACAGCTTCCTCAAGTGCACGGATCTCAGAACACACTTCCTTTTCTGCCACTATAAACGGGAAAAAGTTGTTGCTAAAACCATGTTCTTCCACCTGCAAAATGGTATGAGATCAAGAAATAGAGCTAAGAAGAAAAAAAGTAGTAGATTGAAATTTTGAGAGGTGATTGGAACCTCAATGAATCCTCTCCCTCTTGTATTAAGGGTAGAACATGAGAAAGTTAGGGTGACTAGATTGTCAGGCCCCCCATGCTGGGTTTCAGAATTATGTCTTTGAATAGCCAGGGTTCTAGAGTTGTCTTCGAACAATTGCTTCCCTTCGAACGAACAGAAAAGCCTAAAAACCCAATCAAAAGAAGAGCTTAGTTAGCAACACAGAAAGAAAGGAGTATACGAAAAGATAATTATGAAACTAAGTACCTCATTGATTCCTTAGCAAGGTTGAAACCTTTGACTGCAAACTCAACATTACTAGAATAAGGCACTGCTACTGGTCTGACACATAAAATCTTACTGTAATTTGTACCACCTAATGGCACAGTTGCATCTACAATTACTTGACCTGAAAAGCAGAATTCAAACCATGTATAAGTCTTACAAATTAACGAAAAACTAAAAAATATAAAAGAAAAATTTTAACAGTCCAGACAGGAGCCAGATGTGGACCCATATATCCAACACCTAGCCTCAAGGTTAATTACAACAATCTTTATTATGATAATATAAGAGTTCATACCATCATAAATGAAAACTATCTCATGTTGCACTCTAACATATATCCAGCCAGTTTGCCAGAAATCATCAGTGCAACTACTCAGAAGTCTCTCAATTTCAGCACTTAAGTCGTTGCACAACTGTATGCAGATAATAAAGTAAATCGTATCTCAAAATCAGAATCCAAATTGGAAAGAAAAATGACAGAAAAATACTAGTTCAAAACATACCTGTGTCCATGTAGATTCAGGTAGCCGTAAATATATAGTTAGAATGACACAGCCTGGCTTGATATAGCTCTCCACATCAGTGGGAGTGTTATTTAGCCAATCAAATATCTGTAGTTTTTGTTGACATATAATTTAAAAGATATAAAGAAATATGCGGGCAAAACATTCATCATAAACTTAAGAAAACAGTTTGAAAGTATTGTTACCTGCGTCCGTAAATCCACAGGGAAATCATGAGGATCTTTGCCAAAGAGCTTGAATACAATTCTGTCCGTACGACACTGAAAACAAAGAAAAATAAAATTACTATTATGATCATGATGGTACCAATAAAAGATTAATTTGACCAAGTTTTGCCTTCTGGTCCTCTTTATTCTTTTTTCTTTTCTTTTGACTAAATTTGCGGTTTAAGTTCAAAAGTTGAGGCAGAATTAGGTCGGCCAAACTGTAGTGTGTGTTAATTGTTGATTAAACAAAAAGTGTTAAAGTATCTAAAATGTTAATGCATAACAAAGGCAAAACGGCCAGATTTCCAGAAGCAGGTTAGTGTTTAATTATGCAGTTGAAGAGGGAATTTCGAAAAGACAATTCAAGGTGAGAATTTCTATGTATTGACAATTAAGGCCAACCATAGTTGCAAAATGGATCCTTACACAAAATAACACTAACATACATAAAATTAGGTTAAATCGGCATGATTGGGCTTAAATGCAACTCAGGGCACTGGTACTTCACCATACCATTCCATGAGTCCCTTAACATGCCTCAAACTAAATATCCCAAAGTTAAAGACATATACCTGAGCATCTCCATTGAAACTTGATAATGATTGAGCAGATAAGGAATCTGAATTGCCGCTAATCTGCTGAGGGCTCTGCTGCTGGGGGTCCTGCATCATCCATGCAGGATATCTGGGAAATCCATTACCTTTACATGCCACAGTCACTGTTGTCCGAGCACCATTTTCAGCTTCTTCCGTGTCATTGCATGCATCATTCAGATCAAAATCCCGCAACCTTGGCTGGCCAACTGTTGACTCTGAAAAGCACAATCAAATGCTAAGAAACATGCATTTTGAGTAAAAACATAATTAGGGAAACTTTTTGAAGATTTCTTTTATCAGGGCATCTTCCTCAATTTTTATTAACTGGCTTAACCCCTACCCCCCTCCCCCCCCCAAAAAAAAAAAAAATAAAAAATAAAAAATAAAAAATAATAATAATAATAAAATAAAAACCCACAGCAAAAAATAAAAAAATAAAAAAATCAGCACGTTAAACATTCCCATCCACCATGAGTAATATCAGCCGATGGCACTTTGATTAGTTAAAGTAATTGAAATCTCTAGTTGTTAACTCCCAGCCACCACTCTTTTTTATTTCTCACCATCGTCCTGGAAAAAGGGAAAAGAACCTGACCATTGTCTTTCCATTAATATGAAAAAAACGGAACAGCAAATCTCTCTCTCTCTCATAAAAACACGTTTACAATGGCACTCCCTTGCATCATTCAAGGGCCCAATCCTCATTAATTTTTTCCTTTGGATGAAAGAGCCTCACTCATTTATGCTATGTGCTGTTCGCATCATGCAGTTACATACCATATCTTGCAACATGCCACCTCATGATCAAAGCTACACGTTATGAAGCATAGCCTAGAAATGAGTACCCAGACATTGCAGGAGACAGCAGGACGCAGCCCATTTTTGCACCATCAGAAAGTATAAGGCAGGAGGGTGAGTGAAGACAGAGTGCTGATTTCGTTGATTGAATTTGTGAAGATTGTGCGCTTGATATTTCATTTGTCAAAATCAGAAGCATATTTTACTGGTTGAATAAAGTGTTGGAATGTGGTTTTGAAACATTTAAGTAGTATGGGTAAATTTTTTTTTTCAGATGTCACCAAATTTGCACGAAAATCTGTTTTTGGCCACCAAACCCTTTTTCCTTTCTTGTCACTGAACTTCGATGTTTATCCAAATTTAGTTACTCAATCATAATTCCCTACCAAAACCATCCCACCCCCCCAATCCCAACTTACTATTACCTTTAATTCTCTAGCTTCAATCTTTCTTCCCTCTTCCTGCCATTTGTCTATATATCCCAACACTGATTAAAATTAAAAAAAAAAAGAAACTAAAGTAACGAGAGAACTCAAATCCCAACTACTCTGATCTCTTCTTTTGTTTGCCCTCTGACGCTCAATTAAACTCCCCAAAAATCCCAACTGAAGGTCGCACTCACTCAGCCGATGTCTCAGAAACCTCTCCAGGTGCCTCTCGCTCTCTCCCATTGAGACCAGATAACCTTCATCTGATTGCAATTTTATTCATATTTTATATGTCAATACTTGTGAAATTTGCATAATTTCCTTGTGTTTCAAAATATGTTCAATTATTTTGAGTTTGTTAAAATATGCAACAAGCTTAAAGTGTTATCTCAAAATGGTTTGAATTTGCGCTTATTGGGTGCAACTTCTAAGTTTCCTCAATTCCAAATTCATACAGTGAAGCCACAATTTCATAGTTTAATCACATCTGCTTTCAATTAGTTTAAACCTCACCTATTTCATTCTTTACTTTTTACAAACTATATTTGATCAATTCCAATCAGGTCTGACATACGATGGATGGAAGGGCAGAATACTACAAGAAACTGGAAAGGAAACAGCTGCTCGGTGAAGAGAACAAGTAGTAATCTTTAGAGAAGAATTAGGTTATAACTAGGGATTATGGCCTCGTTAACAGGAGGCTCTCCCTTTTATATTAAATGCTTATTGTCTTTTACAAATAGGTCCCTACAATCATACAAATAGCATAATAATAATATAAATTAACAAACTAATATAACTCAACAAATCCCTAACTAGTATCTAGTTATTATTTCTTTTCATACAGATATAATGGATATTTTGTTATGAACAATTTGTGGCATATTTTGTATAGGTGTGATTTTAATACAGTGTACCATGGGTACAAAACATAGGTAATTGTGACTTGCATGATATGTTTGTACAAATTTTGCTTCTATAAACTTCGGTAGTGCACATAATTTCTAAATATAGGCGTGTACTATTTTTCCTTTAGTTTTAGAAAAATCAGCTAGTGTCATCCAACTTTTATTGACATTTGAAGGTAGTAAATTGGTGCCATGCTGATATAGTGCAATTAATGACTTCAGAGCCCCAACTCTGTTTAATCAACTTCTCAATCTAGGGTAACAAGAGAGGGATGCGAGTGGAAGAAAGGCTTGCTCCAATCAAGAAATGTGCCCCATAAGATTTTCTCCAGCCTAGGGTTGGTAGAGACAAGAGGGAAGGAAGGGAGAGTACATCCAAGAAAAAGAGATATAAACAGTAGAGTGGCTAAATTTAGACAAACATTAAGTTCAGTGACTGAAAATGGATAGTTTAGAGTTTAGAAGTCCAGAATCTAAAAAAAGATTATAGGACAAGTGCAAGTACAAGGGAAAGAACACACTGTTTTGATACCATTCCAATTTCTGTTCCAATGGGTTGCTTCTACTTGGAAAATTTTTATTTTCCTTGCTAATTCTTAGTATCTTCTTGTTTGGTTTGCAAGACGATAGCTTGCTTGTATTTCACTCCCTTTAAAAATGCTTCATTGTATAAATCTTTGTGTGAAAATGTTGTGAGAGAGAGGGAAAACAAGGAATTTCATTAACTTGTAATGCTGTAAATTAGAAGTGCAAACCAAAGGGGAACATTCATTACCTCAGATTACAGTAAGATGGTACAGCCAAATTTTTCATTTTGGGGGGGGGGGTGATTTTGGTTATTTTTCACTTACAAAAATCAAAGGCCCGTCTGTATTTCATGTTTATAACGGGATTCTCTTTCAGTGAGTTACCAATTTAAATTTGCTCGAACATACAGATATGAATCAGTGGCCTAATTTCTGAAGCAGCTAAATATGAAATGTACCAGACACAACGAGCTGATTACAAAAAGGTTGTTTCTAGGACCGGCTCCAGTAGAAACCCGTCCTAATGCAATACGCAAACATATACCATAATCAACAAGGCACTTCGACCTTCCCAGAAAATAAGCAAAAAATTAATGAGGGATCAACAAATCATATCAACAATTCTAACCTGGAATAGTAGGTACTCTGCTCCCGTTCATTGCAACTGATGCAGAGTTCCTCTCCCCAGGGGACCCATTTGAGTTAACAACCCTAGATGAAGGCAATGTTGACCGTTCTACCTCAGCTGGAGGCATGTGATTTGTTACCACATCAGAAGAGGGGCCCGCACTAGTACCAGCCTTCTCTGGGCTCTGCGACTGGGACTGGGGTTGCAAGAGCCCCAAGAGACTCTTTACATCAGATGAACCAGCGAGGCTAATAAGGTTTCTTAAAAGATGAGTTGTCAAGTCCTGCTCCTTGGGCTGGTCAGTGTTGTTAGCTGAAAGTTAAAAGTATAGAGATAAAAATTTCATGAGCTTTGATTTATATTTTGGCTAGTCATGCATTTACAAAAGTAAGTGAAGCAATTCAAAGATTCTCAGGCAGTAAAAAGAACTTGTGAATTCGAAAGGTCCAATGTGTGCAGTCAAAATTGTACACATAAGTACCATAAGAATGAGTATGGTACATAATCTATCTCATCAATAAAAGGTTAATACTGGTAAAGTACTAAACAGGCCCATTTTTACAGGAATAATAACATCAGGCATGGTATATACAAAGACCTAAAGCCAAAAGCCAAACCTAGCGGTCAACAGAAGATAGGACAGGAAGGCCAGAAGATTAGTAACTTTGAAATGAAACAGGGTAGTATATGCATACAATGTAGGCCAGTCAGGATGCGAAGTAGACTTATGATGAGGTAGCTAGTAGTTTTCTCATCTAAAGCAGCTACCCCACCAAGAGTGGCAGTAGCATCAGGTTGGGTTTTGCGGCGGCGCTTGTTGTGTCCAGCCAGACGACGTCGGCAGCTCCTCTTCCCCTCATCAAATTCTTCAAGCAGGTGAAACCTTTACAAAAGGCACTCCATAAATAGATTTTTCCAAGGATAAATGTTCAAATAGAAATAAAGCAAACAAAAAGAGAAATTGCAGAAAGAAAACAGCAACAATTATTCAAAAGAATCTGTTACTGAGATGCAGCTGGAATGCACAATGTGGTACAAAACAGGCACATAGAACAACAACAATATTGGTGCTGGAACCCTACAGGCAATTTCCCCCTATGCCTTACTTTCACATTAAAACTACGGAGTATAAAGTTGCACAATAAATTTGATAAACAAAATGATGATTCTAATATTCCCTGATTACAGTTTGCTCTTTGCTGTATGAGAAGAAGAATTTAGAAATAAAACATCGATAATATTTTCTAACTTAATGCAAAATTTAATTATTTTCAAGCTAAGGTGTGGTTAGACTGTTAAGACTTGTGGTTTCACTTCTATAGCAAAGTTGGCTAACTAAAAACACCATGACAGTGTTCGTATAGAGATTTAAAAAATTAAAAAAAAAAAACACAACAACAACAACAACAAATTAATTGTACCTGCTACACTGCTGACAAAAACGTTGCACTGCATTCCCTACCACAGCTGTGGTAGCCTTTGCATGCATCTCACAAACTTTATGTCTCCGATGGTAATCCTTGGACCCAGTAAGGTCAGCCCCACACCCCTCCACTTGACAAGTCGGTCTGGTAGAGCCACCCCCCTGGACCACCACCTTACCCTTCTTTGCATCCCTCTCATCTGCATTGGCAACATATCCATTGCCATTCACCGCTAATGGATTGGCCCCGACTTGCAAGCCAAGAGAACCAAGCCCATTCTCTTCTTCAACTACCACAACTCTTCGCCTTTTCTCAGCTTCAGTCTGATTTTGGCCGGCAGCCATTGTTAGCACTTCATTTTCTTCAGAACAAGAAGACGAACTGTTTGAGCCAACGATGTTCCCGTTCCCATGGCCATTTGCAATTCTAATTCCATTTCCATTAGCAGGTCTGGCGAGGAATAACTCTCCATCCCAATTCCAGTTGTTCAAGTCCCACTCATAGCTTCTCTTTCCTAAATTCAGCTCCAGCTCAGCTCCACTGCCATAAAGGCGGCTTCTCCCGGTTCCAATTTGAGCTTCCATACCTGATTGACCTTTGTACTAGCTCAATATTCTAAGGCTCTAGTTTGCCCCAAATTCGGGTCATTCAGCGCACACCAAATAAACTAGTTTTTGCAGAAGACAATTAAATGATCCTTGCCAAACAGCCTTTAATTTGGATTGATTGATTCTCTACTCTGTACTTGCAGAGATTTTGAAGCCCTTAAAAAAGAGATATCAGCCTAATCGGCCTCTCTCCTGCCCCAGAAATCCAAAAACATTACACCAACAGAACCATGGATCCAGACAAGTGAAATCCACATGCCCAATTAAATTAACCCTAAATATGAAATTAAACACACAAAAAAAAAAGCTAATTAAGTCAACTGATTCAAAACCCCTAATTCCTGAACGCTAAAAAATCAGCCCCTTACTTCAGATTTTAGTATAATCTTCAAACTAAACACCAAAATTCCCCCTTCCAAGCAGCTTTGCACAGACAAGCTCATAAATTACAAAGAAATCACACAAAAAAATAACTAAAACTAGTACGACTTCTTCACTTGAAAAGGATTAAACGATTAGAAGATACCCCAATCGGAGCAACTCCGCATGATCAACTGGTCTCGGTGGAGAGAGAGAGAGAAAGAGAGAAAGGAGAAGAAAAAACACTCGGACAAAAAAAAAGGGCTTTTAGGAAACGCTACTGGAAAAAGAGATTTTCTGAGTAGGTTTGTTAAGAGCACGCCAAAACGTACACGAGACGCATTTAAAGTGGGGCCCACGCGGGAGCGACCAACGGCGTGTTCTTTATTGTGTAAATTTTTGGTGCGGAGAGGAATTTCTGATTCGCTTATTAAGAAGATATAAAGGCAATTAATTTACTAAGTAAATGGATCCTTCAATGTTTTGCTTTCTTTATATATAATTATATCCGATCCGTCGCTTTTTTTTTTTTTTTTGAGGTTTTTGTGATTTAACTGAGTTGAAGACGCCACGTCAGTTGTTTGTAAACATCGATTGCATTTCGATTTATTTTTTTTTCTCATTTTTTGTCCATGTTTTTTTTTCCCTTTTTTCTGCGTTATTTTTCTGGCATTATCAACAATTATAACTCAAGTAACGGCAACTCGATAATTCAAAATATTTGTCTTCATTTTATCCATGTTAATAGTGAGTCCCAAGCTAAAATAACCGTTTTTCAGTTATCTCATCATTTCAGGAGCCTGACTTTTACTTTTCTCATCTGTATACTTAGAATAATTTTTCTTTTAGAAAACAAAAATCCATGCAATTTGGTCGAAGAGAATACTATCGATGAAAGTCCAATATCATATTAGATTTCAATATAAAAACAATGGAACATTATTAGATTTTAATTGTGGGATTCAATAATGAAATAATTTTCATATTTGTGTAGATTACATAGGAAATTTCTAAAATAAAATTGTATATGTTGTACTAAAAATATTATACATACATGTATTATTTAATAAAAAGAATACAAGACATATTATCTCTTTTTTTTTCGCACTGCATCCAATCTCTTGAACCTGCATTCCAGAGTCTAAAAATTGTCTAATTGTTTTTAAATTTTTCTCCTGTTATTTTAATTGAAGGATATTTGAAATTATTTGTTCAAAAACTTAACGAGTCGTTCTGTCAAATAAATACAAGAAAGAAAGATATACTAAGATTTCAGCATTAAGTTTATGTACCGCTTTTTTGTACAAATGTTGGATTTTTCTATAATAAGACAGTAAAGTCTTTTCATTTTCACACAAATTGTGTGATTAATCATTAAATTAAAAGAACCAAAGACTGACATCCACTCCTACGTCCTACAAGATTCAAGTCATAGTGGTTTGTATGATTGGTGAGGCTAGATAACCTATGTGCAAGTATTTTTCCAAAGTGGCTTATGTTTTCTATTATCGTGATAACAGAAAAAAGGTTAGGAGAGATCACTTTTTCAACCGAAGTTTCTATTTCGAAGATGTCAAATTATTATGTTGCGTGTAAGAGTTAAATGCGGATTGTGTTTAAAAGAATTCTCTGCATATTGGCCCCCCACATCCCCATGACCCCATGCCCAACCCCAACAAAAAAAAAAGTAACTGTTACACATAGGCTTTTATCAAAATAGTTTTCCTGAGAAATTTTATTAGATTTTTTAGAATTATGTTGGGTCTAATATAATAACTCAGAAATTCTGATCAAATGAGATCAAATCCGCTGATTCTGATCAAAGAATTTCTAATCAAATGAAATCTTGGATGGGAAAAAAAAAAAGTGATTTTAATCAGAACAATTAAGAATTCTTGTAGCAAAAATGTTAAAAAAATGTAATCCCGTACGTACCGGTACTTAAAAAAGAAAAACGAGGGGAAAAAAATTTCATCTGTGATAATGTCATGCACATCAGCACATCTACTATAAATTTTTTGGAGTTCAAGTTTGCAGCTATTAAAGTTTCTTGTTTGTTTTTATACCAAGACGTCTGATTTGAAGTAGCACGTGCAGATGCAAGTTGATTTGCTGAAGTTATTTGGAGATTGATAGTTTTATTCACGCAAACATGTTAATTCAATTGACAATTTCATTTTAAACTGACGTTCTAGATCGAAAACTGCGCTCGAATTCTCAATCCAAACTCGAAAATAGCCGTCAAAAGTTCACAATTTTTGTATTTTTAATATTGAAGCGTGACTTGGAATGCTTGACATAAAATTTTTATTTTAACGGATTTTAATTAACCTATTAAATACTGGATTACAGGGAGATGGCGTTGTTATTGACTACTTATGCTGCACTTTACATTATAAAGTGCTTGTTCGATAAGAAATAAAAAAATTTTGTGGTGGGAATTGGGTTGAATGGATACTAAAAGGAATTGGAGTTAAAAGGTTAATTTCTTTGTAATAATTATTTTCTGAACTCTAATGCTACTACATTATGATGTCCTGTAAAATTTTTTATGCTCGGTATTTTCTTAGTCGTGCTTACGAGTTAAATTTTAGCCAAAATTGTTTAAGGCATGATTGACTAAAGATAGTAATTTTGACACGGAATATTGACTTTCGATCAGACCAAACGTGTGCATAAAATGAGTTGTTGTAATTTTCTTTCCTGTCCTTGAGTGGAAAAAATGCACCGACGCTATCTTCTACATTTATCATTAGTATTGCTTGTTATTTGGAATCAGTCCCTTTAAATGTATCACCAAAGAATGATGTTTTCGAGTGAGAAAGGAATAAAAAAATTAGGGGAGTAATGTTGAGAGGTACAATTGATGTCAAATTAATGTGACACATTTTGGCCAAACTCCCCTGCAATGACTTTAACATCAAAACTAAAAAGATTTGACGAATGATAAATCTATTTATAAAGTGTCTTATACGTCTTCCAAAAATGGCAAAGTATCTTTCACGTTCCCTCCTGTTATTGAAAGAAAAATTAGTCACTTTGCCAAGCATATTTTATGATTTTAATCAACAATCTTCAATAAAGCTCTTAAACATTCTTTGAAATTATCACAAGTAACCTAAATTTTTCATGACGTTTTAGACAAATGTATTTATTAATTTATATATTTATAAAATAATCATTTTATAATCGCTACTGGTGTTTGACAATTTCATTGACAGGTCAATATGTCATGAGATTGAATTATTTGCATCATACAAATATTTTGTTTGCTTTTTAGAAATATACACTATCAACGTAGTAAAAAAAGAATTATTTCCGAATCATGCATGCATTAAAAATCGTATCGCAAATTAAAAATCTCTCCGAATTATTTGAATTCCGCATTTTTTATACTACGGATAGAATTAGATATTTTAATTTCATCTCTATCTCTACTCCTTATAAATGCACGGACAGGGCGTAGCTAGGAATTCATATGAGCTGGGTTCGAAATTATTTGTTTTGTTGAAAACATATGTACGAGATAATGTGTAATATAAACAACAATTTTCAAATAAATAATTCTAAAATAATATAATATAAAAAAATTAAATATATCTATAATAACAATACAAAAATAAAAAATATATATCAATATACAAAATAATAATTCGAGACAATAAAAAAAAATAAAAATACAATAATTTTCTATGAATTTTTATTTTTTTGACAATTTTACATAATAGATTCATACAAGCATCTCCCATTATGTTATTAGTTTTATCTTAATTAATTTCATTGCAAAGGAAGAGAGGAGACTACTCATCGAGAACTATTATGATATGGGTCTCTATACAATTTTTCAATAGTTGTTATGTGATTTAAAGCAAACACAATATGTTGGGTCTTTTAATTTTTTGAGATGGGTCCATACTACATTCTGCATTTTTTTTTATTTACAAATTATTGTTATCTCTTGTCAATTTTTTTTTTTTTTTTTTGAGTTGGGTCCGAAATACACGTGGTTTTGCCACTGCGCACGGATCCAAAAGGTATTACACGCTAGATCTAGCGTGTATCCATCTATTTGTGCCATTTGATTGATTTGATTTGTGGTCAGATATCAATCGCTATACAAAACAATAATATGTTTTGGTTTTTTATCTAATACTGAAATAAATTGAGCAACATATTTACCTATATTGCTAGATTAAGTAACATATCATTATTTTTTAAAATGATTTTGTTTTCATATTTTGCTAGTAATTAAATTAATGCACGGTGTTTGAAAATTCAAAAGTTAGCATCCGGCGATTATCTTTTACCAATTAAAACTTTGACCTTTGCTGCGAGTAAAATTAATTAACAAGGCATTAAAAAGTACATTATATGTACAATTAGGTTGTGTTCACGCACGACATTAACATTCAACAAATGAGAAAAAGTTGAAGGGAAAAAGAAAAAAGGGATGATGACTGACGAGGTAGTAGCTACTCCAGTTAAGCACTTGTTTTAGTATTAATACAGGTAAGCAGACGTTGAAAACCACTAAACAAACATTGATTCTTTCAAAGTTACAAATTTTTATTTGAAATGTCGTTAAATACGATATCAGATTCGCTTCTGGCGCAATTTCCAGTTTATCAAAGAATATGGTTTTTTGCGGAATAATGTTTGGAAATTCTTTAAAGGATTCCATGCTTCGGAATTAATTCTATCTAACCTACTGCAGTTTTTAAAATACTATACCGGCATCTCTACCTGCCGAAATCCGGCATTTTCCGATATTTTTCAGTATTTTGTCTCCTTTTTTTACGAGACCCTACTGTTTCGACCTCTGTTCCAGTTTTCAATATTACCAGAATTTTCTAGTACAAGATAGAGGTATTAAAAACACACCTACTATACAATTCTAAAAAAAAATTCAGTGTGATTATTCACCCCATTAATTTTTTTTCTCGCCATCTGATTTTTCCAAAACAAACTCACAATACTTCAGAATTACAAAATGATCAACATGCTTGTCGTTTGACACCAAAACTAGCATGAGATGCCTCCTTGTAGAACACCTACAACTTCTATAATGACTGTAAATGAAATGACCCCCTTTTTCGCTACATTTCTCCTCAATGGATACTTCTTGTGTGGTGATTTCTAGGTCAACTTGATACAACCAAAGCTCACAAATTTTAAAAAATGAAACAATGGAATAAAACTGTTAGCATAACCGTGACTCCAAATTTCTAACTACTTGCATGTGTATTGACTTCTACATAGCACATCATAAGGAACTGCTAATTGCTGTTCGAGAATTTTATTGTCTAATAATATCAGAAAATGCATTACTTATAATTATTATTATTATTATTATTATTATTATTATTATTATTATTATTATTATTATTTTGTAAAGAGGCGTATATTTGGGACATAGAGAAGCCAGCCATGACATTTGGTGCTAAAAATATTATATCAATTCGTATATGTGAGGGTTTAGACTTCGTTCTTATTCTTTTTCAAAAATAATAATAATAATTATATGTTTTTGTAAAGCTAGTGGACTAGTGGCGAAATGGTAAAAAAGGAAAATTGAGGTTCTTTGGAAAAGTTTATATTTTACAGGCAATTATTATTATGATCGCAAGATATCAGATTCTGAGAATAAAAAACGCTAATCTATATATTTTTCCCAACCGAAGGTCAACACATTAAGAAATGTGTGGAATTAATTAAAAATAAAGTTTGGGGGCTGAATTAAAAACGGAGATAATTCAAACTGTTGTTGTACAACTATGCAAACTTTCTCCCAAAAATATCGCAAGATTAGATTAAAAATATTTGCATTATTATTGCTTTAAATCGACGCTAGAATACAACTTTAGACAAGACAAACAATCTGACAATGTAATCGGAGACATGTACATAAAAGACGCCACAGTATAATCCAAGAGAGATACTTCTAATCACATTGTACGAAGAAAGAGATGTTTCGTCCAAAAAAATATTATAAAAATAATACTAAAATAACAATCTCGTTTGGGAGGTCTACTAGAAATGGAAAACACTTAAATTAAGCTTCTTTTCATTTCATTTTTTTTTCTCTTTGATGTCTTATTTGTGTTTTTTATTTACTGTAATTATCTTTTCTAGTAAAGAAAATTTTACAAAACTTTTGAACCCTCTCTACCTTCAAACTTTCGTTCTGTTTAATACATAAAAAAATGGAACATGACCCAATTTCATTTCTCCAATAAAAAAAATAATCACCTCATAAAAAAAAAAACTCCGAAGGTTAAAAAGTGAAAAAGAAATGAATTTAAGGGTGATTTGGTGAGACGTGAGTGGCGTCTGACAACCTGACAAGGTTTGAAGAGCATCTTGGACCATTCCTGGTTTTGTGGGTTAGGTGCTCCAATCCGTGGCCGTGGGCCTATACCTCAGTACCCCACTAAAAATAAACGATAATAAAGTCCCTATCTACGTACCGTTTCATTTTCGTACCGGTCTCAATCCGTCGCATAGTTTCCCTTGTTGGGGCCCATGTCAGCACAAGAGTCAAGAGGTGAGGTAGGTTGTATTTACCAAAATATTATTCTAGAAAGTTTTTTTACCAGGTGCATTGAATGGAGGCTAAGCTTTCTCTTTGAAGCTCCCTTCGCATGGAGCGACTTTGTTTCTTTAATTAGGCAAATTGAATACAATGATAACTGATATGTATATTTGTAGGAAAAATCCTTTGGTTGCATAAAGCCCATCATCAAATTGCCGTACGTAAAAAATAAAATAAAAATAAAAATTGAAGTAGGCTCTTTATTTCTGTTACTGTCAAATTATTTCCTTTTTAATTTTACTTGACAAAATTCATTACGGTCAATGTCATTGGGTGATAAAAAAAAAATTAAAAACCATTGTGTAATAAGTCTTTTGCTTCATTCATTTCTATCGAGAAAGTTAGGGTCGCGGGCACAACTCCATTATAAATTGTCCAACTAAAATCACTTAAATGCTTCTGAATTACCTCTCTCGTGATAAAAGGGGGAAAAAGATACAAAACTTATCGCCAACTGCCTTTGGTCAATGATTCTCAACAAATTAATGATAATTTTATGATTTAAAAAATAATAATTGTAAATTAATGAAGGATGTATTGGATTTGAAACTTGCTACGTGAAAGAACGAAATGGGCTTTAATGATTTTCTTTTTTATATTATAGAGATATGGTTCTTATGAAGTCAATCATTGTTATTTGATGTTAGAGTTAGGTTAGTGGGAATCTTGTTTCACTAGTTTATGGTAACTCAATCGTACTTAATCATAAAAAAATTTCAATATCGGATCTGAGATGACAAATTTTATTATCCGGCATCATTCTACATTATAAGCGACGCAGGTGAATCCAGAAAAAAAAAAAAAAAAACCAATAAAACCAATAAAACCATATTTATTGCTTTAAGACATTTTAATTTACAACTTCATTTGATCTAGTAGCATATAAATAAATCTGAGTTAAAAACTTTTAACGATAAGCAATATGCACTGTCAAGCAAGTTTTTTTTTTTTTGTATTTTTTGGAATTTAACTTTTCCATTCATTCCTTAAAGTCAACTGCAAATTTATAATTGGCGGTTAATTATTTATTTTTAACTAATGATTCTGTCCTTTTCAAGCAAATCATGGTCCATTATGGCTATGATTTCAAATGAGTGTTTTTTTCCCGCGGAATTTCTATAGAATTTTCATGTTATCTGAAAACTTTCTAATGTGAATAAATGAATATGATTTCATTAGATCGAAATTTCTACGTTATTAGATCCAACGGAATTCTGAAAAAAAAAAATCAATTCTTAAATCAAATAAAATCTCATGTGTAGACCATTTCGGTTAAAGCACACGTGATTATAATGTCTTAGAAAAAAATATATATTGGATGGTACTTAAAAAAACTTGCCTGCAAAATCAAGACCAAATAAAGTCATGGTATTTTCGGGAATAAAGAGAGAAAAAAAAATTGCAAGTTACGAAACGGCCACAAAAACAATATCCCGAGAAGATCTAACCTAAACTCAGAAAATGTGATTATGTAATGTAAACTTCTTAAGTTGGTTCACCAACCAGTACCTTTATTAAACCTCGCTACTTTTATTGCCCATTTTAGATGCATCCAAGTGCATGATTACAAACTTATACCCCGATTAGATGACATTTTATTATTTTAAGGCGACAAATATTACTTCCTCTTTACTTCTTTTCATTTGCGAATTGCACTGTGCATGTTTCATTTTCGGTATCTAACCTAATCTAATGGAAAGATAAGGTTGCGTGTCTAAAAAGTAAGATCTCGTCTGATTTTGGTCATGCTACGAGAATAAATGCAGTGGTCTCCCTCTCCCTTCGCCTTTATTAACAAACAAGAAGATGTACTTGGTACAGCTTTGGAGCTCTCCAGCATTCTCGCCTCACAGGTAAGTAGGTAACCGTCCGATCATTTAAGGATTCGTGCGCTTCAGGATTAATCAAATGCTTCAGATTTCGCCATTTCGGCGTTCTCTTTGTAATTGTTTCTGTTTATGTAAAAGTACTTCTTTTTGTGAAGCGGGTCATTGAGCATGAGTTAACAAGTCTTAGAAGATGGCTGTTCGTACAAGGAAACACTTCCCGCGTATTAAAAGAACATATGTACTTCTCTTCTCGACGTTCTATTCCTACCAACATAGTGGGCCAACACCACGCCGCGTCTAGGCACCAGTAAACACCACTCACGCGCTAGCGCGTGGCACGAAAGGAAGAAAGTCGTTCTGTTTTCTGCGACGCTTCCTAGTAGAGAATTTGTGTTGCTAGTTGCCTACAACATTTTTTCTCGAGTTTCAACTTGCGGACCTTTGTATCTCTCCTCATTCCGCACTGGAGTTTGAACTCCAGTTCTGGGCCTCTGGGGAACCGAGTTAAACATCAATACTACGCATCTCCGAATGTACACCAAAAATGTTTTAGTCTGTTTATCTCCTCGTCTCGAGTTTTATTAGATTTTATTTTTATCAGACTATAAGCAAAATGTTTATTTTCTCTTTGAAAATAACTAATGTACAATCGTAATGTGTACAAAATACCGAGCACAACTTTTTACATCTAAAATTTCCGTGCTATCTATCAACTTCAATATGTAATAGTTTGCTTCACTATTTAAGAATAGTCGGATGTGTTGCAACGTATTATGTTAAAAGAACCAAGCTTGAAAAAATCCAACTTTTTTATACGATAAATTTATTTATAATTCGTACCTACTTTTCCGGTAAAAAGAAAAGTAGGTAATGGAGGAAAGTGTCCCACTTTTGGGCGGCTTCAAAACATACCTAATTTGTATTCTGTTTTATTATTTTCTTACCTCTTCTCCAAATCCAGACGCGATAACAGTATAACACGCATCACTTTCAAGTTTCAAGTTTCATCCGAATAAAAATGGATTAAGACATTACGACACAAGCAAATTAGAAACGCCCTCTATCGGAGGCCCTATTTTGTTGATACAGTATTTTTGGGCCACTATAATCCTAAGATGGGCCTAATTTACTATTAGAAAATTATTAAAAAGAAGTTTTTGATACCCTAATGTTAATGAATACTTTTCGTGATCGGACTGAATTTTTATTGTGAACTATGGTGCATAGAGGGTTCCGCGCACTGTGATTGTTTTGATTGGTGATTTTATAAATTAACCAATTCAATCTATATATATAGTGAAATCTCATAGCAAACAAAATTTTACATTTCCTTAATTTTTTTATTATTTTTTTTCGAAATTTTTTAAAGCATGTCATTTTTTGCTACAAAATTAGTGGTACAGTATTCCAAAAATGACAAAATTTTAAAAAATTTAGAAAAAATAGTAAAAATCTTTTACAAATGTAAAGTTTTGTTTCCTATGAGATTTCAGTATATAGATCGGATTTGTTAATTTAGATTTATCAATTTGTAAAATCGCCGATCAAAATGAATCACGGTGCACGGAACTCTCTATGCATCATGGTTCAAAATAGAAATTCTCTAATTCATTTACCTCCACTTCATTATTATTTAGAGGAACGAAAAAATATATCTTGAAGATTAAATGAGGTAAAGTCTTTTCATTTTTTCTTTCTACATTGTATGCATGTACGTTCTAAATTATATCCTACTAATGAGACACCTCGTATATGCCCTCATGTGTAAATTATATCCTACTAATGAGACACCTCATATCTCCCCTCATGAACAGTGCATCTTTTCATTCTCGCATATAATTATTTGAGGCATTGGATTGGGATCATGTGATGGGGTTTATGGGGTTCCAATATATATAAAACTTCCTGTAACTCATACATAACAATTACGGATCGTCAGAGATCTTATATCATATGAATGTATTTGTGGCGTTCCATGTTATGTTTCGTGGGGTGGTTTCTTTGCTCTTTGCATCTTGGGGGTCACAAAGAATAGGGTGCAGTTATGATAAGCTTTGCTCAGTGGACCCCATTGAATAAAAATCAATGGTAATATAATATTACCATGAAGCTCCATATATGCTTCATTTGTATATTATATTCTTATTTCTTTATGTATAATATAATATTTTTAATAGTTAATATCTAAATTGTATTTTAAATCATAAAAAATCTTAAATATAGATTATTGTGATAAAATGACGTCAAATGAATTGAGTATACCTTAAAATACCCAACCGATGTTTTAAATAAGCTTTATTTGCACATTATATGAATATTTCTTTGTGTATAACACAATATTTTGAATAAGTAAGATTTGAACTATATTCTCGACCATATAAAGATCTCAGGATATAGATCATTATGATCAAATGACGTTGAATTAATCGCGAATCGCATTAAATGCCGGACTGAACCAAATTAGCTTAATCTGTAAATTATATGCATATTTATTGTCGTGTAGCGCAATATTTTTAATGAGAAAGTGCTAAATTATATTCTAGACCTTATATAAAGTATATAAATATAGATTATTGTGACCAATTAGTGTCGAATTAATCAAGAATAGCTTAAATTGCTCAAGTGAATCTATAAATAAACTTCATTTACATATTATGCATATTTATTCCAGTATAATGCAATATTTTTAATAAGTTGGGTTTGAATTATATCCTAGACCATGTGAATTGCTTAAATATTAATTTGTGTGATTAAATGACGTCGAATGAACCAAGAACCCCATAAAATGGTCAACTGCAGCTACAGATATGATCCATTTAAACATTATATTCGTATTTTTATAAATATAATTCAATATTTTGAATAAGTATGATCAAATAACATTCTAGACCATATAAAGAGTTTAAATATAGATTATTGTGATCAAATGATGTCTAAGGAAACATGAATAGTTAAAAATACTCGATTGATGCTCTAAATAAGCTTCATTTAGGCACCATATGAATATTTTCATGTATAACGCAATATTTTGAGTAAATTACATCTGAATTACTGCTCTATTACCGATGAACTCTCAGCAACTACTAAAAGGAACTAACTCCTAATAAAAGGAGGGAAATCGCCCCTTTCTTCAATCCTATATGCCAAAATATAGCGTATTGTGATCAAATTGCGTCAGATGAATCAAGAATCGCATCAAGTACTCAATTCAAACTAACAAATAAGTTTCTCTTGCACGTTAATGCATATTTCCTTACGTTTAATGCAATATCTGAATAAATAAGATTTGAATTTTTTTTCTGAACCATACAAAAAACTTAAATATAAATTACTGTGGTCAATTGACGTCAAATGAATTAAGAATTGCATAAATTCCTCAACTGAAGCTCCGGTAAGCTTCATTAGCACATTATATGCATATTTCTTTATGTATAGTGCAATATTTTTAATAAGTACAATATGAATTTCATTTTAGACCATATAAGGACCTTTAAATATGGATTATTGTGATAAATTGACATCGACTGAATCAAGTACTTATAGCTTAAAAATACTCAACTGATTTTTTAAATAAATTTTATTTTCACGTTATATTAATATTTCCTTATGTATAACACAATATTTTGAATAAGTAAGATCTGAATTTCATTATAGACCATATAAATAGCTAAACATAGATTATTGTGATTGAATGATGCTAATGAATCATGAATTGCTTTAAATGCAGAACTGAAACTCCAAATAAGACTCAGTTGCACATTATATGCCTATTCTTAATGTGCGACGTAATATTTTGAATAAGTAATTCTGAATTATGTTCTAGGCCATATAAAGTACTTAAAATAAATTATTATGATCAAATGACGTCGAATGAATCAAGTATTGCTTAAAATGCTCGACTGAAGGTGCAAATCAGCTTCATTTGAACATTATATGCTTATCAATTGATGTATAATGCAATATTTTGAATATGTATGTTCAAAATTATTTTCTAGACTACATAAAGAGCTTAACTAGAGATCTTGCAATCAAATGACGTCTAATGAATCTTGAATAGCTTAAAGTACTCAATTGATGATCTAAATAAGCTTCATCTGTGCATTATATGAATACTTCTTCTTGTATAATGCGATACTTTGACTAAATTAGATCTGAATTATATTCTAGACCATATATCCTCTTAAATATTATTACCAATTGACATCGATTGAATCAAGAATTGCTTGAAATACTCAATTGAATCTCCATGTAAGCTTCATTTGCATATTATAGGCTTATTTCTTTATGTATAAGGCAATATTATAGATAAGATCTAAATTGTATTTTAGATCATATAAAGAGGTTAAATATAGATTATTATGATAAATTGATGTCAAGTGAATCAAGTATAGCTTAAAAATACTCAACTGATGTTTTAAATAAGCTTTATTTGCACATTGTATGAATATTTCTTTGTGTTAACACAATATTTTGAATAAATAAGACATAAATTATATTCTAGACCATATAAAGAGCTCAAAATTATAGATTATCATGACCAAGTGACGTCTAATTAATTGTGAATCATTTTAAATGTCGGATGAAAGCTCTAAATTAGCTTCATCTGTACGTTATATGCATATTTCTTGTTGCCTAACGCAATATTTTGAATTAGAATGTTCTGAATTATATTCTAGACCATTTAAAGTGGTTAAATACAAATTATTGTGATCAATTGACATCAAATAAATCAAGAATAGCTTAAATTGCTCAAATGAAGCTCCAAATAAACTTCATTTACACAATATATTCATATTTATTTGTGTATAATGCGATATTTTGAGTAAGTTGGATTTGAATTATATTCTAGACCATGTAAATTGCTTTAAACATAAATTCTTACAATCAAATGATGTCAGATGATCCCAAAACCCCATAAAATGGTCAACTGAAGCTTCAAATATGCTTCATTTGCACATTTTATACATATTTTTATGTATATAACTCAACATTTTTGAATAAGTATGATAAAAATAAAATTCTAAAACATATAAAGAGCTTAAATATAGATTATTACGATCAAATGACGTCTAATGAATCATGAATAACTTAAAATACTCAAATTATGCTTTGAATAAGCTTCATTTACGCACTATATAAATATTCTTCATGTACAAGGCAGTACTTTGTGTAAATTACATCTAAATTATATATTAGACTATAAAATGTGCAAAAATATAGATTATTGTGATCAAATTACGTCAGATGAATCAAGAATCGCATAAAATGCTCAACTTATGCTCCAAATAAATTTCCTTTGCACGTTAAATGCATATTTTTTAAGTTAATGTAATATTTTGAATAAGTAAGATCTGAATTATATTTTGTACGATACAAAAAGAGTAAATTTTGATTATTGTTATTAATTGACGTTAAATGAATCCAGAATCGTATAAAATGCTCAACTGAAACTCCAAAGAAGCTTCATTAGCACATTATGAATATTTCTTTATGTATACTGCAATATTAAGTACGATATGAATTTCATTCTAGACCAAAGCAGGACCTTAAATAAAGATTGTTGTGATAAATTAATGTCGAATGAAATTCAGTTGAGTATTATACATTATTTAAAAAATCAGCTGAGTATTTGAAGCTATACTTGATTCAGTCGACGTCAATATATCATAGTAATCTCTATTTAATGTCCTTGTATGGTTTAGAATGAAATTCATACCGTACATATTAAATATTGCAAGATACATAAAGAAATATGCATATAATGTGCTAATGAAGCTTGGAGGGAGCTTCAGTTGAGCATTTTATGTGATTCTTGATTTATTTTGATGTCAATTGACCACAATAGTCTATTTTTAAGTTTTTTGCATGGTCTAGAAAATAATTCAGATCTTACTTATTCCAAATATTGCATTAAACTTAAAGAAATAGCACTTAACGTGCAAAAAGGGAAACTTATTTGAAGTTTTAGTCGAGCATTTTATATTTAAGACCTTTATATGGTCAGAATGTCATTTACTCAAAATGTTGCATTATAAATGAAAAAAAAAAAAAATCATACAGTGCCCAAATGAAGATTATTTAGAGCATCAATTGAGTATTTTAAGCTATTCATGTTTTATTAGACGTTATTTGATCATAATAATCTATATTTAAGCTCTTTATTTGGTATAAAATGTTATTTTGATCATACTTAATTCAAAAATTGAGTTATGCTTATTAAAACATGAATATTATACTTATAAAAACATGCGTATTATGGGGTTCTTAGTTCATCCGACATCATTTAATCATAAGAATCAAAATTTAAGCAATTTACATGGCCTGAAATATAATTCAAATCTAACTTAGTCAAAATATTGCATTATACACGAACAAATATGCATGTAATATGTAAATAAAGTTTATTCAGAGCTTTACTTGGAGCAATTTAAGCTATTCTTGATTCATTCTACGCCAATTGATAACAATTATCTATTATCTATATTTAAATACTTTATATGGTCTAGAATATAATTCAATACTTTCTTACTCAAAAATATTGCGTTACACAACAAGAAATATGCATCTAACGTACAGAAGAAGCTAATTTAGAGCTTCAGTCCCGCATTTAAAGAGATTCACGATTAATTAGGCTTCATTTGGTCACAATAATCTATATATTTGATCTCTTTATATGGTCTACAATGCAATCAGATCTTTCTTATTCAAAATATTGTGTTACACGCAGAGAAATATTCATCTAATGTGTAAATAAAACTTATTTATAACATCAGTTGAGTATTTTAAGCTATACTAGATTCATTCAACATCAATTTATTTTATCATAGTAATCTACATCTATGCTCTTTGTATGATCTAAAATACATTTCAGATCTTCTATAATAAAAATATTGCATTATACATACAGAAATAAGCCTAGAATTCAGTTGAGTATCTCAAGCGATTCTTGATTCATTCGACGTCAATTAATAATATGTGGTCTAGAATTCAGATCGAATGTAGTCAAAACATTGCATTATATAAGAAGAAATATTCATACAATGTACAAATTAAGCTTAATTAGAGCATCAATTGAGTACTTTAAAGTATTCAAGATTCATTAGACATCATTTGGTCACAATATTCAAAATATTGCATTATACATCAAATGATATGCATATAATGTGCAAATGAAGCTTATTTGCAGCTTTAGTTGAGAATTCTAAGCAATTCTTGAGTCATTCAACGTCATTTGATCACAATAATCTATGTTTAAGCACTTTATATTGTCTAGAACATAATTCAGAATTACGTATTCAAAATATTACGTTGTACATTATGAAATAAGCATTTAATGTGCAACTGAAGCTTATTTGGAGCTTCAGTTCTGCATTTAAAGCAATTCATGAATACATCATGCAATCAAAATAAACTATATTTTAGATATTTATATGCTCTATAATATAATGCAGACCTTACTTATTCAAAATATCGTGTTATATACTAAGAAATATTCATATAATGTTAATAATGCTTATTTAAGAACATCGGTTGAGTTTTTTAAGCTATACTTGATTCATTCGACATCAATTTACCATAATAATCTATATGTAAGCTCTTTGAATGTTCTAAAATACAATTCAGATCTTATCTATTAAAAATATTGCATTATACATACAGAAATAAGTCTATAATAATCAAACGAGGATTACATGGAGATTCTTGATCCATTCGACGTCAATTAGTAATAATATTTAAGAGCTTATAAGGTTTAGAATATAATTCAGATCCATTTTAGTCAAAATATTGCGTTATACGAGAAAAAAAATATTCATATAATGCATAAATGAAGCATATCTAGAGCATCAATCGAGTACTTTAAGCTATTCAAGATTCATTAGACATCTTTTGATCAATTAAGCTCTTTGTAAATGGTCTAGAAAATAATTTTAAACATAAATATTCAAAATATTCATTATACATCAATTGATATGCATATAATGTGCAAAAGAAGCTTATTTTCACGTTCAGTTGAGCATTTTAAGCAATACTTGATTGATTCAATGTCATTTGATCACAATAATCTATGTTTAAGAACTTTACATTGTCTAGAACATAATTAAGCATTACTTATTCAAAATATTCCGTTGTACATTATGAAATAAGCATTTAATGTACAACTGAAGCTTATTTGGAGCTTCAGTTATGCATTTAAAGCAATTCATGATTCTTAGACATCATTCGTTCATAATAATCTATATTTGAGCTATCTATATGGGCTATGTTTGGAATCAGGTGTGAACAAGTGTGAACCAGAACAAGGGGTGAACAGCACGAACCCAGAGGCAGTTCTTGTTCGCAATTCTTGTTCCCCGAAATACATGGAATTGGGAACTAGGTCATGAACAAGGATTAGTTCTTGTTCGCCATTTGTTTGGTACGCCCGAACAGATGTTGTTCGCGAACAAGCAGTTCGCATACCCTCCCAAACATAGCCATGGTCTATAATATAATCCATATCTTACTTATTCAAAATAATGTGTTATATGTAATAAAATATTTATATAATGCGAAAATAAAGCTTATTTAAAAATCAGTTGATTATTTTAAGCTTTACTTGATTCAGTCAACGTCAACTTCTCACAATAATCTATATTTAAGGTCTCTATGTTGTCTGGAATTAAATTCATATCGTACTTACTAAAAATATTGCACTATAAATAAAGACATATGCATATAATATGTTAATGAAGCCTACCGAGAGCTTCAGTTGAGCATTTTATGCAATTCTTGATTCATTTGACGTCATTTGACCGCCATAATCTATATTTAAGTTTCTTGTATTGTCCAGGAAATAATTCAGATCTTACTTATTCAAAATATTGCATTAAACTTAAAGAAATATGCATTTAATGTGCAAGGGAAACTTATTTGATGTTTCAGCTGAGTATTTTATGTGATTCTTGATTCATCCGCATAATCTGATCACAATAAGCTATATTTGGGCCCGTTAAATGTTCTAGTATATAATTCAGATGTAATTTACTCACAATATTGCATTACACATGAAGAAAAATTCATATATTGCGTAAATTAAGCTTATTTAGAGCATCAATTGAGTATTTTAGTTATTCTTTATTCATTAGACGTCATTTGATCACAATAATCTCTATTTAAGCTGTCTATATGGTCTAGAATATTATTTAGGTCGTACTTATTAAAAATTTTTTAGTTATATACATAAAAATATGCATATAATGTTCAAATGGAGCATATTTGTGGTTTCAGTTGACCATTTTATGCAGTTCTTTGTTCATCTGATGTCATTTAATCGTAAGAATCTAGATTTAAGCAATTTACATGGTCTAGAACACAATTCAAATCCATCTGGCTTTATATGGAGCTGTCTATATGGCTTCATTAATTCTTTGTTCATACACGAATAAATATGAATATAATTTGTAAATGAACTTTATATGGAGCATCACTTGAGCAATTTAAGATATTCTTGATTCATTCAACGTCAATTGATCATTCAGATCTTTCTTATTCAAAATATTGCGTGACACAACAAGAAATAGTGAAATACACATATAATGTACAGATGAAGCTAATTTAGAGCTTTAGTCCTGCACTTAATGAGATTCACGATTAATTAGTCGTCATTTGGTCACAATAATCTATATTTGTGCTTTTTATATGCTCTAGAATATAATTCAGATCTGGCTTATCCGAAATGTTTTGTTATACACAAAAAATATTCATATACTGTGCAAATAAAGCTTATTTAAACCATCAGTTGAGTATTTTAAGCTATACTTGTTTAATTCGACGTCAATTTATTATTATAATCTGTATTTACGCTCTTTGTATGATCTAAAATACAATTCAAATCTTATCAATTAAAATAATTGTGTTATACATAAAGAAATAAGCCTATAAGATGCTAATAAAGCTTACATGATCATTTGAGTATTTCAAACGATTCTTCATTAATTAGACGTCAATTGGTAATATTTAAGAGGTGGTCTACAATATAATTCAGATCGAATGTAGTCAAAATATTGCGTTATTATACAAGAAGAAATATTCATATAATACACAAACGAAGCTTATTTAGAGCATTAATTGAGTACTCTTACCTATTTAAGATTCATTAAACGCCATGTGATCATAATATTCTTTAGTTAAGCTCTTTATATGTTCTAGAAAATTATTTTCGACGTACATATTAAAAATATTGCATTATGCATCAATTGGTATGTATATAATGTGCAAATGAAGCTTATTTGCAGCTTTTGTTGAGCATTTTATGAAATAATTGATTCATTCAACGTCATTTGTTCACAATAATCTATGTTTAAGCACGTTATATTGTCTAGAACATAATTCAGAATCGCTTATTCAAGATATTGTATTGCACATTAAGAAATAAGCATATATGCACAACTTAAGCTTATTTGACGCTTCATATGCATTTAAAGTGGTTTATGATTCATTAGACATTATTCAATCACAATAATCTATATTTGAGCTATTTATATAGTCTATAATATAATTCAGATTTTAATTATTCAAAATATTGTGGTATACGTAAAGAAATATTCATATAATGCCTGTGTGATGCTTATTTATAGAGCATCAATAGAGTATTTTAAGCTATTCATGTTTCATTAGACGTCATTTGATTGCAATAATCTATATTTGAGCTCTTTATATGGTCTACAATGTTATTTTGATCATAGTTATACATATAAAAATATGCATATAATGTATAAATGGAGCATATTTGTAGCTTCAGTTGACCATTTTATGGGGTTCTTGGTTCAACCGACATCATTTAATCACAAGAATCGATATTTAAGCAATTTAAATAGTCTAGAACATAATTCAAATCCAACTTATTCAAAATGTTGCATTATACGCGAACAAATATGCTTGTAATATGTAAATAAAGATTTTTAGAGTTTCACTTGAGCAATTTAAGCTATTCTTGATTCAATCGACGGCAATTGATAACAATTATCTATATTTAAGTATTTTATATGGTCTAGATTTTAATTCAGTACTTTCTTACTCTTAATATAGGGTTACACAACAAGAAATATGTATATAACGTACAGATGAAGCTAATTTAGAGCTTCAGTCCTTCATTTAAAGAGATTCAATATTAATCTGTCGCCATTAGGTCACAATAATCTAATTTGAGCTCTTTATATGGTCTAGAATGTAACTCAAATCTTACTTATTCAAAATATTGTGTTATATACAAAGAAATATTCATATAATGTGCAAATAAAACTTATTTAAATCACCAATTGAATATTTTAAGCTATACTTGATTCATTCGACATCAATTTATTTTATCATAATAATCTATATTTAAGCTCTTTGTTTGATCTAAAATACATTTTAGATCTTCTCTAATAAATAAATTCCATTATACATACATAAATAAGCCTATAATATGCAAATGAATCTTACATGGAAATTCAATTGAGTATCTCAAGCAATTCTTGCTTCATTCGAGGTTAATTGATAATAATAGTTAAGATTATGATCTAGAATATAACTAAAATCGAATGTAGTCAAAACATTGCGTTATATAAGAAGAAACATTCTTATAATGGCACAAATTAAGCTTGTTGAGGGTATCAATTGAGTACTTTAAGCTATTCAAGATTCATTAGACGTCATTTCATCACAACAATCTTTAGTTAAGCTCTTTATATAGTCTAGAAAATAATTTTGAACATAGATATTCAAAATATTTCATTATACATCATCAATTGATAATTTGATATGCATATAATGTGCCAATGAAGCTTATTTACAGCATTAGTTGAGCATATTAAGCAATACTTGATTTATTCAACATCATTTGTTCGCAATAATCTATGTTTAAGCACTTTATATTGTCTAGAACATAATTCAGAATTACTTATTCAAAATATTGCGTCGCACATTAAGAAATAAGCATATAATGTGCAACTGAAGCTTATTTGGAGCTTCAATTCTGCATTTAAAGCGTTTCAAGATTCATTAGACATCATTCGTTCGCAATAATCTATATTTGAGTTATTTATATGGTCTATACACAAAGAAATATTGCGTTATACACAAAGAAATATTCATATTATGTGCAAATAAAGCTTACTTAAAATATCAGTTGTGTATTTTAAGCTATAGTTGATTAATTCGACATCAATTTACCATAATAATCTATATTTAAACTCTTTAAATGATCTAAAATACAATTCAGGTCTTATCTATTAAAAATATTGCATTATACATACAGCAATAAGTCTATAATATTCAAATGAAGCTTACATGGAGATGCAGTTGAGTATTTCAAGCGATTTTGATTCATTCGACATCATTTCATCACATAATCTTTAATTAAGCTTTTTTTATAGGCTAGAAAATAATTTTGAACATAAATATTCAAAATATTGCATTATACAACAATTGATATGCACATAATGTGCAAATGAAGCTTATTTGCACCTTCAGTTGAGTATTTTTAAGCAATACTTGATTCATTCAATGTCATTTGATCATAATAATCTATATTTAAGCATTTTATATGGTCTATAACATAATTCAGAATTACTTTCAAAATATTGCGTCGCACAATAAGAAATAAGCATATAATGTGCAACTGAAGTTTATTTGGAGCTTTAATTCTGCATTTAAAGTGATTCATGAATCATTAGATACCATTCGTTCACAATAATCTATATTTGAGTTAGGTCTATAATATAATTCAGAGCTTACTTATTCAAAATATTGTGTTATACGTAAAAAATATTCATATGATTATTTAAAAAACCAGTTGCGTATTTTAAGCTTTACTTGATTCAGTCGACACCAACTTCTCACAATAATCTTTATTTAAGGTCATTATGTGGTCTGGAAATAAATTCAGATGGTGCTTACTAAAAATATTGCATTATACATAAAGAAATATGCATATAATGTGCCAACGAAGCTTCCAGTTTAGCATTTTAGTTTTTTGTATTGTCTAGGAAATAATTCAGATCTTACTTATTCAAAATATTGCATTAAACTTAGAAATACGCATTTAACGTGCAAGGGGAACTTATTTGAATTTTCAGTTGAGCATTTTATGCGATTCTTGATTCATCCGACGTAATTTGACCACAATAAGCTATATTTAAGCCTTTTATATGGTCTACTATATACTTCAGATGTAATTTTCTCAAAATATTGTGTTATATATAAAAAAAAATTCATATAGTGCTTAAATGAAGCTTATTTAGAGCATCAATCAAGTATTTAAGTTATTCATATTTAGGATCGGTATATGATCTAGAAAATTATTTTGATCATACATATTAAAAAATATTGAGTCATATACATAAAATTATGCATATATAATGTTCAAAATTAGCATATTTGTAGCTTCAGTAGACCCTTTTTTGCGGTTCTTGGTTCATCCAACATCATTTAATTGTAAGAATCTATATTTTAACAATTTACATGGTCTAGAATATAATTCAAATCAATCTTATTGCACTATACACGAATAAATATGAAATAATGTGTTAATGAAGTTTATTTTAAGCTTCACTTGAACAATTTAAGTATTCTTGATTCATTTGATATCAATTGATCATTATAATCTATATTTAAGTACTTAAATGATCTATAATATAATTCAGAAGTTTCTTATTCAGAATATTGCCTTACACAACAAGAAATATGCATATAATGTACAGATGAAGCTAATTGAGAGCTTCAGTCCTGCATTTAAAGAGATTAAGAGATTCACAATTAATTAGGTGTCATTTGGTCACAATAATCTATAAGAGCTCGTTTATGGTCTAGAATATAACTCAGATCTTATTATTCAAAATATTGTGTAATACACAATGAAATATTAATATAATGTGCAAATAAAACTTATTTAAAACATCAGTTGAGTATTTCAAGCTATACTTGATTCATTCAACATCAATTTACCATAATAATCTATATTTAAGTTCTTTGAATGATCTAAAATACTGATCTTATCTTTATAAAAGTATTGCATTATACATACAGAAATAAGCCTGTAATATACAAATGAAGCTTACTTAGAGATTCAGTTGAGTATTCCAAGCGATTCTTGATTCATTCGACGTCAATTAGTAATGATATTTAAGAGATTATAAGGTCTAGAATATAATTCAGATCCAATTTAGTCAAAATATTGCGTTATACAAGAAGAAATATTCGTATAATGCACAAATGAAGCTTATTTAGAGCATCAATTGAGTACTTTAACCTATTCAAGATTCATTAGATGTCATTTGATCAAAATATTCTTTAGTTAATCTCTTTATATGGTCTAGAAAATAATTTTGAACATAAATATTCAATATATTGCATTATACATCAATTGATGTGCATATAATGTGCAAATGAAGCTTATTTGCACCTTTAGTTGAGCATTGTAAGCAATAATTGACTCATGCAATGTCATTTTATCATAATAATCAATGATAAAGCACTTTATATGGTCTAAAGCATAATTCAGAATCATTTATTCAAAATATTATTGCGTTGCGCATTAAGAAAGAAGCATAAAATGTGCAACTTAAGCTTATTTGGAGCTTCATTAGACATCATTAGACATCATAATGTGCAAATGAAGCATAAAATGTGCATTTAAAGTGGTTTATGATTCATTAGACATCATTCAATCACAATAATCTATATTTGAGCTCATTTTATCACAATATTTTTTATTTAATCAGTTTATATGGTCAATTTTATAATTCAGATCAAATTATTCAAAATATTATGTTATACGTGAAGAAATATTCATATAGTGCCTGAATGATGCTTATTTAGAGCATAAATCGAGTATTTTAAGCTATTCATATTTCATTAGACGTCATTTGATCACAATTATCTATATTTGAGTTTTTATACGGTCCAGAATGTAATTTTGATCGTACTTATTCAAAATATTGAGTTATACATATAAAAATATGCATATAATGTATAAATGGAACATATTTGTAGCTTCAGTTGACCATTTTATGTGTTTTTTGGTTCATCCGACGTCATTTAATCACACAAATCATATTTAAGCAATTTAAATGGTCTAGAATATATTTCAAAACCAAAGTATTTAAAATGTTGTATTATACACGAACAAATATGCATGTAATATGTAAATAAAGTTTATTTAGATATTCACTTGAGCAATTTAAGTTATTCTTGATTCATTCGACGCTAATTGATAACAATTATCTATATTTAAGTACTTTATATGGTCTAGAATTTAATTAAGTACTTTTCTCACTTTAAATATTGGGTTACACAACAAGAAATATGCATATAGAGGGCGTTTGTTTGTGACTTAAAGGGTGCATAACTTAAGTTATGCATCCTTAAGGCACCAAACACTCGTTACATAAGACGCCTTAAGGGTGCATAACTTATGCAACCTAAATAGGTTGCATAAGTTATGCACCCATCCCCTTTAATTTTTTTTCCAACAATACCCCTTAGAAATAATTAATAATAATAATTAATAATATTTAATAAGTAACAATAATTATTAAAAAATCATATTTAATAATATAATTATTATAATTAATAATTATTAATAAGACTTAACAAGTAATATTAATTATCAATAATAACGATTTAATAATAATAATAATAATAATTAATCAATAATAATTTATTATTATTAAATAATTAATAATATTTACAATATTAAATTAAAAGTAATTATTAGTATTTCACAATAACAAAAATGATTTATTATTATCATATATAATTAATTTTTATAATAGTTAATAATTAACAATAATTAGTAATTAATAATATTTAATATTTAGAAAATAATTAATAATAATCAATAAGTAACAATAATTATTAAAAACAAAATTAATAATAACGATTAATAATGAATAAGATCATAATTAAATAATTAATTGAATATTAATCAATAATAATTTGTTATTGTTAAATAATTAATAATGTTTATAATATTTAATTAAAAGTAATTATTATATTTCATAATAATAAAAATGATTTATTATTATCATTAATAATTAATTTTATAATAATTAATAATTAACAATAATTAGTTCACAACGTTTTATTAATACATAATACTAATTCAAATTAAATAATTCAAATTTAAGAGCATTTTAGTCTTTTGACATGAATATATGCATGCATTAAGTTACTCATCCTTACTACACAACCAAACATCCATTACATAACAATACTTAAATACTTAGGCATCCTTAATTTATGCAACCCCTTACTACACAACCAAACGCCCCTATAATGTACAGATGAAGCTAATTTAGAGCTTCAGTCCTGCATTTAAAGAGATTCACGAGTAATTATGCGTCATTTGGTCAAAATATTCTACATTTTAGCTCTTTATGTGGTCTAGAATGTAACTCAAATCTTACTTATTCAAAATATTGTATTATACACAAAGAAATTTTCATATAATGTGCAAATAAAACTTATTTAAAACGTTGGTTGAGTATTTTAAGCTATATTTGATTCATTCATAGTCAATTTATCATAATAATCTAATTTTAAGCTCATTGTATGATCTAAAATATAATTAAGATCTTATCCATTAAAAATATTGTGTTTTACATAAAGAAATAAGCCTATAATATGCTAAGGAAGATTACATGGAAATTTGAGTTGAATATTTCAAGCGATTCTTCATTCATTTGACGTCAATTGGTAATGCAATATTTAAGTGGTTAAGTGGTCTAAAATATAATTTAGATTGAATTTAGTCAAAATATTGCATTATACAAGGAGAATATTCATATAATGTAAAAATGAAGCTTATTTAGAGCATCAATTGAGTTGTTTAACCTATTCAAGATTCATTAGAGCATCAATTGAGTTGTTTAAGCTCTTTATATGGTCTAGAAAAATAAGTTTTAACATAAATATTCAAAATATTGCATTATACATCAATTGATATGTATATAATGTGCAAATGAAGTTTATTTGCACCTTCATATGAGCATATTAAGCAATACTTGATTCATACAATGTTTTTTTTTTTTGAACAAAAGATTCATACAATATTATTTGATCACAATAATGTATGTTAAGTACTTTATATGGTCTAAAACATAATTCTGAATTACTTTTTCAAAATATTACGTCGCACATTAAGAAATAAACATATATTGTGCAACTGAGGCTTATTTGAGCCTCAGTTCTGCATTCAAAGCAATTCATGATTCATTAGACATCATTCCATCACAATAATTTACATTTGATCTATTTATATGGTCTATAATATAATTCAGATCTTATTTATTCAAAATATTGTGTTAAACATAAAAAAATATCCATATAATTTGAAAATAAAGCTTATTCAAAAAATCAGTTGGGTATTTTAAGCTATACTTGATTCAGTCGACGTCAATTTATCATAGTAATCTATATTAAAGGTCCTATATGTCTAAAATGAAATTCAGATCATACTTATTAAAATATATGGGAAAATTTTTTCTGTACCCCTCAAAACTGAGGAAATGGAGGATTTGCCCCCCAGAATTTGGAACGCCTACAGTATTTACCCCTTTGCCATATTTTATAATATAAATAATTGTTAAATAATAAAATAGAAAACTTGTGACCTTTTTACCCTTGTTCAGATCTAACCCAACCTATTCGTTGCTGAGCTAACCAAATCGATCCAGACTCGAATCGAAACCTTTCTTCTCTCTCGCGCATAAACTAACCAAGTTCTTCACTCCTCTCTTTCGATGAAGCCAGGAGAACCAAAATCGAAACCCAAGCTTTTCATTACTCTCCTCTCTTGCGCAAGAGAAGATAAACCCTAGTAGATCTCATGAGTCTACCAAAATCGAAACCTCTCTTCTTTTCACTTTATCTCGCAGATCTCACGAGTCTAGTTTCTTCTCCCTTTGACAAACACAAGATGATATCCAAAATTTTCATAATAAAATAAAATGGAAGGGGCTCTCGTGGCATGCTACAGAACATCTAAAGTGAACCCACTCTCCATTTTTTTGGGAATTAAAATATATATGATTTACATAGGATTTGCCTGAAACTTGGACAATATGAATGTGAAATCAGTAGAAACTTGTAGGGGTACTTTTATTTATCTTTGATTTTAGATAAATCAAAGTTTTGCACAGTTCTAAGCTAGTAAGGGCTAATTTCAGAGATTAACTCTTCATTTTTTTTAAGTTGGGACTAGACTAGTCCAAAACATAAAATTCCATACAAAAAATCAAAGTGAAAAGAAGCCATGGTTTGGGGGGGGGGTATGCAATTACAAATCAATGAAGAGTTTTAGGGAGGAGGTCTGGACTGGCGTGGATGAATATCATGTGGGAGAGAGGAGAAAATTAGAGTTCAGAGAGGGGAGTGGACGGAGGTGCGACTAGGGTTCATCATGCGCGAGAGGAGAAGAAGAAGAAGGGGTCTACACATCTGGCGCACGGCTGGGTTTAGTCGATCGAATCACTCGGAGGTTTGATTTTGATCGACTGAGTTTCAATCGATGAGGGTATAATCGTCTCAAATTTTCTATTTTATTATTTAACGATTATTTATATTATAAAATATGGCAGAGGACAAATACAGAAGGCGTTCCAAATTTTTGAGTGGGCAAAATAAGGAGTTTGAACTTTTGAAAATCCTCAATTTCCTCAGTTCTGAAGGGTACAAAAAGAAAATATTGCATTATACATAAAGAAATATACATATAATGTGTTAGTGAAGCTTAGGGGAGTTTTAGTTGAGCATGTTATACAATTCATGATTCACTTGATATCAATCTACCACAATAATCTATATTTAAGTTTTTTGAATGGTCCGAAAAATAATTCATATCTTATTCAATATATTGGATTAAACTTAAAGAAATATGCATTTAACGTGCAAGGGAAACTTATTTGGAGCTTCAGTTGAGTATTTTATGCAATTCTTGATTCATCCGACGTAATTTGATCACAATAATCTATATTTGAGCACGTTATATGGTCTAGTATATAATTCGGATGTAATTTACTCAAAAAATTGTGTTACACGTGAAGAAATATTCATATAGTATGTAAAATGAATTTTATTTTGGACTTCAGTTGAGCAATTTAAGCTATTATTGATTCATTTGTCGTCAATTGATTATTATAATATATAGTTAAGTACTTTAAATAGTCTAGAATATTAAGAACTTTCTTATTCACAATACTGCGTTACACAATAATAAATATGCATATAATGTACATATGAAGCTAATTTAGAGCTTTAGTCATGTATTTAAAGAGATTCACGATTAATTAGGCATCATTTGGTCACAATAATCTATATTTGAGCTTTTATATGATCTTATTTATTCAAAATATTGTGTTATACACGAAAAAATATTCATGTAATGTGAAAAGTATTTGTGAAGATTCGTTTAATCCCAAACAATATTTCTTTGAGCTTTTTGCTTGCTTGATGCAACTTTTTATTTGACCACAGGTGAAACTTTTTTTTTTTTACCAGCCAAGCTGAGCCGAGCTATGAAAAGGGTTAGGCTTAAATGAAATTTCTAGCTGATCTGATTCGAAAAGGTTCCTCTAAAAGTTTTTTCTTAACAAAAAGTATTATCAGCTAAATATTTATTTTATCGAGTATCGAATATATACCCGAGGTGTCACGAGATTCACCCTTTATCTCCTTTTTCCAAGATATATATCACATGAGATAAACTTCTTTTTGGAGAGCATATATTCAAAGCATTTATTTAAAATATTAATTTTTCATGCTCTGACACCAGCAGCCAACATCAAGCCTACAAATGTTCGATGCTATTTCAAATCTCAAAAAAAAAAAACATTGATTTATTCCATTTTTTCAGAATTTCTCATAGCAAACATAGAAATCAAGTACTTACTCCTTACGTAAATTTTTCTTAGTTTCAAAATCCTGTTTTGGTTCGAATTGAATCGACAACCCTCAGTGCTAAACCAATATCTTCCAGTATAATAATAAGATTTACGATTAATATCTGCATTATATTTTAATAAGCTTCTAGTGTCGCAAATTATTTTAATTATTTTTGCATTCGCATTTTGATATTCGGAATTAAAGAATCAAATACAAATTAATAATTTATTTATAAAATATAAATCTAGAATAATTTTATAATTTTAGAGTTCAATTTATACATGATTAAATTGTTGAAAATAAACGCATTTAAATTAAACTATCATATTTAACTTTCTTTACGTTTTTCTCCTCTTGAATTAATATGAATTTAACTTCACCAATTACAAAATTTGACATAACAGCATCCTCGTAAGAATGAATAACATTAATGACTCATATTTGGTTTCGAGATTTAAAAGTAAGAAATATAATTGTTAAAGAATGGTTGTGATATTTGCGTTTCAAAGCCGAAACTGTTTCAAAGTAAGAAATAACATTGTCGAGAATGAATTTACAATTGAACAGAAATTAAAAAAAAATCATTTGATACTTGAATTGATTGCGACTATATTTCATTCCAATTAATTCATACTTGAATTACTAGCGAAATAAATAAATTTTCTTTTTGCATTGTCTAAATATTTTTTTTCCTAAGCTATATTCATATTACATTATATTTTCTTCTTTATGACAAGCAACCGAAGAAATTAAGAAAGAACATAACAACAACAACAAAAACAACTACAATAAATTGTATTTGGGCTCTCTTGCTTTTGTGGAAAAATTTTAAGCTGGTGTTTGTGCGTATAGGATTTTCCAAACATGTGTGTCGAACATGGTCGTGTCTTGTATTGTAATTTATATCGTGTTGATACCAGTTAACTTTTTATTCATTTGGTGTCGTGTTGAGTAGATGAGACAATCAATACAACACACATGTTAGCACTTTACAATTGAGTGAACTAATACATCGTGTTGGCACGCTGTGCTGGTCGTGTCAGAAATTTTATTTAAAATAGAGAAAAAAATAATAGGAAAATGCAGATATTAACGCACACGCACGCAATTTCTACAATCATCCAGAGGATATCCTTGAACGCATGTAATTCGTCCAGTATTAATTTCATTAAATAAATAAATTAAACTTAATTTTTAAATTTAGTTTGTGCTAAAGTATCATGTTAATTTGTGTTGCATGTTGTTTACCTGAGCTTTTTTTTTTCGGAATTTCCGACTCCAATATAAGTTTGACATACACGCATGCGCGCGTTATACTAAGACTCTTCTCCAGAAAAGGGTAGCAGAGGAGAATGGCGAGAGGGTGAACTGAGTGTTAACCTGCTCTAAAATAACAAATGTTCAAGTGTTAACCTGCTCTAAAATAACCTGCCCTAAGGGCACTTTTGGCATGGGTGAGGTTAGTGAGTTTAGTGGTGTAAGGTTAGTACTTTTTGGGATTTTCGAGGTATTTTTTGGAATTTCGAGGTAGAATAGTGAGGGGATGAGATTTTCGAGGTAGCTCCAACTAACCCCAAAAACCCCTCTAACCCCTCTAAACTCTCATGCCAAACGCACCCTTAGTTCACCTCCAAATTTAGGGTGTACTGAACTTCTTCCTTTCTATATCATTCTTTCCCTCTCCCTTTTGTTTCAATTTCTGGAGTACGCCCTAATACGATTGTGTCGTACCATTTTGAAGAAAACTACTCGCACCTAACATCTTTACTAAACGATCTGGACCGTGGGATTTGAAATGTGACGGCAAGCTGAAGCTGTCTCCATGTTTCCACTAAGTCCACTTTGAGTTTGACGTTGTTGTTATACCGGTATTAGGCTTTACGATATTCCATTTTGTGATTAGGCAAATCAGAAGTTGGCTCGAAAGACCTTCAAAAAAAAAAGAAAAAAAGAAAAAAGGGAAGTTGGCTCGAAAACATTGTCTCAAACCTTTTTCTCGTACTTCGAACGAGCGGGTCCCACAGACATATCTATATAATCTAATGGAGAGTCTATGGGCTCAACTCTTCTTTACACATCCTCTTGCTCTTATCCGATACACTATGCTTCAAAATGGAATGCACGCCACCGTTACATGTTTAATTTATCTTATTATGGATATCCGTGAATGAGACCTGTGATTTCAATATTTGCAGAAGTGGCTCATTCACAAATTTTGAAAAATAACAATATAGTCGCCAGGTTACCAGCTGGTCTCAAACAAAACAAATTAATCTTCATTCTATTTAATTGTTAATCGTGTTGTATTTAAAGTTTTATTATATATTACACACATATATATATATAGTAGAGTGATTTTAAGGATCATAGAGACTGAATATGGAAATTGAAAATTTCACAAGAAAAATTCGTGATTTGATTACATTATATATGAATATATTCTTGTAATAGTTTGTTATTTAATAGTGAAATAATAAAATAATATTGATAATTTAGAGAGAAAAGGTAATTTAGAATTTCAACAACAGCCGTTTAATTCGCAGCGTTGTTGATAGAGTTGCTTAAAAAGATCCATTTAAGCATTCTAAAAAAAATTAATTTATCCAGAAAAATATATCTTATTTTATTTCATGCAGTAAATAAATTACCATGGAGGCATGGACCGTAACCCTAAATGATGAAAAAAAGCAAGGATCTTATGCAAATTCATCGTCGATTTGTTTACCTTTCTCCGTTTTCCTCTTCTCTGTAATAATCTATACCAATTTGCATCTGGATGGGCTTATAACCTTTATATCCCTTGGCACCTTTTTTAGTGCAATAAGGTTGCATGAATATAATTAAGGATGAATCTTTGCATGTGTGGTCAATACTAAACTTCTGCATCAGCACCTGCATCATTCTCTGCCTTTAATAGCCTTCGTCATTAAGAAATAAACTTGCACTTGTACACCATATCAAATGGAATAGCTACAAAACGGAAAGATACTTTTCGAAGAGTTCATAGCATAACTCTCCCTCTTAAATATCAGTAACGTGAAGGATGACAATTAAGCAAGAATGCCTAATTTCATTTTGTAGTAAAAAATTCAAATTTCCACCATAAAAAATAATTAAGTTTTTTATTATGTGATAAGCTATGTATAATAGTATTGAAATATAAATTCTCAAGTTTTCCTTCATACAAAATGAAGAATTGAATTCATTAATTTGGTTGTAATATATATTTTGCGCATGGAATTTCCCTCTTACTCACTAGGGTATAAAACTTGTAAATTATATATAGTTTACAAGTTTCACAAAGATGCATTAACTACTCTCAACGTAAACTTGTAAAATTATATTATAATTTTAATTTATACTGAGTAAGAGGGAGAGTCCATGACAAACCATAATTATTTTCTTTTAACATAATAATTATAGTTAAGAAAGATTAAGAAATATTTAAATTCTGCTTTGCTAATTTATGCGTGATACATCAGTATCGTTGATGCCACCTTTTTGACGAACAAGGAGAACTTTTCTTCTGAATAAACATGGCAAAAATCTTTCATGCGGAAAAAGAACCAGCGCCAACCAAATCTCTTTTCTTTTCCAACTCAATATCTTTGTTATACACTATTTTTCTTTTTGCAGTGTTGTTTTTTAATTGTTAATATAGGCAAAATATTTAACACGCTGTAGGTGGTGGTAGCTAGGTTGTGCTTCATTCTTTCTTCATGTGATGTCGCAGAAAAAACAAAGCTCAAGATAATAATCAATAGCTTAATTAAAGTGGCAGAGTTTAATATAAATTAAGAATGATGAATTTTGAGTGTTTGACGTACAATTAAAATCAATCAAGTCTTAAAGCAATGAATGATAAAAAGTATTGTTATCTCGTCACCTGAATGCGCTCCTGACTCATTGGTCAAATTGAAAGTAGGGATCATGAATTTATGATGACTCAGAATTGGGACCACTTTTATTTTATATCGTATCACCCCCAAAATAATTTTTTTTTTTTTCAATCCATTCGTTAAAAAGTTGGGCACATATTGGGTCTGTTAATCCAGACAACTGAAATTGTCAAAAAAAAAAAAAAAAACTCTCTCACACACACACACGCATTTTTAAAGTGTTTGAATAAAGGAACTACTAATTATACACCAAGTACGGAATAACGGTAGCGTTATTTTTCCGAAAAATCGTCAATATAACTGAAACTTTTGCATTTGGCGGCGTAAATACGGATGGGTCATTAAAGTTACGAAAAAAATTTTAGCCAAATGACAATCACTAACAAACTCTAATTTTTTAGCTTTTAAAAATTTATTTTGTCTATTTTGCTTTTTGACTTGTTAATTTTTATATTTTAAATTTTTAAAAATAAGTTAGGCTGGTTGTATAATTATTTTTTATATACACCTTTTTTTCTCCATTATATCACCGATACATCACTGAATCGCTAAATCAACTTCGTACCGTTATACCACAAAAATCGTATTTTAAAATCTTGAATAAAAATCATAAGATTTCAATCGCATCCTTTGCAAATCTCTTTATCCTTGCTTGCATCAGCTGCCATTACTACTTGAAATGATTTTTTTTCTAGTCACAAGTCAAAAGGCTTTAAAGACAAAAATAAAGTAAAATCATAATCAAATTCGTATGTAGTAAATATTTGCTGGTCGACATACATACACAGTACCGTATTTGATGGTAAAAAAAAAAAAAAAGAAAGAGAGAATGCACGAGAGATTGTCCTTTATTCCAATAAAAGACACAGATTCTGTTGCTAGTAGCCGACCACATACAGGTGCAGACATGCTCCTTTCCTCCACTTCTCCCAAAGCTCATTATTATTCTGTTAAAAAAAGCCAAAATTTAAGTACGATATTAATCAATCTCCCTTATTTTTACCATTTTATTATTTAAATCTGAAACGTAAAATTTATGAAGGAACTTCGATTTCGGCAATGTATTTTTTTCTTTTGAAAATAATGTATTTGTTTCAATATACATTGTAGTAACTCTGCGTTTAGTATGTATTTAAAATGTTTCAATTTTCTCATGTTCATTATATTAAGAGCATCTTATATCATCGTATTTATAAGGAATATTAACTAGATCTATAAACTGTCGTGTGAATAACCATAACAGGATAAAAACAATGTTTGCTTTTCTTTGGTTCTCTTTGCTTGTGTCCTATTATTTCTTTATTTATTATTTATGAATTCTTTTTCCCATCTCCTTTTCTACTTTTTGACGTAGCCGCACAGCCACCTTTGTTACTCCCATCCTTAGCTTTTCTTTTCCCTCCCTCCCTCGAACTCTCCCACTCTCTCTCTCTCTCTCACACACGCACACAAACAGAAAAACACAGTAGAAAAGAAAAGAGAAAGATCAACGAGTCTGAAGTTTCTAAAACTGAAATGGCCAACTCCTCTACTCTCTTCTTCTCTCTCTTCTCTCTTCTCTTGCTCTCCACCTCAGGTATCTCTCTATCTCTCCCTTTATGCTCCAGTTGGGGTTTATTATTTATTGCTAATATGATAACACATTGTATTTCAGGAAGCATTATGGGTTTTCCCCAAGATGATGTAGAAAAGACATCAACTTTTCTCCAAACCAACAAAAATTTCAATATTCAAAACTTGGTTTTCACACCCACTGGTACCAGTACATCCACCTCTACTGTGTCAACTTATCTTTTCCTTGACCCATTTCAGGGTACCAAATGGGTCGAAACCAACCCCTTTACAGCACTTCCTTCACTCAATATATCCGCCATTGTAGTGATTGGTGGGGAAAAATCTCTCATACCATCTCTCTCTTTATTGAAATCAATTTACACTTCTCTCAAATCCTCCGGTTTCAATTCGGATGTGAAGGTCTCTATTGTATTTTCTCTCTCTTCAATAGCAAACATGCTTGAATCCAGAAACAAGTATTTTGAGAAAATCACTAGTTTTATAAAAAATTCAGGGTCCTTTATGCTAATAGAAACAAGCACGGATAAAACTTTCCTTGATTTAATAACTTCAATACCAAATTTAAATATTCCATTGGTTCTCTGTATAAAGGGTTATATTCCCCAAATTTATATCTCCAAGTTTAAGCTTCCTTTGTTAAAGAAGAAAATATTTAGTCTCCATTTAGAGGGACAAATTTCAAATTTAGCCTTTCATTCTCATCATAGAGACCTTACAGAATCTCCACTCAAATCCACTAGTCATGATGCCTACGACCAGGTACCCAACCCTGCTTACACCACACCAATTACTGTACCATCAACCAACCCAGCCCCACCAGTAGTTACTGTTCTCCCGACAAATCCCACAATGCCAACTGGCACAATTCCTCCATTGAACCCATATCCAACACCCATTACTGTACCGGCCACAAACCCTGCACCAACAACACCTGTAACAAACCCCGTAACAACTCCTGCTACAAATCCGGTAACAACATATCCGTATCCTTACCCACAAACTGGTACCGGTACCACTACAGGTACTGGAATAATGCCAACACCCACACTCACACCCACATATACACCACCGGTCACCATGCCGGGGACTACACCAGTTGGTACCGTACCGGGTGGTGTTGGCACGATGCCGTCTGCTGGTCAGACATGGTGTGTAGCGAAATCAGGTATACCAGATGCGATGCTACAAACTGCGTTGGATTATGCATGTGGTATTGGTGGGGCTGACTGTACTGGTATTCAGCCAATGGGGGGTTGTTATAACCCCAATTCAGTACAAGCACATGCCTCTTATGCATTCAATAGCTATTATCAGAGGAATCCTTCTCCGACAAGTTGTGACTTTGGTGGGGCTGGAATGCTTACCAATGTAAATCCAAGTAAGATAATCCTAGATAAAAAGTAACTTGAAAGTTAATTGTAACTGTAAGTTGGCTACCATGGTCTTTAGCTTTCTCAGGTGCATGTGGTACACCTATCGTTGTAGTGCACACCTTTACGGTTGGTGAAAACAGAACCTGACTCATTAAGCCACAACTTCCAGTATGGTACTCAACCCTGCTCCAACCTAAATTTCTTTCTTGGCAAGGCCAGCCATAGCTCCTAGTATAGGTAGATACTACCCAGTAATGCTGGCGCATAGCCTCATTGGTAGATTAACTAATATCTGATCGAAATCCAAATTGGTGAGATCCAAGCAGCATCGGACTGGTATGGGTAGTACCACCACTTGTTTGGTATGGGAACTGACCAGTAAGGTTTTGGTACATGCTTCCAGGATCAGTTATTTATTTATGCATAGCTTTGATTTAATCAATACTTGTATGCCCCTCTCTGTAGGTGTTGGGACTTGCATCTTTCCATCTTCAAGGTAAATATGTTTTTCTATTTAAAATGGAAAATCCAATATTATGTTTGTTTTTAAATTTTGAACATGAAATGAACTCCTCTCTTTTCCTCCTTATTTATTTAGCTTGTCCTCTGGATATACTCCTACAACGCCAACAACTACAACTACTCCCAGTTTAACTCCCGCTCCCATTTATGGTACTGGCACTGGTATTACTACTGGCACAAATACTGGCACAGGGGTTAGTTCTGGGTCAACAGCTTTGAACTCTGGATCCAGCTCAGTATTTGCACCGGACACCCCAACAGCCACAACAAACAATTCAGCTTCTCTCTCTGCATGTTGGACAATTGTACTATTTATTTTCACCTTCATTTGTTTAGAGGAAATGTATAATAGCCAGATAGCCTCATTTCACATTTAAATGAGAGGGCAAAAGGGATGAAATGAGAAGAAAAATGGGGAAACTAGGGTTGATTGCAAAAACGGCAAGTCCAAGGGTGATCCAAGAATTGAATTTTCAGTTTGTACCCTGAATTTTGAGTTTGGGCCACCAGAAAGTTTGAGCTACTATTAAAAGAATAGTGGGGTTGTGGTCTTATTTAAAGATAGGGTGTACAGTGTACTGGGGTTGTGGTCTTGAATTTTCAGTTTGTACCCTGAAAGAACAGGAAACTTCAAAGAGTTTGAAGGGGAGCATTTGGATGTTTGCCTTGTTTGCAAAAAGGATGTGAGTGAGATTGTACAGAAATGGATGTATACGGAGAAGTAGGTCGAGTTCACATGGTAGGGAAAGAGATTATTATTACTAGGCGAGATTAGAACTTGGATTTTGTACACTCTGTATCAACTACTTTAGTAATGTAGCTTGGCATGATAACTGCTTCCAAAATTGATTTGTGAACCCTGTCCATATGGTTTTGAAATAAAGAGTTTGGCAATGTCAATGGAGAGTCCGATTTTTTTTTTTTTTTCGTTTATTTCTTCCTTTGTTTGTCTGTTTATACTCCAGGCGTCATTTCTCAACTTACATAATAATACCATTTTCTCTTAAAAGTCTATTCTGTCCATTCTTTTATTATTCACACCAATTTCCTTTTTAATCCAACATCCCTTTTTGAGTGGAGTTGCTAAACCTAAGCATTTGTATAGTCAATGACTCGATGCGTAGGACCGCAATTTGACATGCCATACTATACACAAAACATGTCTTTGTATTATCAATTTATCATTTCAGCATTTTTTTTGTTCTTTAAATAGAATATAAACCTACTAAACGTCACAAGCCACTAAACTTGGTTGCATTGAATATGGTTCAATTTTTTTGCCACAAATAACTCTTTCGTCTGTAAAACAACATTATAAAGCTTATCATTTCCAAAAGCATATCATCTAAAACAAAGTCAGTCATCGAGGCACTAATCTTGGTTGGTATATGCATCCTCCAAATATACTTATGACCCCACAAACCCATTCGGCCCATAAAGAGCATTAACAAGATTATCAGTTCCCAAAAATACGTCATCTGATAAAGAGCAAGCAGAGGTCAGTACCTCATCAGCCACTAAGCTTTGTTGTATATAATAACAGAAGAATACTCTGACTACGCCTCTTCAGTCTATGCATGACCATTTAACTATGCTGGCAGTTTTTCAGAGCAAACATAAACCACCTTAGCGTTTTTCTTTTGTTTGTATCCACCTTTGCCAAGTACAGAAACTCAGAAACTCCGAGATGAATAAGCACTGTTCACCTCCTAACAGTTTTAAACCAGATTTCGATGTCCCCAATAAAATTCCCAAAAATTTTAATAAACTCCAACAGAAACAAAAATTATGATTCAAATTGATTTTGAACATGAATGTTGAAGTTGCTTGACAGGTAAGCTCCATCAGAAGAAAACTGCTTACCCAGAAAAGAGACAAAACCCTTCAATAAAATTACCTACATACGATTACATTGTTTCTGCTGAGATTACAAACGAGCCTCATGATATCTTTCTTGAGAGGTTCTTTATACCTGACCCGACACACTTGAGCAAGACAGTGCCAGAATTTGGGTCAGGTTTAATATCAAATGTCACACCAAGAAAATCTCTGATATTTCTAAGAGTTTCTATGCCATATGGTGTAAGCTTTCCCACTCGTACCTTCGATACATCAGGTGGACACAAAGCACACAAAATAAACAACAAACCCTGTTCAATGTAAATAGAGCTCAAATTAACAAAGCATATTTGACTATATATTCTAAATTTAAAAAAAATTTCAAACATCTCCAAGATATATATTATGGATGATTAGTCAAACAACCTGCAGCAAAAACAGAAAGTATTCGCTCCAAGAAAACATCCACATGTTAATATTCACCTATCAAATAATGGTTTTGAAACAACAAGCCAGATTGGCTTGCTTGAACTGGGTCCAACTTGTTTCTGGCACAAAATGTAGATTGCGTACTATTCATTAGAACACAAAAAAAAAAACAAAGCCAATTTAAAAACCCCTATCACTCTCTGTTTATGGTATAATGTCAGTACTGGTCTGTATAGCTCAGATTTCATTTTAACTTGTGTCAACAATACAGTGAAAAATATGCCCAAAAATACAACATCTGTTCCACACAGTTACAATAAAGTATGGCGGAGGCACACATGACCAGAGAACTGACCTGATGGGTTGAGTCGACCACACCTCCCTGTTCAATTTCTTCAAGCAGCATTGAGGCAGCTTGTTCGCCGAGCTCTTCAGGGGGCGTCAATTTGGGTTTTTCATCCATTTCTTCTTCCATTTCATCAGCTTTTCTGTCGCTAACTGCCACATCAGCAGATATTAGACAACCTGTGGTTGTTTCGGCCACTAGAGATATGCCATAACCTGGAGACCTGTAAAACCAAATGACAAGGATTACCAAACTGATACTTAATCATAAGGTTGATAAGCTGCCTTTACTTATACAGAATACCGCATATGTGCTGCATACCAATGTTCAAGAATGCCATACAATCCAAGCTTACTAGCATCAAGCAAGACTATTCAGTATAATCAAGGGAACTTATTTGAGATTAAACTAGCATTATGAAGACTTCGGCCTGGAAATTAAAAAAACAATTTTACTCTGTTCATTCTGGACCTGTCAACAACATAATAATTGTCCTAGTACTAACAGGCTATATGTCCTATTATATACCATGCTTTCCACTTACTATCTACACAAATGTCTGGGACAGTTATTATTGGTTTAAAAGAGAATCAGTTGTAAACTTGGTTTTAAGAACATCAAATAGTCAATATTTACCCTCCACCAGTGGCATTTGTTCTGTGGTCACTGAATATGTGCACATCAGGTATGAAACTATTGAAAATCCCACGGGCTGCATAAATCACGCGGTTCACAATTTGGGGCGAAATCTTTGTGGAGAACGCTATTCCTCTAATCCTTTTTACCATTCCCTCATCTATCCAATGAGCCGCCTGATCATAAAATTCCAAAATAAATAAGCAAAAACAGAAGAAAGATTTATTGCATATTCTTTGTAGTGCATATACATAACATTATGGTCTTATAAATTTGACATGTAGAAAAACCAAACTAGGAATAAGAGAAAGTAGTCCTTGCCAAATTTGGCTTAATTTTAGATAGTCCCCATACTCCAATAATAAACAGCAAGGGAAAAAACAATGTATATTGAGGCAACAACAATGCATCAGTACAGTTCCTCATCACTCTGGAGACGACTGCCATAAGAGACATATATCAACAGGATACAACATAGACTTACCGACAAAGTATTAGGGACAATGGGGATCTGAAGAAGAATCTCACCGCCCCCAAGAGGTGGGGCTCCTCGCCGCTCTATTTTTAAATCTAAACCATCACCTATCGGGACACCAAATCGCTTCAGTATGTGCAATGTAGTTGTTCTGAATGTATCAACTGATGGATCCTTTGAGTCATTCGTGATACCTGCAAGTACATAGGCAGTTCCAAAGATTAAGTACAACAATTATAAAAAATACATAGGCAGTTCCAAAGATTAAGTACAACAATTATAGAAAATACATAGGCAGTTCCAAAGATTAAGTACAATAATTATAGAAAATACATAGGAAGTTCCAAAGATTAAGTACAACAATTATAGAAAATACATCGGCAGTTCCAAAGATTAAGTACAACAATTATAGAAATGTACATCATAAATCTTGAAAAAAAAATGGCTCCAGCCGAGGCCGTACATTTTAGGACATTTAAGGTTTAGTATTCACTTTATAGACTTTACTTTAAGTTATCTACAGAAATATAAGATTCATCATAATAAACAAGTAAAAGAAAACTTAAAGAAGATTACTAATTTTAATAAACGACAATAACACAGCCCAAGGTACACTTGTGTTGCTTATGCTAGTCAAGAACATGAACTGGTAAACGAACAAAAAAACATGCATCATCTAAGATGGCAACTAATAGCAAACCTTTGAGCCTAATGGTGAGAGGTTTCTTTCCAAAGAGACCGAGAATAATCAATGGCTCGAGGAAATAACCGATGGATCTGCTGAGGCCACAGTCATGAATATGCCTTTTGCCACCCATTAGAACTCCTGGTTTATACCTCAGCTTTGTCCCTAAAAAGAAAATTTTGACATTAAAATACGCTTCCATATTCTCAGTGTTACTTTGCATATAGAACAGCATACATCTGACACTTGGAACTTACAGTGACCAACTTTAGGTTATTTACAGGGCACATTTTTCTGTGTTAGCACAAGGGAAAATATTTGGCCAGCTATTTACAACAGCATTAAGCTGATATCAGAGCATCTGCTACGTTCGATTAAATCTTACTAATATCTATACAACAACAGATTAAAATGAAGTAGTCTAAGGAATAGGTGAACAGTTTAGTACTATTATATTTTCCTTACCTGAGCACTTTTATGACAACCAGGTGTTTAACAACATACATTAACCCACATATCAGGATCAGTTGCAAATAAAGTAGAATGCAGGGGTGAATTCCATAAAAGTAATATAAACCCAAGAAAATTGAAGTTGCTTTTCATAATGAAGAACGTACCAGTCTCATTAATTTCAACGAGACAATCGTCGGAGATGGATTCGAGAAGGCGGAGAAGAGAGACCTCATACGGCCTGAGGCCAGGCGAGGTCTCCTCCGAGCGTATCTCCTCCACCACCACTGGAGTCCCCGCCAGAGTGGCCAGAACCAGGCGCTGCCTCAAGTTCTTGCTCCCTTTTAGCTTCTTATACGCCACTTTTCCCATCTCTCTCTCTGTCCCGTTGAATGGATGCTGAACCTCTCTAAACCCTAGTTTTGGTGGTTTTAGTTGGATTCAATGTCTGAGACAACCCTATTGTTAGTTAACCAACGTAGTAGGAGATCGTTGGTTTGGGCTTCTTTGAAATTGAGAAATTGTTATATATTATTTCAGGCCTGGTTTATAGACTTATAGTGTTCTGGGTTCCTTTACCCAAGCCCAATTTATTTCCATAGCTCCACTCCAATTTAAAGAACAAAATGAACTGACGTTAGGTATACATAATACAGACTTACAGAGTTTATATAAAAAAAGATTAGTTCTGAAAATTGCATTTTTCTTTTTGTTTTTTTTTTGCTAACACATGCTGCTGAAGTGAAATAAAATTAATAGTAGACTCCTTTCTAGTATCTCATGCATACTGCAAACATGTTCAACCTTTGGATTGGAAGGAATGATTTAGATCAATAACATGTAATTAGTCATTTCAGCTAAATAAAAAATGTACGAAATCATATGGTTACTCTTCAACAATGTCCTGAGGTTCTAATCTTGTAGCTCTTGCTATTGCAAATTTGCAAGCAAATAAATAACATATTGTCAAAATCATTGTCTTTGCAAACATGCTGCACAATACAAAGCATACAAAATGTTCTCCTGATGGCACGCCCAGCGTCGTCGTCGGTTTAGCAACTCACACTATACGCGAGCGCGCAAGGCCCGTGCCGGCACCAAGTCAGGACTGGTGGGCCCCCATATTTGCTGCAACACATTCCAAACACCAAAGAAAAAATTGGCTGATTTTTTTTTGTTTTCTACCCACTGGGCCTCTGTAGTTTTACCCGTTACGCATTTGTCTACAGGGTTTATTTTATGAAAATATCAGAAAAACAGTAGACATTTGAAGGGGAAAAAAACGTTTAGATAAGAGAGGAAGTACTAGTAAGTCAGGGAACTAATACAGAAAAGATTAGTACATATTACAAGTACTAATGGCATAGTTTGCAATTAATAATTCTTTTGTCCAACTCAGAAACTCTGTCATGTCGGATGCAATCTAGAGTAAATCAAAGTTGCGACCAACTGTCGTGTGTATTTTTGCATTATAAGCTTAATTTACCTCACAAGCTAATGAAAAGTAAGACATTGATTCCATGACAATGACAAAAACAGGAGGTTCTTTGTTGGCAAAAGCACCACAGAATATTCAATATTCATATTCATAACATGCTAATCTTTCTTGCCTTGTATGTATTTACCAAAAGAGCTGTGAACTGTTATAGTACAATTAAAAGCTTTTACTAGTGGTTTAAAGCAACCTGACCTCTCCACGTGCATTTGTGTCCAAAATTGGGTTCAACTGGGGGACCTACCCATCTTGCGGTAAATTTGGACTTTTGGAGACATGAAGAAAAATAAAATTTTTGGTAGTGTCGTACTGGTGCTTTTTATATTTTTTTAATATAATTATTTCTTATACAGTTATACCTTATACTTGATCTTTCTCACTGCCTTCTCCAACAGGTACCATATGTTTAAAAAAGGGAGAATATGTCCAATATAAAACGGATAGATATAAATGAAACGTGGCATGCAACCAATGGTGGATTTATCAAAAAAAAAAAAATCAAATGGACAAATATGAATTCAATTTGGTTATTAAAACAAAATATGCACAGATCTTAAGCGATGTGTGGAACATTTATTTTGTTTGGAAACAAAACTAAAATTTATGAACAAATACATAAATCGAATTCAATAACTCAAATCAACCGGCTATAAAAAAACAGATTCTATCTCATTTCTTTATTTAAAAAGGTGACAGGGTGACATTTAATTTGTCAATTTACAAATGATCATCTTGAACCGTTTGATTATTTGGAATGCCGTGAAATTAGACAGCAGGCCTGCTATTAACACATCAACAGCAGGAAACTTGGCCTGGTCCTGGTCTGGGTTTGAACAATTTTGATTGGATTAGTACTCGAATTATTTTCATTTGAAAAAGTATAGTTGCATTACAGTGGAAGTCTCAATCACTCATTATGCGAGATTTGACATTTGGAGATTAATTTCGGAATTGACGTTCAGAAATCAGTTCTTAACAGTATAATTTATTCTATCAAAGTCAAAGGTAATATAAGTATGATGCATTAGCTATAGTTTTTGGTCCCCACCTTTTTTTTGGCAGAATGCGTGGGATCTATATGTATATTAATTGTATGTTTGTAACGTTTCCGAATGGAGAACAAGAGTTTGAAATTTAACTGGAAAGTTTTTAATTGAAATTTGGAATTAGAAAGCTTGACCGTCAATTCATTTAAACAAGTTAGGTTTGTGTCATTGTGTGTGTGTGTTTTTTTAAAAAAATATTCGCTGGATTTTAACCTAGCATATAAGTATAATCAGTATATCAACACTAGACGGACTAAATTTGTCAATTCATTTTAGTCGTTTGTTAAATCCTGACCTGTAATGGTGAACTGATATCTATAAGGGTTGGGTTAGATATTCTTTAATTTCTTAATTCTTTTCTTTTTGAGTTTAGATAAAAATAATTATGTAATTTGTAGTTTCAAACAAGGTGCGGTTCTTGCTTCTTGTAGATACATAAAGCATCGGGATCCCTGCATGAGAATTGAGATTAAATCAGAGCAAATAAACTATAGATTTTGTATGACTTATTCGGTTGCAGGACAGTATTAGTTGTTGCATAATCGATAATTAATAATGCATAAAGAACGTTAAATGTATAAAAATTTAAACAATAATAGATCTTCCAATTTACATACTCTTATCTCGATCAGATATTTATTGTGATTTAGTGTTCTTTCTTCTCATTTCAAAATGAAATGTTATGTGTTTGATAAAAGTGTACTATAATAATGATCCTTAACAATCCAACTATATTGTATTCTTCTGTATATATTACTACGGAGTTAATTGCATTGTTTCAATTGTATATATCCTGGAAAATATATTTATCGTCTTAAAATTTTTCATAATATATACATTTTTTTTCTTGGTAATTTCTATCTATATTTGGTTCATGTTGCAAAAGAAAAAGGAAAGATCATTTAGAAGGTTCAATTATACGAATCTTATGTCATGCCGAACAAACGACAACGATAATAATCCTTGCATCTACCGAGTTGGTTTCTTTCTCTTATTTTATGTATACTCATCACATGCTATCTTATCAGTCTCCAGATTTTTTGTTGCCTTTTCCATATTAAGAGGTAAAACAACCAATGTAAATATGGTATTGGTCCAACTTGCAAGTTGTTTCTACAGTACCACTAATAGGGAGCTTGTGCTTGAAGTAGAATGCAATATTTCTAGTCAAACTTGAATATGATGACATTTGTATCAATGTTTTACCTGTGGTAAACTTGTCAATACGAGCCCACGGGCTTTACTAAAAAAAAAGACAAAAAAAAATTTGTCAAGGTTAGATATTAAAGAAAAAAAATCGTTTCTCTTAATTATCGTTATTTATAAAAATAAAATATTATTAATATAATTGAAATCACCATTAATATTACAATTATCACTAAATAATAATAATATAATTATTGGTATTGTGTATTGTTATATTATTTTATATAATTCTCGTTATCATTAATATTATAGTATTATATTAATTAGAGGGGCATATCGAGCTTCGCTCGATGTAGATGTCTATAATAAGAATATTTTTATTATATTTTTATAGTTTAATTATGTTCATTTTTGGATATATGGTTAAGATATATTTATCTTTAGAAATATAGTTTAGTTATTATAGGTAATTTGATTTGATTAAATTTAAAGAGTTTGATTAATTTTAAAAAAATATATGTTTGTAAATATAGTTATAGTTATCTGAAATAATATGATTAATACGATTTATATTATGTTGATATTATTTATGAAATGTAATATTTTTATAAATGACTTAAATAAAAAATATATATATCATAAAAAGATCTGATGTTTTTTCTATTTTCAATTGAATAAATTTAATTTATATTTTGTAAACTGAAATCAAGAATGGTGATGAAGAGAAATTAAGGTGGAGATAGACTCTAAGCAACACAAAAGAGATAGAGACATGCATAAAATGAAAATAGGAAGGGATCACAAAAATCAGAAACAAAACAATGTATTGCCAAATTATTATCTGATGTTGAACCGAGTCAGTTTTATGAGCAATAACACCCGGCACACAATTATTTACAAAGTACCAAATTACAGAAATCAGAAAGAATACTATTGCACAATTATTTCACAATGTTTGGAGTGTTGGATGCTATTTAACTAAAGGATCCCGATACCCACACATCTTTATTTATAATATTGATATTGGTATTTTGTTATCATGTTTATAATTACAATTAATGTTACGATTACCTCTAAATGATATTAATAATGATAATATTTATCATCGTCACCATTATTTATTAATAATAACAACACCAATAATAAAAGTAACTATTAATTTGTATTATTATAATTATAATTATCATTAATACTATATATACTATTAAAAGTGATTATAAGAATCATACTTTTTATCATTGTTATAATCATAATTACATTAATTAACTCATTTCGTTGATATTTTTTAGTTGATCGCGAAAACAAAATTTTCTAACTCAACATTTTGCTAATAAAAAAGTATAGTGAGCATAACATTATCCTTCCTAATTTTGAGTATGTTTAGTTGATAGTACTAAAAAAAATAAATGCTTTAACCTCATTCCCAACCAAACATAGCTTTTATGAGAGTTTGATGTCCGTTGAGACCACAATTACGTTATTTCCTTCCTCGCCTGTTGTAGAAAGGAGACAAAAGGTTAAAGGTTAAAGTTATTCTAATTTCAAATCTCTCGAATTAACTCATGTCTCCCATTAGTTTGTTGGTTTGTTCTTAGATAACATTAGACCAAAAGAGATAACGCTAGATGCACAAGTGAACTTTTTTTTAATTGGCTAAAGGGATCTCATTGTTTCAGAATTTTACAAATATCTACATTTACGCCAGTTTGATCATAAGATCTTTTAATTAAGAAGAATGACGATTCCCGTCTAAAAAAGTCACACCGTACATAGTTCGCTATATTTTATAATACTATATATTTTAGAATATGTAGTGCAAAAAATTTCAAAGTAGTGTTGCTTCCATATGTGGTTGGCTAACAATTATGCTTCATAACACGATGAACTTTCCTAGATATATTTACTGCTGACTTTTAATTCAAATATATAAAAAAAAAAGAGTATTTCATTTCATACTGTGAAATTTTCAATGAAATCAAACGTTTATTAACTTATTTTTGCTAAATGTGTAATACGTATCTTCATGGAAAAACATTATATAACAATTCAATTAATTCTTTCTGCTCTCACTTTTACTTAGGAAGATTAATATGAGAAAAATACATGCTTCAGTAGTTCTTCCGAAAAGATCTGGTTCAGAATGAAGTATTAAACTTTTAATCCTTAATTTTTTGCATCAAAACGCAGTACAGATTTGAATAATTTTCGTGTTTCTAAAAAAAATTAATAATTTTCACATAAGGAAACACCAGATGGGCCACAAAAGAACAGAAATGGGAGACAAAAGGACACGCTATATTATATGTAGCTTGTCTTTTGGGTTTTGGACTTTTTTTTTGGTTATAGAATGTCTTTTAACCAGTAAACTGTGTTATTAAAAAATATATATACAATTAACTTTTTTATACGTGAAAAAATAAATAAGAAAAATACGAGTAAAATTCTGAAAAAATAAACATCACACAATATTTTTTGACCTTGGAAACCAAGTCATTATGCAAGATTCCCCGAATACACGGGTACTTAGAGCATTTAGATTTATAGCGGTCATAAATGATAGTAAACTTTGTACCACTTCACTGATGAACATAAGTAGTACAGAGCAATAGATGAGTTCCTATTAGTTTGGTTGCAGATGATCCGGACCTTTATTGAGGGGAATCCAAAGGTTTCTAATGGCTTCAGATTCCCTCCTACTGCAACTGCCCCACGTTGCTATTTCTATCCTTTTGTATTTATTGTAAAATAAATGAAGCGGTAATTTTTGAAAAAAATCTTATTTAATACCGTATCATTTCCATTATCTCATGGATATATTTCTCAATTTATTTAAAAATGTATTTGATGTGTAAAAATATATATAATGATACATATATTTTTTTGTAGAGATGATTAGATTTATGCCATTACAAAAAGTTATTAATTTGAAAAATGCCATTGTTAAATTACTAATTAGATTTATGCCACTATAAAAATGTTAAAATTAGATTTATGCCATTCTTACTTTCTAAAAACATAATTCTTTCTAAATATGTCATTCTCCAATTTATAATTATTTTAAAAATTCCTAAACTACCCTTATTAGCCCACCGTCCATCTTTTACTCCATGGCAAATAAATCATGTAATTCCAATTTTCAAATCTACTTTAATTTTTTTTAGATTTTGTTGCCATTTTTTTTCCGATTCTTTTTTTTTCAAATTTATTAGGAGACATATAACATTCGAAATCTTTATTTATTTCAAATAAAAAATTATTAAATTCCTTATAACACGTGAATGGGTAAATATAATTTTTAGAGTATTTATTGGTATAATTTTTTAAATTATTTTATTTATGTCACTATAAAATTGCGAAGTTTTGTTTTATAACATTATTTTAATGTGGCATATGACTAATTTTTATATTTTACAGTGACATAAAACATATTTTTATTAATTTGTTGTGGCATAAAATTAATTTATCATTTAGTGATGGTATTTTTCTAATTTTAAATTTTTGTAGTGGCATATTTAAAAGGGTAAAATTGTCATATCAATTGATCGATGGCATAAAACTAATTTTTACTATTTTGTAATGGCATAAAAATAATTTGTCATTTAGTGATGGCATTTTACGAATTTCAATTTTTCACAATGGCATAAATCTAATTAACCCTTTTTTGTATTACTACTATTATTTTATATTATACAGGTCATTAATATGTAAATAAAGATATATATTAATATTAAAAATGTGTTGAACATAAGATATTTTTTTATAAAAAATGTTGTCATTTGAATCTTTGGGTTTTTCTGTAATAGATATTTTTCGTTTGGAGGGAAGTTCCAGAAATATCCTATGTTTCATAGCATAGTACCTTTTTATCTCCTCAGCATTAAATTCACATTTATAAAATTAAAACCCCATTATTTCTGACGTTTAGCATTCAATTGTACATTTTTAGGGAAGCAACTCTCCTGGTGAAAGGTTACCTTGAGTAATAGAAATTAGAAATTATCAACTTTATAATCACACCAGACATATCTGAGATCTGAGAGGATAAAAATGATGACTTCACTTTTGTTTGGATTAAAAGAACTGGCACATGCACATTAGCAGGGTTAACTTATACTGTGACTCATTTCAGATTATAATGGAGTTTAATTAGTAGGTCAAAAGCATCACATAGAGGGGGCATGATTTAATTATACTTTCAGATAAAAAGGAAGACCAACAGGGTTATTACGTGACAGTCAGATGCAAATATAGTAAAAAGTATATGACTGCTTGGAAAAAACTGTACTTATTTTACTAACTTTTCGAACTGTAACGGATCATCTCTCTCTCTCTCTCTCTCTAGCCAGCATCCAAAGACACTCCGAAATTTCATTTCCAAATCCACCCTCCTACTCTTTTTCCTTTGATCGAATTTGGATCTCTTTCATAGTACCAATCTCTTTTCTGAGAACCCAAGAAAACCCAACTGGGTATTGAAGTGCCATGAACTAACAGACAAGAGGAGGTGCCATGGTACATTTTGTTCTCTTCTTTTAGACGACATTAATAGTCACTGTCATGATTTATATTATACCTTCCCTTTCTCTCTCTCCTCTGGCTTTTCTCTTTTCTGAGCTGGTTGGTTGGTTGGGTGTATGTAGTGAAAAAAAAAAAAATGGCAACAGAAGGCTAAAGGGGTGTGCTTGAGTCTCTCCTCTCTTCATCTTTGAGGCTGATTCCTAGGAAAAATGAAGAGATCTACAGCTGTGAGTATTTTCCTTCCTTTTCCTCTTTTCCCTCTCCATGAAATGGAGTGGCTTATTGATGTATTTTATCCATTTTTCTTTCCTGACACGAGATGGTGTGTCAGAGTTTCAAGTTTGACTGACCAGTGGATATAACTTGTTGTTTTTATTTTTACTTTGATTTAGATAAAATACAAATTTTCTTCAACCCATTAGGTAGGTTTAAAACAACTTCTTGGTTGTGTGTGTTATTAATCGTTTATTTGCTTTCAAGTTTCTAGTCATATAACCAGTACAGCAGGAAACTGATACAGTGCTGAAAGCTTTTTTTTATTTAGAAGTTTGATCCGAGCATTGATTCAAAGTGATATATGTGTAACTTGTACAATTTAAGGATTGATCCTGTACCTTTTACTCCTATGGTCCACAATTGTATCTTAACATTAGCAAACCTGACCAACAAGATACTGAAATCTGCAATTGTACTTCTCTTTCAGAAGTATTAAAGATGTCAGTTAATGTTTGAATCCTCAATTAGTCCTTGATTTGCAAAAGAAATAATAATAGTAATAAAACAAAGCAAATAATAATCTGAGTTGCAAATTAAATTAATGCTAGCAACGAGACAATAACATGTTGTCATGATCCAAGGTACGGTTCGATGAGACTAATATTGAAAAATGAGGTTCAACTGGTATATGGAATTTTAAATAAGGCGGGATCTCACATCGATTTTTCATACTTGTATATAGTTCTGTCAAGCACTCCTCTTTTTGGCCACAATATTTCTCAACTCAATGCGGGCTCATGCATCGGTCTCCTATTGCAAGCCCATGGACCCTACCAAATACCGCCCACACAGTGTGACCATAACCGAGTTTGGTGCTGTAGGAGATGGGGTCACCCTCAACACAAAGGCATTCGAAAATGCCATCTTCTACCTCAATTCTTTTGCAGACAAAGGTGTGTTTTGCAGCATTTCATTGCTCTGGAAGCCTAAAATGATAAAGAAAAGCTATCATTTTTTTCTCTTTTTGTGAATATCTTCCAAAATGCACCTATGTATAGTAACTAATTCGCAACTTTTGTAAAAGGACTATTTTGTCAGGTGTTGGCAATTTGGCTGTCTGTTCCAATGCCCAGAATTAAAAATTTTAATAAAAAGATTTTATTCACTAGGTTCCAAGTTAGCATAAGTTGGTTCTGATGTAAGTTGATGTTAGCTGGAAAAATAAGGGGCAATATTGTCATTTTTGCAACTTGGTTTAATGTGGGGATGTTCTATGTTGAAGTGTTGGGTACTTGGAGGCTGATAGGATTGAGTTCATGACCTTATGCTCTGGTGCCATGTTTAACAAAATTAAGTTAGAAGATTACGCAGGTAGGCAGCTGTCAGTCTTATCATTTTATATTCTAGCAGGTGGTGCTGAGTTGTTTGTGCCTGCTGGCAAGTGGCTGACTGGTAGCTTTAACCTCATTAACCATCTCACGTTGTCTCTCGATAAAGATGCTGTGATAATCGGGTCTATGGTAAGTGATGTAATTTTTAAATATGGCTAGAACTGGTTTTACAGATGGTGTACTATGCTGGATTACTTTTCAATATTTGATTCTAAGAGAGAGTTCGCGGAGCGTTTGCGGCAGGAGTTAGTTCAGGGCCATTGAGGAGAGAGCTGATAGAAGTACATGACTGAATAGTCAATGCAGTGGTAACTAATTTGACTGGTATTAGGAACCTAAATGTTATACCTGATCTGATTGTACGAACATAAATGCTGTTTCACTCTTAAAATTATATCTGGGTGAATCTGGTATGCCCAGATTATCTATTTCTACCATAAGTCCAACTTGAAAGATGAGTTTCTTTTGTCCATTTTACCAATGAAAATGGCTAAAGTAGAGGGTCCTTTTGGATGAGTTTCTGATTTTTCTCTGAATTTAGGATTCAAACAGGTGGCCAGTTATTGACCCACTTCCTTCTTATGGGAGGGGACGAGAGCTACCTGGTGGAAGGCATAAAGCCTTAATTTTTGGATCCAACCTTACTGATGTGATTATTACAGGTTAAAAATCTATTAATAGCAATAATAACCCTGATTTTGACTATTTAATTTAACTGAGGATTTGCACAATTGGTGGAAATCTCTATTTATATTTGGAGTTCAAAATTTGGATAAATTGATGCTGCTTGCAGAAGTGACATAACCAAAGCCTTTTGGACATATAAACTTATATTTATCACGCTTGATAGCTTGTCCTCCTGAATTGCACAATTGTTGTCTCCTAAACTTTGGAATTTGAGAAGTTCTGGATTTTGGTGATGTAGCACATGATAAATTTAATTATTCAATTCTCTACCACTTAAATACCAACTAGAATCTGGGTCTGAAGCAACGATCTGCTGATCTTGCTATTGATAAGTATGCTGGTACTTTGGTTCTGTAGGTGCAAATGGTACAATTGATGGCCAAGGAGCAATTTGGTGGGAACAGTTTAAAAACCACACGCTTGATTACACAAGACCACATTTAGTCGAGTTGATGTACTCTACTGAAGTAGTCATCTCAAACCTAACATTTGTGAACTCACCGTTTTGGGCTATCCACCCTGTATATTCCAGGTATGTCATTGTAGTTCCCTTCAGCATCGCACTCCATTCCCAAAACAGTTAGTGTTTTCTTTATTTAAGTTTAGTCCTTGAATTACGAACAGTTTGTTTGTGCCAGTGTTTATCCCCATCAATTGGTTTAGTATGTTTCTTTTACATGTAAGGTCAAATTGCATATGGAATAAAATCTTGGGACCAAAAGGAATAAAATACATATTCCTTTTTATTTATTGGAAAAAAATGTAAAACACAAATTAAATTTCCCTAGATCTTCCTTTGTAGTGCAGATCAATTTATCCTTGCATTGCCGTTGTAGAAACTTCAATTTCAGGACTAATTACTTGTTGAAATACAGTCTCTGTATTAAGAGCTTATTATGGGTACTCACCTATATCTGGCCCAAATGACCTGGCTGAATCATAATCTGACTTAAAAAATAGAGATTGTTTCCCAAATAACCTGTGACTACCTGATCTGAACTGGATCAAATTGCAAATCCCAAATCAACTAGACCTAACCCAAGTTGACTCTAAACCTAATCTAATTCGGCCCAATTGGGCTTAATCCAAAACTGACATAACCTGTCGACCCCCTTAATCTGAATTGCAATTAGTTATGACCTGAACATGACAAAAAGCATTCGACCAAACCTGACCTCTATTTATCAGGGATTCTTGCAGTCTACACACCTTACCAATGTTAAAACAGCGATGAGCAATTTCCCATAGGCACGGATTCTGAAGTACCATATTGCTATATCTTTTTGTGTTGAACACATGTCTATGTTTATACTATTAAGGATCCCGGAAAGTAATCTATATCAGCTCAATATGTTAGGATGTAGGTGCTATTCATAATTTCAAGTTCCTTGGTGAAGTTTGAAGAGAATAACTACATGCTGTCCACCCAAATTTGGTCATCCAGTTTAGTTTTCTGAATATACTGTGAAGTGTAAAGAAAAAGGAAAAAGAAGCTAACTGATATTACTTTTTCTTCTGTCTTTCCCAATGTTCTTCCTAATCTCGTCACCATATGATGAACAGTCAAGTACTTATTCAAAATGTGACTATTCTAGCACCCCTTGACTCGCCAAATACGGATGCGATTGATCCAGGTACACTTGCTTTTTTCTCAAAGTGCAAATTGCAAAAAGTGTCATGCCGTCAACATACGAGAGTACAAATTGATCAAGTATATAAAACAAGGATTATAATATCATATTAAGCCATAAATGGATAAAAACTAATTATAAAATATTTTTGAAAACTACCATAAAGGAAACTGAGAAGAAAAAGAATCATAAAAACTTACCTCCTGTATCGATCTAAAGCATACTAATTATCGTAAAAAATTTCAAATGTATGTAGATTCATCTACGAATGTATGTATTGAGGATTGCTACATAAGCACTGGTGATGATATAATTGTCATAAAAAGTGGTTGGGATGAATACGGGATCTCATTTGCACGTCCAAGCTCTAACATCAGCATTCGGCACATTACTGGGCAGTCTGGCTCTGGTGCCGGGATTGCAATCGGCAGTGAGATGTCAGGTGGTGTATCAGAGGTTCATGCTGAAAACCTACATTTTACAAACTCTCTCCATGGTATTCGAGTAAAGACTTCCGCTGGCCGGGGTGGGTACATCCGTAATTTGCACATCTCCGATGTGACCATGAATAATGTAAGTATTGCTATTAGGATTGCGGGGCAGTATGGGGAGCACCCGGATGACAAATATGACCAAAATGCCCTTCCTGTTATAAGCAGGATTACGATAAAGGATGTGGTTGGGTTCAATATTGGTACTGCTGGCATGTTAGAGGGCATTCAAGGAGATAACTTCAGCAACATTTGCTTGTCAAATATTTCGTTTGGATCAGTGAGATCAAATCCTCCATGGAAGTGTTCAAACATAGAGGGCTATTCGAACATGGTAACACCAGAGTTATGTAATGCACTAAATCAAGTACCATCTCAAGCAACTGATTGCTATGATGACGATATTTTGGAGCAACAACCACATAGATCTTGTGCCAGTAGGTCACGTAGTCATTTTCTTAAGTTGTCTTCGATACAGTAGTGTGGGCTCATTTATTTGTTTATGGTATTTATTTGTCCATAAATTTTGTCAGTCCTGTTTTTTTTTTTTATTTTTTTTTTATTATCTTATTGTATTTTTGTATATATCTTAGAGAAGTTGGTGTTTTCTGCATGTTCCATTTGTAGTATATATTTGAGAATTTCTTCCAATTGTAATGAAATAAGAAATTATCGGCTGATATACTATGTAAGGTGCATGTATGTTTTAGCTTAACAAAGGAATATATGAAAGGTGCCCCGACTACTGAAATGATGGATAAGGGAATATCATATGTAATTCCTGAACTATAGTTACTCTATTAATGCTAGAACAAACAAAAAGATACCGTTTCAGGCTATATATATACATTCCCAAACTAGCTAAGAATGCTTCAAGTAAATTTCATCAGAAAAAATCTCGATGGTAGATGTTGACAGAGTAGTAGCCAGAAAATCATCAAATGCTATGCCATAACTCTTGAGCCTTGCACTGCTCCCAAGGTTGTCTATTGGCAGCTCTGGCAACTGCATGCTTCCCTCCAAGAACTGCATAACCTGCCGCATGCTTGGCCTTGCCACCGATTCAGGATGTGAACATAACAACCCTAATTTGAGCACCAACTCGGCCTCTGCTTTGTCAAATAGACACTCCAAGTTTGGATCAACAACACTCAGAACATTCCCTTTCTTCCATGATTCCAAAACTGACTCGACGAGCCCCAGCACATCTTCCTGTGCATTATGTTCCATGGGTCTCTTTGCACATACTACTTCCAAGAGAAATACTCCAAAGGCGAAAACATCACTGCTTGTTGTGGCCTTGCCGGTTCGGCTGATCTCTGGAGCTAGGTAACCCAATGTGCCAACGATATGCGTTGTTCGAGGATTGGTTCCGTGGTCATACAATCTTGCCAGACCAAAATCACTTAGCTTTCCATTATGATTGGCATCTAGTAAAACATTACTTGCCTTGATATCCCTATGCACAACGACTTGCTCCCAGCCCTCATGCAAGTACAGCAGGCCGGTCGCTACATCTTTGATGACTTTAAACCTCTCACTCCAGCTAAGTGCTGGTTTCTCGCCATCAAAAAGGAGCTTGTCGAGACTGCCATTCTCCACAAAATCATAGACCAAAAAAAGCTCACCCTGACGTCGGCAGTAGCCAAGGAGCTGGACCAGATTTCGGTGCCTCAACCGACTCAAACTAGCAATCTCTGACACAAATTCTCTGACCCCTTGTTTTGAATGATGTGATATCCTCTTAACTGCAACCTTGGCACTTGATTTTGGCAGGGTGCCCTTGTAAACCTGGCCAAACCCACCCGATCCGATTAGGTTTTTGTCATTAAATCCTTTTGTTGCGTTAAAGAGATCCTTATAGGATATTCTATGAGGACCGTATTCTATTTCCCAATCTTCTTTTATCTCTGCAAATTTTTTTATCCTCCTTACCAAAAAAAATAAACCAAGAACCGAGGTGAATACCAAAAATCCTACAGTTAAAGGCAACACAACAGGTAAGACAATTGACGGACGGTTGTTGCTTTGGGTACTATTGTGTGGAATGGAAGGAAGTTTTGAGATATCTAGGGCTTGAGCAGTGCCTTGGAGGCTAAAGCTCCACCCTGAAACATAATGCAACCCCGAAGCTGCACCTGTTGATGATGAGAAACCGACAAACATTTCATCAAGGACGATATCTGAGAGATTGACTAGAGATGTGATAAGGGGGACTTCTGGTCGTGTGGCGTTAATTGGGGCCATTCTGACTTCGAGCCTCATATCATCACCAGTGTAATCAATCCACACCTGCATTGGATCCCCGCTTATTAGCGTCAATGTCACGAACTGGCCTCTGTTTTTGTTATAATACCCCGCTGTACTAGAGTTCGAGGAAATCAAGCTGTTCACATCGATGCCGACATGATTATGGTCAATGTCAAAGAACTCGACAGTCTGTACCGTGTCTAGCTCGACTGCAATCAGGTGGTTGCTTCTGTTGCCATTGTCGGAAGTGTTGACAAGGCCTAAGTGCTGACTTGGCATAGAGCCAGGAATATCTTTTGAGGGAGATATTACAAAGGCAAGGCCGTGGCCACTGACATCTGGGTATTGAGGTACAATGGCAAAAACAAATGTTGTGGAAAAAGATTTAGGCTGGCCACTGGAAGGGTCTATAAAGTTTATAGGAGTTGGATAGAATGCATGGCCTAGAGCTTCCTTGGTATAGTTTGTTAGAAGTAAAAGACCATCTGAGGTGATTTGCGCAATGCCATTTAGGACCAAGCTTGAGTTGGTAAATCCATTAAACATGAGTTCATTGTTGCTGTTACTGGTTGCAGTGGCCAGGAATAGAAATAAAATTAAGAACATAAAATGCAGAGGTTCTGGCATACATGCAAATTGGAATTAATACCAAATTTACATAATATTGTTTGTTTCAGGCTATATATATATAAGGTTGCAGTACCGAATATGAATAGATAGATAAATCAACCACTGTTATCTAATTTAAGGGTCTTGCTGCACCAGTGGTGGGCTCATTGCATGATCACCTGTAATGTACCTTTAGGTTAATGAGTATGAAATGCATGCACAGTAGCAAAATTATCGAACCCTAGCTAGGTAACAGGATATGTGTAACATAAATTTGGATGAAGAAAATCTCATTCCATACTAATTTGATATCTATAAGAACTGAAATTTCAAAAGACTATGTTTGTGTAACATTAGTTTACTTGTACGAATCTAACAGGTGTAAAATATTGATGGAGTGCTAAACAGTATACGGTTTTGTGTTCAAATTAAAATAAAAATAGGGTTTACACCTCATCATATGTATAATATTCCCCACTAAAATAAAAGGTCAACAATAAGATTTAGATTATTCTTCGAAAATCGAGTATGACATTGAATATTTTCATCTGTTTATAAGTTTATAATAGTTTGCTGAGATGCATCATGTGAACTTCTGCTAACATTAATTCTTTGCCTGCCATTATCAATAAGAAAGTGCAAAAAATAACAATTTACAAAAAAAAAAAAAAAAAAAAAAAAAAATCAAGGTGCAAAATTATAATGTCTACTTACCAGGGGTTGCGATACAACAACTAAATAACAACATAATGCATGGATCTTCTCGAGCTGTAGGTTTTTTCTTCAAAAGAAATATGCTCTACATATCATTAGCCTTGTATTCTTTGGATCAATGGTTTACTCTCTCTCTCTCTCTGTGTCTCTCTTATTTCTTGAAGCTTAGCAGTGGATGTCAATTAACTCCTTCCCTCTCTATCTCTCTTCTCTCTCTCAATTATTTTTATTTTTTCCTTTCAAAGTATAGGCCAAAGCAGCTGCCGAGCCTCCTCTTCTCTTTCTCTCTATTTCTCTGGCGTGTACTATGAATGATTGGAGCAAATGGTTTATTTGGACGGCAATTATATATCCGTCAGATGAGCTGGCCGTGTTATCAGCACATAATATCCGCTAATTATTAATTTTCATCTAAATCCAAAGACATGCTTGGCTTTCAGGGAGAAACAAGCTGGCCTTTGGTCTCTGTCTTTCTATTCTGCAATTAATAATTAATATAGTAATAAAATATACAACATTGACCTCTAATTGATTGTTTCTTTTTAATCACCAAGTCAAATGTCCCAATAATCCATTTGTATAAATAGGAAATGTTATTTTTGTACTTTTGTATGCATAAGGAATCTCAATTTGTGAAATCACGACAAGAATGTTACCCCAAACAAGTAACGTTCAACTTCAAGCATGAAAGAGACATACAGAAGAAAAAATAAATAAACCACCCAAAATAAATACTAATAAAATCTCAAACGCAGAAACCCCACATAGTTTCTTATATACGTTAATACGCATTTAATTTCACCAAAATAATTAAACAATTGACTCTGCTAACATGTACCCAATTTCAATCAAGATAGATACATAGGTAATTTAGTTGAAATAATTGTCTGTAACTCCTCATGTACGTATTATTGACTGTCCTTAACAATTCTCACTGAATTTATAGGATTATTACTTCAATTTAAAAATGACAACTTAACTCTACTAAAATGCACATGTACTGAATGTATAAGTACTTCCCTTATTTTAGTTTCAAATAATTTTTGAAATTGGTCATACATTTTGACAAAAATAAAATTATATTTTGATAGCTGCTAACAAATATTACAGAACATCATTGGAACCTACTAGAATCAATGCACACTCATTTTAATCAAAATAAACTATCCTTCCAGCTTATGTTCACATTTATTTCAACTCAAATGAACACTTGTTTGTAAATTTCTTTTTTTTCCCCTTATTTGTCCGGTATACTTAGCAACAGCTGCTAAGATAACTTGCTTGTGAACTTTTGTCCAAAATTTTTGTCAAGTTTGTTGAGTGTGTGTGTGTGTATATATATCATTATAACTATAATATATCAAAACAGAATCAAGATCGAATTACCAACTGACGTCAAGATCCCTTTGATTTTAAAACAAAATGTCATAAATTCTGTCAATTCATGTCATAAATATTATATTTTTTTTTTGGCCAATGCTTTCGCACAAAAGGAAGGAATATTTTTAGCCGTATGTATTTAGTAATTACAATAGCCAAAAGAAAATCATTAAATAAAAAAAAAATAGTGGATTTGTGTCAAACTTGTTACAACTCATCAATTATTTGGCCACTGTGCCCATAAAAGTTGAAATACTATTTTATTTTTTCAAATCTCTTGATTAATAAGATTACAAATTATACCAGAATTTATACACAATTTGGTTAACTATAAGCTATCTATAATATCAGTTTTTATAACTTTTGATAATTTTTCAAGAGCAAGGTTTCAGTGCCACCACTTTTGGATACCACAAGTTACCACAACTTCATATTTTATCAATATTGAAAATTTTTAAAACTTAAATGTTGAATCCAAACCTTTGATTTTGTTCAATTTCATGAGCGATGTGTTTCTATACAAGTTTTATAATCTTTAGAGTCGGTTTAATACTCGATCAAATGATCAATAAATGTATGAATCTAGTTAATTATGACATATAAATTTTAATACGTTCATAATTTGGTCACTTGATCGAGTATCAAACTGACTCCAAATTTTATAAAACTTATATATAAATGTGTAGCTCGTTAAAATTGAACAAAATCAACTGTTTGAATTCAACGTTTGAATTTTAAAAATTTTAAACATTGATAAAATATGAAGTTGTGGCAACTTTTGGCATCCAAAAGTGGTGGTACTGGACCTTACTCATTTTTCATCAATTGATTGTCATGGTTGTCAATTTTGTTTGTATTATGAACATAAACTTTCTTTCTTATTTATTTTTACAACTTTCTTTTCTAAAATTAACACTCATTTATTAGCGGCACTTTTTAAGTAAAGAAAGACTTTTCTTGTCCAAGAAAAACATCAAGAGCAATCGCTCTGTGCACAAGTGCGATTTTCAGCACCGGAAAGAATTAATTAATTAATCATCTACGAATGCATTAGTATGAATTTGCTTTGTCAGATAAATGAGTGCAAACTTATTTTTCATGCAGACTAAAAGAATCAGGTTCCATGTATTTAGTATTAATTTTGATAGGACTTAGAAGTGTGAATCATGTACGTGAAGCGGACTAAACATGAACTATATATCAAGTACTAGTACATGTTTTGATCCGCAAACTATGTAAATATTAGCATATTTTTTTTAATGTTAAATTTATTTTCAAATTAAATGTCCATAAAGAATTTCGGCGGAAGTTTCGAACTTGCAACGTACCTTTAAAATTAACATATTATTATTTGAATTGTGTATAAATTTGAATTCCTATATGATTTACACAATTTGGTGTATAATTTGTGCGTACAATGTATTAATTCGTATCACCAGCTGGGGAAATCTGAATAAGCTTTGCAAGAATGTAGTTTTTTAAGAAACGTTAATCTGACGTACGTAAGGACTTGCAATAAGCATACTTCTAAGTTGAATTTAGTGGTTCAATGAACCTGGACATGGATTAGAGTACTTGTTTGTCCTGCCTTCTCCCTATTTTTAAAGTTGCGAGTTGTCCAAGTGTCAAAATTGCATTAATTAAATATGCCAAGATCGATAATAATACAATTGAATATATCGACCAAAGTACAAGATACAAACTAATAGTAATCAATTCTGGTCTCAGATTTTCTGATTTATCATGCTTGGTAGTTGGATGTGTGAGGAGCAATATTTTAAAGCAAAACGATTGCACGACTGTTTAAACAAGACTATTATAGATTTAGCAAATATAAGGTCAAATAGGCTAGTGTGGTAACAATAGTTAATCCTCGAGATTTGAACCTTATCATTGATAAACAGTAGTTAGAACTTAGACGTATGGATAACAGGATAGAGTACGAATTACATCTCTGAATCTAAAACCTAAAAGCGGTTAAGTTCGAGCTCTGAATATCTTTAAAAAAAATTTAGAAAAAAACAAAGAGCTCTGTCCTAACTAGAGAATTTTTCTCTTCTTTCTTTTTGTTTCATCATTTTTCAGATCCATCCCCTGCGTCTTTTATCTATTATTTTATTTATTTTTCGGGTCCGTCCTCTTTGCACTTTTCTCCGCCATTCTGCTATTTTTTTTGATGAAATTCTGAAATAGTTATATTTTTATTCATTTCTTATCATTTTAGAAGTTTGTAATACATCCATAATTAATATAGAGAAGCTCCGCAATTAGCTAGTACTTCCAAATAGTTCGATGGATGCAGCTACTATATCGAAATCTGCACAAAGAGGCTTACAAATTAAATTAATGTCTTACATTGCTAGTTTTGAAATTAGACAGCAGAAGTTAAAACACCAAAAAGTCCAAGTATAATCATCTATCTATGTGATTTTAAGTACCGAATACATTTTTAATTGAAACGTACGAAAAGAAAATAAAATATAAATACTTTGATGATGCAACTTAATAAAAAAAAAAACATAGTTATTAAATTAAAACATCAGGCAGTTAAAGTACAGACATCTAATGTATTATGTATATAAGGCATATCAGTAGCAAACAATAATACCTAACATCCTTAATATATGCAGTATTTATTTCTGAATATTCAATTTTAAGTGTAGAATAAACATTATGAAAAATATAAACTATTTAATTTAAGTTCAATACAAATATATTGACAATTTATAGTGTATTTATAAAAAAAACTTTCGGATACAATTAATCATTGACAGAAATGAGACCCATAGCTGGATGGGCGAGTAGATATTGGGGGTGTGGGGTGCCTCGTTTTTTTTTTCCCTTTATTTTGAAGTATCAATAATATTATTATTAATATGAATAATAAAACAGAAAGAAAAATAATTTTAAATATTGATGTACTTGTGGACCACTGAATGCACTAATATAGAAATGGCATTGCCATATTTCCGAAACAATGATGCAACTGTTGTATTTTATATTTGGGCTAAGAAGCAACTTTTCCTTCTTTAATTTTATATTAAAAAAAAATCTGGAAGGCACCTTGATGTGTAATTGTGTATAGATTAATAGATAGAGCATTTGTGCAGAATAGAGTCTAGATTCACAAAATAGCTAGTCAGTATACATGAAATTGAGAGGTAAGAAGAATTTAGACTCAATTGAGGGGTTGAAAAAAAAAAAGAGAGAGGACCTCGAAAAAAAATAAATCTGATGTATCTGTAGTAGTTCAACACGAAAAAAAAAAAATGAAAAAAGCAATTAAGTTGGGTCCGGTCCCTCTTGCAGAGAACTGATCGACAAAAGACAATATTTTTTTTCTGTTTTGCTGACCTTTTTTGTTCTCTAATTCCCACAACTAAGCATGCATTCAGAGATACTGAAGATATTTTTGTTTTCAACCCCAAATATACAATGGATAATATAACAAAATGTTCTTCTCCTAAATTTTGTAAAATAAAATATTGTTCGCGAAACTTTTCAACAAAATATCCTTTTCGGTTTCCGAAAATTTAACTAAATATTTATTAGTATATATAATTCTACAATGGTATCAATTTTGACATCCATATCTTAAAGCTCAACTTTAAAAAAATATTAACCCTAAATTTTTTTATCAGATATATTAAGACTGTAAAATTTATGATGAAATTAAAGATTTATTAAATTACAAAACTTGAAAAATTGCAAAGTGAAAGAATAATATTTTGTGAAATTTCCCAACAGACAAATCGCTTAAGGTCTGCACTTCAATCACTTATAGACTTCACCCTTCATCGATCATCAGATTTCCATATAACATGGTATTTATCTGCGATTTTGCATCACCTAAAAAAGTGGGCTTAAGCTGGTAACTCGACCCTAATTATGCAATTTCGACAAATTAGCCCCGACTTCAAATTTACTCTTACAAAGGCCCAGACAAACAAATTAACAGGGACAGTTAAAGAGCCCAACATAAGCATTAGACAATCACGACTCAAATCACTCGAATTAAATCATTAGTGAGATCAATATTTAACAGTGAAACTTTATGATATTCTACAATAAATATTTATAATTAGACTCCACGAAAAGATAAAAATGGAGATCACTTGATTTTAATTTTACTTTTCAATAAATTTGATATGTAGTGGTTTTCTCATTGCACTACATAAGTTCTCCCTTTATATCATGTGTTTGGAATGGATGCGAACTAGGCTGTTCGCGAACAAGAATTAATTTGCGTGAACCAAACGTTGAACTACAGTTCGTGAACAAGGAACTGGGCCTTGTTCTTAGTTCCCCATTTTTTACGAACTGGGAACAAGGTGGTTGGGGAACTAGCTGTTCGCGAACAGCTGTTCACCCCTTGTTCGTGCTCGGAACCAAACGTACCAGTAAAAAATTTATACTCATCCATGGGATAAAGCACCAAGGCATGGAAAATAAGCAGAATTAATTAAATAATTTTTTGACTGAACTATATCAATTAAACCACGGGTATCTAAAAATAAAACCTTATTAAGACCCCGCCCCCCACAGATTTGTTCATGTTGTTCGACAAATCTCCAACAGCTTGAAGTAAATACAATTTATTTCCTTTTGATGCTTTTGAATTCAGTACATTTGAAACTTTTCCCTGGTCTTCTCGAAAACCTGCTCGGCAATTACTGCCCCCTTTCCATCAGCCTGTTTGATCTCCATGTGTGCTTTTTGATAGAATGCAGTGCCTCTCAATGCATCTGCTATGAAATCATCAAACCCAATGGCTATAGCCGCCTCTGCCTTTGCACCATAAACTAGCCTCTGCATTTGCAATGAATCAAATAAAACCAATTAGGCAATTTGACAGATTTAATCTAAAACTTAATGGATTGTTTAGGAAGTTTTCATGCACCTAAAAATCATGTAGATCACATGTTTCCTCCCAGAAAGATGTCATATGTAATATTTGTTATAAATGAAATTTTAGTGATATTTAACACTTGCAAGGCTGCACTTAACAAGACGATGACAGTCTTATTGTAAAAGAAAAGCATTTTTATCCTGCATTTGGGATGTGGCTTAGAATTTAGGATTTTGGAAAGTAATATTTGTAGTAGTTTGAGTTCAATTGACTGAGAGAAAAATGGGTACTTGTAAGACAATCTATTCCATTTGCCAAGAATCCCACCAACTTTACTTTAATTATCTGCATAATATTATGTCTCCTACTTATACACCCTGATGCAGCTCCTAATTAATTCTCTAATAAATGTTTGATCTATAATTATCATCTTCTAACAGACTCTTGTGGTTCAAAACTGAAAAATTCATCCTCTGATGCTTGTTACTGAAAAGCTGCCTAAAGCTATATGGCAAACAAGGTTTTTATCTCTTTAAAAGATGGTGGAAGCTAGGCAAGTGATATATTAACAAATAGGATTATAACCTTGATTCTGGAAAGATGAATAGCACCGAAACACATCGGACAGGGCTCGCAAGATGCATAAATTTCGCAGTCTGACAGCTCAATCTTTCCAAGCTTCTTGCAGGCCTGAAAAGAAGAAAGATAAACTCAATCAAACATAGTACAAAATCAAATTTTAAGGTTTGAAAAATCCGGTTGTTGTAGCGTTACTATCTAGTACAAACAGTTATGTAAGAGCCATACACATTTCAGAACCTTTTACTGAATCACCAAGTCAACGTAATTTACAAAACTAGTCTTAGTTTTAATTTCCATTGTTCAACAAAATTAAGTGTAAAAGTATAACAAACATATTGATTCATACATATTGCAAATGGTCATCTAAGATGAAGTCTAAATTTATCCAATCAATTGTCAAAATTGCAGACCGAAATTACATATATATAAGATGTTGAAATTACTTCATTTAAATATGTGTATCATTAATTCATTACCCTATTGCAATCAGGTTAATAAGCATTGAAAATACATAATCATAACAAGGACATAATCAGAGATATATTGCTCAAAAAGGGTTATTGCATTCATATTATTATTTTTTCTTGGTTCTTCAGCATTAACTAATAAACATTACCTGGGGTTATTTTTGTAAAAAACTACCAATCAAATCAAAAGGCATTTTTGAGAAAAGTCTGGATTTTCCAATAATAAACTATTGAACTTAGTTCAGTAAGGCACTTAAACTATTTAATAACACTGTGAACAATTGCATTAGGTTTGATGCTGTTGAACACCAGTCATTTGTAGAATCTTCCCTTTTTTGTCAATTAACATTTAGTTTAATATAGTTATTGTTATGAACGTGAAAAAAGCTTAAAACTTGATTGAGAAAATATTTGTTAATATCACTCCAAAAAAGAACTAACAAGTGATATCTTTAACACATGATACAGGTGGCACGAGTGGACTATGAAAGACTAATTGAACATAAAAGTCTTGGAGTTGTTTAGACCAAACAAATACAAGGATAAGTTGGAACCAAGTAAGTTCAAGTGGCCAACCCAACCATAAGCAAAAGTTTAAGATTTAAGAATTTTTAAGCGCCAAGTTGAAAAGGGCTCTAGTTCAGGGATCAAAACAGCTAAATTTTTAACTTAGCTCATAATACATATTTACATGCAACTCATCGTCTAATTTACATACATTTAGTAGAGTTTTTGAAAATTTGTATCATATTTTCAGTTGAGAGGAAAGAAGAGCCATTGAATGGAGCAAAATGAATACATTGACAATAACTTATAGTGCAATAATATGCTAACACACTAAAAATTCATCCATAACTAATCCAATATGTAGCAATCAAGTCTAATTAATTGACTTGGTCATTTGCTTGTTGTATGTAGAGCTTTTGAAATATGGATGAGGGAAAAGCTTCAAAACAATATAATTTTATTAACTATGCTAGACTTAAAATGAAAGATATTGACAGTCAGTACCACCCCTTGGTACTAAGTACTTACATTTGGTGCATATCCATCATCAAAGATTTTTTTGTAAAACTATTTTGTACTTTTCAATAATGCTTCATTGCACAAGCCTTTTTCTAGGTTGCTGAATCAAAGCAAATAAGCGAAATAAATAAATAAATATATACGTACCACAGCAGTAATAATATATCCCCTCATTTATCCGTATTTAATCAATAATCAGAAGGAATTTTCACAAAATCAAACAGCTCATTATCCATTATATTACCTCACGTATAGCAGTAACCTCAGCATGAGCAGTGGGGTCGGTACAATTCAAAACCATGTTGTGACAGCTCACCACGACTTCGTCATTGCGAACCACAACAGCACCAAATGGGCCCCCATCGCCAGAGTCTACCCCCTTGTAAGCCTCTTCTACTGCCTTTGATAAAAACTTGTGGTCTCTATCTCTCACAGCTGCAAAATACAGTGTCTTTTCGTAAATTTAGCAGAAAAGAAAAGATAGCATTGCAAGAAGGTCGTTTACATTCTAACTTAAAATACTTGTGAATATTTGGTTGTTACCATTAGTATTTTTAAAAGGTTGAGTTCTACTGTTCTTTCATTGCCAAAAATTGTTTACTCTGGTACTTGTCCAAGAAGGAACACAATGAAAATCTGGGCTAAAAGTTGTCTTTCTCAAATTGCAATAATTGATGATGTTGAAGATCATGAAATTTTTAATAAAAAAAGGGAATTTAACTAAAATTAAGGACCATGATGTAACTTTCTAGTGAAACCAATAGTATCATACAGGAGAAGTGTGTACTTGAGTACTAACCTTCTTGGTGGCCGGCAAATGCAGACGCCACCGAGATAGTTCCGTCCTTTGTTTCCACAACTAAAATTAAAAGTAGAAGACAATTTAACAAGAGCTCATTTTTATTGTTTTTATAATAAATAAATGCATCCATGAATACTATCCAAGTGATGCTGGGCAGTGGGTGCCAAGTGAGATACCAAAAACATTAGACCCATGTTTACAATAGCCAAACATGAACTCAGCTAGCTTACTGGTAATTTATTGTGTTGTTTGTACTTGTACTTACTAAAACTACCACTATGAAGACTTAGCCATCAAAAAACTGAAAGAAACACTGCTCAGAGACAATTTAAGCACTAGAATATCACAATCAAAAAATAAACTAATGGCGTACTGTACCAGTACATGTACCTGAATAACAGACTGCCAGTACAGGTTACAAGCTTTATTAATATATTGCTAGGTCTAAGAAAAAAGAGTGATACTTCCCCTATTTTGATCTCTAATTTTGGTGCTGGCAGGTGGAAAAATTAAAATTATAATAGTAATTATGCAAATCATATGACTTTCCTGATGATTTTAGTTCTAGATAGCCAGAATTATAACAAAATATAGTTTGCATATTGAGTTAAACCAAATCTAATTTCAAAATGCATGCAAATTAAACATGCAACTAACAGAAACAATTGGATTTCTACTGTACCAACTTGCATGCAAATTAAATTTTCAAAGAATAAGCAACATTTTTTTTTACAGAAATGATTTTTTTAACACAACTATATAATCTTATACTCACAAAAAAGTTCAAATATAAAATACCTGATCGTTATGCCCAAAGCCAAATAATTTTTACACAAAAAAAGGACAAAGACACCTTTCCAAATAAATAAAACCCATGTAAGTTAACATGCAAGTTACGGTCGTTATCGTAAAAAAACTGAACTAACACAGAGAAAATTCAAAATTACTTAAAAGTTACTACAACTAGAAACAGGGATCTAATATTAATTCGAGATCCCAAATAGGACAAACAACCCAAATTTATCAAAACCCAACTCACCAAACCAAACCAGATGGAAAATTTAAGAAATCTGAATGCAACCCAACTCGAGAAATCGTGAACCAAGTAAGATACGAGGAGGTTCGAACGAAACAAAAAGATCAGATAGAGAGATACCTTGCGCTTCTTCCATTGAGAGAGACAGAGAGAGAGCGATGAAGATTCTCCTTGATTGTAGAGAGACGGGATCTCGAAAGAAAGAGAGAGAGGCGTGAAAAGCTCAAAGAGGAGAGTGATTTATGATTAGAGGTATATAAAGAGTTGTGTTTTATTTTATTATGCTGATAGTTGGCTGAGAAAATAGATGAGAAGATGTGGTGGATTTCTAAAGAAATTTCTTGGACCGATGATACAAGCAAAAAGAGTCGGAGATGTGGGTCCCACGGTATTATAATACTCCATGCACATGGTGTACGTGTACTGGATAAACGACGACCACTGCCAAGTTGTCTAAAACAAATATTGATAAAAAATGAAAGTCACATGATTTTATTCGACTAATTTATATGTCTTATTAGATTTGTTATATCAAAATCACGTTCTTATATCGAGTGGTCTAGTAATATAGGACGATTTTATTCATCGAAAATTTATTATAAAAAATTTAATATTAAAAATTTGTCCGTGCAAAAAGCGTTGAGCACGTAAATAGATTTTAACATATCAAATTGTATTTGATAGGGCGCAATATAGTGCACCGATACCAATTAAAGTAGGGTAATTCTAAGATGGACATAAATTTTAAACCGGGCTTGAAATCTAATCATTCATTATGTTCATAATTTTAAATAAACAATCTAAATTTAAGTCCGGTCATAAAACTTAGTCCACAACAGAATTTGCCATTAAATTATACTATATTTTTTTCTCATATTTTTTGTTTTGTCGGTCTATTTTAATATGTTCCTCCAAAAACATGTGATTGTCCTTGTGGTTCGAAGTGAGTCAGATTATATTGGTCCAGTCCAAATTCATATCCGGAAAAATTAAATGGATAATACCTCCAGGTAGGCATGGAATGTAAAATACAGTGAACATTTTAAAATGGATCAGATAGGATTCCAATTTCAATTATTCACATTACATCCGGATAAGGATTGACGTTTGTTTATCCGGATACATATTTTCAAACACAAATATAATTTATATTTTTGTATTTAGTATTATTTGATTTTTTTTATATAAATAATATATTCCCAAAGTTCTTGTGATACAATTAGGTATGTATGAACTATGAAATGGGATACAATAATACAAGGGATAAGAACGAATCGATTTTTTGGCTGACAAAAATGACGATTTGTTATTTAAAACAAATTTATAGTTAACTAAAAATGATAGTCTAACCAATCACTAGAATTACTTGTATTTGGTTAATTTTTTTTCAGCAATCATTGTGGTTGGGCAGTAGGTGCAACGAACACAACTATCTGGTTATTTTGGTATATGAAAATGCTTGTATTCACACTCATGCAAATTCAATTTGTATTTGTATACGTTCAATATGATTAGTTTTCATATCCAATTACCTTTTGTACACTACTGTTTTTTTGGGTAAAATTGTGAACGGAAATTGATTTGAGTTTCGTAAAGAGAGTCAACAGGGTTTGACCGTTTGAGCAGTTTCTAATCCGTATTCATTTATTGTTATATAAGATCAGTGTCAGAAACAAAAACGTTAATTTTATTCTGAAATTTCATTCGGTGAAAGGTGGAGAAAGAGAAAAGGACAGAACAATAATAAATGAGAGTATCAAGATGGGCATGTCATCAGTTGTTGTCGGTTCTTTGATGTGTGTTCGTTTCCGGTACAAATTTTGGTTCGCACACAATATATTTTTCTGTATTAATGTCGGTACGTGAAATAAATCACAAATGGGAATGATGTACAACCGTCACATTTATTAGAAAAGATTTTACAATCTTCACGCTTTAGACAAGTATTAATTTACTATTGAATAAGGTTATGGTTTTCACATTTGAATGCCACACTTTTAATTTTTTTAATTTTTATTTCAAATTTTATAATTTAAGTGTCCGATCAGAAGTGTTGACCTTGTTGAAATTCACAAGAGATGTGTTTCTATTAATTTTATAATTTTTCTAAAATTATTTGTTACTTGATAAAGAGATCAAAAATTAAATTATCATAATTACTTAGATTCGTTTATTTTTTCGAGCTATCAAGTATCAAATAACTCTAGAAATTATAAAATTTTATGAAAAGTTGAAAACACATGCTTAGTAAATTTAAACAAGTTCAACAATTCAGATCGGATGCTTAAATTTTTAATTTTGAATTAGAATAAAAAAATATAAAAAAAAATATGACATTCATGACGCTCCAAAAGTGGAACATCGAAATCTTGCTCTTAATCACTAAGCTATCAACTCTCAAGTCTCAACTTAATCTTTTAAGCTATGAGCTATCAATTGACAGTGTTTTAAGGTCTATTCTCCTAGATTTTGACTCATGCACCCTAATTTATATGTACTAATGTGGAATTTGATAGCGAAAATATATCACAGGTGTGAATCATGTATGACATTTACATTCAACATAACTTTAACATATTTCTTGAATAGAAAAGGATAATTATGTAGTGAATGAAGATTTTAAACTGGACCTGAATCCTAATAATGAAATCTATTTATTTATTATTTTAAACGAACAGTTTAGATTTAAAACTGGTTAAAAAATTCGGTCCATAATAGTTTTCCAAAATAAAAAAGTTATTATATAATTCACACTTGATAAAAGTGTTAACCTTGCATATATTTAAATAGAGGAGCGTTCCGCTGCCCCGGGTTTAAAATGCCCCCAAATGCCACCAATCAGCAGCCATTAGATCAATAGTCGATGAACGGTTGTGATCAATACGTTGACAACTCTAAAAAATCACCAAAAATAATAAATTAATATCATCTCTTCCAAACAGCCAAGTTCTCAGCCTCCTCCAACCTGACTCAACAGCGCTTCTCCTCTCATTCGCAACCTTGCCTCTAGATCCCTATTCGCAGCCCGTTGCTTCTCTCCAAACCTAGATTCGTAAAGCCACTGACACCTCCTCAAGCTCTTTATATCTAAAATTGTTTCTCGAAGAAGCCAGATCCCAAAGGCACCGAACCCTCAAGTTCCTTTCTCGTGCTCTCTATTTATCTCTAAGTTCTTTTTCAAAGGAGCTATTTTGGAACGTCTCCAATTAGGAATGATGAATTATGCTTCAATTTTTTTCTTTTAGCCAATCGAATTTCAACCTTTCTGAACCTCTAATTGAAGCTTGTCAGAGATAATCTTTATATTCAGTGTCGCAACTTTGAACATCAAATTCAAGCAAGAAGACGAATAAATTAAATCGAAACTCTAACCTTAATCACTAAGACCCGATTCACTAACATCTACTTGTTAGAAAAAAAAAAAAAAAAAAAAAACGTAGATTGCATCTTAAATTAATAAACAACATATTCAAAATGTGAGGTTCGAAATTATTTCCCAAAATACTGGTTATATTAAATCTTGCTATGTGTAATTGCTGTGAAAATTTTGTTTCATTTCAAATGAACCCCACGGTAAGTCAAGTTGGGACTTCGGAGTTGGAAGCCAAGGACTTGGGACTTGGGACTTGGGAGAGAGATGACATTAATTTATTAGTTTTTATCACTCTTATGAGCTGTCATGCTTATTGAATCAAAACCACTCATCAACCTTTGATCCAACGGCCTGTGATTGGTGGCATTTGGGGGCATTTTAAACCAGGGGCAGCGGAACGCTCCTCATTTAAATATACAATGTACATACTAATAAAAAAAACATATTCACAATTCGCATTTAATTTGCTCCAATACATTAAATCACACCTCTAGTTTTGCACTAATGACGTTGAAGATAATGAAAATTAAAATTAGTTATCTTAATAAAATAAACTATTCAAAATTTAAGAATATATGAAATAGATATATTCATAATAATGACTAGAATACAATATTACTAATTAAGAAAACAGAAAACAGTAAACGTACAGAAGAGCTAACTGATTTTCAATTGAGCTAATAGGTTTACTTTGTATAATCAAAATTTAGTAATTTATCTGTGACAACGACTACATTATAGCGAAACTAAATGATTCCGTTTAATTTAATTTAAACGAGAAGAACGCGGAAGGGTTGGTGGGACATGAGAAAGTGAGAAAGGACAAAACGGTGACTGTATTTTGCCGTGGCATACTGGCATTTGCACATGTTTCTTATGCATCCGCCACACGCGGCGAGAGAATTTTCTCCTGTCTACTACTAAAAAAATTGGGTATATATCCAGATAATATGCAAAATTTGTGCTTAGACAAGAAAAAAAATGTGTTTCATGTCATTAATTACATATGCTCCCCCCAACAATATGGTGTCAGCAATTAGTAATTCATGCCAGATTTAGTAATTCAAGCCAGGTAGCATTTTCCATCATAAAGAAACAATCAGAAATTCTGGTTTTTCCGCATCCCTTATAGGACGCATAATTATATACATACTATAATAAGAGATAGTATCTAATTGGAATTCATCTCTTTCCTCAAACTTCAGTCATAGTAGCTGCATCAATATGTGGATTTGCTTTTTCCCTTGTTTCTCTTTTTTCTTTATTTTTCAATTCTTTGAAAATAGTGCAGTTAATTTGGTTAAATATATGTTTTTTTTAAGATAATTATGGAGAATGCGTAAAAAGATTAATTTATTAGTTAAGGACCACAACAATTTTCTAAGATTTTTTATAAATGTTTAAATAATGTGTTGGTACTTGCTATGTGCCGCCCATTATCCCACATAATTTGGGAAGGTATCAAGCTTTTACGGAACTGATCAGATGACCACATGATTTGGAATATTGCCTCTGCTTTTTTGGTCAGGTCTTTATAAGATGCAAGAGCAAGACGAAAAGTAGACTTGCTTTGTTATTATTTTTTAAGCACAAAAATAGGCTTACTTTACAGATAGGCATTTGGTGACTTCACGGAAAAGTACAACAGAGAATTTGTGGAAGAGCACATGGACGGACTTTTTAATTAAGGGGATACGAAGCTATAAGTTCAATTATATAAGATCTTCATTTAACTATATTACAAAGTAAGAAACTGATGTCTATCTTGTAGGGATGATAATCAGATTAGTTAGGTAGTATTAAATTTGGATCAACTCTAACTTGGATTCTCCTCTTGGACTATGGAGTGAGGATAGAATAATGTCCTTTCCAAATTATAAAATCCCATCAGCAGAGATAATGGGGGCTCCCTATTATTTGAATTCTTTTGCATATTACATTGGGCTCTATTAATTGGGCATTTTGGGCTTACTGTATTGAATAGATCCCCAAGCCCAAAAAATGTAAATATTCTTAATGATGTTACATATTGTGGTCATAAGCCTTTTGATAAATCAAGTGTTCCAACTTTTTTTAACTAGGAGTTATATGATATGTGCCTAAAAATCAATATATGGTGAAGTTTTGCTTAAAAATTGTAACTCTAAATTCAAAATGTAGTACACTTCTTTGAACCTCCCTATTATTTTCTAATATTTTGTTTCTTGAATTTAGTCAAAAATTTGAATCATTTTTACATGTAAAAATGTCCTTAACTATATGACAATTCTCCATCCTATGAAAAAATGTCCTTAACTACATGACATTGCTCCATCCTTTGAAGCTAGTAGTCTATATACATTTTGATAGATGGTTTTTCTGTTTTAGTATAGAATTATTCTTTTTCTGATATGACATTTATTTAAACTCGGTATAACTAAGGTTCTATGTTTTCGACTCATGATTCTTTTATTTTAACAAGCCTATTGACAGTTGTTTTCTATGTCGAAATTAATGAGAATTTCTGAATGAAGCAAATTCCATAAGTATGATCATACAGTGATTGAAAAGAAACATTGCTAAATCAGAGGATTCTAGCATTGCAATATCTCATTGGGCTACGCTCTCAGTAATACAGTTTCTTATGTTTATAATATGATAGTCATTTCTGGTAAAAAAGAAAAATACAATTTAAGCTCAAGTCACAAGATTGTGGCATGTTGTGTCGCATGGATATGGGCAATCTATCAACTTAACTTCTGAACGATTGAAATACCAATCTCCAACTGATTGTGCAATTCCCTGAAAAGAATTAAAATTATATAAAAATATATAGAAGTATAACTCTTATTAGAAGTATGGAGAGGTAATATAAATACAGTCAGGAACCACTACGTAGCCGTGACTTTAGTATACAGTAAGCAAGCAGGTCTGGTACCTACTAACCTAGTGCTTGGCAGGGACGGCATAATTCTAATTTTATGCTATATATTGTGTGCAAGAAAGTGGTAGTGTTATATATGTGATGCGAAATGTGTTTTATAGTTTGTGTATACTGTACAGTGATGTCTAGAAATTCTCTACAACTAAAACGTTATACAAAAGAATTAGCAAATTGTCAACTTGTCATCTAAAACAAAAGAGAGAATAAAGATAAACAGAATAAACAAGAGTCAAAGACATATACCTTGTTTGCAATGGATGGAGAATTGTTTCCATACCAAGTATCGGGCAAGACGGATTGACCATGTGTGAAACATGAATTAATAAACAGTCCATTAGTTGCTTTTGACTGATAGAAGCTCTCTGCAACTGTGGTCATGTTTTTTCTAAATCCTGTCATTAAAAAAAAAAGATTATTGAACCGTGCAAGCGTTCTCATACCTTGTATTAATATCTTGGCGTTCTGTTTTTATATGATTTAATTAAGACCATTATAAATGTTAGCAACTTTGTAACAGCAGGTGACAATTAGAGCAAAATAAGGATAGATAGCACATGTGTGGATTTATTATAGGTTTAATTGTCCCAAGCAGAGTATTTTTTACAGTATGAAGTATAATTTTACTATGTTGCAAATATGGGGCAGCTAGTCCCATACCCATAACCCATCCTACCAGTGAGGTCTGGTCTCACATGAAATTGAAATGCAAATTAAGAAATACAGATTCTACAAGAACAAAATTAATTGCATACCTTGTAAATATTCAATCTATGATGAATCACATTTTGAATAGTTTGATTTGGACCAGTTTATATATTAGCAACTGTAACAGCTAATAACAATTAGAGTAAAAAACAGCTGGTAACAATTAGAGCAAAGTAAGGCTGGATAGCAGAAGTGTGGATTTATTATAGGTTTAATTGACCACAAAAGAGCCTTATTTTAAAAAACAAAGCATACTTTTATTATGTTACAAATATGGGGCAGTCAGTACCATACCCATGACCGATCCTACCAGTGAGACCGGGTATCACATGAAATTGAATGCACGTTAACAAATACAGATTCTAAAACCACAAAATTTAGTGCATACCTTGTAAAAATTCAATCTGTGATGAATCACACTTTGCATAGTTCAATCTACAGAATTTCCAAGGTCCATCTTGGATAGCACTTACTGGGGCTAAACTGTATTGAATCTGCAAATTAATAGTTAAAGAAAGATCGATTCAACTAGATCACTAAAATTGCCGCAAAAATACCAGTTTAAATGGTACTACAACATGTGTGTATGAAATGTAATAAGCCTAGTCTTGGCACGCAAAATTAGTTCGTACTGACCTGCCATGTGTCATAAGCTGCATTTAGAAGAAACATTGGAGTCTCAATCTCATTCACTATATTCTCAGGAAAGAAGCACTAAAATACACAACAGAATAGTAATCACATTTTTTGTATGGTACTTCATTGAAAAATGTTAACAATTGCTCAACAAATGTATTAGAAGAAACTTAAGGTTACCAAGGTAGCATTCATGCGTGATGTACATCTTTCTGGTAAGTTTTGAGCAACTCCCTACATCAAACATTCCAATGTATATCATGTTAAATGAATTTTTTTCATTAACAAGGATTAACAGTATCACACATAGCAGTTTATACACAGTTCTGGTTCTAATTGACATGGTTCCAATACTGTTTTGAGCATATTTGAAGAAAATTATGCTGAAGAATTTGATTTAAAAATTATTTTTTTCCCACTGGAAGGAGGATAGTGGTTGGCCACAAAGAAGATACGATTCATGAAAGCAACATAAATGAAGTAAAAATTACCTGAAGAGTCACTACACCATCATAAAAGGATCTTAAGCCATGTAGGCCCGATACATCCACACTGCATCACATTATGATATTATTGAAACATGTTAAAAAAAAAATCCAACAAAGAAATAGATAAATCAAAAACTGATTAGTTTATGCCAGTAAAAATCAAGGGCAAATTAGTTAAAGATTTGAACTCTGATAGTGGATGCAAGGAATCTTTGCATAAACTAACATTGCTATTAGCGTTGTGCCAGAAAAAAATTTATTATAAAGAACATTAATAGAATTACATACTAATCCAGGAATAAGCCAGCATCCGCAAGACACTTGACTATAGTTTGTGAAGGAAAGAGTGCCCTGAAATTGTCACAATGTAAAACTGATGCCAAACCACCAGCAGAACATCCAGAAAGAAGTGCCTGAATGAATTGATTTTTTTTTTTAAGAAATAGGCCATAAATTAATTAAAAAAATTTATACTCTGGTACACTACAAAGTATATGTCGGCCAATCTTGATTTCATTAGTAGTTAAAATTTAATGAGAAAGTTTATTGTAAGGTAAACTAATGTCATTTCATTTGCAAAAATATCTTACACAATATATATTTGTACATTAGATTTACAAAATCTATAGAAAATATAGGATACACCCCACTAAGCCACATGTATTTCTCAACTCTCAATTATCAATCCAACATATTGATTTTTTTTTTTTAATAAAATGTCAGAATTATTTTTTTTTCATATTATTCTTGGTTAATCAAACATCTAGAAAAACATTTCTAATATATAATTATCAAAAATACCATGAAGAAAAATTCTAAAAATTGAATAATCCAACAATGCAAAAGGATAACAGCATAATGACAGAGTAATGTTAATGTCCAAGTAAGACCTGCTGCGCAGAGGACATTCCTAGACCCATTAACTCTTCCATGATAGCAGACCAAATGCGTTGGCCCCGGAAATAAAGGCCTGACTCCTAATTAGAGAGAGAGAGAGAGAGAGAGTTAGCAAAGTAAAAAAGAGCCCAAAACAGGTTTGATCAAATTAATAGTATTGCTCTGTAGGCAAAGTACATAGAAGACTAAAGAAAACTGTACAAGAAGACATGAATTGAGAGCAAGAAGAATATATATAGTATTTAGAAAATATATATACTGGTGGTGATTTCTTAGTGCAGCCAAAGACAACCAAATAAGAAAAGAGAATTGAATTTAGTATAGAGTTGTGTTCTCCTGACATTGTCGTATCCTTCCCCAGCAAATGAGGCGCCATCACAGTAACGCACTCTTACTCTATTCCAGTTGTAGAAATCTGTGAAATTTAAATTACAATTTAAAAAATGTTGTTAGGCATGTTGGCAATCCAGCACTTAGAACCATAAGTGCACATAGTGGGTATAGTCGGCAATATAAAGAAATATTGTATATAAAAACAAAAAGAGAGAAGGTACACTTGCAGAGATTTGGAATTGACATTTCATAAAGAGGCAAAAAATTTCTGAAAATTTTCCATTACAAATGTGAATGAGGAGAGATCAAGTACCAGGATTTTCTTCTGCTTTGTTGCTTAGTATGGCAGAGAAGTATGTTTTATCCATGTATTTTGACGAACCAAGAGCCGTTGTGCTACGAAACAAGCATGACCGTCTGTTATTGCACCAGCCCCCGCCCTACATTGAAAATTTGATTCTCTCTTAAGAATTTTAAACCCCTTCAAAAAGAGTATCACATTACATTTTTAACACCTGTATTTAAACACAGAGTGCTCAATTTCCCTAATTGATAATTGAAAGAAATTAGGTGAACAAACAAGAGCAGTTAAATTTATTATAAATTATTGAGTACAAAATTTGAAAGTGTCTGGGCGTAAGTGAAAAGTGCGAGTTCGGTATTTACACAGAAACGGGTATTAACATTCTTAATAACTTCTTTTTTCCTTTCAGTGTAGTTCCTGCTAATAAAATTTACTCTTTTGGTGTTTTCCTTTTGTGGAAATGCTTACATCTACACAGGATATACAGTTTGCCACTACTACACAATGTAGACTAGAAACATTCTTTAACCTTAATTATTCTTCTCTTTATGCTTAACCAAGAATAGAAAACTTCCAGAAAAGGGAAAAGTATTCTTACTTCAAGATCAACGAGCCAATTGTTTGCACCAGAGCCGTACCCTCTCTGGATGTGGTAGCCAGGTGGAGTTCCATCCAAGCACACTTTAAATTACCAACAACTAATTAATTAGGCTTATACTTTGGTTACAATAGAATAGAAAGCATAAACGATAATTCTTAAAATAAGAACATGTTTGAATAAAAGTATATTTATTCCCACAAAATAAAAAAGCAACTGCCGGTGACTTTCATATCCCGTTTTGTGACTAATAAACTTCTTTAATGCGATGCTTGTTTTCCTTAAAAAAAAAAAGGTATAATTTTTTACTTTTAATTCTTATTAGTTATTCCCACTTTTTCCTTCTTAAATTTTAATAAAATTTATAAAAGTAGGCTGCACCTACCCTTTTTTTCGCCAAAAAAAAGTAATGGTGCACCTTGCTTTCCAATAGGATGTAGTTCGGTGTTAGTTAACGTCAGTGCGAAAAGACTGGAATAAACAGAGTTGATTCAAGACTAAAATCGGAATGACGTGTTCAAGTCTGGACTATTAGATGCATTTCTTATTATTTTTTTTTTCTTAGACAAGTTTATAACAGAAAACCGTCATCACACTCTAATTCATGGCATTCGTTTTTGACTCCTATAATATCCCAAAGTTTTCTCATGCATAAATATATTACGGAATAACAAACAAGGAGAATTAATTACGGGATCTTTAACAATTCAAATAATTTTTTATCCGTTATCAACTTTCGATTATTCAAACATTCACATAAATGAAGACCAATCATTTAGAATGCACAAATAAATCTTGGTAAAAGATGGAACAAACTCAACAAATTGAAACCACGCCTGACAAACAAACTCACTAGTGATAGTCACTAACGTTATTTCAAATTAACTCCAAATCATTATAATTCTCAAAACTTCTGACCTTCTGCTCCGATTAATCATGGTTAAATTCTTCTTAGCGCCAATAAAACAAGCGCTCCAATTGAATGTATACATATAGAGAGAGCGTCTAAGAAGAAGTATTCAATATTTTTCTTTGAGGTAATAGGATGTGGTAAACCAAATATAGTTAGGAGTTGAAGCAAAAGGTACAAATATGCAAAAAAGAAAGTTAAAATATTATAATTAATACGAATTGAATATGCAGAAGATATGGTTGCGGAAAATGAATATGCAGGAGAATACTGCAGAGAGAATATGGCAATGTAACAGAAGAGACAGATGTTCAAATTGAAGGCCATAGCGTTGAGACACTCAGTGAGTTAAACATTAATGATATTTATTTGAAACCCACGTTATTATGTAATTATTTTAACTATGTAACAAGTAACCATGGTTGATTAAATTGGATGTTACTGGACCAATTTTATGAAGCCTTTCATTAATCGAAACTGACACTTGAAATGGTGGGAGAGAAACAGAAATGTTTAAGGTATAATAAAAGTATATATAACAGAGCTTGGGAGAAAGATAATTTCAGAATTAATAGTGTAAATTGGAGCCTGTTGGTATTATGCAAAAGTAATATGCATTGATGAAAATATCACTCAAGTGACCCTTCAGTTATTTTCATTCAACTACATATAAGGTTATTAATAGACGTTTTAATTGTATAATTAATAGTCACCAAATTTCTAAATATTAGGAAAGGCTCCAAAATAATCTAATAACTTTTTGAATTATTCATTTACTAAATAGTTATTATTTATCAGTATTTAATTTATTAAAATTGTATATTTTGTTACAGCGCTTTCTCTCATATGAGGTCTTCCTAGCTTAGTAAAAAAAAAAAAAAAAGGCTCAAAGCATCCCTTGGAAGGTACATGTATAATTCTTTTTTAAGTATATATGGATGATGATTGATACTTTTAAATCATCTTTAGTGGCCGGTACTAAAATTTGAATGTGAACCTGTATTTCTTTTTCGAAATTATTTATTGTGTTTGTCAAGTTGGACACCTATAATTTTTTATGCAAAAGAAGCTGAGTAATTTAGATATAAATAAAAAGAGGTACCCAGTTGTATAATTTTTGTAAAAGAATTTTTTTTTTTGACACGTATAGGTACAGCTAATAAAGCTCTCAAAATAAAGCAGGGAGCAAGAAAGATAGAATAAGCAGAATAAAAGGAATATAGTAATAAAAAAAATTAAAGATGGCAATAGGTATTTATATGTATATACCGGCTCCTTTGGGAATAGCAGATTGAACTAGCGTTAGTTCCACCATAGAATCCGTAATTGCACCCACTCCTCCATCGACCCACCAAGTTAATATCAAAACCAAGAACCCAATTAGCAATAAAAATTTCATGATTGAATTTCCTCTGTGTTTGTAATTAAACCCAGTGAGGGAAGAGGAATACTTGCTTCCGTTCGGGACAAACAAGGATTATTTATAATGGGGCGGAGCTTGATGTTATGGTCTCCTGTATTCTCTACAAACTACAATAGATTGATCTCGTGGGTCCACTAGGTACTCTACAATATTTCAGATTTGACCCGTCCAATTTTTTTTTGACATTGCTACAATAATAAAATCAGATGGATATTGATCTATTTTAAATTTTTAAGAAAATGGTTTTATTAGTGACTTTTCAACTATTTCAGAAACAAAATAATATTGAACTTTCTTTATCCTTATAATTTATTATATTATAATTTGAGAGGATCATTTAATGTTTTAATATAATATATTGGGTAATTTTATGGTGGACAAAAATTTTAAATTAAGTTTGAATCATGATCATTCATCTATGTATATAATTTTAAATGAACGATCTAGATTTAATTCTAGTTACAAAATTATGTTCACAAAAAAAAATTGCCTAATATGTTTTACAATTGGCACTTTGAAATTTATTATGATTAATACGTTAACATTTAAAATTAATTTCTAATAAAGTAAGGTTAATTTGAACACGTTAAGTTATTTTTTTGAAAAGCAACAACCTTAATTCATGTTCAGTACATGTTTTACAGCTGACATTTCAGTTGAATGTTATGTAATTTAAAAAATAAAGCAATGACTGAAAGTTCAATTATAGTATTTCAATCATGTTTGATAAGGACATGAAAATAAAGAAATGATGAGATATTTTTCTCATTATTCTCATTTGAATAACAATTATCTCTTTATCCTTCCATTTTATCTCTAAAAATGTAATTTAAGAGAAAAACAATATTTTCCTTATCCCTATTTTTATTTCTGTTAAAAGTATATCGTATGGATAAAATTTTAGATTCTAAAATATTAGAATGAAATATTTTAGGGGAGAGGTGTGTCGACGACAGGAGTAGGCCGCACTAGAAAAGTTAAATTAGTTCCAATTCAAACCAAATGGTCTGTGCCAAACGCCAATTTTGTTCACGAGTTCAATTCTTTGCTGGCAATTCAGCATGCGCCGATTGTGCTTTTTTCCATCCCCTGCTTTCTGTGCTTTTCGTCCTTTTCAGTTATCTTTTTCAATTTTATTACTTTAATACACGAAGAAATTTGTCTTTTCTGTTCTCTTTTCAATTTTATAAATTCACATGCGTGATTAGCCGTCATGGGATCGATTTACATACTTTTTTTCCTTTTTGTACAAATCATTAACAATTTAACACACTACTTACACACGCCTCTTTAAAATAATTTAGCCTCCTAGTGAAATTTAACTGCTATTTCTTTTATATATGATGTTAATGTCCATATCTTCTATGCCTGGTCTACATCAGAATTTTCTGTTGAGTACTTAAATGTAAAATCACTATCTTATTATGAATTACTAAATTTAAGCAATATGGTCTCTCTTACTTGTTTATCAAAAATTGTCCTATCAAGTTGCTTTGATAAGATTTTATAGGGTGAGAAATAACAAAAAAATATATATATATTCAGCCAAATTATTTATGTTCTTCTTATGTGACCGGACTTGGTGAAATGTCTGCATGACTCTTTGAGGAGTCACAAGCACTAATATTGAGGTTGGCAATTGGCATAGTACAAACAGCTCCAATCATTCGTACCATTCAAATTTGAAATTGATAATTCAAGCTGTGGTGTCTAAACATAAAATTGAATGAAAAAAGGAAACAATGAATTTTATTATATTCATGAGGACATAAAATAAGGCTTGGGAAATTCACCAATATCGCAAAATAAAGGCTATTCACTGTGATACCTAGTAAAACTTCAATCAAACAAATAAATATAAATAATGGAAAAAAATATTATAATCACTATAAATAATGAATATATTAAAAGTCATTAATAGATAAATTTATACTAAAATAAGTCTTGGTTTAGAACCATGAATTTTGATAATGTGAAACCTGGTATTTTGAACAACTAAAAACAATTTAAATTTTAAAGATTTAAAATCAATTAAATTAGAGACAACCTTATTTTTTTTTAAAAAAAAAAAAACCATTCAATTGATTAATCTGGTCGTTTACAATATTTCTGAGAAAAATATTGGAGTGAAAAAATGTTATAACTAATTTATCTATGCAGTAGAAATCAATTAACTATTTTCTGAAATTCATACAACTTCAATCTTCGTTAAAATCTGAATCTTAGCGCTAGTATTTAACTCAATTCCAAAATTTCCTTTAATCTGGATCGTTGGATCAAGTCTTAGAATTTTGATTTTTATCAGCCGTCCAATCTCCCTTCTCTCTCTCTTATTCATCTCCTTCCCTTACCCTAATTTACGGAACGAGTCACCGTTGCCCATTTTTTTCCGCTCCTTCCTCTCTTTCGCAGCCAATCCCTCTCGAGAGCTTTCTCATATGGCGTAGCTTACGGCCCCACCGTTCCGCTTTCTCGTCGACCCATACCGGAAACCCCTCAAGCACTCGGTTTTCTTCCTTGGTTTCTCCAAACCAAACAGGGGCACGTCACTTTTCTCTCTTGCGTTGGATTTAAAGTTTTAAACTCTTCCCCTGTGACAGGGGCCCTGTCACACCACCGCTCTCTACTTGCCACCTCAGCAACGCGAACTCAACTCACTTCTTCTCCATTTCCTTCTCTGGTTCAAAGTCTGAGTTGTCCTTGTCAATTCAATGCTTGTTTTGCGATGAGGCTCGCCTATCACTAGCGTGAGGTTTATTGTTAGCTGCTTCAGCCCTCTGTACCTTGTACCAGGTCGGTACAAGGCTATGTTCCATGCTGGTACGACTTCAAACCTTGTAGGTCTGATATGTAATTATTTTCTGATGTTAGGGACTTACCTATAAAGTTGTTTGAACTAGTATGAGGACTTGTTTGTGGCAAATGCTGCTAATTGGGGCTGTAGTGTAAATGTAGCAATTTATGTGGTCTTAGGGGCTAATCTGAAAATTTTTCTAGCTGTTAATGGGTTCGGAACTTCGGATCCGTGTGAAATAAATGGTGACTTCGTCTTTTGAACTCTCTCTGACCCAATGTGTTCATTCTATGGAGTTAAGATCATTCTACTAGTTTGATTTTCATAAGCTAAAATAATATTGTTTAGTCATTAAAGCTACAAAAGACTAATGTTGTATATGTTACTCGTGTGTCATTATTTCCTCTGGACCGAACAAAAGGAATTACATTAAATTGTTTGATTTGTAAAGTATATAGCTTAATTATTTTCTTGATGAAGACATCTATTTACGTGATGAATAATTTATGAGGTTGCATCAAAAATCTTGAGGCCGAGATTAATCACTGTTGGTTTAGCAAATGAAGTTGTTAGTTCTTAAGAAAAATACTTAAGATACAATCTGATTTCTTTTAAACTAATAAAGTGCCTTAGTTGAGTCTTTTTATGTATGCTTAATGATAGTTAGTTAAATAAAGATTCTTGCAACACAAATGAATTATCAAATGATTTTGTAAAGCAAAACACATCAAAATACCAACACGTTAAATATACTTAAATTAAAATATATCTTAGTACTTAAAAATAATTAATAACATTAGCACATTAGTTTTAATATAAATAGATTCAAATTCTAAAGTGAAATAAGAAGTATTAATTAACTAAGTTGTTTACAATTTTTATATAAATATTAAAAGTAACATAAAAGTTTAGTCATGATAAAAGGGAATAAGTGTTTATTAAATAATTATCCAACATCACGTAACACCGATTTTCTTTATAATTCAAATAATAAATGTTTCATTAAACTAAATATTATAATAATTGTGCACAATACTAAATAGATAAATTATAAAGTAATTAGTATGAATAACAAAGTTTAATACGAAACCTCAATATATAAAGAAAAGTGATAGATTATGGCTCCACTGTAATCACACGTTTTATACATTTTTTGTTATCCTTTTTTAATAACATAAATAGTATTAAAGTAATACAACAGTCATTAATAAATAGTTTAAATAATAAAAATAACACGTGTAACAATTCCATAAAAACTAGTACATTAAGTTTACAATAGTTAAAAGTAAATTAGTTCTTTAACATTAGAATTGATTCTTTACTTAGACTAAAACACTCTTTAGTTATGAATTAAACAACTACATGATTTTCTAAAAACAAATTAAAAGTGACGCGTCTCAAACGTGTAGCTTGGACTTGTAGGAATTCGACTAAATGTTTTTCTTCCCAGTAATTTTAAGTAAAACTATACCAAATTTTGTAAAGTATTTTAGTAAATATAATAATATATTTCAAAACAGAATTATGGCTTGGTTTGGAATGTGACATTCACGGAATTATATATGATGATGTGCTAAAAGTTAGAAAGAAATATTAAAAATGTATAATTTATGAGTACGAAATGTGTGCTAGGTGCAAATCTTATTGTAATTCAAAAACATTATCGTGAACCTAACTTATTGTATCGTGTCTGTAAAAGTAATTAGTTTTAAAAAATCTCGATTACATAGACAGTTTTTCTCACTTTAAGTATCAAATAAAAAGAATGTTGTGAAACTGACTCTTTTCATGCCATAAAGAATCTTTCAGTTTTAAGAAACAAATGTTCTTTAATGCCGGGTCTGTGTAAATATTCAATGAGCTCCACAAAAATACAAATGAAAATACGAAATGTTGTTTTATATTTTTGCTAAGGCAGCACAAATTGGATGCACTAAAAGTATAGAAGCTAAATAATAATGATAGGGGTCCTTGTAGTAAATGATAAAAAGAAAAAACACAAAAAATTGTGGCTGCTGGGATTCGAGCCCAGGTCTCCACGGCCACAACGTGGAATTCTAACCACTAAACTACAGCCACATTTTGTATTCGTAATATATTATTTTATTACATATTTATTCACATACAGGGTCGTTTTTTCGTCTAAAATATCGTACAGAGGTCCTAATTCATGAGAAACTTGGGCTGTTGGGCTGTGAACCCGAGTCCAATTGAGGCGATTGGACATTGAAACCATTGACGTTTGACGAATGATTGAGCACACTATCTTGTCAAATTTCGCATTAAACGAAAGAAAAAGGTTTAATATCACAACAATAAAAAGAAGGGTTGGGCTTGTTGAGATAAGAGATGCAAACAATGAAAAAAAATGTAACGCGATACAGAACGCAGAGCAAAGCAATGGTCCGTTAGCTAATGCGTATTACACTCTGTTCATTTCCTAGTAATTAAAAACAACACATAATGAAATATGAAAGCAACGAACCTAAAACAAATGGGCTAAGAATTGGTGGAATGATGAAAGAAACAACTAGGCCCGATATGTATTAGGATATTCTCTATTCAAATTTAAATCTGTAAAAGGCATGGAATTCCAACCTGTGACCATATTATTAAACACCTAGCTTCCAACGGGGAAAAAAGGATGAAAATCTGATTCAACCTCTAAGATTGATTCTGCGTCAGGTGAAAATACAAATGACAACTGAGTAAACCTGGCAGTAAACTAGCATAGTAAACTACAAAGGTCTTAAGTTAGTACTATGTCAGTACGCTTGACTCGCTTGATTATTATGAACAACATTAGGGCGTAGCGATCCATAACTAACAAAAGGAATTGAACCTTTTTCCTTATACCAAAATCAAGGCGAATTTGGCCATTAAGTTGTTAATTCCAAATGTCTATACAGAATAAAGCAAAGAATGTTCCAATCATTGACCTATAAAAGCAGGGAAAATAATTGCTTGCAATACACAATGGAAAGATTAAAGCATGCTCGTAAACAAAGAACCATCTGAATAGCTTATCTATAAGACTGGATCGAGTTCAGGTACTTAATACATACTCCTAACTAACTATTTCTAAACCATAGCAAACATTAACACAAGCAGGAAAAAACAAACAATGACCCTGTCATAATTAACCACATGAAAGATTAAAACAAGAAGCTCGATGATAGTGTTAAGTAATTAAAACAAACTTCCCCCCAAACTCCTATCCAAACTCAGAACAGTAAACATTAACATCAAGTAAGACCACTGTTTACAACATACTGTCCGTCCTTGCTGGAAGTCTTCTGAAGAAATTCACTGGAGCTGATGGCAACCTGTGTCTAAACCTTGGGTGCCGCATAACATAAATCCCACTAATTGCTACCAGTACCTGCAGCGGAGTCACATACAAAGCCACTGCTGCCACCAAACAGAATAGCACAAAAATAGCAGTAGCCCGTGGGTCCCGCCAGCTGAGCAATGCCTGAATCCTCTCCCCCTGAGTTGCAATGTCCCCCACTACGGTCTGTATCCTGCCTGCCACACTCCTAAGCCGGTCATACCTCATCCTAACTAGTTCAGCACTTTTGCTGGTAGGGAATGTGTCGAACTCTTCATCTAGCTCATCAGGGTGCACAGCCTCAGCATGAGATATCTTGGTGTTCATGTGGGGAGGGTACCGAGGACGGTAGCGATAGTTCCATACTCCGATCAAAAACATGTACAGAAACACAGTAGGTAATATAAGCTCGGGAAAGCACACGAGCATGAGGAATAGCACATGCACCAGAACAGTTGTAATTGGATTACGCCACGCACAGACATCAGCAAACCACCTACCAACTGCAAATAAGCCAGAGAAAACAGACATGAGGCGGAAAAAATTTGCCTTGCTGCGCCTCATGCTCCAGAGATGTGCATCTACATCTGACATGTATTCTACCACTTCACGGCGTAGAGGCGGTTCCATGCGGCCAAGCCGTGCAGCCACGATCTGCACTGCCTGGTGCCGCAGAAGATCAAGTTGCATCACAGTCAGTGGCCTAACATAGTGCATTTTTGGCAGCAAAGGTCGGGAGTATTGGTACAGCATGTTAATTAGAGACGTTGACGAGAAACGTATGGCAAGATGTAGCTCGCCCATTTTTTTAACTCCGGATGGGTGGAGTACAAGAAGTGGGTACCGGTGTGTATACACCCGACCCGTTTCAAGGGTGGAGAGGCGGATCCGTACTTTACCAACTTTTGCATCTCTATTGTTACCATTCCCTTCTTTAGCCTTGTCACCAATCTGGCAATTGTCAAAAACACCAACTGTTAGAACTGTGGCTGGGTCATACACCTCCCAAGTGTATTGTTCGTTGAACTTTGGGCCCAGACTGTCAATTATTGTGCGGGTACGCACCCATTTATGCCCATACTTAGCCACACAGTATGTGTCTGATGTGCCCTTGCCTTCACGAGTTTTCATGGGATGTAGACCCTCTGCACCGAGTATTCCTAGCTCAAGTAAACCAATTGATGGCTTCCAAAGTTGTTTTGCTGTCGGCCTGAGGTCACTACTGTAGTGAGTAGATTCGTCAAGCACATGGTAGCCTCCATCTAAACACACCCGAATATGCAGCCGGGTTGCAAATTTCTCTTTCTTCATTTGATCCACATCAATAGCCACTGGTTTCTCAAGATTAAACCATCGGCCATGTATAATTCGATCATCAGCTCGCCTTTCAATCGAGGCAAGAGGTATGATGACTCGGCCAAGGATTTCATCTTTGTTAGGCCCCACTCGATCCTCGACTGAAAGTATCAAATGATCCTCAAAAGGCTCCGCAGCAACAAACATTAAATCTTCATTCCAGAAAGGGTTGGGTCGGGCCTGAGAGGTGCGAGTTCGCATGAACTGGTTCCCAATTTGGGCCTTAACATAAACATCAGGGAAACGGGTCTTGTCATGCATTATAATATCTTGTGCCTCGATTACATTCACCCGCACATACCAGAGTCTTGGTGCATGGTATACCTTTGATCGGATATGAGTGCCAACAAAAGCATCAGCAGGGACTGCAGCATCAGAGTGCCAAGCATCAGGAAATGCTTCATCTGCTTGTGTCCCCATCCAGACTGCAAGCATCAATTCTCCCTTTGCCTTATCACCCTTTTTATCAACAAGCCGATACCACTCAGGAGCTAACGGGCTATCAGGTGGGACTCGGGTAGGCACATCATTCAAATCAAATCTCACAATTCCCACAAAATCATCCTTTACTAAATCTTTATCTTTCACAACTACCTCCAGTACAGAGGTTTGCATTCTATCTCTAGAGAATGCGAAAACCTCATTCCACTCTGGGTTTTGTTTCTTTTCAAAATGCCTAGTTTTACCACGATAATTCCCAACCCGCACTTCCACAAATGGATCTAGACTGCCACTGACATCCATGGCTGGCAAATCCTTAGCCTTTACAACTCGCACGAAAAGGTATTGCATCTGTTCAACCAAGTCATAAGTGCTAGCTGGTTTATCAGCTCGTATGACCCTTCCTCCTACAACTTGACCTCCACCCAGAAAAGGATTTGTCTCTTTTAAAGCATATTCTGGTGGTTGTTGTGACGAGGCAGACGAGTACATCCGTACAATTCGAGGTGGTACTGGCTGAGCTTTCATTGGATCAGCAGCATATTGTACAAATGGAGGTGCCTGATCATTGATAGGCCCGGTCCCGGGAGGAAGAGGATTGTTTGTTGGATGGTAGTTATGGTGGTGCACTTCCTTTGGGATGCTATGAAATGTGTGTCTTGCCTCGGATTTGTGTTCATGTACCAGTGGTACAGCATTGGGGTTACCGGGGGGCTGGTTTGACAGTGGATCCATGGCTGGAAGGGGATTTGATGCCTTGATCGAGGGGTCATTTGTCAAAAATACCTTCAGCCCTAATTCTCCCTTCACACGAGAAAACAAACCGCGCTTTTCCAAGGGATAGTGCATCACAACTGCATCGGAAAGTGGTACGAAAGATGTACCAGCTATTCGTACCTTTCCAAGAAAAGATCTCGAATGCAACTCCTTGTTGTTATTGTAGATGGATGCTTCTAGATGCATATTTGGGAGGTTAAATGGGTCTGAGATAGCAAAATAAAACTGTTCATTCCACACTGGATTTAGGTCTCTCTCTTTGACAGTGGTACGAAATTTCTGGCCGTCGAAATGCAGTTCAACGCATGCACTTGCCGACCCATGACCGTCTTTGGGCATCAGGTCATGAGCACCCACAACTTCTACACCTAGCTTGTATTGAGCCATTGCACTTTATCCCTCTTCTCTAGGTGTTTCTTTTCACAAATCCTAAAATTTGTACAAATCAATCAGAAAAGGGAACAGCTAAACGGCTCAAAATTGAAACCCCAAGCATAATCATACAAATTGCAAAAGGTCATAAAATAACTAGAGATACATGGTAAGCATAGTAATTAGCTTAAACCCTACAGTACTAAAATCAAAATCGATTAAAACCCTTCCATTTCGACTTCAAGAAAGGCACCATTGTAAAATCTTGAAACAACAAACCCAAACAGAACAATAGTACATTGTTACAACCAGATTTGGGAAAACTACCGAACAAGGATCCGATTTTACGCGATTTGGGAAAAAGAAAAGAGCTGGAATTAATCGGAAGAGAAGAGAGTAGAACCAACTTACCATGGAGCTGAGTTGCGCGATTCTTCGTTGTGGGTTTGTTTGTAAGAGAATGATTCTTCTTTTTTGTTCAGGTTTGATTTTTGACCGATTCTTGGATGGAGAAGTGATTGATGGGAAGAATAGATCTGGTGTGGAAGGTGGCGTGGAGTGTGTTTCTTATTTGGTAATAGAGAGAGAGAGAGAGAGAGAGAAATTTGGTAGTGGCGTGACGTGAAGTTCACAGCACACTAGGCATGGTCACGTGAGTAGGGACTAGGGAGGGTGTGTGTTATAAAAAACGGTTCCATTTTTTTTGTTTTTCTTATTCGGATTCATTTAAAAAATTAAGAGTTACTAAAATTGGCGAATCTTGTAAAACGGAAGAGTTGAAATGTTTTAATTATCTATTTTTTTATTATGGGATATTTGATTAAGAATTTCATTCTTATTATAAAACTGATAGATGTAATTTATGTTATATATTTCAGGTGTGTTTGGATGGGAGTAGAATAGAGAATAAATCCCAAACAACAAAGAATTTGGACTTATTCGGATCTTTATTCATATTCTAACAAAACCTTGATATTAGAATAAGGAATATATCCATCCCTATTCAAATTCTTTATTTTCCTCCCATCCAAACACACCCGAACATGTATACGTAAGAAATTATGATATTTTTTTATTTTAATATTCGATTAATTTTAAAATTTCCACCAGAAATTATTCACGTGAGGATATTATTATAGCTTTTGATTTTGTGCTCATCGAAATGTCATATTTTTTTTTATAAGTTGATAGAAAAAATAATGAAGCGCACATTGTATGATTTTATTTAAATAATTAAATTTCAAATTTTGCATTGTTAAAGTTTTGAACTCGTCTTCTCCAAATTTCGTACGCGAAATAGAATGAATAAAACAAGACGAAGTATTTTAATGTTAAATATAATTTAACTCAGGACTCCTACAAATGTTTTAAGATTTCATGAGCTCTTAATGATCTTGTATTTTTATAATATTTTTCTACGGGGAGCTTTTTATAAATCTTAATGAAAGAAAAGTCACTACGCGCATACAAATTTCTTCAGAGAATCGTAAATAAAGTGTTGAAGTATGAGGAGCCAAGGAATCATGTTGATAATGACCATATCTCATGAGGATATTTCAACAACAAGATGTCGATCATATGGATAATAAAGAAGATAACATGGCATACTTGTAAAATTTAGAAATTTCATTTTACAAAGAATCAACTTATATAATACATATATTTGGTTCGGTATATTAATTTTTCAACCGTCCGAAATCAATTCTCTGCTGATGTAGATAATTACTATTTTATTGGAAAAATTAAAGAAAGGCATGTGAGTCCATCAATGGTCGGTTGAGGGTCAAATATTTAAAAATCATTGAATCAAGATGTACATTATTAAATGAAGTCACTTCTCTTTCCGGTCTGAACAACCCCAAATTGCGCGGCAAATTTTTGTTTTTTCTTATTCAGCTTATTTGTTTATTATTTCTTTGAAGCATTTCTTATTCAATTTCTTTGTTCAATTTTATTAGTTATTTTTTTTTATATCGAGTATTTTATTATTAATTATTTTGTTTATTCAGAAAAGAAGTTTCAAATTTTCATCCAACTGCCAAAAGAAGGTTCAACTCAATAAAGTTAATTATCGTCATCTCTACAGAAAAAGCAGTCAAACTTCGTAATCCGCGTAAAGAGGAACCGACTGAGAAATCAGACGAAAGAAAACTGGGATAAGGATGGAGAGAGGAGAGCAGAAAAGAAAAGGAAAAGGAAACTCAAGTGGTAGGTAATTGATCGCCAATTCCTATGATTTTGCGTACAATAGAATTCTTGCTTTTTTTTGTGTGTTAGTTTCATCGCACTTTTAATTATTTTCCATCTTTTCTTTTTTTTGTTTGCTTCATCATTTCGTGGCAACTTTTTGGATGCATTAATGGGCGGTTGGGGCTCAAATATATAAAATTCATTAAAGGAAATCACTTATCTGTGATCAGATTCGCTGTGGCTTACACGGAGTAACTCAACGTACATTCATTCGATCAAACAGGGAACCCTTCGTTCTGTTCTGTACTTATTTACGTGGGGTCCACTGTCAGTAACGGACACAACGTATGTAGTCTTTCGTCTTACACCACACTGAACTCTGAGTTCATGTCCCAATCTGAATTTCCCCATCCTTTCCTTATCGTGTGATTCTATGGCCTATGGGTCCTCGTAATTCTCTCTCTATAAAAACAAAAAAGTATTAATTCGCTGAAATACATCAACACGTAGTTTTCTCACGGATACTTAATTATTTTAAGCTAGGCATACGTGGCATCAAAAGACTTTTTAGCTCCGTACAAAGTTCTGTAAATAAGGAAATCAACCTCAAAGAAACTGTTTAATAACAATTCCTCTCTAGTTTCAAAAAATGGACATTTGCAGTGCGTATTTCTCCAGTGGCACATGGACAGTTGGATATCGATCTAACGGAGACGATCCTATGGAAACGTTAGTAAAATGTTTGAATTTTGAAACATATTTTCTTACCCAAAAAAAATTGAAACATAGTCGATGCTTGACGGGTACCGGGTACGTTACGCGCAGCTCTTTGATGAAAGCAGCTCCAGTCAGCTTCTTTACCTTTCGTAACTTTTGTTTATAATTTTACTAGATGAAATTCCTTCACCACTATGTTTGGACGGAGACTGGAGATGAAATTTGGAACTTTTTTATTGTTTGGTTGCGTAGATTTTAGAAGGTAGGATTACTACTAATTCTGATTAATATAAATCTAATAGGAAATAGATATATCATTGCGGAAGGATCGAATATGTTAGACTTCGATCTCGTAGACAACACCACAGGCCATCAACCACAACTCTCCACTACGCACAAGGCCATCATCTCTCTCCGTATTTGGCCAATACACATACACTATGATATCATGTTAAGGCATAGTGTCATTTTTCACAATCCAAGAACCTGACATGTCGTGCTTCTCTTTCATGTTTGCAATTAATGTTACAATTATTAAAATTTAATGATAAATTATCGCAATTATTGTTACAACTAGTGACTGATGCTACTTCACAATTATTGTTACATGTAACTAATGTAAATATAATTTGTTTAGGTTAAGTTTAGTTAGAAATATTTATTTTGACATTTATAAAATTATATAATTTATCATTAAATTTTAATTTTTTGCCATTGTATTATTTTAACTTAGTCACATTATTAAAATTGAGTTTTTAGAATTTTAAAATTATGGATTTTCACGTGATTTATTCGGCTTGAGTCAAAATTATGTAGCACTCATAATATTAGAATATGATTTTGTAGGATATGATTCATTTATTCCTAGATTTAGTATCGTTTCCTTTTTATTATGTCTTTTCCAGGATATTATAATATTATAATATTAATTATTAAATATTTTAGGAAATATTTATACTAGGAATATTATAATTATTATAATAATATTATTAAAATAATAATTTATAATAATTTACTTAAATTAATATTAAAAAATATTAGCATTATTAATGAATAAACTACAAATAAATAAAAAAGTCAAATACTTATTTTAATTCATCTCTTTTATTATTTTTCTTAACTATCATCCAAACAATATTTCTTCTTTCCAGAATAACACTTTTTCCACTCTTTTTGAAATAACACTATTTTTTAATTTTTCTTTCAATATAATAGTTCTTCTTTTTTTATTCCTAACTCATCTAAAACAACACTTTGCTAGAAGTCATGGCTGGAAGGGGATTCGATGCCTTCATCTAGGGGTCATCTGTCAAAAAAACCTTCATCCCTAATTCTCCCTTCACGCGAGAAAACCAACCGCGCTTTTCCAAGGGATAGTGCATCATAACTGCCTCGGAACGCGGTACGAAAGATGTACCGATTATTCGTACCTTTCCAAGAAAAGATCTCGTATGCAATTCCTTGTTGACATTGTAAATACATGCTTCTAGATGCATGTTGGGAAGGTCAGATAGGTCTGAGATGGCAAAATAGAAGTGTTCATTCCACACCGGGTTTAGGTCTTTCTCTTTGACACTGGTACGAAATTTCTGGCCGTCAAATTGTAGTTCAACGCATACACATGCCGACCCATGACGGTCTTTGGGCATCAGGTCATGTGCGCCTACAACCTCTACACCTAGGTTGCATTGAGCCATTGCACTTTATCCCTTTTTTCTAGGTGTTTCTTTTGCACAAATCCTAAATTTTGCAAAAATCAATTAGAAATGGGAACAGCTAAACAGCTCAAAATTGAAACCCTAAATATAACCATACAAATTGCACAAGATTATATAACAACTAGAGACAAGAAAAATGAGACATTAAAGAATTCACGTGAGCATGCACTTAGGTTGATAATTATTAATATCTCAACCACATAAAAGAAATTCCAGTAAAAACAATTCAGTTTGCAAAAGAGAAAACCGAAATTAGATGTATTTTGCAAAGCTAGTTTCAAGAATTTCGTGAAAATACTAATTTCAACTATGCAGACGCGACTGAGATAATTCATTTAAGATCGAATTAAGAATCTTACTTCAGATTACTGTAGCAAATCAACGGTGAGAAGAGAATTAAACCCAACCTTCAACAAATTTCGGTTTCAGCAACTTGACTCGCTTCAGAAACTTGCTCCTAAATTAAATCCATATTTTCTTTGGTTTTTGCAAGAATGTTATGAGGAGGTTTTGGTGCCGTACAGGAAGAGAAGGTTAGAACCATGAAAAGAAAGGAATCCTGATTTTTGCTTATTGTTTTTTTTAAACCCCATGCGGCCATGCCCCAACTAAGCATGGTGCACTACTAATGATCCAAATTGGAATATATTCCTGAACAACTGGGGTCACTTGACATAAATACAAAATGGAATGAACCAAGATTATAAAACAGGTAGATTTATAATGAATTTTCTAATTTCTTACAAACATCGGCCACAAAAGAAACTTATGTTTTCTTTATTCCAAAAATTAGTTTTTGTTTTCACAAAATAAATCCGATTAAGTACTAGTGTATATTAAAATTTGTGAAAAATAGTAGAAAATTTCTATAATGTGAAATAGCATTTATAAATTTTCATGATCCAATTTAAAATAACGGTTGGTATAGAGATAAAATTTCCAAATCTATAAAATGAAATCATTCAAATTAGAAAATTAAATAACTATGCCAAGGATTTCAGAATATTTCATAAACAACAAAAATTTCCTAGTATCACATAACTCGCACAAGGTTATATACCATAGAATTTAGTATCTTAAGATACACGATACGTAACTCACGATACGATACGATTTAATGCCCGATCGATACGTATCTTGGCCATTGTATCTCAATTGCAGTGTATCTTAATGTATCTTAAGATACACGATACGTAACTTACGATACTAGGGTGTATCTTAAGATACAAACGATTCGGTAATAGTCAATAATAATCATTTTCAATTATAATTTATATAGGTTATAATTAAATATTAGTAAAATAATGAGAACAACAGTAATAATAATATTAATTTATACAAATTATATAGTATAATACTATACTATAATGATTAATAGTTTAATACTTTCTACATATATTATACAATATAATTTATACAGATTATAGTTTTATTATACAATATAATATTTATAATTTATACAAATAAAAATATATTCAGATCATGCGATATAATATTATAAAAATACATTACACTCTTATAAAAAATATAATAATTAATTTATGCATGCAAAAATAATTAATAATGAGTATAATTTATACAAATTTTATTGTTTAATATCATAAAATATAATTGTAAATGATTTATACATATTATATATCATAATATTTAAGTAAAATCCAATGATTATAAAGATATAGTGTGATATGAGATTTCTTTCAATGAAAATAGTTCAATGCAAATTCTAATTACTTATTTTACATAATTTTAAGGATAGCTTAGCGTATCTTAAACGAATCGATACGATACACGATACACAATACACGATACGATACTTAATGTTACGATACACGATACATTTTACGATTCAACTTCTATATATATAACAACTAGAGATATACGGTAAGCATAATAATTAGCTTAAACCCTACAGTACTAAAATCAAATCAATTAAAATCCTGTCATTTCCACTCCAAGAAAGGCACCATTGTAAAATCTTGAAAAAACAAACGCAAACAGAGCGATAGGCTGAACCAACTATCATGCCAGTAGACTATGGTACATTGTTACAACCAGATTTGGAAAAACTACTCAAATATATAATAAAAGAAAAATCGTTAAGGAAGAAGCCACTCTTGTCATGTGTGATCAGAAATTCAGATTCTCTGAGGCTTACACGGTGTAAGTCAATGTACGTTCATAGGCTCAAAGCCTCAAACAGATAGCCATGCGTTTTGTTCTTATTATATGTGGGCTCCACTGTCAGTATGGACAGCGTTGTAGTCTTTCGTCTTACGCCACACTGAAACGGACTCCCAAGTCGTAATCTGAATCTCGCCATGCTTTCGTTATCGCGTGATTCTATACTATAGTTCCTCGTAAGTCTCTTTCTAAGGAATGGAAAATATTTTTTGATTGAAAATTTGAAATACAACGCCACGTCGATTTCTCACGGATACTTTGCTTAATTTTTTACGCGAGACGTATGTGGCACTACGAGACTTTTGAGCACCGAAGAAAGTTCTGGTGAATATATAAATCGATCTCAAACAAACAATATAAAACAGTACACGTTGGGTTGTACCTCTCTATATCATTCAACTGGACATCTGCAGTATTTTTCTCCAGTGGCAAATCAAATGGACAGTTACGTACTTACGTTACTTACGTATCAATTAACGGAGACGATCTTAATTATCGAATGGAAACGTTTGTAAATTGTTTTAAATATTTAAAAACATATTTTTTATAGAAAAAATATAATTTTGAAACATAGTAGATGGGTATGTTACGCGCAGCTTTTTGGACGGAGAAACTTTACCTTTTTACCTTTTTAACTTTTGTTTTATTATTTTCGTAGTTAAAATTTGGATTCTTTTCCTAGAAAGAGACGAGATAAAAATAAATAAATAATGAACAAGGGATCAAGAAGAGGAAGTAACCACGGGCGGCACACGTTTTTTATTATTATTTTTTTTTGACCGAGCGGCGTCGGTGGCTCTGACACGTAGGCCCACTTCCCCACACTATTTTCTCGTGGGATGCTTATCATGTTTGCCACGTGACCACGCGTTTAAGGGTAATTGACCCCACCATTTTTTAGTTCTCAGTTTCCTTTCTGCTGCTTATGCATAATCCCTATTGTTCTAGCATTCAACGGCCTCTTTTTGTGCGATTTACCCAATAATTCTCCAATTGACAGTTACTTTAATTGCTTGATTAACGGATAAGTAACCGCCATGTCACTTTCTGATGATGTTTTGCAACTTTCCGAACCTGATTCCATTTCCATATAACAAAAGTTGATCTGCCGAAAAATAAAGAAAAAATAAATACGATTTGGGATGTTATTTATGTTTGATTAGTTATATCTGGTTCTATTCTTTGTGGTTGGGAAACTGAATTAGTTATAATTTTTGTAGAAATAAAAATTAAATTAAATTTCATGCAGATTTACAGCAAAACCATTCAATATAATGTTTTCGACAAAAAATGCTGAATTGTTATCGAGTGCAATTTCATAGTTGATATTTAAAATGTGTCGAATATTAAAAAAAATTCAATATAAACTCTTTTCTTTTGGGCTCACAGTCCGATCAATATCACAAGGCCTTATAATAATAATAATTTCTTAGTGTCCAAACTAAAAGAATCAAAGAGAAGACTAAACAAAAGAAAAAAAAAAAAATTCCAGCCTCGGTACCGTAGAACTTACATATCTCATTCTGTTGCTAATTTTAATAGAATGAGTTATTATTCATTTATTCTTTACGATTCAAATTTGATTACAGAAAGATTAACATTAATATAATCGGGATTTTGCATTGCTAAGTGCGTCGCTCTTCTTGAGATCATAGGACTCAAATGCTCATATAAAGGAAAAAAAAAAAAAAAATCGTCCAACAGCTCTTGGAGTCAAAACAAGTGATTCTGCTTTAGTTAGTTTATCTGTTTTTTATTAGTGATTGATTTCATTTTCCAAAAAGAGTTGCTCGATACACAAATTTTGCAGATATCAGTCTGAGCTTTTTGTAGACTACAAATTACCAACCACATTCATTTGCTGTTAGGAAAAAACACTGCTAAAAAAAAAACCCAGTGCAGTTGCAAGGATTTCAAAAGTCGGCACCCCAAATGTGGACCTGACCACACATAAAAGATACTTTAAAAAGAAGAGAACTGTAGAGCTTGCATCAAGTACAAAATCTAATGTTAGAGTATACATGAACTTGCAGACCAGCCATATAGTCCTCACAACACCCGCATTTGCATATGGACACCTGGTCTGAATACTGCTGCGGCAATAGTTTTGGATCTCAACACCTGCCCATCAAATTTGATGCAAACACTATCAAAATAATGGTTAGTTCCTTGAGATGTGCAGGTTATTTTTTGTGTGTCTGACAGAGAGAGAAAGAGAGATTATACATATAGCTTACTAACCTTTGGTTTGACTGTTTGGGATGGAAAGTTAACTGGACTGATTGAAGATGCAGGTCTGACAAGATTAAAAAAAAGGGGTCAGCCTGCCATTTGAAGGAACAGTTCCTAATTATTTATTTACTTATTTCCAACAGTGCTTACAATCTCAGAGTGTGCTTCTTCAAAGCAGCTTCAATCTTTCCTATTCCCTAAGTGCACAAAATATTTAAAAAATCATTAAACAAAATATCAGAAATTAAAACTCATCATATTATAATAATGCCAAGTGATATAAGAAATTGTTCCAATAGAAGTAGAACCTTTAAAACGCGATCATGATTGAAACTATTTTCATGCACCAAAAATTGCAGCAAAGCCTAAAAATCGGGGTAGTTTATTATGAAATCTAATTATTATAATCTTGAAATTATTTATGAGGACCGCTACCAACATTTTGATTGTCCCCAAATACCAACATTTTGCTATTTAGTTACTTTTTCAAATTTTAAAATTCAAACGTTAAATTCAAACCGTTGATCTTATTTAGTTTAACGAGCGATGCGTTCTCATATAAGTTTTATAAATTTTGGAGTTTATTTGATACTCGATCAAAAGCTAAAACATGAACGTATTAGAATGAATCTATCATAGTTAACAAGGTTCGTTTGTTTTTCTATCTCTTGATCGAGCATCAAATAAACTCCAAAATTTACAAAACTTATATGAAAACGCATCGCTCGTTAAACTAAATAAGATCAAAGGTTTCAATTTAACGTTTGAATTTTAAAATTTGAAAACGTAACTAAATAACAAAATGTTGGCATTTGGGGGCAACCAAAATGTTGGTAGCGGAACCTTCCTCTACTTAATTTATGCACTTATTAAACCTCCTCATCTGGAGATGTCCAGCTCAGATCAGGTACTTCATAGGAGACCATTGGTTCTTTAAACAATCTTCGAACCTCTTGATAAGGCCAATCTTCTGGCACCTTATACCTGTTGTCATATTGAGCTATTCAAATTTATCTCAAAAATCAAAATTCATATTTGTACGTCTTATTCTGTGTGTACAGAAAAATTGAGCATGTCACAGAGAACCTCTCCCGGTTTATGTTTTCAAGAACATTTTCAAGAAACCTATGCTTCCTGATAAGCTTAAGTGCTGTCTGTCCTCCAATACCTACCAAAAAAACTGTCATTATACAAGATCAAACAATAGAAAGTACAAGGAAATTGTTTAAACAATAAAAACATCAGGGTATAACAAGAAAAATGACCAGAATTAGGCTTAAATTACCTGGCTCCTGAGGGGGTAATATAAATGCCAAAAAGAAGATAGCATGAAATACACTAACAAGTCCAAAACTTGTATAATAATGAAATATGTACCTCTAATGCTACCACAGTAGTCACATCCACAAAGAATGCATAAATCAATGAACTCATCCATGGTAAGTTGAAGCTCCTCCAAAACCTGAAGAGTAATATACAAAATATCAATATTTACTTAGACTCCAGCATCGCCAAAACTAAAATTCTAATTTTAGTTTCCCTTTTGTCCCTTTAGATTTCAACTTTATAAGATGAACATGTTAATTAAAGTTAACGCGGAATTCCTTATCTGGTAGGAAGCCGTTCATTTAAAAAATTACTGAGCTGTTATTACCAGAAACTAGAATTTAGTGTTCTTTCGTTATGAAAAAGAGGGCAGGATCAACTTTGGTGTGCATCAGAATTCTCAGACCAAAAGAGGAATTTTGAAGCATCAGCGAGCAAAACAGTAACTAGGTCGTGCTCCTTAGAATCATTTGCTTTTAATTCTAACAATGTTAAAGTACAGTTCTCAATAGAGTTTAAAAGATGCCTTTGAAATTTCAAATTCTGTAATTGGAATCTTTTTAGAGGTTGGATCCATTAAATGCCGAAGGAACCTAGGAGTTCCAAAAGTTAGGGAATCCATATCTTCTGAGGCGACAGCATATACCTAAAGATGATAAGAGGTTAAAAAAGAAAACAATCAATTATAATATCCCAACGGAGTGCCCCTAGGAACCTCAAAATATCATGTACAAGCACAACCCGAGCTAATCAAGGAAGGCCTCGTAATTTTTAGGAAATGCCACCTACTCCAACCGACCCAAAATTCATTGAACTACCGAAAAGAACCGTCATGTATTAGTTGCATTTGGGGAGAGTGTAATGAAACAGTTATGGAGGGTCATTTGTCATGTTGTGTAGGGCTGTGTCAAACTCTCTACTGCTTTCTGAGGTAAATTATTGGTTTTACATATAAATATGGTACAAGAAAAGTAAAATTATAAATCTAACGCAGTTTGTTAAAACAATTGTGTAGGGCTATGTCAGACAGTCTCTACTGCTTTCTGAGCTAAATTATTGGTTTTGCATATAAATATGGTACAAGAAAAGCAAAATTTTAAATATACTGCAGTTGGTTGCATCAACAAAAGGAATGGACATATCAGTGAAATAATGTATCTAAGAAATTTGCCTTTCCACTCCTGCAAAGTTCTGCACACTGTGCTTCAGCTTCAGATGGTGCCTGAAAATGATTAAAAGAAATAAAATAACTCATGAATAAGTGGACGAAGCTAAAAGAAAGAAAGAAATAAAGAGTTGCCTCTAGCATAGCACTGTCAACACTCCAGATATTTAGTAAGATAGTAGATAAATGGCCAACAACAGATCAGAACAAAAGATCCATTCCTAATTACTCGGATTTACAAAGTAGCATTGTTCTACTCTAATAAAAGATTGCTGAAGGAGGTACATTATCAAAAGAGTTTAACAAATCACAAACATAAATTTTCCAGCATAACCTGAATTATGGGGACCCCCATCAATTTTAAGAGCCTTTTGCATTCTTCATACTGCTTTGTTCCAACCTGCAAGAGAAATATAAATACCACCTCAGTCTACAAAAAATGGGATCATTCCTAAAAGAGAAGAAAGGACAGGGGAAAAGAACACCTTAACAGTTCTTTTGCTGAACTTTTCAGTAGCCTCTTGATCTCCAGCCTATTCACTTAAACTTCCATTAGAAACACAATCTAAATAGAAACTCTTCACAATGGTCATGAACCTGGCTAATATTAAGCTTTTGCCTTTGTTTACTCACAACTAAGCAATCAGCATCAAAAGATCAAATGGAGGAAGCACCAATTCAAGAAGCTAAAACAATGAGAAAGTAAAGGTTGTGAATAAAAATCACCTCTATTGCATTATACAAATCCTTTTCAGAATCGTTTCTCCTTGCAAATCTACAAGGCAATCAAATGCGACATAGAATCTCAAATTGCAGAAAAAAGCAATAAACAAACAGAAGTATAATAATTCAGAAAATAAGATAAGAAAAGTGCATGCCTTTTCGCAAGCTCCTCTTTCTTCAATAGAGGTGGCTGGCCATCAAAAACATATCTATAAAACATGGAATGGAAAATATAAATGGCCCAAAGCAGAGAAGAAAGTTCCAATAACAGAAATGCAGTTATAAAAAATAATTACACTGGCTTAATTCCCGCTTCAAGCAATCTTATGGTCCTATTAAACATGCCAAGCAAATGACTGCAGAAGAGGATAAAAAAATGAAAAAAAAAAAATAAATTTTTAAAGGTGTCATAGTCAAAGTGAACAACAAAGAGAGGTCCATTTTCTTCACCTAGTAACTTCACCAGCTTCATTTGTTAGAGTCTCTACACCCCTCCTTCCGACAACAATCTAGAGACAAAATAATTTCATATTATGCATTGCTTTAAAATGCAAAACAATCCCCTCAATTTTTTTATTTTTTATTTTTTTTTAAGGTTGGTTTGAAACCAACGATTTTGGAATAAGAAATTTGAAAATAAATGCTCTTTGCGTGAATCAAACCAAGGACTACTTGATTGGCGGAATAGAGCGAAACCACTGGGCCTAACAAACCAAGGCCTAATCCCCTCAAATTTAAATGTAGTTTTTGAATACAAACTTGGGGGCAACAGTATGCTCACGTCAACACAGCCAATTTTGTTATGATGTTGCAAACAAAATTAAATAAATAAAAAAATTGGAGTTAACAATGATTACATTACATAGGTGATTGCGAAAGGTGTCAGGGAATGGACAGTGGGAGTGTGAATTTCCCACAATTTCCTCATAAATGGCACTCCAAATTTTTACAATGAACCGAAGTAACCAACCAATTCAGTAACTAAGATAAGCACCACCATTCTTAATTTTTCATACCATAACAAGAATATCAACTAACTTAACTCGGGCGCAATTTTCACATAATAAAATACGGAAAGTCTAGAAAAGGCGATTAGAACTTACTAGAAATTGGTAGATGCACAAGCTAGCATCAATGGCGACCTCTCGGCCTGCGTAATCCTCCATCGTACGTCGCATGGCTGCTCTCGGCGCGTGCTCCGCCAACAGCTTCGTCAAACCCTAGCATGAAAAAGAGCATTAAACTCCACATATTAAAAACCAAAGAGAACACTTAGAAAGAGTGAACTCCTACCTTGATTCCCATTGAAGGAGAAGCGTCAAGCGAGCGAGAGAGAGAGATAAGAAGGAGAAGTGCTCGATTTTTTCCTTTTTTTTTTTTATTTTCCCGCTTTTTCTCGGATGATAAAAAACCCGTTTTAAACCCCAGACGATAGAGTGGGGTTTCTAGAGAACATCTCGGTATTTTTTTCAGTGAAAAGACAAAAATACCCTCAACTATATATGCATTGCAGCCATATTTTATCTGAAAGAGAGGGTATTTTGGTCTTAAATGGAGTGTTTTGTATAGTTTGGAGTGGCCTGACCGCCTGAGTAATTCCCAGGTTTTTGCTGCACCGCGCCGCCTATGTTGCGTTGGAAACTTAGAAAGGGTTATAGATAAATGGGTTGTCTACAGTCTAGAAAAAAAAATTATATAATTTTTCTAACTTTTATTCTCCAATTATTTCCCAAGTATGTACATTTAGAAAAAAAAATGAGCATACAGTTTGAAAATAGTTTGAATAATAAATGTGGAAATTCAAAATATTAATTATACATTACACGATAAATAAGGGAAACAAATAAGCAAGTATATGTTTTTGTAATAATTAAGTATATATTTTTTAATGATATTTGAAATATCATTAAAAAGATCGTGGCTCGTGGCTCGCTCGAGGTCGATTCGACATTTATTCGAAATTGACTCGATTCGTTTGGACTCGAAAGTAATTCGGCTCGCTTGAATTTAATTCGAAATTAGCTCGATATAAAATTTTATTAACTAATTTATAATGTTTACTACTTAATTTGATATATAATAATTTATTTCTTAATTAGAAATACTAATTGTCTTTAAATTCTTATTACAAAATGAATAAAACATTAGATTATAAATAAATAGAATAAAAATTAATAAATATTAACTAATTTGTATATTATGTGCTTAAAATATATATAAAAAAATGCTAAAAATTCAGCTTGATAAGTTCGTTAAGAAATCCGAAACTAGCTCGATTTGATTCGAATTAATTTCAAATCAAACTTGAGCTAAGGTCAGTTCGCTCGAATTCGATTCCTTGCCAGCCCCGGATATTTCGGATGAGTTCGTAAATTGATTATTGACAACGGATAAAAAAACATATATGAATTGGATCATAGACGACTGTATATCAATTATCAAGCAATTAATTGTTTGTGGATTCTTCGTTTATCGAAATAATCATATTTTAAATAACAAATAAATGAATTCATCAATTTATAAAAAAGTAATTATCCGATCCTAAATTCATTTAACAATTAAATTTATATTTCTTATCTCTGTCAGTAACCAGCCACACAGGGTACTATATTAGTTCCAACCGCAGAAAATCTAGCTGCATCAGGATAAGGCGTTCCGAAACCAGACCGCCTAATAAACCCGATCAAGCGGGAGTAAAGCAACGAGAACACAACACAAAAGCAAAAATGTTATCATCATCTCCATCTCCAACTGCTTTAACAACTCCCAATGGCGCTCCGAGTTGGTTCTCTCCTCCAATGGGAGGTCGCGCGCTCTCCCCTCTCGGTTCTCGCCTCGCCATGGCGTCGCCTACTTTGAGAAGGTTCCCTTGTGTGGTTGCGGCGAAGGTGACCAGTAGAGAGAATCGCATCTACCGCCATGAGCGCCTCCGTAAGAAGGTCTCAATTGCTTAATATTGAACCACCATATGTTTCAACTGCCTTTACTGTTTTGTTCTTTGTCATGCTCGGTATCTGTTTGATGCATTGTCTAATAAACTGTTGTTTGGGAAAAGTACCAAGTAATTACGAATCTTTGAGCAGCTTGGAAAGCTTTTACATTGGGATTGAGGTAATACCCTGTAAGTAAAATGTGTAATGAATACTTGGCAAGCGATTCTGTTATTGGTGGGAAATTTTCTTCCCTGACATTCCCACATATGATAGCACACCACATTGCTGCAAAATTGTAACCATAACCTTGCACCAATTCAAATTAAGGGTGAATCATGTACAAATTATGTGGATTATGGATCCCATACAAATTTGGGTTTGAATCGTGTATAAATTTGTTTAGCAAATGTGCATCATAATACAAATTTGTTAAAAGTTTGGCGTTTGCACATGATATGTCACCTTGTAATAGGCAAAGATGCTTCAGGCCAACTAGTAGGCTAGGCCGGAGGTTGGAATTGGTCAGTATCTCCTGCTATTTTGGATTTATGTCTATCGCAAGGTAGGTCAGGACTGTAAGAGTTTGCAGTAGCTCGTAGTATTTGGTGTAGCCCCTTTAGTTTTGTGTTTATTGTATTAGCTTTGATTTTGATTATTATGAAATTCTGGACAACTTGCTAGAGGGGGGGGGAGGGAGAGGTGTATTGGTAGCTAGTAGGTTTGAGCTATCAATATTCACGAAAATCAATCAAACATTGCTTATTGTATATCCATACCAAAATACTTCTCAAAAAGATATGCTTTCTTTATGATAGCATACATTATTCATTGTATTCTTTATGGGATTTCTGATATTTTAGGTTGAAGGTACGCCAGAAAGACCAAGAATGAGCGTGTTCCGTTCAAACAAGCATTTACATGTACAGGTCATAGATGACACAAAGATGCACACGTTGGCTGCAGCTTCAACCATGCAAAAGGGTCTCTCTAAGGAAGTTGACTACTCTGCTGGGCCCACCATTGTAAGTCCTAATGTTACTATTAACTAATTTAATTTTCTCGAAGCATGTAGGGATGTTTCATGTTAATGCTGTATTTAGATAGAGGTGAAATGCCTTCATAACTTGGTGCAACTTTGCTTAATACCAGGAGGTGGCAAAGAAGGTTGGCGAAGCCATAGCCAAGGCTTGCTTGGAAAAAGGAATTACAAAAGTAGTTTTTGACAGAGGTGGTTATCTTTACCATGGTCGCATCCAAGCCCTAGCAGATGCAGCGCGTGAAAATGGACTAGAATTCTAAAATGTGTTTTACTTGCAAAAAGTGTATCTTTCTTCTCCCACATTATCAGTCGATTGGATCATGGGCTTTGGTTCCATATGACATTTTTGTAGCATGAATTCTGTTTTCTAATCAGATTGTTTTGAGTGTTGCAAGGTTATCTGTTCCATGTTCAGTATAAAACAGTCACTTCGATGCACAATGGGAAACATGATATTCCAATGTAGGCTGTGAGAGTTCGCTTTTGGAAATTTCAAGAGAAAAATAACGCACAGAACGAATACTGCTAATGATATATTATGACTTTTAAGTCTTTTATCATTTTACTGTCCTGTAAAACAGTGCTAGCATCAGTCTAATTTCCTGAAAGGAGATAGTTAATCCCAGCAATGTCAGAATGGAAATAATATATAATTATGTATTCTGAAAGGAGATACGCTAATCCCAGCATTGTCAGAATGAAAATAATATATAATTATATATATTCAGTTGCACAGTTCCTTTACATATACACATACCAGAAACAATATGCGCTCGCGGCATTCAACTTGCCAAAAAAAAAAATGTGCTCAGATAAATTATTAATCTTAGCCGCAACAAAAAGAATTCTGCTGGACTGATATGGCATTTATTTATTTGCCATACCAAGCTTCCAGAACTATACTGTCTCAATATTTAAGAAATTAGGAAACTAGCCTAATATTACTACATCCTGTGAAAGCTTCCTGTTGGATTAGTTGAATATTATCTAGGTCAATTGCTAGATTGGTTGACCTTCTAGATTTTCGTGCCATCTGGAATTATCGAGTTCTTATACACTACAGTGATGCCAGAGCGTATATAGAAGCCTAATTCAGGTTTGTTAGCTTCTTGCACGTTCTGCAATGAAATTGAAAGTAAACAAGAAATAAAACATTTGTAAATTTGAATGTAAACAAATTTATATCAGTAGTACTTCATTGTTCTTTCCTTGTTCGGTTTCAGTTATAGGTATAGCTCTTTGCTTGTTTGGTTCAGGTTATAGCTTAAGGCTCTCATAATTCATTTTAAAATCAGTACAAGCATATATGTACTGATACATGGCTAGATCTCAAATTCTCAATTCCTCTCTTTTTTTTATCTATTGGTTCTAAATGCTTTTTAATATGTACATGCGGTTACTGCATTGAAGCTTACAAAAAAGCCATTATATGATTGGTATTGACAGCTATGTAACAAAACAATGTAAAACCCTAGTAGAACTGCAATAACTTACCTCTGTGTTCATGAGTACCACATTCCTACCGATTCTTGCATTTTTGTCAATTATGCAATTTCTGCGAGGAAAGCACATGATACATAGATTAATACATTCTCTTTTGTTTGTCAGAAAAATTATCTTGAACTTGTTTATACCTGATCTTGCTTTTCTCTCCAATACCAACTGGTACCTGGCCCATATTTAGCAAATCAGCTCTCTCCTCCTCAGTCTGGTAAAAATCTGCCCCCATCATCATTGTATCCTACAATTAATTATGCACATGTGAGAAATTTATAATTATTCTGTTTCTTTCTTTGGAACATGTAAAATGAGAAACAGCCCAGGAGGGTTCCCTGCCAAAAGTTATCACAAACTCTTCTATCCAATTAAAATTTCCAACTATTGAGTTTAAACATGAACTTGAACCAATGATCTCAGCTTTCATTTTAAGATTATGCATGCACATCATTTATTTTAATTAATATTTAGTTTATGTTAATCAGAAGGTTAATTGCAATAAATAAATTTTAATATGTTCATATCTTTATATCTGATCTTGAAAAAAAATGAACTCTAAATTCATGTTGCTGGATTGTTTAGATTAATTAATCGTGCTTCCGATTTTGAAATCTTAATGTCAGGAGTGATTGTAGCAACTTGTGAGAAAGGTAAGTCATGCATTCTATGAGAAAATGGTTCAAGGAGAATTGGGGCGATAATTTCCACCTTTTAAGAGGTTTCTGACCTGTTTCCTATGTTTTGTAACAGTGAGCATGGCATTATTGTAAAGGTTTTTCCAGGTTAAACATGATTTGAATACAATCTTACCTTTAGTTCCACACCAGGTTGAAGTCGAGAGCGAATACCAACAATTGAATGCTCAACATTGCATTCAGACAAGAAGCTCCCATCTGAAATTATTGAATCAACCACCTATGGAATGAAACAAACAAAAATTTAAATAGTAATATCTTAGAGATATTTGAACACAATTCTTTAGAAAGAAGACTCTTCAAGTATAATCCACAAATATAAGAAATGCCCTCTGATGCTTTCATCACAACTTCTTCAGCGGAATTGATAAAGCAAGTCTTACTGTTACTAAGAAATTAGATATTTCAATAAAATGGTAGTTCAGGTATGATTAACAGTTTGGCAAGAAAGCAATGGGCATGTCTGTGACCTATAAATATCTCTCACTTTTTGCAAGGGATCACAGGACGTCTGCCTTTTTTATTTCATGAGACTTGAGAATTTTTATACACTTTCTTTTGCAAGTAGTATACTTTGATATTTTAGAGAAATATAATTGCAAAAATAGTTCTAGTGATTATTAAATATTACCTTGCAATTTTCAATTTTTGTTGGAGGCAAGAACCGAGGCGAGGTGAAGATAGGCTTTGAGGGATCATAGAAGCAAAAATTGGGAGACTACAGAAAAGACAGTTTTGCATCAATATTAGAACAAAAATCTCAACATAGAACATGCAGGAAAGAATGACTTGATGACTTATACCTCATCAGTGAGAGCCAGATTCGCATCAAAGAATGACTTGATGGTGCCAATATCCTCCCAATAATCTTTAAACAAATATGCCTGCGGAGACGAGAGATGGGAAGACTGGTATTAGACTGATGTTAATAAAAGTTATACCGTTCTGCTTTTGCCATTATGGTTTATTAGTAGTAACTTGGAACCATGTAAGACGGTGGATAAATTGGTATGAGTTACTTTTTTGTTGTTTTTCGTAGCATGCTTTTAAATAATAAAATCAAAGCAAATTAAATTTTTGGCCTGCAGAAAGTTGTTACCATAGCATTCATGTGGTAAGGTATACACATAATCCCAAATTTCAAGAAAAAATAATCTAGTTTAGCATAATATTAACCCACTTTGCAGCAGATAGCCTCAAAACAACTCAATTATTCAAAACTGCAAGTACCTGAACTTTGTATTCTCTGGCAGCTGTGGGAATAACTTCAGATCCAAAATCATTTGCGAATGGACATTCAAATCTGAAGCAAGGGTTATTAAATTCTAAAACTAAGTAAAAATAAAGCAGAAACAAGTGTTTTAAAATGCTAAATCAAAACAAAGAAAAATAATCTGCTAACACAAGCAAGTTGTAATTGTCTCGTCAAATTAGAAATTAACGCTCCGAATTTTCAATCAGGTCCTAAGTATCAATGGAGAGGTATCACACGACCATTAGCTTGATCCCAATGCCGCCCCCCCCCCCCCCCCCCCCCCCCCCACCCCCAAACAAAACCCCACCCCACCACACCCTCGCAACACACACATTTTGTTGCCCTTGGTGTATTGAGTGCAATTACACCACAAGGTTCTTGTGAAGAAATTTGTTTCCTCGTTGGAGCTTAGAATTGGGTGTTAGTTTTTGCTAGAATTGGGTTTATTTGAGTCATAAATGCAAACTTAACGGGGGCTGTTTGCAAATTTCAGGGGTTGAGGGAGATTAATTGTGCAATCAATATGTTAAGCAGCTTCACCTCAATTGATTCTTCATGGTACAATAAAGATCAATTTATTTGAATGTAGTGGTTAATACAAGCCTGCTTAATTCAAGCTTGTCTCAGCCAAAAACAAAACTTAACGAAGCTAACAATTTGGATGGCTTGAAGTAGCCTTGCATTTGCTACAGACAGAAACATAGAAAAGCACCTGAGAAGCTTCAAGAGAACATCAGTTTTGAAGACGTAAATCCCCATGGAGGCAATGTACTGGTTTTTGTCAGGGTCCTCTTCCCCAAGCAACCTTAGAACTGATGCTTTGATTTGCTGTGTAATCCATCAAGTAGGTTAGAAGCAAGAATTTCAGCTTAGATTAAAAGGATTCACTAAAAATAGGATTACAGCATAGATTCGCAATTTTTTTTGGTTCATCACAACCACCTGAACTCTCTACTTTCGCAGAGGAGTCTGGGTAGTGTGCAAAAGAAAACAAGGAACTTAAGTTTCTCTTTAAAAGGGAGTACACACCATTCTCTTTAGATCATCGCCTTTTGGTTTTTCGAGGAAGCGAGTGATGCGCATCTCTTTGTCTATCTTCACCAATCCAAAATCAGAAGCTCGGCTAGAATATATAAGCAGTAAACACGAACTTAATGAACAAGCAGGAGAGACAAGATAAGGAGACACATTTATATAGTTCAGCAGAGCACAAAATATGTCAGGTTTTTATGGGATACTATTCCCCTCTATTTGGGATTTAAATTCTGGCTGGTTTCGTGCTTTTAGATCCAGGGTAAGCAGCACCTGCCCAATTTTAATTGATATTTCCAAGGTAAACTGTACACTGAACACCTACATAGCTAGGTTTCACATCTTTTATTCCACTGTTCTGATATTAAAGAACTTTAAGTGTCCAACTATTGAAATTTATAACAGGATTGAAATGAATTTACCTGTCATCCATGGTTACACAAGAGACTGAAATATCAGCATTAGATTCCTTATGTTTCTGCATGACAATTTTGGACATCTGTTAGTCAAGTAACGAGATCACAGTGCTTGGGATTGCTGCTGTGATGGTACTTCTACAAACTTACGAATTCCCTTTATTCTGGTTTGCCTGTTATTAAACCAACATTTGTGACTGCATGTGGGTTTATATTTTTAAATAGGAGGGGCGTGGGGATGAAATTATGCCACTGCTGCAGTTCTTGTTCTTCTCATTCCTCATTGTCATGATTTTTCTTGTTCTTTTTTCAATTTGGATGGGGCGTATAAAACATGAGGTTCTCTATGTAATATGCATACAAATCTAGTCCTACATGGTACTGTAGATCATATGTACCTGAATGAAGTCCATATAATCCATCCTGTAGAGATGGTCACCTGACAGAATGAGCACATTCTCTATGCCTCTCATCTTAAAATCCTGTACCAATAAAAAACAAGAACATGCCAAACTGATATATGGAGAGAAAAAATCTAGAAAGAAATAATAATTGCAAATCTGACCTCAAACATCCAAATAAATTGCCTGACGGCATCTGCAGTTCCCTGAAACCACCTTTTTCCAAATTCACCAGGGGTTTGAGTTGCCGCAAGTATCTTAAAATACGGGAAGATGAGGAATTAGGCCATGTGAAAATGTCAAATTGCAATGTCAACAGGTGCCTTTGCTGGGTTTTTCAATTCAATTTTTGGCTAAAACCTCATACTAGAGTACTAAAACCCTAACAAAGCCTCAGTATAAGAACATCCAAATTAAGAGGCGATCAAATTACAAATAACACAGTCCCTATGAATACAATTTGGTGAAACCAATTAGATCAATCAGCCTGACAATGGATCAGCTGGCACATCAATCAAAGGCATAATTAACAGACCAAAACGATTCAGTTCAGATTGGTAGAACTCTTATCAGCACTAGCATGGACTGGTACCAAATAGAAGGATATACAATATACCTCAACAAAACCATTGTCAAAATTAAGGCCATTGCCAAAGTTGTAGGTGCGGGCAATATGTCGGTTGAGAGACTGAGAATTGAACTGAGTCAGGATGTAAATCTTCTTTATGCCACTGTTGATGCAGTTGCTCACTGGTACATCTATGAGCCTGTAACAACCACCAACTGGGACCTGATGAGTTCCAAAAGGTAATATTAGAGAACATGTCATGTGTATATTAGCAAAATAAGAATTCAAGCAGTATTCTCTGAGTAACAACAAATGTCATTGTTAAAACAAACATTTGAGTAATTTGTTGAGAAAATAACCACAACAAAGAAAAAGAAAAAGAGAAAAGAAAAGATTTGAATGTATGAAATAAGCAATTCCATGATTTTTAGAAAAGAAAGAAGAAGATAAAATTTGGATAACAGGAAGGTTAGGAAACCCAGCAATGTTTTAGTTGTGAATCAAAGTATTAAAACCGCATGTCAAATCATACAGCACATCGGAAAATTTATTGAAAAAAATAAATTAAATCATTATCCAGAAATGATGCAGCTAAATTGCATTAAAAAGCATACATAGAGATAACCAATTGAAAATTTATAGCACAGAGCTAGTCACCATTGAAGTTCAACAGAAGCAGAAAGTTGTACTGCTGAATTCAAGCATCACATATTTATATAAACAAAAGAAATTTTAACTGCCTTTCATTTGCGTCTGTCTTTAAGCTTCACTGAGCATTTTGATTCCATGCATGCTGACACAACTAAAATAATAATGATTAATTGAACTTACAGCTGGTTTAGCTCGTTTCTGTGTAAGAGGGAACAGACGGGTCCCAGCTCCACCGCCCAGAATGATAGAGATCACTGCTTGTGGATCCGCCGGCTGCATCACTTTCTTCACCTCAGCATCTGTAGGCTTCACCTGATTCATCTGCAAATTAAAAAACCAAAATCTTCAAATTTTGACGAATAACATACAGTTCAAACTTAGAAATCCTACTCCCACTAGTAAAATAAAAATTCACAGCAACATCAATCATAGTATCATACATGTCAAAAATCCATGTTCATTGATACAGACTCAATTGCATTATCGCCTTAAACAAGACTTTCAGCAAAAGTGCTGCATTTCAAAGGGTATCACCATAACAAACAATTTTTTCAAGGGAATGAACGCAAAAATACCCATCAAAGCAAATTTCCTGTACATACCGCTAGGTTCGTTGTAAAGTCATTGATAATAGAGCTAACTATGGCTGATCTTCTGAGCCGAACACCTGATCCCGCTTTTCTCGGACAATGCGCAAGAGAGCTCCGACGATCGCCGGAGATTGGCGATTTTAATGCGTGAGATGACGACATTCCGGGCATCTTGGCTGATGCAATGGCCATGGCGTCGGCCAATATAAGATCTTCCCAAATTGGGTTGGAGAGAGAAGAAGGAGGCGAAGAGCGCAAAAGTGAACGAGAGAAGTGGAGAGGATCCAACCTTGTAATTGTTCCGTATTTATATTTTACTATTATTTAGGCGGTCGAAGTATTGAGAGAGAGAGATTTTAGTTTAAAATTAGAAAAGGAAAAAATAGAGAGAAAACTTGGGTAAACCAGCTCTACAATATAAACCACGTCAGGTGTGTATGTGTTTGGCACTTGGCGGGGAAGTAGAGATTCCTAATTTCCTATGTCGTTGTGATTCGTTAATTAAACTGAGAAATTTGTGATTATATTCGTTAATACGTGCAGCGTGCCTTCTATTTTCGTTAACAATAAAGGTATCAAAAAGGAAAATTACTTTTTTTTTTCTATAAAGAGATATTCATGCTAATTAATAATTTAAGAAATTACTAAGATTAGTAATATTATTGGTAAATTTAGTATAGTTTCTATAGATTGTCCATCAGATTCTAATTTTAATGAATTAAAAAGGCATTGTTTTTCAAATAATATATCATCTATTAACAACCATTCATATAATATAAAGTTGACCATTCATATAACATAACTGTAGTGGTATGTTAATGTTATGACAACTGACTTATTTTAAACAGATAACTCATGACTCCAAAATAAAAATATATGCGCATTTTTCTTAAAACTTATATAGACCATAATTTAAAGCTTCACGCTTAATTGGACGGTTCTTGTGTTAATGGCAGCTAACTGCTACCATTACCATCCAATGTCAGCAGGTGTCGCCTCGTGTAATTAATTATTATTAATAATTACTACAGGATTGCAAAGCCAGCTCAATGTGACGTGGCATATCTTCTATGGAGTATAGACCGGGTTCAGAAAGCTTTTCCCCCACTGGAGATGAAAAGGTCGTGTTTTTTAATTTTTTTTTTTTTTAGCATATAAAAGGTCATGTGTGCACACACCTGGTTTTTGCGCTGTTCCTGCGCACGTGTTTTTGTACATGCATACTTGAGACTTTTTAATACCTGAGGCTGAAAGTGTCTTTTTTTTTTGCTTTTTTCTTTTGAACACCTGAAAGTTAAAAAGACGAAACGTGCGGCGCGTGAACCGGATCAATGCCGTAGATAGATATGGTGCACGCTGTACTTACTAGTACGTGAGATCTAATTTCGAACTGGGTGACTTTTTTTACTTGGCACCTCAAAAATCGGGATCAGTGTATTGAAAGCTTCAAATATTATTTTCCCTATAGTAACTTCTACAATATTTTATTATATCTCACTTCAATCTATTAATTATAGCACCGATCTGCTTCATTTTGGTGCAAATTCCTCCCAACTACTTTGCAATAAGATCCTGTATTTGACTGCTAGAGGACATTTAACATATGCGTGGAAATATTCAATAGGATTATTGTCCCTAATCAAATATTTCAATAGTATTAAAGCTTGTAAGTATTTTTTTTTATCCCTATGGTATAGCTTTCTATAATTTGTAATAAATGTTACGTTAAAAAAAAAAAATAGAGAAATTTGATAGCGACTATCAAGAAACTTACTTTAAATTCGTATATTACTGATGTACTTTAAATTTGATAGCGACTAGGTATATCTTGCATACAAAATCACATGACTAATTTATACTACGTATAATTGAGGATGAACGGGAGGTTTCAGTAACTAACGTCAGCCAACGAACGATGTTGATAGGGCTTTATTTCTGTCTGATGTTGATCGCACGGACCGAGTGATGCTGCATCGAACTCTGTTTTTTGGTGCATTCTATGAGGTAATTGGTCATTATTTCTATTTAAAATAACCCGACTAGACATAACACACGAAATTCCTCTTAGTTACTGTCATGTAATACGTTAATCTACGTGCTTGGGTCCCCACCACTGCTGAGAGAATAATCTTTTATTTCAATGAAATTTTATGATTCTAGCAACCTTGTTTTACGTACCATTTCTTACTTACATGGTTTAGAACTATGATCATTTGTTAAATTCAGTTTGTTTTCTATGTGGTAGAATTATAGTTTGTTTTATTATGTGCATGCATCCTTTGGAATTGAGGATAACACATGAAATCAGTCCTGAAGTTTTCTATTTTGTTTAATTGTTTATGTCAGTTCGTGGTTGTCCAATTCGGCATAGGATTGTTAGAGTTTTTAGAAGAGAAATTCAAGAATAAGTATTGTATAATTCTACCACATTCACAGATATCCTAATATCTGCCACATTTTCTTTTATCTGATATGCCACAAACTGATCTTTTCCGTTCTCGATATTTCATTTTCCACCTTACATATTCAATATATGTTCCTATATTCTCAAGAATAAATTAAAAATATTACAAAGCAAATGTGACATCTCAGATAACCCGCATCCTTTAATCTTACTATTTCATGTGAAATTTTAGTTACTGATCTTCAATACCTGGAACTCATGTAAAAGGGAAAAAACGGATGAGAGACTGAAATAGTCTCTCAGTGGCTCAGTGCGGTATTTAGCTCCAGCCCAGAAATTTGTGAAATTTGTTGAAACCGTAAATGACAATTTAAGCAGCAAAATTTATATGCACATGTTCTCCTACCATAATAATTAGCTATAATGATGACAAACTTCAAGAATTCCATATTAAAATATATTGGCTTCACAATTTCCTACTAGTAACTTTACATTTTTTTTTTTCTTTCCACTTGGTAACTCCGTCCCACTTATACCAAGCCCACTTGTTTGACATTATTACCACTAACCCAGGAAGCCCACTTATTTGTTGCGAACAGGTAACTTCTGGGGAGCACGCTAGTACTAGGGTCCTCAGATGAAACACTTGGTACAACGGATACCATCCACTTCCACTCTAACATTTACAACATTAATATCCACTGTCTTTACTCATTGACAACGCTATACTCTATGTAAATAGCGACCACTGTCTTTTCTAATTAACAATAACCAATACGCACATGCATTTATATGACCTAGCCATGCGTGATACTATATAACTTCATGCTCATTTAAATTTTCTCATAAAACAATCTTTGTAATCACTATTAATAGTAATGCATCAATGCACTATATAGAAATAAACGCAAGTAAAATATAAAGGAGAACAAAACTTATACTTCTTACTATGAATATATAATATATATAAGAAAACAATTTCACATCAAATCATAATTTGCACCTGTCAAGTAATGCGGTACGTCTAACTTCTACTCTTCTTGCTCTTCTTAACTTGCACCTTAATCATACGTAAATAATCCTAGTTACTACAGATCCGAAAAAATGAGATCATAATTATTTAATTCAATGAAGTCTCAAAACTAAAAGAGAATACTTGTGTGAGATACTAACCGACTCGCAGGACACTACCCAAATTCTTAGGGCTTAAGTAAGACAAACATTAAATATAAATATATATGTATACATCTATATGTTAAATCTAGGTTCATTTAGTCAAACAATAAAGTACTCCGTTGCTATTTTGTTACCAAAATAAAAAAATACTTTGAATATTTTATTTACAAATCCCACTTTCCAAGGTGATACATGCGTGTAAAATAGAGACAAAAAGGATTAGTCAAACATTAATTGATCAAATTTACTTACTAAGTACAAATGCTAATCTACCCGAAATTTCAACAGACCTGTGGTAACCTCTGAGTAGCCTGCAGATAGCTTAAAAAAGGTTTCTAGATGGTACTTCTAGGAGGTGCACTTAACATACACATGTTGTTGTTTGTTTGACACAAATTTTTAGCGTACCATATTAGGTGGTACCATTGCCTTTGCAAAACATTAACTAGATGCAAAATATTAGGCACTAAACTAATCATAGATTTATTCATTTTAGACATCTGTAGCTCACCTTCATAGAAGGCATTAAAAACTTGTAGAAGATCATGCTGTATTAGATTCCACAAAAATTGATAAAAAATAAAACAAAAGCCATCTGGACCAGGAGCACCAGTGGCAAAAGCATCAAAAATAGCTGAATGAAGCTCTTGAATATCAAAAGGAGCATCTAATCTATTACTATTCTCTAAGGATATTTTCTTATCTTCCTCCCAGAAATCAACATCTAAATGTTCTTAAAATGAAACCACTGTTCTAGCTCAACCTCAGTGAGAGGTCTATCACCCTGAAAACATAATCTCCTCATGGCTAATAGATACAACCCAATTTGCAAACTTACCTAATACAGTTTAACCTACTTATCCTCTAACGATGAAGGCAGAAAGACAACAAACACAAAGCAAGCCGATCGACCTACAACATAGGAAGAAAAAATTAAAAAAACAAATACCATGAAGTGCAGAACAAAGAGCAGCAGCATACACAGGAAAAATAAGGAGCCAAAGAAAAAACACAAAAGACAGCATAGATAACAGACACCGTGATGATGCAGAACCATAATTTTTTTCTGCCAACAGTAAAGCCGGTATGGCATTCCATGTGTTGGGTTGTTCACAGGAGAGAACACACACAACAGAAAAAAAAATATATGGGAGTAAGCATACCAGCAAAAAACAGCCAACAAAGAGGGAAGATCCAGCAACAGCACAGGAGAAAGAAAGCGGATAAGAGCAACCTGCAAGGAATAGAAAGAACAAAAATAAGTGGCACATACATAATCATAATAAAAAAAAGGCAAGGGAAAATACAGCAAGCCAACAGAACAGGAACATGCAGACATGAAACAATATCTAGAGCAGACAAAATAATGCAGCAAGAACCTATTAAAAAAAATGGTATGAATTCCCTAATCAGAATAAACAGACAACCAAAGAACTGGGATACTGCGATTATTGAGCAACTATGATGACTGGTCAAGCACAGGCCATGTAATGAAGGAACAAACATAACCAACAGACAAACAAACCTCTGCAGATCTTGCAATGAAGGAACCAACACAACCAACAGACAAACAGATCTTTGGATATGCAGCAGAAACCACAGCAGTGACTAAATGAGCTAACAGGGAAAAAAATCAGAATAGAAATGAGGTAGAAGAGAGTAGAAAGGAAGCATGAAAGAAACTACCGCACCATATCAATAAAGGAAGCTCTTCTTTAGAAATTAATTATTTTATTCAAATTACGCTTGGTAAAACCAGCTTGTTGTACAACGAAGATGATTTTTGGCATCCTAGTACCAGATATGTTCTAAAAATCTCCTGTTCAACCTTTTTGTGACATTTATGGCTTGATTGGGGGTTAAAAAATTGAAGTTTGACCACTCATTAGGGCTTAATGGGTATCTAAAATAATGCAAGTCACTAAAAAAGGGATCCAAACAGTTGATCACTTCTAATTTTCTTGATACCCATAGAACACACCCAAATCTACCCACACATTGTACCGGTGCCCATTATTTAAAATCATAATATAGACCAATAAATCCAAAAAGTCATAACAGAAGAACAAACCTGGCATAAAAGATACCCGTAGAGCTATTCAAAGCTAAGTAGTTGCAATCACTGAGAAGAACAATTTTATACCTTTCCACAGATGACTAAGTAATTGCTCAGCCGTCAAAAAATCGCTCATCTGATCTCACAATGTTGACAAACACTGACATCAAAGATTTAGCCACCATAAGCAACTAGCAAATACTTTTCTACTGCACTATTTGTAAACAAAAATTAGCAGAGAATTTGGACCCAAAAAGATAAGAATCTTCTACTAAATTAAGCTGTATCAGTTAGACTAGGATGGAAAATGTGAACTATAAACACTTAAGGAAGAGAAATGGAGAAAGTTTCTCACATCTTTTTGAAGAAGGTTGTCCATGTTAACATCACTTGGTATTGACTAGTGCAAGCTTCATTGAAATGAGCTAAATAATAATAAATAAAATGAGATGTCAGGATTTTGATTAAGGAATACATTTCCAATCCCAAATTCAGAATTCTTTACAATTAGCTAGGTACCTCGACTTTGTGCTGCAATGATTGTACATAGTTGATTATCTCAACAAGTCTACGAGCTTTATCCTTCACCTTACATTCATTTCATCAGAAGAAGGGGAAACGTGAGTGTTTGACCCAAAAATATTATGCCAAAATACATGAAATAACCAACCCATTTTATGACAAATAAATCCAAGAAAGCTCAAAATTTCACGAAAAATACCAAACAAGCTCTAAAAATTCCCAAAAATTACCTAAAAATCCCCTATGAATTATGATGAATTATCATGATTTCAAAATGCCAAAAATATCAACAGAAACCCTCCATTTTGCAAAGAAATCCCCAAAATCTATAAAATTACCAAAATAAATCCATAAGGAATTTCACAAAACCCTTTGAACCATTAAATTCCTCATATTTTTCTGAGTCTACCCATAAAATTTCATCCAAAAATACCCTTAGGAAGGCCCTCAGATCATTTATTTTCATTTGGTAACAAATAATTAATAGAAATTTAAATGGAAAAGTAAGAAAATCCCAGAAAATTCCAGCGCCTTGGCGCGTGCATGCGATTGCAGGGGATCCGAAGGGGAGGAGAAAGTCGCTGGGTTTAAATTTTTACCGCCCTTGCATACGATTTGGGTGCACCTGTTTCATAAACCGTAAACTCAAAACCTTTGTTGGCTCACAGAGGACCGGGCGCATCTATCTCGCTCTCTCTCATTAATCCTTACATGTGGGCCCCCACTTGTCAGAACCTTCTTCCCCCTGGTAAAAGAAAAACACACGATCTTACCGCGCCAACGCCGGGTGAAAGAAGGTGAATGTGGCATTCCCTGTCGACGTGGCCACCTCCAGCTCCACACACGCCAAAACCGCTCTCTTCTGCCCACGGTTTTGCGAAACCAGGCCCCAGAAGCGTCTGCATCTCTACCGTTGAGGGAAATTGGACAGTGGTGATCAACTCGGGCCATGGATGAAAACCCTAGAGCATGTCCTATTTAAACCTAGAATTGGAGCAGAAAAAGAGGGAGAGAGGTAGCCGCAAGGATTCATTAGGTTAGATAGATCAAATACGCTCAATTGAGCTTAGACAGTAAAGGTAGAGGGAGGCATTTGATCAAACGGTTAGGAAAGAGAGAGAGAAGGTAAAATTGAGTGATGTTCCGCTTGTAATCCTATGTATTAAGACTAATGAAATCAATTTGAAGTGGCAATTGAGTGTTATTTCTCTTCTTTCTCTATTCCCCTTTTTCCTTCCTTCTCAACATCACTTGACACAAGCTTTGCCTGAGGTTTTGCTCAGGTCTAGCTCCCACTTACTTCGGTTGGGGTCTCCTCAATCCTAGTTTTTATCTCGGTTGGAGTATCTCCATCTCTGGGTAGCATCTCCCTCTCGGGAGGTCTCATCAAACAAAGATGAGGGAGAGATGCTGCCCAAATTCTTTTAGAGCTTGATTCTGTCATAAATTGAGTCTAAGGAAGTAGTGTAGCAAGAATAATACGTGCTTTGAATATTTAACATGTTGTTTTAACAAAAAATGCATAAATACATCAATTGCCCCAATCTGTTCAGTAAAGAAAAATAGAAAATGTAGGGTTCTATTTGCATAAAAATATAAAAAGGTCTTTGGACAGCAGGTGCTGAGGCTTCTGGACAGCAGAGAATTTTACTTTTCATTTTTAGAATTTTCCATGATTTTATACGATTTAATTCAAGTAGCAGGGGTATTTTCTGAAATAAGATGTTGACCCTTAAATTTTGGGACTTTATTGTAAAAGTGTTTACACAGAAAAATCATAAACATGTTAATGAGTATATTTGCAAACTTTCAGAATTTCTGAACAAGTATAAGTGTGTTTTCTCATTTAATGTCTGATTGGGCAGAAAATTGCATAATTAACCGAGTATTCTAATAAAAATCGCTTTACATTGTCTTAAGTGCTTCCACTGTGCACTAATGATCTCTGCAAGTGATGTTACAGCCTTTAGTCAAGTCAAAATAAAATTCATCAGAAACAGTAAAGAAATCATGTAAAATTGAAAAACAGAAAACTGAGACTAATGTGGAATAAGCTTCTTTATATCTTTGTTAGAGTGTTCGCTGTGTCCGCGAACCTATCCAATTTTATTTGACCCTATATACATATATACTCCTATATATGTGTTCTTGATCATCATCATGTGAGATCAAGTGACATCGTCATAGATCTTAGTTGGATCACCAATTTAATATTGGGTCCTTCAAGTTTAAGCTATGGTTCGAGATGCATAGAACCATATTAGCTTGACTGAGAACTTCACGATCCTTACTACATTCTTTCATTGCTTCACAAGTTGCTATATATTTTGTTTTGGTGACGGAAACGGTTGTAATATCCCATTTAGAACACCTTCTAAACTTACAACACCACATTTAAACAAAATATGTAGCTCAATTGTATTTATATCAATCTTTCGAAAACTAGCATCAATATATCAATTTATATGAGCTTTCTTTTATCTTATCAGATGGAAAAACATATCATTCTTTCTCATAAGATACTCGAAGATATTCTCGATTATTGTCCAAACGTGTTTTTCTTTGTATCCAGTTGACAACTGCTTGTCATACTCCTTGGTTACAACACATAGGGGCATGTGCATAAATATGGCATCCGTTATGAAACTCATAACAGAAGGATGCTCGAAATATATCATGCACTCTTTTCGAATTGAGTTACAACACACCGAGTAGAACTCAAGTGTATGCCATACAACTTGGTTAGACATCCTTTCTAGGAGTCTATCTTTTCATGTTACTAGAACACTTTGTCATTATATGCACGTTTTCTCAAACCTGAAATCCATCATAATCTATCTCCATAGATTTTGTTTCCTTGGATTTAGGTGACTTACCCAAGTTCTCTATTGAGAAAACATTCTCCAATGAGATCTTGACAATATTCATTTCTTTAATTTTATTCCCAATTAATGTCTTGTATCTTGTACAATACATGTAATATAATAATGCTCCCACTGAATATCTTGTCTATACAAGATACTTTTGACGAAGTGCAACTCCTTGACTTCTTTGTCAAAATGTTTATTCCAATTTCCACAAAAGGTTTCACTCGGTTGAGGTATCAAATCTCAATAAAAATCTATGAAATTAATTTTCACAGATTCCAGACTTAAAGGAGAACATTTCCATTTCAACACTTTTCCATAAAAGTTTCTCAATAAGTACAGTTTTTCAAAACAATCAGTTTGTTTGAAAAAACAGATCTGACAACTTCATCACTTTTCATCCTTGAACGCCCACATAATATCCGAAATATGCAACAAAATTTACATATCCAGAAAGAGCATCAAGTTTAGAATAATCCTATCTAAAAGTTACAGGTACTTTGTATACAAACTTATTTGTTACCAACCACAACAACAGAACTGTACAGCAGAATAACAGATCTGCGCACCGTTACCGTTTAAATCACTAAAAATTCATTTTACATCGAATTTCAATGATTCCAGTGGGAAAACAACCACAACTCAAAGGGCTACAACCTCCAATAAGAAGGAAAAAATTTCAGAGAGCTTTACACCACGAAAAACAAGCAACAAGACAGAAAACAGCCTTTCCAGGGCCAGCAAGCATGCACATCACTAATTAACTTAATTAATTACGAATTCTCACTTAATTAAGTGTGAAAAACCTTAAGCACAACCTGGCTCTGATACCACTGTTAGTAAATGCTCATATTTTAATTTTTAGATCAATTACAACTAATTAATCTCCATTAAACATCAAGCAAGACAAGGATCTAGTGCTAAAGCATTCACACATCAAATCAAGAGAGAAAGTAGGAGAAATTGTACCTCTCATGAAATTGTATTCATGAGGCTCGAATCCATGGCATGGGAGTCGATGGGGTGCGTGCTCCACCATCTCCACCATCTATGGCCGCCTCTAGCCCACCAAGGACCCACCACCAAGCTCAAAGAGAATGCTAGTTCTCTTGAACCTCTTGCTAATCACCTTGCTTCTCTTAATTAACTATTTAATGGAGAGGAAGAGAGGTGGGATGCTCAACACATGAGCTAAGAGAGGAAGGGAAGAGCCATGGAGAAGAGAGAAAAATCTCTCTTCTAGGTGGAGGCGCAAGGGAGGGGAGAGGAAGAGAGATGACGGCTAGGGTTTTCTCCCAAAGAGACCCCTTTATATAGCCAACCACTCTCATCCAATTTTCATACTATTTACAAGTATGTCATCCACCCTAAGAGGCCACCTAATGGGCTCTCTTGGGCCATCTTAATAAAAGGCCTTTATTCATTAATTCACCAATTAATGAATCTCCTTTAATTGTCTCTTCATTCTTCCTTAAATCGGGCCTTTAATTAACCAATTAAATAGAAGCCCAATTAGCTCAAACTAATTAAAGTAAGTTGAACATAATTAATTATTAACTCATTAATAATTAATCTATGATTAGCTAATGCATTATATTGTTTCCATATGATCCTTTTAATTTAATTAATTATAACGGTTCATAACGGTATATAATTAATTAATTAACTTATCACATTTCACAATACACATTATTGTGAATAAACAATAAATGCACCAAGTGGTTAGAATCCTATTTGTGCGACCCTATTTGAGGATTTATACTATGTTGGCCATGGAAATAAATCGTTATTTATTTCCAATAATCATAAGTGGTATCTAGCAACACGTTATGACTCCCAATTCGTATAAATAATGTACCGTTACAATATCTCAATCCTGCATAAGAAATAAAAGTATTTCTTTGTTTGATTCTTATGTCACACGATATCTTTGTATAATCCAAGATAGGAATGTGTCATTCTTGCAGATTATACATTTCTTGATCTAGAGTTGATCGTCTAGTTTGCATGCATACGATCCAACTCCATCAAGGGGCCCAAACAGATATCATCACTCACTAGGTATACTAATGAGGGACATACGGTTTTCTTGATGAACAACTTTTCCCCGCACAATTCAAGAGAACATAAATAAAGTCCTTATAGCAGCCTTTATCAGGAATCAACGTTAGACGATATTTATTGAACCTATCCTCATGTGGAAAAGGTGAACATCTCAAACTTAGAATCAAACTCATATGAAATAAACAATGACACATAACACAATCCATATGTTTATTTCATTGGGTCAAGTCCTGTACTATGTTCCAATAACATACACATATGCAATTAAGTTCGTAACTCCTTACTTATGATTTGTAGAACTTAATCATCACTTAACTTGCATACTAATCTTTTATGATAATTAATGTTCCTTGTTAATTATCAAGATTATGGACGATTTAGATTTATTATTGTCATTCTAATGAATGATCCACAGAGATCTACAATTCAGATCCTCAACCTGAATGATCTGTCAATAATAAACTCTAGGAACAAATGATCAAATATCATCATTAACATAAACTAAGAAAATAAGTCATTAAATATTGACTTCTAGGACATAACTCCAACAGAGGCTTCTGGACAGCAGAGAATTTTACTTTTCATTTTTAGAATTTTCCATGATTTTATACGATTTAATTCAAGTAGCAGGGGTATTTTCTGAAATAAGATGTTGACCCTTAAATTTTGGGACTTTATTGTAAAAGTGTTTACACAGAAAAATCATAAACATGTTAATGAGTATATTTGCAAACTTTCAGAATTTCTGAACAAGTATAAGTGTGTTTTCTCATTTAATGTCTGATTGGGCAGAAAATTGCATAATTAACCGAGTATTCTAATAAAAATCGCTTTACATTGTCTTAAGTGCTTCCACTGTGCACTAATGATCTCTGCAAGTGATGTTACAGCCTTTAGTCAAGTCAAAATAAAATTCATCAGAAACAGTAAAGAAATCATGTAAAATTGAAAAACAGAAAACTGAGACTAATGTGGAATAAGCTTCTTTATATCTTTGTGATGATTTAAACATCTAAAACAGTTCTAATATGACCTAAATTGAGTGTTAAAATAACCCCAGTTGCTGGAGGAACACTTACATGCAACTCAGAAGTTAAAATAAAATACATAAATTACACTCTTCTGCTACGTGCATCATACATCAAATCACATTGATTCCAAGCCAAACCAAAAGCATAGAGTTTGTTTAATTGAGCTCTTGAATCTATATGCGTGGTTACTGGCGTAGGAAAATGGCTCTATGGAACCCATGGCCTGAATTCAGATCGGACCAGACTTAGGTCAAATTATCTCAGTCAGGTTCTCCTCCTTCCAAGCCTCTCCAAGTAAAATTTATCTCGCCATAGTCTTTATTACATCTTCACGACTGCAAGAAACCTAACCCTGGTAGAAAGAAATGACCAGAGGGCTCAGAACGCCATTAATGGCTTCCCGAGCTTCCTCAGGTGTCACTTGGTGATACAGGCGTCCATAATAGGAATTGAACCTACCAAGGTGCTCTCCTCTCTTCCACGATTCCATTGCACTCAGCCTCGATGAAAATGGTGACCGGAGTTGTCTCAATTTGGCCATGGAAGAAGGAGGGATCTTTCCGCAAAAATGCCAGAGTCGACGGAGGGAGAAGGGTTTGAACTCGCGTCGTTACGGATTTTCTGTGGCGAAAAGCGTGTACCAGGTCTGATCACTCACTACACGGAAATCTTAAAGGAAGTCAGTGCCCAGTCAACGCCAAATCACCATCTTTGCACACGTGGCCCAATCATAAAATTCCAGATCAGCAGAAAATTTCAAAAATTCATTAAAAATAGTATATAACTCAGAAAAATATAAATAAAATATCCATAAAATCCTAAAAATCTTTAGAAACTAGATTTACTGATATTATGGTATGAAATTATATCAAAATCTGCTCCTTTTATATTTTCAAAGTATTTCTCTTTAAAATTGAGTTTTGTAAATTTCCAAAATCTTTGTAAATTCACCGAAAATAGTAGGAATCTCAGAAAAATCCAAATAAAGTATCTAAAAATTTCTAAAAATCTAAATAAACTAAATTCAATATTATTTTCATATGATATTTTGTAAAAATAAATAGTTTCTTATTTTTGAAGTATTTTTTCTTATAAAAATCCAATTTTATAAAAATAGTAAAATCTCTTAATAAAATTCCTAAACCAAATTTTAAGATGATTTCATAACTAAAATTGATTTTCTTACCACCTATTTCAAATTTTAAATAAAAATGAATCAAAAGTCAAGATTGAAAATATATTGAAACCTAATACCAAAATTAAATTAAAGTTAAAAATATAAAAATAAATAAATAAAAAAAAATCAATCAAAACTAAAATTGAAAACATATCTAAATCAAATTAAAATTAAAAACTTAATTCAAATAAAAAAATCAATAATTCAAATCTAGGATCAAAGAAAAGGAAATTCAAATTCAAATTTCAAAAATTTCTCCAAAAGACATAAAAATGGTATCTTAAACTTAAAATATTAAATCTTTGAAACAAATAAATAAAATAAAAAATAAAATAATAATAAAAATTTAAAAATCAAGATAATCCCAAGTAAATCAATATAAATTAAATTAAAATTCAAACACCCTTAATAAAAGAAAAATATAATATTTCAAGTAAATAGTTTTAGTTTTAGATGTCCTTAAATGCCCCAAATAAATAGTTTTGGATTTAAATATACTGAGATTTTCTCAATTGTGTCCCGTCAATTAAGTCTGGTACCACCAATTGAGTTCGGCCTAAGCCAAAAAGAAACAAATCATTAACACCCTCAATTGTGTCCCGTCAATTAGGTCTGGTACCGTCAATTGAGCCCGGTCCAAGCCCCAAAATTAACTTAAGCACAAAATCATTTAAACAACGACTTTTCTAGCCTATTACATTTAGCTCCTCGAATCTCTTAATCAGAGGTTCTCGTGGGAAACCACGAGGTAATTAACAATAGGGGCTTGCGCCTATTGGAAAGAAATGATCCACAAATTAATAAACCCTCATGAGAGTGGATTCCAGTCGATGCTCTCTCTGGTCTTCAAGAGGCATCAGTTCTTGAATTCAAGCTCGTGAGGGGTGAATCTAAGACTTATTCCCTTTCTTGTGGAAATCAAACCGTTCTTCGAGAAATGACGAAAAAGTCACCACAGATTCTCTGGCACGCCCGATGGGACCTCTTTCTCCTCTCATCTTCGAGATTTGAGGGATTAAATGTATAAGGCTAGAAAAGTTGTTTCAAAATTCTAAACAAACATTGCTAACCATGACATTTCGAGTTGTTTCCTTGCAGGAGATGGCATCCACAACCGTTGATTTGAGCAAGCCTATCGGAATGTTCAAGATTGGGGCAGTACCGATCTGCTACCAACATGAGTTCACGATTGGAGTCATGTCATATGGGCACTCCTTTGTGCCTATTGTGCAAGTGAAAGATGGGAGTTTCCAACTTGCCCATGTTACTGAAGAGCTGCAAGAAGAGTCATTGGTGGCTTCAGAAATTCCTGAAGTTCCCATTGAAATGGTTACTGAAAAGGATGAATGGTCTCTTGTTTCCCAAAAGAAGGTCCAGTCAGGGGCAACACCTTCCTCCAAGGGCACAGGAGCTATTGGGAAAGTGCAAAAAGCTTACAAGAGTGAGTTGGATGAAAAGTGCCACCTTCCTATAAGCAATTCCTTCACACCTCTTTGGCTAATTAAGGAGAATTCCCCAACAGCTCAGTTTAGACCCAAAGGAGCCAAAAGATCATTGACCCATGTCAAGGAGAGACTGGGGCATGCTAAAGAAAGCAAGGTATTTAAGAAAATGTGGGTGTCCAAGAACAAGACTCATTCGGTGGTTGACACGGCTAGTCAAAATTCACAAAATAAGGAAAAACAAATGTTTTGGCATGAGAAGAGGCCAATAGTGCACCCAAGAGTAAATATGGTGGAAAAGTGTGAAACGCATGCGTTTGTGCACATGGTTGAAGTTGAGGAAGAGAAGGCATATACCTCAAATAAGCAAGAAGACAAGAAGAACAATGATGGTGTATCGTCGAGTCGTGGTATATCGGGGGAGGACTATGATGATAAGACAAAAGAAAATGAAAATGGGTCTAAGAGTGACAATAATGATGAAAATGAGAGCAATCAATTGAAATGCGTAATTGCATAAATGTTGAAAGAGGAAAAGCGGTCAAATAGAGTAATGGGGAAAATGCTTAAGTTCTTGGAAAAGAAAAATCTATTGGGAGAATTTGACGAAGAAGATGTCATATCTGATGAAGGAGATGAAAGGCCCGGGGTACGGGTCTCAAAAGACAAGAAAGATAAAGGCAATAATGAATCCTCTGACGAAGAAGACAAATGTAAGAGGAAATTCTCAAAGGAAAGAAAGAATAAAGAGAAGCACAGTTCTTACGAGGATGAGAGTTCTGGGGCAGAATCTCAGGATGAAGTCGAGAAGAGCGAAATAACAAAGCAAGTGATTCGAAAGATGATCAATCAACAGTTACAAGCATCTGGGGCAAGTCCTTTGGTCCATATAAAGAAGAAGTGTGGAAGGCCATATCCTGAAAGGTATGATCAGGTCTTATTTCCCCCAGGTTACCAACCTCCCAAGTTTGATTTGTTTTATGGTACGGGAAAAGAAGATGTTACTCCCGACCAACACTTGATTCAATTCCGCCTTGCATGTGGAAATACTATGAATGAAGAGGCTCTCCTTTTTAAGCAATTTCCTCTAAGCTTGAAGGGTGCTGCGCTTAGTTGGTATACCTCTCTTGAAAATGATTCGATTGAAACTTGGGATGAGATGGAAGATGTTTTTTGTTCAAAGTTTACAATGGGTAAGCAAATGATTACAATGGCCGATATGGCATGTGAAAAGCCTAAAGTGGGAGAAGCAACCCTCGATTACATCTCCCGCTGGAGGAATCTCAACATAATGTGCACCCATCAAATGCTTGAGAGAGATGCTGTGGAGTTCTTAATCAGAAATCTCGCTGATTGGATCCAAAGGTCACTTGGAGGTAGCGATATTACCTCCTATGCAGATCTAATGACACGAGTGGCTAGGTTGGAACGTATGGGACCGCCTGAGGAAGCTCATGTACCAACTAATCAAAATAAAATAGAAAGAGGTGAGGAAGCAAGAACTTTTGAAGCTTCTATTGGTCGAAACAGGGGCAAGAAGAATGGTAATCAAGGAGGTGACAGCCAGCTGATAATTCCCCTATCTGAACGGTTAAGTAAGCCATACTCTTTCAAGAAGGAGAAGACAGATGCAATCCTCAAATTGATACTAAAGAACAAGAAACTAGAGCTCCCTCAAAGAAAAGCACCTAGAAATAGGGGTAAAATTGACAACTCTAAATATTGTGCATACCATAGAATGCCGGGGCATTTGGTTGAGGATTGCTATGTGTTCAAGGATATTGTTGAACAAATGATCGAGGAAGGAGAGTTGGTACTTCAACCTGACTTTAAACAAAAGCCTGCTCCTCATGAGATAATGTCACAAGAGTGTCATGTCATCGAGATTTTAAGTGAGGGATCAAGTGATGATGAAAGCCTACAACAACCTGCCAGTAAACACATGGCTAAGACACCACATATTGACCAAATGGGCTTCATTACCTTTACCGATGAAGAAATCTTAATGATGGGGGATATAGATCATAATGAGCCGCTCTATATAACGGGCGAGGTAAATGGAACTAGGCTAAGGCGCGTGTTGGTTGATTCAGGATCTGCCATCAATCTCATGCCTTTGGAAACTCTCAATCAAATAGCCTTACCTATAAAGTACTTAACTCAAGAGAAACTACTCATACGAGGGTTTAATGAAATCGCAGATAGGGCGTTGGGAGCCATTGTTTTGCGAATGCAATTCGAAGAACTAGAGACCTTTGTCAAATTCTATGTGATTGATGCTGACACACACTACAAAGCTCTTTTGGGACGACCATGGATACATGAAAACCGTATTGTTCCATCAACACTACATCAATGTTTGAAATACCTCAAGGGGGGTGAACAAAAGGTTATCAAAGGAGATACATCAAGAATAAAAGAGTTTAAAGAAAAAGAAGAAGGGTCTAAAACTTCCATCAACTCCCATCCTCTTGAAAATAGAGACAAAAAGGGTAAAGAGGTAAAAGAAATATCAACAAAGAGAAATAAGAATCCCGAAACACACAGTTATATTAAGAAGGGTGATAACGAAGGTCCAAGTGAGACAAGGAAAAGTTTAGAGGAAAGAATGAGTAAATCCTATACTTTCAAGAAAAATAAAACAACCCTGATCTTGAAGGAAGTCGTGAAGGACAGACTTGCAACTTTGCCTAGAGCTAAGCGACCCGAGGAAATAGGAGAAGAGGGTCATCCAAACTATTGCCTTTATCATAGGATGCTGGGGCATAATATAGAAGATTGTTATGTGTTCAAAGATTGGGTCGAAGAAGGAATTTGGGAAGGAAAAGTTAAAGTACCTGATGAGTATAGGCAAAGACCCGCACCACACACAAGGTCTAATAATGAGTTGCGAAGGTTTTCGAGCTCCCTCCAAAAGACAATTGATGAACATACCAACCTGCTTGGGGCATTAGCTATAAATCCTTACCCTGAAACAACCAATAAGAGCAGCAGTTCTAAGCCGCCTCCACTGCGTGTTTCCTTAATGGAGAGAAAAAGAAAACCTTATTCATTCAGAAAGGATAAAGTCAAGGAGTTGTTTCCTTTAGCCATAATGTATGGGCTTGAGTTGCCAGAAAGCAAACGTCCTGGAGACATTGAAAAGAGTGAAGACTCTAAATTTTGCCACTACCACAGAATAGTAGGGCACAAAACTGAAGATTGCTTTGTGTTTAAAGACTGGATCGAGGAGAAGTATCAGAATGGCGAAATCACACTCCCCACTCAGGTGCTGCAAAGACCATCACCGCATGAGTAGAATTAAAATAAGAAAATGATGTGAAAGAAAAGGAAAAAAGGAGAAAAAGAAAGAAAATATCAGAATCAAAGATGAGAAAATTACCTCACACTTTGGAAAGTGTGCATATCTGAAAATGACCAAAATTTCACACTTTGGAAAGTGTGCATCTCAAGAAAATTACTTCACACTTTGGAAAGTGTACATCTCAAGAAAATTACTTCACGCTTTGGAAAGTGTGCATATCTGGAAACAACCAAAATTTCACGCTTTGGAAAGTGTGCCTATCTGAAAATAACCAAAATTTCACACTTTGGAAAGTGTGCATCTCAAGAAAATTACTTCACACTTTGGAAAGTGTACATCTCAAGAAAATTACTTCACGCTTTGGAAAGTGTGCCTATCTGAAAATAACCAAAATTTTACACTTTGGAAAGTGTGCATCTCGGAAAACAACCAAAATTTTACACTTTGGAAAGTGTGCATATTTGAAATGACAAAATTTCACACTTTGGAAAGTGTGAATCTCAAACCTTCACTACAAGATAAGCCGTGATTTCAACACGACAACAGATGCTTTAAAAAGCATCATTGTGCTTCAAAGCACCAGTCTTGATTCAACGAGACAAAGTCATGCATTAACGTGACAAATCAAGCTTTAGAAAGCGTCAGTGAGTTTCAAAACCACATGTCACGCTTTAGAAAGCGTCAGTGAGTTTCAAAACCACAAAGTCATGCATTAACGTGACAAACCAAGCTTTAGAAAGAGCCAGTGAGTTTCAAAACTACAAAGTCATGCATCAACGTGACAAACCAAGCTTTAGAAAGCGCCAGCGAGTTTCAAAACCACAAAGTCATGCATCAACGTGACAAACCAAGCTTTAGAAAGCATCAGTGAGTTTCAAAACCACAAAGTCATGCATCAACGTGGCAAACCAAGCTTTAGAAAGCGACAGCAAGTTTCAAAACCACAAAGTCATGTGTCAACGTGACCAACTGTGCTCCAAAAGCACCAGTGAGCTTTGAAGTCACAAGATTATCAACATGTATCTTTATATTCCGATGTTTGCAAGCAATACCCAAAGCCAATAAAAAATCTTTGTCCATTGCGCCAATGCCGTGATAATGCGCCGATGCCGATTGAGTGTCATTACAATGAGTGCCCATACCTAATGAGAGGGTGAGCATGAGAGGGTAAGGAAAAGGATGGCTTGCCTTTATGGCCCCATAAGTCATTCCTTCCACTAAAATGTTTCCAACTCCACAAAATCCACCAGCCAAATATTGTAATTTAGGAAACTCATGTTGAGGAAGCCTGTGTGGTTTCCGAATACATGAAAATGTGAGAAATTTGCCCTATAAATCCGCGGTTGATGATGAGACTTTCGAGTCTTGGAGAACGCGAAGCCGTGTCAAGGAAGGCCTTAGTGGTCTTCTAAGATACTTTATGCCTAATGAAGAATAAGCCTGTGTGGCGTCTGAAGGCATTAAGGCACCGCCCTATGAAGCTATCTGAGGGCACCAATCCCCACACTCATCATGTCTATGCCACTCATTGGAAGAAATTGGAAGAAGATACAATGGCCAGAAAGAGGTGCAGGAAAGCCAAAGTGTTCAAGACCGATATTAAAGGAGAAACTGAAATTGAAACGAAGACTCAAGAAGACACAAATGTGGGCTGAAATTCCCACATTCAAAACCCAAGTTGGAGTAAGAGTATATGAAATTCATGGAAGGGCCTCGAGCATGGAAAGCTGACCAAGCACAAATCCGACAAGTACTGAAGGAATAAAATCCTATGATCTAAGAAAGATGATTACTAGAAAATGGTCAAAAGAGGCCACTGGAATCGCTTGTTCCCATTTCAGAATTGTCACAACCAATTCCAGTGGGGGGCATTTGTTTGACCAAAAAATATTATGCCAAAATACATGAAATAACCAACCCATTTTATGACAAATAAATCCAAGAAAGCTCAAAATTTCACGAAAAATACCAAACAAGCTCTAAAAATTCCCAAAAATTACCTAAAAATCCCCTATGAATTATGATGAATTATCATGATTTCAAAATGCCAAAAATATCAACAGAAACCCTCCATTTTGCAAAGAAATCCCCAAAATCTATAAAATTACCAAAATAAATCCATAAGGAATTTCACAAAACCCTTTGAACCATTAAATTCCTCATATTTTTCTGAGTCTACCCATAAAATTTCATCCAAAAATACCCTTAGGAAGGCCCTCAGATCATTTATTTTCATTTGGTAACAAATAATTAATAGAAATTTAAATGGAAAAGTAAGAAAATCCCAGAAAATTCCAGCGCCTTGGCGCGTGCATGCGATTGCAGGGGATCCGAAGGGGAGGAGAAAGTCGCTGGGTTTAAATTTTTACCGCCCTTGCATACGATTTGGGTGCACCTGTTTCATAAACCGTAAACTCAAAACCTTTGTTGGCTCACAGAGGACCGGGCGCATCTATCTCGCTCTCTCTCATTAATCCTTACATGTGGGCCCCCACTTGTCAGAACCTTCTTCCCCCTGGTAAAAGAAAAACACACGATCTTACCGCGCCAACGCCGGGTGAAAGAAGGTGAATGTGGCATTCCCTGTCGACGTGGCCACCTCCAGCTCCACACACGCCAAAACCGCTCTCTTCTGCCCACGGTTTTGCGAAACCAGGCCCCAGAAGCGTCTGCATCTCTACCGTTGAGGGAAATTGGACAGTGGTGATCAACTCGGGCCATGGATGAAAACCCTAGAGCATGTCCTATTTAAACCTAGAATTGGAGCAGAAAAAGAGGGAGAGAGGTAGCCGCAAGGATTCATTAGGTTAGATAGATCAAATACGCTCAATTGAGCTTAGACAGTAAAGGTAGAGGGAGGCATTTGATCAAACGGTTAGGAAAGAGAGAGAGAAGGTAAAATTGAGTGATGTTCCGCTTGTAATCCTATGTATTAAGACTAATGAAATCAATTTGAAGTGGCAATTGAGTGTTATTTCTCTTCTTTCTCTATTCCCCTTTTTCCTTCCTTCTCAACATCACTTGACACAAGCTTTGCCTGAGGTTTTGCTCAGGTCTAGCTCCCACTTACTTCGGTTGGGGTCTCCTCAATCCTAGTTTTTATCTCGGTTGGAGTATCTCCATCTCTGGGTAGCATCTCCCTCTCGGGAGGTCTCATCAAACAAAGATGAGGGAGAGATGCTGCCCAAATTCTTTTAGAGCTTGATTCTGTCATAAATTGAGTCTAAGGAAGTAGTGTAGCAAGAATAATACGTGCTTTGAATATTTAACATGTTGTTTTAACAAAAAATGCATAAATACATCAATTGCCCCAATCTGTTCAGTAAAGAAAAATAGAAAATGTAGGGTTCTATTTGCATAAAAATATAAAAAGGTCTTTGGACAGCAGGTGCTGAGGCTTCTGGACAGCAGAGAATTTTACTTTTCATTTTTAGAATTTTCCATGATTTTATACGATTTAATTCAAGTAGCAGGGGTATTTTCTGAAATAAGATGTTGACCCTTAAATTTTGGGACTTTATTGTAAAAGTGTTTACACAGAAAAATCATAAACATGTTAATGAGTATATTTGCAAACTTTCAGAATTTCTGAACAAGTATAAGTGTGTTTTCTCATTTAATGTCTGATTGGGCAGAAAATTGCATAATTAACCGAGTATTCTAATAAAAATCGCTTTACATTGTCTTAAGTGCTTCCACTGTGCACTAATGATCTCTGCAAGTGATGTTACAGCCTTTAGTCAAGTCAAAATAAAATTCATCAGAAACTAATAAAGAAATCATGTAAAATTGAAAAACAGAAAACTGAGACTAATGTGGAATAAGCTTCTTTATATCTTTGTGACGATTTAAACATCTAAAACAGTTCTAATATGACCTAAATTGAGTGTTAAAATAACCCCAGTTGCTGGAGGAACACTTACATGCAACTCAGAAGTTAAAATAAAATACATAAATTACACTCTTCTGCTACGTGCATCATACATCAAATCACATTGATTCCAAGCCAAACCAAAAGCATAGAGTTTGTTTAATTGAGCTCTTGAATCTATATGCGTGGTTACTGGCGTAGGAAAATGGCTCTATGGAACCCATGGCCTGAATTCAGATCGGACCAGACTTAGGTCAAATTATCTCAGTCAGGTTCTCCTCCTTCCAAGCCTCTCCAAGTAAAATTTATCTCGCCATAGTCTTTATTACATCTTCACGACTGCAAGAAACCTAACCCTGGTAGAAAGAAATGACCAGAGGGCTCAGAACGCCATTAATGGCTTCCCGAGCTTCCTCAGGTGTCACTTGGTGATACAGGCGTCCATAATAGGAATTGAACCTACCAAGGTGCTCTCCTCTCTTCCACGATTCCATTGCACTCAGCCTCGATGAAAATGGTGACCGGAGTTGTCTCAATTTGGCCATGGAAGAAGGAGGGATCTTTCCGCAAAAATGCCAGAGTCGACGGAGGGAGAAGGATTTGAACTCGCGTCGTTACGGATTTTCTGTGGCGAAAAGCGTGTACCAGGTCTGATCACTCACTACACGAAAATCTTAAAGGAAGTCAGTGCCCAGTCAACGCCAAATCACCATCTTTGCACACGTGGCCCAATCATAAAATTCCAGATCAGCAGAAAATTTCAAAAATTCATTAAAAATAGTATATAACTCAGAAAAATATAAATAAAATATCCATAAAATCCTAAAAATCTTTAGAAACTAGATTTACTTATATTATGGTATGAAATTATATCAAAAACTGCTCCTTTTATATTTTCAAAGTATTTCTCTTTAAAATTGAGTTTTGTAAATTTCCAAAATCTTTGTAAATTCACCGAAAATAGTAGGAATCTCAGAAAAATCCAAATAAAGTATCTAAAAATTTCTAAAAATCTAAATAAACCAAATTCAATATTATTTTCATATGATATTTTGTAAAAATAAATAGTTTCTTATTTTTGAAGTATTTTTTCTTATAAAAATCCAATTTTATAAAAATAGTAAAATCTCTTAATAAAATTCCTAAACCAAATTTTAAGATGATTTCATAACTAAAATTGATTTTCTTACCACCTATTTCAAATTCTAAATAAAAATGAATCAAAAGTCAAGATTGAAAATATATTGAAACCTAATACCAAAATTAAATTAAAGTTAGAAATATAAAAATAAATAAATAAAAAAAATCAATCAAAACTAAAATTGAAAACATATCTAAATCAAATTAAAATTAAAAACTTAATTCAAATAAAAAAATCAATAATTCAAATCTAGGATCAAAGAAAAGGAAATTCAAATTCAAATTTCAAAAATTTCTCCAAAAGACATAAAAATGGTATCTTAAACTTAAAATATTAAATCTTTGAAACAAATAAATAAAATAAAAAATAAAATAATAATAAAAATTTAAAAATCAAGATAATCCCAAGTAAATCAATATAAATTAAATTAAAATTCAAACACCCTTAATAAAAGAAAAATATAATATTTCAAGTAAATAGTTTTAGTTTTAGATGTCCTTAAATGCCCCAAATAAATAGTTTTGGATTTAAATATACTGAGATTTTCTCAATTGTGTCCCGTCAATTAAGTCTGGTACCACCAATTGAGTTCGGCCTAAGCAAAAAAGAAACAAATCATTAACACCCTCAATTGTGTCCCGTCAATTAGGTCTGGTACCGTCAATTGAGCCCGGTCCAAGCCCCAAAATTAACTTAAGCACAAAATCATTTAAACAACGACTTTTCTAGCCTATTACATTTAGCTCCTCGAATCTCTTAATCAGAGGTTCTCGTGGGAAACCACGAGGTAATTAACAATAGGGGCTTGCGCCTATTAGAAAGAAATGATCCACAAATTAATAAACCCTCATGAGAGTGGATTCCAGTCGATGCTCTCTCTGGTCTTCAAGAGGCATCAGTTCTTGAATTCAAGCTCGTGAGGGGTGAATCTAAGACTTATTCCCTTTCTTGAGGAAATCAAACCGTTCTTCGAGAAATGACGAAAAAGTCACCAAAGTGAGAAAATTACAAACCAGACCAACACCTCATTTTACTTATGGTCATGGGTTCAAAAACAGCATGTAGTAAATTTCTGTTGCTCAAAATTGAATCTCCTATTGATAACAGAGAAGTGTTTCTAAAAGTAACAGATATAAAAAAGAATAAAGGTGGTTACTTCATTACAGCCAGGTACAAGGTCCTCCAACTGCTTCATCTTTTGATCGAGCTTTCCTCTTCTTACCTAATTACAGCATACCAACTATCAATGAAATAATAAAACAGATAAAGAGAAATATTTTACAGGCTAACAACTAAACACAGAATGGATTAGGAAACTTTAAAGTCATATTCAATCAAAATACAAAGTGGAAAAGAGAACCCATCAGAAATAAAGCGAGCATATAATGCACGATTGGTGTGCTAATGATCAAACATACTGCTACCAGTACATCTTTAAGATATATAGTGCATATTGAAAAAGAAAATGAACAAAAATGCAAAACAAAAATAAAATCTAGTGTGATAAAAAGATGAAAATACCCTTTCAGAAAGGCTGTGGCTATCAGTGGCTTCACCTCTCCTGGCGCGTACAAGGACATAGTCTTTAAGCGGCTCAACTAGTATGGCATTTGCATTATTACTATCTGATTTTTTTCTTTTCTTTGTATTTCCCTGTGAAGTTCAGAAATTCAAATCTCAGACAAGGGTGAATTGGTGAGTCGTTTTTAAGTTGAAACTGCCAATACCCAACCCATGGCCAGGTTAGGAACTTGTTCGACGACATGCCTGAGAGGACTCAAAAATGAAAAATACCTTAGAATTAACAGTGCCAGAGGAGGCTAGAGATGCTTCCTCCCCAGCCTTTCTCTTCCTCCCATTATACACCATTCTCTCGCCACTTGGTTAGGCAAGCCATTGTCGCCATCCGGTCCACAACGCCCGGGTCGGGCGTGAACGGCATCGGGTTGGGGTTCATGTTCGGCAACGGTTGGAGCGAGGTCTCGGGTGGAGAGCAGAGAGGACAGAAGTTGCGAGAGAGGTAGGAGTCGATGTTGACGTCGAGGTCGGTGTCTATTTGGGAAAAGAGGTCGAGGTCGGTATCCATGGCAGAACATGAAATTTGAATTTGAGAGGAGAAAAAGAGAAAGTGGAGAGAAGAAGGTTGGAAGATCTGGCCAAAGAAGATCTGGCAGAGTACGAAAGAAATAGTAGGAGTTATCAGCTAGCACATTTCCCTTTGCTATGGAAAGAAAGTTTGTAAACGGATAACTAATGGAAATCGGTCAAAGAAAGGTTGTAAGAAGGTGATTAGCAAAAAAAATCGGAGTTAAGTTGATTTGACCTTTCGAGGCTAATATATAAAAAAAAATGGTTTGAAAGGAGGGAGATTCATTAAACTCGTCCTCAGCCTAGTGTTTACCAAACGGTCCGGTCCGGGACGGTCCGGTCCAACCCTCCACGGTCTACGGGTTATGACGGTCCGGTCCTCCACGGGTCGACGGGTTATCACGGGACGGGTTAGCACGGTCTATTCTAGAAATCTTGACCCAAACCCTTGCTAAACCCGTCCGGTCCTAACCCCCACGGGTAAGGACGGTCCGGTCCGGTTTTATATTATTTTTTTGCTTTTTTTTTTGTTTATTTTTTTTTTGCCCCCTGGGCCCCTGGCCAATTTCATGGTTAATATGTTTCAAAAAAAAAAATTGTGCATGGTTAATTACTTGAGAAATGTTTACGGTATGCACATAGTTTTAAGTACATTTCATTCATGTGCCGATTATATTTTTATGTTAAAGTAAAAAATAAAAATAATACTAGTGGGGGGCGTCGCGCGTTGCGCAACCTATTTCTTTTTTCATATTTTTTTTGAGTTTGAGACTCATAGGAGGATTTAATTGTTGTGCAGTTTATTCGGCGCATGAATTGCAGAGGAAACAGATAAATTACGAAAAAAAGAAAATGAATGTTAGGAATATAATAGATAATATATTTAGGAATAAATTTATTTATAGTCTATAGTATATGTCATAATATTGTCTTGTTGAAAGTGCACAATAACATAAACAAAAGTAACGTTCAATGAGATACGAAATTGGACACCTCCAGTAGATGGAAGAATACTCTAGGCTTCGAGAGAGAGGCGCACAACACCAGCGTAGAAAGGGAACCAACGGCCAAGATCTGGAGCAAAGGAACGGACGGTCAGGATACGAAGACTGTACTGAGAACTGTAGGTAAACAGTTATTGGGCCGGACCGGCCTGCACCCCCTTTTAATATATGTATAGATTTTTATTAAGAAGAAGATTTGGAAAAATATCAATGGTTATTAAATTCGTACAATAGCATTGATAATAAATCCTATTATTTTATTTTATATTTTATTTGTAATTTTTTTAATAAATGAACAAACTCAAATATAATTATATAAAGTTACCCTCCTCCTTTTTTCCGGGCTTGGGACCGGCTATGCTATTAAATTAATTTATAAAATAATAACATAGGCGGAGTTCTAACTTTTTTTTTGTTAGTAATTTTTTTTTAATAAATATGTTGAAATAATTTTAGAAGAAATTAAATTGAAAGAGTTTAGAAAATTATTCCACCATTACCAAACTAGTAGTTCTTGCGCAAATACCAAAAGTCGTTGTTATCTTTTGGATCATATTCGTCGTCCGAATCCGTCTCAGTTCCAGTAGCACTTTCTTGAGTTTCAACACCGGAAGTAGTTTCACCTTGAGCATAATGTTGCATTCGATTTTCAGCATTGATCCAATCCTTCATGCACACAAGTCTTTCGAAAACATTTGGGCCTAACTTGCTCCGTTTATCAGTGAGAATCCTATTCGCCGAACTAAAACATGATTCGGATGGAACGGTAGACACGGGGATTGCAAATACGTCCCTCGCCTAGTGTTTTCCAAAATGACACGACACGAGGGCGTTGGTACGACACGCACGCGTGTTGACACGACATGACACGACACGTTTATGAAATTAGCACGACACGTGCGTGTCAGCGTGTCGTGTCAAAGTCGTGTCGTATTGGAGACTTCTAAACATTGACACGTCTTAACACGACACAAGTTGACACGTGACACGACACGACACGACACGCCGACACGAGTTGACACGACAAAAATTAATAATATTTAGAATTTATTAAATTATATTGAGTTTATATTATAAATTTAATAAGTTTTGATTTATAATCTTTTTATTCAATCATTTATTTTTATTTTAATATATGAAATTTCAACAATTCATTATATTTTTCTATTTTAAAAATTATTTAAATATTTTTTAATGAATTTTTAGTGAATAAATTAAAATAAATTATAATATGGCTTGACACGTTTAACACGTTGTGTCAACACGACACGACACGTCGTGTTAGACGTGTCGTGTCATTATGCATGTTGTGTGAACCAATTCCTTCATTTGACACGACATGACACGACACGTTGAAAATATTAACTCGTGTCAACACGACACGACACGAGCTCTAACACGTGCGTGTTTGACACGACACGGCACGACACAACACGTTTGCAATACACTACCCTCGCCATCATCGGTAGCGTTGGGTAAGCACCTGAATGTCTCTTCCAAAAGTCCAAGATATCCACTGATTCATCTTCTAATTCATCTTCCTCCTTTAACCCTTGGTAATGCAATAATTCGTTCATGCCTCCATCACCTACGACCATGTCATCCTCATCTCGCAACTCGTCTAATAAACCGTGACGACTACTGCTTCAATTAAATGTCAAAAAAAAAGTATATAAGTTTATGAATCATTTAAATTGAATCATTTAAATTTTTAAAAAAAAAACGTATATAAGTTTATGAATCATTTAAATTGAACATGTATTAATCATTTAAATTAAAAAAAAAACGTGTATATTAATCATTTAAATTTCAAAAAAAAATATATAAGTTAAAAAGTCTAACCTTGTGCTACTTGCCCTTGTTGAAGCCGGTTGGGCGGAATTTCCGTGAGTTGTATAAGTTGAACATGGTTTCCATTGTGAAGGTGACGCGTGCCTCCTTATTGTGGGTCGGTAAACCAAGATTTTGTTTATACATTTGCAACATCTTCACGGTCCATTTCTTATTCAATGATGGATTGAGGCAGTTGGCGATGATAGTCACAAGAGGTACCTCGTCCCAATATTTTAGAAATTTGGTCGTCATTGCTTGTACGATCGGCGCAAGAGTTTCGTCCCGGTTTTTCAATTCTAAAAATTAAAAGATAAAATATAATTTAGATTCATGATTTAAAACTACTATGATGGACTTTAAAATTAAAAGATACAAGTACTATTAATATGATGGTCGTCATATTAATACTTTTAATTTTCGGTCAAATAATGTACATCGGTCATTTTTTTTTTCCTAATATATTTCGTTCAATTTTTTTAGGTCAATTTTTTTTGTCAAAATTTTTTCGGTCAATTTTTTTTCTAATATATTTTTGGTCAATTTTTTTCTAATATATTTCGGTCAATTTTTTTTGGGTCAATTTATTTTAAAAAAAATAAATTTCGGTCAAAAAAATGTACCTCATTCTTGTACACCTTGGAAATGTCAAAAAGATGTAGAAGGAGCTCGTGGGCCGATGGAGTGTATGAGCATGATAACTTCACGGTTGCATCGAAAAAGGCTTTGAGGAAGTCTTTTACATGTTCGAGTTGTTCCCACTCGTTCGGAGAGAGCAATAGATGCATGCTATCACTATTGTTATTCAACATCGAGTCTATGACATTCTTGTAAGGGAGGACTCGGTGGAACATTCTATAAGTTGAGTTCCAACGGGTGTCTACGTCCCATGGAACGGCCAATTTACTTAACCCTACTCGTTGGCATAATTGATGAAAATTTTGTTTCCTTGGTTCGAGTAAATGTGGGTCACGACATTCTTAAATTTGGTAATCAATTTGTCAACACCGTCGGTATCAAGGCCGGCCTTTACGGTTAGGTTCAAAATATGACAAGCACATTTTTGTTGTAACATGGCACCATCCATAATTGGGTTTAGGGACCGGAGAAAATAATCTATGGACTTAATATTATTACTAGCATTATCAAACAATATTGAGAAAATCTTTATTCTCTAAATCTCTAACCAAGTTGTACTCTTTCAAAACCTCCGTAATAGAATCGTAAATTACCTTTGCGGTGTGCGGAGAATCTAAAACACGAAAACTTAAGATTCTTTTCTGTAAAATCCAATTGTCATCAATATAATATGCAGTAATACAACTATAACCAAGGCCGTATTTACCAATAGTCCAAATATCAGATATTATTGAGACCTTGTAAGTAGCTAAAGCAAATTGGGCAACTAATTCATTTTTACGCTCAACAAATTGTTTCTTGAGTTCTTTGGTGATTTTCCTATGGTGGAATCTCTTATAAAGTGGTTCACCTAGACCACAAGTTATCAATCGTGCAAAACTCGAACAATTAGCCATACTTAATGGTTGTTCTTTGTGGACAATGTAACGGGTAAACTCACTAAGCATTTTTTCCGGATCATATTTTCGGTGAGTTCTAGTACCGTCCGAAGTTATAGTTGTTTGGACAAGCGTATTGTCGGGTTGTTCTTGTGGTTATTCATGTTTTCTTTCATGTGCTTTGGCATGTTTTTGGAAGGAGCTCATACCATTTTTTTTAACGTAAATGAAATCACCGGGACAATTTCTTACCTTACACTTTGCGGAGATCAAAACCTTGTTCTCGTCCAATGTTTTGTCGTAATACTGCCACCATGGTGCATTGTAATTTGGTGTTGGTGTAGACCTTTTCCTCTTATCCGTTGCTTCGGTGTTCGTTTGCGATGCCGATGGAGCGGTGGTATTTGGATTTCCAATTGAAGGAGTCGAAATATTTTCGACGACATTCGAACTTGAACCATGCGCTCCACTAGAATAATTAGGATTTTGTGGATAAATTGGTGGTGGATAATTCGGATTTTGTGGATAAATTGGTGGTGGATAATTCGGATTTTGTGTATAATTCGGATTTTGTTGATAAGGTGGTGGGGCAAATAATTCATCGCCTAATTGTCGAGTAAATTCATCGATATTTTGAGAATTATTTGGATTAGGAGATGACATTTTTTTGGAATTATGGATAATAAGATTGGAATAAAATTAAATTCTTACCTTATAAAAATATTATTGGAAAATGGAAATGGAAATAGAAGTATGGAATTATGAAAATGGAAATGGAATTATAGAAATAGAATTTGGAGAATGTTTGCTATGAGAATATGAGAGTGAGAGATTGTTGTTGATTTGGTGTGGAAATGGGGTGATATGGGATGGTATTTATACAGTTATAAATATTGTAATTTTATTTTTTTAAAAAAAATTCTGAAGTAGCCGTTGGATTTATAACGGCTATATTATATAGCCGTTGCATTCAATCCAAAACAAAAAAAAAAGAGACGTTGGATTTAATGATTTTTATAACGTTGGGATTTTAAAAAAAAAAACTCAAACAAATTAATTGCCTAGTCTCCTCTGGCCTCTGCGCCTCTGCGGCTCTGCCGAATCAAAAAAGATGTTGGGGCTAATAAAAAAAAAAGACGTTGGGCTTGGTGCAAATAAAAAAGAGACGTTGGAGTTGGTGGGTTTTGGAGTGGGGTGGGCACGTGTCGAGCAGAGATTGGGCGGAGAGAAAAGAGAGAGAAAAACGAGACACGTGGCGGGCGGGGATTGGATGGCGTGTGGCTGGCGCGTGCTGGCATGTGGCCAGGGTTAGGCGGGTGAATGAAGTTTTGGGTGGGTTTTTCGGAAATTTTAGGGGGTTAGGCCGGGTTTTCGGTCCACAGGTTAAGACGGGACGGGTTTAACACGGATTTTGTCAATAGGGGTGGCCTAAACCCTTCGTAAACCCGGTCCGGGCTAACCCCCTCGGTCCATCACGGTCCACCCACGGTCCGGTCCACGGTACGGGTTTATCGCGGGTCGGGTCTGACCCGCCGGGTTTGTGGTAAACACTACATCAGCCCCGGCTGAAACACGAAATACCGTAGCAGATTTTAACATAAACAATCTCTCGTGTACGAGCACTGACATGTGGGACCTCACTTCTTCTCTCTCTGTTTCTTTTTCCTTCCTTCCGCTCTGGCCCTCTTTCTTTTCCTCTCAACTCTACCGAAACGTTTTATCAAGGTGCTCATCTCTCTTCCGACACGGCAACACGGCGACAGCTCTGGAAAACTAGTCGCCTTTCAACAACAGTTCCTCGCTTGCTCCATGTGCACTGGAATATAGGGGCCCAATTTCCTTCTCTCCCGACGCCCCACTCCAACTCCAACTGCCGATTGATCTGATAGATCTGCCTCTCTCTCTCTCTCTCTCACACACACACGCGCGCGCGCTCTCTCTGTACTTTGTAATTTAGAATTGGAATTGGAATTGGAATTGGGGGTAAAGAGAAATATACAACAATGAGATTTTGGAGAGAGAGCAACACAGCCAGCAGCAGAGATGGAGCAGGAGGAGGAGGAGGCCCTCCTCACGGCCAAGTCCGAGTTCTAATCGTAGGCGATTCAGGTTAGTCAGTCAATTAATCTGCATCACTCAACTCAAACAACACACATTCATTCATTCATTCATTCATTTCAGGTGTGGGCAAAACCTCGCTGGTGCATCTCATCTCCAACGACTCCTCTATCTCGAGACCGCCTCAGACCATCGGCTGCACTGTCTCTGTCAAGCATCTCACCTATTCAAATGCAAATGCCACAACCTCCTCCACTTCTTCCAACTCCATCAAGCCTCATTCTGATTCTGACAGGCACTTCTTCGTTGAACTCTGGGATATTGCCGGACACGACAGATATAAAGACTCCAGATCTCTCTTCTATCGCCAAATCAACGGAGTCATCTTCATCCATGATCTCACACAGAGAAAAACTAAATCAAACCTCACTAAATGGGCTGCTGAGATTTCATCTGCCGGTACTTTCTCAGCCCCACTTCAGTCCGGTGGGCCTGGGGGTTTACCTGTTCCCTATTTGGTTATAGCTAACAAGGCTGATATTGTACCAAGGGAAGGAGCCAGGGTTAGCAGTGGCAACCTAGTTGATGTCGCTCGTCAGTGGGTTGAGAAACAAGGACTGCTTCCCTCCAGTTCCTCTGAAGAGTTGCCTTTAACCGAGAGCTTCCCTGGCAGTTCTGGTCTACTAGCAGTAAGTTGTAAGCTTGCATCTATAAATTTCCATTCTGTTAAGTAACTGTCTATATACACTATATTGTGGACTTTTCTGTAAGTTTTCAGCCTGCTCTTGCAGATTTGTCTTTCCTAAAATAACCTTCTAATCTAGAATAGTTGTGCTGTAATACATAATGTGCCTATGAACCCCTAATGGATAAAATTGAAGGAAAGAATATCCAGTCATGAGCTTAAAATATAACTTCCATCTTTAATTGAGGGTATATAAGTTCTTCCTTTCCCTCTCTGCCTGCACCCCTTAAACCATTATATAGAATGCATCCTCTGAGAAAAAGAAGGAAAAAAAATGATGCAACACTATGCTAGTCTTGGAGACTTCCAAATAGGATGAAAGAAAATACACAATCTAATAGCAGAATTGAGAGAATTATTGATCAAATTTGGTACAAAAATGTGTAGTATTGTATTTGCAGAATTTAATCTAAACAACACCCTTTGTTTAAATAAAAACATTGATTCCTATGATTATAGCCCGAGGAACCAAGTTAGGTCAAAAAATAAAGCAGAGAGTCTGATTTGTCGAAGTATCTACAGGTTAAAAACATAGGTTTCCCAAAAAGAAATAATGAGCATTTATGTTGGTATTGGCTATTATACTGGTAATTTGCTACCTCGAATTGCAGCTGTGTGCACTTAAATGAATCTGTGTTGTTGAATTACGTACAGGTTTGTTCCTGTCCTAGCAGGCTGCAAGTTTAAATCTCTAGTAGTTGATTTTACAGTTATCATGACTGAACAGGTGCCTCAGTTATTGTTGTCCTTGTGAATCAACTACATCTAATTTTCTGAATTTCAAATTCTGTAACAGGCTGCTAAAGAGGGAAGGTATGACAAAGAAGCTCTCAACAAATTTTTTCGCATGGTATATCTGCTTGAACCTTTTGGCTGAAATATATGATGATTAATCTTTGAAAGTTTAAACTTTCTACTTCTCTTCTTGGGTTTTGCTGTTCAACTAACTCGATATTATATCATTATGGCAACGACCACTCAATGGTGTTTGGAACTGGTAAAGATAACAACAACCAGACGGGGTGTAATGGTTTTTAAGTTTTTTTAGGCTTCATGAAAAGGTGAAAATTATTCAATTATGAGTATTAGGAATTTAGGTAATTATTCACTCTCTGAATAACATAAGAGATAGTGTTGGATGATCATACAGCTAAGTTGTTATGTCGCTAAATTTGTCGGTTATTGTTATCCAAATTCCGAAGACTGTATTGTAAGAGACTGGGTGTGATTCAGAAAATGTTTTTTCCTTTAATTCTTGTTGCTTACCTATACCTTTTGCTGCTTTCAGTTGATTAGAAGAAGGTACTTCTCTGATGAACTGCCAGCTCCAAATCAATGGTCTTTTAGCCCACCACATCAGTCTGACCAGTCAATCGAGGCTACCATCGAGGACGACCAATTTCAAAAGAAATTGAGGTTTGTATTCAATTATGCCATGGGTAATCATATCTTGATGCTTTTGTGTGCCCTTGTGACTGCAAAAAGGTCAAACTATCCCATATACCCTTGCAAGTGAGAAATATTGCTCCCAAGTTAGAAAGGTCATTTATGAATTTACATCCATAGAACTGATGTACATGAAAATTGTAATGCTTCATACCACCTTCATAAATTTCAGAATGTGTTTAACAGCTACTGCTAATCAGTATTTCTTTGGGTGCAATAGAGGGAGAAACAGAGCATTGAAGCTGTTTATTTCAATGAATTAGGGATATTTATACTTGATATGGTTAGGAACAATTATTTTCCATGTTACTGTTTAAGTGTTTATGCATCATCTGCCATTTTGTGGGAGTAAGCGTAAAGGTTTTCCTGAATGATGTTACCATATCATAATCAACTTTTTGTAATTATGTTACTTGTATAAATATGTGATGCAGTTTTAGTGGGGAGAGTCACAAGTACAACATGGCAGCCCCATTGCCTGCGCAGAGAAACCTGGCGCCTCCCCCTTCATTCTACCCACAACAACCTGTTTCAGTATTTTCTGACAATATCCCCAATAACCGCAGCTACCAGAGGCTATATTCTGCTACACCTGGTCGACCCGATATTGGAAGTGCCGCGACGAGAACAAATCGAGCTGATATAAATGTTTGAGCTGTCATCCTGGAATTTATGCAAGAGAAGTAAAGAGAATATATTGAGAGCAGATGGACAAAAATAGAGCAAGAATTGAGAATGATTGTTTTTGCTCCTTGCAATGTGTTTATTTCCTCGTGAATGATTGCCTACTGTGTCTAGATGTTTGCCGGATAATAATCGAACCACTGCGCAATTTCTCCACTTCTTTCTTTTCACTTCTACGCTTGCGCTTTCTTTCTTTTTTCTTTGATTTCTTCCCCATAATATTAGAGAAGTAATTATTTTGGTCTATATTGGTTTGTTGTGTATTATGCATCTTCTGTCTCGATGGTATTTCAAGAAGAAGAAATAGGACTACAGGTTAGGTGTCATTATTTTTGTGACTGTTAATTGAATGATCAAATCAATTGTAATAGTATGTAACAGTTTCTTGGGCTTTCGTTGGAAACTTGCACACTTGTGACAGCTGATTGTAATGTAACAGCCTGTGGAAAATGTTTCAGTTGATTAAAACGAACTTCACTGATGGTTATACTTTTGTAGTCCCAATCTTATTTAGTTCAAGGAATAACAATCAAATTTAATTGACTTTCTATAAAAATTTAGTGTTAAGAGAGTAAATTCTCTAGAATGTTGGGAGAAAGAGGGAATAGTTGATCTGTAGTCCATGAGCACGCTGGATCAGATCAGGTCCCCTCTCAAGTCCTAACCCCGGATCCAAATCCCGTCATGGGGCTATTACAATTCTTTCATTTTTCATTTTTCTTTTTCATCTTTGATGTGACTTATTTCTTCAACTTTTCTCATTTCGTTGTTGCATATTTCCGTCTGTTAATTTTTTTTGAAAGGCGAACGCGAGCAAGGGGAAAATATTAATTCTTAGAGCAGACATTTGGATGCAAATTCAAATTACTTCTATTCTTTTTTAAGTTACTAGCATACAAGCCCACCCGATGTGTGGGCAAATTTTAATTTGATATACTATTGCTTTTTTTTCAAAAGCTTGATAAACTATTGCTATACTTTGGTAAGACATATAACTTGAGATTTGAAAAAAGAAACGACTAAATCTTTCTTAGGCAGTTTATCGGCCTGTTTCTTTCAAACTGTAATATTTATCTGTGTTTGGCAATACCATCACATACACATGAGATCAGAGATGAACTTATCATTGGTACCAGATAATTAATAGTACCACCGTTGCTGGTGCCCGAACAATGGTACACAAAAAAAAAATAAATAAATAAATAGAGAAATCCGTGTTGTGATTTTTAATTAAATATCACATGACAATGCATAGCTTTTGATCGACATTTACCTCCGCACATTTTGCTTTGGCATGCCATTCTATGACAACATAATGTGTATTGAACTACAGAAGTATAGAACCTTATCGGGTGCTAATTTACACTTTCCAATTTGACACACATGATTCTGGTGTGTTTGGATGTTGTTGGAATAGGGAATAAGAATAAGAAATTTCGGAATTCGTGCTTGTCCCTATTCCTTATTCTTATTCTTTAGTTTTGTTGGTATAGGAATAAGGTCCGGAATTGGCCCAAATTCCTTATTACTAATGGTGTTTGGTTTGACACCGGAATAAAGAATAAGGGGCTTATTCCTATCCATCCCCTTATTCCCATGCATCCAAACACACCTTTAAAATAACAAGTTGATTTGTACGTTGAACATTGAAAGAATGCACAACTATTGTTATGGTTTCTCCTAAACTGATTAAACCCAAACCTTTAAAGTTTAACTATTAAGCAGTCCATAACATATAATGGTATCTAATATAGAAGAGACAATACCGGCTGTAATACCGGCCAAATAGATAACAGTACATTACACAGTACATACATATCCGATTTATATAAGCATCTACTGGATAAAAAAAATTTAACTACTAAACGTCTGAATCTTTATGATTCAACTACTGAACCTTTATTATCATCTAATAAGCATCTTATAACTCAGCTTCTTAATCTTAAAAATAGTAAAACCTTAAATATCTTTTGAGTAGTAAAGTAAACTTAATAAAACATGCAGCTTCCCATGCCTTGCATTTGCCAACCTCTTTAGGACCTAACAATTGATACACAACAGTAAATTAGTATTCACTAAATCGTTTATTCAAACATACGGGTAAAGAATTGATAAAACATGCAGCCTCCCATGAGAATCAGCGTATGATAAAATACTGGTAAATTCTACAGAGCTTCAACCTCAAGCATCTCTTTTCAAGTTCTTTTAAAGCTAGACATAATCAAATGCAAAGAAATTGAGAGATCTTAAAACAAATACCTGATTTTTATACTGAAATTTTTTTGATAAGGTAATCCAATTTCTTCTGCTCCTTTTGGTTCATGCGTGAAAAAGTTCATATCAGAAAAAAAAAAAAAAAAAAAAAAAAAAACTTACAAATTAAAAATTTCTTAACAAAATAGGTTCGTATTTCAATATAGTCATTGGATTGGAATCATTGGATACAGCTTCAGCCCCATATAACTTGTATAATTTTTAATCATAATATAATGTGCACAGATTAGCCCAAATAAGAAGTTCGTGAGCATTTTTCATGAGAAATTTGTGGTTGTTTTTTAGCTGGTATTAATTTCTCAATGCAATAAAGAAAATCATTTAAATGTTAGCAAAATCAATAAAATTTAACACTGTGATGGCAAAAGTACAGGTGAAAATTGCGTAAAAAGAAGAAAAAAGCAATACGTAGAGGAAACCTAGAGAGCAAAGTAAAACCCTTGTGAAGAGGAGGGAGGAGGATACGGTCTTAAACAGGACAAAATCACTGTATAATACTTAACAAGTTCCATGTATGCTAAGAAAGGTTTTACTAAATCACTGTTCCTAAGTCTAACAACCTTAATTACGTCATTCATAGAGAGTTCCCTCGATTTACTTTATATTTCCTAAAAGCACAGAATCTATCTAAATGAGTACTATACTACTATTAACTTCCCTAGTATCTGAATATGAATTATGTATCTATGAAGGAGCATGACAGGGTCTAGTATAGAAACGGAAATTACTTACGACAATCCCATCATTCCCTCTAAAGACCTTTCGTTATAAGATGTACTAAGGGATCAACTTATAAGCATAAATGCTTAATTAGTCATAAGAAAGATCACCTTAATATAAGCATATAAGAAATCATCTTATAAGCATATAAGAGGGGAGGTTACGGAAGTGAGAGGGAGGAGATGCGACCGCCAAAAATGAAAAGGATGTTCCCAACTCTCTTTCTATTTTTGTTTGGAGATGGTAGGATGGTAAATGAGAAGATTGCATCTATAACACCCGGATTTTTTTTCCCTCTTTAAAGAACGAATGTAGTGTGTAGAATTACTATAAATTCATTACAAGGCTTACAATGTTCCAGCGAGGATGTTGGTGTCTTTATGGGTTTTCTCTTCCTAAAAAAATCTTGCAAGTCCAAAGTCAGCAATTTTCGGGTTCATGTCTTTGTCAAGTAATATGTTACTGACTTTACGATCTCTGTGTATGATCTTCAACCGAGATTCTTCATGCAGGTAATGCAAACCATGCTAATTCCTTCAAGTATCTTGTATCGAAATTTCCAACAGAGTTCAACACGTCTGAGCGTGTCCCTTGCTACATTTAACAATAAATAGGAACAAAATACTGTAATTGAATCATTTGTTAGGGAAATTTTTCATAATGTTTAGTATGATTCCATATGCCGTACCAAAGAGAATCTTGTCAAGGCTTCCATTAGGTAGATATTCATAACAAAGAAGCTTCTCCTGATTTGTTATGCAACATCCCAGTAATCGCACTAGGTTCTTGTGCTCGAGTTTTGCAAGGGAATCCACTTCATTTTTTAACCCTGTAATTCCTTGATTTGAGCCACCCGGCACGCGAGTCTTTTTACTGCTATTTCTTGTCCGTCAGGAAGAATGCACTTCAAAGTATTTCACAATTTCAATTAGTTTTTTCAAACAATTAAAATTATTTGATATAGAAAATACATGACAATGATGAAACCAGTAAACTGGACCAAATCCAACTTTTCCAAGCATATTCATGTCAGAGAAGTTATTAGTGGGCATTTTCAATATGGTAAAATTGAACACCTGATATTCTGCATTTGAGTTTAAAACCGTACATCACATTAATATTCATGCCCATCTGATAAGAGACGACTCAGATGAGATATTTTCTCCTGGTGTGAAAAATAATAATCTGAAATGTTTAAGTAGCATAGCCCAGCAAAGTCTTTTGTCTCAAAATACATATTCAATATTACTCCACAAATTAATTGTCGTATGGATGCAAGATCATTGAAACACAAATCCTAATTCAATTTTATGTAATGATACAATTCCTGACCTTTTTGTTTTTCTGTTGTTTCTATGAAGGGAGCAACTTTGTCCAAGCTGAGTTCAATTGCTTGACAACATCTTTAATAGAGATGCGCTCTTTCGGCGACTTTTGAGAGCACCAAAGCCCACATTGAATCACTGAAACTAAGCAATCAAAAACATTTTCTGATGCATATTTATTGGCTTCCACATCAGCTGCTAAAAACAATTTGCTATCAATTATGTCCATGACTTGTTCAGGAAAGGCCATCTCAACATGCTTGTGAAGGCTCACACCATCTCTTAATCTCTCGTCGGTTGGGCTCACTCCGGTGAACATCTCAAGTAGAAGAATGCCGTAGCTATACACATCTCCTTCCACCGATGGCTGACCACCCATTCCATACTCTAGAGCATCAAAATATATTTGTTCCTTAGAACATTATATATTTTTCATCTATTTTTTTTCATATTTGAGCTATTTTTTTAGTCTGGTCTTTTGCATTGACGTACATAGCCTAATTATATTTTAGATTAGATTAATATAATTTGTAAAAAAGATAATCACAAATATTAATTATAAATGAGGATAAGATCCTTTATTTTCCCTTGCTAGAAGAACAAAGTTCACCAAACCTTAACAAAATAGATAAACAACTATATGTATTAAACAACAGCTCAAATGATCATACCTGGAGGGATGTAACCAATAGAACCTTTAATTCCGCCGGTAGTCGTTAATGATGGAGAAGGTAGTGTATCCGGCGGTGCTAGAAATCTTGCCAATCCAAAATCTCCTACATGTGCAGTCATGTCATCATCTAATAGTACGTTGCTAGGTTTCAAATCACAATGCACCATTGGTGTGGGCCCATTGTAATGAAGATAATCTAGTGCTGTTGCCACATCAACTCCAATGCTTAACCTCTGGACAAGGCTGAGGCTTCTTGTTGTTGAATCTATATATGTATTTTCATTTGGATGCAACCATTCTGCTAAGCTACCATTTGGCATGAACTCAAAAACCAAAGCTTTGAAATCATTCCCGTACTGGTCTATGCTAGAACACAAACTTAGTACTTTAATGAGATTTCGGTGCCTCAGATTTCTTAATGCCTCACATTCAGAAAAGAAACTTCTCAAAGCACCGTGTTTCTCAAGGGTTAATACCTTCACTGCAACGGTTGTCGTCTTCTCAAAGATCATGATAGCTTTATACACTGTTCCAAATGTGCCTCTCCCAATTAGATTCTTTGAAGCGAAATTCTCAGTAGCTCTAACAAGGTCGTAGTAAGAAACCGTTCTCAATTCGGATTTCAACACTATATCAGTATGTGTGTTGTTTACATGCCTTTTTCTAGGATAACATGTAACTAACAAGTACAAGCCTATGGTCAGGCAAATGAAAGAACTGACAACCAAAATTATAAGAATAATTTTTCCTCGAAAATTATGTCTCTGTGATGGCAATTGTGAAAGGCATTGCTTCAAATGTAATTCAGATATTCCTCCACAAAGCTTAGGATTTCCTCTTATATCTATACCACTTATGTTTGTGAATATGCCTTCTTTTGGTACTTCGCCCTCAAAATTGTTAAAGGAAATATTCAAATGTTGTAGTTTCATTCTACCCATAAATTCGGGTACTTGGCCAGAAAAAGAATTGTTGGAGATATCAAGTTCTTGTAACCCTCTCAAGTTACTTAGGGAGGGTGGAATTACACCTTCAAACGTATTACAATCAAGAAAAAGGGATTGAAGTACCTGACATCCATCAATTGTGTTTGGAATCTCTCCAAGTAATTTGTTATTGGAGAGCCGAATTGATTGTAGGTTTTTTAATTTACCAATTTCTAATGGTAAGAAATCAGTCAGATGATTGTGTGACAGATCCAGAAGGATAGAAAGAGGAAGGACCATAATTTCTTTAGGAATTTTACCAGTCAACTTATTACTTGAAAGGTCTAGGAACACTAATGCTTGCATATTAGCAATTTCTAATGGTATACTGCCTTCTAATGAATTATCATTCAGACTTAGCTGCTCTATTTTGGTCAAATTAGCAAAAGTGGACGGTATCTTTCCTGCAATCATGTTATTTGATAGATCTAACAATTCTAATCTAAAAAGATTGCCTATTTCTTTTGGAATGGTACCATTGAGAAGCATGTTGTGCAAAAGAAGGGTGGTTAAGTTAGTAAGCTTTCCTATCTGTATTGGTATGTTTCCTGAAATCGGGTTGCCAGACAATGAGATCATAAGAAGGCTAGTAGAAAGGTTTCCTATAGAACTGGGTAACGTTCCTTGGAGTTCGTTATTGCGAAGCTCTAGAAATTGCAAGGATGTACAATTGGCCATAGCTTCAAGGAAGATCCAATCTTGAGATTTCCTAGCCTCCAATTTATTTGGACCCATAGTAACAATCTGGAGATTTTGTAAGAATCCAATGGTGGATGGTACTGTGCCACTAAAAGAATTAGAGTCCAATTCGAGATCTATAAGGGCGGAACAATTGGATATGGATAGTGGAATCTGTCCGTTGAGTTGATTTTCATATATAAGTAGATTCTGCAGATTTGGAAAACCATCACACATATTAAACGGGAGAGTCCCCTCAAATCGATTAGAAGAAAGTTCCAGGTCGACCACTGTTGATATATTAAAAAGGGACTGTGGTATTTCGCCCGAAATGTTGTTATTATAAATATCAAAAGACCAAAGCTTTTGAAGCTTCCCAAGTGTGGCCGGGATGAAACCACTTAACCTATTTTGGTCAAGGTATAGAATGTTAATATTATTGAGATTTCCGAAGGCAGACGGTATGGCGCCACTTAATTTATTTTGATAGAGCCTAAGATCTAATAAGTTAGTAAGATTGCCCAAAGTAGATGGGATATGACCATGAAAAGTATTCTGGTATAAATAAAAATACTCTAATTTATCAAGGTTGCTTAAGGCAGGTGGAATAAAACCAGTGAAGCCATTTTTGTGCCCTAAAAAATCTAATAGGCTAGTAAGATTACCCAGACTATCTGGAATATGACCATCAAAATCATTTTGGTAAAGGTAAAGATAAATTAGGCTACTAAGATTTCCTAAGGTTGAGGGGATAGATCCTGTAAGATTATTAACATATAGTCCCAAGAATTGGAGCTGAGGGATATCGCCCAACTCTGGCGGTATTTTTCCTTTGAGAAAATTATTTCCGAGATTGATTCGTTTAAGTTTTTTGCATTGCACTAAATTAGGTGGGATGGTTCCACGAAGGTTATTGTTACGTAATTCAATAACTTGTAGATTGGAACAATTACCAAGAGTAGAGGGAATACTACCCTCAAGGATATTCAGGCTCATGTTGAGGAACCGTAGCCTGCCCAAGTGTCCCAGTTCTACGGGGATGCTTCCTTGAAATTGGTTATCAGATAGACTTATTCTTTGGAGAAACGTGAGATTTGCTAAGAAAGGGGATATGGAACCTGTCAATTGTTTGGAGTCAAGAACAAGAGCAGTCACTCTATCTGGATGGCGCCGGCCACATCGGACCCCTTGCCATTGACAGTGGGGGAGTGACTCATTCCATGACGACAGCACACTAAATGGATCATTGGATATCTGGGACTTGAATGATAGAAGTGCCGATACATCAGTTTTGCTAGTGATCACGTTGGCTGCAAGATGAGTAATAGAAGATAAACATAAGAGGATGTGTGCAGTGAGCAAGTGATAACAGAGTTCCATTGCTTTGTGCCGTGAGTGGTACATGGGTCTATTCCGCATAGTGCTCCTTTTAACTATGTGGGCCGTAATTGGTTAACACATACTCATTAGTCATTACTGACCAAAGAATTTGTCGGCTCTGAATTTTATTACCTCTAGATTGTGTTTAATTATGTCGTAATCGTACTTTTTTCTCAGTATTTTTTTTTTCACTTGGAAAGGAGAGAAAAAGGCCGAAGCTAAGAAAAAACAAAATTAAAAATTAAAAAGAAAAAAGGAGACTTTGGCGATGTTCCACTGCCATGCTTGGCTGAAATTACCCGTATCCATAGCTTCTCCGGGTGCTGTAGCATTTGCCAGCTCAAAGGGGTGTTGGCAAAGTGCCAACAGCAGAAATGTAATTGAACATTTAAAATATTTGCTGTATTTTTTCTTGAACACTATAAACATTTTGTCCCGCTGGTTAAATTATATGTTTCAGGTCTCCATTATTTTTTTAATAAAATCTTTCAGGTTTCCTGGCAAAGATGCGGTAGAATGGTTTCACAATCTCTTCGAATATGTAAAATTAACAAGGCAATGGCAAATCAGTTTTCTCATTTTGATTGCGTACACAGATTATATCAAAGTTTCTAATTTATTCTAGTCATAGTTTGAAACAAAATTATCAAGAGTTGTGCTTGATTAAAAAAAAAAAAAAAGGTAGCTGTTCTCCTGTTCATTACGCTTAATTAAGTAGCACACTTATTTTTAGGGTGCACTTAATTACTAAATTTCAATTGTTAGTCTTTTCAAGGACTGATAAGCTAACCTTATTACATCAAAATTCTTTTCAATAAATTATTATTGAGGACTTAAACTAAAGTTGTATGTATATTTTTTTTTTCAGAAAAGCAAGATAGTTGCTATCTAGTACAAACTAAAGTTGAATGTTGTAAATTAAAATTTTAAATTCAAATCAAGTAAATGAAATACTTGAATGCATTTAACTCATTAAAATAAAGTTTGAGACAATGTCTACATAACATGGGTACGCAATAATCAAGTCCCATCTACCTTAAATGGTGCTATCACTTGCAATGTTAACCACTCATCAATATTCTAAATAGAGATGTGTGGGTGTCGGGATCATTTAGTTAAATGTAGTTCGACACTCCAAGTATTGTGAAAGAGCATTTTTCCTATTTCTGTAACATGATAATCTATAACTATTTGTGTACTGTGTATTATTCCTCATAAAATTGACCCGCTTCACCGGCAGACAATAATATGGCAGTACATTATTTTGTTTCTGATTTTTTGACCCCTTCCTATTTTCATTTTCATTGTCAATTTGTAATAGTTAAGCTAAAAATATTGTAAATTATGTTGGACATATATTTGGAAAACTCAAAATTCATTCTATGAGATAATATTGTTGGACATATTATTTTAATATATTCATATTTTATTGATATGATCGTGATATTTATTCAAAATAATATGTCCAACATAAATTTTGGACTAGAGTACATATATATATGGTGTTTTGTTTTGTCGCCAAATATCATTTCTTAAAAGATACCATGTTGCAATCATATTTTTCTCTTTTATTTTTTTATGTTGATATGCTGATGTTGATCGATTGATATTTATAATTTATAATTGGGTTGGCTTTTTCCTCAGATATAAACTGCAAATATTTCCTTTTAAAACATAGTATATTTAGAAAATATTGTATTTTTCTTTTGAAACATACATGATTTTTTGAGGATAATATTTTTTTTTCCATGCCTTCTCTCTATATATTATATATTTTGTTGCTCATCAATGATTATAATGGTGTGCCATCTCATTGTTCCTTGGTAATATCTCAGTTAAAATTTTAGTTTATGTGCAATCTCATTTTTCCTTTCGGCTTAAATTAAAGTTAATTACTTCATTAGTATTTTTCTATCATTTATAATATTAATACAATAAAAATTCATGTATTGAGCGAAGCTCGATGATCCATTCTAGTGTTTTTAAATTTCAACCTCGTCCAAATATTTCCATCCCCCTCCCCTTTTTTTTTTTGAAAGGACGTAACTCGGTTAAAAGTCCCAATAAAGTAAAATCTAAAGTATTAATAAAATTTCGTGGCCGCTATGGATTGCGGCCACAAATAGTTTTTTCTTTTTCTTTTTTATAATTTTATAAAAATTTTTTCAAGTTTGTTTAAAATAAATTGAAAATAGTCATATTAATCATTAATATCAGTAAGATTTTTTTGGGCAGAAAATTTATGTCAAATTTAAATAGCGATTTTCTATGGAAGAAATTACTGATATTGAATTTACAAATTTTGTCTATAAATTTTAATAAATTTTTTACGACAGATTTTTTATATTTTACATTAGAAATTTTTATATTTTACATAGGACAACAAAGCTACGACTGCCATATTCAGTATTTTATAATTTTGTAATAAAAACGACAAGAGAAAAATGTCCATTATTTGTGCAATTGCTGTCGACATGTAAAGAGATAAAGCAGGTGGGTGGAGGCCTCGGAGCCAAGAAAAAGTTATTGGCGGGGAATAATTTGCAAAATTTCTATTTAGAGGGGGCAGTTGATTAATTTTTACATAAATATACCAAAATTAGTTTTTATAATCGCAATTAAATCCAAAACCACATGATGATAAGCCCTCGGCACCCTGCGCCTCGTATATTGAAAAAAGAGAAAAATCAAAAGAACATTTTGTTCCGATGCATCTCCTTCCAACCTCCAATTGAGTATTCCAACTAAACTAAAATTATGAACAATGCACAAAATCTCAAGTCTTGAGTCTCTTGACAAATCCAAGCGGGCTGTAAATAATGGATGACCGGAAAGAAAGGCCGCACCGTGTCCTTATCCGCCACAACCAACAAAGAAAGTTGTGCACAGCCATAAATTTGACTGTGATGGAACCGATTGGACTCCCGAAACAAAAGAAACAACCAAAAAAAAACAAAAATTTCTCAGTTGTCGACTTAGGGTCATTAAAGTCTTTTATATCTGGTTTGGAGATGCACTGAATTTTCTGCACAATTTGAACCAGTCACGTACTTGTGTGAACCAAATTATTCCTTTCCATTTTTATTTGTCAGTTACTAGCTCAGTTTTAAAATCAAGAACTGTTCGGCTCGGTAGTTCAAAAATATATATATAATAAATAGTGAAAAAATGAAAAATAAATATAAATTTTGATTTCTAATATAATATTAAATTATATCAAAGGTTCAAATAGTTTCTTTTTATCTTGTTTGAAAGAACGATATTAGCTAATATCGTTTTTTTAAAAGGCCGAATATGGTATCAACTTTTAAAGTCTAATATTACGAACCTATTATTAAATTCCTATTCGTTAAGTAATATTTTTCCAATTTAAGTTTATAATATAAAATATAAATAATCTGTCTAAAAAACTTGTCAAAATTTATAGACAAAAATTTGTAAGTTCAAAATTAGTAATTCATTTCATAGAAAGTTGCTATATAAATTTGATATAAATTTTCTGCTAAAAAAAATCTTGCTTATTTTAATTATCGGTACGACTATTTTTAATTTATTTAAAAAATTATAAAATATATATATATATATATATATATATATATATAGTTTTGCTATGGTGAGTTGCAACTCACAGAAGACCAAATTTTTGAACGGTACATAATTAATTAGATTAGCGATTTTTTAAAATTCCAAAAAAAATACTTAAAAATTTCGAAAAAATATAAAATTTGGTTTACAAGGAGATTTCAATATGGAGATCATATTGGACGGTTTGGATCGGTCATTTTGAATCAGATCCACGAGTTTTGATCGCAACTCACGGAAGGCTCCATGAGTTGCAACTCACCATAGCAAAACTCTATATATATATATATATATTTTATAATTTTTTAAATAAATTAAAAATAGTCGTACCGATCATTAAAATAAGCAAGATTTTTTTTAGCAGAAAATTTATATCAAATTTATATATATATATGGCTGCTTTTGATAGCAGCCACTATTTTTAATTAATACTTTAGATTAGTTGAGACTACCATATCTAGTATTTTATAATTTTGTAATGAAACACCAGAGAAAAATGTTCATTTTTTGTGCAATTGCCGTTGACATGTGAAGAGATAAAGCAGGTGGGTGCAATGGCGGATCTAGGAAAAATATTTAGGTGGGGCTGTGTTTATAAGAAGATTGGACCAACATAAGTTCATCAAAAGAAAAATTGCAATTTGAATTTGTTCATACCATTATACCAAATGAAGTAGATGACATTGAATTTTATGCCCCCATCAGTCCCCCGGTGTTGGAGTTCCACTAGTATTGCTTGAACTTGAAAAATATGTGAGCAATGTTCTTTTTGACATTTTGATGTCCTGATTAATAACAATATGCAATTAGATCTTTATTGATGGAAAAATTACATTATATTTATACTATATTTTAACTTTAATGCATATTTGTCGGTTAGCAATTGGAAAATCAAAGGAAATATAAAAAATGCGGACATTATATTTATGCTTTGGACGGTACTTGATTTGCTTACTTAGGTATGCCTCTGCTAAAGGTACAACTTTTATTTGCATTGCAAATTATAAATGAATTTTTTTTTTGACAAGAATTATAAATGAATTTTCAATCAATTTAAAAGTATTAGAGTTGAAACTGGAAATTAAGCATGTTAGACCAAACAAAAACAAGGATAGCCTGATCATAGTAAATGATTAAAAATTTGTTTTCAACATCTTCACGCATGAGTAGATGGATTAAAGTCAATGATTCAAGGCAAGAAAAAGTCAATGATATTATGATAAATCATTAAAACACTGAACAGTTGTCTGCCATTTGCTAAAAGCAATGGAAACTACCCAAAAGTTCAAGGCAAGAAAAAGTCAATGATTCATACTGGTGGATTTAGCCGTTGCTCGTTGCCCGCATATTGTTGCCTGGTGTGTTGGAAATTATGATTTACCGATTGGGGAACGCCACAGTCCGCATAGCCAGTTCCACTTGCGATTTACCGATTGGGAATTGCGATTTACATCTGACTACTTGAGTGGGCTGTGGGCCTATGGTGGATTGGTGGCTATTAATTTATTGGGCCATCGTAACTGGGAAGAGAGGACACGGGAAGAAGCACTCTTCTTCAACCTCCGTTCAACTTCAACATCTTCAGCACCACCTTTGAGTGCTCCAATGACAGAAAAATTTAACTGGGGCTAAGATAGGGCTCCAGAGGCTCGACGGCGGTAGGTGGGGCTCTAGCCCCACCCGCCCCAGTGGTAAATCCGCCCCTGACTGGGTGGAGGCCGCGGAGCCAAGAAAAAGTTATTGGCTGGGGATAATTTACAAATTTTCTATTTAATTTGACTGATGGAACCTATTGGACTCCGGAAAAAAAAAAAAAAAATCTCAGTCGTTGACTTAGGGTCAATCGTAGTATTGTATTTGGTACAAATTATTTAATATTTATCTAAGTAGCAGAATTGAGAGAATTATTGATCAAATTTGGTACAAAAATGTGTAGTATTGTATTTGCAGAATTTAATCTAAACAACACCCTTTGTTTAAATAAAAACATTGATTCCTATGATTATAGCCCAAGGAACCAAGTTAGGTCAAAATAAAGCAGAGAGTCTGATTTGTCGAAGTATCTACAGGTTTAAATAAAAACATAGGTTTCCCAAAGAGAAATAATGAGCATTTATGTTGGTATTGGCTATTATACTGGTAATTTGCTACCTCGAATTGCAGCTGTGTGCACTTAAATGAATCTGTTTTGTTGAATTATGTACAGTTTTGTTCCTGTCCTCGCAGGCTGCAAGTTTAAATCTCTAGTAGTTGATTTTACAGTTATCATGACTGAACAGGTGCCTCAGTTTTTGCTGTCCTTGTGAATCAACTACTTCTGATTTTCTGAATTTCAAATTGTCTGTAACAGGCTGCTAAAGAGGGAAGGTATGATAAAGAAGCTCTCAACAAATTTTTTCGCATGGTATGTCTGCTTGAACCTTTTGGCTGAAATATATGATGATTAAACTTTGAAAGTTAAAACTTTCTACTTCTCTTCTTGGGTTTTGCTGTTCAACTAACTCGATATTATATCATTATGGCAACGACCACTCAAATGTGTTTGTAACTGGTAAAGAATTAAAGATAACAGCAACCAGACAGGGTGTAATGGTTTCTAAGTTGTTTTTAGGCTTCATGAAAAGGTGGAAATGATTCAATTATGAGTCTGAGGAATTTAGGTAATTATTCACTCTCTGAATAACATAAGAGATAGTGTTGGATGATCATACAGCTAAGTTGTTATGTTGCTAGAAATGTTGGTTATTGTTATCCAAATTCCGAAGACTGTATTGTAAGAGATTGGGTGTGATTCAGAAAATGTTGTTCCTTTAATTCTTGTTGCTTACCTATACCTTTTGCTGCTTCCAGTTGATTAGAAGAAGGTACTTCTCTGATGAACTGCCTGCTCCAAATCAATGGTCTTTTAGCCCACCACATCAGTCTGACCAATCAATCGAGGCTACCATCGAGGACGACCAATTTCAAAAGAAATTGAGGTTTGTATTCAATTATGCCATGGGTAATCATATCTTGATGCTTTTGTGTGCCCTTGTGACTGCAAAAAGGTCAAACTATCCCATTTACCCTTGCAAGTGAGAAATATTGCTTCCAAATTAGAAAGGTCATTTATGATTTTACATCCATAGAACTTGTGTACATGAAAATTGTAATGCTTCATACCACCTATAAATTTCAGAACATGTTTAAATAGCTACTGCTAATCAGTATTTCTTTGGGTGCAATAGAGGGAGAAATAGAGCATTGAAGCTGTTTATTTCAATGAATTAGGGATATTTATACTTGATATGGTTAGGAACAATTATTTCTCATGTTATACTGTTTATGCATCATCTGCCATTTTGTGGGAATAAGCATAAAGATTTTCCTGAACGATGTTATCATAATCAACTTTTTGTAATTATGTTACTTGTATAAATATGTGATGCAGTTTTAGTGGGGAGAGTCACAAGTACAACATGGCAGCCCCACTGCCTGCGCAGAGAAACCTGGCGCCTCCCCCTTCATTCTACCCACAACAACCCGTTTCAGTATTTTCTGACAATATCCCCAATAACCGCAGCTACCAGAGGCTATATTCTGCTACACCTGGTCGGCCCGAAATTGGAAGTGCCGCGACGAGAACGAATCGAGCTGATATAAATGTTTGAGCTGTCATCCTGGAATTTATGCAAGAGAAATAAATAATTTATTGAGAGCAGATGGACAAAAATAGAGCAAGAATTGAGAATGATTGTTTTTGCTCCTTGCAATGTGTTTATTTCCTTGTGAACGATTGTCTACTGTGTCTAGATGTTTACCGGATAATAAAATTATAGAGAAGTAATTATTTGGTCTGTATTGGTTTGTTGTGTATTATGCTTCTTCTATCTCCATGGCATTTCAAGAAGAAGAAATAGGACTACGGGTGTTGTGTCATTATTTTTGTGACTGTTAATTGAATGATCAAATCAATTGTAATAGTACGTACCAGTTTTCATGCTTTTGTTGGAAACTTGCACACTTGTGACAGCTGATTGTAATGTAACAGCCTGTGGAAATTGTTTCAGTTGATTAAACGCTTGATTTATATAGAGTATATATGATTAACTGATTGTTCAACAAAACTAACAAAATGTCTTTGATTTTTATCATAATCGTCACATTAATAATACTGTCAAATGTTTTTTTTTTTTATCTTTTTAATTTTGGTCAAAGCATATCACGATCTTCGATGGTTGTGTTGAACTGAAAATTCTTTTTTTATGTGGTTGAAATTAGGGTTCATTTCGGTATTTTATGTTTCTTAGCAACGATTTTCGAAGTGTTGGATTTTTTTTATATTTTTTTAACTTCAGTCAGCCTAGCTTGATTGTAATCATCTTCATGCAACCTCACATAGCTCACATTCTAATCTTGATCGCGATATTAATAATATTTAATAATACTCACAGAATAATTTACCTCAAAAAAATACTCACAGAATAATTATCCATCGAAAAATATGCGGTGTGACCATATTTCCTTTTTGAAGCAAACGCCAAAACCAACAATTTGAGATTACAATGCAGTTGTTTATCTTATCTTATGTCAATTTTGAAGCTTAATTCTGAAGCTTGGAGATCCTTTATTGAGTAGCAAAAAGGAGCTTAAACAGACCACTGTGAGAGGCACGGCATGATGAGCCCATGTTTAGTTGCTTGTGTGGTTAGGTGGGGCCCATAACTACTTCGGGCTTGTAGGCCCAACAACAGAACCCCGTGTCATGTACAGTGGCTCTTTGGAAAAGGAGCCCTTTAAAAAAAAATGATGAAAATGCAACCTAAGTCTTCTATCATCTAATCATCGAGGAGCGAAGTCGACATTCGGTTGTTCCAATAGAACAAGCTAGAAATTAATCTTTGACATTATTTCCTTTTGGCGTTAAAGGCTTCAATGGCAAGCAAAGTTTGATGCTGAAGTATGCAAAGCAGTTGCGCAATCCAAATAAAATTTGAAAATGAATATATTATTATATTATAATGTAACAAATAATGTTTATTGTACTTTGGTCCATCTAAATTAAAGAGGCGTCCTAACAGTAGCGCCTAACCATTGTCCACTTAATTACGTTGTGTACGTACGTATGAATTTTGAAGTATTAGAAATATGAATTATGTATAGCTTTAATCTGTGCATGGTTCATACTTTATAGAAGTTACTAGTTTTGTACGTGGATCACAATTCCACACATCAGAATTCATATCAATAAATTGTATATGATTCAAATTAATCTATACTATATTTTACATGGTCCGCACTTCAGAGACTATCAGCTTCGTTTGTTAGAATTAAATCAATTAATAGATTATAGAGTAACTCCATTCACGCTTAATCTATGTTAAAAAAATGTACAAAAGTTCAGACGGGAAACATTAACAATTCTTCTAATATATTTATAATGATATTTCTAACGCAAAAACGTAGAATACTGAATATCTCGCTCTAAAAAAAACCATTTTTCTAAATAAAAGTAACTAAGCAAGAGGGCTCAGAAAAAGAGGCCAACCCACCCCCCCCCCCCCCCCCCCCCCCCCCCCGGCCCCCCCAACCACACACACATTATTATTTTTTTAAAAAAAAAATCAGGAGGTATTCTATACTAGCATCAAATGGTTGGGGCACCTCAAATTGTACCTATCAAACAACAAAGATTTTGTAGCAAATGTTGGGAAATTTAGAGAGCTAGGTTTAGTCCGGACAAGACAACGTATCACCTAGATTAGGCTCATTCTTCTCATCAAACATCAGACAGCCCAAAACTATACATAGATATAGCAGCCTATACAATCCCTATAATTGTAGAGGAGACCTACCCTAAACCCATGCCACATTGCCACTCGGCTCCAAAAGCATGAGGAGGTGCAATTGTCCTGGAAGCTGGAAATGGTAGAGGGAAACACATGCCATGCCCCAGTTGTTGAGTTCGGCCTTTTAATTTTGTCAGAGGCATGCATGAAACGGACATATGCAGTTGGTAAAGTTTAATGCGGATAGGAAACGACGAGTAACGGCCTTATTCTCCTTTCTGACTTCTGATCAATCCAATATAAAATTTAAAAAAGTTAATAAAAGTATAAAACTAGCAAGAGACTTCCCACTTCCCTCTTTTCTTTATTGACTCCTTCCTCTGTTCAGAATCCCATTCAACAGTTTCTCATGTTGTACTTTTTAATTTATTTGTAACGTTTCCTAAACTAGATTGTCTTATTTATTTTAATGCACTCTCTTTCTAAGTAGGTAAAGGTAGTGTCTACTGTCTGGTGATGTATTTAATTTAAAAGTGTAGAAAAGAACTAAACCATACTTCTATATATTATAACACATAAAAGTATGTTACAGATTATGCGGCACAGAAATAAGAATGTTACACAAAATCAAATATGACATATATAATACAATCAAATTGCACATCAATAATGCATCTATCTAACATAGGTACGTAGATAAGTGTCTTGCATGATAAGATATAACACCTTTACTTTATATATAATTGTAAAATTGAAATACACAAGTATTAGAGTCACTTCAAATTAAGCATCTACGACGACTTCCTTACAAATTGGATAGGCATGTACTCATAGATCTAGACTCTAGTACAAGTCAAATTAATGCAATTTAAGGCTCACATGTACTTATCACACAACTGGCACTACTGATTAGAGTTTAATCACAATCAATTTTTAGTTTGTTATCTTTCGCAACTATTCCCTATCCTAGCCTAATTTTGGGGGGCATTTAATCGGATGGTCCAGATTAGGTCAGCAGACATTCTAGAGAATCAGAGGGAATGGGGTGTAAACTGTAAATTCAGCTTTTTAGACCGTAGACTCCATAGCTAAGTGCATGTAATTTTATTTGGAGGCATAGGTTTGAGAAAATGCATCTGCTTTGTAAGCAGAAATACATCAAAAGCAACAAAGCGTGCACATGTGCAAAACAGCAAAAGTTTATTAAAAGGTGCATCCCAACAAAAATAAACCAGATCAATTGATCAAAGCAGTATTTCAACTTCACCCATAAATAAATGTTGTCAATTTGTCTCAGCCAATTTACATTTCTGGTAAATCATGTCAGAATTGACCCCCCCCCCCCCCCCGCCACACAGCAAGGACTAACAAATTTTGCGTATCAGAACAATATTATTATATCGCCAATAATTATATTATAACATTCATAAAAGAGATTAACAACTGTATCTCTATGATACCTGTTTCTAGAGAAATATAGAGTGATTAATTAATACCAGATCATGACCAATATAATCACTTTAATTTGTATACGGTCTACTTCATCCATCTAACGGCCTTAGTAAAGGCCCAACAAAAAAAAAAATCAATAAATAAACCCTAACCAAAAACAGAAAACAAAGCAAATTAAAAAAAAAGGTAATTAACAAATAGTTAAACCTCCACTTCCCCATAAAATCCCTCTCAAGTCATAACTAACAGAAGCACCCAATAACCGGCTTAGTCCGGTAATACCGATTGGCCCTCGGCAAGAAGACAAGTTTGACCCACCTTCTGACACCACCACGGCGTCGGAGCTTGGACCAGACAAAACGGGGAAACCGTCGGATGCGGGACCAAACAAGGCGACGGGCCTGCACGAAGGACCGGCCTAGACGCTTGGAGAAGGTGCGGGGGATAGGGGAGGGAGCAGAGAATTGGTATGACTTTAAAAAGAGCTGCCGGCGCTCGACTTGGCGCTCCCACTGCGCCATTTGTTCGGCATACCAGAGCATCATCGTGCCGCCTTCTGTTGAAAGTGCTCCTTCACTAGAAAGAGAACCCATTTCAATGTACAAGTTTGTGTTTCCTTTTCAGAAAACAGGGGATTTGAGGGGAAGTTAAAGGAATGCAAAGAGGAAGGAGAATGTGAAATGTTTGATGAGAGAGTGATTTGGTGTGAGAGGGAAATTATATGAGGAAGAGAGAGAGGTGACAAAGTAATTAATAAGAGTGTTTTTCTTTCGCCCCAACAAAGTTATAAATTAGCAACTGTCCGTTTGCTCGCAACCTTTCACAACCTTTTTCCTTTCAATTCTTAAATTATGTGAGAATTTTGCATGTATGCCCGTTGAAGAGTGGTATTTATTTGTTAGTGGTTTTGTAAGTTTTGGGTTGTCTAATGAGCAAAAATTATTCAAGTTCGTCAATTTGATTTTTATTTTGAAAATATTAATTAAAAAATGTGATAACTTGCAGCATCTATATTATCGTACGCAAATAATAAATTTGTAATCTTTTTTGCTGCTCTTAATTTCAAGGACGAACTTGCAAAAAGATCCAAAAAACTTCGTTTTCAGGGTAGATTAAACTGGTAACGGCTACACCAATTAAGCAGCGTTATTTTTACCTGCTCTAGTCTTCTTTATCAACTGAAGAAAATAAGAAAAGCAAGTCTTTGACCAAATTTCTCTTCAGTTTTATTACAATCAGAGCACCCTGCTAGTCGTCAAAGAAAAACTGTCAAAATGTTGAATAATACTTAGCTAAAATTGACATTTGTTACTTAGAACACTACGTCCCGTGGAATTTTTGCATTCACAATTGGATGCAATCATTAATTCATTATACTGCTTTATGAATTTTAAGGCGTTTACATTTTTATGAAATTTTTCTAGGTCCGGAGCCCTTTATGCATGGTGTTAGAAAAGAAAATTAGATCCTCTTGGGCAAAAGTCCAAAACTCTTTACACGGTAATGGAATAACTTCAATCAGCAAAAAATGTAATCTTACTAATAGTACGCAGGTGACATTATTTTTCGTATAAGAAAATATTAATTCATATAACAAAAGTATCACAAATTAACTTTCGGTTATCCGAAAACACTATAAAGTTACAATGCGCATTTATGAATGCTTATCCTCTAAGCTAGAGATATCAAGATATTATAACTGATATATGATCAGATAAATATTATCCAGTAGTAAAATATAAATAGGAACCTAAAGTTTACTAAACGGATGGTCAATGACTCTATCATTTATTCGTAAAAAATGTATTCAAATTCCGCAAAGCACAAAAGAGAAATTGGTTGCAAAAAAAAAAAAAAAAAAAAACAAATTATGCCTTTCTAAATAGTAAATACAAACTTACTGACCCTACAAAGAAAAAAAAAATACAAACTTACTAATTAAAAATAAATAAATAAGCATGATTCGTCTCGAATGCTGATCTAATTCAATTGAGAATTCACAAGTCAGAACCAATTAGACTATAAATCAATTAGTTCTAATTGTATAATCTGATTTAAGGTTAAAAACACACTCAACGTATTTTATACATATAAAGATAAATATTTTTTTGTAATTCCGTATAATTAATACTTTTTTTTTTATAATTCTTAGGATCAGGGAAATCATCTCAGTTTCACAAATTTAATTCGAGTGCACCAAATTCACGTTAATCGTATAAATCCTCAGAAATATCTTGTTACGACCTAATCATTTAGTTTTTTTTTTTTTCCCCTTTTTGCAAAGCTAAACATATACAATTATTGGACCACTGACTCTCTCTCGCTCCCTCACCATATAATTATTATAAAATGATGAATTGCGTAATAATTTGGTGATCATGGTTGTACAGTCGTACTGTTTAAGTTGATTCGCTGGGAAATCCGCACCTATTGCTGACAATTATTATTCAATCCGGATTATTGCATTTATAATTCCATTGGTCAAATCTTGGTCAGATAAATGCCTTCCACGTGAGGCTACAAGCCTACAAGTAGGCCTGTCTAACGTGGTGATCACGTGGCAAAAGTGCCATGCCACTTACCGTGCCACAAAAACAAATGGCACATTTCAGCATACCGTTAACCGTTTCGTTTATGAAACGGCACATAAATCCGTTCCGTTATTCGTTCCACTTCACAAATTACACACAAAACGGTTTGAAACTAGGCTGAAACGGTCGAAACGGCACATATCGGTATTTCGTTTACCGTTTCGTTATTGAAACGAAATCCATTTCGCTGCCGTTAACCGTTCCGTTTCGCTTATACGGAACGGCATAACGTGGCATTTAATACCGTTGGCAGGCCTACCTACAAGTACCTGATATTGATCCCATGGATAACCGAATAAGAAATACCATAGCCAAAAGGAGAACCAAGAATAATTAATTATGTTTATAGGCGACTTTCTACTTTTCTACTAACTAATACCTTCTTGCATTTGAAACCCCTAAGATATCAGTATTGATGCGTTGATAAAATTCTTGCTTTTTCTTTCGTTGTTAATTTCCAGATAAATTTTAGCAGTTGTATATTTATAATAAATGCTTGTCAACAAAGTCCACAACAAATGTTAGCAGTTCCAGTTGCACACTTGCACGTTGCTAACGAATAACATTATTTTAAACGGATCTAAATATCAGAATAAACAATTTGTCATTTGTTTTATTGAATATATCCGTTAAAAATATTTGCACAATTTACATTAATGCATGCCACGTGCATTTGATGCGGACTCTTGTATTGCCAAGAAGGCAAGAAGTGAAATCGACTAATATTCGAAATTTAATTCCTAATTTAGAACTTGATATGGCTTCAAGCAAAGTAGTGCATCTGTTGTTGCATGATCGAGCATTATCTTCAAATTAAAGCCTATTTAATCTGCTTCATGCAAAGTATCGCATCTTTGTTGCATGATCGAGCATTATCTTCGCAAGCTAAAAACAATTATCACTCCAGACTAATTAAATTTTAATTGGTTTATTAGTGATTGTGCAAAGGTTAAGGATATACATATATTTATGTTTAGCATGGTGTGTGCAGTGATGGAATTTGAAAGGAGATATTGTGTATGATTTGAAAATTAAGTTCCAACACTGTAAGCATCTTATGAATCTCTATCCAAGCAGCATTTCAACTATAATTTGGAGACATTATGTTACGAGTAAAACTACTATCCAATTCATTTGATGGAGGGGGCCACTCATTCTCGAATTTTGAACCTCAAACAACTGATTCGAACAGTAAATATATCTTCATATTGAAATTGAGTACAAAAACTAATTTACAATTTTCTAAAAATTTTCATATTTTTTTCCAGATTTTTTTGAAAATTTTTAAACGGTTAATAATTTTTAGATTGATGATTTTCCAAAAATCTAGAAAATAGTAAAAAGTTCCATAAAAATGTTAAATTTGATTTGTACTATATTTTAATATGAAGATCAAATTGGACGATTTAGTTTGATCGTTTGAGATTCAAAATCCAAAAACAAATATACTAAACGGGACCTCTCTGTCCAATACATTGGACTTTAGCCTTACTCTCTGTCCAATACAGTGTTGTTACACACACTTATATTAACTGGGTCATATTCTTAATAAAATTAGTTACTGCCTATGGAAATTTTGTCATCGCTTGAACAAAGGAAACACATAAAATAGACATGATGAACATATAAATGATTAAAGTGAACGCACACAAATAAATAAGTTCAATAGAAATAAGTTGAATGTGCATATACAAATCTGAACAAGGGACAACAAAACTTATTTGTTTGTATGTGTTCACTTTGATCATTTATATGTTCACCTTGTTTATTTTATGTGTTCGTTTTCAAGCGATGATAAAACTGCACATGATAATTATCATTTAAAAAAAAAAATTCATTATAAATACTTAAAAGTCGGAACACTTTATCTATATCGATACCTAAAAATAATAATAATATGTTGCGACCTCCAGGTATATATGCAAAATTAATATTACTTTTTCTTTTTATTCAAATTCAAGTACTTCATTAGTACACGTATCTATTTTAGTTACATGTGTAAGCTTTATTTCTTCAATTCATTTTGCTAACTTATTGTGGCATTGATTGCAACGACGATATTTTAGGCCTTAAGCTGAAAGTTCCAAATTGCAAATTCACTGGGTTGGTAACAGAAATCAGTTTTCACTCTACATTTTCTTAGCTCGAACTTTATCCTGTTGCCTGCCTATTTGATTATTTATTATTATTTGTTTTCTTTATGTTACCCAATTTGATTAGATAAGGTAGTTGATGTTAGGTTATGTTGGACCGATAGCGATATAACTGTAATTATTAACTCCATAATTTTGCAGATCGATAGATACAGATAACGATTTTACCAGATTGTATATATATATTTCTGAGAATCTCGATGGAGACTATCTAGAGATAACAGATTATATAGATTATAGTACCGTTTCCATCAAATAACTAGTTTCCAACTTCAAAAAAAAAAGTTTCAATTTTGTAACCAAGCTTAAAATCATTTTTGAAAATTATAAACATAGATGAATCATCAGAATTCAAACCCATTTTAGAATTTTTGTCCGCATGCAATAATATTGTTCTTAATTTCAAATATATCGTTAGTGATTTATTTTTTATATAAATTTCAATGGATTTAAAAGAAGTAAACTCTACATGCAAAAATAAATATGAAGCAATTCATCAGTTATTATTTTAAATGCAAAAATAATGTCTATCCGACCCGCATTCAATCCAACATGATCCATTCATTATCCCGTGATTAGATATAGATGTAGGATGGTTGCTAAAGTAGGACAAGTAAATCGGTCAATAAACCTACACATCCATATTATTGCCATCACATCATTAATTAATATTGAACTTTTGAGACATCATAATTTGAACAAAAAATTTGTAATTTTTTAAATAGCTCCAGGCATAGCAACCAAAACAACGACGCTTGCCATTGCGTTGAGAGGAAAGTTCAAATACAGAGCCTATGAAGTTAATAATTAAACAAACACCCACTAGATTTCAATATTTCATGGTCAATCAAGCAAAGCCTTGCTTAATTAAGAAGGTAGAAAGGACTAAGAAATTATAACAGGAAAAGTATGGGATTGGGCCGCTTGAGCTGGCCATCTATCCAAACCAAACACTAACCTAGCAAGTAGCTACAGCCGCCTATCAAGGCTGCTAAATTATTTTTTCCCTCTTGGCGTGACAGATTACATTGTGTAATTATTTTTTGTTGTTGACTTCTTCTGTAACCTACCATATTTTCTAGTTGCATGCATGGTCAGCCAAGAAGAAATATTTGTCTATCTCCTCACACACGCACCGTACATTAATTTATGTTGGAGGTCATGTGTTTCGTATTAATCATCACCTCAAATAATGTACTATGAAAAGTTTAAATAAAAGTTTATTTAAATGCTTAGATAAGAAATCTAATACATGTAGGAAATTGCTTGAACATTTCTTGAGTTAAATTAGGGGAAAAGAAGGGTGTCCTAAATTTCCTTGGGCAGTTAAGATTATTGGCGAGATTATGGATAACTTAGATTCCACGTAAAGTTACAAATGTTACTGTGCATAAAAAACAAAATAATTAAATGTAAATAAAAGAAGGAAAGATAGAAATTAAAAAGTGTGTTCCTCTGTGACGCATCCGTAGCAGAAGAAGGGGACAAGAAGTAATGTCAACTGTTCAAGTAACTTAGGTGAAGTGTGTTGATAGCTGTCTACTTATCTAAGAATTTTTTTTGGAAATAATTTGAATTGAAAAACGAGGTCATTAAATATAAACTAACCAGTAAATGAAACGAGTAGTGACGCCCAACGGATGCTTGCTTTTACCAAACTCTCTTTTTCACAAATACAAAACAATCTACATATGACAAAATGTCAAAAGCACCCTGTCAGCATAAGACTACATATTTAGCTTGCTACCCACTTGTGTAATTAATTCATCACCAAATGAATAATAAATAGAATTAAACAAAGAAAGCGATATCTTAGATGATGACAATTTCCGCCGACTGATGCAATGCTTCGTTAAAATTTTGGAGTATTTTATTAATAATAGAATCAGAGAGCTAAATAGGTTTTTAATTAAAGATAGGACTCTCAGAAAAGATGCAGCCAAGTTGTTTTTTTTTTTTAAAAAAAAACAGTCTTTAATATTAAAATAAAATAGTACTTATAATTTGAAGGAAAAAAAAAAGGGCAAAATAGGAAAAAGAGTCGGGAAAAAAGCAACTGCATTAAAAGCACTACATGATGTTGTGTTCCATGGTTGTAATGCAATTGAGTTATCCGTCCCTCAAAAAAATGCAATTGAGTCATCAAAGAGACATACATACATCTTGCTTTTACTCTGGACAACAACTAACAACTAGTCCCATGAACAATAATTGAATCAACCCTTTTTGCTTGAATGCAGAAAACATGACCGTGAATTTTTTTTTTTTTTTTTTCTTTTTAATAAGATTTGGGAGGCAGCTCAAGTCAACCTCAGGTTTTGCAGATTGCTCCGATCTGTCTGGAATCCAACAATAAATAGAAGAGAGATTGTTTTATATATTATTATAATAACAAGACGGTTTCTTTTAAAATTTTTATTTTTTTTCCTTTTAACTTTGTAACTTTTTTTATTAATAAAATTTGTCTATGCGGTGATATTGCCACCTGGCCCTTAAAAAAATAACAAGACAGTTTCAGGCTTTCTTCTATAGGCAGGCTGGGCTGCCTCAGTTTTGGGCTAACTAAATCCAACTCCAATACTACAAATCTAAAATTAAATTTAGTTCACTTTAAGTTTAAGCCTCGTTTTTATTGACATTGTTTTGGTCCAACTTTCAATATTCTGGGCCTTGCGTCCAATTTAGAATCATATGTTGATTATTTTCTGCAAATAATATCAGTAATACCCCTACAAAATTATTTTTCCCAACAACAAGAAATCCGTACAAAAAATCAAACGAGCAAGTTTCAGTCGAATCTCGACCGTTAAAACAAAACCATCAATTAGACGCCTTTCCAAGGACTAAATCAAAACAATGGCAAAAATATCTTTTACCTCCACGGCTCCCCCACTCACTAACCATTAACCATTGTTTCGCTACTTAAACCCCTTCCCAAAACCCTATCCAACGAGGTGTACCTTCGCTTGTCCATTCATTCCTTTTTAAAGCCTCCTTATCTACCTCTACTTCTCTTCCTCTCTAGTTCAACCATGGCATCTCTCCTAGGCACCTCCTCACTCTTTCTCTCCCCTTCTATCGAGCTCACAAAGACCAAATTGCCTCTCAGGCACCAATTGCTTCCGCTCAGACCCCAGCTGCGCTCGTTGGTTCCTCTATCTGTCGCTTCGCCCAATTCCGTGAACTCGATACTCAGCGAGGAGGCGTTCAAGGGCCTCGGCGACTTCTCTAAGTCGAGGTTAGGAGAGGATGAAGAGGAGGGTTTCAGTGGAGATGAGTATGGGTCTGAATTGGAGACGGAGGATGAGGGTGGCAATGGAGCGCTTGTCGGGGGCGATGAGGAGCTCGATATCTCGAAACTCGGGTTGCCTGAAGAACTAGTTAAGAGCTTGGAGAAGCGCGGCATTACCAACCTCTTCCCAATTCAGGTCCATAATATGTTCGACAATTTTTGTTTTTCTTGTTAGTTTTCAATGTATAAATTGAAAAGGAAAAGCAAACATTAAGCAATTATTGTTGTGCTCTCCTTGACTGAGTATTTGTGAAACATTTGAAATAAACATTCAAAATGTTATTTTTAGTAATTAAAGAGAAATGGCTATAGTTTTTTATTATGTTTTCAATTTTGAACACTTGCAGAGAGCTGTGTTTGTTCCTGCTCTGGAAGGCCGTGACTTGATTGCACGTGCAAAGACTGGTACGGGCAAAACACTTGCTTTTGGAATTCCTATTATCAAGCGACTCATGGAAGAAGATGAAGCTCGTACTGGAAGGTAGGTGTATATTGCATAAACTTTGGTGTTGAGGCTTTTTGGCAAATTACATGTAATAGCTTGACATATATCTAGATGAGATTTTAGACTTGCATATGTTGCGAGCTATTAGAGATAACACACTTTCACATTCATGCTATTATAGTGATAAGGTCATTTTCTATCAGAGTGGGCTCAATGTGAGTTAATTTGGTGGTTTGTCTAAAGCTCAATTGAACCATCTGTGGCAGTTTTTTCTCTTTTCTGTGTGCTTGTTGGTCATTCTGGCTTGGTCTGCATTTATTTATAACTGGTTGGACTGCTCAAATTACAAATAGCCAGAAAAAGAGGATCCTCGGTCTTATTAAAAATGCCGTTAAATAATTTGTCATTTTTTTCCTAACTTATTCTTCTTTTCTTTGTAATTTAGACGGTCGAGTCACCGGCTCCCACGGCTTTTAGTTCTTGCACCAACACGAGAACTTGCAAAACAAGTTGAAAAAGAAATCAAAGAATCGGCACCATACCTCAATACAGTCTGTGTATATGGTGGCGTTACTTACCACATACAGCAAAATGCCTTATCTCGGGGTGTCGATGTAGTTGTGGGTACTCCAGGTCGGCTGATTGATTTGATCAAAAGTCAGGATCTCAGGTTGGATGATGTCAAGTTTTTGGTGTTAGATGAGGCTGATCAAATGCTGGCTGTTGGATTTGAGGAGGATGTAGAGGTGATATTGGATAACTTACCAGCTGAGAGGCAGAGCATGCTTTTCTCTGCTACTATGCCAGGATGGGTTAAGAAGTTGGCCAGGAGATACTTAAATAACCCTTTGACGATTGATTTGGTATCTTTCTTGTAATTTCTATTGTTTTATTAGTTCCTTTTTCAAAATATACTTAAAATTTTTATTACATCTGAATGATGCCTTTTTAATTTTGTTATCTCAGAAGTATTACGGGATTGGCAACTTTTTATTGAAATTGAGCTTGGTTTTAAACTTAAACTGTTGGGTGTTGGATACAAACAAACAAACAGACAACCATGAATTTCTTGTGTTATTTTACACATAATAATCATGTGTTGTTGTTTTCAATTCTTTGAATTTAAAATTTGTACCGATCAAATTTCAGTAGGATTGAAGAAGGGAAAAAAAAATATGAAATTAGATATTGATTATTTTATTTGCTGTTTAGGTGGGCGAACGAGAAGAGAAGCTCGCTGAGGGAATTAAACTGTATGCACTTCCATCGACAGCTACTACAAAACGTACCGTGCTGAGTGACTTAATTACAGTAAGTACATTCCATGGCAAATAATTCTTATTTAATTATTACTGTCTCGATGTCTATATTAAAAAATCTTTCTTAAGGTCAGTAACTGTGGTAGGAGAGTATCAAAACTATTTTGAAAAGCTTGTTCTGTTCCCATGCAACATGCAAAATTACACCTGGATCTCTGAAAGCTAACTTTTGTCTGTGACAGTGTTAGACTGTTTAATTAGTTTCCTTTGTTGCTTATCTTTAGGTGCATGCAAAAGGAGGAAAGACGATAGTATTTACAAAAACAAAGAAGGATGCTGATGAGGTGTCTATGGCACTGACAAACAGCATTGCAGCAGAGGCACTCCATGGTGACATTTCCCAGCATCAAAGGGAGAGAACACTGAATGGATTCCGCCAAGGGAAGTTCACTGTCCTTGTCGCGACTGATGTTGCCTCGAGAGGTCTTGACATACCTAATGTTGACTTGGTTTGTCTCCCAATCTTTTTTAAGTCTTTCGGCATGTTTATAGTTTTGCATGTTTGATATAAAGAAGGTTCATTCTTCCATCTATATATACATGAGTTTGGGGAATATCAAGCCATGGCAATACAATACTATAATTTGCGAGAATTTTACTATTGCAACAGCCATAACAGTTAGTTCTTTGTGAGTGCGTGTAGCATCCGCATGAGTGAGCAGCTTTCTTAGGATGTTTAGTGGGATATTTGTTTGCCTTTTTTAGTTGCTTTCACTACCTATTATGCTTTATTGGATTTACTTTTGTACCAGTTCAACCTCAGGAGGCCCAACACAGCTGGTGATGGGCCTCTCCTCTCTATGGAGAGAAGCAGGTTCTCTTTGCTGTTAAAGGCAACAACAGATGTTTAGGCTAATGTGATCCTTATTTTGAAAAAAAAAAAATACAAAAATGCTACCAGTCATGTCCAGTTACCTATCGCATTTACCACTGCTAAATTGTGGGGTGAGACTTTCCATCCTGCAACAGCTTGCAGAAACAATCTTGTCCTACCTATTCTTCCCTTACACTTACAAACCGAGCCATTATACTTGGGATTTGGGAATTAGAGAATGCTCTGACCTATGGTTCCTATTGTTTGAACTTCATACCTGAAAGAAGAACAACCAAGGTCATAACTCTCACTTCAATGCAGATTATACACTATGAACTTCCAAATGACCCTGAGACTTTCGTGCATCGGTCTGGCCGCACTGGCCGTGCTGGGAAAGCTGGAACTGCCATTTTGATGTTTACAAGCAGCCAGAGACGGACTGTCAAGACACTTGAACGGGATGTAGGTTGCAAGTTTGAGTTCCTGAGCCCGCCTAGTATTGAAGAGGTCTTGGCAGCATCTGCTGAACATGTAGCTGCCACACTTCGAGGGGTCCACCCACAGTCTATTGAATACTTCCTTCCTTCAGCAGAGAAATTGGCTAGTGAGCTCGGCAGTAATGCCCTGGCTGCTGCATTGGCACAAATGAGTGGCTTCAGTCAACCACCATCATCACGTTCTCTAATCAGTCATGAGCAGGTAAGGGAAATTTTGACTTTTCTAAATGTGCAAGTCCTACCTTTTCTGGAAATCACATGAAACTCCCTTGACCATTTGCAAAAGGGGCCATCTTAATTTGAAGATTTTAAAATTAGTTGGGCCTTGATCAAAATCCTGTTTTTTTTTTTTAACGTGGGATTTCATTTCATTAGAAATTTTTTGATCAAAATGAACGGATTTGGCGTCATTTGGTCAGAATTTCCATATAATTAGATTCAATGAAATCCCGCGAAATCAATTGAATTGAATTGAAATGAAATCCCACGTAAAAAACATTTTGATCAGGGCCTTGGTGTACAGTGTACTTGCACCTTTATTATATATGTATATAAAGGTGAAGTTGGTCCAAACTAAAATTAAGTGGGCTTTCTTGTTTCTAGTGACACTTTTAGAATGTTAAATATAATTTAAATCTTTTATCAGAGCTACTGTTCTTTTCATTTTCCGACATCAATCGCACTACTGATAGAGACATATAGTGTCTTTAAAGACCTAAACTAATGAGTACCTAGTTTTCTTGATTTCTCACAAGATGGACATCTTTTTGTTTATATATTAAATATAAATATATTTATAAATTCTGCATGATATTGCTCTGATAATTTAGTTTTGTTTATAAATGCTGACTCCAATTGCGAAGGATATATATCTTGTTGATGGATTTTTAACTAGTAGTTTTTCATGATACCAAAGTTGAGGAACCTTAATGGATAGATATTTAACCAACTCTAAAGCACTTTGTTGTCTTAATTTCTCACAAGATGGATATCTTTTTGGTAATATATTAAATATTTAGGGGCTCAGTTCCTTGAGTTTAGAGATTTTGCAAGATGTTCGTTTGATATATTAGTTTCATATTTTAATGCTTGAAACAATGCAGACTCGAATTTCAAAGGGTATGTATCTAGTGGTAGAATGTTAACTAGTAGCTTATCATGATAGCAAAGTTGAAGAAACCTCTTCCGTGTGCTGGCTCGTGTATTCTATCTGATTTTTGTTTAGGATATTTTATAACCAACCAATCTCATTTGTCAGGGATATGTGACTTTGCAATTCGTTAGAGAGCCAGGATACTCTAGAGGCTTCTTCTCTAGCAGAACTGTCATGGGCTTTCTTGCTGATGTCTATCCTGATGCTGCTGATGAAGTTGGAAAAATACACGTACTTGCTGATGAAGGGGTAATTGTTTTCTTTACTCAACAAATATAAGTTGATTTCACCAAATGATGTATCATGTACTTTTTAAGTTTGTATTACAACAATTTAATGCCTCTTTTCAGGTCCAGGGGGCAGTTTTTGATTTACCAGAGGAAATTGCAAGGGAGCTATTAAATAAGGAATTGCCACCTGGAAACACCATTTTCAAGATCACAAAGGTACTAATTTGTTTTATGTTTCTATAAAGAAGGTCAGTTTCTATGTGAGACAATAGACCAAGATCCTAAAAGCTTATTGTCATTTCCAAAAATTTTGTTGTATATTTTAATTCTGCTTTATCATGAATTTTAGTTTTGTAAGTCGTATCCCACAAAAGCTGTCTATGAGTAAAATGCAAGAAAGAATTTTGTGCCAACCAAAAGTCAATGAATAGCAGTTTTGAGTATATATTCCAACAATTCCATTGCCCAGTCATGGTTTACTGCAAAACAAGCAATACACTTCCGGTAGTAAAACAAGATCTTGCACTATGTATGGACTGAGTCTAGTTAATATACTACAATGTTCAAATCTCTTTCTTCCCTGCTCAGAGTTGGAACTACTTTATCCCCAACATTTTGTTGAATTAAAAATACCATGAAGATGTGATTTGTGTTTAGGACTCAGAGAGTATGTTCTATTGCAGTTTAACTCAACTTAGGTTTGATTAAATCAACTAAAATCAGTGAAACTTGACAAAGACGTCCGACTTGTTGAAATTTGTCTTTCTGCTGGTAGATTCTGCTCCGGATCAGCTGATTTGACTCAGCATCACCCAAATTATTTAAACATGTTAATAAGATGAAAGTGCATAGTGCAAGGAGTTGACTAAAATAACCATTAATAATAAACTGATTTGACTCGTCAAATTTTTAAGATTAACAGATAATGGAATTTCAAACAAAAATGGCAGAATTAATTATTTTAACCCCTCTATAAGGTGTTTTTAGTTGTCTTATTGTAGGTAGTTGCATTCTTAATTCGGCATTTTTTTTGTTATTTTTGCTGCTTGACAGTTGCCAGCATTGCAAGATGATGGCCCAGCAACGGATATGTATGGCAGGTTCTCAAGCCGGGATCGAGGTGCAAGATTTGGCAAGAGCAGCGGATCCAGCAGCTTTTGGAATGGGCGACGAGTCCGTGACTCACGAGGCAACGATGAAGAGTATGATGCTGGGGGCCGCAGCTTTAGGACTCGTGGCAATGACTGGTCGAAACCTTCTCGAGGTGCACGAGGTGGAAGTGGCGCCAATGATTGGTCAGGGGGCAGAAGATCTTTCCGTTCATCCTCTTCTGGTGGAAGAGATAGGTAATTTCAAAATTTTCTGGAATAATCTAAACTCAATAGTTTGTGTGAGGGCTTGCTTCTTTTACCTCATGAGATGAATTTACCTTAGATGCCATGCAAGATTCTCACTTCAAGTTCAATGTTACATATTTATCTTACTCATTTAAGTATACTCATGGTCATGGGGGACTATATCTGTTCGTGATTTAGTTTGTAAGTAGCAGAATATTCATAAAATGAATTAAAGACTCTTTATGCATGAAAAATATGGGTTTTTGCATTCTAACAAATTGCATCTATTTATCACACTTAGATAAAATTGGCATGATAGAAGTACCAAACATGCTATCAAATGTGAGATTGCTGCAGTGAAGTGAAATCTTTCAGAAATATTAGTCCACTTAGTTAATCTCGAATGAAATCAAATGGTAACATTCTTCTTGGAACTAATTAATACTTGGAACTCTGAATTTGTATCAGAAGTTTCGGAGGTGCTTGCTACAAGTGTGGTAGACCAGGGCACCGTGCATCAGATTGTCCAGGCAATTAAATTTTTGTGTCCAAAATGAGTCTCCATCTACGTCAAGATTACTTTTGGGCTCACCTGATATCTAACAAAGATTATTTCAGATGAAATCAAATAGAAAAACGAGGTGAAGAAGCTCATGGAAAGTTGTTCTCAGAGAGATTGAATAAGATTTAGATTGTCATATACAGAGGTGGCTAGAAAGAAGAACGTTGGCTTGAGACTTTTTAAGAGGAGGTTGATTAGGTTAACTATCTCAATTTTTTTTTGTTTCTTTTTTGGCTTTCCTTAACGGGTTTTGCTGGTACCTTTCATTTATTTTTTGCTCTTGCGTTTATAGATTTAAGGTAGAGTATATGTACTTTGGTTTATAAACTTATAAAAAAGATAAACATTCCTTCTGTTTCAAAGTGTGCCACTGCTATGCAGCATAGAGTTGTGCTAGGATGCTCATTTTGTAAGTTGTAGTGATAATTAATTAGTACTTCCTATGTTTAATTGGAAAAGGCGGGCAATTAGGGTTTAAGTTGATTTCTGAATCGATTTGTTTGTTTGATTCAATAATGGAGGCTTAGAATTTGCATTATAGCATGATATTAGAATCTTCTATATGGGAGTGAGGAGAAATATAGCCTTCAATGATAGTTTATGAGAGAATGTGTTGGGAGTTATCACTATGAGATGCTTGCGAGGTATCAAATCGATTGGTGGCGCTAATTTATTAATGAACTGTTGTGGGATGGTAAGAACTTATGATTGCAAATTTTAACGAAATGAATTACATAAAAATTGGACTAACTAGATAGCCCCTATCTAGTGTATCAAAAAAAAAAAAAAAAAAAGAATTCAATCGAACCGGCTAGAAGAGTGGAATTAGGCGGTATTATTTTTGCCTCCAAAGCTCTCCACTAGTACGAGTTTATGTAAATGGTGTATGGATGGGGACAATAATTTGTAATCATTCTGTGTAACGAGTTTATGGACTACGAAAATTGGCTTTGTCACTACTTCCATAGCTACTACCATCAGCGGAAATTGAAAAGCATACGGAGGGAAGGGGCTGACACATGCTTCGAAAGTATTATTTTTTTTAAGAAAATTATAGCGCTTTAATTCTTATTTACTCATGTATTTAGATAAAAATGGCAGGGGATTTCGTTCATTTTAGAGCTTCGTCCTGACTTTTCCAGACTCAATAAAAAATAGTTAATAATGCGGTCCTAGCTTCCTACGGTTCACAGAGATACAATATTTCCTAACTCTTTAAGTTAAAAAGATGAAATAAAAAAGAAAAAATGTGTTGACCGTTGTCATAAATAAACGAGCCAATTTTAAATGCTAACGGAAGGAAGTTTCCTATGTTTTTGTTAATTTAATTGAGAAAGGGATATATTGACAACCAAAGAAGATAATGGTGATAATGACTAATTAATTGTCAAAACAAAAATTATAGCTGTATTTTAAAAATAATTTGAGAGAAAATTGGGCATATATTAAATGACAGTAATTATAAGATCTATATTTTGAATCACTTGATTGATGATTAATTAATTTATAAATTATAACAAATTTAATACAATATATATTTTGCTGTAAAGGATGTACATAAAAATTTGTTCCTCGAGTTTATCGTTGTTTCATCAAATTGTTATGGCCGTTGAATAAATTTGTTGACCATATAATATGATATATCTCTTTAATAAAAATAATCACAAACATAAAATAAGTTACTCAACTCTGAGTCTCTGACGATGCAAACCCATCAGTAATTGTACGGAACTACCAGAGAAGGACATGTCGTTGTTGCATTAATGAAATCAATGAATTATTCAATTAGGGGATGCCAATTTCAAAACATAGATAATCTACACACGATAAAACCACACTATTGATCCGGACATGAATCGAAATTTTTTTATTTTATTGTAATCTACGGCCTCAGCTCAGTTTAATTGTTTAGGAAATTTTGTTATTATTAAACCTTATTTTGGAATTGAGATCAAATAATACAGGATTTATACTGAGTACTGACCGCTTAACAGATTTGAAAGAAAGTTATACATAAAGAAGTATTGACCGTTAGATCTCCAACCGACGCCCGGATCTCCATTTTCTTTTTCTTTTATTTCAATTTTTCTACAAGAGATGAGTCAAGTTAAATCCTTTCTATAATTGGCTGCAGCTTAAAAGCTAAGAGAGGGACCATGGGAGGGAAGCACAAGCTGTCACCACGTGACAGGCGACCAACCATCCGCAGGGTGTCCATTTTCATTTAGTAATAGAGAAGCTTGATTCATTAATGTATGTCATTAATTAAGCAAATACCGTGTTAAGATTAGGAAGGCCGACGGGATAAGGTCAATTATATTCCTTCTCTTCTCTGTTTGGCTCACCTGCTTCTAGAACTTTTGAGTCTTCTGCTCTGATTTCCTCATTACTTTGTACGACTTACCTTGCTATTTCATCATCGTTTTATTTATTGAACCTCCAGAAAGTTTGTATTTTCAATTCCAACCAAAATTATTTCTTTTTTTAACTCCATTTCTATAAGCAGGTAGTCTAAAATGGCTACTATTTTCCAAAAAATTAGAGCCAAAACAAATTGGAAAACCATTTTTTTTACCATAAGATGAGGATTTATATCCTAAAATTACATCCAATGGTGTATGACGTCATAAGATAATATGTCATGTTGAGTAATCTAAATTTTAAATAAATCTTGATACAAATGGAAATATCTAATATCATAGTCCAATTCGAGCCAATGTTTTTTTTTTCAAATATTATTTGTGAATTTAATTGTTATGTATTTCTTAAAATTATGTTGATGCACTTGTCTAGACTTTTTTTTTTTTTGTGTAAACAGGACATTAGTTGTCAAGTTACGTCATCTAGACTTGTCAAATCTAAATTCGTCCTTGAAAAATTGTATTAGATGTAGTTTTCTACATAATAATTTTTATTCAAAGGATCCTTATTATGTTTGAAAAAAAAAATTACCTTTAAAACAGACAATGCTCTGGACACATTATTACTGGAAAAAAAAAAGCAAGTTAGTGCATGCACTTAATAGGGTTAGAGTTGAACCTCATTCCATATGATAAGCATTTTGCAATTTTTGTTGCCCGGCAAAATTAATTTAGTTTTCGATAATTCAGCATGGTTTTGTAAGTAATTTAACGACCTTGAATGCGGAATTAAAACCAAGATCAAATGTTACCTCCAGCCATTGCTTTCAATTGTGAATGATAGAATAAAATTCTTGCACATAACGATACCGAGAAGAGCACTACAGAACCGAATTGCTTCCCTTGACTTGATGGTGAACTCCGGGATATCGGTCCTGACCTTGTCTCTCTTCTTCCCTCTCTATTCCTCTCAAGAATGGTGCCTTTATTTGAGAAAAAGAGAAATACTCCAGATGCTATCCATCAGAACAAGAGGAGTATATAAAAGGATCATCAATCACTTATTAGATGCAAATCCAGGGTCCATAATTAATGCTGAGATCATAATCTAAAGGGTGCAAATAGGTTCATAGTATCTAGTCAATTAATTAAACTATTAGTTTAATTAATTTTGCCGACTCAACTAAATTCGTCTGAATCGTTTAAAAAACGATCTCCACAGAAAAATGTAAAACATAAATATCGTACAAAAAACCAAACGCAACTTAATTTAATAATAAACTAATGCATCTTGGTCCATGGTCATTTGATTTATAACACAACCATAAAGCATCTAACTATGGTCCGATTATTAAAAATGAAAACTAACCCTGTACTTCCAATTACGCACAATTTTATATTACAGGTTTTACAAATTGTTCTGAGCTGACGTTTATTACCGAGAATTATATTTATTACTTATGTACATAAATTCAATATATATGATAAAGAATACCAATCGACTTATACATCTCTACTATAAATAATTATTAACTCAAGTGCAAAGAATTTATCCTATACTGAACGAATAATATAGTAACTAAATTCAACTTAATCATTATTTTGAAATATCAACAAAAGAGAACTACAGTTTCAAATAACAACTTTAGAGAGGGCTAAAACATAATTACGAAATTGACAGGCCCACGATCGCACTATGTTTGAAAACTAAAATGCCAACCGAAACCAGAATCCAGATGCACGCAACACAACCTCCCAAAAAATCCAGATTAATTACAACGAATCCCTACGTAATCCAAATTACTATACTATTATCATAAAATTCATCCCGTACCGTACCTACGCAAATCTCAAAAATCAACATAAAGAAAAAGCGAAACTAAATAAAATCAAAACTCAAAAATACAAGACAAATCGATCGATCCAGCCACCCACCGGGTCGCTTCCGGTTCCGTTCCCTACGCTGACCGACCGACCACTAATACTGTTCTTCGAATCGTTCACACTTGGCCGCCTCAATCAACCAATCCCCATTTCATTTCTCTCTTCAATTTCTCGCTTCAATCTCGCTTCTTTCTTTCACTTCTCCTCCTCCAGTGTCGAAGAATTTTCGACTTCATTAGGAGGAGAGAGAGAGAGAGAGAGACAGAGAGAGAGAGAGAGGGATAGAGAAATAGAAATCGAAATTAGATCTGAGGGGATGGCGGCGGTGTGGTACATCGCGGTGGCCTTCCCTTGCTCCGTCGGCGCCATCGTTCTCGCCGTGCTTCACATCTATCGCCACCTTTTGAACTACACCGAGCCTGTATACCAACGATTCATTGTTCGTATGATCTTCATGGTCCCGGTACGCTTACCTCCTTTCCTTTTTTTTTTTTTTGGTTTTAAATTAATGGGAAGTAGATTCTAACTGAATGAACTGACTGAAATTGATGTAGTGTATTTGTTTCTTTTTAAGGAATTGTGTTGGATATTAACTGTTTCCAGTTCCAGAGATTTGAATTGAATTTCTGTTTTACTTTCCTTTTGGAGCAGGTTTATGCAGTGATGTCGTTTCTGGCTCTGGTTTTACCAGAGAAGTCAATTTACTTCGATTCAATTCGAGAAGTGTGAGTTCCATTCATTGCTTAAAATTTTATCTGACTTAATGATTAATTAGTTGGTTTATAGAGATAGATTTGTTTTTTCCGGATAGGGTAACTAAATAAAATATCCTTTTTTTTTTGTCTTTGTTGTTATAATTCTTGTTGTTTCTTGTCTTTGGGCTTCTATAGATATATAATGTACATTTGCTTGCTTGTTTGTTTTTATCAGATATGATGCTTGGGTCATTTATAATTTCCTTTCATTGTGCCTGGCATGGGTTGGTGGGCCTGGCGCAGTTGTATCAAACTTGACGGGTCGGGTTCTCCAGCCATCTTGGTTTCTTATGACATGCTGTTTTCCTGCCATTCCTCTTGATGGGTGAGTTGCGTGATAATAAGCTTATTTTTGACAATTTATCAGTGTACTGGTGCAAATCACCACCACTCTTGCCCTATTTAGCTTATATCCTTGTAAAATTTATAAATTGGATGCTTTCCCAACCAAAACAAAAATAAGTGGCACAGCACAGGTGGTAACAAAATTACAATGAACAAATGGAAAGCAGTTGTTGTCACATGATTGGTACAGTAACTTTGTTGTTAACCTTGCCTTTGCAATTGATATCTGGTATACTAGAGTCCATTTATGTTGTTTGCTTATGAGAGATAAGCAACTTCCTTAACTACAATGCTGAGCAAAAGTGTGATTTGTAGAGGTTCTTAATTTATTTTAGCGAGGTTTGGTTATAAGACACCCAGATATTAAAAGGAATACCCCTTCGGACAAAAATATTAACACTGAAACATTGAACAGGCGTTTCATAAGAAGGTGCAAACAAGGTGCACTCCAGTTTGTAATTCTCAAGCCAATTCTTGTTGTGATCACCTTCATACTCTATGCAAAGGGAAAATACGCCGATGGTAACTTCAGTGTGGACCAGGCGTATCTGTATATCACCATCATCTACACTGTCTCATACTCGGTTGCACTGTATGCCTTGGCACTTTTCTACGTGGCTTGCCGTGATCTCCTGCGGCCGTTCAACCCTGTACCAAAGTTTGTCATGATTAAATCTGTTGTTTTTCTGACATATTGGCAGGTATGTACTTTCAAACTGTTATTATGTGAAGTTACAAATTGTGCCTTAATTCCCCATCAATTGTGTAAAAGTGCAATATAATGCAGTATTAACTATCGAACAAGTTCAAACTCAATAGAGCTCAATTAGGCCTTGATTTTATGTACTTTTTTCGAAATTGATAAACCACCAGTTACTTTCAAATTTTTTACCAATCACCAAAATCTAGAGTCAAAACCAATGAATGGTAAACAAAAGTTAGTATAGTGGATTACTAGCCATTGTTTCTTTAGGGTAGTAAAACTAGTGCAGTTTATGCTCACCAAGATGGTACACAAGCTTAACATGAAAATCATTGATTAGCTTCAAATGCTGAATCTGAAATGTTGATAATTTTTTACTTCACAAGCGATGCCTTCATGCTCCTGATTTGTGACTTTGACGTTCATTTTTATTTGAGATCAAGAGATTAAAATTTTTGATTCAAAATGAACTTTTCGAATTGTATGAAACACAATAAAAGAAGAAGTTTACAAATTTAAAATGTAAACAAATAACTCGTATAGTCGACCAAGATCAGCGGTTCAAATTTGTGTTTGTGTTTGAACCCAGTCTGATCGTTCTATAGTAAGTAAAGCTCATGAACACATGTAGTGAGCTTAAGCTCACCTCAGCTTTACTCATCCGGTGGTTAAGCTGGTATTCATGGGCAGACACAGTAGTTGTAATGAATTCCGTGCTCCATATGTATTTTTTCAAGAAAGTTTATATTTGACCCCCATGAAATATGTTAAATTGTTCCATTATTACTTTCCATGGTTACAATCGATTATCATTATATTAACATCAGTATCAATCAGCATCTGATATGGTGTTTGATTTCCATCTAAATTTCCTGGCTCTGTGCATACTGGCATCACTACCTTACCAGCATGTGTATGCTTTCTCAGTCTATACTATAACCAAGTCACCTGCTAAAACAGCACAAATATATGTTCTTGTGATCCTTGCTGCAAAACTGAACATCATATTGCTGTTTCAAGCAGCCAAAAATTACATGGTTTTGAAGCACTAGATAAGTCAGTAAAATAGAAAAGGAAACAAAAAGAATTGATATATTGATACTAATTCTTGAACTATGACCTTAGTGGCTAAGTTTTTACTGTTCTGATACTCATATTGGCATGTAGGTGCTAGTTCAGACTTCATAGGTACATAGAGTGCACCAAAACAGTAATAAAACTTGATACTTCAAAACATGCCATAATTTATAACAAAATTATGTCCTTTGGCAGGGTGTGCTGGTGTTCCTGGCAGCCAAGTCTAAACTGATAAAGACTGCTGATGAGGCAGCTGATCTACAAAACCTTGTGTTGTGCATTGAGATGCTTGTTGCAGCAGTGGGCCTAGTAATCGCCTTCCCATACAAGGAGTATGCTGGTGCTAACATTGGCCATTCAGGTGGCTTTAGTGGAAACCTCGCTCATGCGCTCAAATTCAATGATTTCTACCATGACACTGTTCATCAGGTTATTTTTTTCATTTTTTGGGAAAGTTGAGATGCTTTTATCTACAATAATATTAAACCATTTTTGTGAGGGCACCTAGCTTAGACCCAAAAGCCGAAACATATAATTAAATGCACTTTGTTTAGTACCAGCATAGTCTAGTTGGGTAACATCTGTTGTGTTCCAATGAAGCATGTAGAGCTGCAAGGGCAGTGCTGAAGCAGCAAGGGGGTTTGAAAACTAGATCTTTTTTTATGCTGTTATCAACATCTCAACATGGCAAAACCACAGATGCAATGGAGAAAAACTTAAATGAACTTTATTTCATGGCCCTGATTCAGTTCATCTGCAAAACCACTATCTCATAATTAAAGTAAGAGGGAGGGATCACCATTTAGAGGCATGATCAACATGGTTCACCTGATATGCCTGTAGAAAATGATGAGATTTGGTTTAATATTAGATCATTTTTGAATTTTCAATAGCCTGAAATTAGCTTTGCTTAATTCATCACCAAATGACTCTCAATTGCATGAAAATTGTTCTTTAGGCTATCTACAGGTTCACCAATATATCTATAAATTTACTTGTTAAATTTGTACAACCTTATTTGAGTTGTTGAGAACCATTGGCTTGAAGAGGATTAACATAAAAAAGGTTCTCCAGCCTGGTCCATTCTGATACTAACTGACATAGCAATAATCAACTTAAAACAAAATAGAAGCTTCAAGGCTAATCCTATGCCACTTCGAATCAACTTAACAAAGAAGGATCTTTCTTTCAATATAGACTAGATTTTAGCAACCAAAATAACAATGTTTTGACAATTAGATGTGAATCTTTTCTAATCCTTTACTTTATGCCACTACCCTCATCACAGTTTGCACCCACATATCATGACTATGTCCTATACAACAATGGCACTGACAATGGGGCAGCGAATGATGTTACCAAATATCGATCCCGCACATTTGTGCCAACGGGGCCTGAGATGGACAATGCACGAAAGAACAAGCCTGATCTACTTGATGAAATACAACTCTCTAGCGTACCCAAATCAGGTACAGACCTGACTGGTCCATCAAATACGGCGCCAAATCAGGTTGACCTCGAGGCCATCAAATCATCTTTGTTGAAAGAGAGCGCTGCAAATGCATCTCGGCCTTATGATCTGTCAGTTTTGGTGGATACTGATTTGTCAAATAATTACCCAGCTGAGGTGCCAGCTGTGGTGGTTGATTCGAGTAAACACTGACATTGGTATGTATTTCCATATGATCTTAGGTGTATTTTGGATGTCACTGAAAAATATATGTTGTATTTCACCCGATACATTGCAAAAATGTGTCATTTTTTGTTTGTTATGTAGTCTAATTCTCTGTTGGGTGCTCATTCTTGTACAGTAACTAGTCTTATAACAGTTGCAATAGCACGGGGCAAAATTGTAGACATTTTATTGAGGAGCTTGAGAAATTTTCAGTGGCCTCGTAAAGAAAGTTCCTTGTTAAAAAATAAAAATTCATGGATTAATTCTGCAGCTGAGCAGTGCAACACAGGAGAAATGCCGGCATATTCTTGGAAGTATCCAACATTGGCGGTGCAAGGACATAAGAGGTATGGTGGTGTTTATCAGATCTAGTGTTGGGTCATCTTGAATTTAATACGATTTTTAAAAGTTGCTCTGGCAAAGGACACCATTCATGGAGTTTGGAAACCTTATGCATGAATCAAGATGAGTATATGCGAACAAAGACGGCTAAGAGCTGACTATGCTCCTTTTCTGTTAGCTTATTGCATATATGTTTATTCTTATTTTTTTTGAAAAATTGTAAATAATTCTTTTATGTAATTTTATATTCCCATTGCCTTCCAACTTTAGGAGAGAGAGAGAAAGAGAGACGACGAACACAGGGTATCTTGGACTCGAACGAATTAGCTATATATTCTAACTACATAGAGAAATGTAAGAAAGAAAAAAGAACACGAAAAAGTCGCCAAAATAATCTAATTTGTACAAGCCATTTTAACCTCGTTTATCATATTCTCCGTTGGCTGCACACCTGCCGCCTTCATTCTATACAAAACTTTAACAGCCTCTTCAAACAACCCATGGCGTGTATAACTTACAAGCATTGCATTCCAACACACCGTGTCAGGTCTCTCGATCGCCTCAAATGATCTCATTGCCTCAGTCAAGAGCCCTTGATTTGAATACATGTGAACCAAACTTGCAACCACAAATGGTTCGGAGACCAAACCATGCTTGATTGCATCAGCATGGATTTGTTTCCCGGGCAAGCCATGGTTTCCAACTTTTGCAGATGCTGTCAGTGCACTAGAGAAAGACTTACGGTCTCTTCTCTTCCCTGACAGAGCCATTTGTATAAATAAAAGAATGGCCTCTTCAAACCGGCCATCTTGGTTACAGCTGGTGATGGCGCCAGACCAAGCAGAAAGCCCAATTGTTTCCAAGTGAAACCTCTTCATTTTATCAAACACTTGGAGTGCGATGTCAAGGCAGTCAACCCTGCAATAAAATTGAACCAAGGCACTTCCTAGATTGCTGGCAAGTGCCTCAGGTAACCCTACTTGCTTGATCATTAGTGCATGGATTTGTAAACCAAACCCTAAATTCCCTGATCGAGCACAAGATCTGAGAGCAGAAACAATCGCATGCAGAAGGTACTTACCTTCATTCGGCTGGCTGAGCATTTTAGCAAACAGCTTCAGTGCTTTATAGTGGCTATCCGGCAACTCAGAATATGCTGATATAAGTATAGCCCAAGAAAGAGAATCCTTCACTGGCATTTCATCGAACAGCTTCTCTGCATTCTCAATATCACCACATGCAGCATACATGAGCATCAAACGATTCACTAGGAGAAGAGGCAATGGGTCGGCATGAGAACTAAGTATATGAGCATGCACAATAGCAGCTTGCGTGGCATCCCTCGCATCGGTGCACTCTTTAATTAGAGAGAGATACAGTTCTTCATCAAGTGGCAACTTTAATGCATCCATTAGCCTTAAAACATCACTTGGTAAATTATTGGAACTATTAGAAGAAGAAGAAGAAACGGTTGCTTCAGTACTATCATCTGAATTTTCTAGTCTAGAATGCTCGTTCGGGCGACGAAGTGGAACTGGGGCTGAGAATTTTTGTTTGGATTTAAGGTCAGATGGTTTACTTTGGAGGGTAACACTCAAAGCTCTTGGAATTTTGCTTTGTGATTTATTAGAGAGGGTTGAGGAAGTAGGAGTAAATAAACGAAACTGTCGACTAACTGTTACTGTCTCTGCCATTCGCTGGTGCTCTGAGAAGAAATGAGGTTACCCTGTCAAATGTCAAGTCTGGTTCCGTCTCTTTCGGTAAGGTTGAAGCCTTGAAGGGAAATAGTGTTGATGGGTTGGGCTTTAGTACTGTCATTTTTGTATATTGGGCCTTTTTTATTTAATTAGGCCCAATTATTTTTTTTTATTTTAACTTTTATTTTTCTTGATACGGGTCAATTAAATGATCCATTTAGAACTAACATCATTTTTTAACCATTTTTAATCTATTTTTTTGTTGGTAGCAGTTGCCGAGTCGTTTAAAAGAAAAAAAATAAAACAGTCAACCTTGTTAGAAAAAAATTATCTTTGATCACGAGGATAAGCTTATAAAGGCCAGAAAGAGATAGGAAAAAGCAATTCACACAAAAGGGACTCACAAAATCACGTGAAAAAAGGCTCAAATAAAATATAGCTTGCAGTAAGAAACATTATTCGAGACATCTTTAATATTCATAAAAAAGACTAAATTAATTAATTACATTTACAATACATGGAATTAAATACATCCACACAGAGCATGACATCTAAAATTAACTAACTACATTAATATTACATCCACTGAATACACAATTTTCATATTTTTTCTGAGTGTACACACTTGCATGCTAACCTAACCTCATAGTTTGACTTGTGCCAAGTACCTTCTTTTTACTTCCTATTTTGGTGGAAGGAGACGTGCCAACGGTGCTTTTCTGCCACTGACTCGCTGAGTAGTTTGTTCAGATCCAGTGCAATCCCTGTTGAGGGACGGACTTGCCTTAATTGTGACTGCACACTGGATTTCAGGGTAAAGTGGAACTTGACGCACACCGGATTTGACGGCATATTGTAACGAGATGCACGCCTGATTTCACGCACACTGGGAGCTTAAAACCAACTGCCATCGGAATTTATCGACGCATTCCTTCTAGCAGAGGGGGCGACAGAGCAGGGCTTATATTAGTTTTAGGAGCATCCTTTCGTCCATTTAATCTTGCGTCTTCAGCATCAAAATTGAGACGATGTGCACCACCTTTTTAGCCCCATATTCACCCTTTGAGGTACGGCGCGATCTGTTTTAACAAAAAAATAAAAATAATAAATAAATAAAAAATAAAAAGTGGGGACGTCATTATTCGTTTGTCTAAGTTTAACAACTTCTGCAACATTCGAGATGTAACAGAAAGCTTCACATCAAATTACTAATGATTAAACCTAAAGTGATTACCAAACCTTACATTCTGCAAGAAGGATAAAATTATTCAAGGCTTTTTAGTTTTAACACAGAAAAGATAGTTAAAAATTGATAAAGTAACAGTAGATTAAATGAAGAAAAATGATTAAACATTTAAACTGCATAATATTTACTTATTTTGTCTTAAAATGAAAAAAAAAAGTGGTTTCGGGCTCAATTTGGGACAGTGTTATTAAATTATATTTCTCTTCTTATTTATTTTATTCCAATTAAATTATTTGGAAAATAAATTGACAGTCATAACATTTGCATATCGATATCTAATTATTTAAAATCTCACACAATATCTGCGGATTTAAGTAATAATATATAATTAGTCTATTAGCATTTAATTCTTTAAAATCGCACGCAATATTTGCGAAAATACGCTAAGATATCACTTAGTATCCATATCAAAATAATAGAAAAAAAATAATTTTCAAGCAAAAGATTTTTAAAAAATAACACAAAATAATTTGTTAGGGAAAAGTCACACTAACAGCACAAAACAATTTTTGAAGGAAGAGATTAAAAAAAAAATCACACTAAAATAATTTATTAGGGAAAAAAAATACCTATTTGATTGTCTTGAACTTGCTCTCACCAACCTCAACCCCTCCCTTCATAAAAAACGAATTAACCAAAACTTCTATAACTCGTAGAACCGATAGGATTAATATCATGCTGATTGATCTCACCCTCTGAAGTGTAATTTTTTCTTTTTCCTACGCCTCCCTTTCTCTTCTCTCCCGCTGTATTTTTCTCCCTATTCTTTTTTCATCTTTTGCTCAGTCTATGTATTGTTCTCTAATGGAACTCTTCAATAATAATAGATTGTGCGACAACTGAGCGAGAGTGGAATAGATAGATTATTTTTTTTGATACAAACCCACAACAGCTTCATCCTATAAATAGGAAAATAGATTCAATCACAACCATTCAATGACGGATGACGTGTTGTGAATGATTTACATTTTATGAGTTTTAAATACCACAAACCACTCTCTAGCTAATAGATTTGTGCTCGTGGTTTTAAGAGTTGATGGTTTTATGGCAAATTTACTGCGACGTTATTTGTCCGGAGTATATTGCGTTATAACCCACTCATAATAAAGTTATTCCAATTTGCCGTTTCAGGAAGTTACTAATCACATTCTATTGTATTTTGTTAAAAAGAATTAATATTTTTATTTGGTTCATGAATTATAGTTTTACAGGGAAAAAAATCTACTCTCACATTAGATGTCACATGTTAATGGCAGAAGGAAACAATCAATGTATTAAATTGTTTCTATGTAGACTATATATTCGATAAAGGGATAAAGTTAAGAGATAAAGATAATAAATCTCATCCCATGGAAAGATTGTGAATTTGTGACAACTGACAAGAGTTATCATTTTATCCCTTCACTATAAAAATCACCAGTAATTAATATATATGATTTATTTCATTTTCATACCCAAAAAGAATGTAATTGTTATATTTAGCTTATATATGCATCACGGTTTCGTAGTAAAATACACTCTATCAATTTTTAAAAGTTATAAATATTTCAAAACATGGTAGATTTTTCCGCCTTATAGTTTATAATTATTTTATAATACTAACCATTACAACTTATTTGCTGCTTTGGGAAGCAAATGAATAAATAAATAAACTACTTGCCCTATACATTAAATAAATAAATAAACTGCTTTAGGAAACGCGCCCAGGCTAATCAATTTGGGAAAAAAATTATTGTTATACTTCAATAAAAATAATTTGTTATAAGAATTAGAAATAAAAATAATTTGATGAGATGAATATATTTTAATAAACAAAAAGCGTATCTGAGTGCAGCGTTTGTTTCTTCGTGTTCTATTCATAATTGATCATAACACTCTAATTCCAAAATTCATAACATGGTCAACCAGAGTGCGTACTCTGTTAAAATAACCTTTTATTTGAAGATTTACCATCTACATTACTGATTAAATCAAATTTAAAAAAATCAATAATCTATAATTTGATATATCTTTGGTTAGGAGTTAGATACATTTTTTCATGGCTTTTTTAAGGTGTAGAGACATGGATAAATATATCGTACCATATCGTACGATATAAATCGGATTGAACACGTTTAATTGATCCTGTATTAATTTAAATTTCAAATAAAATTATTTTAACGAGATGGAAATTTCGTCCAGTAATACAGATTCGGCGAGACCTCTTAGCCTTGAATATATAATCCATATTAAACTAAAGCTTAAAAAAATGTAACATTTGGTCTACTCGAAAGTTGAAACAAACCGAGTTTCTGGATTCACCAATTTATCGCCAGTGTTCTTCATTCGTGCATCTGCACTTTAAGACTTCTTAAAAAAAATTCACCGTTTCTTTATTATTATTATTCTTACATTTTCTTGTCCAATTCTAAATAGCATAATTTGCATTAATAAATATTTTGAAACGTTAATGATATACATGAATTAATAATTAATAAATAGCTATTCGGCATAGTCTGTCATAGTTTTATTTCAATAATAAAAAATTAAAATTAAGTTAGGAGTTAGGAGTTAGGACTATTTGCAACACCTAAATTAAATCCTGACTTTGCTAAATGCTGAGTAACGACGGGTGCTGCACTGCTGCTTTCTGCACGCGTTAAAATTGCAAAGCACGCTAAAATTTTATAAATTACTGAAATACCCTCTTAGGAATTGAAGCGTGCATACCCTCTTAGAACATCACGTACTAGAAATGCCCTCGCAGGAGAAGATTGAGATGAAATAAAGAGAGACGTTTTCGAATCCAGGGAGAGTGGGGAATTACTCGAAGAGAGGCAGAATTGCTTTAAGCGGCTAAGCGCGCTTTGGCTTCATAGTATAAGAGAGGCGAGGGTATTTTCGTTATTTAGTAACATTTTAGCGTGTTTTGCTAAATTGAAGCGTACGGAAAGCAACGCCCAGTAACGACGATCCAAGCTAGTTCACAAACTCACAACTAATTACAACTCCTAGAATCCAGCGTGCATCCTTACGAGTTCAGAGTAGGGGCGCCTTTGTCTGGTGGGTCTCGACTCTCGACTCTCACGTAATCTCAGCTTTCGGATAAACGAATGGGCTGGGTTTGTATCCTGTGCTGAAAGTTGGTCCTATTTCATCATATCATCTGTACTAGGCCTGCGTTGCGCTTACTGGGTCGAATGTCAGGTCTTTATATTTTCGTCATAAACCCTATGCTTTGGCGATATTGAGCTCACAACATATATTTATGATGGATACAAACTTTAAATCGGGTCTGAATCAGTTCATATCTCTTTGTTTATAATTTTAAATGGGAATTGCTTTCTATCATTCCATAAATTCCATCATCCCTATCATCCCAGGTCTTCATTAACTCCTCATCCCCCTTTTCTTTCTTGGAATGCAATTTATGCAAATAAACCTCATCCCTCTTTCCTTTTTTCGGAATGTAATTAATCATCTCTTTCCTTCCAGAGATGTTTTTTTTTCAGGTGAAAAAATTTTTCAGCATCCAGATGCCAACTAGAACAGTTAGTCCGCCAACTAGAACAATTATTTGCAAAAAAAATATTCTAGTTGTTCTGAAAAATAAATAATCGTGCTGGAAAAAATACTAATTGTTCTATCTGGTAAAGTAATTGTTCTAGTTGGTAAACTAATTGTTCTAGTTGTTCTGAAAAAAAATATTGTGCTAAAAAAATGCTAATTGTTCTAGTTTTTCTGGAAAAAAAATAATCGTGTTGAAAAAAATGTTAATTGTTCTATTTGGTAAAGTAATTGTTCTAGTTGTTCTGGAAAAAAAAAAATAATTGTGCTGGAAAAAAAATACTAATTGTTCTAGTTGGTAAGCTAGCTGTTTTAGTTGTTCTGGAAAAAAAAAATAATTGTGCTGGAAAAAAAAATGCTAATTTTTCTAGTTGTTTTGGAAAAAAATATTTATGACAGTTATTAATGAAACTGAGTGGAAGGGGGAGGGGGAGTAGGAGGGAGCGTAACAGAAAGGAGGGGGGATGATCTCAAGGGATGATGAGAAAATATTTCGAAAATAGAAAGCAGTTATTAATGCATTTCTAAAAATGGAAAACATATCTTAGGAATGATAGGGATGATGAATTTTGGGAATGATGGTTATCAGCCCCGAATTTTAAATGAATGAACGATCTGAATTTATGTCCAATTATAAAACTTAATCCATACCACAATTTATCATTTTTTTTTTTTTTGAAACAAACAGATTCCCAAGCATGGAATCCTAGAGAAAATTACTAAAAGAGAGAGTTATTACAACCAACAAGGAACCGAGGCCAACACCACAAAATAAAGTGTCAAAGCCACAACAAATACCTAACCAACAGTATAAGCTTATCATATATTTAAAAATCAAGGGTTTTTGCTGGGTAGAAAAAGGGACGTGGGTAATAAGCCTGCCTCAAATATTGATCCACAGACCCCGCTTGTCAGCAGCATCTTTCCCCAAAAATATTTGATTTTTTTTTCTTTGAAATAAAAAAAACATAGTTTCCTTGTTGTTCCTTCATACTAACAAATTTGCACAAACACAAAACGGTATGATATAACTAAGCAACAATATAGGAACGCCCAATGGTATATATCTAGGAGATTACAGAAACGATCTGAATCAACTACAACGATTTTTAGGCTAAGCAAAACATAAAAAATAATCGATATAGCACATTTACTTCATAATCTAACCCAACCAGTCATCAAAAAAATTGTTGTAGACACTAAGCAACAACAAATAATGTAGAGAAAAAGAATATTAAAAAGGAAACAAATGACCGAAAATGTAGTATTTATTTATTCCATATTAATAGCTTGGTGGCCTCTTTGCGAGGCCATTACTAATTGAAATCTTTTCAAAATTTTAAGGTTAAGCTTGGGATATCCGAAAGCGTCTCCCAGTTTTTCTTTTTCTTATCAAAAAATGAGGTGGCAATAATTGAAGCTATAATACAACTAACATCAAGGGCATAAAACTTGGATGCTATTGCATAGAAAAAGAAGAACAATCGGAGGCTCAGTAGAAAAAACTTGGATGCAATCTTATTGGATCTGTTGAAAGTAAAAAAGCACAATAATGGAGTATGCTTACTCAGACAATAGGACTGGGGGTGGATGCTTCAAACTTGGAACTTCGTTTTCTGAAAAATTGGGACACTTCGGTTTTCGTCTTTCACAATTAAGGGGCCAAGTTCAGAGCTGGTGTATTAGCTCAGAGCTGGTGTATCAGATATAGATAAAACGCATTAAGGGGCCCAGTTCATATATATTTAATAAATTCTTATAAAAAGAGTAAAAGTTTGTTTCAAAATAATCTGCAGAGACTGAATTAATGTGAAGTAGCACGCTCCATAAAATGTACTAGTTAACAACTTCTACTCATATACCAAGCGATATCAAGATTGATTGGAATGATTAAGCTATTGACTGGACTCTACCTTAAGAATTGGATGATTCAGACTTCAGACTCATATCACAGCAAAGTTGCTACTTTACTCAATTCCATTCATACTCCAACTAAAATCAATCTCACACGAGTATCGTATATGATTTAAAACTAGGGGTAATATGCACAATCAATGTAAGTTGTCTGCTGGTTAAAGTCTCCGCTTGAATGCATTTAGATAGAAGCTATTCTAAGGCAAATGATGGGATGTGTAAACAGTGATACTACATTATCAGAACATATGGAACGTTAAAACACCTGCATATCAACTTAGTAAAATTCTGGTACCTTTGTTCGGCCTGAAGACACATCTTTCTTCATTCAATCAACTGTCAATAAAATAAATAAAAGTGTCATTAAATTGTCTTGTCTATATATGCAATAAATAAAAATTAAAAGCAAAAGGAAGAGAAAGAACAAACAAAAAATATGTAGACCTTTACGTTCAAGATGCAGTTTTCTGACTGTTTATTCTGTTGATATCACCACCTATAAAACTCCAAATATTTCAACACGATGTCCATCTAATGGTAGCCAATTTTATATTGCATATACTCCTTTTGCTTGCAATCTGAACTCGATAAATGCCGTTAAGTTCTAACATTTTGCTTTTCAGTTCAGTGTTTCATTTTAGATTGGATAAGGAAGGGTAGAATAATGAATTTTTTTCTTAAAAAATAAAAACAAAAACAGCACGGTTGCAGAGAATTGAGAACGACAAAATTTGATTTTTAATTATAAACAAATGGTCCCACACAACATACATATTATTGCTCAAAATTACTACAACCATTTTCCTGAACAAAGACAGCTAATTAGCTCTAATTAGTCGCTACCAACATCAACCTGCAATCTATGCATCAGAATGTACACTATCTCTATCATCATCGATTCCCTTCAAACCTGAAACTGAGCTTGCATCTGAATCTGAGGTGACAGCACCGGTAGCTTCATCATCTGTCCCAAATATCCTCCCCAAAGACATTGGGTTATAAGTTGAACTTGCTTTTCTGAGCTCTTGTATGGTTTTAATGGCTGCTATGGTGCTCTTAAGCACCTCATTGGCCTCTGGGATCAGAGATGCAGCAGCCTCTGCGACAGAAGGGCCGGGTTTGTCTTTTTTTGTCTTGGGGTTATCAGGCGTGGCAGGGTTCAGGTTTGGTTCGATGACTTCAGGTTGCACAGGGAAGAGAAGCTCAAGATTCTCTTCACATTCACGAACTAGACGCGTCAGGGGCTCAGTGGTGAAGAACGGCTGAAGCAGAGCACGGCGGGTGAAAGGGAGGCTTAAAAGACGACCTGTCCTTTTATCATACTTCTTCAGAATTTTAATGAGAGCTGCAATAAAGATTAGAGAGATGTCGAATAAAGATTTACATTCCTTCTAAAAAGTTAAATCCACTTGTGTTGATTAATATGAGATTGAGGCAAGGCAACAAATCTAATAATTTGTCCCTTTTTTTTATTATCTTCCTGGAGGTCAGAGCATACATTGGATAGTGTTTGTTTTACTTACTACTTTTTAAGTCTCTCTTGATGAAATGGTCTTTATATAAGTTGCACAGAGTGAGTTAATCCTGTTGCTGTCACCCAGATTCTACTTGTGATCCAAATTCTATGAGAATATAACATGCAATTATGTATCAAACCATGATTTCAAAGTATTTAATAAATTTATCCTGATCAACTTTAGTACAGAATTCACATTCTTTTCTTACTGAGGATTTCCCTGATGAGATGAGACAGACACCATTTTAAAACTTCAGGTAAATCTCGATGATACTTAGACCAAAAATTAGCAACCTGGTTATCTTTCTTCTAATTTGATGTTTATTTCCAACTGTTAAAATCTGTAGTAAGTTACGCATGGTCCTCATATGCAGGAGTCTGGTACCAAGCAACCTATTTCTCAATAAAAATGCAAAAGTTACCGGCAAAATTGATAGAGCTATAATTCTTCAAAAGCACCATCTCTCCATGCATGGTAACGAACGCTCGGCGTATCTCGTACATCTCTTCATTGAACTCCCTATCAGATTTCCTGGGTTCTCTATTTCTTCTAGCCAGCACTCTGTCAATTCCATCCTTGAGCTCCTAAGCCAACACCGTAAATCAAAATCCAATTCGAAAGTACATAATCTGGATAATGATAAAATGTCTCTGATTTGTATTATAATTTTAACTACTCTTTGATTTTCTTTTGTCTAAATTAGCAATAAAGCACAATCCGGATATACTGGAGAAGCAATTAGTAAAAGAAATATGTTGCTGCACCAGCACCACCATGTAAACCAAACAAAGATTCCACATAATTCCTCAATATATTGCAAGAGAGGTATTGCCTTGTCGTCTCCAAAATGCAGAAACTCGAAGAATTCTCGAGTCAAGTAGTCAACCTTTTCTTCAATTTCACAGAACAACTAGGCTAGTTGTGCACGCACAACTAAATAATAAAAAAATTTCGAACACAAAGATTACCTTCTTCTCCAGTAGCAAACGAGACAATCATAGAATCAAATTCAAAAGTTATAATTGAAAAAAAAAAAAAAAAAATATCAACAAGGGAACCACATTTGGGAAAACCAAACCTGAAGCCGGATAACGAAATCCTCCTCCTTATCAACATAGAAATCGTTCAATTTCTCGAGCTCGTCCTCCAAAATCCCGACGAACCACTCGTCGGAGCCGATCGGCGGCTGCTGGTTCCCGGTCAATTCGGGCGGGTCGTTGGGCAAATTCTTGATCAATTTCTTGAGAGGTTTGTAGCAGAAGAACTTGTCTCTCCATTCAGGCAACGATTGCTCCAGGTGGTTTCGGAAATCCTTTCCGAATTTCATCTCTGTGTTTTTTTTTTTTTTTCTGTTTCTCTCTCTCTGTCTCTCTGTGTTATTTTTTTTAAGGGAGATTGTACTTTTTGGGGGTACTTTCCTCGGATTTGCTTTCTTTCTTTGTGTGGGGTTTTAGAGACCAAGAGAGAGAGAGAGAGAGAGAGGTAAGAGTTTTTTGTTGTTCTTAAAAGCTTGGTATATCCTGATAGCAGAGACCTGTTATTTTATTGTGAATCGTTCGATTTGATCGGACGGTTTGGATGGGGTTTATTCGGGTGGGATGAGATGGATGATAAGTTCGTTTGGATCGAAAGGCAGAGCTTTAATAACATACTCATGTTATTTTGTGAGATAACAGAAGTACGGATGAGAGACTGAGAGAGGGCCCGGCCAGAGGGGGAGCGGAGGAGAAGGAATCTTTATAGCCGGTCCGGAGTCCCAGTACAGTATTCAAATAACAGCCAAGCATGTGTGTGATTGGAAGTAATTTTGAAAACATGCACGAGTTTCTAATGCCAATCATGGTAACTAGTTTTGCTAATAGAAGATAATTTCGTAATTAGTTAATTTTATTATTTAGTATCTGCATTATTTGTCACCCTTGATTTAAATATAATAGTTACTTCATTTAACAACTCGCATGTTTTTTTTTTTTTTTGAATCATAACATTTCACATGTTATAAATGACTTTTTTATTCAGAAAGGCCTGTAAACATTAGTCATAACAACTTAATATGTCTTTATATAATTAGAAACAAAAAAATTGAAGTCATTAAGTCAAGTAAAATATTTTAATGCGGCAATGCTACCCATGACTTTTTTATAACTATTTTTTTAATATTTAAAAATAGTTATTATTGGAGGATCAAAGTAAACTAGACCAGGAATATATTGAATTTTTTTTTTAAAAAAAGGTAAAAGTATTTTTAAAAAATGTAAATTTTGAATCTCAAAGAAATTTCAATATGAAAATCACCTTGGATGCTTCAAATTAATTATTTGATGAACTCTTCGGTCAAAAAAATTTGATTTCAACCTTCTTGCTTATATTTTTATACGATTATGTGGTTACGTATACAAGTAGTTAAAACAAAATTTTGTACACTAGTATAATTAGTATAATTACAATTCATCATGCATAAAAAGGTAAATAAATTTTATGTGTGTTTTGACCTGGCAGGCTGCAGGCTGGCATATCTTTAATATATTTTATGTTTATATTTTTAAAAACCAGGGATCTTTTCCAAAAATATTTGAAACCAGGGATAGACGGAATAAAAATTTTGAGAGAAGGGAGAGAGAATTGGATTCTTGCGGAATGAGCTGAGGATTGACGATTTTTGAATTGATTGACTAGATATTGGATGGACGGAAATAGAATCTCACTTACCACTGATAGATGTTTTATTGTCGAGCAGTATGAAAGATCCGTGTGACGGGTCGAAATTATGTTATCATCTCACAACTCCGTAACGATTTACCATGGCTGTTAGCGGGCTGCGCCATATCTGGAGATATTAATGAACTCCTGTTTTAAATAACTGGATAATCCATTACCACTGATAGATGTAATGTTCCAGCCTGGAGGAAGCAATACTTCTCTAAATTTGAGTGTAAGAAACAATTCCCTCTGGAGACTGTAAAACGAAACAAAAAAACAAAAGAATAAAGGAAAGAAAAGGTGAGAATTAAATCCTGATAACTTATTAGTGAAAATTAAATAAAGTTCAGCAAAAGCGATATTCCCTAGTTGCCGGATAAAAAGAAAATGACATGTAGAGAGAGACGTTTCTAATAAACATTGTGCGATTCTTATTTCAATTGTTGAAAGGCATTGTTATAATTATTATTTTAATCATGAATTATTATATAATTTTGTATTTTAGTGTCATTATTTGTTTCAGTCTTTCAACTATTAACTATTTCAATTTTAGACAAAGTGACAAACTAAATTTGACGATCTTTCAATATTTAACATTGACTCTTTCAAATGTAGACAAACTAAATTTAACGATCTTATACAATATTTAATAGGTTATGAAGTGAAGAGCTTCCTACCAAACATGTCCCGGCAAAAAAAATACCTTTTATATCCTTAATGTGTCTATTTATTAATATACATTTTCTCTGAGAGTTTTTTTGGGGTATAACAAATTTTAGAAATAGAGTTAGAAATTTAGTTTGTTTTTTTATTATAATTTCGATCAAGAATGATTTTTACTAAAATATTTATTCAACTTTGTTTTATTTATATTTCAATCCAAGAATTATTATTATTTTTTTCCTTGATTGATCCTTTTTAGAAATATTCAGTATCACCTGTTTTGCTTCCTATTTTCAATTGGATCATATATTATATATATATAAATTCTAATAGGATCTTTGATGAGACAGAGTAAAATGGTAAAGAGGTATGATGGAAAATATAAATTAATCTAAAAACTAGAATATATGAAATCGAAATCAAAATTTAAATAATAGTTAATTTTATTGTTGAAAAGGTAAAAAAAAGTATGACCACCAATTTAAATTTGTTGGAAAAAATACAAAATTAATATGGCGAAAAAAAAAGAGAGAACAAATGAAAAAGACACAACTTATCTACTATAGCAATAGTAAGTAGAAATATAAGTCTATTTTTTTGGATAAAAATCATAATTTTTTTCGATCCAAATTATCCGATCTAAATTGAATAAGTTAAATTAAATTAATTGACATATCTCGGGAAATTTATTTTCTGATCTAAAATAAAATGATTTAGATTAAACAATTGATATTAATCATGGAGCTTTTTTATGATCTGATTCATTAGCTTCTGAACAGAATCTCCTTTTTTTTTATATAAATTATACAAATATATATGAGCGGAATTAGTTGCGAATGAGATTCCGTATAGATTCCTTTACCTTTTCCAGCCATATAACGTGGTGAAATAACTTGTGGCCCCACAATGTAACGTGGTATTGAACGCATTTTATTTGCATAAATTTCAAGACTCCCGTTCATCATTCTCTTCGTTAATTTGTACCGACAAAGAAATAATATATGATCATCAGTATCACCATCGGTATTATCAACCCAATTCAGTCTTATAAATATTAAGTTATTAAATGACTTAAGAGTCCAAATATTTGTATAATTTTGAAGTTAGAAATGAGTGAACAATTAAATTTACTGTTTTTGTTTAAAAATGTAATCTTTCAATTTAATAATATCATGAACCGATTAAGATGATTTCTTGTTACAATTTTAAGTCAATAAAGTGAATCATAACTCTATTAAACCGAACATGTTACAATTTATGATGCTATAGACGATGGCATCTCGAAACATTTTTCATGTTTAAAAAGCATTTGTTGATTCCATAATACGAAGAAAAGTTGAAAATATTCCTATCTTCTGTATCAATTTTTAAACAAGTCAATTTTTGTATGTAAGAGTATATACTTCTAAAAGGAAAAGGAAATTAAAGTGGGAAAAAAAAAAATCATACAAATAGTTTGCTGCCTAGAGGAATATGTTCTCTCTTATAAGAGTCAACATCTTTAGGGATAATATACTGTACATCTTATGATAACGTGACAAGCTTGAACCTCTAGACACGAATTTTATTAAGATAAGAGCACAAAATAATCAGTAGTGAAAAATCGCATTTATTGAATTAAGCGCAGGTCATATCAGCAATCCTCAAACCGGTTATCATTTATTCATTTGCAACAACAGGTACATTGAAAAGAATGGTACTTCTAAGGTTCATTTTTATAATTTTTGTTGCATTCCTATCTTTTCTTGAGCATTCAACCTACACTTGTCCCCATTCAAATTATTTCTCCACCAAAGTCGCATCCCTCCAAAGGAGCTACCTGAATTTGTTTGTATTGTACTGTATTGTCACATATTTATCACGCAATATAAGATAAGCTAAAATATTTGGCACCTAATAAATTATTCTGCTGAACGAATTTTGTTTTTACCCTAGAGGCCACCCTCCACCAAATAAAGAAGACAAAATTAAGAGAAACTCATCTCTTCGGCCTCTTCTCAAATATTAAGTCAATAAAAAAGACATTTACTATCCACTCATATCTGATAGGATTTTTTTTTTTAATATTTATTTCGAGTGAACCATATCTGATAGTCACCCACATAAAAAGAGCAGAGAAGATCCATTTTCCATCTGGACGATGCAAGAGCAAAACCCATCAACTTAAAAAAATCTAGTCTGACGCTTAAGCAGGCCAATTTGGGCCATATTTCATACTTGCTGAGGTCAAAGGAAATACATCCATTTTTATATAGCCTCGTCAAACATGACTAGGCCTGCATAACGTGCATAACGATCACGCAAATGAAGTCTTGCGTTAATCCTTTCGTTAATAAGACGGAAATTTTTTTTGTTGCGTTTTGCGTTATGTCCTTTGAACGCAAGGAGAATCCTTTGCGTTAATCGTTGCGTCTAATTAAAACGATCAAAACGATTTAACCGTTTAAATTTTCAACTGTTTCTCACATTCAATGTCGTCATTTTTTCTGCTTATCATGGACTATAAATAACACCAATATATTGAAAATATACAAATAACAAGAAAGATATTAAACAAATATATTAGAGGAAACATAATAGATTACAAGTTTCTTGCAAACAACAAGATAAAGCCTGAGAAATACAACAAGATGATAGATAAGTTTCATACATTTATGCTGACAAATCTCTACCAGCAAATAAACCATCCCTGAATTTTAACCAATAGTGAATTTAGCACAGAGCCGTGTAGCATTTTGAAAGAAGTAATGTTCCTAAACAAATATTTCGTGGTTGAAATTAAGGAAAAAAATCATCCAGGAAACACGAACAAATGCACAAAGTTAATAACTAGATCCACCCAAGTGCTGCTGCCAACAAGCACCTGCCACAAAGAAACCAGTCAGTGGACATTTTTTTTTTTAAATGACAGCCCATATGCATAACTTCATTTACCAGAAAAAAAAATGTTCTCAGTACATCATCAGAATCCTATAACAGTTATGATTTAACCCCAAATACAACTGAGTATCTAAAAATTAAAGTAAAAAATCAAGAATTAAAGACAAACTAATTACTGAAAGAACTAAAAGCAAACTAATAGAAAAAGAACGACTGAACCTTCCCAAAATTATACAAACTAACTTAGAAAAGACATGCTAAATTGGTCGAAGTCCAAACACTCAAAATCCTTTCCACAGATACAACATGTAGTTCTTTTCTTTGTGTGTTTTTTTTAAAAAAATCATTGAAAAATGAAAACCAACCATCAAAATTAAGCTCCACAATCACAACCTACTGTCAACAGAAATCCATGCAAAAATGATCAAACCAGTATGCAAAGCTCCGACAACTGACCTGAAAGTGCTAAAATGAGGGTTAATTTTTTCGATCTCCATCTGTTTCCTCGATCTCTACCTCCTCCCTCGGATCTGCTTCGGTCTCCATCTGTTTTCTCTTGCCTAGGGTTTGAAATTTGCATTCGTTTCTGTTGGCCATTGTCGTAAACCCTAGGTTTGAGGTTACAACCACTCTTGGTTTCTCTCCTTCTCTCTCGCTTTGTGGATTTGAAATTTCAAGTGGGTTGAGAGAGATGATCGGAGGAAGGAGCAGGGTTTGGGGAAGAAGAGAGAGAAGTATTGGGTTCTGGGTGGAGAAGAGTTTGGCAGAGAGGGAAGAGGGGAAATGACGGAGGTGATCGGAGAAATGAGAGAGGTGAGCGGCGGATGTTAGGTTTTATCAACAGATCCCTCGTTCTCTCCGTTCTTTTTCGTCTACAATCGAAATAAAAACACTCTGGTAGAAGTTAAACGAAACGAACGAAACAAACGATCACGAAACAGATCCGTTTCGCAAACCGTTTCGTTCTGAGACGAAACTGACCTTATATTTGCGTTATCCGTTTCGTTTTTTAAACGAAACCGAAATTCTTAACCGTTGTCGTTCCGTTTCGGACGAAACGAAACGAAACACGGTTAAACGGTCTTCCGTTTGCAGGCCTAAACATGACATGGCAAAAAAGAACTTCTTTTTGGGTCCCAATTTTGCATTTTTATAATATAGAGTACATACTACTATTCCTTTCACCGAAAGAAAAAAAAGGAAGTAGTGCACTGTTGCATAAACAAGTCCATTATTATCTCAAACGTGCAAGCAAATTTCTTTGGTTAAGATGCATGTAATGGATCCGAGTAAGTTGACTGTTAGCTTAGTTAACATATTTATTGTTCTTGAGCTGTATGAATATTAGATTGCTGATGCAAGGATGATGTTATAACTTATAAACAGTGCCGCAAGTGCAATTCGCCAGTCCAAGTTGAGTGCTTTAGTTATATCCTCCTGAAATTATAAAAGTAGGATAATCTTATTACACCAAGGATATATTCCAGAAATTAAAATTTAATTATTTATCGAGTTCGTCATTTGTGGTCCACTAAACAAAGTACTAACCCACAGGATAAATGTAATAATCAATGGTTAGGTGGATGTGGATATGTGGAATGATGTTAGCAAGTTGTCTTAATCCTGGAATAATAATTCCACCTTCCCTTCCCATGGATTGTGGCAACTTATTATTTTTGAAAACTGTGGTCTATAATCCCAGTTGTGGAGTCATGTTATACTCCAACCCACTTGGGGAATCAATTTATACTCCAATATTGGCATAAAAAGAAAAGGTTGTAAATGCAATGATAAACTAAACAACAGATGGTGGTCTGAGATTTTGCATGGAATAATAATAACGACGACAGGGAAAGATTATTAAAAAACAAAAGAAGAGTACATTGTCAGTTGTCTTCACATCTCAATTTTCTTTCTTTTAATTTCTTTTTAGTGCAAAATGCAAGTTTATATTCTCAAAGCATCTAAATATCGAACCTAAAATTTCCCTGGATGAAAGCAAAACTTAAGGCCCCCTAATTGTAGAATAAACAAACACATACACACTGATGAAATTGTAGTATGTTAAGTAGAGGCGAGGCGCTATGGTCAAAATTTATTCTTTATTATTACTAGAATTATCGTTACAACCTCTACTTCTCCAATATTGTACCTCCAAAATTACAACTCTACTACTCAATATATCCTACACCTCCTAACTACACTAGCACCACACTGTATGCTTGAACTAGTATTTGTTTTTCTTACTTGGATTTGAACTTGGATGATGCAAACACATGACCTAGCATCCTATTTATAGGACTACAAAGTCGGTTAGTGTTTGTTCTAGATTATACATTAGATTTCTAAATAGATTATACTTCATGTTTCTAGAATTTGCTTGAGCAAATGAAGGTCGGTTACGGCTTCAAGAAATTTCTCGAATTTTATTTGGGCTTTTGTGGGCAAATGTTGATATTTAACACTCCCCCTCAACATTGAGCCCATTAACTTTCGACCTTGTAACGATCCCAAGTTGTTCACGCATTTCCTCGAACTTGTTTGTATTGAGAGTGTCACGTCCCGCACCGACGGGTCGCGGGCACGTGAGGGTGGAGCGGTATCATCTGCATCCATCCGTCGGCCCATCAAACTACGTCGCAAACACAAGAAAACAAACGGATGTCAGCTACAAAGCTCAGTAATCGGTTATTTAACGACGCAGCTTCTCTATATTAGTTAAGATAGCAAAATAAATCAAGATCGGATTAATCCACATAACAAAAATATATTTTACGGAGATAAACGGGTCTAGATCAGTTATATCAGTCATATCAGTCATATCAGTCAGGCATAAAGTTCCTCCCCTGTCTCGGGGATCAGAACCAATTTCCCCTCCCCTGTCTCGGGGATCAGGGCTCAATTTCACATGCACAAACAAATTCAGTAATCCATTTTCTAAACCCGATATCCCTCAAAACATACCACAAACGATCATACACATGCAAGCAAAATCAAGCGATAATCAAATCAAGCAATATGAAACTAAATATAGAGAAGTCCGGTTACCTGACTGAGCGATCCACAAGAACAAGCAAATCGGAACTACTATTCAACAGGACTGCGACGTAGTACTCGAATTCCAAATGGCCGACTATCCAAAGCCAAGAAGGTATTCAAGATTAACTGGAGTGGGAGAGAGAATTGATGGAATGAAATGAATAAGGCTAGGGGCTATTTATAGTGGAGGTCACGGTTGAAATTGTAAATATTATATTACTTAGTCACCAAGAAAGTAAATATTTATAGCTTAGTGGTTATTTTCTAAGATAATTGTGGCTACTTTGGAAAATATTCTTAACTTAGTGGCTAAGAAAGTAAATATTTCTAATAGGATATTTTCATGTGGATAAGATCAAATAGATATTTTCAAATGGATAAGATCAAATGAATATTATATAATATCAAATGGATAAGAATGAACATTTTTCAAATAGGACCTTAAGATTTGAAGTATTGCAAACAGGTCCTAAAATTTAAGGATGTTACAGAGAGCCTTCGTGAAAATGTCAGCAACTTGTTCTTCAGTCGATGTTAACTTCATGTGAATCTCGCCTTGTAGGACTTTTTCTCGTATGAAGTGATAATGTACTTCAATGTGCTTGGTCCTTGCATGAAACACCAGATTTTCTGCTAAACATACTGCTGACCTGTTGTCACAGTGAAGTGTCACTTGATCAACTGGTTGACAAAGATCTTTTAGTAGTCGCACCAGCCACGTGTTCTCTTGTGCTGCCATAGCTGCTGCTCTATACTCTGCTTCAATTGTGGAGAGGGATACTGTAGGTTGCCTTTTGCTACACCAAGACACAGCTCCAGATCCTAAGTCACTTGACATTCTCCTCTACGATATAGGATACCGTAGTCTAAAGTACCTTTCACATATCGTAGGATTCTCTTGACTGCTTCTAGATGTGTCTTCTTGGGGTTTTGCATGTGACGACTTGCTACTCCGACTGCATAGGCTATGTCTTCTTTTGTCTTCTCGACTTCGAGCCCTAGAAAGTGCCTGAGTTCTCCAAGCCCCTTCATCTGAAACCGGACTGATAAGTTCTCTTTCATTCGTTGAATTTCTTCTATAAAGTCTCCGGTTAAGATGAGATCATCTACGTACACCAAAACTATAGCAAGCTTGCCTCCGACTTCCTTGGTGAATAGGCTCGAATCTGATGATGCCACCGTGTAGCCACTTTGTACGAGAAATTTTACAATCTTCTCGTACCATGCTCTTGGAGCCTGCTTTAGTCTGTATAATACCTTTTTGAGCTTGCACACACACTCTGGATGTGTCTTGCTCTCGGATCCTTGTGGTTGGTTCATATAAATGGCTCGATCAAGCTCACCGTGTAAGAAGGCATTCTTCACGTCCATTTGCCAAAGTTTCCATCCTTTGCTTGAAGCTAGAGCTAGCAGAATACGTACCGTTGTTAACTTTGCTAATGGACTAAACGTCTCATCTTAGTCTAGTTCATATTGCTGCGAAAATTCTCATGCGACTAGTCGTGCCTTGTATCTCTCAATTGATCCGTTTGCTCGGGTCTTCACCTTGTACACCCATTTGCACGAGATTGGCTTCACTCCTCTAGGCTTAGGCACCAACTCCCATGTTTGGTTTTGCCTCAAAGCCGTCATCTCTTCCTCCATTGCTTTTCGCCATTTGTCGTTCTTCGCCGCTTCTTCATAGGACGTTGGCTCGACATCCTGGATGACCGCGACATTCGCATACTTCGAATTTTGACGTCTTTGTCGAGACGATCTTCGAAGTGGTGAAGGCATTTCTTCAGTTTCTTCTGGCGGCTGCGGAGTCACATCTTCTACTTCTTCGTGTACTCCTGTCTGCCATGAACTCTTGGACTTTGAAGGAGTTAAGCTCCTATCGCCGTCATCTTGCACCTCATGATCATCTCGTGCTATGTCTTTTGCCATCTCTTCAATCTCCGTCTCTATGTCTTTTGCTTCAGACGGAATCATGTCTTTTGATGGCCACCATGACGAGGTTTCGTCAAACACTATATTTCTTGATGTGTAGATGCGCCCGTTTGTAGGATCACAGCACCTCCAGCCTTTTCTTTCATCGTCGTAGCCAACGAAGATGCATCGTACCGCCTTCTTGTCGAACTTAGTTCGAAGATGATCAGGCACGAATACATAGCACACACAACCGAAAACTTTGAAATGACTTACTGTGGATTTGATCTTCCAAAGCTTCTGGAATGGTGACATAAAACTCATCTTCTCTTGAGGTAGACGGTTGATGATGTGTGCTGCTGTCTTCATGCACTCGGCCCAAAATCTCCCTGGCACATTCTTGGCGTGTATCATGCTTCGACATGTTTCAGCAATGTGACGATTCTTTCTTTCTGCCACGCTATTTTGTTGTGGGGTGTTGGGACAGGTTAACTGTCATCGGATCTTGTGCTCCTTTAGGTAGGCGTCAAACTCGTGTGATACATATTCTCTTCCATTATCCGTACGAAGACACCGTACTTTTTTATTGAGCTCACTTTCCACCTTCTCTTTGAACTCCTTGAATTTGGAAAGTGTCTCGGATTTTTCTTTCATAAATTATACCCACACGTACCTCGAGAAGTCGTCAATAAAGGTAACCATATACTTGAGCCGCTTATAGACGTTTGCTTGATTGGCCCAAAGATATCTGAGTGAACTAGCTCCAAGGGCTCCTTTGCTCTAAACTTGGATTGCTGGTAACGAAGTTGATGTGCCTTACCAAATTGACATCCCGCACATACTATGTCGGTGCGTACCTCCACGTCTGATAGGCCCTTGACCATCGACTTCTCGACCATGAGCTTCAGCTTGTGATAGCTCACATGTCCCAGTCGTGCGTGCCAGAGATCGGATGTCTCATTCTTCCGAGTCTTGTCTACATAGGCCTACTCCGCCGACATCACATATATCGACTCCATTCTTCGGCCCTTCATGATTGGTGTGCCTGACGCTTTTATGTTGCGGTACACTCTAACCTCTTGCGGTCCGAACAACACATAGTTTCCTTGTGCGGTTAGTTGTGAGACCGACAATAGGTTTTTCTTCATACCGGGAACGTGGTAGACTCGTTGCAACTCGATCTACTCTGAGTTGAAACGAGAAGGAATTGTCGTCTTACCGATATAAGCGATCGGCAACTTGGAGTTGTTGGCGGTCACAATCACTTGTCTTCCATTATATTTCTCCAAGTCTTCAAGTTTTTTGATGTCGCCGGTTATGTGGTTTGAGCAACCAGAGTCGACAATCCAGTCACTCTCGTAGTTGATTCGCTCTGACTTGGTCACCGTAGTCAGTGCGACCTCCGGCTTCTCTTCTTGCTCCTCCTCCGCTTCAATAGTTGCAACTGCGCAAGAAGCTTCGACATCCCAATCCTCTTCACTACTTCTTTCATGAATCTTGTCATGTCGGCTGTCTTTTGACGTTGCCACGTTCCCCTGGACCTTCTTCTTGGACCGACATTCTCGAGCATAATGTCCTCTTTTGCCACAATTGTAGCATCTATCGTCTTGATCATTGAACTGGCGGCTGTTGTTTCTTTGATTGCGAGCTCCCCCTGAAGAGTTACCCTTCTCTTTCGGCCTTCCTTGTTGATTTGGCCTATGATTGGGTCTACCTTTCGACTCCTTGTCGGATCGACCCTTCCTGCGACTGCTGAATAACGCCTCTTCTTCTTGCTGTGGCGAGACTCCGGCTATTTGCCTTGTTAGAGCCTCTTGGTTTGCGAGCAGATTCTCAAGCTCCAATAAGGTTGGTTGAGTTGGCCATCCTCGGATTGCCGCTATGAACCCGCTATACTCGGGTTTAAGACCGTGGATGATTGTCACACCCCGACCCGAGATGCTGACGTCGTCTCCGCCACGAGAATGACAAGTCATTCCCGTAAGGCTACAGACAGATAGCTAAATTTTTTTTTCAATTTGCTATTCCATTTTCTTGATTTCGGTCCCGAACTTACATGGGTAAACATGGATAAATAAACAAACTTCATATTATTACACACAGATTATCATACAAGTTTTTGTTTCACTCTCCAAAAGTAAATCATTCTGACGCCTAGGTTTATTATTTTTGTATAACCTAGGGCTGGTTCACACACCTCACGCTATATACATATAGAACATATTTGACAACCACCCCACTTGCCACTTGCTGCCATTTACCACAAGCCCGATTAAGTTCTACAAGCTATATTACAAAATATAAAATTTTCCCCGACAAACCCCGATACCAACATGACTCATGAAACTAAGACCACTATAGGACAACAACAACAACCCAACAACCACCGTCCCATACTAACGCTCCCCGCGTTTACGCTTCCGCGGAGTGATCCTCGGACTCAGGTTCGACCTCCATCTCACGCGGCGGACTCGGAGGAGGAATCTCCAAATACAGATACGCCAAGACATCGGGAAGTTCATCCAGATACAGAGCTAGGGTAGCATTACAATTTAGACTCGGGATATGAACACAGAACTGCAGACAAGAGCACTCAACCGTAGCTATAGACCGTCGCCTAGCACCATTCCTACGTTCCTGGAACCCTCAAAAGAGGCAACAAAAATTCGGATGAGAAATAAATCTCAGTGCGGGTTTTAGTTCCAGTACGCGGCTTCTTGGTACGAACCGGTATCGGAAATAATACCCTTTATATTTGAAACATTTATAAAATAAGAAATCATTGCTTTTCAGGATATATTTAAAATAAATCAGAATGCTTTGTACCGTAGGCACAAGACGCAAAGGTCCGATAACAGGCATACTGCAACATGAAATATGCATCAATTCAAATCAAGCATAAATATTTATCACAGAATTTCAACAGAGTATAGTATACACTCAAGCTCTTATCGGCCCAACAGAATCAGAAAGAACTCTTCCCACACCATAGGTCCAACCCTAGGTACAGATTACAGAGGGAATTTCCAGTAATTAAAGCGCTAATAATCCTGGCCGGGTAGGTGGCCAAACCTGACTCCGGAGAGTGATACTTATTATAATCATGCTTGTACAGACTGATTTAGAATGGTCCGATTTCAATTCAAAACCGATTCTTCTATCACAAAAGATATTTATGCAAATTAGTCAATTTACGGAGCCATTCCAGTCCTTTTTAATATAATCCGACTATTCAAATGATTGTCAATCGGAAATTCAATGTCGGAATATATTTCTTTAGTGGAATCAACTGAACAGTTTGGTTCAACATGCGTTTTCATATTTCAGGGATTCCTATCGACTACATGAATTTGGAAATGCAATATCAAAGAATGATCAACATGCAATGCACAAATTTAAATGTACCGAAACCCGAGTTCTAACAAAGATTCTGCGTATCCGCACCTTGCTTGATTCAGATGTCTGGGGGCACTTCAGTATCCGTTCCTGTTTACAAATTACAGATCAAGTACCGTTAATTTATATTTAACGGGTCTCTTAAATCCGTTTGGTAAACACGATTAAGTCTGGTAACTTATGGGTAACTGGACTGTACGTTTTGGTTCCAAGTCCTTTAACACCGTTATCACTTTTAATTACATTTTCCAGTATCCGTTTTAGCGTTTAATTGTACGTTTCCTAATATCGAAGATTTATCATCAGAAATAACAGAAATAGTTACACAGAAATTTAGGAAACTCAATTAAACTTATCAGAAAATATAAGTCCGAAATTATTTTATTGTTCTTGCGGGATCAGATAGTCTGAATGATTTGCCACGTATCCGTTCTTTTGAAAGTCAGACTAAATCTCATCATTTCCCTAAAAAGCCCACAATCGATAGTTAAACTAAGTACATTGTTTCCAAGTCATTTAGTTTAACAGAAATCCGTTATTAGCTCTATTTAAATCCGAAAGCTAATATCTGAAATTATTTTCCGAAATTAAGCCCACAACGTGTCTCGGCCTACAGGCCCTTCTTTTTTTTTTTTTTTTTTTTTCCTTTTTCCTTTCGGCCCATAAGGCAAAAATCCAACGAAAGCCCACAATAAAACAGCAAAACAGCAAACAGAGCAATCAGCGACACAATGCAACCAGACACAGACACAACACAACTCAAACAGACGCAACGCAACACAAACAGACGCAACACAAACAGACGCAACCCAGTCAACCTGACCCAGTTGACTGGGCTAATGCATAACGGGTCCGCCAGAAATCCAGAAAAAGATCCAATACCTACAGTTAACACATCCAAACCCGATAAGTCTAGGTTTATGCATTCAAGTCCACAGAAACATCACAAACCCTCTAATTTACATTTAGCCCCCTCAAACTTTTACTAAAACCTTCTATGTTACAAAACCGTCCCTAATTATTTACAGAAAAGCCCACTACACTTTTTCCTTCGCAACATCACCCCTGTCTTAACAGAAACCATACCAGTATGACATTTACTCACCATATTTTTATATAATCAACTCAATCATCAGTCCAGAACCCTATATCCACTGACCATGAGTCAGTAAACACCCCATTTACAAGATTTTACAAAGTATAAAGCTATAACTCGAGACAGTATAGAGTATAAGTGCATAACATGTAATCTCCCCCTAATATAAGTTAAAAGTATGCAACCTATAACCCTTAAACACCTCAACAGAATTTTATATAGCAATATATATTCAAAATATGCATCTATGCTAACCCAACTCATGTACACAGTGGCTACATAGAAATGCATACATGTTTATCTATGCAAAATACCCATTTTTATATCAGAAAAGTATAAAACAAGATTTATATATCCTAAAACATGCACATATGTCAACTTAAACCTAGAACAGTGAATATATACATGTAAATAAGTCAGCTCAGTCCTATGCAGTGCCTAGAGACATAGATCCAGATTATATATATATATATAGATATTTAATCATGCATTTAACACCTCCTAAAAACCATATTAATGCTTAAGAATGAGTATACAGTGCCTAAAATTAAGCAATCACTTAAAGTACTTAGACTACTAAGCTTGAATGTACTGTGAAAAGTATATAAGTGTAGTATACACTATATGAAATTCCATTACTCTATATATGCATACCTAAATGAGCCACAGTATCATTTATATCATTTAACTAAATATATTAATGCACCAGACAACCTTGTACACTAAATACTAGTGTTCCATCATCAGCAAAACAGAAAACATAGCCTCAAATCTACCAATAACCTTTTAACCAGAAAGTATCACCTCTACTAACCCTCACTTAGGGCTCAGTTAGCATAACATAAGTGAGGCTAGCCTGTCACAGCCTCAATTAACTTGCTCAGACCTTATAACAGCTAATAACAGTTATTCTCCTCACCAATTAAGCATAATTAGCCAATCACAGTACCAGAATAGTTATCACTATCATCACAGAGCATTAATCGCAACACACCACAAGTAACACGAGCTATCAATCACAGCATGACACAAACTAGCAGTTCCTAAATCGAATTACACCTAGTCACAGCAAGCCTATGTAACAAACACGAAATAAATCGAGCCACAATAGGGATAGATATACCTTGTCTCTGATCGTTGAGGAATCTCCTCAGAAATTCGAGCACAACCAAAGCTAGAATCAGCGTCAAGCTAATCAAGAACAAGGCAACTTCCATAAACCTAACACTCACCGTAACCAAATCGATATCAATTACCAAAATTGATATTAAGAATTCACAATCTAAGATCGAGAGTACATTACCGTTCTCCAGCGCCACCTCAATCTGCCTGCCTCCTTCCTCCTAATTTCCCCCAAATCCGAAACCCTAGTTTTATAGAGAACTCGACTTACCTGACAACGAAAGGGGAAAGAGAAGAAGACAGGACAGAGAGCAGCGTGGAGAGGGTGCATGCGTGCCACGTAAGCCCCTCCATTACTCCTCTGACAGTCGCCATCGAGAGAGGAGAAGGAGCAGCTGCCTTCTCGTGCAAGCACAGAGAAGAAAGCAGGAGGTGCGAAAAAGGACAGAAGGCATCACTACGGCGCCTCACGCCCTAACCAATCACAGCGCAACAACAAACCAGAGAGGAGATGGCCTCGAGCACATCTCGAGAAGAAGGGAAGAAGAAGAAAAGAGAGAGACGGACAGATCGGAGAGACAGAGAGAAAGAGACGACGAAAATTCGTCGTTTCCTTTTTAATAAATCCCCCTTGATCTTTTGTGGCCAGATCTCTGTGGCTATTGGTGTAATGACAGATTAAATAGTCTAATTTTGTAAATTAGCTATTTTCCCTAATCAATTTAAATACATTTCTAGTATCAATTCTTCGTGGCAATCATACAGAAAAATTCTAAATACCAAGATATACATTCTCAAATTTCACAACAGAAATTTCCCACAAGTTTTACCGTCAGATTTGATTTTATTATGCAATATTAATAATAAACGATTCTTAATCGATTTACCAGACAGTTTCAGGACTTGGTTTACCATACGTCAGTCACTAATGTTACATTCCACCCCCCTTAAAATAATCGTTCAGTCCCCTGAACGATGCTTACCCGAACAATTCAGGATATTGTTTCCGAATCGTGTCCTCAAGTTCCCAAGTTGCTTCTCGTTTTGAATGTCGTCCCCATTGTACTAGCACCAGAGGTATTGTCTTGGTCCTTAGCTGTTGTATTTTCCGGTCTAATATTCTCATTGGTTTTTCTTGATATGTCAGATCAGGTTCTACCCAAAGATTAGAAAAATCCAATCGGTGACTAGGATCTTTAATATATTTCCGCAGTTGCGAAACATGAAAGACAGGATGTATCTGTAATAGTTCATCAGGTAATTCCAGTTTATATGCTACTTCCCCGACTCTTTCTTTGATTCCAAAAGGTCCGATATAACGGGGACTTAGCTTTCCAGTCATACCAAAACGCTTAACTCCCTTCATAGGAGAAACTTTAATCAACACTTGATCTCCTACATTGTACTGAACATGTCTCCGTTTCATATCCGCATACTTTTTATACCGATCTTGTGCTGCTTTTAACCGTTTAAGTATCAATTGAGTCTTTTCTGCACATTCTGATACCAACTGAGGTCCAGTTGGATCAATTAATCCTTGAGGTTTCCACCAGAGCGGAGTTTTACATATTTCTCCGTATAATGCTTCATATGGAGGCATTCCCAAACTGGCATGATAACTGTTGTTATAAGCAAACTCAGCCAAGTGTAGATATTGTATCCATGATCCTCCAAAGCTAAGTACACACGCTCTTAACATATCTTCGAGAGTTTGATTGGTTCGTTCGGTTTGTCCGTCCGTCTGAGGATGATGGGCAGTACTGAAAGTAACATATGTTCCCATGGTCTTTTGAAATTTGATCCAGAACTTAGAAGTAAATCGGGTGTCTCTATCGGAAATAATTTCTCTTGGACATCCATGATATTTGAACACAAATTTCATAAATAATTCAGCTAAGTCGGATCCAGAATAATCCGATTTCAACGGAATAAAGTGAGCGACTTTAGTTAGTCGATCTACGATCACCCAAATGGAGTCATAATTGCCAGGTGCTCGGGGTAAACCCGAAATAAAATCCATTGTAATTGACTCAAATTTATGTTTAGGTCTTTGAAGTAGTTGTAGTAATCCTGCAGGACGTTGTCGATCTGCTTTGACTTGCTGACAGATGTAGCACCGATGTACATACTCCGACACTTCCCGTTTCATACGAGGCCACCAAAAATTTCGCTTTAGGTCTTGATACATCTTGACTTCTCCTGGGTGTATGGAATATCCGGAATCATGAGCTTCTGACAAGATTTTCTTCTTTAATTCCGGCTGATTAGGAATGCACACCCTACCTTGAAATCTTAATATTCCCATTTCGTCAATAGAAAATACAGAATCCGGCTTGGTTTTTGCATTTTCCCAATACCTAGTAAATGCCACTTCTTTTTCTTGTGCTTGCTTAATTTCTTGAATTAAATCCGTTTGTACTTCAACAGCATTTACTGTAGGAACATCAATTTCCATGGAGTTTTTAGAAGCGTCTTCTTCTTCAATCGTAGTGGTGAAGGATGTCATTACTTCTGGAGAAAATGTGATTTTTAATTCCCAACGTCGCATTTCTTCCAGTAGTTTCGGTTCTACTGTCATGATACTCGCCATATTTATATAATTCTTTCGGCTTAGAGCATCTGCTACCACATTAGCCTTTCCAGCATAATATTGTATATCCAAGTCATAATCCTTGATTAGCTCTAGCCATCGTCTTTGTCGGAGGTTGAGTTCCTTCTGAGTGAAGATATACTTGAGGTTCTTGTGATCAGTATAGATTTTGCATTTTACTCCGTAGAGGTAATGTCTCCACAGTTTGAGGGCAAAAATCACCGCTGCTAGTTCCAAATCGTGAGTTGGATAATTTTGTTCATGGGGTCGTAATTGTCGAGATCCGTAAGCTATTACATGCCCGTCTTGAGTTAAAACACAGCCTAATCCAAGTTTAGAAGCATCCGTATAGACGATGTAATCTCTTCCCATTATTGGCATAACCAAAATAGGAGCAGAAACTAATCTTTCTTTCAACTCTTGGAAACTTCTTTCCTGTGACTCTTCCCATACGAAGCCATTATCCTTCTTAAGTAATTGAGTAAGAGACTTAGCTAACTTGGCATAATTGGGTACGAACCGTCGGTAATAACCCGTCAATCCCAAGAAACTCCTTACTTCAGTAACATTTTTGGGAGATGCCCATTCTATAATAGATTTGATTTTCTCTGGATCTACGGCCAATCCTTCTTGCGAGATAGTATGCCCTAGAAAAGAAATTTGATTCATCCAGAAGTCGCATTTCGAGAATTTGGCGTACAGTTTATGTTTTCGAAGTCGTTCCAACACCATTCTTAAATGTGTAGCATGCTCTTCCGAATTACGAGAATATACTAGAATATCGTCGATAAACACTACCACGCATACATCCAGCATATCTCGAAAAACTCGATTCATTAAATCCATAAAAGCTGCCGGGGCATTAGTCAAGCCAAAAGGCATTACCAAATACTCATAATGCCCGTACCGACTTCGAAATGCAGTCTTTTCAACATCCTCAGGCTTTATTCTTAATTGATGATACCCCGTTCTAAGATCAATTTTAGAATAGACCGACGAGCCTTGTAACTGGTCAAACAAATCATCTATCCGGGGAAGTGGATATTTGTTCTTGATAGTTACTTTGTTTAAATCCCGATAATCAATACACAATCGAAGAGTTCCATCTTTCTTTCTGACGAACAATACTGGAGCTCCCCAAGGCGATATACTGGGTCTTATAAAACCTTTGTTCAACAAATCATCCAGTTGGATTTTCAATTCTTTAAGTTCCGCTGGCGCCATTCTGTATGGGGCTTTTGAGATCGGTAAAGTTCCAGGTTCTAGGTCTATCGAGAATTCAATTTCTCGTGGAGGGGGTAACCCTTGGATCTCACTTGGAAACACATCTAGATAGTCTGATACGACCGGTATATCTTTAATCTCCGTTGATTTGGACTCAAGACTATGGACAGATATCAGGTAAGATTTACATCCAGCCTCTAACAGATGCCGGGTTTCCACGGCTGATATGTAAGGAACTGAATCATTCGGTTCTCTACATCGCAACACACTTGTAGTGCAATTAGGTAATTCAAATCGCACCTCTTTCTTTGGGCAGTTAATAACAGCTGCATGTCTCGTTAACCAATCAATACCCAACAGAATATCATAAGGTGCTATATCCATTACCATGAGGTCAATTTCTAATTCCCGGTCTGCTATTTTAATTTTTCGATTCCGACAATAAGCCGCTTTCTGAGTCGCTTGTCCCAAAGGCGTGTCTACTTTCAGAGTATCCTCAGTTATTTCCATGTCCCAACCATACATTTGAACAAAAGCACTAGCTATAATAGAATGACTACATCCAGTATCTACTAGTGCATAAGCGGGACAGTCAGATATAAATAGCGTACCTGCCAGCAGGTTTGCAGATTCCATTTGGCTTCCTTGTTCCGCTCCATCGTCTGTCGCCGCATCCGATCCTTGAGTTGCTTCACCTGTCGTTTCTATTGCATGAACCGCAGTAGTCGAGTTTGTCCTTCCACCTCGATTTGATCCCCGTCCTCTGCCTCTTGCGGGTGAAGAGGACCTGCCTCCTCGATACGAACTAGTTCCAGGAGTGAAGCTTGCCTGTGGAGTTGTTGGTGCAGGCATCGGGCAATTCCGAGCCCAATGGTCCAAACTTCCACATCGGAAACAAGATTGGTTCTTATATCTACATTGAGACTCAGCATGGGGAAGTTGACAATGTCTACACCAGACTCGCTCATATGGAGTAGCAGCAGATCTGTTCTGGGGTAACGGAGGTCTATGTCCTCGATTAGCTCCTCGACCCCTTCCTCGTTTAACTTGATTCCGTTTAAACTGAGCCTTCTTTTGCTGATATGACTCAGCTTGTTCAGCTGCATCCATTATTGTTTGGATTCCCTGCACATTGGGATTATCAACGACTACGGCTATGTCTGGATTTAATCCATTCAGATATTGTCGTCTGAATCGAAATTCATCATCCCTAATATCCGGGGCATACTGAGCACCAGTCAGAAATAAATTGTTATACTCTGCCACCGTTCTCTGACCTTGGCGAAGGTTAACAAACTGTGCTCTCATTGCTTCCCTATGTAATGTACTAAGAAATCTATTTGCAAATTGTTCCTCAAACCATTCCCAGGGAATTCGGGCGGCTTCACCATCGTAACTTCGCCGGACTCCATCCCACCAGAATCTTGCAGCATTGGTCAGATAATACGAAGCTAATTCTACTTGCATTTCAGGTGCGGCCCGACACACCATCAGACGGGATTTAATGGCTGCCAACCATTCCTCAGCAGCTCGATATCCTCCGTCTCCGTTAAATGATGGCGGTCCAAGTCTAGCAAAGGAGTCAAATTGCTTCCGAAACTCCTCTTCGGCATTATCCCGAGGTCTCTCCTGGCCATTCCTGCCAGCTACTCTTCGTCCACGTTCATAGGCCGTTAAAAGCCTATCTACTTCCTGATCCGAAGGTTCCGTGGGTACTTGGGATCGATTCCTTGGACACATTCTCCGATGGCTCATCCTGAATTTACCTTTACAGACAATTATCAGTGCTAGGTTAGATTCTACACTACTATATTCCATCTCATTTGCACAGTTCCGAGTGTTCTTGTCCCGATCTTGTTCCATATCCCCGATTTCAGATTTGTTATGCTACCTTAGTTATGGAATATTGTCTAATTGCTCTGATACCACCCCAGAGCCGACTGTCACACCCCGACCCGAGATGCTGACGTCGTCTCCGCCACGAGAATGACAAGTCATTCCCGTAAGGCTACAGACAGATAGCTAAATTTTTTTTTCAATTTGCTATTCCATTTTCTTGATTTCGGTCCCGAACTTACATGGGTAAACATGGATAAATAAACAAACTTCATATTATTACACACAGATTATCATACAAGTTTTTGTTTCACTCTCCAAAAGTAAATCATTCTGACGCCTAGGTTTATTATTTTTGTATAACCTAGGGCTGGTTCACACACCTCACGCTATATACATATAGAACATATTTGACAACCACCCCACTTGCCACTTGCTGCCATTTACCACAAGCCCGATTAAGTTCTACAAGCTATATTACAAAATATAAAATTTTCCCCGACAAACCCCGATACCAACATGACTCATGAAACTAAGACCACTATAGGACAACAACAACAACCCAACAACCACCGTCCCATACTAACGCTCCCCGCGTTTACGCTTCCGCGGAGTGATCCTCGGACTCAGGTTCGACCTCCATCTCACGCGGCGGACTCGGAGGAGGAATCTCCAAATACAGATACGCCAAGACATCGGGAAGTTCATCCAGATACAGAGCTAGGGTAGCATTACAATTTAGACTCGGGATATGAACACAGAACTGCAGACAAGAGCACTCAACCGTAGCTATAGACCGTCGCCTAGCACCATTCCTACGTTCCTGGAACCCTCAAAAGAGGCAACAAAAATTCGGATGAGAAATAAATCTCAGTGCGGGTTTTAGTTCCAGTACGCGGCTTCTTGGTACGAACCGGTATCGGAAATAATACCCTTTATATTTGAAACATTTATAAAATAAGAAATCATTGCTTTTCAGGATATATTTAAAATAAATCAGAATGCTTTGTACCGTAGGCACAAGACGCAAAGGTCCGATAACAGGCATACTGCAACATGAAATATGCATCAATTCAAATCAAGCATAAATATTTATCACAGAATTTCAACAGAGTATAGTATACACTCAAGCTCTTATCGGCCCAACAGAATCAGAAAGAACTCTTCCCACACCATAGGTCCAACCCTAGGTACAGATTACAGAGGGAATTTCCAGTAATTAAAGCGCTAATAATCCTGGCCGGGTAGGTGGCCAAACCTGACTCCGGAGAGTGATACTTATTATAATCATGCTTGTACAGACTGATTTAGAATGGTCCGATTTCAATTCAAAACCGATTCTTCTATCACAAAAGATATTTATGCAAATTAGTCAATTTACGGAGCCATTCCAGTCCTTTTTAATATAATCCGACTATTCAAATGATTGTCAATCGGAAATTCAATGTCGGAATATATTTCTTTAGTGGAATCAACTGAACAGTTTGGTTCAACATGCGTTTTCATATTTCAGGGATTCCTATCGACTACATGAATTTGGAAATGCAATATCAAAGAATGATCAACATGCAATGCACAAATTTAAATGTACCGAAACCCGAGTTCTAACAAAGATTCCGCGTATCCGCACCTTGCTTGATTCAGATGTCTGGGGGCACTTCAGTATCCGTTCCTGTTTACAAATTACAGATCAAGTACCGTTAATTTATATTTAACGGGTCTCTTAAATCCGTTTGGTAAACACGATTAAGTCTGGTAACTTATGGGTAACTGGACTGTACGTTTTGGTTCCAAGTCCTTTAACACCGTTATCACTTTTAATTACATTTTCCAGTATCCGTTTTAGCGTTTAATTGTACGTTTCCTAATATCGAAGATTTATCATCAGAAATAACAGAAATAGTTACACAGAAATTTAGGAAACTCAATTAAACTTATCAGAAAATATAAGTCCGAAATTATTTTATTGTTCTTGCGGGATCAGATAGTCTGAATGATTTGCCACGTATCCGTTCTTTTGAAAGTCAGACTAAATCTCATCATTTTCCTAAAAAGCCCACAATCGATAGTTAAACTAAGTACATTGTTTCCAAGTCATTTAGTTTAACAGAAATCCGTTATTAGCTCTATTTAAATCCGAAAGCTAATATCTGAAATTATTTTCCGAAATTAAGCCCACAACGTGTCTCGGCCTACAGGCCCTTCTTTTTTTTTTTTTTTTTTTTTTCCTTTTTCCTTTCGGCCCATAAGGCAAAAATCCAACGAAAGCCCACAATAAAACAGCAAAACAGCAAACAGAGCAATCAGCGACACAATGCAACCAGACACAGACACAACACAACTCAAACAGACGCAACGCAACACAAACAGACGCAACACAAACAGACGCAACCCAGTCAACCTGACCCAGTTGACTGGGCTAATGCATAACGGGTCCGCCAGAAATCCAGAAAAAGATCCAATACCTACAGTTAACACATCCAAACCCGATAAGTCTAGGTTTATGCATTCAAGTCCACAGAAACATCACAAACCCTCTAATTTACATTTAGCCCCCTCAAACTTTTACTAAAACCTTCTATGTTACAAAACCGTCCCTAATTATTTACAGAAAAGCCCACTACACTTTTTCCTTCGCAACATCACCCCTGTCTTAACAGAAACCATACCAGTATGACATTTACTCACCATATTTTTATATAATCAACTCAATCATCAGTCCAGAACCCTATATCCACTGACCATGAGTCAGTAAACACCCCATTTACAAGATTTTACAAAGTATAAAGCTATAACTCGAGACAGTATAGAGTATAAGTGCATAACATGTAATCTCCCCCTAATATAAGTTAAAAGTATGCAACCTATAACCCTTAAACACCTCAACAGAATTTTATATAGCAATATATATTCAAAATATGCATCTATGCTAACCCAACTCATGTACACAGTGGCTACATAGAAATGCATACATGTTTATCTATGCAAAATACCCATTTTTATATCAGAAAAGTATAAAACAAGATTTATATATCCTAAAACATGCACATATGTCAACTTAAACCTAGAACAGTGAATATATACATGTAAATAAGTCAGCTCAGTCCTATGCAGTGCCTAGAGACATAGATCCAGATTATATATATATATATAGATATTTAATCATGCATTTAACACCTCCTAAAAACCATATTAATGCTTAAGAATGAGTATACAGTGCCTAAAATTAAGCAATCACTTAAAGTACTTAGACTACTAAGCTTGAATGTACTGTGAAAAGTATATAAGTGTAGTATACACTATATGAAATTCCATTACTCTATATATGCATACCTAAATGAGCCACAGTATCATTTATATCATTTAACTAAATATATTAATGCACCAGACAACCTTGTACACTAAATACTAGTGTTCCATCATCAGCAAAACAGAAAACATAGCCTCAAATCTACCAATAACCTTTTAACCAGAAAGTATCACCTCTACTAACCCTCACTTAGGGCTCAGTTAGCATAACATAAGTGAGGCTAGCCTGTCACAGCCTCAATTAACTTGCTCAGACCTTATAACAGCTAATAACAGTTATTCTCCTCACCAATTAAGCATAATTAGCCAATCACAGTACCAGAATAGTTATCACTATCATCACAGAGCATTAATCGCAACACACCACAAGTAACACGAGCTATCAATCACAGCATGACACAAACTAGCAGTTCCTAAATCGAATTACACCTAGTCACAGCAAGCCTATGTAACAAACACGAAATAAATCGAGCCACAATAGGGATAGATATACCTTGTCTCTGATCGTTGAGGAATCTCCTCAGAAATTCGAGCACAACCAAAGCTAGAATCAGCGTCAAGCTAATCAAGAACAAGGCAACTTCCATAAACCTAACACTCACCGTAACCAAATCGATATCAATTACCAAAATTGATATTAAGAATTCACAATCTAAGATCGAGAGTACATTACCGTTCTCCAGCGCCACCTCAATCTGCCTGCCTCCTTCCTCCTAATTTCCCCCAAATCCGAAACCCTAGTTTTATAGAGAACTCGACTTACCTGACAACGAAAGGGGAAAGAGAAGAAGACAGGACAGAGAGCAGCGTGGAGAGGGTGCATGCGTGCCACGTAAGCCCCTCCATTACTCCTCTGACAGTCGCCATCGAGAGAGGAGAAGGAGCAGCTGCCTTCTCGTGCAAGCACAGAGAAGAAAGCAGGAGGTGCGAAAAAGGACAGAAGGCATCACTACGGCGCCTCACGCCCTAACCAATCACAGCGCAACAACAAACCAGAGAGGAGATGGCCTCGAGCACATCTCGAGAAGAAGGGAAGAAGAAGAAAAGAGAGAGACGGACAGATCGGAGAGACAGAGAGAAAGAGACGACGAAAATTCGTCGTTTCCTTTTTAATAAATCCCCCTTGATCTTTTGTGGCCAGATCTCTGTGGCTATTGGTGTAATGACAGATTAAATAGTCTAATTTTGTAAATTAGCTATTTTCCCTAATCAATTTAAATACATTTCTAGTATCAATTCTTCGTGGCAATCATACAGAAAAATTCTAAATACCAAGATATACATTCTCAAATTTCACAACAGAAATTTCCCACAAGTTTTACCGTCAGATTTGATTTTATTATGCAATATTAATAATAAACGATTCTTAATCGATTTACCAGACAGTTTCAGGACTTGGTTTACCATACGTCAGTCACTAATGTTACAATGATGATCCTCCGCTCCCCTGGACCTTCTTCTTGGATCGACATTCTCGAGCATAATGTCCTCTTTTGCCACAATTGTAGCATCTATCGTCTTGATCATTGGACTGGCGGCTGTTGTTTCTTTGATTGCGAGCTCCCCCTGAAGAGTTACCCTTCTCTTTCGGCCTTCCTTGTTGATTTGACCTATGATTGGGTCTACCTTTCGACTCCTTGTCGGATCGACCCTTCCTGCGACTGCTGAATAACGCCTCTTCTTCTTGCTGTGGCGAGACTCCGGCTATTTGCCTTGTTAGAGCCTCTTGGTTTGCGAGCAGATTCTCAAGCTCCAATAAGGTTGGTTGAGTTGGCCATCCTCGGATTGCCGCTATGAACCCGCTATACTCGGGCTTAAGACCGTGGATGATGATCCTCCGCATGCGCTGCTCGCTAATCTTCTCTTCAGGATCGAGTTGTGCAATCTCGTTGCATAACGACTTTACTTTCGTGAAGTATTGGTTGATCGTCATGCTCCCTTGTGAGATTGTCATGAGCTCACTTTCGAGTAGTTGGAGGCATGCATCATTTTTCTTGGAGAACAACGTTGCCAGAGTGTCCCATGCGACCTTAGGTGTGGTCGCATCTCGTATGTACACAAGCAACTCTTCTTCTATGGTTGTCTTGAGTACATACATAGCCTTTCCGGCCTTGATTTTCCATTTCCGTAGAGTCTCGGCTTCTTTCGATTTCTCTACGGATGAGGTTCTTCTTCCGGTTGGGGTTGGGGTTGGGGTTTAGTCTGGGTCTGGGTCACCTACAGTTATTGTGGTCTCAACAGCCTCCGGCGGAGTTGTCTCAGATCCGCCGACTACCTCCCATAGGTCTTGACCTTGTAGGTAAGACTCTATGCAGGTTCTCCAATTTGTATAATTGGTGTTATTTAGCTTCTTAAGACTACTAGTTGTACCTGCGAAATCCATGGCTTCGGCTAGGTTGACGACGTCTAGCAAGCCTCTTCTAGGAATCGCAACTCCCGACACTATGCGTGACTTTCGCAAGAAACCCGACCGTCCGCTCCGACAGCACTGGCTCGAACCGGCTCTGATACTAGATTGTTGAGTAGAGGCGAGGCGCTATGCTCAAAATTTATTCTTTATTATTACTAGAATTATCGTTACAACCTCTACTTCTCTAATATTGTACCTCCAAGATTACAACTCTACTACTCAATATATCCTACACCTCCTAACTACACTAGCACCACACTGTATGCTTGAACTAGTATTTGTTTTTCTTACTTGGATGATGCAAATACATGGCCTAGCATCCTATTTATAGGACTACAAAGTCGGTTAGTGTTTGTTCAGTGGCGGATCTACCACTGGGGCGGGTGGGGCTAGAGCCCCACCTAATGCCGTCGAACCCTTGGAGCCTCCTTAGCCCCAGCTAAGTTTTTTGGCCATTGGAGCACTTGAAGGTGGGGCTGAAGTTCAAATCGTATCCTGCGCACTCAAAGGAAGGTGGGACTGAAGAGGGAAGACGAAGACCAAATCGTATCCTGCTGCCTACCCATCGTTTGGAGTTTGGAGTTTGGATCGTTGGATTAGATCCAACGGTTCAGATGGAAAAAAAATCACTCTCTCATCCTGCCCAGCTGCCCTTCCCTGCCCGGCTGCCCTAGACTCTCTTACCCTGCATTCCTAATCCTGCGTCGTGCCCGTGCTGCCCGAGTCTCTCACTGGTGCCTCTCGTCTCTCAAACACAGCACAGAGAAATTTTGCTCTCTAAGTCTCATCTCTCAAACTCTCTCTTCCATCTCGGCTCTCGATTCTGCTTGAGAAATGAGAACAATAGCTTGGACTGAGTCAGGTTTTTTCTAACCCTCCTCTTGTCTCCATCGCAGCATCGCTGAAAGCTTGGACTTTCCTCTCAAATCTCAATCAGTTTCGCAGCCTAGGTTTTCTGCCGAAATTGAAAGGTATTTCTGTTCCCTCACTTTTTCTCTCTTTCGTGCATTATCAATGGGGTCTTGTAAATGGAATCCCAAAATTTATTTGCCATAATGTCATTTCTTTACTCCTGGAGTGCATATACATCACGCAATTGTTTTTGAATTTTGAACTAGATTACCAGAACACAAATACACAATTACACAAATAACTTTAGTTTACATGAATACATCTCTTTTAGTTAGTAATCAGTAATTCAGTATGTTCTGAGATAATCAGATATAAACTTTAGAATTTTGGCATTTGAATTTGCTATGTCGAGAAGGAGATATTTAGAAGCATTAGTAATGAGAAAATCATAAAACGGTTTGAAGAGATGGCAAATCGTTGTATGTTAGTGCCTATAAAGAATATTGATGGTCTTGCTTAACTGCAATTAACAGAAATTATAGGGTCTCTTTAGTATAGTTCATCTTGAACTGTACTGACATAGTTTAGAGACTAATATGTGGATTTGGCTTTGATATATCAGTCGATTTTGGGTGACATAGTTTAGAGACTAATATGTGGATTTGGCTTTGATATATCAGTCGATTTTGGGATTGAGTATTTGTGGTAATATCGGTCAATTTTGGGTTTGACTATATTTTATCTATAACTTGTCTAAAAGTTTCAAATAGCTCCTCTGTACTGGTACCGTACTAGGAACTGGTATAATTCTAACTTTAATTTACTTCTAGAAATTGTTTGCTTTCTAGATTGATCTTTTTGTTGGACTCGCAGTGGATGACCGTTGCTGTATCAATATATAAATTTCATGAATGGAGAGAGCTTTAAAAGGATAGCAAGTAAATAGTCTTCTGAAAAAAAAAATCGAGAACAAACATCAAAAAAGATGTTTTTATACTAGTTGTATTTCAGGCTCAAATTCATACACTCTAAATACTATGTATGCATAATTTGAACAAACTTAGTCCCACCTAATTGCAATTTCTAGATCCGCCACTGTGTTTGTTCTAGATTATACATTAAATTTCTAAATAGATTATACTTCATGTTTCTAGAATTTGCTTGAGCGAAGATCGGTTACGGCTTCAAGAAATTTCTCGAATTTTATCTGGATTTTTTGGGCTAATGTTGATATTCAACATAGTAGGCCAAGGACTGAAGATAACCATGTCTAAAGCAGTAAGGCATGACCGCATGAGAAGAGAAGCACAAGGCGACATGTTGCGTAGGCCCATAATTGCATGGGCACACTGGCCATACCATCCATAATTATCTGCTTTCACTCTTCAGACATCATTCTTCCAATATTATACCAGATTTTTTTTTTTTTTATTAATGCTGTCAAAGACAATAACATCATGTTTTTGTTGAAATATCTGTTTGTTCGTTTAGCGAAATTAACCAAAAGAGGAGCACTACAATTAGCAGAGACCATATCTCGACTGCTTTCCAATTACAATACTAATTTTTTTTTTGAAGTGGACAATATTAAGTATCAACACCAAAATTATCCATTAATCTATTAACACAAAATTATCCATTAATCATCATTGCCATAATAATCAAACCATGCTATATTCTGTAAGTAAATGATTTATTATTTCTTTTTTCTAACGGTGGCTCTAAATGAAGATATATTACCCCTCCACCCTACATTCTGTTACTCTCCCTCTCTCTGTTTTTATTTTCCCCCCTTATTTCCTTTTCACAATCTTCTTATAACCTTCTTTGTAAATTCTTTTGTCAATAAAATATATAATTAATAATCACCAACTACAATAAGATATTTGCAATGCAGAAAATAACGAATTGATGTAATATGAAAAATCGATTAAATAAAAATTAAGATTTTAAGAAGCAACGGTAACAGAGCGTATAGAATGTTTATTCTTACATGCGGCAAGTTCTCCAAAACTTAGTGGATCTAAATTGTTGAATATTAGTTACTTATTTTAAAATTATAAGTTGAATATGGACTTTGGAATGTATATATTGTTGGAGACGGTGCAGAGTGCAGGTGTCCCATTTGTTGGCAATTAATTTGATTTCGAGGGCACCACGTGTCCTTTTTTGTTTTATATTTTCTTTGTCCTTTTAGCATTGCTGCCGCTTTTGAAAGAGGAAAATCAGCTTACCAATTACGGGAATTGTTCAGAAGAGGAAAAAAAAAAAAAGGAATCAACGCTCGACAAGGCATGTATTTATTGTATTGCTCTAGATCATTGGCTGTGGTGTTCTGGTGATCAAAAGTTATTTTCCTCATTGCAAACTCAGTTAAACTTGATTAGAAACTATCATTAATCGTGATCTATAAATATTTTGTATTTTAATTGCGTTAGCGAGAACAACTTAAGTTCGCTTGGTACAGAAAACCAAGCAATTCACATATTTTTAGTTTCTTACTTACAAATAAAACTAATTGTTTTTTTTAAAGGTCAATTTACTGTTTTTATACATTTTCCCCACTCCGCCAGATGTTTTTGATGCATATCAGATAAATAATATTTTGAGTGCTACATAACATAGCTACAAGCCGCACACGCACATAGATATTCAATTGAGTGAAATATAAAACATTCAAAGTAGATATGGGAATTACTCGGTATGAAGTATAAATATAAAATTTCATTCCAATAAAATAATATGTTCTTTTTGAAGGTGGGGAGATGATAATAAACTAATATGTTGACATTAATTTTAAATAAATTATAATAAAATAATTTATGCTTTTAGGGTGCGTTTGGTTGTGTAGTAATGAGTTGCATAAGTTAATGATGCCTAAGTGTTTATGTAGTGTTATGTAATGGATGTTTGGTTGTGTAGTAAGGATGAGTAACTTAATGCATGCATATATTCATGTCAAAAGACTAAAATTCCCTTAAATTTGAATTATTCAATTTGAATTAATATAATGTATTAATAAGATGTAGTAACCTAATTATTGTTAATTATTAATTATTATAAAATTAATGATAATAAAGAATCATTTTTATTATTATAAAATATTAATAATTACTTTTAATTAAATATTATAAACATTATTAATTATAGAACAAAAAAATATTATTGAATAATTATTTTTAATTAATTATTATTATTTAAACGTTATTATTAATAATTAGTATTACTTGTTAAATATTATTAATTATTAATTATAATAATTAATCTTTATTATTAATTATAATTTTTAATAATTATTGGTACTTATTAAATATTATTATTTATTAGTTATTATTAATTATTATAAAAATTAATTATATATGATAAAATAAATCATTTGTTATTATGAAATATTAATAATTACTTTAAATTAAATATTATAAATATTATTAATTGTTTAATAATAAAAAATATTACTGATTAATTATTTTTAATTAATTAACTATTATTATATTATTAAATAGTTATTATTAATAATTAATATTACTTGTTAAAAATTATCAATAATGATTATTTAATTATTAATTATAATAATTAAATTTTATTATTAATATGATTTTTAATAATAATTGTTAGTTATTAAATATTATTAATTATTAATTATTTGTTAATTATTAAATATTATTATTAATTATTTCTAAGGATATTGTTGGAAAAAAAATTAAAGGGATCGGTGCATAACTTATGCAACTTATTTAGGTTGTATAAATTATGCAATTTATGCAACTTATGTAATGAGTGTTTGGTGACTTAAGATGCATCTTTAATCACAAACAAACGGGCCTTAGTGTGCTCAAAATAAACGAATCCCAAATACTTGAGAGAACAAAGGAATCCCAATTTACAGCGGAAATAAAGGTCACACAAAGTCGGAAGTCGGAACCTATAAAAATGTACCTAGGAACTTGATCTGACCTTATCAGGCAACGGCTGTATCTACTTTTGTTACTACCGGCTATATCTACTTTGTCAATAACCGGAGAGCATAAACATCAAAGATAACCATGAGAATATGCGATGGCTGTATCAAGATATCCATAAAAGATATTTTACTTCTTTCTTTATATTTATCTTTATCTTATAATAATAACTCTCTTTGGTAAACTCCATTGAAGATAAGTATGAGCACCAAGTCAAGCCGGACGGGCGGACCCCAGTGTTAGTTCACAGGCATTACATGAATTCAGATTTGATGTGGCAGAGCGACTAACTATTTTATGGTACAAACACCTGATAGCTAGTGTTTGAGGACGGTGGATCATGATGCCACAAAGGACTCGCCTCACGCTGCGCGATTCACAGCTGCCACAAAGGATTCGCATTAAGTTCCAAGTATTATAAGAAAACCTATCCTTAATTTTATCTATTATAATTAATAATGAGTTTAAGGAAACAACCAAACACTAGTTCACTGAACACAGTTTCATAACCTGGACTCATCCCTATCCTGCGTGCTCTGTTTCTATCACTCCACGTCAGCATAATCCTTTTATAAAACGGACACCTCGGTTGAAATCTTGTCATAGACTTTTCCTCAAATCTAGTACTGTTCGTTTGATTCCTATAGAAGCATTCAAGCTAGTTTCTGAGAAAGAAAAAAAAGTAAGCAGATATGGGTTCACTTATGGCTGGTTGGGATTCACGAATTATGGATGAGCATACAGGTATAAACATATTTCATATTTGTCAAGAGTATCATTCCTAGTTTGATCTTTCCTTTTTATTTTTGTGCACTAATGTATATGTTATTTTATTTGATTGTTTATCATTCATAGATAGTTAAGTTCAAGTATCAGAAAAGAGTACTGTCAATAATCTGAAAAAAATGGGAAAAAATTGAGTTGAAAAATTAAGTGTATTAAAGTCAACTAACAATTTAGCACATCACCTCAAATGAAAATTCATCAAGTCATGTATCTCTAATTTAGTCAGCTTAACACAAACAACGGTAGAGCACAAACTTAACCTAATATTACCTGGTTTTGTAGCTCGGGTTCGAAGGAACAAATCGCTCACCAAAGAAGAAATAAATGCGTTTTGGAGATCAAAATCACAGAGAAAAGACAATGAAAGGGACATGAATTTCTCTCCATCTGGCTCACCTGTTGGCACGCCAGAATTTTTAAACGATGACGAGAAAAGAAGAGCAGCAACGCCATTCTCCCGTTCACATAACGATGTCTGGTCAATTGCGACTCAGACCACAAACCAATCATCAGATGAGATTACGAACAACTCCAACACTAGCGGAGATTGGTATGTGATTTGATATTATTTTGAATCAATTAGGAATAGTTCTAACTATATTTATTAACTGAATGATTGCCTATAACATGCCTAATTCCAGGTGGACTCGCAGCAGTGGGGCATTCCTGAACGAGCCGCCACGTGACGAGAAGCACGTGGCACACAAATACACTGCGCAATTTCATATCGCACAAATGCACAATTAGCCAGATCGTTATAGCAGGTCCAGATGATACATGTTAGTCTTGGCTTTGGTTTCTGTTACTGAATTGATGTCTGGGGTTGCGGCTCAATCATATATGGGTTTTGTAACTACATATATCTGAGCAATGTAAGGATGTCTTGTACATTACTATAGTACTGCTTGTATATCAGAATTTTGTGTGTATGGGGAGTAGCTTTGTATGAGGGAAAACTAAAAAGAAGAAGTTTGTAATTTGTCTTTTTGTAAAATAGTGGAAGGTCTGAAAACTGAGATTATAGTAATTTTGGCATGTTTTTCTTTTACTAAGACCTTAATTCCAAGTTCTTTTGGTTACGAAATCAACAAAAAACTGCTGTTATTTTACAGCAAATTGCTCTAGCTATGCTAATTTGTGTACTGTGTTTCATGAGGAGAGGCTTGTGCAGAAGCTGAGCAATGTGCAACTAAAAAAAAATGCACCTAAGCTTGGGCTTGATCTTCGTCATGTGACCCGCTTTTAATCTCACAAGGGGTCCATTTCTTAGGCCTAAGTTAAAGAAGGTTCTGTGCCTTTCTTATGGACCAGCCCAATCCAATTCACTGGGTCAGACAATATCATCAATTATTTCTTGTGGAATTGTGAATTTGTGATGTTGTCTGGTATTTGTTAGTGTATCCTTATATTTTATTCGGCTGGTAAAGACAAGCTCGCATCAGATCCGATGACGTGCGCGCACTCATTTGGGTTTGACCAGTATATGTATATAGTATGCGTAGGTTCATATTTCTCCGTACTCGATTGAGTATTTAAGTTGGTCCTGTTCAATTAAAATTTATTTTTTTTTTCTTTTTCCAACTTTTGGGATTATAAGTTATAGCAACTAGCTTTGTATTCGCGCTTCGCGCGATGAGGGATGTCTTAAATCCGACGTGTAATTATAATAATTGTCAAAAATATGATTGTAGTTATTTGAATAAATATCAAATCATCTTACAATTGATCACTTGTTATAATTAATTGAATAGTTTGGTATGTGTGTCATTTTTACTACATTTGTCATTTATGTCATTACTATTTTTTTTTGGCTTTGAATTGTTTTCAAGGGACCTTAATTGCCTATGTCATTTTTAATATATGGAAAGCGAATGGCTGTAATAAGGTTGGCATGTCATTATTAATTTTTTAATTAAAAAATGTTAGAATTATGAGAAAAAAATAACTGTGTGCATTTTGAGCAAAGCCAATTGTATTAAGATTTTTCTATGTTTTACAAATTTGATAAATTTTTAATTTTTTTCAATTGCGGATAATCTATAATTGAATACCAATAAAATTGAATACAATCTAATATATAATCTAAAATACTTGGCATCAATTGATTTCTCATAATATTTTACCATTCATATAAAATTTGATGAAAAAGTAATTTGAAAAACCGTCAAATCTAAAAAAAGTTATAATGTAATTTTGCATAATTCATAAATTCTGAAAACCTTGAAAATTGTTGAAAACATTGGAAAAAAAATTCAATATCATTGGATTATGTATAATTTTGTAAGCATACAAATAAAATGTAATAAAAAAATAAAATCTAGGAAGCTCTGTCAGCAACCAAATATTTAAAATACTATTATAAGAATTTGTAGGAGTACATAATTATCTAAAATATTATGAAAGTATAAAATTAAAAAAGTTTGTATTATTATATATATATTTTATAAATTTTTTTATTATGCATATAAAATTTTACATCAAGAAATTCCGGAAAGGTTTGGAAACAACAAAAAATAAAATTATATTTCTTAAATATTAGAATTAAGCCATTAGATTTAGAAATTCGAAAAGAATACTTTAGAAATCTATGATTATTAAATTTTATATTATTGCGTGTTTCATTTTTTTATTGAAAGTATAAAATTTTTATGGCCAATTGAATAATTAAATACCCTCAAATAAATTTAAAATTACCACATATTCCATATCTCACAAAATTGTATGGTTAGATTAAAAGATTTCCATAGCATGATCAGATATATTATAATTTTGGAAGCATTTATATAAAATTTTATGCACAAATAAAATTATAAATTACTTTGAATAATTAAAAACCTAATGATATTTATGAAATTATGGAGATTCAATTTTATGAGATTTAGAAAATTATATAAAATATTTGGATAATTCTGCCATCCGGTCTGATTAAGCTTGACCGTCCATTTCTTTATAAATCAGACGGCTGGGATGCGATAAAAAAGTTTCGCTCGTTATTAATATCTTCGTTAAGTTTAACGGGATATTTTATCGGAGGGGCAAAAACGTCATTTTAAAAGGAACCGTTCTTTTTATTATCCCCGTCTCCATCTCTCAAGCGATAGTCAGATCTGTCTCTTCCATCTCGCCCTCGAGGGTTTGCGTAGCCACCCCTTGTCGCGCCGCCTCCACGACCCCCTCTTCCCGCTTTGCCTCCACGGCCTCTCCCTCGCGCTGGCCGGAGATGCGGGTGGAGAACCCAGCACCCATCTTGATTGTGGCCCGCTTTCTGACAATGGTCACACCAGGAAGATTCGGTGCCTCCCTGTTCCCTGTTCCCGTTAGAGCTAGGGTTTTGGCGGAGCCCGGCATAGGCGTGGTTCTCGACGGCCGTGGGCTGAGGATTCATGGCTGTGCGACGGGATTCTTCCTGCTCAATCGTGGCCGCTATTTGATTGAAAGAAGAGAGGTCGGCAGACAGCAGATCTTATGGCTTCATAGCTCGAGTCCAGGGCTGCTAAAAACTGAAAAATCTTCTAATCCTCTCGTCATTTTCGCTTCAAGACCTCTTCGTGGCGCCGCCGCCGCTTGAGCTTCGTCGCCTCCTCTACAACCAACGCGCAGTCATGGGTCGTATGCACAGTCGTGGTAAGGGTATCTCCGCCTCCGCTCTTGAGAAGTTGCTCAGGGGCCTGAGGAGGAGTGAGTTTGAAGAGGGTTTCAAGTGCAGTCAGACAGCACCAGTACGTGCCATTAAGCACAGTGCCATACTAAAACATGCTTCTGAGGTGTACACACATAAGGTGTACAAGATATTTGAGGCCGAGTTCCTTGATGGGTGTGGTGCCTCATCGTGTGAGGAGACATCATGTGGTGGTACGGTGTACCGATATGAGTTGACAATGCAGGGGAGGGCGTTGAGGGTTTGGATTGTGTCGCTGGATACATCAAATATGGAGGTCACTTGCAACTGCAAGAAGTTTGAGACAACGGGGATTCTTTGTTCACATGCTCTTAAGGCCTTCAGCATGCAAAATGTGGATAGCATTCCTGAAAGGTATGCGTAATGCATTCATTGTGGTCCATTATATTTTCTTTAAGTTCCAGTCAATTTGATCTTACATTGAGTATTTGAAGCATTAAACTCACTAATCTATACAACAAATATGAATGTTGTTCCTTTTAAACTTTTTCCTTTAAGCATTATCCATCTGAGACACATCAACATCTATTTTAGCTCATAACATAGCATCCTTTCATCTTTCAATTCAGCCTATTAATTTTCTTCAGTACTTTCCATATGGAACCCACTGGTTTGCGCCATAGAAAAAGTTCAAGCCCTTAAAGAGTACAAGACACTAAGATTAACCTTGCTGATTGTCTGAAGATTTTAGAGCAACTTGTTGATTAACACAATAACGTCCTTCTTTTTTTGTTCTTAACATTTTACTTTCCTTTCCCAAGTGTTTCCAGTTTTATGTATTGATGATGTTCAATAATAGATGAGACCAAATCATTCAAATTTTAAAAGATAACATTACTAAACTGTATTGTTTCCTTTTAAAATTTTAGAAGGATCATTTACAAGCAAGGGGCCCGCACCTGTGGCCAGATCAACTGCCACCAAGCGCAAGAGAAAGAACGAGTACCGTGGGATACGCCAATGCCCCTGGGGCAAGTGGGCTGCTGAAATAAGGGACCCGCAGAAAGGTGTGCGTGTCTGGCTTGGCACCTTCAACACTGCTGAAGAAGCAGCCTGTGCTTATGATGCCGAGGCTCGACGCATCCGTGGCAGCAAGGCCAAGGTCAACTTTCCCAGCTCCTCCCCTAGCTCTGCATGCCAAAAGAAGAAGAATCGAGCAAACCCTAATCCACCAATTACAAAAAAGAAACCTGTGGTCTCGTCAGATCAGGGGAGCAACTCATTCAGCTTTGATAACGAGTCGAAGGTTCCAATCTCTGAAATAACCTCAGCTGTTGATGCTGGTCTACAAGTGGGGCCTGGTAAGGAGCTTGACCATAATGCAGGTTTGATGGTCAACTCAGACATGAATTTCCTGCTGAATGGGGCTGGGTCAGATGATTCAATTGAGACCTTGTTGAGTGGTGATGTGGGCCAGGATGTCTTCACTGACATGGTGAATTTCTGGGGCTTCAATGATATGCTGGATTCGTCCTTTGATGGCGGGTTCTATTAGAACTGTCAGATGCTTTATGGGAATATGTTGTGTATATAAATAAGGTAAGCTTTATTAGTCTTGTCAATAGTTAACATACAAACTTTGTTTCTTCCATTGATAATTATATTTACCATCTAATCATTATCTGTGTTATGTTGTTAGAAATGTTAAGCACTAGTCCGGTCCAGCAATTATTTTGTCTTCTAAGAAATGTATGGATGCTGCCAATTCATCTTGGTACCATATCCATGCAGTATGATGGTTTTGGTACCTATACCTATTTAGAAATGCAGAGAATAGCCAGACAGTATAGTTGTTGCATAAACGAGATTAAAAATTGCGTAACTCAAAAGCAGAAGGTTGTTTCACTACTTAACTGGTCCAATCTCGTGTATGTTTTTACATTGATAAGTGCAGTCCATGACTATATTTATTCCTATTGTCTAATTTTTCTGTTGCAGGTATTAGAGTTGAGTGGGAAGAATTGGTAGAACCTCTTTCCAATTTTCTAAACCTGCAACTATGCTTATGTTCTGTCTTTTAGTTTTGGTTTGTTGTTATGTGTTTTGTCCTTAAATGATGTTACCATTTGAATTTCGTAAACTTGTAGTAGTCTCGAGCACTGAATGAGGGCTTTTAATGCGGATAATTTAATGGTTATTTAGTTGATTTATATATCAATGGATGGTAGTGATAATTCAATGAACTACTACTAGTCTCTAATTATAGGATATGGATACTGAATTGATACATCTAAAATTTAAGAGTATCCAAAGTTGGATTGCTTGATAACATGAATGACCAATTATAGTCTGTCCTTTCTTTTTGGATGTCTCTCTGGGGTCTTATTTGCCCTATCCCTCAATTAGATCACAGTGAATTATTTACTTTGAATTGTGACCTAGTGGTAATTGATATATGGTAAACTATTAAATATGAAGTATATAATGGATTGTAGGTGTTGGACTAATTGAGGTCTTTTTTGTAATATAATTTATGGCAGAATAATATTTGTAGTTTATGATAAGAAAAAGAATAATATAATTTATTGAGGTCTTTTTGTAAGATTATGGCATACTGGCAAATTAGCTTATGTGCATGTTAAAGGTACTGTTATTCCTTTCTTATCACAAGACCCACAATGTAGTTAAAAGCAGCACAAAAGAGGGTGTGTTGGGGCTAGGCAGCATTCAATTGCCATTGCCAGAGAACTGCAGTCTGAGAAAGAAATGTTGGGAGAATTGGAGGTGACTCATCAGCTCCATTGGATTCACAATATGAAACAAAGAGATGATTTCTCATTTTATTTTGTACTGTATTTTATTTTTTCCTTGACTAGGTTCTCTTTTTTCTGTTCTAGTTTTGTTAGTGTAATTGAACTGTAGATTGTTTGTGTGGATGAATTTGATGTTTTTTGGTCGCATCTGATGTATTCCTAATAAATGACGAACTGACTTATTTGTGCATTTCACTACTATTGTTATTATTTGTTGTGTTCTTAACCGTGCCAGTCCCTTTGCTATACTAACACCCCTCCTAACCGTGCCAAGTCTACATGTGTCCATCCTTGTACCGGCTCTGCTCTGTACCGGTTTCTAGAATAAGGCCTAATTTCCTTTCCCTTCAGTACCATTTACTTACCTCTAAAATAAGGCCTCATTGGTCAAGTGAACACCAAACTGTAACTTCAATTGCTCAAGAAGAGATGTAATTCCATTGTCCAGAGCCACAACTGTCATCACAAGCTGTGCGGTTATTGCCGCATCTTGTACGTATTAAACGGCTGCCATTTCTTCATTGCTGAGTTGGGAATCACTTTCGTCTCCCTCCAGATCGCTTTCATCAGAAAGCTCATTGCTGTTATTGGTCTTTCTTTCCACCAGTTTGTCCGGTGTCACTGTCATTTTTCCAGATTTGACGTAAAGTATCTCCACATCGGAGCTGTCGCTATCGAGGTCTATGACCCTCACCCTCTCGTCCTTCTCTGTAGCGTAAGCATCCATCTCTTCCAACACTAACCTTCTCTCTAACCCTCCAACTAAACTGAATTAAATTGTGAACGACAATAAAAGAGAATCATTAATATATAGGATGCTAATTGAATATCGAAATAAATAAAATTAGAAAAAATAAATTTTTTCCATTTCATTATTGTTTCTGTTGAACCTAAAAATAATGCATCCGTTAAAAAGGGAGAGAAGTTCTGCGCAAAAAGAAAAAAGGAAAAACAAAGTTTTTATGTAACATGGCAAAGTATTTCTCACAAATTCGTCAAATCAGTAAGTATGCTATCTTTGACATGTCTAGAATGTTCTAAAGAGAATTTTGGAAATTAAAAAAATGAAGGACTAAAAAATGAACATATTAGATTACGATTGCAAACTTATCAGTGTAAACCCAATTATTGCCTGAGAAACTAGATAAAAATCTAAATGCAACCTTACTACAACTTTTAAGTGTGTAAGTTGAGACATTTTTGAGAGGAAATTCAGGAATATGTACAGGAAATATTTTTGATTTACTGGATACCATACTTCACAAAGAAATGAAAGAGCATATTTTGCGTATAGTTATGTTCTGGATTAAGCGTTCTTGCAAAACATGGGTAGTGTCATGGCACAGTACAAGGTTATTTTTGGGCTAGATTGCATGCCAATATAAAGTAGAAATGTAAATAAATGTCAATTTATGTAGGATTAAATATAGAACTCACCGAGCAGTAATTCTGTTTATTTTCATTAACAAATAAAAATGGTGTTAATTCTGTCAGACTGATTTTCCAGCCAATAAAAAATGCTTTGACATAAATTTGATCAGAAAATTCATATACAAAAGTTAGGTATCCTTACAGATCGAAGTTGCTTTGATTAGGGTTGATTAGCGTTCTTGAAGGTGATTAGGTTTGTGAACGACAATAAAACATGAATGAACAATATATAGGATGCTAATTGAACCTAAAAATAATGCATCCGTTAAAAAGGGAAAGAATTTCTGCGCAAAAAAAAAAGGAAGAGGCGAAAATAGATGTTGTCATTTAGTGTAATATACAGATTAGCTAATTGTAAATGTCATTCCTGTTTAAAAATGCACTGCTATAATTGTAAATGTCATTCATGTTGCTATAATTAGCTATTCCCTGTATAAGACATGCCGAATGAAATGATTTATAATTGTAAATGTCATTCATGTTGCTATAATTAGCTTTCCTGCTACTTCATCAATTAAAAATGTATATTTGCGCCATAAAAATAATACAATGTGACAATTTCTTAATAAACAATTTCATACAAATGTATAAATAGTTATAGCGCATTGGTTTGCCTAATTACTATCTATAGACTATACTCCATTGGTTTGCACAAGCTGTATGCTAAATAGTTATAGCTCAACTCCTTAACGTTGGCTATGAGGCCGGTACACCTGGATTCCATATAAACGCTATAACTCTTTAACTTAATTGCAAGACTCCCTATTTTAATTTGGGTTTGCACACATACCATTTCAACATAGTGTTACAGAGCAACATTTGACGCACAAAACCAAGTATAAACGTTCAACAAATATTCTTTGAGCAAACTTTACTTATAGAATGTACCTGTACTTATAGATTTCATTCAGTTATTACAGACCAAATCATGATAGCAAATGAGTTATTATGACAAAATATTTACAATATTTGCTGCACAGAAAATAAAATAAAACCTTTAGTTTCTTCGAGAAGATGGACCTGTATTAGCAAGGAAGAAAAGTTAGTACATGGCACAGTAGATGTATTTCACATGGTACACATACTACACAATAAATGACTTAGCTCAAATTTCTTCTTTTTGCAGATCATGCATGTTACCAGTTAATTGCAATAACCTCCTTGCAAGGGACCGGTATTTAGGGAGCATACAATATTTTTAAAACTTTGACAATATACTTCTGACATTTTGCATTTTTGTCCTCATTTTAGCAGTAATTCCAAGTTTCCTTATTTGGACAAGATGAAATACTGCAAAGGGGCTTAATTGACACAACAAGGAAATAAGAACTTATGAGAAGAAAATGAAACCTTACACTTCTTCTAGTTGAACCTGTAACAAGAAAGTAAAAGAAGTTAGTATTGAATGAAGCAATATGCAGACCCAATACAAATGATAATCAAGGAAAAGAGAGTTAAGTTCGCCATTGAATTTTGTTATACTGTACTTGTATTTGCATTTTTCACTTTAGTCCCTATCTTTACAGCAATTCTCAGATTTCATCATTTTAAGGAGTATAGCTTTACACAATTCATACAGATCTAACAAAGATTTTTTGCCTATTAGTAAAGTTTAAACAAGCTTCAATTACTAACTGGTCTATGAAACTGGACAATAATTGTGCCTGCCAGTGACTGAACCCTCGGATAAATGAACAATTCCTGCCAATGATAACATCATAATGATTTGTACTCCTAATGCCATCGATCATAGTTTAACTATCCAACGTACAAGTTGTTAAGCAATATCTATCTTTTCTCTCCAGAAACTGTTTCAAAACAATCCATATATTTTCTGTCCAACTGGCTGCATTATGTCTTAAAGGTAGAACATTAATTAGAGTTTGGTGTCCCCACCTGCTAGACTTAAATATACTTAATTGTACTCAAAGAATTGTTGGATGTCAAAATTGACACCATACCAAACTTGAAAACAACAGCTGTCAGTGACTGAACGCTTGAGAAATTAAAATATTAAGCCTTCATCATTGTTTTTCTTTATTCTTCTCTTTTCTTTTTTCTTCAAAATACGGAACACGTAAGTGGAAAACGAAAAGGAGCTCAATTAGGTCATTTGAAACTCACTGGACCACAATTTGCTCAATTCATGGCTATTTTGAGACAGATTTGGGTTAACAAAAAGACATATTTCATTTGCTCCCTGACATCCTCTGCAATATGCAAATACAAGCTTCTATCATCTAGTCATCTATACATACTGAACCCACAAATGGTTTGGTGAGGAAATTTTTTTTAAGAAACTGAGGCTTTGATCTCAAAAAAACTAGACTTTTGGATTAACAATAAGTATATGTCCAATATAGGAAAGTACGTATTATACCATGCCTGCCCATTCCATTGGGTACTAATGTATGAGGTATTGCAGTCCAGCATACAAGTGCATGTTGATGAATATAGTCATCACTGATGAAGAATAAAAATTACAATAAAAATGCACAACCGTGCATGAACTATAGATAATTTCCCCCATATGTATAACAACAAAGTGAAGACAAGCTTAAAATGTTTAAGGAAACTGAGGAAAAACAAATTACCTCTTGTCCCTTATCTACAACAGGCTTTGTGTAGCCAGTGACTTTCTTGAACATAGGATGACCTTGCATCTATAGACAAAAGGTTATAAAGTTTCAGCAAACTACAGAACAATAGCATGGCATGGAGAGATGCCTATCTTCCATCTGAAGCTTCTTCTTCCCTCTCTTCGAATTGACCTGATTCATTCTCAGAGAGGAGAAGTTTCAGGCGAGGAGAAGTACGCCGGCGACGGCGAAGTCGGGATCACAACGGAGCATGACACGGAGAAGGAGAAAGCACTCATGTGAGAGGAGAATTCTGGAATTTGACATGATAACTGCTTTTAGACACCGCCAATTTTGTTTATCGATGGCATCCGATTAAGTTTCCCTCCAAAAAAATATTTTAGAGATAACCGTCTTTTTGTTTATCAATTGCGCCAAGCAAGAGTATCTTCGTATTTGATTTAGATAACCGTCTTTTTGCTAAACTTACAATTTCTTGATCACACGTGGCATTTCCTGACTCGTTGGTTTTATGAGTCATGGATAGATGACATGGATAAATTGAGTGCTGCATATTTTAGCAAATCTTAGCATGTACATGTCGATTTATTCGCCAAATATTATTGTACATGAAAAATATCATAAAATTTCATTTACCAAATTGTAAAATTAGAGAATTTCATTTATTTGTCCTAAATGAATTTTCTTTTAAATTGTTTAATGGTTTAATGGACAAAAAAAACTTGTGGTGCAAATGACAAAGTGAGTTCAGCTGATCTGTTCATTCTCGTTTTAAAAGTCTAATGCTTTAATTTACCAAATTCAAGCTTATATATTTAAATGATTTTTAAATTTTAAATTTTTTATTTGGATTTTAAATCACCTTAAAAATTGGTCTTATTGTGCTTTATTTCTCTGAAACATTGACGTTACAAAATTTAGCCTCTTACATATCTAAATATATCATACAACCACATATATATAGAACAATAATATATCATACAATTCTACGTAAATATTCATAAAATGCATCTAAAGTAAAGTTAATTTCTTTGTCACTATAAGGAAAACCCGGTGGAGACAAAACCTGCATTCAATTAATAAGAGTAGGCTTATTAAGGATAATATTGAATCAAGTCCTAAACTCTAATTAAGTCTTAAACTTTTATGTTAAGTATTATAATTCATACCCTTGGCAACTCGTTGCATTGCAGGTAGTTAATCAGTATCATCTGCAAGTTTCTCATCGCATAGTACCCGCAATCGACACTGTTCGGTTGACGTGGACCCTACAAGTACCAATTTTGTTACAACTAATATTAAACCCAGTAAATGAAGAATGAAATGAAACTATTAGTCAAGCTGTGTACCGGAACCATGTGAATTTTGAATTTGGGAACTTCCATCAATATGAATAAAGCACTGCAACATTAAAATATGAAGTTAGAAGAATTAATTTATAGGATAAGGTACTTACTAGATAATGCGTGTGTTCATTAAAACAACTTACCTGTTCATTGCCTCTATAATTGGGGAATCATACACCTCTTGATTTAGAGAATCCACAATCCACATTGTTTTTGTCGAGGGTTGCGCAATAATAACCACAAAATGATTCCTGCAGTTACATTGTAAAACTTGTAGGTTAAATAAACATTAAACCACGAATTCTAAATCTCAACCTCAAAATTAGAATTTTTCTAACTAACAAGTTCTGATGTAGCAAAACATGATAAGCGGCCTTCTTTGTGTCGAAGGAATCAATCAAGTAGGTGATTGTGCCTGACAAATCACTTGACACATGACTTCCTGTGCTTCTTTCTGGATCCAAAAACCAAAAATCCTTGAAGCATTGCCATTTTCTTGTGGAAGACATGGTCGATGTCTTCGAAACTGAGAAGAAAGGTGTCCAATTCTACGTTGTCGAACTTAGCCTGTATTTGGAATTGCGTCACGGAAGGGTCCAACATCATCATATAACTGTGCAGTTCTGCCGGAGTGCAAAGCGGGCAACACATCTTCAATTCATCGTCGACGTCCTCTGGTTCCTCCTCCACTAGCTCCTCCTGCTGCTTTGCTTTTTTTCGCCGGAGATTTCGCAAACGATGGAGGTTGTTGCGGCATTTGCCTCAGATTCACCTTGATTGTTGTCTTCGAGGCGCTATTTTTCTTTTCTGTGCAATTCAATTGCACTAAAATTTCACCGTCGAATCGACCTTTATTACGATGATGGTTATTTCTTTTTCGCACACGTTCAAGATCCCACCTTGACATTAGTGGATGACAATGAAGATCATCATTCAAGCAGTCAATTTTAATATGTTCATAATAGAATAACTACAACAAAACATTAAGGATATTATGTTAGAATAAATTCTTGAAAAAAAATAGAAAGAAATAGAAAAGTATAGTGAAGGGTTCCGAGTTTACTTGAAGAAAAAACATGCATCCTTGAATACGTGTCTTCTTATCCAGCAAGTGTTTTTGTATGCCACGGTTAAGAACTTTAATGGTGAAGTCGGCCCAATTTATTTTCGAAATCCGTGAGATATCCTCCACCAGATTCAAATATTCGTAGGGTATATTGTCATTTAGTGGTGGGGCTAGAAGTCCAGCAACCATCAATATAATGAACATTCGAGTGAAGTTATGGTCGTGTGAGTCGGTACGAAGAATTAGATCACTTACATAGTTAAATGTGATATTTTCCTTGTAGGGGTCTTCAAATATCTTAATTATGTCATCTTTGGGTGTTTTTTTGTCGATATTGACACTTATTCCTTCGTCGCGCAGACCCAGGATACATGACACGTCTTGCGTTGTTAGTGGCACATGGTTTCCTCTCATGTTAAAAGTTTGAGAAGCGGGATCGTACGCATTGACCATGTCCACTATTAATGAGCGAGAGATTTGTATTGGGTGCATTTTAAGTAAAGCTCCAAAACCTAATTCAGTTATTCGTCTCCTTTGTGCAGGGTGTAACTTTGCCAGCATACTCGCAAATTGGCCTGGTAGCTCAAATCCCTTTGTAGCGTTAGCAACCATCTCTTCCAACTCTAACCTTCTCTCTAACCCTGTAACTAAAGTGAATTAAATTGTGAACGTCAATGAAAGAGAATCATTAATATATAGCCATGTAGGATGCTAATTGCCAAAAAAAAAGGACGGCTAATGATGAACGTGCATAAATTGCTGCTAATTCTATTTTTAAAATGTTGTTAAATTGCACTAAATAAAAGGGAAAGGCGCTAAAAATTATAAGGCTATATGTATTTTTAATTGCAGAATGACAAAATAAGATTGCAAGAAAAAAAAAATGACGGCTGATGATTCAAGTGTATAAATGGAAGGGAACCATTTACCTAATTCTCAAGTTTTTTAATTTCATTATTGTTTCATTGTCCATTTTGAAAATACTTTTTGGCAGTAAAAAAAGGTCACAAATAAAAAAATTCACAAAATAGATAAACGTTAGGACAATAGTTCAAAATGGACATTATCTTAAAAAAATATTTCCAAAAATATATTCACGAACAAATTAAAGTGGTAATACTATTTATTACAATTAATAGAAAATAAATGGGAAAAGTCAAGCCAATATGATAGTCTAATTTTGTGATCTTAAGCCAATATTTATTACAACTAAGTTGTCCACGTCATGTATCCACGGACATGATTCATGAGTCATGACACATGAAATCAACCGGTCAGAAAATGTCATGTGTCATCAAGAAATTATGAAGTTTATCAAAAGACGGTTATCTAAAGCAAAAATACGGATATTACCTCCAAAATATTTTGGCGGGAAAATTAATGGAATGCCATCGATAAACAAAATTAAGGGGTGCCTAAAATTTCAATTAACGGTACATACTAAATTCAAATTAGTATTCCATATAACAAACAGTCTTTACGTACATGTACTTAGATAAGATTAACTACAACACAGCTAGAGTAATTAACTATTCAAATTAAAAAATAAGTTGGAATAACACCACTTAGAGTCTTTATGTACTTAGATACTTGATAAAAAAATGAGTAGTCCATATGGGATTTTTTTTTCTTTTTTATTAAAAAAAAAGAAAAAACAAAATCCATTCGAAATTTAAGCCTTCTACTTTTAAAACATGAATGAACAAATCGGCTGAACTCGGTTTGTCGTTTTTTTTTAAGAAAAAAATGAAAAGTCCATATGGGATTTTTTTTCTTTTTTATTAAAAAAAATTACAAAATCCATTCGAAATTTAAGTCTTCTACTTTTAAAACATGAATGAACAAATCGGCTGAACTAAGTTTGTCGTTTTTTTTAAAAAAAAATTGAAAAGTCCATATGGGATTTCTTTTCTTTTTTATTAAAAAAAAAGAAAATACAAAATCCATTCCAAATTTAAGCCTTCTACTTTTAAAACATGAATGAACAAATCGGCTGAATTCGGTTTGTCGTTTTTTTTTTTTACAAAAAAATGAAAAGTCCATATGAGATTTTTTTCCTTTTTTATTAAAAAAAAGAAAATACAAAATCCATTCCAAATTTAAACCTTCTACTTTTAAAACATGAATGAACAAATCAGCTGAACTCGGTTTGTCGTTTTTTTTTTAAAAAAAGAAAAGTCCATATGAGATTTTTTTTTCTTTTTTATTAAAAAAAAAGAAAATACAAAATCCATTCGAAATTTAAGCCTTCTACTTTTAAAACATGAATGAACAAATCGGCTGAACTCGGTTTGTCGTTTTTTTTTAAGAAAAAAATGAAAAGTCCATATGGGATTTTTTTTCTTTTTTATTAAAAAAAATTACAAAATCCATTCGAAATTTAAGTCTTTTACTTTTAAAACATGAATGAACAAATCGGCTGAACTAAGTTTGTCGTTTTTTTTAAAAAAAAATTGAAAAGTACATATGGGATTTCTTTTCTTTTTTATTAAAAAAAAAGAAAATACAAAATCCATTCCAAATTTAAGCCTTCTACTTTTAAAACATGAATGAACAAATCGGCTGAATTCGGTTTGTCGTTTTTTTTTTTACAAAAAAATGAAAAGTCCATATGAGATTTTTTTCCTTTTTTATTAAAAAAAAGAAAATACAAAATCCATTCCAAATTTAAACCTTCTACTTTAAAAACATGAATGAACAAATCAGCTGAACTCGGTTTGTCGTTTTTTTTTTTTTAAAAAAAGAAAAGTCCATATGAGATTTTTTTTTCTTTTTTATTAAAAAAAAAGAAAATACAAAATCCATTCCAAATTTAAGCCTTCTACTTTTAAAACATGAATGAACAAATCGGCTGAACTCGGTTTGTCTTTTTTTTTAAAAAAAAAAATGAAAAGTCCATATGAGATTTCTTTTCTTTTTTATTAAAAAAAGAAAATACAAAATCCATTCCAAATTTAAGCCTTCTACTTTTAAAACATGAATGAACAAATCGGCTGAACTCGGTTTGTCGTTTTTTTTAAAAAAAATGAAAAGTCCATATGAGATTTTTTTTCTTTTTTATTAAAAAAAAGAAAATACAAAATCCATTCCAAATTTAAGCCTTCTACTTTTAAAACATGAATGAACAAATCGGCTGAACTCGGTTTGTCATTTTTTTTTTTAAATAATGAAAAGTCCATATGAGATTTTTTTTCTTTTTTATTAAAAAAAAAGAAAATACAAAATCCATTCCAAATTTAAGCCTTCTACTTTTAAAACATGAATGAACAAATCGGCTGAACTCGGTTTGTCATTTTTTTAAAAAAAAATGAAAAGTCAATGGAAGAGAATTATTAATATATAGCCATGTAGGATGCTAATTGCCAAAAAAAAAAAAAAAAAAAAAAAAACAAAAGGGTATGTTCACTAGTTCGATTTTAAGAACTCAGTTAGGGCTTCTAAAGAACTAAAAGTTGAGGCTTGGACGTAAACACCCTTCCATACTGGTATATGGTGGCATGTACAATGAAATTCATCTTTTCATAGGTAAGCCAACTATTACAATCAAAATTAATCAGTACCAGTGGCCAATACCGATCCCTCTTGAGTTGTTAGCATTTAGAAACTCATAAAAAATGCTTTTATAAGAAACCTTAGTGCCTTTCTTGAACAGAAATGATATACACCATCCATTTAATTACCATCCAATACCATCCAACATGCTTCAACAGGCCAAATTGGGCTTCAGGCTTCATTTTTCTCGTGCTGACGTCATCAAAATCGCGTGATGACGTCATCAATTTTTTTTCGACAGATTTTTTTTCGCGCTGACGTCATCAAATGGATGGATTTTTGTGTTCAGTTAGTTGCATGAAGGGTTGAGTTAAACTTGTTATGTGTTCAGTTAGTTGCATCTTAAAGTCGAATTTTCATATATATTTGTTCAGTTAAACACGTTAAGGGATGAACTTAAAGATTTATGTGTTCAGTTAGTTGCATCTCAAAATTGAATTTTCGCATTGTTTGGTTCAGTTTAACACATTAAGGGATGAATTTAAATTGTTTATGTGTTCAGTTAGTTGCAACAGAATTTTGATTTTGTAATTTTTTGTGCTAAGTTAAACACATTAAGGGATTAATTTAAAATGTTTATGTGTTCAGTTAGTTGCGGTAGAAATTTAATTTCGTAGTTTTTGTGTTCAATTAAACTAGTTAAGAGATCAATTAACATTGTTTGTGTGTTCAGTCAGTTGTGATCAAACACGTTTTAATAACCATGCAAAAGTGAACACTGATCAGTTATTAAGAATGATATATATTATTGCAACAAACTGAACAATTATACTTACAATAACATCCATTACAAATGAATTCTGAACTACAAAATACAAACAACAAACTGCAAAGATTCATATTAAGTGCACAAATGGTGGATTTATCTTGGATCTTCGCTTTCACGTTATCGATCGTGTCGATCGGCGGCGATGAAATATAGTCGAAAATAGTCAAATCCCATCAGCAAAAAATTAGAAAGCCCTTAAACCTTTTGCTAATCCAATTGCCAGATCTGGTAAAACATGGAAATGCCTTGGGAAGTTTTGAAATTTCTTCTGGGATAACAAGTTTCGTTGAAACCAAAACCTATGCCCAGTTGAAATATATGCAGCAACAAACAGAAATAAGGATGAAATCCGGTGAGCGGAAAGTAGTTGAATTCTCGGAATCTGTTTTAAATTATGTTATGGTTTACAAGGCAAAGAGATACTTGCAAGAAAATTATTCATCTCGGGCTATTGAACCTAGAGAAACCCAAATGAAAGTTTCCGAAATCAACAGAATCAAGTCTCATAAAAATGAGGAGGAATTGATTTCAGAGCATGGTTTGAGAAAGCCGAAGTACATATTTCAGGTTCATACGTGGCCGCGTACAAAAATCCGAAGCCCAATTGGATTACCTTGTTTTTACTCAAACCTTTTTTACTTACAGATAGTCGTAGTCGTGTATGGTTTGTATCCAGCCGCCATTGTTGCGCGATGGTTGGAGTAACACGAAGTTCTCGGACGAAGGCAAGCAGTTCTCCGACGAAGGCGAGAGCAGAGCAGAGGAGATTCGGCTAGGGTTTGGTGGAGTGAGAGATGAGATAGGATATAAATAGATTGGGCCAGTTGTTGGGTCCAATCTGGCCTGTTTGGAGCCTGTGGATGATGTGGATGGTAATCAGTTGGATGGAGAGTAGTAATTACCTTTCTTGAAAGAACAAAAGCCAGCAAATAAAGTAGAACAAACATATCAGTTTTTAACCTTGGTGCCTTCCTTTTCAGCACATGCTACTTCTAATTCTGATACTCTTTTTGACCTTGGGGCCTTATTTTTCTGCACGGGCTCCTTTTTCTTGTACTCTCCTTTGCTCCTCCTATAAACCATGAAACAAAAATAAAATTTGTAAAGAATTTGAAGAAAAGAGAAATTTAAAAATTATGGTGTATTAGGTTGATTATTTCTTGCATTTTTACTTTTGAAATTCTACAACATTCTTGTCAAGACATTTCTTGTTCAAAAAAAAAAAAATACTTATGTACTCTAAAAAGTGAAACAATATGCTTACTACAATCTGAGAAAGAGAAATTTCTCATGTTAAAAGTTTACCAAGACGAAAATAAGAATGCTAAAAATTTATAAAATAAAAAGAAAAAGAAAAACAAATTTAGTACATGCAATTGTAAAAGTCTTGGAATGTGCTAGAGAGATCTCCAGCAATAGAAAGATTATATTAGTTAGCCATTTTAATGAAAACAAAAGGAAAACAAAGCAACAGCTCTAATATACATGGTCACAACATATACTCAACGAAACTATAAATCAGAACTTATCAACCCACTATTACTGTCTGTAATGATGAATCAACAACCCTAAACAAATATAAACACCTGGCAAGAAGCTGAAGCAATATGCCCATTTTTTTTTTAAAAAAGTTTCTTTTGCCATCCTAGAAGAAGGGCCTTAATTACCAGAATATAATAATAAGTGATAATGCAAGAATCATCCAGGTAGGGCAGTGAGTTACCTCAAAGAAGCAATAGCCGCACAGAACAAAAGCAAGAATTTGTTGACAGCGATCGAGCCCCCCTCACTCCCCCCGACCTGCAGAAGAGATAGAAAGCTCAGAATAGTAACTACTAAAACCTATAGATATGTTGTATTGAAATGAAGTTTTATCGTTTAATTTTTTTATTGATTAATCACTAATTCAACACCATCACTCTTTTGTACCTATCTTACAACTTAAACTCAACTCTTTTGTCACTGTACCTATATTTGATAAGCACTTCTCACCAAATTAAGGCAAACACAAGTCCATATTAACTAAAAAGGTATTTAGAAAATCTGGAAAGAAAAACAACATGATAATAACAGGCATGACAAACTTGACTTGGTCATAAGAATAACAGCTTATGAAAACGAAAACTGTAAATGATGACATAAAAGTAAAATTACAGCGAGTAAATGTTAAATCTGAGTTAAGGTGAGCGTTCTGTTAGGTCGACGGTTGGCTCGTTTACAGGCGAGGGTTCAGCAGCATTATCCTACAAAATAAGAATAAAATATCAACTTAAACTACCAAGACAAATTTAATTAACTAGCGAACCAAAATACTGACCTGACGGAGGAGTTTACAAGTTTGTCGATTATGCCCTCGCTGCCCACAATGTCTGCATTTGTTCTTTCGGCTCCTCTCAACCGCAGACTTAATCCTCTCATATGCCGTCTTATTCTTCTTCGGCGCGCCCTTAGTTACAGCTGGTTTAGGATTGGCAATCCTCACTGATGCTTGTACACCGTCTTGAAACTCTTGTTTGACTTTACACTTCTCAGCATGCTTGTGGTTATCCTCGTATCGCTGCAATTCTTCTTTTAGAGATTTCATCTTCCTCGAATAGCCTTCCGGTGATTTGGCAACTTCTGAGTGAATTAGTCTGGCTATCTTATTTAGCTCATGGTACCTCAGCAAATAGCTAGAAACCTTGAATGCACCGCCTTTTCTAACAGAAGGAAACCCTGACTTAACATGTTTTGTCCACCTATCACGAATGCAGCACCGAGGTATGCATGTGGCCTTCATATGTATCAACACGGCGAAGATGTGTCTACATGGGAGTTTCTCAGTTTCAAGCTTTGCGCAAGAACATGAAAGTTTCTCCACATTATCCTCAAGAATAGAGCAATGCACAATGTACTATGATTCGGCTTTTTCTATTCGAGCAACAAAATACCTTAATGGCATGCTACTGCTGACGGTTTCACTGACCACAAGTCCCGCTGCCATTTTGATCTCAGCTCGAACAATATGGAAAATATGCGGAGTGTAGTTGATTGCGGCGGACTTTTCAAGATTTGGAAAAGGGGTTTGTAATACTGGTTCTTTCTGAAAGGATTTGCAATCAAGCTTGGCCTCCTTAGTGCACTTGTGTGTTAAGCACCGCTCAACTTGCTGCACGGCCATACATAGGGACATCTTGTTATTGATGTGAGAGTGAAGATCTGCATTGAGACCCTCACTTCTCTGAGTACTTGACATCCCCAGAAACATCTTCTTATTCACGAAAGCCGCAGCCCATGATTCTCTGGATTTATAGATCGTTCTCAGTCAATGCCTACTATCCGACCTCTGACTGACTTTCTGTTTAAAAGTGATCCACTTTTTCTCAAATTCTTCACGACTACACATTCCACTCAACAACTCATTGAACATTTTAAAGACAGCTTCATTGTGGATATATTTCTGTGCATTTTGACCCATATGCCAAGAACAAATTCTACGTGCCGTCCCCTTAAACACAGACTTGATGGCCTTACCCATGGCAAGGTCACCATCAGTGAGAACAGATTCTGGAATTTTCTGGTACATTGCTTGAAGGAATGCCTCGAGCAACCATCGGTATGTCTCATCATTCTCACACGAAACAATGCCGCATGCAAAAATGATGGTGCTACGATGGTGATTGCAACCGAGAAAAGGAACAACCACCATGTTGTACCGATTAAGCTTATACGTACTATCAAAAATAACTAGGTCACCAAAGTAGGCATAATCGACAACAGACTGTCCATCCGCCCAAAAAAGTCGATTTAGACACCCATCCTTTGTGTCGTATTTGAGAAAAAAATCTAGATCAGATTCTTCCCTCTCCTTGAAATACCTTAAAATTGAATCCGCATCATCTTCGAGCATCGTGGATTGCTCGTGCCCCAGAGTGAAATTGTACAGATTTTTCTCCTGGTAACCACGATTCTCATAACCTCCGCTGCATTGAGCGGCATAGTCTAGAATCTGACAATTTCTGATGCCCGAAGCTTTCATAGACGATATCTCGCACTTTTGTGCTTCGTTAATGGAACAATGGGACCGAAGAAAAGGGGTGCAATCTAGAGCAGCTAAATCATGATTGTGGTCATTAATGAAATTCTGCACCCACCACCTACTGGTTTTCGTGTCAAGTTTAATGCAAAGCTTGACCGGGCAGTCACAACGACTGATCGGCGTGGCTGGTCTTTTTCGGTCTGGCATTTCCAAGTACTTCTTCGCTCGCGAGCCTTGTCTGCTGCAACAGAACTCACGAAAAGTGATGGTGTTCTGTAATCTATCTTTCTTAGTGCTATTCCTCCTCATGCTAAATCCTTCTCTCTTCGCATATTCATTGAAAAAATGAAAAGTTTCATTTTCACTTGCGAAAGTCATGTTGATGATATGGTCATACTCCCTTAGCGATGCCACATCGACATACTTATCCTGCAGAAAAAAAATTTGCAAAAAATTGGTTTAAGACTTTAAACTACAAGTGCAGAGACGAACTCTTAAATCGAATAACAGTAGGGAATAAATGACACCATGTAATATATCACTGAACCACATTACAGATACCATGTAATATATACCAATGCTTTATTATACTTTATGTACTCAGTTATGGCATATTTAGTACTTGCAATTGCTGAATTTAATATAAGATGTTGCTGTTGGGATTGCTGTCAATATTAAACGGTATATATGCTTAAACAATATAAAAAATTGCTAATGCATTCACTAATATGACAACTATTTCTCGACACATACATGTTAGTATTTTGTGGCCTGACCTGGGGAGAAATTTTTTATCTTGCATGCCATCCACTTAAAAATAACAAACATTTAGGCACATAGAACTGCCAATTCAAATAGGAATATTCAAATGCAAAGAAAATTCATCAATATATAAGAGGAAAGAAGAAGAATATCTACATTGAGGTTCCCTTCATCAATTGACTCTGTTTGAGATGTAGTCTCCTTTGAATCAACAGCTGCCGACTCAGCTTCTTGTTGCTCCTGAACCTCTTCCACTTGTTCGTTGGCTTCTTCTTCCTGGATCATAATTGAAAATTATTAATTATTAAGCAAATTCCATATGCCATTATAAGGCACCAACTTTCATATGAATCGAGTTTAATTAACTCTTGAGGTTATGGAAACCGATAATAACTTGTATGGGAAATAATATTGTGTATTGCATTTGAACATTGACAAACAGCAATACCATCGTGAATATTGTGTATTGCATTCGTATCAGCACTATGGTTCAAGCTGTGAACTTGTAACATCAAGCAGTAGCTTGCCTTTAAAATATGCTTGAAATGTTTCTAGACAAATTCACACACCCCCTCTCTGGGATTGCAACAGTAATATGCTTATATTATGTAGTATGCAGTTGGGGTAATATACTTATATAGTTCGGGGGCCTAGGTATATGTACATGTTACTATAGACAAAATGTAATGAAGTAATCTGATTTTGCTATTATGTAGCATGCAATTGGTTTTGCTAATTTTTGGATTTGGTACCTTTTGATGCTGTTCCATTTGCGGCTTTTGTTGCTCTGCTTCTTGGGCACTCCTCATCCTAGTTGCATTTACTTTTGCTTTGTTCAATTCCTATAATGCAAACATATATATATCAACATAAACCCGCCTTTTTGTCCAAAACTCATAAGAATAGGATAAAAAATGCTTTTACTACAGAAGTATGAATAGCTTAAACTGTACAAATGACTAAAGACGAGTACAACCTTTTCCAAAATTGCAATCTGTTCAGTTTTCATTTTTAGCAATGCCCTTGCATCCTCCAGCTCCCTCTCATACTTCTCCTAAACAAAGTCACAAGGGTATTAAAATTTTCAAATGATTTCAGCAATGACTATTACACCTTTGTTTTTAGAAAATGACTAACCTTCTCTGATCCTATGAATGGAGTCTGGTATGTGTCTCCTTGAAATTTTTTGCATGTTTCAAAGTGCCGTTTCAGATGCGACGTCCCCATTTTCGCCGTTGCACATAAGCTTTTACCGCAATACTTACAAGTAGCTCTCTTGCCATCTGGTAATAAATCTAATGCTTCCAAACTTCAGATGTCTGCCTTGGTCTCTTTTTTAATATGCTTCCAGAGCTCGGTGGATTATGACCCTCAACGGTAGACATCACGATGAACAGAGCTATAAATTTCATTTATGCAGAATTTAATAGTCATGCAACATTTTTACAGTTAGATTTGTTATGAGATTAACCATATGCTTATCTGTTTTTATTATTGGACTTACATAAGCATGTTAGGCCTTTTCTGGGATATAACCTGAATTTTTTATTTGTCGTATTACATTTCAACGGCTACTACATGCCATTATTATGCCTGTTTGGTACTCTATTGGAATAATGTTTATACTAGATTACAGGAATAACTATTAAAGTATAACTATGAGTTACAGAAATCCATTCATTGCTGCGGAGCATGCATTTTTTTGCTTTGCCTTTCCAGTTGACATATAGTAGCGAGCCAGCCAGGATTCATTGTGTGCCACTTTGTTGTTGGCAAACTCAGTTTATTTTTTAATGAAAAATGCCTAATAAGTGATATCACAATAGGAACCTCAAAATGACTCTTTACAAAATTTACATGTTGCAACCTAAAAACAGATTTAAGGGATCAGTTACGGTAATATTATGTTGCTACTTAATATAGTATGAAATCAAATTTTTCTTGACAAATAGTTTTGCCTTTGTTCAGCCTCTTGAAGCACTTAGGATTGATAAAAATTACACAATCAGATAATATATGGACACACAAGATGCATACATGGAATCAAGAGAACAGATCCGTTTTTCTACGATAAAAAAGGAGCACTGCGCATTTTTAAGCTAATCGTAGCGGAGTGAAAACAAAAAAAATTCTAGGCTAAGCCAGCATAATTTGATCGGACGGATCACGCCCGGCCATCACACGATTTTAAGCCTAGGCACACCTCTTAATTTCGCTAAGTAGAAAAAAAAAAGAATGAGAGAAAGAGAGAGACAGAGAGAAGAAACCTCGTTGTGCCGAAGATGAGTGAACTGAACCCCTTTTCTCCAGGCGTTCTCTGATTAGCGTTCTCGAAAGGGATTAGGGTTGAGTAGCGTTCTCGAAGCGATTAGGGTGGAGTAGCGTTCTCGAATTGTTTCGATCAAGGTTGAGTAGCCTTCACCGCCGATTAGGTGGGAGTGAAGTTGAGAAGAAGAGAAGAAAGAGGGGCGCCGATTCGTCGGAGGAGAAAAATGATTTAACGAACAGAGAAATAAAAGAGAGAACAAAAATAAACGGAAGTGTCAAATTCCAATTATACCCTTATTATTTTCAACGGCTGTGATTAATTAGAGGGGAATGACGGGCTGGAGTCGGGTGCCCGTGGGCTTTAAGTTTTTTCTTTATGATGAAATTTTATATCATTAAATTTTTCATATATCTTTGAGTAAGCACATAAATTGTCATAGCCAAATGATTTTCCTAGGCCTCAAAACAATTAAAAGAAAAAACTCACATGCAAATTAAATTTTATGAGATTCATAAAATATTATAAAAAATTTTATATGTCTATAATTTTAAAAAATTATATCACTAAATCATATATATTATTTTGAGCATGTACATAATTTTTCATAGCCAAATGAATTTTTAAAAGTATCTTAACAATTTAAAAGTAAAAATATATTTGTCTGAAATTTAGAAACGGAGGATCCATTAAGATGTGAAATGGAGATGATTACCCAAGAGTGATGATGTCATGTTGACATCACCAAAATTACTGTAGAAAATGCTCCCAACATTATATATTACTAGAAAAAATATTCGCCCTTCGCGCGATTAATTACTTTTAATTATTATTAAACAAAAAAATGAAAAAAAAATATATCAGTAAAACTTTTATAATTGTTTAGGACATCTATGAACTTTCATGCAAAATTAATGTAGAAGACTTGTAAATAGTTAAATAAAATAACTAAAATCTTGGAATGAGTTGGTCAAAGATGTAAAATTCCATTCATTTCTTATAAGATCAGGATATTTCAAATGAGTTGATTAAATTAGATTTATAATTCTAAAATATGAAAAACAAACTCACAATGCACAAAATGATCCTTGCTTCATGATGCACCATAACATTACTTCATTATAGTTTTTTTCTTTCTAAAATATCATAATATATAATAAAAAAATCGAAAAAAATATAAAATTTGATTTTCTAGCAGATTTCAATACGGAGAAACAATTTGAATGGTTTGGATTGACTATTTAAATTTTAGATTTTGAACAGAGAGCAACTTTAGCCAAAACCACACTCTCTCTTTTTTTATATATTAGTATATATAACATATTTTTAATTTTTTAAATAATAAGATCAATGCAATGTAAAAATAAAATGATAAAATAAATTATAGAAGATATTTTGGTTAGTTCAAACAAATAAAATACAAAATATCATTGTAACCAAATTTTAGGAAAGGTAAGAATCAATAAAAAAAATTGAAAATCATTCCTGAAATTCTTAAGATATAAAAAAAATATGTAAAATATTTTAAATATTTTTTCTAAAAAAATAAAATCATCATTAATATTATTTTATAATTTTGAGAGTATGTACATAAAAATTTCATGCATAAATAAATTTAGGAAGGCCCCAAGCATCTTAAAACGTTAATACATTTCTTTAAATATTTAAAATTTTTGTTTGGAAAATTTTATTTTAGCAGATTTCTCAAATATTGTTGTGCATGCAAATAAAATTCTATATTCAAATGAAATTTTGAAAGCTTCTCAAATGATTAAAAATCTAATATAATATTTTGTGTTAAAATATAAAAATGGAACATCCATTTTGTACTCAAATGAATAATTGAGACAAAAAAAATAAAAAAATGGCCAACCATTCATTTTGTACTTGGATGATGTCAGCATGACATCATCCAAGTTAATGTAAAAAATCATCCCAACTTTGTAGTATTTTTTGATTGACGGGACCTACATTTTAGCCTGAATTTCGGTGCATATAAAGTGTTTTATCGCGACAAACAAGTTTTGTTAACATGAATGAGAAGAAGAATTCGCCACCATGCCTTCACCAAAAAAAATAAAAAAAATAAAAAATAAAAAAATAAAAGAGAAAAAAGAGAGAGAATGAGAAGAAGAATAAAATTGCGAGAATTTAGATTTTCTTTTTGTCAAACAGTTTGTAGTCTCAAGAAGTCATGATGATTTTATGTTATTCCAAGTTTAAATATACGAAAAAATATTTCTTTTCTTACATGTTTCCATCTCTTCATCTCTTCATATATTAGAGATATCCAATACAATATCCAGATCCAATCCAACTCAAAACTGCCAGTCTGTAAGAATGTGTTCTTGAAAGAATTAGAAGAGAAAAAAAAGAGAGAGAAATAAAGACATTAATCTTACTGTAAATTTTAATTTTAAAAGTAAAAATTTATTTCTTTACTCATCTTTTGGATAAGGATATATATATATAGAGAATGGATATAGAACACTAATGTGTACGGATCGTCTCCGTACACATGAGTCATTTTTCGAGTTTCAAAATTCAAACGGCCGATCCGAACCGTTCAAGTTGTTCTCCATATTGAAAAACCCTTGGAGACCAAATTTTACATTTTTTCGAATTTTTTTACTATATATTATGATATTTTCAAAAAACACTACAATTGGAGTATTTCAGGCCCTCCAATTTGAAAATATCATAATATATAGTAAAAAAATTCGAAAAAATGTAAAATTTGGTCTCCAAGAGTTTTTCAATATGGAGAACAATTTGAACGGTTTGGATTGGCCGTTTGAAATTTGGATCTTGAAAAACGACTCATGTGTATGAGGACGATCCGTACACATCAGTGTATTTTATCCATTCACTATATATATATATATATAGAGAGAGAGAGAGAGAGAGAGAGAATGAATATAGAACACTGATGTGTACGGATCGTCTCCGTACACATGAGTCGTTTTTCGAGATCCAAAATTTAAACGGCCGATCCGAACCGTTCAATTTGTTCTCCATATTGAAAAACCCTTGGAGCCCAAATTTTATATTTTTTCGAATTTTTTTACTATATATTATGATATTTTTCAAAAAACACTACAATTGGAGTATTTCAGGCCCTCCAATTTGAAAATATCATAATATATAATAAAAAATTTCGAAAAAATGTAAAATTTGGTCTTCGAGGGTTTTTCAATATGGAGAACAACTTGAACGGTTCGGATTGGCCGTTTGAATTTTGGATCTCGAAAAATGACTCATGTGTACGGGGACGATCCGTACACATCAGTGTATTTTATCCATTCACTATATATATATATATATATATATATATATATATATATATATATATATATATATATATATATATATATATATTCTATATGAGCTCAAATCTAGATCTTTCATTCAAAAATGACTGATTTAGATTTAAGTCCGTGTAAAAATAAGTATTCAGAATTACTTATTTTTTTGTTTTTGCTTTCCACTCAAACTCGCGAGCAAATTTTAAGAATGTGTTCTTGAAAGGACTAATAGTGCACTGAAAATAAAAAAAAATCCATTCATAAACTGATTAACTATTTAACTCCAATTTAGAAGATAAACACAACACATATAACAAAATATTATTTCAACTTTTTTAAAAAATATTACTTGTTACTACCTTATTAAATAACAACAAAAAATATTTAAAAGAATTTGTTTTCCGTTTTCTTTTTTTTTTTTGAGAAAAGCAATAAAATAATATGATTGTCCGCTTTCATTAAAGCACAGTTTAGAATACAAAAGGAAAGTAACAAGCAAAAGTAAAATACCAACCAACTCAAGAAAACGAGTTTGACCTTGATAGAACACACCTCTATCCTAGTGTCAAGCCAAGCAACAGTTCAACCAACTAAAATTAACAGTAAAAAAAGAAAATTAACAGGTGTGTTTGGCAGCGTTTGGAATAAGGCTATCCTTATTCCGAATAAGGATTCTCTCTCCTCTTTCCTCTCTCCTCTCTCCTCTCTCCTCTTATTCCGAATAAGGATTCTAATTCCACCATATAGGTGGTATTAGAATTAGGGGTTGAATAAGCTTTATTCGGAATAAGGCTTATTCGGAAACGTGTTTGGTTTCATCCCGAATAAGCCTTATTCGGAATAAGGCTTATTCCAACCAAACCAAAGGTGTAACAAACACACCAGAAAAGAAAGTCGATGAAGAGGTCAGAACTCTATCAGTTTAAAAGATCTTCATCTATCATCTTCGCTGTCAATGATCAGAACAGTAGGGACCCGACCATCAGGCACTATTTCCACACTGCTATCTTCAGAAGCAGAATTGTTTTCCGTTTTCTAAATTGCTTTACTCTGGTTTGACCAAAGCAGCATTACCGACAATAGCTGGAGTACTCCATTTCTTCTTTAAACGGACGATTCCCTTCGATCCTCTCCCGCGTCGCCTCGCTTCCCGACAAAACCATCATCAACTGTTTTACTGAAGATCTTCCCTCACCTCTCTCTCTCTCTCAACATGAACGATCTCATGACCGATTCTTTCGTCGGCATCGCGAATCAAGTCAATCAAGACATCGAATCAGGACCCAGCAATGGGTCCACTGATCCCAACCCCAGCACCAACACCCAACTCTTCCTCTCCGAAGCCGAGGCCGCGAAACAAGAGATGCTCTCAATTCAAGACCTCCTGTCCCAACTCAACCGAGAGAATGAGGCGCGCAAGTCCGAGCTCACCCGAGAGGCGCTTCGTTCTCTCTCGGCACGGATCAACGACGACATGGTCAAGACGGTGCGCAAGGCGCGTGGCGTTCGGGCCCATCTCCAGTCCATGGATCGGCGCGTGGATCCGAAGGATCGAGCGCGGGTTTCGGTTGTCAGAGGGTTGAGTGGGAAGCTTAGAGAAATCATGGGTGAGTTTCAGGGGTTGAGGCAGCGAATGGTGGAGGAGAACAGAGAGGCTGTCGTGCGGTGTTATTACACCATTACTGGCGAGAAGCCATCTGAGGAGGTAAGTTTTAGTGAGAATTGGTTGTTTATTAGTCTAATAGCATTTATGAGTTTAGAATTGTATGTATCGGTACTGAGTTGACCTTCAATTTGAACCCTTTTCGTGTTCAGTTGGACTATTCCCTGTTTATTTGTACAGTCAATGATGAACTGGTTTTGAAGGATTGACAATTATTGAGACATAATTGCACAATTTAATGGTTGCTGGTGGGTTACATTGCACAATTTAGCTTATCTGGGAGTAAAATTCTACTTAATGCCATAACAACTAAAATGTTTAATTCGAAATCACCTTAGTTTTTGACAATTGCAGTAATCTTATTTAGTACTGTCTGAAATTTTGACTTGTATCATGAAAATTGAATCCTGGTCCTGGATATAGTTGTGAAGATGGTATGTAACCCACTTATCTCCTAACTGCTTTTTTATTTAGGAATTTTTTTTTTTCCTGTTATGGGACTAAACTTCATGATCATGACAGGTCATACAAGGGATCATATCAAGTGGGTGCCATGCACCAGAATTGCTCGTCCAGAAAGCAATTGCCGAAGGCGACCAAGCAATAGCATCAGTGGTCCAAGAGATGGAAGACAGACAAGAATCAGCTAGAGAGGTCGAGAGAGGCTTACTAGAGCTTCAGCAACTCTTTCTTGACATGTCGGTTCTTGTTGAGTCGCAGGGGAAACAGATAGAGAAAATTGAGCAGCAAGTGGACAGTGCGGGCCAAGATGTCAATGCGGCGAAAGTGGAGCTGGAGAAAGCGAAGGTGCAACAAACAAGTGCTAGAAAAACATGGTTGTGGATTATGTTGGTTGTGTTGATGTTGATTGTTTTGGCTGTTGTGGCTGGTGTTGTTTGGTTTAGCTTGAGGAACAAGACCTCGGGTCTACAATCAGCTATGGGGCTTATCAGGGATTTTTTTTTGGATTGAATGAAGTGAAGCGGGGATGAGAATGAAGTTGAGTTAGTTTCCCTTTTTGGCTTGGCGATTGATTTTTGCATTGTTTGATGTTTTGTTGACATGCTGAAATTGACATTTTGTTTGAGAGTGAAGTACAATGATGCAGTGGAACATCTGAGGCTTGAAATCATCTTCGACAGCTTAATTTATGGGATCCAAAAGTGTGCTTACTGATCCTAAAGGTTAATTTCAATTTTACATTTTTCAAAACTAGCTTACATGTACATTATCTGAATTATCAGAGGAGTTCCACAGTGGATCTGCCTCCTTTCTTTTTTGCTTGCATATCTATTTTTCATGTATGTGATTTGTTGTTGTTGATGATGTTTTAGTGAGTCGCTTGAAGAGAACTCGATCAAAAGTAATAAGTATTAGAGTATATCTTTTCATTCGTTTTTTAATATCGAAGATGCCATTGGTCGTGGTTAATACCTGCTGGTATGCTGGTAATGTGCAGCGAGTACAGTGTGTAAGACAGTTACCGAGTGAGAGTTTTGGGGATTTTGTTTATGATGACCTGCTGCCGTACCCATCTGTTTGGCTTTTGGTTCTAGTTAATTGTATTTAGTGACGCCCAAACTTATATGAAGCAACCACATTACATAAACGTTATGAAATTTAAAATGCAAAATTGTTAATATTTTTTTTTTTGGATGTCTGTAAATTTTAGTACAATTTAAATATTATTTGGACAATAATAAGCATCACTAAAATTGTTAGGCAGACTATTTTCTTGTATATGCCACGAGATCCTTTTCAATTAAATTGTGCGTGCCAATGTCATCAACAGAAAACTTTTTGAGTCGTAAAGAAATGTTGATATCTTCTAATTATAAACTTTTCCTGTAAATGATCATAATTACGGAAGTATATTCGCCCAAACTTTTGCTATTGACAAAATCGTTTGCCAATTACAGACCAAGTCGTAAATCTATCAGCCCAAATTAAATTTAAAACTTTTCATATATATCAGTTCAGTACTTAGCACTAGCAGCGTACAGATATTCTAGTAATACTTCCTAATTGGTGTGTTTCAACATTGACATTTGTCATATATTCTGAAAGCCTATCAGCTAATTTTTAGTTGTGCATGCTTTGGTGAATGACAGTTTGAATTTCATAAAGTTTACTAATTGGTGAACCAAGCATGTTATTGGTGTTAATAAATATTTTTAGTTCACATACTGGTTAGTTGTAGCCGGTACAACTCGAGTGAGAATAATTATGTTTCTATATCATTTTTTGTCATTCGTTTTATATCTCCAGATGTTTCTATAATTTATGTTCGGTGGGATTTATTTTTATGTGGAGACCCACTGTCAGTGATGATGGATCGTGTAATGAAGGCAATTCAAGAGGCACGAGTGAAATAGAAGTTGTTTGCAGTAGTTGCAGATATACCTGCTATTATCAGAAATAGCATGTTAGGCCGTCTTTGATTCGTAACACTATTTACTATTGGGGATTGATGTAAATTAAGAATTGCTTGCAGAAACACTGGCACCTGAAATTGAGTGCGGCATTGAATATCATAATAGGGAATTTTTATAAGATGAAACACCGTCACGAGGGCTGTGTCTCAACTGACAGCATCTAACTAGAGAACATTACATATGCAGAACGTTATTCATGACTTGGGACCTTTATTATTTTTGTCCGGTTTTGAATTGTGTATCAAACATGTAATGTAATCTTTCTTCTTGGTGTTATCCCAGTGAAAAGTTATTGCATCCCCTGTTTGTGTTATATAAAAGTGGCCTCACATAGTTCAATACGAGTGATGCATCATCTACTTAATTAGCACAATCATGTGTCTTGATCGCCTGCACTTTATCTTGAAATGTCAGCTATGTGTTGAGTGTTTGTAACACAAAATTAGTATTTAGTGGTGAACAGATGTGTATAGAATACATGTGGCTATGACAATGATTTTGAAGATCCAATCCGGTAGGCATTCGTTATATAACAAAGTTACCTACTTAGAAAAATTATGCTGGGAGCTTTCTCTAGTCTTTTCATTGGCTAAATGAAGCATACACTGTATCTTGAGGGAGGAAATAATGTGTATGCCCCCCTCCCGTTTCTTTGTCGGTTTGTTTCTATTCTTTTTTTTTTTTTTTGTAATTTCTCAAGATAAGAATACATGCAGCTGTATAATTACGTTTACTAGAACGGATAAGGTGTTACGAAGATGGCTGTACATTTTTCTGATAAAAATGGACAATTGTAACATAGAAAAAGGGCTTCATTGTTTAGGTTATTCATCAAGGGAAAGAAAATGTCCTATTTGGATTGCCAAATTATTCAATTATTTTCAAATGTTATTTGTTGTATACTTTTAATAGTGTATTTTAGATACTGCGCCATGATGAATAAACTTTTCAAGTAAAATTAAGCACTAACATTTAATGTATGAAGCACTTATGAAAATTTAAAATGAGGTGTGAATTCATACATCGCTCTAGGCCTCTAGTTAGGTGAGCAACTAGCTTTATCTAGCATAAGCTTTTAAGACAGCTCGGTGTGGATTATAGTAAAACATCTTTAACGGCTATAAAGAAATCTACATCTTAAATAAGGGTGATTCTGTGCTGTGTTGACACTTGTCATCCATATACATAAATTTAGATAAAAGTGCTTTGGCACAGATATATAATTGAGGTCAAGTGCTAAAGTACGGCCAGTACAAACAGAATAATTTGATATTATAAATCACAACAGTGGTATCTTTGCAAGGAGTCTTTTTTATAAAAAGGGACTGCAGCTTACATTTATGGTAATTTAGGTTGTTTTTCGTAGTCTTTAGGTGGAGTAAAGAGAGCACATCCGGTGTATTCAAAATTGCTTTTCAATAATTATAACAGAAAGAGGATAATTGATATTATAAATTTAGCAATCCATTTCTATAGAACTTAGAGAAGATTACAATGCCAGCTCACTGCTTTTAGTGAAAAAAAAGTACAAAGCTTACACTGAGATTCCGTCTCCGAATATAATAGTTAGCTGCTACACATATAATAAATCATCATTTCTTACAAGTACCTTACATTGAAATTGCAGCTAGATAAGACAAACCCGAAGCATACATAAATATGACAGTCTCTGGGCACATACATGACAACCAACTAATTAGTCCTACCATTTCGACGGTTGGAATTTGTATAACGGACATTACCAGATTCAATCTGTTCGACATCTTGCACCAATTCCTCATAGTGACGTCGAATTTGCTCCACGGTCTTTCCACCGCCGACCATGGCTGCAATCTTCTCCCACCTATCTGAGGTGTCTTCATCATACCTTGCGAGAGCCCTCTCGAAACGTTTGTTCTCCTCATTTGTCCATGCCATTTGAAATGATTGAAAGAAGAGAACCAAATTCTACTTGAGAGGAGGAAAATTGATTAGCTACAGAGGAAATTAAGAGGAGCTTTTGATTGATGCAGAGGATGGGGTGGATTGCAGGGGTATTTATATGGGAAGAAAGAAATGTACCTGGATTAAACAAAGAATATGGAGTTGCAAGTTGGGATTAAACTAGGAAAGGTGGTTTATAAATGGTGATACTGCATGCAATTAGAGTGATCCATAGGCAAAGGCATGCATTCCTAGGGTTGCCTAACAACATTTACAAATTGGATTTATGTTAGTTTACTATTCAGATTGAACTAATGAGCTTAGCCAACTGTCTGGTGGTAGTCTCGTTTTCTTTATTTTATTTTTTCTTTTTTTTTTTTCCCTCTTGTCAAAAGCAAATCTTATATTGATATATATTTTGGTCCTTGAGACAGAACTAGTAAGAATCATTACACAATAAACCCCTGCCTTGCGTGAACTGAGATCAGATTTTACGCAGTCAAGTGACTTACAAGTTTGACTGAAGAAAAAAAAGAAAACATTAGCTCACATGTATTTTATAGTGATATCTGTAGTGCAATTGGGGTTTATTCTGGGGCAAATAAGTGTGACTAGCTATCTGTTGTAACCGGTTTCTAATACTTTTTATCTGCCAATTTTTGCATAAAATGAATTTAATTTAAAGGTGCCTCTTGCCTCTAACATGTTTTCTGTTCATTTAAAGGAAATGTGATTGTACTAAGATCTTCTGTGGTTATGGCACAGTAGCATTTCAAGAATTGGTATCTTGTATGACTGTCAGCAATCTTTTTGTCATGACCATGTCTCGTGATGCACTTGCTTGATATAATAAATGTCGCAATCAATCGAGGCGATGACAGAGTTCAAAGTTTCAAACAAGAACTTGAATAGGTGAACGATTTTCAGAATTACAAATTAAAAGTACATTCAATCCTGGTTTCAGTTTCCCATTTTTTAAGCTCACGGAATATAAGCAAAGTCTATCCGTTATCAAACAACTTGAATTCTTCTTAATTTTAAACTCAACTTGTAACTCCACCTTCTTTATTTAATGACTAGTATCTCTCTTTGCAACCACTATAAATACCACATGAATCTTTTGCTTAGCAAACCACAAAAAAATTTCAGCCAATTCCTTCTCTAACTAGCATCCCCTAAAACCTCTCTCTATTTTTAGTTCTTCAAGTGATTCTACCTAATGGCATGGACAGCTGAAGAAAACAAGCGATTCGAGAAGGCTCTCTCGAAGTACGACAAGGATACCACTGACAGATGGGAGAAGATAGCAAACATGGTTGGCGGTGGAAAGACAGTGCAAGATGTGAAGAGCCACTACAAGCTTTTATTGGAGGATGTTGAACGGATTGAATCCGGCAACTTCACCTTTCCTAATTACCGCTATCCGAGTCGTGGAGCTAATTGATTATTCGTGACTGTGATCTGAGTGCATGGTGATTGCAGTAGTGGTGTTAATGTATCTGTTGAAAACATGCACTCTTAATTGTTGTATGTAAGTTAAAAAGTTAATTATTATTGTGATGACGATTATTGCTAGTGCTGTTAACATTAATTAGTATTATAAAAGCTTGCTTTATTAGCCATAGTCTTTGTATCGTTTGTACCGAGGCAGTTCATGATGTAACTTATAAAGTGTAGTGTGTCGGCAGTTTAGCGCATGAAAAGAAAGGAATGAAATATGGAAAAGCAGGGGGGGCATGAGATGCATTGCGTGTACAAAGTCAATCCGTACATAAGCTGCGATACAAGTCTTTGTTACAAGTTAGAACCCTCTTGTACTTCCTTCAACATCTTTGAGTGAATGGAAGGGCAATAGGATGACGAGTTTACATAAATGGCCCTTCGTTTCTGAAGAGAAACAACTCCAGGAGTTGATATTGTTTTTTTCTTAAAAAAAATTATTCCAACAATTATTCTTCAGAGATGCGATGTGCACTAGAAAATAAAAGTCATATTTACTCCCAACAACTGGGGTAAGGTAAGTTCGTTCATGCACTCGGAGTACTCCCTCTATAAGGTTTCATCTGACGCGTCAGAATAATTTTAGAGAGAAGCTTTGATGTATTCTCCGTGGGAGTAGAGATAGTAGAATATTTCCACAGTTACTCCTGTATCGAAGAGAGCACATTTTTTTTTTTTGTTTAATGAAATGAACACTTGGTATGAGTTTTAAATATGTAATTTCCAATCAAAATGTACTATTTTTAACTACTAGACCAAATATTTGTTTTCATTTTTCATCGAATAGGACATAATACAATTAATTTTATCATTATTTAAAAATAACATTTTTTTTCTCATGGAAATAAAAGAAAAATGAGCAAAAGTAAAATTCAATGAATCAGATGGATGGAATCCATTCAGCCAGTTCGTTCTTCCATTTCGAGTTTGAAACAATCGATCCAACTTCTTAATAAAATCTCTATATTTATTGAAATATAATAAAAAAAAATTAATTTATATTGTTTCGAGTTTCTTCTACTATTTCTTCAAATTTTTTTTAGAATTAGTCGATCTAAAAAATTATGAATCATCTAAAAAACAATATTCTAAAAATATAAAAAAAGTAGAAAAACTTTAAAAATATATATAATTCGATCCTAATAAATTACAATGAAGATTGCATGCATTGAAATAATTAGAACGAATATTATAAACTCTTAATTTGAAAACGAACATATTGAACTTGAAAACTTTCTAAAAAAATATATTTTCAAACTAGTTGGAGCTCTTATATACAGACCAGTACAAATATAGCTGCACTTATGGTTGGCCTCATTATTTTCTTTATTTCTTTATTAACATTTCCAAATTTCAAAATGATAATAGGTTTATTCTCTATCCATTAGAGGAATATTTGAGCCGCCCAAAATTTTGTTCGTAGACCATGAATTTGCTAGGGGTACATCATCGTAAAAAAAAAAGAGGTTCCATACAAATTTATATTTGTCCCTACGTTTCCGAAATTGGTCAATGGCAGATTGTCTACTTTATTTATGTTATGAAAATAAATTATTCTTAAATTATGTTACACTATACTAACTATGAATTTTAAGTTATGAGAATGATTTTTAATTTAAAATTGTGAACTTGTTTTTTTGAAGGCCAATTGACGGTTTCAATTTCATAAACTAACAAAATATTATTTTTTCAAAGAAAAAGGAGGTCTTTTTGCCTTCCAACATTTTCAAAAATTAAAAGTACATACGGAACTTTAACTCTTGACTTCTTTGAGACCAATTTGATACACTTACCACTAAGCCACTAGACCATATACAAACAAAATGTTTATTTACATATCAATAGATTTTAAAAAAAAAAAAAAGATGGAGACGGGGAAGGAGGAACAAAGAGAAAAGGGAAAAAAGAACAAAAGAAAATTGAATGTGGTTAAGATTTTAGTCGCCTCCAGGGTGGCTGTTTACTGTAAACAAAAGAAAATTGCGAACTTGTTTATGCACTGTAATCCATACTCCGTAGGCTTTTGATTCCTTTGTATAATTTGTACTTGGTTCTTCTTGTTTAGCACCCATAGCAACAGCGCTGTGGGAAGGGGTCGAATCAGCCCGTTTTGATCAAAATGCTGTCTTGTAATTATAGTTTGCTAATTGATTCTGTGAGGGACCAGTCATAAATGTATTTTCCGAGAAGAATGCTTCTTCAATTTGTCCTTTCACAGAGAAAGATGTTAAAATTGCTATTATTCAAATGCATCCAGATAAGATTCTAAAGCCTAATATCTTCTTTATGGTATGCTATCAATAATTATGGGACATTATAAAAGAAATTTGTTGACTATGAAGGCTGATTTTAACTAGACTGATTGATTATATAATCAAAATCTAATAGGGATGTTAGTACTTCTGAGATCTATTAATTTATTGAATAATGGTACTAAATTGTACTAAATATTTTAGCTAATCTTTCACCTACCGGTGGGAATTCTCAAAAGCTATTTTTGTATGAGAAATTTATTCTTGACATTGTTTGCATCTGCATATATATTCATGACGTTTATATGTAAAATGAATGAAGAGGAAGATATTTTTATTAAAAATTTTACTAATAATTTTAGTTAATCTTTCATACCAATATTTAGATTGGTCGGAACTTTCAAAGTACTTTTGTTAAGAGAACTTTATTCTTGATATTGTTGCTTGTATTTGCATTTATGTGGTCGGTTTCAGACAGCGTAAGTGAATGAAGAGCAATATAAATATAAGAAAAACCTATGGTGCATTCTAATGTACCGAAGCTTCGATGTATACCGAGCTAAACTCTTCGATCTGCTTCAAAATGACCGATCCAAAACCAATATGATCTCGCTATTGAATTTTTTAAGTTTATTTTTTTTTGGATTTTTGAAAATTGTTATTTTTGAACGGTTCAGAAAAAATTAGATTAGAGATTTTCTAAAATTTCAAATAACTAGTTAAATTAGATCACATTGGACATTTTGGATCGGTCATTTTGAAGCAGATCGAAGAGTTTGAATCAGTATGCACCGAGTAGTATTCACGATAGGCTTTCTTTCTATATAAAAAAGCGAATTGGACATATTACTTGAAATGCTTGAGGGACAGGGATCTTCCTAAAACTTTGAGCATGCAACTGGACCTCTAAGATTCTTTAGAGGGCTAACGTTACTAATAATGGTTACAATAGTGATCTTCTTTTTTTTTAATCTTTTCTTAAAATAGAAGGAATTTATCTTTTGTTACCTTTTTATTCTGATAATTGCTGTACTTATTAAACATCATATTAACTAAGTTGAAGAGAATATTGGCCCATTATAAAGACTAGACATGGTAGTCGCAGCGAAAAATATAAAAAAATTTAATATAAAAAATCTATCGTAAAATACTTGCTAAAATTTATAGACAAAAATTTGTAAGTTCAAAATTAGTAATTTCTTCCATAGAAAGTTGCTATATAAACTTGACATAAATTTTCTGTCTAAAAAAATCTTACTAATATTAATGACAGTGGCGAAACCACGTTTAATTTGGTGGGTCCATGGACCCACTTGAAAATAAAAAATTTGCATTAAACTTAGTATATTTGTAAATAAAAATATATATATAAGAAGTTAGGGACCCATCTCAAAAATTTGAAGGACCCAGCTGGACATGTCGTGTTTGATTTGAATTACGTAACGACTCCTGAACATCGCACAGGGACCCATGTCGTATTCATTCTAACGAATCACCTTCTTCCTTTCTCCACAATGAATCTCATTAAGATAAAACTTATAATAGAATAGGAAATTTTCGGATGAATGATTCTTGACTCTTGAATTATTATTTTGTATATTAGATATATAATTCTGGATCTTCTGTTATTGTTAGAATAGATGTTTGATTTCTCTTTTTTTTATGTGACATTATTAGTTGTTAATATGAAAATTATTGTTATACTATATATCAAATGAAAGGTTTTCAAATGTGATTTGTGTGGTTTAGCGGTTGGGTGGTGATTAAGCGTTTACCGGTGATAAAACGACGATAAAACGGTTGTACAACGATAAAACAGTAATAAAACGGATAAAACGATTGTGCAATATAAACCAAAATCTATATAAAACAGATAAAATAGAGTTTTTTAAAAGCTTGAGTAGATATTATGTCATTGTCGTACATATATTTTTTCAGCAAAAATATTTTATGGATCCTGCTAACCTGAAATCCTAGCTTCGCCACTGATTAATGATTGATACGACTATTTTTAATTTATTTTAAACAACATATAAAAAATATAAAAAAAATTATTTGTGAAAAGTGGCCACGACTTTTAATATATACTAGACATGGCAGTAGCATCTTTGTTGCGTTATGTAAAATATAAAAATTTCTAATATAAACTATAAACAATCTGCTGTAAAAAACTTGTCAAAATATATAGACAAAAAATTATAAGTTCAAAATTAGTATTTTCTTCCATAAAAAATCGCTATATAAATTTGACATAAATTTTTTGCCCAAAAAAATCTTGCTAATATTAATGATTGGTACGACTATTTTTAATTTATTTAAAAAATTATAAAAAAACTATTTTTAATTTATTTAAAAAATTATAAAAAAACTATTTTTTGCCGCTTCATAGCGGCCACGGTTTTTAATTAATTCTATAGATTTTAGATTAGATTATGAAACCGTGCTAGAAGAGAATTAATATTGAATCAAAACAGGGAAAAATGTTGAATCTGGGTTCTAGTGTTGGTCACAAAAGCAGCCCTACGATTAACAATTAACAGTAAGAGGAACTTTACCCTATCTTGGGAATCACAGGAATATTGGTAGCAGAAAGCGAGAATTCACTGACCAAAAGAAAAAAAAAAAAAAATCTAGCTATCAATACTTTTCTAATATAAATGACCTTAACTATTGTTCTGTACTTCTGTTCGATGTATCTCCCTCTTTCGGACCATAGTTTAATTATCGTTTCAAGCACCCACCAGAAACTAAACGAAATCATTAACCATCGCAAGTTGAACTTTGAGCTTTACGTGCATACATATTTTAATAATTAATTGTAAAATAATACTTGCAATTCTATTTCTACAGTGCAGCATGTGTGCTCTGTTGAGGTATGACTTTGTTCCTTGTACTTTAATTTCCTAGTTGACAACTTTAGTTTTTTTATTAATACTTTAAGAAAATATAATTAACTTGTTTTCAACTATATTCACTCTTCTTTACTTTTCCTTTATAAAGAAAAAGTAGGGTCTCAACTTCAAATGAGTATAGTTTCCAATTCATGCAGCACCAGAGACGGCATCGCAAATTGACAATAACAAATTCAAACCTTCTAAGATGAAAGTAAAATTTCCTCCGTTACTTATTTATCATCCACAATATTATTCTCTGCTAGAAACTAATGTTGAGAAAATATGTAAATTAAGGATATGTTTGAGAGAGAATTATTTATCATCCACAATATTATTCTCTGCTAGAAACTAATGTTGAGAAAATATGTAAATTAAGGATATGTTTGAGAGAGAATTAGCTCTTGGTCGTGTGACAAAAAAATAACATATCTTATGTAGCGATCGCAGTTTCGAAAGCTAATCGAACTCTTTTTTGCAGATAATTAAATTTAAAAATAAGTTAAGAGACTTGACCCTAATATATCATTAAAAATAAGAAATATGTTTGAGAAAGTTTTCATATTTTTCGTTTCTATCTAAATTTTTTGTTGAAATTATTATTTGTTTATTTATTTTGATCTAAAGATACAGTCAAGCTCCTCAAACTTTCATTTATTTAAATATTTAGGGAAAAAAAATTCAACTCCAGTAGATATTGATGGTATTCGTGAGCCTATTTCTGGCTCTCTAAATTCAAGATATGTATCCAGTCGAGGTGTGTTATTCTTAGCCACTAAGTTTCAAAGGCTGATTCTAAATGACGCTAAATTTCGAACAATTTAATTTGTTTTAAAAATTAAATCACCCGAAATACTTTATTCAAACTACATGTTGTCATGCATTAATTATATTTAATATTCTTAGATGCATTGTGTTAGAGCTTGAAAACTTTTAAAAGTTAAATAAAGTTAATGTTTTGTAAAAGTTAATTAAGGTTTATGCGACAAGATAATAGGTTTGGCGTCAAAACCTCGGAGCTATGACTGTTGAGCCTCAGTCTAGAACTAAACGAATACGTCACTAAAGGAGCAAGCACGATTCTTTATGTTTTTGTGGACTTGTAAAGACGATGGAAATGCATTTGACAAGCAAAGGGATGCCATTGAATACTTAAATTATATGGAGCATATCTAACAGAATATGATCGTAATTAAGTTATACAAAGCGTATCTACCGAGCCTCATTGTTTGACGCTGATGTAGGCGTACTGAGAGAACAGTCCGGATCCCACCAAACACTGAAAATTGTTTTTTTTTTTTTTTCCAAACTGTTCGAAAGAAAGAAAAAATATACATGTTGAACTAGATTTTCTACGGATGAATCATGAAATCAGTAATCCAATAATCAATTTCATTCCGCCAGTCTTTAGATAAGATCATCATTTTGCTAATAAAATTATTAATTGGATATATACGTGCATACTGAGAAGTATATATTAAATGCTTATTACATGTTTCTATTTTAAGAAATGCATGTAATTCAGTTCATTAAGCAGTCGAGTGTGAGGACATTTTAGTGCGTCCAACATATAATTTGGATTCTATCTAAAAAATATAAAAAGTTATATGTTAATGTTACGCTAGAATATATGGAAAGTGCATGTTGATGTAATGCAGATTTCTTTTTTATAAAATATAAAATACGGTTATTCTAAACAATGGTAATTAAAACTTATAAAAACGAACGAATATATTCATTTGACGACAATACATTTGTTGAAAGTAATTAATATGTTTTTTTTTTACACTTTAACATTATGAATAATTTTTTTTTTAAAAAAAAAGAACTATATAGTTGTTCAACAATACTTTAAAACTAATCTGAAGTAACAAAAATATTTCTTCTACAAATATCCAAGTTACTACAAGATAGATTGCAAAATATAAGTTGTAAAATTTGCATTTAATTGACTTTTTTTTAAAAAAAAAACAAAATGATTTTACTGACTTGTGTAACAGGAATATATTAAAAATACGCCATTAATTATATTTGAGATGTTCATATATGATGACTTGCTTCTCCATTGCATTACCGAGAAACCACATAAACCTGAACCTCTATAAATAGAACTCCCTCGCTTTTTGACGCAGGACTTTAGCACACAAAGCGCGTACATTAATATATATATATATATATTTATATATACTAGATAGCGACTACCGGGTTATTAGTTTGGTGGACTGTACGTTAATTTATTACATCACCAAAATGCTGATTCTAATTTATAATTCTAATAACTATTGAAGCACCAATTCTTATTTTAATTGCAAAGAGTAATGTATTTTGAGTCAAAGGTCGTAGGTTTGAAATCATACTCGGAGGTCTTAATTGATAGATATTTAATTTATAAATAAATTGAAAAACTTGACTCTCAATTTATCTTAGATAAAAAAACTCTAATAACTAGTGTTTATGGGCTTGTTTGGATGGGTTGGGAATAGTGGGAATAGTGTGAAAAAGTGGGAAGAGTAGGAAGAGTGGGAAGAGTGGGAAGAGTGCTATTCCTAGGTTGTTTGGATGGTGAGTTTAGAAATAGCGTTGGGAAGTGTGAAAAAGTAGAGAGAAAAGTGTTGTTGGGAAGAGTGTTATTGGGAAGAGTGGAAAGAGTGGGAAGAGTGCCTATTCCCACTATTCCCAACCATCCAAACAAGCCCTATAATATCATAGCATTTCATGTCGATAAGTGAAACAAAAAACCAAAATAGTGGCCAATACAACGTCAATATCCGATAAAAAGAGGGAAAATACTGGAAATGAGATTATAATATTATAAATACAGAGTAGCGATCGATTGACGATATGAATTCTAATACGGTATTCAAATACTGCCAATAACTCATACGACAGTATGCACTCAAGACTCAACGCTTTACTTAATAAGTACAAAGTACAAGTGATGTTTTGCAAATTTGTTATATTGTAGTGAGAGTGGCTTAGGCATTTAATATCTCCATGCTCACTGTTGACTAATACATATTATAACGAAGAAGAATCCAAATGTGGTGTTGGTTAAGCAAAGAATAATCGAGTTTTTGCAGTGGATATATAGAAGGTGAAACATTGGTTATAGCTGAGTCAGCTGACCACATAGAATCTTTGAAGATCCCCATTATGCCATTTAGGTTAATTAACCGACTTTCTTCTCTTTTTTTTCCGTCATTTTTTTCCTTTTTAGATTCATGTTTCTTTTTCAAATTCTTTAGTTTGGGATTATAGCTAAAGATTACAACAACAATATTTTTCTTTTACCAACACTTATATGATTATTTCAAAAAAAAAGTATTAGTGCAAAAGAGGATAAGTATAAGATGACTTCCAAATCCAAATGCACCTGGATTCTGACATTATATAAGTTCTACAAGTAATTTTTATTTACATCTTGGCCCATGCCTTTAACCAAATATTAAAGATTATTAATGCTTTATATATATATAGTATGTAACATGCATACATAAAGAACTAACATCTCCTAACAACAATATATATGATCCATATATTTAAAATCTTATTGTTGATCAAATTCTACAAATTTATTTTTGAAAATATTTAATCGTTTTTGGATTGAGGAACACACTTAATTAATCTGAAAATTTATGAATGTCAATAATTCTGCTTCGAGAGTGAACAGACTATCTTCTTTAGCGGGATTATTTTGGTGTGATAAGCACTCAAGTATCAACAGAAATTTCTGTTATGAGCATAATTCAACAGAGATATTTTTAACATGGTTTTCAAACCACAATTTTCAGATTGAAACAGTTTACTTAATCTAGTTAATGTTTCATGCATTTCTAATTATTTCAATTAAACTTGTGTAAATTTATAATATAATAATAAAAATTAATAGTGCAATATTCTGGATGATAGAATTGAGTTTAATCAAGGTTCAAAGTCCTACAGATTAGCTTAAGTTGAAGCTATGTCATCTAGACGATGCCAGAATTTGTTTAAACGATTTTGTTTGTCGTCTAGATGAAACAAAATTTTCTTGGATAATACTAACTGGATCGTCTAGACAATATAGGCTGAAACTCGCACATCTTAATTTTTGGATGTGATCTCAGCCACAAATTTGTCCTCTATGATTGCATCTTTTGGTGATTGCTCATTAAATTTATATACTCTTTACGTCTTGATAGATGACATAAAAAAATACCAACTTTAGAGAAATAGATAGACAAGGTCAGAGTAAATATCTCGAAAGTTTACCATTAATGCAAGAGAAGAAGTTCGATTCTACATTTCTCATGTGGTTCTTATAGAAATTTTGTGCCACTGGTACAAGTTCTCAAACAAATCATTGGCTGGAGTTAACAAAGATCATGATTTTATTTTCACATTTAAAATTGTTAAAGTCGTTACATATAAAAGTTTGAAATTGTTAAAACTTAACCCCCCCAAAAAAAAAAATCATTCTACCCCTAGATTTTTGTACAACACTAATTCGAAAAAGAATGTAAATACATGATAAATTATATGTAAATGCTTGATTTGATTTGGTAATTTTTAAATTTTGGAGTAATAGCTTTCTTCGTGAGCTTGAGCTAATGATACTTCTGTAATCAAAACATGTTACCAGTTACCAGCCTCTGTTTTGCTTGATTCGCAATCCAAAACTCTGATAATGGAAGTCATTCATACATTTCAAATGAGGACATTGTTGTATGGTAAATCTGGAAAGGGACTAACCTTTTCAAATGGCTCACAAAAGACAAATCCGACAAATGAAAAGATGAGAGAAAGTACTAAATTTTATTCGAGCGACAACGCGTACCACTACTAATTAACATTGCGCGTTTCTTGATGGTAGTAAATTATTGGTGGATTAAAGAAGCTTCTATTATATTTAATTCCAATTCTCCATTATAATAAAGATTTACGGGCTTATAATAGAGATAATATGGAACAAGAATACTAGATCATGAAATCTTACCTTTTTTGTTGCTGTTAATACCCAGTAAATTTCGGTGGGGTTTAACTTCAAAAAGAAGGATGGGAAAAAACAATTTAAAAAAAAAAAAAAGAAGAAACGAAAAGGACGGGTGTGCTTATGGACATCAGTTGACAACGTTGATACCGTAAAAATAGACTCTTATTACTTCTGGATCTCAAGTTAAAAGTCGGAATATTTTTTCGGAGAAAACAAGTAACAAATGAAAACAATTTCAATAATAAGTACCAACTTGATCAATTGCTGACTGGTTAAACCATGATTTTTGCAAGATTCTTTTGCAAGTTGTAACAATTAAAAATAAGACATGTAGAGACAAATGCATCCGTCGATGTTGATGTTGTCACTAACCAGCTTTAAATAATTATTAACCAAATTAAGTACTAAGATATTAACCAACTAAGTACTAATTAAGATATTAACCATATCAAGTAAAAAAAATCTTCCACTTCTGCATTTTTAGTTTATTTTTTCTCTCTACTCGTATTTTCTTCCTTTTTAATTTTTGTTGGTTCCTCAGATTCTCCATGACGTCTTCTCAAACCATATTGTACAAGTAGCTTGCGAGTTCTAATAATTTGCTTTGTTTTAGACTTTCGCAGCGATTGTCAATAGTACAAAAAAAATATAATAATAATACATTTGGTTTATACTCTGTAACGTAATAAGTTGCTTGGTTCTGACTGCTCGGTAATGTCGCACAGGTTCAGAGAAACAAAATATAAAAATACTATATTTCCTCTTCAAATTTTCATTCTTAAATCTTAATTAAAATACCGTCAAATGCTTTTGGTCAACTTTTTGAAAAAACCTGATAAGCTCGTGTGCATTGGCACAATTTTCAAGTGCGCGCTGGTTCAATTTAAATGCCTATCAGCACATTTAGACAGTGTGCATTTTGAGAGTATGGAAGATGTATTTAGAAGATCAAGATAATTGTTTGATAGCTACCAAAATGAATTTTGAGTTGGTTAAAACTAGACACAGATGTCAAAAATTATTTCTTAACTGAAATATGCAAGTGTTTATTGATATATAAACAAATGTGTAACAACGATAAACAAGTGTGCATCACCACAGGAGACGAGTGTTTGTCTAAGTTGGAGAAAAAAAAATACGATTATTTATATAGTATATAGATAATTAGTTAACGAGGGAAAACAACCGCATACAAAAGGATAAGTGTCCAAAACCCCTCCAATCAGCTAATAAAAAAATTTGAGATGTAGGAAACAATAATTTTTATTGTTTTAGTGGGATTGGTGGCTTTATTTAGACCGGTAAAAAGGGCCATTTGCAGGAATTGGAATCCAAAAAGGGAATACAAGCAAAAAAGGCAGGTCTCAAATGGATCTCTTGACCTTTATAATATTGATCCAATTAATTTCCGGGGCCCCTTTATTGGACGTTCTTTTGAACTGCCAATGTCAGTGCTTTGGTGCTTTGGGCTCAAGTCCCTCTAAATGTGGAAATTCAATTAGAACTCCACCTAGATTTGATTTGTGGAGGGAAGTAATTGAAAAGGATGATTGTTCAAACACAATCTACCTGCTTAAAAGTTTGTAACATAGTAGCTCAGCGATAGAAATATATACTAGAACAGATATCGTGTGAAATCTTGGAGCAAGTTATCAATTCTCATTCCCAACAGCAAATGAGAGATCCACATTCATTTTATCACCAGGTACAAAGCACAAAATAATTATCAGAATAAATTAAAGGAAGTTTTCAAAAAAATAAAAAAAGTCGAGAATTTAAATCCTGTATGTGTTTAATTTAAAAAAGTTAGATGACTATAACTTCTCTGTTTATTCAAAAAAAAAAGAATGAATCATCAAAGTTTGATTTTTAGCAAAGGAGTCCATAATTTTTTATAATCATAACTCTATTGGATTTCAAACTTACAACATGTACAAACAATATTATATTAATCAATTATTTGCTTCGGAAACAAATTAATTAATTTATTTATAGATACATAGTCTACCGAGAAAGGTTCTGCTACCAACATTTTGGTTGCCCCCAAATACCAACATTTTGCTATTTAGTTATTTTTTTAAAATTTTAAAATTCAAACGTTAAATGCAAACCATTGATCTTATTTAGTTTAACGAGCGATGCGTTTTCATATAAGTTTTGTAAATTTTGGAGTTTATTTGATACTCAATCAAGAGATAGAAAAACAAACGAACCTTGTTAACTATGATAGATTCATTCTAATACGTTCATATTTTAGCATTTGATCGAGTATTAAATAAACACCAAAATATGCAAAACTTATATGAAAATGCATTGCTAGTTAAACTAAATAAGATCAACGGTTTGAATTTAACGTTTGAATTTTAAAATTTGAAAAAGTAACTAAATAACAAAATGTTGGCATTTTAGGGCAACCAAAATGTTAGTAGCGGAACCAAAATGTTTACCTTCCTTCTACTACTATGTGAAATAGAGTTTATCTCTCTTAAGAGTCCAATAGAAATTGGACCCATTGCATCTAAGATAACGGCGGAGTCACCAATCATTTGCTGGATTTCCACATTCCATCTTAATCAATTGTAATTACTATGATTCTCAAATGATTTGGATATATATGTAAGTATAGTTAGGACTAGAACTTGAGAGCAGGATTGCAATATTTATGCATCTCCGTATGTACAAGCATTTAAGTCCTCTAAAATAAACGCAAAGACTAATTTATTGAAATGTTAATGGGAAGATTAATTTAGTTGAAAGTAAATGCAAAGATTATATTCTTTTGGGAGGCAATGCATGGCGTCATGATTCTCAAACGCGGCTAATTATCTAATAATCATCATTTCAGGAGAATAGAGTTCTTTCTTGGGCTTGAGGCACGCATGCGAGCTTCACTGGAAGCTTCAAGGGAATAAAGGTGAGACAAGGTCGGATGGTATTAACCCCAAAAGACCACCCCATTTCTTGTTTCATTTTTTTTGTCCCCTGGAAATGGGAAGTGGTTGCTACTGTGCACGCTTGTCCTTTTCTATATCAGGAAGAGTTGTGATTTTGTAGGATTTGCCTTTGTGTGGGATGGCGTGCATCTACTAAATTCTCAAGCAGTCAACTACTTGATTTGTATAAATTTACACGTTGCATAAAAACAATGATTTTCTTTATTTAACTTCATATTAATTGGTTTTCTTTAATGTTCAAGAAGTCATCACAAAAAAGTTTCTATTAACAAAGCTTATTAATGTCATGGATATTTTAATTTTTTATGTTATATTATTAACTGATGTGGCAGGAATCTATTGGTCCACAATTTGATTCATAGATAATAAATTTTTTTTTTTTTTTTTTTTTTTTTTTTTAGAAGAGTCCCACTGCCACACTTATTTTCCTGCCACAAATATTATCAAATTTTAACCGTTGGATCAAATTGATGATAATCAGATAATGTGATTTATTTCAATAGAACACTATCGAGAGCCACTATCATCTTCTTCAATTCATTAAAGTACACTGTAATCACAACCATCCATCAAATATCATCCAATGGTTGGAATTTGATGACATTTGTGGCAGCTCAAAAAAAAAAAAAAAAAAAAAAGTGACAGCAGAATCCTTCTCTTTCTTTTTTTTTCATTTTTAACTTAATGTTAATTTTTTTCCCTTTCTCTGTTCAAGTGTTCAGCTGATAACAAAGTTTTTATTAACAAATATAATTAATATCATTGTTATATCAAAATCAGTTTAGAAAAGCAATTGATGTCGTAGGTTGAGTTCCCAGACTTCCAGACAAGACAATTAATTGCTTCACTGACACATAAATATAAGATCATGTGACAGAATCTAGTCTTAAAGCCATGTATACGTTGGTCCTCACAATTAGGCACATAAATATCAGATCTTCTAAAATATAGAATTAATTCATACTTAGCAAAACTTTACCATTAAAATTTCTTAGAATCAAATTAGCTTTTCACTAATTATGTATCCTAACTATATCAAGCCCAACATTTTCGCTGTGCGCCCTAAGTAAATTATGCCTAATTATTATTTTTTGGTCTTGACTAATTTTCTTGGTTAACAAAGCCTATCCTACGAGGGACTCTAGCTACCATTCAAGAAGACCATGGAAGATCCATTCTCCGTGTGCATCAAGTTGGGAGGTTTGACCAGAATTATTTTGTATTACAATAAGATTCAGTCATAATCATATTCTGAAGAGCGTAAAACTATAGGCCACCTTATTAGTTATTAAACTTAAGGAATCCTATTGCAATAGTTAGTGGTAGGGTAATTGTGTACGTAACAAATAAAAGAACACATATAGGAGCAACAACTAGCCAAAGATACATTGGTTATTATGAATTAAAGCGTAAATAGCATCGTCTTTCGTCAAATTGTGAATGGCATCTTTTATTGAATAATTTCTGATTTATATCGTGAGAAAACAAGTAAATTCACTTGTACATTGCCTCCTTTCAAAAAAAAAAAAAAAGAAAAAGAAAAAGAAAAAAGAACTTCTACATTTGGCTAAGTTATTTAAATTATCATCCATCAAGTGGTAGAAAGAACACACACCAACAAATAGAATAATCATCCTTCCTTCTTTCTTACTAAATGAGTAAATATTCTTGAAATATTTAATCTTTATTCTTTAATTTATCATTATTAAACAGCCTTGTATTAGCATTTGCTTCCGGATTTGAGCCCCAAAGAAAGAAGTCTATCATTAAGTCTCGTTCAAGGTTTGTGCTGCACTAATCACAAGGAAGTCAGATTGCTGACTTAAAACTATAAGAAGTCACACTATATTAGCTATGAAGATGGAATAGGATGCTCTGTTTAAAAATCAAGTCTAATCAGATCAATCAATGTGTACCTTCAAGGACAATATACTCATCCTGTTGGAATATTTGGTTCTCTTAACATTATTTCCACAATAACTTAAACGCGCTTAGAGATATCTATAGAGAGCAGACTGCATAATTATTGCATACATACCTATATGTGATGCTTTCTACAATAATTTAGATCTATCTAGCTAATAGACTACATAATAATTACATTCTTTTCTGTGTAGAGCCCTAGAGTTCACATGTACTGATATACTTGTGATGACAACGAAATTATGACATGCAAATCTCAAATATCGTCTATTTGAATCTCGCAGTTATCGAATAAAAAAAAAATCCGAAAGGCCTCATCATGTTGTACGCATTCAAATGAATTTAAAAAAATTAAGATCGCATGCCATAATGTTTTTGTTATTGTAATTTGTACCAAAAAAACTTGTTTACCTTGCTCTCTGGTCAATGTCACATCTGGGTTAACTCAGGACAATTAGATTTTCATGTAATTACTTCATATCTTAAGTTTGATAGGTCTCGAGATCTATCACTCTAATTGTGGTTCTGGAATTAAATAAGAATAATACTTATATGTGATTGTCATTCATAATTTCTCTGGTCTTTTTTTTTTTCTTCTTTTTGTTGGGGTCAGATGGCCTTATTCATGGTCCAGTTGGGTTGGCTGAAATTGTTCTATTTTCTTTTTAATTTTGCATTTTCGACACAGGTTGGATCGCCATTTTGGAATTATATGTTTGTTTACACCTATGAATTCAGCTTGTATTCATCTAATTTCACGCTCGTTCAAGTTTGCTTGGTGGACTTTAGAAATTACCTTGTCATAGGTTAGAATAGAATTGTGCTGCTCTAAAAATATATTCTAGCGCGTTGGGATCTAAATCCTCTCACATCAATGCAACTTTTGTGATACTTCAACTCACATCCGTCCGTACAGTCTTGTTTGTATCTATCTCTATTTTGTAGCCTGGTAATCTTGTCTCATACTGCCGGTTTATTCTAGCATCAAATACAGTATACAGATAGCGATGGTGGGACAAAATTTAATGATAAAAGCATCTAAACTAGAGCAATATGTAAAATATGAGCAGAATTAAAAATCACATAATAACCAAACAAAACCCCTCTCCCCACCACCTCACATAATTGCCCGGTATGATTCTAAAAAAATAATAATAAGTGCCCGGTACCCGCACCAGTTAGCTAATTGTCTTATTAATAAGCAAAATGAACTATAGTTTCATCGATATAAAAATGGTATTTATTATACAGATAAGGATTTAGGAATTAAATTAGTGAATTTGTTGCATAGGACTCCGCTTGATTTTCATTGTACTTGTACTGACAAACAATCTAGGCCTGCTGTTCTCCAGACAGCAGGATCTGTCTTGAATACTTTGCAATAACAAACGAAGCCTTTAGTTCCAAAGTACTGCAACAAGGATACCATCCATATTTTTTTAAGATAATTGGGTCTAGCTTCCTAACTTATTTTTAAATTAAATGTCTATGAAAGATCTTCAACCGGATTTCAAACCTGCGACCTTTCAATCAATGGATACCATTAATATATACTAGCTTGCTTGAGCACTGAAAGTATGGAAGTTTTCTGAATCATCAAACCAATTTCAGTATATTTAAAAGGGTTTATTGTGCATGAACAAAAAAAAAAAAGAAAAAAGAGCTACGTAGACAAAAACATGGAGAAAAAATGTAACAGTGAAAAAAAAAAAACTACTAAAGACCTTCAAAGTTGCAAAAGTACTCTGCATATGCATAAACCATTGGAGAAGTGTGATAGAAATTATTAAACAACAGTAATAATTGGTAAATCAAAAGAACACATTGAGCGGATGAGAACTATGAAGATTAAGACATATTCGTCATTTAACAGCTACCCACAAATCATAGTTGGAGCCGGGCGGTACCGCTATGTTAATTCTGGGCAAACTTATGTGACACTTTTTATCTTGTTCTCTTTCTTTTTCTTCTTTTTTTTTTTTTGGTAAGTGGATGTTTTAAATGCCATAAACTTGAATGTCATATAATGCTACAATTTTACTTATTTATTTTATTTTAAAAGTCAAACTATTAATATTATTTTTTTTTACAAGATATACGTCCATACAAAAAAATCTATAATTTTTTTAAAATTATTGATTTCATACTTTGAATGCAGCAAAATCAACATGTTATAGTCAACAACAATAATGGGTTAATTTTAATTCCTTCATGGCTTCATCTAGTATAAAATTAACTTAAAACTCTAGCTGCCAATTCCAACAGGATTAGCAAAAGTTAGTTTCTTTTTCATTTTGTTTTCCTTTTCCCGTTTAGAGCTGAAGAAAGAGAAGAATTTGACACAGAAGAATGACACCACGTAGGCCCGGCTGCTCGGCGGTTCGATATTACCTTCGAATGTCGACATCAGAAGCTCATCAAGCACTTTGGGTTTAAACAACATTCCTCTTCGCAAGCCCAACTTTAATTTATTCGGACACGAAACTACTCGGCCCAAAAGTGTACTACTCTCTAATTGGGATTTGGGCAGTAGAACTGATCCACTTCCGTAATTCAGTAAGACCACTGTTAAAAAGCCTTTAATTGAATTGTCAGTTTTAAATGAGATTCATTGGCTCGATTCCCTGGTTGGTGATGCGATGTGATTTGCTGATAAATTGTGTGTGTGTGTGTGTGGGGTGGGGGGAGGGACCAGGATCCTCTGGACGTTTTTTTTGAAACGTCCAGTGGACGTCTTGATCGGAGCCGTCCGATTTAAATCAGACGGTTCATTTTTTTCGGGCCAATATTTTTTTCGGGTGTGGTGGAATGCACGGGGCTCCCTTATAGCCGTTGAGATTAAATCAGACGGTCCAGATCCCTAGACGTCCACCAAACGTCCAGAGAATGGACGTCCAGAGGATCCGATTCCGTGGGGGGAGGGGGTTTGTTGAGAAGTATTATAATACTGTTTTTTCTTTTTAATATGATTTTCTTCATAAGAAGTCATTCTTTTGAAACCTCTAGTTCTTCATATCCACTAAATAATTAAGTACTTCATGTCTAAAAATCTTGGAAAGGTTCCTTCTCAAAACAATAAATTTTAAAATATATTAATTCATCATTACTTATCATTGAAATCACAATATATACAATGAAAACACTGTCAAGTACCTTAATTAAGAAAACGAGAATAAATTCGTAAGGAAACATAAAATAAACAAAAATGCAAAGACCCAATATAATGCACCACTGGTACTCCTCATGAAAAACACTTGATTTACGGCACAACAGTACAAGAGGTTCTGTCAACAAGTTAAGATTGAAAAGTGCAACACCAACAACATAAGAGCTGCAATATACGCATTCTTTTGGTGAGAAGCATCAGGTAACTCTGTACATAGAGGAGATCCGGTCACTGCAAATAAAGGACAAATAAAAATTATAATATAACATGGCGGCATGTTGCATTCCCTAGAACAACTTCCAGCATTGGATTTGTTTCTTCTCAATCGGTATAAGCAATCACGCAGTGGCAAACAAAATAATTAATTTACTGTGATATACTATAGAAATTAGGAATGCATGAAAGGTTCTCCAGTTCTTGCTACCGAAAAGAAATCTAATAGTATGAAGACATAAATCTAGTGGTGCCTCCCTGATCCCAAAGCAGTAGTTCCTGACTATTTCAGTATCAAACTAGGAGGAATGGAACATGGAACTGATGTGCTTAAAATTTTAAATTAAGCAGAGACGTTAAAAAGAATCGCAGTGAAAATTTGTGAACAGATAAACAATTTGAAAACTTTTGGACAGACCTTCTCAACAATGTTTTTGGAGAGCCAATCAATACCCTCATAAAGGCCCTCTCCAGAAGTTGCACATGCGCTCTGGATATACCTAAATCATGAGAATAAGCCAGAGGCCACAATTAAATCATCAGAAAAAACAATTATCGCATTGCTTTCATTGCTAGTACAGATATGTTTCTATATCATTGGTAAGATAGTAACTGTATTAGTATGATCAGTACCATGGGCGTTGGCGCAAAGAGTGGAGGCCGAGCTTATCAGTGATTTCAGCAACGGTCATAGCATTTGGAAGGTCTTGCTTGTTTGCAATCACAAGAAGGACTGCATCTCTCAGCTCATCCTGCTTATTTTTTTAAAAAAATATGTGAAATAGTGTTCAGGGTAGTAAAAAAAAAAAAAATCTGTTTATATATTTGTTATCTGTATCTGATGGCCAATTACCTAGTGTCCTCAAGTAAGAATAATCCATTTAACCAAAATAAAATACTCAAAAGTAGAATACAATTGAGTTTAACAAAGACATATATAATTCTAATATGCTTCCATACCCAAAAAAAAAAAGACGAGAGGGAAAATGTTGAAAATTACTCGAAAAGAGCAAAAACACGTATAATTTGAGTCACTAGCATCTTGAATGCCAAATTATTATTTTTATTTCAAAGCTCGTTACAACATCATATATGATATTATTTTGAAGTTATAATTATAAAAAGGCATATATACCTCATGTAACATGCGGTGCAATTCATCTCTGGCTTCTATGATACGCTCCTTGTCATTGCTGTCAATTACAAATATTAGTCCCTGCGTGTTCTGGTAATAGTACCTCCATAAGCGACGGACCTAGAGAGAAAATATCCATATAGTTAAGTATTTTGCAAAATTAATATAATTTTTTTGAAAATTTAGAGTTGAGTTGGCTTGAAAATATACAGTGTCTTGACCGCCAACATCCCAAACAGTGAAGCTGATGTTTTTGTACTCCACTGTTTCCACATTGAACCCTAACAAATTGAACATCTCCACAGTTAATGTACAACTCTGTTATCAGATTTATCTTTTGAAAATTTTTAAATGACAAAAGTTTTGATAAAGATAAGGCAATCCTGTATGCTTAACAAAATTAACTTATTAATTTTCATACCCTCGGTGGATGACCAATCAGTTTTCATATAGCACAAAGTTTGATACGTAATCTATCTAAACTACTATAGAAAATATATCTACAATTTTATTCTTTTTATTATGATAACTGTTTGATCAGTTGCCGTGGTTTCCACATAATTTGTTATCACAAATTCCTTTTCTAAACAAGTATTATATGGATAAGACATTATGTATCACTGCTAACATGAAATTCTAAACTTTGAACATAGTAGTATATTACCTATAGTAGGTAGAGTATTGACTACTTCACCGAGCTTGAGCTTGTAGAGAATGGTCGTCTTACCAGCCGCATCAAGACCAACCATTAGTATCCTCATCTCACTTTTTGCAAAAAGCCGACTTAAAAGTTTTGTAAATGTCACCCCCATGTCTCTGTTTTATTGTTATTAGTTTTCTTTTCTTTGTCTGTTAAGAAGACATTATAATAAGCATTGCAATTGAGATTAATAAACTAGAATAAAAAAAAAATTATGCATAACCTAAGGAACTAACTAGAAAGATTTTATCTCCACTTCTCCAGACCTGACATGTACTATTTTACTTGCTTAAATTGTTATAGACCGTTATTATAGACCCAAAAGAACCAATCTATTTGAATCTAAAGACTGTTTAAGGGACCCTCGAAAAATATGTCGTTAACAGGCCTGACATGTGGTATTTACTTGTTTACTTCATAACAATATTTGTTAAATCACCAAAATGTTAAAAAAAAAAAAATCAGATAAAGCATAGAAAGGTTATTGGGAAATAAGACATACCTTTTAAAATTGAAACGGGAAGCTCTGAAGGAAGAAAGGAGTTAGTACAGGGTATAAATAGAGAGAATTTGTGGGGCTCTGACTTGTAGCCTGGCTCTGCTTCAGGTCGAAGCGAGCCTATTTAAATTTTAAACTAGTGACGTCAAAAGTTGCCAAATTTTAGTTATTTATTACTTATTTTGAAAGGGTAGCTAACTTTCTCCGGTTTCGTATCATCCAATATTCTTCTCATTTTTTTCCTACTAGCAAAAAAAAATACTCTTATACGTGGTAAATAAAGAAACAAAATAATGTTAACAATAAAAATATGTTATTCAATTTACCAAAGATATACGTAATTATGTTCCTCAATTTATTTTCTTGTTAGACGAAAAATGAAAACATATTTGTTGCTTCATCTGGCGATTAATAATCAAATCGGTTGAACGACAAAAACACGTATTTACATGTTAGATTTAGCTTGTTAACACCTCTTGGATACTTACGTTTATATAAGTATAGTAGAGAGAGAGATATTTGTCTGCCCTAACTTAAATTACCACTTTGTTTTGTAAACGACTGCAAAATATATGTTGTAGAAAAATTGTGTCAAGCACAGTAAATGAAAATTTAGGTACAAATGAGTGTCAATTTGATTTATTTAATAATCTGCAAGATGTGATTTATTATTATTGTCTCAAATTACATAAAAGATTCTGGCATTTCACTGTTATTTTTATCAGATTTAAGGGCTAGATTAAGCTCGCAGAAAAGTCCACATTATTATATACATATATATAAGCTCTTGATGCCAATCAAACGATATTTAAATGTTATATATATTTTAAGTGTACATTGATAGCGACATAGATCACATCCGTTGATTTTATTTTGATACCCAAAGAAGCACTACTAAAGACGTCATGTTTTCATTCAATCGATAGGCACAGTAAAAATAAAATATAATAACCGTTCTTTAATTATTGATTATGCATTAATGTAATGTAAAAGATGCACAATTTAGTATCGTCACCACCATTCGTGTGTGGTTAAATTCGCGATTAACACCAATTAAAGCTTAGTCCAAAATTTCTATACAAAATGATTTTGGTATACAACTCGATATTTCCGAAGTTTCGATTAAAGTTGATACTTGATAAAGTTAACAGAATAAACAATGTTTAACACAAACTTTTGTTCTTTTGCTTGATTGTTCTTTATTTATTATTTTCCTTTTCTTCCTTTTTTTTTGTTTTTCTTGTTGAATTTTCTTTTATTTTTATTAAAGATACTTGAATCATAAGAATGCATCTAAATATCCAAAGAGGCTGCTGAGTAGGCCTGAAAACGATACTCGTTTCGACCGTTTTTTCGTTTCGTTTCGTCCGAAACGGAACAAAACGGTCAAGCATTTCAGTTTCGTTTAAAGAACAGAACGGTTAACGCAAAACCATACCCAGTTTCGTCTCAGAACGAAACGGTTAACGAAACAGGTCCGTTTCGTTATCGTTTATTTCGTTCATTTCGTTTTAGATTCTACGGGAGTGTAATTATATTGATTGTAGAGGAGAATAGTGCGGAGAAAACGAGGAGTAAGACTAAAAATCTAATTTCTCCGCTGCTGGTGTCATTTCTCCTCCGAACTCCTCTCTCTCTCTCGCTCGCTCTTTGTACCTCCTCTGCAAATCCGCCGTCCAGGCTATGATGTTGTCTCCTCCCACTTTTCTGTATCACCTCAAGCTGTCATTTCCCCGTCGTTGGCCGCTCCCACTAACCCTTCACTTATCTCTCTCAATCGAAGACCCACATAACACCTCCTCCCCTCTGTTGAAGAAAAAAGTTTGTGTATACTATGGTGAGCCTAGGTGAAGGAATAAAGGTTTGTTCTTTTTTCCTCCTGCTTCTCCTCTTTGGTTCACTGCTATTTTTTTTCCTTTCTTTTCTATGTAGAAATTGCTTCTAGCCATGTAATCAAATCTTTAATTTCTCTCTCGATTTGAGGTGGTTTCTGGCATGCCAAGGGGGTTTTTATTTCTCGCTTTCTGTTTCTCTCTCGATTTAAGATACTGGTAAATTTTTTTTTTTTTGGATAAGAACAGATACCATAGTTGATTTTTTTGGTCGGATTTTGAAATGGTTTTTGGTATACAGGTAAAAATTGATGCAAAGATCAAATTTGAGGCAAAGGAAGTTGAAGAATTACAGAGAAAGATATTGAAGAGAGAGAGAGAGCTTAGAGAAATGTAAAGCTTGAATGATTGTAATGAAATGTTATTTTTTACATCAGTGGGTTAATATTAACAGTATACTGGATGACTCCAGTTAGATTCAAAATGAATTGTGTTTAAACTAGTTGTTTATGATTAATTAGTTGGTTAGTCTATTTTTCTAACTGAGTCGCTGAAACTATTTTCTCAGCTAGCTAGTGCTTATATAAGTTTTTTTTTTTTTTTTATTAAAGCCAGTGCTTATATAAGTGAGAGCCGACACTGTGTAAAAGGTTGAGACAATTAGGAATGACAAAACAATAAATTTTGTGTCTCCTTTGTTCTTTATAATCCCATATATAGTCTAATTACCTAGCTATATCTTGTATTAATATGGGTCTATCTATTACCAGTATCGCCAATAGAATTTTTTTGAAACAATTGATTTTTGAAACTTTGGTTTAAAAAAGAGTTGGAATGGGTTGAAGTTTCCTGGAACTCAAAAGTTGGTTTTTAAAACGATTGAAACGGTTAAACCGTTTTAATCGTTCAAGTAAGTGAAACGGTTAACGCAACACAATTTCCTTGCGTTTATAAAACGGAACGCAACGCGCAAATGAAAAAAATTTCGTCTCATAAAACGAAACGATTAACGCAACAATCCATTTGCGTGGTCGTTTTCGACGTTATGCAGGTCTACTGCTGAGTGCTGAGTCAATACCGGAACTTCGGGCCGAAGGTTCTTCCAAACATGCTTGCTTCCTCAAAAAGTATTTTATTTAGTTGAAGGAATAAGCTGAAAATTTCTGTACCATTATTAAAATCATGTAACAGGATTATATTGTTATAATAATGTGGTGTAACAACATTCCAAAAACTAAAGAAATCAACATATTCGTAAAATTAACTGATATTAATATAGAAGTGTGGGGGTCAAGATTTGTATGCACTTTGCATAAATTGCAGAATACTAGTCAACTCGGTCTCCCGAATTTTTGTTAATTGATTTAATTGGGAAAAAATTAATGGACAAAAACTTAATTTCTTAAAAATATAGTAACGGCGAAAAGGAAAATTTCTTGTAGCGAACGTTTGATATTGGGTTTCGCCAGTACTATAGGGTATAGCAAGACAACAGTATCAATTAATTTCATGTATTGGGAAGATTACAGAAACCGCATCCAACCAAAATATTTTAATTTCTGGCATTATTCCAAGTTTCTCAATTTTGCTAAATCTCAAAAATTTTAATTTGTTTTTTTTTAATGATGAGCTGAAGGTTAAACTTCTCAACTTATTTTCAAATTAAATGTCCAAAAAAAAAAAAAATCCTCCAACCAGGTTTCAAACTTGTTTTACTCCTAACAAAAGTTCCATCGGCTTCGTTGTATCTTTTATTTCTTATCGTCAGTTCGAAATAACAATTATAAATACTTGATCAAATGTTAGTTATGCCAAATTTGTGAATGAAAAAAAAATTTAATCATATAAAGAAAAGTTGTTCATGTTGCCTGATTTTTTTTTTTTTTTAAATTTCAGCTCAGCCGTTCCTGGAATATTTACTTCACCATTTGTAATCTTATTGTTTCTTAAATTAAAAGAACTGTACTTTTCTCCGCATGAACTTGATTGCTTCATTCAAAATTAAACAAAAGAAAAAAGGCTCTTGCAGAATTTACAATAGAAGACAAACCCCATGAGCGAATCACGGTCACGGCGTGTTTTTCTAAGACCCCTTAAATGCTATGTAGTACATACCATTTCTAAACCTCACCAAAACCGCCCTCAAAAAACAGCTCTGGCTCTGGAATGTGGCGCGTAGCATGCATAATTCATAGCTGTTCATAATTTAATCAAATTTAATGTTGCATGTAAGGGAAAAACTAACAATTCCATTTTAAATGATGAAGCCATATAGATATTGTACCGATCACGGCATTTCAACAAAACAAAAGGACTACTTGCAGAGAAACGAGGCAAACCACAGTATATCGCGAAAGTAGCCCACACAAAGCAATCTCATAAATAAAAAAAAAAAAAAAAAAAAAACTGTACACAAATTATGCTGCATATTGAAAACTTTCATCTACACTACTTTAAATCTGGAAGTCTGAAAAGATATTCACACACAATACATACATGAGATAAAATACTTCAAAGAAAGCCATCTTCTCACTGCAAAACAAGGTTCATGAAAGATGTTTCAGAACAAAACATTTGTAATAATATATTTTAATTTTAATGCATACTGGTCATAATATATATGATACAGGACCTGATACCCAGGGGCGGAGGCAGGAATTTAGGATTGGGGGGGCAGAGATTTGTCGTTAAAAATTTTTACATATGCAGGGGACAAATGCAATAAACTGATTGGAACAATGAGAAATTTTGATAATTTTGAGGGCCAATTTGAAATAGTTTCTTTAAAATATTGGGAATTATACTTGCTTTCTTACGTGTTCTGAGTGAGAGAGTGCTGAATTATACTTACTTTTTGAGGCCCTTTGCCCCTTTGAATGATAGGGGAGCTAATAGCAATGGCCCTTTAAAAGACGGGGGGTGCTGAATATTGATTTCAGAGGTTTAATCCACTATTTTAACTTAGTATCTCATAAAATTTTCAAATCATGGGGGGGTCAATGCCCAGTACCGCACCCCTATTCCCTCCGCCCCTGCTGATACCAAACTGATCTTGCATCTTATTGATTATAATTTTCTCGTAAATATTTCTGATGTAATTTTAAGCAAGTATACTGCTTAATGGAATACGTAGTGCACCTGTTGCATACATTTACCAGAAATTTGGAACTACAACAGCAGATATTATGTCAAATAAAATTTATTTTTCATAACACAAGTGATTCTTATTAATTCTAGCCCCAGACTACAACCTGAGAGATCACTTGTTTACTGGTATAGCACCTGTCCTTTCCAACTATGTACTTCGAAACATGTACCAGAATATATAAAATCTCTAAATTATATAAGGGCTATTGTCAGAGTATAGGATAAAGGATTTAGATAAATGAGGTTGAGAATTTAAAAAAGGGAAAAAAAAAACATCAAACAACAAATAACAAAAGCTGAGATCAAACCTTTTTGGCGATATAGCTGGAAAGCCAATCAAGCCCTTCATAAAGACCTTCACCGGAGGTAGCACATGCACTCTGGATGTACCTGAATCATAGCAAAATATTACAAATCAAACAATTAATTAAATCAATTGGGCACACAGCTCCATGCAATCCACAAAGTCCCAAATCACATTTTGACAAAATAATTTCTAGTGAAAGCCTGATGAACCTCAAAAGCATTCTGATCCAAACCATGACACCTCTATTCATTCATATAGTCTCCAGTACACCAAAAAATCCTTTAATGGTATACAAAAAATTTGATCTGACAGTTGAAAGTTAATTAAAGGATCGACTGCTGTAGGCAGTTAGGGATATAAGAGTAGTTTCTGCAAGCTGTACCTGTAAAGATTCAAAAATTAAACATCTGTTTTTTCTTTTTTAGTTTGAGTGGAATTCTAGATTAATATAAATGGCCAATACACTAAATTTTGGTAAATGGAATGACAGCAGAAGCCTGAATTGAGAGAGATATAACGACGAAATTGAAAAATATAATATACTTCTAAAAAGGATTAATAAAATGCCTCCAATTAGCCAATTTCAATTGAATAGATAGACAGTCAAACATAATATAATTGACTTTTCCCATAATGCCCTTCCTTGATCATGTGGTCCTCAACTCCTCATTGTTTCAAACTATTTTATTATTTTTCTACTAAAAGGTAATGTAATGGAACAATTTTCTTATTTGTTTTAAAAATTAATTTAGAGGAACAATTTTGTTTTAATCAAAGATTACGCTCTTGGCTATCGAACAAGAGCAGTCATCTCATGATAACTCCTGTGTATGAGCATTCTCAAGCAATCTGTGCTTCACTACTCACCTGCTAAGGAAACTTCCAACAGAACCATGCTCACTGGAATTATTTTTTAAAGGCCTCACGTCACTGTAATTATGTTATAATATATTCCCTAGGTGTTCATTGTGCGAGTGGACGACGATCATGTCAGTTGCAGGATAAATATCAGTACAGGTAAATATTTAAGAAAATTACCAATGGCGTTGGCGGAGAGAGTGGAGGCCAAGCTTGTCAGTAATTTCAGCAGCAGTCATAGCATTGGGAAGGTCTTGCTTGTTTGCAAATACAAGTAGCACTGCATCTCTCAGCTCATCCTACATAATTTTGTTACACAAACATTTAAAAACCTGGAAAGCCCTTTCCGTGCCAATAAAATAGCATACCAGTTTAGTACAGTGAGTTTTTCCATTTTATGTAGTGTATCTTTTCAGAAACACCAAAGAATATCATTAGTTCAAAGGGAAATCCACAATTACACTAAAAAATTGGATACCTCATTCAGCATGCGGTGTAATTCATCTCTTGCTTCAATAACACGGTCTCTGTCATTGCTATCAACCACAAAAATTAATCCCTGCGTGTTCTGGAAATAATGCCTCCATAATGGACGGATCTGAAAATTATACAGGTATCTTAGAAAAGTACAATAACTCAAATTATGTTATAAGAAACTGAATTCCCTTAGACGAAAGTAAAGGTGAGGACGAAAGTAAAGGTGAGGACAAAGATGGGGAAGAAAAGGAGAACCAAAAAGAAAAGGAAAAGGACAAGTCATACGAATTCGCGGAAATTGCTTTAAGAAAATTCAGAGAGATTCTCATTTATATAATGGATGAGGATGATCTGCTTGAGGAGGGGAAGAAGGTTAAGAAGAATCTGCTTGAGGAGGAGAAATCCGATGAGGATGAGGAGAAGGAATCCGGTTCGGTTTTAGCGCCAGTAGTTCCCGTTTCGGTTTTAGGATGAATCGTCCTTAATTCGGTTTTAGGGTGAATCCTTCTTGATTCGGTTTTAGGATGAATCGTTTTTGGTTCGGTTTTAGGTAGAATATTCCAAGAAAGAAATTAACTGAAAAGGCCTATTTCTTAGCCTTCTCTTTTATTTTAGTGAGTCTTTCTTTTTTCGGATTTGGAATGAAATGCATACATTCCTCAATTCTAATAAACTGGGTGTATTGGAACGATTTTTTTGAGTAATATATCTAGAAATACCCTTTGATTTTTTATTGTCACTTCTTTGAACACAACTAGTACATTCCAAAAAAACTCTGACTCTTATATCTTTTCAGACAGGAAATATCTACACTCCGAGAACTTCACAGGCATTTGCCATTTCCTAAGGCAAGCCTTCCTACGGGATACACAAATACACAATACTACTCTCAGGCAGATTCGGAATCGTCTTTTTTTTCTCTACTATTTGATTTCACGCTCTGAGCGTTCTCATTTCTCTTTTGCCTGGAACTCCTTAATCAGTGCGGAAGTTACTTCGATACCTTTCCAAGAGTCAGTAGCTACCTTGATAACAAGAGTTCAAGCATCATCCCTTTCAGCTTTGAACAGCAATTATGCGTATCTGGGCGCACCAATGTACGAAACAGAGGGCGCGGAAAAACTGTTTCTCGTAATGTCTAGCTTTCGTTCCTGTCGAAGTATTTTTATTAATGTGACGATTTGCCTTAAGGCTGAGTGCCTTCGTTCTCACAAGGTTCCAAGCTTCGAGAGTGTAAATTGAGACCGGACCGCGTACCCTGATATTAATGAGGGATTGCATGGAGATTAATGAGGGATTGCATGGACCAAACGAGATAGTTCGACGCACCGGCCAATTTGACCGAGGTGAGTCTGAGGCAGGAAGATGCATTGCATAACACTCTGTGTCGAAATCGTTGGGAATCCGCGAACACTACTGCTCTTCCCACAAAACCCGGGGATACCTATGTATCCGGAAAGCGATTTAGTGCCTGGGTCCACTTCGGCATCCCAACCGGGCTGTACCGAGGTACTCCGTTCCCCATACTACAAGTGAAAGTGAAAATGTAAAGACTACCATTAAAGCAGCCCAAGCAAAACTGACTAAATCCATATGAATTATTCTCCTATTTCTCACGATTTGCAAGATGCGAATACACATAAACATAAAAAAGATAAGTAAAAAGGACTTTCGCCTCTTTCTATAAAGGCTGAAGAACATAGAGAAGGAAGTTTTTTACTACTTCGCTTTTGCTTTTTTTGTTTGAATTCAGGCTTGTTTGTTCAGGAAATCCGGATACTTTACTTCATCCGGATACTTTACTTCACTTGAATAAGGAAACGTGTTTGATCATTTGCAATTTCAGGAAATTGGATGGATATTTCTCGTATTTTTTTTTTTTTTTTTTGATATTTATCTATGACCTACTTTCAAACCTCCAGTTGGCCTGGTAAAACCCTAGAGACTAAAGCCCTGCCTTGTATTCTTATTACCACACTGAAAACTAATAGCTGTTGTAGAAAGGTATAGAAACAGGACAGCCTGATTGAAACTCTTATTTCCCACCTGACTATGAGCATCCAGCTCCGAATAAATGAGTAGATCTGGCTTTCCACACCGGGGCAACGAAATCATCTCACTCCGTCCAGGAAATCAAAGAAATGAAAATCCTGAAACAGCTGGGATGCCCTTGACTTTTTGATAAAGGGAGCTCAGACAGGCCTTGCGCTCCACTGATCTTCCGCAAAACCTGAAAAATAAAGCTTTCTTCCGGGGATTCTTCTCCCGTTCAAGCTATTGCGAATAAACAATTGGTAGCCAGCCGCTACTTGTTTGTTAGTAGTAGGAGCTTTCTTGCCCGACCCGAAAAAGTTTGGGTAGAGCTGGATCGAAGTGTTGGCTAGGTAAGCGTCCTGTAGTAAGAGGAGTAGCTATGAACCCTGTGGATCATCCCCAAGGTTGTTCTCTCAAAACTTCTAAAAAAGAATTGAGCCTCCGGCAAAGCCCATAGTTGTTGTAGTTGCGTTTGCTTCCGCCAAAAAATAAGTGTCCGAATCTCTATAAGGAGTACTAAAAAGAAGTAATTTACAGTCTTTGCTATCGAATAAATACGGGTACTTGAGCGGATATATCTTAATGAAAGGGAGATAGGAATTTTTCGCTAGGGATTTGACCAAATAGGATCGTCCAATTCCTATAGAACCTATCACTAAAACACTCCTAGAAGGGTATGGGGCTAAGCGAAGCGAAAAGGGGGTTGGACGAGATGACAAATGAAAAGTCCCCCACGAGTTTCACTTGTTCCATGTCAAATTGTGGAAAGGAATAAGATAAACCAGCTTGACGTTATAATCAAACTCATTTCACGTGAATCTCTCTTTTTTTTCACAACACTCTTTCTTATGCATGAAAACGTAATTTCTGTTTTTCTTCTAAACGAGTACGATATTGCTTTTTTTTTTTATTCAAAGGAATTGGTTTTTTTTTTAGGATCAAGTTCAAATCTATATTTATTTTTTTGAATTAGTCCTGGTAAAGTTCCCAGACGGCGTATTTTTTTGAAACGAGGCCCTCGATAACGAGACATAAAGATTCCTCCTTTTTTCTTTTATTTTTTATGAGAATTTCATTTTAGGGTACTTGACACTTTCATTTACGAATATTCGAATAGAGAGTTGATTTGATGAGTTTGTGTTTCGTGCTTTCTTCGTTGCTTTCTTCGTTGAGAAAAAGTTCTATTCGGCTCGTTTAGAGAGTTCTAGCCGTGATATTGACTTCTCATTTCCATGGTATTAGTCAGTGAATACAAGTAGGAAATCCAAATAGAATTAGGTCGACAACACTCCAAATTCAAGGACAACAAAATGAGGAAAGCTTAATAATTGAAAGAGATGGTGATGTTAGGTACTTACCAATTGACTATTGGGTTTTTTTAATAAAGTCGGAGAAATGTTCCGCCCAGTTGTTGAAGTAGAAGGCAAAAAGCTTACAACAAGTCACACACTCATTTTCCAAAAATACCGAAACAGATAAATTCCACGGTCGAACTACCAAAATCTTTAGAAATCAAAATTTTCGAATTAATAGTAATTTTTTATTTACTGGAAAGACCAAAACTTCATAGTTTTGAAAAGCCTAACTCCTAGGGAATTCTTTCTATTCTAATCTGGGGACCTAATTAGAATTGCAAAAAATCAACTCAACTAATCCACAATGAACATGAAATGACACATCTACTTAATCAAGCAAATTCAACTACTCTGATCTCTTCTGAGCTAACAATATACTCTCTCTTTCTTCTAATTATCAACTAGATAAAAGTCTTTCATTCAGATAATCGAACTTAGAACAGTAGTAATGGAAGCAGTGCGTGCTTCAACATCTTTATAAGTTCATAACCCTAACCCATTCTCATTTTGGGCGGAACATATCCACTAATTCTTTTATTCCAGTTAGTAAGAGGGATCTTGAACTAAGAAATAGACCTAAAAGCTAAGTAGAAAGAGAGATACCTTATCTTGACCACCAACATCCCACACAGTGAAACTGATGTTCTTGTACTCCACGGTCTCAACATTAAAACCTATCAACAGCGTAGCAAATCAGTGTTTATCTTTCAGAATTCACTATTCAGACTTACTAACCACAAGCATTATTTTTTGTAGCGAAGTTAATCACATGGTTGGCTTACAAGCCTGTATTGTAACAGATCATCAGTGAAAACCTGATACTAACCCAATCACTACTGCTATATGTTTTACTTCCTTTCTGAAGTTTCCCCAAAACTCATTACTTATTGCTCTAAATTAAAGCTCCCTCTACTGTGACATAACCAATAGATCCCAATAACATACTCTTATAATTTTTGCCAAACTTCCCAAGAATATTTGAATAAAAACATACCAATTGTTGGGATTGTGGTAACAACCTCGCCAAGCTTAAGCTTGTACAGAATGGTGGTCTTACCGGCCGCATCCAGACCCACCATCAGAATTCTCATCTCCTTCTTTGCAAAGAGCTGGCTGAATAGTTTTGCAAATGTCCCACCCATCTCTCTTTCTCTGTCACTCTATATATGTATATCCTGTGATGCAACATAGAAATTTAATTAAACTGACCAAAACAAACTCCAGTTTCACTACCATACCATCCAACCAATGTTATTAAAACATGTCTGAAACGACCAGTCTGTACCAAACCGGGCTAAAACCAAGAAAGGATGCCCCTTTGCAACACGCCATGTGGGTTTGTTGTGTTGCACCAGTGGAAGAACCAAGTAGGAACCTTCAGTAAACCTCGATTGAAAGACCAAGTCACAGAACAACACGACCATGGTGGTACCAGTATGTATTTTTCGGTATGGTTAGTCTTGGATGTACTCCTCAAAATGATTTATTAAGAAAGATAGATTAGAGGAAGAGAAAGCAAAGAAGAAAAGAATTCGGAAAATAGGATTACCTTAACAAAATAATACAACTGTAGAAGCTCTCAATTTTTTGGGAAGAAAGCACACTGAGGCAAGGGTATAAATAGGAGAAAAAATGAAAATACGAAATTGACTGTGTGCTGTGCTTCAGGTCTAAGCAATCAGAAGAGGGAATGTCGTAATGGCATAAAACTATAAAAGAAGTTTCTGGTCTTTGGATTGATTTTCTCCTAGCCTCTTGGTTTCTCTGTTGCTCTCTCCAACTTATTAACAGTGAGGTGGAAGCCTGACAATTTCTAATGTGTGGACATTGCACTAATGTTTGGTTGGTTGAGTGAATTTTATATTTCTTACCTTTTGTCTTGATTTGGAAGAAGTCTATCCAATATTATTATAAAATTTTATACTTATTGAAATCAGTTGGAAGGGTCAGGTTGTTACTTTTCAATTGCATGATGTCATTTTCAATTAAACTTTCTGTTAATAATTGAAGAATTTTTCAACGAGAGTTGATATGGATCAAGTTTTCAAATAACAAAATCAATTTTCGAGCAGATTTGGTTAAAGAAAAAAATATGTTAATGACCCGCTTGATGGATGGCTATACCAAAGTTTCCTTTTGTCTAGTCTTCTGGAATCTGGATAAATCAATGGCGCATCGCACGTGGTTTCAGAATATCGGACATGCGATAAATACCAATTTATGAATATTTTTAATCCAATCGTACGTGCGACATGATATCCATCGATTCGCAAAAACCCTTCTCTCTCTAACCCCCAATCGCAACTCGTTACCTCCCCATGTCTTCGTCCCGTCCACTTCCTTACCAGAGATGTAATTCGCGTGACATGAGAAGGCAGTAGACATGTAATTCAAGCCTCCGTGGGCTTAAGCTCCGAATTTGTAAGCTATCCTAAAACATGGTTACTTTGCTTCATAATTTTATAAAATAGAAGATTACACCTAATTTTCAAATGAAAATATTTATCCTCTTAAGAATTAGAGTGTATAAGAGATGAGGTTTTTCTATTTTTCCATTTTCCCTCTTTCTAAAAATTTAAGCATAGGGTAATTTTAGATAAGCGGAAGGACTTAAAATGCTTCTGATAAATGAATAAAGTACTGGTGCCATAGTGCCATACTCCTCCCCCTTAAGCTGCCTCAAGCCCCCAAAAGCTTTGCAGACTAAGTTTTGAAAAAACAAAACGAATTGGTGACTTGATTCTCAAATGTCTCTGACATAGATGGCTATACTGAACCATCAAAAATAAAAAGGTGGCTAAAGTGCATCTTACACTTGTGGCGTTATCGAGCCACCAAATATAAGTTGCCCAAGACTAAATAACACTCAACTAAGGCTCAAACCAGCGTGTACTATAGTGTCTCCGGCGTTGCACTAATGGATACCACAATTAACACAATTACGCAAGCTGTACAACATAATCAGCATGAGAAACATTGGGATTCTATTCAACTAAATTAAGCCATGATGACAAGTCTGATCCCTAAACATCTACAAAGAAAAAACTAAAAAAAAAAATAAAAAAATGAACTATGATTTATCTGGCACTGCCACCTACTCTGACCATTATACACCCAAACCCCTCTTGCTTATACATGTACAACAACACAGTAAATCTGTTGGCTCCTCCATTTTGCCCTTCAAAATCAGGGCAAAGCTATTGCCTGGTTTCACTGAACGGAACTGCGGCTACTTTAAACAAAGAATGGAGGAGAAAACTAAATAAATATAAAGAACAACACAGACCAATTTTCCAACTCGAAAGGAGTTGAGAATGGACTGGTGCTTCCTTTGGTTAGGCTTATTTTAATCAATTATTGAGAATTTGCAATTTCTAGGTCAGAGTGAGAGAGTGAGAACTTTTGGCCTACTCTTCATCTTTAGCTGCAGCTGATCTTTTACCATTTTTGGTTAGTTTACTGGCTGGAAAATGGAGTCGAGCATACAGGGGCCTTGGTGCTCTTGTAGCTCTGTCAAATCCTCTTACACATACAAATCCTGCATTCATTGTTCCAAATAATTAGAAAAAGGATGTCCAAGAAGATAAACACATACTTTTTACTAGCCCAAAATATACCCTCTATACTTGTGTGGAACCTAGTTAATTGAGACGACAAGAAAAGCAACAAGAGCGAGATAGAAGTTACAAATAAGATTAAGGACAAACACAAAAGGATTATGGCTGACTGTATTCATTTAGTTATATTTGTATAATAAAAAATAAATATTTACTATTTGAACAAAATTAGGACAATTTTTTACCTCTCCAGAAGCAGTGTTGGATTTCTTCTGTTGATTGGCCTAAGAAACCAAAAGTAAATTTCAGATGTAGAAAAGCAAAAATGAGTACCATTGAATTAAATAACTAAAACATATATAGATAAAAAGGCAATCAGGTATTTATTATACCTTTGAAAATGGTTGGGATCGAGGTGCCAAAATAAACCGTTCTCCTAGGAAGATTCCAGATCCAGGATCTCGAAATTTCTATTGGAGTACGGCTTGACTCATGATCAGCAAATACCTATGAAAATACAATAATTTTAAATGCTGGTTATTAACAAATTCAATGCAAACAATGACAAGAAAGGTGTCATTCTGCTTTAGTTGAATTTTATACCAATGTTATACCTCATTGACTTGAAAGTAGGTTCCATTAAGAGGGAAGCTTCCTCTCATTGCTGTACGGCATGGTATCTGTTTATTTGATAGTCAAGAAGATAGTCCTCGTACTTATAAACATGAATTACAAATATAACAACAGTTCTAATACATAAATACTGCTACAAACTACGCACATTGTCTATTTTCTACCTATACTTAATCTTCTGGCTAATCAAGTATTAACAAATAATTAGGGATTAATGCATTAACTTTTTCATTGCGATGCCTTTTGGTTGTTCAACTTCTTCAGTTAGAAGCAGGAGTTTAAACATTATTAAATCTTTTCTACACAACAAAAGCCAAAAGAAGCTGCATAAAACTAAACTACAGCAAAAGTTTAAAACTAACCAGTATAGTCCCACGAACTATCTTACTCCTTGATTCTTTTATACTTGCACATCTGGCGCAAACTTCCTTGTCACATAGTTCATCCACACCTTGCGAGATGCAGAGTGACTTTGGTGGCTCAGTAGACATAGCAGTTTCTCCTGTTTCAAATTTTACACCATGAGCTCATAATTGTATGTTCAAAGCAGCTTGTATGAGAATATTATTTTTTTTCCTTGCCTGGAGTCCATATGGAAAGAAGGTATGGAGATGGGTCGTCGGGCTCCCTTGGCTCGAACTGAAAATTGTTTGAACATTTAGTCTCTATTCTTAAGATAAAATTTACCTTCTAGAAATCAAATTGTTACAAAACTTACCCCATTCAAGAGTGTATGATTATCAGGAAGCTCGTATCTGTGAAGAAGAAAAAGAAAAGATAATCGTCAACAATATTAAAATACTTCCGAAAGATCACTGTACAGGTATTAACACTGCACCGCTTTTTGATATGTTCTTTGGGTTGTATTCACATAATATACCAACAGCTTATGGTTCCGACACAGTACTTGCACATATTGATTTTTAAAGAAAAATATACAAGCCTAGCCAGTTTCCCTTGGGTCATCTAACAAACTCCGATTAATGAACAACTTAATATATAGAAGCATACACTTGATGCTCCGTTCTAAGGCGGCTAACATTCTTCAGCTTAGGCACTGGTATTGAGGCCGCCTCAGGAGAAATTGCCACCATAGCCTTTGACATGTCGGCCCCTTCAATCTCCAAATTATTTGCCTGGAAATAACTTCTCAGATTCTGCGTGAACTCCTTGAAATCCAACTTAATAACAGGTATTTCGTCAGGATCATCTTCGACAAAGGCATCCTCTATTGCACCAATCTCCTTCTCAGCTACTGGTTCAGGTTCAGGTGAGGCAGGTTCCTCAATAATAGGCTCGTTGCAAGTTTGGGTTTGGGATCGAGTTAGTGTTGGATTTGGTAGCTGGGGCTGTATCTGTGAATGCAATTGGTTTTGGAAAGGGAGATGTACATGGGTAGGATATGGTAAGGGGAGGGGAAGGGAACAAGACGTTGAGGATCCTTCGATCTGAGGTGGTGGAGCACATGGTGCGAATGGAGGCTGGAGATTGGTTGAGTTGGAGGTGCCTGAAGGTAATGCTGCTGTACTCAGGCCTTTTTCTTCTGGGGCAGGAAGGGCTAGTCTCGCGCTGAATATATTATTTAGTCAGTTCTTTTATGTAGCCTTCCCAGGTTAGAAAAAAAAATATATATATTTCTGTAATATATTTAACTTCAATACTTCTGTCAAAAAGATAACACAATTTACCTGGCAAATGCACTAGCAAAATGCTTGCACTCTGCTCTCATGGGACATGCATTACAATTTGGCTTGCTCTTAGTACAGAAAACCTGTAAGACATATACACAATAGCTAATATGTTAAATTTATAAATATAACATATTAGTCCACAATAACAAGTTCTCGAATATTACCTTCCCAAAAGTTATCATCTGATAATGTAATTCATACCTGTGTCAGAAGCATAAAAATATTAGTGGGAGAACCGTGAAGCAAAATCTCTAGTAAAACAATGATTTAAGTAATTATTACAATGTTCTTTGATCAAGTTTGCATAGCCGAGGCCAGAGGTACTTCTGAATGTTCTCTAGTATAGGATACCTTCAAAAGTCAACCCATAAATTAGCTTTGAGTTCACAAATGACTTAATTGCAGGTAAGCAAATTGATTTACTACATGTAAAGGTAAAATCTGCTTACATTTCTAGCAGGTGCAACTGAAGGGATTCAGGAAGAGGTTGAAGTGGAACCCATCCCAGTCTCACACAAATGCGTCCAACATTAGTATCAACCTTTAGGGAATAAAAACAAAGAAAATTATGCATAGCAAGTTCATTGAAAAAAGGATTCACAAGCAGATAAGAAAGAAGAATCGAATCTTACTGGAAAAGCCATATGGTGAAGAGTCAACAAACGAACACACTCAACACTCTTGAGTCCAAGGCCCCTTATGCTAAGGAGATAATCCCTGGAGGAAGGAAAAAAATTGTAAAATGACGGATGAGGGTTCCTAATGCCTCGTAAACAGAAATTTGTAAATTAAACTCACTTTGCTTTGGCAGGATCGACATCTCGCAACCATTCCAAGTCGATGCTGCCATGATCGTTTACAACTCTGTCCAAAAAACCCTGCACAAAATATGCAGAAAATATAGTGTTCATGCATTTATATAGTATAGATTTAAATATTTAGTTTATGTGTTTGATGGATTACAATGATGCTAAACATTACTGCTCAAGTACAAAAGCAAAACAAAAGGAAGTTAAATTGGCATCGGTCAGACTCGTACCTTGATTCTCTCAGCAAGCATATTATTCATGCCACGCTCTCTGATGGCATCAGAGAGCTCATTCACACTAGCATTTCTCAAAGCCTCATAATCAAGAGAATCCATGGTCTTGTAAGTCCTCTCCTTTTTGGCCCCATCAGGACAAACTGCTCTTCTCAAACTATCCCAATCAAAGTTTTTCTTCGCTTTGCCACTTGCTCCTTTTCCTTTTCTACCCTTGCTGCTAACCCCATCATCTATCACCGTGCCATCCATTACCTTTTGGCCCATATTTTTTTGTTTTCCGTGCACAGTTTCTGAGGAGGACTTTGAGTTTTTATTTGTGTTAGCATCTGAGGTATTTTGTGGGTGGGATGCACTTCCGGTACTTTGTGCTTGAGGATGAGGTTGTTGGACTGGTGAGTGAGTAGATTCTACTTGATACAAATTCTTTTCCTCCTGTACTGAGATATATGCTTGGGCAGAAGTGGTGGTCATGAGGTTTAGTGGTTCTTGGGTTCGGCTAACCATTGGTGAATGCAGGTTTCTTAGTGTTGGCTGACTATCCTGAGTATTAAATGCCTCAAAATTTTTATTTCCATTGACCACAGCAGGAGCAACTGAAGGTGAAAAAACCAAGTTTTGAGGGTACACACGACTCATGTGGGCATTATTAATTGTAGATGAAGTGCCAGAATAACTATTCCCACTCTGATAAATCTGAGAAACATTGGCATAAGAACAACCATCAACCGATGTACCAGCCTCCTTATTCAAATCTGAGGAAAAGTCAACCCCATTTGATTCAGCCATCCTCAAAAGCTGTGTGTATGATGTCAGGCGGGTACCAATAAAATCAGGTACAGGTACAGATATGTTTCCAACATGATCATGTGCACTGTAATTCCGAAACAAGCCTGAGCCAGTAAGGTTTTGTTCTCCAGTCTGGAACAGATGGTCTGGTGAGCTCTGATTTGATACTACCGAGTTCTGTGAAGAAATAACACTCTCAGATGTCGGGTCCTCGCTGGAAAAGTTAATGACGAGGCCAGGCCCACTGTCAGGCGACCCTGTCAACTTCTTCTCTGGTGAACTACCAGGGCACTTTGATGTACTGCCCTGAGACTCGTTGCTGTCTTTTTCTTCTGAGGTTACCTGAGATCCAATTTCAGTGAAGTCTTCTATTATGACCTCACTCTGGCGGTGCCATTTTGTCAAGTCGATGAAGTCCCTGGCATAGGGGTTGGTGTTCAAGGGTCTACCGACAATGAGTGTGGATTCTCTTGGTGGTGAGTTTTTGAGCTGCGTCTTTAGGGGATACTTAGCAACCAGAGCCATGAAAGCCGAGCTGAGAAAAGAATTATATTAGCATAGTCTTTCTTCATCAAATAAGATGTTACCAAAAATTTGTTGATAAATACAATTCTAAAAATGTTACTCGTCAATGTCATCACTTATGTAATGCAAAAGAGGGAAGTGTTCTCGTGATCTTTTTACAGTGTTAAGTTGTGAACCAATGCAGATAAGGGGTTTAAATATTGCAGGATGTATTTTAAAAGGATATAAGCAGAAATCTTACCTTGAAAGATGGTCAGACACATTCTGTGTAAGGAAGACACCCACAACAGAGTCAACAACTGATCCTTTCCAGGGAGAGAAGCGCCTATCACCTGAATAGATGATCAAAGTTTATGAAATAACTATAGTTAAATGCATTTCTTGTGACACAAAATAAAGGAAAAGAAACAAGGATTATAAGTTAAATGGTATGAAATGAAAGGTGATTGTGTCAGTTTTCCAGGAGAGATAAAGACTAGTAATTAGACATGCATTTACTGAAATGGTACTGGTATTGCTGCTGTTACTGGTTGACTAGTGTCATTTATTTTTCTTCTCAACAAGGTTGAATCTGTATTCCAATGTTCCTTGTAGCTCTGTGTTTGGCATGCCATTTACAATAATGATATATGAATAAAATGATTTAACCTGTAATGATAATTTTTATGGTAATTATGAAAAATATTACAGTTTATACGAAACTGTTTCCCTATAATGATAGAGTGATTTTGTGGTTAGAGATCAATATCAATTTTAGAATAATTATTTTATGTGAGAAAAATTACCTTGAACAAGATGCATCCTGGCAATAAATGAATCAACTCGTCCACGAAAAACCTCTCTCTCACCCTCCATCACTTTCTCGTCATTCTCACTTACAGTATCAATACCATCTTTCATCTCCTTGCCCATTAAGAAATTCCAAACTTGGCTTGTTACTGGATCTAGAATTACCTGTGCCCGTGACTTCCTCTTCTTCTTCTTCACCATGCCATCATCAAAAGGAACTAATGCACCATCCCCAACCCCACTTTGATATGGCACCAGGGCATAGCATTGCTGGCCTGGTACAATTTGGCTTACCCTGTTTATATCAAGCCCACTCAATTTTTGAATAATCAAATCGAGAGTGTACGCCAATGCAGCAGGATCATTTATCATGAGATTTGTTGATTTGTCAGATGACGTTTTACCACGTGGCCTTCCCTTCGGACGTGGAGGCGCCTGAGGGTTAGGACCAGTTTTTTCGCTCTTAGGAGGGCGTCCTCTCCGTTTCGGTTCACTTTTGGATGGAGCATTTGATATTGATTTTGCAGGTGTGCTTGGTGGGGTGTAATTATTGGTTACTGGCTTCTGAGTAGTTATTTCAGATACCGTTTGTCTGGTGGCCCCAATTTGACAGCTCTCATTTCTAACAGCATCATTTGCTGCATGCGGTTGAATTATAGGGTCAACAGACTCTGTGGATGTTGCATCCAAGTACCTAGCCACAGTGAGCATTTCCAAAGTGACTCCATTCACCCCAGATACAGCAGGAGTAATTGGTCTGCACTGTTCTGTACCTAAAGTGTTCACATAATGATTCAATGTTGCAGTTCTTTCAGCAAAAGTCTGGATGGGAACTCCAGATTGGTAGATTTGATCCCTCGAGATCACATTAACTGTACTAGCTGACCAGTTATCATCAGATGCCATGACCTGGTAATTACTAGGAGCAGCAGTAGCAGTACTGGTACAAGCAGGCATGGATGACACATCAGGGCCCTTTTCTGTGTTCCTGTCTGGAATTTTTGGAGGCAGCATCTTTGCATTGCTCCTCTTCCGCAATTCTATCAGTCTCTGTGCATCAGCTAAAGAAAACACCCTGCTATCTGGTCCAACAGATAGTAAGGTTGAAGAAGAATTGATAACAGATGAAGCATTTCTTATTGTTCCATGCTGCCCGGTGTTATTCCCATTCCATATTTTCATTTTCTTACCAGCCTCTATTATATCAGGTGAAAACTCTGTGCTGACCTGACTTGTCAAACCAGTGTCACCAAGCAGGGTGCTGTAATCTCTTTTCCTCCCATCAGATATTATGCTTGGTGCATTGGAATGGGAGTTTGATGGGGCCACAATGCCATTTGTTAGGCTTTCCAAGTTTAGGTTGCCATTGTTCCTTGCAATTGCGGCCAACTTCTTCTGATATTTGCCCATCTGACGCTGATTAACAGGTGTTGTAGGTGCGACAGTGCTACTATTGGTCTGATGAGGCAGTTGCGGACATGGATAATCAGTTAAAATGCGCAACCCACCAGGCACTGAATTAACATTGCTTGCATTTGTCACTGTAGTTTGACTTGTGCCAAAAACCAGGTTTGTACCACCTGTGTTTGCTGAAGGAGCAGGTGGAAACAATCTATCAAACTCCTCTTGCCACGGTGTTGGGGAGCTGTTCAGATCCAGTGTGATCCCTTTAGAGGGACTGGGGCTTGTCTGAACTGCTGAGGTTGTTGTCGATGCATTCATTCTGGCAGAGGGGGGCAAACCATGACTTAGATTCGTTTTAGGAGCATCCTTCTGTCCATTCAATCTTGTGTCTTCAGCATCAAAATTGAGACAACGCCTCACCGACTTGTGTGGCTTGTTCATGCTACTGAGGGTGCTGTAATTGGGAGTATGCCCCATAATATTAGCCCCTTGTACACTCTTTGGGGTACATGGACTGGAGACATTGATCGGGTTGTTGAGACCTGCCGTAATATTTGGGGTGCAAGGTATGGATACCTCTGCCAATGTGCCATATACAGTTTCTGTATTCTGTGTGCAAGAAAGGGGACTGGTCACTGGATTACTCTGCAGATTTACATTATTCTGGATGAACGAGTTGGAGTTCCCTGCTAGCTTATCATCTCCATTTGCATTAACTGGTGTTTCCACTGGAGGAGGTTCTACTACTTTCTTTCTCACATACTTCCTTTTGGGTCGATCATCTGATGGCTTCTTTGGTGTGGTTGTCTTTTTTGGTGCACGCGGATTTACAACCTTTGGCACATACTTTTTTCTCCTAGATTTCTGTTGTGGGGTCTTGTTAAACTCTATACCTTGGTTATCCGGTGTGACCTGGTTAGTTGCCACCTCTTCTGTTGTCACCATCTCCTGGTGTGGTCTCCCCTCCTGTCCTGACCCCTGAGGTGGCAGATCCAGTGTTGAACTTGGTTCCTCATTAGATGTTGTTAGAAAAGTTGAATTCTGAGAAGAGTTCATCTGTGGTTGCGGTGCCACCAAATGTGAAAAACTGGAACCCATACCTGACTCAGTTGTTGAACTCTTCTGGTGCTCAGCATGAGAAGAATTTGTCAGATGTGGCATTACCATATTTGGGAAACCCATACCTGATTCAATTGTTGAACCATGCGGTTCACTGTGCAAAGAACCTGTCAGATGTGACATTACCGAGCTGGGGAAATCCATATCTGGTAGACTTCTGCTATATTCTGGTTTCTTGATTTGAAAAGATTCAACTTGAGAGGATGTTGTAACAGAAGGGTATCTGATATCTGGTTGGATCAGAAGAGAACCTGGCCGAGGGAGCATCCCAAAATGCAAGCTGGACAAATCTGAATCCAGTGCAGCTGATGTGTGCTTGAGCTGCCTTGAATAAGGTGGCATTTCACAACTAGAAAAATGGATATTTGACTCCGGAGCTGTATTTTGCTGTTGAAAGGCCCAATAGGTGCTTCTCTGAGGTGTAGTCATAAGGTTTGAAGCACCCATATCAGACCGGCCTCTTCCGATTCCCAGTAGGTCACTAATAGAGGGAGAACCAGTATAAGTGATAACGTCATTTGAAAAGCCTGAACCAGAATTGTTTGAAAAATGCAAACCCGATTGATTAATTCGACCCACTAAAGGTTCAGGCTGGTAAGGTCTCATCTCAGGCAGAATTTTTGAATTCAAGGCGCTTGCATTAGGTCGGTTTGTCCTTCCAGTAGGGGTCGGAATTAAACGGGGAGTGACACATTGGTTGGGTGGAATTATTGATGGAGTCTGATGCAGTCTGCCTGGTAGAACATGCTGATGTGGATCTCTTGGGCTTTGTACTCCATCATCAACCAATTCAATAATTTCTGATGGCCGCGTGCAGCTTGTAAAATTATTCTTTTCATGGAGCAAAGGAGTTGGTGGTAAAGGGGCATGCCCACTAATATCATTGCTTGCATTATTTTCTTGTGCAGTATTATAATTGAGAAAACTCAACGTAAAGCCACCTGCAATAGGTCAGTGTAATTGTTAGAAAGGTAAGCTTATACGACATTTGCACGAGACAGCATGAAAAAGAGAAGAATTTACCTTTGGTGCAATTAAGAATATGTATAATTTATTTCAAATAATATGTATAATTAACCTAACAGCTTAAATGATTAGGATTAGGTTCAGAGCCATTTATCCCAAACAAGTTGGGTAGGCGATGAATTGGATTAGATAATTTTGCAAATTGGAAGCATTTATGTAAATGGCCCAAAACCATCAGGCATCAATTAACCTCTGGAATTTTTATTAACATAAGCCCTGACTGCTCCTTCTCAAAATTACAATTCTACCCTTAATTATAATTCCACAAATAAATAATATGGAGTATTCACAAAAAAAATAACATTTTGAAGTATCCAGATAGTGAGCTCCAATCCTTTTCATACACAAATCACGTTTCTGTACTTCAGCATTTATTTACATTTTTCAAACATCTGATCTTAACAAAAGTGGGTCTAACAAGGCCCTAGGTCGGGTAAAGCACAAAAATGTATCCACAAGTAACCAAATTTAAATAAGTAAAGCCAACAAACAACATTTAACACCGAAATAAATCAAATTCAAGACAAAAACGTACAACTAAATAACTAACCTTCCGCTGCGGCCATTGGTCAAGGTTGAAAAGCAGCTCAAAGTACCACACGCTCAGTACCAAAAGAGCATATCAAATTACCGAGCAGAGACCTAAAACCCTGTAAATTTTTCAGGAAAATAGATAAAATTCAATTGAACATGAGAAGAAGCCACGAGAAACAATTAAACAATAAAAAATCATGAAATTGAAGAAATGTGGATTAAATACCTTTGTTCCCGCAGTCAAAGTTTCTACCCTCTTCTTAAGCAATCCAAATTCCTCCTGAAATTTAAAAAAAAAAAAAAAACACAAACAAACAAACAAACAAAGTAAGAACAATTAACGAAACATGGACCCAAAACAAAACCAAACAAAAAAAAAAAATTCTACATTTAAGATAAAAATAGATATTCCTAAACCCCCAACACCCCGACCCCTGCTCCAAATATGCAACTTATGTCAGTGCTAAGAATAGGAATAAAAATAAGCATTTCTCCTAGTAACGCACAGGAATAGATAACTACACTCGCAATAGCAAGAGAAATCAAAATTAATGTACCCAACCAAATTGTACAGATCTCAAGCAACAAGCTTTTGTCCTCCGTGATCACACCCAATTACAAAAAAATCAATTCGAATCACTAAAGAAATTTCTAAGCAATTACAAGTAGCATCTCTAGCTCCCACACAACAACGCAAACCGCTGGGAACGAAACACGCACAAATTCCACCAATCGGTGCAGATCTGATCGATATTTCCAAAGCCAATGAGTCAATTGCAATCCCTGAGCTCAAATTGAACCTCTTATGAATCGCCAACACTAGAAACTATCTCCTTTGAACGAACAAGTAAGAGATAAAGGAAGAACCAGAGGAAAAGAGGTATATAAGGGGTAAATAAGTAACGGCACTAATGATTACAAAAAGGCAAGGTAGATTGTAAAAGCTTCACACAAACACACCATCTGCACCTCCAATTCGTGATTGTAGAGAGAGAAACAGAGAGGAGAGAGAGAGAGAGAGAGGAGGCGGAGAGATAGGTGGTAGGAGAGGAGGAAGGAGTGGACCGAGACAAAGAAAGAAAAAAAGAAAAAAATGAGAGAAAAAAGAGAAATGTATATAGGTAAATTTTTTCAGTGGAAAAAACTAATGGGAACATGTCTAATTTCAGTATGAGTATGACAGTGGGGTCATGCCAGTGGGGTCCACTGGTCGGTCTTGGATCCCGACAACTCGCGGTTAGATGCTGACGACTTCGCGCGAGAAGTGTTGAAGGGATAGAAATTACCTGGTTGCATTTGGTCTTTCACTTCTGGTGTAGACTGGTCTTTTTACATTTTTATCCCAAAGTTTGTCAGTTTTACAGTTAAACTGTTAAAAACTAATTATTGCATTTTTTTTATTTTGATGCTTTATATAGGCTTTTGATCAAAATGTTTTTACTCAGGATTTTCATTTCATTTTATTTTATTTCAATTGATTTTTTAGGATTTTTTTACATGTAATAACGTAGAAATTATAACAACATAACACCAAATCCATTTCATTTTGATAAAATACAAGTTTCTAATGAAACAAAACGAAATGAAATCCCATGTTAAAAAAAAAAAAGATTTTGATGCCATATAGCGACAAGAGACACAAATAGAGTTCATTTTGATAACTTCTGAAATAACTTTTTATGTCGATAACTAATGAAACAACTTTTATTTTGTGAGCATATTCTATTTTAACTATGAGTGGCTATAAAAAGGCCAAAAAGTTGAGGACTAAAAATATAGGAATTAACAAGGTACAAATGTAAATGTATTGCCATTAGTTTGTGGGAAACGGTGGGTTAGGTGGTTTGTTGGCTTTTTGTTGGTTGAAAGAAGTCTCTTAGACCATGTTCAGAAACAGATTTCATGGGTGAAAGATGCTTCGCATGACTAATGAAGTCGTTGGGCACAGAAAATATTGAGTAGCTTTTTCTCTACCACGTGTCGTTAAACCAAGTCTATTTATATAATTGGAGTATTTTTAACTCCCATCCTATGTTCTTGTGCCAATACATTAACGGCTAGATACTCTAGCAGCGTTGGCGCGCGTCGGTTGAAATCTCACGTTAGCTTTTATTTTATTTTAAAATATTATTTTCGTATATTTTTGAACTGTTTTGTATGTTGTCGTTTTCTAATAAATATTGTCGTTTTCAAATGATAGGTACATATTATAATTTTCAAAAGAAATATTTTTATCATAGTACTTTAATATGTTACATCTAATTAAAATTTATTTAATCTTTGTTCTAAAATAATTGTAGAATTTGTTAAAGCAGACTTTCAATTCTTCCGAAAAAATAAATACATGCGAAATAATATAGATAAACAAAAACAGTGACAACTATTGAGCATGCGATCTTATGTGTATCATTAAAAGTTTACTAGTATTTTATTAAAATAACTAAGTAAGCATATTTAAGATAATATGATCTTCAACGAAATTAGGCGTTGGCTATGAAAAGCAAAATAAGAGTAGCTTTACTAAATATATGACCATGAAACCTCACATAAAAAGTCTGTTCTCATACATATTTCAATAGCTTAATTAAGCTATCTCGGCAATCATTAACCATCGTTCTTTGTATTTACCGTTCTAAACATAGGATTGATCCATAATGAACCAAAAACATTGGATAATTAAAATAGCATTTTAATGTTAAAGAACTAAAAATTACTGTTTTTTCCTATATAGAAAAATAGTTAAATAAATAAAAAAAATCATGAAAAAACACGTTTCTTTCATCAGTATGACTACAATCAAATAGTAACTTTCGGCATTCTTAAATATATTGAGATACAAAAATCACTTGACAGTTCATGCACCATGCATGCGTTTGCAGCGAAGGTGTTAAATAGCAAATAAGGGCCCTCTGTTTCAGAAAAAAAAAATTGAATATATTTTTTTAAAAATAATATTTTCTTTAGCAACCTAGATCTGTTATATATTTTTATATTATAAAAAATATTTTGTCCAGGAAATCCTAAAAACAAAGTAGTATGGCTACAGAAGAAACGGAATCAAGTCTTCTGTTTCAGATTCTGTGGCACAATTTCTGAAATGAGTGGTTCATTAATTATCTATAGTGGTTCATTAATTAATAGATAATTAAGTCTTGCAGACTGTTTTTTTTTTTGGGATGACCTTATAATTTTAATAATATGGGATCCACTTTCTAGTGACTCGTAATACGAGCACTTTCAGAGAAATTTGCATTTGATTAAAAGAAAGTATCATAAGAATCATACGCACCTGACCCTTTAAATAAGTAATTAAGTCTAGATTAATGATGACATTTATATATGATGACGTGTACTTATTCAACCAACGTCCTTTTCTCTGGAGAAACTTTTTTTCACGAAACCTTTCTCAGAACTTCTATGACTCGATAATTACAGGAACGCACGCAACAAGTCAACTCTTCAATAGCAGTGCAAATTTATCAGTCATAAAAATAATTAGATTTTCATCTGAATTTATGTACATTTGGTTGAACTATCAAGGGACTAAAATTTATGTACTTCAATATATTCATCCCGGATCATCCCAGAAATTGATGTGGTATAGCAACACAATCTTTTGCAGAATATGGTGCAACTGTAGAACAAGGACATTGTTAGGTCCCATAAATAAAGGAGTAATAAATAAACAAGTTGAGATTTCTTCGGTCCGGAAAGCGAACCTAGAAGCTGTTTAATTAACTTTGGAAAAATAAAATTAACACTAAAACAATAAAGAAAGCGTACCAGTGGAATAAAGACGCGGCTATCTAAGTGGGATCCACTGAGCACTTTTCAGAACAGAGAGAAGCAGATGCTATTTCTATGTAAATCATGTGTATATATTAGTTGGTGCACTACTCTGTGCTTCTTCTCTCTAAGGTCTTCTTTTGATTAGAAATATTCACTTCAACAAACGGTTATACACAGTATAGGTGTCATTTTGGGAACTTGGTGTTGATGTGTCTGACTACATGAGTCCAAATGTGGTCTTTTTTGTTATATAATATATTCAGTAACTAAAGATGGTTTTCCTTCTAATGGGTCGTGCTTATTAAATGAATTTTGGCAGTTTCATTGTTTATCATTCGATAAGTTGTCGACCTTTATGATATTAATTAATTTTTATTTAACAGTTGAAAGTTTGAACAAAATTATAAGCGTACTTGGATCTATTTATTCTTATTCTTGTATAAAAATGAATTACAAGTAAAATTCATGTTATGAATCTTTAGCAGCATAAAAGAATGTGAAAAAATGGACAAATCCATTTTCATTGACCGGAGAAATATAATTTTTGTGGAGGCTACGTGCGAAGATTCTATCCACACGGCATGGATTAGACCTTTATTTAATAATATCTTTTCACTTGTCAAACCGTTAATTGCTCACCTGATTTCTGTCTCACGTGCTTCGTCTTATCGCGCTGCGTAACGGTTGAAATCTTATATTAGCTTATTTTTATTTTTTATATTATATTTTTTATTAAAAATATAAAGATTGGATATTTATAATTTTTTAAGTTAAATTTTTATTTTTTATTATACTGATCACAATTTAAAATTAATTATTATTGTTTATTTTTATTATATTTATTTAAAATATTTATAATTATTTATAATAATATTATGTATTAATTATTCGTTAACTTTATAAAATTATTTGACATATATTATGTTACTGTACTTGAATCATACCGCGTTAATTTTTTTTTCTTTTTTTCTAATTACATATAATATTGTTCCAACTTCTGTTATTCCAATCCACGCTTAGAAATTCACATAATTGGTACTTTCTATCGTGACTAATACCCTGTTAGCAAGTAGCTGAAAGGAACATATGGATGATTGTAGCTATAGTGGTTCGATTTGAATGGTACCTCGGGGAGGAGCCATACATGATTATTTTAAAAAAAAAAATTAAAAGAAATTTATATTGGTTAATTCGGAACCATATGATAAAAATTTGTAATTTAAATAGTTATAAAATTGTGTTTATTTTTTCATTGGAAATGTGCTTTTTCATATAATAAGTTAATCTATAACACATCTTTTATTTTACGCAATGTGGGTATGAAATAAAGATTTATGTGCTCTTATTGTAACTCACCCTAACAAATTTTAGTTCCATCTCTGGTGTAAAACTGTACCACATGAAATTTTAATGTCAATAAATATTATATTCTCAAATGAACTTGCAGCAGCAAGGAAAAAAAATGGGAGCTGCGTCCCTAGATTTTTGAATATTAAATTGAAGATTTCGATTTCGCTCTCTAATTATGGCCATGATCTTTACATTCAATCTAACGTTGCTTTGCTATAATTCCGTATGAGTACATTCTATGTCACTGATAATAAACAATTCTCTCTCTTAATTCATAAATATATTCAAATGTCGTCACATAAGACATGTACATTCTATGTCACTGATAATAAACAATGCTCAAGTATTTAAAATAAATTATATAGCGGAAGTTAACATATACCATGAGATTGAATGGAATGACATGTATGTATCTATCTAAATATTCTACAGCGAAATCCATATAAATATTATTGAATTATTTTGTATATATCTTTCAAGAAAGCTGTAAAAAAAGTCAGGAATTTGACCCCTTATTTTTTTTTATTAAGAAAATATCTCTATCTAAGAAAGCAGCCAAAACACTATAAACCTATATAGCAATAACATACATTTACCGAGCAAAAAGATGAAAGAGAGAATGAAAAGGAATGAGAATGACAAAAAGAGATAACATGTGATTGGAATTCATACCTCAAGATGTCCTCAAAGAAAAGTTCCTCTATCTTCCTCCTTTTGTTCCACTGTGCTCAAGGAATACTACTTTGAGTGTGAAGGTGAAGGGCTGATATTCCGTGCTTATATAGCCTGGGGTCCAAAAATCATTAATTATCAGGTTAATTGTACTCATCATTTTTTATTTTGAACTTTCTTACTTTGAAATATTGAATTAATGCATATTCCATGAATTTGTATATTAAGAGGAACGTTCACGCACCTAAATTTTTTGTGGACCCAATCAAATCTTTATTTTTTGGGTAACTCATTGAAATACAATGTCTAAAGTTTTAAGTCGAAATAGAAAATCGTTATATATGCGTATTGTCGCTTTTTCGACGTAGATATATAAGATTGTGACTGTTACGATGCACTAAAATCGTTCGCACGTAGGGTAATTTACGAACCTTTTGATGTTCATTAAAACTAGGATAGAAAAATAATAACTTTCTCTTTGTATGTATGTATGTATGTAAAGAGTGTTAAAAATGACATATAATATTTCAATTTTATGACTTAAAAAATTAGGATTTTATAATTATTTATATAAAAATTAGAGGCACGATAAATCGAGATAAAAAAGTCAAAATGCTGCTTGCAAATTAAAAAAAAAAAAATGAATTTCTTATGGTTTCAACAATGGCTGGTCATATGCGCACAAATTATGAGAATAGTATCTAATTACTATGATCCCCTCTGTGACTTTCTTTTATTCATACTGATTACTGCGTATCTAATAATGCATACAAAAATTATTCGGTAGTAAAATAAAATTACTAATAATTCAGGTACCGAAAAATTTGGGACTAGTATTAAAAGGATTAGGGGCAAAGCTGCATAATCTCCTCCCAAAAGATCCAAAAGAGTCAAAACGAATGATATCTTGCTCCGCGGGGACCAGTTGATCATCGGTTTCCCCCTCTTACACCGGGTGCAGCCGTGCAGGTCCTCTCCAGTTGTACGGAATTCATTAAATTGTTGTAAATTAATTAGCCTAGAGTCTAAACTGAACTATGCTGTGAAATTAAAATTCTAAGCCACGAGGGTCAAATTTTGAGTTATTTTATATATATACTTTTGACATAGAACAATAAAAATTGTATTCGCTCAGATCCGAATTGAACATTTATCCGTAAAAACCAGTCCAAATTAACATGATTCGTCCAAAGTATTCCAAACACTTTAAAAAAAAAAAAAGATTATAAGAATTTCATTGAAGTGACGTATTGGAATTTATATTTTGTTTTATATGGAGGGTCTAAATAAAATTTAACTTAGTTTTATTTTTGAAATTTGTGATAAAAAAAAAGTATATCTGATATTATGTATCAGATTTACCAAGACATTAATGCATTCCATTCAAAATAAACAGGGCATTTATTATCTAGCCTGTGTAATTTAGACCCGGTCTATACACAATACACTAGAATTAAACATGAATCCTCCGAGATGTCTTTTATTTTGTGAACCAAGCCGCCGCTTTCGGTTGACTGCTTTCACTGTGAAGTGTGAACCCTTCACGTCACGTGATTATAAACACCAGGCCTACTTTCGGAGTGAGCATTCAGAATTTTTCTTTTCATATAAAATTTAAGAATGATTACCAATGATTAGGAGCACGACTGTTTCAGAAAAGATCGGAGTATGACGGCTAGGTTATCCAATTACGTGTGTACTGTCGTATCGATACGAACTATTTTTTTAATTTTCGTGTTAAATGGTGAAAGAAGCTATTTTGCTACGACACAACTGACACCTGTCGGCTGTCGTGTTACTCATGTCGGATTATTATATTATTTTTAAAGTTAAAAAATACTAAAAAATTAAAAGCAAAAGAAAAAACTTACTAAAATATAATAATTAATTATTTGACTGAGTTTAAAAATTTTATTAATATTTTTATAAAAATAAAAATTGGATAACAAAAATATGAGTCAAAATGATCATTAATAATATGAGTAGTATTATAAATTGAATTTAAATTATTAATTTTGTTAAAATAATCAATATTAATAATTAAATTTGTATTAATGTGTAGTGTTAATTCGTTTTTGTGTCGTGTTGTCTATCAAATCATGTTGTGTTGGATTGTGTCAAACTTTCTAATGTCCCAACACGACACCATTACGACATGAGAACACAATCATGCCATGCCAATTATGTACTCGTGTCGTGTTGTACCGTGTTAACACGCTCAAGTGTCGTGTTATTTTAGAAAACACTAATGACGGTTAAATGCTTTGAAATTCCGAGGATCCTGAAAACAAAGTTCAGTTTTCATTTTGATCTCTACTAATCTGAAAATATTTTTTAATCTTTTAAAATTTTAAATTATGTTATTTTAGTTCTATCTTTATTATTGATTAAAAAAATTAGATATAAGTTCTTGTTACGTTCATATGATGATGATGTGTTTATAATTAAATGTATAATAAATTTATGAATTAATAGGCGATGCTAGCAAACATGTAATTAAATGGTATACATTGCAAATATCAGTACCGATGCCACGCATATATGTATAAATCTTGTAGTCATACATATACTGATATACATCATCTGTAATGGTACAGTAAAACTATGTTTTTTCTTATTTTAATTTTAAATTTTACAATTTATACCAAATTAATTCAAACTTTTGCATCTACTGTGAGATTGATGTACTAGATTTGACTTATTTGCGATGATGTGAATGGTTAACAGTTTATCATCCTTTTCTTTATTACATCTGTATTTACTTGTATAATTACATCTACGCTATTTAGAGTGCTAAACATTGATTAAACAAGTAGTTATTTTAATAAATATTAAGGATTTAACAAATTTGATACCGTTAAATACTTTAAATATCAAAATAATACGTTTGAATATTTATTTAAAGGAAAATTCGTGAAACTCACACTTTTCTTATATTTAAAAAAAAAAACTTGTACTTTTGTTAAATTAAATTTATCAGAGCTTTTTTATAACAAAATTTGTTACCCGACAATAGATTATATTAAATTTACCCATCAATAATAATATAACAATACTGTTTCTTATGAAAATAAGTTTGCTAAATTCGTCACATCTCCTCAATAAAAACTTTCTAAAATATATAATGCATATCAATGGTGAGAGGCCAACAAAGATGAGCATCTTCTGGTGAAGTACCAAAGGGACAATCGATTCCATGTGAATGAGTTTACTTTAATATATTTATTGGTACTCTTGTTAGTGCCTCAAAAATGCAAACAGAATCACGTGCTGCAAATGAATAATATTATCTTGACAATTTGACTTGAACTCTTTAAAAAAGCTTCGGAGTATTAGCTTATATATATAAGCAATAATTTGGTATTTTGTCCCCGCATTTTTTTTAATTTTTTTTAACGGAGTCCTTTAAAATAAAGCTTTGTTAGACTACATTGGTATCAAACTGCGAGGTAAAATGAAACTATTTCAAAACTAATACCAATATTTCTCGCTTTGTATTAATATATTTTGACTTTTTTTTTTTTACTGTAAGTGTTTACTAATACTCTTTCTGTATTCGTCGGCTAACAAACAACCGTCACATGACAAAAAAGTACGACTCAAACTTCCTTCAAAGTAAAAAAAAATAAATAAATAAAAATAATTGAGAAAATGTCTCCTCCTCAAATTATATAACCTAAATAATAGCGATATGAATTTGGAAATGAATGATTTGATAGTTTGAGGTCGCTGTATGTCATATGATTGTAATATATTGTGTGTGTGTGTGTGTTTTTTTTTTTTTTTTGTAATATGCTTTTCGGATTGTTTTAATTATTATTTTTTGTCTATTATGAACGCAAATAGATGGTCAAAACAACTTTCAAAAAAAAAAAAATCTTCAATTAGAGTTTTAGAGGTACCATTGTAGCAAGGCGAACCATTTGAACAAAATGGGGGGAAAACCTGTTATTTTTGGGAGGCACGTGATGAGTTTTAAAAAACTGATTTCTAAGTCCATTCTGAACACTTGGAAGAATATTTAAATGAAATTAAACTTGCAATTATTTAATTACAAAATAACTGAATGATGATATAGTAAAAACTTATGTTCTTAAATGAAAGATTAAGTATAAAAAAGAATCGAAGAACTCATTTGTTTGGCCATAATATGGAGGAAGATCGAAAAGAAAAAAAAAAAAGAACATAAAAAAGAAAACAGCAGCAGAATTTTATCAATTTAATAACTTATTTAATTATGGTTCTAAGAGAATGACATACCTCGAGAATCAAGCTCTCTATCCTTACCTCATATCTCCTCCCATATATACATGCCTGGTTGGTTGCTTCTTTGTGCAAGAGTGCAAACAGACAGAGCAATGGTTGAATATAAGAGTTCCTATTACCACTTATGTACGACTTGCCCAATAATGTTTCGGTGGATACAACCTTAACCAAGTAGGAGAATTAAGTGCTTTCCTTTGATTAATTATCGACCTTGATCATAATCAAGAGAAATTAAACCCTCTCGATTTGTGCTCATCTTCTCCATCATTACTAAAAGAAGATATATCCATTGATAGAAGGGGATAAGGAGAAATTTTTTTTTTTTTTTTTTTTGGGTTGTTGTTGAAAGACCTACTTTATAATTGATTTATCCTGGCTACATCTAATATCTCCATCGAAACAGAGAGAGTTACCTTATCTAAAAAAAGACAGTTCTTGATATAACATGCAACAATTTAATGTTTTAGGCAATTGATAGCAGAGAACAATGGTATATTCTTTATTATTATTTCATTTTTTTTAATGCAATTGAATGTTTTAGGCAAGTACATGATACTGTTCTTTATGTGGAATATAGTTTTTTATGTTTACAACGTTTGTGATTAAAAGTGAAAGTTAATGCTCTCTCATCTAATTGTATGTTGACATACCTTACATAAAAATAAGTTGTTTTAAATTACATAATTGCTTTAATTGATTTCAAGTTTTATTTCTTATGACACCTAAGAATATTAATTGCATATTTTACTTGATTATATATTTTTATTTTTCTACTCTTTTCTATGTATTTCACGATTGATCGCTCATTAGTAAGGAAAATGAAAACATTATTATTGATATTATTCACACGGGTTTCCATTAATTACACGGTGTTGCAATTTTCTTATATTTGTTGTTTGGAAAATTATTAAGTTCTAAAGTGTAGATTTGATACATTGTTTCTCTACTAAAATTTTCAAATTGTTGCATAGTTGCATTACGAGAAACAACTAAATGAATTGAATCTAATCCGTAATATTTATGTAATTAATTAATGACCTGCTCGTCAAAATTTTCCAAATCAATAACAGCTAAATGAAAGACTAGGCTCACTTGGTTAAAATGTCAAACTAATAATACTATATTTCCGTATAATCTTTGATCCGAGAGATTTAATTAATATGATTCTTTTAAATTATCTATAATGGAAAAGTATAAGTTTGAAATTTCAGGAAAAATAATTAATAGCATGTATTTAACTTTATACGCACCATTTTCATATAAAGTAGAAATTTATGACTCTAAAATTAGAATGGTGTTAGGCTGAAGAAATGACGAGGCATATGTTATTGTTTGTTAATCTTAGTTTACAATCATATTACGAAATCACATTAAATATTAAAAGTATATCATAATATGTATTAATTCTTTTTCAGGTGACTAAAATAATGTTGCAGAATAATGAATTAAGTTTACTATTACTATATCGATATAATTTCGTTACATTGCTAAGCTTTCTATTGTAAATACGTTGTTTAAAAATGTTGAGTTATGCAGGGAGCATTATAACTTAATTAATTTCTTAATACAGTCTAAACACTTAGAATTTCAAATGAATCTAACGTTGCAATTATTTAATTATAAAAGAATTGAAAATTGATGCAATAAAAGAAAATGATGTTCTTAAATGAAAGATAAAGCATAGAAAACAATGGAAGAAATAATTTGTCATTTTGTTGGGCTATAATTTGGTGGACGATTAAAAAGAAAAAACCAAAAAGCCGTTGAATTTGAGTGTTGATAAATATAAATAAATTTCTAATGGAATAACATACCGTAAGATTTCTCTTTTCTTTTGCCATGCATATGACCGGTTGTTTGTCTTGTCCAAGAGAAGTAAATTACAGAGAAATGATTAAACATATAATGGTTTCTATTGCCACTTATGTTGACCTACCCAAAAAGATTTTGGTGGATACAACCTTGACTTAACTAGGTGAATCGAAAATTTCCTTAGATTAATTAACAACTCTCTTGCTAGTGGATACAACCCTGACTTAACTAGGTGAATTAAGAATTTTCCTTTGATTTATCAGCGACCCTGATCAAGATCAATAGGATCAAATCCTCCCGATTTGATCTTTTTCTTCTCCATTACTACAATGTGGATATAATTATTGACATAAGAGAATAATGAGATGCAAAACTGAGCTACTTAATTTGTAACGGATATATCCATTTCTCCGCCGAAAAGGGGAGAGTACCTCCAATAACAAAAATACACTTTAATAGTACAGGCAATCAAGTTATTAGTTTACTAATACAACTGCATTATATGCAAGTACAGAATATTACATAAAATGATTTTAATATTCACAAGTGCTATCATGGAAAATAATAAGTTCATGCTTTCCCATGTAAATTGTACGTGAACATATATACCTTACTCGAAGTAGGTTTTTTTTTTTTTTTTTTAAGATAAATTGGGGTCAAGCCATTTTTTAATTTAGATAATTTCTTTAGTTAATTTAGTTGTATTCCTTCTATGATAACTAATAATATTACAAATTTTAGGTAATTATATTTTTCACGTTTCAAAAAAATTAAAGGAATTGACGACATTGACATAATACATACAATTTGGTTTATTCTTTCTCTCTATGAGAAATGTTATGGTGCATCGCGATATATTGACGCTTTTGTATATCGCGACCATATTTGTCAATAGTTTTACGAATTGACAAATTTAATTAAACCAATCCAATATATTGAAATCTCATAACAAACCAAATTTATATTTTTTGAAATTTTCTTACTATTTTTTTCAATTTTTTTTAAAACCTACCATTTTTTAAATTTCTTTATTATTAGTTGGTACCAAAAAAGGAAAATTTTAACAAATTTGAAAAAAAAAATAGTAAAAAAAATTGGTTTGTTATGAGATTTCTGTTAGAATTGTGTTCTAAAAGTTATCTTATAGTGATTACTTTTATATGTTATATTTATGAATTAGATGTTATTACATTTTGTTCCATGAGTTTATGTTTATATTTAGAAGTGTCCAAGAAGGTGCTCTTGGTCTTGAACTGCAGAACTCTAAATAAAATGAATATATAACTTTAAAATGTTCATAGTTTTGGATATTAGCAGGAACACTAATATGCCATGCGAGACTGTCGTGTTGATTAAAATTACGTTGTAGTTCTGTAAACGTTGATAAATGATTATCATTTAATAACATGAGTATATGAAAAGTTTCATATATTTAACAAACCTAATTGATAAGAATATTATATGGTTTGTGTTTGTGTCATTGATATTTTTATCGTGTCATAATTCTAAGATTGATATGATATGTTTTTTACATAAGGAATATGCAGCGTAAGTATTATTAAAATCCATTTGAAGCAAGTGGTGATACAAGTAATAGTTCTTTGTATGTAACTTGTGTAGAAGAAAAAAAAATGTCAATAGCTAACTGTCACTCATTAATTGAGGAATGATATTATAAGGGCCCCTTGGTAAAATAAGATTATAAATGAATCCAATATAACTGAAGTGCAGTTATAATTATATAATTCTACTTATTGGAGACTAAGAAAATATTATAATATGAAGATGACATAGTCCTACTTTGTATAATAATCATAATATCATATGACAAATAATAGACACAAGTAATGTTAATAAGTTAATAACATTACTAGACGGAAAAAGAATATGCTAAATATCTATATTATTTGGGTAGCTGTAACGTATGCTAGAATACCGCTTACAATTTATGGAATAAAATATTTTATTCTATTGCCAATATAATATGGATCCTCAATATAGGTCACGCCAACTGAATAGGAAGCAAGAAATATATTTTCTATGTACAAGGTTTCATGTTGTATGAAATAAAGTACAAATAGAAAATTATATCACATAACGTGATTAACTAACAAGGAATAAATTTATTAATATATACATATTATGAGGATAATATAAGTTTCACATATTATAATAATATATGAATATTATTATGAAATGTATAAATTTATTTAGAGCCCATGCTCAATTATTTTTAACAAATGAAAAGAGAGAAAGAAGGCCTTAAATTTGGGTCAGAATTTGAGCCAATTTTAAACAGAAAATTAGTATAGTAAACGATAACTATTATGGGCAAATGATATATGAAAATTGTAGCGCTTGAAGTGTAGAATCCAATGGTTCAAGTTTTAGGTCGTGTGAATTTTTCTATAGAGAGTTATCAAGGTTTTAGTGCCGCAACGTCAGAAATTAAAGTGTTGTTTTAATTTCCGATTAGTGACTTTAAATACTATACAAATTTGAAAGATTTATTCTGATATTTGAAAGGTAAAATAGATCAGAAAATTTTGAACACAAGTAAGTCTTCATGTGTTGAAGCTTTGTTCTTCTCTTCTTCTAAATACTTGTTAAATATTCTATCGATTAAGCAATCGATTAAGATACAGGCGATGGAGCTAGGTGTCGACGGGGATTTCGCTAACACAGATTCAAATGTCGTTCTTGTTTTGGATTCAAGATAAACCGAAGAGGAATAGAACTTCGTTAGAAACCATAGGTATGATTCAACAATCCTTCTTATATAGGAATATATGTGATTGTGGTGCAAATAAAATAAAGAAAAGTTAATGATAATAATAACGATCCTAGATGTTATCGATTAATAAAATTTTAAAAATCACCCGATTCACATCATGAAATCCTTCAATTTCAATATGTAGATTGGATAGGTTTAATTAGATTTGTCAATTTATAAAACGTTTAACGAATAATGATCGTGATGTAGCTCAATACATCGCGATGCAACATAATATATTTCTACATTAATACATGTATATTTATTATAGCCTACGGGCTGTTTCGACTTAAAAAAATATAACTTATTATTAAATTTGTTCAAACCTTTTTTTTTTTTGTTTGTTTCTGCTTTTCTCTCTCTTTTCACGAATGTTAGCGCAGTGGTAAAGAAAATAACAATATTAATGCCGAGATTAACGTGCTGTCTTCCTTTATAGGATAGTATGGCAGCGCATTTGTAAGTCTCTTATATTTGTTGTTTGCAAAATTATTAAACTTTTCCATAGACAATTAGACACCTATATGCTGACGGTGTATTCTTGATAGATCATAGATTGTTCCTGTATTGCATTAATTACATGACATAATAACTAACATCAAGATCATAGATTGTTCCTGTATTGCATTAATTACATGACATAATAACTAATGATTGACTGTGATCCGCAACATTATGTTATGACCAACTTATCAAGTTTCCACATCATAAAAGCTGAATAAAAATATTTGCCGCGCTTTGTTAAAAATGTCAAACTAATCATAATTTACTAATTTTCTTCTATTAACTTGGAAATAAAATATTTAATTAGTACAATCCTTTTGAATCGCTATAATGAAAAGTAAGTTTGAATTCCAAGAAAGAAAAATTTAATAGCATCGAACTATGTATGCAACATTTTCATATAAAGCTAAAAATGATATCAGAATGTCAATGAAAATGAAAGTTTATCTTGTAATGCAACAATTTGTTATAGTTTGTTGTCTTACTATTTGATAAATATTGACTATAGGAAGAAGCATATTATTAAGTTTTTTCATCAAGTGATTCTTTGGATGTTAGAACTATATATGTAGTATTTTCTCGAGATATTTTTGTTGTATGTATATTTTCTATCAGGGCTGATATACACTATCCCTTGATTTCCCATCCATACCATCCAACAGGCCAGAAATGGGCCTCATCCTCATTTTTTTCGTGCTGACGTCAGCGAAATTTTTTCAAAAAAAAAAATAAAATTTTTTTTTTCGCCCTGACGTAATCAAATGGACGGATTTTTGTGTTCAGTTAGATGCATCAAGGGATGTTATTTGTTCAGTTAGTTGTATCTTAACAATAAATTTTCGTATTTTTTTGTTCAGCTAAACACGTTAAGGGATGAACTTAAAGTTTTATGTGTTCAGTTAGTTGCATCAAAAAATTGAATTTTCGTATTTTTTTGGTTCAGTTTAACACGTTAAGGGATAATTTAAATTGTATAAATGTTCAGTTAGTCGCAGCAAAAATATAATTTTGTAAATTTTTTTGTTCAATTAAACACATTAAGGGATGAATTAAAGCGTTTATGTGTTCAGTTAATTGCAGCAGAAATTTAATTTTGTAGTTAACATTTATAATATACAAAGTGAACACATATAACAATATAGTAAACATTTATAATAAACAAAGTGAACACATTCAATAGTCAATATACAAAGCGAACACATATAACAATATAGTAAACATTTACAATAAATAAAATGAACACATATGTTGACTGACTAATCCTTTATAAAAATATAGTAAGTTAAGATGCTTTCTTGCATCTGCTGAAGTCTTTGGCTTCACCTTTTGAGGTTTCTCAGCCATTTCCATTATGTGATGTCAACACCATACGCATATCTGAACAAATAATACACGAAAATTGAAGAGTTCATGAAAACGCATGTACTCCACTATTTGATGGATAACAATGCAGTAAGAAGATTGAAAACAAAACTATTGTATGGCAGGTTTGATAGTGAAGAGCATTAGGCCTTTTGAAATAACATAATCATTCCTACTGCCCTTGATCTCCAAGCACAACTAAAGCTACTGTTGTATGGCAGGTATGATCCGATAAGAGAATTACAGTACCCAAGCGAATTTTCCACAATCAAGTGCATAACAATACAACAATAACAACATTACCAAATTACCAGTAATAAGTTCAGGTTTGAGACTTGACTAGAAACAAGGCACCAACTAAGCAGACCAACAATTTTTGAAGGTAGTATACTTCATAATAATAAATAAATAAATAATACTAAACAATCCCAATAAATGGGAAAAAGGAAAAAGTACCGTGAAAGTTGTAGCAGTGGCGCCGATTACACCAAATAGAAGAATCTCACATGCTCTCGACGCCTTCTCACTCACCTTCCACGACTTCTTCTCTGGCGAATCACCCATTTCTCTCCTTTTTTTTGTTTTTATCTATCTTCAAGTCGAATCTCCGGGTTGAGGGTTTGAGGCCGATAAGCTCATGCTTCAGAAAAAATGCCAGACCTTTTCTTATTTGTCTTTCGTCTCTTCGAACAGAGAAGGTTGAATTCGGATTCGTCCCAATAAAATTGGTGAATCTTTCAACTAGATGTCTGAACTGAAACAACTCTGGCCTCTCTTGGAATGAACCGACGAGGAAATAGGAACTGAGATAGGGGCTCGGGTGCAACTTGGGGCAGTTTAGCAATGTCGGCGAGGTCTAGGGTTCCGATCTTGGTTCGACGAAGCTAGAGATGCGCCTCCAATGTTTCTTCAAGGAGGAGAGGACGCCAGTCACGATGAAAGGACAATCCCACTGCGGCTAGGGTCGAGAGAAAGGAGTTTTCGAGTATATATATAGGTGGGCCAATAGCTGGGCCAATCACTGGTCCAGTAAAGGTCTGGTGCTGGTCCGATGGATGGTTGGATGGGAAAATCATGGATGATTGGTACCAATTCTGATTTTCTATTGTAATAGACACAGTTACACAGATAGTATTTAGTTTGGATACTAGAAACAAACCAACCCAAAAATAGTATTTAGTTAAGACTACATTCTGGCCTTCTCTCTTCCTTTTCCTGTTTATGCATTCGGCTGAAATTTAGCCTGTGGGCTGCCACAAGGAAAGAGAATATTTTACGCCAGAATAAAAAATATCTCACTGCTTCATATATCAACTAAGAACATCACGACGTCTTCGATGTTTTAAATAAAATTCACTACCGATTACATTTACTCGGTAACACAACAATTCAATCAATTTAAACAACTCGTTTATTGGTATAAAACTCGTTTATCTTCTGACTTAGATTATGGAAGCCAATTGTAGCACCAATTCAGCAGAAAATTTTTCATTACGGGCCCAAACAAAATTTTCCGGATGATCCGACACTAAACTTATTCTTTCCTCTTGGACATAGGTGATGATAAGAGATAACAATGTCTTACATAATTACATTCTACTTTTGATTTATTTATTTTTTTATTTGTGTGTTCCCTTTATTTGGTGTTTCCAATTTGAATTATTTGGTGTATCCAATTTGAAGATGTTGCTTGTGTATTCTTTCTGGGTTTATCACGTGCAGAAGGACATGAAGACAATCCCCAAAGTGGTAAAATAGCTTTAAGGAAAATTAAATAACAAAACCCATTATTTGCATAAAAAAATAAAAATTTACAATTATTGTGGTATAAAACATGAAAAAAATCTTGTAGATCAGGAACCAGAACCGTAAGCTTTAACATACTCCTGTAAAAGGTCTACTCGCTTCTTGCTCTTCAGCTTTCGAAAAGCACAAGATTCAATCTGCCGCACCCGTTCCCGGCTGATGCCTATCATATCCCCAATTTCCTGTAGGGTTTTGGCACGACCGGTATCAAGGCCATATCGCCACCTTACCACCATCTTCTCTCTTTCAGTTAGTGTGTCAAGAACCATGTTAAGGCCTGATTTGGTAAACTCCTTGTTCATGATAAATGAGAGACTATCTTCTTTGTGGCATGGGATCGTGTCCTGTCAAATGCTGAAAACATCAGGTTCTATATTTGTCATAGGAACAGCTTAGTCTAATACAATGCTCATGGCTTTTGCCAAAAAAAAAAAAAAAAAAAAAGAACTAGCACTTTAATACCATATCTTAACATGAAACCAATTATGTCTATCAGGTACTGGAACTAGTAGCATATATATGGGATATTTGAATCAAAATGTTAAGAAATATTCAGTGTATGTCTCTACAGACCTTAAAATCATGTACACGTTCAGACAAGATGCATGCCCATCCAAAATGTTTGATATCACCAATACCCCTACTCATCTGGTGTCCTTAAAAATATATAAAATATCACCTATACGCCTACCCAACTGGTATCCTTAAAAATATATAATACTATCTCCCTGCTGTATTATCTCCCAAAGCAACCAAGCTAAATTAATGGCTCCTTTGTCTAGGGAGAGCAGTAAGAGTTCGGTAAGCTACTCTTCCGAATATACAATAAATATACATGTTTTAGGATTGGCATGACATTTGTTTAGCAGGAGTAAATACAATACACTAATATATTAAGGTCTACAGGAGTAATAATGAAACTTCCCCAAATGTATTATATTGTTTAAAGAAAATTTACCGAGAGTTTGACATTCTTGTCCCACCCGATCATTGTATCAAGAGACTTGGGAGTTTTTGGAAGCAACATTACTGTTTTAACCATCTTTTCTGTCACTCCAGCAAGCTTTGCAATCTCTACATTATCAATATCCTTTAGCTTCCTTCCATTTTTTCTCAGTTCTTTAATTGCCTCCCTCACTCGAAAGCTCGCATTAACCAAGGAGAACTAGTAAAGCAAATGAACACAAGGGATTTTTAAGTGCAAGCATGATTACTCCTTTGATTGGCTCGTAACTATTGTTTTATCAATAGATTGCTCTCTCAAAGATGAGATAGGAGGGTTAGTTAGGACAACTTGCAAATAATAAGTAGGGTACTACCCTTGCATTGAAATTTCTATATGAATATTCTCATTTCTGTTAGCTTACACAACTTAATTGAAGTCAATAATTGTACGAAATAAGAAAGAAAGATTTCAGAAAACATTAGAAGAAACATACTGGCAAGTGGATGAGCCTTGATTTTTCAGAAAGAGACTTCCTAATAGTTTGTCTGATCCACCAATGTGCATAAGTTGAGAACTTGAATCCCTTTGAGCCATCAAACTTCTCCACAGCTTTTGCCATGCCCCGACATCCTTCCTGAAATGAGCAATTCGACAGAGATTTAAAATTAAAACATCTTGAGACTACATTACAAGATATCTTTGATTAAGCTTCTACTCGATGAAAGCAATATTAGAATATAGATTAATGGCTTCCCAAATGAAATTTCAAAAGGAACCTCATAAATTCATGAAAAAACAACCTTATTATGAGAGAAAGCACTCAAATCATCCCTCATCACCAGAAACAAACCAAAAATTGAAAGAGGGCAACCAAGTCAGCAAAATAGAAGATAAAAGACATGGAAAGATACTACTGCTGAAGATCCATCGCATACTAACCAATTTTTATAACATTGGTCATAAAAGAGAAGTCTGGTATATGTATAAAAATTTTGGTATGGAACAAACCTGTACAAGATCCTCGAGTGCGAATCCAGCACCAGTGAAGCTCCTGGCTATGGATATGACGAGGCGAATGTTGCATTTGAACATCACCTCTTTACAGCGCATGCCATTTTCCAGTCGCCTCTGCAGCGTGCGTTGATCAATCTGCGCTGCCGCAGCCCACATGGCAAAGCTTGGGTCCTGCCCATGCTGCTCTGTCAGCTCCTTCTCAATTTTTTTAAGTCTCAAGAGGTCCTGCACATAAATGTTTGGTAGATTATGACTTGTTTAGTTGTTTTGATCAGAACTATTTGGTTGCAAGAGCTGAATCAGGGAGATGCACCTCGGCAAGAAAATTTAAATGAAAAGTAGCAGAGCAAACAAAAATTTCAAGTATCAAAAGATAATAAAAGGACAGGAAATTTGCAAAACAGGAAAATATGAAAGCTGAAATTAGCATACAAGCAGGACAAAGAGATCAACAAATGGTCAGTGTCAGGTCATAGCTTGCACACATGCAATCTGGAACCAAAATCCTTGATTGAGGCACGACACGTATATCGCATGACTGCTTGAGGTTTATTTTACACTAACAGTAACAAGTACATCTCTATTCTTGTACACAATGCATCGTGTATGAAAGATAGACCATTGTAAGAGCTTTGTAGGCACCATTTTTTGAAGTTTTGTACCTGAATTCCTTCTGAAAGCTGCCTCTCTTCTGCCATTGTAAGAACTCTGTAGGCACCAGCTATCCTCTTGAACAACTTCACAGGATCTTTTGAATCATTTTCAGTAAAAATCTGGGTCTTTTTCATGCTAACCACTGACTTTACCTGAGACTTTAACTGAGCATCCCTGGCTATTTTCTCAGCCGCTCTCAGTCTCCTGGCTCTCCTCGCGTCCTGCTGTGTGGATGCCACTTTCACCACCACATTGTCCACTGAGCTTGTTGCTTTTTCTTGGATCTTGATTGTGTCTTCATCGAATTGGTTTCGAAAGAATTTATCAGAAATTGATAGCGTGGATTCTAATGAAAGGGCTCGAGGACCTGGTTTGTTGGAGAAATCAGTTGTCTCACTAAGCTGAACAGCTTCTTCAGCAACCTCAAGTGCTGCTCTGGCGAGGGCAACTGCCTCAGCAGCAGCAGCAGTTATGACAGCCTCTTCTCCAGTGAGAAGGCTTTCATTTGCTAAAGCAACTTCCATTGTAGTCTGTGATATTTGGAAACAAAAAAATATATTATTTGGTACCAATATTAAGTTCTTATCTAGAAATTAGAATATGTCTCAAACAAATCAGAAATCAATTAGACTGAAAAGCCAAGAAGAAAAATATAGAAACTGGCTAGTTTAATTACACTAGACATGAAATGAAAAAGATTATGTAAATATGAAAAACTCGACAATTCCCACTGAGGTACTGTGCAATCAGTTTGGCGGTCACTTGATCACAGCTTTATAATAAAGGAAATAATAAAATCTGTCGGTTATGAATAAGGAGGCGTTATCTTTTTTCCCCCCATTATTTACAGAAAGAAGGGTAGAAGAGGTGAACATGTTAACATATAAGGTAGCACCGAACTTACAGCTCTGCATCTGAATTGAGTTGTTCGGGAGATAATTGTAAGAGAAGCCTTTTGGTCAATCCTTTGAAAATATCTATTAGAGGATGCTGTATGTTTTCTGGTTTCCCTAAACTTATATGACCTGAAATACATTAAAGAAAAGATAACTTTGTGTCACAAACTTGTACCAGGTAAAAATAGAACAGAGGTGCCCAGATTATAATGGGCTAAGGGGCCTGGTCATGCTTGCTTGGGTTTAGTGAGGGTTTAAAACAGTTCAAATGAGTTGTATCTGTTTATATTAGTTACAATAGAGACACTTAGTTCAAACCTAATTTAAAACAAAAAACAGGAAGAAAAATGGGGGGAAAAAACATACAGCATATGAAATTAAAGATTTAAAACAAATTAGCAGCTGATAAAAAAACTACTAGAAAGTTATATTTAGGTTAAATGGTTGTAACAATTAGACAGAATAAAATTCAAAAATCCTAGATCCTAATCAAATTTGATTCCAAAAACTGGAGTGTCACTAATCCAAGTAAAATCTTTGAATGTGAACTATAAATTTGTTAAAATCGGGACAAAACAATATTCTCTAGGCAAGGTCAAGGGCAAGCAATCACACTCATAGTTTGTTTAATCCTTCCCACCACCATTATCATTAAGGCATTGGTCTAATTTCGACATATGGGAAATTGGAACGCAAAGAGTAAGGAACACTTCTCATTCCAATTATCCCCAATTTGTTGCTTTTGAGGCACAAACAAATTCAGTTAATTATTCCAATAGCAAAGAGAAGGAATGTAATATAACAGGAATAACAATTATGACAGATAGAAATGGTTATTCCCACCTGTAATGAGGAGAGAGCATCATACCATAATGGGGGAACGGCACGCCGTCTGGGACAGCAGAAATGGGGAGCCGACGCCGTTAGAGAAGACGAGGCCGCCATTCTTCCGGCGGTATCATATAAATAAATAAATACTACGGAATGCGTGCTTGAGAGAGGGAATGAGGGACGGAGATAATGAGAGGTAGATAGAGGGAGAGATCGTTAAGACGTCCGTCAAAATCGATGAAACCAAGGTACTGGTTCTAGGGAGGTAGCATTTCCTCCACCTTCTGGCCTCGCGCTCTTCTGCGCCCTCGGATAAAATGATAAGGTAGAGGAGGAAATTTTGTGTTCTTTCGAGTACCCAATTTGTACCCGGAGTGGATATGTGTCACGCTGTCACTGGATTTCATAAGAGCCCAATACTGTCACTGGATTTGAAAATGACCAACGGCACCATAAAATTTGACTGCAATTCAATTCAATTAGATATTTCTTTAAAAACAAGGAAAAAAATAAAATTTGTCTACTTTCATTCCGACTGAGTCGTGCAGCCTGTATGCCATTTTAAGCTACTAATAAATAGGTAGAAACTAAGAAGCATACTTTTAATTAAGGATGAGCATATTGATCTGATAGGTATCCAAGAAACTAAGAAGCATACTTTTAATAAAACTATTCTTAGAACTCTTGGTAATTCCTTTAGTTGGAATTACATTGCCTCTAACACTGTGTTTGGTTTTGAGTAAGAGAAGGGAAAGGAAAGAAAAATATGAGAGGAAAGGGGAAGGAATAGAATGGAATGGTAAAACATTTACTCTGGTTTGTTTGGTTAATTATTGAAAGGAAAGGAAAATAATTATCCTTCTATTTTTTCTCATGTTTGGATGAACAAATTAAAAGGAGGTAAAATTATGATTAACCAATAATAAATTACCATTATGACCTTGGGATCTTCAGCTTGTTTATTCATCATACTCAAAAATCTCATTGATAGCATGATCTAACAGTACCGACAGTACCATCACACTATACATAGGATAAACTTATCATTGGTACCAAATAATTATCGATACTGACTGTTGCTAGTACCGACCAATGGTACACAAAAAAAAAAAAAAAAAAAGCTGTAAGATATATATTAGTACAGCACTATAGAAACCACCTGAACCGATAACACATATTTATTTGGTACTTTAGGTTGTAAGACGTTAAATTTGTTTCTATAATGAAACAGGTAGCTCTGTAAAAAGGCTACTTTTTCAAAAAAAAAAAAAACATATTTATTTGGTACTAACAAAGATGCATATAAGTAATTGGACACTGACGTTGAAAGAATGCATAATGATTTCTCCTCCAATGATTAAACAAATATTTTAGTACTAAATCAAACGCTAAGGCCCAACCCAAACCTTTATTGAAAAAGAACACAGTGGTGTTTCTTAGGTTTAGCCAGTAATCAGCGAGCACCAGCTTTCCAACCAACCTATCACAATGTTGAAACAACACGGTGGTGTTTCTTTTTGAGTAGAAAAAGGGTACAATTAAATAAAAATGACAGAACAGTTAACACTGTTCTACCTTTGCTCTTTACAAGCCCGATCTCTTCCAGAGCCATTTCACACTGATTTTCGCTCTTTGACCAGAAATCAACACAAGCAAGCTAGAGTTTTTACCAGCAAAAATTAATATTATTTAGCGATGATGCCAAACTCAAAGGTGAAATTTGGGCAGAAAGAAAGAAATAGACCTCATAAAATGAACAACCAGGAGAGGAAAAGCTAATCCTTGAAAATTTGGTGCACGGAGAAAAATACGACTAATTTATAGAACAAAACGTGAAAGTTTCCCGAGAGATAAATCGTGCCAAATGAAAAACGCTGAAAGATTTTGGCACAAATCGCGCCAAGAAGAGGAATTCGTGAGGAGATCGCGAGGACATTGTGGTACAGCAAAAAAGGTTGGATTTTCTTTCCGGCTGTTACACCCGATTTCGGGGGGTAAGATTTTTGAATAGAAAGTAAAATTGCAAAGGAAATTTATTTCCATTGGTTAATTTTTTTCCTTCCGAAATACTACTATCCAAACGGAGTAATTTTGCTATTTTCCTTCCTTCTGGTTATTTTACTTCCGTTCCCCTCAATCCAAACAGACTGAGGTACTGCTGGTGGGTTACTGATTGGAGTTAACAGCTCCAATTACTCTATTGGAAGCTGGGATGTCAGAACTTACTCAATCTCAGTTAGCCTAACCCACAACTTTAGTGGCACCTCTTTAGTTTTCTCTAATGTGTATGGACCTTCCACTGGACAGAAAGATGACTTTTGGAAGGAGTTAAACTCTTTAGCAACCTCCATTAGCTCTTGCCGGGTGATTGGAGGGGACTTTAACATAATTAGGAGGAGGGTTGAAAGAAAAGGCATCTCATTTGATGTTAAAAATATGAGTGCCTTCAATAATTGGATTGAAAAACACAATCTGTTGGACATAAAATGCCCTGATAGAAAGTTTACCTGGGCCAGAGGAGGGCAAAGTCAACAATTTGCTTGCCTAGATAGGTTCTCTGTAAACCAAGAGTGGAATGACCTCTTTCCCAATTCTTACTCTTACAGTTTACCCAGAACCTATTCTGACCACAATCCAATTGTCTTAGACTCAGCTATCATTCAGCAGCATATTCCACCACCATTTAGATTTGAAAAAGTTTGGCTTGAACACCAAGAACTTTTTGAGAGAATGCCTGGTTGGTGGGAACAAATCAGTTTAGGGTATGATAAAGCTCTCAACTGGGACACTAAAATGGCCCTGTTGAAAAACAAGCTGAAAGGCTGGGGAAGAAACATAGGAAAATTAATCAAAGACAGAAAGAGGGACCTTCTAAATAATATTAAGTTCCTAGAAGACTCCTCTGAGGACAACCTTCTAGAAGAAGAGGAGCTTAACGATTTGATAGAAGCTAAAAAAGAACTTCATGATCTCCACCACAATGAAGAAATTCATTGGAGGCAGAGGTCAAGAGTTCAGTGGTTGAAGGAAGGTGATTGTAATACCAAATACTTCCACATGGTTGCTAACACCCATAGGAAGAGGAATCTCATAACATCTCTAAATATCAATAACAGAGAGACCAGGGATTCAATTACAATCAAAAATCACATCCAAAGTTTCTACAAAAATCTGTTTGGCATAGAAGGAGTTATTCAAGGTAGCTTCCTTAACAATATTTGGCTTTCTTCTGAAAGGATCACACAAGAAGACAGTGACTCTTTAACTATTCCTTTCTCTGAGGAAGAAATTAAAATAGCTGTTTTTTCTATGAATCCTAATAAGGCCCCTGGCCCAGATGGCTTTCCAGTTCTCTTTTATCAAACCTTCTGGAATATCATCAAGAAAGATCTAGTTGATCTCTTTAATGACTTTCATGCTGATAATCTAGACTTGAGCAAGTTCAATAGAGCTGTTATTTGCTTAATCCCTAAGGTTGATAAAGCAGAGAAAATTAAAGATTTCAGACCAATTAGTCTACTAAATTGTAGCTATAAGATTTTCACGAAGGTCCTTACTAACAGATTTAACAAAGTTCTCCCTAAATTGATCAGCCCCAATCAATCAGCTTATTTAAAAGAAAACTACATCCTTGATGGAGTGGCTGCTGCACATGAGATCCTTCATCATGTGCATTCCTCCAAGGAGAAAGGAATCCTTCTTAAGCTTGATTTTGAGAAAGCCTTTGACACTGTTAATTGGGACTATCTGTTTGATACTTTATCCCAAAGAGGTTTCAACTCCAAATGGATTCAATGGGTCAAACAGATTCTTAGAGGAGGTCGAGCAGCTATTAGAATAAATGGCAAGTTAGGCAGCTACTTCCAGTGTAAAAGAGGCCTTAAGCAGGGAGACCCTATGTCTTCCTATCTCTTTATTCTTGCAGCTGAAGGCTTAACAAAAATTCTTGATTCTGGCAGTGAAAAAGGTCATTTTCATGGTCTTGGCCCTACCTTACCTTCAGGAAATAAGGTAATTCATCTGCAGTATGCAGATGATACCTTAATGTTCCTAAGGTTTGATAGCAACAGTCTTCAGAAAATCCTTTGGGCCCTCAAAGCCTTTGAAGGAATTTCTGGACTTAGAATTAACTACTCCAAATCTGAACTGATCCCTCTCAATCTTAATAGTTCTGAAATTGAGGTTGCTACCTCAATCTTCAAGTGTAAGATAGCCAATTTACCCATTACCTATCTTGGGGTACCCCTGCACTGGACTTATCCTAGGAAACAAGATTGGACTTTAATGATAGATAAGATTGCTAACAAACTTACCAGATGGAAGGGTAACTTCCTTTCCATGGGAGGTAGGTTAGTACTTCTTAACTCTGTCTTGACAGCCTCACCCCTCTACTTTTTCTCTATCTTTCAGTGCCCCAAGTGGGTTCTAATTAAGATAGATAGAATTATGAGGAACTTCCTCTGGGGGAGTTATCAGAGTGCAGATAGGAAAAAACTCTGTCTTGTAAACTGGCATACCCTTTGCCAACAAAAGCAGTATGGTGGCTGGGGTATTCTAAATTTGCAGCACATAAACTTGGCCCTTTTAGGTAAATGGGTCTGGAAGTACTTTTATAAGGAACATAATTCCCTTTGGAAGGAGATTGTCTTAGCCAAATACAATAACTTAGACAGTAATCCTAGGTCTTCCCCCTTTGGAGAACTATCTCTAAAGTTCTCCCCTTTTTCAAAATTGGTTCTAAGTTTATTATAGGAGATGGCAAAAGAATCAAATTCTAGAAAGACAACTGGTTTGATAATACTCCCCTCAGTATTACTTATCCTAAGTCTTATGAAAAAACTAATTTTCCAGATGCCACAGTTCAACAAGTGTGGAATAATGGAAAAATCAAGTTCTCTTTTACCAGAGGTGTCTCAAATGCTGTCAGATTAGAGAAAAATGCATTAACAAACATTCTTAATAACTGCAACTTTAGTAATTCTCAAGATTCTATTAGCTGCTGTCTGGATAGTAAAGGCACTTACACTGTTAGATCACTTTATTCCTTGCTAAACCACCCTGGTAAAACTTGTAATCTTAATGAAACTGTCTGGCCAATTAATGTACCTTTAAAGGTCAAACTCTACCTGTGGTTAGATCTTAATAATAAAGTCCTCACAACTGACAACCTCCAGAGAAAAGGTTGGCAGGGCCAAACCAAATGCCCTTTCTGCTGCAACTCTGAATCAGTAGATCACATTATGGTGGATTGCTGCTTTGCAAAAAATTTCTGGAGGGGCTTTAACCTCTTTAACAAAAAGAGAATTATCATTAATTGCACTTCTCTTAGTAACATTTGGGCAAGTATTAATAACCTTAGCTCTAACAACCGAGCTTATGCCAAAACTATTCTGGCAGCTTGGTGCTGGGCAGTTTGGACTGAGAGAAATAATGTTATCTTTAGGGATCTCTCCATTGATGCAAGCTCAATTACTTTTAAGGCTTTAAACTTATTTCTTAATTGGACAAGTACAAACAGTGGACTCGCTGCAAGTTTTAGAGACTTAACAGCTTTCCAGAACACAGCAAAGAGGAATGAGAAGGAAGACAGCAAGAGAGATGGGCACCTCACTGATGCTACCTCGTCTGCCCATGATTAGCCGTCTCCTGCTTACCTTTTCTTTTATGTGTTTAAGCTTTAAAACTTTCTGGCTGTAGACTGTTGTTTGTTTCAAGCGGTTTCCACAAACTGTTAGTGGCGCTTGTTTTTTAGCTTTCTTGTTGTATGACTCTTTTCGTGGCTTAATTGAAAGCAGGCTCCCCTTCTTGGGGCGCTTTTAGTTAAAAAAAAAAAAACTAATAAATAGGTAGAATAAAATACCTTGCAAAAGTAAACATACAGTTTAGGGTTGTTTGTCAATTTCAAGTTTAAATGAAATACCGAAATAGTAATTTATTTTGATTGAAGTCATTGTCGGATATGAAATAGTGTTTTGAAATGGTGTTTTATATATCCCATTTTGATATTTATCTAATTTGACGGAATAATGAAATGAAGCCAATTTAAAGCTCCGGAATAGTATTTGAGAATGTCAAATGATATTTTTGCTCTTTCAAATGGTGCTAGGATAGTGTTATTATGAGATTAGCATATTGTTGATCTGCAAAAGCTCCATCTTTTGTACCTTTCCGATTTCCAACTGGTTAATTGGGCCATTTATGGCGGGCCTGAAAACTTCCTTCGCTATTATAAATATAAAATCAACATTTGAGAAGCTTATACTAAGTATTTTAATCCGCAAATGATTAGCATTGTTATAAAATAATGACAAGAGAGTTAGGACGTGCACCGTTATTAACACATGGAAATACTAAAATTTTACATAATAACATTATTAATTAATAGGATCGAAATATAACTTAAAAAACTCTAAGAATTAAAAGTTAAAACTAAAAAAAGAGGGAACAAATTGTAGAAATGGAGGGGGTCCGGTGAGCATCGGTCATGATCTATCTTTTAAAGCCAATCTCGATCAATCCATAATAAGAAGAAGGTGGTTTTGAGGGTGAAAAAGGAGATGTGGCCACCGTACCAATGGACTGTGTGAGATCAAGACGTTCCTTAGTCCTTACAAATGAGACTATTTATTTGTTTTATGTATTTATTATTTTTTTTTTTGGAAATGCTTGACAGACGCTGTCAAGTTAAAAGTACAAAAAGAACAGCATTAAAAAAAAAAAAAGCAATGAAGCAGTAATGCTCAGACAAAACAAGGACCCAAGAAAAGAATGAAAATAATTGGCTTCAAGAATAAACTTCTAAGCATTATTAAAGTAGACGAGTGCATCCCTTGCAGCCATATTTGCCAGCAACTTCATTGGCTTTGCCGAACTCTTTATTTTTGTTTTATGTATCTTATTATTGTTTTTTCTCGCTAAGCACGTGTCATAGTTTTAGTTTAGATTTTTTTAAAATTTTTTAGAAAGTGTTTACCGAAATTTTCATTCTCCGTGGATCGACATTTTAAAACATTATAATGCTAGGGTTTTTTTTTTTTTTTTCGAAGCAATATAATGCTAGGTTATGCTTGTTGAAATTTAACTTTTTAGATAAAAATATTGAAAGCCTTATGAATTATGATACATCACAATTCACATAAGAAAGAATCTAGTATTGAATATGTTTTCGTGATCTGAGTACCCATTAGTACGTCATATTCATAGTTTTCAAAAAAAGTACGTCATATTCATCAACACAAGGAAACGGTCATAATTTTAAAAAAAATTTAATTGAAATTAAGTATTAGTGGTGCTCTATATCGGATAACAATTATTAAAGAGCTGTCAAATAAAATCATTTTCAACGATTCAATGATACGATTTGAACAAAATTGCAGAGATGAAAATTGTAGAGGAGTTGAATCGACAAAGAAGAGGAAATGCATACACGGGAGAACAAGGAAATCAAACCAAACCAAAGACAAAACAACACCGAAGGAGAAACTGAAAGACATGTAAAAAGGAACGGTGCGACGGAAGCCGCGCGAGAAGAAATTGGAGAAAGAAAAGAGAGAGAGAGAGAGAAAGAGAAAAAAACACGAACCACGGGAAGGAACAAAAGAGAGAAGAAGAGAAGAGTTAGAGAGAGAGAAAGAGGCGATGCGAGGATTTGGAAGCGCCTCGCCTGAGACTCCACTGCTTGCTTCCCTTTCGCATCCTTTCTCTCTCCTAAAGAATTCTCGTGATGTGTTGTTATCCTTGGTGCCATCTCTCATGGCGGGCTCTCTCTTCTTCCTTCTCCTCCTAGCCTTTCTTCTTTTGCTCTTTCTCCTCCTCGTTTGTCGGCCATGGCGATTCTTCGTGCGAAGCTCCAGGCCAGTCGAGGTACGATACAATCCGCAATGTGTCTTGCTTTTCAGCTCCGATCGTCTCCATTCGTGTAGAAACTGGACATGTCCCTTGATCCTTGTCTCTCTGACATGACCGAGTTGGGAAAAGGGGTCTCAAGGGAAAGGGAAAAGGACATGTCCTGTATCTGAACCGGATGGGATGGAATTAAGCCACCTTTCTTTTTTTTTTATTATTATTTTTGAGTTTAGTAAAGGGAATTTGTTTTCTGTTACTTTTTGGTTGATATTTAGCCATAGTTTCTCTGAGTTTCAGAATTGCAATAGGTAGGGGTATCTGTAACCCATAACTTATAGATTGGGAAATACAAATTATACAATGTGCCTTCAGATAAAACTCGCATCCTTCAAGAAAAATTGTGCAGCTAAGATATGATTTATCTTATTGTTGATTCAAAGTCTAGTCCCGACCATGACAGTTTCAGTTCTCCATCATTAGTTGCCTGGTTTTGCCTGTCTACCACCGTCAGCTCAGGAGGGACAAAGGGACATGTCTGGTTGGAGATCACTGTGCACTTTTTCCTTCTACCTGGAAAATAATTGGCACAGCATTTGTGATGAGGCACTGTTGTTTGGTTTTTCTCGATAGATTGCAAATGGGCTTTGATTTACTTATCACATCATAATAAACTTATTACACATTTGTAATGTCCTCTCATCTTGATTCTTGAGTTGCCCAGGATTAAAATCTCCAGCTCAGCTTTAGCTAGGTCAGGTGTAATACCACTTTGGTGATATAGGTAGAACACCTACCAGTTCAGGTTCCTAAACAATATCCATCTTGTCATGTTTTTTTTTTGAACATTAATTCTTACTTTTTGAAACACCTTAATGCCCCTCAAATTATAAATATTAGTGGCTACTGATGCTACAAAATGCCTTCTTAGTATATATATATTTTTTTTAAGAGAAAAAAAATTAACTATTTAATATAATTTCCTAAAGCCGCATGTTGTTGCTAATTACAATTTTTTTTAATTTTTTTTAGACCGATGACGTTACTAGTCCTCTAATTTCTGAGAACTTAGATGGCTTTTTGGGCCAGAACAATGGGTTGGCTAGAAGCATAAGTGAACAAAGGCAAGTTATACAAATAGATGAGAATGGTTCTTCGATTAGAAATCATGGCTTTGTCAGCAGGAAGCGGGCTTATTCTGTCCAACCTGCTATTATTCAAGGTACCTGTTTATATATCAGGCAAAATTTATTCCAGTATTCTGGAAATTCACCCAGACACACCTTCTCCGATGCTTTGCATACTTGATTATGCTAGTATTCTGATTTTGCTCAGTATTATGTAAGCTCTCTGAGGGAAAAATGGGCATTTAATTGTATTATGAGAATAATTGGCCAAATGATGAAGAATTGAATATTGTTGTATCTCACTTCACCCACACAATCCTAAAATTTTCATGAGTTTTTGCAATTTTATACATCATATGCACATATTTTATTACTTTTTGCATACTGTTAGGATTCATATTCACAAATATTTGAGTTTGTTGCTCAATTTAAGTTTTCTTCATTAGGTGCAAATGCATTTAGTACCTCTATTAAGACTATATTAACCTGGATTAAACGCTTGCATCAGTGTTTGGATTTTTTTTATTCCTAATATTGTATTGTTTTTTCTTTACTCATTATTGATTTGTTCACTTGAGGCAGAAGAGAGCACTTTAATAGACTATGAAAATGATGTGCATGAAGTGGGGAGCACACTGAAGAGAAATGCATTCGGCAGCTGGTGCCCTCCTGATTCAAAACACCTTAAGCAGCATGGCAGGAATTTTGCCGCTCCTTCCAATGATGCCAAGTTTCCACGTAAGTGTCCCAACTCCCGACTCTCTCAGGCTTGCTTGTGCATGAACACAAACAGCGGTGCAGGGTGTTTTTCACAAAAAGTACATTAAACAAAAGAACTTAAATAGCATCAATGACAATCCAATTGTAACTTCTAATAATGACTTTTAGTTGATCAGAAATGAGTTTTCCCCCCTTCAATTCGTTAAAAACTATTTAGGTTTTCGTTGAGTTATTATGGTCTTTTTTTATGTTTTTGAGGTAATCCTTGTTTTTCGTAGTTGAGTATCAGTGGCAGACACGAAAGGACAATGACAGAGAGATGTGAAAACTTGGAAACTTTTGTATACTATTAAAAATACTAAATAAATGGGGAAGAATTATAGTATCCAAAACTCCATTGTTCAATTTAATACAGTAGCTTATAATAACGTTTTTATTGGTCAGAAAGCTGCTTTGGCATGTTCAATCAGTTTCTTTGATTATTGGGTGTTTAACTTCTTCCCTAACGTGTTCAAGGCACACTTAGAAACAGGGATCAATCTATTATATATGTAACCGATCCTCTCTGTCCATCATGTTAAAATGAGTTATATATCCCTTTCCTGTCTCTTATATACTTCAGTTTTAAGGACATAAGCCCTTATCCTCTCGTTGTCCTAATATCAAGAATCAATAAACAATTACCCTGTAGATAAATAGATAGATCGATTGAGAGAGAGATCTTATAGGAGATCTGATTAGATATCCTACAGATACTAAAATCTTCAACAAATTATGTTCATTTTCAAATATTTTATTATCTTTTTATTTCCTTAGTTAAGCTGTTAGATAGATGGAAGTTATTATGATTTGACATATTGCCATATTAAAGAAAGCTCTATATAAGATGAGCTTTGCCCATAAGCATTCATCACACCTGGTATCTTAGGGAGGGTCCATTTGAGAAGAGAAGCTTTTGGGAATGGATGCAGAGTTTTCCTTTATAAGAAAAGTGAAGATGTCATTTTGTTTCATGTATTTAAATGAAGTATTGTTATGCTGACATTCTTTATCACAATCTATAATCTGCTTTTTCTTCTTTCTAATTGTACATCTGCCTGGCAGAGATTAGCACTTTGTCTTTGGAAGTGATATCTGGTCCCTCTAGTGGTCTCAGCATGTCCATCACATCAGCCACCTCTTTGGCGACTCTCACCATTGGACGGGTCCCTCCAAGCAGCCTCATTTTAAAGGACTCGGAGGTTTCTGGAAAACATGCAGTTGTAAATTTTAACTACGAGGTAAGCTCTGTGTGGTGTTTCATTTGGTTTCATTATTTTCTTTGGGGAGTAGTTCACAGATTGTTTTGAAGAGAAGCAAACTACTCAAAATAAATACCATAATTCTTTTGTCTGTTAACCAATTGGTGTCAGTTTATTAGCTGGGTGCCCCAACTGGTCAGATCAGGATAATGGTACAGATAATGTACTGACCCTAACTTAACAAAAGAACTATTTCATGTGTGTTCTGCATATCTTTTGTAGTCAGTTCTGTTTGTTCTTGTAGTAACTCTTGGCCAAAAAACAATTACAAGCATAAATATTATTCAGTAGTTGTCAATTTTGACTCTCTGTCTCACTAAAGTTTGTTGTTTATTGTTGGTTTTCAACTAAAGTTTGATTTCAAATGCGAAAATTATCTTTTTTTTTTTTTTTTTTTTTTTTTTTTTTTTTCTGAAGAATGAAATTTATCTTCTTTATTCTCTTGCATTCGCATCCTAGAGGCATAGACCAATTGCTGATACATACTTGCTGGTTTCCTTTTCAGACTCAGAAATGGGAAATTACTGACTTGGGCAGTCTAAATGGAACATTTCTGAACTCCACAGCAATTCACCACCCAGATGTGGGTTCGAGAAAGCATGGCTCTGCAAATACACTTTCTAGTGGAGATGTCATAACTCTTGGTACCTCCTCGAAAGTGTTGGTAAGGGATCGATAAGTAATTGTAGGTCTTTTCCATCTCATGTTTAAAGAGCAGTAATTTGATAGATCTTGCAAATTACCTTGCTGCCATATTTGTAATTGTAACTACTTAGCGTTAAGTGGTTTGCAAATTTTCATGATGTTGTCATGACATGTTAAGAGAAATTTGGATATATATTGACAGTTTTACCCTTTAATTTGACAAATCTTTCCTCCCCATGAACCTGAAATGCTGGATGTCATTTGCAGATTCTTCACATTGGGTTTGGTTAATAAAAAGAAAATAATATAAAAAGCTAATAATAACTTTTCTATCAGGTGTTTTATGTTATGGTATTCAGTTATGTTCTGAACTGTTGGCCTATTGCCATAACAGTACAGATGGTCTATTCTATATTAGGATCTCTTGGTTTGACTGTATGTCAAGTGCCAGTTCTATGGTTGTTCTCTAGTCCCTTTGTATTGTCATCGAGGTTTTTAATTTAGGTTATGTAGGAGTACACCAAGATATGGCCAAATTTGGGGCAGTTAATGACCGAGCTTGCAGCTTTGGTGTCTATATATATACACACACACACACACAATACGCAATCCTTGAATGTTATATGATAATTCTCAGGTTCACATTTCACAAGACAAATTAGAAAATTCGCTTGATGGAAGAGTTGGGAAAAATTCTCTGAATGAGATATTACCTAATCATAATCTTCAAAGTCCTGGAATTGGCATGGCATCAGATCCAATGGCCCGGCGCCGAGGTGGTAAGGCACTCCCTATGGAGGATATTGGAGTTTCCCTTTACCCCCTTCCTGGGGTTGATAAGGTCTTGCTCCTACATTATTAGACCATTTCAATTTTGATATAATAATAGTAATTAATGAATGGGTCCGGAGTGCAAAACAATAACAAGGGGTCAAGAGCGCAAGAAGTAACCAGCGAGCAGTCTGGACTAACATTTTTTATTTCCTGATTTTGTTGTTGTACAGTTTGGACTTGTTGGGGTTTTTGATGGGCATGGAGGAAGCGGAGCTGCCAAGACTGCATCAAAGTGAGATTTATTTAATTTATCTTACTCATCTACGTAACCGACACTTTGTTTTTTTAAAAAATGGCTACTGATCGGTATTAAGTATTAACACTTGATTACCTTTTTTTCTTGGAACGTGTTTGTATTGAACTCCAATGATTTTGTGAAGTGTCAACAAGAAATAAAAGACATGTTAGCAAAATAGCAAAGAGCTGTTCTTGTGGGATTGTTATATATTGTACAAACAGTTGTAATGTTGTAATATTTTACTCTTCTTCTTCTTCCTAATCTCCATTTTTTATTTTTTATTTTTTTAAAATTTAGGGCTTTTCCTGAAAATATTGTTAAGATCCTATCACAATCAGGAGCAAAGGAAAAAGTTATTTCAAGCTCTGATGCCTCCGGTATTCTTCAGGAAGCTTTTGCTTTTACAGAGGCTCAAATGAAACATCATGAGTATGAGGTTTTTAATTCATTATCTCTGCTTACTCATCTTTATTTCTAAGACAGGTCTGGTTCTGGTATGGTACTGATTTTTAAATGTCTGGGTCTGAGTATATTGTTTATCGAATTACTATGTAGTCTGATTGATCTCTTAATTAAATTAAAAATCCAATGTTTTGGGTACTACAATAACTGTTACATTGCCAAAGATCCTACTGTCTACATTTTGTTCATGATTTTTGAGTCTTACAACTTTTGAGCTCCAATGAATAATACTTGGTTAGTATTGATAATTCTATATTTTGAAGTTATTATTGTCAAATTGTTACTCCCCCGTTTTTTTTTGGCTTGTTTTCCTCCTTTCCAGGGTTGTACAGCAACAGTACTATTGATTTGGTCAGGTTCAAATGAGGATCTCTTTGCCCAATGTGCAAATCTCGGCGATTCAGAATGTGTTATGTAGTATGTTACTGTACCTTTTTGCACTGCCTGAAAATTGTTCTCCGTGTTTGTTATCAGGTTTTTACTTGCTTGTGTAATAATCGCAGCATTGATGGGAAGCAAATAGTCATGACAGAAATACATAAGGTGGATAGTGTAGGAGAGAGGGCCCGCATAGCTCAGACAGGAAACCCTTTAAAAGATGGTGAATCACGCATTGCAGGTACGTTTAACAGTAATAATGTAACGAAGATATGTTGAGATGCGTCTTGATATGATGTTCCATGAAATTGTGGCCCAAATTCACCCAAATCTGGAATTGACCATTTTCATATTACCACTGTATATATTTTTGTTACCATGTAATGCCATCTTTACCAACTTCACCTAAATTTTAATTAAGTTTGCAAGCCTGCCCCTTCTATATATGTTCGATGCCAATTTGGAAGATAGTATACCTGGCAATGGTTAGCAATTTTATTTGCATAAGTTGACTTTGGTTGAGAAAGAATGATTTGACTAATTGTAGCCGTGTTGAATCTGTTATTCCTAAATTGCTGAGTGATGTGTCCCCACCAAATCTCAAATCTCTGATTTACTTTAAGATGACCTAAATCAATCCTGCCTTATCAATGCAGAGTAAAACGTTGAGGAATGTTGTTTGAGGTTATTTTGGATAAAATGTTTTGGGGGTGTACATATTTTTTTTTTGTTAGGGTGTATCTATTGTACTTCTTTTGTGTGGTGTGCCAGTGTGCGGACAGTATTTCCTTTTCAGTTTGAGAGACATGTGGATTCCATAAGTCAATATCTTTGAACTCGCCATTTTATTTTGCCTATTTCTATTTTATTGCAGGGTTAAATTTGTGCAGGATGCTTGGAGACAGTTTTCTTAAAGCTCAAGATCAACGCTTTATATCGGAACCATATGTGAGCAAACCAGTCCATGTGACCAAAGAATCCACAGCCTTTGCTTTAGTTGCTAGGTAATTGTGAAGATTTTTAATTAATAAAGGTTTTTTTTTTGTTAATCGTGTTTTATCCTATAATTAAAGTAACGCAAAAATCTAAGCCAAGTTAACTCGGTTAATAATTGCAAATAACAACAAATGTTCTGTTTTTGTGCTCGAGACCAGCATTTATTGTGTGATATCAACAGATATTCAATGTCAAGTCAAAGCAAGACATGTCCTGAATCACCTATAAAGTTTTAATTAATTATGGAGGGCTGGAACTCTGAGAAAGTTATGGGCTCAATTTTAGTAATATTCATGCTTACGATCAGCAGAAAGGTGCCCCACCAGAGGCAGGCATCATTTTATTCATTCAACGAATATAACCTTCCAACGATGCTAATTTACTGTGCAAATATAACCTATGTTTAGTTTCATTTAGAGAAATGCTTCAATTAGTGTTATTTGCGAAAAGTGTATGATGTCTTGGAGGGATATGCTTAGATCTTTGAAGAATCAACTGAGCCCCACGAATAGATATGTTTAAGATTTAGATAAGCAGTTAAGAAAGTGGATAATTTGAAAAATTTGATCACGCGCATACATGTTCAGAAAAGGCTGAAAACTTTTGCATTATTAATTCTAAGCTTCAAAAGTAGCTGGCTGTTATTTTTTAGTTCTAAAACTTTGGCTTTGTGAAGTTGTTGAAACTAAAATTTGCAACTATCACCCAGCACTTGTGTTGAATTTATTTTATTTTGAAACATGCAGCGATGGTCTGTGGGATGTTCTTAGACCAAATCAGGCAGTGCAGTTTGTTCTAGAGGTATAAAATTTCAATTTTAACAAAATTCATAAGAGACATTCGTCGGAAAATTAATGATGATATAATGAGCATACCACATATTGAGAATTCTGGTACTATTCAAATATACCATACACAGCTTGCAGGCCATTTGGTAGCCATTAAATTCAATTTTTGGACCTCTTGAACAATATCCAAGGCTTGACAATGCCTATAACTCAATTTTTTTTTAAAAGATGAAACCCTCTGGTATATGCCAGGTTTTTAGGCTTCAACACTTAGACAAATATCTTAATGATATCTGCAGAATAAGGTGAAGATGAAAGGCCAGGAGAATGATGCTGAGATTATAGCCAAGTCTGTTGTAAAGGAAGCTGAGGAAAGACGAACCAAGGACAATACAACTGTAGTTTATGTAGATTTTGACACACTGAGGACGTATTTTTCTAGCATCCTCTAATTGATTGATTCCATTTATTCTAGCTGCATTTTATGAGCAAGGCAATAGTGCATATATGACGTGTAGAGTTCTGTCTCTCTTTTTCTGTTTTATATTTTTCTCCTTATGAATTTTGGAGCTGCTGGGCTAGTGTTTGATGTAAAATATATTAGTTTGTTTTCATCATCAATTTACATTTTGATGATAATTCATGAGAAATAGTTCACAATTTGCTCTTGTAAGGTGATACGTTTTTCTCTCTTCTATATTTTTGTTTTCATAACAGTGTTCGATATATCCAGTTATATGTGAACAACATCTTAAACTATACATGACGGAGGCACTACGTTAGACTTCTAACACTTTCTGCGATATGGGTACTCGCATAACCGCGTATAGCGAGTTAAGAAAGTATACGAGTTATCCTGCATTTATGGGTTATTTAATCAATTCTTTTTTTAATCTAAGCCGTCAAAACGTGTAACTATTCTATTATAAAACCCCAATCCATAAATCATAACCGAAAATGGACACAATTCACAAATTACAATATAATTATCAGATCAAATCCAAAGCTGTTTTAAAATTCAGAGGTACATATGTGTGATTTTTTTTTTGGGCAGCTACTAAAATAGTATTTTTTTTTTTTTAAAGAACATAAAGTTCTATATAATGTAACATTTTGATACGTACAATTCTCTTGATAAAATAGTAAAAAGAATTTAAAAATTATAAAATTTTGATTTCTAGACTGTTTGAATTCTGAAAATAAAAATGATTATCAGCCAACTTTTCGATGGACGATAAATTAAGATTATCAACTTTTTTATACATCTGATATAAATCATATGAACCATACCAAAATGTTGAAAAATCGAAAATATATTTGTCATTCATTACTAACGATGGCCCGAAAAGATTCCAAACAAAAATTCTAAATCTCATTTGAGAAAAGTAACCCACTTTTCGTTATCATTGAACTTCTTTTCAATTTTGAAGAAAGGTAAAGTGGCATTCAGGAGACCTGCCTTTGTAGGAATTATGAAGCAATTACCGCAGTTTCCCATACAGAGATAATCCGCTTTGCAGAATTTGCAATACAAATCTAGACCTCGATAACTAATCCAGGTCAAGCGTAGCCTTCACAGTGTTGCAATTCGTGTGGCGTGGTAGGTGGCGGACAGTATACTCATCAACCCAGCCATATCAAATGTTCTTGAAATCATCGACTTTTAGGGCTTTGTGCATAAGACAATTAAATGATTCAGATACATTGGCGACGGCAAAATGCAAAAGCCGTACTTTATTATATAGTAACAGCCGCAAGAAATCAGGATAGACCAATAATCCAAGAATCCACTTTTACTTGTTAGATTAGTAATACCAAACAGTAGTTAATTTTCCAAAACCATATAAAAATTCCCTTTGCTCTGTGGATACGACATACCCAAAACAGATTCTAGTAAATTCCCATTCCAACGGTGTAGAATGTATGATCTATAAAATCAATGCATCACTAGAACTTCTTAGCATCACTTTCTACTTGTATGAATTTCATAATTATAAGTTAACTATAACCTATTGCAAGAACCACCTTGATTCACCAAAAAAAAAATTGTTATAATGATATTCAATGAGCGAGTACATCTTGACAACGTCCAAAAACATATATCTTTTTTTTTTTTTTTATAAAAATATGGTACTTGAATGATCTATAATTTGCATGTGCAGCGCTGCATGTGTTTGGAAGTGGGGTGAATAAGAAATAAGGAGCTTATTTCTTATTCTTGTGAAAACCAAACAACACAAGAATAAGGAATTTGGACTTATTCGGTCCCTTATTCATATTCTAACAAAACCTTGGTATTAGAATAAGGAATACACCCATTCCTATTCAAATTCCTTATTCTCCTCTCATCCAAACACAAATTATATAAGAACTTTTTCCATTCATCAAATGAGTTGAAATTTTAATGTTTCATATTTAACGAACATTAATATATATAAAAAAGCATCACATTGCATAAAATTTTATTTACATCTTATCTACAAGACCAACAATAATTACAACCTTTTACTTTAAAACTTTTTGAATTGTTTTGAGAAGGCATGCATGATAAGGTTGTCACGTTTAGCCATATTGTCAATAAAGAACTTGACAATCGTAAATAGTATATATATTTTAAATAAGACACGAAATGCGATGTATAAAATATTCATATGACATACATGGAAAATAATATTTTGATAAAATTTTTACTGTTTGCCAAATGAGTTGAAATTTGAAATGGTTCATATTTAATAATTTTTAACAAAATATCAGATCACACTCAAATTACTTGAGATACGCAACCAATATAAAGGGTTACATATTAATATGCCCATAATTAATAATCATGACAATTATTCCCTTATTAAAAAGATTATAATTTTGAAATCCAACACTATTATATGATGTATATTTATGCATGTTTTTTTTTTAAATTTGACTTGACTTGGTCAGAATTCTCTTATTTTAATTTTATCATATTTTAGTCGTAATTTGTTCAAATATCAAAGAATACTGAACTGCGTTATATATTATTTTAAGTTCGTGACCTCATTTCAATATAAAGTTAATTTATTGAACATCAATACATAATTATTTGGTTGTAAAGATTTTTGACAAGAATATTATTGTACTTACGCATCTACTATGATATTCTCTTTGCTAATGATAGTATATAGGATGTATTATAAGAAAAAAAACTCAATTCATTATTTTTACTTTTAATATTGTTTTTGTTCAATCGGATAATTAAAATTAATTTCAAATTTATTTCACTTTGAACCATTTTCTAAAAATATTACGAACCAAGGTAACCAAAGAGAATGAAGTGGTCCAAAAATTAAATTGGTACACCGTAACCTATACAAGGGAAATATTTTGTCCATTTCCACGTGACACGGTGACAGTGCGCACAGGTATAAACCGTCTGGTAGAGCGACCAGTCAAAAACCCTCTTTCTCTTTCTCTTTCTCACATAAAGACGCTTACCTCCCGTTCTCCACTTTTGTGGGGGGCTGAACGACAGAGATCTAGGCCCCCTTCTCTCTCTCTATCTCTCTCTCTGTTGAAACATCATCGAGGTTTCTTTTATCATTAAAAAGGAAAACATCAACGCGCTTCTCTTAGTTAGAGAGAAACACAAGTAAGTTTCATCGATCCATGGCTGCCCCGATCAAGCTTCAACAAGCACTACAATCTGTGGTGCAAAGCGTGCAGTGGACATACAGTCTTTTCTGGCAACTCTGCCCCCAGCAAGGGTGAACCTGAATTTTCAAGTTTCTTTATTCTTCCCTTTTTTATAACTTTTTGTTTTTTTGCAAAAAAACTTTTCTGATAACCAAGCCTGCACTCATCAGTTTCCTTCATTGGCATGTTATCATAATAATAATAGAGCTAACATAAATGTGCACTTGGATTTCAGTTACATGCAGCAACCACTGACCAACAATTAATTTTTACTTCGTATACATTAACTAAAAAAAAGCTTAATTTTGCAATGAGCATTTTTTGCAACAAATTACATAACTATGTTTTCATTTAAATTTGCCTTAAAATACCGTGCGATGTCATCCTTCCCAATGTTCATAATTCACCGTTTCAGTGCTATTTATTATTATTATTATCTTTTTTATCTTTTGTAACCGATGACAACTTCAATTTGCACCTATAAAAGATGTAATATATTGGCTTTACTTTACCATTTACTTGCACGACAGACAGAAACAAAGGGTTCATTTCTTATTTTAATAATGCATATTCAAACTTCTTTAGTACATATATTCCTTTCATTTCTCTTTTTGCTTGTGCAACTGTGAGTTATAGTATATTCCTTTCGTTTCTTTCATATTCAAACTTCTCTAGTATAACCCTTTTTTTATCCCCTATTAGTCTTGACCAATTTTATTTTTGAAACCTTTTTAATTTTGATGAAGTCACCTTATATTCAATCTTCTCTAGTGTAATACATGTAGGGTTAATACGTAGCTATAAACTATCAATTAAGTAGCATAGAGAATTGATTTTGTTGTCATATCTTTTATATTGATCCAGATGGTATGGAATTGTTTACACATATTGACATTCTGTCGTTCGAAATAAAAAAAAAATGATCCGGGAGATATTTTGCCTAAATCACAGAAGACTAGGAGATCTAACTCATGCTCACTCCACTTGAACATACCATATGTAAAGATGATACTACAATTCAGTTTGAAGGAAGATTAATTAACAAACATTATGAAAAATTAAGCAAAATTTGAATCTAGCTAGTTAGCTAAATGTATTGTTTATTCTGCAGCCTAGTAGCAAACTGCATGTTATTCATACCATCCAGGCCAAACATGATATGACACTAGAAGTGAATATGTATGCAGGCTTTTAATTTGGAGAGATGGTTACTACAATGGGGCGATAAAGACGAGAAAAACAGTGCAGCCAACGGAGGTAAGCACGGAGGAGGCGGCTCTGCAGAGAAGCAAACAGCTGAGAGAGCTGTATGATTCGCTCTCCACAGGTGAGGCTGGCGGTCAGCCTGCCCAGCGCCGCCCTTGTGCATCGTTATCACCAGAAGATCTCACAGAGTCAGAATGGTTCTACCTCATGTGCATCTCTTATTCCTTCCCACCTGGTGTCGGGTATGACAACTTTCTTTCACAAAAACTTGAAAATTTTTACGATAAATATGCTTGTGGTTATAAAAGGGTTATTCGAAGCTAAAAGAAATGTTATTTTCTACAAAAGATTAAATTCAGTTATAGTAGCAAGTGAATTAAATTATAAATTCAACAATTTTTTCTAAAAGAAATGTTCATATCTGGAATATTTTACAAATGATGATCGAAGTTTGGTGTTAATTTTATAACATCAGTTTGTGCATTTAAAGAAGATTATGACTTTTGCCTTTCTAACCTCAAGGAATTAACTTGGGCCTCTCAGTCTGAGTAATTGATCATATGAATTGTAAATAAAGGTGTTAGCTTTAGTTTGGTCTTATTAGCTCGTATTCTACACTACAGTAGTTGGAGAGAGAGGAAACTGGCTGGTGGAATTCTCTAATTAAAAGTAGTCAGTCTATTCATCATATTTGCAAAATTCTTAATTCCAATTGGATAGACTTACTATAATGCTATAACATTAATTTAGACTCTCTAATATTATTAAATTTGACCTTGCATACATACATGCTAATAGTCTCGTTCCAACATTAAAAACACAAATATCAAATGTTGGTTGTATTCTGAAAATAGAGAATTGTTCTAAATTATACATGATATTACGACCCCAAAACTTGAAAATAGTCCGTTCGCAAAGTGAGTCCAAGATTTATTTATTTATTTTCTTTTTTTTTTTTGTGTGTGTGTGGGGGGGGGGGGGGGGGGGGGGGGTTGGGGGAATACAAACGCTACAATATAATAATAAAATCAATCTGTGGAATATTGGCAGGTGCAGAACTTCACAAGTTCGCTTCAAATTCATTCATAATGCAACATTTAATTGAAACAGATACTGGGCTACAAAGGCCCATAACTCTCTTTAAATGGCCTAATTCAGTCTGGGCTAGGTTTTCTCCAATGTAGCTGTTTGACAATTGACACCGAGTAAACTTTTTAAGGCATTGTAAGTTTGTAACAATTAGATTCGTCAAGAATTTTCAAGTTAATAGACCCAGCTCGAATTTGAATCAATAATTCGAGCTAACTGATTCTATTCGTTAAAAGATCGATTTTTAAAAAAAAATAATAAACAATAAAACCATAAAATTATATCATGATATCTTGATTTGATATGCTCAGTCGCTCAGATCACACGATCATAATGAAAATCTCACCGTATTGAAGAAGAATTTCGAACTTTGTAACTATCGAGCCAATATCGAGCAAGCTCAACCAAGCTCGAATTCCACTTAAAAATTAATTCGAGCTTGAATAACAGGACTCAAAATATAATTCGATTTAATTCGTATTGAGCTAATTACGAAAAGTAACGAATCAAATTCGAACGGGTTATGAGTTTCGAATTTTTTTTACTAGCCCTACTCAGAAAGGGAATCGGGAGGGAAGGAAAAGAAGCACATTCATTTTGTTGTTGGATATAGGTAAATGGAGGTGAATTGGAGAAAAATAGATAGAATTAGAATTAAAATTTCTCTAGTTTCTCTTTTTTTTCCCCTTCACTCAAACTTAGGAAACTCTTAGAGAGCTTTGTGACATTTGGGTATTGTTTTTGCAATTGGAATTTTGCACAGACAAGGAGCTTTTGAGCTTGCATGCAAGAATGAAGAAGAATGTATTGAATTGTCAAAATAGCTTATGGTGCTTTTTATGTCTAGACTGCCAGGAAAGGCATATGCAAGGAGAAAACATGTATGGCTTGCTGGAGCTAATGAGGCCGATAGCAAAGTGTTTTCACGTGCCATTCTCGCCAAGGTAGTTAACCTCAGTATAAAATTGTCATTCAAGATGATTGGCTCAGAACTAAGAAGTAACATGAAATAAAAAAAATGTTTATGAAACTAAATTAGAATGTCTTGCCTACAGAAACTTTATCATATCATTTAATTAGAGTTTTTATAAAGTACTCGATGGATACTAATTAAGTACGGCTCTAATCTTCTGTCTTTCATTTCCTTAAATATTAGCTTAAAGTTTTGCTAATTCAACTGATTTTCTAATATTCTTCTTTCCCCCTCCCCCTCCTTTATTAAATCTATATGTTTTCTCTGCCATGTGATGCGAACGGCGTACAATTTCAGAGTGCTTGTATCCAGGTAAACATTATTATCTTCAGTTTCAACAAAAGATTACTAAATTTTATCATTACAAAAATACACTTAATATGAAAATGTTGCATTATCCTTCTGTTTCAACTCAACGTCTCAACCGTCTCTAAAATTTTTCTTCCATATTTGTGCAGACAGTAGTATGTATTCCGCTCATGGATGGCGTACTTGAACTGGGAACGACAGATAAGGTAAGTTAATAATTTTACTATTTCACAACTTGGTAATGGACATGCAAAGAACGGTACATAAGTAATCCAATACAATTTTGTTGTACTTTAGCTGCAACATTATTTTAAAGCTCACTTGGAGTCGAATTAAATGTTTAGATAAAAGGCAAACATGATCCCAACATCTGCATCAGGTCCTTTTCTTTCTGCATTATTTATTAAATTTTTTTACGGTTTTTTAGGGATGTTTGGATCCTTGAAATAAACTCTTATTTGGAATTGCTAATTCTTGGTGGTACCAAACACACTTGAGAACAAGCCGAATTGCTTATTCTGACCCTTATTCTAGTTCTAACATGTTGTTAGAATTAGCATGGAACAAGTATGAAACTAAGCAGCCATGATCCTTATCCTTGTTTTTATTCTTAACTAACCATTCAAACAACTCTCAATTCATGAATAAGCAATTTTTCACCATTCCTTATTCTCCACCCTTAGTAACTTGAGTGCCTCTTTTTTCAGCTGGTATAACATGAAAGATTTGTTATCTCAATCAGTGAACCAAATCAGCAGGACACTTCAAATGATGTTAAATGCCTTAACAATACCCTAATGATGGAAGAAATTTAACAGGTTGAAGAAGACACAGGCCTAGTACAACACACAAAGAGCTTTTTTCCAGAGCAGCAGGAAATGCATATAATGCCAGCTCTCTCAGAACAATCAACCTCAAACCCCATTTCTTATACTGATTCACAACCCCAGTTCAACCCTCAGAATTTTCCACACCAAATGAAAAACAACCAAGAGAATGACGAAGATGAAGATGATGAGGAAGACGATGATGAAGAAGCCAATGATGACTCTGAAGAAGAGAATGTACCACAAGCTATTAACCAAATAGACCCCACAGCTAATTTTGCAAATGCCGAGCCGAGTGAGCTTATGCAACTGGAGATGTCAGAAGGGATACGACTGGGATCTCCAGATGATTGCTCCAATAACTTCGAGGCTGAATTGCAAATGCTTGGGATGTGTCATGATACCAGTGGTCAGGTGATACCAAGACAGGATGATGCTTTCCCAGGCTGGCAATTTTTGAATGAGGACTTGAGTTCTGGGTTTCCCCCATCATCAGGTAGCTCTTAAAAGCCATTTTTTTTTTCTAAGAACAAAAAATGATAGTAAAGGAGCAAGTCAATCACGAATTATTTCATTTGTAGTTTCAATTTATTTTTTATGAGTTCATTGGTCAATTGCAAGCTATTTATATTTTTCTTGCAGCTGAAATTCAAGATTTGTCACCAGAAAATGCACATTATTCTGAAACTGTCACAGTCATCCTCCAACACAACCATATACTCCACCCAAATTCAAATCTGGATCCCAGTTTCTCGATCTCCCCTAACTCAATGTTCTCCAGATGGAGCTCAACAAGAGACATACTTCCGCCTTTAATTCCAGAAGGAAATAACAAAATATCACAATGCTTGCTCAAAAAGGTTTTGATTGACATCCCGAACCTTCATTGCATTAGCAAGGATGAGAACCTGGAGAAAGGTAAGGATGGGGAAGGAGGAGGTGGGGGAAGGTGTAAGAAGAACTCATCTGTGCAGGAAGAGCTGAGTGCAAATCACGTCTTGGCTGAGAGGAGGAGAAGAGAGAAGCTCAATGAAAGGTTCATCATTCTTCGGTCCTTGGTACCTTTCGTTACTAAGGTACATGCCTTCATTTTCTATTTTCTTTTTCCAATTTACTGAACTTTTTTTCCCTTGTTGAACCGTTTACAATAAATTTGAGGCGACATTGACTTTAATTGTGGGGTCTTAACCTCTAATTGATGTGTTACAGGAAAAATATATGGTCAGTTAGGAAAAGTTTAACTGGATGATTCATAAGGTGCAGGATCTAATACATACTATCAATACTTACTGAGATTAATTGTGCCACTAAAATCTAACATATTTGGGCTACATCTATTAAACAGAAAGTAATGGAAAATGCTAATAAAAGATATGCAACATTGCAGATGGACAAGGCTTCAATTCTGGGTGATGCAATTGAGTATGTGAAGCAATTACGTAAACGCATACAAGAACTTGAAACACGAAACAAGCAAGTAGAAACCAGCCAAAGGCTAAAAAAACTGCCAATATCAGAGAAGAGAAAGATTAGAGCCATAGAAGGTGGAGACAGCAATACCACAGGGAAGCCTGTACGGGGCATGACCACAGACATTCAAGTTTCTATTATCGAACAAGATGCTTTGTTAGAATTGCAATGCCCATACAAAGAAGGATTGCTAATAAATATCATGCAAACTCTTCATGAGTTAAGGTTGGAGGTCATTTCTGTAAATTCGTCCACGGAAGGTGCTACATTTGTTGCAGAATTTCGTGCTAAGGTAGGTATCAAGCATTAAAAAAACTTAGGTGCACCACGCAGTACTGTTGCAAAATGGCTGGGTACTGTACTGGTAAATGCACCTTCTGGTATTTAATCATGAACCCTCATACAATTTAACTCATACTTCTTGTTCCTTGTCAGGTGAAAGATATGAATGGGAAAAAGGCAAGTATTCTTGAAGTAAAGAAGGCACTTAATCGGATACTTGCACTACGATGATTAAAACAAAAACTACTAGGAGTATTTTTTTTTTTAGAGGAAACTACTAGGAGTATTATAATGACATACATATATTTTCTTTTAGTCTGTAACTACTGACTGAATAATCTAGAGTGCAACCAAGTACCTACAAGTGTATTGGGATTTGCTAGCAATAGTAGGCTTTCTATTTTCACATAGAGAACATAATAATTATGTTGTGTTATCCTAACAGCACCAGTACTTAGTGTCAGCCAGATCTGAACTAATTTTCATTTCATTATTAGGTAGTAGCTTATTCTAAAGAGCATTGCTATTTATATAAAAATATTGGCTTTCAAGCTAATAGAACTCAGTACAATATTCAATTTGTAACTTAGACTACTATACATTCTTCACTATTCTAAACTTATACAGTTAAATTGACACAATTATTTTCAATCAACCAAATCAGGATCACAATCATCACCCAGAAAAAGTGAATTCTCGTCTTGATCAGAAAGATCAGATGTACGCAAATCACTGTTTCTCACTCCATTACATTTAGACAGTTCAGATGTCTTCGAATTATTATTTCTCACCTCATAGCATGCGGGCCAGCCTAACCTTTTCATGCAAGCTTTATCATAAGCATTGATATTTAATCCTGAGGCAATGAAAAGTTCAACCTCATTCACGAACTGATCAGTGTATTCTAGAAGAAATGGCCTAGCTGCATTTGCTAAAAGGCTCCTGAACACATCACGCTTTTCTTCTGCAGTACTAGATAGACCCTCTCTCTCTTGCCTACATTAGAATATTTTTTGTATAGCAATATAAAAATATACCATTACAAAAGATAGGAATTAATCCAACTAAATAAGAAGAAATCAAGGGTGAACTTCTAAGAAAGAGTCCTAAAAAAAAAAAATATACTTTTTCATGAAGGATTCCACAGTTCCATAAATGTGGCAAAGGATAATATCAACATCTTCCTCCTGCAAGAAATGTAATCACATGAGTTACAAACAACATTTGAAATCTCTGAAACTATGTAATTTATGAATAATTGCAAGTCCAAGATACACAATTTATTGGAAGTGCATACCTGCAGAATAGCTTGAATCTCCCGTCTAAGCCAATTTTGCACCCACGTATTTTTCTGAAGATACTTGCGTTTTTTCCAATACTGTAGAACATCTACTCTATTATGTCCTATATCTGTCCATTGAAGTAAAGACATGATGAGAAAATCACATCCAACTACATAGGTCCAAGAAGGAAACATTATGCACATGTATAGGCCCTGGGGATGAGAATGCCAAATTGTACAATGACCTATACTATAGTCAAACCTCCTATACACATTACCTTCATTAGTGTTATAAACATGAAATCTCAGCATATGAGCGTCTGACAGAGGCCTGAAGAATATGTCATGATGTTATAATCTTACCAAACAAAATAAAGCTAAGATTGAAACATGTTTTGGGAAACAAATTAACTAAATATATAGATAAACAAACAAAAAAAAACCATTAAATATGAGAAAAACCTCTTTGTATTATCCTTGCTTGCATAATGCCTCTGAAAGGATCTACCATAAACACCATGTATTATTGATGAGTTTTGGCCCTGCAGGTGGTACAATGAACAGACTGTCAGTAATGTTATCAAGAACAGTTCGGTAGCAGTACATTATGTTTAAGACATGCTTTCCTTCTTTTTCATAGCAGTAAATTTAGGCAACCAAATTTCATAGAGCATACACATATTTTATTTACCGAAATTGCATGGCAATCATGTCTGGTACAGTATAGCTGGCAGGGAAAGACCATCATAGGTTATCCACAGAATTACTAAAATAAACCATAAAATGGGAAGATACATATTCCAAACAGACCCAAAAAAATAATTAATTATCAAAAATAGACAAAGACCTTGCAAAGGGGACAGACAAACGAAGACAAGGGTTTTGAGCGTTTGCTTGCGACAAAACTCAGCCATTCGCCAATACATTTATAGCAGAAAGAATCTATCAAGAGAAAAGGCGAAAAGAATAAATTAAGCCTAATTGAATTTCTATCGAGTCTTCAAAAAAAAAAAAAAAAATTGAAACAATTAGAAAGAGAGAGAGAGAGTACGGAAACAGCGGTCCAAGTAGGCTTCGTCGTTGATGGGTGCGAGACAAATCGGGCATGGCTGCCTCTCGGTTTCGGAGGTACCAGAGCTGGAGGCCTCCATTTCTAGAACGAATGACAATAATCTCTTTTCTTCTCTCCATTCTGACTTTAGACAAGACCTTGCTCCTTGTTTCGCTACTTTCGTACAATTAAAATGGGCCACGAGGCCACGAGCCCACGAGCCCATTTCCATTCCGCCTATTTCAATAAATCAATTTCGTTTTGGGTCCTGCCAACTGTCAAGTGCCAAGTATCATTCAGTAAATTTTTTTTTTTATATTTTTCAATACGTAGAAACATAATCATTTTTTTAATATGCTAAAAAATAAATTATATATAAAGTTTCAAAATATTTATTTTTATACATAAATTAATGAAATTTTTTAGTTGAAATTTCGTTGGAAGCACGAAGCACAATAATATCTTGTTATATCTTTTGAGTGACCCTTTGTTTTGGGACCAGTAGATCTGAAATTAATATTCAAAATTATCTGAAACCATTCAAGTGTTGTCAGTGCCACACTTGTTTCAAATTCGTGGAGCCCAACATATATCGAACAAGAATTTAAACCACAATTTCAGTGAGTCAGTCAAGATTACAATTATGAGAATTTTTAATAAGGGATAACCATGATGAGTTATTTGGATGGATACACACTGCTAACGCATTGGATTTAAAATGTGCCCAAAATTAAGACAACTTGTAAGATTTCCCGAAGAGATATTGTCGTTGGTTGCATCAATCAGAGGTGAAAAGCCAGATTGAACGAAAACTTGTACTAAATCACACACACAGACAGCCCTACCATCAGTTCTAGCTCTGATCGATCTGCGAAGTTGAGCCAATGGGAAAGAGATGGAGATTCTTATTATGTGGTATTTATTCAATTTAATTGTAGCTGTTGACCGACCTGTGTAATCCACATTCCTCCAGTATTTGAAGGTACAATTTCTATGCAACTTATCGTAAAAACAGTCCAGTCTACATCTACCGCAAGTAATGTATCAGTAATTTTTTTAGATAGACAAGATAGAAGCAGTAGTACGGTCACCACCACCACCACAATTACATTTATTCTTTGGTGACCTTCATCTTCTTGGGTTTAAGATAAATTTTAACTAATATCAGAACGCTACTTGTTTTAAAACCATAACATAAGTAAAGCAACCGCCAAAAAGTAAAATAAGCCAAGCATTTTGGTAAATATGAGAAATGAACTCCATTATTTACACAAGAATTATACCATAAATATGCTTGTTGGATATTTAAATTTCCAAATGTGTTAGCTGACAACAATAATTTTCCCATAATAAGATTTGTCTTCATTTCATCCGAAACATTTTAAAAGCCTAAATAGAAATTGAATAAGATAAGTTTGACCTAGAGATTACTTTAAAAAATACACCTGTTTGCTGACAAATTGGGAGATGCCTTGGAAATAATTTATTAAAAAATTAATGATTCATGCTAAGTCAAACAATTAAATTAATTGAACTCATTTGTCAACCTTATAATTGATTTGCTAGTATTTCACAGACTGGAGATGATTCCTTTCTACAGACCAATCACAAGGCACAACTCACCCTATTTATAGAACTGGAACTGTACAAATCAGAAACTTAATTTTTTCTTTTTCAAAACTTCAAATATTAAAAGGACCAATTATTAATTATGTCCTGATTGTACCAGCAGTTACATCTGTCCATCTCAATCATATACCGATCCTAGTAGATAAGAGCGCACAAAGGAGATCAAGTCCTCTCCCCGCTTTATGTCTGCCATAGTTTTATTTGTTGCATACTTGCATCAGTGACTGATGATCAGTCTACTCAACAAGAATTTCAACTTTTATTTGAGTATTAGCAGCTCGTTTATGTGATCTGGTCATTTCTCTAGACGCCCAATGACTTAAAAAGTTAAAACAACAAAGCACACAATTGGAGTGTAATTCTGAGGTCTGTTAGTATGTAAAAACGTTATGCATATGTTTCTATAATGAAACAGGTAGCTATGAAAAAAGCTACTTTTTTCAAAAAAAAAAAAAAAAAACAGAGCACACAATAAAGTGAATATTAAATCATTTAATATGAATAAGCAGAACTCGTTAAATGCATTTAGACTGAAAAAAAAAAACAAAATACACAGACAAAGTGTATATACTAAATTATGTATTTAGATAAATAATATATATAAAGTTATAAACTAAATATCCTTCTAAAGTTTTGCCAAAATACCTTGAAAAAGTTAGTTTGAGGTCACGTAAGATGCTGAACATAACATTTACAGTATTTTGAGTATTTAAAACAAGATATTAATTAATTAGTCAAATTATTTGATTACAAGGAAATGTAGCGAGAAGAGTAATCAAGTAATCAAAGCGCTCCACTAAACCACTTGACAAATTCAGTAATCAAGTAACCGCAAAACAGAAGCCCCACCAAGCCGCAGCATTGTCTATATCATTATACCTGCATTTTCTAAAAAAAATTATGTAATACTTTTGAACATTACTTTAATTAGTTCATGAGAAATCCCTTTTTTAACCTCGGAACCTGTATATATACAGCCCACTCTCTTATACACTTTAAGTAGTCAAGAGTAGAGGAAGGTGCTGGGATTCATAGTTATAGAACAGTAGCAGAGGCCACTGACATCCAATTTGACATGATCCTAGCACATCTAAAATCACCTCAAATTCACTCACTGCCTAAAGTTCCCTTGCTAGAGCACCACCGGAGGAGAGTTCCCCCTCCGGGTCACTTCGTAGGAGTCCCACCACCATTACCTAAACAGAAAGTGGTGGTGGTGATGGGTGCAACTGGCACTGGCAAGTCCAGGCTTGCAGTCGACCTAGCGCTCCATTTCAATGGCGAAGTCATAAATTCTGACAAGATGCAGATACATGCTGGGCTGAACATTGTGACAAACAAGGTCACAACGGAAGAGTGCAAGGGAGTGCCACACCATCTACTTGGTATCGCTGCACCAGATTCTGATTACTCAGCGTCTGACTTTCGCCTGGAGGCATCCCGGGCTGCAAACGTGATCACTCACCAGGGACACTTGCCAATCGTGGCAGGTGGCTCCAACTCATATCTCAAGGAGCTTGTTGATGGAGACGTGCGGGCATTCAGGAGGCATTTCGACTGCTGCTTCCTCTGGGTGGACGTGGATCTACCCGTACTACATTCCTTTGTATCAGACCGTGTCGACCGGATGGTAGAGAGGGGTCTTGTAGAGGAGGTCAAAGATATGTTTAACCCTTGCATGGACTATAGTAAGGGAATTAGACGTGCAATTGGGTTACCAGAGATGGACCACTATCTGCGATCTAAAGAGACTTTCAGTGATAGACAGCGTGCCAAGGCATTGGAGAATGCAATCGAAGAGATAAAAACAAACACATGTATCTTGGCCTCCCGACAACTGGCCAAGATCCACGAGCTGCGCATGCTACCTGACTGGAAGATTCATCGGATCAACGCCACAGATGTTTTCCAAAAAAAAGGGAAATCTCTCGACATGGCATGGTACAGCCTTGTGGAGGGTCCCAGCATTGGTATAGTAAGGGAGTTCTTAAACAAAGGTAGAGAACATCGTAAGAAGAAAAATCACATACCAAGAAAGAGTTTAGTCAATGAAACAGTAGTTCTACCAGGCAGCAACAGAGGCAGGTGTAAACTGGCTTCTGCTACTACACTGGTTTCAGCTGTTGCCACTGTGTAGTTAGTATATTATGTGTACATTACTGTGTGGCTCCGAGAGGAAGGTGGGAACACACAAAAGTTTAATAGCTATATCAGCAATTAATAGTGCGGCCGTGTACAATTTCCGTGTGGTAAGTAATACCTCACCAAAGCCTACGGGCAATTAGCTAGCCAATTATTAAAAATAAAAAAAAAACAAAGAAATAAATAAGAAATTAAAAAGAAAGATGCAGGAGGTCATAGGTGGCCCACATTATTAAAAATTTTGTTCTCGTTTCTTTTAGGTGAAGATTGGGTGTGTATATAGTACATCTACCATATATATATATATATGATTTATTATTTGAGATGTGATTTATCAGGAGAGACCATGCTTTTCCTTCCAAAATGCATCTCTCGATCGAGACTACTTCTATGTCTTTGCTTGTTGCATGTTATATATTTGAAGAATAGTACGTACTTCCCAATAATTGTGGCATTTTGTGACAAAAAGGTTGTCGCATTAATTGGATAATTAATTAGTTTTTTTTTTTTTTTATGGATAAGGAATACGATCGATATGGGCTTTTATCTCTTCGAACCCATTCAATTGAAAAATACACGAAATACGTACGTTGTCTTTGAAGAATAATTTTGTTGAGATTTTCGAGTATGATACAAACGCATGACTTTGTTTGTCATCCACAAATAGTGTTCTGTAATTATGTGTATCGTACTTGATAAACACGATCTTACTGCAGTCTCGTATCGTGATGTGTTGATATTTGATACAAAATTTTTTTAATGACATGCCGAGTAATAAAAGAATCCAACACATAATGTGTTATTTGTATCAAATCGCGTTAGATGTTTTGTTACAACGTTAAGAAAATTAAATTAGAGGAAAAAATTTATTAAATGTAACAGTCCATTATCTAGTTAATTTATAATTTTGATGAAATATAGTAATTAAAAAAGAAATTTTGACTTATGGTGTAAATATACAGTTACAAATTGAGTTTAAAATATTAGATGAAATAATCAAAATTAAAAATAAATTTATCTTGACCTGTAGTGCCATATCGTGTTTGTGTTGTGTTAATTCATGTTCGTAAGGTGTTGCATATTGAATCATACTAACTTTCTAATGTCTCAATATGACACGTACTACTATGACACAACATTACCACGTACTACTATGACACAACATTACCACGTCTGGAACTAGTAGGACGCTTGGCCCCCTAAAACTTTAGTATGTATTTATTTATTAGGAGAATTTGGTTAGTAGAAGTTATCTTGGTGCCTAAAATGAAGTAGTAAATTTAATTTGCTGCTCCAAATCAAGGCCAATTTCTGTAGTTTTGTAATTAAAACTATATGTTTGCAGCAAAATAGTAGATTCAGTGAATAATTTATTAGAATGTACCATATTTTTGTTTATTGTTATCAAATGACTTACAATTGTGTAATGAATCCCTATTTTATTTAACATATTGTCCAAAAATTTTGTTCTAAAAAAAATTAAGCCCAGTTTGTGCATATGAGCATTAGATAAAAAAAGTCGTGGTCCCTAAATCACAAGCCAAAAAAAAGGAAACGTCCAATTTTTTGACTCCTTGTCTATCGGTCGCAATGTTAGCAAATCGACTCCTATCTTGATCCAACCCCTTAGACTCATTGCTCCGCATGCACCAATACCATAGCCCCTCCACCCCCACGTACCCCAAGCCAAATTCCTGGCTCCGTCTCTGGGAATAACACAATTGTATTGTGTCAATTTTGTATTCTTGTTGTGTGCTATACAGTGGCAAAGCCACATTCATTTAATGGGATGCAATGTCGCACACTTAATTTTCGAGTTACATAGATTTACAATTTTTTTTGTATTGCATAGGCAATCTTCTTTATAAAAATCATATTTACCCCATATTTTTATAGAATAATTCTATTATTTACCAGATAAATCATAATTTATGCTAAATATATAATCGTGTATAAAATCAACAATTAATATTACACTTGAACTCCATTACAAAATTTTTTAACCTCGACTATGATGGTATACAAGGACGGAGCTAGGATAGTTTTGGTAGGTCCACAGACCCAGCTAAAATAATAATTTATTTAAGATAGTACTGATTTATAAATGAAAAAAAGTACATGGATCTATCTCAAAATTCAAAGGATTTAGGTGGCCAGGTCGCGTTTGATTTAAATCATGTACCGACTTTTGAAAAATCGCAGAGGAACCATGCATGTCACAATCATTCCTAACAAATTGCCCTCTTCCCTTCCTTGCGAATTGCATAAAAAAAGTTTATCGACATGAATTCATAGCTATTAAATTTTTGTGGAGTCAACTAAGATAAATTTCTAACTACGCCTTTGATACTATAGTGCTAACACGCGCAAGAGTATCGTGCCATTTTGAAGAACACTATCGCATATATGATATATGACCAAATGTTTATCCGTCAACTTATCTTTCGACGCGGTTTCAGTGTGGGGTTTTATCCTCTTACGGATGTTAAAAAAGACCGGAATAAAAAATAATTTCTCATCAATGCTGTGTATAGAAACTCCTATTCATTCACCTATCACTTCAGAATAGGCACACACATAGAAGTTTGCTTTCATCATTACGAATGGTGGTGAAAGTCTTGTAAACCTGAAAGCAACTGATTCCACAAGTTGCACTCGAAACATGCAGTTTTTGGACATTCTATGTGGACAATTTTGAAAAACTGATTCAGATTTTAGCCCATATAAAGAATCTATCCACTACAGAATTGATATATCAAATTATCAATGATCAAGATTTTAAAAAGTTAAGGGTTTAGTAATAACTATACTTAATCAATAAGCATAAAATTATTAAATTACATCAATATGATATATATCATATCTAAACTATATATATAGTAAATATTTCTACAAGTTACTTCTTTTATTTTAATAAACTGTTGTGTCGATTGTTAGGATTTTTATGAAATAAAAAGTGCACAATGTGCACATAAATCCTATCTTAAAGAAAATAATGTTAGAGGCAATTTTTAAAATCCAACTAGTACTTCAAGTGTAGGTTATTAGTGTAATGTTTAATAAATCTTAAATTTATCCAATGAATATTATATAATATAATAACATTGGGATTTTGTTCTTGAAAAATATGTTTTGGAAATACTTCATATATTTTTATTTTTTTCCTTTATTAGTTCACATGAGAGAGTCATCGTCGTCTTCCTCCGCATTTATGAACTAATTATTTTGGCAATCGTCCCCTCCCTCGTATATATAACAACTTGGATTTCTCATTCAAACTTAATTACAAATCACTTCATTATTATGTAGTTCTTTGCTATTCTAAAATAAGAATAATCAATATTAAAAAAGAAATCAAATCAAATTATGTTTTTTTTTTTTAGTTCATTATTTTTTTCCACAAATCAGAAGAACCGTGATTGCTTGTAAAGGGAATTGCTCAGGCCACGCCCATATTACTCATTCACTCCAACCTTTGATGAAAATACCCTCTCCTCTCGTATGGTGTTTTTCTCATACTTTCTATTTAATAAGGGTGTTTTGATCATTTTTATGAAAAATTGGAGTGAATGAGTAAAAAGTCGTGTCCTGAGCAATTTCTGCTTGTAAAATTTTAAAAGTAAAAGCGGTAATTATTATGACAGTAAGTTCGGAGAGATACATGAAAATATAATAAATTACACCTTTTTTTTTCATCCGGAGCTTGGCAGCTTTTGATGAAAGATCTAAAACCGTGTTTCGGTCATTAACAGGTTGTATGTGGTGGCAAGTGGCATGCAAATGCAACTAGCAAGTAATAACTGTCCACTTGAAAAGAGATGTTAAGCACTGGTGAAATACTTATTGTGGTCCTTGTGGATTCTCAAACTCTACGAAACCTCTTCCTTGCAAATCATGACCTCACAAAAAAGGATCTCAACTGTCCACTTCACATCCACTACGGTGCTAATACGAACACATTGTCGTCTTTTGCTTGTCAAATGGAACTAGATTCGGATATAGTTATCAGATTAAATAAATAGTTCAGATTGAAAAAGAAAGTTAAATCATTATTATTTTTTATTTTATTTGTACCAAATCGTTATATAAATTTTACAAAATGTCAAACTGGCCCTTACATTAATATAAGAAAATATTAATTTCTTGAATTTTTATTCACACCAATGTCAATTCTTAAGAAGATATTAATTTTTCCATCAACGTCCTCATTGATGACCTTTGTATATTTCTCAAAGATGCCTGAAGATATGATTTGGATACCTTAATCATTTACCATTTTTTTTTATATACTAGCAAAAAAATGCCTCATGCGTGGGCAGATAAAAAAACAAAATAATATTAAAAAATAAAGATATGTTGCTCAATTTATCCATGATGTATATAGATATGTTGTGCATTTTGTTTCTTTATTAGACGAGAAATCAAATAATATTATTGTTTCGTCTTGCGATTGATATCTAACCACAGATCAAATCGATCGAACGGCAGAAACACATGTTTACAAGCTAGACCTAGCGTGTAACACATTTACGGTCGTGCGTTTATAAGTACTAGCAAAAGATGCCCCCAATATGTGGACAAATAAGAAAATAAAATATTGATATTATTTTTATTTCATATAGAACTTTATATGTTATAGACAACAAAGATATAATAAAATCAATAATTTATTAGTCTTTCCATTTAAATAAATAGCTAATTTGGTAATAACTTAATCTTTACAATAAAAAAATCTTGACCTTTTAATCTGAAATTAAGATCTAGATCATTGATCAGATCAAATTACACAAATCAATGGTTCATAATTGATATAAGAATTGTTTATCTCTTTTATATGACATGTTTACTGCTTTTATCTAGAATGTTTATTTTTTTTAGTTGCTTATATAAGTTGTAGAGATAGAGATAGAGATTAGAGAATCAGAGAATTAGAGATAGAGATTAGTTACATTAGGACCCAGACAAGATATAAGGTCGTCATTACCTCCAAATAATTATTTAAATTTTGTCTTTAACTGTGTACCACGAGTTTCTAGCAGCAACACAGAATGAGACCAAGAATGTGCCAATGAACTTCTTGAACAAACAACACAAGATCAGAAAAAGGGATCGATTAAAAATAAATATTAATTTAAGAACAATTATTTTCGTTTTTTTTTTAGAAAAAGGGTTAAAAGCCCCGTTTCTTTATTCAAACAGTTTTCACAGCCTCTAAAACCTTTTTAAAATATACTATTTGACATTTGAACTGATAGGTAAATCGCTCAAAATGGTTGTTAACTCAGCTGTTTCATCTAATAAATAAATAAATTAGAGATCACTTGGAGAATTCATGCACACTAATTGATTCATCAACCAAGTTTTAATCCAAACATACCCAAAAAAACAAAACTTTTACTTTGGCCTCACATTTTGGTCATCATTTTTTTAATCCAATTTCTTTTCTTCTCATAATTAGCAAATGAAAATTCTAAATAAAACAAAACATTTTGGAGCAAGGAGCTAGGTACTATTTCAAGCAACATGGGAGTTCCATCAACGCGTACAGTTATTAATTAATGACGTCAGTGGAAAGATATTAATTATGAATTTGAGTAATAAAGATTTTTCTATCACTTCCTTTTTAGTGAAGAAGTGATGACTCCGGTTTTCTTTTCATTATGCACCATTATTTTTATTTTCTTAACACTGTGTTTGGTTTTGAGAAAAAGAATAGAAAAGAAGGAAAAATATAAAAAGGAAAGGGAAGAAAATAGGATGGAATGGAAACACATTTACATCTATCTGTTTGAACTCTAGACGGGTGAGTATATAGCCAAAGAAAGGAAAGAAAAAAAAATTTCCTTCCCTTATTTTTTCATGTTTGGGTTAGTAAATCAATAGGAGGTGAAAAATGATGTATAGACAACAAATGACTGTTATGACCTTAATAATACTTTGTATATCAACTACTGCTTGTCACAACAAAGAAATAGTAAGGAAGCATTTAACGCTTTCTATCTTACTCCTACCCATAACCCATTCTAATTGGGACACATAAATATAGGCAAGTTTGCTTGGAATTGCAGTAAGTCCTAGTACTTGCAACCTAAAACAATCTCATACTTTTTATTATCGTATTAAAAGTCTGCTTTTCAACATGCATTCTTGTACGGTTGTCAGTATAGTTAGCCCTTTCATCTTTGTCCCAACCCCCTGTAAGCATCCTATAACCTACTACTATTCAGTTACAACATACTGTACCAGTGAACCAGTGGTACTGAGCAGCCAATATCCAATCTATAGATGTTTTATCTCTTTAAATTTCTAAATAATTGGTGCTTTAAGTATATATCAAGGCATACTAGAAGCTTAAAAATTGAGAATAACTGTCATGTGTTGTTTTCAGTAACGGGTACATATGACAGTACCAAACAAATGGGAGCTGTTATATATAGGGACAGTACTCCAACTTCTACCGATTCTTGTAGTGCTATGCATATATGAATTCATAACATATAAGTGACAAAAGTTTGGAATATTAATGCTTAAAGTGGATCCCAAATGATTAATTCAAATTAATCTTTTTTCATATAAAGAAACGTAGGTGCACTAAAAAGATTCAAATATCCATGTAACAATCAGCCCTTTCATTTATCCCTTTTTTTATTTATGTTGTAATTCTAACCAAAAATCCCAAATAAAAGTTCGTGGTTTTCTTCAAAGGACAAAAGATTGTGGTTTTTTAAGTTAAAGAAGAAAAAATACATGAGAAAAATTGCAAAGAACAGGATACTGTCTAATGACGCTATGCCAAAATTAAAGTAATTAAGCTATACAAAAATCAAAAGAAAGAAACGAAAGCCAACGAAGGAAAACCTAGAAGAAAAAAATATATTCTTTGACGCGAAGAGCAAGACGAGCAGGAGGGAGGAGTTGCTGCTTATTAAATAGAATGAAATTGGTGAAAGATTTTGGCACAGAGAGGAATTGTGCCAAAAAACGTAGGACGAAATCGATGAAAAAGTTTGATGCCGAAAAATTGTGCCTAAAAAAGAAAAATCACACCACAATATCGAGGACACCGTCGTCCGACAAAAAGATAGTGATTTTCCTTCCGTACTTTACACTCCAAATCGGGGGTTAAGTTTTTTGTATAGGAAGTAAAATTACGAAGGAAAATAATTTCCGTCCGTAAAAACTTTTCCTTCCGAAAAATCACGATCCAAACACAATAAATTTCCAATTTTCCTTCCCCTTGGCTATTTTACTTCCGTTTCCCTCAATCCAAATAGACTGTAAAGCGGCTCGAACTGGTCTTCATGTGTTATCATATATGTTAAAGCCGAAGTATAAATTAAAATTAGGTTGATAAACCTTATAATTTACTTTTATGAACATTTTCTTAATTAATATTGCCATTGTTTTATTTTCTTCCCTCTGTCTCGAACTTAAAACTTAGAACCAAAAATTTTATCGCTATATTAACCTAATTAATGCATGGTGACTAACAATAATGCAATTAGATATTCCTACTCGTTTTTCTAATTGAATTATTCTTCAGTTGATATATATCTAACTTATTCATTTGCATATAATTAATACACTATATTTGAAACATGAATACATATGGATTAGTGCATTGCATCAAAACCATAGCAGCCTGGTTTCTACCTGAGCTGCATCACGCAACCATAATTGTGGATTCGTCAAAAGAATACCCTTTTTGTGAGTATTATAATTGCCTCGATAAGACAAAGGAGCATTCTAATCAAGATCATAGGTTAGTTAAGTACAGGCATGCAAGTGCCAAACTATGATATATATCAAGTGGCAGTCTCATTTCTAACTAAAAAAGTTGTCCACTTGGTACTTGGATTAGAGATGATAACACGTTGAGAACAATTGGGCTCGAAAAGGATTAAGGGGAAATGAGTATCTGTAGACTTTCTTCTCCGAGAAAATATGCAAAGTGACCGCCACGTTGTTAAAATATGCAAGATACTTGTACCATATTTTGATTTGTTTTTCCAGAAATGCCTCTGTTAGTCTGTTTTTACGATACTCATTATTCATTCTGTTTTCTTTCGCATTCTGTTTTTTTTTTCATCTCTTCTTGATTTTTAGAACTAAATGAAAATGCCAACCCGAAAAAGTCATAATTTTTTTTAAGTATCCGTGTCAAAATTTTAAAATGTAATTTGTATGGTTTAATAGTTAGGAGTGCTTTAGCATGTAGCGTTTTATCAGTCATAAATAGCCCGATAAATGACTCTTTTTCCAAGTGAAAATAGCACTTAACATGCATTTTTTAGATAGATGGACAAAAAAAAAAAAACGTTTATATTATTAACTAGGTTTTGCATTTAATTACAACTATTTTTCTCGGTTATCATCATAAATAATTCAATTCTCCACTACAGCTTTTGTTTTCGACCTTTCATAGCTGCAACAAATTTTTCCGTGCAACAATGTAGAAAAAACCCTTTGTACATATTGAAATACGAAAGGGCTCAGAGTATTCTTTGTACAGAAAATCTAACAGACATAACAATAACAGAGAGGCACAACTTATCCCACGCGTTTTCCTACTCTGCCTACTCTGCCTTTTCTGCTTTTTCACTGTCACTGACCTCCGTATCTCATGCACCGGAGCGTGTTTATAGAGGAGGAGAGAGAGAGGGTTTGCGTGCCTTTTTTTTTTTTTTTTTTTTTCTCTCACTTCTTTATTTTTTTTTGCAATCAAACACATCATTTAACTTCACTTTTTATTTTATTTTTTAAAAAAGGAAGTTTTAATTTTTTTTTCTTTTGGGTGACACGGCTGATAATTATGAATTCCCGAATAATGTTTTTTTCGCTAATTGAAAGTGAATGTTATCAAATTTTTTTTTTCGAAATGCAGATAATTCAATAATCTGTTGATAAAATTGTGCTTTTTAAAAGCTTGATCCGTACACATAGAAAGTGCAAGAAATTTACTTTTTAACAAATAGCTCTAGCTAAAATGCTAAATGCGTGAAACCAATAACAATAACAGCAAAGGCTTTAGTCCAAATAAGTTGGAATAGACTAAAAATAAAATCCAAACTTTCCTAAAGGTTGCAGGTTCGAAATCTGACTAGAGTCCTTTGTGACATTTAGTTTCGCAATAAGTTGAAGAGCTTGATTCCAATCTTATTTTAAAAAACAAAACAAAAAAATCCAACGAAAACTTTCCATCGCAAACAACAAAGCCTTTGAACGAAAACAACAGGAAGAAATTATAAAAAAGTAAGATAAAGTGAAAAAATAATTATTTATACATCTTATTTCTATATTTCTATCCCATACTTTCAATATTGTTTTTTCTTACTGAAAACAAACAATTTTCACATTTATTTATTTACCTCGTCCGTCTTATAATAACTAATAATTCAATGCGATGGTAATGAACCTTACTGATGAGGACTTAATTAAACTATTTTATGTGTGGAAACTGAAAGTACAAAATTATATTCATCGGACATCCCAACAGCTAATTTAATTTCAACAATGCCACCTGTAGTTCGAGAAATTTGTGACGACAGACTTTTGCTTCAAGATGCTTAGGATGTTCAAAGATATACTTATTCAAATTACTCGTAGAACTTTTAAACTTACCATTATAACATTTATTTTGAACTGCGAAATATAAAAATTAAATTACCGCAGTGTTTTGGCGAACATCCAATAAACTCAAAACGAATTAAGCATAAATTTGATAATAAATTGCATAGACCGAACAATAAGGAATTTAACCTGAACTATATAAACCACTTCCAAAAATTATCCAGACCACCATTTTTTTTTTTCTAAACAAGCTGTTGCAATGAAAGAAAAAGGGTATATGTAGTCAAATTCAAATTTAGATTGTCTTGCTTTCAAAATCACCTTCCTTATGGCTGTCTTGAAAATTTTAAAATTGAGAAGTTTGCGGGCAGCACATTCGGTTGCCATACATATAATTTATTCAATTAACATAGTTATGACCCTACTTCCAAATATTTGGCTTTTGAGCACTTGAGTGTACTATAGATGAAAAAGAGAACCATTAATTACTTCCGAACAATCATCTAAATTATCATTATTGCATCCTAAGATCAGATCTAACCTAGCCTTTTTCTTCAAATAATCATCTCCCCATGTTAATCTGTCTTGAATCTCTTGATTGGGACTCCTGTACTGGTTGTTTATGTCGAATCCGATGTTGCTACTCGTGTAGGAGGTCACGGACACAAATCCAATTTTCACACGCTCACATGTAGGTGAAATTAAGTATGAACGAAAAAAATATGCATTTGTGTGGCTCTTGAAGTTTTGAAATAGGCTCTGCAATTTGTTTCGATTCATGGAATCCATAAATTATTACATTAATTAGTCTTCGCAAATCAGAAGAGTTTGTTGAGGGCTATTAATTTCTTCCTATGGCGCGTAAAATTAAGGACATGAAACAATTATAATAATTTCGGAGAATAATTGGAAACCATGCAACACCCATAAAATTAAAATTAATCTGAACCCAAATAACATTAAGCATGTTTAAAGTTAATTTCTGTGTGATCCTGCTTGCAACAATTATTTTGTTAGAATTAATCAAATTATTTTGTCTACTTGTTTGATTAATTTCTAATGTATGCCTTAAGCATACAAAATAAACTAAAACTTAACAAAACGTAAACATCAATTAATTGTCTTCCACATATTTTCTATTGCTTTCCGCCATTCCGGTTTGCAGAAGTACCAAAGTAGGTAAATCCTATGCCTGATTTTAACTTACGTTTGACTATATCCATTTAGAGCAAAAAGCCTTTTCCCTTTGCTCTCTTGTTTTATATGGTTGGTTATGTAGATATGTTGTAGTCTGTATGATTTTTTTTTTTTCTTTTTGGGTTGTTTCTTCTTTCAACTTGGCAACCACGATTTTTTGAAAAGAGAAAACTGCCAGCCATGTGATATACTTTTTATCAATAAATAGGAACTGGTCAAGAGAATTTTGTTTTGATTAAGAGAAGCTATGTGAAGGATCTTATCATGTTTACCATTTATACAAGGCATACAGGAAACTTTCCTTTTGGAAAAACCTGAAAGGTAATTGACATGACATACGAATTTCCCATATTATCTGTCATGGGACACGGAGAATCAGACATTAAAAACAGGACGAACCCAACATCAACTCGAAATTATATTAGATTTCAAAGTGCAGAATAATAGGAAGTCACTTTAAATGTTCCACACATCAATATACTTTTCCTAACTATACAGTTCAGAATGATCATGCTTAATTACCCCCAAAAAATATTGAATAATGATCAGTAAATAATAAGTAATATCACTATATGAATAATAGAAATAAATAACTATTATATAGCATAAAAATAGAGTTTGGTTACCATCAAACCAATTTGATGGAAGAAATAGAGTTTGGCTACTCTCAAACCGATTTGACGGATTGTTCCGTCAAATCGGTTTAGATCACAAATTCAAAAACAAAAATGACCGATCCAAATAGTTCAATGTGGAAAGGTCGCATGTTCGAAATCCGGCTGGAGGGACTTTCATAGACATTTAATTTAAAAATAAGTTGGGAGGCTTGACCCCAATTTATCTTCAAAAAAGATAGTTCAATGTGTTTTTCATATCGAAATCTCCTTGCCAACCAAATTTTATATTATTTTGTATATTTTAAAAGTATTTTTCGGATTTTAAAAATTATTGTTATTGGAGGATTTAGAACTAATTAGATCACGAATTTTCTAAAATATAAAAAAATAAAAAAAAAACTATAAAAAAAATTGGTTGGCATGAAAATTTCAATATGAAGATCAAATTGAACGGTTCGGATCAACCATTTGAAGTTTGAAATTTGAGATAAGGTCGAGTTTGATGGAACCCTATGTACATAACGATTTGATTATAGAATTTCTACATAAAAATAACCATTGAACTTTTATATTTTGTAATTTATATATTTATTATGAATGTTAGATATTATAAATAATTTTATTACCGATTTTGAATTTACAAATCTATATTATTATATTGGAAGTATTTATTCTTGTTATATTTATAAATGTACAACCTGTGTGAATAAACTCTTCAAAATTACATTCATCAATCGTCCAGTTCATGTTCATATAAATTTAAAAAAAAATTAATATATGCTTCTAATACGGAGCCATAAATTTTAGATAGGGTTTACATACCATATTGTTATTGATATTAATATGATGACTATATAAAAAATAATTAAATTGAAATTATAGGGTCAATAGTTATTTTATAGGGTTCAAACATGATTTTTTTTTTAATAAAAATACATTTATCCTTCTAAGAAGTTATATATATGTTCATTATTTAGATAAAAAAAAAAAAGAAATTGCTTTGAGCAATGTAATGATTGCGCAATCAAGCAATCATTAGAGGCGTTCCCTTACCTCTTGCGATCTGCCTCTCCTCCCTTCGCCTTCGTACCCTTTCCTTTCACTCCCCTCTTTTGCCCCATTCTCTCCTTCATTTCTCTTCGCACCCTTCTTTTTCGCTCTTCTCTTCCGCGCCAGCCTCTCCTTCCTTTCTCTCTATATCTTTCTCTTTCGCTCCCCTCATTCGTCTTAGCCTCTCTCATTCCTTCCCCACCCCAACCTCTCCATCCCTCTCTCTCACCCACTTTTTCTTTTCTATCGTTCTCACATGACTCTCTTCTCTCCTCTATTCCTACATGACGTCGGTGGTTCTATCTCCTGACAATCATGTTAACTTAAGATCAAATCTAACACCTTTCTGCTATAGTAAGAGACAAGTAGAGATTGAGAAGGATGAGAAGAGAAGAGACAATTAGATTCGGTTGTGCTATAATTTGGGAGTTACTAATGACTACAGAGGAGCAAATAATTAATACAAGATTGTAACTACTAAGAACAGGGGAGTAAATTAAAAATTAAATATGTCATTTATTTGAGGGAGTAACTAATGATCATAAGAGAGTAATTAGTAAGTATAAAAGAGTAATTAATAATTGTAAAAAGATGGGAGCACCTAATCAATTTAGGCAGTTTCATTTAAGAGAGTAACTAATAATCATAATGAAGTAAATAAATAGTATAAGAGAGTAATTAATATTTTTAAAAAGATAGGAGTACCTAATCAGTTTAAATACGTAGTTTCATTTAAGAGAGTAACTATAAGGGAGTAAATAATAATAATGTGTTTGGAACCCCCATGAACTGCTTGGTCGTGAACAAGCCAGAACAAGGATGAACCAAACATCGCACGAACAATTGTTCCCCTCCTTATTCTAGTTCTTCCAAAACTTGGAACACGAACTAATTAGTTCTTAGTTCCTAGTTCTTGATAGTTCTTGCTAGTTGCCAAACATATCAATTTATACCTGATGAGTTTAAATACGTGGTTCATTAAGAAAGTAAATTAAATGTATAATAGAGTATATATTTAATTTAAAGGGGTATTTATTTTTTTTTAAGGAAGTACTTTATAAGATTATATAGTTATTTATCACAAGGGAGTATATTTTTATTAAGTATTTATTTGTACATATGTTAGGAGTGCTGGAAAAAAACTATAACACTGAGTATGAAATTAGAGCAGAGGCGTGAGCAAAAGAGGAAAAAAGAGGTGTTGAAAAGAAACAAAAAGGCGTGCATAGGATGGAAGGAAGGGAAGAGAGGTCTGCTCGCAAAATAGGAAGGATGAGGCATGGAAAAGGCAAGAGATGCGTAGGGGAGAGGAGGAGGAGGATGTTTGTGGGAGGGGAGAGAAGGGGAAGAGGTGCGTTGTGCACATGGAGGGAAAGAAATGACGCATGGGGGAAGAAAATGGAAAAGAGAGTTTTCCTTTTTTTTTAAGATGAAGTTAATTAGCACTCTTATCATTAATAGTGATACCCTTTGCATCATCTAAATCTGTCCATGACATTCATGTTTGTATTACCTCAATAGCTATGCCAATATCTCTTGCACAACACTCCCACCTAAATTATTTTCATCTTATAAATAACATACGGAGTTAAAAAATTAAATTTAGTCCAACACATGTCGTTGCAAGAACATCGCGAGCGCATGTGATGACAGTGACGAGCTAATTAGGAGAAATTCCTCTCCAATTGCACAGTTTCCATTGAAGAATGAAGATTATCAGACCAAGTTTGTGACATTATCATTTAAAATTATATGGTTTACATTATAATCTAATTGATCTAAATCATCTAATATGAAATTAATGATCTAAGTTTGATTGAATATGATCTAGATCCTCAATGGTAGAGGTACTTGGCTTATTTCTAGGAGTTCAAATTTCACATGTGTTTATTTCGACAACTTGAATGATTATGATCTCCCTCTTTGTTCAAAAAATGATTCGATTTGGTTATCGTGTAGCATTTCGAAATTTGTCTTTAGAAAAAAAATAATATTATATATATGCTTGTTATAGAACTATTATTATTGATGGTTTATCATGAATGTTATAATTAGAGAAGTGGGAATAAAATATTTATTCCTTCCACCTTTTTATGATAAGAAAGAAGAAGCCTTATTCCGATATTTATTTCTTGTTTGGTTGTGCATCTTTCTTCTTTCCACTTTCCTCTGCTGTATTTTCTATTCTTGGTGTTACCAAATACGTCCAGAGAAATTAATTGCGACGACTCTGTTTATTCTCTCGATCATTGTAGGTCCTATGTTACAATTCTCAATAATCTATATCCCTTCTCTGCAATTTGTAGATAATGCAACTGGCTTTTTCAATTTTTTCTAGTAATAATTTACTGTTTCAAAGAAAAAAGAAAATTTTTGTTGCTGTTTGATAAAACAAAAGAAGAGAAACGCATTAGCTATATATTAGCCAGCGATCCATAACACATATATTATGTAGCTGTTCATCCCAGGAAATCAGATTCCATATTTCTCTTTGTTATTTTCTTTTTGAGAAATATTTCTTTGATCTCGGAAAGTAGAAAAGACATGCATGCTAGTCAGAATCTAGTACCTTTCGTCCTAGAGTGTGAAGGAAAAAAAAGGAGAACTAACCCGTGGGGATTTTCTGAGAAATAAAAATAATTAATTCATCTCGGGAACTTTGCGGAAAGATAATTAAAGAAGCACTAAGGAAATATCAATTTCAAGATCCGTGCGTGCAACTATTGGGCTGACGGTTCACTTTGTCTACTTAACAAAAGCTTTTAATTATTTTATCAGAAATTAACAAAAGCTAAGCATACCCAAAATATGCTATGACGTACAACTACTTTCGTCTCAGTCAAGTGTAAGATGAAATTCAAAGTGCTCAATAATTTTTGTCTAATTACATTTTTTTTAAAGTATTTATATAAGATAAAATTTTAAATTTCCATTTTACTTTCCTAAAAAACATACAATAAAACAGAGATAAATGTATAAGGTAAATTGACATTATCACAACACTTTAAAGTTCGATATTTTATAGTTTGGTTGCTTACTTTACAATATTTTTAAGATATAAATTTGGTAAAAACCTATGCACTGATACTATTAGGACTAGCTTTCTTTTTTGGGGTCTAGAAAGAAAATCAATTTAATATTTTCATTTTTAAATTTAAGTCTCCTCGTGGACCTGAATTAATTCATCCACATCCAGATCCTTCTTCTAGATAAATATATATATTTTTTGGCAATAAAAATATCAAATGTTTCTCGTTAGTTATAGGAAATATAATATTTTGGGAAGAAAAAAAAAAGTAAGAGCACGGCAATCTAATTTTTTGAAGATATTTCGTATCTGGCATTTTAGTTTTAAAAAATTAATTGTAAAAGTAAATACATATAAAAGCTAAAAGATGAAGAAAAATTTCCTAGTTCCTAGTCTTTATAAAAACATCCAGCGCAAACAATTTCAGATAAAAAAAATATATCTAATCCTTTATATTATATAGACTGTTGTTTCTTACAATTTGATTTTATGGTGCAGATGGTAGCCATAGATTAAAACGGTATTAACTGTTGATTTTGCATCTCAAATGATAAGAACGCTGCACTTTCATGACAACTAGTGCAGAAGATCAACTCAACGTTATTGAAATTTGAAAAATAAGATAGCACACTAATTAATAACATGATCAATATTATCTTTAACTTGAATCAAAACTAAAGAACAAGACCTTGCCTGTAAATAGAATCTTATTCGCTTGTCTTAGTCTCAACGGATAGATATACAAAAGCAGGTTAAAAAAAAAAAAAGAGTTCAAAGATAGTTGCTTTCGGTTGGTGGGTGTTGAGATGGAAGAGGGGCGTTGTTGATATTTTTTATGACATTAAAAGGTTTAAAGTCCCAAAATGTCTCACTTAAGTTTGAATAGTCTGATGTCAATTAAATAGATACTTGTAGGGTTCGAGTTAAGGACCACCTCAAAATTAATAATTGTGAAGCAAAATCTGAAAAGTGGCAATTCGAGTACAGATTATTAGGTGGACAAATTAGCTTACAAATTAGTGTTGGAAGAAAAAACAAAACAAAACAAAACACTTCGCTCGTCCGAATGGTGAGAGATGTGCAAGTTAAAAAGAAAATTTATTGTGTTTGTGTATTAGAAATTAAGAAATACCATCACTAGTAGCATTAATCGGAACAAATTTGTACATCTTGCAGGATATGGTGATTCATAGGAATCTTTTTATACAATCATTATCATCAGTCCATTATGATTCACAATTAAGTACCTAATTAGGGGTAGTAATCAGTCCTTCCAAAGGTACGCAGATAATGTGTAAAAAAATAGGACGGAAGCATAATCTTTATACACGTGTTTATTCTTTAACTTTATTAAATAATTTATTTTGTTTTGAATTTATTCCTCTGGTCCTGGTGAAGATTTGAAAGCGCTCAGATGAAGGCATTTTGACAAAACAAAAACACTTTTATTAACGGAAAGAATTATATTGACAATGTTTTTTATTTAACAATCATGCTAACTAATAAAAATATTGAAATAAAAATATAAACATGTTCTCTATAATTTCTTTAGGTTATTTATCAATCTAATATAATTTGAGAATATTTAGGCCATCAACAGAAAATGAAAAGATTTATTTCTTTTGTTACAACAATTTTTTTTTTATTTTACGACGAATTTGATACATACCATGTCTAAATTATAAAATGTTATCAGTAATTGGTTTTTTATGTTTATTCATTAGTTATGATGGCAAGAAAACTTTATTGTCAACGTAATATGTCCGTTAACATAGGTGAAAAATAGGTAACCCCATAGAATAATTTACTTCGAGTAAATTATTTGTCTTGGTTTTTCGAGTAAACGAAGAAGATTACCAGTATTACCACCCTTTACTCGTACAGTCTATCCGCGCTAGAAGCCTTAACTTTTGAAATGCATTTGCAACAACAGCAAAATAAATCAATGGAAATACTTTCACACAACTACACAAGTACCGGTGACTGAACATGTACAATGTTTATTGCGACATATAATCCCAAGTAAAATGCTGGAATCAAGACTGATGGAATGATATTCCAGCTATCTAGTTCAATATTTAAATCATGTTAGCGAGATGTGGGCAGTCATTAGGGTCATTAAAAGTCTAAAAGAATCAGAACATTTGTTGCTGTTGAAATGCCTCCAAAATGTCCATTCCGCAGCTCTCCATCGGATAAAAAAATCACACAGCTGAACAGAACGTGATTAACAAAATAATACTTGCATATTTTAACCCTAGAAAATACAAAGACAACCACTCAATCATTTACAGCTAAGTAATCGCAGGAACGGAATTGAATAAAACAAGACATGCCAGAGTACACAAACTTAACTAAAAAAATAAGGGGACAAGTTGAGGGCAAACATAAACATAGAAATATCCAATATAATACAACACATCCCCCTCTCAAATTGAACTCCGCATGTTAGCTCCATGGATCATCCCAGCCGCTGCGACCTTCTCTCATAACAAAATCTATTATAGCATGAACAGCCTCTTGAACTCTGTTAGAGAGAGAATGGTTTCCCCATTCTACCTCCACTTTCTCTGCACCTCCCAGTGCCCGACATAATCTACCAACAAGATATAATAACATACAGTAAATAAAATAATGATCGTAACCGAAGTTAAGAAAATAAAATTGAAAATGAAAAATGCAGAACGCATTATAGGATGAGTTTAAATTTGCATTTTGCGATCTGAAATAGAATCCTATAATATCTTACCTATCTACAAGTGCCTTTTTATCAACATATTCTGGCACATATTCATCAGCCATAGAGAAAATCACCTGAAAACAAAAGGCATACAAAATTAAATATATAGCACTACATAATTGATGTATTCAGCATAATTTTTTCTTTTGTTACTTTCTTCAAATATTTTTAACACCCCCAATAACAGATATGAAAGTGGTAAAAGACAAGTGAAGTTAATAAAATGGTACCAAAATAAATATCATTGATTATCTCAACCACCATGATTGGGAATTTGATTGGGCAGGGAGAGAATGGGTCCAACTTTACCTGGCAGGGTGTACTGGCCATGTGACCAAGCCTCTGCCTCAATTGGTCTTCACTTAGATCTGAACTAAACATATCATCATCTCCCATGTAAGCACATAATGAGTGGTATCTGCATGAAAACTATTAAATTTTAGTATGAGATCTTATCACACATGCAGTGTGAAATTGCAGCATCTCAATACAACATCAACCAACTGGTTTACCTTGTCCTAAAAGTAAGCAGCATATTCTGGTACAGTATATCAACTAGAAGGAATGGATACAAATTTGCAAGTAATACGGACCTATAGGCAGTAATAGGAGCCGCACTATCTGCTTCTCTGGGCATTAATTCATTCCCTTTGCCTTCACTGATCATTTTAGCAGCTAGGTCTATCATAGTCGGTGTTTCTGGAAGTGTCGCTCTATACTCGCGATCGCTAACTGGTGCCTGGAAAACAAGAAAATTTCTTTGTTTAAAACCGAGTACCACGATGAGCTTACTGACCACAAATAAAATCCCAGATTCAGGTACTGTAAAGTTCTAATCCTATTTTGCTGAGCTGAAATGCTGGGATGAGCCTCACTGTGCCTACTAAACTGACAACTATACCATGTAGATAATCTCAACTTTTGTCATGCCTCATTTCTTTAGCTGGTTCAATAGGTTCTTAAATCTGTTCTTAAATCATGACTAAGGGAATTTTCAATGAAATGAGTTTTGATGCTTTTAACTTACAATTAAGAAGGTAAGATTGACACAATTAAGTTAAATCAACATCAATTGAGATAAAATAAAGGTAGGTTTGAATCTTAAGTTGGAGGAAAACTAAGACAATTAACTTAGATTGAGGTTAATCCAGAGAAAATAAGGCTGGCTGGTACAATTTGACAAATGAAGCTTGAATGAGCTTAATTTTGCACAGAACTGCAAATTTTCAAGGTTTCAAGTACCATAGTATATTCGCCAGCAAGAATTCCAAGTCAAATTGAGGTTTGGCCAGGACTCTGGGTATATTTATGAAAACAATGAATATATACAAAAACATCTAACTAATAAATATACAAAAAGTTACCTGTAAAATAACTCCACGAACAGCCTTTGAACAAGCGAAGTTTGTTTTCATGTAATGCACAATGTCCTGCAAATCACAAAACCTTATGCTGTACAGTACGACATAATATGTAATTACCAAAAGAAGACAAAACAAAAAAAGCAATCAGACCTGGCAGCCAGTGCTATGACCAAGTAATATAACTCCTTCAGAGTTCTCATTATTAATCAAGTAATTGATAAGCTGGTCTATCTCCAATGCATCCTTCAAGAAAAGTAAATAAATTAAGCATACTGTAATATAGTTTAGCTTTCTGCGGTACCAGATCAATAGACATGAACTCCAGCATTCTGTAATATAAAAATAAACAAACAAGTACCTGTTCTAAGCTCGATGTGCCGTATCCAATATAAGATGAAGAGAGTAATGGTTGCACCAAAGACCAGTTATTATTCTCCAAAGCAATAGACAAAGGTTCAATGTACCTAATGGCAATTTAAATTAAATTAAAAAATAAATAAAATCAAAATAGCTCTCAATAGTTTATATCCTACTGTTGCTAAAAACCAGTACACATTACTAAGGAATGCCAGTATATGCATTTCTACAATTAAGAACCAATTTACTGGAATTTTTCCTTCACTGGGAAATAAAGTCTCTATTTTGCCACAATTAGCCACATTTCAGCTTCAACTTGCTTGATTGTAATACCAATCGCAGTATCAAGCAATGAGCAAGCAGTAAAAATAACAGTCAAGCTAGTTAACTGACAGTAGCTGTACCACACTTGTTAGAAAGTATCAGGCTTAACTTGAACCTGACCCAATCAAAATGGTAAAGAAATTGATTTCGGAGAAGTTTTTACATACTCTGTTGCTAAGAGGCCATCAGTCAAGCCACCAATAAAGACCACTTGCTGAGTGAAATCACCTGTCTTAAATGCCACCTGTAACGAAAGCAAGTGCTCCATTCCATAAACAAATGGTAGAAGAAAATACAAAAAAAAAAAAAAAAAAAACCTTCTTTGGGCTAAATTGTCTGACAGAAAAAAAAAAAAAGATTTTTAACGGGTATGACTGTAAGAAACAAGATCGCACCGTGGGACAAACCACCCATTCTGAAATTAAACTTGGGTTTGAATTCCTTCCCCTGAAAATAAGGTTTGAATATGAAATACATTTGATAGTACCGAAATTTCTGAAATTAAACTTGGATTTGAATACTTTCCCTGAAAATAAGGTTTGGATATGAAATACATTTGATAGTACCGAAATTTCTGAAATTAAACTTGGGTTTGAATTTTTTCCCCTGAAAATCTAGTTTGAATATAGAATACACTTGATAGCACCAAAATTATACCAATTTAATACTGGAAATATCTTATTTTCTTTCGCACCCTGCACCCAACAACCTTTTATGGTGTTTAATTGCATAACTGAGGCACGATCCATTTCTAACGAGTTCTGATACAATCTAAGACTAAAAAGTTTCAGAAACAAAACAAAGAAGAAAATTTTCCCATTCAATTTAAACACCATTGTGCACTTGTAACAAGTGGTAATTTAATCTTCCTCAGTGGTCTAAGAAGAAAACACAATCAACGGTGGGGATCACTCCAAGATTCTGACCTGAGCAGGATTGGACCCGTACTTGAACAGAGCCCCCTTAAGCTGCTTCTTGCGGCTTCCCTTTCCTACCGACTCAGAGATTGCTGCGACGACGCTACTAGATGCGACAGTAGGAGGCGCTGCGACGGATTTCGTTGAACGACCGCGCATGATGCCGCTGAACCACGAGGAGGAAGTTGTGGAGCCTGTTGGCGAAGAAGTCCCAGCAGTAGCGGCCAACGCCGTGTCCATCGCTCCTAGCTGCGATCGCAACCGAAGCTTTTTAGTTGGTTGGTCGTTTAATGCGTGATTGAGGATTGCCAGAGGAATCCTGAATATACTGCAGACAGGATAAATGGTGTTTAGTGCTGATATTTTGAATTTGATCCTCTGCAATTGAGATGGATAATATGGAGGTCTTTTTGTAATAAAAACTGTTTGATTTTGATCGGAGGGATGATGTTTATTCTGACTTTATGTTACAATCCGACAAATTGAGAGTTTTGTTGACTTGAAATGAAAGCAAGATAAGAAGGATGTCTGTGTCACAGACTCACAGTGTATTTTCTTTCTTTTTTAACTCGAGTAAATTATTGGTTTGTTGCGGGCAGTTACTGGAGTTGAAAAGTGAAAACCAGGATTAAAATACTTGCAACGCTATTTGTCAACCAAAAGTCTTACATACACTCTTCATTATTTAAACAGTATACACTACTATAATTTATTGATTTCGAAAAGATGTGACGTGCAAATATGATCTGGCTGAGTAATAAATAAATACTAGTATGTTGTTACCATTATTCAATAAGCAACACTGCACAAAAAAAAAGTATTATTGCGAGTATCGAGAAATAATTGATAATTCCATTATTTATATTTAAATAATGCAATAAAAGTTGTGTGTGGTTTAGTCCTCTGAAGACTGAACCCAGTTTTTTTTTTTTAATTTCTAATAATTTACAAATTAGTTTCGAGAAATTTGATACTACAACTTTATTTTTATGTCTACTGTACATTTTTTCCATTCCAGTGAGGACTTGTATCAGAATATATTTTGTTATATCTAATTATCTTATACATTGAGCATATTACATTACATGCGTTTATCTTTTTGTAAAGATTTGTAGGGTGTGTTTGTTAACTGATTTGAATAAGCTTATTCATTTTTTTGAATAAGGCCACGTGGGGTCTCTCCATGTGCTTATTCATTTTTTCGAATAAGGCTTATTCCACCCAATAGATGGTATTAGAATAAGGGGGTTGAACTGGCTTATTCGGAATAAGCAAGTTTTTCATTTCATGTTTGGTTCCATCTTGAATTGGCTTATTCGGAATTAGAGTATATACTTTATTGTGTTTGATGATTTTATACGTTTAGTTTATGTTTTTTCATACTTAATTTATGGATGGTACGTTGTTGTGCTCCAGTGGGAAACATTTCTATATTGTTTGCTATATTTAATATCTTGGTCCTTATTAAAACTTACATATGATATTATGTCCAAATTTCTAGTCTCCAGTAAAATTCTGAACTATTTAATTCACGGGAAAACAATAGAATCACTAACATTTTGTTCTTTTCCGGGCTTTTTTGGGTCAAATAGGCCTTTTGTTTGATTGTTAGATGGATGGGTTGAGTGCAAAATTTGACACGGCTTTTGAGGGAAATTGACTGCATCACTTTATTTGAACCAAGTAAATACACAAAATAAACACGATTAACATAAAAAATATTAAAATAAACACATACAAACGAATAAGATTAATAAAAATAAGTTGAATATGCATATAAAAATCTAAACAAGTGATGACAAAATTCATTTATTTATATGTATTCACTTCGATTATTTGTATCTTTATCTTATCTATTTTACATGTTCATTTTATTCAAACGACGACAAAACTATCATTTCTCGTTTTTTTAGTCTTTCATTGATTAGGCTTATTATGACGGAACTATCCCAAGTTCTGAACCTGTAGCAACTCATTTTTTTATTTTTTTAAAAAAAAGACAAAATTTGGATAATCGTCTTGCTTATAATTCGACACGGGGATCGCAATAGGACGCCGAGTAAATTGGCGTCCAACGCCCAAGAATATATCGGTGATGCTAGTTACGTGTCAAGGTAGATAGTTATATCCGGATGCATCTAACGTCAGAAATATGTCACAGGAACTGCTTACAATTTTACAAAATAATAAAAACTATCTTAATGTTCAGTGCTTAATTTTCATTGCATCATAATTAGGAGAAAAGTACAATTGATTTATTACATATATAGATAAAGCAACAAAGAATTGTTATAACAGTGATTATATGGCCTCTTTGTATTTTGTGCCATTGTTGTATATGAGATAGTTGTATAACCTTATAATAATTTGTTCAAGTCCTTAGATGTCGAAGCCATTAACAACAATAATTTACAATATGGCGTAAGCAAATTTCAAAAATTAATTTATGTTTAAATTAAGTTATAAATTATTAGGGCCTTAAAGTATTAAATTAAATTTATTTTATTTTAACTAAATAAAATTTATTTTATTTTATAAATACTTATTACGTCTTAATTTTTTAACTAAAAAATCTTAATAAAATGTGGGAAACATGGACAAACACAAAACTTTCTACAGATAATGGCGACGAACTCATCCAGAATTTTTAAAATGAACATAAGAACTGGAAAAAGATGTACTTCAGTAACAATTTATCAAATTTCTCCATCTGCAACTCAACAAATTGTTGCGTTGAAGTCTAGATTTTCAAGTCACAATCGTACATATTCTTCCCAGTTGTTTCTTTATTTTAAATATTGTAATAGCTTTAGCAGACCTTGAAGATGAGGAAATAAAATATGATTAACCTACCGGTCAAGATATAATGTGAGGAAAACGTAAAACATTTTAGCTCGAGGTGCATGGTACGCTGATGAAAACACCTAATCTCAACTGACATTTTAGCTTCGAGGAAAGTATATAATAATTGTACATATAATACAGAATAAAAAAAAAATTGTCCAGCAGATCACGTTTCAATAGCAAAAACATAGAACATTCTATTATAAAAATTAATTATTCAGGGTGTGTTTGGATGATATGAGATTAAGATGATATGAGATTAAGGGTAGAATTAGTTATTCAGGATTAAAATTTTTAATTCTTAATCGTTAAGAATAAATTTATTCTCAGAATAAAACTTGTTGTTTGGATGATGAAAGGAAAAATAACGAGCTCTGGACCAAATGAGCTATTTCCCCTCCTTCCAAATTTTGAATCTCACTTCTTATTCCACCATTTTGTTGGATTAGTTAATCCGACTCTGATTTGTTTGGATTGATTATCAATCCAGATTAGTTATTTACTCCAGAGTAATGTCTTATTCCTATCCATCCAAACGCACCCCTCAGTATTTAGACTTTATGATAGCATATCAGATATATTACACATTTACACTTTGAAAATTGAGAACTAAATACGAATGAGGTCCGTTTTGTAGTCTATATATTCCAAAGATTAAAATGATTTTAGTATTCCTAATAATTAATTCGTTTATAATTATATTAGAATCGTGCAGTAAAACTAACATGAACAACCTTTGATTGCACCAGGAATTCAGAAAAATTACTGCATGAGCTTACTGGCAAAAAGGAGAGCAGAACCACAACATTAACTGTTATCTCTGAAAACTGACATCAAAATACTCATAAATCATTTGCTGAAATATAATTGGTAGTGTCCGGAATTGAGAGCATAAAAGTTAATCATTTTTGTTAATTTTCTTGGCGAGCCACTCATCCTATTCAACAGTATATGACACCATTTAAAGAGTACAACTTTCCACACAAAAATTCTATATAGAAAAAAGAAAACAGAAAGAAGTACATGACTAATCATTTTGTCCTCATATTCTCCTTTTTTTTTTTAAACAAACATTCAACAATATTTCACAGCATGTTAAAAAAAGTCAGACAGGTAGCACCAAAACTAATAGAGTTATGCTGGAATACCAGTACAGAAAAAGGGACTTCTTTCCTCCAAAATGTCAAAAAGAGTACCAAGCCTCACTGATCGTCTTCATCCATTGGCTGTGTGCTATATAAAAGCTCCTTATACATAATAGATGAACCGAGCGAAAATTCTGACATCGCACGAAAGAGTTCAGGCAAGTTTGTCCGAAGACTAATGAGTGATTTCTCTCTAACCTGCTTGCATTGGTCCCTATATTTCGTTTCCTCCTCCTTCCATCTCTTCTCCAGTCCCTCGACCAAGTCCTGACGTTCAGCCAATGGATCCGGTCCAGATCTCTCAGGGTTGCCTGAAGTTTCTGGACGCCTCTCCATGTATTTGCGACTCCAATCCTCAAATTGTAGTCTCTTTTTCTCTAGTTCTTTTCTCAATATCTCACAATTCTTCTTGAGCTTTAGCTCATCATCTTGAAGCATGATTATTGTGCGTATGACCTTGCAATAACATTTATTCATTAATTAGTAATCAATTTTTCCAAAAGATACGCTTTGGTATATACAAAGCTGAAGAAATTGGCTCAAATTTTATAATACCTTTACTATTTAAGTAATAATAAAAATAATTACCTTAAGGAAAAAAAATGATCACTTAATAGTAGTTAAGGCAGCTAGCACACCTTCAGACTGGTGTAGTAATGTCTCAAATAATAAACATACCTCAGAAAAACTAAAGATGGCACTCCCTGCTGCCTCGTCCTGATCAAGCTTCTCCAGACAAGCACTCCACCCACGCAAAAGCTTCTCAATTGCGAGTGGTTCTTGTTGCTCATCTGATGCCTCTGGTTCCTGGCTCGGTGTTCCTGGCTCCAGATGTCGCGGTTTCTTCTTCACATCTGTATCTATCGGCATGAGGTTCAAGACGAGCCAGTGGGTGAGTGCATGGACGTATTCTCTCTGGTAGGTAGTGAGCCTATGGAACTGTGCATGCCACTCTCGCACAATCTCCCAGAGCTGTGTTGTGCGGTCATGGTGCTGCTCACTTGTCTCCTTAGTCGTGGCTGTGATATCAAAATTTCTTAGGCTGGCAATTGCCTTGCGTTGCTTGCTGTGGTGCTCATGCATTGCCTCCCACATCCTCCACAGCCTGACCAAGCAGCTTATGTTTGATTAATTCACTATAATGTATACTTGTACTTTCTTTTTACTGTTTACCTAATCTTGAATGTTACGAATTTTGAATTCGTGCTTGTTTCCCCAAATGATTGTGTGAAAATGCTTAACCAAGCATTCAAAATAGAATATTAGTTATGAGAATGATGTAATTGTTTTCAATTAACAAGAACTCTCTTTGAGCTTGAGGTACAGCACACTAATTAATTGAAACACAATTGTTATATTAATTACAATTTCACAACTGATGTTCAATCGCCAATAATGGAATTACTTTTGGGGCAATATATATGATCAGGATTTTTTTACTTAATTGATCAAATATCATAGAATTCCAACAGAAAAAGCATTTGATAGTATGCTAATCTTATGTTTATTCAGATTTCTAATAGTGAGCATGCAGCACAATTGAATTTCATGATTGAAATGATTGAGAAAAGTCAATTTACCCCTTAACAAGCTCCACAAGCTTAGGGTAGAGCTGACAATCACGCAACCGATCAATTTCAGAAAGGGTTGATTCCATTGTTTGCATAGCAACCACATATTTTGTGTGCAAGTGACTCGCAATAGATTTTGTTCTCTCTATAGATCCAGAGCCAGCACCTCGTTTCTTTTTCTTGTTAAGTGACGCTAACTTCTCATTATATGCCATTTTCATTATCTCTACTTCCTGCATGCCTCAGAGTATCATGCTGTTGTTAGGAAAATTCTTCACGTACGCCAGTTACCATTGTGCATCATATAATGCTTTTAGTGTGAAACAAGCCTTATATTGTCTTCTTTTTTTCTGGTTACCACTGAATTAAGCTCTATATGGTACTGTCATATGATTTGGACAGAGTTACATATGGAAACAACTACAACACAACTGCTATGATAGATGGGTTAACTAGACAACAATCACAGAGCTTAGTAAAAATTTTGAAGTGGTATTATCAAAAGTGAGACAAAAAGATACAGATGATCTGAGAAAATGGAAGTATAATTGCAACTATTAGAGTGCGTGAAGAACATGATCATCAATTTATACCTGAACTTCATCGTAAAGCTTTTTCTCCCATGCAAAAATCTTGTCTAATACTGTTGCATGAGTTTCCCAGTCATCCTTGTCATGATCTTCCGTTGCCTCTTCAGTCTCTGAGGTACCTCTGAATGACCGATTCCAAGTGATGACATTCAAGACTCTTGCTGAATGATCGATATATCCTTTGAAAGAATAATAAGGTGATTACAAGGGCCGTTGCATAAAGTGGTAAATTGATGTGATAAACTGAGATTCTAGCAGGAAGTAGATAGCACAGGTATATAATATTACTAAAACATGCTTGGTGTGAAACAAGAAATTCTACTTTTTTGTGTACCTCGGTTATCAGCGAAGTTTGAGTGATAGTGCATACGCACGGCCTCAAGATTCTTCAAAACATTATGGGCACTGGCAGAAGCCTTCAAGAAATGGTCGTCTAGCTGGTTCAGGACATGAAGCAGGCTCACTATCTTACCCTTCTTACTCCAGTACATTTTTGGTGGTGGTGGCGGTGGCGGAGGAGGTCGAATCTCATTTCCCTGGGTTCATTCAAGTAATTAGTGATGTGATCATTGGTTTTGGTTTCAATAAAATCTGTAAATGATTCCAGAAGGATCCGATGAATTGGATTCAGACAGATGATTGTAAATTAATGTTGTCCATCAAAAGATTCCATTTATTTGATACAAAACCATATCTTTATACATCACATTTTGGGTCGATGAGGTTGACCTTATTTTCCCCAATAATTACATATAGAGTCACTAAAGGTCAAGATGGGTCAAATTTATTTTTATATGGCAAGAAAATGATCGATCAGATCCTGTTATGCTTGTACTTGACAAGGCAAGCATGACGTGCTAGGAAGTATCTAAATATTGCAATCTGAGAGTAGAATAGAGTCTGATCTGGTATGTGAGCAATATGCATTTAAAATTGGCCATAAATGAAATTAGCAGAGCTAAATGTACATACTTCCAGTACTGGCTTGTATGGTGGATACTCATGCATTGTGTCGTGAAACAAGTATTCAGCTGTTTCCATTCCTTTCGATTCATGCACAGGCAGAGGCAAATATGGTACTGGTTCACCGTGCATCAATCCAGACGGTACCGAACCAGGTACTGATTCATCCAGATCAACATCATCCCTGTTTTCCTCTTCTATTGATGCATCCATTGGTGCCTTCCCCTTGTTCTTCGACACTGCAACTAGAGGTGCAGAAGATGACTTTTGAAGTTGGGATATATTGTGTGAGCTCTCAGGAGGCGGTGGTGGTAGAACAGTATCAGCTGGTGGATTCACAGCTGCTCTGACCGAAGAGGTGACAGCTGAAGTGTGATGAGCCCGATGGATGTCAGAGATGGCCGACTCACCTTGCGCATAGTCTGAGAGAGCCGCACCAGTGTTTTTCAGAGAGACAGCATAGGCTGAATGGGCTGCTGCCAAGCCATTTCTGGCCACCACGGCTTCTCGCATGAACCGCTTGCGGTCCTTGCATCGCGCCACAGTTTCTTCCTGGTCGATCTTTGACGGACCACACCCCATATCGGTGCTTAATTTCTTGTTTTATTTCCACTCTTCTCTCTCTCTCTCTCTTTCTCTCTCTCTAGTGTGGAAAGAAGCAGCAGAAAAAGAGAAGAGAATGGGCAATGGGGGCTTTCTGCTTTAGCTTTTGCAAGGTGAGTTGTGACGAGTAAAGTACGTTCTTAAAAAAGACTAGTAAATAGGAGCTTTTGAGAGGGAATAAAGGCGCCGTCCCGCTGTGAGAAAACTTAGTCGACTGGACAACTGGTGTTTCAGTGTGTCTGACAAGTGTTAAACTATGCTTTTGGCCCCGCCAGTCAGTGAGAACGGTGTAGTTTTCTTGGTGTATATGATTTTGTGGTGACAGGATAGGATATGTTTGAACGTTCAAAACGCGAGAGGGTTAATGGGATTCTTAATTATTAAGGAAATTGGAGAGATGGTATATTAAAAGATTAATAATTATTAATTAAGCCGCTCAGTGCCCAATATTGGTACGGAATCCGGTATGTTACCCAGCAATACAGTATATATTGGAATTCATATACGGGCGTCAGTGATGTTTGGACGCAAAAAATAATAGTAAGTGTCAGACAGCACCAGAGATTAGAGATATCGTACTGGTACATATATAAATAATTCTTAAAAATTTACCACAAATTAAATTTCAAAGATGATTTATATACGCAAAAAATAATTTCGTAAATGAGTGATACAATTTTTGTGAAACTAAAATGGCTTAATTCTATCCATGCATGTACATATACAAACGATGAGAAAAACTAAAATACATCGCCATGTATGGATGGTTTTCGTGCTCAGGTCTGATTCTGATTTTTCCAATTTTTAAACTACCCATGGAAATTTTTATTTTGATGTTTAATAAAATTTCATAAAAAATCTAATTTTTCATTTTTTAAAATAAATTATAATTTTTTTAAAAAAAAACTAAAACATTATTGTATTGACAGTCCCAAATATCAAATACGATCCTCACAATTTGATCCGCAACAAGTTGTGTGTTGATACTTGATACTTGATACTTGATACAAAGCGCTATTATCATTATTTTTCCTTCCCCTTACTTTTTTTTTTCTCCCGTCATTTTTTCTCCTCTCATCAGTTTTCTCGCCAAACAAAGAAATCAAATTTGAAATGATACTGATCGAAACAGAGAAAAAAATATCACTTGAATATATGGTTCGGGATAACCATATTTGTTCATAAGTTCAAACGTATTTTTATTTCTTTTTATTGAAGTTCAAATTGATAATTCATTTTAACCACCTGAACAACCAATAATTGATACTTAATATTCATAATAAAATAAAATATGCCATTGAAATTTTAATTTGACACTGTTATCTCACGGCCATAATTTTAGATGCAAAAAAATCGGCAACTCACTTGATTATCATTTTTTTATAATTTCATACAGCTCACTACACAGATATCTGCACAGAAGAGTGCCACAAACTTTACTACAACTAACTTTAATTTTTTTTTTAATTCATACAACTAACTTTAATTTGGCGGGTCTTGAACTTCGGAATAGAGAGATCATTTTGGATCAAATCCTGCCTGAACCTGTTATACATGCACCTGTGTCGTGCCGTCTTCAAGGTTCTCTCTCTTCCATTCGGTTCATGTAAACCAATTTCCATGATCATCATAAATTAACCCATTCCACACATCTCGCTCCCTTCCTATCAGGCTATCACCTCTCTACCTTCTCTCAATCACTCGCCATGGCTACTTCCTCTTCCTTCTCTACATTCTCACTACTCTCTCACCGCACATCTCCTCGCTTACCAACCATTACATATTCTCTGTCTCCTCTTCCCTCGGTCTCTTCATTAGCACAGTCTTCACTCTCTTCCCAGTTCCTCTCCCTTACCCAACCAATGAACAAATACAATTTTACAAAAAGACCCAACCTTTCATCCAAATTCAATGTTGTTGCCTCAGCGGATAAGAAAAAGGTGCTGATTGTAAATACTAACAGTGGAGGCCATGCAGTGATCGGATTCTACTTTGCTAAAGAGCTGTTGGCATCCGGTCACGAGGTCACTGTGCTTACAGTTGGAGAAGAGGGCTCTGATAAGATGAAGAAACCCCCATTTAGTAGATTTTCGGTAAAGTTTTCCTTTATCTTGACCTTTTATTGAACTGGTATGCTTATGTCTGATATTGGTCAGAACTCAGAACCATGGGCAATGTGCAGAGTCAGGTTTTTCCGCTGGCTTAAGTGAAAAAACATGTTATTTTAATATATCCTTTCATATGAGAACTGAAATATATAATAGTGGTGTAATAATGCATCATGTCTCCTGTAACCCCATTCTGCCAGTAAGTAACTAACCTTCAGCGCACGCATATATTCTTTTCGCTTTGACTTCTATTTATTTTTGTTTTACCGTGTTTTCAAGTCCTTATTTCATTTGCTAACAACTATACGAAATTGATACAACTAAAGGTTAATAGGAATAAATATCCTCCATTTTCATTTCATACTAAATTGTACTCTCTAGATTTATGCTTTATGCATTTATATGATTCACTATTTAAACTATGGGGAAGATTGATGTATATTTAAATCTAGAATCTATATTCGTTTAGAAGATTGTACATTTTATCTATTTTACTATTTGTTTACCCACCCATGCCCAATACTCTGGCTTTATACCTGCCAAACTAAAACTGCTTATAGCAAGGATCAGAATGTTATAAGCCTAGAAGTTCAGAAGTTTTAGAAGCTATACTAATGCATCACATTTTATAAGTTGTAGCAATTTCTTCATGAGGCCACTGTGCTTGCAGTTGTAGATGCTCTTGTCCAATTCCTTTTATTTTTTATCTATTTGTTTACTTCTCCCAATTTTGTTAGGAATTGGTGAGTGCTGGAGGGAAAACGGTCTGGGGAGACCCATCTGAAGTTGAGAAGGTGATAGGCGGGGCCACATTTGATGTGGTGCTAGATAACAATGGCAAGGATTTGGATGCTGTCAAGTATGTTAACGTCTTGTGCTTTTGTGTCTGAAATGTTAGGAAATCTGATAACTTTTAACATTTTTCATTCAGTAACCTCCTCTTTGTTATTTAAGCCCAGCATTCTTACTATTGTACTGTTAAAATCTGATAACTCTCAAAAAGGTTTGCACCCTGTATCAGCCCAATCAGGTGTCTTTACATGCAACCAACAGGTTATGGTAATCAACCTGCACCAAACAAGAGATAATCTATACTGGTAATTAATTCCTGGTAACATGACACGCCAAGACAATCCTTTCTTCCTGATCAAATTGTGGTGATATAATTGAAAGTGCTTTGAATATGACAGGCCGGTGGCAGATTGGGCTAAATCTGCTAATGTCAGTCAATTTCTCTTTATCAGCAGTGCCGGAATCTACAAAACCAGTGACGAAGTTCCTCATGTTGAAGGGGTACTTATCTCATTAAAATAGTTTTACAATGTTTTTGTGAATCTTAAAAAATAGTTCTTCAGATTCATTGAAATGGTTATAATAAAGTATTATACCTATCAGTCAGCAATTAGTAGTTTTTTCATGTTAGAATTCCTTAAAAAGTTAATTAGTATGTCAACTCTGTGTTGATAAAATTGTTCGTGACTATCATGTATTAGGATCCTGTTAAAGAAGATGCAGGTCATGTTGCAGTAGAGAAGTACATAGCAAGCCTCTCTTTTCCAAGTTGGGCCACATTCCGGCCACAATATATGACTGGATCTGGAAACAACAAGGATTGTGAGGAGTGGTTTTTTGACAGTATGATTCTTTCTTGATTCATTGATATCATAAAATCAAGCCGATTTATTTATTAACCATAGTAATGGGTTCAACCATTTAAATGGACTCCGAAGCTTTTGTTTGATAAGGTGTCGGATCATTCTAATCAGACAACAAAACCCAAAATGGTTATGTCATACAAACATGAATAATGTGCATTTCTGTATAAAATGTGATTCCAGAATTATTGGACTCAGGTGCAGGTCCTGAACAAAAATCAAATTGCCTATGATTACCAAATGGTTATGCAAGTTGATGTAGAAACTTGATATGCAAAGCAACAGATTTTTTTTCTACCCTTGGAACTAATTTCTACAATTCCACCAGTTTTATGATAGGTGTAATTGTTGTGGCCTGACAATAAGTAATAATTAGGATCATTCCCAATTATAATAATTGACAATAACAAATAAAAATAAATATTATTTTTCTAAAGAAGTACAGATTGCTTTATGTATCTTTTTGAAATGTTTCCCTTATATATTGGAGTGGATATGGAAACTGGAAGTGGGTCCAGCTACTTTGTTCTTAAAATTCGTATTGAAACTTAATGTGTATCTGACATGAATTTCGAATGTAATGCATGCTTACAGTACTAAAAGACCAATGCATTTTGGCCTTTAGATTTACATTAGATCCTGATGTGCACTGGTCCTTGTGACTTTTAGAAACTTGAACTATCATATTTGGTTAAAGACGTCAAGTACATGTCCCAGCCTTTCATCTCTTTTGAATATAGAAATCATTTTCTTCATTGCAATTGTTCGAATTTTAGGAATTGTCAGAAATCGGCCTGTACCTATCCCGGGTTCAGGAATGCAACTCACAAGCATCTCACATGTGAGGGACTTATCAAGCATGTTGACACTTGCGGTAGAAAAACCAGATGCTGCAAATGGTAAAATTTTTAACTGTGTGTGCGACCGTGCGGTGACTTTCAATGGGCTCGCTAAGCTTTGTGCACAAGCTGCGGGTTCCGAGCTTAAGATTGTGTATTATGATCCAAAGGAGGCTGGAGTTGATGCAAAAAAGGCCTTCCCTTTCCGCAATATGGTAAATTATTATATTACCTTTTTATTGTTACTGCCCCTTCAAACTTCTTTGATCTTCCCTCTTTACCATGGTACCGAGTTCTTACGTAAATTGCGTCCTAGTATAACCACTGCAGAAATCACATTTCCCCACCCAAGACTAAAATGGGCACTTTGGTGCTGTGTGTGTTTGCATTTTGGATTGGGTCAGTTGACATTTTAGAACTTCACACTGAAATTTTAACTTTGCAAGGGAGAACTTTTGGGTATGTTATACGTGTTGAGAATTTTGGATGTACTCCTAAAATTTTTCAGGCAATCAAATTGACCAATAATATTTGAAATGCCTCTCCTCATATTCTTTCCTTGCAGCACTTCTATGCTGAACCCAGAGCTGCAAAAGAAATATTAGGATGGAAGAGTACCACCAACCTTCCAGAAGATCTAAAAGAGCGTTTTGCGGAGTATGTTAGCATCGGCAGAGACAAGAAGGAGATTAAGTTTGAAGTGGATGACAAGATACTAAACTCTCTCGAGGTTCCTGCTAGTGTTGCAAGAGCTCTAATTTAAATGTAATACAAGAGCTATTGAGATCGTTTTATAATTTTCTTTGATGATTTTTTTCTAGCTGTCTTTCTCCTAAGGAGGCATCTAGTAATTAAACTAGAATAAGAAAGTCAGCATGTTGTGTACAAAAATAAGGGTTTTTTATTATAATATAAAGCTATTGAGATTTTTTTTTTTTTGTCCCCTGGTTTACGTTCAGACCTGATTGTTCCAAACTATCAAACCAACACGATGATACTAATCTGCCAGCATAGCACCTAGTTTGAGTCTTCAATGCTTGAAAATTTTATAAAATTTAGAGGCTCGTGTGAGACTTCTGATTCATATATCAAATTCATGTGGGTGTTGCTTGTTTCACAACAGAGCTGGTAAGGCACTAATTAAAGCATAACCAAAACACTGAGAAACTGCCCTTTTTGACCGTTTCCCTTTTTTTCAAAACGAAAATTTTTGGACACTTTAAATGTCAGCCTATAAAAAGCTTTGAGAAACAAGCATCTGACATACGCAAACAAGCACCAAAAAGTTATCCTTATCTTTTCTTCTATCCCATGAGGACAATATTTTAAACATCACCAAAAAGACAGCACCACAGTAGTAAAGCATGATCTATGGAAGGTTATACTATATTATAGAAACTCCAAACAGAGGTTACTAAACAAAACAAAATCAGTTGTTTTTGTTCCCTGTGCCATCAATACAGTAGCGCTGGGAGAAGTCCTTCTCCAAAGCCTCCTTCATCCATGGGTAGCGGCACAGCTTAATGGCCTCAGGCACTGTCAGCCAGGCTCTCTGTCTAGTGCTCTTCTCTGGCCATGCCTCCAACTCCTCGTTCACCCGCATGGCAAACACTGAAGCCTTACATAGCCCCTCAGGACAGAACTCATCTTGATTGCTCTTGCTCTTGAAATAGTAGAACCCTAGAAAATCCTTTTATCGAGAGGGAAAAAAAGAAAAAAGAAAAAGAGGAGCCTTGACAAATCAGACATAGTTCAGACAACCAGTTGGAAGAAGTTAAAAATAAAGATGTATTTATTATTATGATTGATTCCGTCCAACTGGTTAGCCAACCAATTGGAAGAAGTTGAATTAATAAAAGTGGAAGAAGTTAAATCTCCCTACATGGATGACAATTTGAGATGAAATGCCAGAAACAGGTAATATTTCCTAGTTGGCAAGTGCAGGACAGTATTTCACCAAGGAGTTCAAAAGTATTGGAATTATCAGAGAAAATAGCAACAGTTCTTGGCTTCATTCTAAATTCACTCTTGTTGGATCAGGAATAAGAAATCAGAACCTAGAGCCAAAAAGAGTGAGATGAGATGAAGAATTTACTTGGGTAATCTAATAAATATGCCGCGTCTCACAATCAAACAACACTAATATGAGCAATACTAGGAAAAGTTCAGGCCAATATTAGCGAATAATATAGCTCACCTGGAAACAATAATACATACCTCCAAATCTCCACGCACACCAGCTTCTTCAATAGCTTCTCTTTTAGCGGCCTCTTCAACCGTCTCATCATTTTCCCATCCACCCTATATGCATAGAGATTATAAAAAAGGAACTATCAAAAACTTCAAATTATTGAATAGACTGCCCTGATTAATGAATTAAAGTCCTCATAAGCACTCCTATCCTTACTGGCATAACCATAATATCTCTCCTACCTAGTTCCTTCCAGGGGATGAATAAGTGAGAAAGAATGGTAGTTTCATATATATATACAGAAGAAAGAGTTCTCTTATAAAAGGGGCTCGTGAAAAATTACATCATCAGCCCTTTATCTACCTTAAGATTCAAACACGAAACAATATTCCCCATGGTACTTGTTTTCAAGGTACTTGAAAGGATAACAGCAATTATTATATGAGTTAAATAAATGAAAAAAGCAAATATTACCTTGGGAAATAAGAGGCCAGGCCCGCTTTGAGAGCTTATCATGAGAACCTCCACAACCTTTTGATTCTCATCAGAACTTTTATATCTAAATGGTATACACCTGAACAAGTACAGATATCTTATTTCAGAAAAATTTTCATAACATGAAAAGAAAATGCATGTAACATATGATAAGTGCTCTCAAATTTAGAAATGCGAGAAACAATAATGAGGATCTTAGGTTCTCAGACCCGAGGGCAGAATGAGGGAGGAGGGGCTGGGGCTGGGGCTTGGAATAATTAGGAGGAAAATATATGAGAAAAGAAAATGTTACAACTAAGCAAGTTACAATTTCTTTCTTTTCAGAAATAGCCAGTGTCAAAGACAACTGCAACAAATACAAGTAGCGCCTGGTGTACTGAGAGACAGCAAGTAGTAATACTCTAATAAAAAAAAAAACAATTATCCTTAGAATCCTCTAATATTAAAAAAAAAAAAAAAAAAAAAAACAATGATCCTCAGATGAGATGTAAGAATTCCAAGCTTCGTTCGGAACTAGACAAAAATTAGAAATGTATTTCAACGAGGAATGCATAGTCACATGCAAATGGAGTTATAGTATAATCAGAAAAATGGGGAAGTGAGAATATTCAACTCTATGAATGTGGCCAAATCAGAAACAAACAAAAGCACACCAATTTTCAAATAGGCTAAGCATCAACAAAGTTATTAGTAAAATCCAGATAGCATGCAAGAACTATGAAATTCAAACATGACAATTTTTTACATTTTGCTACCCTCATTTCAGTTGATTTAGCTATCATGCATAGGACAATTAATCGTTATAGTTAAACCCAAAAAGTTAAACAAAACATGATCTTTTAGATCTAAACCCAATAGCTTCTTGGTACACCTAACCAACAAATCAGTAGTGTTCAAAAAATGTAATATAGAATTATCAGTTTATAATTATCAAAAGATTTGGTCAAAGCATCAATTTCATATCTCACTTCAACCAAAACCAAAAACAAAAGACAATAGAAGACCTAGTTTAGATAAGATGATTAGGTTATATCAAATTAAGAAAAAGTACAAACACAAAGTACAAACAACTCCATTGGCCCTAATTGAAAGCGACAGCCACCAAAATGGAATTCCAATCAGAGAATTTGCTAACCTACACAAAATCATGTACCATAGTTTATCCTTTTCACATAAAAATCAAAGGATAAGTGCAAGTTTCAGGATTACAATTGACAATAACAGTTTGTGGGTCCCAGGTAAGAAAACGAAATTTAGTAACCCTTTTACAGAAAGCAACAGCTTTTCATAAAATGTTTGACATAAATATCAGAACCCAAAATTTCCCTGGACCAGCATAGGAAAATATCAAAGCCCCACAACAAAATCACCAAATTGGCTGATCATAATAACAAAAATATTTCAGCTAGGCATTTTATCAAACAGGTGACAAGTGAAAAGGAGGAAGAGAGAGAGAGAGAGAGAACCCAGCAAGGAGACGACAACCCCCTTCGTAACGCTGCTGATGACGACCCGTGCGGGCTACCAGATCACACATTGTAATTGCACTCTATCCCTTCCCAATTCCACTCTTATAACTCCAATTCGCCTCCAATTCTCTATCGGGAATAGAGCCCCATTCTCGTTTTCTCGAGCTGGAGCAGCCAATGCGGCGGCTTGGGATGGATGGCGATTTGGGCGGAGAGAGATTTGAATGTAATTATTGAAACTAGAAAAATAAATTAATAATTTTAAAAAAAAATTGGGTCTTCTGGGGTAAAAGGGAAATCGAAATTGGGTCCCTACTCCTATATAAAAAGTCAAAAACTACAATGGAAATGTGTCAATTTTTGAAAGTTTAGGGGTACAACTGTAAGAGTACATGTAGGAAACCAAATACTCTGTTCCAACTCCCTGATGGGTTTCATGTAACAAGCCTCTTATTTATGGGCCCCACAAGACCAATCAAACGACCAGATTTGTGGGCTCTGAAGACTGAGGCCCTGATATCGGTGACTTGTTACAGGGTATACAGTTGCAAGAGCAATCCGAACACAGTATTTAGATGGAAGATGGTTGGTATTTGGTGGTGTTTTATTGCTGCCAGGAATTTTCGGAATCGTCTTGACTGGTTCTGTCATATGGAACACAGCTTTTGAGTCTTTGACCAACTTGTATCAGATTCAGGCCTCTCATGTGATGAGATTTTTACTGGTTCATTGTCAGTGGAAGAGAGGTTGATTTCTTTTTTTTTTTTGAGGAACAATTTAATTATTTAATATCATCTACGGCATCTCGGTTTGTACAGAATAAATAAATAACCTACAATCGGAAATTTGTATTTTAATAAACATCCTTCTTCAATTTGCGTAAATAGGTATCATCGTCATGACAATATTGTCAACTATGGTACATTCTCTTCTTTTCTTCCCTCGTTACCACCTCTTCATGGGAAATCCCCTCTCTGAGTATGAGTTAACTATAATTCATTACAAAAAAAAAAAAAAAAAAAAAAAATATTTTACTTGGATTTATAGTTAAGAAAGGAAAAGATATTTTGACCACAGTAACTGAAAGCGCAATAGTTTTAAAATTGCGGTTATAAACAACAATTAAAACTGGAAATGATAATATTTGTAGGAATATTTATTAATTTGCAATAAGGTGCATAACAACATTACTCTAAACTAACTTAAAAATTGGTTTTCTATCAAAAAAAATAAAAACTTAAATAATGGTCCTCTCCATGATTATTGGAATTTTTTTGAGATTTTGAGAGAGCTTTGTCAGAATTTAAGAATTGGAAGAGGACCAATAACTATAACTAGAAAGGTACGTTGGTTTGGTCCCCAAGCCCCCTTTATTAAATCGGATAATTTCTGATGCGAAATTTTAATTTTAAAGTTTTTGTACGATCATTATTTGAAAAATGTAGCAATTCACGGCTATTCATCATTTCATCTCACTATTAAAAACAATTTGGGCCAATTCTTATTTTCGTGATTTCCGTCATTGGAGAACAAAAATTAGTCAATTTTATATGACGGGTAGCTTTTTAGCAATCTTCAATTTTTTTTTCCTCCGTTTCTCCAAAGTAGAAAAAAAAAATTTTAAAAAAAGTAAGTGGTGAAGTTTGTATTGTCTTCTCTCAAAATGAAAATTAGGAAGCCAATCCAAATTACGGAATGTGTCATGCCAATGCACTTGTTAAACTCGGACATTGTATTTTTATGAGTACACATGTTCTCCCGAAACCAAATCTGGTGCCGCGCGGCAAGGATGCCGCACTCGATCTGCACCGTTGGATGGATGATGGATGGCCCGTGCAAAACCTCAGATTGATAGGCCCGAAAAAAATGAACCGCTCGGATCAAATCGAACGGCTCGGATGGGTGCGCGACAAGGGTGTCGCGCGGCACCAGAATCGGATTCATGTTCTCCCTGCCGCCACATGACGGTCAATACACACCGTCTCTCAGTCTGATGTGCCACATGGAGAAGGCATGAAATGCCGTCCAATTTGCATGTTATATTATCCATTCAAAAAAAAAAAAAAAAACTATATAAAATTATGTATGATTCGTGATGGATAAAAAGGGGTATTACAATAACTTCTAGGCAAGACTCTAATTTTGAGAGCATATTTATCCCAATAGTAAGTTGATGAATATTGATTATAAATATTGATTTTCAACATAATTTGTCAGATTGTAAAGTATTTGTTAATGTAGCATTAAACCAGTTCTTGGTCTAGTGGCAAAGAGCAATAGATTTTGAGAGAAAATTCGCAGATTCGAAACATGGTTTGGAGATTTTTCATAATTATTTAATTTAAAAATAAGTTAGGAGGCTTGACGTCTAATTTATCTGGAGAAAAAATTTGTTAATGTAGCAAGTTGCTTATAATTGATTTAACTGAAATTACCACAGCAACATTTGTAATTGATTATTTTTATTAATTAGAAAGTATATAAAAACAAAAAATGTATTAAAAAATTAATAAACCTGACAAACTAGATTTTGGAAATAACTGCAGAATATGACGATGCCTGATATTTTATGAGAGAGATATTGAACTAGTAGATGTTGCATTAGTAAAGCAGAATAGCAGATACTCTATCAGGAATTTTTCAAATTAGCTTGAATGCAAAGATATCTTCTCGCCTTCTACGTAGCGCGGTATCTTCGAATGAAATTTCTAGCGAGACACAAGTAGTGATATAGTGATTGCAGAACTTTTATGCCGGTTGACGTTGAGGCAACAAAACGACGCACGCCTATATAATAAAAACATATTTACTATGTAGACATTATCACAATTTGTATATGCATATCGGTGTCGTTTGGGATGGTTAGGAATAGGGTAGGAATAACATAAATTTAGAAAAAAATACTATTCACAGGAATTGGAGGAATTGGCTATCCGGGAATTAGAAACGTTGTTTGGATGGTGAGTTTAGGAATAACGTTGGGAAGTGTGAAAAAGTAGAGAGAAAAGTGTTGTTAGGAAGAGTGTTATTGAAAATTGTGTTAGGAATGGAATTGGCTATTCCAAAACCGTTTGGATGAAAAATTTAGGAATTAGCTATTCATGAATTGGCTATTCCTAAGAATTGGCCTATTCCACTCATCCCAAATGAGCCCATTCATATTACTTTCCTCATTTGTCCTTATGTGAACATCTATATCTAAATATTAATAAATTAAGTAGGAAAAATATATGACCTAAAAAAACAACAGTCTACTTTGCTTTAAAAATTAAAATATATATAGAAGAGAAATTTTATTTTCATTATTTTTCTTATTAGTTGGTTTAGTTAGATCAAGACATTAAGTATTTATCAAGTTATATATGGTAAACCAGGGTGGTTTGTAAGAAACTGATAACATTTGATATTTGATTATTGGACAAAGAACAAAATGTATATTTGATTATTTTAGATTAACTGTAATAAATTTATTCCGTCATTTGACTTTTATTTTTTTTTTTCGAAATTACTTTATGCGATAAGTCAGACCAACAATGAGGCAATCAGCGTGTTCTTTTGTCACCTTCAATCGCTTCATCCCCTCCGATCCTTTTTTGCTACTCGAGCCTACTCCCTTCTTAATTATATGTCCGCCTATTCTCTTCTTTGCTCCCGCTATTTGAATTCAGATCCCGTGTCGCGCGGCACAGCGTGTAGTGCGGGCTGTGGACCGTCTGATCTGAATCGGATGGATATGGAAGTTCCGTGCAAGTAACTAAATTGATAGGCTAGAAAAAATGAACCGCTCGATCAAAATCGAACGGCTCGGATCCGCGCTACATACTGTGCCACGCGACACAAAATCCGGGTCCCCGCTATTTTCTATCCCTTTCCTTCTCTCCCTTCTCTCCACTTGATTCTCAAACTCGAAGTCTTTCTCCTACTTCTTTACATTTCCTCGTCTTTCTTGCCCTCTTCTTTCTCTTCCATATTTCGTTAATTTATATAAGGGTTAATTAGATTTATGCCACTGTGAAAAATTAAAATTAGTAAAATGTCATCACTAAATGACAATTTATTTTATACCACTACAAAACAATAAAAATTAGTTTTATGCCATTGACCTATTGATATGACAATTTTATCCTTTTAAATATGCCACTACAAAAATTTTAAATTAGAAAAATACCATCACTAAATAAAAAATTAGTTTCTTGGCACTATAAATCAATAAAAATGAGTTTTATGCCATTATATAAATATAAAAATTAGTTTTATGCCACTTGTGCATTAAAAAAGTTGCATGAAATAATTTTTTATTATTTTTTTAGTGGCATATCTTAAATTAGTCATCTAACAATATATATATTCATATACTATGGTTTATAAATTTTTTTTTATCGAATAAAATTTGATAACAAAATAAAAAAAAATGTGCGTTGATCATACTATTCACAATAGATAGCAGAATTACAACTTTACATATATATGCTTTGAAGAACAAAATCTGATTTTAAATTCGGTCAGTTTTTATCGATATTTATTTCCATAATTAGTCTGATTTTCAATTATTTCTTCTTTCTAATTTATTTCCTTTTTGGTACAACGTAAGGAGGATAGTTTAGGAATATTTCAAAATAGTGATAGATTTGAGAGTGACATATTAATAATTTACTATATTTTTTTGAGAAAATAATGGCATAAAACTTATTTTAACAATTTTATATGGCAAAATCTCTAATTATCAATTTAACAATGACTTTTCTCTAATTAACAAGTTTTACCAGTGGCATAAATCTAATTTTTTCCTTTATATAATTATAGATTAAACGATATTAATGAGTTATTTTCAAAATATAATGTATTAACTATAAACTGAATATTATACGACATTAATGAGTTACTCCATTAATTTTATAAGTTACTCCCTTGATGTATCTAACTGAATATTTTAACAACATTACTTAGTTACTTTCTTAATTTAATTAGTCACCCCTTTAATGTATCTAATTAAACATTGGACGACAATAATTACATTATATAATTCTGTGCAGAAGGAAAATCGAAAGTATAGTTCGAAACTGATGGAGAAGGGTTTGGTGAGAGAGTAGAGAGAGGTCAGGGCTTTTGGTTGCGTCACTTGCGTGATTGCTGAGGGAATTGAGGCAGACGTGAGATATCTTTTGTGAGGGAGGTTCCGCTGTCTCTAATTTGAAATGCCACAAGTTGCCACATATTATCAGCCGTTAGATTATCTTGAACGAGGGGTTGTGATTGGAGTTATTTATCTCCAACTTGCTATTAAAAAACTGTCATTTAAATGCTCATATGCTTCGATTATTGTCTCGAAAGACTCGCAATCATCAAAGAAAGGAATAAAATAATATTGTCTCTCCCAACTAGTATGTGCAATGCTGCAATTTGAAAAACTTACTCTGCTCAACTAATGCAATCTTATCATATAACTCGAAACTAATAAAGCAGATCATCTCCTTCTCTTAAGAAAAAATAGTCATTTTTTATTGGTAATTATTTCTCTGAGTTATCACGAGGACATAAAACATAACTTTCAGTATATATAAGAGTTCATCTTATCATCTTCACAATGAGTAAACGAAGTCAATATTAGTAAATAATTAATTTATTATTTTACCACTCCGGTCAATTTTCAATCATAGAATCACAAAAATAAAAAAGAATAAAGATATTATAATAGAATGATGCACCGTTCCTCTTTAAAAATTTAGTTTTTATTCTTCGACTCTGTTTCTGCGTGAAATTTTTTTTTTTGGCTTTTTTCTTCAATAGCACATGAATCTTGGACTTTTTTTCTATGTGTTCATTGCTGGCTATAATTGGATCTTTTTCAATTAGAGTAAAGACAATTTTTTTATTCGCGTGATGTTGGAAAAGCTTTTTGTTAAGGTCCTCAATTTTAATTGAGACATTTTTTTTTTTTGGATATATACCGTTTAAATCTATCTTCATGCTTTTAGTCTCCGCTATTTTTTTTTGGTTGGTTAGACTTAGAGTTAGCATTGTACTCTGGAATTTCCTCATGACTCGTACTCATACTTCATTTTCGTCAAGTTATTATATATGGAGATGAGGTGATTGCAGCAGCGTTGAGGAAGAAGTTTTCACTTTTAAATTGCTTATAAGTAGTTGGGAGAGATAATATTATTTTATTCCTTCCTTGTTACTTTCCCGATTCCAATAAAGTAGGTGACCTGGAATCCAGATCCTGTGTCGCGCGGCACGCGTACAGCGCGGGCTGTGGGCCGTCTGATCTGAATCTGATGGCTATGGGGGCCCCGTGAATAATACCAGATTGATAGGCCCGAAAAAAATGAACCGCCCGATCAAAATCGAACGGCTCGTGGAGATGCGCTCCACGCGTGCCGCGCGACACAGGAACGGGGTCCGGTGACCTGGGAGCATTTAAGTTGAGTTTTTAAAAGCAAGTTAGAGATAAATTTGATTCAATCACAACCCTTCATCCAAGCAAATCTAACGGTTGATAAAGTGTGGCATCTTGTGGCATTTCAAATCCGAGACAGCGGAACCTTTCTCATCTTTTTTAATTGAAAAAAACACAGTTATGGACTTATGGTCGAAATAAAAAAAAAAAAAACAATAAACAGATATACATGGGCCCTCATCATCTTCCAATCCAAGGTCTACATAGCCCAATTATCTGGGCTCTTGTAGGCAGGTAAAGTGCAGCGATTGTACAAATGGTTTTTAGATATAATAATGTATTTGTATTTTTATATAAATAGTTTATATGTATTCGTATTCAATATCTGCTGAGATGGATAATTAATAGCTCTTTAAAAATTATTATTTAAATGGTTTAAATTCGAAATATACAAAGGAAACGAACTGAATGGTTATTTATATAATATTTTATGTATTTGTAAACATTGATATAAATAGTCTCTTAATTCATAATAAAAATAAAAAAATTTACAAAGTACAATTAGACAAGGACTCCAGGCCAGCATATTTTGATGACATAACAACCTACAATTTCTATGCGGCGCCCCAGCGAGGATATCCGAGTCTTTTGTTAAAGAAATTAAGAACTTTTAATGTGTATTCGTTAGCGAATACGTTCATAAAGAATTTTTTTTTAGATACGCATATATTTTTAAAGAAGTTATCGGACTAAAATCGAACAAGAGACTTTAGGCCCTGATCAGAATGGTAATTTTTTAACATGGGATTTTATTTTGTTTCATTTCATTAGAAAATTTTTTATCAAAATAAATAGATTTTACGTCATTTGATCGAAATTTCTATGTTATTTGACCCAACGAAATCTTGAGATTGAATTGAAATGAAATCCCGCTTAAAAATCATTTTGATCAATGCCTTAAAAAACTTTTATTATCTATTCGCTAGCGTTACACATTTCAATTAGAAAATGATTTTTGTGCTATTAAACTAGGGGCACATTTTCAACGATTATGATTGCGGCCGTCCAATTTTGTATTATTGAAATCGGTCAATCTGATCTGGCACCATTAACTAAAAAGGTAATTGAAGTTGTCATCTAATCCGAATCACTCCAATTGAATTATTATTATTATTTTTTTTTTGGGAAAAACCTCCTCGTGGGAATTGAATTAAGTAGATGACTATTGCACAGCGCTTGGATGACTCATGGCAGCCTGTTGGATTAAGCAATCCTACTTACCAGATAGGGATGGGGGTTCTCTGTGATCGGTACGATGTATAAAATAGTTTTGTGTTGCTATGAACTGTTGAGCGTTATGAGTACTTCTATCTAGTATGATTTCTATGGGCTTCCGAGACTTGTAGTGGTACAATCAGTGACGGAGCCAGAAAATTTTATAATGGGGTTCACTAATCTTTAGAGCTAGCAACACAAGTCGAGGTCGAACGAGCTGACCATGACCAAGGCTTGATTTGAAATAATTCAAATGTTGTCAAATCGATTTTAATTGAACATGAGCCGTAATCGAGCCTATACACCATCAATTTTTTTTTATATTTCATACTTTTTTAAGCAAGAAAAGTACAAACTAATTAATATTTATTATCTTCTCAATTTTTTTACATAAAACTAATTTTTATAATGATATTTAAAAAAACTAGAATTTATATCTAAAAAAATAAATATATTATATATCAAATTGGGTATCGAATGTTATAAATAAGATAATAAAATTACATATCTAGTTATGTCGAGTAAAACTCGAGTGAGTCAGATTAATCACGAGCCAAAATCGAGTAAGTTAATTTGGAACAAAAGTTGAATCGATCTCAAGCAAGTCACGAGTATGATTTTTTTTCCACCTCTAATAATTTTTCCAAAAAAAAAACTCACAAACAATTCATCAAAAAAATATGTATGGGTTCAACAATAGAAAATAACATAAATATTTATGGGGTTCAAATAAAATATACATATCATAAATTTGTATTTTATAACTATCAATATTCATCTTTGATAACATTATTTTAAAAGATAAGGGTGACATTGACACCCCTATGTTGAAATTCCGTCCCTGGGTACAATTAGAATGTTATTCATTTATATTAGAACAACTGCGGCAGATAATTACTAATAGAGTAATTACCACAGAAGATCGACCTCTTTAATTGATTAGGCCGCCGATTTTCATTTTCTCACGCATTATTGTTTTCATGCTTTCAGCTCTTTGAAACTGGAGGATTCCAGTAGTTTGGCAGGCCTTGAATCATTACGTAAAATCCTTTCCTATGAACAAATATCAAACTCGTGCACCTATCCATTTATGTAAATTCTCTGTGCAGAATAAAAATATGTATTGACAACTCTATTGTGTTTAAAGATTAGAGCATGAATGATGTGCTGCTGAGTGAATCCTTTATAAATATTTTTCAATAAGTGCAACAAAACTTGTAGAAATTTGAATTTTGTATTATTTATCTATGGCTTATAGATTAAACTACTAGTCATCAACACACTGGCATATCAAATTTGTAGGCATAAATATCGTGTTGTCAGTTTATACGTATATATTGGTTTCTTGCACAAGCCTATAAATTATTTAATTAGTAATTTGTTACAAGTCAACTTAAAATTTGATGTGATTAAAGAAAAAAATTTGGAGGTGAAATAAGATAAATAATTATTTGTTTTTTCCTTAGTCTTAACTGCATACTAAATTTTGCACTAAACGTTGAAAATTCTTTTTCTTAATATACGCATTTCAAAGGTAGGAGCGAAAAAAATAATGAAATATTTAACAAGATGAGATGATCCAAATAAGAGCTTTATTCCACAATTACGTATAAAAAAAAATGTGACGCATCATAAAATTTTTGCACCTAATTACATTTTAGATGAACATTCCTGGCACATATTCAACGATCAGAATATAAATTACTTCAAAAATTTTAAATTCCCTTCATACAATTGAAGATACAAATTGTGCATTCTAGTATGATTTTTTTTTTCCCTTCCTGTGCATCTAAAATTGGATCATAATTTTTTTTTTTCAAACTACAAGATTATTTTATTCTACAAGTTACCGCCTAAATTAATTCTAATAAAATTGACTGGGTGCATGCCATAATTTTTTTATCCTCCCATCCGGTTGTTTGATTAGATAAACTTCAAATCAGAGAACAGGAGAGATCCAGTTTTAATGAACTGGAGAGGAGAGATCTCTGAAAAGGTCCAATACTCGAATCCAAACAAATCAAATTAGTCATTCAGGGCTTGCTTTCTTCCCTCTCTCACTTAATACTTTAGTAGTAAGTAGTAACACTAATACCCCAGTGCCACTGTCGGTTAGTCAAAAAACATAATTTGTACACACTCCAGCGTGAGGAGAAAAGAGAACTGTAGGAGAGGAGAGAACCTTCAAAAAAAAAAAAAAAAAGAGGAGAGGAGAGAAACATGAGCTCCGAAGGAAAGGTGGTTTGCGTAACTGGAGCGAACGGTTTCATCGCCACGTGGCTCGTCAAGGTGCTCCTTCAGCGGGGATACACTGTCCGTGCCTCCGTACGCGACCCCTGTACGTATTCATGCCTTTATATAGCTTTTCTTTATATTAGTTTCTTAATTTGTTGTTATTATCTTTCAAATTCTGTCGATTGTTACAACTCTGTCTAGTGTCTGCAATTTTTACACGGTTGACCTGTTTGCCGGTGGTTTTTTGTTTTCCTTCTCTTAATTTGAGTCTTCAGTTCGATCAAACTTTTTTTAAAGATAAATAGATCAAGTCTCATACTTATTTCGAAATTAAATATCACAAATTACTTCCAAGTTCGAACTTGCTACCTTCAGACTCCACTAAAAATACAGCTCTCTGGTTCTTTTAGTTCGATCAAACTAAATTTTTTTTTTTTTTCAAAATTACAAAATAAAAATTGTTTACTTAATTCGCATTGTCAAAGCCAACCTTAATAAAAAAAATACACTCTTAACTTTTATTAAAATTTTACTGAAAATACTCCGTACTTTAGGAGCTGAGTGCTTTCTCCGGCCAATCACCATCAATTGATTGACATCTTATCTCTTGGAAAAATTACAAGATTTCCACATCAGTGTGAATCCCATGTGGCACGCAATTAATTTGAAAACATACGACCAATTCCTTTCACTCAGGAATTTTTGTCTGTACATGCCTTTTCTTTTCATTCCCTTTTGATCAACATAAGGTCTTTATTTATTTCTTCTGTGGTGAAAACTGAAAAATTGTCCGTGTTAATAAATTTTTAAACCATGATTTGGCATATCTTGAACACATTAAGGTAATCCGAAGAAAACTGATCACTTGCGTAACTTGGATGGAGCCGAGGAGAGGTTGCATCTGTTCAAAGCTGACTTACTAGAAGAAGGATCCTTTGATGAAATTGTGGATGGTTGTGATTGTGTTTTCCACACTGCATCACCTTTTGTCAACGACTCTGATCCTGTCGATCCACAGGTTGGCATCATTTGTGCACGTCACTTAAAGTAAAAATTTATAGTGGTTGATTATTTAGAACAAAACCATTTTGTGATAAGAAATTAGTTGAAATTAATGTTACAATTAGTGGTCCCCACTTCCCTCTCTACTTTTAGATATATTTATCTGATTATAGTTACGCCATATTATGCAACCAATAAGTAGAACTTCAGTAATTGTTCTAGCCAAGTTTCTGTAATGAAAAGATCAAGTACAATTTTACATCGAAGTACTTTCCAACTTTTAACTAAAATTTGTATTATAAAAAAGAGGCGATTTTGTTGTTTGCATTTATAGGCTGAATTAATAGATCCAGCAGTCAAGGGTACACTGAATGTTTTGGCATCATGCAAAAAGAGTTCTTTTGTTGGAAAGGTTATCATAACCTCTTCGTTAGCAGCTGTGGTGGTTGATGGTAAACCAAAACCTCCTAATTTTACATATGATGAGACTTTCTTTTCGGATCCACAGTTTTGCGAGCAAATAAAGGTACTCATTAAAATTTTATTTGTTATTTTATTTTTTGAATATTATTTGGGTATGCCATCTGTTCAAATCCTCTTTGCGTGAAGCATGAGTTACCGCAATAGCCTGCTTAACCAAAAATGAGGTCAATCCAGTTACTAAAGGGAACTCTGGAATGTAAAGGACTACAGGTACCAGTATGAGAGAAAGCTTTGGATTAACTACCAGTATGCAAAAGCGTTGTTTTAACAAGTCGATATTTTTAGATGTGGTATGTGCTTTCAAAGACCTTGGCAGAGCAGGCCGCTTGGAAATTTTCAAAGGAAAATGACATCAACATCATTACGATTAACCCAGCAATGGTCATAGGCCCCCTCTTGCAGCCAACACTTAACACTAGCTCTGCAGCAATCCTGAAATTAATTGATGGTATGTAAATGTAATTCATTTATCCAACATGACTTATGGAATGCTCCATATCATCTTGTTGACCCAATTGATTTCAATGATTGGATTTGATCATGTGAATATGAATAATTTACTTCCAAATATTATCAAGCTTGCCACTGTGACAAACATATAAATTGTTATTTGTAAAATTGATCATGTTCTTTTAATACTCAGGAAGAATAAAGCTAAACAGTCATGTTTAATAGTAATTAGTAGTGAACAAGATGCATGTTTGTCGTGGGCATGTAGATACACTACAAGATATCCTTACTAGAAAGGAATTTGTCATTGTGTCCTGTTTGCCATTCTGAAGTCGAAGCTAGAAATGGCTTTTTGATCGGCTCTAATTTCTTTTTGTAGGCACACCTGCATTCCCCAATGTGACCATTGGCTGGGTAGATGTCAGAGATGTCGTGATGGCACATGTCCTAGCCTTTGAATCTCCTTCAGCTAATGGCAGATACTGTTTAAACGAAGAAGTTGCACATTTTTCAGACATCGTGAAAATAATTCGTGAAATGTATCCTCATCTGAAACTCGCTGATAAGTAAGTGCTTCCCATTCAATCCTGTAGCCCACTGGTATGTACTGATGACAATGGTCCCGTAAGATTCTGTTAAGCAACTGAATAACAAGAGCACAGAAAAAAAAATTCAAATTAATGAATTTGTGAGAATCATGCGTAACTAAATTGTGTAAGAAAATACCTTTCATGTTGAGACGTTGGTCTGAAACCAGTTAGGGGGATTTTGTTGGGTACTAAGAATAGAGTTTCAATCATTGTTATTTGCTGTTCAACCATTAGAAATTGTCATTGGTATGAATAGGTGCTTAATAGAAAAAAATGGTTGTTTTAATTATTGTAGGTGTGCAGATGATAAGCCATTCCCTCCATATTATCAAGTTTCAAAGGAGAAAGCCAAGGCTCTTGGTGTAGAATTCAGACCCTTGAAAACAAGTATAAAAGACACAATAGAAAGCTTGAGGGAAAAAGGCTTTGTTACGTTTTAGCTCATTCAGTCAGAGACTCAGAGGTCCGTGTTTCAGGAAATGATATTAAAGAGAATTTACGTGTATGCGCTACTGCCAATGATTTATTTGGATGTGCCATGAATAAGTATGTTCATGAATAAGGTTTGATTAAGGTGTGTTGAAAAATAGCTTGTTCATGAATTGAGGTATGTTGTTTGGATTGTTAATTTGGAATAAAGTGAAAGAAAAAAATAATGATTTGTTGTTTAATTTTCTTTCAACTAGTTACGGCGCAAACAAAGATCAGTGGAGCACATGATAATAAGAGCTCAAAAATTTTTTTACGGTCTTACCTTGTACAAAATTGACCCAAAATTTTTACATGCACGTAGACCACATGATGATATAAATAAAATAAAGATCAGTGTTCGCATTAGCTGTTTGAGATACGTATGCATTTTGTACGCAGTTATGACAATTATGAATTTATGATAGTTACAAATTGTCAGAGCTAGAAATTTTTTAAATAAACGCTCAAATGCTCCATTTACTAGTTTGTCAGCATTGGCCTTTTCTGGATCTTGTTTATTTGTGGTGTGTAGTAATGTAAACTCTATAGAATTTGATTTGACAAACTCTACAGAGAAAAAAGGTTACCAAATCCAAATTTTCAAAAAAAACGCAAAGTCCGATAGTCTATTAAAAGGAAACAATTTAGCAGACCACATAATTTTTTTATGGGCTCTAAATCCAGCCCAGTACTTACCTAGGCCCAATCCAAGAAACCTATACAAAACATTGAGACCCGGTAAATTTCTCACCGGATGCAATTTTCCTATTCGCTCTTAATTTCTTACCCGAATCCGATAGAAAAATATCCATTCTCATCTCTGCACACTGCAGTGCAGTACTAGTATAAGAAAGGAGAGCAGCCTCTATCCGTTACCTCTCCATTCTCCAATGGCCACTCCAATCCCAAGCTGTTCTTCTCCTTCCACGCCTTCTCTCGTGCATTCTCCCACCATTCCACAACCTCCGACACCAAACGCCACCTCCACCTCTCCACCTCCTCGCCTAATCCGACTCCCCTCGAACAAACGCAAGCCCAAACCCAGCGACCAAACCCCGGCGCCATGGGCGGAGAAGAAGGGGGTGGTATCAGTCGACTACGACAAGGGAAAGCATCTCGTCTCCAGCGAGGTTAAAGGAATCGGGAAGGATGAGATCCCGGCCAAGTATCGGCTGAGAGTGGAGGGGAGCCTGCGCCAGCACGACTGGTCGGTGTCTCAGGTGGCGGCGCGCGTCATGCGGCTTAAGAAGTGGGAGGAAGTCGATGGTGTTCTTAATTGTTGGGCTGGTCGATTCGCGCGAAGAAATTTCCCTCTTCTTATCAAGGTTTCTTATGATCACTGTCTAGTGTTCACTCTAGAAAAGAAAATTTCTAAGTAGTATTTTGCTTGACCGTTCTTCTGGTTCCAAAATTTTTTATATGAACTCTAATTCTTGCTTTCTGAAGGTGCAGTTTTATTTTATTGATGCATTACGGTTTAGTCTTTTAATGAATTGATGCATGATTTGAATTTCATGGTCTAAGCTGAACCTCAGAAGTCATAATGACCAGTTTCTAGCTTCTTATTCTAATTAGTTGGGCTAAACCTCATAAGTCCTAATGACCAATTTCTAGTCTTATCCAAATTAGTTGTCCCATTCTCTGTTGGATGCGAATAAAAACTCTATTCTGCTGTTCTTTAACCTTTGGGATTCTTATCCTGGAGATCCTGCATTAGATGTAAAATTTTACTACAAGCTACCTTCTATGTTTTACTATATTGGTATTATTGTACCTGCGCAGGGTCAGATCCCAGGCGTGGTGCATTCACTAGATTTAAGTTTGCCTCTTCCATAGCCTTGACAGTGCCTAAATAGTTTTAACAATAGTTCTATTTCAGGGAGCTTTTGTTTTGTACCCTTAATATTAATAGATTTATTTCTCTTTCAGGAAATAGCAAGTACGGGATCCATTGACCATGCTGTGCATGTATTCAAATGGATGAAAAACCAAAAGAACTATTGTGCAAGCAAGGACATATATGTAATGATGATAAGATTACATGCTAGACATAATCACATTGATCAAGCACGTGGTTTATTTTTTGAGATGCAAGAGTGGAGGTATTGATCCTCTTGTTGAAGTTATCAATCATTTTTTATTTATCTGCATGATATCTCACATCTCCGATAATTAGTTACAATATAAACATCTTGAACTTGTCGAGTTCAATTTTCTTTAGTGATCTTTTGTTGAACCATTTATTTGGTACTTGGTTATTGTATAATATTGAGAATTGTTACACTGAGTTTGAGTGAGCTTTAATATATTAACAATCATCAGTTGGAAATGTATAATACCGGTATGATTGATTTCTGACACTTATTTTTCATTTTTCCTTTTCTGTCCTTTCTTCTTTTTGTTTCAAATGTGGAGGTTAAATTGACATTTGACTGAGAGATATTTGCAAAACTGAGGGTTAGATGCACCAAAATATAAGTAGATTGAGGCTTAATGGGTCTGTTTTGTGCCTAATTTCAAAAGTAAGGTACCTATTGCATATTGTGCTAGTACTGTATCTGTGTGTTCTTTTGTCCCGTGCAAGTCAACATTGGAAATTTTGAACAACATATTCAGAAAATGTAGATACAAACCTTAAAGCTTTTGTGTTTTTCTTTGGCCAAGTCATTGCCTTTGCTTTTCCACTAATGGTATAAATACTCTACCTAGGTGTAAGCCTGATGCTGAAATATACAATGCACTTATACATGCACATGCTCGAGTGGGTCACTGGAGGTGGGCTATCAATATAATGGATGACATGCTTCGAGCTGCTGTAGGCACTCTAAAACTCTAGTTTTGTAACACTTGTCTCAGGGAGAGTCTTGATACCTGGGGCTCCTTGGGTATTATACAGATTGAATGCTTTGAGTGTTGGACCCTTGTAAAGATTTAATCATGCCTTAATTCCCCTAATAAATAAAATGAAACCAATAAAGAAAAGAATTTGGTGGATACCTCATGCCAGAGTAATATGTTGTTGTAATTACCGATAAATTACATGGACGATTTCTTGTTCAATTGTTCCCTTTTTATATTGACTTTAGGCTGTCACATCTCAAAATTGCATATCATGCAGATACCTCCGAGCCGAACTACATACAACAATATTATAAATGCATGTGCGATTCCAGGAAACTGGAAGAAAGCACTAGAAATAAGCAAGAAGATGACTGAAAATGGAATTGGTCCGGACATAGTTACTCACAACACTATATTGTCTGCTTTCAAAAAGGGTAACCAACACACAAGAGCTCTGGCTTATTTTGACTTGATGAAAGAAAGAAATATTCACTATGACCAATTTACGCTCAGCATTGTTATCCACTGCCTAGTCAAGCTGGGGCAATATGGGAAAGCCGTGGACATATTCAAATCAATGAAGGATAATGGGTCAAAAATCAGACCTGATGTGGTGATATACAGTAGCATTATGCATTGTTATTCTCTCTGCGGCCAAGTTGAGAATTGTGAGAAAGTATTTAACATGATGCAAGCTGAAGGGCTAAAACCTAATATTGTGTCCTATAACACACTCCTAGGTGCATATGCCTCCCATGGAATGCATGTTGAGGCACTAAAAATATTTAATTTAATCAAAAGAAATGGATTGATACCCGATATAGTGTCATACACCTCATTACTTAATGCATATGGACGGTCAGGACAGCCTGAGAAAGCTAGAGAGACTTTTGACATTATAAAAAAGGAGAAAATTAAGCTTAATAGAGTTTGCTATAATGCCCTAATAGACGCATATGGGGCTAATGGGATGTTAACAGATGCAGTTGATGTTCTGCGAGAAATGGAGAGAGAAGGTATTGAACCAGATGCTGTTTCTATTAGCACCCTTTTGGCCTCTTGTGGTAGATGTGGAGAATTAGTCAAGATCGAATCTATTCTCTCTGCTGCCCAGGCCCGGGGAGTTGAATTAAACACAGTCGTGTACAATTCAGCTATTGGTAGTTATATGAGCACTGGGGAGTATGAGAAAGCTGTACAGTTGTATTATTCTATGAGAGAGAAGGGTGACATGCCTGACACGGCAACTTTTAACATTTTGATAAATGGAGCATACAAATTGGGAAAATATGAGGAGTCTCTGAAATTTGTTGATGACATGAAGAATTTGTCTGTTCCTTTGTCAAAGGAGGTATACTCATCCTTGATTTGTGCATATAGCAAACAGGTATGCGGCTTGTTCACTTTCTTTCTTTCCTTGGAACTAGATATTGAAGGTGTAAAAACTTTTTGAGTTTATGTTTATTTTCTTTTTTTTCAGGGAAAACTGCAAGAGGCTGAGTCTCTATTCTCTTCCATGAAATGTTCCAATTGCAGTCTTGATGTCATAACATACACAGCTATGATTCATACTTACTGTGTACAAGGTACTTTTGTTGTCAGTACAATGAAAAGTAGTGGGTCAGTTATATCTATATTTCCAGGAAAAATATTACATAAATATCAGCTAATATTTTTGGTATGGCATTGCCGTCGACTATAATTGTTATTTTTCTTTTATTACTGTACATGTTACCATACTTGGATACATGACCCAACAATTGTCCCATTTACAGCTAGCAACCCAATTACTGCAGGAATATCTTCTGGTGAGAGTCTGTATTAGATGACTTGCGTAGAAATTGTATGCGCCGCTAATAGTTGTTAGGTTTTTCCTACTAATGAGGTCCCTTTCTTCTTAAGCACAAATTGAGGTCCAACCAACTGTCACTTGCCAATTTCCATGAACCTTCTTTGTCATCAGTATGCTGAGTTAATATATGAAAGGAGGAAACGATGATCATTAGTTTAGCCATTCTTTCGTTGCTGTCTGCAAATAACTGATAAAAAATGTTGGGTTTTGTACTTTCGTTGTTGACCAATAAAATATTGCTGTCCCTCTAAATATTCTAAACTGCCGGATATCGTCAGATCTGAAATTTATATTAAAAGCCATTGTTTTTCTATTAATGACAAGGAAAATGGGAAAATGCATGGAATCTTTTCAAAGAGATGGAGGCAGAGGGAATTGAACCCGACCCCGTTGTGTGCTCCTTATTGATGGGGGCTTTGAACAAGGGGTCCCAACCCAAAAAAGTTCTTCAGTTGGTAGACTTGATGAGAGAGAAAAATGTACCACTAAATCAGAGCAGCACTTTCGAAATCATATCTGCATGTAGCATGTGAGCATCTTATTTTTGCCTGGAATAATATTGGATAAATTTGTTTTGAGACGCTGAATGTCCCATTATGCCTACCAGAACTTAAGTTACCCAACATTTCTAATGTTTCTATTCAGGTATGTTTGTTTCCATTATGACTAAAATAATCCCCATTTGATCTATAAAATAGTAAATTTTACTTCATTTTCGGTTGGTTAGAAGCTAATATTCAGAATCCAATCTATATGTTTTGACTTTTCATTTAATGTTAGAAGTTGTGATCCATTCTGAGAGAAATTGGAGCTTATGATTGGAAGGAAGTAGTATATCGAATTTTAATATTGGTACATATGCAAAAGCCTCAATAATCTGTTCCCATTATTCTTCTTGTCATTTTAATACTGCAGTTCGCATGATATATTTTTTCCTTAGTCACCCAATTACCATTTGTCTATTTTTGTAAGTACCTTTTTACAATTTGTCCTGTAAATACTTCACTGCATTTCTGTCATGCCGATACTTTTTTTTGCTCTTCAGCTTGAGAGATTGGAGAACTGCATGCAACATAATTGAACATATTGAGCCCACTCTGTCAACCATCTCAGTTGGAACTCTTAACCAGCTTTTGTTCTTTATTGGCAAGTCTGGGAAGATTGATACTATGATGAAAGTACTGATTGCAATCTCACCTTTAAGTTATTCCTTTTTACTGTTTCTGCAAATATAATTCTTCTTTTCTGTGTTTGCAAATAAGCACGTATAGTTTTTCATATTTCCAGAACCCCTATAGATAACTGTGCTTTTCAAACGCACCTATACTTCGACTGCCTTTTTAAATGTTAACTAATAATTCTCTTTTCTTTCACAGAAAATTGAATTCTAGTTATTTATTATTGAGCACATTCGTCAAATTTGAGTATGATGAGCTTATTTGCAGCTATTTCACAAGATAATGGTTTGTTGTCCAACTGTAAACTTGAGTACCTACTCCATTGTGATGAAGGTTCTCTTAGCTGATGGAAAATGGAGAAAATGTATCGAGGTCTCTCTTTCTCTCTCCCCTTCTTTATGGATTAAATTCTTACATTTGATTCTTTATTCTTTCGTGTGTTGTTCCATTGTCCATAAAGTTTGCCCTGTATCATCATTATTATGGTTGTTATCTTCCTTTTTCCATAAAATCCTTTTTTTACTACAGTTTAAATGTTCTCTCTACAATTTTCCATGCAGGTATTGAAATGGATGGAGGATGGAGGTCTTCAACCACCAATGCATATGTACAAAAATGTCAGGTATCTTGCATTGAGAAACAATGGCACAACACATGTCCATATGCTGGAGCTCAGAATAAGTATGTTTTGTGAAATTATGAGTAAATTTCTGCTGGCCTGTTTCTCTCTGGACAAACATACATTAACATTACCAGTATCTGATACATGTTTCTGATGCCAATTGCAGATGCATTGAAAGAAAAGATTAGCTCTCAAGTAGAGTCTCCACCTTAATTTTTATTTCTACAAAGAAAGCAAAGTTGGTGCAAACTTACCAAGTACAAGGCCTACTTGGTATCTCAAGTACAAGGCCTACTTACCAAGGGTCAAGATCTTAGATCATGAGTTCGAATTCTCAATTGACACGGAATTTTGGATATAAATTATTTTATCTTCTCCTTTTAGTGTAAAAAACAAAAGGAAAGCTCTGGTTTCTCCTTCTAGAGCTTCACTTTATGGAGAGCTCATCAAACCAAACTGGTATGTGAAGTGTAAAGAAGTTATATAGAAGCTGGCTACTGGGGGACATGGCATGACACATGACTTAATTGTTTCCAGATGTACGCAAAGTTTCGGTTGCAATAGGTTACCTTTGTGCATCATCAAGTACTTTTAGTTACTATGGGAACCTGAGGAACCATCTAGACCACCAAAAGGTCCAAAACAGTAGTACCTTTGGAAATTGGAATGAACCTGTATCAATCTGGAAACCTCACACATCTGGCCATGACAACGAACATGATACTGAAGCACGATGTCCTGTGATCTTTGGTCTGAGATGACTAGATTTAATTATCTCATTCTGTTGGAACATCAACTGTATAATCATTATTTTTGAATGAGGACTTGAGGTATATATTACAATTCTTTCATTGTTCTGTTGTACAAAATCTTTATCATGGTATCAGTTCTGAACTTAATACTATGTATGATTCATAAGCGGAAGAAACTATTCGTCCAAATCGAACAATAATCTAGTCAGTGACCGGTGCTTTCCAACCGTTTTATATTGCTCCAGATTCTCAAATTTTGGACAGTATACATAGTAAAGGTATAGAAGGAGAGCAAAGACATGACTGTTTTGTATCCTTAAATTTAGGGTGAAAAAGCTCACCATTCCCTTTCTTCTCCTCTAATTATTGAATTCATTTTTTTTATATATATTTATCGGCGCGCCAATTTGATGATGTCGACTTAAACGGTAATTTATTGATTTGATTGATATTTCATATTTGATAAGATCGTTTTGTACTTCCCCTTGTTTTTCACTTCTTTCATATTACCTTCCAAGCTCTCTATCAGACTATCAGTTTGCCTTCCAAGCTCTCTTTTTCATGCGTCCAATTTTCTCCCAATTTCTTTGCCACTGCCCATTGCGTTCCTCTGCGACTATCTCGAATATATTGTCTATTTGTCATGAATGTCCACAGTTGGTCTCCACTTCCAGGGAGAGTGCTTTTTCATTGATCTATTTGGACGATTTGAATGGGTTTTAACTTTCTAAGATTATTCATTCGTGCACTATCGAGCGGGTCGTTTTGGATCATATTTAGCTATTGAGTAGCACGAACATGCTTTACACGTACAAATTAATAGCTGCAATTGCGGAGAATGAATGTCCATTACAACAGAGCAGAATGGTTCATCTCTCTTCTTTTGTTGGGTACTCGTTTTTCTTAAAACATATATTTTGTGAGTACTCAACCGAGATAAATGAACAAAACCATCAAATTTTAATCAATTAGTAATAATCCTGAAAATTGGGTTTGGAATGTGGAACGGAACCCCTTTTTTAATTTAATAAGACACGAGATATGAAAGTGAAAAAGAAATAAAAAAACAGTTTATAGGTGGCGACTGATGAGATGCGGACCTAGAAAAATCATGTGGGGAACTAAGGAAGGGCATATTATTATGGACAAAATCATGTGCTAGAATCAATGGATTTTACGTGTATCAAGCTTTCAAAGTGGGACCAGATGTTTGATTTGCGAGTTACTATTTAAAAAAGAATATCGATAGGATATAGATTATGAAGAGATATTTCAGGTTTTCTTATTAGTAACCAATACTAGTGATGGCGAGTTGGTCAGTCTTGTTATTATTTTTATGATAAAATAAAATTAGTTCCAAGAAACTATGATTCCAGAAGGCGGGTGCATGTTTTGTTAGAAATTTTGATTCTCTAATAGCTGACATAAAACTTCTAGAAGTCTTAGAGAGTACCTGATTTTTACTCTTTTAATTAAAAAAAAAATTGAAAAAGAAATTCTGAAGCCACTTATGCACAAGAACTCTATTTTTTTCATTTATACTTCAATTCCCAATCCAATTTGTAGAAAAAATAACAAAAGAGCTTTGGTGAAAGGAATTCTTTTAGTATTGGGCAAAAACACTAGAAAACGCTATATTAATTTGCAAAAGATAGAAAAAGCTATATTATAACATAAATACATGAATTTTGTTTCATTTTCCATCCACTGTTCCTTCTTCAGAGATGAGACAAAAATAAATAAAAATTGGGTAGGCACCTCACCTTGGCTCTTTTTTGCTCAGAGAGCTTTGAAGTGTTAAATTCAATTGGTATAGACTTGAGCTCGGTTTGCTGAAGTAATGCAGAAACTTGAGAGGCTAAAGAAGTATATTTAGTGTTTAGTTGTTTACACAATTTCAGGTTCTCAATGGTTGCATGTCTTTTCTCAAAGTGGTTCAATTGTAGGCATAATTCTTTGTTTAGTTATACATCTGTTATCTGTTTTCTATTTTCTGTTTTTTTAAGGTTTTTTTATATCATATTATAGCCGCATCGTGAGAGTAGGCTTAAGAGATCCTGAATTGTGTTTTAAAAAGAAAAGGAATTGGTTTGGAATTGAAACAGACCATGTTAATACTGAAGTGTGATAGCTAATTTCTTTTGAATTAATTGTAGAATAGAACATTTAACGAATTAAATTAGGAAGATTAACAAAATAAAGGCTATGAAAATCAAAACTAGAGCAAGAAAAATGACACTATGATGTTCATGCCATATCCACCTAATCAGATGGTGTCAATTTTAATTTCGGTCCTGTGACTCCTACCGTTTCATGCATTTCATCATGCTCCTCTTCTCTCTTTCTCTTGTTCCTTTTTTTCATCATAACCGTCTTGCTTTTAAAAAGGTTGTGCTTCTCAGGTGTATTTTTGGATTTTGATAGGTGAGGTTCAAGCCTTGCCAGATCAGAGAATTTTAGTGGCTTAAGGAAGAAAGCTTCTGCCCCTTCTTCCAAACACCTGTTGGTACAAAATGCATGCCTTGAGATAAAAATGGAAAGCTAAATCCAAAGATTTATTCAAAATCCAATTATTTGAAGTTTATTTTGCACTATCTATGATGAGGAAAATGATATCAAAATGTTTATTGACATAATGACCTGGTGACTCTTGAAGGCACATTTTCAGAAGACAAGATCACAACAGGAATGTCCCTTAGAGCCGACGATTCCTAATTCGACAAACAAAAAATCCATGAGAAATTACCCAAATTCTATTTATATTACAAGATGAGAGTAAAAGTAAACCTGAATATACCTTGATTTTTTTGAGAAGGTCATATCCACTCATGCCTGGCATGCAATAGTCTGTAATTATCAAATTCACCTTAGTTTCCTGAAAATACAAAAATGCAAATTATTTTAAAATCCCAGAACTCAACATATGTTCTTTTTAATTAGACAAATAGTTGGGTATTTTGGAATTAGAAATTACACCTTCTGGTATGGGAATGTAGAAGCATTGCTTTTCTGATCTTCCTTTAATCCGAGAAATTCAAGAGCCTTGCTTCCAGAGTCCACGGTTGTGACTGAATACAGAAAAACTAAGAAAATCGTAAGACAGAAGAAAAATAAACAAATGTAACAATTCTTAATAATATTATCCTAGTACTCTGGTCATATTACTGAAGAGGTAGATATCTCAAGTACTTATGTAAACGGTAGAGTTATGTAGAGAAAATCTCAAGATAATAATGGAACCATCAATTAGGGAATAATTAGTAAACTGATAGCATTTGCACAAGCCGCTGCATGAAATAAATTACCTTGATATGAGGTCTTTAGGAGCTTCTCAATCAGTTTTCTCTCAAGGGAACTATCATCCACAGCTAAAACATGGAATTGGGTTTGTGTCGCAATTTCCATTTGAAAATGAACCTGACTAGCTTACTGGATAAAACATGAGATGTATAAATGTAGCACTTTGTATTTATATGTTTTAAGGAAGAGGTGCGGTGGGTGTGCATTGCTCCTCTCTTTAATATAAAGGATTCTCCCCCAGATTTCAGAATCAACCAGTTTGTCAATCCCATTCAATTTCGTTCCACAATATCGGTGCTAATTCATTCCGAAACAGCGAAACCTATCCAGTACGTTGAAATCTTCTTGGTATGGTCCCCAAAGAATATAAGGGTGAGATTTGGGACCAACTTCAATAGTTCGCTTCAGACATGTAAAAAGGATGACAAATTTTCAGCTTCTAAATAACTATACAAAAATGATTTATTAAAAAAATCCAACGAACAGAATAATTTTTTTTAAGTGAATACAGATATTATTTGTGGGCCTAATGTGAATTCAAATGGAAGTTCTCACTTCAATCAAGTTTTTTTTAGCAGCTTCTTTTCAATGTTTTCATGTGTGTGTTTTAAGAGTATATATGATTTGAAACAATAAAGCATAACATGCATAAGAAAACATACCCGACATTATTTTACTTTTTATTATATGACATAACTTTTGAGTAAGAGCTCATTATTTGCTTTTATCTTTTTTATCCTTATGTCCTTTGGCAAATCGAGTATCCGGTATCGAAATATGTTTGTGCACGTATGTGTATTAATAAATTTATTCAGGTCCAATTTGAAATTTGTTTGGTCACCTGTTGAAATGTCATTCAAATTAACAGTACAGAATCACAAATTGCTTGGTGAAAAGACGAACCACTTCAAAAGTGGTCCAAATTTATGTACATCATATCTTAATGATGGAAATAGATACATCAGTAACCTTATTTATTTGACAAGCACGTATCGGACAAAATGAGTATCAAAATCACAAAAGTAAATTACTCCAAAGTTTTGTTATAATTTAAATATGTTACAAACATATTTTGATACAATTTGAATTATTTGATCAATGATCAAATCTCGATATCACTGAACTAATAATTTTTCAAATTTCACAATAGAGACCTTGCACTTTTCAATTGCATCAAATGTTACACAATCAATCTAAATTATATAGAAGACAAATTTACAATTTTATTTAAATATATTATTTTTTAATTATTATTATTGTTAATATAAATTATTTTCATATACATGTAACTTTTTAATTTACAATATTACTAAACATTTAAGCAAATGCACGGAAGAGGACGGATCTACACTGTAACTTTCTTGTAAAAGTTTAATATGAGTGATGGACTATGTTGATATCAAAAAGTGAAGTTCAACTTCATTGTTTTTGAACGCTTATATTCTTTAAAAAATGCATATTATATAACATGAAATTAACAACAGAAAACTCTGTACTTGATAACTGCCAATATGCATAACAATTATTTACAGTTATATTAAATAAAGACAAGTAGTGCATATTACAATAACCAAATGTGCATTTTAAAATAGTTAAAGATAAAAGATGAATTTTTAAGATACGTTTTTTGTTGAGACAAAATTAGAAACTAAGCATTTTAATTTAAAATATTTTTTAAAAAATAATTCGAATTTAAGAATCAAATTTTCATCAAAATACTTCTATGAACTGATAAATTTAAGGCACATTCTGCTGAACTGATTCTTTTTTTTATATAAGTTGAAAAACATACCGTTCGTTTAAAATTATGCAAAGCTATTGGTCAGGTTCAAACAAGACTAAAAAAATCTTGACTCCTATATGACATTTCTGAATTTTATATTAGTTCTTAGATTACACAAAATATTTCATATGAAATATTTCAAAATGAATCACCAAAATAATTATCAGGTTCAATTTCCCAAAGGAAACACAACGTTCCGTCAAATAAGCGATTTGTAATATAGTAGGTTGGAATCAAACCACTCAACCACCAAATCCCAAGTCATGGAAAGCAAGATCTAACAAGATCTTTCCCAAATCTTACCAGGAATCGTTCTCCTATAGTGGTCCATGACTTCGTATTGGGGGTGATCAAAGAAAAAGAGCAAGGGACCATCAGCTCAGTTCTCAAACCTTTGCTTGTCTTTTAGTCCTTTTTCAGACGCAAGATTCAGAAAAGAGGGTCTGACACTGTGCAATGGGTCCCTTTATTCTGTGTTTGTCTAATTCATGTCCGTGTTTCTCTCTGCTAAGTCAATTCTATTTCAGAGAATTTCTTTTTTTCAGAGAAAATTTGGAGGTGCTGGTGGGGTAGGTCTGACGCAGTTAGAGCCTTTGTTGTAGATCCTGTGCTGATGAAAGCAAAAGTGATGAACATCTTTCTAAAAATTTTAAAAAGAATATCGCTAAAATAATTATGTATTTTTCATATACTCTACCAACAGTTTTCTTTCCTATCTTTGATCAGTCCAGTTTATACAATAAGAAAACTAATAGGGTTCTAAAACGTTTGGTTTGAGAAGTCCAAAATGATTGTTTTTCTCTACTTTGTAAACAATAAACAACATAACAATTTAGACTGGCCGGAGAACCAGTCCTTGATATCGTGACAAAAGATAATACATCTTAAGTGAAATGTAGACAAAGGACATGTAATACATCCCGAGTGAACGATCATAGGTTCGAAATTCTAACGGAAGGTTCTTTATGAAAATCTAATTTAACTCGTTAAGAAAAAAAATAAACTGCTTCATTTTGTACTTGAGTTTGTTTGTTCTGAGAAGAAACAAGTGGTCCTTTTTTTTTTTCTTTAAAAAAAAAGTGGTCCTTTTTTTTTCTTTTATTTAGCATGGTAAACTTTTTATTTGGATTTCTTGAGGAAGATTGATCTCACACATTTGTATCATGGAAACTTAAATCCGTATCACTTGAAAGCCATCCTAATGTGATGTCAAACTTGCCAGTTTTATGTGATGGACCGGTCCAAAATTATGAAAGAATTTTCAATAAAGAAAACGGTGACAATAACACTAGTTTCACGCAGATCATCTAGAAGTCATATCGGAGATTGACTAAATATACATCGGAATTTTTTTTTAAAAAAAAAAATTGGAGTTGACCACATAAAAAAATAGGAATGACATGCCAGGCTTTTCTCTTGTGTATTTGTTAATTGTTTCAAAATGGTGCAATGAAATACTGGAGATCGAAGATGATTTTTTTCCCCCCTCCAAATCTTCCTTTTTTAATGTGATTTGCTGAAGATTCACTCCTTTTGTATTATTTTGTCAGAAGATATCTTATTCCTTAATATATTTCCCATATCAAAGAGGGTGACAGCTGACTTTCCGATGCTTGTCCATTAAATAACTAATAAGAGAACTTCAAATACTATTAAATTAAGTTTACCCCGTTTATTGTTCTTATACATTTCCTCTTTCTGTACTGAAAGGAAAACTGGAGACAGTGATAGAGAAGCGAAAAGCTCTAATTTAAAATAGATTTAATTACATGCATTTTTAAAGTATTAATGCACCTGGAAAAATGACAAACAAAAAAAATTATGGAAGTGATGTTTAGCTAAATGTACAATACTTGTAAGGCCTTATCGTAAAACTGGCAGGCGGTCTATCTCTCATGCCTCAAACCAAACTTGGTCTTAGTATTTAAATTTCAATTCATGGAATGTTTCGATTGGTGAAGATAGGGTTAATCTCAGTTAGTGAATATTTTGAAATGCTAGTCTGCTATTGCAACTAAATGTTGATCAGCGACAATATCTAAATTAGCACCTTTACATCACTAATCCAACTCGAAAAGTATTCAAAAGTTGGAATGAAGAACGCCATTATTTCATTTGATCGATAAATTTTAAAACCTCAATTTCTATAACTATATAATACTATAAATGCTGTTATATATCAGCTCCAATTCACAGCTGGAACGAGATCTTCAGAGCACTTGTGGTAACATAATATATTGTCACGTTGTAGTGTATTAAGTTCAGTCTCGAAGTACATGTTTCATCAACCAATCCTACCTGATTTGCAGTTTCTTTATTGGAAATCCATTTAATACCTTATATAAGGATTCTCAAAGTATCATATCTTCCTCTTCTTCAGAAATTTTTTTATAAAGCTGCAAATAACTTCTTATAATTAAATAAGCTCCCTTGTATGGAGGGAATCTCAACGTTAGTGAGTTGACCATAGATAAAATCCCACTTTATTTTTTGTTGAATATAGAATTCTCAATTTACAACTCAAATATTGGAAAAGCAAAAAATCGTAGGCCCTGATCGGAATGGTACTTCAATGGGATTTCATTTCATTTGGTGAGAATAGAATTGACACGAAATGATATCAATTGAAATTCGGTGATCGAAACAGATGTAAAAGAAAGGATTTCGCCTGTCAAACTTTGACCATTCTGTCCTTTCCTCCATCTCCGTTCTTTTAGGTGTGAACAAGCTGTTCTAAAAGGAGATTGAAATAGAGAAAACAGAGCTCTTTAGACCGCCCCAAGTCACTAGTTTTTGAGAGAGGAATAGAAGAGTGAAGAGAAAGTGGCTATGAGCCTATGGCTGCAGCTTCCGATATAGAACGAGAGCAAAGAGATCTAGAGGGCCAAAGGGCAATTTAGTCTATTCGCTCAGGCTGCAACCAAATCCCACGAAATTTCTTGGATTTTCACGGGATTTCGAAGGGGGAAATTTTCTATCCAACTCTCGTCGAATTAAATCAATTCTTACGTTTCTGAAGTTTCCGATCAAGGAAATTGATTAAATGGAAAAATTCATTTCCGATTCTCACGGAAAAAAGACTTACCGATCAGAGCCGTAGTTTTCAAGTGTTATAGTAGCAAAAGCCATTGGATCAATTGATATATCGGCGCGATTCCTTTTGTTATTGATTGATTTCATAATAATGCAAGTATATAGAGCGGATCTATTTTAATGATTTATCCTATTTAGTTTTCTTCCACTTTTTCGTTACTGCAGAGATCTCTTATAATAGTAAATGAGTAAATTGAGAAAAAAATAATGATGATTACAAGGAATAGCTTATGATAATTATAGAACCATCACAAGCACCATGAACATACATTATATCCCTCATTAAATTACGAAAAATTTATCAAAAATAACAACACAAAAAGAAAATCAATCACCTATCTGGCAACATTTGAGGATCCATGACTATACAATGGTGTGGTGGAACAGCATTCAACACTGACACGTGAGACCCATCATTCTCCAAAATTGCGGAGCCCACACCATGGCCTTCAACCCTCACTGGACACAGCAATCCCTGCAACCTTAGAAGATAACTGTGGCTCTGAGCAGCAGGTCCTGACCTGATGTACCTGGCAACATCTGATGATGTTACTACAGTACTGGTAGTGGTGGTTAGGTCACTGACAGGCAGGCCACGTACTGGGGGTTCAGGTGGCTCTGAGCGGAGGCCATTGAGTGCACTGAGATCAAGGTTAGGGAATACAGAGCATCGGCATCTAGGGCACTTCACATTTAATCTCAGCCATTGATCGATGCAATCCACATGAAAGTTATGTGCACATGGAAGACCACGCACCTAAGTTATAATTCATACCAAACAATTTACAACATAAATAGCTATTCTAATCATTTAAAGTTGAAAATTATATCAATTATTTTCTTGTCCTAAATAATAAATTTGAATGCAAACGAAAGAAATGAGACCTCATTGCCAACATGAAATTCTTCGAGACAGATGGGGCACTCACTGCAGTCTGTGGGGACAGCTTTCAGCCTGAATTTTGGTAGCTCCTGGATCAGTGCTTCTACTGCTTCTCTCTAAAGAAAAGCAAATTGCATAATTTTAGATGAGCAATAATAAATGTTTGTTCATGACCTAGTTTGCATGGATATAGATGAAAATATCAGAACATTGTGATATGCATCGACTGAAGAGAAAAGTCTAAAAATGCTAAGAAACATCACATTTATTGTATAATGCATGCTATTACCTTATGCTAAGAAAAGAATTTATTTCTTCTATAAAATCTCAATCTTATTATTCCTTTTTATTGTACAAAAATACAAGATGTAAACCTAAATTCAATTCCACAAGCTTTTGGGGCCACCAAATGCCACAACAAATATTTTTCTTCAATATTTTAATATTTAAATTCCAACTATTGATCTTTTTTCACAAGGGTTTTGATGATGTAAAATTTTATCATTTTTAGAATTAATTTTACAATAGTTCAAGAGGCAAAACAATAATCACACTGAATTAATCCAGCCAAGCTAATTAGGTTACGCTTTAATAGAGTTAGCATGGTTAAGAGATATCTTGATTTCTTACCAGGGAGTAAAACTTGGTTCATTCTTTTACAAACTCCTGGTCTTGTTCGGAAGAAACTTAAAAAAAATTATAACAATTATGAACTCTTCTCATGATGTGCATATAAACTTGTATATTTTCAGAAAATGTTTACATAAGAACTTATTTATGAAATACATATCACGGAGAAGGAAAAATATAAGTGCATTAACACAGGTTTTGAGGTTTCCATACAAATTATTCATCTGTTGTACTTGTACTAATTACATAATTAAAAAAACAGCTGATATGTACTGTTTGAGGGTTGCATAGGTATTAGAGTAATGCACGTATCCAATAGAGATACAATTGCAGACATGAGAGTATCCCAGTAATATATATCATAACATTTTAGGAACATCAAGGAGGATGACTTCTATATAATTTTTCAACACAAACTATAATTTTTCAGGTAGGTAAATTCAGTATTTTCTACTATTACAGGTGTTCGAAAAATGGGAAGGGGTAGATAAGAGGAGACTGGGAAGAAGCCATTAAGGGGTTATCCAAGAGAAGATCTGACTTGTCCCCAATCCATGGCTTCTCTGTCACCATCTTACTCTCCCAACCCCTCCTTTCCCCTCCACCTGCCGAGCCTACTTTGCTCTCTCTCTCTCTCTCTCTCTGACAGCCCTCTCTGATTTTTTGTACCTTTTAACCTTCTTAACTTTCAAAATCCTAACCACCTCTGCACTGATTATTCTCAGCCTAATTTCAGTCTCTACCATTCCCATGGAACTGTTCTGCTCACTCCCCTCTAACGCCCCTATCTCACACCTGTCTAGCAGCCACCAACAACTTTCCACTTAAGTACAAAGACAGCGGTCCACTTGCTGCCTCTGTCTGATCTAAAGAGCCCCCAGCCTCCAACTAGTGTCTTTCCCTCCCATCTCGCTTAGGCAAACCCTTTCTCTTCCCTACTTACTCTTACCACAATAGTTCTACCCCCTCTACCTTTTTGATGAAGACACACAGAAAGGGTTAAATTGCTGGCCCTGCCAGATTTAAGAATCACCGGCCTCCATCTCAAGCACTTCTTCCTCCCACCTTACTTCTACAAAACCCATTCTTTCTCTCTGCTCCTTTCTGCTCTAGTTCACAGGAAGAAAAGGAGCTCTTGGAGACCCCCACCCCCCACCTCGCTCCACCTCTCCCTCGTTCCTCTCTCTCCTTTCATAATTCCCACCAAACAGAATGTGTATGTTTTAAAAGATGCAGCAGGTCATCTACAGTTTTGAATCATGCAGTCTTGTGTGGGTCACAAACTGCGGCAGGTCAGATAATTATTCTTAATATGGCTGGTCAAAGGGTGCAACGGATAAGGTAACCCAAATAGGTCGTCTGACCACAGGTGTAGCAGCTAAAAGAGGGTAATTAATCAGGTTTGTGGCCCCATCTTATCACGTTTGCTGGATCAAGAGTTAATTGCAGGTCATGCTAATCGAAAGAACTATACCATGACTAGCGAATGTTTGACCAGGGTATCTCTACCGTGGCGAAGACAAACCGTGCAACTATCATTTAGACATTCAAGAGTTTAGTGTCTGAGCTTGCACTTTAGTTTTTGTTTCATTTATCTCATATTTTCTACTTGTAAACTCTGTTTGTTTATTTATGTAATTCAATACTAAGCATTTTACAAACTAATAAAAAAAAAAAAAGGCACCCGAATAAGTAACCTGAGTAGGAGTCAAATAAAGGCCTGGATGATATGCAGTATCTTGACCCAAGCCTCTCATCTCCTGACCAGCTGCCTCAAAAGCCCAATCAGGCACTCTTATCATATCTACCAATACCTAAAATAAATACAGAAGTCGTGCAAAAATAAAATAATATTACAAATGGAGTTAGTACTTGGAAAAATGGAAGAAGTCCTACCCCATATTCCGAGATTGGAATTCCTTGCTGTGCCCTTTGTAAGTGTGCATGCCTCCTAGTTAACCACTGTACAAAAATAAAACAAAAATAGATTTTAACATAAATAGACTACTAAAACAAAATACGTAACCCATCATCAGAGGGAACAGACACGCTCGTCAGGTAATGTCAGGTTGGACCAGCCTAGTCTCAGCCAATTCAACTCGACTCGTTTCAGATTCAGGTTGTCTGCCTCAGATTGTTCAGGAAGGATCACTTTACTGCTTAAAGCTGTTTTGGGTGTTCAGTTATTCAAGTTTTGGATATGATCCCATTCTTGTTATTCCCAATACCTATAAGGAAAAGGCCTAATACATACGAAACTACAACCGCAAAGCATTCATGTTCCTGTTCATGTTTTGGCTCAGGAGTTTGGAAAGTTATATGCATTACGAAAAAATTAATTTTGAAGTGACAGTTGAGATTTTCAGGGTCAAAATTAAATTATAAGTCTGGTTGACCAGGGTGCCTGGCTGGACAGGTTGGTTCAGCTCAGCTTGGGTTGCAGGTTGATTAGATTTGAATTAATTCAGGCCAGTTGTGGTCATTGAGTTACTAATAATAGTAAAATTAATGGAGTCAACAGTCATGTTCTGGGCAGAGCTTTTAGGTCTCAGGTCAGATTTTGTCAACTCTATAAGAAAACCGAAGCATGTAGTTTGTAGCCAAGACACTTCTTGCAAAACAACTCATAAGAAAATTTAAAAAGAAAAAAATTTGAGCCAGTATTGCCTGCAATCTATAAAAGTAGCCTATATAAGAAAAAAGAAGTGAGTTGTGACCTTTCCGCCAGCCATGCATGCAATGCAAACAAGACCACAGTAGCTGAAGAGCAACCATATGAGAAATCCCCACTTCTGGCCTTCCTCTGGTAACTGAAAATAAACAAGGCCATGAATACTGTTACAACAAAATTTCTATCAGGAAATGCAAACTGAGTTGCCCTTCTCTGAGCCAAATATATGAAAGAGGGTCAATTAGGGTTTCTTTTCTAAACGAGCTTGGGTAACATAGGTTATTTGAATGCTTTCACGAGGATTTCACATCCTCTTTGGTACCGCACTGAAATGGGAAGCATACTGACTGCCGAGCAGTCCTTTTCTTTTTTCTTTAATATTTAAAAAATTTATAATTCAATTGTCGAATCCAAATCGTTGATTTTGTTCAATTTTACGAGCGATGCGTTTTCATATAAATTTTATAAAAATTTAGAATTGATTTGATACTTGATTAAGTGCTCAACAAATGAACGTATTAGAATTAATCAAACCAGGTCCGTTCATTTGTTGAGCACTTAATCAAGTATCAAATCAACTCTAAATTTTATGAAACTTATATGAAAATGCATCGCCCGTAAAATTAAACAAAATCAACGGTTTGGATTCGACAATTGAATTTTAAAATTTTAAAATATTAAAAAAAAAAAAAGCAAAGGATTGCTCTCGGCAGTCAAAAAAATGACTGCCAAGGATCCGTGCGCTACTGACTGCTGCTTATAACTCACAAAGGTGCCTGCCCTCTACAGGTCTACCTGCCTGTTCAATTAGATGGTTCAGATTTTGGCTGATCCCTTCTCCCCGTGAGGCATACAGACTTTGGAAAAAAGGCACACATACTATTATTTTTTTTTTTTCTTTGCCCTTCAGGTTTTCATAAGGTCACAGGATTGCTTATCATTTGAAAAAAAGGAAAATAAATCAAAAACAAAATAACTTACACAACTTCGTGCACTAGTAAACCAAAGTGTACCAATTATGGTCCAGACCCACAGAAACGGATACAGAAGAAGAACCAAAACAGAAAGTACAACTATCCTACCGCAAAAACGGGCATACCGCTGTTGCCACCCCAGATCCCTATAAAATATAATTGTCATGAGATAATCCTAATTCAATTATAACATTGGAAAATGTGATGATCAAGAATAGAATATTACAGGCCCATTCCTGAAGCAAGCCCATTATCCAAAAACATAAGCAGCCTAAATATAAACACCGTTGTGTAGTCAATCTAGAAAACAAAACAAATACAATGAAAGAAAGACTAAATTACATGTGTTTCATAAATGTAAGAGAAAAAAAAATGTACGTGTCATTTAATTATTTGAAAGTCAAAACTTATAATAATTTTATCTGATTAGAATTAGGATTACTTTCAACAAGGATTTTCTGTAATTAAACTTAATTAAAGAACCAGATAACTTACCACAATCCATATATGAAGCGGATGAGTGCACAGGTGGTACTTTTTCCAATTTAAAGACACGATTATCCTAGAATAATATGGTCAAGGAGTATATCCACACTGATAATAGTGACAAACTTTGCAAAATAACTCTCTCAAAGTAATTAGAATTGGAATGTGATGCGACTGAAATAAAGTTCGTAATAAACCTTATCAAGCAATTAAGTCAAAAACACATAACATTTCTAGATAAAATTTCTTCAAATCATGCGAAAGGTTTCTTATTATAAATTTTCCTTCCCTGATACACAGCAAATTAGCAGGAATTTCAATATGACAAAACCGAGTAGACTTCAACAATTACATGGAAATTAGACAAACCCATCTCACAAGCTCAGCTACAGCTTATTGATTGACAATTGAGCTGAATAAATTTAAGAATTATATCTTAGGAAGGTTTAATTTGGCCCTGGAAAGAACATGATTGGGCAGAATAAAGAGATAATAAAAATATAATAAAAGGATACACACTGGTAGCAAGCATTGAAAGGAAGAATCCATCGTACCTAAATTTATGCAAATTGTAACAGATTAGATTTCAATTCAGAAAACAGCAAATAATAATGCACAATGTAAAACTGAAGTAAACAATTACCACTTGAAATCGACTCCTCGTATTGCCATGATTATACGCGCTTGCTACTCACTTAGATTGAGAACAGAATCAAGCTGAAAACTAGCTTAAATAAGTAATTACAAGTTTAAGAGAGTTCCGCTACAGTAGGAATCCACAGTAAAAAAAAAAAAATACTCCGAAATTAGTAAATCACACTGACTCACCAGAAAAGATCGACCTTCGCTTTTGTCGCCATGGAAGGAGTGATGTCGCGAAATCTCAGATTTGGTGGAGATCCGAGTGAGAGAGAGAGAGAGAGAGGAAAGGAAAGGAAGTTTAGGGAAACTGTAAAAAGTGTGGTGGAAGAAAGGTGATTCGATTCGGGGAAGATGGATAAAAGCAAGGACCAGTTTGTAAATATTTATCGCTACACAGTAAACAAGAGTAAAGAATTGATAAAAAGGGGATGGTTTGGTTGATAAACTGACGAGGAAAACGTAGAAAGTCCGGCCAAAAAGGTGATTTGGAAATACTAATTAATTAATTAATTATTAATTAATTAATTAAAGTGAGCAGCATCGGGCAGATAGCCGGTCAGCAGGTGCCAGTAGAAATTAGGTTTATTACTCGGGTGAAATACTAGGCTGGGATGTCTCCAGTCTTTATATTTCTAATCTAAATATTATATGTTATTATTTTTTTAGCATACGCATTCGCTTAATGTATTTTATCCTTATTTATCATATTTTGAAAATTCAAATTTAGTTTGATTTATCATATTTTATCCTTATTTTTTTAGTTTGATTTATCCTTATTTATCATATTTTGAAGTGTGTTTTAAGAAAAATGTTCGGAACTATAAATCTAAAGGTAGCCGAGATTTAAGTAAACGATATGAATTTAAGTGCGGTTTAAAATTTATGTACACAACAAAAATTGTTTTTTTATTTTAATGTGCATGCATCTCTAATGAATTAGAACAATATCAGCAATTCTTTCAAAAAGAATTTTTAAGTTTTAAACTTTTAATATAAAAAAAAGGGTGAAGATTGTGGTATTACGCGACACCTGAGTAGCTTTGGCATAAATGGCATCCTCTCTTTATTAGTTTTCTCTTTTTCATGAATTGTAACAGATATTTCTTAACAAAATTTGCTTTATCTAACTAATTAAATACGTTTATAAAAAAATTAACATGAATGCCAATGCTAATGCTAATTATCCATAAAATTCCGTTTAATCGGCTGCGTTATGAGTAATCTCTTGATGACATTTTTATTTTGGTCGGGAACATCCCGTTTCTTATAACATTTGATTCTCAAGTTAAAAAATAAATAAATAAATCACGCAGTTAACTAAAAAAATGAAAATGTGCATGTGAGGTGACATTTAACAGGTCACTTAAAGAGTGCAGTAAAAGGGTTGCACGAAGGTTTTTTCTGTCAGATTGACTTTTCGTTTCTCATCAACTGTCAGGGTTCAGTAGAAAATGTAGCCCAATAGTTCTGGACTTCTGGCTGTCTGCTGCTACGTCTCATTCAGCATTTACAAATTACGACGACTTCCTAAATTCTACTCTTTTTTTTTTTCATTTTTTTCTTCTGTTTTTAATTTCCTAAATTCTGGAAAAGTGGAAAGCAGTCAAAAGGGCCCATGATCCAGTGGCCCAATTTTTCACTCAAGAACAATTTGTCTATAAGGCCCATAAAAAATAAGCTTGTAACTGCTTGTTTACCAATACGGCAATACTGATTATCATCGTACTGAAGTAATCTAAAAAAAAAATAAAATAATTATATTGTAGTTATACTGTTATAGACATGGCCTAAGCAGTATCGCATAGATTTGGCCTTCGTATTATATATAGTTTTTTTAGAGATACTAGGTAAAGGCCTTTGTATTATTTTTCTTAATCTCTCCAAGTTCTAACATATCGTTCTTCCAAAACGAAAAAAAAAGAAAAAGGTTGGAACATATTAGATTTCAATCAACTGTGTAGAAAATTTGATAGGATTCCACTGAAGATAGCAAAACTACACATCATGTTTAAATTTGATTACTTGACCTTCAGAAAATGTGAAAACAAACATTGAACTTGATAATAGAACTTTTCTCAAAATTATTATATTTGATAATTTAAGTATCCGTTTCTATACATGATACGGAGATTAGAGCTGAAGACTAATTGGACTGAACCAACAAAAAGGAGGGACGTAGTTAAGGAAAAAATTTTAGTTAATAATAAAAATACTTTCGGATTTTAATAGGCTTGACTTTTGATTACAATATCTCATTCTTTTGCACAATACCATTTGGAAGAGCTTCAATTGATATGTAATTGTTAGCGAGAGAACTCATAATCAATAGCCATTGCCAAACCAAAAAAAAAAAAAAAAAATAGCTGAAAGCTCAAATTTTACTTTGTTTTTTTAATTATTTAAATCATTTGAGAAATTATTTAATTTTTTATTTTGGACTAAGACAGTCTTAAAATGAACTGCTAGCTATACCTTGTTTAAAAAAACTCTGAATGCACACTCTAATTTTCTTTTGTTTGAGTTCTTTTTGGTGAAAGATCACGGAAATCAGTTCATGTACAGTTACAATGTAACAAATTCAGTTTTGACAAGTTCTCTGCTCAACACATTAAAAAAAATGGTCAAACGTTCTAATATTATATGAATATCCAACACATTAAAAAAAAATGGTCAAATGTCTTGAGAACTAACTTGCCACATGTCGCCAGTCGTATGAAAGAGATTTCAGATTTGATGGTGTGTTATAAAACTTACATAGCACTGGTTCCTCATCTTAGTAAATATTAAAACAACAACAATAATCAATCATTACAAGTTGGTTAGCAATTGCTACCCGGCCCTCAAAAATAATAATAATAATTACAAGCTGATGATGACTATGACAACGACGACAAAGAAGGCGATGACAGTGATGATGTTGATAGTTACTAGTTCTAATCTCGTGCGTTGCGTGATTCATTCCAATCTGAATATGTGATGAAACAATTTTCTAATGAACGATTCATTCCAATCTGAATATGTGATGAAATGATTTTCAAATGAGCGTGGATATGTTATGAAAATTTTTACAAACAACCATGAAATATTTAATATTGTTATCAGAATAAAACGGAATTGACAACCTTGTGGTTAACTAATTGTGAACAGTGATGCAATATTTAGGATAATTTTAGAATAAATTAGAATTATCAACCTTGTGTAGACTGTTGATATCTACTGGTTCAAATTTCGAGCATTGCGCAAACTAATTATATTTTGATTGGAGCTAATAATAATAGAAATAGAAAGAATTTGACACATGACGAACAGTATAGAAATACTACTTGACATAATTTTACACAATATCTTTTCGGGTATAAAAAGCACAACAAATAAAACTACAAAAAAATATATCAAATTTAGACTTGTTGGCCAGAATATTTCACAGTGATGCGCTGTAAAAGTGGCCAGAATATTCCACAAAAATGAGAGAATACAAAGATAAAATATAGACTTGGCGCACGAAAATCACAAACTACATTCAATTGAGGCCAACAATACAGAGAAATGAAATGGCGTGAACCATGTGCAAATTAATAAAGGAGTAAATTTTTTGGGAAGTCCTTAAACTTTGTATATAATCTAGTTTTGGTCACCCAATTTTAAATTCTCCATTTTGAATCCTTAAACTTTGTAATCATCCATTTCTGGTCCTTCTGTCTTTATTCTGTCTAAATACTAATGATTGGAGGTGCAAAAAATAGAGGTCCCCAATGAATCCGTATCCTCTGGTCTGCGTTTCGGTGATCTTCGGTGGTCTTCCTTAAATCAGAGCCGTCTGATTTAATTTCAGTGATGATGGATGCCCCGTGAATAGTACCAGATTGATAGGTCCGAAAAAATTCAACCGTTCTGATCAAATTGGACGGCTCGGATCAAAGAAGACCACTGGACTTCTTCTAAAGAAGTCCAGAGGATATCGGTCTGGTCACCAATCAGCTTTTATAACATTTTCCTTTCTCTCTCACCTGATTCTTTCTTTCCTGTTCTAACATCTTCCTTCCCTCCCTTCTCTTCTGATTTCAAAACTTCGACACATCCTCCCTCTTCCTGGCACTGAGACTACAAAAGTGAGAAGGGATGAGTGCATCAAGTCCTAACATTTCTCAAAATAGTTCTTGAAATTAAGGTTTTGTTTTTCAAAAATTGAAATTGAAGCCGTACCAAAAACTTCTCAAATCAAGTACCATGAACAAATTCATATAAAGTAACTATGTGCTTGCATTACCACATATTCAAGCATCAGCAAAATTTGAAAAATCACATATTAATCCAACTTTAATCAATTTAAAACAAATCTCACACAAGAAATAAAATAATTAGAGTGGGAGTTAACCGTACCAAAAAAAAAAAGAAAAAAAAGAAATGGAATCAAAGTGTCACAAGTTGGCTTGCCACCATCACCTCACCTCTCTTCCGTCTCTATCAGCCACCTGGTCTGACCGAACTTAGCCGTCATCGCCCCTTTTCTTCTTTATTTTTTTGTTCTTGTCAGATTTTTTCAAATTAAAGAGGGAATTCGGGTCAAGTGAAGAGAGGAGGGGACAACTCTTAAGTAGGCGTGTGCGATAAACGAGAGGTAAACGGGCCCACGATGTGGAGGTGGAGGGCAATAGAAGATCGAGATGGGCAACAAACAGATGAGAACGAAGAAGAAGATATGAGCGAAGAAGAGAGTCTCGTAGTCGTAGCCTTCATTTTCGATTAGATAAATACACCCGACATAGTAAGAGAAAGCACTATGTTTAAGCGAGAGAGAGGGAAACAGTTGAGGTCAGAGCAAAAGAAGAAAAGAGAAGGGAGAGAGCAAGGTGCTGGGAAGAAAAAAATAAAAGAGTCGGGTGGGAGAGAGAGGAATTATCTGATTTGTAACAGTTCGTACATGTCTGCCGTTAATATTTAGACGAAATAGAGACAGAGGGACCAAAACTAAGATGATTGCAAAGTTTAAGGATTTAAAACGGATAATTTGAAGTTTGGTGAACAAAACTGGATTATACATAAAGTTCAGTGACTTCTGAGAAAATTTACACTTAATAAAGATAGCACCAACATAACCAACATTTCCCCATGTTTCGTATGGTTTGTACCGGGAAAAATTACCTCTGAAAACGAATGGTTCAATGAAGCTAAGATGCAATTGACGGTTGAGATCATAACACTGTGCTTACTACAGTAAGCATGTGCAACGCACGATGCTCCAGATTTATTTATGTTTAATTTCTTACATGTTATATCGAGGAAATATGTAGCAAGCTATAGCCATTCGATCGGTGTTGGCGTTTTCAACAAGACAACAACACAACAGTTTACATACCCCATTTACAAAACTGAAAAGTGAAAACAAAATTCTTCTATTCAAACTATAAGCTATAAGCTCAATTAATTTACAGGTGACATTGACATATAGGTACAGAGAACAGAGAGAGATATAAACCTGGTAAACTATAAGCTCAATTAATTTATCGAAAGGTAGATTAAGCAACCAGAAGGGAAAGAGTATCGCCGGTGTGAATTGCGTGGGCCACCATGTCAGCCACAGTAAGGCATGAACAAATCCAATCACAAAGAGAGACCCGTATCATTTTTATCAAGTACAATGCCATCTCCAATTCCATTGCCATCTTGATCTCTCGATCGCCCTCTCCCTCAACTTTTACAAGTAATGAGACATTGTAAGCAACTAAACATATGTATAAGTTATAATTAATGGCGGTGGAATAGTAAGATAAGATGGGACTCTATATACTAAGATGAGGTCGATAGAAATTGATTTCTTATATTCAACTGCCAAATGTGCAATATAGCAAACAGTCGTCTCTTAAAATGGCCAACCCATTCGACCTGGAATGAATCAATAATTGAAAAGTATCTTATTTTTTATAATGTCTAGTATACAGCTATCTTCAGAATTTGTGTGGTGATCACGGACGGTAAGTACAAGTTAAACAAACGCCCATAACTGATCTAAATGGAACCCACGTATGGACCAAAATTATCAATTTTGAAAGATACGAACCAATATATATGTAAATTCCTTATATAAATTCTCTATGTAACAAGCTATAGCCATTAATTCGATTTTGGCATTTTGTATATATATCAATACCGCATTTACAAAACTGAAAACAAAATCCTAATCAATGTAAGTTCTTCTATTCAAATTAAATTTAAGTACTACAGGAAATTTTGTTACAGAGCGATGACATATATAGGTACAGAGATCAGAGAGAGATATATTACACCTAGTAAAATAAGCTTACATTATCGAGAAAAGTACATATTAAGCAACGAGAAGGGAAATATCGCCGGTGTGAATTGCGTGTGCCACCATGTCAGCCACAGCGATGCATGAACAAATCCAATCATAAAGCGAAACCCATATCATTTTTGCCATATATAACGCCATCTCCATTTCCACTGCCATCTCTGTTGAGCTCCGCCCCTCGTTTCTTACAAGTAATGAGATATTCTAAGCAACTAAGCATATAAATTAATGGCTAAGGAATAGTAAGATTAGATGGGACTCTCCTAATTAAGAAGAGGTCGATTAATGAAATTGATCATCTCTTATATTCAACTGCCAAATGTGCAATATAGCAGATAGTCGTCTCTTAAAATGGCCAACACATTCGATCTGGAAATGACATATGAATGATTGAAAAGCATCTCATTTTAAATGTCAAGTGCAGCTAACTTCAGAACTGGTAACGGACGGCCAGTACAAGTTAAACAAAGACCCACAATTAACTGATCTAAATGGAACACACGTATAGACCCAAAATTATATATTTTGAAAGATACGAGCAAATATAAATTCCATAATTGATAGTTTATTCCGTAAAACACTTTCATTGATTAAAAATGTAATTAATGGGAATTAAATAAAAAAAGCATGACAACTAAAATTTTTTAAACTATCCTCATTGTAATTTTGGATGTAGATACAATCCTCCTTTCGGGACCCCACAATGCCTCAAGAATTGACGTACCTCATATGTCATTCAAAGAGACTAAATAAAAATTTTATATTTATATAAAAACATGAACTAACAGTTCTATATTTATGTTTGTGTAATCCAGATCAGATGTTTGTTAAACATGTTATTATCTGTTACTATAAAATATTCCTCAAAATTTCCAAATAGTCACATTTATTTATTTATTTATTTATTCTATATTGACGTTTTTATTTTGTCCACAATGGCACAAACTAAACACGTCATTTCTTAATTTAAATATATTTTTCTTATTTAATCAAGTTAATTATAAATATGACACACTTTATTAGGCAAAAGAAAAGGAAAAAAACAAACATGGCACACATCTTTGGCATGCTTCTTAACATGTCAAGTCATTTTTTTTTTGACCTGCATCTCAATCGTGTACATGATGTTTGACCATTTGTAATGGTCTTATTTATTCATTTGAAAGCCAACAATCTTTTCCTTTTTATTTCATGTGTGCTTTGGAATCCTGTGGGTGTTCAGTCAACTTCATTTTGGCTAATGAAAATAATCAATAATGCAATATCGGATACCCTGGCAATGAGAAGGACGGTGAATCATTAATTCATCATTTTTTTTTTATCAGTATCATTAATTCATCATTCAATACATATGCGTGATGTTTGACTAATTCCAATTGTCTCATTTATTGATTTTGAAAATTAACTTGTATTTTGAAAATTAATTCATCACTAGAGTATATCATCGAGCTTCGCTCGATACATAAATTTTTATTGTATTAATATTATAAATGATAGAAAAATACTAATGAAGTAATAAACTTTAATTTATGCCGAAAGGAAAAAAGAGATTGCACATAAACTAAAATTTTAACTGAGATATTACCAAGGAACAATGAGATGACACACCATTATAACCATTGATCAGCAACAAAATATATAAAAAATATATAGAGAGAGAAGGCATGGAAAAAAATATTATCAAAAAAATCGTGTATGTTTCAAAAGAAAATTACAATATTTTCTAAATATACTATGTTTTAAAAGGAAATATTTGCAGTTTATATCTGAGGAAAAAAGCTAACCCGATTATAAATTATAAATATCAATCGATCAACATCAACATATCAACATAAAAAAATAAAAGAGAAAAATATGATTGCAACATGGTATCGTTTAAGAAATGATAGTTGGTGACAATACAAAGCACCATATATATATATATGTACTCTTAGTCCAAATATATATTTTATGCTCGTGTGTATTCGGATGTAATTTATTTTCTTAAACCACCATACTTTTAAACTTAGTTATTTATATTGTTGGTGCAAATTCAAATAATTTGGATAATATCAAAATAAAAAAAAATAAATGAAAGAAATCGAGTTATCTAGACAACGCTAGGCGCTGTCCTAAAGTGTATTCTGTCTCAATGTGTAACATGAATTACAACTAAGATAATTTGGGATCCGTCACGTTTTAGGATACGACCATGAAACAACTGATGAAAGCCTCCAAAAATGTCTAGAAAAAATAATTTAATTATTGAGAATAGATTTTGGAATAGAACTGTAAGAAATATTGGAATAGAATTTTTCAAATAGAATATTTTCTTATTGCTTGATCACTTTTCATGTTAATTCTATTTTGACGAATAAACTTCAACTCCCAGACGGCTAATGGTGCCAAAATAACTTCATGATTTAATTGGCATAATAAATCACATCAATGATATTATAACGACAAAAAAGATAATGAATATTTACTTATTTGAGCATTGATAGACCAAAGCATCAACGGTAAAGAATTAATTAACAACATTATTAGGTGAGTGATAAATCCAAAGGAAAACAAATAAATTGAATGAATAGATTGTAAGAACATACAACTGATTTTTTTTTTAATATATTCATATCTTATTGATATGATCATGATATTTATTCATATTGCTCGGAAAAAATTCTCATAGAATGAATTTTGAGTTTTCCAAATATATGTCCAACATAAATTACAATATTTTTAGCTTAACTATTACAAATTGACAATAAAAATAAAAATAGGAAGGGGTAAAAAAAATCATAAACAAAATAATGCACTGCCAAATTATTGTCTGTCGGTGAAGCGAGTCAGTTTTATGAGGAATAATACCCAGTACACAAATAGTTATAAAGCATCATGTTACAGAAATAGGAAAAATGCTCTTTCACAATACTTAAAGTGTCGGGTGATATTTAACTAAAGGATCCCGACACTCACACATCTTTATTTATAATATTGATTACTTCTGTTCAGAAATTTTGGAATATATTTATGCTAAATTTTCTAATAATGGGCTCTGTCTTAGCCTGGTAATTTTGCTTGCGTGTTGCTGTTTTCTAGGATTTGAATCAAATGTGTGGGCAGTATGCTTTTAGATTAGCAACTTTTTAATAGCTTGGCTCAGTAATTTTGTAGTTTGGTACGGATTTACTTGTGTTAATTTTCTTTACTCTTGTACTTGTTTCATTTTATTAACATAAAACTAGGTGGCTCCCACCTTTTTTTCAAAAAAAAAAATTGTAGTTTCTTTTTATTTCATTAGTTTTATAGATTGTGTGGATATTAAGTCAACTTTCATTTTGGCTAACGAAAAGAGTGCATTGGATGAAGGCCCTGGATTGAGAAGGAAGCTAAATTGCTTTATAGACTTATTGTATTAGTTAGTGTTTTGAAAACAGAATTAATTTTTTTATCTTTTAGCAATGTTTTAATATTTACGTTCAGAACTGTAGAATGAAACTCAAAAGTTAGCTCTGAAATTCAAATTAGAAAAATGGAAAGCGTATTTTATATTCTGAATTTGTGATTTGAACTTCGATATTTTAGGTTGTAATCTCAAATTCAAAATTTGAACGGACAATCTGAACCATGCAATATGAGCTAACAGTTAAACTATGCTCGAAAAAGTTTAGCAGATGAATGAAACAAGGATATTTTTCTATTAAACAATGTAATTGAGATTAACTTTCCCGTGCTTGTACATAAGACGACGCTCAAATCATTTAAAAATAATTCATTGCTTGGACGATGATGATCAGGTCTAAGACTACTGTTTTTGATGAAACTAGCAAAAGATGCCCTCAATATGCGGGCAAATAAAAAAAATAAAATTTTGATATTATTTTTGTTTTATATAAAATTTTACATGTTAGACAATAAAGATTCGGTAAAATCAATAATTTAGTCTTTCCTTTTAAAATAAATAGCTAATTTGGTAGTAACTTAATTTTTTCTATAAAAAGTTTGACCTTAATCTAGACCACTGATCAAATCAAATTACACAAATCAATGGTCCATAATTAATATAAGAATTGTTTAACACCCTTTTATATGACATGTTTACTCCTTTTATATGAATTGTTTACACCCTTTGTATGCGTGCATTTATAAGTAGTAGAGATTATACGGACATTTAATGCTCAAATCATGATTACAAAGTTGATTGAATACAGGCTTTCGTCGTTATATTGGACCAATCAAGTACTCAATTTTGGTTTTTGAATAGGCGTTTCCAGTCACCTGATTTTCGACATACTAATTATAACATTTGAAACATTTTGTTTCCTCTCTTCTTTTTGAATCATGTTGTTTTGTGATCTAAAAAAGGTAAATCACACAAACTTGCTCGCATTCCTCAATTCATTAGTCATGACCTTATGTCAAACGCATTTTATTAGGAGGATTGACAATGCATCTACTCTCTAAAAAATGCCACAACAAATCAACAATCCTATAAGATCTCGCGCGAAAAAAAAAAAAAAAAAAAAAAAAAAAGAATAATCAACAATCCTATGACTTGCAGAAACAATATATGAAAGGATTAGTACTAGGCACGAATACCCATCCAACTCATCACACCGGTGACAAGCTTGACTTGGCCATTTACCAGTTACCACCGTGAATCCACCATCCACTGTCAAATTTAGCCCATTTACATACCTTGCCTCGTCACTGGCCAAAAATAGCATTGCCTCGGCGATGTCACTGGCCTCCAAGTTGACCCCCTTCAAATTTGCCATGAACCCAGTGACTGCATAGAAGAACTTCATAACAAGTCCTTTTCCCCACCATGCCGGGAGGCGTGGCAGGGTAAGGCCAGTAGGAACGCCATAAGGGGACACACAGTTCACTCTGATACCATGCTTACCTAACTCTGCAGCTACGCTCTTGGTTAGCCCCACCACGGCATGCTTTGAGCTGGTGTAGCCATGCGGACCTAGGCCGCCTATTGTGCCTGCCGCACTGGCGGTCGAGATTATCGAGCCCTTGCCACGTGGATCATGACCCTTGCTGCATGCTTCATCCCTGGTAACAGTACTGGGAAGGATGACTGTTTTACTTAATAAAAGAAACGTCATCTTTGACTTATTAAATTGGATGCAGCATTTAAATTCTGTACTGGTACAGTAAAAATAATGCTGAAGTCGATGGCTTCCAAGGCCAGATGACAATCTGCTACTTTCTTGATTGTCTAATTAATCAATAATTTTATTTTTCATCACCAAAAAATTGCTTTAGTAGAAAAAACAGCTAATCAATTTAATACTAGTGAGTAGAATGGCAAATTTGACTTAATTACGAAACTTCAGCCCCTAATTGACTCATCCAGGACAATTGGGGGTGTCATGCTGTCATTTGAAATTGACGTTGTGGAAACCTATCGGGCATGTTTTGTACCCACTTTAAATATATATAAAAATAAATAAAGAGAATACCACATGATCTTACCTAGAAAGACACCATCTACATTGATCTCAAATACCTTCTGTAACTCATGTAAGTCAACCTCCCTTATATCAGGCACCGTATTTCCAGTAATTCCAGCATTATTCACCATTATGTCAATGGTACCGAAAGTCTCGGCCGTGAAATCAACTGCTTTTCTTATGTCATCCTCCTTTGAAACATCACAGTGGATGAAGCGGGCATTGGTCCCACTACCCAGTGACTCAAGTAGTTGGTTGGCGAGGTCATCGCGTATGTCGGCAATGCAAACCTTGGCACCATGATTTATGAAGAGCCTGGTGGCGGCTTTGCCTATGCCAGAAGCACCCCCTGTTATCAAAGCAACCTTCCCTTCCAATCTGAACAATAGAAGTTATGTGGTTATAATCAATTGATGTTTTCTTTCCTCAAAAAATCAATTGATGTTTTCAATTTTCCTTCTTTCTCTTGGTAGATAATTAATGTGGTCGATGTTGGGTGAATCCAATTAAGGAAATAAGCACTCAAATAAGATAGAGATGCCACATTTAACTTTTGTTTTCTGAGGATTAAAACGGAGGAAAGTTTATATATATCTCCTTTCTGAGATAAGAGTTAACTGAGGTACGTGTTGCCATTGTCCTTTTTTTCCCAGGTGAGAGGTGGCGGGCTTCACAAGCTAACACCCTTCCTTTTAAAAGTAAACCGCACGGCTCAGATCAACTGTACCCGAGGCCCAGCAGTATCGTTCCAGTTTTTATTAGAAGTGAGCAGTATCAGTACAGTAGTAGTACTTGAATGATGGCATGGCATGGCAACATACTGAAGTATTCTTTCTAGCTGGTTCACTTTAAAAAGCCAATCTGTATACCAGATGCATTCATTGTTACGTTAGGCACGGCAACTGTTGTATTTGTATGTTGTTCCGTATAAAAGAGAATGTTTATTTTATTATTTTAGGACCTATTCGGGTTAAACTTCATTCATGGAAATATATATAGGAAGTATGATGAAGTGGAAATTATTATTATTATTATTATTATCCTTTTTTAATAAATGTAATGCATACTCGACTTAATAAAAACATGATCATTGTTCCACTGTTAACTCTCATAGTTATGATATCAACATTGAAAATATATATTAATTTATATTTCGTTGACCGCATTAAAAGAAGTTTCTGGCGTTTCCTATGTGTAATGTGTCCAAGCCTAGCTCTTGAAAAGTCTCAGTGCGATAATTAATTAGGAGTGAGCAGAATAAGTTGTTTGCTTTTTGTTCAAAAACAATAAAAACAATTGTTCAAAAAAACAAATAATTTTCGTCTTTAATTAAGTTCAACCCTCTCTGCATACCTCCAGTTCAACGATCTTCGTTTTGGCGAAATGCTGACATGTGAGCTATGCTGCTGTATCATTTTTTTTTTTTTAGATCTTGCGTTTTTAAAAGAACAAGTTCATATCTCAAGTAATAATATGTGATAAAAGATTAAAAGTTATCGCAAATTCTAATGCAGGTGCCATACTCAGCGTCTCAGCCTCTTCCTATCAGATGAAACAACCATGTGCGTCGGGAAACCATACCTTTCGATTGAATAGTTTCTCAACGATTTGCATGTGTTGACAGGTACTGTGTCGGTATTGGTTGCTATCATTCATTTTTGGGGTCAGGGCTCAGGATATAGGATAAACTAGGGGATGATGGACAGAGACTAGTACCGTCACTTTAGGTTATATTTTCTTGGGTTATGTAGTTATTTCAATTTAGTTTTAGCCTGCTTTCTTTTTTAAAATAATAATCTTTGGCGTTAAGCATGTCTCGAGTTTAAAATTTGTGGCATTATTTATGCATCAATTTAGCTAGAAATATATATGTAGTGTAGTGGAAAAAAAAACAGCGTATTTTGAGTGAAGGTTGCATTTCGAAATTGAACGGGAGATTTTAATTTCAAAATATGCTTTTAGGTCTGTTTGAATTTTTTTCATATTGAAGTCACCTATGTTTAATTAAAAGTTAAGCATAATTTTTTTTTTTTTTAATTTCCTCCCTGCTTCGCTTATCTACACCCGGTAAAAGCTGGGAAAAACATAGAGCCTTGATGCTATGACAGATAGTTAGGATTTTATTTGATCTGAGTTGTTTATTCTTTAGAGTTTAGAGTGTACTTGGATTATCTCATATATAATTTTACAGACATGGTCAGATTCCTGATTATATAAATCAAAACAAGTATATTTATAACTCGCACTTCACTTTTTGGTTCCTCGTTCTTTCTCGTTTCTCCTGTTATGTTTCAAACTTCAAAAAAGCAAAACTGCACTCGGTTTAAATGATGTTGACTTCGATCCATTTGACGAATCTATGGCATCTAATTAAGATCCAAAGTTTTTATCTTTCTTTTTAAGTTTGTATTATAATAAAATATTAAATTACACAAATGATCATTAAAGTATCACTTTTTTACCATTTTGATAAGATTGAGTGATATGAAAATGAAACCTCAGATCAATTTATCTAGCACAAATTCACAACAGGAACATCATTTCTCTTATTACACATAACATGTACCATTCTACCTCAGGGAAAAATCTTTGTCAAACAATAATTGGTATTAATGAACAAAATACCACCTAGTTCATACCTCGAAGGCCTTTAGTTCATTATTCACAGCTGTAAACCCGCCATCTACAGTCAAATTGAGCCCGCTAACATACCTCGCCTCATCACTAGCCAAAAATAGCACAGCTTCAGCCACATCACTCACCCCTAAGTCAACTCCCTTCAAATTTGCATGAGAGCCAACAAATGCCAAAAAATCCCTGATGGCACCTTCATTTCTCTCACTCTCCGGCAAGTGGGCCATGGCAAGGCCAGTGGGAGTTGCATAGGGGGATACACAATTAACTCTTATTCCATGTTTTCCTAACTCTGCAGCTACACTCTTGGTGAGTCCCACAACAGCATGCTTTGATCCGGTGTAACCATGTGGGCCCATGCCACCTAGCACACTCGCCACACTACCAAGGGAGATTATGGAGCCCTTGGCACGTGGAATCATGATTCTTGCCGCATGCTTCATCCCTGATGCCAAAAAATAAAAAGAAAAAAGAAAGAGAAAAAAACACAGAAGATGACAGACTATTATTGTCATGTACACACGAGACCATAGGTCGACTCTTATTATATATAGACAACATGACGGATTACTGTGAAACATACTGCTCGGTCTTGTTTCTTGAATTTGATTTTCAGAATAATCAAGGACAGCAGTATTTTTTAGATTAATCAAGGATAGTAGTAATTAGTAATGCAGGTGTAAGTGTTACAATATATATAAAGTGCCTTCCTTTTGTAATTTTTTATGTTCATTCTGAAATTGCAGCCCATGGTTTACTGTAGGTTGTGCAGTTAAGCTTGGTGAAGGATTCCAACAAAAAGTTTCTCCGAACTGGCAATAAAGTGCAGGTATGTTGCAGTACAGAAATAAAACATGCCATACACATCTAGAAGAAGGTACTTAAACCAACAATTATAAAGTGTTGTAAGATCAAATTACATAATCTTCATTATACACTTATCACAAATTGCCTTGTTAGCATTAACAAAAGGGTTCATCTGTTTAGGGTGTACATTAATATTCAGAAAAGCATCTAGCAAAAGGAACTTTCACAGTTTCACCTATTGAGCAATATACCACACTACATTCTTGTCAAAGGTTAAGAACATTTCAGAGTGTAAGACAACAATGTTTCTTATAGCAAAAGGAAACAGGCTGATTTGATGTACCATAAGGTCCATAACTTGTCAAAAACCTAAGCAATAGATCATATTTTTTTAGCAAAGTTGATCAAACTGCCCTTTGTCAAGAAAACTGCTCCATAAATAATTTACTCCAGATTGTTCATACATAACATTTATACAGAAAAAGAAAGATAATAAATGAGATTATTGGTGCAACTATACACTGAGAAAAACTTTCAATTGCATAAGATATGTTTTATATCGGGTGTAATTTGAATATTCAAAAAAAAAATTGAGATTTGCAAAAGAAAAAGAATGACTTGGATTTTTGATAATACCTAGAAAGACCCCATCCACATTAATCTCAAACACCTTCTTAAATTCCTGAAAATCGACTTCCCTAATGTCAAGCACCTTATTTCCACCAATCCCAGCATTATTCACCAGTATATCAAGCGTGCCAAAAGTCTCAGCCGTGAAGTCAACTGCTTTACTTATATCATCCTCTTTAGTCACATCACAATGGATGAAGCAGGCATGGGTCCCACCACCCACTGACTCACATAGTTTCTCTCCGAGGTCGTCGCGTATGTCAGCAATGCAAACCTTAGCTCCATGTTTTATGAATAGTTTAACGGTGGCTTCACCAATACCCGAAGCACCCCCTGTTATCAGAGCAACTTTCCCTTCTAGTCTAAAAAATTTGAAAAGGAATACCATAACACAGCTAATTTCATTTTTTTTTTTCACTGTAAGATCAAGGCTATATAAGTACAACACCGGTTCGACTGTTATGGAGTCAGTCTAATATCTGATGCATTAGGGATTGGGCATATAAAAAATTAAATTAATTCTAACTCACAGAGCTACCTAGGGAAAGAAAAGATCTTCCCGGTAATTTATGACAAATTCGATGTTTTTTTATTAAGAAAAAACGACCCAGTCAGCTGTTTGCCATGTATGTGAAATTGGACATGCATAGAGTTTCATAGCAATTTCTTTTTTTGTTTTTTGCTGTATTGTCAAAATTTGGTTAAAAGGAGGAATGAATAGAGTGATTAAATATTGCTATGACCAAGGGCATACCTAGAGAGGGACAAGGAGGACAGCAACCCCAATATTTTCAATGATGTATTAAGTCTTAATGGAGGTCTAGGTACTTATATAATAACCATTACATGCTTAACATAAACTGAGTCAGCCCCCAAACTTTCAATTTTCAGGTTTGAAAGGCCAGTCACTGATCAGGACAACAACTGATACTGGTGGTCTTAAATTAATTTGAATTCTATTCGGGAGTACTGGACTAAACGCCTAATCAAAAGCAAAGAAATGAAGGAGACAAGAGGGGATCGGAGGTCTTGATGGAGAAGTCAGAAGACGAGAGATCAGAATTTGGGAGTAAGCTCACGGTTCTTTGATAAGACAAAGAACAAAAGCAATTGAAACGGACATTAAGATTTACTTTTTTTTATTGGGGTTCAAGAAACTTGGGTACTGAAAGTGAAATCAAATGGAGAAAGGAGTACCTTCTAGTGGCGGAGGAGGTGGTTGCGACGCTCGCCATGGCTTTTCCCAGAAAATAGGCTCAGAGTAGAAAGGTCAGAGTGTAGTGTGTTTTTTTTTTTTTTTTAGAGATCTTGGCAGCGACTGCCAAGGTGAGTGTAGTGTGTTTTTTACAACTGAAGTGGCCAAGTGGGGAGAACATGGTAATGTTATACTTTTTTGTTTTTTAGTGGAAGATGCGCTAATTAGTTTTGAGTTTTTTTTTTAATTTAATGTGCATTTACAAAATGTGGTTTGTCTAATATAATCATGTTATCACGATCAGGATTTAATTACGCATCTATGATAGATCTAGATCTACAAGTTTCCTCTCTCGGTTATTATTTTTTTTAGTATTATTTATTTTTTTAATATTAATAAAAGTCAATTTGGTTGGTTGGTGATTGGGAGAGAAATTAAATTAAGGAATTTTTTATTCCGTTATTAATACGAAGCATTCTTGGGACAAAAAAACAAAAACAAAGATGTGCTTACCAAAAATTTGGATCTTCCACGATCTTTCCATGCATCCATTTGTGTTGCTAATTGTTTACATAATCTTTTCGAAGGAAAATATCACGTTATCACGACTGATGGAAATTCTTCTATAAACAAGTATGATTTCAGTAAAAAGACCAAAATAGCTCGTGGACATTTTTACTTTTTGATAATGACACTATAAAAATGTTGAATGGGCTGCTACAGACTACAGTAAACTATGTAAAACTACAGTTCTGATTTTTATGCCCAACTCTGTAAATATTCGCATAACGAGTGAAATAGAAACTAAATTATAAGAGCAGAAGAGCTCAGTAACTTAATAAGCAATACACTTCGTTACTCATAACTCATTGCATTTGACACATGGCATTAGTGTTCTAAATACGTTCCGTGTCGTGTCAAACACGCCGTGTCCGGATCATTTGTCGTGTCGTGTCTAAATGTTTCACGTGCCGTGCCGTGTCTAAGTTCCAAAGGATGGACACGACACGCCTAAGGACACGCCACGCCTCGTGTCCTCGTGTCCTCGTATCGTGTCGTGTCTTTTTTAAACGTGTCGTGCCGTATCGTGTTTGAATATGTTTGTATTTCGTAAAATATAATCATATACTTATGTTTAGGATGAATTTGAAATTCAAATTATGAAATTATCCTTAAAAATAGACAATACAAGGATTTTCTTATTATTTTATAAAATTTAGTATTTTTAACTATCATTATAAACTTGTTGTGTCTCTTGGGTTTTGTCGTGTTTCGTGTCGTGTCGTACCGTGTCTGGACAATTCACGTGTCGTGTCGTGCTGTGTAGGCCTTCAAAGTCGGACACGACACGCCTAAAGACACAACACGCTTAAGTTCTCGTGCCGTGTCGTGTCCGTATTTTACCGTATCGTGTCGTGCCGTGTTTGGACACGCCGTGTTTTTTTTTAAAACACTACAGATTTACTTACCATTTCTATAGCTGATAAAAATCAGCCGAATCAAATATAAATTGGGAAGCAAAGCAGTTCGCTTTACAGAATGAGTCATTTGAGTCATGGAAAATGCTGCGTAGAGAGCTGCCAATTTCAATAATTTATAAGTTTGGTTGAATTTGGCTTACAGTTATCTTAGACCATTTATAAAAAGAAAAAAAATTAAAAAAAAACTTACACTTTCCTTTCCATTTACTTGTTTACGATTATACTATGTAGCTCAGCGCAGAGTGCTGCGTTTAACGAATGCGGCCTTCAAGGAATTAATTTAATTATGGCGATCGATTAATCAAATCTCTACTAGTCTCTACTAGTCTCTACTAGTCTCTACAAGTTATAAATGCATCCATACAAAGGTCATAAACAATTATTTAACATGCCAGATAAAAAGAATTAACACCCCCTAAAATTAAATGTGGATCATTGATTTTGTTAATTTGAGATGATCTGTGGTTCAGATTTGAATATATAATAAAGGTGAAAGTGTCTGGGCGCTGGGTTGGTAAGTCGGTTGTTTCGTTCGTTCTAGCGCGGAGGGTCGATTCCCCACGAGCGCAATTTTTTTTTGTCTTATTTCGTGCGCAAGGGGTTCAGCTCCTTTCTCTTTTTTTTTTTTTTTTCTTTTTTTTTTTTTTTTTTTTTTTTGAAGTTAAAAGCCCGTAGGCATCAGCTCCTTTCTCTTTCCTTTCCTACAGAGCGCCTCCTTCATTCATCTCCTTATCTGTTTCGATATTTCATCAAAAGAGGAAAGAGCAAATCTTTCCATTAACTTTTTCGCATCGTGCTTTATAATCGTCCGCCCAAATTTTCTCTCTCAGATCTCAATTTCTTTCTCAATCCAATCCATGAAAACCCTATTGCCTCGCTACCGCACCTTTCTCAATCTCAATTTCTTTCAATTCGATTCTCTTTTTCTCTCTCTCATGGCGGCAGTTACTGACAACCCCATGCCAGAAACCTACCTGAGTCGTCAGCACTGCGTGACCTAGAGAAAGGATCCGGAGCTGCTCCGATGAGCGGCGCCACAACCAGAGAAGGAGGCGTAGAGGCGGATGTCGCGGGGGTTGTGAGATGGTGGAGAAGAGATGATCTGTTGGATAGAGCGACTTTGCTTCTCCGACCTGCTGCATGGCTCCTCTGTGATATCGTTTCTGGCAATGGCAGCTAATAAGCATGACGATTGGATGGAATACGACAAGTATGAAGAGTATAGGTGGGTTTATTGTTGATGTTACAAATCAATTGATGTACATTTGAAGTAAATTGAGGTCTCTGTTTGGTAGGATTGACTTTGAATTTAGTTCAAAATTATGCAAAAGGGAAGAAATTACATTTTTAGAGAGTTTCGCCTCATCACTTGATTGTACATTTTAATTGTTGTTATTACTAAAAATTCTGTACATATATTGTAGGTTCAAGTTGCCATTGGAGTATTGTCGTCTCTTTATTCGATGGCATAAGAGATTCGGCATGTACTTCTCCTCATATGGAATAAAGACTCCAGTGCAACAAATTGATGCTGCACGTAAAAAAGAAAAAACAAAGACACTTTTTGTTGGAGAGGTTGCTGCAAGTACAGAATATAATTCTAAATCTGAAATTTACATCTGGTAAGTGAGAATATCTCAATCTAAAATTTGCATCTGGTAAGTGAGAATATTTCATTTCATATCAACCTTTTCTTTATCTCTTTCCAGTTGATCCTTGAATTGTTTGTTGGGACTTCTGGTTTAATAAATATCATGTTTTTTGTTGTACTAATTTGTTAGAATCTGCAACTACCGTATTTCTCAAGATCTTCACCTTCAATTGCATTCCACTGCGTGTTCCCTCCAGGTACTTTTCTTTATCCATTTGTCAGCTTCTCTATCAAGGTAGTTTTCTTTCATTAAAATTTTGCTATGATTCTCATGTCTGAAGTTTTGGGGTTAGTTGGTACAGGAAAGTAATGTCTGATGGGTTCCTTTAGCATCTTGCAGTAATGAAGGTTAAGTTTTTGAAGTTAATTTGTCACGGGGAGAGTTTAATTAGAAACGGTCTGTAAATATATCATTTTTTTTGCAGTTCCCTACTGACATCTTTTTTTTTCCCGATTTGGAAAATAAAAAAAGAATCAGAATGTGTTCAGGTTTTTGTCTGATTAGGTTTTAGGTTCATGTCATTTTTTGAGTTTAACCATACTGTGTTCATGTTGCCTTTGGTCCAGGGCACCTCGGATTGGGTTCAACAAGGGTTTAGGTCAATCTGTGTAGCAAACTACTTGGTCATGGTCAAGCATTAGATTCTAAGCTCCGAGTCCAAATTAGAAGTTATTTTGCAAAAATTGCCCTGGATGTGTTAAGTTTTGCTTTTGTTTTCATTTCAGGTACTTTTTGGCCTATCTTCTTATGCAAATATGAACTCAGTCAAAAAGGATCTGTTACAACTCCTGTCAGCTGATGAAGGGCAACCTACTTCTAACACCATTGCCTCTTCAAATTGCAGTCTTCAAATTACCATTATTTTGTTGTGCCTATTGATTTTGTTGCATAGTTTTTCTTTTCGCTATTATCAAAATTGTTTATGCGAGAGTAATCACAACATGTGATTCTATGCTCTATCATTTTTTAGTTGCACAATGGGTACCTGGCCAGGATAAGTTGTAAATTGGTTTTGTTTCCTTGTTTGGTTTTGGAATTTTAATGGTTAAAGGTGCAATGAGACTTTGTGAGGCCTCAACTTATACTTGCTAAAATTACCATATTAGTCCAACATGACTAAATTATAATATTTTACAGGTGCTTGAGGCACATGGTGATCTTGTGGCATGTATTTCTTTTGTTAGCTAAGCACTTATCTTCTTGAATATGAATATTATCTCTTCAATTTGAGATGGAATTTTTTTTTTTATTATAGGTCGTTGATCTTATGGCCTTCATAGTATCAGCTAATTCTTTGTATGATAATGGCACTAACGGTCTTATTGACCCAACTGGTACCCAGTGCCTTTCTATTTTGCAAGCCATCGGCTTATCATGCACTTGCGAGTTGATCAGGGTGAGTCTCAGTTTCTTTCCAGCTTGGATTAAGTTGGGACAGTTGCTGTTGGTTTATCTCAGTTGTGCCATTCACATTAAATTTATGTTGGGTTGATGCTTAGTGACTTAGTGTCACAACTGGAGGGCAATTTAGCGAAGTAGCAATCGATTGCTAAGAATTTGCGCAATATAATAAACTTTGCGCAACTGGTTAGGCAAGTGGAATCGCTCTTGTCCTCATTTTATCAGTCAAAACTTCTGTTTAAACTTTGTACTCCATTTATTAATTTGCGCAATAAATAAAGCAATTGCCAAATAAATAAAGCAATTTTACATTAATTGTAATTTATTTGAAAGATATCCAGAAGGTTTTGGGCTTGACTATTGCCAAATTTATGCACCTCAAAAATAAATTTCGTGGTTGATTTTCTTACCTCATATGATTTCCACATATTTATTTCCTTGTGTCGTATCCGTAGATTATTTCTTATTGAAAAATAATAAGTTAAATGGTCTTTTTGCAATGTATATTCTTAATAAAGGACATAGTCTGAAGACATGAATAGTGAAATGAAAGAATCTAGATGGAATAGTATGCTTAAGATGGTGTAATAGAATACATGTGTTACGATGAACTTGATCAAGTATTGTACAGTGGTTGAATTGAAATTGTTAGTCAGTCAGTTTTTCGAAAGTGTAAACAAAGCTCAGAGATATGGAAATATAAGAATATAAAATGTGAGAAATCGTAGACTAATTAAATACCTAACAAAGGTTGAGTGTTATAAAATATTTGTGCCAAGTAATATTTTCACATATTAAAATTCGTCCGCACATTGAGCGGGCACTGTTGCTAGTTTTACAAAAAAAAATTGACATTCATGCCAATATAGATAATTGCTACAATACAACGTGACGTACGGTTTCAAAATTTAGTTTCACGCTTCAAACGAGCTATTCGAATCACTAATCCTTATATTAAACTTTTATTAAAAAATCAAAATTTATATTTATTTATTTATTTAATTTTGAAAAAAAAATTATCATTATTGGAGGTTTCAAGACTAATTAGTTCAAGAATTTTTTTAAACAATTTTAAAAATAGTAAAAAGTAATTTAAAATTCAACTTCCCATAAGTTTTTAGTATAAAATGGGACATTAAATGATTAGGATCGGTCATTTGAAACACAAAAATTAAAAAAGATTGAATACGAAATATTCATGTAGCACGGTGTATTTTAATAATCCTCTTAATATATACACAAGATTGAATACGAAAATGCTAGTGTCCAATATATTGGACGGATAGGTCCGCCCAATATCGTTTTTCACATTTTTAAATTTCAAAAGACCGATCCAAGTCATTCAATATGTTTTTCATATTGGAAACTTGTAAGAAACCAATTTTTACATTTGTTTTGAATTTTTTTACTAATTTTTTTGTATTTTAGAAAATTCATGATACAAAAGTTCTAGATTGTCCAATAACAACGATTTTCTAAAATACCAAAAAAAATAGTAAAAAGAAAATTTAAAAAAAAATGAAAAAAATGGTTTTTTTTTTCTAAGTTTTCAATATGGAGAACATATTGAACGGTTCGGATCGGTCGTTTGAAATTTAAAAATGCGAAAACAATTGTATTGAACGGACCCATCCGGTTTAATATACTGGACGCTAAGATTTCTCAAAATATAATTAGGAAAAGATCACTTCATAATGACTTGTTCTGACAATTTCGACGATATATTATCAAACAAATAAATCGAATGCATTTAGTGATGCATCAAAATCCGTTAAATTATTTGGTTAAAAAATTCAAATTGTTTGAGAAAGATGCATGAAATCACATTATTTAATCAAAGTACGATTATTTATATAACAATAATGCTTACATATTAATTTTCAAATTTAAATTTAAATTTTTAATGATTATTAAAATTTATCTTAGTACGACACCGAATACAATTTATGCGAGAAAAAAGGCAGTCTAAATGGAATCACATCCTCTGCCAACCTTTGCCAATTTTCAATCAGAACCGTCCAGATTAGATCACACGATGATGGGTGCTCCATGAATAATACTAGATTGATAGGTCTGAAAAAATTTTAACCGTCGAACTTAGATCGGACGGTTCGGATCAAAACTTGCCACCCTGATAGGCGCCCTGTAAACTTTAAACCGATCCGCTAACGTTATGAAATCGAATTCGGGCAGCTCTGTCTCTCCACTATCCATTATCCACTAACAACCTCGGCTTCGGCTTCAGTCCACGGAAGATAAGGAAAGCTCTCGTCTCCTCTCCGTCTCTCTCTCTCTCTCTCATGGCGACGAGTGTCTCTCTCTGTCACTTCCATTCCATCTTCTTCTCTCCTCCTAGTACTAGTCGTTCTCTGCCTCGGCGCTTCATCCCCGCCTACCACCGCCGTTCTACACGCCAGAGACTGAGGTTCCCACTTCCCATTCTCGCCTCGGCTGTCGCTTTGGATTCTACCAATGGCGCCGTTGCCTCCACTTCGAAGGAGGCTGAGCGGTACGGCAGGCAGTATTTCCCCCTAGCTGCTGTCGTCGGCCAGGTGAGACTGAAACCAGAAATGTGATCAATTTTTTAAATTGTGCAATGAGAAGTACTTGAATTTGAGTTCAATCTGATGTCATGTAGTTGTAGTTGTGTCCATATTTTTAGTCCTGTTGTACTTCTGAAATGTCGTACGAAATGTCGTGCTAAAGGAGGGAGAATTTGTTACTACTTACTAGTGATACTCCTTCAGTGCACATTAGTACATATAGGATGTAGCCTGATCCAAAAAATTGTATTCTATTTAAAATCTAGAAATGATTTCATGCCGGTCATGGAGTGTCTTATTCAAAGTAGATTCGCTTTGGGAAAGTTGTTGAAATAACAGAAACATCAATATTTTTTTAAAATTTTTGTTGGAATTAAATTATACTATTTAGAAATGCCTGATAATCTAGACTAGGAATCACTTTTTCCTTTTTCTATTTTATTTTTCAGGATGCTATTAAAACAGCATTGTTGTTAGGTGCAATTGATCGGGAAATTGGAGGGATTGCTATATCTGGCAAAAGGGGAACAGCAAAAACAGTAATGGCACGTGGATTACATGCCATGCTTCCTCCAATCGAAGTTGTGGTTGGTTCTATTTCGAATGCTGATCCTAGCTGCCCAGAAGAGTATTCTTCTGCTGATTTACCATTTAATTCTTAATTTATGAAAGAAACTTTCCATGGAAAGGTTTATTACCATGTAGGGTTGTTCTACCACTTACGATTTCATAGAGGACAGTTGTTGTCCGGTATTTACTTTTGCTATTAAGTGTTTACCAATTACCACAATTAAGTCTGAACATCCATTAATCCTGGCTTGGAAACTATATCTCACATAAAAAATTTAGCCTTTAAGGAAAAAGCAAAAGAATTAAACCAGCCCTCGTATGTTGATACTGCTCGGACCAATGCAATATCTGATTCTGGTAATGTGGTAAAGACAAACCTTCTTAGTCATATGTGTTTTTCTTCCTCTTTTTTTGATAATTTAGATGGGAAGATGGGCTAGCTGATCGAGTTCAGTTTGACACATCTGGAATTATAAAAACAGAGATTGTAAAAACACCTTTTGTGCAGGTACCTACCATTATTTTGATTTTGTCTTAGTGGCTCCAATATATTTATTGGTTTATATTATTTAAAAAGAAAGAAAAAAGTGGAAAGAAGAAGTGCAAATGGTACCATGAGTTAGGTATCTGTTTCTCAATTTCTACAATTAGGATTATGAATTATGTATTGCCACTATCCATGACCAACTGATTTATCAATCCAAATATCTAACCAATGCAACCTACTTAATAATCACAGATACCACTTGGGGTCACAGAAGATAGGCTTATCGGCTCAGTCGATGTAGAAGCATCTGTTAAATCTGGCACGACTGTTTTCCAACCTGGTCTACTTGCAGAGGCACACAGAGGTGTGTTATATGTGGATGAGATAAATCTCTTGGACGAAGGAATAAGTAACTTGCTTCTGAATGTGTTAACTGATGGAGTTAATTTAGTTGAAAGAGAAGGGATCAGCTTTCGCCACCCATGCAAACCACTGTTAATTGCCACGTACAACCCTGAAGAAGGGTCTGTGAGGGAACACCTACTTGATCGAATTGCGATCAATTTGAGGTACCCATCTGGAAACTGAGTATATAAGCTTTGAGTGTCATTAACAACTTCTAAAGTATATATAAATGTCATGCTGATGTTGTACAACCTGCATGAATCAACTGGATGATTTGGTTGTCCATTTTAAAACTCCATCTGGAAATTGAGCCTCGTTCTACAATTACCTCAATATGATTAACCAACCCTTGAATTGTGCTAGCAAATACTATGAATCTTAACTTCACTGGTATGGTATTGGTGTCTGGATGATTTAATACATAGACATTGAATGACACTTTTTTCCTTATTTTCTTAATTTACTTGATTTTCCTGCAGTGCAGATCTTCCAATGAGCTTTGAGGAACGGGTTGCTGCTGTTGGTATAGCAACCCAGTTTCAAGAGTCAAGTAGAGAGGTCTTCAAGTTGGTAGAGGATGAAACTGAGAATGCAAAAACTCAGGTATTAATACTGGCCCAAACTCTATAGTTTTAGGTTCTTATGTATTGCAATACTTAACTAAATTAATAAGAGACTATAATTGGACCAACTTGCCGTATTATTATGTACATTACATTTCTACCAGTGATTTTAATTAATATAACAAAATACTAAAAGTCTAAGACCTTATAGAGGGCTTCATCATTACAAAAAAGTAGAATCGTGCCAATTAACAGCAAACATTCTCTTGCATTCTTTATATTTAACAATTTCGTATGTTGGTCTCAAATTTCATTAAGCCCTATATAGCATCTTTAATTCTATAGGGAGAAAGTGAGGTGTGAATTTCTACTCTTAGAATGACTATTTAAAGCAGATGAGAAAAAGATTTTTGAATCATACTCTACTAAACACTTTAACAATGGGATTTTTTTTTTTTTTTTTCATTTCATGATTCTGCAGATCATCTTAGCAAGAGAGTATCTCAAGGATGTAACCATAAATAGAGAACAGCTAAAGTACTTGGTCATGGAAGCAGTACGAGGCGGCTGTCAGGTTTTTGCATCAAGCTCTTGAGTCTTCACATTAAATTAGTTCATGCCAATGCACCTTTCTACTAAACATTTCAAGAGCATAAAAGAATAAAGCCACTTCTTGTGTAGCCTAAGTTTCTAACAAGGTCGTTCCTGTTATATAAGAATACGTCAGGAACTAAAGGACATAACAGTGAAACTACCTTAGAACTACTTCTGGTGTATTATACTTTTTGCAGAGAATCTCACAATATAACATCACAAGAAGTTACCTTAATATTAATTTGAAACTGTAGGGACATAGAGCTGAGTTATATGCAGCTCGAGTAGCAAAATGTCTAGCAGCTTTAGAGGGGCGTGAAAAAGTATATGTTGATGATCTCAAGAAAGCCGTAAGTAGCTTTTTTTTATTACACCAATTTTAAATGTCTATTTTGCCCTTGCAACTGAAAAGACAAGGCTCAATTTATACTTATATTACTAAATGTTTCAGTAAGTGCATGGGCTAAATAACCATATGTGTGTGTTTACTATTTCACAATTCTTCTACATTTTAGGTAGAACTGGTTATTTTGCCCCGTTCCACATTAACTGAGAACCCACAAGACCAGCAACAGAACCAACCACCACCTCCACCGCCGCCACCTCCACAGAACCAAGACTCTTCAGATGATCAAAATGAAGAGGAAGATCAAGAGGTGATTCTATAATTCAGTGATGAAAAATTACCTTATGTTTAAAGCATTTTTTGATATAGACTGTTGAGGAATATCATAGAAACCCTACAGTAGCAAACCTAACCTGTGCATCTCAACGCACACTGCAACTGAATGCCATACGAGCAGGAAAACTAAAACATTAGGAAAAGAAGCTGAAGTGTTCAATGTTAAAAGGAAAATAAAAGCAGAATGCTTCAAGACCCAAATTGTAATTTGTTAGTGAACCCTATAGTTTTAGGCACTATCATTGCACTGCAATGAATCGTATGCTTCACTCGAAAAAATAAAGGTATAGTGGAGTAACTTGATATGGTAAAACTATAGGAAGTTATTGATGAACAAGTTTTTAGTCGATTGAGTGTGTTTTATAAGATTGATATTGTAACTATTTCATATTGCCATCTTTTTAGCCTGCCCCCCATCTCTTTTCGTCTGTTTCTTGTTTTTAGTCACTTCCATGTATTATCTAGTTGTTATTTCTAATGCATTCACAATTCAATAGGAGGATGATGACCAAGAAGAGAATGAGCAACAAGAGCAGCAGATCCCGGAAGAATTCATTTTTGATGCAGAGGGCGGCTTGGTGGATGAGAAGCTATTGTTCTTTGCTCAACAGGCACAGAGACGCAAAGGGAAAGCTGGCAGGGCTAAAAATGTCATTTTCTCCGAAGACAGAGGCCGATATATCAAGCCTATGCTGCCTAAGGTTTCTTAGTTACTATCATTTGTAGGAACAATTCCATTTGCACCCTTTAAAAAGAAAGAACATGCTTTAGAAAAAAACAGTGATGTCATGACAGTCTTTGTGTGCATCACTCCCAAACAAAAAATGTGATGTCATGTAAGCCTGGAAAGCTTTTTATGTCCTCTCTTTAGGTGAATGTGAGGCAAGGACATTGGAGGGAGGGTTACCGTGATACTGTTTAAGAGGGCATGGACACTATTTCCTTTTTGGGGAGGGTTTTGCATGCTTGATGTGTTTTAAGGATAGAACTGATATCCATTATTAAGTATATATTCTTGAAGGGTGAGCATCCCTTGGCCTTGGGATGAATTGAAAATGTTGACTATGTTGTTAAGGGGTTTGTGTGCCTCCAATTAGCCCTACATTTTTAGAACTTAAATAACTTGAAATCTAAAAAAGACAATGTCAAATTAAAACTTTTGGATGTGATTATAATATATGGACGTTGATATTTCAAGTTATTATTTACTATCAAACCAAAGTGGAATGCTGTAACTATGTATGCGATTTTAAATAAAGTAAGAGATCACATCTAGTTATCTTTTGTTGTTATGCTATTAAGTATAATAGGTAATAGGTGGACGTATGATAAATGGGGACATTTGGACTTTTCTCATCAAAGGAAAAAAATTTTCAAAAACAGAAAAAAGTTTATAACATATTCTCTGAACACTCAAATTTTACTAGAAGCAAGTTTAAAAGAAATCACTCAAGTTTAGTAAAAGCTTCTCTTTGAGGTTGTATTGATTGGTTGAAAGGCCTGATAGAAAACAAGGGGCGGAGACGAGGGTGTTTGGGGGGGGTGGACTTTAAATCTATTTTAGTTGGAACTGAGATATTATGTTTTGGCCTTAAAACTTGTCTACCAAATTTCTAGCTATTTGACTCTTAGTTTTGTCGGAGCTATGAAATGTAGACCATTGATAATTTCAAGTCCTCTTATGAACGGTGAATATTGCATCAAATTCCATCATTTTTCACATGCATAATATAAACATAATGTACAATACATTCCTAGTGCTGAATTTCAAAATTAGCGTATAGTTTTGACAATGGTCAATATTGTCCAGTTAATCCGTAATCAATGGATTAGAACCCTATTCTTAATATTGTGTTTTATCTAGATTTTAAGCCTATATCCTGATAGTGAACACTAATGCAGGGGCCCGTCAAGAGATTAGCTGTTGATGCTACACTTAGAGCAGCTGCACCGTACCAAAAACTAAGGAGAGAGAAGGATACGAACAAGTTGAGGAAAGTTTTTGTAGAGAAAACTGATATGAGAGCGAAAAGAATGGCCCGTAAAGCTGGCGCTCTTGTATAGTTCTCTCTCTCTATCTTTGTTTCTACTTTCAGTTCAGAATAGAGGTAGTAAAATTTGACTCAGGCCAGTGAAGTTGGCCTGCACTGACATAGACGTGACCCAATTTAGAGTGACCTGTCATTATTGTGGGCTAGATCATCTTGGTTTCTCTGGTGGGCTGGTTCATGACTAAAATAGCCTCTTGGTTTCTCTGTAATAATTGTCTTTTCTCAAATTTTTTCTGCAAATTTATGGGTCCCAATGTTCTAATTAGACCATAATTGATTTTTGGCGTGCCGAGTCATCAGGTCAACCTACACAGATCATGTTAGACCAAATTCATCAGGTGCAATATAGCCCAGCTCAAGGTCAGAGGTTCTTGACCTGCTGGTTGCTACTGTGGGTCCCTCCTTGTTTCCTTTTTGAAATAATTTCTGACTCAGTCGGAATGAAAAATATTGCTACCCTACTTTTCAAGGATGTAATTGTCAAAAATAATCCAATTTTGTTTATATTTTTCTCATTCTATATAGGTTATATTTGTGGTAGATGCTAGTGGAAGCATGGCATTAAACCGCATGCAAAATGCAAAAGGTGCAGCTCTCAAGTTGCTGGCTGAAAGCTATACTAGCAGAGATCAGGTAGGTGATAATATAGCAATCTGGATAAGCATAACCTTCCATTTATTATTTTTTTTCTTTTGGCTTTTTCCACAACTGCAGAGTAATGTACATGGATTGGATTGTACAGGTAGCTATTATCCCTTTTAGAGGAGATTATGCAGAAGTTTTGTTGCCCCCTTCAAGATCTATCGCAATGGCCAGGAAGCGTCTCGAGAGACTCCCTTGTGGTGGTGGGTCCCCACTGGCCCATGGTCTCAGCACGGTATTCTAATTTATAAAATCATCATCTCTTTTAAACTTTGGAGGCATAATTTTAGGTAAAGCTGAACAAGCCTTAATATATTTCCAACTTAAGCAATTAACAGAAAGAAGCCAAGGAAAGAACAACATCAAGTGTGTTTATGTGTGTTGGTTCTTTTAGATTTTTCTGGGGTCCAGAGACCAAAGTTGTGCAGGCATTTTGGCACTAAACATGCCTGTGTAAAGTCCTGTTCCAGGTACAAAAAATACAGGGACTAACATATTGTTTTCTGGAATAATGATGATAAGGCTGTAAGAGTGGGGATAAATGCTGAGAAAAGTGGTGATGTTGGACGTGTAATGATTGTGGCGATAACAGATGGAAGGGCCAATGTGTCGCTTAAAAGGTCCACAGATCCTGAGACTGCTTCTGCATCAGACGCACCTAAACCCTCTGCTCAAGAGCTAAAGGTACGCACTTATCTCCGTTAAATTAGTTCTGTTTTATTATATTGGAGTTGGCTTTTATGAGTTGAGGTGAAGTATAGTTTGGATCTATATTACAGAGCCATTAAGCTGAACATACCAGATACATTTATGAATTTTACTAAATGCTTTGTGTATTTTATTTGAAATATCCTGAATTATGTACCAGAACTTTTAATGCTTACCTTTTTTTAATATATCTGGCAAGTGAGCTTGTAAGAATCTCAGCAATTGTGTATGATGCAGGATGAGATCTTAGATGTAGCAGGTAAAATATTCAAGGCAGGAATGTCACTTCTAGTTATTGACACTGAAAACAAGTTTGTATCCACTGGTTTTGCAAAGGAGATTGCTAGGGTTGCCCAAGGTAGGTTCTCCACCCTTCTTGCCTTTTTTTTTTTTTAGGTTTTCTATTGTTATTCTCGTCTAAAAAAAAATATTGAACATTCTTTCACAGGTAAATACTACTACTTGCCAAACGCATCTGATGCTGTCATCTCTGCTACAACAAAAGACGCACTATCAGCGTTGAAAAGCTCGTAAATTGCTGTAGTTTACGGATCTTGTAAAGTCGCAACGTTTTGGTATCCATTCAAACGTGTTCACCAATTTTGAAATGTAAATGCATAATAATAATAATAATAATAATAGCTTTCATTTCATTTCAGCGAGGCTTCTAAATTGTTTATTTTTCTTCACTGTTTTGGTCATTGCTGCAAAAAACAACACGGAAATCTTGTGATCTCAAAAATAATCTCGACTCCATTGCTCCAATCTCACACTCTCCATGCAGAATCATGTATTCAAACTTTAATTTAGGAACAAAAGGACTCAAATAAAAATTCATGGAGCAAAATTTTAATCTCAGCAAATGTATTGCCACACCCAAAACTACAAACTCTAAATTGAACAAAAGTTGGTAAGAAAATCCTAAGAACAAAAAAAGTAAACAGATTTAACAACTGCTAGACTCTACCGAGCAGCAGCTGATGCTTGTGCTGCTGCTTGGGCAGGCTCCACAATGTTCTTTGCCAACATGTAGGTACGCATGTTCAAGTTCTTCAAGCTTTCTGTAATTTGTTCATGCCTGTAAGACAAATCAGGAGAAATAACCTGTTATTTCTTTGAACTGACAACCTAAAAAAAGATAACGACATCATAGGTACATAACTAGATGACCAAAGGCAGTCCAGATTGAGCCAGTGACCAACAAAATGCCAGCTTTGGTTTTGCAACATGCCTGAAGATAAATATTTGCAGGAGGCATATCTATACTGCTGAGAAAACTTACACATTGATATGGTTGGTGGACATAACAAGAGTCCCTGACACAGAATCAATCTTGGCATCAAGTTTTGAGCTCCTAACCAAGTTCACAATAAACCTTTCAGCCTCGTCATAGCTCATGTTCATCTTCTCTGCGAGGGTGCTGATATAAAACAATTGGTGTCAGAATCCCTGATGGACTTAAGATAGTTACTATAAAAAAAAATAAAACTTGCTGTCACCAAACAACCAACCAAAATTAAATAAAATGTAATAAGAACAATATTTTGGTCCGAAACATGAGAAATAGCTACAGAGTTCTTAGAAATTACTCAATTCACCAAAATAGAAAAACTATTTAGGGGAAACAGTAATGGAATTGTTTAGTTTTGTTTTGACAAGCTTTAAACACTAAGAAACTTCCAATGCTCCGATCCTGTACCATCTAAAATGCGAGAACTATAACAGACATCTTCAAGATAATTCAAGTAACCAAACCTGCCCACTATATAAGAAACAGGAAGGAAATGGGTAGTTTGGACATCTAGAAGGGAGAAGATGGCATTTGCCTCTCCTTATGTGTCTGAGATCACGAATATTCAAGTTAATAAGAAATGGAACGTTAGGGGTTTGATATACAGATTTGGAAGTTTGCCATGCACAAAAACAAACATTAGAATGTTGTAACCAACCTAATATCAATGCACTGGTGGATTCGGCAGTATGTTTCAAAAATGAACAGACGAGCATTTTCAAGAAATTCATCTCTTAGGGGCACCGTCACGAAGTTTCCCTCCTCAACATGCTTGCCAAGGAAAGGATCATTCAAAATAACCTGTAATTTTAAGAAAACAACAGGCTCCTTAACAGAATAACCAAAAAAAAAATAATAATAATAGTTGAAAAGGTTACAGAGCCAAAGAACATGCCAAAACCACTATGCAATCAATGGTGAAAGAAAAGTTAGCATATTCAGCTCAGATTTTGATGGAAACCATGCAAAGAAGCTTAAGCAGACAACAGAAGTGCCATAACAATATATTAAATTACATCATTTTATTGACATGTAGGCATGGTGTTTGATAAAACTGATCCAGGCTTTTACACAACTTACCCAGTTTCACTAAATCACTCAATATTCTTGTTTGAAGAAAACATAGAATAACTTACTTGCTCGCACTCACGAAGTTTCATCTGGGCACCTTCAAAGTCATAATTTACATACAAGCACTCAAGAAATTCAGTTATAGGGTCCTTGTAGCAGTATTGCTCCTGTTGAATGACCTTTATCAGATCTTTAAGCACATTTCTTCTCCTTTTATTGACCACAACTGCGGTTGCTAGGTAACGAAGGAGGTGATGTGCATTCGTCTGGATAGCATTCAGGTACCTGATGAGTAATGAAATTTAGACCACAAAAATTAAAATTAACATAGCTAACAGAGTTTTTGACTGGATAACATCAACGATGTAAAATGGTATAGTTACATCTATTGGAGCTAATGCAAGTTTTTCAATTAAGCGACAAAAACTATATACACATTGACCTCATACATGAACAGTGCTCATGTAATGCATTGTAATATTCAAATATTTCTCGTTCTCTTGTCCTAACAGGGCCAAAATTACCTCCCTTCATAAATACCCTGTTTTACTTGATACATGCAATATTTTGACATTTTAAAGAGTTTCATTTGAAAGTGACCCTCAAAAATTATAGATCCTCAGTGAGAAAGAGAGAGAAGAATAAACCTGTCCTGAAAGAAGAGATCAATAATTCCATTCCTTCCATTTTCATGATTGAAGAATATGAATAAACTCCAATGCATCAACCATATCCTATTCTGCAGCTGAGTCAGCGGCGAGGCAAAGTTCTATCCAGATTAACAAATGCAGACAGAATATAAGTTTCAACCAAGGCTTCAAGCAATGTAAAAAAAAATAAAAATAAAAAATTCCAGGTTTGACCACAGAATATCACGTCAACTATTTTCAAAGATGCATTGACAGCAGCAGCATAGATGTACATATGCAAGAGCAAAAAGAAAGATCCTTCCAGGCTGTATATCGTATCACCATATTTCAAATTTATTACAGGCTGGTAGAGGGCAATTCCATACTACCAGAAAACCTTAAAATAGTATGACTTGTACAGTAAAAAGAAAGATTCTTCGCCACTTGTATCCATTTCTAAGGATGTTCAGAGAGAAATGATAACGATACAGCTTTTTTTTCTTGTTTATCGTGATTCATGAGCAACATATGCTTCAGTATTATTTTTTGCACAGCCATTCATCAGATCAAATTTTGAAAATAGAAGGTATAACAGACCTTTGAGTCAATAATCTCTTTCAATCGATTAAGTTCCTCTAGAGCGATGTCCCAATTCTGCATCAAAATCTCAGCTGCAAGCTTTCCCCACAGAGCACTAAGGCTTCTCTCAGGGTTGGTACAGAGTGCACGGTACTGGTATAGATAATCAGCAGCACCAGAGTAGTTACCACATTCAAACTGAAATTTTGCATACTGGTACAGTGCCTCTATCTGATCAGCACCAATCTTCAAATTTCAACGAAAGAAAGAATACTGTTAGTTAGCTTACTTTGAAAATTTCAACTGTCCCCCAATTCCAACAGCATCAAACTTATGTCTAAGCATATTAAAGACACAGATGAAATGGAGTCGGGACAGTTCAAAAGTAACTTAAGACATTTTTATGTTGCTTAAATTCCCTTGTCGCTTTTATTTAGTTCAGTTTAGCCCTATAATTTAATTTTCTTAAATGTTTAAGAATGTCTGTTATTTCTAATAAGCACTGGTTCGCTTCGATCATAACTGCTCCAATGATATCAAAATTTAATAAATGTAAATAGAGGTTGTAATGATTTTAATGCTTCAGTTATGCACCTCCCTTGCAACAACTTCATACTTCTAAGTAAGAGATGAAATCTCTTCCAAAACCCCCCAACTAAATTAAAATCAAATTTTTAAATAATAACAGTCATTGCGAACAAATATCCAGGGTACTGTATTGAACAAAACTAAGGATGGAGGACCACAAATATAGTACTAGATATACTATAAGCGAGATGATATACTTGTGAAATTCCCAAAATTTTACAAACTGTATTGTACAAGTGAAATTTCACATACTGAACAACAACACTGGTATTTTCTTTCAAAAGGAGCAGGGAAATATAAAGGGCCTGACCCAACCTGGTATCGTTCATTGAGCATCTGAATGTTGTACTGCTTGTCAGGCCTCAGCTCTTGTACAAGAGCTGCATTCTGAAGGAAGCTGATCAGTGGGGCAGCTAACTCCTCTAGAGACTTCAACCGCGCCACCACTTCTACCCTTCTGTCAACCATATCTGCCATATCAAATACAGAATGTTAGATACAGATCGTGAAACCTTCATTGTAGGTTGCAAAATTACTGAAATTACTAACTCTTTGCAGGATACACAAGTAATTAATTAAAAATTGAACATGGAATGGTGAATCTTCCATAAGTTGATTTGTGAAATAACACATGGCAATCATCTGACATATGAGAGAACTAAATTAACCTAATGTTTGTGTAAGTAATATCATATAACATATCAGTAGAATAAATACAGAACTCGGATTACAAACACCAAATCTGCGAATTTCACTAAACAACAAAACCTAGCATTACCTTGAGGGACCTGATCTGTATGATAAAGAGATTTGTGTATATCCATGGCATAATCAACCATGTTGGTCTCGCTGAGAAGGTCGATCTTAGCCTTCAGTATCTCTTCGTCATTGTACAACTGCCTCTCTTGCAAGAACTCGAGCAGTGGAAATACCAGATGCCTGTCCAGTTGCGGCGCTACCTTCCATGTCAAATCGTGCGTGCTCGCCATCGCGCTAAATCGACCTAGCGCGCCGTTATCCCTTCTCGTTTAGGGTTTAGATAGGTCGAGATAGAGAGAGAGAAGAAAACAGGCAAAGGGTCGGTTAACTTTTTTTGTTCGAGTGAATACAGCATATGATAATGTCTAGACGGTCGAATTTCCTCCGGCCCATAATCGTATTGTGGTATAAAATGGTACTCAGAAGTCGATTTGGTAGACTTGAATTGAATTGAGATCCAGTATTATTTTTTCTAATAATTAAATTTATATTAGTTTAAATTAAAAAAATGTAAATTATGATTACATTTTAGGTGAAAATTATTTAATTATGAATTTATGATCAACAATTGTGATCTTATCTTATTAACCTAATCCACATAAGTCGGACACAAATCAACTTAGAAAAAGCCCATCAATGGCCCATAGAAAGCCCACCTCAAGATCCTCCTCCTAACTCCTTGGAAAGATATATGCCCTCAGATCGGACCGAAAAAGATCACAGGGATCAAAATGATTTTTGCATAAAAGTTCAAAAAAAAAATGATTTTTGCATAGGATTTTATTTCATTTCATTTTATTAAATTGATTTTTCGAGATTTTTATTGAGTACAATAACATGACAATTCCTACCAAATAACATCAAATCCATCCATTTTGATAGAAATTTTTCTTATGAAATGAAATCCCATGTTAAAAAAAATACACTCTGATAAGGGCTACTTGTTGACGAATTTCGGAGGTCATCTCCCATTACCAGTTACAAGTTTACAACTATACATGGACACCTCGGCTCCGTTTCTAACTTTTTAGAGGACATTTTTTTTTGAAACTCTTTTTAGAGGACATTTGGCATGAGGTTAGTCTAATTTCTAGATTAGCAAGCTTATTTGCTAACCTAAAAGTTAATAAATTTGTTTTAAAATATTAACTTTAGCCCTTGATCTCACTAATCTATGGTGTTGCCAAACACCCCATAGTGTGACATAACTTATGACACCAAAATTAGTGGAATAGATTCTCATGGTGGGCCCCATATGTGGAATAAGTATTATACAATATATTTTCACGATTGAATCTCATTAATGCCCCTATTTTAATGCTCAGTGGTCTCATTTCTCTTTTTTTTTGTTTTGCCGAGCACTTTTAACCCTCACATCAAAATTAAATGAATTTCTTTGAAGCTAATCTGTCACAATATATAAAAAATATATATATATATTTCTATACTTATGTGGTGGACAAATTATCATAGTTGTTATAAAAATCATGCCCTCTGATTATTATTTGTAAAGTCCGGTAGCACTTTTACATATTATAATTTTTTTTTTTGGTTTCGTTGGCATGCTTGAAATCTTGGAGAAAGGTAGTCAATCAAAATCTAATCAAACAATACTACAATGTTGGGTACATTATCTACAGTAACTTTGGATGAAGTCATATCTCCATTTTGAAAAAACAATGGACACCTCCATTTCAGAAATTTCAGATTAAATATAGTTTAGTTTTTAAATTGATTAGCTACATTTAAAAATTCATTTGACTATGAAAAATTTTGTGTGTGCTCATAAAAATGTAAAGGATTTAAAGATGTAAATTTTTTTAATTATAGACTTAGAAAATATTTTAAATAATTTTATGAATCTCATAAAATTTAATATGCATAAAAGTTTCTAAAATTGTTTGGAGGCCTTAAATAAATCATTTGGCTATGAAAATTTATGTACTTGCTCAAAAATATATGAACAATTAATTGATATAAAATTTTAAAGTTACAAACCTATAAATATTTTAAATAATTTTTTGAATCTCACAAAAATTGAATTTCCATAATTTCATAAATGTCATTAGGTTTTTAATTATTCTAAGATATTTACAACTTTATTAGTGTATGAAATTTTATATAAATGATGTGAAGATTATAACAAATTCAATCGTACCATTGAGCTATTTTTAATTTAATCATATAATTATATGAAATATGAAATATGGTTGGTGCTTTTAAAATTATTTGAGGACATTTATTAATTCAATTGACCATAAAATTTTATATCCTTCATAAAAAAAAATGAAATACCCTGCAATATAAAATTTCATAGTTAAAGAGTTCTAACATATTTTTGTCAAATTTCTAAATCTTATTACTCAATTCTATTGTTTCATAAATATAATTTTGTTTTTCATTGTTTCTAAACCTTTCCAAAATTTGTTGATTTATAAAATTTTATATACGTAAAAAAACCAATCTAATTTTTTTACTCCTCCTTAATTAACATAACAAAACATCACACGCGAAGCGCGTAACAAAATGCTAATTTTTTTCATCTAAATTATAAATATTTTATTTTTTTCTATTTCGAGACACAAATTATTTTTAACACAACATTTTTTCTGAAATATTTAAATATGACTATTAGTAATTATAATTATCTTATAATAATATATTATTATGATATTATATGAATCAACAAAAATTATATGAAATCAAAGTGATATAAGTTTTTCTTTTATACATTTCTTTCCACTTTTGTTTAGTTGTTTATAAGATTTTTCTAGATTTGTTTGTATTAAATTTTGTGGATTGTCTTCAAAAATTACGTAAATAAATTAATATTTTTTAGAGTTTTAATATATTAATTTATCTATCAATATTTACATAATTTAAATGATATTCATTGATATATGTATCATATTAATCAAGTTCATCCTTCGTGTATTATTTTTCACTTTCCCACCTCCAAACTTAACTGGCCAGACATCAATAACACCTCACGCGCGAAGCGCGTATACAACGCTAGTTTCAGTAATGTTTAACCTACGGCTGCTTTGAGTGACAAGTTATTATTTTAAACCGAAACAAGTTTTAGTTTCAATTATGCCTCATTTATGGACAACAGATGTCTCGAAAAATCAATTTGGTTTTATGCCTGGTAGGTCGACTATGGAGGCCATTTTCCTACTAAGGCAGCTTATGGAGAGATATCAGGAGCAGAAGAAGGATCTGCATATGGTTTTCATTGATCTGGAGAAAGCATATGACAAAGTACCAAGAAAAGTCATATGATGGACACTTGAAAAGAAGAAAGTTCCCACCAAGTACGTTACCCTCATCAAGGACATGTATGATGGAGTTTCCACTTGCATTAGGACATGTGGTAGCGTGACTAGTGACTTTCCTATTAAAATAGGATTACATCAGGGATCAGCATTGAGCCCTTACATTTTTGCCTTGGTGATGGATGAGATCGCGAGGGACATACAAGGAGAGATTCCTTGGTGTATGCTCTTTGCGGATGATGTGGTGCTAATCGATGAGAATAGGATAGGTGTCGATAGGAAATTAGAGTTGTGGAGACAAACCCTAGAGTCGAAAGAGTTTAGACTTAGTAGAACTAAGACGGAGTATATGAGGTGTGAATTTAGTGGGGCAGGACCAGAAGATGGAAATGTTCGTTTAGATGGATAGGTAGTGCCTATGAAAGACATTTTTTCGATATTTTTCGATATCTAGGGTCGATGTTGCAGAGTGATGGCGACATAGATGAAGATGTTAGTTATAAGATAAGAGCAGGGTGGGTGAAATGGCGACAAGCATCAGGAGTGTTATGTGGCAAGAAAGTCCCACATAAGCTAAAAGGAAAGTTCTATAGGACGGCAATTAGACCTGCGATGTTGTATGGCGCTGAATGTTGGGCTACTAAAAGACGACACGTCCAAAAGATGAGCGTAGCAGAGATGCGCATGTTGCGGTAGATGTGTGGGCATACGAGGAGGGATCGGATTAGAAATGATGACATACGGGATATGGTTGGGGTTGCACCAACATAGGAGAAGTTGGTCCAACATCGTTTGAGATGGTTTGGGCATGTCCAACGTAGACCCCCGGAGGCGCCCGTGCATAGCGAAATTCTCAACCGCTTTGAAAACACAAGGAGAGCCAGAGGTAGACCAAGATTGACATGGGAAGAAGCAGTAAAAAGAAACTTTAAAGATTGGAACGTCTCCAAGGAGTTGGCATTGGATAAGACCGCATGGAAGCTAGCAATTCACGTGCCGGAGCCATGCGATGCGAATTTAGGGGTCAAGGGTTGTCTTAGATTTGTAGGTTATAGTATTAGCTCACGGCTTAGGTGTAGGCCTCGCTACTACTACTACTATTTATTATTATTATTATTATTATTATTATTATTATTATTATTATTATTATTATTATTATTACTACTACTACTACTTTATTTTCTATCTATATATTTTTTTTACTATTATTAGCCCTACTTTTGACATATACTTCTTTTTCCGATGACTTGATGACTTTGTTATATTTCTTTTCTAGCCTACCCCAACTTGTTTGGGACAAAAGACTTAGTTGTTGTTGTATGCCTCATTTAATTTTAATAACTTGTATGTCTTGAAACCTTATTTAAATGTTGCTTATAATAAATCCAGCTCATGTATAAATTCATTGTCATGAGGGCAGTGTGGTCTTTTCATTTTATAATTTTATATATTTTTTAACATCTCTTCTTCTTCCCCACTTTACATAACCAAACATAAATAATTTTAGCTTTCTTAACATGACATAATTTCTTCCTCCTAACTTATCCTTTTACCAAACGTCACCTAAAGAATCAAAGTTCCAAAGTTAAAAACCACAACTCTCTACGGAGCAGCACCTGATGCTTGTGCTGCTGCTTGGGCAAGCTCCACAATGTTCTTTGCTAACATATAGGTACGCATGTTCAAGTTCTTCAAGCTTTCTATTATTTGTTCATGCCTGTAAGACAAATCAAGAGAATAAACCTGTTATTTCTTTGAACAGACAACCTCCCAAAAAATAATGACATCATAGGTACATAACTAGACAACCAAAGGTAGTGCGTTGGCAGTGGGCAGTGAGTCAGTGACCAACAATCAACTGCCTCTAATTTTCAAAAGGCTCAGGTGAGAAGCTGGATAGAATAAATGCAAAAAACTGCCGGCTCTTGTTTCACAACATGCCTGGAGATAAATATTTGCAGGAGGCATATCTATACTGCTGAGAAAAACTTACACATTGATATGGTTGGTGGCCATAACAAGAGTCCCTGACACAAAATCAATTTTGGCATCGAGTTTTGAGCTCCTAACCAAGTTCACCATAAACCTTTCAGCCTCGTCATAGCTCATGTTCATCTTCTCTGAGAGGGTGCTGATATAAAAGAATTGGTATCAGGATCCCTGATGGACTTAAGATGGTTAATATGAAAAAAAAAAAATAAGACTTTCTGTCACCAAAAACCCAGCCAAGATGCGAAATTTCTCTATAAATAATGAAAGACATGTCTTCCTGCCACCAAAATCACCACCCATTTTAATAAATAAATAAAGAAATGAAATAAGAACAATTTTCATTCTAAAAACATGAGAAATATCTAGAGTTCTTAGAAAATTACTCAATTTATCATACAGAAAAAGACTATATAGGGAAACAGTAATGGAATTGGTCAGCGTCTAAAAGATGAGAACTATAACTGACATCTTCAAGATAATTCAAGTTATCAAACCTGCCCACTATTTAGAAGAAACATGAAAAAAATGGGTAGTTTTGACATCTAGAAGGGCGAAGATGGCATTTGCCGCTCGTTATGTCTGACAGTCTGAGACCACTAATGTTTCAGGTTAGCAAGAAATGGGATGTTAGGGGTTTGCCATGTCAGATTTAGAGGTTTTCCGTGCGCAAGAAACAAACACTAAAATGTTGTACAACCTGATATCAATGCACTGGTGGAGGCGGCAGTATGTTTCAAAAATGAACAGACGTGCATTTTCAAGAAATTCATCTCTTAGGGGCACCGTCACGAAGTTTCCCTCCTCAACACGCTTGCCAAGGAAAGGATCATTTAAAATCACCTGTTATTTCAAGAAAACAACAGGGCTCCTCAACAAAGTAGCCAAAAAAAAAATTAATAGTTGAAAAGATTATTAGAGCCGAAGAAAATGCCAAACCCACAATGCAATTAACGGCGAAAGAAACGGTGGCATCTTCAGCTCAGATTTTGATGGAAATCTTGCAAAGAAACTTAAGAAACCAACAGAAGTGCCATCAAAATGTTTTATATTACATCATTATTGACATGTGGTCATAGTAGAGCTAAAACTAATCCAGGCTTTTCACCCAACTTACCCAATTTCAATAAGACACGCAATATTCTTGTTTGAAGGAAAAAAAAAAATAGGAAAGATTACTTGCTCACACTCACGAAGTTTCATCTGGGCACTTTCGAAGTCATAATTTACATACAAGCACTCGAGAAATTCAGTTATAGGTCCTTGTAGCAGTATTGCTCTTGTTGAATCACCTTTATCAGATCTTTAAGCACATTTCTTCTCCTTTTGTTGACCACAACTGCAGTTGCTAGGTAACGAAGGAGGTGATGTGCATTCGTCTGGATAGCATTCAGGTACCTGACAAGTAAAAAAACTTAGAACACAAAACATATCATAGCTAACACAGGTTTTGACCAAACAGCATCAACTATGTAAAATGGTATTGTCAATTGTATTGGAGCTAAAGCGAGTTTTCCAATTCAGTGATAAAATCTATATATACATTCAGAGCGTAAATGGACTGTGCTCATCAAATATGAATTGTTATAATCAGTATTTCTCACTCTCTCGTGTCAACTGGGCCAAAATGACCTCCATCGCTAACAACCCTGTTTACATGATAACATGCAATATTTTGACATTTTAAAGAGTTTCACATGAAAGTGAACCTCATACATTATAGATCCTCGGATAAAGAGAGAGAGAGAGGAATAAACCTGTCCTGAAAGAAGAGATCAGTAATCCCATTCCTTCCATTTTCATGGTTGAAGAATATGAATAAACTCCAATGCATCAACCATATCCTATTCTGCAGCAGCCAGTGGCGAGGCAAAGTTCTATCCACGTTAACAAATGCAGATAAAGTATAAGTTCCAACCAAGGCTTCAGGCAAAGTAGAAAAAAAAATAAAAATTTTAGGCTTGACCACACGTAATCGCATGTCAAATATTTTTCAAGTTGCTTTGAGAGGAGCGACATAGATATACATGCAACAGCAAAAAGAAATATCCTTCCACGCTAAATATCATATCACCATATTTTGAGTTTTAATACGGGCTGGTAGGGGCGGTTCCATACTTCCAGAAAAGCCTCAAAATACTATGACTATTACAGCAAAAAGAAAGATATTTTACCGTGTATATCCATTTCTAAGGAGGTTTGGAGAAAAATGATAACAATGTAGCTAATTTTTCTTGTGTACCATGATTCATGAGCAACATATGCTTCAATGTTGTGTTTCTCACAGCCATTCATCAGATCAAATTTTGTAAGAGAGAAGGCATAATAGACCTTTGAGTCAATATTCTCTTTCAATCGATTAAGTTCCTCTAGAACGATGTCCCAATTCTGCATCAAAATCTCAGCTGCAAGCTTTCCCCACAGCGCACTAAGGCTTCTCTCAGGGTTGGTACAGAGTGCACGGTATTGGTATATATAAACAGCTGCATCAGAGTAGTTGCCACATTCAAACTGAAATTTTGCATACTGGTACATCGCCTCTATCTGATCAACGCCAATCTTCAAATTTCAATGAAAGAAAGAATGTTGTTAGTTAGATTCCTTTGCAGGTTTCACCTGTTCCAAAATTTGAGACACATCAAAATTATGTCTAAGCCCTATAAGACTTGAGACAATTTTATGTTAGGGACACACAGATGAAATTTCATGCTAGGGACACATAATAAGACATTTTTATGTTAGAGACACATACACCTCTTCAAATTTCATGCTAGGACACATAGATGAAATGGAGCCAGGAGAGTTAAGTAACTTAAGACATTTTTATGTTGCTTAAATCCCTGTCGCTTTTTCTTAGTTCAGTTAAGCCCTATAAGACTATAATGTGTTTGATTTTCTTAAATGTATGCGCCAGTTTTTTATTCTAATAAACTGGTTCAATTAATTTATAACTGCTCCAATGGTATCGAAATTTAATTAATGTAAACAAAGGCTGTAAGATTGTCATGCTTCAGTGTTGCTCCTCCCTTACACACAACTTCATACTTCTCAGTACAAGATGAAATCTCTTCCAAAGCGCAACTGAATTAAACCCAAATTTTTATACAATTACATTAATTGCAAGCAAAATTTTAGGGTACTGTATTGAACAAAACTGAAGGATGGAGGACCATATACAGTGCTAGAAATATTACAAGTGAGATTATTAAGATAACAAGCTTGCGAAATACCTAAAATTTCATGTATTATGTCCAAGATAAAACAACAACAGTGATATTTCATTCAAAAGGAGCAGGGAAAAATAAAGGGCCTGTCCTAACCTGGTACCGTTCATTGAGCATCTGAATGTTGTATTGCTTGTCAGATCTCATCTCCTGTACAAGAGCTGCATTCTGAAGGAAGCTGATCAGTGGGGTAACTGATTTTTCCAGAGACTTCAACCGTGCCACCACTTCTACCCTTCTGTCAACCATCTCTGCCATATCAAATATACAATGTTAGATTTACAGAGAGAAAAGCCTTCATTATAGTTTTCAAAATCAGTCGATTACTGACTCTTTGCAAAATACACAACCAAGAATAAATGAACAAGGAATAGTAAATCGTCCATAAGTTGGAATTGTAAAATTTTATATAACAATCTTCTGACGGTTGTGGTGTGGTTCAACCGTGGTTGTGGTGCAGCTGACAAGTGCGGTGCCCCTGTTGGTGGTGCGTAGTCCAGATGTGGTGCGACTGTTGGTGATGTGTAGTCCAGATGCAGTGCGGCCGTGTGGGTGTGTTCTCGAGGTGCAGTGCGGGAAGACAGACGTGGGTGTGCAACCAAGATGCAACCCGACCACGTGTGTGCACAGCCGAGATGTGTGCAGGACGGTTGTCGTGAGTGTGCAATTGAGATTGCATCCCTTCGAGAGTGGCTCATAGGTGCTGGGGAGGGATGTAAGGTGAAGGCAAGTGGTAGCTATGACGACATGGGTATGCACTTTTAGTCTGCACGGTCGTGAAGATGGCTTCATAGATATCGGTTAGATTGAGGCAAGTTGGGAAACTGGTACAAGTACCAATTGGTACTAGTATGACTCTTGGTACTGGTACAAATGGCAGTTGCCATGACTGGGTTTTTTTTTGTTTTTCCAGTTGGTACTAGTAGAGCTAGTACCGGTACAAGCGGTAGCTGTATTGGATTTTTCCTCTTTTGATTAGGAAAATTTGGTAGACTTTGATAGAAGTTTACCATTTGTATTTGTTTTGAGTTTTGTTGTGATTGCTTTGTAAACTTTTTTTCTTTATTAATGAAAATTGCCAGTGTTTTGCTGGCCCTCAAAAAAAATCTTCTGACATAGGAGAGAACTATATCAAACCTCATGTTTGTATAAGTAATAACATATAACATATCAGTAGAATAAATATAGAACTCGGAATACTAACACCAAATCTGCGAATTTCCCTAAACAACAAAAGCTAGCATTACCTTGAGGGACATCATCTGTGTGGTAAAGAGATTTGTGTATATCCATGGCATAATCAACCATGTTGGTCTCGCTGAGAAGGTCGATCTTAGCCTTGAGTATCTCTTCGTCATTGTACAACTGCCTCTCTTGCAAGAACTCGAGCAATGGAAATACCAGATGCCTATCCAGATGCGGCGCCACCTTCCATGTCAAATCGTGCAAACTCGCCATCTGAATCGACCTAGCGGCTAGCGTGCCGTTGTCCCTTCTCGTGGGTTAAGATTCAGATAGGTCGAGAGAAGAGAGAGAGAGGGGCGCGTGCCGCGGGAGGCAAGGATCAATGAAGTGGTTGAGCTGGACAGTGATGGAGGGAAAGACTGACATAGTGACATGGACCTTGTTGACTGATGGTCTTTGCTGACGCTAAAGTTTTTTGGTTTCACTTTAGTTTTCTTTTGGCTATTAATTAACAATTAATGAATACTTTCTGTACCAATTGGTACCCCTTGTTTTATTGTTTTTTAGTCTAGTGTACTTCATTAACAATTAATGAATACTTTCAGCTTGCTTTTCTCAATAAAAGGAAAGACAAAATAATTGGTTTTCTTAATTTTCATTCACGACAACAATAATGCGAGGCAATATAGTCTTTGCATACTATAGTAGCATATATTTACGAAACCTTGGTTGTTAATCTTAACATCTCATTGCAAATACGAGCTCGTAATTGGATATTAATTAAATATTAGAAAAAATAAATATTAATTTTCTAATATTTAATTAACATATAGGAGTTTGGACTAACATCCGAATTTGAAATATTAATATTAAATTTTCCATATTTTAGCTCTAATTCTTTTAAACCCCTAATAAATAAACGGACAAAACAGAAGTATCTTTTAAAAATAAAAAAAAAAAACTTTTGCCGCCTCCTGTTTGTCGCCGCTGCGCTGAAATTAAACTAAAAACCATTGTGTTAACAAGGGTGAAGAATTGTAAGCTTCTAACATCCATGTGCAATTAAATCAGATAGAGAATGGGCATCTTACAGTTAAGAGGCTGGAGGCATGATATTTAAGCAAATATTTCAAATAAAAGAAAGGGGATTTTAGATCCCTATGCAGTAGCTTGGAGTTGACGCCTCAACTTCGGTAGGTATAGAAATAGAGGAATTTAAATCCTGTGTTGCGCTACATCGTGTGTAGCGCAGTCATGGGCCGTCCAATTTTGATCTGATGGATAAGGGAGCCCCGTGAAATAACCAGATTCCTAGGCCCGCAAAAAATGAACCGTCCGATCAAAATCGAACGGCTCGTGGGTGCGCTACACGCCGTGTAACACAACACCAGATCGGGGTCCGAAATAGAGCTGCCCAACAAGGGTGAGATAAAACGAGACACCATGCAGACTAAAAATCATAATCCCATTCACAATGTGTAAGTAAACCTTAGAAATGTGCTCTTTTTTCTATATATATTTGTGAACTTTTATTTTCTTACAGCTGATCATATTTAAGGCTCAAATAATAAGGGAAAGTAGCAAATGAACTTTTATTTTCTTACAGCTGATCATATTTAAGGCTCAAATAATAAGGGAAAGTAGTAAAGTGCTCCTTCTAAACAGCGAGGGAAGAAATAGAGAACAGGGTCCTGCCAGCATGAGCTTGAACCAGCCAACACACTGGGACCGTGCTAACAATTATTCAAGCATATAATTTTTTGCCAGTTCCAAACCCTACTAAGCAATAGAAACAAATCTGGAAAAGGAAACAAAGAGAAAGATCTTTACATCAAATCAACAAAAGAAACACCATAAACTAGCAATTAAGGCTCATCCCTGTTCAAAAATGTATCTAAGATAAAAAGAAGCACTTCTCAATGGAGACTCATGCAGTGATTTGTTCTCTTTCTTTCGGTAAATCCTGAGCCTTTCTATCAGATTCTTTAAGGTACTTCCAGCCTCTTTTATTGACCCCACTTATTTTAATGGGTTCATCACCTACTTGCACTCCTGAAAAGAGAAGAAATAAAACTTCTATTAACTGGATATACTTCTAGATACAAAGAAAGCTAGGTGATACCATCCAAATATTTTGGAATAGGATCCAGTGAATGATGGAGTGGGTATAGCTCTTGTTCAAAAATTGTAAGCAGATCTAAAACTCTGTCTAATTTCTTTTATTCGTTCTATAAAATTGAGCCTTAAATCTGAAGTTCCAATATCACTTCAGAAAAGTTTTGTAGTGGAGTAAGGTCTGTTAAACAATTTGAAGTAAAAATTCCCTTGATTCTTTGTATTACCAGTTAAATCCAAATTTGCTATGCCCATAAAAAGTACTTCTTCAGTTTACCAGCTATTAAGTTCTGAATCCTACTATATTGAAATCCTACAGTATTGTACTACGAATACTAAAACAAACTTGTTTTGGACCATAAACCCACCTTCTTTGAGAACAATACTTATAGTGCAACCAGAAACATATTAAAGGAATCACATTCATAGCTACAGTAATTCAATCAAAAACCAGTAACAAAAGGAGGTAAAGAGCTTACCAGCTTTATACCTGATGCCCCATGCCTTCCCATGTCGACCATCCTAAATAAAATAAAAAATCATGTTAGAAACTAATATTAAACTCGTACGTCATAACTTCTTTTGCAGGTTATGTATACACTCAATATTTCATTAATGACATGATCATAACAAACTTCTTTTGAGGTAATTCAATACTGATTCTGGGATTGGCAACAAAATTATTGCATTATTTTAAAATTAACAGATTGTAAATCAGACATTGAGGGTTTAAACCTAACGTGACAAAAGATACGACATTTAAAGCCAACTTGTAAGTTGAAAAAAAAAAAAGGTTGAATCTGTTTATCAATACAACCAAAACTACGAGAAAATGGCGAAGAAAAAACCTTGTAGAGATTGATCTTGGTGATCTCGTAGGAAACATCCCTCCAGTGGCTCTTAGCTACCTTATACCCAATTCCCCACTTGGGCAAGAATTGCACCACATCGAACAAATTCTTCTTCTTCTTCCTCTTACTTTTCTCAGCATCGCCACTCGCTGTCGCCTGAGGAGGCGACGCGGCGGCGCTGAAGTTTCTCAGGAGACCGAGTGATTGGCGCAGGAAGCAAAAGCTTCTCTCCGCCACCGCCTTGTTCGTCGCGGCCGCCATCGCCATTACAGTCAGAGTATGGGAGGTTTTGCGAGGTAGAAAATTGTTCAGAACGAGTTGGGGGTTGAGACTTGACAGTGAGTGTAATGCTTTAATGGGCTGGTTTGAGTTGGGAGAAGAAATGCTCCTGTGTTGGGCTATAGTAGGGCCTTCTTTTCTATTTGGGCTACTTCATATTTTATTTTTCCCATTTAATTAGTTGGATATGGATACTTGGATGGGTGAGGTAAAGTAACAATACAAGAAATTGGAATATTTTTCTATACAAAAGTTACATCTTGCTTCGGTTAGAATATTTTTTGTATATTAACTTATGTGACATTTTTAATGATCAAACTTTGTCAATAATTTTCTTTGACGATTCTGCCATGAATACCACTTAGACTTGGTTGCATTCCGGCTTTATAATCAAACTAATAACATCCATTGAAATTATAAGAGGTAAAATTGGAATTACACATCTCTGTTCTATCTTCTTTGTTTAACTCGTTCTCTACAAATCAACGTCTCTCTTCTTTGTCAATTTTTTTTCTCCTTTGACGAATCGACATATGAGAATGGTACTTAACCCTAATCAGAACAAGAACCATTTTACTTGGTGATGAATGCGAGCGATCAGGGTTGAAGGTGCCACTCGAACCGGTTTAGGCTTCTTATTGCTTCTCTTGTATTTTTCTTTTTCTGCCTTCTTTTTTTGGAATTGTAGATTTTATGATTCTTGTTAAATGTCGTATACATACACTGATGCACACAATTAAAGTAAACAACCGATATTTGTTGAGCTATTCTTAACTTTTGTGTAAAGATCAATTCACTTGGTTTAGTTTATAGAGTTTGAATAGTCTATAATTTATAGATTGTGCGATGAAGTGGGTTGGCCAATTCTACTATCCTTCTATGTCATTAGACATGCAATTTACTGCCCAATTGCCCTGAAACAATTATCCTTCCCAAATTTGAAGGCAAATTTTGTAAATTGGGAACTTAAGAAGGATAATTATTTAATGGACATTGTAAATTCTTGATCAATATATTGTTTCATGGCAATTGTGAGTAATGGAATTTTGCAAAATGTTTAATTAATAACTGCGAAACAGTGTCAATTACTCACTTGATCAATTTTATTTTATTTTACATCTTGATGTTATTCTTAAGCCATGCTTGTTTTGAAGCATAATTGGTACCATAATTGTCAGATTTTATTGTCAAATAACTTAGAATGCATCATTTTTAATAAGTAAGAATTCTATGTATAATTCAATATTTTTAATAAGTAAGATCATGAGTATATCATACACCATATAGCGTTTAAATATAGATTACAGTGATCAAATGAATCAAGAATCGTTTGTAATGCTCAACCGATGTTCAGAATAAGTTTTATTTGCCATTTATACGTGTAATTTTTATGAAAAATGCAATGATTTGAAGAAGTATGATATAAAATATAATCTAGACCATATAAACCGCTTAAATACTGATTATTGCGACCAAATGACTTAAAAATGTATCCAGAATCATTTAAAATACTTCACTGGAGTTTAAATATAGATTTTTTTGCACAAATTACTTCAAACGACTCTAGAATCGCTTCAAATTTTTCAAAAGATACACACAATAAACTTTATTTTGTAGTTTTGTATGTGTATTTTCATTTTATAATGCAATGTTTTCAATAAGTAAGATCTAAATTATGTTCTGGACTGTACAAAGAGGTAACATATAGATTTTTGCAATCAAATGACTTCGAATTAATCCATAATTGCTATAAATGTTCAACTGATGTCCAAAGCTAGCTTTATTTGAAATATATATGCATTTTATTTAAGTATAATAAAATATTTTAGATAGCATGATCTGAATTATATTCTAGACCATTCAAAGAGCTTAAATATAGATTATGGTGAGAAAATCATTTCAAATGAATCCAAAATCGCTTGAAATGCTCAAATGAAAGATACTCAGAATAAATTTTATTCACAATTTACATGCATCATTTTGAATAAGTAATATTGAATTTTATTGTAGACCATATAAAGACCTTAAATATAGATTATTGCGATCAAATAACTTAGAATGCATACAGAATCGCTTGAAATGCTAAAATAATGCTTAGAATAAGCATTATTTGCACATTATATGCATAATTTCTATGTAAAATCCAATATTTTTTTAGTAAGTAAGATCTGAATTATATTATTTACTGTATAAAGAACTTAATATAGATTACTATGAATAAATAATTTTTGAATGAATCCAAAATTGCTTAAAATGTTGAAATGAAACTCAGAATAATATTATTTTGCTCATTATAAGCGTATTTTCTATGTATTATCCAATATTTTAAAGATCAGGATTATATTATACACCATATAAAGAGTTTAAATACAGATTACAATGATCAGATGACGTCAAATGAATCAAGAATCGATTGTAATGCTCAATTGATGCTCAGAACAAGTTTTATTTGCGGTTTGTATTTGTATTTTCAAGGTATAATGCAACATTTTCAATAAGTAAGATCTGCATTATGTTCAGGAACCATAGAAAGAGCTTAAATATATATTTTTGCAATCAAATTACTTCAAATTAATCAAAAAATCACAAGAAATGGACAACTGATGTCCAAAACTGTCTTTATTTGCAATTTATATACGTTTTATTTAAGTATAATATAATATTTGGATAAGAATGATCTGAATTATATTCTAGACCAATCAAAGAGCTTAAATATACATTATTGTGATAAAATCACTTCAAATGAATCCGGAATCTCTTTAAATGCTCAATTGATACCCAGAATAAGTATTTTTGCAAGTTATAGGCATATTTTCAGGTAAAATGTATCATTTATATTAAGTAAGATCTGAATTTTATTTTAGACCATATAAAGACCTTAGATATAGATTATTGTGATCAAATAATCTAGAATGAATGTAGAATCGCTTAAAATGCTCAAATGATGCTAGAAAAAAGTATTATTTGCACACTATATGCGTAATTTCCTCATATAATAATATATTTTCTTATAACTAAGATCTAAATTTTTATATTCTATACCATATAAAAAGGTTAAATATTGATTATTATGAATAAATAATTTGGAATGAATCCAAAATTGCTCAAAATACATAAACGAAGCTCAGAATAATATTATTTTGCACATTATAGGCGTATTTTCTTTGTATAATCCAATAATTTTAATAAGTAAGATCAGGATGATATTATACATAATATAAAGAGTTTAAATATAGATTAATACGATCAAATGACGTTAGATGAATCAAGAATCGCTAGCAACGCTCAACCGATACTAAAAATAAGTTTTATTTGCAATTTATGTGTATTTTTATGTACAATGCAATAATTTGAAGAAATATGATCTGAAATATAATCTAGACCACATAAACCTCTTAAATATTGATTATTTTGACCAAATGACTTCAAATGTATCCATCATAGTTTAAAATACTTAAACGTTGCATAGAATAATCTTTTTCTGCACCTTATATGCATGTTTTCTTTAAATAATGACTTTGAGTAAATAAGATCCAAATAATAATCTTGACTATGTAAAAGAGTTTAAATATAGATTTTTTATCTCAAATTACTTCAAAAGACTCAAGGATCGCATGAAATTTTCAAATGATACAGAGAATAAGTTTTATTTGCAGTTTCTACGTATATTTTCAATGTATAATGCAAAATTTTCAATGAGTAAGATCTGAATTATGTTCTGGACCGTACATAGAGGTTAAATATAGATTTTTGCAATCAAATGACTTCGAATTCATCCAGAATTGCTAAAAATGCTCAACAGATGTCCAAAACTGGCTTTTTTGGCAATATATATGTGTTTTATTTAAGTATATTATAATATTTTTTATAAGAATGATCTGAATTATAGACTAGGCTATTCAAAGAGCTTAAACATAAATTATTGTGATAAAATCACTTCAAATGAATTCAGAATCGCTTGAAATGCTCAAATGATACTCAGAATAGGCTTTAATTGCAATTTATATACATATTTCCATCATTTTGAATAAGTAAGATCTGAATTTCATTCTAGACGATATAAAGACATTAAATAAAGATTATCGTGATCAAATAACATAGAATGAATGATGAATCCCTTTAATTGCTCAAATAATGCTCAGAATTAGCATTATTTGCACACTATATGCGTAATTTCTATGTATAATCCATAATTTTCTAGTAAGTAAAATCTGAATCGTATTTTAGAACATATACAGAGCTTAAAATATATAGATTATTTTTACTAAATAATTTCGAATGAATCAAAAATTGCTTAAAATTTGAAATGAAGTTCCCAATAATATTATTTTGCACATTATATGTGTAAATCCTCTATATAATCTAATATTTTGAATAAGTAAGATCAGGATTATATTATACACCATATAAAGAGTTTAAATATAGATTACAGTGAAATGACGTCAAATGAATCAAGAATTGCTTGCAATGCTCAACTGATTCTCAGAATAAGTTTTATTTGCTGTTTGTATGTGTATTTTCAAGGTATAATGCAAAACTTTCAATAAGTAAGATCTGAATTATGTTCTGGACCATACAAAGATCTTAAATATAGATTTTTGCAATCAAATTATTCAAATTAATCAAGAATCGCTAGAAATGCACAACAGATGTCCAAGAGCTATTTTATTTCCAATTTTTATGCCTTTTATTTAGGTATAATATAATATTTTGGATCAGAATGATCTGAATTATATACTAGACCAATCAGAGAGCTTAAATGTAGATTATTTTGATCAAATCACTTCAAATGAATCAGAATCTCTTGAAATGCTCAAATGATAATCAGAGTAAGCATTATTTGCAATTTATATGGATATTTTTAATGTATAATGCATCATTTTGAATAAGTAATATTTGAATTTTATTTTAGGCCATATAAAGAGGCCGTAGATAAAGATTATTGTGATCAAATAATCTGGAATGAATGTAGAATCACTTGAAATGTTCAATTAATGCTCGGAAAAAGCATTATTTGCACACTGTATGTTTGGAATGGGTGCGAACAAGCCTGTTCGCGAACAAGACTAACTTTTTTATATCCAAACGTTGAACTGTTGTTCGTGAACAAGGAACTAGGCCTAGTTCCTAGTTCTGCATTTTTTGCAAACTGGAAACAAGGAACTAGCTGTTCGCGAACAGTTGTTCAACCCTTGTTCGTGCACTTTTCCAAACATACCCACATGTATAAATAATTTCTACGCATAATAATATATTTTCTAATAAGTAAGATCTTAATTATATTCTATAACATATAAAGAGGTTAAATATTGATTATTTTGAATAAATAATTTTCAATGAATCCAGAATTGCTCAAAATGTTTAAATGAAGCTCAGATTAATTTTTTTTGCACATTATATGCGTATTTTCTATGTATAATCCAATATTTTCAATAAGTAATATCAGGATGATATTATACATAATATGAAGAGTTTAAATATAGATTAACATTATCAAATGACGTTAAATGAATCAATAATCGCATGCAACGCTCCACCGATACTTAAGAATAAGTTTTATTTGCAATTTATGTTTATCTATTATGTACAAATGCAATAATTTGAAGAAGTATCATCTGAAATATAATCAAGACCATATAAACCTCTTAAATATTGATTATTGTGGCTAAATAGCTTCAAATGTATCCAGAATCATTTAAAATACTTAATTGTTGCATAGTATAATCTTTTTCTGCACTATATATGCTTGTTTTCTTTAAATAATCCCTTACTTTGAGGAAGTAAGATCCAAATAATAATCTTGACTCTACAGAAGAGTTTAAATATACATTTTTGTGCCCAAATTACTTCAAAAGACTGCAGAATCGCTTGAAATTTTTAAATGATACAGTGAATAAGCGTTATTTTCAGTTTGTACGTGTATTTTCAATGTCTAATCCAACATTTTAGATGAGTAAGATCTCCATTATGTTCTGGACCGTACATAGAGGTTAAACAAAGATTTTTGCAATCAAATGACTTCGAATTAATTCAGAATCGCTAGAAATGTTCAACCGATGTCCAAAACTGGCTTTATTTGTAATATATATGTGTTTTATTTAAGTATATTGTAATATTTTGATAAGAATGATCTGAATTATATTGTCTAGGCCATTCAAAGAGCTTAAATATACATTATTGTGATAAAATCACTTCAAATGAATCCAGAATCGCTTGAAATGCTCAAATGATAACTCAGAATAGGCTTTATTTGCAATTCATATGCATATTTTCATCATTTTGAATAAGTAAGATCTGAATTTCATTCTAGACCAAATAAAAACCTTAAATAAAGGTTATCCTGGTCAAATAACATAGAATAAATGCAGCATCGCTTGAAATGCTTAAATTATGATCCGAATAAGCATTATTTGCACTATATGCGTAATTTGTATGTATAATCCATAATTTTCTAGTATGTAAGATCGGAATTGCATTTTAGAACATATAAAGAGCTTAAAAAATATAGATTACTTTTACAAAAATTTCGAATGAATAAAAAATTGCTTAAAATTTTGAAATGAAACTCCCAATAATATTATTTTGCACATTATATGCGTATTTTCTGTGTATAATCTAATATTGTGAATAAGTATGACCAGGATTGTATTATATAGAATACAGGGATCAAATGACGTCAAATAAATTAAGAGTCGCTTGTAATGCTCAACCGATGCTCAGAATAAGTTTTATTTGCAGTTTGCATATGTTTTTTCAAGATATAATGCAAAATTTTCAATAAGTAAGATCTGAATTATGTTCTGGATCGTACAAAGAGATTACATATAGTTTTTTGCAATCAAATTGCTTCGTATTAATCAAGAATCGCTAGAAATGCTGAACTGATATCCAAAACTGTCTTTATTTGCAATTTTTATGCGTTTTATTCAAAGATAATATAATATTTTGGATAGCAATGATCTGAATTATATACTAGACCAATCAAAGAGCTTAAATATAGATTATTGTGATCAAATCACTACAAATGAATCCAGAATCTCTTGAAATGCTCAAGTGATACTCAGAATAAGCATTATTTGCAATTTATAAGCATACTTTTAATGTAAAATGCATCATTTTGAACAAGTAAGATCTGAATTTTATTTTATGCCATATAAAGACCTTAGATATATATTATTTTGATCAAATAATCTAGAATGAATGCAGAATCGCTTGAAATGCTCAAATGATGCTCGGAAAAAAACATTATTTGCACACTATACGCGTAATTTCTTCGTATAATAATATATTTTCTAACAAGTAAGATATGAATTATATTCTATATGGTATAATTAGGTTAAATATTGATTATTTTGAATGAATAATTTCCAATGAATCCAGAATCTCTCAAAATGTTTAAATGAAGCTCAGAATAATATTTGTTTTGCACATTATATACGTATTTTCTATGTATAATCCAATATTTTTAATAAGTAAGATGAGGGTGATATTATACATAATATAAAGAGTTTATATATAGATTAAAATGATCAAATGACGTTAAACGAATCAAGAATCACTTGCAGCGCTAGACCGATACTTAAGAATAAGTTTTATTTGCAATTTATGTTTATTTTTTATGTACATTGAAATAATTTGAGGAAGTATCATCTGAAATATAATCTAGACCATATAAACCGCTTAAATATTGATTATTGTGACCAAATGGCTTCAAATGTATCCAGAATCATTTAAAATACTTAATTGTTGCTTAGAATAATCATTTTCTGCACTTTATATGCATGTTTTGTTTGAATAATCCATTACTTTGAGTATGTAAGATCCAAATAATAATCTGGACTATATAAAAGAGTTTAAACATACATTTTTGTTGTCGAATTACTTCAAAAGACTCCAGAATCGCTTGAAATTGTCAAATGAAACAGGGGGAATAAGCTTCATTTTCTGTTTGTACGTGTATTTTCAATGTATAATGCAACATTTTCAATAAGTAAGATCTGAATTATGTTCTGGACCGTACATAGAGGTTAAATATAGATTCTTGAAATCAAATTCAGATAAACATTTCATTGAGTCCAGAATCGCTTGAAATGCACAAGTGATACTCATAATAAGAATTATTTGCAATTTTATATGTATATTTTAAATGCATAATGCGTTATTTGAATAAGTAAGATCTGAATTTTATTTTAGGTCATATAAAACCTTAGATAGAAATTAGTTTGATCAAATAATCTAGAATGAATGCAGAATTCCTTCAAATGCTCAAGTTATGCTCGGAAAAAGCATTATTTGCACACTTTATTCGTACTTTCTTCGTATAATAATATACTTTCATAGGTAAGATCTGAATTATATTCAATACCCTATAAAGAGGATAAATATTGATTATTATAGATTAATAGTTTTGAATGAATTCAAAATTGCTCAAAATGTTTAAATGAAGCTCACACTAATATTTTTTTGCACATTATATGTGTATTTTCTATGTATAATCCCATATTTTTAATAAGTAAGATCAGGATAATACTTAATATAAAGAGCTCAAATATAGATTACAGTGATCAAATGACATTAAATGAATCAAGAATCGCTTGCAATGCTCAATTGATACTTAAGAATAAGTTTTATTGCAATTTATGTTTAGTTTTTATGTACAGTGCAATAATTTGAAGAAGTATCATCTGAAATATAATCTAGACCACATATATACCTCTTAAATATTGATTATTATGTCCAAGTGACTTCAAATGTATCCATAATCATTTGAAATACTTAATTGTTGCATAAAATAATCTTTTTCTGCACTTTATATGCATGTTTTCTTTAAATAATCCCTTACTTTGAGGACGTAAGATCCAAATAATAATCTTGACACTACAGAAGAGTTTAAATATACATTTTTGTGCTCAAATTACTTCAAAAGACTCCAGAATCACTTGAAATTTTCAAATGATAAAGTAAATAAGCGTTATTTTCAGTTTGTATGTGTATTTTCAATGTATAATGCAACATTCCCGATGAGTCAGATCTCAATTATGTTCTGGACCGTAAATAGAGGTTAAATATAGATTTTTGCAATCAAATGACTTTGAATTAATCCAGAATCACTAGAATGCTCAACTGATGTCCAAAACTGGCTTTATTTGCAATATATATGCGTATTTTTTAAGTATATTACGATATTTTTTTATAAGAATGCTCTGAATTATATTCTATGTTATTCAAAGAGCTTAAATATTAATTATCGTGATAAAATCACTTCAATTTAATCCAGAATCGCTTGAAATGCACAACTGATACTCGGAATAAGTCTTATTTGCAATTTATATGCAAATTTTCCATTATTTTGAATAAGTAAGATCTGAATTTCATTCTAGACCATATAAGGACCTTAAATAAAGATTATCGTGATCAAATGACGTTGAAGGAATGTAGAATCGCTTAAATTGCTCAAATAATGCTCAGAATAAGCATTATTTGCATACTATATTCGTAATTTCTATGTATAAACCATAATTTTCCAGTAAGTAAGATCTGAATTGTATTTTAGAGCATATAAAGAGCTTAAGAAATATAGATTACTTACTAAATAATTTCGAATGAATAAAAAATTTTGAAATTTATCTCTGAATAATATTTTTTCACAAATTATATGCGTATTTTCTGTGTATAATCTAAAATTATGAATAAGTATGATCAGGATTATATTATACACCATATAAGGAGTTAAAATATAGATTACAGTGATCAAATGACGTCAAATGAATCAATGATCGATTGTGATGCTCAGAATAATTTTTATTTGTAGTTTGTATGTGTATTTTCAAGGTATAATGCAAAGTTTCAATAAGTAAGATCTGAATTATGTTCTGGACGGAACAAAGAGCTTAAATATAGATTTTTGCAATCAAATTGCTTCAAATTAATCAAGAATCGTAGAAATGCACAACTGATGTCCAAAACTGTCTTTATTTGCAATTTTTTTTGCGTTTTATTTAAGTATAATATAATAGTTTGGATAAGAATGATCTGAGTAATATTCTAAACCAATCAAAGGGCTTATATATCGATTATTGCGATCAAATCACTACAAATGAATCAAGAATCTCTTGAAATGCTCAATAGATACTCAGAATAAGAATTATTTGCTCTTTTATATGCATATTTTTAATATATAATGCATCATTTTGAATAAGATCTGAATTTTATTTTAGGCCATATAAAGACCTTAGATATAGATTATTTTCTTCAAATAATCTAGAGTGAATGCAGAATCGCTTGAAATGTTCAAATGATGCTCGGAAAAAGAATTATTACACAATATATGCGTAATTTCTTTGTATAATAAAATATTTTCTAATAAGTAAGATCTGAATTATTCTATACCGTATAAAGAGGTTAAATATTGATTATTATGAATAAATAATTTGGAATGAATCCAAAATTGCTCGTAATGTTTAAATGAAGCTCGGAATTTGGTCATTATATGTATATTTTCAATGTATAATCCAATATTTTGAATAAGTAAGATCAGGATGATATCATACATAATATAAAGAGTATAAATATAGATTAGAGTGATCAAGTGGCGTTAAATGAAGCAAGAACCGCTTGCAACGCTCAATCGATACTCAAAATAAGTTTCATTTGCAATTTATGTGTATTTTTTATGTACAATGCAATAATTTGAAGAAGTATGATGTGAAATATAATCTACACCATATAACCCGCTTAAATATTGATTATTGTGACCAAATGACTTTAAATGTATCTAGAATCGTTTAAAATACTTAAACAGTTGCATAGAATTATCTTTTTCTGCACTTTATATGTATTTTTCCTTTAAATAATCCATTACATTGTGTAAGTAAGATCCAAATAATAATCTTGACAATATAAAGCGTTTAATTATGGATTTTTCTTCTGAAATTACATCAAGAGACACCAGACTCCCTTGAAATTTTCAAATGATACACAGAGAATAAGCTTTATTTGCAGTTTGTACGTGTATTTTCAATGTATAATGCAACATTTTCTATGAGTAAGATCTCAATGTTCTGGACTGTACATATGGATTTTTGCAACCAAATGACTTCAAACTAATCCAGAATCGCTAGAAATGCTCGACTGATGTTCAAAACTGTCTTTATTTGCAATATATATGCGTTTTATTTAAGTATATTGAAGTATTATGGATAAGAATGATCTGAATTATATTCTAGGCCATTCAAAGATCTTAAATATAAATTATGGTTATAAAATCACTTCAAATGAATCCAGAATCGCTTGAAATGCTCAATGATACTCGGAATAAACTTTATTTGCAATTTATATGCATATTTTCCATCATTTTGAATAAATTAGACATGATTTTCATTTTAGGCATTATTTGTGCAAGTAAGATCCAAATGAATGCAGAATGAATACAGAATCGCTTGAAATTACCAAATAATGCTCAGAATAAGCATTATTTGTACAAAATATGCGTCATTTCTTTGTATAATCCATAATTTTCTAGTTAGTAAGATTTGAATTGTATTTCAGAACATAGAAAGAGCTTATAAAATATATCTTACTTTTACTAAATAATTTCGAAAAAATAAAAAATTGCTTTAATGTTGAAATGAAGCTCCGAATAATATTATTTTGCACATTATTTGCGTATTTTCTATTTATAATCTAATATTTTGAATAAGTAAGATCAGTATTATATTATACACCATATAAAGAGTTTAAATATAGATTACAGTGATCAAATGACGTCAAATGAGTCAATAATCGCTTGAAATGCTCAACCGATGCACAGAATAAGTTTTATTTGCAGTTTGTATGTGTGTTTTCAAGGTACAATGCGAAACTTTGCAATAAATAAGATCTGAATTATGTCAGGACCATACAAAGAGCTTAAATATAGATTTTTGCAATCAAATTACTTCAAATTAATCAAGAATCGCTAGAAATGCACATCTGATGTCCAAAACTGGCTTTATTTGCAATTCATATGCGTTTAATTTAAGTATGTATAATATTTTGGATTAGAATGATCTGAATTATATTCTAGACCAATCAAAGAGCTTAAATATAGATTATTGTGATCAAATCACTTCAAATGAATCCAGAATCTCTTGAAATGCTCAAGTGATACTCAGTATAGGCATTATTTGCAATTTATAGGCATATTTTTAATCTATAATGTGCATCATTTTGAATAAGTAAGATCTGATTTTTATTTTACGCCATATAAAGAGTCCATAGATATTATTTTGATTAAATAATCTGAAATGAATGCAGAATCAGTTGAAATGCTCAAAATATTCTCGGAAAAAGCATTATTTCCACACCGTATGCATAATTTCTACGTACAATAATGTTTATCTAATAAGTAAGATCTGAATTAGATTCTATAACATATAAAGAGGTTAAATATTGATTATTTTGAATAAATAATTTTCAATGAATCCAGAATCGCTCAAAATGTTTAAATGAAGCTCATAATAATATTTTTTTGCACATTATATGCGTATTTTCTATGTATAATCCCATATTTTTAATAAGTAAGATCGGGATGATATTATACATAATATAAAGAGTTTAAATATAGATTACAGTGTAATGACGTTAAACGAATCAAGAATCACTTGCAGCGCTCGACCGATACTTAAGAATAAGTTTTATTTGCAATTTATGTTTATTTTTATGTACAGTGCAATAATTTGAAGAAGTATCATCTGAAATATAATCTAGACTATATAAACCGCTTAAATATTGATTATTGTGAACAAATTACTTCAAAAGACACCAGAATCGCTTGAAATTTTCAATTGATACAGTGAATAAGAGTTATTTTCAGTTTGTACGTGTATTTTCAATGTATAATGCAACGTTTTCGATGAGTAAGATCTCAGTTATGTTCTGGAACTTACATAGAGGTTAAATATAGATTTTGCAATCAAATGACTTCGAATTAAGCCAGAATCACTCGAAATGTTCAACCGATGTCTAAAACTGGCTTTATTTGCAATATATATGTGTTTTATTTAAGTATATTATATATTTTCGATAAGAATGATCTGAATTATAGTCTAGGCCATTCAAAGAGCTTAAATATAAATTATTGTGATAAAATCACTTCAAATGAATCCAGAATTGCTTGAAATGCTCAAATGATACTCGGAATAGGCTTTATTTGCAAATTATATACATATTTTCATCATTTTGAATAAGTAAGATCTGAATTTCATTCTAGACCATATAAAGACCTTAAATAAAGATTATCGTGATCAAATAACATAGAATGAATGAAGAATTGCTTTAAATGCTCAAATAATGCTCAGAATAAGCATTATTTGCACACTATATGCGTAATCTCTATGTATATTCCATAATTTTCTAGTAAGTAAGATCTTAATTGTATTTTAGAACTTATAAGAGCTTAAAAAATGTAGATTACTTTTGCTAAAAATTTGGAATGAATAAAAAATTGTTTAAAATGTTGAAATGAAGCTCCCAATAATATTGTTTTGCACATTATATGCGTAAGTCCTCTGTATAATCTAATATTGTGAATAAGTAAGATTAGGATTATATTATACACCATATAAAGAGTTTAAATATAGATTAAAGAGATCAAATGACGTCAAATGAATCAAGAATCGCTTGCAATGCTTAACTGATGCTCAGAATAAGTTTTATTTGCAGTTTGTATGTGTATTTTCAAGGTATAATGCAAAACTTTCATTAAGTGAGATCTGAATTATGTTCTGGATCATACAAAGATCTTAAGTATACATTTTTTGCAATCAAAGTATTCAAATTAATCAAGAATCGCTAGAAATGCACAACAGATGTCCAAAACCTACTTTATTTCCAATTTCTATGCCTTTTATTTTAGTATAATATAATATTTTGGATCAGAATGATCGGAATTATATTCAAGACCAATCAAAGAGCATCATTTTGTATAAGTAAGATCTGAATTTTATTTTTGGCCATACAAAGACCTTTTATATAGATTATTTTGATCAAATAATTTAGAATGATTGCAGAATCACTTGAAATGCTCCAATGATGCTCGGAAAATGTATTATTCATTATAAGCGTAATTTCTTCATATATAATATATTTTCTAATAAGTAATATCTGAATTATATTCTATACCGTATAAAGAGTATAGTATAGATATTTATTATTATGAATAAATAATTTTGAATGAATCCAAAATTTCTCAAAATGTTTAAATGAAGCTCTGAATAATATTATATAATTATATTTCACATTTTATGCGTATTGTCATTGTATAATCCGATATTTTTAATAAGTAAGATCAGAATGATATCATTCATAATATAAAGAGTTTATATATAGATTGCAGTGATCAAGTGGCGTTAAATGAATCAAGAATTGATTGCAACGCTCAACCGATACTCATAATAAGTTTTATTTGAAATTTATGTGTATTTTTTGTACAGTGCAATAATTTGAAGAAGTATGATATGAAATATAATCTACACCATAAAAACCGCTTAAATATTGATTATTGTGACCAAATGACTTCAAATGTGTCCAGAATCATTTAAAATACTTAATTGTTGCATAGAATAATCTTTTATGGACTTTATCTGCATGTTTCTTTGAATAATCCATTACTTTGAGTAATTAAGGTCCATATAATAATCTTGACTATATAAAAGAGTTTAAATATAGATTTTTCTTCTCAGATTACTTCAAAAGACTCTAGAATCGCTTGAAATTTTCAAATGATATAGAGAATAAGCTTTATTTGCAGTTTGTACGTGTATTTTCAATGTATAATGCAACATTTTCAATGAGTATGATCTGAATTTTGTTCTGGACTGTACATGTAGATATTTGCAATCAAATGACTTCGAATTATTCCAGAATCGCTAGAAATGCTCAACTGATATCCAAAACTCTCATTATTTGCAATATATATGCGTTTTATTTAAGTATATTGTAATATTTTTTTTATGAAAATAATCTGAATTATATTCTAGGCCATTCAAAGAGCTTGAATATAAATTATTGTTATAAAATCACTTGAAATGAATCCAAAATTGCTTGAAATGCTCAAATGATACTCAGAATAAGCTTTATTTGCAATTTATATGCATATTTCCCATCATTTTGAATAAGGAATACCTTAAGTAGAGATTATCGTGATCAAATAACATAGAATGAATGCAGAATCGCTTGAAATGCTTAGAATAAGCTTTATTTGCATACTATATGTATAATCCATAATTTTATAGGAAATAAGAGCATATAAGAGCTTAAAATATATAGATTACTTTTGCTAAAAATTTCGAATGAATAAAAAATTGCTTAAAATGTTGAAATGAAGCTCCCAATAATATTATTTTGCACATTACATGCGTATTTTTCGGTGTATAATCAATATTTTGAATAAGTGAGATCAGGATTATATTATACACCATATAAAGAATTTTAAATTATATATTACAGTGATCAAATGACGTCAAATGAATCAAGAATCGCTTGTAATGCTCAACTGATGCTCGGAATAAGTTTTATTTGCAGTTTGCATGTGTGTTTCAAGGTATAATGCAAAATTTGCAATAAGTAAGATCTGAATTATATTTTGGACCATACAGAGAGCTTAAATATAGATTTTTACAATAAAATTACATCAAATTAATCAAGAATCGCTAGAAATGCACAACTGATTCCCAAAACTGGCTTTATTTGCAATTTATACGTGTTTTATACAAGTATAATAATATTTTTGGATAAAAGTGATCTGAATTATATTCTAGACCAATCAAATTAAATATAGATTATTCTAGACCACTTCAAATGAATCCAGAATCTCTTGAAATGCTCAAATGATACTCAGAATAAGTAATATTTGCCATATTATATGCATATTTAAATTTATAATGCATTTTGAATAAGTAAGATCTGAATTTTATTTTAGGCCATATAAAGACCTTAGATATAGATTATTTTGATCAAATAATCTAGAGTGAATGCAAAATCGCTTGAAATGCTCAAATGATACTCGGAAAAAGCTTTATTTGCATACTATATGCATAATTTGAATACCATATAAAGAGGTTAAATATTGATTATTATGAATTAATAACTTCGAAATGAATCAAAAAATGCTCAAAATGTTTAAATGAAGCTCGGAATAATATTATTTTGCACATTATACTCCAATATTTTTAATAAGTAAGATCAGGATGATATTATACATGTTATAAAGAGTTTAAATATAGATTGCGGTGATCAAATGGCGTTAAATGAATCAAGAATCGCTTGCAATGCTCAACCGATACTCAGAATAAGTTTATTTGCAATTTATGTGTCTTTTTTTTGTACAATGCAATAATTTGAAGAAGTATGATCTGAAATATAGTCTAGTCCATATAGATCACTTAAATATTGATTATTGTGAGCAAAATGACTTAACTGTTGCATAGAATAATCTTTTTCTGCACTTTACATGCATGTTTTCTTTGAATAATCCATTACTTTAAGTAAGTAAGGTCCAAATATTAATCTTGACTATATAAAAGAGTTTAAATATAGATTTTTCTTCTCAAATTACTTAAAAAGACTCCAGAATCGCTTGACATTTTCAAATGATACAGAGTATAAGCTTTATTTGCAGTTTGTACGTGTACTTTCAATGTATAATGCAGCATTTTCAATGAGTAAGATCTGAATTATGCTCTGGACCGTACATATAGATTTTTGCAATCAAATGACTTCGAATTAATCTAGAATCGCTATAAATGCTCAACTGATATCCAAAACTGGCTTTGTTTCCATTGGGGGATGTTTGGTACCCGGGGGATAAGAACAAGAATAAGAACAAGGGCTTGTTCTTGTTCTTGTTTCTTGTTCCAACATTTTCATGGAACAAGAACAAAGGCCCCTTGTTCTTATTCCCCTATGTATTTGGTACCCTTTGAACAAGAACAAGGCCCTTTGTTCTTATTCCCACGTTTGTCAAACATCCCCAATATATATGAGTTTATTTGAGTATATTTTAGATAAGAATGATCTGAATTATATTCTAGACCACTCAAAGAGTTTAAATATAAATTATTGTGATAAAATATTTTCAAATGAATCCATAATCGCTCGAAATGTTCAAATGATACTCAGAATAAGCTTTATTTGCAATTTAAATGCATATTTTTTATTATTTTGAATAAGTAAGATCTGAATTTCATTGAAGACCATATAAAGACCTCAAATACAGACTATCGTGATCAAATAGCATAGAATGAATGCAGAATCGCTTGAAATGCTCATAATAAGTACTATTTGCGTACTATATGAGTAATTTGTATGTATAATCCATAATTTTCTAGTAAGTAAGATCTAAATTGTATTTTAGAATATATAAAAAGCTTAAAAAATATAGATTACTTTAACTCAATAATTTCGAATGAATAAAAAATTATTTAAAATTTTGAAATGAAGCTCTGAATAATATTAGTTGTGAAAATGAAATGATCAGCCTATTTGGTGGAGAAGCAAGCAGAGGTCTTGCACGAGGAGGTGGAATAAAGGAAGGGGAATAGAGGGGCAACGCTTGGAGTCAAAATTGTAGGAAAGAAAAGAAACAAGGGTTTTGAGGAGATATAGAGTGACGGGAAAGAATAAAAAATGGGAGAAGAGAGAAATGCAATGAAAAGAAAGATATGATGGTTTATGTGAGGAGGAAAGGTGATATGTCAAACGAGATCGAACAAAAATATACGTGTTGTGTTGTATGTACGTCGAGCAAAAAATTGGTAAATGAAAGGAAGAGAAAGATAGAATGAGAGGAATATTAATTGTAATTAAAGTAACCAAGAAAAAAATGAATAGAGAAGAAAATTGTAATTCTCGACGCAGTAGAAAGAGAGAACAACAACAACAACATCTAAGTTTTTTTGTTCCAAACAACTTGAAATATGCTTGAAATGAAACCCCAACAAAAAAAAATAAAAATAAAATAAGAGCAATAAATAATAATAATAATACTACTTACAATAGCAATAATAAATATAAAATCTACATCTTCACCGTAAGCTAAAACTATGATCTAAAAATCTATGACATCACTTCGACCCCAAAGTACAATTTTATAGAGAAAAAATTTGTAAAAATAAAGAGTAAAGCATTCATTCATTTCTTGTTGTTTTACATCTCAAATTCTCAACAGATACGAAATTATAGGTTCTTGTCAATCTAACAAGCAATTACCTATTTATTACTTATCATAAAAAAAAGTTACATATTTATTGGATTAATAATTAAAGTCCGAAATTTAAAACCCTGAAACATGCACACGTCGTATTGTTTATTATTATTTATCATTATTTATTTTCTTTATTTTTATTTTTTTGCGAAGGTTCGTCTTATACAAAACGCGCACATACTTTTCCTCTACACCCAGTCAGTTCCAAATTCTGCGATCTGCTTAAAACCTTGCCACCGGATCAATGGCGAGAGGTCGCGAGATCGAACCCTGCTCAAAGACCTACGGCTTCCCCATCTACTGCGCTGGGTGGGTCCCTTTCTCCCACATCCCCACCTCCTCCGCGTCGCCGGAGAATGGAAATGAAGAAGACGACAAAGGAGACTCTTCCTCCGCCACCGCCGCTGCGGCCTCATCTGATGCCTCCGATACACTCCTGGTCGCTCTCGGCGGAGGCGGCGGGGAGGGGAGGAGTGGCGTGCCTAATGCACTCGTCGTCTCTGGATTCGATTTCCCCTCTCGATCTCTCTCCGACGAACCGGTACAGTGAATTTTATTCATTCTTTAAATTTTTTCATACATTTTAGATCATTAATTTGAATTTGTACTTAAATTGCTAGCTTAAATCCCGTGTGTAATTTCAACCCTGCTTGGAACTTGTACCTGAGATCTCCTCTAATTTGCTTGGTATGTTGAGAATTTTTGTTTGTATTTGTATAAATGCATTAGGTGAGGCAACGTTGTCTACAGAGGAGGGTGTGAATCGCCTTCAACATTGTCAATTTGATAGTACTTGTTTAGCTTTTCAACAAGATGCAAAATCATTTTCTACTGATATCTGGATATGTTGCTATCAAGCTTTACAGTTTCAGATCTGATATGTTAAATGTCTTGCTTCGCATTGAAACAGTTGAATATATTATGTCTGTTTTTCTGTCTCCATCTTTATCTGATGTTGATGAATGAATACTGCTCAATTCGAGGCATCTGACTTGACTAGTACTTGGAAAGTGCAACTATATCTAAAAATTGATAAATTCGTCTTTAATTTCAGGTGATTAGAATAGGTACAGAGTCTGATTTGCCGTACAGGATGGCTATTCATCCAAAGGGAGATGGTATTATTTGTTCCTTCCCAAATGGTTGCAGGTAAATTTCAACACTTTACTGATTTATTAAAACCACACACCTGCCACTTTTGCTGATGGCATGTACCATTTTCAATTTAGATTTCAAGTTTTTGCATTTAATTTTCTCTTCATGTTTCTTATGTTTTGGTTAATTCGTAATTGTGGTTGAATATCTGAATTTGTAAACAAATCAGGATAAAATTTAGACAAGCATTTTCTTATTTTAAAAGTTTCAGCCTTGGTTTTAATAATTGCATTTTTATCTGCAATATGAATGATGCATTTGATCTCCTGTTACTTAAAAAATATTCACTGGAATAGATGAATGTCATATGTTCAATGCAAGTGCAGTAAATATTTTGGTGAAACTTTCAAAACAAATAATTTGGAAGACTATTCTTCAGCTCTGCGTCGATTTCATTAACAAATGACATAGAATATTTGTTCAGGTGGTTCAAGTGGGACCTCCCAGGAAGTAGAGACTGTAAAAGACTGGCTCTCAATCCTTCCGAGGAGAATTTGACACAGCTTGAAAATGTTAGCTTACAGGCTCTGTGTTTTAATGAAGAAGGTTCGGTTCTTGCCACTGGTTCTGAGGTATATTTCTTTGGTTCATGTCAGTCACCAAAGATGTTAAAAAAAAAAAGATTGCTGTCCAGTAGCTTTACTCCAAATTCCACATCAACTGACAACCATAGCACTGGTGTGTAAAAGTTGTGAGCATTATGGAGGGAGGAATCAATAATGCAATCATCTGATAACATAACTAAAAGTTCTGCTTAATTAACTCTCTGGTCTGAGTTCAATTTGCTTTCGCCTTACCGGCCAATAAATGGTGGTTTCTACATTTTTCAAAATGTGGAAGACAACTTTTGTACCAGGGAGGAGCATTGTCTGAATCTATTACCTGTTAAAATACCTTTTGTGTGCTTTATGTTGAAGGATGGGAATTTGAGGGTGTTCAAATGGCCCAATATGGAAAGCATGTTATCAGAAGTTGTGGATGACAATAGTATCAAAGATCTTGACTTCAGGTACCATGTTTTTATCGTGATGTTGTTTAAACAATAAGGTTATATAGTATTAGATCTTGACATGGCCTAAGATGTACTATAAATAAGAAAAATGTACTTGGGAGTTTATGATTATCGGTGTAGAAGACAGCAGTACCTTTCTTTCTTCATTTTAGTCTGCATTAATTTATAAGCTGGTTGGGAAATTTACTTATCCTGCATGCTGACCCTTGGTTCTGTAACTTAGCCTTTGGAGTGGTATTACAAGTAGACCGTCATGATACTATCATCTGTAGGTGATATCTTTACATATCCTTTGTTGGTTTGTATTGAATAACACTCCAGTTGTTTTCTTTTGTTTTTCGTTTTGCAGCTATGATGGCAAGTACCTTGCATCACTGAGGAATAGCGGTCCTTGCAGAATCTGGGACATGAAATCATCATCTGTTATAGCTAATTTGGCAAGGGAAGCTGTAAGCCATCTTTCCTGAATTTGTTCTTGAGGTCCTGGGAAAGTGCCTTTTTAGATATTTAGCCTCAGAAATTAGGAGGAAAACAGGAGAAAATGTTGGAACAAAGCACAGGAATTCTGCTGTATGAAGTAGTTTTAATGGGTGCTTCAAATCTAATGAAAGTTTTATGCTTAAGTTTCTACCATTTCAAATTGAAGAATATCCGTTGTAACCTTGTACATCACCTCTAAAGAAATTTATACCATATTATACATAATATAAACACAAATAAAGCTTGGTACACACAGTTAATTATTTTAGATGAAGCAATGACCATACTTTAGTTTTAACCCAAATTTCTTTTTCCAGGGAGAAATATTTCGCTTTTGTAGGTTTTCTCACAGCAGTGATGATAACCAGGTTCTTTTTGTCGTCGCAATGCATAGTAATTTTCTAACATAACTGGCAATTTATATCCCTCAATGCAAATTTTAATTTACAAACAAAAAAAAAATGATATTTCTTTCCTTGAGAATAACACCCAGTTATTTACTTAAATAGGCAAGCATTAAATATTATTTGATTGCATAGTTTTTGATCTTCAGATTAGTAAAAATGTGTGTTCTGTTGTTATTTTCTGTCAGTTCAGTTGTGCATGCTCTATTTATGTTTCTTTCCTTTTGCCTTGCGTCTACTTGAACTAAACAAGTGAAACAGATTGTTTATGTTACATTTCTTGTTAACGTGAGCTAGTTTGGGATCAACTTGGTTAATTTACTACAACAACCTAGGGACAGTGTTATCATTCTTTTCTATTGGCTTTAGCTCAAGTTTCAGTGGTTTAAAATGACTTAATTAATTGGATTTCAGTCTTACAATGTCAGAAATTTTGGAGGTACAGAAAGTAATTTATAGTATGTGGGGTAATTTTCTAAGAACATTTGAGGGAGGAATACTCTGTTACTACAATTCTACTCCTGTTGTGAGGATAACTCTGATCTTTTAACATCTATAGATGATCAAGGGAAAATAATTACTTGGAATACTACGACATGGAAGAGGATTGGGTCCAAGAGGGTAGTTAAAGATCCCATATCAGCATTTAATATTTCGCCTGACGGCAAATTTATAGCAGTGTAAGTCTTGAAAGTGCATACTTATTTCAAATACTACTTAAGTAGGATGATTTTAATTGTCAATTTGAACGCATTAATGCATATTAAAAAAATGAAAGATATATGCTGCCATAATGAGTTAAAAAAAAAATACCAAAAAAGCTGGTGTTGTCCTAGGTGCTCATTTAATTTACTATTGTCTATCTTGGCAGTTCTACAAATTCTATTCCTTATTTCTATCTTCACAGACACCAATTTTCTTTTCTTTTTCTTTATCCAATTATTAGCGGGACGATTGAAGGAGGCGTTGTGGTGTTAAACTCCAAGAACTTGCAAGTGCATTCAATAATCAAGAAAGCACACCTTGGTCTTCTCACTTCCTTGGTTTTCTCCCATGATTCAAGGTTATCATCCATATATTTTTCTAATCATTGTTTACATGTCTTATTTTCCTTTTTTAAAAAGCACGTACTTTGAAATTGATCAGATCAGCTTAATTTGGAGGGTTCAGGTTACAATTATATTGGGATTTACAAAATTGGTTGAGTTATGCATTTGCTTATGATTGGTTAAGTTGAGATTAGTAACTACTGACTACGCAGTTGCTTAATTAGTAGGAACTAGGAATCATTTACTTTGTGGTTACTTTAGTTCAGCCAGGCGTCAGGCAGAAGAATGCAGGTGCTTGATAAAATATATAAAAATCCATAACCTCCACAGGATAAGATGCAGTTGAGCACAAATACCGGGCAACAAGTGGTCCTTGCTAATATACACCTTTGCTGATGAAATGGGAATGCCGATATAACCTGGTTTTGTAATCTTAGGTGTTAATCATTGTTAGTTCTGTTGCTCGACAAAACAAGTGATTTGGAATTGTTGGGGTTGAATTTTGTCTATACTTTCAGCTTCAAATCCCATAGGCCCTGGTTAAAATCCTTTTTGTTAACATGATATTTCATTTGGTTGGAATTCCATGTTATTAGATCCAACGAAATCCTGAGAAATCAATTCAAATGAAATGAAATCTCGCGTAAAAACATTTTGATCAAAGCCATAGCCTTAAAATGGAATTAATGGATCTTCTCTTTGCATAGGGCCTTGTTATCTTCATCTTTTGACTCAACGGCAAGAGTTACAACAATCGAAGCTAAAAAGAGCAATGGTACGCTTTTAAATTCATTTTATATTTTTCTTTGCTTCTCTATGCCTACATTATTTAAGACATTTTTGTGCTTTTAGCAGGATTGAGCTTGTGGCTTGTCTTTCTGGTTATTATAGTGGCGATGTTGGCTTATTATTTGCAATCAAATGGGCTCATTAGATATCTTTGACCGACGATTATCTAGTGAACACATGGGATAGTTCCCAGTTTTGTCGTGTTTATACTTGAGAACCATAGGTTCGTGTGGGTGATTATTTTGCATAGTTAAATAACTGTTGATTTATAGGATGCTTCTGATGTTGACTGGAGAACATGGTTGTGCATTAGTTAATAATGTTGTCCGGTTTGTGAGATGAATTTTTAGTCGAGTCACCAATCCACGTGATAAATTTTTGGTTGAATATGTTAATGAGCTTCTCGATACTATATTTTGTTTTCTACAGTCGCATTTTAAGGGTATATGGATAATGGATAATTTACCCCATTAAAGTACCTTTTACGCATGATTTACATCCTGCCTTCCGAGCATACATCTATTTTTAGAACTTCAATAATCATATAGCAAAAAGGGACTTCAACTCTCATTTTTGTTTTAAAAAAATAATAATAATCATATCGCAAAAAGGACTTAATTTTAAATCCAAGATATTAAAATAAAAATTGTTGGAGGTTTGTTTTAGATACTTCTTCTGGCATATGCTTGAAACTTTGACTGACATTCAAAAAGTTTCTATAAAAAAAAAGAAGCTTAAAACTTTGACTCGTTTAATGCATTAATGTTGCAGGCAATCTTTCTAGAGTTGCTACATTTCTCAATATAACAAACAATACTGACAAAGTAATAATTTATTATCGATATAATAAATAAATAAATAAATATATCATGGGATAAATAATTATATTTTGAGATTTACGTATGGGAATACTAAACAAATAAATAAGGATAATTTTATGGTGGACTCAAAGTTTAACCTGGACTTGAATCCTGATCATTCAGTTCATATTTTTAAATAAACGATCTGGCTTTTAAGTCCGGTGATAAAAAATTTGGTTCACTTTATATTTTGTCAATAAATAAATATTTTGAGATAACAACTAAAATTCGTGACAAATTTAAGATAAATTTGTGTGGGAATCTGAGCTAAATTGTTTAATCGCTGGACGACACGGCACACTTCCGTCTATTGGGTGATTTCCTATTTCTGACATAATAGGATTTTTTAAAATACAACTTTGTAATTTTAGTGTTGCCTTACTATTTGCCACGCAATTAACCCGTTGTACAATTCACCAGACAAATGGACATGCAAGAAACATAGTCGTTCCCTTTGTCTTTTTCAGAAGGAAAAAACAATTGAGAGATATCGCCCATGTCGCCCATGTCGCCGAAACCTTCTTCCTCCTCTATTTCTACATTTCTCGCCGATATCGGCGCTTCCTTCCTCTCATTTCTCCTTTGCCTCTCTCCCTTCGCCTTCGACTTAATCCGATGGAACAAGACCAACCCCTAACCCCAACCCACCGGCGCCTCTTGGAAGAGTCGAAGGAGTATGAAATCTGCTCCCCATCCAATCTTAACCTCCGATGCTATGGTACGTCCGAGAGATGGTGCTTAGAAATTCCTCCTCTCCGACTTTGGACTCTGCCTCCCGCAACTATCTGGACGCCGACAACAACTCCGTCAGGTTCAGCGGTGCCGAGTTCCCTTCTTTTATTAATTAATACTTTCTTGTCGATATGAATAATAATTCATTGTTTATTTTGCCTGCGTGGATTTTTTTTTTTATTCTCCTTCATATACTGATGGACGAAGGGAGAAGGGTAGGCTGAGACCTTGCTTAAGATGCATAAAAGAGGATGAGAGGCGACAATAGCCAAAAATAGGTGTAGATCTGCTTTGTGCTCTCTCAAATGTCATAATTTTAGGTTTCGCCTTTTCTCCCTTTTTTTCATTTGAAACTCTTTCTTTAATTGTACAAGTAAGTTGAATCTTTAATCAAAGCAATATCGCGTCAATTTGGACAGGCACTATTTGTAGATGCACGCCAGGAAATTGATTTGAAAGTGGGGGTAGCATTACAAGGTTTCAAACACGCTAATTCCAGGGGAAGTATGGGAATCTTGACTCTAGGGTCATTTCGTGAGTTCTATATTCCCTTTGCACTTCCTTTTTACTATTTTGATGAAATTAAGGTATGAAGAAAAAAATATATGCATATTTGACCTTAAAAAAACAAAATACCAAGCAAACCAAATCCTGACAAAAGACGATAATAATGACTAGGTTAAATTTACCACGAGTCATCAGTATGCTATTGACATAGTCTGACACATTCCGTCCACGACCATTGTTTTTTATTTAGTGAAAATGGAGGTAGCTCAATTTTTTATATTCAAATTTGGATTTTCAATGGATTAACTGTAGTCTTACTGGCTGCTACAGTCTAACTGATGCTAGGAACATTAACTGGTGACATTTAGTGAGGTGCTGCAAGTATTTTCTGTTTTTTACTCATTAATTCATGTCCAATACCTCAATGCTTTTCTATTTCTAATTTGTGTGATTTATCTTTTCTAGGTATGGCCCATGTCAGACGCCTACGCTTGGTTTTTGTGTACAACGTTCCTTGCTAATAAGCACAGTTAAGCCAGAGAAATTTTGGTATATAAGTCCTGTTATTCTCAAGGACCGCTATGAACTGCAGCTGGACTGGGAGCACAATCGAGTTTTTGATCTTAGTGTGAGCTTTACATTTAGAATATGATTCTCTAATTTGCAGAAGAGCCTCTCTTTTAATATTTCATTAAGTCCACCAAGAGTACCACCTTTGCGATACTATTTGTCTGCTGAGCAGTTATCAGGATTAATTTAAGCGCAAAATTTATATTAATCGAAAACATCATGGAATTGTGTTCTCCTTACCAAAACCTTGAAAATATATATTAATTATGTGTAAATTTTCAAGATGCTTTGACCTAATTTAATTTAGCAACAATGATGTTTTCATAATTGAAATGAACCAATCAATTGTTCTTTCAATCCACTATATTGATTAGTTTTCTTGACGAATTAATTTTTTAATCTATGAAGATCCACTGGCCATTTCGGGTCAAGAAGGGCACCAAGATCAGCCTAGAAAACTTCGTCAACCCGGATATACCAGCTATTTGGGGGGCCAAGGAGAAGCTGTATGATTCTGGCAAAGCACGGGCAATTGTTGTGAGCAACTTTTCCTCCAAAAAACTGGAGAATTTTTTATCTGTTATTCAGGTTGAGTGTCGCCCTGTTTGGCGACAGGAGAAGCTACATGCTCTGTGCCAGTCCAAGAGTGTTCATCTCACTGTAAGTGGTTATTATAGTCATAATTTCCCCCTTCTGTAATCTGGTATGTCGATTGGATCATACCATAAACTCTGGTCCATTATGTTCATCTCACTATTGAGTACTTTTCCGTTTTGTCTGAATCACTTTAAATATGTAGTTATGCTGGTTTCATTACATGATTAGTGCCACCCACAAGGGTGTATGTATTATGGAAAAATTAGTAAAGGTCCATCTACTTACCCTTATTGAATAGTGCAAATTAGTAGGCATTGTATTTGTAGTTAAAAGTCATATTATACATGTAGAATTAATTATTCTAAAATATTGTTTGTTTATAAAGAGTAAATCGATAATTAACTGTTTTCTGGATATCCTGATCTTGAACCTTTTGGTCAATCTGATGGTATTAATTTTACTATGTTTGTGGAATTTGAACAAGCATATTTCCCACTTGGGTCTCCTGGTTCAACATGGATGAAGAACAATGATGTTCTTGAGCGCCCAGTTATTATCTCAATTGCCGAGAAATGAGGAAAAACACCAGCGCAAGTTGTGCTGCGTTGGGGGATCCAATCAGGTCATAGTGTACCCAACTAATAACAAAACTTTAGCGTATCATATTCATATGTAATAAAGTAATGTACCAACCAGATTTTATTATTTGTTTCTATTGAGATAAGAAACCCCAATGGTACTGTGGGAAAATTAAGATATGGAGTTAGTAGAATACTGAATGACTTAAAAATCCTACAGTTGGAGTATTATTATAGATATTTTGTACAAATTATACACATAAAAATTTGAACTTCAATGTAAGTATCATCAACTCTCATAATATGACTTAAAATTTGCAATAAGTTTATATTTAACTGAATTTGATATGTTATTACAATTTTGTAATAAAAATTCGATGCAGCATTTTACTGGGTTACTTCTATGGCAGAGATCCTATTGTAATTTTTGAATATTTTATAGATATGCGTTAGGAAAAATATAAGTGGGTAAACCTTAACTAAGTCCAGTTCGATTACAGGTTAGTTGATGTGGTAAACCCCACAAGTTTCTTATGTCTGAATTATTTTGTATGGGTTGCTAGGCTCCAGTTTCTTCTATTAGGAAAAGCCACAATTAGGTTCTACTTATAACACTTTAATTGATTTATTTGGAAATGCAGGCTGTTTAAAGGAAACTTTGAATATATTCAAGGCAATGTTGGATATAAGGCTTATGGCTTATTTATTGACATTTACCATGATAAATCTACGTGCATGGAATGGGAATATAGAGGAGGCAAAGCAACTATCTGATGAAATGATTGAGAGAGGGGTTAAGTCTGATGTAGAATCAAACCTAGCTAATTCCTACCACAAGGTAAATACATGTTTCAAGAGTTATTGACCATTTTGACTTGAATTGGTATAGTTTGGTTTCCACATATTTAACAGAAAAAGCATGTGGTTTTTGATTAATTGCTCATTAAATTTTTATTTATTGGATAGGTTTCATCAAGCCATTACATATTCATTTATTAAATAATTTATCAGTGTATTTAATCATGTAAATATTTACATAAAATTAATAATTTTTGACAAAAATAAATGGGTTGGTTAGTCGCAATGATTATAATGTCCATGTAAAGTAAAAAGCTGGTAGAGGGCAAAATTGTAAAATGACAAATGTCTTTCTATAAATGTCTAATTATCATAATCTGTCTATATACCACCAGTAAAGGTCCTTTCATCAAATACTAATCAAAGAGAAAAAGTGAGTTTTGTATTCTTGAATTTGAGCTTTATATATTCTAACTTCTTACAAAGATGTATATGTGAAACATGCATTAATTTGGGCCAGTAAGCTAATACTATATTTTACAATATGATTGATTTTCTTTTCTCGAATTTAACTCTTATGTAAGGGTTTTTTTTCAATGTCATAAATGTATTCATTGATCGCCTAATTTATTTATTTTTTCTATTCAATTTTATATTCTCATTGGCCAATTATTTATCTGACATGTAATGTGTAATCACTATTTTAGGTACATGATTGGTACCAGCAAGCCTATTGAGTTATGCGACATTTTGGTGCAAATTATAGATTAATTAGAGAGGTGAAGAAACTGGACAAAGCTGAAATGTGTCGACGGTCTTGATCGTAATTTTTGGAAGAAGGATACTATATGTTGGAGCAATGATTCATGCTTTTATTTTTTTACTGATCCATTTTGGCTGGAACGTTGCCGAGTTTGAATTAAATGGTGCTATTGTTCAGGATTGAAACAAAATTGTAGATGCTGGAAAGATAAGCAAGAGCATGTAACATATTATAACTATAATACTATATACGTTTTTATATAGTAATATATTCCTTGATGCATCTTATGTTGCATAAGTTTTAGATGAATTTATTTGATTCTGGGGAAATAAGAGCAAAATTATTAAAATTCTTTTGTACCTTTATTTTACTCATTATTTTCATTTAATTTAGAATTCAACAGAATGGCTTTTGAAAATAAAAATATGTAAAGTGTGCCAATTTAGTTCAAGGTTCCAACCAAGTTGATATTGATGGGCATATATATGAATTTTAATAATTATGTGATGCTAATTTAATTCCCAAAAAAATAATATATCACGCATTTGAATCTATTGGGTATTCATGCTCATTTGGCCAAGACCGGAATTTTTTTTTTTCCAGACAATTTATTATTTACAAATTATAAAAGAAAATAATATATTATATTTATTATAAAGTCAAATATCGAGCGAAGCTCGATTGAGCCCCTAGTATAAATAAGAAAGCACACAATAATTTGCCATTTTTGCTCATCCCGCAGTCCCGCTGGTCGCTGCTTGCTAGTCTGACTTTTCTTGTAGCAATGGTATACTCACTGGAAAAGCTGAACTCCTCTCCAGTACATGGCAGTAGATCATCCATCGACCCACCCTAGCTCTCGCCACGTCGTCTCCGGGGCCGAACTAACGGTCGAGATTCCGCAACTCTTCCCTCTCCCTCGCCGTGGAATCTCGACCGTTAATTAGGCGCGCTCGGAGCTGAATTGGCGGGTTTCGGTGGTTGATGGACGCCTACCTTGTCAGAACTGGAGAGAAGCTGAGCTTATTTCTGTTCCTCTTTCTCAAAATTTCTGATTTAATTAATTTATTTATTTTTTGTGTAGAGGCAAAATAATATGAAGTTATCATTAAACCCTAGATTGCTGTCAAACATTGTTAGACTGATCTTTATTTAAAAAGAAAATTAAGATCATTGAATTGTTCTCCCCAATTCTATAAGCATGGTGGGTACTTAAATTGTGTATTTAAGTGCTATTGAGCCTTAAACATCAAGTCATGGCTGAATAAGGAACTGATGTTGCCTTGATACATTGATACCTTTCTGTTACCTAGGTACCTGGATGTATGGAGTAGTTATTTTGTATTTTTGTATTGCTCTCTTTCTTGAATTATGATGTTGTTTAGGGTTATTTTAACAGATCCATTTTGTAATCCTGATCAACCGACAAGGAAAGGTGAGGTTGACAAAATGGTACTCAACATATGCACAGAAAGAAAGATCCAAGGTACATCCATAATATTATTATTTATTTCGTTTTAAATTGATTTGGGCTGTTAGAAAATCTGATCTTTTAGAGTTGGTAGTTTTTTTTAAACTCCTTTTTTTTTTGGAAAAATATTCTCTATGTGTTGTCAGTTAACCAAAATTGTGTTACCAGTTGAAGCCTCCCAAGCTAAATAAAAACTGAAGAAATGAAATCCATTCTACTTGTAATTTTCTGAGATAAGCATAATGCAACAATCTACCAAATTGACGAGGCTTACAGGAGTAAGGAGCTTAATTTTTAGAAAGTAGTGTTTAATTGATGCCTTCTTAATGATAATGAAAGGTAATTAAGGAGCTTAGTGGAATGGTGCTCTCAAGAGGACCAAAACTATGTAACTTTATCGACTGGAAAGGCTACAAAGTTGTATACAGGAGGTGAGTATATTGAAAATGGTTTTATATAAAATGATGTAGGACGTGAAATGTGTATATACAAAATGATGCAGTATCAGTCTTCACTGGCCTTAAATTGTGCACAGAAGTCTTAATCAAACTAAAATCTGACTCAGTTAAGTTGATCTGTTTTTAATTAATCCAATTTAGCCTTGATATATTTGTACATCTCTGGTTCAAGCCAGCCTAGCCAGGTATGCGAGCCTTTTATATTGAGCGTGCTCCTAAAGCACTTTATATACTTTTGTTTGCCAGGTATGCGAGCCTTTATTTCTGCATGTGCATTGATAAAGAAGATAACGAGCTTGAAGTTCTTGAAATTATACACCATTTTGTGGAAATTTTGGATCGCTATTTTGGGAGTGTAAGTTGATTGTGCATCATGCTTCTTTCTTTAAGTAAATGATTTTAGCTATCTAAGCAAGCATGACCATTGGGCAGCATAACTTTTCAGACCTGTCATGCCCTTTTGTAGTTTACCAAACCTTTCCTGATCTCTTAGACTTGTTTACAGTTTTTACAGTGTCTGGTTTTGGTAATGTTTCTCACCCCTTTTTTGTCCATTTTAGCTGTAATGATAAGTCATTTTGTTTCTTTTGAATAGATTGTTTGAACACTACTTTCTGTTTCTTTCTAGGTATGTGAGCTGGACTTGATCTTCAATTTCCACAAGGTACTTTCGATTTTAAGTCTCTAAGTAAAAGATTAGCAAATACTGCCAACAAACTCATGTTTGAAGAAGTTTAATTGCATCACTGTTATGGGAAGCATATAAAAGAGAACCATTAATAAATAAAGGAAAATTTAAAAATAACTAAAGCAATAAAGCAAACTCCAAAAGAAAAAAAAAAAAAAAAAAACACTTCATAGTGATCCTGAATTTCTGACACCCTCCAGGATAGGCTGAAAACCTGCCTGAAATAGTTACTTGATTCTTGAATTTGCCTCTTTCATCAATTCCCACTGCCTTAGTGAAAAAAAAAAAAAAAAAACTGTTCTCCATCTCTTTTTCTTGTACAATCTGTTTTGATTACTTGGCAGCAGCTGCTCAATCTCTCTCTCTCTGTCTCTCAACCTGTGTATTAGGCCTACTACATATTGGACGAAGTTCTGATTGCCGGGGAGTTACAAGAGCCGAGCAAGAAAACAATAGCAAGGCTTATAGCTGCACAGGTAAATTGTTAATGTAGTCATTATACCTGCAAATTAAAAATCCATTAGTTGTATCAAATGGTACTCCCTTGGTGGAAATGACTCTAGTTGTTCATTCTGATGCCAGGATTCTTTGGTGGAAACCGCAAAAGAGCAAGCCGGATCTATAAGCAACATAATTTCACAAGCAACCAAGTAGACGCTTAATTGCATCTTCTTATAAATATGACAGTATGAAATAAATAGCTTATTGTATAGGTGATAAAAAATGCTTAGTTTGTATCTGTATATGTACTAAGATGATGTTTTACTTGAGAAAGTTGTCTTGTGGAAATCAAAGTGCAGATATGAAACAAAAGTAATGGCTGTGCTGCTTTTACTATTTATATTGTTACTTTGTACAGTTTGTGTTGCTTGCTGCTAGTAAGTAAATTATCTGTATTCTGTCATCCAGGCCAGTAGGCTGCTGGTCTACTGCAGTTGTAATTTGGTTGCTTTTGAGGGCTTTTAAGAAGTGTTGATGATATGTGTGCACTGAGGGTGGGCCCTCTTTTGTACGAACTAGCCAAGAAAGGTGGTAAAGGTGTTAAAACCCAAAGGATGCGTTATGAGACGGATAAGGTAGAAAAAGTCTTCGACAGGCCTTTGCTATTCTGTAATGTTTGTTTGTTTGGTACCAGTATGATAGACCTAGTACAAGTGTTTCGTCTGTAAATGAAACAGGTGGTATATCTAACACGTTTGGTCACAAAAAATAAGTAAAAAAGATCCCAGCAGAAGAAATTATTTTAAGCATATATTATGTTCATGCTTTCTTTTTCATTTGTTTATATTATCTCACGTACATCTTCTCATAACCCTATTAGCTCCAGTGAAGATTTTAGTTCATTTTTTTAAGAGGTTCATTGTCACAACTTTTTAGCATCACTTAATCTTATAACAGTTTTGTTTGATTTAAATTGTAAAACAAAATTTCAAATGATAAAATCTAATTACTGATTTTGCTCTTTTTTCGGAGGGATGTGTTCACGAGTTTGTTTCAAATAATATGAAGAGACTACTAATTAAATTAATTTAGTTCACTGTGACAGATCAACCTTAGTGTGTTTAATTATCTGATATCTTGTTTTAGTATGAAATGAACACTACAAATTATAAATTTTACTTTAAAAAATTCAACAACATCAACGAACTTTTAATTTGATATTTCAATTTTTTAAAATATTAATCTAAAAAATTGTTTGTCAATAATAATACCAGCACAGATCTACTAGGGGCTAATACCAAAATCTGTTTTAGGAGCTTGACGCAGTATAACTAGGTAACTCATAAAAAAAATTTGTACCGATATAAGCTGAACTGAAACTCTGATGTATCAGATGGCCCGTGCAGCAGCTCGTTTATATATAGAAGACACTACACAACATCCAGGTACAACAACAGTTTGGTGAATTCAGCTAACTTCCAGTGTACATAAATAATTGGCATAGTGCAGTAAAACTTACAACGAGGTAAGTTGCTAATAACTTGCCTATGAGATCTAAAACAACATCCACCTGAATAGCACTACTAACATAAAGTACACAAGATCACATCGTTCAACTAGGCAGTTTCATATCTTTATCAACCTACTATAGCATGATCAGAATGACTAATACTAATATACATGACAATGCCACTGATGAACAAATTGTAACACTGACTAGCATAGGGTGCACCAGTTGTGAGTTTCCCCACCCAAAAGATCGACCACCTTATCCCCACCCCCTAAAAAAAAGGCCAAAATCCATTCAAAATAATTTCACTGTAGCAAATCCTGAATCGTAGCACGTTGCTTCTCTCGCTTCTTGCTAAATGGATCTAAAATATCAAGCTGACCGATTATCTGCTTTGACAAGTATGCATCATCGCCCTTCATTCTCTCTCTAAACCCATAAGCAGGTACCTTTGCCTTCACATATGCTTGGATCAGCAAGTGGTACGGCGGAGCCCTCCCTGGGAAGTCCATCTGCTTCAACTGGGAGAATATCTTCTCGGCATTGTGGACATCGCCTTTCTTAGCATACCCTTCCAAAACAGTTGCGAAAGAGTTGTAAAGTGGTTTGGCTAGTTTCTGCTTCATGATTCTTTCAAGTATTTGGTCTGCCTTTTCGACCTCACCAGCTTTAGTATAGAGCTTGATAAGTATGTCTAAAGTTGCAGGACCAATCTGCAGTCCATCTTTATCCATGCTTATCACAAGCTTCTTCCCCTTCTCTACAAGACTGTGATTTGCATACAGATTGAGCATTGCATTGTAATATTTTGTGGAAACCTGCCCAAATATCTTCTTCATGGTTTCAAATACACTCTCTGCCTCATCCATCTTTTCTAATTTACCATATGCCAGAATTGCCGCTAGACATTCTTCAAGGTCAGGATTTGTCTGACAAAATTGCCAGATGCGGTCCACTTCATCAGACTTACCTAGGGATGCATACAATTGCATCAAACTCTTACACAAATCTCTATTTTTGTTAAGATCTCCTTCAATCTCCTTGAAAATTACTTCAGCTTTGTTACCCAAGCCCGCAGCAATGTAATGCTGGGCGACTGCGCCAACAATTGCAATGTCAGGAGCCACAGCATCTGCCTCCATCAACTTCAGGATTTGTTCCATCCCTTCTATGTCCTTTGACCGACCCTTCAAGTCAATCAACAGTTTATATGAAAAGAGAGTTGGCTTTACTTTGTCCATTTGCATGGTTTTAAACAAGCTCGGAATTTTTGTCGGAGCTAACCTCTTGTACAAAATTAGAAGTTGATTATACGCATAAATGGTACGGGGTAAGGAGAGGTCTTTCATCTTTTTAAATATGTCTTCAGCCTTATTCACATTGTTTAAGCTAACACAATTGGCAAGTAGTGACTCATAGACAACTTCAGTTTTGAAGGATTGAGGGATTTGGTCAAGGTAACTCTCCGCCTTTTGGATTCCATGAACTTTAGCAATTAAGTCCAGGCGAGATGCATAATCATTGGCATTGAAATCAAGGAGCTTCCTTTTCTGCACCCACTCCAAAAACTGAAAAAAAAAGGCAGAGATTGACTGACATAAATACCAATATTAATTGATCTCTAAGGCTCAGTAGTTGCTTCTACAACTATACATTCAAAAGAGCCAAAAATGACTAAAGAAGGGATTCATGCATATGAAAAACTAGTCAGGGTCATTTAAGTTTGGCATAATAAAGTGCTGCACCAGTGATAAATGAGAGATGCAGTATTGTCACTGGTACAGTATGTTTTGATTCTGTTGCCTCCTGGTTTTCACTTTGCAAGCATTGAATTGTGGTGGTATGTATGTATTCTGTAGAAGTATAGAATAAAAGGGGGAACATCTTCTAGTTCAAATTACAAACATTGTGTACCTCAAATGCCTTGATGTACAATCGCCTGTTTTTCAACACATTAAGGGTATTGTAGACATCCTTCCTATTCAGTGAATTGCCACTATTGATCCACTTGTCAAGGGTATCACTAACCGACTCCTTTTGCTGCACTCTCACAATAACCTTAAACAGAGGCATCTCTGGTCCCTTTACTGATTCAGAATCCGAATTCATGTCAGAATGTGATGAGATTTCTTCTGAATCTTCATTACTTGAATATGAATCTCCAAAAGGTTCATCAGAATGTTCAATTTTGGAGGATACATTTCGCACCCCAGAGAAGTAGATAGCTAAGTTTTTAGAAGGTAAAATTTTTGCGGACACTTTGTGTGTGTCAAGCGGGAGAGCTCTATCAGATGTGGCAGTTGAACTGGCCTGAAGAGCTCGAGAAATCGCACCAAGCACATAAGTGGACCTGAAACAATATAGAACAATTATCAAATAACAAAATCAGAGCCATATTACCTAAGAGTTGAAGTGAACAGAAGCACATTTTCTTACAACTGTCACTGATAGTAACATTAAACACAGTCTTCACACTTGAGTTACATTTTCCTTTTGAGATATTTTTGTTAACATATTAAGTCACTGATAACTGAAGGTCCCTTCATACCCAGTGTAAACTAAGCACAAGTATCCAATATTATAGTATTCAAATAAAGAATTGACCAAGTCCAAGTGTGTACAGAGGTAACAATTCCAAGAAGGAAAAACCAGAAAATAAAACATCACTCAATCGACTGACACACACAACCAATAAAGAAAGAGGAGAACCTGGTTGGGTTCAAAGCTCGGCGGATAGCCAGCATTCTTTAATAATAGAAGAACAGCTACAAATTTTTCCCTCGAGAAAAAAAAGGATGGTGGCTAAAAACAGCAAAGTGCGACCCCAAAACCCTAAACCCCAGCTTCAGCTCTCGGAGCTCTGATTTCGGTTCGGCGGATGAAAGAAGTAACTTCTCTCAGGTTTTTTGAACGACTGGAAAGTTCCATTTTGCTTCGAACCATTTGCCCAGCCCAGATGGAATTCGGCCCGGCCCATATCTTGGTTTTTTCCATTCGTTTCTGGTTTTCATTTAATTTTTAGTGAGGCGAATAGAAATCCGGTCCAGTACGGCACAAATTACAGCCTCCAGACATTATTCCCTAGTGTGCTAGAAACAAAGTAAATATAATTTTAGAGAAATGTTATGCTCAAAACGATATAGATGGAAGATTCTGTTGAACATGATAATATTTTAATATAAAAATATTGAACAATCTATCATAATTGTCCAATCCAACGTGATCTCCTTCGATAAAATTTTATATTATTTTTTTCGAATTGTTTAATCATTTACTTCTCGGGTTTTTAAAAACAACCGTTATTGAATGATCCATAACTATATCGAATTTGGTAATTTTTTACAATTCTAAAATAATAGTGAATAATTTTGTCGACGGTGAGATTTCAATATAAAGATCATATTAGATGGTTCGAATCGGTTGTTTGAAGATTTTCTATAAATATATGGTCAAATTCGACGGAATTCTCCGTATATATCGTTTTAATTGTACCATGTCGCTGTAATTCTAATATATCGATCAAGCCTTCAAGCCATTTGTTAGTCGAGTTTAAGTAGGTCAGTTCAGAATTCTTTCCAGCCATGACGTATCCATTTCTTAAATGATGCCAATCTCGGTCAATGCTTCTAAAAAAAAAAAAAAGGTTTCCCTTTTTTGAGTATTTAAATTATATTTCTAACTCAAACACGGAAAAAACACAAACTCCTTTTCATACAAGCCCCTCTAGAATACGTAACAAAGTTTGTTCGGAGAAAGATGTAGGTGTAGTAACCATGTAAGGAAAGATCAACGCCAGTTGCTTGCTTCGGTCCATTGAATGAAAGAGATAATTACCCAACAAAAAGGCAAAAGACATTGACCTATCATTTAATTAACTTTTTCATCATAATTTCCTATCCCCTCCCCTATACATGTCTCTCGACATTTCTGAAGGGCTCCAAACTTCAAATAATAATAATAATAATAAGAAATAGATGTTTGCAATAATATAAAATTAGCCTTCAAAAAACCTTAATTTGGAAATTGAATTGACGATCTTAATTTTCTCAGCGTGTGATCGATGTATGTGTATGCAAAAACTGCAAAATTAAGTTTCCTTCCTTTTCTCTAAATAGTAAGAAATAAGAATGTTTATGGTACTGTATTAAGTGACGAGTTTTTACTTGCACGAGTTTCTCTTCAAATTTTGTGACAAAATTTGTAAAAGAACTTCGAAATTTTTGAAGCCGATTTGAAAATGAGAGTGTATGTTTCTAGAGTTCTATATATGAATACCGCACTAGCCTGTTGGAGTCTTTGGAGAATCTGTTAACGGATTCACTATACAATAGTCTATTTATTAATTTTGGCAATATTTTTTAAATTAATTAAATAATATTGAAAAAAAATGAATTTGTGGCTTTGTTTTAGACGTACATGTAGCCTTCAAATCTGATTTTATATAATATGAATTTTATTTGCTGATGTATCAAAGATAAATAATTCAGAATTGTTAACAAATTGAATCACTTAGTAACTTGTAAAGCATGCAAGTATCATTATTTACGGTCATGATATATGCATTGATGTCAGACATCATTATTTCGGAGCATAGTTTTCAGACCACAACGGACATTAATCCGTATTAAGTTAGAAATTATAAATTTGTTGTCATTGCTCAGCACACTTTCTGAACCATCTGATCAGAGAAGAATTAATGATCGTGATATCATCGAAAGGATTGTGCACTTAATCGAGGCTCATGTACTACAAGAACATGTTTTCAATTTTTATTCATCGCATTGCATAGAAGAGTTAAGAATAAAAAGAAGAATAATGCAGTAACCGGATGTATAATAATGTTTTTGTCCTCGCGTTCATTACAAGAAACAAGACACAATTTATATAAGAAACACATCGCGGTCTTTAATTATTTTTTAGATAAAATCAGAGTTAAGTTTTTCGATTTGAATATTTATAAATAAACAATTTTCTGTTGAATTTGAATATGTAGTTTTCACTCAAAATGGTTCGTTACAGCTTCTAGACTAAATGCCGATAATATATAAAAAAAATCCCTTCAATCTGAAATTTTAGTCAGCAATAAAAATTACAATTTTTTTATACTACTTCGGATTAAAAAAAAGTACAATTCTAAAGTTTTTTTTTTTAATTTTGAATTAAAAATAAACAAATTAAAATTTATATAACACCCTCTTTTATAAACGACATCACGGGAATTGATTGTATTATTTATTATATATATTTTGGATCGGGTGATCCAAACTAAAAAAAAACAGAATATTTTCTCTGATGCAAACATACGGTCCATACGGACGCATACGGCATACTTGTATATGTGTATGGTATTGGTGTCCGTGTCACTAACATAGAAAAATAGATACACGGGCAGATGGGCTACGCTGCGCGGTTTGAACTGAGCGTAGAAAAATACAATCAAGTGTGGGACCGTGAGTACATGAGCTCATCTCTACGCCAGGAAGGAAATGATTGTAGGATCTGACAGGGGTCCGGCACGCGCGCCTCAGCACAGAGCCAAAGTGTGGGACCAGCTCCTCTAAAATTCCTTTTGTAACAATTTGTTGGAATTTCTTACGCCGGAAGATGGAAAAGCAGCAAACAGTTATTAAGCACACTGAGCAATATTATAATATTGTCTCCTTCAAATCCATAAATGGTACTACGGCCATAGCCATAGAGGCGTAGTGAGTTGGGTTCATTCTAAATTTTGTGGGAAAATCATCAAGCCGCTTTAAATAAATTTGGTTCATTTTATAATTCATAATTTTGACAATCATTAAAAATAATTTATGCTTTTATAAAATTTATACTACATGTCCACCATACATATGAAAAATTAATAATGAATATTTAATGCAAGTTTATTTTTCCATAAATATGTTGAATATTGCAATTATTTATATATTATATACGATTGTTTGATGGGCAAATGATAATCAAATTACATAAAAGCTTAATTTACAATAAATCCGTAAGATTAATAATATGTCTACAATATTTTTTCTATTAAATTTTGTTTTGGGCTAAATTGAAGAAATGATTGTCAAGGTTAGCCGTAAAGAGATAAAAAAATTTAATTACTAATATCTAATTTTTGCAAGTAGATTACCACATATTGCAATACAGGAACAAAGTTTTATTTTATAAAAAAGTGATTATAAGTTCTAGAGTAATAATAGTACATGTGATTTTTTTTTTTTTTTTAAGATAAGATGGGGTTCAAGTCCTCCAACTTAATTAGAAATTAAATGTCATAAAGGATTCTGGCCGAATTTTGAACTCGCGACCTCTCCAGTGAAGTTGCGTTGCTCTTTGCCCCTAGATAAACATATATAATAAATTAGATAAATATTATATTACATATATAATAATTCTTTGCTCTCTTAGTTTCTTCTGTAAGAAAAAAGGTTATACCTCGAATCCTCAATTTTAATGACTTGCAACACGTCTTGACAAATCCTTCTGGGACACAAAGGATCCGAAATTCATACATGAATCTGCTTATCTCTTTGACGTTATATAGGGGGTCAAACTGAGAAAGCAGGGATGGTCCTGGCAACTCATATATAGGAGCAAGCAATTGATCGCCTGCGCGCACGCTTTGTACCTAGCCCACGTAGCGTCTACTCACCATCAACATATAGCATATCATAATCCTTTTCAATTAGACAACTAATTGGGAATGATTTGGCCGCCAAATGATGGCCCTTCTTTCCTCCTTTCTTTCTTTGGTTTTAAAAGACTGTTTTAAAAGACTCCTACAGTTCTGCTACCTTCTTGCTTTCTGTCTAGTATACCGAATTTTGTTTTTGTTTTTTGTTTCATTAGGATATTTCCATTATGTGTTATTTCGTCTCACAAACTTTTATTTCATGAACAAAATGTGTATTAATCTGCTGACAGGAAAATAATCAATAGTCTTCATTAATTATTTCATTCAAGTTCAAACTAATACCTTTTTTCTTATTAATTTTTTAGAGTAATACCAAGTCTGAATGGGTGTTTATAACAAAAACTCGTCAGTAAATGGATGTAGCTGGAAAGAAGTGTGAATACCAAGTCTGAAATGATGCTTTGAAGAACAAAAGTGTGTGACTGTATAGGAGTGAAATGGTAACTTAATAAAACAGCAAAGCAATGAATTGCTTGCGAGTCAGAAAGATTCAGAAACAAGTGCAGAACAGCCCAGTACAAATCCTGACCAGAATTCAGAATTCAGAAACCACAGCCAAGCAAAAGATCAAACAACAGGGGCAGGGTAGCAGAAAGGAAAAGTAACCTTTTGTCTGGTGCATTCACACACCCATTTCCAATTAAATAAGAGCCATTGGATGCATAATCTGATCCCAAACAAAAGTGATCTGATCAAAATTAAATCAGTATGCAAGCACCAAAAATTATATCTGAACGGTTCAGCTATATCTGATGAAGCAAAATTTTATGTAGATTGAGACCCTTTTTTAGATTTGACCGGTCAATTATCAAAATACAAAGTGCTGGGACCTGGTTACAGTGGCAAGCACTTGAAAAAATAGAAAGGTCTTGATTGGATGAATGGAAAGGTTATATAACACGAACTATAATTTTTTGATAGGAGAGATGCAATAAAGAATTTATATTTTATGATGTAAAAGGTTCTTTCGTGAAAGGCTGAGAAATTGATATGCTTTTAACACATCTTTTTGAGCAAGTCCTTATTCAAAAAGCTATAATTAGGATTGTAGCAAGTGAGTCTTTAGAAGCCCTAGAGCCTTATAAATTTCCACCTTTGTTCCCTTGAAAGTACTGCTTTGCTTTTGCCAAAGAAAGGCCCATCAGATGTGAAGATTTAACCTCTCAAAAGAGGAGCAACAACACAACAAAAAGAAACTAGATACCAACAAAAGCTACCGCAACCTACAAAAACATGTCCCCTTTTCATACACAACACATGCTTTCTGCACTCATCACACATCATTCTACCATACTGAGGCCTTTAACCAAGACAGTATCGATTTGTAACTTTGTTGTATGTATCGCTATTAACTTCCAACTGGACAAGGTGCTTTATCACAAATAAGCTAAAAAGCTAATACACGCATTCTCTTCCTGAAAGAAATTAAACGTGCATGAAATGGTCCCAAACAATTTTGTTGCGGTTAGTGTATATCTGTCTTAGGTTCAATAATGTTGCAATGGTTTAATTATAAAATTTATCGTTTATGAATTCCTGAGCATGCATGCAGGAGCCCTCAAGGAACAAGTTATTAAATATAGTATCAGACATATAACATTAATTTCAGAATCATTTACAAATCTATATATCCTTTTACCTTCCACATCGTAATTTGTACTTTACGTGCTAGTAGGATCAGTCGAACCTTCGCATCACATCACACCGATAAGGATAATCAAAATACTCTACAAATAACACAACTGTATATACAAAACACTATTTTTAAGAAAAAATGAAAAAGCGCAACAGAGCGAAACGATCAGTCATTAATTTGCAAGCCACCAGGGAAGTCGAAACATATTTTCTTAGTACAAATCGATCAAATCGTCTGTACAAACCTTATTTTTCTTCAACATGAACTATGTTTCTTCATCTTTTTTATTATGATAAGAACACTCATCATTAATTGTGCTCATTCTTTGACCTCACACATCATAACCCTAACTCTAAAATTCCAGAAATATAATCTAAATTGGACATCACGCCAAAAATCATAAGCTTCATGCACGCAAAAAGAACAATGCAAAGCATCTAAATAACTTAAATATAAGTTGATATTATTAAGGAACAATGACTAAGCCAAACTCATATCCACCATCCTCCTCCTTTTTGGCCGATCAGAGGTGGCAGCCATTTGCCGGTCAACAAGTGCCCTGAGTGCATCCCTCAATAACTCACCATTGCCTACCGGCATCTCATCCTCATCTCTGTCTTCATCAACTCCTCTCTCTCTAGCAACAAGCAACACACTCCTAACCCTACCCCCTAATGTCGCAATCTCAGCTCGCAATGTTCTCATTCTTAGACCACGTAATGTCTCGATTAATTCAGGAAGTAGGTCAGCCCGATCATCACAACAGACTGATGCCTCAAATATAGTTGGGACTGAGCTGGAAGTGCTAGAGTCAGAGATAGATGGGAGAACTACAATTTCGTCATGTTCGCTAGGGAAGTTGTGGTTCTTTGGGATGGTGGCAGTGAGCTGTTTTAGATCCCTCACTCTTTCAACTGCTTTAGCTAGTAAGGAGGCCTTGTCTATCTGTGGAAAGGATAGCAACGATGGACAATTAGAAACAAGAAATAATAGTTAGAACAGTAATCTAATTAAATTCTTACATCTCTAGCTCATCCGATATTTTTCATTCTTTTAATTCCGGCTTAATTTTGTTCATAATGTCAAGAACATTGCATTATATAATATTGCGTTTATTACAAAGAATAGCTGCAATCAATACATATTGCTAAGTTTAATAATTTAAACAATTGCCCCGGTTGCAAGGATAACAAAAACAAAGTTGAAGATAATTAGCCAGGCAAAGTATCCAAAAAGAGAAACAATAACAATAACAAAAACGTTACTAAAGAGAAATAGTAAAGAGAAATGAAGGCTTTTCTATGGAAGATCACCTTTTGTCTAACATCTGGGTAATAGTAATCAGAGAAATGTTACAGAAGGACAAGAGAATATTAAACAATTGTTTGCTAAGAGCCTAAGATCCTTTAGAGTAATATTGCTGCACATAGTAATGGGTGTAATGTGTGCTCTTTCTATATGAATTGGTTTAAACCACAATATTTTGATATTTAATAGTATTCAAAATAACGAAACGTTTTATGAATACAAAAATGAAGGTGTTGTGTTACGTACTAATTAACAAAAAGTAAATTTTAACAAGTAGAGAGAAACTTTATAGACTACTTCAAAATAATCTAAAAGCCGGCTTATTACATGTGAAGGAGCACATTCGAACAAGAAAGATTTAATTTAAAACCCATCAATTAAATGTAACCTTAATGTATATATAGAAAAATTAAAATATGCATAGAACAAAATAAAAAGCGTCGATCAGATTTATCACACAGTTCGTAATTGATGAGAGGCAATATTTTTTCCTTTTGCCGCAAGGATGAAATTGGGAATCTAAATAAAGAAGCCTTTCCTTAAAAGCTAAAAGCAGAAATGTTTTTGACGATGAAAGAACGAATGAGACAATGAGTACTTGACTGCTATCAGTACAAAACAAAGATATATATACATCAAATTAACGATGGAAAATAAACCACAAATAACAGTCTCATTTAGGATGCCTTTTAACAAAAGATCACTAGGTTTTTGCCATATGATGAAGCTGAAATCAATGATCTTCAAGGTAACTAGACCCATAAGAAAACTCCTAACTCCTAAGAGAAAGAAAAAGAAATCATGAAACTCGAGACTAAATTAACAAGATTTCTTTGATACTAAGAAACCGTAAAATTTATATACTGATGAAGATAACATAGAGTATATAGCGAAAGCAAACAATCGTTGAGAATTATTTGCTCACATACATACATATATACTAACTGAATTCTAAGCATTGTTAAACGCAACGTTATGCAAAAATATTAGTACAAGCTGTTGTTGTTAAATTATATATACTTCTTTTTTTTCAGCTGTTTTCTCTATTAAAAAAAATAGACCATCATATATAATGAATAATTACGAAAATAACGAAATCAATAAACAACCTTTGGATCACAAGCAAGGACAGTTCGCAACCGATCAAGATGCGATTTGATCCTCTCACGGCGACGCTTCTCTGCCTCGCGGTGATTCCTCGAGGCCAGGAGCGCTCGGTCCATGGGATCTTGTGCTGGACTTGCCGACGAGGCACCCGGGTATTGATCGAGTGATGACATGGGGTGGTGGTAAAGAGATGCCATGAAGTAGGCAGGGAGATTGGGAGGGATTGGAGATCGGAGCCTGTCTTGGGCACCACCATGTAAGGATAGGTTTTGCATAGCTGAATGTTAGGTATTTAGAACTTTGAAGAGGATTTGATATGATTTGTTGAGAGAGACGGGAGACGGAAAGATAGAAAGAGAGAAAGAGAGGAAAGATGGGATGGGAGGTGAAATGGTGAAGTGATGGATAAGATAGTCTAACGAGGAGGGGATAAATCGAGAGGAATGGAATGAGATGGTGCATGGAGGGGCCCACGTTGACGCGCGTGGATCGCGCGACAGAGATAGAGAGAGAGAAAGAGAGTCTGAGGTGCATGAGTTCATGAGTGCAACAGCGAGCACGGGAAGAGACGCTCTGGATCTTTTGCGTACAAGGGACTGCTGGTGTGATATGTTCATATGTGTAGTATCAATGTGCAAGATTTTTTTTAAGGTCAGATTCGGAGATTGTGACTGGCACTCCTGAATTGTAAAAGATTGAACTTACATCAATGATGTATTTTTAACATATTCTCCTTTGATTTGATTGAATGACTCTAAGCCATCTCTCTGTGTTCTTTTTTTTTTTTTTTTTTTTTTGAGAAAATTTAAGCTTCTCTCTTGCTATATATACTCAATCGTGATATTCCGTTTGGGGCCGTCTAAATAAAAAAAAAAAAATTGTTTAAAAGAGGCTCAATGATTGTTTGATAAGAGGTCAGTTTCGATAAAAAAAAAGTAAAAAAAATATAACAAGCAAAACAATATTGTTTTAATTTTTTTAACACATGAGCACAATACTATCCTTTCGATACATTTTTGCGTTTAACAAATAAATTTGAATGTAAATATATATCTACTGATCTGAATTAATCTTTTGATAACAAGTCTTGATCTTATTTGGATCTGAATAACAAATGCTGAGCTCATGAGAATTCTATTAACCCATGTTTCAAACCCAAATAAGAATCCAAATTAATACAAACTGGAAAACTAAGTTGATTAAAGATTCGAAAACATAGCCATTCTGTTCAAGATAACACCTTGGCGGCCTGATTTGATCTAAGGAAATGCAAAATCTATTTCACAATGAACTATATAAACATCATAAAAATAAAGCAAAAATAATCCAACCTCAAATTTGATAGGCCTAAAAATTTAAACTGTCCAATCTAAATTCAAACAATTCGAGATCAAAATTCTTTGGAGTTCAAATGATCCAAAATCCAAGATAATTAATCATAATCCAGAAATCATGAATATCTATAAACTCAGATGATCACGGAGATGAATCTGAATTAATTTGGATCCTAATTCTGCTTAATTAACGTGTCCAATTAATCTTTGAACATATAAAGATTTTTTTTTCTTTTTCTTATCTCAATTATTGTATTCTTATTTAAATTTTCATTTACTTTACTTTATGGGTCATTACTTTAATATTTTTTTAATTCACATTTTCTTACTACTGGAGATTTAAATTTTCCCACACAAAACTACAAGCCGTACTTTGTATTACTCAACAAATATTAGCAATTTTCCTTTTTAAATGCTTGTATACGAGAATGAGACGCTATGAGAATACTTTCTGAAGGAACTTTAGTAGAATGCTGTGGATAGAGAGAGACCAGAATATAAAAAGGAAGAAAGAAAATACTAAACACCTCCTTAAAGTTTAAATTATATATAATTATAGTAAGTATTTTGCATGCTTGTCACATGTTTTGCCGTAGATCATTTGCAAGAGAGAAACCATCAATCTCATGATTGAGTACATACACACATTAATAGATCCCAGCTCTACATCAAGAAACTCCAACATGCATGACGGTAGCACTAGCAATTAGCATTAACACAGCCCCACACAGTCAAATTAATATACTAGCTAGGCGTTGGTCAATGACAAAGAAGTAATAAGTAATTCGCACATTAATTTGATAACATATGCCACATGTATGCATGCAGTCTTCACAACTATCATGTCAAAGTACTTGTTGACGCAATGACGTATCAATTTGATCAACATACTACATTTCTTTCAGTGAATTTGGCCTTGCTATTTAACTGTCAACTGTACATGCAGGGAACTGTGTTCTATTAAATAATAATGTACTCATAAGGCTTGTTGGTTGTTGTTGAAATATATGAGGTCTACATGTGTGTGCATAGACTGAATTATCTAGCGTGAGGTTCATATGAAGAATTCAGATCAACCCAGGCACTGTTCGGACCGAATAAGAGTGGATTCGGACCGAATAGTGAAGCATGCATTAATGACTCAAGGCAATTCGGACCAAAATGGATCAATTCGGTCCGAACTAAGAGGAGAAGATTTAGTTCGAAGTTGAGTTCGGTCCGAACTATTGTGATTCGGTCCGAAGTGGAGCGCCAACCTAGCATATTTGGCAGGATAAAGTTGCAATCTGTCAAATCCTTTAAGGAAAGAAGGCTGCATATAGGATTAGTGTGTTTCTATATTGAAGAGGATCTGATGTGTGTCAGAAGAGAAGGAAATAAGAAGAATAAAGACAAGATTGTGTGAATTAATTTTATTACCAAAAAGGCTAGTTGCCTTATGTAATTTTCTTAATGTCTATTTATTCTTCTCTTCTCCCTCAAACAATGTATCTCAGAATTATTACAGAAAAATAAATAAAAAGAGAGAGTGTGCGTGTGTGTGGAGGACGTAGGCACCAAGTTGGTGCTGAACCTCGTTAAATCTCGTGTTCTCTTTGTATCTAATTGTGTGATTGTTTATTCTGAGATCCTCGTGCTGACTAATCCTAAGGGGCACGGTTCTTGTGCAGTTGCACTTGGATTGTACCTCCTCGAACCTAAAACTGACTTCCGCTACGTGAACTCCAAAACTCAAATTCTTAACATGGTATCAGAGCGTGGTTTAGAGATGGGAGGACAAAACGAAGGCGATGGAAGGCAAACAACGACTCGAGGCAAGTGCAAGGCGGGTGTTTCTTCAACCAAAAGGTGTATGGAGATAGGCAACCGTTCGAGTAGCTTTCTACATCGACTTTGGAGCACGAGCAGGGGCATCGGCTACATCAAGTTGGTGCTACCGAATTGCATGAAGTTGTCACGGAGGTATCGTTCGAGTCGAGCGATTGATGGCAAGTGCATGATTGAAGGTATTTGAAAAACTAAAAAAAAAAAAAAAAAAAAAAAAAAAAGAGAAGAAAAATTTTCATGGTGGAAACAAAAAAAATGGAAAGAAAAAAAAGGAAAGAGAAAAAAAAAATTTTGCGGTGAAAAAAAAAGGGAAAGAAAAAAGAAAAAAGAGAAAAAAAAAAACGTGTTTGTTTGTCACGTAAAAGGAAAAAAAAGGAAAGAAAAAAAATTGCCGAAAAAAAAAAATTGGTGTGGATTTGGTAATGTTCCATTTTTCCATAATTGGATTTGTGACCAATTAATCATTATTTGGAGCATGATGTTTTTTGGAAAGTTTATCATGGAAAAAAAAAAATATTTCCATGTTATGATTGTGTATCATGCTTGTATGAAAAAAAAAAAAACTTGGAGTGGCCCAAATCGAGTCGAAGTGATTCATCCAAGTTGTCGCCGAGACTTTGCTCGAGTTGTGTGACTCATGAGCGGTGATTGGATCCTAACCACAGCCATAAAGAAGGAGATGTCAAGCCACAACAAAATAAGGTATATGTTTTATGTTCTAGGAGATTAAATCAACAAAGTTTGATGGTTGTGTGACCATGATCTGTCTAGAATATCAAAATAATTGTCTGTGAAGTTAGTATATGGGTCAAGCATCATCTGAAAATCAAATCATGTGAAAAATCAAAAGAATTCAGTCTGAAATAAGGGTAATTCGATCCGAACTGAGGATGTTTTGGTCCGGAATTAAGGGAGTTCGGTCCGAATTGAAGGTAATTTAGTCCGAAATCATGATTTGGAGACTGTTTTTTGTGCTGAAATAAAAAGAAAAATATGGTGATTCAGATAGGTGTATTGCAGTATAACAGATAATTAATAGTGTAATGTTGTGGTGACTTGTTTAGATTTTTTTGATTATGTGATAAATTGTGGTTTTGTGTATGATAAATGCGACAATCAATGAACTTCAAATGGCCCAAGTCGGGTCATGAAGGTGGCCCAAGTCGGGTTATGAAGGAGGCCCAAGTCGGGTCTAAGGAAATGATCCAAGTCGGGTCCAAGAAAGGGCCCAAATCGGATCCAACGAGAGGGCCTAAACCGGGTCTAAGGAGATGGCCCAAGACAGGTCATGAAAATGGTTCAAACAAGTCAGGTAAGAGGCCCAAGTCGGGTCCAACAACGTGGCCCTGGTCGGATCAAATAAGATGAGTTGCATGTGTAACCAAATATCTCTCTCAGGGGGAGAGCAAATTTGAGAGAGATCTTTGGTACCAATCAAGATGTGGCCTATGATGGGTCAAGAAAAGAGATGTTCTTCGAGTAGAGGAGCAAGATGTCTTCAAGTCGAGGGCATATGAAGTCAAGAGTTGTAACCGAGTATGCAAGCCACCAAATATCCCTCTCAGGGGGAGAGTTGAAGTGAGAAAAATATTTGGTGTCCAAGATGGATATCAAGAGAATAAGCATGAGAGATTATGATCAATAGAGACGAGAGGCTCTAGTCATGTCATATGGTCCAAGTTGGGTCAAGTGGTCAAGGCGAGTCAAGACTTAGACCTTAATCCAAGAATATCACTCGGGTCAAGCACAAGTGTGCTTGAGTCGAGTGGATATCGTGTCATGCAATGGATTCTACAAGATGGCCAAGAAGGTAAGATCAAGTCATGTGCGAGTCAAGCAAAGGATGCTCAAGTCTAACACATGTCCAGGTCAAAAGGATTCGAAGCCATTAAAAGAAGAAATTGGAGATGTGATGCGATAGGTTAAGATAAAGAGTTATTTACTTGGTATAGGGTTAGTAAGTAAAATAATGTCTCTCATGTGATGTGTATGAATGATAAAAGTGGCTTGAGGTAAATGATTACTTGACTTATGTACACGGGGCGTGCCAAGAAGGGCACGGACCGGGCAAGGTGATTTGATGCAAGGCGCTAGGGTCTAGCACAAGATGTGTGACTCGTGCCAATAAAAGATTTTGATCCATGTGGCGGTGTGTGCCGTCGTCGTGTGTGCGACTCATGGATGGTTTGAAACAAAAACTTGGTGGCATGTGTGTGCCAATGAAGACAAAAGGTGTGTGCCTTGGATGACGGTGTGTACCGTGTGCAGCACTCCAAGCAAGTGAGACATGACAAGTCAGTACATGTCCACTTGAGGGGGAGTGTGAGAAAGTGCTGCATGAGATTGTGCTCTAGATCGAATGCATGGCACTAAACAATTAAGAGCAAAAGTTAATCATAGTGAGAAATTAAGGAAGAGAACCAATCACGGATACCAAGCCCAACGAGTAATTTGGCAAGTTGACATTTCCAAGTGTGTACATGTCAACTTGAGGGGGAGTGTTGAAATATATGAGGTCTACATGTGTGTGCATAGACTGAATTATCTAGCGTGAGGTTCATATGAAGAATTCAGATCAACCCAGGCACTGTTCGGACCGAATAAGAGTGGATTCGAACCGAATAGTGAGGCATGCATTAATGACTCAAGGCAATTCGGACCAAAATGGATCAATTCGGTCCGAACTAAGAGGAGAAGATTTAGTTCGAAGTTGAGTTCGATCCGAACTATTGTGATTCGGTCCGAAGTGGAGCGCCAACCTAGCATATTTGGCAGGATAAAGTTGCAATCTGTCAAATCCTTTAAGGAAAGAAGGCTGCATATAGGATTAGTGTGTTTCTATATTGAAGAGGATCTGATGTGTGTCAGAAGAGAAGGAAATAAGAAGAATAAAGACAAGATTGTGTGAATTAATTTTATTACCAAAAAGGCTAGTTGCCTTATGTAATTTTCTTAATGTCTATTTATTCTTCTCTTCTCCCTCAAACAATGTATCTCAGAATTATTACAGAAAAATAAATAAAAAGAGAGAGTGTGCGTGTGTGTGGAGGACGTAGGCACCAAGTTGGTGCTGAACCTCGTTAAATCTCGTGTTCTCTTTGTATCTAATTGTGTGATTGTTTATTCTGAGATCCTCGTGCTGACTAATCCTAAGGGGCACGGTTCTTGTGCAGTTGCACTTGGATTGTGCCTCCTCGAACCTAAAACTGACTTCCGCTACGTGAACTCCAAAACTCAAATTCTTAACAGTTGTCACTGCGGCCAGTTGTACCAATTCACAGCACCAAACCTTTGCTCATTTGTTGGGTGCATGGTTTGGAACTGAGAAGATGCCACGTGTATCAAGTAATTTCATACAAAGAAACGCTCAGCGCAGGAACCATAACAAATAATTTCAAAATCAAATTTTCAGAAATTTGAATTTAAAATTTCACACATAAATTTTGATTATGTAAAAGGACGACTTCGTTGCCAAAAGCATTTCTACTCATGGACCCTTTTTTCCCCCTTTATACGCTGATTGTGTCCAAAAAAAAAATATTTGTAAGGATGAAGAAAAAAAATTCATCCTAACAAGTTACTGAAAATTTAAGTTTTTTTTTTTAAAAAAAAAAACAAGTAGGTCAAAAACGCCTACCACTTCCATTTATCAGAAGAAGCAAAAGAAAATACAAAACGTTTGTCAACCTACAGGACCTACTCATGGATCCTTTTTTCCCCTTATACGCTGATTGTGTCAAAAAAAAAAAAAAAATTGTAAGGATGAAGAAAAAAATATTCATCCTTTCGAGTTACTGAAAATTTAAGTTTTTTTTGAAACAAGTAGGTCAAAAACGCCTACCACTTCCTGAAAATTTAAGTTAAAAATTGATTGTTAGTATTTTGAAAAAATATTGGTTCCAGTAGAAGTGCATTATCATAAAGTCATAATGCACTAGTACACCTTACACGTTGGGCCTTCTTGACAAGGTATCTAGAGCCCACAGCCCAGTACCAAAATGGACCGGTTTCAATTAACGTCCAACATAGATTCGCCTACACCAGGTTTATTCGGAAACACCAACGTTGGTGTATATCTCTGTAGACCAGGCTCATCTTCGGCCACTTTCTCTTCTCCAGTCTGCAGTCTCATTCCTTCGCTATAATCGATCGAGCTAGAGAGAAAGAGAAAGAGAGAAACCGAGCGACAGAGAGAGGTATAATGGCGGCCGCACTGAGACCAGCGATCCTTCGCCACCTCCGAATCCCGGCCCAGGCCCAATCTCTGAGCGTCGATCAATCGGCCCCATTTCTCTCCTCCGTCATGAACCGGATCCGATCCATGTCGTCGCATGACGAGCACTTGACGCACGAGGAGGTCGTAGACCGTGTCCTTGATGTCGTCAAGAGCTATCCTAAGGTCGATCCTTCTAAGGTATGAAGAAAACCTTAGTTCGTTTTACAGATATAAAATTGACTTTATTGTTCACTGTTGCAAAACTGATTGTTGAAATAGTATTGTTTTGTGGTCTAATTTGAAGTAATCAGATATTGTTATTGTCAGACTGAGCTGATATTCTCCCTCCATGGCCTTGTATTAAATTCTTGTACAAGAATTTAATATCATTAACTTTTACTGTACTGTTGTTTCCAATTGTGGGGTATAGATTATTAGATAATTTTTTGGAACGTTGAAGACTCAAAAAATGTAAGGTCTATCGACTTTAGTGCCATTTCTCTCTGGATAATTACTAGTTGTTTGCTCGCAAAAATTGGGGTCAATATAGCTTGTATGCCTTTGTAAAACTTAAGGATTTGTCATTTGCAGCCTTATCCTCCTCTCCTGTTCCAGTTATATTATAAGAGTCAGAAATGAGGAGGACCAAATACTGACTATTTTGGTGTATCATCATTACCATTCTTTTGTCTTGTTGTGCTAACTCAAATTGTTACTTCAAATGACAAATTGTAACTGTTGACTGGTATTGGTGAAGAGTTTATTATTTTTTTTGATGCAGGAAAAAAAAAATCAATAGGTGCAATGTGACATTTGCATTGTTTTTATTTAATAATTATTAATAAAGAAAATGGCAATGATAAGGCACTGACTTGGCATTTGATCCTTCCTCTTCTGAAATTGCCCTTCCTTCACTTGTTGTGCTGATTACATTTCTCATGTTTTAGAGGGCTATAGTTGTAATTCTTATTTTTTCGTAGGATTGTGTGATATTTTTCTAGGGCATCCAAGGAAAATTTCCTTCTTTTAACAATCAGTTATTTTCCTTCTTCCATATGTGGAAATATCCCCTTCAATAGTTTTCAGTGAACCTCGATTTGCAATTTTGTTTGTACAAAATTATGCCCATTGCAGCAGTCTATAGCGTATTAACCTGGTTTTGCAGTTCTGATATAGATTTACATGCAACATTTTAGTAATTTTATTTTGCAATCAAAACCCTAAAATAATGGTTACAATTGGGATTGGGTAAGCAGAAAAATATCTTTGTGGTTATTAAAAGGAATTTTTGGCATCAGCTACTTTTGAATTTAAATTGTCAACTCTTGACTAAAAATACTTAACAATTGTTTGGGTTAATCATTTATCACAGGACGATTCTGTTCATGTAAATAAATTAATAAAATCACCGTAGCACTCATTGTAGTATGTTTTTTTGACTAAAATTGTGTAATGAACCATACTTCAAAACCATCAGTTAAGGCCTCAGCAAATAATTATGAAGAAAATGAAGAAACATAATAAGTCGAAAGACAGCATGTCACATTAGCTTGGATAGCAGTACCTGCGTACCAGTACTGACATTTTAATAATTTATTAATAATAACCTTCCCTCTTCTTCAGGTAACACCACAAGTGCATTTCCAGAAGGACCTAGGGCTTGACAGCCTTGATACTGTAGAGATAGTGATGGCCTTAGAAGAGGAGTTCAAGCTTGAAATACCTGACAAGGAGGCTGACAAGATTGATTCTTGCCCTCTAGCAATTGAATACATCTCTAACCATCCAATGGCTGCTTGATCTCTCATTCAAACAGTAGATGGTCTTTGCTTTTCTTTAGTTTTGTTTGTCTTCTTAAATTTCATTTTGTCATGTTAAACTTCTCCCCAGGCATGGGACTTAGAGTGTCAATGAAATAATTACTGTATGGTTACGTACTACCTTTTTGGTCAAATTAAAACTATCTGCTTTGGAACCCATGCAATACAGTGTATTTGCTTTTCCTTGGTTGAGCATCTCCAACCTATGATTTGTTTCCTTCCAAGGTTCGTTTGGAAAATTCGTCAACACGAGTATCTTGAAATACAGATGTGTTTGCAGTATCTTTGACCAGCGTAAGGCCCTCGGTACATTGATGTTATGAACTTTAGGGCTGTTAATTAATGTGCAATAAGCTTGCAATATATACGCAAATAAATTTTTAACAATGCCCGTGTTCTGAGGGTTGTTCTCCGGAAGTTTTTATATTTTTTGCGTTATGCTTTTCCAGTTTTCCTTGGCGGATTGATGCATATGTTTTTTTGAGATTTCAGTGGGGTAAACCATGCATCTTGTGTAAAGAGTGAACGATGCTAGACAAAACAGAAGACCTATAATCCTCAAATTTCATAGGAACTGTTCCATCATTATAGCAATGCTGACAAGTTTAAATATCAATTCTCTACAAAATTCACACAAATATAACAAAACAGAAGACCTATTTAATGCCGTTTACTGAAGAAAAATTTGGACAAAACTCTCCCATAACTTCTGCAAAACACCATTGCAATTACTTGCTCCGCACCTAAACTATATCTAAATCTCATTGCAACCCATCCTGAAGACTCTGAACTCAGAAGGCAGTGAGCAAATCATTAAAAAACTACAATTAATACAACCACGCCATCTGGTTAACCATTTTTACTGCAATAGTTTTCTGTCAGTTACATCAAATCAGCAAAGCTGCCGTGACAAACTTCTACATCTCACCACATTCAGCTATAATACAGGCTAGCTTGGGTTTGTTGTTGGGACCAGTTGCCACATTTTCTATCTTTCGCACAACCAAGAGGCCTTCTCCTAGAACCCTCTGGAAAATAAATGATAATTAGAAATGAGATTTGTCATAATTAAAAGGTTTGTTACCTCCACTCAATTTTAGCAATCACGCTCACCCAGTTAGAGCCCAGGTATAACAAATCCTGATTGAAAGACAGTGGGTACTAGACTATTACCCTGTTAGAACAAGGATCAAGCATCGATTACGGTTCCGTAATTATACTTGCCTTAGATATGTCTTCCCCCACCACAATCAACTAATTCGTATAGAAATAATGAAACACATAATTGCTAAACTTGCATAGTTGGCAGCATGATATTTAGTGAAATGTAGATCTTTTTAGCAAACCAGAAATGATATAAAGATAGAAAATTACCCCAAAAACAACATGCTTGTTATCAAGCCAGTCACACTTTGCACAAGTTATGAAAAACTGCAACCACAGATGAGGACCAAAATAAATGAAAAATTAATTAAGTTCTGTTAAAATCACATAACCTTATCTGAGAAAATTAATTATTCTAGCATAATTAGAATCAGAAGCCTTTACACAGAGAATAGTATAGAACTAACCTGACATCCATTAGTGTTGGCACCACTGTTTGCCTGTAAATGATGGCACAAGAAACTAGTTTATACAATTAAGCACAAGCTTCCAAATGAAATTTTACAAAGGGAACTTATTAAATTTTTAATTTGCTACTACATAATTAAATAGATAAATCATGGCATTATTGTACTCAAGTTTCTAAAGTATGGATTTATTTCATATTTTCCCATCACATAACTCTAAGCAAACAAAACTAGCCTCAACTACTAGAAAATTAAAAGTTAAATAAAACTGCATCTCATTTGCAAATAACATGACAGGTTTTTCTTGTTTCGCAAGCCAACCACAAATCAAGCAAATAAATTTATAAGTTAGGGCTTTCAAGTTTGAAAGAGTTGTCTATGCTGCTGCGCTTGACAGGACATAAATACATTCAAAGTCAAACTTTTTTAACTATTATATCTATTTAGGTTGATGTTTGGACAGGAACAGAAACATCAGATGCTATGTGCATTGAAAATAATTGACAGCTCGCAACAATAACAAATTCTTAGTAGTTTATTGGGGCAAATAGTATCTTCTTTTGAAAGCAAGCTATATACCATACAAATTCTTGCAACAATAATAGACAAGAATTTCTTAGTAGTTTACATACCATAGAAAGCAAGCCAGGCCCAGTATGCTTCGCCACAAAATTTTCATCATCAAATTTACTACCATAAATGCTTTGACATCCACTGCCATCGCCCTACACAGTTTTACATATTTTAGTCTAAGGAAAAACAAGTAAACTTCGGAAAAATCAATATTACAATAAATTTGAAGGATGGTAGGTAGAGTGTGTGAAGAGACCTTCACAAAATCACCAGCTTGAATCATGAAATCTTTGATTACTCGGTGAAATTGGCATCCTTTGTACCCAACAGGCAAACCACCTTTCCTGGGGAAAAGAACAACAAAAAAAGAAAATGATCATTGTTAGTATCTTATTCATAACCTTATCTGCTGCTTCTCATCAAAAATTTGAATATGCAGTAAAGAATTAAGAAGAAATCAACAACCAATTAGAAAGGAACATACAATTTCTAGTTATTTACAATACTGGGCAGGTTTAATACAATAAATTCTTACTTGGAAGTGCAACTTAATCAATTCATAATTTTTAATCCTAGCAATGATTCTACGTATCCAGGGAAAAAAAATCCTGGAAAGATAACTAATAAAGTATGAAAGGATGAGTTAGATACTAAAATTATTACCTATACTCCCCCGTGCAGAACTGCCTGTGACAAAAGTAGAAAAACAAAAAATTATAACCATCATATCGAATAATAATTGAGTATAAATGTTATATCTAATATATGCTGATGCAAAATATTATTTCAGAGTCATTTTGCTAGGAACATTTGACAGCATTCTACCATGTTAAAGTACAAACAGCACATACAGTTTCCAATGACTGGACCACTTAGGCAAAAGCAACAACAAAAAACGAACAAACCAATACAAATCAGTAATATGCAGTACCATCAAATAGAGAAATAAGCTATATGATGCATAAGTTTCTTATAGATCATGTAACACCACATAATCCGAAAATATTTAAGGCCTGAGATTTTAGGTGTGCATAGAAACAAAAAGCTAATGATAACATTGCAAACACCAGTTTAAAGGATATAATCCAAATTTCAAACTCATGTACAATGCAAATATGCAACATTTAGTAAAATGCACAAGTTACTTGCTGAGTTAATTTTCTTCAGAGGTCAATAAGTTGGTCAAATTTTTACAAATTGCTCATTGAACATCAACTTGTTCCCCATACAAGACAAGACCTTAAACTTGAAATTTGTTACCAATTAGAACAAATCCACCCAAACAAAGAATGGTGCATGCGACCAGTTTTTTTTTTTTTTTGCCTGGTTTTGAAATTTTTTTTTCTGGCATATGGGGAACAATCAAAATTTGTGACCAAAATTATTTGTCGAAGTTTAGTGACTTTCGAAGATAACTCCCTACTCTAAACATATTATACAGTCTACACTACTAGCAGTATGCATAATAACCATTAAAGGAGAGCTTCCTAGTGCCTAGAAACTAAAGAATGCCAAAAGGAAAACCTGAAGTTCTCAGCAGTTTTGGGAGCGATATCAGCGAAGAGCTCCATCTTGATTCGACCAGCCGGGATAGATCCGATCGTGACATCAAAGAACACTATAGGGTTTTTAGGGTTGGCAGGCCTCTGATGCCACTCCACCACTGCCTGAGGCGCCGCTGGAACCGGTGGCGCCACGGCGGCAACTCCAGCCGAGATGGTGGTCGTGGTGCCGGGCGGGGTTGTTGCCATGGTTGGAGCCAACGAGTTGGAAGAAGGTTCGAGAGAAGCTTTTGAGTTTGGGAAGGACGCGAGAAAGCACTCGAGCAAAAATGAAAAAACACAAAGAAGGGTTTTTGGGGAGTCCGGGTTCGGAGTTCACGACTTGCTTTTGTCAACCCGGCCCGTAACTTGAACTTTCAGACGTCCGTTTACGTTTTTTTTTTTTAACGGATATTAATATGCAACATCAAACCTCCTTTATAAAATTTTTTAATCGGCTTTATTTTGAACTTATAAAGCGGATAAACAAGAATGTTAACTAACAACACAGTTGGCCCCCTTCACCAGTGGCGGAGCCAGAATATTTTTTAATGGGATTCAACATTATATTTATCATATAAATATTATAAAAGAATAAAATAATTTATATTTATTTTAAATTTACTTTTTAATTGTAATAATTCAAATTTAAAAGATGAAAGGAGGTACAAAATTCTAATTAAGAATTATTGCATAAAAAATATTAGAATGAAAAATTTTAAATAATTTGTGAATTTATAAATTTTTACAGATTCACTCTTCCGATTGAATTCTTCAAAATCTCATTACAAAAATTTAAATTTATTGACCAAGGAAAAATAACCATAGTAATTGATTCTATCATAATCTTTTGGCACATCTAATTAAATAAAATGAAATATATGTATGAAAAAACAAAATATACTACAAAATCAGATATTCAAGTATATATTATTTAATAAATTTTATTTTTCCAAACAAATACCAGCTGACCATTTCAGACTTGGGGTTCGCTAGTGGATTCCTTTTGATTACAAATGGGGTTCAAATATTACAATCTATACAAAAATTTCATTTTGTAAGTATAAAAATTTATATCTAGTCATATTAATCATATATAAATGGGGGACAATTGACCCCCATTTATTGAGTGTAGCTCCGCCACCGCCCTTCACTCGTAGCTAAATGCTGAAACTCTCTTACAAGTCGTGAATCACTAGTTCAAGATACCTATAACACTTTTTTTTTTTTTCTTTGTTGGTTGAAACAAGTCGGCAATTTCATCACTTTTCCGGTTTTCCCTCCAAAAATGTGAAGAGTCTACAAATGTACCCAATGCTAGTAGTACAAGTCCTATCAGCTAATACGTCCCAAAAATCTGAAATTGCAGTACCTATAATAACACGGTAGCAAAAGACAAAAAGGGAACAGAAAACCCAAGAAAAATATGCTAAAAGTGATACGAGTGTGAATCCTTAGTTCAAATCATCTTCAACCATAGAATAAGTACATTGATCCCAAAAGGAAAAATAAAATACATCAAATAAGCAAGCCATGCCTAAGAGTAAATCGCTTTAGGTAATTATTAGCAAACAATTGGAAAAAAAAAATATAAAACTAGATCAAGGATCTACCAACACAACTCTATCTATTGTGCATCTTTTTTAAAAAATGAAGCATCCCTCCTTGAATTCCAGTCATTAATCAGCTTTCTTCAGAAGGGCTGCCACCCCCAGAGGCCAATTGATGATGCTAGAAGCTCCTTGTTTCATTGCTTCTGATGAGCTGAAAAGGAACAAAAGTTCATAAGTTTACTTACAAGTTACAATGATATTGTTTATATTCAGATGGACAGGAATCTAGCAGAAGTAAAAGATAAAAAGAACTACTTTCTTTCAAATTGTGCATTCCTAAAAAGGAATAGCAGTTCATATATTACAGAAGCAAGTGCCTTTAACATCAAAACTCACAAAAAATCAAATTAAAATGGTCAATGTAGGAACAATAAGATTTAATAGCTTTTGAGATAGCAGTAAACTGAACAGATTTCAACAATTAAAAGGTAAAACAAAATTCATACTACATAGGAAGCTAGCAATTAGTTGCATTACTTTGGTTTGCATGGCCTTATGCATTATCATTATTCCTAATCAAGACATATTAAAAATAAAGTACCATTTAAACATCTGTTACGATCTAATGACAATGGCTTAACTTGACAACCTTGATAATTATTTCAAAAATCCAAAAGAAATGTATAGGCAATATTGTATTCCTCATAAATTGGTTGAGTAGCAATTTGCATGCAACTTGATCATCATTTGATACTCCACTTGCTGCTAAATATAATCAACATTGAACCCTTGCATAACTTTCATCATTCCTCAGGTATATGATGTGCAAAAAGTATATATGACATTCAACTGTCAGGTTTCAAAATTATAACTTATTTTTACAAATTGTTAAGATTGTCAAATTGATATATTGCCATGGTACCAACCTTAAAAATTAAATCAAAATAATCGTTCAAAATTAATTCACCTTCTCATCCATATGATACTACTGTATTATTGACACTAAAGTAGAAAGGTGTACAAAAAAGAAAAGATGGCTCAGATTTTCTATATTTGCTAAATCCAGGAACTTACAAGGATTTCTACTCTCATTTCTTTTTCTAACTCAATCTCTTTCTTAATTTCCTCTAATGTTTTGTCTCAATTTTGCCTAATGGTCTAAAGAACCAATATTCTAATATGAGATGACACCCAACATCAAAGAACTTAGGACTTGAAAAGCCTGGTTCCCGTACGGTCAATGCATTCAATACTCTAATTAACATATAGTAATTTAACCTCAATAGATTAACATATAGTAATTTAACCTCAATAGCATTTCCCCATAATTTTCAAGTACTCTTGGACTCGTATCAGAATTATAGACAGCTTGACTGATTTTATGAACTCGTAAAGAAACTCTAACGAATAGCTAGGTAAAGACTATCCATTAGAGAACCAAATTTCGAGAAACAGAAACCTAAATAAATTCACATTTGCAGTTGATTCCAACAATTGAAAAGGCCGATGCCATTCAACAGTATTTATATACAACAATTGAAAAGGCGCTCCCACCTTTTTTCGAAAAAAAATATAAATAATAAAACCAAACTCCATATCAAACTCTTACTGACAGAAGTCGCAGAACAAAGTACCAGGGATATTCTAGCCATACACTGGTCCCTAAATTCATCAAAAGCACAAATACGCTGGTCCCTAAATTCATTAAAAGCTCCTGATCAAGCCTCTTCCTGTTTCAAATGACTGATCTAAGGAACAAGGGACGGCTCAGCTTTAGAAAAGAACGCATAATCCCAATACCTATTTTACCAAAATTAACAATCACAGTTTGTTCAGGTACTGATCACTCGATCAGACAGTATGTCCAAAACCCCTGACAATTTTAGAACGTGTACCGTTTAAAACCCTCTGAGCAAAGATACGTGCTTCAAAACAAAGAAGCACCAAAGAGGAGAGGAGTGTTAGATAACAACAGGAATGATAAAAGATGAAAAACGTTCATACGAGGGAAATGGAGCGGGAGCGGGAGCGGGAGCGAGAGGAGGGGCAGCAAGGGTGGAGAAGCCCTGGCGCTGCTTGTGCTTGCGGTTGGAGGTACATAGCACGTACACGCGGCCACGGCGCTTCACTGTCTTGCAATACTCGCACAGCTTCTTCACTGACGAACGCACCTTCATCTCTCCTGTCCTTGTTTCTCTCCTTCTCTCTCTCTCTCTCTCTCTCTCTCTCGAGTCTCGACGGGAAGATTTGTTCTAGTCTAGCCTGTCTAGGGCTTCCACGGTCGGTTTGGGCCGTCAGGTTTTAGGCCTTTTGGGCCTTCTTTGATCTTCACCCAGGCAGCAGAGTGTCTAGACCGGGTTTTGGAATTTGGATCGAACCAATGATACCTGATTTGCCCATGGGCCCTTTTTTTTTTTTAAAAAAAAATGAGACCTGATTGCCCAAAAAATTAAAAATAATGTTAAAATAATTAAATATTTAGAATATAAATAGAAAATAATAAAAAATTTAAAAATATTGTTGTAATATCGATTTTTGAAAAACTAATATAATTTTCAGATTCAGAAAACCGATATAGCGTAGTATCGGTTTGTCAGAAGCTGATACTAGGCTGCAACGCCTTTTGTTAATTTTTTTTTTTCATTTTTAACAAGATTCTATTTATTTTTATTAAATATTTTGTAAATATTAAATTAAATATTATTATATTTGATTGATGAAAAATATCATAACACCTTTTTATATTTGATTGATAACAAAACTAAATTTATTTATGTTTGAAAATATAATATAAAAATATTTTTTTAATTAGAAGTAAATTTTCTCGGAGTGTACTTTGGTGATTTGTTGTTCTTTCTCTGTTTGGAGTTAGGCTATGAAAATTGCAAATATGAAAGTACAGTCGCTCATTTACATAATGTGATTTTTTACTAATTTTTTGAACTATTTTTCGCATTATTTTGAAATCCCAAAAACTGAAGAAATTACAAGTACAATTTCTTGAAAATGATTTCTTATATACTTTGGAGATTTGTCGTTTTTTCTCTGTTTCGAGTTAGGTTATAAAACTTGCAGATATGAAAGTTGGCTCGTTTACATAAAGTGATTTTTTTTCTTATTTTTTGAAGCTATTTTTTGCATTGTTTTGCAATCCCGAAAACTGAAGAAATCACAAGTACAGTTCGTCGGAAATGATTTCTTAAGTACTTTGCCGATTTTCTATTTTTTGTCTGTTTAGAGTTAGGTTATGAAACTTGCAGATATCAAAATATACTCACTTGTTTACATAACATGATTTTTTTTGGGGTTTTTTCAAACTTTTATTCATGTTGTTTTTCAATTCCGAAAACTGAAAAAAATTACAAGTATAGTTTTTTAGAAATGATTTCTTAGGTACTTTTGGCAATTTTCTGTTTTTTGTGCGTTTGGAGTTAGGTTATGAAACTTGGAGATATAAGAGAAGAGTTGCTAATTTACATAATGTGATTTTTTTTGGATTTTTTATAACTATTTTTTTTTTGCGTTGTGTTGCAATCCCAAAAACTGAAGAAATGAAATTCACAATACGAAATATAATAATCATAATACAAGTCGGAATGTGAAATATGATAATCACAATATAAGTAAATCCTACTCATCTCTAGTACGACGGAACCACCGCTGGAGAGTCAGGGAATAATCAAATGGAAGACCTGGTGGCTGTCAGGATGCCTTAATACGTTCAAAAAATATTATTACTAAATATATTTAAATTTAAATTTTTCTATTTTAATTATTTTTAAAAATATTGAGAAAATTGAAATATATAAATAAATTTTAAACGATAAATAACTTACTTCGATGTCAGGAAGCTGGGACTGATGTAAATGCAAGAGCCGATCAGCATCACCAGGACCAAAGGGACGACCATGCCAGCTGAGGTAGAAGCAACATCTGTAGTAGATGTAGAAGCGTCGATATCTTCAGTAGACGTAGAAGCCCCAGCATTGGATTGAAGCCTCGTAGATCTATGTGGTGTATGTGGTGTTTTTCTTCTTACTGGCATTTTGGCTTTATTGCAATAAATTTTTTTAATGTCAGAAGTCTACAAAAATTTCGACAGGATCTCCCTTGTACCGAGAGTGTTTTCGAAAAAAATCAGACAAGCATCCCCCAAAGTGATTCACACACATACTTCACATACATAACACATTTTTACAATTTTTTCCTACATTTCAAAAAAAGTTCTATTAATTTTCAAAATTTTGTTAAATTTTCCTAAATTTATACACAAATTTTATTAATTTATTATAAATTTTTGTTAGCTAGAAAAATTAGAAACAAAATGTAACAGTAATTATAATAATTATTTCTATTTTAAAATTATTTTTACAATAATTATTCTATTTTTGCATTATTTACCTAATTAAACTAAATAAATTAAATAACTAAATATTAAAAAAGTCACCTCAAGAAGGAGCTTTGCTGTCTCTTTTTTGAAAATTTTCCTACACTTTTGAAAAAATTTATCAATTGTTTATAATTTTCTTTAATTTTTCTAAATTTAATTAACTTATCCATAATTATTTAAAATATAAAAATAATTCTAAAAAATTTACTGTTACATATAGTAATTATTCCTATTTATTCTGATTTTTTTATTGATTTTACAATAATTATCCATAATTTTCTATTATTAAAACTAAATAAATTAAATCATTTAAATAAATATATAAAAAATTACCTGAGGAGGGGAGCTCGGCTGGGTTCTCGTGCGCGGAAAGAAGAAATGAGGTGAGAAGGGGGAGGGAAGGGAGTATCGTTCTTATATAGCGCTAAATTTCTAATATCGGTTTTGTCTTTTAAAAAAACCAATACAAGCCAGTATCGGTTTCTGAGAAACCCATGCTAGGTTATATCAATTTTCTAAAATCCGAAAATTGTATCGGTTTTTCAGAAACAGATATTGCAACATTATTTTAAAATTGTTAATTATTTTCGATTTATTTTCCAATTTTTTTATTATTTTAACATTATTTATAATTTTTTTGGGAGAAATAGAGAGTCGATAGTCATGGGCTTGAAATTCAATTATCTGTGAAATTATAAGGACCGAACATGATTGCTGAAGTAGCCAATTGGGACAGCTGGCATGCTACGTCCAACCTCTCTCTTTGGGCACTACAAAGACAAAATCGCTCCTTTAGTTGAATAAATTAAAATATCATATTTTGAATAATAAATAATAATTATCGAATAACTAATAGTAATATATCAAATACTAGAGAGAATAACAATGCTTCTATCGTTGGCCTTTGCTAATAAGCATTATCTATAAATATAATATCGAAGTGTCCTATATAATTATTACAACATTTGAGCAAATAATATAAGTGGGTGGGCATGTTTGACTAAGTTGTATCTTCGTTGGCACCATAACAGTTCCATCGCATACCAATAGATGATCTATCACAAAAATTCGGAATGGGATGCGGCTTGCACTGCTAACTACTGAGGTTGAATATATATACTTTTTAATGGCAATACACACAATTATTTACTTTTTTTTTTTTTAATCCTAAGAACCCGAAGCAGGGGTTCCAAAATAGACAATACACACAATATTAATGAAGGATGATCCACGACCTTGTTTATGACTTGCAATGTCTATGGTTTCAAGAGAAAAGAAAATTGCGGGTTCCTTTGAAATGGGATTATCATCATATAGCGGAGGTACCTGCAACATGTAGAATAATATAAAAATCATCAGTTTCATTATTAGGCTATATTAAAAAAAATTGCATTTTTTTATTGCTTCATGATCCATGCGTTCACTAAAAAAGGGCAGATGTTTGACGACGTTCAATCACTGTTCAATAAGAGGCACATGTAGTGATAATTTAAATTAGAAGACAGCTGTAATATTATTTATGGATCCCCATACACCATAATACAATTTGTTGACCGAGGAGAATTAATTGAGCTTAGGTGAACACTATCTCCCAAGAAATTTTTATACTAGTATTGCTTAGTTCTCTCCATCACACAAGCACAAATACATACACAGGGACACGGATAGAGATTGAGAAGGGGAGACCAAGAAAACAAAGGATGGTTGAAGTGATAGAGTCCAGTTTTGTGGTGCCATCTGATGAGACACCCAAGGGAAGGCTCTGGTTATCAAATCTTGACCAAGTGGCACAAAGTGCATTTGTAGGCACGGTGTACTTCTACAAGAAAACAGAAGCCACCAATTTCTTCTCAGTTGAGGTGCTGAAGGATGCCTTGTCCAAAGCACTTGTCCTCTTCTACCCCCTAGCAGGTCGGCATGTAGTTGGTTCTGATGGACGCGTTGAGCTCGACTGCAATGCCAAAGGATGTTTCTTTGTCATAGCCCGGTTGGAATGCACCTTCGACAGCATCAATTTTCAGCCATTATCAGAGCTGAAACATCTCTTCGTTCCTAACATCAAAATGGCTGGATCTCCATTCGTCATGCTCATGATTCAGGTTAAGATTTTCAATCCCTCATTTGAAAAATGTTGGAACAAATGTCCGTCTCTTCCTTCCTTCTTTTTCTTGTTTTGAATAATGATTTACTTATAAAAGAAAATTACGAGTTTTTATTGATTAAAACCAGAGTTGGTGAGAAAAATACGACCAAAAATTAGTAAGTGTTAGAAATGTCTTGCATTTGACATTACTCAATTATGGTATGATACCACACTCTGTCTTGCATTTTTCAATATTCTCCAAGGTAATTATTATAAATTTTTCAAGATTAAAAAACCATTGATTTGGATGATCACGTCTTGGGAACGAAAAATTCCAGTCCAACGAAATATTATAAATTGTTACATTTGTGAAAAAATAAAATAAAAAGGTAGTCATCCGGACTACCCGTTTCATTTAAGAAACTAACCCATAAACAATCATTTTGACAAAATATAGCAACATTATCAAAAAAAAAAAAAAAAGCCACCTATACCAGTACTCCACTTTACCGACCCCAATATTTCTTTTATTACAAAGCATTCATTAACTGCATCAACAAAGCAAAGTAAATCAAGTTAAACATTCAGATAACATTAAAAAAAAGGGAAACTATAAAATGCTATCCTCGATTGCTGTTTTTAGTACAGTACCACTTTCTGTTAGTATATCAAGATTCTGATAAAACAGGTAATAGCCTCTAAGTAGCCTCCATGACTCCTTTAATGTGCTGAGATTGGAGTGTGAAATGAACACCACTTTTTCAAATAACAGGTGACATATCTTAAATGTGGTGGAGTGGTGCTAGGATTTGCATTCAATCATGTCTTTGGAGATGCTCGGGGCAGCTTCCATTTTATTCAAACTTGGGCCAGCATTACTCGTGGTGACCTGAGTAGCATTATCCCACCCTCCTTTGATCAGACACCGCTCCGCGCTCGCTCACCACCAATTGTCAAATTTGATCACACAGAGTACACCGGTGAAACTATCACGAGGCCTGCTCTGACTAGCATCATGACAACCAAATTCAGGCTGTCAAAGGACCAAGTTCGCACTCTCAAGAGTAGATGCAGTGAAGTAAATTTTACCAAAATTTCATCCTTTTGTGTTATTGTTTCACTGGTATGGAAGTGCTATTGTGTTGCTCAAGGCCTTGATCCTGACAGTACATCACATATCATATTTCTTGTGGACATACGTGATCGCCTGAAGCCGCCACTTCCGAGACATCATTTTAGCAATGCAATTGTTTGGAGATCTCTGCAATCTAAAGTATCCAAGATCACATCCAATCCACTTCGAAATGTGGCTGAAAGTGTCAGATCTGCAGTTGATAGTGTCAATGATGAGTACGTTAGATCCTTGATCGACTATTTAGAAATTATGAAGAATGAGGTGTTTGCAAAGAAACAAGTGCCTGAATCTCATTTACGAGTTGTTAGCATTTCAAGAATGCCAGTATATGATTCAGATTTTGGATGGGGTGCACCATATTTTGCCTCACGCTGGGATGTCGATGAGAATAGAACTGTCTACATCAATAATGAATCAGGGGAATCTGGTGGTTTAGAAGTTGTTGTGACTCTTGATTCCGCTACGATGCACTGTTTTGAGAAGTTGTTTAATGAGGAGTTAAATACTGATAATAAGAATAGTTCATCAATTGGTCCAAAAAATCATATTGGCCAAAGCAAATTGTGACATCCAATCAAGAAATAGATGTTGCAATTTAGAAGTGACAATATATTAAATTTCTCATATTTGAGATATTGTAAAATCATTTTTTTTTTTTTTTTATTGGGAACAATAGCCAGGGAAGGAAGTTTCTCTTTTGTTAACAACCTATAACATATTTTGCTTGTTTTAAAGCCACAGTTGACTTTCAAAGTAAACATTGGGTCCAATCAAGCTTAATCATCAAATATAAGTTAAAGAACGTCCATAAAAACAGCTAGGCATATGAGATATTCTATGTTGTTGTCTGGTGGAGGGAAAAAAAAAAAAAATTAGCAGCAAGGTCAAAGTGGAGATTTGATATGATTTCTTACTCTTTTCAGGATCAGTGTCTTGGTATGAGCCACCAGTCAGACCCTGTGCGAGATAAACCCAAAAACATAACAAAGCAAGAAAAAATGGAATAAAATAAAAGAAAAAGGGTAAAAAAAAAAAAGGACGATAATAGATTCGGAGGAGGGTGCGGCCGTACGGGGAAAACAAACTAGGCAAGAAAAGAAAAGAAAAAAAAAAACTGCTTCCGTTGATCCAAATCGACGAACAAGATCTTCTCTCTTTCTTAACGACCTGGCTTATGCCGTTACGTGTCAACTCTGACCTTTCGATGAACAATAAAATTTGTATCAAATGTTATTATTTTTTCTATGCTTAACATGTATAATTTAAAAATCTCAATCCAAAAGTTGGATTTCAAAACAAAAATCGATATTATAGTAGTCTCAAGATTGCTAAATTAACTACTGTCAAAAATATCCATAAGGCCTACTATTAATAAAATATTTTTCAATCTTCATGGCAATTACAATCCTCCTCCATCAAAAGCATTGAACCGTGTCCAATTGTCCATTATTTGAGGCTCAACTAGCGAGCTGGGGCGTCTAGTGTCGACTAATTTATTATTTTTACTTTTCGAGATCTTTTACCTAACAAGGAGATAGCTCAGCTTCTGGTTCACTGACATGTCATTTAGGTTAAGCAATTCTTCATGCCGCATAAGCATGAGTTAAAACTTGCAACCTAACTAATTTTCTAGTAATTTACTAACAGAGAAGAAAGCCGACATTTCCCTTCCTAGTGTTCTTCTCTACAGATTTCTCACATGTTTCAATTATGCTGCCCGAGTGACTTTTGCCATGTAGCTTATCAATACTTTCTACAGAATAATTATTTTTCTTTATATATTCTAGCAATATCAGTTCAGAAAAATAAAAAAAAATGAAATATAGAAGCAATTTCTCTTGTAGACTTTTTTCTATCTCAAATTAGTTTCATATCAGCCATACGCGACGATACTTTGACACCCAATATGACATAATCCAGTAATCTACTTTATGCCATCGGTGCAGTTGAAAAGCTAGGCTGAATCAAATCAAAGAAATAGTAAAGAGGCGATTTAATTAAAGAATAAGTTAAAAAAAGGAAAAAGCGTAATTGAACCACTGAAGAGAAACAAATCTATGCTAATTCAAAGGAATGTTGTAATCATAAGTTGCTATCATCTCAGATTTACCACCGAAGATAGAACTCAGCAAAAACCAGTGAACAATCAATGAAAAAAAGAGAAAAGTACCTAAACATCCTTTACCAAAATGGAAATCATTACTTCCAAAAGAAAAACACCCAAATTCACTTATTTACAACCCTGAAGTTAGTTGGTCAGCCATCAGTCACTCCTGGGTTCAATTCGGCAACATAGGATAGCTCAGGATGTCATGAATCTCTGACAGCTGCGTGCCTATGATGTCCCTTTCTCGTATCTCACCTACTTCTCTAGATCTAGATTCCATTTCTTCTACAGAAGCTAAACTCGGTGCGACCCAAACCTCTTCACTTGAGTTTAATTTGGGAGCTGAAGATATTTCTCTTGCATCTGCCTTATTGTTAACTGGGATATCAAAATAAAATTAAATTAATTCAAATTTTAAATTTTTTAGATATGGCAAATTATAACTCACTTGGAATATTATCTGTATCTGCAAAATGATGCGTCTGTTTCTCCAACAAAAACCCCACTCAAAGTATTTACAGAGAATGCAAGACTGCTCGAAACATATTAAAGAAAAATATATTTCGTGGAGCAACATATGGATGCAGGTGGGACACTTGCCACCTGCTGTCCCAAAAATAATTGTAACAATATGCTTAATTTACTGTACTTTTAAGGCGAGAACCATAAAAGAAGGCCTATGGTTCAAAATAATTATGAAATGATGTCCCACCCTGAGATTTTGATGACCATGGCCCTACGTCTAACATGCTCTTTCTCTGTCAAGCCTGGAAGGAGCTACAACCAAACAAAGAAATGTAGGTGAACACGTTGATGGTTGTATAAGCTGACCTTCTATGTAATTAAGAACACACAAAAATATACAGGTGCAATTCTTTCTGTTTTACCATGACTTAAACATAACTTACTCCTAGTGGTTGATGTTGCAACAAAAACAGTAAGAGATGAGCATCTAAAAGATTATAAACTTTGACATGGACAGGCATTGCAATAAATGCCAAATTTGTAAAAGTACAAGTACCACCTGATCCTGAATAAAAATACCTAATCCTGAATAAATCATTGTTTTTCAAACAAAGAACCTCAAGCAAACACGAGTCAAACAATAAGAAAATCCATAAGAACTGAATCAAAATATTTTTGTGCTTATAAGGCTGAAACCAGGACTTACACCAGTACCACGCTTGAACCAATTGATACTATGTACAAAATACCATATTTAGTTCACAAAATACTCAGCACAAGTCCAGAATTGTGGCAGAAAACCAAAACACCACTAATCATGTTTCGGTTCTTGTTGGGTAGAGACCGTTGAACTTACTTTCAAACAGGGATTCATCAAGCTTCTCATGTGCTGAGGGGCTGGAATCATACACCGGTTCTGCTGGATCAGCCTCCACAGTAGGCTCCTCATCTTTACCAAGAGATTTAAATTTCCGAAGTCATATACAAGTGTGATGAGACAACAAATTAATAAGAAAGCAAGATGGCAAACTCAATGCCACAACTCTGATCAATTACCAGTCACGGTTCAAGAAAACAGTACCTACAGGCCATAAACCTTTTATACAGGCTCTTAACAAACTTTACCTACATATTCATTTTTCATTTTGGAATAAGCTTAATATTGTAATACATTAGTACTAGATCAACAGTTTAACACTGATCTCACCCCATAATCAAGTCCCACCATTTAACTATTGATAGTTCGCTTCAATTGCATATTTTTAGTTGAATATGATTAAATGGATTATTTAAATATTCTTTGAATGGTGACACAGCAAGCACTATCACCTCAGAACTCAAAACATGGTAAGTACTTGTACACAAACAAACAGCGATTTTCATGCGATTAAATTTGTGCTTACCTATATGTTCCACATTTGATACTGTCTCGTGATCACTCTCCTCATCTGAAGATGACGATGATGAACCTCCTGTTCCTTCATTATCAGCTTCCAAAATGCCCTCTTCAGTCATGCTACTAAAATTACTGTGCTTGTTTTCTGATGATTCATTTGATTCCTCATCAATTGATTCTTCTTCAATCTCCTTCAGTTTTCCATCTCTGTCTGATTTGTCAGATGAAGATGACTCGCTGACTGTATCATGTGTAATGCTACTTTCTCTCTCTGCATTTGACTCATTAAGCACATTGTTTCTCTTGCTAGTTTCTCTCTCCGTATCACTTTCATTACCATCCAATCCCTCTGGTGTAAAAAATGGCTTAAACCTAGAGGCCCTTGGCTCTGACCTCATTTCTTCCATGTAAACAACTGGTGCACCTAGTGTAAAGCTTTCATGCCTCCTATACAATGCATTCCTTCTAAAATCTTGGTTCATAAAACCAGTGACGCTACTAGTACTAGCACTAGCAGTAGCATTAATATTGCTGCTATCAGCATGATTAGAAACATTAGCATTGTGACATGTAGGGGCGGGACTGTTCTCCTCTGTATGTTCAAAGGGAATGTCAAAAGGGTTGCGGTTAGCAGGAAGGAGAATTGATGGGGCGGACCCGGGGACGTCTTCTTCATATGGTAAATCAAATGGGTTCATTTTAGGTGCGATAACAGGCTGGATCTGAGAGTCCATTCCTTCTAAATCAATCAAGTCTCTTTCTAAAAGTTTTCTGACAGCCTTTCGCCTTGATATTACGTGTTCGAGCCTTTTGGTTTTCTCTATCTCCGACGAGCCGACACTCAATAAATTTTTTTGATCATCTGCTGTCCATGCAACTACCTTGCGAGCCTTTTCAGCTTCTTCTTCCTTCTCAGTGTCCTCCCCTACACTTAAATTATCAGAATTCAACTCGGGTTCAGAATCTGAGAACTCTTTGGATTCCAGACCCGATTGAGCCAGGTCTGATTCTAAAAGCGGATGGATCTCATCAAGGGTTGGGATTATTTCAGATTCTGAGGCAGAGTCATCAGACTTGCTGGATTCAGATTCATCCACTGGATTGTGCTCCCTAACCCGGTCCACTGGCTGAGCTCTTGTTCTATTTAATTGGTTTACTACATTCCAGTTTTCAGGTATGTTTGGTTCACCATAGGTGAGAACAATTGCAAGGAGGATTGTGGTGAACACAATTGTTGGGGAGGAAACAAGAAGAAGGTTAAAGAGAGAGGGAAGATACTTATAAATCATTAGGAGAGAGAAAATTGAAAATAGGCGAAAAGGATGTTGAAATGCTGATCGAAGAATGCTACGAATTTTCATCCTGGCTTCTCAGCTCTTGATGATATTTAACATCCCCCAACCTGAAAAATATTGCATATTAAACTAAACATTCAAGTGAATATATAAGTTACTTAACATTTAAATATATTTTTATAGAAATCAAACTCAAAGAGGTAGTACTATCACTTAGTTACATAATTTAAACAAAGTATTTCCAACTATTAATTTTTTATTGTTGGAAATATATATGTGCAATCTCTTCGAATGACTCAAACAACTTCCATATAACAGGTACAAACCAAGCACAGTTTAATTGCTCCTTCACATACTCTCAGAAAGGATAAATATCAGATGAAAGCAAAACTGGGGTAAGGAAAGATCTTACGCTTAAATCTAGCTTGTCGTAAAACCTATACACAGTTTCATTTTCTCTTAAATCAGATTCGCCACTCAACGAGGTTTTTTTTCAAGGAGCGTTCTTCTCTCTAGTCGCTTACTGCCTTCTCACAACTAAGAGATGGGAACGAAGAAAAATTTCGAGGGAAGATCTGGACCGTTGATCATGATTACCTCCGACTCGGATTTTGCTGTATTTTGATCTGAGGTACAATTTTGTTAGGGCTAATTGTCTCTGGATTCCACTACCAATATATAAATACATAAGCAAATAAGACAAAAACAGGAAAAAAAATGTAATACATATAACGAAATTGATTTTTTTTTAAGATAAATAACGAAATTGATTTGACCAATAATTTATCTTCCGAAGAAAAATATCTTTGAAATGTATGGATTAAGCTTTTTCATTAGAAAATTTATAAATAACTATTTCAGTGTTGAAAATATTAGGCAGAGTTTTGAAAGAGTAGAGCTAATAAATATTCAATTTATAGTTTAAATCTTGAACAAGAAAATGGTAATTTGGATCTTGTGATCCTTTCTGAAGGTAAATAAAGGATATGGATCGAAATACCTTTTGAATGAAAGAATGAACCTAAATTTTGCAGCAGAGATGGGGAACGAAGATGAACTTACGCGTAGATTTTTCTTCACAATCTCAAAATTGAATCTCCTACCGACTTCTTTTATTCTATTTGATTTTTTTCACAACAAAAGATAAATCAGGTTTCGGAGAAACCAATGTGAGGCTAAAAATAGTAATTTTGTTCTTCGTTTTATCAGGTGTACAGAATATATCATACGACTGCTAGGTCGTATATCCTGAAAACGGATGGGACAAAGTTGTTAACTTCTTTATATATGTAAGGACCGGTTCAGGAAAAACTTTTAGTAAGATTTAAAATATAAAAGTTAGTGAGGTATGATATATATGAATAATGTATTGTTATGCAGACAAAATTCTATCAGATACTTTTTTTTATCTACAGAATGAGACATTTTGGCAATACTATTTAAAATAAAGTTAAAATGTTTTAAGAATTATGAAATACATTTTAGGTATTATTGGGCACACAGACATATATATCTCACGAAAAATGAAATATATAATGTGATTATGCTAAAGCCTATTTTAATATTTAATGGACGGAGTTAAAAGAATTTTGAGTAGGACAAAGTGTTAACTTTTTTTCTTTTTTAATATATTCACATTTTTCGTTCACTAACTGTTCGTCTGTATCTTACAATCAAGAGGCGAAATGGTTACAGCCTATTGTCATACGATGGTGAAATATCAAGATTCTAGGGAAACATTGTCAAATTTCAAGTGCAAAATCATTTCCTCATTTTTTTATATATAATTCGAATCACCAAATTAAAATCATTTTTTAAACTCTATTCTATTGAGAGAATTGAATTCTCGATCAATGATTCCCACTCCGACCCGAGTGTAAATAAACATGAGACTTAAGAGAGATAAATCGGACCAGACGCCGATCAAAAAGCTGACGTGGCATATCCTACAACATTCAGAGCATCCGGACTTCGTTTTTAGGCATGTTATAAATAGAAAACGCGATTGCATTGAATGGTTAACCTTGTTAAATTATAAAGATTTCAAATTTGTTCATGTTTACTTGTGGGCTCACCCGTTATCTTACCAATTCTCCTCCGTTCTTCCTGACGATTAAGGACTTTTAATTTCGTGACGCACTCTCTCTCAAAGTTAAGAAGAAAAAAAGCAAATAAATAAGCTTTCCTAAAACAAATTGCAACAGAATACTTGGTAAAATCAATTTGTAAACATCTCAAAGTAACAATGCAAATTTGTTACAAAGTAAACCTTTAAACTAAACAAAGACAGGATTCAGATTAGTTACAAACTATTCCTTTAAAGTAACATCTCAAAAGTAAAAATTAGACCTTGGCAGGAGAAGTATATCAGTGGTAATAAGAACACTCGTGTCGGAAGGTCACAAAGCAATGGTGCTGCCCCACCATTACACAAGTACAAAATTCCTTCCGGAACACCAAGATATAAAGATAAATGCAGAATGCTGTTGATTAATCTCAAAAAAAGTCAAGACTGAAAACTCTTTCCACCTCGTACTTTGGTAAAAACCCAAACAATAGCTAGACCGCTTCAATCTGCTCTTCTTCAGAGGTATCATCCTCAGCCCCAGACATTATGGAAGCAGACTGTATTTTCCCAGCATGTTCTAATCTCATCAAAATTACTCCCCTATAAAATGAAATTCATAATCAATAGTAAAAAATTTGTAAATCAACACCAGTAACCAAAAAAAAAAAAAAAATTAAATATAAATAGACTCCCACTGCACTTCAGAAGGGGAAAAATGTCTAGAAATAGGTTGAGCCGAACAAAAATTTAAGCTTCTGATAGGCAAGACATCAATAAATAATTAAAGAAAGCACTCATAGCTGTTGACCAACTAAAGTAATTCTGGTAATGAAAAAATAGCCAAGTGGCACCACCAAAATCGGGGAAAAAAAATCAATTACCTGCTGGAACGACTCTGGATCGATATATCTCTAACCTTAATCCTGTTTACTGTACCGCTCTCACTCACTAGAACCAATTGCTCATCACTCTCACCATCATCTGTAGAAATCAAAGATAACATAAATTGAAACATGACTCCTTTAAGCCTTTAGCTACTTACTGATAAAAACCACAAAACAAATTGGAAGAAAAATATATGACACAAAATACCTGCTAATGAACACCCAACAAGAAATACTCCAGCAAGACTAACATCCTCTGGAAGCTGTAAACCACAAGCAACAGTTAAAAGCAAGTTTAATAGTTACCAGAAATGCCAGAATATTTAACAGTTAAAGAGGGTGGGAGTGATATTGTAGGTTTTAGGTCATAGTTTTAGCTTACGGTGAGTATGTAGATTTTTTTTTTTTTTTATTACTACTACTACTACTACTACTACTACTACTTCTATTACTACTACTAATACAGTAATACTACTATTACTATTATTATTTGATTAATATTATTCCATTCTTTGGTAACCTTCATGTTGCTGGGTTTCTTTTCTAGCCTACCCCAACTTGCTTGGGACAACAGGCTTAGTTGTTGTTGTATCCAGGCAAGGGAGTAGGATTGCCAATACTGAAATTGCAACAGCTAGGAAACCCTATGACATCAGATTATGCAAGTAAACTATAATCCCTCCGAAAGAAGCATGCATGCAATAATCCCTCTGTAATATTAAAACAAAGAATGGTAAAATACAATACCACTTCCATCCCATTCAAATAATCCCTCTGTAATATTAAAACAAAGAATGGTAAAATACAATACCACTTCCATCCCATTCAACCCCACAATATACTAGTATACTATAATACCACATCCAGCCATTCCAGCCCAAAGGCTGCCTATTGCTATTATAATCTAACTCATTGTACAAGCCAAACTATAAACATGATAAAAACTCAAAAAGAAATGCGGTAAATTTGAGTTTTATTTTCAGCACAAGGAAAAGATGCAATAAACAAGAAGAGCAGCAAGAAAGTTAATTCAGGCATTCTTTCTGAAATAACAAAAAATGATGAGAGGTATTTACAGAAGGATCAAGATATCATACCTTGTAGCCTTTCAAACCAAACCTATTAAAAGATGAAAGGCGAAACATGCTTAAAGAGATGCGCTTCCCATAACCATTCTCAGATACAAAGAGCAGCCATGGAGCTCCCTTGCTGTAAAATTTTTTAACTCTTAGTGCAAAGTAAGATGCCAGCAGAAAAGATTGCAAGCATTTGCTTAAAAGAATATTTTCCTCAGGCAGGAAACAATAAGGGAAAACAAATTCATTGGTTCTCTTATTTTGTTTTCTTCATGATGAGAGGGGTGGTGGGGTAAAATAAAATAGAACTCCTAATAACTACTCAACAAAACTGTTGCAAGTTACAGAGTCTCGTGCCTCAGAAATCTTATTTACCAATGCACTATAACAAAGGAAGTTCTTAAGCACTGCTTTTGGGCTATAGGTTACTGAAATGTAACTAGAAGTCAAATTAAGCCTTCTATTTAACTTTAGGGGTCAAGTGTTGTCTTAGATTTGTAGATTAGATTATTAGCTCACAGATTAGGTGTAGGCCTCACTACTACCACTACTACTACTATTTTTTATTATTATTATTATTATTATTATTATTATTATTATTATTATTATTATTACTACTACTTTATTTTGTTTTTCTATATTATTTTTTTTTAGTATTATTAGTCCTATTTTTGACATATACTTATTTTTCGGTGACTTGGTGACTTTTGTTGGGTCTCTTTTCTAGCCTACCCCAACTTGTTTGGGACAAAAGGCTTAGTAGTTGTTGTTGTATATATATTACAAAAAAAAAAAAACTCAAAACAGTGTAAAAAATGGCCACTGTAAAAATATCATAATATACTCAAGACGTGCATTGCCAGAGGACATGAGAGAACTAACCTTTTCTTTGGATGCATGCCAGGCAAATCCTTGTGCATCTCAGCAGGGATGACATCCATTGCTGCCATCTTGTCTCCTTCTCTCAGCTTCATTGCTATCACCCCCCTTGTTTTTCTTCCAAGTGAACGAAGCTGTGGTTTGGGAGATTAATTTGTAGAATAAAAGAGGTAGTTATGTACCAATATATATATATATATATATATATATATATATATATATATAGTTTTGCTATGGTGAGTTGCAACTCACGGAGCCTTCCATGAGTTGTGATCAAAACTTGTGGATCTGATTCAAAATGACCGATCCAAACCGTCCAATATGATCTCCATATTGAAATCTCATTGTAAACCAAATTTTATATTTTTTTCAAAATTTTTAAGTATTTTTTTGGAATTTTAGAAAATCGCTAATCTAATTAATTATGTACCGTTCAAAAACAGCAGTTTTTTAAAATCCGAAAAAAATACTTAAAAATTTCGAAAAAATATAAAATTTGGTCGGCAAGGAGATTTCAATATAGAGATCATATTGGACGGTTTGGATCAGTCATTTTGAATCAGATTCAAGAGTTTTGATCGCAACTCACGGATATATATATATATATATATATATGTGTGTGTGCATTTACAAATGTGCGCTTACTCAGTTATACATGTAGAAAAAAAGAAAAACCCATGGAATGTCCACGTATGCTTACTCAAATTGTCTCTAATTCTCCATATAGAATGAAAAGGGAGGACCAATAACAGCAGATCCAAGACAATGGAGCAAAAAAACAAATGTACTGTCATGATAAGTGATAAAAGAGACATACACAACCACATGCAAATCTGTCTAAAAGCGAAGATATCCTACTATCAAAACGTAACTCTGTATGATGCCATACATAGCCAACCAAAATAAAAAAAAATAACAACTACAGCACAGCTTACCTTGTTGCAAGAATTAACGACGACAAACCCATTTTGAGAAGCTAAGACAACAGTGTCATCATTAGCAGTCCGACAAACCCACCTAAGCTCATCACCAGGGACCTGAAATTGAAAGTTCTTTCACATATTTTCAACCAACAAAAAAGGAATAAACAATTAAATGCTATGACTAATAACTCAAAAGGGTGATCAAACAAACCAGTTGTATGGCAATAATCCCAATTTTTCTAATCGAAGAAAACGCATTCAACGGAACTTTCTTGATGAATCCATTCAAAGTCAGCATGGTGAGGTACTGATCTTCGGAAAATTCACTTACAGGAATTATCGAGGTGATTCTCTCCCCTTCAGACAATGACAACAGCTAGACAATACAAACAAAAGGTAAATCTAACAAATAAATTAAGACAATAGTATGGAAGTTCACAATATCTCTGTTGTCAACACTAACATTATAGAGATCTTCCAGGAATTTATATTTCAAAGGAGAAAATAAAAAGAACATTATTATCGCTGTAGTTAGCACGTTGTTAAGTACCTGTACCAAAGGTGTTCCTGTCGCAGTTCTGCTACATTCTGGAATTTTGTAAGCTCGGGCTGAATAAACTGTTCCCTTTTCACTGAACACGCAAAACACAAAAACACATTGACACATGAGAAAAGGTCATTATCTACAAGTACAAATATGTATAAATTGAGCCAAAAGCAATTATAAATTGAGCAGCTTTCATTTAATTGAAATTTCACTGAAAACTGATGTATAATTTCTTTAGTTTTAGCACTTTGGATAGTCTAGGACAAGTTCAATTGGTCCTTTTTTCTATTGTATATTTTTACCAGATCATTTAGGGTCAATGACTCAACTTATACTCCAAAGAAAACAAATTCAGCCATTTAACTTTACTCCGTAAAGCAGACATTCAAGTAGGTATGAGCAAAGCACCTGAAATAAAGCACGTGATCGTGCATATGGCAGACAATGAAGTCAGAAGCCAGGTCATTCATTCGCATCTTCCCAACAGACTTCCCGATCGTGCCTCTTCGTTGCAGACTGAATGTGTTTGGCTTCATTCTCTTAACATACCCTTTTTTGCTTAGAATCTAACAAATGACAATTATACAATGCAATATGCTCAGTAGTATTATAACAAAATGATACCCTCTTCATAGATATTCACAAACAAAAGCTAATGATTAATGAATATCTACTAAATACCACCACAATTTGTGTTTTTTCCAAAATAAAGCACACTTTTAAATGAAAAGAACCATTCTTCGAAAACCCTCTTTGTATGTATAATTCTTCAGCATCCCATGATCTTGGCAGAAAGCCGTTATTTTGATCTTTTATGTCAGCCAACAGATGACAGTTTATAGAGGCAAGATATAGAGTGGGTGGAGCTAATTCCTACACAAAAACTCACTTTGCATCCTATAATGAGTTATAAATGATTTCTTTTGGTTCGCGCTTCCTTTGCAAAATAGAAATATGCTGCAAAGCTTTAGTACAATGCAAAATGCCTCCTTCTCTTATTCAGTTATTCTCCTAATTGTATGATAACATGCATGAAATTTTATATGAAGTTGAACATAAGCACACAAGTTGTACAAAATAGCAGAAGAGTCAGCTACAGATCAAATTCTTCATTGCAATTTTATTTACATATATCGTACCAATAGCATTTCTTCGTTTGGGATTACATCCAGGTCCTCCACCTCAGCACTCAGTGTCTCTTCCAGCTGAGAACGCCGTGGCGTCCCAAACTTATTCTTTAGCTCAACAGCTTCTCTCTCTATAAGCTGAAATTTGTTGAATAAAAGATCATAAAGATTAAAAAACTCGTAAAGCTGTAATCTTCTAAGAGGGGATAAGCTTCTCTAGAAGCATCTAGTAATTAATCATTCAACAAGGATATTATAATGTCATCCTGAGTGATGATCTTATATCAGTACAATCAAAGTCAAAACAATTGTACATGGTGTCCAAAACTTATTCTTTAGCTCAACAGCTTTTTGCTCTATAAGCTGAAAAACAGTGCCATAACCAAATTTCAAAGATTAAAATCTCTCTATGATGTCAAATACCACAACGAAATAATCTTCTCTAATGGTACCTAGAAACTTGTCATTCAGCTAGGATATCTAATGCCATCTTGTGGTCATATTATAAGTTCAAATCACCAGTGTTGGCATGCAGTAAACTCCATGTTTCTGTACCATTTTTTTTTTCAGAATTGTCACTAGGCATTTGCAAGACAATAATAATTTACCTGAAATATCAGCTTCTTGTTTGATAAAAGCTCATTTAGGTCTGCAATTTCATCTTTCAATGTTTTAGCCTCGTCAACAAACTTCTTTCTCTGTTAAAAAAAAAATGGTATAATATTGTAGTGCTGATTGGAGATGTAACAAGTAGAACATAAAAGAACGTCCAATTGTGTTACCTCTAGAGCAGTGAGTTTCCTTAATGTCATATCCAACAAGGCTTCAGCTTGCTTCTCCGACAAACCAAATTCTACAATAAAGGCCTAACGTATTAGAGTATTACTTTTTGCAACAAGATTTACAAATTAGAATTAAAGTTGTCAGATTATTACTGTTCACAAGAGCAGATGTTGCCATTCCATGGTTGGTGATTTCTCGGATTATTTGAATAACATCATCCAAATTATCAAGGCCAATCATGATACCCTGAAAAAAATAGTGAATAAAGCATAATAACTGTTCTTTTAAACAAGGAACACAAACTTAGCTTTAGATCTCAATAACTTATTAAAATTTTTCCAATATGAGGTTGTCAACAGATCATATATTTTAGCACCTTCGGTGCAAACCTCAAACCTACCTCCACAATATGCATTCTTTGCTGAGCATGAGAAAGCTTATATCTGGCACGTCTTTCAACAACAGAACTTCTAAAGTCGAGGAACACCTGAAATGTTGCAACCACAAAATTAATTAATAAATTCAAACACTGTAATTTTCTTTACCTAAATATCTGCATTTTGTTAAATGGCAATGAATGCATTTGGTGTTCTAGGGCCCTATTGCAAAAATTGTGTTGTTCAGTTTATTATTTTTAAAAAAAGTTCCTTAAATTTCAATTAACAAGTAGGTATAGTTTTCTTTATTTTCCATTTTTCCTTTTCTTTTCTCAACTTTCACCCAAAGTGAATATCAGGATTATGCCAAAATAGATGAAGGTCAACAGTAAACCACAATTTCATATTTGAATCTTGAAAATTCACAAAAGTTAAATTAAAGATGGGAAAAATATATTACCTGAAGCATCTCCTTGAGTCCCATCAGCTTTGGCTGTTTATCAAGAATACTGCTCAAGTAACAGAAAAACAATGTGAGAAACCCACACAAGTGCATTGGCTATAACACATCATTAAATCATCTACATTTGTCAATATCGTCACAATAGAAACAACAATACTACAAGAACTATGCATCCACGTACTTACCTGACCATGTTACAGCTAAAGCTCGACTGAAGAGCTGTATGACGAAATAGATTGTTCAGAACTATCTCAGGATTTGCACCTCTTTTCAGCTGTAACAAGAAAAAAGTGTGTGAGAGGAAAATTAATTTTTCTCTTAATTCTCCCTTCTGTGTATCTGGTAGATCATGCTTGGTTCAGTATAAAAGGGAAGATAGTATTGACCTCTATCACAACACGCATGCCAGAACGATCGCTTTCATCCCTAATGTCACTAATTCCATCCAATACCTGTGGTAGAGAAGTAAATCAGAAGCTTTTTCTAAATTCAAAGCCGAGGTACTATCGACATTAGATTGGATCAGAAAGCTGGTTGAATAAAAATATTCCTGTTGTCTGTACCAACTACCAATTAGTTCAGGATAAGGTAGATTGATCATTAATAACCAAGCTCTCACTCTCTCTCTCTCTGACATTATTAATTTTGTCTAATTTTTATCATAATTTTTATCATTAAATAATCAAAAGAACTTATTCAAACCAATCAGCTGATTACATTACCTTCTCTTCCACGAGTTCTGCAATTCTCTGAACAAGTGAAGCTTTGTTTGTCTGGTATGGTACCTGAACCAACATACAGATTCAACTTAAAAGAAACTCAAGATAGCATCAACAAGGAATTTGTCGTTTAAAATGATCCAAATACATATTTTAGTCCCTTGTCAAATATGCCAAGCACCACAAGTCTGGTAAAGACGCATGAATATAGGTTGAGATTGATAGTTGATACCATACACATATATACCAATATTTGTCCTATGTAAAATATCCAATCTCAAATCATATCCGCACTTGTAGCTACTGAATATATATCACTTTGATTCTATCTTTCTGTTTTGGAGAAAGATACTTCAACAATGCCTTGTTAAATCAAATGGAAGTTAACCTATTAATTCCACAGGACATTATTATCCCAAAGAAAGGATGAAATATAGAAGTAACCTCTTTAATTATAATTGCTTGGCGTTTTGTGCTTTCATCAGTCTCAAATTCAGTCTTTCCTCTCATTACAACACGGCCCCGCCCAGTTTGATAAGCTTGCAAAATTCTATGATTACAATAAAACCAAGCATATAGTATTGTACCTCATTACAGCTTTTATTAAAGCAGGAAGAGGAAAAAGTGGTAAAGTAGCATACCCTTCATTACCCATGATAATTCCTCCTGTTGGGAAGTCGGGCCCAGGCATGTACTCCATCAATTCTTGCAGCTTTACATGAATAAATAAAACATATATATATATACAGAAGCAGACAAAAAAAGTATTGGCAAATAAAGCTGCGAGTATACAAGAGCTACAGTCAACTAATATAAGTATTGGAAGAAAACAATTCTATATGTCGCCCCATGAAATGGTCAAATTCCAATATATAACCATCTTATTATTAAATCAATAGTTTAAAAAGCAGACGGATTGCTTACAGTTGCTTCGGGGTTATTTATCAATGCACAAAGTGCATCCACAAGCTCAACAAGATTGTGAGGAGGAATATTTGTGGCCATTCCAACCTACAGAAAGACGGGAGTGGGGTGCGGGAGCAAGATATTAGATTTACACATTACACAAAAAAAGGAAACAAAAATACTTCTTTTGAAACCTATAAATAATTTGAAGGAAAAAATTGTACCATCTTCATAGAATAAATTCATGATAAGAAAAGCATCTTAAATATTTATTACTTACCGCAATTCCAGAGCCCCCATTAAGTAACAGAGCAGGTACACGAGCAGGCAAGAGAGAAGGTTCCTTCTCTGAGTTATCAAAGTTTGAGACAAAATCCACCTGTTTATTCATTTAAAGGAAAAAACATTAAGTTCAAACCTAAAGATCGGACAAATCAACTGAAAAAACCAGCTCAGTAAACTTACTGTGTCCTGTCCTATATCTGTCAATAGCATTGCTTCAGTTAATGCCTAAAAGGAGAAAAAGGGAAAAAAAGGTAATTTTACACTGCATAGGCACAGATAGGCCGTTAAATAGAAAACAAATAGTAATGCAATGCATAAAAGGTTGGTAACAACTGTACTCACTTCTAATCTGCATTCTGTATATCGCATTGCAGCAGCAGGATCATCATCAATTGATCCAAAGTTTCCATGACCTTGAATCAGAGGGGACCTCAATGAGAAGTCCTGAGTAGGGGAAACAAAATAAATAAATCAACAAAGGCTTTTAGTTTTGCAAACTAAACCAGCACTCACTGTTGTGCAAAGACCCTGTTACATATTGTAAAAGAAATATTTACCTGAGCCATTCTCACTAAAGAATCATAGATAGCTTTATCTCCATGTGGATGAAACTTGCCAAGAACCTATATAATCAAGGTAAAACCACAACCCAACCATTATTCATTTTTCCACTATTATTATAAATGGGAAAGAATTATAACTAGTGAAATAAAAAAACACTTGCAAATATGCCGCTTAAAGTTTCCTTGAACAAGTTTACAACTAAATAATTAAAAATAATATTTATAGCATTCACAAGATCAAGAAAAGTGAATTTCAAAATCTCAATTTCCTTCTTTTTACCTCACCAACTACTTTAGCAGATTTCTTGTATGGCCTACGTGATGAAACACCCAACTCATGCATAGCAAACCTGGAATTAAACACCCATTAGTTGGTCAGAAGGAGACAAGTATACTAAAATAAGAAATAAAACCGAAAATAACCATTTAAATATATTACAAGGTACATGGGTCAGCAAACAATTTCAACGAGAAATTACATGCTCCTCGCCGGTGCAAATTTGATGTGAGCACACAGATATTCAACACTCACAAATTATGTAGCTCAAAGTACGTGCGAGAATATTTGTGCAAATGCATCTTTAAAAACCATGCTGGCAAAGGAGAGTCAGGGAAAATTCACTACCAAGTTAGATCATATGAGTCCAAGTACTACAGTTCTTAGTCAAGAAGATAGCAAGTGACAACTAAATAGTATCTGGCTGGCAAAATAACCAAGAATACCAACCAAATCACAAATGTCAGTTTTCCTGGTATCGTAGCTAAGTACATATACATAGTATTAGAAGCAGGGGCATATGTAAAGTAGTCAGAAAGGGGTTATTTCACCCCCATCTTTTTTTTCCCAAATCACGCAAGTTATCCATGCTTTTTTCTAATTTCTTTCGGACAAATTACTAGAAGCGGTCAGAATTGACCCAAAAATTAAGTACATATGAGGACTAAGATCACTCTTAATACCCATGACTCCATGACCATAAAACAATAATATTTGAGATGTGATTATGGCATATAATATGAAGACTTGAAATAATAACTCCCCCATTAAAAGTTCCCACATCTGTCCTTGATTAAAAGCATCGTTTAATTCCATGATGAGATAACACATTAACACTAGGTTTAGCCTCAAACTAGCATAAAAGCACATAATACCCTTCGATTACCAAACCACAAATGTAAACCTTTTGCATTTCTTCGCTAGGATAAACTAAATCAAGTTAAGCAATTTTCTGTAGAAACCAGCCAATCTTCCTGTCTTAGGTTACCGTAATCACATTCTATAATCACACAAATACGCATTTTGCATGAAAAGCACCCTCTTAACAAAAATTCTAATAATACTAAAAAATCACAAGACACGCTTCCAAGGAAATACAGGAGAGATTCACAGAAATCCTTTTTCAGAAATCTAACATTAAAAATGGAAAAAAGCAACAAACATTGAATCTTTGGGTGCAAATAAAAAAAAAAAAAAACCAATGCATTTCTTTCTCCAATTTAATATTACCATCAGATTTGCACGAAACAAAATAAAAGGAAGAGTTCAGAAAGAGAAAGGCTCACAAAATTCTTCTGTGCACAGGCTTGAGACCGTCTCTCACGTCCGGTAGAGCCCGAGTGATAAGCACTGACAACGAATATTTCATGTAAGCTTCTTTCGCCTCCTCGTGAAGCTCTACCTGTACAACTCTCCCTATATCTTTCTCTTTCACCATTAGCGCCCCATCAGCTCCCTCCTCGTCGGTCCTTTTCGCCTTCCTCTTCGCTCTTACCGACCTCACACTCCGCTTGGAGCCGCCAACGTCGGAGCTTTTCGCAGAGAGAAGCCGTACAGGGCACGCGAGGCGCCCGTGGCGGAGGAGAGGAGACGAAAAGGCGCGAGGGAGGAGGCGGGAACGGAAGGCGGAAGATGTGAGTCGGAGAAGAGCCGTAGAGAACGACATTTGTTTCGAGATACTGTACTTTGTAAGTTGTAACTAGGGTTTTGAGAAAGGGTTTTAGTGAGAAGGCGCCATTAGTGAGAGAGAGAGAGAGAGTTGAGTGGGGAAGTGGAAGGGTTTTTCGGCTTGCGAGCGGGAGCAGGACAAAGACTGAGAGGGAATGAAAAAATTGTTCGGCGGATAGGGTCTATGAACCGCATAAGCCGAGTCGCTTGTTGGTGGGTCCTGTTGTAGGAGCTAATATTAAATTGAATTGTCGACGTACGGATCTGTAATAGGCCTGGTCCAGGAAGGGAGTTTTAATAACGCTGGATCTGTGTAACGGTTGTTCTGTAGGGTCTTATGTAACGAATCAGAAATTGGCGACCAGTCAACTCAATTTACTTATTGTTGTTGTTTTTTATTTTGATATTTTCACTTCGAATTTTTACGGTTACGCTGTAGACTTTTTGCAGGAAATATACTACGACGAATCACGAAAGTCATCCGAAACCCTGACACCTCATCAAAATATTTTTTTTTTTTGACAGTGATTACGATAATTGTCAATATGATAATTATTTTTTTAATAATGAGACATTTCAAGTTTTTCAACTTATTTTCAAATAAAATATATATAAAAACTTATTTAGTTGAATTTTAAATATGCGACCTTATACTTGACATGCATCGTTGAAAAAAATATATATATTACTCGCATTACGTCGTTGAATGTATCACGGGACTAAACGCATCAAAAATGCTGACTTGAAGACACGGACAACGTTCATTTGACAGCCACTGTCAACTTCTCGAGAAAAATAAAAGATGCAAATAACATGTAATTTACATGCAGATGAAGAATACCAATCGATACGGTACTAAAACACCAATTATATTTGCCAAAATACTTGAAGATTTCAATTAGTATTTTTTCTTTAATATATTATCGAACATGGTTACGCATCAAATTCTAAAAAATATTGCTTTGCATCGAAATTAACAGTTCGTAAAATTCAACTAAAAATCTAAAATACAAATATCTCGTTTGGGCAAATATTTTCAAAATCGAGAGAAGTCAGGAAACAATTCAAGGAATAATCATACTCATGAATCATGCAGAAATCGTTAAAATTTATAGTTTTGTCCTCAACTTCGGCCTTGTCTTAAAAACGAAAAACCATTATCCTTGTTAATTTTTAAAATCTAACAAAAGATCATGTTGATTCTGCTAAATACACTAAACAATGCTATCAAATTCAAATCAAATTATAATTCATGCATAATTTTTCTAGGTGAGGGACAAGTCAAATCCTGATATTTGAAAAAATCATATCCCGCCCCCACGTAGTCGACCCACCAATTGCGTAGGTGGACATATACAATTGGTAGTAGAATATTTTATGCATCTATTTTGATATTCAGTTCGTAGGACACAACGTACCTACTAGAACAATAAGTGTATCCACCAAAACATTTTAGTTTACAGGATATTCTATACCAGCATATTTAATTACATCAACCAAGTCTTAGTCAGTTAGTGTATCTAGCAAGACAATTAGTATATTATGATATCTAGTTTATCTATCGTGACAATTAGTGTGTATATTACGACATTTAATGTATTATGGTAATTAGTGATAAATTTTAGTTTATATGATATTTGGGGTTTGCTCAAAAAGGTGTAAAGGGGGAAATGAGAGAAGAGAGGTGAGCTGCCTTAAGAAGAGAGGTGAGCTGCCTTAACTCTCCGCCTAAAGGTGTAACTTCCTCCCAAACTAAAATTTTTCAATGAAAACCAAGGCGAAAGAAAGAGAAAATAGGAGAAACTCTATTCACATTTTACAGTATATTTGTCATCCCAAATTTGAGGGGGTTAAAATTTAGTTTTCCTTCATTTTCTATTCCATTACACACTAATTTTTGGAGCTAGATCTTAATGTGTTTATCATAACAATAAGTGTATTTACCATGACATTTAGTTCTACTATTACAAGTATTTTTGTGCGTGGGGAGAGGAGTTAGCAACACGGGACAAGAAGCAGGACGGGACAAGAAGCAGGAGGCGAGAGGGGTGACAACTGACAAGAGTCGGCGATAAAGGGAAGTAGGGTGAGGAAAAGCACACCAACAGAAGATCAAAGCCAATCTAGATAAAAGAGACGAAAACACGAAGTTCTAATGAGATATAGACAAGTAGTACGTAAAAGAAAAGTGATTAGCGCATAATAGCGATGATATGGATCAGTCATCGGTGATGATATTTCATTTAGAAAGTGCATGCTTGTTATTTTTTTTCATTTTTGTTTCAAAATTTTAAAGATACTTTTCCATTTTTTTTGGCCGGTAAGGTCGAACTTCTCAAACAGCGAGATTATTTATTTTCTTATTTAAATAATTATTCTGTATATAACATTCTGTTTTAAAAAGAAAATAAACACAAGATCGATAATTTATTTTATTTTATTTTTGTCTCCTCTGCTCGGCTGCTCCTCAGCGTTGCCGGTCCGACTTTTTTATTTTTATTCTCCTTCTCAACAAATATATATTTTTTTCAACCCATTTCCCAGTCCCTTTCGCCTTTCGGCGTTCCACACAACGACACAATTTTGGAATTTCGAGCGCCGTCTGAGGTCACAACAGCTGGACGGCGATGTATGTTACGGTCCATAAACCGAGTCCACCTTATCAAAATCCAATCAGATCGCTTTTGTTCCTGGAACGACTGTTACAGAGTACAGACGGAAAGAGAAACCTATAATCAAATCAAAATCACATCAAAAAATCAGAGAAAAATACAAATAAAAAATTTTCAGGAATATTCCTTTCAAAAATTAAGAATCGCCCCAACAAGGGGCAATAGCAATAGCCTAAAATTTCACGACAAAAAATTCCCGAATGTGACCCGAACCCTTCGTCGTCTCTCCCATCCCAAATCCGCCATTGTTAATCTCACTTTTATCATGCCCTGGTGTTCTCCGTTGCTCGGATCGCGAATTCGATCGTTCTTTCGCGATTACGACAGTCTCCAGGGTCTCGCGATCGTTCTGATATACATTCAGGTGTGTTTTATGCCGAGGTTTTATATTTTGTATAAAGGTTTGTTCGGATTTAGGGTTTTGATCATTCTTTGATCAATTGCGAGGGCATTTTGCCAGCTAGGTTGAATATTTGAGCGGCTTATTCATAAGAGTTCACAATCTTCTCATACCAAGGAGGCTAATTTTGAATTATCGGATATGTGATGATCTCCTTTGAATGATCGATGATTTTTTTTTTTTTTGTTTTGGGTGATTAATAGCGGTACACAACTGGTACTACATGTTACTGTTATGACAAATGAGTAATGACACAGTTGCTTTCTGCTATCCTCTCACACACTGTTGCTAAATGTTTCACTAAAGCATAGTGATGGATATCTGATAACTGAGGCTGTGTTACTGCTAATGATGTCTAGATGTGGCAGCATGACTCACAATTACGAAACCTGACCAGTAAGATGCTGGTGAAATTGTTGTTAACAGCTTAGGTATATTGCCAGTGCGTACCTTTAGCAAAATCGTACTCGAACCAGTTTATTAATATCGGTAGCTACTGTTAAATTAATAAAGACATGAAGTACTGAGTAAGAGCTCAAGTTCATACATTGTGGTTTATCTAGTTATTTTTATATTTTCGTGATTTTTTTCCCCTATTCATGTGGTACAGATTGGTTGTGCCTTGATTGGCTCACTTGGGGCATTTTTCAATGGTGTTTTACTGATAAATTTGGTGGTGGCTTTATTTGCATTGGTAGCAATAGAGAGTGGCAACCAGACACTTGGTCGTACCTATGCTGTGCTTCTCTTCTTTGCCATTTTCCTCGACATCGCCTGGTTCATACTCTTCTCCCATACCATATGGTATGTAGGCCTATTGTTGCATTATAACAACCAAATAAATTTTGTGTATGAGTCTTTATGCATTTTGCATGCTGGCTTGCCCAATTTAATATTCCTGTTAGTGGCACTGGCATCCTTTCAGTCCTTGATTGCACATTTTGTTATATCTCGGTGAAATCCAATGATTTTAGTAAGCAGTAGATCAGTAGAGTGTAATACAAACTGAAATGTGCCAAAAGCTAATAAGGAAAGACAAAAAGTAAAATTAGAGCTTTCATCAGTAAAATCAGTCATGGCGCCATAGTCTACTGAATTTGAATTGCATGATTTTGAATAATAATTTGAATTTGTCTGGTACAGGAACATAGCTCCAAATGAGAAGTATGGAGCGTTAGTAGTCTTATCAATAAAATTGGCATTGTGGATGCAAATTATGGGGTTCTCAATCCGCTTCCTTTCGTCCTTTGTGTGGGTCCAGATGTACAGACTTGGCGCATCATCAGAGAGCAACAACCCAAGCTACCATGACACAGATTATGATGCAAGGAACAGTTTCTTGAACCGGGCTGGAGGGGTAGCAAGGGAGAACTCCATCTCTGATGAGATCTTGGGTGGCTCTATTTATGACCCTGCTTATTATTCTTCTCTTTTCAAGGATGTACGAGATAATGGTTGCATTCGTGAGGTGCGGCCTCTATTTGTCATATTTAATTTTCTTTCTACTTAACATTTTACTCATGTGTAACAGTGTGTAAGTAACACTATGTAAACAAGTGACTGAAAATTTTAATTATCTTCTTGTAAACGAAGGCAGGTTAACCAATAGTCCACTCACTGTGACAAGATCTCAAGGTTCCCTGTATAATTAAAAAGCTCATTCTTCTTTTTTCACAAAAGAATGTTCAGATTTAACAGGTGCCTGCACGAGGGTATCTTTCACTGCAAGTATTAGTTATTGCCCAACAACATTTCATAATATTGCTAATACCTGTGTTTAAAAATTGAAAAATGCCTTCAATTGTTTTTCTTCTCATTTTCATGAAAATAACTGCATTATGCTTATATAAATGTGGGACCAGAGATCATGTTTTGAGCTGTCTTTTTTTAATTTGAAGATACTTCGAGGGAGTAATATCCATGATATCTAAAATGCTTTACGGAAGTATACTAGATAGTTTTTGGTCTGTCATGTATCATGAGTGTCAGAATCTGCTGTCTGCTTGCACCATTGTGCCATTATTCAATCTGAAACACCTTATCTCCTCTAAGTTAACCTGGCCATCTGATTTAGCAAGGGGCAGATGATCTGAAACAATTTTGTTAGATGGCTTAGAGGATGTTATGGCACTGTGCTGTCCCTCGTGATAATGGCAAGGGGGTTGAAATTGGTACCTTGATACTGTAGCCATGTTTGAGATGGGATAAAGTGGAGTGGGAAGGGGATAACTCTTATCCCTTGAAGAGTGGTATAAGAGCTATCCAATTATCCTTGCACTCTTTCCCCAACCAAACATAGCCTTAAGGTCTGGCACTGGTGTTATATGAAACTTTTGCCCTTCTTATTTGTGATGTCAGATTCTTTTATTGATGTGCAGTATATTGAAATCGATCAAAGACAGCATTTCATGAAAATGTATCACTCTAAATGTAGCAAATATCTTTGCTTTCTTTTGGAAGGGAAAAAATATTGTAATTAGCATCTTTGATTAAGTTGGTCTATCCAGCAATGGTGTTTTAATAATGGATGGTATATTATATACTGAATTTTTTATATATTGTTTAATAAAGACTTAATTTAACTGAGGAAAATCAGTACAAAGTTATATTGCTAAATTAATATCTGGTATCAACTATTATGAGTTTTGGTTCCACAGTAGATCCTAATTTTGTATGTTGAGCTGATAGTCTGATTTGATTATTGCTAAGGTGGATGAGCAAATAAGACCAGATGGAGAGTCTACATCAGCAAATGCATCTCCACACATCAAAACATGCACCGTTAGATCTTTTCAGTCAATTGGTGTAAGTTCATTTCCTAGAAAAATTTCCTATTTCTTAATGCAAAAAACTTGTTTCTTCGACTGGCACAAGTGGTGCTTGATACTGTGGATATATTGACTATGATGGTAACCCTGCCAGCTGGTATTGGTACTATGCTGAGTATAGGTACTGGTAAAAAGGTAATAAAAAAGGAGAAACCTACCAGGTATCATGCCTTGTGTTCCAATTTTGGTTACAGAACATACTAAAATGGTTGTTCTTTCTACATGCTCTAATTTAGATTTGCATGCCTCTTTCCTTTTTGTTTTAATTTTCATCTGCCTTACTGAAGAGATGCTCCACTGACAGGTTGATCCCACACTAACAGAGCCTTTGAACCACTAGCATAATGAAAATAAAGCTATATTGGATTTCGCCCATCCTTTCGGCAGAATCATGGGCATCGGCTTCAACTAACGTGTTTAGCTAACCACATCCAGTGCAATGCAAAGGAGGGAAATAGAAAGAAGTTTTACCCCTTTAGGGTCATGATTTGTTTTGATGTGTAGTTGTAGTGGTGAGGCTTGACCAAAAGCGCGCATGGCTAGGGTTTCTTCAAGTTACATTTTTTTTTTTATCCAATTGATGCTGTTTATAGAGTTAGCAGGCAGAAGAAAATTTTGGTTGAGTTTTAGTTTGCGCAGGTATTATTTTGCAACGATTTTTGTTCTTTTGCCTCTTGATTTTGTGTAGGGTGGGGGCATCATTTATTTTACCGCACATTGCATGTAAATCCTTATGTGGCTGTAAATATTTGAAGTTAATTACTTTCGTGTGCTCGCTTTGAATTTAAGTTGGTGGAAGTCATGGGTGGTTGCCCGTGGGTGAAAAAAATGGTTTGATGATCACTCTGTTCTATTGTATCGGGTTTCTGCTAAATCCAATCTGACTTTATTAAATAGAAAGTGAGATGCACATATAGGAGTTGACAATCTCAAATATCTATACAAGTGCTCATTTGTTCCTGTCTCGGGACTTATGAAATCTCAGTATGAGATAGGATAATTCAAACTAAGCCGCTTCGATACGATAAAAGAAAGATGCAAAAACAGAGGCATTGCATTTCTTTCTTCATTTTATTTCGGAAAAAAAATCGAGACTTATGAATTAGAATGTTTTTTTTTTTTTCTTATTTTGCTGCGCAACTCGTTAACTTTGGCAGAAATTAACGCCAGCAATAAATCCAATAATGCAAACAGGAATCTCACTTGTTAGAAAAGTATTGGATTTAATCTTCAGAATGGTGTTACTAATATTTGGGTTATATTACTCGAGAAAGCCTGCATGTGCCGACATGGTTCACAGGTTCGTTGTCAGACAAACAGACGAAAAAAAGGTGTTTTTAACTATGCTGTTTAAAACAAAATGAACACAATTTCAGATCAGGCAAGGACAAAAAGCCTCACTCATAACATTCCACTGGAGTTACTCCCAAACGAAATAGTAAATTAAAATCAACAGAGTATCCCATAGTAAAATAGAAACAAAACTTGCAGCTACATGTCTGATAAATCCAAAAACTATTCATTAAGAACGTCAAGCAAAAGAGCTAAGATTTAAGAGTAATTTGTTCCACAGAGAAGAGAAAATCTAAATGGACTCTTCAGCGCTTGCCGCCACCCCCGCCAATCTTGGGACCTTTGGCGGCCTTTGGGGCAGCTCCCTTTACATTACCTTTCTGTGCTTTTGCCATTGTCTCCTGCTTCTTGGCCTTTTTCTCATCTTTTGTTTTCTTGATGCGCTCCTTAATTTCACTATAACAGTGACAGAAAACATTTCTCTATTAAACACTTCACAAAGATGCTCCAGGGAACAGAACTGGCACATGTCTTTCTACACACCGCCTGTTATCATATCCCAAGATGACAAGGCATTCAAACTAACCAAAAGACACTGGGAAGGGGCTTATTTGATAATTTCAATTGGGAGGCATTGCATCTTTGAAAGATAAATGGTTTGTGAGAAGTCTGCAATTAAACTAAGAAATGTAGATCATATGAGAAGATTCAACATACCGAAGAGCAGCCTCTCTTGCAGCATCCCTGACCTCAGGCTTCTCAGTTCTCTTTTTCTGGATGACCTCAAGAGTGGCACCTACAATGGACCTGGAGTATGGCTTCTTAGTAGTCCTGCGTCTCTTCTTCACTGCCTCAGCATGGATGTCCTAAAATTGCAATTTTAATGATTAAGTTTCAAGTTTATATACAATAATGGATACATTAATACAATTTATTGATCTGTATTTAAGTCTAAAACTAGACCCAACATCACTCAGCATTTCACTCGACCAGCATTCAATTATACCAGTATACTAATACTGGTAGAGCAAAATGGCACAGCCAGCAATACATAAACACAGATGAACCACACTTAACAAACAAACAGGTAAAAGCTTTCTAATGCAATTTATACCATTTAAGTAGAACTAATCCAAGCAATTCACAAAATGAAATAACTGATAACAGAATATCACCTCCAGTAACAAAGAAAAACAACATTATTTGGCATAGGGAATAACTCAATCACAAACAGACCAATCTTAGAGAATAATTACTTGTCACCCAAATATGCAATAAATTTAACTAGTAGTAGCCATGCTGTATCATACAACAATTACTTATCCAAATTCAATTGCAAAATACAATGTAAATGATACCTTCTTGTGCTGCTTACGGTACATAGCAGTCCAGGTAAGCTTGGCCGGCTTAAGGCGGTTGTGGAAGTATCGCTTACATTTCGAGTTCGCAAATAAGAAAACCTATGACCAAGTAATCTTAATTTCAGTACCAAACTACAACAGGAAACCACAAGCATTTTGATCTTACAAAACACACAAGAAGATTACTTGCGAGTCAGCACGAACGAAACGAATACCCTTTCCAGGATAAATCTTCTGTCCACTGAAACGGCAAAGCTCCGTCCTACACGCGAGTAACAAATACATTCATGAGATACTAAAAACAAAGGAGAGCCATATATTATCTAGCTTGCACAGGAATTTTCTGCATATGGTCTGTCACTGATTCGTTCAGCTACTACAACTATCAGAGTGTGATTGACTGAACCTTAAGCCCTTGACTAAGCCTGAGCTACCATTAACCTAACCTTGCCAAATGAAAATCAAACAATTCTCTCTACTCAACCATCCAATGCATTTAAAATTAGCAACGGCAAGCAGACTAAGATTAAGATTTCCCGACTTAATATGCAATAATAGAAATAACATGGAATGAAAATTCATAAATCTAACAAAAGAACAGCAACAACTTACTTCAACACCATCTTCTCAGCCTCCTGTTGCCTTCACCTTTCTTTAATCTACAAATACGCAAACACAAAAATTAATCTAAATTAAACGAAAACTTCAACGGCGGCTCAGATCCAAGTATCAGTCGCTACAGATCAAACATTTCCAAAATGTTCGATTGATCTGAAAACAATCTACCTACCTATCGCCTAAAAGTCTCTACAGAGGCCGCCGAAAAGAACAGAGAAGAGAGAGGCGGGGGAAGGGAAAGAGATATATATACCTTACCAGAGTCGGGGCGGCTGCAACCAAAAACCCTAGATGCTTGATTTATTATATAGAATCGTTGATCATGGGGGATGGATTCAACGGCCCCGATTGGTTTCGTCTTGTACGGTTTGGTGAGAGAATTTAGGCCCAGTTACTAGATTTTGGAACCCTAAAGAGTTATATGGGCTTTTTTGTGTGGCCCATGAGGCTTGTAGCCAGCTGTTAATTGGAAAAAGACTTTAAACAAAAATGATTTGGATCTCTAGTTCTCAACCATGATGTTTATAATTCATGTACATTATATGGGATGAACACTTCAAAAGAAAATTTTAGTTCGTTTTGGCTATGACCAATATTGATGCTTTTAATAAAGTAAAATAAAATTTGTTGTTAACATAATTCTACCTGATGCGTTAAAATTTAAGACAAAAATAAAAATAATAACATCCAAGTCAAATCGATAACACTTGTCATGATTTGACATAAAGCTAGCATAAGAATTATTAGCCAGATTCTCATAGAAGAGATTTAATCTTTCGTGTGTATACTAGACAACAAAGAATAGATCTAGATTTGAGAAGAGATTTAATCTGATTGTTTGGAGTAGTCGGAAAATACACGCACAAGTCGGTCGATTCTTGAAATCGTGATTAGTGACCAATTCTACCAGCATGTATCTGAATGAGAAAGGAGACGAGAGAAGGGCTATAGCACTGTTTTTTGGAGATAGGTCTTGTGTAAAGGTCGTAATTCTTCTGGTTTTTTGGAATTTAGACACATAATTAAGGTGCCTTTATATATTTTTTTCTTTCAAAAAACATACTTTTTATCTTTTAAAAACCATATCTAGTCGCCAAAAATGTTTGCGTCTCATGTGTCGTGTATCCATTCTTTTGCAATACTTTAACGGAAGGTAAATTGTGGACCATTTATTGCAACATGTAGTTACCAAAAAAAATCGCAATTTTAAACTGAACCATAAAAAATTGTACATAGGAAAAGTTCTCAAATAAGCTTGAGCTGTACAATACTGAATGAAAGGAATATTTTAAAACAATCATAGAAAAAGCCTTCACATCTTATCGCGATGTCAGACTGATATACAAGGTAGCATCTTGAAATGTACAATTAGTTACTCCTATTATGAAGCAAGGAATAAGATATACTTTTCAACTAATTATTAGTAATCAATTGTCATGAGTTCCACTTCTTTAATTGATTAATCGATAATATAAAAGTGATGTCTTTTTGAAGCCTTAATTTGTTAATGATTGTGTGGGTATTGAAACTCCAAAATTAATTGAAATTTCCTTCGGACTGAGGAAGAGAATCAATGAAAAAAGCAGTAAATTCAAACTGTCCCAAAGACAGTAATTGTGCTAGATTAGCAAAGAACACTTCATCGACGAATTTTCTGAATAACTCAACTTTGATTGATTTTGCTAGGTTGTTTTTATTTGTGAATAACAACAAAGAAACTGCGCAATTTGTTTTTGGCTTGAATTTATCAGTCACAATTCGTAAAGAATGCTGTTTTTTTTTCTTCAAATGGCTGGCTTTTAAGCTCCTATTGGATTTTTGTTGCAAGGCTTATAATTCTTTTGCTGTAGGTAGTAGTAGTATAGTTTTATTTATTTAAGCCTTTCATTTAATATCTCAATGCCATATATCTAATTTCTGTGATGTAGAAGTATGGCATAACTTAGACGTGTCGGCATATGTTGACAATGTGGTAAATTATGGTATCAGCAAAACATTTCCTTTTCATAACAGCAGAAGTAAATTCTATAAACTTGGCCCAAGCGAGATCAAGTGAATATGACAAAATATAGATATAAGGAGCTTTATTAGATGATTGAGATTTACTAAAAAGCCTTATTACATATCACACTATATACTGCAATTACTATTGTAACATTGAATACAGAAAGATTAACTATCTCAAGAAATGAAAAAAATTGGAGGGTAAAGACTAAGAGTGAGAACAATGATATCTCAGCGCTTTTGGAAATTGAGACGGCTAATGGAGAAGGCATAGACGCTAAAGAAGAGCACTGAGAATGCTATGAGAACAGCAACACATGCTCCAGTCATTCCAGAGCTGTAGCCGAGGCTAACTTCCAAATACTCCTTCACAGTACCATCGAAACCGGGCCCCACCAATCTGGTTTCCACGTCTCCCAATTGTGATGTGATGATGCCTCGTAAGGTCCATGCAACTGGGCATATGTAGTAACACCATATCCACCAACCAGGAATTCTCTGTTGCAATATCATTTCAAAACATTATAATAGTTTATGTTTATCTAAGTAAATGGCATTATACAATCACAGAGTTATACTTATGCTTCTCTTTATTTTTATATGCGATATATGGGTAGATGTGGGTGAGGAGTTGACTGCTTCTGATTTCAAGAGTTTCAAGTAAACAGCCCAAAAAACAAAATGAAAAGGGAAAATAAATAAATAAATGAGGACAAATGAACTTACAGTTTTTGGAACTAGGAACCCAGAGAGAAGATTCCACAAGGAGTAAAATGCAGAGGAAACAACTGCTGCCAGGTGTTGCGATGGTGTCAAACCCACAGCCATCATCCCGTAGAAGGTGAAGTACATAAATGTAAGGAACATGAACACTAGGTACAACAAAAATTTTACTGCAATTTGAAACATTTTTACTGTTAATTCACATTATCATTTGAATCATAATATTACATAGCTATGAAATTCACTAATAAAACTCAAAATAATAGTAGTGGCTGGAGATGAGAGAAATGCAAAAGATACTAAACTACAGGGGTCTGACCTATGGATCTTTCATAGTTAACCATGAAGTATGTAATTGTGCCAAATATACATGTTTGTGCCAGTATGTAAGGAATCTCTACTAATCCCTGCACATAAAAAGCTAAAGTAAGCAATTTGACAAAGTAAAAATTGCATTTAAAATCTTAAACGGCTAAGAAATAAGAGATAACCTGAGCTAGCGCATAAGGCAAGGAAGAGTACATTTTAGCTGCTCTCTCTCTGTAGTAGACAGTTCTCTCAACCGATACTACAGGTTGGACGGATGAGGAATTGTTGACTCCGAGAAAAATGCATGCAGAATATAGAGCTCCCATTACCATGAATAAGTCCTTGGTTGTCTTCCTACAAGTTCATTGGTAATAAGAACAAGTAGATGGTAGATTCTTTAGAGGTTAACATATTAAAAAAAAGCAGTACCTTGAAGAACCGACATTCCAAAATACGGTACCAAAAATAAGGGCAGCCATTGTTGTGAAGAAGAGCCGAACAACATTGTACTGTGGACTTCTCCAGTAAACAAGGTTTTGCTTTCGGTAGCATATTTTGAACTGCTCAAGATTATGTTGTGCAAACTTCGAAGGGAAATTGAGAGGTTCTGCTCCAGGTGCAGGTTTGCTTAGTTCTTGAATCAATGATTCCACTTGCCTGAATTGATCGGAGTTCCTATAAACACTTGCGAAATCTAGAGAAAGACGTTCTTCATTTGCTTGTGAACTGATCTCTAACATCCATGTTGCTGGGTTGTAGCCACTCGGAATTGGAGAAATTCCAGGAATTCTCTGTAAATAAAACATTGCATTAGTTAAAATGTTATAATTGCTTACCAGATCAAGAAACTATGGTAAGAACTATGTACATGATAATTAAGATTTTTATTGAAAGCTTGTCCCATGTCCCAAGCAAACTTTCAGTTTGATCAAGATGGAACTATTGACATTTTGTAGAAGATAAACAAACGAAAGATACATAACCTGAAAGTAATCAATCATAGTCTGTGAATGAACACCCAATTGTCCTCCATAAATCACATGTCCTCCTCTCTTCATCAAAAGTAACTGTCAACAAATTAAAAATTAACAACAGAAGTTAGGGAGCGCCTCATACAAACCAATTAAAAAATGGCATAATATAGGAAAGGAAATGTTATGGTAGTGTAAAGAAATGAGCTAACCTCATCGAATGCTTCAAAAATGTCAATACTAGGTTGGTGAATAGTGCAGACAACAGTTCTACCAGTATCAACTGTGTTACGGATAGTACGCATAACAATGGCAGCAGCACGGGCATCCAAGCCAGAGGTGGGCTCATCCATAAAAATAATAGAAGGATTTGCAACCAACTCAACAGCAATTGTTAAACGTTTCCTTTGCTCAGTAGATAAGCCAGTACTCCCAGGCATTCCCACCAATGCATGTCTTAGTTGGTCTAGCTCCACTAGCTCCATAACTTGCTCTACAAATGCATGTTTCTCCTCTCTACTTAAATCACGAGGGAGACGAAGACTGGATGAAAACCAGAGCGACTCTTCCACTGTAACTTGAGGAGAATGGATGTCATTCTGCTCCACATAACCTGAAACTCTGGCGAAGCTGCTCTGCTCTTTTAGAAAACCTGATATATGAATCTCCCCTTCGATATATCCCCCTGTTTTCCTCCCAGCTAATACATCCATCAAGGTAGTCTTCCCTGCCCCACTCGATCCTACCAATGCTGTCAACACACCTGGTCTGAATACTCCACTCACATCACGCAATAATTGTAAGCGCTCCTCCATTATCCCTTGTGCTCTGATTTCCTGCCAATTTGGTTTATTTTTCTATCGTTATTCACACATTATACTACTCATTTATAGCAATGTCACATCAATAATCAAATGATAATTTTTCTATATTGTCTTAGTAAATATATACAGAACCATATCAAGTGATCTTTAAATCTAAAGATAGACACAGAGAAACAAAAATATAGAGGAATCATGGAAGCATGCAGTTTACCTTTGGTATATCAACATAGTAACTAATGTTATGGAATGTCATTGACAGAGGTTGAAATGGAAGGATCATTCCTTTTTTACTGGTGCTTGCAGCACTTTCTTCAAATTTTCCTTCTTCAGCTTGTTCTAAAAGAATTTTAAACAACTATTAGCCATGCTCACCTTCAAACTTAATACAATATATGACGACAGCTATTTTTTCCTTTTTACTATGAAACGATTGATTAATCACCTTCAGATGCATTTTTGAGTTTAGGAGATGAAGGGCCGTTGCCCTTCTTCTTCATTGCTTCAGATGGGATTATTGCCTGTGCTTTTCCAAGGGCTTTAAAAAACATGAAGTAAAAACATAACATTGCTTTAGTACAAAATTATGTCCAAAAAATAGCTTCAGAAAATTTTTTTAGACTTACGCTTAAGATGCGCAAAGGCAAGGTTAAGAATAACATTGAATAGGACAGTATAGCCCACCAATACACCAACCCCAATCCAGTACCAGTACTCCTGGGTAGGAAGGTTTTGTAAAATCAACACATTTTCTCCAACTGTTCCACTTCCTATAGAGGACCTCTGTTGAAGGTAGAGAAGAAGGAACTATTGTTAGATTTTAATTTAATTGGAAAAAGATTGTTTGCTTCTATTATAAGTACGATACTTCAAACTCATGCTATATGATGAAGCATACCAAATCCCATCTAGGTGCAGAGAACTCATTAACTGAGATGGCACGTTGAGCATATGTTAATGGAGAGAGCCAGTAAGCCCAAATCCACCAGGATTTTACTTCGTCTACAAATGAAAGATTTTTATACCAATAAGCATATAAAAAATGATGCAAATTAATTGAAGTCACTTATAATCAAAACAAAGATTTTTTATACCAATAAGCATATAAAAAAATGATGCAAATTAATTGAAGTCACTTATAATCAAAACATCGACAAACCTTTAGGAACAATAAAGCCACCCAAAAGAAAGGTGGCTAAGAGGCCAGCAGATCCAAAAGTATTGGCAATGACTATGTCACGAGCAAGAGCTCCCATCATCCTAAATAATCCCAATGCCATTTGGTGTATACAGAATAGCACCAGCATAAATTGGAAAAACCTTCCCGCATCTGGTGCAAATCCTACTGTAAAATAAACTACACATGACCACACTAGGGCTTCAACAATAGAATAGGGAACACGGACCGCCCAACTGGGAATCGAGAAGGCCCAAGCTGGATGAAATAAATTATCTCTCTGCTTGTAAAATACGGGAAGTCGAGATATTGTAATTGACAGTTCTGAAAATCCATTAAACATCATGTGCACTAGCCCAAAAAACAAGCAAGATAGATATTCTCTCCCATTTGTTTCATCTACCGGATGTAGCCTTGTTCGTAGAAACATGGTGCATGTTATTAGTCCAACTATGGCAACCTGAAAGAATTTCAGTTATCACATATAATTTACATTTACATACCAGAAACATTTATGTAAATTTGCTTTGCCAAGCATTTGTTACATTATATTTTGGAAAAAAATTGTGAATTGCTGTAATTGTGTGTGCATGTTGAGTTTGGAAGTCGTCAGTGAATTGATTGCTTGTAAATTTAGTTATTATGCTACTTCATAAAAGGAGAGCATGAATGAGCCAAGTGCTTTACTCTTATCCATAACCTATCATAATGTGATGAAGGTTGTTAGTACAATACCTGAAAGGTCCTGAAAGTGTAAAGGAAGCGATGTCGGCCTAATAGGAGTAGCTCTCTTGAAAAGCATGCTTTAAGGAGCTCTTTTTTCGAGATGGCAAATTTTGTTTTGGCAAGGGCTACTTCATCGTCATCTTTAGTACTACTAATATGTGATGGGGAAGACATATCAAATTGCACTTCTTTCCAATACTTGGATTCTTTATAAGCCCTGACCATCTCAGATACAGGAACAAATGAATATGGTTTGGAATGGTCAGACCAGTACTGCGCCTGGTCCTTTCTAGAGGTAACCTCTTGAAGAAAATCAGCTACTCCCTTACGAGATGGCAATGTAAACCCCAAAGACTCGAAATGCTGCACGACAGCATCAGTGGGGCCCTGATATATGATGTGCCCTTCCGACAAAAGAACAACATCATCAAAAAGTTCAAATGTCTCTGGTGGAGGCTGTAAAAGTGACATGAGCACTGTCCCCTCCATTAGATGCACAAAATTTCTCATGCACTTTACTATTTGGTATGTAGTTGAGCTATCTAATCCGGTTGATATTTCATCCATAAATAGAGTTTTTCGTGGCCCAACTATCATTTCTCCTGTAATTAGTTAAAAACATAATTTATTTGTGCTCCTAAATGAGAATATTAGAAGAAATTATGGTGAATGTGTCTATAGAAACCTGTTGTTACTCGCTTTTTCTGCCCACCAGAAATACCCCTGACCATATCACTTCCAACTAGAGTATCAGCGCATACGTCAAGGCCAAGAACATTTAGGACGTATTCTGTTGCAAGATTGTTCTTTTTGCCTCCTAATGAAGCAACCTATATATACGAAAACAATTCAAAATAGATAGATGCACTCAAGATTTCATACGATGAATGACTATGGGTTGATTTTGTACTGACCTTCATGAAAGCATCTATTTCAGGACTTGGGTGAATGCCCTTTTCCTTCTCAAGAGTAACCAACTCTGCCAGATAATCTATAACAAAAGATGCATAAATTGATAGATGAAAACAAGAAAAGGGCTGAGCATATAACATGCCTTCCCAAAAAGAAGAGAGATACCTTGCCAGCTTTGACTTGCTCCCTGGCATTGTGCAGCGAAATCAAAAGTCTCTCGAACAGTCAACTCAGCGAGATGATTGTCTGTCTGACTAATATAAGCACAAGTCCTTTGCACATAAAACTCATCCAGATCACGCCCATTATAACTTATCTTTCCTGTTTTCTGAGAAACAGTCACATTTAACATTCATGTTAGATAATTAGAAGGAAGCCTAAATACTTCTAGTGCAATCCACCACCATTTCAAACCATATTCATGGTATCAAACTCATCCTTATTTACAGGAACTGATAAGTAAAAGAGCTATCTAAGCACACTATAGGGCCCAAAAGCAGAATTTAAAAAAATAATATGAAAAAAAAACTCAAATTATTTACAACAGAATAAAATCAGGAAGTCCTGACAGGTTTTTTTTTCCTTGTATGAAAAAAAAAACTTATAAGCACTCATGTACTTCCAAATTTGTGGATATGACATTAATCCAGATTGTGTTAAGGGGTAAACTTATATGTCAATAAAATTTGAGTTTGTAATTCGGTGCTGTCTACTGTAGAATAGTAACACATCTAACTATATAAAGTTGCAGTGAACAGAGAGAGAACAATTTAAATTCAAACTTGTAGAAATATAACATCAACAGAGAAAAGTGAACTAAAATTCCAAAAAAGGGATTAGGCCAAGACCTTTAGCTGAGCATCCAATTTTCCAGCAAGGGCTCGCAACAGAGTAGATTTACCCGATCCAGGAGGTCCCAACAACAATGTCATTCTGTGTACCAAAAACAACCATTCAAGCCAGCAATCATCACCAAGTAAGAAAACTTAAGAACGTGTATTTTGTTAATGTATGCTTAATAAGGAAAACGGAAGCAAACATAAGTGGAGTTTTACCTTCCAGGTTTGATAACACCACTGACATCGTCCAAAATGGTGAGAGTGTGTTTTTTGGGCCGTAGAACATGCAAGGATATCAGAACTTGCTGCACCAACAACATAAGAGATACTTAATTTATGACGTAGTTCTTTCATCATCAACACTAAATAATATTAAAGTCAATTCCATCTGTCCGATCATATAAAAAACCTAGTATAGCAATAATCTTTCTCTTATATGTGTGTTATGCTAATCCAGGGCTACACATTTCTTTATTTCATCGTGAACACTGATACAAATTGGTATTTGGTAAAACATTGAAGAAAATCAGAAGAACAAATTGTTTTTTAAAATATGATAAAAGAAGAAAATTTGAAAAGTTTCTCCACTGCTCTCTGTTTGGAAATGGAACTCAGGTAATACAATTCTTGTCCTTGACTATTTTATTTATTAATATTTTTTTTATCGTTTTACACATAACTTGTTAATTTGACTTATTTGTTCAGTAATCCAGGCAACTAAAAGTCCTTAAAATTTGGAAAATTAAATTCTATCTATACCCTTGTCGCCTCATCTGAAAAGTTCTTAAAATTCTTGTCAAATTAAAAATGTAACAGTTCAACGAAAATTTCCTATTTTAGAGCGTCTCTTAGTTTATACATTTTGATACAGAGAGAAGCTATCACACCACTGCAAATCAAAGTATGTTGATCAGATTCAGGTGCATAAAAAGAGTGACAAACCTCAGCAATATCTTTGACGTAATTGGTGAGAGAAGGTAATGCTCTGCTACCAACATGAACCTTTGTAGAAACATTCAAATTCTCAAATCTCACTTCGACCTTTGGTACTGTATGCCCTACCCTATAATTGATTCACAAATTAAATTACAAGGCTTATTAGCGTCACAGTCATGAGCAGCTAAAAAAAAATTAAGTAATTGTTACGTACAATATCAAATAATAATATTAATTAATATTAATATTTATATTATATAATAAATATATATACTGAATAACTAAATTATAACTAAACAGATCAATGCTGAAATAAATTTATATATTTTTATAGAGTGAGGTAAGAATTTTTTTTAAAAAAAAAGTATATTACATAGAACTATATATACGTATGTGTATTATTTAATAAAAATAGAAAATATGGTCCTTTAAATATCTTTACTTACTGGATCCACATATGCTCCTGTTAACTTATTTATTACTAATTATACTAAAGAAAGATCGATCCAGGCAGCAATTCTTCTCCCTCTTTACAAAATTTGAGTTGAAAAAAAATATATATAAGAAACAAGAACGCTTTCCCAAAAATAAAACTGAGAAATGTGAGGGAACAAAAAATATTCGTATGGAAACATATAAAGTAATCACGTACGCATCAAAACGAGCCTTAAGCCTAGACAGAAGATTGAAGTTGTCCTGTTCAGAGGTGGCAAGCGCATCTTGAAGGATGACACTACGCTTTCCATGGTCGAGTTTGCGAACATCAACGAGCTCGAGAGATCGAGCAGCCGAGACCGAGCCAGAACGAGGGAGGATGGCAAAGTTTCTGCGGTCGATAGAGGGAACCCGCTCCATGGCGGCCCATAACAACTCCTTCTCGTCCTCCTCGACCGTCTCGGCATTGGAGGGACGGTTGAAGTGCTGATCCCCTGCCAGAATCCCTTCATCAATCACGTATATGATTTCATTTGCACCCGGTGCGGCTGCCATTTTCTTGGACAGGCAAACGCCACCTTGGATTGATCAATTTAGCCCCCTTTTATATCGGTAATATTTATACTAGTTTCATTTACAATCACCAAAACTATTCCCTGCCTTAAAAAGGCGTTCATTAATGAAATACTCGTTCATATCCCGCCATTTAATTTTGGGAAGTTACCATAATACCCTTTCTAGAAGCATGCTGTAAATAGTAATCTGGAGTTAAAATATAACACCTGTATTATGCATATGCCTCTCAAACGCAATAGAATGCAAACAATCATTTTATTATTTTGATCCCTCACAAACAACTAAACAAGACCTGCTAATATGACTATGAGATGGCGCTGCTATTTTTACCTAAGTTTTGCTTCTTACGTATTTCCAATTTTCAGCTAGCTTTTTTCGTATGCTTTCTATAATTTGTTGTAGCATTGTTTCTAAGTATAGTTGTTCAGTATATTCTCGGAAATTTTGTATTATAGACTTGTAGTTTTGAGTTTAATTGGGGATTTCCGATACTCTAATTCTTTTTTTGAAAAGAAGGTGGAAAAAATAATGGCAAAGCCAAACACAAGTAGAATGGTGTGGAATAGATGACCAACAAAATTAGATAGATTTCCGTAATAAAAAATTTCGAAAGAAACGTAAATACCTCCACCTTTTACTATAAAAATGCTATTCATTTTTCTTTCAATCTATTTTATGATCATTCATTTTCTGATAATCATCTTAATTGAAAAATAATAACAGCAAATAATAATATATTAAAAATAAATTACAATAGTTTCTTAATAATATATGTATCGTTATTATCGTCAACATTAATATTATTACTACTAGTATCACTACAATCAGTAATTAAATTTTTATCTTTTGGTTTAATTTATAATAATAGTAATATATGATGAGAACGAGGACGATATGTAATTATTTTAATTATTATATATTGTTTCCATAATTTAATTATAATTTTTTTAGAAAGACTTGATAGTGACTGCCAAGTAACGAATTACATAATCCGAAACAAAACAAAATGAAAATAAAGCTTAAACCTACAAATTTAAAACGACAAAATAGATAATCGGTCGCAATGCATCCACCATCATATATGTTCCTTCCATTTGTTTACCTCATGCATAGCCGTACATCCACAAACGTATCTTGTACACCAAGCGAACATCTTTGCACGTCGGCCGCACTTCTCGTGCGCTAGCAGAACACACTCATGCATCGGTCGCACCACCTCATGCACCAACGACAACTCTTGCCCACCAGTCGCACTTCGAATGCGCCGGTCAGACCATCTCCTGCACTGCCCTCACCACCTAATCCATCGGCCACACCACTAGTCGAAAACACTGGTGATTATTTAATTATAAATTTTGAATGTGCAATTGTGACGCCATGCATTGCGTCAATGATTATTATAGCACGATGCATTTTTTCTTTATTATTGTATATTTATTTTGCATTAATGATGCTGATTATTAATTTTCATTTATTTTATTATTGCTATTATCATTTTATTTAATATGGAAAATATAATATTTATTATTTTCAAAAAATAGATTATAAATTAGATAATCAAACATCATTATAAAAAATAAAATAAAATAAAATAAAGTAGAAGAAAATTTTCGGAAAGATCTATTTTTTCATTTTATTCCATAATAGCGGGATTAAATTGCTACAACGAATTATAAAATTTATTTTGCAAACATAAGCATTGGATATATACTTCTGCACCGAGTACATCTTCATCGAATGTAACGCCACAGTTTAAGTGTGCTACTTGATCCGATCATATAGAACAAAATTTTGGCCCGAAAGATGACAAGGCATATTGAATAAATAGCGTGCAGAGTTGGTCTTTGGCGAAATAAGTTGTATCGAATATATAATTTTCAACCATGAAAATATGACGCGCGTGTTTTATGTCGTTCATTGTCCAATTCTAAAAGACAATTCTTAATTGTCATTCCACGCAATTTTATCTAAGGAAAATATTTAAGGTAATATTCTATTGTTACCATAGTATCTGTGGCAACGAATACAAACTCTAAAGGATATTTTCTATGTGTTTTTTTTTTTTTTTTTTTTTTTTTTTTTTTTTTTTTTTTTTAAAACTAAGATCCCCAAGCAGGAGTTCATTTTCTATGTTAAACATGAGGAACCGGAACCCATCGCTTTGTATATTTTGCTTCAAAGAAATGTGGTATATGGGTATATGAGTATATCAAAGATGATATATCATGTACAGGGACGAATCTAGAGGGACCGACAGAGCCGCAGTAGTAATTTGATGATTTTTTTTAGAAGAATTGACAGTGGCCGTCAATTGAATAGTAATTTGATGTTAATATAATTAAAATTAAAATTTTCTTGATATGATCATATAAAAGATCATTAATTGCAATAAATAATCGTAATTTGTGTGGTATCTTCAAAGATTTAAGCTATAATTTTTAATTCAAGGTATATTGTGTCGTGCTTTTTTATTTAAGTTATAAAAAAATAATTTCTGACTGCAATAACAAAAGACCGAGCGCATATATGTATGTCGGATTCTGGGATGCAGTTTGGGTGACTACTAATTTTCGGCATTCCATGGTCGGTTCTCCATTAAACTGTTTATAAATTATATATTATGTTTCTGTGAAATTATTCATTTATTGTTTATAAAATTTTGTTGTCTTGTAACTTCGCCAATCGACTTTTAATTCCAAAAATTTTCAACGATAGTATTTATTTAAAACCAATTATGAACTAAAGTAGAAAAACTTTGGACACAATATTTGAAACTACCAACAGGTTATGTTTTATGTGGCTATTATGATGAAGATTGGACCAAAAATTATGATAAAAAATCAACAAGCAGTTTTTGTGTACACTGGTAAGTGGAAAATTGTCATATGAAAAATTAAGAAATGAAATACCATGACACGATGGCATAAAAAGGAGCATTGGACAATGGTATCCCATTCAAATGAATTGCATGGATCTAACAAGTTCTTGCCAATTTAAATGTCAATGTTTGTGACAATCAAACATTAAAACACATTGCAGCACATTTCCGTGAGCGAACCAAATAATGAAGTAACTGCCATGAGCGAACATTTTTAAAAAAGCTTGAGCAATATCAACATTCAACGGCAAGTAGGATTAGAAAGCATTTACTATCCTAGTTTGAGCAGAGTGCGAAATTAAAAGAAGAAATTCGTATTAGTTAAAATAGAAATAAACTGTATTTATAGAAAACAAATATCTTGTTTGGAATATTACCGTCAGAAACTAGTTAGAGCACCGAGCTATACATTGATACCGTTATATAAACGGTACAATTAAGTCCTCTATATGTATAAGAGTTGTACCGACTTTGTAGAAGGCATATTTGTAATACAAAATAAGAAAGGAAAAAAAAAAAAAAAAACTAAATACTCAAGCTCAAAATACTAATTACTAGTAACACAGCTTTAACCCCCAGCTCCATATATACATTTATAACATTATTAACACTATCTATGAAAACAAAGTTTAAATTATCTGTCATGTGACAAGGCTGCGGTAAGACAAAAAGAAAACAAAAAAAATGAGCGATTGTACATTTATATTTCTTGAAAAACCTCTGACTTTATTGGAAATATAAAATAAGAAATTTTTTTAGGAATGTTGTTTGAATTCTAATCTTATGCAATTGCTACGTGTGTAATTTTACGGTGATTCAGACAATAAGAGTGAAAATTTAAAAAAATCGAGTGTGTATTCTGCGATTATCAAGTGCGTAGGTGATATTCAATGCGTTTCGTATTAATCAAGTGTGTATTTTGACGGATTTGGAAAAGAGTTCAAAAAGGAAGATATTGACATGAGACAACTGTCAAAATTTTGTAGCGTATCTCATCTTAAATAGTCAAATTGATGTGTATTATACAATAACTAAGTACACTGCATGATTAACAAGTGTGCATTGCATACTAGGCCAATATGCATTTTAAATGTGTAAAAAGTTCATGAAAGAATATTAAGAGAACGAGTTCATGAAAAATGACTATCAGAACCAAAGTTTTCAAGTTATTCAAAAAATGTTCTAAATTTTCCTATAGTTTTAACTAATTCAGAGTAAATTATAATTTTGGTCAATCAAGATTAGTGTTTTAGATACTAGTGTAATTTTTAATATGCTTTTAGGACGTCATTATATAGTAGAAATATCATTGAATTTTAAAATATATTAGAAATTCTCTGAGTCAGTATTTACAAATTAGTTTTACTGCATTTGTAGAATCCAAAATTATTGCTGAGATTAGATCTAAAGAAAAAGATATGATCTGAAGTCGTAAACCTTTGTCAGGGCCAAAAAAAAAAAAAAAAAAAAAAAAAGGATATCGGGGGTTGCCACTTGCCAATGTCTCATATTAACCTTGGACTGTTTGTTTTCCTAAAACCTTTACTTTTTTACGATTCAAATTTCTGTGAATTTTCAGATTTCACTTATTAAATACCTTGGTCCTTAAAATTCATATGTATCTCGACTGATTTATTATATAAACAGCCATGTCTTCGTGTTTTGTTGCGGATTCTGCTGACATGTACTTATCATTGTCAAAAACTAAATATAGCCAACGAAAGCAATTCATGCAAATTTATTTTTCATGGTTACATGCACATGTAATTCCGTATCTTTATAAACCTTCCTTTGACACTTGATTTATAAGACAAAAAGAAAAGAAGTAAAAGTACATATTAGAATCAAATGTCGTTGAGCAAAATAATTGATCATAAAAACTCCGTCGAATGATATTTTAAAGGAGAAAATTTGAGAAAGAGTACAATAATACTCAAGAGCTTATACGCAAAAATTACATATTCATCAGTTAATTTATAGAAGACAGTCGAAATTATAAATTACATATTCTATCAAGATAAAATTTTAGAAATATATGTAAAAAATATGAAATGTCATAAAGATTTATAGTAAGTCTAGAGATTGCTGCAGAAGACAATAAAGAAGAGTGAAGAAAAGAGAATAAAATGAAATGAATTTATTTTGCCATTTTCTCTACCAAGTATAATTTGAGAAAAGAAACGAAGGGTGAAAGAGGCCTTAAATAGGACTGTATACGAGTCGAGTTCGAGCGAGTTGAGCCTAACTCGAACTCGAACTCGTTACAACTCGAGTCAATTCGTGACTCGTTCGGGAGGCAGTTCCGAGCTATCCAAGCTGACTCGAATTCGACATTTTATAACTTGAGTCAACTCGTGACTCGGTATACAACTCGTGAATATAGTAAATAGATGCAACAATTATCTCAAAATAAAAACTTTTGCACATACAAACAAATATCTCACCTGTGCATTGGGAGGGAAAGATATTTGGGGACTAGGATTAGGTTTAGACGGTTATAATTTTTAGGCTATACACTTAAAATTTTTGGACTATACACTGAACTCGGCCTGTATATGTTGCCGACTCGAGTTGAGCATGTAAGTTCTGCCATGTGCTCTCGGGACAGTTTCAAACGGGTCCGTTTGGTCGGGTGCAGTGCATATGGAAAGAACAAGTGATCTCAGCGCCTTTTGGATTCCACTGTCCTATTGCGCCTCCTGAGTGATTTCTGGCCCTTTATATACCCTGTTCTGATGGAGAACAGTGTCCAAGTTAAGTCCTATCACTCTATTCACTAAAATAGAGAGGAAGATAGAGAAATAGAGGGAGACAAGGTCTAAACCGATTTTCCTGAGAATACCATCAAGGCACGGGAAGGCATTTCGATTTAGTAGTGCCCTCTTTGCTTGCAGGTGATATATTTTGGGGTGCAGATTGCTAGGCAGATCTCTCTTTTGTTGGTGCAACTCATCCACAACACTGAAGAACAAACAATGGCTGGAGATAATCCTACATCCTAGTTATTTCTGCATTAAGGATTGCTAAAAACACTTACAGAGCCGAGTTGAGTTAGGCCTAATTCGAACTCGCCAAATATAACTCACGAGTCGGCATAACTCGAGTTGCTAAAACTCGAGTCCTGTTAACTCGAGTTACCAACGAGTTTTTCTCGAGTCGAGTTCGAGTAACTCACGAGTCACAAGTTTTTTGCTCACCACTAGCCTTAAACAGCTCACTCCTACCCCTCTTCCATTTTCAAAGCAAACTTTTCTATCCAATCCTTTGTATAAATCTAGCTATTTTTTTTGTAAATCAATTAAAATTTGAGAAGAAGTCTATGTTGGCAATTAAACTTGTTTGCTGATCGTAATTGTTGAATCCAAAAGACCACCTAAACAGATGGTTAAGTTAGTTAAAACCATTTTGCTTTTCCAAATTGTTGATATTCCTACCTTCAAGCTTTATATAATTCAATTCCTACATCTAGGAGAAAATATTAACGATAAATTTTTTTTTCTAATGTAAGTACATGGAAGCTTAATGTTTTTTTGAAAGAGAGGTAGAGAGTACTATATATATCTTTGTAATGCCTGAAAATTGATACTTTTTATTTGATAATTCTTTTTTCTCGATTTTGGGGGAGAGAGGCTGTCGACTGCTATTTAAACTGGAATAATGAAAGCGCCAATGTCTCTTCTATTTAATATTTTTAGTCCCTGTTTGACATGTATCAAACTTTGAATAGCTATACATTTTACTTAATGGAGTTGGGACGATAGCGTGCCGAAGAACTGCTCAACTGATATGGATTTAAATGTATTAATATCATTTGTTACCACCAATTTCACATAAATTAATCTTTATCTAATTTTAGTCACATAATAAATTCATCTTAACATTGAATTTTTTTTTAATAAATTCTTTTAACACCTATATACAATGAGTCAAGCAATCCCATCCTGCACCTGTTGTGGAACGAATTCAAGTTAAAAATAACAAATATTACTCAAAATTCAGACATGAAAAATATTTAGAATACGAATCCAAGTACATCCGTGTCAAAATTTTATCCGATTCAATATCACATCAAGAATATGCTTCGATAGATTCGAATCACTGCTACCTTATCTTTCCGCTGAGCCATACTTGAAAATAGATTTCTTTTATATATAAAAAAAGAAATAACTAGAGAATAAAAGTATCACTACTTTCATATGCAAAAAAAAAAAAAAAATATATTATTCATCAAATATAATCATTATCAATAGTAACGACAGGACTGATTGAAATAAAACAGGAAAAAATATTTCCTGACATCTAATCTAGCCTCCAAGTTTAAATTGAAAAAAAATTAGCGGAAACTAATACAAAACTCTGTTGAACTCGACCATTAAATATGAGGTGTGTCATATAAGTGATATAACGTAATCAAATTGATCCAGGGTTTGAACTCGATCATTAAACAAGACTAAGAGGGGGCATGGTCAACTGGTCAACCAAATAAAACGGATTGCTACCCGAAACAGCGGGTAACTAAAACCCGACCCGAAAAGTGTTCCCAAAAATTAGACCTCTTCAGTTTGTTTGTTTGTAATTTCCGCCACATGTTATTTTCCCTATTTTCGTAGTATTTTCCCCGCCTTATCTTTTTCATGCGAAAAGAAAAAACAACAAGCAGCAGCGAGTGATGCTGATCAGAGTCGACTCGGCCGCCAGCTGCTTCTCTTCTCTTCCCTCCACCACCTCCCGAAATGCACCTCGAAATTCACGCTCCATCTGGCACACCAATCGCCTCATCCGGTTCCCTTCCTTTCCCTCAAACCTGTTCTCATTTCCAATGCTTTTCTTTGTTTCTTTTTTTTTTTTTTTTTCTTTTTATGATTTTATGTAGATTTTGCTTGTGCAGGAGGAACACTTGTTTTCAAAAGAAAGACTCGTTGAGAATTAGGATTGATCATGGGGATACCCATAGATCAGTTAAGGTTCATGCTGCTCCAGAAAGTTCTGAAGAAAATGAATATCCTATTGCTAGGAGCCGGTACCACCCGTCTGAGGAATTAGACGAGCCGGTCAGCCTTGATACGGCCCGCATCAATGCCTCATGTCTCTCTGATGCTCAAATTGCTAGAACAATTGTTGAGGTCTTTATTTTGAGCCCAAATCATGCACGATTTCTTTCAGTTTTCGCTATGTATGAAATTTTTACTTACTGAATGTGATCGTGTAGGTGAATAACAAAGCGTCGATAGTGCTGTCACTTGATGAGGAAGAGGATGAGGACTTCACTTTCCCTGATTTGTCATATTCGACCGATGAGCGTGGAGGTACTTCAAATGTTATGTAGTGGTGTCAAATTGTAACCCAGTTGTTCTTATAGTCCAGTTTTAATTTTGTACATAATTGCCCAAGAGTTCTCAAATATTTTCTCTTGAAGTTGGTATATAAATGGAAATCTGGTCAGATATCTACTTTGAAGTCGACAATGATGAAGGCTTGGTGGAGTTTGCCGATGAAAGGATTGTGGTACTGGCTTTGAATCTCCATATTTCCACATATATTAACAAATTAGTAACGGTGTTTAAGTAAATGGTAAATTTGTATTACTGACAATTTCCCTATATATGTTACCTTGTAGAAAGTTATAATTGGGTTGGATAGTTCAGAGATGGTCGTGGAGGAAGACAAAATCGATGACCTTGATTTTGAGATTGAAGTAATCACTAGCGATGAAAGCGACTCTGATGACGAAGAATATAATGGGGTTAATGATTTATTTATGGTGGCAATTATCTCCATTTGATTTTCAGGAATTGTGTGAATTTTTTCTCAGTGGAGTTAAACTTGTTTGAGCAGGTTGATATAAAATTTTTCCTTGTTGAAAATGAACCCGAGGAGTTCAAGTGGTCTGATTTTGAGACAGTGAATTCTTGTTATCCATCTGACTTTGCAAAGGCAATAGCACAGGTTTGCATTCTTTTTCTAATTTTTCCTGTTTATGCTGAAAACTAAAAGTTATGGATTTATGGCAATGGTTCTGCGATAGTTTAGCTAATTGATTAGACATCTTATCTTTCTCGACTTGAACAGGTCATGAGCCCAAAATGTCTTTTCAGTGCTCAAGTGGGTGTCCAGATTTAAATGCTTACTGTTCTTCTCTTAATTCTTAAAATGGAATATAATTATCAAGCAGAATATTTTAAACATTCCAAATCAATCAAAGGATGATTTTATTGCTACGAGTTGCCACAACCTCTCTTTTAGTTTAAAAGTTAAAATAAAAAATTCATACAATGTATCCAAAGTGCTGATTCTTGTTCACACAAGATCAATAAATTATAAAATGAATAAAACTTGATAACTGTGGTAGGTAAATTATAGTGCATTTATTATTAGGGCTCTTGATCTCGTAAAAAAATAAACCTCAAAAATAAGAAAATTTCACATGGATGCATCCCTTGTGAGGAAGAACAAGATCAACAAGTATTGTTAGGAAGTTACATTTAAAATATTAATCAGAAAGAGAGGTTTTGGTGCATGAACCCTCCTCGATCAATTAACATGCTATTTTGAAAGATGAGCAATGTATTATTTATTTATGTAACTCATCACTTGAATCAGTTAACATAGAAATCATGGAGGGATTTCTTTGTCTTTGTGGACAGGCTGTGTGCGATACCAAAATTGATTGGACTGATCATCCATCATCAGGCATTGTGGTGCAGGGATATCTAAGGCCTGCCTTTTCAAATGAGCGAACACTGGCCAAAAGGATTAAGTCAACTGATATTGGTAATTTTAAACAAAATTTGCATTTTTGATAAGCTAATTTTTTAGTAATTTTTCTTAAATTTCTTTTTTATGCGAATGTGCAGGGGAAAGGAGCAGTAAAAATCAAAATAAGCAGGAAGAATCGACGAGTTTTCTAAAACTAGAATTGGTGAATATTCAATTAATTACTGCTTGCGGAAACCAAGTATGCTTTATTTCCTTACATTTAACTTCATGTATTACTTCATCTCTGATAATATTCTCCACCTGATAGCTTCAACTATGCAAACTAAAAATGATATATCAAGAAACCCAATGTTTGGGAACCACTTACCAGTAGAAATACATAAATTTCAGTCATGGTATATACTTAGTTTGCTACTGGACAGTGGTACATATCATGACTAGCACCTAGTGACTGTAGATACGGGCCCCATCAGACATCAACCAAACAAAACAATATTATTATGAGTTTATGACAGCCATCGGTAGTTACTACACAGACCATAATCAACATAGTTGCAGAAACTTGTCCTAGATTAGTGAGCCTGGAATTTCTGTTAAGGTATAATCTGTATTGAATATTCTGAATCAGTCAGTTCAAAAGTAAGTCAGCAATAGATTCTTTTGTGCATGGGCTATTTTGAATACTTTAAAAAGAAACAAAATCTATTAGATATGAATCGGTCAAGGTAACTATAGTCAATATGAGGGAACTGACAATTTATAAATACTATGCCTATACCAGTGTTGCAAACCTTCCATAAAGATCTTTATTAATCCCCTCTCACAAATTACAGAACATCATAATGATGTGTAAGGAGCATGGATCTTGGTAGTAAAATACACCAGAAAAGGCAACCTAAATGAAATGAGATAACTTTCCTGGACTTTGGTATACCGCAGCTCATCTTAACTCAGCTTAGACTGTACATGCTGGACATCTTATACTTTGCACTATAGTGGAAATAAGTGATGGTTGGGTGGTTATTGTCTGGTTGTTTTGCAGATGGGGTATATTAAGACTGCCTAGTTGTGGTAGTCTGGTAGATGCATTTTTAGTAATCATACTCCATACGGCAAGTGATAGGACAAACTGTGTGAGGTAAGTTGTAATGCTAGGAGTAGTAGTTGCGAAGGAGATCAATGTTATTCGTAAATGATTAAATGTTTTGGTATTTATTTCCATTGCAACAATTTTAATACATGCACTATAAAACATTCTACCGTATATCCTCGAAGCTTTATCTTTCTAAAATTTTATTAAGATTTTGTTCTTTTGTTATTTTTTCTTGAAGTAATTTATTTTTATTTATGTAAATAGTTACATGTGCACGTGATCACATATCGGCAGATCCATAACTACTTCAAGGTCTTAAAATTTGTTCAATATTTTGAATTGTGTTAATCTTATAATTCTTGACAGTCTAATGTGAGCATTCATGATTATTGGGGAGCAAAACCAGATGTTATAGCGCACTCAGCAGCAAATATCATATCACGGCTAAAAGCTGGTGGAGAGAAAATTACACAAGCCCTAAAATCCCTTTGTTGGAGACACTTGGGCCTGCAAGTTGAGGTGCTACTATCTGTTTACATTTTTCTGTATCAGTTTTTGGACCTTGTGGTACCATTCTAACTTATTCTGGAAACAAGCCCAAAGGACAGTTAAGCTAAAAAAGGGAAGAATAACAGTGAGCGTATGGTCACCAAAGGTTAATGAGTTGACTCCATATTAATGAGTTGACTCCATAAAACCATGGATTCATATAAAACGACAAACTTAAACCATAATCTTGATCTAGTTTATTTATGCATCTACATTTCCATTTTTTTTTATTTTTTTTGTCCATTTTATAAGATCAATAGGTTAAAATGCATTATTTGGTCATTTTTCAACCTCTGTAATCTTATGCAGAACAAATTTAATAATGAAAACTTGGAATGTTAAAATTTGGCTCTAGATCAAGATCGATGGTTTAAATTTATCATTTGAAGCTGTACCATGGTTTTTGAGGTTAAACTCACAAACCTCCTTGGTGAGCTTAAGCTCATACTAGCTTTGCTACATGCATAATGCAAAAACAGTATACCATACTGTTGTTGTCTGGCTAATTCTTCAGCATTTATTTGGTCAATGACAAAATGTAATCAGTGAGCTAGATCCAAAAACATTTATCACAACTTAATCACAGTATTTTGGATGCTTAGGAAGCATGCGTCATTGGAGTGGATAGCCTAGGGTTTGATGTGAAAGTTTGTTCCAACAAGCAACTGCAGGTTGTTAGATTTGCATTTGACAAACGAGTAAGTCCTTATAGTCCTTTTTCTGGAACCTGATAATGGCATCCAACGATAATGGTCCCAAAGAGCCATAGTGTGTAATTGGCCCAAAGAGCCCTAAAATTTTTTATATTTGTATATTTCTGTTTCCACAACAAATGACGGCCTAAAAATCGGCCATGTGGTTTGGGCCATTTTTGTGCGTTGTGATTGACATAAAATAACAAACTTGTCAATTTCAACTAGAATTACATATCCTTTTTCTTTTAGGCTGAACGCATTGGACAGCCCAATGTTGTAAACCAGGACTGAAACATAGTAAATAACACTTCAAGGAATATTATTGTTTTTTTAGTATTTATGATATATTATTATACAACTGTTCAATGTTGCATTTCCCTCACAATTAAGCCAATTACTTTGTTTTGAACCTTTAATATGGAACAACTTCACTGTCCATTTTTTTCAGCTACATTTCGTTTACAACATGTGCTGCTATGGGGAGTCTATTTACATAGTAGCTGTCCATTTCTGACAGCTAAATGCTGTCCCCGCCTCTTTTAGTAGTCTTGATGCTGATGAAAGAATTATTGTAACTACTAGTAACAACGAGAGTATCCCTTCTAATATTCTTGCAGCTGTCCCCTGTTAACAGCATTGACCAACATGGTTTTCTTAAATTTTCTACTAGTAGGTCTGGTAAGATTGGAAAATCCAGCTCCGCATTTTGTTATTTTCTGGATATCCATGTGTTCTTACTATGCAAAATGTGCTAATTGTGATCTACAGAAAATTTTTTAAATCAAGTAACCTCACAATCTTTTGCAATTCAGGCTACTTCTGAATTCGGAGCAGAGAAACAAGTCCATGATCTATTGTTCCCCCGTTTTCAAGAAGACAAGAGACGGCAACAAGCAAGTCAACATGAATGCTGAGCCTGCTACCATTTAAGCACTTCTATTTTGAGAAAAGGAGCTATGCCTGCTTGATGCGCAAATAAAATGGAATAAAATGTTTTATTTATTGTGCTATTTAGCAGGCAAATGTATATAGATAGATCTCCGAATCTCATCAACAAAAGGTTGATTATTCATTGTGGTAATACTTTGTCATGTACATCTTTGATCCTCTCTCTCTCTCTCTCTCCCTCCCTTGCTCGCTCACACACACGCACCCCCTACCCAACCGGACCCGCATCCTCTACCCATCTCTAAGAGATGGGTAGAGTGCCCATCTCATCACGACCGTCTGATTTAATCTGGACGGTTCATTTTTTTCGGGCCAATAATTTTTTTCGGGAGTGGTGGAATGCACGGGGCTCCTTTAGCCGTTGAGATTAAATCAGACGGCTGAGATCGAGAGATGGGCACTCTACCCATCTCTAAGGGATGGGTAGAGGATGCGGTTCCCTACCGAACCCCCCACAAACAAATTTTTTTTTTTCCAAACTCGGCAGTCTCTATCGATTTCGAAAAAGAAAAATAATTTTCTTTTCCACATCTAATGACTCTGGAACAATAATATGTTTTTTTACCCCAATTTGGATTGGCGGTTTGTTATTTACAAGGACAATTCTGATTTTTGTGATATATTTCATGCGAGATCGTTGAGGTAAAGTATCAGAACTATACCACTTAAAATTGGTCAGTAACTTTATTTGTTCTTTCACGTCCCTCGACTGTTCTTTGAATCAAATGAAACAAAGTTTTATTAAAAAAATTTTAAATTTGCACAGAAGAAATTTGCCTACTATCAAGTCCTGTCAACTATAAAAAGCCACAAATGATTTGGTGAGTTATGTGTTTCAAACGTATCGGATGACTGGAATTTGTACTATTGATTTTACTTTTCCCGTTATTGCTAGGCCTGCAATGTAACTTGCTAAACTTTATTAATGGAAGCCGAATGGCACATTTTCAAAAAAATATATATATATATTGAAATTTGAACATATTAATGCTGGATACCCCCTTCAACTTCGTTATGAACAGTACAATTTTTTTTTTCGGCTTGAATTACCATTCCGATTTCCAGCGATTTTCCGTCTAGCATCAATGAGATCAACAGTACGGACACAGCTTTTTCTATGCCATGGTGAAGTGTTTAATTGTGTAGCTACCCGTTTATTGAGGTTTGGAAGGAATCAGCTACAGCTCACACACCATATTCTTCTCAAAACCATCCACATGATCCACGTGCATGGTGGGACCCCTGCCTAGCAATCTGTGCATTAAAAAAAGATAATCTGTAAGATATTAGATAAAGGAGAATAGAAATCCACGTGTTGGTTTCTGCCTAGCAATCCACGTGTTGGTTTCTGTTCCCCGAGTGATAAGATAAAGGAGAATAGAAAAAAGATTGAAATCTAAAAATGGCACAAAAAATTTGAAAATGGCTACAGAAAATTTATACAATTACTTCTACTTATATTAATTGCTAAGCTGTACATACCAGCAAAAGTTTTCCTAAGTTCCTTAAAACCTTTTTGCTGGTTCCTTCCATAATTGTCTGAGCCAAGCTTCTCTTGATTATCTCAAAACAATTCATCCCGTTGCTCTCATCCTATGTCCTATAAAGATAACAAAAATCTTAACGTGAGTCTTAAAAATTTCTATTTAATTCCAAATTTGTTATTATTGGACCTCAGTTTAGGCTGAAGATATATGTTTACCAATATAAATTACAGCATGTCACTTCAGCATATATAATTTATTCCCATTAGGGAGTCAAGAGCCATTAACAAAAAAAATTAAAGAGTTTATTTAATTTCAGGGATAATAAAATAAAAAGAACTGAAATAATGGTTGTTTTGCTTACTTGATTCCGAATCTCCATATGCCCTGTGTGTACAAGATTAAAAAATTTTTTGTTTCATTGTATGCAAAGTCTGCCATTTCTGGCAAAGCCCAGGCGCCGACTGAGGATGCAAAACAGACATTGAAGTAGCGAATAAAGAGAAGAATCAAGTACCTCGACAACTTTTTTTACGAGCGAATCACACCCTCCTACGAATGGAAATAATAAGCCTTTGTGTTCATATAATCAGTTAATCCATGTTTTAATAAGCAAGATAATATAGAAAAATAAAAAGGGAAAAAAAACGAGTAGTAGTAACACCGAATGAGAAGGACAAATAAAAAAGAGGGGAATGATTATGGATGTAATACACAAATAAATATTATTGGTTTGGATTCAGTTCAATTGGTTTAAACAAACATCTCAACTCAACGTGACAATAAAAAGGAAATTTTACATTAATAAGCTTTTGTTCTTTTTGTTTCACATCGTCATATACATAATCAATTCTTATCTTGAGACGCAACTCATTAAAAGCCTGCAACCTTACACGTGCATTTAAGTTAGCATGCTCACAAAAGACAATTAGAGTGTTAAATTCATCTCCAAAGCGCTCATAACTGAGCTTAAGTGCTTATTGTGCTCTTATCTTCAATATGTTAGCATGCTATGAGCAAAAAAAAAAAATTCATGACACATATGGCAAGGACATAAAACAAAAAAAGATAACCTTGTCGGCTTTAATCCATGGTCTTGTATAGTTATTGGATAAAAATGCACTTCAAGCTTAAAATACTGCATATATCTTTGAAGCACCACCGTGGCACCACATTGCTTGATTTTGACTTTTCAAGTATTTAATGTAAGATATCCAACAATCTACATATACCACCATGCTGAATTTAAATGATGTATGCAAAAGCATACTCAGCAATTCTGATAAAGATGCTGAAATGTTGTATCTTTCTCATTTATGCCCTTTCCTGCTCAAATTAAAAAAAGAAAAAAATATTTATTAAATTAAAAATATAAGCTCATAAAATTATGAATGTTTAATATAATATTAAGTTGATACATTCTAAAATTGGTACCACCACCAATTTATTATGAAATGTCATGTTTGAGGAAGTAATTATAGGGACCCTAATGACATTATGCTTAAGTACCTATGCACCAGAAAATTAACATCAACTAAAAGGTCAGTTAAAATTCTAATACACGATTTACCTTAAATGAAAAATATTTTGAAATATTCTCACTGTGCCCCTCAATTATGCACCCAAGCTGTATGTGATGTATAAATGCAATTGTCTGAGAATAGTTTCAACTTCAAAAACAGCTTTAATCATAGGTTCTAATAAAGGCAATCACATTCAGGTTCTATATACATCAAAGAATAAAGGCGCAAAGTAAAAAGAACACAATTAGTTTAAAGATACATTACTTACAAGCATTTTGTCAAACAGTTAACAAGCATAAATTGCAACACAAATTCTATCAATATATGCACTATTTCAATGGTCCATTCCCTCTACCCAGCGTTGCATCTAGAAAAAAATTTTACTAATCGAGCAGTAAAAAAAAATCACAAAAATCATGGAATTAATGAGAAGTCCAAGTTCCTAATGATAGATGTCGAACAAAGTATGTAATTGAAACATGAGGGGTTCTTTGCTCTTACTTTTTTGGCTGGAGGACAGGAGATATGAATGGAGAAGATAAAAGACATGGAAGGAATTAACAGGATGTGAAGAGATGCTGAAAGATCCAAGCAGATGGGAAATATTCAAGGGCGGAATAAATCAGAAGTAAAGAGGAGTGACGGAAAATGGGAGAGATAGAAAGCTTGTCCTTGCATGAAGTTAGTACAACTCACCTGAGAAGAAAGGAATCACACAATCCCAGAGCACAGTCCGAACAGTGTTTCCGAAGCATACTCACAGCAACTCCTAAAAGGTCTAAATTCTCAATTGTGCAAGCTGCAAAGGAGGGAGAAATAGAAGAAGTCAGGCCTGAACTAAATGGAAACGCCAAATTGGACAGAAAAATTAAAAGGAAAAGAAGGAGGGCTCGAAACCAAATAGGTACTCATTTGAAAGAAGAAGAGTCGATCTACTCATTTGTCAATCCCATCTCGCGAGGCGGCGACGGAGGACTTGAAAATTCAGCGCCGAAGAGCAGCGACAAGCCGACAAACCTCAGACCTCAATTTCAAATCGCTTCACCAATCGCCCTTCGTGGTGACCACTCGTCTCTCTTCACCAATCGCTCCGTCGCCTTGATCCTCTCTCTCCATTCGTCCTAGATCTAGGTCTGGACATACAGATAGTAGGAGAAACGAACAGAGGGAGGGACGTGAACGGAAATAGGGAATAAATGAGCAGAGGAAATAGGGAGAGAAGCAAAGCAACTAAAGCGACGGAGAGATCGAAGAAGACTGATGCGGAGATAGCGAAGTAGAGCGATGATATTTTGATGACGTCATCAGCGTTACCGTACTAAATCTCCCTCAATTTGGAGTATTTTTTATTTTTGATGCCTTAGTACTTTGTTTTAAACTGGCCGCTCGCTGTTGATTTGGTTGGCCATAACTAATAACTGATAAGTAATAAAATGAGTGCACGGTGTTGTGCTCACAAAATATTTAATAACATATAAATCTTTTTTCTTTCGTAGTACATATTCGCTGATTGTGTCTAAAAAAATATTCACTATATTACTTAATTTAATTTTTTTTCAAAATTCTTTCAAAGAAAAAGATTTCCCAAAATTATGATAATAATTTTTCATAAATATGAGAAATTCAAATTATCCATGTGTAATCTGTATATCTTCAAGATTTGTAATTTTTTCTGAGAACAAATATTAATGAAAAGACAGCTTTAAAAAAAGTCTATATTTTCGTTTTGATCATCGTTTATCTAGATTTTCATTCATGTCGTCGGTTCTATCTGTTTCATCACGTTTTATCACCCCACATTTGTTTTATTGCAGTTTTATCGCCGATAAACGCTAAATCACCAATCAACTATTAACATGGCGCAAATCACATTTAAAAACCTCTGTGAAAAGACGGTTGTTGCAACATGGACAACACGGTGCTTCGTCGAATCTCTTAAAAAAAATACATTCTTCTTGCGTTCGCTATATTCCTGCGAATCTTCTACATGCATGTTCGTTTATATCTCCAAAAATATGGCATGCCCTTATAATCATCATCAGAAATATGGCATGCCCTTATAATCATCATCAGCAAGAAGACGTTGCCACGAAAAAAAAAACATTGCACTTCTACCCAATAAAGGAACCAAGCTACGTGTTGCGGTAAGAGATCTTCGATTGTCACAACCTAACTCCAAATAAAATAAAAACGCAAAATCTACAAAGTTGGTACATCTGATATATTTAGTTTTCAGATATGAAAATCTACTCGAAAAAATATTCCGAAAAATTCAGAAAAAATACCGTTGTGTAGGCGAACGATTGTAAGTAAGAGATCTGTGATTTTCACAACCTAACTCCAAACAGAATAAAAATGTAAAATCGATAAAATAGGTAAGAAATCATTCCAGTATAAACCATTCAAGTGATTTCTTCAGTTCTCGGATATGAAAATCTACCCAAAAAAATATTCCAAAGAATTCAGAAAAATATCGTTCTATAGGCAAACGACTATAGATAAGAGATCTGCAATTTTCACAATGTAACTCTAAACAGGATAAAAACGTAAAATCGACAAAGTAGGTAAAAAGTCATTTCGGTAACGACTGTTCATGTGATTTCTTCAGTTTTCGAGTATGAAAATCTGTTAGGAAATGCTCATATTTTAATTTTAGATTAATTACAACTAATTAATCACCATTAATAACAAGCAAATCAATAGATCTAGTGCTAAAGCAATCACACATCCAATCAAGAGAGAAGGTAGGAGAAATTGTACCTCTCATGAAATTGTATTCATGAGGCTCGAATCCATGGCATGGGAGTCGATGGGGTGCGTGCTCCACCATCTCCACCATCTATGGCCGCCTCTAGCCCACCAAGGACCCACCACCAAGCTCAAAGAGAATGCTAGTTCTCTTGAACCTCTTGCTAATCACCTTGCTTCTCTTAATTAACTATTTAATGGAGAGGAAGATAGGTGCGATGCTCAACACATGAGCTAAGAGAGGAAGGGAAGAGCCATGGAGAAGAGAGAAAAATCTCTCTTCTAGGTGGAGGCGCAAGGGAGGGGAGAGGAAGAGAGATGACGGCTAGGGTTTTCTCCCAAAGAGACCCCTTTATATAGCCAACCACTCTCATCCAATTTTCATACTATTTACAAGTATGCCATCCACCCTAAGAGGCCACCTAATGGGCTCTCTTGGGCCATCTTAATAAAAGGCCTTTATTCATTAATTCACCAATTAATGAATCTCCTTTAATTGTCTCTTCATTCTTCCTTAAATCGGGCCTTTAATTAACCAATTAAATAGAAGCCCAATTAGCTCAAACTAATTAAAGTAAGTTGAACATAATTAATTATTAACTCATTAATAATTAATCTATGATTAGCTAATGCATTAAATTGTTTTCATATGATCCTTTTAATTTAATTAATTATAACGGTTCATAACGGTATATAATTAATTAATTAACTTATCACATTTCACAATACACATTATTGTGAATAAACAATAAATGCACCAAGTGGTTAGAATCCTATTTGTGCGACCCTATTTGAGGATTTATACTATGTTGGCCATGGAAATAAATCGTTATTTATTTCCAATAATCATAAGCGGTATCTAGCAACACGTTATGATTCCCAATTCGTATAAATAATGTACCGTTACAATATCTCAATCCTGCATAAGAAATAAAAGTATTTCTTTGTTTGATTCTTATGTCACACGATATCTTTGTATAATCCAAGATAGGAATGTGTCATTCTTGCAGATTATACATTTCTTGATCTAGAGTTGATCGTCTAGTTTGCATGCATACGATCCAACTCCATCAAGGGGCCCAAACAGATATCATCACTCACTAGGTATACTAATGAGGGACATACGGTTTTCTTGATGAACAACTTTTCCCCGCACAATTCAAGAGAACATAAATAAAGTCCTTATAGCAGCCTTTATCAGGAATCAACGTTAGACGATATTTATTGAACCTATCCTCATGTGGAAAAGGTGAACATCTCAAACTTAGAATCAAACTCATATGAAATAAACAATGACACATAACACAATCCATATGTTTATTTCATTGGGTCAAGTCCTGTACTATGTTCCAATAACATACACATATGCAATTAAGTTCGTAACTCCTTACTTATGATTTGTAGAACTTAATCATCACTTAACTTGCATACTAATCTTTTATGATAATTAATGTTCCTTGTTAATTATCAAGATTATGGACGATTTAGATTTATTATTGTCATTCTAATGAATGATCCACAGAGATCTACAATTCAGATCCTCAACCTGAATGATCTGTCAATAATAAACTCTAGGAACAAATGATCAAATATCATCATTAACATAAACTAAGAAAATAAGTCATTAAATATTGACTTCTAGGACATAACTCCAACAATCTCCCACTTGGCCTAGAGTCAATCAATAGTGACTTCTAGCAGTGAAGAATTTAGAACAATGTCATATATCTATATATATACATGTCTCGAACCTCAAAAGATGTAATACACTTAAAACAAGTTACTCATACGTCCATCACGCATGGATGTACAATTGCATCTCGTATACCGCTTAAGGTAGAGGTTAAGTTAGAGTGTTCGCTGTGTCCGCGAACCTATCAAATTTTATTTGACCCTATATACATATATACTCCTATATATGTGTTCTTGATCATCATCATGTGAGATCAAGTGACATCGTCATAGATCTTAGTTGGATCACCAATTTAATATTGGGTTCTTCAAGTTTAAGCTATGGTTCGAGATGCATAGAACCATATTAGCTTGACTGAGAACTTCACGATCCTTACTACATTCTTTCATTGCTTCACAAGTTGCTATATATTTTGTTTTGGTGACGGAAACGGTTGTAATATCCCATTTAGAACACCTTCTAAACTTACAACACCACATTTAAACAAAATATGTAGCTCAATTGTATTTATATCAATCTTTCGAAAACTAGCATCAATATATCAATTTATATGAGCTTTTTTTTATCTTATCAGATGGAAAAACATATCATTCTTTCTCATAAGATACTCGAAGATATTCTCGATTATTGTCCAAACGTGTTTTTCTTTGTATCCAGTTGACAACTGCTTGTCATACTCCTTGGTTACAACACATAGGGGCATGTGCATAAATATGGCATCCGTTATGAAACTCATAACAGAAGGATGCTCGAAATATATCGTGCACTCTTTTCGAATTGAGTTACAACACACCGAGTAGAAATCAAGTGTATGCCATACAACTTGGTTAGACATCCTTTCTAGGAGTCTATCTTTTCATGTTACTAGAACACTTTGTCATTATATGCACGTTTTCTCAAACCTGAAATCCATCATAATCTATCTCCATAGATTTTGTTTCCTTGGATTTAGGTGACTTACCCAAGTTCTCTATTGAGAAAACATTCTCCAATGAGATCTTGACAATATTCATTTCTTTAATTTTATTCCCAATTAATGTCTTGTATCTTGTACAATACATGTAACATAATAATGCTCCCACTGAATATCTTGTCTATACAAGATACTTTTGACGAAGTGCAACTCCTTGACTTCTTTGTCAAATTGTTTATTCCAATTTCCACAATTCTTGCTTCAATTCATCAATTGATCCTTGAAGCACATATACATTTCTAGCAATACAACAAATCCTCAGTTTGTGTCAAATTCACAACAACTTCCTTCATTCAATCGAAGAAGGCGGTTTTGATGTATCTTTTCATATATCTATATATACGAAATATAACTATTGCTAGAATGATCTTTATTGACTTATACACAGCTACAAGCGAGAAGCCGTGCTTTGTACATGGTCAACTTGTTATCGACTTAGACATAGCATCAATCATGAAATTGTGCTTTGTACATAGTCGACTGGTTATCGACTTAGACATAGCATCAATCATGAAATTGTGCTTTGTACATAGTCGACTTGTTATCGACTTAGACATAGCATCAATCATGAAATTGTGCTTTGTACAAAGTCGACTTGTTATCCATATCTATCTTTCCTTTTAAAGATCTAAATGTTCTAGATGGATCGCTCCTTCTTGAACATCAATATAGGTCTATACCTTGTTGTTATATATATGGATTGCACTTAAAGATCATATAGATTCAAATCATACTTGTGGAATCGGGTCTTTCCATCGCTTCTTTATTTATCAACGGATCCTCATATGTCAAGTACGAGGATGTTGTGAAACCTATGTACTTTTTAGTTTAGGCAATTCACTCTCGTTGATCTTTGTAGGATTGGTGCTTGAGGTCTATGAACTACTTCTACAACAACTTGTAGAATAAGTTCTTGATCCTAATGTACTGCACGAGTTTCTCTAACATCATCCATTCGTGAGATGTTTGAGTACTCTTTAGAAGCGAGCGTGCTTATGAACTTCTTCCTTTCACAACTGCTTGTGAATTAAGTTCCGCTCAACTCCCACTAAGCACCATGTATGGAGTGACAAGTTTCCTATAAATGTACTTCTTGTAGTGACGCATTAAACTCCTTTAATGCTCACGTTACTCCCACTACTTCTTCTTGAGAATATCATTCTTCAAGATTACGTTATGATGAGCAACAACTACTTTGTTCTTATCATGTTCGTTGAAGTAGTACCTTTTGGTTAGTTCAAGATATCCTACATAATATTAAGCGTCTTATTTGGGTCCAAGCTTATCAATCAATCTAACTTTGAAATAAGCTTCTCAATACCAAATCTTGAGAAACAATATACCTAGAGATCGAATCTCGTAAGATATCTTTCTCAATAGACTTCGATGGAATGTTTATTCAGTGTAAACAATATTGTCCTCAAACATAAATCCCTTACATGAGTCGGATAAGTCAATTTGATTTATTACCGATCGAACTATATCAAACTATGTTCGATACCTTCATCCTTGGAAACATTCTCCAATGTTCCTTATGAAGCGAGTAGTGAAACGTCTTTCATACTCTTTAGGCAATATATCAAACTATATGACTTAACTATTTACCATGATCCATTTTAAGACTTTTATTTCTATTGAATGGTTTTTCAACTTTACTCTTGAAATCCTTTTGATCTTGTCAAAAGATTCATACTTATACCATATCAAATAGATACGTTAATATCTACAATGATTGTTGGTCAAGTGGTAAAGTTTCAACAACCTTTCAATTGCACAAGTACCTATAGGTCTATATACATCAATATGTATAAGTCTTAATAAGGTTACTTGTCCTTTAAACCTTCGTAATTCAAAGGCGCTTTTTGTTATTTAACAAACACGATTCGCATGAATTTCAATTGATTTGCAATCAAATTGATTTACGAGCTCCACATTACGTAGACTCTCATAATGCGATTCTTGTTTATATTCGACTAAGCGACTATTTTACATAAAAGTCAAATACTTTATGTGAAGTCTTACATATTTGTCATTCAAAATTTGTTTATCTATTTCAAGCAAATTCAATTAAGATGCATGAAATCTTATACACAAATTCATAACAATACGAGAACGACATTTCTCTATTACAAAACATGATCATCCATCAAATATGAAATGGAGATAAGGTTTTATAAGATGTTTGGAATAAGGTATATAACCTCAAATTCCTAAACAAATTCTTTATTTAGTAAAGATAACTCTACGTATTCAATGGTAGCGGCCTAGACGTATAAGCCATTTCCAAAACGGAGTTTACTTTACTTATCTCGAACTTTCTCTTATTCATCATTGTCTACACATTTCGTTAAATGCGAGCACATGAACTAGCACCTAATTACTAGTGTGAATTAGAGATAGTGAGATAATTTGAACGACAAATATCTTAAGGTTTAGAACATCATGGTATTTCGGACAACCTTTCAAATGCCTCCCATAAATGGCAAATGAAACATCTCATGTGACACACGGTCACTAGTGAGGGTCTCAAATATTCAACTCATATCTTGGTGAAGTATTCCTTTAATACTTAACCAATTACTTTTAGCACTAACAAGTGTGCGAACAATATATCATTTATCCATAGAAAGAGATTGTATGACAATATCAACAATCCTTGACATTGGAGATCTTAATATCTCTAGTTGTCAATTAGCTACTCAAATCTTTCGGTTCGCAAGCTAATGAAACATTTATCTTCTTATAAGAAGAGTCTCTTGGTTAACTCACATTCCATTACTCGATCATAAATGATTGAGTCTATCTTTACTTTCTCTAAGAACGTCTTCTTGAGTAAATGGATGAGAGTGTAGAAGTCTTAGTATAGTCCTTATGAATTCTCCAATTCAAAGGTCTAGAACTTCTAAAAGGATATAAGCATTCGCTTTATTGAATAATTTTCGTCGAAACTAATCAATCATTGCGAAGCTATTGTTCGGGAAGTCGAGGAACGTTTTGGGATTAAACTTGCTCAAGTTTCTCATTTCCAAGAACATGTCTTAGAAATCGGTATTTCTTCTCCAAGTAAATACCTTAGAAACGAGCTTGTCGTTTTCCAAAGATTGATCGCAACGAAATTAACATATTTAACATCTATAACAATTTCAATTTAAGGTCATTTAGTTTATGCAATGTTTTGTTTATGGAATAATAAACAAAACTCCCACTACATTTAATTAATGTCCCTAAATGTAATGGATTCCAAGATCCTCATTTTCGTTGAAATAGGGGCCAGCGTCGGCATGACACCTAAAACAACTAGATAAGGTAGGTTCTCCAACCAATCATATCTTGTCCATATGATTCTTGGTTTGTGAGATATCATAAGTATATCTACAAACTTCGTCCCAACGTCCAATCCGAGTGGGTCCGTTGTAAAGCAACTTCTCTCTATTTGCTCCTAGTAAATCCGATTTACACCCCGACTACAATGATGGACTACGATGTCCGCGTCGGCAGGAATGCATCAATAGACAATCAATTGTATTGAAGGGGATAGAGAGAAGGAGGACGATTTGGCTAAATCAAGTTAATTTGGGACATAAGCAATTACGTGACTTTGTTTGGTGGTCGTGTAAGCATACACCCATACCTACCTATGATAATTCAAGGCATTCACAAACAATCACATAACATAAGCATCTCAAGCATTGTCGTGGGTTTGTATGGCTCCCGCTTGCATTAGTCTTCGTCGCATCTCCATGTAACGAGACTAATCTAATCAAACCCTCCCACTAATTACTAAGATCCTATCTAATAATTAAGGGAAATAAATACATGTGATAAAATTCCTAAAACCCCGCCTAGGCCTTAGGGGCATGCAAGCCTCACAAGTTACATCAAAAATTAACCAATTAATTATCAAGGCACCTTAGGCCACTTTACAAGCAATCACATGCATTCACAATATTTTACAACACACAAGGCATTGACATCTTGAGCCATATCAAACCCACATCCTCCTACAAAACAAAGTTAGCACATATACAATATACATGATTCACTTGCTCTTAATTAATTTCATTAATTAGAATCTTTGTGCATACTTGTTGCTCAAGTTTTTCGAATGCAAAGAAGGCTTAACCTTAACAACTAATTGTTTAAGCCCTTTTAAATTAAATCCAACTATCAAAACAGAAAGGAGGGTATTTAAGGAGTCTTCTAATTAACATTTCAATAAATTGATTAATTAGAAACTATTTTAACTAATTAAAATACGAAATTCGGGACCCGAAAAAATTCAAAATAATTCGGACTCCAAAAAATCTGAAATAAATCCAGAGAACTCCTTACAATGATTGTGATTATCTGTAAAAATCTCAAGGAGAGATCAATTACCATCAGGGAGAACCAAAAAAGACAAATCCTCAGATTGTGCGCAAAGCACCGTTAGAGAAAATTCTGTTATGGGTCTCAACCTTTTGATCTGTATGATCATCCCCTTGATATTTTTCCAGCAAACAATTTACATAGAAAAATACTACATACAATAGGCTATCATTCCATGAAAAGAAAAATCACAAGTTATAATCAAGATCAACGAGATAACAAGCATTTAAGCAAGGTATCCTGTTCTGGAACAGACCGTCGACCAAAAAGGTTTCACTCGGTTGAGGTATCAAATCTCAATGAAAATCTATGAAATTAATTTTCACAGATTCCAGACTTAAAGGAGAACATTTCCATTTCAACACTTTTCCATAAAAGTTTTTCAATAAGTACAGTTTTTCAAAACAATCAGTTTGTTTGAAAAAACAGATCTGATAACTTCATCACTTTTCATCCTTGAACGCCCACATAATATCCGAAATATGCAACAAAATTTACATATCCAGAAAGAACATCAAGTTTAGAATAATCCTATCTAAAAGTTACAGGTACTTTGTATACAAACTTATTTGTTACCAACCACAACAACAGAACTGTGCAGCAGAATAACAGATCTGCGCACCGTTACCGTTTAAATCACTAAAAATTCATTTTACATCGAATTTCAATGATTCCAGTGGGAAAACAACCACAACTCAAAGGGCTACAACCTCCAACAAGAAGGAAAAAATTTCAGAGAGCTTTACACCGCGAAAAACAAGCAACAAGACAGAAAACAGCCTTTCCAGGGCCAGCAAGCATGCACATCACTAATTAACTTAATTAATTACGAATTCTCACTTAATTAAGTGTGAAAAACCTTAAGCACAACCTGGCTCTGATACCACTGTTAGGAAATGCTCATATTTTAATTTTAGATTAATTACAACTAATTAATCACCATTAACAACAAGCAAATCAATAGATCTAGTGCTAAAGCAATCACACATCCAATCAAGAGAGAAGGTAGGAGAAATTGTACCTCTCATGAAATTGTATTCATGAGGCTCGAATCCATGGCATGGGAGTCGATGGGGTGCGTGCTCCACCATCTCCACCATCTATGGCCGCCTCTAGCCCACCAAGGACCCACCACCAAGCTCAAAGAGAATGCTAGTTCTCTTGAACCTCTTGCTAATCACCTTGCTTCTCTTAATTAACTATTTAATGGAGAGGAAGATAGGTGCGATGCTCAACACATGAGCTAAGAGAGGAAGGGAAGAGCCATGGAGAAGAGAGAAAAATCTCTCTTCTAGGTGGAGGCGCAAGGGAGGGGAGAGGAAGAGAGATGACGGCTAGGGTTTTCTCCCAAAGAGACCCCTTTATATAGCCAACCACTCTCATCCAATTTTCATACTATTTACAAGTATGCCATCCACCCTAAGAGGCCACCTAATGGGCTCTCTTGGGCCATCTTAATAAAAGGCCTTTATTCATTAATTCACCAATTAATGAATCTCCTTTAATTGTCTCTTCATTCTTCCTTAAATCGGGCCTTTAATTAACCAATTAAATAGAAGCCCAATTAGCTCAAACTAATTAAAGTAAGTTGAACATAATTAATTATTAACTCATTAATAATTAATCTATGATTAGCTAATGCATTAAATTGTTTTCATATGATCCTTTTAATTTAATTAATTATAACGGTTCATAACGGTATATAATTAATTAATTAACTTATCACATTTCACAATACACATTATTGTGAATAAACAATAAATGCACCAAGTGGTTAGAATCCTATTTGTGCGACCCTATTTGAGGATTTATACTATGTTGGCCATGGAAATAAATCGTTATTTATTTCCAATAATCATAAGCGGTATCTAGCAACACGTTATGATTCCCAATTCGTATAAATAATGTACCGTTACAATATCTCAATCCTGCATAAGAAATAAAAGTATTTCTTTGTTTGATTCTTATGTCACACGATATCTTTGTATAATCCAAGATAGGAATGTGTCATTCTTGCAGATTATACATTTCTTGATCTAGAGTTGATCGTCTAGTTTGCATGCATACGATCCAACTCCATCAAGGGGCCCAAACAGATATCATCACTCACTAGGTATACTAATGAGGGACATACGGTTTTCTTGATGAACAACTTTTCCCCGCACAATTCAAGAGAACATAAATAAAGTCCTTATAGCAGCCTTTATCAGGAATCAACGTTAGACGATATTTATTGAACCTATCCTCATGTGGAAAAGGTGAACATCTCAAACTTAGAATCAAACTCATATGAAATAAACAATGACACATAACACAATCCATATGTTTATTTCATTGGGTCAAGTCCTGTACTATGTTCCAATAACATACACATATGCAATTAAGTTCGTAACTCCTTACTTATGATTTGTAGAACTTAATCATCACTTAACTTGCATACTAATCTTTTATGATAATTAATGTTCCTTGTTAATTATCAAGATTATGGACGATTTAGATTTATTATTGTCATTCTAATGAATGATCCACAGAGATCTACAATTCAGATCCTCAACCTGAATGATCTGTCAATAATAAACTCTAGGAACAAATGATCAAATATCATCATTAACATAAACTAAGAAAATAAGTCATTAAATATTGACTTCTAGGACATAACTCCAACAAAATCTACCCGAAAATATATTCTAAAAAAATTAGAAAAAATATCGTTGTGTAGGCGGACGACTCTAGGAAAGAGATCTGTAATTTTCACAACCTAACTCCAAATATAAAAAAAACGTAAGATCGACAAATTTTGTAAGAAATCATTTTAGTATAGACTTTTCCTATGATTTCTTCAGTTTTTGGGTGTGAACCCGAAAGACTTTTTCGAAAAATACAGAAAAATACCGTTGTATAGACAAACGATTGTAGGTAAGAGATCTGTGATTTTCATAACCTAACTCCAAACAGGAAAAAGACGCAAAATCGACAAAGTAGATAAGAAATCATTTCGATACATACCGTTCATGTGATTTATTCAGTTGTTGTGGCAGACAGGTACTATCAACTCTACTGACTTTATTTTATTTAATAAGCTTTTTATTTATACTTTTAAAGTTTGGCTGGAATGTGCTCACATGGTTAGTTGATACATTCAATGTTTCCATACCTCTTCTATCGTACTTCTATTTGTCAGACTTTGTAACTGAAATAGTCAGATTTAACTATGTTTATAAAAAAAATATAAAGAGATTTTGGTTTTCTTTGTTCTTATTTTTATGGCCTTCGTTTGTTTTTATTTTTTTGGGATATTTTGCTATGGAATTATCGAAGTGAAAATAAATTAATGCTTTTCAAATGGAGGATTCTTTTGGTCTGTGCTACTGACTTTTCAAAAGGTACCTTGATAAAAATTTTACGGTTATTTATTTTTCATAGATGTTGAAACTATTGCATCCATTCCTATTTATATGTTGGTGGTAGAAGTTTTATCTCTTCATACACTAATTAAGAAATTTCTTCTTCCTCTGCGAGAGAGAGAGAGATAGAGAAAGACTCAACATGAAAAAGGAGTTCTCGATTTAGAGATCTGTCTTAGATTATAAGAGGGTTAAATCTAACTTATGCTGTTTTTTTCAATTTTTAACCAAATGAAGTGTCATATAGTAGGCCAATTTCATGAATTAAGTTGACAAAATCTACAATGAGGGAGAAAGAAAAGGCGAAGATGGTTTGGGTATGCACTAAGAAAAAATTGGGTATGAATTGAGAGCAAAATGGTTTTCTAAGCATGTACTGATATAGAGTCTGGAAACTTTTCTTTTCCATTTAAAGAATACACAGCTTACTAATTGTTGGTTATGTATGCATTTTAAGTAGTACAAAAATAAAAATTCATGTCCTATTTTTGTTTACCGTTTTTAAAAATAAATTGCCACAATACAAGTTCTCTTTTGGGAATGTTCTCATATTATAAGCAGCTTGCTATTTCTACTATGTATCGTACCTACAAGAGCAGCAAATCTGACCACACTATTTCTCTCTATCGTGGTTCAGGGAATTGTAAGAGGTAGCACCATGGATTTTAAAAAGTATACGATTAAGTAAAGGAGATGGATGTAGCTCCAAGATTTGCTTCGAGAATTGTGATATCTAAGAGACTTTTATTAATATTAGAGCTCTTTTTTAAATTCTTTTTCCCTTTCATATTAAAATATTTTTCTGTATTTTCATGGTAGATAACAGACTTCTGTCATAATAACTATACACATCTAACTTTGATGTGCGTTTGCACTTTTGACCTTCCTTTTTGTTGTCATTACATTCATGTACCTTATTAATGAATTTAGAAATAGTGTTAGAGAGCAAATGGAGACTGCTGCAATTGAGTCAAATGGAGAGCACCTTGCAGCATCAACAACTGAGCAACGTAATTCCAGTGTACCAGCTGCCAGCACACCAGTGTGGTTCTCACCAAGCTAATAACAATCAGACTTTTGGAGCTCAGTAATTGATTTAGGAATAAGAGAGTAATCGTGTTCAATGTATCTTAGGTTTTTATATATATCAATGCAATCAGAACAGAGATTTGAGCAATCGAAAATAAAATGAGCATTTTATATTAAATCTTTCTGTGTCTTCTGTTTCTATTTCCTGTTACAAACTAAAATAGTCATCATTGTCACTTAGTATTCTCTTTGTCAAGTGAACTTTGGAAACTTGTAAGGTAACAACATTATTGTTGCAATGCTGTTCACTTATGATGCTGGCTTCAACTCTTTTATGTCTATGTTACTGTTGTAAAGGTTGTAAGGTAACAACATTTTCCACACAAAAATCAATCGGCAGGTACAAAATCTAGGGGTTGGTCGCGGCGAAGCCGCGACGACAAGACATCTAGTTAATTATGCAGTTTTGATTCGGTTCTCCGAGTCCACCAATTTCATGTTGCTTCAAGTATTTTCTAATCTTATAAGCTCAAATACTGAAAATTGCAAAGCCTATAATAAGAAACTCAGTTGCATGGGATTGGCCTTGATAGAAGAATCAAAACTGGAGACGACCAATACAATCGAGTCAAGTATGTTTTCCCCAAATTTAATAGAAACTAGTGATAATCTCGCGCGTTGCGCGATTTATTTCTATACGAATATGTTATTAAATGATTTTTTTAATGAAATTAGTAACCGTGTGGTTAAGATTGATAACTATAGAGCGAACATCGCGCATATAATTTTTTTTACAAAATTCAGAATACTATATAAAAAAGTCATAAAAATTGAATATACTATTGAAATATTATACGAAAACTGCCATAGAAAATCTACACAAAAATTACGCCACACTAAAAATCCAGCACGGTTTAGTGTGCCTAACTGCCTATGGGTATGGGATCTAATTCTTTAACGAATGAATTTCCATTTTTTTTTTGGTAGAAAAATGTTGGATTTAACGCATGATTTGTGTTCCTGTTCGATGGGGGTAAATCGAAGTTTCTGACAAATCTAGTCGCAACGGCATTTTCTGCCATCATAATTTCAATTATATCTACCCAAGTCGCTTGATGTATATGGTCTGAATTACAACTTGATTTTTTAAGACGAATAAGCTTTTGCTAAATCAACAAGTATGTCAAGAACAATGTCAATGGGCAAGGCGAGCAAATTGCTTTTGACTCCCTTGGTAGACGCTACCAAGTTTTCTAAGAACACATGGCTCTTGACAATGTGGGATTGGGATCCGATGGAATGAGTGATGAATAACCGTGCACATCGACTACGACTCGACGAGGTGCATGGGCTGTAAAAACTTAAAAAATTCTACTGTTCACTGAATTTTGTAATCGGAGTTTAAATTCAGATCGTTCATTTTACATTTAAAAATAGAGATGAGTGACTATGATTTAAGTCCGGTTTAAAACTTTTATCCACTATAAAATTATCTAAAAATTTTAACTTTTGTTTAACAATATTATCTTGTGATATTTTTATGTCAGCAAGCTTCCATCAAAATTAATTATACGGAGGGCATTATTTGCGTGGGGATGGGGTTCTATATCATGTAATAAATGTTCAAATTTCTTTTTTTTATATATATTATATAAAATAAATGTTCGAAGTTGAAATTAAATACACAGTGCTGATTTGCTATATCCAAAGTACATGACCAGGAGAGTAAAAAACCAAAATTGTACATGAGAAACAATCATGTGTGCCATAGGTGACAAATTCCTTTATTGGTTCTCATAACAATTTTTTTTCTGACCACTTCTACCACCGTTTCAAACTAATACAGCCAAAATTAATTTGAGGACAGATGAGACTCATGAGAGTATGAGACCAGAGAACCATATATTAGATTAGTAATGCCACCGACAACCGCAACTGATTAAAAAAATTATTAAAAAATTAAGCAATGTTTGACCAAACCAATATCTCATACCGACGCAGAGATCAGCGGATCAGCCTCACTTACACATTCAGTACTTGGTTATTTTTAGCCAAAACCGGATAAATGATGCTTGCTTAGGCTTCCGTGAACTACAATTTACTATTGTTAACCCATTTCAGTTTCTTTGCAGCACGTGCGATGTCACCCATTCTGTTACGGATCGGATCCGAAGAAAGGACAACAAAGTCGGTGTACCAGTACTACAAACCGTTGGATTGACAGAGACGCAGCGATGTAAATAATTTTGAAACAACCTGAGAAGTAGAAGATCCAAGATCCATTCGGCGCCGCGTCGCATTAATTACAATGGCAAAGCAAAGAAAGGAAAAGATTCGAACAGACCCTTCACGCAACGCAAGCATATGTAGCACAGCGGGAATTGCTTTGCTCACTCTCCTAATTTCAGGTTCACTCCTTAAACGACCAAAATACCCTCACATTCATTCCTGACATTTTTTTTCGGTGCTGAAAAAACTGAGGGTATTTTGGTCATTCGGGAGCGAATCTCAAATTAGGGGAGTGCGCAAGCGTAAAGCAATTCGCGTACCACAGCCTGCCCGTACTGCCCATACTGCCCCACCATTCCTCACTCGAATCGAGATCTACTCGTCACTCTTCTGTAAACTTATCTATCTTCCAGCTTGCATTCATTCAGAGATCGAATCATAAATAAATACAGAAACAGAAAGAGAAAGAGAGAGCTCTTACAAAAACAAAAACAAAAGAAAGAGAGAAAGCGAAAGAGAAGAAGAGAGAATCAATGGCGTCGACGGTGGAAGGAAGGCTGGATCTGGACGGGAATCCGATAAAGGCGATAAAGATCTGCATTATCGGAGCGGGAGGCTTCATCGGATCGCACTTGTGCGAGAAGCTCATGGCGGAGACGCCGCACGCCGTTTTCGCCGTGGATGTGTACAACGACAAGATCAAGCACCTCCTTGAGCCGCCGCGCGCCGACGGGCGGATCCAATTCCACCGCCTCAACATCAAAAACGATTCTCGCCTTGAGGGAATCATCAAGTTGTGTGATCTGGTATTGTGTTTGTTTTTACTTCTTTGATTCTTTCTTGTTTTTGATTGAATCGGTGTGTTTTTCTTGAATTTCTTGTAATGTGCTTTCTGATTTGCTTTCTGGTTTGAAAATGTGCGTAGACGATCAATCTGGCGGCGATCTGTACTCCCGCTGATTACAACACTCGTCCTTTGGATACAATCTATAGCAACTTCATTGATGCGCTCCCTGTGGTACATTTCAAGATCTTGAATTATCTGAATTTTGATTGGATTAATTGTACACGACCTCTGTAATCGGTGTTTTTATGATTTAATTTAGGTGAAATTCTGCTCTGAGAATGGAAAGCGTCTGATTCACTTTTCTACTTGCGAAATCTATGGCAAAACTATAGGCAGCTTCCTTCCTAAGGATCATCCTTTGCGTCAGGTTTGTTCACTTCTTGAATCTTTTAAATTAATCTGATTTCACTTCTGCCTAGAAATCGAGTTATGTAGTGCATTGATCTATAACAAGGGAATTTACTATCAGTACGATTTATGAAAAGTTCACATATGTTCTGTGTATTTATCTAGATTTATATGAAATCAGTAATGTTTGATGGTTGTGTTGTATTTTGTCTGTTTTGTGTGCCCCTACAATGGTCTGTAATAAATTAATGCATGAGAATTTGATCTTGGAATATCTTTGTCCCTAGTTGTTGTACAAAATAATAATAAAATATATATTCATTCTGAAATGCTAAATTAGTCTTTACTGAGCAGTTAGTATTAATTCTAAAATGTTATATAAAGGTGTCTATTATAATGATGAGGCTCTATTGGTTATTTATAGGTGGACAAAAGATCCAAACAATAATGTATTCTTTCTTCAGAAGGGCCTATATGATTGAATAATCCTTATCCATTTTTATGGCAGTAAATTATTGATCAATAAAGAAGCAACATTTTTTATAAGAACTGTATAGGCTCCTATTTGCTGATTCAGTAGTTCGTTTTGTGAAATTTAAACAGGATCCAGACTTCTATGTGTTGAAAGAGGATGCCTCTCCATGCATCTTTGGTCCCATTGAGAAGCAGAGATGGTCATATGCATGTGCAAAGCAACTAATCGAAAGGCTAATCTATGGTATATGTCCTTTTTTTAATCTATGAAACATTATCAAATACGATTTTTCTTTGCTTTATTTGTGACTTTGTTTACTGTTTGTGTTTATAGCTGAGGGTGCCGAGAATGGCCTTGAGTTCACAATTGTTAGACCCTTTAATTGGATAGGCCCAAGGATGGACTTTATCCCTGGAATTGATGGTCCTAGTGAGGGTGTCCCACGTGTCTTGGCATGCTTCAGTAATGTATGCATTATCTCTTTTTGTCATCGCTCACACAACATGTATTTGAGTGCATAATTTCATCTAAAATTTCAATTTCATTTCAGAATCTTCTGAGGAGAGAGCCATTGAAGCTGGTAGATGGGGGTGAGTCCCAAAGGACCTTCATCTATATAAAGGATGCAATTGAAGCTGTGCTTTTGATGATTGAAAATCCATCACGAGCCAATGGTCAGATCTTTAATGTTGGGAATCCTAACAATGAAGTGTCTGTTCGTCAACTTGCAGAAATGATGACTGAGGTAATGTCTTAGAGAAAGCGTACATGGTCATTCTTGGCCTTGCTGGGGAACAATTTAAGTAAAATAATTAGTATAATTCCTTTCCAGGTCTACTCCAAGGTATCTGGTGAGCCTCCGTTGGAAGTTCCAACAATTGACGTCAGCTCAAAGGTGTTTTATGGTGAGGGATATGATGACAGTGACAGACGCATCCCTGACATGACCATCATTAACAAGCAGCTAGGTAATTACTATCACTGCCCTCATTTTTGTTTAGACTGGTATGGCATTCTTTAATTAAATTTTGATGGGTTTATCTCTTTCAATTCAGGCTGGAACCCAAAGACATCCCTGTGGGATTTACTGGACTCAACATTGACATACCAGCACAGGACTTATGCTGAGGCAATTAAGAAGACTTTGGCCAAACCCAGTACAAGTTAGATTATCATTGTAGCCCCTGCAATATATTCATAATTCAGCATAGTTTTGAAAATAGTTGGATATGTTCGTATGTTTACTTCAAATATGGCTTGTCTGTCTCCCTGGAGCACCCAGTAGGTGGTGGTTACATGTTTTGCATTGGCAATGCTCTCTGCTGTTGTTGCCATTATATGTTTAGTTCCTTCAGGACATTTTATTGTCAGTAGTTCTACGTATTCTTTTATTACCCAGCTAAATTTGGGTCTCAATTTTTGCGTTCAATACATATATGTATCATGGACACCTGTATTCTGTCTCTATCTGACATGATATTCTTACCCATGTCCTTTGGAAGTTTATCAGATGTTGCTGTATTGCCGTAGTCATGTTCATGTAGTTGTCTAACTGTGCTCAATAGATAATGTTTTATATGATGATCCAGGATTTTGATTAATCAGATAAAATAAAACTATTGAAACAAGAAATGTTTTTCTTTTTTAATTTTTTTTTTTTTTTTGGAATTCCACTTTGAATTGTGTTATGTTAAGCCTACGAGAGTGCGCATCTGAAAGTGACTAGTGTTGGTTTTGGTGGCAGTTCTATTACTTGGGATAAAACGGCATCTTTAATTTTGACAAATGAAGTCCTTCAGCTTTTAGATAAGGATGTTAACTTGAATACCTCTTTTTTTCTTTTGGTTAATCGGGCATTTCTAAACAAAATATGTTGTGTCAGCCTATTATTTTGTGTTGGGTTGATATATTGATTCAGACCTGTAAATAATTGGTTGCGATCAGAGTGCAAACGGACAAAAATATCTTGCAGTCACTGTCCAGAAAATTCAATTTTACTCGCAAAAATGAGAAGATAAATAAGAGTATATATTCTTGATCCTGCAGATGAACTTATACTAAAAAGAGGGGAAAAAAATTGAACATCAAAACAATACAAAGCTCGTACAAAAAGGTACACAGAACACTCCAAAAAAAAAAGGGGGGAGATTGATATTCAGTCACCCGTTATTACTTCCTTTATTGCAAGGGGTTCGTACCACTCAGGGTCAAACCCCGCAGCCTTTCTTGCTTCGACATTGAAAGGAGGCTTCAGTGGCCCACGGAAATGTCTCCTCACGACCGAATGAAACTTCTGGATCACGGCTTTTTCATCCTCACTCTGACTATCAGCAGTATCCAATTGTTGAAAAGCTTCTTCCAAATCTTCACTGTTTTTAGTATTAACAGCATCTTCCAGGGATGGAGGGTTCTGCTGCATTTTAGTTTGTGAACGAAGACACAGGTATCTGAACCAACGGATTCCTGCTGCACAGTGTGTGATCTCTTCAGGATAGATGACTGATTCTAGGAGCTTTGCTGTGATTTCATCCCCTCCTTTCCGGAACCGTTCTATGGTGGTTGGAAGAACATCTAGTCCTCTGGCCTATCTTTTGAAATGTTAGACTCAACCAAACAAACATTAACAAAAAAATAAAGATATCATTATCAAATTAAGTTCGCCAATAACCAATTTATAAGACATTGATTATTCAAAGCTGCTGTTAAGCTTAAAGGAGTTTATCTAATTGAGTTTCTTCACACAAGCCAGAATGGTTGTAACACAAAAGCTCATTCTAATCAGGACTCAGGACAACTAGCATCTTGGGATGATGCTCAATTTGATCATTTGATAGCATCTCACCCATCCAAAAAACTTTTAGTCTGAATAAGAGGTCGAAAGATTTTTTAAGCAACAGCAACTCCTAGCGTCTAATTTCCAAACAAATTTGTTTTAATACAGCAGTTGAAACAAAAATAAGAAAAGGGAACCAAAAATAAGAAATTGGACATACATACCTCATGCACGCAATGCTCAACAGCAAGCCGAGAAAGCAAATCAGAAGAAGTTTCCAAGGCAGAATCCCAGAGGCCATCATGAGCAGGTAATGCCCCGTAAAAAGAACCCATCTCCTCTAACCGAGCAGAAAGCAGCGTAAAGTGCCGGCCCTCGTCCAGTGCCACCGTAACAAAATCAGTAAAGAACTCCCTCGGCATCGACTCCTGCCTCCCAAACCGCGCTATTATATCCTGCTCTCTCATTCCAAACCATATTATTGTCATGTTAAAATATTATATACTTCAGAAAGCTCAACACTAATAACTTAGCAATTGTAGGAATGATTGAATTAATTAATTACCCAAGATAAGTCAATGGCCCAGCTCTCAGTGTGTACAAGGCTATGAACCATGGCTTGGCGGCTCTGGAGACTGCCTCCTTTGCCAAGCTTAGGCATCTCGTTTGGCGCCACCAGCTTGACCGTAGAAAGGCGGGCAGGCCGGTCGGGAACTGCGGGCAGGGGATCCGACGGACGGAATGCGATGGAGATGCTCCCATCCAGCCACCGCCTGCCCGTTTCTTCACCCAGTCGTGCCTTCTGTACTGGATCAGGTTCGTTTAGTATACGCAATGCTGCTTCTACAAGCGTCTCCGCCTCTTCTTCTCTCCTCTCCATCTCCAGAGGTTCTCACTCTCCCTTTCTCTCTGACGTCTGAACTGAACAGTGTGCGTATTTGCCAAAACGAACAAGGGTTTTGAGTTGCGTTATTGGGCCGATATAGGCCCAGTTCGTGCCTTGGGGTAGTCCATTATTATTTATTCCGATTTAAAAGTTGTTGCTATAAGCCTATAAGTGATGCTACATGCTAGTTACTTGGTAGAACCAAATAAAAATAATAATAATAAATAAAATAAAAAAAAATAGCTGACTTTGTGATAGTTTGTATATGTTTTGGTGTCTGTATTTCACAATGCACCATGGCCCATGGTTATAGGAATGGGATTCATTTAGAACAATGACAGACAATTTTGTTGTAGTGTTGTGTAGGCGTAGCTCATTCTCACTGAATCTCTGATGCTTTCTGTCCGTATATCACAATGCACAATACGGACAGCCAATTTATGCGGGGATGTTTGGCAACAACATAATTCAGTGGAATCAAGGAGTAAAAAGTTAGTAATTTTACGCAATTGTAAGTTTTTACTAACCTAGATTTTAGACTAACTTCATACCTGCCAAACATCCCATTGAATCGCTGATGCTTCCAATTACACACACAACGTTATAAAATTATAAAATACATGTTTCCTTTTTCTTTACCACAAAATCATTTCATGTAATTCATATTTATAAAATTATATAAGCTACAACAGAGAAAATCATCATAATTAAGTAGAAGGACAAAGGGATAGATTTGGAGGCCTATAACTAGTGAAAAATGAGCACAATAACATAAGCTACAAAAAAAAAAGCATCCAGTAAAAACTCAAACTGGAGGAGGGGGAAGGTCAAGGAGAAGCCAGAAACCGACGCAGTCATCTGAATCCAGGGTTTCCTGGATAGCAAGGAAATGGAGACCTGAACATGCCTTCTTTGCAGATTCCCATGCCTCAGCCTCTTTTGTTGTTGCCGCATTCTTTTCATATGAAGCGTAAATGTATCTGGTAGAAACTCCCACTGATAATATAAGGTTTGCTCGGTTTGTGTCTGCTTCCATTGAACAAATCTCCAAACCATTCATCCATGCTGTTCTTTCATGAAACAAAAACATGCAGTCGTTCAATTCCTGTGATTTGTCATATACTGAATTCAAGGGGGAAACAAATGGGTACTTGGATTACCTGCGAGAGCCTTAGCACGTGTAGAGGCAACTGCTAGCCCAGGGATTAATGTATTTTCATCGAACTCAAAGCCAAGCAAGTCAAGATCTAGACCCTGCCCAAATGCATATCTTTTATTTAGCAAAGACATTTCCTCTTGAACAGCTGAAATTAGATAGGATCACAGTTAGAATTGATGTAACTCAGATTAGATTCTGCATTTGAAAAATAGCAAAATAGGAGAAACCTGAAAAAGGCAGTTGGACAAATGCCCATTTTTCTCCGAAGAGGTTATCAGGAAGGTTCATGGCAAATGGATTATCCAATGTTAGGAGTGGCTTAAATCCTTTCTGGAAACCCGGATGCCGTGTGTATACTGTCTCATACCTTTCTTCTAGCCATAGAAGTAACGATATGCACTGTACATTAGAAGGATTAATGAGAAAAGTATACTAGATATCCTTCTCGCAGAGTCTAACATTTTCATAACATGCAATCTCTGATAGCTTGCAAGCTAACCATTTTTGCAAAACATAAGCTAAATAAATTGATTCCGAAACATAAGCTGATATGTTGGAATACAGTAAGGTTTCTATATCATCAGGACGAAGAATTACAGTATTAAAGTACAAGATATGTTGCTCCTACTTTGGTTCTAACTCCAACCATATGTATATGCTTTATTGGAACAAAACCAGTGCAGGTCAATATGAATTAAAATACCAAATACCCAAATAGTTCTTCTACTTTTTTTTGAGTGCAATTTAAATCTTAATTGAGGTGATTTGAGAACTCAATTGACCCTTGAAAACAAAGATACGGCAAGAGAACTCAACAACGGTGTATAAAAATTGGTACTGTACAGTGCGCAGAGCTGGCTGGCTGGTATTGTTTACCAGAAAAACATAAAAAGAAAGAATAATAATTAGAAATAACTATCACCCTTCCTATACCAACCAAATCTGTTTACAAATGCAAAAACGCAACAAGTCTTGCAAAATCAGATGTAACCAATGAAAACGTCTTGTAATTAGAATTCAGTAGTGAATCATTATAACACCTAACTAAGAAGGGGGCATGAAATGAAGAGTAAAATCAATAGAAGGCAAGGCAAGGTAAGGTAAGGTACATCAGGGAGGAAGAGTAGGAGTTGCACACCCGTTTACTCGGGATGGGTTTTATCGCCAGCTCATTACATGCCTTGGTGATAATCGTCTGCATTTGTGACCTGCACAACCAAATTCAAACCAATTATTAATATCCTGTCCTAAGTCCTAACACTTAACATACAATAACAAAAGCTAACTGAGACAACAATGATGACCTGAAGAAGCGGATTTTATTCGGCAAAGGGACATTGAGAGAAGAGGAGATGTCAGCAATGGCATCCTTAAGAGTGACGCTATTAATGACATTGTTGGGAAAGTAGCGTGTGAACTGGAGAGAAAGAGTAGCATCGCACACCACCAGTTCCCACACCTTCTTGCCTCTCTCGTCAAGGATGGGCCGAGAGCAGAAATCCACCTCCCATTCTGTAATTCTCTCCGGGTCTACCTCTGGGTCTAGGTACCTTACCTCAGCTGTAGGATCCACCTCCACGTCCAGCTCTTGCAGTTCTAGTTCTTCTTCTTGTATTAGTTCTCCTTCTTCTGTAGCTGATGATAGAGGAGGAAAGGGTCCTCGGTGGGTTGAGGAAAAGGAGAGGTTAGTTAGGTGGGTTTGTGTTAGTGGAGAGTGTGGAAACTGTGAGAGGAGAAGAGGCGATGTGGACAGAGAGTTTGTGATGAGTCCTCTGGGGATAGAGTGCATCGGGGTAGAACTAGGAAGATGGAGGGGGAGACGTATGCTCGTGGTAGCCATGGCCATGATGAGAAGTGGAAAGTAGAGGCAACGATCTCGCGCTCGTTTCTCTATCCCTCTATCGGATAAGAGAGGGTCGGTCCCACAGTTCAGTTAGGACTGGTCGTACGACCAAATTGACCTTTACAACTGGTTTGTAAACTACTGATTATTGATTATACATCTATAATTTGCAGATTTTTGTAACTTATTTGAAAGTAACAATGGGAAAAAAAATAATTTACTCATCGTCTGATATCTAATTTTAGGTAATTATGAGGTTATCTGATGGTCACAAAAAAAAGGTATATAAAGTTATTTTCTGTGTCTGGATTGTAAGACTTTTATTTCTCTAATATAAAACTGGCAGTGTGCTACACTTCTTCAAAAAAAAAAAAAATCTAATGTCTTATTCATATTCTGATTGTGCTACAAATTCAAATATGACGAGTTTTCTTCCAAAAAAATATACAAGTACAAATAATTCCCTCCTGTAACTGCTAAACAGGACACGGAATAGCCTATTATTTTAGTAAAATATTATTCTTCTTTTTTTTTAAATGATTTTTGTGAATTCATTTTTCTACCATGATCGACTCTACTCCAGCAATAAAAAGAAATGATGCCCCAAGAACGAAGTAGATTTGATATAAAAAAAAAAAAAAACACGAAGTAGGATAGAAATATTTGGTTTCGCTTATTGTGCCACCTCATTTCATTTGCTGCACGCAACACTTGTTAGCGAGTCATATGGAAGAGGAAACAGAACTTCATATCTGTCTCTTTTGTTTAGTTGAAAGCAAATAGCCAAATTATGTGCGAACTCAAGTCCCTTGTACAAAACTTGAGAACTAAACTAACAGTACAAATGAAATTTGATACACTTTAAGCTCAACACGCGACAAAAATAGAACTTCCAAAAAAGAGCCATGAGTTTGTGGACTACTCCAGTTTTGCTCTTAACACGCATGATGCTATAAATAGAGTTTTATATCACTAAGCATGGTGCGCCAAACACCAGGTTAACATAAGTAACAAAAATTTCCAACAAAAGCCTAATCCTCCAACTCTATGATTTTCACAACAGAAGAATCACCAACTTTTTGGCAGACAACAACACGGTCATGTGATTTGATAATGCCTGAGGCCTTCCCGTGGTCCAAAGCCACCTTCAAAACAGATTCATTTGTTGCACTGGTAGCCTCAGCCTGGCAAAGGATGTCAGAAATACAATTCCGTTAGATCAACACAATCACAAATATTCCATTGCTTCATAAGATGCTAGTGACACAACAAAAACATAACAACACTTACCGGGTGGCGAGGATCGGCCAGCATTGGGAAGAGACCCCTAACAATGAGCGACTGCCTTGCCTGCATTTTGTGTAGTTCTCAGTACCATGTTTACAATTGCACATACTTTCTTTTCAGAGATTCAGAAAATATCATTCATATGGGGAGCTTTCAGGTTTCACATTTCATCAAGGATACTGAGAAATATTCTTATCCTTGATTTGTGAAACAACTAAGTCTGACAAACATTTATAAGTAAAAACAAACTAATATCTAAAAACAAGTATGGCGACATACCTCAAAAGCACCAGTAAAACTCCAGCGAAGCTGGTTTGTCTTGAGACGAGGAATGACAACAGACAGAACTGGCATGGTTGGCCTGTACTTTGCAATCAACCTATGCAAATAACAACACAAATAGTAAGTATCATTATGCTACAGATATCATCCTTTTTAGAAATAGTTAAAACATAGTTTCTATTGCATACCTCGCAGCTCTACCAGAGGATGTGAAGCAGATAATGATGGAAGCCTTGACTTTAATAGCAGCACGCACCTACACAAGCACCACATATGCATAATAAGGTATTGATAACAAAAAATTATTTATATATTGCAAAGTTAAAAATCTGATAGTCAAAAAAGGACATCCTTAGGCAAATTGTAGATACTTTACTGAATATGCAATATGTTAATATATAAAAAATTTATAGGTTACCGCAGAAGAAGCAATAGACTCCAAGTGAGACATTGGCTCCCCAACCAATTTTACAGTTCTTTTAAAATATATATCTTGGTTGAAAACCTTCTCAGCCTGCATAAAGGAAGTCATATCACTCAATGAGTAAAAAACATAATTAGCAGACATAAATAAATAAATAAAACATATACTTAGGATTACTATGCCAAAACAGAAAGAAAACCCACCTCAGCACAAATTTTTCCCACAGTGGAGATTGTCTCAACAGGGTATAATCCTCTAAGTGTCTCCGCACCCAGAAGAATTGCATCACTCCCTGCACAACAAATTATAATTGTACTTCAAAAATTAGAAGACGAATTATTGCTCAGAAAACTTTGTAAAGAAAAAAACAGGGAGAAATAACTACCATCAAGGACAGCATTTGCAACATCAGTCGCCTCAGCACGGGTAGGACGTAGGTTGTCGGTCATACTGTCCACGACACGGGTAACCACTGCTGGTTTTCCAGCCATGTTACACTTAAATAGAGCAGCTTTTTGAAACAAAAACACCTGAATTCATTCATTTATGCAGAATATTTTTTAGTGTGCATTTCCCTCAAGTATGAGCATTATTTTGCCTATCTGATTAAATACTCTAAAAAAATATACAAATTACAAAGTAAATGCTTAACCTTCTCAGGAGGAAGGTCAATTCCGAGGTTACCACGTGAAAGAATTATTCCATCTGCTGCACTCAGAATCTCATCAAAGTGGGTCAATCCCTGCAAAAATGGTCAAAGTTTCTAATCAGTTTAGATAACATAAGGAAAACTAAGATACGTATATGAATCTTCTTGAAAACTACCTCAATGTTTTCAATTTTTGCGAAGATCTGGGTCTGTTGGAGATCACCAAACTTAGATAGGAACTCCCTGGCCTGAAGCATGGTAAATAGTATCAGTATATTAGCACACTTGTAGAAAATGGCAGGATAAACAGTGCTTAACCATTATTAACTGAGCAAACACTCATAAATCCAAAAAGAAAGAGTAAAAAAAATTACTCATTAGATTTCTTAATGGAAAATGATTGACAAAGAATCTAACCTCTTTAACATCCTCAGCATGCCTTGTATAAGACAGAGAAAGGAAGTCAATTTTATTAACAGCACCCCATTTGCTAATAACCTCCTTGTCACTATCAGAAAGAGTAGGAAGATCGATGTGAACTTGAGATACATGCAGAGTAAACAGAGAACCAGCAAGAGTAGCTGAATTCTTTATTACACACACCACGTCATCTCCCTTCAACTCAGATACCTGAAAATACCACAATTAATATACCAAATAACAAAACGTAAGGAAATAGCAAATGTTAGTATTGTATTGCAATTTGCAGCAAGTACCTCTAACCAAACGGAGGTTGTTTCACTGCCAGTGAACAAGTATTGCCCCATAAAGATTGTGTCTCCTGGTTTCACAGCCTACAAAAAGGCACAAAAAAGCTTAAAACCTTATTTTGCACTAATAATTACAAAACCTGAGAGATTCAGTATACTATCTATATAATAAGATGAGGAGATTGCTTGCCTTGGCTAGTCCATTAAAATTAATTGGCAGGAGCTGAGATGTTGCTTCTTGGCCCTGATCAGGGGTCAAGACAACAGATGCATTTTCCTCGAGTGAGATTGTGGTTTCATTTTTATTCACCACCTGTAGCTCGGCACCCACTGTATCCAACATGACCTGTTATTATTCATAAAGGACTAATTATCAGTATATGAAAAACTTCCTTAATAAAAAAAACTTAAAATACCAATTAGTAGAAAATATACTTACAGCACAAAGCTTCTTTGTGCTCTTAATAGCAGTCTTAAGGTTTTCCAAGGTTTCCTGATGAAACTCCAAGTCTCCCCATGAAAAATCGAACCTAGCCACTGAAAATTCAACCAAAAATATTAGCATCCACTCAACTATAATAAGCCTAGAAAATTAAGTACTAAAACCCAATTACATAATAAGTTAATAACAAAAAAATTGGAGAAAAAAATTTAAAAAAAAAATACCTGACATCCCAGACTTGAGGCAGGAAGAGATGACTTCAACAGAGCGCGACTTGGGACCCAGAGTTCCCACTATCTTCGTCATAGCAGGGAAGAAGCTCTGAAAAATTGTTAAACAAATTACAACATCAAATTAACAAAACCCAACTTGCTTTACTCAAATATCAATCAACTCAAGCTCCGATCTACAACTAGATCGGTTCTCTATGGCTGATACCAATTTGATTTGAGAGAAAAAGGTTGCTTACAGGCTTCGAGGGTTCGAGGATGGATGCCATCCTAATGGGTTCTTCGAGCAAGAGGTTTGTGGAATGCATTTTCGAAGTTTGTAGAGGAAACAATCGATTAGGGTTGAAGAGAGATTGGAGAAGAAGAAGATCTGCTAGTTTTAAGAAGAGAAAAGGGAAAAGTATAACAGTGCGAAAAATTTAGGCTGGAGAGAATATAAAAGAGTTGTGATATAAATTTCGGACCAGCTGGTGCGCTTTCCTTCCCTTTTATCTTGCCTTCCTTTTTCTTTGTTATTAATTAATTATTTAATTATTGAAATATTTTATTCGTGTTTTATTTGATTTGTTAACCTTCTTATAGTCTTGAATAGTCAATTGCCGATTTTGTCGGAATAAGCAATTTCTTATCATTCCTTAATAGAATGTTCCTTTCATGAGTGTTATTATGAATTTATGATATTTATTATTGAGAGGATTTCGATGTCGTATCAATATTATTTTATTTTAAAAAAGAAAAGAAATGAAGACTTTCTTATTTAAAATGTGAAGTTTATGTATCACATAATAGAAGTTTGGAAGTGAATAAAAAGAATAATCAAACATATAGAAGCCGAGATTGAATGACCTTTTTTTTAAAAAAAAAAAAAAATCATTTTTATTAAGTAAGTATAAGTATGCTATATTTTTTAAACACCGACACATTTTCAAAAGCATGTTTGTATTGCCTTCTATATTCAAATAGGTGACAGAATTTATTAGCGATTTTATTATTCAAAAAAAGAAAAATTCAAAAGCAATAAATAATACAAAATGGGAAGGCAAATGGCCTTCGAAGACTTCAAGAGACGAAGGCGACGTATATTAATTATAAAATATTTTCCCTTCTTTTTGTTGCAGGAAAGTGAATCTAAAAAATTGGCACCAATAATAAACGAAGAAAAAGTGTCCATAATTGTAGTACAGTGCACCATTAAATCGGACTTCTCCTCCAAGAAAAATTCTGAAACAAAAAGGCACATTTAGGTCCGGTATATTCCGTACTTTAATCACGCCATTAGATTATTTAATTCATGGTCAAATCTGGTCCTGACGCCGCTTGTTCTTAGAAATTTTGTGGTATCTTTCATGAGTGATTTCTCGTAGCAAGTCAGTCACAAAGATAATCTACTGACTCGCTACACGATAAAACTAATGATCAATGCACAGAAAATAAAATAAACTCGTGGAAACACGAGGCTCGCACCAAACCGAAGTCGCCAAACGGAGGGCGCTTCCTGAATTCGGACAAAAACATGGGGGACCAGACAAGACCGTTCGATCGCCAGAATTCCGTACTTCTGAACGGTCCAGATCGTTCAATCTCGGTCCGATCTTCTAGAATGTGACCGCCTAGACGCCTACCTCTTGTTCGTCTCTTCTCCAATTTCTCGCAATTTGACCTGTTCAATATCTGGGGGGAATGAGTAAATGATTTAAATCGAAATGGATGTATCATGTATTCATAATCTGGCACAAACTATCTCGGCTTTGATTAAAATGATTTTTAGGCAATATTTTATTTCATTATATTTTGAGTATAATTGATTTCTCGAAATTTCGTCCGTTCTAATGATATAAAAATTCTCATCAAATAAAATGAAATTTTTTTATTTTGATCAAAAAACTTTTAATGAAATTATTTTTTTTTGTAAAAAATAATAATTTTACTCAAGACCGAAGTCATGATTTTTTTTTTTACAGAGAAGAGCCGAATGCTGAGGTCATAGCCTCGTCAGTGGAATCTTACATTTGACTCTCGTTATTTAATTTAGTATTTATGAAAAAAAAAAAAATAGGAATATGATGCACAAGTTCGCATTCGTTTTCATTTGCTTGATTCAGGACGGCGATATTTTTATAAGATGACGGTCAACTATTTAATTCTTTCGAAGCAAAAACGAGGGTCAAAGATCTTTCTATATTGAAATTTAAAAATTAGCCAGAGGCTAATTACAAAAAAAAAGTTGAAAACCAACTTAATTCTAAACGAACATTATTTTAGTATTGCTCGATATCATATGTATATTTAAAAGAGATGTCAAGTAATATGTGTGTGGGACTCGCTCTCATTATTTCAAAGTTTATGATGTTCAAAAAGAACATTACGTCAAATCGGAGTCGCATTGGAATTATGTGTTGAGTAGAGGCGAGGCGCTATGCTCAAAACTTGCTCTTTATTATTATCACTCAAACTATCGTTACAACCTCTACTACTCAAATATTATACCTCCAAGATTACAACACTACTACTCGATATATTCCTACACCTCCTAACTACTACACACTAGCACTATATTCTTCTTATAAGTGGAATTGGTTTGCTTGCTTGAACTTGATATTGGATTGCCTTGGCTTGGATGGCAAATGAATGCCATGACCCCCTATTTATACTACTTACATGGATATCTCTAGATTATTGGATAATCTCTAGAAATATCTACCAAAAGATTCTAGAGATATCCTAGAAATTTCTCAACAAATATCTTTAATCATGATATTTCTTCTAATCTCTAGAATATTCTAACTATCAAGAATATTTGGGCTTTGGGCCAATGTTGATATTTAACACTCCCCCTCAACATTGAGCCCATTGACTTCCGCTCTTCTGATGACTCCAAGTTGTTCACGCATCTCTTCGAACTTCTTCGCATTGAGAGCCTTCGTGAAGATGTCAGCAACTTGGTCTTCAGTCGGTGTTAACTCCATGTGAATTTCACCTTGTAGGACCTTCTCTCTTATAAAATGGTATTGTACTTCAATGTGCTTGGTCCTGGCATGAAACACCGGATTTTCTGCTAAGCATACTGCTGACCTGTTATCACAGTGAAGAGTTACTTGATCAACTGATTGGCGAAGATCCTTTAGTAATCTCACCAGCCACGTGCTTTTTTGTGCTGCCATAGCTGCCGCCCTGTACTCTGCTTCTGTCGTGGAAAGGGATACGGTAGGTTGCCTTTTGCTACACCAAGACACAGCTCCAGATCCTAAGTTAAAAACGTACCCAGTTGTTGATCGCCTTGTGTCACAGTCTCCAGCATAGTCGGCATCGCAATAACCCGTTACTTGACATTCTCCTCTACGATATAAGATGCCATAGTCTAAAGTACCTTTCACATATCGTAGTATCCTCTTGACTGCTTCTAGATGTGGCTTCTTGGGGTTTTGCATGTGACGACTTGCTACTCCGACTGCATAGGCTATGTCTGGTCGAGTAAGCGTCAAATAGATAAGGCTACCAACCAATTGACGGTACATTCTAGCATCTTCTAGGTCCTTCCCTTCTCCGGCACGAAGCTTGAGGTTTGGCTCCATTGGTGTAGATAGTGGCTTGCACCCTGACATTCCGAATGTCTCTAGAAGATCCTTTGCATACTTGTGTTGACAAAGGAACATACCTTCTTTTGTCTTCTCGACTTCGAGCCCTAAAAAGTGCTTGAGTTCTCCAAGCTCCTTCATCTGAAACCGGACTGATAAGTTCTCCTTTGTTCGTCGAATTTCTTCTATAAAGTCTCCGGTTAAGATGAGATCATCTACGTACACCAAGACTATAGCAAGCTTGCCTCCGACTTCCTTGGTGAATAGGCTCGAATCTGATGTTGCCACCGTGTAGCCACTTTGTATGAGGAACTCGGCAATATTCCCGTACCATGCTCTTGGAGCCTGCTTGAGACCGTATAATGCCTTCTTGAGCTTGCATACATACTCTGGATGTGCCTTGCTCTCGAACCCTTGTGGTTGGTTCATGTAAATGGCTCGATCAAGCTCACCGTGTAGGAAGGCATTCTTCACGTCCATCTGCCAAAGCTTCCATCCTTTGCTTGCAGCTAAGGCTAGTAGAACACGTACCGTTGTTAACTTTGCTACTGGACTAAACGTCTCATCGTAGTCTAGTCCATACTGCTGCGAGAATCCTCGTGCGACTAGTCGTGCCTTGTATCTCTCTATTGATCCGTCTGCTCGGGTCTTCACCTTGTATACCCATTTGCACGAGATTGGCTTCACTCCTTTAGGCTTAGGCACCAACTCCCATGTTTGATTTTGCCTCAAAGCCATCATCTCCTCCTCCATAGCTTTCCGCCATTTGTCATTCTTAGCCGCTTCTTCATAGGACGTTGGCTCGACATCCTCAGTAACCGCGGCATTCGCGTACTTCGGATTTGGACGTCTTTGTCGAGACGATCTCCGAAGTGGTGGAGGCATTTCTTCAATTTCTTCTGGCGGCTGCGGAGTCACATCTTCTACTTCTTCATGCACTCCAGTCTGCCATGGACCCTTGGACTTTGAAGGAGTTAAGCTCTTATCGCCGTCATCTTGCACCTCATGATCATCTCGTGCTATGTCTCTTGCCATCTCTTCAATCTCCGCCTCCATGTCTTTCACTTCAGACGGAATCATGTCTTTAGATGGCCACCATGACGAGGCTTCGTCAAACACTACATTTCTTGATGTGTAGATGCGTCCGTTTGTAGGATCACAGCACCTCCAGCCCTTTCTTCCATCGTCGTAGCCGACGAAGATGCATCGTACCGCCTTCTTGTCGAACTTAGTTCGAAGATGATCAGGCATGAACACATAGCACACACAACCAAAAACTTTAAAATGACTTACTGTGGGTTTGATCTTCCAAAGCTTCTGGAATGGTGACATAAAACCCATCTTCTCTTGAGGTAGACGGTTGATGATATGTGCTGCCGTCTTCATGCATTCGGCCCAAAATCTCCATGGCACATTCTTGGCGTGGATCATGCTTCGACATGTTTCAGCAATGTGACGATTCTTTCTTTCTGCCACGCCATTTTGTTGTGGGGTGTTGGGACAGGTTAACTGTCGTCGGATCTTGTGCTTCTTTAGGTAGGTGTCAAACTCGTGCGATACATATTCTCTTCCGTTATCAGTGCGAAGACACCGTACCTTTTTGTTGAGCTCACTTTCCACCTTCTCTTTGAACTCCTTGAATTTGAAAAGTGTCTCAGATTTTTCTTTCATAAAGTACACCCACACGTACCTTGAGAAGTCGTCGATAAAAGTCACCATGTACTTTGAGCCGCTTATAGATGTTTGCTTGATCGGCCCAAAGACATCTGAGTGAACTAGCTCCAAGGGCTCCTTAGCTCTATATTTCGATTTTTGGTAAGGAAGTTGATGTGCCTTACCAAATTGACACCCTGCACATACTATGTCAGTGTGTACTTCCACGTCTGATAGGCCCTTGACCATTGACTTCTCGACCATAAGCTTCAACTTGTGATAGCTCACATGCCCCAGTCGTGCGTGCCAGAGATCAGATGTCTCGTTCTTCCGAGTCTTGTCTACATAGGCCGACTCCGCCGACATCACGTATATCGACTCCATTCTTCGGCCCTCCATGATTGGTGTGCCTGATGTCTTTATGTTGCGGTACACTCTAACATCTTGTGGTCCGAACAACACATAGTTGCCTTGTGCCGTCAGTTGTGAAACCGACAGAAGATTCTTCTTCATGCCGGGAACGTGGTAGACTCGTTGCAACTCTATCTGCTCGGGGTTGAAGCGAGAAGGGATTGTTGTCTTACCGATGTAGGCAATCGGCAACTTGGAGTTGTTGGCGGTCACAATCACCTGCCTTCCATTATACTTCTCCAAGTCTTCAAGCTTCTTGATATCGCCGGTCATGTGGTTTGAGCAACCAGAGTCGACAATCCAGTCACTCTCGTAGTTGATTCGCTCTGACTTGGTCACCGCAGTCAGTGCGACCTCCGGCTTCTCTTCTTGCTCCTCCTTCGCTTCAATAGTCGCAACTGCACAGGCAGCTTCGACGTCCCAATCATCTTCACTGCTGCTTTCATGACTCTTGTCATGTCGGCCGTCTTTTGACGTTGCCACGTTCCCCTGAACCTTCTTCTTGGACCGGCATTCTCGAGCATAATGTCCTCTCTTGCCACAATTGTAGCATCTATCGTCTTGATCATCGGACTGGCGGCTGTTGCTTCTTTGATTGCGAGCTCCCCCTGAAGAGTTACCCTTCTCCTTCGGCCTTCCTCGTTGGTTTGGCCTATGATTGGGTCTGCCTTTTGACTCCTTGTCTAATCGACTCTTCCGGCGGCTACTGAATAGCGCCTCTTCTTCTTGCTGTAGCGAGACTCCGGCTATTTGCCTCGCTAGAGCCTCCTGGTTCGCGAGTAGATTCTCAAGCTCCAATAAGGTTGGCTGAGTTGGCCATCCTCGGATTGCCGCTATGAAGCCGCTATACTCTGGCTTAAGACCGTGGATGATGATCCTCCGCATGCGCTGCTCGCTGATCTTTTCTTCAGGGTCAAGTTGTGCAATCTCGTTGCATAACGACTTCACTTTCGTGAAGTATTGGTTGATCGTCATGCTCCCTTGTGAGATTGTCATGAGCTCGCTTTCGAGTAGTTGGAGGCGGGCATCATTCTTCTTGGAGAACAACGTTGCCAGAGTGTCCCATGCGACCTTAGGTGTGGCCGCATCTCGTATGTACACAAGCAACTCTTCTTCTATGGTCGTCTTGAGTACATACATGGCCTTCCCGGCCTTGATTTTCCATTTCCGTAGAGCCTCGGTTTCTTCGATTTCTCTACGGATGGAGTTCTTCTTCCGGTCGGGGTTGGAGTTTGGTTTGGGTCTGGATCATCTATTGTTACCGTGGTCTCTACTACCTCCGGCGGAGTTGTCTCAGATCCGCCGACCACCTCCCATAGGTCTTGACCTTGTAGGTAAGACTCTATGCAGGTTCTCCAATTTGTATAATTGGTGTTATTTAATTTCTTAAGACCACTAGTCGTACCTGCGAAATCCATGGCTTCGGCTAGGTTGACGACGTCTAGCAAGCCTCTTCTAGGAATCGCAACTCCTGACACTATGCGTGACCTTCGCAAGAAATCCGACCGTCCGCTCCGACAGCACTGGCTCGAACCTGGCGCTCTGATACCAGATTGTTGAGTAGAGGCGAGGCGCTATGCTCAAAACTTGCTCTTTATTATTATCACTCAAACTATCGTTACAACCTCTACTACTCAAATATTATACCTCCAAGATTACAACACTACTACTCGATATATTCCTACACCTCCTAACTACTACACACTAGCACTATATTCTTCTTATAAGTGGAATTGGTTTGCTTGCTTGAACTTGATATTGGATTGCCTTGGCTTGGATGGCAAATGAATGCCATGACCCCCTATTTATACTACTTACATGGATATCTCTAGATTATTGGATAATCTCTAGAAATATCTACCAAAAGATTCTAGAGATATCCTAGAAATTTCTCAACAAATATCTTTAATCATGATATTTCTTCTAATCTCTAGAATATTCTAACTATCAAGAATATTTGGGCTTTGGGCCAATGTTGATATTTAACATTATGGTAATTTTTCCTAATTTTCCTCTTAATAAGGGTTGCATTGAATTTCATTTAAAAAGAAACTAGATTCGTAAGTTGGGGCTTCGCCCCAACTTGTATTGGAAGAGGTGGATGAAAGTTGCGAATGGATCATAAATGGAAGTTGTATTTAGAATTATTCTTTGGTGGTTTATAGATTGGAATATTTTATGTGGAAAGGAAAAAACGGGAGAGGAAGAATATATGAATGGATGAAAATAATTTATTTTGGAGGCCCAGGTAAATTTAGTGTTATAGTGGGCCTTGGAATGTTGGGCATCAATTCGAATTGAATGGGCGAAAAGGAAAAAAACAACACAATTGTAAATTAAGTTGAAGTATTGTACGTGAAATATATAGTTGTAAATGGTTTGGTGAGCTGTAGGTCATAAAATGGAAATATCTGATGCTTATTTAGGTAATTTAGTTGTTAGAATTACTATTTGGGTGGTTTTTTTATTGGGTACGTTTAGATTGGGCTATTTGTGATTAATATTTGGGCCGGTTTTAACATGGTTTAATAGTTTTTGGTTGGGTGGATTTGTTGGTTGTAATATTTTTTTGTATTTAGTCAGTGTGGTGTGGTCAATAGGTGTTTAGATTGAAGAATATCATATTTACAGTTGTTAGTAAAATAGAAATCAGTGGAATAAGAGAGAATATTAATTGGCGTGCTTAATTCAGGTATGGTTAGGTCACAGAGTGTATATCATTAGGATGGTATGGCATATGTAAAGAGGGAGAGAAAAAGAACTCTAAATTTATGCAAAACAAAATTGATTACAAAAGGAAATATAGGTTTGAGACGAACTGCGTTTGTGAGGTTTTATTTATGGAAATTCTTAATCAATTGATGAACGACTTTTGAAAGGGAAAGGTCACAATAAATTGAACTATTACATAAAATTGACAAAGGGTCGATGTGTAAATTTGTAGCTATCCCGTGTTGGACTTTTCCTTATAAAGGAGGAAACTACATTAATCCTATTGAATTTGCTTATGTTTTTGCAATATTTGACTCTTTTTATTAAAAAAGAACAATATATATAAGATTATGATTTACAATTAAAAATAATAAAATTCTAGAATTACCTACACTTAAACGGAATAAATGGTTGGTTTTTTTTGAAGATTTTTTTTCCTTTCTTCCTCTTATATTAGAAGAGATTAGTTAAGTTTGTAAGGAATAAAATTTTGATGTATAATAGTTAAATAAAAATTTTATTTTCTGTGCAAATCTTTTAGGGAGGTGTTATCTTGCAATGAACTCAGAAGTTTGGAGTTATTTTTGGTTCGTCTGGAAGCATCGGAAGTTATATTTGCCCTATATTCTATTTACGAGCAATTATATGTAGGAATTTTGTAATTTTGGCTGATTTATTTTTCAAATTGTGCATACTTTTTATTTATGCCTCTTCTTCTCTCTCTGTCACGTATGTTAATTGTATTAGTACATGGCAGATTTGGACTGTGTTGTTGAAGAAGATATGTGGTTACTTTGATACATGAAGAAAGTTATCGCTATTACAACTAAAATATTATATTGGGCAGTAACAAAGAAAGTATATGTTCAGCATTAAGAATGAATAAATTTATTTTTTTTAGTCGGTCAACAGCGCCACAAGTGCAGCAACTTTGAAATGAATATTGTGTATGGTCGGTTGTTATGGGCTTATGGCCAATCTAGAAAAGGACTGACGGAACTAAAAGCTATAATTGCCAGCTATACCATTTTCTAACTTGTCATCATGACATGAATCGTCTTTTGTTCTTCTTGCATTTTATAGGCCAGAGTATCTGAAATTTACTCGTCTTTACTTCCTTGGACTTGCTACCTTTTGTGATGTCCATTGCATTCTTCACCTTTGCCCTGACACCTTTTGTGCCGTCCATTTCAGAATTGCCATGCATTTTACCTCAATATAGACAAAGTGCAAAAATTCTAATATGGTATTATTTATTGTTGAATATATCATATAAAATGCATTTTACGGTTTTACCTCAATATAGACAAAGTGGACAATTCTAATATGGAAATATTTATTGCTGAATATATCATATAAAGAATAAAGAAAGGGAAGAAATATCATGCCACCGAAGAAAATGGTAAGGATTTGTCCACTTGTAAATTTGAGTATAAAAAGTTATAGGGATAATCCAACCGTCTCTCTGCTCAGGAAGTAATAATTCATAGGCTTTTACACTATGGGATCAGTATATTTCATATATGTTTATTAACTGAATTTCATTTTTTAATTAAAATTCAAATTGTAGAAACATCTACTGGTGCTACTGTATGTTTCTCATTTTTCACAATAATTTTTTCCGGCTATTCTAGTTAATTTACATCCTTACATGTAAATTAACAACACCTTTGTAAGCATATGCAAATTTGTTGATAGGTCTTGGATTAATTGAGGTATGATACAATTATTAGTTAATTGGCGTTATTATTATATCTCTGAATATATGTTAATTTTGTTATATTATTGTGCAAATATATTGTCTTGTTGATTAATTGAGGTATGATACATTTATTATGGTAATATATATAAGAGGACATATATACATGTCACCGCCATTTTTTTCTTCTACAGTTGCATATATTTGTCATGTATCTAACAATAGATATTTCAAACTGCCAAAAAAAAAAAAAAAGATATTTCCATACCAGAGGAGTCCACCTGTTTATATCCAGGTAAAACACATGGCTTCTATGACGAATGGGATGGACGGCACAAAAGTGGCAGCTCCAAAGAAGTAAAGACAGAAGTAAATCCCGAATATCGAGGCCTATTCAAGTAACTCAATTTCAGATAATTTGTTGTAAAACTTTGCACAATTTTGTGATCGTCTCCATGAAGGAATATTGAATTTCTGTTAATGTATGGTTGCTTTTGCAGATTAATGCATTTCTGATTAATTGCATGCCATGTTTTTCTCGTATCACAACATTAAATATTCCCTATTGTAGTGTGGTTATTTTTATTCATTTCAAATGGACAAGTTCTCTTCTTATATATTTGTATTTTTAATGTAGAAATCTATATTATTCCTTACATAAACATATAAGCTGCTGAAAATAAAAGGAATATCCATGTATATATGACTTATTATTTTAGTTCAGCTAATATATATATGATATCTCAAAATACATAGTACTAATTTAACTGCATACTACATATATATGCCTAGCTAGAGAGAAAAGATAGGCGTAAAAAGAAATTAATCTATCACTAAGTCGATAAATTTGCAAATTCTGAAAAAAAAAAATATTTTGTTGAAATATAATGTTAAGCCGTGAGGAGCAATATAATCTCTACTGAGCCATATCTTTCATCAATCAGTCTTAATGCATGAAGAAAAGATTTTTTGGGTCAATACCCTCATAATAAATATAGCAACCTTGCAATGAAGTTTACTGTGTCATGGTCAAACCTAGCTAGAAGAAGAATGTGGCATGAAAGTAGCAAAGGTTACAACATCATCTTATTACATAACCAAATGAAATTGAAAATCAAAGCAACAAAGTGAAGTTCGGCACTGGTACCAGAGATAGATATTATATTTTTTGGAAATTCATAGTCATTTTTATTCTTTAATCTATATCATTATTCTAAATATTATGAAATTATTTTTTTAGACAGCTGCTGCATAAGAGAGATGACGTTGTATAGCAATATAATATTTTTTTTAACAGCAGCATTTTTATTAATTCAATTTTGGCATTTATTGAGCGATCGATAATCGTGATTAATACGTAGAAAGGAAAAGATAAAAGTAACTGACCAATTGGTGCAGTTAATTAAATAGAAAGGCAAAATACATCGTTGAAATTCTTATTCATTGTGTGGGCAAATTCTTATAATGTTAATCAGTTGATATATATATATATATATATATATATATATATAGTGATTGACTATATTCAATGGTGTTTGATCACTTAAAAAAAAAACACTCTAAATCATAAAAAAATGATTTTTCATCATTTAGAGATTAGGAATAATATTTTTTTAATCCAAATAACTAATTCTAATTTTTTTTCTTGGATATTAATGAGAAAACAATTACCTAGGATGCTAAATTTAATTTGAATGTTGGACCACTTAAAATAGCACTCTCGATCATAAAAAGTCTTACTCTTGATCGTTTAGAAATAATTTTTTTACTCCATATAACTAATCCTAATTTTTTTTCTTAGACAATTCAAAGACACCCTTATATATTAGTTTTTTTAAGATAATACAACCCTTATATATTAGTTCTTTATTTCATTCATTCATATTTAATATTCTATGTTGTCTTCTGACAATATATTTTAATCATAATTTGTACCTAAGTCACTCAAAGTGAAATGGTCATGTAAATTTTAAAATAAATTCTTATAAATTTATTTGATTCTTATGTCAGATCAGAGTTGATTCGTAGTCTTTTTTTTTTTTGAAATAAGTAGAGCGTATGCTCTACCAATCTCCATTTCTAAAAAGCAACAAAGGTTACAACATCATCTCATAAGAGAACCAACTAAAATAGGAAATCAAAGCTGCACTTATGATACTTTGATATAGATTGGCACGGTCTAGACAGTCTGGACATAGATTGGCTAGTAAAAACGGTGTGATAGCAGAAATTTGATTCGAGTACTACTGCACTTATGATACTTTGACTAGTACAGTTGATCTAACTCAAAATATTAGAATGGCATGGATGACCTTCTCTATTACGACACCATCTGATGCAAAGATTTGACACTGTGCGTTTTTTTTATTAACTACTTTGTAAAAAATTTTCGGGATAAAATAAGAAGTCAAAAAGTGCTGATCTGAAGCATATAATTCAATGATTAAATTTATAATAGATTAACTACTTTGTAAAATAATATGTCAAAAAGTGTTGATTTGAAGCATATAATTCAATGATTAAATTTAGAATAGATTTTTTGTTTAAGAACGAACACAACTTTAAAATTGGTAGCAGATAATTTTATGTTGTATTTGGGACCCATAATATGGATTAATTTAAGGTAAACAAATATGTTTTGATTTGTTAGTCGTGAGTAAACCCATGCTATGATTAGGATCTCGGTCTCTGATTTTGTTTCCAAATAAGAAATTAAAATGTAAATTATATATTTATTGTTGTGCTTAAATAGCAAAGAAATCGTAAATAGAATTAGAAAGCTATAAATTTGATTAGAATGATTCTAATTTTTAATAACTAATTAATTGAGCTTAAAATTGGAAGTTACAACTTGGAAATATGGATGAGCCTCATTCCAAATATAAGGCAAAACATTATGGCACCGCACGAAAAGCTACAGCATGGGATATTAGACTTAGTAGTTAGTAGTTGTCATTTTGTAAATTTGACTAAAAAGTTTTATAGAGAAAATTCAATCGCCTCTTTGCTCAAGGAAGTAATAATTGATAGGCTTTCAGACTATTGATCAATAGAGTTCATATAAGTTGATTAATTAAATATTTTGATTTTCTAATCAAAATTCAGATTGTAGGAACATCTACCAATGCAGGTGCATGTTTCTCATTTTCATAATATTTTTTCAGCTATCCTAGTTTACATCCTTATAAATAAATGGGCATGTTCTTTGTTAGCATGTGAGAATTTGTTGATATATTTGTACATTTTATTCTACTATCTATGAATATATTAGTAATTTAGTTATAATATTGTGGAAATAAATCTGTAGTAACTAATGGAGATATGATACATTAAATGAAATATAAGAGCCCATACATATAAATGAGCGGCATTTATTTATTTGTACAGCTGCATATTTGCTCATGCATTTAACAAAGAGATTTTTTAGATCAGAATTATCCACTTGTTCATATCCAAGCATAACACATAGCATCTTTGGAGGATGCAATAGACGGTGCAGAAGGCAGCGGCTCCAAAGAAGTAAAGATAAAAATAAATCCCAGATATTAAGGCCTCTATTCTAATATATGCAAGAAGAACAATGCACACAATTTATAGTTCTGCACTGACCATGACACAGTGTTCTTCTAGCTAGATTGGCTGTGACAACCCTGACACAAAACTAATACGAATGCTGCTATACTTATGAGGATATTAACCAAAAAAATATTATATGTATGAGGACTGATTGATGCAAAGATATGGCGCAATGGAGAATATGTAACAAATTGAAGTAATTTATATAAAAAATTAAGTATCCCTTATTAGCTAAGCACTGATAATGGTAGGCACTATAATTCTAAACAATTTCCAATCTCTTTTTTGCTGTTTATATTTGATACATTGATAAATATTTATTTTCAAATTTTATCTGTTGTTTATTAAAATTATTTCTTTATTATTAAATTTTATAGTGTTGACTAATTTTCAATTTTATACAAATAGTCAAAAGGTTGAGTACATTTTATAGGATTTTTTTTGGGCTACGCGGTGAAAGGAAATTCAGCAGAATTAAATTCACATTGCATTTGAACTATTAATTAATAATTGTTAATTGAAATAAATTAATGTTGAGCATTCATGCGCAATGTTTTTTTTGCTAATTTTTTATTATTTAAAAAATAAATAAAAGATTTAAAGGTTTTTAGAAAATGTATAAAGCTAAATTGCTGTTTTGTTTTTTCTTTATATTGCTACTATGAAATGTTGTTCACAATCTGTGAAATAAATTTTGTGTGGAATTATTTCGTGTCATTTATTTTATTGTGTGAAATTTGAGGTCGTTTGTAAAGAAATATAACATAGATATTTGAATGGATTATTGTATAACATATGACGGTAAAGATGTTAATTTGTAAATTTTTTCTGAGATAATTTTTGTTCTATTTTTTTTTTCTAATTTGACTTCATTATTGTTTGTTCCTCATGATTTAATGTTGACATTAAGAAAATACTTTTCAAAAGTTAATTTTGCTGACACTTAGCCTGGTGATAACCCATTGTTTATTTGGTGTCAGAATTATCACACTACAAAAGTGACATGTCCAACGAATGAAAGAGACAAGTAAATTTCGGATGTGTTGCTCTTTAAAGTTCAGGGAGAACAAAGCACAATCTGTGAACAAATTTTGTGTACTGACAGTCTGACATAGCTATTTTCAGTATTTTTACCCGAATCATGTAATTGACAATTATGATTAATTTGTTTTATGCATAGGTCGGTCACAGTCTCATCTTTGATTGGTCAAAAAGATCGGCGATGGCTGAAATCCATGAAAGTGCTGCTGCACCCGCACTTAATCATCACAATGTTGACCGCAAAAGAAAAAACATTTAACTTAAATATTATTCTATCTGAAGAACAAAGACCGTAGGCCTATTTAAATTAATTTTTTTAATTCACGAACTTGCTTTATAATGATATCATGGCGATGCAAAAGATGTGGAACTCTGGAAAGTAGAAAATCGAATTGTTAAATTTTAGATATTCTTCCCGAAATATATATGTCAAAAATTTCTAATAAATGGTATTTGTCACAACATCTGCAAATTTATTGACTAATTTATATGTTCATTTATTTTTACTTTTGTACATAGAAAATGGTTCAATCAAATGCATTTGACCAGGTCCAAAATTAAATAATGCCAAATTTCAATTTTAAAAGTTCAAATGGTTGATCAAGACCATTTAATGTGTTCCATATTAAATTCTGTGCATATTAAATTTATATTTTTAAATTGTTTATACTATGTTTTGGATTTTTAAAAAAAGTTGTAATTTCAGAGTACAAATTAGATTGAAAATTTTAATAAAAAGTTGTTAAACAAAATATATTTTATTTTAAATAAAAGAAAGCATACTTATTGACACCGTAATAAATATCTTTTGTGAGTTGTGACAATACGTTTTCTTTTATATCCATCCGATATTGCTTCATCAGTTCAATCAGACAGTTCAACAATGATTTTATTTTAATTTTTAAAGAAGAGTCAATAAACTTATATGATATGATGATGATTCACATCTAGTTAGCCATATATCAAATCAGATTTAAAACGATTAATATTCAAAAAATATATATAATAATAATAAACATTTACGTTTTTGGTATAATTGTTTGCATCTTGGATTGGTGCTTTATAAGTATTAGGGATTAGGGATATATATTTGTGTGTTTTATGTATTAGTTACGTTATATTATTTATCTGATCATACTGTTCTGTTATTTAATTTAGTACTATATTAATTTGTGATACCATACAATCGTTCTACGTAAATAAGAACTTGTATGTACATGTATATCCCCACTCTTTTGTCTATTTAATCAATTGAATCAATTTACAGCTTACAACCGCACCTAAACCAATAGCTGGTCAAAATGTAATGACTATATTTTAGTAATAGAATAATTTATCCTAATAAATATTGCATCCAAAAATATAACTTGTATTCATAAAAAAAAAAAACATCATATTGAAGCATCTATTTTATTTTATCTATTGCCTAATGTGTTTTGTAATCCATTGCACAAAGTAAAAGGATAAAGATAGCATTAAAATGGCGCCAAAAAAAAAGCAACAAAGAACACAAAGAGCATACTAACTCACAGAAAAACAAATTATATATAGCAAAAAAGGAACCATATCTAACCTGGAAATAAGCACAAATTGAAATAAGCACAAAGGAATGAGAAGCAAGAAAATATAAGCAGAAACTTGCGCACAAAAAAAAAATTCCAACCTAAAAGAAACTCAAAATAGCACTACCACATCCCTCGCGTTTAATCCAACCGATGCACACTGTAAAATACAGGAACAAACAATAAATAAAGCCTAAAAGGAAAGAGACACCACCTGTGAAAGAAAGAAGTAGACAACAATGGAATTGGCAAGAAAAAAAAGAAGGAAGGGATAACATTAAATAGGGGCAGCAAAAGAAAAACACCACAAAATTGTAAGAACATCTGCATGGACAAAATCGTGTAAGGAATAACTTAAACCACACATATGAAGGACACAGACGAACTGGCACACACCCAAAATAACAATACCACCACACAAAACCCAGCCCACCCCAAAACAAACATACAAAAACTTAAAATACAGGAGTCCAAATTTGCATACACAAAGAACAACATTAATAAATAAGTTATTAATAAATAAGTTATATTGTTATATTGATCAGTTATATTTAGATATAGAAACAGTTTACTGATAATTTCAGAATAGGTTTCTTATGTCAGTATAAATAATATTGTACTGAGAGGTTACTTTTTTATTAGAAAAAGGGTAAAATGTTTACGAACATTATTTATTTTTTGAAATAAAAATAATATTGCCACTATGTAGATCGTGCTTGTAAAGTTGAAATTCTAATTTAATTTTTAGTTTCATTCCTATATTTTTGGTTATCAATTTGAATTAATTTTTAAGCGACGTTTTTTTTAACATCAGTACTTTGGTGCTAGAGTTCCTTATGTACATGTGTAGTACTGCTATATAATGTTTCTCTTGTGTTTCACACTGTTCAGTTACTAAATGTCGTCATATTTTTAATATACAAAGAACAATAAACTCATATATTAGGTGACCATGTACGTTCCAAAAATAGTAATAACATTACACAGCTCAGTCTCTTACAGCTTTGGACTGTCAACGATAGAACTTGATTTATATATACTTAATTGCAATATAGTGAAATGAACTAAAAATTTGTATGCAAAGAACGTTATAACAAAATATGACAAAAGTACATCACATTACAGCTTAATTAATTTACAAATATATATATATATAGCGAAGGAGGGTAATATCCTGTAAATTATATAAACTAATTTCTTTAACTGAGCAGCAGGAATTGTAAAAATGTAGAAGGCGCCAAAAATGATAGGGGAGGCCCATAAATTCCGTTCACAATCTTGAGAAGCAGACATTGCAGCAGACAAGTATCAGCGTCATATTAGGCACTATAAGTTCCAATCTGTTATTAAGTATTCATACGGTGCTGATACTCTGCGTTTAAAAAGAAGAAGAAATTAGATTTCCAATTAATGAGATGAAGAAGATATTGCTAGTAATAGTAAAAAATATAATTCAAATGTATTGTTAGATTTTAATAGGATAGAGCAAGTAGAATAAATAATGGAGGAAATACTTCAATATTTATATGATGGTACTAATAATGTATATATACTCAATAATGCAACGGATATAAATAAGGAAAGAATTTAGAGCATATTTGAAGTGTTAATGAAGAGAATTGATCACATGTTAATTTAATAATTGATAGAAAATAGGAGAACTTTATTTTAAATAAAGAGGGCACCTAATCTGAGCATGAAATAATAGCTGTGACCGCAGTTATTGTCTTCACACATGTATGTATTCAATTAACCTGGCAGAATAGGAACAAAATCAAATAAAAGGAAAAATAATTATAGTAATATCAATGTATCAATGACCCTGTTGTGACATATATATTTGAGCAGATATATTTATGTTAAAAACAAAATATAAAGGTAACAATTGTATATATTTCAAATAGCATACCTAAGTTGGAGAAGATTTCTCTGTAAACAATATTTTCAGTGTAGGATTCATTTTCGTTGTCTGAATTGATGATGACAACCTTCACGCCTGCTCTACTTTGTGCGCGCGAAAAAGCAACGTATAACTGACCATGAGAAAATGCTGGCCGAGGAAGATATATGCCTATCCTTGACAATGTCTGTCCTTGGCTCTTGTTTATAGTCATGGCATAACAAATTCGTATAGGGAACTGTTTTCGACGCAATGTAAATGGCAATCTAACATCACCTTTAATGAATATAATTCTTGGTATCAATGTCCATCTGCTTAACAGGATCCACAGGAAACGGTGCCATTCTATATAACCACTCAAAGAACACACATTTAACACAATATTAATAATTAAAATAACAACTAATTAAATCACAAATTTACTGACAGAGGCGCTACCCAACAATCAAATACCCAATGACCACAAAGAAAATACTACAACAACCACCAAAAAAAGGCCAACAACACTGGAAAGAAACGGGGGAAAAAAAACCCAAAAATGAAACAATTCATAAATGGAACATAGAGAACATATTTCACCTACTATCAAAATCAACCTTCAGCAGATATCACTCACGCAATCCCTACAAATGACAATAAAACAGAACAACATCAGGATTTTGACAAAATATAAAAAAACCTACACGTTTCGCACAACCCAAAACCAAGAATTTTAACATACAGATAGAGACAGAAAGATGTTTTATATAGAAAATTAATATGCGTTCTTTATGCACTGCCTTTATTGCTTCCTGATTTTGAGCCAAATAGGACTATATTTCCTAATTTGCACCGATTAAATCCGACAGAACCAACTAATGCGCACCCCACAGTAAAAGAGGAGCTACAGAAACCTAAAAGGGAAGAGAGACCACCTTTTCTTAAGGCAGCTACTGAATTGGCAAGGAAAATGGGAAGGAAGTACGCCCATAAATAGATCCAGCTAGACAACTATTGCAAGATATTCTAAGCACAATAACATACCCACAACCATGTAATGAATAACATAAAACATACATAGCAACCATATGGACCAACCGCCACATACCCAAAAACACATAATTACCAAAGAAAATCAACGCGACAAGAAAGCCAGCCCAATTTGGCCCATAATGTCAGGCTCAAACTGCCCATACACATGGAGTACCATAACTACATACAACATAGTAACTAATGTCGGCTGGACCCTATCTGTCACTGATCATATAGATTACATGCTTCCATACACCAGTACCGACTAACAATACAATAGCTGCCCCAAATTTGTGCAAACATTCAGCGCAAATCAGAGCCAACCAATCCAAAATAGACGGCATCCCATGGGGCATGAACTGTTCATTACTGTTCATCACCCCATTCAGAATTCAAAGCTTTTTAATGAGCCGCGTTGAAATTAAGTTTCAGTCCTTATAAACTTTTTTCAATCTCAGCCCCTTAAAAAATAATAGAATAATAAAATAGAAATGCGCCATGCATGCCCATGGGCACAAATTAAATTAAAATAAAATAAATAGTTTGATTATAGATAGTATTCGTACTATAAACATTATAGTGTTACGAGTCCGATTCAAATTTATAACATTCAATGGTAAATTTAAAAGCCGTTTCATGTCATCAATCATTTAAAATGATGAAAGTAAATTTAACCCAGGTAGAAACTATTCCGGACTGGCAATTTCGCTATTAGGTTCTAAATGTGTTAGAAACTAATAATAATAATAATAATAATAATAATAATTTAACATTGACTTGCTAATATCTTTCGAACTAAACAACATAATTTCAAAACTAAGAAATGTATATCAAATATTTAATTATTTTTTAACATGCATATTACATAAAATATTGCATTTCATCATAAAGTTTGACGAAATCATTTACTCCAAATATATTCACCAAAACTTTATTCAAAATCTATCTGTGATCGTTAAACTTTAATGCGTTTCTGATTTTAGACTTGAACATTGGCATATTCGTCCAGGCATATAGTCTTGTACAATCGCAGAAAATTTACATGACCATCTCTCTCACTGTCAGCAACACTCGGACGCTTTTCACTTTTCAGGAGTAAAAAAACACAAGGAAATATAGTGGAGCCGTCATGAGATGCAAAACCATCAAACCAAACCAAATTCCTTTTTTTTTTTTTTTTTTTGGCAATGAAACCAAATTCCAGTGACCTAATTAAACAGACGGCGCTTGCTGAATTCGATCAAAACCCTGGGGAACCGTCGGGGCGGACCGTTAGATTTGTTAATTTTACCGTACATGGAAGAGGCCCACACCAGAGACCAGACCAGATCACCAGACTCTCCAGTTGATCAATTCTGCGGTCCGATTTACTAGAAGGAACGGCTTCTCGCCGCTCAACCTACCTCCAGGGTCCATTCTCCATTTCTCGAGTCAAACAATTTGATTAGCATTAAGGGCCTGACTGAAGATGGCCCATCAATGAATTTTGTATTTGTAAATAACACTTGAAATATGTACTGTTGGGTCGATATCTGTTCTGCCCATAGGAGAACAGGATGGGCCTTCTTTCCAAAGAGCGAAGAACGAATTTTGAGTGGTTCTCGGAATATAGAACTTTGCGCAGATAAAAACTTTCTTCAACTTTCTGTCGAGAAATTTAGTCAATGACAACGAAGGTAATTCGGATTTCTATATCTTTTTTTTCTTTTGTTTATTTATTCTAGCTTATCCGGTAATTTGATAAATATAAATTATCATTGCACGTCACAATACTGCTTGATTTCCCTTAAGTGTCCTTGATTTCTTTTTATTTAAATTAGCTAGTCATTGACATGAATTACCTGTATTGGCAGAGGTGGTGGGAAATCTTTCAAACCTAAACAAACTGTTGTACCTACTATAAGCAAACTAGTATCTGTACATGTGAACAACAGCAGCTTTGCTGCACAGATGTATAACATTTCAGTTATTTCTAGTGACATGCTCTATTTGTGACAACATCTGCGAATAGCAGACAATGTTCCTCGTTTATATGATAGTTAGGTCATTCAATTTTATAAGATAACACAAATGCATGCTCAGAAGTTTTGGGAAATGTACCAATGAGTATGAAATAATTGGATTCATCTCCTTGACTAATGACTAGTCAGTTTCAGGGGGTAACCATGCATTAATTATCCTTCAGGTGCTGGCCAAAATGGACCTATGTCTGTAGGAACTTAAAATTGCAGAACAAGGGTATTTTTGTATTTTTTGCTTCCATTTTCATATTTAACAACTAGACCTCACCCATTTTGGCATTCCAACTCTAATTTTACCAAATTCAATTACCACTCTTCCAAATTATCTTAAAATAGCATTCTTATACTCCTCCTAGCACTCTGTAGCACAGTTCTGCACTTCAAAGCTAACTCTTTAGCACAGTACTGTTGAACCACTATACCTTGGTTTTGGCAAACAGACCTCAAGCTAATTAAATTGCTACAGTTCACACTTTCACAAAAATCATTACTCTACTTTCCAGAGAGCTAGAATTAAGCTCTCATAGTCATACAAAAGTATAGTTCAGGATAACATGCCTAGAAATGACAACTATATTTGATATTCAAGCAAAATAATATAACATGAGGTAACTAGCAGCTAAGCAGACCGTCACCGTCATCTGTCATCGCAGCAATTGAAGGAGAAAGAGTGGATTGATCTTCTACCCTAATAGCTTCAATCAACTTCACTACCTCTGGCATGCTGGGTCTATTCTCTGGCAACTGGTTCACACATGCCAAGCCCACATGCAACATAGACACCATCTCCTCCTCTATGTCCTTGTATCTGAGCAACTCTACATCAAACACCTCGGCAGTCCACTCCTCCCTCACCACCAACCGCACCCACTCGACTAATCCGACATCTGAGGCATCCACACTGGCAACACCAACTGCCTTGTTATGTTTCTTTTGGTTGGTGGAATCAGCCAAAGGGGGAGGTTGCTGTGTCGGTACTTTCCCAGTAAGTACCTCTAAAATCAGCACACCAAAACTGTATACATCAGCCTCTTGAGATAGCCTTTTTGAATGGGATTGCTCGGGTGCCATGTAGCCACCAAGACGAGCAATGGCATGTGCTGGGCTGAGAAGAAGTGAAAGCCCAAAATCAGCTATACACGCGTCATGATTACTGCCAATGAGGATGTTAGAGGATTTGATGTTGCCATGAGGGATGCCGGAGACACTGTACTCTTGATGAATCCAAGCCAAACCACGTGCCGCACCGAGCAATGATTTGAATCTGGCAGTCCAGTCTAGTGGCACCCTCCCAGGACCCCGATTAGCTACAAGAAGAAAATGTACAATTATATTATCTTACAACCTTTGGTCAGATATTCGAATTAATTAAGAAAATAATGGCTTCTATCAAATAGTTTGCATTTAAAAATTTTGGACTAGGATGTTCTCCAGCCAGATAAGAGGGCGGTTAGGTACTAAATATGTGTATGACAATATTGAAGAGCTGGTAACAAAATTTCCAGGGAAAAGTCTTTCAAGTATAAATTGTTTTACAAATCACTATTGACTACTTAAATTTCAATGGATCCAAAAGCTATTCCACATCAGCTAATACTTTCATGTCTTCTTAAAGTTAGCTTAACTTCGGTTTAAGTTGTCACCTTCCACACAGACCTAAATTTTCTAAATACATATGCTGTTTATCAAATACTCAAATCAATATGCTCACCATGGAGGCAGAAGTGGAGAGTGCCATTGGGAAGGAAGTCGTAAATCAAGAGTTTCTCTTGCTTGGCATAGTAAAAGGCTCGAAGACGAACCAGGTTTGGGTGGCGTAGACGACCAATGAGGTCCATGTACCTGTAAAAGTCCTTGCTGGGGCACGGATTGGTGTCCCGTAGCCGCTTAACTGCCACCATACGTCCATCCTCAAGCACTGCCCGGTATACCGTCCCGAGGCTCCCTTTCCCCACCATCTCTGCTGATGCCCTTAACAGCTCTTCAAGTTCAAATTTTCTCCCTTTCTTTGGCTTTGATGTCATCGTCCTCTTCTCACAGCTGCTGTCACTGTTTCCCTCCTCATCTCCTTCCAACCCAAAAAACACAAGCTTGCTCTGTGCACCGTCACTCTCTGCCCCATCGCTAAATCTGCCTATTGCTCCCATTGATTGCTCCCCTTTCTGATTTTCATCCCCCTCCGAATCAACACAGCTACCTTTTTTGTGCTTATTGATTGAGGCATCACTGGAGCAGCAGCAATAAACTGTTAGCAAAGAGAGGATTAGAAACAGGAAACAAACATTTCCTACAGCAATCCCTATGATGGATCCTCTGCTCAATCCTCCCTTTTCTGCATTAGAAACTGGCTTTTTCGGTCCATTTGAAGTGATAGAAGAAGACGCCGAAGCGGGGTTGGAAGGCACCACAGATTGAGAGGATGGTGACAAGGTAGCAACAATAGAAGGTGGAGGTTCTTGGGGAATGAAAGAGCAAAGATGTAATGGAGGGAAGGGCCCACAAAGACCACCATTTCCCCAGAAAGATTGGATGCCGAATTTGGCATGCATACCATCAGGTACCCTGCCTGAGAGCTGGTTGTTTGAAGCATTGAACTCGACAAGACGAGGCAATGCAGACGATAGGTCAGGCAGGAGACCTGAGAGAAGGTTATCCTGCACTCGGAAAGTTAGGAGGTTGGTCAAGTTGGCAATAGCATCACCTGGAATGGGTCCCCGAAGATTATTATTCGAAAGGTCGACGCGAAGGAGGCGGGTTAGTTGGCCTATTGCGGGAGGAATTTCCCCAGAGAAGTCGTTATGGGAAAGGTAGATCAGCTTGAGGTTTTGCAAGGAGGAGATGGCAGAGAGAGTACCATTAAGCCGGTTGGAATGTAAATCGAGAACACGTAGCTGATCGAGATGGGACAGAGTGTCGATGGGCCCGCGCAAGTCGAGGGAGGGAAGAGATAGAGAGACAACTCTTTTGCCCCAGCAGGTGACGCCAACCCAGCCACCAGTGCAAGCATCAGCAGTGGTCCAGTTTGTGGCTAGGTTGCCATGAGTGTCGGTGTTCTCACGAAAGAGGATAAGAGCAGCCGTGTCACCGACTGCTGTTGCCGGTGCTGCCGGTATGGTTGCGCTTGTACTGAGAGTGAATAAAGCAAGAAGCTGGGACAATAGCAAGACAATGGGTGCCATTGCCGTTGGCATTTTGAAATTTTGATTTTTGATGAGATTGGAGACACAGGTAGACTCTGTACCACTCTTGTCTATTTCACTCTTTTTTTAAGAGACAGAAACTGGTTCACATTTTTTTATTCTTTGCTCTCTTTTGGGAATGGACAAGGCCAGGCCAATGCAATTTGGTCTACACTCTACTGTCAGTGTTTGTGTACACACTGGTCTATGCAATTTTGCAAGGTCTCTAGGACAGCGAGTAAAGTCCCCAAAGTTCAAAGTTCAGAAGTGGGTTCCACTGCGTTCCAATTAGTCTTTAGTAGATGTCTGTTTTTTTGCTTTTTTCTATTCCCTTTATTTGTTTGCTTTATTGGGCGGGAACCAGTGAATTCCGAGTTTCAAAAAAAGACACAGAAAAGAAGAGAGCAGGAGCCAGTGGGGGTTACTGGGGCATGTACGATAGAAGCCTTTTTATTAATGACTGGGTCTAACGGACCCTTTTTTCCAATCTACAAACAATTGTTAATTAATAGTCCTCTGAGCATGTCTAATCAGACAGATGAGATACTGCCAAGGATAAGCTTGTTTGTTATGTTATCTCTTGTTACAAAATTACAAATATGAAGAATCCATTTCAAAAATCGAGGTGCATAAGATTCTTCCTATAAGAGACTCTTGTTTAAACGTTAAGATAAAATAAATCTTCTAATTAGGAGACTCTTGTTTAAACACTAACACATACTAAAAATTTCGCAATTAGTGGAAAGACGTATCCTTTTTTTACAGCCTTCAGATGTAGTAAACTGCAAAAGTGTACAACTGTAGAAGTAGTAGAGTACTATTTTTTTCATAGAAAAAGTTGACCGATGTTATCATGTTATAAGAGCAATTATTCGGCCAATTAATTGATGATAAAAGCCTATTATTTCATGATTGATGCATAGCATTATATGCCTTAAATAATCTCATCTCATATTTGCCATTATCATACCGAGATATCTTCAATCAAAGGGGATAGCGCATGCATCAGATCATAATCTATGCAGCATGCACAAATCATTTGGTTTCTCTCTTTTACGCTTCCTTTTGCCACACTCCGTGCTTTATCGCTTTATTCCGTTCAATCTTTGAACTACTTTCCTCAAGTTAATAACAGTACACTCTAAAAAAATATATATATTAGCAACAGTATAGCTGAGCTGAAAAAATATAGTATGATGAGAGAACGCAATCCGTAACGGTAAATCCAAAATAGATACGCCAGCAATTGGTTTCTTCTTCTTTTCCTCAAAAGAATTTGTCCTAGTAACAGGTCAAGAAAATTGACGGGATCATATGATTATCTAGTTACTTTCTTAAAAGGGACGGGTCAATCTCGATAGACCGCTAGGTCAAATTGTCGAATAAGAGACGCAGAGCACAGTTTTTAACTACCTAAAATCTGATTCACGGTAAAATTACGAGTTCTTTTTTTTTTTTTTTTTTTGACTAGGAAGTACGCACAATTAATTTAACTACCTAAAATCTGATTCACGGTAAAATTACAAGTTATTTTATTTATTTATTTTTACTAGGAAGTACGCACACTTAATGCGTGGACATGTTCCGATTTGATTTATTATTTTTTTCTGCGTAATAATGTCGAATATCAAATGAAATTATTTAACAAAAATAGAGATTTGTATTTAAATCTGATTCTAATTGTAATGAATGTTTTTCTTTTCTCTCATTTGATAAATATTGCCCATAATTTTTTTATTTTTAAAAAATAAATGCACATTAATTTGGAGTTAACATCTACACCACATATTCAATCAAGAGTACAAAAATCAATGATACAAATTGCATATAAGGGATTGGATACATCATTCAATTGAAACTTTTACATCCTTGGATTGATGCTTTTATAACTAGTCAGGATTAATACCCAAAATTAATAATTATCATTCATAAAAATATTGAACCTTTGATATTTGTAATATACAACGTGTATATAAAATAATAAGTTATTTTATATCTATTTTGATGGATTATAAAATTATAAATAGCTAGTTGTATATGCATAGAATATAGATACAAGTACAATAATGGTTACCTACAGATAAGTACATTAATACCAAAATTGTACGTACTATTGAATATCTCTAACAACTGGCAAGTGGCAAGTATATAAAACTGCGAGGGTCTTTCAATATATGAAATAAAAAATACATGAAGTGACAAAAAGAACTCCGAGCCTATATTCATTTTAAAGGACCATTAAATATTCATATGGAACAGGAATAACTTATGCGGATAAGTACACGAATAAATAAATTACTCATGAATAATTATATAAGTAGGAAGATAAAGTTTGCAAATAATCTTCTTCGTTATTGTATCTTAAATGAAAACCATGTTAGTCTTAACAAACATTCGTATTTGTTAGAATTTCGGCGTCGACATGATGTTGCGAATCATCTTTATTATAAGTATTTAGATTGATACCGACATATTTGAATCAATTAAAGAAAATTAGATTAATAATTTGGGCTTTTTTTTTTTTTTTTTTTGCTTTTTATCATGACCTAAGGTTCTCCACTCACAAAACACCCCTGAAACGGTGAAACCCCTCCACAGTGGGATTCAAAACCCCCATCTGCCCATACCAGATTCCAGTACCTGCACTCGCTGCGCTGCACATTGGTTGGCAATATCGCTTTATTGGAATGAAGTACGACATGAAATAGTTGTGTGCATTTCAGTAAAATGCGTAATGCACCTAGGTCCAGATAAACATTAGTGTCCAGTGTTTAGGCCCTATCATTGTTCAGTTGTCTTTATATTTTGTATTTTTTAGGTCCTAAAAATGTTTGACATTATAACAAGCCCCAAAAAGCCCTCTGAAGAATAAAACATCAAAGTTTGAAAAAATTGAGCAAGTATAAATTACCAGGTTTTTGCAACAATTTTATACATAAACGAAACAATAAATAACGAAAAGCAATGTCTGCAAGAACATTGATTTCTATCCAATCATACTGAAGAGTGAAATGCACGCCGGAACAGACATTCAACTAAGACCAGATAAACGGTAAGGATACAGCCAACCACTGTTCATCACTACAGTGAATCCACAGTACTTCACATAAACAATATCCCCAGTGTCTACTTCGCTAAGTTATTATTTAATCCTTTACCGTTGTATTATTGCTATTGTAGAAATTCAAACGCTACAATTGTAAGGCTAGTTCTCCAACATAGCCACAAATAGCGCCCATAGTTTATTTAGCCTTAGTTTTATACACATTGTACTTGACGAAATATAATTGGAACTTACGAGTACTACATGATCAATACAAGTTCTAACTTTTCATCAGTAGCACAAATTTTTTTATAGATTTTTAAATCAATTTAGAAATCGCATCTAACAATGTCCATTAAAACATTGCTCATATGGAGGGCTTCTGCAAAATTCAAAATGATCATCTCAAAAATAGTATAATCATATAATCAAATTCAAAAGGTTGAGACCCGAGAATAAGATCAGCAGAACAGAATGAACACAAACCTCAAGCCCCACTGGAAAGCAAAAGAAAAAGATTGGAACATTACTGTGCCACTGCTTCAACGGTTACTGGCAAAGTCATGTCAATTAAACAAACAAACAGTAAAATATCAAGCCCCCAGAGATCAATAACCTACACTGTAATCCCACATAGACTCCTGAGAAACTGTCCCCTTATCAGTTCCTGAATACAACAATGAATACAACAACCCAAAGAAACATGTAACAGTACCCATTTCAGAGTTGAATTAATTATCCAACTGGAACAATTTTGGTGTGCTCAAATATGGCATTGCATTTCTGAAATAATGTTTGATTCAGTTTGGTATGCCTTCATCCAAATAAGGACATTGCACAAGATGGATCTTTTGGTATGAATTTTATAACCGCCATTATTAATTATAAATTAATTTCATATACCCTTTCAAAGTGAAAGTAAATGCATGCTCCAACAAAATGAAGTGAATTTCCACCCATTGCCTCCTAAACCTCTTAACAACCACAATTCCTCTGACAGCGGAGCACTACATGTGCAAACTTCTTACAAAGTGCAGATGGGCAATGCTCTACAGATAAGCATTAAATGTAACCGAAGCATTGATCAACACCAGGAACAAAATTTAAATATCTGGACTAAAATATTAGGTCCGGTCAAGTTTTAGCTCCAAGATGTTATTACAGCAAAAACAGTATGCAAAACAGATGCGTTTATGGAATCTAATAAAGCATCCCTCAACACCAGGAACAAGTCATAACAAGATATTTGCTAATTCATACTGAAGCACTGACTATTGTAAAAAAAAATTCTGGAAGTGCAGAGATTTACTAATCATTCTAGAAAGGCGTGGTATCAACAATTGCTTCTAAAATCCTCGACTCGAGATTCTGCTCAGAGACCCAAACTGAACTCTGCTTGCGCAAAAGCTCTTTTTTCTCTGCCTTCTTTTCCTGATTCACTTTTTCCTTCTTCCTCCAATACTCCAGCTTCTCTGCTCTTTCTTTCATCTATCCATCCAGTTACAACAAAATGAATCGCATTAAATGGAAGTCCTATAAATGTCAAATTAGAAACACTGAGTTCGTTTTCCTTTGGTAGCTTTGGTTTGCAAGGATTTCAATTCCATATACTTGCCCCAATTTGTGAATAATAGTAAGTTTTGATATTATGATCTTTCAATTTTCCAGGTAGTTTAATCAAATTATACTCCCAAATCAAGTTTATTACCAAATTAACATAATTTGAACTGATCTAATGCTATACACAAATAATTCTAAAATAACATAAAAACACAAACAACAACAACAATAACAACAGTAATAATTAGCATACCAGGGTTTGGCGAAACTCCTCCAGGAAGACGGCACGCTCAGCCGCACGGGTCTGAGCAGCAGCAGCTTTTACCTTCTTCCTCTCCTCATTGGCAATGCGGACAGCCTCGCGGCGCGCATCGTCCTTCCTCTGCTTGTCGACCCGCAGCATCTCAACCTCGTACGCATATTCCTTCCTCAGCTGGTTCACCTGCTTGTAGTAGGCCCTCCTCAGCCGCTCGAGGTTGGCCTGAGCCACGCGGGGGTCGGTCGGTGGAGTCCAGCTCCCGAGGAACTCGCACGGATTCTGCAGATCGCTCCCGTCGTTGCGGGCGGAGGAGGAGAGAAAACGGAGAGATTGGGATCGGGGTTGGGGTTGGAGGAGATGGAGACTGAGACCTTGTTTTAGAAGTGAAGGTGTGATTCCTTTGTTGAGGGATCGAGTCGTCGCCATCGCCGATTGGTTGACGGTGGTGGATTCGGATTGACAGTGGAAAACACTCCGACGGCCGATGTGTAGACAAAGGGTTTATGTGTGTTTGGGGCCTAGACGTGCAGTGGGTTTAGTCCGGTTCGTTGTGGAAGCAACTTGTTAAGGCCACTAGGCCACTGCGCCCTTGGGGTGCACTGGAGTTGTTTTGGTCATCGGCCCGTTATTTTTTAGTTGTGAACTTGTGATCGATCCGAATCATCATTTTGAATAGAAAATTACGCTTTTATTTGTTTATGATAGTTTATGTCTATGCAAATGAGAACATACCAATTAGATAATCTCCATCACTCATCAGCGCTTTACAATAGCTGCATTATGTAGATTTCAATGGCTTTAGATTTTTTGCAGGGAATTAGGCATCTTGTTCATGTGTAGTGATAATATGGTACTTTAGTTTATAGTTTTTAATTTATTGTCCATAGGCATCTTGAGAATCAAATCTTGATCTAGTAACAAATAGCAATACATCTTGAGTGAAAAAGTCGCAGGTTCCAAATCTAACTGAGGGATGTTTTATAGCCACCATTTTTTTTGAAATGAAATGAAGTGAAACATCATCTTTTTTTTTTTTTTTGAATAATTAGATTTATGCCACTATGAAAATTAGCCAATTTGAAAAATGCCATTGCTATAGTACTAATTAGATTTATGCCATTAAAAAAGTGTTAAAATCAGATATTTGCCATTATTTTCTCCAAAGACCCAATAACTTCAGAAAATATCATCCTCAATTTTAAAAAATCTCTAAATTACCTAATGAGTAAACCCTAATTACAATAACCCATGAACATTGCCTATTACCTCTCCCCCCGCACATCATCTTCCCTATATATGGATACGTTGATTCTAAATTTTCATGAAATTCTATATTCCTTCTCCTTACGAGGACTGGGCGCTTTAATTTTTTGTTTCTCTTCACGGTTAACTATCTCCTTAGGATTTTGAGATTTCTTCCTTTAACCAATGAAATTGTTTGAAGCTTATGGACAACCAAAGAAATTGTGATTTTGAGAAAAACCGAAGTTTGCAAAATTATGTATTCTCAAAGTTTTAAAAATAGAACTGATTTTACTCCTCCAAGAAGCAGAAGAAAAAACGATGTTTTAAGCAAGAAATATATGCGATATTTTTCACAATAGCAAAAAGGGAGAAAAACAGAGATCAAATTCAAAGCACAAAAGGGTATAATGGTCATATCAATTAGCCGATGACATAAAACTAATCTAAAATCTAAAATATAGATAAATTTGCGTGGGTGTCTGTTAAAATTTGGTTAATCGCTAAACGACACGCTAAACTACTGGCTTAGTGTTTAATCTGCGTTGTTTAGAATTTTTCGTATTTTGTAACATAAACTCTATACAAAATTGTGATGCTGCAGTTTTATACTAATTGTCTGACCCGTTTTAGAAAGTTCACATTATTTTTCAGCACAAATTTTATATTTGTATCGTACCTTTTCTTTGGGTTTTGGTCTGAGAAAAAGAATACAGAGGAGGCTTCCCCTTTCATCTCTTATTTCTCCCAAAAAAATGGCTACGGCAGTTTTTGGTTCCGCCTCCCCTTTCTCTCCATTGACTTCCAAATATCTCCCTTCCCAACTTTCTTCCCCATTCGCCGTTCCCAGTCTTCCCCTATCCCGCTGGGACAACTCGAACGACTAGCCCTAAAACAGCGCATACATATTTGGATTTTCTGAAACGGGGTACAGTTCCGAGATAATTCTGAAGGCTGCAGCCGTGGCTGGATGTCGACAGTCCGATTCTCCGCCCCCCCCCTCCCGGGTCGATTCAAAGTTCTCCCCAGCTTTGGGGAGCATACGTCTAGAGAAGAAGTACAAGAAGGTACATATTTGTTTCATTTTAGATCCGCAACAATTTTTTTTTTGGCTGAATTTGAAATTTACTAGACTGTTTCCGAGGTTTCTTTTATTGTTTTTTCAATTGCTGAAAAAATTGTATGTTTGCCATTCCTTTTAATTTTCTAACTTCCACTTAACTGTGGTTTTAAATTTGTAAAAAACGATTATGATTGTAACACTCATTTTGTTCCTAAAATTTAACCTATTGAACAATACAGTTGAAATTCAATACACCTTACTAATGGATGTTCAAACCATGATAAAAGCAAAACATGCTGTTTGGGGTATTGGGTGTTTAGGAGCAAGAGTAACGAGATGAATTGCAGCCCAACTGGTGTATGTAAAAGTCAAGTCCTTGCACTGGACAACAGTAAAAAATTTGATATTTAACAAGAAGAATCCAGTTACACTTGGTGATGCGTATATAACTATATATGTAATTCTGTCTTTATTTTGTATTATTTTTCAACTTTGATTTTGCCTTTGTGTTCCATATACTTAGACGTAATTAGTTATTTCTATAATTAATTTATTTGTATTAATTTTTCATTATCATTCTATGACGGTTCCATTCTTTGTGTATTCTGATATAAATCCATGGATATTAATTCCTGAGATATCCATCACAGGTTGTGCATGTTTAATTGCATTAAATTTTAATTAAACGCATTTAGATTTGTAATTAATATAAAATGGTAGCAGCTTTTTACTTATGCTCGTATTTTGTCTATATATAGATTCTCCTGTGAGAACATTCAGTAATAATTTGGAAAATAAAAGAAAACTGACTAGCGACAAGGCATGGACGAACGAAAGCATCAAAAGGCTTGATTTGCTTTCATGGAAATTTACATCATTTAGATAGCCTTCCATTCTGGTGTGCATCATTCTTTTACAACATTATTTTCTTATAGTTTACATTCATCATAGTTTTGGTTTCAATTAATGCTCACCACAAGACAAGCCATGGATGAGGTACTTCTAAATAAAAGGGAAGATAGGTTTTTCAGTGAGAAGAGCGTTCTGGAGAGGTAGTAGAATTTCCCATTTCTTTTGTTTTTATTATTATTTTTTATTTCAGTGCAATCCTTATGAATCTGTACCTCCTTCTTTGTTCTGATAAAATTTCTATAATTTCTTCTATCTGAATTTTGTATGTTTCTTTTTTCTATTGATTTTTTGGATTTTGATTTAGGCATCTAAGTGAAATAAAATTGCAATAGTTAGATTCTATGAATGTGATGAAAATGAAAACTAGAGGATCTTAATATTCTAATTTATTGGTTTATGTGGGTGCATTTGTTGATGAATAATAACTGCACATTAACCCTTATTTTAGTTCCAGGAAACATATTAAGGTTATATACATGGTTTGTGTACCAGTCTTGAGCTATATATTTATTCTTGGTACCAGCAAAGGCCCCCAATAAGCATAGATGGTGGATGATATGGAGTGGAAAGGTTAATCAATAAATCAAGGGTCAAAGAAAGAGAGATCAAATATGTTTCATGTATTTTTTAAATGTCAAAATAAAAATTTATTGAAAATTTGAAATTTAAAGAAAAAACAAAAAACTAATAGTACCATACCATGTTGGATAGGCCATGCTGCTATCGTGCCATGAAAGTAAACACAGTTAACTTCCAAAAAAACTCAAATCATTTTGTATTGCTCTTAAAATATTGCAGCTTGGATAAATAGGATCGGAGCTAAAATAAATAAGAAAGAAGAGAGCACAAGCATGTCACAATATACTATACCCTTGGTATATATTAGTACATCGTTCTGACAAATAGGACTAAATAATACTTGATGAGGTAACTTATCTTTAAAACTATGGGAGGAAAACTTCTTTAGACAATGGATATATAATTAATAAAAATTATGATTATAACAATTTGATCTAATTAGTTGTTGTTCTTTTCATCTTTTGTATATGTAAAAGGTATTTATGAGGCTTTGGAGTTGAGAGGTGGTGGATCTGACTACCTTGGCAAGAGTGTGAGCAAGGTGTGTCTTGTTTTATCCCTTTTCTATGTTTGCATGTTCTTTACTTTTATATAAACCTGTGTCAATTAGCTCTTAATATGTAATATCCTTGCAATATTGTTTAGGTTGTGAACAATGTCAACACCATCATTACACCGGCTTTGATTGGCAAAGACCCTACAGCTCAGGCTGACATTAATAACTACATGGTGCTTGAGCTTGATGGAACCAACAACCAATGGGGGTGCATACAAAAGATTAAATTATATAATTTATTTTCAGCAGTTTTTATAAGAACAGATAGAAATTGTAGCATTTAAAGAGACGAAGGGACTATAGCATTTAAAGGACATCCTATTCTGGCGATATACAGGAAGTGACTATTGTTCAGTAGTTAGATACTGACAACATAATGTGACTACTGAAAAATTATAGAATACTTCTACAGCATTCAAAGGTCTTGAGTTACACAAGGTGGGCCTTGAGAAGTATCTGCTTTGTACCAATATCTAGCTGCATCTTTTATAAAAATTATTCAATGATCATGGTTTTTTCACTCATATTCTGTAAGGGCAAATGCATCCAACCATCGATGTTTTAATCCTTTTGTCATAATTTTATTGTTAACTTAATTTGCATTAGTGAATATTGTAACAGAGATTTTGACTTTTTTTTCATTACTTAATCAGATTATAATTTCAAATTTCTTTTTCTTAGGTCTAGAGAAAGCTGTTCTTTTTTTCTACCAAGTTGGAATCAACAAAAGTGAGTTATGCATATTGAGGTGCTATCGAAAATTTCTTAATAGTTATTTTTCTAAAAAGTGACGGTTTGGAATTAATGACCATATATGCGAATTGTGCGCTGGAAGCCTGAAAAGAGGAAAAGAAGGAATAACAAACATAAATGGAAGTAAATAACATAAAATTTGCTGGTGAATTGATGACAGCTTAAATGACGGTAAATGAACTCTATAAAATTTTCTTTCCTCAGTTCCTCATATTGTTATCAATAAAAAATTCTTCCTCGAGTGATTTGTAGCATTTAGCAATAAGGTTCAGTGGTATCAAATTGATGGTTTGTACTGTTATGTACTGGTAAACATACTGATTTGTCATATACGAACTGTATGCACTGGTACCTATCATCGACTGGTACCAGTGCACAAGCCCTATCTCTGTTTCTGTCACTTGAACCATTTTACCCTATAATACTAAGTATTTAGACCATATACCCTTCCTATCTCCATTTCTGTCACTGAGAACATTGTCAGGCAATTGGGTAAATGTTAATTTAGCCTCTTTAATTAGAATCCCCCCTCTACAACTATTTGCAAATCATGGTTGAAGACGATAAGGGAGCTCATGTAAATTTCTTAATAATTCAAAAGAACGTTGCAGATGAAATGATAAAAAAAAAAAACTGAAAATAATGTAAGCTCAGTGAAGATGCTTATCATGCAGAAAGGACCTTCGAAATTTTCTTAGCACATTCCAGTCTTTACCATTTTAGGGAACTGCGTGACTTCTTATTACGGCATGTAGAAAAATATTTTGAATGTTTGTGTTTATTTGGTTTATTGATAATGGCTTGACGGTGAATTTTTTCATTTGGTATGTAGAGTGGTTTATGCATTGGCTAATGACAGGTTCTTATTACCATTTATTACCATTGTTACAGGATGATGAGGCTGCATTGCTACAACAATCTCATGCTATGTCAATGGATCATGCGAACCCCATGTCAGACATTTCCACCACTGACTCAGATTTGGCAACACTATAGTTTCTCAGTCAATGTACATTTTTCTTTTTAAGAATAGTTGTGGTTAGAATGTGTAAAGAAGAGATACCAAGGTTTATTTTTTAGTTTCCTGTTTAATTTTCAAGTAATTTGTACCCATAATACTTTTTTCAACGATGATTATTATCTTAATCTTTGGACGCCTTCAAACTGTGTAATGCAGAATACTTTTCAGCTACTTTACTCGCTACTCAAAAGCATCATATTTGCTTTTACATTAGATATAATAGCCTGTTAATTATTTATAACACATTATATTTTGGTCTTCCGAATAGTGACTTTTGTGGTCAATGGGCAAATTTTTTTTTTTTTTTTTTTTTTGTTGTTGTTGTTGTTGCAATTAGGTTCATGTGCGTCAACCAAAATACTATTTTTTCCAAAGAAAAAAATAGAAATGACATTTAGAAAACTACCATTATATTGCGGTTTATATCGTGATTTTGATATCGGACGGACATTTATAAGCATTGGTTTCAGTACTATTATTATGGCCTAACATGACAAAAACTGCATACATGATACATGGATTCCTTTGGGCTTTGAATATATTTTTATATGCAAAAAAGTTTCAAATGTAAGGGCCTTAGGGCTCCAACTTGGAAATTGTTTTTTAGTTTTTTGGTTCCTAATTTTGTAATGTTATCTAATTGGTCATCAATTATAAAAAAATTATGCCACTATATTTCATAGATTATGAAAAAATATTAAAGATATGTATTTATCAAAAACTCATGGATCGAGCGAAGCTCGATGAACCCATCTAGTTTTTATAATTTTATAGTGGCAAAAAAAATAATTTGTCATATAATGATTGCATTTTTCTAATTTCAATTTTTCGCAGTGACATAAACCTAATTAACCCTTTTTTTTGTGTATATGCAGAACACCGTTTTAAATCGTTGAGCAGACGACTTAAACTGATAGGTGCTGATCATTTTTTTTCCATTTGAGTCGATCTAATATCTTTTACACAAAATATGAGTTTCTGTCTTTTGAATTAGTCTCATAAGAAATACTATTTCCAGCGATGGATCAGAATTATCTACGAAAAGCAAGAAATAAAATATCCAGTAAAACTTCAACAATCTCAAAACGGCAATAAAACTGGTGGAAAATGCGCAGTGGATCTTCAATAATAACGAGACCACTTGCTAGTTGCTAGCAACTTTTATCTGCATAATCTAATTATTGACCGCCATGTTTCACAATCGAAACCAGCATGCCACTAGACCTTAACTGCAGGAAAAAAAAAAAAATGAAAAAAACCCCCATCAGACTGTCTATTTTTTCACACAGCTTCCCACATGAAGCAAAACTTTCTTCCATTCCCAAGTACCCTAATTACTATAGAAACAAATCTAAAAATACATGCAAATTCAAAATTTTCTATTCTGTTTTATCTCACTTTCCTTTTCCTTTAATTCTAGACCTGCCATGATCTTTTCTACTTATACAGTAACTCTGTACTAGTTCACAAACGCAGGGCTGCAGAACAACTATGGAAACTGTCAAATAAAATGCGCTTCCATTGCACAAGGTACACCACAAAATAAAAATACTCTTTCTTGACGCTTATTTCGGCACACCAGTAGGTCTCAATGAATTAATCAAATAATGTTGTCCCCTGCAGTTAAGACTTACCGCCACTCACGGCAGTTGCCGCATTTCCATTGCTCAGCCCCAAAAGACTCCTCACTCTCCATCCAAGGAGAACAATAATTGTGAATACACAATCTACAGATCTCACAACTCATATCAGGAGCTGGATCGGAGCCCTGGCACCTGTCACACACTACCACCTGATCTTCAAACACTGGCTGGGGCTGGGCCTGGAGGTGGTGCTCAGTCTCTGGCCAAAGCCCAGAATCAGGCTCATCTTCTTGTAGTGAGTTTGCTAGCAGCTCATCAAAGGAGGCTCCAATCTGCTGATTTTCATCCAATAAGCTGTTATCCTCGGGGGCCAGTAACTCAGTGAACGAGAAGTACGTCTGTGGTTCAAATCCATCATCACCCTCACCTTGATCAATGTTTTCATGGTCAGGTTCTGTCCATGCAAAATTTGAGTTTGCATCAGGTAGTGCATCTCCACCTACAAAGCCATCTCCATGAGAGTAATCCCACTCCAGCACAGGAGAGGAGAACTCTGAAGAAACACTAACATCATTCAAATCCTCCGAATCAGTTGCTTGCGTGGCAGCACCATCAGCAATTATATCATTGTTGGTCAGAAAATCAGAATCGTTCTTTGTCTGAGCCCTTCTCACAGATAACTTCTGGTTGCTTTTCAAGAGTAACTGGCTAGCGTCTGGTTGAATAGCAACTGAAGTTCCGTTTTGAATTTGTTCGACTGGTTCGACTTTTCCATAAGACGAAAGGAGGGGGTCATGGAATAACATAAGATCATCATCGCTTGAATGAAAAGGTTGAGCAGAAGGCTGCTGAGCAGGTTTGTTATTGTGTGTGGTTGCGGCAGGTCTGACATCATGTACTTTATTGCTTTTGAATTTCTTTGAGCTCGGATCTGCAAAGGGGCATTTGGGTTGGACCTTTCTACGGCATTTTCCGCACTTGAAGCCTACCAGGTCATCAACCTGTGATTCCTTCAGATCCACAGAATCACCATGGAACCAACCTGAAATATTTGACAAAATAAGTACATGGCTTCGTAGCAAAATTGAGTTATCAATAACCAGATACTGTAAAATGACAAACAATCATATATTACTGAGAATTGAATTGGAAACGATGAGCTTACTCAAGCACTTCTCGCAACGGATATACATGTAGTCAGGACTGTATGGCCTTTGGCATAGACAGCATATTGGCTGCTTTGGTGGGTTTGTCCCTAGCTTGCACTTCAGTACAAGATTTTCTGATCTGAAATCCATCCCTGAATCTAGTTTGCCTTCTCTCTTGAATCTAAGACCGTAACAAATAGGCTCCCCTGATGGTGCCGATTGTCTTTTGCGTTTTTGCCCAGACTTAGACTCTGGTTCGGCTGTCGTACTGGGCACAGCTGGAACAGCCTGCTTTGGGGCATGAGCACTAGAACCAACCAGGAACTTGACTTTAGTATTACTGCCTGGTACCTGCTCAACCTTTTGCACCCTTTTTATTTCTTGAGGTGGCAGAGGCATTGGCTGCCTGATCTGCATGACCTTGGGAACCAAAGGTTGTGCCACACGTTTTGCATGGCATGATTTGCAAATAATACCAGAAAGGGATAAAACCATGCACTCCTCATGACAATCACCTGTATTTATATTCAAAAAAAAAAATTTGGAGTTAAAAGTATGAAGATTTCGAAGCAGAACTGGAAACATGGATCTTACTAGGTCAGCATACCTTGACAAGATGCACATCTGACAACATCCCTGAAATGACCAAAAGGAATAAAGCAGTAAGTTAGCTATTTTTAGAACTGGAAAATGATATACGCTCAAAATAGTAACAAATATAGAAATTATGAAAGCACCTTAGCAGAACTTGTTGCTTGCATGAGGCACAAGGAGGTTTGAGGTTTCTCTGGCCCCTGTCAACTAGATACATGAAGATGTCTTTATAGTAAACTTGTAAGCGCTTTTTTTGTTTTATTATAGGAAGGCCAGTAGGAATCACTGTATTAGGACCCAGCAAGGCTCTTGACCTAGCCTTTTCCTCGTATGCTTTAATGAGATACAGTGGTATGTGGTTTTCAGAGAACCATAATTTGCCACTCAAGCCATCAGTTTCCTCCATTTCAAGAACATTTTTGGTCACACGTACAGGTAGATGCTTCTGATTTGTAAATTGCAGCGCATAAAGTATCTTGCTTTCCTGTATCTTCTTATCACAAATGACTGCATTTCTAAAAATGGCTGCATCAGTTTCAGCGGCTTTACCTTCAGTTAGGAGTTGATCAGGAGGTACTAGTTCTTTCCATCTTATTTGGGAATTCAGATACCTAACCTGATAAAAGGAATTCACAGATGCATGTCACAGAGGATTTCTAATACACGATACCTAATAAATCATACACCAGGTCCATATTCTATGAGGCTGAGAGAGATACCTGAAGGGCAAGCTGAGCTGTGCTCTTGCTCGACTGTACAGAAACTCTCCACGCAAATTGGCGGCTTCTACGTGGATACTCTGAGCTGTCATGATAAGAGATGCCAGGTATCTTTTTCACCCCACCTGACAGAAAAAGGTGTTCCCAATATGTAATAAATCGACTAATATCTTGGCAGAAAGAAGCACATACCCTTGCAAAGTATTCTCGGGCATAACATCAGATAGTGCAATATCCTTCTTAATCTTAACCCAGACGATTAGAAGTAAATAATGAATGAGTAAAGCTATGTTCAATTTAAGCTCAAAAGTAGGTTCATAACCTCAAAAACCTTTTGAATCAGCTTCAAACAACAAATCCAATCTTCTGATCTTAAACTAGTTCATAGGTCAAGCGTTTAAATTCCAAACCTTTTTAACTTTTTCAGATTATCAAAAAAGGTCGTAAACATATATCATTTTGGTGTCTTTAACTCATCATAAAACCACCACAACAACAACAAAGCCTTTAGTCCAAAACAGTTGGGGTATGCTAGAAATGAAACCCAAACACAAGAAAGTCACCAAATAAAATGCTTGGCTTGTGAAGTAGATCAAAACACATGATCAAATTTATCATCGCAAAATCGATTGTATCCTATTTGTGGTTATACTCGCATAAATAAATCAAATTTGAATACAATAAGGATATATCAGCATGATACCTTGACGAGCAGCCTTCCTGGCAAATGCCTGAGAAAGCAAACCTCTCTGGAAAACAGCTTTTGAAAGCTTTCCTCCCCGCCACCAGTTTATCTCTTTGTCATCAGATGCACCAGAAGTGGATTCAGTAGCACCAGAACGCTTCTTACCTCTCCTCCCTGTGCTGCCACCGGCACGTCTTTGGTTAGCACTGATACGTGATGATACACCTCCAGTGGTCCCAGAGAGCTCAACTGACCACTCATCCAACAGTCTGAACCAACCACTCAACAAAGCAACTCCTCTTATGCACTTCTCCAACTGCATCAATAATTATAATCAATCAAGGTGATAAAATGTCAATATTGGCACAGGTCAAGGATTATAAAAAAAAAAATCAAAAGCAATGCTGACCTCAAGCAAAAGAAATTTCAGAACTTTGCAATCATTGGCTTCTTTGAGCTGATTCCTCCACCAATCCCGGTACTTTGCATTTAGCAGGGCACCGTCAGTCAGACCTAGTAAGCTCTCCTCCATACTTGCAATGTAAGTTGCAACAATAGGCAAATTGCTCTCTTCAGTCCTGTAAATGGGTCTTAGGCTGCTAAGGCTCCTAGCAGATCCTTTGATAGCATTGGCAGCAGCCCAATTGAGCAAACAACCCTTTTTATGTAAATTGGGACCCTTGCAGGACATGCACCAGCCACACCGATCTCTCGGCACCTCCATCAGGCGCCTGTCAGCACTGGGCCATACAAACTGTGAAGCTGCTTGAGAGAACGCCTTCATTTGGAGCACCATCATATGTTGCGTCACTTTTCTAGGGTTTGAGGCATCTGATGCCTTTGAATTGCTCTCTTCAGCTGATAAAATTGCAAAAGTTGCAGCTGCTGTTGCAGCAACATCACCATGCATGTACTGGTTCAGGTACAAATAGGGTTTAAAGGTTGGCCCCAGCCGGGCTGAGCTTTTGGCACCTATACTCCTTGATGTTTCAATGGACATCCCATGTGCATTTGAGTTTTTCCCTGCAATGACATGAGGAGTGGTGAAAGCTGCAAGTCCAGATGCACTGTTCTGTACCTTTAGAATAGATGGAGTAGCAAGAGGGGAACTGTCAGCGGCACGTCCAGACAAACTGTTTTGGACCTTTAGATTGGATGGGGTGGAATAAGTGGTGGTGCAAACAGCAAGTCCAGACAGACCATTCTGAAGCTTTAGATTAGATGGTGTGGCACCATTACATTTTGTATCTTCATTGCAGCTTAATACTGAAGCATTATCAATCCCACAGAATGCATTATCCCAGTACTTGGAGATCCCCTTGCAGATGTCAGCATAATGAGCTCTTTCGTCCGTGTTGGTAAGTACATAAAACACCTTGGCAACATCGGACCGGTTATAGTAACGGTCGTATCGCTCTGCACCCGGCAATGACCTTGTCCTGCTCAGACAAAATAATAATTTACTTGAGCATGAAGCCTACGAATCTGACAAGCACACTTGGTTTAGACATGAGGATGTAAGAACAGAGTTTTCAATAGAGAGGATTGGTATTATGTGATTGAAAACTGCTCACAGTAATAACAACTGCAAAAAAATTTAGGACCAAAATGCTTGCACACAATTTCACAAGTTATTAGTGATGGCATGGTTTTTAGCTATATGACAGCTCAGGTCCTGTCAGTAGGATGTAGGATGAAGGGTTGAAACATTTATCCACCCCACATAATCCAATTTAAACAGATAAAGAAACCTAATAAACAAAATTACTCTGCTTTCCGCCAACAATCTCATTTATTTATATACAAGCATAAACACCATAGGTCCACTGTTTCCTCCAACACTACCCTCTACACTTTTCATGATAACAGCTTTCCACATTTCTATTAATAAAAATGAAAAACATATATACAAAACAAAAATTAAGGCAAAACTTAGAAGCCAAGAGAGAAAACAAGAACTTACACAATCAGATAATCACAAGATCCAACAAATTGCCGTCCAGAAGCATCAATCCCAAAATAGCATGCTCCTCTTGCACCCCTTTCAATGCGAGCAGATGTAGGCCCAAGTTTGTTTATAGTGCATTCAGGGCAAAACCATTGCCCTTGGGGTAAAGATGCCTTGTTGAGCCCAATACATCTTGAATGGTATGCCCATGGGCACCCATCACAGCAAATCAGCATCCCATCCATCCCACAAATTCTACAATCATCACTGTTCCCATCCTGGCCCACATCTAGTGAGAGTGAGCTTTCCTTTTCACCAGCTGGTTCTTCTTGTGTTTCTCTCATAGTAGAGGTTGTCCTTACACTCCTAGGACGACCTCTTCTGGTACTGGATTCTGTGGGAGGAGCATTACTGATACCATCAGAATCATACTCTAAGTCCTCTGAATATTCTTCCCTTTTCTCCAGTTCACTCTTCATCTCAGTTGAACTCATGACTTCATCACATAGTATTTGCAACATCTTAAGCTTTACCGAGACAGGCAAACCATAATATTCACCACTGGATAGGCAAAGACCGAATTTCTGCCCTCCAAGTTCCTGAACCAAACCCCTTAAATGTAGGAACTCTAGCAAAAAAACTGGCCACGTCAATGTATCTATCAAACTCCAATCATGGCACCTGTATGTACACAACACAAATTAAATCAAACAATATATGCTTCTTTTAGTCTTTTCTCTCTAATTTTGGGCAATACTTCCATAATATATACAGAGATATAATGGTTTAACTATACAATAGGAAAGTGTGGTACCTTAGACATGTAGAAGCAAACTGAGATCCATCTGACATAAGAGATTCAAGGTGTCGTCTCAAAGCTTTCATTAGCGACAAATGTACAACATCCAACAAAGAATTTTTGACACTGCAGTTCAGCGAACCCACAAAATCAGCCAGTGTAAAAGGGCTGAGGAACAAATGCACACTGAACGACCGCAAAAAAGTGTACACAGAGAATAGATGGCCGATCGACTCCTCAGGCACATCAATGTCCCCCGAAGAAGGGGGCAACTCGGGAACCTGTATCTCTCGCACTGGCTCTGACGTATCCAAATCCCTTCCAGACGATTCACATGAATTGCTGGATGAATCCGCATCATCAGATACATCTGATGCCTGGGACCCATCAGACACATCAGAAGGGTTCTTCTTATCTGAACCCTGAGGCCCCGGGGACAACTCAGACGGGTTCTTCTTCACTTCTTCTGAGACCAAAAGATCGAGTTTCCTCTTGCGACAACTCATCTTCAACCTGGATCCAGTGCCATCATCATCAACAAGGATCTGAGACAATTGATTCTGATCCAGATTCTCTCTCTCTCCATCCTCATACACCACACAATAAACCTTCGACTGTGCATCATACGAGGTGACCTTCCCGAGAAGAACTCGAGTGGTCCCGGTCCCGGCCTCCTTTCTACCCACATAACAACCCACCACACACTCTCCCTCTTTTCTCTTCCCATCAGAATCCAAAACCCGATCAGTACCCGCTTCTTGGCCATTGCTTTCTATCTCCATAGGGGTTAGGGTTATTTCGGACTTAACTCCGCCAGGATTCGAATCCGCCTCCGCCTCCGCGTTCGCTTCGGACGGAAACGATTCGAGTCTCCGATCGGAACCCGCCGCCTCTGCCTCCATGATAGCCTTACAAGCCTCGCTTCCTCCTCTGAGAATTTCTCTCTGTCGAGCTCTCAAAGGTGAGCAGTTGCCATGGATGGGATTTGGGGGTGTCTCTTCTAGGGTAATAATAAAAGTTGAGGAAAACTGTAGTGCGGCTTACACCGCTCAGAAGCGCGCGTGCACTGAACCGCTCGGTCTTCTTAGACCGGGTGCAGGAGACCGGGAGCAGCCAGTTTTGGTGGTTTTTGGGCTCAACTTCCATTTTTTTCTCGATTTGTGTCGCTTGTGCTACCAAAATTGAAACGCGACCCCGAGAATTCCTATTTATGTGTGCCACGTTTCCTCGTAGTGTTTTTTAATTGTCAGTAATCACTACAACTGACTGAATGAAAATTAAAATATTAAAAAATTATAACAATATTTTCATAATTAAATTATATTAAATTTGGTGTGATTTAAAACTCGATTGATCGTCTCTCTTACGATTTCACAATTTAATGATTCAGTTTAGTAATACTTGATCCATTGTCATTTGATTCTCAAATTGCATCCGATTTTATATGCAATATCTCCCCTCTTCTTTTAAATACATTTATAAAATAATCTTACATTTGCATAATAATAAATGTAATTTTTATTTTTACTCATAATGTTGGTGTTTCGATGGTAATTACTTACTTAACAAAATTAATTAGATTTTATTTTGTATTTATTATTTTTTCTGGACACAACTGCCAAACGTGTTCAACATTCGAGCATTATTCATAACATCATCAATGTAATTTTAAAGCATAAATTTTTTTCCAATTATCAGTGTAATTTTAAAGCATATAATTTCAAACCGCATTCTATAAGAACATTTTTAAGTAGATGCCATTTTTTTTCTTATCAACAATACTATAACAACAGTGAAAAAAACAGTAATAACAATTGACGTGAAAATAAAATAGCAATGTGTATTTGTACAAGTACGTCTAGTCGATGTGTAGTAAATAAGTAAAATGTGAATCATATCATAGAATTTTTTAAATAAAAATCATATATTTTTTAGAGGCTCATAGAAATGTGGTGTTGTTAGTTTGTTGGTACTTTAAATATTTCATATATCTTGTTTTTACTTCTTTATGTCATTTCCGAAAGTAAAACTATTTTAATTATTTTAAACAAGTCAAATTGTTTCCTTTTTTCTAATGAAAAATAATTCTCTACATTTTTTTAGTAATTTTGTGGATGAATAATGTAAAAGTCTGTCTCAACGTTAAGTGGATCATTGTTAGAATGATATCTTCAAAAGAGACTCGATGTTTCTAAAAAATCGATTGATCCATCATACTTTATTCAGTATGGTTTTTTGCATAACTATTTGAACAAAAATATCCTCCTGAATAACCTATCATGTTTCGTATGACTTGTTAAATATTTTTTATAAAAATTAAAATGGACAATATCAAAAAGCACTGATTTTCAAAATGCGATAAAAAGACGGTGATAAATCAAGATACTTAAATTGTTTCACCTTAATAATAATGAGTAGGACGAAATTTGTACTTTATTTGGTAGATGTTGCATGAAACACTACTATAAAAGATGTGCTAATGTTTTTAAAATCTTCATCCTTGTACATGCCAGCTAGTTATGCTTAAGGAATTTTGATAGTTGAAAAATAAATTCAAACAATTTCAAATGTATCGAAAAGAACCGCAATTAATTCAATTTCGAAGTTTCATCCTCCCTTTTTGCAAGCAAATTCATATAATTTTCTAACAGTAGCATTTAAATAGTAAATAATATCATTCTTTTAGAATTTTTAATCTTTGAGTATAGATAGATTACTACTATCAATTTTATACTGAAATACTATCTAAAGATGTATATTTAAGAGGGACTAGTACCTTGTTAAAGATATAACAACGACCTCATATTTATTTTGTCAACGAACTTTAGTAAAAATAAAGGCCACTTAATTTAGAAGCAATGTCTTGCTATTTAAGGAATCAGAAAATTTTGCTCTTTTGAGCAAACTTAATATATATATATATATATATATATATATTTTTCATGCGAACAAATACCCATACAATTATTTTTCTTTCCGTAATGCACCAGGACTGTGGTCAAAAAGAGGTGCATTGAGAAAAATTATATTCAAGTCAATAAAAAAAAAAAACTTAAGATACGTTCATTTTAATCAACGTTAACATGAAAAATTTATAAGATATTTGCTTTTTCTCGTGAGCTCACCATGACATTATATATAAAATTATAAAAAAAAAAGAACGGACTTTAATAATTTGATAGGAAAAATTTTTAAAATTTAAACAAGTGTCATATCTCGGTTCCAATCGTAATAAGAAATAATTCTAAAAAATAACCTGAATAGAAGTTATACATATCGCAAAACGTTACCGACTTGACCCTACCACTTGATTTTATGTTCTGTTTGTACTTCGTTGAACGCAATTTTCAAATTTGGTGGCACTGTTGTTCTTTAGAAAATCGACCTCATGCAAACAAGTGCTAAGATTTCATTACTCCCGAATACTCATTTGGGTACAATTCTAAGGACGCATAGAGATACGTGGAGGTTACTCCGTGTATAAACCAGATCTACAAGCCTAGAAGGTTTTACCACGTCTAATCTCACACGGTGTTGGTATTGTTTGGCGAAAAGCGATCAAACAAGTGCAGGAGGAATTAGTTTCCGACTCACGCTGCATCAAAACCAAATGAACTCAGAGCACCTCAACTCCATTTTTCGCTGAAAAAATGATGCACATAATTCAAATTTAATTGTAAAATGGAGGGAACCAAACTCCAACCAACGGTAACTCGTGTTGCTCGCACCAATAAACCCGCCAAGGCCTTTGTGATTTGCAATGCCACTTATTAGTAGCCCCTCCCGCCACTTTTGGTCCGGGGTACACCTATTTCTCGTATATATTATTGTGTAGAGTTTGACTATAGTAATGAACGTCTCTTTGACATGGCCTCTTTCGTAAGTACAAATATTGAGTCACTAGATGCCATAGAAAATCCAATACAAAAATAGCAATATCCAAAGTTGTGAAGCTCATAATCTGTGTTGAACCTGTTAAGCACATGTAAGATGCATTGGCCTAAAAGGTGAGAAAACTCTTCTTGCAACAAATGCACAAGTCAGTACACAATATACACAATCTCTGTGCCTTGAAATGCTTAACATGAAAATTGAAATTTTTATTTCCCCCAAGCACTGCCTTTAATTATTATATATTCATGTTTCCCAATAATTTCCTTTTTCGCACGAATCGCACCCCATGCACCAAAGATTCCATAACGAATACTCACAAGTCGAAGAGTTATTTTCTTGAGACAGTGTTAGAGCGTGGAATGAAAAAAGCCAATAGCTGAAATTGTGAGCTGTTGCAACTGAAGCCGTCTAGATCACCTATTCACATGATTTTTTTTATTTATATGATTTTTCGTACTATATTTGGAAGTGATTTTTATGTTAAATATACCCTTCTTTTTATTTGGTCCGGAGCACAAGGACTAAAAATGCTCAAAGGGACCTTTATACCTGCACCATTTACGGTATATTCTTTTAAAACTTTTTTCCCTTTCAAAACATGAATAAGTATGTACAAGCTATTAGGGAAAACCTACTATCGTTTAGAGTTGATGAATGATGATGGACTCAATTTATTTTTCCTACAGAACAAATAAAATACGCCTATTTTTCCTTTTGAAATTTGAAATTAAGGACTGAAACTTGAAAGGGCCTAGTTTCAAAAAGAAGGAAGTAAAATTGTTACAAAGCCTAAAGTTAGAAATCAAAAGCCCGTTCTGGCCCACATAAAAATAGAAGATTGTGGGATGATAATATTTTCACAAAGATTTTATTAATCAAGGGTGGAAAAAAGCTGTTGCTTGATATTAATTTTAAAGTAATAAAATACACACTATAGCCTACCGATTCGAGGAATAAAACTTATTACCCTGATAATTAGTAAAAGGTTGAAATCGTTTGGTAGCAGATTTAGTAATAATAACGCTCACAGCCATGCCCATAGGAAAGAAGGTCGAAATTTTCAACTATAATAGAAAGCATAACGTTTGAACTACTTTGTTGCTTTAAGGGGGAAAAATTGTACTTATTTAATTTAGGATAGGAATATATTGACAACTAATTTCAGGGTTTTTTGAAATGCGAGGGCTGAAAATTGCAGTGTGAAAATATTTTTTTTAAAAGGGGCCAATGTGAAAATTGAGTTTTTTTATTGAATTTATATTTTATAAGGATTACTATGTAATTTTTAGACATAATGAGGGTGTTCCTTAAATATTAGGAGCCTGGCCCACTTTTGTCCGTATTGTAGTTCCGCCCCTAGTCTAATTTCATTTAACAACTGCAACAATTGATAAAATAATTATTAAAGATGAAATTAAATTTATAAAATCTCTTCTGTATAATTTATGTATATATTTTGATAAAATTCGAGAAGATTTAACAATTGATTAAATGTTGCAAAAACTGCTCCATTAACAATTTAAATCGACTGATAGATGATCCATTATTTTTAAATTGCACTAAAGTTTATACAAGTTTATCTAAATTATAAAGAAGATATCTATAACATCGCTTTTAAAATTTAAACAACTGTTAAATCAGTTATTGTGGTTGTCGAATAAACATAACTTATCCCTAAACGTTCAGTTTCTGTACAGAGAATATTAAATCACGAGTGGTTTCACATCTTACTGTGGACTCAAAACATGTTCTATGCCAATTTGGCGTTTCATTAGCAATATTTTGATTCTACAAGAATTCTGATCCAGATTTCACACATTTTCAACGCTGACATTACAATTCTTTATATTCATCGCACATGATTAAGCATGCCCATATATTCCACTCATCTCTGCATATATTCTAACATGTGTGGTTAGAAGTGTGTGCTGTGTACATGTTAATTATCTTTGCAATTGAACTTGAGAAAATCATGATTATATGCCATGCCAAAGATAAGAAAAAATTAATGTAAAACTTGTTTGTTCAGGCGAAAGGTGGAATCGGTACCACTTCATTTTTTCTTATCAAATAATATCTGTATATGTAATATTATTAGTACTATATACGTATTTCTAACAAAAAACATATTTGTTCTTACTTCTTATATGAAACATGATTCTATTATTGACCCATATGGTTGCAGTTCAATGTTTTTAATATATGTTGCAATTCATTATAGTTGAAAAACCACATAGTTGTAATTTATTATCGACCCATATAATATGATTAATTAATACAGTGTGTGACTGGAAAAAAAAAAAATTTCTAGCTCGATCCACATTTGTATGGCATGCGGTCTCTAACATTTTATTGGGAATCAAGCAGAAACCTCAAAAGACCCTTCCTAAAGTTCAGATCGCATCTTACGCGTCCAATCCGAATCAGATGATTGAAATCATGTATCATTTAACACTCCCATTCCAACTATAGGGCAGATTTGGACTCATCAACTACAAAGGAGAATGGGTGTTTCAATAAACAGTATCAGTGTCATGTGCTACTTTGTTTAGTTATAGCGACTGGTATTCTATTAATTAAACAAAAAGATGATTTTCTCTATCTCATTATTGAAATTATTTGTTCAAGTTGTCACGGTACCAATTGACAATGCATGTGCTAAAGAGATCTCTGCAATCTTTCCTGGTTAGATACGAAGTATCATTTCCATTATTTCATATTACATAACAGGCCAAACTTAAGAAGACTCCACTACGCAAAAGTACTATTCATCGGAAGAACTGTCTGAGAAAAACTAAAGACCCTCTCCATTGATAGCTACTCTTATGATGCTGTCTTAAAAACTTGAACAATTGAAGAGTTGATTTTTTCCTCCACGGTGAAACTAAAATATTTCTGCAAAATCCTTGCAGAATTTGATACTACACATGTTAACAACTCATTGCTAGGTTTCCTGTTGATTAGATTGAAAAATCTAAATTTTGAGTAAACTGGACAAACAAAAGAACACCCCACAACGCGAAAACTACAAATTAACAGAATGTTTCCATTAGTGCATTGGAAACAAGGGTACACCTAACTGTTTCACTTTTCTTCAAAAATGGAAATCCCAGGAAACTGAACAGTAATGCAAGTGCTCCAGTAACCTTTTTGCTTTCTGGTGGAAGAAACAATTTTTGAATTGCAAATAGCATCTTGATTGCCACTCGATCAGGAGATACATTCTTTGAGAGGAAGGTAGGGTGGTGATTCAGAATTGATAAGAAGTTGTGCACTGATCAAAGAAAACTTCGGTTTTTCACTTCAAAAGAAGATGCAGTACTTATTAAATGGCTCTGGCATATTGTGAATAACTATTACTAGTGGTAAATGGCTGCAAGCAAGGATGGCAAAACAATGATCCAAATTGACCACAAAAATAAGATTCAGTTTTGGGTGCTGCTCCATTGGAAGAAAGGAAAAGAGGACTTTCTGGACTTACTGACAGAGAGTGCAGCATTAGACGCCAGCAATGGCCAAATTCACTTTTGAACTGTGCGGTTTTGTACTGTTGAAGTGTTTCTGGTGTTTATCCCTATTGAAGTATTGATATTATAGTTTCATATCCTAATTTTTCATTTTAGACTATGTAAAACATTATGGTTTATTTAGCCTTTTTAGTGTCATTTTTGCCAATCAACCTTAGAAAAATGAAAGGGGAAATAAAAACAATTCAGAAAAGAAGAAACCAGCTAGCTTGCCTCTGACCATTTAAAGCCTTCAGGAATAAGTAAAATAAAAATAGTAAATTGTTTTATTACATGTCCCTAAAGCATATCAATAAGAAAATATAAATAGTGTCGATATTTTGGCAGACTAATCCAAACTATAATTTCAAAAAATGTGTATCTGATGTAGACAATTTCCAAAGAACCAAGTAAATGGTCAACGCATCAGTGTTAACCAACAAGTTGCATACTTGCATACATAATCTGAGGATAATAAGTTCAAGTGTGAAGTTTTCTGACAAGCACATTAAACCAAGCATTTACCTTCTCAAATCTTGATTTCCCACAAACTTCTTTGATCTCGATATTTTAGTCTAGGCCCTGATCCTCGCACATCTTGTGCCAGTACCAGACTGATTTATACAACATCTGCCTAAAAGTGGACTGGTTGGCGGTTGCTACCTGTACTGGTAGATGGTACTGAACTCCCAGTAATGGCTAACGGCAATAGTTAAAACATGTTTTTCCTTGCTTTGTCAGGTGTTATTAAACATTTTGCAGAAACAATTATATTTTTGGTCATTGTATGGTTTCCCAGTCTTATAAAGCAAAATCAATAATAAAATTTGATTTTCTCCCATTTTATGTAGCGGCACTGGGAGGTATAATAATTCTTCTAAATATTGCATTGGTTACTAAAGGAGGCCATTTCCAATTCTAAACTTAAAAAATCAAAATCATAGATATACAATTTCGTGTAGCCATCTATGTTGCCGGGCAAAAAAAGAAAAAAAAGAAAAAGATAATTAACAAGGGAGAGTGCAACAGCGAAAAAAAAATAAAGAAAATTATCCTGCTAACAGGATGCACTTCTCCTAGTGGTTACATTTGAAGAATTCTGAACCTTTGGTGTTCTTACTTTCATTCTTTTTGGGGATCGAGACACGTTATTTGTTTCAGAAAGTAACCACTGACCAGTAACATTATGCATCTTAAAATTTTGATTCTTTAAACAATTACCGAGGACTGAAGCAATCGTTAAAGTTTCGACTGCTGACACACTCCAAAATAGCTTTGTCATTCAGCTCCCTGGCATACCTCCATAGATAATTCAAACCGACCAATAACTCAGTGATAGCTGCTTCTGTCTTAGCCTGATTTGCAAAATAAAGTGTCTGTAAAAGAAGCACATTTGTGGTCGAAACCACATGCTTCTGTTCAAAGTTCCTTTCAGACTGCCACCTTATCATGTTATGCGCAAGTGGGGCCAACCAATCAAGAATCCTCCCCATAGCTTCTGTCCAATCAGATGCCAGTTTAGGATCATACACTGAAGAGGTTAGGTTCTTTGCATAGGTTTTCAGCCTCCCTCGGAGCGCTGCTCTTATACTAGCAGTCAACATGTTATAAAGATCCTCTCTTGCATCCGACCCAATCAGGTGGGGTGACGCTGCCAATTTCTCTATGACAATAATCAGATTCGCATAATGCAGTGCCAGAGCAGCTGCACCAAGTGTCGAATCAGGTGCTTTTGGATAGTTATTGTTGTTACGAAGATCAAACATGGAAACAAGAGAACTGCTGCGCACAATCTCCGATTTCTCTAAGGTAGAGGCTACATGAGTGGTGTTTGAACTCTGGTAGCCTGCTTCTAAAGGAATGCAACTGTGCATTACAGGAGAGTTACCCCCACCAGCCATGCAACCATTAAATGGCCGCCCCATGACGACCCATTTTGAGGTTTTCAAGGTTTGGTTCTTGTGGGAAGGCGGCAAACATACCGACATGTTCCTAGTAGATAGTATCGGACCAGATTTAGCAACAAGTGGACCGGAAGAGAATTTATCTGAGGGATGGACAGACACATCAGGTACACCAGGCACCAGAGATGACTGGCTACGAGAAAGCCGTTTTGTAGGCTTTGGATTGCCTCCTACAACAGAATCCCTCTGCTCGAGCCTAAAAACATGCTTGATCCTGGCGACAATTGTGAAGAGAGCTCGGCCAAGCAGCCGAAAGGTGTAGTCATAGGTACAATTCCACAGTGAATTTGCACGAATATACTTCACCTCCTGCCTCTGCCACAGCACCTTCTGTTTGAATTCGATAACACTCGTCTGATCGGCATTTGCTCTGGACTGGAGCTGGAGCCGACAGAGCCCTTGCTCGAGCTCGGCAAGCACATCCAACTCCTGATGAAGGTTGGAGGTGGAACCAATTAGCTTCTCCATTTTCTTCACCTTCTTCTCCATCTTCCAATTGGCATAACACATCCCATAAGGATCTGACCCGGTCTTAACGAGATCCATAAACAATTCTCCGAACCGATGGAGAATCGGGTCGGAGCACCTCTTCCCAAGCCGGTCAATGGAGCGGGAGAGGAAACCAAGCGATTCAGTTATCTCGGCAACAACCAAACCAAGCAAAAACTGGTCGTCATCAGAGACAAGCCGGCGAACTCCTTCCAAGTGCAAAATCTCATCACACAATTGGGTGATTTGATGATCACTCAGGGAATGCCAGAGGTGCACAGTTTTGGACATGAGGCTTGCCACCTCAAAGGCCAACACACCAATTGTGGCATTACCATTGCCATGAGCTGAACTGGAATGCTTGAGTACAGGGATTCTAACCAGACCAAAAAGTTTTGATTCTGATTTCACCTTTCTCATTGATGTCTAGATAGTACCTAGATAGATAGATCTAGTAATGGTAGTGGAAAAGAGAAATGATGGGGATTGGAAAAGGAATGGGAATGGGAATTGGAATTGGAATTAAACAAGGGGATGTAGGTAGAGAGGCCCCATACCATACCACAGCAGTTCAGCTTAGCTGGCAACTGATTGAGGGAGAAGAATAAATGAGGGGAGAAAAAAACAGTTGGAGGAAGCGAAGAAGTAAAAGAGACTCACTGCTCACGAGGAGTTAGAGAGAGAGAGAGTTGGGGAAGACTGAAGAGAGAAAACGGTGGTCGGTGAAAGTTTGATAGAAGAGTACGGACGGTGGCATGTAGTAGTACTGGGTAGAGGAGAATATTGCTCTCTGCACTTTCTTTCTCCACTTCAACTGCTTTACTTTTCCATTATTTTCCTCTCAGGACCTTTCAGTAGAAATGGACAGGTCCATTGGTTAAACTATTGTGTTTTCCTTACATGTATCTTCACAATTTGAATTCTGGAAGTGGGAAGGAGATAAATGACTGGTGTAATGGCATAGGGAAAAATGATTAATTGTTACACAGCTTGCTTGTGTTTAAAGTTATATATAATTTTTTTTCTATGGAATAATAACTAGACTTATGATTAATTAATTATACAGAACTATCAATCAATCATCCCCGCATGAATGACAACCCAATATCTTCCAATTAAAACTTGACATCTAGTGATGGAAGTACAAAAGAAAATGCAATAAACAAATGGAAATAATTTAGTCATGGCACTGCTATTTGCTATTGATGACCCTATCAAATATCATTCAGGCCGTTAGTATTGACAAAAATGTTTCTAGAAATTGAAATTTGAAAGTATAAAAGAAATCTATAAGACATAATTTTTTAGATTTATTTTCTAGATACAATAAAGATTCCTAGTTGTCATATAGATAACTTTCTACGAAAATGATTATATTGTTATTTTTCTTTCTTTGATGCGGTTATCGTTACGTTCTGGATTTAAACTTTCTTCGTTGGCAATTGTTTGCAAAAATTCTCCAATTGACTTAAATACCAGAACAAGAATGATTGGAATCTCACTAAAATATTTTCATTATTTGTCAATTCAAATTATGTTTTGAATTTTCTTATATCTAAATTCCAGATGAACCTCTTTAATAACGGCCTAGCAAAGCTTGAAATGGTCTATGTGCTTAGCACTGCCATGCCAATATAGAGGCCCAGTAGTAGTACTTAAGCTAGCAATAAAAAGGCTGTTCGCCTAAAAATCAAGGGGGGTGACTTTCGGCCCGTTAATTACTTTGAGGAACCCAATTTTAAACAGTGTACACCACATACAAAGAAGGTTCACATCCGCTTCTACATTTGTTAATGCCAAACGTTGCATTTTGATATTTTTGCATTTATAATTGACAATAAATTTCTGATTTTTGGCTCAGTCAAAAAGTTAACGTTACTCTTTCTTTTCAACTTAATAGGTGGAACTGATCGAATATTACTCATATATGAGCAGTTTTAGTCATGTAAGTTTGTGCTTCGTAGAAAAAGAACAAATGGCATGTGACATATAAGCCCATTCCCCTTTCTAAAACTTGTTCGTGGTCTAATAATGTACCTCAGGAAGCACATAAGGCTACGGGACCAAAGTCTATGTACGTGAAGTATGTCAAAGTACCACATCATTCATCTTTTAATTTGCAATTTGAATATGGGACAGGTTGTATTCTGTACTGGTGTACATCAGGTTGTTTCTGGTAATTCAGGGGCTCTATCGTAACTTTAGGACTGGCAAGAACCTCAGTGCAAACATGGGAAATTCTGGGATTTTGGTAGAAGTTGCTTCAAAATTAACATTAGTTAGGATTATAGGTGCAGACTTAAAATCATTCAATGTTATTGATGGGTAATTAAGGATAATTTTCCAATAGTGGGAACCTTAAGCAGGCGGCTTTTATACATTTTGGCACATGTTTGATGAAATTCCTGAAAGAGCAACTGAGCCTGATGTTTCAACCACACCATATAATACAACTAAAATGTTGATTAGGAACGCTATCATGGGTCTGTTTTAAGGTAAGACGCAACATGCAAGGGATGTGATGCATATAGTTCAGAGACAGTTAACTACCTGCTGTTTCATAGTTCTATCCACGCATGACGGGTGCAATGGTGTGCTAAAAATGAGTATGTGTTCTGATGTTATTACTAAACTATTTTTGTCAGAGACCACTCAACTTGATTTGAAATTTAATTTTAATTTTGGTTACTGAATTTTGAATTAAATCGTGCCGAAAGAACGAAACTTCTGGGTGATGGAATTTGGATGTCTTATTATTAAGTGATATTATAAAGTCGATGCACAAATTCCTCCTATCTAAATAGCGAGTACTTATGCTGTACAAGTGTACATTAACGCCTAACATCATCAGATGATTCACACTTCCTGCAAAGTTCTGTTACTCTCTCTAACTAATTAAAAAAAGAAAAAGAAAAAAAAATATATATTTCGGATCAAATAGTTTAAATTTTGATAGCATGCAAGTAAGGCGAGATGAACTCAAAATTAATCTTCCTTATCAGCACTTTTCATATGATCCATCTAAAATTCATCAACCATAAAAAAAATACTAAAATGTCATTCAATTTCTTTTTAATTGTATATATGCTCAATGTCACTGTTTAGACCTAGTTAAATCTGTTTGAATGTTGTCAAAGTTTACTTCCATCTCCTTTTTGTACAAGTTTTTAGTTGTTTTTTTTTAAGAAAAAAGATGTTTGTGTAAAAAGTTCGTTATATAAGAGTGTAAGTGTATCACTTTAAAAAAATTTGCGTAAAAAGTTCGTTGTATAAGATTGAAAGTATATCACTTTAAAAAATTTGAACTTTTATGAATGTAATATCTTTTAACGAAAAATCTGAAAATAATTGTAGTTTTCACTGAGAAGGAAATTTTGATTCCACGAGATTCTTGCGCAACACATTGCCACAATCACATTTGTTTTATATATATTCAAATATTAATAGCAAGAGTAAAAAAACACTAAAAAGTAAAGAAATGATGTTTTAGTTTTCCTTCGCTTATTTAATTTATTATTATATTAAAGCACTTCAATTCATTATCATTTGTAGCAGGAAATTGATTATCGCAATCAGCGAATTTACCATCCCGCGCCATCGCTGAGGCGCTCCCTCAGCGATGGTCTCTCACCCAGCGAAATTTTATTTCATGCCTAAATGTTTAATTTGATAAGTATAAATGTTCCGTTATTTGCGTATAAATGTTCAGTTAGTTGCAATAAAATATATAAATGTTATAAACAAAAATGTTCATTTTATTAAGTATAAATGTTTAGTTTAGTAAGTACAAATGTTCAGTTGGGTAAGTACAAATGTTCGGTTCATTGAGTATAAATGTTCAGTTAGTTGCAATAAAAAAATTACAAATGTTATAAGTAAAAATGTTCAGTTTATATAGAACAAATGTTCAGTGTAGTAGGTACAAATGTTCAGGTTATTAGATATAAATGTTCAGTACGATTTTCGGTTTTTTTTAATAGGTGAGCGAAGGGGTCACGAACCGGACAAAAAACACATGAAAAAATTAGAAGGGGTCATGAACCGATCCGGTTCAAATAAATTTTTTTCCGATTCTGCCCCTAGTGCGCCTCTCTCCAAAAATGATGCGCGATCTATATAATAAACCATTACTTGACGCATTTAATTGAACACTTTCGACCATTAAACTGAACATATATTATTATTAAACTGAACATTTGTAGCAGATACATGTTCTGTATAGCGATGGCAAGCGATGGTTTTTTTAGGGATGGCAGTTATCATTTCTGTTTGTAGCACTCCCGTTTGAATCACCGCTAGACTTTTACCAAACGCCCGGAGTGAATAAATCCGGTGGTCATTAACAAACCCATTTTTATAACATAAAAATTTATTTTGAACAGTACTGGATGTCAAGTGTCACTTGTTTGATTGTTTAGTTAGGAAAGAAAAAGAGAATTTTGAACCTTTTACAGCTAATCAGCTATTGACTGCAATATCTTAAGGAAGCCCTCACCAATTCCTTGCATCGATTTCCCAAACCTGCTTATCTTTTATTTATTTTATTTATGTCTGTTTCCGTTCCGTCTTTACCTTTCCCAAATTTTTATATATACTTTTCTTCGACTTACAGTGTTAAATTTGTAAAAATAGTTTATGGTCCAGAATATTTCGAAAATATCACGGACTGTAGAGCGATGCGTGAAGAACAATTAACTTCATTGGCATTTATTTTTTAAATAACAATTAATTGATTTTAGAGAAATAATTGTAGGTATTCATAACTTAAGTCGTTTTATTTTGCACCAACAATTCCTACAAACAACATTATTGTCACTACGAAGTTATACTGAGTTCGTTGTTAGTTTATTACAATTTAAGTTATATTTAGGAATCATTCTAAATATCGTAATTTCGGTTGGATAGACAAATGATGTCCATCCAAATAAATTTTTATTTATGTTTTCACAAATAACTTCCAAAAAAAATAATATTTTCACTAAAATCTTGTCCGAAATAATTTTAGTTAATGGAAATTCATAAGATCTCGGTTTCAAAAAATTAAATAAGTCTTAAACTATAAAAAGGACGGTTAAGGATCCCTTTCTCATGTTATATTTCTTATGTGCGCCTGACTACAGGAAGAAAAAATGATAAATGTCGAGACTTAAATTTATGTCCCAAGCAAAAGGATATTTATGCATTTGCTTAGGTTGTAAATTCCTATTGCGACTATATTGTTTTTTTTTTTTTTTTTTTTTGCTTTTTTTAGGCAAAAGGTATTGGAGTAAAATTCTGATCCAATCAGAGACGTAATTTTAGATTTTTCACTATTAACGGAGGAGTTATTTTCTTTATTTTATCCGGAAAAGATGGATACTTTGGGAATTCAAAATTCAGCCATTTCTTGAAACCCGGCTATTAATTTCCTTCATATTAACTTTCAATGATTAAAGAATTTCGATAATGTTGTGGAATTTCATTTCGACGACTGGTTAAGAACACAATTTACTGTGAAATAATACAGAATTTTTCCAGGTCTAAATTGCAAAACCTCCTAATATAGCGTAATGAGGATTGCGAGGTTGCCACCGTAATTATTACCTTGTGAATAAAATCATACTCTGGACCATCAGTTGTGCTTTTCACGCCCTCGGGGATTGCAAATTAATTACTGACAAACGGACTTCAAATTTACTCAACCTGATTTAATTTTCTCCTTCTTTGAAAATGAATTATCTTTTTAAAGTTTGCACATTTTAAATTCTTTACGAGATGCTTAGACAGATAAGCAGGATGGTTAGTTTTAGTTTTCTTTTTCCCAAAAGCAAGCGGTGTTCCCTAGAGGTTAGAGCAGTAAATATTTGTACAATTAAAAAGATAAAACTAGCCTTTTGCGAATTCCGAAATTCAAAGAGGTTATGAGTGCATTCAAATTTCAAAGGCTGCAGCTCTCTTTAAAGGTTAAACTATTAATCCGTATTGTCATTTATTGATGCAGTATAGATAGAATTTAGAAACTTAGAATTAAATACTTGTCCGAACTCAAAGAATTCAAGGTCGAACATCCAGTGACAGAGTATTCTAACAATTTTGATACACGCGAAAATGATTTTAAAATTTGAAGCCTAGCAGTTTCAAACTCTCAACGTGATTTATACCTTATGTATGCCACGAGCATGATAATTGATGTCACATTTATATATATGGTATTTGACCGGACTTAGCCCCAAAATCAGAACCTAAACACTTGAAATTGTGTGTTTTCAATCTTTATTTGTAGGATTTGGTACTGCTTTTGATTTTTCTTTCAATTTTAGGGATTTGGAGCAAAACCAACGAGAATCGGCATGTTTCGGGCGCCACAAATGGACTTGTGCTGCCTACAATGGATCTTGTGGGGAATGGACTTGTGCCAGATGACTCATGCCTAGCTCGGGTCATGATTGTGCGGCCTACAATTTTCTATCGTGCCCTGGACACCTCCAGTACGGTCTACAACATCATTGTGCGGCCTACAACTCCTCTGGCATGCACTGGACATCTCCTGTGTGGCTTACGACCCTCATTGTGCGGGATACACTTGGGCCGGATGACTCATTCTGTTGGAGTTATGTCCTAGAAGTCAATATTTAATGACTTATTTTCTTAGTTTATGTTAATGATGATATTTGATCATTTGTTCCTAGAGTTTATTATTGACAGATCATTCAGGTTGAGGATCTGAATTGTAGATCTCTGTGGATCATTCATTAGAATGACAATAATAAATCTAAATCGTCTATAATCTTGATAATTAACAAGGAACATTAATTATCATAAAAGATTAGTATGCAAGTTAAGTGATGATTAAGTTCTACAAATCATAGGTAAGGAGTTACTAACTTAATTGCATATGTGTATGTTATTGGAACATAGTACAGGACTTGACCCAATGAAATAAACATATGGATTGTGTTATGTGTCATTGTTTATTTCATATGAGTTTGATTCTAAGTTTGAGATGTTCACCTTTTCCACATGAGGATAGGTTCAATAAATATCGTCTAACGTTGATTCCTCATAAAGACTGCTATAAGGACTTTATTTATGTTCTCTTGAATTGTGCGGGGAAAAGTTGTTCATCAAGAAAACCGTATGTCCCTCATTAGTATACCTAGTGAGTGATGATATCTGTTTGGGCCCCTTGATGGAGTTGGATCGTATGCATGCAACCTAGACGATCAACTCTAGATCAAGAAATGTATAATCTGCAAGAATGACACATTCCTATCTTGGATTATACAATGATATCATGTGACATAAGAATCAGATAAGGAAATACTTATATTTCTTGTGCAGGATTAAGATATTGTAACGGTACATTATTTATGCGAATTGGGAATCATAACGTGTTGCTAGATACCGCTTATGATTATTGGAAATAAATAACGATTTATTTTCATGGCCAACATAGCATAAATCCTCAATAGGGTCGCACAAATAGGACTCTAACCGCACGGTGCATTAATTGTTTATTCGCAACAGTTAATATTGTGAAATATGATAAGTTGATTAATTAATTATATACCGTTATGAACCGTTATAATTAATTAACTCAAAAGGATCATATGGAAACAATTTAATGCATTAGCTAATCCTAAATTAATTATTAATGAGTTAATAATTAATTATGTTCAACACACTTTAAATAGTTTGAGTTGTTTGGGCTTCTAGTTATTTAATTAATTAAAGGCCCGATTTGAGGAAGGATGAAGGAGTAATTAATGGGATGGTTTATTGGGCCATTGCAACATTTGATGTAGCCCAAAATGGCCCTATTAATTTCAGCTAGAGCCCTAGTGGCATACTTGTAAATAGTTCAAAGAGAGGATGAGAGTTGTTGGCTATATAAAGGGGTCACCTCTTGGGAAAGCCCTAGCCTCCATCCACTTTCTCTCTCCTCTCTTCCTAGCCGCCACCCATCTTCCTCCCTTCTCTTGCTCATGTGTTGAGCACCATTCCTTCTTCTCCTCCATTAAAATAGTTAATAGGATGAAGAGGTTCATAGAGGGGATTAGCTAGGAGCTCATGAAAGCTAGCACTTTCATGGAGCTCGTGGTTAGCTCCTTGGTGGCCTTGAGGCGCCTTAGATGGTGGAGGTGGTGGAGCACGCACCCCATCGACTTCCATGCCTTGGATTCGAGCCTCGTGAATGCGATTTCATGAGAGGTATAACTTGCTCCTACTTGTTCTCATTGTTTTGATGTGTGAATGCTTCTAGCACTAGATCTATGGTGTTTAGTTGTGATTTCTTGCTATTTGATGACACAAAAATAGAATTAAACACTTTCTAACACATTCCTGGCCCAGATCTCCGCTGTGCACCGAACTGGACCCTCCTGTAGCCCGCGCAGTCCATATTGTACCCCCGCACAACTCACCAAACCCTACCTAACTCTCTATATAAAGCGCCTCCCATGCCCTAATTCGCTCTCTCTCCTTCTCTTAGCCTCCTGGCGACGCCTCCACCTTTCATACCTCAGATCTACCACTTTTCCCCGATCGTACCCCACACAGCCACCTGTGTAGGCCGCACAGGACCCCCCTTTAGGCCGCACAACGCGTCATCCCGCCTTGGAGACCATCATCCCGACCATCATTCGCTTGGTTCTTGTCCAGATTTGCTCCATTCGACTTGTAGAAGATAGAAAGGGCTTGACCAGGGATTTTTCCTTCCCTTTCTTCTCACTTTAGTTGTTATGGAGATTGTATCCCTTATCTTTGATATTTGTATTTGCTTTTGCACTATGTTAGGCTAGTTTACTTGTGTTCTAGGGCTAGGTTAATGCTAAGGTTAGGTTTGATGTGTTGATTGGATATTTTAGTTTCTATTGTGTACTACTTGTTTGATTATTGATGGTTTATGCTTGTTTGTGCTTATTTGATTGTTTGAACTTCCTATTAGGTGATTGCGCACACTTAATTTAGGCCAAGGATGTAAAACAATTGACTTGGGTTGAACAAGTGACTTAAGGTAGGATATAAGTCGAAAGGTAGTCCAATTGGTACCCGAAAGGGAATGTTTCTGCTGTAACGAAAGTTAAGTAGATACCTTTAGGAAATCAATCAAGTGGACTTAGATTAGTTAAGCCAACAAGCGAAAGTTGAGGGTCAACTAGACTAATGGGGATATAGACTAGGTTCCGGTTCCGATACCATGACCAACAAGCGACGGCTGAGGTTTAGGGAGTTCAAGTCCGACTAGATCTGTCTCACACAAGTTAGAAACTAAAATACCAAGTCACCACATCATTAACCGAGTGCATGTGCGGCCTACAATTGTGTCTGTGCAGCCTACAGTGTGCATGTTGCGGCTTACACTAGGCTTGTGCGGGCTACAATTGTACCAGCCACAGCACTAGTCGGTGTTTGGCACGAAAGTTACCCGCACCGACAGCCCGAGGCCTAACCTGAGTAAAACCGAACTCCTAGGACGCCTTTTTATAAGAGTTTACAACCGTTTTAAGCCAAAAATTATTACCTTTGTGTTTTTACTACTTGTTTAGTTTATCTTTAGTTTATTTCAATTGCTTGTCTTGTATTGTTTGAAAACCCGACTCAACTTGCTAGATCTAGACTTTGTGAAAGTGTAAGACCAGTACTTGTTTCACCATCCTTGTGGTTCGACCCCTAACCATTGTCCAACGATTATCGTACGCTTGCGGTGTTTATTGAGTTATATTAGGGTATTATTAGTTGCACATCAATCATTCATTGAGTGACTTAAAAATTTATAACGATTCGCATTTGACAACCTTATACTATTTATTTTATTTTAATGTAAAAAAAAAAATCCATAAATTGTGTGAAACTTATAACAAAATGCTTATATTATTTATTTATTTATAATTTTTAAGTTTAAGTAGAATAATTAATATTTGTCGAGTTAATATATTGTCATATTCGAATTAATATGTTTGTTAGATTCAAGTTGTTACAAGTCAATACACATATTCGAGAAAGTACTCCATAAAGCATCACAATTATTGTCAAATTTATTCGAAAGTGCTCGGATTATAATTACTTCATGGAAGTTCTCTCTGAGTGCTCGGAGGAAGTTTTCTATAAAACATCATTATTACCGTCCAATTCATTCATTTTGGATTAGATGAATCGATTTTATAAATTAGAGTTGAAAGTATAGAATTACTATCAATTTTAAACCAAGAATAACAATAAATATTGTTATTCTGTTATTATAGTGCTTCAATTAGTTGCAAATGTAATCTTATATGGATGAGTTATTATTGTGATATAATTTCCTAGCAAACATGCATGAGGTGCATGATGGATACTGAGAAAATATGGATGTGAAGAATCGAATGGGCTATCAGTGCACGAGGGATGTGTGGTCGGGGCACAAGGTGTGGTCGATACGTGATGTATGATCGATTGATTGATCGTGGTTATGCAAACTGAGGTATTGGTATAACTGTGGACGTGATACGGTTGATTATCTTTTTCTAGTCTTTTTTTGCGTACCGATGTACCACTAATTGACAATCACGTTAAGTTTTTCTTAAAAAAAATACGAAATAATATTATCTAGTCTTTTTATAATACTCAATTTTCCACGCTTCTCTTTTTAAAAATAATAAAAAAAATTGTACAACTCAAATAACAACTTAAGAATGCAAATTCAGTTTATACTACTTCAGAGATGCACGCCAAAATTATAATAATATTGACTTCTTCTAAATAGGAAGCAATGACTCTAAAACAATTAATGTCTAGAACTTGAAGTTATTTAGACACAATTCGTGTATTATAAAAAGTATTATATATGCTCTGCATGTTCTCTACAAAACTAATTCAACCCAAAAATAGCATTCATTATGCATTTTCATGCAATAATGGTTAATATATTACATAATATTTTGGAACCACATAATACAATTATGTTACTTTTATGTATATTTTAAAATCTAAAATCAAATGCAAAATCAAAATCATTTTTTTTATAAGAAAGTCTAGCAGAGAGTACTCATACCCCTAAGTAGGTATGAATGTAATTTGACAATTTAGTATCTCCAAATTTGAGGTGTAATTTTAGTTTCCATCTCTCTCTGTTTTTTTTTTTTTTCATTCCTAAATGAAGCAAAATCTTAGATCCATCTCTTTTACCAATTATATTAAATATATTTTTTTCTAACTTATTTATATATTATAAGTATCATTTTATCAAATGAAAAAAATATATCGCACTGGTATTTTGATATGGATCACAATCAATTTACATTTAACCACTCAGACCCATCGCTTTACCGACTGTGTCAAACTTATTATTTCTAACTTTATATATATTCTATAAATGACATTTCTCATGTTATAAAATTATACGTACTTTTATGTGCATATAAATTGGTCGCACTGGAAATTGCCCACTTATATCCTTAAAACTCCCACTTGGATTCCTCTCTTATCATCGACTGTTTTATAATTATTTTTTCTAACTTAATTATATATTATAATACTGGATTGCAAAACTATACTTCTCTTATATTCTTACGCCAACCACAATCAATCACATTGATCCCTCAATTTTATTGACTATGATAAATGTATTCTTTTCTAATATGTGTGCTATAAATGTCTTTTTGTCAATATGTAAAACTGTACAGCACTTGCGCTTTTATGTAGGACACAATCAACTGCAATGAAGATTGCTACTTAGTTTTTTTTTTTTATTGACTGTGTTGAATTTTGTTTTTTTTTAAACTCACTTAAATACTATAAATGTAAGTTTGTCATATTGCATAACTATACGCACTTACACTTCTGTGTGGATTGTAACTAATCGCATTAAATGTTGCCAGTTACACTTTGCTTCAAAAAAAGCTAAGAGGAACGAAAAATAGAGAAGGGAACAGTGATTGATTAGTCTAATGTCTTCTAATATACTTTATAATAAAATATTTGGAAGAAAAAAGAGGGAAGAAATTACATGCAATACATTAAATTAACAATTAAGTCTCTCCAAATTTGAGGTAAAAATTTTAGTTTTTATCCCTCTCTTTTATTTACTTTTTTTCATTTCCTAAAATTCAGCAAAATCGTAGATTCGTCTCTTTTACCAATGTGTTAAATTTAATTTTTCTAACTCTTTTGTATATTATAAGTGTCATTTTATCAAATGACGAAGATTGCACACACTTATACTTTGATGCATAAAACAATCAACTACATTAAGCCACTTAAATCCATCATATCGACCATGTTAAATTTATTATTTCTAACTTTTCTATATACTATAATTGACATTTGTCATATTGTGAAACTGTACCGCACTGATAATTTTATGTGGATGGCAATTGGTTGCATTGAAAATTGCCACTCAAATTTCTCTATTTCAACAACTAAATTAAACTTATTTTTTCGCCTCATTTATAAATGTCATTTTGTCATATGCAAGCATGCGCCACGCTTATATTTTATAGATCGAACTCAACCACATTAAAGATTGTCATTTGAATTTTTATTTTATTTTTGGCTATGGCCCTAATCAACGTGGGATGTCATTTCACTAGAATTTTTTTTATCAAAATAGATGAATTTGATATCATTTGGTTAGAATTTTCATGTTATTATACCCAACGAAATATCGAGAAATCAATTCCCTTGAATTGAAACGAAATGAAATCCCATGTAAAAATCATTTTGATCAAAGCCTGTGTGCGTGTTAATTTTATTCCTCTTGCACACTTAGCGGGAATTGAATATGTTATCTTTAAATAAACGACAGAGCCACTGACTAGTTCTATTGAACTTTCGCATTCCAACTCGCGTATATACCAAATTTCATTGTCAAATTGCAAAATTACGATTTAGTCGCGACAATGCATTATGAATAAATTAAATTTATAATTATGTACTTTTTATTGTTGGGATGAAGAATATAATATTTAGCTATCATTTGATTCTAAACAAGCAAATAAAGGGTGCATCATTTGATTTTAAATTAAACAAGCAAATAAAGAGTGCATTGCTCTATTTTTGTTTAGTTCCCATTTCAAGTGCGGTTATCTCGATAAAACATAAGACCTTAAATATTCACAATGTAATATGCACTTAAAATCTTGGATTACATTTTAATAGTTTTAGATTTTCCATTTTTAAGTTGAACAGTTCTTCCAAAAGAACAACATATTGGTGTTAGAGATAATAGCTGACGACAAAAAACAAAGCACATTCAATAATCTGCAACACATGTTAACCATATTTAACAATTTACAAAAATGAATAAGTTGCTTGTGAACTAGAGTTACGAATAAACATTAGGATGAACACATTGCTCATGAACAAGAAAGTGTTATTTGGATGGCATGTTAAAGACAAGAATTGAGAAAAAGAATAAAACAATAATTTTAGTTTTATAATAATAATAATAATAAGAATAATAACTACTTATAATAATAATAATAAACTGTAATAATAGCAAACACTATATAAATGACATCTAGAATAATGTTACTTTTGTTCTGCACCCTTGGCGCAAAAGAACACATCACATTTTCTTATTTAAATTTGGGTAAAGAATTTTCATTCAAGTTCGAGGGAAAAAAAAGAAAGAAATGAAGAGAATAGGAGATAATGACAACAAAATTTTATATAGAGAGAGAAATCTATGGTGCAAACTTATATACCGGAGCTCCGGTATATTTGCACGCACCATAAATATTTTCTCTATATATCATTCTTATAAAGATGAGGATGATAAAAATAATAAAAAATATTATAAATTACGATTTTATGTATAAAAATCAAAATTATTTTTTATTATTACCAAATTAACGAATTAATCTATTATTAATAAATCTAAGAAAATATAGTTATGAACTTCTAATAAAAATAAAACTTTCGTTCGCTCTTCAGATAATATCTATCCATACCGTTCAATTTCTCAGTTGATAAACGAATGGGATTAACTATCAGATACTCATGCCGTCACACTAATAAAAGGTGGTGTCATTTACCTTTACATTCTTCAATAACCTTTTTCATTTTTTTAAAAAAAATCAGTGACCCATCATAGCAGTCACCATTGGCTATTTGCATAATTTATTACATCTGTTTAGTAAAATAATCCCGGATTCCAAGCGGCTCCCTGCAGAAGCGACCGGTCAGACGGTAAATTAAACAAAAAGGTCTGTCAGGGGTGTATCTGTAAATTCGCCACAAAGGTTTAGGTAAGAAAAACAAAAAAACAAAAAAACAACACTGGCTTATTTCTTGTTCCAGTCCTTTTTCTTCCACTCACGGCCATTGCAAGTAACAAACAACTCCACTTTCAAAAAAAAAAAAAAGTAACAAACAACTCGCAACCAAAAAAAAAAAAAAAAAATTCAACTGAGTCTTCTGTCAGTTTGTAAATTCCATTCCCTCCCTCCTCAAGTTCTCACTTCTCACTTCTTTCCAACTGCACATGTAACGATTTCTTAGTTTGTACGCATGGAAGCGAGTGATAGAGGCGCCATGGTTCCTGACTTTGAAAGGGAGGTAGAGGTTGAGTCTCCTTCTACTACCATGTCGGGCTCGGCTTCTCCTACCCCATCTCCACCTTCCGAGGCAGCCCAAACCTCCTTCCCTTCGGCTGCTCAGATGGCTACTTCAGGCGGTGCTGGTACCACTGTTGCTTTGGAAATGAATGCTCATGCTTTGATGGGTGGTAGTGAAGGCACAAGGAACCGAGATGAGAAAGTGGGTAATGATAGGTCGGAAGGGAGTGGTGGTGGGATGGAGCTTGCTTTGACTCCATTTACACCTGTTGATTTAAGCGGGAAACGGGGAAGAGGCCGGCCGCGTGGCTCCGGCAAACGACAAGTTCTCGCTTCTCTCGGTACACTGCTCTCTCTTTTTTTCTCTTTTTGTAAATTTGTTTTTCTACGTTTGTTTGTTTATATTTTTAGGAACCAAGTATGCAATATCTGTTATTTGGTTTTGATTAATGTTGATCTATCCAAGCTAGTCAGGCCACATGTACATCTGAAATTACATTGCACTAATTTTAATTTTATTCATTATGATATTATCCAAGCATTTTTGTTACCGTTGAAATATTTTAATTTTAATTTTTTGAATACTGTAAGAGGAGCTATCGTTCATTTGTGCCTCCCTCTTAGTCCTGTTTTTCTTTTTTGAAAATAAAACTTTGTAGTTAGTTTTTTGCTTTCAGTATGTCAAATGTCCCTTTAGATTTTTATATTTAGCTCCTAAAATTGGCGTCACACCAGGAAATTCAGGATCCACCCGTCACAAATTCTAGAATTGGACTTGCTTTCTGGGTTTTTTGACTTGATTATTTTTACTTTACTGTTAGTTTGCTACTGGTACACTGTTTATTTGGAGTGAGGATAATAATCTAGACTTTAGAAAACCCAATAACGTTCTTACCTCTTAAAGACAATAAAAAAAGAAAAAGCGAGATCTATAAACAATTTAAAGGTTGTGGGCCCATCTGCTCTTGACTTGGGAAACATCTTGAGAACACTGAATGGGAATACTGTGGTTAGACTAAGCCTCTCATGGAAAGAATGTTTTGTCTTAGTTCTCTTTGAACAGGCATGCATCTGCTAAGCCTAACATATTGTGATAGTACGCTCATGTGATTATTAAAATTGTTGTTTTATCTGATTCCACTAAATTGGCATTGTGTGATTCAATAATAGTGGGTTGTTGGGTTCTTGTCCAATACAAGGGGAGGGATCACTTAACAATCTCGAGACTTGTCAAAATGGACTCTAAATATGAAATCCGACAGTATAGTCATTATCTATATGAAACAACAACTAAGCTTTTTGTCCCAAATCGTCATGATCTATATAAGGTGCTTATATCATTAGGTATCGTTTATCAAGTGATTTGAACTTTTCAGTTGTCTAAAAGTAATGACCCTTGTTGGATCACTGAAATATATCCAGATTGTGTTAGTTTTGATTTGTACGCTAATACCTAACTGCATACCCAATTCTCAATTGTAGTTGGATTGATTTGAGATTTATTGTCAAAATTTATCCAATTTTAATCTCATGGCTAAGATAAACTAATGCCACAACTGCTATCGGATGTGTATTAGTTGTTGAATTGTAGTGGCGACATATTGGAGACCAGGCCGTCTGGATCAATATGTACTCCTCTCCATGTGTTGGAATATAGTGGATTGCCCTAGGGAGGATATCTGGAGTATCCCCTTTTTCATTTTCAAATGAGAGCTCGCCATCTAAATTAAACAATTCATCTCACTTTTGACCATTGACTACAATTTTACCTTGGTTGGCAATTTAGTCATGTGTAATGTAGAGAAAACAGATCATAGACATAGTCAACCGAGCTAATCAATTTCTTATCCTTGTTAGCTCTTGTATGAACTCTGATTCACTCAGATCCAAATAACTTGACAATCATGATAATTAGACATTATTTAATTCATATAAACGGATTTCAGAATTAGAAATTGTATAGCTAGGGATGTTGTTAGCCCAATGATAGCTTATGTACCAAATTTTACGTAATTTGAGTATAATATGACAATAATCTAAGGTTCTAAAAATAGACTGTTGAATGTTTTTTGGTAGTTTTCTGAACTGTAAAATATACATCAAATGATCAAATCTAATAATATTCTTCATGCCTCACAGACGTAATTTTCTTTTAAATTATAGATTAGACTTTGTTTGCGACTATTTTCAAGATTGCCACATTAATTAGACATCAAGTCCTTTTCCTCTTTAGCTTTTTTATTTACTTTAGGTGTTGTCAAGAGACCGTAACTCTTTCAGTTTTACCTTGCATCTCATTTTTTTTTCTTTATTTCTTTCTTTGTAAAGGCGAATGGTTTGCATTGTCTGCCGGAGGGAATTTCACCCCCCATGTCGTGACCATTCCTACAGGCGAGGTAAGGCATGGATTCAAATCAATTTTCATCATGTTTCACAATTTCAGTTGGGAGTGGTAGTGATGAATCTTTTCTGTGTGCTGTCTGTAAATTCTATTGGTTTTGGGTACTTTTGGAATATGTGTGAGACTAATGAAATACTTAATTACATTGCATTTTAACACTGCTAGGATGTGGCAACGCGGATACTATCCTTCTCACAGAAGGGTCCACGGTCAATTTGCATCCTCTCTGCAAATGGTTCTATATCTAATGTCACACTTAGGCAGCCTGGGTCATGTGGTGGCACCTTGACTTATGAGGTTTGACTTTAAAAAACTGTACACTGTCTCTTCTGGTTTTCTGCAACTCAACTGAACTGTGCTACATTCTTGTTTGATTTGTATTTGATATTATATGCACAGGGGAGGTTTGAGATTCTGTCCTTGTCAGGATCCTTCACTCTTAGTGAGAATGGTGGTGCACGCAGTAGAACTGGTGGTCTGAGTATTTCACTTGCTGGACCAGATGGTCGTGTTGTTGGTGGTGGAGTTGCTGGACTGTTACTTGCTGCTAGTCCTATTCAGGTGTCAATTTATCTATTTCATCTTGTGAATCTTACATCACTTCCAATGCTGACCATTTTGTGAAATTACATTGAGCCACAAAACATACAAACTGTGGAAATAATAGGTTCTTCCTGTTGTAATTTTCAGCGTTAAGATCATACAAGTATTGCAGGTGGTTTCGAAATTAATCTTCCTTTCTCAAATGACCACGGAAATTACAGAATTGAGAATATGCACAAAATAACTTTGAAAATTGAACTAACCTTAATTTCAATTACTGTGTCTGGACAATAATTGAGAAAAATATATATTTAATTGTAAATAGAAAATATAAATTTGAACATGAATTTGCAGTAATCTATGTGCAGTTTATATTGTTCAATTACAAAAAATATTTAATTACTGAAAAAGAAGTTCACAGTAATAAGAATGATGCAGTGGATTTCCCAATGTAAGAGTTCACAATCTGACTTGGTTAATCTAGTCTTACCAGCTGCTAAGTGTACATTAATCTGACTGGCAACAGTTGATGTTTAGGAAGGAATGTTAATGCACTAACCTGACTTACATCAGCCATGATATTTCCTTTGGTGTATAATTGTCATTTCTGAAGCGAACTTTTGTATTATTAATAGGGATTTATTTGCTTAAGATGAGTAGTCTTGGTCAAACACTTGATCTGCAGCTTTCTAATACTAAGCTTTGCGGCGTAACAATATATATTTTCAACAGGTAGTTGTTGGGAGCTTTGTACCAAACACGGTTAAAGCTCATAAAAGGAGAGCAGCAGCAAACCAAGAACAATCAGCTCCTACAATAGAAGCCAGGCCTGATCTATTAGCCAATGCAAGTGTACAGCCTATATCTCAGGTGGCGCCTAACGATCATCACCACAATGCTGTACCAGTAGTGCAAGGCCATGCTAATCAGGGTAAGGTTGGTGCGATCGACATGGAGAGCACGAATCCAGCTCCTTTCAGGATGATGGGGTGGCCTCAGGAAGGATTTTCATTGGGAGAGCAGAGGATTTCTCCTGATATGAACGTTTGCTTACAGCATGAGCAATAGTAGCTGCATCATTATTGGGTTAATTTATGATGCCTAACATGCTGATGTAGGATATTATCAGGCTATATAGACTATTTAGGGTGGTAGCAAATCATCTTAGGTGGACTCCCCTAGGTCTTTGGTTTTGTAGTGATTGATGTCTGTAATTGTGGTCTGGGATATGATGCTTTTGTTATCTAATTTTCGGAAGGAAACTTGATCATAAAGCATGTTGCTGATTCCTTTTTTCATTGTTTCTTAACTTTTTGCTTTTGATTGGGTTAAAATTGAAATTGTAGGCGGCCTCATGTTACTAGTTCGTTGCTCAATTTTAAAAATTTCAAATCAATTCACTTAAGTTTCTACCCCATGTCTTTCCTCCAAATCGACAAAAATACATAACATTTATTTTGGCAGGTTTGCTCCTGGTATGTATGTTAATGGCAACTGATGTTTGGTGAATTTGACAAGTCAAAAGTGTATGAAGTAATTTTATTTCCCTTTTACGGTAATTCATGCGAGGTTTAGTTGGTGGTGCAATTGCATAATATGTATATTGCACCAAAGGTTATCGTTTTTTTTTTTCATTGACAAATGTCCAAAACGACATTAACACGCGCCGTTAAAAGTCCAGATGCATTCGTACCTAAGTTGCTCAAGAATAAATTTGACTATCTAGTACTTTTTTACCTTTTTGTTTGAATTCAGTGTTAGGCTAGATTAAACTCGGACCTTTCGGTCCCTATAACTAATTGGCCGAATTTTAAATTATTCAAGTCAAGCTTATGACCCTTCTTCCAAAGTGACAATAATATATATGACGAATCACATGCACTTTAGTCGCCATGGACGAAAAATTGTGTATTTTAAACTTTGAAAGAAAGATCAGATGAAACTCCAGTAGCTCGAAAAGTAATTAGGAAGACTTTCGGAGATCTTAGGTTTAATATTTGACGAACATTTACTAACAGAATTGGTATTGACCATCCATGGTTTTCCCATCCAGCACCATCTAAATTCAGATTTTCCACGTGCTGACGTCAGAAAAAAAATTTTGACCAATTTTCGAAAATTTTTTGGTGCTGACGTCATTAAATATGCTGATTTAAAGGTTCAGTTAAATGTTTTAAGGATTGAATTAAAGTGTATAAGTGTTCAGTTAGATGCACCAATAATTTATTTCACTTTGTATGTTAAATATGATCATTTATTTCTTACTCAGGCAATTTGTATGTATGTTTAGTTTATTGTTATAAATGTTCATATTGTTATTGTAAATATTCGCTATGTTTGTTGTATCTGTTCATTTTATTTTTTTTATTTAACTAGTTTAATTGAACACAAAAACTACGAAATCAAATTTCTGCTGTAACTAACTGAACACATAGAAACTTTAAGTTCATCCCTTAACATATTTAACTAAACACAAAACACTAAAATTTCCAATTATTGGTGCATCTAACTGAACACTTATACACTTTAATTCAATCCTTATAATATTTAACTGAACCCTTAAATCAGCATATTTGATGACGCCAGCACCAAAAAATCTTTAGAAATTGGTCATAAAATTTTGCTAACGTCAGCAGGCGAAAAAATGCTACTTTTGGCCTGTCCAGACCTATTGAATGGCATTGGATGGGAAAACCTTGGATGGTGTATATCACCCTGATTTACTAATGTTTTCAGTCAATCAAAAAAATTCACAAAAAAAATTACATCTAGTTTTGCTCCAACAAAAGCAACTATACTACATACACAGCATAAATGTGTGCATACATTAACGTGTTTGATCAATTTAAGTCTCATTTTAAATTGTAGAATCACCAAAGTCGACTATTATATGGATTTAATGTTTTTTTTTTTAATTAATTTCAGCCTCATTTGGAGTCGCGCACACAGTCATTGCAATTGACATTTTATTATTATTTTATTTTATTTTATTATTATTATTTTTTATCACGGTCCGTAGGCACTCACACCGTAGGAAGACATGTATATGCCTCTACGAACTGCCAACTGAGCTAGCCCAGCGGAGGCTGCAATTGATAATTACCAAACAAATATAATCATGAAAGTGCCGAGAAGCAAATTCGTTTAAAACTATAATCCGTATTTAATTTGTTGTGCAAAACCAACCAACCAGGATTCCATTACAGTGAATTGCATCGACCTGTTGATGTTTTCAATCAATTGGAGTCTCATTCAATATCGTACGATCACCAAAAATGAAGATATGTTATGAATAACATCTTAAAATGGGAATAAACAATGTTTGCAGGGACAACCCCAGTTCAAAATTCATATCCACCAAGAATGTTCCTACCTTTAATTTTGTGCAAACAAAGTAGGTGGAATTTGAATGGAATTCTTATGGATATTTAAACTGTTATAACCGCACCACATCACTTTTAATTCGTTGGATCTTGTAATTTATCTACCACAATTTATTTTTAATATAAAAGGAGATACATTGTCAAATCTACCTTCGACGCTGTTCAAAATTGAACTCTCAATTAATAATTAACAAACACTTGTCAATTGTACATGAGATTCCTAGTCATGTCAGCGGCACGCTACCAGATATTTATCCTTAAATAAGATAAGTTAAGATTAACTCAAAAGATAACTATCCTGTTAATAAAAAAAAAAAGATAACTATCCTCTAAGAGAGAACTTCTGTCGGCCCATAAGAATTGCACATTGATATTTTTTGCAAGCCACAAAGATTGACACTAGAAACAAAATTCGAACAAAAAACGGCCCATCGTAAAAGAAAAGAAATCAACTGAGCTTCTACACCATTCGATACAAAAGCTTCTACCACCTTCCCACTCATTCTAGACTTCTCTCTTTCCTTCTCAATGCCACCACCTTGGCGCCTATAAATATACAACATCCTATTCACGCTTTCCTCAGCACATATCCGATCAATATCTCACTATAGCAAAGCTCTCAACTTCAAAGCTCTTACTGATCAAAATGGAGGTAAGGACAGTGCATAGGGGTAAGGAGGGAAAGAAGATGCCAGAGAAGGTGCCTGTGCCGAACACTCGTCATCCCGAAACTGTTCGTTACATCGAGAGGAAGCTAGTCAACAAGGGCTTGCACCGTCTCGATCGGCATCCTGTTGACGGGCTAGGTGGGATTGGTGTTCGGCCTCCCAAATCTGGGCGCGGCGGGAAGTACACATGGGAGGGACCTGATGGTGCAATTGACAGTGAGCTTGACCCTGCACCGCTGGCAGTGGATCCCAAGGACCCGAACTATGTTCCCGAGGAGAAGGTGGAGGAAGAGGAAGAGTTGGTGGTCGGAGAGGTTGAGGCGGCAAAAGCTCCTGAGGCGAAGGAAGGAGTTGCAAGGATTGAGGTTGCTCCTCCTCTTCAGGATTAGAGAGATGGATGGAGAGGCTACATTTTTGTGTGCCTTTTCCTTTGTGGGTTGTGTTGTGTTGTGTGCGTTTTTGTGTGAGGAGTTTAGAGAAAATTTGGTTTTAGGGATGTGAGTGTGTGTAGTTTCCATGAATGATCTTGTTTAAATATAATAATAAAACAGAAGTTTGTGCAGTAAACTGATTTGTGATTTAAGTTATGGTCTCTTTTTTCCTTTAATTTTTCCCTAAAACTTATTGCTAGTCCTTAGCTCTATCACCGGAAAAAGAAACAAAACTTTATTCGGCATTTCATCAAACAATATGCATGACCAGCAGGCAATGTCAGATGCAACCCGAAATCTGCTCTCAGTTTGGGTCATATCTATGATCCATTTAATGTTTTATTCGCCTTGAAATAAGGATGTTAGTATCTGAATTATTAATTTATAACACATAATGATAAATTTAAGAGTTTTTGTAATACTTCACAAACTAATCTATAGGTTGACAAAGGGATCGCCCGAGTTTAGATAAGGTGCGGAAAACTTCGAATCCTGTCGTCGTCTTATTTGACCCATGTAATTGGGTTTGAGGAATATTTTATGTTATAAAAAATCGAAATGAATTATTTGATCAATTTAATCAAATAAGTCTGTGCGTCCCCACCGGAATAAAAACCTTTAAATTATTTATTTATTTGTTTGTTAAATATCATGGATTTCGGTTACCAAATGGTGCTGACTGCTTCCGATTTCCAACACAGACATCTTTCTCCTAATTGGTTTATTACTACACACCACCCTTATACTACACACAGACATCTTGGACGAAAATTCTTCTATTTCACTATAATTAGTCATTGTATGATAAAGTATCATTGTTACACGACCTGAATGTGAAGTAAATAAAATGTCATGTTTGATATTAGTGAAGTACGTAAATTGAGCGAAGTATTGAATAGAAATAAAATTCCATAATGCTCTACCTGAATGAGAACTGAAGCAACAGCAGTAAAAATGTTTTAAACAAAGAAACTTGATGCACTAATTCTACTTCATCTATGATTGTGCTTTAGTATTATTTTTTATTTTATTGAAAATTATTCTCTTTTGGTTTCTAAAAACATTTGACAATATTTGAGTCAACACTATTTTATTTTCCAAATACGCACAATGAATGTAGGACGTTTTACGGTGACTTTACCCAGCTCATCTGTCAGTGAGCTTTGTACTGGACCTCTGGGTCTTGGAAAGGGCCATTCCTCATTTAAGGTTTTGAAGATCTGGCCCATTAAAATAGCCTTTCAACAGGTTACACCAACCTAATTTGATCCACATCTAGGGTTTCGCTAAAATTAAAGCCCAGCCCAAAATATAGTCGGTTAATTATACTTTCTTTTATTTTTCCGTTGCTGCTGAACAGCTTGGGAGGTTTCCAAATAAACATTTCTCTACGGTTTTAGGCGAGAGAGAGAAAACAGTGGAGGAAGCTATAGGCGGCGCAACCACCATTCGTAAAAGGAAATCATGGCAAAAGGAGACGACGCCATAAGGCGAAAGAAGAACAAGCACAATCGCAAGCGCATGCGCAGCTCCGAGTCTGCCGTCTCAGCTCGCGTCTCCGCCATCATCGCCTCCAAGCGCCGTCGCAAGGCTGGAAAGCGCCGTATTTGCGAGGTATTCATCTTTCCCACTCTATCTCTTTTTTTTTTTTGCTTTTTTTATTTGAGTCTGGAAATTTTAGATTTGAGATTAAATTGGTTGAATTGGTTCAATTCAGGGAATGTGTTATACCCTTCCTACACCTGATGATCCTTTCAACGAACGCCATGGGAAGAAAGAACCTGAGAAGAAAAAGAAGAAATCAAAAGACAAACCCGGCGAAAAGCAAAATGAAAAGAAAATGGTAGTTGAGAGCGGTGAGAATCTAGTGGAGCAGAGCTGCCCATCTAAGTTCTTAATAGTGTGTCTCAACACAATAAAAGATGCGTGGCGAGAAGAAGGCGAGGCTGAAGAGTGTGATATAAGTTCATGGGGTTTAGATTTGTGGAGGTGTTGCTCTAATGGTTTGTCGAATGTGTTGGATACAAGTGGGCCCTGTGCTACTAGAGAACAGATTGCTTGGTTGGTTTCGTCAGTTTCTGACATTGTTGCCAGGAAAGAGAAGCAGGGAATTCTCGTCTCCTCCCCTTGCTTGCTATATATTGTGCCGACCCAGGAGAAAGCTGTTCAGGTCAGATCGATTTGCAAACCACTAAAGGCACTTGGTATTCATGCTGTCAGTTTGCATCCGGGTGCATCAATCCAGCATCAGCTACATGGGTATTTTCCTTGCTCTTTCCGCTTCTAGTTAACTCTTGTTTTTATGTTACTTACACTAAAACTTTCTCCGACTTCTGCTGTTAAAAACAGGTTGAAGAGTTGTGAGCCTGAGTTCCTTGTATCCACTCCAGGAAGGCTTCTTGAGCTGGTCTCATTAAAAGCGGTTGATATATCCTCTGTATCTTTTCTGGTAATTGACCTTATATCTGAAAAAAAGTATTTCATAATCCGATGATATGTAATGAAACTGAATTTTTCTAGTTTCTTATATATTAAATTTTTGTTAGGTCATTGATGGGTTGGGAATTGGAAGTGCCGAGGAAATAAGATATGCTGATAAACTTAATTCAATTAAGGAGACCATAACCAGCAGTCCTCATATAGTGGTATTTAGTGATCACTGCGACCAAATGGCTGCATTGGCACGTAATCTACTTGGTGAACCTATTACCAGACTGGCTCTAGATGATTCTGTGACTAGCCGAAGTGCCTTCATCTCACAGCATGTGTACTACTGCCAATCACAAGAACTGAAGGTTACAAAGGTATTATTTTATAATATAATTTTGTATTGTCGATAGATTTCACAAAAGCAAGTCTTGTGTTTTACAGAAACACAACAAATGCTGTGGATCTACAAATACATCAAAAAAAAAAAAAAAAATTTCGCCATAAACTTTTGAATTTGTCTGCATGTTTTACGAAAAATTGTTAAGCACTTTTGAATTTTGACTGCACTTTCTACAAAAGATTTCACACTTCAGAGCATTGTATTGTACAATAAAACAATGTTTTGATGGTGCATGGAGGAAAGAATGTAAGGGTAGGTACGAGTGAAATGATAAATCTATACTTCTACTTGCAAATCTTACGAGGCTAAAGATTAAAGAGAAAGTTTAATATGCACAATAGTGCATAGGGCGTTCTATACACTGCGGACTTTTTCGAGGGTATTTTTGTAAATTGACAAATCTAATTTAACCAATCTAATCTACATATTGAAATCTCATAGGAAATCATATTTTACAATTTTTGATATTTTATTACTATTTTTTTCGAATTTTTTAACATGCCATTTTTGGAAACAAACTATTATTTACAACATTCCAAAAATGACAAGTTATAAAAAATTTGAAAAAAATAGTAATAAAATCTCAAAAATTGTAAAATTTGGTTTCCTATGAGATTTCAATATGTAGATTAGATTGGTTGAATTGGATTTGTCAATTTACAAAAATATTTCCGAAAAAGTTCGTGGTGCATAGAATGCTCTATGCACTATGGTGCATATTAAACTTTCTCAAGATTAAAAGCCTTAAAGGGCAATATAAGGACCTACTTCTAACCTCCAAAAGTTCATGATGTACACAAGAGTTAATCTGATTGATACCAAGTGTTTTAATTCTTATATGGGCTGTTAAATGACTTCAAGTTAAGAAGTTTTTGCTTAGAACATTATTTACATCCTAATTTGTTTGTAGACACCAACTTAGCATCTATAACAAAATTTGAATCAGAAAATTAGACGGCACTTTTCTTTCTGTTGCAACACCCTTTCTTTTGTGTTGAAAAGTTGACCTTTATTGTGGCTGGATATGCAGTTGAAGGGTCTGAAGTTTCTACTTCCATAATGAGAAATTTCTGCACTTAAATACAATGTTTGTTTCCAATGCTATTAAATTGCATAGAAGTTTTCCTGTCAAGTTGATGCAAAATCTAACTGTGCTACTTCTATTCCATCCATGGCCTTGCCTTGCTAATATTTTGTGACTAAAGTTGCCATTACCATTATAATCATCATTATCATTATTAATTTGTCCATTTTGGAACTCTCAAACAAAATACAATTTGCAGATTCAGGAAATTATATTGCAGTCTATGCATGATGACTGTAATTATACGAAAATGTTAGTTGTTATGAAGAGCGACGACAAGAATGGATTGATATCTTCACGACTCAACTTGGAAGGCTGCTCAATTACCAATGCTTCGAGCAGTGGTTCCTTTTCTCTAAATCATAGGTAAGGATGGAGTTTGAGGTTAATTTTTTTGGGGCAGTGATCATAATTTTCGACATTATTTATTTATTTATATCACTGATTTTAAGATATACCCAATAAGAAAGTGTATCCTGCTGTTGTTCAGGGAAAAGACCATGCGAGTTGTGGTTAAGGATCAGCAAAGCCTCCAACTGGACAAAGTTGAGAATTTTGAGATGGTGCTTCTTGTCGATTTTCCCTCTTCCATCGAAGAATATGTCGGAATCCTTACAAGAATGGCACGTCATTCGGTTACTGGAGTGGTGCATAGTTTATTTTGCCAGGCAGATGCTCATCTTGCCAAGAGGTTGATCAACCTTCTTAGCGAATGCAAACAGGCTGTTCCTCAATTCCTCTTAGATTTTGATTCTTGATTGATTTGAAGATAAAATTTCATCAATTTTGTTTGCTTGTCGTCAAGTGGAAAGTTTTGCAGCTATAAAATATATTTTTGTTTATTTCAATTATTGGTTAATTGCACTATTTGTCCCACAGAATTTCAGTATCTCTTATCTGCGATGTATCCTCCTCCATTTAGAATTCTGAAGCTGTTGAATGTTCCTCAAGGAATGTAGTAGTAAAATTGCAAATTGGAACTTGACTTTGTCAAAACAGATCAAGCAAAATAGAAAATTTGATGCAGAAGAGGCTCAAAATTCATGTAACAACTCTAAATCTAATTTACATCCTCTGCTGAATCTCAATAATATGAAGTGAATTTATTATATTCAGATCGTTTATATACGTGTTTCGCTATTTCACTCATTTTCATTGAACCATCGGAGTATATAATACGTATCCGACCCAAAATCTATATCTATAATAACAAAGAAATCGCATTGGCTCTTGAAATAAATATGAGCATTAGAGCATAGTAGGCTTTTGGTTACGAACAGGTGGATGCATAAGTTAATAGTTGTATAAGTACTTTCATCAAATTATCTCATGGGTGTCTAATTGTGGTATAGGTGGATGCTAATTTATAATGATATAAATTATTATTTTATTAATTATCATTATGATAAATTTAATGATATTATTATATTATAGTTATTATAATAAATAATAATTATAATGTTATTATTATTATAATTAAATCTAATAGGGGAAGAATGTATTATAATTATATTTTTATTTACTATGTCTGATACGGACCATTGGATTTTATTGATAAATAGATAAATAGATTTATTGTTATAATAAAAGTTTATTTTGGACAGTAAAAATAAAGGAATAAATAACATAGTTAAAATATTAATTATAATTACATGTATAATCACAAAATAAATAATAATAAAAATAATATATTAACATAACAATTCTAATTATTGTTGTTTGAACTTAATCATAATATTAGTGATAATTATAATTAGATAATAATAACAATATAAAAAATTTATCATGATGGTTTGAAAAATATATTTTTAATTTTTATGTCACGTATGGTGTGTCACAGCCGGACACCCCAATAAAAAGTAATAAATTCGCATTTTAATGATGAATCTATAATTTGTTCCGAATGATTATCCGAATTCCGAAGCTCAGGATCCACGCAGGTCTAGACTGTTCCAGACTTCCTCTATGTTTTTCGAAATTCTCATTAAAACAAATAAAAGATATGATGAAAACGGCACATAAAAGGTCGATTTCACATCAAAATGGAGGCTTCTCGTTCTTTTTAGAGCAGAACAGTACGTCAAACAAGACCCCGATACGAGACAAATAGACTTTTTTGACATGTAAACAAAGAGAAACACTAAAAACAGCATTTCTCAAAACCTCAAACGATAAAAACAAGAAAGAAAAATAAAATCAACCCTCTTTAATTATTAAACTAATCTAAAATTTAGAGAGCCTTGAGCATATCCTCAGCGCCACTGTTAGTGAAAGAGCCGCCTTCCTCCAAATTGAGAACCTTAACCACTCCATCCTCAGCCAAGAGCGAGTACCGCCGGGACCGGACACCGAGGCCCACTGGCTTATCGCTCAAATCCAACTCGACTCCAAGCGCCTTCGTAAACGCACCATTCCCATCAGACAGCAACAACACCTCATCCCCAACCTTCAAATCTTCCTTCCATGCCTTCATCACAAACGCATCGTTGACGGACACGCACGCGATCACATCCACTCCTTTCGCCTTCAACTCCTTCGCCTTCTCGACAAAACCCGGCAAGTGTTTCTGAGAACAAGTCGGAGTGAATGCCCCCGGCACAGCGAAGAGAATGGTTTTCTTCCCCTTGGTCAGATCCGAGACAGTGATGGTTTTGAGCTCCCCGTCTGAGCCGAAGTAGGAGAGGGTTGCGTCGGGGAGCTTGTCTCCGACGGAGATGGTGGAGGTGGTGGTGGAGGAAGGAGAGGCGGTGGCGGATAAGCGGAGGAGAGGGAGGAGGCGATGAGGGGTTGGGGTGGAGATCAGGCGGGTAGGTCGTGCGGAGGTGGTGACGTGGCGGAGGCGGATGGAGGTGGATGGAAGAGAGGTTTGGAAACAGAGACGCCTCACGGCGGTGGAGAAGGTGGCAGCTGTGGTTGTCGCGGTGGCCATTTTTTGGGAGCGATGATCCCGAGGAGGAAGTGAGAGAGAGAGAGAGAGAGAGAGAGAGAGATGAGAAGATATGGGAGATGCGATTGCGGCGTTGAGGTTTTGATTGGGAGTGATGGTTTATTGGTTTTAGGCGAGGACAGGTGGGAGGCAGAGGTGATCGATGAGTGACACGTGTAGGGAGCTGCTGGAGATTAGCAATTTAGCATCCTAGGACCATTTTAGGGTAAAAGTAATCTAAATTATTAGTTTATTATTGTGCTTTGATTTTGATTATCTTAGTCTGGCGTCTTTTTGAGTTGGGAAAGGTTCCTATAATCCTAGTTTGTGGTGGGGGCCGTATATATATATATATAGAGTGTTCCGGTGCCACACTTTTGTGGTGCCACAAATGCCACACTTTACTTTTTTATTTTAAATTTTAAAATTTAAAATTTAATCATCCGATCCGAACCGTTGATCTTATTTATTTTAACAATGGATGCGTTGTCATAAAATTTTATAATTTTTGAAGTTGATTTGATACTTAATCAAGAGGTTGAAAACGAACGAATCAAAATAAATATGATAGATTAATTCTAATATGTTCATTTTTCAACCTCTTGATCAAGTATCAAATGAACTTCAAAAATTATAAAATTTTATGACAATGCATCCGTCGTTAAAATAAACAAGATCAACGGTTCGGATCGGATGATTATATTTTAAATTTTTTAAATTTATAATAAAAAAATAAAGTGTGGCATTTGTGGCACCACAAAAGTGTGGCACCGGAACCTTACTCATATATATATATATATATATATATATTTTTGATAGACTGCCCATGGGCTTCTCATTCAATAAACAAAGAAAATTACAATAATAAGTTCCAGATCAAAACTCAAGATGAATTTAAAGGCCCCCTTACACTAATCTAACCCCTCTAAAGACTAGCAAACTAAAGTCTAAGAATAATAACGTTAAGCAAAAGACATAAACGAAAAAATATAAAACATTAACTGCTGAAAACAAAAAGAGGGAAGTTAAGGGGGCTGTAGAGAAACAGAGCTAAATCAAGGAGGGCTCTCTTGTACTTGTTGAAAGAATTTGTGATCGATTCTCATATCAATTCTGAGCTCACACATCATAGAGGCCAAAGGTATCCCGCTGTAGCTAACTCCATGTCTTCTTGCTTGGTTTGCCGTATCATGTGCTGGTTTTACTGCTTCCCTGTTAACATGTTGCAACATTATACTTCCTGCTAGACTGTACAACTGGTTGACAATTTTGGCAATGAGTGGTCGCGCCCTCCATGATGGTAAAGTCTCCAGGCATCCTTCCTCTGGTGCGCTGACCAGATTGAGGCAATCTGAAAATAATATTGCTCTGTGACAGTTTCCTTCTTGCAGCAATTGATTCATTTCACTAATAGCCTCATCTACTGCCAGGGCCTCTGCATGGAAAGGGTACTCTATCGCGTGGTTTTTCATCCCTAGCTTAATCAAATTGCCTCCCTGATATATCAAGTATGCACTACCTGCTTTGTGAGAGTTGTCCCATGAGGCATCAACAAAGCTGAGTTTAAAAAGTAGTACACGTCGGATTCAAGGCTCAAGCTGGTCAAACGTCAGAAAGAAGACTGAAAAAATATAATAAAGGAAAAGAAGTGCTGAAAGTTTGTATTGGGCCAGGAGTCCGGTCCTGGAATCATGGGCCGGAATATCGGCATCGAATTAGCGATTAACAGGATACCTGAATTTCAGATCCAAATATCTCGGCATATCTTTTGCAAGATCAAATATCTCAAGGGTGTTTAACACCAAATTAGGGTCAACCACTAATCATAACTCTTTCATCCTCTTCCTTTTCTAATTATTCCTTAAATAATAATACAAATATTATGAAATCCAACTTGTATATCTTGTAATATCTGAATATTAGAAAACTGATTTTTGATTATCCTAAAAGCTGCACTCTGATATCTGAACGCCAGAAGGCCAGTCTGGCCAGACAACCAGGCCAATGCAACGCACTTGCTTTCCAACTGTGCCTTGAAATGTCTTGACGTCTGTCCAACCCATATATCAACTCGGACTAGATTTAACTTTTTGAAAATTTCTCTGAGTCCTTTACAAGAACATCTTACTACGATTGAAAGGAAGATAGCACAGGCTGCACCAGTGCTAGGGATATTGGGTTTCTCTGGTTTGTACTAATTTGGGTTTGGCTAAAGATGAGTAACCCTTTGTTTGCATTTATTTGTTTTTCTTAGTTGAAAAGTGGTACAACACTTCTCTACTTATTTCCAAAAAATAAAAAATAAAAAATCTTACTAGTTGCCAATGTAGTACGAATTTATCGTGACATAGTTTGTGATGCTCTTGAAGGACAAGATTAGTTTATTTTATTTTTACTTTTTGATATTATATGTGCCCAAGTGCCCGTGTGCTGAACACGATTAGTTTTACACTAAAATACAGTTTTGTAATTTAATTGTGTCCACGAAGAAAGCTAGAATACCATCGTTTTCCAATAATTGATGAAAGGATAGGCATGATTGAAATAAAAAACATGCTAGATATTTCCGTCTAACTCTCTAAATAATTGTACTCGATCAGCTAAAAAATCAATACTATACATCTGTGCTGGTTATTAGAATGTATAACGGGGAAATTTTGCTTGGATGTACAAGAGAATTGGCAATTTTTATATGAAAATTCTGTTGCAAGTAATATATCACGCCATTTTTAGTTAATTGTCTTCTTATCTCCAACAAAAATAAGTTTTACTAGATCTACTATACATTTCTTACTAGAACTTTCAAAACAAAGACAGTCGAAAACTAAATTCAGGATTATTCAATTTACCTACTGCAACATGCACGTTGTGTAAATACTCTTGCTTGGTTTGTTGCAAATTGTGATTAAAAGATAAATTTGCTTTTCTCGCCCTTATTTTCAGCAATTCTGCGAGGATGTATGTTTTAACAACGAAAACAATACAGTCGAATTTATCGTCCCATAGTTTTTTACCTTTTTATGCTCTTGAAGAAAAACTAGATTATTTTATTTTATTTTTACTTTTTCACATTATAATGCCCGTGTGCTGAACACGATTAGTTTTACAAAATACAGTTTTGTAATTTAATTGTGTCCACGAAGCAAGCTGGAATACCATCGTTTTCCAATAAATAATTGAGGAAAGGATAGGCATGATTGAAATAAAAAACATGCTAGATATTAACAACCAAATAAATCATAGGCTCTTGGAGGTCACCTGACACATCCATGAGAGCGACCAAGTACTAAAATAAAAAATAAAATAAAAAAGGTGAAAGAACAAAGTACTTCTTTCAAAAAGATCAAAGGAGAAAAAAAAATGGAGAGATCGTAATCAACCCAACTAATGCAGCAAGTATCGTGATTGGAGAACATACAATTTAATATCTATCTATAATAAAAATTCCATGAATCTGAGCCATGGAATGGCAGTCTTGGATGCCTTCCCTGCTTGATTGGAACATGAAGCCGAAGCAGGGGCCCCATTTGCAGTGACAGAATCTGATACACCGACTTCTTTCGGACAGAGAAAGAAGTTCCTTGAACCAAGTCCAATCAACTTCTCCTCAGGATCCAAACCTATAACATACAAAGATATAATTACGTCAATGCACTTTGCGTGTAATAGAAATTAAAATGGATCAAATATAAATTCAAGAAATTGTTATTCCACATGCCGACTACAAATTATATTACAATTCAACTAGGGTGGTTAATACCAGTTGATTAATTGTAAAAATTACATAAAAATTTATAAATGTCCCCCTAAACAACTTAACAGAATGTACTGCAAAATCACAGATGGTGCATATATACATTAGACGTGCATATTTACTGGTATAAACAAATGAAAATTTTGTTACTCACATTCAAGGCTAAATTGTGAATAATGGAGTCCATACAAGGAGGGATCCACCGAATTTAGTTGCGGTCGCCTCCCTTCCTTGACATACTGTCGCAGAACTGCAGCTACCAGCTCAGCCACGCTCCACTCGGCAAATGCCATGACCTGAAGCGGCCACATGCTTCTCTGCACCGTCACATTCAACAAAACTTTTACGGGTGTCTTTCTCACAGCCTCATCGGCCCCGCCACTCACACCTCTACCAGGTGCCGGGCTGCTCCTATCTCTAATTGGTTTCTCAGGAGACAACCTGCTTGTCCTCACAGCAGCGAGCAAGTCAGGATTTGTCATTGGCCTCCGCAGCTGCCGCTGTTCTGGATGCCCTATCTTACCATGGAATGAAGAGGCCCTTTGTGGGTTGCCTGTCTTGTTTGCCGTGCCAGAACGACTTGACGACTGCACCGGAGCCATGTCGCCTCGCTTTTCTGGTATGGTACGATATTATGAATATATCTATCTGATACTAGATAGGAGATTTAAGGGAAAGAGCACCGGGAGCTGAATATGCAGCTGCAGAGGAAGCTTTGGAAGAGCAGGGCACGTGGCGGTGCGAGAGAGCGGCCGGCCGCACTTCCACCCTGTCGCATATATGACCTGAAGCTGGTAACAAGAATTGTCATAATCAAGAAAGCCAAGAAATCTGCAATTTCCGGCCAATTGCAGATTTCTATGTCAATTGTGATTTTGGGGATTGCAAATGGGGTAGGATAGAGAGAAAGGAAGGTAAGGTGTTCCTTATATACAAAAGAGGAGGTAGATAGGACGAGGTGTATTTTTTGACCGAGCAAGAAATGAAAACAATGGCTTGGATTGAAAGAGGGTGAAGATTCCAAATATAGCGTTGGGTATTTATATAACCGGCTGCTACTGGTAAAGGCTACCTCCAATAATTAGAAGGTTACAAGTCGCATTGCTTTTGGAAACTTAATTATAGAGAGTCTAAAGAAAGGATTTAAACCATACACGCACCCTAGTTGCGCTGCTTTTCTGGGAAATCGCCAAGAATAATTCAAAAACATTCTCATATTAATTTAATTTAATAGTAATAATACTCTTCTGATCTAGGCAATCATTTTAAGCTGTTTATAATAATGTTTTTCGGCAGAAGTGAAATTGCAAATTGAAATCAGAGATTTTTTTTTTTTTTTTTTTTTCCTTTTGACTTCCTTTATATTCGGTAAATTGGAGTAGATGTAATTCCAAAGCTAGTGTAGTATATTTTATTTTTAACCCATCATTTTTAATTTACAAAATAAGATATTTCATCCTTTTTTTATAAATAACTTATTTCTTTTTAGGAAAGATATATGTTGTTAAATCATAAAATGAGTGTTTCTTTGCAAAATTTATCCTGATCCTTTTATTTTTTTAAAAAAAGAAAGCCATTAATTTTACGCTCTAATTCATAATCCGAAATGAATTTAACATCTATCATGCTTTTTCTTTTATTGGGATAGGAATTGTACTTTTACTCGATTCATTTATTTCATGCGTTGGCGTCGATTTAATCTTTTTTGTTTTCACTCAATTTCATTTTGTATCATCCTGTCATCCTTAATGAACACACACAAATCAGTTAGGCACTAGAGAGAGATTTAGTTGTGAAATAGACGATACACAACTATGCTTCATTATGTCACTAAAACATTGGTGAACTAAGATCTCATTAGCCGAAAAAACTTGTGTCATAAAAAAAGGCGGCATAAGTTAACTAATGAGTCCTACATATGAAATATGAAACAAAAAGATTATTTTGAAATACTCACGAACAAAAGAAATGATACTTTAAATATTGACATCCTTTATTTTAATCTTTTTTATATATTTTATTCATTTTTTTATTTTACAATTGAACTTCAATTACATGATTTAAGGGTTGAACTGTAGAATGTACAAATATGATTTCACGATGCTAGTAAATTAAAAATAAAATTATATAAGGAGGTGTTAAGAATGGCAGAATCTTTTCTTAAAGTGAGATTCTACTAATTATAAATTAGATAGTTTGACCGAATGGATCAGCTGATGTAATCGGACCCGTTCGTTTTCGATTGGATAGTCTGATTTGAAAGAGTCGAGCTCTATCTTCGTTTTGTGTTTCAGAAAAGTAGCAATAAAGAAGTCAGGGACTAAAAGCTCGAAACGAAAGTAAGAAAATTGATAAGATCTTGTTACCAAAAAAATATTTATTTTTTTAAGGTAAGGAGTATTTAGGATCATTTCTATCGTGACAATTGTAAAATATAATATTTCTCCTACAACTACAATAACTTTAGCAGTGCGTTCTCAATCGTTTCAAATCATGTCCATCACTTAATTCACATTTTACTTTGTGAGTCTCACTAAATATTTTAATATATTTATATTTTTTCCAATTAATTCATTAAATTTTTGAAAATTGTAAATACAAATAAACAGTTTTAGCTAAATCATAATTTAAGCAAGCTTGTAAATCGATAAATTACTTGTTATTGAGATTAAAAGGTTTCAAATAAAGGAAGAAGCGATGTGGGTATTACGGAGAAAAGTTGGAGAAGTCGAGAATGAGATGACGATGACGGAGACACAGTGCGGAAATTTCCAGGAAACCCACCTTGAATCTTGTACAATATTATTGAGATTTTATCATTTCTGGACCCCAAATAATGTAACAAGTTGTGTGGACAACTAGCTATCTCGTTGGGAATTGTATCCAGGACTCTCTGCGTCATGTACAGAGCTAGCACTCTGTATCTAATCTATCCCCATCATCTATAATATTTTTTTTTCTCTATTTATTTCCTAAATCATATACAACAACTTGTAACATTTTTCTTGCGTTTCATTCTTTGTATAAATATTATTAATTATAAGCTGACCATCTGGATCTAGATTCGTATTGCTTCATGTACATCAATTTCCTTTGATTTAAAAAAAAAAATTGTTTTGAAACAGAATGGTGATATGTTTAATTTCTCGTTTTCTTCTTATCAATTCGGCATCTATCTGTTCTTTTAATTGGTAATGCGTGATAAGGATGAATCTTACCAGAATTAAGGAGTGCGTGTGCGTTATTGAGTAAACTAATTAATGGATAGAAACCAGAACCAAGATGAGCATGATGTAGGAATGCAGGAACGTGACGAAAAAAGCTAGCGCTTCATTGCCTTTGCTTGCGGTGGACTCCGTTTGACGTTAGGAGTGTTGGTGGCGCAAGCATAACACTCGGTTTCCTCTGAGTCTGAGGTGTCTACATAGCGCTTTGCTTTTTTGGGAATTGATTTTCTTTTCTTTATCTTTGTCTTTTGTTGTTGCCAATTTATGGGGTTTTTCGAAAATAATTACTAATTTATTTAAAATAAATTAGATATATATATATATATATATATATATATATATATATATATATATATATATATATATATGTCATTAAAAATGTGATCAATCTAAAATATGTGATTATTAGATTGCTATTAAACTTGTACCTATATAATAAAATTTAATTTTGTACCACTGTGTTAGCAAAATGAACTTCCAAGTTGTAAACTCAAGGACGGCTCCTCGCATATTTTTGTGTCAGAAAATTGTTGTCGTGATTGGTGTATCTACTGATGGAAGCAGATTTGTAACTGGTGCACCTTTCTTTTTTCTATGAAAAAGATCCTATAATAAATTTGTTGCCTTGCCACCGAGTTAAGAGAAGGACAATAGAGGGGAGGCGTTTTCTGGGACACCGTCGTTGCGGGATAGCCGTTTGGTGCCCACGTGGCGCACGTTGGAGCGATTATCTGATCTCATTTTGTTTTAGTACTCTCTAGCTTGTGGTTGTAGACTCGTAGGTGGAGGTTCTAGTCGGAATTGTAAGTTCTTGAAAATCCTTCTCGAAAGTAAATTTCAACTATTTGATGTGATTTCTTCAATATTGTGTGTCCCTGGATTGTTGGTCTGCGGTTCTAGCTGGCTGGTACGTGTTTAATTTAGAAAGAATCAGAATTGGACGTATCTTATGGTCGCTGTGCTGAAAATGTTACAAACTATTAATGTCTTTTTTTGAGGGAAAAATGAGATTTCATTATATTTTTTTTTGTTTGACAAAATTGTTCCTTGGATTCGTCTACATGCTTCTATGTCAAGATTATTCGGATGAAGACTTTGGGTAGATAAATTTCTAATTCAGTGATTTAAGATTTTGACTTAGTTTCTCAACACTTATTTTCAAGGGAGCATTATGGTGTCATGTCGGTCGTCATATTGTGTTTTCGCGAGTTATTGTTTATTATTTTTAAGATTTAAGATAGTTTTATATAATCTTCGATTTCTATAGTACATTCAATATTAAGAAAATATTATTTGAATTAAAATTATACACCTTTTTTTTCATCATTTACGTATGACCGAATATTAAATACGTACCGATTTTAATATTGTTTAGCCTTATTTTTTTTTAAAAAAAAGATTAAACTTACAGTACTGAGCTTAACGACTTTTGATACCTGACCAATCAAATTCATACTGACTAAGATTTAATAAATGCCTATCTAGATGAAGTAGATAACGTCTTTAACTTTTAACTTATTATTTTCACCAATATTCTTCAATATATAAATCGGATGTATTTAATAAAAAAAAAAAAGACAAACGTACCTTATAATTACCTTGATTTTTTATTATAAAAATAGATATCAGTAAATGTAAGACAATTGGTCGAACAATTATGAAATTAAAATTAAATAAGTAAATTATAAATATCCTCATTTTTATATTAAATATATTTTGTATCAAATTTACTGCAATTTGAAAATTGATTTTTCATCCATCGAGCGGTTCTGAAAAAATTAACCGTTAAAGTTTAGTAGCACTTGATCAATGGCTAAATATATCAAATTTTATAGACAATTAATCTTAACAATAGAAAATATAAGTACAGAAATTTTTAACGATTGTCAAATAAAATATTTATCATTATATCTCCATTCATTTTTATTTGAATGAATTTCTAAAACCTTGGTGGAGAAGAAACAATTAAATAATGACATATGTACAATTTGAAGAAAAAATATATTGATTTGATCTTATTTTAATGTGGTATGGGTTCGCTTCTAGATTTGGAAAGTAAATTCTCTTTCTTTATTTTTTTTTTCTTTTCAAAGAATTGGAAAGAAATGGTTGAAACAGAAAAACGCATTTCACATGCTTTCTTGTTGGCCATAATACATGCGAAGATGACCCATATTATGAAGTTATTAACTCCAGTAGTTGCGCTTATACAAGAGGCCAGTAGCTGTTAAGCCTCCCCTGATAAAGGCCTACCCCTAATATTCTACGCGGTTCAGAATCCAGATGAGGCATATCTGATATCTGCCTCTGCAGCGAATAATTGGTGGGCCCACGATGCGCATTTATGATTACATCAGACGACTTAAGTTAATACAATAATCTAATACTAAATAGGAACCATTCCAAACAGTTGTCGTTTTCGGTAATTAATTTAGCTCACTATAATTTAGGAATAATTGTGATAGCAATCGCCGGAGATGAATCGTCCCGGAAACAACCGTTAATTAATTATATTGTCACGTGTGGGACTCAAAATTCCGCCGACGATAAAGAAAAGTCAAACAGTAATATGTGGATTATAAACTTAGCTAAAATCAAACAAAACTAAATCCCCGTTTCAGAATTTGAATATTAATTAATTATAAATTCACATGTAAAATATAATAATGGTTCCAAAGAACTCTAGAAAATATTTTAAATATTTTCCTAAAACTAAGATTACACTCTACAAAATACGTAAATTTTATTGTAAACTAATATAACAAAATATTTTTGGAGTTTCTTTCCGATTTTGGAATTAAAAAAAAAAGAAACAGAAAGCAACGTGAATAAAATTAGAAGAGGATTGATTGTTATTCATAAATTGAGAGAGATTAATTTTACAAAAATAAAATATCAATATATCATTACTAAAATTGGCAAAAAGCGTTAAGTCTATTTGAATGGCTATGGGCCAATGGTGTTGCGACTTTTTTTTCTCCAAAAGACGCAATTAAAAACTAAGACCTCCCAAAAATTATTAAAATTCCATTTGACTAGAACAAATGCCTATAAATAGAAAAGACATATTTTTGGGCGTCTTTCTTAAGTCTTAATCGATTTTGCATCTTTTATTAAATTTAAAGGTGTGCAGTGTGCTTGTTGAAACGATAGACCATTCATTGCTCTTAAAAAAAAAAAAGGGAACTACAGACCATTCATTCTGAAATGAAAATTGCTCTACGATGCCATACACTCTGGTCCATATTTAAAATTCAACGCAACCTGTATATTTCACGAATCAAATATCGCCACTTCAAACATGATAGACAAACAAAAAGGGCTCGTTAGAAAGCAATAGAGAATAACATGGAGTCCAATACAAATGGTCAGTGATTCCGCCGTTATTCTAGAGGTAACGAGCTCAATTCCCGCTAGATGCGGAATAGGTAGCTATTAATAAGTAGATAAATAAGTAGAAGAGGGATAAACTCTAATTTACAGAATGAGCTAAAGCCTCTATAAATAAATAGTCTCTTATTTCAAAAAAGAAAGCAATAGAGAACGTGACACATTATTGGAATTATGCTTCATGGATCCTATAAAAATAAAGAAAAAAGAAAATAAATATTAGGCCCTGATCACAATGATTTTTACTCGGGATTTCATTTCATTTGAATTGATTTCGTAAGATTTCATAGGATTTCGTTAGACCTTATTACATAGGAATCTCAACCAAATGACACTAAATCTGTTCATTGTGATCAAGAATTTTTCAATGAAATGAAATGAATTAAAATCCTACGTTAAAAAAAAAGGGATTGTGATCAGGGCCTTATATGGTTCAATTTTATTTTATGACATTTTCGTTTGACGATCACCAATCACTTAACAAAGAATTAGAACCCTCAACGAGATCGACATATCCCTTTGTGCGATGTTCTGAATGGCGTACAAGTCCCGATATTTTGCCTCTTTTCGTCAGATATGGCCGTTCCAACAACTGTTCCGATTTGTAGTTTTATTATATTTTTTCAGTATACCTACCGGGGTATACATACTGTCTTTACGTCATCATTCTTTCTTTCGTCCTGGTTCACCTTTATTTAAAATTGCTTAGCTTGATTATGCTAACATTGAAAATTAAGCATCAACATAATTGTAGCACAAGATAGAAATCAATAAAGTAATGCAATTTATTAGTAACTTATAAGTGCTGATGTGTACATATTAAGGAACAGCCAGTGTATGACTAAGTACCAATTTATTTTGAAAATATGGTTTTCTTGAATTTGTTCTGAACATGTAAGGTTGCCTTCCAATATATTTGTATTGGCATTTGAAATGCAGGTGCATCAGGGTAAATTTCAATTTCCTACTAGTTTTTTTTTTTTTATATATATATATATGTTCATTGTAATGCAGGTGCATTATAAAACTAGACATTAAATACATTAAAAGAAAATTCCGTTTTTTCAAAGAAGTCTAATTTTAAGGCGTTAAACTCTATGAGTTGTCTTCGTCATTGCAAATATTTTCGACACACTATGTAGAATTGGCTCCAAAATCAGACAAGCCACCCAACCTAGCAAAGATATCCGCACAACAATGTCAAAAGTTGCTGCACAACGCTGGAGCTGCGTACAGCCGTTGGATGTAAAAAGGATTTTTACGCAAGCAAATTCTATGTAGGCCTCATTTGAAGGCCCTACGGCTACCAAATATACTATCTACCATCTTCGGAATCTGCCATCCCTGCCATTCCATGGGCTCATGTCGCTGAAAGGCCCACTAAACATTCCAATCACGTGATTTGCACGAGCGTTGCGTATATTTCAAATTTTGAATCTCCTCTCTGTCAGAATAGAAGAAACCTCTTCTCTCTCTTCGATCATGTTGATTCTCTTTCTCTCTCTAGAGATTTTTTCTCTCTTCGCTCAGATTGAAGCATTTTCTCTATGATTAGAGTGATCTCAGCCTCTCTCTCACTAGCGATCTTACCTTCAGCTATCTCAATCAGATCAGATCGAAATATGCGTGAATCATGTTCTCCATCGAACTCTCCATTGGAAATCGATACTATACCTTCGTCTCGGCTTCATACAGCAAATTTGAGATCAAATACATCGTTTCTTTTAGGTACTGATCTTTAATTGTTAGTCTATCCTTATCTTGTTCAAATTAGATCACAAAAACTTTATTGCTTTTGGAATTTTCAATTCAGTTGTTTGATTTGTATGTTTTTTGTGTTCAATTCTTGATTAGATCATAATTCAAGCTTTGTTTTGGCATTTAAGAGACACATTTGACATAAATTTTCGATTCTTCAAGGTATTGATCTTAATTTTAGTTTGAAATTGAAAAAAGGCTCAGATCTGTTCTAGTGTTTTAAATTTGTGTGAAATTCAATTGTCTGATGTCAAAGCGATAATTTACCAGATTAGAATCGTAAGGGAGAGTATATAAATAATACTAAAGGAGTAATTAATTATATATGTGGGTGTATCTAACTAGGATAATTATTATATAAATAACATTGATTGCTTTGATGTCATCTCCTGAGAAGTAAATAAATAATCCTGAGAGAGTACATATTAATTCGTCATCCGAGCATTGATTTTAAATCAAATTTTCTATGCTAAATCAAAGATTGATAATGTTTGAAATAGATCAGTTTTATAAATCATGTATTATTTCCAATGTTTGAATTAGATCACGATGAAGCACCAGTACTTTGAAGCAGATGAGATTTTTATGAGGTATTTGTACTGCTTGAAGTCAGGTTGAAGAAGATCTGATTACGACACCAGATCAGGTTTGAAATCTTATTTGAACCCCTTGTGAAGAAGTTTGTACTTCCTTATTTAGAAGTATATACTCCCTTAGTATATTGAATGCTTATTTGAAGAATCTTGGTTGTTTCCTGAATGTTTATTTGAACATCTTATGAAGAAGTATATACTTTCTTAGTATTTCGAATGCTTATTTGAAGAATTTTGGCTATAATTTGTATCTTGAATTTTTGAACCCCTTATAAAGAAGTATATAATCCCTTACAAAGAAGTATATACTCCCTTAGTATCTTCATTGCTTATTTGAACATGTATCAACTAATTTTATTAAGGGAGTATATTCATCATTATAGGGATTAAATATATTGACTAAGAGAGTATGTATCGAAGTATGATGAATAAAGAACATGTGTTATCTATTTTGTTTAAGAGAGTATTTTCATCAATGTAGTGGTTATATAAATATTGATTGAGAGAGTATATATTCTAAAATTATATATTTTTCTTTGAGAAATGCTAACGTCCCATATATGGGACAGGGTATCCTGTTCAACATGAATCCAAACCACACATCTACGTCAAAATTCGCACTATGATGAGGCGCTTGATGAGTTCGAATTTCAAGTTTTCCGTTAATTTTCTTCGTTCCGTTTGTTCCGTCAGAGAACGTGGGCATATTATCTCTCCCTTTCTCTTCCATATGATTCAATTAATTTGCTCTCTCCTCTAACGAAACCCTAGGCGTGGCGAAGGCGCTCGCCTGCGTCCGATCTGCTTCCGCCTTTGCCTCACTCTTTCTTTCCGATTTACCTCCATCTAGGTGTCTCTCTCTCCCTCTCTCCCTTCTTTCCTCCCTCCTAGATTTGCCTCCGTCCAGATGACAATTTTTGTATGCGCGCGCCTCACAAAATAAGCAACCGTCTGGACCAGTATAAGTGCATCACAAAAATCTCTTAAATTATTTGTATCCACATCCATCTTCGTATTATTAGTCTCTTAAATTAAGATTGATCCTTCCTTACATGTGCATATTAATCGGTGCAAATAAATGTCTTACATCCAAACTATACTTCGAGAAGCATGAATATATGCCATTTGACTTTTTTTTTTTTTTATTCAATTCTATAAATTATTGTCCCTTGGCTGACGTTGATAGTTGTTACTTGTTTTTTGTGGTGGAGATTATACCACCAACGTGTTTGATAAATTGCCTAGATGAAATGTAGGTTCAGTACTTAGCTCCGGATCTAATTTAGTCTTTCTTTTTATTTAAAGAGGTGAGTTACACTAAAACATATGTGTTTGACCCAAAAATATTGTGCCAAAAGACATAAAATAATAACCCATTTTTATAACAAATAAATACAAGAAAGCAAAAAAAAAAAATAAAGAAAACCCACGAAAAATACCAAACAAACTCCAAAAATTCCCAAAAAAAATATCCAAAAATCCCCCATGAATTATGATGAATTATCATAGTTTCAAAATGCCAAAAATATCAACAGAAACCCTCCACCTTGCAAAAAAACCCACAAAACCTATAAAATTACTAAAATAAATCCATGAGGAATTTCATAAAAATATTTGCACCAGTAGATTCTCTATATTTTTCTGAGCTTACCCACAAAATTTCATCCAAAAATACCCTTGGGAAGGCCATCAAATAAATTATTTCCATTTGGCAGCAAAATAAATGATTTATTTTAAAGGAAATGGCTAGAAAATCCCACAAAATTCTGCCATTTTGGCGCGTCCAACCCATTGCAGCGGATCCAGGGGGTTGAAGGCGTCGCTGCTCATTTGAAAATCCAGCGCCTTTGTCTAAAATTCGGGTACACCCGTTTCATGAGCCGAAAGCATTGAAATTTCCTTGTCTTCACTGGTGCACGGAGAAACCAGTTCACCCGTCTCCTTGTCTCTCATTAAACCCGACAGGCGGGCCCTCTATTGTCAGTTCCTTCTTCTCCGTGGTAAAAAAAAAGAAAGAGAAAAAAAAAAACTTTGATTCTTACCGCGCTGACGCCGGTGAAAGAGGTGAAATCGCGATCCCCGTCGATGTGGCTTCTTCTTCGACCACAGAAGCCAAAACCAGGTGCCCGCGCACATGGTTTTGCGAAACCATGCCCTAGCAGAGACTCAATCTCAGCCATTGATGGAGATTGAGAGGTCGAGATTACTCTTGAATTTCAGAGGCAAAACCCTAATACCCAGCCTATAAATACCCCAATTGAAAGCTACAAAAGGAGAGAAGAAGGCAACCACCATACTAGTTTAGGATTTAATCAAACAAATTTCGCTTTATTAGGCTAGTTTGAGTTGGATTGTGATAGGCAATTGATCGAGCACATTGTAAAAAGAGAGAGGAAGGTAAAATGGGATGCTGTTTGCTTGTAATCATGAATGTTTGAATGAAATTAGCTGATTTAAATTGAAAGTTTGGCATTTGGTTCGATCTCTCCTCTTCTTTTCCTTTTCCCCTTAATTCCATTTGGTTACAAGCTTTGCCTGAGGTTTTGCTCAGGTATAGCTCTCTATACTTCGGTTGGGGTCTCCTCAATCCTAGTTCTTTACCTCGGCTGGTGTATCATCAGTTCCTGGGTAGCATCTCCCTCTCCATGGCTTCGACCATGGATAGGAGAACTCATCAAACAAAAATGAGGGGGAGATGCTGCCCAAGTTCTGTTAGAGCTTGAGTATAACAGTAGTAATACATGCTTTGAATATTTAGTATGTTATCTTAACAAAAATGCATAAATACATCAATGTCCAAATCTGCCCAGTTAAGAAAAATAGAAAAATATAGGGTTTTATTTGCATAAAAATCTAAAAATACATATGAACAGCAAGTACATGACCCTTTGGACAGTAGGGAACAAATTTTCTATTTTTCCGGATTTTATCTGATTTTATATAAATTAATGAAGGCTGCAGGGGTATTTTCTAAATAAATATGTTATTTTACAAAATCTTGAACCCTACTACAATTTTGCTTACATAGAAAAATTATAACTGTCCTTGTGGATGTTTCTGCAAATCATCATGATTTTAGAGTTAGTATAGAGTAGTTTTCTCACTATTTGTTTATTTAGGCATAAAATCACATAAATATTCACATATTTCACATTACTCTTTACTGGTTGAAGCACATTGTTCCTTCTTGTACATAGCTACTTCTGTAAGTGATTTTCCATGCGTTTAAGCAACTCAAAAGATGAATCATCAAAAATAGCAAAATAATCGCATAGAAGTAAAGAATGAAAAATTGAATAAGGTGCAATCGAGCTAGTTCTTGTTTTCTGTGATGATTTGAACCACTAAAACAAATCCAAATGGACTCAAATAGAGCATCAAACTAAATTATATTGTCGTAAGACCACTTACAAGCAAATCAAAGATTGAACAAATGCACTAAAAATACACTTTCTGTATTCGTGCTTCACACACCAAATCGTAGCATCACAAACCAAAATAAATGCACAAATTTATTGAATTTGAGCTCTTGGATCTATCTGAACGGAGACTGGCATAAAGAGATGGTTCTGTGGGCCCCATGACAGAAGCTCAGATCAGTTCAAGGCTAGGTCGATCTGCCTCAGTTGAGTGCACCCCCTTCTAAACTCCTTGAAATACAATTGACTTCATCTTCGTCTTTAAAATGTACTCACGAGTGTCAGGAACCTCATACTGGTGGAAGAAGATGACCAGAAAGTGTCCGACGACATTAATGGACACCCAAGCCTCCTTGGGTTCCACACGGCGATATACGCTTCCACATCATTAATAGGGTTCACCAATCGCTCTGTATCTCATCCACGATTCCAAGGCACCTTGTCTCGATGGCTATGGTGGTCTGTGCTGCCGCAATTTGGCCGGAGAGAAAGCAAGGGCTTTTCTGCAAAGTTGCCACCATTCGACGGAGAGGGAGAAGTCGAATTCGATTTCATCGGATTTTCTGTGGCATACAACGTGTGGCAGGTCATCCCACTCGCTACACAAAGTCCAGAACGAAGTCAGCTTTATTCAGTGCCAGTCAAAGCCCAGTCAGTCCCACGTGGCCCAATCAAGAAATTCCAAATCAGATTAAATTTCAAAAATTAATTAAAAATAGTATACAATTCAGAAAAATTCAAATAAAATATCCATAAAATTCTAAAAATCTGTAGAATCTAGATTTACTGATATTTTGATATAAAATTATGTCAATTTGTCCCTCTTTTATATTTTCAAAGTATTTTCTCTTTAAAGTTGAATTTTATAAATTGCCAAAACTTTGAAAATTCACCAAAATTAGTAGAAAACTCAGAAAAATCTAAATAAAATATCTAAAAATTTCTAAAAATCTAAATAAATCAAATCCAATATTATTTTCATATTTTATTTTGACAAAACCAAGAGTTTCATATTTTTGAAGTGTTTTATTATGAAAAATAAATTGTACAAACTCTAGAAAAATAGTAAAACCTCTCAATAAAATTTCTAAAACAAATTTGAAAATATTTTCATGATTAAAAATGAATTTCTCATCATTTAATTTATATAACAAAATTCTAAATCCAAAATCCCAAATAAAAAAAAAACAATCAAAAATCAAAATTGGAAACATATTAAAATCTAAAGCCAAAATCAAATTAAGTTTTAAAAAATCTAATCCAAATAAAAAATTAATAATTAAATCAAAGCTCAAAGAAAAGAAATTAAGTTTCAAATTTCAAGAATATTAAATCCTAAATATTAGATCTTTGAAATAAATAAAATGAAGTAAAATAATAATAAAAATCCGAAAAATCAAGATAAATTCAAATTAAATTTAAATCCAAATTAAATTCATCAAATTAAAAATCCAAAACTAAGTAAAATAAAATTGAAGAATAAAAAAAAAAAAAAAATAATAATAATAATAATAATAATAATAAACATTAAAAAATAAAATAATTCTAAATAAAACAATATAAATTTAAGTTTAAACCCTTTTAATAAAAATAATGTTTCAAATAAATAGCTCTAATTCTAAGTTTTCCTAGTCATTTCAAACAAATTTTTTTTTTTTAGCTTTAGATATCCTTGAATGCCTCAAATAAATAGTTTTAGATTTAGATATACTTAGACTTTCTCAATTGTGTCCCGTCAATTAAGTCTGGTACCACCAATTGAGTCCGATCTAAGCCCAAAAGAAACAAATCACTTATACCCTCAATTGCGCCCCGTCAAATCAGGTTTGGTGCCATCAATTGAGTCTTGTTTAAGCTAAAATGAATAAATCACCTGTTAAATACCAAAAATCATTTAAACAACAACTTTTCTAGCCTATTACATTTAATTTCTTGAATCTCTTAATCAGAGGTTCTCATGGGAAACCACGGGGTAATTAACAATAGGGGCTTGCGTCTATTGGAAAGAAAGGATCCACAAATTAATAAACCTTCACGAGAATGGATTCTCGTCAGTGTTCTCTGGTCGTTAAGGGGCACTGGTACTTGAATTCAAATTCGTGAGGGGGTGAATCTAAGACTTATTCTCGTTCTTGAGGAAACCCAATCATTCCTCGAGAAATGACGAAAAAGTCACCACAATATGACCTGGGGCTCAATCAGAAATAAATTTTGAGCTGGTAGAATTTTCATCCATTTGTTAATTAACTTTTGGTCCAGATATGAATCTTAGGACATACAAGTAGCATCCATTTGATAAACTTATAGAATGGGCATAATTATTTTTATCAATTTTATACTTTTGATGTGTTATCATGCTAAGAAATTTATACTTTAAATAAAATGCATTTTTATCACCATCATTTGTAGTAATTTTAATCGGTGTTATTATATATAGATGTCGGGCGAAGATGGGTTAAGCGACAATACTTGTGTACAAAATGATGACTGATCCTTGTATTGGTTTTCTGAATGATGATCGCATCCAATAAGCAAGAGATGAAGAAGAGGCAGGAGATCTAGACGAAGGAGATATAAAAGAAGAAGAAGAAGAAGAAGAAGAAGAAGAAGAAGAAGAAGAAGAAGAAGAAGAAGAAGAAGAAGAAGAAGAAGAAGAAGAAGAAGAAGAAGAAGAAGAAGAAGAAGAAGAAGGAGATATAGTAGTACTAGATCCTTACATGGGTATGGAATTCAAATCAAGAGAAGACACATTTCTGTACTACAATATGTACAGTTTCAAGAGAGGATTTAGCGTCCATAAGCAATGTAATAGCTCTTCAAAAATTGGTGCAACTGCTGTGTTTTTCGTGTGCTCAAAAGAAGGAGAAAATGTTGAAGAAGGAGATAATAGTGAAGAAGACTTGGACTTATTTCTGTCATGCTTTTTTTGAGAATGCAATGCTTTCTTTTTGTTTTTGTTCCTGTTGTAGAAATATAAGGGTATTTTTGGTACTAATAGAAAATATAGGAGAGATAGGGTGAAAGGTGAAGTTATGGTATAGAAATATAAGGGTATTTTTAGTTTACTTCTATTGTGTGTAGTTATGGATATCATCAAATGTGATGCTTAAATGAAATGTGAAGTTATGCATGTAGTGCTTGTATTATTCTTTGATTAATTTATTTCGTGTACCAGTATAATTAATCTGTTTGGTTATCACCTTTGTTAATTTAATATATGCTGTGCAAAACATGCCATGTGTAAATTGCTCTCTATATGCACTACAATTGGTATTGGCTGAAGCAACTTGGTACCAACTCGGTACCGGTCAGTGTAAAGAACGTGGTTTTTTTGTTTTTTTTTTCCTTGTCAAATCTATTTTCTATGTTAGCAACCAGATCAGTTTTAGATTTTTAACTAAAAAAAATCAGATGCTTATTATGTTACTTTTGTCATGTCATTATAAGCTGAAATGAAATCAAAGGCAAATAGCTTATCTAATTTTTTTTTTATTTGAACCTTCAGTGTTATAATTCTTGTTTTCTTTGAAACAGTTGTCTGATTCAATGAATCTGTTAGACATAAATAATAGTAAACAAGCTTGTAAGTTTTCTCATAAATTTGGATTTTTAATGTCATTTCCAACGACCAGTATATAAAAGAATGTTTCTACTTGATACATTTAAACTAAAAGAACATAGCTATTATCAATTAAAATATGAATAATCAAATAGAAACACCACTAGCACCTCAGAAAAAATTTTAAAAGCAAACACAAATACACAATACAAAAATTATTAGCACCGCTTGACTACCAAAAAGATTAACAAAAAAAAAAAAGCTAATTAATTTAAATGATAAAAATGAAAAATTGTTGCGAGTCTCAAATAGTAAATAAATATACATATACAGCATGAGGAAAGTTTTACATAAGCAAAAGCAAACTAAATATTAAATCACAAAGTATATGTGATCTAACTTACATTAAGAAAAAAAAAATGAAAGACCAAAGCATACCAGACATACTCTGATCTCCTCTAACCAATCCCAAAAAATCTAATTCTAAACAAATCCCAATTTCACATACAACAACAAGTCCCAAACAAAAATTTTATGATATTGTCCAACTTTCCAGTTTCATCTGCACAGGTGACTTTGCGTCACCATAAACCCATGCACCTCTCCATATAACATTGATCCCAGGTGGCTTTCTTGGTGAACGAGGTCACAGTCTGCTACTTACCAGGCACCATTGGGTCTGAGCTTGTTGACCCATCACTCAATTTGGCCAGATAATTCAGACCAAGCAACCCTGCATGAAAATGGTGTTATTCCCAACTTCAGTGCTATGAACGAATAGATCCACAAATTAACTAAAATCAATATCTTCAAATTAGAAAAGAATTATATATCCCAAACTAATGCAACCTAGTAAAGCACCAAAATTTCAGATCCGATATTAAATTACCAAAATTTCAACATTGCAACTCGGAAAACAAAAATTGACAAATGTACCCGACAAAACCACCAATTTGAACGGGAGCAACTAGGATTCTGTCGCTCCGGGGCTTATTGACAAAGCTATGGAGCACCTAGGTTTTGTCGCACCAACTTCAATCGACGAAGTTCGGAGAGAAAGAATACGGAGAGCACAGGAGCAAGAGGTGCGAAGGCCGTCTTGCATGGCTCAACCGAAGAAAACAGTGTCTCTCCGGCGAAGAAATGGCAGCGAGAGGCAAGAGGCAGAGGAGGGGTCCCGGGTCTGATTGAGATGTCTTTGACAAGGAGGAGGAATGGGATTGGTTGCATTCATATGCTGGAGAAGGAAACAATCTCAGACGGAGAGACGGAGAAAATGGTCTCTGACGGAAAGAACGGAGCAACAAAAGTTAACGAAAAAATTAAAATCCCAACTCATCTGCGTTCTCGTCGCAGCACGAATCATGGAGCGATTGAACGGTCTACGATGGTATAGGACAGGAAGCATTTCTCTTTTTCTTTTGCAGATTGATGTAGGTGCTGATAAGCGCGTCGTTGCTTACCTGTTGTTATTAAACCCTTTAAATCAAGTGAATGCTAAATTCTAGATATGAGTAAATGTTGTTGCAATGTCTATTAAGTTTGTTAGCATGTTTGAACTTGATTGTAATGATGTTATGTCTGGTTTGAATGAATAATAATTTGAACTTGATTTTTCTGTTAAGCTTGGTGAAATTTGTATCTTGAATGTCTATTTGAACATCTTATGAAGAAATATATACTCCCTTATGAAGAAGTATGTACTTCCTTAGTATCTTAAATGTTTTTTTAGGAATATTGGCTGAAATTTATACCTTGAATTAATATTCAATCACTTATGAAGAAGTATATACTTCCTTACAAAGAAATATATACTCCCTTAGTATCTTCAATGCTTATTGGGACAATCTTAGATGAAATATATACTCCCTATGAATAATTATATACTCCATTGATTAATATATTTGTCACGTAATAAACATTTAAGCACTTTTTATAAATGTTAAAAAAATAAGTAATGTATTATTATGTATAATTAAATTCCTTGCGTACAAATATATACTCACTTTTTGATGTATTAAGGGAGTATCAAATATGTTTTCAGTTATCAATTTACTTTAAAGGAGTATTTATCTTGTCTCACGAGAGTAATTATATTTACATAAGGGGATATCTTATTATATTATAACATAAGAAAGTATATATTTCTACTTAAGGGAGTATCTATATATAATTAAGGGCGTAAATATTTATAAGGGACGCAAGAGTAACATCAACAACTTGAAAGCGCATGATGACGTCAGAAATGCGCGTGATGACATCATCATTTCGCTGAACATTGCAGAACGCAGCGCGAAGGCCTATCATTCAGCCCATAATCACACGCCTGGTGGATTGGGATGGCAGGATGTCAAAATGCTGGGATGTCCCATATCAGAACCGACGGCTACCTGCAGGCAGGTTCTCAACTAATAATCTTCCATCCACAATATTGAAATACTAGTCCTCTCGGCCCTTTTTAATAAAAATAATTGTCTTCAGGCCCATTACTAATCACAAAATCCAGTTACAAGCCCAACTGCCCATGTCACACGATGACACGAATCGACCATTGCACTTTTTTTTTTTTTTGAAGAAAGCATTTGCACTTTCTGCTCTGAGCTCCAGTCTCAAAAGTACCTAAAACCTTACCTTATCCCCTATTCCATTCCACTTCATTCTAAGCTCTCACTCATTCTCACTCAACAAAACAATGGCGACCGAAAATGGAGAAGGAAACTACACACCACCAATGGATGAAGAATTCGGATACGGAGACGACTACGACATGGACGACTCTTCTTCCTCTTCCTCCTCCGAGAGCGACTCCGATTCCGACTCCGACAGAGACGAATCCGAGAAGCGCACCCGGCCCAAACGGCCCGTGAGTAAATTCGATGATGATGATGAAGACTTCGAGGTCAACTATGAATCCATCAAGGAGATTATCAACAGCCCGCGCTATGTGAAACGGAGGGAACAAGAGGACAGAGCGCACGTGCAGGCCCAGCTCGAAGACCCGTTCGACTTCCCGCCCGACCCCGAGAAATGGCGCGAGGCGGATTTGAAGGAGATGTGGGCTGACCCGTCTATTTATATCCACAACAAGCCCGGTTGGGACCCGGTTTTTGCCGATGAGGATGATTGGGCGGGGGTTTACGAGACCATAAGGCGCAGGGGAGACCCACCCATTGCACCGTTTTATCTTCCGTACCGGCATCCGAACCCGGTCATACCCTTTAACCATTATGATATAGCAAATCCGAAAGCCGTTATTGAAGAGCTTGATCGGATTGAGGAGTTCCTTATCTGGGCCAGCTACATTTTCCCTGACAGAAGCTCGTGAGTTCTCCTCATCCCTGCCACTACTAATAACTTGGGAATTAACCTTTCTGGGGTTGTTGTATCTTCTTCCATTGATTTGAGTTTGTAGGGAGGACGAGCACTAGATGTTTGATGAAATGCTTCTCTCAGTTAATCAAAATGTTTTTGGCAAATGTGGAATTTTTTTTTTTTTTTTGAAAAAAGGTGGGAGCGCCACCCAGTTTCAATATGTGGAAAGTAGTGTACATATTAGCTTCGCCAGTTCTTTCTTCTATATATTTAAAAGCTTTCCCTGTTTAAGAATGTCTTTTTTTTTTTAAAGTTTTTATCAGTAAAATGTACTTATATGAAGATGTAATATGCAGGTATGAAGGAACTGTTTGGGATGACTTGGCTCACGGCAAAGGTGTTTTTGTTAATGAAGATGAACTTGTTAGGTCTGTTCATTTTGTTTTATTCTGACATAGTTTCTTAATTTTTTTGATTGCTGGCAAATAAACTTCTCTACTGACCATCTGACTCGCATAAACCTGATAAAACAATAAACTTAAGCCATGATTTTCACGCATGATATGGAGATTCAGAATATTGACTTTCATATAAAAGTTGCATTTCTGTCCGCATCACTAACAGTTTTTTAAAAGAAGTGATGTTTTCATATCAACTGCTTCCATTCATTGAGGAGACAGGACATATTGCAAAGTTCAAACAAAAGAAAGAAAAGAGAAAGTAAGCAAAAACACGTACCAATCTATCCAACCGTGAGATCTAAGGTCCTTGAACAGCCCCAACCAGATAACCACCAGCAACCCATTGTTAATGACTTCTATGATAGTAATGCAATTTAGGACTTGTTTTGAAGTTGGCACTAATATTTGCTTGCTCTATTCCAAACCTGACTTTATGACGATCTCTATTGGCTCGAAGGATCTTAGATTCGCTGCCTCAATGTTGACAGTCTCATATTCAAGAAGTAAATGATTGTAAGAGAATTGATATGAGAGGAATGCTAAAGTGCCTCCATCTTTTGAATTCTTAATAACAAAAATTCTAATGTTTAAATAATCTATATTACTTTCTTTACATACATATAAAAAATTTGTGACAATTCGACATTGCTTTGACTTAATCCATGAGCTCAAATGAGCTAAAAAATTCACCGTCCAGAAATTGTCCACAATTTGTGCATTTTTTACAAGATCTTGATGCCAATGTAAACAAAGTTGAAAAGTAAACAATTTTTACTGTGTGCGTAGGGAGAATGATATAGATAATATCTAATTGTTTTATTTGATATTTAAGTTTTATATTTTGAATATTTTTGAAGTTTTAAAATTTGAGGTATAGTGGAGGCATTTGAATCCTCATGATATAATACCTGTTCCATTAAGTTTTTTGAAGTTACATCACCATTTCACCATTCTAGATGCATATTTCCAAAGTGTCTTAGCCTTAATTATTTGTTTAGTTGCAATTAAGGAAAAAAAAAAAAAAGAAGAAGAATAAAGAATGCTATCTGAGATAGTCCCAATTCTTTCCATTTATCTGTGGTGATAGGTATGAAGGAGAATGGTTTCAGAACCAGATGGAAGGTCATGGTGTGGTCGAAGTAGATATTCCAGAAGTACAGCCTGTGCCGGGTTCAAAGTATGTACGTACCTTATTTTGTGTTCTATAAGCCAGTGACTCCATTAGTCACTAGGGAATTTTCTTCTTTGTTCATTGCTCCAACGTATGCTCTGTTTCAGGCTTGAGATGAAAATGCGGAAACAAGGTAGGATAATCACAAGAGACTTCATGACAGATGAGGATAGAGAATGGCTGGAGAAAGACATGGAAGATACTGTGCAGTTTGCTGACCCTGCAATTCCTTTCTATGAAAGGAAGGCATGGCTCAAGTACTTTGGCCGGAAACCGTAAGTCTCATTATTAATCTTTCCTGCTTGTTTCTATTTTTCTCGCTCTCCAACATTATATTAGAGCGATATAAATTTATTTGGTTTTAAAGTTTGTATATTCTTTTCATTTTGAAAAAAAATGGGTTTGTACATCTTATGTTCTTCATTTTGCGACAGAGAAAAAGGTCGCTATAGATATGCGGGGCAATGGAAGCATGGAAGAATGCATGGGTGCGGTGTGTACGAAGTTAATGGACGCATTAAATATGTAGGTGCATCTATTCTCACTCTTATAATAGTACTTGGATTTTTTTCTTAAATTTTTATTATCTTCCCTCTAAAATATGAAGGTTTTAATACTCTAAAGCTAAGTGCAATGAGATTTGTATGATTCCAGGGAAAATGGTACTTCGGGCAGCTTATGAAAAATGATCCAGGTTGTGATTTAGATGTATCAGCGGTACGATTTCCTGTGATTCATTTGATAAGTATTTTTCATTTGTAATATGAGTTTTAGTCCTCTCTGGTAAGAAACTGTGAGACTCCCTACCCCTTGAATTGAACTATAAATTACTGGGTATTCGAAAAAAATGTCTCCTGTGCTTTTTTTTTGTGAAGAGACATGTCCTGCCAATATACATAAAAAGAATGTAACATGCTGATATAAAGTTTTTTTTCTTCAGATGCATGCAGGTATCGCTGAAGTAGCTGCTGCAAAGGCACGCATGTTTACTATCAAGCCAGACGGAAGTAAGCTTTAAGTTTGTTCCTTTACCCATTTTTTTGATTTCCCTAATTATTATATCTTATTAAAAGGAGTTCCCACTAAGTTGGGTTTACAACTGTCATTTCCTGCAAGGAGGCAGTCTCAACCTAGGATTTTAATTTGTATCTCGGTACGAGCTTCAAATAGGCATCTATTGTTCTTTACCTTTTAATGTGTTTCATGATTGGGGTTTATGCACTGAATTAAGGCTTCAGTGCAACTATTTCATGGAAGTGTCGGCTGAAACTTCAGCATAGCACAGCAATGGTCATTCTGTCAATCAGGTACAGTAATGGTACAACCTTGCTATAAACTGCAATTGCTGTTTCTAAAGTCAGGCTGACCAAGCTTTCATTTTGTCAGCTAGTACGGGTATTACTGATTTATGTTTTTATGCATCTGGATATGAGTGGAAATTCATATTTGATTAATGTGAAATTTTTTTCCCGTTATGTAGTGGTTAGGGAGCAGCAAGCTTTATACAGTGATCCACAACACCCTTACTTTTATGAGGAAGAGGATGTTTGGATGGCCCCTGGTTTTATTAATCAATTTTATGATGTAAGTACAGTCTCTCATCTTTCTTTGATGAGCGAAAACCTATGTATTTCTTCTCAAGTTGATTAAATTGTAATTTTCTTTCCCTTTTTGTTTGGCGGCGGTATGTGTAGGTTCCGGATTTCTGGGAGAATTATGTAGAAGAGGTGGACAAGGAAAGAGAGATGTGGCTCAACTCATTCTATAAATCTCCTTTGAGAATCCCTATGCCTGCCGAGCTTGAGCATTGGTGGTTTGAAGGTACCCACGTCTCTCTCCCACTATTTTGTTGATGGCTTGTTGCTTTTTAGAGATCGGCTTGGAATAGGTCATAGTACATGTGATGCCAAATCCAATCTTACGAATGCTTCCCTGATATGCCAGCTAAGCAGGCATGCATATCTGACACATTGTTGACATGGATGCGCATGTGGTACATGTCCAAAACCTATGAGATGCCAGCTGGCATATCAGATTTATTAATTTTTAATTTTCAGAGGATATGGATGGAGGTACACACTGATACTTGACCCCACAGAGGACCAAACCACTATGATTTAGCCAATTTCAATATTCATAATTCATCTACGCCCTGGTCAAATAGAAACTTGTGTTCAAGAAATGTTAAATTTGTTCTTTATTGGGAATGAATAGTGGTAGTTAGTTTAGAATCTGGACTGGATTCCCAAGGGAGCTTGGCATTTGAATTTTTATTCTAAAACTTCTTAAAACTGTTTCTTCAGATATAATCTGGATCAGTGATTAGTTTATTTCAGTATAGCTTTCAACCCACCAATTTGTATACACAGTCTTTATAAAAGCAAGTTTGGGTTCATTCCTTTAATGTACTCTATTATCTTTTAACTAAGATGATTTTATTTATAATTTGTAAAACATGTGTGCTTATCAATAAAAATAAAAATGTTTTCTTATTGATAAAAACTACAAAAGATGCATTATGCATAAGAGCATTGTGGCCAAGGATTTTAAAATTTAAATATCATCATATCTGTATTGTATCAGATAAAATAGTCATAAGATAGCATAAATTTGTACTCTTATTGAGCACAAGTTATATGTACATTTTTGTACTTTAAATAAGGGCCTGTTAGCCATTCAAATTGAAGCCTTTAGTTGAGCAGGCAGCTGTGCAGTCTTGTGTTTATGTCATAAACTCAGCTAATAACGAGCTGTACCAAGCTGATCACCATGAGCTGAGTTCTGATCATATGGTGCAAACATTTTACCACATCGGCTCAAATTTAAGTTTGAATTGGGTTGTAGCTAATCCAACTTTTCTCAAGTTCAGCTCATTGCTGTGGCCTTTACCTACTCAATGGTGCAGGAAACATTAAGTTCATGAGGGTTTGTCTGGATGAAAATATTGATTCTGCTTATGCCGGCAAGTTAACGAATTTTTAAATTGTGTTGAATTTAAACTAATACAGATCTTCGAATGAACCAGGTGGCAATGATCATGAGTTTGTTCTTATAAACAAAGAACCGGAACCCGATCCAGAAGACCCTTCCAAACTTGTGTACACAGAGGACCCTCTGATAGTACATACCCCCACTGGACGGCTGATAAATTTTGTAGAAGATGAAGAATATGGGGTCCGCTTGTTCTGGCAACCAGCACCTCCACCTCCTGAAATTTATGCAGAAACGGAGCAGGATACCATTGACGTGAGTAAAGCCAGATTTTTACCATTTGGATACAACGAGTATTTTGGAATAAAGGAGGAAACTGATAAAGAGCAGGAGGGTTTAATTGAATGGGTCGGGAATGCATTGAAGAGCTGGTCTGAGAGATTAGAGAAGTGGGTCGAGGAAAAGAAAAAAGCCAAGGAGATGAACTTGCAGCTCTTAGAGAAAGAGATGGATTTTGTAGAGGCTGAGATATGCTTGGAAGAGGCAGTGAAGGATATGGAGACCGAACTGGAGAAGAAGCAAAGGGAGGAAGAGAGAAAAGTAGAGAAATATGACCAAGAGGAAACAACTGCTGTTCCTGTCTCTGTCTCGGACGAGAGTAATATAGTAAGTTCAAAGGAAAATGTTGGTGAGGTGGGTAAGAAGGATGGTTATGATGGTGACAGTGACAGTGAAGATGATGAAGATGATGATGATGATGACGACGACGGTGGAAGAGCGAGTTTTGGTAATGTGAAGAAGAGTTCTCCCTTTTCCTCTCTCTCCTTGTCAGTTGCACCCTCCAATTTTGTTCCTACTGTGAGTTCATTGTATCTTTGTCTTTTATTTATTCTTTGTCCTTCTAAACATGAAAATTTCAGGTCTTAACTAAAATGTAAATGTTTATTAAAAAGAAATGATCGAACAGAACTATAAAAAACAGGAAAAATGGTATAACTTCAGTTGTGTATTAATATATACAGAAGAAGCCCAAAGCTGGATACCCTGATGTAATGAATACACTACTTATTTTCAGGTTCCAAGCAGCATACAGGAATCTTTCTTTGCTTGGAGGAAGGAAGAGAAACCCCAAGCAACGCCACATTCTTCAAAATCCAAACAAGAAACAGAAATTGGTAGTAAAAAAGTGTTGGTGAATTATGTGAGATTTTGTACACCAGCCAACTTTAAAACAAAACTCAGATTGAAACAGGGAGCAGCACGACATCAAAAGAGAAGCACAAGTTACTCTCACTTGGCTTCTGTAGCTCAAAGTCTTTGGACTCGGCAAAATTTTAAAGATAGAATGACAATTCGGCCTAGAGGAAACGAGCATGATTTGTGTTCCAGTATATTATCGTTGCATGTACCAGTTCCTCATGCTTATTGATTTGTAGATTGATGTGTCAATTTTTGTTGTCCTGTTTGTAATGGCTTCTTTTATTTATCAAAATCAATTTGTAGAAATTTTGTGCAAGTTCAATTTTTCCTGCAAATAGTGTGCCGTCTTCTTTGTTATTACAAATTTCGCTATTTAAAATCTATTTGTTGGATGTCAGGCCTGCCGTTAGAGCTTTCTGGTAGTAAAACTATAGTATAAAATTTAATATCACCAAAGTTGCCTGATCCCATAGTCCATAGAGAATAATTGATGATGCCGTATATAGTTCTAATTTGTATTGTTGGTTCTGTATGTATTTCGACCTTTTATTCTATTTGGGGTCTTATTTTTTGTTTTCTTTTTTTTTTCCCATTGTCAAATCCGTGCTGACATCCAAAAATATGAGTTGTCCTATGAGAGGGAATAATGACATCTGGTTGGAGTTCTCTTGGATTTACTTTGCTTTTCCTCCGGTAACGTTCAAACTAATTAATCTATTTATCTTTAAACGGTACAGGTAGGCGGCTCTAAACTCTAAAGAAGTGGTTCTTACTTGTAGCCCCAAATCAAAAGATCGAGATAATCATTCCAAATTCGGAGAGAAATGAAACAACTAGTCTTGTGGGTCTATTCTTTTATTATTTCTGGAAGTCAAGTCCACTTAATATACGACACGTCTATTAAAACTAATAAAGGACAAAAGAAAAAGGCTAATGCTTATCAAACCCAACAATTGCCACCTGATGTCAACTAAGTTGGATAAGCGCACATATGCTTCCTAGCCGAACTAACCATTTTCCAATAACAAGCACCTTAGTGCGCTTGCTTTGTAGCTATATGCATATACATGATATGGTAGAAAATTACACGGGCAATGTTGGTGCATGAGAAGAATGAGGGAATATGTATAGTATCTAATAATAAGATTGTCTGTAAGCTTATTTGCCTACATCTTCAATAATAATCAGCAAAAAGGGGTCCCAATTTTTTGGACGGAGATACATGCATAACCCCTGGTCTCCTACAACTTATCCCATTGCATATGCACAAGCCACTTAAATGCTTAATTGCTAATAAAATTGATAATAAATCACCAAGTTGCCAACCTAATCTTTCAACTCATTTGCTTTAGAAGATCTAGATCAGAATCTTGGGTGTGGCTGCCGCATATCTTCATGGAAGCTTTTATCACGTTACTAAAAAAAGTCAGTATTTTCCAATGGATTGGATTACACCTGTAAAGTAAGAGATATTAAGGGATAAGCCAAATTTTATATATCAACCTTCTTCAGGCAATTGCTTGACGTACTGAGCAAATTATACTAAAATCGGCATGTCTACATTGTCAGCAAACCACTACTTTTATCAAAAATTGGAATTCCGTAAGTTTGATTATAACAAATGACGCACATCAGCGAGATGTAAAAAGTAATTACCACTTACCTCAGTTTGTCACATCACATTATAAACTATCAAAACATGATAAAAACCTCGTCTAAACAAAATAAAAAAAAAAATACAATCCTCTTCTTTTATTTTTCTTTTTTTGAAGGTGAAAAACCAACCTTATATATGTCTTTGACGTGCTTTTGACCTTTTGAGTCTCGGAATTAGGGATAAAAATGAAATTTTGATTGGTAGAATTTGGTAGCTGCTACCAGATATTTCTTTTAAAAAAAATGAATGCAGTAGAAGTCTTAAATCCTTTGAAATCATTTGAATAACTGCCAATGTTGTTATAAACGTAAGCTTTTGTTAGAAGTAAATACTAAATTTAATCTAATTTTCATATGATATATTGATAAATTATTTGTGTTATGATCTATATATAATATTTAATTTTTATTAATCTTCATATTAACGAATACTATTTGACAGAGTTAGAGCCGGAATAGCGGTAGGCAGAATCTCTCTCCTATCAAAGAGGAACTATTGAGTGTTTTTGAGAACTTTTGCAGTAAGCCTAGAGATTTTATAAAGGGAAATTATTTCTACCGTCTTGAACAAATTTCACACAGAAGCCTGTCTATATGCATATCATTCAGAATGCATCGTGCGTTAACTCTGTTTTTGACAAGTATTACTTTTAAGTGCCAACACTCTACAAACTCTTGTTATATGCCAATCATATAATACAGAGTTGCTACTTGTGCAGTTTTTATAATATGAATTAGTTGCTCTAAATAGATGACTTGCTGATGAGGAAAATGCTTCTTTTTCAACAGAAAATTTTCTAATTAACTTAATTATAAGTGCATTAAACAATTATATATCTAATTAATTCAAGAATACAGGAGCATATGCAATATGAATTCGTGTGGACCACCTTACCAAATATCGGTGTCCCAGGTTAGATAGTTTAAATTTTCTTGATCTCAATTATGTTGATGAAGTCATGAACCATACCATGATGGGAGTGACCACTACCTATATGTGATTATTGTGAAAATATTTACAACTAGGACGAACACAAACTGTCCAAATCGCACTTTCTCATGTTCGAATTACTGTAGAATCATATATTTTCATACGGGAATTTTATAGGATACAAAATTTTACTTTTATAAAAAATAGAATATTTTTTTTAAAATTTTGAGAAATAACTTTAAAGGAATAAATAAATATAAATGCTTGCATATGAAATAGAGCTACACTTAAAAAATTAAACATTCTAAAATTAATAAAACTGATATATCGTATAAAATTTAAATATCAAGAGTATTTTAGATGCCTTACATCAACGTTCGAATATTTTTTTTTAAAAAAGGATGATTTGCACTGTTTATATTTCGGTCAAATGTAAATGGTGTCATATTTATTTCTCTCCTACGAGTTTATACATAGAAGTGGACTTACTGTGGAGGAGATTGTACGCGTTGCATGTGCTTTCCACACAATAGCCAGCACCCACTTTGTGTGGTCTAGTCACTGCACGAGTCAGGCTCAGACTCAGAGCAATACCTGACTCGACCAAAACAGTCCAGCAAGCCTTGTAAAGTCACAAGTTTTCTAAAAAAAAGCCTTGTAAAGTCACATTTAATACGTAATCGTCTTCTCCGATGCGTCCAACAAACAGGACACCAGTACTCTTTCCGGTCTACTGTACTCTCTGCTCCAGACCCACATAGCATGCGATAACAACCAAACATGAATGAATGAATGAATCCATGCATGCATGCATCATGCATTCATGCTGGCACGCAACAGCTACTCTGCTACTGCATGCTTCTGCTGCGCTCTCAGTTCTGATTATGTCGCTGACTTACGCTTCCATGTGTCTTGACTTCCCTACATCTTAGTTGAACTTTTTTTTTCTACATTTTCTTATTCATGAATATGCAAAATTACAAACCCATTTTAGTTGTAATATTGTTCAATCATCACCGCTTAAATTCTTCCCCATTAATTATAGAATATAGAGGCACTTTCAAGTATATATGTACGATTATTTAGGGCGTGGCCGATTAAAAACAAATTATTAAACAATGAATTAAATGAGTTAAAATTTTATTTTGTAATATTATAATATAATCTCTAAAGGTGAGTTTGAACGCATATGAATAAGAAGTTCACTCTTAATTTTCATTTAAAGAACTCGATTAAAACTTTATTTGAAATTTATAACTACTGAAAGAATTCATTCTTAACTATTTTACCATAACATTTTTTAATTTTAAATAACTAATTTCAATTTTATTCTCAAACAATCCAAATATACCCTAGTAACTAATTTTCTCTATTTTCAAATGAGCCAAACGAATTATAATTTTCTTTTCTCAGACGAACAAGAGCATTCATGAGAGGAGGGACAAGAAGAGAAGTTAACTGATACTGTACTCTTTTTGTTTGTTTCTTGATTTTCCTGTTGTCTCAATGAGGTGAAATTTGAAAAAAGAGAACGCAATTGTAAGCTAGTGATGACTGTATGAGAAATGAAAGAAGCTACAGCGGAGACCTTAGACCAGAAGCCAAAAGCTGAACCCTGAAGAGTAAAAGGAAAAGAGCAGACGACGACAATTGCAGACTTTCAGCGCGCCAAACGACGGTTGACTCGCCAGCATTTATTAATTTGTCTTCTCTCCAGTAACAGAGTAGCAGAAAAAATAAAAAGCAAGCGCTCTCCAACTTCAAACTATTATTGCTATTATTATTTTTATTTTGCAAAAAAAATTAATCTGTAAATAGCCTTCTTCAATATTTGCAAAAAGTTTGTTCGGAATACACTCAATTATCTGGGACTTCTTATCATTCCAGGGAATGTTGGACTAAATAACATATTTAAAATCAATATAAAAGATCGTTCTTTACAAATTATTCCACGAAAGCAAAGGCATAGTTTAATATTTCAAACTTTCAATCCATACACGTTTTACTTAATTTCTTATGAATAAACTTTAATAAATTACACGAGTATAACTGTATAACACATATATGATTCATTCGGAAACCTAAACTGTTGCTAGGAACATTTAAGATTTAATCAGTTGGACCATAGCTTTAATAGTTTTAATCTATTGTGTTTGCTGTTATGAATTCTTAATTAATATTTTCTCTTTATTCAAATAATCGTAAACTAATTTAAATAATTTGATAAAGCGCACCAAATTGATTAGCTTTAACATATTCATGTTTTACAAATATCTAACAAATTTGTATCAAGTATATATCAGACATTTCTCAAAACAAAAACAAAAAATATATTAGACGCTTATAAATGCTCAACAGTTTTTGTTTCAACAAATATCTCAAACAACAAATCTACTATCCACGAATTAAATTACTAAAAAAATTGTCTGAAGGACATAAAGTTTAATCTTTTGGGGGACAACAAACAATCAGAAGGTAGAACCAAAATAAAATATCTAGAAACTTCACCGTCTCCGGCATGATGATTTGTGTTGTTGATTGTTCAAGACTCCATTGCATTATTGCAATTGATGTTGATAAGTAAATTTAGTATCCCCCCACTGCACCGAGCCGAGAGAGACAGCCACGTCGGTACCACTTGAACAGTTGAAACTTCACTTTTCTCCCTGCCCTATTTACCTCCCTCTTAACCTTAAACTTAAGCCTAAGTCATCACTTCCCTTTGTCTGCAACCCTTTTCCTCACTTCCTCTGCCCCCACCAACTCTCTCTGCTCTATCCACCAGTGCTAATGAGAGTTGAGGTTACGTTCTCTCCAGTCTTGACCACACTGAAGACCACCTGTGTTTCTAGACGTTTGAACATGGGACCTGTCTATAATTTGGTACAGTTCTCATTTCAATTTAAAATTTTAAATTGATCAAAAGGTAAATTAAAAATAAATGAGATGGAAAAAAATCAGTAGCGAGTAGTACTTGTGATAATTTATTAATTTCTTTCATGATTATTTCGGTAAACGTTCAAGTTAACAATAACATTAATAGTTAAAATTTTAAAGTTTAGTAATTGTTCTTGTTAGTCAAAAAGATATTGTCGTCTGTTTGGAGCTATAGAAAATAATGTTATACAATAAGTGCACAGATGCAGAGATAAGATTCTTCTTGCAAATATAATTTTCTAGTGTAATAAAGAATAATCTTACAATTTGAGTAAAATTAAAAATGTCTGTTCAAATTATTTATTTCTTCAATGTTTTCTAGAAAGATTCATAATTTTATTAGAACACTTTTGCACTGTACTTAATTTAAACATACAATCACATGTAAAAATACATCACATATCAAATCATTTCGACGACTGTACTAGAGTTGAATCGGAGGAAGGAGGGAATAGTGAAAGTATTAGTGGAGAGTGGAGCCTACCAATGCCTTGAACTGTATATCGGACTCAAGTACTCAACACAAACTATGTTTTCTTTTTCCCATTAATAGCCGAAATTGATTGATTCGCTGCTGCATGTTCAAATCATTAGAGGTGGAATAATCCTACTGACATCTGGTCCCTCTACAATTTGCACACAGCCACCCACAATTGTACTCATAAGGGATCTGTGGCCGTTACAGAGAATCCAAACTCCAAAGTGCCAATGGAATATGGAATTATGGATTCCTTTCCCGGGGACAACTTTAAGATAAACAAACTCATGCATACTAACTTAAGCTAATTACTAATTACCAATTACTCAAGTGCGCACGCCTTTTGCTCGGATTGCTCTATAAATTATAAACCCACATCGATCCTCCACACCGCAACACCTATCTATCTAATATCTTTCAATCCAATCCACCTTCCTCTATCTCCCTCTCTCTTTCTATCTCCCTATATAGCTCTCTCTCAAATCTCAAACATTACAAATTGACAACAATGAAGCACAGTGGTGCGCTGTGTTTACTCCTCATCTTCCTTCTCACGCTCCACTGCTCGAGTGCTCGTCTTCTCACAGCTACTGAACTAACTGGTATTTCTGGTACAAACATTTTCTTATTATATATCGACCCTTCATTTCAAGTGAAGAATATTACTAGCTGTTCTTTCTTATGATTTCACTCTTCTTGTAAGCAGGGATTCATAAGGGTAATGATGTTCTCTCTAAAACTGGTGGCACTGAAGGAAATGCTGAAGATAATCCTTGGAAAGTAAGGAAATATATGTACATTTAGTCATGTACAACACACAAGTATACCCGGCACTCTAAGCATATATTGTTTTTTTCTTTTTCTCAATTTTTATATGTTTAACTGAGCAGCTAATGGGAATGGAGGAATGTAAGAAGGGAGATGAAGAATGTGAGAAGAGAAGGCTTTTGTCTGAGGCTCATCTTGACTACATCTACACACAAGGCCATCACAAGCCATGACAGGAGAGGTGTTTATCTCTGCCAATAAGCAAGACTCAATTCAGTATTACACTAGTAATTAAATATTATGAAGATATTTTGACTCATGGGTACTTAGGCTAGCTGTTCAAATTAAGATGTGCCTAGGTAAGATCTACTAGTATTTGTCAGATCGGTGACATATTAAGCTCACAAGGTTTGCATATGCTGGCTTTTAAGTTTTATTTGTGGTTTTAGATGAAGGTAATGCATGTGGTTGGGAGTGTGCTATAATGAGATATATTGATTGTATTATGTATGTTTATATAGTTGTTTTGTGCTGTAATGTCGGTAGTTATTGTAGAAGCATGTAGACGGTATATATACTTGGTATTTTATGTATGGATTTGATATATCTTGGGTTTTTAACAGCAGAACTGATTTGTTTCTGTTTCAATACATATTTTGTGTTCTTTCTCCATATATAATTTATTGCGCTTAATAATAAAAAAATACTGGTAATACAGGGCAAGCCGATCACTAGCTAGTGTACATTTTTAGTTATGTTAGCTGTCACATGTCAGGCTTCCAAATCTTGTTGCATTAAAATTGTATCAAAACCTAACTTAAAGAGCCATATTTAGTATGATTCAAACCTAACTCATGTGGTCTGTGTCAAGTTAATTTATTGCTCTTGACCTTTTTGTATAATTGGGTACTGTCATCTTTATAATCATCAGCTAGCTATTTAAAAGATTTGACATTGTGAGTGTGTGACTGATCATATTCTTAGATTTTTCTATATAATTTAGAGTTCATTAGTTATGTAACTTCTAAATGTGTATTTGATATCAATCTGAATTTATTTGTTCGTAAAGAATGAATATTTCAAACCAAATCTATAAGAATAATCTCAATCAATGCAGAGAATGACATTTGTGTAACATCGTTTAAAACTTAGATGCACATTACGTCATCAACTTAAGTTTGCAAGCAGAATAGATATCAGTTTATAGACAAACGAACTCTTTTGGCTTAGTAAAAGTTGAGACTGTACTAGATGCAGATAAAGAGTTGGCTTTATAAAAAGATAGACTTTAAAGCTAAGTTAAAGTGATGAACAAAGTAATGTTAGTTTAAAATCTGCCCTTTACCTCGGGTACCTGCATGAAGTGCTGCCATGGAACAACGTGTCCAACCACGACGTAATTCAAATTAATGAGTAATGATTACCTTATCGTACAAGAATTAATGGCTGTATTACGTTTTGGCCCCCGTGTCCTATCAAAACGAAAATATCTCGAGTTCCCGACCCATCTTAACTTTGTAGAAGAGATTTTTTTTAATCTAATATATAAATTATTAATTTTTATCATACAATTGACATAGATAATGACCATATATATATATATATATATATATATATATATATATATATATATATATATATATATATATATATATATTATTGTTATAAATTTTTTAAAAGTACAGACCAGATGAAGCAGCCTTCATATTGCACCGGATCTCAATTTTCAAGGGTTCGTTTGGATGCATGAGAATTGGCCAATTCCCGGAATTGACAATTCTATTTTCCAATTTTTCATCCAAACGGTTTTGGAAAAGCCAATTCCATTCCTAACACAATTTTCAATAACACTCTTTCCAATAACACTTTTCTCTCTACTTTTCACACTTCCCAACGCTATTCCTAAACTCATTTTCCAAACAACATTTCCAATTTCCGGAATAGCCAATTCTCACAATTCCTGTGAATAGTGTTTTTTCCTAAATTTATGCTATTCCTACTCTATTCCTAATCCATCCAAACGACACCAAGATTTACAAGGTTGATTTGAATCATTCAATGTGATGTTCATATTGAAATAATATTTTAAAAATTATTTTTTTTACTCTTTTAAAAATTTTGTAAAATTAATGATTATCCAATAAAAATGTTTCTTTACAATCACATATGTATAAGGATCAGATACAAAATATTCTCTTCTAGAAAGTTAAGATGGGACCAGGATATTCGCAGTAGTGTGTATATCTATACATATGTATATACTTAAATTTTGTATGTAATTTGGTCAACCGTTGTCAAATTCATTAATCATAGGGAAAGCAAGTCTAATATATGTGTGTAAAAAATAGTGTAAGGCGTGCTGAAATCATCTGCTCTGGCAGCGAGAACCGCTCATATATGTGTGTAAAAAATAGTTAAGATATACTTTTCCTGCTGAGTGCTGGTACTGCGCCTTCCCAGCCGGTACCAGAAATAATGGGCATACTTGCTTTTTTGGCACAAGACAGTGTATGTACGTGTCACCCACTACATGTGTTTTTCTTTTGAGAATGGAGTGCAGATGACAGTGGGAGGAGCTTTATTGGGAGTGGGAGTGTCAATAGGTTAGGGTTTCCTACTTTTGAGTGGCCTTTCCTTTCCCACACTAACACTTCATTTTTAGGTCAGGTTATTTATAACTAGGCTTTTGTATTTGTATTGAAATGGGGAGGTCACACCTGTAAAGGGTCCCTCATTTATTAGGGGTCTGATGGTCAACCCAATTCAGGGTAATGTGACCAACCTTACCTTAACCTTAACCTATGGCTATCGCCTATCGGTCACGGGTACATAAAGAATATTGGTGGGACCAGGTAGTAGTAATTCTTCCCCTTTTTTATATTTAAGTACAAAATTAATTGAACTATATTATAGTTCTAGACTAATCTTGAAGGGCTTGTTTGGATGGTGTGGGAATAGTGGGAAGAGTGGAAAGAGTAGGAAGAGTGGGAAGAGTGCTATTTCTAGGTTGTTTGGATGGTGAGTTTAGGAATAGCGTTGGGAAGTGTGAAAAAGTAGAGAGAAAAGTGTTGGTGGGAAGAGTGTTGTTGGGAAGAGTGGGAAGAGTGGGAAGAGTGCTATTTCAAAATCGTTTGGATGTGTTAGGAATAGCCAATTCCGGGAAGAGGCTCTATTCCCACTATTCCCACACCATCCAAACAAGCCCGAAGTAATTAAATATTAGAGCTGGGAGTTGTTCTTCGAGTTGAATTACTCCACGGCCTGCAATGCCAATATTCATGGAGGATGTGTTTGGATGTTGTTGGAATAGGGAATAAGAATAAGAAATTTCGGAATTCGTGCTTGTCCCTATTCCTTATTCTTATTCTTTAGTTTTGTTGGTATAGGAATAAGGCCCAGAATTGGCCCAAATTCCTTATTCATATGGTGTTTGGTTTGACACCGGAATAAGGAATAAGGGGCTTATTCCTATCTAAAGCCTTATTCTCATGCATCCAAACACACCCGGAGTGTTTCAGAAGACACAATTTCTTCCTAATTTATAGCCAATATTTTATTTTTAATAAAACCTGAAATCTCTTATGGTCTTGTTTGGATGGTTATTGGTTGGGAATAAAAAAGAAAGAATTCTTCCGAAAAGAAAAATTAGTAAGAATTTTATTCCTGAAAGAGTGGAAAGAGTGTTATTTCAGAAAGACGAAATGATGTTTGGATGGTGAGTTGAGAAGAAGAATGAAAAAAGAGGAATTAAAAAAAAAGTGTTATTTCGGAAAAAGTGAAAAAAAAAAGTGTTATTTCGGAAAAAAGAAATGTCATTTGGATTACCCTTCTTCCGAAAATAAGCATAATTTCGATAAATTTTTAATATCATGAATGCTAGCAGTGCCAAGTTAGATATCACATTTTGTTAAAACTTACTTTGATATATAATTTTTAATTGTTCCATACTTAACAAATATGGAAGCTGTTAACAGTATTAAAGTTTTAAATTAGCGCTAACATCCAATTTTGATATCACAATTCGATGCGACTTACTAGCTTTGATCTATAAATTTTAATATTTTAAATAAAAAATCCAATCTTCAGTGTTATACTTTCAAAAGTTATATAGCTTGAGTTGGAAACTGAAAGCGCATAAAATTCTTTTACTTTCTATTAAGAAATAATCGATGCATAAGTTGATCATTAAGTCGAGATACTTATGAATTAAACTATGATCCTGTGTAAGACATTAATGGTATGTTGGTTTGTTGCGGAATAACTAAATAAATAAGCAGATTAAAACAATTATAAAAAATTTTCCAAATCGTGCCGGCTATAGTAAATAATGAAAAAAAGAAAACTGAAGTTTGCAAATTCTAATTTCCATAGAGCTCTAAAATATTAAATCCGAAGCATGAACGTAAAAGAAACGACCAAACAAATTATATTTTGCAAAATAAGTTATATGAATATTAACAATCCGAGCGCCCTTTTAAATATCTAAATATGATAACATCTAGCATGCATATTTAGTTCTGCTTCTTTATTATTATTATTATTATTGACCACTTTTTATTTAAAATAAGTTCCCAGTATTTAAACCTTGGATAAAATAAGTTGCCAGTATTTAAAATAAGTTCCAAATTAAACAATGATTAATTTTGGACCTACCTGCTAAAAAAATATACATTTTTTCTGGTGTTTAAAAACGCGATATGCGATTTTTAGACGGAAGTCCGCTACGTTTCAAATACAAATACACATACTTGACTTGGGTGTTCCAAAATCCAAACCCTTACCCCTGAGTCCCTGACTGATAGCGTTTCATTTATTATTCCCATCATTTGAAGTTGAATTTTCTTTTATTTGAAATAGACATGTGATTGTTTTATACTCTAGTCGGCCTTAACTTTACATATAACTTTTTTTTTAGCCCCACTAAAAGCAGGAACTGCCAGCTTAAGTAGTATCGATATAACTATATCATTTTGAAAAATAAATAGTTGGCTCACAGAATCTGAGTTGCATCATATCCCTACATTATCTACAAATTACAAAGTTGTCAATTCATTCCATCCTTACAGATTCTTTCTTTCTTTCTTTCTTTCTCTTTTTTTTTTTTTTTTTTTTTTTTTTTTTTTTTGGCAGAAACATCCTCCTTACAAAGTTTCAAAAGATAAGATAAAGCATGAACGCGCACAGATCAAGAAAGGCAGAGACGCCGTACGAGAAGAGAAAGCTAACCTTAACAAGTTAACATCATGATTACATGTGCGTGCAAAGATTTAACATTGATTGGAGTCTATGATTTCTGCTGGTGCTAATTCCCTGTTGTGTTATCTCTGTATCTCATGAAAAAGATCTTCTCCTATTCAAAGATTCTCCTCATAAATGTGTTTGAACGCAAACCGCACTTTATGACATTTGCGCTAGCTGCGTCCATTCGAGAGCTTTGACCTCCACCCCATGTGCAGAATGGAGATTATCGGTTATATATCTCTTCTGAATTTAGTCTCAGCTTGATTTATCAAAAGGAAAAGAAAATGGACCCGTCACTAGTCCTTTATTTAAAAAAAAATAGAAAAAAATCACTTTTCAATGTTGTTTTGTAATGTAGTCTGTACTTCGAGAACACAGTCAGGGTTGTTTGGTATGTGCAAGATTAAAGTCTATTTAAATATGGATCTCAAAATATATGCTATAAATTTCTATGTTGTGCCACTTTTTTTTAAAGTTTTGAAACCGATGATTTTCAATTAAGAAATTCAAAATGAATGCTATCTCCGTGATTCAAACAAAAAAAGAAAAAAAAAACACTTGATTGATGACATAGAGCAAAATTACCATGTCGAACAACTCATCTACTGAGAGTGAGATGGTGGCCCAAACATAGATAGAAAAGGCGTTAGACAACAAGTGAAATGGTGTCTCAGTAGAGATAAAAATATTAGCGAAGCATTATTGAAATAGAAAACATGAAGGGAAGATAACCAAGAGGTGTTACTGGAAATTGTTAGGGTGAGAATACCATATGAAGGAAAGTGAGATATGTCTTTTTATCATTCTTTCTTATTGTCTTGTGAATTTTTACTAAGGTTTAGAGAATTTGTACATGTGTAGTTGTTGAAAAGATAGAAACAGGAGGTTGTTGATGTGAAAATAGGAGAGAGGTTTTAGATAGTTGTTACTCGGTACTGATAAAGTAGGAGATAGGGTACAAATAGGAAATTGATTTTGTAATACTTTTGTTTCTATAAGAAACAAGGCTTTTGCCTTTTTTCAAAACAAAAAGAAAAAGTGAGATGGTCTCGTCACGACAAAAATATACATAATACATATTATGAGCAAAAAAAAAAGGACATCGAAGATTTCCTCTGCCATGTAGTTTTTCCCTCGAAAATGGTCGTCAGGCTTATTTTTTTTGAAAGTGATGTGCGTTGCTCAAACAGCTCTTTTTTCCGCAAAAAACTTACTGAAAATATGCAACTAGGCTCTGCTGAGTGGGCTAATGGGCTGTAATTTTCTTGGGCAACTCCTTCAAGCTTTGAAGATATTTCTAAAATTAATCATCAAAAGTTTTTAGGGAAAAACATGCAGCATGTCAATTAGGGGTCACTGTAGTAGGTAGACAATATGGTGTAACTGTGTAAGAGATTAGTTTCTGTACACATAATAAATTAATAGGCACAAACATTTCAATTGAACAGAAATTTTGTTCCTTGGTAAAGAGAGAGAGGATTCCTTGCCTCCTTGGTAAAGGGAGCAATTTCAACTGTTCTTAAAATTAGATCCATGAAATATATTTTGGGCTAAAAGATGGTCTCTGAACTAGACGGGCTCATCTCGGACTGGCCTTGCAATGGTGTACTTATTTGCCGATAGCACACCAATCCGCATCCTCGACAGTCGTTTAAAACGACTGTCGGGAGCAGTCGTTGGTACCGATCCGTCGGATCTCGATCGAAGGGCGCGGAGTAGATACGGAAAATAAACTTCTCTCCAGCCTGCCCGCGATTAAACGAGCTACCCGATCGACTCCGCTGGACGATTCAATCCAATCTCCTCTTTCTGCTTGCTTGCTCCTCTTAGCGGGTCACATTTTAATGAATTTGAACCCGTTAAGGCCTCCGATCGACTCCGGCCACTGTATGACATGAGAATAGATTCTGTAGCTTTGTGAGATTGAGAAGAACACGGTCATGGAGTTAGTTTTCGTCGCGTCATAATAGGCTGATTGGAACACCGAGGTGTTGGTACGGTGCTGTGGTACTGGTGCATTCTGGAGGTATAGGATGGTAGCTGAAAGCGGTTGTGTAGCACCAGGGTGGTGAGGAGAGAGGAGTACGTTGTTCAATTTGTTAAATATTAAAACACACAAATTGAATTTTGTACTGACCAATAAATTCTGATATAAAACAATATTCTTGTAATGTAATTAGTTTACTTTCCTGCGCTCCAATAACACGCAATTAGTTCTGGTACCAAATTCTATGCAATTAGTTATTTTATCAAATTCAATTATATGAGTTAAGCTGAAGCAAAGGCAAAATAATTTGTGAAACAATAAAGACAACAATTCAGTCTTTTTATAGGACCTATAAAAACATGCAAAGAAAACAACTCATTGTTTATATTGTTTCTTTTCTTCCATTTCTGGATTGAAATTTAGAACTTATGACCATTTGGTCTTCGAAATAAAAGTAAATTAACATGCCTTATCGATACATAGTACCAGTATAACAGTCAGGGGAGGGTACCGAACTTCATAATTGCACAAATGAAATGAAATTACAATGTCTCTCGCATCTTCATTCTTTCCCAAATTTTGTTAAATACACTGCTAATAACCACCAGTTAGGAAAGTTTTCTACACAATAATGCTAGTCACTGGTATATAAACAGAAACAAAAAAAGAACAAAGAAAAAACAAGGAACTGTGTTTGAAACAGCGAGATACATCTCAATTGCTTCACAGTTCACTTGTCAGATAATTCTACTCAAACACACAGCCTCAGAGCTCAGAAGCAAAGCAAATTATTACAACTATAAATACTCTTGTCCTTGTATCGACACAACTATCAAAAGCAATATACAAAAGTTTCATCTCTCCTTTTCTCTTCTATTATTACTAGTTTACTGCAATTCATCAATTCCTAATACAAATAGAGAGGTAAAAAGGAGATGGGTATGATCGAAGAGAGCCCAAAATCAAAATCGAAGAGAAAGAAAATTGAGAGCGATGTTGGACTGACATTCGTCTTCAGCTCATGAGCTTCGTCTCCAGCTACAGGTCGAGAGAGAAGAAGATTGAGAGCGATGTGGATGCGACTTGATGAGACAGGCGCATCGATTGCTGTTTTTGGCGAGAATTCGACTAATATGGACAGCGATTTTGCATTTTGCTTGTTTTTCCAACAAAAATCGGGACGGGCAGGAGGGGGTAGTGGAGAGAGAGGCGAAATACTGAGGTTTTCCATCAGCGTCGTTGGATTGCGATCGGACGGACGGACGGAAACGACTGCTCCCGACAGTCGTTTTAAACGACTGTCGAGGATGCGGATTGGATAGCACACTGCCTCTGGTTTTATATTTTTTATTTGAATTTTTTTTTTTTTTTTGAGGGTTAGGTGACAATCGCTTTTATTTGAAAATATAATTACGGTAATCTTACTTTCTTTATTGCGGCATGTTTATAATGTTTATAATGAGAGACGCGGACAAATTCTGGCAGTAGTAAAACATAGATGCCATTATTTCTCAATATTTGTTGTATCGTAGTGATTAGATATATATATTGGGTGTCAAACACATACCGAATTACATGTGACAATGTGACATCGATCTGCCCCAAAATTCAATTTGAAATTCCACTTATCATAATCAAACTTCTCTTTAGTCAACGAATTACATCAATAGTCAAGAAGATTACTCATTGAAGCATTTAAGTCAAATATCTGTAATTATCATAAGAATTGAGCAACAAAGACATCTTAAAAATGACCTCTTATTCCAGCTTGGTGACAAAAGGTACCACTCAACAGTTATTCAAAACGACATTTCAGCCCTCAAAATTTGCTTCTAAAGAATTTGCAATACAAAATTATTCTTTGTTCTTAGAGAAAACGGTGAAGTAGTACCATGCAGCAATTGCAAGCACAATCACAAGCAGGGGCAATGGATTGAAGGAGCTTGTAGGAGAAACAGCCGGTTTGATGGTTTTAACAGAGCTCGAGGCTCTTGAGGCCGGTTCAGCAGCCATATGGGGTGCCACATAGCCATCGACCGATCCAATCAAGTAGCCCTCCATCATGGTCTCTGCTGATGAGCTGTGGCCCACAGTTTCGAATGCATCGGTCGCATCTCCTGATGCTTTTATGGGATTCCATGTGACCAAATGTTGTGTGGAATAGTTAGTAGATAGAGATTGTATGAGAGATGTATCATCACATTATATATAACTATAATTTTCAAGACATATATGGCAAAATTGTATGAACCAGATCGGTATCCACAAGGATCTTTACGTATTGTGGTCCCAGAATGTAATCTCAAATAGGTACCAACCATATTAACAAGAAAGCGTAACAGGACAGGACAGGTACATGATTGGCACAAAATAGGCCATCCGAACTTCTTCAGTTACATATTTTGTAAAGACTACCAACAGAAGTATCTCAACATATTGCCTACCTGAATGTATCTAAAGGTAATAAGTTTAGATTTAACATAATTTTGCTGGCAATTTAGAAATATATTTTTGCAGGATAGGCAGAAAAAAAAAAGCCCTCCAATGCCCAAATCTTAGACTCGAACCCATATGGTAGAAAACACATATATATTTTTAAAATTCACCAACCATAATCTTTGACATCTAGCACACTGATTGGAGATGTTAGTTGCTTCTTAATTGATATTAACTCTGGCAACAAGCTGATTCGATGTATTCATGAGAATCAAGTGCGCCTTAATTATGCTTACAATATATTTTTTGTCAAAATAAGAATTAAAAGTTCTAATTGTGCATGCTCTAATTTAAATTTCTTTTCCAAACTCTGTGGGGAAAGTTAATTAAAATATAAATAAACTAATATATTTTTTCCAAATTGAAGACTGACGGAATAAAATGATTATGGAATTCTTACTGTATAACAAGAAAATATTATATACCTGAAGCTTGAAGAAGAACATCTTCTCCGCCAGGGTGATCGTCCAAGAACTTGGTCACATCATAAACCTAAGAGTTTTTTTATGAAAAAAATATAGATTGGACAAAAAGATTAAGGGCTTGTCAGCATGTTCAGATGGAAAATAGGAAAATTTGACGAAAGTACCTTGCCATGGATGAGTAGCCAACAATCATCCCTTGTTGTGTGAAGAAAAACGTCGGAAGCAGAGAATTTTTTAACCTCTGCCATGATTTCTTCGCAAATAATTGTACACAACTTAAGAACACACAGAGATAGAGAGAGGTGGAAAAGAGAAGATGTAGGAGCAGAAAGAAACGAGGCGTCCAATTGGGTATTTATCGTTCTTTGGCTAGCTACTATTGTTGACAACTTGGGACTGCGTTCTTTTTTTGTTATTATTGTTTATGTGAGCCGTATGATGAAAATCGGACAGTACTGATCGCATTAAAAAAAGTCAAAGGTTTGATATAAGTATTTGAATGATCTCATCAAAGTTAGTTCAAGCCAATCGATTTTGACGATCGAAATCTACTAGATTCTTCATTAAACTTACAAAATCGAAATCTACGAGAGAAATCAAATGTGTGGCTATGAAATCTACTAGATTTCGATCATCTGAACTAGTAGATCGAAATCTACTAGAGAAAACCAATTTTTAAACTTACAAAATCAAATGTGTGGCTATGAAAGTTCTGTAATTCTGTTGTATATACCAAATGTTATAAAAAACAAGAGGGGCGTCTGTTTCGTCCTAGAATCGATCACCATACCATTATACCGATTCTTGTCCTTGCCACGGAAAGAGAGGGAAAAACTAGCATGTGATTTTAAACCGGTGAGTGTTATAAATGATATGAATCATATATGGTTGTCCATCTTTATTTTCCCCATTAATTACATTAATTATAGAAGATCTTTAGCATTTATTAGGAGATTCATTTTTGGCTTATAAATAGAGAGATGTAACTTGTGTATTGGATCCAACAATTGAGAATAGAAATACATAAGAGAAATTTGTCTCTCCCTTTTACTTTTGTCTCTTTGTTTCTTCCTCCTTTCTCTTTAATTTCACAACACGTTATCAGCACGACTTGCTCGGGAGGAATCACAAATAAATTTGCAAAAACTAATCCGTGACAGTAAGAAAAAAGGTTTGATTGAATTTTTTTTTTCTCGTGTCGCAAGTAATTTTCTCGTCCTTTTTGGACAGCTTAAAAATTGTTCGTATGAGACATCCGATTAATTTTTTTTTTTTTTTTCTCTGTTCGCAACTTTCTCATATACTTTATAAATTGTTTGATTGAACAATTTGCTTAGTTCCGTAGGGAAAAGATCTAACAGAATATTATATATATTTCCTAATTTCGTTTTTTTTAGATCTGTTTTTTTTTTCGTAAAACCTGAAGTTTATATTTTTTTATTTAAAATTTAGAACCTGAAGTTCTTGATATTTGAAGTTATTTGTTTAGAACTTGAAGTTCTTAATATTTTGAATTTATTTAGAACATAAAGTTCTATTAGAAATTTAATATAACCAAAAGTTATAAATCTAATAACCTGTAGTTATTATTCAAAGCTGAAATTTTCTTCAAAGAACTTGAAGTTCTATTCTTAATAACCAGAAGTTATTTATCGGATAATGGATGAAAAGTAAAATAGCCTCAAGTTATTTCATTAAAATTTTAATTGTGCAGTCAAACGATTTAATAACCGGAAGTTATTAGATAAAATTTTCCTATAACCTGAAGTTATAATTAAATTTATTTTATGTTTTATTTACTTCATTCATTTTATTTATTTGTTTGTTTATTTATTTATCTCCATTTTATTTATCGTAACATGAAATTACAATACTAATAACCTGAAGTTATGATAAAATATGTTATTACTCTTGAAGAGTTCTTCAAAGAAAAATGTGACCACTAGAAACAAAAGCTCGTTGTAACATGTGAGATTACATGATTTCAAATATGATTGCGAGTATAATTCTCCATAATTCATGTCTCAAATTTGCTCCTGTAGTAGCAAAAGATACTCCAACTTTATGCAAAATAAAAGAACGAGTTTTTAATGAATTAATCAATTAGTATGGCTCACGTGAAAATTCATTCCCTGAAGCGAATGTGATTTTATATGAATAGATGACGTTGACATGGTCGCATTATATTGAAAAAAGAAAATGTCTTGAAGATGTTATGGCATATGCGTACAAAATAAAAATTGGTTCACTTAATTAGATTATTTTTCCTGTTTTATTTTTCTTGTACGGGAAGTCAGGTAATAAAGCAATTTATTATTCTTTTTATTTTCCATCTTAAGTCCTGTGTACGGATATGATATTAATGAATAAATAAAGTTAGGTTTATTTACTTTAATTTTCCTTTTTAAGTTTTCATGTACGGCAATTAATTTTGCATCCGAATAAAATAAAATTAGTTAATTTACTTAGTTTATTTATTTTATTTCAAGGAAATGACTGATGCACTCTTAAATAAAGAAGATCCATGTGTAGTTGACAGCGGCACTACAAATACCATATTGAAAAGTAAGAAATATTTTATGCAATTGCATCTTGGTGAGACTAATATCCAAACTATATCTGGCTCAAGTAATATTATTGAAGGCTCCGGAAGAGCTTGTATTTTGTTACCTGAAGGAACAAAATTGATAATAGATGATGCATTATATTCGAGTAGATCCAGAAGAAATCTACTAAGTTTTAAAGATATTCGAAAAAATGGTTATCATATTGAAACTATGAATGAGAGAAATTGTGAATATCTTCATATCATATCTATTAAAAATGGCCAGAAAAATGTTATGGAGAAAATGCAAGCATTGTCTAATGGACTATATGGTACATATATATGTACGATAGAATCAAATATGGTGACTAACCAGAAGTTAGTTGATCCAAAATTATTTACACTATGGCATGACAGATTAGGTCATCCAGGAAATATAATGATGAGGAGAATTATTGAAAGTGCAAATGGGCATCCCCTAAAGGACCTGAAGATCCTATTATCTAAAGAATTAACATGTCAAGCATGCTCTCTTGGAAAACTAATTATTAGGCCATCTCCAAATAAAGTTGGACCTGAAGCTCCATCATTTTTAGAACGAATTCAAGGAGATATATGTGGACCTATTACACCACCATGTGGACCATTTAGATATTTTATGGTCTTAGTTGACGCATCAACACGTTGGTCACATGTGTGTTTGTTAGCAACAAGAAATGTTGCATTTGCTAGATTATTAGCACAAATTATCCAATTGAGAGCTAACTTTCCGGATTATCAAATTAAAAGAATCCGACTTGATAATGCAGGAGAATTTACATCCCAAGCTTTTAATGATTATTGCATGTCTATTGGGATTACTGTAGAACATTCAATGGCACATGTTCATACACAAAACGGTCTAGCAGAATCGTTTATTAAAAGGTTACAATTGATAGCTAGACCATTACTTATGAAATCCAGTTTACCATCTTCTGTATGGGGACATGCCATATTACATGCTGCTGCACTAATTAGATTAAGGCCAACTGCTGATCATAAGTATTCCCCATTACAATTGGTCTCCGGAAGAGAACCAAATTTGTCTCATTTAAAGGTATTTGGTTGTGCAATATATGTTCCAATTTCTCCTCCACAACGCACAAAAATGGGACCTCAAAGAAGGTTGGGAATTTATATTGGTTTTAACTCTCCTTCTATTGTTAAATATTTAGAACCATTAACAGGAGATGTTTTTACAGCAAGATTTGCTGATTGTCATTTTGATGAATCAATATTCTCAAATTTAGGGGAAGAAAAACAAAAACTGGATAAACAAGTGACTTGGAATTCATCATTATCTTATCTTGATCCCAGAAGTGGTCAATGTGAACTTGAAGTTCAAAAGATTATAAATTTACAAAGAATTGCAAATGAATTGCCTGATGCATTCACAGATATAAATAGAGTCACTAAATCACATATTCCAGCTATAAATGCACCTGCTCGAATTGATATTACAAAAATATCAAATGAATCTCATGAGCGTAGAAAACGTGGAAGACCAATTGGTTCTAAGGATATAAATCCACGTAAAAGAAAAGAGCAGAATAAAGCAGTTGGTACAATGACAAAAGAAAATACTTTTAAAACTCCCGAAGAAGTTGATAAAATCCCAGAAGAGATTAATAACATCCCAAAAGAAACTCAAACCCCAGAAGAGGTTGATGAAGTTCCGGAAGAAACTGAAATACCAAATGATCATGAGATTTCTATAAATTACGTGAAAAATGGTATAACATTAAATAGGGATGAAACTCAAGTTGATGAAATTTTTGCATTCGCTGTAGCTAGTGATGTCATAAGCGAAGAGGAAAATGTGCCCAAAACCATAAAAGAATGTAGGCAAAGAAATGATTGGCCCAAATGGAAAGATGCCATACAAGCTGAATTAAATTCACTTGATAAACGACAAGTATTTGGACCAGTAGTCCAAACGCCCAAAGATATTAACCCTGTAGGTTACAAATGGGTATTTGTCATTAAAAGAAATGAGAAAAATGAGATTGTGAGATATAAAGCAAGGCTAGTGGCGCAAGGTTTTTCACAAATATATGGAGTTGATTACGAAGAAACTTATTCACCTGTAGTGGATGCAACAACTCTAAGATTTTTAATAGGTCTCACAGTCACAGAAAATCTAAAAATGCAACTTATGGATGTTGTCACAGCCTATCTATATGGTTCACTTGATAGTGACATATTTATGAAAATTCCTGAAGGATTAAAAATGCCTGAAGCATATAAATCAAAGCCTAGAGAAATATACTCCATAAAGTTGAAAAATCTTTATATGGACTAAAACAATCAGGTCGGATGTGGTATAATCGACTTAGTGAATACCTTCTAAAAGAAGGATATAAGAATAATACAGTTAGTCCGTGTGTTTTTATCAAAAAATCAAATCTAGGTTTTGCAATAATTGCGGTGTATGTTGACGATTTAAACATTATAGGATCTCCTGAAGAGATTGAAAATACTGCAAAATTATTGAAAAAGGAGTTTGAAATGAAAGACCTTGGTGTAACTAAATTTTGTCTCGGCCTGCAGATCGAGCATCTAAAGAATGGAATATTTATCCATCAATCAAATTATATAGAAAAAATCTTAAAAAGGTTTAATATGGATAAAGCTCATCCTTTGAAAATACCAATGGTCGTGCGATCGTTAAATGTTGAAAATGATCCTTTTCGTCCCCAAGAAAATGATGAACAAGTACTTGGTCCTGAAGTACCATACTTAAGCGCAATTGGAGCATTATTATATCTTGCAAATAATACAAGACCTGATATTGCATTTGCTGTAAATTTATTGTCAAGATATAGTTCCAAACCAACCCGAAGACATTGGAATGGAATTAAAGATATTTTCCGCTATCTTTGCGGAACTCGAGATATGGGACTGTACTATGAAAAGGATATAAAATCTAATTTAGTTGGATATGCAGATGCAGGATATTTGTCAGATCCGTATAAAGCAAGATCTCAATCAGGATACATATTTACTTATAGTGGAGCTGCGATTTCATGGCGATCGACAAAACAAACTCTAACTGCTACTTCATCGAATCATGCTGAACTAATTGCTCTCTATGAAGCGAGTCGAGAATGTGTTTCATTGAGGTCAATAATTCAAAATATTCAAGAAGAATGTGGGCTTCAAAACATTAAGGAAAATCCTACTCCAATATATGAAGATAATGCAGCTTGCATAGCACAAATTAGAGAAGGATATATCAAAGGAGACCGAACTAAACACATTGCGCCGAAGTTCTTCTCAGCACATGACCTACAAAAGGATGGCATAATAGATGTTCAAAAAATTCAATCATGCAACAACTTGGCTGATCTATTCACGAAGTCTTTGCCAACAAGAATTTTTGAGCAACTCAGAATGAAGATAGGTCTACATCGACTGAAGGATATCCAATAATATTAAAATGAGGGGAAGCGTTATACACGCTGTACTCTTTTTTCCTTATACAAGTTTTTATCCCAATGGGTTTTTCTTGTTAAGATTTTTAATGAGGCAGTATAAATGATCCAGAAGTATCATATTAATATTGATCCTGAAGTATCATATTAATAGTGTATAATGAAAGATGAACAACCAAGGGGAAGTGTTATAAATGATATGAATCATATATGGTTGTCCATCTTTATTTTCCCCATTAATTACATTAATTATAGAAGATCTTTAGCATTTATTAGGAGATTCATTTTTGGCTTATAAATAGAGAGATGTAACTTGTGTATTGGATCCAACAATTGAGAATAGAAATACATAAGAGAAATTTGTCTCTCCCTTTTACTTTTGTCTCTTTGTTTCTTCCTCCTTTCTCTTTAATTTCACAACAGTGAGAACTTTTTTTAAAAGAAAAAATAATTAGGATCAAGCTCCATCATAACTTTGAATTGAATCAGTAAAGAAGTTACAAATTTCTGAAAAGAACCTAAAATATTTTAAAAAGTCAAAACACAAAAAAAAAGAGGAAAAATGTTCTCTCTAGATTACAAAACCGGTGAGAACTGGACGAAAACCTCGGTTACCAAATCAAGTCGCTTTTTTTTTTGTTAGCCTATTTGCCTGACGTGTGTGCTTATGAATTATACTAAAATACACATCAACAACAACAACAACTAAGCCTTTTGTCCCAAACAAGTTGGGTAGGCTAGAAAAGAAACCCAACAAAGTCACCAAGTCATCGAAAAAAAGAAGTATATGTCAAAAGTAGGCTAATAATAGTAAAAAATATATATATAGGGAAAATAAAGTAGTAGTGGTAATAATAACAATAATAATAATAATAATAATAATAATAATAATAATAATAATAATAATAATAATAATAATAATAAATAGTAATAGTAGTGAGGCCTACACCTAAGCCGTAAGCTAATACTATAACCTACAAATCTAAAACAACACTTGACCTCTAAAATCGTATCTCATGGCTCCGACACGTGAATTGCTAGCTTTCATGCGGTCCTATCCAACGCCAACTCCTTGGAGACGTTTCATTCTTTAAAGTCGTGTTTTACTGCTTCTTCCCATGTCAATCTTGGTCTACCTCTGGCTCTCCTTGTATTTTGAAAGCGGTTGAGAATTCCGCTACGCACGGGTGCCTCCTGGGTCTACGTTGGACATGCCCAAACCATCTCAAACGATGTTGGACTAACTTTTCCTCTATCGGTGCAACCCCAACCATATCCCATATGTGTATACTAAAATACACATATACTATTTTAATTTTTTTTTTAAATGCAAGAACTATAGATTTTAATTCCGAAAAGTTAATTCGCCATTTAATATAGAACAATTACGATTATATTCGAATTTTAATATGTGCAAAATTATTGCATGACAGCAGACAGAAAGAGAATGAGCTAAATATTCTTTGGTGACGCAGGATATATCATATATGTATGCAGTTGGATTAATATTCGTTGTTATTCGCTCTAAAAGTAACGGCATACTTTCACATACAAGTACATGCAACCTAAAATAGGTGTAACCTAATTAATCGACAGACAGATTAAAAATTCATATAAAAGTACGAATTTTTTTAGATTGAAGAGATGGAAAATTGAATGTAAAATCATATTTTTCAAATCTCAAGACATATAACAGCATTGCCGTTTGCATTTTTTTTTTCCCCGAGAACTATTACCGTTTACAGTTTACTGTAGGCATGTATTGGGTTGCAAAAGTAATTTCCATAAACGGGATCATTGTCAAAAAAAAAAATTTAAAAAAAAGGACAGGATCTTCAAACCAATTTGAAGATTATTTATTGGGTTCTAGATATTAGTTGGAAAAATTAGATAGAGACTTAAGCTGTGAAATAATGACCAAGAGATGACGGTCTGACCCAAATGCGCTCGCTATAATTCGGTGATTAGACTCAGTTATTTGGACGATTCTAGCAAAATTTTAAAGTCAATCTCAATATTTTAGATAATGTTTAGTTGTTCTCTGTAGGGAAAACTATTCAACATAAATTCACTATTTAAATATTTTATACAGTTTGTCGCGCATTTTGAAATGCATACTTATATCTGTTGCATATTGCGCAATCATCTACTTGCAGTTTAAATACTGCTGACATCTGTTAAATATTATATCAAATCAAAATACATTTGACACAACTGTTAATAATAACTAATTAATACAAACTATCTCCATAGACCGTAGGAGTTAAGACTGCAAGAGATTCAGTGTTAATGTCATATATGTCATACCACTAAGTTGAGACGAAGGCAGGAATTTTTTTGAAGGGGGTTCACACAATATATATATATATTATTAAAAAAAATATTTATAATAATAAAAATATTATAAATACATGTATTATGGAAATAAAAAGGGGTGACATTCCTTGCTCTATGTAGCACCGTCACTGACTGAGAGATTGAGTGATAAGCCGATGGAAATCATGCATAAAAAAAACTAATTAGTCTCCCGGATAGTGCTATATAAGTGTTTTTTTTTTTTTCTGAAACTGCATTTACTTTATCAGTTTTAAGGAATAAATTGTTCTCTACTATGCAAACTTAATTGAAAAGAAAATTTTGCCCAAAAGATTTCAGTTGGATTTTCGTTTTATTATGAATAGTTGGATTTGAGATCAATATGCTTATTTGGATGAGTTTTAATTATATTCAAAGTAAGCGACCTTCTATGATGTTTGGAAGTCAAAATTTTTGTATAAAGAAAAGAAATTGGAGGTTACCCGTGTAATAATGTTGGAAAAGTTGATTTCATAGTACCCTATTCATCAAATAGTCAAAATTAGTAATTTTCTAGGCCGATAGCTCTGTATAAACCGCTACCTACCTTGTTATGTATATGTTCAGTTGGAGGTGCCCAATTCAAACAAAAATTTACCGGTATAGACCATTAACTAGTAGCTATTTGTTGGCCTCTGATTTGGTTTTCAGTCAATAAATCCTCTATAGATGAATTTTGTTCGTAATTTTGCACTCGTTCTATGATTTATTAGTTCCCAATTTTCCACTTGGGCAAGTTCAAAGATCGCCACAAAGCAACATTTCAGAGGATAAAAATGAGAAAAAAAAAAAAAACATTTCATAAATTGAAGAAAGTCTATTCTTGCACTTGAACTTATTCAATTAAAACCTACTTGGTTTGTTCAATCGTTCCTTCATCCTATTATAGTAAGTATATACATCCCAATTTGGGCGCTCTTTAGCCGCTAACGTCCTAACAACAAAATTTAACAAAAAAAAAATCAGGAAAGAAAACTTTTCTTCTTCCAGAGATTAATTCATTCGTCCTGACTGAAAGCTGAAGCGCCATTTACGTGAATATGACATGACAATATTCTGATGGTACATTGCAACGTGTCAGAATCAGTGACAATACGTGTAAGCCATCATCTTGGATTGGTTGACCGAGCAAATATACGACAATGTTCCCATTGAAAAGTTTGATTGGGTCTATATAAACCAGTGTCATGATTGAGAGTTGGGAGGACAATCAACAGTACCAGTCGTAGGTCTCGAGTCTGATTTTTCTTTTTGGGCTTGAGTTTGGGCTTTAAGGCCCTATGCGATATCAGGCCTGTGGGCTGTGGAGAGCCGTCTCCTTCTAATTTTCATCTTCACAGAGACCACACTTGACACTACAAACAATTCGGAATGTGTGAAGTCACAATTTGGATATGATCTTTAGCTGCTAGTTGAGAACTAGAGATGACCTTTCGCCTTCGCTTCTCCCGCTTCCACACCACTTCCCTCTTCCCCTCCTCTTCCTCCTTTACTCAGCGTACTCTCTCTCTCTCTCACACACACACACACGCACACGCACAAAATGGATTATTCGTTCAATTAATAGTTCGTTTTCTGTGTGTAACTTTTTGTTTTCCTTTTTGCGTAATTTCCAGTAGAAAACTTCGAGTTAGTTCTGTAGGTCATCTCACAAATAAAATAATTGTCCAGACAAATTTGTTACTAGTATTAATTATGTATTGTAATGTTAGCTTTGCTGATTTCCCAAAATGAGCATTGCAATACTAGATTAAAATCCATTTTCATTGTTGTTCTTATTGCAGCTGGAGTAATTTTCAATGGATCGAACAAGTTTGATTTCAGAACGTTTTCAGTGTCAAAGTCTGAGCGAATTCAGATACCCAAAAAGTAAGTTGTTACTATCTTTCTATTGTTTGGTCTTGTGAATGTGAATTATCTTGTCAAACTAAAGCACTTGCTGTTGTTTCTTCTCAGGAGGAGGCGTTTAGATGAGATATGCGTTGAGAGGTTTCAACAATACAGTCGCACATACATACAATCATGGATAATGCAAGGTTTGCTTATTTCTAATCAAAGGTTTTAAGTAAAGGATAATAGTAGAGGATAGTACATGTACTTCATTGATTATGGCACTCCTAAGGCATAACAGGTTTCTCTCAGTTTGGTTTGTAAATGTTTGGGGGTTTTCTAATTTGAAAACATTTTGGCATGTCTTAATTATTTTGTGTATTACTATGGTTCTTTGTCAGTTATCTGGGTAATGTAACTGTACTGGATTACATCGATCCTTATTCATATATCTAATGCTGTTTGTAGGCAAAGTTCTTGTTGATGGCAAAGTAGTACATAAAGCTGGTACACCTGTCTCGGAAAAGTCAGTTGTAGAGATAAAAGCTGTGATTCCCAAATATGTATGTAGGTGATGACCTTTTCGGAAGCTTATTGTAATTTTCCTTTACATTTGAGTGCATGATTATTAATGTAATTTTTTTTTTAAAAAAATTATCTTATATTTTTGCTGTTCAATTCAGAGCAGGACACAAGTTAGAAGCAGCATTGAAAGAATTTAATGTGGACTGTGTTGGAAAGGTAGTGCTCGACTCTGGACTGTCAACAGGTGGTTTCACTGATTGTTTACTTCAAAATGGTGCCTCGCATGTTTATGGAGTCGATGTTGGCTATGGTCAGGTAATATTAATAATTTAAAAAATTTACAAACTTAATAGCTTAATGTTAAATCTCTCCTTAGTTTGTGACTATTATTTTGGAACAATTATTCTGATCAGTGATCTAGCTCTCTAGCATGGTAAAAGATATGACCTATCATGATATCCTAGGATCTTTGGTATGGTAATTTCTGGGGCTGACCGAATGAAGGAAATGTGTTTCTGAGAGACCAAATTGCACTAAATTCAATAGTTCAGGGGGCAGAATCAGAAGTTTGTCTTTTATTATTCTATACTTTGACAAGTATTTGTGTTTTATATTTCTCATTGAAGGTAGCTGAAAAAATTAGAACGGATGAACGGGTCTCTGTTATTGATCGTACCAATTTAAGATATCTCCAAGAGTTACCACAAAATGTCGATCTGGTGACTCTAGACCTTTCTTTCATCTCTATTCTGCTGGTATTATTCTCTTTGACATGAATAACTCTTATGCTTCTATCATCTGAACCAGTATTTTATGGAATAGTGTTTTTTAGCTTTTATTGAATAATTAGTAGTAGCTAAATGATGAACTTCTATGTTTTTCATTTTTATTGCTTTCTTTGACTTAATACTTAAATTGTTCTATATGTTAATCAGCCTCTGCAATTTTCAGGTTATGCCAGCAGTAGTTAATTTAATGAAGATGGAGTCTACATTAATAACATTGATCAAGCCTCAATTTGAGGCACGTCGCTCTCAGGTTAGTTCCTTTAATGTTTTATCGTTTCCTTCTTTTTATAAGTTTCATTTATTCTTTTGAGAATCATCGTTAATATTTTGGTTAGGTTATTTTGTTTCTTAATTACAAGTATTATTTTTCTGTAAATTCAGGTAGGAGGAGGTGGGATAGTAAGGGATCCTCAGGTGCATCAAGAAGTACGTGTTATTTTATTTTCAAATTTACATTATATATTAGCACCCCTATTTAGTATTCTTGGCAGTTGGCACTTACCTCTGTCAAAGCTTCAACCTGTCAAAGCTCCAATGAGTATAGCTGTAGTGCCATACTATTGCTCGAGGAAGGACCATTGGATCAAACACAGCATTATTAGCTTTAGAATGAAAATATTGCTCAATCAGCTTATCCTTAACTGATAGCATTTGTGCTGCAGAGAATATTACCTACGAACCCTCCTAATTTTCTTATTATTTCAATTGTTTATTGGTGGGTTGGCTTGGACAGGTTCTGGAGAGGATAATAAAGGGTATTGAGGAATTTGGGTTCAGAACTGAAGGGTGGATTGAATCACCTATCAAGGGTGCTGAAGGGAACACTGAGTTTCTTGCCTGTTTCCACAGAGTACCAATGCCCTCATAATGTTTATGGGCACCTACTTGCACATACGTTGAGCTTGTGTACATGTGTGTGAGTTTGGGTTGTGGCCTTGTGGGGGATGGTGCAAATTCGTTGAATTTTTATTTTTTTTAAAAAAAAAAGTAGCCGTATTTAGGGAGGCATGGACTAGTGCAGATTCTATTTTCTATTTTTGATATGCAAATACATATTGGATTATTGGGCTTTAGGTAGGAAACTTGTAATGAATTTTACATGTTAAACATGCCCTTTTATATGTTAAAGAGTGTTGTATTTCTTTTCTACATGATCAATATTCTATGTTGAATTTCATCCTACATGATCGTTTAACATTAGGAAATGAAAAGGAACTCCGTTTCGTTTATTATTTTCAGAACCACTTTCTACTATTGAAGTGAACTCCGGTATTCTTTGAAAATCTTAAATTCCACTTCATGTTTTAATTTCTTCTTTTTTGCTCTACTTGGTAATTATTGTTTAATTTTGTCTAATATAAATCTGCTAAAAGTTTCAAAATTTTAATATTACGGAAAAGCTCCTAGAACAGTCGGAGGAAGGTTGCTACTGAAAAAAGGCCGCCTAATTTTTTGTTGCCAATTTAAGTTATTTAGAATTTACACAAGTCTCATCCAAAATTATTGATAATCTTAAATGAGTCCACAAATAAGCAGAATTTTTGTCATCTTAAAACGCCAGTTCAAATAACGTAAAAACCTTGTTGACGGTAGTGCAAATTTTTCACCAACTCTGAACCAAAAATAGTTAAACTGCAGGTTCTGCATCCAAAGGCTTCACGACCAACAAAATAGCTAGACAAATGGGCGGAACAACAAATTAATTGTGACAAATAGTCTGGATTCTCAGTTTCTGACACAGAAAGTTTCTCTGCCAGACTGCCTGACAAGATGGTCGGATGTGTCCATTTTACAGAGTAGCTATTTTTTTATATATCTTTTTAACAATTAGAAAGTATCAATTAACACAGATGCTTACCAATTCAGAGAAATAGATTTAACAACCTTACACGCTTGTACAATAAAATCTTACAAAGATCATTCTATTCCCTTACAGTATCTTAACTTAAGATCCATAAGTGTACAAATCTGACAAGATAAAAGAATAGCAAACACCACAATGTTTAGATATCACTACAAACTGCACTTGCATGTCAATCAATTGTTGTTGGTACCTGGCATTGAATTTGTACTAGCAGCTACTTTAGCCCGTAATTCTCCTAGAAAGTCCATCTGACAACAAATGCCTTTTTTAAGAATAACTAAAGTAATTCTGAATAAGGAAGTAGGTTTTAGGGTATTTTGGATAGATACTTCCCTAAACTAAGCAGATGTGTAGATGGAACCTTTAGAGAGATCAAAAGGGAAAGATACCTGATGGGGAAGTTTCATGTGACCCCAGGATGTACTGCTTGCTCCAGAATATAAAACTGGCTTATCTGTTGATGTCATATTAATTAGTGATTATTATGTAAACCAAAGATTAATGTTGTAATTTCTTGTGAATACAGCTGACTAGCAGTTCTACACCAGTACCAGCCAGCTATACAGGTAGAAGACACCGAGTAGGTGCTTGGGTGTAAAGCTGAAGTCTAGACAGAATAGTGATATTTACAAAAGCACAGGACCAGTGAAAGATGAGCTCTTCCTTCAATTTATAGAAGAATTTACAAAAAAAATGAAAAAAGACAGCTACAAGTTCCAAGAATACCTAATTTGATCACAAATTACCTGCTGGGTCGATGGACGGGTCGTTATATAACTGCATTGCACCAAGCCAACCTAAATATACAAGAGAATAAATTTCAGTTATTGACCTTACTGCCAGCTTAGCATCCCTATTCAAAGAATATTAAATTCTCTCATGAGCACAACATAATCAAAAAGGCAAAACCCACAGAACCAGAAAGAAACCAACAACGACCAGTCTGAGACAAGATAACAGCTGGTACTCAAAATAAAATGTATCAAAAATACATACGCTCATTTATGAACTGCAGTGCTTCATTATTGGAGCACCCTTCAAGTGGAACTGGCATGAACTGGGAGAAGTTCGCATTTGGGAATGTGGTGATACCAGTGTCTCCAAAATCAGGTATACCAGATGAGTTTCTGCTCAGAGATGATTGACGCTTCTCTGTTTCTGACCCTGATTGACTACCTTTCTCTGCAATTAGAAAACATTGGCAAACAAAATTAGGCGAATAACTTCTTAAATTCCCACTCAGAAAAGAAACAAGAGTGGTGCCTCGAGGAAGGTCAATAAATCCACAAGCCCATACTAAACATAAGATAAAACCCAAAAGCCAAACAAAAATTCAAACATTTTTTGGAATTCAATCATGAGGCCTGAAAAGGAAACACAGCCAAGGAAAGCAAATAAATTTCAGAAGTAGAAAAATGAGCAAGAACAGAATTACCTCCAGCTTTGCGGCGGTTTACAGAACGATTCCTGGCCATAAACAAAGTTAGAAATCATAATAAATCTATATAAAAAAAAAACATTACTCATCAGAAGCCATCTGTCTTTTTTATTAAATATATCCTAAAGCACAAGAATCTGAGTCTTATATAAGGACAATTCCATAAATGTTGCCAACAGTTCTGCAAAAGTTGTGCCCTGCAATTTGATTCTTTGTTTTTTTTCTTTTTTGACAAAAAAAAAAGTGATTGAGATCACCTGTTTCATTTATATGAAACAAATCACAAGAAATACAAATACTGAAATGGTTCCAGTATTTAACTACTACTCCATATCAAAAACCCAAATATATGCCCTTGCTATAACTCTGTCTGCAATTTGATTTTTCAAGTTTGACTTTTCATTTTAACCATTTATTTTGAGTAATTAGAGAAAAACCACAGAAGACACGCTAAAATTTGTGTCCATAGAGGACAGGAAGTTGAAACCATGCTGGAACTCATCTCTACTACCTCACCCTACATCTACTAAGCCACTTCTCACTTACCAATTTGAAAAACCTTGCTATTGGTGCTTCAGTTTAATTACCCAAAAACAGTTTGACTTTTGGTTTCAGTTGCTAAGGTGTAAAAACTTCAATTCAGATACAGTATAGCTTGGAATCTTGTAAAGTAACTACTTGGATTTGCAATAGTACAGAGTTTTTTATGGATAGAGAAGGAGGTTTTGTTACCTTTGGACCGGAGGAGCGTAGCGCTTGACATTCTCACTACTGTTTTCAATCATCTCACGCTCTAAGTTCTGATTTGACGAGGCAAAGAGACGAGAGATGGATGCAAAGGATCAGAAGAACTCAGACGGAGGCGGAACGGGCAGCCGGGCACACAGAGGAAAGTAGTTTTTTCAATATACGTACAAAAATAGTTTAATTTTGCAAAGTGACCCCTCGTTGCTCCGTTTTTTATTTTATTATTTTTTGTAATGATACTTTAAGTTCGTGAACTATTATGGTACTTGTTCATCACTCAGATTTTCCTGTTTTGTTTTTTTATTAACGTGATAATTCAATTATTATTTGTTAGGAAGTTTGGAAAATGTTCATCCAAGTTCATAAGAAATGATAGCAGAAACATATTATGTTGTTTATAAAATGTAATTCTTTCTAACGTTTCTATTTTCCCTTATAGTTTCTACTGCCACAGCATAAAATTAGAAGGGAAAAATAATCCTCCATCACTCACTTTTCAATCGAATCACAAACTTTTTATCTTACATTATCGCTGACTTTCAAATTAAAACAAAAATTGATGTATCTGTTTGAAAATATAAACAAAATATACTTGGATTTGACTTTTTAAATTGACCAAACTTTTGAATTAAACTTTTCTGACAATTATATTTCGTTATGTTCTACATAAGTCCTGCTGGCGCAACGGTAGTTAGGGGTAGGTGTATATTTTCTTTCTTTTGAGCATGAGGATAACTATAAAGATGATATATTGAGGAGAGGTTTCATATGGTAGTCGATGAGAGGTTTGATATGTGAGATAAATTGTATTTTTTTTTTTAGAACGAAGAAAAGAATATAATTAAAGATGATGAATAAGGATGGGACAATAAACAATAAAAACATTCGATTGCAAATCTCTTTAGAGTAGGTATCTAGTGCCACTGCTTTGGGATATTGTCAAATGTCACAACTTTATATTTTATGGATTTAAAATTTTTTTTAAAACAACAAATTGTTGATTTTATTCATTTTAATGAGCAATGTGTTTTCATGTTAATTTTATAAAATTTAAAGTTGATTTGATACACAATCAAGATGTCAAACTATTAACATAACAAAATTAAACTATCATAATTAATTAGATTAGTTTATTTATTGATTTCTTCATCGAGTACCAAAGCAACTCTAAATTTTATAGAACTTATATAAAACATATCATTCATTAAATCAAACAAAATCAATAATTTAAATTCGACATTTGAATTTTAAAAATTTTAAATACTGATGAAATATGAAGTTGTGACGTTCGGTGGTTCTCAAATGTAGTGGCACTGAAATCCTCCTCTTTTTAGTAATCTTCTTTTTATTTTTGTTGAAAATATTTGACCTTCTATTTTTCTTCCGGAAGTTTAAATCATATTCTTTTTCATGTGAGCAATTCATCCTTGTTCTTTCATCTGAATTTATCGACGTGTTATCACAATGCTCAAGTAGTTATTTACAAACCTCCTCTCCAAATAATTACAAGTCGTCTTCAAAACCCTTAAATAATTTGCACGTTCTGGAATGGGTTCATCTCTATGTCTATATGAATAATAATTTACATTCTTCGGGAACGACCCTCTTAGTCACTACTCAATTAGATATGAAACTCAAACACAAAATGTCTACAAGAAGCGTAAGAAATTTGAGTAGATCCACTAACTGGTTGACCCAAATGAAGACTTTTGATCTAAGAGATCCTATACGGAGAGCTTAATGCACTATTTCGGATCACCTTCCTTGCTATTATTAATTATGATCAATGATTTCAAAATGGAAACACTATATATATATGTCTACAGCAGATCTTTTACTTCAGATTTAAAATTTGAAAAAATAGATCTGCTGATCTTGAGAGAGTGTCTCCATGCAGCAAGTTGCATTACTAATAATTATGTCCAGCTAAGCCTGCTTGTTGCTGCACATGTATTAATTAAAAATTTGGGTGACTCCAAATCCCTAAAAACGGTACACTGCGTTTCGTGTTAAGTATTTAAAATATAAGTGGGAAAAATATCCCGTTTTATCTCCTTCTTTTTTCCGAGATAAATTCTACTACCAAAAGATCTCTCGAAGATTGCAAGTATCCGTTGCAACAAGATTTGGTAGTCTTTGTTCTTCTTCTTCAACAAAAAAATAATAATAAGAAAGATTTGGTGGTCTTCTCCCAAGCAATTGATTGCGGGCCATACTTACAAGGATTTTAAAACGTTGTTGATATAATGTCCTCGAATTTGTTCAAAAAAAAAACGTGCTGAAAATTTAGATTTGGCAAGTCTAAGTTTCAGAATTTAAAGCTGGTATTATTTTGGAGGTAAAAGCAGAACTAGGTGACGGAATAATTATATTCGTTCGTTCAAGAGTTTACATGCATTTTCTAAAATCTTACAACTATTTGCAATCAACTTTAAAGAAAAATATCCGAATGAGTATGTAAGTTGACGCGATACTTGAGTCTGCATTTTGAAAGGTAGAAAATGAGTTCGAAAATCAAGAAAGTTATTTAAGTTATTAAAACTAGAGGGGCATATCGAGCTTCGCTCGATGTAGATATCTATAATAAGAATATTTTTATTATATTTCTATAGTTTAATTATGTTCATTTTTGGATATATGGTTAAGATATATTTATCTTTAGAAATATAGTTTAGTTATTCTAAGTAATTTGATTTGATTAAATTTAAAGAGTTTGATCAATTAAAAAAAATTATATGTGTGTAAATATAGTTATAGTTATCTGAATTAATATGATTTAAATTATGTTGATATTATTCATGAAATGTAATATGTTTATAAATGACTTAAATAAAAAATATATATCGTAAAAGATCTGACATTTTTTTCTATTTTCAATTGAATGAATTTAATTTATATTTTGTAAACCGAAATTAAGAATGGTGATGAAGAGAAATTAAGATGGAGGGGAACTCTAAGCAACACAAAAGAGATGGAGACATGATGAAAATGAAAATAGGAAGGGGTCACAAAAATCAGAAACAAAACAATGTGTTGCCAAATCATTATCTGATGTTGAACCGAGTCACTTTTATGAGCAATAACACCCGACACACAATTAGTTACAAAATATCATATTACAGAAATCAGAAAAAATACTATTGCACAACTATTTCACAATACTTGGAGTGTCAGATGATATTTAACTAAAGGATTCCGACACCCACACATCTTTATTTATAATATTGATTGATGCATATTGACTTGATAAAAACATAAAGGACAACCTTCAATAATTAGGTTTGACGAAACGGTAAGCATGCATCAACGCAATAAGTAAATCTATATTACAACATGCGTGAAAAATTTATATAGAAACAAAACATTTGTGAAATAATCATGAGACTCAAATTATATTACAACCATCGCTCTTTCTCTTTTAACCTTTCTTCATTGTGAAAATTGGTCGAAGATATAACTCCGACGACACAACATAAATATCTTCTGTTATGATATTTTGTTAAAAAATAACGAGGGTCACAACATTGCATTAAAACAATATTAAACAGATTAAAATTTAAACATGTCAACTTACAAAAATAAGTTAAAAAACACATTATATAAGCATATTTTAAAATTTTATTTAAATTTCATGTATTAAAAAAAAAACATAGTACAACGTGTAATACACTTTTATCCCTCGTCACGGATCATTCAACTAAACTCTCACATTCAGTACGAATAAAGTGTAATCATCATAACATAATTCTCTTGTCCCCGCTTAAATATCAAAAACATATAATTCCTAAATGCGAGGAAAAAGATATCATAAATTAGTAAAACAAAAGAAATTAGCTCAACAACCAACAAATAAAATTGCCAAAAGCACTAATTAACCCAATCCCTTACATCAGCATCTAATCCTCGTCAGATGGACCCGGCACTACCCTCGCTAATCATTAGTGATTGCAGATGAGAAGTTGAAGAGCATATGATTCTAGTTAATAGAAAGAAGTATCATACAATGTCTAAGCTTCTGACCTAAGCATGGTGAAAAGGATGATTCAACTTTTCAGAAAAGAAAAGTCTCTTATATGCGTCAATTATAATTTTGTAACGCAGCTTAACGTGTTCAGACGAATGTAATTTTTTATCAATAGACGTTAAATTATAATATATCTAAAATTCCCCATCTAAATTATAAAAAATATACAAAAAAAATGCAGAATTGTTTTTTATTTAGAGTCGGCGAGGGTGTTTGACGCATAAAAGGACATGGCTTCTACTTTCATCATTGTTGATTGTTTTCATCAGCTTATAGTCAAGAAAAATGAATATGAAACAAAATAATGTGCAACCAAAGATAACTATCCCATGAACTACCAAATAGGAAAGATGAATGACCTTTTCTTTTAGTAATGAAATAATAGTGGAAAGTCAAAGCAAGAGAAGATTAAACAGAAATAAAAGCTACGCTACATTATCTGTCACAACTCACAACCCACGAGTCACCATTGACTAAACAAGCTCAATTGAAGCGATCGTCATTTGAATGCTGTGGGACTAGTGTATTGCAAACGTGTCGTGTCGTGTCGTGTCAAACACGCGCGTGTTAAAGCTCGTGTCGTGTCGTATTGACACGAGTTAATATTTTCAACGTGTCGTGTCAAATGAAGGAATTGGTTAACACGACACGCATTATGACACGACACGCCTAACACGACGTGTTAAACGTGTCAGGACGTATTATAATTTATTCATAAAAAACTATTAAAAATATTTAATATAATTTTTAAAATATAAAAATATAATAAATTGTTAAAATTTCATATATTAAAATAAAATTTAATGATTGAATAAAAAAATTATGAATAAAAATTATTAAATTTATAATATAAACTCAATATAATTTAATAAGTTCTAAATAATATTAATTTTTTGTAGTGTCAACTCGTGTCACGTGTCGTGTCGTGTCGTGTCACGTGTTAACTCGTGTCGTGTTAAGACGTGTCAATGTTTGGAAGTCTCCAACACGACACGACTTTGACACGATACGCTGACACACACGTGTCGTGTTAATTCCATGAACGTGTCGTGTCGTGTCAACACGCGTGCGTGTCGTACCAACACGCTCGTGTCGTGTCATTTTGGAAAACACTGTGTGGGACCCTTCTGTCAGTTAGTTAACATGGTCTATTGGTCTGTTTCAACTTTCAAGACGTACTACACAGAGGAATCTGATTCCTATCGCTGCTGGCCAGTGGGCAGGGGAGAGGAACCTTGAATTACTTTTTTTTTTTTTTGGGTAAATGGAACCTTGATTTGATTTCGATTGCAAGCAAAAAACAGCTCTAAGCTTCCCCAAAAAGTAAAGGGAAATCTAAAACGACCCCCATTTTGCACTTATTAACGTTCATTAACTCAGTTATGCTACTATATTCATAGAATCGTATTTAAGTTCAATAACTGAGCTATGCTACTATAGGCACTTGTGTCTATTCTTTTATTCATTTTTGGATAAAGAAAGGGTTCATGTTTATTTTATTTTATTTATTTATTATTATTATTATTTTGCTTGTTAATGTCATTATTCAATGGAGCCAAATTTGAATTTGTATTTCCCACTGTCCCACATGACAGGCGATATCTCAAGGTAATTGTTTTATTCATATTTAATGGTTTTCGTGCATAGAAATATTTTAGCCAGTAAAAAACTGCCATTGCTAGTTTGATACATCTTGATGCATGCAAATATATTTACTTTATCTTTATGTTATATTTATTCATAAGACGGTAATTTTTACATAGTCCCACATTTTTTTGGTTTTAAAATTTAAACCCATTATTTGATTGCAAAGGTCCGTAACTGTCATAAAACGAAATTCAATTTTCAATATTGCATTTAGATCTTGAGTCAATCGGCGAAGTTAGGATGCTAATTCAGATTTTTGGAATGGTCAGTAATTTTTTTTCTTTTTTTTAATAGTAGCCAAACAACAAACAATATGAACTATTCATCCATTCAAAGGTCAAATATATAGTACTTCGAAATGGTCCTTAATCCGGCTTAGCGTTTTTTTTTTAATTTATATATAGTTATCAATTAGCAAAGCACCTCTATCATTGATTTTTATAACAATCAGGCAGAAACAAAGCATATAAAACTATATATTGAGATTTCTACATAATTCCTCTTACATAATTTCTACATTGATGAAAAGACGTAGTCCATCTCCAAATTTAAGAAAAAAATTTGCTTTATTGTCCATAAATTGTTAAAACCTCTTAAGCGTCATCTGACAAAAAAAAGGAAAAAAAATAGAAAACTTAGACTTAATTATGAATTATAAATTTATAATTAATAATTTGCATACTTTGATGGTAATAACTATCATCGCGTCAACCTCTGAATATACAAGGTCCTTTTGTACGTGCTCGAGTAAAATTAATGAAGGATTACAAAGATAAACAAGTTAATAATGCCACAATGTGGGAAACCCGGGGAACAAGTTGGGTGACATAAGAGATATTAATTATGCGATTAAACAAAAGGACAAGAGAGATGAACCCCACAAAACCAAATTGGATCGCATTTTATGAGCAAGTTGGCCATATGGGGTACGGTGCATTGTATCTTTCCAAATCCCTCGAGATATGAAGCTGTTTGAAAATGGAGAGAGAGAGAGAGAGAGAGAGAGCAAAGAAGAATTTATCTACCAAAATCTTTCTCATTATTCCACCCATAAGAGCATCACATACATAATCCTTACTCCAAAAACTATCTAGACATTTAAGGTCCTTCACTTTTCTAGTTTTCTTCCTTTTGTTTTTGGGTTGTTGACTCGGACCGTGTCGCACGAGCAAAGGTACTCTTTAGCTCTCTGTTTCTTCGTGCGTTGCATCTGCATCTTGTTTGATCTGTTTCTAGTGAATTGCATTAATGTTTCTATGTATTGTTTCTTCGATAATACTTCCCAAGTACCCCTAATTTTACTCGTTTAAGTTAGGTATAATTTTTTTTATTTAATTACATGTACCTAAATAAGTTTGACCCTGTAAATAAAAGAGAAATATTTGCTTTCTCAAGAAACAAACAAATGTATAAGTTTGCTTGAATCGATCTTTGTTTCTCTCCAATAACATTTTTTTGTTTTCTTTTAGTTAACATTCATGTATCGTTGTTAAATAAAGAAAAGAACAGTAATAACAGTGACAGACCATTTAATACTAACTAATTAATTAAATTCTTTTGGACAGGTCAAGCGTTGATCTCTCAAATTTCATTAGAGCTTCAAGACTCTACAGTTGTATATACCACGGTTGTATATACTCTTGTAAAACCTGAGAATATATCAGATACTGCAATTTTGCATCAGAAAATTTCTGTACTCGGCAATGCTTGATTCAGGAAGGAATTTCCCAAAACATCGCACGAATGTACATCATGTCAAAGCAATAGAAGCAAGAAACCATAAATATTCCACAAAGACAAATCATAATTCGGGCTATTTCAGTACCGGGTCGTTTCTGATACTGGTACTTCTGACTATGTCACTGATCTTACTTCCATTGCTATTACCCCCATTGCCGCCTCCACCATCCCTTTTGCTACTGGTGCCTCTTGGTATACTTATTTTATTGGTGGTTGTAGCTTTCATGACCTCTGATATTAGGAAGGTTACTTCATCACACTTGTAAATAGTTTTGTCTAAAGAATGACAAATGAACATAGTGCAGTTCATTTTTTTTTTTTTTTTTTTTTTTGAGGAGAAATTTGGAAGTACATTGATCATAAGATCTTCAAAGCTTCTTTTTTTGTCAGCATTTTAAATTGTTTTATTTTGATCCTTTTTTTTTAGTGGTTTAAGAGAATTTATAAGCCTGTTATAGATAAATATCAAAATGAAGAGAAAAGTGTAGTATAAATGGAGATAAAATTTCTAGCTTTGTCGAGCGTGTGGAAACTGGGGCACCATTTTTGTTCTTTAAACTTGTAGGAGCTGATAATGGTAAATTCATTTTTCTTGAGGTGGGAATGACACATCATTGTCATAGCTACTTCCTGAATAAATCAAATGATGAACGGAATGTCCTCCCTTTTTCTCCTTAATTACTTTCATTTATATTGATTGAGATTTGACTATTTGAGAGTACGTCTTTTGTTTGAAGCAAGAAAGTCTTTTCCTTCTCTTCCCTTTAACTTTGAGCTGTAAAAATTGAAATTTGGGAACACATCACAACTAATAGTCACGCAACCTTGTCTCAACTCAATTGGCTAACATTGATTGAAAATTGATGATAATACATTAAGTGTCCGGTACGGAAAGCAACAATAAATTGAAGTGATAGAAAGAAATGAGAAGGACATCCCTATTGATTTTGCAACAAAGGGGACTGATTTTGCATGTCACCAGATTGAAAGAGACCTCTGTCAGTATAACACTGTGCTATATTCAGCATGATTGAAAGAGGACTGATTGGCAAGCTGGCATCACTGCAAATGAGTAATTTTTTCATGGAAATTTCTATTCAAAGCAATGAAATACAAGCAGAGAGTTAGCTACTTTTTATGTTTCCATAGCTGCGTTTCTCCTAAAGATTTTAATACACACAAAAGATGATCATTAGCCATCAAAACCCCCTTGTGTAAGTTCAATAATTTGAATAATTCCAATGAAAGCGGTATTATTTCTTCCTTAGGACCAGCCATCATCATAGTCTTGAATTATTGAACTTCTAATTGAAGGTTTAGTATATCAAAAGTAGAAATAAAAAGTGGAAGCAGCCGCTCCACAGTCCGTCCTATACAGTACAACACATGCTATGAAGTCCAAAGGCCGAAGCCTGTGGCCCATACAATTGACTTGAATAAACTATACATAAGCCAGGTGTGTATTGCAAATGTAAGTAACATATGTACTGAATCAAATAAATAGTGTGGTTGAACCGTACTTAATTATCTTTTTTTCTCCTCCGGCACTGCCCCGGTTAAAAATACCATAGTCCACTGACTCTCATAAAACATCATGACATTTCAATCTCATTTAATTTAGCATCAAAAGTTTGTACAAATACAATTAATGGGCCATTGTTAATCATTGCTTTTTCTAAATCCTTGATTCTTATAAAAAAATTATATTTTTTTTACGTCCGCATAAAGATGATAATATAGATCGCATATAATATATTCATTTTGTTATTGAAGCTTTCATTTTTTGTTGTTAAATATTTTGAAAAATAAAAAGAGACACGATAGAGATAACAACAAAAAAAAGGAAACATTGTAACCCTCCTCTTTTATATTTATCGATTTTTACATATTTCACCTACTTTCCAACGAAATGCGCCTTCTAAGTAAATTATTTCAATCCCCGGTACAATAAATGTATTTCACAAAACTCACGTTCTTCTTTCAAGACTTTATAACCCACATCTAAGGTGGTCAGGTTACAACAGAAGCATACCTCCGTCAAAATTTATAGTTTCCCACCCCACTCTCAAGAAAATGCTGTGTAAAATTTGACTTCTCAATTCCTCTTAACCTTCCAAAGAAAAGAAACATATATTTCATGTTTTACTTGTCCAACACTGTCTGGTCATAAAGCTACAAGGGTCCTGGCGCTCAAATCAAGAATGCAGGAAGGTGGTGCTCCAAAATTGCAAGCAGCTCCTTGCTCTCGCACCTCTTGTCAACAGGCCGGTCAGAGAGCCGATTCACAGCCTCAACCAACTGCCCCCTGAGGCTTTGAGGCAACAAGGGCCCACCAGCCTCCACACACTCTCTATACAAAGGCAAGTATCCTATTGCAACCACCAATGCCCTTGGCAAATCTCTCAGCCCCACCGGCATCTCCCCCCTCTCCAAAATCCTCACAAGGTTCACAAAATGCTCCTGCCCGCATCTCAGCCCTTTCTCATAAGCCTCCTCAGACCAGTGCTCTTGCAAAAATGATCTCAACTCTGGCATCACCACCCCATCTTCTGAGCGGGCAATGCTATCTGCCACAGCATAGGTCGCAGCCGGGTCACCCAAAAAATCTGACCGAAGCAAAAATGCGACACCATCAAAAGAACGGGTATTAGAGTTGGACACAGCGCACCTGTCAGCAGCAGCCTTGAGGATCTCAAGGCTAAGTGCGGCAAGAACTTGACGAGGGACATGTGGGAGGAGGAAGGAGACAACAGACAACTGCGAGGCAGCAGCTGCAGCAGTAACAGCAAGGCAGAGTTCCATGTCACGGCATCCACGGGACACAAACCATTCCACTACAGTGAGAGAACCACGCTCAGCAGCACGCATAAGTGGGCCCAAGAAGGCAGATGCGCCACCACCATCTACTAGAAACTCCATGGTGGGGATCTTGGCATAGTGGGATGCAAAGCCCAAGGCCAGGTCGACATCAATGTCCAAGCTGTTGCGCTGGGCAATCTGCAAATTATTGACAAATTATTGTTTAGGTCAAACTAAAACTCAAAAAGTGAAAAAAAAAAAAAAAAGGTCAGCAACCATGGGTTAAATGTTGACTGTGATGCAAGTGGATTACGGGACGTTAAGTTAAGGTGCTTTAAAGGAAACCATAATTGGCTGGTGTTCTACAACATAAAACCTTGGCTGAGGCTTCAGATTCATAGTGCTATAAGAACAGCAAAATCTCCCAACCCACAGTTTCAAGTTGTCAATCCACCCCCACTGCCCACACCCCCTCTTTTCTGAACACGCGCACAAAAACATTCCAGTAGTTCTGAGAAAATGTTAGCATATCCCTGAATTTCATTCATTATGAATTTATTGATGTATCTTATCAAATTTATGTTTCTTGTTGCAAGCTTGCAATGTTTAAATGACAATAATGACTCCTTCATCGATTAGGATCTATTAAATGCAATACCAGTTATGTCCATCCATGATGGTTTTAAATTTTGCAGGACCTGTAACTAATCATATGACTAGAGAAAGAAAAGAAAACTGTATGAGTCCACCTACCTTCAAAATATATTCTTTTAGTGATATCATTTTATACGTTAATATCTTGTATAGAAATCCCATGTTTTAACATGTGTAACTTGAATGCACCATTACAAAACTCTGTCTAATGACTTTCCATGGCATAAAAGTCCCATGAGCTATCTGGCTCTTCGTCCAAAACCAAGTAACAAAACCTCAAATGAAAAGAAAGCTCTCTCATTTTCTCCTGCTGTATTAGCTAGCTTTAGGTATTGGATTTTTCCTTATGGACTTGATGGTGATTAATAGTTCAACTGATGCTAAGATCATCTTTAGTTGAGCCACAATAAATTTAATTAAGATGACTAATTTGAGTTTTCATTGGGCTAAAGCAATACTGAGTAGCCTAAGTTTAAACCTCGCTGGAATGCACGGATCATAGATCCTTTCCAGAATTTAGTAGGTGATATGTAGTATTTAAGAATTAAATACTGAGAATAAAATACTGAGTTCTTTAATCGACTAATTTCTTGTTGACAGCATAGTAACATTATGTCAATAACAACAAATTTCAATACAAATTCATTATTAACCTGCCACCCCCAAAGTCCTATGTGGAATGAATGTTAGAAAGATCAAATTCCAAACGGTTTATTTATCAGTACATTGGACAAAGTGACCTTTCCCAAAGGAGATTCAATCAAAAGATGCTGACAATGACATCTCCAGTATAACCTGATGCACTATGATATTGGAATTGTATTCGGAAAGTACTACCTTTTCTTGATGCAACTTGATCACCATTAGTCCTACTTACAAAGAAAAGAAGGAACAACATTTGAAATAAAATTCTTCTTCCCCTTTTATTATTTACTTCTATTTTTTCTTTTTATTCCAAGCTAATTAAGATTGACTTGATGTTCCCAGTTTAGAAGGAAATCGGAGAATAGACTACCAGTTGCAGAGACAAATATAAGGAAGTGTTCAATAAAAGGAAGGACTCCTAAATTAGGAGAAAAAAAAGAAAGAAAAAGAAGGCAAACGAGAGAAACAGAGTACAAAGATAATCATGAATTATAATCAAATGTGTGTGACTAGGTTGATAGACAGGTGAAGAACTCCATTTCAACCAATGAAGCTTCTCCATATAAAATGAACATAACTAACAGGTAAGAAAATAAAAAGGAACAGAAAAGCAAAGGAGAAAAGATAAAAAGTGGTTAACCAGGCCACGGTATTACAGAACTAATGGAGAATCCAATTGAAAGACAATATTTAGTTTCTTAAAATGTAAACTATCAGGCTTATAATTGAAAAGGAAAGTGTGACAAACCTGAAGAAGAATTTGCACAAGCTCAGTGCTCCCAAATCGAGAGGCCTCCAGGAAACACTGGTTAACATTGTCAGCACCCCCTTCAACTAGCATCTCCAGGAGCCCTTCAACAGCCCCAGCTGACACACTCACTACCCAACCAGGCTCAAATGAGTTAGAAAATAGTGTCAGGGGAAAGCATGCTGCATCAAACGCCTCAGTGAAGTCTTTCCCTGTGATTTGGTTGTCTGCCAGGTCAAGAAAGGACTTGAAAGCCGCCAGCTGGAGCTGCACTTCGATGACAGTCACATGGTGGATCTCTCTGGGGTTTTTTAATCCTCTTGGGCGAGCATGGGACCCAATGCATCTGAGCGCCCACTCTGTGAACTTTTGCACCTTTGTGCCAGCTTCAACTTTCAAAACCTCATCTCCATGGCAATCTTCCAGGCGCTCATGCAACCTTAAAAAAAACTCAAATTAATGATATATTCCCAATTTTAAATGAAATGCTTTGAAAATGTACTTTCAAAGTTTAAGCAATGGCAGCCGCTAACAATTGAAAACAGGTGAGTCCATATATGAAAACAAACATGAAAATAATCTGGCAATGAGCTCATATTTTTTCAGAATTAAGTAATTAACTAAAGAGGACTTTCCCAAATTACAGACCGAACAACAAAGTAATATGAGAGCAAGCATAGGACGCAGACAATTAACTGATTCAATACCAGCATGGTGCTGCTACAGTGGTACAGATACCAGACTGCACAACATGCAGAGAATCAATTACCTTTGGCCCATGATAGTGACAACATCAGTCAGGCTCATATTCTTTCCCTGGCAAGTAGAAACACAGGTGGCAAGAAATGAGGTTCGTAACGTCGCTCTTGTGAAATCACTCGCACCATTAGCAACAATTTTCCTAATCAACCGAGTAATTTGATGTAGTTCTTCACGAGAGGTTAAGAACCATATTGAATCCACTGCGATGCATAACACATCATTAAGGGTGTGCGAATCGGCCGACAAAATTAACTCTTCAGATTTCTCCCAATCACGCAAGCTCACTGCCTTTTGAAAAGATCGACCGACCTCTATTCTATCATGCCGACTCAATCTTCCTTCTTGCTTTTTTGGTTCCCTTTTCTTTATCTCAAATTCAGGTTGTTCTGTGAAATCGGTGGATTGCGATCTGGGCTTCTTTGATATTTTTGAGATATGAGAGTCTTGTATCAATGAAACCTGGGTATTGGTATTTGTATCCATCTCTATGTTGGTACACATTTGGTCCGATTGTTCTTCCTCTTTAACAAAAGCCTTGTTGGTATCTATCTCCATCTCTATGCAATCGCTCACTCACCTATCCCTGGAATGAGAATACGATTGATTCATTTTATCACCAACAAATGTTGTAACATAGAGAATAAGAATCAAGGTTAGATTTGTTTTTTCCTCTTTTTATTTCACTTTATGCCCACCCAAAAAGCACAAATGACTATTGAATAAAAGGAATAGGGTAATCTTAACTTAACAAATCAATAAACTTCTAAAAACATGAAATCTCAGTAGGGTATTATCTCAAGCATATATGAGATAATATTTCCCTATGTTAATTGCCTATTTTCTTCACCAAAGAAATGTGCGAATAGAAGAAAATCGGAACTCACCCCACAAAATTTTCAGATATGAAAGTAAAGCAGATTCAACGAGATTTCTTCCCGATCCAAAAATTTCTTTGGGCACCCATGAAAGAGGTTCAATCGAGCCTGAGAAGGCGCAGGACGAAAATAGAAGAGGTGATGTATTGGTTGTACGGAGAAAACCCTAAAAAAAGGAAGGGGAATCCTTGGGAGAAACGAACCCAATTGAGGCCAACCACGGAAAAGGGGAATAAAGTAATTAAGAAGGTATTTTCATGGCTTACGACGCCATGATCGTACCGGGCAGGAAGAAACAGGAATAAACAAAGGAGCTTTTTTTAATGGAAGAATCAGGAGAAAGGAGCAGCAACTTGGTGTGAGAAATTATAAGCAACAGAAGAAGCGCGACAGAGAGTGGTGGGGCGAATAAAAGAAGAGAGAGAGAGAGAGAGGGAACTGGGAAGAGAGACTCAACTCAACTCAACCGATTGGAATCTTGGAACAATCTCTCTCTCCCTCCCTCTGGTTGGAGAACAAATATTTGCAAATTTAGTACAATTTCCGAATTGGTTTTATTTAGGAGTAAATTTTTGTCCGGCCAGAGAAAACGTTAGTAATATTTTGAAGGAGAGAGAAGCTGACGGAGGGAAGGGAAAAGTGAGCTGTTTTGTTGGGCATTGCAAATTTGTTTATTTTTTGGTTTTCATTTTTTGGTGGAGATGGGCGCTTTTGTTTTATTTTTAAGTGTTGATGTGGCGCTCCAACTTACACCCATAAATATATAAATGCAACACCATGTGATTTTTGTAGGGTTATTATCAAATAAGATATTAATATTGGTCTTATATGACAATTCTAATGTGTAACAGCTTTAGATAAATCATCCGTCATCTAACCTGTGAGAAATAGGTTTACTTTAAAATTAAGTTCGTTTTAGGAATCAATTGATTGTTCATCCATATTTCTTATATCTTTGAACTCTTAATAGATAGATAGATAAATATTGAGTTATTAACCAAACTGTGTTAATTCAGTAACGGAAAAAGCTGTCTGAGAGTAGTATGAAAAAAAAGTAAACTAATAGAAAATTTCTCATTTACGTGCATGTTATGTATAATATTTACCATAGTAAATATTGGTTAGACTGCTTGAATTCATTTCTAATTTTTAAATCTTTTTATTAATTGTAAAGCTTAAATTGTGAAATATGCAGGATGCAAATCTTGTAAGTAATCTAACCTTGAAATATATTTATACAAAAAAATTACAAATTATTAAATAAAAATACATCTCTTACTTACAATTATATTGAATCATAGTCTATAATCAAACTAATTATAACTAATGTTGTGCCCATGCATAGGACCTATCAGCCGGTGTCATGGACTTATGGTTCCAAATGAGCTCAATATTATACGTATGTATGATGTAAAATAAGAAAATAAATTTTGTGTTTTTATTATTGTTTGCTATGTTTTGTTTATGTACAAAAACCTTGAAATTTACAAATTTTTCGGGTGTCGATATAAAAAAAATATATATTGGTTTTTCAAAAAAAAAAAAATTATGTGCAGATCACGTTGACAGGATTGGATTGGCCATTTGGAGTTCAACAAAAAAAAAAAAAAAAGGTAAGAGATAGGTTTCGAAAAACAAAATAAAAGATTTGGAATAATATTGTTGAGCGATTAAAGCTATAGTATAATCGCCTCGTTCAGGAACAATTAATTATTGAAGTATTGCAAGGTCCCAGATGTAGATCCATACAATTAACCAGGGAGATGTAAAATATAATTTGGTTTTAGTATTTTTCAGTTTTCTTATACTTCTATCGAATGTCATTTTCGGAGAGAGAAAGAATTGATTTTTATGGAGTGATTTTCTTCCTTTATTTCACTCTCATGAAAGTGAGAGTCACCTTCCACAATGCTACCACCAAACTCCAATCTTTTTCTCTGGTGGGGCCTAACGCCTTCCTCTGAGGTTCTATATGGCCCACCCCAATAATTACATTGCCTCTCTTTCTTCTAGATGTTGTGCGGACAGAAGATTGTAGAATTCTGTGTGGTCTTGTGTAGTGCTATGTGTGCTACTACCCGACGTCAACGCCAAAGAACGAAAAAAGAAAAAAACAAAACAAAATAAAACAAAAAATATATATATAGAGAAATGCTAGTGTCTAATATCCGTCCAATACAACCGTTTCTTAGGTTTCAAATTTCAAACGACCGATCCGAACCGTTTAATGTGTTATTCGTATCGAAAACTTATAAGAAATCAATTTTTACATTTTTTTTAACTTTTTTTACTATTTTTTTGGTATTTTAGAAAATTCATGATGCAAAATTTATGGATCGTCTAATAACATGATTTTCTAAAATACCAAAAAAAATAGTAAAAAAAATCTAAAAAAATATAAAAATTAGTTTCTTATAAGTTTTCAATACGAAAAATATATTGAACAGTTCAGATCGATCGTTTGAAATTTAAAATGTGAGAACGTTCGTATTTGACGGACTCTATCCGTCCAATATATTGGACTGTAGCATTTCTAAAAATATTTAGTAAATCTCCTGTTAGAAAGAAAAATAGAACAAGAAATTTTGTTCAAAGTTATTTCTTATTATTTTGATTAACCTCATTTAGAGATGGAAAGGGATGTGTTTGGAGTGTATTGGCTCCTCCTTATTGGCAAAATTCTATTCACAAAAAAAAAAATAACAATAATAATTGGAAATTTTATTCGGGGTAAATTTCTACATCATTATCTAGCTGAATATTTGCTTCCGGCAAGCAGAGTTGAGGATTTCTTTTTCCTTGTATAGAATTGAAAATTAATATTTTTCTCTCCGTCTCTATCGTTTCTCTGACGATCACGTTTGGTTAAAAAAAAAAATCAAATTAATTTATCGTAGGATACTATACTACTATAACAATTAAATGAGTAGCAATCTAACCTATAACTACGTAATGTAACCTTTCGTACTAGTTATTGACCGTTATTAATATACGCGACGCCCGGACATTCTGAAACTTTTATCAAAAACAGAAATGCGAAAAAAAAAAAATCGATCAGGCGTGAAATTAGAAAACTAAAATTTGAAAATATGAAATTTTTTTAAAACTCCGTGGTTAATTGGAAAACTGCAGTGCAAACTTTATTTTACAAACTTGAAAGAGAGCCCTTAGAGGTTGTTTTGATTGAAAAAAAAAAAAGGAAAAAGAATCGTAAGCAGTAATATCAAGAATTCACATCCTCTGCAGCGTGCGTTTGGCTGCGGTTTCATCACAACCGTCCGATGGATGATGAGTGCCCCGTGAATAATACTAGATTGATAGGCTCGAAAAAAATTAACCGTCGAGATTTGATCGAACGGTTCGGATGAAATCGCTGCCAGCAGCACTGCTGCCTGGTCCGTAATATCAAAGCTAAAATTGCGACTATGAGAGTTTGAGGTATGAAACTTTTTTGTCTGGATGCAACTTGCAACATTAGGTACAATTGCAATTTGCATCTAAATGCTCAATTGGGGTTAGGTGTATTTTTACCAAAAGGTGTCATGGAAATTAAAGACGCTACTCAAGATGAAGGCGTGGCTCTGTTTTATAACAGGTTCCTCACTCAAAAGTAGTCAAGACAGTCTTTTAGAAGGAGGTCAGGTTTGCATCCTTGATGCAAAATTGCAAATTGCGTTTTTGTGTGTCGATTCAAATATTGAATCCGCATGTCCCTTATTTTAGAGTTGCATTTTTGCAAGAGGTGTACTGGACCTCTATTACATGATTCACATCCTATTTTAATGCGCTTTTATTTTTCAAATATAATTCAATGCAGAATGTTTGATGGTGGAATCAGACCGGCCGTAATGCGTTATAATAATCTTCTTTGTTGGGATTTCATATAGGTCTTAGGTTACTATAAATATCATGGAAGGAAAATGGTAAGACAGTATTTTCGTTCTGTGAAAAACTACAATGCTTGAAAGCATAAAATGAATTCAGTGTTGCCAACGTTTTTTTTTTTTTCAATTGACATTGTTCATATACCTTTTTTTCTCTCTCTTTTCTTTTGCTTTAGAGTACTCAATGAGATTATCAGTTGATCGCCGACATATTAGAAAAAAGTGTCTCGCAACAATTAGAAAATTACAATTGATTGGCATGTCTATATTCGTTTATTAGCTTATTTTACAACCGCAGACATTCATTCGTGATTAAAACTTAAAAGTAACAAAATTGAAAGTCGAAAAGGTTGTTTGATTTTATTATTTATCTATCATTTATGTCGGTTTATTGTTGGATTTGACTGCATAATGTAGTTTCTCGTTCCGTGATTTTTTTTTTTGAAAAAAAAATACACGATAGAGGTTTTCAAGTTTTTTTTTTTAAATTTAAATTTAAATAAAAAAAAACTTGATAACCTCTTTCGAGTTGGCTGTTTTCTAAGCGTTACAAGTTGTAGCCAGTCTTCGTTTGTGCTCAATTAGAATCTAATTTAAATTCAGTCTGTTCGACTAGAGCTAGCCATTCAAAACATTTGAACTTGGTCGATTTTTCATTTCAATGTAACTTTCTATATTTACGTTATTCAATTTTAAACACCTGGAAAATTCAAATCAATACGCGCACTTTTTCAAGCAGAATGTTATTTTTTCCTAAAATTATAGTATACAGTAATCAGTGGAATATTGAAAAATTAAATCATTCTCACTTTTAAAAAGATTAATTAGCAATTATTTTATACTTTATTCAGTTTAAATATTAAAATAAATACAAAAATAAGTGCTCAATAGTTCAGAGACTAATTTCTGGCTACAAACTTCATTTCATCAATGAACAAAGTAAATTAGAACTAGTTCTGAGCAACTTTTTGGGTTCATTGCAGTCATATGATATTCATACTTAGTTGAAAATGTCCTGCTATTCATAAAAAATTGTCAGATATCAGACTGAAAAGGAGGAAAAAGTCAAAAGAAACAATTAGAGCAATTTAGTGTGTTCAATGTATCCCTTTTGAGTCATGAACCTCTGGGTGGACCCGGCTTCATATAATAAAATTCATATGCTATTCATGCTAAGATAGAAAAGTGTCCTGGTATTTAAATCAGAATCGTTAGGCATGAGATCGGAGAACATGATTGGATTTTATTTTTTTGGGACATGGCTATCCTGGCATGAAACAGTAGCATGAAAACATGTAAATGATTCATGGTCCATCAATAATTTAACCTGACAATTTCTGAACAAAAATGTCGGTCTCGATCTTGTAGATATATTACAAGTTAAATCGTGGAAATGTAAATAATTGTCGATTATAAATTATATAATACCGTGATATTAAATCAAATTTTGTAGACATAATAAGAATAAAAAAGTTTCAGTATTCATTATTACGTAGATAAACCATATATTAATTCGGTGCAGTTTCATTAGTCATTTTATGCATCCACCATATACTGATAGATAGAAAATGAATTGCTATTAAAACGCAAAAAAAAAAAAGAGAAATGAATTGCTATTTTTAATAGTTTGACGGATGACCAATTAATTTTAAAATTGTAAGAACTCTATACATAAACTAAAATCACTAAATATATACACATTGACAATTTTATTTAAAATTATGAGAATCATTTCGACAGCCGTATGAACTGTTGAATAAGTTTGTCCCACAATAAACTTTTTTCTTGTAGAAATTTCTTTTTGTATCATCATCACTGAATGCGCACACAATGTTGTCATGGAGACATGGACCAAACGCTTGTGAGGATGGTTTGTTAACTTACGCTTGACGCATGGGAATTGGCCAGAATTGTTGTCATACCTCAGGGAATTTCGTGTTTGATTTGAAATTTTATGATTTTGAAGTTCTAGAGCACATAATATCTCAGGCGTATAATTTTGATGAAACATAGATGAACAATGATGAGAATTGGAGACGCGTGGAAGCTTTGATTGGAGAAAGGTTACCGGTACAATGGTAAAAATAGAAAGCCGTTATCTAGCATGTCTAAAAAAAAAAAAAAAAAAGCCGTTTCTCTTCCCTGTGTGGCTGTGTCTCTGGGTAAATTTGCAAATTCAACCTTGGATTTTGACCCATTTATTAAAAATGATTTAACTTGCATTTTTGTCCAAATAGCACTACTCGAAATTTTGAGAGCAAACATATAGCATAATCGTTCGAGTGATTGTAAACAAATTGTCTAGTTTAATAAAGTATAATTAAAATATTTTGTCTATCATTTCAACAACATATGTCAATTCGTTTTTCTTAAAAATGATTGTTTCGTCCATCGAGAAGTTTACGGGCTATTCAGTTTTTATTTTTTTCTTTGTGATTCCTAGATAGCAACTATCTAAATTTTCTAAAAAGAAGAAGTTTATGAACTATTAAATATGATATACAAACACGTCTGACTAATAAAAAATGCATATTCAATTTTAATAATATACGATATAAATAGTACCGTGATAAGTATGTACATTAGAATTATCCATAACGTAAAACCAAATTTATGCCAAAATAATCGCATTCAATCATCAAGCTTTGTATTATCAGTGATGTCATAAACTTAATCTATGAAGCATCTAATACTTCTCTAACATTATGCGGAACTGATGTGATAAGCATCGCCCCAATATACAACGCAAGCGTGTATCACATATTTCAACGAGGCGATTGTCGAAGTAAATTTAACGATTGTATAGCATGAAGGAAAAACCATCCTCCCTTTTTCCCCTTTTTACAAATTATTATTATTATTTTTTAAATGATTGACAGAAGCTGTCAACAGTCATTTTAGTTTTATTACAAATTATTTGCAGCACAATTTAGCAAATCAAAAGCTCCCAATAAATCGGATTAACTAGGACCGTCCAAAAGCCTCAAAATTCTCTTATATCATACTAAATTAAGAAACAGAGAGGTGCTACGCGGCCACCAAGATGACACACGTGGGGTCCAACCAAGTTGTCTCCTTGCTCGTGTAACCATGTAACGACACGAGTGCGACTGTCACACGCGGTACCATAGATGGACATGCCACGCCTGCCCCTCCGGTCCGGTACAAAACAAGCCGCTACCAGCCGAGGAGGCGTGAACTCAGGTCATCAATGGTAGTTGACAACTGGGGTCCTCTTGAAAGAAAGATGTGATACCATAGCGCTCTATTAGGGGTGTCTTTTGTGTAGCGAGTCACTACGTGTCGTGTAATATGTTTATATTTTTTTCGATTTTCTTTTTTAAGATATTACATAAGACACGAGGAGATCGTGACGAGATCAGACTATCTAGTACAATGGTCCATGTGATTCGTACAAATATACACATGGTAATTTTTTTGTCTGAAGTTCTGCTTGGGAGGACAGATAAAGATACTTTTAGATTCTGGTCAAATAAAAAAAATAATATAGTACTTATATTTTTATTACACTATTAAAAATATGTTTTGTTAATGAATTGAACATAATTTTAAGTACAACCGTAATTTTATTATAATTTTAATGACCACCGTAATGAAAACAAACTAACTTCTTTTTTAAAAGTAAGGAAGGGCATGTGTGTCAATCTATGTTGCATGGGTTCGGGTACGAGTACTGTACCGGTACGATTCGGGTACGGTGGTACGAAAATTTTTAAAAATCTCCGGTACGGATACGACGATATATATATATTATTTGAATATGTTATTAATCTATAATTATATTATAGAGAAAACATATGGTGCATACTAATGTACGTGCATACTAATTTAAATTTTTTGATCTGCTTCAAAATGATCGATTCAAACCATCTAATATGATTTCGCTATTATAATATCCTTACTGACCAAATTTTATATTTTTTTGAATTTTTTATTTTTTTTTTAAATTTTTGAAAATCACTAATCTCACTTTTTCTGAACTGTTAAAAAATAGTAGTTTTTAAAAATTCCAAAAAAATACTTAAAAATTTCGAAAAAAATATAAAATTTAGTTGGCAAGGAGATTTCAATAGGGAGATCATATTGGACGGTTTGGATCGGTCATTTTGAAGCAGATCGAAGAGTTCGGATCAGTATGTACTGAAGCTTCGATACATTAGTATGCACCATATGTTTTCTCTTATATTATATTACAAAATATAATGTGTATAACATAATTTTGTTTAGCTAAGGGTTAGAGTTTGCACAAATAAATGACATTAACTTGGGATTTACACAAATAAATGACATAAATACCTAATATCAACACGTTGACCGTTGACTGTTGACCGTCGACCGTACGGTACGTACCGGGTATCAGTACCCGGTACGGGTACGACTAATGTTTCCAAGTACCGGGTAGCATAGGTGTCAATCTGATCCGTGTAGCTCTGCCTTGAAGATAGACATTGTTACATTGGCAAAAAGTTATTGGTTCTTTTAATCTTTTTATTTTTTTGGTATCTCAAGTAAATATTCTCTATCAAGTTAAATAAATAAGTTATCCTTTTCGTCTAAACTTCATTGGCTTTATATTCAATTTTCTCTTCTTTGTTACCTAAACTCATATAGGATGTTAGGATTCCAGGTATTCTTTTTCCCATTTATTTTTTTCTCTCTCGTGTATTTACCGTCTCTCGTGTATTTTCCCATTTATATTCAATTTAAACATTTTTTTCTACTCAAATACTATTAACTACTAATTTAAGTTGCTTGAGTTTGATAGCTAGTAGCTACCGCAAATCAGTTGCATCTTAGGAGAACGAAGCAGTAACTTCAAAATAATAATAATAATAAAAATAATAATAATAATAGTAGTAATAATAATAATAATATTATTATTATTATTATTATTATTATTACTATTATTATAATGTATGTTAAAAAAAGGATTTATATACAGTAAATATCATATGTCAAAAATCTAAAAAAAAAAAGAAAGAGAATTATAAACTTGCATCCACGATGTAAGATTTTGATATTGCGCGTGAAGTTTCTCAAAGACAATGGATAAATTCTGGGAATTTTGCAAATGATTTGATTGACAAGTCTTATTTTAATGCTTCTTTATATGTCCACTCAGAATCGTTAAGAACACAAAAGAATAAAAACCTCCATAGTTTATCTATTTCGGAAAATATCTGCTTGTCGAGTGTTGACTAATATAATAGGAAAAAAATGCTAGGCCTGAGGTTAACTATAATCAATACTTTTTTTTTTTCCCCAAGGCTAACTGAACTCACTACTATTGACTCCTCATGTTAATTAATTAAATTAGTAGTATAGAACCGAGACAAAGAGCCACATAAAAGGAAATGCTCCCAAAACCACTTCTGAAATCATTCTAAATGTTCTTTCAAAAGAAAAAAAAACTTTAAAAAATTATTCTAATTGTAAAACTGATGTCTCTGTATTAAAAATTTGCTAGCCTTATTCCGTTACCACCAATCCTAAATATAAAATTAATTTTGCTCGTCTTTTTCTCTTAGCACCAACCCTAAAAAAAAAATAAAAAAAATAAAAGAGCCATATTATAGTGACTGATACGCTTCACTACCGTTCCACTTCCACAACTGGGGGCTTCATTATTTCACACAATTAATTCCTAGTTTCCGTTACAAAAGGGAAAAGGAAAATTCAATGGAAAAGAAAAGAGGAAAACGACCCCGCAATAGTAGGGCTGTAGGGGGGCCTTTTTGCATGATTAGGGAAAGTAAGAATCGTGTAGTGTATGTATTCTAAAAAAAAGAATCGTGTAGTGTATTCTAGTAGTTGCAAAATTATTTTCCGGTACAAATGTGGTTGACCGAAAAAATTATAACTAACCTTAATTAATTAAAAAATTTTAAAATAATCTGTTTTTAATCAAAAATTTAAAAATGACTTCGCAGTATCGGAATCTGAGATTCCGAAACTAATTCTGCTTAGTTTCGGAATCTCAGATTCCAAACTAGCTAGTTTAGGAATTTCGGATTCCGAAACTAACATTTCATCCACTTTTTGAGCGAAAATATATTTTAATTTTTTTTTAAAATATATGAATTAATTGCACGTCACGTGAAAAAACATAAAGTCATGTAAAAAAATAACGTGATCCAAAAAAATAACGTCATGTAAAATAATATGATTTATGACATGATTTTATAAGCATCAATCCTTATATTACAAAATAATAGAACTAATATTTTGACAATATTACAAAACATTCATACAAAATATTACAAAATATTCATCATATTATTACATAAACGTTCATAAAAATAGTAGGAACTAATGTTTTGACAATATTACAACATTCATACAAATATTATTACAAATATTAATGTCTTTCTCATCCTGGCATATTGTTACGGATTCGCGCACCGAGCCTGGCAATTCCTCTTCGTATTCCTCTTCCCCAGCACCGCTTGTACTTTCTGTTGGCCCCCGCCCTCCTCTGCTACTTGATGCCTGCTGACTTGGATATCGTGCTGAAACGGATCGTGGGTCCATAAAATAAATATTATAATTCCATAAAAATAATTATTATTTGTATAGCAAATATTATATGTATTTAAATTATTAAATTGTATTTTGCACGTATCATTATAATTATAATTGCATTTATGCAGTTTTGGGACTTGCTTGAAATTTCGTCATAGAGAAGTTGGCTACACTTTTGCAGCTAATCAAGGACTAGGTTTGAACAAATGTGTAAACATAAAATATTTTTTTTAATATTACACTAGCAAGATGCTATCTATAGGGAGGTGTAAATGCTACTAAGTTTTTTTTTTTTTTTTTGACAATTGCAATAGTAAGCAACAAAAAACATACCTCAAATATTAAATTTCATAATTTAAAAATACGAATAAACATAACAAACCATACAATACAACATAACATCACACGAATAATTAAAAACAATACAATACATCAAACCATACAATAAGCATACAATATAACAAACCATACAATACTACATTTATCGAAGATGTATGCTATTTATATAGAACGGAAAGCGAAAATTATAATGGTGGACCAATACTCAATTTATCAATACTATCGGAATTTACAATTCCGATACTAATTAAAAAAAATTCAAAACTTTAAAAAATTTGAAAAAATTAAATTGAAAAAATTAAAGTGCGCTGAAAAGTAGGTGAAATCACAAATATCGGAATTATAAATTCCGATACTAATTAAAAAAAATTTAAAAAAATTTTAAAATAGATTTTCGCTCGAAATGTTAGTTTCGGAATCCGAAATTCCTAAACTAGCTAGTTTAGGAATCCCAGATTCCTAAACTAGCTAGTTTCTAGTTTAGGAATCTCAGATTCCGAAACTAGCTAGTTTCGGAATTTGATATTCCGAAACTAGCTAGTTTCGGAATTTGATATGTGAGATACCGATACTGCGAAGTCATTTTTAAATTTTTAATTAAAAACGGATTATTTAAAATTTTTTTAATTAATTAAGGTTAGTTATAATTATTTCGGTGTGGTTGATTCAAGGCCACGGTACAGGTGCATTATGCCAAGGCCCATTCTAGCTTTATGGGACCAATGAGTAGAAGTCCAAAATGCTTAAATACAGATTCCATCTTTTAACCTTAATTCTAGGCCTGGCAAAACAGCAAAATAAAACGTGATCCCGTTCTGTTTTAAAAAATGGAACGAAATGTGGCACAATTTTTTTCTGCCATTTCAGATGAAACGAAAACGAATTAGATTATTATACTGTTACCGAAATGAAACACAGAAACAAGAAATTATAATGTAAAATGGAAAGTGGAACGGAAACGGAATAAAAAAAGTGTTTCGTTTATCAAAATGACATGGAAACGAAACATAGATTTTGTTCCATTACTGAAACGACACGGAAAACGGAACATATTATTCCGTGTCCGTTTGGACGTTTGCCAGACCAATTTAATTCTATATATAACTTCTTATTTGAAATAAGAACTTTTATGGACTATTTTGCTTTTCACAAATGAAACTAATAATTTTGTAAAATCTTTTCTATTGTTATTATAATGAAAATTCACTAATTTCATCCGTTCCCTTCTCCCTTCTTATGTTCTCCCATGTAGTTTAATATATTTGCGAGTGATAACTTAATATGAACGATAGTTTTTCAATTGAGATGCTGACCAAAGTCAAAATTTTACCGTATTGTTAGAAAGACGTATTGAGAATTTTGTACATCCAAAGTCGTGATGTACTAAACAGGGAGGAAAATATATGTGTATATATAAGAGTGAGAAATGTTATCGTGCATCGCGAGGTATTGAGGATTTTGTACATCACGACTATATCAATCGGTGATTTTATGAATTGACAAACCAATTCAATCTATGTATTTAAATCTCATAAAAAAATTAAATTTTACATTTGAAATATTTTTTCTATTTTTTTTAATTTTCTTAAGACTTGCCTTTATGGACATAACTTATAATAGGAAAATTTCAAAAATGACAAGTCTACCAAAATACAAAAAATATATATATATAAAATTTAGTTTTCTATGATATTTCAATATGTACATTGGATTGCTTAAATTAAAATTGTCAATTTGTAAAAATATCAACGAATATGATCGCGATATATAAAAACCTCAATACATCGCAATCCAATATAATATTTCTCTTTCTATGTATATATAATCCATATGTAATATGAAGAAGTCTGGGCAGCGGTGGGACCAATTTTTCCTTCTCTTTTTTTTCTCCCTTCTTTTAGTATTGTTTGAACAAGGAATGACAAAATTTATTTATTTGTATGTGTTCACTTTAATCATTTATATGTTCACATTATTTATTATGTGTGTTCATTTTGTTCAAACGATGACAAAATTACAGATAACATTTATCATTTCTCTTTTTTAATTACCTAACCGTCATAAATAATGTTTTGAAATCTACCGTATGATTTGGGGGAAGACAAGACTCAAAGCTCACTTTAACTATTGAAAAGTCACAATTTTAATATTAAGTTGAAAGGACTAGAGCAGTGGAGAAATTGAAGCCGTCTTTATTGATCCTTGCCTTCTGTGCGCCCTTTTTTCTTTTTTTAAGTACTCTCATCATAATCTTTGAGTTCATTAACCCGCCACCTTGACCCGGGGGGGTGGGGGGGGGGGGGGGGGGGGGGGGGGGGGGGTGTGTGGAAGAGCGCCAACAAAAAAAAAAAAAATGAAAAGGACCAAAGTGAGAAGTAGCAAGCACAAAATGACATGTTGCCTACTTGCGACCGATTCTGGAATTTATTTTTCGCTACTTGCTTCTTAAGCAATATTTTGAAAACCGGACCGGCCATCGAACCGGCGGAGCTACTGGATTGATGGTCGGACCGGTCGGACCGATCGAACCGGTTGGACCGGTTACTCTGTTCCCTTTAATCTCACACTTGCTTCTTAAGCAATGTTTTGAAAACCAGACCGGCCATCGAACCGGTGGAGCTACTGGATCGATGGTCGGACCGATCGAACCGGTTGGACCAGTTACTCTGTTCCCTTTAATCTCACAAAAATTAAGATGCTCTGTTCCATCTAAGATAAATAATGAACTTCTCCTCTTAAGAAAATTAAGTACATGTGCTAAGCGCACTGAATTGACCTGACATAAAATAATGTTTTTCATGCCTTTCCCTAGGTATTTTTTATAATATTAAATCCCAAAAAAGGATGAGTACGTGCAACAGACATTTATGTGGTGAGGTTCCCACCACCATGCGCAGCAACCTCACGCGGGAAATACTTTTGACATAATTTGAACCGAATAAAAAACCACAAAGCAAGAACCGGCGGTTCCGGTCGGGCGGTTCAACTGAAAATCGGATCGAACCGGCCGGTTTGTTGTGGTTCGTTAACAGGCGGTTTACTGGGTCAGTTTGGACAGGACTGACTTCCGGTTCGCGATTGAACCGGTCCGACTGGCCGGTCCAGTCCGGTTTTCAAAACATTGTTCTTAAGTTATTTTAACGTGGAAATAAAAGGTTATTTTTTGGTACCATTTTCATATGAATTTCCCTTCTAGTTTTACAGTTTATCTCGTTCTCAAACAGACTCTTAAAAGTAAGATCTACCTTTCAATTTTTATTCCTCTTAAGGCCAATCAAACATTATAGAACTCACAAACTCTTCTACTTAGGTTAAACTCACACTAATTTTACTCTCATAATTATACATCAATGAATCTATCAAAATATAACAAACTATTCTTATCGACGGAGAAATAACACCTACCAATCTTAAAAAGGAAAATGTTCATAACATCTTCATAGTGAAGTCGAATATTTTTATTAATTTAGACGAAACTAATAATTGGATCTATCAAAGACCGAGATATCCTATACAAGTCACATTCTGCATTAAATGGAGGAGGAAACAAGTTAATGATTTCAGGCTGAATAATTGAACTTGGAAATTAAAAATAGATGTGGTTCAGATATCATAAGGATTTTGTCTTCCAATCATTGAGGGGATTTTCTAACCAGCACCTCTGTCCCCATCTAACCAATAGAATAGAATGGGTGCTGGTTTCATTCTTCAATTTTTAATTTGTCACTGTCATAAGGTACTAATGATGTTGCTTAAACAAAAAAGAAAAAAAAATAAAAAAATAAAGAAAAAAACAGCAAAAGACAATAAACAAAATATCAATAAAAAGTTAAGGCTGATCCCTATCTCTTGGTATTCTACCTTCCCATTCATAAGAAATTGGTAGTTAACTTTTATCATTTCCTCCAAAAGTTGGGCAGTTTTACGAAAAGCAGCACCTAGATACTCATATCTAAGAAAGGAAAGCGAGCGATAAGAACCTAACTGAAGATCAAAACTGAATCACATATAACCTTTTAATCTTCTTTCTTCTCTAATGGCACTAACAAGCTTAATTAGTAAGAAATAAGGAAAAGGAAAAAAAATTGTTCTTCAGTGAAACATTTCAATAAGCAGAAATTAACAATTAGTGAGCAAAATAATAATCAAATTTTAAAAATAGAAACATGTCAGCTAGACTTGGCTTCCTCAGACACTACTGTCAGATTCACATACTTGTTACCGCGCCTCACAACAACCACTCTGAAAGGCACCCCAACTTTGTCGCCCATAATATTCACAATCTGCAATTAAGATCTGCGATTACTTAATATTACAAGTTTACACCCAGAATAAAGTTAAATTCATCTTAGTAATAAAACTTCACCAATCTGAAAGATTTTACCTCTTTGATAGATTCAACAGGTGTTCCATCGAAGGAAACAACAACATCATTTGCCCGGAAACCAGCAAGATCGCCTGGAGATCCTGGAACAACCTGCTCAATAATTATTCAAAACTACTTCATATTGCATTCATCAAAGAAACTTGTAAGCGAAGGTGCTACCAGGTCCGCAGAGGTGTAAATTTTAGCACCAATAATGTTCTCACAGCAGTTTGGTTCTCAATATAAATATTGCAACCACTAACTACTTCACTCTTTTCTCATCCAATATGTCAGGTCCGAATAGTAAGTGCCCATAACATTCCAAAAATTAATAGGGTCAAGGATAGATTTGGGTCTAAGTTTGGACTTTCTTCAATATAAATGTTCGAAGGTACAGTCTCTCATAATTGAATAACAGTGTTAATTCACAGAAAGAAAACTTCAGTTAAGTTAATAATATTAAAAGAAGAAATGCAATTTTTTTTTTTCACTTTCCAGTTATCGATGCATTCTACACTTGCCCAATTGATATTAATAAGAACCTGCGTGAATCTCACGAGATTCATTCATATATTTTTTTGAACTTCAGGATTATAGTGCTATTTTCAGCCATTGATTGATTTTGTTATTGTTTTGTTGATTTGGATGATGATATAATTGGACATTGTATATAGAAGTTGCACATAAAATCAAAAACACTATTTGGACATTAAATAGAGGCAGCCACAGAAAATCGAAAAAACTACGCTAACCACAGTGCAGCCGTACATACGCCATCTTTATATATTCTATAATAATTGTAAATATAATACAACCAATCAAATGCACCAGGTATCAGGTTGGATCAGGTAATGCAGGCAAACAATACTTTACCTGTTGCAGATTCAGATCCTGTTAAGGCCAGAGACAGGCCTAGAAATACCAAACACGTTAAGCCTATTGAGAATACTATCTATATCTTTGTGGCTCTGCCTACCTGATTTTAAGAGGGTACCTGTTGATTCTATTTTGCAACTGGTTCATGTCAGGTTCAGGACCAATGTTGGGGTAGAAGTAGTTCTGTTACTCACCAGAGATCAAATTTATTTTTATAAAAGAAAAGGAATTACCATGGGAACAAGCACACCCTTGTCCACATCAGGAAATTTCCGATCCCTTTCTTTAAGCTGAGAAATAATCATTGGATTAAGGTCAAGCATCTTCAACCCTAGCCAAGGCCTCATCACTCTTCTGCAAAATTCAATTTGAACAACCAATCAAGTGAACAATTTAACAATCCTTAAAATAAAATTATTGAGTTGCAACAAAATAGTTACCCTCTCCTCCTGAAATGCTCCATTATTTTGACAACCATGTCTATCGGCACCGCAAAGCTTAAACCATCTGCTGCCACAACTTTCATCACATTCATTCCCACAATTTCTCCATCTAAATTAACTAAAGGTCCCCCAGAGTTTCCCTAAAAGAAAAAAACATAAGCTAACCAATTTAATACAACAAAAATTGCAAAAGAAACTATTGATAGAAGTAATCTGATTGCTATATTAATAGAAATAATCGACCTGATTGATTGCACAATCAGTCTGAATATACTCTTTGCCAACTCCTTGAAAGCCCAGATCACTACTTTTTCGGTCAACGCAGCTAAATAACACGAGACGCAAAAGTGATTAATAAATGTACATCTGTTTGAATTATATTTGGTATCAGTAGGAAACAGAGCCTACCATACTTGTCTTGAAACATCCAAATACAACAACAACAAAGCCTTTAGTCCCAAATAAATTAGGGCAGGCTAGAAATAAAACCCAACCAGACCAGAATCACCAAAATCAAAACCCACAACAACAATAAAAGCCTAAACTATAAAACGTAAGTCCGACTTCATTAAAGCCAAAACCCTCTAGGACCTAAAGTCTACAACACAACCCCTAAACCCTGATTCTAAATAAAAGCAATAATGAATAATACAACTAGCAAAATAAACTGATAAAACAAACCATCAATTCAGGAATTTCGCATTGACACCCTAAAGGGGAAAAAAAAATAGATTTCCCAGTCTTAAGTAAGGTACAGTCTACAATGGAATATAAGAATACCTTACAATACCAGCTGTGATGGTATTTTGCAAAGACAAGGGGCAGCCAAGAGCAACAACCCAATCACCTGGTCTAAGATTTGTTGAGTTACCAAACCTAGCTGATGGCAGTGGGGTGTTGGATTTGATTTTCACAATAGCCACGTCAGAATGGTAATCAGCATTAACGACATGGCCTTTGAAATTACGACCGTCTTTTAGCATTACAGTTACCTACTATCATTGATATTATCAAAATCAGTTAGGCGCAGCAATGCTGGATTTCACTATCTTCGTGGGGTTTTATTTTGGGATAAAATGAACTGAATTAGATCAATTAACGTTTTAGTGGTTGAGAAATAATGCACGCTCGATACTTAATTAAGGCAAAGGTACAGTAAATTGAGGCCTACTACATAAGCGAAGCCTGGTTCATAATTTAAGCAGAATTAATTGGGCACACTACATTAATAACACCATTTAGAATCTGACTTAACTGCAGAACTTTTTTTTTTTTTTTTTTTTTTTTTTTTTTTTTTGCGGGGGGGGCTTATGTACCGGATCACTATAAGTCTGATTTGACAGTTTCAGTATAGATGGCCCAAAATTAAAGGGCCAAAAATTAAATACAAACATAGGATTTCTAACTGGTAAGCAAAGCAACTTTCTTTGGCAATGAACACAGATTTTTTTTTATTTCAAAAGTACCTCAAACTGCTTCCAATATAGATTCTACACATGACTCCACCATACTTATAAGCAAGGCATATTTTCTAAGTTAAATATGAACAGAACAAATACACAAGTAAAATAGGACATACAGATCCTCTGTTGGAGGCATTTCCATTATGAAAAGTCGCCACAACATGGGCACATGTCAGAATTGTCCCATCAGGATCAATGATTGTGCCAGACCCAATGGCCCTCTCAACACCTCCTAAATACAAATTTTATATATCAATATTCAAACGTATTGTACAGAAGACAATATGTATGACAACTGCAAACCTTGTGATATGGAAATATTGACGACAGCAGGGGCAACAGCAGCTGCCGCATTGGCAATTGAATTCCTGCCCAGACATCCTTTACCACACTTGCAATCATCCTTGTCATTACCAGTTGATGGGGCTGTGCTGCTAACAAATTGATGCTGAGATGGCAAGCCCAATCCTACATGTTATTTGTCATAAAATGTCAACTTATGAATGGATTCAAACTTCATTAAAAAAAACAAAGTAAGGTTTCCCGTAATAATATTGTGGTACTTTCAAATACTTCTGGCTACTTTTGCTGTTTAAGCTTTATCCGAGTTATCAAATCAGATAAATTTCCCATCCTAGTTCCTGCCGTTTCAATTAAGCAACCAAATTTATGTTTGCTGATCTTGGTAATTGCCGATACCATATATTGTTGACAGCACTGGTGCTAATAGATAAGTTGTACCAGTGCTAGAGGGTTTCCCTTTGCTGTAAAACTGACTAGTATAGTACTGCTGCGGCTTTCTTCGATGAAAGTGGCAAAAGCATTTTACTTTAGCTTGTTTGTTTCAACAATAAGCAACCAGATGCAAAAATATTGGAAAGGAGGAATAAAAAACCTTCTGCAGATATTGGAAAGGTGGAAGTGACGCCGATATCTTCCCACAGATGTCGCAGTGGCAGAGAAATTGAGAGCTTCGCTGCTCACAAATAGAAACAAACCACAAAAAACATCAAAGAGATGGTAGAATTCGTATCAAAGGCGACAAAATAAGCAACGACATAAAAATGGAAATCGACGGGATATTAGTATGTATATTTTACCTCTCGCGTGATCGGAGGGACGGAACGAGGAGGCTGAATCCCCAGCCGCAATGGCGGAGAGGATGGCCACGGCAGCGCCGGCTGTCAGGTGAGGTTTCTTGAGGAGGAAGCGGAGCATTTTGGTTTTGGAAGAGTAAATTGAGACTGGGGGTGCGAGTAGTCGTGGCAAAATCCCGCTCTGGACCTCTGGTGGTGGTGCAAGGAGGGTTTTTGGACCAGGTTCTCGATCTCGATGGACGGTGGGTTTAAGCCTTTTTTGCGTAACACTGTTGTTCGCCAGTTTGTACAAACTGGAGATGTGCCAGCGTAGGCTACCGTAATGCCACGTCAGCGTGTAAAACGGTGGTCAGGGAGAAAACACTCCTTTTATATAGACTAAAATTGATAAAACACTTTTTTTTTTTTTACGGGGCTGATAATTCTAGAATCTGTGGTTCTATTTTTTAAATGTAGTTAATTAAACTTCATCCTACAATTAATCCAGTACCTCATCCCTCATCCCTCATCCCTGCCTCATTAATTCAATTAATAAATATAGCGCTCATTGATGAAGGAATTAAATCCTAGGTCAAATAAATTTATACCTAAGACTCAACCTCACTAGTCGTTATTGGTAAAGTTTTAGGATCGAACCCAAGGGACGGATTATGAATACCAGACTTATCTTTTTTCAAAATCTAGACAATTAAATCCTGGTGAATTATATAACCAAACTTCAAACTAAACTGAGTAAAACAAGAAAGATGTTTTTGGGTATTTTTGCTGAATTTAAATAAAATACTACGGAAAGATAAAATCTGAAAGATGATTTAACGGGTTTAAAATATGAATTAAAACGTGCCTTAGGACTTGGATTTCACTTCAGTTTGGACCTAACTACATTGAACTCGACGTTTTCACGTCTCCTTCAACTAGGTTTGGGCAACCACGCCACTGTCCGATCCGAACAGATGTCTGTTCGATCCGGACAGAAGATGGCTGTGTCACGACTTAGGGAGATTTGGTACATTCAGACTTGAGGTAGGGATTGTTGGCTAAACCTAGACTTCTAACCCTCAGCGTTCGCCTGTTGGACTAGGGTCTGGTCTAATCACAACCTAACCTAATGAAGATCGTTAATTCTCAACTTTTGGTATCTGATTAATCTATCTTAAATTCATTTGTTGGAGTTCTTAAGGATAATTAGGCGTCTTTTGGACTACCTAAAAACTACACTTTTGGTGTTAGTTAGTTTCCCCTATCGGATCTACAACTTACCCCTAACTCTATACTCAAATTGATTGTGTTTCCTAACCTTTAACTTAACCAAATGCGGCCGTACATCTAGAAGTAAATTAGTGATTCACAACAATTCAAGCAAGCACAAAATAATTCTCAACAAACAAATCTCAAGTCTTAATATATCAAAATAACCAAGTCATAACATCCAAACTTACATTACTTCCCTACTCCTAAGACAACAGAAAGCTTAGCCTAGCATAGTTTTGCAAATAGAAATAAAATATGCAGAAATATAAAGATACAAGCCCATAGAAATAATAAATGAAAGTATGGGAAGAGTGAACCAAATACTCCTTCTATACTTCAATTCTTCTTTCTAAGGCAGTGGAATGGTGCAAAGGCGTGAAGGGTTTCTTGTCTTGCTGCCGTCGTGTCCGAGAACAAGGTAAAGAACAAGGTTATCGATGTAAATCTCCTGAGCAGAGGTCAAGCTAGAGACGGTGGCTACGTAATCAGAAGATGCGCCTCCAGGGAGGGGAGAGCGCTTATATAGCAAATCTTGGTCGCTTGGGGCAAAGGCTAGGTCGCCAAGTTGCAGGAAATCCCTCAGAGATCAGTTTCCATCCTTGAAAAGTTACCAAAATGGGTGAATCGGCACTCTGTCCGATCCGGACAAGATATGGTCCGCCACGAACGCAGGAGAGGGAATGGGAACTGCTGCCTGAGTCCCTCTGGTTTGAGCAGAGCCCCGAATAGAGGCCTGGGCAAGAGGGGAGAACTGCATTAGCGCCTTCGATCCGAGCAGAGCCCCGAATGGAGGCCTGGACAGAAGGAAAAAGTTGCATTGACGCCTTCGGTCCGAGCAGAGCCCCGAGTAGAGGCCTGGACAGAAGGAAAGAGCTGCATTGACGCCTTCGGTCCGAGCAGAGCCCCGAGTAGAGGCCTGGACAAAAGGAAAGAGCTGCATTGACGCCTTCGGTCCGAGCAGAGCCCCAAGTAGAGGCCTGGACAGCGTCTCCAAGTGCTAGGGATGAGTCATCTAGCGTGCCAAGTGCCAAGATCCATCAACTAGCTCGAATATCCATCGAAATCATCCAAAACCCTGTAAAATGAGAGAAGACACGACGGCGGAGCCAAATTTTGAAAAAATGCAGCATATTGTTAAGCAATTTAACGGTTTGAGTATCATTTGAGTGCCAAGTCCGGTCCAAATATCAACAAATAATAGCGATGTCACTCATCATTCCCTCCCTTATGTTTCGCTCCTTCCCCCTCCTTCTACGTCATATTTACGTAATTGTTCTATTTCAAAACATAATTGTTCTATTTCCAAACCTAATTGTTTTATTTCAGAACATAATTGTTCTATTTTCAGAATTGTTCTATTTTTTTAACATAATTGTTCTATTTCGGAACATAATTGTTCTATTTTCAGAACATAATTGTTCTATTTCAGAAGCTAATTGTTCTATTTTCATAACATAATTGTTCTATTTCAAAATTTAATTGTTTTATTTCAGAACATAATTGTTTTATTTTCAGAATTGTTCTATTGTCATAACATAATTGTTCTATTTCGGAACATAATTGTTTTATTTTCATAACATAATTGTTCTATTTCAGAACCTAATTGTTATATTTTCATAACATAATTGTTCTATTTCAGAATTTAATTGTTTCATTTCAGAACGTAATTGTTTTATTTTCAAAACATAATTGTTTTATTTCAGAATCTAATTGTTCTATTTCAGTCTCCAGGACATAAATTGCATTAACGTGAGTAGGCGCTGGATGAGAACAGAAAAGGAAAGAGTAAATGAGGAAAGAGCGTTGTATTAATTTCATTAATGAAGAAATTAATGAGGCGCTATAGGGATAAGGGATGTGACAGTTATTAACGCGTTTTTAAATGAATTAAAATTAATGAGACACTGGATCTGTGGGGATGATAGAATCTTATGGATGGTCTTAAGCAATTCCTTTTTTTATGACTAAATATCCCTAATCAATGAAGAGTATTGTTCAAGAAATAGCATTGTTATTATAATAGTTTCAATTCATTAGAGTATTTTGGTCTAACAAGAAGTGTTGAATCATTTTTGGAGTGTGCAAATCAATTCGTCGACGCTGGGGCCACCTTAATCCGTTATCCATAGTTACTAATCCTGAAAAATTAACAATAAATATTCAGAGTTGCTATTCCTATAATTTTTATTTAAAAAAAATCCATACATGCTAATCGTACAAAAGAAAAAAATTCACAGTTGCTTCTTAAACCAAGTTCCTTCGCGGGTTCGTTTCGGCAGAAAGTTAGAATAAACAGCACTACCTTAAATGAATTAGTAAACTAATCTAACTTTTTGCACTGTTATTTCATATTCGATGAAGAATTTTAAATTTCGAATTACGATTATTCCTCATCGATCTATACAGATCTCGTATCTATCCTAAATATGATTAATATAACGTGAGAGCAGATATTAATTTAATAAATTTATATAATACAAACAATTTTAGTTCAGACAGAGCATCGATTCAATTGAAGATTCCATTATCATAAATTTTTCAATTTTAACTTACTTTGCGATTATTTTTTCAATTGAGTATTAGCTTCAAAACTCAAAATGTTCTTCTCGTAGTGTTCATCATGTGGCAGCTAGTCTAAACATTAACCTTTTGAATATGAATCACAAATCGTATTAGTCTGAACTCTGAACACCAAATGACTTATTATTATTTTGATCAGCCGTATCTAATTTAAAATCTCTTTGCAGTAAATTTCTTAGTTTTGATCCCTTTCCTAGCCTTTTTTTTTTCTTTATTCATGGTACCATAACAATAAATCACTAATTCAATAATATATACAAAATAGTAAATACTTGCATTACCTCGATACTAAAAGATCCACTCTCTTATCTTACTTGGTCTAGGAGGTTCGACTCTTTTCCAATGTAAATTTTTTTTATCTTTGAATAATTATTTTTACTCTTGTTTTTTTCAGGATCACTGCTAGTTGAAAAAACCCTTGTCTATTGCTAAATTAAATCATTTATCAATGAATTTGAACACTAACTCGCATAATTGGTACGTTATCTTAGTAATATTTGTGTTCTTAGAGCTGTTCATAGACGACCAGTTAAAATGGAGTTGTGTTATCTTGGCTTATGAAAAAATAATAATAATTGTATTTTAGAAAAATCAAAATATAATTAATTAACAATTATTCACAATTAGAAAAGCTGGAGCTTCAGAGTTTGAAGCTATCACCACAATTATATTTCAGTTTTATAACTTTTATTTTGTAAAAGAAGGTCACTGGCCGGAATTTGGAAATTAAATAATTTTTGAAACCATAGCCAAACTTTCATAATCCAATCATTTGCTTTTTCTAGTTTCTATGATATAAATTTGCATTGTACGGTTATGACGAAGAATAAGTTTACCATATTGCGTATTTTTCTTACTTGTATGGTTATGACGAAGAATCAAAATATTAGTTAGAAATATCAAACTTATTCTTATTTGCGTATTTTTTTTTTTTTGAATTTAAAGCCCGTAGGCATATATTGATTTAACAGCAGTACAACAGTGCATTGATACATCATCTTCAAACATCTCCACCTGATCCAAACAGCAGTAACTAAGTAAAACAAGCAAAGAGGGACCACAGGCATGGTTCCGGGGTTACACTAATATCCCCCAATATGTATACAAAGCTAACTAATTATACAACAAAAGTTAAAAGTAATGTAAACTGTGCTATTCCCAAATAAAACAACCAGGAGCTCGGTGGAGATTCTGACTAAGACCAGATATCGACGGAGTGCCTCTTCTCGCTGCATTTGCCAATTCATGGGCCTGTTGCTCTGCTCCCCTCCTTGCATATTTAAGAGTGATCTCCGGCAACATAGATGCTTCCTGGATGCATTGCCGCACAATACCTGCCATGAATGTAGTTCTTGCAAACTGCGAGTGTTAATAGAGTGAACAATGATTTTGTGAATCAGAAAAAATATGAATCCTTTGGAAGCGATTTAAAAACTGCCTCCCCACTTAGAAGCCCATCAGAATCGCATTGGCTTCAATCACTATAGCATCCTCTGCAACACTCCTCTTTGTTTGAAAAGTACAGAAAAAGCCTATGGGGTCAAAGATAATCAATGCTACACCCATTCTCTTCTGAACATCCCAAGAACCATCCACTATAATTAAAGCCACATTTGCTGGTATTTCATATCTAAGTATTTGTTTCAACCTTGGCACCATACCAGCAAGATTACCCCAATTTGCATAATCCGTATACTCAGCCCTTTTCAGAATTTGTCTTACATTAAACTCTTCCCCCTTAAAGATATAATTGCATCTCTCCTTCCAAATTTGCCACATTAAACTAAAGAACAATTTACAATCCTCTTTTTCTAAATTCTTATATTTGCGTATTTTTCTTAACTGCGTGTTGTATGAATAATACTGATTGGTCGAAACATTACTCGTGAAAAATGGACCAATTGATAGGCATCAAGCAGCCAAGGAGATAATATGGATTGTTGGGTTCTCGCCATTAGGGTGCATGATGTTTATAACATCACGAAACTAAATTCTTGCATTAAATGTTTCGTTTTGTTAAAATAAAATTTCGAAACTAAATTCTTACGTTAAATGTTTTATTTTTTTATAGCACGAAATAAAAATTAATTTACGTTAACCGTTTCGTTTCAAAAGACGATCGAAACGATTAATTAGTTAACAATTAATTTTTATACATATTTCCCTATTTCGAAACGACCAAAGCGTGAAACTGTGTTCGATTTGCTGCTTTGACAATAATTTTTATACATGTTTTCCTGTTTTGCATGCATAACTGATCGATTTGATACTGCAATATTTCCAATTCATCAAATTTTATTCATAAATACTTAAAAAAATACAACAAAAATACAAAAAAGAATGACATAAAATGGCTAAACAAAAATAAATGAAACAAAAGAGACTAATTTCGTTAACCGTTTTATTTAACTAACGAAACAAAATAGTTTCGTTAATCATTCTGAAGCGACAAAACGAAAGGATAACGGTTGCAACGAAGTTAGCGTTTGCACCGTACTCGTCGCACTCGCCATGACTCCAAGAGGCATGCGTCTAATGCTAAAGCCCAAATATTTAAAAAGCTACAGCCCAATATAACTCGCGAGGAGGCCCATAACCATTGATAAGGTTAGCTTGGCAGCCGCTGCTCAGCCATCTAAAAAAAATAAAAATAATAATAATAATAATAATGATAACTAGCTGTTGTTTCGCGCTTCGCGCGATTAAGAGGTTTTTTAAGGCTGACATGTAATTATTAAAAGTATCAGTGTTATGATTGTAATTCGATAGAGAAAGTTAGCATTGTGAAGCCAGAAAGTTTTTTTTTTTAAATTAACAAAGTTAACAAAGCACCTGTGATCAAACTAAAATCAAATTAAAAGAAGTAAGAGTAAGAGCACAAAATTAAATTGTGTAAATTTAGATAAAATATCTACACAAATACAATGCAAAGCAAACTTAATTCACAGCCAGAGTGAATATTTAATTTAAAACATAAAAACATCTGCAAGCTATTGAATATAGAAATAATAGTAAAGTTTAATTTTAATTTTGTAGAAAAAACATCTGCAAGTTTTGATTTCTGTAATCCTTCCAGCACTCATTCTTTGGTTTGCAGCTATTTTTCTATTCTTCTCTGCTTCATGCATTGTCAAATCTTAAATGAGCAAATTTCAAATATGATCCATGTATCAAATAAACTCAGCATCTATAAACAAAGAGATAATAATGAATAATGCACAATTCAAAATGGCCCGAAGTAAACAAATAGTAAGAGGTATAAAAAAAAGACAAAAGGAATCTAAGAAAATAAAAGTTCTTACCAATAAATAGAAGAAATTGAACATTAGGCTCGTACCTAAACAAAATAGAAATTCGATCACATCATAACAATACGACATTGAGTTGTGGGCTTGCTCTATACAATTTTTGCCAAAATGCACTTTTGTCCTTTACGGTTGAATATGTTGCCACTCATGACTCATGTCATGTAATTTAGATGTACAGAATATGAACCTTGTTGCTCTAGTAATGTTAACAACTACCGTATAACATAAATGCAATTCATCTGGCATGGCTTAATCTGTCAACACAAAAGTATTAGACAATATAGTCCTAAAGTAAGAAAACTCATATCTGTAACAATTTGGTGGACTTGCAATATCCACAATTTGAAATAACAATTAATATTGGACTGTTATATACTACATCTAAATCTATATAACCAAAGTCCTATCTCCATATATTATAGGGAAGTACAGAGAACACCAATAAATATTCAGAAATAAATTCTCATAATTTACTTTATCAGTGTGCTTCTTTTTTAGAGAAATTGCATGAATAAAAGTTTGATCATTCACAAAATAGTATTGCAGCTCTCATACACTACCTCCAAGAAACAAAAGTGGTGAAAAGCCATGCAGATGATGTAAATCATTAGTACGATAGCCAACTCTAGAGAAAGAATCAAAATGAATGCCAGAATAACACTGACATGCACACCAAAGCCGAACTGGCTCACAGAGAACATCGTTGTTATCTCAAACTGCAACCAACCAAGTATGATAAAAGAAAATTAGAAAAAGTCAAAAACATGAATAAAGAAAAGGAGAAGTAACTCTTTTAATCAAAATCATATGCAGACATAAAGAAAAAAGGGAGAAAACTAATAGTAAGAAAGTTAAGAGCCTCACTGCTGGTCTATCAGATGTCTTGCTTGTTACCTCGTTGCTGGTCAATCTGAGTATCTGACCATAATGTCCGACAATATTTCCAAAATTGATTCGATCTCTGCCAACATAGTGTCCAAATAACTAAAAACAAACATGAGAAAGGTTACAAAGAGAAAATAGTCAAAGAAGACTCGAGTACATAGTTAGAAATAATTTCTATATAAAAAAGAAAGGGGAAAAAATTACTAATGAACTAAAGATTTAATGTCTGATTAAAACATTCTTTGTTAATTTTTTACCACACATTAAGTTATAAATGTCAAAATCATGCAACTAAGACATTTCAGAAAAATTAGAAACGAATTAAAATATGTGTTCTAATACTCACTAATCTAACGTAAATAAGAATGAAGCAAATCCCTCAAACTGACACCACAGTATATCCTCCAGGAAGACATGGGATGAGGCTGTAGATCGTCATGGTGCAAATGGCACTTTACTTTTCACATGTAAAATAATTCAATAAAGCTATTTATTTAGAAATTCTATAAACCAAGCTATGTACTATATACCTCCGTCGTACTGATAAAGAGTATGAACCAAGCTTGTACTGTGTACTTCTGTCGTACTGGTAAAGAGGATAGACAAATGATAGCCATTTTTCTTTATTGTTGCCTAATTCAATAAAAATAGTAAGTAATCTTACAGTATTAACTAACTAAACCAATGATAGTAGTTAAGAAAATAAACACCAAAGTTAAATAATTGAGGCTCAATTGAAGTACTGTACAAATTACAATGGAGGTGATGTAGAAGAGGGGGATGAGGAACCTTTGGTGGAGATCGAGGTGTTGCAAGAAATTATCCGCTAGAATTAAGAATGAGTAGGAGAGAGGGAGAGCAAACCAGTAATCCATTGAAAGAAATGAAGATGTAAAATCTAGGCTTTGAGGCAATGTTGGAGGTGGAAATGATCTGAGGAAGTAAGCTGCTTGAGGAAGAGAGAGATAGGAATCGGTAGTGATTTTACATATGGAGCTATTTGAGAGAGAGAGAGATCCTCCATATGGATCTATTTGAGAGCAGTCATCGGAGGCCTCCCAACCCCCTCTCCCTCTTTCATCTGAGCGGGTCCCCTCTCTCTCTCCTTCCTTCTGGTTTTGGTAGAAAATTGAAGAACAATGAGGAAAAGCACAGGAAAAATCATGGAAATATCAAATAATTGGTTTGGTCTCCTAGCCGTCGTGTTTCTCTCAGGCCGGAATCCATGACCCTTCTCTTCGCTTTCGCTCTCTCCCTTCATCTTTCTCTCTTCCGTCTCTCCTCAGGATTAAAGATGCGATAGGAACAAAGAAGCATTTCGCTGAATTGACGGACAGATCGAGATCAAATATTGATCTGACGAACAGGATCCAGGAAACCAAAACGAACGATCCAGATCGGTTCAAGAAAGTAGAGTGATGACGTCATAGTAACTTCATCAACGTTACTGTTTAACCCAAAAATATTATGCCAAATTGCATGAAATAAATAACCCATTTTGTAACAAATAAATCCAAGAAAGCGCAAAAATCCACGAAAAATGCCAAACAAACTCCAAAAATTCCCAAAAAAAAAAATACACAAAAATTCCCCATGAATTATGATGAATTATCATGATTTAAAAATCCCAAAAATATCAACAGAAATCCTCCATTTTGCAAAGAAACCCCAAAATACCACAAAATTACCAAAAATAAATCCATGAGAAATTCTCCAAAACTGTTTAAATCATTAAATTCCTCATATTTTTCTGAACTTACCCATAAAATTTCATCCAAAAATACCCAAGGAAAGGTCTTTAAATGATTTATTGAAATTAGGTAGCAGAAATATAAATATGAATTAGAGAAATTGGGCGAAAAATCCCAGGAAAATCCAAAATTTTTGCGCGTCTGACCCATTGCAGGGGATCCTGGGAAGGAAAAGTGACGTCGCTGGATTTAAAACTCTTCATTCTGCCTTGGTTTTGCTAACACCTGGTGTATGGACCGAAGAGTTCATCCCCTTATTTCTATTAAACGGTCTACGCAACACCGGGCTTACCTATCTTCTTCTCTCATGTTAAACGTTGGCGATGGACCCCACTTGTCAGCTTCGTCTTCCCTCTCAGTAAAAACAGAAGAAATGTCGAGTAAAACCGCGCGAAGCCGGTGAAATTGACAGAGGTGCCTACGTGTCCTTCTTCCAAACCAGATAGCTCAAAACCGTGGGCTCTCCAGCCTGGTTTTGGCAAACTCTAACCCTAGGAGCAGCTTCGCTGAGCCATTGGATTGAAATCAACGAGCCATGATCCAGCCGAGCCAAAACCAGGGCTTTGGTTCAAACCCTAATTCTCGTCCTATATAAGTCAAAAAAATTGAAGGCAACAGGAGGAGGAAGGCAGCCGCAGAGTTAGGATAGCTTTTAAATTTTGTAATTGAGCTTAATTAGCTTAGTTGGTGTGAAATTGTGAGAGACAATCCATCGAACAGTTTAGAAAATAGAGAAAGAGGTAAAATTAAGTGTTGTATTCTTGTAAACATGAAAATTAGAGTGAAATGAAGATGTTTGAATGGTCAATTTGATATTTGACAGCTGGTTTCTCTCTCTGACTCTCTCCTTTTCTTTTCCCTTTTTCTTCTTCAATTCCACTTGGTCACAAGTTTTGCCTGAGGTTTTGCTCAGGTCTAGCTCCCTTTTGCCTCGATTGGGGATTCCTCAATCCTTGCCTTTTTACTTTGGATGAAGTATCTTCATTCCTGGGTAGCATCTCCCTCTCCATGGCTTCGGCCATGGATAGGAGACCCCATTAAACAAGGAAGAGGGGGAGGTGCTGGCCAATTTTTGTTAGAATATAGACTTTAATGTTTAGTATGTCATTTTAATGGAAAATACATTAGCACATAAATGTTCAAATCTGACCAGTAAAGAAAAAAATTAAAAATGCAGGATTTTATTTACATAAAATATAAAAAGTATGTGGACAACAAGTACTAGACTTCATGAATAGCAAGGAACTTTAATTTTCATTTTTGGGATTTTCTGTGATTTTACATGATTTTATGAAGGCATAGGGGTATTTCTTGAAATAAAATTGTTATTTATAGAACCTTGGACTTTTATGTAAAAATACCTACACAGAAAAGTCTTGAGTATACTTTTGAACATCCTTGCAAATTCTAAGAATTTTTGAATAGAAATTAAGTTGTTTTCCTTTTGAGTCTATAAGGGGCAGAAGTTGAATAAATGAACAAGTATGTTGCAAGGAAAATAAAAATCACCTTTATGGTCTCAAATGCGCTGTCCATGTGTATTGTGACCTCTGCAAGTGGTTATGCTGCATTTGGACAAGTCAAAGAGGAAAGTCATCAAAACAGTGGCAATTTAACACAAAATCAAAATTTGAAAATTGAGAAAAACGTAAAAATCCTTGCTTTAGCTCTCTGCATCAATTTGAGCACTCAAAACACATTCATTTGGACCTGAATAGAGGATTGAATCGAGCTCTGTTGCTGCAAGTAGACTTGCATGTAAGTATGTAATTGGATAAAAGTACAAAGGGATACATTTTCTGCCTACACCCCACTCACATCAGATTGCAGTGTTCTAAATCAATCTAAAGGCAGAGAAATCATCTAATTGACTCCCTAAATCAATTCATATGTTGACTGGCATTGGAAGAGTCTCTACTGGGGCCTATCATCTAACTCAGATCAGACCTGAGTTGGGAATAGATTACCTCAGTTGATTGTACCCATCTCGAGGTTTCCCCACTCCAAATTAATGTCATCACTATCTTTCTCCTATATCCACAAGCGTAACAAACCTAGAACTGGCAAGAGAAGACGGCCAGAGAGCATCTATCGCCATCAATGGTGGTCCGAGATCCCTCAAGTACCACACGACAGCGCAAGCTTCTACAGCTATAATTGATCTCACCAATCGTTTCCTCTCACCTCCACGATTTCAACGAACCTGGGCTCGACAGAAGCGGTGGCCGGAGGCGTCGCAATTTCGCCGGAGAAAAGCCAGGGGGCTTTCTGCAAAAAAGCCACTCTCGACGGAGGGAAGAGGAGTTCAAACGTGATTGCGCGTGGATCTTTTGTGGCAAAACTCGTGTGGCAGTCGCAATCACTCGCTACACGGAATACCGAACGGAGTCAGCGCCAACGACTCAGTCAACGCCCAGTCAGCAGCCACGTCAGCGTCTTTTTATACACGTGGACCAATCAGAAAATTTCAAATCAGTTAAAACTTTGAAAATCCACCAAAATTAGTAGGAATCTCAGAAAAATCCAAATAAAATATCCAAAAATTTCTAAAAATCTAAATAAACTAGATTCAATATTATTTTCATGTGATATTTTGTCAAAACAAATAGTTTCTTATTTTCGAAGTATTTTTGTCTTGAAAACCCAATTTTATAAATTCTAGAAAAATGGTCAAATGATTTAATAAATTTTCTAAGTAATTTTATCACTTTATAATCAAAATTAAAAATAAACTTGGCAATATTTAGAAGTTTCCTTTTATTTTAATAAGGTTTCCAAAAAGAACAATTGTAATAAAACACAAATGAAACATCAAATTATAAATAAAAACCACAACTTTTAATTAAATCATAAATCATAAATAAATCCTAAGGTGATAAGTAAATCAATAATACCAAATAAATAATAAATAACTAGATAAATAACTAAATAATAAATAAGTAAATAAATAAATAAGAAATAAACAAATAGTAAATAGAAATAAATAAACAATAAATAATAAATAAATAATAAACAAATAACAAATAAATAATAAATAAGTTTAAAGTATCTTCAAATCAAAATAAGTTAAATTAAATCAAATAAAATTGAATTAAATCAAGTTAAATAAAAAAAATAAAAAAAATAAAAAAAATTTAATCAAATCAAATCAAATTAAATTAAATTAAATCAAATCAAAACAAAAATAAATCAAACTAAATCAAATCAAGTCAAGTTCAAATCAAATTCAAATCAAAGTAAAAGAAATCAAATCCAAGACTAAGTTTCTCCCACAAGAAGGTCATCCGTTGCCCCGGGAACCAACCTTTACAAGAAGGCCATGAAAGGCCCCGGAGGTTGTGAAATTTCGTATCTCGTGTTCCTATAAGAAGGCCTCCTGTTGCCCCAGGAACCAACTCTCAAAAGAAGGCCTCCCGTTGCCCCGAGAGTTGAGAGATTTTACCTCTCTCAGATTGGATTGTGAGCAATTCATTTAAGATTGAGGATTGTTCCTACAAGAAGACCTGTCATGGTCCCAGGAACTAACTCTCACAAGAAGATCGTGAAAGGTCCCGAGAGTCATAAAACTCTGTTCCTACAAGAAGATCTGTCATGGTCCCAGGAACCAACTCTCACAAGAAGACCGTGAAAGGTCCCGAGAGTCATAAAACTCTGTTCCTACAAGAAGATCTGTCATGGTCCCAAGAACCAACTCTCACAAGAAGACCGTGAAAGGCCCTGAGAGTTGTAAAACTCTGTTCCTACAAGAAGACCTGTCATGTTCCCAGGAATCAACTCTTACAAGAAGGCCATCAAAGGCCCCGAGAGTTGTAAAATTCCTCTTTCAATCAAAATCAAATCATAAACCAAATCAAAATTTAAAATCCCCAATAAGTAAAGTTTCAAGTAAATAGTTTTAGATAGTTTTAGTTTGACTTTTGTTAGATATTTCAAATAAATTGCCTTAGATATTCTTGGTTATTTTAATTAAATGGTTTTCTCAATTGGGCCCCGTCAATTAAGTCTGGTGCCATCAATTGAGTCCAGTCAAAGTCCAAAAGAAATAAATCATTTTTACCTTCAATTGGGCCCCGTCAATTAAGTCTGGTGCCATCAATTGAATCCGGTCTAAGCCTAAAAGCAATAAATCATTTTTACCTTCAATTGGGCCCCGTCAATTAAGTCTGGTGCCATCAATTGAGTCCAGTCAAAGTCCAAAAGAAATAAATCATTTTTACCTTCAATTGGGCCCCGTCAATTTAGTCTGGTGCCATCAATTGAATCCGGTCTAAGCCTAAAAGCAATAAATCATTTTTACCTTCAATTGTGCCCCGTCAAATTAGGTTTGGTGCCATCAATTGAGCACTGTCTAAACCAAAAATCATTCAAATAACGATTTTCTAGCCTATTACATTTAATTTCTCGAATCTCTTAATCAGAGGTTCTCGTGGGAAACCACGGGGTAATTAACAATAGGGGCTTGCTGTTGGAGTTATGTCCTAGAAGTCAATATTTCATGACTTATTTTCTTAGTTTATGTTAATGATGATATTTGATCATTTGTTCCTAGAGTTTATTATTGACAGATCATTCAGGTTGAGGATCTGAATTGTAGATCTCTGTGGATCATTCATTAGAATGACAATAATAAATCTAAATCGTCCATAATCTTGATAATTAACAAGGAACATTAATTATCATAAAAGATTAGTATGCAAGTTAAGTGATGATTAAGTTCTACAAATCATAGGTAAGGAGTTACCGACTTAATTGCATATGTGTATGTTATTGGAACATAGTACAGGACTTGACCCAATGAAATAAACATTTGGATTGTGTTATGTGTCATTGTTTATTTCATATGAGTTTGATTCTGAGTTTGAGATGTTCACCTTTTCCACATGAGGATAGGTTCAATAAATATCGTCTAACGTTGATTCCTGATAAAGGCTGCTATAAGGACTTTATTTATGTTCTCTTGAATTGTGCGGGAAAAAGTTGTTCATCAAGAAAACCGTATGTCCCTCATTAGTATACCTAGTGAGTGATGATATCTGTTTGGGCCCCTTGATGGAGTTGGATCGTATGCATGCAAACTAGACGATCAACTCTAGATCAAGAAATGTATAATCTGCAAGAATGACACATTCCTATCTTGGATTATACAAAGATATCGTGTGACATAAGAATCAAACAAAGAAATACTTTTATTTCTTATGCAGGATTGAGATATTGTAACGGTACATTATTTATACGAATTGGGAATCATAACGTGTTGCTAGATACCGCTTATGATTATTGGAAATAAATAACGATTTATTTCCATGGCCAACATAGTATAAATCCTCAAATAGGGTCGCACAAATAAGATATTGACCACACGTGCATTATTTATTCATATTGGAGAATACGAGACATGATAAGTTGATTAATTAATTATATGTTGTTATGAACCATAATAATTAATTATATCAAATGGATCATGTTAGAAATAATTTAATGCATAAAGCTCTTCAAGAATTAATTATTAATAAGTTAATAATTAATTATATACAACACATATAATTTCTAGAATTATATTGAGCTAATGGGTTTTATTTAGTTAGTAAATTAAAAGCCCAAATTAAAGAGAATTAAAGGGGATTCATTAATTGATGAATTAATGAATAAAGGTCTTTTATTGAGATAGCCCAAGAAAGCCCATTAGGTGGCCTCTTAGGGTGGATGGCATACTTGTAAATAGCTACAAGTGTGGATGAGAGATGGGTGGTCTATAAATAGGGGGTTCTTTTAGAGAGCAAACCCTAGCCACCACACCCTCTCTTCCTCTTCTCCCATGCGCCATCTCTCCCTCTCATTCTCTCTTGAGCTCATGTGTTGAGCACCCCTATCCCATCTCTCTTCCTCCATTAAAATAGTTTAATAGAAAGAGAAACTTGGATTTGAAAAGGGGAGAGCTTGGACTTGAGAGAAACTAGCATCTCTCTCAAGTCGTGGTTGCTATCTTTGGTGGGCTAGAGGCGATCAAGATGGTGGAGGTGGTGGAGCACGCACCCCATCGACTCCCATGCCATGGATTCGAGCCTCATGAATACAATTTCATGAGAGGTATAATTTCTCCTACTTTCTCTCTTGATTTGATGTGTGAATGCTTTAGCACTAGATCCTTGTCTTGCTTGATGTTTAATGGAGATTAATTAGTTGTAATTGATCTAAAATTAAAATATGAGCATTTCTCTAACAGTGGTATCAGAGCTATGGTCGTGCTTAAGGTTTTTCACACTTAATTAAGTGAGAATTCGTAATTAATTAAGTTAATTAGTGATGTGCATACTTGCTGGCCCTGGAAAGGCTGTTTTCTGTCTTGTTGCTTGTTTTTCGTGGTGTAAAGCTCTCTGAAATTTTTTCATTCTTATTAGAGGTTGTAGCCCTTTGAGTTGTGATTGTTTTCCCACTGGAATCATTGAAATTCGATGTAAAATGAATTTTTAGTGATTTAAACGGTAACGGTGCGCAGATCTGTTATTCTGCTGCACAGTTCTGTTGTTGTGGTTGGTAACAAATAAGTTTGTATACAAAGTACCTGTAACTTTTAGATAGGATTATTCTAAACTTGATGCTCTTTCTGGATATGTAAATTTTGTTGCATATTTCGGATATTATGTGGGCGTTCAAGGATGAAAAGTGATGAAGTTGTCAGATCTGTTTTTTCAAACAAACTGATTGTTTTGAAAAACTGTACTTATTGAGAAACTTTTATGGAAAAGTGTTGAAATGGAAATGTTCTCCTTTAAGTCTGGAATCTGTGAAAATTAATTTCATAGATTTTCATTGAGATTTGATACCTCAACCGAGTGAAACCTTTTTGGTCGACGGTCTGTTCCAGAACAGGATACCTTGCTTAAATGCTTGTTATCTCGTTGATCTTGAATATAACTTGTGGATTTTCTTTTCATGGAATGATAGACTATTGTATGTAGTATTTTTCTATGTAAATTGTTTGCTGGAAAAATATCAAGGGGATGATCATACAGACCGAAAGGTTGAGACCAATAACAGAATTTTCTCTAACGGTGCTTCGCGCACAATCTGAGGATTTGTCTTTTTTGGTTCTCCCTGATGGTAACTGATCTCTCCTTGGAATTTTTACAGGTAACCACAATCTTTGTAAGGAGTTCTCTGGATTTATTTCGGATTTTTTGGAGACCGAATTATTTTGAATTTTTCCGGGCCCCGAATTTCGTATTTTAATTAGTTAAAATAGTTTCTAATTAATCAATTTATTGAAAGGTTAATTAGAAGACTCCTTAAATACCCTCCTTTCTGTTTTGATGGTTGGATTTAATTTAAAAGGGCTTAAACAATTGGTTGTTAAGGTTAAGCCTTCTTTGCATTCGAAAAACTTGAGCAACAAGTATGCACAAAGATTCTAATTAATGAAATTAATTAAGAGCAAGTGAATCATGTATATTGTATATGTGCTAACTTTGTTTTGTAGGAGGATGTGGGTTTGATATGGCTCAAGATGTCAATGCCTTGTGTGTTGTAAAATGTTGTGAATGCATGTGATTGCTTGTAAAGTGGCCTAAGGTGCCTTGATAATTAAGTGGTTAATTTTTGATGTAACTTGTGAGGCTTGCATGCCCCTAAGGCCTAGGCGGGGTTTTAGGAATTTTATCACATGTATTTATTTCCCTTAATTATTAGATAGGATCTTAGTAATTAGTGGGAGGGCTTGATTAGATTAGTCTCGTTACATGGAGATGCGACGAAGATTAATGCAAGCGGGAGCCATACAAACCCACGGCAATGCTTGAGATGCTTATGTTATGTGATTGTTTGTGAATGCCTTGAATTGTCATAGGTAGGTATGGGTGTATGCTTACACGACCACCAAATAAGAGTCACTTATTTTGTCCCAAACTAAATTGATTAAGTCGACCGCCTTCCTTCTCTCTATCCCCTTCACGTCAATAGCCAATCATGGCGCGGTCCGCCACAGCGGACGTCATGGTTGTCAACCTTGATAGTCGGGGTACAAATGAAAAGATTTGTTAGGAGCAAATAGAGAGAGGTTGCTTATTGATGGACCCAACAAGTTTTCTTGGACATCGGGGCGAAGTTTGTAAATATACTTAGATATTCACAAACCAAGAGTCATATGGTTGATATGATTGGTTGGAGAACCTACCTTGTCTAGTTAAGTAGGGTGTCGTGCCATAGCAGGCTCTACTTGACGAAAATGGGGATCTTGGAATCCATTACATTTAGGGACATTAATTAAATGTAGTGGGAGTTTTGTTTATCATTCCATAAACAAAACATTGCATAAACTAAATGACCTTAAATTGAAATTGTTATAGATATTAAATATGTTAATTTCGTTGCGATCAATCTTTGGAAAACGACAAGCTCGTTTCTAAGGTATTTACTTGGAGAAGAAATACCGATTCCTAAGACATGTTCTTGGAAATGAGAAACTTGAGCAAGTTTAATCCCAAAAGGTTCCTCGACTTCCCGAACATAGCTTCGCAATGATTGATTAGTTTCGACAAAAATTATTCAATAAAGCGAATGCCTATATCCTTTTAGAACTTCTAGATTTTTGAATTGGAGAATTCATAAGGACTAGACTAGACTTTCACGCTCTCATCCACTTACTCAAGAAGGCGTTCTTAGAGAAAGTAAAGATAGACTCAATCATTTATGATCGAGTAATGGAGTGTGAGTTAACCAAGAGACTCTTCTTATAAGAAGATAAATATTTCATTAGCTTGCGAACCGAAAGGTTTGAGTAGCTAATTGACAACTAGAGATACTAAGATCTCCAATATCAAGGATTGTTGATATTATCATACAATCTCTTTCTATGGATAAAGGATACATTGTTCGCACACTTGTTAGTGCTAAAAGTAATTGGTTAAGTATTAAAGGAATACTTCACCAAGATATGAGTTGAAATTTTGAGACCCTCACTAGTGACCGTGTGTCACATGAGATGTTTCATTTGCCATTTATGGGAGACATTTGAAAGGTTGTCCGAAATATCATGATGTTCTAAACCTTAAGATATTTGTCGTTCAAATTATCTCACTATCTCTAATTCACACTAGTAATTAGGTGCTAGTTCATGTGCTCGCATTTAACGAAATGTGTAGGCAATGATGAATAAGAGAAAGTTTGAGATAAGTAAAGTAAACTCCGTTTTTGGAAATGGCTTGTACGTCTAAGCCACTACCATTGAATACGTAGAGTTATCTTTACTAAATAAAGAGTTTGTTTAGGAATTTGAGGTTGTATACCTTATTCCAAACATCTCATAAAACCTTATCTCTGTTTCATATTTGATGATGGATGATCATGTTTTGTAATAGAGAAATGTTATTCTCTTATTGTTATAAATTTGTGTATAAGATTTCATGCATCTTAATTGAATTTGCTTGAAATAGATTAACAAATTTTGAATGACAAATATGTAAGACTTCGCATAAAGTATTTGACTTTTATGTAAAATAGTTGCTTAGTCGAATATAAACAAGAATCGCATTATGAGAGTCTACGTAACGTGGAGCTCGTAAATCAATTTGATTGCAAAGAATCGCATTATGAGAGTCTACGTAACGTGGAGCTCGTAAATCAATTCGATTGCAAATCAATTGAAATTCATGCGAATCGTGTTTGTTAAAAGACAAAAGCGCCTTTGACCTACGAAGGTTTAAAGGACAAGTAACCTTATTAAGACTTATACATATTGATGTATATAGACTTATAGGACTTGTGCAATTGAAAGGTTGTTGACACTTTACCACTTGACCAACGATCATTGTAGATATTAACGTATCTATTTGATATGGTATAAGTATGAATCTTTTGACAAGATCAAAAGGATCTCAAGAGTAAAGTTGAAAAACTATTCAATAAAAGCAAAAGTCTTAAGATGGATCATGGTAAATAGTTAAGTCATGTAGTTTGATATATTGCCTAAAGAGTATGAAAGACGTTTCACTACTCGCTCCATGAGGAACATTTGGAAAAATGTATCCAAGGATGAAGGTATCGAACATTGTTTGATATAGTTCGATCGGTAATAAATCAAATTGACTTGTTTGACTCATGTAGGGGATTGTGTTTGAGGACAATATTGTTTACACTAAATAAAAATTCCATTGAAGTCTATTGAGAAAGATATCTTACGAGATTCGATCTCTAGGTATATTGTTTCTCAAGATTTGGTGTTGAGAAGCTTATTTCAAGGTTCGATTGATTGATAAGCTTGGACCCAAATAAGACGCTTATTATTTTGTAGGATATCTTGAATTAGCCAAAAGGTACTACTTCTATGAACATGATAAGAACAAGGTAGTTGTTGCTCATCATAACGTAATCTTAAAGAATGATATTCTCAAGAAGAAGTAGTGGGAGTAAAGTGAGCATTAAAGGAGTTTATGCGTCACTACAAGAAGTACCTTTATAGGGAACTTGTCACTCCATACATGGTGCTTAGTGGGAGTTGAGCGGAACTTGACTCACAAGCAGTTGTGAAAGGAAGAAGTTTATAAGCACGCTCGCTTCTAAAGAGTACTCAAACATCTCACGAATGGATGATGTTAGAGAAACTCGTGCAATACATTAGGATCAAGAATCTATTCTACAAGATGTTGTAGAAGTAGTTCGTAGACCTCAAGCACCAATCCTACAAAGATCAACGAGAGTGAATTGCCTAAACTGAAAAGTACATAGGTTTCACAACATCCTCATACTTGACATGTGAGGATCCGTTGATAAATAAAGAAGCGATGGAAAGACCCGATTCCACAAGTATGGTTTGAATCTATATGATCTTTAAGTGCAATCCATATATATAACAACAAGGTATAGACCTTGATTGATGTTCAAGAAGGAGCGATCCATCTAGAACATTTAGATGTTTAATAAGAAAGATAGATATGGATAGCAAGTCGACTCTGTACAAAGCACAATTTCATGATTGATGCTATGTCTAAGTCGATAACAAGTTGACCATGTACAAAGCACGGCTTCTCGCTTGTAGCTATGTATAAGTCAATAAAGATCATTCTAGCAATAGTTATATTTCGTATATATAGATATATGGAAAGATACATCAAAACCGCCTTCTTCGATTGAATGAAGGAAGTTGTTGTGTATTTGACACAAACCAAGGATTTGTTGTATTGTTGGAAACACATGTATGCTTCAATGATCCATTAATGGATTGAAGCAAGTACTGTGGAAATTGGAATAAATATTTTGACAAGGAAGTCAAGGAGTTGCACTTCGTCAAAAGTATCTTATATAGACAAGATATTCAGTGAGAGCATGATTGTGTTACATGTATTGTACAAGATACAAGACATTAATTGGGAATAACATTAAGAAAATGAATATTGTCAAGATCTCATTGGAGAATGTTTTTCTCAATTGAGAACTTGGGTAAGTCACCTAAATCCAAGGAAACAAAATCTATGGAGATAGATTATGATGGATGTCAGGTTTGAGCAAAATGTGCATATAATGACGAGGTGTTATAGTTACACGAAAAGATAGACTCCTAGAAAGGATGTCTAACCACATTGTATGGCATACACTTCAGTGCTACTCGGTGTGTTGCAACTCAATTCGAGAAGAGTGCACGATACAATTCGAGCATCCTTCTGTTATGAGTTTCATTATGTACGCCATACTTATGCACATGCCCCTATGTGTTGTACCCAAGGAGTATGACAATCAGTTGTCAAATGGATACAAAGAAAAACACATTTGGACAATAATCAAGAATCTCCTCGAGTATCTTAAGAGAAAGAGTGATATGTTTTTCCATCTGATAAGATAAAAGAAAGCTCATATAAATTGATATATTGATGCTAGTTTTCGAAAGATTGATATAAATACAATTGAGCTACATATTTTGTTTAAATGTGGTGTTGTAAGTTTAGAAGGTGTTCTAAATGGGATATTACAACCGTTTCCGTCACCAAAACAAATATATATAGCAACTTGTTAAGCAATGAAAGAATGTAGTAAGGATCGTGAAGTTCTCAGTCAAGCTAATATGGTTCTATGCATCTCGAACCATAGCTTAAACTTGAAGAACCCAATATTAAATTGGTGATCCAACTAAGATCTACGACGATGTCACTTGATCTCACATGATGATGATCAAGAACACATATATAGGAGTATATATGTATATAGGGTCAAACAAAATTGGATAGGTTCACGGACACAGCGAACACTCTAACTTAACCTCTACCTTAAGCGGTATACGAGATGCAGTTGTGCATCCATACGTGATGGACGTATGAGTAACTTGCTTTAAGCGTATAATATTTTGAGGTTCGAACATGTATATACATGGATATATAACATTGTTCTAAATTCTTCACTGGCTAGAAGTCACTATTGATTGACTCTAGGCCAAGTGGGAGATTGTTGGAGTTATGTCCTAGAAGTCAATATTTCATGACTTATTTTCTTAGTTTATGTTAATGATGATATTTGATCATTTGTTCCTAGAGTTTATTATTGACAGATCATTCAGGTTGAGGATCTGAATTGTAGATCTCTGTGGATCATTCATTAGAATGACAATAATAAATCTAAATCGTCCATAATCTTGATAATTAACAAGGAACATTAATTATCATAAAAGATTAGTATGCAAGTTAAGTGATGATTAAGTTCTACAAATCATAGGTAAGGAGTTACCGACTTAATTGCATATGTGTATGTTATTGGAACATAGTACAGGACTTGACCCAATGAAATAAACATTTGGATTGTGTTATGTGTCATTGTTTATTTCATATGAGTTTGATTCTGAGTTTGAGATGTTCACCTTTTCCACATGAGGATAGGTTCAATAAATATCGTCTAACGTTGATTCCTGATAAAGGCTGCTATAAGGACTTTATTTATGTTCTCTTGAATTGTGCGGGAAAAAGTTGTTCATCAAGAAAACCGTATGTCCCTCATTAGTATACCTAGTGAGTGATGATATCTGTTTGGGCCCCTTGATGGAGTTGGATCGTATGCATGCAAACTAGACGATCAACTCTAGATCAAGAAATGTATAATCTGCAAGAATGACACATTCCTATCTTGGATTATACAAAGATATCGTGTGACATAAGAATCAAACAAAGAAATACTTTTATTTCTTATGCAGGATTGAGATATTGTAACGGTACATTATTTATACGAATTGGAAATCATAACGTGTTGCTAGATACCGCTTATGATTATTGGAAATAAATAACGATTTATTTCCATGGCCAACATAGTATAAATCCTCAAATAGGGTCGCACAAATAAGATATTGACCACACGTGCATTATTTATTCATATTGGAGAATACGAGACATGATAAGTTGATTAATTAATTATATGTTGTTATGAACCATAATAATTAATTATATCAAATGGATCATGTTAGAAATAATTTAATGCATAAAGCTCTTCAAGAATTAATTATTAATAAGTTAATAATTAATTATATACAACACATATAATTTCTAGAATTATATTGAGCTAATGGGTTTTATTTAGTTAGTAAATTAAAAGCCCAAATTAAAGAGAATTAAAGGGGATTCATTAATTGATGAATTAATGAATAAAGGCCTTTTATTGAGATAGCCCAAGAAAGCCCATTAGGTGGCCTCTTAGGGTGGATGGCATACTTGTAAATAGCTACAAGTGTGGATGAGAGATGGGTGGTCTATAAATAGGGGGTTCTTTTAGAGAGCAAACCCTAGCCACCACACCCTCTCTTCCTCTTCTCCCATGCGCCATCTCTCCCTCTCATTCTCTCTTGAGCTCATGTGTTGAGCACCCCTATCCCATCTCTCTTCCTCCATTAAAATAGTTTAATAGAAAGAGAAACTTGGATTTGAAAAGGGGAGAGCTTGGACTTGAGAGAAACTAGCATCTCTCTCAAGTCGTGGTTGCTATCTTTGGTGGGCTAGAGGCGATCAAGATGGTGGAGGTGGTGGAGCACGCACCCCATCGACTCCCATGCCATGGATTCGAGCCTCATGAATACAATTTCATGAGAGGTATAATTTCTCCTACTTTCTCTCTTGATTTGATGTGTGAATGCTTTAGCACTAGATCCTTGTCTTGCTTGATGTTTAATGGAGATTAATTAGTTGTAATTGATCTAAAATTAAAATATGAGCATTTCTCTAACACTTGCGCCTATTGGAAAGAAAGGATCCACAAATTAATAAACCCTTACGAGAATGGATTCTAGTCGATGTTCTCTGGTCGTTAAGAGGCATCAGCACTTGAACTCAGGCTCGTGAGGGGTGAATCTAAGGCTTATTCCCATTCTTGAGGAAACCTGATTATTATTCGAGAAATGACGAAAAAGTCACCACAGTTACTGTAGATAATATTCCTAACATTGAAGTATTTTTTGATAAGAGGCTATAATTATCGGTTAAATTGTTAGAGTTATGTCCTTCGAGCCAATCATTTGATGATTTTATATTTAGTTTATGTGATTGATGATATTTGATCATTTGTTTCTGGATTTTATTATTGACAGTTCATTCAGGTTGAGGATCTGAATTGTGGATCACTGTGTTTCATTTAATAATAAATGACAATAATAAACCGAAACTGTCCATAGTCTTGATAATTAACAAGGAACATTAATTATTATATAAGACTAGTATGCAAGTTAAGCGATGATTAAGTTCTACAAATCATAAGTAAAGAGTTACTAGCTTAATTGCATATGTATATGTTACCAGAACATAGTACATGACATGACCCCGATGAAATAAATATATGAATTGTGTTAAGTGTCATTATTTATTTTATCAGTGCTTGATTCCAAGTTTGAGACAGTTCAGTTTTTCCACATGAGAATAGGTTCTATAAGTATCGTCTACCGCTGATTCCTGATAAGGGCTGCTATACAGACTTTATTTAGGTTCTCTTGAATTGTGCGGGGAAAAACTGTTCATCAAGATAACCGTATGTCCCTCATTAGTTCACCTGATGAGCGATGATATCTACTGAGCCCCTTGATGGAGATGGATTGCTTGCTAGCAACTTATGCAATCATCTCTAGATCAAGAAACGTATAATCTGTAAGAATGACACATTCCTATCTTAGATTATACAAGGATATCATGTGACATAGGAATCAAAACAATAAGAAACTCATTTCTTATGCAGGATTAGATGATTGTATTAGTACATTATTTATTTATGCGAATTGAGAATCATAACGTGTTGCTAGATACCGCTTATGATTATTGGAAATAAATATTGATTTATTTCCATGGCCAACATAGCATAAATCCTCAAAGGATCACACAAATAGGACTTTAACCATACGTGCATTATTTATTTATTCGTAGCAACGAGTACTACGAAAATATGATAAGTTGATTAATTAATTATATACCGTTATGAATCGTTATAATTAATTAACTCAAATGGATCATATAGAAATAATATAATGCATATGCTAATTCCAAATTAATTATTAATATGTTAATAATTAAATTCGTTCAACATATATTTATTATATTGAGCTAATCGGTCTTTTGTTTAATCAGTTAATTAAAAGCCCGATTCGAGATAGATAAATAAAATAAATTAATGGGCTATTAAATCATGTGAATTGGTCCACATGAGCCCAGAAATTTTCGGCTATGGAGGGGCAAATCTGTCCAAGAGAAAAATAGGAAGAGAGAATAATAATCATGGAAACGTTCCATTTATATATAGATGTATATTATAGAAACAAATCAATTGATTTTGCCCTAGCCTCTCTCTCTTTTTCTCTCTGGCCGACGGCGCAAGGAAGAAGAAATTTTTCTTCTTCTTGCGTGTGAAGGCGCCTCCATCCTTCTCGTTATTGCTCATGTGTTGAGCGTTTCCTTCTTCCAATTAATCGTTAATCGCGCGAAGTAGAAAACGAGGAATTAGCTATTATCTTGGACGAGCTAGCACTTGTCTTGAGATTTTGGTTAATCTTCTAGGTGGACTAGAGGCAGCGAAGGTGCGAATCCATCGACTCCTAAGCAAAGGTCGAGCCTTTTAGTTACGATACTAAAAGAGGTATAATCTCCTACACGTTCTCTTTTATATATTAACTGCTTGAATAACTAGATCCGTTAATCGTGCATATTAATTGCTTATTAAATGTTAATAAAAATTAAAATTGCACAAGGACTTGAGTTCCTAACATAAATACCGTACTAAATTTATGGTACGGCTCTATGATTGATTCTCGGATTCTTGTTCCATTGTAAGAATCGAAAATTGAACCGAACCAAATGGATAACTTAAGTCAATTGATTCAACCGGCTTGATCAGTGATAAAATACTCTATGTAAGGAACATTTTATACTTTTATTGAGAAAATATGGATCGACTAAGGCCGGTTCTGGCGGAACATGCCGGTCTGATTTTAAACCAAGACCGACACGTAGAATCTATATTCTGCGAGATCTATGATGTTGTTTGGATGAGTTAGGAATAAGGAAGAAAGAAGGATTTCGGACGGAAAAATTAGGAAGAGTGCTATTTCGGAAAGAGTGGGAAGAGTGCTATTTCGGAAGAAGAAATGTTATTTGAATGATGAGTTAGGAATAAGGAATGAAAAAAAGTTGAATTAAAATAATCAATTCTCTTTTTATTTTTATTTTTGTCATCTAAAAACCGATCTCTCATTGTCATCTTACAGGAAGACAAGTGTTATTTTGGTTTTATATGTTTCCTCCCAACGACAACAACCCAAAAAAAGGGAAAAACCCACACGCAATCTAACGTACTACTAATTTTCTCCTCATCTAAAAACCGATCTCTCATTGTGCGGTGGCGACTTCCTCGAGAACTGAAGGCATCTCTCAACCGCCATTTCACCTCATGCACTAGATTTAGTCTTTGTGCAACTTCATCAGGTACCTGATCTGTTGTGATTAAACTACTATTTCTGATTTTCTCTTATTTCCTTTCCTCCTTTTTCCTGTTCTTTGCTATATCCGAATTCTTGTCGATCACAAGGACGAAATAGTGAAGAGAAATCTTGTTCAGTGCTTGTTTAGAGAGCAATGCGCCTTGATCTGTTCAATTTTATCAATATTTGCTCATTGTTTCAACTTTCTAGAGATTTCAATAGAATATTTTATTGAATTTATTTGCTTCATGCCTTCACACCTAATGTTCAATATCTAATCTTTGGGATTATTGGCCTTGCATTAGTTTCCTTTAAGTTTCTCGTAATTTCCAAATAAGTTCCTTTGTAGTAAATGCACATTGATTTGCTTTCTTTTTTTCCTTCTATTACTAAAAATGTGTGTGGTTAGTTTAGCCAGACTCAGACCCCGCTTTGTATCACAGAAGAGGAAAAAACAAAATGTTAGGTCACCCCTACAGTGTCTCCATAAATTGTGTGTGTTGGTGGGAGGGGTGGTACCTAAGATTAGCATGAGAAAGCCTTTTGGATCAGATCACTTCCAAAGGAAGGAGTCTAGGACTTTCTGATCAATAGCTGTTCCAAATTTAGTACTTTTTTTCTTTTTCAATCAAACTATTTAGAATGTTATGGACATTCAATTTCTTTTTAACAAAAAAAATCTGATAGGGCCTTGAAGACCTGGAGTCAATCTTCATTTTAGATTTTGACCTATTTCTGTAAATGTGTGCCAAATTGTGATGCTTATTCTGGAAAGGGCAATCACAAAGTCCCTCAACAGTGCCTGGTCGTATATAATAACTTAGCATGCTGTTCATTTGAAATTGGAAAAATTACAAAGAGCTCCCAAAAGTTAACGCTGCTCCCCATCCCAGCATTTGCTGACAAAACAACACACCCCGAACCTCCAGGAATTGCTCAGGTCATTCCTCAAATTTGCAAAACACTCCAAATATGAAGTGTAAAGATCATACTGCCCTTCATTTTAGAATAAAATATAATTTAATGTATAAACCATTGAGGGTATTTAAGCCTTTTCATTTCAAAATAGGAGTTTTTTTTTGCAAATTTAGAGTGACCTGAGCAATTCCTCCAACCCCCACCCAAACACACGCACGCGCACAAACACAAAAGATTTGACTGCATGGGAACTGTGCAGAGTGATACTGAGTGAAGTAAGGGGCCAATGCGGGTCACTGTACTAATTACCCAAATTGCTCACATAATTAAAACCAAGATCAACATAAACCAGAAGCGGAACTATGAATCAAACGTGAGATTTTTGGAGTACGGCAGCAGTTAGTGACTAAGCAATAATTATCACATGGACCTAGAATTCTTTAATCTTTCCTGGCGATATACTTTGATTTCAGAATTCATGTATTATACTAATTTTCTGTTGGTTCCTTAATTGTGTTTAAATGTGGTAATGATAGATGACGTCAGGTCAAAATTGTGAATTTGCAGATATCATTTATTATAGGTATATTTAATTGTCATACCTAACCAGTTGAACATGTAAAATTTCTCAGGTTTGTTTCATGCTGATCCTTAGGATCTTTTTGCTTGTTTCATTACTCAGGTAAAAAATATCCGATAATCAAGTCTTTAACATGTAGTTCGTTATTTCTTCTATAGAAGTAAATAATACATTTGGTTTACTTATTTCTCTGTCTCTTAATTTTCCACAGAGCAAGTTCATTTGCATGTACTTTAAGCTGCAGAGAAGATGACTAATATCATAGACTGGTCACACAGCTGTCTGCCTGACGATTGCTTGTTAACAATCCACCAAAAGCTACAAAACAGTGATGATCGGGATGCATTTGGGTTGACGTGCAAACGATGGTTGCACATACAGAACATTGCCCGCACACAACTGGTGTTTGATTTCTCTTACAACCCTAGAAGGCAGCAAGATTACCCACAATACATACAGCAACTCTTGATCCGCTTTCCTTACCTCAGCAAGCTATCTCTTTCTGGGTGCACAGATCTCCCCGATTCAGCCTTGAACCCTTTAGTGATCTCCTGTTCCAGTCTCCGATACCTCTCTTTGTATTGCTGTTATAGCATAACAGATGCTGGCCTTGGTCTCATTTCTACCGGGTGCCCTAATTTGGAAACCTTAAATCTTTATCGGTGCAACATAACAGATGCTGGTCTGCAGAGTATTGCCAGATCTGGCCACATTATGAAAAATGTGAATCTGTCATATTGCTTAAATATTACGGATCATGGTCTCAATGCACTGTGTAATGGATGCCCTAAACTTCATTCCCTAATTATCAACTCTTGTAAGGGCATTGTGGGTACGGGGTTAAAGGGTTCTCCTCCTACCTTGACCTATCTGGAAGCTGAAAATTGCATGCTATCTTCAGAAGGGGTACGTGAAGCTGTGAGTGGGGCTGGGCTTGAATACCTAAATCTCTCACATCCAGCCAACCTATCTAGGCATGGTGATGGGTTGGGCAATATTGGGTTGGGTTATGCACGGAGGCTTCGGTTCCTGAACTTACGCATGTGTCGCCATATTTCTGATGAGTCAGCTTCAGCCATTGCCAAAGGTTGTCCCATGCTGGAAGAATGGAACCTTGCACTATGCCATGGTATAAGGCTCTCAGGTTGGTTGGCAATTGGGTCAAATTGTAAGAAACTTCGGGTTTTGCATGTAAATCGATGCAAGAACCTGTGCAACCAGGGTTTGAATGCATTGAGAGATGGGTGCGACCGGCTGGAGGCGTTGTACATTCACGGCTGCAAGGTTACTAACACTGGGCTAGAGATATTTAAGATGTACCGGTTCAATGTGGCACTTAGGAGAGAGGACTGTGTGGGCATGTCGATTAGCCCTTGTGTCGCCAAGTTATTTCTGTAGGCATTGATTTTGTATATGTTTGAAATGGTTTCATAAACCTGCTTTTTGTTTGATCTAAGCAGTGCACCTTCCAATAAACTTTAAGTTGAGTAGGTTTCTAGCTTCTAGGATTACGGTTGGGCTCTAGATGTATGTTAGGATACTCAGTGATTTGCGGAGTTTGTTTCCGAGATCTATTTATTGGTGCAAGTAAAGTGGTATGTATTTAATTAACTTCTCTGTGGTTCTACATTGTTTATTCACAATGCTCCATCTTATTTTAAGGTGTATTTCTATTTTTTTTCATCTAATCATGTAAAATACTGATATTGGTGTCAGTTTAGAATCGACTGATGCTGCTTTGTTAAAACCGATATGCAGTAATTAACTTCATGCTTCAATGATTTTATCTGCTCTGCAGCTAAAGGATATATAAACTTATGACAAAACTACAATGCAGGTGACTGATTCAGTAATTGTAATTTATTTAAGTTCTAGTATTGTATTTTATTATGAAAAAATATACAATGAAAGTTTGTTGGAATTCATGGCCTGAAATGGAGCGGCTGATGACATACTGCAAATCAAGTAAGCCACCAACTGACGGTAAGTTGTTTTGTAACAACCATATATGGCTTTTGTTAAACGATAGCTGGTTTATTTTCAACTTCAATGAAAAATCTACGCATGCGCTCCAGTAGTGTCATATTTTCTTTCATCTGTTAACATATCCAATATCTTCCTTCCAAAATACTAAAATTCAAGATACTGTTTTTTTTTTTTTTTTTTTCCCCCGTTGGAAATAAGTAGAGCACAAGCTCTACCGCTCTTCATTTATGAAAAGCGAGATAAAAAATACAAACGTTCAACTCATTACAGCCACAATCTGAAAAAGCAAATCAAAATCACACTCGCCACTGGTACCAACCATAGGTACCAGTGCCCCTATACTATCTAATGTCACAAAATCATAACCCATACCTGTGATAAAAAAAAAATATTAAGTTGTATTAAACTACATCAAGTCATACCCAAACCCAACAGAGAAAAGCAACTAAGTCAAGATACTGTTTTACATCATCAGTAGCTTCTTTCAGATAAAAATAATGATAGCGCAGACAATTTTTTTTAGTGACCAGTCTTTTTTTTCCCTTCTGTTCTTTCTCAAAAATTTGAACTGGAAGCATTAATATAAAACTTTAGGTGCATCAGCAAAAATCATAAAACTTTTGCAAAAACATTATCCTGTATTGTCATTCAAGATTGACTATTATGCTAATTATAATTTCACCAGTAATTAGGTTCAGCATGAACAAGACAGGAAGGCCATAGTTGATCTCCTCTGACGACTTAAAAGGAATGGACTTAACCATAGTAAATTAATGTATTCTTGATCTAACTCTTCTTCATCAGCTGTGCCTCTGCTAATCTCACTTTCTGGAGCTGCGGTTGTGTAACCAGAGAACCTGATAGATTGAGTTCCATCAGTTCTTGAAGTTATCATAGCCCTTTGTGGAATTTGGACCCTTGATATTATCGCGGGTCGCACAATCCACTGTCTTCCTTGCAATTCTTCAGTTGTTCGTGCCGGCCCTTCAATTGCTCGGACACCTCTTGCTGCTAGATGTTCAGCAACATTTCTGACATTGTATCGAAAATTTGTATGACTAGTATTTGATAATCTCCCGATTAATGATCTAGAGAGTAAGAGATTACTCTCTCCTCTTTGCCAATGCTCATACCCATGAGTTTGAATAACAAGTTGTATGTGTTCACGGAAATCGTGAATTGATAAGGTCATGTCAGGGGCTGTGTAGGCTAATTGTGTGCCTGATTCGAGATCCATCTCCATTGAACTAATGATAGCTCTATCATCTTGCCATCTGATATCTCGCAAAACCACTAGTGCATTTACACCGGCATTTCGTCTGTGCAAAGTATACAATCGAACCATGATTAGTCCGATATGTATATGCTGCAAACCTTCTTGCCGAAGCTGGTTGTAACTTTCATCAGTTATGAATGGTAACTCCAGTTGTTGCCCATCTGTTACCAAGATTCGTTCATCAGAATAATGTTGGTAGACTCTATGGTTTCTTTCGGACCATCTGGCTTGGTATAGAGTCTCCGCAGGTACTTGCTGTGCCCTCCTGAATTGAGACATGTTGAGCTCAGCATCTGGATTCATTTGGCTCTCAAGACTGCGCTGGTACCTTCGGTTGTGACCAGGGAGTTTCCTTTGTGCCTCAAATCTCAGCCTGGACCCGAGGCGGTAACCACGGATCTGATCTTCTACTGTAGGGGTTGTAGTGCCAGGGCCCTGCCTGAAACTGAGAGTCTGGGTGGCTCAGTTTCCACCTGTGTTCTGCTGTGACTCATGTTGATGAAGAGGCCTTCTTCTTTTCTTCTTCAAAAATCCGTTTTGGGTCTTTGAACACAAAAATCTTGCCTTTTGATTTAACAATTGCTGGCTTACTTGGCTCACCAAGACTCAGCTTCTTTAGTTGCGTCTGGATTTGCTCAAGTGAATTTGACAAATCTTCTTGTGGGGCTACTTCTTTTAGTTTGGCAGCTTCGATTCTTTTTACTACAACTTTGAGATCTTCAACTTCCTCAGTTAATTTTAACAATAACTGAATTAGTGTATTATTTTGTTTAACTACTACTTCTAATGATTTGCCAGATATCTCTTGAGGTTTTACAAAACCAACTGCTGGTGAATGTAAAGATTCAGTAGCTCTAAGAGCTTCCTTATAAATGGTACTGTCAGCACTTAGCCGCCAATCACTCATAAAATAGAATTACTTAACCAAATTCAAGGTTGAACAGATTTCAAAATAGATAAGGGCGCCTATTGAGTTATTCTTCTCATGGTACTGCGTAGTTACCTCTTTCCTGTCATTTTTTATTATGCCACTTCTCATATATGAAAAAACAAGACCTTTAATTGATATTTCTATATATTCTCAAGATTACAAGCGGAAACTGCGGAATGCTATCTTATTGATCAAAAGATTTCTTTAAAAGTTGAATGGTGTTTTTAGAAATTGGCACTGAATACTTTTGCCTTTGCACACGTCGCAAAAATATCAACTGCATCCATCATAACAAATTACAATTGTGATTTTATGATTGCTTAAAAAACAATACATTAACTTCATTTTAAGTTATTGACAAAGCTGTGCGGAGGACATGGTATGGCTATATGATACATTATTTTTTTTGAAGAAAGAGGGAGGTCTTTGCCATCCAACTTTTTTTTAAATTAAAGGTGCATCCGAGACTTGAACCCTTGACCTCTTGGAGGCCTAGTGCTCTTACCACTGAGCCACTAGGCTATATGATATATTAGTATTGTCTAATTAATAATCAGATTGTTCTTAATTAGATTTACTGACATTTTAACAATTTTTTTTTCTTTGACAAGAAACGAATGGATATTATTAATGCAGATCAAGCCTAAGAGGCCACCATACGCTTTTATTCTACTTGATTATTCTTATTCATCACAAACTTGAACTTATGATGGAGCATACTGATTGCTATTTTATTGGTACTTTCTTGTTAATGGTGATCACCGATCAGAAAAGAAACAGAAAAAAATCGTTAATATCGTTTTGATTCAAATGCCAAAAATAATAATGGAGGAGAAGATGTTTTTTTATTTTTTCTTTTCTGTATTTCTGTTTTGTGTAAATTGCTTGATTAAGCAGAGCATTAGGTGTCTCTAAATATCTGTGCCAACCATCAAGACCAACAGATAAAATGCCAAAATTAATAATGCAGGATTAGTAATGACGAAGATTTTTTTTTGTCTCTCTTCTAGTTATACCCTTCTTAGAGAAACTGTATAGTAAATAATTAGCAGATCCTTATTTTCACAACAAAAGCATTATATAAATTTGATGAACATTAGGCAGAATAATTAAAAAGAAATGTGAAAAGCAGCATTGAAACAACACGTGCTATACAGAGAAGAACGAATTTGGGAGAGAACGTGTACAATATGGGAACCATCAACTATTGGTTGAAATTATCTCCTCGCACACAACTCCACATCTATAAATTACGTATATTATACAGTAAAAGAGGGGAAAAAAGCATAAACTCAAAGAAAGACTTCATTACCCTGCAAGCCAAGAACAACTGCCACTTGAGCTACCCCCACCAAGACGAACATCAAGCACTTGTAATTTGACACTATGCAGGTAAGCATTTTGTGTGATTTCAATACATTCTTGCAAATCAGAATCACAAGCTAGTACCACCCATTCGTCCTCATCATCTTTATATTTCAATTGAAACACACCAATAGGAAGCTTGAACCTCTTTGATACTTCTTCCACCACATACCCAAATCCTAAATTTGGGTGCAATTTGAACCTAATAGTATCATGCTTGTATGTAGCCTTTACCACAAGACCCGAGTTACCTCGAGAGGTCAAACTAGGATTAGTTTCTGTGGTCTGATAAGAACTTGGTAGACTTGATGCACTTCCACTTCCACTATCAGTCATGCTAGAAGAAGAGTCTTCTGCTATTGTATTTGCTTGAAGTTGAGCCTTCAATGTAGGTGTAAAGTTTTCCAGGGGGTTTCCCAGAATGGGGGAGGAATTAGGTTCTAGTTTTGGAAAAGGTGGTTCACGATGTAAGTAGTTATGGGATGGAAAGCAAAGTAGTGGGTCAGGTTTGGTGGGTTGATGGGTTGAGGGTATGGTATTTTCGGGTGATGCAATTGCTGTAATGAGGGACCCAGTTGCTGGGTCATACTTAAGCGTTCCTTCGAAACCATCCACTGAGTTTATCATGTTCTGAATCTTCTTCAAAGAGCGGTTTACCTTATTTATCTTGCGAGATGGCCATCTTGATATCCCATGCTGTCGGCATATCCTTTTCAAAGTTGTTGGACAAACTGCAAAATAAGATAAACAGGCAAGGATTTCTTAAGATCAAATATAAATTTGTTGTCACACCCTCTTATCACCAACTTATAAACTAACAAATGGTAACTCACCACCGATGCTCTTAGCAGCATCTTTGAGACTACCAGAAAAATATTGGCGGAGTGTGCTGAGGCTTATACTCTTCTCTCCAATGCTTCTTTTTTTCTCAAGATGGCTAGTTGAGCTCATCCTTAGCTGCAGTGCAAGACCGGAATTATGTTCTCTTGGCTTCTTAATTATCAATTACATGTCATACCTTAATAATTTAGTTTGAGCCACGTTAAATTAAAATCCACTACAGTCATTTGGCTTGGTACCTTCACATTTACTTCTCAAGCTATATGAATAAGGTTTAGGCCCAGTACAGGCATAAGACAGTAATTACTTGTAATTATAATATGTCAAGCTAAAACAGATTACCATGTCATGAAAAGAGAAGAAAATATCTTAGAAATAACTGACCACCTTCAATTAAATAATTCAGGGAAATATAAAGTATTTCAGATATGGAATAATGTCTTGCTGATTTCCCTCGAGGAAGCTATTCAAATGGGTATTATTCAATGATGTTTAAACCCTTCCTTGATCTCAAAGCACTTCTTTAATATAGCAAACATAAACTAAGAATGGAAGGCAATAGTACTGTCAATACTTCCTTAATGCAAAAAAAGATAAACTAAGAAAGGAAGGCAATAGTAATGGCAATATACCTTCATTGTGGACCCCATATCCTCTTGTTTCACTATCCCCTTCTGCTCAAAATCTAAATCTGACATAATTCCATTCCTGTGGTGTCTCTCAGGTTCAGCTCCAGCAGCAAAATAATCAATTGTGAAATCAGATGCTGACATGGCACTAACCGCCCCAATTTGTATCTCACCATCCGATACTGTCCTAAGACTCCGGCACAACCTTTGCATGGTCCCAGACAGACTGTTCAAGAGCACCTGCTGTTCATAAGACCCACAACAATCAACTGGAAAGAACAACTCCAAAATATAATCGCTATCCCCAGTATGTGCACTCCTAAGCCGAATTGCAACAGCAGCCCGCAACCCATACTTGCGTGCATGATGTGCTAATGGGTACTCACAAATATTGAGGTCACGCACATCAGGGGAGAAAAAGGGGCGGTTCGACCGAAGAGCCCTTCCAGCCATCCCTTGGCCTTCTTCCAGACTGGTCTCGGTGCAAGTGTGGAGGAACCCACGCATGTTTGTTGTGTAAACATAGCATGATGGCTCATGCACTGAGAGCACAATCTTGCCATTGACAAGTGTGAGTGGGACCCAAGTCAAAGCAAGGGGGAGTGAGTGGGCTTGGCACACTGTTTCTAGCAACTGTGATATTTCAGTATATGCAGCCTCATGGTTCTTCATTAAATTCTGAAATAATAGAAATTATTGATTAAGACTTAACAGAAGATTTTGTTGGAGTTGCACAACTCTAAAAATGGTAAAAAAAATTTCACAGTATTTATCAATCTTTAGGATTATTGGTACATAACACGGCATTTTATATTTTTTTCCCCATTTGCAGCAGTAAGTCTTTTGATACTGAATGTACTTTCTTAACCATGCCATGGCTGAAATAATTTAGTCTGGCTATGAACAGTAGTGTAAAAAGCACCTTTAAAATTATTATCAGTCATTGGAACAAAAGCATAGTAACAATTTAATACCTGGTTTAACAAGCAAAATTTCATAGCCAGAGGTATATTCATATTTAAAATAACCACAAAGCCAAATACTAAATTAAAAGTGCAACAGAAAAACCTGAAGGCGGGGTTGTTCTTTTGCTTTAACAGTTCTCAAACTCACCGACTGTAAACAAAATAAAAAAAAAACAAAAATAAACTTAAGATCAAAATTAGCAGCTAATAGGACAATATTTACCAAAAAATTTTGTAGTAATTGTGACTACAAACCTGTAAGGCCATACAAACAATATCCATTTCACGGTCAAAATCAGGTTTCTCTTTAGTTGTCACAATTTCCAACACAGCACAGCATGAACCTGCATCTGTACCAAAAACCGGTACAGCAAGACACCCACGCACCTCATGATTTGCTGCATAATCAGACCTCAAGTACTCGACTTTCTTATAATAAAGGACATTTGGGGTCCACTCTGGCAATCCAGACATGTATACCCGACCCGGTAAGCCAGGGTACAGACCTGGTGTCTCCCTAGCAGCAAAAGTGAACTTTCTTGAGACCTCGCGATACCCAACAAGGCTCTGATCAGAGAGATGAGGCTGGTCAGATGTTGTTAATAAATAGTTACCACTTTGCTTAATTGGCATCCAAAATTGGGCTAATATACCAGCTTCTGACATCTCTTTCAGAAGAGAAAGTGCTCTCATCATTCTTTCATGAAGAGAAACACCATAAGTTGATTTCGGTATAGGTAGTAAGCCATGTTGATCTGAAGGGAACATGAATTGCAAAATGGCCCCTTCATTATGAGTTATTTCGCTTGAGCTCGATAAATTAGTGGAGACAGTATCTTGGGTTTCTGATGCATGCCAATTTGTATGTAACAGGTGAGAAGCCGGGTAGCCCGTTGAGGGGAAGACCGGGTCTGACATGGGCCCAGTACTGAGGTCAGAGTACTCATCAAGATTTAGAAGAGCCGATAGAGCCAAAGGATCGTCTGGCATCGGGCTCCCGGCATCATCCAATGGCACAAACCCATCCATGCAAGCTCAGGAAAGAAGTCCTAAAGTTGAACTATCATGAAATTGGCTTTTCTCTCATGCCCAAAACAGGAAAGTTGCAGTCTTTGAAGATGACCCAATACATTTAAAAGGAGAAATTAGCTTGTTTTGGCCTCCTACACTGCATGTGGAATAATATCCAAACATCATTCAATTGCCTCTCGGGAAGGGGCCAAAGAAAATAAAAACTTAGCTCAGATACAGAGAGAGAGAAAGATGATTCGAGAATCAGAAATCAGCCTGAACCGCCACAGCACGCGGATTTGAGGTGGTCAGCTAGTTTAATATCGAAAACCGCTTTGGTGCTTCCAGCAATTAATGGGTTTTGCTCTGGTAGAAAAAGTATAGTAGCAATAATATTTTATTGTTTGGTTTATTCAATGGGGAGAGGAGTGGAGAGTGCAGATGCCACTTGAGGAATGAAACAGGGAACAAGGTTTTAATTGGCAGGTGCAGGGAACTTGGAATGGAGTGCGCCAACAAGCGGAGAGATGACAGAGATATTTGCGGCGCTCTGACAAGATTTGTTGTGCCGTGTCCGCACCCAAACGGACCCAATTCCCCTTGTCGGTTTTTTGCCTATACATTATTTTTTTTTTCTTTTTCCCAGCATGTTTGAGTTCGATCTTTTTGTTAAATCAATTATAGTCTAGCCTCTTAGAATTTTGAAGAAATAATTTTTTAAAAAGAAGATTATATAAGAAAATTAGTCCGCTGTAGAATTTGCCGATAGTTATAACTAGAATGAACAAACAAATGTTTTTTCTAGTTTTATTAAGTATTTGTTCGAGCCTAATCAATCACAGTCGTTCATTAGTTTGAATGAATGATTAAAATTTTATAGTCCATATAAAAAAAACTCCTCCGTAACAAAATTTACCATTTTTGAACTAAGAAAAACTTGTTAAAATTGGAAGCAAGGTTGTTCTATTTTAAAAACTTTTATTTACAAAAACTGTTGGTATTTATTTTAGCTTTTTTGGAAAAATTATCATATGTTGAAATTGAGAATTGCTTTGTACAATCGGCTAATTTAATTAGCAACATTTTTTGTTTTGAAATGTATAAATTAATCCTGAGCATCAATTAAGATTACAAATAACAACATAGATCGCTTTCCTTTGCATAAATTTATGGCACCTTTTCCCTTTGCTTGCTCTAGAACCTTAAAATTTTCTAAAAAAAATTGAATGCGATTTGTCATCATAACCAATTATTAGTATAAATAAAAAAAAGTTTGAATAAAGTTTTGATGTTCATAGCCTTTCATGCATTACAAAATCGATAAAGACAACAATCGCATGTACATACCTAAAAATATGTGAAAAAAATTGGAAATTCAGTGGAGAGAGAAGAGGACAATAACGAGGTTTAGTCAAAGAAATACCAGCGAATGTCTAAACATTAGAAGGATAATTTGGTCATTTCGAAAAAAAATATGTTGCTCCTAGGAAAAAATATGTTGCCCAGAGCACTTTATATGGTGTGCGAAAGACAAAAGTAACAAAGAGTAATTTCTTAATAATTTTTTTTCTAAAAAATAGTATATCACGTAAACAAGTAAAGCAATATCAATGAAATGACTTTATTTGTACGTACTTCTGTTAAAAAAAAAGGAGTTTTATTACTATACTTTTTCTTTAGATTTATTTTATTAATATCAAAACTGAATAGTTTAAGATTCTATGCATCTAAAAATAACAAATTTATATGCACATATTTTAATCTTCCAATTAATGTTGAACAAAAATATATATATATATATATTTTGTATTTTACAATATGCGTGCCCATAAAAATAAAAGATGCACAGACCATATATGTTACAATATTGTTTTTCATGTGATTATTAGCATTGAAGGAAAATTCATGTTTTAATACCATTTGAAATTTTGTAAGAATTTTAAAACCTGAAGGATCCAATTCGAAAAAAAAAGTACAACCATTAGTTTGGCACCATAACCTCAAGTTCTCAAGGCATGCTCGATAGTGTGCTTATATGACGAAAAAAACAAGCATATTTGACAGGAAAAAAAAAGATTTCCTCGACGTGAAGTACACACCAGAAAATAAATACGTCAAATGTTCTTATTTTATTTGAAGACCGAAGGAATTTATGTGTTTTTGCATTAATAAAAAAAAAATACATGACTATATAAATGTTTGACAGAATGACAGACACATCCAATATCAAGTTCATTTGCCCGCAAATATGATTCTCGTTTTGGACGAGGTTCAATCAAATAAAATAATATATTTTATTTTCCTAAATTGTTGTTTAATTGCTAACAACAATAAGAGGGACGGATTTTGAAAGACTCCAATCATTGTACACGCTTGGATCTAATGGGAGAAAATCTTTATATATTATAAGTTGATTCGTATATTAATCAAGCTACTGAAAATACAACAAATTAACAACTATAATTTCATGGTATGGCCGATTTTTACTTTTAAATTTTGATGCACTCTTTATGACATTGAGTTTGGAAAAAAAAAAAAGAAATATTGTACTTATAGAGCTACAGCCGAACTTCTCTTTTTTAATTTTGAATTTTATTATTTTATTATTTATTTGTAAAAGAAAAAATTTGCCTATTATGTACAATGCATGTCTCGAATCTCGATATTACTAGGTGAAAATGTTGTTGCAAGCTGATATTAGTTTTTGCCATCAGAAATAATTTGCCTATTATGTACAATGCACATGTATGGGTATTACTAGGTGATGATGTTGTTGCAAGCTGCAGTGTCTTGTAGTTGTAGCTCATGAGGAAAACTAGGATTCGTGATCCCAAGTTCCAATTGAGGTCCGATTTGTCTTTGATAGGCAGTTAATAAAATGCAAAACATATATATATATATATATATATATATATATATATATATATATATATATATATATATATATATATATATATATATATATATATTTATCCCTAGCATTATCTTGAATTTAATCCCAATATACTGTAGCGTTAAGCATTTTTTTTTTTAATCACAACTAGTGTAAGTTTATAGCGTCATTTGAGGTCGTGAGCTAATTAAAACCGATGCTATTTATTTGCGAAATGTAGCGATAGTGCTCCATGTTTCTCTGCCATTGATACATAACACAATTAGAGCAGATGCTGTTGCAGAGGAGAACACAAGGCAATGAATTCAGTAAGCTTCAAGCAACGCAGAATATTCAATTAATTCAACAAGGAAATTAATGAAAGATGCACCGATATAGCCTTACCACATGTGTAGGTTGTGGCGGTTTCAAACATATAATAAGATAATTCTTTCCTCCATGATTTATGACATGGAAACATGTCCCCTTCCAAGCAAAATTTGTAATTTTCTTCTCTTAGTTTTTTGTGAATTAGTCTGCATATAATTTCTTAGTAGACAGAGTCAAGCGCACATGCTCCGCCGGCATACAAAAGCCTATTATATTGATGCTTATATCGTAGTTTGTTTAGATGCGTATAAAAGTTTTCGTTGAGCAATTGCTTGGAGTATTCGGAGAATAGATCGTTTTTTGACTATCAGTTTCAATTAAATCGTGATTATCTTAGTTGGTAGTAAATTTTCTTCATGCATAAGCCGTATGCCACCCCTAACCAAATAAGAAATAAAGAAAATAATATTGATACTTGGAGGACTGGAGGTACAGTTTATTATTCTAGTAAAATCAAAGTACCTTTTTTTAGAACTGACAGTTCTATCTTTTTCCCGGATGCGGCTTTCCTGATAGTCTCAAATCAGGAAAATTTGGCAGTTTAGTTTAAAAAAAATTCTTATAAAAGAATCAGAGGAATATGACATAAAAATAACAGCAAATGATGGCATATTGGCATTGTAGTGCTATGGTTCCTTTGAATTTGTTATGTTGCCCATTATATGTTGGTAGAAAATTTCAAAGAAATTTTTTATAAAACAACAAAACACCGTAACATTGGTTCATTCAATAACATGAAAAAATTGAAGTGGCCGTATCAGATTTTTTTAATTTTTTATTACCAGAAAAAGAAAGAGAAAAAATGAACTGGGTTTCTTGACTACTTCCGATGTGCCATTTTCTTTTAGGTCCCCTTCATGGCGGGCCGGAAATGATATAGGCCGCAAGGCTTAGTTTGAGGGGAACTGATATTTTCTTTTTGAAATACTAGGTGAAGTGTTATCAAATGAGAAGAAAAAAGCAACCCACAAGCTAGAGGAATATATGAAGGAGAATTGGAGAAATATGGCTAATTTTTCTTATTCATATATTTCATATCATGTAAAACTTATAGTCTCTATTTACAAGCTAGAAAATACATGAGAAACATCTAAATCTTAGGGCAATTGAACTTAAGATGAAATACAACTTTAGAATTTTCAAATTGACCCGTTAATGATCTTATCCATAACATGAAAGACTTTTTATCATCTACTAATTATTATTCCTTACACATTCTAATCCCTTTAAACTTCGAAGATGAAAAAAAAATATATTATTTCTGTTTCGTGGAATATATAACTGCGATAATCCAAAAGAATTATTTAAATGTTCTTGAGGATTCTTAGGTATTACACGCTTAATTACCACAAGATATATATCAATCTAGAATTCTAGATTTGATGCTAGTATTAGTAGTTTAGATTTATATTTAGTCTTACTTTGTCTAGGTACGGCTATCGTAATCACTTAAAATATCTGTTGATATTTAATAATTCTTGCTTAAAGTCTATAATATATCCGATAGCCATCGCAATCACTAACAAGATAAAAACTGCATATTGTTCCCTTTTTGTCTAATTTTTTTAACCTTTGAATAAGCCAGCAACATGCAAACCATTACAAGAAGAACCGAATTTACTTTTTATATATTTCTATTACTATATTATGTAAGATTTGAAGATGTATTCTATTTTCAATTAGACAATTTAAAATAAATAAGCATTATTACACTTTTGAATAATTCTTGGTTCTTAATCGGTTGATGAACAGTACCAGCACATGGTTTTCTGTGTCCACTTGCTAAGTAAAACCATGTAACCGATAACAAAGCAAAAGTCAAAATACAATACAGTTTAATATACGGGGAATATATATATATATATACACGAAGAAATAATGTGTAACACTGACATCAACGAATTTTTATGATTCACTGATGATGTTAATATGTAGAAATTCGCGTCTAACTAAAATAAGCATCCACTGTTGATAAATCAGAAGCAACACGAATTTTGTATTAGTAAGAGCAGGATTCAGCTAGGCCCCATGAATATTCCGCTCTCTCTTTTCTTTTTTATTTTTCTTTTTTTTTTTTTGGTGGTGTACGACTATAGCCATACATGTTGTAAATTTTGTTTGTTTTAACTAAAATTGGTTGATCGTCAAAAAGTTATGCCGTTTACAAATTCGTTATATTATAATTTATTATTAACGTATAATCAATCAAATGGCTTGATAAATCCAGACTCTCCTCATCTTTATAACATATAATTATCAAATAAAATTTTAATTTTAAAACTTCATCAAAATAAATTGCAAATAAATGAATATGGTTATTTAATCACAACTTGCACACATTATTACAAAATACACAAAATTTTATACGTTAATTGGTCTCATTATTTTAAAAAAATGTTAAAAATGATATAAATTGATAAATAAATTGCGCTAAATTATGTAATTGAACGAATACGGTGTAATGATAGCTAAAATTCATCACATTTGATTTTGTACTCCATAATTATTTTTATATAATGAAAACGGAGTAATTACATTTGTATTCTTATTCAATAAGTCAATATAAATTTTTGGGTAATTCTATGGTGGACTGAAATTTTAAACCGGGCTTAAATCTGGATCATTCATTTAAAATTATGAAGGGATTTGGTTGATCATGATTCAAGCCCGATTTGAAATTTCAGTCCACCATAGAATTACCCTAAATTTTTTCCATACTTGTATTTTATAATTTAATAAGAAAAATTATATCCGTATATTTATGAAATATGATATAATAGAGATATTGAATGAACTAATTTCAATGGAACTTCGACAAACACTGGAAAGTTGACCTTCCAAAAGACCAAAAAATGAAAAAAAAAAATTATTTTGTTTTCTTCAGACTTCCATGTCCTTACTCTTTACTCTTTAGTCCCTCCCCTGGTCAATGCAAACCGAACCGCACTCTATTCTAAAAGCAAGTCCAACCTGATGACAGTTATTCCATTAAACATATATAATATATGTTGTCACACTGGAACTTGGTTTAATACTTTAATTCCCAAATTCAAAAGTTTAGAATAGCACATCACATATGTGGTAATGTGGAGCCCTCACTCCTGCCTTTTTTTTAAATAATAATCAATTTTAAATAATCCGGTCAACATTTACTTTATCGAAAGATGACGAATTAACAAATTTAAACGATTCTAGTATTGGATATTGACTTTGGAAATCCACGCAATGTGAAAGTTATCTACGGATTTAAGACCGTAGCCTTACAGTACTTATACGACGTTGCTTGCTTGGAAGGATATTCTATTAGATATGTTTGGTTAAATGAAAAATAGTCGCTATTCCTTTTTGTTTTTCCCCCCTTTATTCTTGTCATTTTTATAGAAACATTTTTTTGATCAATGAGTGGTTCATTAGCCTTCAAAAAAAAAAAAAAAAAGTCGATATTTATGAATTATTTTAAAACTCAAATTTATTCATCAAATGTAAAATAACTATTGAAATAGATTTCTCCAGCTATTTTTTCATTGACAAATAAATTTGATCTTCGAATTAGTCGTTGATCTGAATTAACGATTATTTCTCGTGAATCCAAATTTTACCTCCACGTAGGATCAGGTAATCACGATTCATGATCAGAGACGTTCGAAACACCACGTGCGATTCTCTCTTTTTACTCTTTCTTTAGTGCAGTTCGGTCTCTCTCTCTCTCTAAAAGAAATACTTTGTCCAATTTACACTTCGAAATACAAGTGTCTCGTTGCCTCTCTGTTTACCTTTGCCCATGATTCCATGAATATGAATTTTCCCAGGTATTTGAAATATAATTAACCAGAACAGTAACGGTAAAGGGACAACACTGTCCTTTTCTTTCTTTTTTCACCCCCTCTTTATATTTTTTTCATTCTTATATTAACGTAATAGTTAGCATAAACTGTTTCCCTTTTATTCGATTTAAGTTAGGAATTTATTTTTGATAATTGACAAAATATTATTCATCAAATGTTTCTTAATTTCCATAATAGAAAAATTATGAATATAGCTCCATCGTATTAGAAGTATAAGAAATCATAAAAACTTCAATACATTTTGTTTTTCATATGTACACAATAAGACAAAAAGTTGTTGAAATTTGACTAAAAAATATATAAATTCATTTAAAAATGCTCCCTAAATTAATTGTTTTCTATTTGTATATTTGATTTAAATCTGACCTCTACAATTGTTTGAAATTGCAACCAAATGTATAAAATAGTTATCAATTTTTTTCCCATTTAAATCTTATCTCTCCTCTTGATTTTTTTTTCATAAATACCCAATAGTTCCCTAGTATAGAAACTTTAATGTACAATATTATTAAAATAAACAATCTTTCAACATCTTAAACTCATAAATAAGCTTTTTTTTCTTTCTTGCTACAAGGTCTTTAATTTTCCTCATGCAGGCCGATCCCTCTCAATATCAATTCTTAAAAGTATATATAAGTGTCAAATAAGGTCCACAACATGTGCCTTTGAAGGAGAAGAAATAAGAAAAGGAGCTGATAATCAGTCCAAAGTTCAGCCACAATTTGAGGTTTTTGGGACTGAACTGGAGCTGATTCCAACAAATTGAGAATTTCATATATGGTTCTTCATTGAATTTGCCTAGTTTGTTACAATTAATAGTTTAAATTCACAAACCAGACAGCTGTCGTCTCGGCAGAGAGAGCACAAACAGAAGACGCGTATAGCGGAGAGGGGTGAGCTGGAATCCAGAGCGGCCGACACCTCATCATGGAACAAATGGAAATGACACATCAGCTGATGATGCTAGCTAACTACGCCACAGTGCCACACACATACGACCTTCATTTCACGGTTCTGAACTGGCCAAAAATCACTATATATTTTGAATCATTTATTAATAGTGTAACATCATTAGTTTCACGATAAAGGACTGATGAAACCTTTATGTTTTTTAATTTTTAGTTACTTATTTGGAGACGTAATATATCTATTGTTTCATAAAAAGATTCACCTCGATCAAGTAAATAATGTGTTCATTGTTCTTTTTCTTTTTATCATGTAATAGACCTCTCTTCCTTGAGAGGAATATAATTCTCTATTTCTCTGAAAACTAATAAATATTGACTTTCACTGATTTTTTTTTTATGATAAAAAACAAATTGAAGACCTTGCTATAGCTATGCTATTTTCATCATGTCGCAATTAAGTTGTTAATGGTACTAACTAAAAGTAAGCAAAACGTCAGCTATATGTATTTTTTTTTCAAAGCAGAAAATTCAAAAAGCTGACTATCACATCTCAAAAAAACTAAAGATTTCTGAGGTAGCAGTTTTCCCCAAAAGCACAGGAGTACTTTCATCTTTAATTTAACTTCTCAAAAAATCTAAGATCTTTGATCTGGTCATATACTTTTCTCCAATTTCCTTGCTTTTTGCCAAGGGACCCAATTAACTTTTTTATATACAAAGTACGCTAGTATGGCACGCTGTGCTCGTTTGGGTACGCTAATATTCAGGGGGCATGATGACGAAATGCATTTTGACTGATTTGTTTACAACAAATACATAGTTAAGGGACCATAAAGTTGCACTTTAGTTTCTATTTTTATTATAGACGTGTAGAGACCGTAATGCATAATTTCTATGTACCAAGACTCGCATGGAATCAAAGCAGAGAATTGTGTGAGAAGCCAAACTAGAAAAGCTGAGGCAACTCAAGTCGGCAGTACTCGTAGTGCTTTTATTTTGTTCTTTTTCTTTCTCCCTTTTTGGCACCAGGTTTCACACGTCGCATGGACTGGAAATTTGGAGACTAAAAAACAAAAGTCTTCACACGAACTCCAAAACCACCTCCTTTTTTCTCTCCAAGTAATCTGAAACTGATAAAGCTCTGAAATTTAAATTCTTTCCTTGGTTTAGTGGATTTGGTGCTTCCGATCGGTGCAGATGCATTTCCCCACTCCACAAGAAAAGCGCGCTTTACCTCTTTCAGCGCCCTTTTAGTATAATCTTTTAATATAATCTATCTACCCACTCCCTCTTTTCTCCTTTTTTATAGAGGTTCATCAGTACTAGAGAGGAATGTTTGTTTGACACGGCTGTGTACTATACTTAAGTCGAGTCATGCATGGAATTACTGAGAGAGCTTGATTTGATTGAAGAGGTTCTGATTTGAAAAGAGAGATTACACTGGTGAGGGATTCCCTTTTATCTCTATGGTTGAAGGCGACAAAGGTGCCTTAATTAAGAGTACATACTGCATGCATGGCCTTCATGGTAAGCGTCTATATATTTTTTCAATTTTTTGATTGATAGGTGACATGTTAACTAATGCATGCTGGCTAAATCTTATGTCAGAAATTACCGTTCGTAACTCAAAGAATAAATGGGTCATTACATAAGAACTGTATGCAGGGATGTTTCCACTTTCAATTGTAGTAAATGATTTTGATGTGCATAGATTTAGACAATGGAACTGAGCGTGCTTTATGGTCTGATATTTTCTACATTAGATGGGATGGAGAAGAAGAGAGCAAATTTTGGTGGTGCTCTGTTTTCTCATGACAGTCTCATGTGCGAGTTCTACAGAAGTCGTGCCTCACACAACAGGTAGCAATCACACTTTATTTGGAATTTGAATTATGCACCAAATTTTCTTTTAGTAGTGTTCTTAGCAACTGTACATGAATTGAATTCTGAATCGATTTCAGTGTTCAATTTTGGTTTTGTACAGTGAACCTATCGAGTAGGTGCTGCTGAATGTAATAGTATAAATGATTTACTAGTTATCAACGTTGTTTAACTATTTTTTTCTTAATTAAATTTGTTCCTAAATTCAGGATTGAACAGGATTTTGATTGACTCGAATTCAGACTCTAGCAGTACTGTTCTATCAGCGAGGACAGAGAGGATTGACCCGTTTGATCATTTTAAGAAATACAAAGGAGGATACAATATCACAAACAGCCATTACTGGACTGTAATCTCTCTCTTTCTCTCCACACACACACGCATGTGATTACAGAATTTCATCCAATAATCGGTGTGCCTGAACAAAATAGTTAATATGTAGAACAGCATTCTTTGCAATATTAAAAATTAAGGTCCACATAATTTTAGATAATTTTTTAGCACTATTTAACTAATCTTATAGCAAATACAAGTAAGAAAAAGTGAATCATGTACCCTTTTTTTAAAACATAATTTATTATTCATGTATAAAAAAACAATGAACTTGCTACAGGGAAAAAAAATAATTTCTTAACGGAAAGTGTGAAGTAGGCCCTTCTCAATTATGCTACCGGCCTAATTTGTTTTTTCCTAGTTGTCACTAGAGAAAATCTCAGAATAATTTTTTTTTAATCTAGCTTGTCTCAACAAGGATATCTCACTTTACAGAAATGAGTGCTTTTGAGACAGTTAAGCCCTGTGGCTTCTCTTTTTTCTTAATGGAGCTGTCGTCTTACCTACCCCACTAAAGAAAAAAGAATAGATAAAGAAATCTTAGTCAGAGGATTGACTTTTATTTTTTGATTTTTTTGTTTTTTGTCCAGTCAACTATATTTACGGGGAAATACGGATACATTCTTTCAGCATTATGGCCTATTGGAGGCATCATTCTTGCTATCTCAAGCATTTTCTTCAAAAAAAAGAAAAGAACAGATAGCAGAACAGAATCTCGCTTTGAAAAAGCCCGATTTTGGTTTATTTTCATGGGCATTTTGTTTCTACTTTTGACCATGTGAGTTACGTCATCTCTGCTACTCTGAATCAGGAGTTCATATTTACTGGTACACGGGGTTTAGCGCTATTTACATTTCTTTTTACAACTATGAAATCTGACAGATGGTCAGGTACATGACAACAAATGTCTGACCAAATCAAAATATGCTAAATTTTTGACATTTCTTTTTTGTAGAATTGCATCTGCAGTTGCGATCACAGGCAGTTTAAGATTTCACTCAAAAGCACAATCAATTAAAAGAATAATTTCTCGAACAGCAATAGAGGCTTCTGGCACTTTATACAATGTGACGAAGGCCGTTGAATCCATGCAAAATCTAACAAGCGTCTATGATGGTCTTGCAAATTCAAACAATCTCAATTCAACTGTACAAAGTCTCAGTGAAGAGGCAACAAATATACAGATGAAGGCCGAAGATAGCATGCGCCTTGTTAATAGAGGCATCAATATTTTGTACGAAACAACTAAGCTTGTCTAGTATTTTAGCTTTTTTTTTCATTAGTTTTACACTATTTTTTTCAATTAAATATTTTAAATTTATACTTTTATTATCACACTCTGAAATTAAAAAAAAATGATAAACTTGCACAACTATACCAACACCTAATGCCAAGGCAATGATAGTCCATTAGTATCAGATTTTACCATTATTGGATATCTACCATATTGGTTATGCTTACACCAGAATTTCTGTGTCTCAGTTTTATAGAGGACCTCTTCCATTTTATCTGTATTTAGATTTGCTTTCCTTTTGAGTTTATTCACATGCATGTTCTCTTATTTCAGTAGTTCTTAAATTCTGTTTTCTGATATTTTATTCTTCATTTGTTCATTTCTCATTTCAAGGATTTTCTCTATTGTCTAATTAGGGTGATACAATGTTTCAGGGAACTTGTAACAATTGTGTTTGTATTGACGAACCTACTTGCAGTTCTCATTTTTCTTGGTAAGTCCAAAGACAGGACCAATATCTAGAAATCATACTGATCCAGATATTATGCAGACTATTAACTTCTGTACTTCCAATGCAGTGGCAAGACCTCTGAAACTGAAGATGGTGCTTTCCATGTAAGTTAAAAGTTCACCTATGAACTTTCCCAAAAGCACCCCTGAAACAAAACCTTCTAATTTCCAATATTCCTATAAAAGGAATCTTTTTGAATTAAATATCTATCTAATCAAAAGCCACCATTACAGGATTATATTTGTCTGCTGGATATTCACATCTCTCTTTTGGATATACTTCGGCCTTTATTTCTTCCTTGCCCAGTAAGTAACATCTGTTCTTGTAAAGCAAAAATTGGTCAGTTCCATTTTGGTACTCAACCAGATTACAGATTAGTAATTCACTGTAATAATTGGGAAACCAAATTGTCGATCAGGTTTTCAGGTGATACATGTCTTGCGCTTGATGAATACCAGCTAAACCCGCAGAACAGCAGCTTAGGATCCATCTTACCATGCTCTGATTCAGCCAATACAATGCTGGAAGATGTCGGAACAGGAATTCATAACTTGATTGATCAGGTGAGCAAAACTAGAGTTATCAAGTAATATTATTCATTCATTCATTTATATATTAACTTTATTTTCATGATATACACATATGAACCTGATCATCAGTCCTTTCAATCTGAATTTTGTCCCCGTTTGGGATTTGAGCCTGCAACTGCATTAATGTTTATTAAATCCCTGGCCCACCATTGGGCTTGTGTTTTGAGCTTCCGGTGTTGGTAAATTGAGCATTAATTGTGAAAGATAAGATCAACATACTACCTTGAAATCAAAATAATGATATATGTCCTGTTTACATAGGTAAATGCAGAGATTTCTACTGTAAGATCAACAGATATGCCAGCTTTGGAATATGTCTGCAACCCTTTTTCAGGACCACCAGAATATATGTATCAGCCTGATAATTGTTCATCGAGTACTATCAAGATTGGAGATATCCCTCAGGTACTGATGCTCACTTCTCTGGAATATCTAGATTTCAAATTTTTGGGATGTTCTGAGTGTATTGAGTTCCATTTGAAAATGTGACATGACCAATTTGATAAATGTGATGCACATTTTGAGTAGTAATCTGACAATAAATAATGATTTTTGAAGGCATTAAGGAGATATGCTTGCTTAGAGACTGATGAAATGGACTGTACACAAGCAAAATATGTTATATCTGCTAGTGACTATGGTAAAATCCAAGTATACACAACATCGATCCAAAATATACTAGATGTTTTTCCTGGTATGGAGAGGCTGGTCAACTGCCAAGTGGTGAAAGATGCTTTCACAGAAATTCTCCTCAACGAATGTGAACCACTCAATAAGAATGCACACATGACATGGGCAGCAATGGCAGTTTTGTCTACCTTCCTGATGTTATTTATCATAGCTTGGATTTTAGAATCTCTACATGAAAGAAGGTTTCATACCCTTAATGGATCGGTAAAGCTACAGTTGTCTTCTAACAATATGCCAGAGGACAAGGTACAACCATAAATGATACCGTATCATAGGAAATTAGAGAATATAAAATGAGAGGAAGATTTTGTCAGAGATTTTTTATTCTTGTACATAAATAGAAAAGAAATATAAAAAGATACTAGAAATGGGGTTGTGACTGGATCCGAAGGAAAATGTCCACCCTTTTTTCCTTTTTATCCCCTTTTTTGCCATTCATAGAATAAATTTACTTTGTTCTTAAATTGTACCCTTCAATAATTTATAGAAGAAAGAAATCAATTTGCATCCTTAAGTTTTCATATGTCCCTGCAAATCTGGTTGTCCCTATGTTTTATATATACAAATATACAAATATATTGCTACATAAAAACCTCTGTTATGAAGAAAGTTGTGAATTAAACAAACTTGAGCAACTCAGGCCTTGGTCCTTGGTCTAGCTATGACCCTGACATGCTACTCTTGCGGTGGCAATGTGCTGGTGTGGCATTCAGGGGGCGAAATTAAATCAACACAATAATTTATGAAGAAAATCTTTCGAAAAGCCAATAGAAGACCAGTAATGAAAACAAAACGGCAAACCTTGAAAAATCCGAGAAAGAGGATGGTATAATTTAGCAATGATATTTTGACAAAAATGAACAACCCGGGCCTGATATTCTGCACAAAGGCTCATGTAGTTAAGGAAACAAGGCCGATCAGATTATCGGATTGGGCATCATCGGCAATTAATTTGTTAGCATTTTTTCTTGCCAAGGAATTACTAAGGAAAATTAATGCGTACAAGCGGATTTCAGACTATCGATAGTCCAAATAAAAATCCATAAAGAAACATTTTTAGATATTCTGCAATTCTGTAATTTAGGAATAATTTAACGTCTTGTTGTCTGTACAGACTTTAAATTAATTTTAATGATTTTGTGATGTGCAGAATAAATTATGGGAAATTAATTTATAGACAAACTTTAAAATTCTTTTGGTGTGACGTGGATATTGTAAAACAGACTGAAAGACGTTATAGCGAAAGAAACCAAAGCCTGAGACATCCATCGTTTGAGGCTGTAAAATTATTGCTATTCTAGACAGAAAAATATTTAAAAAAATTGAGTCGAATTTCCAAAACAAAAATACAAATTTATGGGGAGGGGGGAGATAATATGTGAACAATAAGTAGCCTTCTGATCTCCTTTCTTTCTCCCTTTTTTATTTATTTATTTTTTTGTGCCTTGATACTCTTGACATTAGCCCTCACTTAAAACTACAACACTAGCTACCTAACAGTAAAAAAACATCAATCAGGCTACCATATCTTTATGTAACATCGTCTGAAAGAATTTTACAGTACATGACATATGTCTGAAATTAAGCTAACATATTACATATATTGCGGAAGCCGCCTTGTAAAATAATATTCCCTTGTATCTGATACATATCCGACATGTAGCATCTTCAATGCAGATGCTCACAGTGCCATCGTGATAATACCTGTATAAATTACCAAAGTTGGCGTCATATGAACTATTTTTAAGCCCAAAAATAATATTCAACGGAATGTATATATGTAACCTGGGCATGCGCATCAATCTGTAAAATGACCATGGCACAGTTCATCCTTTAGTTAAATCCCAGTATAAATGAATTAACCACACTAAAGTGTAAAAAATAAATAAATAAATAAATAAATTGATGGCTCCCACCGACTAACCTTCAAAAATAAATAAATAAAATTGACATAGCCATCTCTTCACGCATTGACATGATGAAATTAATTTACTCAAAGTCCCCTTTAGAAGAAAAATGTACAACTACTTAAATTACCTCACAAAGAACTGCAGTAGCTCGTCAGCCATTCTCCCCATTTCCTCCATCTTTTCTCGCCATCTTCATGAAGCGGTAGTCGTCCTGGCAAGTGCTCCTTTCTGCTAGAATCATTTCTCGATCCAACTCTGACATCATCTCCAGCTGTGCCTTATCACCTCCATCTTTATAAAGGTCAGATCCAACTGACGATTCGCTATCAGAGTTGGCTCCACTTATCTCCTCATTAGAGTATTCCATGCTCTTGCCCCCTATTTCCAGCTCGTGCCGCTTTTTCAAAGGCATTTGTGACCCTAAGGGAATTTTCCTTTGGCTGTATCTCTGTTTATCAGGTTTTGGGTCAAAGTCAACAATAACAAAACCTAGATGAGAAACTGATAGTAACAATCAACAAGCAATAAATTTGGAATGTTTATGATTAGTATTCTATGAATAGTAGTAACATAAAGGGAGCTGAGCCGCCCACGGATTTGAAAAGATGCCGAGGGTCAAGATATAAAGGGAGCTCGGCTCTCTAGTTCATTAAAATAGGCAATGTGGGACTATTGTCTATACAGTTTCTGGATTAAATCCGGAGTATCGCATGATGATTGCTACTTTTACATTACAGCCCTCAAGGATTTAGAAATTTAACATATTAACCTCCGCAATTCGAACATCATTCAATACTGTATCCACATTTTGCATAATAAAATTATCAGATATAAATTGTTTCAGTTTTTTTTTCTCATTTTCAAAAAAGAATTTTATATTGGTATTTATGCATGAAACACTTATATTGTTTTTAGTTGTGCTTTTTAGTAAACATATAGGTGTCCTCTGTGAAGTACGACATGTCATTACTGTTACCAAAATAGGTGTTCTCAGAAAACACCAAGGTTAATTTTACCTGAAGTTAAAGAGTAGTCCCATGTTTAAGGGAAAAATGAAAATAGCATTCGAATTTGTTTTGCCGACTCATATTTGTACTCACTACGCAAATTGTATCAAAGGTCTTCTTATGGAAATATAGATGAGGGCGGAGGGCCGCTAGTGGCCCATAATATTCGTATGGAAAGAAAAACCTAATGTAAGATTGTTCGTAGAAAATTTACAGAATGCTCCATGAAAATAATCATTTTTTACTTAATCTATGCAAGACTGAACATATAATTTTTATTTGTTAGCTTTTATCCAGAATCAATTTGAACATGTGTTGTTATTATATGGAAACATTTATTTAATTGACCATGTATGTAAGCAGGAAATTGCCAAGCATCGGCCATTTCTAAGGAATTCAAGGAATTTGTATAAGAGATAAAATGATATTATCTGAATTGAATTGAGCACCCTCAGTACATCTTTATCAGGCACAACAAGAGTAGTCTGAGAATCAATCATCATTAACCAAGTTTATACCAACTCCTGTCATAAACCCAAATATAGTCGTAATGGATTATACGCATGATTGAAATAAAGCATGCTCTTATTTACATTAAAACAGTTTATTCTGTGCATGATTGAAATAAAGCATTTTAGTATTGCAAACACAGAAGTAGAGGGGGAAACAAAAAATTTTCAAGAAAGAATTTATTACTCAATATGAAAACGTAATATCTTGATAATTCCTTGATTTAAAACATCGAGGGGTTATAAAAATGGTCAGCCAATTTTCAAATCAAATTCTCTACTGTTAAGGAGACCACAAAAATATAAAGTATGCCAGAATGCAGCAACTACCTGCCTCGTTTTCTCCTTGTAAGTGAAAAATGCAGTACATGTTTTACTTTTCTTGTTTCATAATTCATAAATTTATTAGAACGGTAAACTGGTAGAATAATAATTCCAGCTTGGCGGCCTACAGTTTAGTGTCCTGTGGACTGCGTTTATTCAATAGTTATAAACAACCTTTTTAATTTTACTCTCTTTGAAACAATCGTTTTTATTTCAAAAGTAAAAATTGTTAATCCTCAAAAAACACAGAAATTCTTCAGAACTAATAGTTGAGAGTCCGTTCAATTGTACAGGAAAGAGATAAGCAAATTTACTTTCTGCAAAAGAAAACAAAAACAACATTAAGGAAAAACAGCTTTCTGCCCTTGACAGCCACTGTCAAGACTATCTAAAAAAAAAGGAAAACAGTTTTCTAATCCTGCTTATGCCGGCTCCTTTTCCTTCTCCCCATTTGGGACAGAGCCTTCACCCTGGGAGGTAAATCCGAAGAAAGCATCAATTTGGTCTGCGATATGTTTGGGATCTCCAGGTGTGTATGGGACAAGAGACTCCAGATCCATGGACTCGATGGTCTGGGCTAGCAAGTGGGGCCCACGTGCAAAGAATAGGTGCTTTCTGTTGGCCAGCTCCTCTGCCAGCTCAGCTTGATGGTTGTCCATCAGATCTTCGTTCACAACCACAACAAGGGGCTTACCCAATCGCAACGTCTCAAATATGCTCCCAGATCCTATGATCAAGTGATCAACAAGCAAGAGCACCTCAATGTGTATTAAATCAAATTTCATACATGGGTTATGTCATTTGATTCGTTCTATACAAAAAAAATTTGGCGCCTTGAAGCTGAGCCAACAGGAATTGGACAGCTTTTAGTTGTAAACAGGAATCCGTGTATAAGGGAGGAATTTAAATGGCCAGGCACAAAAACGAAAGGGCAGGAGTATCAGCTTACCAGCATGGCTTATAACAAGAGAAGCGGCTGTGAGATGATCAGCAATGGTTGGCGAAAATGTGAAATAATCAACCTCTAGGCCCCCCACTTCTCCAGCTACCTGAATTGAATATCCCCATTTACAAGTGCAGTCACGAAAATCTATAAAATCATTTTACTGTCTCGTAAATCAGGTTTGATGCATTGCAGTTTAAGGTGATCTCAACATCATAATTTGTGGAATTACAAATTAAATCAACAAAATGAACTAATGTGGACCCCTTGGTAACATGCTTACTTGCTTGATTGACGAAATTTAATTAAGGTATAAGAAACAAGCACGACTTTTAGTTGAAGTTAAAATTGATTATTCTGTACCTTAACAAACTGGTAAGAATTCAATGAAGTCGGGACAGTAATCAACCAATTAGTAACTGGCTCGAGTTATGGTAGATTTGGAGTAAGGAACCAGACGACGCACACAGATACATTGGACAAATAGGAACTCAATCAAAGGTTAAGGATCAGCTATAGAGAGAGAGAAGAGACCTTGGAGGGGATGTAGGTGCCACGACCGATCTGGATTTGGAGATGAGAGAAGCCTCGGCGAAAGAGGGCTGCTTTGACGGGCTCCGAATCCACAGCGGCCACCAGCTTGTCGAAGCAGGTCGTCCCCACCGTCACAAACACTCCCTTTCTCTCTCCCATACCTCAACGAAGGAACCGATCGATCTTCTCGGGAGGTTTTGGCGGGAAAGAGAGATTTTGGCGAATCTCAGCGAGTCGAAAGAAACAAGGCGAGAGAGAGAGACTGGAAGGGAAAGGGCTTGATCGGTATTCGGGAGGGTTGATGCTCTCGGGAGGCGTGGTCAATTAATTAGGGAATTAATTTGCAACTCTAAAATTGATATAAACATTATAGTTTTGACTAAAACATTATGGTCAATTAAACAATATTTTTTTGGACTAAAATATCACTAATAAATTGAGAGTATCATCATTTTTGTAATATTTTCAATTTATTGAGGGTATTTTGGTTTAAAAAAATTGTTGAATCAACTTTGGAGTGTGCAAATCATCAATTAATTAAATCTTAAATATAAAATATATTATATATTTAGTTTTAAATATAATAAATAATAATAATAATAATAATAATAATAATAATAATAATAATAATAAATATAAATAAATTCTGATGTGGCAAAAAATAGGTTGAGGCTTTTTTGCCATGTCATTTTTTATTTTAATCGCAAAATACCTCCGTCTCCCATGCAACTGGATCCTCAGCAGTCGTAAATGACGAATCCAAACCGTTGATCTTGTTGAATTTTATGGGCGATGTGTTTTTATATAAGTTTTATAAAATTTGGGATCGATTTGATACTTGATTAAGTGCTTTACTTATGAACGTATTAGAATTAATCAAACCAGGTTCGTTCATTTATTGATCATTTGATCAAATATCAAATCAACTCCAAATTTTATCAAACCATCTCCTATGTATTCGCTCTGATTGTTTCTCTCCTCGTGATTCGTGTCACGTACGTGCTTTACTGGACTGGACGGCCCTTCAAACGCGCCCCTACCAGCCTTCGCACCATGATCATCCTTGGTTCAGGTTGATTTATATTATAGATTCATTTGCTTATCTTTCTTTTATCTGAAAACCCGGTGCCTTTTCCAATTTCATTCCCAAATCATAACTGAATTGATACAAAATTGTCGGTGCCAGCATCAATCTGATATATTGAAGAAATGAATTTCATTAATATAATCAGATAGGTTTGATATAGGTTGTTTGAAATCAAACATTGAATTGCTTTATATTCTTGTCCTCCAGCTCCATACCACCATGTGCTGGTATCATATTCTTTCTTAATTTTTATTTCAAGTGATGGCAGTCAATTAAACTTTCAATGCTTTTAACATTGATTTATATTTTATCGAGGTGATTGTTTGTTGGATTCAATAGGAGGGCACACAGCAGAGATGCTTAGCATTGTAAACGCCTCCCAAAAGGACAAATATGCTAGCAGGTCATATGTTGCTGCATTAACTGATGACATTAGTCTTCAAAAAGCTCAAGTTTATGAAGAATCTTTGCTAAATTCTGAGGTCAGCTCTATTCAACACTTTAATTGTAACTTAATTCAGATAATAATGACTCAATAATCTATTACAGGACGCTGTCCAGTGTAGAATTTATGAACCAAATCAGTTATTATTTTTTTACCCTTTTTTTTCCAAGTTTCTGTTGATTTCTCTATTAATGCAGCCAAGGTTATAGATTTGTATTGCATAGGTATTCTGATCACTGTCTCTAAGAAAAAAAATCATAAATATTGTATGTTGCTTGGTGAGTTTATATTTCACAGTTTAATTTTGTGTCAGAACAATGTAGAAAAAAGAGAAGGTGCACAATTTATGCAAATATATCGTAGCCGAGAGGTTGGCCAGTCTTATATAACTTCTATTGGCACAACTATAGTAGCTATTGTACATGCTATGTGGATTGTCCTAAAACTGAGACCTCAAGTGGTACTGCTAATTCCTTTCAAAATGAATTGATTTATATATCAAGGTCTTTAAAAGTTTATAATTTTCTAGATTTAATTTGTTACTTTTTACTAGATTTTGTGCAATAGCCCTGGAACCTGCATTCCATTATGCACCTGTGCATATTTATTGAAGGTTATTCTCTACTTATGTGTTATTTCTGCTGAGCATTTATATTTACTGTGTCAGTTTAGGTTTGCACATCAAATTGCTGCCTGGTATTTGCCTTGATAATTTTGTTAAAATCCATCTCTCTTTCACATAATATCTAAATGTGTTATCTGACATGAGTTATATGCTCTTTGATGCAGCTACTAGGATGGAGATGGTGCACTATAGTATACACTGAAAGCATAGCCAGAGTGAAAAAATTGTCATTAAGTGGCCTTTTGCTATACAAATTGCGATTAGCTGACCAATTTTTTGTGCAGTGGCCGCTTTTGCAACACAAGTACCCAAGGTCACAAGATGTAGGTCCTGTTATGTAGTTCGTTAGGGTGTCCACTTTTTCTTCCTGCTAATGAACCAAACCAATCAAGCTGATTAAGGAAATTTTTTTTCTTTTAGCTGATTAGACTAGTCGTTTGAATCTTAGAAGTCAGAATTTGAAGTTGTAATATCTATAATGGTTACACCATCATAAAATGTGAATTTCAAAGTTGTTTTCAGTAAATTAATCGATATAAACATTATAGTTTTTCCCCTTTTTGTTCTCTAAAATTCCAGAACTATTATCAGTAGTAGATATGTTTATAATTTGACTTGACCGCAACTAATATGCCAGCTCATCATGTTAGTAAGAAATCCTCAACTGTCTACATACTTATTAGAAATCAAAACTCCCATAGAAAGAAATGCAAGCAAGAATTAGTGCAGTAGTAGCCTTAGCCATTTAAAAAAAAAAAAAAAAAAAAAAAAAAAAACTACAGTTTCGACAAACACAAAAGCCCGTTTGCTCGTGTTCATCGGATAACATGCTTCATATGATCTTACTTCAATATCTATTGTGTTCTGTTACCATGCCCGAACGCACTTTTAGTTTGTATTTTACTTGTACATAAATATAAAAGAAAATATAAGAAGAAGCTACAAATGGGGTTGAGACTGGATCTGAAGGAAAATGTCCAACCTTTCCTCCTCTTTCTCCTTTTCTTGTTGTTCATTGAATAAATCCATTATGTTCTTAAGTTGTACTAATTCAATAATTTACAATTTAGAGAAGAAAGAAATCAATTTCAATTCTTAAATTTTTGTGATTTTACCTGATGACATAGTGCCCATATGGACATTTAATTTTTTTGAGAGTAGGTGAAAACCACACCTACAAATTTTATTAAGGAAACAAAACAAAAAAGTATTTACAAAAATTTGAAAACGGAAAATAAAATACAGCATAACGACCTTTAATTGAACGAAGGGCGAAATTAAATCAAATAAAATAGTTTTAGGAACAATTTTTTTTTTCTGTAAGAGCCAATATATAGAAGACTAGTAAAAACAAACCAACAAACCTTGAAAAGAAATAAATCTTTGGCTGGGAATGAGAGAGAGGATCAGAAAAAGAGGTATATTTCTTTTTTTAAGAAATGCAAAAAAAAAATATATATATATATTAAGGGTTGATCTCGAGACGAGGAATGGAAACGAGCATAAACAACTGAGCTTGGATCCAGGATCCTATAGGAGTTTGGACGAGGTTTTATGGGCCCATGTATTTATTGAAGCAACGTTTTGGTCCGATTAAATACCCAGTTAGGCCCAATTTCTTAATCATCAGATTGTAACCTGACGGGCTTGATCGGCCTACTATTTATTCCCTGGGCCGTTACATGAGATCATATATGATCAGACGGTTATCGTTAGGAGAGCAGGATCCGCTCTGCGTCTCTGCTCCGTCGCACGAGCGCCTCAGCAGAGAATTCGGATTCCCTCAGCCGTACGCCCGTACCCTTGGAAGTGGGCCCTACACGGCTCCCAAACAAAATCTCTCTCATTCTCCTCTCGCACCACAGTAAACTAAAAACCCTAGGCACAACTGAGAGGCTTAACTTGTCGCACCTTCACACCAGGTAATTCATCTCTCCATCCATCTTACTTCCTCGATCAATTGAACTAAGAACCGCCACAAATTAACCCCAATTTTGCATTCGTGCGACTGGTGAAATGTGACAGGTCCCGTCGGTTTGGCAATTGATAGGATGTTGTAATTGGAATTGGTTTTAAGCTAATACGAAATGATCTAATTTGCGTTTGTACTGTGATGGTTGTGATAGGATCAATCAAAAAATAATAAGAATATCAAATATGTGAAAGGATAGAGCAATATATTCATTGATCGTAGGGCTGTTCACGAGCCGAGCCACGAGCGAGTTAGGCTTATCTCGAACTCGTCTCGGCAAGATAGCGAGACGAGCTGGCTTGTCTGTCTCGACACAGGGTCACAAGCTAAACTGTATGGTTTGACCTCGTCTTGTTACAGGACGAGCTGGCTCAATCCAAGTCGAGTTGGCTCGTACAAAACTAAGCTGGTCCTATTTCGGCGTTGGAGCGGCATGGCCACGCGCCGCTGGAAAGAAGAAGAGAGCGAGAGGGGTACTAGGTCTGGGCAAGGAATGAATTAATGATCTTGTTAGATATTTACAAATAACTGAGATGGCAAGAGTGGATAAGGATGGTAAGCTTCGTAAGGCCAGTAAAGTTTGGGAATTGGGATATAGGGTTTCTATTGGAAAGGCCAGAACAGCGCTGAAAATGAAGAGAGAGAGATGGGGAGAAAGGAACGTGAGTGCGTGACCTAAAGTCAATAAGGCTCTGCTCCAGAAGAGTTTAATCGGAGGTAAGGAAAGGGAGAGGAACTGCGATACCCTGCTCCCAACGTCGCTGCTGGTTGAATCGACGGAAACCTGAGGAAGCGACGATCTCTCAACAGTCCCTCAACAGGCGATTTTTGGAGAAGACCGATTACTCCCGATTTTGGGGTGTAACGAGAAGACACCAACAAATTTAACATTTTACCAAAACTGTCCTTCGCTTTTGTTTCTCTGATGGTGGACTCCCGCAATTCATCTCTCTCACCACAAAAGACATTATCGTCCAAAAAAAATATCACAATTGTTACCTTCGATGTATGGATTTAGAGCTCTGGAGCAGCTTAACTCCATTTCCGTTGAACTTCCTTACCTTAGCTTAGCTTCCACTGCCTTTCCGTTCCTTACCTTAACTCCGAATTCTCTCTTCTGGAGCAGACCCTAAAGGACAGTTTTGATTTATTCCCATTTTAATCGAACGGACTACACTAACTCTTTAATGTATCGAGTCAGCAACGAGCGAGCCAGACCAATCTCGAACTCATTATTATAGCTCGCGAGCTAACCATCTCATCTCGTTAATAGCTCGAGCTGTTACCGAGATATTCGCGAGTCGAACTCGAGCGAGCTAGGAGCTACGGGCTTTTCTTGCACCCCTAATTGATTGATCACCAGCCACCTCTCCTTACCTTTATGTATGGTCACAGCATGCCAATTTCACAAGTATGATGATTAGTGTCGTGTCCCAACTTAACTGTTTTGTATTAAACAAGAAAAATAATAATAAATAGAAGAAAATAACATAATTTAAGAAACAGGAAAAAAAATTGAGAAAAAAGAAAAGTAATGGCGGCTGCCAATTTGATTGATAATTGTCTGATTTTCTTCTCCGTACATCACTACTTTTATATTATTTTCAATACAGGTTGTCAAAATAAAGACATTGCATATATGGTAATAGAAAACCCTAATACATCTCTAATTAATAGAAATTGGAAAAGGCCCAACCAGGAAGCCCAATGCGCAGCCTTCTTCTTTATTATTCAATTTTGTTACATCTTTAATCAGGTCATGACAATCAGTTACAGTTGCAATTTTAAATAGAGAAAGAGAACACTATAGAGATAAAATCAAAACTTCCTTTAGTTTATTTCATTCCTTCTTTAAAATGTGCATGATCTGAGGTGTTCGTCTTTTATACTTGAAATGTGCCAAAATTTACTCATATAAAATCTTGCAACAAGCATGCTAAATTGGGCCGAAATCGGAGTCAAGAGATACCTGTTCCTTCCCTAAGTAAGATAGAGTAGTGCTTACATGGTCGATAGCAGTAGAAATGTTCAGAACATAATCAATATGAACAATTGAAATATTTCAGATCAAACGGTCGATAGCAGTAGAAATGTTTAGGACAATCAATATGAACAATTGAAATATTTCATCTTTGATCTGACTGGATAAAAACACTGGTTATCTTATTTCTCTTATATTGTGTTCCTTTTCTTTTGGGAAAATTAGTGGGATGCGATGGCAACCAATGGAGCACTGGATGGACTGGAGGCGCTGGCACTGGAGATGATTGTGTACAAAATAGGTCCAAAAAATGCTGCTGCTCTTGCATGTGCCAGCACAAAGCTGCGATCTGCCGCATCGGATGACACAGTGTGGAGCCGCTTCTGCGCTGATGGCTTTGACCTGTCAGAGCCCATTGATCCTGATGGAAATAGTCTTCCGTCATTCAAGGTCCTTTCTGTCTGTATTTTTCTTTGGTTTTTATCTTCCTAAAATTTGTAAATTTTATGTGCATGGCTCCTCTTGCTGAAGAAAATGCTGGCATTGCTGCTTTTTTGGAAACATTATTACCAAAAGTTGTTCCTCATTTTATGACCAAATCAGCTCTCATGAAGTATATGGTTCAGCTTCTATGCACGAACTCTCCATGCCTAAATTTTTATATTTTACTTTTTATTTTTCTTTCTGCAGGAGGCCTATAAAGCATGGGTCGAATCTTTCAAAATGTACCCGCTTGGGCTAGTAAAAAGAGCTAAAAGGTTCTGGACTTCATTGCGAAACTGGTTGGCTGAAAAGTTCCCAGAAGCACTCAACACTTTAAACAGGGGAGCTTCTGAGAACCAAATAAAACTTTTTGAGAGAACCCAAGGTATCAACTTACCGCTTCCCACAAGGGTTCTGTACCGATTCTGCAATGGCCAGCTTACGTTGAACCTTTCTAAAATAAAAGAGTTCAGTAACTACGGGATCATAGGAGGATATGAATTTTACAGCCATTACGTAAATGTTCACTTGTTACCACTTGATAAGGCTGTAGTTATAACCAAGCACCTTTCTGAGGATTTGGATATAGCAAGAATGAATCTTGTCCCACTTGCAACTTCTCTCAATTTGCGGAAGATGTTTTTCCTGGATTGCGATAGAGGCCAGCTTTTTGTAGGAACTCAAAACCTCACTTATGAGGAGTTGATGCCATGTGTCCCTGAGTCATTGGTCAAGCTTGGTGATAGTGCTGATGTGCTGCAAGACGGGCTCATGGTTTGGTTAGAGGAGCATCTAAGAAGGTTGCAAAGCGGAGCAATTGGAACTAGAATTTTGAGGAAGTACAATAGTATAAGCTTATTTCCTGAAGCCCCTCCTTTGTGTTCAACAGCTGTTACAAATGGCGTGAAGGTACGTGCTTTTATTAATTGACCCGATGTTTATTTTGGTTTAATTGTCTGATACACTGAAAATTATAGGTCTAAAAAGGGTAGTGTATTGGTGAGGATATTGGTAAGTTATAGGTGTTTATACTATTTATGGGTCAAATTTCTGGTAAATAGTAATTAGTAGTAAAATCAGGTTGTTATTTTTTTGGGTGTGTTTGGGTCTGCCCACGAACAGGGACGAATAGGGACAAGGACAGGGGACAAGGGGACAAGCTTGTTCCCTGTTCGCTGTTCTTGTTCGAGGAAAAGGTTGGAATTGGGAACTAGGGCCTTGTTCCCTGTTCGTAACTTTTGGTATTGTGTTTGGTTCACTCGAACAGTGCTAGTTCATGAACTAGCTGTTCCAAATGCGTTCCAAACATACCTTTATGTTTTGGTGTTTTGGTGTTTTGGAATGAATTTTGCCTAGTTCATCTATATGATACAGTTTTCCTCAAACAAATTGAAATAAATTCATTATTAACAAAAATTAATATTACAAAACATAATATTTGCTAATACAAAAAACAGTCTAATTATATTTGCCTTTATTCATTCAATATAATTGGCCTTTTCCCTTAGGATGATAATTATTGTTTACCACACTATGGATATAATAAACCAAATGGATTCCTGCATTGCATGTCATAATTTGGCCATAGTGCTTGCGGAGTATCAGGTAAAGTTAGCACCTCCTTTTAAGAAAAGTGTCATTATTTAATATTTGTTTGGGTGATTTGGTACATTGAGCAGGTACGGGCTTCTGCTGTGCTAGTACCAGAAGGCTCAAATCCTGGTGGGTTAGATCCTGTCATGGACAAGTACTTGTTTGCATACTCAATCCGCATTTCTCTCCTTCCACAAGGTTGTATGCTAGATGGTGCATACTATTCTACCTGTCAGTTGCGGTCCCGTCGTTGGGTTATCAGATTGAGAGAAAACATAGTGGATGATGTGGCAGGCGAAGCTGTCATTGGACAAGTAATCCTCTTTTTTTTCCTGCTTTCATTGTTTGGATATCTTATTCTACTTGATACTTATCATGGAAGTAAGAAATTCCTTTATTTTCTTTTATATTTATTTATATTTTCCTTTTCAGTATCCACTGCTGCTTTCTGGTATGGATGAATTTGTCTATGAAAGTTGTACAACAATGTCAGCAGTCCCTGGATCCATTGAGGGCTCTTTCACCTTTGTTCCTGGCAGGTACTCTCCGGGGCATGTTGGATCTATCAACAATTTAACAAGTGTTTGTTCTTTAAGATAAATTATGTGACTCATTGCTTCAATTATGGTTCATATGTTGTTTTTTTGATTTGTTAATACTTCAGGATAAGCAAGCCAGAAGGAAGGGAATTTGAAGTTAGAGTGGCTCTCTTCGCGCTTGAGGAACCACACTATATCTTCTGATGGTCATCTCATAGTATATGTATTATAAGCAAAATTGATGTACTCGCATCGTATGTGTTGGGCTTCTTAGACAAAAACTATTAGTTATGTAGCTATGCTTGTGAAATTTGGTTCTGTATGTGTGCTTGTAAGATGTGTTGGTATTTTAGAACTCTTATCTTCGAGTCATATATGAGAGGACAAAAAAAATAATAAAAAAAATGAAATATGGGCATTGAAGTTCATGTATTATCCACGAGCCATATATATGAGAGGACGAAATTAACGTAATCTCAACATGACCTTAGTCGCTTGGTCGACTGTTCGGCCTAGTTTATGTCCTTCTACTTGGCTTTTCTTCGTCTTTTCTTTATTTTCTGAAACTTATAGTCCCTGTGTCACCAGAACGTAATACACAACTAATTGACCAACAAAAATGGATCACCCACAACTCATTAGACATTTTTATTTTTTTTTACCGGCAAACAAGTTAGCATGTCAGGCTAGGCAGTAACTATGGCCAAGTGGTGTATTGAATTTGAATGACCTGAAAATTATGTGTTCCCTTTGAATCATAACATTAGGAGTAAAATGGATCAAATAATGATATATATTGAGCTTTAATGGCGCAACAGATAGTATCAAGCCTTCAATAATAATGGGTTCCTAAGTACCAAAATTACTTGGTACAAAGGGAGACCACGATTGCCTGGGGAACACAGCGTGTGTCACATATGCACTTACGTTGGTGGCACCATGTACAGCCAATATTTTCTACAGCAAGAGCCGAATAAATGGTTAAATTGTCGGATGTTATATGTTTATTACAAATGTACAAGTACAATATTCAGTACTGCCTAATATATTGGAAATTGATCATGGTGAAATGGTGAAATGTTCAAAGATTCATGCATTCAAAATGCGAGGAACAATAAGGAATACACTTTAGAGTCTGTGCGAAGCCATAAGTTTCTACCTTTTTGGGGAAGTGGCTATTTCCTTTTATTTTGGTTTCATTTTGTCCATTTGGGTAAAAGCTGGCAGCCATGTCTTATTCTTTTCGACTACCTATGCTGATAGGCGTTGTTTAAGTCAGAAAAAGTGGCAAACAAAAAAAATCCAGAGATTTGCCAGCGCAAACTAAATAAAACCATAGGCCAATTTCTAACCTTCCTGTTGTCAAAAAGACATGCCTTTAAGATAGTCTTGGGGTAACACCGGGTGATGCTGATCCACATATTGTACAAAACCACTTCCAGAGATTTTTCAAATAGTAACTAATAATATATGCACAAATTTCTCTTAAATTTCTTAGTTCTGAGGGTGTGCATGTCTAGTATTTGGTGTCCTATGCTATCAATTAATTCTTCAACGTTGTATTTTGTTTCCTCCTTTTCTAACAAAGATAAATCCCCAGGACATGCATACAACAGATAAAAACAATACTAGTCAGCATTTGGCTGAACAAAACCCAGAAGCAGTAGCCATATTTTAAAATAAGAAATGGAGACAAACCTGTAATGCATGGATGTCACAACTGACTAGATTTGCAATGCATGGATATCTTAAGAATTAAAAGTATCCAGACTAAATTAAATCAAAAGTTAAATGTGACACATTCTGGCAAGTGGTTTGATGTTAGGGCTGTGATTGTTTAGGGTGATACAACATGTACTTAGTGTATTGCAAACGTGTCGTGTCGTGTCAAACACGCGCGTGTTAGAGCTCGTGTCGTGTCGTGTTGACACGAGTTAATATTTTCAACGTGTCGTGTCGTGTCGTATCAAATGAAGGAATTTGTTAACACGACACGTCTAACACGACGTGTTAAACGTGTCAAGCAATATTATAATTTATTTTAATTTATTCACTAAATATTCATTAAAAATATATAAATAATTTTTAAAATAGAAAAATATAATAAATTGTTGAAATTACATATATTAAAATAAAAATAAATGATTGAAAAAAATTATGAATAAAAACTTATTAAATTTATAATATAAACTCAATATAATTTAATAAATTCTAAATAATATTAATTTTTTTCGTGTCAACTCGTGTCGGCGAGTCGTGTCGTGTCGTGTCACGTGTCAATTCGTGTCGTGTTAAGACGTGTCAATGTGTAGAAGTCTCCAACACGACACGACTTTGACACGACACGCCAACACGCACGTGTCGTGTTATTTCCATAAACGTGTCGTGTCAACACGCGTGCATGTCGTGTCAACACGCTCGTGTCGTGTCATTTTGGAGAACACTACATGTACTGGGTACTTTTTCGTTTAATGAGAAAGTGGTGAGCACTTAAGCTCACTAGTTTCCAAAAGAATAATAATAAAAATAAATAAATAAATAAATAAATAAATAAATAAATAAATAAATAAATAAATAAATAAATAAAATCAAAAGGTAGACTGGTAGAGGATAATTAAATCAAGTTTTTAACCACCCAAATAAATTGGTTAATTAACAAACATTGCCACCAAGTCGATTAATATAATCAATTAAAGAGGAAAATTTGAAACTTTGCAGATGAAATACTCACGAATTGTTAAAAAGAATGACATAGTGACGAAAGAGAGGTAAGGTTAAAAACAAATTTAGGTATATGGCAAATTCTACTCCATTTAATAATAAATAAATAAATGAATAAAAATGAAAAGATGCGCAATCTATGTTGTGTTGTTGCGTCGCTGTGGTTGAAGTTTTATCCTTTTTAATGGCACATGTTAGATTGGAAACAGGAATTAGGGCTCTGGTACAGGAGATGGGGTGGTACTAGTGTAGTATACTAAGGTGAGTTTTATACTTTTATGCGTTCGGATCCTGATAAACTTGTACAAGTATTTTGACTTTTTTTTTTCTTTTTTTTTACAAACATTTTGACTTTGCTTCTATTAATAGAAGTGGTGGAGGTCTTCTCCACTGGTTTAAAAAATAAGAAAGACGCGCAAATAAATCTTTGAACAGGTAGTCCTATCGTCATTCCCGTATTTGTTCATTCATACATTTTTTTTTTAAAATAAAATACTTTCCGTCTCCTTATCTATATTTTGTTGGCTATTCTATTTCTCTGACCTTAATTTTTTATCCTTTCATTTTTTTTCCCATACATTTTTTTTTTGGAAAATTGGATATAATCCCCTCTAATCTTCTTCAACTGGAAATAACCCATTAACCCCTCTAATCATGTTTATATGGCATATAACCCCTTCTAGTTATTTTCAATCTATTTTTTCAATTAAAAAATCAACAGCATAATTTTATGACAGAAATATCCTCGCTTTATTCTTCCTCGTCAAGCATACCCTCCCAATTCTATTCTTTTTCATTTGCCGATTCTTAGTATTTCATATTGTTCCCGCATTTTATTTCTCCTTCTAACTAGTAGTTGAGATGTGAAGGAGTGGTAGTTGCTAGAATTTTTGGACGCTTACACCTGTAACTATTTCTCTTGTTTCTTTCATCAATAATCTATCATTAATTTATCCTTGAAGTGTGTGGGAAATAGTGGAGATGTTGCAGGGTCGCGGACCGCGACATGTCATCGCGGGCCGTGAACTGACTGGACGACTAGATATTGATCTGGTCATATACACCCTTTGGGAAAGAGTGCTCTCTTATAAATAGATGGTCTCTGGTAATTTCTTGAAGTGGGAGACATAGAAAGACAGAGAGAGACAAAATTTTATGAGAGAGAAACTCCACTAAGACTAGTGCTTCTTCTCCAATAAGCATAGTCACCATTAGAGAGAGATCCCATGGCCGAATTGAGTTCGGTTATCTCGTGAGAGTCAAGTCTAGCACTTGGACTGTGAATAGTGCGGGATTGCAATCAATCTCCACTGGCGATAGTAGAAGACGGGGCTATGACGCAGCGAGACCACACGGTGAAGACTTGGTGTGAAGGAAACCCGTATTAAGAGGAGATTCTGACACGCTTCCGCATTCGGTATGAGTTACCGATTTTCTAACATTGGTATCAGAGCCCTATTCCTCTTTTTCGGTTTTAATACACCATTAAAGTCTTATGGTCAATATCTGGTTGTTTGTTTGCATTTTGTGTGCTCTAATTTCGTGATTTTTGGGAAGAAAGTTGATAAAACTCGAATTAGTGCAGTCCAGATTTTGTAAACTGGTACAGTCTGATTGTCGAGGGCATAACTTAAGATCTGTTACTTCGATTCGAGTGAGGTTTGTTCCATTGAAAAGTGCTTCGAGTCTACTTTCCGGAATGTCCAAGAACTCGAAAATCGGATCAATATGCAGAAAGTTATCGCCGTTTTACCCAAAGGGTGCGAATCAGATTTCTGGACGAGATGCATATCGCGACCCTCGGCAGATGGTCGCGATCCGCGACATGTTGATATGACCCAAACCTTGTTTGTTGCGACCAGTGGAAGGTTGTTGCGACCCGTGGAGGGTTGCTGCGACCCGCGACAAGGTCATATGTAATTCCAGAGTGTTTGTTATGATCGGTAGCATGTTGATTATGATCTACAACATCTGGAATTCAAGTTTTCACGAGAATTGAGACATAATGTTTGACCCAAAAATATTATGCCAAAACACAACCCATTTTATGACAAATAAACACAAGAAATCCAAAAAATAAACGAAAAATATCAAACCAACTCCAAAAATTTCCAAAAAATATCCAAAATTCCCTTTTGAATTATGATGAATTATCATGGTTCTAAAACCCAAAAATTATCTACAAAAACTCCAAAATTCACAAAGAAACTCCTAAACTCCACAAAAATATCCAAAATTAATCCATAAATAATTTCACAAATCCTTTTGAACCAAAAAATCTCTTATATTTTCCTGAACCTACCCATAAAATTTCGTGCAAAAATACCCAAGGGAAGGTCCCTAAATGGTTTATTTTGTGTGGGCAGCAAAAATATATAAAAGAAATTATAGAAATTGAACGAAAATCCCACAAAAATCAGAAAGGCCCGTCGGGTGCGCCCCATTGCAGCGGATCCAGGGGAGTGAAGAGAGGCACTGGCCATTAAAAATTACCATTCCCCATTTGTTCTTGCGTGCACTTGGCTCATACACCGGAGGCTTTGAATTTCTGAAATTTTAATTGGATCACGGCGAAACGCCTGCACCCATATCACCCTCTCTCATTAAACCCGACAGGTGGGGCCCAAGTGCAGGGTTGTCTTCCTCTTTGGTAAAACAGGCAGAGAGGAAATCAACCGCGATTCTTACCGTGGAAGCCGGGTGAAAATGGAGAAGTCGACGACGTGGCCTCTTCCTCGTCCACAGACTTCAAAACCACTATCTCCTGCCCACGGTTTTGCGAAACCAAGCCCTAGGCGCAGCTGGTTCTCAACCATTGGATGGGATTGGACAATGGAGATCAACTCGGGCTCAAAGATGGAAACCCTAATTCCCAGGCTATTTAAACCCCAAATTGGAGCAGCAGAGAGAAGGAGAGAATCAGCCGCAAGGAGGGTTAGGTTAGACAAGTTTAATTAAGTGTAAACAGTGTGGAAAGAGAGAGAGGCATTAGACCAAATACCTATTGTGCATAAAGAAAAAGAGAAAAGAGTAAGAAGAGAGAGAGCTAGGAAGAAAATTCAGGGAACCAGAAAGGTAATTCGTGTGTAAAGGAATGAAATTGAGTTGAGTTTGTAAAAGACATGTGCCTTGGATAATTTGATTGAATTTGTTTCATTTCAATTCTCGATCAGATCAGGTCTGATACTCTGATAGCGCCTAGCGCTTGATGACTACATTTGGTTCTCTTCCCTGATTGCATTTCAATAGCGCCTAGCGCTTGAGAAATGTAATTGGGATGACTTGACTGGAAGCAATTTCTGAGTACAGCTCAGAAATCTTTTTGGTCAAGCAGTGGATACAATGGTATATTTAACAGCTTGTATTGATTACATGTAACTGATTTTCGTACACCTGAGCAAATAAAAATAGAAATTGTCAAAAACAGTAGTGCATTGGTTTGATAAAAAATCTGAAAACTGTGAAAATCGCAAAGAAGCTCTCCCACTTAATATACATTGATTTTAATGTCCAAAACAACTCTAATGCACCCTCTGTAAGTGGCTTTACAGCACTTGAGCAAATAAAAATGGAAATCATCAAGAACAGTGAATAAGTGGTTTAAAATAAAATCTGAATAGTATGAAAAATGCAAGAAAGACTATCTCTACCTTCTGCACTAATTTGAACAGCTAAACAAATCTAATTCGACTTAATTTAGACTGTGAATCAAATTGTGTTGCTGTAAGTTGTTATGCACGTAAATTAGAAATTTGAATAAAGATGCGAAAGCTGCGCTTTCTGTCCACATGCTCTTCCCGCCAAATAAAGTCGACGCAAGACCAACCAGATATACCAATGTGCTCGTCTCTCTCCCAAGATGCTATAGAACCAAGCCCCATGAGCTAAGATTGCCCCAGTCACCGAAATTTCACCGGAGAAGTTCGACAGAAGTTGTAAAAAGGATTGAGTTAACCCCCCAAAATTAAACAGATACAAACAAAATTGATTACACTTTCCTATTCTATCCTCTTTCACGATTCTAATGGACTCAATTAGGGTAGCTCAGGTGACCTAGTTCGTCGGAAAACATGTGCATAAAATTACAGGGACTAAATTGAATAAGTTTTCAAACTCAGTAGAAGAGAAATGGGGATTTTCGATTAAACGAAGGCGACGTAGTACAAATGGAGTCCATAAACATCTTCTCCACTGCGTCACGAGCGTGTAGAGACCAATATCGGCGTTAGTAGTGGCTTAGATCGCCGGAGCTCCACCGTCAGAGGGGTTTTTCCTTGAATAAAATAATTTCAGGGGTCTCGCTGTAAAAATCCCATCCCTTTCGACGAATTCTCAGCGCCAAAATTTCATTCGATTCTCTGTGGCGATTTCGTGTGGCGAGTCTCTGACATCTACACCATTCACTACACAGAATTCCGGCGCCTTTCAGACGTCAACCTGATCCAGTCAGCTCAATCAGCATACGTGGCCCAATCACAAATTTCCACGTCAGCATAAAAATTCAAAAATTCATTAAAAATAGTATGTAACTCAGAAAAATTCAAATAAAATATCCATAAAATCCTAAAAATCTGTAGAAACTAGATTTACTGATATTTTGATATGAAATTGTGGCAATTTGTGCCTCTTTTGTATGTTCAAAGTATTTTCTCATTAAAAATGAATTTTATAAATTGTTAAAAACTTCAAAAACTCACCAAAATTAGTAGGAATCTCAGAAAAATCCAAATAAAGTATCCAAAAATTTCTAAAAATCTAAATAAACCAAATCCAATATTACTTTCATATGATATTTTGTCAAAATAAATAGTTCCTTATTTTTGAAGTATTTCTATTATAAAAATCTAATTTTATAAATTTTAGAAAAATGGTTAAATACTCTAATAAATTTTCTAAGTAATTTTATTACTTCCTTGTTAAGTATAATTGAATTTAAAAATGAAATTAGTAATATTTATTTCAATAAGATTCCTGAATAATAATAATAATAATAATAATAATAATAATAATAATAATAATAAATAAATAAATAAATAAATAATAATCACAATAAACCATCAAATAACATTACCATAAGTAAATCTTGAAGTTATAAATAAATAAATAAAAACAAATAAATAAATAATAAATAAATTTCAAAATAATAAGTAAAAACAAATAAATGTTAAATAAATCATAAATAAGTGATAAATAAATCATAAAATAAATAATAAACACATGATAGTCAAATAATTCAATCAATAAATAAATGAATAGCAAGTAAATAATAAATAATCAAATAAATTAATAAATAACATAAAACATAATCAAATAAATCACTTTAAATGTGACTGAATCAATTAACTCAAATTAAATCCAAATCAAGTTCAATAAACCAACCTAAATCTTATCAAATAAAAGATCAAACTAAATCAAAATAAATTGAATTAAATCCAATTAAACCAAATAAAATTCAAGCTAAATCAAGTTAAATTGAGTTGAACCAAATTTAGCCAAATCAAATAAAATAAAATAAAATCAAATTAAAATAAATCAAATCAAGCCAAATTAAATCAAATCATGTCAAGATTGAATCAAATCAAACGAAATTGAAATCCTTTTGTTCTCTCAAGCCCCTAAATGGCCGAGAACCCCAAATCATTTTGTTATCTCAAGCCCCTAAATGGCCGAGAACCCCAAATCCTTTTGTTATCTCAAGCCCCTAAATGGCCGAGAACCCCAAATCCTTTTGTTCTCTCAAGCCTCTAAATGGCCGAGAACCCAAATCCTTCTTTTCTCACAAGCCCCTAAATGGCCGAGAATCTCAAATTATCTTATTCTCACGAGCCCCTAAATGGCCGAGAAACCCAAATCCTTCTGTTCTCACAAGCCCCTAAATGGCCGAGAACCGATTCTTACAATCCCCCAAATGGCCAAGGATCGTAAAATCAAATCACCCTCATAATAAAAATTTCAAGTAGACGATTTAGTTTTAATTTTAGTTTTAGTTATCCTTAATCTTAGTTTTATTCTTAATTTTAGATATTCTTAGTTTTAAGTGCATTTTAGATACCCCTAATCGGGCCCCGTCAAATTAAGTCTGGTGCCATCAATTGAATTCGATCTAAGCCCAAAAAAAAAAATAAATCATTTGTACCCTCAATTGGGCCCCATAATTTAGGTTTGGTGCCATCAATTGAGCCTTGTCTAAACTAAAAATCATTTAAATAGCAATTTTCTAGCCTATTATATTTAATTCCTTGAATCTCTTAATCAGAGGTGCTCGTGGGAAACCACGGGGTAATTAACAATAGGGGCTTGCGCCTATTGGAAGGAAAGGATCCACAAAATTAATAAACCCTTATGAGAATGGATTCTAGTCGATGTTCTCTGGTCGATAAGAGGCATCAGCACTTGAATCCAGGTTCGTGAGGGGTGAATCTAAGACTTGTTCTCGTTCTTGAGGAAATCCGATTATTCTTCGAGAAATGACGAAAAGGTCGCTACACATAAATAAACCAGTACTTGTAGGATTGATACAAGTAAGCCCCAATTGACCACTAGTTTTGGTTTAAAGAGTTCTTATGCTTTGTTTTGTGACTATTTGCAACATAGAACCCTAGAGACTATATTGATTAGTTTCGGGTTGTGATTTCTCTTCATCAGTTGAATGAGAAAGTTGCAAACACTATATGCCTAGACGGTATTTGGTAGAGATAGTTACTGGTATAGTGTCATTGATTCTGAGGTTTGTAAAATTGCCAGAATCAAAGTTCCAACATAATAGACTAGTTGCAACCGCAACAATCGATTGCAAACCGCAATAGTTTTGTTCAGAAAACAGAGTTTGAGTTCTCTGTACTTACGGATTGCAGTAGTGGGCTGCGGACCGTAGAGACGTGTTGCGGACCGCAGAATGGACGTGCGGACTACAACATGACACATATACATGCAGTAAAGTCACAATTAAAGATAGAATTTGACCAAAACTTGAAACTCCTCAATGTTAACACAACCAATGGTTAAAAGGTTATCTTAGTGATAATCTTTGGTTGTTTGGTAATTGGTTTACCAAATTGTGAATATGATAGCACATGTGGTGTAGTCATTGGTTTGATGGTGCAAGTAGGTACCGTCTTGCCAATTACACGTGAATGTACATGTTGGGTGAATTTGGATTGGTAGACTAGTTTGTCTCATCCATATTCTGGAAATTTTGCATCAATTGAATTAATTGAAATCAATATTTCTTTGTTTGCAAGAGATGTTTGTTGCCCTAGGCTCTTTCTCACTTGCTGCAAAGATAGTATTGATTTCAGATTAATTCTAGATTGGATGACAAAATCAATGGTAGTACCAAACCGTATTGTGCGTGTCTCTATTGTTGATTGGATTTGGCTGAATTGAGAAGTTCATTGCTGATCTCTATTGAAATAGAATTGATAGATATGTGTAATGTGTGAAATTACAATATCTCAATATCTTATAGAGGATTAGAATGTACTTGTAACCGTTATAATTCAGATTTAGAATCCTTAGTATATAAATGACGTGCTTAAAAAAGAAATACTATACTATTAGCATTGTGTTGTTGAATAGTATGAGTTAGATTATTCTTGTTATAATTTGAGTGTAGGTATCACTAATACCATGTGGGTATATCTCAAAGTTCAGTAAAGCTAATTGACAATAAACTTATGCAAACTCAATCGATTTTATGGGTTCGAGAAGCACCGTAGAGTGACATCTTACAACCGTAACAAAATGATTTGGAGTTGCATGAAGTATGTCATATATGAACTAATAAGCAATAAGTGAATGTTTTTCTCATTTTTGTGTTGAGAAATAGTTTCTTTGTGAAATTCACTGTTATGAAATTGTTCATTCTTAAACGAACATTGCTTATTAGTTAGAATTCATGATAAATTGTCAAGTGTTAGTATATACTGAAGAGATTGTAGTGTTGACTCAAATGTGTAAAAAGATATCTGATTCTAAGCATATTGAGAGTACTAGAAATCTGATTTTGCAAATGAGTGTATGTGTTCTTGGTTGTAGTTAAGAAACATCATATTTGCTTAAGAAATCAGATTATATCTATGATTATTGTCAATTTCATTAGAAACAAATTATCTAGATGGAGGATTTAAAGTGAAAGTGCAGTTCTGGGAACTAACACATTGTTCTGGTCGTGACCCGCAGCAATCGACTGCGACCCGCGACAGAAATAATCGCTCCATGATATTTATGTTTCTTTAATTGATAAATCTAGTACTAATCATTAATTCTTTGGTGATGGATTGCTAAATTGAATTGATAAATGGTTATGTTTCTTGCATGTTACTTAGTCTCTTAGTTTGTGATTGTCATGGTATGCTATACTATTAGAGTTGGACATAGATATAAGTTGGCAGTCGAGGACTTGTGTCAAGCATATTTGTCAACTTGTGAATATAGTTAGCTGAAGTTGATTACTTGAAAGCTTTGCGTATAGTTGTTTGAGTATTAGAGATTTATTTGGATATTTTGTTCCAATATGAGGGCTGAACTTGGTGCCTTATGATTCATCACATTAAGACTATATTGGAAGTAGTCTCATTATAATTGACAGCTATAATTCAAGAAAAAGTTGATTTCGGATCAATAATTTTTCTGAATATGGGTGAAGTCAATTTATAATGACAACTCTATAGTAAATCACGGATGTGATTCTGTGATTGTGGAGAAATTGCGGATCTTTTGTTGAGAACTGCAATATAGAGTTTTTACGGACCGCGACATTTGTCTGCGGACCGCGACATTTGTCTGCGGACCGCGACATTTGTCTGCGGACCGCGACAGATTGTGATGAATTGGACCTTGTAAGATATGGTTACGAACAATATAGATGCGGTCTATATTTTGAATCTTGCGCCTCTTATCTCTAAGTTCTACTATTTAACGAACTATAAACTACAATAGATCCTAGTGTGGATGCTTAAGTAGTTATAGATTCTGTTGCATTTGGAGTGCACCTTCTCATAAAGTTTGAGGAACTTTATTGCAGAAAAAATAGTAGATATGCCATATGATTAAATCACAATACTAAAATAATTTCCTGTTGAGAGGGAGTTATTTTTTTGAGTAACTTAGAGTTGTTTGGAACCATTCTTGTGTTTAACATGTACTTGTCTGAGCATTGAGGAACAGGAGGGGAATGGAGTGGTATTCCTCAACCTCATAGGACATGTGACATTAAATAAGAATCGGCTCAACAAGCTAGAGAAGTAACTCAAACTTATTGCTGCAATGCAAAATAAGATAAGTAAATGAAGAAATACTGAGATGTGGATTTTCTAAATTGATTTATTGCAAGGGCATTAATCAGTATGGCTCTTGATTAAATGCTAAGCAAAGTTATCAATTGAAGTATAAGACTCTGTTGTGGTAGGCTATACGAGAATAGAGGGAGTCATACAAGTTAGTCTTATTCTAGCAATTTTGACCAGTATAGATTAGAACTATATTTTATGGAGTATTAACAGATTTTAGACAAAGTAATATTGAATCTTCTACCTAGTTTGTGGCAGAATTATGGTAAAGTATGCAGTGGATGCGGACTTAACCGATTCAATAGTCTAAAATTAAATCATGTCAATAGAGTTTGTAGATTCTTTTGAACATGAATGTTATATTGTCGAAGAATATGTTGCTAATTACATGGTGCATCATTAGCTAGAAAGAATAAGTCTAAGCGACTCTTGTCTAAATGTTGTTGATTAAGCCTTAATATGTTCTTGTGTCATACTTGAGAGATTATTCCAGCATGTTTCTTGTTGTTACACAAGAGACTAGAATATTCTATATGCTATTTGGTTGTATGGAACGCAAGCCAAAATGACACGAGTTAGAAGGACATAAATATGAGTCTCGATACAAGTTATAAATTCATAAAACCTGTCACATGAAATAGGTTGCAAAAAGTCTGTCGCGGACCGCGAATGGTTCCCGCGGACCGCGAGAAAGTTTATTGTAAAATTGCAACATGGGTATTTAGGAACCAATGTGAGTTGGTTTCAGGACTGCAACTAGGTGTTTGCAGACCGCAATAGTACCATGTGACAGATGAAAGCCAATTCTATAGTTATTTGAGAAAAGTCCGAGGGACTTGAGATATCTGAATGGTACATGCATGCTAAGTTATCAAGGCAATATACTTGTGTTTGGTTTGCCTGTTGAGAGGAAACCTAGATAAACTCAAGTTTACATTAGATATGTAGATTGGTTGATAACATTATTTCTTGATGTGGCAAGAAATATTAATTTTACTCGCTTGTTTGGAGTTGGAGTAAATGAGTTGACATTCCCATTTTGGATATGAGGATGTAGCATCTTAGTTGTACTAGCTTACTCATGTGAGTAGAGCGTGTAACATGATTGGATATCATGGATAAAGGGAGTTTGGTTGAGTATAATCCTATATACAATTGGAGATTGTTATGACCTAGAGGGAGTCGATAACAACTAATTGTAATTGTATGGCTTTTGTAGCATACTATAGATTATGAGAAGAACCAAACATATTCAGATATGAAATTAGAGACATGAATTTGTGATAGCACAGTTAGAGTTGATCGTGGATCAAGTACATGCCTAGTGTGTATAGGTTGTGACTGTACTTGAGAGTGATACTCGTTGGTAAATTTGAACATGAAATATGGATATAGTAAAATTATGTTTTACTGTTGTTCGAATTGAGGATGGTACTTATGGTAGCATGTCAATAGGCTGAGATTGGCTCTCTCACATGAGCAATCGTCTTTGACGTCTGGGACGGGCAGAGATAAGACTTATCAAGCTAGTTATGCTTAGTATGGGACTAAGATGCCATTTGGGGCAATTAGAGCTTGATGTCGCCTTAGTCAGGGACTAAGATGAGATCACAATATGGTGGTCGACATGAATTGTTCCCCACAGTTCATGTAGCCTATTATTAGCCAAGGTGAGTGGCCTTACAAGACACTCCGGGAGTGTAGTTGCGAAGGCACTCAGGGTTAGTTACAATGGATGCGATCTGGACCATAGATGCATGGTTTGTGACTAGACCTGGACTTGTACAGTGTTTTAAATCGTTTGACATGCGTCTGCTCATGGCAGAATAACACTGTAGCATGCGTTTCATATTGCATGTGCTTAGCGACATGTGGGAAATGAGTTAAGTGACCTAGATGGTCATCCCTGCCTTCTCATTGAGTGAGACCCACAACTACGTACCCTTATCACTCTTGACTATGTCATGAGAGAGGGAGCTGATGTATGCTACTTTCTTATGTTACCAATGACGATGAACTATACCGTCTGTCGGGGCATTTGTCAGAAAGCAATCAGTTTCTAATCGAGTGACATGAGTGCAAAAGGAAGGTAATTGTGATTACACCATTTGACTTACTTGTGATTCACCGTACGGCCAATCATGTCACTTGGGATATTGATTGAGAATACATGTGAGTAATGAGGATTAAGCACTGTCCAAGAGGGAGTGCGAAGTGCTTAGTCGGGTGTATATCCAATTGACCTAGGGTATGAGATACTGCTTTAATTAACAAGTTTGTTAAATGTCCTAGATAGCTTTAACCGGCTTCCTCTAGGATTCAGGTTTGCAGGTATCGCTAGTCGCACGGTCCATGCCAATATGAAGACTTGACTATTATAGAGATAACATCTCCAAGAGGGAGATTGTGGGAAATAGTGGAGATGTTGTAGGGTCGCGGACCGCGACATGTCATCGCGGGCCGTGAACTGACTGGACGACTAGATATTGATCTGGTCATATACACCCTTTGGGAAAGAGTGCTCTCTTATAAATAGATGGTCTCTGGTAATTTCTTGAAGTGGGAGACATAGAAAGACTGAGAGAGACAGAATTTTATGAGAGAGAAACTCCACTAAGACTAGTGCTTCTTCTCCAATAAGCATAGTCACCATTAGAGAGAGATCCCATGGCCGAATTGAGTTCGGTTATCTCGTGAGAGTCAAGTCTGGCACTTGGACTGTGAATAGTGCGGGATTGCAATCAATCCCCACTGGCGATAGTAGAAGACGGGGCTATGACGCAGCGAGACCACACGGTGAAGACTTGGTGTGAAGGAAACCCGTATTAAGAGGAGATTCTGACACGCTTCCGCATTCGGTATGAGTTACCGATTTTCTAATAAAGTGTTTTTTTATTCGGACTGCCTCTTCTTTAAATATACTAGCAAAAAGATGCCCTCAATATATGGGAAAATAAGAAAATAAAATATTGATATACTTTTATTTTTGTTCCATATAAAATTTTTACATGTTAGGCAATAAAGATATTGTAAAATCAATAATTTAGTCTTTCTTTTTAAATAAACAGCTCATTTGGTAGTAACTTTATTTTTTATATTAAAAAGTCTGACCTTGATCTGGACCACTTATTTGATCAAATTACACAAATCAATGATCCATAATTGATATAAGAATTGTTTACATCCTTTTATATGACTTGTTTACTCTTTTTATATGAATGTTTAACACCCTTCTCTAGGTGTATTTATAAGTAGTAAAGATAAGGATTATTGAGAATCAATATTAATTACCTAGCTAATTCCTATGTTCTTGAAGGGAAAAGAATTTAAATGGGCTGCTATTCATAATCTATGATTCTTTGCTATAAAAGTTCTGTTGCGCAATCCATGGTGGTCCATCCCACCAAAATCTAAAAAAGAAAGTCCAAACTTCTCTTGTAATCGCAGACCCCATACTTGGATTTCTCAATGCTAGAGAGAGCAGAGGTAAATGGTTCTTCACAAAAGTTATTGCTCAAGAACTAACTAGCCAATCTCTAATCAAGGTGATTGTGGTTGCTAACTGCTAGGGAGAACTGCCTTCTCGAAAGCCTACTAAGGGTGTGCTTCAAAAGAGGCTCATTGATGGAACATAGAGGGAAGTAGAGGAAAAGTTGCCTCCCAAATGGGTAGATTTCGAGAATAAACTCTTCACAAAAATTATTCTATCTCGCGCTTTTTCTTCTCTTTCTTTCTATCCTCAAATTTCTCATATAGAACAAGTAACTATTCGGACATAATAAAATTTTAAATTGCTTCTTTTACTCTTCTTTCCTCTCCCTCCGATTATAAGACCTTAGCAACCCTTTTAATCAATCTGTTGATTATTCCTTTTTTTTCTCTATTTTTTTAGATTTTCAATTTTTTTGTTAATTTTTTGAACGAGATAGGATCTTACTCTTAGAGTGCAAACACGGATGTAATTTTTTCAACTAGCTTAAGCATCTGGTTCTCGAAGATTTTCATTTTCGATGGAGAATTCAAATTTTACTACAGGGTATTTCTGTCATTATCTTTAAAACTTGAATTTTTTATTTGAAAAATGATTAAATTAAGAAAAGAGGTTCTATCCTTGATAATTATGATTGTAGGGGTTATATTCAATTTTAAAGATTATAGGTTATATTCGATTGGAGGAGTTATATCCAATTTTGTTTTTTTTTTCCTATCGATTAATATTTGTTGCCATGCAGCCCTGTCGAAGTACCGTAAAGTACAATCCAGTAATCACAGTCGATTCACAGAGCAACAATCTCAGAGATAATCAAGTATCTTATAATTAATGTTGAGGTATATTAATGTATAATCTTGGATTGCAAATATTTATGGATAACATTAAATTTAAATTTTTAATAGTGTTATTAATTATATATTAGGAACTTAATCTATATCTTATTTTTTTAAGAAATATTACTATCACAAATATAAAATTATAATAATATAAATATGAATAATCAAGCCTGTAAATGTAAACATAGATATCTATATACAATTAGGTGCTGGCTGTATATACTCAGCTCAACTGTAATTCGAGTTGAGTTGAGCCGAGTTAGAAATGCTTTCGAGTTTTTTAAGTTGGTTCAAACTCAGCTCGTCCCCAACTCGAGCTAGCTCATGGGCTCATGAGCTACTTGAAATGAACATATATCCTTCAAATTTTTATTTATTTAATTCATATGTAATACTAATATTAAATTTTTGTTGGCATATACAATATTATAAACAATAAAATTGTTGTCTTTTATATTCTTTCTATTGATTTGAAACAGAATATGTCTTGAAACTCAATCTATCATATGTAATATTAGTTATAATTAAAAGAATATAGGAAGAAAATTTTGTATTATTAATTATATATTTTTAATACTCATAAATTATGATGATATCTAAAATATATATTTATTATGTCATGAGTTGGCTCACGAGTTGCGAGCTGAGTTGACCTCAACTCAAACTCGACTCATCAACCAACCGAGTTAGTTTAGCTCGAGTTCCGTTAGCTCGAGTTACAATCGAGCTTTTTCTGAGTCGAGTTCGAGTTAGCTCACGAGTTACGAGTTTTTTGCTCACCCCTAGATGATAATGCATTTTTTTTTTCATTTTTAAAGTGCAATATTTATATAAAGAACAAAGCACCATAAATAAATTGTGAATCTTGACCTATCTTATCATTAAAAAAAAAAAATCTTCATTACATCTATTACGAATATAAATTATAAAATGATTTATTCTTTTATTCAATGTTATTTCAACTTAATTGTCACTATCAATTACAAATATATATTAAATAATTTAATATATATATTTCATTTTAAGTTTGCTCTGGTAAGCTTAATGAAATCATCCCGAAATTTTTAATAAAACAATTAAATATTAAAGAATTTTAATGTGAACCAAGATTTTTTTTTAATAAATACCAAGCAATAACGCGTTTTAAAACCCAAATAATCCCTCTCACCTAATAACCCGTTGATAAAACGTGTTAAAGGGAATAATCTGTTTATAGAACACGTTATTAGTCCAATAACGCGTTTTATGAAGGGGTTAGCAGGTTGACCTCGGACTATTCCTTTTTATGTTTTCAGTTTGTTTTTCCATTTTTTTTAATCTTTTTCATGTTTCATTTAATCCAATTTGGAAATTTTTCATAAACTTACAACAACAATTTCAATGAATTCCCATATATTTTTCATACATTTACCATGCACTCATATACATTTCCGCACAATTTCCATACAAACCATACAATTTTCATACAAAACCCTAATTATATTAAAAAAAAACTTACATTGCCAATCGGAGTTTCCCTCGACTTCCCTCCCACTTCCTACCGGAGTTGCTCCTTCTCCTCTTCATGTGGAAATCCACCCCTTATCCTCCTCGAATCACACATAAATCAACCGCCCTTCTCCTCATCAAACCTCTGTCTTCCTCGCTCTCTCACTGTCTACTTCTCTCGCACTCTCTCTTCCCCTCTCACTCTAAACCTCTCTGTCAACCTCCCTCTAACTCTCACTTTTTCCTCTCTTTTTCTTCACTCGTCTATCTCATTTTGTGGTGGAGAGGACGACGATGGGGTAGTGCTTTGGGCAACCGGTTTTTTTCTTCGAGCAACATATCTTTTTTTGCAAGTGTCTAAATTACCCCTAGCATATCAATGAAGATTTATTATCCTAATTTATTTCTTTAATTGTGCTTTCCTTTCCAGACTTTCTCCTCCTAAGACTTCTTACCGCTGCTACCTCACATATGATTGATTATGCACGAAAAATCTATGTTGATTTATGTTATAATCATTGAAGGAACCAAATGATAATATATATGGCTTTGTTTTGCGTAAAATCTTTTACACATCTTTCTTTGCTTGCTCTAGAGCCCTAAAATATTTAAAAATTTGTACTCTTTTAATACTGAAAAAAACAATCTTCAAAATCAAGAAACCAGCACCTTCACGTAGCCTAGAAATGACCTAATGAATTTGTGTGGTGACATCATTTAAAATTCAGTGAAGAAGGGAGGGAAGACATGCGTGATTTAATCAAAGAAATATCACCAAATTTACTAAATTAAGTAGGACAATTTGGTCATTTGGACAAAAATTATGTTGCTCGTAGAGAAAACTCCGTTGCCCAAAGCAACTCCCACGACGATGGGCATACCAAAAAAAAGGAAAAACGATAATAACTTGGTTTGAAAAGATTTCGCCTATTAACTCTTTCATAAAATGTTTTATTGGACTAATAAGGTATTTTATAAACGAGTTGTTCCCTTAAATGTGTTTTATGAACATGTTATTAGGATTTAGGCGAGAGGGATTAACTGGATTTTAAAACGCGTTATTGCTTGCTTAGTTTTTATTTAAACAAATCTTAGGTCTAATTAAAATTGTTTAATATTTAATTATTTTTATTAAAAATTCTGGGAAATATTCACACATAAAAAAGATAAAGAGATGGTAAAAAATTTAATGCGCATCATTATATCACCGCGTGTGAAGAGACAACGCGGTCGCTGGTCTAAGGCATGAACTCGGAAGTCGAAACCCCAATGCTCCTGCACGTGGGACCACGAAATTCTCACACCAAGTTATAATATAAAAAGAGTACTGCTTCGGATTCATTGTTACAATATTTCTATATCTATCCCGCTACATCTCACTGATGATGGTCCCATCATCTACTGGTAGAAGAGATCGAAGTTCACTAAAGTGTAACAGACATGGTAACAGAGAACTTGAAACATAGAATCTAAACTCAGAAAAATGAAAAGAAAAACATACCACTGAAGAAACGAGAACAAGATAGCCGAAGAAGAGGCATGGTCTCTGTGGTGGTCAATAATTTACCCATTTCAACGAGACTCAACTCTCATGACCTCTCGGAATGATTTTCCTTTTCTGTTCTCTATCCTTTTTTAACATTTTTTATTTATCGTTTCCTTTTACCTTATCCCACACACCTCCTTTTTTTACAAGAAAGTCCTCTTCTCTTTTTTCCTTTTTCACTGTTTCCTTCTCTCTCCTATAAAATCCTCTACGCCTGTCTCTTTCCTCCTAAGCTTCCTCTCCAAATCCACCCAGTAAATGCTGCTCAGATCTCTTCTCTTCTAAGGTTTGCCTTCTCTTCTCACCTAGGGTTTTTCATATAGGGTTTTGAAGAACACCATTCCACCAAATCGACCTCAAATCTCTCCTCAAATCCGTACTTTAGTGCTTAAATTACTTCAGAGTTGCCTAGTACCTTGTTTGATCCAATGGAGAAAGACAAGCCTCCAGTGAGTACACCAACTGGAGGCCTCCCGCCTCCGGCAAGCCGGCATACCCCTGGTTACACCTCGTCGGCACCCAATTTCCAGCAGTCGAAAGGCGAGGCTGCTTCGTCTTCCTCAGGAGGGCACGATATCTGCCATGACATCAGCAGGATGCTGGAGAGGCCACCGCCTCGTAGCGGGGGCCACCGTAGGGCCCAGTCAGAGATCCTCAGCCTGCCTGATGACATCTCTTTTGACAGCGACCTCGGCCTGATAGGAATTGAAGGGCCCTCGTTTTCGGATGAAACAGAGGAAGACCTGTTCTCCATGTTTATAGACATGGATAAGGTTGAGTCGAATCAGATGGATAGGAATGAGGGGTTGGATCTGGCTGGCAGCGGTGAGAGGCCAAGGGTTAGGCACCAGCACAGCCAGTCCATGGATGGTTCGTCTTCTTCTTCGATCAAGGCCGAGATGCTGGCGTCGGAGGGGCCAAGCTCTGTTGAGGCCAAGAAGGCTATGTCCGCTGCTAAGCTTGCTGAGCTGGCACTTGTTGATCCCAAGAGAGCCAAGAGGTAGTTAAATTACTGATTTTATACTGGTTTAAGAGGAATACTGGATTACCGATTGGGCATTCTGGTCCAAGTGAGTTCTCAGTTGGGCAAATTAAATCTCAATTACTTGAAATTTGTCATGGAAAAGAAAAAAGAAAAAGGAAGACGAAAGAAGTAGTTAAATTACTCATGTTTGTTGTAACCAGTTTACTTTGACCTCAGTTTGGGAATCAGATAAAAGAAAAAGGAAGAAGAAAGAAGTGCTTGTCATGGAAAATACATTTTTGTGGTTAAAAAGGTATTTTTGGAATGTGACAGGATATGGGCAAATAGGCAGTCTGCTGCAAGGTCTAAGGAGAGGAAGATGCGGTATATTGCTGAGCTGGAGAGGAAAGTGCAAACCCTTCAGACCGAAGCTACCACCCTCTCAGCACAACTGACCATGCTGCAGGTACGTTTTTTTCCCTGCCCCTGTTCATCCTTTCTTTTCGATTTCCAGGATCAAGAATGGGACCGTTTTAGTGTATTTAGGATGTTTGGAAGTGCTAGAAATAAGAACAAGAAGAATAAGAACAAGCTATTTCTTGTTTGGAAGTGCATGGATTAGCTTGTTCTTGGGTTAAATTAGCTCATTTCTTGTTCCAACAAAAACTAGGAACTAGAACAAGAACAAGAACAAGCCCTTGTTCTAGTTCTTGTTCTTATTCCATATACTTCCAAACATCCTACTTTAGGAACATTTACTTGTATTGAGGCTTAGTTACTGGCATGAGTTTACAATCTTTAAGATGGTGCATGGTAAAGTTAATTAGAGCCCGTTCGGTTAAGTGGTTCTTAAATATGAGCAATCAGCGCCCTGTTCATTTTAAGTACTTAATTAATCCTTAGTTTTTGAACTTTTAGCATCTAATATCTATCCTGAAATTATCAACTAAGAGCCAACCAAGACGGGCAAAGAAAAAAGGAGAAAGAGAATGTGGTTAAAACTTTAGGCCCCTTAGTGAATATTGTGTGACATGTTTTTATATCAGGTCAAATCAAGCTTTTTGATTTCGGCATTTTATCGTCGTTTAATCGGAAAAAAGGGTTTTTCAATGAAAGCCGCACGATAATTCTACTCCCAAACAGATGCGGTCCGGGGATAATTCTGAATATTCGACGATAATTCGAAAAATTAATTGTGTTTGTCGGAGATAAATCGATAAGTTAATTTAATTGGGTGAAAACCTAGGCTGGGATAGAAATCGACCAAGGACAAAAAACACTGACAATGGGGGCCACATAATTAATTGGATGAAAGATGGTGAAGTGGGCTTTTGTCTTTTGTCGTTTTCCTATTTCCTTGTATTTTTCTTATATCATTTTCTACTAGATCGCAAGACAGATAAAATATTAGGCTAGGTGACTGAACACTCTTTTAAGTTATAACTAGATGCACTTATTACTAGTTATTCTACATAACCCTTGCCATACTGAAAATTTTTGTAGGCAACACATTAATAATTAATTTTTATTAGTATTTAATTTTTATGGCAGTTAGCATTTCATGTACCGGAGCCATGACGTAGGAATTTAGGGCAGGAGTGTTGTCGTAGGTTTGTAGGTAACTTTAGATTCCGACTGAGGTGTAGGTTTTTATTATATTATTATTACTACTACTATTACTATTATTGGTACTTATATATATTATTTTATTTTGATGACTTTTTTTGCTGGGTTTCCTTATTAGCCGACCCAAACTTGTTTGCCACAAAAGGCTTTGTTGTTATTGTTGTTGTTTATTTAATTATTATATTTTTAGAACGTCATTAAATATTAGTGTAAAATAATATAGTATAATTTCAACACATTATAATTTATAAATAAAGATTATAATAATGGTAATTTGTACAAATTATATTGTACAATATTATAACACAATATATTGATTATGATAATTATAAATTTATAATTATATGAATGGTAAATCATTACCTAACAGCTAAATCGCACAAACTGTATTTTAAAGTCTTGATATATACACACTGTTTTATCGCCAAAAAAAATGCCACACCATTAAATCAACTCCGAACCGTCAAGCCAAAAAAACCGCATTTTAAAAGCTTGGGTCAAATATTCTCCTTTTCAAAAGGCAACACATAAATTTTTCCATTCTGTTCAAATCTATTCCTTTTGTCGAGTAATATTGATGCATGGTTTGCAACGAAACATGCAGAGAGACACCACAGGTTTGACTGCTGAAAATAGTGAACTGAAGCTTCGTCTGCAGACCATGGAACAGCAAGTACGCCTCCAGGATGGTACAGCTTTTCTAACACCTTTCTTTTTTTCTTCTTTTACTCTTCTATCTTTCCTTTATTCTTCCAACTGGGTGTTGAAGTGTTCATTTGTTAATCATCTAATTTGAGTAAAATATCTCTTTAAATTTGCACACACTACCAGTGCATCAAATTATATAGCCTAGAGAGTTCAATGCTATTTCTGAAGCATGGCGGGTTAAAATAGTGTGACAACTCAGGAGGTTAGGTGGGTCGCGTGCAACTAAGCTAAAAGTTAACCTCATAAAAAGAATCATGAGGTTGAGTAGGACAAGTTATAAGTTGAGGTTGTTCATGGGCAACCACAACAACAACAACAACAACAACAAAGCCTTTTGTCCCAAACAAGTTGGGGTAGGCTAGAAAAGAAATCCAACAAAAGTCACCAAGTCACCGAAAAAAGTATATGTAAAAAGTAGGGCTAAATATATTTACCTTCATTAAATGATTTACCATTATGTGGTGTTAAACATGATGCTTTGGCTAGCAATACTAAGAAATTTAGGAATATTATGCCTTTGTTTAAATGGAAACCCCGAATGAAGTAAACCTTAAAAAGTAAAATAAGACAAATCACAGCAACACTGCCAAGTGATGCCAACCTTTTACATAAACAATCTTAAGAGCCCCTGGTTGTAGTTTTTAAATAATTCAGAATCAGCTTTCCGTTATGTTTCATTTAAGAACCTCGTCTGTGCTTGCCGTTATACTTTATTATTCATAAGGTCTTATTTCATGGTTATTGACAAAATTAGAATATTCCTGTTGTTTTGTTTTAGCATTGAATGATACATTGAGGGATGAGATTCAGCGCCTGAAAATCGCAACTGGACAGGTGGTGTCAAATGGTGGAAAGATGAATTTTGGACCATCATCCTTTGCATCGACCCCACAGAACAGCTATCATCAGAATCACATGCAATCCCTTTTGGCAGCTCACCAGCTACAGCAACTCCAACTCCATTCACACAATCAGCAGATGTACTCACAACTGCACCAGAATCAGGTCCAATTACAGCAAGATAGATCGCCTCTTGATATGAAGATGAAAGGAGTGATTGGATCACAGGCTCAGGCTCAGATACATAAGGAGAGCAGTTCAGATGGCAACATCCGTCAAGATGGGCCTATTTAAAGCAAATAATATTCTAAACATCTTTGTTTTATTTTAAAGCGTTATGTTTAATATGTAGGTAGTAAGTTATTTGTGAAATTTGCATTTTGAACCTTCATGTGACTCGACAGGAACATTTTCTGTTCTTAGATATTAACTCAAAACTCAGTGTTGTTTAGATGGTATAGGAACTAACTCTTGCATCTTTTGGATTGATTTGTTGTTAATTTAATGTCTTGCTAAAAAATTCATTGCTAGGAACCTAGATTGTTGTTGGGGTTTATTATTGGAATAATTTTGTAACATCTAGTTAATTGTATTGCAAAATTTTATCTTGTATTTTGTATTGTCGTTGATATGCAGGAGGGCTTTTTCATTGTTGCTGTAGAGAATATTTCTAGCTGCAACCAGCATCTTTCTAAGACTGGAGATCGGGTAAAGCAGGTTGGAGTCGAGAACGTGAAGTCGCACAAATCCAAAATCAAAATCTTATGGCCTGTATTTTTTTTATTTATTAAAATTATACTTGTCAACTTCTAAATCATGATTTCTTATTCCTCAGGAAATTCCATAGGCATAATTTTAGCACTAATAAAAGAATCATAGCGAGTGAATACATAAAATCGTACTTCAGAATCGTAATACATTTAAAGTAAATTGGCACAGTGGATCTGGACAATTTCTTCGGTCTTTGAAAGATTAAATGAACGACTAAAATAGGCGACATTCTACTACCAGGCCTTATCTTCTCTAAAGCATACATTTGGTATGTTGAGTTTTCACCCACGCACTGCCTAGTAGGCCTACAATTGTGGTCAACTGTGTTTGTTGCCGCTTGAGATTGTGCTTGGTTTGTCCACCACCCCTACCGTGCATGCCCAACTCTACTATTTTTTCTCTTACTAGTTGGCTGCAGCTGCTAGTCCTAGGTCCAGCACCTAGTCTGTTTGCTTGACAAGGCTTATCCTGGGTGCCCATAATTTGATAACAATATTTGCACCGACGAGTACCTTAGCACATGCTCGATCGAGTCAACACTTCAATTAGTGATCCTTCTTTATCTTTAATCTAAATAAAAAAAAATCGAAATCGAGCCCATAAAAGGCATTTGACATCTCCAACCTCTACCATCGAAGTTTGCAACAAGACTCTCCGAAGCTCACCCCTGGCCGAAGGTAGAACCAAAACTTCTCTGCCTAGATTAATTAATGTTTTCAGTTCTGTTGTATACGAAACATAGTTATGATTTTTCTTTCTGTCAAGTTCCTAATTACAAGAAGAACTTCATGCGGTCATGTTCGCTTGTATTTTCTTGTATTTTTAATTCCCAATAATCCTACTTTTTTTTAATTTACAGGTTTTGTTATTACTTTAGCAAACAAAACAACAAAAGGAAAAATGGGAGATGGATGGGATCTAATACACCGTGGTCCGGAGTACGTTATGAAACATAGCTTGGCTAGGTTTATTGTTTGCACGCCTATATTAATAATTTGTATTGTGGTTTTCAATATCTATCATTCCCCCCAAGATTTCATCCCAAAAGAATTTACATCTCAGCTCTTGACAAATTCTCAAACACTTCAGCAAATGCAACTATAACTTTCGACTTCTCCCTGTCAGCCTATGAGATCTTGTCTAAGATATACTATGATCCTATAAATGTAACTTTCTATGACAGCCTGAACCAGAACCACTCCATAGCCAATTTCACTATACCTGAATTCGATCAAAAGGATACCAGTGTGATCGACTACAGTAGAACAGTAAATGCAACAGGGCTTGATTTGGAAGCAGCGAAGAGGGAGATTGCTGTCAATGGACCAGGATCCTCTGGACGTTTTTTTTGAAACGTCCAGTGGACGTCTTGATCGGAGCCGTTCGATTTAGATCAGACGGTTGATTTTTTTCGAGCCAATATTTTTTTCGGGTGTGGTGGAATTCACGGGGCTCCCTTACAGCCATTGAGATTAAATCAGACGGTCCAGATCTTGAGCCGTCCACCAAACGTCCACGGTAAAAACGTCCAGAGGATCCTGCTGTCAATGGGCTTAAGTTTTTCGGGTGGAGTTGAAAACATCAGTACGGTACGATTTCTATGGGTTTTGGAAGACTAGACGGTCTGGATTCAGACGCTGTGTTGATGCGGGAATAGGTGAGACTGGTGATGCGAATTGGGCCAAAGGAATTTTGGTACGGGGCATAGTCGCAAACTCGCAATCGTGATTATTGTGATCATCATTCTTCTCATATGTTTTTGCTGCGAATGTGTATTAAATAATAATTAAAGCTTAAGTAAAATTTATTTTTATTATGTAATATTATGGTGAAATTTGAATAAGAGAAATTAAGTGTGTGCTCCTCAACCCTATCTATAATCTTTGTACCCCCTCTATTCATCTCTGAACACAGGTTTCGCATCATTTATCTAGTTTTGGACATAGGTTTGGCACATCGATCCGAACTGAGATTGATTTTCTTTTCATTTTCTTCAGATGTACAAGTGAAACACACTAACAAATGATTGGAAAGCCTATACTTTTTAGGCTTAATTTTTTGTATGTCCCTAAACTCTTTCCTATTTATTTATTTCTCCCTATATTCTTGTTTATTTCTTATTTGTCACTAAACTCTTCAAAATGATTTCTTATTTGCCCTTCCACTTAACCATACATAATTTACTATGGTTATCTTATAAAAAAAAACTGAAAATTAAGGAGAAATAAATTACAAAGACAAAATACCCCTAAATTTTGTTCCGTTGTTTGTAAATATTTAAATTTTGGTAAATCGCAATTAAAATGAAATAAATTTTTGGCCTGGTCCTAACTTAATTGCTTTTCTTCATTATATATTCGTGTGTCCTTATGTACGTTAGCAGAATATATTTTGCTAGATATGACGCATATTAAATCTACATTAGGGTGCATTTGAATGTTTATTCTATAAATAATTGTATCTAATTATGATTAAGCAAGCTCTCATAATTAATATTAAAGCTATACTGTTTTATCTGAAAACTGTCCAAGCGAAAACATCTCATAATATAATTTTTTTTTTCAATCTCAATTAATGCAAAAAAAAAAGATAAAATCAGATAATATAAATAAGGAGACAACATGTTTTAGAAATTTAGATGATCTGCGAATTCTAGTCATTATATGTATTAAAAAATATTATCATAAATTCTATTTTGATAATTTTTTAGTTTGTTAAAGTTATGAACTAAATTTTGTCCACACATTTGGGTGGGTGCATTTGCTAATAGTAGTAGTAATAATAATAATACTAATATCATTATTATCATCATATATTATTATAATAATTTTAAATTTTAAATTATAATTAGATTATTAATTTATTAATTGATAATTATATTATTTTTATAACATGGTCATTGTTAATACTTTATCTTTGTAATAATATTATTATCATTATGAAATTGCCCCCTTATGAAATGAATCCTAAAAAACTGAGGCGCTGAAGGGAAAAAAAATGACGGCGGGAAGGATAAATCTCTTTCCACGGATAGTTTAATTATTAGATTCGCTATTTTTCTATTTTCAATGAACGAAATTCATCGATCGTACATATATAAGAAATATTTCATGAACGTAGAAAGAATCTGTGAATGGAACTTTCATGAATTCTTTTTATGAACTGCACGTCTGCACAGCATTGAACAAATAGCTTAGCAAACGGAGATATATCTATAGTGTCGTTCCAAAACCTGTGAATTATTTCATTATCGATCCTATCATCTCTACTACTTATAAATGCACGTAGAAAAAGATCGCAACAAAAATCACCAAAGGGGTTCAAACAATTGTTAACATCAATTATAAACCATTGATCAGTGCAATCTGCGGTTTAGATCTGTATTTAATTTTAAGGGTCAGACTTTTGACAGGAAAAAGGCATGGCGCTGGATGGTTTGTATCAAATTCGCTACGCTCCGCTAAGGGAATTCGATTCTCCGTATAGCCAATTTTTTTTTTTGCGCCCATTTAATTTTTTCCGCCGCTGTTAAGGAGAAGTGTTTAGACATTTCATTCATCTCCGTATAACATTTCATTTCTAATAGAAGTTGTCTCCGTATAACTCTCCCTCCCCTCTCCTTGTTCGGCAGCCATGGCAGAAAAGGAAACCCCCCTCCGTATAACATTTCCTCTCCGTATAACATTTCACATTTCATTTCTAAGTCCTTTGGTGCGACATGGCAGAAAAGGAAACCCCTTGGTGGCGATGTGGTACCCCTCCCCTACCCCCGTTTCCCCTCTTCGCGTGCGCCCTAATAAGCCGAGAATAGAAAGTTGCCGTCTGAAATCAGATGTGGTACGCCTCCTCCTTCGACCTTCGCCGACCTCACACACGTCACCTCATGCTGCCTCTCTGCCGCCGCCGCCTCCTCCTTCTCCGTCGATCCGGCCCCACCTCTTCTTCCCCGCCAAATTCTTCGGATCTTCACCTCCTCAGGTGTGCCCCCAACCCCTCTTTGTTTCCCCCTTTTTCTGTTTAGTTAATTTTATTTGCAACTTTAAATTAGTTTCTTATTGGAATCATCATCACGGATCTTTCTTTGATTTAGAACCTGGTATGATATTGTGGCAACTCATTACTCTTTGATTCCACTAAACATGGTTTTAGAAATGTTTTCTGCAATTGAGGGATTAAGAACTTGCTGCATGGTTAAACCATGGTGTTAGTGGAATTGCTTACAAATAATCTACTCTTCAGCATGTGAATTTATTAGGAAAGGCACTATTATGTTTGAAATTCACCTAACAAGAAAATTGAAAAATATTGTTGGAGAACAAGAAGAATTATAGACCGATGCATTAATAAATAAATAATAAATAGCAAACTGGCCCAATAATATTAATATGCTATATATAGAAAAATGTTATCATGAAATGGGTTAAAACATGAACTAAAGAAAATATTATTTTATCACATGTTTTTCACTTGGGAAAAAAAAATCATATTTTTAGCCTTAATTTAAAATTTTTATCAATCACAGAAATTTTTTTTATCATGGTATACTGTTTTGGAATGTGGAATATTTGTAGTAAGTCTTTTTCAGCTTATAATGCAATCAAGTCTGCGACTCTATATCACTAAACATGGAGTTCTGTCATATCTGATGGTGCAGTGAATTATTATTTCTATTGGGATTATGACTATCAGCTTGAACTATATATGAAGATTTTGGTTTTCTTAATTTACAGATGAATCAGGTGAAGCCTTTAGATGTTGAGGTGAAGAAAGGGATGCAGTTGACAGATCCGCAAGCAATAATTTCTATCATTCTAGGTGGTGGAGCTCGAACCCGACTCTTTCCTCTATCATAGAAGCGAGCTAAACCAGTTGTGAGTTCAATCAACTCATTATTTATGCATTCACAGGAATGCAAAGGTCAGTTTTTTTCCCCATTTTAAAGCAATGCTTCAGCTCACCGAGATTTTGGTTAAATGGTTAACTCGGAAAATGTTTTGGGCAACATGCTTTTCATTAAGAGCAAAATTATTTTTTTTTAAATGACTAAACTACCCAGCGTAAATGAAAGTTAGTGACATTTTATTCAAACAGCCAGTGAAATAAAGAAGGACAAATTAGTCATTTCAGAAGAAAATGTGTTGCTCGAAGAAGAAAACCAGCTGCACAAAGAACATACTGGATAAAATGATGGTCGATATATGAATTCATAATGTTGACATGACTCGGTAAGGTAGGTTTCGAAATTTGTCCAAACTCTCTTTGTCTGATGATAAGCAAGGGCCATACATATTATAGTGGTCTTTGGATCAAGAAGTTGGACTGCTATCTTAAAACAGAATTTTGTCTTATAATATTTGAAAATCTGGAAATATAGTTTGACGCTTTGACTATTTTTAAAATTTTTATTCAAGCAGTGAATTTGACAGCACCGGCGGAGAAATCCAGTGAGATTCTCAAGCTGTGTGCTGATCGGATTGAGAAAGCTTAAAGAACTGAACTGAACTGATATCATGCTAGCTCACATTCTAAAAATCTATTTTATATATTTTATATGATAGGTATGTAACTATGTATAGGGGAAAACCCAACAAACATGCAAGTAGCCACCTTGCCAGACCAACAAGACATGTCTGGCTATGAGGTCGTGAGAGGACAGTGGCTGGTGATTATAGATGCTTTGTGGGAGGTAATCAAGTTGTGCTGGCACAGACATTTAATTTGTATAAATTTTGGCATGACAGTACTTTCATATTTGCATTTTGTATATATTTGGGCATGCCAGTACTTTCATATTTTGCCTTTAGTCATGGACTTTAGTATAAATGTGCCTCATGAACCGTACGAACAGTTTGTATGTAATGTATATAGCTTCATGGAATTGCTTTTTCCATTTTAAAATGTTTATTTCTGACCAAAACAGCAAGTAGGAAGAATTCCCAGGGGCATTGTTGGAAAAGTTTAGAAAATATCCTTTTAGGCTATCTGTTGACCCAATTTGATGGTGTTACTATGTGTATAATGTGCTATATTGCTACCCATTTTCAATACATACAAATATGCAGTTGATATATTTTCCAATTTCTTTGACTTATGACTGATAGGTATGTATATAAAACGTGATACATGCATTGTTGGCTCTGGATGAGTGTTATCCAATATATTGTAACTTGCTGTAGTTGCTTTTATCGCAATTAGCAAAAAAAAAAAATGTAGAGCTGAACTAAAACGGTGTCCTTGGTGCTTCTCTTGAGATAACTCATGAATGGTAAATTGTTGTAGTACCATAAACCGATTACTCAAGTCCAGTATGGTAAATTGTAGAAAGGGATGCTAATTATGATCCAATTGTCCGAAATCCAACCTCAATTGTTGTAACTTTGACTTACATAGTTTTATCATGTCAGAGCTTGGGTAGTGTTGCATTTGAGTGAAACTTAGTCTCTGTATGATCAAGTTAGCCTGATCAAGCGGCCTTGGGTAGTGTTGCATTTGAGTGGGGTCTCAGTTCAAGTTAGCCTGATCAAGAAATTGTTGTCCGATACAACAATTTCTGGGAGTACATGCATGTCCATACCAGTAACTGACCTAACCAAGATTGGTTACAGTGATGCTTGGTTTCCTATCAGTACCTTCAGGGTCGTGTAATGCCATTAACGGAGACGATCTTAGTCCTTTATGCAGGCTCTCTTTCTATCTTCACTTCATTTTATTACTAAAAATCATTTCCTTCAGTTTTGCAAATGGGGCACTATAATCTCTTCCCGGTGACATTGGTTTGCAGGTCATTCTCAAACTATTCTTTTTTTTTTAAATATTTTTTTATATTATGGTTCATTATTTTGTAGAAATGTGCTGACAGAGTATCAAAAAAAAAATATTATCAATCAACTTTGGATTATATTTTTTATATTCGACAAGACTTTGTCATGGTCACATTGTTTATAATTCTTTTATGTTCTTAATCTTCTTCTTGGCAGGGTATGATGATGTACTGACAACTTTGGATTATGCTATTGAGAATAGGGATCCTTTTTCAGTTCAATTTTTAGTTGATTTGCTTTATCATATTCAATTTAGCTAAAATATTTGAGACTGTCATGCAACTACTTGATGAGCTGTTTACAATCATATCAAATAGGTATCCGTTTTCAATTTAAAATATAATCTGTACAGGGTTAGTGTTCGTGCAGTGAAGAGTCTTACATTTAGTCTGTACACTTATTATCATTTTATAACTATATACAAGTGTGTTTGATCAGTTTATTTGTTGATCTCACTTTAATATTTTATTTAATGGTGATATTCGTAAGGAATTATCAAGTTCTTTTTTTTTTTGTCTAATAAGCCCCATGTAAAAGGAATACATGTTACATGTTATGCAAACCAATAAAAAAATCCGTACCAAATTGATAATCGTTGGCGATATTGTTTTGAAGTTAATACATTGTTAAAATATTTGGAAATATATATTTCTATATATACTCATAGATTTAGCAATCAAAGTTTCTCAAATTTTTATAAAACCATTGTGGCGTAGTAATGAAGACGATTTTGGCACGACATGTACAGTAATAGCAAGTACTAATAAATATTCTCGATCTTTAAAAGATGTTTTCAAATTAAATATTCTCAATCTTTAAAAGATGTTTTCAAATTATAGGTATACTATCTCATCTCTACTACTTATAAATGCACATTGCGAAAGGTCATAACAAAAATTACCAAAGGGGGTTCAAACAATTGTTAATATCAATTATAAACCATTAATCTGTGCAATCTGATATGATGTACGGTTTAGATCTGTATTTAACGCTAAGAGTCAAGACCCTTCGACAACAAAGGGTCATGGCGCTGATGGCCGCTTTTGCTTTGTTTGCAATAGCGGTCCATCAGAGACTGGAGAGTATTAGCTGGAAACTTTATTTCAAAATTGTACGTACCTGCATATATCTTCGGCACCATGTTTCTTATTAATTAATAATTTAATATGCATGATTGTTAAGTATTTATATTCTAGATAGACTAGATAGATGCAAAACTAAAATTAATACTTTCTTGGTTGTACTAAAATTTTTTCAAGTTTATTGAACAAGAACTTTGGCACCATTTATATTATTTCATTTTATTTTTTGTAATAAGTAAAGATCGATGCATGTCTTGATTAAGGAAATTATTTCATTTTATTGAACCAAAATTTAAGCTTAAGGTAAATTAACCATTCTAAATTCATTTGTTGCTCTTTTCCTTACTGCCAAAATGGAATAGTTTAAGCAAATCTAAAATATCATTTTTCTTCTTTATTGTTATCCATTCATATTTTCAATTTTATTTATATTTTTAAAAATATAATTTTCAAAGTATGATTTGATGATTTTGTTTTCAAAATACGGTTTATTTTAAGCTGTACATATGTCTACTTTTATTAATTATATTTGTTTAAATGGGTGAATACCGCTGCTACCTTCACTGCCGATCAATACAACATTGACCTTAATTGAAAACGGATAACACATCCATGTAAAACAATATTTTCACATTTTAAAGTCCGCCCGCACATTGAGCGGGCACTGCTGCTAGTTATTTTTAAACAAAGAAAGGAAGATATATCTGATGGCATGTTCAGAGCCATGAAGGCATAATCCATGTAACCCAGTCGAGTAAAATTTGTTAGCAGGGAAGATTATGAAAATCGTCAAAATATTCACTACCATTTAGATTTCTATTTTTTTTTTCTTTGTACGATTGATTTTGAGTAGCATAGAATATTTTTTTTCGAGTATAACGTTAACTTTTATTGATTTTTATGGCATAAAACTAATATTTTTTTTTTCCAATTGTGTATATGCTCTAATTTTATTATTTTCTAGTGGCATATCAAAGGGCAGAATGATAATATCAATTGTCCAAAGGCATAACAATAGTTTTTATTTTTTGTAGTGAAATAAAAATAATTTGTTATTTAGTGATGATATATCTCTAATTTTAAATAGTTGTAGTGAAATAAATCTAAATCACACAAAAAAAAAACAATTGACGTCATAGCATATAGCATCATCGATACTTTTAAAAATAAAAACAATTGACGTCATAGCGTGTAGCTGTAGCATCATCGATACTTTTCATCCCCTACATATATATCTACCGTCAATTTCAATTTCTGACAGCCTTGTAAGTGTAACTGCAGCGAACCAATCTGTCGTGGAGAAATTAAGCACAATAAATATACTATCGACATTCTACCAAGTAAATCATAAAATAAAAATGTCAAAGGTCATGTAGGAACACAATTTAAATTATGGAAAGATGAGTCAAATATTCAGTTGTCAATGATTCACAGATTCACATATTTTATTTGTACCTTTGGTTCACAATAATAATATTATTATTGAAAGACAACAGTAAAGACCTGTAGACTCAGACACGCCGTGGCAGAGCCAGACATTTTTGCAATGGGATCAACAAATTTATAATATTAATATTTTTTATTAAAATAAATTCAATACACCATTATATATTTTTTATCTCTTTTTATAAGAAACCAAAATTCTAAAATTTAAAGATTTGAAAAAATGAAAATTAATTTTAATCAATTATTATACATGGAAAAAAATTATAAATCAAAATATAACACATTTCACTTGACTTCACCTCTACTTTTTTCAACAAAAATGAATTTTACATAAATTAAATAATAGTAACTTTGTATGTTTTTCCTAAAAGTAATGAGGATAATTGCTAACTTAAGTGGAAATTATTGTCTCAAAATGTGTTTTTGTTGGAAGAATTGCTAACTTTTACATAATGAAACACTCATGAGAATGCAACCATGAACCAAATGGGGTTCAATAGTATGATAATATTTATATTTTTATGGGGTTCATATTTAAGATAACTATAAAAATATTCAATTTATAAGTATAAATCTTAATGCATGGCAATATTTTTTGAAATTGAATGGGGTCAATTGACCCCCATTCAATCAACATATCTCCGCCACTGCAGACACGTGAGGAAAATCGAATTGAAATATACTGTTCTTTGAATTTTTTTTAAAGGCCGGTGAAAACCTATATATTTGATTGATAATAAAAAAAGGTATTACATACAAAGAACCGAAATACCGGTACTGGTTTACTGGTACTTTACATAAATAACATGTTATATACTCTAATAATAGTAAGTGATCCTCACAATCATCGACCTAATCGATACATTTTGAACTACTTCCGACCGCTGACCGTGTGGAATCATCGATCATACACACGATCCTTACGATAGCCACTAAAAAGTCACCACCTCCATCGTCGCGTGACAAGGTCGGACCATGTTTATCATCCCCTCAAGGGGCTCATCAAGACCTTCATGAGGTATTGAGGTGAGGCTGCTCCTTTGCAGCCACCACACACGTCATCGACGCAAGGCTTATAAGACTCATCTTGAATGATATCTAAGTAGGTGGGGAAGAACTACATATACCACCAACCAACGTCTTCCACATCAGCCCTGTCGACACTCACCGAACACAGGGGCCAATGCTAGACTGGTTTTGAAGTTAAAACAGAGAACCTGGAATTGGATAGATCCATTTATACAGTTAGGTAGAGAATAAAATAGTACAAATAATTCTACCCATTATAAGGAAAATATGTTCAACTATCTTAAGTTTTCATTTAAAACTTCTTTAATTAGCTTATGTTTTATGTTATTAGTATATAGTAGAAAGTCTCACCAACCAACCATAATAAAGATCACTAGATCAGAATAGTTCATGCTGTGATAAATGATGTACCAACCAACCATATGCAGTCGAAAGCCTTACCAATCAACCATCTTTAATTACATAAATCTATTTAAAGTTTAAACCATCATTAAAAAAACACTAACCAGTGCTCATAGAATTGGGAAGGGCTTACATGATCAATGTCGAATTATTTGGTGGATCTGACTTGAATTTGCTTACAAGTTACTACAGCAGAATGACAATCGAAGTGGGAATGCAAAACCAAGCAGCCATACACAAATTAATAGTGATTGTTATTCGATCTATATTTTCAGAAACGTACTAACAAAATTATATATATTTTTTTAATTTTCAATCTTGTCTTTTCAGTTATCACTCAACGATGTATTATTTGCTTATTGAGTTTGCTCGCGAGTTGAATTGACTTCAACTTGAACTCGACTCATACATCAATTGAGTTGACTCGTCTCGAGTTATACTAATTCGAATCATAATCAAGTTTTTATCCAGCCGAGTTCGAGTAACTTGTGCGATGAGTTTTCGGCTTGATTCTAATCGTAGTACGTCACTGGATCACACTTGTCCAGCAAAATGGGCTTCTTCAAGGCCCAATATTATCCAAGCCCATAATTCCTTGACCACAATGACGCGATTGACGGCTTGTATCCGTCTCTGCGAAAACCAGCCTTCAACCGAGCAGCCTTCCCCTTCATGGCTTCATCTAGAATTTGGAAGTCGAAGTCGGGAGAGAGAGAGGTTACGGGCTGTTAGATAGTTAGAGTGGGAGATGGGGCTACGTCAAGGCCGCATCGCTGGGTGTCGTGACACCGAGCAAACGCTCTAAAAAATTGGAGGCCATAAATAAAACTCCCCCGCTTTTTCGACCCGCCGCTATGCGCACTCCTCTTCGCCTCCTCTTCGCCTCGCCATCTCTCTCCCGCCTCCTCTCCCTTCGCTCCCTCTGCACCAAACCGGCGCCTGCGTTGTGTGCCTTTGGTCGCTTTAGAAGAGGAGGCGGCGGCGGGTCCTATACGCAGAGAAGAGGGAACAACAGCGGGAGTTCTTCAAGGAAAGAAGAGAGCAGCAGAGATAAAGGAAAAGAGATGGAAGCAAACGACCAGTTTGCGTTTAATAAGAGCAGAGCAGAAGGGAGAGACAAGAAGGGGAGAAGTCTTGAGTTGAAGGACCGAAAACTCAATCCTGTTAGCACCACTTGCTATGTACAGGTACACAAAAAAGGGTTCAATGGGTGATTCAAGTGTTGTTCTTTTCCTTCAGCTTGCTTTCATGTTTTCTAATTGCTTTTTCTATAGTGGCTGAGAGTTTTGTTAAAATCTGAAATTACTCCAGCATTACAATCATTTGTTATGACATGCATTAACAATGCAATTAATTTAGTTCTATTGGGTCATAATTGAAAAAACATCTTACTTTAAAGAGGAGACTTTTTCACCATTACTAGCTTTAAGCCACTGATTTGGTATTGTACTAGCTTAAAGCTATTGGGTCATAATACTTTCTCATGCAGACAGTTTGATTTTTTTTTTTTTTTTTTTTTTTTTTTGGTCGTCTTCTTCTTATAGTTCAATTATTTTCTTTGTTAATATCAGATACTGGGAACAGGCATGGATACACATGATACCTCTCCATCTATTTTGCTTTTCTTTGACAAGCAGAGGTTTATTTTCAATGCTGGTGAGGTACGACGGGCTAAATAATCTGATGTATATGTTAATAACAATCCTTACTTTACAATCCTTCATCGTGATGCCTATAGTATCAATTTATCTTATATGCAATAATTTAACAGGGATTACAGAGGTACTGTAACGAGCACAAGATCAAGCTATCTAAGGTACTTGCGTGCTGACGTGCTGATGTGAAACTACTTGTCCATTTCTCTTTTGTGTGATGTGCACAAGAATTTCATGTTATTTATTTATTCAGACTCTTAACCATGTTTCAACTTGAATTATATAGATTGATCACATCTTTTTGACACGAGTATGCTCAGAGACTGCTGGTGGACTTCCAGGTAGTTCAATTGGCTACTTGCTGATATACTTGCTCTTTCAATATTTCTTTAATTCCTTAATTAAGCTGAACATCATAGCATACTTTCATTTGATTTACATGTATAGGTCTTGTTCTAACTATGGCTGGAATTGGGGAGGAAGGAATGTCGGTTGGTGATAATATTCTTCTTTATCTCTCTCTCTTATTACTTTTTGCCAAATTTCACATAATATTTGTGTTTGATAGTCTGAAGTATTAGTTCTTTTTTTTTTTTTTTTACAATTGTAGGTGAATATATGGGGCCCATCTGACCTAGACTTTTTACTTGGGGCAATGAGATCCTTCATCCCAAGAAAATCAATGCTCCATGCTCATAGCTTTGGGCTGGACCAGTCAAATTATGCCGCATCATCATCCTCTAGGGCACAAGATGGAAGCTCGGCCGATGTAATTGTGCTCATAGACAATGAGGTCATTCGGATTTCTGCAATGTTTGTGAGACCTGTTAACCAGAAAATTAGTTTGGATTCTGATCCAGATGAGTTTTTGAGACCTGGGGACATGTCAGTTGTTTATGCATGTGAATTGCCAGAGGTTAAGGGGAAGTTTGACCCAGTCAAAGCTACCTCTTTGGGCTTAAAGCCTGGACCCAAGTATCGAGAGTTGCAACTGGGTAAATCAGTGAAGTCTGATTCTCAGGATATAATTGTAAGTTTAGTTCACTATGTGTCTCTTTTTATCATTGTTTCTAAGATATTAGACAATAGAAAGCATCCAGCTTACACTGGGTGAATGACAATTAAAGCATTGTGCTACAGTTAGGTATATCTGGGCAGAGTCTGATTCTACTAATTCATTTACGCATGAGAATAAAATTTACTTTTGATTATTTTTAGCTTAAAATTGAGGTTTAAGGCTGTGATAGTGGTTCTGCATGGTGTTTCTGCCAAGAGGCTTGGTATGAACCTTCAATTTTTGGAACCACAATGTTCCAGCTTACATGTACCAGCAGCAAGCGGCATCCTATACTTGTTATGTTTGTCATCTCTAGCATAAGCTTCTTAGCTTAAATGCATTATTTGTAGGTAAATCCAAGTGATGTGCTGGGCCCATCTATACCAGGCCCGATCGTACTTATAGTCGACTGCCCCACGCTGGACCATGCACACAACCTGTTTTCTCTCGCCTGTCTCAATGGTTACTACAAGGAGAATGGAAAACTTGTAAATTGTATAATCCATTTGGGCCCCACTGCTGTCACAAGCAATGCTGAGTATCAGCAGTGGATGATGAGATTCGGCCAGGCTCAACATATAATGGCCGGTCATGAAAGGTGAGCTTTGGTTATGTGTCTTATTTAGTCATTAAGCAAGAAGACTCTGATTGACATAAATAAAATTATTTAACAAAATGAGAAATATTTAATTTTCATTCATAGGCATTGAAATTTCAAAATATATTTTTAAGCTGTTTAATGGCATACTACTTTAAAATATGGTAATATTATGTACTCCCACAAGAAATGAAAAGGTAATTATTGCTTGTATACATCAAAAGACCTGTATTTCACTTGATGTGAAATTGTAGTTGTCCTTGAATTTATGCTTCTACTTAAAAAAAAGGGGATTTTGTTTCAGTAAAAACATGGATAATCCTATCTTACAAGCAAGTGCTAGAGTTTCTTCTCGGCTAAATTTCTTGTGCCCCCAGATCTTTCCTGTGTCTGGATTTTGGCCAAATGAATATATACATGTCATCCCATCTGAGGAAAGCATGGATCTTGATGCATCATGCAAAGTCATTTCTGCTGAGAATCTCCTGAAGGCATGTCACACTACCATTTGAATTTATCAAGTCATTTGTATCTTTTTCAGTTGTAATTTGTGACAGTTAGGTTCTGTTGCTGAGTATATTTTTTTATCTTTACTTTTTACTTTGTTTTGCAGTTTCACTTGAGACCAATATCTCAGCTGGGTTTAGATAGGTCAGTTATTCCAATTAAGCTCACCCACAAACATATAATCAATGAGCTTTTATTAGAAATTCCTGAAATAAAAGAAATATCACAGCAAATTTCCCTGCTGTGGCAAGAACCTCTTAATGGAAAAATGATGATCCCTCTAGTAGAGAAAACGGCACCTATGTCAGAAGAACCATGGTTGAAACAATGCTGTCTGCCAAATGATGTATCTATGGAGAAAAGAAGGTTAGAAACGAGTGAAGGTGCTTCTCCTCCTGCTGAAGGAAACTTGAGAAAACGATTTAGGGATTACTTGGATGCACCAATCCCTTCTTGTTTGGAGAATATTACAAGGGAAGAGATGGAGCTAGTTTTCTTGGGCACTGGCTCATCCCAACCTTCTAAGCATAGAAATGTCAGCTCAATTTATGTTAATTTATTTGAAAAAGGGAGCTTGCTTCTTGATTGTGGTGAGGGAACTCTTGGTCAACTAAAAAGAAGGTAATTTTAAGACTTCTCGTTCTTATTTAATTTTGGAATAATTTTATTGATATTCTTATATTGCATAAATATGCCATGTCTAATCGGGGAAATTAGAAATATGTGATATATTATTATAAATAACAAGAGAGATCAGATACAGTTTCCTCTCAATTGCCCATATTCTCTTCAAACCTCTGAATAGAGGTTATTATGGGAATTTTTTATGTAGATGGGTAATTTATCTGTCATCTTTCATTGTTATGTAGAGGTATCACTGACTGCATTCTGTGTTTTTAGGTCGTGAAATATCTTGTTTAACAGTATATATATGATATTTTGACTTTCAGAGTCTAACCTGTATATGTGATATTGTAATTATAGTTCTTAATAACCCTTCTTCTTCTTGTCCTGGTTAGGTTTGGTGTGAAGGGAGCTGATGAGGCTGTAAAAAAATTGAGATTCATATGGGTCTCTCACATCCATGCAGATCACCATACAGGCCTTGTTAGAATTTTAGCATTACGGTCCCATCTACTGAAAGACATGGCACACAAACCTTTGCTTGTTATTGGACCAAGGCCTTTGGAGAGATTCCTCAATGCTTATGCTGGTCTGGAAGACCTAGATATGCAGTTTTTAGATTGCAGGTATTGGTTATGAACTTATGATCGAGAACTTAACTTTTTAAGCTGCTTTTATGATCCAATAGGGATTTAAATAGATTATAATGCTATTGTTAAGAATTCCTACAAATTTTCCAATGATCTGATATCTCCGTACAATGTAGCATGTACTAACCTCCCCTCCAATCCCCACCCCAGCATCCAACCCCTCACCCAAATTGAAAATTCACGCATCAACATTTCTTGAGCAGCCTCTTGTTCGTACACCAATAGTGACTGGCAATTTTTAAGAAATATTGAGAAAAGGCTAATGTGAGGCACTTGAGATATTCTGGATGGAAATTTTGTTGATAATGTTTGTGAAGGGTTTAGTATTTTATTGTGTACTTAAAATAAATAAAAATGACAGAAACTCTAGTACAGTTACCTTTTTAAATGTAAACCATTTTGCAGTACTTAATAACCCCATATAATTACACTGCTAATTGCTAGGCAAACCATGAGAACATTGGAAGCAGTCTATGCAAATGAAGTCACATCAAGTTTGTTTGCACCAGGAAGCAAAATGGAGAGCTTTAAGAGAAAGCCTGGAAACCCTAGCGAGGCAATGGATGTTCTTGACAGATTAAAGGAGGTGCTCTCAGATGCAGGTCTCAATAGTCTGTATAGTGTGCCTGTTAGGCACTGCCCAGAGGCATTTGGTTTGGTTTTGGAGGCGAAGGATAGGGTTAGCAGGATAGCCAAGGTGTCGCCAGGTTGGAAAGTAGTTTATTCAGGTGACACTCGACCATGCCCAGCTCTTATTGAGGCATCCAAGAATGCAACCATTTTAATTCATGAGGTACTATTTGTATTTTTATTTTAGTTATGTTATTTAAATATTTGTCTCTGGGTTTTTCATTGCAATAACTAACTTTATTTCTTTTTTCTTTGTTTTTAACATATATTTTGACATCATCGTTCATGTTAAGCATTGACCATAGAAAGAGAAAATATTTCATTCACTCCAAAACCTGAAAACCTCTGTTGGCTTCCAAAAAAAATCAAGAATTATTTTATCCGCTTATTAGCTGCATTACTCTTCCCATTTTGACAAAATAATTCTGACGTTGCTTTTGTTAGTATGTGTAAGTTCATGGAAAATTATGGTTTTGCTTCACAAGGAGGGATAATGTAACAAAAAGGGCTATTTCGAGCATTGTGCAGTACACCTGAATTCATTGTTAACTTTGTTTTTCACAGGCAACATTTGAGGATAGCATGACGGAGGAGGCCATAGCAAAGAACCACAGCACGACAAAGGAGGCAATTGGGGTGGGCGTGTCGGCTGGAGTATACCGGATCATCCTGACCCACTTCAGCCAGAGATATCCCAAAATACCCGTTGTGGATGAGGTCAACGTTGACAAGACATGTATCGCTTTTGATTTGATGAGTGTGAACCTGGCTGATTTACCAGCATTGCCAAAGGTGTTGCCATACTTAAAACAATTATTTAGAAACGAGATGGAACCTGATGATGAATTGGATGATGTTCAGGTGTCTGTTATGTATTAGGGATTTTGACCGATAATTTTGATAAAATTAATTTGATAGATTTAGTTTCACAAAAAATTTTGTTTCCTTTTTGTTCTATTTTAGTCTACCAAATTTTGTTTTATCTCCTGTGCTCTATAATAACAAAAGAAGAACTGAATAAGTAATGTGTGAGTTGGCTTCTGTTTCTTTTTTTTTTTTAAATTTATTATTATATTTTTACAAATGTAAGTTCATTTTACAATTGCTGCTTGCATTCATATTCAACTCTTTCTTTATGTAGCAATATTAGCTATTATGATCATTCTTACTGAAATTCTATTTCAATCCTCGTGGAGAAACTAATTAATTTGTTTTGTATGTTATATGGAAAATATATTTATTTGACATTATGACAGTTCTAATCTAATAATAATAAGAAACCAAAATTGCAGACATGTTATATAGAGATTAGGTTGTGTATCAAATTTGGTGCAAATTGAAAAATTTTATAATCCATTAAGCAATTTAATTTTATTGGCATTTAATAAGCGACCAAATGAAATTTAGACGTCAAATTTCATACAAGAAAATTGACCGATTTAAGAATTGTGAACATTAAATAGCAATGATCGTCTCCATTAAAAAAAAAAAAAACAATTTTGAAAGTAAAACACAAAAAATGCCAAATTTGATAAGCTTATATTAAGCTATTCAAATTAACGGTCTGAACATGGAATTTGAAAGTTGGAACCGAAGTAAAAACATATATTTAGTTCATAAAACACTGTTAGCTACCAGAGCCTCAATGTAGGAAGTCTGGCCCAGAGTAAAGTCATCTGATAGTTGAGTCTTTGACAGTGCCTCTATGCAGGAAGAGCCGGTCTTGCACTTTCAGAAAATTGGGTTCGGGTGATTGGTTATGCAGAGGCGGAGTAGAAAGAGAAAAAAAGAGCGAACATTGCAACTTTGTACAGAGTTTATTCTTCCTCCAATCATGAAATCTTTAAATTTGAATATAGATATGCAGAATTTATTCTTCCTCCAATCATGAAACCCGTAAATTTTAACACAGATATTTTGTACAAATAACAGAAGGTGCCTATAAGCATTAATTCTTCCCCTTTCAGGTAATATTAGTATATATAAAACTGAGAAAGCTCAGACGCAGCTGATAAGCCTTTCCATGCCTCGCGCTGTAGTAAGTTATTACTGTTTTATTGTTATATAATTCTTCCCAAGATATCAGCCGAAAGTTTCACAATAAACGACAGACTGCAGTAAGTTATGGTACGAGGAAAAAAAATGAGAAGTTCAAATCAATTGAGCACTTTCTCAACCACCACATGCCTGAGGTTTGTTTCTCCATGCTAGTAAATCCAAAAGTTTAGTCTAATAATTACTACCATAAATATGTGATTCTAATATTTGCACTAGTCAAACAAATACAATTACTATCAAGAGGCAGAATGTATACAACAAGATACACAACAAGAAAAGTGTTTTTTCCCCCACAAAATGTTGTCTCAGCGAAGACGTGCCATCCTCCCCCTGTCAATTCAAAGATGAATTTCAAACAATTAAACTTAAGCATAATTTATATGATGCAATATCCATTTTTCCTTTTTACGAAATAGCATTAGACCATAATTTCTGTGCTGACAATCATGATATGGCTGATTGCACTAGGAACTGGCAGAATAGGAAGCAAATTGATTTCACTATCTCCATTGTGCTCGCTCTGGTTTGTATGCACTATGCAACAACTAACATTTATTTTTACAGCAGCTTCATATAGGTTGATTTCAATTATACTCGTTTTGCTGCTTTTTTTTATGAGTGCAATGTTCTCAGAAAGTATTCAAGCACTAAAATTAATTAATAAGGAATTCTAATGCTTCTCAAATGCCCACAGTAACTTTATGAGTGCAAGATTCCACAATCATCCTTTTAACCTGAAGCAGGACATTAGAAATTACCCGAGAAAAAGGAAAGATCTAGGAAAAACTAAAGATCATCTCCTCCTGACAGCTGGGGCCCGCTGTGATGGCTGACCGCCTTGATTCTGGTCCTCTCCTGCTGCATTCATTGCTTGTGCCATTGCATTCATTATCACAAATCCTAATGGTAGGATATACATCCACTGCATTTTCAAAAGACAAAATGAAAAAATTAGAAAAACACAAAAGAATTTGAAGTTAATTGTTCCTCTAAGGACAATGTTATAACAGCAAAACACAACATCTAAACTAAAATGAGAAACTGAGATTAAGCTGCAAAGACCAAATGCAAGTTGTTTGGCTAAGTTATATCATTCAATGTAAGTATTGTCTTGGTCTTATGGAGATATTTTTTTTTTTCAAGTTCCTTTTGCAGTTGCAATGCTTAAATCCCAATATAACATTATTAGATTATTTCACAGATTTACCCATCAAAATTAATGGTCTGCACTTATATTATAAATAAAAGCAGAATTTAATAGGTACAGCCAAACCAAAAAGAATTTACCAAATATGTACAAGAACAGGATTCAGATTCAAAAAAGATATGTATGGCGCAAAATTCAAAGCAACCAAAAAATGATAGCCCATACGATACCAGTGAACGCCAGCAGTTATCAATCAACACAATATTGCACCACCTTAATAATAAATTATTGTCAACATGAAAAGTTTACTACTTTAACCAAAATAATGCAAAGCCACTCACATATTTAGCCCAGAAGGACTTCTCAGGAGGCTGTAAACCTTCCTCAAGAGCAGTCTCCGAAGCAATTATCTGCTCGACAAATGTAGGGGTTCTGCACATTACAACCCACATTCAATGTGAATTTTCCATTGATTTCTAGATTTTGTCACAAAATACACTGAATATTTTACCTTCTTTCCAGAAAGAGCCCCAAATTTTTCCATTCATGACTAATTGCTAAGCATTTTAGATATAGGTCAACTAACAAGCTGCTGGTAAGTAATAGCTAGATTATTCTTTAGTCTATACAACAGAAACCATGGATGCATGACCTAACAAGTCATTGGAAAATTAAGCTGCATTTTGCAATTAGGTAAAAAGGAGAAGGAATTTGCAAAGACCCATTTTTAAACACCAGGGCCATGAACATTAAAACTAAAGCACCTATATGTACTGTTCATGTAATGGTTGAGTTAAGTCACAACAAACCTTGGTGCTTGCTCACTGTTCTTCAGAACTGTATATGAACTGAAACTCCATTTTGATGGCTGTTACAAAAGACATCAAATAAACCAACTAAATTAATATTCATTCATATTTAATGAAGAAAAGAAAACTGAAAATGACAAAAAAAAAACAGTTTCTATTCAATCTTCATTGAAAACACTTCTTTCCCCCAAGAATGAGATTTAGTCAAGTTTTACACTTGAGACCTCTGAACAAGAAACCTCTACATCTTCATAGTTCCAAGTGATCTCATATGTTACTGTTATGAGTTGTTATATTTGCAAAACACATTAGATTTGGCCACAATCCAATCAGCAAGAACCTTTTCAATATGAGACTATATCAATTCTTATTGGTTATTTCAGATATTAACTCACAGATTTCAAAGGCCTTGGATAATGGCAACCACCATAAGATCCATAGTTCACAGCCAAAACATTTACACCATCCTGTGTTCAATGAGAGGAAAGAAAAGTCAAAACAAGCAAGCTTTAAATCCTTAAGATATCTACATGTTTCCTTTAGCAAGAGAGACAGTCAAAATTAATAAAAGAAAAGCCAATGGAAAAGGATATGCAAAAACTTACGGTGTGAATTACAAAATGCTCGTCCAAGCTCTCCCTTGGAAGGCATCTCTGCAGAAAAGGAAAAAAAAAAATCATCAATAATGCAGAATATATAACCTTCTAACTAACTGATGTTATTGACATGCATCAGCAAATGAATAATAACAAAATAAAGCACAGTAACATTACTTGATACAAACCTATGAATTAGAGGAAAAATAAGCAAATTGAAAAGGACAGAACTTACAGCCCTGACAGAAGAGAGAACATAATCCTTTCCAGAAGGATTCAGGACATTTGAAGGGATTCTGATGGTATAAAAATCATCATCCTTCAAAAGCCTCTGGAACCACCAAGCATCAAACCAAATGAAAAAATAAATATATAAGCATCTCCATCACACAAAATAAGAATTAATATAAGCACTTTAAGTTATAGCGATTACTTCAAAAAGTCCCTTCTCTGCGTCTGAGATTGCATTCCTTGTAAACCTGAGCTTGGTCAGTGTCTGGTTGACAGATCATTCAGAAAAAAGACAAAGAGCAATAAAATTAAAAGGATCACAGTTCTAATAAACGAAACAAACAATGAAAATGAAATTATACAAGCATTGCCATAAATTTAATTATTTTTCAGCTGTCAAATAGAAGGAAAATCACTGAGGCATGTTTTGCCTGGGCAAACACAGCACACCACATATAAACCGTGTTCTGTCAAGTGCACTTAATCAAATTTGATTTGTGCAGGGTTCAAACTTATAGATGAAAACGCAGGACTACCTGGCTCATTGCGAGTCAAATTACTAAGATCCTAGGTGCATATGCAAAACTTCTAATTTTGTACCTAAGACGCTCCAAACTTCAAATTGCACTTATTAGTATTGCATATATTTGCAACTTTACAAACAGTAAGTAGTAAGAATTAACATGAACATGATAAGAGATGATTACCTGGCCGCCATGGGTCCAGGACTTGAGGCGGGCAGTGAAGGTTCCAGCGACAGAGAATTCGGAATCGCCGAGAGAGTGTTCGAGAGAGAATTGCACGGATTTGGAATCGGAGGCGGAGGAGATATCGAGATCGGGTCTTCGGCGAACAGGAGGCGTGACGGAGGCAGGACCAGGCGAGGATCGGGCTCCCTCGAACTCGTCGTTGTCGTTGAGGAGCAGCTCGTCGGATTGGAAGGAGACAGCGGAGGAGAAGAGGAGGAGAAATGAGAGTAGGAAGAGAAGAGAGAGAGATGGATTCATTGTTAGAAGTATAGAGAGAGAGGTGGTGCTGAGGCGGAAGTTATTGACGGAGCGGAGAAACCAATCCGGCCTTGCACGGACCAGATTTGAGGAGACGAGAGGAGAGGAGAGAGGCTTTTTTTGGTGTACCACGTTGACCTCACGTGACGTCGTGATGTGCCTTTTATTTATTTCTTCTCTTTTTTTTTTTTTTCTCTCAATTGCATTGTATAATTAATTAATTAATCATCATTTTATTGCTTTGGAGCACAGATATATCAAACAAGTTAAATGATATGTTTTATTTAAAAATATTATTTCACTTGAGGGATCCAATATGGATTTTGATGTATTTTGTATTTGTGTTTAAAATAACAAATATAAAGTGTTAAATGTAGTATGAATCATCTCATCTCATGCATGAAAATAGATTAATATGAGATTTAAAGTTAGTTTTAATCGTCTATTTCTTTACTTCTCAACAGATTAAAAATAAATTGTATTAATATAAATTTTGTGCGGGCATTGCGCATGGTCACATAATATTCAACCAACTAGTTTTGTAATTTGCAGTGTTTTTGTTTTTAATACACCGGCATCCCTAGTCCCTACCAGCCAAGTGGTTGAAATCATATATTGTTCGGTATTTTTTTCTTACAATATCAGATACCAATGTTTCAGATATTACTAAATTTTTGGTATTCGGTGTGGTATTTAAAACACTATTTATTATTTGAACATTAATATTTTTTTGCACCAAAATTTTTATGGTAACTCCCTCTACAATTCGTTAGAGTTAGACTAACTAATAGTAACATACAGCTGTCGGACCAGTATCCTCTGCCAACTTTCGATCTAAACCATTCGATTTAATCTCGACGGTTAAATTTTTTTCGGGCTTATCAATTTAGTATTAGTCACAACCCATCATTGATCGGACGGTTCGGATCGAAGGTTGGCACCCTCTCACCTTAAAAGGTGACCAGTGGATGTGAAAGTTTACAGCTGCTATTCCCTTCCCTTTTGTGTTGTATAGAGAGCTTAAATATTGATTTTTGTGATCAAATGACTTAGAATGAATGCAGAATGGCTTGAAATGCTGAAATGTTGCTCAAAATATGCATTATTTTCACATGACATGCTTAATTACTATTTATAATCTAATAATTTAAATGATTAAGATATGGATTATATTCTAGACTATATAAAGAGCTTAAATATATATTATTGTGATTAAATTTCTTTAAACGAGTCCTTAATCGCTTAAATTCTCAAATGACACACAAAATAATCTTTATTTGCAATTTATATGCGTATTTTCTGTGTATAATGCAACATTTTAAATAAGATATGAATTATATTCTAGACTATTAAAAGAGTTTAAATTTAGATTATTGTGATAAAATGACTTAGAATTAATGCAGAATCGCTTGAAATGCTCAAACGATGCTCATAATATGCATTATTTGAACATTATATGTGTAATTATAATCCAATATTTTAAAATATATAACATCTGGATCATATTCTAGACCGTATTGAGAGTTTAAAAATAGACTATTGTGATGAAATAACTTAGAATGAATGTAAAATCGCTTGAAATACTCACATGATACTCAAAATATGCATTATATGCACATTATAAGCATAATTACTATGTATAATCCAATATTTTTTAATTAAGTAAGATCTGAATCATATTATAGACCGTATAGAGAGATTAAATATAGATTACTGTGATGAAATAACTTAGAATGAATGCAGAATCTCTTAAAATGCTCAAATGATACTCAGAATATCAATTATTTGAACATTATATGTGTAATTAATATCTATAACACAATATTTCTCAATAAGTAAGATATAAAACATATTTTAGACCGTATAGAGATCTTAAATATTGATTTTTGTGATCAAATGACTTAGAATGAGGGCAGAATAGCTTGAAATGCTGAAATGATGCTCAAAATATGCAATATTAGCATATTCTATGTGTAATTACAATGTATAATGCAACAATTTTGAATCATGAAGATCTAGATTATATTCTAGACTATAAAAAGTGCTTCAATATAGATAATTGTGATTAAATTACTTTAAACGAATATAGAATCGCTTCAAATTCCCAAATGACACATAGAATAAGATTTATCTGCAATTTATATTCTTATTTTCAATGTGTAATGCAACATTTTGAATAAGTAAGATATGAAATATATTATAGACAATACAAAGAGTTTCAATATTGCTATCATTTTACTTAGAATGAATGCAAAATCGACTGAAATGCTCAAATGATGTTCAGAATATGCATTATTTGCACATTATACATGTAATTACTATGTATAATCCACTATTTTTGAATGAGTAAGATCTGGATTATATTCTAGACTATATAAAGAGCTATAAAATATAGATTATTATGATTAAATGATTTAGAATGAATGCAGAATCACTTGAAATGCTCAAATGATCCTCAGAATATGCATTATTTGCACACTATATGCGTAATTACTCTATATAATCCTATATTTTTTAATATGTATGACCTGAAACATATTATAGAATGTATGGTGAGCTTAAATATAGATTACTGTGATCAAATAACTCAGAATGAATGCAGAATCGCTTGATTTGCTCAAATGAAGCTTAGAATATGCATTATTTGCACATTATATGTGTATTTACTTTGTATAATTCAATATTTTTCAATAAGTAAGGTCTGAATAATATTCTAGACCATATTGAGAGCTTAAAAAAATTATCGTGATCAAATAACTTAGAATGAATGCAGAATCGCTTGAAATGTGTAAATGATGCTTAGAACATGCATTATTTGCAGATTGTATGCATAATTACTATTATAATTAAATATTTCCAAATAAGTAGATCTGAATAATGTTATAGAACATATGGAGAGCTTAAATATAGATTATTGTGATCACATGACTTATAATGAATGCAGAATCGCATGAAATGCTTAAATAAGTTCAGAATATGCATTATTTCCACAATATATGTGTAATTACTATGTATACTCCAATTCTTTTTAATAAGTAAGATCTGAATTATATTCTGGACTGCATAGAGAGCTTTAAAATAGATTATTGTGATCAAATGACTCAGAATGAATGCAGAATCACTTGAAATACTCAAATGAACTCATAATATGCATTATTTGCACATTATATGTCTGAACTCATACTATGTATAATGCAATATTTTAAATAAGATCTGAATTATATTATAGACTGCATAGAGAGCTTAAATATATATCATTCTGATTAAATGACTTAGAATGAATGCAGAATCGCTTGAAATACTCAAATGATGCTCAAAATATGAATATTTTTAGCATTATATGCTTAATTACATTGTATAATCGAATATTTTTTAATAAGTAAGAATTGAATCAAATTATAGACCGTAAGGAGAGCTTAAATATAGATAATTGTGATCAAATAACTTAGAATGAATGCAGAATCGCTTGAAATGCTCATATAAGCTAAGAATATGCATTACTTGCACTTTATATGCGTAATTGCTTTAAATAATTCAATATTGTTTTAATAAGTAAGATCTAAATTATATTCTAGACCATACAGACCCCTTAAATATTGATTATTGTGATGAAATAACTTAGAATGAATGCAGAATCGTTTAAAATGCTCAAATGATGCTCATATTACATATTATATTCACATTATATGCGTAATTACTTTGTATAATCTAATATTTTTCAATAAGTAAGATCTGAATCATATTTTAGACCGTATGGAGAGCTTCAAAATGGATTATTGTCATCAAATAACTTACAATGAAAGTAGAATCTCTTGAAATGCTTAAATTATTGTGAAAATATTCATTATTAGCACATTATATGTTTAATTACAATATATAATTCAATATTTCTTAACAAGACCTGAATCATATTGTAAAACGTATAGAAAGATTAAATATATATTATTGTGATCAAATGACTTAGAATGAATGCAGAATCGCTTGAAATGCACAAATGAGCTCATAATATGCATTATTTGCACATCATTTGCGTAATTACTATGTTTAATGCAATATTTTTTAATAATTAAGATCTGAATCATATTTTAGACCGTTTGGAGAGCTTAAAAAAAGATTACTGTCATCAAATGACTCAGAATGAATGCAGAAGCACCTTAAATGATTAAATTATGCTCAGAATATGCATTATTGCACATTATATGCGTATTACTATGTATAATCCAATATTATTTAATAAGTAAAATCTGAATCATATTCTAGACCGTATGGAAAGTTTAAATATAAATTATTCTGATCAAATGACTTAGACTGAATAAAGAATCGCTTGAAATGCTCAAATGAGCTCAAAATATGCATTATTTGTACATTTTATGCGTAATTAGAATGTATAATCCAATAGTTTTTGATAAGTAAGATCTTAATCATATTCTGGGCCGTATAGAGAGCTTAAATATAGATTATTATGATCAAATGACTTAGAATGAATGGAGAATCACTTGAACTGCTCAAATGATATTGAAAATATCCTTTATTTGCACATTATATTCGTTATTATTAGGTATAACCCAATAATTTCAAGGTTTTAAAATGCGATTTTTTTGGTTTGATGGTTCCGACTGGATTAAACGATGCGGTGTTTTTTCAGTGATAAAACGGCAATACAACAGTGCCGCATTGATTAACAAAATTTAATTATTAGGGGTCATATGACTCACTATTTAGACCACTATTAATGAAAAAATTTCGGAATGTATGAACGATCTTAAACAAGTAAAATTCTATACTTCTTGTTAAGGCTATACAACATTTTAAATAAGTAGGATCTGAATCATATTATAGACTGTATAGAGAGTTTAAATATAGATTATTGTGATCAAATGACTTAGAATGAATGCAGAATAGCTTGAAATGCTCAAATGAACTCAGAATATGTATTATTTTCACATTATATGCGTAATTACTTTGTATGATCCAATTATTTTTAATAAGTAATGTCTGAATCATATAAATAGACCGTATAGAGAGCATAAATATAGATTATTGTGATGAAATGACTAAGAATGAATGCAGAATCTCTTGAATTGCTCAAAGAATACTCAAAATATGAATTATTTGAATATTATATGCTTAATTACTATGTATAATCCGGTAATTTTGAATAAGCATTATCTAGATTATATTTTAGACTATACAGAGAGCTTTAAATATAGATTATTGTGATCAAATGACTTAGAATGAATGCAAAATCGCTTGAAATGCTCAAATGAGCTCAGAATATGCATTATTTGCACATTATATGCGTAATTACTATGTACGATGCAATTGTTTATAATAAGTAATGTCTGAATTATGTTATAGACCCTATAGAGAGCATAAATATAGATTATTGTGACAAAATGACTAAGAATGAATGCAGAGTCTCTTCAATTGCTCAAATGATACTCAAATATGCATTATTTGAATATTATATGCCTAATTACTATGTATAATCCAGTAATATTGAATAAGCATTATCTGGATTATATTCTAGACCGTATAGTGAGCTTAGATAAAGATTGTTGTGATCAAATAACTTAGAATGAATGCAAAATCACTTAAAATGCTCAAATAACCTCAAAACATATATTATTTGCACATTATATGTGTAATTACTATGTATAATTAAATATTCTTAAGTATGTAAAATCTGAATCATATTCTTGAGCGTATACGGAGATTAAATATAGATTATTGTGATCAAACAAATTAGAATGAATGTAGAATCGTTTTAAATGCTCAAATGATGCTCATAATATTTATTATTTGCACATTATACGTATAAGTAATTCGTGTAATCGAATACTTTTCCATAAGTGAAATCGAAATCATATTCTAGACTTGATGGAGAGGTTAAATATAGATTAGTGTGATCAAATGATTTAGAATGTATGCAAAATCGCTTGAAATGCTCAAATTAGGTAAAAATATGCATTTTTTGCACATTATATGCGTAATTACTATAAATAATTCAATATGTTTTAATAAGTAAAATCTGAATTATTCTAGAACATATAGAGAGCTTAAATATAGATATTGTGTTCAAATGACATATAATGAATGCAGAATCGCTTGAAATACTCAAATGACCTCAGAATATGTATTATTTACAAACTATATGCGTAATTACTATGTATAATCTAATATTTTTTAATATGTAAGATCTGAATCATATTTTAGACCGTATACGGAGTTTAAATATAGATTACGATCAAATTACTTTGAATGAATGCAGAATAGCTTTAACTGCTCAAATGATGCTCAAGTTACACATTATATGCGTAATTAGAACGTATAATCTAATATTTTTCAATAAGTAAGATCTGAATCATATTCTAGACCTTGTAGAGAGCTTAAACATAAATTATTGTGATCAAATAACGTAGGATGAATGTGGAATCATTTGAAATGCTTAAATCATACTCAGGATATGCATTATTTGCACATTATAAGCGTAATTACAATGTATATCCGATATTTTTTTGATAACTAAGATCTGAATCATATTCTAGATATGATAGAGAGATTAAATATAGATTATTGTGATCAAATGACTTAGAATGAATGCAAAATCGCTTGAAATCCTCAAATGAGCATAGAATACGGATTATTTGCACACTATTTGGGTAAATACTAAGTATAATCTAATATTTTTTAATAAGTAAGATCTGAATTATATTCTAGACTGTATGGAGAGCCTAAGTATAGATTATTATGATCAAATTCCTTAGAATGAATGCAGAATTGCTGGAAATGCATAAATGGTGCTCATAATATGCATTATTTGCAAATTATATGTGTATTTATAATGTATTATCCAATTTTTTTGAATAAGTAATATCTGAGTCATATTGGAGTCCGTATGAGAGCTTAAATATTTATTATTGTGATCAAATGACTTAGAATGAATGCAGAATCGCTTGAAATGCACAAATGAGCTCAGAAAATGCATTATTTTCACATTAATTGCGTAATTACTATGTATAATCCAATATTTTTTAATAATTAAAATCTGAATTATATTCTAGACTGCAAATGACTTAGAATAGATGCAAAATCGCATGAAATGCTCAAATAATGCTCATAATATGGATTATTTTAACATTGTATGCGTAAATTACATTGTTTAATCCATTATTGTTTTAATAAGTAGGATCTGAAACATATTCTAGAACGTATAGAGAACTTAAATATAGATTACTGTGATCTAATGAATTAGAACGAATGCAGAATCACTTGAAATATTCAAATGAGCTCAGAATATGCATTGTTTGCACATCATATGCGTAATTAATATGTTTAATTTATTTTTTTATAAGTAGGATCTGAATAATATACTAGACCGTATGAAGAGCCTAAATATAGATTATTGTGAATAAATGACTTAGAAAAAATGCAGAATCGCTTGAAATGTTCAAATGATGCTTAGAATATGCATTATTTGCACATTATATGCGTAATTACTATGTATGATCAAATATTCTTTTAATAAAAAACATATGAATCTTATTCTAGATCGTATGTATAGTTTAAAAATATATTATTGTGATCTATAACTTAGAATGAAGTCATCATCGCTTCAAATGCAAAAATGAGCTCAGAATATGCATTATTTGCACGTTAGATATGTAATTACTATGTTTGATCCAATATATTTAGATAAATAAGATCTGAATTATATTATAGGCTGCATAGAGAGATTAAATATAGATTATTGTGATCAAATGATTTAGAATGAATCCAGAATTGCTTGAAATGCTAAACGAGCTCAGAATATGCATTATTGGCACATTATCTACGTAATTACTATGTATGATCCAATATTTTTAAATATGTAAGATCTGAATTATTTTAGACTGTATAGAGAGCTTAAATATAGATTATTGTGATCAAATGACTAAGAATAAATGCAAAATCGCTTGAAATGCTCATTTGATGCAGAATATGCATTATTTGCACATATATGCGTAATTACATTGTAAAATCAAATATTTATTAATAAGTAATATCTGAATCATATTATAGAATGTATAGAGAGTTTAAATATAGTGTATTGTGATGTAATGACTTAGAATGAATGCAGAATCGCTTGAAATGCTCAAATGAGCTCAGAATGAGCATTATTTGCAGAATTACTATGTTTAATTTAATATTTTTTAATAGCTAGGATCTGAATCATATAGAAAGCTTAAATATCTTGTTATTAAATGACTTAGAATGAATGCAAAATCACTTGAAATACTCAAATGATGCTTAGAATATGCATTATTTGCACATTAATGCGTAATTACTATGTATGATCCAATATTTTTCAATAAATAAGATTTGAATTATATTCGTGATCATATGAAAAGTTTAAAAAAGATTATTGTGGTCAAATGAACTAGAAAGAATTCAGAATCGTTTCAAATGCTAACATGAGCTCAGAATATGCATTTTTTGCATATTAAATGCGTAATTACTATATATAATAAAATATTTCTTATTAAATAAGATCTGAATGATATTCTAGAACATATAAAGAGCTTAAATGTAGATTATTGTGATTAAATGACTCAGAATGAATGCAAAATCTCTTGAAATGCTCAAATGATCTCAGAATATGCATTATTTGCTCATTATATGCATAATTACTATTTATCATCCAATTTTTTTAAATAAGTAAGATCAGAATCATATTCTAAACTGCATAGATAGCTGAAATATGGATTATTGTAATCAAATGAATTAGAATGAATGCATAATCGCTTGAAAAACTCAAATGACATCAGAATATACATTATTTGCACATTATATGCATAATTACTATGTATAATCCAATATTTTTTAATAAGTAAGATCTGAATCGTATTCTATACCTAATAGGGAGCTTAAATATAAATTATTGTTATCAAATGCATTATCACTGAAATGTTCTAATGATGCTCAAAATATGCATTATTAGTGCATTAAATGCATAATTACAATTAATCGAATAGTTTTCAATAACTAAGATCTCCATCATGCTCTAGATCTTATAGGGAAGTTAAATATAGATTATTGTGATCAAACGACTTAGAATGAAGGTAGAATCGCTTGAAATGCTTAAATGATGCTCAGAATATGTATTATTTGCATATTATATGCGTAATTACTATGTATAATCCAATATTTTTTTATAAGTAATATCTGAATCATATTCTAGACAGTATAGAGAGATAAAATATAGATTATTGTAATCAAATGACTTAGAATGATTGCAGAATTGCTTGAAATGCTCAGATGAGCTCAGAATATGTATTATTTGCACATTTTATGCATAATTACTTTGTATAATCCAATACTTTTTATTAAATAAGATTTAAAATATATTCTAGACTGTATAGACAGCTGAAATATAGATTATTGTGATCAAATGACTTAGAATTAATGCATGATCTCTTGAAAAGCTCAAATAATGCTCAGAATATGCATTATACGCACATTATATATTTAATTACTTTGTATAATCCAATATTTTTCGATAAGTAAGATCTGAATCATATTCTAGTCCGTATGGAGAGTTTAAAAATAGATAATTATGATCAAATGATTTCGAATGAAAGCAGAATATGCGTTATTTGTACATTATATGTGTAATTACTATGTATAATACAATATTTTTAATATATAATATCTGAATCAAATTCTAGTAAGTATAGAGAGCTTAAATATAATTTATTATGATCAAATGACTTAGAATGAATGCAGAATCTCTTAAAATGCTCAAATAATGCTCAAAATATCCATTTTTTGGACATTATATGCCTAATTATTAGGTTTAACCCAATATTTTTTAAATAGTAAGACCTGAATCATATTTTAGACCGTATAGAGATCTTGAATATAGATTTTTATTATCAAACGACTTAGAATGAATGCAGAATCGCTTAAAATCCTCAAATGATGCTCAAAATATCCAATATTTGCAAATTATTTGCGTAATCATTATGTATAATACAATAATTTTGAAAAACTGATATCTCAATTATATGCTAGACTATATAAAATATAGATTATTGAGATATAATTACTTTAAAGTAATACAGAATCACTGGAAATTCCCAAATGACGCACATAATAAGCATTATTTGCAATTTATGTTCTTATTTTCAGTGTGTAATGCAACATTTTGTAGAACTAAGATATCACTATATTCTAAACTATACAAAAGCTTAAATAAAGATTATTGTGATCAAATTACTTAAAATGAATGCAGAATCACTTGAAATGCTCAAATGATGCTCAAAATATGCAATATTTTCACATTATATGCAAAATTACTATGTATAATCCAATAATTTTGAATAAGATTTGAATTATATTGTAGACTATATAAAGTGTTTGAATATAGATTATTATTATTAAATTACTTTAAACGAATCCAGAATCACTTGAAATTGCAAAACAATGCAAATAATAAGCTTAATTTGCAATTTATATTCTTATTTTCAGTGTGCAATGTAACATTCTAAATAAGTAAGATATGCAGTATATTTTAGACTATACAAAGAACTTAAATATAAATTACCGCGATCAAATTACTTATGATGAACGTAGAATCGCTTGAAATGATCAAATATGCTTAGAATTTGCATTATTGCATATTATATGCTTAATTACTATGTATAATCCAATATTTTTTAATAAGTAAGATCTGGTTATATTCTAGACTATATAAAGAGTTTAAATATAGATTATTGTGATTAAATTACTTTAAACGAATCCTTAATCAATTGAAATTCCAAAATAACAGAGATAATAAGATTTATTTCCAATTTATATGTGTACTTTAAGTGTATAATATAACATTTTGAATAAGTAAGATCTGAATCATAATTCTAGACAGTATATAGAGCTTAAATATAGATTATTGTGATCGAATGAAATAAATGAATACAGAATCCTTTGAAATTATCAAATGATGCTCAAAATATGCATTATTTGCACATTGTATATTACTTTGCATAATACTAATTTTTTTAAAAATATTATAATTGGAGTATCACAGACCCTCTAATTTGAAAATATCATAATAAATAGCAAACAAATATGAAAAAATGTAAATGGTCTCCAAAGATATTTAAATATGGTGATCAACTTGAAGATTTTGGATTGACCGTTTGAATTGTGTATCTCGAAAAATGACTCGATTACAAATGAGTGGCGCGTGCATATTATGGTTATGCAAGGGATAAAACCCATGATTCAATCACAACGATATATCCAAGTAGCTAGTAAATAAACCTCTTATTTTCTATAAATTAATTAAGGAAATGGGAAAGTAAACAGAAAGGTAAATACACCTCAAATGCATATTATGGTTGGTTGTTGCCATTATTGGGAATTATCAGGGGCTGTGTGGAGATTCTATATTCTCGTGTTTTCGCGTTTAGACAACTCATTTTTGAGTTTCGATTTGCTTCTTTTAAAACTTTTTTTTCAGCTAAAGATATTATATAATAATTAGGCTGAGCAAATTTGTTGTGCGAGAAAGGTAAAACTTAGGTTGTGTAAATCACATGAAATTAAGGATGAGCTAAATTAAAAGTTAAAATAAGAGCATAAAATGATAAAATACAAGTACAGTGTCCGTAAGAAAAGCATTAGACATACAGCACAGCTTAGGATTCTGAAAGTTCACTATTTTATACTATATATCTCTAAGCTTCTCTCTTTGTTTTGACTTGCGATTGATTGGACATGAAATTCCAAAGGAACTTTGAACGTTAATCGAAATGCCACAAATGGATGAATGTATACTTCTCTTATACTCAAGGCATTCATGTTTAAGTAGCATTTCAGCATACAAGTTGAACTTTCTATAAATACAGAAAGGAAAGGGAAGGTGCTATATATCTGAAAAATTATTCATGAATCATGAATCGTTAAGAATGGTTGGGTAAATGAATCCAGACAGGCGAGGGCCATGAGCATTGCCGATGCTCATCTGGGCAACATGGCTTGATGGAGTTGCTCATCAAGTTGTACGAACAAATGTCGCGGGGCCAATCAATGTTCTCAGAACGTCCCACGAGATCCCACCATTCCTCCGTAAAATGGATTGTGTCTTCAATAATTTCTCCACGTATATCCTTTTTTGCAACTGAAATTGACGCATTCGTACCTACAAAAATTAATGGCTTGTCCGTCCAAGCTGTTTACACGCTCCCATTTGCCATCTTCGAGTCTGAATACCTTTAGTTTAGAAGTTTCTGGTCCAGTTTCAAATTTATATCTCCTGTAAATCATGAGAATTCTACCGACACAATCTTCTGCAAGATACATGTTGAAATAAAGGGTGCTGTCCCCTCTGTAATCACAAAATTATCATTTTTCAATTCAACCTCGTGTATTGTTCCCTCACGAGTCAAGCAAATAAGCTTTCCGTCTTGACGAAACATGATGTCCATATACCATTATTTTTCTTGCAAGAGGTTCCATCTACTTTCTCCTGATCTAGAAATAACTAGATGTGGCACATCACCAACAAGTGCTGCTACAAAAAAGTTATTAGAAGATGTTGAAGGATTTGAAGAGATGAGAACTTTCTTGATGGTGACATCATAACCATCAGCTGCACAAGCATTGAATGGACGTTCTGTAATGTATGGAGCGCCAAAGAAGTAGGATGTTATATTTTCATCAACCGAGTGGCGAGGGCGCACTTGCGGCGATGTGGTGATAGAAGGCAGTGATATCAACTCACCCATCAAAGGATTGAGGAGCGTAGGTTCACTATGTTGGTCAAGCACAGTCAGCCAACCATATTGCGAGCCGATGAAAAGCTTTCCATGTAGGAATGGTTCGTCAAATTCGAAATGGAGTTTATCAGAGATGCTATACAGGTGAACATTTTTTCTCTTTCTCGTTGTGATTGCACGCGGTAAGCAGAAACGGTGTGTGTTTCGTAAAATTTGCCATGAAGACTAAGACACTTGATCAGGTAATTGGCGCTTTTACTTTTGATGAGATGTTGCTTTTACTTTTGATCAATTAAGAAGATCGAAGGCACACTATTAGTTTTTAACTTTTTATAGGCCAACATGATTATCTCACTTTTAGCAACGACTAAACATGGATATCTATGGAGGGACATTTTACAATGTACTATTTATTTTATTCGGTTACAGCGACTAAAGTTTGTTAGTAGTATACTAGCATAATTAGTCCTTTTGTTTTATTTCAACTCAGGTTATTTAGATCAATATGATAAATTAATGAAGAATTTTCACACATATATTATTGCAGTTGCAGCTTTGCTACGTACGCTATATTTTTTTAGATAATTGGTACAACTTTTTAATTACAGAAAATACAAAAATAAGAAACTATTTTTAATTATAAAAATACGGTCAAAGTGATCACGGGTTTTAATTAATACTATAATGAAATATTGCGTCTAATAATTAAATGGGACCTTTATAAAATGTCCTTTTTATCTATAGTTTCTTTATTTTTCTCTCTATACTATATATATATCGAAGGAAATATTAAGTTGGCGTATTATTAATGAATGAATAATAATATAAATTTATTAAGGATTTGATATACCGCAACGATGTGATTTTGATTAAACTTGGTCCTGTCAACAGAAATAAGGCTTAACTATTCTGGTGTACTGGACCAGGTTTAGGTATTGTATCTCTGTGCGTCCCTAAATTTTCTTCTTGATCCGATGCAACCAACAACTGTAGAACTTCATCTAACCTACTTAGATCATTAAATACCAGGAATGATAAGTGCCATCGTTAAAAAAACCATCGCGCGTCATCGCTGTACAGAACATGTGTTTGCTACAAATGTTCAGTTTAATAATCAAATGTGTTCAGTTTAATAGTCAAAAGTGTTCAATTAAATGTGTCAAGTAATAGTTTTATTATATAGATCGTGCATCATTTTTGGAGAGAGGCGCACCAGGGGCAAAATTGAAAATTTTTTTTTTGAACCGGATCAGTTCATGACCCCTTCTAATTTTTTCATTGTTTTTTGTCTTGTTCGTGACCCCTTCGCTCACCTATTAAAAAAATCGAAAAGTCGTACTGAACATTTATATTTAATAACCTGAACATTTGTACCTTCTACACTGAACATTTATTCTTACTAAATTGAACATTTATACTTATCCAATGAACATTTTTGCTTATAATATTTGTATTTTTTTTATTGCAACTAACTAAACATTTATACTCAATGAACAGAACATTTGTACTTACCCAACTGAATATTTGTACTTGCTAAACTAAATATTTATACTTAATAAAATGAACATTTTTGCTTATAACATTTATATTTTTTATTGCAACTAACTGAACATTTATACTCAAATAACAGAATATTTGTACTTATCTAATTGAACATTTAGGTATGAAATAAAATTGCGCTGGGTGAGAGACCATCGCTGAGGGAGCGCCTCAGCGATGGCGCGCGATGATAAATCTCCTGATGACGATAATCAATTTCCATTAAAGACTACATAGCTCGTAAAAATTGCCGGAATCAATAAATCCATGACCATAAAAATACAATAATCTCATTTGTACTGAATACTATACTCAACTCCTCAACCGAGTCCTTTGTATTTCTCAAAAAGCCTAAAACCATATAAGTTCCAACCAAATCTTTCCATGGCTTGAGGTTACTATTTTGGTATTCAGCAGAACGATAAGATATATTAAATAAAGACGCAGAGTGCAATAAAATTTAGTGTTTATTATATGAATCTAATTATGGAGATGTGTTATATTTTACACATTATTTTTTCAATTACTTATATGGATATTAATTTTCTTTAACATATTTAATATGTAAACCTATTACTTTGGCTTAAATTTTTGTAAAACTATTCTTCAATAAATAAATATTATTTTATTTATTACGTTTTTATGAGTGTCTTGATAATTATATATGGAGAATGACTACAGTACACCCTAAAGCACAGATCATGCGGTGCTTTAGAGTCGTTTTCAAGATTTAAAATTCAAATGTCCGATCCAAACTGTACAATATGTTCTTCATATTATAATATCCTTAGAAACAAATTTTTATATTTTTTAGAATTTTTTAATTATTTTTTTACATATTTTACAAAATCGGTAATCTACAAAATTGTGGGCCCTCCATTTACAGTGATTTTGTAAAATATATAAAAAAATAATTAAAAAATTCTAAAAAATTTAAAAATTTGTTTCTAAGGATATTTCAACATGAAGAACATATTGTACATTTTGGATCAGGCATTTGAATTTCAGATTTTGAAAAACGACTCTAAAGCACCGCATGATCTGTGCTTTAGGGTAAACCGTAGTCATTCTCATTATATATGTATTATAAGAAGTTTTTTTATTTATGTTTTATAAAAGGCAAGATCGGATAAAAAGCATATAATTTTACTATACGGGAAAAAAAACCCTCAAATCTTGAAAATTGAATTAAAACTTACTTCATTATGTTTACTCTGGATATAATTATTTTCGTTATTTCCACATAAATAAATTATGATTCAAGTTGAACCCTAAACTAATGACTTCAATATTGCTGAACAGATCTCTATTCCGGCCGTCTATCTGGTACCACATTTAATTATTCTTTTCGTCACGTAAAAATATAGTTTATGCCGAAAAAGTGATAGTTACATTCGATTTGTACACATTCTCCCATTAAATATATATTAAACTTTGCATTTTCTAACCGGAGAGATTAGAGAATAATGGTTGAGTGCAATTGTATTCCTCATAAAAAATCTCAGCCATTGGATTCTTTAAATCTGGACCATCTAATATAATGTCAATATTGAATAGGCATGTTCTATAAATTTTTCCACATGTGTATTTCGTTTATGGTGTTATCATTATCTAATGGTGTTCTCATTGAATTTATGCCAAGTTGGAAAATAATGAGTGAGAATGTGTTCAGAGTATTTTTCTTTTTTAAATGTGCATGGTTTTATAAAAGTTTTGTGGCTTGACCCCTTGCTTTCTTCAAAAAAAAAAAAAAAAAAAAATGTGCATGGTTCATGGCAAACCAATTAATTTGTCAATTATTTCTAATTAGTTGTACACATGGTATTCAATTTATGGGCATGATATATGTTCACTAATATATTTATACAGCTTAAAAATTACATTTGAAATGGAGGTGTTTGGATCATTAATTTCACCATCCAAATAGATAAAATTGTCTATCGTTTGTTGCTTATAATTGTATCTTTCCTCAAATATAGCCGGCTATATTAAAAGGGGGAAAAAAAAAGAAAAGACAAATCTATTTTTTCTTTGCTTCTTAAACCGACTTAATTCCTTATTTATAAGGTCATTTATGCACCCAGCTATTTCCACTTTTCGGCTGTGAAAAAAAAATAGAAAAAATAAATCCACGTTATTAATTACAAACCAAACTTCACATTGATCCAGTTCGTTCTCCGATTTCTCAAGTATAAGAAAAGAATCCTAATTAGTTAGAAGTTTTTGACAGTGGACAGGTAGACCCAGGAGATGTCTTAAGTTTTATAACATCTAAAGGTATAAGTTTTACTTCCACATCATGCCGAAAATTATTTCTCCATGTTTTTTTTTTTTTTCATCTTGCTTGTTCCGGTATCAGTAAAAAGGACTGATCCTGCATTGTTAAGTCTGAGATTATTTTTACTTTAATAATTTATATGGGTATTCATGATTTTCTTATTCTTCGACTCCAAGGTTCTATAACTGGAATTGTGATTGCAATGTGTACAATAACAAGCTTATTAAGGATAATTGTAATGGGAGAACTCCTTTCCCTCATTTTGGATTAATATGGAATCAATCAAACTTCCTGATTTACCTTTTTTGCTTGCTGCAAATGGCATTGCAATCTTTCGAAAATTCAGACTTGCAATATTGTATTTGTAGTGCAGAGGAAGGATTCAACACATTTTGTCAGGCTTAAATTTTTTGCAATAAGCTATTCATTAGGCTTTAACCTGATACATATGTATTGTTGTGAATTTTGTAGTGGGATTTTTTGTCTACTTTGTATTTAACAATTTATTTTCCGTTGCACAGGATAATAGAAAGACTAAGCAATACATCCCCAATTGCTATACAAGGCAAAGCTGTACAACAATCTCCAGGGATGCAGTATGTTATATCCCAACAATTTTCCTACACTAATTTAAATCGGTATACTTGCAATGGACTTTTTTTTTTTTTTTTTTTGGAAACAAGTGAGTTTTTAACGGCTCACCACTCCTTTCATTAAAACGAAAAAAGTAGTTCGTTACAACACTCTCTCAATCATCACCCCACAAAACCTGACGCACTGGCACTAATATCGTAAGGTACCAGTACTCCAACGCTATCTCCCCTTATTTATTACATCAATAAACTTATTCATGAATTTATTCATAAAACAGAAAAACTCCATAAACTATATTAATAAGTTCCTTTCTCAACCCAAGAGATAACAAGCATAGCCTCTCACATTGTTCTTCTTTGGTTGCGACGCAATCAAACTCCTGCATGGATCCACGCCTCCTCCTCGATCTCAGTACCCATGAGCTCACTCCCAGCAATCTGCAATGGCATTTTGTCAAGCGATGGCAGCCACTCCGCCACTTGAGTCTTGACCTCCTCCGACCAAAGACCTGACCAATAGTTTATTAGAGCCAATATGTGTGAGGCTAGATATCTAAACGAATGAAAATTTTTATTTTGAAAACATCTTGCATTTCTATCTTTCCATACACACCACATGGCACCACAACAAATAATAGTAGCGATCTTGCACTTGCAATGGACTAAGTTGCATTAAACATGTAATATTATTAATTATCTTTTATCTTTTAATTCAGGTGGGATAGCAAGCATAAAATGGTGTAGTATAGAAAGTGAAGATAATATGCTAGTTCTTCACATCAATTATTATAACTTAGTACCTAAATTGCCTTAAACCCTACACCAACACAGGAGGCAAAATGTTGCAATTGCGAGAATCACCCCTTCTGTTGTTTTGGAGTCAACTTTTGCAGCAGTCTATTCTAAGAACACAAGTCCTGTTTAAAGTTGTCCGAGTCGAGATTGCTGACTTTGGAGTTGCGCTGAGTTAAAGTTCATCTGGTATTTGAACATATTATTGCTGGATACCCCCTTCACTTTCGTTATGAACAGTAGCATTTTTTTTTTACGGATTGAATTTCCGGTTTAATTCTGGTGGAAGGTCAGCGCTTCCTCCAGACCTGTCTTATACGCACAACCTCCCTCCCTTATTCGGTTTGGGTAACAAGAAACATAGATTTTGCTGCAGTGCAGGGTCAACCGTGTGGATGAGGGCATGAGGCAGAGTCGGCTGTGTTCATTTTCGGTGCACATGGTTTATGTTTATCATTGTGGTCCGTTTGGCTTTTTGGCTATTGGGTGCTTTACTTTAGTTTTGGTGTACGACATTTAATCTGTGGCCTGTCTTTTTCGTTTTGTTCGGTACGTATGCCGTCTATCATTTGTCACAGTTTGGGCCTATTTCTCTGCAAGCTTTTCCTCCATGGATCGGTGGTGCGTGCACCTGGTGTAATATTGTTAATGTGAACCGTTCCTTTCTTTTTCTCAAGCCTTTATGTATTGCAGTTTTGATCTACCACATTTAATGCCGCTCCAATTTTTTTTTGTATCGTTTGGGCAGTGTCTATCCCAGAAAGCTAACCCAACCCCAACAAAAACCTCCAATCGTCTCTCTCCTTCTCAATTCCAGTAGACAAAAATTCTCTCAAATGGTATTGTTTTTCTGGAGGAAAGGGAAAAATGGTGAGCCACGGACAGCCAGCTTTCCGACAAGGGCGTCGACAGACCTTCCTCCGACGGCTCGACGGGAGGAAAGGAGGTGGAGGGGATGCACAAGGCGGTGGAGGTGCGGCGCCAGACCAAGGTAATTAATAGTGTTGTTAATTCTTTTCTTCTTTGCTTAATTTAATTGGGTGTTGAGTTAATTGGGTTGTGGATATATATTTTTTCCCCCTTTACTATCTTTCTAAATTAATTTGTCTGCGCTCAACAATTGAGACTTTTAGACTTCATGCTAGACATTCAGAGTTATTTTCCCTAATTTTTATATAATTTATAGAGATTTATTTCGAAGGGTTTGAATGCATGAATTTTAGGCCATATGTGGCTTCCTTATGCTGCCTTTTAAATTCGTCTCTGCTTCTTTCTTCACTTTGTTGTATCTGCTGGTGCGTTTCCATTAGATTTTTTTTCGTTGGGTGTGCTCTTCTTCTCCATTTGTCGGGATTGCTGGCTAATTAATTGTGAAATTGTTCCGCTTTTGGTGTTCAATCTTCCGTCTATTCTTGCGTGTGATGTCAATTTTTCGGTCGGGACCTATCCTTGCTGTAATTTTGCTTTTAATTTCTTATTTCGTGCCAATTTGGTTTTAGTCAGCGTTTTTTTTTCCTACTGCACCTCTTATTTTCTTGTCCTCGGCTGGAGATTACGCTGGGCGATTTTGCCTTTGTTTGGTCCAGCGTTCTTCTTTGGCTCATTAATCTTGGGTTTTAAATCGATTTGGGTGTCCACTGGAATAGTTGGGTGATTGAATGCGCCTATACACCTCATTGTAGGTTGTCCTTCCCTTGCTTTCAACTTTTTCGCAAAATGAATAATAATAAGCAATATCAGTACGGTATCAAATCAGGATTCAATCCATCTGTCTTAGAAAGAAAAACGGTTATTGAGGATTTTTTACTGATTCAAGAGTTTGTTTATTATTTCAGGGCCAGAATCCCATCTTTTCTCGGATCTTTGGTCATGAAGCTAGAGGGTATGTGCCAATTTCTTTGATTTTCTTTTCTCTAATTTTCTGACCATGCATCTTATCTTATGAAAATAATATTTTTAGCAGAACGTTTTAGTTAAACTAACACTAAGTTTGGAACTGCGACATTGATTATTGAATACAGTTCAACAGTCAACTATTGTTGTTTATATATTTTTCCAACTAAAATAAAGCTACTAAAGCTGCTAAGTTTGGAATTTACTTTTCGTTTTGGACTGATTTTTTCACCCCTTTTTTATGGCTCTTCTGCAGGTTGTATGTTTTCAAATCATTCCCCTGTCTTCTTTGGAGTGAGTTGCCTCTTTATAAGGTTTGTCTCTCTCATCTTTTTGTTCCTTGATTTTTTATTACAAGGGGATTGTTTATTTAATTAAAAGTGATGCACTGGGAGCAATTCGAGTACCTCTCTCAGCTTGAAGAGATTTCAGTACTGGGCGCATTTGATGCAATGCAACATTTGTAGAAAGCAAAATTATTTGGCTTTGAGGGACTGAAATGCTTATTTATCTGTGATATGGGTTATACTAATTAGTTTGTGATACTATGGCGTGTAGTTATTTATGTACTGAAATTTCAATGAAGAATTGATACATATGCTAATGAATTTGTTTTAGTGGATCCAGAGAGAAAGTACCCTTCAAAATTAGTTAGGAGTTTTGGAGGTTCAAAGGGTGCTTTTTTTTGTGCTCTCAACTTCACTGTATTTTTCTGTTGTGCCAGAGAATTTTTTAAACTGTTTTGAATAATACACCAGTGTATGTTACTTTTAGAACGATGCTTCAATTGTTTCGTATTCCAATACCAAAGAGAAAAGAATGAACAAACCTGAGGAAAATATTATATTACGAAGTCTTAACTATGATCCAGATAGACAAACGAACTATGCAATTAGCTTCAAATTTTCCGTATTCAGTATTAAGAACAGGTAATTATACCATGACCTTCCTTTTATTACTTCATGTTGCTCTATGTTAATTATATCAAGTTGCTCCCCTATTATTGTCCTTCTTACCATCACTTTTATATGTGAAATACATGTTGGAAAAAGGGAAGACCTTTAATTTAGTAGTGATTTGAGAACTTCTTGCCTGATAAGGTAGGCTTATTTTTCCATGAGCTCATTGTATAGTCTGATTTTTATAGTGGACTGTGATTCTTTTAATTTTTAATGTGTCAACTTACAGTACTTGATTATGATTTTCCTTCCTTTTAGATGATAAACATATTTTTCATGTCTACCACAATTGCATGTTGCACATTACATGTGTGTCCAATGGCTATTGGAAGTTTTAAACTATAACAATTTTTGCTATTTGAAAATGTTATTACGAGGAACAGAATAAAGTTGTCTTTTTCAATGGTAAATATCAATTTATGTGTTACAGTTTTAAACTTCCATTATTTCTTCAAGAGATTTTCTAATTGGATATTAAATAAAATTTCTGATGGTAACCATTATCTAATTCACTGATGGTAGATTTTTCCCATCAACTGCAAGAGAGTCCCCATAATTTTTAGTCTTTTTCACTACCTACCCTTTTCTTTTACTGTAGTTTGTTTAAGTAAAGGATCTTTTATTTCTTTTTTTTTTCTCAATTTGTAACTCTTATGATGTAAGGCTTAGGTTTTACTTTTCTTTTATTCCCATTGTTTTCTTTAGCTTCAGGTAGTTTTACCAGTATTAATTTTTTTTTACTTTACTGTAGGTTGTTCTTTTTCTTTCTCTAAATTTGATGCTTTAATAAATTGATATTTATTTGTAACACATAAATTTATTCAGAACAAATAAATTTGTTATTTCCTTCGATAATTGTTTTACGTGCTTTTGTTACTTTATGTACTTTCAAGCTTTAAACTTTTTCATTGACAATTTCTGTTTTTATGTAGACAAAGTGTGCCAGTGACATCCAAATAATGTTTGCTTACAATTATATAAATGATTGGGCAATTACAATACACTCCTGACGGTTGGTATCATGATTTTTTATAAAATCTTCGAGTTCTGAACTGTACCTGTAGCAGTTGTTTCAATTCTAACTCCTTTCCTTTTTTATAGCTATGTTTTTATAACTATGTTGGTGTGAGTAATTTCATTTTTCATTTCATTTTTCCTCTCTAAAATTGCAAGCAAATGCTTATTCTTAATATGAGTTTTTATATTGATAGAATTACATAATTGAGATCAAGCAAAACATTTAGAGACTCTACAACAAGTGTGTTGCTTGCCAGACGTAGGCATTTTTATTTTTTTTATTCATTATTCTCAAATATGTATCCGAACATAGAGTGGTAAGGATAGTGTTTTTTGTGCATTTGTCAAAATTATTATTGTATCAATTAGCCAAAAGTTACATTCATTACACGAGCAGCTTTCTGATAGCATCAGTGAGAAAACACTTTCCGCATGTACAAATCACTGCTTCACCAAGTAAAAATTAATGTGGTGGCATTGATGAGCTCTGACATGAAGCAATTCCAATAGCTCAAGCTCAGCATGGTACTAACTTTTATGTGCTACTTACACTACGCTATTGAATGGCACAAACTTCTATTCCTGACAGCAAGTCCGTTTTACCAAAACCAATGTGATTTTGCATCAATTACATTTCTGATATAAAAAAAATCGACATATATAACTATTATGTAGAAATTTTACAATATCTCAGATTGACCATATTCATTTTTAATTCCTCTCAGTGCCATCATATGAAACGTGCTACTTGGTAAAGTTAATACCAAAATGTCCCTGATTTTTTTATGTTTGCTCAGACAAAATTGTTCATCGTAAGTTGTTTGAGTCGTTGAACTTACATCTGTCAAGTACAAATTTAATATGATTCAATTAGAATTCACAGTTTTAATTGCTTTTATTGACCTCGAGAAGCATTTCAATATATGGTAGTAGATGCATATCGGTTTGTATCCATCCCATCTCCAACATCACCTATTTTATGATTAATGTCCAAATTTCTCTGGTCGAGCATATTTAATTGTCCTGATCTATGTCTAATTTGAGATGAATTACAGGCACGATGTTTCATATTATTCAATTTTGAATTAACAATCCAGAGGAATTTCTGGGTTGGGCTGACTTCGTGTTGTCAATTTTAGGCAGAACTGGTCTTCTGAGGTTGAAGTGCACCATGATATAGTATGTCGTGTTTTGGGTTCTTTGTTTTGGTTCATTACTATTAACTCAGATCTGTGCCCATGTAATTCTTATTCTGATTTTGTGTGCTAAATAGGTTGTTGTCTTGGTTCAGAAGTTTATGTGGTATGCTTTGATCTTGAGCCGAGGTTCATACTTCTATTGGTATGTTTTGTATTCAGGTTTTTTTTTGGACGATGAGGCTTCTAGGGAGTTTCCTGTCCCAGAGGAGATGATTAGAGATGACATAAGTTGTTCAGGGTGTGGGAATGAGAGAGTTGCTGCACATGAACTTCCGTTATGGCCGGACAGAGGACCCAAGGATAGTGTTCCTCATGGCAATAGCAATCAAAGGGATGCTGGTGATGGCCAGATTGTGACCCATGAGTAAGTTGGATTGGGAACCTCATCACTGGCAATAATAGTAAGGATTTCCAGGTCAATAAGGTAAGGATTTCATTTAATTTGTGGTTGACTCTGCTGATCAACTCAGAATAAATTATGTGCTTTTGAAAAATATTAAGAGTCAAAAATCTACCAAAAGAAGAAAGGAAACAATGGAAGGTCGATTGACATTCTTATTAGAAAATATGACACCTTCTATTATTGACATTCTTATTTCAATGGAAAGCCTTTAATTTTGGATTCAGGCTATTTGTGCTTTCTTTATTTAATTCAATTAAGACCTTATATATACATAATAATTTTTCCGAACCTGGCAATATCAGAGAAGTTTTCATATTATATTGGAAATTATGTATGTGATTTCATGATATTGCATGAATTGTATATTCTTTCTAACTGGATAATGACATACTAATGCAAGGATCCAAACTTAATGTAGCATCCTGGTATTAAATCAATTGGAAATTATTGCATTATTTTCATTTGCAGCAGCCTAATTTTAGCATCTGTTTATTTTTTTATTAATAGTGATAGCAAAGGAGTCATTGTAAAGTTTTTTTTTTTTTCTTCTTTACTTCATGAAATTTTAGTTTTATGAGTGATATTTGTACCACCTCCTCAACCCAAAAATAACTCACTAGAGAAGTAAATACTATGGTTTAATTTATGTTTGTTTTTGAAGTCATTGCATAAATCTTTTGAAAATTGACGATCTTTTTTTCTTTGGTTCACCTTCTTTATGAAGATCTCTCATCTCAAGTGCGCAAGGAATAAGACGAACTGGAGGTCAAGGAGATTCCCATGGTGAGTCAAGGGAGAAGAGAGGGAGGTGGATGACAAATTGGCAAAAAGGGAAGAGATGACTAAAATGTGCAATTGGGTTGAAATGTCTATTCCAGATGGTTTATCATTCTTTCTTGCAATGCTCTCAAACTAACGTATATATAAACTTACAAATTAATTTCTATTTTTATAGATATGTAATTTGCATTCCTACACCTGTATATATAAATTATATTATTGTTTAACCCAAAAATATTATGCTAAAATGCATGAAATTATAACCCATTTTATGACAAATAAATCCAAGAAAGCGCAAAATCCACGAAAATACCAAACCAACTCCAAAAATTTCCAAAAAATACTCAAAAATTCCCCATGAATTATGATGAATTATCATAGTTCTAAAATCCAAAAATTACCAACAAAGCCCCTCTATTTTGCAAATAAACCCCAAAATTTCACAAAATTACCAAAATAAATCCATGAGAAATTACCCAAAAACTTTTGAACCATTAAATTCCTCATATTTTTCTGAACCTACCCATAAAATTTCATACAAAAATACCCTCGGGAAGGCTCTAAAATGAATTATTTTTGCTTGGAAACAAAATAAATGATTTATTTAAATGGAATTGGAGAGAAATTCCCAGAAAAATCCTGGAGGATTGGCGCGTGCACCCAGTTGTAGCGGATCCCAGGAGAAGAGTAAGGCGCTGGGTTTTGAAATCCCTCACCCCGCCTCAAGTTTTGCGTACACTCGGCCCATGCACCGCACGCTTTAAACTTTCACTGGTCTACAGAAAACCAAGTGCACTTATCTTTTCTTCTCTCATTAAACCTTACAGGCAGGGCCCGCCTGTAAGGGTTGTCTTCTTCGTTGGTAAAAAGGAAACAGAGGGGAAAAGTTGCGATTTTTACCATGAGACGCCGGGTAAAAGTGGAAAACTCGGCGACGTGGCTTCCCAAGCTCCACATACTCCAAAACCACCATGCTTAGCCCATGGTTTTGGAAAACCAAACCCTAACGACAGTTAGATCTCGACCATTGATGGAAATTGAGCGATGGAGATGAGCTCTCGGCCATTGGGTGAAACCCTAGGTCTCGGGCTATATAAACTCGAAATTGAAGATAGGAAAGGAGAGAGGAGAGGTAGCCGTAATTGGTGTTAGATATAGGCAGTGCTAATTAAAGCTAAATCTAGGATAGGCAGTGAATATAGAGAGAGGGCATTTGATCGAGCAGGGTAGAGAAAGAAAAAGTAGGTAAAATGGTGCTCTGTATGCTTGTATTTGAGAGTTTGGAAATGAAATAAATATGTTTAAATGGTTAATTTGATGTTCTAGCAGCAGATTCTTCTTCCTTCTTCCTCTCTCCCTTTCTTTCACTCTTTCCCCCTTAATCTCATCTGGTTACTAGCTTTGCCTGAGGTTTTGCTCAGGTCTAGCTCTCTACACTTCGGTTGGGGTCTCCCCAATCCTAGTTTTTTACCTCGGATGGAGTATCTCCATTTCTGGGTAGCATCTCCCTCTCGGGAGACCCCATCAAACAAAGATGAGGGGGAGATGCTGCCCAAGTTCTGTTAGAACATGATTCTGTCATAATTCGAGCTAAGGAAATGTTATAGCAAGAATAATGTGTGTCAATTATGTTGTCTTAACAAAAATGCATAAGTACATCAATGTTTAAATCTGTCCAGTGAAGAAAAAACAGAAAATGTAGGGTTTTATTTGCTTAAAAATATAAAAATGTGTATGGACAGCAGAAGCATGATGACATGGACAGTAGGGAACTTGATTTTCCATTTTTGGAATCTTCAGTGATTTTATATGATTTTAGGAAGGTGGCAGGGGCAATTTGCAAAATAAAAATGTTATCTCCTATTTCCAGGACTTTTATACAAAAGTGCTTATACAGAAAGTTTATAAACATGTTTTCGGGTTTTCCTACAAATTTTCAGATTTTTAGGATAAATATAAGTGTGTTTTCTCAATTTATGTCAAAAGGGGGTAAAATTACATAAATAAATAAAAATGTTCAATAAATGGGCAAAATTGCCTTCTACTGTTTCACATTACTTATCAATACATGTTATGACTGTTGCAAGTGATTTTCTTGCATGTTTGGCAACTCAGAACAAAAATCATCAAAACAAGGGCAACTTAACACAAAATCAAAATCTGAAAATTGAGAAAAATGTAAAAATCCTCGTTTTAACTCCCTGCATCAGTTTGAGTATTCAAAACAATCTTAATTGGACCTAATTTGAGCATCATAGCAAACTCATTCACTGTAATTTTACTTACACGCAAAACAAAAATTGAACAAAAGTACAAAGATTGGTGCTTTCTGCCTCAATGCTTCTCTCACTAAATCAAGACATCTTAAACCAAAATAAATGCTTATATCAACTAAAATCGGTCTCCTGTAACTTCATGTATGCTTTCTGGCATCGGAGAAGTCCTCTGTGGAGCCCACCACCTAGCTCGAAACAGCCCCATTTTGAGGTCGAGATGCCTCAGTCGGACTCTCCATGTTCCAAGCTTTTTTACCTCAAATTAACCCTCTAATAGCCTTTAATATGCGTCCTTTAGTGTAAAAAATCTCTCACTGGCAAAGGAGATGGCCGAGAAAGCATCCAACGCCATGGATGGACATCCGAGTATCCTCAGATGTCATGAAGCGATATAGGTCTCTATGGCACGAGTGGAGCCCACCAATGCACTCTCCTCACCTCCACGATTTCAACTCACCTAATATCGACTGATGTAGTGGTCTGAGGCGCCGCAATTTAGCCGGAGAAGTTCCAGGGTGTTTTCTGCATAATTACCAGAGTCGTCGGAGAAGATGGGAGTTCAAACTCGCGACTTTTGCAGATCTTCTGTGGCGAAAATCGTGTGGCAGTTGTATTCACTCGTTACACGGAGCGACAGCGTCAGTCTGAAGTCAGCCAGCTCAGTCAGCGTCAATTTGGCTCAGTCAACGCCACGTGGACCAATCAAAATTTTCCAAATAATCAGAAACTTCAAAAATTCATTAAAAATAGTATACAACTCAGAAAAATTTAAATAAAATATTCATAAAATCCTAAAAATATGTAGAATCTAGATTTACTGATATTTTGATATTAAATTATGTCAATTTATGCCTCTTTTGTATTTTCAAAGTATTTTCTCCTTAAAATCGAATTTTATAAATTGTTAAAACTTTGAAAATTCACCAAAATTAGTAGGAATCTCAGAAAAATCCAAATAAAATATCCAGAAATTTCTAAAAATCTAAACAAATCAAATCCAATATTATTTTCATATGATATTTTGTTTAAATAAATAGTTTCTTATTTTTGAAGTATTTCTGTTATAAAAATCCAATTTTATAAATTCTAGAAAAATGACCAAATACTTTAATAAACTTTCCAGATAATTTTGTAGTTCCCTTGTCGAGTTTATTCAACATCAAAATTAATTTTGACAATGTTTAGAAGCTTTTCCCTTTGTTTAAAACAATAAATCATAATCATTAAATAATAAATCATAAATTATAAACAACAAATAAATCTTAGATAATAAATAATAAATAAATAAACAAATAATAATAGAAAATCAATAAATAAATAAAAATGATAAATGATAAGTAAATAAATAAATAATAAATAAACAAATAATAAATAGGAGCAAATAAATAATTAAAGAATAAATAAACAATAAATAAATAACAAATAAACGATATTAATCTTAGAGTATCTTCAAATCAAAATAAATCAAATTAAGTCAAGTAAAGTTGAATTAAATCAAATTAAATAAAAATCAAATCAAATCAAATCAAATTAAATGAAATAAATCAATCTAAATCCAATCAAAACAAATCAAGCTAAGTTTAATCAAATTAAATCAAATCAAAATAAATCAAAATCAAGTCAAATTAAATCAAATCAAATCAAAGTTGGATTAAATCAAATTAAATGAAAAAACAAATTAAATTAAATTAAATCGAATCAAATCAAATAAATCTAAATCAAACAAAACCAAATCAAGTCAAGTTCAAATCAAAGTAAAAGAAGTCAGCTTCAAGATCAAGTTTCTCCTACAAGAAGACCTGTCATGGTCCCAGGAACCAACCTTTACAAGAAGGCCATGAAAGGCCCCAAAGGTTGTGAAATTTTCATATCTCGTGTTCCTACAAGAAGGCCTCCCGTTGCCCCAGGAACCAACTCTCAAAAGAAGGCCTCCCGTTGCCCCGAGGGTTGAGAGATTTTACCTTTCTCAGATTGAATTGTGAGCAATTCATTTGAGATTGAGGATCGTTCCTACAAGAAGACCTGTCATGGTCCCAGGAACCAACTTTCACAAGAAGACCGTGAAAGGTCCCGAGAGTTGCAAAATTCTGTTCCTACAAGAAGACCCGTCGTGGTTCCAGGAACTAACTCTCACAAGAAGACCGTGAAAGGTCCCGAGAGTCATAAAACTCTGTTCCTACAAGAAGACCTGTCATGGTCCTAGGAACCAACTCTTATAAGAAGGTCATCAAAGGCCCCAAGAGTTGTAAAATTTCTCTTCCAATCAAGACTTTCTCAATTGTGTCCCGTCAATTAAGTCTGGTGCCATCAATTGAATCCAGTCTTAACCCAAAAGAAATAAACTATTTATACCCTCAATTGTGCCCCGTTAAATTAGGTTTGGTGCTACCAATTGAGCCTTGTCTAAACCAAAAGAAATAAATTCCTTGTTGAGTATTAAAACCATTTAAACAACGATTTTCTAGCCTATTACATTTAATTTCTCGAATCTCTTAATCAGAGGTTCTCGTGGGAAACCATGGGGTAATTAACAATAGGGGCTTGCGCCTATTGGAAGGAAAGGATCCACCAAATTAATAAACCCTCATGAGAATGGATTCTAGTCTATGTTCTCTGGTCATTAAGGGACATCAGCACTTGAACTTAGGTTCGTGAGGGGTGAATCTAAGGCTTATTCTCGTTCTTGAGGAAACCCAATCATTCTTCGAGAAATGACGAAAAAGTCACCACAGATTCTCTGGCACGCCCGGTGGGACCTCTTTCTCCTCTCATCTTTGAGATTTGAGGGATTAAATGTATAAGGCTAGGAAATTGTTTTGTAAATATTAAAATATTAAATAAACATTGCTAACCATAACATTTCGAGGTGTTCTCTTGCAGGAAATGGCGTTTACACCAGTTGACATGAGCAAGCCTTCAGGAATGTTCAGGATTGGCGGAGTACCGATCGTTTACCAACATGAGTTCATGTATGGGGCTATGCCGTATGGGCACTCTTTTGTGCCTATTGTGCAAGTGAAGGATGGGAGCTTTCAACTTGCTCACGTTGTTGAAGAGCCTCAAGTGGAACCATTGGTGATTTCAAGGGTTCCTGAAAATCCTACTCCTATTGAGGTCGGTATTGAAGAGGGGGAATGGGCCCTTGTGCCTCAAAAGAAGGCCCACCCAAGCTCAACATCTTCCCACAAGAGGCACCGACGCCGTTATTATCCTCAAAAGAATGCAACAGTGAGAAAAGTGTATGTGCCAGTCTCCCAAGGCACAAGAACTATCAAGAAAGTACAGAGAGCGTATAAGAATGAGTTGGAGGTAAGGCCTAACCTCCCAGTCAGCAATCCATTTGCGCCTCTTAGGTTGGTTCGGAAGAACTCTCCTAAGGCCGTATTGAAAACAATGGAGGAATTTCCTCCTGAATATCAGGTCCAGTTCCGGGGCAGAAATCCTCAAAGGAGGCAGTCGGTTAAGGAAAGGCTTACGTTTCCCCGTGTACCAGTCCATGAAAGATTGGGACCAAAAGGGCAAAGGAGAGAATCAACCCCCGTGAAGGAGAGACTGGGGCAGAAAGGAAGTGGAAGAGCTATTACTCCTGTAAAGGAACGTTTAGGACCTTTGAGGAATGAAAAGAGGCCCAAGAAAATGTGGGTACCCAAGGTTGAAACTCGTTTGGTTGTTGAAGTGGCTAATCAAGAGTCACAAAACAAAAGGAGGCGCTTAGTTTGGCGTGAGGAAGAGCCGGTGGTTCATGCCTATGTGAACATGATTAGAACAAGTGGAGAAAATGAGATGCATGCCTTTGTAAATATGGCCGGTGACGAAGAAGTCATTTTGACCAAAAAGGATGGCAAAGATAAGAAAGATCACACGTCTTCAAGTCACAATATTCCCCAAGGAGAAGAGGTGCTAATTGAGAGCGCTCAAGAAAGTGATGATGATAAAAATCGATGGATGGAAGGGAAGGATACTCGATTGATGAGTATATTGGAGAAAAATGAAAGGAAGATGTCTCAACTAATGGATGAAAGAGAGAAAGATAAGGAATTGCTTAAGAAAATGTATAAACTTTTGGAAAAGAAGAATTTGCTCGGAGAGCTTGAGAAAGAATACTCCTCCTCTTCAGAAGAAGAGAACAAACATAAGAAAAAAGCTTCAAAAGAAAGGAAGAATAGGAATAAATATGGGTCTTCTGATGAAGGAGAAGAAAAGGGCAAGAAGAAAATGGTAAAAGAAAGAAAGAGTAAGAACAGATATGAGACTTCTGATGAAGAAGAAGAGAAGAGCAAAAGAAAATCATCCAAAACAAAGAAGAATAAGATCAAGTATGAGTCTTCAGAAGAAGAAGAAGAAAGAGGATATAAAAGGCATTCCAAAGAAAAGAAAAGCAAGACTAAATATGAGTCCGAGGAAGATGAAATTCCCGGGGCACGATCTCGGACAGGGGCAAGAAAGTCGGAGCCGACTAAGCAAGTCATTCAAAACATGATAAACCAACAACTCCAAGCATCAGGAGCGGGTCATTTGGTTAATGTTCGCAAGAGGTGTGGAAGACCATACCCAAGGGAATATGAACAAGTTCCTTATCCTCAAAACTACCAAGTACCAAAGTTCAATCTCTTTGATGGCACAGGAAAAGAACATATCACCCCTGATCAACATCTAGTACAGTTTAGAAATGCGTGTGGCAATACTTCTTGCGATGAAGCTCTCCTTTTTAGGCAGTTCTCCCAGAGCTTGACGGGTGCTGCATTTGAATGGTATTCTTCTCTTGAGAATGACTCAATCGAGACATGGGATGAAATGGAAGAGATGTTTCGGTCTAAGTTTGCTATGGTGACCCAAAGAGTTATTATGGCGGATCTAGCCTCTGAAAAGCCAAGACAAGGGGAGAAAGCACTTGATTACATTAATCGGTGGAGAAATATGAATATAAGGTGCACACATCAGATGCCCGAAAGAGAGGCAGTAGAATTTTTGGTAAGAAATTTGGATGATTGGATTCGAAGACCATTGTCTGGAAGTGATATTTACACTTATGAGGATCTTGTGACTCGTGTGGCAAGAGTAGTACATATGGGGCCACCTAAGGAAGCACAATCAAACCACAATAAGAATGATCAAAGAAATAAAGGGCAGGGTCCTGTTAAAATTGTGGTGGCTAATGAAACTTCTACAAGCCAAAGTGGTGGATACAAGGGAAATCAAATTAACGGGAATGGTCGTCCCCCAGCAACTCTTGTCGAGCGGTTAAGTAGGCCGTATTCTTTCAAGAAAGAGAAAACCGCGGCGCTTCTCAAACAAGTTCTAGCAGGAAAAGCCCTTGAATTGCCTCCACCCAAGAGACCAGAAGAGCAATACAAGACCAATGACCCAAAGTATTGTGCTTTTCATCGGGTCTTAGGTCATCCAACAAGCGATTGCTATGTTTTCAAGAATATTGCTGAAAGAATGATCAAGGATGGGGACTTAATTATACCTGAAAGTTTCAAACAAGATCCAGCCCCACACGCACAAGCAAATGCAGTAGTACAAAGAGAGAGTGAAAAGCGTGATGCGGAATGCCACATGATAGAGGTTGAAGTGAGAAATGATGAAACGAGGATAAAGGAGGAAGGCCAAGCGAGGCATGAGGTAGAACTTGAAGAAAGAGATGTCCCTCAAGGAGTTTGCATGTAAAAAAAAAAAACAAAAACAAAAACAAAAAAAAAAAAAGAAGAAAGTAAAAAAAAAAGAGAGAGAAAAACAAACCCAAAAATCCAAATACTTACTAAAATCCAAAAACTCCAAAACTCAAAATTCCAAATATTTACTAAAATCCAAAACCCAAAATTTCAAAATCTTAAAATCCCAAAAATTCCAAATACTCACAAAAATCCAAATTCCAAATACTTACCAAAATAAAAAATGCCAAAGTTCCAAATATTTACCAAAATCCAAAAATTCCAAAATCCAAAGATATCAAAATCCAAAAAACAAATCCCAAAACCTAAAAATTCCCAAATCCAAATTCCAAATACTTACCAAAATATAAAATCAAAAATCCAAATAGACCCCAAAATCATTAGCTAATAAAGGGGTGAGTTTTTGAAAAGAAACTTGCCCCATTTTGGTGAAAATTTACCCTTATATTATAATCCGCGGTCGATGATGAGACTTTCGAGTCTTGGAGAACGCGAAGCCGTGTCAAGGAAAGCCTTAGAGGTATTCCGAGACACCTATGCCTAATGAAGATTAAGCCTGTGTGGCGTCTGAAGGCATTAAGGCACCGCCCTATGAAGTTATCTGAGGGCACCAAAACCCCACATCAATCGCGCCCATGCCGTATCAATGCCAATTGAGTGCCATTATGATGAGTGCCTATACCTAATGAGAGGGTGAGCATGAGCGGGTAAGGAAAATAAAAGGGTGACTTGCCTTTTATGGCCCCATAAGTCATTCCTTCCACCAAAATGTTCCCAACTCCACATAATCCACCAGCCAAAATATAGTATAGGAATTTTCTTTTACAGGTTGCGACTTATGATGGAATTTTGTGACTCTTGAAGGGGTGAAATTGTCAATTGCTTGGAAAAAGGTGCAAGGAAAGCCAAAACGCTCAAGGTTGATGTCAAAAGAGAAACTGAAATTGGAAGCAAATGGAAATTTGAAGCAAAGCCTATGTGAATCCAAACCCAAGGAAATACAGGCACGGTCTCAAAATACCCTAGCCTAAATTGTGGTTGGATTTATATGTTAAAAAAATGTGGGTCAAAATACCCACCCAAATTGAAGGAAAGTGTGTGAAGTTCATGGAAAATCCTTGAGCATAGAAAGTCGACCAAGCACAAGTTCGACGGGTACTGAAAGAATGGAACCCTATAATCCAAGAAGAATGAGTCAAGAAGACGGTCCAAAGAAACCACTAGAATCGCTTGTTCCCATTTTAGAATTGTCACAAGCAATTCTAGTGGGGGGCATTTGTTTAACCCAAAAATATTATGCTAAAATGCATGAAATTATAACCCATTTTATGACAAATAAATCCAAGAAAGCGCAAAATCCACGAAAATACCAAACCAACTCCAAAAATTTCCAAAAAATACTCAAAAATTCCCCATGAATTATGATGAATTATCATAGTTCTAAAATCCAAAAATTACCAACAAAGCCCCTCTATTTTGCAAATAAACCCCAAAATTTCACAAAATTACCAAAATAAATCCATGAGAAATTACCCAAAAACTTTTGAACCATTAAATTCCTCATATTTTTCTGAACCTACCCATAAAATTTCATACAAAAATACCCTCGGGAAGGCTCTAAAATGAATTATTTTTGCTTGGAAACAAAATAAATGATTTATTTAAATGGAATTGGAGAGAAATTCCCAGAAAAATCCTGGAGGATTGGCGCGTGCACCCAGTTGTAGCGGATCCCAGGAGAAGAGTAAGGCGCTGGGTTTTGAAATCCCTCACCCCGCCTCAAGTTTTGCGTACACTCGGCCCATGCACCGCACGCTTTAAACTTTCACTGGTCTACAGAAAACCAAGTGCACTTATCTTTTCTTCTCTCATTAAACCTTACAGGCAGGGCCCGCCTGTAAGGGTTGTCTTCTTCGTTGGTAAAAAGGAAACAGAGGGGAAAAGTTGCGATTTTTACCATGAGACGCCGGGTAAAAGTGGAAAACTCGGCGACGTGGCTTCCCAAGCTCCACATACTCCAAAACCACCATGCTTAGCCCATGGTTTTGGAAAACCAAACCCTAACGACAGTTAGATCTCGACCATTGATGGAAATTGAGCGATGGAGATGAGCTCTCGGCCATTGGGTGAAACCCTAGGTCTCGGGCTATATAAACTCGAAATTGAAGATAGGAAAGGAGAGAGGAGAGGTAGCCGTAATTGGTGTTAGATATAGGCAGTGCTAATTAAAGCTAAATCTAGGATAGGCAGTGAATATAGAGAGAGGGCATTTGATCGAGCAGGGTAGAGAAAGAAAAAGTAGGTAAAATGGTGCTCTGTATGCTTGTATTTGAGAGTTTGGAAATGAAATAAATATGTTTAAATGGTTAATTTGATGTTCTAGCAGCAGATTCTTCTTCCTTCTTCCTCTCTCCCTTTCTTTCACTCTTTCCCCCTTAATCTCATCTGGTTACTAGCTTTGCCTGAGGTTTTGCTCAGGTCTAGCTCTCTACACTTCGGTTGGGGTCTCCCCAATCCTAGTTTTTTACCTCGGATGGAGTATCTCCATTTCTGGGTAGCATCTCCCTCTCGGGAGACCCCATCAAACAAAGATGAGGGGGAGATGCTGCCCAAGTTCTGTTAGAACATGATTCTGTCATAATTCGAGCTAAGGAAATGTTATAGCAAGAATAATGTGTGTCAATTATGTTGTCTTAACAAAAATGCATAAGTACATCAATGTTTAAATCTGTCCAGTGAAGAAAAAACAGAAAATGTAGGGTTTTATTTGCTTAAAAATATAAAAATGTGTATGGACAGCAGAAGCATGATGACATGGACAGTAGGGAACTTGATTTTCCATTTTTGGAATCTTCAGTGATTTTATATGATTTTAGGAAGGTGGCAGGGGCAATTTGCAAAATAAAAATGTTATCTCCTATTTCCAGGACTTTTATACAAAAGTGCTTATACAGAAAGTTTATAAACATGTTTTCGGGTTTTCCTACAAATTTTCAGATTTTTAGGATAAATATAAGTGTGTTTTCTCAATTTATGTCAAAAGGGGGTAAAATTACATAAATAAATAAAAATGTTCAATAAATGGGCAAAATTGCCTTCTACTGTTTCACATTACTTATCAATACATGTTATGACTGTTGCAAGTGATTTTCTTGCATGTTTGGCAACTCAGAACAAAAATCATCAAAACAAGGGCAACTTAACACAAAATCAAAATCTGAAAATTGAGAAAAATGTAAAAATCCTCGTTTTAACTCCCTGCATCAGTTTGAGTATTCAAAACAATCTTAATTGGACCTAATTTGAGCATCATAGCAAACTCATTCACTGTAATTTTACTTACACGCAAAACAAAAATTGAACAAAAGTACAAAGATTGGTGCTTTCTGCCTCAATGCTTCTCTCACTAAATCAAGACATCTTAAACCAAAATAAATGCTTATATCAACTAAAATCGGTCTCCTGTAACTTCATGTATGCTTTCTGGCATCGGAGAAGTCCTCTGTGGAGCCCACCACCTAGCTCGAAACAGCCCCATTTTGAGGTCGAGATGCCTCAGTCGGACTCTCCATGTTCCAAGCTTTTTTACCTCAAATTAACCCTCTAATAGCCTTTAATATGCGTCCTTTAGTGTAAAAAATCTCTCACTGGCAAAGGAGATGGCCGAGAAAGCATCCAACGCCATGGATGGACATCCGAGTATCCTCAGATGTCATGAAGCGATATAGGTCTCTATGGCACGAGTGGAGCCCACCAATGCACTCTCCTCACCTCCACGATTTCAACTCACCTAATATCGACTGATGTAGTGGTCTGAGGCGCCGCAATTTAGCCGGAGAAGTTCCAGGGTGTTTTCTGCATAATTACCAGAGTCGTCGGAGAAGATGAGAGTTCAAACTCGCGACTTTTGCAGATCTTCTGTGGCGAAAATCGTGTGGCAGTTGTATTCACTCGTTACACGGAGCGACAGCGTCAGTCTGAAGTCAGCCAGCTCAGTCAGCGTCAATTTGGCTCAGTCAACGCCACGTGGACCAATCAAAATTTTCCAAATAATCAGAAACTTCAAAAATTCATTAAAAATAGTATACAACTCAGAAAAATTTAAATAAAATATTCATAAAATCCTAAAAATATGTAGAATCTAGATTTACTGATATTTTGATATTAAATTATGTCAATTTATGCCTCTTTTGTATTTTCAAAGTATTTTCTCCTTAAAATCGAATTTTATAAATTGTTAAAACTTTGAAAATTCACCAAAATTAGTAGGAATCTCAGAAAAATCCAAATAAAATATCCAGAAATTTCTAAAAATCTAAACAAATCAAATCCAATATTATTTTCATATGATATTTTGTTTAAATAAATAGTTTCTTATTTTTGAAGTATTTCTGTTATAAAAATCCAATTTTATAAATTCTAGAAAAATGACCAAATACTTTAATAAACTTTCCAGATAATTTTGTAGTTCCCTTGTCGAGTTTATTCAACATCAAAATTAATTTTGACAATGTTTAGAAGCTTTTCCCTTTGTTTAAAACAATAAATCATAATCATTAAATAATAAATCATAAATTATAAACAACAAATAAATCTTAGATAATAAATAATAAATAAATAAACAAATAATAATAGAAAATCAATAAATAAATAAAAATGATAAATGATAAGTAAATAAATAAATAATAAATAAACAAATAATAAATAGGAGCAAATAAATAATTAAAGAATAAATAAACAATAAATAAATAACAAATAAACGATATTAATCTTAGAGTATCTTCAAATCAAAATAAATCAAATTAAGTCAAGTAAAGTTGAATTAAATCAAATTAAATAAAAATCAAATCAAATCAAATCAAATTAAATGAAATAAATCAATCTAAATCCAATCAAAACAAATCAAGCTAAGTTTAATCAAATTAAATCAAATCAAAATAAATCAAAATCAAGTCAAATTAAATCAAATCAAATCAAAGTTGGATTAAATCAAATTAAATGAAAAAACAAATTAAATTAAATTAAATCGAATCAAATCAAATAAATCTAAATCAAACAAAACCAAATCAAGTCAAGTTCAAATCAAAGTAAAAGAAGTCAGCTTCAAGATCAAGTTTCTCCTACAAGAAGACCTGTCATGGTCCCAGGAACCAACCTTTACAAGAAGGCCATGAAAGGCCCCAAAGGTTGTGAAATTTTCATATCTCGTGTTCCTACAAGAAGGCCTCCCGTTGCCCCAGGAACCAACTCTCAAAAGAAGGCCTCCCGTTGCCCCGAGGGTTGAGAGATTTTACCTTTCTCAGATTGAATTGTGAGCAATTCATTTGAGATTGAGGATCGTTCCTACAAGAAGACCTGTCATGGTCCCAGGAACCAACTTTCACAAGAAGACCGTGAAAGGTCCCGAGAGTTGCAAAATTCTGTTCCTACAAGAAGACCCGTCGTGGTTCCAGGAACTAACTCTCACAAGAAGACCGTGAAAGGTCCCGAGAGTCATAAAACTCTGTTCCTACAAGAAGACCTGTCATGGTCCTAGGAACCAACTCTTATAAGAAGGTCATCAAAGGCCCCAAGAGTTGTAAAATTTCTCTTCCAATCAAGACTTTCTCAATTGTGTCCCGTCAATTAAGTCTGGTGCCATCAATTGAATCCAGTCTTAACCCAAAAGAAATAAACTATTTATACCCTCAATTGTGCCCCGTTAAATTAGGTTTGGTGCTACCAATTGAGCCTTGTCTAAACCAAAAGAAATAAATTCCTTGTTGAGTATTAAAACCATTTAAACAACGATTTTCTAGCCTATTACATTTAATTTCTCGAATCTCTTAATCAGAGGTTCTCGTGGGAAACCATGGGGTAATTAACAATAGGGGCTTGCGCCTATTGGAAGGAAAGGATCCACCAAATTAATAAACCCTCATGAGAATGGATTCTAGTCTATGTTCTCTGGTCATTAAGGGACATCAGCACTTGAACTTAGGTTCGTGAGGGGTGAATCTAAGGCTTATTCTCGTTCTTGAGGAAACCCAATCATTCTTCGAGAAATGACGAAAAAGTCACCACAGATTCTCTGGCACGCCCGGTGGGACCTCTTTCTCCTCTCATCTTTGAGATTTGAGGGATTAAATGTATAAGGCTAGGAAATTGTTTTGTAAATATTAAAATATTAAATAAACATTGCTAACCATAACATTTCGAGGTGTTCTCTTGCAGGAAATGGCGTTTACACCAGTTGACATGAGCAAGCCTTCAGGAATGTTCAGGATTGGCGGAGTACCGATCGTTTACCAACATGAGTTCATGTATGGGGCTATGCCGTATGGGCACTCTTTTGTGCCTATTGTGCAAGTGAAGGATGGGAGCTTTCAACTTGCTCACGTTGTTGAAGAGCCTCAAGTGGAACCATTGGTGATTTCAAGGGTTCCTGAAAATCCTACTCCTATTGAGGTCGGTATTGAAGAGGGGGAATGGGCCCTTGTGCCTCAAAAGAAGGCCCACCCAAGCTCAACATCTTCCCACAAGAGGCACCGACGCCGTTATTATCCTCAAAAGAATGCAACAGTGAGAAAAGTGTATGTGCCAGTCTCCCAAGGCACAAGAACTATCAAGAAAGTACAGAGAGCGTATAAGAATGAGTTGGAGGTAAGGCCTAACCTCCCAGTCAGCAATCCATTTGCGCCTCTTAGGTTGGTTCGGAAGAACTCTCCTAAGGCCGTATTGAAAACAATGGAGGAATTTCCTCCTGAATATCAGGTCCAGTTCCGGGGCAGAAATCCTCAAAGGAGGCAGTCGGTTAAGGAAAGGCTTACGTTTCCCCGTGTACCAGTCCATGAAAGATTGGGACCAAAAGGGCAAAGGAGAGAATCAACCCCCGTGAAGGAGAGACTGGGGCAGAAAGGAAGTGGAAGAGCTATTACTCCTGTAAAGGAACGTTTAGGACCTTTGAGGAATGAAAAGAGGCCCAAGAAAATGTGGGTACCCAAGGTTGAAACTCGTTTGGTTGTTGAAGTGGCTAATCAAGAGTCACAAAACAAAAGGAGGCGCTTAGTTTGGCGTGAGGAAGAGCCGGTGGTTCATGCCTATGTGAACATGATTAGAACAAGTGGAGAAAATGAGATGCATGCCTTTGTAAATATGGCCGGTGACGAAGAAGTCATTTTGACCAAAAAGGATGGCAAAGATAAGAAAGATCACACGTCTTCAAGTCACAATATTCCCCAAGGAGAAGAGGTGCTAATTGAGAGCGCTCAAGAAAGTGATGATGATAAAAATCGATGGATGGAAGGGAAGGATACTCGATTGATGAGTATATTGGAGAAAAATTAAAGGAAGATGTCTCAACTAATGGATGAAAGAGAGAAAGATAAGGAATTGCTTAAGAAAATGTATAAACTTTTGGAAAAGAAGAATTTGCTCGGAGAGCTTGAGAAAGAATACTCCTCCTCTTCAGAAGAAGAGAACAAACATAAGAAAAAAGCTTCAAAAGAAAGGAAGAATAGGAATAAATATGGGTCTTCTGATGAAGGAGAAGAAAAGGGCAAGAAGAAAATGGTAAAAGAAAGAAAGAGTAAGAACAGATATGAGACTTCTGATGAAGAAGAAGAGAAGAGCAAAAGAAAATCATCCAAAACAAAGAAGAATAAGATCAAGTATGAGTCTTCAGAAGAAGAAGAAGAAAGAGGATATAAAAGGCATTCCAAAGAAAAGAAAAGCAAGACTAAATATGAGTCCGAGGAAGATGAAATTCCCGGGGCACGATCTCGGACAGGGGCAAGAAAGTCGGAGCCGACTAAGCAAGTCATTCAAAACATGATAAACCAACAACTCCAAGCATCAGGAGCGGGTCATTTGGTTAATGTTCGCAAGAGGTGTGGAAGACCATACCCAAGGGAATATGAACAAGTTCCTTATCCTCAAAACTACCAAGTACCAAAGTTCAATCTCTTTGATGGCACAGGAAAAGAACATATCACCCCTGATCAACATCTAGTACAGTTTAGAAATGCGTGTGGCAATACTTCTTGCGATGAAGCTCTCCTTTTTAGGCAGTTCTCCCAGAGCTTGACGGGTGCTGCATTTGAATGGTATTCTTCTCTTGAGAATGACTCAATCGAGACATGGGATGAAATGGAAGAGATGTTTCGGTCTAAGTTTGCTATGGTGACCCAAAGAGTTATTATGGCGGATCTAGCCTCTGAAAAGCCAAGACAAGGGGAGAAAGCACTTGATTACATTAATCGGTGGAGAAATATGAATATAAGGTGCACACATCAGATGCCCGAAAGAGAGGCAGTAGAATTTTTGGTAAGAAATTTGGATGATTGGATTCGAAGACCATTGTCTGGAAGTGATATTTACACTTATGAGGATCTTGTGACTCGTGTGGCAAGAGTAGTACATATGGGGCCACCTAAGGAAGCACAATCAAACCACAATAAGAATGATCAAAGAAATAAAGGGCAGGGTCCTGTTAAAATTGTGGTGGCTAATGAAACTTCTACAAGCCAAAGTGGTGGATACAAGGGAAATCAAATTAACGGGAATGGTCGTCCCCCAGCAACTCTTGTCGAGCGGTTAAGTAGGCCGTATTCTTTCAAAAAAGAGAAAACCGCGGCGCTTCTCAAACAAGTTCTAGCAGGAAAAGCCCTTGAATTGCCTCCACCCAAGAGACCAGAAGAGCAATACAAGACCAATGACCCAAAGTATTGTGCTTTTCATCGGGTCTTAGGTCATCCAACAAGCGATTGCTATGTTTTCAAGAATATTGCTGAAAGAATGATCAAGGATGGGGACTTAATTATACCTGAAAGTTTCAAACAAGATCCAGCCCCACACGCACAAGCAAATGCAGTAGTACAAAGAGAGAGTGAAAAGCGTGATGCGGAATGCCACATGATAGAGGTTGAAGTGAGAAATGATGAAACGAGGATAAAGGAGGAAGGCCAAGCGAGGCATGAGGTAGAACTTGAAGAAAGAGATGTCCCTCAAGGAGTTTGCATGTAAAAAAAAAAAACAAAAACAAAAACAAAAAAAAAAAAAGAAGAAAGTAAAAAAAAAAGAGAGAGAAAAACAAACCCAAAAATCCAAATACTTACTAAAATCCAAAAACTCCAAAACTCAAAATTCCAAATATTTACTAAAATCCAAAACCCAAAATTTCAAAATCTTAAAATCCCAAAAATTCCAAATACTCACAAAAATCCAAATTCCAAATACTTACCAAAATAAAAAATGCCAAAGTTCCAAATATTTACCAAAATCCAAAAATTCCAAAATCCAAAGATATCAAAATCCAAAAAACAAATCCCAAAACCTAAAAATTCCCAAATCCAAATTCCAAATACTTACCAAAATATAAAATCAAAAATCCAAATAGACCCCAAAATCATTAGCTAATAAAGGGGTGAGTTTTTGAAAAGAAACTTGCCCCATTTTGGTGAAAATTTACCCTTATATTATAATCCGCGGTCGATGATGAGACTTTCGAGTCTTGGAGAACGCGAAGCCGTGTCAAGGAAAGCCTTAGAGGTATTCCGAGACACCTATGCCTAATGAAGATTAAGCCTGTGTGGCGTCTGAAGGCATTAAGGCACCGCCCTATGAAGTTATCTGAGGGCACCAAAACCCCACATCAATCGCGCCCATGCCGTATCAATGCCAATTGAGTGCCATTATGATGAGTGCCTATACCTAATGAGAGGGTGAGCATGAGCGGGTAAGGAAAATAAAAGGGTGACTTGCCTTTTATGGCCCCATAAGTCATTCCTTCCACCAAAATGTTCCCAACTCCACATAATCCACCAGCCAAAATATAGTATAGGAATTTTCTTTTACAGGTTGCGACTTATGATGGAATTTTGTGACTCTTGAAGGGGTGAAATTGTCAATTGCTTGGAAAAAGGTGCAAGGAAAGCCAAAACGCTCAAGGTTGATATCAAAAGAGAAACTGAAATTGGAAGCAAATGGAAATTTGAAGCAAAGCCTATGTGAATCCAAACCCAAGGAAATACAGGCACGGTCTCAAAATACCCTAGCCTAAATTGTGGTTGGATTTATATGTTAAAAAAATGTGGGTCAAAATACCCACCCAAATTGAAGGAAAGTGTGTGAAGTTCATGGAAAATCCTTGAGCATAGAAAGTCGACCAAGCACAAGTTCGACGGGTACTGAAAGAATGGAACCCTATAATCCAAGAAGAATGAGTCAAGAAGACGGTCCAAAGAAACCACTAGAATCGCTTGTTCCCATTTTAGAATTGTCACAAGCAATTCTAGTGGGGGGCATTTGTTTAACCCAAAAATATTATGCTAAAATGCATGAAATTATAACCCATTTTATGACAAATAAATCCAAGAAAGCGCAAAATCCACGAAAATACCAAACCAACTCCAAAAATTTCCAAAAAATACTCAAAAATTCCCCATGAATTATGATGAATTATCATAGTTCTAAAATCCAAAAATTACCAACAAAGCCCCTCTATTTTGCAAATAAACCCCAAAATTTCACAAAATTACCAAAATAAATCCATGAGAAATTACCCAAAAACTTTTGAACCATTAAATTCCTCATATTTTTCTGAACCTACCCATAAAATTTCATACAAAAATACCCTCGGGAAGGCTCTAAAATGAATTATTTTTGCTTGGAAACAAAATAAATGATTTATTTAAATGGAATTGGAGAGAAATTCCCAGAAAAATCCTGGAGGATTGGCGCGTGCACCCAGTTGTAGCGGATCCCAGGAGAAGAGTAAGGCGCTGGGTTTTGAAATCCCTCACCCCGCCTCAAGTTTTGCGTACACTCGGCCCATGCACCGCACGCTTTAAACTTTCACTGGTCTACAGAAAACCAAGTGCACTTATCTTTTCTTCTCTCATTAAACCTTACAGGCAGGGCCCGCCTGTAAGGGTTGTCTTCTTCGTTGGTAAAAAGGAAACAGAGGGGAAAAGTTGCGATTTTTACCATGAGACGCCGGGTAAAAGTGGAAAACTCGGCGACGTGGCTTCCCAAGCTCCACATACTCCAAAACCACCATGCTTAGCCCATGGTTTTGGAAAACCAAACCCTAACGACAGTTAGATCTCGACCATTGATGGAAATTGAGCGATGGAGATGAGCTCTCGGCCATTGGGTGAAACCCTAGGTCTCGGGCTATATAAACTCGAAATTGAAGATAGGAAAGGAGAGAGGAGAGGTAGCCGTAATTGGTGTTAGATATAGGCAGTGCTAATTAAAGCTAAATCTAGGATAGGCAGTGAATATAGAGAGAGGGCATTTGATCGAGCAGGGTAGAGAAAGAAAAAGTAGGTAAAATGGTGCTCTGTATGCTTGTATTTGAGAGTTTGGAAATGAAATAAATATGTTTAAATGGTTAATTTGATGTTCTAGCAGCAGATTCTTCTTCCTTCTTCCTCTCTCCCTTTCTTTCACTCTTTCCCCCTTAATCTCATCTGGTTACTAGCTTTGCCTGAGGTTTTGCTCAGGTCTAGCTCTCTACACTTCGGTTGGGGTCTCCCCAATCCTAGTTTTTTACCTCGGATGGAGTATCTCCATTTCTGGGTAGCATCTCCCTCTCGGGAGACCCCATCAAACAAAGATGAGGGGGAGATGCTGCCCAAGTTCTGTTAGAACATGATTCTGTCATAATTCGAGCTAAGGAAATGTTATAGCAAGAATAATGTGTGTCAATTATGTTGTCTTAACAAAAATGCATAAGTACATCAATGTTTAAATCTGTCCAGTGAAGAAAAAACAGAAAATGTAGGGTTTTATTTGCTTAAAAATATAAAAATGTGTATGGACAGCAGAAGCATGATGACATGGACAGTAGGGAACTTGATTTTCCATTTTTGGAATCTTCAGTGATTTTATATGATTTTAGGAAGGTGGCAGGGGCAATTTGCAAAATAAAAATGTTATCTCCTATTTCCAGGACTTTTATACAAAAGTGCTTATACAGAAAGTTTATAAACATGTTTTCGGGTTTTCCTACAAATTTTCAGATTTTTAGGATAAATATAAGTGTGTTTTCTCAATTTATGTCAAAAGGGGGTAAAATTACATAAATAAATAAAAATGTTCAATAAATGGGCAAAATTGCCTTCTACTGTTTCACATTACTTATCAATACATGTTATGACTGTTGCAAGTGATTTTCTTGCATGTTTGGCAACTCAGAACAAAAATCATCAAAACAAGGGCAACTTAACACAAAATCAAAATCTGAAAATTGAGAAAAATGTAAAAATCCTCGTTTTAACTCCCTGCATCAGTTTGAGTATTCAAAACAATCTTAATTGGACCTAATTTGAGCATCATAGCAAACTCATTCACTGTAATTTTACTTACACGCAAAACAAAAATTGAACAAAAGTACAAAGATTGGTGCTTTCTGCCTCAATGCTTCTCTCACTAAATCAAGACATCTTAAACCAAAATAAATGCTTATATCAACTAAAATCGGTCTCCTGTAACTTCATGTATGCTTTCTGGCATCGGAGAAGTCCTCTGTGGAGCCCACCACCTAGCTCGAAACAGCCCCATTTTGAGGTCGAGATGCCTCAGTCGGACTCTCCATGTTCCAAGCTTTTTTACCTCAAATTAACCCTCTAATAGCCTTTAATATGCGTCCTTTAGTGTAAAAAATCTCTCACTGGCAAAGGAGATGGCCGAGAAAGCATCCAACGCCATGGATGGACATCCGAGTATCCTCAGATGTCATGAAGCGATATAGGTCTCTATGGCACGAGTGGAGCCCACCAATGCACTCTCCTCACCTCCACGATTTCAACTCACCTAATATCGACTGATGTAGTGGTCTGAGGCGCCGCAATTTAGCCGGAGAAGTTCCAGGGTGTTTTCTGCATAATTACCAGAGTCGTCGGAGAAGATGGGAGTTCAAACTCGCGACTTTTGCAGATCTTCTGTGGCGAAAATCGTGTGGCAGTTGTATTCACTCGTTACACGGAGCGACAGCGTCAGTCTGAAGTCAGCCAGCTCAGTCAGCGTCAATTTGGCTCAGTCAACGCCACGTGGACCAATCAAAATTTTCCAAATAATCAGAAACTTCAAAAATTCATTAAAAATAGTATACAACTCAGAAAAATTTAAATAAAATATTCATAAAATCCTAAAAATATGTAGAATCTAGATTTACTGATATTTTGATATTAAATTATGTCAATTTATGCCTCTTTTGTATTTTCAAAGTATTTTCTCCTTAAAATCGAATTTTATAAATTGTTAAAACTTTGAAAATTCACCAAAATTAGTAGGAATCTCAGAAAAATCCAAATAAAATATCCAGAAATTTCTAAAAATCTAAACAAATCAAATCCAATATTATTTTCATATGATATTTTGTTTAAATAAATAGTTTCTTATTTTTGAAGTATTTCTGTTATAAAAATCCAATTTTATAAATTCTAGAAAAATGACCAAATACTTTAATAAACTTTCCAGATAATTTTGTAGTTCCCTTGTCGAGTTTATTCAACATCAAAATTAATTTTGACAATGTTTAGAAGCTTTTCCCTTTGTTTAAAACAATAAATCATAATCATTAAATAATAAATCATAAATTATAAACAACAAATAAATCTTAGATAATAAATAATAAATAAATAAACAAATAATAATAGAAAATCAATAAATAAATAAAAATGATAAATGATAAGTAAATAAATAAATAATAAATAAACAAATAATAAATAGGAGCAAATAAATAATTAAAGAATAAATAAACAATAAATAAATAACAAATAAACGATATTAATCTTAGAGTATCTTCAAATCAAAATAAATCAAATTAAGTCAAGTAAAGTTGAATTAAATCAAATTAAATAAAAATCAAATCAAATCAAATCAAATTAAATGAAATAAATCAATCTAAATCCAATCAAAACAAATCAAGCTAAGTTTAATCAAATTAAATCAAATCAAAATAAATCAAAATCAAGTCAAATTAAATCAAATCAAATCAAAGTTGGATTAAATCAAATTAAATGAAAAAACAAATTAAATTAAATTAAATCGAATCAAATCAAATAAATCTAAATCAAACAAAACCAAATCAAGTCAAGTTCAAATCAAAGTAAAAGAAGTCAGCTTCAAGATCAAGTTTCTCCTACAAGAAGACCTGTCATGGTCCCAGGAACCAACCTTTACAAGAAGGCCATGAAAGGCCCCAAAGGTTGTGAAATTTTCATATCTCGTGTTCCTACAAGAAGGCCTCCCGTTGCCCCAGGAACCAACTCTCAAAAGAAGGCCTCCCGTTGCCCCGAGGGTTGAGAGATTTTACCTTTCTCAGATTGAATTGTGAGCAATTCATTTGAGATTGAGGATCGTTCCTACAAGAAGACCTGTCATGGTCCCAGGAACCAACTTTCACAAGAAGACCGTGAAAGGTCCCGAGAGTTGCAAAATTCTGTTCCTACAAGAAGACCCGTCGTGGTTCCAGGAACTAACTCTCACAAGAAGACCGTGAAAGGTCCCGAGAGTCATAAAACTCTGTTCCTACAAGAAGACCTGTCATGGTCCTAGGAACCAACTCTTATAAGAAGGTCATCAAAGGCCCCAAGAGTTGTAAAATTTCTCTTCCAATCAAGACTTTCTCAATTGTGTCCCGTCAATTAAGTCTGGTGCCATCAATTGAATCCAGTCTTAACCCAAAAGAAATAAACTATTTATACCCTCAATTGTGCCCCGTTAAATTAGGTTTGGTGCTACCAATTGAGCCTTGTCTAAACCAAAAGAAATAAATTCCTTGTTGAGTATTAAAACCATTTAAACAACGATTTTCTAGCCTATTACATTTAATTTCTCGAATCTCTTAATCAGAGGTTCTCGTGGGAAACCATGGGGTAATTAACAATAGGGGCTTGCGCCTATTGGAAGGAAAGGATCCACCAAATTAATAAACCCTCATGAGAATGGATTCTAGTCTATGTTCTCTGGTCATTAAGGGACATCAGCACTTGAACTTAGGTTCGTGAGGGGTGAATCTAAGGCTTATTCTCGTTCTTGAGGAAACCCAATCATTCTTCGAGAAATGACGAAAAAGTCACCACAGATTCTCTGGCACGCCCGGTGGGACCTCTTTCTCCTCTCATCTTTGAGATTTGAGGGATTAAATGTATAAGGCTAGGAAATTGTTTTGTAAATATTAAAATATTAAATAAACATTGCTAACCATAACATTTCGAGGTGTTCTCTTGCAGGAAATGGCGTTTACACCAGTTGACATGAGCAAGCCTTCAGGAATGTTCAGGATTGGCGGAGTACCGATCGTTTACCAACATGAGTTCATGTATGGGGCTATGCCGTATGGGCACTCTTTTGTGCCTATTGTGCAAGTGAAGGATGGGAGCTTTCAACTTGCTCACGTTGTTGAAGAGCCTCAAGTGGAACCATTGGTGATTTCAAGGGTTCCTGAAAATCCTACTCCTATTGAGGTCGGTATTGAAGAGGGGGAATGGGCCCTTGTGCCTCAAAAGAAGGCCCACCCAAGCTCAACATCTTCCCACAAGAGGCACCGACGCCGTTATTATCCTCAAAAGAATGCAACAGTGAGAAAAGTGTATGTGCCAGTCTCCCAAGGCACAAGAACTATCAAGAAAGTACAGAGAGCGTATAAGAATGAGTTGGAGGTAAGGCCTAACCTCCCAGTCAGCAATCCATTTGCGCCTCTTAGGTTGGTTCGGAAGAACTCTCCTAAGGCTGCATTTAACTTCATATAATTTGCATGTAAATAAGTTGCAATGTGATTTGTTTATTTGGTATGAGTTTTGATACATGATTTAAACTGAATTTGGTTGTGAGATTTATTGCAAGAATTTAAACTTGAGGTATTCTTCTAATTGGTTTTTGAAACAAACGGTTCAAAAGAGGTTTGAATTCAAATGGATAAAACCCAAAAATTGGTTGCTTTTACAGTGGTAAATGCTATTAGACGAGACCATAAAATTTTGCCGAGTGAACGGATTTGTGCTCTACATGGATTTGTTCAAAAGGGTATCTCTAGCGTGTATTTTGAGTCTTCTTGCTATCTTCTTCTTTTTCTCCTCTTTTATGTAAATTCTTGGCTGCCACAATGGCAAATTATATCTTGTAAAATCAAAAATAAAAATAAAAAAATGAAAAAAAAAAACAAAAACAAAAAAAAAAATGAAAAATGAAAAAAAAAACAAAGAGAAAAATCTCAAGGCAATGTATTCTTTTATCTTTTCCCTCTATCTTTTATTTCTTTTTCTTCTATTTCTTAAAGACTCCCCACGCTTTGACACGCTAGAGATATTTCTTACAAAATTGTGTAGTGTATGGAAAAAAACGGGCAAACAACCTTGGTCTTGCATGTTGTTTATCATAGATGAGCTAGGGTCATTGAGATTGAAAATTCGGCCTTTGAGGACCAAGTGTGGCATAAACCAATTGTTAGAAAATTTTTTGAGTATAAATTCTTGAGCTAAATTTCACAACCACTCTCCTTTTAACTCATGTATGAAACTTGAATCAAATCAATTGAATTGACTTTGCAACTTGTAGGCCTTCAAGGAGTTTGAGTTAAGATTTAGGTATTGTCCAACCTCTAGGTTTAGAGTATTGCTTGAGGACAAGCAAGGTTTAAGCTTGGGGGAATTTGATGTCACGTATTTATATATGGTTTTAGGCCGGACTTTTACCCAAACTTTAACTCAAAACCCTTGATTCTATTGAGTTTTACTTGTTTTCTATTTATTTTTGTAGAAATTTGGTACTGCTTGGGTTTTATTTTGATTTGTAGGAACTTGGAGCTAATTTGCAGCGAAAACGACACCATTCGGCACAAGCCAACGCACAAATCGGGCCTCAGATGACCCTGTGCGACCGCACAGGAATGCCATGCGACCGCACAGGCCTATTTTGGGCCTTGGAGAGGTGCACATGACTCAAGTTTGGGCCGATGACTTGGGTGCGACCGCACGGGCCTTCGGTGCGACCGCACAGAGCTCCAAACCCTACCGCGACCCCTATTTAAGGCGCCCCAAGTGCCGAAATTAGGGCATCATTCATTCCCCCTTCTTCCTTGGCGGCGCCGCAACCGAAACCTAACCCGATCTACCTCCTGCGGCCCCTGTGCGACCGCACAGGGGTCCCGTGCGACCGCACCACCTCCATACCGCCTTGGAAAGCACCCGTTTCGACCTCCTTCACCTCATCCTTCCACCCAAGCTTCCTCCTTGTAGATCCAGAAGTCAGAAGAGGCTTGAATAGGGGCTCTGGCCTTCCTCTTCCCATTTTGGTTTCCATGGAGTTTGTATCAAATTGCTTTCTTTCTTTTACTTGTTTTTGCATCATGTTAGGTTAGATTAGTTATGTTGTAGGGCTAGTTGAAACTGAGGTTAGGATTGTTGTTTGGACTTGATACATGGTTTTTATTGTGTACTACTTGCTTGGTTTCTTAATGTCTATGCTTGTTTGTGTTGAATTACTTGATTGAACCTCCTATTAGGTGAATGGCCACATCTAATCTAGGCAAAGGGTGTAGATTGTTTAGTTGAACCAAATAAGTGCTCAAGGTAGGTTAGGAGCCGAGAGGTGACCAATTTAAGCCCGAGAGGGACAAATTTCTGCTTAGGCGAGAGTCTAGTAGATGCCTTAGAGAATCAATAAGTGGACTTAGGTATTTAAGCCAACATTACGAGAGTTGAGGGTTAATTACCTAATGGGGGCTTTAGACTAGGTTCCATGCCAGGTTCTGTGACCAAAATTACGAGAGTTGAGGTTCAGGAGATTAGGTATGGCTAGATCTGTCCCACACAAGCCAGAAATCATTGTATTGTGTCGATTCGGCATTAACCAAGGGCCGTGCGGTCGCATGGGATCCCTGTGCGGTCGCACAGGATCTCCAGGCACGCACGAGTCGGCGGTGCGGCGCGAGAGCAACGCCCTTTGACAGCCCGAAGCCTAACCAAGGTGGAACCGAACCCCTAGGACATTTTTATACCTTATTTTACCTCTTAAAACACCAAAACTTGCTATTGTTCTATTTACCTTTGGTTGATTGTTTTTGTTACTTGTTGATTAAGCCCGAAATCTTTCATTTTACCGTCTAGATTTTGTGAATAAGTAAGGTTTAGTACTCATCTTACCGTCCCTGTGGATACGACCCCGACTGTACACCAACGAATTACCGTACGCTTGCGGTTGTTTTTAGGTTACTTTTGGGTATATAAGCTCACACATCAAGCTTTTTGGCGCCGTTGCCGGGGACGGTGTTGATATTAGAACTTACTTTAGTAGCAAGAGACTAGACATTGTTTCATTTATCTTATTTTCTTCCTTAATCAAAAAGAACAAAAATACTTCATATCACCATGTTTCATTCTTTTCAGGAATTTGAGCAAGAAACGGAGGATTATTGGAGTGATGAAGAGGATTCTTTGGCCCAACTCAACAAAAGAGTCGACCGCTTGATGAGACAAGCTCAAATTGAAGATTTGAAGAGAAAAGTGAGTCGATTGGAGAACCAATTGAAGAGTGCACAAAACATGAGAAGGGAAGAATCTAAGGAAGGATGGAGTCGACACGAAAATTCACATGCTCACTACTCGAGCCATTCGCCATACAACATGGGGATATCCAATTCGATATATGGAGAAGAATGGGGAGAGCATCAAGCAGCAACCGCATGGGCTATGCGAGATGGCACTCGAACCGCTGGCTGGTGCAAGCAACGCTTAGGCTGGAACATGCAACGCTCAGGCTGGCACATGCAACGCTCAGGCTGGCACATGCAACGCACTGCCAGTGCAGTGCAACCCTGTGCGACCGCACCAGAACCTTGTGCGATCGCACAGGCAGGAACTGATGCAATAAAGCCACCAATTTGGCCCCGACAACCCCCTGTTTGGCCCGAACAACAACGAACATGGCCCGCACAAGCTCACTATGCGACTGCACAGCCAAGAAGTCAAGTTGCACCGCCACCAATCTGGCCCCCACAACCCGCTCAAGGTCGACAACCCAACAATGCCACAACCATTCACAATGTCACATTTGACAACAATCGGGGCCCAACCTTTCAAAAGAAGCCATCCGTGCCCTATGTCGCCCCCATTGTTGAGAACTTCATGCATGAACAAGGCAAGTGGAATTATTTGGTGGCCGAGAAATTGGATAAAATTGATGAAAGGTTGAGGTCTATCACAAGGTTAGAGCAAATAATGGAGGCGTACATTGCCCAACAAGCGAGGCCAAGTCAAAGGGCACCCGAGCAACTCCCCAGTCAGCCAGAAGTGAATTCTAGGAAAGAAATCAAGGCCATGGCACTTAGGAGCAAAACCGGCTATGAAGGACGGCAAATGGTGGCCGATTCAGCTGAGTCACAGCCCCTGTACGACCGCACAGACCCCCTGTGCGACCGCACCAAGGCTATTGGCCCTCAAGTTGAGCACCATGAGACTCCATGCCATGTACCGGAGGAAGCTGAACCTCTGTGCGACCGCACCAAATCTCATGCGACCGCACAGGGGCAAAAACATGCCAAAAGGCGTGGTCCGGTGGAGCCCGATCCAAGATTAATGCCCCTTTTGCCATTTCCTCAAAGGCTAGCCAAAAACAAGGCTGATCAAGGCTCTCCACCCCATGTCCTTCCAATTATCATTCCACTTGGATTAACTCTCATTGACAAATCTAATGAGTTAGAATTGAAGCATCCTCCAATAGATCCTATCAATGATGAATTTGAGAAGAAAGAAGATGGTGATACAACTCTCAAGGTCGAGGCATCCGATGCGACGAATGACAAGTTCACCAAAATCGACTTGAGCCCTCAACTTGAAGAATGCTTGGAGAGTACCGATGCAATGAAGGGCAGCAAACCTCACATCAAGTATTGCATCACAATCGAGCCAACCATGAGGACATCCAACAAAGAGCACACCAAGCATGTCTCAAGCGTCTTGCTCAACCATTTTTGGGTGAACTACGATGCATTACACGGGCGCAAAGTGAAGATAAGATGACAAGAGAGGTGGTCAAGCTAAGGACCTTAAACAAGCGCTTCTTGGGAGGCAACCCAAGGACTTCTTACCCTTCTCCTTTCATTTTCTTATTTTTGGAAAATTTGAAAAAAAAACACAAAAAATATGTAGGGTAATTTAGGATTGTTAGGATTTACTTTCTGTTTTTAGAAAATTGAAAGCACAAAAAAAAATTTGAAAAATTGAAAATGCAAAAAAAATATATTGGTGAAAATTTAATGTCTATTGATTGTTGTTTGTTGTGGTATTTCAGATTTAGTGGTTGTGGATGTCCCCCGGGCGACTTGCGCAAGAGCACCATGAGTCAAGAACAAGGGACACTTGACTCGGCACGACCTCATGCAAGCCGACCGATCCGCACAACGCACACCGCACAATGCATGCTGCACTGCCACAACGAACCCAACCAAATCACTGTTGAAGCACGCTTGGGATGGGCAAATCATGGCCGAAAATCACTGCTTCAGGGCCCCAGAGCACTGTGCGGTCGCACAAAATCCTTGTGTGGTCGCACAGGACCCTAGGGGATGAAAATTGATGAACCCGAGAGCACTCTTGAGGAATTTGAGCCCTGTGCGGTCGCACCACCACCCTGTGCGGTCGCACAAGAGTCTCAGGCCGTGGTTTTCAGCACCGCACAAGCAGCTGCTGTCCCGCCGCATTTCAAAAACTTGCCGGCCAAAACCAAAACTGTTTCGCCACATTTGTCAAGCATCTCTCCCTACATCTCCTGTCCAAATTTGGAGTTGATCAGACAATCGTAGCCCTTGCCGAAGGCCGCCGCAAGTTCTGCCGCTCGTCGCACACCGCTCCACCGCCGCCGCCACGAATCTGCAATGACGCAGCGCCGCACAACACCGCTTCCCAATGAAACATGTCACGAAGACCATTTTGACATTGTGGAGCAAGTGATGTACGAGTTGCTGCCTCGCCCTTCCCACCGTCGTCGCCACAAGATGGCCGGTTGCAGTTATCCGCTGCCGGCCGCTCCGGTATGTTTCCAAATTCTTTCTCCTTTTCTTTTCTGTGATGTGTGTTTGCATTGGGGACACTGCAATACTCAGCTTGGGGGGAGAATTGAAGGAATTTCTTGGAAACTTGTATCTAGGACTGCATCATTGCATGAATTCGCTTGTCAGAGGTCCTGTACGGTCGCACCAAGTCCCTGTGCGGTCGCACAGCCTCCCTGACAGCACCTCTGCCACGTGATTTGCACCCAAAACACCCCTGTGCGACCGCACAGCTTGCCTGTGCGACCGCACAGCCCTCCTGGCACGTGGTTGCATCATTTTAGCTGCATTTAACTTCATATAATTTGCATGTAAATAAGTTGCAATGTGATTTGTTTATTTGGTATGAGTTTTGATACATGATTTAAACTGAATTTGGTTGTGAGATTTATTGCAAGAATTTAAACTTGAGGTATTCTTCTAATTGGTTTTTGAAACAAACGGTTCAAAAGAGGTTTGAATTCAAATGGATAAAACCCAAAAATTGGTTGCTTTTACAGTGGTAAATGCTATTAGACGAGACCATAAAATTTTGCCGAGTGAACGGATTTGTGCTCTACATGGATTTGTTCAAAAGGGTATCTCTAGCGTGTATTTTGAGTCTTCTTGCTATCTTCTTCTTTTTCTCCTCTTTTATGTAAATTCTTGGCTGCCACAATGGCAAATTATATCTTGTAAAATCAAAAATAAAAATAAAAAAATGAAAAAAAAAAACAAAAACAAAAAAAAAAATGAAAAATGAAAAAAAAAACAAAGAGAAAAATCTCAAGGCAATGTATTCTTTTATCTTTTCCCTCTATCTTTTATTTCTTTTTCTTCTATTTCTTAAAGACTCCCCACGCTTTGACACGCTAGAGATATTTCTTACAAAATTGTGTAGTGTATGGAAAAAAACGGGCAAACAACCTTGGTCTTGCATGTTGTTTATCATAGATGAGCTAGGGTCATTGAGATTGAAAATTCGGCCTTTGAGGACCAAGTGTGGCATAAACCAATTGTTAGAAAATTTTTTGAGTATAAATTCTTGAGCTAAATTTCACAACCACTCTCCTTTTAACTCATGTATGAAACTTGAATCAAATCAATTGAATTGACTTTGCAACTTGTAGGCCTTCAAGGAGTTTGAGTTAAGATTTAGGTATTGTCCAACCTCTAGGTTTAGAGTATTGCTTGAGGACAAGCAAGGTTTAAGCTTGGGGGAATTTGATGTCACGTATTTATATATGGTTTTAGGCCGGACTTTTACCCAAACTTTAACTCAAAACCCTTGATTCTATTGAGTTTTACTTGTTTTCTATTTATTTTTGTAGAAATTTGGTACTGCTTGGGTTTTATTTTGATTTGTAGGAACTTGGAGCTAATTTGCAGCGAAAACGACACCATTCGGCACAAGCCAACGCACAAATCGGGCCTCAGATGACCCTGTGCGACCGCACAGGAATGCCATGCGACCGCACAGGCCTATTTTGGGCCTTGGAGAGGTGCACATGACTCAAGTTTGGGCCGATGACTTGGGTGCGACCGCACGGGCCTTCGGTGCGACCGCACAGAGCTCCAAACCCTACCGCGACCCCTATTTAAGGCGCCCCAAGTGCCGAAATTAGGGCATCATTCATTCCCCCTTCTTCCTTGGCGGCGCCGCAACCGAAACCTAACCCGATCTACCTCCTGCGGCCCCTGTGCGACCGCACAGGGGTCCCGTGCGACCGCACCACCTCCATACCGCCTTGGAAAGCACCCGTTTCGACCTCCTTCACCTCATCCTTCCACCCAAGCTTCCTCCTTGTAGATCCAGAAGTCAGAAGAGGCTTGAATAGGGGCTCTGGCCTTCCTCTTCCCATTTTGGTTTCCATGGAGTTTGTATCAAATTGCTTTCTTTCTTTTACTTGTTTTTGCATCATGTTAGGTTAGATTAGTTATGTTGTAGGGCTAGTTGAAACTGAGGTTAGGATTGTTGTTTGGACTTGATACATGGTTTTTATTGTGTACTACTTGCTTGGTTTCTTAATGTCTATGCTTGTTTGTGTTGAATTACTTGATTGAACCTCCTATTAGGTGAATGGCCACATCTAATCTAGGCAAAGGGTGTAGATTGTTTAGTTGAACCAAATAAGTGCTCAAGGTAGGTTAGGAGCCGAGAGGTGACCAATTTAAGCCCGAGAGGGACAAATTTCTGCTTAGGCGAGAGTCTAGTAGATGCCTTAGAGAATCAATAAGTGGACTTAGGTATTTAAGCCAACATTACGAGAGTTGAGGGTTAATTACCTAATGGGGGCTTTAGACTAGGTTCCATGCCAGGTTCTGTGACCAAAATTACGAGAGTTGAGGTTCAGGAGATTAGGTATGGCTAGATCTGTCCCACACAAGCCAGAAATCATTGTATTGTGTCGATTCGGCATTAACCAAGGGCCGTGCGGTCGCATGGGATCCCTGTGCGGTCGCACAGGATCTCCAGGCACGCACGAGTCGGCGGTGCGGCGCGAGAGCAACGCCCTTTGACAGCCCGAAGCCTAACCAAGGTGGAACCGAACCCCTAGGACATTTTTATACCTTATTTTACCTCTTAAAACACCAAAACTTGCTATTGTTCTATTTACCTTTGGTTGATTGTTTTTGTTACTTGTTGATTAAGCCCGAAATCTTTCATTTTACCGTCTAGATTTTGTGAATAAGTAAGGTTTAGTACTCATCTTACCGTCCCTGTGGATACGACCCCGACTGTACACCAACGAATTACCGTACGCTTGCGGTTGTTTTTAGGTTACTTTTGGGTATATAAGCTCACACATCACTGGCTGACACAATATTGGAATCAGGTACCAACTCTAATGACATCCACGTATTAGTTTGTATTGGTACATCAGGTCCCACCATGCCAGTACTATATGTTGAATTTTGTTTGATTTTGCTTACATGATTTTAAGGACTTGGCATCTGGAGCCACTCAGTACATGTAACAATAGATCAATGTAGTTTTCTCAAATCTTGAGAGGGATTTGTATTTTAGAAGCTACAAAATTTGTATTATAGCAGCTACAAAATTAGCTCAAGTAGAAGATCCTTAGCAGCTCAGTATTCAGGATGACAAAATTTCCTACCAAATATGTAAAAGATATTCAATATTTTATTGAGAGTTAAACATAATTATATTCTCTTTTTTCTCTACTAATTTTAACTTTGCGTAATGCATTAGTGACATAGATTGGTTAAATATAGCTGATAATTATTTTATTTAATTAACTCATTTGTACAGATAAAACTTGCTAAAAAGGCACATCATGGGCTTTCTTGAAGTGATTTGTGCGTCTTCTCTCTTTTCATCGATATGTAATTGATTGGGTTTAATTAATTCTTCTAAAATACAAAATATGAGGGGTGGTCGCGGCGGAGCCGCGACAACAGAGTTAACTAGTTATGATATTGATAGCTGAAGAGGTAAAATAACAAATTACTCAAAAATTGCAATCTTGATCCTAAACCTTTTTCTCAGATCTTTTTTGTTTTATACTCTTACTCTTACAGTGAGTAATTTTTCTATTTTTTATTTTTTATCTTGGTAAGATATCCTGAGACAAAAAAGTCAGAAAAGGATGCGCTGAGGCCATCATTTGTGTTGTTAAATAGCTGTCAGGATAAGAGCTACTTGTACTTGCTTGACATGGGATGGAATATCGTGTATCTATTTTGAAAGGCCCAGAATGAGATTGACCGTTACCTTCGCCTTGTACCTCTTAATCTCTTATTACACTTGTTGACAATTTGCATAGAAATTGTGTATGTAATTACTTTTGTTTTCGCATTTTAAAGTGTTCTTTATTTTTTTCTTAGGTCGGATTATTGTTTTTTAAGGGTAAAATGCACTAAAGAAGAAAAGTTCTGCTGTCTGTACTTGAAAATACTGCCTTTCCTTCCATACAAATGTTTAATATTAAGACTTGTCCTTTTTCTGTCATTGCCTTCCAACTAAATTCAATTTCTTCAAATTAAATTTCTGGCTTGTTCCTCTTAAATCTTGCTAATCTTCCTTTTTAGAAAAAATTATGGTTTGTCTTTCCAAAAAAAAAAAAAGATTGCTGCATTGAATGATCAATCTCTGTGTACACTTTTTACCTTCAAATAAAAGTTAATTGTCTGACTGAAAACCGAAACCACTCTCTCAACATTCTTTCCCCTCACATAAAAATATTATTTTCTCAACCATATTAACTGAGAAAATTTGCTCTAACTTACGGAACGAGCAATTTTCATTGAAAATTAATAAACAACAAAAATCAGCTATATGCAGATGAAAACCGGTACCTGTAAGAACCCAAACTATTGTTTCGTCTCGATCATGTTCTGTGTGATTTTTGGATGATTAAACAGATAAATGGGATCCATTGGCATCTTTTAAGAGGAGGGAAGTAGTTTTAATTTAGACAATAATACCATTATGAACTCACGACAATAAAATTTTAAATTTTTTTTGGGTTGTCTGAATTACTGTTTGGAACAAAATAAAAATATCGAGCATTTGTTAATCCTTACTGAAAAAAGGTAAAAATTATTACGTGGATCTTTCTTAACAAACTTTTTAATAAAATAAATCAGATCAAGAAGCTAGAATAATTTGGTTAAAGCTCTTTATATATATATTTTCTTCGTACACTCTTTTCTACGATATTAATGCAGAATTATTTGTTGATTTGTTATTTAAAATACGTACAATAATTTTCAATAGACCTGCTTGTGAAGTTTTATGATTTATGTGAGTCCGTTATATTTTTGTATCATATGATTCATATTGCAACATTATTTTTAAGCTTAATGAATTAAATACTAGCTAATGGCGGGAAGTCTTATTAGTTCTAGAACAATAAGATTAACCCCATTTTTACCTTAAAAAAAAATAGAATGGCTGATTGGCAAATGTGAGATCATTTATTTTTATTTATTCTGCAAACTTTATAAAAGTCTTTCGGCATTCCAGCAGCATTAATCAAATTCTCAATCTGCTGATCTTGGCAGAAATTAAGAAAGTTACTTTGATAAAAATTCTGCCATTTAAATTAATTATAACAGGTCACGTACTTGCAACGTAAGGTTGCCTTAAATGTAGTCGTGGATTTATTCATTCGCATACCACTAAAGATTCCTAAGAATGTTGAGAATTATGTGTGTGTTCTTCTTTTTTTTTTTTTTTTTTTTTTTTTTTTTTTGTGGCTATGCCTCCGTTTAAGAGGGGGCAAATATAGGAAAAACAATATCAGTTACACAGGAGAAGAGCCTGTGTAACTAAAAAACTTTTCCTTTTATTGCGAGTAGGTCAGTAGATGCAAGGAAAATCGCATCCAAAAGGTCAAACGCTGCAAAGTACGGAAAATATTATTTACCAGAAGCACAATTGCTTTGTGTAAAATGGTACACATTATGACAGCAAGAGCATGATATACATCAGTAAATAAAATTATGAATACTGGAGATGTAAAGTAGAATCTAAATACTTGCTAACACAGTTTATCTGATCCTTAAGATATAAACCATAATGTGTCTGATTCATGCAAATTAGAAACTAAACCTCTGTTACAAATTCCTGGATAGCACTTACAATGGATCCAGGAATCATTTATTATTGGATCTCATTAAATATAGACCTGCTTTCAGTAACTACAACAAAGATTTGCTATAATGAACCTGTGTAACACAAGTAGCACCATGCTGACAATGACAAGAGTCAACCAGTACGTACCGTGATCCTGTTTGATCAGGCAATTCTTACTTGTAAGTAGTATTAAGACATACAAGTTTTTTGAGATATGGATTCTGTAAGTTATCTAAATAAAAATAAGCATTCTATCTGACTTAGAAATTAGAATTCAAGAGGGTTGACCAGTGCATTACCAGAGTGGCCTACATAAGGCCATTGCTTTGGTTCCTACCAAAAGAAAACTAATGTTTTTGCCAAGTACTCACCTGAGATCTAAGCAGGGTGTCACTGACAAGGAAAGTTATACATTCTAGTCAGTAATTGTGTTGCTAAGTACTCACCTGACATCTAAGCAGGGTGTCACTGACAAGGAAAGTTATACATTGTAGTTAGTAATTGTGCATTAAGAAACTCATGCACCTTCGTGCAAAAGTACATTGCAAACTTTCTTTCCCAAGATCTGGACAGTGCTTTTTTATAAATTACGAATTAGAATATGCTTAAAATGGAGCTAAAGGATGAAAAAGCAACACTAAAGCATCAGTGTAATGGCTTGACACGCACACAAAAATACCACAACATCACTAATTGATAGTTTGATACCTGAAAAACTCAACCATAATCAGAGTTATTTCCTGATTTCACATCCTAAGATCCAATGCGAAACCAAATTGATACCACAAAAAAAAAAAAGAAAAAAAAAACTGCTACCATACCTATTCAGAATTCCATCTTTTCTATACCAAACAACTAAAACCAAGCATTGGACCAACCTGGATACACTAAATCCAAAAGGCTTAAACACAAACTCAAACCTTAGCTACAGAGCTTACTAAAGGCAGATAGGGAGTACGACCAACTGCACAGCACGCCACATTGTAAACAAAAGACACAAACCCAAGCACAAAAACTGCCCCATAACCTAATTGCAAAACCCTAACCCCGACCGGACTTCGTGGGGTTCCAAGAGCCTCCAGAACTTCCAGAACTATCACTACGAAGTTCAGCACCGCATCTAGCATCACAGCTTGCATTGCATTGACTCTCACAAATCCACTGAAGCAAGGGTTTCGTGCTACATCAAAGCGGAGAGTGAGCCAGATCGCAAAATCGGCGAACCGGGTGGTGCGGTAGGCCGTGACAATGGGGGAGAATGGCGAGGCGAGAAAAGCGAGGAGAGGGTAGCGGGAGATGAGAAAGCTACCGAAATGGACAGAATTGAGCAATGGGTAAGTGTAGGAGATGACGGAGAGGAGACGATCGGTTTTGGAGGATGAGAACGGAGGGATACGATTGGTGTTGGAGGCTGAGATCGGAGGGAGACGAGGTCGGATCTTGATCGATGGAGTTGGTCGGAGGAGAGTGAGGTTGATGGAGTGGGAAGGACGAGTGAGGCGAGGAGGAAGAGGCGCGAATCGAAGGAGAGAGAGAGTCGCCATTGGAGGGTTTTAGTTTGGATTTTTCGGGGTTGGTTTTTTGAGAGGGAGAGGATCGGAGAAAGGAGGGAAGGTGTTGGGTGTATATATTGAGTTGTTGATGGATTTGGTCTGTTGGATCGTTTATCGACGGTGATGAAGGGTTTGATGGAGTTTAGCCCAGAAAATGTGGGTTTGTTTCTTTTTTGTGGGCTCTTTGTTTGGAAATTTGGACCACGCTTGGAGTTTATGCCACGTAGGATGCTATGTAAAGACTATATAACAGAAAAATAGATCGATAAAGGAAAATGCTTATTGTAAACTTTTCGTTATGATTGATTCTCTAGATTCGATCATTTGCTAACTAATATTATTCTCCTCTGTTGTCTTTTTGTATAATTAAGTGGTCCTCACTGATGTGCAGTCTATACAGCAGGTAATCCGTTTCTCAGAACCAGTATAATCGTTTTCATTTGTAATGTATTTGGCAATTTGCCTATCTCCAATTGAAGCATGCGCTGGATCTTCTGTGGATTGGCTCACACTCTGGATGTAAATTGGAACAATTTTTTTTTTTAAGCCTTTTAATTGGAGCATTTAATTTCATGTTACGACATCGACTAAATAATGTGCCTAATTTTGCATTTTATGTAGCTTGAAAATTTTGTTTTATTAGAATGTCCTTTCTTTCTTATATTTATACTTGAAAGATGAGAGTATAAAAAGTATCCGAGCAATACGATTGAAAGGAAAATTTCTATATTTATTGGATAGGGATTTAGCAATAGTAAAATAAAATAAAATAATAATAATTGTAAAAACATTTAAAAATTGATATTCTGCCGTTCAAATGAATTATAACTGACATGATGTTCATCCATTATCCATGTACCACTAAGGCTACCTGGAATATTCGAAACGTTATTTCTTTCGGTTCCGGCTCTGTTCAGAAGGGGCAAATTCAGAATAAATTATCACCACTTAATCTGGGAATGGAGCCTTTGCGTGAAAGAAGTATCCTATTATTTATCACAAATAGGTGCAATTTTAACCAATGCATATTCAAAATGCGAAACTACATACAGCAATATTGTTTTGCTGAAGGACAATTACAAGCTATGCATGGTGCAAATGATACAGATTACAACAAAATAGAGCATGATATCACTATAGAAAGTTATAAATGCATGTTCAGTTTCACACATAGTTTGTTTGACCCCTTAAATATTCACAACCACTGAACCACAGTTCGTCTGATCCATTCAAAATAAAAAAAAAATTTAAATCCTCTGTTACAAACTCCTAGGATGGTACTTGTATATGGATCCGGGCACCTGACATCATTTAATAATTGATCCCACTAAATATAAAATCACAACTAACCTTTGGTATCAGTTAATAATGGATTCCATTAAATATAGAATCACACTTGCTTTTTCAGTTAGTACCTACGACAAAGATTTACTAAAACGAATCTGGCTAATACAAGTAGAACCATGCTGACAATGACAAGGAGTTAACCAGCATGTACAATGATCCTATTTCAAAATCAGGCTATTATTTCTAAATATGGAACCTCTAAGTTACAATCATTTCACTCCAATAAAAAATTCCAACTAATGCTACTAGTGACTAGTGAGTTGACCTCCATTAACAGAGTGACCAAGCATAAACAGTCATAATATTTTCTATTCTTCATAAGAGCATTGCTTGGTTCAGACCAAGGAAAGAACATTACTGCTTGGTCACTGACAAGCCAAAAGCATTACATTCTAGTCAATAATTGTGCATTAAGAAACTATCCTTTAGTCCCAAAATATTACCAACTTCCTATTCTTTAAACATATATAACTATCATAACAAAAATGCTTAAAGCTTAGTATTATTCAAGGCCAAACAAAAATCAAACAGCATCACAAAATTTAAGCAAAAAGCTGAAAAATCTAAACTAACACATATAATGCACAACTTGTTATAGAACCACAACTTCAGTATAATAGCTACACAGAAATAACAAAGCATCACAAATTGACACCCAGTAAAGCTCCATCCATAATCAGATTTATTTCCAAAATTCACAGCTAATACAAGATGAGTAAGATCCAACACAAAAATAAAATGATGCAACAAAAATAAAGTTCAAGAACAAGAACTGCTACCATCTCTACTCAGACCTTCCATTTCTTTATAACAAACAACTAAACCCAAGCATTGGACCAACCTAGATACCCAAAAGTGAAAGATTTATATAACGGACTTAGATCAGAATCTTAGCAAGAGAACTCACATAAGGCAGATAGGGAATACGGCCAACCACACTGCACATCACAGTGTAAACAAAAGAGACGAACCCAAGCACAGATATTGCCCCATAAACAAATTGCACAAACTTATTTTCTACCCCATCTGATGGAATATCAAGAACCCACTGAACTAGCACTAGTAAGGTCGGCACCAAATCTATCAACATAGCTTGCCTTGCATTGAATCGCACATATTCACTCGTATTAGGGTTTCGTGAAATACCAAATAAGATAGCGAAGAACGCCACCAACTCAGCGATGGCCACAACCTTGCGAGAGAAAGGAAAGGCGAGAGAGGCGAGAGAGGCGAGAGAGGCAAGCAGAGGGTAGCGGCAGATGAGGAAGCGACCGAAAGGGAGAGCATTGCGGAAGGTGAGAGCAGTGTAAGAGAAGACGGAGAGGAGACGATCGGTGGCGGGGACCATGGAGGAGGCGGAGATCGGAGGGAGACGAGGTCGGATCTTGGTCGATGGGGTTGGTCGGAGGAGAATGGGGTTGACGGAGAGTGAAGGACGAGTGAGGCTAGGAGGAAGAGGTGCGAATCGGAGGAGCGTGAGAGTCGCCATTGGAGGTTTTAGTTTGGATTTTTCGGGGTTGGTTTTTGAATTGTGAGTGAGAAGAAGGGATCGATCGGAAAAGATGGCGGAAGGGCTGGGTATATATAGAGAGTTGTCGATTGATTTGGTCCGTTGGATCGTTTGTCGACGGTGATGATGGAGTTTAGGTCCGAAAGGATGAGTTCGTTCCTATGTTGCATTGGTACGGGTACGAGTGCTATGTTGCATTGGTACGAGTGCTGTACCGGGTACGGTACGGGTTCAGCGGTACGAAAATTTTCAAAAATCTCCGGTACGGGTACGACGATATATACGTATATTATATAATATTTTAAATTTATTTAAATATGATAAGAGTAGGCGATATATTTATTTGAATTTTTGCACACTTATTATATACTAGTGTTTTTTTTTCACACGTTGCACGAATTATTTTTCTAAAATACAATTTGGATCGTGAAAAAAATATAAATATGATAGAATGATCTAAAAAATTGAGAATGAATTTGTGAGAAATCCTATAAAATTTCATACAAAAATCAACATAGTAAGGCTTTCAAAATATTATAATATAAAGGTAAATTATTGTGGAGATTAAATTTTATGAGATTTTAAAAGTGATGTAATATTTTCTAATTATATTTTATAATTCTATAATTAGAAAATATTATATCATAAAGTTCCTTATATATCTGTGAGCAAGTGTATAAATTTTCATAGTCAAATGATTTTTCAAAGCCCTTCAAACAATCAAAAAACAAAACTATATTTTATCTGAAATAGAGAAATGGAAATGTCCATAATTTAGTGAATGGAGAGCACAACTGTGATTTTTTGTCCGGATTTTAGTTCCTGGTTAGTCCCACAAGAGAAACATTAAGCAAAACCGGACTGTATATAATAGATGGAGTAGAGAGAGAAATAACAGTGTTAAAGGATACCGTGTGACGTGCGTTTGCATGCACGGCAGTTGTTTTTGAGGATCTTGTGTGGTCGGTTTGCATTCGATTCAACCCTTCATCTGGACACGTGGCATAATGCTAGTGGCTGGTACGCGTACTGGGTCGTACCATTGACCGTATTAGCTGGTCAAACAAGATTAAAATATTCGGTATGCCACGTGGCGTACCCGGTACGTACCAGAGGCGAACCGAACGCGTACCCAAACCCGGTTCGTACCCGGTACGCGTACGACCATAGATCTACCGTACCAAGGTAACATAGGTTCGTTCTAGGACTGTCAATGGGTAGGGTACGATACGGTAGAGACATTTTTCATATCCATACCCGTAAAAATTTTCTTTACCCATACCCTACCCTTACCCGTTAAAAATTGTCTTTACCCGTACCCTACCCTTACCTGTTAAGAATTAACGGTAAGGATAGGGTAACGGTAGAAAATGGATAATAATGTTAATAATTTAATGAATTTTTTTACAATATGATAAATAAAAAATATCATTTAAATATATTAATAAAGTGCACTATTTAATAATAATTTAAATATAATAAAACCTACAATATCTTTTCATTCTAATTATAAAAAAAAAAATACATAACTAATTAGTAATTACTAATTATGCAATATTTTCTCAAACGAAGGGATCTTTGGAAAAAAAAACTTAGTATTTTTTTTATGTAGGGCGTGAATGAAGATCAGGAAAAAAAATTAATATATCAATTGAACCTTACCATCATATCTTTCAATTTAATTCATTATTATCTAAATCAAATCTAACAATTTAATTATTAATGCATCAATTGAATCTTACAATAATATCTTTCTGATTTTGTTTGTCATTAACGTATAATTGAATCTTACAATTATATCTTTTTTATTATGATTTAGATTATGAACTATATAATTAACGGTACGGGTAATTAACGAATACGAAATAGCCTTACCCATACCCTTACCCAATAAATTAACGAAAAAATTTCCTATACATACCCATACCCGATAACTTAACGAAAATAAAACTTTACCCATACCCGTCTTATCGAATACGATACGGATTGGGTAAACGGTTAAAAGGGTACCATTGACAGCCCTAGTTCGTTCCTTCTTGTGTCATGTCAAAGAGTGTTGCAACTTGCAACGTTCAATTATTGGGGAAATTAGCCATATAACATTCAAATCTTATCTAATTGAAATTTTTTTTTATGTGGATGCGTTTGGATGTGACGTGAATAAAAATGAATAGTATGTTTGTGAATAAAAATTGTTAATAAAATTAAGTATAATGGTTTATTTATGAATAGAAATGTGTTGTTTCGACGGTATATTATGAACAAGAATAGAGGAAAATAACATAATAATAAGAAACAAGAATAAAATAATTTAAATTTATTTAGTTTATAATAACAACACTAATCATTAAAAATAATAATAATTAATCTAATATTAATAAGTACAATAACAGTTATAATAATAATAATTCTTATATTAATATAATTTTATTAATAATACGTATTATTATTTCTGAAGAACTAATACATATTATTATATTAGTACTATGAATATTATTCCCCTCTGTTGTCTTTTTGTGTAACTAAGTGGTCCTCGCTGATGTGCTATGTCTATTCAGCTGGTAATCCGTTTCTAAGAACCAGTATGGCAGTATAACCGTTTTCATTTGTTATGTATTAAGCCTATCTCCAATCGAAGCATGCGCTGGATCTTCTGTGGATTGACTAACACTCTGGATGTTAATTGGAACATTTTTTTTTGAAGGCTTTTAATTGGAACATTTAATTTTCATGTTATGACATCGACTAAATAATGTGCCTAATTTTGCATTTTAGTAGCTTGAATAATTGTTTTATTAGAATCTGCTTTCTTTCATACATTTACATTTGCAAGATAAGAGTATAAAATATTTCCAAGCAATACAACTGAAGGAAAATCTCTATATTAATTGGATAGGGGTTTAGCAATAGTAAAATAATAATAATAATTGTAAAAATAATTTAAAAATTGATATTCTTCTATTGAAATGAATTATAACTAACAGTTTAGGAACGTAAGATTTGCTTAACGGAGTTGTGGCATGATGTTCATCCAATATACACATACCACTAGTCCACTAAGCTTACTTAATGTTGGAAATATTATTTCTTTCGGCTCCTGCTCTGTTTAGAAGGGGCAAATTGAGAATAAATTACCACCACTACACTACTCTGGGAAAGGAGCATTCATGTAAAAGAACTCTCCTATTTATCACAAATAGGTGCAATTTTAATTTAACCAATGCATATTCAAAATGCCAAACTACATACGGCAATATTGTTTAGCTGAAGCCTGAAGGACAATTACAAGCTATGCACGGTGCAAATGATACAGATTACAACAAGATAGAGCATGAATGATATCAGAAAGTTATAAACGCCTGTTCAGTGTTCACACATAGTTTCCCCATAGATATTCACAACCATAGTTTATCTGATCTATTAAAGTAAAAAATAAAATCCTCTGTTAGAAACTCCTAGGATAGTACTTGTTTGTGGATCCTGGCATCATTTAATGATGGATCCCACTAAATATACAATTGACCTTTGGCATCAGTTAATAACGGATCCCATTAAATATAGAAGCACACTTGACCTTTCAGTAAGTACCTACATCAAGGATTTGCTATAACGAATCTGGCTAATACAAGCAGAACCATGCTGACAATGACAAGTGGTTCACCAGCATGTACCATGATCCTATTTCAAAATTAGGCTATTATTACTTGGTAAGTTTATCTTAACCAATACAAATTTCTCTAAATATAGACCCTGTAAGTTATCTAAACAAATAGAAGCATTTCACTCCTATAAAAACTTCCAATTAATGCTACTAGAGAGTTGAACAGTTCATTACTAAAGTGACCAAGCATTAACAGTCATAATATTTTCTAGTCTCCTTCATAAGACCATTGCTTCTGTTCAGACCAAGGAAAGAACATTACTGCTTGGCACTCACCTGACAACTAAAGGAGTTCACTGGCAAGCCAAAAGCTGTACATTCCAGTCAGTATAATTGTGCATTAACAAACTTCCATTAGTCCCAACAAAGTATATCGCCAACTTCCTTCTCCTTGATCTGGATATACTTTTTATATACATATATAGATATAAGTATCATAACAAAATTACTTAATACCTCAGTATTATTCAGGGCCAAACAAATATCAAACATCATCACAAAATTTAGTCAAAAAGCTGAAAAACCTAGACTGACAGATATGATGCAAACTTGTTACAGAAGCACAGCTTCAGTTTATATAATAGCTTCAATTTCACAGAGAAATATCACAGTTCATCACCAATTGACACCAATTAAAGCTCAGTCATAATCTGAGTTATTTCTAAATTTCATAGCTAATAAGATGAGTAAGATCCAACACAAAACCAAAATGATGCAACAAAAACCAAGTTCAAGAGCAATAACTGCTACCATCTCTATTCATACTTACATTTCTTTATAACAAACAACTAAATCCAAGAATTAGACCAACCTAAATGCCCTAAATTTGAAGGTTTATACAGACCTAGAGCATAAACTTAGCAACAGAGCTAAGAAAAGGCAGATAGGGAGTACGGCCAACGACACAGCACAACACACTGTAAACAAAAGACGCCAACCCAAGCACATATACTGCCCCATGAACAAATTGCACAAACTTAACCCCGACCTGGTCTGATGGAGTTCCAAAAGCCTTCTCAGCTAGCACTACTAAGGTCAGTATCATATCTAGCAACATAGCCTGCCTTGCATTGAATCGCACAAACACACTCATCTCAGGGTGTGCTAGACCAAGTAAGACAGCGAAGAATGCCACAACCTCAGCGATGGCCGTAACAGTGGGAGAGAAAGGAGAGGCGAGAGAGGCGAGGAGAGGGTAGCGGGAGCGATGGAAAGGGAGAGAAGTGAAGAAGGGGAGAGTGTAGGAGATAGCAGAGATGAGACGATCGGTGGAGGGAACCATGGAGGAGGCGGAGATGGGAGGGAGGCGAGGTCGGATCTTGATCGATGGGTTTGGTCGGAGGAGAGTGGGGTTGACGGCGAGGGAAGGACGAGTGAGGCGAGGAGGAAGAGGCGCGAATCGGAGAAGGGAGACTGTCGCCATTGGAATTTTGGAGGTTTTAGTTTGGATATTTCGGGGTTGGTTTTTTGAGAGAAAGGAGGGAAGGTGTTGGGTCATTGGGTGTATATTTCGAGTTGTTGATGGATTTGGTCCGTTGGATCGTTTCTCGACGGTGATGAAGGGTTAAAACGGTGGGTTCGTTGTTTGAACTTTTGGATCATCCTTTTCTTGCAGTTAGAAGGGAATAGAGTTTTGGAACTACTGGAGCATTCTTTTCTTGCAATTAGAAGGGAATGGAGGAAGGTGACAATACTTTCTCGTCCATATCAGAATAGTGCTTTGGAATATTTAATATTCATAATTTTTTTTACATCCACTAATTTACCTGATTTGCGTTTTATGTAACTTGAAAATAATTGTTGTATTTGAATCTGCTCTGATTCCATTTGTAGACTTGCAAGATAAGGGCATAAGAGTTTTCCAAGCAATAGGACTCAAGAAAATTTTCTATAATTATTGTATTGGGATTTATAAATTATATAAAATAATAATGATGTTGACACTTGTAAAAGACAATTTCAAATTTTAGATTCCATGGACAGAATAAACTGTAATTTGTGCATATTAAGCAAACGTACATTAAAAAAAATACAATTATTACAATTCATTAAATAACTTAAAGGAAATTATTTATATTTTTTAAAGTCTTTGGTAGAATATCAAACCACACTTCAATACGAATTACGGTACTAAGGATCTAACGAAATGTCTATATTATTACTATTTTTTTATTTTGAAAAACTAGACAGCGGCTTTCTATATTATTACGAATTTGCTATCTTGATTTGAGAAACACTGCTTAGGTTATAAAAATAAATATCCATCCCTATATTTATTTAATTACTCCAAATCAATCACCGCATTTTAGCTACAAGTTCTCATAGCGTCTCTTTCGCCAGGGTACAAAAGTAGATTTTTTTTTTTTCCACAAGAGATGCATATACAATAAGGAAAATATTTCTAAATTTTCGAGTTTGTTTGAACAAGGTAATGAGATTAAAACCAATAATAATTATGTATTATTATTATTTTTTTTTTTGAAACAAGTGAGCTTTTAACGGTTCACCACTCTTTTCATTAAAATGAAAAATAATTATGTATTATGATTTATTTGATTCATTGATTTTGAGATTTCTTAATTTTATATCCAAATAAATTAACAAAATTATAATGAATTTACGAATTGCGTATAACCACTTTGAACGGAAATACATTTTCTTATAAAGAGATGCAGGTAAGGATTTCAGATTTCCATATATATAGAAGAAAGTAACGAAATTTGCACATCAGGATCCGTGGCGCAATGGTAGCGCGTCTGACTCCAGATCAGAAGGTTGCGTGTTCGATTCACGTCGGGTTCAAAACCCCGATCCAATACGGATTTATTTTTTTATTTTTTTTTTTTCTTATTACAGCCCGGATCAGAACCTAAAAACAATTTCGCTGTTCTCAATGATTTCGGCCAACTATTCGAATTTTGAATTTGATTATGTTATGGTAACCAAACTCCACAAATTTTCATTTTATATTATAATTTCCTTATTTGATTATTTATTTATACGTAACTTAAAATAAATTGTGGATCATTTATGCGTAATTGTTTTGTAAAAAGAATATTATGAAGAACATCTATCTTAATATTTTTGTTTTCTATAGCTAGGTGGATTTCAAAACTTCCAAATTTAGGAAACTCAACCGTCATTTAAAGGCATATAATATACTCTTAAGATCTCTAACGTATAATTAATCTCAGACAATCAATTTTTTGTCTTTAAATAAAAAAATCAATTAATCACATATTGATTAATCGCTTTGTTATTACCTTCTTAGTCCTTTGATATTATTTTATAATACATATTATTTTTTACAACACTAGTGTTGATTAGCGTAAGCTCCCCAGAAGTAACATCAATAGCATAATCAAAGTTGGTCTCTTGGCTGTGCATTCATTTCCTCCAGATTTTCTGAAGGTCCAGGTTTAAAGTTTATCCTGCAGCATCATGATTCATGCATACAATATGACCATTGCTCTAAACTTAAAAAAGACTATACAGGTAAGACAGCAGAGGATCCGACCACAAATTAAGCAACGGTAAGCGTCGTTAATGACTCAATTGTGCTTAGTGATTAGTGCTTGCTTGTCCTTCTCGCAAAGTTTTTGCATCTTTCAATTGGGGTTGAAAGTCCCTGCTTTTTAACTCTTTGGTGCTGTTGCCTAGAAGCATACTAGTGCTCAAGCACCTAAATATGCATCATCTGCACTCTTGAGCACATGCTTTCAACATTCCTTTAAATATTCAGCCTGAAGAAATTCCAGGTGAAATTTGAATTGTTCAGTCAATAACCATGTGATTTTGATTTTAAACATATGTCATAAAACAAATAACAATTTTTTATTTCTTTGTTGAAACAGAACTATTGTTAATTTCAGCGATGAAGCCAGAGCAAGTGCTTAATCTGGAATACTTAATATAAGCAGCCACGAAAGTTCCTTTTTTCTTTAAATTAAAGCAGCCAGGATGTCACTACTAGGTGGTATGTATAACTAATATTATCTTTTAAGTTGTGACGTTTTATGGTAACTAATTCAGGACAAATTGATTTGCCATCTGAATGTCTAGAAACCACAAGTTCCAACTTCCAAAGAATTATTATGTGTATTTCAAACCCAAGATGCGCCACCTTGTCTCTGCCGTCATGTACTTCCTGGTCAACTTTGAACAATCCAAGTGAAATTTGATCATGGTAAGAAAGAGCCATGAGGCCACCAAAACATGGATTATAAATACAAGCTCTCTCAATTCTCAGAGTCATATACTCATCAAGTATTCTCTCTTGTGCATCCTCGAGCCCCAAATTAAATAAAAAGTACTATATTGAGGAAGCTCTCACTCGCTCTCTCGAGAATGTCAAGACCCCGTTTGATCTTCGTTTTGCTCGTTTTGGTTACCATTTCTACTATGATTCTTCATGTCAAAGCAACCAGACCTTTACTGGATAGTCCAACCTCATCAGGGAACAGCAGAATGGCCTATCTGGAATACAAAAACATGGTGTATGAAAAAATAGCAATTTTGATTTCCCAGCTCGAGGCCGGCCAGAGTCCCAAAGGTCCCGGCCACTAAATAGAAGAGTGCAGCTTATGAAACTTATGATGGATAAAGGCTGGGAGGTAACAGCCAGTTCCGTAGCCTTGTGAGAACAAATTGGTTCATTTCATTTGTTAATTTTGTTTATTCGTTCAATTGAATTGAGTCAGATGTATTTGAGTTGCCATTATTGATTTTTTTTTTTTTGTAATCAATAAAGTTATTAATAGTTTGGACTTTTTTAAAGTCAGTGCTATCTTTTATGCATTGTTTGGTCCTTCATTAGATACGTAAAAGCCTAAACGGGCAAATGACTTGATCTCAGACTAGGTTATGATAGAAGTAGATAGAAAATGCTTTCACAACGAAAATGAATATTCTCTCTTCTTCTCAAAATTGGAGTATTGAATTGCCTATCTGTCATCTGCGAATCCAAGTTTTAATAAATAGATATACGGATCATAAATCAAAATATGAAATATGTATCTAACGATTGAATGATTTAAACAAAACTGCTACATATGTATCGAATAGTGTATGAGATGTTGAGCCACGTCAGGGGTCATACTGATAAACAGCAAGAAACCAACCAAACTACCAGCTTCCAAAATGATCCCCATAAAATCAGAAAACAAAACATAATCACAAAGATGACCTGACATCTGCAAATCTAGCATCATTAAGTAGTTCCTAAAAAATGGTCCAGATAACTTAATCTAATTACATGATACAATTATCACACTAATTTAATCAAACAACTGGATCAGATTCAGGTTTCTCTATCTCATCCTTATAACCAGAAGCCCTTCCCTTCCTGCCAACAACATAAGATTGAGGAAGTGGGTTCTCGTAATCAGGGTTCAGACCCTGATATGACCGCGCCGAAAAATACTCTGATCCTGATTTAGCGGATCCTTTATACAGAACAGCATCTGTGTCTTGACTTTTTAAGGTCATTGCCTTCTCCGTTGCTTTCACCAGAGCTGAAGTACTATCATCAACTTCTCCATTCTCTGTTAACAATAAATCAAGGGAAAAACAAAAGTCAGACTGATAATGTAACTCTCTAATTAGATAAAGGTTCTTACTCTTTGGGTAAAAAAAATGCCATGAATTTGTCCTTATTTACAAAAAAAAAAAAAAATGAGCTGCAAAACAGAACCGTTCTAAATGGACAGAATTATTGACACAATATTCTGTCCGTCCCTCATTCATCTTGGACAAACTTGCTCTTTCCAAATTTCTCCTCATTCAGCAAAGTACATAGGAACTAAAAAGGACAAGGATCCCTTTGAGAAAAATAAAATGTTTACTTTGCCAGGATGATCTAAACCAAAAAGTACAATATAATGAATTAAGGACATATTTGTCTTTTCTTTTAGTTTATCTCTCTCAAATTAGTGATCAATTTTCCAAAAGGTTGCAAAAGGGTTCCTTAATTGAAAAGACTAACAAGAAATCTCAATCAAACAAAAGAAAATATACCTTGGTAGGGAGCAGTATCTTCAACATAGCCACCTTTAATAAACGAAAACCGAGCTTCTTCCTCTTCTTCTAATTCATTTCCTTGCTTGGGTACAACAGCAAGCTGTGTTGACGAGATCAAGTCTTGAAAATCTAGTAGGTACTCTCCAGTCCATTGCCTCCCTCTATTTAAGACAGTATAATTCACTTGTTCAGACATATCCATATTTCTAAATTTTTTAGTACTGCTATCTTAACATAGGCCTCCGAAGTAAAGACCCGTTAATTACTCCCATAACCTTATATTTGTGTCAAATATCTCATAAATATCCAGGTGACAATTTTTGTAGCAAATTAGAAGAAAATTTATTTCAAGCTAACGATAAAAACTAGTAGAAAGATTTTATCAACATACTTGGTGAAAGCTAGCATAGCTTCAAAAGGGGTTATAACAGGAGCCAAAAAATCTTTGCTATCCAGCAGAGCGGTCTGGGCACATGACACGTATACAAAGACTTCACACTGCTCAAGATAAATATGTCATTAATAATAGGAAAAATTCACTGGAACTTTCTATTGCTTTGAATTTTGATTAAATACAAAAACAAGACACATAAATTTAAGCCACAAATAATCCCACATAATCGACTGCACTCCATAGACTGAACAATTATTATTAAAGCAGAGCCAAAAAGGGTGCCAATTTGTACTGATTGCTTGCTCCCAACACAGACCTAAGTCATGTCCAACCTAGACTTGATTGAAATCTTCTAGAATAAAAAAGTATAGCTGGATATGATAGTGATATACTTGTATGTCAACTTTAAACCATTTGGTAGAAGTATTATGTTTGTAATGGAAAGAAATGAATATGAAAAGAAAAATCCAAATATCCCCCCAGCCACCCATATCCCTGTTTCCTAATATTTTGAGAGGACAAATATGAAAGTTAGATCAATATATACTTCATCTATGGTGTATGCTTTGTGAGGATGTATACACCTAAAAGGATTATTATTGATATTAATTATTTTTTAAGTTGTCCATACTCGAAAGATATATCATAGATATGTCATTTATCTTATGAAATTTTACCTGACCAAGAATCAGGGTATGAGTTGTACAGGGTAACAAATGGGTACTTAATCATATGCAACCATTGCACGAGGAAGTCAATATAAATTGTACGACTTCCTCTGGGACTAAACTGGAGTGACAATAGATGAATAGTTTTAAGGTATTATGATACTTGGACCAACCCAACCCAAGAGCACCTCTGCTATCATGCAAGCCAAGAACTAAAGTGAAAGAAAAGAAACAGCAAGGAGGGGAAGATGTGGCAGAGCTGGTAGCCAACTGGTACTGGTCCTGACCGAATGACATTAAAAATAAAATATACAGTATTAATCAATGCTACACCTCAGGAAAGTTGGCGAGCTTATGGGAGCCTGGTCTTCCCATGACAAGAGTGTATGATTTCTTTCCAGCGCCTTCAATCAGTTCTTTCAACTGTTGTATTATGTGCAGATAACCAGCTTCAATCACCACATAAACAAAACAACAAGTTAAAAGACTATAAAAGATTTAGATCCAGATTTCACCAAAAGTAACTATTTATTAAGAAGATGACATACCTACACCTAGAGTTCCGACCAAAATGCCAACAATATTTGCATCCTTTGCTTTCTCCACAAGGAAGTACCTTGAAAAAATGAAAACGTCTTCTATGAGCAAGGAAATTCACTGAGAAAAATTTTATGTGTACATCTAGTAATGCAAAGTATAACTGTTGCAACTCCAAAGGATAAACACATAGAACTTAGCAAGAAAAAAAGAAATTCACGTGTCATTCTCTTCTTGATTTCCTTCGAGCACCGTTAAATGTATCCTTTTCTCAAAAACTTTTCATGCTACATCTCTTAAACATGGGATACAAAAGAAGGGTCGTTTGTGCTCTTAGAAAATGTTTCAGCCAAATAGGTCAATTTTCATATGCTTTCAAGGAACATTTGAGTTGCTTCTGATTTCTAGGGCATACATAACAGGTCTTATACTGCATATATTAATTCTATCTACTAGTTTTTGTCATCCAAAATATCTAAATAAACCATATACCTGCGCTTAAGGATCCTTTTGAGATGAGACACATCCTTCACCATTTTATTCTCAGCCGCATCATACCTGACTGAACCAAACTAATATTAGCACTAAGATAATAGATAGCCGAATGAAGGACAGTTCACTAGAGATGCTTTGGTAACTGATTCCCATTAGTATACAAATCACCTCCTTTGAATTATTTTTCAGAGAAACATTGAAGGGAAACTTTTTGTCAAAATCTCGAGAAAGGGTGAAAAAAGAGCAGCAAGATGGTCCTTATTTCCTCCTTTTTGTAAGATATAACCTTATAATTGACGGTTTTTAGTCTTTGTCAAGCAGTGTCATTTTTCATTTTTCAGGAACTAACAGGGATAAACATGAAGAATAAAAAAATACTATATATCAGAACTGGAAAAGTTACTTAACCTATTTCACAATTATTGAAAGTCAGCACAATATTGGCAAAAGCTGAGTTGTCATTGCCAATCCAACATATATTGTAATCCTCTATTTTTCTATCAGCGGGTATACTCCAATTCAGCCCTCCAAGGTGATACTTCCAAGAAAAATCTTCTCTTTTGCAAAAATGATATTGGAGACCTTTACTATCATCTCTATGATCAGTTATTTCATATTTTGAATTATTATTCTCTGGTGGGTCTATAAATAAACAAGCTACTTCTGCATAATGCACATTTGGTGACACAGTAACTTCTGTCAAAGCTTCTTGTAGGTCCTGGATGGCATGTGCATATTCTAGCCCATATAAGACCTGCATTAGATACATTGAAACAAAACTGACAAGCTTTAGTTTCATGAGTTACTAATATGAATCATCTGAATTTAAAGAAAGATAGGAGTCTTATGGAAATAGTCCTATTCCCAAAACTTAATATTTGTAATTTATTTTCATCATATTACAACAACCTTTCCTTTCCCAGAGACTGCTAATTTTAACAGTAACAGTAACTTCAACTGAAAGTCTACGAAATTTATAAACTAGCTTCTATCAAAACATGCAAAATAAATAAAAAAAAAAACTGAAAAAAGTAGCTAAGATGTACCAAAGTAATCTTTTCTGTGGTAGATAAAAATGCACGCAATCCCTCAGCACAAGCACTGATATCTAAAGGGGCCTTGCCAAAAACAAACAGGGCTGGCAAATTAGAAGTCCTGAAAAGAAAAATGAAAAGAAGACACCTATTTTGTTATTTACACACATTTACCCCTCTTTTCATATTTCTTTCGACTATGAATAAGTAACAAGTGAAGACCAACAGATGAATATCAGAAGCAGTTTGTTTTCACAATCAACTAAGAATAAGTGCTGCACACTTGCACTTCTGTTTAGTTGGCTGATCATTGTAAATTTCCACTAAATTGCACAAATTAAGATAAAACAAAGGCATAATTTGGAAATGACCAGTCGGGCCGGGTGAACCAAAGATGCAAGCACCCAACATAGCTCACTTCTTTACCCAAAGAAGAGAGTAAAGTTCACATATTATCTTATTAAAAATGAAATTAGAAGGAGAGATACTAACGGGCTCATGCAAGCATGCCCGTAGTGCACGACACATTCTGCGCCGACATGCGACGCGCCGACCTCGTCTACACAGCACGAATTGTACGCGGTGTCGGCCATGACATATACTCTCACGCTCTTACCAAGCTCTCGCCTCAGAGCCTTGCATACGCTCGCAGAGTCCTTGAGCAGCTCATCTGGAAACTGATTGAAGGAAAGAATTCAGAAATTATGAGAGAGAATATAAAGTTATGGATATTATATCAGTAGAGGGTAGAGGGAGAGACCTGAAGCACGACTTTGGTGTAGTTTCTGGTACGGATAAAATCAACGGTTCGCGAGATCTCGTAGTTGTTCTCTAAATCCATGGGAGAGCGCTGGGTTTTTCGCTCGGGAAGGAGGAGGGAGTTGGGGCCTTTGGGCTTTGGAGAGCAGCAGCAGCCAAGCAAGGCGGCGGGAATGCGGGTTTAGGGTGCTTATTACTGACAAGTGGGTCCCGCTTTGACACCCAACTCTGTATCACTTGTTTGGGGTTTTTCCTGAGGGACTGTTTTGCTTTGCTGTAATACTTATTCTGATAACTATTAATTATTAAATGAAATAAAATTTTATCTTGCAATATGATATTTACAACATACTAAAGTACATCTTATGTTTGTTATGTAAAAAATATAAAATAATAGAATCCGAAGCAAAGTTTTACAGTTTATTACAAGTTTCAATGCACAATCATCCAGTAGTTTTCTTTTCAGTGTTGCCTTAGCTAGCTTCTGCTTGGCAGTATTCTCCACAGTCACTGATTTCAAGCAGTAGTCTGTGCCTTTTACATTACTTTTCCATCTCATGTTATAATTCAGGCTCTTGAGTTAACACAGGAACACAACTGGAGCAGCTGATGGAAAATCTACCACAGAGCAAGAGCTGCTAAAAACAATCCTGCCGATGTTTTTACGGCTTTAACCATATATCTGAACTTTCATAGCAGGGGCATTTGGAAAGCCGCATTAGAAGATTTTAAATTTAAATCACTTATATTTCCCTAAGAATAAATTAAAAGGAAAATAATGCCAAGAGATATAAAAAAAAATGTTTAGATTACAAAAATTTGGTCTGTCGTGTTGTCAATTTCAGTAGTTCACCTAAGCTAGTTGGAAATCATTCCAAACAGCAACACGAAAAAAGGTAAAAATAAACTTCATTACTTGCATATTCCACACAGGACCCTAAATTTAGGATGCCTAAAATTACATTTCTAATTTAATACCACCCGACATTCAATTAACATCACGCCACCACACCAACCTAGCTATTACATAAACAATTTTTACAAGAATCAGCATGTAATATTTACTCCCTACCGTTGTTTCCATTTCAATAAAAGACGATCGTGAATATCATCTTTGTTGATTTTTCTTAGGCCCCTCTTCAAATTTGCAAGGTTTGCGGAACTCAGCTTGACTCCATTATCGATCAAATCCTCAGCATATTTACATGCCTCCGGCAACAGGTTTCGCCCCAGCAGGGAAACCAACAAATTCCCAGCCTCCTCCAATGGATGAATACCATGTTCCAACATGCACTGCCAGACCTTGATACACAGCTCTGGATCTTTTGTATCAAAAGCCAAGAGGCAATTTGTATGTGTGGGAAGGCACTCATTCTTTAGCATCTCATTTAAAATTGCCACCGCCTCCCTTGCCTTCCTTGTTTGCACAAGCACCTGTAAGTATAGAGGATACATTACACTATTAAATCTTATGTTCGTAAACCGTAGACCTATTATTAGTGGTATGTTACATCAAGCGACCTTATTTTAGTTCGGTTTTTATTTATGACTTTGTATGAGTTGTATCTATTTGTGAATACTGCCATATGATGAACCTCGCCAACCACATGCCATTCAGATTTGGTAAAGGTATGCACCGTCATTTTGAATGTAAAGACAAGTAGGCACACTAGTCCTTGCCTGGAACAATGAATTGTAAGTGTCTGAATCAGGGAATGCGCCATGCGACACCATCTCATCAAAATACCTGAACGCCACATCTGGCCGTTTTCCCTTGCAACACAAGGCAATAATGCAATTATATATGGCAGTGTCAGGGGAACACACACCGCGATCAATGTAGTCTTCCCACAAGGCAGTTGCACCACCAATGTCACACTTACCTAGACAAAACTGGAATGCAGCACGAAAGAATTTGGGCCCTGGTGAGCAGCTGTGTTGGCGCAAGTCTTCTAAGAATCTCATTGCCTCGATAAAACCATCATCAAGGGAGGAGAGAAGGGTCACAAGGAACGAATCGTAAGCTGGCCTGTTGATCGGATTCCATCCTGGATCAAAATATTTAATCAATTACTGAGCAGTCCCATTTGATATGAGATGTGATTGTTAGTTAATACTGGCAGATGATTTGACAAAACAACTAAATCTTATTTTCTGGACCAATAGACCATGCTGAAATGCAGAAGTCATGTAAGTTATGGTGAAGGGTTATTTTGATAAGCGTACAATTAATTTGGGCAGCATCCCAAGGGGCAGCGAATGAAAGGCTCAACAGGGAACCACTGAAAGGCTCGACAGGTAGGTAAAACGTACTTGTAGACAGATCTGATGTTAAAAGATGGGAGTTGATCCTATTATCAAATATAGTGGAACTGAATACAAATATGGCTCAGATATTGTACCTAAATTCGGCAATCAGAGGATTTACAAAAACGAAATAAAATGAATTTTAAACCTTAAGGGGGAAAACAAAAAAAAGGGTCCTTTTTTCAATCCCTGAAAGCATCTACAAATTGGACTACATCCAATCAGGTTCCTGAAACTGTTAGCTGAGCTGGCCCCTTGAAATGTTAACTAGTGCATTTATTCAATCAAAACTGTCCGATTAAAAATTAATAGAGCTGATGTGGCACACATATGATGACCAAGAGCAAAAGTTTAGAGGCTTGACCAAACCACCGACACTCTGTCCCCCAAAAAACAAAATAATTATAAAAAAATAAAATGTAATTGAAAATAACAACTAGTAATAATAATAACAAGTAAATAAATAACTTAAAAAAATTGTGTTGATCTAACTGAACCAAGTGCAACAGTTTACAGGTCAAAAAATGACTCCCCTTGGAAAAATAGGAAAAAAAAAACAACAGTGAATACTCAATTTCTTTCCAACTTCGACCCTTGATTAGTATGAAGTATGAACCACAACGCGAAAGCATAGGAACACATTCTTCCAAAAAAGAAGACAGATTAAATATTTCTCTTGGTCAAGAAAAGTATGGCATTCAAAATTTCTAACATTTACAACTGGAAAGCTTGCAAGCAATAACTTCAAACCTAATTTTTGGTCGGCAAAGATTGTCCGAAAACATCTCATACACAATCTAGTGCAGATGTGTTCGCCAATATTGTTGCTAAAACAAAAATGGATTAGGCAGACGTATGTGTGAACTTCAACTTCTAAAAAGTTGCATTTTTAAGGGTTTATTGTTCATATATAATCTTCTCACTTGACCCATAGTATTGGTCACTAATAACCATGTCACCCTGATATGCATATCTTAAATTAATAACGCCAATCCTTGACAGTGATTAGCTACCCCACTGTTTTCTTTATTGCGAGGATGGGTGCTAGCTGCTAGACCAGAAATGGGTTAAAAATTCCAATTAGAAAGTATCAATGGCTTATAGAAGTTTATATACTGTAACGTATAGATGAATATTATTGTTACTTTACATTGTAGAAGTTCCTTCATGAACATTGTTTCATGTTTGTTTTCTATCATATTCATCAAGGTAACTAACTAGGCTTGGAAAGGCAGCAATTTAAACTTTTGAAAGGGTGTTACCAATTTTGAAATTGCTAGATGGTGCTCAAGCAGAAATAAAGTACACCAAATTTCAATCCATTGCCAGTGTGTAACTAACCTATAGCAGCAACCATTTCATCGAACACCTTTCGGGCACACTTAGCATCTTTCTCATTCTCGCATCCTTCAAGTAAAATCGCAAAAGAATCCGTGTCAGGCCTCACTCCAACCAGCGCCGCTTCATGCAACACTGTCCGGCCATCGACCAACAGCCCAACCCGACAAAGTGCCGCCAATAATGAATTCAAAGCAACCGTGTCTCTCCGGATCCCATACATAGGAAGCGCCCGAAACGCAGCCAATGCTTCCCCGGCACGCCCATCGGAAGCCAGGGATCCGAAGACAGAGGCAAAGGTAGCAAGCGAGAGAATATTGAGGTCGCGCATGGAGCGCACAGCGTCCCACATGGCGTCGAAGTAGAGGTTTTTGCCGAGCATATCGACGACGAGGTTCCAAGAGTAGCAAGAGTGCATGTGGTTGAGGTGGCGCTCCCCGGCCCAGCGAAAGAAGGTGAGAGCGGGGTCTGGGTGGGAATAGGAAAGACGTAGAACAACCTCGACATCGGATTGGGTGACGACGATGCCAGAATTGTCTAAGAGGGAAGGGAGGGAATGGGAACCGGATGAGAGGATCTCGCAAAGGCGGCGGAGATTCGGAGGGAGGTCGGGGTGGTCTTTGTGGGAAGCGAAGACTGGGTCTCGGCGAGGGGGACGGGAGGGGAGTGGGGAGCGAGGAGGGGAATGGCGGGAGGGGCGAGAGGGGAGTGGAGAGTGAGGAGGGGATCGGCGATGGGGATGGGAGGGGAGTGGAGAGCGAGGAGGGGATTGGCGGGAGGGACGGGGATGGGAGGAGGGTGGAGAGCGAGAGAGGGTGCGGCGGCGGTGACGGGAGTCGGAGCGGGAACGGGAACGGTAGGGGGAACGGGAACGATGGCGCGAATGAGGAACCGGAGAGGAACCGCGCCTTCGTCGGGGAGGCGACATGGGATTCGGAGCTGCCAGCTGGGTCTGGACTCTGGAGTCGGAACTCGGAAGTCGGAACCAGACAGGAGTATGACTTGGCCCACTTGGGTGAATTCAGATCTGCTGTCGCGCGGCACAGCGTGTAGCGCAGGCTGTGGGCCGTCTGATCTGAATCTGATGGATAAGGGAGCCCCGTAAATTTAATAGGCCCGAAAAAAATGAACCGTCCGATCAAAATTGAACGGCTCGTGGAATGCGCTACACGCGTGCCGCGACACAGGATTCGGATTCCACTTGGGTTTTGTCACTTTGTCAGCCAGTTCGAAATTAAAATAAACCAAAACTCAAAAAAAAAAATTTCTTTTAGTGTGTTATCTCATAATATTGATTTTAGTCTAGAATTTTTAAAATTTGAAAAATTAGGGTCCGCTCCAGAGGGGAGTAATCGAGAGAGGAGGAAGGGTACTCAGTACCCCTCGATTTTGGGAGTAACCGAGTTCTCTCTTTTTCTGTCTCAATTTTTTAAAATTTGAAAATTGAAATTAAAAAATAAAAATTTAGAATCTAAAATGTAAAAATTTCAAATTTGAAAAATTAAAATATAAAAAATTTTAAACTTCAAAATCGAAATTTCAAAATTTTAAAAATTAAAACTAACAAATTCAAGCCATTATCAAACCAAACCAGCTTGAATTTAATTCAAACCAAACACAAACTTATCATTCTAGCTCGAAATTCATACCAAATCGAATTGGTTCGGCTCGATTTTGAAACCAAACCAAACACAAACTGATATTAGCTTGTTGTCAGCCCTCTGATGATTTGATTTCTATCAGTGATACAAACATCGCACTTTGTTGACAAGTGACGACCATCATCACTTTCTTTAAATTAAAATTTTAAATTGAAAGCTTTATGTTGATCCTTTAATTGAATATATTGCAAAAGAAATGCAACTTTTTTCTCGCCTTCAATGTAATTTGAAGTTTGTTTTAATATTTTGTAATTTTATTAATAAGGAATCCGATATTTCTTGAGGGCTGGGTGGCGATAGCCACACCGGCATAATTTCATTAAGAACAAAAAAATATTACAGTGTAACAGAGAAGTCGAAAAGCAAAAGAAAGAAAGAGAAAAGCTAAATGCTATAACCAGAACCTATGTACAAGCTAAAATAAAAAGAAACTAAGAGTGAAGAGTCCAAGAAGCCATGTCGGTGTCTCGGTGATGATGTTTGCAAGGAGTTTCGACCGAAAAAATTATAACTAACTTTAATTAATTAAGAAATTTTAAAATAATCTGTTTTTAATCAAAAATTTAAAAATGACTGCGCAGTTTCGGAATCTCAGATTCCGAAACTAATTAATTCCGAAACTAGCTAGTTTCGGAATTTGAGATTCCGAAACTAACAATCTCAAATTTTAATCGGAAAAATTTTTGTCTTATTCACATAAATTTTATTCTGTGTGAACAAATTTTGTCCTATTCATATAAGTTGGCTTAATTTCGGATTCTGAGAATCCGATCTTAGCCCAAATATATTTTTCAAAATTTTGTCTTATTCATAAGGACAAAATGTAATCATTGTGTTTTCTTATCCATTATGACAAGCAATGGGCCAATTCATTACATTTAACAATTTTATGCACATGTAATTGTTTTAATAAATAGAAAGTTTCGAACCAAAAGGACACTAATGACCGATTAATGATTTAAATAATAAAAAAGTTGTAATTTCACATAAAATATGGTTTTACTTTGAAGCTGTCATGCATAGTCAATTTATCATATTTTTAAAGGAAGAATTTAATTTTTTATTGAGCAAATTTCAACTTAATATAATTACTTAAATTGGACGGGGATTGAAATTTCCGTATCTATTATAGAAAGGAAACATCAATCAAATGATAAATGATTCGGCTCTTACATAGTTACATACGCCTTTAATTTTCTAGATACCAAATCGAAGTAAATCTGCAGCCATCACTCTTTTCTTCGGTTGGAAAAATCCTATTTTAATTTTGAGAACGTGTGAAAAGGAATATTGGTTAGGGAATAATATATATTCATTATCTCGAATTAGTCAAAGTTGTTTGGGAACGTGCACCTGGCAGTGTCGAACTAGGAAGCAGGTCAAGGCTGGTTACTTTGATTTTTTTTTTTTTTCCATTTATACAGTGCGTTTGATCTGGTCGGTAGTGCGAACCACGTTGCATAAGGGGCGTTAGTGGTGCCGATTCAAATTTCATGCAATTGCTAATACAAGTTCTTGTGGAGTGGTTTTGACCTTTTACAAGCACTTAAAAAACATTGATAATTTTATTATATATTTAAAAGGTCAAAACTCCGTCAAAAAATTATTATTTGTAATTGCGTGAGGTTTGAATCGGCTCTATTAACATAACTAGGTTGAGTCTCAGTCTATCTCAGTTACAACTAGGGTTCTCCAACCATGCGTGTCGTGTCGTATCGTGTCAAACACGATCGTGTTAGAATCTCGTGTCGTGTCGTGTTGACACGAACTACTTTTTTAATCGTGTCGTGTCGTGTTAAATGGTGAGGATAGGCAACACGACACACATTCTGACACGACACGACTAACACGATCGTGTCGTGTCGACACGTCGTGTTAGTCGTGTCATATTATTTATTATTTTTAAAAATAAAAAATTAAAAAATTAAAGTAAAGGAAAAAAATTACTAAATTATAATTAAATTAGAACAATATGAATCAAATGATGGTAAATAATATGATATAGTATTATAAATTGAATTTAAATTATTAATTTTGTTTAATTAATTAACATTAATAATTAAATTTGTGTTAATGTGTCGTGTTAATTCGTGTTCGTGTCGTGTTGCGTGTCAAATCGTGTCGTGTTGGTTCGTGTTAAACTTTCTAATATCCCAACACGACACTCGTGTCAATTTTGTTTTCGTGTTGTGTCGTGTCAACACGCACACCGTGTCGTGTTATTTTGGAGAACACTAGTTACAACTCGACGAGCAATTGGAACTTTGACAAAATGTTACTTTGTTACAGTTAATATTATCAGATACTAATTCACTTTTAAAACAATGACATGCCGGACAGATTAATGATTACATTTTGTCCCTATGAATAAGACAAAATTTTGAAAAATATATTTGGGCTAAGATCGGATTCTCAGAATCCGAAATTAAGCCAACTTATATGAATAGGACAAAATTTGTTCACACAGAATAAAATTTATGTGAATAAGACAAAAATTTTTCCGATTAAAATTTGAGATTGTTAGTTTCGGAATCTCAGATTCCGAAACTAGCTAGTTTCGGAATTTGAGATTCCGAAACTAAGCAGAATTAGTTTCGGAATCTGAGATTCCGAAACTGCGCAGTCATTTTTAAATTTTTGATTAAAAACAGATTATTTTAAAATTTCTTAATTAATTAAAGTTAGTTATAATTTTTTCGGGAGTTTCGACTGAGCCGAAATCTCAAACGAGAAAATTCTAGCATTTCTTTCTTTCCATAAGGCCCAACAAGTTGCCGCCCAAATAATATCCCACTTATCTCCAAGAGGGCCTATTGGTTAACCAGAACTCTACAAGGTCTGTCGTGAAGTCCATGAGTGGTAGGTTGAAGCGGAACTGAATCATATCTGATATCCCACAGCTGGTGAGCATAGGGGCATTGGATAAACAGGTGTAGAGCTAGCTGTTAAGGAATCCGATATTTCAAAAGCGAATACTGAAATCTGAAATTTTGGTTTTGCGAAACAATTTTAATACTTTCAACTGTGTTGTTTCACTAAAGAAAATTTCTCCTTTTTGCTTGTAGTTAGCCACTTTATATAAATATCGGAAAGCGTAGTAGCGATACCACATTTGAAATACTCCTAGTATTGTTATGGATAATACTGTACACATTCAATGGTACAATACTACAATCTTTCTGGGAATTAGCTAAACACTAGTCTGAACTCTGAAAAATTTTATTTATTATGGTCTTGTTTGGCATTTTTTGTACTACTTCCGCTGTACCTATAGAACATCGATTTGAACATCTAATGTGGTTCTTTTATCATTACATAAAAGGAAAAATATTGACACGGGTAGTGATTTGCCTTTTGGGCAGTTCACTTGACCCCTCTGAGCTGGCATAGGTACATCAGCTGATAATTTTTTTTTTTTTTTTGATGAACCATCAGCTGATATATGATATGTCTATTTGGCATTCAAAGATTAATTAACTCCACAAGATTATTCTTAATGTACTCAATAAATTCCTTAGTGCCCTAGTAGAGCTACAATTTCTAGAAGTTTTGTTGTATTTTTGTTTTCTTTTAATTTACACCCTTAAGCACCTACTCACACACAGATCGTTCATCCCACGTCCAATAGGATTCGAACTCAAGTAGCGGCAGAGAATTTGTTTTGTGTCGCAACATGTTAACTTTGGAGGGGTTCTATCCAATTTTACCTTGTTAATATGATTCGTCTGAAAGTAACTATATAATAATGCATCCTTAATCCAAAACTAAGGGTGTACAAGGAAAAAAGTCAAAACAATATTACTAAAATCATTTATGTATTCTCTTTCATTAAGCGAATATAGATACGGAATACAGATATTAGTGAATGTTCGGACTCCAAATTAATCCATCCTGAAATGATATAATACGAAGTGGATAAATCGAGGGATTCATATACGAAATTAATAATTGACAAATCTTACAGACACATATGCTCATAATAAGAACAAGTATTTTACTGTCTACGATAATTAAATATAATTTGAAAATGAAAAATTTAATTAAAAAATTTATATTTATCAGTTGATGTTCATAATAGGTACAATGTATATAAAATATGAGGATTTTTTTAGAAAAAGAAAAAAGAAAAGAAAAAATAAAATTTGAGATACAAATATGGCAAATTCGATAATCTAATACAATTCTGCAAATAGGAAACTTGCGGTGTATTCTTTTAGATTTGGATAATTCAAGAAATCAGCATTATTATAACAATGAAAAAGCAAAATCTCAACCATATTCACATGGATATATGCAATATACTTATGAATAATATATAAATACAATTTATCCATATTCACATCATTTTTTCGGATATGATATAGATAACGTATGAAATTATGAATAATATAATAAATAGAAACACGAACGGAGCTGATATCGACATCTCTATACTTACTATAGTTCCGGATCATTCGGTTTTTAATGACAGTTTTCTTTTCATTTTCCAAAAAGGAATATGATTCAAGGAACCAGACCACACATGATTGGCGACAAAGAAATTAATTGCAGAACTACGAACCGTAGAATGCCACACATTCAAACCTCACAATAAATTTTAATTCCAGATTATGAGAATGAACAAACGAAACATCATTCCATGCAAATGCAGAGCCTCAAGTCTGACTCATCACTCATCTATAGTTCGCAACAAAAGCCAAGTTGGAGAGGAGATGTGGAGCGCATAGGAAGGCAATAAATGCTAATGAATACACTTGGCAAACCAATTACAGATATCCACAAATGTTCTCAAGTCTAAAACGTCTCTCAAAAAAGAGAATTGGTACCTATCATCCCTCATTTTCCCATCCCAACCATCCATGGACCAGATGCGCGCTCCAGGCTCAGATACGCGCTCACATGATGGTCACGTGATATCCAGAGGCGTCCTTCGATTTCTATCTCCTCTTTCATTTTCCATTCCGAAATCTAGGTTTCTCCTCCCTCTTATCTCTTCTCTCTCCTCTCGCATCGCTCCAAATCGGCTCTGAGGCTCGCGACCAGATCGCCATGGCTTCTCCTCTCCATCGCCACCAACCAAATCAGATCTGTCGTCTCATCTCCTGTCATCTCCTCTGCTCTTCCGCCTCCGACCATTCGTTGCACTTTTCTCCTACCACCTTAAGCTTCTCCAACTTCACTCTTTCTTCAATGAATTCACATCTTTCTATTTTCTCTGATTTCTTTCGGGATGAAATTCGCCATGCCTTTCCAAATCAAGTTCAAGAAGATCTCTGATCAAAAGGTGGATCATACTTCCGATCAGCTTGGACAGGAATTAGAGACGTATCCTTTCAGCGCAGTTAGATCTCAGAAGTTTTGTGTAGATGGATTTGAAAATTTGAGATCTGACCTTGAATTTGAGGTGTTTTTTGGGTTTTTCTGTTTATTTTTTTTTTAGATTTTGTTGCATCTTCTTTTGTTAATAAAAGAGAGAAAGTAATTGAGTGATTTGCTAATTCTGCAGCTCTCACAAAAGGTCATATGCATTGAGCATTGCAACAAGTTGCTTGCAAAGGCCTTCGGCATGGAGAAGAGATGTGAATTTAGACATGCTCTAATTCATGTGTATTTATACAAGTGTTAGTTAGTTGCTTCATTTGTTATATTACATGCAGCTAGGGATTACTTGTGCAAATGCTTACTTTAATTTTTGCACAAAGGATGTGTTAGATATTGTAAATGTTATGTTAAATGACATAAAGGATCATCTTATGTTCCATTGTCAGATGAAAATTTTATGTATGAAAATCTTATATTGTAATGCAACTAACTGAACACATAACTCTTCAAATTCAACCTTTAACGTATTAAACTGAACAAATAAATGTAAAAGTTGTACTTCCACATGGAACTAACCGAACACTTATACCTCTTAGTTGAACATTTAACGCATTTAACTGAACAAAAAAAATACAAAAACTGCATTTTCACATGCAACTAACTGAACACTTACACCTCTTAGTTCAACCTTTAACGCATTTAACTGAAAAAAAAAGTACGAAAATCGCTTTTAAACATGCAACTAACTGAACATTTAAAGCAATTAAACAAACCCTTAAAGCAATTAACTGAACAAAAAATTGCTGACGTAATCAACCAATTTGATGACGTCATCATGTGCGCAATGGTCGCTGAATCGCTAAAAGTTTTTGATGACGTCATCACGCGGATTGGTGACGTCATCATGCGGAAAAGGTGACGTCATCACGCGGAAAAGATCGCTGACGCGGAAAAGGTCGCGCGGATTGGGTTGGATGGCGCTGGATGGGAAATCAAGGGATGGTGTATATCACTCCCGCTCAAAAAAGAAAGAAAGGAAAAAAAAAGTCCAAATCCGAGATTTTATTGTCCCTAGGCCCACAAAAAAGCAAGCGGTCGCAGTTGGCCCAAAGCTGCTTTTACATGCATGTTGGAGCCCACTTGATTTCTCATCCTAAGAAAGGAATTTGGTATAAAAATAATTAACGAGAAGTTGTCAAACGTGGACAATGCAAGTGCTTTTTAGGGAAGCTAACTGGATAAAATAATACGCTGTCAAAACATAGAACAGAGTTTTCCTTTTTGGGTATTTTCAATAGTCAAAGTATTCTCCAATTACAGTAAATTTTGCTGATTAAAATAAGAATAGGCGGGGTGTGGCTGAATCTTGACCAATTAAGTTGCAATTATTAAATTTCTTCTCCATAAGACACAGATCCCAGCTTCTTTCCCAAACACCAATCCGTAACAGTATATACATTATTTAAAATTGTTTGATTGCAAGGAGGTACTGTTTTATTATTTTTTCATGAATTGTGAGCCTTAAACTTCAAATCTTTTCCTATCTTGAGCGGGCTTTGAGCTTCAAGTGGGGATATGCATGCACCTGGAATTGCAATAAGCAGAATAGTCGCAGGCTCGCAGCCTCTTCAATTAATAAAATATAGCAAAAAAGTAAAAAAGATAAACAATTGAAATGAGTAACATTAAGTACAATGCTGGTTGGTTGAAAGTGGAATCTCTACATAGCATGAATTTATTAGAGCCAAACTGTGTTCATATTTGATACAAGTACAACACTGGCATTTGTGTTTTTAAAAATAATATTTCCTATTTTATTTTGTTACGTTTGCTGGGATTCATATTCGTATACCATGGGTTGAAGCTTAAAATGATTTTTTTACGAGCTTAATTAATATAGTAAAATAATAAAAAAGAATAGCTCAAACTCTAACATGGTGGGCTGCTAATACAGTAATAAAAGAAAAAAATAATAAATTCAGTCTCACCGCCTTTAGAGTATTTATTGGGGTATGTTTTGCAGAATTTTTTTTTTTTTTCAAATTCTCTGTACTTGAATAATTGGATATTTTTTACATTATTTTTTTTAATGAATTGCATCATCGTATATTATTAACTTTAGTCATCATAGTCATTACAAAAAAGTGACCGTGATCATGGATGGAGCTAAACTTTTGTCTAATGAAGTATGATTTATAGCTAATAAATTTCAACAGAAAATAGTGACTGTATTTAAATTAAGTTCTAGCATGTTTTTTTTTTTTAAAAAAATTACATATATTATACAAAAATACTATTATTTAAGTATTTAACTAAAAAGAAATAGCGGACGATGTTTCTCATTGTTTTTAATTTAAATCCATCTAGAGCCAAGTTAGAATTCCTACAGTCACAAAAATGATATCCTTTGTCATTTGCACAGCTTTATTATTTTTCACTCAAACAATGACAAATCATCTCTATTTTTAATCTAAATTTGTGACGCTTATTTACAATTTGCTTCCAATCAAAACATCATGCCCTTATCGCATTTAAATTATTTCACCCCTAATCTAAATCATTAGTTCAACCAAAGCTTTCTGTCATAATTCATAACAGAAGAAATATTAACACCATTGCAATAACAAATAATGTTGACCTTTGAACTTCTTTTCGCCACCAAACGGAAAAAAAAAAAATCATATAAAACAAAAAGACAATCAGAAAAAATGGTAAGAAAATCTTCATATTTTTGTTGAGGTAGAAACTCCACATTGACAGTCCTGGTCCAATGCTAGTACATTGTAAAACAAAAATCTCGGAGTTCACGGCCTGAGAAGATAAACAGTGTATTAATGCACTAACGACAGCCACTAGTTGCCTTCCTTAATCTACAGCCACAAGTTTTTGGGACCCACAGGCTCCCGTACTCTCTGAAACATTATTATTTTTTATTATTTTTCTTTTTTTTACAATGCATGCCACTAGGCTAGATACAGATACCGGACGATTTACTGCTTCATTCGTCTAAAATCACTTATCTACAATAGTTTAGTTCTCTCTATAAAGAGATTTCGCTGGCTCTATATCTTTATCATTATTAAATCGATTCCTGACTAATATTATATATACGAAAGTAATCTATAATTTTGCAAAATAAAATAGTAAAATAGATAATAAATTAGTATCGCTTGTATTTGTTTTGCTGCGATATTATTGTGAATAATTCAAATTATTTTGTATATTGTTGATAGTTATTATAAAAACAATAATAGATATGCGCTAGTTTTTCTTGACAAATATATTATATTATTGTTTGAGTTAGTTATTTCTAATGACTAAATTTGTAAATAATTTATGTTTATTTTTCATTTAGCATTTTAGCTAACATTTTGGCATAAAGAAGTAAGATTAAAAATTAAATATAATTGTTTCTTATGAACCCTTTAGCTATTGTAAATTGTAATACTATATTTTCAAACCAAAAATGATAATGATGTTACTATATTTTAGTTAATATTTTTTTTTGAAATATATACACCACAAATCTTAAACATAATAATTTAACATTATGATTTCATTCTAAATTTTGCTTACTCTACCAATCTACTTGAGCAGCTAAAATGTTAATTCTCCATTCTGATAAGTAACAAAATTTTAGACGAGTGATTGTAGAGGATCGTAACCCATAACGCAGTTGAAGTTTTATCCTTTCATCTCCACTTTACAAATGCAAAGCCATCATTTCCACCAATCACCTTCCTTGTCTAGATTTTTCCTCCTCTCTTTGTTAGGTCCGCTCCTCATCTCCATAAGTTTTCACATTCTCACAACTTGCACCTTTCTTTTCTTTTAAGGTTTTTCTCAAAGCGCAAGAGATAATATAAACGCAGATGAAGATCCAGTGTGACGTGTGCGAGAAGGCGCCAGCGACGCTAATATGCTGCGCCGACGAGGCAGCGCTGTGTGCAAGGTGTGACGTGGAAGTACACGCAGCGAACAAACTCGCCAGCAAGCACCAAAGGTTGCTTCTTGAAAACCTTCCTAACAAGCTCCCTCGATGTGACATCTGTCAGGTGAGCTAGTTTATACATGCTTGGTCTGGATTAATTAAGACTTGATTTTTGAAGGTGTAATTATTTTGGGCTTCTAATAATTTGTACAATTTGGGAGCATCCAGATCTATTATGGCAATTGTATAGATGAGTTAATTACCAAGTGCATAATTCATGTCAGGAGAAATTTATGTAAATCGAGAAGCTTTAATTAGGTTTATTTATAGATACCTAATTGTAGATCCCTGGTATTTAGAGAAGTAGAAAGGTTGTACAGCTTGTACCAATTCATCTACTGTGTTTTACGGGGTTTGTGTACCAGTACTGGGCCCGATTGATCCGGTCAGGGAGTGTGGTAAGGGGTGGAGGTTTTGGTCTGAGTATTGTCTTCTGTTTACATCTTTACATAATTACATCACTGCTTATGCAACAAAAATAGAAGCTTACTCCTAGTAACTAAATTGGTGTTCTTTATCATTAGTCACCAATCATTTTTACTATTTTTAATTATGAAAAAAACCACAAACATTAGAACAAAGTCTTGGTTCCATCATACATGCCAATTTTTTTTTTTCTTTTTTTTGTATGGGTTTGCCCCATCATTGGTCGATAAGTTAACCCGTCAATTATGTTATCAGGTTTCTAACAAAACAGAAGGAAGTAAGTAAATGAAAATACACCATTGATCGTTCTATTTCAATGTCATGTAAGCTTAATCTATATATTCTGGCTTCTCTATCAATCTTTTATAGGAGAAACCGGCCTTCATCTTCTGTGTGGAGGACAGGGCACTCTTCTGCCGGGATTGCGATGAACCAATTCATGTTCCCGGTTCTCTCACAGGAGACCACCAGCGCTACCTTGCTACGGGCATCCGTGTTGGGCTTGACCCTGTTTGTGCCAAGGACTCTGTTGAGGGTAACAATTCAGAGCCTCCTAAGGGCTGCACTCCAATTGTGGAGCCCAAGTTTGCGGCTGAACCGCAAGAGGCGTCACCATTTGTGCCATCTTGGCCAGTTGAGGACTTTCTTCAGCTATCTGACTATGAGTCGAGTGACAAGGTTAGACCTCTAAGTTGATCTTCCAATGAGCTTCAGTTTGATTATTGGTTTAACTGCAAATATATCAAAATTTATTTGTGAATGTTGAAGCAACCTGTAGCAAGACTACAATTAAATGTGGAATTGAACTGTTGCTATTGTTTTTGCAAGTTTGATAAATAAAAACTTATTTCTTTTATCAGGCTCTTAAACATACACAATTTTAAGTCGTTCTTTTTCTTTCTAAACATAGTATCAGAAGGGTTCTCCTCTTGGTTTCGGCGAACTAGACTGGTTTTCAGACATTGGTCTCCTACAAGAGCAACAGACTCCCACAAAGGACTCTCCCACGACAGCTGAGGTACCTGAGCTGCGGGCCCCAGGCAATAATACTGTTCCATCTTTCTACAAACCGCACAAATCAGGAGCACCTTTCAAGAAGCAAAGGATTGAAATTTCGTCTGATGACGAAGAGTTCTTTGTAGTCCCTGATCTCGGTTAATAAGTAGTGAATTGCATGTTGTAACTTATCCCAGTACTGTGATTTGTATGAGAGGTTAGATATTGGTGAGACTAGCAATATTATGTACTTGCCAGTATATTCAAACAATCCAAAACTTCGAGAGTTCCGTACAGTATGATAAGGTTCGCTTGTTTTATGTAAGAATTTTCTCTTCTTGTGCATGTTTCCTTTTCTTTATTGTTTCGATGAAAAGCAAAGAGCCTGCGCGCAAATTTGTGTATAAGATGGAATCAAAGCATACAAACCAAGAAATGATAAGGGGATGGCGATATGTTGCTGGAGAGAATGAAAAGTTGTGAAGCAAAAAGCTAAAAAAGGATGCTTCCAACTTGAATAGTTTCAACGCTGTCGTCTGCACATTTTTTCATACTAGCATAAGATGCCCTCATATGTGGGCAAATAAAAAAATAAAATAATGTTAGACAATAAAAATATGTTTCTTAATTTACCATCGATACAAATTGATATGTTATTCAATTGTTTCTATATTAGATGGAAAACCAATCAAATCCAAAGAAAATTTTTTCCTTCTGTGCAGCAATTAAAAACCGAGATAATTATTTCCTTGTGTGCGCATAGAGATGTGTTGAGACAGATCTAACCATACATTTACAGATCAACGGTATAAAAATTGTTAACAAAAATTGTTGTGACCTTTCTCTAGGTGCATTTATAAGTAGTAGAGATACTTAAAACTGTTTATTCTTAGAGGTCATAACAAGAAGGCAAAGCTAATAAGCACAAGCAAGATACAATAACAAACCAGCATTGTTCATTAATTACGTTACATAACATTTAGGCCATACACCAAACATACAGCTTTCTAAAGCTGTCAAACAAGATGCTTGATATCTTAACCTTCAAAATTAGAACGCAGGCAGCCAATAACCTACATCTCTCCATGTTTCTAATCATTTGAACTTCAAAGTTCAAACTCATGCTTGGAAATAATGATCGAAAGAAAGATTATCTCCTGAGGAGGGCTGTAAACAGTAGATGATGGTAACAAGATGAAGACCACTGTTTCTATCCATAGTTTTGATGCCGCGGCACTCAAGTTCAAACATTGATGTTGGAATTTGAATTATTTGATCCTTGCTGCTCAATATATTTTAGATAGTGAAATCTTGTAGCAAATTAATTCATATATGTTTACACTTTTTACTAAGTTTATGATAGAAACACTTAATATTTTAATAATTTGAGAAATTCTGGATCGTCTAGCAACACAATTTTAAGAGAAGCATGATTTCATACTAAAATGTTTGGATCGGATGTTGAAATTTTAAAAATTAGAATATAAATCACGACACCGGCCCAGTGTACTATTTCACTATTGTTGGGCTTTTATTACAAGAAATAGTTTTGTAGCAAATACAGTGTACATCGAAGGCAAAGGTCCATAATCTCCGACATTTCTCATAACAATCGTTAAATTTATGTCTAATGTGAAATTGCGTGCAAATAATACTTCTTAGTTCTTACTGATTTATAACGACAAGTATTATGAATGAAAATTTAGTATCCGGATTGTTTTTCAGTTGATAGCCATGTCAAGTTCTCTCAAAAAAAAATTGATGTACTCGCATTGTGTGCAGTATTGTTTTTGTGATTGCGTCAATATTATTATTTGGAACGTGAAATGACCCTGCATGTGATGGATGTAAACATTTATTATCTGTAAGGTTGCGATAATTAGTATAAAATAAATTTTAAAATAAAATAATATTTTAAAATTAACTGAGATTTGTGTTATAAAAGGTTGGAGTAAAGATTATTTGATTTGTATTGGAATTACAGGTGAAAACATCGTTATGGCAGACCAAGAAAAGTTCCCGGCTTCCCGCAGAGGTTTCATTTGCTCCCTGCAGCAACAGCAGACTGCGAGAAGTCACACGATAGCATATGGGTAGCGACCATTCAGTTCCTTTTGACACTATATAAGATGAAGAAAACACTCTATTTTACTTGTGTTTCGATCTAAGTACAAGTCATCTAAAGGCATTCTCTCGTAAATTTGTGAGTGTTCGGTTGAGAACAGTCGAATCTGGCACTTTTAATTTTTTTTTTTTTTTTTTTCCTTTTGAATCTGGCAGTTAAATTATATAGAGTGTAGAATTGGTTCTAGTAATTAATCTTCGTGCAAAGAAAACTCGTGACAAGAAGAGATCATGTCAATTATGCTTATCAATATGAGTTCGACCCATACTGCTAATTATTTTTTACATTTATTTTATCTTATATTTCATGACGTACAAATTAACTCCACTGTCGATCGAAATGCAGAATTGGCACTCTGATATTGATTACATATTTAATATCATTCGAATATTTGTAAGCGAGTTGCATCCTTAGAAATCTAATAAGTATATGGCTAGAGCGTAATAATAGAGTTTTCAAAGGACAAGGCCGGTCGCTTGGGGCGATTCAACATTGGATTGTTGGAGAAGCAACACTTTTCATGAAGTACTGCTAGTACTTGCATTGCAACGTGTCTCTGTGTTTGCTTAGACATGTTTTTGGGCTACTTTTTTTATTTTATTTATTATTTTTTTTCTATTTTGAATTTAGTTTCACTAGGTAGCCTCTATCTAGTTTATCCAAAAAAAAAAAAAAGCATATGACACTGTTTGCTCTACTACAAGATTTGCAGAAACTGAGATTGTAGTCCTTGGAACTTTTATTCTAAATCTTTGGTTGGAACTCATCATCCCCTGTTTAAGAGAGCTTTGTCAGATCGGAGATTGCTGCTCAAACAAAACAACGAGTGTAAAAAAATTATGGGAAATTCAGCTAGGCTCTACTTGATACATTTTCTCGTAGCTAGTGAGATTCTTTCTGGAACATTTTCTTTAAAATGGCATTACAAATTGTGGCTGCATAGGAAGTTTTGTTTAATGTAATCACAATTATCAAAGTGAGACAAAGTTAGCCGGTTTGATTCTGAAAGAACAGATGGTGCCTTGCACGTCGTCGAAACATATAATTAACAATTCAAAAAGAAAAACAATGAATGGTTGGTGCAATTAAAGTACAGCTACATGTCCTTCGTCTCAATTGAACAAGCTAATTAAGTTTAAGAAAATATTTTTTATTTTATTAGTTTAATATTTAATATTGTCAAACAGCTCTGGTTATTTAAATGGACAGTACGAAGTACATGCCAATTTTCTAAGGTATTCGGACGAATCTGCCAATTTATTTCAATATTAATACAGCATTTCGCCAATAACCCAAAAGTCAAATAGCGCTCTAAGCTTTTCAATGTCTAAAAATAATCAGGGCGATAACCAAACTATGACGAATGGATCAGCATATGTGATTTCTAGAAACCGTTGGCAGAAAGTTGAAAGCAGTTTTCTGAAAAATTAAAAATAATAATACAGACAACAATCTAATTATTCACCATATTTATAAAATTTCATAGTCGAAAAAATTATGTGTTGACAATTATTGAGTATCTTACGAAATAAAATTCTATTTTGGAAAGACTATGACGGCATACTTCAAATGAGATTATTAAACTAAAGAAGGACAATATTTTTCTATTGGAGAATATAAGCTTAGAACCGAACTAAAAAAATATATGTATAGTTGAAATTAGAAGATTAAATTATCATCTTTAATCTAAAACAAATTGTATATTATGATAACAAGAATTAATGAGATTTCATGATTATATCGCTAGTGTTCAATACATCATTATGGTCTTACAAAAGAGCAAAACAGCACATACATGTAGAATTAATTTCAGATTAAATGACAGGGAAAAAATAACGTCTCTTTAATATTTCTCCTGGACCCCAAACAGTACCAATTTCAATTAAAAACTTTCGAAGTTTCAAAAAGCGATTGATAGAACCAAATGAATTCAAACTTAAAAGTCCAACATTATTGAAATAACTAAAAAATCTCAAAACTAAACGGCGATTGAAACCACGTCCCGACTAAAATTATATATATTTAGTATTATGAACGAACCAAGTTTTAAGTCGTTTTACTATTCTAAATCTTCTTTTATTTATTTTAAGGTTAATTAGATTTATCATAATCTTCTGAAATATGTAAAACAAAATTACTCTCTAGAGCCAGAGAGGAAACAAGTGGTTACGATCAAAATTACGAATAACTGAAGAATAAACGACAAAAACAATGAACTAATTAAATTAATCTTTGGAATATAATCAGTAGTTGTAACACTGCCCAAAAAAGGTGAAAGTCTCATTAACATTGCCAATCCAAAGTCATTAGTCGCTGTTCAAGTGTTTCACAAAACAGGGTTAAATGAAGATGAAAATCATCTTGCCATGAAAACAAAAAAGTTGATAAATGAACAAGATAGGTCAACCCATGAACCAATATCATGTGTTTACTAAAGAGGACTTTCCTCCAGATCAAATCCTATAACGATCCTATTAATTTCTTCTAAATTAAGAAACAAACTAAAACAAATAAATCAACATATCAAACCAAGCAATTCTCTCAACCCAATGCCGCGAACCCACCGCTGCGCATCATCTGTTTGAACTCCTTGAAATTTACCATGCCATCCCCATCTTTATCAACCTTGCTAATCATCTGCTTGCAATCTTCGAGCGTTCGTCCCTTCAAACCAAGAGAAATCAGCACCGATCTCAATTCCTCCACTGTAATGAACCCGTCGCCATTTTGATCGAACACCTTAAAGGCCTCCATTATGTCTTCCTCCTCATCCTGCTGCTCGTCCATGATTGCTGTGTACAATGAACCAAACTCGTCGATGTCAACACACCCATCACCGTTAACATCAATTTTGTCAATCATTGTAGTGAGTTCATCCTCGGGAATGTGGATACCGAGATTCAACAGGGAATCAAATAGCTCTTTCTTTGTGATGCTGCCATCACCGTCTCTGTCGAACATTTGGAACACGCGCTTCAGCTCGGCTTTGTCTGTCATTTTTGTGCACAAACTACGGCTTGATTGCAGAAATATTAAAAAAGAGAAATGAGGAAGAGATATATGATCTTTTCTTTAGAAAAATGGAAAATTCGGATATGGGCCTTGTTTGATATTTGGTTTAATTGGTTTGAGGCAAATTTTGGAAGAGGATTGGAGCGAATGGTTTGAGTTTGCCGTTTGCTTTTTTTGGCATGGAGAAAATAGAGGCACAACAGCAGTTCTGGTCCTTCTGAGGACCTGGAGAGAGAGAGAGAGAGAGAGAGAGAGTGCTCAGGTCTGTGCTATGTTTGTCGCCCCTTCCAGGTTACACGGCTTAATGCATAGAATTATAGGATATATTTTGGTCCTGACCCTACAAATATCATATATTAGGAACTAATGCCTTTAGAAACTAGCGACTTCAAAAAGTCAGCACTAAGCAATGTCCGAAAACTATGCAGTATTTATTTGATCAAAATTATATTTGGCATAAATATGTTGGTCTTGTTAGAAGTGTTGAAAACATGATCTTTAAACAGCATTTATATATAAATTACTGTATCATTTTAGAGAGCATATGCATATGTTAATACAGTTCTAATAAAGGATTTTCTACTGGCATTATTGGAAAAATTGATACAAATTAAGTTACCCATAATTATACCAAAAATGTTTCCAAACTTGACATCATGAAGTAAATATTATTGTTGTATACACTTTCGATAAATTACGAAAACCACGTCTAGTTTAGTTGGTTACAGTAATGATTTTCATGTGGGAAATGCAACTTCAAAATGGACTAAGTAGTTTAACCAAATGTTTTAGAAACAGGGAATTAAGTTACATTTGTTGAATCTTAAAATAAAATCAAATGCGTATATATATTAATTCAACCATCCATTGTATTTATAATAAAAGTTTGTAATTAATCAATTGAAAAAGAAAATGAAATACCCTCGCCAATATTTGACCAACTTAAGATTACTATTTATACATTTTCTATCTAAATCCAAGCCAACCCAATTTAAATATAAAATGGTTTTGACTAATATAAAAATGAAAATTAGTCAAAATAAAAGATCCGAACTTATGTCAAACCAGTTTATTTGATTATAAAAATTATAACATCACCAATTATTGTCAACGATCATGATCATGCCGGCAAAAAGCAGAAAAAAAAATTTTAATTTAAAATAATTCTAACTTTTTCTAATGAAATCAAAACGATCGAAATTTTCTCCGTCTATAATCATGCTAAAGAATATATATGTTGATCCTCCAACTATTTTAGCACGCATAACTTCCGAGTGATTGGAATCATTCTAGCTAGCATTATCTACAGTTGATGGTTTGATATACTTTCCAATATTTTGTATATTTAGCATCGACATGCTTAATTTGGTTTTGATGTACTATTTGCTATTTGATAAATATAAATGCATGCACCCAACATTTGTTGCTATATAAATTAATTATTTTTGACGTGGCTATTATGAAAATAAAATCAATAATTATTGTCTACCAGAAAAACGCGTTTCTAGCTATAAATTAACCCTCTATCCGTTAGACGCGGACAGGTGGATCTTATTGGAATTATATTATTTATCTTTCATAAATAGAGAGGGCACCAAAGAAGCGAATTTAATGTTATACTTTTTCGTATTATTTGCTTTAATTAAAAAAAAAATTATCTGGATGTTTGATCCGGCGACAGCGGTTGGATCTGATGACAAGTGGACGCAAAACTCTAATCCTGTAAAGGGCAGATACCATGTACTACCACAGAAAAATAAGGAACGTTAACTATGAAACCAATGCTATTACGGATTGCTAGAGATGGATATTTTAGGAATTTTAAGTATTAAATCTATGCCATTGGTTTAGAGGAAGTGCTCCTACAGTCAGCAATCCGGCGTGGGACTGGATTCAGATTGGAATAGTTGGTATTTAAATAATTATCTTCTTTTTATTCTATTTTAATTATGATTTTAAATGAATGAATGAGGTGATGTTTGTTAGTTGAGAACTTGAGATTGGAAAAAAATGGTAGGCCTCCTGTCGCTGTGGACTTGACTTAAGAGTCATGAGTCATGACCAAGGGGACCATTATTGGTTTTTTTATTGGTTATGTTATGTGGTAGGTACATAACTTCTTGTTGCTTCAAAGGAAAGAATGATTATTGCAACAGTTAATTGTTGGAAATTTGTGCATGATACTAGGATGCGAGTGTTCTTTCTCGTGGGAATTAAAATTTAATTTTGTATGACTTAGAGGTTCTTTTGGTTGTTTACATAGGTATGGACCCTGGGTGGTTTTAAAGCTTAAAGTATGACTTCTTGTTGTAGGAAGTAAAGATGATTGTTCCGATAATTATTTTGTTTAAAATTTTAACACGTTGGTGTTTGACCTGGAAATTACGATTTATGAATTTTGCATAACTCTAGGAATTTATCCAGTACGTAAAATTAAGAATATTATTAGTCTTATAAACTGGTTGTATTTTATGTTTGACACCCATCAGACTTCATGTGATAGTCAAGCTATTAAGTTGTTTTGATAAATGGCAAATTTACATTAAATTTTGTTAATTTTATGCGCATTATATACATGAATGTAAATTTAAATTTAAACAACAATGAGTTAAATACTTATTAGTCATACATTTCAATACAAAAGTAGACTCTGCAGTTTGGTTTTGGTGCTCATGTGTCCTCCAAATCTCAATGTACTGAGATAGTTTGTTTTAGGTATTAAAAATTTAATGGGCTTACAAAAGATATTATTACAAACAATAGTTCCAAGATAATTAGGGTTGCTTAACGTTTAAAACGATCAAAAAAATAAACTCTTGCGTTAACCGTTTCATTTTATGCCACGAAATAAAATTTATTTGGGTTAATCGTTTCGTTTCAAAAGACGATCAAAACGATCAATTTTTTTATCAATTATTTTTATATATATGTTTTCCTATTTCACATGTAACTGTGTTTGATTTGCTACTTTGATTATTAATTTTTATACATGTTTTTCTATTTTGCATGCATAATCGGCAGGTTTGTACTGCAATATTTTTGGTTTATCATAATTTATTCATAAATACTTAAAAAAATATATTAAAAATGATATAAACGGTTAAACAAAAATAAACGAAACGAAAGATGCTAGTTTCATTAACCGTTTCGTTTAGCAAACAAAATAGAAAAATAGTTGCGTTAACCGTTTTAAATGGACGAAACGAAACGATTAATTGTTAAAACGGCGTTGCGTTTGCACCCCTAAAGATAATGATACGTGGGTTGTACCATTTTTTTATTATATAAATTTGTTAAATAGGTGAAAATTTTATTAAAGATCTCTAAATGTATTTATTTATTTATGTTATTCATAATTTTCCCTCTTTCTAATCTAATAGTTGAAAACTTGAAATTCCTGTTCTAAAGTTGCAAGCTGAAATTATGGCTTCCAAATAGATCTGTGATATTTGGGTTTGTGAAAGAAGACTGAAACACAGAGCCCAAAATTTCAATTTCATCGAACAAAAAGAAAATAAGGTGTCAACTGTCAACAAACTTCCCAAAACTAACCAGGCCAGAAAGAATTCCTTCTTATGAACTGGGCTATTTTGGGGTCGGTATCAACTATCAAGTGATCCTAGTAAATTTGGTGTGAAAAGTCTACATACATGTTTTACTTCGTCATAGTTTCATACACACGTCTCATCACTCTTTTTTTTGAAAGTTTTCATGCCCGTAGGCTTTCATTACCACAAATATCATATAGAGTTTTACATCCAAGTTTCAAAACACAACATCATTTATAAGACCTCCTAACATAGCAACAGATAATAAGTAGGTAAGCATTCCCATATATTTACAAAACAAAAAGGGATGCAAACAAAAGATATAATATAAGTTCACTGCGCAGGACTCCATTTAAAAGCTTCTGGCACCAAATATTGTTCTTGTCTGTTGTCATGTTGTGCATTCCGATCCCTTCTGGCCTGATTTGCAAAAAAATGTGCTTGCTCCAGATGTTTTCTGTGCGCATATCTTAATCTGACATTTTGCCAATCTCGGATGAGAGCAATGCATGTTTTGACAGTTGTGGTAGCATGCCACGAAGGAATAGTCTCATCACTCTCATATCATAATATATTTGGTTGTTTTTTTTTTTTTTTTTTTGAAATAAGTGGAGAAAACTCCACCACTTTCCTTTTAATCAAGAAAAGCAATCGGAGACAAACAACAGTGAAACATCTGGCACCAGTATTTTCTCTCTATCTATATACTAGTGCCACCTATGCTATCTAATATATATTTGGTTGTTGTAAAAAAAAAAAAAAAAAATTCAATAGGCTTGCCATACTGAGAAAATTATAGAAATGATGATAGAACTGGAAAAGTTCCGGATGGTTTTGATACTAAATGAAATAGGAAAAAAAATGGAAGTGTTAGTGTTTAAATTTGTCATTGTTGTATTTTAGTCCATCCCTATTTCAATTAGATGGAATCAACAATTCAACAGGGATATATAATGAGAAAGTTGAAGTGTTTTTAAATAGTCTAAAATAAATTTAGTTTTAACTTTTTACTATTTCATCCTTATTAAACACAATATTTAAATAGGATGAAAATAATAAACCTTCCTAGGTCTTTTGTCAGTAATACAGTGAAAATGTACTCAGTTATACATTGCAAGTGATACAGTGATAATGCACTCTTTAAACAGTAAGCTATTCACTTTTTTCTCAGTTAAAATTTGCCAAGGATGCTAGCAGCCGCTGCTAAGTTGTCTAAAAAAAAAATTTTGCCAAGGATACTTCAGTGCTTCACTAAAACTAGGATGAGGTCCTGAGAGGTGGATCCCTGAGGTCTGAGGAGTGAGGACCATGCTTCTTCAGAGAACCATTAATCAGCTTTTACCTGTTCGGAGGGACCCGCACAGGTTTATATAATTTAATTCAGACGCGTTGGATCAAATGTGTAATGACAAATTGAAATTGAATGTGTAGTAGCGTATTCCCTGTTCTAAATACAAACTACACGATCGTAATTACAGATTCTGCAATATATGTAACCATGCGAAACCGCGTTTTGCTTCTGTAGGTTTAGGACGTCATTCTTGTATGTTACCATCGTGTTGCAGTCGTCTTCTGTCTTGGGACTAACGGGTTATTATAATTCGCTTCACGTAAAGTTACACGAACTTAGCTGTTCGTAGTTTCCTAGAAAGCTTAGGCTGATCTGAACCGCTGGTTGGCTAATCAATAAACGATCAGGGAAACTGACGATTTTGATTGGAATCCTTATTCCGTGCCGCGCGGCAAGCGTGCCGCGCACCATCCGAGCCGTTCGATTTGATCCGAGCGGTTCATTTTTTTCGGACCTATTAGATTCACGGGGCTCCCTTATCCATCAGATTTTGATCAGACGGCCCACAGAGGTGCGCGGCACATGGATTTGATTTCTTTTGATTGGGCCTGATCCTGAAGACTCGCCTCCTTCCAGGGATGACAATTTTGGGGGAGCAAAGTAGGCTTAATTTCCTTTTCTCAAGTCCGATCTAACATTAATACTTCGTAATCCGTTGGAGGATCAAATGATTTGTGTACAATTATAATTCGTGCGCATAAGAAAAATATATTAAATTATTTAATGCGTCTCTTATATTAAATTATAAGGATTTATATTTCAAAATTAATAATGTGGCAAAATAAATAATTGTAAGTAATTGACTAATTGTATGATGGTTCTATAACCGACAGGCGAACTCTAAAGTCTAAACAATTGATTTTATTATCAAGAAAGATTAAAAAATGCAAAATTTATTCCAAAATGCATCATACTATGCAAAAATTATGATGATGATGATGATGTATCATACTACGCAAAATTTAGAGTCTGTCCTTTATTTCTACAACATTTTACTCTGGTGGGAGTTTAATCTACTAAAACCAGCATAATGTACATTTATTTGGTATATCAAGGTTTTTTTCCTTTTTTTTCTATTTTTACTTGGTTTTGTAGCAAATAAGTAAATGACCCCCTAACAAACTCCCTATTTGATTTATTTAATTCCAGTACGCTGTAAGCCTGTAAGCAACCCAGCTCCAGCTGCAGTACAATTCTAGTCTTTGTCCGTTTGTCGGCACCATACCCGCCAAAAAAGAAAATATTTTTTAAAAAAAAAAAAAAATTGGATGAGGATTGAGGAACAGGTCAGCAAAAAAACCTCGTAGCACGTCATGTAAGTTGTAAATAGGGCTGTACAAGAAAATAAAAAAACCCGTCCGACCCGTTTAAATCGTCCGACCTGATCCGTATTCTAACGAGTTCAAGCATTATCCGGGTTGGTTCGGGTTTAATTTTACTAACCCGGTACAATTGGGTTGGGTTATGTTTTTTCTTTGGACAATCCGGTACAAACCCGACCCGTTGATTATTATTTGAACCAATATTATTTTGTGAATGAACTGCACAATCTTAGATTGTTTACTCATGAGCTATGTTTACTCGTGATAGCTCACTGTAGTGTTTTGGTAACTCTACAACATAAAAGGTTCTTCAATTTGACTTCTGTGTCTCAGAAGCTCAAATCCATTAGCCGAATAGAATTTCTATCCTCTGGAACAGTGGTACAGGAAATAGACGTTAGGGTATTTTATGCAAAAAATGAAAAAAAAAATAATTGTTTGAAGTAAATAGTCATGTAGTTTTATATAAAAATTATGACCATCAATAAATAAATATGATGATGACAATTGTTTTATAAGATAAATGTTTTTTTAACTTAATCACTCATTATGTACGTACTTTGAAATGAAGAAATTTAGCGTTATAGTAAATAGCTTATTTAATTTTTTACATATGATAAAAATGTGCTGCAATCGAAGCATTTGATGATAGTAAAGAAATTGGCCATGATAAATATTTTATGTAATTCAAGCATACAAATATTTTCTTTAATTAATATTGTCAATTTTATTTATGTACTATATAAGTCATAATCCGTTTAACCCGAAAATCCGTAAAAACTCGTAGATTAAAATTCATATGGGTTGGGTTGGGTTACGGATGGGTTAACTAAAGAAAATTTTCAACCCAGTATAATTGAGTTGGGTTGAAATATTGATAAAAAAAATTGCAAATTCGCCCGTTGTACAGCCCTAGTTGTAACAGTGTAGATTTCTTTTTTTAATATTTTGACTGTAGAGGTGAAGAGCAAACTTCCAATGCGATTATTCGAGTCAAAAAAGGTCTTGTGGTTTCAACTTTCAACTGCGTAACAGCGAGATAGCAAGACAAGCCCAAAAAGGTTAGACATTGGGCTGCGCAACACAATTATGTATTACTATTAGTATTATGTAATTCAGGGGTCTCGATGGATCGGATTATATCATCGTCATTATTATTACTTTCATTATACTAGTCGGATCAGACTCGATCCATATTCGACCTAAAAGGGTTAACAAATTAATTAGTGAAAGTACTTCCACGACCACACGTGCAGAAGTGCTTCTTCTTGTTTTTTTTTTTTTTTTTTTTTTTTTTTTTTGTATTTACATGTAATAAAATAAGTGTTATTTGTCGTTTAAAGGTACAATGGAGGGTTCTGAATATCTCAAACAATCGAGATGTTCTTTTTCAATATGGATACTGTAAAATAATTATATAGCTCAATGAATAATATATCGATGAGCAGGTACAAAAATATTGATACTGTATAAATTTTGAAAAAAAAAATATTGCCCATCCAGTTTTGTTCATAATAGTCTAATCATTTACACATCACTTGAATCAATTTGAATGCCCCCGACTACAATAATCTAAACCAAAAAAAAAAAAAAAGATAAGAAAAATATTCCATAATGCAATCCACGCTAGCTGGATTTTTGGCCCCCAGATTCGTCTAAAATGATTGAGAAAAGGTTTGTACAATATAATTTAATTGTGCGTTAATGCCAAAAAAAAAAGGCTTTTTACTCTCTGTTTCGACAGAGGGAATAGAAAGGGTCATATATAGGAGCGAAAGGGTTGGGATAGAAAGGGATGAAAATTATTGAACATCTGCATATTCGATTGATTAATGAAAAGGAGAGCAATGTGTTTCCTCATTCTCTTTGTTTGGATAGACTCGTTGCAAAGGATATTAAAAAAAAAAAAAAAAAAAAAAAACTATTGAGAAAGCAAAAAATTTATTTCCCTCTATTTTCCTCCAATTTGGAAGGGAATAAATTTTTCATAGGAGAAAAACATTTGAATGAGACGATTTCCCTCATTAAAAATTCTCTCATAAATTCCTTACATCCAAACAAAAGAAAATTTTTTATTTTGCGTTTGTTATTTTTCTATCTGTTCAATTCTCTTCTACCCAAACATAGTGTTGAAAAAAGATAGGACTCTCACATTGTGCTCCGGAGGTGGGGAAGGAACGAGGAGAAAAAAGTAGCACGCTTACACAATTTTCAGTGACTAAAATATATGAAAAATGGAAAAAATCAAATCAACTATCAGCCAGATTTTTTTTTTTTTCAAATTCAATCTCAAATTTAGGAATTAATCTAGATGAAATAAATAAATAATTTAGGTAAACAATACGGTTAATTAATTGTTTCGTATGAATTTTTCTCAATTTTTTTAAAAATATTCTCTCAAAATTGCGAACCGCTATGTTTGATTTGAAAATATAAATAAAAAACTTAATTTGGGTCGAACAAATCATTACAATAATTTGTTTCTAAAATATCTTTTGTAAATTATTTTCTATGGTAATGGTCTCTGTATACATCCCTCTTCTCATTTCCACTACACGAGTGTATTGTAGTCTTTTTATAAAAAAAGATAAAAAATTATAAGCGTTGACGACTTGTTAAGGGGCAGCTGCTTCGGGCAACCTTAATTTTTCTTCGGACAACATTATTGGACATAATTGTCCTCTAACTAAACAGATAAATTCCAATACTATTTTTTTAAATTCATTAATTAAAATACAATAAAATAATATAAATTAAGAGTTTGAGGGAAAATAAGTTTAGTCCAATAAAAATATATAATAAATTATATTATCTAAATTACTAGTGAAATCAATGGGAAACAAATTTTCTTTCAGTGCAATCAAATTTAACAAATATATTTTCTATTGGCATGCCTAATGTTTATATATGGCCTATATTTTAATCTAAATAATGTGGATTTAATGAGGCCAATATTTTAATTGTGGATTTCAATACGATGTTGAAGTGTATTTGATTAGAAACAGCGGCAGTTTTGTCCATTAATATTGTACGTAGAAAATTGGATGCTGCCCGAAGTAGCTTCCTAACTTGTTAAGGATGTGAAGTCGAGACGAACCCGCCTAGAAATGGCCGTTAATTCTTCACGACAGAACTTCATAATCGTCCGATCCTTTGTGGCATATGCAAATGTCGCACTTCATGCATGTAGCAGTATAATTGGTTCTGCACATTCTCTTAGAAAAAGATATAATCTCACTTCTTTTATTGACCAACAATATTTGCGACTCTTCGCATAAATTCGGTACGACTTAATAATCACGTAGCTAAATAAAAAAAAAAAGAAAGAAAGGAAACAAAAGCAGAGAAAAAGAAAGGAAAGGAAAAGAGAACCGAAAATTCGAAATTGATGGACAGATGTGCACAGATCCAGGCATGAAAACATACAACCGCATTTATTTCTCATTAACACTCCTACCTACACTCCCTCCCACCCATGAACCATCATTTAATGCTCTCTCTCTCTCTCTCTCTCTGTGTCTCAGTCCCTCTCTCTCTATGGTAGGCTGTAGCTTTTGCAGAGCCCGAGACTAAGACCCAACTTTCTCTTCCCAGTAGAAAACGAAGGCTATTATCAGAGCCTTTTACCTGACATTTTTTAGACTTGGTTGCAAGCTAGAGCTAGTGTTCTTTCATATTGCCATGGGTTAAAAGAGACTCTGCTTTGTAGTTTATACAAGGAATCGAGAATGATGTTTTGTAATAATGCGATATAGGAACAAAATAAGGTAAAAGACACTTGCCTTTTTTTTTTTCGCCTTCCATTGTTTGTATTCTATTTTAGTTAAAGTATTGATCTTTTTGTTTGTGCGATTTTGGGTTCTAGATACTAATCTGTCTCTTCAAATTGCAAGGTGTAGGTTGTGTTACTTCTTCTTCTTCTTCTCGCTTGATCCTCCTACTACTAACCCTGTTGAGCAAAATTGTACTGTGCTGGTGAGTCTTTCTTACTTTGGATAATTAGAGAACACTCTCTGTTTTCTAGTCTGAAAATTCTCTACCAAGGTTGATTTTCATAATTCCAAAATACAAAAGGCTACTACAGAAACATTTCTGAATTGCACAAGCAAACGAGCTATATCCAGACTGCAATTTGGTCAACTTGTTTGCTGTGCCGCTGGTGAAGAACAAATCGATTTCATTTCCCATGCATGCTCTTGGAAATATATTTTCTTTCAGATAAATCCAAAAAACCAAATTTGCATTATTAATTTATTAGTACCCAAAATTCTGTGGCGTACATGATGTAATCGGTGGGTTACTGATAGATTAATATGCCTTGGTTGAAAACAAGGTTTTGAGTGTGTAAGAACTAATACTTTTGTAATTTGTAAATGTAATTAGTAAATCTTTGGCATGATGTTGTGCAAAAGATAAAAGATTCAAACCAATGGTCTTCATTCAGGAAATAAAAGAAAACTAGCGGCATCTTTGCACAATAAACCTCACTTCATGGTATGAAATGCAGGCACAACCTGTGCAATACTGTCAAGTGAAAACCCTCGATCAGCCCAGAAAGAACCCCGAATTCTGTCAGCACTCATTGGCTCGTAACAATATATACTGCTTCATCACCTGTTGAACACCAGGCTGGTATTAATATCACAAAATGAATACCCCAAAAAATGCCATTATTCATTTACAAAGAAATCTGTGCATGGGCTGATTATACTAAAATGTAATTTAAGAAGAAAAAAAAATAGTACAAAAGAAAAAGATAACCTTTAGTCCTTTACTCTATAAAGTCATGATTTTACTTTTCTTACAATTTTCAGAGCTCTTACAAACAAATCAACAATGATTGTTAATATTGGACTCTCAATACAAGCTACACTTCTGTTTCTGATATCATTTCTGGCTAGACATGGGGTATTAGGCCTAGGGTCCATGTCATCAATTGCTGTGTCCTATGGAGAGAACGGGCCAGTATTTTGCGGCCTTGTCTCGGATGGGTCTCACCTTGTCAATTGCTATGGTGCTGATGCCTCAATAGTTTATGGTGCCCCAGTTCGACTCCCTTTACTAGGTCTAACAGCTGGTGATGGTTTCGTGTGTGGCCTTTTATTAGACTCACAGCAACCGTACTGTTGGGGAAGCAATATGTATGTCAAAATGGGGGTCCCACAGCCGATTGAGGAAGGAGCCAGGTATTCCCAAATCAGTGCAGGAGATTGCCACTTGTGTGCACTTAGGTTAATGCTGCCGAACGAAACCCACAAGGGCGATTCAGTTATTGATTGCTGGGGCTATAACATGACAGCATCACATGTCTTGAGTGGTACAGTGGATTCGGTTACTGCTGGTTCAGTTTTCAATTGTGGCTTGTTTGCTCACAACCGTACTGTCTTTTGTTGGGGGGATGATACCGGCAGTGGTGTCATCTCCTTGGTCCCGCATAATGTGCGGTTTCAATCTATTTCAGCTGGCGGATACCATGTCTGTGGTATTTTACAAAATGCACAGGTCTTTTGCTGGGGTACAAGCTTGGAAATGAAGCAACCAGATCTGTTAGGAGAAGGTGATGTCAGAATGGTACCTATGGATCCCATGGTGTCAGTTGTTGGTGGCCGGTTTCATGCATGTGGTATCAAGAGTTTAGATCACAGAATCTCTTGTTGGGGTTTTGCCTTGAAAAACACTGTACCGACTCCCACTGACAAAAAGTTTCTGGAAATAGTGGCTGGTGATTATTTTACATGCGGTGTAGTTTCGAGCACTTTTCGTCCATTTTGCTGGGGTACGGGTGGCCCATGGTCCGTACCAATGGCCGTATCACCCGGAGTATGTACCAGTGCTCCGTGCGGGCCTGGTTATTATGAGTACATCCATGCAAGCTTTGGGAATAAAATGTGTAAGCCAGCAGACTCTAGAATTTGTCTACCATGTAGTGTTGGATGCTTGGATGGGAGCTCTCAATCGCTGCCTTGCAATGCCACATTATACCAGGGCTGTCAGTTTAATTGTTCAAGTTGCACGTCTGGCAATTGTCCCTCATACTGTTCTGCTCTGGGTAGAAGTAAACCAAGGCGGAAGAGCTTCTTCTCAGTTCAAATGCCAGTTTTCATAGCTGAGATATCCTTTGCAATTGTTTTGGCAGTTTCCATTTTTTCAATTGCATGTATCTATGTGCGGCACAAGCTAAGAGGCTGCAATTGCTCAGATGTTGAGGTCCGAGCCATGAAAAACCAGGCTTGTTCTTTTAACAAGGATTCTTTGAAGATCCAACCCGATATGGATGAACTAAAGATCCGGAGAGCCCAAGTTTTTACTTATGAAGAGTTGGACGAGGCAACTTGTGGGTTTTGCGAAGATTCACAAGTCGGTAAAGGGAGCTTCTCGTGTGTATTTAAGGGGGTTTTAAAAGATGGAACTGTTGTTGCTGTAAAACGGGCTATAAAGGCTTCTTCAGACGTGAAGAAAACCTCAAAAGAGTTCCACACCGAGCTCGATCTTTTATCTAGGTTGAACCATGCACATTTACTTAACTTATTGGGGTATTGTGAAGAAGGGGGAGAGAGACTTCTGGTTTATGAGTTCATGGCTCATGGCTCATTGTATCAACACTTGCATGGCAGGGACCCGAACTTGAAAAGGCAACTGAATTGGATCAGAAGGGTCACAATTGCTGTTCAGGCTGCACGCGGTATTGAGTACTTGCATGGATATGCATGCCCACCAGTGATTCACAGGGATATAAAATCGTCTAACATTCTAATTGATGAAGAGCACAATGCACGAGTTTCAGATTTTGGCCTCTCTTTACTTGGACCTGCTGATAGCACCAAACCTTTATCTGAGTTACCAGCTGGCACACTGGGTTATCTTGACCCAGAGTATTATCGGCTCCACTATTTGACCACAAAATCAGATGTTTATAGCTTTGGGGTGCTCCTTTTGGAGATACTAAGTGGCCGTAAGGCCATAGACATGCAGTTTGAAGAAGGGAACATAGTGCAATGGGCGGTCCCCCTGATAAAATCAGGCGACATATCTTCCATTCTTGACCCTGTTTTAAACCAACCTAACGACATTGAAGCACTCAAGAAGATTGCAACAGTAGCATACAAGTGTGTGAGAATGAGAGGTAAAGACCGGCCATCAATGGATAAGGTAACAACCGCACTCGAGAGAGCACTCGCATTGTTAATGGGCAGTCCTTGCAATGAGCAACCGATTTTACCGACTGAAGTTGTATTAGGGAGCAGTCGAATGCACAAGAAGGCTTCGCAACGGTCATCTACTAATCTGTCCTGTTCAGAGAATGAGTTGGTCGGGGAAGGGGACGAACAACGAATAGAGTATAGAGCTCCTTCTTGGATCACTTTTCCCAGTGTTACTTCTTCTCAAAGGAGGAAATCATCGGCATCAGAGGCCGATACAGTAGTTGAGGGGAGAAATGTTGAAGGGAGGAGTGTTGGAGGTGTGACTGGGGACCAATTACGGTGTCTTGAAGAAGAGATCGGACCGGCATCACCACAGGAGAATTTGTTCTTGCAGCATAATTTCTAGGCCAATATTTTGTTCTTTGTTTTGAGTATAGAGAAACTTGCAGGTAGGAGGATTTGTTCTAAGCTATATCTTTGTCCCTTATCCATTTTTGGAATATTGTGTGCAATGTAATCTTATATAATATTAAGATAATTTGCCCTATTTCACTTCCCTGGTTCGTTACGTTTATGTAGCTACCTGTATCAATGTGTTATGTGTACCAGGAGAAAAACAGTTTGCTACCAATTTAATATATATGAAGGTTGGTGGTGTTGCTGTGCAAATAAATGTCAAAAAGGAATCAGCTTAGTGTATTAGAGGGCCAAGGTGTTCGAGTAGTTTGCTGTTTGGAAACATGCATTTGAGTTTGTTATCTTAAATGCTTCGACCTACTAGTACTATTTGCTTCCTTACCAGCCGCTGCTAAGTTGTCTAAAAAAAATACTAGTACTATATGCAATTTTGCATGTGGTTATGAAAACTACAAATCAATGCTTTCACCTTTCGGGCTTACTTGTCCCAAATGATCTAAATCCTGTTAAAAGTAATCACTCCTTTTTTTTCTTCTTATTTGCCCCAGAGAATAAAGGCGCTGCTTGTATTTTAAGCGGTATTCTCTCATGGGCCAGCTTTTCCTTAGTCAAGCTCAGAAATGGGCTGTAGCATGTATTGTTCAATCCAGCCCCTATATGTACATATTTTGCCCGAAAAAATTATAACTAACCTTAATTAATTAAGGAATTTGAAAATAATTCTATTTTAATCGAAATTATATGAATAACCTCGCAGTATCGGATTTCGGGATTCCGATACAAATTCAGAGTAGTATTGGAATCCCGGAATCCGATACTAGCTAGTATTGGAATTCCGGAATCCGATACTAGCTAGTATCGAATTCTCAGATTCCGATACTAACAATTCCGATTAAAAATTTTCTCAGAATTTAATTTTGTCATATTCTAAGAATGTGTCAGAATTGTGTTGGCTTTGATCGGATTTTGAAAATCCGATCTTAGCCTATTTAATTAGTTGTTTAGACTTTAGACCACTACCAGATTTTATCTGTAAATATTCTTGAGTTATTTGTCCTATTCTTGAGCTTGTTACCATTTTTGGTTTTGTTCTCTTTTCAAAGGAAATAATATAAAATTAACCACCAACCCTTATATGTACATACGTGAAGAACAAAAGGATTTATTTAAAAATAAAAAGTACAAATGGATTGGATTGCTTTAAGAGATACAGGATTAGAAAATTGAAGTTGGAATTTATTCTGCATTTTGAAAGCTTACTAATTTAAATATGTAAATATTTATGTTCAATTGTTTTTTTCGGTAACTAAATAATTTTTAAATTATAAGAAATTTATATATAACTAAAATTTTATTTACATTACAAAACTTTGATATTAAATATTTAAATTCTATAAAAAATGTATAACTTTAAACTTTTTGTTTTGGTGAGAATATTCCGTGAATAAGATAAAATTTGTGCAAACTCTATGAGGTGGATATAAAAATTTAAACGTTTAGTTTTTAAGTTCATAGTTCCATCGAAATAAATTCACGATATTGAAAATTAAAATTTCTACAGAATGCAAAATAATCATATATAGCAGCTATTTTTTGTTACTTATTTTTAGAGTTTTTATCATCGAAAATTTAAAAAAAAATAAATGTTCATCATTTGTTATTGAGTTTTAGATTTGTTTCCATTAAGAATTTAAAATTAAGGCATTATAGAAGCATTTGAATTCTCAAGTTTTCAGCAAATGTAGACTTAAATTAAATTATTAAGGTTCAATTATTAATATCTACGAATATTATGCTCTATTTTGAGCCCAATAGCACAAACAAAACGCTTGAAGTGTGTGAATTCTAATGTTTGTACAGTATGTCAATATATAACGTAATAGAGTCTCTTTAAGTTCTGGATAAGCCACAAGCCTAAAAAAACATTCATTTATTGAGAATTTAATTAAAGATAATTTTATTCGTTATTTTTCAAGATGGAAGAATAAACCTATGCAATTGACATATCAAAATAGAGTGTAAGATTTCCTATATCTCTACTACTTATAAATGCACGCATACGAAGGGGGTAAACAATTCATATAAAAGGAGTAAACATGTCATATAAAAGGGTGTTAAACAATTCTTATATCAATTATGGACCATTGATTTGTGTAATTTGATTTGATCAGTGGTCTAGATTAAGGTCAGACTTTTTATAGAAAAAATTAAGTTACTACCAAATTAGCTATTTATTTAAAAGGAAAGACTAAATTATTGATTTTACTGTATCTTTATTGTCTAACATGTAAAGTTTTATATGAAACAAAAATAATATCAAAATTTTATTTTTTTTATTTGCCCGCATATTGAGGACATCTTTTGCTAGTAAAAAATAAAGTATACGAGATATAATTCTGTAAATTGATTTAATTTAATGTGCCCATTTTTTTTGCACGAGCATGTGTGTTCAATTTTTCCATCTTAAAAAAAGGATGCACATACGGATGTTCTTCTGGAGTACACCATGCTATATAATAAACACTCAGTTTTTTGCTCATCAAGAGTACAACGGCACTACATACATGCATTTGGTACAATTTGTACCGGCCAAACAACAAAAATTGATTTACAAGGTAGTGCTCGCAGACCAAGAGGAAACGACAAAAAAAAATTATTGTGGCTTAGTATCGGAATATGAGAATCAGATACTAGCTAGTATCGGATTCCGGGATCCCGATACTAGCTAGTATTGGATTCTGGGAATTCGATACTGCTCTGAATTTGTATCGAAATCCCGGAATCTGATACTGCGAGGTTATTCATATAATTTCGATTACAATAGGATTATTTTAAAATTTCATAATTAATTAAGGTTAGTTATAATTTTTTTTCGGATAATTTTCTTTGTCTTCGTGCATTACAGAACTAGAATTGATTCGTATGTTCACATATGGCCCATATTAAAGTTTCTGTATGTTTTTACGAACTATTATATATCAGAGATTGGTATCCCTTAATCCCTATACTAACTAATTTTAAAAATATTTTGTGAATTATTCATTTTCATTGCATACACAAAATAAATAAATGAAAATAAGGATATTATCGATTTATTGTAACTTTATAAATTACTTCTGAATTACTTTTCAAAATTTTACAATCTATATAAAAACATAAGAATTTTATATTTATACACATTATAAAGATGAACTGTTCTCATAATTACCCAATTAATTTTGAACCCTTATACTCTGTTATTCTTTTTTTATATATACTCTGTTATTCCGGTACCAATTACTGCACGTAAACGCCACAAGAAACCTTTTAAATTTTTTCAAATGGAACAGCGGAAAAGAACATGCGCCAGCTCAGCATGTGATAGGGGCCGTATCCCGCCTCACCCACATTCAACCAATCACAGTTCCCTTCTCCACCTCCTTCCTTCCACCTCATCAGTTCCATCCCCAACTTGGCACAAAACAAAACTTTTTCCCTCTAGTCTTAGTTAGTTCCCTCACTCTTCTCTTCCCATTCATTTCTTATCCAACGCAATGGCCACCACCTCTCTACAGTCTCTCCGCCAAACCTTCCTCCACCGCCACCATCGACAACCTTTTGCAACCATCTACAACCATGAAACAAAACTAACTTTCTTGTTTAAACCAAGCAAATCCACAACCAAGTATGTTCTCTTCTCCAATCTCTCCTCTTCTTCCCTCGCGACAACCCCAACTTCAACAACTGCTGCCACCACCTCAACAACACCTTCACTTGACCTCCTAGAGCGTCATCTGTCGACCCAAGATTACCGTCAGGCAGATGAAGTCACACGCCGCCTCCTCATAGACCTTGCTGGAGAAGCTGCGCAGAAGCGAGGCTATGTTTTCTTTTCTGAGGTTCAATTTATTTCATCTGATGATTTACGTGCAATTGACCAGTTGTGGAGGACGTACAGCCAAGACAGGTTCGGATACAGTGTGCAGAAGCGGCTATGGGAAAAGTCCCGTAAAGACTTCACTCGCTTTTTCATACGTGTCGGCTGGATGAAGAAGCTTGACACCGAGATCGAGCAGTACAATTACAGGTCTTTTCCCGACGAGTTTGTATGGGAGCTGAAGGATGACACACCTGAGGGACATTTGCCACTTACGAATGCCTTGAGAGGGACCCAGCTCTTGCAATGTATTCTCACCCACCCGGCATTTGACGAAGCAGAGGCAGGAGAAGAGAGTGATGAGGAGGTTAGCGAGGAGAGTGTGCCAAAGGGTGTTGAGAAAGGGAATGAGAGGAAGAAGTTGCTAGAGTACAAGCCTAATTACTCCTTTTGAGAGAATATATATCATGTGTGCTTCGGAAGATTAAAAACAATTGGTTTATGGCTTTATGCAAATGGCGCTAGTATAAAGCGGTTCTTGGTTTGATTGTACTTTGATTTCTTTTCCAGTTTTAATTGGAAGATGTGCAGACTGTGTGCTAACTAGAAGACACAGCTAGTATACATTTGATCAAGAGGATGTTAGTCAATTTTATTTTTGGAAGCATAAAGACGAGAAAGCTTGCTTTTCAAATCTACCAAGGATACATATTTTTTTCTGTTATTTTCTTTTCTTTTTTATAATTGTCTTCTAAAATAATTTCAGCCATAAATAAAGTATGTGGAGAGACAAATATACAAAATATTAGTCCTAAAAATTAGTCCTAAAAAAATCATGAACAAACGCCTTCTCTAGAAGACTAAACGGATTCATAGCTCACCGTACATAACAATGAGCCCAAACTGGCCAAGTACATTGTCAGAAAACGATTGATGATGCGCATGTTAATAATATTCCAGTTAAAAAAACAAAGTCCTGACATAAAGTAAACTAAGCATCATCTAGAAGTCAATAATTTGTAAAATTGACCGAGCTGAAATTTATCTACATTTCTCTCAAGACAAAAAAAATAGGTGACAGAACTACCAACTACCATTTCCTTTCTATCACATTGCAGTCTGCAGATATTCTAAAAAAACAAAAATTGCAGTCTGCACATATCTGCAGGTTTGTAATTTCTTATATATATATCAAAAGAAGTACAGTGCATAGTGATACTATCTACACTAAGACTGCTCAAATTCCAAAAAAAATTAAACTAATTTGAACCAATTAAAATTATTGGGTCCCCAATGCTCATCAGTCAGGCGCATGGGCACAACCTCCTGGTATGCTGATGTGAACCCTCACAGAAAAGTCGCTCCTCCATTTGTGTGTACAGGCATGCTCCAGGGTTCTGCAAAACGACCAATAATTGAGTTAAAGCCTCCAATCAAATTAAGAAAAAAAAAAAATCATAGGCTCAACATGTATGTATATGTACCAGATGGCTAGGAGCATCCTCGGCAACTTCAGCTGGTTGGTCAGCCCCCATGCTAACATAACAACCGTTTTTGCATCTCATATATTTCTGTAGACTGGTGATACCCAAAAAAAAAAAATTAAGTTGAACACAAATGTTTTCGCATTTTACCATAAAGGGGGCAACGTTTTTCACACACTAACACCATCATTTTCAAGTTCCTCACAAAGAATAATTCATACAGTGAAAAAGGTATAGTTAGTGAAATGCAACCAAATTGCTTCTTAATTTTGCATTAGTGACCAGATAAAATCTGTTGAGAACCACATGTACCAATTTGGCATTGACATTAATTGTTTGGCTTGGTTCAATCTGTCTTCGGCGAAAGAAAAAGACAAATCAAAACCAGAGGAAAAAAATATCAATCATCTTAAACACTAAAATATGTTTGGTGTCCTTTCCGTCATGAGAATTGTTGGGTTCTGTGTGCAGATACAAGGTAGACCATCTATACTAACAAAATATGACCATCACTATCATCTAGTAGATCTAAACACAGAATTCTGAAATCAGAGTTAAGTATATGAGATGCAGTCTGGTAACAAATAAGACGAAAAGGAACTTACATATCACATCTGTTTAGCAGCGAGAGCATGTTAGAAAGGCAAGATTGCCCCCTTGACCTACAAACTGACTCACACGATTCCCCAGGCCTGAAATACAAATCATCTATATTTATCTAAACTTGACATATTATATCTTCATTTTGCACAAGTATTATAGTATCACATTACATACCTTCCCACAAGAACATCAATCCCAGTCAATCTAGCTTCAGTCTTCGACTCTTTAGGCTCTGATATATATTTTCCAGAAATTATTTTCTTGTTAAAATGCAACAATTGCAAAAAAAGATTTTTAATTGGAACTATTGATCGCTTTAAAGACGCTGATAATGTCTATACCTGATGAATTCTGGTGCATGGAGAAGCAATGGTGGAAATTACTTGCATAAGCATTTTCGTGCACCTGCAAAGAGGAATACCAACAAAATAAGCACAAATAAGCTAGTATGATATATAAGATTGTCCAGATCCAATAACATCAACATCAAAAATGGCTCCAACTTTATCATGTTTGTAGTTAACTTGAACGACGCCTAACCATTGAAATATAAGGTAGGCAAAGCCCCCTCTTGATCTTTCTTTATGCCAGCTGAACTCAAGTAATTTTTGAAGGACCAAATTGCCACTCCCACCCTTCCCCAACCCCAAAACATAAGATATGTCAACATTTATCAGCAATATACGAACACTATCCCCGTGACCCTGATAACATGATAACAGATTGGTGGTTTGCTGCACATATCTCAACAATACAGAATTTCTTTGAGATCTTGGGTGTCATTTGCAACAACCCTTAAGAATATTGTAAAATTAATCAGATAAAAGGAAAGAGGAAGAGAGAGCATACCACACTAGCAGAATTGTGTCGGCATCTTCCCACACAATAATCAAAAGCACTAGCATAAGTGCCTAAGAAAGCACACAGACAGAACCACTTAAGTAAGACATTAATACAAAGAGACAAAATTGTCAATTGTCTAATATATGGAAATTACCTGCAGTGATTGGTTTGGCTATTTTAACTTTGGTAACCAGATCCTCCCTTGTCTATAAAACAAAGCATAATTAATTAATTATTATTTGGTTATATGGCAAAAGAACGGTACTAATTGCAAATGAAACAAAAAGGTATAACTAAAGGACAACCCTAGATGGATCAAGGCAGCAAGAGACACAATATTCATATGAGTTGCAGCACTTCGAAGCAAGGTTGCATCCCCTATATTTTGAACAATATTTTAACTTGAACTTAGAACTTTTTCATTTCAAATAAATTTGAAAACAGACAAGACAAAGATAGATGGGAAAAAAGAAAACTCACTGACAAGCAAACCGCTCTCCTCCTGTTGGACAGCAGCGAGAAAATGAATCCAGTGATAGGGCACTGCACACATAACCTACATATAAATAGCACAAAATATGCAACTCAGAAACTAAATTTGCAATATTTGATCTAGAGATGTAAGATTTATTTAATTTTTTCAACAACGACTCCACAATGGCACAAGCTTGAATTATTCTAATATTCTTTTCATTCATTTCTTTTTTTTTTTATGCACAGTATCAAATAAGCATAATGTAAGGAACTGAAGAATTAAATGCTTACCATTGCTATCTGATATCAGATACCGGCCCTGGACAGTGGTGTTGCATGACATAATACTTCGAGGAAAACCAATGTCATTCCTGAATAACATAACAAGTTAATGATAGGCGCACTGGTATTATATACATCAATTCTGAACAAATTGCAACCAATTTTTCATATTCACTACAATTGATCCAAGTGAAGCCATTCAAATTGATCCTTAGGGAAAAGAATGATCGATTTTTGAATCAGCTGTTGTAAATGGATTTCTAATTATTACAGAATATACAAAAAATAATAAGAAAAAAGTAGCAGATTGTTCGAACAAAGCACCTGACAGCAGGAACCTTGGAAGGAACAGCAAGGATGACTAGCACTACCAGTGTTAGAATCTCAACCCTGGATCGCAATCTCCCCATTATTTTGTGGATCCAACTGAGAAGAATTCCCGCTTGTAACGGGAAGGAATTTCGGAAAGAAAAAAGAAATTAAATTTGATGAATGTGTGGTGATTGGGCCTGAGGATGAATGAGGTCGAGGTGCTCGTCCCGCATCTGAAATGGGCTTTTTATTTCCCCTTTCATTTTTCGACTGCTCTCCTCCTGAATCCTGATCATGCATTTCTTGGTGTACTTTCTTATATGTCCTCCTAAAATTAATGAATGTAGTTTTTACTCCTCGAAACTTTGACATTTGACGACTTCGCAACTCTGTTCAATTGGATCGTCCGAATAAAACATTTATAGCCCATTCTTTCTTCTTTTTTTCTTTTTCTAAATCTCTTTCTAAATCTCTTAGTTATGTAGTTTTTTATATATCTCTACTACTTATAAATGCATCCAGCGAAAAGTTTTAAACATTCATATAAAAGGTTGGGAGATTGTAATTTTTTTTTCCTCTACGTTCGATCGGTTTGATCTGTGGTTGGATGTGAATCGCCATACGAATAAACACTATGGATTGGTTTTTCATTTAATATAGAAACAAATTAAATAGCACATCTATTTGTAACGCTGATAAATTAATAAACATATTTTTATTGTCTCACATTATTTTATTTTTTTATTTGCCCCACATATGAGGGCATCTTATGCTAATTTTAATAAAAAACGCTATGGGTATAAGAGCTTAATCTCCAGACTTTTTTCTTAAAATTTTATCAACCCCCCACCCCAAGAAATCTTGTTCGAAGTTGAAGAACTTGTAACATTTTCAATTTTTTTTTCCTTCCAAAAAATGACATCTCACTTGAAACAGTTCCACCTTTTTTTCCTTCTTATTTATTTATTTATTTGATTTTTTTTCTTTGGTTTTTCACCGACAGCACCGACTGGAAATTCCCAACACCAAACCTCTAAAGTACATATTTTCTACGGATAGGATTAAAATTGATGAAGCAAAAAAATAAATAAATAAAGAGGAGAAAATGTTACGGAAGTAGCGATCAAAAGTATAATGAATGACTCGTTAGATTTCCCTTCTGATCTTGTTATTTTACTTTCCAGCTATGGATTACTTTGTTGTAAAGATAAGTTCTAAAAATTCTGCCTCCGCTGCTGCTACAGGTACAGACTACAGACCAAATGCTTGTCGACTTAATTTTATCGGACAACATGTTCTTGTCGAGTTGTCTGGTCCAAATACTGATGACTACAGAGATGATGACCCATCCTACTTGGTTCCAAAAAAAAAAAAAAGGATTTTGAGGAAAAATATTTAATTTCTTACTTTAAATTTGGCGAAAGAAAAACAAGTTTTATTTATTCATATCTATTTTTCGCAGGGGCGGACAGTAAAAAAAAAAGGGGGACAATATCTTTTATTAATTAATATATTTGAATTGTAATTTAATTCTTCATAGATAATTTTCTTGTAAAAATTCGTATTCATAAAAACACTAGTTGTACTAGTTAAGAGAAGTTTTCAATATTATCTTAACTATTTAATATTAATACAATTTACATGTAATGTGATAATATAATACTGTACCGTCGCTATAGGCAAAAGATAATAAAAAAACCTCTCTTATAAGCATGGAATTTTAGATCACATCCGAGGTATGCAAAAGAGGTCAGCTAGTGGCGAAATTAAAATTACAAACCAGTGACGTCGACTACCAAATTAGAAATAGTTTTTTTTATTAGATTATATTTAAAAAACTAATTTTAATTAGAGCTTTTCTAACCACCTGAAATTTTATAAATTAAGCGAGCTCAATTTGACCTTATCCATTTTTCTTTTCTTTTGTGTCTACCTCCGCTATCGAAAACTTCATTTTTTATTCCATAATTTTTTAAAAAGTGAATAATTTTTCCTTTTTTTTCCAAAAAGATTGAATATAATACTGCATCATTTTTCGCAGGTCAATAATACTGAATACGTGGTTGAATATAATTAATGAATTTTGTACGCTTATCGCCACTCCACGCAGCTCTTAACTGTAAACTCTCAAATGCACTCTTTAAACTAACACGTCGTGACTCGTGATCACTAATTAACGATTCACAAATCCAATATCAAAGCTAAACCATCAATTAAAAAAAAAAAAAAGTTAAAAAACCCTCTCTCCTGTTGCTCTCCCTTCCCTCCAAAAACAAATGCGCCTCTCCCTCTCCTCCCTCTCCATTTCTTCTCCGATTAAAACCCTAACCCTAACCATGCCTCTAACTCGAGTTTCTACCCGGTTTCGTTCAAGCGTTACCGAGGTTTCCAAATCGCACCTAAACCCAAGTAAGTTCTGTCAATTGCACTTGCCAATGTATGATTATTATTATTATTATTATTTTTTTTTTTTTTTTTTTTTTGGTTGGAAGAGAATAAGAGGCTATTTCCTCAAAGAAATTTTCAGAAATTGTTGCATTCATGGTAAATGATTACACTGCTTTTGGCTTTTATATAACCACAATGAATAATTTTTTGAGCTGTTTCTCAGCCACTGAACAGGAAGGAGATAATCAAAGAAGAAAGAGGATCAGAAAAGGTACTGAAATCAAAGAAATTTCAAATGGTGTGAAGTCTAACCGGAAGGTAAAATTTTTTACTGCAACATTTTACGATTTCCTTTTGTTTTCTGACTGCATAGCCGGTCCGATGTTAATTTTCTGAACAGAAAGTAGGCCAACAGTACTGGTTTCATCATTTTTTTCACCCATTTTCTTTTCCAATTTCGTTGATACTGGTGCTTGATTGGATTGGTGAGGTGAAATATTGGCTTATTTGGATTAAATAAAAGGTATGTTGCACAATTGAGGGTAAAGTGTGTCAAATTGCAATCAATTGAGTTTTAAGCTTGTCAAATAGAGGCTTAATTGCTACTTTGGTGAACTAGTTCTCTTCAGTCAGGTTCAATGTATGTACTGGCTGAATATCTTATATTTTTTAGTCCAAATACTATTTTTCATTCTTGTTTTGATATTCCTTGAACATGAGATATACAAGCTAACGGCTTTATTGCAGTTTGACAGGCTGCCTGATATAGAGGACTTCACTTACGTGAAGAAATCTTCAAGTAAGCACATGCTTCAACACAGGTTTTTTTACTACTAATTAGGACCTTTTCCTGTACCATAAAGAAGGTTGCTTTTAAAAGAAGTGTACTCCTGTAATTGATTCTGTTATCCTTCTGAATGTTTCTTTCCTTTTCTCTCCCAATTTAATAGGTAGCCAGGAGCAGTCAACTTCCATTCAGCTAGGAAAGGCAATTGCTGCTAGCACCGTATCTGAAGGTAGTTTGTAATTTTAATGTAAGATCAGCTTTTTTGAAAATGGAAAATTGTGAATATGTGTTTGATGCAGCGAATGCTCCTGAGAACTGGGAGAAGCTTTTAGAAGGGATAAAGAAAATGAGATGCTCAGGAGAAGCACCAGTGGACACTAAGGGCTGTGAAAAAGCAGGAAGCCTATTACCTCCAAAGGTAGTTTTGACTTCTCATCGCCAATTGTTTATTTGTTTTTGTTAATTGAGATTTGTATTTTTACCAAAACAAAGTTTTGCATTAATTTTTTTTCAGGAAAGGAGATTTGCTATTTTGATTTCATCAATGCTATCAAGCCAAACCAAGGATGAAGTTACACATGGTATGCCTCCCCCCACCCCCAACAAAAATAATAATAATAATAAATAAATAACATAACATAACATAAAAGGCCCAAAATTTCTTATTTCTATTATTACATTTGCTAGAGTTCGTTTTGCCTTTTACTGATCAATTATTATATTGGTTGTCCTTGCAAAAGAATAGGTGCTGTTGAGCGTCTTTCTAATAATGGTTTGCTGGATCCAGAGGCAATTGTCAAAACTGATGAAGCAACTATCAGAGATTTGATTCGCCCGGTATGTCACCAAGGATGTAGAATTTATATGTTGTGTTATTGGAGCTGTATAGCTTTAAAGTCGCTAGAGTCTAGACAATCAGTGGAACCCCCGATATGCCTCAGTTAACCTCTAATACTGAATTGAAGCCTCTCCATGTCTTGTCCTGGTTCATGCAACTGATGAGCTTTAGCTATTCACCTCCATACCCACATTTTTCAGAGCATAGTAAAGAAGCACTTTATGCTAGATACATAATGAAACTTTCTTTATTTTGCCATTTGTATTCTAAGTATCAATTCTAAGGAATGCAACATATTAATGCTACGTCAAATCCAGTTAAGGTAGATGGTGATCTCGTGAAGCACCTACATCTCAAAAGTATCTCAATTTTTATTTAGATGCCATCTATACACTAAACATCACTCCGAAGTAAAGGCTATATATCAACACAATATCAAATTTAAGATGAGGTGATGGATCTAATTTCCCAGTAGGTTCTCTCTTTTTATTACTGTGCTGCCATGAGATGTTGTTTTTGTTATTTTGAGAATATTGTGACATTGCCACCAACTCTCTGAAACCATCAAAATACGTGTTCTTAATCACAGCATATCAATATTCTAACTTATGTCTGGGTGTCTGGCTCTTCTTGCTGACCTCTCTATTAGGTGGGGTTTTATCCAAAAAAAGCTTCATTCATTAAAATGGCTGCTCAGACGTGTCTAGAGAAATATGGAGGAGATATCCCTAGCACTTTACCAGATCTTCTCTCTCTTAAGGGAGTTGGTCCCAAAATGGCGCATCTGGTACTATATCAACCGCTCTCTCTCTCTGCACATCTATTTTTAACTTGGAATAGCTTCAATCTGATTTACTGAATCAAACAGGTAATGGGCATTGCATGGAATGATATCCAGGGAATTTGTGTCGACACACATGTGCATCGTATCTCTAACCGTCTTGGATGGGTATTTAAGTGTGGGACCAAACAGGTAATTCTAGTCTTTTACTAGTGATGGTCTTACTCCAACCTGAATGCGACTTGACCAAAAAAATGGAACCCAAAACTGAAACCTTTAATTTTTCTAGATGGTGCCAAATGTGTCAAATTATTAGGAAATATAGTTCTGACTGGTACTTCTGACAATTCTCTGAATCTTATATATTGAACTTATTTTAATTAGATAAGGTGAACTTAACCACTGTTTTGTAGAAAACTTCAAGCCCAGAAGAGACAAGAGTGGCACTTGAGGCATGGTTACCAAAAGATGAATGGTCGCCAATAAATCCCCTTCTGGTAAATTTCAGTGGGTTTTTGCTCTTTTTGATCTGAGAAAATGGAGTTTTGACAAGCAAGTTTGGTTGTTTGCTTTGGAGCCACACTAGCACATGCCATAGTTATTTTAATTAGAGAACTAACACAAATCATAATAACAGCCTTACAGATTTGGATAAACACAACTTGGCTAAGATACATAATTATTTCAGCATTAGTAAAATATGATGAACCTCTGACTTCTCTATGTCTTTAATAAGTGTAGGTTGGCTTTGGGCAAACAGTGTGTACTGCTCGCTTCCCCAAGTGTGGAATCTGTGGAATAAATAACATCTGCCCTTCTGCTTTCAAAGAATCATCAAGCCCCAAGAAGAAAAACCAATGAACGAAGCTCAATTGAAAATATTGATTGACACTGCTCATTTTGAGTAAACTAGTTATTTGCATACTCTCAATCCATATAGGCAGCTATCTAAGCAAGAGTCTATTTTGTGCATATTTTTGACGGAATCTTCAATCTTGTATGTAATGGTCTCCTGTGTATAAGAATGTTGTTGCCAAGGAACAGAACTTCCTTAGTAGGGAGTAGCAGTTTAAGGGAAGAAATGACAAATATTTGTTTTGGCATTTTCCCCCCCCCCTGAATGGAAGAATATACATCACAGTATTCTGGGTATACATTATTCAGGGTTAACTTAAAAAAAAAAATATCGTCTCAACGTTTTTCCAAACCCATATGTGACAGTATTCATTGTTACGCCCATAAAAAAATTTTACTAGAATATTACATTTTATTTTCCTTAAAAATTTTTAAATCAAGTTGCACCCCTATAATAATGTAATACAAGATTTATAATTTGCATAGTAGCGGAGAAGGACAATGAAGTAATTAATAAAATGCTTAACAAAAGATATTTTGATGTAAGTATGCAAGCTACAAATTACATTTTACTTGCCGCCGGCTGTTGTTACATTCGGTCAACTTTGTAGCAATCTTTTTGTATACAACGAAATTTATATGCGCTTGCGAATTCTGATAAGATATATATATGTTAGGGCCCAATTGATCACAAAATCAGAGTGGCGCAGCGGAAGCGTGGTGGGCCCATAACCCACAGGTCCCAGGATCGAAACCTGGCTCTGATAAATGAGAAAAGGCTTCCACACTCTTTTTTACTCGTTTTTCGATTCTTTCTTCCCAAATGGTCCGGGTTCATGATGACTCTAATACTCTATACGCTGCTCAGGCTGCAGGTGTTTAACACGCTGCTAGGTGGGCCCTTAGGAAAATCGTCTAATAAAGCAAGTCTTACCAAGTTACCCACTGCATCCTGCTCTTATATATGTTCAGAGACGTATAGACGTAACAAAATCCAAGTAAAAAAACCTAAGAAACTTACTTTTCCGGAAAGACAGTCGGTTTCTATGCTGCGAATAATACATTTTTGGATAGAAATGTAATCAATAAATTTGCATTTCCTATAGATAAAATATTGCAAAATCAAGACAAAACAAAGCAAAACAAACAAACATCATCACTATTTCTTCTATAATTTATATATATTCTCGCGAACCTATGAAAAATAATGCAAAAATGACAAAAGTAAATCTACTGAGAATAAATACTATACACTTGAATACCATATTCACCCAATGTCTGTACAAAAGTAGTTTCTATTGATAATTCTATGGTCCAAATGTCGTTTCTCGAAGAAGCAATAACTAAATGTCAGCTCCTCCGACTACTGCCAGGTCTATTTCCACCACTGCCATTTGCTGATGCCACTGTTGGGCTACCAGCAACAGAGGCAGCAGCACCACCTCCAAGTGCTGCTGCAGCTGACTCCACATGTGTTAACAAATAATCGTATATTTTCTTCCGTAGCCTTTCGACGGTCTCCTTCGGCACACAGTCTTGAGCTGTCACCTCCATCTCCCCCTCTGATGCATCTGCCGCATCCTCTCCTCCATCTTTTCTCTGGCCCACCACATCAAGCCAGTCATTCACTCTCTTGAGCTGCGACAACATTCCCGCCACCTGATCCCTGTCCCACGGCCCTGGTGCTGCCCCGTCAGCATCCAGAAACCTCTCTGCAAACCCCAAGAACCAATTTGTGACCTCCTCTTTCAGCCCTTTTGCCATCTCGGCAGCCTCCTCCATCCCTTCCTGGCCACGTGCCCATTCTCTGACCTCCACTGACGCTGCTGGTGGCGGTGGTGAACGCTGCCGTCTTGCCACAGGCCGATACTTGGAAGGAGTAGAAGTGGAGGACTTTGCAGGAGAATCACCAGTCACCACAGCTGCGACAGCTGGGGGTGTAGCAGCTGATGGTGGTGGGAGAGCAGGTTTGGGGCCGTAGAGAGTGAAAGGGGAGATGTCAGTGGAAAGGGCTGCATGAACCCAGGCAGCAGCGAGGTGGCGGTGGTCAGAGGTAACACGAAGGGTTTCTTCTGGAATTGGATCAGGTGGAACAATAGAATCAGAAGAATTGGCTTCCTGACTGGAGTTGCATTTGGAGAGGGAATCAGCTATGAGGCTTGCACGGGTTAAGGTTGCATGGAGGGAGAGGAATTGCTCTACTGTTGGTTGAGGCGAGTCTTCTCTTGCTGAGGCGCGTAGTTCTGCATAGGTGCTGTTTATTTAAAAAAAATCAAAGAAAATTAATTAGCAATTTTGCAACGAGGAGATTAAAAATTTAGTTGGTGAACATGAGGATGCTTGTTAGTAAAGAATGAAGTTATTCTATGCAATTCTTACAAGTCATCTTTTATTCTTACAATTCATCTTTTCTAAGAAAATACAACACCTAGTACTGACTTGTTACCAGAACTTTGAGCTCGAAATTCTATTTTAAGTTCCACAAAAGATCTTTCCAGAAATTTGCCTCCATAATTCCCTGTTCTGAACTTACACTCGACTATTACAATTTTTTTTTTTTTGGAATGTTGAACTACTGTGATAAAATGAACAACAATACATTTCTCAAGTTTAAACTGCTGCTAATTCTCCTGCACATAGAATAAACCTTATTAAAGTATTCACATTCATATATTACCACCAATTTAGTTCTCCCTTATTGTTATAATCCTATAATTTGTCGTTATTAGAATCATATTCTTTGATATCATAATCAGGTTCTCCTTGATTTAGATCAGATCTAAGTTGGAATGCCCTTTTATACTTTCTTTTTAGAATTTGAACCTCTAATATCTATTGATAATCATTCCATCAGTGAATCAGGTTGTGCACCACACAATCTAGCAGCATTTCCTGTTTGCGTGATTGTAAAGTTTGTCATAAAAATAAGACACAAGAAAATTGTCCAACTGATTAACTAGAGCTCCTTCTAAAGTGCAAAACTTCAAAAAATAGACCTTTCAGGACATTATCTTAATTAAAACTAATTATACAAGTAGGACAAGTTAGGTTGAACTACTATAGTATGATAATGCAATAAAACACAACAAAAATCTGTTGAGAAAGTGACATATTACCTGAGGCACCTTAACAAGGTCTCAGCAGCGGAAGCTCCTTGCAGAGCTTCTATAGCTGCTTGCTCAGCAGCATCTCTATAACCCATTACTTCCTGCTTTCCACAAAATATTCAAATTAAACCAACATACTCATCCAAATTTTCTGAACACTAGACAATTCTTGTTTTAAACCACGAATTGTAGAAAAAATGATGCATTGCAATTGTTTGCAAATGAACATTATAACAATAAACGGATCCAAGGCCTAAGCAGGTTCAGAAATGCAAAAAAAATCTTCAGGTGATGAGATATTTATTTATTCACAAATAAGAAAAATGTTGTGCCAAGAGAAACCATTTTTAATTGATCTGTAACAGTTGGTTATATTTATGTATAAAGAGTTTTATCAGAAAACTAAAAAAATTGCAAAGAGATAAATTAAATAAGATTTTCAGGTGAGATATCTGTGAAGCAGGGGCAGGAGGTGATTTTTTAATCTCTTTTTTGGTCAGTCCCATCCCTTACTTTTATTATCTTTTTCCTATAGGTAAAAAAATAATATCTAAAAATTCTTCAGAGAACCCAACCAGCTCAGAACTTTACAAGAATGTGATATCAGTACCTTCCCAAGCTTAGCAATGGAAGACGGCAGGGATCCCCATGAAGCAGTGTTTTTTGTCAATTTTCTACTATTAACAGGAACTTTCACTAAATTACTTAAAGAGAGACTGCTAGGAGCTTCATTTGTTTTCTTCACAAGTGGAGTTCTCGGCTTGTTTGGTTTCTCTGAATCTTCAGGTGCTGATCTTGAACTGGTTTTCTTCGTGGAGTTTTGAGCCTTGTTTTCTTCCTTAGGCGGCAGTTTTTCATCAGCAATTGGTTTTCTCTTAGGAACCTGCGAGTTCAAATAAAATCCATTTGAGATGAAAATTTTCAGAGCTGTACAAAAACAATATCCCAATTCTATTATTGTTAAATGCAGGAAAAAAAGTAGTTCAAATTGCTTGGGATTCAGCAAGAATACTGAAGTAAGGCTACTAATTCTTTCTGTCAAATATAAATCAGGAACTTATACCAATTTTTTTTTTTTCTTTCTTATACTTCAGGCTTCTCGAACAGGGAAGAACAACGCCGACATTTTATTTTTTTATCATCATAGTTTTCTTATTCTGTAATGCAAAAATTCAACAGTTTGGTATACCTAGCCAGGATCATGACACCTAATTAAGTATTGCATCGTTCATTTTTTTCCTTTGATCAAAATTATTCTTTTATTGTTTTTAATGCAATAACAGATAAGTTCAAGTATGTGTACATATGGGCTATGCATCTCTCCCTCAGTTTTTACTAACTCTGCTTAAATATGACCATTTAATTTTTTACCAGATAATTTGCATGATTGTATAACTATAACACAAAAAAGAACAATAACTTCAAAAGAATAAACATACCGAAGAGCTTCGTACTTCAGGTTTGCTAATAGACTTGGCCGGCCTAGGATTGGAAGAGTCCCTTCCCTTGAGTGGCTCTCCATTTCCATCCCAACTCTTTCTCAAAGCCTTCGGCCCTGACAAGCTCGCAATTGAACCATTCCCACTCGAATTACCACCGGACGGTTTCCTACCAGTCACTTTTAAAACAGAAGCTGCTTTCTCCAATAAGCCCATCCTTGATCCTGGTGGCTTACTTTCTTTGTTCTTAACCCCATTGGAAAATCTGTCGAATGTAACTGGAAGTGAGTGACAACTTGTTGGAGAAGAAGGAATTGACCTAGACAATGACCTTGACTTGGCATTACTGATGGCATCCTTTTCTCTCCGCTCCTCTACACTACTTACTGATTGCTTCGAAAGAGATGAGCTCGATCTGCTCAGGGACGCCTTCTTGCTTTCCATTGTTTCAATTTTTGGGACTATGGGACTAGGTTTCCTTACCTTGCTCTTCTCCTTGTCTATTGTTATTTTGTTGTTGCTGCTGTTAGTTTTCGTGATGGAAGTGACGGTTGTGGTAGTGAGATCCTCAGGGGTACCAATGCAGGGGTGCCGGCCAGGCACAGGTCTGAGACCCCTGGCAACTGGTACAGGAGAGGCCGGTTCAAGACGCTCAATGTAAATAAACTGTCCCAACTGAATCTTGTCGCTTGAGATTAGATCGTTGTCTTCTTCGGTTAGAGAAACATACGTGGCATGAGAGGAGTCTGAGAGCTTGAGGTAGAAGCCTTGGCTGGAGTAGAGGTCTCCGCCTGCCAGTGCTGGCACTATGCCGACAACCTGGAGGAGCTTGGAGCGGTGTGGCTCACCGGTCGGCCCAGGGTCATTCATTTGTTGAAGGAGCTTGAGAAGGGATCCTTGGACTAGCATTGCCATTATCTTAGTTGGACCACCAATGTGCTAATCAGTTATCTGCAAAACTAAAAGGAGAATTTAAAGAGCAGAAATAAGACCGATTTTAAGACAGAAAGAACACTAGTAAAAATAGCTTTAAGTGTTTAGGTCCTGAAAGAATAATATTTGTAGCATTAAACATAAAAAAAAAATCAGAACTTCTACTTATGACAAAACTTATGACAAGTAATACAACATGACAGCTATTGTGACAGAAAAGTTTTAAGATTAGAATAAATTTGGATGTCCTGTGTGACAGGATATGCCTGGCAAACAATAAATTAAAAACAAAAAAAGCACAAACACTCAACTTGAGCCTTGTTTTGCTTGAGAAAATGAATGCCACACTATTCAGGAAAAAAAATTATCCAATATTCAACAGATAAATCCGCTAAGAAGAATACAAGAAAACGCAGCTATTGGGCAATTTCTTAAAGAGGTGGTCAATGCCAGAGCCAAAGTGGAAAAGGATAGATTGGGAAAATATGTGCCAGAAAATTTAAAACATTGGCAGAAAACAAAATATAAACAAATTAATATTGAGGTGTGAATGCAGGGAGGAGAGAGAAGCAGCACATGACAAGCCCATGTGCTATTAGTTGGAGACTGCATCAGTAATCAGTTAGACTGAAAAAAAAATAAAAGAACGAAAGATGCACCAAAATAATGTCCTTGACCAAATTATTTTTTAATTATTTGAAGAAAGATCACATGGGTCCATTCCATATACTTCAATATTTCACAGAGAAGAAGTGCAGGGACCCAAAGCAATTGAAGCCAACTTTACTCGGCCGAAAGTAAGATGAATTTTTTTTTCCCCAATTCAGGAATCCGATCAATTTTCACGAGAGAGGGAGGGAGATAATAAAGTTTCAAATATGTCATTAACAAAAATGCGAGCTTCAACAATTTAAAGAGTTGACAAAAGCCCCGAAACGAAAATAGAAACAAGTTCTAGTCCAAAAGCTCCTTTTTCAAAACTAAACTCAAAAGCAAAATTAACGGACATGTGTTGAAAATTCCTCAGAGTACAACAAATGCTCTATTGCTCCTATTTCCTTCAAACAAGAGTGATAAAAATTGACAATTTCGAAGGCTCCTAAGGGCAGTCAGAAAAATTGAAAAACTTGAAGTGAATAATGCGAAGCCAATATAACAAAGTTGATAATTGACAAGAATCAGCGCGGGAAATAGAAAATTTTGTAAAAGATTTTTGTCTTCGAAATTACAACAAATTGTACCCCCATTTTGCCAAATCGAAATATTACACATTGAGTACATCAATATATAAAAAACTAAACGAATTACATCTTTCTTCGTTTAACTTCCGTTTCTTTACGAGAGAGAGAGAGAGAGAACCTGTTCGAGTAGAGCAAAGCAAAGCCCATGCGTGGCTAGTTGGGAAAGAGCTCCGTTTTTCTTCGCTACCAGAGAACTAGAGAAGAGAAGCTGTTTATTGTTCTCTTTCGGGTAAGTCTCTTTTGCGACACTCTTTTGTACTTTGTGAGTGTAGAAAAAGAAAGAGTAAAGAAGTTCACATCAGATCTAAGGAGCATATTATTATTATTATTATTCATTATTATTATTTCGCCATTATTTTAGAAGATATTGGTGACATACTGACGTCAGCACCGTCAGTGGAAGGAGAATTTAATCCTCTAGAGGCAATGACGCAGGAAATGCTAAGTGTTTGCAATATGGGTCACTGGAACTTGGGTCCCACAGGCTACTTTGCCTACGTCGCGCATATTGTGTTAGGTCTTGCGGCCTACCGACCGAGACAACAACTCGCCACACGTTGGGCTATGTTCTTTTAGACATCAAAGTATCTACAGTCTGGGAACGGTCTGGAGGGAAAGGTGAAATTACGCAATAACTTTTGGCGGTGAACAGCGGCGAATTTAGCAGGGACCGGTGCATGCGTGAACAACAAAAAGGTTCCAATTAGGTTTTTTTTTAAAAAAAAAAATAATAATATGGATCGGTATCTGGTGTTATTTTTCATAGAAAAGTTTCTCGTTTGAACCGTTCGATCTAGAATCTGATCAAATCAATTGATAATATTTAGGTGTTCTTTTAATATGATGTTAATAGTTCATTTAGATCGGATAGTCCGATCGGAATCGCTTCCTTAGTAATAGTGAAATATTTTTTCTTTGAAATAATATTAATACAAAATTTAAAACTTCAGCATATATGTTATAAGATATTGCAAAAATAAATAGAAGAAATTGTTATATGAAAATTCATATTTTTGTACAGCATTGGAGAATCTTAAAATTCGGAACATGTAGCTTTTTTTTTCTTTAAATAGAAATAGAAATATTTATTTTGACACAGTTGCCGCGTGAATACTCAGTACAGGAGCATTTAAGGAGAAATCGAAAGTTTGCAAAATTGATTGATCTATTGCACCTGTAATCTCGCGGGTCACGGTGTTTTCAGTTTGTGCGACACAGACACATAGTGAGTCAGTCTGTCAGTAAAGTATCGAATCTATGTAAAATAAAAATAATAATTGCAGAACATTGGATCAGTAAAAGAACCAGGTGCATTGAATAGATGGACGAGAGACTGAGAGCACGTGGATGAGGAGCATGCCATGTCTGTGGACCGTCACCGCCGCCTCAGTCTAGGTCCCTCACTGAAACAACAACAGGTGATCGGTCTCTATCAACACCGGGCCCATTTGCTGAAAGCTAGGCCTTACCAAAATTTCATGAGCATGTTTTTATTTTTTTTTTAATCTAATAACACTCTTAAGTGTGTTTAAGAGGAATAAAAGAAAAATATATATTTTAGGTTTTTTTAATTTATTACAAAATTTTATAATTCTTTGGCTATGCAAGTAGTCTGGAAGAAAATAAAAGTAGTTGGTAAAATAGGAAATTAATAAATAACGGATGTGTGATTCATGTAACATAGTAGAAAACCAGACCAATTTGAATCAATTAGGTTAATTTAAAAATAATATTACAAAATTTGAATGTATAAAAAAATAGCATTTTTCTTAGGAATTAAATCAAAAGTAATATAAAAATCGACTCGAATTCGAAATTTTTGACTTTGTGTAGTATCCATAAATAATACAAAATATTCTAGCAAAATCAAAGCTTAGTTAATTCTGAAATTTAATATCAAATTGATTAAATCTTAATGAAATTGGTTATAAAACAATTTTATATGAGTTGCAGCATACTTGACTACACAGTTTCTGCTACAGAGGATCCCGAAGGGCAATTTTTAATAAAAATCCGGATTCTCGCTGTCACAATCTCCTTCTCTATCTTTTCTTCTCCGCTCCGTCCGATCTCTTCCTTCTTCCTTCTTCTCCGATGAATTGCCACGCATTAGGGTTGAGACGGATCAAGTGTGGCAAACCAATCACGACGGGCCACGGCTGAGCAGAGCCATCATTGCTCTTGCTTGATCTCATCCGAGAGAAACCTTAAGCGTGTGAGAGGATAGGTATTGAAGTTGTGACTCAAACTGTAAGATTCGAGTCAATAATCTCTGTCGTTGGTTTTTCTCTTTTCTTTCCATTCTTTTCTCCGTCTATAAATACCCCTTTTAGGTGGATTTTGGGGTTGGCAGTGTACAAGAAATTTCCATAAAAAAAAAGTGAGAGAGAGGGATTGAGCGGAAGAGAGAAAAGGGGAAAAGTACTGAAGATCAAAGGTATACTTGTTCTTCTTCTCATCTTTTGTTTAGTTTATTTGAGCCGAGTTGAATAACTGTTAAAAGTTAGGGTTTGAGTTTGATTTCGATTTCTTGTCCACTGTTTTGATATTTGAGTTGATAAGAAGCTCGTATAGGATAGATAGATGATTTGAAACTGAATTGAAGCAATGGTTAAATGTTGGAAGTGAAATTTGTGAGGTATGTGGATCTGTTGGGTAGAAATTGAGTCAAATTAAAGGATTTTGGGGTTAATTGGTATGGCTGGGCTGAGAGGAATGTTAGATGAGGCGTATTGATGCATTTTAAGGCTTGGTACCATCCTCAGGTACGTTGATTGTACCTCTGGTACCGTTCTGGTATCTGACGATGTGGTGACAAGGGCTGGGTTGCAAAGAAAAATTTGTTTGAGGACTTGTTCGTAAGGAAAAAGGGCTTGTTTGTGAGGAAAAATGACCTAAACATAAACAAAAAGGGCTATATGCAAAATAAAATGATTTAGGGACTTAAAAGAGAAAAGTCGTGAGATAGTGGGTTCGGATCCTGGTCTCTCTTATTGGATCCTGTCGGACCCATTAGGTCGGACCCAGGTCAACTGGGTCAGGTTGACATGGTTTAGCCAGTTCGCAAGGTGGGCTCATTATGGGCTTGTGTCAATTGGGCTTCAGCCGAATAAAAAAAAAAAGAATGGGCTTGGATCTGTACGGATTGGAAATTAGACTTGTTTGACCCAAGATAATTATTGTGGGCTAAACTTAATTAATAATTAACAAACTTAATCAATGATTAAGTTAATTAAATTGTGGGCTTAATAAATAGAATAATTAATGAAAAAGCTACTTAAATGGCGGGTATTCCTTTAATTAGACTGTTTTCGGGAGATGATGAGAATAGTCCGAGTGAGTCGAGAACAGATACGACGACAAAATCACGGACTTTCTGATCCCAACAATAAAATCAAATAACTTTCGGATTTTTGAAGTTATGATTTTATAATTTCTGATCTTTGGATTTTAAATTTATATTTCATTAATGACTTAAATCTTTTAATAAATATATAATAGATTAATACTAAAGAAATTATTTAAAATAAACATAAATAAATTAATTAAAATATAATAAATTAAACAAAATATTAAAAGTAATATAATAAATATAAATTAATTAAATAATTAATTAATAATAGTTTGAGAAATAAATAAAAACAATATAACTAAGAAATAAAATAAATAAACTAAATTAAAAATAAAAGAAAAATAAAATAATAAAGATTAAAATTACTGAAAACACAAGCAATTACTATAAAATAAATAAGAAATTTCTAGTCAGTCTGATAGCTTAAGCCGGACCACCTTTCAAGTTAAATAACCGTTAGTTAGTTCTTAACGGTTCTCAATATTTACAGGAGACTGGACGGAGGCGACTTTTGAGCAAACTACAGGTGCGGATACGTAGATTTCTATAGAGATCTGGTTTGGTAACTTTAAATTATTGCATGAGTATGTCGATAATTCCGTTGAAATGCATTATGAATTTATCATGTTAGGTTGTAGGAACAGATATTACAACTCATGTTGAATCTATCTCCTTTGTTCAAGTTGACTTGTATGCTTAGGCAAGTTTGAATGTTCGATTGACGGATGAGCTAAATCATCCTAGCTCAACCTAATCTTGCCTGGAAATATTGGATTATGATTATGCAAGGTTGGTACTGGATAAAGATTGACATGAAAATCAAAACCACTCTCCGGAGTCGGTCGGCCACCGGCTTCAGCCAATTTGGTAGCGCTATTTAGATATGGAATTCCCTCTGGCCTGCCCAGGGTTAGGGATATGTCCCTCTGGCCTACCTTGGATTAGGAAAAGGTCTCCTCTGGCTTGCCCAACCGGTTGGGTTAGGGGGCCTGAGTGCGTATTTGATATGATATGCTCTTGTGATATGATGGATTTACTTGATTTATCGTTCTTGACTTGTTTACATGCATGTTTATTACAGATGGTTGTGATAGGACATTTTCTGCTACGATGTTCGGTTTGTAGCTGAACAGAGATTTGCATTGCATTACTTTTACTTTATTTTGATTGTGTTATTTATTTATCTATTTATTATTATTATTATTATTCATGTTGATTATTACGGGAATTGTTTCCAGATTAAGATTTCGACCAGAAATTCATGTCTGGAACTAAAACCCGCACTGAGAAACTATTTCTCACTTGATTTTTGTTTGCATGTTCCTCGGCGGTTGGGGTTCCAGAGGACACATCGACCAGTGAGAGGACCCAACTGGCAGTGATTGACGGGTCTTTTTACCACCACTGTGTATATGTTCCACACCTGCTGTAGTTACCCATCACATATCTATGGCCCCTGATGGGATATATTTTTATTTTGAGTATGCAGATCCACCAACTCATCCTCCAATTCCACTGCCAGCTCCTGAGCCCTCTATACCACTAGTTATTATTATCAGCGACTCAGAGGAGGAGATGGAGCCTGAGGATGAGGTGATGTAGTAGATATAGTTAGTTATGTGTGTATCGGAACTGTAAATCAACTTTTGTTTTATACTAGAACTAGTCTTTGCTGTGTATATACAGACTAGTCTAATTAAGTGATGTCTATAGATTACAGTTTCGGGAGGTTTGTTAGTTATGTTATAAAAAGATAGGTGGATGAACTAGATAATGCTCTATGTTATGTACCTATTTATATATAATAGTGCTTGTATATTATTTTTTTGGTTTTTTTTAATAATTACTATTACTATTGTTAGATTGATAATATTTGTTTATATTATCAAAAGGAAAAGAAAAAAAAAACTACATGTCTTTTGTTAAGCAAATTTTTGGTTTAAACTTTACGAGAGTACAATAATCTGTACTTTCGTGGCGAGAGCTGTCATGTCTAGCTAGGGAATGTGACAATTCATTTTAGGAAAAAAAAATGACAGAATTTGAAATTTTCTCCCATAACTAAATCTCCCATCTAAAGGCATAAACAAGAGATGATTTTATTCCCACTATTATTTTTATCCAACAATTTGGATAATTAAAACAAAAGCTGGACATTTTAGATTTTAAAGAAAAATTCCTTTATATCCATGACAGTCAATCAAGTTTGTGTGTGATGCGTGCACGGCTGGTCCTTGGGATCGGCTGCATGTTTTGCTAAGTTGAATCATGCAACTATTCAAGCTAGTCCTGTAGACTGTAGTTCTCCGTGCGTGATTTAGACTTCTATTATAATTGTTTTGTTAAGTATTTCATATTTTTTTTTTATTGATTCAAAAATATATTACTGGAAGTGTCAAATTAAATCATTACCCAAAAAAATAATTCTAGAACTGCTATGGACTTATATTTAATTCTCCACAAGTCGTTGTCACAGCATCGTTATAATAAATTTATAACAGTTCTATTTAGCATACACTCTCAATGTCTCTTTCTCTCGTTCTAAACAACTGCAACAATGTCTGTAGAATTAATCATTACTACAATACCTGGAGGCATATATATATGTACTCCTACGTGCTACTAAATGAACGTATGCTGGTCCTTGGTTTCAAGTAATTCGTCCACAGCATCTGAAATAAATAATTTCATCAAGATGCAAACCTCCGCTTGCGAAAAACTAAAAAGTATTCAGAGCATATTTTCGCTCCAATAAAAGTATCAGATCGAAATTTATTAAATTTCTTTTATGAGTTGACCCAACCCAGCTGATATGGATCAGAAACATTCGACATGCACCTGCTCTGGACTGGTTACGGGTCTAATTCACTCGGCCCAATTATATTATATTAAAGTTACAAAAAAAAACGCCTCTTGCTCAGGAAAAAATGGATTCGAGCTTTACACCAAAATATTGGCCGAGGTAATGCATGCAAATAGGGGTGCATCACATGCAAAACGATCACGAAATTGATCTTTAGCGTTAACCGTAGCTTTTATGCCATAAAATAAAATTTAGTTGCGTTAACCGTAGCGTTTTACCCCACCCCTCAAGAAAGAGGAAAAAGTAAAAAATAAAAAATAAAAATGGGTAAAGTGAAGTCAACTTGCTTGAAATTGAGCCCAATTGAACTCGTTAAAACCATAAAAAAAAAAAAAGAATTGGTCCAAATACGACTCCGTCAAAGCCCAATGAATTGAATGTGCATGGCTGAATCTCAAGAAGTGACCCAATGAATTGAATGTGTATGGCTGAATCTCAAGAAGTAGATCTTTAACAAAGCAAGATCAAGTCTCCCTTTGGTTCTTTCACACCCATTGCACTGTCAAACGTGAGGTAAAAGACAAACTAGGATATGGCTATAATTGACAACAGAAACGAAGAAGCAAGAGCCAGGTCAATCAAACTTACTCAAATGTCACAAAATTAAGCAAGTCCAGTTTTACATATGGTCTCCTGACATGATGCCACGCGCGATCACCTTCTACTCTACAACATTTATTGTTTATTCGACTTCAAAAGTTTTACATATAGATTATCTTAAAATTTAAAAGCTGATATGCACAAAGCATTTGATACTATTAGTTGGAATTTTCTAACTAAAATATTAGATGCTTTAGGCTTCTCTCCTTCCTTTATTTTGACAATTTTGAACTGTGTTCTTCAAGGCTCATCAAGAGTAGTTTTAAATGGCATTGCTGGTAAGAAGATAGTGCTTAGAAGGGGTGTCAGACAGGGGGACCCACTCTCTCCCTACTTGTTTATTTTGGCCTTTGACTTTCTATCAAGGTGGATAGCAAAATTGACCCAAATAGGAGCTCTTTCAGTACCAATACAGAACATGTTCAATGCTTTATTTTATGCTGATGATGCATTATTCTTCTTCAAGCCAACCTTTCAGCAGGCTTTCTTTCTCAAACTTGTGTTGGATAATTTTGGCCTCATTTCAGGTTTAAAATTGAATCCAGCAAAGTCTGACTTGGTTTCTCTACACTGCAATCCTCAACTGAACCATGAACTGACTGCTACTTTAGCTTGTAGATCTGCAAAGTTTCCTCTCATTTACTTGGGATTACCTCTTTCTGATAAGCTGCTGGTCAGAAATGATTTTAAAGCGCTCATCTCAAAGTTTCAGTGCAAACTTCAAGGATGGTCAGCTTCTCTCTTGTCAATTGCTGGAAGGTTAGTTCTGATAAATTCTTGCCTCTCTTCTCTGCCGATTTATTTCATGTCAGTGTTCAGCCTTCCTTCCTGGGTCATCAAGGAGATTGACAAGTTAAGAAGAAACTTCTTGTGGCATGGAGTAAATTCTGGTAAAAGGAAGTTGATTTTAGTTTCTTGGGATCGTGTGATCAAACCAAAGTCTGTTGGGGGTTTGGGCGTGCTTGATCTATCAGTTTTCAACAAGACTTTATTAATGAAATGGATTTGGAAATGGAATGCCTCTACTTATTCTCTTTGGAAGACAATTGTGGCTCCTCTGCAGTCTTTTGCTTTATCCTCCTCTCCACTCAACAGCTTTTTAACTTCTAAGTTAACTCATCTGACATGTTATTTGGATGTTGGCCTAGCCATGCAACTTTCTGACGGCTCAAATACACTCTTCTGGCATCATAATTGGGCTGATCAAATTTTGAAGTTTTCTTATTCAGACCTATACTCTTTTGCACACAATAAGTTTATTTCAGTCCAGCAATTCTCCTTGAATCTGCACAATTTCCAATCTCTTTTTTCTCCTTTAATTTCTGCCTCTTATTCTGCAATGGTTCAGCTACACTCTTTGACAGCTTTAATAACACCCTTGTTGTCAAATTTGACAAATTCTGGTGTTGATGAGGCCTTCTGGAAGTTACAGGGAACTCAAGGCATTTTTTCTACTAGCTCTTTATATAAGCTAATTAAGTGTCATCCTTGCCATTCTTCCCCTCTACAGCGCATTTGGAAACTTAAAATACCTCCCAGGTTTAAAGTTTTCATTTGGCAAATGCTTCAAGATAGAATTGCAACTTTAGACAATTTACAAAAGAGAGGATGGTATTTGCCAAATAGATGTGTTTTGTGCTTTTCAGAATGTGAATCTGTGCATCATCTTTTTAATAGTTGCTCTTTCTTCAAGCAGATTCAGTTTCTGATGATTAATCATCTTGCTCTTCAGCCTCTACTTACTGATATCACTCCTTCTTTACTCCATTCTGACCTTCTTATGTGTTCTGCAATTCAACCTAAAATCAGGGACCTCTTTGCAATTGTGTTCTTCATAATCTGGAGGGAGAGATGCAATAGGATTTTCAGAGAATTTTTTTCTAGCACGACTGATATATTGAGAGAAATCATGCTAGAATGGAACTTTGCTAGAAGATAGAGCTTTCTTTTTACTTTCTCTTTTTTTCATTCTTTTTTATGTTTGCTTCATCCGCTAATCGGATCTGGCTAGAATAGTTTTCTTTTATTTCTTTTTCAGTTTTTAACTTTTCTTATATTAGCATCTCGCTAATTATTGTAATTACTTTTTTATTCAATAAAGTTAAGATAGGGGCTTGACCCCTATTTTTCATCAAAAAAAACTTAAAAATAAGCCATGACACGTTTTTGGGTATTAATTTAAATAAACACTTCATTCTCACTTCTCAGTCGGTAATTAATGTCATCTTCTTCGTATTTGCACACATTTACCAACAGTTCCAAGTTATTGAAAACTAAGATGACCTACTTTTGAGATATTAATTGTCAAGCGTGCAGTTCATATATATCTGACCAACTATTTGCTATATATGGGCACTTTTGGCATGGGTGAGTTTAGTGGGTTTAGTGGTGTAAGGTTAGTACTTTTTGGGATTTTCGAGGTACTTTTTGAAATTTCGAGGTAGAATAGTGAGGGGATGGGATTTTCGAGGTAGCTCCAACTAACCCCAAAAACCCCTCTAACCCCTCTAAACTCTCATGTCAAACACACCCTATAGATGTTGGAGTTATGCTTGCAAATTCCTTAACATAATGTATAGTGTACGTAACCTTTGACATGTTTGAAAAGCAATAGTATATCTAGAGATAGTTATTAATTTATTGCTCTGTGGTTTGCATACAAGACGTAATTGAAAATTCCTAAAAAAATATTATATTCTATTATTAGCAAATAAATTATGCTTTACTAGTAATTGTAATTCTGATGCAAAGTGCTTGAATCGGCAAATGAGAAGTCAGAGAAAAGCATAATTTACAGTGTAAGACAAAGTAATAGGCTTAGCTATTTACAGAAGGAACATATAAAAATAAACGAATGATTAATATATATACGTACTGCATACTGCAGGTCCAATAATACGACTGCATCAAATCAAGTCAACTACATATAGGGGATTTATATATGCATGCATGCAGTACTATATATATATAAACAAACATATATGCAATAATAAAATTTACAAAGCTAAATAGAAGTATAGTACTATCTGCACATGCAATGGACATGGAAACCCTGCTATATAGACGTATAAATATAATAGTCTATACAAAGAGCTCAAGCAACCTAATATGGGAAGTATTCCTTGGGATGACCGACTTAATCTCGATGGAGCGGCCGCAGTCCTCGAGAGAAGGAAGTGGCATGTTGAGGCCGGAGGCAACAATGTCGATGGGGTCCGCGCGGTGGCGGCGCATGTGGCCCCCAAGCGCTTGGCCCATGGAGAAACCCTCTCCACAAATCGTGCACTGGTGTAGATTATTTCTACGGGCTACAGGCTTCAAATGATTAAGATGCTCATCGTAATTAGATCTGTCTAATACATTATGGATTGTAATTATCTTGGCGCGCTTGTGCCCCGTGCGGTGGCCTCCCAGTGCCTGGAAGCTCGAAAACCGCCGGTTGCACGTCTTGCATTCAAATTCCCCATCTGATGCCTGCGGCTTGCGTTTGTGCATGTTTTTCTTTGGCATGCATTCAGTGTCGCTCACGCTTGAAAGAGACAACAGGAGGTATGCTGCGTTGTCTTCGCTTTCCATTTCTCTCTTGCTCTCTCTTTCAACCATGGAAATTAACTCTGAGGGAGTAAAAGTGTAACTCTATCTGGAATAAAGATTTGGGTACTGAGTGAAATAAGAGAGTGGTTTGTGTGAAGAGGGAACAAGTAGGAGTGTCTGTAGGTTTAGAAGTGCCTTCTATTTATATGTATGAAGGTTTATCAGTGTACAAGTCTCCATCAGGAAATCAGAGAGAAAAATCGATGTGAACCGTATTGAGGCGTTAAATGCACAAGTCCGCGTTTGAAAAATGAGGTAATCAGGTACCTGAATAATGTGTCTATTCAAACTTAATCGCGTTTCAAAAACAACTCTATTTTGTTTACATTAGTAGTATTTTTTTTTAGCCTCTCGGTGGACAGTGGACTGTGGACCTGAGGCTGGGTCGCATACACCACCAATTTAGAGGTAACACGTCACATTAACTTCTTGTATAGTATAGTCTAGCCTGTGGGGACCACACGCTAACGTTATCCGAAATTGGAATCGGAAGGGACGGGGTTGTTTGATTGTTTCTAGGAAATTATATATGCTGCTATTCTCAGTTTCTAGTCCAAAATTGGTAATTTTGACGGTGTTCCGTGTTCGTTTTATTGGAGAATAAGTTAAGGTTAGCCTCAAACTTGTGATATTTTATGAAGTTAATTGCTTTAAAAAAAGGGTAAAAACCATATTTAAGGATAAAAGATTATTTCAACAAGCTTCAGCGCGAGAAAAGTTTATAAATGGTCAAAGACACGAGGAAGCGTAGTATTAGATATACTAATAAGAAATTTGGTTAATATTAATATACATTTAGTTTTTATTTTTTTATTTTTTTTTATTATTTATTTTTTTTGGGTTTGAAGGCTACCAGTAAATCGATTAGCTGACTGGCTGACTGCGATTTAAATTGAGGCTTTTTAAAATGAATTGATAAGCATAAAAAAGCAACTTAATTTATAATTTCAAATCTAAGGACGCAAATGAGGAATCAGTGGCAAATCTTGCACAGATATTAAATGGATTAATTGGTTTTATGCCACTGTGAAAAGTAGTTGATTAGGAATATGTCATTGTTAAATTGCTAATTAGATTTATGCCATTATCAAATTATGTAAATTAGATATATGCCATTATTTTATTCCTAAAAAGATTAAATTCTAAAAATGACATTATTAAATCTCTCATTATTTTAAAAAATTTCCAAATTGCCCTTTTTTCCTTTCCTTTCCTTTACTTGCCGAATGATGCTCAGTTGTTTAGTTTTTATTTTATTTTCTTGCGTCGTTCTCATAATTCCAACCTTAATGCTAAGTTGTTTGGTTTTTGTAATATTTTTTTTCACATATAAGCTATAGCCTTCGTCCGAGCAATCCACATTCTTCATCTAAAAAAATTGTAAAACGTGCACACCTTGAAATTCATGAAATAAATAGTTATGTTCATATATCATGTTTGACTAGATTGAAATAAATATAGTAAACTTGACCTTGGGTTGAAATACACACATTCAGAAGTCCTTACAAATCGTTCTATATCAAATTATATGGCATTTTTTTAATTTCAACATTTTGTAGTGGCATAAAACTAATTTGTCATTTATTTATCGTATTTTTCTAATTTCAATTTTTTTAGTGGCATAAAACTAATTTGTCATTTAGTGATGATATTTTTCTAATTTCAAATTTTTGTAGTGGCATATTTAAAAGGGTAAAATTGGCAAATCAATTTTTCGGTGGCAAGAAACTAATTTTTACTATTTTGTAATGGCATAAAACTAATTTGTCATTTAGTGGTGGCATTTTACTAATTTGAAATTTCCACAGTGGCATAAATCTAGTTAACCCTAATTACATTGATATTTTCTAGCTTCTGTTAAATATTTAGCAAAATCTTGTTCGTTGGTTTGGAATTGAAGAAATAAACTAATCGGATTCGAACTCATGATAACAACAAATATAATTGATTTGATAAGTAAATTTCCAGGATCCAATAATTAATAATCCTAATAACATAGACAACGATTGCAAATTGGCATTTCTAGAAAATGTGGTCCTTCAATAATAAAGATCAGGAACATAATCTTTTACAAGGTAATTAAAAGAATTAGATATGAAATGTGAAAAAAAATTATATTGTTGATGAATAATAGTAAATCCCATAGATGGACAGAAAGAAATAGATAAACTGACAGAGCACAAGGCCACAATCCCACAACTGATGAACAAAACTTTTAAAAATAAAAGTGTAAAGGTACAAATCTGCTTTTTATTATTATTATTATTATTATTATTATTATTATTATTATTATTATTATTATTACTACTACTACTATTATTATTATTATTATTATTATTAGTATGATAATGACGGTGATGGTGATGGTGTTTATAAATACTATTATTTAGAAGCCATCGAATTTGTGCAATTTGAAATGACCCTTTATTAGTATCTGCTTTTATTATTATTATTATTATTATGATGATGATGATGGTGATTATGAATACTATTATTTAGATAGAAGGCATCAAATTTGTGCAATATGAAATGACCCTTTATTATGCATATTGAGATAACTTGCATTAATTTTCCAAATCGTTCGATCAAAGAACAATTAGATTTCAAATTAATTACTGGGTGTGTTTGGGAACAAGCGAACAGCGCTGTTCACGAACGAGAGCTGTTCACGTGAAACCAAACAACGAACTAGCTCTCTGTTCTCAGTTCTTCCTTTTTTGGCGAACAACGAACTGGGGAGCTATTCTATGTTCTGTGTTCACACATTGTTCACGTGCATACCAAACACGTCCAAAGTAAATAAATTATGTATAGATTTCCAAAATATTTGGCACAGAACAAAAAAACCACGAACAACGAACAAGAGTTAGTTCACACGAACAGTGAATAAGGAGTAGTTCCTGGTTCTCAGATTTTCGCAAACTAGGAACAACCTGGGTGGCGAACAAGCGGTTCGCGAACTGCTTTGTTCACCACTTGTCATGGGTTGTGCCAAACACACCTGATTCAAGAACTAAAACAAGTATTAGAACAACCTATTGGACTTGTTCCCAACTTGTTTGGTTCACTTAGCTAGTTCGTGGATTGTTCATGGGAATTCCAAATAAATTTATTTTCTTTTAATTAGGTATGCTATTTGTCATTACTTCAAATAAATTTATTGCCAGTATAATCTTACTACATATATAAAATAGGTCAAGTCCTTTACATTTTTTGTTCAAAAAATGACGTTGAAATTTATTTGGACCCTACATAAATATCTACATATTCTTGTCAAAACTTGACGCGTGAGAGCATAAATTGCTCGTTCTAAATATTTTACTTTACACGTGTACCGATAGCACGCTTGTTTTTTTTATGTTTTCAGCAGTGGTTAAATCAACTTGTGTAAGTAGCAGTGGTTAAATAAAGAAAGTATGGAAAATGTTACGCATGGTCTTAGTTAAACAGTGTCCATGGATTCATGGAAGAAAAAGAAATCAATTAAAGGAGAAAATGAAAAGGCCTAGACGTTTACAATTCGGAGAAAATTCGCGCTGTGATTTAATAAAAGAAAGCGACATTGTTGCAATGCAATTACGCATAAGCGTGTGCTGGGAATAATATTTTGGAAATGGACAACTACTTAAGTCCAAAAATGCGATGTTTAAGTTTCCAGTAACCAATCTTTCTTCTTTAATGATATTAAAGGCTGACACGATGATAAATGAAATTTTCGTTCTACAATGACTATTTTTTCACGAATTGAATTTATGTTTGATTTGTTCGGACTATAGTCAAAGAAAGAGAAAGCTCCATTATTGGGGTTCAGTTTATCGTTGGTTTGATCCTGATTCGTAAAAAAGATTTCATCGGACGAGCGTCAGACGAAGGGGACACCAAAGTCGCGCAACAGAAAATTTTCACACTCACCTTACATTCGATTTGACGACCTTGAAATATCACCTCGCTTCTTCAATTTCATTTCACAATCAGCAGGGAAAAAAAACGAAACGGACGGAATAGAGAAGTCAGTCTGAAGTTAGAGATGCTAATCACAGTCTTCTTCTTCCTCGCTTTCTCTGCCTTAGCGGCGCTTCTCTTCAAATTCGTCAAGGCCGATGGTACTTTTGTGTTCTGCACAATTCGATTCAATCATATTTTTCAATTTAGTTATCGTCGTATAACAATTGTTTTAATTTGATAATTCAGGCGATTTCACGCTTCTATCGAAGGGTCCCGCAAAGCGCCAGGCTGTTGAGGGCAAGGTAATCAGTGGCTTTTTATATTTTAATCATCATTTATCATTTTTTGTATATATTTATTTTTTAAACGGTAATCTTTTGTATAAATAGGTGGTATGGATTACTGGTGCAAGCCGTGGCATTGGTCAGTTAACATTTCCCCTTTTTATTTGATATATTTTTTTCTAACTGAAAGTACTTTGTCAGGGCTAAGTAAACTTATTTTGGCTACTTATTAATGTATTCAATTTAATCAAATCGTTGTGTTGATTGAATTAGAACAGAAAGCTCATTTCGTTTTGTTAATCAAACCGTGCGGTGACCTCCCAGCGCCTGGAAGCTCGAAAACCGCCGGTTGCACATCTTGCATTCAAATTCCCATCTGATGCCTGCGGCCTGCGTTTGCGCATGTTTTTATTTGGCATGCATTCAGTGTCGCTTACGCTTGAAAAAGACAACAGGAGGTATGTCGTGTTGTCTTTGCTTGCCATTTCTCTAGCTCTCTTTCAACCACGGGTAAAAATGTAACTCTATCTGGAATAAATATTTGGGTACCGAGTGAAATAGGAGAGTCGTCTATGTGAAGAGGGAATAAGTAGCAGTGTATGTAAGAAACGAATATCTAGAATTATATATATTTATTCTAGTGCTTATTACGAACTTTCGAGTGAGCTTCGCTGCCGTTAACTATGTCCACTAGATAAATTATAAAAAAAAGAAAGAAAGGTATTATGAGAGATTCACTTACACCTTTAATCAATGCAATACATATATAAATCTTAATAAGACAATGAATCTGTTGCTTTTGCTTTTACTTTGCTGCCTATAAGAAAAGGTCAAAGGCGATTAAGTTTGAATAGACACATTATTGTACAGCTAATTAATCGCCTTTACTTCACCAACTTTTAATTTTGACATTATAGAGAAGGCATAAGTAACAGAGATGGATCACTCTTCAATTCAATTTCGCATCGCGCCTTCTCTTTTGATTTTACTTTACTCACTGATCAGTACTATGCTGTTTTTCTGATTCCCTCCGCATGATTTCTTTAATTTGCCTTTCTTCCTATTATCTTTATTACAAAAATGGAATTGAGCAACTGAAAACCAAGGACAATATATAATATGATCTCCAACCAAAAAAAAAAAGGAAGATAATGTGAAAACGGAGCATGTGTAGGAACCTCTAAAAAACAATCAATAGTAAATAACTAAATATACAAAGAGTAAATAATGAACAATACGTGTAGTAGCCTGTATGAACAAAAGTCTAAAAAAAGAGATACATGATTTACATTTATTTATTATGCCAATTAAACAAACAATGATAACAATCTAAACTGCACTCTCCACATGCTCACAGTCCGTGGCAGGCTCTCCATTTAAATCGAGGATGTCATGGACCGGATCCTCGATGGACTTGTGTCGGCGCATGTGACCGCCAAGAGCCTGTCCCGTGGCGAACTCAGCACCAAAAACGGTGCACTCGTGGCTTTGCTTTGCCTTTTTACTTGTACCCAATACAAGGTCGAGTCCCTCAGCTCGTGCTCTTGCTCTCTTGTGACTCGTCCGGTGACCGCCTAGTGCCTGAAACGAAGGAAACTGTCGCCAGCATGTCTTACATTCGTAGATGCCAGGCATTGAGACTCTCTTTTTGTTGTAAACTTTATTTGCCGGTGACCCACATGAGAGAGTAAGTGCGAGGTTTGCCATAGATGATCGGGCAACCATATATTGATCAATCGATCGGTTTAGGTTCGTCACTAGATTCTTTTTTTTCTTTTTTTTTTTAAAGAAAAACAAGGTTCGAGCCCTTATCTGGGTGGCTTTCGTAGAATTATGGAGAGTTTAAATGGGGTGATGGAGGGACACAATGGAAGAAGCTACGCAACTTATATCTAATTGCCACATACAAATTAAGTCAAAGTGTACAAAGTGTACGAACAACAGAGAACATACATTTTCTTACGCGTTTATCTAATTGTTAATTTGTTATTAGTTAATGTACATATCTTTACCTCTCTAGCTAGTAGCCTAGTACATATAGATTTCTTACGCGTATACTCAATTTAATTGTTATAATTCTATACCTCTCTAGAATCTAGATAGAGTGCTAGCGTGGCACTTTGGCAGACAGACATTTAACTTAGAGATGAAGGGTTTCGTTTTCAATTTGACTCTGGTCAACGCAGATGATTTAATTTAGGATTTCTTAGTTTCTTTTCTTTAGAACTTTAGGTCTTTAGCCTCTCGGTGGACGGTGGACCTGAGGAGCTGAGGCTGGGTCGCGCATACACCACCAATTGAGAGGTGACACGTGACATTAACTTCTTGTATAGTATAGTCTAGTCTGTGGGGACCACACGCTAACTTAGTGTTATACTGTATTACTGTTATCCGAAATTGGAATCGGAAGGGACGGGGTTGTTTGATTGTTTCTAGGAAATTATAATTATATATGCTGCTATTCTCAGTTTTTCTAGTCCAAAATTGGTAATTTTGACGGTGTTCCGTGTTCGTTTTGTTGAGAACAAGTTAAGGTTAGCCTTAAACTTGTGATATTTTATGAAGTTAATTGCTTTAAAAAAAAAGGGTAAAAACCATATTTAAGGATAAAAGATTGTTTCAGCAAGCTTCAGCGCTAGAAAACGGGAATTGCTTTTCGCACGCTTCAAATTTGCAAAACACGTTAAAATTTTATGAAATGACAGAAATACTCTATCTGAAGCGTGTCCCAAGCAATTATCCTCTCCCTGGCTCCCTGCAATTCGAACCGTGTAACTTTCACTTGGGCTCAATTTTTTTTTAGCAAGGGCACTTTTTTGGTACAGGTGCTGCACCAATCTTCTGAGGCAGAAGCTTTGAGGCTAATATTGAGGTTAAATCAACCCTTAACGCCTGTTACACTAAGATTAAAACGCCAATTTATAACTCAACAAATTAGCATGACTGGCCCTCGCTGGAGAGAGATCGGGAAAAGAGTGAGGGACCAAAAGAGACTCGATCAAGATTTAAGATACAACTCACAAGAAAGGGAGAATGAGACAGACGGGTTCACAGGGAGGGAAGAGAGAGATGCACTGTGTAAGGATGAGAGTATTTTCGTCATTTACCATTTTTTAGCGTGTTTTGTTAATTTTAGCCTTGCAGAAAGCAGCGCCCAAGTTCATTAAATGGTCAAAGACACGAGGAAGCGCAGTATTAGGTCTACTAGTAAGAAATTTGGTTAATATTAATATACATTTAGTTTTTTTTTTTTTTTTTTTGTTGGTTTCAAGGCTACCAGTATTTGGAACAGACTACAACTTCCTCCAAATATTACTGGGTCACTAGAGAGCATGTTTCTCTTCATTCATAGCACTTCAATTACTGGTACAAGACACAGGAAAATAACAGTGGCAACTGCATTATGGAGTTTGTGGAGAGAGAGGAACAACAGAGTTTTCAGAAATGAAAGAAGAAATTCCCAAGCACTACACGACTGGATTGTGCAGGAGGCTACTCTGTTTATGAAATTTTGTTAATTAAAATGATCAGTTCAATATAGGACTGTTTTTCTTCTTATTCTGCTGTTTTTTTTCCTTTTTTCTTAGTTTTCTTGTACTTAGCTAGATAGCCTCTATCTAGTAATTATCTAAAAAAAAGGCTACCAGTAAATCGATTAGCTGACTGGCTGACTGCGATTTGAATTGAGGCTTTTTAAAATGAATTGATAAGCATCAAAAAGCAACTTAATTTATAATTTCAAATCTAAGGACGCAAATCGGCAAATGAGGAATCAGTAGCAAATCTTGCACAGATATTAATTACATTGAAAATTTTCTAACTCATGATAACAACGGATATTAATCAGTAGCAAATCAGTAGCAAAATCTTGTTCCTTGGTTTGGAATTGAAGAAATAAACTAATCGGATTCGAACTCACGATAACAACGGGTATAATTGATTTAATAAGTAAATTTCCAGGTCCCAATAATTAATAATCCTAATAACATAGACGACGATTGCAAATTGGCATTTGTAGCAAATGTGGTCCTTCAATAATAAAGATCAGGAACATAATCTTTTACAAGGTAATTAAAAGAATTAGATATGAAATGTGAAAAAAAATTATATTGTTGATGAATAATAGTAAATCCCATAGATGGACGGAAAGAAATAGATAAACTGACAGAGTACAAGGCCACAAGCCCACAACTGATGAATAAAACTTTTAAAAATAAAAGTGTAAAGGTACAAATCTGCTCATTATTATTATTATTATTATTATTATTATTATTATTATTATTATTATTATTATTATTATTATTATTACTATTATTATTATTATTATCATCATCATCATTATTATTATTATTAATTATCATTATTATTAGTATGATGATGATGATGGTGATGGTGATTATGAATACTATTATTTAGATAGAAGCCATCAAATTTGTGCAATTTGAAATGACCCTTTATTAGAATCTGCTTTTATTATTATTATGATGATGATGATGATGGTGGTGGTGGTGGTGGTGATTATGAGTACATTATTTAGATAGAAGGCATCAAATTTGTGCAATATGAAATGACCCTTTATTATGTATATTGAGATAAACTTGCATCGATTTTCCAAATCGTTCGATCAAAAAACAATTAGATTTCAAATTAATTACTAAAGTAAATAAATTATGTATAGATTTCCAAAATGTTTGGCACAGAACAAAAAACCACGAGCAATGAACAAGAGTTAGTTTGCACGAATCAAATGTGGAACAAAAATTCACGAACAGTGAACCAGGAGTAGTTCCTAATTCTCAAATTTTCGCGAACTAGGAACAAGCTGGGTGGCGAACAAGCGATTCGCGAACTGCTTGTTCACCCCTTGTTCATGGGTGGTGCCAAACACACCTGATTCCAGAACTAAAACAAGTATTAGAACAGCCTATTGGACATGTTCCCAACTTGTTTGGTTCACTTAGTTTGTGGACTGTTCATGAAAATTCCAAATAAATTTATTTTGTTTTAATTAAGTATGCTATTTGTCATTACTTCAAATAAATTTATTGCCAGTATAATCTTACGACATATATAAAATAGGTCCAGTCCTTTACGATATGATAATATTGAGGGCTGATTTGAAACAACTAACAAAAATGCCCTCAATATGCGGGCAAATAAAAAAATAAAATTTTGATATTATTTTTGTTTCATATAAAATTTTACATGTTAGACAATAAAGATAAAATAAAATCAATAATTTAGTCTTTTCTTTTAAATAAATAGTTAATTTGGTAGTAACTTAATTTTTTCTATAAAAAGTATGACCTTAATATAGACCACTGATCAAATCAAATTACACAAATCAATGGTCCATAATTGATATAAGAATTGTTTAAATCCTTTTATATGACATGTTTACTCCTTTTATATGAATTGTTTACACCTTTCGTATGCGTGTATTTATAAGTAGTAGAGATACATTTTTTTTAAAAAATGACGTTAAAATTTATTTGGACCGTACATAAATATCTACGTATTCTTGTCAAAATTTGACGCGTGAGAGCATAAATTGCTCGTTCTAAATATTTTACTATACACGTGTACCGATAGCACGCTTGTTTTTGATGTTTTCAGCAGTGGTTAAATCAACTTGTGTAAGTACCAGTGGCTAAATAAAGAAAGTATGGAAAATGTTACGCATGGTCTTAGTTAAACAGTGTCCATGGATTCATGAGAAACCAAATGAAGGAGAAAATGAAAAGGCCTAGACGTTTACAATTCGGAGGAAATTCGAGTTGTGAGTTAATAAAAGAAAGCGACATTGTTGCAATGCAAATACGCATAAGCGTGTGCTGGGAATAATATTTTGAAAATGAGACAACTACTTAAGTCCAAAAATGTGATGTTTAAGTTTCCAGTAACCAATCTTTTTTCTTTTCTGATATTAAAGGCTGACACGAGGACATCAAATAATCAAAGACTTTTATCAATTCTTTAAGGGTAAGTTTTGAAACAACAAAAATTGGTGAAATATGAAAAAAAAAAGTGGATGCAAAATTACTCTTAATTTCCACCTAGTGTCCTTTTTGTTATCTTGTTGTTGTTTTAAAAGAAAACGCAAACTATTTACAGTACTATGTACGTTATTGCCTCTATCTTTTCAGTTACCCTTTACTTTTTACAGTACAAAAAACATAAAAAATAGTTTATTCCATATTCTCATTCCGTAAATATATGCTCTCTAACATGGTTTTATCAAAAAAAATTTCAAATAATATGAATAATTATGAGTGCATCGGCACAATTATTAAGTGTGAGTTGATTTGATACTTAAAATGTATTGGCACAGTATTTGAGTACTCTTTTTGGATTCGGCATATGAGTTGTAAAATGAAAAATCAAGGAATACATTTGGATCTAATTAAACCGTATTACAACCATTAGTATTTGTGTTTAAACTAAAATAGATAAATATATATTAATAAGTTCAATATAATAGATAAATGCACAGCAATATAACAAATATTTACACATTAACACAATAAAATATGCGTGTATTCTAAAATACGTGTAAAGTTGTAAACATTGTTTGAGAAGAGGAAAGAGGAGGGAAGTTTAGGGAATTGGGATATAAAAATACTAAATAGTAACGAGGCAGTTTGTTACTACCTAGCCTGGTAACAAGTCTAATGCAAATAAGAATAACAACAAAGCCTCAAAAACAAGTGTAAATCTCTTTATTCATAATTCTTGGTGGCTTTACATCATTCTCTAAAGCTTAATAAATGACAAACCCTAGAGAAAATGACCTAAGAACCGACCCCCCTTCTGTCCTAAAGAGGTCTATTTATACTAGTCTAGAGGAACCTTCCAGTGACGTCAGCCCTGTCAGAGGCCGGTATGCTTGTCTGCTGAGCTGTCCCTCCTGTCTGTACGATCATAACCGTTGTCCCCCCTCGAGGATCTCTCCTGGCTGGGGCGGGATGGAAATGACTACGCTGCCCCTCTTTTCCCCCTTATCCAAGTCATCCGAGGTGGGCTGATACATTGAATCTTCATTCTGGGCCTTTTGGGCCTTGTCACGTCTCTCCGCCTATTGGGCTTATTGGGCAGGTTAGTATTGAGCCCAATGAGTGGGTATTTTAGGGCCCCATCACCTGCCCCCAAGCTTTTAGTGAGCGAAGCGAGGTGAAAGCTTTTAGTGTAGTTAAGATCTGGGCCCACCACGAGGGTGGTTTGGGATCCTATCACCTGCCCCAAGCTTTTAGCAAGCGAAGCGAGGTGAAAGCTTTTAATAGAGTCGGGGTCATGTTGTGAGCGGGTTGAAAAGGCCGACATAACTTCGTAGGCAGTTCGAAATTCCCAATGTCGTCTCTTAGTGAATCGAGTCAGCGACTTGACCTCCTTCGAACAGGTGTCTTCATAGTGGGTGACACGTGGACGATGTTCTATGGGTCTTGGGACCAAGCGATGCCTTCGAAGAGACGTTTGGTCGAGTCTTTTTGGCGGAAAAAACGAACCGACGCCCTGTAGATCTTCTGATGATTGTGTTGCCTCGGGTTTCCCCCCTTCTTTTTCATATATACTCTTCAGTCGTCGTTTTCCCATCATTTTCTTGCTCTCGAGGTTTTCTGCTCTCTCTTTCCCACAGATAGTTCATTCTCACTCTCTTCTCTTGCAAGCATTTAGTGTTCGTCATTCTTCCTTCAGATCTCTACTTTCGGTGAGCATCTCCTTCCTGAATATCTCCTTCTTGTTTTCTTCTTCTTTTTTGTTTCTTTCCCTTCCTTCTTTATTTGTCCTGACTTTCTCTTTATGGACGAAAACTCGACAGCCATGGCGTCTTCATCTGCTCCTACTCGCAACGAGGGTCGTGAGACTCCTCAAAGTCCCCTCCGACCAATCGCCAACCCTTTTTCAGACGGGGCCTCTGCTGAATCCCCCGCTGGCTTCGCTGCACCTGGAGCATCCATCCCGCCGGTGGTTCCACCCCGTGGCACCGAGCCACCCTCAAAGGCGGAGCCAAGCAAGAAGCAGCGTAAGATATTAGCTAGCAAGAACAAGGCTAAGGAGAAGGCGGCAGAGCCAGCTAAGAGGCCTGCTAAGGAAAAGACTCCTCCCCTGCAAAAAGTCAGAGAGATTCGCAGCAGAGGTTGGGGGGATGGGTGCGCTATGAGCGATTTTCGCGAGAATATGGTCTCGCCTTCTGGCATCAAGTTTGTTGTTGCAAAGAAAGAAGATAACCCCACTGCGACCGAGCGAGGGGTATGTCTGTTTGGTCGAACAGTGCGCTGCGGCTTACTCGCTCCCTTCAGCGAGTTCCAGGTGTCTTTCCTTAAGTTCGCTAGGATCCCACCGGGTCAATTGCATCCTTGTGCCTGGTGTTGTATAAATACCTTTGATCTCCTCATGCGCCCGGATCAGCTAAAGGCGCTGGATTTGCCTGTCCGCCCCGCCAGCTTGGAATTGTTGGGTCACTACTTCGATTTCTTTGGGACCTCGGACTTTTGCAATTTAAGGATGAAGACGCCAAATATCTTCCATCGCCCTGGGAAGATCTCTGATTGGCAGAGGCAGTTTGTTTTTGCCTCTAAAGAGTTATGTACTAATCTTGACATCCCCACGGAATGGAATCAAGATCTCGCCGGCAAGTGGGCTCAACTCCTCCAACTCCCCCGCCCTAGCGACCAAGCTGACAAGGACTTTGTGAAAACATTGGACGCCAAGCTCTTTGCCAAGGGGCCTATAACCATAGCCTTTAATGGGCGATCTCTGGAAGCCTACCCTCTCATGTTCAAGAAGGTTGAAAAAATCGACGAGGAAGAGGAAGAGGGCGATACTGAGGAAGTCAGCTCTTCTCGCCGTAAACCAAAAAGAGCTCCTGTTTTGAAGGGGCGGTCTGCAGCAGGTGAGACTACTTCGGAATTTTTTGCACCCAGGCCTTTCGCCCCTGGTATGGGGAAGCCCCCTGCTTCTGTTGTATTTAATGTTCTCTCCTCCTCTGGATTGTTAGGTGGTGTTGGTGATGGGTCGAGCTCGGACTCGGATGAACCTGCGTTTACCTCAAGGCGACAGGCGAAAGTCGCGTCACGAAAGCGGGCTCGCTCTCCTGAGTCCGAGGAGGAATTCGTGAACGTTGAGGACGATCCCGCCCGCGATGGCGAAAGGGATAGGCTCCGCTTGGCCAGGATTGCCACAAGGGTGAGCGAACAAATCCCTCCTAATCAGTTGCCGCCCAGTGGCTGTCCTCCTCTGCCCAAGCCTCACCCCGCTCGGTTGGGGTCCTCTCTTGACTTCACTTCTCTCGGGGCCACATCATCCAACGATTGGCGGTCGACCAGAATCAGTGAAGTGAAAGGGCATAAAGATACTTTCACGGCCTATGTCCCAGGCTACAATGCTGTCATGGCGGGATCGGCTGATCGACTCGACCATCAGCGATATGCCGCCGGGATAAACAAGATATCTGTCCCACGGGCTGTTGCATTCGAGTGCGCCGGACTGGATGTGGAGAACAGCCTCACTCTCATAAGCGAGCACGCCCTGCGGGTTGGTAATTTGGCTTCTTACACTTTGGCTCAGTACCTCGACCTTCGCCATAAGGCTGACCAGATGACCATGGTTGCTGCTGCTCAGAACACACATTTGCGGGAGGAGCTTGGTAAAAACAAAGCCCCCCTACTCACTGCGGAGAGTGCCCCCAATGCAGTCGTCGAAGAATTCCTGTCGAGGCTTGATCCCGATCGTCTTCCTTCTCCTCTTCGAGAGAAGTATGATAGTTTTGTTGAAGCTATCGCCTCCCTTTCCTCTCGTTGCGAACTGGCCGGCGAGGAGGTTCTTAAGGCTAAGGGGGATGTAATGATCCAGGAAAGTGCTTCCCAAGCCTTCCAGCGGTATTTCATTAATACCCGTGATAAAATAGTTCTTTTGGAGGATGAGGTCGACAAGAGCAAGAGGGCTCTTGATTCTGCTCGATCAGAGCTTTTCTCAACCAAGTCCGCTTATGAGAGGGTGCGGGATGACTTGGGTGGACTAACTCTTGAAAAGACCAAGTTGTTAGCTCAAGTGGGCGAACTGAATCTCAAGGTGGAGAATTTGTCATCTGAAGCGGTTAAACGAGCTGACCAGCTTGCGCTACTTCAGAAAGACTTGGAAACCCAAACGAATCAGGCTGAGGCCGCTCGAAGGGATCGAGATGACTGCCTTTCTACTATCGAGGCCGAAAAACGGCGGGTGTCAGAGTTAGAAGCGGCGTTGGCTCAAGAAAGGACCAAGAATTCTCAACTCGCGAATCAAGTGAACATCTTAATGGAGAATTCTCCCGGTATTGAGGGACCTCGCCCCGTTTCTCATTCAGAAGCCGCTCGAATTGGCAATGAGGCCATTGTGAATTTCTTGAATTCCGAGGGCTGTGTCCCTACTATTGCCTATCGTTTGGCAGGCCGCCTCCGCTCTACTCTAAAGGATCAGGCCACTTTTTTGAGGCACTTTTTTCCTTTTACATTGGCCAATGTCGGGCTGGAAGGCAAGACGCCCCTTGAGTTGAAACCCAGGGATTGGAGCGGATACCGTTGGGACCCTCACACGAGTACCATGTATGATCCGGCAGGCAACGTCTTCGACGGAATGCCCAGGCTCTTCAAGAGGCGCAATCCGCCCAAGTTCGCCTTCCCGCCGGATCAATGGCCTGATGAAATTGACCAACCCGAGTTGATAGAAGAGGAGGAAGAAGAGGAAGAAGAAGATGAAGAAGAATAGTTGTTGTTTGTTTTTCTTGATTGTCGCCATATACTTGTCCGCTGTGTTGTTGGCGTTTTTACTGAACTATTTATCTTTTGCAATTTCTTTTGATGTACTTGTATGGTCGGGGTGTTGTGCCAATTAATGTGACAATTAAGATGCTTCTTTACTTGTGTGAGTTAGCAATGTTCTTTAGCCAACTGACTACACAATTGTTTGATTTTTTGGTTGAGCGTCGCTCGACCTCTTTATTTCTGTCCGCGTGCTTGCCGTTAGTATTTTAATACTTCTACTTCGCCATAAGTTTTGTGTAATGCAGTAATATCACGCAATCCCGATCAAGCGTCGCTTGGTCGCTTTATTAGTGAATTCACGATGCGCGACAGAATCCTCTGTATTTAGTTAAAGCCTACTCGATTCGGCTTGAATGAAAATTTGATTTGACTTCAATTATTTCGCCTCTAGCGGATTTGCCACTGAGTCGGTTACTTCAGCTGTTTGGCCAAAGCCTTAAGTTTATCAGCGACGTTAGACTTTATTAGTCGATATTACTTCCAAGAGAATCTCCACAACATATTTCATTCCTTAATAACTTTTCTGATACATTTACTTTCTGAGCATCAACATTGATTGTCTTTACCAGCTCTAATAAATAATCTCTAGTCACTATTCCCTTGTACATATATTTTTTTTTACAAAAAATAGATTAAAGGTACTACGTCTGACTTAATGATTATTGAAGTTCGAGTAGAGCCGCCCTTTGAGGATCGAGGCGGAGTGATCTTGAAGTCGTCCTGTTATTGGGGTCGGCTGATCTTGAAGCCGCCCTGTTTCTATACCGGTGACTGGAAACAGCCACCGTTTGTTAGAGAAATACCCAGATTATGCAAGCGAGATCACCTTGGTGGGGATCTCGTCATGACATTGAATGACTTCTCTGGGGTGGGAGCTGCTAGGATTCCTGGTAAAAGGATTTGACATCGGCAACTCCCGTCTCTTTCCCGCCCACCGAGCCGTGTTGATTTGCTCGGACTATACACCTTCCTGGCGCGGTGGGTACGGGCTTCGAATGACCTCGGCGCTTGACAGAAGAACTTCCTGCTGAGCACTCACTACGACCCGACGCGTTTTTATGCCGCTCCCTATGTCACCGATTTCCTCTATTGCCTCGGCAACATTGGGAGACGAGCCGAGCCGGATCGAGTAGCCGTGGTGCCAGCTGTTATGCACCGGATCATTCGGGGGTAACAATCGTCGAGGTTAGCTGAGTTCTGGATCTCAGCTAACCTACGAGATTGTCTTCCCCCAATCAGCTATCCTACGAGATTGTCCGTATCTTGTTTTTTCCTCCCTAACCTTTTTCTCTTCTTTTTTCTCATTATTCCCTCTTTTTCTTGCTATCTTCGGAGCTTTTAGGTGGTTCTTATATTCAGGGAAGATGAAAGAATATTGTCGAGGGGATGCCTTTCTGGCGTGGGGTTGAGGGGGTATTTATAGGTGTGGGGCGCCACCTAATTCCAGCATTCATTTATTTTTAGCATTTATGCCAAATCTCTTCGTACCCTGAATATCCGGATTTTCCGGGATTCATGTTGGAAAAACCCCCTGTCAGTAAATAGCATTTATTTTTCGTGTTGCCTACGGCTTTTGGTTGTCAGAAGGTTCGGCAGCCTTTTGACTGACTGGGAGAAGACTTGATTCTTCTATCCTTATCCAGTTTGTCGCGTAGGCGCCAATTTTGTGGAGAAAATAATGATTGTCGCTTAGTGATCCCGCCGCTCTTTCGTCCCTTAACAGAGGCGAGGTTGAATCTGGTGGCTGGCGGGTTCACCTGACGTCTGTTGTGCTTTATGGCCCTTACCGCATCAGCGAGGATGCCGATGATATCGCTCAAATGCAAGGGGATCTTGCTCGAAAGGCGAGGTGAGGGGCGATATTTTCTTTACCACGACGCGCAGGTTCAATGGCCACAGTGTGGCTCATGAACCTTTTCACATCATGCATTAAATGCCTTCTGAAAAGGTGTCTTGGGCTCTGCTCCCATCACTTCATTTCAGTCATGATGAAGGAGTGCCTTGGGTTCCGTGCCTGGCTTACAATTTTGAGGTGACGCTTCGAGTTCCGTACCCACCGCCTCATCATGAAGGGGCGCTTCGGCTTCCGCATCTGTCCTCTGATCACACCTTCTGGTGTCTATAAATAGGTCTTGAATTATATGCTCTCCCTTCACTTCCTTCTTGTGGACCCTTATTTTCTTCTCAATCACTATAATGGCCTTCACTCCACACTACCCCCTTCCCTTATCTGGAAGTTCTGGGGCTGAAAGTCACTCGTATCGCGGGATCATGCTTTATCATCCCGACCCCATTACGGCTGTCGATGTCGAAGCCGCTCTATTGATTGTGAGGTCCAGCTTTCGCTGGGAAGTGAAGAAGGTGTGCGCCAGGAGGTTTCAGGTTTGGGGGCCTCCTGAGTAGGAAGTTCGGGCTCTGGAGCTCGCGCATGTCAAGGCGGGGCCATATATTTTCATGGCCTCCACAGTTAGTAGCCACAAAACTCTTCTCCAATCCCGCCGGTTATGGAATTACTCTCCTTTTTTTTTTTAATGGTTATCTTAAGTTAACGAGGGCGTTTTGGAGTATTATGCACTTTTGACTCTCTCTTTTGATGTTCTTGCGACGAGCACGACGCGCTCCTATATGCGAAATTGCAACGAGTCGAAATCAAGCTATATTCTGGGCGAACTTTTAGCGCTACGCGCTGACGAGTGCAGAATTCAAGATTAATTGACGTAAAAAATTGTTGATTTTATTCAAAGAACTCTTATAAATACATTTTAATCTTTCCTCTAGCCTACAAGGCGAGATGAATCCTGCGGAGTCGATTGAGCGACATGGGTTTAGAAACAATCCCCAGAAAGGGGTGATTTTACGCCCCCCTCAATCTTGATTAAAATTCTTCCGTCTTGTTCTCGCAGTTCGGGTGATGAGGAGTCAATACCCTTTCCTCTGCAAGAATGTGGGGCTGTGTCAGATGAGCGATGCTCTCCGTCGGACACATGTCATTGTGTATTTGTGGCTCCTGTAGGGGATCGCCCATGGATGCACCATTCAGTCATCTCTCGGCATCAATGGTGTTACTCCGATTAGATTGTTGAATCGGAAGGAGCTTATCCCGATATGCGAGATCATCGTTGGGGCTCACTCTTGATTATTTTATACTTACTATGACGCCCTTGATGTTGCGTAACCGAATACGCCGAACGTCTGTTAGATACTGTTGGAGTTATGTCCTAGAAGTCAATATTTAATGACTTATTTTCTTAGTTTATGTTAATGATGATATTTGATCATTTGTTCCTAGAGTTTATTATTGACAGATCATTCAGGTTGAGGATCTGAATTGTAGATCTCTGTGGATCATTCATTAGAATGACAATAGTAAATCTAAATCGTCCATAATCTTGATAATTAACAAGGAACATTAATTATCATAAAAGATTAGTATGCAAGTTAAGTGATGATTAAGTTCTACAAATCATAAGTAAGGAGTTACGAACTTAATTGCATATGTGTATGTTATTGGAACATAGTACAGGACTTGACCCAATGAAATAAACATATGGATTGTGTTATGTGTCATTGTTTATTTCATATGAGTTTGATTCTAAGTTTGAGATGTTCACCTTTTCCACATGAGGATAGGTTCAATAAATATCGTCTAACGTTGATTCCTGATAAAGGCTGCTATAAGGACTTTATTTATGTTCTCTTGAATTGTGCGGGGAAAAGTTGTTCATCAAGAAAACCGTATGTCCCTCATTAGTATACCTAGTGAGTGATGATATCTGTTTGGGCCCCTTGATGGAGTTGGATCGTATGCATGCAAACTAGACGATCAACTCTAGATCAAGAAATGTATAATCTGCAAGAATGACACATTCCTATCTTGGATTATACAAAGATATCGTGTGACATAAGAATCAAACAAAGAAATACTTTTATTTCTTATGCAGGATTGAGATATTGTAACGGTACATTATTTATACGAATTGGGAGTCATAACGTGTTGCTAGATACCGCTTATGATTATTGGAAATAAATAACGATTTATTTCCATGGCCAACATAGTATAAATCCTCAAATAGGGTCGCACAAATAGGATTCTAACCACTTGGTGCATTTATTGTTTATTCACAATAATGTGTATTGTGAAATGTGATAAGTTAATTAATTAATTATATACCGTTATGAACCGTTATAATTAATTAAATTAAAAGGATCATATGGAAACAATATAATGCATTAGCTAATCATAGATTAATTATTAATGAGTTAATAATTAATTATGTTCAACTTATTTTAATTAGTTTGAGCTAATTGGGCTTCTATTTAATTGGTTAATTAAAGGCCCGATTTAAGGAAGAATGAAGAGACAATTAAAGGAGATTCATTAATTGGTGAATTAATGAATAAAGGCCTTTTATTAAGATGGCCCAAGAGAGCCCATTAGGTGGCCTCTTAGGGTGGATGGCATACTTGTAAATAGTATGAAAATTGGATGAGAGTGGTTGGCTATATAAAGGGGTCTCTTTGGGAGAAAACCCTAGCCGTCATCTCTCTTCCTCTCCCCTCCCTTGCGCCTCCACCTAGAAGAGAGATTTTTCTCTCTTCTCCATGGCTCTTCCCTTCCTCTCTTAGCTCATGTGTTGAGCATCCCACCTCTCTTCCTCTCCATTAAATAGTTAATTAAGAGAAGCAAGGTGATTAGCAAGAGGTTCAAGAGAACTAGCATTCTCTTTGAGCTTGGTGGTGGGTCCTTGGTGGGATAGAGGCGGCCATAGATGGTGGAGATGGTGGAGCACGCACCCCATCGACTCCCATGCCATGGATTCGAGCCTCATGAATACAATTTCATGAGAGGTACAATTTCTCCTACTTTCTCTCTTGATTTGATGTGTGAATGCTTTAGCACTAGATCCTTGTCTTGCTTGATGTTTAATGGAGATTAATTAGTTGTAATTGATCTAAAAATTAAAATATGAGCATTTCCTAACAGTGGTATCAGAGCTATGGTCGTGCTTAAGGTTTTTCACACTTAATTAAGTGAGAATTCGTAATTAATTAAGTTAATTAGTGATGTGCATGCTTGCTGGCCCTGGAAAGGCTGTTTTCTGTCTTGTTGCTTGTTTTTCGTGGTGTAAAGCTCTCTGAAATTTTTTCCTTCTTATTGGAGGTTGTAGCCCTTTGAGTTGTGGTTGTTTTCCCACTGGAATCATTGAAATTCGATGTAAAATGTATTTTTAGTGATTTAAACGGTAACGGTGCGCAGATCTGTTATTCTGCTGCACAGTTCTGTTGTTGTGGTTGGTAACAAATAAGTTTGTATACAAAGTACCTGTAACTTTTAGATAGGATTATTCTAAACTTGATGCTCTTTCTGGATATGTAAATTTTGTTGCATATTTCGGATATTATGTGGGCGTTCAAGGATGAAAAGTGATGAAGTTATCAGATCTGTTTTTTCAAACAAACTGATTGTTTTGAAAAACTGTACTTATTGAGAAACTTTTATGGAAAAGTGTTGAAATGGAAATGTTCTCCTTTAAGTCTGGAATCTGTGAAAATTAATTTCATAGATTTTCATTGAGATTTGATACCTCAACCGAGTGAAACCTTTTTGATCGACGGTCTGTTCCAGAACAGGATACCTTGCTTAAATGCTTGTTATCTCGTTGATCTTGAATATAACTTGTGGATTTTCTTTTCATGGAATGATAGCCTATTGTATGTAGTATTTTTCTATGTAAATTGTTTGCTGGAAAAATATCAAGGGGATGATCATACAGATCAAAAGGTTGAGACCCATAACAGAATTTTCTCTAACGGTGCTTCGCGCACAATCTGAGGATTTGTCTTTTTTGGTTCTCCCTGATGATAATTGATCTCTTCTTGAGATTTCTACAGGTAATCACAATCTTTGTAAGGAGTTCTCTGGATTTATTTCAGATTTTTTGGAGACCGAATTATTTTGAATTGTTTCGGGTCTCGAATTTCGTATTTTAATTAGTTAAAATAGTTTCTAATTAATCAATTTATTGAAATGTTAATTAGAAAACTCCTTAAATACCCTCCTTTCTGTTTTGATAGTTGGATTTAATTTAAAAGGGCTTAAACAATTAGTTGTTAAGGTTAAGCCTTCTTTGCATTCGAAAAACTTGAGCAACAAGTATGCACAAAGATTCTAATTAATGAAATTAATTAAGAACAAGTGAATCATGTATATTGTATATGTGCTAACTTTGTTTTGTAGGAGGATGTGGGTTTGATATGGCTCAAGATGTCAATGCCTTGTGTGTTGTAAAATATTGTGAATGCATGTGATTGCTTGTAAAGTGGCCTAAGGTGCCTTGATAATTAATTGGTTAATTTTTGATGTAACTTGTGAGGCTTGCATGCCCCTAAGGCCTAAGGGGATTTTAGAAATTTTATCACATGTATTTATTTCCCTTAATTATTAGATAGGATCTTAGTAATTAGTGGGAGGGCTTGATTAGATTAGTCTCGTTACATGGAGATACGACGAAGATTAATGCAAGCGGGAGCCATACAAACCCACGGCAATGCTTGAGATGCTTATGTTATGTGATTGTTTGTGAATGCCTTGAATTGTCATAGGTAGGTATGGGTGTATGCTTACACGACCACCAAACAAGAGTCACTTATTTTGTCCCAAACTAAATTGATTAAGTCGACCGCCTTCCTTCTCTCTATCCCCTTCACGTCAATAGCCAATCATGGCGCGGTCCGCCATAGCGGACGTCATGGTTGTCAACCTTGATAGTCGGGGTACAAATGAAAAGATTTGTTAGGAGCAAATAGAGAGAGGTTGCTTATCGATGGACCCAACAAGTTTTCTTGGACATCGGGGCGAAGTTTGTAAATATACTTAGATATTCACAAACCAAGAGTCATATGGTTGATATGATTGGTTGGAGAACCTACCTTGTCTAATTAAGTAGGGTGTCGTGCCATAGCAGGCTCTACTTGACGAAAATGAGGATCTTGGAATCCATTACATTTAGGGACATTAATTAAATGTAGTGGGAGTTTTGTTTATCATTCCATAAACAAAACATTGCATAAACTAAATGACCTTAAATTGAAATTGTTATAGATATTAAATATGTTAATTTCGTTGCGATCAATCTTTGGAAAACGACAAGCTCGTTTCTAAGGTATTTACTTGGAGAAGAAATACCGATTTCTAAGATATGTTCTTGGAAATGAGAAACTTGAGCAAGTTTAATCCCAAAAACGTTCCTCAACTTCCCGAACATAGCTTCGCAATGATTGATTAGTTTTGACGAAAATTATTCAATAAAGCGAATGCTCATATCCTTTTAGAAGTTCTGGACCTTTGAATTGGAGAATTCATAAGGACTATACTAAGACTTCTATACTCTCATCCACTTACTCAAGAAGACGGTCTTAGAGAAAGTAAAAGATAGACTCAATCATTAATGATCGAGTAATGGAATGTGAGTTAACCAAGAGACTCTTCTTATAAGAAGATAAATGTTTCATTAGCTTGTGAACCGAAAGGTTTGAGTAGCTGATTGACAACTAGAGATATTAAGATCTCCAATATCAAGGATTGTTGATATTGTCATACAATCTCTTTCTATGGATAAAGGATATATTGTTCGCACACTTGTTAGTGCTAAAAGTAATTGGTTAAGTATTAAAGGAATACTTTACCAAGATATGAGTTGAAACTTTGAGACCCTCACTAGTGACCGTGTGTCACATGAGATGTTTCATTTACCAATTATGGGAGACATTTGAAAAGATGTCCAAAATACCATGATGTTCTAAACCTTAAGATATTTGTCGTTCAAATTATCTCACTATCTCTAATTCACACTAGTAATTAGGTGCTAGTTCATGTGCTCGCATTTAACGAAATGTGTAGGCAATGATGAATAAGAGAAAGTTCGAGATAAGTAAAATAAACTCCGTTTTGGAAATGGCTTATACGTCTAAGCCGCTACCATTGAATACGTAGAGTTATCTTTACTAAATAAAGAGTTTGTTTAGGAATTTGAGGTTGTATACCTTATTCCAAACATCTCATAAAACCTTATCTCCATTTCATATTTGATGATGGATGATCATGTTTTGTAATAGAGAAATGTTGTTCTCTTATTGTTATAAATTTGTGTATAAGATTTCATGCATCTTAATTGAATTTGCTTGAAATAGATAAACAAATTTTGAATGACAAATATGTAAGACTTCACATAAAGTATTTGACTTTTATGTAAAATAGTCGCTTAGTCGAATATAAACAAGAATCGCATTATGAGAGTCTACGTAACGTGGAGCTCGTAAATCAATTCGATTGCAAATCAATTGAAATTCATGCGAATCGTGTTTGTTGAAAGACAAAAGCGCCTTTGAACTACGAAGGTTTAAAGGACAAGTAACTTTATTAAGACTTATACATATTGATGTATATAGATTTATAGGTACTTGTGCAATTGAAAGGTTGTTGACACTTTACCACTTGACCAACGATCATTGTAGATATTAACGTATCTATTTGATATGGTATAAGTATGAATCTTTTGACAAGGTCAAAAGAATTTCAAGAGTAAAGTTGAAAAACTATTCAATAAAAGCAAAAGTCTTAAAATAGATCATGGTAAATAGTTAAGTCATGTAGTTTGATATATTACCTAAAGAGTATGAAAGACGTTTCACTACTCGCTCCATGAGGAACATTGAAAAATGTATCCAAGGATGAAGGTATCGAACATTGTTTAACATAGTTCGATCGGTAATAAATCAAATTGACTTGTTCGACTCATGTAAGGGTTTTGTGTTTGAGGACAATATTGTTTACACTGAATAAAAATTCCATCGAAGTCTATTGAGAAAGATATCTTACGAGATTTGATCTCTAGGTATATTGTTTCTCAAGATTTGGTGTTGAGAAGCTTATTTGAAGGTTCGATTGATTGATAAGCTTGGACCCAAATAAGACGCTTATTATTTTGTAGGATATCTTGAATTAGCCAAAAGGTACTACTTCTATGAACATGATAAGAACAAGGTAGTTGTTGCTCATCATAACGTAATCTTAAAGAATGATATTCTCAAGAAGAAGTAGTGGGAGTAAAGTGAGCATTAAAGGAGTTTATGCGTCACTACAAGAAGTACCTTTATAGGGAACTTGTCACTCCATACATGGTGCTTAGTGGAAGTTGAGCGGAACTTAACTCACAAGCAGTTGTGAAAGGAAGAAGTTTATAAGCACGCTCGCTTCTAAAGAGTACTCAAACATCTCATTACTGGATGATGTTAGAGAAACTCGTGCAGTACATTAGGATCAAGAACTTATTCTACAAGTTGTTGTAGAAGTAGTTCATAGACCTCAAGCACCAATCCTACAAAGATCAACGAGAGTGAATTGCCTAAACTAAAAAGTACATAGGTTTCACAACATCCTCGTACTTGACATATGAGGATCCGTTGATAAATAAAGAAGCGATGGAAAGACCCGATTCCACAAGTATGGTTTGAATCTATATGATCTTTAAGTACAATCCATATATATAACAACAAGGTATAGACCTTGATTGATGTTCAAGAAGGAGCGATCCATCTAGAACATTTAGATCTTTAAAAGGAAAGATAGATATGGATAACAAGTCGACTTTGTACAAAGCACAATTTCATGATTGATGCTATGTCTAAGTCGATAACCAGTCGACTATGTACAAAGCACAATTTCATGATTGATGCTATGTCTAAGTCGATAACCAGTCGACTATGTACAAAGCACAATTTCATGATTGATGCTATGTCTAAGTCGATAACGAGTTGACCATGTACAAAGCACGGCTTCTCGCTTGTAGCTGTGTATAAGTCAATAAAGATCATTCTAGCAATAGTTATATTTCGTATATATAGATATATGAAAAGATACATCAAAACCGCCTTCTTCGATTGAATGAAGGAAGCTGTTGTGAATTTGACATAAACTGAGGATTTGTTGTATTGCTAGAAATGTATATGTGCTTCAAGGATCAATTGATGAATTGAAGCAAGAATTGTGGAAATTGGAATAAACATTTTGACAAAGAAGTCAAGGAGTTGCACTTCGTCAAAAGTATCTTGTATAGACAAGATATTCAGTGGGAGCATTATTATGTTACATGTATTGTACAAGATACAAGACATTAATTGGGAATAACATTAAGAAAATGAATATTGTCAAGATCTCATTGGAGAATGTTTTCTCAATTGAGAACTTGGGTAAGTCACCTAAATCCAAGGAAACAAAATCTATGGAGATAGATTATGATGGATGTCAGGTTTGAGCAAAATGTGCATATAATGACAAGGTGTTATAGTTACACGAAAAGATTGACTCCTAGAAAGGATGTCTAACCATGTTGTATGGCATACACTTGAGTTCTACTCGGTGTGTTGCAACTCAATTCGAGAAGAGTGCACGATACAATTCGAGCATCCTTCTGTCATGAGTTTCATTACGTACGCCATACTTATGCACATGCCCCTATGTATTGTACCCAAGGAGTATGACAAGCAGTTGTCAACTGGATACAAAGAAAAATACATTTGGACAATAATCAAGAATATCCTCGAGTATCTTATGAGAAAGGGTGATATGTTTTTCATCTGACAAGATGAAAGAAATCTCATATAAATTGATATATTGATGCTAGTTTTCGAAAGATTGATATAAATACAATTGAGCTACATATTTTGTTTAAATGTGGTGTTGTAAGTTTAGAAGGTGTTCTAAATGGGATATTACAACCGTTTCCGTCACCAAAACAAAATATATAGCAACTTGTGAAGCAATGAAAGAATGTAGTAAGGATCGTGAAGTTCTCAGTCAAGCTAATATGGTTCTATGCATCTCGAACCATAGCTCAAACTTGAAGAACCCAATATTAAATTGGTGATCCAACTAAGATCTATGACGATGTCACTTGATCTCACATGATGATGATCAAGAACACATATATAGGAGTATATATGTATATAGGGTCAAATAAAATTTGATAGGTTCGCGGACACAGCGAACACTCTAACTTAACCTCTACCTTAAGCGGTATACGAGATGCAATTGTGCATCCATGCGTGATGGACGTATGAGTAACTTGCTTTAAGTGTATTACATCTTTTGAGGTTCGAGACATGTATATATATAGATATATGACATTGTTCTAAATTCTTCACTGGCTAGAAGTCACTATAGATTGACTCTAGGCCAAGTGGGAGATTGTTGGAGTTATGTCCTAGAAGTCAATATTTAATGACTTATTTTCTTAGTTTATGTTAATGATGATATTTGATCATTTGTTCCTAGAGTTTATTATTGACAGATCATTCAGGTTGAGGATCTGAATTGTAGATCTCTGTGGATCATTCATTAGAATGACAATAGTAAATCTAAATCGTCCATAATCTTGATAATTAACAAGGAACATTAATTATCATAAAAGATTAGTATGCAAGTTAAGTGATGATTAAGTTCTACAAATCATAAGTAAGGAGTTACGAACTTAATTGCATATGTGTATGTTATTGGAACATAGTACAGGACTTGACCCAATGAAATAAACATATGGATTGTGTTATGTGTCATTGTTTATTTCATATGAGTTTGATTCTAAGTTTGAGATGTTCACCTTTTCCACATGAGGATAGGTTCAATAAATATCGTCTAACGTTGATTCCTGATAAAGGCTGCTATAAGGACTTTATTTATGTTCTCTTGAATTGTGCGGGGAAAAGTTGTTCATCAAGAAAACCGTATGTCCCTCATTAGTATACCTAGTGAGTGATGATATCTGTTTGGGCCCCTTGATGGAGTTGGATCGTATGCATGCAAACTAGACGATCAACTCTAGATCAAGAAATGTATAATCTGCAAGAATGACACATTCCTATCTTGGATTATACAAAGATATCGTGTGACATAAGAATCAAACAAAGAAATACTTTTATTTCTTATGCAGGATTGAGATATTGTAACGGTACATTATTTATACGAATTGGGAGTCATAACGTGTTGCTAGATACCGCTTATGATTATTGGAAATAAATAACGATTTATTTCCATGGCCAACATAGTATAAATCCTCAAATAGGGTCGCACAAATAGGATTCTAACCACTTGGTGCATTTATTGTTTATTCACAATAATGTGTATTGTGAAATGTGATAAGTTAATTAATTAATTATATACCGTTATGAACCGTTATAATTAATTAAATTAAAAGGATCATATGGAAACAATATAATGCATTAGCTAATCATAGATTAATTATTAATGAGTTAATAATTAATTATGTTCAACTTATTTTAATTAGTTTGAGCTAATTGGGCTTCTATTTAATTGGTTAATTAAAGGCCCGATTTAAGGAAGAATGAAGAGACAATTAAAGGAGATTCATTAATTGGTGAATTAATGAATAAAGGCCTTTTATTAAGATGGCCCAAGAGAGCCCATTAGGTGGCCTCTTAGGGTGGATGGCATACTTGTAAATAGTATGAAAATTGGATGAGAGTGGTTGGCTATATAAAGGGGTCTCTTTGGGAGAAAACCCTAGCCGTCATCTCTCTTCCTCTCCCCTCCCTTGCGCCTCCACCTAGAAGAGAGATTTTTCTCTCTTCTCCATGGCTCTTCCCTTCCTCTCTTAGCTCATGTGTTGAGCATCCCACCTCTCTTCCTCTCCATTAAATAGTTAATTAAGAGAAGCAAGGTGATTAGCAAGAGGTTCAAGAGAACTAGCATTCTCTTTGAGCTTGGTGGTGGGTCCTTGGTGGGCTAGAGGCGGCCATAGATGGTGGAGATGGTGGAGCACGCACCCCATCGACTCTCATGCCATGGATTCGAGCCTCATGAATACAATTTCATGAGAGGTACAATTTCTCCTACTTTCTCTCTTGATTTGATGTGTGAATGCTTTAGCACTAGATCCTTGTCTTGCTTGATGTTTAATGGAGATTAATTAGTTGTAATTGATCTAAAAATTAAAATATGAGCATTTCCTAACAGATACAACATTGGATATTAGCCAGATCCCTAGCTAAGGACCAGACCAATCCGTTCTACTAATCAGTCCGACAGTCAAGAGCTGGATCAATGACGTCATAGAGGAGCTTTTGACTTGCCTATGGCAGGTCTGTTTTCCTTGGGATAAATTAGATTTTTCTGTTAGTTAATTTACCATTCAGCTATTCTACGAGATTACCCATTATTTTAATAATGTATCGTAGGCACCATAGTGTGCCTGTAACGATGGTTTTTTCTTCTTTCTTTGTCTCATTTTGTAGCAATCGTTTGGATAAACTTGAAGTGAGCTATTATTTATATTCTTCATATTTTGAAACTTGACGTTACTCATGCACAAGCTGTATAACATCATGCAGCTTGGGAGGATGTCATGCCTTTCTTGCAGGGTGTCACACACACGTCTCCTTGCCCCATTACGCACACATCATTTTCATTCATTCATCATTTTTTTTTTGTAGCGAAGGAGAAGTGGGGACATAGTTGAAGCGGACTTGGTTAATGATTACTTATGCTTGTCCATTAAGACTGGTGTCGGGATTATTGAACCCGACCATTCCCTTGGTTTAGGTACTAAAATATTAGATCCGACCATTCCCTTGGTGTAGGTACTAAAATATTGGATCCGACCATTCCCTTGGTGTAGGTACTAGGATTTATGGATCGTAATTTCCCTTGGTGTAGGTACTAAAATATTGGATCCGACCATTCCCTTGGTGTAGGTACTAGGATTTATGGATCGTAATTTCCCTTGGTGTAGGTACTAAAATATTGGATCCGACCATTCCCTTGGTGTAGGTACTAGGATTTATGGATCGTAATTTCCCTTGGTGTAGGTACTAAAATATTGGATCCGACCATTCCCTTGGTGTAGGTACTAGGATTTATGGATCGTAAATTTCCATGCACTTGGATCGTTCCCTTTAGTAGGTACTGAATCGGCTGCCTGGGCCTGTTCCTTTACACAAAGGTACTTAGGTTTAGTGAAGTTATTGTTAAGAAGTCTATTTAGGTGCTCAATTTTAATTTTTAACTACTAATTAGTCACAAAACAATCAAGCACCAAGGATCTTTGCTCAAAAACCAATCAACACATCCAATCAAGAGAGAAGGTAGGAGAAATTGTACCTCTCATGAAATCGCATTCATGAGGCTCGAATCCATGGCATGGGAGTCGATGGGGTGCTCTCCAACTTCATCTCCCCTCCAATGGCGACGCCGGCCTCGAGTCCACCAAGAGAACTAGTCACTAAGTCTAATTGTTGTGCTAGCAACAAAGACTAGTGTCTAATCCCTTTAGTTTCCTCCTTGCACTAATCCTATTAGATGTATTTGATGGAGGAATGAAGCTCAACACATGAGCAAATGGAGAAGGGAAGGAGGTGGTGGCGGCTAGGAAGGAAGAGAGAGAAACCTTAGGGTTTGCTCTCCAAAGGGGGTCTTATATAGACACCATCTCTAGGGAGCTCTTCCTTGTATTTACCAAAATGCCACTCACCAGCCCTAGCCGAACCAAATTGGGCTTTATGGGCCTTTTCTCCATCTATTTGGGTATTTAATTCCTTTAATTAAAACCCATTTTCAATGCTCTTCAATTGGACTATCTATTTGCTATGAAATGTTGGCCCAATAAATTGATATAACCATTTATATCAATATGTGTTGATTCTAAAATAATTATTAAATCATTAATAACTATTTTGGGATTAGATAATGTATTAACTTATTTCTATATGATCCTTTTGACTCAAATAATTATAACTGTTCATAACGGTATATAATTAATTAGTCAAACTATCATATTTTCTCAATACCCACTATTGAGAATAAATAGATAATACACTGTGTGACTAAAACTCTATTTGTGTGACCCTTTGAGGATTTATACTATGTTGGCCATGGAATTAAATCGCTTATTTAATTCCAATAATCATAAGCGGTATCTAGCAACACGTTATGATTCCCAATTCGTATAAATAATGTACCGTTACAATATCTCAATCCTGCATAAGAAATATTAGTATTTCTTTGTCTGATTCTTATGTCACATGATATCCTTGTATAATCCAAGATAGGAATGTGTCATTCTTGCAGATTATACATTTCTTGATCTAGAGTTGATTGTACAAGTTGGCCAAACAATCCAAACTCCATCAAGGGGCCCAAACAGATATCATCACTCATTAAGTATATTAATGAGGGACATACGATTTTCTTGATGAACAACTTTTCCCCGCACAATTCAAGAGAACATAAATAAAGTCCTTATAGCAGCCTTTATCAGGAATCAACGTTAGACGATATTTATTGAACCTATCCTCATGTGGAAAAGGTGAGCATCTCAAACTTAGAATCAAACTTATATGAAATAAACAATGACACATAACACAATCCATATGTTTATTTCATTGGGTCAAGTCCTGTACTATGTTCCAATAACATACACATATGCAATTAAGTTGGTAACTCCTTACCTATGATTTGTAGAACTTAATCATCACTTAACTTGCATACTAATCTTTTATGATAATTAATGTTCCTTGTTAATTATCAAGATTATGGACGATTTAGATTTATTATTGTCATTCTAATGAATGATTCACAGAGATCTACAATTCAGATCCTCAACCTGAATGATCTGTCAATAATAAACTCTAGGAACAAATAATCAAATATCATCATTAACATAAACTAAGAAAATAAGTCATTAAATATTGACTTCTAGGACATAACTCCAACAGTTATGCCTTCCCTTATATTAAGGTACTAAACTCCATAAAAACGCGCCCGCACATTCTCGCTTGTCAAACATGGATCATATAACACAGATTGTCCAACAAGCATCATTAAAAATGTTCCACGGACGAAATTGGCCAGCGAGCTAGTAGCTCTTGGCTGTCAACAAGTTTACAACCTTAGTTGAAAGTAAAAACTAGTGCTGAAAAAAGAAGATACAATGGTATGTACAATGATCCGGCTCCACCGGGAACCTCATGGATAGAATTTGCGCAGGTCTGATGCATTCCATGAGTTCGCCAGTGTCTTTCCCTGTGCATCTTTGAGATGAAATGCTCTCTCCCCGGCTGACTTCACAACCTCAAAAGGGCCATCCCAGGCGGGGTCTAACTTGCCAATGTGCTTTCCTGCTGCTGCTGCTTTCCTTAGTACCCAATCCCCAGGCTGATAATGCCTTGGAGCTACCTTCTTGTCGAAGGCTTTCCTCATTTTCTTCTGGTACTCTGCTTGCCTCGCTGAAGCTTCCTCCCTGAGCTCATGAATCATCTCGATTTCCTCAATCCTTCGCTCCGCGTTACGCTGGGTAGAATAGCTGATGGTGCGGAGCGTTGGATGAACAATCTCCATTGGAATGACTGCCTCCATTCCGTAAATCAGAGCGTAAGGTGACCTCTCTGTGGCCGATCGCAGGGTGGTATTATAGGCCCATACCACCTCGCTAAGATACTCTGGCTAAGTGTTTTTCGTTCCTTCAATCTTTTTCTTTAGCCCCTCCAAGATTGTTCTGTTTGAGACCTCTGCCAGCCCGTTGGACTGAGGGTGGCATACGGATGCAAAGTTGATCTCGATGCCCAATCCGCGACAATAGTTCTTAAAAGGTGCCCCGGTGAACTGCCGACCATTGTCAGTAATGATCGTGTGCGGGATCCCATATCTGTACACTATGTGGTGTTCCACGAAATCTGTGATCTTCTGAGAGGTGATGAGAGACAATGCTTTGACCTCGATCCACTTGGTGAAATATTCAACAGCAACCACAATAAACTTGAGGTTTCCTTTTGCCTGGGGGAAAGGTCCAAGTATATTCATCCCCCAGATATCAAAAGGCCATGGGCTAGTGATCGGTTTCAGTTTGTTAGGGGGCTTATGGTCGATGCGCGCATGGAACTGGCATTGGGCGCACCTCCTCACAAGGTCCTCCGCATCTTTTCTCAAGGTGGGCCAGTAGTAGCCCTGTCGCATGATCCTTTTTCCCAAAGTGCGAGGTCCTTGATGGCTTCCACAAATGCCTTGATGAGTTTCCTTGAGGAGCTCAGCGGCTTTGGCCTTTCCTACACAGGTCAGCCAAGGGTGATGATATCCCTTCTTGCACAGTTCATCCTCTATTATAGTGAATTCCAGAGACCACCTCTTGATTTTCCTTGCTAAATTTTTATCCTGTGGCAAGATCCCCTCAGCCAGGTACAACCATATCGGAGAATACCACTCCTCCTCATGATGCAACTGAAAGACGGTCGGCTCTGGAAGCTCTATGCTGGGCGAAGGAATTTCCAAGACTGTTATGGGGCGTTCCTTATCTAGTCCGCTCTTGGCCAGTTTGGACAGGGCGTCAGCGGTCTCATTCTGCCCCCTGGGAACATGCTCAATGGTGACGCTGTCGAAACCGCCTATGAGCTGCTCTACCTTTTTTAAGTATTTGGTCAATGTCTCATCCTGAGTCTTATATTCCTTGAGTATCTGATTCACCACCAACTGGGAATCGGAGCGGATCTTGATGCTTTTGGCCCCTGTGGCGGCGACCAATTGTAACCCAACAATGAAGGCCTCATACTCGGCTACGTTGTGAGACGGGTTGAATTTTACCTGCAGAGCATATTTGAACCTGTCTCCCTACGGGTTAATTATCTTAACGCCCAGACCCGTGCCCTTGCCAGATGAAGCTCCATCAACGTATACTTCCCAAACCGCTTCTACAGGGGTAAAACCCCCACTAGTCCCTTGGACTATGAAATCTGCTAGGGCTTGGCTTTTATAGGCCGTTCTGGAGAGATAGGAGATATCAAACTCAGACAGTTCAATGGCCCACTTCAGCAGCCGGCCGGCGACGTTGAATTGTCCTAAGGCCTTGCGGAGGGGCATATTAGTCACCACACGGATTGAGTGAGCTTGGAAGTAAGGTCGCAGTTTACGGGCTGCGGTCACAATAGCAAATGCGCCCTTCTCTATCATCGGGTACCTTGTCTCTGCATCTCGCAATATACGTGATATGAAGTATACGGGTTTCTGAACACCCTCTTCTTCTCTTACCAAAGCCGCACTGATGGCATCATCATTGGTGGAGATGTACAGATAAAGCGGCTCACCCTTTATAGGTCGACTGATGATGGGCGGGGTGGAGAGGTACTCCTTGATTTTCTCAAAGGCTTCCTGGCACTCCGGTCCCTAGACAAATTCCTGCGTCTTTTTCTTAATGACATCGAAGAAAGGTTTGCATAGCATGGCAGACTGCGAGATGAACCTACTGAGTGCTGCTATCCTTCCAGTAAGGCCCTGTACTTCTTTAATTGATTTGGGCGATTTGAGGTTCACTACCGCCTGGCATTTGTCGGGATGAGCTTCAATGCCGCGCTCAGAAATTATGAATCCTAAGAACTTTCCGCTGGAGAGGCAGAAGAAGCTCTTTTTGGGATTAAGCCGCATTCCGACCTGCCTCATCTTGGCGAAGACCTTCTCGAGGTGGGACACGTGCTCTGGGCCAGTACAACTCTTGACCACCATATCATATATATATATGCTTCCATTATTTCGCCCAATTCTTCCTTGAAAACTTTTGAGACCATCCTCTGGTACTCTGCGCCCGCGTTCTTAAGGCCAAATGGCATGACTTTGTAGCAGTATAAACCCTCCTCAGTGACAAAAGAAGTTTTTTCTTCGTCAGCCGGGCTCATCCTTATCTGGTTATAGCCTGAGTAAGCATCCATGAAACTGAGGTACTTAAACCCAGCTGTGGAGTCAACCATTGCATCTATGCTGGGCAGCGAGAATGGGGTCTTTGGGCAAGCCTTGTTTAGATCAGTGTAATCTATGCACATTCTCCACTGTCCATTAGACTTTGTCACTAGCACTGGGTTGGCTAGCCATTGTGGGTACTTGACTTCCCTTATGACATCTATTTTTAGCAACTTTTCTACTTCAGCCTTGATAGCTTTCCTCTTTTCCCAACTTTGCTTTCTTTTTTTTTGAGTAACTGGTTTCATGCTCTGTTTAGTAGCGATTTGGTGTTCGGCTATTGCCCTATCAATGCCTGGCATGGCTTCGCCCTCACAGGCGAAGATGTCTCGATTGCGAAGGAGGCACGCCTTTACCAGGTCTCGATCTTCTTTGGGCAGCACCGTGCCCATTTTTGTGATCTTCCCATCTCCCATGTCGACTTCCTCTGTGTCTTCCATTGGTCCGCCTGCCTGGCGGGTCGGATTGTGAAGCAGAATGTCATCAGCCTGATCATAAGGCTTGTATAGCTCCCCGACATGCTCAATCTGAGCTACTTGTTTTGGAATCGATGCTTGATAGCATACCCTTGCGGCCTGCTGCTCGCCCCGCAACGTCCCTACTCCATTTCGGGTGGGAAATTTGACTTTGAGGTGAGGTGTAGAAGCTATGGCCCCAATATCATTCAGGGCCTTCCTGCCTAGGATGATATTGTAGGGAGACGGAGTGTTGACCACTATAAAGCTGACTCGAGATACCACATCTCTTGGTGACTCTCCAAAAGTTACTGGCAAATCTATAATCCCCATGGGCATGAGCTGATCACCCGTAAAACCAGTAAGTGGCGTTGTCATGGGTTTTAGAGGTTGATCATGCAAATGCAGCTTCTTTAACGTTTCATAGTAGATGACATCGGCGGAGCTGCCGGTGTCGATGAGAATTCTACCGACCCGGGTGCCATTGACACGCAGCATTAAAACAATGGCTTCGTCATGCGGCAAATGGACTCCTTCGTAGTCTTCAGGCCCAAAGGTAATACGCACATGTGCCACAGAATTGCTTTCCCTGATTTGGAAAACCTCTCTCCTAGACGGGTTGTGGAGGTTTTTGGGGCAAGCATACCTTTTCCTGGCCTTCTCGGAGTCTCCCCCCGCAGCCGGTCCTCCTGCTATATATAAGACAGGAGTGGAAGAAGCTCTGGGTTCGTCCTGATCAGCATGTAACGGGGTTCTTAGCCGCGGTCGATCTGCTTACCTGTCCTGATCCCGCGGCCGCCGGCCAGTATTGTTTCCCTGGCGCCCACCCCTATTTCCTCTTCCTCCATTGTTCCACTGGGGCGCCTCCAAATACCTCTCGAGTACTCTAGTATTCCTGATCATCCTCTCGATTTCATCTTTCAGCTTGATACACTCAGAAGTGGCATGACTATACCCATTGTGGTATCTGCAATATTTGTTTCTATCTCCCCGATTTGTCTCTTCCCTGGAAAGGGGCTCTGGCCGCTTGAACTCTGGATCATCTTGGGCGGCATGTAAGAGTATGTCAGCAGAGACCGAGAAGACATGATAGTTAGTATACTCTTGTCTATAATCTTCCCCCGTAGGAGGAAATCGAGGCTGTACCACTAGACCTTTATATTTCCGGAAAGAGCGGCTCCGACCGTATGGTCGGGGAGGGGTATTCCGGCGGGTTGGCGGGGGAGAGCTCCGTCTTTGTTGAGGAGATGCAGGACGAGGGTTGCGTCGAGGCTGATCGGGACTCTTGCGGGTTGCTCCTCGACCGGCAGGTTTTCCCACAATTACTGCGTCCTCCTCTGCTTGCAAGGTTTTCTCCGCTGCAGCTCTGAATTCTGCAAACGTTTTGAAATCCTCCTCGACAGCCCTCCAGCGCAAGGCGCTCCCTTGTCTTAGGCCCTGCCTTATCGCTGCCAAGATGATTCCATCATTGTAATCGGTGGTTTGATTGGCTTCTTCAGCGAATCGATTGAGAAATTTTCTTGTTGATTCCCGCTCACCCTGTCGAAGTCTCATCAAATCTATAGACTTTTTGGAGGGCGGTTGGATACTCGGAAATCTTTGCAAGAACTGATCCTCTAGGTCAGCAAAGTCCCTGACAGAGTTGAGTGGCAATTCCGAGAACCACTTCCACGCCGTTGCTTCCAGGCACGTGGGAAAAACCCGACACCATACATTCTTGTCCAGGGAAGAGAGAGAGATCCTGGCCTTGAAGCTGGAAAGGAATTCCCTGGGGCACTGCAGAGTCTTGGTGGAGAATTTGGGGAGGTTGCTAAAGCTGTTGACATTGATGGGGTTGTGGTAGAAATGATTTGGGAAGACCCCTCTTGCTGGGGAATGCTGCCTGCGCCGCCCCGGTCCCGGAGTGTCTTCACGTCGCCTCCTTTGCGGGGAATGGGTGACGCTTCCGGTACTGTGGTGGCTGGACGAATGGGTTGGGTCTAGGGTTCGGTGGAGGAGGGCTCTAGATGGAACTCCGCCATCACCATACGGTGGGAAATACTCCTGATATGGGGCTGCTCGACCATGCTGGTTTGGATGGAGTGAGGGGGTGCCCTGGTAATGTTCTCCCCTAATTCCTCCCATGTTTCCCTCGTAGGGAGGCGCTCTTAGCCCTGTCATAGAAGGAGCCACATGGACTTCCTGTACTGGTCCCCGCTCACCAGGCTTCTGAGCGACATGCGTTAATATTGGGGCGGGGTTAGCTCCCAGCATGGGGGAGGATAGAGATAAGAACTGACCCCATGACTGCAACATGTGTTGGTCCCAGATTTGTCTGAAAGGATCAGCCGGAGCGGACTGGGTGGGCCAAACCGAAGGAACTCCCGATCCGCTTGGGCGAAACGGGATGGCAGAGCTTAATGGGTTCGGCCCCGTCTGAACGTGAGAGTGGGGCGGGCAAACCGGGAGCTGTTGAGCTCCTGTTGGAACGAAACCGCTGGGTACGGTCGAGCTGGTCACATTCACTCCCGACGGCCCTGCGGCTTGAGAGCAGTAGACTGGCCAGGGGTACCCAGGAGGAGCGGATTGAGTTCCCACCTGAGTCATTGGAGTGACTGGTATGTTTTGTGCCGCTTGGGCGGTGTGTTGAGCCGCGCCCCTCACTGAGAGTTCTGGCGACATCCCAAGGGGGGTGCGCTCAACCTGCGCAGAGGTTTGCGCGGGATGACTTGATGGGTCTCCTGCCATGAGGAAATCGAAAGACAATCTCCTGGATTTTAAACTTTTCGCACGATCTAGCATCAGCTATAACTCTTGTCAAAGGTATGGCCCCACGGTGGTTGTTACTACCTAGCCTGGTAACAAGTCTAATGCAAATAAGAATAACAACAAAGCCTAAAAAACAAGTGTAAATCTCTTTATTCATAATTCTTAGTGGCTTTACATCATTCTCTAAAGCTTAATAAATGACAAACCCTAGAGAAAATGACCTAAGAACCGACCCCCCTTCTGTCCTAAAGAGGTCTATTTATACTAGTCTAGAGGAACCTTCCAGTGACGTCAGCCCTGTCAGAGGCCGGTATGCTTGTCTGCTGAGCTGTCCCTCTTGTCTGTACGATCATAACCGTTGTCCCCCCTCGAGGATCTCTCCTGGCTGGGGCGGGATGGAAATGACTACGCTGCCCCTCTTTTCCCCCTTATCCAAGTCATCCGAGGTGGGCTGATACATTGAATCTTCATTCTGGGCCTTTTGGGCCTTGTCACGTCTCTCCGCCTATTGGGCTTATTGGGTAGATTAGTATTGAGCCCAATGAGTGGGTATTTTAGGGCCCTATCACAGTTAATACTTAATACGTCGTGAACGAAGAAGTAATTAAAGAATACATATCCATCCATATATATGCGACAGGAAGAAAGGTCGGAGAGAAATAAAAAAGGAAATAAAAGTAAAGATATAAATGGAAAGAGGTGGCCCGATTATTATTGCCTGCTAGTTCAATATCTATAGCATTAATCCAACACAAATATATTCAGAGGTCGTTGCTTACCTCTGAGTAGATGTATCGATTATTCAGTTTAGAATTTTAGACGAATCTTGGTGTGAATCCAACTCTAACTAAGCATGCGACCTGGGCCCTGCAGCTTGCAGGAGTACACATTAACACACTACAGAATTTTGGGCGTACCAATTTATTTATTTATTAATTAGTATCTAAAGCAGACCCATGAAATAAATTAATGCCAAGTTGCCAACTGCGTAATTGCTTTATTAATTTTGTTGAGACGGCCCGCTAGGACAATCACTTGAGTTGGGCCTCCAAATATATATCCTTAAACTTTCTTTTGCTAGTATTGTTAAGTTGAATCATGCAACTATTCAAGCTAGTCCTGTAGACTGTAGTCCTCCGTGCGTGATTTAGACTTCTTTCACTCTATTATAATTCTTTTGTTAAGTATTTCATTTTTTTTTATTGATTCAAAAGAAAAAGTATATCACTGGAACTGTCAAATTAAATCATTACCAAAAAAAAAAAAAAAAATCTAGAATTGCTATGGACAGTTAAATTTAATTCTCCACATGTCGTTGTCACAGCATCGTTATAATAAATTTATAACAGTTTTATTTAGCATACACTCTCAATGTCTCTATCTCTCGTGCTAAACAACTGCAACAATGTATGTAAAATTAATCATCACTACAATACCTGGAGGCATATATATATGTACTCGTACCGTACGTGCTACTGAATGAACGTATGATGGTCCTTGGTTTCAGTAATTCGTCCATAGCATCTGATATAAATAATTTCAACAAGATGCAAACCTCCGCTTGCGAAAAGCTAAAAAGTATTCAAAGCATATTTTCGCTCCAATAAAAGTATCAGATCGAAATTTATTAAATTTCTTTTATGAGTTGACCCAACCCAGCCGATATGGATCAGAAACCTTCGACATGCACCTACTCTGGACTGGTTACGGGTCTAATTCACTCGGCCCAATTATATTATAATAAAGTTACACAAAAAATAGTTTTTTTTTTTTTAACGCCTCTTGCTCAGGAAAAAATGGATTCGAGCTTTACACCAAAATATTGGCCGAGGTAATGCATGCAAATAGGGGTGCATCACGTGCGAAACGATCACGAAATTGATCTTTAGCGTTAACCGTTGCGTTTCATGTCACAAAATAAAATATAGTTGCGTTAACCGTTTTGTTTCAAAAACGATCAAAACGATCAATTTTTTTATCAATTGTTTTTTATACTTGTTTTCCTATTTCGCATATAATTGTGTTCAGTTCGATGCTTTGACAATTAATTTTTATACATATTTTCCTATTTCGCATGCATAACCAATCGGTTTGATACTACATTATTTTCGCTTTATCAAAATTATTCCTAAATGCTTCAAAAATACATAAAAATGATATAAACAGTTAAACGAAAATAAAACAAAATGAAAGATGTTAGTTTCGTTTAATAAACGAAATAAAAAAATAGTTTCTTTAACCATTTGCATGAATGAAACAAAAGCAATCAGATGATTGAAACAAGTTGCGTTTGCACTCCTATATGCAAAATGTATACTAGCGGGGTGGTATCTATACTATAATAAAAGATGGATCAAGCCAATTTTGATTTGTTATTTATTCATTTTAGCCATCGGTAGGTCGGAAATTTTATTTCTTAAAAACTCGAAGATCACATACGAGTCAATCTGAAAATTGATTACAATTTTGTAAACTATGTTTTTACTAAGAAGTTCAAAATACCTTTATTTTTTTTTTGCTCTCATGATTTTTATTTTTTAAAAACTTGAACAACTCAAAATTTCAAGGTTAAATATCAAAATTAAAATATTTTAAATAATCTATATCAGAGCCCTCAGGCGCACGTAAATATTTTCAATTTGTTGGCTTTATTTTTATTGATATCAAGAATTCGTAACAATATAGAAATGTGAATAATGTTGGATGTTGATTTTTTTTTTCTACTAAAAAAAAATGTTGATTTTTCAAGTCTATGTGATTATCGCAACAAAATCGGTTATAAATTTATATTAATTATGTAAGGAAAGTAATATAAATCAAATTTAATAATTTTATTTTCTCACTTAAAATTATATTTTTATCGTACGTGGTCCAGACGTCTAGTAGCTAGTCCAATAGCACGAGCAGTTCGTTGGTCCCTAAAATGTCAAAGAGTTCTAATGTCTTGTACGTAAAATGGAGTTAGGCGACTTTGACTTTCATTTTTGCTAAAAAAAATATTACTTAAAAAAAATTTAGTAAAACAAAAGCACAACAAAAGTATAATAATAATAATAATAATAATAATAATAATAATAATAATAATAAATGAAATTTTCGTTCTACAATGACTATTTTTTCACGATTTGAATTTATGTTTGATTTGATCGGACTATTGTCAAAGAAAGAGAAAGCTCCATTATTGGGGTTCAGTTTATCGTTGATTTGATCCTGACTCCTAAAAAAGATTTTATCATTGATTTCATCGGACGAGCGTCAGTCAGACAAAAGGGGACACCAAAGTCGCGCAACAGAAAATTTTCACACTCACCTTACATTCGATTTGACGACCTTGAAATATCACCTCGCTTCTTCAATTTCATTTCACAATCAGCAGGAAAAAAAGAAAAGAAACAGAAGGAATAGAGAAGTCACTCCGAAGATAGAGATGCTAATCGCAGTCTTCTTCCTCCTCGCTTTCTCAGCCTTAGCGGCGCTTCTCTTTAAATTCGTCAAGGCCGATGGTACTTTTTGTGTTACGCACAATTCGATTCGATCATGGTTTTCAATTTAGTTATGGTCGTATAAAAATTGGTTTTAATTTGATAATTCAGGTGATTTCACGCTTCTATCCAAGGGTCCCGCAAAGCGCCGGGCTGTTGAGGGCAAGGTAATCAGGGACTTTCTATATTTTAATCATCATTTATCGTTTTTTGTATATATTTATTTTTTAAACGGTAATCTTTTGTATTAATAGGTGGTGTGGATTACTGGTGCAAGCCGTGGCATTGGTCAGTTAACATTTCCCCTTTTTATTTCATAATAATTTTTTTTTTCTACTGATAGTACTTTGTCAGGGCTAAGTAAACTTATTTTGGATACTTATTAATGTATTCAATTTAATCAAATCATTTTGTTGATTGAATTAGAACAGAAAGCTCATTTCTTTTAGTGTTACAAGTTACAACTGACACTTTTACCTTATTTGCAATTAACACAAACCATATTCAGTGTATACAGAAACACGGAAAAAATTAGTTTAGACTTTAGAATTTGTGAGTCTCTATTTACAACAGCCCTTTTGCTACAAATTAATATGATACATGCTCTCTGAAATTATTCTAAGAGCATCTGAATCTCTTTCGTATATAAATCCAGGGGCAGTTCTGGCAAGACAACTTGCTGCTTTAGGAGCCAAGCTGATTCTTTCTGCTCGTAATAAGGAAGAACTTGAGAGGGTCAAAAATGAAATCAAAAGTAAGTTTAAATACAGGATTATCATGTTACTATATGCCAGTAGATTATGATTTATGTACTGCAAGTACCAGTATGATGGTCTGTTGCATGATTCTTGTTAGGTTTTCAGGATGGTTCAATTCAAGAACTTTCATTATCTATGTACTTGCCATTTTATTTTATATAATAGAAGGATAAAAAAATATTTTATTAAGAGAAACAGGAGATATCTATGGACCACAATAAACTGTTCATATCCTTAAGTAGATCTTAACCTTTATTTTTTGGTAACTTCTTCTCTCGTATTAATTGCTTGTTTGATAAAATCCTTTTTTAATCAACCTTTTGGTATATGCAAAGGCAAGTATCCAGCTGCTGGAGTGGAAGTATTGCCTCTGGATTTGTCATCTGGAGAGGAGGTTTTGAAAAAAGGTGTGCAAGAGGCAGAATCTCTATTTTCTGATGCTGGTGTTGACTTCATGATCCACAATGCAGCATATGAACGTCCAGTAATTACTTCTTTACCTGTTTTTTACCAGACTACTGTCAGCTAGCTTTCCATGTTAGAAATTTTTGCGCTTCAAAGGCTTCTGCTCACTGAGAAAATTTTACTACAGAAAAAATTAGCACTGGAAGAAACTGAAGATGGCACTGAGGTATTTTTCTTATCCTTTTCAATTTCCAAATACAATTATCTGAAGTTCAGTTTGAGACTTTATACTTTTCCCTATTGCTTCAAATAGGCTACGTTCAGAGTAAATGTGCTGGGAACTATAGCACTTACACGCCTTCTTGCACCATATATGCTCGACAGAGGGAAGGGTCATTTTGTTGTGGTATGTCAGAAAACTAAGTTAAACAAATTTTCTATAACATAAGTTTCATTGCAATTATGCTTATGAGTAGGGTTGGGCAATGATGCCTGACATGCTTAAATTTAAAGTCTGTAAAATTTACCAATTTGCACTGGCTAATACGGTAATACCTATACTGAACTTCCTTGAGACAGTACGAGTATCTGATTTATTAAAACCTGATTGTTAGTTGCTTATTTTATCTAAACTAGTGACTGCTGTAGTGTTTCAAAACTCTACTTTTGTTTAATTCTATCTTTTGATAACCAGATGAGTAGTGCTGCTGGGAAAACACCTGCTCCTGGTCAGGCCTTATACTCAGCTACTAAGCATGCTTTAAATGGATACTTCCACACACTTCGATCCGAGGTCTTCCGCACTTAATTTCTTTACCTTAGTAAAATTTATAGTACATGGATATCTTTTGTTTTTTCCTCTGTTACTGTTTGGTAAAATTATTGCGTTGAGTCTTAGCATCCCACGTATCTTAAAGTTCTAGCATATGTCATATTAATAAAGAAGCTTACTTTTCTTGGCATCTTATCTGTCTCTCAACTTCTTTTGTGCCACTAATTCAGAATGCAAGCATGTATTTTGTAGTTTACATATATATAAAAAATAACTACTTGACATGTTATCTTACTGTTGACTATTGTTCTTTTGGTATTTCAGTTGTGTCAGAAAGGCATCGGGGTTACTGTTGTTTGTCCAGGGCCGATTCAAACAGAAAACTCTGCCGGTGGTCCGGAGGTTAGTTCTGCATTTTCTTTCTTATTGATACATTTATTCATAAAAATGCTATCAAACTCATCTGAAGTCATATATGATATATCACTATCAGTTCAGCATCATCTCTTACAATATTTTGTGTATTTTTAATTTTTTTATAGAAGCGGGTGTCATCAGAGAGATGTGCTGAACTGACAATAATTGCTGCGACACATGGTGTAAAAGAAGCTTGGATATCATACCAGGTTTCTTAGTGATTCATTGTATTTTTTTTTCAATTTCATTTTCTTGATTATGATTTGAATCATAATACTTGGTATCATATAATCTATGGCACAAAAAATCACCATCTCGGCTCTCCTAACTTCAGATGCCTTTCTTAATACTTGTACATTTTTTTTTTTCTCTCTTGTTGATATTAGTTTTTCTCTTAATTATGTTTCTTGCAGCCTGTACTGCTTGTGATGTATCTGGTACAGTACATGCCAACTGTTGGATTTTGGTTGATGGATAAGGTATTCTATCTTAAGCTTTTAAATTGCTTGTTTTGATGTGTTGGCTCTTTTATGAATATATAAGTATAAATTCATACTTCTACATTGTAGGTTGGTGCTAACCGGATCAAAGCTGCTGCAAAAAAGGGCAATACATACACTTTTAGCTTGTTATTTGGAAATAAGAAATCGGCATGAATAAATTTACCTTTTGTAATTTGAAGGTCTTGCTGAGTGTAATCACCCCACATCACCTCTCCTTTCTTATGCCTTAGATGACGTAGAAAAGGACAATAAATGTTCTTGTTTTGATGAAAGAGCACTGCAGTAAATTTTAATTTTCTATTGGAAAGGGTCTGATAGTTCTCGTTGTTATCTTTTTTTTTTTTTTTTTTGTTGTGGCATCAGATTTTCAGTATTTAGTTAAAAGTTCTTTCATATAAAAGATACAGCAAGGTTTCACAATAATGGGGGCATCGTGCAGCTGCCAAGGATTAGTGTGTATATTTTTTCAACCTGTTACCTTGTTTGGATAAGAGGGTAAGGAACAGAAGGGGAGGCCGGGAGGGAAAAGACAGTTTCATAACAAAAAGGTAACGCTAATAGATGTTGCTCGTTTATTCTCTCATACTCCGTACCTTGCCCCGTCGTATGAATCAAACAAGGTGTTGTGAGAAAACTTTCCGGCTTCTATTGTTCTTACAGCGAGCCACAATTTCGGTTGCAAGTTTCTTAACCAAAACAGCTTTACAAAAAATGTTCCTTCACGAAAACAAGTCGGTTAAGCACTTCAGACTTGGACGACAACCCAATATGAGAGAAGAACTATGCATTTGCTTGTAGGTTCATTATCATTGCTTTTGCCGTGTGAGTCACTTCTCTCTATAAAGTTCTTAACCATAATTTACATGACAAATTTTTGCTTTAGAAAGCGGATGTGCATTCTCGGAGCATCAAATATCTTTGATCTTTTTTTATTGCTATTCGTTCTATGCCAAAATTTAAGTGGCGAATCTTTGATGTAATATAGACGATACTCGTGGTCAATTTACACAACATTATTGGTACTTCAAAGAAAATACGCTGAAACAAGAGATACTTAAAAAAAAAAATAAGTATGTTATCAAGATATTCGCTTTATCACCATATGGCGAAGGTTTTAACCAAATATAGTTAATCCTCTACCTGTTTCTCCATGCATTGGGATTTAAAAAACTTAACCAACAAATGAGATCAGAATCAGATATAACATCACAACACAAAAATGATACAACAGGCGAACCTCAATATATGGTCCGGTTTTGTTAACATAAGAGATGAAGAAATATTGAGTAGTTGACTTAATATAAGGAAATAAATAATGGACCACATAAAAGGTTTTAAACTAATGCTTCCAGCCCTTTGAAAATCCATCGACTGTGTAGGGCTCCAAAAATCCAATAAACTGCAGTGAAACAACAAATAAGCACAAGCTTGATGTAATAAACAAAGTGCTTAATTGAGAAAGGACCTTTGAAAGTATGATTTATAGAATATGAGAGCTTATAATATGAAAAAGAAAATATGTGAACCTTAGATCCATCAGAAGACCATCTTGCACCATAACCTTCACGGACACGGATTTCAAAGACTGGACCATATGGCTGGATTAAGTGGACGTTCATCCAACAGCAACCATCTAATAGCTGGTTTATTACTTCTGAAGCCAGCTGGTTCTTGTGTGAGTCTGACATGACAAAGAGGAAAAAACTTACAACTTCCCTACTTTTTCACCTTTATGTTTAAGTTTGTGACCCTACCAAGACCTAAAAATTTTATAATCCTTGGCCCTGACTAAGTAAAATATACGCAACACCTTGTGGCAAACATGTGGATGAACTATTTTAGCATGGATCCAGGTATCCCATAACGTTGGTTTGAGGTGATTTAAATTAACTTTCCAAAATTGTCATTTGGATCAATTCGAAGAATGATGGGGCATGCATTCTGGCTGGCTACAAAAATTAGAAAATATATATGTACAGGAACATGAAAGATATTGTAAATGACTCTTGATTCCAGTTTTTCTATAAACAACTATGCATTTGACCCTCCTCTTTTTTCTCTAAGCAGAAATAAATAAGAAAGGGTTGTACAGTTTGGTGGCTACAACTGAATTGAGAAAGGTCATATGATATCACTAGTCTAATTTGCATATATAACATAGTTTTTAGTTCTTTCCAGGGAAATGTGCATAATACTGTTTGCTGAAAAGGAAATGTCTACCGCTTCCTTTGAGGTGACCCCACCATCCTTCACTGCTCCTTTCAGCATGCTTGGTCAATGCCCTTGCTGCATCAGTCAGGGTACTGCCCTTCATCTCCAGTCAGATAAGGTCCCAGTTAGTGCCTTATTGCCTATTTATGCTATAGAAGTTGGCTCCTGATCCTCTCCCACGCTGGGTCGTCCAGCATGAATCCTGATTTGCTCATAGGGTTTTTTTTTTTTTTTGAGATTTGAACTGCATGACCCTTACAGCAAGCCAAGGGTTCAGATCCCACGCTGGGCGTTCCAGTAAGGGAGAGGAGTGGGTATCATAGAAGTTGATAGTAACTTCTTTTTTTGTTTACTATTGTGAAGAAAGAGAAGAGATTTGCCATAGGCCTTTCATATGATATTTATCCTACAGACTGACTCATTTCAAGTCCAACCATTAAATTCCCTCAAAATCCAATTATGGCAAATGCTAGTGTTTCAACCTAGAATTGGTTTCAACTTGGTTTACAAAATAGTTTTGAATGATCAGGCAATATAAATAACTTAAAGATTGTTGTACACGATGTGTGCCCATCACAATAGAGCACAGAAGGGAAACTAAAAGAAAATGGCAACTTACATCTGGTTGATAAGATCTTCCAGCAGATGACACCAGTACTGATCTGGAAGGAGGTAATGCATCTAGTACAGTACCTGCAGTGCGGACCATACCAAGAAGTCTCCCAACGCCATCATAATCCAGTCCCTTCAAAGAAACGACAGTAAAATAGAGAAACTTCCTCAAACATTGAACTGAATTCATTATACTACAGATACAATTCTTTTTGTTCACTTACCTAATTAAAGAGTCTTGTAACATTTTTTATTTTCAGACAAAAAAAATGATAAAAAGTGGAAATAGAGGAAACCATACTTAGGACCAATCATGAAAACCTATAATTGAATTATGCATAAACACCTAAGTTCAGCAACAAGTAGATCTAATTTTGATTGAAAATTTAGAAGAGCACCTGCAAAACTCACATTAAGTATTTCTTTCATGAAGATGTAAGGTTGAGAAGATGGCTTTGAAACAGAAATAGCTAAAACCCCACTAGCTTTCTCCTTTTCCTCTGTATAGAATTTCCTGTATATAGCAACACCTGAAATATAGTGCAAAAATCGAAGAGAAATTTTATGTGACATCGAATTGCATCTATCTATAAAGAATTTTCATATGATAAAAATTCCTGTTTACTATCTGATAGTGTAGATCAGCAATTACAGCCCATCTTCTAGATGATGAAAATGTTGAAAGCAATGAAGAATTTTATGATATTTTCCTTTGTAATTTTTTTTCCGGCACTTAGAAACAAATCCTTCCAGAAGGATTCTCAATGCAAGTGACAATGCTGGAGATGAATATTGTCAGTTAGAATTATTCTTTGAATCTAAAGAGCACAAAAATGACATAAGCAACAGGACTACCAAGTAGTACCAACACATAATATAGGTTGTTTGATTTTCAGACTTAAAAGATGAAACTATGATCTCAAAAATCTTTAGGGGAACTTAATCAACAAGACAATTAGTCACTTATTTACTTTAACATAAAAAAAAGAATCAACCAGGCTGCCTCTTAAGCTCAGTCCATATTTTAAGACACTGCCTTAATATGCCATTGTTGATAAACATGCTAAGAAAATGCTTGCAAGTTCCTTAAACGACCTTACTTTAGTAAACAATGCCTAGAGTTTGATTCGATCCAAGCCACAGAGAAGCCTGTAAAGCATACTTGAAGATACATGTGGAGTAGGCCTAGTTGAAAGAGTGCTAGTAAGGTGTCCAAGCAGATGGTATGGTTTGAGTGTTGTAAATTCGTAACAATACTTTGGGTGATATATAAAAATTATTTCAAAATGTATCTTTCCACAACAATAAAAAGGCATGGAAATTCATGGAAGAAAAAGAAAAACTTGCCTTCTTCGATTGTAGCAACTCCAGGAAGCACATTTGCAAGTGTCTCCACTTGCAGCATTTCTCGAAATGATTGATATCGTGTAACTCGCTGTAGAAAATTGGCCACTTATGTAATATTAACCATAAGTTAAAAATAATTAAGGCAGATTTCTGTTTCTGATGCTTCTAAATGGAATGCCAGGTTTGGGCTAAATATGTACTGGAAAGTTTTAAATTATAGCTAGCTTGACTAAATTGATTGTAAATATTCTGTCAAGTTATTGTAAATGAAAAATATGCAGCATTTTAGAAAAGACTAAACAGTACAATGAAGAAAGAGGAGTAACCAATGAGATGAAAAATAATTCCACAAGAGATGCCTAAGTCAAATTTCACATCTCAGATTGACCCCTAGGATAAATTGCTTGTTCAGGAAAATAAATAGACCCTCTTACTCTCTTAAAAAATTAATTTGATAAAGCAGATGAAAAATGTGTCTCGCAAGTATTTACCTCAACTTTAAGCAAGAGGCATTTATTGAAAAGGAGCAGCGAACCTTGATCAACACTGGTGAATCAATACAGCGTGAATTTTATCATTAAAAAAGAAACTTGTACTTCATTGAAAAGAGAAATGGAAATTGATTTGCTTACTTATTGTAATAACCAGCAGCCAATCTTCCTTCAACCTTTTTTGTACCAGCTACATTGAACAAGCGTCTTTTTTTAAGACATGAGAAAGTTAATGCTTCTTGTTTTAGCCCCACAAGATCATTTAAATGAAGATTTACAAAATCGAGGCCATGAACATCAAATTATGAAGAAATACAGGTAAAAATAAATACACTTTTAGCATAAAGTTATCAACTAAATATTAACTGGTCACAACTAGAAAAAAAGAAGTTTACTACCTTTAAGTTGCGAGAAGAATGGTTCTTGAACATGAAGCTCGAAATTAACATTTCCATACATCTGGAAAAAAAAAAAAGTATATACATGATCTTGAACACTCAATTGTGCGTTTGGCTGTAAGAGAAAGAGAGAGAAAGCAGCACCAACAGCTGATAAGTATGCACAATGGTACCCTAAAATTGAATTTTCACTTTCGAGCTAACATAACCTCCAAGACACTATGCCAAATTAGTAGAGAAATAATCCAAATTGAATTTAGGTATTTGTATTATAGTCTGGTACTTTACTAGTATGTTACTGGTATTAAACATAGGTATCAACTGACCCTCTCATTCCTTTGTGTATTCTGTACATAAGACAGCATATTATAATGAGGCATGGATACTGTTTGGCACAAATATAAGTATTGATTTGGTCAAAATCCTCTCATAAGGCCTTGTTTAGGGGGAAAGATAAGCGACAGATAAGGCTATCCAATTTCCAATGTGAGAGATGGTGACAACTTTATCCCTCACTTATTCCCGTCCCAAACAAGGCTAAGTGCAATATAAATTTGCTAGGGAAGCACAACACAACGGCTCCCAACTTACACTAGATAATTCATATCCAGTCTTCGAAATCAGCTCATCCCACTCGATCTCTTTAATCTGAGATTGTTCTTCGGGCGGAAGGTTTGTTCCCAAATCTTCTCTCCTAGGAAAAGACCCAGCTTCAAAAGAATTCCCTAACTCTTTTGCCAAATGCTTGTACAGAGGATAACTCGGAACACCATTGCCAATCTCATTATCTAAATCATCACAAGCACAGTTTAACATAAAACAAGACAACCACACAATCTAATCTTGCATCATGGATTGATAGATATAGAATGAGAAAGAGAAGAGAAACCAGTCAAGTGTTGCGTAGTTACGCTCGCGTCGTCAAGTAACAAACCAGAACAGAAGTTGGAGGCAGGGGAGAGATCGGAAAAGTCAACGTCGCCGGAGAGCGTTGACGCGAGGGTGAAGCGAACGAGCTCGTCTACTGCGTCGGAGATTCTCACGGCGGAGACACCCGGCGACGACGCTCCCGATCTCTCCTCCGATTTCTCCATTCGATCTGAGATTCTGAATTTCTGATCAGAGCTCAGAGTCGTTGCTGTTGTGTACTACTGTCAGACCTTTGACTCGAAGGTTCAACATCGACCGTTGATTTTTGATATCTAATTCTAACGTGGATCGTCCGATTTCGATTTGGACCGGACGGACAGTTAAAATAAATTTTATTTCCATGGGCTTTACTTAATAGATCCGGCCCATATGAGGGGAGCCCAGCTCAGGCCCAGGCCCCTCTTTTCTTCTTCTCGTCTTATATATAGAGCGCATTCTAGTTTGCAGCCCCGATTCAAAGACAATGCGAAGTCGACTTTACTAGGGTTTAAAACGGCGGCGATTTTGATCTAATTTTTTTCTTTTTTGTTCTATTTCTTCCAAAAACCTATCGTTTTCTATCCCTCTTTGTTTTCTTGTGTTTCAATGTTTTGTTAGTTAGATCGGAATCGATTCGATCTTAGCTTTGTATGGTTTTGGAATAAAGAAGAAGCCAATTTGCAGAGCAAAGGCGCATTGTTTTGAAGTTGTGATCTTTGCATTGAAGGTTGGCGAGAACAAATCTCGCAGTTCTCCGTGCCGCTCAGATTTTTCAATTTTGTGACGGCCTCGAACAAACTGCCACACTTTCCCATCAGTTTATCCCAAAATATTTTATTCATAAATCGAACTTTAAGACTTTCTGTTGGTTTAATTTTTTTCTGTTTGAAGAAAAATGGTGAGGTACTTTTTGGAGTTTATTAAAGTGTAGATACTTGTTTTAAGTTTTAGAAAAAAAATAAAGCCAATTTGCAGAGCAAAGGCGCATGATATTAACAGTAGTGATCTTTGCATTGAAGGTTGGCAAAAGTTACTGTAGTTCTCCGTGCCTAACAAATTTTTCAGTTTTGTTCATGGCCTCGAACAAGCTTCTACATTTCTTTCCCCAACAATTTTGAGTAATTCATTGGTTTATTCTTAGCCAAATTTGGCGTCTACAGCGTCTTAACAATAGCAGTAAAACTATTATGTTGTGTCAGTTGTGATCATCTTTGTTTAAGTGCTGGTAATATAATATATAATTAATGAAGGTTTATAATAAAAAGATGACAGATTAATTTTATTTGGTAATTGTTGACTGATACTGGGTACTAGATATAAGGGCTCAGCGAAAAGCTGTTAGATCTCAATTGAATGCTATTTAAAAAAATCGTCATGATTGTTGTGCATTTTAGTCAATACAAATTAGTGAATTACAAACAGGAATCTTCTGATTAATTTGTCATGGAATTCAAATTTTGAATTACATCAGGAATGAAAATTTACGAAGAACTTGTCATTGGATGTACTGAAGGCTTTTTTATCGATCAAGATTTTAAAAATAAAAAATGTCCCCGACAAACTTAATATTTCCTAATGCGTGCTCAGTCATATCAATTAACTAATTTAATGATTGTTGTACTCGCAATTAACCTTTAATGAAGTATGGAAATTAATATTTTGCCCTAACATGATTATTAATTATAGATTGGTTCTATTGACAATAAGACTATTCGACAGCTGATATGATGCGATTTTAAAAATTGAATGATCGTCATAGACTTGTACTTGTATAAGATTTCATTTGGGGATTATGTCTAGATTTATATGGATATATATATATTCCACTGTATACGAGTTGGGTACAACTCAAACTCAACTCGATAGTAACTCGAGTTGTCCCGAGTCGAGTTAGAAATACTTTCGAGTTATTTAAGTTAGCTCAAACTCAACTCGCTCCAACTCGAGTTGGCTCACGAGTCACGAATGAGTTGGAAATAAGCAATTGTACTTCGAAATTTTATTTTTTAAATCATATAATATTTCAATATTAAAATTAATTTATATATACAATATTACAAATAATAAAATTTGTCGTCAATTTTATTCTTGCTATTAATTTGAAGCAAAAATATGTTTTGAAACTTAATATTTTGTATTTTATAACTATCTAAAAAAATACAATAAAATAATTATTGTGTTATTTTTTACTTTTTTATTACTCATAAGTCATAAATCATGTTGATAATATTACTTAAATTTAATATTTATTATGTCACGAGTCAGCTCACGAGTTGATGAGTTGAGTTAAGCCCAACTCAAACTCGACTCGTTAGTTAACCGAGTTGATACAACTCTAGTTCTGTCAACTCGAGTTATTCTGGTTCGAGTTACAATCGAGCTTTTATGAGTCGAGTTCGAGTAAACTCACAAGTTACGAGTTTTTTGCTCACCTCTGATTCCAAGTCCCAATTCCAGTTCCCATCTCCATTGGGTTCAGCTAGAAAAGAAAAGAATCGAGAGGAAGGGAAGGGAAGGGAAAAGTAGGAGATTTCACTTGCTGCAACACCATTTTTTAAAGTGAGAAAAATTATGAACTTATGGAGAATATCGACGATGTTAACGAAACAGATTTTTTTTTCTCCCCCACTTATTCTCAAATTATATTTCACTGACAACAGCACCATCATAAAGAGGGCTGTGTAGCACTTTTGAATGAGGTTGAGTTTGCAAGTTGCATCAAACGTTCATCATTCGTATGCAACTAATACAAAAAGAATGATGATCTTGAAAAATAGTTTAAGTGATAGCAAGCAGCACATTATATTTGAAAAATGATAATATGATTTAGTTTATAAGAACATAAAGTAGAGTGTAGGAGTCCAATACAGGTGGTGACTTCGTCGTTTATCTAAAAGCAACATGTTCAATTTATGTTGTACGCCGAAGATGGATAAAGTTATTGAACACAAATAAAATTTAATTAAAAACTAAAGTACAAAATACCACATTAGTTATTATCACTGTAGTTATAGTTGTTATACACAATGTACATCCGTGAAGTCGAGGTTTAGTCGAATTTTTTCTATAAAGAGAATTTAAAATTTATATGCTAGTTATTAAAAATTCAACCAGTATCTAACCTAATCTAACCAATTAAACTTAAAATATGAACAACTATATTGAGAAATAAAATTGAGCATCGTGATATATTGGGATTTTGTGCATCGTGACTATATTCATCAATAAATATGCAAATCGAAAAAAATCTAATTTAATCAATCCAATCTATAAATTAAAATCTCATAGCAAATAAATTTTATATTTTTCTTAAATTTTACTATTTTTTCACATTTTTTAAAGTTGTAATTTCTAGACTTTTCTTATTATCAATTTCTATCAAAAAATACGAGTTTTTAAAAATTCGAAGAATAAAGAAATTTCAAATTGGTCGATAAAATTGGTCCACCTTACGGCATATTCAGAATTGATATTTTCTGAAGGACTATTATGCAAAATCAGAACCTCCTCTCCTCTCGTCGCACCTCCGCTCTCTTGACTCTCTCTGTGAGTCTATTTCCATCTTCTCTCCATCAACGGAGACGACAAAGGAGAGAGAGCACAGATCGGAGATACGATGACCGTGGCCTCAGGAGTGGGATATGTGCTCATCGCCCTTGGCCCCGCTTTTTCTCTCTTCGCCTCTGTTATTGCAAAGAAGCCCTTCTTAATTCTCACTCTCCTCTCCAGGTCCAAACACCTCCATTTCCAAATTGCTTTTCAGTTTTTCACTAGTTAATTTCAAACATTTTTAGATTAATACCTTGATTGAAGGAGAAAGTAAGATTGTTTGGTACAAGGTGTATCATTTGTACCTTATATTTTGGAACCAAATCTAATTGTGTACGCTTTATGCATTGTTGTGTTCATGACCATGTATGTATCTATGTATACAATGCTGTTGTGTTTTGTTTTTACCCACTCATAAAACATAGTTAAGCAGAGCAGTGATTGACTTGTTAACCTCTGGCTTAAGTAACTTGCTTTGCAATGGGATTATGCAAATCAACTACACATGCTTTAGGATTAACTGGACTTGGTATTTGTCCAGCTTAGGTCAAATTAATTAAGTTATAAAAATTATGAAGAATTTTATTGTTAAATGTTAATTTGCTAGGACCCTTTTATTCATTCCCTGATATGTAATTGTTGTTTCTGTTTTATTAATAGTCGCAGCCAGTTTACCTGTCATTCCTTGGTAGTAGCTCTTAGCATTACTCTCTTCTTTCTCTAGTTGAACTGTTAAAATTGTAATTAACTTCACATCTTGTTGGAATTATGTTGGATATAGCACATTGTTCTGGCTGATGAGTCTGATAGTTCTTGCGGGAGCTTGGAGGGCCTTTCTTCCTGTAAAATCTACCGAGTTATGGCCTTATTCTATTCTTATCCTCACCTCTGTCGGCTTTCAAGAAGGCATTCGCATTGGCTTCTGGAGGCTTTTCAAGTAGACTTCCCTTTTTCTAATTGAAATCTTCCTCAATTCTCATCTGGTCATTTTAATTTGATTTTTCCTATTTAGTGTCTATGATTGGTTTTGGTAGTCATTGTATGTTAAAAACTGGCTGTGTTCAGTTGACAGGCTTTGTTGATTGAACCTAAATGTGGGAATGAAAGTATTAAAAAGAAAAAATTTACAAAGGGATAAAAAAGAAGGGTAAAATTTGGTTTTAGGCCAGCAGAGTTAATGTTACCGTTGAGCCTGCTATTCGTAGAGGCTGTTTTTGATAACTTGGGATAGTGCATAATCACCATATTCTAATTATCTCTGGTAGGAAGATGGAAGATATGTTGAATGCCTTTGCTGATAGAGTGTCTAAGCCCCGACTTTTCTTGACTGACAAGATGCTACTAGCATTGGGTACAAACTAAATAAATAACAATATTACAAACATTTTTTTTTTCTGCTATGGCTTTGAATGCTCTTTTCATTATCTGCAATTAAGCCTGAGTTTGCCTTAACCTTAGCAATTGAACTACAAGTATGTTATTAGTTCAAACTCATACTTAAAAGGCATAAAACAAGGCCCTGAACAACAAACACACTTACAAATGTTTCAGTTATAATCAACCTGGTTTTAGTATTGTAACAGTCTATTCATACCAATCTGGACCAAGACTACCGATTCGTACATGACAATTCCAGTGCCAATCAGTTCATAACTCCAAACTATTAAGAGCTGATAAAAAATATATACTTGTTATTTGAATCAGTTATTATGTTATTAGAGAATAACCCCATGATGATGAGAGGACTTTCTTTTGATTCCTGGAACCTAATATTGTATCTTCTCATTGAATAACCTATTGACCATTACCTATTGTTACTAAAAATTATTTCAGCTGGGGGACTAGGACATGGGTTGGCTCATGCTGTGTTTTTCTGTCTGAGCCTCCTTACACCTGCTTTTGGTCCTGCAACTTTTTATGTTGATAAGTGCTCCAACATTCCCTTTTTCCTTATTTCAGGTACCTTGATGTAGTTTTGGTCTTTATTTTTATTATGTTTGTTTAATTATATGTCAACAATATCTTAACATAGAGATCTCACATTGGTTCAAATGTAGTAGGCAAACAGTGAGCATTTAACATCCAGTATTCAGTTCCTTATCTATAACTTAATTTAAAAAACAAAAATTTTTCAACAATCATATTAGATGCTATATTTGAGCTTGCAATTTATTGTTTATTAGAATGAACTATAAATAAGTTCAGGATTTGCAAAGAGCAGCTATGCATCTCAGTCACAAGAGGTCTTATATCAGTAAGAGCATAAAAGACTATTGATTCTAAGAAAACCAGAAGCCATTTCCTGCTCATACTTTATATTAGCAATCTTGTATTTTCGAACACCAACTCTCGCTTAATTAAAATTCCTGAATAGCATCATTTCATTTATTAAAAAAGTTATACTAGAGAATAGCTAAGATACTTTGATGGTATGACGGCAGGAGTTAATATGTTAACAACAAGTTTACTAGATTTGACCAGTTGATGATGGGATTTGTAACTGTCCTATGTCAATGATATAACTATCATAGTTAATTTAAATAAAAATGGATTTGTTGGAAGTCGAAGAATGCATTTTCAGTAAGAATGGAGGTTGCTTTTTGAATTTCCTATTTTTGTATGGGCTTGCCTGCAAAACAGACATAGTGCGTGCTCTGCTTTCAATTTTGTTTTTTTTTTGTTTGCACAATTCTCAATAAGAAAAGAAGCTTCAGCTTATACTAGATCCCTTATTTTCATGGGATCCAATTTGTAAGTTCTAACTATTTTTTTCTCTCTGACTGGCAGCTATTATTGCACTTGGATTTGTAATCATACATACATTTTCGATGGTTATTGCATTTAATGGATACACCGAAGGGAAGAGAAAGGACCAGATATTTGTTCCATTTGCTCATCTCATTGCTGCTGTGATAGTAAGCATTTTGAAAGTTCTGAAACTGGAAATTTTTCATATCATCTCCTATAGGGGATAGGGCTATAAATATATGGTGCATACGCCTATTATAAAATAAATAAAGTATCATTTACGCCCTATAATATCCGAATGCTGATATTTCTTCTACATTCGCTCGAAAATGCCCCTCTTATGTTCGCTTAGTGTTTTTTTAATTATGAGGGAGCATCAAGTAGTAGTTATTACTATGTCTTTCTTTTTGGAGAAATTGTGGAATTATGGTTTCATTTTTGCCGAGGGTGTATAAATGCACTTTTGATTTTCAGTAATTATTAACATTTGACTCCTTTTTACTTTTGTTTCATAAATTTCAGACACTGATCAACCTCGTGCCTGGGGGTTGCAACGTAGGCTTACCACTTCTCTGCATCATGGCTGGTACAACCTTATATTACAGCTGGCAGCTGGTATGGAGACGATTAACTGAACATCAGACAACTCGCTCCAGCGATTAATTACATATTAGATGGTGCTTTGAAAGAGAAATAATTTGTTTTGGTCCAACTTCCTGAGATTTTTGTTCTGCGATTAAGCAGATGTCTCATTAGGTTTATCTCGATACTTGGCATTTTTAGATCTCAAAATTGTATATACAGTTGTTTTTCTGGCTCGATCTAAATTGTGTAGCTTTCTAAGTACTGGTTTATAATATAATCCATAACTATATATTACACCGGATCCTTTGATGTAGAATTATAGTTGGTAGATTAGTATAATGATGATTTTTAGGATATGGTTCGAATTGATTAAACACATAAACAATTCAAGCGGAATGATGGAAATGCATTTTACATAAGTACTTTCCTCTCCAACGTCCAGAACTACTCTTTCCTTTTTTACTTCATGGTAATCAATACAAGAATTGAAATGAATACATAACTATATATAGCTAATATGTTTTCCAAGACAACTGCACAATGAAAACTATGCATTAAGAATCAATGGATTCACATTATCCACATGTCATCGATATGTAAGAAGAATTACAGACATGGGTGTGTCTAGATCTAGTAGTGCACCAAAGATGGGAATTGCATTATAGGAGTGACTCTCTAAGTAGAGGACCGAGCAAAGCAATTCCCACCAAAGATATTAGGCGATTATACATGAATTTACAAAATGCTCCTATCCCGACAATTGCATGATAAAATCAAAGTAATAGTTGAGTAGCAACATTTCAACTGGTCCTTTTCATTGTTGTGTACCAATTTTCGTCATGCTTGCCAAGGTGACCCACAAAGAGGAAAATCATCATCTACTCCGAATTCTTCAATTCCTTCATGACCGTCAAACTCATGCAACCCAATTGATTTCTCAATGGAACTTTCTGTCAAGTTTCTCAAACGTCCATGTATGAAATCTTTTGAAGGTCTGATAAGAATGTTCTGTATGGCACCTTTAGTGTGAAGCAAGTTTTCGTCTTTCGAGTCATCAGGTCCACTACTTAATCTCCCGAGTCTAGAGGGCATATTGGGAATCTGTTTATCCCTGGTGGCAGTACGTCCACTTCTTCTTTCACATCCTAAAAAGCCTTTTAACCTGTTGTTTTTCTTATGGAGCCTTACTCTGATTGGTTCCAAACCAGATTTAACAGATGTATCCATATCAAGCATGTTTCTACAAGGCGACACACAAAGAAATTTATCAAGATCAGGGCATTGGTATGATTCAGAATCAAAAGGCCAGAAGATGGGCTCTTCCATGTCGGAATTTAATGTTGACTTGTTCAGTTCTTCCTCACAGAACCCCTTGCATTCGGAGCTGGCATTGAAGGACGGACTCGGAAAATTGGCATCGAAGCTATCAAAATCTTGCTCTTCCTTTACTTCTATTAACTCTGAGTCTTCTTCATCAAGGTCTAATAGAGAAACCCAAATATCTCCATTTTCGTCATGAAACAAACACGGACTATTGTTACTGAGTGTCAACTCTTCAGTTGAACTCTCATCGATTTTAAAGAAAGGAGTACCTCCAGGAGATAGACAGAGATCTGAAGATAATGGATCACTAATTGAGGAAGACTCGGTATTTGAGCTGTCAGAACTAACAGATGAGGACGACTTGCTTATAAGTGATCTCAACAAAGTATTTGTGACCTCAATTTTCCCAATTTTGTTTGAACTAGTGGTATAAATTTCCTTCCGGCTCTCCTCATTTTTTGCTTCAAAGTGTCTTATCAACGATGCAACCATACTGCCAGAACTCATTCCCTTCTAAGTCAAAAGTCAATAGACCTGAAAGTCAAAAACTTGGGCATGAGAAAACTATAAGGCTTGATCCAAACTATTCTTTGCTAGTTTATCAGATAATGACATAAATATTCTGCAAGTAATACTGAGAGAGTTCGAAACAGCGACAAAGAGAGAAGGTTAGGGTCTGCTCGAGAGCTTTATAAGAGAATTTGCAAAAGCTAAAATGCATAACTGCTCTTGGTACTTTTTATATATTAAGGACTGACTGGGATTTTCATTGTACAGGCTACTAATGAAACGTTACAACTAGAAACCTTCTTTATTTGAATAAATCTTATTGTCGCTATTTACTTTGCTTATCATGGTATTGCATTTTTTACTGGTTATTTTATTATGGCAGTATCATACTCCATATTTCAGCTCATTAATCAGTAATATGACACAAAGCACAAAAAGATGTTTAAATTCAGAGATAAGTTGCGAACAGATAAAAAGTCTAAAATTTGACAAAAAATTCAGCAACCAACTGTGACCTTTTCAGGGTGTGCACTTTTTCTTTTTTTAAAGCCGGCAAGCAACTCATACCTTTTCCGACTATGAGCATAATGCTTTTGATTACCGAAGTCAGACTGGAATTTGGAACTTAATTAACATTTGATGCATTTTTCTCAAAGTATGTCAAGATATTTACTATTAATTTAGCCCAAGAAAAAAAAAAAATCTTCATTTTGTCTAGGATAGTCAAATTTAAAAATGGGAATATACAGGGGCTATTTAGGACCCTTAGGAATAGAGGAGTATTGAAACTTGTGCAATTTCCGTATTATTTCATTGTTAGATAAGCATGAAATGATGAAAGTGTACAAGTAAAACTTGACCTATTCTGCTCATGAAAAAGGAGCTCTTAATTCCATCCCGACTGAGAAATTAGGAATAATGATTCCATAAAATAGGAAAGGAACAACATGCAAAAAGGACTTTAACAGCAACGTTTCATTTTAATTTCACTTTGACTCTAATCTACAAGCTATAAGCAATAACTCCAATGAGACTGTAAACAAATACCTTTAAAAAGGCAAAGGGAAAAAAAAAAAAAAAGGAAGCACAGTTTAGAACCCCAGGCGATTTTTGTCGGCTAGTATCGTCAATGGGTCTCCCCTCTGGGGCGGTTCCGGAAACAACGAGCCGACGTTCGTTTACGACATACGACTTTTGTTGGATTTCTTTTCTAGCCTACCCAACTTGTTTGGGACAAAAGACCTAGTTATTGTTTGTTTGTACAATTTAGAACCCCATAGTTTCAATCCAAACAATAGACAAGACCGAAAATAATAATACAGAGAAAACCAATGAAGAAATTGTACCTCAATGGCAAGGAGCCTTCATGCCAATCTCCATCGGCAGGGAAGCTATCTACTCGTGTTCCTGCGTTTCTTCTTAATTGAATTTTTGTGTTGTTTTAAAGCTGACAGCTCGAACAATGCCCAATAAAGAAAATGGAAGTTATTTTGCAGTCTTAGATTCTCAGGTGTTATTTTTTCCGCGTGATATGTATGGATTCTCTGTTTAGTGGATCTAACCACGTCGAGTGTCAAGTTAGTTACTGACTCGCTATACAGGTATTTACACAGATATGGATGTAAAGAGCTTAGATTCTTTTATATCCCGCGTCAGAAAAGCTATCGTGGTATCGCTTCGTATCATGTTTGGGTTTGGATCTGTTATGTACTTATGTCTTGTGCATGGCCGAATTATGCATATCGCATGTGGTCAGCCAAAATAGATACTGAGAATCTCATTGCAACAGAATTACAAACTAGCATTTGGCGACAATAACATTTATTTTTGTCATATTACATTTCCTCTTATGCCACATTATTAAACGAAATCCTCAACTCTGAAACACAAAAGAAAAAAGAAGAAGAAGAAGAAGAAGAAGAAGAAGAAGAAGAAGAAGAAGAAGAAGAAGAAGAAGAACTCATAATTACAACTCCTACCAAAAAACACCTCCATTTGTACAACAAAATTTGAAGTAGAGCTCCTTACTTAGCTGGACATATCTCTTCCAAGCTGGAAATAAGCATATAACCAAAGAAAGAGCAATCAATTGTTAGAGCAAATTGTTAGAGCAAAAGGAATGCTCTTAAAATTTGACAACCTTTCTTTACTGTATAGAAAGGCCCGGACGAAAATTGTTAGAGCAATTTTAATTAACTGTATATAGAAGTTTTATCTTGTAATTATTGCCTACTTATACTACTAAATTTTGCCTGGCTATACATGTATAATTGAAAGTAAACAGACATCCACCAAAGAAAAAATGTATAATTGTTAGACACGGCTAAAAACTGGTCTGTTACATTTAGAAAAGGGTATATTTTTTTAATTGGATAACAGAAGCCACAACCCAGAAGCCTAATCTCAATTTTGGTTTGATTTAATTCAACCTTGGTCATCTTATTGAGTAAAAAAGCAGGTTCACGACAAAGCGCAGAATGATCGAAGGAAACTGAAAGTACTTGTCGTTTGCCAGTTATCATGGTTAGGTGTTTTCTCATAAATATTAAATGCTACATGTAAGTGATGCTGTCATGGGTGCAATTCACAGAAAACTTCAAACATTAACAGAATTAAGCATTAAGCAAAAGGAATGCTCTTAAAAATTTTACCTCTGGCCCAAAAACTCAATTATGTCAGTTGTCAAAGTGGCACGTTTTTTGCTCAGGAAGGCCCCTGATGCTGCTTTTCTGAGAAGAACTGAACCCGCCACACAACCAAGGATCAAAGGATTTAAACTGGCAAATTTATGTAGAACAATTCAGCATTTGTTTTGGGAAAAAGAGAACTTGAACACAGAAATTTTTGGCCAACAAGATGAAATGTAATAGTAAAAATAAGAACCTCGTTTCAGATGATGGTATACCAGACATGACATAACGCCGCGCCCATGATGTAAATACCGCAACACTGGAGCATAAAAGACCATGAAAAAGTTATTAGATAGAAGATCTCTATTAATATTTGACACAACTGCAACTAAGCAAAAACTACTTTTCAGCAGACATAGTATCCATGCCATCATAAAATAACTGGAAGCTTAAGCTTGTTCATTTTCTACAATCACTTGTTTTGCTGATTTGACTTTCTACTTTAGCACACCTGATTGGTGTGCTGTACCCAAGGAAGGAAATTAATATTATTTTTTGTTTTCTTTTGCTTTCTTTCTTTTTTTTTTTTTTTTTGGGTGGGGGGGGGGGGGTGTTGGGGTTGGGAAATGCACAAACCTTCCACAGAGGATATCGCCTTGACCGCCACAGCGCCTTGGGGATCCAAATGTGCTCACCTTGGTAACTTGAAAAACATATATTCAATTTTCCCATCAAGTCTCAATTTATGAATAAACTTTCAAAGTGTGAGATATTAAATGACCTCACAAATGGGCAAAAGATTTATTGATCAATTAGTTGCCATAAAACTTGAAAGCTTCAGATCTCGATAGCAAACCTAAGCCACACATACCTGTTTTAGCATCGCTAATAAGATCCTCTTTTCCTTTCCGTAGAATAGTTACCCCTCCAATTCTAAAATGACACAAGAACAGACAGAGGAAGTATAAATTAATAAATAAATAAATAAAAATAAGTGTAGATGGTAAAGGAAGCCAAATCAACATTGCGGTTTGTGTTTGTACAAGAAGTTCCAATTCCAGAAACAAATGATATCCATGCTCAATTTTCAAATCAATGAAAATTAAACATTGTACAGAAACTCAATCATTTAATTTACCAAATAGAGGCTTTTCCAGTATAACAAAAAACCAAGATTAGACAAAAAAATTACTTTTGAGAAAGAAGACGTAGTTGCTCAGATTGATTATCATTGCTAACATCACAATTGAGAACTTTCTCCAGTAAGCGTTTGTACTCCATTACGTTTGGTGTCAATACTGCCAGAGAATTGCCCCTCACAAGGTCAATGTTGTTTGTCACGAGATAGAGCCCATCCTATAAATTATGCATATGACAATTTCCTATCAGAAAGCATACAAGGATAACAATATATGTCCATGAAGAAAGTACTAACATGTTAATTTAGACCTTACTAGTTGCAATTACTGTCATAGCATGATTACATGACAATTCAGATTATATCACAGCCTGATTTGCACATGATTTCAGAACTGATTGTAATTTCAGGCTTAAATGGTTAAATTAAACAATTGCAAATTCAAGGAAAAATCACAGCAGCATTTGGTTCATAAGGCACGATTGCACAAGAAGTACTGTTAAAAATTGGGCTAACTCATAGCTCAATTGTATAAATTAAATGTCAATGAATCTTAACTTGCATTTCATACTCTTGTTGAAGTACTGTTAAAAGTACCAATTGTAAGTGGTACCAAAAACTGCCATCATCTCAATTTCTCAACTGAAATTGGAGTTACATATATGATGCAAAACAAATGTACAGTCTTATAGCTTAAGAAATAAGTCTTACAGCATCAACTACAATTGGTATACTCAACTGCCTTGCATGCCTCATGATGTCACTGACACAATTCTAAAATCAAAGGAACAAAAGGTAATGAAGATAAAATCTCAAACTATAGAAATTACCAGGATGCAATACCGATACCTATCTGATTCCATGATTTACAAACTCAAGTGACCTTTGGGATATTAATTTGGCAACAATGATAAAGACAAAGAAAAAAAAATGTCAAAAATGAAACATTAATAATAGTAATAGTGAACAGGTAACCAAATATAAAAGGGTTACCACTAACCACATATTTACCTTTTTTAAAATAAAATACAACCATAGATTTGTATTATCAGCAAAGAATAACAACGGGAATGATATGTCTCTTGTATTATCACAATTACAAGTATTCTTCTCAATGGATAGTGTGATTTTTCTCATTAAATAGTTTTGGCCAGTTTTAGCAGTCAACCTTTTTAGTCATAACCCCACAGAGACATGTCAGAAAAATAACATGAAAACATAATGCCAGGACAGCACAAAGTTGGTTCACATATTTGCTTGATAAATGATGCAAAACACGTACAAGGAGAAATGGGTCCCTCCCAAGGCCTGGCCCGACAACTATGCAGTCAAACCTCTCCAACCATTTTTTGATTTCTGCAAGGATATAAGAAGATACAGTTTCTCTCTCATCTTCCCTAAAATATTGTCAAGGACTATATCAGCTCAGATGAAGGATCACAATCTAAGCCAATAAACTAGTAGTACCGAATTTTGCTAGTAAAACATTGGCACTGTATGTTAATGGACGATCCTTGCACTAAGACAACCCATATAGTTGAGCAATCATGCCTCACTTTATCAAATACATATAGCGTCAATTATCCTTCAGTTGAACAACAATGCCTTATGTACTTTGATTGCACCTAAATTTAACAAAATTTAGATCTGTTTATCCTCAGTTGTCCAAGGCTTTCTATAAAAAATTATATTTTGAAGTTCCAGATTTTGCCCTCTTTGAGTTTTGATTGGTGTTATTCTAAACTCTATTTTAAGCAGATAAATTTTAACTTTGGCTTAAGTTTGGAAAGTGTTGGCCAGCATGCAACTGCAATAGGACCAGTTCAGCTATTATTTGAAAACAGGGAAAAAAAAAAAGAACTAAATTACCTTACACTGTATGACTCTTCTAAAATGGGGTGTACAATCAACTCAGGGCTGTAACTTTTTATTACAGTCGCAGCATCTTTTGTACAAAAGACATGCGACAGGTCAGCACCCTGCATCACACAACAAAACCTCATGATCTCAGTTACAAATACTACAAACTGCTCTTGTTACAAATTACAATAGAGGCTCTGATTTATAACCAGCAAGCTCAAAATTTAACTAATACATAACATAGCTATTAACAGTTTTCACTCTTAGACAGGTACATCAGGTATAGTGAGAACCAAAAACCTTTATTCTAGCATTGATTAACCCTCAGCTGTGCAATTTACCTTGAATTGACCCTAAAACTTGCAATCGTGTGTCTCAAATGGGCCTCAATTTAACCCAATTTGCTCTCATTGTACCTCAATTGTTCTACTAAACATATAATTATCTAAAAGAGACTTAATTAAGATTAAGAAAAAAATAACTCACAATTTTTAAGGCAGATATAGCAGTAAAATAGGGAGCACCAGTGTACTCGCGGCATCCACCAATAACAGCAATCCTACCTATACAAGCAACAACAACATTACAACACTTAACTTAAGAATCCTATTATTTAGTAAACAAATTAAGCTTAAAACAAGGAGAGAAGAGGCACCAGCTTGGCCTTTGTGGCGGGATGGATCGAGAACCGGAGTGATCTTTCGTATGACGCCTTCAGCATCGGCCTCGGGAATGGAGACGGACGCACAGTGTATTCTCTCCATTTGGTTGTGACAAGTTTGCAACGGGAATGAAGCGCCGAGAGATCGGATCAAAAAATGTTGCCTCCTGAGCACAGAGGAGTAAGAATTAGAAGAAGAAAGCCACATGCAATTCTCTATTCCTCCCGCCACGTCAAACCCACTGTTTATCTTCACTGGAGGTTCTTCGACGTTACAACAATCGCCCTTTTCTATTTGAACTGCTTGTAAAGTTGTAAGAAGAAGAACACGATTAATGGGCTGCAAGCTTATACAGGCCTTAATAAATTGGGCTTACATTTTTATGGGTTCATCATAGCAGCTTCTAACAACGAACCCACTTCTTCAAAGGGAAGCCCTCTCCGCAACTGTAATTCTGGATCGTTAGATTGCGTCAAAATTCGCATTAGCTATTAATCGGACAGCTCCTATCCTTTTTATTATTTGGTAAGGTTGAAGTCTAAACTGCAGATGCTATGATCCTTTTATATTGCGCGTAAATCAAAGATGAGATGGATGAACTTTGTCACCTCTTTCATCTATTTTTCCTCTTTAGTCCTCTAAGAAATTGCTTTACGAAGCATACCGTTACTCTTCAAAATTTTGTGTGCTAATAATAGACATCCACGCCACGTGTATACCTTGAACTGAAACATCTACAAATTATTATGTATTACCATGTGTGTTGTTAACAACTGTTGTAAAATTTTCTTTTCTTCTTTTTGCAACTTAGAACACTCGATCTTCAAATCTTGTTTAGAGGACACATGATACTTTTTCCCCCCCCTGATCTTGATCAAATGATTTCTTTTTTTTTTTAACAAATCAGGAGTTTTACGTGCAAAGACAATTATTTAATCTGTACAGGTAAAAGTTGGATCCTTCCTTTAATAATTTCATTCATACGAAAATAAAAACAAATATTTCGATATTTATTTCACATACAATCAGAAAATGTTTTAATCGTTGTTTCTTTTACTTATGTGATCCAAATGAATGGCAAACGCTATTGTATATATTAATGGTGTCTGACTCGCATATTATTTTCTGATTTATAACAATATATATATATATAGAGGTATGCTATGGTGCGTCGCGATGTATTTAGGCTTTTGTACATTGCGATCATTATCCGTCAATCGTTTTACAAATTGACAAATCTAATTAAACCAATCCAATATACATATTGAAATCTCATAACAAACCAAAATTTATATTTTTTTGAAAATTTTTTACTATTTTTTTCTAATTTTCTAAAACTTTCATTTTTGGGTATTATTAATAATAAGGAAATTTCAAAAATGGCAGTTTTGAAAATTTCGAAAAAAAATAGCAAAAGATTTCAAAAAATATAAAATTTGGTTTATTATGAGATTTCAATATATAGATTGGATTTGTTTAATTAGATTCGTCAATTTGTAAAAATACGACAAATATGGTCACGATGTACAAAAGCCTCAATACATCGCTATGCACCATACATCTCTGTCTATATGTATATCAATCTTGATAAGATGACATAAAAAAAAATTTATAAACCACTTTTAATATTAATTTTATTCCAGAATCTATTAGGTTGTATCTCATTTGAAGGAAATGAAACAACCTTTTACGGCATCCTATTTAAATAGTTATTGCGGTTCCTATAGTAAGCAATAATTTTATCTGATTATTTATATTTGTTTTCAAAATTTGCTGTTGACGTGTTTGATTTTTATTGAATAGCAGGTCAAAAAACATATTCATCAAATATTGTGAGTAAAATACAACATTTGTTTGCCCAAATGTGAACCTCACTACCACCACCTTATCACTCGACGCCGCTCTTATACAGGTATTTAACCATCATCCTTAAGAAAAAAAGTTATCTATCACAGAGGTTGCAACGTTAGTTTATGATCGACTATCTCATTGACTCTATGATTGACTTTTTCAAAAAAAAAAAAATGATTATCTTTAATGAAAATGATAGCAATTGAAGTATATTCTTAATTAATTAATGTCATCTAAAAAGAACAACAAATATCTTAAAAATATCTGAGCATTAAATTGTTGATTACCCAAGTTGAAAATTCTAAAGAGCGAGGAGAAGATTGAAGCGAAAAAAAAAAGTACTAGTAGAATTGACAAGGAGAACAAAAATATCACCTGATCGCCGCTAAGATTTAGCTGTTTTTATGGGCATCGAGATAAATGGAGAATTTCACTTCTCAAAATCAGAAATCACAATAATATATTTTTTTTTTGCAAAAAATCACAGCTAATTTAAATACCCGCCAAATTAATTTAATAATTTAACCTAATCTGAGACATTCCTATCTATCGACTTGAAACATAAAATGTTTGACATCAAACAATTCCAAACTTAATTCAAATCACCACATAATAATAATGTGATAATTTTTTTTTAAATTTCAAACAGATCCGGATTGACTCAACGAGCGCAGTATAGCAACCACCTCCAGCTATTGCCGTAATTTGAGGGTAAGGAACTTGTCCATTGACTGCTAAAATATACGATTTCGAATAAAAGAGTAAAGGACAATGATTGGTAGTTTCAAATTCTAACAAAAAAAAAAAAAAAAAGAACAGATTGGCAGTAGTTTTATTTTATTTTTCGCAGAAAACTGCATGCACGATTTGCGGGGTAGTAATTGAACAAACCAACCAACCACATTGGTAGTTTATCGAGCAAAGGCTGCTACAGTGCTATCCTAATACTGCGATGCCATATCCCTCGTTTGATCTTCTGTGGCAGATACATCTGTGTTGCGGCTAGTCGAGGGTTTTATATGAATTGACTAATTGTTTATATATTTTTTTGTAAAATAATTATTTCTTCAATATTATAATAAGACGTAACTTATTTGAACAAAAAATTGGTCCATAAAAGAATGTTTCTAATGTTAATGTTCATAACAACAACGAACATTTACTGTTATGCCTACCTAACTCCCATTTTATTTTATATAATAATAGATGGGGAAAAAAAAACAAAAGGAAAAGACCTATAAATGGAATAACACCTTTATTCAGTAAAGGGCTATATCTATTTGTCTTTAAGAAAAAAATCATTGAATCTGACGACTGGATGCACTACAAATATATATGCCTTGAGGCTCCTTTTTATTAATCTGCTGACTCAATTCAAATTGTGAATTAGTTTTCAATAAAAAATGCAAAAAAAAAAAAAAAATCAAGCTCACAAGAAATTGCATGGCTACAACAAAAAGCATCAGTAGCGAGTTCACATGCTTATAAGGCTATTGTGTCCAATTGGTGAACTTCTAGAGGCTTCACCGCATAAGCCCAGATCTAATAATAATAATAACAATAATAATGAAAACTTTGGCATGTAATTTGTGATTTCTTTTAATTTCGTTCAATTTGGAAATAAAAAAAAAAGGAAAAGAAAAACATGTACCGTTACACCATGTTCAAAGATAATGTATTTCTGTTATAATAAAAAAGAGATAAAGAAGAAGATAATGTATGCTACAACGCATGTTCCACTAGAGATGCTGCCAAAATTTACAGCAAAAATTCAAGCTGCTGAGTTTCTTGGAGACAATTTTTAAAGGGTCGTGAATTTTAATGTATTTTCATTCGTTGCATCTACATCTCAATTTTTGTGACCGTTTCGAAGATTTCAATAAATAAAAAAGGGAAAAAAAAAATCGATCAGGTTAATCTGAGATTTGGTGCATTCACATACTGACACTTACCCCCTGCCAAATTATTAACATGAACAGGTCACTCGATTATTTAGAGATCCAACATTTCTCAGGAGACTTGCAGCTTTAAAACATTTGTCTTGATGCTCATTTTTCTATTTATTTTTTATTTTTTGGCATGATCTTGTTGCTCTATTGGATATTTTACTGTGGATCATCCTAGACTCTCTTTTTATACTTAGCTGCGAAATTTGGCAATTGGCACAAGTGTTAAAAAAACTTTGGTGTTTTGGGAAAATATTGATTTTTGTTGCCATGTTTTTCAGAGAAAATAAGATGACACATGAATGCAAGTTACAAGAAGAGAGAAGCCCATAATAGATCACACCCTCCAAAGTAAAGATTCTATGAATAATAAAATAATTAAATACACAAATATTTTACTGAAGTCAGTGATGAACATATATACAAAAATCCTGACACTACGTAGATGAACTGGAACATTCATATATAGCCGACGCCGTAAACAGTAATAGGAAAGAATAGTGAAATTTTGTTTCCTCTTTCTTTTTTTATTCACTTCTAGTTATGAAAAACTTTTGAGTGCAATAGAAACACTAAACACAATATGTAATCATGAAAAAATTAAATCACAAAAAATGATGTACAACTTTCTATAAAATTTGACATAGGTATGAAAAACCACAAACTTGTTGGCACGATAATTATTTTAGAGGAGGCAAAATGAGAATTTAATGCAAGAGAATGATATCTATCATATCTTGATACAGTTAATAAAGAAGGCGACTCTTTACCTCTAGGTCCAAAAATTGACATTTTATATAAAAAATTATATAAAAATTATCCTTTCTCAATTTATTGTCATAACTCATATTTCTTGATAGCTTTGTGATAATGATCAACATTTCTTTAACAATTATTTGATTTAATAACTCGTCATCATTCAAAACATTGTTTGATTTAGGTTGTTTCTACTTCATCTCTTTGTCAAATATAACAGAAATGAGCAATATCCTTTTTGTATACTTTGAAAATCCATGAAATTTAAATTTTGGATCTTCTACAGATGCACTACATCTATACAACCGAGTGTTAACATGTAATCGCGACATCATCAACGTTAGCGCTATTTCATATTATACATCTGTCTTCACACTTCCATCAGATATACTTGCTTTAAAAAAATTATGATACTTTTGTTCCCAGGGGGTTTAATGGCAAAAAAAAAAAAAAAAAAAAAAAAAAAAAAAAAAAAAAAAAAAAAATTGCAGTGCATGCATATCCAATCAAGAATATGTTATTTTCTGACCATGTTACTTAAGTATATGTAAATTTAAATATATCATTAGGCTCACAATCAGAAAAACTGCAACAGAACCCAAAAGAAATTATTTTATATAATTTTTTCCTGCAAGATTCGAATGGCTCGAAATGGTTCATTAATTGCATGCACAAGCAGATTAAAATCAGTTGAAAAGTCCACCACCTTCATTTTGTTATTATATATTCTATTCACTTTAGAATATTGGACTGTCGATTAAAATAAATTACGTCAGATTAACATATTTAATTAGGTTGTAAAAAATCATTTCTAAATAAGAAAATAGGTTGATCCGACCCATCCGTTTTGAATCGAAGGATTGAACGATCTTGACTGATATAATGAAATATAACAATAACAGCGTCTTTTGTTAAAAAAAAAAAACAAAAACAAAAACCGCATGCGTTCCTTGTTATGCATGATTCAGGACCTTTTAAACCCAAAAAAAAAAAAAGAAGCAGCAAAAACTGGTGCACAATAAGAATTTAAAGAAAATAATAATCGCCTTACTTAAATGGGTGATTTCACCAAACCTCTTTCCTGTTGGAGTTATGTCCTAAAAGTCAATATTTAATGATTTATTTTTTCAGTTTATGTTAATGATGATTTTTAATCATTTGTTCATAGATTTTATTATTGACAGATCATTCAGGTTGATGATCTGAATTGTAGATCTCTGTGGATCATTCATTAGAATGACAATAATAAATCTAAATCGTCCATAATCTTGATAGTTGACAAGAAACATTAATTATCATAAAAAGATTAGTATGCAAGTTAAGTGATGATTAAGTTCTACAAATCATATGTAAGGAGTTACCAACTTTATTGCATATGTGTATGTTATTGGAACATAGTACATGACTTGACCCAATGAAATAAACATATGGATTGTGTTATGTGTCATTGTTTATTTCATATGAGTTTGATTCTATGTTTGAGATGTTCAACTTTTCCACATGAGGATAAGTTCTATAAATAGTGTCTAACGTTGATTCCTGATAAAGTCTAACATTAGTGACTGACGTATGGTAAACAAAGTCCTGAAATTGTCTGGTAAATTGATTGAGAATCGTTCAAATCTGACAGTAAAACTTGTGAGAAATTTTTATTGTGAATTGTGAAAATATTCATCTCGGGATTTAGAATTTTTCTGTATGATTGCCACGATGAGTTGATATTAGAAAATATTTGATTTAACAAATTGGAGGAAATAGCTAATTTACAAAAATTAGTTATTTATGGATGGTTGTACACATGGCCACACGGACATAGCCACATAAGATCAGAAGGGATTTTAATAAAAGAAAAGGACGAGAGAGGAATGGCGATCCCTTCGTCTCTTTCCTTCTGTCTCTCCGATCCGATCGCCCCTGTCTTCTTCTTCTCTCTCGAGATGTGCTCAAGGCCATCTCTCTGTTGCCTTGCTGTTACTTTCTTAGTGGTTGAAAGAGAGGTGCCGATGAGCTGTCCTCTATCTTGTTGACACCTCAGCTTCTTCCTTGTGCTTGCACGGGAAGGCAGCCGAGCTCGTTTTCGTCTCTCGATGGCGGGCTGTCAGATGGCTTTAATGGAGCCATCGACGTGGCCTCACTTCCTCAGAGCCCTTCTGCCTCTCTTCTTCTTTCTCCTTCTTGTCCGCTAGCAAGGTAAGTTCTTCTATTTATAGTTGGGGTAAGGTTTCGGTTTGAGCACGGCGGAGGAGAAAGGGAGGTAGATTGGAGCTTTGGGAGATAACAACGTTCTTTTCTGTCTCATTCTTGTCGATTGATTCGGTTAATTTCTTTGATTTGTTGATCCCTAATTTCTAGGATTTTTACTGGTAGGAAATTAGGTGTATGGAATTGGCGTTGTTCTTGATTAGTCTAACGTTGATTCTTGCGTTGGTTGTGCTTGAGTTCTTGAGAAGGTTTCTCAACGATCAGAGGCAAGGTATAACTCTCTCTCTCGATACTGTGGCTTGAATTATTTCATAAGTACGATTGCTGTGGCTGTGTGTACTTCGAATTAGGAACTGTAATGTGTGCTATACTGCGCTTGATGGTTAAGGCTACTTGTTGTGTTGCGGTTTATGCTTTGAGATAATACTGATAATTGTTTCTGTTAGCTGTGAGTAGCTAATGGTGTTACTCGATGTTAGAATTAACTGTTACTAGTTGATATAAGCTGATTTAAGTAGTGACAGGCTAATCTTATTTCTGTGATGCTAACTGAGACCTAATTATGGTTATTAGGAGTTGCTGGTAAAGGTTTGAATCTGTGTTTCTATGATACTGATAGGGAATACTGTATGGCCCTGAGCCCATGTCTCACATCTTGCTGTTGAGTAGTATATAAGTATGCCCTATATATTAGCATACTTAGTTATTTGATTATTGAAACATAGTAACCAGCATATAGCTGCTACTGTGGTGTTTTAATACATATAATGAAGCATTTGAGTTTCATATGAGTCTGTCTATGCATATATCATGTCATAGGGCACTGAAGCTATATATATTTGAGTAATTATATTCTTTTAGGCACTGTATACTCATTCTTATGCCATGTGATTAGCTATGTGGTTCAGTATCTGCATATGTGAGGTATAGTTTTAATTTCTACATGTTTATACCTATGTTGCATGAGTAAACCATAGGTCTGTGCATATAGTTGCTAAGTATAGTGGGAAACAGTGAGTAATGATATGTGACATAGTCTCGGTGCTGCATATCTTACATATTTTGAGGATAAATACATGTATGTAGTCACTGTCCTAAGCCTAAGTTGATGTGTAGGCATATTTCAGAATATATATGAATTTTGTTCTATATTTTTCTGATGGAACTATGGATAGTTTGTATAGTTAAACATGTATGTGTCTTTAGGTAGCCACTGTATGCATGATTAGGTTAAGCACATATGCATATTTCAAATATATTTTGTGTATAAACTCTGTTAACATATTTTTATACAAAAGAAGCCTAAATTGAGAAGTTGTAGGTTGGAAGAAACATTGAGTTGCATGATATCTGGTTTGTACAATTAGTTGGACTTGTGCTAGTTGCGATTAGATGGGGAGTCAGCACCATACTGGTATAAGATTGCGTGATTTAGGGGTGGATTTGTAAAAAGAAAACGCAGTTGGGGTTCTCTGTAATTTCCTGCGGGCTTGTTTCTAACATAGGAGGTATTCATGAATATTTCTGGGCCTGGATGTAAAAACTAGGAAATTATAATAATTCGGGGACTTATATGCCTAACTGAGTGGCTAATGGATCGGATTGATTAATTGTAGGATTCGGATCCCTTGTGGATCTCTGGCGGACCCGATACGCATCGACCCAGTCAACTGGGTCAGGTTGACTGGGTTGCGTCTGTTACTGTTTGCTCTGTTTTGGTTTTTGTTGTGGGCTTTGGTTGATTTTTGCCTTATGGGCCGAGAGAAAAAAAAAAAGGGCCTGTAGGCCGAGAATAATTGTGGGCTTGAATTTCGGAATTGGATTTCAGATTAGCTTTCGGATTTAATAAAGCTAATGACGGATTTTTGGTTAAACTAAACGACTTGGAAACAATGTACTTAGTTTAACTATCGATTGTGGGCTTTAGGGAAATGATGAGATTTAGTCTGACTTTCAAAAAGAACGGATACGTGGCAAATCATTCAGACTATCTGATCCCGCAAAAATAAACAATTAATTTCTGATTTATATTTTCTGATGAGTTTAATTGAGTTTCCTAAATTTCTGTATAAATATTTCTGTTATTTCTGATAATAAATCTTCGATATTAGGAAACGTACAATTAAACACTGAAACAAATAATCGAAAAAGTAATTAAAAGTTGTAACGATATTATAGGACTTGGAACCCAAAACGTACAGTCCAGTTACCTATAAGCTACCAGACTTAATCGTGGTTTACCAAACGGATTTAAGGAACCCGTTAAACATATATTAACGGTACTTGATCTGTAACTTGTAAACAGGAACGGATACTGAAGTGCCCCCGGACATCTGAGTCAAGCAAGGTGCGGATACGCGGAATCTTTGTTAGAACTCGGGTTTCGGTATATTTAAATTTATGCATTGCATGTTGATCATTCCTTGATAATGCATTTCCAATTTCATGTAGCCGATAGGAATCCCTGAAATATGAAAACGCATGTTGAAACAAATTATTCGTTTGAATCCACCAAAAGAAATATATTCCGACATAGAATTTCCGATTGATAATCATTTGAATAGTCGGATTATATTAAAGGACTGGAATGGCTCCGTAAATTGACTAATTTGCATAAATATCCTTTGTGATAGAAGAATCAGATTTGAATTAAAATCGGACCATTCTAAATCAGTCTGTACAAGCATAACTATAATAAGTATCACTCTCCGGAGTAAGGTTTGGCCACCTACCCGGCCAGGATTATTAGCGCTTTAATTACTGGAAATTCCCTCTGAAATCTGTACCTAGGGTTGGACCTATGGTGTGGGAAGAGTTCTTTCTGATTCTGTTGGGCCGATAAGAGCTTGAGTGTATACTGTACTCTGTTGAAATTCTGTAATAAATATCTTATGCTTGATTTGAATTGATGCATATTTCATGTTGCAGTATGCCTGTTATCGGACCATTACGTCTTGTGCCTACGGTACAAATCATTCTGATTTTAAATATAGTTTGGAAAATGATTTACTATTTTATAATTGTTTCAAATAAAAAGGGTATTAATTCCGATACCGGTTCGTACCAAGAAGCCGCGTACTGGAACTAAAACCCGCACTGAGATTAACTTCTCATCCGAATTTTTGTTGCCTCTTTTGAGGGTTCCAGGAACGTAGAAATGGTGCTAGGCGACGGTCTATAGCTACAGTTGAGTGCTCTTGTCTACAGTTCTGTGTTCATATCCCGAGTTTAAATTGTAATGCTACCCTAGCTCTGTATCTGGATGAACTTCCCGATGTCTTGGCGTATCTGTATTTGGAGATTCCTCCTCCGAGTCCGCCGCGCGAGATGGAGGTCGAACCCGAGTCCGAGGATCACTCCGCGGAAGCGTAAACGCGGGGAGCGTTAGTATGGGCCGGTGGTTGTTGGGTTGTTGTTGTTATCGTTATAGTGGTAGTGTTGTCCTAATACCGGGAGTTTGTGTTGTTATCGGGTTTTGTCGGGAAAGATTCTATAGTTTGTAATATAGTCTGTAGAACTTAATCGGGCTTGTGATAAATGGCAGCAAGTGGCAAGTGGGGTGGTTGTCAAATATTTTTTATTATATGTATATAGTGTGAGACGAGTGAACCAGCCTTAGGTTATAAATAAATAATAAGCCTAAGCTCCAGTGAGGTTTATCTTTCCGTAGTGTGTAACAATATCTTGTACAATACTATGTGTGCAATAAAATAAGACTTGGTTTGTTTATCTGTGTGTTATGAAACTTCTAGGCCGCTACCAAGAAAACGGGGAAGAAAAATTGAAAAAAAATTATAGCTATCTGTCTGTTAGCCTTACGGGAATGACTTGTCATTCTCGTGGCGGAGTCGACGTCAGCATCCCAGATCGGGGTGTGACATAAAGGCTGCTATACGGACTTTATTTATGCTCTCTTGAATTGTGGGGGGAAAGGTTGTTCATCAAGAAAATCGTATGTCCCTCATTAATACACTTAATGAGTGATGATATATGTTTGGACCCCTTGATGGAGTTGGATCGTATACATGCAAACTAGACGATCAACTCTAGATCAAGAAATGTATAATCTGCAAGAATGACACACTCATATCTTGGATTATACAATGATATCATGTGACATAAGAATCGGACAAGGAAATACCATTATTTCTTATGCAGGATTGACATATTGTAACGGTACATTATTTATGCGAATTGAGAATCATAACGTGTTGCTAGATACCGCTTATGATTATTGGAATTTAATAATGATTTATTTCCATGGCCAACATAACATAAATCCTCAAAGGGTCACACAAATAGGACTTCAACCACATGGTGTGTTATTTGATTTATTTGTATTGGAGAATGCAAAATATGATAAGTTGATTAATTAATTATAAAGCGTTGTGAACCGTTATAATTAATTTAATCAAAGAGATCATATGGAAATTAAATAACACATATACTATCCTAAAATAATTATCAAGATATTGATAATTAATTCAACACATATTAATATAATTAGTTATATTACTTAATTGGGCCTTTATTTATTGGTAAATTGAAAGCCCAACTAAAGAGTAATTAAAGGGGTCTTTAATTAAATGAATTAGAGACTAAATTGAGCAACAAATGGAGCCCATAAAGGCCCATTTCGTGGCTGCCCTATAGGGATGGCAAAAGGGTAAATACCCATAAAGAGTAGGTAGGGTTTGAGCTCCATATAAGGACCTGAGATGGAGGCTCACCCAATCCTAGTTCTCTCTCCTCTCTCTTGCCCCTCTCTTGGCCGCCGCCCACATCCAAGGAAGAGAAATTCTCTCTTCCCATTTGCTCTTCCCTTTCTTTTTTAGCTCATGTGTTGAGCACAAATATATAAATCAACACGTATACACTTCAACATAAGAACTAAAGCCTAGACACACAATTCAGAAGTTTTATGTCACAATAATTCAAGGTTAACAACGTAAATAGTTTTATAGGGTCTATTTTTCTTCGTTCTTTTGGAAATACAAAATGCATCATAAAAATTGTTTCTAACTATCTTAATTACTCAGAATTAATTACTGAGCTGTTGTGGAATTTTAGTTATTATATCCCAAAAGCTAAAAACATGAGAAACTCGAGGAATCTTTTTCAAAGTCATTGGGGTCTTGTCAACTAATAACAACTAACGATCCATGCAGCTCCATATGTGATCTCCGTATTAATTTCTTCTCTTTGTTCTTATCTTCTTTTCTAGATTGAAATTGACCGGTGCAATAACTTCATACCACCTTTCCATTTCTCGTTGAAAAAGAGCACTTTTCATATATCTAGTTATGTACTTTTCGTAATTCACTAAATTCAAAATTGAGTATAGTACAGTAGAATTAATAAAAAGAAGATGCACTATCTCTTTTGGTGACCATTTAAATTGTTGGTGTCGTGAAAACAGTCTTTAGCTTGTTTCTTCTCTCTCTTTATTTCTCTGAGGCATCGGAAATTCCGAATACATGCACAAAAAATAAAATTAATAACAGTGCGTAATACAAAAATTTCACTCAAGACAGTATACCTATATTTGTTTTAATAAAGGACTGGATAAATTAATATTTGAAAAGAATTCACTTGTAATTTATATGACTTTGCCATGCAGACTGCAGTGGAGTCTAGCTAGAAGGAAAACATGATTGAAAATTATTTTATAACAGAGGCAGACTAAAAACAGTCACGACTTAAGGATGGGCCTGCGAGTCGCAACTATATTTCAAATTTCAAAGCTCTAATGGTCGATCCGGACTATTCGATATGTTCTCTAGATTAAAATCTCATTAAAGACCAACTTTTATATTTTTTTTCAAAACTTTTTGCTATTTTTTTCAGATCTAAAAAATCTTTCTTATTGGAGGATTGAAAATTATCTAGATCAAGTATTTTACAAAATACAAAAAAATTACTAAAATTAAAAATATATATGAAATTTGTTCACCAATGAAATTTCAGTATGGAGAGCACGTTGGATAGTTTGATCGGCCATTAGAACCTCGAACATTGAGATATAATCACGGTTGACGGACCCATCTATCAATCATGGTTGATTGTAGTCTACCTCGAAATTTATATTTGAAAACTTAAAATTATAAAAGCCAAAACGGGCCCCATTTTTCCTTATTTTTCTCTTATTGCTGATTCAATAATTTGCTGAAGACTCGCTTATTCTAAAAGGATCGGAAAACACGCATCATTTTTCTAGCATTGATAATTTGTAAAAACATATCCAGCTAGATTCAAAAGTCCCCTGGAAAGGACAAATAAAGCAAAGCAATTTTTTTTCTTATCTTTGACATAGACAACTAAATTTTCTGTACCAATTTCTGGAAAAAAGAAAACTTATCAACACCGTTGAAATGATAAGAAAACGAATTAGCTAAATCACGTCACGTGCACATGCACCACAGAGATCATCGCAAATCAGTTAGATTCAACATTGGAATGCATAAAGAATACAAAATCAATCAGAAACTATATGCGCCGATATTACATTGTTTATTATTTTTTATTTGTTCGCTTTCTGTACCGGTATCAATCTATAATTATGGCCATGTGGGTCGCACCGTTAAAATAAATGTCCCTCACTTGTCCAATCGATCTCTAAAAAAATGCATATTTTATTAATTCTCTGCTAGCCAAATAAATTAATAATTATTAATTGATCATAGTAAATTAATCAAAGAAACATTTTCCTTGCTGGACATAGTCTAACAAACATAGAGCTTGTTTTGTAAGAATATGATTTTTTTTTTTTTCAATTTTTCCTGCATTTTTTTTTGGGGTAAAATCGTCTTACCAACTTCGACATGAAAGTATAGAAATAAAACTTCTTCTCTTTCTTTATCTGTATTTTCTTCTTATTTTTCCATTAAATTTCTGGCAATAGTCCAAAAACCGGTAAGTCGCCAAGCCAGATCCGGATTCCACGTGTCTTGCTGGTGCCGTCCACGTCACGTCCCCTTCCTCCTCTCCACCTCATCATCATCTTCTTTACCATTCATCCATATCCACCCAATACAATTCCAGGGTCAGCAATCAGCACACTCACGTAGCACACTGGGGGCACCAAAATTGCTCCCCATTTGCACCTGATGACATCATGATGCCAGCAATATAATTGCTAGCACCAACAGTTAGATTATGATTTTATTATAGGTGTCTTTACCTCAAAAAGGTGTCTTTATCAATTATATCGTGCCAATTAAATAATTTTGTGGGAAACATTTCTTTACTTCAGAGTAATGGATAATACATATATTAATATATAGATGTAGCCATATATCTGGGTATATTTATACTAAAATTTTGCAATTAAAACGGTCACTATCCTAGTAAGACAAAGCTAATGAGAAACACAGAGACTAACATTTGCTAAAGATCTTAATTATTAGAGCAATTAAACCACATATTTGACAGGTCAATTATTTGACTGAGTCAAAGTAATTAAAATAATAATTACCACAAAGATTTAAACTTAAATTAATATATGTTTTTGTTTACAAATTGTAAGGTCCATACATGATAAACCTGCAAATAATTTTTTAAATTTCATCGGTCTGGCAACAAAATATTCAACTTTAATTAAGCACATTAAAAAAATAATGCTAATACTTAATTTAAAGTTCCAACACTTCATCATAACAAATATATTATAGATGTTGACATAATATTCTTTTATTAGAAAAGTCATAAGTTTCTTTGAGATAATAATTAAACATTTTTCCGTTACAAAATCCATACGGGTCAGAATCATTTTAAATAAAATCCTATCTGATATTACTCCCAATTTTAATAAGCTGACAACATCAAGGCAAAAAGCAAGAGTACAAAATTGGCGACAAGTAGGAAAGCTGACTCATTTATCATGTCCATCTTTTTACAACACTTATCATATTCACCTGAACCACCACATTTACAAATTTACTTGGTCTCTCCTTTAAATAGCCCTGGAGTCTCATTGAGCAACAGAGCAGCGCGAACAAGCGAGAAAGAGAGAAAAGAGAGATCAGAGTATAGAAAACAAAACCAATGTGGAGCTCTTTTTCCGAACCGGACTCTACAATCGCACCTCAAAAGTCCAGAAACCGGCATCTGACGAGACAAAGCAAGAGATCAAAGAAGCAGCACGCAGAACGGGGGGTGGTGATGCTGGAGGGCTACGTGGAGAGCCCCGACACCTTTGATCAGCGATCAAACTGCAATGGTGAGCCGGTGGCAGCTCGAACAAAGAGCTTGACGGATGACGACTTGGAGGAGCTCAAGGGATGTGTTGATTTAGGGTTTGGATTTAGCTATGAAGAGATACCAGAGCTCTGCAACACACTTCCTGCTCTGGAGTTGTGTTATTCAATGAGCCAGAAGTTTTTGGAGGAGAGTAGCAGCAAGTCGCCCGAACCGGCTTCTGTTTCGTCTCCTCTTTCTTCTTCTCCTATTCCAGTTGCTAATTGGAAGATATCTAGCCCAGGTTAGTACATTTTTCTGATCAAAACTCTGTGAGTTGTTTGCATGTAAATCACGTAATCAAACTCATATCATTGACAAAAAAAAAAAGTCATAAACTCATAATGGCACAAGTAATTAATTATGTACTTAGCTTTTATTAACTTTAAATTTGTATTTATGTTGTTAGCTATACAATGTGTAAAGATGTAGTTGGTACGTTCTTTTATTTTTGTTTAATTTAAGTGTAATCTTGGATTTGTGATAATTTTGATGTATTTTAATTTTACGGCTTTGCTCTTTTTTTTTTGTTAGTTTGTTGATGAAGTTATAATTAAGGTGTTGATTGAAGTATTTAGCATAATTGGTAAAGAAATATATATGTTTTTTATTCTTCTGGACAGCGTAAAAATGTCAAAATAATTTAAAGTCCTTTTTCTTTGGACGGCATATATATTAACTAATATATTACTATATTAGTGGTATGCAGCAAGACAAGTATTTTGTGTTCGTACAAGATTTCTATTTTAATTATTTAAATCATTATTTGCATTTATTGTGCCAATCATTATAAATGTTTTCTAATTCTAGCCAGACTTGAATTATGTTAACAGTGCCTTTGCATGGACCATTCTCTTGGCACCATGTGCTTCAACAAAAAGGATCAAAAGTTACTTATAATTTTTCACCTTAAAAGAAATTGAATTAAAATTTTTCTTACTCTATAGAACTTAATTTTATTGTTCAATTTTACAGGAATTTATTCGTTTGTTATTTTGTAACAGGGGATGATCCAGATGAGGTAAAAGCGAGGCTGAAATACTGGGCCCAGGCTGTTGCATGCACTGTCAGACTATGCAGCTGATGCAATTTTACTTATTGTAATTTAACTATGGTAAAAAGTGCCATTATTTCTGCGCAGTAGAGAAAGATGCAAGGAAAAAGCGACACATGGCAAAGATGACATTTTTCTGGCATTGATTAATGATGGAAAAATGAATATATTTAACGATGGTATTGTGAGGCAAAGTTGGGACAAGGGTTGTTTTGATCTGATTAATGTTATTGGGAAGATGTACAATATATAATAATCTTTATATTGTTTCTCGTAGCTAGCTAGCTCTAGTAGGATAAATATTATCGTTTGTGTAAATTATCAAAATATTTTTGATCTTTGCATGCGGAAACGATCTGAAATCGATCGGAGGAAACATGCAATAAGATTTTTATTGGAGAAATTTGAACCAATTGTGGGTCTTCAGTGTACTATATATATATATTGTAAGATATGCAACTGATTTTGTGGAATAATGCAATATCTTAAGAACACCTGAGCAGTGCTTAATACAATTATATACAAACTATGATTAATGCTTTTGGTGCCAGCTAGCTCTGACTTGTTGATCCTGATAGTTTAGAGGATCTTAAATAATCCTAACTGGCAAGTGGCAACTGTACTCAGCATTTCAAAATTAAAAAGGGTATAATTATAAAATAGCCAGCTAGGAGGGGTCAGTTCTAATGATTAATAAATGTCAGCTTCGAATTAATAAAGGAAAAGTGCATGCTGCTGTGCTATTTATCACAAAAACTGTTATTTTGATGTTCACTATATAGGAATGCAAATAGATTGATGTTTTTTTTTTTTTTTTTTTTTTTTTTTGGATAAACTAGACAGAGCAAATAGATTGATGTTATGTGTATATCTTTTCAATTGCTTGACAACGACTGTCAAGGAACGATTGGATGTTATATATTTGTATTAGAATTTTGGCGAATATTATTACTTGAATATGGATATTGACAGCTCTTTTTTTAAGTGATATATAAATTGCTTCAATTTGAAAATAAACACGGATATAGATAAAGATAATAATTTGAATCCAGATTTTGTAATATTTGAGTATATATTTCCGAGTCCCATATATTACTATAATTTGGGATTTGAAACATAGTCTGAGAAATGTAAACTAAAATGTACTCAATATCTTCTAATAAGATCTACAATTTGTTAGTACATTTCGATTAATAGTATAATAGGTGTTGCTATTTATGTTTTGTTTGTTACTATAATACTTCAACTGGCGGACTCGTTATTAAACATTACTTTGTTTGGAAACTGTAATAATTTTATTTTCGTAACCGGATTGTGTATGTTCATAATATATATATATATGTATATGTTTGTAAGTTTATATCTTATTCATTTATCCATATACACATCTGAATATGGTGTGTTTGGAAGTGGGGTGAATAAGGAATAAGCCTCTTATTTCTTATTCCGGTGAAAACCAAACAACACAAAAATAAAGAATTTGGGCTTATTCGGGCTCTTATTCATATTCCATGGTATTAGAATAAGGAATAAGGAATACACCCATCCATATTCAAATTCCTTATTCTCCTCTCATCGATTGATCTACTTACCCAAAAGAATTATGTGTGGCTGTGTATGAACATTATTTATTTGTATCCGATCCGTTTACTACGCTAGACAATTCTAAATCCGCTTGATGATAACTGCCATCTGCAGTTTTGCCATCCTTGTCATCACTTGAACAAAGTGAACACATGAACAGACAAACTGAACATATATGTAATCAAAGTGAACACATACAAACAAATAAATTTTGTCATTCTTGTTCAGATTTTTATATGCATGTTCAACTTATTTTTATTATGCTCATTTGTTTGTAAATGTTCATTTTGATAATTTATATGTTCATCTTATCCACTTTATGTGTTCATTTTGTTCAAGCAATGGTAAGAGATGACAAAATTGCAGATATAGTAATCAATTTCCCTTTTGAAATATAACGACCTAAATGGGGCATTATCATATACAGCAGCGTCATAGCCCATAGGCCCAAAAAAGCCTCATTTTATTGTTTCATGCATTTTCTCTGTTTTCCTCCAATAATGATGCATTTGTTTGTTTGCGCTTTTTTTTTTTTTTTCCTTCTTCTCCAGGTTATGAAACTATGAAGGACACTGAAAAGGGAGGCAAAATAAGAGGTACAATTTGTGTGTGTATGTCTGTTGTAAAAGATGTAGTACGAGCCGAATATCGATCTACTTGACTACTTTTATATGCCTTTCTCATGAACATGTTTTCCCTATTGATATCGTGATGAATCAATCCAGGATGGTAGAGATCTTAGCTTCTAGTGTTGAGTTGCATATTTTTGAGAGCAGGAGCAGCTGTTACATTTTTTCCACGAGAATTTTATACTAAGAAAAAGGCGGTTGATAAAAAAATACACGCTCTTAGTCTAGTGGCAAAGAGCAATGCACCTTAAATAAAAGGTCGCAGGTTCGAAATCCTGCTGGGATCTTTTATAGACATTTAATTTAAAAATAAGTTGGGAGGCTTGACTCCCAATTTATTTTAAAAAATAAATGTGCACGATGGAAACAATTTGCAAAACGGAGAAAAGATACAACAAGAATGGAAGTTACGCGTAACAAGTGTAATATTTTCCTATCACCTCCATTAATACTCTTGCTTTGCTCTTTTTTTTTTTTCTTTTTTTAATAGAAAAAAAGTATATACAATTATACATGCTTGTGTACGGAAGGAAATTTTTATTATTTATCACCATAAAACTAATAATGTTAAGTGAATTTAATATTAGAGGATTGCTTGGCACAACTGGAAATTTTAGGAAGTTGATTGTCAAAATTTAATGTTAGGTTTAAGTATTACCGTTCGAAAGCTTGGGGTGCGAGTGTGATTTGGTACCTCAATTTAGAATTTTGTTGTGAGATTGACACGTCAGAATAAATTTAAATATGATCGCCATTTGTTATGTGTAATTAAATCCGTATATTTTTTTTCTATTTGAACACAATATGTATTTGAAATTATGTACGGTTTACAATTTGGTTCATTCAAACATAAAAATTTACAATATTAAGTCTGGGATGTCTGGAATGATTACTAGGATACCAATCTCTTTATAACAAAAAGAATATAAAATTATAAATATATAAAAAAAAATCTTCAAACTCTATGGTGTGAAACTGAAAAGTTCTAAAACTAATTAAATAGATTGCAATCCAAGATCAATCAAAAGATCACAATATAAGATTATGCATAAGCTAGTAGCGTGCTACAGCTGGAACTAACGTTTGCTACTTTTCCCATTCTCCTTTTGCTGATTTTTGTAATCAACAAATCTCGTTTGATTGTGATGGAATGTTTCATTGAACCCACTAAGAGAAACGAAACTAGCCGATGAGGTTTTGGTGGAGCCTCTGTTGGAGCCCAAGAAGGTAACCCATGAATTGAAACCGAACACATCGCCATAATAGTGTTGACGAGACCAAACCGCACTAACAGAGGCCGACTAGCAGTACAGCGACTAGAGTCGTCCTGGGTGGGATCAGCGGTGACGAATAATCTATTGCGTTTTAAAGAATTAAAAACAAATTTTTTTGAACTAAAAATTATTTTACTAATCAATCATAACTTAGAATGTATATCTAAGGAAATAAAAAAGTACAGTGATAGCTAATTTTACCAACATCGATCACCGGGGAAATTTTAAAGAATTTAGTTTTACAAATTTTGTGTTACATATATATTGACTTATAACTATAATTATTATGTCTCACCAATCCAATGAATTTAACAATTTCATGAAGTCTTTCTCATTCAAGTTTTAGGAGCAACATGGTAGTTATATATTGCTCTCAATAATCTAATGCACAATTTTACATTTTTACATATATATTGACATATAACTTTAATTATTATGCCTCAAAAATCCAATGAATTTACCAACTTCATGAAGTATTTCTCAATCAAGTTTTGGGAGCAACTTGGTGGTTATATATTGCTCTCAATAATCTAATACAAAATTTTACATATTTACTAGTTCCCGATATATTACCGTATATTCATGAGCGGAGATTGTTTGATGACAAATTATTTTTTTTATAATCCTCAACAATTATTTAATATTTTTTAGTTATAAAAGCTGACATATGGAACACGGTATAGACTTTATATATACCATGCATATTATAAATGATAAAAATCCGATATATGAGTTTTTACCATACGTTAAAAAAAAATTACAACAGTCCCAATTAATGGTATTTCATGAAATATCAAATGATATTTAAATTATTTGATGTACAATTAATCTATAAATTCAAATTTATTAAACTTGTCGAATTAACAATAGTCAATAATTTTCTATTCATAAGATTCCTACCCATATCATCAAACAATACTCCAATTTGAGGAGCATTTTCTACACTGAACTTGGTGATGTCACAATGATGTCAGCGCATTTCTTTTTGTTTTTTTTTTTTACCGTGTTTTATTGTAAAATCTATCCATTGAATAGCTCTGCAAACAAAACATTGTCTAATGTTTTCCACCCAATTTGATTGGCTACGACAAAAAGCTAACACATTTGATTGGATACTATATTAAAAGAATCAAATGTCGTGGCGTATAACAATTCTTTTGTTATACAACTTTAATCATGCATGGACAGATAGTATTTAATTTAGGAAGTTAATTAACGCACAACGAAAAAGGAATGAATCCAATAATTTGTTATTGTATTTTTTTGAAAGAAAAATAATTTGTAATATTATTGAATGTCTTAAAAAATTATATTTAAATATTAATTTTATTTGTATACAATATTTAATAGATATTAAATTTTATTATCATGCCTAGGCTTAAAATAATTCTAAATCTGCCCCTGGTGTGCCGAAAAAATAATTATATTAAATCATATTTATTTTTATTTTTAATATTTAAAAAATACATTTATATGTTTTTACGAAAAGAAAGCATAATAGAGACTCTAAAATATAAGTCTTTTAAATCCTCCCTTCCGTAATGATAATCTTATCCACAGAATTTGACTGGAAGCTTTAATATTTTCAAGTCGATAAATTTCGTAAAAAAAAAGAAGAATTAAATAATGAGCAGACTTAGTAAATAGTACCACACCAAAAAAAAAAAAAACTATAATGAAACTAATAATTTCATCCAAAAATTTCCATATTACAACAAATTAGGTCAAAACTAATATAAGTAGACTAAGTAGTATATATAAGAACAAAAAGAAAATCTCTCCGTAAATGAGAATGCAAGGTAGGATTGACCCATTCTTCGCAAGTACCCAAAGCAGGAATCATTCATCGTCTCATCGATTAAATTTTGATTCTAAAATATATGGGATTAAAATATGTGAATCCACCCTCCCACAAAAAAAAAAAAATACTTCAAAATAACCAGCTAGAATGACAACAGAATATCCAATAAAATCATATATAATAACTAAAAGTAGTTATACTTTCCAATGATATATAAAACTAAAAGCTGAATCATTTATCAAAAGTTTAAATTTTGATTCCCAAAAAGATGAGATTAAAATATAATTTAAATTCCTAAACAAATGAAATTTAAAATATTTGGCTGTCCACCCTCCCAGAAATAAGTACTTGAAATAACCAAGTTAGAATGCATTCAATTCAATATAAAAAATAATTTCAAAAAAAAAAATTCAATATAAAAAATAACATAAAAACAAAAGATTATATAGATTTTCTTATCGGATCCCACATAGAAATCATTATAAAAAGTTAAAAACTATAAAGTTGCATCTTTCAACAGAATAAATTTGGCAGAAATTAATTAGTTCATGACTTAACACTTATTGTCACACTCCGAACCAAACATCTGCCAGTGAACAGTAACCTGACCACACCCTTACACTTTATTGTATACACTATAGGCTATATAACAAATGGTCATGATTTTTTTTTTTAAAAAAAAACCACAATTGACATATGTATACATATAACATGTTTCTCAAATAAAAAAAAATGCAAGTTAAGCGAACATAACGAAAGTGCCAACCATGAGAAGCAATATATAAAACATTTTCAAGATCACATTCTCAGAGAACGTAAAAACAGACGTTGCTTTAAGCAACGGCCTATTAAAAGAGAACAGATAGTACCCAAACAGGCCGAGATCATTATGAATCAAGTTTAAAATCCCAAAAAATTATAATTAAGCTTAATTAATTATGAAATTTTAAATTAAACTCCATTTAATTAAAATTATAAAAGGATAAAACATGTGGGATCCGATATAAGTTTTGTAAATTTTGGAGTTTATTTGATACTCGATCGAATGCTAAAACATGAACATATTAGAACGAATCTATCATAGTTAATAAGGTTCGTTTATTTTTATATCTCTTAATCGAGTATCAAATAAACTCCAAAATTTACAAAACTTATATGAAAAATGCATCGCTCACTAAATTAAATAAGATCAACGGTTTGGATTCAACGTTTAAATTTTAAAATTTTAAAAAATAACCAAAAAGTAAAATTTTGCTATTTGGGGGCAACCAACAGTATTTACTCAAAAGTGATGCGTAGTCTGTTTAGGCCATCATTTATAAGTTATAACATATATTTACTCAAAAGTGATGAGTATTTTAATTGATTGAATTTTTTTTCGTATGCGGTAACAAATATACAATTAACATACTTTTTCATAATATCATACCAATATCACATTTATAGTATTTTAATTGTCAAAATATTTTATGTATTGAGCCATAATTAAATTTTTTTATAAAAAATGTTATATTAATAAAAATATTTGAGCATTTTGCCAAAATTTTATGCCAGCGATGTTCTCCTATGACACATGTGATTTATTTTTAAAATATCCTAATGACATTTTGCCAAAATATATTTCAGCTCTTTTTTAAAAATATGATTTTAAGATGAGAATTAATAACATTTGATGGTATAGTTTTATCAAATTAAAATCCAAGCATGTTACTAGCAATTTAAGTGATTATTGCTATATTCTAAAAATAGCATATAGTTGTATTGTACTTAGTTCTTAATGTCATGTCAAAATAATGATGATTGTTGCCTCTAGCTAGCAAGCTTTTTATGGGACAATATTAATAGTGCCTTCTGATCTGGTTTTAATTTCATTAAATAATAATTGCTAATAGATATATTTTTCTATTTTATATTATTTTAAATAAATTAAATTAAATTCAACAAAATTATATAATTACGTTATATTTGAACTGTTATTAATAGTTAATTGAAATAAATTAATTTTGAACACCATCGAGCGAAGTGCAATCTATAATTGAAAATTTCTATATTATAAATTCATTATAGTTGTGTTGATTGTTGTCTGGTTTTGAAGTAGGTTGTGATGTGTAGCTAATAGTACCCTAAAACAACCTAAAAAGTACCGCAAGCGTACGGTAATTTGTTGGTATAGTCGGGTGTCGACTTCCACAGGGACGGTTCAATTGAGTATTAAGTTTACTCTTTCACAAAATCTAGGTCGGTAAAATTGGATTGGTTTTAGATTTAGAACAATAACAAAACAGGGCAGCAAGCAAATAAACAAAAACAAGGGTAAAGTAGCAACAATTTTGGTGGTTTTCTAGTAAATTAAGGTAATAAAACGTCCTAGGGTTTTTGTCATCACCTTGGTTAGGCTTCGGGCCGTCAACGTGCGCACTTTCGCGTCACACGTTGACTTGTACTGGACCAGTTTGATCTTGTCCAGGCCGCACAGGATTCCATCCGACCCGTACAGTGACAAACTGATACAATACAACCCTTAGTTGATGGTGCAATTCATGATAATTTGGTTTCTAACGGTATGGGGCAGATCTAGCCGGACTTGGACTCCCTAAACCGCAGCCGTCGCATGTTGGTTATGGTATCGTGACCGGAACCTAGTCTAACACTCCCATTAGGCTAATTAACCCTCAACTTTCGTGTGTTGGCTTAATTATCCTAAGTCCACAAGTTGGTTTACTAAGGTATCTAACCGACTTTCGCCTAATTAGAAATCTTCTCCTTTTGGGGTACAAATTGGTCACCTTTCGGCTCCTAACCTACCTCAAGTCACCTACTCAATTCAATCAATTAGTCTACACCTTTAGCCAAAATCGGGTGTGCGCAATCACCCAATAGGAGGTTCAACACAATCAATCAAACACAAGCAAGCATAAACAATAAACAACCAACAAGTGATATACCATAGAAATCAAACATCAAGTCATTACATCAATCCTAACCTTGGTTCAAACATAGCCCTAGAACTAACAAATCTAGCCTAACATAGTGCAAATACAATCAAAAGATAGAAAAGAAGGTGATACAATCTCCATGGAACCAAAGAGAAGGAAGGAGGAAGGCAAAGCCCCTGTTCAAGCCTCTTCCTTGCCTCTAGATCTGAGATATGGCAGCTTGGATCGAATGGTGGTCGAACTCTGGTCGGAATTTGGCTCACAAGGCGAAATAACCCTCTGTCCAGCCCGTACGAGATCCTGTCCAGGCCGTACAGAGGAGGAAAAAGGTGGATTTGGTTCAGATTTTCGTGGAGCCGCCGCCTTTGAGGTGAGAGAAGGTGAGAGAGCCCTAAAACCTGCGCTTTAGGCGCCTTAAATAGGCATGGAGCTAGGGTTCGGAGTCTCATGCGGGCTGGACAGGCTCTGGTGCGGGTTGGATGGGCCAGGAATGAGTCATCTGGCCCATATTGCTGTTTTGTGCTATCCGGGCCGTATGAAATCTGGTGCAGGCCGCATGGAAGCTTCAGTGCATGATTTCTGGACCAAACTTCACCAAATTCTTTCCAAGTCCCTACAAAATGTAAATAAACCCAAGAAGTACCAAAATCCTACAAATATAAACTGAAATAAACATAAAATAAAGGTATTGAGTTATAATTTAGGGTAAAGTCCGGTAGAAAGATATATATAAATGAGTGTTATCAATTCCCCCCAAGCTTAAACCTTGCTTGTCCTCAAGCAATACTCCAAACTTAGAGGTTAGACTATACCTAAATCTAAACTCAACACCTTGCAAGCCTACGAGTTGGAATTTCAATTAATTGAGTTAGTTTGAGCATCACACATGAGTTCAAGGTAAACGGTTGCAAAATTTAACACAAAGCTTTGGACTCTAAGCATTCAAGCAATTGGCTTATGTTACACTCGATCCTAAAAGACCCAATTTTCAACTTCCATGACCCTAGCTTCTCTATGTCAAACGACATGCAAGATCAAGATTATTTGCCCGTTCTTTTCCATACTTTCCAAAAATTTGTAAAGAATTTCTCTAGCGCGTCAAAGGCGTGGTGAGTCTTTCAAAAAGAAAGGGAGAGAAAGAGAAAAGAGAAAATAAACAAAACTTTACATTTGTCCCCTTTTATTTGCGTAGGGGTTCTCAACTTCCACAAAACTTTCAGATTTTCGATTTTTGTATTTTTGTTTTTTGTTTTTCTTTTTGTTTTTTGTTTTTTTTTTTTTTTTTTTTTTGATTTCACAAGTACATTGGCCATTTTGGCATCAAGAATTTACATAGACAAAGAAAAAGAAAGAAGAAGAAAATGAAGACTCAAAGATACACGCTAGAGATACCCTTCTTGAACAAATCCTTGTAAAGCACAAAATCGTTCACTCGGCAAAAGCTTATGACTTGTCTAATAGTGTTTACCATTATTAAAGCAACCAAATTTCGGGTTTTATCCATTTGAATTGAAATCCTCTTTGGTTCATTGGACCAAAAACCAAATGAAAGCTCACTTATAGTCCAATGTTTTGCAAGAAATTCCATAACTGTTTACAATTAAAACTTGTGTGAAAACTCATTCTAAAACAACCAATTAAATTCTAACTCATTTACATGCAAGATTAAATGGATTACATGCAAGCTACATGATGCAATTCACTGCCTAGAAGCCTATGCGGCCCGAATGAGAGTTAAATGAGAGGCAGTGCAAGGTTTTTGTGCTGTCAGAGGTCCTGTACGGCCTGGACAGAAATCCATGCGGCCTGGACAGAAATCTGACAACTTTATTTCATGCCATGATGCAGTTCCTAGATACAAGTTTCCGAAAATTCTTCAATTCTCCCCCCCAAGCTGAACAATGCATTGTCCCTAATGCAATCATACATCGAAGAAAAGGGAAAGGGAAGAATTTTAGAAACATACCATTGCGGCCGGCAACGGGTGAACCGTTACCGGCCAACTAGTCATGTGGTTGGCGGCGTTGCTTGGGCCGGCAGCAAAAGGATCGGCTTGTGATGACCCGGCGGTTGAGAAAGGTGGCACGTTCCATTGTGGGTTGGCCTGGAATTGGCCTGTGCAGGTCGCACAGAATCTGGTGCGGCCTGGATGGAGGACAAAACTGGGGGACAGCAGTGAGACATAGCAGAGATGGGTCCCTGTGCTGCCTGGATGGAATTTGGTGCGGCCTGGATGGGTGTCAGACGGGCCCCAATTGCATCATTTAACTTCAAATTTAAATTTTCAATGGAGGGGAAGTTCAAACCAGCCTTAATGGGATGTGTTGTGGCTAATTTTCTTGATCTTATGTGGTTGTGGTGCAAGGAGAAAATGTATGGACAGCACGTGATCTCTTGTGGCAATCGGCTTGTGTGAGGTCGTGCGCGGGTTGATGCCACCTTTTCTTCAACCCATGGTGCTCTTGTGCAAACCGATTGAGGACTTCCACAATTATCTAAAAATTCCACAAACAAAACAAACGTAAGGCACAAGAATTCCTCCATCAAAACAACACGAAAATTTTTTTATGCTTTTCCACTTTTCAAATTTTTATGGTGTTTTTAATTTTCTAAAAACAGAAAATAAATCTTAAATGAACCTAAACTAACCCTACATTTTTTTCTTTTTATAATTTTCAGATTTTTATTGCTTTTTCTTCAAATTTTTCAAGAATGCAAAAATAACAAAAAATGAGAGGAGAAGGGTTAGAAATTCTTGGGTTGCCTCCCAAGTAGCGCTAATTTAAGGTCGTTAGCTTGACCGTTCTTCGCGAAGTTTCATCCGGCTTCTTTCAAGCCCATGTTGAGGGCCCTAGTTGCCCAATATGCCTTGTACACGATCTCTATGGGCAAATGACAAGGTTCCCACCACACAAAATTTTCATGAGGAACGCATCGTCGGTCTATGTCATTAATGCCCGGCTCAAACAAATACATCTCTTCCCAAAAGTAGTGTTTTCTTTGTTGGAGTGTCCTATCTGGGGGTAAGACACCATTGGCCACGTAATTTTCCAAATCGGCATACCACAACAGTGGCTGGATCGATGTCATGGAGTCTGTGCGGGCCGTATGGGATCCTATACGGGCTGCACAGGAGCTAGTCTGCACTGCACAAGCCTCTGTCAAGTCTGATTCCTCATGTTTTGGGCCTGTCCGGGCCGCATGAGATTCTGTACGGGCCGCACAAGTCCTATTCAGGTTGCATTCCAACTCTGTTTCAATGCTTTTGACCTCCAAGGTTGGTATTGTGCTACCCGCATTGACAGGTTTAGGTTCGTATGGAGGCTCTAGTGCACTAGGAGCTTCTTCATGCCTTTCTCTTGGTATTTTCTCAATCGGTATGTCAATCTCTTCAAGCATGCAACAAGAATCGAGTTGGTTAGAATACCTCATGGCCTTGTCTATTGCAAACTCGATTGTTTCACCCGCAATCCTAAGAATCAACTTTCCATCTTTAACATCCATCAATGCCCCAGCTGTCCTAAGGAAAGGTCTCCCCAAAATAATCGGCACTTCCTTATCCTCCTCCATTTCCATCACAACAAAATCACCGGGCACATAAAACTTTCCTACTTGAATTGGTACATTCTCGATCACACCAATTGGCACCCGAATAGATGAGTCGGCAAGTTGCAAAGTCATTCGAGTGGACTTCAACTCACCAATCCCAATTTTCTCATAGACACTCCTAGGTATGAGGCTCACACTAGCTCCCATATCACAAAGGGCTTTCTTGATTGTGGCATTTCCAATGGTGCATGGAATTGTGTACTTACCCGGGTCATCCAACTTGGGCGGCATCTCACTTTTGAGTACCGCACTACATTGCTCGGTTAGCCTCACCATTTTCAGCTCTTCAAGCGGCCTTTTGTTGGAGATTATGTCTTTCAAGAACTTGGCATAGGTTGGGATTTGCATGATAGCATCGGTGAAGGGAATAGTAATATGGAGTTGCTTCAACTTTTGGAGAAAGCTTTTAAACCCTTCATCGGCCTTGGTCTTGACAAGTCTCTGTGGGAAAGGCACGGGTGGGATGTATCTTGGGTCAGGCTCAGCCAATTTCTGCTTTTCGGCTCTTTTCTGCCCCTGTCCAGGCCGCACAGAATCTGGTGCGGGCCGTACAGGATCAGTTTTCTCATTTTCAGGCTGCTGGACATCCTCTGAAACACTGCTGCTGAGACCCTGGGCGCCTGTACGGGCCGCATGGGATTTCTGTGCGGGCCGTACAGGGTCAATTTGTGCCGTTTCAGCACGCATTTTAGTCCCCTCGCATTGTGTTCCACTTCTAAGGCTTATGGCCTTCACTTCTCCCCTTGGATTCAACTCAGGTTGGCTGGGAAGTTGACCTTGAGGCCTTTGGCTTGGTCCCACTTGAGAGAAGTGTGCCTCCATCATTTGCTCGAGTCTTGTGATCGATTTAAGGCCATCCTCGAACTTATCCAGCTTCTTAGCCACGGATTGATTCCACTTGGTCGTCTCATACATGAAATTTTGCACAACCGGTGGGACATAAGGAATGAAGGGGTTCTTTTGCTGGAAGTTTTGGTTTCGGTTGTTGTCAAAAGTAGCATTGTGGAAAGTCATGGGATTGTTGTTGTTTGGTTGTTGAGCTTGAAGGGGCAGCGGGTGTTTTTTGGGAAAGTAGGGTCTCATGTGTTGCCAATCTTGCCCCTCTTTCTCATCCATGGAGTAATATGCAGTGAATGGCGGGTTTGGGAAGTAAGAGAGCTCATTTTTTATGGAGTTAGCTTGAGCAACCTCCTCCGTGGCTTGCACAAAAGGATATTGGAGAGAAGTGTGCCCTTCTTCACCACAAGCGCCGCATGGGTTGAATTGTTGGGCAGCGGCTTGGTCGATGTTCTTCTTGGCAATGTCGGCCTCAAGTTGTGCAATCTTGGCATGCAAAGCGGTGATCTCGCTCACTTCATAGAGGCCCCCGCTTCTTGCATTGTCTCGGCCCGACCATTGTTGGTTTCTTGCCACATTATCGACCAAGTCCATCGCCTCTTGAGCCTCTCTATCCATGAGACTTCCACCTGCAACCGCATCAACATTTATGCGAGTACTATCGGTCAAACCATCATAAAAAGCTTGAATAACAACATCTACGGGCAGACCATGATGGGGGCAAGAAAATTCTAGGTCTCTAAACCTCTCCCATGCCTCACTAAGGATCTCATCGGCTCTTTGTTTGAAACTAGTTATTTGGCTCCTAATTCTAGCCGTTTTCTTGTGGGGAAAGTATTTAACCAAGAAAGTTTGGGCCATTTCATTCCATGTGGTAATTGACCCCTTTTTTAGGCCACCAAACCATTTTTTTGCCTTATCCCGAAGAGTGAAAGGGAAGAGTAAGAGCCTAATTGCAGATGGTGTGACCCCATTCATTTTAATAGTACTACAAACATCCTCAAAGGTTTGCAAGTGTGCATGCGGGTCCTCATTTTCAAGCCCGGTGAAGGAATTTTGTTGCACAAGGTTGATGTGAGCGGGAGTGATGTTGAGGTTGTTTGCTGCGATTCCGGGCAGCACAATTGCTCCTCCAATATTGCTCGACTTGGGCACGGCGAATTGCCTCAAGGTCCTTGGGTTCGGTTGTGGCCCGGCATTCTCGAAACCGCCGCCATTGCTTGCCTCATCATCCTCTTGGTCTCTACGCTTCTCGTCTTCAAATTGTTGGCGCTCTAGATTCAGTCGAACACGCTCTTGCTCAAGTGCTAGGCGCTGCGCCTCAAGTTCTCGCCGCATCGCTTCCATTTCAGCCATTTTCGCACTGTCAGAGGGGTTGTGCGGGCTGGATGGGATTTCTGTATGGGCTGGACAGAGGTCAGGCAGTGCCTCTGGGTTGGCACTCAAGTCCTGAGCTGACTGAACTCTTCGCTGCAGGGGTTGTGTTGGCTGGTCGGTGGCTGGAGTGTCACTGCAACTGAGGTTGTCGGTGGATCTACTCCTCAAGAGGTATGAGTGTGCCTTGCTACTTTGAGTCTTTCGCTTCGCACCGGCCAGCTCTCAAACATGCAATTCACAAAAACAAACAACAAAGAAAAGTGAGAAGATAAAAAAAAAAGAATGACCTAGTCTCTTGATACTTAAGTAAGGTCCTAATATCAACACCGTCCCCGGCAACGGCGCCAAAAAGCTTGATGTGTAGCTAATAGTACCCTAAAACAACCTAAAAAGTACCGCAAGCGTACGGTAATTTGTTGGTATAGTCGGGTGTCGACTTCCACAGGGACGGTTCAATTGAGTATTAAGTTTACTCTTTCACAAAATCTAGGTCGGTAAAATTGGATTGGTTTTAGATTTAGAACAATAACAAAACAGGGCAGCAAGCAAATAAACAAAAACAAGGGTAAAGTAGCAACAATTTTGGTGGTTTTCTAGTAAATTAAGGTAATAAAACGTCCTAGGGTTTTTGTCATCACCTTGGTTAGGCTTCGGGCCGTCAACGTGCGCACTTTCGCGTCACACGTTGACTTGTACTGGACCAGTTTGATCTTGTCCAGGCCGCACAGGATTCCATCCGACCCGTACAGTGACAAACTGATACAATACAACCCTTAGTTGATGGTGCAATTCATGATAATTTGGTTTCTAACGGTATGGGGCAGATCTAGCCGGACTTGGACTCCCTAAACCGCAGCCGTCGCATGTTGGTTATGGTATCGTGACCGGAACCTAGTCTAACACCCCCATTAGGCTAATTAACCCTCAACTTTCGTGTGTTGGCTTAATTATCCTAAGTCCACAAGTTGGTTTACTAAGGTATCTAACCGACTTTCGCCTAATTAGAAATCTTCTCCTTTTGGGGTACAAATTGGTCACCTTTCGGCTCCTAACCTACCTCAAGTCACCTACTCAATTCAATCAATTAGTCTACACCTTTAGCCAAAATCGGGTGTGCGCAATCACCCAATAGGAGGTTCAACACAATCAATCAAACACAAGCAAGCATAAACAATAAACAACCAACAAGTGATATACCATAGAAATCAAACATCAAGTCATTACATCAATCCTAACCTTGGTTCAAACATAGCCCTAGAACTAACAAATCTAGCCTAACATAGTGCAAATACAATCAAAAGATAGAAAAGAAGGTGATACAATCTCCATGGAACCAAAGAGAAGGAAGGAGGAAGGCAAAGCCCCTGTTCAAGCCTCTTCCTTGCCTCTAGATCTGAGATATGACAGCTTGGATCGAATGGTGGTCGAACTCTGGTCGGAATTTGGCTCACAAGGCGAAATAACCCTCTGTCCAGCCCGTACGAGATCCTGTCCAGGCCGTACAGAGGAGGAAAAAGGTGGATTTGGTTCAGATTTTCGTGGAGCCGCCGCCTTTGAGGTGAGAGAAGGTGAGAGAGCCCTAAAACCTGCGCTTTAGGCGCCTTAAATAGGCATGGAGCTAGGGTTCGGAGTCTCATGCGGGCTGGACAGGCTCTGGTGCGGGTTGGATGGGCCAGGAATGAGTCATCTGGCCCATATTGCTGTTTTGTGCTATCCGGGCCGTATGAAATCTGGTGCAGGCCGCATGGAAGCTTCAGTGCATGATTTCTGGACCAAACTTCACCAAATTCTTTCCAAGTCCCTACAAAATGTAAATAAACCCAAGAAGTACCAAAATCCTACAAATATAAACTGAAATAAACATAAAATAAAGGTATTGAGTTATAATTTAGGGTAAAGTCCGGTAGAAAGATATATATAAATGAGTGTTATCAGGTTGTTAATAGTTAATTGAAATAAATTAATTTTGAACACCATCGAGCGAAGTGCAATCTATAATTGAAAATTTCTATATTATAAATTCATTATAGTTGTGTTGATTGTTGTCTGGTTTTGAAGTAGGTTGTTACCTGTTAGTTCTTTTTATAGAGGATTTATATAAAGAAGATGTCCTTCCATTTTAAAACCTTTTATTAGCCAGGTGAAATAACTACAACAGATCAATTGTAAGATAGTTTGACATTTATTCAAATAACTACAATTATAATTCTAGCACTTATTATAATTGTATATTGGTCTTAAAATAATTACCATATCCTATCCCGAACTTTAAATCACTCAATATTTACTGTTTAACTACAAGAACAATGCTTTACGCGCGAGCGCGTATCAAAAGCTAGTTTTATTAAGTTTTGGGATCAGCCTGCAGGCGTTAATAATTAATCGAAGCTAACAATCCCGAACAAAGTTTTAAAAACACAGAGCTAGACAAAATAGAATTGTGTATTTTCTCCTCGTTTAACAAAAATTATCAAACCTTGATGTATTACTCGATTGCAGTTAGTATTTCTCGTGCTTATCCAAAGTTAACACCAAATATCCTACTGTCAGTGCTATGTAATTGCTCCAGGGAACACAAAATTCAAACTAAGTTGCTGTCATTGGATCTTTTCAATTTATGTTGAAGAGCAAAATATAGATATATATAAAATCTTCTGCAGATCTCATATAATCTCCTGCAAATCGCTGTCAGTCTATCTTCGTCAACGGCTCTCTTCTACATTAAAAACAAATGTAATAGTTAATGCACCTCATTATTTAATTCGGATGATTTTGAGTTACCCTTCCTTAAAACAAAACGATTTATTAATTTTACCGTTTCAATTAACCATAGTAACAGTAGGGAGAAAAAATAAACACATTCAAAAAAAAAGGGAGAAAAAAATCATGGAAATTGATTACCGTCATTTGCAGCTTTGTCATCGCTTTGATCAAAGTGAATACATAAAATATACAAGGTGAACATAAAGTTGATCAAAGTAAATGCATACAAACAAAGTTCCATAAAAATAAGTCGAATATGCATATAAAAATTCAAACAAGGATGACAAATTATTCGTTTGTATGTGTTCACTTAGATCATCTTAACGTTAGTTTCGTCTATTTTATGTGTTCATTGTTCAAGCGATGGAAAAAAAAAATTTTAATGACATAAAACTAATTAGTCATTTGCCGATAGCATATCATGAATTTCGAACTTTTCCCGGGCATAAATAAAAATGCCCCACCCCCCCCCCCCCCCCCACCCCCAAAAAAAAAAAAAATTTGTTTTATTTTCATTTTGTCCCCTCCCAACTCGCATCACCAACCATCCATATCATCAACCATTCGATTCTGATCGGACTAGCTCTGTTTCATGCAGTTCTCCTTATTTAAAAAGAAATGTGTTTGATTTGTCTAAGTTAGAAAAAAAAAGTTTTAAACTAATATGACTCCTTTTTATGTTGCTTTAAGTAAATGTCCGTACGACTTATCACAACTTTTATTCGCTTTATATTTTTCCCAAAATGATATTAATTGTTTCCGCAATTTACTAAATAAGTAAATATAGAAAAAATATTTAATTTAAAATTTTGCAATAAACATTTTTGAAGAAGTTCGACAAAGTTCCTACTAAAATAAAATTGAATTACATCAGTTAACGGAAAAGGAGCATTTGAATGCTTGAGTACCTAGAATAAAGTACAATAACACATTCACACTTATCTTAACCAATACGAGATAATAAGAAAAGACCGATTCAAAACAGAAGGAAAACTTCTTAATGTGAGATTATCTGATGTTATTGATTAAAGGTAGTGGGTTAATTTGCCATCTCATGACTTGAAATGTCATATGTTCCATGGGTCACAAAGATAGACCTACTACATAACTTACTGTGTAACATAAGAAAATTACTGTACATATTATAGTTATAAATGAAGCCCTCTTGAAAGAAATTTAAACTACTTAATTTTTAAAAATAAAATTTCGTATTGCTATTTTTTTTTTCTGTACCAAACAGCAAGATTTTTAATCTTTCTACAGGGGCTTGTACATAAAATCTCCTATTTAATAAGGGGTGGACCTGGTGGTTGGCCGTTCACTGTCCTGACCTGAGATAAATATCGAGAAAACACACCTGTCATAGATAGATTCGGCTCCTTTTTGATAGTATACAATTATTAAATGATTTTACTGTAGATTTAAAATTTTGATTTTTTTTTTAAAAGATAAGATGGGTCAAACTCTCCAAATTATATCGAAATTAAATATCACAAAAGACTAGTCAAGTTTCGAATCTGCGACCTGCACTGAACATGCGTTGCTCTTTAACCACTAGACAAAGAGCAGGTTTAAAACCAGATAATACAAATCGAATTTTATTTTTATCATTAGATCCAGCAAAAACAATTAGTTTTATGAGAGGTAATATAATACGGTGAAGTTTAAAGAGAAAAGTTAGATTTAAATTAAATTATTCCAATTTATTCGAAATCAGATAATAAAAATCTTTCAATTGAGAGGAGATCATTTTTAAGAGGGCAGAGGTCAACTTTCCATGTTCTGCATCAAAGCATCAGAAGCCTTTTGATAACCAAAAATTGAATCCGGGTTTTATGAACTCAGATCAACTGATATGCTGATTTCTAAATTTGAATAAGTTGGGGACGCTCAAAAGAAGAAATAAAAGAGGACGCTTTTGTAGTTTGTTTCAATATTTCTATTATGTGTGCACTATAACAAGAGGTTATTTGATGGGAATAGCATGCTTAAAATTTGGAAAACTAGTGGTCCAACCAAACCATAGCACCATTATTTTTATTTTATTTTTTACAAAAGAGAACAGGAGTTAAACTGCGTGCTCATAAGATTTTTTTTTTTCCTCTCAACAAGGTATCCATCTTTCACATTAATATATTCTCAAAGTTCTTGGAACATTTGTTTTACAGAAGAATATTGGTCGAACTATTAGTGTCATTCCTTTCAAATTGAATTGGATGAATTAGGAACCAATTGAACAGAACATGGAGTCCAGCACAGATGGTCAGTGGCTCCGCCCTTATTTTAGAGGTAAGGGGTTCAATTCCCGCTGTAAAACAAATTTATATATAAATAAATAGCCTCTTATTTCAAAAAAAAGAACCAATTGAACAAATTTATATATGATCGTAATCGTTATCACTTACGAAGGATTCTAATATTTGTGAAAAGGAAGAATAATATTCGGACAACAAGAGAGTAGAACGACAAGAAAGACAACTTTATCAAGATCCACCCACATAAAATAACCCACCTTTTGAAAAATATCTCATCATTGAATGCCGATGTGTTTGTGATCAAAAGAAGTTTACGGAGAAGCACTCAAAAAACGTTAAGGCTGACACAATATAAATTTCTTATGAAACATCCCACAAAACAATAATCGGTGGCTGCCTTTTTAGAGGAGCAAGAATATCAGCAGTTTCAATTAGTGCGACACTATGCGTATCTCCATCTCCGGTAAGTATGGTTTTCCTTGTACTTGTAGCGTAGATATAAGCTAATTCCTTTTCTGCCTGTTAAAATGAGAATTAGATAAATCAACAAGAACAATTAGTGCTTTAATTTACTTAAATACATTTGTAACTTCATAGTAATTTGTCTTGAATAATTTTTACTGAACAATTTAAAATTTTATAACTAGCTCCGTTGGTTAATATAACAATTTCTTTTGTTTCCTAATTCAAAATTTTATGCCAATAAAAGGAGTCTTATCCCTTGTTTTTACAAGTATAAGAGAGAAGTTCTGGTTCACCTTAACCAAGCTAAACGTACAATAATTTTTTATACCAAAAAAAAATAATAATAACAATAAACAATAATAGCTCAAGATGAAGAGTATTAAATTCTCATTTAATTTATCAAAATAACTTACATTAAAAAGAGCTTTAATTTCACTCAGAATTAATTTTGAATATTTACGTATTTGTATCTGCTGCACTCTTTGAGGACAATTTACCTTTACTAATTTTTATTTTATTTCACAACTAAATATCAACGTTTCTTTATTTATTTTTTATTAAGATGGGCTCAGGCCCCCAATGTATTATAAAAACTGTTGTGGGTCTGTTACTTATTAGTCGATAAAGGTTTTGTCGCAGAGTTGTTGGCCATATACACTCTTTATTCCCAGCTAATTGGTTGTAACATTCTCTCTACTATATAAAGGTATTCATCGGAGAAAACCATGCTAATCTCTTAATTGGCTTGGAACACAACATGACAGTTCAAGGTCTTGTTAGCTGGAGAGGAGATCCAGTCGACAAAACCAAGCACGGTGGAGTCAAGTCTACGCTTTTTCTCCATAGTAATATTCTCTTGCCTGTTCTTGCTCTCTGTTTCTCTAAGCTCTGTACAAGCATTTATGAGATGCCATAATATACTTTTTGTGTCTTCTCCCTGTAAAATTGATTGCAAATTTACTGCAAAGAATGTCTAGTGCCCTTGATGTTTCATTTAGAATGCCTTTGTTGAAACTAGTACACCAGTTATTCACTACATAGTACCTTTCTAATTTTGATCAGGCATCAATTATATACCTTTCTGGTATTTTCTTCAAAAAAGGTACCTTTCTGGTATAGCAGAGTTTTGTATGCAATATTTTATCCATAGTTACCTTTGATGTTTAGTTTTCTATTTTTTTTTTTGTTTTCTTTTTTTTCTGGCTATCATTCATGTGATTTTTTTATACGATCTTTATTTTGTTTCATTGAACTAGGTCTAGTATGGCTCTCCAACATGGCAAATATAGCGAATATGCTGAACTTGGTGAATTATTTGCGTGGCACGCTGCACATGGGAGTTGCGAGCGCGTCGACCACGGTCACCAACTTCATCGGTGCTATTTCTATGTTTTCTTTAGTTGGTGCCTTCATCTCTGACTCTTACATCAAGCGTTTCAACACCATTCTCATTTTTGGTCCCTTGGAGATCCTGGTAATTATTTTTATCTTCTCCAAAAGAGAATCAGTCAGCATTATGATTTAATATTGTAGTACTCTCTTCCATCAATGATGCAAGTAGATATTTTTGTTTGTAGGCAACTCTGGTCCATGTAAGCAATTACTCCCTAATTGACATTAACGATAATTTGATTCCTACTCTTTTGGAATCTCCTAATAAAATATACGGTTAATTGACATATTATATTCATGTTAGGTTGATTAGATAGAGCCATAAGATAGGACGTTTAAAAGTGATAAGGTGTGTAGATAATGAAATTTAGCTAAATTTATATTTATATCTATTTAAGGTAGAAAAATGGTCCCTTATTCCAGGAATTGCTCCACTCTCTGTCCCCACCATATAGTACTGCTTCTTTGTAAAGTCAACATAACAAAGATGGCATGCGTCAGAGCGTAATATATTTCAACTTCTTGTTGTGGTTGATTGGAACATTTGGTTTACTAATTACTTTCGAACTAAAGGTGAAAACTACTAATGATAATTATAAGGAAAAAAAAAACCATTACGAATTTCTGTTCTCTTTTTAATTTAATTTCTTTCCATTGAGCATGGCAATTCTACATCGGTTTTACACGTCATGCAGTCTAGTGTAACTGTATTATGGCCTGACATTGAAATTTATTAGAGATCACTTGGCATTTCTCTGCCCAAATATCCAGCATCCCCTCAAATATTTGCATCTTTATCACATTAATTTGCTTATATGATCAATGCCTACATAACACACACACACACACACACACACACATTTTCTGTTTTCCTCAAAATTTTCTATCCTCTCCACAAAATATTTCTGTCATCCAAGTTTCCATTGCTACAAAACTTTTTCCAGGCTACCAAGCTATGTCCGGCCGAAATTTCAAATTATGTCTTTAACTTTCATCATTCAGGAATTCCTCTAATTGCTTCTCGGTGCACTCAGCCTACAACTGGTTAATCTCTGCTGGTAAAATAAATTTCCCAGCTTCTTCGCTCTGGAAATTGAGACTGCCTCCTTCAATGAGGATTTTCGCCGTGCTTCTCTTTCACAATCGAATACTTACTCAAGAGGCCTTGATCAAGCGCAATATTGTGATCCAGCATGGATGTGCGCTCTCCAACTCTACAGAATTGGAGACTGCATCTCACCTTTTTTGTGAATGCTCATTTTCTTGTCAGCTCTGGGCAAAATTAAAACAGCAGTTTCCTTCTCTTTTCACCACTACGTTTGCTGATCTTGATTCTATATGGCATCATGTTCTGCTTTGCAATAGTGGTGATCGTTTCAATTCCAAAGCTGTACTGTCGATCACAACTTTATGGGCCATTTGGATAGAAAGAAACAATCGGGTTTTCAGGCAAGATAACAGAAATTTAGATTCAATCTTTCATTGGATTGTTTCTCAGCATAGCCTGTTCAGGAAGCACTGTTAGTTCAAGTTGTTGTTTGTATAGTGTTAGTAGGCATTTTTGTTTTGTTTTAGTTCTGCTCTTTTATTTCTTTTTTGTGATTGATAGCCACTGTCAAGTTCTATCTAAAAAAAAACTTTCATCATTCATACACTAAAATAAGTCAATTTTACAAGCTTCACTTTAATCATTCTCTGCAAACAACTCACACAAAAACTTAAGTTTTATATTTCCACGATGCACTTCTTTTTTTTTTTTTTTTTTTGAGGGCCAGGTGGCAAGACGATGCACTTTTTATTAATCAATTTCATCAATATAACAACTACAGGGGTATGGTTTACTTGCCATACAAGCGCACCTCCCCTCACTACGCCCACCACAATGCGACATCGACCGCATACCAAACAACTGCGAGGAAGTTCACGGGTCTAATGCTGCTTTATTCTTCTTCAGTCTCTACCTAATCACATTTGCAGATGGTGGCCTGCGTGCTTCAATTGCCTCACTCGGGGGTGACCAATTTGACAATGATCACCCAAAAGAGATGCGTGACAAGATCAGCTATTTCAATTGGTACACATTTGCGGTGTCCCTAGGAGCCTTCACCGGATTAACGGTGGTGGTCTGGATTGAGAACAACAGAGGGTGGGATGTTGGTTTTTCTGTGTGTGCTCTTCTTGTCTTTGCTGGGCTGGCGATTGTCACTTGTGGTCTCCCATTTTACCGCAATCGGATTCCAGATGGAAGCCCTCTCACCAGGGTTTTTCAGGTACCATATTTGATTTAGTTATGCTAAATTTGATCATCCAGAAAATTCTAATTATTTTTTAGGCAGAAACAAAGCCATGACATGTGCAGATTGATCATATTATTCCTCTTGTAGGTATTCGTAGTTGCATATAAGAAACGAAAACTTCCTTTTCCTGAATATTCGAAGGAAGAACCAAATCAATATGTTGATAAAGATCCAAGTAGTGTGGAAGCGCTGTCAAGAACCAAGGGCCTCAAGTAAGTTTTGTCTGCCCCTGTAATTTTCCTTTTAGTTGTATATCATAATCATGAACATGTACTTATTTAATATGAATTATTGGCAAGACCTTTAATTAAGTAATTGAACGTTTTGATGATAATAATGATCTAACAAAACAATTGGCTGCAAAAAATCTTCAGGAACTCAAAAAAAAAAAAGGTAATTATATCAGTTATCTACCAGCGTATTAGATAATCGTTATGCTTAGCTGTTCTCTTTGTTATAAAGGATTAATTATAATCTTTAGCTAATACCATTTCCATGGCACAATCATAATTTTCAATTTGAACAATTGAATTCTCATATGTAGAATTTGGAACTAATAAAAAAATTATTCATCGGCCAATATTTATAACCTAGTTTTAATACAATGCTGTTTTTTTTTCCCTGACAGATTTCTGGACAAAGCTTCAATAGACAATGGAGAGAAAGGAGCATGGACCTATTGCAGTACCAACCAAATCGAAGAAACCAAGATGTTGATCCGATTGGTCCCGATCTTTATTAGTTCCGTATTTGGTTACCTCCCTTTTAGCCTTGTCCTAACCCTGTCTGTACAACAAGGTGCTACCATGGACAACCGGCTTGGCAAAATCAAAATCTCCCCAGCAACCCTCGACATAATTCCCGTAGTCTTTCAAATGTCGATCCTTGTAATCTATGACCGGTTCATTGTCCCATATTTACGAAAATTAACTGGCTATAAAGGAGGCATTACCCATTTGCAACGCATAGGTATTGGCTTTGCATTTGCCACAATGGCAACTTGCGTAGCTGCTGTGGTTGAGATGAAACGAAAGAAACTGGCTGAAGAGCATGGTTTAATGGACGTTGGTACAGGTGTGCCGATGTCGGTATTTTGGCTAGTGATCCAATTCTTTCTTGTTGGCATCATAGATGTGACTTCTTTTGTGGGGCTCTTGGAGTTCTTCTATAGTGAGGCTCCTGTTGGAATGAAGTCTATTGGCACCTCTATTTTCTATAGCATGCATGGTTTGTCTGCCTGGATGGGGAGCTTCCTGATTGAATTAGTGAACAAGGTTACCAGAGACCGAAATGGAAAAACAGGATGGATGGAAGGGGCTAACTTAAATAAGAGCCACCTTGATAGGTTTTATTGGTTGCTGTGTGTTATTGGGCTTATTTCGTTATTGAATTATACATTTTGGGCCAAGATGTATCTGTATAGACATGATCCGAGAATTGTGGCCTCGGATGAGAAGAAATTTTCGAAGGAAGAAGAATTGGGGGTTATTTAATAGCAAATTTGTCTTCTTGCCTGGGAAGGACTGAGGAAAAATAATATTATAGTTGTAACTTGTATGTATGTATCGTGTGGAGTGAGATAATAACTAATGATTGTACAAATTTAGTTTTGTTTTACATTAGAAGCTATTCATAAATAACTTCGTACAACATCTATTGTATCAAATGAATCTTTAAAAAACACACTGGACCCCCTAGTTATATTAGATGACACTTAATTATTCTGATAAAAAGAAAATTGGTCGAGTAGGATTAGTATGATTGTTACTGAAGGAAATTCATGTAATAAATGCACTCACTTCTTATCAAATGTCATGATAATACAAATTTTGGAATTTCTGGTGTATGGAAGCAGCCAACAATGAACAACCACCCTCTTCCCCTTTCAATCTTTTTATTCAACTTTTCTGTATTCAATCTAGCTTCTCCCTTTTTTCAATTGAACATCAACAAAAGCCGAAAAGGATATATCTCACAAAAATGAAAAAATAAAAAATGTAAAGGATGAGGGAAGCAAACAGAGCACATGGGAGAAAGGGGGTGATCAGTGAGAATGGGAAATGGGGGACCTGACACAGTGACACTGACAGACTGCCTGGCACCTTGAAACACCTTTATTGATTCATCTATTATTGATCAAGAGAGATCAAACGCCTTCATATCTATTATTGATTCACCTTTTCTATCATCCTTCTTAACGAAACACCAAATTGATCGACAAAAACTCAAAAAGTTATATAATTTACAATTTTTTTTACAGCAAAAGGTTTAACGTAAGATATATCACCGTTCATGTTTGTTTTCACGAATTTGTGTCTTCTTTCTTTTTGAATTGTCTCTTCTCGCCTAAATAGGCCAGAAGTTGGAAGAACAGAAAAACGTCCAGATAAGCAAAAAGTTTCAATCCGCATTTGGGGCTCAAAATGCTCCACCAAAGTTAGTACTTCGTGCCTGGCTTGATCAAGATATCTTCTCTCGCTCACAAAGAACTTGATACTTCAACCAAGTTAAATTTTCCTGGTCGATGAGGATTAATTAAAGCTCGAAATCCATTAACATTTAATTAACTTGATGGTGTCAACTACTATTATTTTTCAAAAACAAAGTTTAAATACGAAATTGAAGTTTTGAAAATAATACATTTGGAAGATCAAAATTCTTAGTTATTATGGAATTGTTGTTATTTCTAACAGTTTAATATTGTCAAAATCATTATATTATTATTAGTTCGTTGTGATTACTGATGAATAAAAAATTCGATGTTTTGATGGTCATCATCATCATCGTCATCCTTTATCTGAAAATACAATAAATTAAAACAAGATGATGAAATGAAATATCAACCAAACACAAACACGGAGACAAAGTTAGTGTACTTCCATCAAGTTAAAATTTTAGCTAACTGACAAAAAAATTTCTGGCTCCACTCCGCTTTTAAAAAAAAAAAGTTCTCTTACCCTTTGCAGGAAAATATAAATAAATAAACAAATCATAGTACAAATTGGTTGTCATAACTCATAACGTGGTGGCTCGGTCCTGTACATTCGTTATTATTTAGCTAACTAAGCGGCCGAAATTTCAAATCCGGTGTCCGTACCACTGCTATTTATGATTTCCAGTGCACTTCATTATGTTCTGTTCTGTATCATAACTACCAAAAAAAAAAAAAAAAAAAAAAAGATCATCAAACACGTACAGAGGATAGAAGGGTAGAGTTCAGATTAATGAGCACTAGTCTGGCAAACTAATCTCCGCAAACAACATATGAAATTAAGGGTATAACGGTCATTTTCCGTTATTCCAATTTAAAAAAGGCGAACCGCTCCAAGGACCAAATCCCAGCACCATCCGACTGTAGTCATCCGGAGTCGCTTTTACCTTTTACTTTTTACCTCAAAATTTGGTATCTTTCTCATACACACCCTGTTATTATTTTTAATTCATATACAGTGCAATTTCAGATTTAATTTTTTCTTTATTTTTTAACTTTTTAAGAACTCTACTGAAACTCTATTTTGAAACCTTACAAAGTCACCTGAAAATTCTAGTTATATGTCCTAGAAAGATATCGTTAAGGTTATTTGAAAATTTTAGAACGGCATTTAATAAGTACGAGATTAGTAGTTGCATGATTGATGTACCAGAAATAGAAGAGTTGGAGGACTGTAGGGACGAGATTACCTTTCGCTTTTAATTTTTGACACTGCAAGGACTTAAAAGAGAGAAGAAAATTTATTATAACGAAATTAACTCCTTTTGGCCGTTTCTTTGTTTTTCTCTCTCGGACACTTTCTCTATTGGATACTGTGCTCACTGAGAAGTGAGGCCCCTTCTCTTCCAACTCTGCCATTCTCCATTAATGGCGAAATTTGTGTGCCGCTCTTAACAGGTATATCCCATGTGCTCCGTTTAAATGCTCTCATCTTACCTCACGCTCTCTTATTTTCCCTTTCAAAATTGTAATCTCTCCCTCCCTCTCTCTCTCTCTCTCTCTATTAGTGCTTCTTATTTGTGTACTACATATCCTTGTGACGTCAGAAAACACTCATTTCTCGCAATTTCATGATGATCTCACTATAAAATTTCGAAATCTTCCTTAGTAGTGCCTTTTGCTTTGTTACCTTGACATGCAATTTGCCACCACCTTATTCTGACCCCAATTTTTGTTTGTGTAATCTGCATTGCCCTCTTTTCTCATTATTATCCCTAAATTTCAGCTGAAACATTAGGTTTTGGAAAGCTGGAATGAAGTGTGAAAGAGAGCTTACCTTTTGAAGACTGCGACGGCACTTACGCTGAATGTGAGTTTTGGAGAATCCAATGGCACCTCAATTGAGCCTCCTAGTGGTGCTCACAACCTGTGCATTGTTATTTCCGGGCACCCGCCAGGTACAAAGCTCACAAACCCAGTTGCTGCTTCAGGTGAGGAGACAGCTGGAGTACCCCAAAGTATTGGATTCATGGGAGAAAACTTATGACATTTGTTTGACAAAACCCTCGTCTACACTGGCGGTTACATGCGAAAGAGGTGTTGTTACCGAACTCCGGATTATTGGTGACAAGCTCTATAGACCGGCTAAGTTTTCGGGTTATTGGCTTCTCAACCAGACTCTCTCTGAAAACTTTGTCATGGATTCTTTTATTACTACAATTACTAGGCTGACAACCTTGAGAGTTCTAATTCTAGTTTCTCTGGGCCTGTGGGGCCCTCTACCTGACAAAATCCACCGGTTGTTTGCACTCGAGGTGCTTGATTTTAGCTCCAATTTCCTTTATGGATCAATTCCTCCCAAGATATGTGCAATCACTGGGCTACAGACGCTTACTTTAGATAGCAACTACTTTAATGGGACCATTCCTGATTGGCTGGACTCCTTGTCAAACCTGACCGTGTTGCAATTAGAAAGCAACCGTTTTAATGGAACAATACCAGAATCAATTTCAAAAGTTACCACCTTAACAGTGCTGTCACTCTCAAGTAACAATCTTTCAGGTAAAATTCCTGATTTAAGTAGCTTAAATAAACTTGAGATGTTGGATTTGAGAGTTAATGAATTGGATTCGGGTTTACCCGGTTTGCCTAATGGGCTGGTGACTGTATTACTTAGCAAGAACTCTTTGACTGGTGAAATCCCGCAACAATATGCCTCTTTAAAAAGGCTCCAGCACCTTGATTTATCATTTAACTTCTTGAGAGGGGCCCCACCAGAAGGATTATTCTCTCTACCATATATTAGTTACCTAAATTTGGGGTCCAATATGCTTAGCGGAACCCTTTCTGATGACCTAGCATGTGGAGCACAGCTAGGTTTTGTTGATTTGTCAATGAACCGGCTGTTTGGAGACATACCTTCTTGTTTGAGTTCAAATTCAAATTCAGACAAGAGAACTGTTAAACTTGGGGGAAATTGTTTGACTGGGGGTCCTGAGAACCAGCATGATCCGAAATATTGTGAAGTGGGGAACATGAGAGAGAAATCTAGAAAAAGAGAGGTTCTCATGATGGTTGCAGTCATTGGAGGGGTTTGTTTTGTGATTGTGTTTTTCTCAGTAGTTTTTTTTGTAATTTGTCGGAGGAGTTGTCAGAGGGCATTGACAGAGCAGAGGTTGTTGCAAAAGCCAGTATCTGATAACTCAGCAACCGGCTTTTCTTCTGAGCTCCTAGCTAATGCAAGTAAGTGTTTTAGTGTCCCTATTATTTGCTTTTATTGCATTTTGGTTGCAATTTTATTTTTGTTTTGGTTGATATAATTTGTTCATATGGTGCTGAAGAATATGCTTGGCAATGAAAGCAGTAAGTTGTGGTGACAAGACCAGGCATTTGTGCCAAGATGTCGCACTATGCAAGAATTCCATTAAGATACTTCCTATTTTAAATGTCAGTAACATGATAAATTTATTAATTATATCATTTTCCCAATGATTAATCCTTCCTATGCAATTTTTTATGTTAAACTTAGATTTTTTGCACAATAACGATGACATTACTGGATATTGATAATTAATACTTGTCGGTGCCTGTTTGTTCTGGCCAAAAATTTTATTTCCAACTCGGATCAGTTTTGCTAATCTTTTCTTTATTATTCATTTTATTTTTTCTAGTTCATCTCTGCAAGACCTTTAATTGCTGTTCTTTTGATTTTTTTTCAGTTGTTAAGCAATTTATTTGTAATTTCCCCCCTATTTTCAGGGTATATTTCTCAATCAGTAAAGCTAGGGACCCAGATATTACCGACATACAGGGTATTTTCTGTTGAGGAGCTTAAAGAAGCCACAAAAAACTTTGAACGGTCGTCCTTTATTGGAGAGGGGTCCATTGGCAAGGTACTCCTAAATTATTTATATATGTATATAATTGTTTTTTCAGTTCCTTAAGGCCTTCCCTCTCCCCAAGGTACTCGCATACAAAAGTGTACTAGAATATGGGAAAAAAAAATTGTCTATGCCAGTCAAAATATATATGTTGGAGTGGCAGCTGATAAGTGCTGTAAATCAGTACCATGCTACTGGTGTGAAACAGCCTGATCATAATGTCTTGATTTCAGAAACAATACCATGCAGGATCTTTTTTTCTTTCTTCTTCTTTTTTGCATTTCATGTCAAAGTCACTCATTTATTCCAAGTAGAGCAATACAAGTGATTTTTGGTCTGCAGAAGGCATATTTTCCACTTAAATTATTCTTGCGCTTGAAAATATGGCCTCCAATCGTCTCTACAACTATTGAAAATTTCTTGACATACAAACTGGTACAGTTATGGGTTCTCATGTTAACTTTGAATATTCTAGAGGATGCATTCCTTGCATTAGTCCCTTTTTGTCTTTTGGGCGGCTCCATGTAGGCTGTGGGTATGAATGATACAGTAAGGGAAGGGAAGGGAAGTACTCTTCAATTGTTCAAGTTAATTTATCCAATAAATGGAGACTGCAGACCATGGATGGGTGTGCAAACTCCTTATATCCTTAACTAGGATATTTTCATCCAAAATTGCAATATGATTGTTTTTTTCCTACTATCCATGCTGCTCCCTTCTTTTCCCTCACTGCTAAACCCTCTTAGCATGTCCAGCTATAAGAATCAATCCTCTAAATTGAAAATTGCAAAAATTGCAGCTATACAAGGGGAGATTAGAGAACGGAACGTATGTGGCCATAAGGTGCTTGGCACTGTATAAGAGGTATTCAATCCGGAATTTGAAGCTGCGGCTGGATCTACTGGCAAAGCTTCGTCACCCAAATTTGGTTCGTCTCTTGGGACACTGCATAGATGGTGCGGCTGATGATGCTGATGTCAGTCGTGTTTTTCTTGTTTACGAGTTTGTGCCAAGTGGCACTCTTCGTTCCTATCTTTCAGGTATGGTGCAGTATCCAATAAGATTTGAGAACTGATGGTCAGGTTGACACTCGTGCAACTTGAGGCATTGTGTCAAATTCACGGCACAAGTTGCATGCAATTTCAATTGAATTGATTCATATTGGGTTAAATGATGGCATTTTTTGAGCAATAGAGAACTACCTTAAAACAGACTTGTTTAAAATTTTGATTTTAGTTTGCATACTTGACATTTAATTAAGGCCAACTGATTGGATTAAAGGATTACTTGCACTTTAATATTATCAAATTGTTGTTAAATTGCATAGTTCTGGCTAACTGTACTTGTTTAGTTTGTGGCTCAATTACTGCTTACTTAGCAGAGGTAGGGTGTCTCTGTTTTTACTTCATCCAGATTCATTTTTCTCTTTTGAATTTTTTTTTTTTATATAGGAAGTAGCTTGGAGAAAATTATCAAGTGGCCAGATCGGTTACAAGTCCTTATTGGTATTGCAAAGGCAGTGCATTTCCTGCATACTGGCATAATACCTGGATCTGTTAACAATAGGCTGAAGACAAACAGTGTGTTGCTAGACGAACACTTTGTTGCAAAATTAAGTGATTATGGTTTATCCATAATTACTGAGGAGATATACAGGCATCAGGTTGGTATTTGGTAGCAATTTGGGAAATTTAACTTTCACAAAAAGAAGTGTAAAAAGCCTCATATACCCTAGAAAGTGATAAGTGTCCCTCAATACCCTACATTACAAATTCCCGCATAATCTCATTTTTTTTCTTTAATAATGACAAAATGGTACTTTTCTTTTTGGCTTCCTCTGTGTAGTTTGGGCATTTTCTTTGGAATGGATAAGTGACAGATTTAAGTGATAATTCTGCATTTTCTGGGGACAATGGGAAGTTTGAGAATTTTCATAACAATATAGATTGATTTTGTTTGTTTTAATCCGAGAATAATTTGTATTATTTCAGGCAAAAGGGGAGGATCAACAAATTCAAACCAATTCTGCAATAGAGTGAGTTACCATATCACAATCTTACTAGAGAAAAGTCCACTGTGTAGGATGGATAGGATCGTCCTACGATACTGTTCTTGTGTCTCAAGTTCCAAATGACAGCTCTGAATAATTTGATGCAATCGCCATATCGAGAACTTATAATAAGATATCAATTTAACTTTTTTTTTTTTTGAATTTTGTTTATCACTTTTCCTGATTTTTAGAAAATCCATGATATAAGAATTGTAAACCCTCCACTTGGTAGCCGCTACCAAGTTTTATCTATAAAAAAGAATCATAAACCCTCCAATAACAAAAGTTTTTAGAAATCCGAAATAAATAGTAAAAAAAATGTAAATTTTGGTTTCATATAAAATTTTCAATATCGATATCACATCGAATGGTTCAGATCGGTCATTTGGAATTTAAATGAGAGAGTGGCATGCGGATGGATCACATCCGTGCTACATGTAGGACTCTAGCACTTTTCTTTATTTAACCTTCGAGTTATGTTTATCTGGACTAATTTTCTCACAATGACATTTCTAACACCATAAACAAAACTGAACTCAATTTCACTGTTTAATCTCCGATTTTCCTTGTCTGTGTAGGATTGCAAGAGATTTAGATGATGATGATGTCTTCTCCTTTGGTCACATAATACTTGAAGTTCTCACAGGACCTAGGTTTGGAAATGGAGAGTTTACAAATATAGATCTTTTGGTATGGCAATTTTCTGATATCACTAAATTTCTGTAGTAATATGTTTAGGGTCCAGATTTCTGTTGCATGGCACATTTTTGGCCCCAGATCCCTTGTCACCTAGAATATGGCACATGTTAACCCTGTTTATTTCCAAGAACAAACCCAAGTGTTAACCCTGTACAAATTTGAATTTGTGTCGGGTTGAAAATTTTTGGGGTTTTCGTAGGATGACGTGGGGTGCTTATTATAGTTATTTTCCTTTTCATCAAGCAAACTTGAAGATTACGTCATAAAAGATGTTACTAAATGAAAAATCCCAAATATGCAGATTACATCACTAAGTGAGAATGAAGATGCAGATCAGCTATTAGACCCGACAGTGCTGGCCACCTGTTCACAAGAATCTCTGTCCTTAGTAGTTTCTATAGCAGCCAAGTGCTTGTCTGTAGAAGCTTCTTCTCGGCCGTCTGTGGAAGAGGTGCTCTGGAACTTGCAATATGCAGCTCAGGTCCAAGGAGCTGCTGATGGGGACCTCAAATCAGAAGTCACTTCACAAGCATGAAGTTTCAATTTTCCATCTTTAAGCTTCATGAAATTCTCTTTGCGGTCCTTAAGATAATTCGGAGTGACAGAATATAATATATACTTTTGGTAAAGTGACAAATTGGATACCCCTGTAAATTTTGGTAGAATTATCACCTGTACCATCCCCTCCCCTTACCCAAAACGAGCTTGTTCTCCTATTTATTTGAAAGAACCAAGCAATCTATCAACAAACACCCACCCCCAACCCCAATCCCTTGTTAGGTAGTTAGGAAGGTCAAGAAAATTGTAAGATTAAAGGTTTTCTTTTTTCCTCCCCTCAGGGGCATGTGATGCTTGTTATGCTTTGGGGGCGAGGGGGTCTGAGATCCATTTGGAGAATGTTTATGCTATCTGAAATTTTGCAAAAGGTGGTTTACCTAATGATAAAAGGGATACTGAGTTCCAAATTTTATCAATCAAATGATAAAGAAAAATCATAGAATCAAAAGACTAGTGATGTAATACTTGCGATATAAATTCATGGTGGCTTGGGTTGAGGGATGACATGCATGCTGGAATGTCATTTTGATCATCGTGCCTCTAGAGTGTAGGCTCATCGTTTCAATTGTAAAATAAAAAATAGTTTAAAGAGGTTTGTTTTTCATGTATTATAATATTATATGTGTTTTGGTTTAAGTATTGGTTTTCGTTTTCAGTTTAGATTGCAATATTGTGTCATCATGCCGGCTTAAAAAATAAGCACAAAATGCCTTGCAAGTTGCAAGTCAAATTGTACCGTTTGTTTTCTTCTCAGTAATGGTAGTCACTTGAGATATGTATGATGAGATTGTAAAACTATGGATATGCCGCCTAAAAATGCAGATTGGAGACTTTATCATGAGTTTATCCAGACAATTGTATCCTATAGCAGTGCAAAGGTTTCTCACGTGCGCATATTGAGAGGGAGAATAATGAATTAGCAGACAACTTTGCCAAATATACTAAATATAGGGGTATTTCTTTTACTGGTTTCACTTTCTGCTTAATTTGAAATTGATGTAATGTAACAAACAATGTAATTATAGGTAATGTGATAATGTAAGAGCTTCAGTTGCCAAAAAAAAAAAATAATAATAATAATTAATAATTAAAAAAAGAGAATGTAAAAGTATAACTGAAATATCTTGTTTAGTATACAGGTGGTTCTTTTATTTTCCGAGAACTTGTGTGCCCTATTCAGTTAACAGTTGAAAGCGTCGTTTTTCTGTTTTTACCTTTAATTTCTTTTGTTCTTTACTTGTTTATTTACTCATTATAAGCAAAATATGCCCTCACATGTGGACAAATAAATAAACAAAATAATGTTAGACAATAAAAAAATGTTGCTCAATCTATCAACGACACATGTAGATATGTTCCTCAATTTATTTTCTTATAAGATAAAAAATCGAAACATATTGTTGCTTCGTTTAGCTATTCATATCCAAGGATCAAATCGATCAAATGACACAACAAACATGTGTTTACAAGCTAGATCTAGCTTGTAATCGCTCTTGGATCCGTGTTTTTTTTTTTTTTATGAGTAGAGATTTATGTCAAATATGTTAATCGGAATATGCTGTTAAGATGTAAGGAATAAGTGTAACATTTAAATTATTTTCTGATTAATCGGAAAAGGGTAGGGCGCTCCCTACTGGTTTCTAAAAAATATATATATTAATCGCATTCAATGCAATATTTAAATTTTATAAGACATAACATAAACCACTTTAAATATATTTTCGGTTTACGCATTTGCGGACTAGCCTGCTATCGACACAACTCACAAATGTTGTGCCAGGGCTGCTGGCTGGCACCAAAGGTTTTTGCACAAAGTCAAATATCATACATGGGCCCGAGATATGAGGTGGGCCTTGCACCGAAGTTATTACTCAAGTCAAGGATCATGCATGGGCTCAATACATGAGACGGGCCGGAGTTAAAGAAATGTTTCTAAATAGAATCTAAAGTCAACTAGGCCCGGATGTTCTGGCTTTAGCATATTTATACTTCGAATATTTATAATCAAACAAACCTAAGTACCTAACTGCTGGTTCACATTATTAACAACATCTCTTATAGCCAAAACACATAACTAGATCGTACTAACAAACACAGTTTGAACCTTCAATCAAACTAATCAAATCAAATAACATAGTGTTCAATCAATCTAAGAAGGATTTTTAAACACATCACCGTCAAATATCAAAATTTTCCGGTATCCAGTACTGCATTAAAAACATACTGCCAAAAGGATGGTATGGAGTTGATAGAAGTCCCCATCATTCTGACAGTTCTGTAACTAACTCATTTAAAGAGAATTATATTTTTCTCATTCCAATTATCCAAAGAATTGCAACTCTAACTAATGAATCATTTTATCGCCATTCAAGGATATAAGCCCATCTATATCCCATACAACTACGTAACAAGAATTCATCCCCAAATACATTGTGCTAATGTGCTATGGAACAAGTACTCTTCTGATTAAATTATCACCACAAAAATCACAATGTAGACCCTGCCATCCTCTTTTTAATAAATTATATCGACAGAAATTTTCGTTTTTTTTGCATTAACCAAAGAAAAGTTTCAAATTTAAGTGCTATATTTAGTCTGCAGAGTATTAAAAAAAGAATTGCTCTTTAATCCTCCACATCCCAATCATCTATAACAAGAATTTACCCAAAATTCCCTTTTACTTTCCCACTACAAAAAATGATTTTGTGACACTAGAACCCCTCAAAGTTTTATATGAAACTTCCTAATGCAGTAACTGAGCATGATAATGAACCGCTACAAAATACAAATTGTTATTCAATAAGGTTTCTAACACAAATAAATAAATTTATCTCAAATATACTTTCTAACAATGATTCTGTGAAAATTAAAAAGGGCATTTTAACTCCATTTTTATTTTCTTAAACCTTTGTGAGCCCATGGCACGTTTATTCTTAACCCCTTAATTTTCATTTCAAATTCATATTTCATGCTTAATAACTTGTGGAACTCATGCAATATTATTTTAAATTGTCAAACAAATTGAATTAAACCAACAGCCATAACTATTACTCCTGGAATAAAGAGGACAAGGGAAAGCTCGTTTCTTAACGACTCGAAAGGTGTTGACATTTGAATGGAAGAAACTGGCATTGCATAAAGTATGTACTAAAGGACTACACGAACAGAAAAATATCACTGAACCATTAATTACTATTTTTATAATTAAATTAATAAGACAGCGGAAAAAGGTTCACAGCCAAAACAAAAATAGCACGAATAATTAACTCCAGTTCTCATTAGTAACTACTGCCAAGTGTATTGAGAGAAAAAAAAAAAAAAAAAGAAACTCGATTTAATAAATATTTAATCGATATCTCTGGTCTACATGTGACATGTGACTTGTAACATCTGGGCAATTTCTTGCGGGAACCTGACCTGATTCTCAATTTCTATCCAACGGTCACAATGAAGTTTTACTTCATTACTTGATGTAGATAGTTATTTCTCTGGCCTTAATACCTGTGCAGTTTAATAATGTTCTCCCGTCTTCTCTCACTAGAAGGTCTACGCGTGATTCTCTCTCTGGATTAGCTTGGGCACGAGCTAGCTCTAATAATTGCATGCCTACAAATTTTCCCCGGTTTGATAGTTCCTTCTTTGGTTTCTTCGTACATAAACTTTATTATGGCACACCAAAGTTGGCATCATTTGGATATAGTACAACTCATTCATGTAATCATGTTGTTAAGCTGCAGGCCCACAGATAATTTTAATATGAAATTAAAAATAACAGAGTAAGTCTAAACATATTTTGAAATAAGAACGGTTACAAAAACAATGAGCAGAGAGATTTGGTTTTCAGATAAGGAAACAGAAAAAAAACTCACCCACAACATTTTTAATGTGAAAATAATAATTTCATCTTACTTTTGTAGTATATCCATTTAATATTTTGGGAAGTACTATTCTAATTTAAAACTTAATATTGGGATGTCTTGTTATCATTTAGATAGCTCATTCGTTAAATTTGACTCCATTTGGAATTTGATTGATCATTGGCCAGAAATAATGTTCAGAACTCAACAATTAAGAATTTTAAATTGTTCGACGAAATTCTAAATAATAATTTTCAAAATGAACAACAGATTTATAAATTGTGCAAATTTGATAAATGCCTTATTTAAAAATGAACAACAGATTTATAAGTTTATTCTTTTAGTTGAAGAAAATATTCTAAAATATTAAATTAATGTACTATAAAGTTTGATATATTCTAGAACTATCAATTAAATAATAACACATCTAGTTATATAGACAATATTGCAATATAAATATTGTTCGTAACCTTAATAAATATTCGGGAAAAAAATTAAGGAACAGTAAAATCTCAAAAGTTATTTTTACAATATTAAATTTATTAAATCCATGCAATTATTAAATTACACACAACTCATAATAGAATACTTGAAAAAAGAGAGGAGAGGTTCACATGGAAATGACATTGAGATGGATGACCGGACAAAGATTTGATGTAGTATTTAAAATTCGGAAGAATAGGAAAGCGGAGAGCAGTGAAGATTGTATTTATAAATTTCAAGAACTCAAAACCGTTGCTCTCAAGCATAACCTTCATGGGGAGAGAAGTTGATGCATGTAACACTACTATTTTTTTAATACAATTATAAATAATTGTAAATAATTGACGGCCTATTAATTAATGTGCAGACATCACCTTCTTTACTTGATAGCCGGCACAGATTTCTCATAGGTTGTGAGTCTTATGCACTTTCTTAATTTTTTTTTATTATTTTCAATTTTATTTTGCAGAATGTCCCTATATTTTTCACTTAATGTAATATGGACAGAATTCGTATCTAGTCTTCTCCACTTATTAATTTCTTTTTATATCGGGTCTATCTAATAAGCTTGTTGCTAAAAATAATTCTGAGTCACAATGTTAGTTCAAGTTTTTAATAATAAGAAAATATTTAATAAGAAGGCTCCTTTCAACTCAAATCAGCTTTCATTTTTTTTAATGATAAATCATCTTGCATTTATTTTCTTTTTAATTGACTTAAATGCATTTATTATTCAATATCCTACTTATTCTGCATCCCTTTTTTCTTTTCATTTTGAACTAATTCTCCGCATTATTTTCCATTTGTTATGTGGTGCCCACATGACTTGCATCCTACTACAACTTACATTTTAGCAAATATACTCTCTCTCTCTCTCTCTCTGCCTAATATTCTTCTAGCCGTAGACTTCTTGCCTCTCCCCATTTCTCTTGACATCAACATCTTCATGCTAGCAATCCGTTTGTCGAATTGTCTAAGAGAAACCCAACAACAATGCTTGGCCTCCGCACGAAAACCAAGAGGTTTACGTTTAGCTCAGCAATCCATGTTAATTACATAATAAACATACAAGAAATGAAGCCATGGCCTCCTTCCAAGTCCCTAAAAAATGTCCGTTCTGTCGTTCTTCATTGGGAAAACGGATCAAGGAACTCAGGCTCCACGCACCCGGCAAGTCCACTGGATGGCAGGGTTGAGTTCAATGAGTCTTTTATGCTGCAAGTTGCTTTCTCAAAGGACACCGCCGGTAACTACACCGGTACAGGTTTTGAGAGGAACCCGCTTGAGTTTAACCTATATGAGCCAAAGAAAGAGAAGTCAAAGAAACATCTTATTGGGTCGGGTGTCATTGACTTGGCAGAGCACGGTGTGTTGAAGGAACCACTAAACTTGACCGTGCAGATCGTCAATAAGAAGAGTAAGAGCAGTACAATACCATTGTTGTCTGTGAAAATTCAGCCATTGGATACAGATGGGTCAGGTGGTACCATTGCCGCGTCATTGAGGGAGAAGGAATCTGTATTGGAATATGAGACAGAGAGCGAGGTTGAAATCATAAATTTCACAGATGATGAGGCAGACAGAGAGTCTTCACATTCTTCTGTTGCCAATAATGAGGTATGGTACACTATGCCTTGATCTGTGTATTGAATTTTTCTTGAATTTGATGTGTTACATATACCAGAGTCTAAAGGACTACATGGTAACTTTTCAAGAAATCACTGTACCACTACGGCAGCAAACTGAATTTTCAATGGTATTGTACAAGCTACTTGGTGACTTTTGTTGGGTTTCTTTTCTAGCCTACCCCAACTTATTTGGGACAAAAGGCTTAGTTGTTGTTGTTGTTGTTGTTGTTGTATTGTACAAGCTACTTGGTACCAAACTTGTTATTTGCATTTTGTTACAGTACGCCTATACAGGATCCTCATTCCTGCAGAGCACTATATTTCTTTCCAAGTTTTTCCTTTATGATAGTTGACTAAGCTTGTAGGCACAATAAATTGTACACTAAACAGGCCTAGACAGGATCTGGGGCCTGTTTAGTGTTTAGTTTGCAAAAATACACAAGGGGAACAATTCAATATACTTTTCTTTTACTAGGCATCATCAAAGGAGGTAAACGGAGGTAGTGACAGCGAGAATGAACATATTGAGTCCAGACCCAGTACCACTATGCTGGAAGATCAGTTAACCTATGGTGAGATTCTGAAAGAGGAGATCAAACCACATGACAAGGAGATTTATGAAATCGGTGGTAGAAACTCTATATCGAATGCATTCAAGCTTAGGGGTATAATTAAGGACGCTGTCCAAATGGAGAAACAAAGAAATGAAATTGTACCACAACACCCGGTTACTGTAACAAGCAATCCAAATATGGAAGCACCAAGTCAAACTCAGTCTCAAGTGACCCCACCTATAAGGCCTCCTCGTTTTTCACAAACCAACCGGAAAATGTCATTTGCATTTGGAATGGCTGGTAGTACAGGAACAGCTGGTACAGGTACTAATCCCCGGCGTCTTTTTGGTGAACGTGCATATAGCACTTTAAGTAGCGATGTGGCCAAAAACCTTAAGCTACCTCCAGTAAAACCACCTACTGAGCCAATACCTAACCCTAGTCCTGCAACTGAGGAAGTGAAAGAAGTACATATGCAAGATAACCCTATCCCCAACCCTGTCCTGGATGATGATGCAGAAGTTGACAATCAAAGTCCTCACAAGCCCATAACAATCACTTCCAAAGCAACTCGAAATGCCGAGAAAGTACGAGAGCTGGAGGCAAGAGTGGAGTTACTGGAAGGGGAGTTGCGTGATGCAGCAGCTGTTGAAATAGGCCTATACTCCATTGTACCAGAGCATGCCAGCTCAGCACACAAGATGCATACACCTGCCCGGCGACTAGCACGGCTTTACTTACATGCATTGAGAAATTGGACAAAAGAAAGGCGAGCGAAGGCTGCCAGGAGTATTTCTTCGGCACTGGTTCTAGTTGCACGGTCGTGCGGAAACGATGTACCAAGGTAAGTCAGTGAACCGGATTTGTTGCAATTAACCACTAAACTAACCCACAACACTACAATTAATTTAAGGTTACCCATAGCCTGCATTGAGCCTCTTCTGCAATAAGACTGTATTTAACTGTAATTGTCCTTATTTATCCTCACTTGCACAATTTAAGTACATACAAAGCCAAAAAAAGATTAAATCTGACATTGCAGTACTTTCTGGTTTTTTCATTCTATTCCTTTTGTAAGGTTGATGTACTGGCTATCAAACACAGCAGTTCTAAGGGTAATTATAAGCCAAACAATGAAACAGTCGGACATAATTGCACTGACTAGTGCTAGCGGGTCCGGGTCGGTCGGGGAGAAAAGCAGTAACGGTTCTGGGTCAGCACCAAGGAAGAAATCAGCTTCACTGTGGGAATCCGTTTACAAGAAGAGAGGGAAGCTGCTTTTCACTGAGGAGCTAGAGCATTGGGCAGATCCTACCACATTCCTGTCAGCTCTTGGCAAGACTGAGTCATGGATCTTCTCCCGAATATTAGAATCTGTTTGGTGGCAGGTATGTGGGCGTTGTTCAAGAAATTGTACTTTATTTTGTAAAAGGACCTACAGGGTGAGTTTCATGTAGTGTCTTTGTTTTTATGTTCAGTAAGAGAGTGAATTGATATTGGCACTCTTACTAGGTCATAATTGTTCTCTTTTCTAATTCCTTGGTATTTTAGCTGTGTATATTATACATTGGTTTCCTAGGCAAAGTTGGTGTATCCTTGAAACAAAAAAAATGTTCAAGTTAAAAAATAATTTCCCCCATTGTTGCTAGTCATAATGTGGCCAACTTAAGGGTTAATTTTGATTTTGAAGAAAAAGAAATGTCATTGTGTTAAACTGGGTTTAGATTGTGCATGTCTAAATTTGCACAATGCTAGCTTTATTCACAATGAATGGTTAAAGGCCTTACTCTTTGCAAATTTTATCATTATGAGAAACAGTATCATGCAGTTAAACTGACGATACCAGTCCGGGCTAGTATTAGTAACCTATAGTACAACATAAAGATTCCCTAATCGTTTTTACGGATGACAAATTGAATTAAAACTAACCTGCTAATAACACAATACAAAAACACATTTATGCAAAAACAAGTAAACAACACATGAAAAATGTCCTAAGAATACAAAACTTGGAATAACACATCGAAAGTAACATGAATAATTTCCTTCTTTGGATTAGACATTCACGCCTCACATGCAGTCGGCAAAGAGAGGCACTGAGGGAAAGAAGGTGTCTTCTAACAAAAGAGTATATGGAAAGGTGACAATCGTTGGGGACCAGCAACAAGCCAACCTCTCCATTGATATTTGGAAAAAGGCTTTCAAAGATGCCTCTGAAAAGCTGTGTCCAATTCGCGCCTGTGGTCATGAGTGTGGCTGTTTGCCTGTGCTAGCAAGACTGGCAAGTAAACCTTGTTTTTTTTTTTTGCTGGTTGGATTTTTGTTTATTTCAAATTATATTTAAATAAATATGGCTGAGTTTATATCATTTTTTAACAAAGATGATATGACTCAAGTTAGTCTAAAGATATGCCTCAATAGCATTACATGGCTGGTACTAACTTTTATTGACTTGAATCAAGGAAAAACATACCATTGTACAATTTGGTGGCTGTACTCATTGTACTAACCAGGATGCTAGAAATACTGGTTTGCAAATCCTATTTAGGTTTCTTAGTTTTGTTGACCTGGATGATGCTTAGTTGCACATTACAGGGTTTATTGACATTAAATTGGGCTAAATTCAAGTATGACTGTTTGCATCTTATGTCATTTAATTGATATTCAATTAGGCATTTTCTATATAGAAGCTTACAGTAGTGAGAATTAAATAAAATTTAAGTCTGCTTATGTCAGAACTGTTTGGGGGAAAGCAGCACAGCAGTACACTACTGTACTGCTTAAGTTCAGCAGCATTATGACCTACCTAACCTAAAATTGTTTTTCCTCTTATGTATATTCATCTAATCAGCCAAATGAACTTTTTAACACCTAACAAGCTTCCAGAAGTTGTTCAATATTAATTTTTACTCCACTTAATTTTCTTGGATGATGTATGTTCTTTCTTTCCTTCTTCTTCCAGGTAATGGAACAGTGTGTTGTAAGATTGGATGCTGCCATGTTCAATGCAATCTTACGTGAATCGGAAGATGATATGCCAACCGATCCAATGTGTGACCCAATAACAGACCCAAAGGTGCTTCCCATCCCACAAGGCAAATCAAGTTTTGGTGCTGGTGTCCAATTGAAAAATGCTGTAAGTAAACTTGCATAAGTAGCTTTAAAATTCTTAATCTTTTTCATGTTAATAGTGATGTATATTTTTATTTATTATTTTCTATGTAGATTGGGAGCTGGTCAAGATGGCTTACAGACTTGTTTGGTATGGATACTGATGAGCCAGACGATTCAAATGGAATAGCTGGATCAGTGCAATTTGTACCATTTCGTCTTCTAAATGCACTTAGTGATCTCCTCATGCTACCAAAAGATATGCTTTTGGAAACCTCTGTCAGAAAAGAGGTAACCCAAACAACCCAGCTTCTCCTTTTTTTTTCTTTTTCCTTCTCTTTCTCTAGCAATTACCTGTCTTTAACCAATAATTTACATTAAGTAGAATGTGAGATTGGATTTTATGTATGGCCCTTTGTATTGTTGCATTCAAATTCTAAACAAATCCATGCACCAAACTTGAGAATTGCTGTGCATAATAGGAGGCCAGTGTTTGGTAAATTGTAGTTTTGTTATGTTAACCAAAATGTCATTACTTTACTTCCTTAACAAATGTGATCATTTTTTTTGTTGAAAAGGTGTGTCCAACATTTAGTTCATCCATTATCAAGCGGGTGCTCGATGGATTTGTAACGGATGAATTTTGTCCAGAGCCGGTATCAGAAAATGTTCTTCTAGCCCTGGAATCCAAGGTTAGTTTCTCTAGCCAAAAATTAACTTTTTTCTTTGCATGTATATAAAGATGTAATCGATTAAATTTTTTAGGGTATGCACTTGTTTCAAATCCTGTATCTATTTTCCTTCTTATTATTTTCTTTTTTTGAAGCAAAAATGGAGGTCAAACCCCATCTTTAATTAGTTAAAATTCAATTTTACCAGTGGCTAAAAGTTACAAGGAAAATAAAAGAAATAAAAATTAAATTAAATTGAACAATAAAAGAAAACAAAAACAACTAATTCCTAGCCGTAACTGATGAGACAGATGAGTTGTTATTGTTGTGCATAGCACTCCATTCCATCCTTCTTATTTTGATGTACTGGCAATTATAATCTAGCTTTAAGTGCTGTTCAAATTTCCTTGTCCTTTTTTTAACCTTTCATTTGTTGGCAACTTGGCATTGACATGTAAAATCATGGTTAACTTGACTCAAAGTAGGTCAGATTTTGGGACAACTGGGCTTCAGTACACTTGTGAGACTTGTTGGGTAAAATGGGGTGAAACAGGCTTGAATTGCTTAAATTGAATGGATAACATATCAGTTACAGTTTCGTTATAGCCTTCAATTATCAATTATCTTCAGCAATTGCTAAATTTTTGCTAATTTTTAGGACCATTTGGAGAGCGGAGAAGTTGGAGTGAGACAGACACCCTACAATGTGGGCCCTGTTGAATATGCTCCTCCTTCCGTTGCTTTGATAGAGAGTATCATTGGAGATGTTCAAAGCATGCCTACTTCCAGAAGTGGTTTGTCTGTAGTTAAAAAATCTAACACGAGTGATGACGAGCTTGAGGAGCTAAATTCACCCTTGAACTCTGTTATTGACGGCTCATCTGCCCGTCTTACAGGAGTAAAGAAGCATTACCGCACTCATGCTGTTCGCTATCAGCTTTTGCATGATATTTGGAAAGATGATGAGTGAGACCGTACTCTTTTTGCACCTTACTTTCTTCATCTTCTTTCTCATTTCTTTGTTTAATATTGGTTTCGTTTTGGAACTGGATTAAATAAAATCCGGTGTATTGCTTTGCATCTAGTGAGTTCACATGTTGCAAGTTGTATATTTTGTAACAATCTTTTATTTATCTTTATTTTATAATTTTCTTTGGCCATAATATAGTTTATTACTTGATGATATGGTATGTGTTCCTGTATCTCTCTTGTTTCTCGAAAGGCACTACAATTCTCTCCGAATTTAGTGTGTGAAAAATTATGTCTGATATCCATGCCAACTATTTTACAGACACAAAAGAAAAAAAAAATAATGCAGCATAATTTAAAATAGAATGAAAAATAAAGAATGATTAGGTAGTATTTGAGATTAATTAAACTTTGATGAAATTTCAAGTACAGTTGTAGCTTTTGGATGTGGTCTTCATGTAAAATTCTGTGGTATGTCATGTACAGTCAAAGGAAATCCTTAATTTCTTGCAAGCCTCTCTTAGAGGAATTTTGGGCTTCAATTTCAGCCTATTGCACTGTTTATTTGGGCTGATACATTCCCTTCGATCTTCGTTTTGATTTCTTTTCTTTTACTGGGACAAGTAACATAATGCGGGTTTTTGACGGCTTCTGTATAATATTAGCAAATAATATTGTTATGTTGTGATGTAAAATGCTTTAGAGATCATTGGCATATGCATCTCAATTAATCTCAATTGCAATCTGTAGTATATAATTATAAATTTTTTTTATGTGAAGGGATTAATTTGATTTTAGTTTATGAACAATTGCTACCTCTTTATATCTCTTCTTCACTTCTTTAGTCAGCAAAAGCACAGTAAAAATTAAAATATAAGACGATCTCAATTGTGCTTTGTTGATTCAATTAGATTGACTAACTCCCTCTCTGTTGAAAATCGCTTCTTAGCTAGTGGCATATTTTCAAGTCCTATAGTCCACTAATATTGTCTCATGGTACAATATTTTTCTTTGCGAGTACTTTGTTAGTGAACTCATCAACCATTTCTAAGTTTGTCATGTTATCATTAGCATAGCGTGTTTAATCAAACCGATTGAATAATGAATGGTTCAGACAGCCATATTATAAACTGAATTAAATAAAATTTTTTTTGAAGCAAAAATGAGGCTCTGAGACGAATTAAACTTCAATTAGTTAAATTGGATTAGTAAGGAAACTTAAATTTTGCAAACAACATTACATATGTATTAAACTGACAATGAGTGTTTTTACATTTGAATATGCTTAATACTACAAAACTATCGTCATCAATAATCAATAATATAAATAAAGATGTGTGGGTGTCGCTCTCTATTTTAGTTAGTATTAGTGCGACACGCCATCAAGACCTTTGATTTCTCTGCTCCGACTTAATCTGGTCCGTTCCTTTAGATGTATGTTAATTTTTTTATGTATTACTTGTTGTGTTGTCATATGTGTTGCTTAGAGTTGTGTTCTCTTTATGTTGCATTATTGAGATCCATTTTTATTATATTGCGTCATTTTTGTCACATAATTTATTTCAATCTCTCTCTTAGTTGCTTCTATGAGAAATAATGGAATAATGTTCTTTATTTGTGATAGTTAATTATAAAATATTTCAACATATAGAGATATAATTTATTATTTATATCCTACCAGTTATTATATTTTAAATTAATTACAAACACAACAATCTAATTACAATCAACATTTATTAAATGATAACATATTTAATTTTTATTATTACGTCAAATATCGAGCGAAGCTCGATTAGTCCCTCTAGTATTGATTAATTTTGCACTTCATTTGATTTGTTTAGTTTATTCAAAATCAGTTGTCAAATCGAATCATTAATCAAAATTTGAACTTCCACAATTTCTAAACTAAATAACCATACCAAATAAATCAAGAAACGAATCACTTAATTTATTCAAATTAAAATTTTTTTAAGATAAATTAGGAGTCAAATCTTCGAATTCATTTTTATGTCAAATGTCCACAAAGGACCTCCACCCGAGTTTCAAACCTACGACATTTCACTACGATATTTCATTTAAGATATTATCCTAAACTTAATCAAATTAATTGAACTGTTTTAACCCCTACTTAACCGGGCCACATGTAATTAGTCCCCTCTTACTGGTTGCATAAATTCAGAAAATGGTATTATCACCAACCACCAACAAAGTATGGAATCAACCCACTTGTAAGAGATTTTTTCATGAGTCAGCATGAAACATGTACTTCTATAAATGCTAATGTGGTGATCAAATAAATATTATGTGATTTCAATCGACATCCAAAATTTGTGTCATTATTCATGTGGACATCAAAAAATATAAAAATAGTCTTATTTGCCTCAACTCTCTAAAACAAGAAGAATATATTAAACTATTTTTTGTTTGGATATATTAACTTTGGACAAATTATATATTGTATAAGACATTGGAGCAAACTTAAAATGTATAAATTTTAGTGTAAAAATCATGGAAAAAAGGAACGAAGATGATAAAATTAGTCATCGATATTGGGAATATAAAGGTTTGGAAATATAAACTAACTCATCTTCAAATCCTTCCAACATAAATGCAAAATATTTTCTTCAATAGATATTCGCAGCACTAATACTCTTACTTTTTTTATTGGACTCTTTTTTTTTTTGTCAAAATTCTTACTACCATACACTATTTCAAATTTATCAGTGATACAAGCTACTCCAAACAACACGCATGATGCCTTTGTATGGAAGGACTTGACGCGACAGAGCCACTTGACTTGCCACTCCGAGAAGAGATGACTCAGAGCGACAGTAGGAGAATTTGTTGAGATCTATGGTAAAGTGGAAACGACATACACATTACCAATGCAAGGATATGGGGACCCTGTGAGCAAGTTGTTCAACGGAAGAAGAAGGGATGAGTGTGTACAAGTGAAACCTCAAGAGTTTATTCCATTAATTACATATATCTCTGACTATTGTTCCAATGTTTGAAAAGATCGAGATATATATTGATCTCATGCATCACAACCCTTCTAGATATAAGGATGAACACATTTTTTGAATGCTACGTCTTGATGCCCGGTGTCTGCTCGAAGACAATCCTAAGCTCAATGAAACCTTTACTGTTGTTGGAGATTTTGGAGCTGTCGAAGTGGATGTCATATGGTCACCCTGGTGGGCGGGTGCTTCAATGAATGAATTCATTTATGTAAGCGCCCCCCTCCCCTCCAAAATGTGTGTTTGTATATAGTCACATAGCAGCCAGCGTAGTTGAAATTGTAACTCTAGTGCTTAGATAAGTACAATATAGATGATACAGTGACATTGATATTTTTGTGATTAGTTGTGTAGTCTATTAGTTTGAGGATCCTTTGTTTAACTGTTTCTTTAATTTAGCAATTACATGAGCTAAAAAAAATATTTTGATTAATAGGCTTCTAAGCAGTATAGCCAACGATTTGCAGAGGTCTTCAAAATAGATGAATATCCATTGTTTCTTTCACAAAATTTGATATTTGTTGAATTCTTTTTTTTTTTTTTGAACGTCTCATCCATAAAGGTACTTATTTTATCATGGAATTTTTGTTCATTTGAAATTTTGAAGTATTGGTTAGAACAAAATTAGAAAAATGTTTCAAGGGGGTTAATGTACTTGGGTCGCAACTGATTTTGCAGCTTTGACTTTATTTGAAAGGGGTTAATGTGAATACAACCATTGTTTAATACAATCTTATAATGTCTCTGAGGAGGATCGGTGTTTTAAGAGCTCTTTTAGAGAGAGAAGCGAGAGAATCGAAGGGGGACAACGAGAAGTGATTTTTGTCTGAACTGAGGAAGAAGAGAAAATGGGGAGAAAGAGAAACGAAAGATTCGAGAAGAATAAGGAGAGAAAGAAAATTGACCGGATAGAAGTGTGTCGTTCTAAGGCAGAAATTCAGTAAGAACCAGATAGAAGTCTGTCGTTCAAGGCAGGAGTCATTTTGTCATTTATTAAATGTTGTCATGAAATGTTAAATAGTGCCGTGATTTTTTTAAACGGAAATAACTGAAAAAAATTTTTAAGAAGAAATTTTTGACCTTTGAATTTAGGAGAACAAACATGTCAGGGCGCAGGTGGTCTGGCGCGGACTCTGACTGCTAAGTGACGGAGCCACTGCCAGTGGCGCAGCCACTTCAATTATTTTGGCGTATGTTCGATGATGCTTGGAGTTGACAAAAATGATATCTAAATCTCTGCCATGCCCGCTTCACTGACACTGGCTTCGCCATGCCCGCGTCACTGAGCAGTCAGAGCCCGCGCCAGACCACCTACGCCCTGACATGTTTGTTTTTCTAAATTCAAAGCTCAAAGGTTTCTTCTTAAAAAATAATTTTCAGTTATTTCCGTTTAAAAAAATCACAGTAAATGGTGCCGTGGGAAAGGCAGCGTGCGTCATTGATTCGAGTATGATCTTATTGCTGCTTAATTTTATCAAACAAAACAAAAGAAAAATGCATCAAGTTTCATCTTGATTTTCTACTTGTATTGTTTAATGAGGTTCTTTAATTTTAATTTAATTTTTCTTCGTAGAATTGCAAGTTTAGTTTTAAGTTTATATTGACTTTAGTTTGAGTTTTCTTGCTTCAATCTATTTGAATAACTTATAATCCATTTAAACTTGATAAAAAATATTACTGTTGAAAATGATAAATATATATCGAGTGAAGCACGATATTTTCTTTAATAAAAAGAAAAAAAATTCAACTAGTTATCTGTTATAACTAGTTGAATACAATTTGTTCATTCACTACATTTTAAAACTCAATTTAGAATTTCAGAATGCTTATTTTGGCTGTCGACCATGTGCTGTGTAAGGTCACAAATTGCTAGCGAGATTTAAACCCTTCGAAAATGCATGCACAAAATCATCCATGGCTTCATAATTGAGCCCGACGGTTAGCTGGACGGTGCCTTTCTCCTTCCCGGCAACCATCACCACCTCCCCATCGTAGTTCATGGATGCATGAACCATCAAGCTTGGTTTTCCCTATCCAAAATCCACCCCATACTGTTTGACCCAAAAATATTATGCCAAAATGCATGGAGTAAATAACCCATTTTATGACAAATAAATCCAAGAAAGCTCAAAAATCCACGAAAAATATCAAACAAACTCTAAAAATTCCAAAAAAAAAATATCCAAAAATTCCCCATGAATTATGATAAATTATCATAATTTCAAAATCCCAAAAATGTCAACAAAAACCTCCATTTTGCAAAGAAACCCCAAAAAATCCACAAAATTATTAAAAATAAATCCATGAGAAATTATCCAAAACCTTTTGAACCATTAAATTTCTCATATTTTTTATGAGTTTACCCATAAAATTTCATCCAAAAATACCCTTGGAAAGGCCCTCAAATCATTTATTTTCAATTGGTAGTAAATAATTAATAGAAATTTAAATAGAAAATCAAAGAAATCCCAGAAAAATCCAGAAGCTTGGCGCGTCCAACCAATTGTAGGGGATCCAGGCAAAGGAAAATGTCGCTGCCCTTTTAAATTTTAAGCGCCCATGGTGGATTGTTGGATAAACTTGTTGCATGGACCGAAAACACTGGAATTCTTTGATCTCTTACTGGTTCACGGAAGACCAAATCCACCCATATCCATGTCTCTCATTAAAACTTACAGGCGGACCCTCACCTGTCAGCTCCGTCTCCTCCCTGGGTAAAAAGAAGGCAGCGATTTCTTACCGTGGAGACGCCGGGTAAAAAGGTGAAATCCGGCATTCTTCGACGACGTGGCTCCTCTCCGTCCACAAACATCAAAACCAGAAATCTCTGCCCATGGTTTGCGAAAACCAAACCCTAGGTGCACGAGATCCCAGCCGCAGGAGAGAAATTGGATGGTAAAAATTACATTCGGGTTATGGATGGAAACCCTAGCCTACAGCCTATATAAGCTCAAAATTGAAGGAAGAAAGGGGGGAGGAGAGCAGCCGCAAGCTCAGATTAGGGTTAGGTTACTCTAGTTTAGCTTAATTAGCTGAGGGAAGGTTCAATTGAAAAAGACAAATCATCGAGCACTTGTAAAAACAGAGAATAGAGGAGAAATTAAGGTTTCTAGGTCTGTAATTGTCCATGTGTGAATGAAAATAAATAGATTTGAAGTATCAATTTGATCTCTGATTACTCTTTTCTTTTCTTCTTCTCAATTCCATTCGGCCACAAGCTTTGCCTGAGATTTTGCTCAGGTCTAGCTTCTCTTAGCTTTGGCTAGAGTCTCTCTAGTCATAGCTCCTTACCTCAGTTGGAGTTTCTCCAACTCTGGGTATCATCTTCCTCTCCTTGGTTCTGGCCATGGTGTGGGAAGCCATGTTGGTTAGACCAATGAGAAGGGAGGTGCTGCCAGAGCATAGATTGACCATTAATATGTTAGTTTAAATTGCTAAATACCAATAAAAAAATAATAAGGAGTAAAGTCAAATCTGGCCATACTAAAATAGACAAAAAATGAGGTTTTCTCTGGACCTTTCTGTAAATTGCTTAAGCAAAATTTTGTAACTATATTAATGAGCATTTATGTAAGTTTTCAGGCCTTGAGAATAAACATAAGTTGGTTTTCTTATTTATCTATGCCGAAAATGGCATAAGTAAGCAAGTACTTTGCAAAAGAAATAAAAATCGCATTATATTGTTTTAAGTACATTTCTTATACTTGTTGTGACTCTCTGTAAGTCATTTTTCTGCATATAAATAACTCAAGACAAAAATCATCAACAACAGTGGCAGTGGCGGAGTTAAATGGAATAAATGGGGGTCAAATGTCCCCATTGATTTATGAAAATACCACTAAACATACAAATATATACTCACAAATATGAATGTTTAATATAAGTTTTTAACATTTGAACCCCATATATATTCAATAAAAATTCCACTAGTGAACCCCATATGTGATTTGGCCAAATTATCCTTGTTGAAAAAAATTTTAATCAAATAGAAAATATATATTCAAGTGTCACAAATATTGATTGTCGTCTTGAGCTTTTCACATCAATAATTCATGAGTTTTCGCATTTAGTAATAATTAGCACCAATGCATATTGATGAATTATTTCTATTATATATTTCATAAAATTAACCTTAGTTATTTTCTGAGACATTTGTACTTATTACTTGTTGAATCTCAGATATATATTACTAAATTGAACTTATAAATTAAATATGTAAGTTGTTGTCTGTTATGTTATCTACATAACAAGAAAACCTTTAATACGTAGATTTTTTTTTTTTTAAAAAATGTGCTAAAAGGCAAGGTATATTCAATTACCATAATTGCTTTTTATCAATAAATTTAGCATTTTCCTTTTTAATAAGGTTTCATTTAAATAAAAATTAATATTAATAGTATTGTTATTCAAAATAAAATAATATTTCTACCTAAATTAGTTTTAAGCAATTAAATTTTTATGAATTCTATAAAATAAATTATATATATTTTTTTCATTAGATCATCGACGAAAAACTTTAAAACAATAGAGATTACATTAAGTGCAAATTATAGAATAGATCGTGTGGTCTGGAGAGTTATTTGATGCTTTTATTGTATGACATATCATTGACTTTGAAGAATTTTCTAACGCTCTCATCTTACATTAATTTAAAGAATTAGACTTTAAAGAATTCAAATAGAAGAATAAAATCGATTAAAACTTATAATTTAATCAAATAGTCTTACATTTCGATTAATAATATTTTTTCATAGTACTTAATTAGAAATTTTAACTTTTTTTAATTATGAATCTATAATAGTTAACAAAATATATTTATAATTAAATATATATATACTTTAATTTTTAAATATTTATATTATAATTTTTTTTTGAGCCCCATTATGAAAATTTCTGGCTCCGCCACTGAACAGTGGCAAAGTTGTTTGAAAACAAAAACTCAAAATTGAAAAAGTTGGATAAAAGCATGTTTTCATTATCTGCATTGATTTCAATACCTAAAACAAACCTAACATGATCTAAATCAACTATCAAAACAAGCTTAACTGCTGTAAGTCTTCCTACATGCAACTCATAATTTGAAACGAAAATGAGTAAAATGTATAATTCTGCCATGTGCTTCATCCGTCAAATCACAATACTCCAAATTAAGTTAAAGGCATAGAATTCATATAACTGATCCCCTGAAGCTACTTGAGCAACTGCTGGCACAAGATGAACCTTCTGTGGGCTCCACAATACAGACCCAGATCAGATCGAAGTCAAACCGAAGCGCCTCAGCTCAGTTCATCATCTTCCAACCTTCTCCAATCAAAATCGACGCCGCTTCTGTCTTCCACGTACACCTATGAGTACAAATAACCTACCTCTGGCAGAAGGAGATGACCAGAAAGCTTTCTACGCCATTAATGGCGACTTGAAAACCTTCAGGTTCCATACGACGATGTACTCCTTCCCAGAGAAAATGAAGCACACCATCCTCTTCTCCTCAGTTCCATGATTCTGATGAACCAAGCCTCGACTGAAATGGATGCCGGAGCCTCCGCAATTTCATCAGAGAAGAATTAAGGACATATCTGCAAAAGTACCATTCCTGTCGGAGAAGGAGGCATTCGAATTCGCGATTTTGTCGGATTTTCTGCGGCGACACTCGTGTGGCAGATGCAATAACTCGCTACACGGAATTCAGAGCGTGGTCAGCGTCGTTCAGCACAGTCAACGCCACGCAATGGCTCACGTGGCTCAATCAAATAATTCCACGTCAGCCGAAATTTTGAAAATCCATGAAAAATAGTAGGAAACTCAGAAAAATACAAATAAAATATCCATAAAATCCTAAAAATCTGTAGAAACTAGATTTACTGATATTTTAATATGAAATTACGCTAAAATGTGCCCCTTTTATACTTTCAAAGTATTTTCCCTTAAAAATGAGTTTTATAAATTGTCAAAAACTTTGAAAATCCATTAAAAATAGTAGGAATCTCAGAAAAATCTAAATAAAAGATCTAAAAATTTCTAAAAACCCAAAGAAATCAGATCCAATATTATTTTCCATTAAATTTTGACAAAATCAAGAGTTTCTTATTTTTGAAGTATTTTATTATAAAAAAATAATAATAAATTAGATAAACTCTAAAAAAAATCGTAAAATCTATTAATGAAATTTCTAAACTAAATTTATAAATAATTTCCTAATTAAAAATAATTTTCTCATCATTTACTTTATATAACAAATTCCAAATTCCAAATCCTAATAGAAAACAAAAAAAAAATCAATCAAAATCAAAATCGAAAACATATTAAAATCTAAAGCCAAAAATCAAAAATTCAAAATCTAATTCAAATTAAAATTTAATAATCAAAAATCAAATTAAAGCTCAAAAGAAATTTAAGCTAAATAATGATAATATAAATCCAAATTAAATCCATATAAATCAAATTAGAAATCCAAAACTCCTCTATAATAGTAAATAAATAAAATAAATAGCTTTAGTTTTAAATGTTCCTAGTCATTCAATTAAATAATCTTAGTTTAGATATATCCTCAATTGGGCCCCGTCAATTAAGTTTGGTACCGTCAATTGAGCCCGGGCCAAACCCTAAAATTAACTTAAACACAAAACCATTTAAATAATGACTTTTCTAGCCTATACATTTAATTCTTCGAATCTCTTAATCAGAGGTTCTCGTGGGAAACCACGGGGTAATTAACAATAGGGGCTTGCGCCTATTGGAAAGAAAGGATCCACAAATTAATAAACCTTCACGAGAATGGATTCTCGTTAGTGTTATCTGGTCGTTAAGGGGCACTAGTACTTGAACCTAGGCTCGTGAGGGGTGAATCTAAAACTTATTTCCTTTCTTGAGGAAAACCCGATTGTTCTTCGAGAAATGACGAAAAAGTCCAATCACATACACATCCAACCGGTTGGAACCGACTAGAAAAACCTTTAATCCATTCAAGGAATCCAAATCCATAACATTACCTCTCTTAACATCTTCTCTGGTCGTGCGAATGGTCTCTGCAATACATTCGCACGTCCTTCCAAGCCCGTTAGTGCACATCAAGCCAGTCCCACTTGAAGCAACAGCATAGGAAAATGAACAGTTACCAGTGTATGAAGGCCTCATAGGGGGAGGGAGGAGTGGTCGACCGTCGAGTAAGGAGATGAGGAAGGTTGGCTTATCATTGTTGCTTGTGATACCCCTTGCACGGGCAATAGCAATCCAAATGTGTGCTGCTAAAACCGCAAAAGTAGTTGGAGGAGAGGAATTGTGAGTTGCCCCAATTTCTTGCATGGCCCGTTGCTTCAGAAGCTGGATAGTTGTAGCATCCACGGTGAATGATCTATGAATGAGCTGCTTCTGATTTGGAGATGGATCTTTGGAGATTGGATCGATCTGCATTGATACATACACATGCATACAGAATTTTCATTTGTCAATTTTCAGATAGTTAATTGGCCCCATGCATCACAACACAATAAATGGCATATTAGAAATCTTTTGATATGACATGAATGCGAGGAAAGGACAATTATCATATTAAAATCTCAGAAATAATGCTAGATGTTGTAAGAAAAAGGCATATTAGAAACACAATAAATGGCGTATTGTTCTTTTAAGAACTAATTGAACTGGTTCCATGTGAAAAAAAATTGTACTGTTGAATTAAAGTTGCTTAAACAGTGGGTACACTGTTGCTGGCTTTCTTCTACACTTCTAACTTTGTGCAAAGCAATCCATATATAATTCGTATACCTTTGGTAAGTTTGGGGCAACTTTCATTAGAATCTTGTTAGTAAGCAAGTCAATATTCGGGAACTTGACCACTGCTTGGTCGTGCAATAGGTTCAGACCTGAGGGTACTACGCCGTCACAACATGTCTTGGCCCAGCTGTCTTTGAACTTCCATTTACCCCAGGCATCCATGGCCACGTGATTAAGAGAGATTCCAACCGTGTTGACAAACGAAACTATATCAAACACTAACTTTATTACTACTCAAACAAAACTATTACATACAATTAGACTAACACTCATACATTAGCCTATTTTTTATTTGGTGCGCACAACCTCAATGCATATGCACCCCTCCTATTTATACTAGCCTATGTCGGTTACAATGAATCATCTAGAAAACTCATCTAATTCTACATCAAATCTAGTAAATTCGGTAATAAAAAATAATCTCCATATTTCTAGAGTCATCTCAACATATCGATGAAGATCTTGAAGTTACTTCCGATAGTGGGCTGGGCTAACTAATAAAGTGGGCCTCTATTTCGGTGTTGACTTCAACAAACCGCAACTCCACCACAAGAGATCCGGATTCGGATCCTCTGGTCGGCAGAGGATCCGGACCGTTCGATTTAATCTCAACGGTTCATTTTTTTCGGGCCAATATTTTTTTTTCGGGAGTGGTGGAATTCACGGGGCTCCCTTTAGCCGTTGAGATTAAATCAGACGGTCCAGATCCTCTGCCGACCAGCTGGTCGCCGACAAGAGGATCTGAATTCCAAGAGATCATGGTGAATTGGACACTGAGGATCGGCACTGGCAGTTCTTCATGGACTATGTTCAGTGCGAGTTTGAGAAAGGAATCCATATCATGTGTAGGGTCACTGGCAAGATGGCAAATGTCAAGATCAGACTCAGCCTCAGTAACAGTGACTCCTGATTCATCTGAGCAGACAACGGCGACCTCACCGGTCCCCGGATGGTAAGTGAGATCGCCAGCAAGCGGGTAGAACTCGGGGAGGATGACAGAAAGGGATGATTTGAATAAATCAAATGAAGTGGGGGAGATTGCGGCGTCAGGATAGAGAAGAACGGTTTTCACAGGTTGGACTGGGATCCAGCCTACATCAAAAGATAAAAGCCGTGTGGTTGAGTCGGGAGGCAGTGCATTGTTGTGTAGGGCTCTAGTTTTTGAACTGCCGAGGATTCGCACTACAGCCATGCCCGACAGCAGCTAGCTTTCCCTCTTTTTTCTTCAGGCAACAGCAGCTAGCTCACTGCCAAGTTTATTGGGGTACTCTTTGCTCCTTTCTTTTATTTTCCTTTTTTTATATCATGAGTTCCTTTATTATATACGATAATATTACTCCCAAATTAATAGTGCCTCCTCAAAATATTGGTGCTTCGATCTGATCTGACGCACCTGTACATCAATATGTTATCTAAAATGTTTTTATTTTCATTTTTTGGAATATTTTTTATTAATCCTCAAAGTTTTTCAAATTAAAAATAAGTAAAAGATTGGTATAATGGTTTTGGTAAAATTCGAAGGACTTATGTTCATTTTATCATAAAAAAAATAATAAAACAATTTACTAAAAAAAGTTTTCTAGTTTACCAAAAAAAAATGATGACGAAAACCCTCATAGCGTCGTCTTAACAAGATAAGTTAATTAAATAATAAAAAATGTATTTCCATATCGACTCACATGCTTTGTATTGACTCACTGCGTAGTAGCCGAAGGCACCTCACATGGTGCAAGCAGGAACGGCGCTAACTTCCTGAGTATTTAATTTGGCGATATAATAGTTAAAGTGATTCGATAATTAATGTCGGTCGATGTAAACAAAAAAAAAAAAAAATTCGAATTCAAAGCTTTGTAATTTATAAAGAAATGGCACGCCAGCCAGATAGCGCTAATAATACCAATCGCAAGGAATAGCGGGTTAAACCTTTCCCCATATAGTTAATTTAAGTAGTCTCTTAAAGTAATTGATTTAATTTATCAAGTACAGCTCCATCTAATATAGGATATAGCTGGACTCGCACTGCATGCGTTAACAGCAGCTACTCCATAAATTCATGCGTTCTCGAGTTAAAGGACTTTCCTCATTCCTGGGAACTGTTGGAATGGTTAGCATTATATCGTGCTATACTGCTATTTCTGTTTAAAACGATCACTATATATGCGCGCAATTATGGGGTTAAGAGTAGCCATGAATTATAATTTGTTAGTAAATTACTCTAGCGAGCTTGTTAATTTTACATTTTCAATGTGGAGCGATGAGTAAGCAGAATTGTAAAGAATGGTATCAATAACAATACATTTTGGATCATAAAGTGTTAATTGTTGCTACTTGCTAGGTCAGAACCTCTTGAACACTTCGGTGTGGTTTGGGATGCATGAGAATTGGCCAATTCCCGGAATTGGCAATTCCATTTCCCAATTTTTCATCCAAACAGTTTTGAAATAGTCAATTTCATTCCTAACACAATTTTGAATAACACTATTCCCAATAACACTTTTCTCTCTACTTTTCACACTTCCCAACGCTATTCCTAAACTCACCATCCAAACAACATTTCCAATTCGCGAAATAGCCAATTCTCACAATTCCTATGAATAATGTTTTTTCCTAAATTTATGCTATTCTTAATATACTAATGTAATAATACTTCATTGATCAAAATTTTGTGTTCCCTTTTCGGTGAACTACTCACCGGACAAAGTTTTGTCTTCTTTGTTAGTTAGTTTTTTTATCAAGTAGAAATCCAAATTGACGACTACTCATCTCTTCATGCCTATATTACTCCGGTACTCCATGTCTCCATATATGCAGGAGTACTAGTACCGAGTACGAACCGGGTACGGGTACACGCCCAGTACGTACCGGTTACGTCACACGGCGTACCAGATTATTTTAATATTTTTTACTGACCGATACAGTCTCCGGTATGGGTGGGGTACGGCTGGGCATAGATTTTAGTCTGCTTGCTCTTTCGTGTAAGCGAGAGAGAAAAATGGAAAATGCGAAAAGGGAAATTGAAGAGGAGAGTCAGACAGGTGGACCATCATTATTTGGATATAAGAAGTGAAGTGGGCTAAGTTGGAATTTTGTCCTTTCCTTGGCTGGTTTAGATCCCTCCATATAATTTTGAGAAAATAACGAAGCATGTTGTCGTTTGGTTAAAAATAATTGGGCATGGTTACTGTAGATCAGTTTAAATCTGTTCTTTTTAAGTACATTAGTCTCAAAAATTAAATCAAAGCTTCCAATAAAAAATAATTAAGTGCAAAAAATGATTAAAGAAGATATACTATAAAAAAAATGCTAAGTGCAAAAACTGTGGCCAGTAAATATTACAAACTGCTAAAACGTGAATTTACTTTTTCAAACTCGTTTCTCCTGATTATTTATAGGATCACTCAATGCAAATATTGTTGCCAGTAAATAATATATACTGTTAAAACATGATTTTTCTTTTTTAATTTATTTCTCCTGAGTCCTGATCATTAAATGAATCGCATGCTTCTTCATTTCTAATTCACGACAAATTTAACTTTGAATCAGCTGCAAAGAATGATTAATTTGCATCCACCAGCTGGAAAACATATCAGTTGCAGTTTAGTTATAGCCCTGAATTATCAATTATTTGCAGCAATTGCTAAATTTCGGCTAATTTTTAGGACCATTTGGAGAGCGGAGAAGTTGGACTGAGACAGACACCCTACAATGTGGGCCCTGTTGAATATGCTCCTCCTTCCATTGCTTTGATAGAGTATCATTGGAGATGTTCAAAGCATGCCTACTTCAAGAACTGGTTTGTCTGTCGATATAAAATCTAACACGAGCGACGACGAGCTTGAGGAGCTAAATCCACCCTTGAACTCTGTTATTGACGGCTCATCTACCCGTCTTACAGGAGTAAAGAAGCATTACCGCATCCGCACTCATGCTGTTAGCTATCAGCTTGAAAGATGATGAGTGAACCCATACTCTTTTTGCACCTCACTTTCTTCATATTCTTTCTCATTTCTTTTGTTTAATTTTGATTTCATTTTTGAACTAGATTAGATAAAATCCGGTGTATTGCTTTGCATCTAGTGAGTTCACATGTTGCAAGTTGTATATTTTGTAACAATCTTTTATCTATCTTTATTTTATAATTTGCTTTGGCCATAATAGTTTATTACTTGATGATAAGATACGTGTTCCTGTATCTCTGTTGTTCTCGAAAAGCACTACAATTCTCTCCCAATTTAGTGTGTGAAAAATTATGTCTGATATCCATGCCAACTATTTTACAGACACAAAAGAACAAAAAATGCAGCATAATTCAAAATAAAATGAAAAATAAAGAATGATTAGGTAGGATTTGAGATTAATTAAAACTTTGATGAAATTTAAACTACAGTTGTAGCTTTTGGATATGGCCTTCATGTAAAATTTTGTGATATTTCATGTAAAATCAAAGAAAATCCTTAATTTCTTGCCAGCCTCTCTTAGAGGCATTTTGGGCTTCAATTTCAGCCTATCCGCACTGTTTATTGGGCTGATACATTCCCTTCGATCTTCGTTTTGATTTCTTTTCTTTTACTGGGACGACTAATATAATGCGGGTTTTTGACGGACCAGTATCCTCGGCAGTCAAAAAAAAAAAGACTGCCGAGCAGTCCTTTTTTCTTTTTTTTTTAATATTTAAAAATTTTAAAATTTAATTGTTGAATCCAAACAGTTGATTTTGTTCAATTTTACGGGAGATGCATTTTCATATAAGTTTAATAAAATTTGGAGTTGATTTGATACTTGATTAAGTGCTCAATTTATGAACGTATTAAAATTAATCAAACCAGGTTCGTTCATTTGTTGGGCACTTAATAAAGTATCAAATCAACTCCAAATTTTATAAAACTTGCATGAAAACGCATCGTCCGTAAAATTGAACAAAATCAACGTGATTCAACAATTGAATTTTAAAATTTTTAAATATTAACAAAAACAAAAACAAAAAGGACTACTCGGCAGTCCTTTTTTTTTTACTACCGAGGATCCCTGTGCGGTTTTTGATGGCTTCTGTATAATATTAGCAAAAAATATTGTTATATTGTGATGTAAATTGTCTTAGAGATCATTGGAATATGCATCTCAATTTACTCAATTGCAATATGTTGTATATAATTATAATTTTTTTTTTATGTGAAGGGATTAATTTGATTTTAGTTTATGAATATTTGCTACCTCTTTATATCTGATCTTCTTCACTTCTTTAGTCAGCAAAAGCACAGTAGAAATTAAAACAAAAGACGATCTCAATTGTGCTTTGTTGATTCAATTAGATTAACTAACACCGGCCCTCTCGGTTGAAAATCGCTTCTTAGCCAATGGCATATTTTCATTAGTCCACTAATATTGTCATATGGTACAATATTTTTCTTTGCGAGTCCTTTTGTTAGTGAAATCATCAACCATTTTTAAGTTTGTCATGTTATCATTAACATAGCGTGTTTAATGAAACCGATTGAATAATGAATGATTCAGACAACCAAATTATAAACTGAATTAAGCTTCAACTAGTTAAATCGTATTAGTAAGGAAAGTTAAATTTTTCAAACAACAATACGTATCTATTAAACTGACAATGAGGTGTTTTTACATTTGAATATGCTTAATACTACAATACTAAAATCATATTCATTAATATTGCACTTTCATTTGATTTGTTTAGTTTATTTAAATTCAGTTGTCAAATCGAATCATTAATAAAAATTTGAACTTCTACAACTTCTAAACTAAATAACCATACCAAATAAATCAAGAAATGAATCACTTAATTTATTCAAATTAAAAAAAAAATTGAAGATAAATTAGGAGTCAAATCTCCTAATTTATTTTTATGTTAAATGTCCACAAAGGACCTCCACCGGATTTCAAACCTACGACATTTCATTTAAGATATTATCCAAAACTTAAAATCGAATTAATAGAACCGTTTTAACGCCTACTTAACTGTACCACATGTAATTAGTCCCCTTTTACTAGTTGCATTAATTCGGGTAATGGTATTATCACCAACCACCAACAAAGTATGGAATCACCCCCACTTGTAAGAGATTTTTTCATGAGTCACATGAAACATGTACTTCTATAAATGTTAATGTGGTGATCAAGTAAATATTATGTGATTTCAATCGACATCCAAAATTTGTGTCATTATTCTAGTGGACATCAAAAATATAAAAATAGCCTTATTTGCCTCAACTCTCTTAAACAAGAAGAATATATTAAACTATTCTTTTTTTGGATTTATTAATTTTGGACAAATTATATTTTATAAGACATTGGAGCAAACATAAAATGTATAATTCGATTTATTAATTTGTTCCAATGTTTGAAAAGATCGAGATATATATTAATCTTATGCATCACAACCCTTCTTGAGATAAGGATGAACGCATTTTTGGAATGTTACGTCTTGATGCCCGATGCATGCTCGAAGACAATCCTAAGCTCAATGAAACCTTCACAGTTGTTGGAGATTTTGGAGCTGTCAAAATCTATGTCATATGGTCACCCTGGTGGAGGTCTTCAAAAAGGTCGTTGTGGCATTGCTTTGGCCGGGTTATTCATTGTTGTACTTCAATGGTGGTTATTGTGATGTCATAGCCTCTTTGGATATACTGGATTGATTTTTCATATTTTGACTTTGGATAATTGTTTGTATTTTCTTGCTCTTTTTTCTGTCAGACGGTGATTGCTGATTGTAGGATAACATCTTATTATTCTTTATTTTTCTTTGAATCCGGTATGTATGTGATACCGGGTAGATTGTAATAAGTTTTGAATTTCTTTGTTGCTTTGAACGTCTGATTATCGTCTTTGTAGGCTCTAGAGGAAAAGGAGGATCCTCATAGAGAGGTAAGTAATAGGTCAAATTGGTATAGATTATGAACCTACCAGTTTGAACACTAGTTGTTAGTACGTTTTCTGTTTTGTATGAAATCTTAGATTTATCTCCTATTTTACTAAGGTTCGCATTTTGTAAATATGTGTTATCTGGTGATTCAAGCAATCTTGGCCATTGTGTTGGGGGAACTAATTAAAAAAATGTTGTTTTTGTCAATGGACCACTGTGCAGGCTCAAGAATGTGATGGTGGCAAGTAATTCTCTTTTGGCAAAGTTCTCTGCTATTTATATTTGATTAGTATTTCCCATTTAAAGCTGCTTCTCCAAGGGTACGCATATAAAACCTATAATTAAATTCTATATTCTTTGATTCACATCATTTTTTGGGCCATTCAAAAATAAACTCCTTAATAGACATAGCTTTCTATAATCATATGCTAGCTTTACTCATAAGTCATAATTATTAAAAATTCAAGACAATTGATATCGAGCGACCGATTTACTAACCTGGTATAAATGATATTTTGATGCAGTGTATCTTTTCTTAGTGTGTTGCGGTTGATGCCATTGTAATATGGAACAAACCGGTCTTGCAATCGAGCTAGGATGAATCAAGAGATTCAAGACTAAAAAGAAAATCATTGTTTTTACAATACAAAACGCTAGAAGTTCTCAAAGAAACTCAGAAAAATTAACTAGGAAGATTACTAGCACTGTTGTTGTGCTGTGTAATGAGTGTTAGTTTCAAAAAGAAACGTTTCATCTGATATAATTTTCTTTAAAAATTAAAACTAGTATCAGTACAAACATGAAATGGCTCGATGACAATTTACAAAATAAAAAATTGACATCCAATAAATGAAGACACGCAATAGCATTCTGCCAATCAAAGATGCTAGTGCTGCTGGTATAAATCTCTATACACCCAGTCGACAAATTGGGTTATTTTTTATTAGGTTGAAATCCACCTGCAATGTTACATTAAATTAGTTCTAATCATCTCAATTCTAGCATACCATAATACCAAATCAGACCCAGAAATAACCCTTGGAATACTCATGAAGGAGAAAAAGCATACCTTAGGCCCAAAGAGATCTCTAATATTACCAATTCCATAGAGAATCATTGTAGGCCTGAAGCAGATGGAAAAATAATTTCAGAAATAACTTCACAAATAATAAAGTTTCTCGCCTTTCCAGGAGGTGGCCTACTTTTATTTTTTCCAAACAATATTACTTTTACAGTTTTGAACAAGCAGCATAACAGGGATTAATTGAGAAATTACCTTTCAAGAGAGAGACCCCATGCAATAACATTGACATCTTCGGGAAGGCCCATGGGAAGGAGCATCTCAGGTCTGAACATGCCTGAATTTCCCACTTCTACCCATTTCTGAAGTCCATCATGATAACTAAAAAATAGGAATAATTAAACTATTAACCACTGATGTTTTGTATTGTAAGAACAATGATTTTTCTTGAGAGAGGCAAGGAAAAGAAGAGCTGGACCTGAATATTTCCATGCTAGGTTCAGTATATGGATTATAAGCAGGTTTGAAGCGTAGCTTTGACATGCCTAAATAGTAAATATCCATCATAAACAAAAAAGTATAGATAAAGTGTCGTCAAAATTAAATCATTAAGCATGATACCAAGTCTTGAGAAGAAGTCTTCCAATACACCAATTAAGTCCCCAAGAGTCAAACCACGGTCACAAATCACACCTGAAAAGTGGAAAGAAAACAAGCCAAGCACTTCAATACATGGGTATAGATACATTTCATACCACAAGTTAGCCAAATAACATGACAGAACAAGATATTACCCTCTATTTGGTGAAATTCAGCAAGATGGGTCCTATCCACTGCCTCATTTCTAAATACACGATCAATGGAATAGTATCTCTTGGGAGTGAATGTTTCCTGCACAAGAAGTTGCTGATTAGCAATTAAAACCCAAAAAAAAAATTTAATAAAAAGAATAAACTGAAAAGACTAACGAACCAATCGGTTATCACTTAGTTCTAATATTATACCTGTTGAGCAAGTGCATACAGCATTCTTGTAGACACAGCTGTAGTGTGAGTACGTAGGAGGTTTTTCTCTGCCTCATCTCTTTTCCAATCATATCCATATCTACAAATTATAATTTCACATCAGAAACAAGTATTACAAAAATGCCACCACTAAAAAATAGAAAGCTAGAAAAGATATGAGTATACCCTTTGGATCCATAACCACCAAATTCATGAACACACTTCACCTTCTCGAGATAATGTTCGGGCAAATCTTTGGTTCTGTCAGCAGCTGGCACAAGAGGAGCACTGACATCTCTTTAGATATTTCGCATTAATAATACACAAGGGATAGATATTTAAGAAAGCACATACTTTCTAAGAAGAAGGTGTCATGCGAGTCACGGGCAGGGTGTTGTTGTGGTTGGAACAATGCATCAAAGTTCCAGAAACTACCAAAAGAAACATAGGCAGTCATTGTTTCATAAGTATGAACTAATAATTAACTCTTCAACAAAGATTCAGGTCTGAACTTTAGCCTTGTTATATGGAAACTGTATAAACTATAATTACTACATTATAAGGACATCAAAATTTTCCTTCACTGATATTAAGAAAAAACTCAAAACTACTTTTACAGAGCAATTCATTTTAAATAGACCTTAGCTGAGATGCAAAAAAATTGCAAAGACTATTCATAAGCACAAACTCATAAACAAGCTGAAAAAGGAACTGAGGAGTGTTGAAAGTTTTAAATACCTGCTTTCCACAAAGTTATTTGTCGGCATTTCCTCAAACCTGGAATTATGCAATAAATGAGGAATTAAAAAGAATGTACAGATAACATACCAAATCTAATAGAGGAGTCCTCGTCGGTCATCACTTACCCCATTTGCAAAAAGATATTTTGAATTTCCTCGCGAACCTGATATAGAAGTTGAGTAATATGGCAACCCAATTAGGAGAAATTTTTTATGACAAACAAATAATGTTAAGAATAACATTTTCTTTTTAAATAAAAAGAAGAGACAAAAAAAAAAAATCATTGGAATAAAAGTAAAAAAAAAAACTTATCATTTCCTCTTAGTATCTATGAAGGGTAACCAATAATGCCATCCTTACTAATAGGAGAGACTGGAAATAAATGAACTCAAGATGTCTTTTACATACTTTTCCAAGTCAGGCAGGAATAAAACCCAAAGCAAGGAAAAAAAGAAATAAGAAAGAGATGAGAGTAACTGCACCTCTAGCAAAGAATGCAAATAACCAACTTGAATCGCCGGTGCCTCAGCATTGACATTATACTCTTTAAACTCTAGGTTCTTCCAATCACCACTTCAAAGTTAAAATTAATAAAATTATTAGAAGAAATGGAGAAATATGTTTCTTTGACTGTATCACAAAGTCTCATTTCACGTAAGTATGTACTTTTTTGAAAAGCATACTTTTTGAGCATTGCTACAATATAAAGCTTGACTTCTATTTACAAAAGATAAACCATGGAGTACATATATCAAACTATTTTTGTCAACATATCATTTAATATCAACACCTGACAATATGTTCTCTAGTCAAATCAGTTGCAGCCTTTTTCCTCTTCGATACATATTTAGGACCTCTCTTCAGCGAGTAGCCTTTCCATGTTCTGCAAGAAATAAATACTAATATAAAATAGTAGACTAGGTGGAAAAAATAAAGTAATAGATTGCTATTTTGAGAAAAGGATAGGATGGAGAAGTTGATCAGGTAGAATCTTACTGTTTAACAATAAGCTTTCTCCTCTTCAGGTCATTTATTACTTGATCGCTAACCACCTAAACTCATTCCAGCTCTAAGATTATTAAATGATGATAGAATATTGGTTTTTTAAATTTTAAATCTCAAGTCAGGAATACCTCTCCATTGTTGATTCTAGTGAGTAGGTTCTTCACCTCATCCTCCACACTCTCAACCTGAACAAACAAATAAAAATAAATGAATGAATGAGAAGTCAATTAGAAAAACATAGGAAAGACACAAGTCGATTTTTGTGAGAAATAGAAGAATATTCTGCCTTTTGTTTGACCAGGTCCTTCTCAAAAGCAATCCACTTATTCTTAGCCGCAGCCTTGCTCCCGATATCAAAAGTTTCAGCACCCAATTTCTCCTAAACTAGTGAGAAAAAAGAAAATTAGAGGACAGTTATGTGTTTTTGCCAAGCTTTACAGTCCTGTATAAAGTATTTACCACCTTTAGAGTGTTCCTAGAGATGCCTTCAGGCAGTATGGCTGAGAAGAAAAGCACCTCTGGGGACCCGTTAAGCATGTACTTTTTACCTTCTTCAGTAAGTACCCAACTTTCACGTATTATTTCCTATAACAATAAATGAAGAATAATCATGAAATATAGTGCAAGCTAATTTTGTTTCTCTACTGCTCAAAATTCTTGCCTTATTAATACCTAAGAATGGTTTGTGACATAGGGATGCATCATATATGCATTTTCTTTTTACTTTCACTTATTACACTTAAGAATTATCTTGACTTAACATAAATTTGGAAGACTCAGAAGAAACTAATGCTTAAAATCATTACATAAATTAATTTTTCACATCCAATACGCAATGCAGGTATGTTTGGACCTTAGGTTTGACCCAACTGAGAATTGGTACTGATCATAAAAACCCAACATTCAATACTGTCAACAACAAGTTAGAATTTTAACTAATAAAGATTAAATCGCTGGTTACCTTGGCATTAGTTTAAGAGAGAGAGAAAAAATTCACCTGGGCATCGACAATTTCGAATCCCTTGAGACTCTTAATGACGTTCTCGAGCTCAATGTGGCCGACACCAACGGAGGCAGCGAATTGGTGAGAGTCGGAGATCTGTTCGTTCGTTTGTAGAAACCCAAGAAGGGCTTCTTCGGCCATCGTTGGTTCAACACCTCGGTCTAGTCGAAGCTTGAAGCCTGAAGAGCCTGCGGCGGGTTTCAGGTTGACAGTAGGGTTCGGCGATGTTACTCTCTCAACACAAACGTGTTGATGAATTGAAAGGAAAAGAGCCGTTTTTTAAATTAAAATTTTTTCGGGTATATTAAGATTATTATAACTTAAATTATATAATTAAAAGTTGTTTCACAGTAGAAGTTATTTTTTAACATCTTAAAATTTGAATTACGAAAAATAAGTTTGCTAATTATATGTTTATTAATTCGGTTTCTCGATTTAATTCGCACCTAATTATTTTTATATTTATAGTATCTTTTATCTTTCTTTATTTTATAATTTTCTTAGGCCATAATATAGTTTATTGCTGCATGATAAGGTATGTGTTACTGCATCTCTCTTGTTTCTCCAAAGGCACTACAATTCTCTCCGAATTTAGTGTGTGAAAAAATACGTCTGATATCCATGCCCAACTATTTTACGGACACAAAAGAAAAAAAAAATGCAGCATAATTTGAAATATAAAGAATGCAGCAGTATACCTAGCGACGAAACGCAGGCGAAGCAAATTAAATTAGACATTTTTTTTCAGGCGCTAAGTAATATGTTCTAACTCCGGTTGACAGCGTTCTAAATTCATGTCATGTCATGTCGTATCATGTCCAGATCATCTGTTGTGTCGTGTCACATTTAAAAGTTTAACATATCGTACCGTGTCATATCTAGATTCTAAAGAATGGACACGACACGTTTAAAGATATGTCATGTCTCATATTCTCATGTCGTGTCTTTTTTGGACATGTCATGTTGTATTGTGTCGTGTTCGAACATATTTTAAATCTCATGAAATATAGTTATATACTTATGCTTACGGATGAATTAGATATTCAAATTATGAAATTATCTTTAAAAAAATAGACCATATAAGAATTTTCTAGTTATTTTATAAAATTTAGCATCTTAAAATCTCATTATAAACTTGTTATCTCTCAGATTGTGTCGTGTTGTGTTGTGTCGTACCATGTATTGACAATTCGCGTGTCATGTCGTATTTATGACATCAAAGTTAGATATGGTACATCTAAAAATACAACACACTTAAGTTCTCATATCGTTTTATGTCTGTATATTATCGTAATGTACCACCTCTATACCTTTCTTGTTGTGCCATTTTTTTAACACTATAGGTTGGTATAACATGAATGAAAAAAATATACTTTTTTGCTTTTCATCAAAGATGATGAAACCTTATGTTAGTACTGTTATTATTACTAGCAAATGTACCCACTCATTGGGTGGGTAAATAAAAATTTGAAACTAATATTTATACTTCAACAAAAATAAAAATCGACATCTCAATAACAAATTGTTTAATAAAAATATTTATTTCTTGATAAATAAAATTATTTGAAAATTATAGATAATAAAATTTTTACATATGTAATACATTTTAAAAAAAAAAATAATAATTCTTATTCTAAGAAAGTTTTCCATATATGTTGTGCTCTCTTTCCAAACACAACGGACAAACCAATCGGCCACAAATTTCATTCTATTAAAAGTGAAGAGGCATAAATTATATCCACTGTCAATGGTTAAAAATGTATAGAGAAAAAATTGTTTACATACTCCACCTAATTATTTTAGTCTTTGGATATGTACTTTTATAAGTATTAGCAAAATATGCTCTCAATATAGAAAATAAATATTGATTTTATTTTTGTTTCATATAGAACTTTACATGTTATAGGCAATAAAGATATGGTAAAATCAATAATTTATTAGTCTTTTCTTTTAAATAAATAAATAATTTGGCAGTAACTCAATCTTTTCTAATAAAAAATCTTGATCTTTTAATTTGAAATTAAGATCTAGACCACTGATCAGATCAAATTACATAAATTAATAATCCATAATTGATATAGAATTGTTTTCGCCCTTTTATATGACATGTTTACTCCTTTAATATGAAATGTTTACTCTTTTTTAGGTGCTTTTAATATGAATTATTGTTATTATTTATATGTTTTTTGTAAATAAATCTATAATTAATCTCTCAATCTATAATTTATTTATATGGCCCTTTTTATGGTGATTTTTTTTTATTTTGGCAGTTTTTATGGTGAGTTTTTTGCTATAATCGGACTTGCCTTTCTTGCCTTACCACACCGACCTTTTTATTTATTCCCGTCTCTTTGGCAGCGTGGGATCTGAGCGATTGCATTTTTTTGTCTTCGAGCGGCGGTACCAACTCTCTCTCTTTTTCGTTTTGTTTCTACTTTTGTTAAGTAAGTCACGTTTTGTTTCTACTTTCTTAGTTTATATGGGTACTAAAAACTTTCATGCTCATCATATTTTTCAGGGAAGCAATTCAGGCAATGGTTCTCATCCAGTTTGGCATTATCCCCATTGATATTCCGATCGAGGAGGCACTCAATCTGGTACTAACAATTATTTGTCTTGAAGAGCATTATCCTAAACCAAAAATTATTGAAGGGAAAAAAGTTTAGTATGTTCAACCCAACCAGTAACGGTTTGAGGGGGGAAAAATGATATATATGATTATTATTATTATTAGTTACTAAAAAATGCAAGAGTCCAATATATTGAACGGAGGGGTCCTTCCAATACGATCGTCCTCATGTTTTAAATTTTAAACGACTGTTCCGAATCTTTCAGTATGTTCTCCATATTGAAAACTTATAATAAACCAAGTTTTTTCATTTTTTTTAAAAAAAATTTAACTACGTTTTTAGTATTTTAGAAAACCGTTGTTATTGGATGATCCATAATTTTTATATCATGATTTTTCTAAATAACAAAAAAATAGTAAAAAACATAGAAATTGGTTTCTTATAAGTTTTCAATACAGAAAACATTTTGAACGGTTTAAATCAGTCGTTTGAAATTTGAAATGCGAGAATGAATTGTATTGGACGGACCCATCCGTCCAATATATTAGACGCTAACATTTCTCGATTATATAACTCTCTCTATGTTACCCTCATTAGAGTATTATAATTAGTTTTAATTATTTTGACCAATTGTAGGCTCTCCCTGATGCGACGAAGGCTCTGCCTGAACAGGAGGAGCTTTTGCATCAGAGCCAAGGTATGAAACTTTTATGTTTACTCAAATAATCATTGCAAATGCTTTAAATAATATGAAGTTCTTGTACAATTTTGAATTGTCTTAATTTATAAATTTCATCCTACTATCTTTGGGTGTGCCAATCACACCAACAAATGTCGTGATTAATGAAATGCCATCTCATGTGCCTAAACAAAGAAAAAAGGTCATGTCATTCTATACTGCAGCCGGGCCTACCTTCTGAACCCTCTAAAAATCCTTCAGATTTTACAATTCTTACTGCACCATCATCTAAAGGTGTGATTTTCCACATGTATTGAAGCTTAAAGAGCATCTTTAATCCTGAAATTGAGAAGAATGCAATTCGTTTGCCACAACAGCCACTTTAGGATTTCTTTTTTTGAGGGTCGCCACTTTAGGATTTCGTTTCAAATTAATTTTATATCATCTCCATCTCTAAAATTAGTATTTCCTTTTAAACTGTCATATTGTGGAATTTATAACTGGAAAATTGAAAGAATATTTCAGTTCTAATAAACTGTAGTGGAGAATACATACATATATATAGAGAGAGAGAGGGGAATGTTAACGCGCCATTGATGGCCATCGAGTCATTTTTATTCAAAATTCAAACGCTCAATCTGAACTGTTCAAGCATTCATTCAACACATGAAATATTTTAATATAAATTGTTCAGTACTGATATCTTTTTAGGAATAAAATTTCAAGCATTTAGCTATTATAACCCTAATTTCGGCACACCAAAAAAGAAAAAAAATCTTGTTATTAATTGTTGGATTTTGTTTAGGCATGTATTGTGAGTCTGCAAGTTCTATTATGCCTCGTAGCAGCAATCTAATTTTCATAAAGACAAGTGTTTATATTTATCTTGAGCATCCTGCGTATTGCAACATCAGCTGCCCTATCCTATTATCAATCAATCAATTGATAATTATTAGCTCTTACATTGTCGGTATACATAATACATTGCCGATGGTGAAAACTGATATATAACCTCGACAAGGATAAAGAACCCAAAAGATTTGCTTTTAACAATTCTAAGCAACAGGCTATTTAGCAACTATGTTGTCTTTTTAAGATTTTGACTGCTAGAACTATTAATTTAACATTGTTGGTGTCGATATTTCAGGATCATCTGATGCTTCTTCAAAGGATGACATTTGTCTTCCAAAGCACTTTTTGGACCGTAACCCATTGGAAAAGCATCCAAAAAGGCAGATTGACCAGCTCATTGAGCATGGCTATGCCCTGAATACCACTGTCGGTTTACATTGGACAACAAGGCCCGTGAGAAAATTTATGCAGATATTTTCGATTCGGTTCCTGAATTTCAATGGCGAGGACCCGAATGATATTTGTGGTAGTATTAAAATTGGGCCCGTACATCGAATTGGGAGAGAAGTTTTCAGTCGGAAAATAGTGGATCGATGCCATAACGAAATTGATTCAGAGGTATCTCTCTCGATCTAGCTGTGTGTGTATTTTTTTTTTTTTTCTAACAAATTTGCAATTATACAGGATGAACCAAAATATTAAGAAAAAAAATGCATTGTGCAATGTTGGCCACATCTAGTATTAATAACTAACAAAAGTTTTATGAAAATGTGTCTTGCGAGCTTACTTTTTGTATGCGCTATTTACTAGGTTTTTGGTAGAACTTATATGTAGCAGTTTGTATTCAAGACTGCTGTGGAATAACAGAAGTTGAATAGTATCTTAGCTCTAATATGTAAAAAAATAGGTGATACAGTTTTTCTTTTTTCTTTTTTCTCTTTCCTATTCTAGTTTTAATTAGAGGTGATGTTCAATCCATTAAAATCTATCAACAGATGACGCAACAACTAATTGCAGGTCTAAAATAATGGTTCTAGCAAAAATTGGATGTCAAACCAATTACAGACAACACTCAAGCAAAGTCAATCATTTGACTCTACCATGTAAATTCATTAAAAAAAAATCATCAACAATAATCTCAACAAACATATTTATAGTTTATCATTGTGACCGGTACCAGCTGCTCGATTAACATAAAGCTTTAGCATAAAATTTATATTTATTCTCGTTACTCGGCCTCAGAGCTCTTTCTAATAACATAAGGGGTAAATTATTATGAGTATTATTTTACTCTCTCTCTCTATATATATTGACCTATATTTTTTTTCATCTCTTGTATTTGATAGGGTTTGATTAAACTGAGTGATGATGGCGATCCAATAAATGCAATTAACTTCATATATATTTTTCCAAGGCTGTACAAAAAGTATCAGCTATGGAATCATTTTCATCCGGCGAGGACCCATTTGGATCGGAAAGGAAAGATCCGCAAGGGTGGCTCTAGGCATGAAATGTCTCCTGCTGAGGAAATTGGTCTATATGGGACATGTTTGTGGGCCAGAAATTTTAAAGAGGAGAGATGTGATGAAGTCTTGTGCGAGAAGGTGGATACTACCTGTGGGACAATAGAGGTCACTTATTCTGTATTTTCTGACAGCGCAGAAGCTTTTTTGTCAGTTAAGTTAGTAAGGTGGGAAGGAAGGGAAGGATTTGCTGAGATTTATGGTAAAGTGGTAACAACATACCCGTTACCAATGCGAGGAAATGGGGATCCTGTGAGCATATTGTTCAGCCGCAAAAGGGACGAGTGTGTAAAAGTAAAACCTCGAGACTTCATTCCATTACATAGAAATCTGACAGTTGTTCCCATGGGCGAAATGATTGAGATAAATATTGATCTCATTCTTTGCAACCCTTTTGGAGAGAGAGATCAACACATTTTCAAAGTTTTATGTCTTAATGCCCGATGTCTGCTCAAAGATGATCCTGATCTTAGTGAAACCTTCACAATAGTTGGAGATTTTGGGGCTGTTGAAGTAAAGGTTATATGGTCACCGTGGTGGGCTGGTGCTGCTGTGAATAAATCTGCTATGGTAAGTTCAAGCCCCCCAACCCCCCTGTTTCCACTATATATAATATGTTTATGAATCTTTGCGTAATTATTTGTCTTCTGCAATTTTTTTTTTTTAGAATTAAAACAATCAAAGTACAATATAGTGATACAATGATATTGATGTTTTATGAAATGATTTTATACTTTACTGATGAGGATACTTTAATTTTAGTGTTTCAATTTTTTGGTCATTAGATGAGCTAACAATTCATATATTTTCGATTAATAGACTTCTGGGGAGACTACGAGACAATGGAACAATGTCTTTAATAGAGGTGAATATCCATTTCTCTTTCACAAATTTTGACATTCGTTTAATACAATCCCATAATGCGTCTCACTTCAATAAAGACACTTTTTTCATCAATTTCCAGTTTTATTGTTGTTTGATATACTTGAAGCAAAATTGGACATTCTTGTTTCTTATATTTTTCAAGGGTCCTTTTGGAAATTTCCAAAAGGATAGTTCATTGTTTGTTAATGTTTTCAGATCGTTCCAACTTCCAACTTTTGCCTTTGTAGGTGGGAGAGGAAAATGAAGATCGATTTAGAGAGCTAACTGGCCGATCAAACTGCCATTGTTTATAAGCTAATAATTTGAACATTAGTGTATCTTGTATATTTGTATGTAGCTAACTTCTGATGTTTCTATTGTCTTCCGAAGTCACCGAAGTCACTTTAATGCAAACGTAATACGTTTTTGTTATCTGCATATATCTCAACATTTGGAACAAGTTACACTAAGAATACGTTTGGATCATTAATGAGAAACAACTATTATACATTTTAAATGTGGGGCGATAAGTTGGTAAAATTTTAAAGAAAGATTCAAATCTAAGACATATATTAAAAGTTGTGGCCACTATTGGATTTTGGCCACGGCTTTAATTAAAAATAGTTTTTTATTCTTTTTTATAGATTTTTTTAAATAAATTAAAAATAATCGTACAAATCATTAATATTAGTAAGATTTTCTTGGACAGAAAAATTATGTATATATAATATAATATTAGTAAGACCACCATAATAATGTTAGTAATGATGGTTGAGGAGATTAGGTTTTATCTCATTGCATGATTCACATACAATGCAATAAACTATATGAATGATGGAGTTTTAAGTCTAGATAAGAATGACATGATAAATAATTGGGTCAATCATTTAATATATTAACGCGCGCAATTAGATTCGGATCCGAAACAACTGTAACTCCACAGTTGTTCAGACAGTGTTTCAATCCTGGCCGTTCAATATCCATCTGCGTATCTTAGCCCTCCGATACAGCTCTTCTCCTCCATTGGATATATTTGTTCTGGATAGTTCCGAACTGCTCACCGCTCTCTCTCCTCTTCTCTCACAAATGTCCTCTACGGACCGAGCAGATGCCCTCGCCATTCCCTTGCCCATGTGCTCCCGTACGGAGCCTATTCCATCATATGCTCTTCGTCTGTGCGCCGCTTACTCTGTTTTCTTCTCAGTCCCACTTCGGTGTTTTCGCGCGGTGTATCGATTGTTTCCTTCTCTAATGTTGCGCACGCCTGTTTTTCTGAGCCGCTGCTTTGTTACCATCGCATCTCTTCTTCGGTTCCCATGGTCTTTGTGCTGTCGATCTCCCTCTCTGCAGTTCCATCGGTCTGATTGGTCATCGCTTTTTGAGGTTTTTATCTCCTTTCCTTTTATCATTCTCTTCAATCAGTCGAAATTGTTCCTTTCTCTTTCCTTCTCTTTTTTTTACCTTTTCCCCTTTGTTGTATCTTTCAATTTAGCTTCGATTTTTTTTTCTGATCAGTTTTTTTTATTGTGGTTTACAGGTTTATTCGAGGGAGCTGAAGAATTGGTGTGGTCCTCTTGCTACTGCTTCTCTACCACGGGAACATAGCGTACGATTTTTGCCGCCTTTGTATTTGATTTCTTCTTTTTAATCTGATTTTTTTCTGTGGTTTATTTCAGTGTTAGCTGAGGCGGTCCTAGAAGGCTATATCTGTGGGTAAAGTATGGATCTAAACACAGATCAACAGGTAGTTTACAAATTGATGGTTCACAGTTTTTTTATTTTTAGATATGATTTTCAAAGCGATTTTTTGTGGAAAAATGCCATTGAATGATTTTGTGTGGTTTGGAGTTCAACTTTTTCTTAACTTAAAAAGGTCATTTTATACCAGATAACATTCATTTGATATCAAACACTAGATCATAAATAGTAAGAGGCTGAATGTATAGACGGGAGTGATTTGAGGAAATATTGGGGTCATAGAAGATTATTGTTAGCTTTCTATGTTAAAAAATATTGCCCTCTAATTATATTTTTCCTTCCAAATTATTAAATATTCTAGGCTAATGATGCCAAAAACTAATTTTATTGAATATTCTCTGTTAAAACATCATTACTTTCGTATGCATACAACTAATTTTGTAAGATTACACTCGCAACAAAATGTATGATTTCCTTAGAACAATGGATCTGTTTTGCTTTTCAACTTAAATGTACCCCTAAAATCATATCATTAGCCAACTAAAATTATATCGCTTTCAAAAGTTTTGTTTTGCTTTTGATGCAAATCTTAAAAAGAAAATAATTGAGACCCACTAAGTTTGAACCATAAGATCAAACTTCAATTACTCATGGTTTTTTTTTCTTTTGTGCAGCTTGGTCTCAAAGTATGGTTCAAACTTAAGTATGGTTCAAACTTCAATTAGTCATGGTTTTTTTTCTTTTGTGCAGCTTGGTCTCTCAATGTTTTTTTGTTTGTAACTTTTTTTTTTTAGCTAATTAATGGATTTTGACGTTGAATTGTTTTCGGTTTCAATGTACAAGCTAATACAGGTTCCTTGGAATTAATAAAAAGAACCAGCAATGCAAGCCTTTGAGAAGGTCACAAATTTTGAGCCTAAGTGATCATTTTCAAGGTACTTCATGAAATTTAAGGCAATTAATTGCGTTGTTTTTGGATCTGATTTTTGTTGTAACCTCAAATAAGGATACACTCACTTAAATGAACGATGCTATTGGTTTTCAGCATGAACATTCTTACTAAAAACCTGAAAATTAACTTATGTGTGTTGGTTTTAGTAAATGAGGTTTGCAGCAGATACGTAATTATCAATTTTCCTTTATACCAGTTTAATGCTCAGTAGCTCTGACCCGGTGCCTTTTTAGTAATCAATCAACTGGTGGTCGAGTTTGTTTGTTGTTTTCACCGTTTTTCCCCCTTATTTACATGCTTCTCTTTCTCTTTTCTGCTGCAGGCTGTTCGGCTTCCTTCGTTGGTGTGTTTCCTCTTTGTTGCTTTCGTCTCTGATCATCTTGAGCATTTTGTTCGGGTTAGGTCCTAGCATCTTTGCTAATTAAAAATAAAGTTGGTGTGGGGAGGTGCTCTCAAAGAAAAAATAAATAAATAAGACATTAATCTAGCTGATCATGCTCCAAAGTATTGCATTTTTCTTTTGCCATAAATCTCTAAAAAAAAATTGATGGATTTGTGTTCTTCAACATATATTGCATTTTGTTAGAGAATTAGCAAAAAATATAATTTTTCCCTTCATAATTTTAATTTGTCAGGAAGATTGCATTTTGTTTTGCCTACAAATGTTAACAAAAGAAATGAGACGTTGATGTACCTGATTTTGGTGATGGACATTGCTATCTCAGTAATGACTCTTTTGTCCCTGTCTTTTTTGTTGTCAATGCGCTAATTATGTCCTCTATTTACTCCTTTCACTGTTTGTTTTTTTTTTTCTTTTTTTTTTTTTCTTTCACCTGCATGCTTTCATTTCATTTGATTGTTCCAGGTTCTTCAGGTTGCTTTTATGGTGCATTTGATCTTTATTGTCTTCCTTTCTGCTTAGCTCTTCATTTCTATTTAAGCTTTTAGGTTCATCAGTTTGCTATTTCTGTGTAGCCAGTATTGGATTCAATTATCAATTATTTCTTAACTTCCCATTTTCTCTTAGGTTGTTCATCCTTCATTGCCATTTCCTTTTCCTTAAATTCATCTTATTTGTGTTGTTTTTTCTTCTGATCAAATTATTCGCTATCACAAAATTTGAACAAAAAAACAAGATGAAAATTAGGTCGCGCAACGCGCGACGGCACCACTAGTTCTTCATAAAAATTGGCATTTGGGTAAAACACACATGATGATAGATGAAAAGGCCAACATAAATCAACAAGAAAAACTAGAAGGAATGATGCTAGTGTTGGCAATTCTAAAATAAGAGAAACATTTGAAGAGTCTGCTTCACGGCGGGATAATCTTTTTCTTAAATTTTCATGTGTTTAAAGTTGCTCTTTTTATTTCTAGAACTAGAATACTAATTTAATAAATCGGTTGTATTTAGGTTGGACATTTTATTGTATCTAAAAGTGACGTAAATGGAAGCTATAAATTTAGTGTAACAGGTACACTATTTTTGAAGGATCCTTCTGAAAATTGAGAGAATTGATTTAGTGTAACAGGTTGTATTCTCACTTCATTTTCTATTACCTACCTTGGCTTACCTCTTTCCAATAAAAGACTTAGAAAAATCTGATTATGGGACGTTACTTGATAGATTCCAAAGCAAGCTCAACACCTGGAGTTCCTCACTGCTCTCTTTTGCAGGTAGGCTGGTATTGGTGAACTCTTGTCTCACCTCTTTACCCGTCTATTTTATGTCAATCTTCAGAGTTCAGACTACCTAAATGGGTTATTGATAAAATAGATTAATAAGGAGAACATTTCTTTGGCATGGCAGCAAGGGTGGGAGAAAGCTTGTTATGGTGAATTGGAATAGCATATGCACACCCAAGCGGATAGGTGGTCTAGGAGTTGCTAACCTTCAGCTCTTTAATGTGTCTTTCTTGGCCAAATGGCTTTGAAAATGGCACAACAATCATCCCTCCCCTTGGAAGCAACTGATTTCTGGTTTGCACTTGGGACACTCTCTTTTGCCTGCTAACAGTCCTTTGTTGACCACCTTCATTGAGCTATTAGCCTATTACCAATCTTCAAGGTAGTTACTGCCTTCACTGTCTCTTCCGGTCAAACTACTTTTTTCTGGCACCAAAATTGGGGCTTAGGAATCTTAAGCTCCTCCCACAGTGACTTGTTCAGTTTCTGTCTTGATCAGGACATGGTGGTTGCTACTTTCCTAGAAAATTTAAATAATAGTGCCTCTCTTTTCAAACCAACACTTTCCACCTCACCTTCCGCTTGCCAGCAACTTTCATCTTTGCTTCAAACCATCAGCTCTTCACAACTGACTCTTTCCAACCCTTCTGCTATGCAAGCAGATCAGATTACACGCACCATCAACAATGGCATCTTCACCTCTGCCTCCCTCTACAAATTCCTTAACTTTTTCCCAAAAATACCCTCTCAGCTTAAACTAGTGTGGAAACTAAGAATTCCTCCTAGAGTCTCTACTTTCATTTGGATTCTTCTCCAAAACAAGCTGGCAACCATTGATAATCTTCAAAAAAGAGGAATGGTTCTTGTAAACTGGTGCTCTCTATGTCATTCTAACTGTGAATCTTCTTTCCACATTTCATATTCCTGCCCTTTTTTCTTCACTACCTTTCTTCATGTACTCAACCTTTATGGCACTTCCTCAATGCCTTTTCCCTCTATCGAAATTGCCCTTCTTTCTTTGACCTTCCTTCCTGCTTTCAAACACCTACTGGCAATCACCTGTTATTTTATTTGGAGGGAGAGATGCTCCAGGATTTTCAACAGCACTTCTTCAACCTCTCTCTCAGTTGCTCATAAAGTACTTGAAGAGTGGAATTTCTTACATCTCTCGCAGCTTAGTTCTTACATCTCTCGCAGCTTAGTTCAGATGCTGTTATTTGTTGTTATTTTACTTTGTTGTTTTCAGTTGTTTCTTCTGTCTTTCTTTTAACTCTTAGTCTAGTTTAGTTCTTATTTGTTTGTTTTTCCTACCCAGCCCCTTGCTGGGTTTGTAATTGCTTTTTTTAATCTTCAATGATAAGATGCTGGGCTTGACTCGCATTTTAATTCAAAAATAGGGACTTAACGCAGCTCCTCATTAATTTGGTCTGGCACGTTGGTTAACTGCTTTGCTAATAATTCAATTTTGGTTCGATATAAAGCAGCTTCTACCAAATTGGTGTTTTCAATATGACCAGTTTGCATTTTGTGGAATTGATAAAAATTATTCTCTTCAGGACTAATTTTCTTGGTTGGTACATCATCCTCTATAATCTGGCAAATACCTTCACTTTTTTCCCTGTAACTGGTGTGACTGGTACAAACTGCTGGATAAACAAAATAATTAATTTAGCATAAAATGAAAATAAATAAATGTCCAATATTTGAAAACAAGTGCAAAGTACGTTGAATTAGTTCTAACATCATCTCAACTCTTGCGAACCTGATATAAAAAGCAGAGTAATATGGCATAAGAGAATATTTATGACAATCAGATAATGTTTAGGAATAACAGTTTTCTTTTAATAAAAAGAAGAGGCTGCCTACAAAAATTCACAGGAATAAAAGAAAGAAAAAAAAATTGGCATTTCCCCTTTAGATCTATGGGAAACCAATATTGTCATCTTAGTAAATAGGACAGACTGGAAATAAATAAACTCAAGATAGGTTTTTCATACTTTTCCAAGTCAGACAGGATTAAATCCAATGCAAGGGAACAAAAAAATTATAAAGAAATCAGAGTAACTGCGCCTCTAGCAAAGGACGCAAATGACCAACTTGAATCGCGTGCCTCAGTATTGACATTATACTCTTTAAACTCTAAATTCTTCCAATCACCACTTCAAAATTAAAATTAAGGAAATTATTTGAAAAATATGAAGATTATTAAATGATGATAGGATATTAGTTTCAACTTTTAAATCTCAAGTCAGAAACTACCTCTCTCCAATGTTGATTCTAGTGAGTAGGTTCTTCACCTCATCCTCCCACTCTCAACCTGAACAAATAAATTAAAAGAATATGAACAAGAAGTAAATTAGATCAACACAAGGAAAAACACCAGTTGATTTTGTGAGAAACAGAAGAATATCCTGCCTTTCGTTTGACCAGGTCCTTCTCAAAAGCTATCCATTTATTCTTAGCCGCAGCCTTGCTCCCAATATCAAAAGTTTCAGCACCCAATTTCTCCTAAACTAGTGAGAAAAAAGAATATTAGAGGACAGTTATGTGTTTTTGCTGAGCTCTATAGTGCCGTATAGAATATTTAGCACCTTTAGAGTGTTCCTGGAGATGCCTTCAAGTGGTATGGCTGAGAAGAATAGTGCCTCTGGGACCCATTAAGCTTGTACTTTTTACCTTCTTCAGTAAGTACCCAGCTTTCACGTGTTATTTCCTATAACAAGAAATGACACATAATCATGAATATTATTGCAAGCTAATGTTCTTTCTCTACTGCTCAAATTCTTGCCTCATTAACACCTAAGATGGGCATCCGCAGAGGGATGCATCATATATTCATCTGTGCATTTACATTTTCATTTTAATTTCACTTACACTTACAGACTATGTCGACTCAACATTAATTTGGAAGACTAAAGAAGAGGGCTCTAATTAAATTAGCAAAAATATGTTCGCTTCCAATACAGAAAGAAACTAATGCTTAAAAATCATTACACAAATTAACTTTTACACATCCATTACACAATGCAGGCATGATTGGACTTTAGGTTTGACCCAACTGAGAATTGGTACTGATCATAAAAACCCAACATTCAGTACTGTCAACGACAATGAAAGATAGAATTTTAACTGATAAAATTAAATCGCTGGTTACCTTGGCATTAGTTTAGGAGAAAAGAAAAAATGAAATTCACCTGGGCATCGACAATTTCGAATCCCTTGAGGCTCTTGATGACGTTCTCGAGCTCGGTGTGGCCGACGCCAACGGAGGCAGCGAATTGGTGAGAGTTGGAAATCTGGTCGTTCATTTGTAGAAACCCAAGAAGGGCTTCTTCGGCCATGGTTGGTTGAACACCTTGGTGTAGTCGGAGCTTGAAGCCTGAAGAGCTGCGGCGGGTTTCAGGTTGACAGTAGGGTTCGGTGATATTACTCCCTGAACACAAATGTGTTCATGAATTGAAAGGAAAAGGACCGTTTTTTAAATTAAAATTTTTCGGGTATATTAAGATTATTATTATAAGTTGTTTTCTAATATTATAAAAGTAATTTTATAGTGGATTGAAATTTTAAAATCTGAAACCTGATTATAATTTTAAGCTCAGTTATAAAATTTAGTCAACTGTAGAAGTTATTTTAAAATTTTATAAACTCAATTGTAAATATTAATTACATCTTAAAACTAGAATTACGAAACATAAGTTTGCTAATTATATGTTTATTAATTTGATCTCTCGATTTATTTCGCACATAATTATTTTATTTATAATATATTACTCTAATATATATATAATTATAAATAAATAGAAAAATAATTAGGTGCGAAGTAAATCCACCTAATATATTATATAATTATAATTATACTCTAATTATTTCCCACCTGATATATTAATATTATAATAGAGTATGTCAGTTTCTTAACAATATATAAGAAAAGCCACCTTGTATTTACACACAACTGATGATTATCAGCACGTATGAATGCGATTTTGTTTGATTCCCGCGAGCATTCGGTTGACTATTTGGACTAGAAATTCTGCAATGAAAACATTTACCATGTGTTTAGTTGCGTGTAAGTGTAAGGAGCTTTGATAGTGTAAATTTGACAATTGCAAACGTGTCCTGCATATTTTTTTTAGCATTTATGTACCTTTAAAAATAATTTCAGGAAGAACTTTTATTGATCGACTAAAACAACAAGCCCCCCTATTGGACAACAATAAAATAAACATTTGAATCAAACTTACTCAGTATATTGAAAATTGAAGAAATTTTTATTAATTGACTAAAACAACAAGTCCACCAATTGGAAAACAATAAAAGGAACAACTGACATACACTTTGTTAAGCATATTGAAAATTTAAATACTTGCCTGCAGCCGTGATTTTCTAAAGAAGCCCTCTCAACTCTCAAGCAATGCCTAGCATTAGTCAAGATTAACTGCTACTTAAAACATTACTAATTATAATTAGGTAACGCGTATACAGATTGATTTATTAAGTTACTATTATGTAATTAGAGAATTTAATTGGAAATAAAGAATATTTATTGACATTTATGATAACCAACTTCAAAATTCACCGAAATTGAAAAAAAAAAGAACTAAGTTATAAATCCATTGAAATTGAAAAAAAAAAAAGAAAAAGAAAGGACTAAATTATAGACGCGTTATTTAATTTTTTTTTTTTTCCAATTTATATAATGCATATTAAATTTAGTACAATATGGAAATTATTTAATTTCTGATTAAAAATCATTAATACTGAATTATTTCGAAAATATCGATTAGAAACTAAATTAGTTCTCACATTAACCCAAATTTCAGATAACATAGTTGAGTGTCAACATCTATAATTTAAATTCATTGCCATTATATTTATATCCACTTGCATCCAAGTAGGGAACAAAATGCCAAAGTCACTGTTCTTTGGTATCTAGCGTCACTAGAAAGTCGGACATTTCCATTGACTGATGAAATTCTTTGGAAGTATGAAACGAGGAAGGAAGTCTCTATTTTAAAATCAGAACCACATAACGTATCCGACAAGGCCAGTTAGCCGAATTGAATCGTCTTACAACTCATGCTCTCCTAGATCAAAATTGACTCGATTGCAACATATAGGCCCGCCCAATGTCATATACCAACAAAATAAACAACTTTTTGTATGGGACGACCATTTTTGACCAGTTCATTTATGCCCAATAGGCCATTATCTAGGTTTTACGGACCAAGTGCAGAACCAAACAAGAATTTTTCTTTTTTTTTCAGTTATTGTAAAACTCAAAAGGCTCCGTATTCAAATTTAACTGAAATTTAATTCTTAATTAATTATCCATAATGAAAACTATGCCGCTACTAGAACGTACTTTAGTGGCCTTATATTAAATACAGTCTCTCTTGAAACTAAAAAACGTATTAGAGACTAATATAATGTTCTTTTACTAATACTTTCACATCACCAGTTTTTGGAATTTGAACTTTTTGTTGCATTACAACTGTGTTGGGATTGAGTTGGAAAAATAATAAATATATATTCCTTGAATTCCTTGAAAAATAATAAATATATATTCTTAATTTATGGAGTTCACAAAAGATATCTAGCACTAAAAACCTTGATTTTTTTAAAAAAAAATAAAGAAAGAATCTATCTTTTATTTTTTAAAGTTAAAAAATGAATACTCTTTTTTTACTTGCAGGGCCAAAGTCAAAAACAATGAAGGCTTTCTTTGTATTTTTAAGATAACTTCGTGCACTAAAATTTAGATTTTCTTAAATGAAAAAAGAAATACTAGTTTTCAAAATGGACGGCCTGCACGTTCTGAGCCGTTCGATTTTCACTGGTCAATTTCGGTTATGTACGTTTGTACGTTTAGTAATGTAATAATAATAATAATAATAATAATAATAATAAGATTCAGTCTCATTATAGACTACAGCTAATATATATGTCATCTGCAATATGTCGAGACCTATCTATGACTTTAATTACTTTTGAGAAAAAGTTTGTTTAATAAGAAACATGAACCAGAATATATCTCTTCAAAACATGAACCATAAAAAAAAAAAAAAAAAAAAAAAAAAAAAAAAAAAAAAATCCACATGAAATTCTTTAACCACATATATGTTACAAACTTACAATTAATACATCAGTATAAGACATCAAAGATGATGGCCTTTTGACCATTATTTTTGTTCGCTTGTTTGGAATTCCAACTCCCTACATGAAAAATCAAACAAAAATTCTACATTCTTTGGTCGCACCAGAAACTGCAGTTCCTTGCACCTTCGTTAACAACCTTCGACCTCCCTCCACCTGACGTAAATCAAACCAGCAAGGTAATGCGTGTAAGCACCGGCGATAACAAGAATGTGCCACAACTGGTGGCTATGCCCGGCTAGGTCAAATTTACCGGGCATCCATCTCTCAGGTGCTCTTGTTGCGTAAACCACCACACCTAATCCATAAAACAACCCCATAAGCATTTCGTAGCAAGTAGTTATCATTGCCTCGGGTTTGCCGGCATACAGTATGGCCTTGTGTATGATAGGTACAAGGCCTGACAAACCCATGCATGCAAATAAACCTGCACGGGCCCATCTCAGATCAGGCTTCTCAAATGCCGGCAAAAGGGATACCAATACGGCAGTTATCCCAAACACAGTTATTGATGTGATGTATAGGTTTTGGAAGAATGGGTAGCATGCGAATGAGTAGTAGACTAGAGGATAAAATGAGGTGACTATGAGGGAGGTGATGCCAGCATAGTCGAGGCGAAGCAGGATGTACGATGTGTGTTGAGAGTGGCATGATAGAAGGTGGCATGTGCTACTCATGAGAAGGCAGAACATGGCTCCACAGAGGTATGCATAGAAGGGCCACCGTGTAATATTTGCAACAAGCTCAGATGTTGGGCCCCCATTGACAGTGGTCAGCAGTTGAAGCGATGCCACCGGATCATTATTATGCAAAAGAGAGTTGGTCGAGTTCGCCAATGTGGCCTTCATGGCATTTGCATCTATCGGGTTCGATGTTGTTGCGCTGAAGGTGAGCGAGAGGAAAAGGAAGAACCCTACCAAATGTCTGAAATTTATAATATAAAAATTAGCTTCTATTTAGTTTGAATTCCTTGACTGAAAGATTATATATACTAAATTAACCAACTTCTATGGTCACATACGTCCAGATGTTTAAAGTTTCGTTGTGAACCGAGAAAAGACTGAAGAAGGCATCCTTTAAAGGCCATTCCGATCTGTAGTAGTCGATGATGAATTCATTGTGTTTCAGGAACTCCGGCAAGCATTCGTAACTCACCAAATGGGGCTTCTGCTTGTGTCCAGAGCAGCATGAGCTCTTGTTCTTCCCTTTGACATCTTCTTTTTCTTTCAAAGGCTCAAGCAAAACAGCGGTTTTCTCCAGTGTTGTAACGGTTGCCATTGGAAACAAAAGGGAGAAGAAGATGTAGCAATAACTGTGTGATGTTGTGTTTCCTTGTCTTTCTGGCTCTTTTATAAGCAGTTGTAGATGGTACGAGCCGTTATAGTTATTTCTCCAGTTGGACTTTTGGCACTATTTATTTACACTTTCCAAATGGTCAACTTGAGGCAACGGTTCGATTTTGTAGAACAGGTCTGTAGTCAGAAGTTATGTGCTGCTTATATTCTTGGATATTGCAAAAGAAATAGACCGACGATGCCAGAAACGGAGAAACCTAGTTAATATCGATATTACATTGCATTTACTTTGTTGACTGTATGCATTAACATTGTCCAAAAATTAAATCTTAGTTTATATCGCCTCATATTCAAATCTTATTTTATGCAGGACCAATTTGTTCGATTTTGACTGGAATTTAACTTGATGTAGGTGCGAAGATAAGTCCCACTATCAGAAAGGACATGTATTTCAGGTTGTCAACGTAAAGATAATACAACCTTCTAATTCACAATTCTGTAACTATAAGGATCACTCCACGAATAACTCGAGGACTATTTACACTGGATTCATACTTCATCAGAAATTACTCGGAAAAAAAAATGTTTACACCAAGCATTGAGCAATGCATTATGGGTGACAATCCTAACTAGTCAAATCGTTAACCTTTTAATTTTAAACCCAACATACTCTTAACAATTTATTAATAGATGTTCTGCAATCCCAAAAATAACTTCAACAACGGTACAATAGCTCTATGACAGACAGCTAGCGATAAAACTAATAATAACTTCAACATAAGCATCCAAAATCGGTCCTTAAGTTGCAATTATGCTCCTTAATTCAAATTCCCTTCTCAAGCATGGCACGGACACGAGTAGGCAAACCGTAAAGCCTGATAAATCCCTCGGCATCTCCTTGGTTGTAAATCTGGCCATTCTCAAATGATGAAATATCCTCCCTGTACAAACTATAGGGGCTCGTACGGGAAGCTACTGTTACCGAGCCCTTGTACAACTTGAGCCGTACTGACCCGGTGGTTTTCTCAGTAATCTTATTCATGAATGCATCCATCGATTCACGAAGTGGGTCAAACCACCTGCCTGCATATACCAACTCAGCATACTTTAATGCAAACATGTCTTTGACTTGCATGGTCTCACGGTCAAGGGTTAGTGATTCCAGTTCACGTGCAGCATGCCACATAATGGTACCACCAGGCGTCTCATAGACCCCACGAGACTTCATACCAACCAGTCGGTTTTCAACCATGTCAATGCGGCCGATACCATGCTTGCCACCAATTGTGTTTAGTTCAGCAAGCAGAGAGGCAGGGGAAAGCTCCTTGCCATTTATAGAAACTGGAACACCTTTGACAATACCAATATCCAAGTACCTATAGATGCAATTAATAGAATTTAGCTCAGAAATTTAGCAAACAAAAACAGATCACAAGTTGCAATTTTTTCCACTAAAGATTGCAACATGTAAGCAGGTACAACATAGGCAGAGCAACTAGCTTTCAGCTTTTCTTTTTTCATCAAAAGAAAAAAAAAAGTGAATAGAATGTCATGTTATGTGGTTGCGTTGTTGGAATAATAAACAGTTCAGAAATGCTTACAATACAATATTATGTACCTACTTTTACTTGAATATGTAGTTTTGATAGTTACAGAAAAAGGAAGTAAAAAATATCCTTACTCAGGTTGATTAGGCGCATCAACTGGGTTGACACTCATCATGTACATTCCCTCTTCTGGCTCATTCCCTGGGTCCTCCAGTATATCCCCCTAAAATATAAGAATGCAAAAGCTCTAGACAGTAAACAAAATTCATGCATAACTCTTGCAAAATGAGAAATAAAAGGAGAACTCCATTCCAAGAATTTCACATGGTTCCTGATTTCAGATATCCCAAACTGAAGGAATAGTTTGGGAGACTTAAAACTAGGAGATAGAAATTTAAAGCTCAATACAGGGACATGCATGGTGTCTCCTAAAAATAAATAGCATAAAGGAATATAATATAATATAACAAAAACAGAACGAAAAAATAAAAAAGGCAGACACACATACAATACGTGTGATATCTTATTTTTATATTGTTATTTTGGCCAGACTTTACATAGAAATTGTGACTAAAACCTTGGATTTACCATGCTTTTGTGTTTTCTTGCTACAATTTGGTACTGCCATCGTTTTTTATATTGTTTTACAGGAATTACAAGAAATCAGCATTAAATCGACGATTTAGATGGCTAGAAGGCTCATTCCTAGCCTAGATCAACCCACAAATGGACCCAGCAGAGATGGCCCGCAGACTGGATGCAACGTGGCATAATGAAATATAATATAATATAATATAATACAACAAATAAAGATAGAATGAAAAAAAATATAAAAAGATGGCAATGGTACCTCATGGCTAAGATGCCAGAGGTTCCGGTCACGGCTGTAAATGGATTTCTTTGTGACTGGTACAGGAATGTCATACTTCTTTGCATACTCAATAGCATCTTCCCGGCCAGTGATATCCCACTCCCTCCATGGTGCCACCACCTTCAGCTCTGGGTTCAATGCAAAAAATGCCAGCTCAAACCGCACCTACAAAAATAATAAACACAATTACAATAAATTTAACAGCCGAGGTTGAATTAACCCAATTCATTATTACCTAATGATACCTGATCATTTCCTTTGCCAGTGCACCCATGAGCCACTGCATCAGCACCGACTTCTCTTGCTACGTCAACCATAGCCTTTATAAAGAAGAGAGAGAGAGAGAGGGAAAAAAAAAGCTTATTAACTTGATATGTTAAATTGAAACTTTTTTAGCCAATTTTTTGCAAAAGGGCGAACAGTGGGTCCAGTATCAGTAAAGTAATAGGAATCAATTTATACAACACAACATATTCTTACCAATGTCACAAAAAAAATGCAAGACTATAAAATTCAACCCTTAAAATGCTCTCACCACACATCCAATAACCAAGAGATGAAACAACAAACAGAAATATCTGAAAGGAAAAAACAAATCTAACAATTCATAGAGATTTTGTAAAGTGTTTAACCTGGTTAACTCACTTTCACAACCCTAAGCATCGACTTTTGCAAAATTTACCACAAAAGTTATTTTCAATCCACAGCCATTTCACAACAACCAACAGAAAAAAGAATTGAGGGAAACAACATGGGTCATTATAATACTTGTTCAAAATATGAGGGTTATTATAAAAGTAAAAGAACCTTGGCGATGACAGGACGAGCCATGGAAGTACCAAGCAAATATTTTCTTTCATATATGGCACCAGCACGGAGGCATGGGAAAATAAAATCCTTAACAAATTCTTCCTTCAAATCTTTAACTACCAGTTGGCTCGCACCGCTTCCTTTCGCCTTCTTCTCAAGTCCTTCCAACTCCATTTCTCCCTACATAACAGTATCACAACAACCAACTGGGAAATGAGAGGAAGTCAAAGGATTGGTTAATCAAGTTAGTCCATTTCTGCATACTGTCGACAAGGGAAAAGTAAATTACTTGATAATAGAAGTACAAAATAACATTAAAAAGATCACAATAATATCCATGTTTCCCAGAAGGGCTAGAGAAGCACAGTAACAAGTAACAACAAAGAGAACAGATTTGCATATAAATATGATATACTAAAGCCAGACTGTATATTTATTTATTATTTATTTTCTTGGGCCAAACCTGCACTGACTGCTGCAAAAGAACCAACTTTTCGAGAGTACATGGAAAGGACAGAACTGAAAGCTCACACCGAACAATTTTTGCTTATATCCAAGTTAATTTATCAAGATGCAATTACGACCACACAAGTTAAAAATTTATCTGTAAAACTTATAAAGAACAATCACATACTTGTCCCACATCAGCAGTGAAGCATACCACCTCACATCCATAATTTTCCCTAAAAACCAAGCAAAATAAAAAGAGAAAAAAATGTTGTAATATGATGTTTCTCAACAAGGATGGTGTATATGAATGCAAGAAGCTACCAAACTAATTATCTTCAGCCAAATTTGTTGATCCTTGGTTTATTGTATCTTAAAAAGAATTATATACCTAATCCATCTGACAATAACTGAAGTGTCTAGGCCACCGCTGTATGCTAGAACAACCTTATTCACTTTTTCCTTGTCATTAGCTACTGCTTTCGGTGTAGCTGTGTACGGAGAATATTAAAATTAGCAGAAAGAAAGCACGGCAAATTTTAACCAGAATTTTGCAGTTGTTTGTTATTAATTGGGTGTTGTGGAGAAAAGTTGTTGGTGCATATAACTAAGTTCTTGCCAGTTCTAAATAAATGCTAATATATCCTAAGACATTGGCAAAATAAAAGAAATATAGGGGTGGTCAATAATTCTATATTTCATTCAAAGAAAATAACTATGGAACAGAAGCATTTGAGTTTGATAAAAAAAATATATACCAATTTGAGGAGAACTTTGGCTCATGCATACTCTACCAGAAAATAAGCTTGACGTTTTTCCAACCTGATTCATATAAAAAAAACACTATCTATTTAAATATTGTAATAGTCAAAGATTAAATTAATGAGATATTATTCAATTATAACCTGAAGGAGATGAGGCTTCTTCAGACAGCACACTCTCTTCTCTTGATGTAAAGCAAGGCCTTCATTAAGATAAAGGTTATGACAGCTAAGACAACTGGACTAATAAATAGCTAGCAATGATGGTTACAGAAGGGAACTTTGAGAAAAAAAAAATGAAGTCTTTCAAATTTATAGAATTATTGTTTTTTTTTAAATATTCAAGTGGCTTTCAGGTATTTCACAGCATATTACAAAATAAAAACACTAAAATATAAAGAGAATGGTTTATTGCCATAAAGGTTCAATTGGCTGCTTATAATCAAAGCTTTTAACTTCATTGCAGCATAATTTTCGCACTTGTTTATGCTAGTTCAAGAACATGAATCAGCATTATAATCAATATTGAATTCAGAGAACCCATCAGAAAATTTATTCAGAAAAGTTTGGAAAGTGTGTAGATTGGGAACAGAGAAATGCATCACCTCTTTCTAAATTAAATTCTAGCAATTGAGAACAAAAACAAAATTAACAGGAAGCAGGAAAAACTTAAATCCGAAGGTGACCCAGAACCTGATCTTATTCAATTGCAACTTACAAGAGAGAGAGGGGGCGAGGGAGGGAACACTTAAAAGTTAAAAAATGGTTGAGAGAGAAGTTAAGTACCATTAGAAATCAGCCGAGAATTAGAAATTGAAGGAACCGCTGCCATGGAATGGGAAGAAAGGGACGAGGTTAACTAGGGTTTGGGGTTTAGGTGGCTAAGTTTACTGAGGTTAGAGTCCATTTTAATGGCACCTATATAATATAGCTGTTTCATCTGATATAATCTGAACCGTCCAATCCGAAACGGTCCTGATCTGTTTAGACGATTTGATTCTTTGCAACTGAAGGGGAGGTGAACCCGGTTGATGTAAATTAAAATTTAAGAAATAAATTTGGCTCCAGTTAGGAACACCAGAACAAGATTATTGGATTTGATTATGGATTCATGGTGCTAATTTGGAAGCATTAACGCATACATATCTGGATTCTAAAAAAAATTCATAACAATTAACATTTTTGTGTTTCTTACTTATTTTTACAATGTTACAACACAGGTCTTCATATTAATTTTTCTAACACTTTGTAAATAAAATGTAAAACAGTTCTTAAAGAGGGGCTAAAGTATTGGCAATAGTTTTATGAGACAAATATAACAATTACGGAAATGATCGCATTATGTGTAATTTTAAATTTAAAATCGAACAATTTGACTGCGATTTATATAGTCATAACATAATGCATGTTTTTGTATTTTTGTATTTTTGTATTTTTTTTTTCGGCGAAAATGTGACAGAAGATGCCAAAAAATGCATGTTTTTTAGTTAATTGGATGATTCGAAAATTCTGAAGGACCATTTAAAAAAAAAGAAAATTATAGTAAAGGATAATAATTAATTTTCCCTAATAAGAAACATCTGTGATGTGATGTATTAAAGACATTAAGTGGTCCGTACGACACGGCAATTATTTTGATAATACAGCTGTGACTCATAATTTGAAAAGACTGGATCAAAATTATAATCTTGTATAATGAAGAGATGCCATGCCATTTAAGCAGCAAATTGAACGTGCTACCATAATATTACCATCATTTAAAAAGAAAAAGCAAAAGAATAGAAGAAATCATTTTGATCTGCAACAAATACTGTCATAACTCATAACACTGCCATACATTTTGAAGGTAGAGAAAGAAACTAAAAGATCACGGAACTTTTTAGAAAATATATATATGAAAATTGTTTGGTAGTAATAACAAATGTACCAAACATTATAATTTAATATAAAAAAAATGAAAATTAAAATTACAGACGCATATCAAGCTTGGTGAAACCGCCTCGTCTCTAAGGGTTTCGGATCGCTTGGATTAATTTTTAAGTCTTTTGGTGATTATTAATTGATTTTCAAATTGTACAAATTTCATTGAACAATTTATAAGAATTTTAGAGACATTTGTGCGCTCATCTTTTTTGTTTTTTTTACTTTGATAATCTTTGAGTTGATAATAAAAGTTATCAGGAATTTATTGCTGGTATAATTTATTTATTAGTAATAAATCAGTGTCATTGACTTCAAATTTCAGAACAATGGAGCTGTTCGAAGTAACTGATAAGTTGATTTTTCAATTTTCATTAATCTAATCGCAGATGAAAAAAAGAGTTTTTCTTCTTTTTTTTCTTAGAACAAGGTAGCGGGCTAGCGGCTACCTAGCTAGGAGAAGATGAAAGAAAAAGTCGAAGGACTTTACAACACACGATCCCGACCGTTTGTTTATAAAGGGGATGTTTGGAAGTGCGTAGAATAAGAACAACAAAAATAAAAAGAAGCAAAAACATATTTGGCAACCTTTAGAATAAGATGAAAATTTTTGAACCTTATTATGTTCCGATGAAAATATGGAACTAGAACAAGAACAAGAACAAGTTGTTCTTGTTCTTATTCCACAAGAACAAGGAGCACGAGTGCACGACACGAGTAGGATCAAGATTTAACATAACACTAGCAAACTGTACCTACTCAATGGGTCAAACGAAATTCTCTGACAAAATTGTAAATGACAGTTATCATTTATGCAAATTATGATAGTTATAAAAAATAAAATAAGAGTTGAAAGTTTTTTTTGCAAAAATATTACAATTGAAAGAAATAATTTGATGTCATATGTTGTTGCTCTCTGAGCATTTTGCATACCAGTTGCTTGCTAGGAGGTCTATCGCTTTCGGTTCATCCCCCCCCCCCTCTCATCTAAAATTAGCACATTGTGTTGGCATTGTGAAAGGGACATTCTTATTGTTGTCATTAACTCATTATTACGATTGAAAGTACTAGCAGTTTTTTAACTTGTCGATGGTGAAAACTTAGTCGTACGTAGGTTAATTAACGAAGTCCTTTTTCTGAATGATTGGTAATACATCTCCTTTCAAAGCATTAATAAATTAATAAAAAAATAAAATTTATATAAAGCTTTATTCCTAAATACCTCAACAAAAATTGAGTGACTGTGGTGATTAAATCTTCAAATGAAAAACTTTTATGTCAATATCAGAATTGGGCAAATAATTTATAATTGTAATTGTGAACATGTGTGTGAATGCTTAGTAAAATTAAATTTAGTACCAATAATACAAGGAAATTAAATAACATTTAAATAAAATTAATCTTTATTTCACATAATTTGGTGCAACTTCTAGAGCCAAGTATACTTAAGTAAAAAAAAATGCCCAAAATGTCAGTACGTAATTTGTATCGTGTTTATTATATATGTTAAGTGTTAAGTGCATATATTGTATTATATTCTGCACATTCGTACATAGTACTCTAGAATCGAGTCGTAACCGCAAATCTGTATTGAATGTTGTCAAATATTAATTTTTTAAAAAAGAAAAAAAATCTAATTTAGCTATAGGTAGGAATATTGGGTTAGTAAGAAAATCAATCATTGTATAAACACTCATAAAAGTAAGATAATCAATCTTTGTATCACTGAAAATCTACGTTAAAGGCTCGATTGGTCTCACTTGAACCAATAACTTGTTTAAACACTCATTAAAGTAGGTCGATCGATCTCTGAGGTTTTGTATTGCTTGATCACTAAGGGTTAGTACAATATTATTGTACAAGTGAATTCTAAATGGCATATTTAATTGCTAGGGTAACATTTCATGTTGTTGAGATTTCAGAATATGTCAGTTGAACTAATTTGTGCATATAACTAGTTTCAGGGTTCATCAATTTTCTCAGTGCGCAATGGTTCTTATCCAATTTGGAAGTTGCTTTACTATTGACATTCCAGATGATGAGACAAGCTGATATCTCTTTTATTTGCTGTTGTTTTGACCGTACTTGGCAACCAATTATGACCCAAAACATATTATTATTTGACATTTTGCTGTGTTTCTCCAGGTTTTGGCTTTGCCGCCGCTTCTAATTGTTTCACACAGGTTTTGATGAAGACTCAGGGAATAATGGGCTCAAGGAAGCTTGTCCACGCTTATTTGCACGCCAGACGACTCATTCCTGGCACCCGGGACGCATTCCAGACCGACATGCGGGCCATATGCCACGATCTAGTCAGTTCGGACCTCGATTTCGGGCTCTCCACGCCCTGTTCGACCTGGACAATATCCAGTTCGGGTCGAATTATGGGCCGTAGCTCCCATTCCACTCCAAGCCCAAATCTTCGATCTGTCCAGGTTGGACAGATTCTGTCCAGGTCGAACTAGGACTCTCTCCAGGTCGAACTGTGGCCCAACCACGCGTCTGTCTTCTCCAGCCTGGCTCCAACCCGAACTGTACGTCTCCAGGTCGAATTGGCAATTTTGGCAAGGATCTAGGCATTGAATTCCATGGCCTGGCCTCCCCAGATGGCAGCTGGACACCCCAGCCTGCGCCCCAAGTTTAGGAGAGGCTTTATAAGCTCTCCTCCAGCCAGACAAGTTTTCTTCTTCTTCCTTCCACGTTTTACCCAGAGACAACCCATTCTCCACCATTTTCCACTTGGTTCCTTCATCCAAAACTGAGATCTCTCGACTGCTTTGAAGCGACGGCGGCAAGCGGCGCTGACTTCCCACGTTTCTACCTTTCCACTGCCATCGAAGGGATAGATCTGAGCATTTGAGGAGTATTTCGGTTTATTCTTCTTATGCACTTTTCTCTATTTTCTATGGCTTGTATCTTTACTAGTATTTCTTTATTTTCTGCTATTATCTGTTTAGAGAACATGTGTGAGTAGTTTGTTATGTCTTAGGGTAGGATTTGATGTAAGTTTAGTATGAAGTTGTGTTGAATGATTGGCTTGATAATTTGACTATGTGATTTGATTGCTTGGTATTATTTGTTTGCTTGTTAAATTCTGTTGCTTGATCTGTTTTGCTTCTGAATCTTAGGCCTGGTTTGGTTAAGCTACAAATTTAGATCGTACAACCAGAATTGCACCAAGTATTTGGGGTAAATCTGTGACTTGAAAGAGTTGATTGATTGAACTGAAAGGTTAATTTCTAAATAGTTTGAAAGAGCGTTTAGATACCCTTAGAGCACAAGTAAATCAAACTTAAGAACACTAATTCCCAACACGAAGTTAGGTTAGTGAACTTAGGCGGGCTAGGTAGAGTCATGTGCTGGGTTTTAATCCAAAAGGCGAAAGTTGAGGGTTAGAACTCGTGTTACAGCCGGTCCGGGCCCTGAACGTAGTCCGATTCAAGCCTTGAATTCGTTTCCAGACTTTCTGTTCGACCCGAACAGGTCTTGTCCAGGTTGGACAGAAGTTTGAAAGCGCAACTCAGTCCAGGGGCTTTTGTCCAGGTCGAACAGATTCTGTTCGGGTTGGACAGAACCCCGGGATCCGGTGTCTCGTGGTTCGTTGCGAGAGCAATTGACCGAGGAGGTTCCGGTGCTAAACCTAAGTCGTTTCCAATCCCTGGGACGCCTTCTTTTGTCAGAAAAACCCCTATAATATCTTTGTTGTTTGTTTTCCTGTCTTTTGCTTTGTTTAGAATTGTCTTAAAGAGTTATTCTAGAGTCGGAAAACACCCAAAAACATCTATTTTACTGCATGGTTACTTTTGAATTGTTTGAATCAACCTGTTTTTACTCGTCTAGCTTTTGAAAACCAGCGAGTCCAGTATTCATTAATCCGTCCCTTGGGTTCGACCCTAAGCTTAACTGAAACGACTAGTGAGTTAAGTTCTAGGTACAAATTTCATTTGATATCTGGTTCCTAAAAACCCGCTCATCACAAGCATTTCGGTACTTTTACTCAGCTTATCTCTTGTATTCTGTTAAGCCAAAACTTGTACCTAAAATTAGGCATGAATAGAAAAAATTGTTCTCTCTTGCTAAGTTTTATCTCAATCAAGACGGTTTTCTTGAGAAATCAAGTACACCATTCGCATAAACAAGTATTAATAATGTTGCTAACTTGCAATTATGGCCTCTATGAGTGGATGTATAACACTACCTCTGTTATCTCTCAGAGAATTCCATTTAAAACCTTAACCTTTTGACCAAATATAAGCTCTATTTCAATGGATTAACGACTCTTATCTCTGTTATTGCTCCTTAGAGAAATTTATTTTTATGCATTTAATTTTTGACCAAATATAGCCCCATCTTTGGTTCTTTTTTCCCATTTTTCACACTAAAATTTACACTTTTAAGTTTGCTCCAATGTCTTATACAATAATGTTTCCAGAGTCATGTATTTAACTTTTGACCAAATACAGGCCCCATCTTTGGTTCTTTTTTTCCCATTTTTCACACTAAAATTTACACATTAAAAATTTCTCTAATGTCTTATACAATATATTTTTTCCAAAGATATTGAAATCCAAAAAAAAATAGTTTAATATATTTTATTGGTTTAGAGAGTTGAGGCAAATAAGGCTATTTTTATATTTTTTTTTATGTCCACTAGAATGAGACAATTTTTGGATGTCGACTAAAATCACATAATATTTATTTGATCACCACATTAGCATTTTATAGACGTACATGTTTCATGTGACTCATAAAAAAATCCCTTACAAGTGGGTTGATTCCACACTTTGTTAGTGGTCGATGATAATACAATCACCATTACCTGAATTTATGCAACTAGTAGAAGGGGACTGATTACATGCGGTCCAGTTAAGTAGGTGTTAAAACAGTTCAATTAATTTAATTTTAAGTTTTGGATAATATCTTAAGTAAAATATCATAGGTTTGAAACTCGGATGAAGGTTCTTTATGGACATTTAACATAAAAAAATATTATTATTTTAATAAAATTTTTCATATGTATTGTGCTCTCTTTTTCCAAACATAGTGCATAACAAATCATGCGATAATTTTTTTTTCTATTTTGATGAGTGTACAACCAATCCAACATAAATTTCTTTATATCAAAAGAAAAGGACTGTTAATATTGCATAGAGTAATTTACACCCTTCGCTTAACTTTTTTTAGCTCTTGTGTACGTACTTTTATAAGTATAGTAGAGATAGCGAATAGAGATTAGAATGAATAGGAAAAGGACTTTCCATATTCATCTCTTGCGTGTATTGATTTCAGTAACCAATACTGTTAAGTTCTTACTCGAATTGACACTTTAGTACATACATCCGTAAAGCAAACTAATAGAATATTACAGGCTTTTAAAAATCTTTTAACGACCATAAGAATTGAACAAAGATGCAAATTTTTATTATATGAACCTAGTGCAAATTTTTAGATAGAGGACATGTGAACATTTACTAAATAAAAATAAATTTGCAGACAATTATGTCTTGCAACCTAAAAACAAAAACCACCTCTCAAGTTTCCAACGCACAGCTAAAGGTGTATTAGCTCATTAGCTGACTAGAAGTCTTTTTAGTTCTGAAAGTACACATCAGCTGTATCACATATATCAATATTCAAATAGAACCGAACAAAATCAAACTATACTCGTACTCATACTCAAAAAAAAAAAAAGAAAAAAAAGAAAGAAAATCCGAATAGATTGCCAATCGTGGCTACTTTGATGTAATGAGTGCGCTCTTAGATCAGTACAACTGACTAAAAATTGATACTAATTTAGCCGCTTCACTAACTGTTTTCGAATTTATTATGATTTAATGCTGTTCACGTAATTGTATGCTGAGTAGTCTCCTAGACCTATAATTTATTAACCTGCAAGGATAGTTAGGTTATCTTCTATTTTATAACTTAAATCTGGGAACCTAGTCTGACTACTGATTACCAGACTATTATGAAATCTGCTTGTATGTGTAGTCTGAAGCTGTGAATTTATGGCAGATTCAAGTTATACAATATATATTAATAATATATCAGATAGATGAGAAATACCAGAAAAACAGTGGATAAAAGACTAAGTCACTGACAATTAGAAGAGAAAAAATGCAAAGATTTTGTTGTCAAACAAAGAATCCATAACTGCAAAAATGAAGCAAAACACTTCTTAACAGAGTCTGCATCACTCAAGTAAAAACCAAAAGGCTCTTAATTTCTGCAAATCCAAAAATACAAATTCTCTCTAAGGATACTAACATAGATATCTAGCCCTCAGAGTCTAATTTAGGGGACGACTGGAACACGACCAGCAACTTGATCGAGATCACGCCGGCCCTGTGAAGTCAGCATCCTTCCACTGCAATTCAGAAATAGGACTTCGTAAATTAGCATACAAAAATTGCACCATGAGACCAACAAGTTTAGTATTAACACAAATTGGAAAGTTGATGTAAGAAGGGTGATGGGGCAACATACAAAAATATTACAAGGGAACTTTTTTTTTGTTTTCTTTTGGATTAGGTTATGGCGCACATAATGCAAAACCAAATAAAACATTTGATTATTCCCACTGAACATTTCTGACTAGTATATATCTGATATTCATCCAAGTAGATCTAATTCTTCAGAAAAAAAATACAATTAGCTGTTGTGCATTTTCCAGAAGAATACCAAGTATGAAAATTTGTAGGGCATTTACAGTGAAACTTCATAAAATTAAACTATTTTTCACGAAAAATAATAAGAAATGCTTACCCCTTGGGGTCGATGTCGATGATATCCATATTTTTCAACTGTTGGAGGATGTGACGAGCAACAGCACCACTGCTCTTGCAAAAGTGTGGAGGGCAGGAACCGTTCCTTCTACGGCCTCCATATATCTTCTGGAAGCCACCCACACCAATGCCTTGCCTAAGGTAAATCTTTCTGGCCATTGATGCTGTATATAAATAAAAGATTTAGTGACTAGCTTATTGGTGATGCTGGGGAAAAGTCAGTGAGAAGAAATAAAAAGGATAATTTACCAGCCCTGATGTAGTACCAGTCGGGGTCATAGGGTGCAAGCTCCTTGAAACGAGCAGTCTTCACAATGTCAGTCCAGTGAGGCAGCTCCATCTATAATAGACAATGGCAAAGGTCAAAATCCAAGTATTAACTAATACAAAAAATAACTTCTAACTCCTGGGTACCATACAAAATGGGACAACCATAGACAAGATTTGATCACAACTGAACATGCAAGCATACTTTCAATACTGACAGTTCGGTTATCATCTTCACTAAGGATTTTAGAGAGAATAATAGTTCAGCACCCCTAGATAAACAAATCAAACAATTTAGACTCAGCAAAAACTATAATGTTCCTTCTTTATAAATAAGTAAGGATATATTTTTTAGAATAGCATATCTTCAAATTTCAACTAAAGACGAGAAAAAGTCATGAAGCCAGTAGGCAGTAGCTGTTCAGACAAAAGAAAACAGACAAGAGTGTTTGCCCTGGTCTAGTAAAATTTAATTACAGCCTTAATTTATAATTCTCCCTGAAGTTAATCAAACATTGGTTATCCAAACCATAATAACAACAATGTCCAGATGTGACAAGTAGACAATGCAATCCTACATACACGACAGTAAAGTTATCGGCCCTTAAGAACTAATGCTAAACATATTAAATTACTCAAAGTCGATCTGATTATGCTAATTACATAACCCATAATCCAGTCACACAAGTAAAGAGGATCTGAACTAAAACACTAAGTCCCACAAAATTGTATAAACAAAAATCTATGTTACTCCTCTCGAAAACGAAAGATCAATCCGAAAATGGTACCTTTCCGGAGCGCTTGAGGTGAGCAGCGTAAGCCTTGACGAACTCGTGCGGAGAAACATCCTTCACCGTTCTTCCCGTCTCCATGGCGATTGTCCAATGGCGGATCCTTCAGAGGAGAACGGCGCTCGCGGTGCTAGGGTTTTTGAGGCTCCCCACAAACTCTCGTCTCCCCCTTTTTATTTGTGAAATGGACGGTTCGGATTTGACTTGTTGAGTTGGGCCGTTGGCCTTTACATTTTTTTTTAATCTCTTAAGGCCCATGGGCTGCATTTCTTGTATTATATCTGGAACCCGAACCACATGGGCTCTTCTTTATCTTCCGAACTGAGCTCTGTGAAGTGCACAGTGGAATTCGGTAGTGATCAGAAGTTGATCTCCAGTCACGGCCATGGCCTTGACCAGGTTTCTTAGAAGCGCGCGTTTGCACAGCACTCTCTTCTACAGTCCTCTGGTTCTCTCTCTCTCTATATATATATTTCTGGCACGCACTGATACAGTCACAACTAAGGGATAATGAACTTCCAATGTTTGGAAATTTAGCTACTATTTTATTTTTTGATGGGTAAAAAGAAAAATTAATAGTGGGAGGTGTTTGGAAGTTCAACAAAAGTTGTCAAATTCACAAAATTGGTTATTATTTACAAGGTTGTTTCTTTTCAGCTGCATCTTCAGTCAATTCAACCATGTGATCAACTCCAATTTCAGTTCTTCAGCACTTCAGGTGTTCTTGCCTAATAGTTCTCTTTACGTTTTATATATGAGAGTTGAATTAAGAGCCTTAAAGATTAATAAAAATTTTAGAAAACTATTGTTATCTGTTTCTTATTGGTTAGGAAGGAGAAAGAAGATGTCCAAGGGTAAAGAACCTGAGTCTGACAAGGCCTCTCTTTCAAGGAAAGACGCGGCACTACAACAAGCATTGGATCAGATTGAAGCTTCTTTTGGGAAGGGGTCTATTATGTGGCTCAGTCAAACCCATCATTTCAGAGACGTGCCAGTTATCTCCACTGGTTCTTTTGCTCTTGATCTTGCTCTGGGTATTGGCGGCCTTCCAAAGGTCTTTTTTATCATTTAAGCAAGCGTTACTATTACTGTCAGAGTTGTTTGCACCTTGTCATATGGCATTCCTACCAACCTGTTTTTGTTTTTGGCATTTCTTCTGTTTAAACAAGGTTCAATAAATTGGTTAAATTTCATTGCATGACTTCTGACTGTCAATGTAGGAAATATTTGACATATCCAGACTTGTAAGTGTGGTTGAAGGTTGTTTCAGGTTTGGTTCCAAGCGATTCTGTGTTTCTGTAAGCAACCAAGGAACTGGTGGTGTTTTGACCAAGTGGTCATACTCATACCTGTTTCCGTTCCTGTTTGACAATAAGCTATTTTTGTGTCTTATTTTTGGTCTATTTGTGGGTATTTTTTTTCTCTGCAATTAAGAATGCTAGAGCTAATTTTATCAAGGTTGTGGCTTGTGGATCATAAATCCTCAGTTTGGGTTGATAAATTGAATTAAAATCTGTTTAAACTGAGTGTAACTTGGGTTAAGTTTTGATACAGTATCTATATATTCCTTTATCCTTGCATTTTTACTTTTTCCTCGTACCTTATTATTACAGTATGTTAAACAGACTTCCTACTTGATATAAAAAATTTAATCAGTTGACAGTTTACCCCTTCTGTCAGGGAAGGGTTGTGGAGATATATGGTCCAGAGGCATCTGGCAAAACCACTCTTGCTCTTCATGTGATTGCTGAGGCACAGAGAAATGGTGGTAAGATTACGGTTTATATTTTGACATTCAAGCAAGCAAAACGCCAGGATCAGCTATGAAGAGGGTTTTATACAAGGCTTTGAGTCTATAAGCCTATAAAGATGATTATTACTACTTATCAGTCTACTGATATTTCAAGTGGCACATGTATTAACCTTACGAGCACAGTACACTGTACCAGATTACCTGGCCAGGGTATGATCTCGCTGATTGTGTTAACCATCAGTTGTGGAGTACGAGAAAGATGATATATTTTATCTTTAGATCTATGAGGTGCTGTAGATACTTGACAGCATCTAATTACTATATGTGTCAAATTGATAGATTATTACGTCTTTTCTTAATTCTTATTCAGACAAGTCATATAGATTATCACTAACACATTTCACACTTTATTCACTACATTATAGAAGTTCTGATTATGGTCCCAAGACATTACAAGTGTTACCAATTTGCTCGCTCCTCTCCTCAAAAATGTTGAACTCAAACAGGACTATGTTCTGTAGTATTTTGTCAAACATTTGGTTATAGTAAAATAGGACAGTGAGATGCTTGTGGAACAACTGAAGTCAGAATGCATGAAATTAGGGAACATTTATGTTAAGTACTATGATATTCTGACTGTTGTTCTATTGGATGGTAGGCTACTGTGCATTTATCGATGCAGAGCATGCACTTGACCCTGCATTTGCTGAGGCAATAGGAGTGAAAACCGAAAACATGCTCCTATCACAGCCTGACTGTGGCGAGCATGCACTCAGCCTCGTGGATATCTTGGTTCGTAGTGGGTCAGTCGATGTCGTAGTTGTTGATAGTGTAGGTACACATTCATTTCTTCTACTCTTTATTCTTTAGTTGTGTCCTTCTGGTTTTTGGCTGCAATTCAATCATGTTGTAGTTCTTGAGTTAAAACTTCTATTATTCTTCCGACCTTAATTTACAAAACTGGTACCAAGTAAATATTTAGTGGTTATTGAAGTTCAAAAAACTCTTTCATGAGATAGCAAGTTTCCAAATGACCATTTTACCCTTCTTATGGTAACTGCTAAACAAGAATATCAAAAACTGTCTATTGCGAGTCTCCTGTACTGTAAATATATTTTTTTCATTTACTGTATGTTCTATTTTTCCTTTGCTTTAGGTGGCAGCACTGGTACCAAAAAGTGAATTAGATGGTGAGGTAGGAGATGCACATATAGCTCTTCAAGCCAGGCTCATGAGTCAAGCTCTTCGTAAATTGAGCCACTCACTTTCTTGCTCTCAGACCATCCTAGTATTCGTTAACCAGGTAGATCATATTGTCAAATAGGTAGCTACATAAATGGATTATAATTCTGAGACGGATTTAAGATACTTCTGTAGGGGCATCAACCATATTAGAAATTAAGAAAGAGAAAACAGTGCCATTACCATATGGTCTGAAAGCAAGGTTCGACATGTTGTGTTGATATTCTTTGTCTATTTGTTGGTAGGTACAAGGCGAACCAACACCTAAATTGAATACTTCTCTACTTTCATGTCACAAAATGTATAATAATAATAAAAAGAAACAGATCAAGTTTATAAAATGTGAGTCAGTTACTCCTCTTGACCCTGTCAACAGGTACGAGCCAAGCTGAGTACATTTGGTGGTTTTGGAGCTCCGAGCGAAGTAACTTGTGGCGGCAATGCCTTGAAATTCTATGCATCTGTTCGACTCAACACCAGACGAGTTGGCTTTATCAAAAAAGGCGAGGAGGTGAAGCAGTTCTTTCTTATTTACCCTTTGTGCCAATTCTGCCTAGGAAGAACAACTTATGGCATGGCTATATAGTGTTCTTTTCAGTTACACTAGTTGGCCTTACATGTTAGACACATACAGTTGCATATTTTAGAAGTGCAATACCTAAAGTAATGTCAGGCCATCAACAGTTGTAATAAGAGAACATATGCTGAAAAGAAATTATACTCGAGAAAGAGAAGCCAATATAATTATTTGACAGGTGGTAGGCACGGAAATTCAGGTGAAAGTCGTGAAAAACAAGCATGCACCTCCTTTCAAGACCGTACAACTTGAGCTTGAGTTTGGGAAGGGAATAAGCCGTGACTCTGAGGTGATAGATCTAGGTTGCAAACACAAATTGATAAAAAAAGCTGGTAGCTCATACTATGCAATAGGCGACCGTAACTTCCATGGCAAAGATGCAATTAAACAATATTTCCATGAGAACGAAAGTGTGAGGGAGGAACTTATGATTAAAATAAGAGAGAAGATGTTGCACAAGGAGCTCCCAGGAAATAATTTGGAGAGTGACTTGTCAGATGGGAGAGAATCTGAAGAGGAAGTGGTAACTGAGGTTGAAGCTTAATATTAGCCTTTCAGGGAGTGTTCTTAACTCAATGCCGTCCCATTTTTGTTTTACTTTCATGTTACCAATGGTAGGGAACCAGCATCCTATTAAAAAGCTGGGAATTGGTATCTACTATATGGGAATAGTTTTGTTGGATGGGACTAATATTGGACGTGTAAATTTGTGTTGTAAATAAATACTGACATGTAAATTTTGTTGTAAATACAGGAATTTAAATGTAGGTATAGAGAAGGCAACCTAATGCATCTCTTTTCGGTTTCATAGTGCGCATTTCCAAATATTCATGCTACGCATGTCTAATTTGTCAACAGCTCGAATTAAGTGTGTAGCCCATGATGTTGCAAAGTCATATAAACAGACGCATACTAGGGAGTGAATGGAACATCTATTATTTGTTGTGTTCATGCCCGTATTCACATAATCATCCATAAATTACTCGTATATGTATCTTTATCAGCGTATAACAAACCTAATAATTTATAGTTCCTTAAAATAACGTGAATATCCGATTATTTGAATCCACAATAGCAGTGCAAAGATGGAGCCTACTATACAACAACGGTGATATGGATATGTGATTTATCATTTCTTAGAATATGCGAATAATCAAATCATTTTTATTTGCTTCTGGGTATGGGCAGCCTTTTGGAAGATCATTTATGTTTGCTTTAATAAGTAATTTACATATTTTGGTTTTTTTTTTTTTTGGTCTTGCATGGCATTACTACCAGTTCGAACAGTGTAGTGCTTAAATTATTATAAAACAAATGGGTTAGATCGGTTCAGTTTGTAAGCTACCCATTTACACATTTCTCAATCAAAGGGTTGAGCCAATTTGCTGGCATGTATTTCTCAATCAAAAAATCAGAAATTTTCGTGCTTTGCATTAAAAAAAAAATCAAAACATCTTGCCACTAAATTCAGCCTAGCCAACAACTTAAGATTTATCATTAGTAGAGAAATGTGTAAACCGAATAATGTTGATTTCTTTGTTGGTACCATTAGTCAAATTAATCAGTTCAACGATTTTCCTTTCCAAGTCAAAACTTTGATAACAAAAATGCGGTTTCAACAACTAAACAGCAGAAACATTCTAGAGATAAAACAGCACATCAGGGGGGAAAAAAGAACAAAGCAACAAGAGTTGGTACAAAGAAGCAGAGTTTTGGTAACCTTGTTTGCCAGTTTGCTGCCCTATGATTTTCTACCAAAAAGGACACACTGAGCAAAATTAAAGACAAAAAAAATCACAGGGAAATATGTCCCGACAAGAGAAATGGATGAACAAATGAACTTGGGCATGGTTCTCCATATTAATGACAACTGATGAAAATCAAATCACGCGCTTCCATTTTGCACTGGGAACCATACAAGACCTGGTTGGGCAGCACATTGTCTCGACTCTGGGATGGTGACAATAGGGCCCAAAAATATGCGCCAGAGGTCGAGAATAATTGTCACCAGCATTGCAGCACCCAGAGCATCTATCGCCACCCTTGGTAGGCTCCACTTGTCATCCGTGTTCTCATCAATCCTGCAGTGTACTTAGTCATACACTAGCTAATTAAAAATTCCAAGCATACCTTCAAAAGGACAATACCATTATGCACCCAAATATATACATGCATACAGTTGCTTTTCCATTTGCGCACCCGACTGGCCATCTTTTTTCTCTCTATGTACATAATTAGTAAGGAAAGAGGAGCAGTTCAAAAGGTTCTTGAAAGAAAGAAGATATACAAGGAAACATATAGTTCACATGATTTGAGAAAAAGCACATGTTTGTCAACTTGAAGGTATATTAGATATCTTTAGCCTTTGCAAGTTAAATTCAAGAGCTAGTTCAGAAAATAAATGAGAAATATGCTAATTTAGAATTACAATATAGCAAAGAGAAAGGGAGTTCACCTCAAAAACATAGGGAAGCTGACAAAAAAGTAGATCGCATAGAATAAAGATCCCACTTTATACATCAATGACCGATCGATGAAGTCATAATATGGGAACTGAAATTGAATAATGGAAATATTATTTATAGTACTGGATATTGCTACCATACATTCAAAGAAACAAATATATGCCTATAAGAAAAAAAATATATGAAAATGTCATCAATTTATGTAAATGCAAGTTTCTCAAACTTCCTCGGTCTACTGTTCGGTGCCAAATTCTACCTTAGGTCTATGTTTCTCCAAATTATTTGAACCAATCACCCTTCCTCAAAGATTCTAAATGCAAAATGAGATAATCCAAGACAAGAATATAGTATAAAAAGTTGGTGAGAGTCATAAACACATACATTTGAGATAGCTAATGTCTCCAAGTAGGCAATGAAATAAGATAGGGCAAATATCCAAGCTGCCTCCATAAGAAAACGAACTGACGATGGCAAATCGGCAATAGCATGACGTAACCTTCTGAGTGTCATATTTGAAGCCATGTGATAGAACAAGAAGCATGAGTGTGTCAGAAGAAATGTTGTGTGAGGCACCTGAAATAAGTGGAAAATTAGGTGCTTGGCAGCTGTTGCTAAGGTTACGGGAAAAAAAAAAGGAAAATTAGATAGTCTTATGAGTACAAATGTTACATGTTTCTTACGAATCTACTTAGATGTATTTTCTGCAAGAAATATTTAGTATTGTAATAGGCAACAAAATGAAATCTTGTTCCTTGGCATGAAAATTAAAGACAAACTTCTGTTATTGTTGAAAAGGGGAATGAATTATGCTAAGCATTCTTTGGAAATTGTTGTATACCCTAAATAATGTCAAACAAAAATTAATTAAGAGAAAAATCATACATTATTCATCCTCCATGAAGGGAAAGTATAAGAGGCACCCAGCACCGAGAAAAAGTAGTGGGTCCAGAAGTAGTTCCCAACATAGCTAAATATGATAATCCAAAGATTAGCCTGAAACAAGCTAGTGTCACGTTCTTCCTCATACAAAGAAAAGAAAAAAAGGACACCAGGGTATTTGATAATAACTGAAACTATCCTAAAACATTATCCAGAGCTTTTACATCACTAAATTCCAAATAAGCACACTAAAAAACTCAAGAGAGACAAAAAAGAAATATTAATTCAACACGTAGTGTAATGAGATTTACCTTAACCCAGTACCTGTCCTTCCAGTTTTTACCAGAATCAGCCTGGAATAAAAAAAGAAGAGTAAAATATTTTACAGAAAGAGGTATTGTCACAAGGTACCAATAGATAAAGCTAAAGGAAATGACCCTTGAATAAAATACAAATACTCAAAGCATCAAAGTAAAAAATATAAAGAATACAAGCTCTAAAGTACCGTTTGTTTTGGTATTGTTGTAAACCGAGATATAGGTCAGGCAATGTAGAACAATGCTGCTACAAATTAATCAGAATTTTACCTTTCCCACAATAAATATAGGTATCAAGACAGCTGGCACGGCTGATACTAAACCAAGAAGCAAATACTCCAACTCTTTAAAATCCTGCATTATTGCAAAGGACTCCAACAATCAAGTTTTAGTAAAGTTCACTAAGGAACAATTGAGAGGTTAAGGTTGAATTTTCTTTTGTTTTTACAAAACTTTTTTGCATTCACCCAGATCATTCTGCATTTTATTGACACCAAGTATTTTATTTAACAAAGTCTTAAACTTTAATCAGACTTAACCACCAGCTTGGAGAGTAAACAATTTTGTTCGGACAAAAGGTCTAAAAAGTAAGAAAATATGGACTGGTTTTAATTTTCTTTTTATTATTTAAAGGCACCAGATTCGGACAGCAAATTTTATATCTTTCAGAAATAACCTAATAACTTTCTCAGCAAGCCATCAGAATTTAATGCGCATATACAAATTGAATAAAAAACTATCAAATTATTTTTTCAATTCAATAACCCAAAATCCCAGTAAAACAGTACAAACTAGCTACTAATCCAAACACCATTCTACTAGCTTCAATACCCCATTTATCTAAATGAAACACAACAGGAAGACCATCGTGTACCTCATAAAGCTTGAAAGGCACGACAATCCCGAGGCAAAGCGTGAGCCAGAACGGAGTATACAGCAAGAAAAACGCCTCTCCCCATCTCTTGCTGGGATTCAACGCCAGCCATGGATTATCGCTCTTCACGCGCTTCTCTTTCGCATTCTCTTTCGCTTTTCTCACTGATCCTGCGAATTAAAAGACGAGGGAATAACAAAGAGTAGAGAGCGCTTCGTCATCTTCGAAAGATAAACATAAAAAGGGACACGTGGCGGGAGGAGAATGTACCTGCCATCAGTCGAAAGGCGATCGGAGAACCTGATCTCGCCTCTGTCTAAGTGGTTCCAGTGAGGAGCGGAGCGGTTAGCGCGAGAAGAGAGTGTGCACTTAAAAAAGCTGGTATGATATGGTGGGTTTGTCAGATTTGTTTTGGGACCACTTTACTGCTGTACCTGTAGATTCCCTGTTTTAGCCTTTTAGTTTAGGATTTTAGCATGAGAGCCTTTAAAGCACTACCGATAATGCATCAAGAAATATCTCATAGCCTCTATCTAGATTTGTCTAAAAAAAAAAAAGAAATGAAATATCTCAACGTTATAATTCAAACAAATTGGAACAGATTAGCCGAATATCTTATCTTTTGATTGGAACGGTGTAAGACAACGGAATAATTAGCTATGATTAATTTTCTTTTTCACACGAGATTTTATTTCATTTCATTAGAATTTTTTATTAAAATAAATGGATTTTTATTTGATTGGAATTTCATGTTATAGATCCAACGAAATTCCGAGAAATCAATTTTAATTAATATTTTAAGTGTGTGCTCTAGAACTTTTTAAAAAGATGAAAAAAGAAAAAAAAAAATGAAAGAGGAATAGATGCTCTTACATTCTTATTTTAGAGGAATAAAGTTCAATAAAGAGAAGTTAAAATCTTTCTATTATTTTTGTTTTTATTAATTTTCTGAAGCCAAGGTTAACTTTACCTTATTTTTCTTCATCCCCCCCCCCCCCCCCCCCCCCCCCCCCCCCCCCCCGCAATTTTCAGTCCGACCCTATAAATTTTCTTGGACTTAGATTTAATATTACTTTTAAATACAACTTATACCTGATTATAGTGTTTACTATTGGCCCCAACTCATAAAGATCGTAATTAATCTATGTTTGTGATGAGTAATACAAAAATTATTATACTGTACCATAGGAAAAATACCTACCTCCGCTCCTCTTCATGAGAAATTAATAAATAAAACCAACAACATGTCTATAATTTTTTTTTAAAAACATTTCTATTTTGAATTATTAAATATTATTAAAACATCAAACTATTTCAATAAATCTCAAGTTGTTAGATAATACAGCGCCTTGGATCAAAGGAGTGGTCTATATCATATGAGGGTTGTGGGTAGGTGACAGTATCTAATTAAAATAGAAAAACAAAACAACAATGAAGTTGGTATCCATTTTATCCATAAAAAATATAATGATTGTTTTGTCTGCTTCTTTGAATTAAAAAGAGTAGGCTGTAGTGAGCCCAGATTATCTGGTGACTGGAAGGGGCAGGAGCCTGTGTGGCAGTGACGTTTGGCAGTTAAGTTAAAAAAGAAATAACTTTGTTATGCTCTGTCATGATTGTTTGCTTATGTAATGAAAGAATAAAAATATTATAATATTTATTTTTATTATTATTATTATTTGTTTGAAAGTAGTAATGATAATATTGAAAAATCATATGATAAGTAAAATAATAAAATAATTTATTATTAATATCATAATAAAATAATAACAAAATAATAATAATTTTTTTTTGAGGGTCAGCAATTGCTGACAATTTTTCATTAATAAACAAAAGTTTACATAACAATAAAAGTTGAAAACAAACACCAGTATCAAAACTGGTACGTCACAACAAATAACCGGTATAAACTCCTAACAATGTCTATACCTAATGTACTAATATCATACCGATATCAACTCATCCAAATCCAATCTAGAACCTACCTAGTGCTTACAAACTGCGCTCGACGCAGAACCGCAAAATAACACCACCGAAAAATCATAAAAGAAAAGGAGTGTCAATGCTTCTGGTCTCACCACAACGACTAGCACTAAGGCTCAATCCAGATTTGGAATGGAGTTTCACCGTCCACTGTCGTGCCAGCAAAAAATCAGACCGAAACGCCACCTTGACCGCACACCCACGACGACCGTCTTTCACCACACCTCAGCCACACTGCATCTCGGCTGGACGACCACGACATCCGAGTCGCAGCACACCTCAGCTTTGCACCCACATGGCTTCAGCACACAACCGTGCAACCTAATGGCCGCACCACACATCGACTGCGGATCCACGACGATCGCGCTGGAAATCTCGGCTGCGCGCCCCTGACGGCCGTCGGACACCCAGCGGCGCACCCTTGGTAGCCAAATCACGTCTCCACTGTGCACGACATCCGACGCGGCCGAATCAACAGATCTCACCGCCCACTGCCTTCTAGCTGCGCTTTCAGAGGGGAGGGAAGAAGGGTTGGCGGAGGTCGGCGGCGAACAGTCGCACTGTGGCACTGTCGACTCCATCAACCTTACTTACTGTGCACATCACACGACACACGGCAGTAAGAACGAGCCAACTTGAGCGCGGACCACACGCGACTCAAGACACTACCACAAACCCCCTTCTGCCATGGCCGACGCACCAACTTCAAATCTCACCGCACCAATAGCAACTGGAGAAGAAGAAGAACATGAAAGGAAGAAAAACAAAGAAAAAAGCGAGGAGGGGTGGCGGGGGGAGCCGGCGGCGGCCTCCCCCACCTAGGGTTTCAGTATTTTGGGGACTTTTGAGTCGCACTTTTTGGGCAAATTTAGATTCTGCCTGCTACATGTTTAATTATGCTTGCAACTTAAAAATAATAATAATTTATATTAATAATAATGAAAAATCATATGATAAGTACAATAATATGATAATATTAAAATAATTATTGCATGAATTAAAATAATTTATATTAGCCCGGATTATCTGGTGACTATTGTCTTATCCAAATTTATACCGTCCGTTCAAGTTTAAACGGTCCACAAACACAAACGGAAGCCTTTTGTAATTTTATTTTCTTATGGAATCCAGCTGTAAAAGGACAAAGTAAGGAGAATTAATTAATTAAAAGACCCAAATAGATCAACTACTACTCTCTCTCTCATCCTCCTCAGTCCTCACGTCCTCCTTTCCCTCGAACCTCTATCACTCTCACAGAATCTTCTCCAAATCGAAAGGTACGCTCCTGTTGACCCTTTTTAATTACTGCATAACAAAGTTTCGTCAAATTGAATCTGTGAATAAAAAGACACTATCTATTCTTTCATGTCTCTCTCTATTCTTTCAATTTCCTTTCCTTGAACTTGAAGCACTTGGTACTAGGCAGGCAAGCTCGAAGTAAAAGAACTTAACGGATTACATCATGCGCAATTTGAACATTTAAAAAAAAAAAAACTATATCCTTCTTTTTTCCTTCTAAATTTTAATTATAAGATTACATCATGCATGATTAGAACATTGAATAGAAAAAAAATGCTATTATAAATTGCCTCAATATCAACTGCCAACTATTTGAACATTCGTTTATATATAGATGCTATTTTGCATAACACCAAAAATTTTCCATTTTTTCCTTCAAATTTTATTCATGCTGTGGTGAAGCGCGACGACAAGTTTCTAGATATGGAATCAAAGGTTAACCAGCAAATCCATACAATTGGTTTATGTTCGGAAGATAGATTATTTAATCCAGCCTCTTACAACAGTGCCCGTCTAGCTCAGTTGGTAGAGCGCAAGGCTCTTAACCTTGTGGTCGTGGGTTCGAGCCCCACGGTGGGCGGTTTTCTTTTTGTTTCAATTTCCTTCCTACTTTGACTATTTTTTTTTTCCCCAAAACGTTCCTACTTTGTCAAAACTCTAAAGAGAAGCCCATCAGATGTCACCTCTTTCTATTCAGCTACACGAGATCTGCTGTGGTCATCTTGACCATGGTGCTGCCATAACCTGCTATTGCTATATGAATTCCATTTCAACCTCAGATTTTGAAAATTCACCAAAAGTAGGAGAGACAAATTCAGAAACATTCCAAAAATCCAACTTCAATTAATATTTCAATACTAAAATCCTCCAAAATATAATACCTTTTTATTTTTTAACCAACCACAAAAAATAAATTCCATAAATCTCAAAGCTTGAAAATTTTACCCAACACTTTAGAAAATTTACACTGAACAAACTAATATTCAAAACAATAACTGTGCCGACAATAATTCTGTCGACCGATACACTGAACAAAATAAATCAATTTTTTTAATTGGATTGATTTGGTTAAACCAAATTTTTTATTGGGTTTATTCAGTTCAACCACATTAATTGTTAATTAGTGTAAATTTTATGTCATAAACGTAAATACATATATTAATTTGTGTTGTTCTAGGTGTGTTTGGATAGGCCGGGAATAAGAAATAAGCCCCTTATTCCTTATTCCGGTGAAAAATAAACACCATAAGTAGGAGTGAAAACGGTAACCGTTTCGACCGTTTTTTCGTTTCGTTTCGTCCGAAACGGAACGAAACAGTTAAGGATTTCGGTTTCGTTTTAAAAACGGAACGGTCAACGCAAATAGAAACCCAATTTCGTCTCAGAACGAAACGGTTAACGAAATAGATCCGTTTCGTTATCGTTTATTTCGTTTATTTCGTTCTACATTCTACCCGAGTTCTGTATTGTTGGATTGCAGAGAATTTACAGGCGGAGAGAACAATGGGTTTCGATAAAACCTAATTTCTTCCGCCGCTCTCTCATCTCTTCTCTCTTATCACTCTCTCTCCCTCTCTCTTCTCCGACCTCCCTCACCGAAGCCACACTAGAGCGCAAGAGACCTCACCTCACCAACCATCTCTCTCTACCCTCACTCGAACCCCAGAGAGACATTAAGCACAAGAGAAACAAGTTCCTCTGCGCCAAACAACTGGTTCCTACCCGCTCGCTCACTCACCTCGCCAAACCCCTCCTCTCACCTCCTTCTTCTCCAATCGAAACCCTACAAGAGAAATGGAGGCTGAGTTGATAGCAGCTGAGCCTTGATTTCTGTCTGACGGCAATCCCCTTTGGCTGAGCCTTGATTTTGGTACTGTGGTGGTGGCTGACGGCAATCCCCCTTTAGCCCACTTCCGATAGTGCTTGAATGAGATTTAAGACAGATAAGGAATTGATAACTTCTTATCATTTCTGTTCTTTTCATTTGAACTTTTTTTCCTCTCTTTTCTTTTTTATTTTCCTGGCTAGGGGAAACTTGGTAAATTTAAACCTTGCAAATTCTGGCTCATACTAATTGTTATTTGGTGTTTTGACATGTAAATAAAAGTAATAATTCATGTACTACTAGCAGTTTTAATTGATTCCTTTTGACTTATTAACCAGTTCTTTTTTCCTTTGAAAAAATGACAGTGGAAGAGGCGCTATTCTGGAATCAAGACAGCCTAGAGTGTTGTAGCAAGATAAACCAAGGAAGAGACGCTATTCTGGAATCGCTGCATGGTCTGAATCAGAGACTGCTGGCCATGAGTAGGAATTGGACATTTGTGGTTTGTTTTTCATTCTGATGCAAGCCAGTGACATGTTTATGACCCTATGTTTTCTTTTAATTTTAGGTTAAAAAGATCTGACAAACATCTGAGAAGATATTGTGGAAAGAGATATGAAGATTGCTATGTCTGTAGCGCTTGATTTGTAAAAAATATTATGTATGAGACTCCTTTGGCTTGTAAGAAATCATCTCTGTAGACTATTGTTGTAAGAAATCATCTATGTAGTGTTTGATTTGTAAGAATTGTTACGACTTCATATTGTGAAAACGGTTACAAATTTCAACCGTTTTAATCATTTTTGACCGTTACATTCAACGAAACGGTTAACGCAAGGATTTTTCCTTGCGTTCACACCACGGAACGATTAACGCAAAGACAACAAAATTTGCGTCCCTTAACGCAACGACCAACGCAAGAGTGTATTTTCGTCTTTGTTTTGAACGTTATGCAGGTCTAACCATAAGAATAAGAAATTTGGGCTTATTCGGGCCCTTATTCTTATACCATCAAAATCTTGGTATTAGAATAAGGAATAAGGATTACACAAATACCTATTCCAATTCTCTATTCCTCTATCATCCAAACACACAACTTTACATAATTAAACATATATTAAAGTTTGTATTTACTAACCTGGGAACAATGGTTGCTTCTAATAGTGTTCAAAAAAGAAATTTCAGCCAATGGATCTTTTAAATCTTCACAGTTCAATATTATGCTAAATATTGAATATGCATGTTCTTTAATTGTTTTTACATGTGCATTTTGTTTCATGTGGTGTCATCATCTAATGGTGTATGACATTTAATTTTATGCCATTTTTTATTAGATAATGAGTGTGTATGTCTTAAAGAATATTTTTATTTATAGATGTACATGGTTTATGGTAGATCAATTAAATTTGCTAATTGATTGTTATTAGATATACAAATGGTGTACAATTTATGGCCATGATATATGTTCACTAATTGATTTATAAATCTAAAAAATTATGTTTGAAATGGAGAAGTTTGGATCATTAATTTCACCGGCCAAATAAATACAATCTAAATTTTCTGCGTACTCTTTAATGCTTTTTCAAGATTAGCGGACCATATCTTTAAACAATACAAAATTTTCTTTTCTTGCTTATACATTATAAATAGATCAACGTATCCCCCACTGAATCAAATGTTCTAACGCATACCTACATGATCCAATAAACAAAGATCTTAAACACTAATGGTGATTCACTTTCTTCTTTGGGCATAGTAATGGTGACAATATCACAAACTGCTTTTGCGCTTACTATGATTCACTTTCTGCTTTTTCTCAAATCTTCATCGGAGGCTAAAGTAAAGAGGATATTTTTTTTTTTTTTTTTTTTTGTGAGGAGGTTGTTAATCTTTATAGTTTAAAAATGTAGTTAATAAAATCTCATCTTAAATTGTAAAAATGACGCCATCAACGGCTATATTTAATAAGACATGGATATTATTACTTATAACAAGTACGCAAACTATACATTCAGATCGCCAAATAAATTTTATGAGCTTGGGCTAGTATGAAAATTTATTACATTAGCGGGATACTAAATTTCTTCGGAGGCCTCAGCTACCTGCGGTAAAATGTTATTCCCTTTTAAGTTGATAAATTGGGATCGAGCCTCCTAACTAAATTTTAAATAAATGTCTATGAAAGACCTCCCAACTAAATTTTAAATTAAATGTCTATGAAAGACCCCACAGCCGGGTTTCGAACATGCTCACTCAAGACGGATTGCTCTTTGCCACTATACCAAGAAATTATTCTTCCCTTTTAAGTTTTTAAATAATTTAATTTGTACTTTATTCAGATTCATCTATTTATCACTTACTATAATTTCGGAAGTGAAAAATATACAAGGACCAGGTCAAAATACCCTTTATAGAAATAAGGATGAGCGATCAGATGCGGATAAAAACATAAGTTCGTATAGCAAGAATGGCATTTTTTTAACATGGGATTTCAATTCATTAGAAATTTTTTTTATCAAAATGGATGGATTTGATGTCATTTGTTGGAAATTTCCATATTATCAGGCTCAACGAAATCTCATGACATCAATTCCAATGAAATGAAGTCCCGAGTAAAACCATTTTGATGACGGTCATATATATCTCAGGAGAAACCAAATTTTAATTAGAAGCTCCCAAAATATTTAAAGTTATTTTGAAATTCTGGAAAAATTAAAAATAAACTAAAAAATTTCCATTATAAGAAAAACCATGTTACCAGTTACATTTAAGAAGAAATATTAAATATTTTTTAATAGTTATTTGTTAGTAACATTATCCTTGACCTTGAGAAACCCAGAGAAATTGACACACAGCCACACAGGCCACAGATTATATAATTGAGAGCTGTTTGAGCCCGGGTTTCTTTCACGGGCCGCAAGAGAAATCACGGACTTGGGTCCAAGACCAAGATAGAAGTCGACCCTACCAGATTGAGATTAGAAATTGAAAATCATCAAATGTTATCTTTGGTTCGTTTATCATATGACGTAGTATGTGGACCCAACATATTAGAGTGAGTGTATTTTCTTTTTTTTTTTTGGAAGAAAATAATTTGAGGTAATTATCTTTCGGAGTTTAGTTTTATTAATAGATGTATTCAATTTACATAACATCACTGGCGACCTATGTTGTATTATTGTATAAACTGGTCCACATATTTAAATAATAGAAGTGACGGGAGTAAGACGACATTGAAAACATGCTATGTACAGATCCAGAAACAATGTGAGAGCGACTGCTGCTTATATTTCTTTATCATTGTATAGTTATATCTCAACAACAAACCAAGATTGGGGCATCGTATTTTTTTCCCACATTGGAGATGTGTGTTAGTGCTCTTTCCACTACTAATTTACAGATGCACTTCCCATAATCTCATGATTCTCAATTTCTCATCCCTTTCTTTTTACGTCTCTTAACTCACACACAATTGACTTAATTTGGCTAAATTCCATCCGTACCCTTTCAAAATGTTCAAAACTATAATGAATGTTCCTTTATATTCAATGTGAAGCATCATGGATAGATAACTCTTATAAAACTAACTAGTAAATAATTATCTATACCATCCCACTGTTAATCAACAAACTTAACTAATTTTAACTATTATCATACCTCGTCATAGCGAACAATTCATATGACATATATGTAACAACCCAATTACCTTTACCAATTCCTATCAGCTAATTAGTAATACAAATAATTTTTTTCTCATTAACTCCTAGCTTTTTCTCTACAGACTGGTTGATGGAGAGACTGAGAGGTGGTAGTCTGTTTCCCGCTGCTATCATCCCATGGATAAAAAGGAATAAGAGTAAATTCTGGAACGTCTGATTATGATTCGAAGCTCATATCAAATTTCTATGAATGGCCTCGATTAAATTTCGTCTATAATCCTCTAACATATCAGTCTAGGAAACCTTTGAGAGTGACAACTTCGAAGCAACAAAACAATTAACATCAATGTTGTGTATCAATTGCTAGGGTAATTTGCAATTTGATTAGTCATAGGTCAGGCAGTTCAAAATTTACGGATTTAATTTTAAATATGTTTAATTGGTGTAAATGATTTTCAAATTATACCAACATTTATACACAACCTATGTAAGCTGTCAAAAAGTACATCTTTACAATTAATTATACTTTTTTTATATAAAAGTTTTGTCGGTTGCCAAATAAAAATAGTTGTGAACATATTCCTTCATCGTAATAATTCCTCTGCTTTCTTGTATTAATCGTTAAAAGCTAACCAAGTAATCATAGATCATGTGATGATTTTCGGAGAAACAAAACATAGATATATGTCCATGAAAGTAATTTTGAACTATACAAAAAAAATATGGCATGATTTCATGACCATCCAATAAAACTATAAAATTCTACAAAAGAGAGTGATCATGCACGTAATTCAGATCAGATACTATCAGTAGGATCTTTTAACTTGGCAGAATGAGCAACAAAAGGGGAAAGTTTGCAAGGTAAAACAAACAATGGATATTCTAGATATTGGTATATCAATTGTACCATAATACTGTTTCTTCCTTAATTGCTCATGTAGGTGGAGTTGCCTTTCTCCATCTTCTAATCCAAGCTTCAGTTGCATCTCATCATTTGCAAAGTTTTTAATTGGAAGCATCACTGTAAATTTGGTCCCACCACTTCACTTGTTCAATTGTACTCTAGTAATCCTAGGTGTATCACGACCCTGTCTACGTGATAAATTTCTTTAAGAAAAGATGTCAACCTTTTGCTTACTTTGCGCTCTCATTTACAATAATAACCCACAAAAGGGTAAAAAATATCTGATCTCCCCAACAACCATTCTATATACCACAGAGTGAGGCGAGTCTGTGGCATCTAGGATCCACCACATAAATTCTTGACTTTTTGCATGTCAGTGAAATCTCACAATCTTAGACATACTTGTACTATCACCAAGGAATCTAGATTTTACACACCAAACAAACAACCTAGTTAATGCTATAGACTAATTAGTAAGTAGACCAACATCTTTCATCATGTGTACCCCCAACCTACTTATTATATACACCTCATTTGCTTAGCTTGTACTCCCTTTCTTCCCACGCCTGCCACTCCTCTATGGCGCTTTCCCTCCCTAATTTCTATATGGTAAAATGTATGGCGAGTCACTGGCCAGTTCTCTCTAAGTATAACATCTTGCTTGCTCCATAAGTTGCCATAACTAGAGAGAAACAGAAAAATAATTATACTTGATTTTTTTGGAGTGAATAATAATTATTATACTTTATGGCCGTCATGGGTCCCATATAATTAAAGCACACTTACAAGAACTAAGAGTTATTTCACAACCGCACTCCGAAAAACATAAAAATAATAATATTGTTGCTGATGAACAGAAAATTTTAATTGAGACCAAACATTCGATTTGTACTTTATACATCCCATTTCGATCCGCTCATTATTCCCACGGAGCAACTCATTGTAGTTGTCATTTACATAAAAATACACAAAAGATACATCCCGACCCAAGAAGAGGGGGACATAAGTATAACAGCCAATTGCCTCTCAACAGAAATCCCAAAACATAACCATATTTAAGCTATTCAAAGCCTCTCTTAAATACCATCCATAAACGCACCACCTCACTCCACTACTATCAACTGATACCCATAACCATAATCACTTCACCTTCCCCACCTGTGTGCGTGCGTCTGTGCCTCACACAGTTTCTCAAACGCCTCATGACCAACCTCCCCTGCCCTCTCATCTTACTGATCATCTTGTTGAATTGTCTCTTCCTTCACAAAACCATTGCTCTCTCTCCGGATGGGCTCGCGCTACTCGCGTTCAAGTCTGCAGTGTCGAATGACCCACAATCATCTCTTGCCACCTGGAACGAAAACGACGCAGACCCGTGTCACTGGCCGGGTATATCATGTGCCAATGTAACTGGATTCTCCTACCCACGTGTAGTTGGATTAGCGGTTGCACAGAGAAACTTGACAGGTTATATACCATCCGAATTGGGCTCCCTTCTCTTTCTCCGACGATTAAACCTACACGGCAACAACCTGTCTGGTACGGTACCATCAGACCTTGCCAATGCCTCATCGCTCCATTCTTTATTTCTCTATGGGAATTCCCTGACAGGTCCATTTCCTTCGGCTTTATGTGATCTCCCGCGCCTGCAAAACTTGGACCTCTCATTCAATTCTCTCTCGGGAGCAATACCACTTGACCTGCGCAACTGTAGGCAATTGCAAAGGCTTTTACTATCGCATAATAAATTTTTTGGAGAAATACCGTCAGGAGTCTGGCCAGAGATGACTGGGCTGGTCCAGTTGGATCTCTCCTCAAACCAACTCAATGGTTCAATTCCAGCGGACTTCGGGCAGTTGACTTCCCTAGGCGGTACATTGAATTTATCACACAACCATCTCTCTGGTGAAATACCAACTGAACTTGGCAAGCTCCCATCAACAGTGAGTCTTGATCTCCGATTCAATGATCTCACCGGTGAAATTCCACAGACCGGTTCGCTTGCAAATCAAGGCCCCACAGCCTTTCTAAATAACCCAGGACTATGTGGTTTCCCTCTTCAAATTATCTGCCAGAACCAACCTCCACCTGCTTCGCCCATCAACCAAACCCCAGCTCCACCTGTCCAATCTGTTTCACAAAAGAAAGGTCTGCGCACTAACCTTATTATCCTGATCTCAATAGCTGATGCAGCTGGTGTCGCTCTAATTGGAATCGTCATGGTATACATATATTGGAAGATAAAGGACAAGGATAATGAATGGTGTGTTTGTTCTGGTAAAGGGAAGCCGGGAACCAGAGGTGGTATGTGCACATGGTGTGTCAATGGAGGAGTGAATATGGAGTCAACAGATGGAGAGGAGGAGGACGATGGGGAAGGGAAGGAAGGTGAGTTGGTGGCAATGGATAAGGGTTTTAGGTTTGAATTGGATGAATTGTTGAGGTCCTCGGCGTATGTGCTCGGCAAGGGCGGGAAGGGAATTGTGTATAAGGTGGTTGTTGGGAGCGGGATACCAGTGGCTGTGAGGCGGCTTGGTGGAGGTGGAGGTGGTGATACTGGGGGACAACAACAAAGGTATGACAAAATTATAATTTATCATTTTAATTACTTTGATTTTTCTTAATTATATATGCTTAGATGGTAAAAAGATGTGGACTTCCATCAGGCTTGGTCTCGGGGAAATTATAATAATTTTTGTGATGTTTTACTGCAAATGTTGGTGGAGACAGAGTACATGTCATTTATTGATGATTTGGTATAGTGGTCTTAATTCTGACCTTAAATTTCGAATAGAATATTCTTCAGCTATTTACTCTGTTACATTAATAATGGCAAAACATTCTAAAATATGATGGTTATATCTTGTGATCTTTAAATAATGCTATACATTTTTAGATACAAGGAGTTTGCATCGGAGGCCCAAGCCATAGGGAGAGTGAGGCATCCAAATGTGGTGAGGCTGAGAGCGTTCTACTGGTCTCAGGATGAGAAGCTACTCATCTCCGACTTCATCCCCAACGGCAACCTTGCGACTGCGCTTCGTGGTATGTACATAATTTCTTCTCAATCATTATTATATATTTTTTTCCTTGAATGATAATATACTCATAATTTGTGTTGAATGCTTTAGTTTATTTTTGCTGGTTTAGTCAAATTGCCAAGCCCTTACGTACAGACCCACTATCAACACATTAGGGAATTTAAGATATTGCATTAGAACGTGTCAGTGTATATAAAAATTTATGAACAAATTTTGTATTAACATATATTTGCTTTAAAAACTAAATTAATACATAATTTATATGTTAATGGACATTTCGATTATGTAGATTTCAGTCGTAAATAATGCACTACTATATTTACATTGAAATCATGTAGGCCAAAAGAATATAGCCAGATTCCATTTGGAAACTCTAATTTTCTAAGTTAGAAAAAAAAAGCTTTCTTCTAGCACTTTCCTGCAACAGTGAAAGTAGTTCATCTAATCAGAGATATTCGCTTTAAAATGAATTAACTGGGAGGAGAATACCGGATTTAGAATTGCAGATTGAATAATACCGGCAACTTTTGTACCTATTAGCACCAACTTCAGTGTCTTATCTTATAAGGCCAGAACAGAGAAGGGAGTATTACAGTACCAATCAACACTCAACAGTATCAGTCAGAGCCATGTAAAATAAATGGACCACGTTATAATATGACATAAATAGTTCGCCATCTGAGAGCGACTGCTGCTTTGTATTCTTTCTTTTCACACAGTATGATCTGATCTGATTTCTCTCTAACGTCCAGTTCGGTAAAGAAAAACATAAAAAAGGAAAAATAAAAAGTTCAACACAAGAATAGGAAAACCTGATTAGCATGTCATGTGTTTGGTAGGTTTCTTATTTTTTTTGGCTTTTTTTTGCATTGACTACTAAATTGCCAACTGTACAACGAGTCGAAAAAGTTCCTATGGATTTGATTATTTCTGCTACACAATCCGTAAGTATAGAAGTTGCCATAGGAGATCGATCTTACCTGGAGTTGCGGTAAATTTTTTTTGGTGTCATATGGGTTCATGTCAAGTCGCTGAATAACTCTCAAGTCAATTGGTAAGAACGGATAACGTGGAGCAAAATCCTCCCTGCATTTTTTTTATTATAAACATTGCACCATAACTCCATAAGATAGGGGATGATGGATTGCATACCCTTGTATAGTTGTATGCAACATTAAAGTCAGCACAATTTAATTTATTAGTACCTGCTGATAACTTAATGTTTGATTTTTCTGGAAAAATTAAGCATATCGATTAGAAACTTAGGATTACAAATGTTATCTGCTATTAGTAAATTTCAATTTAGATCAGCATTTTGTTATTTATGACTCATTTCATTTATTATTTCTCTGGTGCCCCTTATTTTGACTAGTAGGTTGTGGTCCTTTTTCAATTAAATAGAAGTGGCACTATACAAAAAGAAAGAGAACAGAGCCCGAAGTATAGGATTATTAAGACTTTTTAGGCGCTTTCTACCGTAACTTTGTTTTGCATCATCTTTCGTTAGCAACTTTATGCAACAGAGATACAGACTAAAAAGGAACTAAACCTTATTAAAAGGAAGGTCCTTTTTTGAAATTTGAACAAATCATGGAGAAGGGGGGCCTCATGCGGCCTCATGAGGAACATGAGAACAAAAACCCTTGATCTCGAGGCACCTGCCTAGCTTTCTTTTTCGTCAAAAAGGAAATAAAGTCTTTAATTTCTCTTATCAAACTTTTGCTAATATTCTCCAATTAAATGAATGAAATTTAATGGAAAGCTCCTTTATATCCTATGAGTCGGTTTGACCTTATATTGTCCAATCTCTGGTAAACTATGTTGATAACCTTTATAGTATTTATATTTGATTTTTCCTCTTCAACAAATATTGCAAGTTTTTGTGTATCTTAGATAACATTATCTTTTCATAAATATATTCTATGATATTAAACAATGAAAGCCTCCTAATATATATATTTTTTTTCTGTTTTTTATAGGAATGCATTACATGTAATTTTTCTTTTTGGAACCTGCATTACATGTAGTTGTAGTACAGTTTGGTGTCAAATTAAATATAGAGTTTGCACAATTTTTTTTTTTTTTTTTGTGTGCCGAGCAACATATTTGGCGCCTTTAGTTAGTACGAAGGCAAACAAAGTTAAAAAAAAAAAAAAAAAAAGAGACAGAGCTTTTTGTAAAAGCATTTTAAATGAGAAAAGCAATAAAAGAGAGGGGGGACCTAAATAGTAACTTGACCAGCTCAATTTATGAAAGCCCCTTCTGCTAGGTAACAACAAAAGTATCCCTTCATGTCTCCTAAAGAACAAAAAGGTGTCATGTGCATGAAAGTTTATGTATTACATTGAGGAAATCTAGAAAAGACCAGCTTCTATAGTTTATAATATGCTATGGGTTTATCAGGGATGAAAATTTACAACCTATTTTTTATTATTATCAGTTCAAGTGCATTAAATTTGAACAGCTAAGTAATTCTTTGTTTTTTTTTAGCAGTTAACAGCTAAGTATTTCACATGTGTTTCGAAAACATAGCTGTTTCCTCTTTAATTTCATAGTGAAGTACACTGAGGTTGTACTGATATTTTTGGCCCCAGTTCTCTGATAAACGGTTACAGTATGGCGCACAACTAGCATTCCATGTTGCACATTGCACGCCTCAACTTTATAAGGACACATTTTGGTAGAATTTTTAAATTTTTAATGTGAGACGACGAAAGGAATCCTTAAATTAGTTTTAATAACGACGATGGTTCTTGTGTGGTTTTGCCGTTTCGGAGAATACTTGGCAAACAAACACCACACAACTTCTTGGCATTGTCACATTGTGTAAACCTGTCCCACAATAGCTCTTTTGTATTTTTGGATGGAAAATTAAATTTGATAATGTTCAAGTGTCAACTGTATAAGGTGTGGACGAAATTGGGATAAAATTGCTGTCCTGATAATTGGTACCTTTTTGGTACTAAGCCCGAATGTAGTTTGTACGAGTCCAAATTAGTGTCAACTGTATTTTAGCATATTCAATATTATTTCTAAGCCCGAATGTAGATTGTACGAGTCCCATTAGAGCGAGACTAAATAGTACTTAGTTGGCCTAAGGGCAATTGTCAAAAAAAAAAAAATAGTACTTAGTTAATAGATAATGCCAACTATATTTTGAAAAAATACCAAACGTACGCACAAAATAGACCAAAATTTCCAATTTTATCCTAGCCTTAGAGCAGGTATTTCCATTTATTTTAAATCTACTCCTTACTAGATAAGTCAATGATCTATGTTTCAGTGAGATCCTATCCTTGTAAGGAATCTATTCCGTGCAAGAGTTGTTTTGTTGTGTCGGGATCTATTACCATGTGCTTTGTACTATTTTATTATGTGCAATTGAAGTTCAGGGAAAAGCATAGATAATATAAAACTCAAACAAGATCAAGAAGTTGACAAATAGATACTTCCAGCTCGATCAGTTTCACTGATTGTCATGTCAATTGTAAAATTAAGATTTGATTGTTTTAAAATATTAAAAAGAATTCGAGTAACAAAGCTACGAAAGCTAGCTGGTAAGCTGATCAAAATCTTAATAGGTTAGAATTAACAAAGTAAAATGTATATTTTTCACAAAAAAAAAACGAAGTAAAATGGTAAAAGACCTAACTCAATGTATTATCTGTGAAGCTTTCATTCAATGTTGACACAGCAAAGCAATCATAAATTTAAGACAGTAAACCTTCAGGCTTCAGTTCACCGTAAAATAAGTTTCTACAATTTTCTAAAATAAGTCTCTAATAATGACCACTTAATTAACACTAAAAGTACTCATTTTTTTGACAGGTCGATCAGGTCACCCAAAGCTACCATGGTCGAACCGGTTGAAAATAGCGAAGGGGGTGGCACACGGGCTGGCCCACCTTCATGACTGCAACCAGAGAAAGTACGTACATGGTGACATCAAACCATCCAACATCCTCCTTGACGGTGAGTGCAACCCGCACATCTCCGACTTTGGACTGAACAACCTTGTCAGCATAACAGGCAACACAACTGATATGCCGCCTTTCTTGGGCCCACAATCCAGCCTAGCCGGCAGTGCATTACCATCCATGAAAAAATCAAGCGGGTCTTTTGAAAAGCCCAGCCCGTACCTGGCCCCAGAGGCCCGTGTGCCGGGGGCAAGGCCCACTCAAAAATGGGATGTGTACTCTTTTGGATTGGTAATGATGGAATTGCTGACAGGGAAACCGCCTGAGCTGGCATCTCCCTCCACCTCATCTGGTTTGCAAATACCAGGTTTGGAACATGTGCCAGAGCTTGTCAGATGGGTCAAGAAAGGATTCGAGGATGGCCGGCCGTTGGCTGAGATGCTTGACCCGACAGTTCTTCATGAGTCACATGTGAAAAAAGAGGTGATCTCCATGTTTCATGTTGCACTAGCGTGCACTGATGGTGACCCTGAGCAGCGTCCCAGAATGAAAACAGTATCAGATAATCTCGACAAGCTTGGTTCCTGAAAACCGGGAGTGAATTCTTTCGCAATAGCAGAGGTTAATGTAGAAATCTTTCATTTATTTTTCAGTAAATGCAATTTCTTTCAGTGTAATTTTGTGATTATTCTGGTTTGGTGGGGGCGTATTGTACGGGAAGGTCTAAAGCAAGGTTATTTAGAGCACTAGAGCCTATACTCTGTTTCATTTTTTTTTCCAAATTGTTTTGATCAAGTTTGATCTTGTGTATGGTTGTATAATGTAATAGTTTAAGATAGTAGCATTTCTCTCTTCAAGTTACATTTCGCTTCAAAATTGCCAATCCTGTCAGTGTAAAAAAAGAAAAAAAATTACAATTTTATAGCTTCAGTGTAAAATTATCTACAACCTAGTAAATGTACAATTACTGAGCGTCGTATACAAAAACAGGCTGATATTTGCTTTTATGCCTATAAAAAAAAATAGATTAACCAATACTGGAGTTCTTTTGAAGGTTGGATGGGAACACCAACAAATGTAGTAAAAAGAAATAAAATTATAGTGTTTACATCATCCTTAAGTACATTTGTCGAAACCAATCACTGTCAAAGAGCAATATACACAAAATAAGATATCAAAGTGAGAAAATATTTCAATCTCATAAACCTCCTATTTGACAATGGCCTGCCACTGCCAGTAACCCATGCCTGTAGCTATGACCAAGTCGCAAGAAAAATACTCTCATAATATTTGAACCCATGCAAAGGTCTTTACCAAAAAGTTGGAATGGACATTACAGATTACCATTCGATACTTACTGGCACCAGTGTTATATATTTGGAGCTATAGCTGCTGTCCCTTCTATTAAACTAACAAAATTGGAAAAGGAACAGAAGAAATTATATTTTACAAAGATAATTCAATGTTGAAAACAAATGAGATACTTCTCTTAGAAAAAAGAAAACTACACTAATCCACAAAAAATGCTAAAATTGAGAACTGGAAGAAAATCAGACAGCGAGTAAAAGAACAGAAAAGCTCTTTATTTAAATATTAACTATTTCCGAAATTACAATTAATCTTTCATGGTTTGTAACTTCCATGAGTCAATGGTTTATTATAATCTCTTCAAGGATTTTTAGTCAGGATTTGAACGGAGACAAGTCCTTGCTTGTTTGCGCATATATATATCAGTATATATTGAGAATATAAAATGATTAGATCATGATATATCATGCTTCCTTTTGCAACTGTGACATGTGAGCCCTGCAAAAATATTTTCTCAGGATTTTTCACAATTGTAGCTTCATATCAAACTTTTCTGTTCACCGCTTGCTTTTGCATGTGCAGCTCTCTCTTTCTCGGGACAGAACCTATACCAAGTTGAAAGCGAGACAGCTTAAAATATTATCGCTCAGCATTTCAGAAAAGCTAATGCCAAGTTGCTAAAAATAAAATTTGATGATTTTATAGGCCTTGCAAGCTGAATTTGATAATTAAAAGCCACCAACTCACCGTCAGTTTTTCAGAAGTGCCCCTGGATAGAAACGTAGAGGTAATGAAACTTTGTGCACAGTTTAAGATACTAATTTGTGTTTAATTATAGGTGCGTCAAGTTTTCATGTAGCTTTCGCATTTTTAGAAAGTAAGAGAAAATTAAGGATGCATACATTAAAAATTACGGATGCATGCATTATCTACTTTTTAAAATGACGTATATAATCATCTAACTGACAAAAATATGGATTAAATATCGTTGAACAATCATATATGTAATTTCTTTCACACACATTTCATGTAAAAGATAATTGATGAAGAGTTGAAGACGACATACCTGTATCTGGGTTTGCAGATCTTTAATGTGCTGGACTGCTAGGTCTAACATGTCAGCTGTGCTAGTTTGCTGCATAAAAATTACACGTAATCACATAATTGCAATCATTAGCCAAACCTACTTTATTTTATTCATATTAATATAGGATGACCACAAATCCTAGCATATCCAACAATGAAGATTACTCAAAGTCCAAGCACGGAAGCACCGCATAATTAATCATGATGAACAGAAAGGTATCACAACTAGCCATAGAAATTTTATGAAAAAACATGTGCTAAGGTCTACTTAACCGTTCAATACTCTGCTCAAAAACTGACAAATTACAAGATTTGAGTCTATACCTTTTCAAAATTTTGGCCTTTTGCGTTTATACTTGGGCAGAACTTTCAGTCATAATTGGAAGAGAGGCAATTTTGATGGACTAATGTTACGGTTACATGCTTATTATATATCAAGAGCCACAGGCAAGAACCAGTAAGATTGCACCCCTTTTTTTATATTTTATCTAGAAACACTACCTTCTCCATGTTTGGCACAAGCTCTTGAAGTTTTCTTAGTTTCTCACTGATTCTGGTTCGTCTCTCCTACATAGATATATAGGAAATATTGAAACCATATATGGATAACTTCAAGTCAAGCATGCCATTAGTAAAAGGAAATATGACATTCATTTTCTTCAAAAACATATATAGAAAATTTTCTATAAAAATATATGATATGCATCTGAAGTTAATTGAATGATGATTTACCCTCTCAGCGATGCTCCGGGGGTGAGTGGCACAGCCTCGTTTTGCTCGTACTTTAAATGGAACTTGATCTTGTTGTAATTGGAAAAATTTCTCATACTGCCCCATCTCCACTGATGCCTTTGGCAAGCTAAACTAAAATTAACAAAAGAAATTGAATTCAACAAGATTGTATATGTGATCCTAAAAAAGAAACAATATTTGATATGCATAAGTTCATAATATTCTTTTATTAATTTTATTGTCATAATTGTTTATACATTTATTTAACTATGATATGAGGCACAACCAATGCCAGTATATATGTGTGTCAGATTTCCATATCTAGATTTTTCTCTGGTCACGAGAAATCTAATATATACAATTCATTAAAGATTTCTGTTGCTCATATATTCTAAGAGTACTTCTTACCTGGGAGTCCATGTCACTATATGCTGTCATTATATCACCATCAATGCTTTTGATTCTTTTGCCAGGAGATGTTGCAAAATTGATTGAATCAGAGTGTTCATCCCATGAGCTTATTGTAAACCCATTACCCATGTAATTAGAGGGTCCCACATGCTCATGATCTGCTTTGTCTGACATACTGCCATTTTCTTGCATTTGATTGAAGCTTCTGTTTCCTGATAGCCTAAGTTGTGGCTCTCTATTGGCTGAAGCACCTGTGGCACCATGTATATTTTGTGGCAGATATGAGCATTTAATTTATAGATAAAAGAATCTCGATTCGACTCTTTGCTTGGCAGTTTTGGTACCAGTAAACTCATATCAGTAAACACTATACAATCAGTTTATAATATGTTTGGGGTTAGACATATTTTTGAAATTTATATGAAAGCAGAGATAGGCAATAAGAACTTCCCATGTTTGACTCAGAGTTATTAAGGTGTTTCGACCAATCAACAAATAAATAAATAAATAAATAAAAGAAAAGGAAACTGTGTTATTTTTCACAAAAGGAAGACGTGCGTTGCCTATCATATCGACAACTTCTAAGTTTAATGCCACAGATGATCCCATTCCATTACAATAAAGATAAAAAGATCCAAATCGTATCAAAGTAGATTCAATCTTCTTTTTGTTTCTTTTAAAATTTAAATATATATCAAAGTATTCAGCATCAATAATAGGACAAAAATAAGAGAAATTATTAAATAAAGAAAACGAAAGGGCATCCTTGAAACCAGTTAACCTAAACGACCAATAAACTAAACACAGAGAAAAATAAAAAAACTCAGACTTGGGTTGGACCTATTAGTTGACCCACCTAATCTAGGCCTTCCTTTATCATTGGCCCAGAAAAAATGGACCCACCAGACAAAAGGAAAGTCTCCTTTGTAAACCTAGAAGGTTATTTTAGTCATTTCGGTTAGATATGCAAATGCAAGTAAGCAACCATTGTGGATAAGAATAAATGAGCACCACGCCAGTGTCCAACTGCTTGCTTACCTCCTCTCCTCAACAAAAAATAATAACTAATGAGACTTCAAAATTTTGAAATAAAAAACGAGAGTGATGAGCTGTAAAATGGCGCGTGGTTCCCAAACGCTCTCTTTAAGCATTAGGTGACAAACTGCCTTCAGCCGTTGTTTTTGTTTTAAGATGGTTTTTCGCTTTATTTTATATTTTCTCTTTGGGTGGGGTTAGGGTTGGGATGAAAGAAGAGACCATTTTGGCTAATAAAATTGTCAAAAGAAAATTTCCAAGTGCATATTTGCAAATATTCCGCATGTCCAAGATTCTGTGTAACAAAATTTTGTAATACAACTTGTACAGATTTGTAGTAAAAAATTTACAAACAATCAACTCCAGAGCTATTGTATTCATAAAATTTCTGAATTTAATGATACAACAAAGATTCTGATTCTGATTCTGAGAGAATGTACTATTGAGCAGAAATTTTGATTACATTAGAAGTTTAAGTCGCACCAAACACCTTCAATATATGTTATTATAATTTTTCACCAACACCGACAAAAGTTCTTTTCCTTTTATTTTTATTTTTTTATTTTTTTGTTGCAGGCAATATTAAATTAACGGAACAAAAGTTTACCCAAACAGATCCTCTTAATATTATCCAAATTTCCGGCAAAAATTGGAACTAAATTAGCTCACATTTATGTGGATTTTAAGGGTTTGCACAAGCAACATCACACTCTAATTAGCTATCTATCTAGCTATTTATTTATTTTTTGAAGTAACACTCTTATGGTTAGTATATCATTCTAAACGAAGTCACTTAAAAGCATTAACTCCAGCATTTAATACTGAATATGTCAATACTTAAAATGGGGCATTACTACGAAATCATAAGGGGGAAATTCAGTTAGTTTTTTTTTTTCTTTTTCGATAAGCTTGACAGTGGCTGCCATGAAAATTTAGTTATTACTCTTCTGTTTGGACCGAAAACACCGAAAAAGTATTGAAGAATTACAGAGAAACAAGAATGCACACATACCATGGTCAATCAAGAGATGAGAGAAGAATCCAGGAGGTGAACTATCATGTCGTGCCATATGATTCTCGGTACCAGCCGGTACCGAGGTAGTGGCACCAGAGATGAGCTTACTTCTCGAATCCGGTACATCAACTGATTGAGAATTCCCAATGAAAAGCCTCCCGAGATGGCCTTCCGATCCTCCATTCGACCTACCGACATGAAAGTTTACACCACCTCCGGTCCCGGCAGCACTGTTGATGACAGAATCAGCAAGGCCGGTAAGGAGAGAGCCCGGTGCTGAGTCGTAGCTTGTCAGACTGGATGGCTGCCCCATAGATGTGAACATTGTTATGAAGAAGGAGGGGGATGGGGTTTTGGGTTGTGCAACGATTCTAAGGTGGCTTTGCGGCTGTGTCTGTGTGCCCAGTTGCCTTTAATAGTAATAAATAATAAAGGAAGTACATAGAATACAGGGATCTTCTGCCTCTCATGCTTTCTAAAAGATTTTGTGCCTTCTCATGTTGCAGATTGAAAAAGAGTGAGTCACTGAGACCTCAATTTAATTTTGTACAACTTGTTTGCATACTGTTATGAAGAGATAAACTGTGCTGAGTTCGTGAACCTACCTAGTGAATAATATAATGTTACATTAACCTGAATATATCAGAATTCAGAAGACAAACAGCTGCATACTCTTCATGTCGTTTAGAATTGTAGCATTAGATCTGCTATTAAATTAAATATAATTTATTTTCAACATTCAATGAATGCGTGTTATTTTCCTGATAGTAGTTTTGATGACTGTAATGCTAGTGTTCCAGATTCGTACTATTATATCAATATTAAAAAGTGGGAGGGTGCTGCTGTTGAAATATAACTTTGGAAAATTTCCAATATTTTTTCTGTTTATTATTTACAATAATTCTTTAGTCCACAAATTTTTATTTATGCCATTTGTTTAATTGTTTTGTTCATGTCTTATTATTAATAAATTAATAATAATAAAAAATGAATTTTAAAATTAAGAAGAAATGGAGAAGATATAGCGAGAAGCTCCTTTGCCTAGTGAACATCCAAAAGCCTCTGGCCCTGGACCCGGCCCTGGCCAAGCCCTTCTGAAACAAAGGGCCGGCCCGGCCTCTCTAAGCCCTTAAGAAGGGCCAGGGCTTAGAGAGGCCAGGCTTAGGAAGGGCCAGGCCACAATCTCAGCTGAAGAGAGTCCTAGAGAGGCCAGGCTTTGGAAGGGCCAGGGCCCAGAGAGGCCAGGCTTATGAAGGGCCAGGGCCCAGAGAGGCCAAACTTATAAAGAATCAGACACAATCTCAACTCAAGAGTACACCCTATATGATCAAATCCAATCCAATCTAAACTGATCATTCCAAATAATATTAAAATTCTTTAACATATTGATGTTAATACAAGTTAAAACAATATATATTTCTCATAAAATGTTAGTTATTTCATGCATTTGTGATTTTCAATTATTTTAATTCATCAATATATTAACAAAAGTTGATTTTTTTTAATTTTTCGATGTCGTTATAATATAACATGTCCTAAACTCAAATTAAAGATGAAAAATAAAATTTACAATTTATATTTAAATATTTTATACCATTTCTATTATCTTTTATAAATAAAATATTTATATTTTAAATATAGTTTAAACGAATTTTTTAAGAAAAATATTGTTTGTTCGTAGGCCCTTCGAGCCCGGCCTCTTGAAACCCGGAAGGCCTAGAAGGGCCAGGCTTGAAAAGGGCCAGGCTCAATCTTCATATTTAAGCCCTTCTAAGCCCGGCCCTTCCAAAAGCCTCCCTAAGTCCGGCCCTGCCCGGCCCTTGATCAAGCCCTTTTAGACCCGGCCTCCCGAGAACCCGGCCCGGCCCTGGGAGGCGTTCACTAGCCTTTGCCTCCACAGTCCGGCGCACACTCTTTTCTGTCCTTTTCTGTCATATTCACCCAATTTTCAATTAATCCGTTGGCCATTTGTTTATTTATTCAAATCATTACTTAGACAGTTAGTTAGACCCGCTGATCATCATCTTCTCCGACGCTTGTCTCGCCATCTTTGTGTCTTTATCTTAGAAAGAACTATTTCAAATAGCTTTTTGAGAAAGTTTATTATGCACCGTAGTGCATAGAGCTTTCTATGCACCGCGGTGTTTTTCGGGGGTATTTTTGTAAATTGACAAATCTAATTTAACAAATCTAATCTATATATTGAAATCTCGTAGAAAACCAAATTTTACTATTTTTGAGATTTTATTACTATTTTTTTCGAATTTTTTAAAACCTGCCATTTTTGGAATGTTGAAATAGTAGTTTGTTTCCAAAAATAGCAGATTTTAAAAAATTCATAAAAAATAGTAATAAAATCTCAAAAATAGTAAAATTTGGTTTTCTACGAGATTTCAATATATAGATTAGATTTGTTAAATTAGATTTGTCAATTTACAAAAATACCCCCGAAAAACACCGCGGTGCATAGAAAGCTCTATGCACTACGGTGCATAATAAACTTTCTCTAGCTTTTTATAACCATTATATTATGTTTATACAATTTCAACTTATTTATTTCGAATTGTCGACATTACCCGGATTCCTAAACTAGAACAATAGCATTGACATAGTACTAGATGTATAGCTCAATCGCCAGCTTAACACGCTGAGAGTAATTACTAGAATAGAATATGGTTTGAATTATGGTTGAATGGAATTATTCTTACGAATATACTATATTCTATTTTTATTTAAACGTTTTGTAATGAGCGACTTGATTTTAAAAATTTTATAACACAATATCTTATTTGCTTAAAAATTATGTATCCATTTTCAAATCCATGTATGTATTAATTCTAACATATATTATCACATACATGTAGAGTGTTAAATTTGAAGTTACAAGATGAGAGAGTGAATTTAAATACATACACCTGTTTAGATATTTTTTTTTCCGAATTTTTGAAGGATCCAATGTATATACTGATATACATTAGAGAAATTCTTGGTACATCGCTCTTCAAATATCATGGGAAGGATTTTATTATGGTGCCATAATAGTAATGCTAGGGAAGCAATTTCCCTGAAAGCATTCGTCGTCCGTTGGATATGCTTGTAGATTCTCACATGATTGATTAGAAAACGAGAGGTGCGATCCTGGGGAATCACTTTTTTCTCCCATCAAGAAGTTTGCTCAGTGGTATGTACACATCATCGTGTGACGAGTGGTTCTGACTCGTTAAGAGCTGAAGGGAAGCAAACACACAAAAGAATACAGCACAATTGACCAGTTAAAATCCCAGAGCACTGCACGTCGACACGTTGCTTTCGGCTGAAAGGCGCAAAAAAAAAAAAAAAAAAAAAAATGATGGCCTTTTGATCTCTCGACTGAACAACTGAAAGTCTGAAAGAGCCAACGCTGCGCTAGCGCAGCGGTTGAGGCACAAGCATTCCCTCTGGGAGTGCCGGGGTTCGAGTCCCACTGGGGTGGGATGATGGGTGTGTGGGTGTGGCCTACGGGCTACGGGCATAAATCAAAAAAAGTCTGAAAGACTGAAACCGTGAAACGGCTTGGATTTCCTAAGTAAGTTCGGTAACTGATTCTGTATACTTTACCGTGCCGGTTAATCCTGACAAGATAATTTGGTAAGAGAAGGTAAATCAGTGATTCAGTCGAATACTTTACTTTCCTTTTTTGTGTATTTGTAAACTTGTAGACTTGTAGTCCGCTGTATCGCAACATTCTGGTTCAATAAATTTTGCTATATTGCAGATTATTCTTTTATACGATATAAGCTGCTTGATCAAGATCCGACGGTCCAAAATTTTTACGCTTTTAAAACATCATCTGTCATATAAATCGTTTGACGCTTTCTCGGATTATAAGAAAACAATATGATTTACGTAGACGTTCTGTCTATTACTAATGGATTTAATGTTAGTCAGATGTGGACTACTCTAAAACCTTTTACGAGAATAGTGTAAGACCCCAAAAAGAAAGATTTCCTCTCAAAAGAAACGATTCTTGAAAGAATGAACAAACAAATCACTCTTTCTCATCTCCCTTTCTTTTCTAATAAGAAAAAGATTTGGATGAGCTCTCCTTCTCCCTTTGAAATTTTTTGGTGACATAATAAATTCATACTTACAGGAAAAAATATAAGGTTCATCTATATTCTTTTATTTTTTAATCAAATTACATTAATTTTAATTAAGATGCATTTGAATTTTTCCAACTTTAAACATCTATAAAAAAAACTGCTTCAGTCAAATTTTGAACCACAGTATACTTTTCGACTTATATATTATCAATTTTTGAGGAAAAGGTTGTCAAGTCACCCATTTGCCTTGTAAACAGAGAACAATACAAAAATTCGAAGTAAAATAAATTAAAATAAATCAATACTAATTAATCAATGATAATAATTTGGTCAGTACCTCAAAACCTAATCAGGTGTGACCGAAACCAAGATCGCTCAAATTTCTGCATTCTAGTAATTCCCAAAGTATCCAATTAATACCTAGTTCATTATTTAATGGTGGCAGAAATTGACATTGAAATATTGAAAAAAATAATTGAATTTGAGAGCGATCGGGAAATTTTGAAAATTGATATGTACTTGTCGAACTAAGAATTGTCGGACGAGTGAACTAAAAAAAAAAGTAATAATTAAAAGTTGCCCCGGTTCTAAGCAACCTTGTCACAGTGCTTTTTATTGGCTTCTAGACGTTCTCCTCTTTTCCAAGCAACATCAACAGAGATGTGTAAAATAAAAATCCTTAATATTTTGAATAACGAACAATAAAGTTTGTTCAGTGGCTAGCCATATTAAGTTATTAACTACAGGTTAGACGGTGATATAGATCATTTATCACAACCAAAGATAGATGTAATGGATAATATAGGTATTTCTCTACAATTTCAGAATCTCTCTTACAATTTATAATGGCATTGACTTGTCTTTATTCTCTCCGAACATCAATTTTGACATTTTTCCATAAAAAACCCTATTTATTAAGAGAGATCTTGGTGATACCACCAAATATCACAATTATTTTTTATTAATATTTTAAAATTTTAAAAATTCAAACGACCAATTCAAACCATTGATCTTGTTCAATTTAACGAGCGGTACATTTTCATATAAGTTTTGTAAAGATTGGAGTTTATTTAATACTCGATTAAGATATCAAAATATTGACGTATTAGAATTAATCTGCAAAATTAACAAGATTCGTTCATTTTTCTATCTCTCGATCAAGTGCTAAATGAACTCCAAAGTAAAAAAAAATTATATGAAAACACATCATTCGATAAATAAGATCAACAGTTTGGATTCGATGTTTGAATTTTTTTAAATTTAATAATTAATATAAAAAATGTTATGACATTTGGTGGTACCACAAAATGACGACACTAGAACCCACTCATTTATTGAAATGAAATTAAATAACATACAATAAATTAATTTGACTAGGAAAGATACTCACCCAATAGTTGGACAAATAATATATCGAGTGTTGATATCGAACAACTAATTACTTTAGCATAATTATCACGTACAGGCAACACTATTAATTACATTTTTTATGAAAAGTCAACGTTAATAATCTTTCATATAAGATCAATATCTTCAACACACATCATATTTGATTAAAAAAATCAATGGTCCAGATTGATATTATGGTTTGCTTACATTTTTTTATTGAAATTCTTTAAGCCTTTTATGAATGTTTCTGTAAGAAATAATGATGATAGGAATGACATGCATGCCCATCACAAAGATACCACAGCATTATCATTATAAAAAATTAAATGGACATTATTATTTTAGTGTGCTTGCAAATTACTCCTAGATTTTTCTCATTTTAATTCATATAATCAATTGGTATATGATTATGCATAATAAATTAGTATACCGAAATGTTATTTGAGAATTGCCGATGACAAAAGATACCGTGTGTTGACAACTTCGGCTTGCTGTGAACCATCATTCCTTTTTAAAATGGATCTTATCTGTAAAAAAGGATAATTTCTACTGTTTATATAAGCACCGATTATGGTGTAAGCAATTAGATAAAGAAATCAGCATAAAAAAAAAAATAGATAAAGAAATGTAAACATTTAGTTTATCACATATGTTTGGGACCATTGATTGATTAAATCTAATTTGATTAATGGTTAGATGTGAATCATTCTACAAGTTTACTGATTTTTCGTTTTAAATAAAAATAAAATTATGTTTGGGACCATTAATATGTTTTTCTTTATTTAAAACCAAAGATATATTTTGTTTAATATTTTTTTTATTGCTGCATATCATTTGTCAATTTATTATTTTTAACATGGTTATCATTGTTGAAGAAAACAATAATAATGATGATGATGACGACGATGACGAAGACGAAGACAATAACAATAATATTGTTTTCAATAGAAATTTGCCCACATCTATTGTGTGCGCGATTACCAGTAATAAATTAATAACGGAGAAATAAAAATTAATATTAAACATAAATCATTTTGACCGCTGATTTTTTTTTTTTTCTTTTGTTGGAAAAAAGGATAGCACAATATTTGCCACTCTCACTAAGAAACGGCTCTATCGAAAGACCCTAAGCATTGCCACTCGCACTGGTATCAGGATCTTAGGTACCAGTGCCTCCTCACCAAAAGACACTTAGGCTCTAGTCAGAATGGCATTTTTTTTTTAAACATGGGATTTCAATTCATTTCATTTCATTAGACAATTCTTGATCAAAATGGATGAATTTTATGTCATTTGGTTGGAATCTCTATGTTATTAGACCTAACGAAATCTCATGAAATCAATTCCAATGAAATGAAATCAATTGAAATTCTGCGTAAAATTCATTTTGATCAGGGCCTAAAGTTTTATGCTTTCGAAAGTATCACATAATTTAGGAATATTTTGAAGACTAACAGAAAAGGGAAAAAAATTATTTTTTAGAGAAGTTAATAGAAAAAAAAACATTATTGTGAATTATGAAGCACATCTACCTAATACTAACCACCTATGCGAATATCTATCACAAGGGAAGAAATGCCATGCTTAAATTATGGTGCTCTGAATCAGTCATGTAAGTGGTTCTGCTTTCTATGACCATAAATCCATATAAATACCAGATTCCTCAGATGATTGTTCGACATTATGTTTCTATTTTCCCTTTTAAATAATTTTGACAGGGATGACTAATTGTACAAAAAGCAAGACTTAAATGTTGTGAGCTCATCCAAGTGGTTTTCTATTGGTTTCAATTGAGAGACTAGTTTAATTTTTAAGTCTAGTACTTGGTCGTCTCCTAAGACTTCCGTTCGATCAATCGTTGGAGAATTTACACTTTCGCGTTAGAGTACATTTAGTTCGAAGTGGGATTTTTCTTTTTTTTTGAGGGCTAGCAATTTTCATTAAAAAACGAAAGTTTACAAAAGGAACAAAATAAAGTTCAGAACTCTTACATGTAATAATACTGGTACGAACGAAAAAAAAATAAAAACAAGGTAAACTCTTAACAAGTTTACAACCTAGCCATAAACTACCAACAAGTTTACATCCTAGACGGTACCAACAAGTGGGAATTTTTTTTATGAACATAAAAATTACTCAAAATTGTTTCGCTAAATTGTTCGTAATTAGTTTCAAATTTACGGTCGATATTTTTCTGAGCAGTGATGTTAAAATAAGACCATAAGTGTTGAAATTTTGAAAAGTATAATGGAACCAATAATGAAAAACGCTCAGTAGACCACGCTATAATCGGAAGATATTGACACGTAAAGTTATATAATAAATATAGTATAGAGAAGAAACAAAATGCTACTTGTTGATAGACTAATAAGACGTAGGCTTCCTCAGATGGGCAAGCAAGAAATTATATCGATCAAGTCATAGATGATTGATATATAATAAGCTCTGCTTTCATAACTTATCCGATTGTCTCTTGGTCTTTTAAAAGAATTCAACCTTCATTTGACGAGCTAGGCAGATTAAGTGAAGAATGCAAAATTAACTTCGCTTTTTCATATTATTCAATTTTTCAAAGAAATGGAATAAAAAACCATAACGTAGTTTTCACGAAGCTTGTCGAATCGGTCACCAAGTCAAAACCGTTCGGACTATTATTCCGGTTTGCTAATTGAAACAAAACAGCTCATACTAAAAAAGTGTTGTTACATTCAGCTAATATCATACTGCATACATTAAATTTCATCACGACATTACATAGGCCGATAGGCGGATCTAAGTAAAATAAATGGGAGTATGTTCTTTCCAATCAATCACTTTATATAATATTCTTAATATTATACATCATCTTTCTTTTTAAATTGTAAAGTCGAACGTTCATAAAAGTAACTACTAAAACATTTTTTTGTAATTATCATATTGATTTGGTATTTTAAGCTCTTTTATTTAAAATCCCATTAAAAAAATTCTGGCTCTTGCCATGATAATTAAGAGACTAATATTGACTCTTGCTATGAATAATTAAGAGACTAATATTATCCCAGTGATGCAATATTCATGATAATGAGATAAGATAGAATCATAGATAGAACCAAAATATTGACCAAGTCCAAGGTCCAAAAAAGATTTCTCCATAATTGAGCCCTAAAAGCATCAGTCCATCTTGGATAGTTGTTACATCTCCTTGTACAACAGTAAGATTTCTAGCCGTGCGGCCTAGGCCTTGAACAGATGAAGGCACAATCTTATAATACGACCAAAACAAAATTATTATAATAAGATAGTAGATTATTTCAACCCATACAGAGATAAATTCATACCCTCAGAATAAAGATAGATTGTCCTACAAAAATGAAAGCATAAAAATTTGGAATCCTTAACATCATTTCATTTTTGAACAGAGTATAGGATGGCACTAAATCGCTAGTATATTAGTCATTTCGGAGTTCAGACCAAGTTTGACTGGATTTTGAACGGAACGAAATTGATTCTTGCATAATGAATTCTTTTTCCGCTTTTCAGTTATTGATACAAAAAAAGATCAGAATTTGAGCAGAATGGAACTGATTAACAAGGCTTTAAATTCAATAAGAAAAGCATTCAATAGTTCTGGAACTAGAGGTATTCCAAAAGCTGACCCTTCTGACAGTCCAGACCAGCCCCGACCATTACAAGGGTTTAAGAAGGGCAAAGGGTTCGAAAAGACAAGTTTAGGAAGGATCAAGTTCAAATTTTATGACTTCAAAGGTCAAGGACTTACAAGGACTGAGTTTAAGACGGACCAATTTCAAATTTATACTTATATTTGAATTTGATATTTTTTATAATGTAATTATAATTATAATATCTAATCATATTTTATTTATTTTTAGATCGTCGAAATGACATGATAATACTAAATTAACATTAAAAAAAAAGAAGAAGTCTATTCAGACTCTTCTTAAGCATAACTCAAGCCTCGACTCTTAAAGTCCAGCCGCCCAAAACTTGAAGGACCTAAAAGAGCCAGACTTAAGAAGGACCGGATCTAGTTTTTAAAATTTAAGCCCTTCAAACCCGGCCCTTCTTAAGCCTATTCCGACCCAGCCATTGTGTAGGCTCTCATAGACCCGGCCTCTCCAAACCCGACAAACTCTTCTAGGCTTTTACTATCTGGAACTAGTACAAAGAAAATCCAGTCCATGCAGATTGTTCCCTGAACATATAGTTTAGAAGCTTGCTAATACAGAACTGAGCTGGTACGGTTTCAATTAACCAAGTATAATTTCTTATTTATCATTTTAAAGAATTGGGACCCTCGTGTTTCCATTACCAAATAACCATTAAAACCAATAAACTCAATGTCGCCATACCTTTTTGAAACCCAGTTCTGAAGAGAAGATTATATATGACTTGGGTTTAGGAACAACAGCCTACTCAACCGACCAAACTAGAAACTTTCTCCAGGTAGATTCAAAATCCTAATTCTAGAAGAATTCACTCAATTGTGGACATTGGGAGTGATAAATTACCCCATACCAGTCTAGAATTTCTCTTACAACCAAGGCATCAATGTATCCGGATCACATACCAGTATCAACAAGATCCAAATGCAAATCCATAAGTATAAATCAAAGGATTCAAATGTGGGTTGAAATCCAATAAAACTAACAGGATCCATCTGTAGGTCCATTTCCAATTCTCCTTAAGGACTTGTAGATTCAGATATTCATGTTGAATTTATAAAATAATAAAATGAAGTAATGGACACAAAAATCAAACATGAAGGTTAAAGTATTAATCATAGAAACACAAACAAAGGCAAAATTAATTTCAAAAAACATAATACAATTACACAAAACAGGTCCCTCATATCAAACAAAATAGCTAAGCATAAATAGAACCTCTTATAAGTTGTCTGCTGGAAGACTGATTGGCTGGTTTTGGAGTGGAATTGATTTGCACACCCCTTAATTTAGTCCGAGCAGCCCTTTATTTTGAAAATGACAAAAATAGCCTTTGAACCCCAGTTCGTTACCTCGCTTCGAACACTGCTTCGCTCCTGTTTCCTATTCTCTCTCATGAAATTGCCTTGTCACTTCATTGTTATATATCCACACTTTTCTCACCTTGGCACACCTGCCACCAATCACCGTGCCCCCTTTTCCTTTATTCTAAGCTATTTCAACAGAACCCGACTCATTTCTCAGGTGAAATTGCATCAAGTCAAAATTACTACATGATGTGGAAGGGTCCCACTTTCTGAGCCCGCAATTTTAACCCTCTTTGCAATTTCATTTCTCTGAGCCAACATTGCGAGCCCCTATTACATTTGATCTAGTTTATATTTGCTGACAGCTCTTACCCATGCTGCCATTCGTCTTGCACTGAACGCGAGAAACTTGAGAAAACTGAAAGAGTGATTTTTTAAATTGGCTATGATATTGTTTGCATTTTTTTTTGTTTTATTGGTTTTGTCTTTGAAACGTCTATTGTCGATGGTGTTTGGCTACTATGTTAAGTTTTTAAGTAATTACTCTCAAAATCCAGGGATAATTTGGTCATTTAAAACTTCCCGAGGGTGATTGGACTAAATTGAGGAGTGTCCAAATCAATTCCCGTTTGGGAGGGAAAGAAAAGGGCTAATATTTCAATTTTATTTAATTTTATTTTTGTTTCACTGGTATTTATGATCATACCCTTCCTGCAATCTGTCACAAGTATTTCAGCTTCCAATTTTCCTATATGATGCATAAAAATTTCAGAGACCAGAGTCCAATTACCATGTTATAAGTGAATATTTTCAAGACTATTATTACTGGGTTTATTTCAGATTTCTTATTCAAACCTTGTTGAGTCAGAAACATTTCTAATCAAGATATTATTGAATCAGAATGCAGACGATTTCATCCTGGTAATGCTCAGGTTATTGCATTTCCAGTTGAAAGTAATACTTAGAAGTTAGAACTGGATTATGACATCTTATTAGAACTTAAATAATGTGCAACAACATCGACAACACATATACAATTGTACAACATTATACCAGAGGGTGAAATGAAACAGATTATATTCTGATAAATAAATGAAAATAAGGCCCAATCTTCCCTTATGAGATATCTAGAGGCAATTTTACCTCAATTCCTAAAGAAGACAAGTCTTCCTTTAGCACCTCGGCATTTTTGAAATGCAACCCAACCATTCCTATATTTATTGCTGCCTCTATATTAGTTATCCTACATGAAGGATATCAAATGTTGAAACAAATGTTAGGCATAAACTGCAGTACAGCAATGTAAAATATAAAGTTTATTATACATAATTACTTCATCACTCTAAGGTCCATTTACAATCATTCACAAAGCAAAAGTCCATAAGTAAATTAAAAGTTAGATTTATTAGTAATTAAAGAAATAAAATATAACAACACAAGATAGACATAATAGAATGTAGCAGTATCAAGATAAGAAACCTGTCATCAACGAAAACACAGTTTGATGGCTCGACTCCAAGTTGATTCACCACCTCATTATATGAATCTGGAGATGGTTTTCTCTTACCTATACATTCACACAAGAGCACATTTAAATATATACAACTTTGTGATAACTGTCATATTCACTATAATAGAGAAAGAAGAATTACCAATTCTGCAAGAACAAAATGACCAAGATAAGTAATTTGATAGTTTTAATTTCTCTTCAATCAACATGTACCTAAAAGAATACATATTTCAATGGAGTAAACATAAAACTTCATTAAGGTTTATTATTTGAAAAGAAGGGATCTGAAAAGTAACTACTGACCAGACAGGATAGTTTGTAAAGGCATGAATTTCATAATTGTTTTCTTTCAACCCAAGTAGTACCTCTTCAATCCCATCGATGTAAGAATAAGCTCTTACCATGCATTCTTTTAGACCTATTATTTGCTAAACGATGTATATTAAACTGAAAATATACACTTAAAGATGTTTGTTAAATTGAAAAAAAAATACAAGTACAGTTTTAGGCTTTGAACATTACTAGATGATCCTTCACCATTTCCAATTTGCATGAGAATATGCGATGTTTCTTATTTATTTATTTAAGGTTTACCTTCCAAGTCAAAAGATCTTCCATCTTTGAAAAATTTTTTAGCCAACTCATTCTGAATATGGAAGGGATTACAAAAAGAGTTAGTAAGGGGATCATTTGGTGCGTAATTGCAAAGTTTATGTCAGTGTAGGAAAAATTGGATTAGATTTAAGAGTAATTGGGTCAGCATTACAGAGTAATTAGTGAAAAATTTATTCCAAGTAGAGCCAAGATGACCCAACTAGGTTTGTTAAAGCTTAATAGGAATAAATCTCGGTTACATTGAAGTTTTATGCAAATCAGGTCTGGTACTGTGCTGTTCTGGCATACTGGTATTTGCCAATTGGAGTAGACAACTGGCCAAACAAAACCCATCTTATATCTTTCTTTTTTTTTAATCTATACCTCATCAATAAGCCCTTCCTCAAATTCAACCCATGCAGTTGGATGTTTGGTTTCTAGCAGTTCCTTCATAGACATTCTGTCAAACCGTTCAGAGAAAAGGGGGAAAAAAATATAATAAAAGAGAGCTCCATTTGAAATTGTTTATATTTGTTCAAGTAGAAAGCTCAATACTTGGTAAATTGAAATTTCCAAGTGACAAAGAGAAGATTAAATTGAAGAAGGAAACAACGAACTGGAAGAAAGCGGGAATTTGATGGTAGAATGGGTCCCGCACGATCGTGTCCATTACATCAAAGAGGAGAACTGGAAGCCTCCTTTGCTGAGACTGGGAGAGATGGCTGGTGGGACTGGAGGTGGCCATTGCGATGCAAGGTCGCGAGGTGCGCTTGGAGAGAGGCGAGAAGAAGAAAGGCAGTGGTCGAATTAGAGAAACCATGGACTTGAAAATATCAGAATCAGGAGTTAGGTTCGATAGATCAGTGATTTTGCAGTAGAGCACAAGAATAATTCTATTCTAGTTTCTCGCAATTTGTAAATAAACGGAGAAATCCAGTTGATCTTATATTGATCGGTTTTAGATTTAGCGGATTATATTACTGTGGTTAAAAAAATCAAACCTGTCTTATTGATGATATATTAATTTTAATATGCGTTACTGTATAATTTTTTGAAAATTTTAAATTTTATACTTAGGGAACTTCATTGTGCAACAATATTATATTTCATTTTATACTTTGGGGAGAGGGAGTATAATAATTGCCGTGTGGCAGCAACTATTGTTGTTTTGTTGATATCTCGTTTATTTTGGTCTTGGTCATTTAGATAGCATCTTGGCACTGGTACCAATTTGTGTACCAGTGCGATTGTTCGTATAGGAGCTGTAATTTTATAATACGTTTTGCTTCTATTAACTGGAAGTGGTGGGACTAGAGCCCACTTGTTTTAAAAAAAAAAAATTAAAATACAAACTTTATGTGAATCTTCATCAAATTATCAACACATAAATAAATCTTCTTTAACTATGATACATTAATTTTAATATATTTATTTTTTATGAGTACAAAATAAACTTTAAAAGTAAAAAAAATTATATAGTAATGCATCACTAGTTAATATTAATATTGAACAATATCAAACAATTTGAATTTAACATTTAAATTTTAATTTTTTTGAAAAATAAATTTACTTGTTTCGTGAAATCCAAAAATTGATATATCAAACATTCCTGATAAAAAAAATTAGTGCAGTGCTTTAGTTATTAAACTACATAGTGCATAATTTATCTATTTAATAAATTTATCATAATTCTTCTAAGTTATCTCCTTCTGGTCTAATGTACAGAAGGTAATACCTATGGTTAAATTAGGTTATAATAAAATTATTAGTAATGGCTGTAAAATCTCTTTTTGGCATGATAGATGACATGATAATACTACCATGTCTTCTATGCTTCCTGTCCTTTTTGACAAAGTTAAAGCAAACAAGGATCATTTTTCCATTGCACAAATCTGGAACAATGAGAACTCTAACTTTAGACTTATGAGAGGTGCATCTATAGAACTTAGAGAAGAAAAACACTTAGCTTTCTGTATTTTAGTTGACTTAAACCTCTCAGAAGAGGAAGATAGTGTCAGTTGGGATTTAGAGAAGTCTGGACAATACAGTGTTAAATCTATGTACACTTTAATTAATAATGGTGAGATTATCACCAACTTAAATGATTTAGTGTGGAAACTAAATATCCCTATGAAAGTTAAGTTATTTTTTTAGTTAGCTCTAAGGAATAAGATTCAAATTAGAGATAATCTTATTTGCAAAGGTTGGTCTGGATACCCTTCTTGTTCATTATGTCAACAGAATGAAACTGCAGATCATTTATTCCTTTTATGTCCTTTTTCTTTATCTTTTTGGAATAAAGTAGTTAATGTTAGTCCTAATGAAGATAAATTAGATTTAACTTCTTTAAATAATTTTTGGCATTCCTGTACTAGATTAGGTAAAGATCAGGAGATTTTTTTCAAATCTCTTTGTGTTGCAGGGATTTGGACCATATGAAAAGAAAGAAACAAGATTTACTTTTGATAATCCGGTAGGACAAAGTTTTCTTTCTTTGACATATGCAGCTATACATTTACTTCATCTTTGGATAGGAAATTCCAGAGGCTTAGAACGCCATTTCAGTAGGGAGAACACAGCAGGAACTAGCAGCATTGTCAATTCTGGTGTTGCAGGAGGGCATGATGGTACTTCTATTTTGGGTACACAAGGAGGAGTTCACGGAGGATTGTATTCTCAGAACCTGGGAGGTGACAGGATGGAGACTTAATGGCACTTGGATGTTTTAGTTTTTACTTCGTTTTCTTTATGTTTTGGGTGGTGGTTTAGTTGTGGTGGTTTCTGTAGGTGGGCTGTGCGGGCTTGGTTGTAAACTTTTTTCTTTTCTTTTATGATCACATCTAGTGATCTTTTGTTTGAACTGGATTTTTTGCATCAGTAAAGCATGCAGGTCTTTCTCTTTTTGAGGGGACTTTTCTTAAAAAAAAATTATAGAATGACGTTTACTGGTAAGGTACTAAAATAGGCTCACTGGAGACTGGAGAATTAATAATTTAGGGAAATTTTTTCTTAATAATCCTAAAAATAATTTGAAATTTCACTACAGTCCTAACCTAATAAATATTTACAGAAGTGTCCTAAATCGGCCTCTGTTTACCACCTGGACGCACCACGCAGGACGCCACCTCAGCAAGATCCAAAAATATTGATTTTTTTCTTCCCTGACCGCCATTTGAGATGACTGCCATCATTTTCCGCGCACTGTTTTGTATTTTAAGCGTATCTTTCTTATACGATGTCTGATTTGGATGATTCAAATTGCGTTGAAAACTTAAAAAAGAGATCTACAACTTTATTTTTTGAGTATCTTTCAATTCAAAATTTATAATGATCAAAACTTTAAGTGGGTGTAAGTGTTGGAGAGAACGTACATGTCATGCTTACTTAAAGTTTTGATCATTATAAATTTCGAATTGAAAGATACTCAAAAAATGAAAGTTGTAGATCTCTTTTTTAAGTTGCAACACAATTTGAATCATCCAAATCAGACATCATATAAGAAAGATACACTTAAAATACAAAACAATGTGCAGAAAATGCTAGCAGTCATCTCAAATGGCGATCAGGGAAAAAAATCTATATTTTTGGACCTTGCTGAGTTGGCGTCCCGCGTAGCGCGCCCAGGTGCCAAAAACAGGCCGCCAACTGAAGTGGCGGCCAAATTTTGGATACTTTTGTAAATATTTATTGGGTTAGGACTAGTGAAATTTCGAATTATTTTTCAGCTTATTAAGAAAATATTCCTAATTTAGGTGTACAGCGTACTGCGTGAGACAAACTGTGCGTGCTTTGCTAAATCTAATGTACTTCAATTATTATTGCTTTCCTCAAAATCATACATAAAATAGAGAGAAGGAAATACTAGATAGGAATTGGTATTGGATACTAAAATTTGTTTAATTGCGATTGGTGAATTATATTTTAGGTTTAATTTTTTGTATGCACTCCAACTCTTTTTTTATTTGTTTTTTTTCTATACTCATGTGTATTTCTTATTTGCCACTAAATTCTTTTATATTATTTCTTATTTGTCCTTCAACTTAACCATACATAATTAATTATAGTTATCTTATAAGAAAATTAAAATTAATTATGAATTAAATTAAAATGATAGAGATACCCCTAAATTATTTTTTTTCTCTCGTTTTTCCCTTCCTTACCTCGGAATATTTTCTCGCTAACTCATTTCTGATTACTCGAAAAATGATTAACGAGCTCTAATTGGCAACATGTACCAGAACAATACTTTACCTAAACACCCGAAAAGAAACAAAGTGTAATTGCGCCTACTTTACTATCTTAAACACCAAGCTGCCTTGGTGTAATGTTCGCATGAATCCCCATGTTAATTTGATGTTCGGTTGGCTGAACAAAATTGTGCTGGGTAAATTTAGTTAATAGTTTGCTTTGCCAATTCAGACCTAGGTCTCGTGCTGGTGCCTAAGACCAGGTAAAGATCCAGTCAATGTAATCTATATATATCATGTAAATGTTAAATTTCTAAAACAGTAAACATGTTATATATAATATTTTTAGGGGATGCTTTAACGGGAATTCCCGAGCAAGGAAAAACGGGGGAAAACGAAAAATAATTTAAAGGTATTTTTGTTTTAATTTAATTCATAATTAAATTTCAGTTTCCTTATAAGATAAGATAACTATAATTGATTATGTATGGTTAAGTGGAAGGACAAATAAGAAATCATGAAGAGTTTAGTGATAAATAAAAAATACATAAGAATATAGGAAAAAATAAATAAATAGGTAGGTGGACTGCCTACAAAATATTAAGTTTATATTTTGAAGACTTATGTCTGTTTAATACTAAAATTGTTTCTTTTGAACTCTTATGGATGGAATATAAACTCGCCTCTTTAAGACTACAAAATTAAAATTTTTGATCTAAACTTTTATACATCATTATTATCCATCCAAACAGAAACTCTCATATTTACCCTTTAAACTTGTAAAATTGTATATTTTCTTTGGAAAAACAAAACTATATTCCTTAACCATTTAAACATTATAAATCTCATCTTTATACTTTTACAATTGCAATATTACATAATTTATTTTCAGAAAATTGAAAATGTCTTCTTATTGATCTAAAAGGTTAAAAGTTTGGAGCTCTCGCATTTACAATCTAAAATCTCAAATTTCATATATTTTCCCTGCAAATATCATATTTTCGGAGCTATTATATTTTTTTGTCAAAACTAATTTTATATCCATAAATTATTTGAAACCTCTCTTTCCCCTTCCCTCCCTCTCTGTCCCTCATGTCTCATAAGTCATAACATGTTTTATAGAATAATAACTATAAAGTAGGGAATAATACGGTAAGGGTCCGAGTTTGGAATAAAAACTAACGAAATAGAGAATGGAGAGAGATTGCGCACGTTAAATGTTTATATATTGGCGGATTTTATAATACCATAACATAATTGCAATTTTGATATAATTTTCAGTTTCTAGAAGTTTGAATATAGGAACTTTAATGATTAATAAGGATAAAGATGACATTTTAATTTCTAATAGAGATATATAAGGTATGTTTGATTACACTGAGAATAGAGAAGAGGAAAGAGAAGTGTTTTTGCTACCCTCTGATGTCATCATTATTTGTTGGTATTTGGACCGTAATTGGCACTCAAATCATACTCAAAACATTGAATTACTTGACATTTTGCCTTGTTTTTCTAGGATTCTGCTATGCCGTCGTTTCTTCTCTCTTCTTTACAGGTTTTGATGACTTTTGGCGATATCTGGGCTAGTAGATGGATTTCCGGCACTTGCAGCACGCTAGACGACTCATTCCTAGCATTGGAGGCTTACTTCGGATCCCACTTCGGACCAAACTGGCTAGACGACTCATTCCTAGCATTGGAGGCTCCCTTCGGATCCCACTTCGGACCAAACTGCCCCCAGTTCGGACCGAATACTCTCCACTTCGGACCGAAGCGTCACCACAGTAACCAGCCTCGACTTTCTCTTCTGTTCGGACCAAACTCTCCCGAACTGGGCGCCGACTCAGCCATTTTGGAAGGTTTTCACATAAGGCAACACCATGATTCGATGGATTTCTTGCCCAGGCGCCCAAACCTCTACTGCAAGCATCTTTCTACGCTATATATAGCCCCTCTCTGCCACAGGAAAGGCTCTCTTGGAACCCTAGCCTCCATACACCTTTCCTAGCACATCTCTCACGCCTAAGTCATTCTTAACCTAATTCTTGGAGCGACGGCAGCAAGAAGAAGGTTACAACCGCGTTTTGCAACACCCCACTGCCTAGGAGTTAGAAGACAAAGCATAAAAGGAGCATTCGGTTTATTCTCCTTATGTTTTTGTCTTTTCTCATGGGCTTGTATCTTTATTTTATTGTCATGATACTTGTTGTTTGCTCTATTACTATGTTAGGATAATTTTATGTAGTCTTAGGAGTAAGTTAGTAGCTTAGGTCTGGATGTTGTGATGTGACTTGTTATGCTATTTTATATTTTATGACTTGTTGTTGAATTTAATTGTTATTGCTTGATTTGATCTGTTTGTTTTATTCCTATTAATTTCTAGTTGTACGGCCGCATCTAGTTAAGTCTAAAGTAGGACAAACAATTAAAGAAAAAGTCAAGTACTTGGGATAAATTGTAAACTCGAGAGAGTAGGTTAGTTGACACCATAAGTGTAGCTTTTAGATAAGTTCAAAAGACATCTAAATATCCCCAAGAAACACAACAACGGTTGTAGATAGGTTAGATCCTTTACCAAAACTAAAGTCTAGTCTATCTATTTTAGGTTAGGCTGTGATTTAACCAAGTTCTTGTCCAAATATGCGAAAGCTGAGGGCCAGTATCTTAGGACTAAGCCAGCAAACCCTAGCATAAAGTATAGATAGTATATTCAACCATAATTGCACACCTTTGCTTACTGTTTGGATCGAATCAGGTCTACTTCGGACCGGACAGAGAGGCATTTGATTTGGAAACTTAGGTTTTTGCACGAAAGTGTCTTGTCTAGGTTTTTAGATTCCAAACCGAGGTGAAACCTGAGTCCTGAGATGTCTTTTATCTTGTTAGAAAACCCCAAAATCATCCCTTAAGTTTATTTAATTATTTTAGTTAAGCAACTCATCAAAAATACCCAAAAACATCTACTTTATTGCATTTAGTTTGGTTTAGAGTTTGGTTATTTGATTCACTTGGATTTAATTGTCTAGATTTTGAGAAAATGTAAGTCCGGTACTCATAATCCGTCCTTTGGGTTCGACCCTAAAGCTTTACCCCCTAACGACTAGTGAGGTTAAGTTCTAGGTATAAATTTATTTGATACCATAGGATTTAAATCCTTCATCACCCTCCGACATCTTTACTAGTCATTGATCGAAATTCGATATGTTTTATATTTTTTGATATTTATCTCTTTTTGTCGGATATCGTTTTTTCGGTCTCTATTCCAATTTGGAATTTCTGGTATTTGGAATTTTTCGATAGCATTAGGGTATGAAAAACATTAAGGACACTAGAGAGGGAAGAGGTGATAAAAAAGTTATTTCTAATACTACCTCTCCATTGGAAGATATAGGGTGTGTTTGTTAGAGAGATGTCACGTGGGTGGAATAGGCAATTCGAACAAGTAAAGTGGGTTTCTCTCTCCATCCTTATTCGTCCGCTAGTTCTCCCAACAGATGGAATTAGAATAAGATGCTGAGTAGACAATTCATCCCTTGTTCGATTTGCTTATTCAGCGTTTGGAACATGCACGAATTAGCTATTCCGTGAATTGCTTATTCAAAACGTTGCCAAACACACCCAGGCTCTGTTTGGATGTGGTGGAATAAGGGTGAAATAGCTTCTTCCCGGCATAAATCCTTCTTCCTAACAAAAATTCATCCAAATAACATTTCTTATTCCTAGAATAACAACTCTTCTCACTCTTCCTATATAACACTCTTCCCGATAACACTCTTTCTAATAACACTCATTTTTTACTTTTCACTCCAATAACACACTTCCCAATAACCTTATTCCCAACTTACCATCCAAACAACATTTCTTATTCCCGAAATAGCTTCTTTCTACTTTTTCTCAAATAATATTTGTTCGTCCGAAATAGTTCTTCCTTCCTTATTCCTAACTCATCCAAACGGAACCCTATTATATAGGGCTATTCTTATATTTATCTCTTGTTTGGTTGTGCATATTCTCTCTTAATTTTTCTTCTGTTATTCTATATTTTTAGTGCAACCAAACGCATCGGTAAATTTGATATTTTTGAACTGTAAACTTAATAACTTTTATACTTTTGAAAAGACAAAAAATATTTACGTGTATATATAGAGATTTGGTATATAATTTTGAAAATTTAATAGGTACTTGCGAAATTCAACATAAAGTCCAAAGTTCCGGCGAAATACATAAATGTGTCATCTACTGATGCCGTGGCGAGTAGGCGACGGATGGCACCATCCAACGGGGCCAATGAGCAAATGACTAGATAGGAAAAAGACAGTCGAACTTTTCTTTTTTTTTTTTTTTTTTTTTTTTTTGAAAATGAAAGACAGTCGAACTAGTTGCCTATAGACGCGATTTGATCCTTTGTGTTTGCCATAGAATGCCAGATGGTATGGCGAGTCATCATTGTACCTTACTAACTTTTGATCTTTGAAAGCTTCTGAATTCTTTCCGAGTTTCAGCTAATTTGCATGAAAATGTCATGTACACACCTAACAAGGTAATTATTTTCTTTAATTTTCTTTTATGGTTATGATTTTCTTCACAGTGTTTTTTTTTCCCCTTTTTTGGGGAGTGCAGCAGGCATATAATTTGATTTCAGGTGAGTTCTAATTGCACGAATTGAACTTAATTTCTGTCCCTATCCCTACTACTTATGAAAGCACGTATCCGAAAGCTAAAACAATTAGACGAAGGATGTAAATAATTATTTACTCTATGCATTCTAAACCATTGATCGTTGAAAATCAATAGTTGGATGTTAGCAATGGATAAAAGTTTACAAGCTCTTTGCTTTTAATAGAAAGAAAGTTGCCCTGATTAATGGTGTGTTGTGTTTGAAAAGAGAACACAACACATATATGAAAAACTTTCTTAAGATAATAACTTTTTTTTTTCATTTTAAAAAAATAGATCACATATGTAAATTTTCTCATCTATTACTTTTTTAAATAATTTCATTTACTAATTAAGAAATAAATATTTCTATTAAATTATTTTTATTGAAATGTCAATTTTTATTTTTATTGAAGTATAAATATTTTTTAAAATTTTTATTTACCCACCCATTGGGCGTATATGTTTGCTAGTATCTAAATTAAAAAACTAACTAAAACTGTTCATTAGTTATCGTATTTGAAATTTAGTTATGCGGTCCTTTTAATTTTATAATAGCGAAGGAAGTTTTAAAGTAGGTAAAAATGGACTATTGCCTTTGGCTCCTACAACCTTTGACTTTCTTCAATAGCGATTAAGCTATTACACTTGATTCTATCAAGATTCTATTTGCAATGACATTATTAATTGTTATATGGCAATAGCAATGAACTATAGCTGTAGCGAGTTAAACATATATGAGTGTGACACTGATGTGACATATATATATTAAGTTTCATCAGGAGAGGACACTACTACAAAAACGATTTTTGGAAACACTCTATTAGAAACGGTTTTTAAAAAATTCGTTTCTAAAAATAGCCAGTGGCATTTTGGAAATTGTCAGAGGTTATTTTTAGAAACGGTTTTATAAAAAACCGTTTCTAAACTTTTTACAAAAAAAAAAGAAGAAAATGCGGTTCATTTTTAGAAACGGTTTGGATAAAAAATCGTTTCTAATAATCACATTTTTAGAAACGGTTTTTAGTAAAAAACCGTTTCTAAAAATGAACCGCGTTTTCTTTTTTTTTGCAACTTATTAGAAACGGTTTTTTATAAAAAACAGTTTCTAAAAATCAATTTGGTTTTTTGAAAAAAATAAATTATTTATATTTTATAGTATTTTAAATAAAAATATCAGAAAGGAAAAAAATTAAGTATTTTGATTAATTAAATTAAATTCTACATTGTTCATATATTTCAATTATATGTAAATTAATTCAATTTTGACTATTACCTAAAAATATGATTGTGTGGCGTTTAAGGATAGGAAACAAAGAGTAAGGAGATGAGTTGTATGCAATGTTAATTAAATTTTTATTGCACTACTTTATTCAAAAAATATTTCAGATATATATGTTTTTAATTCAAAAAATATTATATTGTGACTAGTTCGTCCATTTTCCTAGTTCATATATTATATCAGATTTATATCATATGTATATTGGAAAATATATCAAAGAAAATAACTAGAAAAATCACACAATACATACTTTTGAATTCTAGAACTTCAAAAAGAATTAACTTTTAATAGGAATATCCATTTGGGATGTATGACCATAATTCAGAAAGCTCGCGATGAGATCTATAGGGTTTACCAAGGTTTACTTTATAATAACAATTTTCATGACAAAAAAATATCATTGTAACCACTGAAATTGACTTTTTTTTTGGATATTTCATAGAATTATTTTCTTTTTTACGATCTAATAGAATTTTATAAAAAAGAACCAAAAAAACAGCAAGGAAAAACCATAAAAAAATAAAAAATTAATTTTTAGAAACGGTTTTTTATAAAAAAACTGTTTCTAAAAATCAATTTTGATTTTTTTAAATAAAAAATGAATCAAAAAGAATAATATATATATATATATATAAATATATTATTTTGTATCTTATATATATTAAAAACAATAAAATCATCTTATATATAATGATTAATTTTGTAAAAAATAATAAATTTTTTTTTCTTTTTAAGATATTTAATAGATTGTTTAGAATTATATGACATATATAAAAATTATTTTAATATATATATTTATATATATTAAAAATAATAAACTTTTATGATATATTTTCTTGATATTTAATAGAATTATTTTCGTTTTTTATGATTTTTAATAGAATTCTAGAAAAAAAAACCAAAAAAAAGCAAGAAAAAAAGTAAAAAAAATCAAAGTTGATTTTTAGAAACGGTTTTTTACTAAAAAACCATTTCTAAAAATCAATTTTGATTTTTTTAAATAAAAATTAAATCAAAAAGAATAATATATATATATATATATATATATTATATTATATTATATCTTATATATATTAAAAGCAATAAAATCATCTTATATATTATGATTAATTCTGCAAAAAATAACTTAAGTTTTTTTTTCTTTTTAAGATATTTAATAGATTGTTTAGAATTATATGATATATATAAAAATTATTTTAATATATATATTTATATTTATTAAAAATAATAAATTTTTATGATATATTTTCTTGATATTTAATAGAATTATTTTCGTTTTTTATGATTTTTAATAGAATTCTAGAAAAAAAAACCGAAAAAACAGCAAGAAAAAAAGCAAAAAAAATCAAAATTTATTTTTAGAAACGGTTTTTTACTAAAAAACCATTTCTAAAAATCAATTTTGATTTTTTAAATAAAAATTGAATCAAAAAGAATAATATATATATATATATATATATATATATATATATTATATGTTATATATATTAAAAACAATAAAATCATCTTATATATTATGATTAATTCTGCAAAAAATAAATTAAGTTTTTTTTTCTTTTTAAGATATTTAATAGATTGTTTAGAATTATATGACATATATAAATATTATTTTAAAATATATATTTATATATATTAAAAATAATAAAATTTTATGATATATTTTCTTGATATTTAATAGAATTATTTTCATTTTTTATGATTTTTAATAGAATTCTAGAAAAAAAAAACGAAAAAACAGCAAGAAAAAAAGCAAAAAACATCAAAATTTATTTTTAGAAACGGTTTTTTAGTAAAAAACTGTTTCTAAAAATGAATTCTGATTTTTTTAAATATGAAAAAAATGAAAAAAAATAAATTATTAATACTTTTTAGTGTTATATATATAAATCAGAAGGAAAAAATAGAATAAAAAAATATGTATTTTTTATTATTAAAAAAAGCCAAAAAACAGAAAGGAAAAAGAAAACAAAAGAAAAAACGTAGTGTATTTTTAGAAACGGTTTTTTAAGTAAATAACCGTTTCTAAAAATCAAACCAGATTCTTTTTTTAGAAATGGTTTTTTACTAAAAACCGTTTCTAAAAATAAATTTCCAATTTTTTTAATATAAAAAAATTTAAAAAATAAATCATTAAGATTTTTTAGTATTTTATATATAAATAAGAAGGAAAAAATTGAATAAAAAATATGTATTTTGTATTATTAAAAAAAAGCCAAAAAACAGAAAGGAAAAAGAAAACAAAAGAAAAAACCTAGTGTATTTTTAGAAACGGTTTTTTTGTAAAAAACCGTTTCTAAAAATCAAACCAGATTTTTTTTTAGAAACGGTTTTTTACTAAAAACCGTTCTAAAAATGAATTTCCGATTTTTTTAATATAAAAAAATGAAAAAAATAAATTATTAAGATTTTTTAGTATTATATATATAAATCAGAAGGAAAAAATAAAAAATATGTATTTTGTATTATTAAAAAAAAGCTAAAAAACAGAAAGGAAAAAGAAAACAAAAGAAAAAACCTAGTGTATTTTTAGAAACGGTTTTTTAGTAAAAAACAGTTTCTAAAAATCAAACCAGATTTTTAAAATAGTTCAGCGCCCTGTCTCCTCTCTCTCTCGTTCTTCTCTCTAGCTCAAGAGAATTGGGATTTCGAAAAAAAAAACCAAGTCCCTAACCCTCCTCTATGCCTCCTGTCTCTCTCACTGCGCCACCACCGCGTTATTTCTCTCTCTGATCTGCCCTTGTCTCTCGTCGCCTTCTCTCACTGCCTCAACTCAACAAGTTAACTTCTTTATCTCTCTATTTGGTTTAAAATTTGTTATTTGGATTCGAAATTGTGAGTTTGAATTGTTGATTTTGATTAAATGAAATTTTGGATATGTTATTGAATTGTTAGTAAATTATATGTGAATTAGGTGTGTTTGACTGTTAATTGCATGAGCTAAAATGGTAAAATGGTAATGTCGAATTAGTTAAAAATGGTAAAATGTTTGAATGTTTGAATTAGGTGTGTCTGAATTAGTTTGAAACCAAATATTTTTATTTTTACTAATTAAATTTGTTTAATTGAATCAGGTTTTGCATCCGGTAGGTCAACCTTATAGCGATAAAGAGCTTAACACTACTTTAGATGAGTTTTATGCATATTTACATAGACATGTATAAGTTTTATTTTTTTTTATTGTATGTGAATTAGTATATTTGCTACAATATATTTATTTTTTGCTAATAAAATTGTTTTGTTTTGATATATGAATTGTTTGTTTTGGTATATAAATTATGTTTGCTGTGATATACCAATTGGTACAAATGTTTCTGGCTAGCAAAAATGGGGCTAGCCCGAAATAATTTTTTTTATTGCGATTAAAAAACCGTTTCTAAAAATATATTTTAAGAAACAGTTTTTTCTTAAAAACCGTTTCTAATAATGAATAAAACAATAAATAAAATATCTGAAATTTTGGCTATTTTTAGAAACGGTTTTTAATAAAAAAATCGTTTCTACAAATGTATTTTTAGAAATGGTTTTTCTTAAAAACCGTTTCTAATAATGAATAAAACAATAAATAAAATATCTGAAATTTTGGCTATTTTAGAAACGGTTTTTCCTTGAAAAATCGTTTCTAAAGATGTCCCACTTTTCTGACAGAATCTGGCTCATTTTTGGAAACGCTATTTTTAGAAACAGTTTTTTATAACTCTTTAGCACCACCTATTTTTAGCACCGCTGCCAAACCGGTGCTAAAAATCTTTTAAAAACCGTTTCTAAAAATAAAAAATGGCGTAGTGGGAGCCTCGTTGACAAAGGGAAGGCAGTACTTGTCAATCCACGGTGTAATTTTTTTTCTTAAAATGTACTTTAATCTACTACTTTTAAAATTATATGTAAATAAAAGTATGCATACAGCATACTATCCAAAATTATAACATTAAGCTCACTCGTTGATAATTAAAAGTATACACCAGCTGGCTGCCTTTATATGGTGTTTTTGGAAACAAAGAAAAATGAAGGTTTTATCATTTTTATTCAATTTACTTAGGAAATCTACATTTGTGTGTTTCCTGGACAGGTCCCGGAGACCCGGAACTTCCTCTGACACGTAAGGTAATTTCAGGGCCTTAGCTGGCAGGGATAATCAAGCTGCTGACAAAGTGACAATATTAGAAATGTAAATATAGAAGACTTTGATGAAAGGGGTGCCGAATTTATTGTCGCTATGGAGGTGTTTAGGCTGCTGCTTGTTTTAGTGCTCTTGGACTGTGTTTTAATTTGTTGAAATTGTGTTTGTTGTGATTATGGTGTTGTATTCTCCTAAAGCTTGAATTTCTGTTTGGCCTTGTTACTTTTGGTTGATTGTAGTTAAGTAGTGTTAGATATTAATTAAAAGTCTTATCTTAATTAAAAGTCGTGGCCGCTTATAAAAAGCGGCCACAAATAGTTTTTTTTTTATAATTTTTTTAATTTTTTTATAGCTTGTTTAAAATAAATTAAAAATAATCGTATCAATTAAAAATAGTCATTATATTCCAATCATTAATAGTAGTAAGATTTTTTTGGGCAGAAAATTTATGTCAAGTTTATGTAGCGATTTTTTATGGAAGAAATTACTAGTTTTTGTCTATAAATTTTAACAAGTTTTTTACGACATATTTTTTATATTTTACATTAAAATTTTTATATTTTACATAGTGCAGCAAAGCTGCAACTGCCATACCTAGTATGCTTATATCAGTTGGATATGCTTATATCAGTTGGATTATTTCCGTTTACTTCTGTTAGAAGAAGCGGCTTTAATATATATATAGTCCGATATCTCTGTTTGAGATACTTTTTATTAAAAAAAATATGATAATAACGTATCACTGTAAATTTTTGTCCATTCTCTGATATATTTTTTAGCTCCACAGCTTTGTTACCCTTGACCACAATAAACTTATGTGCGTTCCAATCATCGAATTTCTTTCAAATGATTTATTAAATAGCTCAAGAGATTGCATAGAGGAAAAAGAACTAGCTATGAACTGCATATAATATTTTAGCAGCCAAAAATATATCAAAGAGTCCTATAAAAATATATTAATAGATTTTTAAATGTTATACAAAGTTTAGAAATAATATTGAATCAATTTTCTGTTTACCCATGGAGTCATATTATTAGATGTTATTACTGTTGATCTACACAGAGTCATACAGACATTTAACTTACCCACCACATGATGTGGGGTCATCATCAATGATATCCTAATTTCAAGTGACTCGCAAATTTCTTTTTCTGAAGTGAGCTTTAAACATTAGTACAGATTGTTTCTTTGATAGTCAATTTGTTATTCATATCTAAAGAAGTCACTAGATTTGGAAGTACTGTTGTGGATTTGCTATTAATTTTTTGTGGGCTCAATCGTTCTATATCTTTCTTGGCACAATTTTAGCCAAAAGTATAGGTTTAGGTTTAGGCCATGGAACACCAACAATTCATTCAAGAAATTTGTTGCTTTATAGTCCATTTTCTTAACTTAGTATATCAACATGGACAAACAATATTTCATTTTAGTAATCAACGCCTACGAACTTGATTTTATGAATGACTTAAAAGTTTAGAATATAAGTTTAATATACAATAACATATTCATTATTCACAAATGTTATTTTAACATATTCATTTTTGCTTATGTTAGTTTATTTATCTTATGCTTTACTTTGTTTTCTAGTTTAATTGTAGTAGGTAGTGTTATTTTTCGCTTTAGGAAACTGTTATTTGTTTATGCTTAGAGCACCGGGTTGGTCTTTGAATTTTACTTTGAAATTATGTAAACTCTTTTTTGTTTTAATACATGTTTGCCAACTGGCCACAAGAAAAAAAAAAAAAAAACTATAAGGGGCAAATTAACCACTAATTAATTAGATATCTAGTGGATTTTCTGTTACCAACTCATAGGGGCGAAGCTAATTAAGGGGGAGCAAATTTATAATTTTTATTTTATAGCAGACAAATTGTTATGTTTATACATAATTATATAAAATTGTTTTAATTAATAATTAGCGAAAAACTCAAATGTTATGGGGGCAAAGCCCCCCTTCGCCCACTGGATCTAACCACATGGTCACAACTCAATTCTCTAAAATATGCTAGTAAATATCTTAATAAGATATATATTAGAACTATTTTTGTAGATCATACTATCATCATTTACAAATTAGTTAAATCTGCAGACCAAATAAACTGGTACGAAGAGGAGTAAATGGCTACGAGGGTTAGTGAAAATCAATTTGAATTCGACAGAAAAGGTAACCGACCAGCTAGCTAGGTCAGTAATAATTGGATATTAAAAATATATTATTACAAATAGAGAATCAAATCTCTAAGCATTCACATCATCTGTATTTTTCTCTATCTGATTTTCAGCTCTCTTACCTATATTATTTGTTGAATTGTTCAAGTCTAATGGTTATCTCTGTTTATTTCAAAAATATATTATTGATGTATTTAAAGTATAATATAATCCTTTCCTTAGTGCTTATAAATGCATCTAGAGAAAGGTGTTAAACATTCATATAAAAGGGGTAAACAGGTCATATAAAAGGATGTAAATAATTCTTATATCAATTATCACTACGCGAGATTTCCTGTTCTGTAACGTTCAATAAAAAACCTTTGTAACGTTCATGGGCACGTTATTGTACCCTCCGTCACAAAATTAACAAACGTTAGGAATCTGTAACGCCTTTTAGGAAATAGATGTCACAGATCTGTGATGTCTTTTAGAAAATAAGCGTTACAGATCTGTGACGCTTAATTTCTAAAAGGCGTCACAGAATCCTACTTTTAATTTATTTTAATATCTTTTGACAGAATCTTTTGTAACGCCTTTTACCATTTAAACGTTACAGATCTATAACGTTCTATTTCTAAAAGGCGTCACAGAAGCCTCAGAATTATCTTTCTATTTCTAAACGTCACAAATTAGTCATAGAATTCTGTGACGTTCTTTATGTAAAAGGCGTCACAGATCTACGTTTCTTACATAAAGAACGTCACGGAAACTTTAACATACATATATTTTTTTTAACGGAAGAATTCTATAACGCTCAATATTATAAAACGTTACAAATTAGATGGGTTTTTTGCGCCAAACAAATCTGTAACGTATTTTACTAAAAACGTCATACATGGTTTGTTACAACAGTTCTTTTTTGTGGTAGTATATGGACCATTGATTTGTGTAATTTGATCAAATTAGTGGTCTAGATCAAGGTCAGACTTTTTAATAGAAAAAATAAAGTTACTACCAAATTAGCTATTTATTTAAAAGGAAAGACTAAATTATTGATTTTACAATATCTTTATTTATTGCCTAACGTGTAAAATTCTATATGAAACAAAAATAATATCAATATTTTATTTTCTTATTTGCCCACATATTGAGGGCATCTTTTGTTAGTTTTTAAAGAAGCACAATTTTATGAGGGCATCTTTTGCTAGTTTTTAAAGAAGCACAATTTTGTCTTGTTTATGACTTTATACAAAACAAGCACTGGGGTTAATTATGTTTCTTACAATTATACATGTGTTTTACCTTTTTGAAATGATTTTATATAATTGTGCTCAAAAGTTTCCGATTAAAATTTTCCCTCGAAAATACTTTATTATAAAAAAAACTTATTTTTTTTCAATTGATAATTATTTTTTCGAACAAGCCCATAAATATAAATTTTATTTACTTAAAAGTTGTATTTTGAGTAACCCGAGTATCCGACATGCGATATGGGATATGAATTAATATTATAAAAAGAGTACGTAAGGTAATTAATCACAACAGTTAATGACAATGACATCAATACTAAATAATGATTTTGGGTAACCCGTTGCATACTAGGCATGTTTGGAACTGCCCACAAACTAGCAATTCGCGAAATGCACTAGTTCACGCAAACCAAACAAATGACGAACAAGATAAACAACGAACTACTCCCTTTGTTCCTAATTCCACCTTTTTTGAGAACAGCTGACTAGGAACAAGGATTGGGGCTGATTCCTTGTTCCTTGTTTCTTGTTCGGTGCACGACTTCCAAACACACCCGAAGAATCTCTAATTCTGCGTAAATATGTGGCATAAATTGTGTATCCATAAGTTTTCTCTATTCGCACTTAGCAAGTTTAATTATCCGTATTTGGCTCCGTGTGTGAATAATAAAAACTATAATTTTCACTTATGTTCCAACCAAACATCACTAGCAAAAAAAAAAATAATAATAATAATAAATAATAAATATAATAAAAACCAAACATGGTGAAAGACAGTATATTAGTTTTCACATGTCCCTTTTGCACACTATGATTTGTTTGAACTTTGGAAAGATAATGAATTTTTGTCAATTTAGATTTGCAAAAATTTTCAACTTGAATTGGCGCCAGTCGAAACACTAAATAGCCCTGAAAATAATGTTGTTTCGCTAATGTGTCAAAATAATAAGTTAACTCTGTTCTTGCTATTTTGACTCTTTATTCAAACGAACTCTACAAATCAATCCTTTTATTGAGTACATAAGCTCCATAATTTAGTGTTTAACTGAATAAAAAGTAAGAGATATATATGAAGGGCAACAATACTCTTGCTATATATTTTTGGGCGTACGCGTGTCGACGGTGTCGCCATTCTATATACTAGAGGGTCTCATCGAGCTTCTCTCAATACATGAATTTTTATTGTATTAATTTTTAGTTTGTTATATATAAAATGGAGATAATTAAATTTAGTATGGTAAGGTCATATTGACAAAAAAAGAACGGCATAAGAATGAGGCATTGCTATCGGAGGAGGAGTAGAAGATAGAGGAGAAGAGAGATGGAGATATGATGAAAATGAAAATATGAAGGAATCACAAAAATCATAAACAAAACAATACGCTGTCAAATTATTGACTGTCGGTGAATCAAGTCAGTTTTATGAGCAATAATACCCGGCACAAAAATAGTTATAGAGTAGCACGTTACATAAATTCGAAAAAATATTATTTCGCAACGTTTGAAATTTCGGACTACATTTACTCGACACCCAAACTTTTTTATTTTTTTATTTTTTGATATGTTCACAACTTCACAATAAATTACAACCAGCATAAAATAAGCATGACTATATTGACCTTTTTTTTTGTCAGAATGAAATAATCAATGGCTATATCTAATAAAGCTTTAGCATTGGAAGAGTTATCGGGAGAATATTTACTTTAGAAGAATGGATTCTGGTGAACAAGGAATGAATTCCTCTAAATTTAAATAACGAATAAATTAGACTGATAAAAGAATTGCCAAAAAATTTTTAGGCTCAGTATCATATTCTTATCAGTTTCATATTTCAATCCTGTAAACTTGTTTGGGACAAAAAAAAGTTTAGCAGTTCTTGTTGTTGTACACTTTGATTATCGGTTGTTGTTAATTCATTTTATTATATTATTTTGGCAATTAAATTCGCCAAACTTGACTATCAAATTAAAAATGTAGGTCCTGATTGTACTTTATCGTTGATTGAATTGAATGTGAATCAGACTAAAAGTTTTGATGAGATCCAACTCATTTGAATCTGTTTACAACCCAAAGGGCTTCCTAATCAATAATATATGGTCCACTTAATTAAGTTGATTAAGAAAATTAATCCGACATAGTGCAACCATAGAAAATAACTCCTAAATGGAAACCTAATCACTTGAAAATTGCGCCATAATCACAGTTCCAATTTAGAACTAGACAACACAAAACGTAAGATAGTTGGAAAGGACTGGTATGCATAGACCTTGTCTATTCAAATTAAAATTTTCAACGAGCTACTTGTGTGACCACCGTCCACAAGAAATCCTTTTGACGTGAATCGCCTCGTAGGCTCACAGCCGGCCACATATTTCAGGTTCATTTTTATTGATTCGTTGTGGCATTTATCCAATGGCCATTTATATGAGTACACGCCACATCTTAATTAGACAATTAGTTGAGGAATGCTAAAATATATTACAATGCACTGAATCATATATAATATAATGCATCCGTTCTTGAATTATGTGGAATTGTTCTGAATTGCTTTCTGCTATATATATATTTTTATATTAAAATTTTATTGGTAACTAAAATTCGCATATTTGAAAATTTAAAAAAAAAAAAATTTAAAATTTAGTTTTTAATAAAATTTTAATATTAAAAAATCACGTATATGATTCTGATCTTTCGATTAGGGTAGAAAAATTTAAAAATAACTGCAACAACAATTCTAAATTTACACAACGTAATTAGTGTGGGGCGGGCTACCCAAAGGAAGGGGAAAAAAAAAGAAATATGGAACAATGATGAGTTGTGTTTGAGGTGCATCGCTATCACGTGCGAGGTGGAAAGCCCAACTTACATTTATGATTTTTGCCTTTCCGGGAGTAGTTGTTATTTATTGTTGACTAGGAGAAAAGGAAAGCTTGAGATTGTGATGCGATCCAATCAAATCTGTGTCATGCATCTCTCATATGCCCATTCAATTTTTCCATCATCAAATAATAATCAAATCTAAGGATATGACATCACCCTTGATCATAAAAAGTTGGAGTAAGAGGAGTAAAAGGGGTTAGACTAGTCAATGACATGCTTGTTTCACGTGTTGTCGCGTGCTTAATTAATTTGCTCTGTTGCTCCACAACTCGGTAAGGTAACTCGTTTACGTACTAAACATTATTTAATTAGTTCCTAACTACTACTACATAATATAGCTCGTTTATATTTAACAAGCCTCATCTTTTCTACTGGATTTCTTAGAAAAAATAATGTCGTTATCTCCGCTAGCAAACTTTCTTTTTATTTTTTGGTTTATAATTAAGTTATAGATTAGACCGATCAGTGGCGGATCTAGAAAAAATATTTAGGCGGGACTGAGTTTATAAGAACATTGGACCAACATAAGTTCATCATATATCCATCTCATACAATGGACCTTTGAGTGCTCCAATGGCAGAAAAAATTAGCTGGGGCTAAGGTGAGACTCCATGGACTCGACGGCGTTATATGGGGCTCTAGCCCAACCGCTCCAGTGGTAGATCCGCCCCTGTAATCGATGACCAGTTATTCATCTTATATTTGTTGCAAAACAGAAGTTTGAAATATATGCCATATATGATATTATGGACAATTAAGCCTGAGAATTTTTAAGTGGAAGCCACAAATCATATCAAACACTAATATCGACATATTGAACATATTAAAATTTTTGAGCTGTAACTATATGAAGGTCAATGATAGCTAATTGCCCTTCTTCTTTTATATATATATATATTACTATAAAATACAATATTTACATAATTTATTAGAATAAAAATAAAGGACACAGTTCTTCCATGTTTATTACTAGATCCACCCTTTTTAATGAGAAAATAATTGTTAGTAAAGTAACTGTGGCCTGCAGAATTAATTTAATATATATATGATTGTAATTTCTGTATGCAGGACCAGTTAATAAATGTAATTTGTGTTTGATAAATCTTGTTTTGAGTCACAATTAGTTAATTAATTATATGATTTTTTAATTACCAAATTATTTAAACACGGAAGTCATTACTTATGAAAAGTAAATTTAAGTTGTAAGTATATAAAATTTATGAAATGCATCCTACCAAAATAGAGAGATCATCCGGGCAATTCAATATTCAATATTACATTGGAAAGGAGAATTATTGCACAACAAGAGTCGGGAATAATAATAATAATATAGATTTATGTTTTATCATCACTAGACTTGGATGTCTTTAATTTTACTGATAAAATTAGTCGCATTAAATAAGTATTCGCCATAATGCTAAATAGCTTTATCTTCTTGTTTCTATCTTTTCACAGACGGGTCTTTATCAAGTACTGTACCTGTCTATAACACTCGTGAAAACACTAAGTACTTGTCCCCTCCTCTATCGACAGCAGAGATTAATTTAATCAAAACTGAAAGTGCACAAAATCTAGTGTGCTTGTCGATAATATTATTTTCTTCACCGGAGTTAGACAATCTGTGTGGCGCTTTATTGGGTAATTAGCTCCTATTCTATAGTATTATATATATATAGTGGACAAAGCAATTTGCTAATCGGCCCAAACATGTACTGACCAAGTAATCAAATCAAACTTTAGTGCATTTAACGTATGCACGCATATAAGATTATAAGTTACATACGTTGCAATATATTTAAACTTTTGGTTTTATAAATGGATATATGCAAAGTATAAATCTGCTAGTTATTGTCCGGTGGGTGGTTTATGGGTATTCAAGAAATATGTCATAGACTCATATATATATGTACAATTACATATAAACTATTACAGGCCTACTGATCATGATCATATAATTTAGTACTTATCAACTACATACAAATAGGGTTTTAGATATGTGGGTCATGGAGCCTGTGGCATTCAGCAGCCCCAAGTAGGCCTAGCTATTTGGATTTTACCTAACATGCATTAACTTTGAAAACAAGCTCATAACTAGAAAAATTATAACTATAGCTAGTGACACAAAAGTAGTGAGAACAAAGAAGTAATTTGCAATACATGCTATCTTATGATATATAGATGTGCGTATTGTTATAAGAAAAAAATTATTTCCTTGTCTTAGCATATGTTTACATGGAAAAAATTGAATCCTAATAAATATTATTATCACTAAAGTAATTAAGGGTGTGTTTGAATTGACGGAAGAAGGCTTCTTCCCAAGAATAAACTTTCGTTCGGAAAAAATTAAGTCATAATAAAAACTCAAAAAGAAGCCATAAGAGAGGTTTTTTTTCGAGGAATTCATCTAGCTAAAGGTTGGAAGAAGGGAGGAATAATAGAGTTGAGAAGAAGAAATAATTGTGTTATTGTTTTCTTCCATTTATATCCTTGATTCACCATCCGAATAATATATTTTCTTTCTAGAACAACACTTTTTTTTTCTTCCGAAAAAATTCTTCCTTGCTATTCTCAAAGAGGGAGTTTGGTTGTGAATTAAGGAGTTGTATAACTTAAGGATGTATAAGTGCTTATGTAGTGTTATGTAATGGGTGTTTGGTTATTGAACAAGGAAGCATAACTTATGCATGCATACATTCATGTGAAAAGACTAAAATGTCCTTATATCATAACAAATCATTATTATTATTTATGAATTATTAGTTTATAATAATAAGTAAATATTATTAATTACTATTTTTTAATTACTAATGATAATAATAAATCATTTTTATTATTATGAAATATTAATAATTACTATTAATTAAATAATATAAACATTATTAATTATTTAATAATAAAAATATTATCGATTAATTATTTTAATTATTATTAGTAAATTGTTATTATTAATAATTAGTATTACTTGTTAAATATTATTAATTATAATAATTAATTTTTATTATTAGTTATGGTTCTTTAATAATTATTTTCACTTATTAAATATTATTATCAACTACTTGTTAATTATTAAATAATATTATTTCTAAGTATTATTTAATACTTAGTATTTAATATTATTGCAATAAATTGAAGGGTATAGTTGGAAATAAATTGAATGAATAACTTAAACACCTCCCTAGGTGTAATAAATTCTGCATCCTTATGCACCATTATGCAAGAAATGTTTGGTGGCTTAAGGATGCATAACTTAAGTTATGAACCATTTTAAGTCACAACCAAACACCCCAAATAATGTAAACACATCCTAAATTTAGGAGGTAACAATTTGCAATGTATAGGTGAAGTGTACATGCTACCAATTATCATATATATTTCATAAAGTCTTATGGATAAGTCCTAGAAAGGATTTCGTACGTGTTACTTTTTATAGAAGCTAGCGTTAAGAGTAGAAGAAACTGAAGACAAAGTGAACGCACCGATAATTTGTGTATTAACTTACCAAATTTGCAAATTTCTGACTGGGCGCTGCTTATGACAGATGTCGCCAATTTATTGGGTCAATACAGTACATAGCTGGATCAGAACAAACAATAGAAGAAAGGCTAAAAATTAGGTGTACAAAATTTCCACTAGTGAAAGAACAGCATTAATTGCACTTTGCTTTGTTCCATAAGTTGCATACATGGACAAAATTGTCGTGCGTCCAATCTAAACGAAATCAACAAATATAAATTGCAAGAATGAATTCTGTAGACCAGCAAGCCATATTGCTTCCACACTTAAATTAATCAACCGGGTCAAATATTGTTCAAATTTTCTACTGACGTAATCAATATATAGAGGTAAGCATTGATTAACTTGATCAATATATAGCTAGCTACAAAAAGCTTTACTAAGCCACCATTCCATTAATGTGATTAATATCAGCAGAATGATCTCTAATTACGAATCAAATTTCGGAACCTGCTAGAAGGCATACATATTTCTAGAAGCATGAAATTATTTCATGCATGATATATATCTTTAAGCTCTATATATAATTCTGAAAATGACAATAGAAATATTATTGGTTAGAGGATAGAAATGCATGTGTTGTGTGCTTATATTAATTTCTAACAAATTTGCACTCCCACAAGGCCTGAAATATGCTAGCACTCAGAGAGCCCTAGAATTGCATAATTTTTCTTCTCACATATATCGTCTTGTAGATATGGTTTTTTAATTTTTTGAAGGGAAAAGCATGCATGGGTCATGCCCAATGCCTTTTGGATTAAAATCAAAATTCATATGTACAAGTAAAGCCAGCGGCTAAAACAAAGAAAATGAGAAGAAAAAGAGAAAACTGATTAACGTAAACCAGAAAAAAGACAGTAAAAAGATGCGCCTTATATCGTCTTGTAGATATGTTATCCATTATTATTCCATTATTATTCCTATATATGTATGCATTTGCCTAGCTAGTTACTCCAATTCTGTATCCAGAACAAATAAATGACACATGCATGTTTGTTGAAAGAAAATTCTCCAATCTATGTTGTTTCTTTTATACGTCATTAATTGTGCGTATATCATATATATATATATGCACATGGGAAAAAAATTTTGTGCACGTAATTGTGCTCCCGGGAAGGGTCATTTTTTTATTTAAATAAATCTAACATACATATGCATAAAGATATTTTTGAAAATTACAATTCACATAAAATTTTACTTAGATTAACAATAGTCAAGCAGATAATTAGATGATGATGATGATGATGATGATAATATAAGCTTAAGCTATATATATATTTTTTTGGATAAACTAGACAGAGACTGTCTAGGAGGAAAAAAAAATAAGCTAAAAATTAAACTCTAAAAGAAAAGAAAAGAGCCAAGAGGAAGCTTAAGCTAATTGTATGTAAGAAATATTGGACACTTGATGATACCATGAATCAGTTACAAACTTATAAAACGTCTATTAGTTATATAAAGTCACAAGTAAAAATATTTTCTTTTAGAAATAAAAGAAATAAAGATTTCGTGTCAAATTAATATAGCTACATATCACTAGTTCGTTTGTCCTGATTCTAATTTAATTTCAATTAACCACGCAATGGTACAAGCATACACAATATCAATTTTAATCAAAGCCAAATGAGGAAAAAGCAAATTAAGAACTGTGGTGTTTCACCCAATTAAGGTCAAGCATCGGCTGCTTAATGTTAGACAATGTTGAATATGCATGGGTACGATAGTAGACCCAAGGTATGAAACCATAGACTAGAAATTAAAAGGCTTACGTTTTCGATAAATAGCCTCTTTCTATTTTACTATAGGACACTTAGATATATATACATACATAAGCAGCATGAACTAGAGGGAATTGTTCTGTTCTTTTTTTGGATGAAAATGCAGCAACGTGGCAACAAGTTGTATAAATGGAAGCAACAATTAATGCTTGTAAAGATACACTTTTATTTTAATGTTCAGTGTACTACATTATGCAATTAGTTGAGTGTAACCATTTTGGGACCCACCCAAGAAAAGTTGAGCCATTAATGGTCACATTGATGATTTGAGTAGTTTAGGAACTTGCAAATATGTTGTTCATTAAAAAGCCAATACAATTTTGAAACATAAATGTTTTCAAATTTGAGATCTAAAATCAAGGTTCCCGTATGCTGTGATCATTACATTTCGAATGCTGAAATAATTAATATATTGATGTTTTCTTAAAATGATACTTGCAAATATGTTTCCATTAAGCTGATTAGAATTGACTGGAAATAATTCCAACAACTACAAAAGATAATTCTTTGAGCTTTAAAATTAATTAAGCAGCACTAACATATATATATATGTCGAAATGTTTCCAAGAATTAATTCTTGTATAGCTAACAGTACATATAATTGATATTTTGCACATTAAGCCACTAAATGATGGAGAAACGACTGTACTTATAATTCTTCTAAAAAAAGAAACTCTAGAAAACAAAGTAGGACTAGATTTCGTAATTATTGTCAAATTACGGTATAATTAATGGCGTGTTGTTGTGATCAGAGGAGTAAATGAGATAACAACGACAAGGGCTTTCGTTTTTCTCTCTAAACTTACTTCAATGTTTCTACTACTCTTTTGCTTGGCAAATTATTCGATCAAATATGAGGTGCTACAAGCAATTAAACCTATAATTGCATGAATGCTATACAACTGTGTTCTTTTACGTGCACAGAAAATGAAAGCTTAATTTCATCTTCAATTAATGAGCAGAAAGGTCCACCGGGGGCGTCTATCATTCTCTCAAAACAAAAAAATTGAAAAGAAGATGGCACTCAATTTGAAGGCCAGAACTCAGAATTATCAACAAGCAATTCCTTGTAAATGTTGCACTTAAGTTTATATGTCAGTGTACAACATTAAAAGAGGAACAAAAAGAATTTTCAGTATCTCCTTCTGGACCCACTGATCATCCACAACAAAATTTACATGGATGATCCAGCACTCCCATATATGCTTCCTATCTATATTGATCTATGAGCAACATTTGTTGCAAAAAGAAAGAAAAGAACAGTTATAATGTATTGGCGCTCTCCTTAAATATTGAGAGACTGTACTAGGTTACCTAATTGGAAGGCAGCAGCCTCAAACCTCCATGCATTATCTAAACCCTGCTTGGAGATAAAATCTTTTACTTTAGTAAATATATCTTCCCCTTCAGTTTTCATTTGAGCCATCTGAGCTGGGCATTTCAACAACCCTAGGTATGCTTCCAAATCATGCACACATGCCGGGTTGTTCATCTTGAAGAAGTTCAATGCCAATTCAACTCCTACATGTGTGTAGCATGAGCAACTCCATGGAAGTTCAAACCTCTCTCCCAAAGACCTAAAGTTCTCATTGAGAAACACACCTGGTAGTTTTGTTACAGGGTCGTTCACGTTTACTACTCTTAGAACCTTCACACCGAGCTCTTCGCATCTCTCCTTAAACCCTAGATTTCCAACCCTAGGACCAGCAAAAGAGTATACTGTAATTGGGATTTTCCTTCCAGAAGCATCCCGGTTGAGGCCCAGCTCAGCTAGATCATAACCAAGCAGTGTTGCCAAAGAGCTTCCCATGCTATGCCCGGCCAATGTGATGCTGATTTCTTCATCCTTGTATTTGTTAATGAGGCGTGCGATTTCAGAAAGAAGTTGATTTCGGCAACTGCCCGTGGTGAATTTTGCGCTGCTGTCATCTGAGGTGTACAAGCTCAAGAATCCCGACTCCACCTTGACATCTGGCCGGTCATTGTGGGGATCAAACCGTGCCGGTGTGAGTGAGCTCATGAAGTTTGCAACCCACTCTGCACTTGTGACAGTGCCCCTGAATGAGACAATAATGTCGCGTCTACCCAATCGCTTGATCTCTTTTTCGTCTGTGGTGACAGCTACGTACCCAATCCAACGACTGCAACAAGTAGGCATGTCAATGTCTGGTGTTGCATAGATGTACTTGGTCACTGTATAGCCTGAATGGCCCAAACCAGTTTCTTCCATCATGCGGCTCTTGCCGTACTTGCAATTGAGATACCGCTTTGATCTTGGGTCCAAATCAAAGGCCTTGTAACATGCCGTGACCAACTCACCGTATCGAATGATCTCTGCTCGGAGGAGTGGATGTAGTGGTTCCATCAAATTTGCCCAATCCGATGCACCTTGTATCTCTCTCCACATTTTTGCAAGTGCAGATTTCGGTTGGTTGCGCACCTTTACAGTGGGGGTCATATGTCTGATGGAAATCGACGGTGCTGATGTACTGGTTGCGAGATTTTGACGGGACAAGTTCGATGGCACAGCAACTGCGGTAGCTGTGGCAGTGGCGTGGAGCCGCGTTGAGTGATGCTTATTATTATGTGAGGTTAGAGAAGAGCTCGACATAGAGATGGAAGCCATTTAATTTGGGTTATTTTTATATTTTATATGTTTCGTTTTTCTTGGGTTGGTGTGAGAGTGAGGAAGAGGAGGGGTGGCAGTTGAAACCAACCCAGCTGAGAGAGAGAGAGAGGAGGAGAGAAATTGAGGTGTGTTGAAATTGTGCGATAGTATATATATGATTCATGAAGCGAAGAGGAGAGCAAATGAGCAATTGACGCGCCCCATATTAACACGGTTTGTAGCTAAAACTCACTCGCCCTCGTGTCGCTATTACGCATATTTTTCTTTATTAGTTTTTCAAACTGAGCCGGCCATGCATCGACCCCTTAAGTGTATTCTATACATATATTGATGTAGTAACGTACGCTTAAATTATAGCATTGAAACAGTGTAAATTTCTCAAATTAACTTGACAACATGTTACTTAGCAATATAAATACTTTTATGAATCAAGCCATTGCAATATTGTTCAGTCACCTCTTAATTTATTGTATATAATAATGGAAACCGATGTATCCAGTAATTGATGCTAATGGAGAGGAGGAACTGTTGTCTGTCCTCCAAAGGGCAAGATTAGACTTTTTTAGAGTTCAGGCACGTTGCGCGCGGGGCTATTGACTGCAGGACTGGAGAGGAAGTGACGAATTTTTAATAATCTTTTTTGGACGGTTGAGTACGGATTGCGGCCGTTCCACCTAGGGACCCCACAAGTCAGAGATAAGGTTCTTTTTCCTTTTCAGTTTCTTTGAATAAGTAAGATCCCGAGTGGATATTCAACTGGAAAAAGAGTGGGGGGCCACAGGGTACATTTTTCTTTTTAAATTTAATATTAAGCGAACAATAGGAAAATTGTGAGGTGTTTTTATTTGGTTGATTTTTATCGTGCTTTGACAGTTTGACTTCAGTGTGATTGTCTTTACCTTTTGTCGTTTAGTTCTGAACGCCGTTTTTGTAATAGCTAGCCATTTTATAGAATTTATTGATTAAAATTTTTTAAGCCCAATATTTCGATATTATTTGAGACTATATTACTATTTGTAAATATTAACAGTCTCGTGTCAATAAGCCAAAAAAAAAAATTAAGACCGTCCATATTAATTTTATTATACAGTTCTATTCAATTAAAAACTTTACTTGAAGTTATTTAATACGGGAAACATATACAAATTTACAATAACTGATTCTATCGAATCTCACACATATTCACAGCTATTAAATTATCACTTTTCGGACATGTTGTTCGAAAGTCAAAGCTGATTTAGTATACTGGCTTTCATATATGCCTTCATTTAATCAAGTAACGAAAATAGATTATTATTTTTATTAAACATGTGATGTAAACCATATACTAAAACGTATCAAATTTAATTGAATATACATAAGATTTTTTTTCTATTATTAAATAAAACGCAACAAACGGTTTAAAACTAGTTGGTTTGTTGATCTATATATTGCAAGATTAGCTAGTGTTTTAAGCAAAATTTATTTCCAGAAACCGAATAAATATAATGATTAGTACAAAACTCATTTTAATAAAGGGATACAGCTGTTTGAAGTATTGGCAACCATTGCACACAGCATAAACGAATTGTCATACAAATGTTTTAAAAAAATAATAATAACCGAGTGTAGCAATTAATTTATTGAGTCATGTTTGAATTTGAGACATTCACTTGGGGAAAAAAAAATGAAAGCAGCAAGCATGCATGTGTTACAGAGTTATCAATAACCATGTGTATATCAGAGGTATTAATCAATTGTAAAGTGTATCATGCATAATATTAATAATACTTCAGGGCGTCAGGACACTTGTAGTACTGTTTATACAGATAATCTAAACAATACCTACTCTCATTTATATTCTAAATGGGTACTATTAACTAGTAATGTGCACATGTACAAGGAATATTCAATAAATTTTGCTTTTTTTTTTTGTTAGCATAACATTTACGTAGATTTTCCTTAGCGTAACAATATTGCACATAAGAAATCTATAGCGAACTGAAATAATAAATGCAAACATACGCGCAAAAAAAAAAAATTAGAGTTATTTTGAAAATATGGATTATCAATTTTGAAAAATTTTGTAGCATATATAGTTTTCTGTTTAAATTACTATTCAATAATGAACACGTATACCAAAAAAAAAAAAATCAAACAAGAAAAAATGTTGTTAAAGACGAGTAGATTGTAAAGGAAGGAGTAAATAAGAGTGTTTGACATCTAATGTTGTTAAAGACAAGAGTAGTTAAAGCAAGTCCCATGTAAAAATTGAAGTTCTTTTAAGTAAAACTAGAAATTTGATTAAAATATATTTATACTATCAAATTGGTGCCAAATACATACAATATATGCTTCACTATTCTGCGAAGATATGTATTAAAAAGGATTTAAAAATTGTCCAATGTCGCTTTATTTCCCTTAAATTCTCCAAAAGCAGGTTACAGGGAGCAATGAATTAGTGTTAATTTCAGGGTTATGCGATTTTGTCATAGCAGAGGAAATAACTCAAACTGGATATTTAGCTCACGTGGTCTCCCTCCGCCCAAGCATGTTTCTTTCAAGAAGGGTTTTACTTTCATTAAAAAAAGAAAAAGAGAAAACTTTACTCGGCTCCACTGGATACTGGACAACAAACGTCTTTATTTTATTCTTAATTGTGTATTTCAACTCCAATAAATGGAACTGGAGGCAATTAATTCCGTATTAGCTCTTAGGAAGAAAGGACTCTGTACTGATTTGAAATGGAGAGGAAAAAAAAAACCTTTGACTACCCTAGATTTGCTTGGAAAAATAATATAAAAGCAATCTCAAAACCCAAAGGTCAAAAAGAATGTGGACTTGCATCGGCTTGTAGTCTTCTACTCGGGTCGACTTAAATAAATTTATGTTATGTAAACCACCCTGACTCCTGATGCAGTCTGATAAAAATTTGAAGGTCATTTAATATAATGGAAACTGAAATACACTTTTCATTAATTATATTTATACGAATAGCTAGGTATGAACAACACAATTTGTTGAAAAATATTTAGCCTTAAATATGACTACTCGTATCAAAAAGGGTTAAAACTCTCATACAAGTGTACACCTTTTGGGCTTTTTCCACCTTTTTTTTTTTTTTTGCTCCTTTTCCATTGTTTTGACTTTCCTCATTTTTAGGTATGGTGGTTAGTGGAGATTTTTCGAGGAGAAATTAAGAAGATAACCACACTTATCCGAAAAGACTATAATTAATGTTGATTAGTAACACTTCATGCATGTATGTGATAATCCTTAATTATACGTCCTTCTAATATGGTACAAAAATAAACTTCCATGATATAAGTTAGCTAAGTCGGACTTTTCAATGCACATTTTTGATAATAATATGGGTCAGTTGGGAAGTTTTAAATCTAAAAAGGTCGTAATTATTGTTTAAAATCCCCTGAAAAATATCATAGCCAATGCAGACTGCAATGACCAACAATATTTAATCTAGAAATATGAAAAACTATACAAAGAATGCAATCTTCTCACCATTTTCTTAAGGAAGAAAAATATTTTAAAATTCTTTCCCACGATTTACGTTTTCATGTTACTAAACAGAAAGTAGAGAACTCTTTAAATATTTACAAAATTCTCAAACAAAAAATACAATGGACCCGTACGTGTATGCCAGCAGAACGAAGAAATTGGATTAAATAATTAATTTAATGATTTTCAGGGATCCAGTAGTCGTCAGAACTGTTTCAATTTTGAACAAAATTCACAAAAAGGAAAAAATAATGAACTTAATGATGAATTGAATGATTTTCAGGATTCCGTGTTCGTCAGAACAAGGCATGGATGGAATGTCAGTCTCATGTGTAAACGTCATTGAATGATTTGCTATTAATCAAAAGTAATTAAACTTAGGTGGTATGATAATGGCCACAAAATCACTGTTCGCTTTTTGTTATAATCAATGAAAGAAGAACAGACCCATGCAGCCAAGCAAGCACTTTTTTTTTAGGCAGTGTTGACAAACTGGAACAGAAATAATAATATCAATTACAAATATTATTAGTTAGAGCAAGAGATCTAGAGAGCGAGATGCTCATTTGTTGTGGCACAAGCTAGATCAACTATTTTTTTCAGCAATCCCAGCTAAAAAGCAATTTCCTTAAAATCAGTACCAACATAAATTATTTAAAATTTGCATCAATATGCAAACTGGGTCCCATTACTATGGGAATTCCTAAGAAATAATTATAATGTCCTTTATATTCAAATCATTATTGGGCCCGTCTTGTTGATTAAATATTTTTTTTTTCAATTTTAAAAAGGCACAACAAATGTCCTTTACTTTTAAAATAAAAAAGTTCAGCTGTGCATATTGTACTGATTAACTGCTAAAACAAATTTAACTAAGTACAATCACTTCTTAGTTAGGAGTCTTTGCAGGAACATTAGCCTTCTTCACCAGTGCAACCAGCCAAAAACATTGGTTCAGCTATTAAAAAATTTAACTGTTTCTTCAAGGGTGCAACGGTACTGTAACCAGCCAAAAATATTGGTACAGCTATTAAAACCCACTGATATTATTGGTACCGCTATTTAAACCCAATGATATTATTGGTACAGCTATTTAAACCACTGGTATGCCCGGTGGTCTCTCTTCAAACCGAACCCCGGTTTCAAAGATTGTTGGAGAATTAAAAACAACAGGTACAGATATAAAACCCATGTATGACTTCATACCACTTGACTATTACGATACGTCCGAATCACCGTCAGGATTGTAATCTTGTTAGAAGTTGAAAGCCTAAAAATTGTAGGATGTAACTGTTGAGTCGGTGACCTCTCTAGGAATTACCCAAATTGTCCCTTTTGACAAAAAATGCATTGTGGAATGCAAGTTTCAAGCTATATCCAGCTGAGCAACTAACTCATGTAGTGCATGGAAATTTGTTTTTCACTGTTTCTCAAGCTGGGTGGACTCACTGTATAACTATCCCATCATTGATGCAAGAATAGTTGCTGACAGGTGTAATTGTGTCAACTAAAATTTGAGCGGTGCGAGTTGATGATTAATCTGATTTGCCAATACCTTAAATTTGTATCACCTAAAAAAATTGATAAAAATGTGATCATAACAGAATAATGAAAACCATTTTCATTCATCTCTGGCGAATTGTGCTACATAGTATTAATTGTCAGCGAATTATGTAATTTCAAACTAATTGCCAGAGGAAACTAAAAATTTGCAATAAAACAGAACGAGATATATATGCAATGTTAATAGTTCCTTCAGAGAGCGATGATCAGGTTTTTCTCATGAAGAAATTATAAAATTCATTAACCTTTTCGTAATCATATACTAATTTTTTTCACAAGAATTTCCAGTCCTCTCTCTCTCTGAAAAATTGGCAGCGGCCAATGATCTCTGTCTAGTGTCTAGTATGAAGTTCTTGGTCGGTTTCCTTGATAGTGACCTTCTCAGCTCGGTCTATCCCAAAAGACACTATTTTGTAATGCTCTTTCAACCTCTAAACAGGATAAGTAGTTAGAAGCATACAAACGTTACCAGAACAGGATAGAGAAAACTCATATCAATGAATAGTATGTATCATATAAACTAATTGGATTAGTTCCATATAGAGTTCCATGATACTGACTACTATAGTTAATTTTGTCATGAAAATTCTTATAGCAAAATATTGAAATTTTGTTATCTTTAAAAGTACATATGTTTATCCAGATCTAATAAGTAATTCTGTCCCCCAAACAATAAAAATAATAAAATAGGTGAATAGATAATGACAACTAAAATATATTTAACTTACAAATATATAAGATAAATCTTATTATACCTCTCTGGATGTTTCAAGAATTTCCAATATATAAATTGTAATGTGGGAGCCCGCTTTTAAGGATAGTAGGTAAGGGGAATATCCCAACAGCACTGTATCAACATTCAGTTAATTAAAATCATTTTGCATATCTTGATATCCTTCTATCCCTGCTATCAAGGATGTACGTATATTCAATATAAACTGGACGTTATACATTCATTAATAGTATAATTTTGCATATAACACAATATTGGTATAATATGTATAAAACATGCAATATATGACATAAAATTTTTAAATATATACCTATATGTTACCAGAATAATCGACTAAGTTATGGTATTATACATCTTTAAGAGTTTCATGCATGAAAAAGCATGCATTGGTTTGAAATCATGATTCAAAATAATCAAAGAAGATATATTTGTAAATATGGAAGAAAAATGGCATAGTCTGATGCATGACCAGCTGACTAACACGCACTAGGTTTGAAATCATGACAAGTCGATTATCTTAGTCTGCATTTTCGACTCGGCATGCAAATTTGTCTCTGTCATTGTTGCAAAATTTGAAAATTACCTACTCGATAGTAATAAACTATCAGTTGGTCTCCTTTTGATTGTATAATTTCTTCGAATTTGCATAATAGTCAATATCATAATGTTCTTAACCATATAGAGAAATAAACCTTTAAAATAATATAACAGCCACAAAAATTTTTAAAGGGATCAATATAAAAGGAGCAATGATATAGGTGCATGATGTATTGATAATTTTGTGAGTCATGGCCTTATCTATTAATTAATATTTTTATAAATTAACAAATCTAGATTCAATCAATCTAATTTATATATTAAAATCTCATAAAAAATCAAAATTTGCAAGTTTTTAAATGTTTTACAATTTAATTTGAACTTTTAAAATTTACCATTTTTAATTTAAACTAATCATAATTAAGAGTATTTCAGCATAGCAAGTTTTAAAAATTCAAATGAAATAGTAAAAAAAAAATATATAGAAAACAATTTTTTTTTTTTGGTTTGCTATGAGAATTCAATAACAAATCGGATCGGTTGAATTAGAATTGTTAATTTATAAAAAATATCGGTAAATAAGGTCATGATGCAAAAGATCTCAATATATACATCACGACTTACCATATAATTTCTCAATGTAAATGATATTTATGTGGTTTATTTTCCGAGATATACCATATATTCAATGACACTCTATTCTTATTTAGTTTAATGGTCCATACTTGTGCTATTTTTCAATTTAAAATTTTCAGTATTCATTTTTGTATGTTTTATAATTTTATTGAGTAGTCTTTGCGTTTTATGGTTCAATTGAAATTAGGAAAAACATTGAACAGTGTGATTCGACCTGTCAACAGAATTCATATATTGATGATGGTATTACCGGCCGTATTAGTGTTTGGATCTTTATATTTAACTCCTAATTACTCTATATATAAAAAAATAAATTGTAGTCTATTGCAAATAATTAGGATCCTCGTGATATTTTTAAAATTAACACTGTTCTTACTGTTCCGACTCTTCATTCAAAGATATCATTGTGATGTTTTTAATTGATTAATTATCTCTAATTGGTATCTTCTTTTTTCCTTTTGAATTCATAATTTAATATCGAGCACTGAAAATCTTTTTAGTTTTCGCACATATTATTAATGTGCTAGGATCATTCATATTGGCTATATCGATAAAAAAATTTTGAAGAATTGCCACTAAAACGACCACTTCCTCATTTTAAGGTTCTCTGTGTTGTATTTTTTTTTTTAGATAAAAACTAGATAGAGACAAGGTTCTCTGTGTTGTAAAATACCAAAATTGTGCCTCTGTCAGTGCAAACATTATGCACTAGTTAGGCAAAAATTAACCAATTATGCCTTAATTTGTTATATATCAAGCATTTTGTTATAAATTACCTAAAAAATGTTATAACATGCATGGTATGTCAAAAGAGCGAAAAAAAAAAGAGAACTCTAAACAAAATTATAGCCGGCCGTACACGTCCTTTTTTAGTGAGTGCAAATTTGGATCTTTGTCACTAATTTCACGTACTAGATTTGAATAATTTGAATGCAAGTACTAGAAATTGGCATCTGGTTGGGTTAATTTTGACTCATTCTTTCAAAAGCACGCACTAATATGTATATTTAGAAAGGATATAATTTTGAATTAAGTAGTAAAAAAGTTCAAGAGCACCGGCCCATTACATTGAGCAACTTCCAAAGTAAGATGCCGAAGTCATCAAATTATGAAAGCAGATGAAACGTATAAATTGAGTTCGGCAGAAAAATAAAGTCACTCTTTCACATAGAAAAGTTATTCAACGATAACTCGTAGCTAGTGAGTGATAAACTTATTCGTATTTAATGAAAATTTTGCTCGGGGTCAATGAAAGGTACATTTTGCCATACCAAACAAGTGCGTGGCATGCCCACGAGAGAGCTTATTTTTATAGCTACAGCCTGACGAATGGAACAAAAATAGAAACTAAACTAGGACCCGCATATATGCTTTTTCATGAGAAATATAAGATAGATGCGTGCAGATGCAAAACTCTGAACTGGAAACAATTAATATGCTCAAACAACATTCAAAGGTTACAAAAAGGGATGTGAACGTTAGAATATATATGTACTTCAGATAAGTTAATCATGGACTCTCTGAAACCCAAATGATAGTCGACATTGATTAAGCCAGAAAAAACTGATTCGCCGCTCTTTAGCCAACAAACAATATTTCTACTCGGTTTCATTGAAGTAACGCCCAACAAACCATACATTTGTGTCTCCTTTAATAATTACATTTTTACTTAATCAAACATGCTATGAGTATCATGTTTAAAACTTCTTTTGTTCAAAAGAACTATTTAATGGAGATTTATTATTTATTGATTGTTAATCATACATTAAGAGTGCCGTAACATTGTAGAACAAAAAATGTATATATAAGTACTTGGGAAATGCTATGGTAAAAAATCGATATAACAGAGAGTTCCGTCAAGTCTGACTTTATCTCAAATTTGAAATTTCAAATAATCGACCCATTCAATGTGATCGTTATATAAAATCTCATTGCCGACGAAATTATATATTTTTTAAAATTTTTCACAAGTTTTTTTAAAAAGTTTCGATCTAATTAGTTCTGAACCTTCCAATAACAATATGTCACACCCCGGAAGCTGAGCATGACATCGGGATTCCCGCCACAAGGGTAATTACTACTCTTGTAAGGCTAACAGACAGACATAATTTTTTTTTTCTAAAATTAATTATTCCATTTTCTTGATTTCGGTCTCAGCAGACATAACACACAAGTACACATTTATTGCAAGCACATATAATATGTTACACAAATTACATAATTTACATGCTCGGCTTATTTCATACCTCTAACCCTAGTGACTCGTCAGTTATTTTATTATACAAATAAGTGTTCTAACTGACGGTCCACACCATCTATCCTAATGTCGGGCTTATATTATATTTTACAGAAAATATTTACAGAAAGGCTTAACCACATAGCAGACAAACAGACACCAAAACTAAGACACGGAGATGAGTCATCCTACAACTCATCAAACTTCCTCTTCCGTGACTGGTTGCGATGGGTCCCACTCGAAAACCACACCATCAGGCAGAAGATCATTACCAAACAACTCAAAATACACATATGCAGAAATTTTCGGTAAGTCATCGAAACTGAGCAGAAAAACCACATTACACTGTAACCCTGGCACGTACACTTCTAGCTTCACAAAAGAACACTCGGTAGTGGCGACCGCTTGGGGTCTAAAAAGCCTCTGCCTGGCCTGGAACCCCCGTCCCAACGAGGCACATGCAAAACAAACAAACGGAATGAGAATAAATCCTCAGTGCGGGTTTTAGTTCCAGTACGCGGATCTTAATACAAATCCGTGCATCAGACCAAAATCCCAATAACTTTATTTAACACAGAAATACAGATTTCATGTACCGTAGGTACTAGTCGGAAAGGTCCTAATACCGGCATCTGCCAGATGACATGCAACAACAGAAAGATGAATCACAAATGTAAGCATTTATCTTCCAGATAAAACTTATACACTCAAGTTCTTACGGCCGGACAGATACAGAAAGAACTTTTCCCAACACCAAAGGTAGAAACCATTTGGTACAGATCAAACAAAGGGAATAAATCCAGAGATAATAGCGCTAATAACCTGGCCGGGTCGGTGGCCAAACCGATATTCACCGGAGAGTGCAATAGTTCATAATCATAAATATGCTTATCAGATCTATCAATTTTCTGGAAATGGTTCAATCAAAGTCCAATTCTTCTATCACAAAATATGATCAAGTGATAAAGATCTTACAGAAGCCATTCCAGTTATTTATCAAACAGTCTGACTTTTACTCAGTATCAATCGGATTTCAGATTCAGACAGTGCATAAATCATTACCAAAGCGGTGATATAATCAACATGCATTTGTTTGATTATTTCTGGGCTTCTATTTCTAAATGAAATTCGAATGCATTATCAAAGATTTTTCAACATGCCATGCATTAATTTAAAAATACCGAATTCCAGATTTTAATCAAGAAACCGCGTATCCGCACCTTCACACTCTTCCGGAGCGTGTGAGTGGTCGGCTGTTCCTGTTCAATAATAGATCAAGATCCGTTAATATTTATTTAACGGGGTTCTATAATCCTTTTGACAGAATTACGGTCTGGTTAAACTACCCCACCTGACTGACGGTAACAGTTCCAAATTTTTATAACAGATATATTTCAATAATTAATATTTTAATTATTTATCCACTTGTCAGAATTTAGTTTTATTTAATTATTGTTCCTAATATCGAAATCAGAAATCAGAAATCAGAATCAGATTTTATTTTCAGAATTTTCAGAATTAGCAGAAATAGCAGAAATTAACAGAAATATCAGGAATATTTATTAAAATAAGTCAGAAATTTATTTCTTTGTTTGACGGGATCAGAGTGTCTGAGTATTTGCCACAGTATCCGTTCAGTTAAATCAGACGTTTTTCATCATTTCCCTAAAATCCGAAATCCGAAAATTAAACTAAGTACATTGTTTCCAAGTCATTTAGTTTAATTCTATTATTAAGCTCAACAGAAGTCATTAGCCCACTAATTGTTAATTAGGTCTTAATCCGAAACTTAATTAAATCATAATCCGACTTATTTATTTTTCAGCCCACATAACAAAATAATCTCAGCCCACAAATCAGAAATTAAATCAGCCCACAGAAAATTCCAAAAGCCCACATCTTATTATTTTTCTTTCCTTTTTCTTTTTCCTTCGGCCAAGCCCAAAAAAAAATCCAGCCCAAAATGAAATTCAGCGACAGCCCACAACGACTGAGTCGTACTCAGTCGACCTGACCCAGTCGACTGAGTCGATTCTTAACGGGTCCGATAAATCGCCCACCAGATCCGATAAACCATCAATCATTTCCAATCCAGCCCATAAAATTCTTCCGAACCCCTTAAATTTTTGCATAAGCCTCTCAGTAAATATAAACACTTCATATGTCACAAATAAACCCTTAAGTATTTATATTTAAGCCCTCAGAAATTTGCAACCAAGTCCACAAAATTCCAGAAATCACAATTAGCACTCCAGAGCACTCAAGCCATGCCAGTAAACCACTTCCCTCACTGTTAGCGTACCAGTGACTGGTACCAAATCTCAAATACTCAGATTAGTCATTTTCCCCACAGAGTACAAGCGTCAACAGAACCAAAATGCATTGATGCACATAATTATGCACTATATGCTCACTGATAACCATCTAACTTCAAATACATACAATTTATGCATGTAATACTCTAGAACATGAACTAGAATGCTCATAATTGAAGACTCAACTCAATAATCATCATTTCCATTTTGATATAACTCTCATATGGCTAACAATTTCAATTTAAATCATGTTTATCGTGCCTTTAATGACTTTATGCATGTTTCTTCATTGAATAGCCACTAAACCAACTGAAAAACCATTTATGCTCATTCAGTTTTCATCCATGAGTATAACCAGCTGAATAGTAACCCAAAATATACACATATAGGCATAATTTCTCACCTGTCATGCTTAACATAAACCATCAGTTCTAGTTTTATTCAAATATTTGATGCACAACATAAAAATATGCCTATACTACTACTTCCAACAAATGTTTTTACCCAGATATGCAGAATATGACATATATATGCCTAATATATAATTACTTAAACACTAAATCAGTGCTGCAACTCATACATACAGTTTATATTTAGTTTATACACATATACATGCTTGTACAAAACAATTAATAACCCACAGAAATTATCAACTGCTCAAAACGCCAGTTAGTGTCAGAAAATAAGTCAATTATCACTGAATTCACAGAATCAAGTTCAGATAACCCTAATAGCAATTAATATTCAGTATTTAACAGTTCATAGCCTAACAACGACTACAATTATCAAATTAAACTAGGAATCAATAGGGAAAAGATATACTTCTCTCTTGATCCTTGACAAATCGCCTCAGAAATTCAAGAACAATTAGGGCTAAGATCAAAGTTATGCTTATGAGGAACAAGGCAAGTTCCATGCAATTTACTGTCAACAGAGAACGAAAACCCTAGAGATTAAATCGAGTCACATACTTTCAAATTAACAGCAAAAACCAAGAATTAGAGATAGGCAATTACCTCCTCTGGCCTTCTCCTCTTCCCTTTCCTCTTCTCTTAGCCCCGAAATTTTTCCCAAATCTAAACCCTAATATAAATACTTACCTTCACAGAGAAGAAGAGGAGTAGAGAGAGGCGGTTCAAGGCTCAGATGGAGATGATGCCACGTCGTACCAATTCCCTCAACCAATCGAACCAAACCAACACACAGAGAAACGGACAGAGAAATCCATCGCACGAGATGGCTGCGTGAAGGTGCACGAGATGGCTGCGGAGGAGACGGAGGCGGAAGGAGAAAAATCCTCGTCGACTCAGTTTTATTAAAATGAGTCCAGATTTTCTATGGCCGAAACTATGTAGCTTTTGGTGTAACAACTCACTGGCAACTAATTTTGTAAATTAGCTATTTCTTATAAAAATTAATTTAAAATAATTTCAGAAGTCAGAAAATTGTGGCAAATATACAGAAATACTCAGAAAATCATAACAAACATTTCCATGTTCTCAAATTAAATTTCCAGTCAGATTTCACTGTTACTTTAATTTATTTCGTAATTCAGATCATTAATTTGCTTAAACAGATAATTTGGAACTTTAATTACCGACTAATCAGACAATATTGTTACACAATATATTTTAAAAATTCGAAAATATTACTTCAAAAAATTGAAAAAAATATAAAATGTGGTCGGAAAGGAAATTAATATGAAAAAATATTTAGAGGTTTAAATCGATCATTTGAACTTTTAAATTTGAGACAATCGAATTAGACTGTGCAATCCGTCAAATCTCTTTGACCGTAGTATTTCTCTAAGTGCTTCCTAGGTAAAAATTTTAAGAGTGATATAGAGCAATAAAATGTTTTCATATTGTCTCACACAATAAGAAAGTTAATGGATTTTTTTAAATAAAAAAATTAAGGTTATTTAGTTAGAGAGATATAGCCCAGTTGATAGAAACTTTATCACTTTTATACATCCAGCGAAAATCGAACTTGTTACATTTAGATAAATAGTAGGAACCACTAATGAACTGTAATTGATAAAATTAATAATATATTTTAAAATTTTTTATTTGATATTGTAAGGATGGAATAAAATTCCACAATTTTTGTCTATAGCTAGAAAGCAGTTTGTATGTTAAGTTGGGCCACCAGACCCCACTAAAGTACTCGACCGTGCAAAAGTCTAGTCTTTAATAAACCTGTCAACTGGTTAATGGTAGTTTAGGAAAAGTTAGATTGAATTTCAGGGATTTCCGCACCATATTGGGAATATTTTATTAGAAGATGAACCAACTTTGTATACATCGATTGACGATTTCAATCCTCAATTCAGTGTCATCAGTAAATTTCGCTCGAAATACAAAATATAATTTTCTCTTAATTAAGAACAAAATTTTATTGAAGGCAACATTATATACATTGTACCGTTTTTATACAATTTTAAAATAAGAACAACTTGTTAGCTAATGTTTGTCGCAAACTCCAATTACAAACAATTTTTCTCCGAAGCCATTTAATTCACCTTTATTTATGTAGACTTGAAACACTAACGGAAGCATTACTACTCACTAAAAGCTTGAAAATCATTCTTGATTCTATATATCCAGACTGTATCAAAGGCAATTATTAATTCATTGGACCAGCGAGAAGATAGCCTCCATACGTGCACAAATAAATAAGTAAAGTAATATTAGACAATAAAAATATTTAATTGATCTTCCAGCGATATAGGTAGATATCTTTCAAAATAATAATTTTTTTAAACACTACCTGACCGTCAAAGGATCTCATTTTTTTTTTATCTGAAATTAATATCTAGACCACACAAATCAAATCAGATCACACAAATCAGTAGTCCATAATTGATATAACAATTGTTTCCACTCCTCTAGTGAATTTTTTTTTTTATTTTTTATAGGTGTTTTTATAAGTAGGGTAGATAATTAGATTTAAACATTAAATATTCTACTAGCTAGGTTGACAAAGGATATACGGAAGTTTGTTTCCCTCCGCCCCAAAAACATTCAATAGAAAATTGGACGGTTTAGGTCTGCACATGCTTCATATCTTGCGTCATTAAGGCGCGTCTGAAAAATTTAGCCGAGTTAAACTTTGACTAATTTTATTATTGACTAGGACACTGATTTCCAAGTAAAATGCTTTTTTATTCTTCTTGATTTTGTGATGCGCATCGTAGTTCGCTCACGTTGATTTTCACACGGTTTAAGATTTGAGATTCGTCAGACGGTCAATTTGCACAGAGGTCAAACATTAATATATTTCTAAACACTGATACACTTTGACACCCGAAATTGTATAATAATATAATTAAAATAAAGTCAGAATCTTTAATCCCGTTTGTCGTAATCCTTACGGTGATTTTGGTTGTGTGTTGATATCATTAGTTAAAATAATAATTAAAATAAAAACAAATGTTTTGTACCTTCCGTATCTAGCCTTTTTAGTTTCCACCATATATATTGTTCGTTATATAGAAATAAAAAGCTAAAAGAAAAAGAAATTTCGGCAAAATTTGTGTTTCATTGTGTGCAATATTAAAAGATTATACATGTTAACAATCTGAAAATCTAAATTGTAAATTTAAAGCTCTTATCAAGCTACTGGCTTTGATTTAACTTCAATATATATAGTTCAAGTTCATGACATACCTGATATGAATTTTACATAATTCGAGTTACCTTTTTCATTCAATTTTAAAGTTATATTACTTGAGCTCAATTCAAGTATAGTTCCGCATGCATTCATATCATTTAATTGAAAGTATTTGTACTTAACTTTTTAAAAACTTTTATTATAAGTTCAATAAAATATTAGTAGTTAAAAGGACCCCAGAAAAATTACATATTAGGTTTTTAACATCTCATTGCTAAACAAATTGGAAAGGATGTACAAGATAAACCAATAATTTGAAGTTTGAACACAATGACATGTAAAAAACTTGAATTTGATATTTTTTTTTTAAGTTTGAGGAGCCAAATCGACTTGATTAATGTATTTAATTTATCTTGGTTCAGACTTCAAAAACATTTAAATTTGAATCCATATATACTCTGAAAATTTTCTAACTAATTATCTTTAAAATTTCTTTTGTGCCTCCAAAACCAAGTGTGTTTTTATAGGTTTACATCTATCATGGTAGACCAAAAAAGAATAAAATAAATTATTAAACAGTGCGACGAAGACTTGTATTGCAAGTTCCAAAAAATAGTGACGAGGTGTCTATATAGTCGTCGCTGACTATGTTGGATTGTATGCCCTTGTTGATTTCGAAATTGGGTCCAAACTTCAAATTTACGGGATGGCTCGTCTAAATTGTCGTTGTACAGACCCAAGGCCCGTGGATAGATCATACCTAAATAAAATTAGAGAGACACAATTTCACATTAAACCGAATAAATATACTCTGAATGTTAGGTAAGAAAAAGGCTGCACCAACCACCATGTATGCTAAATCTCTTAAAGAGTCCAAAATGTCACAACCATGTCAACGAATCATAAGAAGGCCCATTAAATTGGTGCAGATCCGTCAGATTCCGTCCAGAGTCCAGACCGAGTCTGCATCTCTATGGCTTGTTGGCTTGTTGCTAAAATTAGATATCTTTCCACAATGCTGGAAATATAGACAAAACTAAGCTTAAGGCCTAAATTTGAAGTGGTAGCACCTTAGCAAGTTAGTTTGAAGCTACTAGTAGTATTTAAAAGAGCATGGCTAGTATCACAACTAATATGAATAAAGTAAAGCAAGTTAGTTTGAAGCTACTAGTAGTATTTAAGAGCATGGCTAGTATCACAACTAATATGAATAAAGTAAGTTGATAAATGACTAATGAACAACAGTAATAGCTTAAATACAATGGTAATTCTATAAAGCCCAGAGGAACTCTGAACTAGACTTAAACGAAGTGCTTAGTCCATATAATAGAGGATGGCCCAAGTTTCTTGGAAAAAAGATAGCCCAGATTAGTTTTGAGCCTGATGTAACGAAAATATTCTTCGATGATCGATGCTATCCGATCCTTTGATCCCTTGTTAGGTAAACCAACGTCTTGATACCTGCTAGCTACTTTGTGCAAGAAACTAACAGAAACAAAATGCAAAGAGAATCATATACTTGATGAGCAAAATGGAAAGGGGAACAGATTCTTTTTCCATTATATTGGAATTAGAATATAAACTTCTATGCACATGCATACAGATTTTCCCATCCTTTTATTTTTCATACACACAAAGGAAAAACATAAGACAAATATGCAACCACATCGCCATATATACAAGTTTCATTTTCTCGAGCATAATCAAGAAGATTTCCCTCTCTGCATGCTCTGAATCAGTGATTTTGATGATGAAATAGTGCCAACTATCCCAAGTACAACCCCAAAAATTATGATCAGTGCATTAAGCACCACTACCGGCTTTGATACCTGCCCCCTACATATCTTCAGATAAAATGCACAGGGAAGTACCAAACAGATTCCAACACTGACTAAGGAACCAGTCAGACTCAGCACGTATTGAAAATATGGAACAGAGAGAGCAAGAGCAAGTATTAGAAGCAACAAAATTGAGCCGATGCTTCCTCGAATGAGCGTGCGAGACCAGCGACCCATTGAAGATGGGAGGTTTTGTTCCATTTGAATAGCGAACGGGGCGAACTCAAGCGCATATTTGGTCATAGGAGTTAGAACAGTTGCCCATAGTGCGATTTTTGTGGTGATTTGGTGAGGTGGCATGCTCAGGGTTATCTGAGAACTGACAGCTGGGCCAAAGAGTTTTGCGCCTGTAAAAGCTAGACATGTGTAGAGTGTGGTGACAATTGTGAAGCTTGTGATTGAGACCTGCATAAGAAATTTGGTGTGTGAGAAGTGCTTGGTACGGTCTTTACAAATTAATAATAATAAAAAAAAAACTATGTAGATGCTAAAACAAGTTTTGGATTAAATGCAAATATTTTCAACGGTGTTTGTAAAAAATAAAATAAAATAAAAATAAATGCCGGGTGTCCACTTAAAATAAATTAAATGCCGTATTAAGTGCTTGGTAAATTTACATCACTTGCTCTCTGCAAATCAAATGCCGGGTGTCCACTTTCCGTCCTATGAAAAATAAGTCGCATAAAGGAATTTCAAAAATTAATTTTATGCTGTTTTGAATGTGTGTTTTTTTCTTTTAAGCAAACACTACGGTCAATAATAGTCAGAGCTTGAAACATAATTTATTTACAATTACAAAAGATGATATACAAGAATATTTTTTACTCTATATAATATATAATTTATAACTTACGGCACATAAAAGTAAAAATAACTAAAAATCAAACAAAATCAGGCTGCGTAAAAACTTCCCAAATACTAAGCATATATATATATATAGGTGTTTGGGATGCATGAGAATTGGCCAATTCTTAGAATTGGCAATTTCATTCCCCAATTTTTCATCCAAACGGTTTTGGAATAGCCAATTCCATTTCTGACACAATTTTCAATAACACTCTTCCCAATAACACTTTTCTCTCTACTTTTCACACTTCCCAACGCTATTCCTAAACTCATCATCCCAACAACATTTCCAATTTCCGGAATAACCAATTCCCACAATTCCTGTGAATAGTGTTTTTTCCTAAATTTATACTATTCCTACCCTATTCCTAACCCATCCAAATGACACCATATGCTTTATCCAAAATTCCAAATCTTAGGAACCTAGTTAATTGATTTACTGCTTGCTAATAATAATTGTAAATTTACCTTGGTAAACTTGGAAGGATCTTTCATGGCGGTGTAAATATTCGGAAATACAATGTGTCCAGCATAGCTAAAGGCATATAAACCAGAAACCACAGGAATCTTTCGCAACTGAAGCACAGGAATGCTTTGGTTGGTACTGACTCCGCCAAAGACCGCAGTCGACAAAACCATGGCAAATATGATCAATGACATCAATATCCCACCAAATGAGAGAAATGATATTGAAGAAAGGTCTCGCAACCAAACACTAGGAAGGGCTACCAAAACTGCTATTATTGTCAGAAGTTGAGCAGTTGATACATGCAAATGAGGCAACCTTATTTGCACTCCAGCAAACACTAATGGCAGGTTGTCACTGAGAGAGATGGTATATGAAACTAGCGCGAAGAAAATTTCAAGGTAAATGAAGGTGGAAGCCAGTACCCTGCCTTTGGTTCCAAATGCTTGTTCTCCTAGATCTTGGTATGTTTTTGAGTTTGAATCTTCATCAAGACATTTTCCCATGATGTGTGAAGTGTATGCACACATGATGCCTAGGCCTATGAGTAGGAACGCCGAGGCCCAACCTCCGTTCTCTAGTGCATACGGGGTCGAGAGTTGCCCAAGTCCTGAAAAGGACAATTTGTATTCATGAAATCATTGCCACTGTAAGCAAGGAAAATTCTATGTCCTCTCTTATCATGTAACCGTGGTTACATGGTAGGATTAACCAAATATTGAAAATTCCATGTCCTCTCTTATCATGTAACCGTGGTTACATGTAGGACTAAGCAATAATGATTTGCCATGTGGATAAATTCTTTTATATAATCATCAAGGAAAATGAATATTTAATGATCATTATCATGATTAAATAGCATTGTTTATGCATGTGGAAATTAATAATCCGTTAATTTGTCCTACCATGTACGTGTGCTTAATTATGTGTGGTGATGGCCGGGAGGCCCCTTGTAGATTTTCTCAAGTAGCACAGGCACAATTAAGTTAGCCTATCTGATGATATGACATTACTATTGGTAAACTCATTTTGAATCATTGTCCATGGTGCATTTCTTTCTGTAACGTGTGTCTCATATTTTTTAGGAAATGATATCTAACCAGCATGCATGACTTAATTAATTTTTAGTATTGCTGTCTTGTGTGGATGATATCATATTATCATGAATTTAATTACACGTTTACATAACAAATGGTCAAATGTGTTTCTGTGGCATTTTTTTTTCTTTCTTTCCATGCATGTTATAATAATTTCTTTTTTTTTTTCTTTCTTGCCATTATCATGAATTTAATTATGTTATATTATATATATTAATACCTATAAGCATTCCGATCATGTTGATCACAGAGTGAGCAAAAGAGCTGCTGCGCTTGACATGATGCTCGGTTGTAGTAATTGCAAGCCGATTTTCATGATCTGTACACTTGCATTCCTTGTTCTCTTCCACACAGATAGAACACTTGGAACTGCACTTCTTTGCAAGGTGGGCCTGTGCTAATCGGGCTCCATGTACCGACTCACTGGCTACCTGATGATTGTTCGGTGTAAGACATGACCACCAATTGTTACCACTGATTGGCATGCTTGTATCAGACATGTGCATATATGGGTCAGGAACTATAATATTGCCTGGATTCTAGGAGGCTTATGATGAAATGGATAAGCACGGTTACGTATTTATAGTGTGTTAAAGGAGTTGCAAACTAGAATTAATTTTGAGAGGTGACGAGGATACCAATATTTGAAGAATATGGAGAGATCTTAGATACGTATAGACTAGTGGTAATGTGGTGGCCTATTAGTGATGGCAAGGTATGCAATTTTGGGGAAACAAAAATGGGATTTGTTCTTTTTTGATCCTTTGTATGTGTTTCGGGTTGCCTTAACGTGTACATTCTCTCTCGCAATCCTTCAAATTTCCATATTGATGGTTATATATTCGACTAGCTTTCTTTGGTTTATTTTGTGATATCTCCCACTACCTTGGAAAATGATACTTAACAAACAGGCCATATCCTCCCCGACTAGTCGAAATTTGCATTGGTCAAGACAAAAGTAGTCAATTTTTTATATCAAAATATTTTGCATTATGCTTATAACGCGGATATGCAACATCCTTTTCCGAATATCGATCAAACCGCACTGTTCAAACGCGAGTTGAGGAATTACTCAAAATCAAATATATCTATTTATAATTATGTAGAAAAGTCTAGTTATTGGTTTTTATGAAAAATCAAATATATCTATTTATTTCCAGTTCTTACTTAGCTGACACGCACGCATGCACATTACTTATGCTAACTTTTTTCATCTGATCTAATATTGTGATTTGTATAGATATGATCTATAATAATTAATATCTTAATCAATTAATCTCAAATATATATTTCACTTTATCTCTCTTGAAAATTAAACATGATGCTGATGTCAGAATGTAATTATGAAATGTTTCGTAATAATTAAACTAAATAGTGCAACAAAAATATCGAACGATCAAAGAGGTGCTTCTTACATCAACCTTCACTTACAATATTATATAAAATAAATAAAATGCTTTTAAACGTAGCACCCATTTGTGTGCCATAAAACAGGAGCTCAGTTGCTGGAAGCTTTGCTGACATGAAAACTTTCTTGTTCACCAATGAACATTAGCCCTCGTGCCAATTAAGTTTCGACGTCAGGTACACATCCTATTTTCGAATTATAGACAGAAAAACCATGTTAATGATACTCATATAGTAGATGCTTGAGAGTGTTGTTTGGAGACTGTTTTTAGTGGCATACATTGGTTATTGTCCGAACAAACAGATATTCTATCATGTTTCCCACATGCGAATTCCAATCGCAGCCTAGGATTGCAAGGTTCAAACACTTGATTTCTTGATTAATTTCTTCTGGGCAACTAGATAATTAATCTTTTTAGAACTGATTTTATTGTAGAGGTATCCGATAAAAGAAACTATTCAGAACAAAACATTGGAACTTCTGTTTCCTACTTCCTATATAATGATGATAATTAAAGGCCTAGAAAATATGTATTGCTCCAATTATTTATACTATGATATCCTAATAAAAAAATGAGAGACAATTACATGCGGAACCCATAATGTATTTTATATTATTTATAATATTACATATGCTTTTTAATTTTGTTCTGTTTTGCTATTACATGGCTTTTGGAGTTGGGATCCTCTCTAGTTGCATAAAATTGAGAATGTTGCAGATGTCTAAATCAAATCGAGCAGTTCAGATCAAAATCGACTTCTTTATTATTAAATTAGTTCGGATATCATAGATGATAGGACAAGTATTAATTTACCAGATAACTTGCCTCTTCTTATTTGAAATTGGTCACCAAGTTATATTTGTGATGAGGAAGGTTCTAGTGCAAATAAACTAATAATAATAAAATAATATAGATTGAAAAGATTATATAAATCTAAATGGTGAACTTGAATCTAATCAACTGAGCTTGTTTTTCATAAGGATACGTCGTCCATAAGAGTTTCATAATGTTTTCTTAGCATTTTCTAACAAGACCAAATTAAATTATATAAAATAAATAAATATTTGTATTTAATTGTGTAAAATTAATATTTTGGCATCTTAATATTGTATAAAATGAATTTAAAATAATATATAAATTCATCAAATATAACCTCTATAAGAAAAATAAAGTCATCAAATTAATTTGAATTTAAAAATAAACATATGATATAATTTGATGGCATTAAGAGTTTAAGACTTGTGACGTATCCAATGGGAATATTAATTGTTGAAAAAAAAAATAATATTCTTTTATTATATTTTTACTTATTTAATTTAATTTTATTTTGGTTGTTGATTTAGGCGGGGTAATTTTCTTCCGGCATCTTTGGAACTGTGTTTAAGACTTGTGACGTATCCAATGGGATTATGGGAACATTAATTGTTGAAAAAAAAATTAATGTTTGTTTTATTATATTTTTACTTATTTAATTTTATTTTATTTTGGTTGTTGATTTAGGCGGGGTAATTTTCTTCCGGCATCTTTGGAACTGTACGTTTTTAGATTACTTTTTTCAGTGGGTTCCAAGTAGCATGTATTGGTATATATTATATAACTGTCACTCCGTAGGCCCGGTACCTTTTGTTCCTCCATTAAGATTTTTACAATATTTTAAATTTGCGTAATGCCTATAATAATAGAATAATTTAGCAAAGAATTTCAGATAATTTTATACATGGAGAAGGTTCAATGCTTAGGGACCTTTTTGTGACGTAATTTAGTGTTCAAGGGAATAGGAACTTTATTTTGCTGCTACAACTTGGAAAAAAGGAAGAATATGAATCCCAACAAACTTGTGGTTCAGTCTTATGTTTAAATTGTTGGGTTGCACTTGAACTGAAAGTTGTTTTCGCCAACCTGTGGCATCTTTGCGAGTATCTGTTTCGTTTGGAATCTAATTTTGATGTATAGGTATCTTCTCTCCACTCAAACCATCGATCCCTAGTCAAGCTTTCAAATAATACACTTTTTCCATTATTTACTACTAAAAATAGAATATTGATATATATACAAGCACTAGCAAAAATACCCATCATTGGTGGGTAAATAAAAATTAAAAACATATTTATACTTCAACAAAAATAAATATCAGACATATCAATAAAAAAAATAATTTAATAAAAATATTTATTTCTTAATAAATGAAATTATTTAAAAACAATAGATGAGAAAAATTTATATATGTGATCTATTTTTTTAAAAAAAAACTTTCCATATGTGTTGTGCTCTTTTTTCAAACACAGCACACAATTAATCAGAAATAAAATTTTTTTTCTATTTAAAATGAGGAGCTTGTAAATTTATATACATCGCTAACATCCAGCCAATTATTTTACACGATCAATGGTTAAGAATGCATAGAGTAAGTTATTGTTTATGGAAATTGATTACTGTCATCTGCAATTTTGCCATCCCTTGTCATCGTTTGAACAAAGTCAACACATAAAATAGACAAGGTGAACATATAAATGATTAAAATGAACATTTACAAACAAATGAATATAATAAAAATAATTTGTACATGCTTTATATATACTGACAATATTAACTATTTTTACTATTTTCCTTATTGTCTAGATCCAACTTCTTGCATCAACTTAAATTATATACTACACGTCGAACGAACTATATCAGTTGTAAATTGTAATTAAAAGCTCATGTTATCGTCCTCCTCTATATGTTATTCATTAATTGGCGATAATGAATATAAGAACCAGATGCCCCCAACAATTTGAATATGATTCATTAAAACCTTAAAATTAAAGAGGAAACAAAATTGGATCAGAGTCGGCTACCACCGAATGAGATTCTTGTAGTTAATTGACCACACCTCTAATAAAATGCCTCTGCACGAATGACGTGTGATTTGCTTTTATCATTAAACGAGAATATAATTAGTAGGCTCGATGCAGATTCTCTTTGCTTATGGCCTTGTGACAACGTAGGCGACCCCACACGACGCATACGAGAAACTTCATATCTTTTGTTGAGCAAAAAAGAAGTCAATTGAGCAATAAATATATAAGAAATAGATTATCTATAAAATTTAAGTAATCAAGCATCTGAATATATTGTGTGTATATATATATGTGATATGTTTACTTGGTCTCTGATTTTATATAATTATGTATATTATATGAGACCACTGTTTTAATTAACATCATAAGATTTTAGTACTTCAAAATGCCACAACAATATCTTTTACTAATATTTTAACATTTACGTTTTAATCTAAACAGCTGATCTTATTTATTTTGGAAAAAAATATTCATCTACTTCAATTATGTACATCGAGAGATAAAAAAGAATTAAACTAATCTAGTTAATAACAATAGATTAATTTAAATATTTCAATTTTCTATTTTTATTACAATGTACTCGAAATCATGAAATTTTATATGAGTCGTATTCATTGTCAATATGAACAAGATCGACATTTTTTTAAAGATTGGTTTGAAACCAATAATTTTATTATAAAAAAATTTGAAAATAAATGTTCTCTCCATAATTCGAACCAAGGACCACTTGGTGATGGAATATATCTGAACCACTAGGACGAACAACCCATCTTAACAAGATCAGAAATTTTTCACTCTATATTTCGATTTCTAAGTTAAAACGAGTGTGGACTTGTTTTTGAAGCATCCAAAAATTTATAGCAACTAGTACTAATCTCGCGCATTCCTATACGAATATGTTATTAAATACTTGCGCGATTTATTTTACGCTATATTAAAAAAATACCATAAAAATTGAGAATACTATTCAAATATTATATGAAAACTGCCACAGAAAATCCTAAATATTATTTTTGCCACAAAAGATCAAGCGCCATAAAAAATCCAAAGCACTATGCTAACCACAGTGTTCCACGTGCATCGCACGACATCCAAGCTTTATATATCTATAATATTAGAATTATCTTCTTTGAAGTATTGCAGGGGGGCCGCGTTACAAGGGACATTATCTCTTTTAATTGGAAAAAAAAACACTCCAGTTATAATCAGGGCATATTATTTGATCTAAAATTGTAAACAGGCTTGCCAATTAACAATTCTTATCCAAAATATTTGAACTGTTACTGGTTTTTCAGTTTTAAGAAAGCATGCTGCTACCAACAGGGGTGGATCCACCACTAGGTCGGGTGGGGCTAGAGCCCCACCTAACGCCGTCGAGCCCATGGAGCCCCGCCTTAGCCCCAGCTAATTTTTTTTGCCATTGGAGTACTCAAAGGTCCATTGTATGAGATTAATATATGATGAACTCATGTTGGTCCAATGTTCTTATAAACTCAGCCCCACCTAAATATTTTTCCTAGATCCGTCACTGGCTACCAATATATTTCGTTGGCTGAAGTAGTAACTCTTACCCTCATTTGATAAAAGAAAAAGGTAAGAAGAAGAAGAAGAAACAGGATGAGAGTAAAATGCAGAAAAAAATGAAGTATATTTACCTAATTTGAGGGACCAAGCTGAGAAACTAAAGAGGCCCAGGCCATATCGGACGGTAGAAGTTGGGCCATTACACAATAAAATTCAGCATCAAAGTAATTTACGGCCTTATGGGCCTCAACTTTAGCCCTGTGAAGGCATATTATTTACTATTGCAATTAGGCCTGCAGACACAACAAAACGATCACAAAACAATCCGTTTTCGTTAACCGTTTCGTTTATGACAAGAAATAAAAATTAATTTATGTTAATAATTCGTTTCAAAAGATGATCAAAATGATCGAACCGATCAATTAACTGACAATTAATTTGTATACATGTTTTCTTATTCGAAATGATCAAAACGTGTAACTGTATTCAATTTGTTGCTTTGATAATTAATTTTTGTACATATTTTTCTATTTTCATACATAAATGACCGGTTTTGATATGTAATATTCTCGGTCATCAAAATTCGTTCATAAATACTTAAACAAAACATAAAAGAAAACATATAAAAATAACATAAAACAGTTAAATGAAAATAAATGAAACGAAAGAGGTCAGCTTCATTAACCTTTTTTTTAAAAAAAAAAAATGAAATAAAAATAATTTCGTTAGTCATTTCGAAAAGACGAAACGAAACGATCAATGGCTCCAACGGAGTTGTGTTTGAAGCCATAATTACCATGGGCTCCAATTTTCTTCGATTGAGAAGGATAGGCTTTGCACCAACAAAGGCCACAGCCCATTACACGAGTCAATAAGAAAGAAAGGCTGAGGACCTGAGGTGTCTTCCTTCAAAAATCCGAATAAAAATATAACTTCGTGTACTAACCAAAAGCCATCTAGTCGACTAAGCTTTCTATTTTATTGGATTTTGTTTGTCTTGTTTTGTCCTGAACTCCTGATATATAGTTGACGAGGATGCCGTTGATGTAAGAAAAGAAATATATAAATTAAAAATGGAGAAATAGATATGTCTTCCTTTTCCACAAAGAAAAAGGACAAAAAGAAAGGCTATAGAAACGCAGTTTGCTTTACGTTAAATTGATCATCAACAAGTTGGCAAAAAAAAAAAAAAAAAAAATGGCTAATGTATCACATGCGGTGGTAGCTAAGCACATTGACGTTTACTAATATTTTCTTTTAGTCAATGCAAATCAGGTAATTCATTTTATTCGCATTAATTTTTTTCCTAAGATGGATAATGCTAGCGTAAAACGAGTTAAACATATGATTTCGTCAAACATGATTAGATCTCAGTTTTCACTTTGCAAATTAATGATTGTTTTGAACTGCTCATTGTATTCTTCATATTGAAAAAAAAAAATTTATTGGAGACCAAAATTTACACTATTTTATAAAAAAACATACTCTCTTGATCAAGTTATTTCCTAAAAATGGGAAAAAGAAGCAAAAAAAAAAAAATGAAAATTTAGTATGCTACAAGTTTTTAATATGGAAAATATAATGAGCGGTTCGATCATTTGCAACTTGAGAATTGAGATTTGATTGGTGATGCAGTCAAAAAAAATAAATTGTAGAGGTCGAACTAATTAGCATGATATAGTTTTATTTTATGAGAGATAAAAAAGTATATGCATATAAAAAAATTATGAAACAAATACAAAATTCATAGAGGGGCCTAGTGATCCGGAACCACCCTTTTCTTCTGCCCTGGTTTAATGAAAAGTACGATTTGGAAATGCAGTTTGCTATAACCTTTTTGGAATTTATAAAGTCAAATCATGCAATGAATTTTTTTGTTTTATGACATCTATGTTTTTTTTTTTTTTTTTTCCAAGGTCTGTTAGCATGCAGATATGTTGACAATCCGTTTGATTTTATTTGAAAGAATGTTAAACTTATCTTTCAAATCCTTATTAATTACATTCTTAACAACTCGAACTATTTTGTTCAACTTCTAAAAACCAAAAATTCTTGTGTGCATTGGGCAATATTGAAGTGCGCATCAACAAAATTAGTGTAGTATGGAAAGTCCTCCAAATGAACGTGAAAAATCAAGACAGTTGCCGAGAATTGTTAAATTGTGTTTTAACTGAATCAAATTAGTGTGCATCAGTACTGCATGTAATGAAAATTATATATCAAATTATCAACACAATATACAAATGTCACCTAAATAACGAATGTGCATTTTAAAGTATATAAAACTTCTATGGATATTGAAGTTTAAGAGAACATGAGACTTTTGCACACCTACACGGTAATTTAAGTTAAAAAAAAAAAAAGACATCAAAAGAAAAAAAAAAAAAAAGGTCTTAAAATACCAGAGGTCACTACCACAGAAATCTGATTACTGTTTTTCCTGGAGAAATCATGCAGTAGTTTAGGGAATTGAAGGCTCTGCTATTCTCTATGATTTTCGTAGCGTAGGCGAATCAAATATGACATGTATGGAACATTTTCTTTTTAAACGAAAATTACATATCTTATCGTCTCAATTTTCTCAGTGCATTTTTTCTGTCGATCTCATATTTGTGTAAATATCACATTTTTCTTAGTAAAAACTAAATAGGTACTATATATCTCTGTTTCAAACAAAAACAAAATCATACCTAAAATATGAATTCTGTTTATTTTTTATATAAAAAATTTGTACGTATTTAACCAATACCTGCTTTAAAATTTTCATACATTATCCAATACTTCCTAAATTATTGCCTTGAAATTTCATAATTTATCTTAATAATTTTTCGCCAATACAGACATTAATTATCAAATTTCGTTTTTAAAATATGGCCACATTCAAATGCTTAGAGTAGTAAGCACAGAAGATCAGCACTCCGAGTGCCGACACGTTTTATAAGCATCTTATCTGGACGCGTTCTATTCGTCTGACGCAAGACAGAGTGGACTACTCATATTAAATTAAATTAAATAAGCCATTGAAATATGTCGACGCAACGATGGGGCCCAGTTGTCAGGACCATTGCTAGGTTATAATCTCGCACACTACAACTGACTGGCTTGAGTCCGTCCAGGCCATCTACTATCTTCCTCTCGCAATCTATTCCAATCCTTTTACGTTACAATCACACCCTATCCAATCGCCTCTCCAGTTGAAACGACGAATGGAGACGCGCAGGCTCGCCGTTCTCTGCTCGCACCTCTCCCCTTCCACTAGGGAAGCCCCACTGGAAGCGTCCACTTCCGCCACTCAAGAGGAGGAGAAGGGAGGCGGGTGCACTCAGGACGGTTGTGTGTTTTGTAGGATAGTTCGCGGCGAAGCCCCTGCTTTTAAGGTATATTATATTTTCTCTTTTCTTCTTCAAAGATTGTTTCTTTTTTTCTTTTGGTACTTGGTAGCAACTATTGCTATTTTCTACTGATCATCTAGAGTTCGATTATACATGTTATTCTTTGATTTCAGTTCAATTTTATCTTTTTGTTATATTAAATCGAGAGAAGAACATCAATTTAGTTTGTTTTGAGCTGTTTTGTGCTCAAATTAGGAGCGCTCTGAGTAAATTGTTCCTAAATTAGGATAAAAAAGTGCCCTTTGTACTCCTTACCTTTACGTAAACTCATCCTTTACTAGCATGATAACCAATTGAATTGAGGAGAAGTAGTTTAGTTAAGGTAATTCAAAAATTATGTGCAATTCAAGTCAAAATTGGCAATTCGAAAAATTTCTGGCTTTGATTTTGATGTGTGCAATTTGTAATTGAAAATGGTTGGCCACTATACCTGTAAAAATGGCCTTTTTTTATTTATATATATTTTTTTGTTTAATTCTTCAATTTTTATATGAAGACTATTGTCCTCTCTTTAGTTATATGAAGATGATGTATGCTTGTGCATCTTGGATTCTAATCCATTGACTCTCGGGTATGGTGTTTTTTATTACATATTATACTTCTTAACTCCAAAAATTCTATTACATTAGGAATTCATGATGTGTTGATCTTCTAAGAATCACCATCCTCATTTATTTTTGTGGTCATCAAAGCTTTACAAAAATTATTGTTATTTATTTTGCTTTTGCGTTTTGTGCAGGCATGCTCTTATTATTCCAAAATGCCATTTTCCTTCTCTTGAAGCGACCCCTCCTTCAGTAAGCTCTTTATCTGAGATATTTGGAATAAAGAAAGCAAACTATTTTGTTTTTCTAATTAACTATTGTGGCCATGGATTTATAATTATTATTATTTTATTTAAATTTTTTTTATTTGAATACAGGTTGTTGCAGCAATGTGCTCAAAAGTACCATTTCTTAGCAATGCAATCATGAGAGCTACTCAATGTGGTATGTTTTACATTTTTAGTATGGTGCTTTACTGCTTTTGTTGAAATTTGTTTCTAAAACTTAAACTGTTCTAATTTATGGTATGCATGCAGATTCATTTAATTTTCTGGTCAACAATGGAAAAGCTGCTGGACAAGTTATATTTCATGTGAGTTTTCTACAAAACATACCTGATTTTGGTATCACATGTTCAGGTCCTGAACCAGTATGCTCCAGATGATAGAATATTTGTTTTGTTTTTTATTTTTGTATAACTAAATTAAATTTATTTTGGTTGAATGTTGTGGTTTTCAGCATATTCAACTTTCTAACTCTTGTTGATGAAGCATGATATTCTGTTTTTCAGTCTTCAGTTTAGTTTTGGGTAATGAAAACAAAACAAACTGAGCTGCCCAAAATCTGAAAATTGGAACAATTGGTACATGTTAGGATCCCTTGATAACTTATTTAACTTAACAATACTGTAAATCTACTTAAAGTTTAATTCTGAAATTAAACATTTGGCCTGATTATATGGTACATAACAAAAGGATTTGATGAATACCTTCTTGTTATTCATTGAATAAGTACAACTTCTCAAAGGATTTGAATTTAATGACTCCATACATTATAAAATAATACTCAAAGTGCATATATTTTTATATGCTGGGTATTTATACATTCAACAACGCATGAATGTATTGCATTTGATTTTTTTTTTTTTTTTTATTGATTTGGGAAATATTGTCGAACAATTCTGTTGTCAAGGATCCCATTCAGACAACAATGAAAATTTAACAACATTAGATCATTTGGTTTGGCTTTTCAGTTGCAAGTTGAAAAGTTTTGTTTTAGGTCTTTTGGCTATTGAGTGGGGTTCACTAAACATTGAAAACTATAATTAATTGACAATCTAATCTCAGCAGTTGATCAAAGATTTGATGAGTTTGATCCAATCCTTTTACTGATAGCACGTTTGTTCTCTGTATTCCTTCTCTGCACTCTCCTTTGAGAATAAGGAAATTATTAGAATCTCCTATGAGTTCTTACTCCTCTGCTCTCATCTCTCTTTACCCCAAAACCTGAATCCTACATTCTGGCAAGTTTTTGCTATGGTGACTAATCTGAATATTGTTGCATCTTATTTTGAAATAAAATCAATAATCAAAATATTTAAAAATCAAGAGGAGAAAGAAAAAGATGAACAATGTTTAATATTTGACCTCATTCTCACATGATGTCAATTTCAAAGTTTTAAAATTACTATCTACATGAAAATATCAAATTACAATACTTTCTCAGCTTACATGTCATCCATTGCTACTCCAAATTTCTTTGTCCTAATTGAATCCTATTCCATGCAATTGCTACAAATTTTAGACAAGGCATAAGACACAAGTCCTTTTGCACCAGATTCTTTCCACAGGAGTTACTTGTGAAAATATAATAGGTATATATATAATCCTAACTAGTTTTACATGAAGGTTAGTGTTCTTTATTTTTATTTTGAGCTTTGGACTGTTGTAGGTGTGAAAATGAATTTTGTCATAGGGTTTTTTTTGGTGTTTAATTTATTACTCTCATCTCTCACATCTTGATCCAAGTAGAAAATAACAGAGCCTACATAGAGACGTGGAGGTGGAGGAATTTGTAAAGGATAACTAGTTAAGAGTTAGTGAGGTGACAGACTTGGATGAGCTTTGGGTTAAGGGAAAAACCAAAATTATGATAAAGATGAGTTTAGTGTCAAACAAAGGAATGGGATACCTGTCTCAGTCACTCATCTATGCTTTGATCCATTGCTGGGATCATTTTGTCAATATTGTCAGATTCTTAATTGTCAAGTCATGCCCACTCTTTGCCATTTGCATCTGACTTTAACCCAGTCCAACCAAACGACAATAAGTACCCTCTGGATTCTGGAATCATATCATGTTTGTCTTGGTTACTTATCTACTCACCATTTGTTCTAGGGTCTATTGTGGCCTATATATGTCCAAAGTACTTTTGGAAATTTTAAAGAAAAATTACATGATTTTCATTTTGTTTCATTTTCCAGACTCATTTTCACATAATACCTCGTAAAGCTGGAGATAAGTTATGGCCATCTGAGGTAAACTTTTATTAAACAATTCTGTGCACTTATACTGTACCAGTAAATGCCATCTAAAGAGTTCAAGGCGATGGTTGTACTACTCTAGTCCCTACCAGTTTTTTATGTCCTTTATTTTGTTGTGAATGTAGTCTCAATCTGCAAACTGTTCCATTGTGTGGGTCAGTGGGGAGATTTCTAGTGTAACATATGTACCAGAACTCCACCCTTCTGAAATTGCAATGCTAGCAAACCAATAGACTAGTTATGCTTCAAAATTATGCCCTGAATTCACAACACTATTGCAGAGTTTCAGAAGGACCTCAATTGAGGGAAACCCAGAAACTGCAAGTCTTGTTGCATGCATTAAAGAAAATATCTATGCTTCTTCTTGTGATGATTGCAAGATCAATGCATCTCCTTTATCCTAGGAATTAGAATAATTTTCTATCAATTAACTAATGTCTATGTGTTCATATTGGATGCAAAAAACTAGTGTATATTGAGAATTTTAGACAATTTACATTTTTTCTGTTATTAATAGCCAACTTGTATAAGATACTTTTTGTTGGTTGAATTTTGATAACATAATACTGTACCTGGTAGAGTAATGCTTGCTGATTTACATCTCAAAAAAAAAAAAAAATGCTTGCTGTTTTGCCCATTCAACTTAATTAAAAATGGAGGGGGAGCTAACATTGCTGTTCTGTACAACTCTATAGGGTATGGTGCTTCATGTCAGTTCTACAAAATAAACACTATCAATTAAGTCTATTGTACATTTCTGGGGCCAAACTTTTCTTTTACCGATTTTAAATTTACGAAAACAAAACAAAAAGCAAAAGTTACGTTTTAAAGGTAGCAAGCAAAATCGATGGTTCTGGGGGTGATTGTCACATATTGAACTTCACAGGTATCTGTCAAAATTGGAGTTTGCGGAACTTTACAGAATTAGATTGGTCCGAAAGAAGGAATCATTTGTTCAATGATAAATATTCAATTTTTGACGGGCCGTGTTATTATTGGGCCAAAACCCATAATCTGAACAATTTAATTAGTCCGGGTTCCCAAGTTCCCAACCACAGCCGAATTTGCAAATAACTCATCATACGACCATGATTTCATTAATGACGATAAAGTTTTTCTAAACAAAGTGACGGCTAACAGATTTTCAAGTTCATGATTTACTGAATTCGTTTTAGACTAAATGTCGGTGCAGTATCAAAGCACTTTCAATAAGATCAAGAAAATTGTACTTTTGACTGGTGGCCTACAACTTGAAATCTTGAATCCGTATTTTATTTTGCTTCTTTTTAAAAACTATTCTTTTGTATTATAATTAGCGTGCAATGAAATATATACGAAACATCAGCAAAATTGTCAAAACTGTGTCTTTATATTTTTAAATAATTAATTAATTTTGTATAAGAAATGTGTTGTCGAAATCTAGTATACCCATCTTATGGGGAAGTAAATTAAATTCTATGGAAAATGTGTGCCCCTAATTAAATTACTGATGCCTTGTGGTAGTAAAGCTGCCAAGAATCAAGAGATGATACAAAGCATGTGACTCATTGGACCCAAAAATCCACTTTTTTAATGATTAGGCATCAAATTATGATTTTGTAAACAATTGAGTAGCTGAGGGAAAGGAATACGCCGTGCCCCAGTGCACACGTGTGCGCCTTTGGGCCCCCTCTTATCCCCAAATCTCATTGTTCTTCTGCGATTACCTGCGGCACTAACCTGCGCAACAATATGTGTGGCAATCTTGGCAGCACAACCATATCATCATCGAAAAACTATCTTTACTTTGGACGTTGTTTGTGCAGCAATTTATTTTAAAAAAAAATTGAAAATAAATGCTCTCTTTTGGATTCAAATAAAATTATAAAAATCACACGGTCAACATAACAGAGCCGAAGTACTAATGAGCTCCCCTTCCCCCTCTTGTGATGATATAAATCGTGTGTTTGAAGTATCACACATGCTTTCAAAGTGTTTAGCATCTTCTAAAAATAGTAATAGAATCATTTCAATTGAAATTGGGACAAAAAGACTAGAGCGCTCGGCCTATAGACTATAGTTCAGCCCGCTAAGGCTTTAATTATTGGTAATAATCGATTTCTGCAAATGGCAAGTATGGGTAATGTATATATAGCCGAAAAAAAAATCATTTGTAAATCTTTATATATATATTTAAGATATAACATGGTGATCAAACTTTTAACTTATTTTGAATTAATGTTAAAAAAAAGCATTTATATTGCTATAGATTTCTACACATACGAAGGCATGCGATTATCATCATCAAATACATGTCAAAAATCAAACTTCCCGAGGGAAGCAGAAAATTGGAGTGCAGACGGGAAAAAGGAAAAGAAATAATATTAAACGGTGTCCTTACTTTTTTTGTTTGTTTAGGCCTCCAATGCTTAACAAGGGGAGTCTCCCAGGTCAAAAGGGAACTTGCATCCCAATCCCTAATTGAAAACTTAAGCCATAATTTTGGTACCATTTCTTTATTATGTGCTTTTGGGAAGTAACAAACGGAGCAATAAAATAGCTTATTATGAGAATTCCCAGGTTTTAGAAGGATTCGATTTGGAAAATTGGACGGGTCTAACTGAGACAAATCTACGACAGGCATGCATTAAATTAACCCCTTTCCGTAACCCCAACCAAAAATAAAATAAAACAAAAAAAAAGTCTTCAACCAAACACACCCTCTCTCGCTCTAATTGACACCCACCAAATGGATAAAATGGAAGAACGCTCAATGCTATATATATTGATAACGGTAATACAAACCTGCGTATCTAAAATATTTCGTCCAATCTAAAAAAATGCATTTAATGTTTCCTTGCATTTCTATCAGCTGGTTCGACTACAAGACCACTGATGTTGCTACCCGAGGTTCATACTGATCAGTTCTATTAATAATGTTTTCTATTACAAAATAAAAAAAGAAAAAAAATCCATCTCCGTTTTTCTTCATGCCAAAAGGAAATTAATAATGTTTTCTTTTTTTTTTTATTCATTTAAAGGTCGTCGACGTAGAGTCTACAAATTTCCCAATATCCTTACATGTTCCCTCTTCTTGGATGTTGGACGATTTGCCCCCATTAATTATCCTTTTCCTCTGTGAGAGGTTGGTATACTTTCACAAACTTGTACCCTACAAGAACTCATTTACATGGAAATTAACAAGTATTTCAAGTATTTTTCATAAATAGATCGGTTATATATCATTGCAAGCCACCGAGAATCATTGCACGGAAGGGGTACGTAGAGCAGATAATTTTTTTTTCTTTCGTTGAAATATTTTTTTCTCGTGGGAGATCAACGTCACATTATATTTGGCATTTGGCCATAGGTAACAGATCCAATACACATTAATATTATATGCGATTACGTAGGAAAACAAAACACTAGCTAGATAGCATGAAGTATATTTGATACAGAATCTAGAGGTTGACACTTGATGAGAAGCATTTATATATTTTCTGTCTCGCCATGTTCGTATGATTCTAAATTTTTAACTTGTTTCACTTTTTTTTTTGTGCCTTTTCGAATGCGGGGCTCAATTTTAGGCAAATGTTTGTTGTGCTAGCTTGAATTATATATATTTACATATGAGAAATACTAGTGTTCAATATATATAAGATAGATGAGAACGTACGTCCTACATTGTTGTTCTGTTGTTCAAATTTAAACGTCAACCGATACGAACCGTTTAATTCATATATTATGCATGTTAAAAATTTGCAATATTTTTAATATTGTATATATGACAGAACTGAAAGACATTATTAATTCATTATATTGGTGCTCTATATATTAAGTGGTCCTTGTTAATCAAATCACTGCAAGGGAACTAACGATATACTAGTCATGCATTGGGCCGTTTCTGTGTATAACTCTGAATAATTCCGAGGAGCAAGAGTGCATGACGTAATTCATGCGGCATGTTGGAAAAATCAAGTGCTTCATTGTCTCGCAAGCTGAGTCCTAATTAGAAATCGTATGGAACGCACTAGATTAGTTAACAAAATCTGTTTGGTGCATGCCTATATTGCGTAGGAGAATAACTATAGCTATAGCCTATAGGTCGGTTTGAGGCGATTAGACTCTGATTAAACATAATTCAATAAATTCCGTACTGGAATCAAACCAAGCGAAGAAAAAACAAGAGAGTAAAGTACAAAGAAAAAAAAGAAAAGAAAAGAAGAAAACAGCATTAGCGGAAGCAACATTATTAATAGTTTAAAACAAATTACCTACATATAGGTTATCGATGTGTGTGATCATTTCTTCATATATATATATACACACACACATAGGTACAGACATCAACTTAAAAAAAACCGTAGTTAATTATCGTAGACTTTGTCAAATATAGTAATTAGAGGGGAATATCGAGCTTCGCTCGATGTAGATATCTATAATAAGAATATTTTTATTATGTTTCTATAGTTTAATTATGTTCATTTTTGGATATATGATTAAGATATATTTATCTTTAGAAATATAGTTTAGTTATTGTAGATAATTTGATTTGATTAAAGTTAAAGAGTTTGATCAATTTAGAGAAAAAAATTATATATGTGTAAATATAGTTATAGTTATCTGATATGATTAATATGATTTATATTATGTTGATATTATTCATGAAAATTAATATGTTTATAAATGACTTAAATAAAATATATATCGTAAAAGATCTGATTTTTTTTCTATTTTCAATTGAATGAATTTAATTTATATCTTGTAAATCGAAATTAAGAATGGTGATGAAGAGAAATTAAGGTGGAGAGGGACTCTAAGCAACACAAAAGAGATGGAGACATGATGAAAATGAAAATATGAAGGGGTCACAAAAATAAAAAACAAAACAATGTGTTGCCCAATTATTATCTCATGTTGAACCGAGTCGGTTTAATAAGCAATAAGACCCGACACACAATTAGTTACAAAGTATCATATTATAGAAATCAGAAAAATACTATTGCACAACTATTAATTCACAATACTTGAAGTGTCGGATGATATTTAACTAAAGAATTCCGACACCCACACATCTTTATTTATAATATTGAATATTGATATGGGTTTTTCCATAACCTGTAAAGCGTATGTTTGCAGCACATATCAAGACTGATCAATTTTAGGTTCAAAACAAAGCCGGCCGTTGATTATCATGTCGTATAGAAAACCATACTTCTATACAGTTTTTAACAAAAGTTAATCATACTTTTAATTTCACGCAGGCTGACAGTTGCCATTAATTTTATGCATTACACAAAAAGAAAAGAGTTTGACAATTAAAACAAGCAAAAGCAAAGAATTAATTCCAAACACCTTATCAAAGGGGCCGAGATATAAGCATTATTAATTGATGTCAGCCAATGAGATTATGTAATATTCACTTCCATTAGATAAAATTTAATGCTGAGATATTTTATATTCTGGGTGTTCACTAGCTATCTGATCATTGTGCATTTTTTTTCCTTTTTTTTTTGTCTTTTTTTTGCCATTAGAGTTATGCATATGTTGATTTACGCCTTCAGTCAACAGGTTTTACCGGTTTCTCTACGATATCAAAACTGATTAAAGAAATTATGTTTACCTTTGACTCGTCAATTCGCCAAAAACTATCTAAAGTAGAGTGCGGAAACCTACAAATTTCTGTCAGTTATTGAATCTCGTATTATTTTTTAAGAAAATACTAATAAAGATAAAATCTGACATATTTTTAATTGTGAGATAATGGGGAATTAATGAACTATATAACTTAAATAAAACACCCAATTTTAAAAATATAGTTGAAATTTAATCAAGAAATATGATAATATCATCCAGATTTAGCTCATTTCAAATCAAACATAATATTTCATCTAAAATAACTTAGCAATATTTGGAACTATATATGACACTTGAAGACCATAAATCAACTAATTTCATGTATATGTTGCATGTTTGTTGCAGATGAGCTAACTAAATTTGTTCAAAAAGCAATAATTCTAGCGGCATATACTTGATATTGCATGAATAGATTTGTAATTGCTCGCGCAACATTAGTGAACAATGAATAAATATGGGCTTTTGTCTATGACATAAGAAAAGCGAACTAATTATATCTTCATAAAAAAATAATAATAAATAAATAAAAGTGGCTAGCTAACTAATCTATTAATTGGGTACATGCATGGATGTCATTTAGGTAATAAAACTGGGGATATGTATCATAAATCTGTAATTAATTTGCCAAGCGAATCCAGAAAAGAGACTCTCTCAGTGGATAGTTGAAGAACCTCGGTCTTGATGCATGCATGGCAATAAGCACGTATTTCTACCGAGGCGGCACGGGTGCTCCGCCGATTTCTCCCAGGTCTCTGCTCCTCTTCCTAGGCTCTCTTTGAATAGTTCTTTCTTGTTTAATTAATCAATATCCACTCCCCTTTCATCTTATTCTTTAATCGCTTAATTCACCTCTTTTGCTTTCAGTACCTCCGCCAATTAAAGCCAAATACGCCCGTATTTCGTCATGCCATGTCCCCTTGATATTTTGCTGATGCTAGTACACAGCAAAAATACTGTATTTGTAGATTACCTCATGTGACACAGAGGTGTAATATGTAACAAAACATCTCCAGATGGAAAAGTTGGGATAACATATGTTTCACCATTATAAACTAATACTATTCACTACTGTATACAAGTAACTACAATAAATAGTCCTCTGTACTTTGCAGAACAAAAAGAGTCAAATCTTTTTTAATGAAAAGCAGAGTCTAAAAATTGTGCGGTAGAAAAAATATCGCCCATCCTTGCATTTAATTTATATTTAAGTGATGGAGCCAAAATATTATTTAACGAGTGTACGTCAACGAAATTGACAAAATTCATTCACGGTGATACGTAGAGTATGAAATAAAATTCATTCAATTTGACAAAATTGGCATAAATCTACTGGAACTAATTAATAATCTATATATAAAAAAAACATTTTAAACAGTTTTGTTCAGAGAAACATAATATAAATCGACGGAGGCGACACACTCAAGATGCAAATGAATGAAAATATATCTGAAAATGATGAGCCTGGACAACGAGAGATTCACACTTCATGCATATTGAATCTGTGTGTTTGGATAAAAATTCAGAATAGAAAAAACAATACTATATAAAATGAAAATAGTGCTAACATAATTTTTGTATTGATTAGCATAATAACACTATATATTCAAAGCAACTATTCCATATTGACTACTAGCGTCTAGCTATATGATGCTTGCTTATCTATATATAATAGCGACTACTATTCCTAAAAATTCAATACATTTTTGCTTACAAATTTTATATAATTGTCCTAGTAAAACTGCCGAGTCAAATTTAATATCAAAAGAATATTTTAAGTGGTGTTATCACGCCAATATATAAGTTATTATCGTGTTAATTGGACGGTTCAAAAAAAAAAAAAAAAAAAATACTGTTCTATTTTTCCCCTAACAAAAGAAATATAGGGATGCTGTGTAATACATGTATTTGAAGAATTAATATATATATTTGATGTTCCCTACTTTGTCATGATATTTACCGGCCCCGTTACCTATACTTGGCAGGATCTACTGGTGTGGGGTCAGATATGAGAATGACGGTGGATTTTAGGAGGCTAAGTAGGGTCACCGTATAGGCGTATAGCCGTGGCCCGTGGTACAAACTATGTTTCCTCGACGTAAATATGACACCACAATGTGGCTTGCATATATATATAAATACATGTTACTATTTATGTCATCACAAAACCTTCTTACTGATGAGTGCTGAATGTGCACTTCAACACTAATATTGTACCGATAATAAATTCTGTCGATAATCCAACATTAATTACGAACATTTGTAACGCATGAGAGATGCTGCTTGACAAAGAATCATATTGTACATACTATTGTACGTATTCCTTACTAATTTCTCCTAATTAAACCATTGAACTTGCCAATATATCCATGTAGGTTTGAATTTGTCATGACCTGTACCATAAGCAGCTATTTTATCACACGTTATTTTATTTATTCATACTGAACATTGTTTATTATTATTTTTATTATTTTTTTCCGAAGATACATATTATCGTTGGATGAACTGGTCATAAACTTGCACCAATACTATTCAGTCAAAATTAATAATAAAACAATACTACAATATACTTAGCATACATGATACATTGCTTGAAATTTACTCTCCCTGTAGGAGACGTAAAAATTAAAAACAGTACGGTTGGCCATTTGCTATGTAGGACCAGACATTAACTAAACTGTTAATTGTTAAAGTTATTTACAAAAAGACTCCAACGACCTCCTTTGTACAGACCTTGCCACCACCACGTGTCGGTATCGACCTCTTCACTCAACCAATCGCTGTTCTCTTCCTATGGAAGACCGTGCTTCTCTCTCTCGTTCTTTCTCTGTGTGGGGTAAAAAAAGAGGGCACTGAATCGAGCGGCTGGGACGCGTTCATTAACTTTTAGTGATCATTTTCGTCTGAATCACATTCATGAAATCAATAAATAGACGCATAAGTACGGTTGTTATTGAGTAATCATATTTGGGTGTATTGTTGATCGTGGTTCTTCAATCCATGCATGTGTGCACGTAGTGCACAAATTCACAATGCACAAAACACGCATATGCATACGTGTTAGGTAGTTATTCGCATATATTGGAAAACCGAAGCCCTTTTTGGAATGAATGAGGTACCTATCTAGATATACGAAAATTATATGAAAATTGCATTTATTTCGATATAACTACTTTTTTCTGGCAATTGTTAATTTCTGTTTAATTTAATCATATTTCTTCTGTAACAACGCCCAATTAAACTACCACTGTCTACAAATCTTATGTAAATTGAAATCCAATCTATATATATCGATCTCTTCCAGACGGGAACAGAGCTAATACCATCAGTGCTGAATCTGTGTGGTTCAAATTTTATGTTAATTATCTTTTGTTTCCTTCAGTATATTAGATACACGGGACCACACGTGGGAGAGTGCATGTGTGAAAGAGACGATAATATACAGTTATACACATATTTTGATCAAGGGACCTTCGAATTAAAAACAACATCAATATATGGGTGTGTTTGGACGAGTTAGGAATAAGGAAGGAAGAAGGATTCCGGGCGGAAAAATTAGGAAGAGTGGTATTCCGGGAAGAAGAAATGTTATTTGGATGGTGAGTTAGGAATAAGGGAGGAATGAGTTGAATTAAATAATCATTTGTCTATTTATCTATTTGTAGTTTATTCATTTATTTTTTATTGATATTATAAAATAAAATAATTATTATCTAATACTATAAAAATAAAAATAATTAATGACAATATTATTAAATAATAATAATAATAATTATTATTTAGTATTAATAATGTGAATAATAAAATAATAATTATTATAATAATATAATGTTATAATAATGTAATAATATTGTTATATAATTATTATTATTTAATATTAAAAATCTGAATAATAAATAAAAAAAATTATAATAATATAATGTTATAATAATATAATAATATAATAATATTGTAATAATATTGTTATATAATGTGATATAATATTATTACATATTATTATTATTTACTATTAATAATATGAATAATAAATAAATAATAAAAATAAAAATAAAAATATTATAATAATTATTATAAAAATATAATGTTATAATAATATAATAATATTATAATAATAATGTAATAATATTATTATATAATTATTATTATTTAATATTAATAATCTGAATAATAAATAAATAATAAAAATAAAAAAATATTATAACAATTTTTATAATAATATAATATTATAATAATGTAATAATATTATAATAATATTGTTATAATAATGTGATATAAAGTTTATTTTTATGCTAATCATCTCATGGCCTCACGATGACCGCATGTAAAAATTACAAAGTATTAATATTTCCAACATTATTTTATTCATTCTATGGGTATTGTGCACATAAAATTGTTTTTTTATTGAGCAATCTTCTTCCTACCTTCTTATTCCAACAAATAGCTGGAAGAAGATCTTCCAAGAATTTTCTTCTTCCCATCCTTATTCCCACTTGTTTGGATGCTACTTTTTCCTCCGGAATTTTTTTCTTCCTGGAAGAAGCTTTCTTCCTACCCATCCAAACAGGCCCTATATATTTAGTGATCTTTTCCTCTGTACCCTTTCATTCAATCTACCTTTTGGTTCTATGCTTATTTTGAAGGTCCCTAGCTCCTTCTCGATCCAACACACACAAAATTGTCAAATGTGTGATACACACACATATATACCAAATGGTAGATAGTAGGACTATCAATAGGTAGGATACGATATAATATTTGAGATATTTTTCATGCCCATATCTGTTAAATTTTTTTTTCTCTCCCTATATAGATAGAGGATTGCTAACATGCCATCGAAGGCACAGAGGGTCCCGTGCCATTGAGTCGTTTTTCGAGATCCAAAATTCAAACGTTCAATCCGAACTGTTCAAGTTGATCACCATATTGAAATTTCCTTGAAGACCAAATTTTACATTTTTTTTATTTTTTTTACTATTTATTATGATATTTTTCAAAAACATTATAATCGGAGTATTTCAAGCCTTCCAATTTGAAAATATCATAATAAATAGCAAAAAATTTTGAAAAACTGTAAAATTTGGTCTCCATGGATATTTCAATATGATGATCAATTTGAATGGTTCAGATTGACCGTTTGAATTTTGGATTGTAAAAAACTAGTCAATGAAAAATCGATGGCACGTGCCATCGATGGTGCGTTAGCCACTCTCTCTCTCTCTCTCTAGATATATATAAATATATATATAGAGTTTTGCTATGGTGAGTTGCAACTCACGGAGCCTTCCGTGAGTTGCGGTCAAAACGGTTAGATCTGATTTGAAATGACCGATCCAAACAGTCCACTATGATCTCCATATTGAAATCTTCTTGCAGACCAAAATTTATGTTTTTTCGAAATTTATAAGATTTTTTTTTGAATTTTAGAAAATCGCTAATCTAATTAATTATGTACCTTTCAAGAACAAAAGTTTTTAAAAATCCGAAAAAATACTTAAAAATTTTGAAAAAAAAATATAAAATTTAGTTTGCAAGGAGATTTCAATATGGAGATCATATTGGACGGTTTGGATCGGTCATTTCAATTCAGATCTAACCGTTTTGATCACAACTCACGGAAGGCTCCGTGAGTTGCAACTCACCATAGCAAAACTCTATATATATATAACTAGAGGGATTAATCGAGCTTCGCTCGGTATTTGACATAGTAATAAAAATTAAACATTTTATCATTTAATAAATGGTTATTGTAATTAGGTTGTTATGTTTGTAATTAATTTAAAGTGTAATAACTGGTATGATAGAAATAATAAATTATATCTCCATATGTTGAAATATTTTATAATTAACTATGACAAATAAAAAACGTTGTTCCATCATTTTTCATAGAAGCAACTAAGAGAGAAGTTGAAATAAATTATGTGACAAAAATGACGTAGTACAATCAAAATGGATCTCAATGATGCAACATAAAAGAGAACATAACTCTAAGCAACACATATGACAACACAATAGATAACACATAAAAAATTAACATACATCTGAAGGAATGGACCAGATAAAGTCGGAGTAGAAAAATCAAAGGTTTTGATGGAGTGTCGCACTAATACTAACTAAAACAGGGGCCGACACCTACACATCTTTATTTATATTATTGATATCTATTGTGAACCATGATGCATAGAGGGTTTCGTGCACCATGATTGTTTGATCGATGATTTTACAAATTGACAAATCTGAATTAACCAATCCAATATATATATATATATATATTAAATATCTCATAGCAAATAAAATTTTATGATTTTTTAAATTTTTTTCTATTTTTTTCAAATTTTTTAAAGCTTGCTATTTTTTTGCTACAAATTAGTGAATTTTCTGGTACCTACCTACAAAATATAAGGTAGCAATAGAAAATGGATAATAATAATCATATATAATAAGTCAATGGAAAAATTGTATAATATGAATAAATAACTATATTAATAAAGTGAACATTGAATAATTTTTTAGATATAATTAAATAAAACCAACTATATAGTATATATCTTCTCATATCAATTGTCTCTAATATATATATACAATATCAAATGGAATAGAGTGCAAATCAATTTCTTCATCAACCGAAAAAAATTATTTATATTTTCCGTTGATAAACTTCCGATTTTTCCTTAAAAAAAAATTCAACATCAAAGTAATTCTTCGGATATCATTTAGATATCAACTGAATTATCTAGACCAATCCACTTTCCATGTTCACATAAATAAAAAAATTGAAAATACGTAAAATCACAAAAAAAAATAGAAAGAAGTAAAGAATAATTTAATGTAGCATTGTTATCTAGCAAACTAATTATCTAACTAGTCATTAATGTATTTTAATCATATTTTTGTGATTATGATAAAGATTATGGACTATATATATAGGGTGTGTTTGGAACCAATGAGAACAAGGGATGAACAAAGATGTGCACGAATCAAGAGGCTGTTTCTTGTTTCCAATTCTTGTTCTCAAAAATCCTGGAACTAAGAACAACCCACTTAATTCTTGTTCGTGCCTGTTCATGATTTGTTTGGTTTGCGCGAACAGGGGTTTGTTTGTGAATAGTTGTTCAAACACCCATCCAAACACACCCATAATGGACGGTAAATACTCTTGCCCAATAAATTAATAAAATTTTCTTTAATTCATATCCATACCCAATAGTTTATTTTTTTTAAAAAAAAATATTACTCATACCCATCTATATGATACGAGTCGGATAAACAATTAAACGGATACGTAGACAATCCTAACATATAGTAGGTAATGGGGACCTTGCTTACACGATGACACGATAGCTTCTCTCTCTTAGTTTGGTTTATGAACTATCATTACGATTATATTCCGAAAGACTTTGTATATAATGATCTTTTGCTCAATCTATATACTATACAATGTGAAGAGCCTTTTCTATAGTATCACATGTGATGTCAGCATGACGTCATCCTTTTTTTTTTTTTTCTTTTTTGGGCTCTGGCAATTCAATTCTCATATATTTTTCATTTCACACCATCATGACCATTAGTACTTTTTTCATTGATAACTTAGACTTCAAATACAAACAAGAAAATGTGAACAAATATATTATTTTATTTTTAAAAATAATAATTCATTGCCAAAAATTATAAATAAAATTAATTTGATTAAAATTGTATAAGCATCCATGACACCATCAACCAGAAAGCTTTTTTTTTAAAAAAAAAACAAAATTCGAGAATATTTTTTAAAAATATTTTAAGAAATGTATTTCATTTCTATAATTTTAAAAATTTATTAATTTTAAGATGTTTGATGGCTTTCTAAATTTTTTTTTGCATGAGTCGGCAATTTTTTTCTTTTTTTGTTGTTCTGTATCAATTAAGTTTCATATAATGGAATGGTAATTTCTAACTTTTAGCCTACTTTTTTTAAAAAAAAATTACACTATAATAAATCATCTTAAAGACTTGAAAATATCAATTACCATTTTTCAGATTAATGAACCCTCCATTTCTAAATTTCAGATAAATATAATTTTATTTTTAAATTGTTAATATGCTTTAAGAAATTCATTTGGCTATGAAAAATTATGTGCATGCTCATAAAAATTTGTAGGACTTAGTGATATAATTGCTTTTTTTTAAATTATAGACTTATAGAATGTTTTAAATAATTTTCTGAATCTCATAAATTTTAATTTACATGAGAGTTTTGTTTTCAAATTATTTTGAAGACTTGAAAAAATCATTTGGCTATGACAATTTATGTGCATACTCAAAGATACATGAAGAATTTAGTGATATAAAATTTTATAATTATAGACTTATAAAATATTTATAATAATTTTCTGAATCTCATAAAATTGAATATCTATAATTTCATAAATGTCATTAGGTTTTTATTTCTGCAAAGTAATTTATAATTTTATTTCTGCATAAAATATTATATAAATTCTTCCAAAATTATAACAAATATAATCATGCAACACAATTTTTTTAATCTAACCATATAATTTTGTGAAATATGAAATATGAAGTGCATTAGAAATTATTTGAGGATATTTATTACTTCAATTGGGTATAAATATTTTATATTTTTAATTTCAAAAATATGAAATACCTAGCAATGTAAACTTTAATAATTTTAGAGTTTTAAAATATTATTTTTGAATTTTTAAATCTGATGGTTTAATTCTATTATTTCAGAAATATAATTCTATTTTTAATTGTTTTCAAGTCTTTTCGAAATTTGATAATGTATTAAATTTTATATAAGGAATAATAAAATTATAAAAAAATAATGATACAAACTTTTTTATTTTATGCTTTCAAAATATTTTACATAATTTCTTACTTCTACAAATTTTTCGAACAGTATTTTAAATATTGGGTTGCTAAATATTGGTTTTCTGACAGAGCTTCCTAAATTTAATTTTTTATTTAATTTTATACGTATGCTTTCAAATTATACATTATCCAATGATATTAATTTTTTTTCTCAATGTTTACAATAGTTTTCATGGTTTTTTTTATTTTTACGAATTCTGTATCATTGCATTATAATTTTAAAATTATTTTATTGGTATTCAATTATAGATTGTTGGCAATTGAAAACATTTAAAGTTGATCAAATTTTTAAAACTTAGAAAATCTTAATGCAATTGGTTTTGCCCAATATGCACACAGTTTGTTTTGTTCTCGTAATTCTAACATTTTTTTGTAAAAAAAAATTTAATGATTACATCCTAACCTTAAGACAGTCCTTCACTTTCCAAATACTAAAAATATCAGAGACAATTAAGATCCCCTAAAAATAAATTAACTCCAAAAAATAGTAATGACATGAATGGCAAATATAGAAAAAATGACACACATACCAAAATATTCAATTAATTATAACAAGAGATCAATTGTAAAATAGTTTGGCATTTATTCAAATAACTACAATTATAATTGTATGTCGGTCTTAAAACAATTACCATTGATACCCTATCCCTAATTTTAAATTACCCAACATTTACTGTTAAACTACAAAACAATCCTTCACGTGCGAAGCGCATATCAAAATTAAGCTAGTTTTAATTAATTTTAAATGGAGAGGGAAGAGATCGGTATACTGGATAGTGGGGGAGGAGGCCATGCATGTGTTCCACAATATTTTTTTTATTCCTTTTTGACGGTCACTCAAATCTGTTCCAGCTAGATTTACTTTAACCGAGAAAAAAATTACTCTTTTAACCCTTCCTCAGTTTCTCAAACCCCCAAAACTAAACCAATATAATGAAGACCGTACAGTCAGAGATACTAAGTTAAACAATTAAATAATTGTGTACAGAGAAAGACTGAGGATGTACTGATTGCACCTTGATGCTGCAAAACATGATTTAATTTCTCACATTTTGTTTCTATCAAATTATATATTAGAGAAAATTTTTACGAATTATATCCCTGAATTCAACGCTGAGCCAGAAATCAATAAATGTGCATGTAACAATAATGATTATTTTTTACAAAAAAATTAATTGCAGGTTGATGTATTGATTTTAATTAAAAAAAAAACAAGAATTTTAGATCGCAGAAAATTAATAGTAGTAATGCTCTCATTCAACTTCTACATATACACAGTTTTATTTGAGGATTAATTCAAGTTAAAGTAGCCAACAAATTAAGCTTACTACTCTAATTAACAAGATAGAAAATAGTTGATCTAGCAGTTACAACGAACAAGTAGAAACTAGAAATATTTGTTTGCGAACAATTGAAAATTAAAACTGTTAAAATGATGATGCGAAAACTTTCTTCATATAAACTAAATAATTAACACATCACAACCAATAATATGAACAATTGAAAATTAAAACTGTTAAAATGATTATGCGAAAACTTTCTTCATATAAACTAAATAATTAAGACATCACAACCAATAATATAATATATAAGAAAAAAAAAAAGTTAGAACTTCCAGAGAAGCGATTGATGGATCAAATTAGGCAACTTCTCTACTTGGTTATGTAAATGAAAAAAAAATTAGGCTAGCTATGTCTAAAGAGAAAGTAATTAAATAGTCGAATATATATGTAGAAAGTAAGAAAGGTACTCACTAGGCGCTCTATATTATACGCAGAAGACAAGGGTTCGTGTCCTCCTATAGGGTACATACAACGTAGTGGCAAGCCCATATATTTATATATTCCTTTACCTATATATATCCCGTATAATTTAAAACTTTTATTCATAATCAGTGGAGTTCTTTTTTATTATTATTATTGATTTTAGGTGATACATGTCTTGGCAAGTTTTATTGATTGTAATCTGTATGCACTCTCCAAGTATTAATTTGCTCACCAGTATATAAATATACTACAGGCAAATGCGTTCTATAACCATGGATAGCTTTTTCATCGAAGCTCTTATAACAGCAAAAAGATTATGACTATTTCTCATCGATCGTAATTCAGTTCTAAAGTGCTTCTAATCATTCGTTTATATATTCCTTGTTTTATCCATAAAAGATATCACGTTATAGATCTTAAACATTTATAATACAGTGGAGAGAACTGTGCCTACTAGGAATTTTATTTGAAATAAAGGAATTGATACAAAAGTAAATATTTGCATAAGTCAAAAAGATAAATAGTAACGTAAAAAAAGAAATAAAAGGTTAGAAAAAAAAAATCATTGTCTCAATATGAATGGAACGTTTACACACGAGAAAATAATTTGTACATTAATTTAAAAGCATTCAAATTTAAGTTCAATATTATTTATATATATATGCCACACGAAATGACCTATGATTGAAAGGGAATGGACTATATGCATTATGATTATGTCCGGAACTGACTCTAGATCACACAAAATGAATTGGATCACTCGTTCTGAAATTTTTATCTTGTATATATGAATTAAAATAATATATATAGACATAATAACCACTGTTCTATATATTGTACTAGCTATTTTCAGAGAAAATTTTATTTATGTCGAGATGATAAACAATTATTAATTTACAAATGTTTATTATTTACTCACCTTCTTCGGAATATATTCATATTCAGATGTAGACCTTTCAGGATTTCAGTTACTCGTTTGGATTGTAGAATGGAAATTATGAGTTGAAACATTTAATTAACTAAATGTACTCGGTAAAAAATCATAGGACATTTTACTCAAAATTATCTGTTCAAAAAAAAAAATTTCAAAAGGCATCATTTTTGTACTCGGTAAAAGTTCAAACAAAGTATACACCACTACTGCAATTATTTGACTATGTGAATCATAATTTAGTGGTGGTGTGTTTTAAAAACTACAGTTTGTTTAAGACCGCAGAATACATGCGGGCATATGGAAATTTCTCTGCTCAAAATTTTTAGTTGTTTATCCCTGGTGCACCGGAGAGAAATGCACTATGTTTTTTTTTTTGTTATTAATTTTTTTCAAACCATTAACTCAAACGGCCATATTTTTGGCACACCGCGCACATAATGAAATGATAAAAAATCCCTCTCTCGCAGCTAGAAAACTTTGTAGTGGTGCCTTTTACGTACCTGGAAAAAGAGACTTAACTGTGCGCAAGAACTTTCCCTTTTCCAATGTTCACACATATGTTTTTGGTGCCGGTCAAAGATGTCACAAAAGGAAATGACATTGCCAGAGACAAGCGCCTTCGAGATATACATCATACAAATATTTAAATGAAACTAATTGCTAGTTAATATATTTTAATCTATGCGCAACACATGTGGTGTAATCTAACTGAGATCAAGTAAGTTCACAGAATATCCTCCGTCTTATTTGTTTATTTATTTTTCACTGTACAGCCGTATCCCTCATTCGTGCATTATTCTTTCTTCTTTTTTTTTTTTTTTTTTCTTTTTTCTTTTTGGAGCTTAGTTTATCTGTTCAGTCTCTATCAACCGTTGATATCTCTTTATCTTAGCCAAACTTCCTTTTTCAAAAAGGTCGGCAAATTGCACATAATTATGATAAGAATTCAGAAAGTTCTATTACATTACCTTGACTGAAAGTTGACTCCCATATCAATAAACTATTCATTAGACGAGTTTCCTTATGAGGACTAAATTAACGTCGAATCAAAGTTCGATAAATAACTGTACCAGACCTGATTTTGCAACAAATTACAAGGACTAAAAAATTTATACTACACACGCCCCTCATTCATGAAGCACCCTTTCATACAGAGAAAATGCCTTGGATGCAAATGCATTCATTACACGAGGTTTAATGTGTTTACATATGGTTGAATGGTACTCTCTCTCTTTTTCTCAGGTTTTGTTCTGACCTTTTCTCTTCCTTACAAACCCCAAAGCACTCTCTCTTCATTACAAACCCCAAAGCACTCCCTCCTTCACATTCACCGTTCCCCCTCCTTGTTCAATCACTTATGATGCCACCTCTCTCTCTCTCTCTCTCTAGCATAGAAACAGCGATCTGCACATAAGACGACAAACCGACCTTTCTCCTTCCCCAAAAATCAAGCAGAACGAAAGCCCTTCTCCCTGTTTAGACCCCCAAATCTATAGTACAAAATGACTTCGATGAATAACTGGCTAGGTTTCTCTCTTTCACCTCAAGAAGTACGAAGCAGTGATCACAATCAGACTATCTCCAGCACCGTTGCGGACGATTGTTTCCGTCTGCCGGCTGATGATTCGTCTTCGGTTGCGCAAGAAGATGCACTTCCTATACAAAATAATACTTCTTTTTCCATCCTAGATTCACTCGAACGACCTAATAACAACTCTTCTCCTCAAGGTAATCAAAACCCCAATATTTGTGTTGTAAATGAGCACGTCGAATCAAGTATTTTATTTTACTAATTTCAGGTAACATGTAGAGTATTGTATGAAGTTTTCACATGATTAAAAACAATGTTTGAAGTCTTATTTCTCTTTCACAGTTTTTAATGAATTTGAGAAATTATATGTTCTATTTTGTTGAAGATTAGAAAGGAAGTTTAAAGATTTGAAGAAACAAAGTTATTTATTATATAAAGATATTCCACACTATGAAATACACAGTTTGTTTCTTTTTTATTTTCAGAATAAAAGTTATTTTACTGACTCTACATGTTAGATTTCCATATTCCTATGATATTATTGGCAAGCTTGTTATTCTTTTTTTTTTTGTTCTTAATGAAAACTGGCTAGTCTTATGTTGATATTCAAATATATGCAAACACTCGTCCTTTCTTGAAGTTCCAATCTTGAAATAACAAGATTTTCAAGAAATCTGCCTCTATGTTACAATACTAACATTGATCCTTTACTTAGATTGGAATATAAAGGGGACTTCTGATTTATCGATGCTCGTTGGCTCAACAAGTGGGAATGGAATGGAAGTAGATGAACAACCAAAACTCGAAGATTTTCTAGGAGGTACTTCTGGCGGATACGTCTTTCCAAACTACAGCTCTGCATGCGCTAACCCAAACTCAAACCCTAACAATGTTACTAACGCTAGCAATAATGCAAATGGTAGCAGCACCATTGGTCTGTCTATGATCAAGAGTTGGCTTAGGAACCAGCCGGTACCAACGTCCATGCAACCACAAGAAGCGGACAGTTGTGCTAACGTCACAACTGGTGCCGTTGTGAGTGCATCACAAGGCTTATCACTTTCAATGAGTACCACTGAAACTGGGTCTCCTATGCCACTCGTACCAGCCAATACTGGTGGTGAGAGCTCTTCATCAGACAATAACAACAAGCAAAAAGGTGCATGCGCTAGTGTCAATAATAATGGTGGGATAGATGCACAAAATGGTGCTATAGAAGCTGTACAAAGGAAATCCATCGATACTTTTGGTCAAAGAACTTCGATTTATCGGGGTGTGACAAGGTATATATTTAGAATGTCTATGTCTTTCCTTTTGTATTCTATTAACAAATTATTTTTTTTTTGTATCTTTTTTTTTTTCTTTTTTCTTTAAAGTTGTCTCTTTTTTTAACTGATGAAGAAAGAGTTCTGACTGCTTTTGATTCTTTTTTCTTCTCCGAAGATATTTCTTTAATATTGTGGCTGCTGTGATATTTTATTTTTGTCTTCATTGGAAATTTAGGAAATTTTGTAGCTGTTCTTGGAATCCTTTATTTAAGTTCTTGATAAATTATTAGGAAAATGTTTAGTTTATCTTGACGCTGAACTCTATTTGCTGATTTTGAATCGGTATTTTATCTTGTTTTGGTTTCCGCATGTTAGTTTATCCAACTGTTGAAATGAAATATATCTTTCTACAAGCATGTTCCTTTTGTGCTATAACTTTTTTTTCAACATGCATAGGCATAGATGGACAGGAAGATATGAGGCCCATTTGTGGGACAATAGTTGTAGAAGGGAAGGTCAAACTCGCAAAGGGAGACAAGGTTTTTAACTTTTAACTTCTGTATCATTTCTGATCATTTATATTTAACACGTATAATATATTAATACCAACTCTTACTTGTTTTCTTGCTTGTTTGTGTGGTCACAATTATTTTTGTTCCTCAACTGGACGTATCTCAAACTGCAGTTTACTTAGGTAAGGAACCTTGTCTCAGATGATTTAATTGATGATTATTTTTTCAATACTGCAATTCTCAAGTAAATAAAATTTAATTGATGATTATTTAAAATTGTGATATCATTTAGTTCCTTGTTTTTATTTTTGTCGTCTTTACTCAGGTGGATATGACAAGGAAGAAAAGGCAGCTAGGGCATATGATTTGGCAGCGCTCAAATATTGGGGCACCACCACGACAACGAATTTCCCAGTAAGTGTAATATTTCATTATATATAATTTTTCTGTAGAGTACTTAGTTTTCAGCCACTCTCATCATCGTTGTTGTTATATTTCTAGTATTGTGTTTTATTGGTGCATTTTTTATTTTTTTGGCTTCTAGATCAGTAACTATGAAAAAGAGTTGGAGGAAATGAAGCATATGACTAGACAGGAATATGTTGCATCTCTTAGAAGGTATATCTTGATCTTCTGTAATATTCATTTTCAATTTTATAATCAATCATATTCCATATATATTTATCTTACGAGAAATTTCTTCTTCTAACTAGAAATGTAAATGCAGGAAAAGTAGTGGTTTTTCTCGAGGTGCATCAATTTATCGAGGTGTTACAAGGTAGAGATATTTAAGCTTAACAATGTGGTATTTAATATTTACAATCATATAATAGTATTTACAATCATATCTTCAGATACATCGCAGTGACACAGTATCTAATATCTATACTTTTGTAATCTATATATATACAATTTTTCTTTTTTGAGATAAAGATTGAGATTGGCCATTCTATTTTTAAAATATCTAACATATCTAGTCAGATTTCAAACGACGTCCAACCTCCACTCTATGCATCAATGTAGCCCTTATTAACTCACTATATCAAATGCTAGTTCTCAACTTCTAGTTACACGTACAGTTACTATTTTAGAAAATTGAAGAGATTAATTTCAGTGGCCATTTAAAATTGTTGATGTGCAGGCACCATCAGCATGGTAGATGGCAGGCAAGAATTGGAAGAGTGGCTGGTAACAAGGATCTCTATCTGGGCACATTCAGTAAGTGATTACATCCTGAACTACAAAATTAACAATAAGCTTTGAAAAATTGTTATAGTCAAGCTAAATAGTTTTTGCATCATTTACAATAGGCACTCAAGAGGAGGCTGCTGAAGCATATGACATAGCAGCTATAAAGTTTCGTGGGCTCAATGCTGTGACAAACTTCGACATGAGCCGGTATGACGTCAAGAGTATTTTAGAAAGTAGTACTCTCCCAATTGGTGGTGCTGCCAAGCGTCTGAAGGATGTATCTGAGCACACAGAGACTAGCATTGATGGTCGTAGATTGGATGATGACAACATCACATCTCATCTAACTGAGGCTGGTTTACCCAGCTATGGAACCCATCACGGATGGCCAACCATCGCTTTTCAACAGGCACAGCCCCTTAGCATGCATTACTATGGGCAATCCAGGGTTTGGTGCAAGCAGGAGCATGATAGCATAATTGGTGCAGCTCAAGGTTTACAGGAATTGCAGCAGTTGCAGTTGGGTGCTGGGACCCATAATTTCTTCCATCCTTCGGGCATGCATAATAACATGATTGGCATGGATTCATCAGATCATAGCACAGGGTCTAACACAGTGGCTTACAATGGTGGTAGCTACATGATGCCTATGGGAACAATGGTGTCTGATCATGGCCAGAGTAGCAATCATACGAGTAGTTATAATGGAGAAAATGACGGGATGTTAGCAGCATCTGGGTATTATTTGACCCAGCAGTCTTTATCGGGTGCCGGGGGAGTGAAGGATAGTGGGTATGAACAAGGCAATGGGTGCAACAATTGGGTCCAGACCTCAGTACAAGCAATGGCACCTAGATCAGCAAGCAGCGTAACTGTCTGTCATGGTGCACCCCCTCTCTTCACTGTCTGGAACGATGCTTGATTTTTCTGTCAAGAGTTAAAACAGAATTACATAAGGGTATACCAGTCTCAGACTTAATTCTTACCTTTTTTATTTCTTTAGTTCTGTTTAGGCTTTAGGGAAATTTGGTGTTTTTTCAAAAACTAAACTTTAGGCTATGAGGGAAGAGGTACTAATTTTCTTCTTGAGTTTTACGTACTAATGAAGATGTTGTTCTTTGATGTGATTTGGCGAGGCATGTAAGATTTGGTGGGTGTAGATTTGAACTTCAGTTCACCATGTCTTGCTTGAATTTTGGGGTTTGTCTCTTCAGATACGATATCCTTGGCATAGAGATTTGTAAACTCATTGATGCCTAACAAAATGGTCTTTAAAAATATGCTTTCATCGTGTATGGCAATAGATTTTAATTTCTATTACCTTTTTTGCTTTAATATTTTCAATTATATATTGCATGTGTTGACTTCCTTCTATAATTAATATATGATGTTTCATCCCGGAACTGATATTCAACATCATTATATTTACTTATACAGTACTAGTTTTACCATGAGCGATCGAGACATCAATGTACTCGAGCGTCGACAAATTTAAGCGGCTGTTATAAACAAAGGTTTAAATAGCGGATAGCGGGTTCATAGCGGACAACCTCAAGTCATAGCGGATAGCGGATGGCGGTCATTTAGCGGCCGCTATGAGATCATAGCGGACATGTATAAATGTACTTGTTTATTATATCATGTACATAATTTAATTAAAAATTAAATATCGTATCACAATATATGCATATTTTAATAGTTAAATTTAATACTTACACTTTAAAATATATTATTTTAATAGGCAAATCTCATTGTATTTAATATTGGATCAAGTCAGTGCTAAAGAAAATGTTCGTAATACTCATTCTATATTAGCAAGTAACAAATTGTGTCGTTATATTTCGTTAAAATACAACTAAATTGCATATTATGTTGCTAATTTTCACTATTTTAGCCACCATAAGAAATAAAACACAAAAAATAGATAATTTTTTAAGTAATATTATGGTATATCAATGAACACCGCTATAGCGGCATTTTTAGTTTAGCACCATAGCGGTCTACTAGGTCGTACCGCTATTGCGGTTCATAGCGCCGCTATTTAAATCACTGACTTATAAAGCTTTCGTTTGAATTAACTTACTTAATATATATAACAAAAATCATTTTTCATACAGTTCATACATATATAGGTAAATTCCTATTATGGCTTTCAATAAAGCGCAAATATTTGCTATTATTTTGCAGGTTAGTAAGAACTATATTATATAAAGCAGAGTGATACGTACATATTTTCTTTGTTCGAAAATAGTGGGAAAGCCACCCAGTTTTTTTTTTATCAAAATGAAAAAAAAAAAGTCCGAACGCCACCTAGTTATATTTTTGAACAAAACGAAAACAAAGGTACAAAAGAAAAATACGTACATGTATATAACAAATTTGTTCCTGTAATAATAAATTAATAATTATGTCGAACAGTGACACAACATGCAATTTGTTATAATATTGGCTTTCTACTTTATCTCTTGATATGATATATGAAACAATATACTTAGCAAAGTAAGCATATTATAAATATGAACTGATCTGGATATTGTATATTTTAATAAATTTAATTCGTGTCGACCACTTCATGTCCATAACAAAAATTAAACGAACGGCAAGAAAAAGGAAATTGCTCTTTTCTTATAAATGATTTTTGCATTAGCTAGGATTTAGCTTTAGAAGATAATTAGTTAATATGTAACTTGTAGCTATTATGGTTTTAGCTAATGTTCAAAAAGAAGTGCTTAATTATGTTGTTTAATAGCTATACAATTCTAAAAGATAGATCGATATCTTGACAATATATCAAAGAGTGCATGTTTCTCATGCCTATAGTTGACCGTCAGAACTGAGTTGCTTGGTATAAAATCCTGTTTCAAATTGTCTCCCCTTGCATGTGGGTGTTGTTGTGATGGTCAAAATCCTTTTGCTTCTCCAATGGAACTAGCACCTTATCTTATTCATGAATATGAGACCAAGTTAGCAACCATTTGACTTGGTGTTATTTAAATAATACCTAAACGATGATATATTTGGTTAGTTCGAGTTCATGAGATTTGTGAATATATTTGGTCAACTGCATCTGCCATAAATTTTGCAAATTAACAGATAGCCAATTGTCGGTATATATATTTTGAAGGTAGAGAGATGTACGTACAAACCTTACAACAAGAATGATTTGATTTAATTTCCACGCAACCTGGCCCCCTCCTTTTACCCGGATTAAGGACAGACTATATTGAAACAACATATATATGCAGAGCAATTGTTATTCAACTATTTATGTGAATCATGTTATTCCAACAATTTTTTTTTTATATTTCGAAAAAACAAACATGTTTCATGATATCAAATAGAAATAGGGAAATAGAGTGAAAATTTGTATTCTTCTGATATGGCATATCTATATATCGTCTGAATAAATAATACTAAAGTCTATTCAAATTTCAATTACAAAATTTTCATGCCATAATTGATTTTTTATTTTAAAAATGTAAAGTCTATAGAAAGAATTTATATTTTAATTTTATTTTTATATAGTAAGTTATTATATGTAGAGAGATAAATATTACAAATTTGACTTTTAGAACTGACCTGTAGTCTAGCGGAGTCTTGCTTCCAAAAATATTCTTATTTTAAGCTCGCCAGCATACACGTGGAACTTCTAAATATAGCATGTGTCCCAGTTAGAAAAAAAAAAAAAAAAAAAAACACTAAAATTTAGGGCGCCAAGAAAATTTTTTGAGAGGTAAAGTTGAATGCACTTTATATTGTTTCGAAGACTAGATGGCGAGATCATAGAATGCACTTTATTTTCAATGTATATATAAACATATATTAATAATTTCCCTTCTAGGAATGTAAAATTAAATAAATGTTTCTATATTAGGCGCAGTAGTACGTTAGTTTTTATATTTACTGTCACTTATTTTTTTATTTATTGTTTGAGATTTACTTACTATCACTTGTCCATATCTTTCTGAAATAGAGCTGGCAAATAAGCGCAAGTTCACTTTGCAACAGTTTAATAAGACAGTCACGGGCTTTTCGACTAGTAAAAAGTTAAATAGTAGTACACGTATATAAAGTATAAACATATTACGTTTATAAGAATTAAATATATATATATATATATATATATATATATATATATATATATATATATATATATATATATATATATATATGATATAATATAAGATACCCAAAATCCTAAAAGCATTTCTGCCCGATTCTTACTTTGTACTGACAAAGCCCGAACTAAAACTGTATACCAAATTTATACGGTGCATGGTCAATTCAAATTCCAACCAGGTTGCAGACATGGAGCCGAGATGAGGTGAATAAGGTATCATTAGCATGAAATGAGGTAACCTCGAGGCTCACAAAAGGCAGAGCAGAGTGGCACGGATATTCATGATAACCTCGTCTCTCTATCTTCTTCAACCAACTCATCTCCATTTCACTTAACCCGCCAGAGAAATCCATTTTACCTGATCAAGCTAGACAACAATATACCAAAGTCTATATTACAGAAGCTATCAGGCTATTAAGCAAGATGTATTAATTAATTCGTAATAATGAGAATGGCTAATGTGGTATCCGTGTCATGTGCCATCCATTTTCTATCTAATCGTTTTTTCAAGATCCAAAATTCAAACGGTCAATCCAAATCTTTCAAGTTGTCCATCATATTGAAATATCCTTAAAGATCAAATTTTACATTTTTTTTCAATTGTTTTTGCTATTTATTATGATATTTGTCAAAGTATACGATCTGAAATATAATATTTTTTGAAAATATTAGAATAAATAGCAAATAAATTCGAAAAAAATATAAAATTTGGTCTTCAAGGTATTTTAATATGATGGTCAACTTGAACGGTTTGGGATTGACCGTTTCAATTTTGAATATTGAATAACAAGTAGATAGAAAATGGGTGGCATGTGCCACGGATATCATGTTAGCCATTCTCCATAATAATAGAGTAAATTCATTGCAGTTAATAGATAAAAAAAAAATACAATGTTACACAATTTAAAAATTATTTATCAAATTGGTAAGGCATGTACTTGATCGAAATATTGCCAGATATATATGAAAATCAGCTGATTTGCATGTTAAGATTGACAAAAAGTTGTTAGCTATTTATATTAAAATTTTTGCAGCTATTGATCCGATTTATATAAGATTATTCAATATTTTATTAATAACATACGTTAAATTAAGTTGTATTCACAAACCAGCAATAAATATACATCTCCAGCTTGTTCTTATTTTCAATACTTGTGTACTTCAAATATCTAATTTAATTTAATAATATACTATGATATGAAATGATAAGATATTTAACGATACATAGTCATAACTCGCACAAAACAAACTAATGTTTTGCCAATGAAAAGAACGAAGATTGAAGGGTATCTTCATCGAAATTCTTTTCCATTTTAGTTTTTTTTCGATATTAGTTCCAAGACATAAATCACAAATGTAGGTATTTCATGAAGTGGAGCTGTGATGCTCAATCAATATCTGGGCTGCACCGAACAATACTGTCGGCCTCAAAAACGACAACATGGCAACAATTCACCATGGGCCCCACCATTTTTGTCTTTTTGCAACAGGCCCGACGTCACCCACCACATCTCTGGTTCTCTCCCTGAGATGGAAGCACAAGCACAAGTTGTTATCTCTCTCTAGCCTCTAGTTGCTAGACTTGAACCTATTATTGGCTTATCGTTTGTGAAAAAAAAAAAGAAAAGTGAAGACTTAATTCTATTAATCTCACCGCTTGAAGCAGCCAATAGAAGCTTCAGAAGGCCTGGTTCAACCTCATCGCCACCTCACCTATCTGCCATTCTCTCTCTAAAGCGTGGCATCTCTTTCTCATTCTCTCTCTCTTCTCCTAGCATGCGCCATGTGGCCTGAGATTCAGACAACATGCATGGCCTTATGTTTTTACCAGCATGTCTGGATTATCTGTGATCAACTTACTGAACTTAGGTGTTGTTTGGATGAATTAGGAATAAGAAAGAAAGAAGGATTTCGGACGGAAAAATTAGGAAAAGTGTTATTTCGGAAAGAGTGAGAAAGAAATATTATTTGGATGGTGAGTTAGGAATAAGAAATGGAAGAGTTGAATTTAAATAATTATTTATCTTTTTTTATCAATTTATAGTTTATTCATTTGTTTTTTATTGTTGTAGTTTATTTATTAATAATGCTAATAATTAGAATAATAAAATAGAAAAAAATAATAATAATAAAATAATTAATAATGTAATATAATAATAAAAATGAAAGATAAAAATAAAATAATCATTCATTTTTATTACAACAATTTTTATTTAATATTCTTTCCTTATTTATTATAATAAAATAATTAATAATAATAATTTTATTAAAATAATTTTTATTATTATGAAATACAAATAATTAGACTAATAAAGTAAGTAATAATAATATAAAATAATTAATATTGTTATCAAAATAAAACAATCAATAATATTATTATTGTATTCTTATTATAATTAGATAATTAAAATAATCATTTCCCTTTTTATTTTTTTCAACTAATATTCTTATTACAATAATATTATAATAAATTTATTATTATTATTTAATAATGATAATTAAAATAATTTTGTAAAATTATAATAATATAATAATTATATTATTCGATATTGATAGTTAGAATAATAAATTACGTAATATTAATATGACAATATTTATGTAGCGTTCATTTTTTTCATCTACTTTGACTAAATTATCGGACAATAAATAAATGACAAATATATATGTTATAACTAACCTAAGAAGGTGTAGAAGCCCTTCAACGTTGGGAAAAAAAAATGAAAACAAACTTTATATCCCATCATGGGTCCATTAGAATTGTTATTTTATTAATTTCCTTCTTCCCAACTTCATACATCCCACTTCTTCCAACTTCAAGTCGAAAGAGTTAATCCTGGGAAGAAAGCACTCTTCCTGACTTCTTCTCAGCTGTTTGGATGTGTTCTTCTTCCGAGAATTGGACTCTTTCCGGAATTGCATTATTCTTGCGTGATCCAAACAGACCCTTAGGGTTCATAATATCAGTGTGTTTTTTGTAATGTATAGAATAATTATGATTACTTTTATTGTATTGTAATGCAACATATTACTAGCATTTTGTATATAGACAAGTCTGATATTAAATCTAGATATTTGAGTAGTTTTCTCTGAGATAAAAAGTTATTAATTTTCGAAATTATTATTATTATTATTATTATTATTATTATTATTATTAACACATCAATTATTAATAATATTTCAATAAGTACGGCAATAAGCAACAGATTTAAGATTTCAAAGAAGTTTAAATCTCAGGGTACATACAAGGTGAGATTATGTTTATAAGTTATAACAAATTCTGTTATGTACAATATTACAACATTTTAACAAATTCTGTTATGTACAATATTATAACATTTTAAAAACCACAGAAAATCTGGTAGGAGGTAGGAGGGTTGGCGCAATATGAATACATAAAAGACGTGGAAAGTAGTTGGCAGAGGTACCGGTTACGGCACGGTATAACTAAACTTTTTGTTTTTGGAAATGTCCGAGTTTACCCAAAAATGCCCTTGAAAAATTACCTATTAGTTACGATATCTAACATATGTTATATGGAAATGGAACAAAACATAAAGGAAATTTTATTATCGCAGTCCATTCTCCATCATTCATAACTATAACGCATGCATTTTCAGTTCATAAGTGTTCTGATAACTATGAGATTGTCGTTTAATTCCATTTCGGTCCGTATTTTATGTTTGTTTCTGTCAAACTTCCTGAATGACGATTTCTCAATTTTCTCTGGTATCTCCTCATGGAGTGGCTTAACGAATCATAATTAACCATCAAGAAATTTCATTCTGTGGAGACATAAAATTCGCATTGTAGTAATTTAATATTCGTTCCGTAGACACTTTGTGAGTTTTAAGTCCTATTTTGTTTTCTAAAGTTTTTTCATTTTCTCGGTCAAATTAGTCAACGCGAATTTTTCCAAAATCCTATTTTTCACATATTTTTAACTAATTTATGAGAACTTATTTTAATAATAATTTTTTGTTTGCAGTGTCCAGTCAGATAAGGGTGAATACAGAGACGAAGCCTCAAATGTAGACTTCATTTGCTTAAAGGCCTTTAACATTTCGGCCGTGCGTCGAATATTTTGAAACAAAAGTTATCATTGACTGACTAAATTATATGCTAGTAATAGTAATAGTGTTGGGCATATAAATATTTAGTTGACGTTCATTTGTTTCAACAATTTTATTTACAAGTGAAGTTATCTATTTGGAAAAATGAAATTCTTCCGATATAGGAAAACTGGTCTATGGATCTATTTTGGGCAAAATCAGACTATCCCTAAGGTCCATTAACACAATTTGGGCTGATATGTACTTCGTAAAGATAGAACGTGGGCCTATTTTGCCTATAATGGACAGTATAACGGTTTGCAGTTGGTAACATATTTTAAAGTAGAGTTTTCGAAAAAAAAATAAAACTTAATTGTGTTACCAACTGCAAACCCTTATACTGTCCATTATAGGCAAAATAGGCCCACGTTCTGTTATTAGCTCAAACATGTATTTTGTTGGAAATTATCTTGTACAAGTCAACAAAAAAAAAAAAGATCGGCATAATAACAATATAAAACCTCAATTATACAAGATAATTTCCAACAAAATGCAATTTATAAGATAAAAAAGTAATTACACGTCTTTGAAAAGTAATTGAAATCTTGGTATTCTCTCGGGTGGAAGTGGGCACGTCACAATTAGTTTTCCTTTCATTGCTCCTCTAAATATTGCCTAGTATAAAAATAAAAGATATCGAAGGTGATTAGAATAAACTATTTTCCTTTCAAGCAACAATTTCATTGTTTGAAATACAGGGAATTAATGAATTATGAGTTAATTGCCTTATTTTTGAACTGCACAAGGCTCTAACAGAGAGGAATTGAACAACAATAGTTTCTTATCAAGTTTAGCAATTCCAACCAAAAACTAATTAAAACACCTATTTAACAAATTAACAGAGAGAGTGCACATTCAGATTTTGTTTTTGGTTTTTGTAATAGTTGGGCGGACTGATTTGTTTTGTCACAAATAATGGTCATAAGAGGTTCAAATTTCTATTAACTTCTCAGAGGTTCTTAAAAAAAATGGTAATTGACTTTCACTAAGCAATTCATAATGATACTAATGACTACCACAGGTTGGTTCTGCACCAATTTAAGGCTAATAATGACCAGCAGCGTCTAGCATGTTAATTAGACAATCTTTTTAAAGGATAATTCCGAAACAAAACCTTTAATTTGACAAGCATCCTCTCAAAATCAAAAGTATAATCCCACACAAGTTAATTCAATTGTCTTTTCTTTCATATTTTTCATATGTATACTTCATTTACTTTCACAGGAAAAAATATAGTTTCATTAGCAATAAAAATTGAGTTCACTACAATTTTAATCTACATAAAAAGCTGCAAAGCAGTTTGAAATTGACACTGAAACTTGAGAAGTATTAAAACTTTAAAAGAGTATTTCAATTAGAATTAATTTATCTAGGGTACTATGGTCATTTCGCATTCAGACAGTTAGTTGACTCAAGATAGATTAGCAGTTGAGAAGCTAATTGTCAAAGATTGGAGAATTCAGGAGGTATTTGTCAAAAGAAACAATTTCAAGGTTATTCATACAAATCAACAGTTTCAGGAACTTCTGTGTTATTACACCCTTTTCACATTAATTTAATAAAATCCTTCGTTTATGTGTAATTAAAATACTCTTCAATATCTGTTCAGTTATCATTCAGTATGAACTGTTTTACTTGGAATAAAATAAGGCTGGTCTGTCTTGGGTTCTGCATCACTTTGAATTAGTGAAACTCAAAATGATTTAAACATGCAGTCAATTTTCTGTTTCCTACATCATGTTACTCATTGAGTTTAAAAAAGGTTTGATGTCTGTTCTGTTTGGAGCTTAGGTTGCTTAAATGTTGGTCCTCAGCACAATTGCAGATTGGTTCCCACACAGCCACACATATTTGGTCAGATTTAAGTCAGGTGTGAATTTCAGATCAGATAAAATTTTACCACAACAATCAAAATAACTTTGTACCATAAACCAGTTCAGGCTATCCTTAAGAGCATACCAGCAAACAAGGTATTAGCGAAGTACATACACAGAGAAGTTCCTACCTATCAAAAGTGCTTTCATAACTTACGGAATTTCTGTTTCTTTTTCATGGCTTTATCTGTTATCAGTCCTGCTAATTGGTTTATGGTTCTGATTAATGAGGGCAAGACAGCAGTCGGTTCTAATATGTATTGCACTATCTTTCTGTAAGTAATCCAATTTTTTGTGTTGTTTACTTACATTTATTCTCATATATGCCTTTTTGTTGCCTCTACATAGCATACTTCCAAAATTCTTACTGAGACGATAATCATAAAAATAGTAGAAAATTCTATCCACTTACCTCAACAACATCAATAAAATCATGCTTGCTGTGAAATGATCCTATCCATTTCGTATGATCAGCCGTTCTGCACATTCACAAAACTTCTCACAAAATACACAACCAAATCCAACACGTCAAATATAATAACAATAATAAACAAAAGTCTAATGCTTACCCTGAATCCATCTTCATATGGTGAGCATTGAAGAAGAAAACAATCGCCGGCATCAGAGTAATATCAAAATACTCCACATAAACCTTAACCTCCTCTGCTTCCTCATCAACCAATCCAATGGTTGCGAACCTCGAGACATCTCGAGACGTCTTGGCGAGCTAAACCCAAAATACAACCAATCAGAGACCTTCTATCAGATATTGAATGGAAATACCAAATAAGGAAGGAGAAAATTGAGAAGAGAAGGGGAAGCGTACGATGTCGTCAAGCTGGAGGCAGGAGGCGTCGGAGGCGCGGCCGAAACGGAGCACGACGACTTTGTCGAGGGTGTCTCTGATAATAGTATCGATCTCCCGTTTCGTAGTTAGCGTGGGGAGCAACACTGATGCCATCTCCCTCTCTAAAATGCATTGCGCATAAGCTGTTCGACGGAAAGCTTGAGAGAACATTTATCACTTTGTAAATCATCGCGGCCCATTTCTCTGAAGCATGGGTTTCAATACAGAAAGAAAGTGAGGCCCGTTTAAGTACATGAAAAATTTTATAATTTCTAGTTTCCTATTACAAGCCTAGAAGGCCTTATTACAACCAAGCATTTTTTGTCTTTGTTTTGATCTTTCTTTTAATAAAACAACAAATTTAATAAAGGTCATCATAACGGGATGGTAAACTTCAGTCTTCAGAGTTTTGTACTAGGGCTGTCATATTTTTTTTTTTCAAATAAAAAAACATGATCTAATTTAAGAACCTTGACGCATATACAGCTGAAGAATAAATGAGTAATGAAAATATTGTACAGAAGCATTTAAATGAACTGTCAATCGTGCCTCTTGAGTCTCTGACTAGGAAATCTGTGAGCTCTTTATTCCTGTGTTATCCTTCTAATTTATTGATCTTCTGTGCTTCTCCTTTTTTCATGCAACCTAGTTATGACGTGCCCACATGGCATCCTAAGCGCTTCATGTGGGCATGTTTTTGAATTGCAAATTACACAAATATTCATTTGGAAACAACTCAAAATAGCCCAACCAGGTAATCTGAAACTTGGGGCTCGTTTGGATGAAGTAAGAATAGCCAATTCCTAGGAATTGGCAATTCCATTCCTAAATTTTTCATCCAAACGGTTTTGGAATAGCCAATTCCATTCCTAACACAATTTTCAATAACACTCTTCCCAACAACACTTTTCTCTCTACTTTTTCACACTTCCCAACGCTATTCCTAAACTCACCATCCAAACAATATTTTCTCTTCCCGAAATAGCACTCTTCCCACTCTTCCCACTCTTCCTACTCTTCCCACTCTTCTCACTCTTCCCACTATTCCCAACCCATCCAAACAAGCCCTTGGAATATTAGTATTGCAAAAAAAAAATTCAAACAATTGTAAATTTAAAAGCATATATATTTGGGAACTTTTTCTTTTTTTTGGGGGGGGGGGCACTCGCCTTGTTTTCCAATTAAACTAGCTCTTATTGAAGTACAAGAGTAGAGTTGAAGAAGACACCGGCTCCAACTAGTAATTATAAGAGGAGCAGATGGTACAGTGACAAGAACAATTCAGACACTGTGTGCGTACGATAACTTATTTGAAGTTTATTTCAATGTAGGTCACTGTCTCATTGCTTGGCAAACAAACAAGCCTACAGCACTTACCAAGAATCTCATTCTGAATTTTGGACTCCTAGTTTAACCATTGTTAAGCAACTATTTATTTTCATTTTTTCTTGTTTTTTCCCAGTAAAGATGCATTGTGCTTACCAGAAAATTTTGGGCTAAGTTACTCCTATTTAGTTTAGGTAATTTAGGGTGTATATTAGGAAAGGAGCTCAATTCAAGCTCTTGATGGAGAAGAGGAAGGCAAGGAGGCATGTCATTGACTCCCGTGCCATGGTCGAGCCTCTCCAATACGATTTGGAGACAAGTTAAATACTAAACCCCTTTACTAATAAGATTAGATGCATGGATTGTTTATTAAGCTCTAAACTCTTGAGTATATATATGAAAATATGTGCCCTCAAAATTTGATTGAGGGGCACTATGAGAATTTGGATGTATTACTGCACGTACATTTTTATAAAAAAAATAAGGGTTAATTCAGGCTTAAGTTATTTTCCAAAAAAGTAATATAATAAAATAATAGTTGTAAAAAAATGAAAATGCCAAACCAAGAAATAGATCAGATGGAGGCGTATTCAAATGGAAAATATAGTGCTCTTCAAAAGTTAATTTTTTTCGTGATTCAATATTTACTAACAAAATAATCGCCCAAACATTTTACTGTGTCGGTCCCGTGTATAGTGATATTAAAGTAGGAGGCAGTACTGCTATCTATGGAGAGAGAACCTGGTGTTGACCCACACCCGAATTTGGGTTATTGCTAAAAATCCATAACCATTTCACAATCAAAATGTTATAATTATTATTATAGTATCAATATATCAAACTTGCTTGACTTCTTGCCATCTACTTGATTTTAATTTGAGAATCGATGGCATACCTTGAGAAAACAAGCATATATACTTTTGTTTTGGAGGACGGTAACACGATCCGATGATTAGCTTCAGTTCAATCATTCTGCTTTTTTTTACCTTCACCTCCTCGGCTCCTCATCTCCCCTCCCCCATATCTATTTTGGAGCACAACCTAAGGGAATATTTTTTTGTAGTCTTACTCGGACTTCAAAGATAAATTTAAGTTACTATCAATTAAATTTATTACAGTGTTCAAACATTATTTTAAAAAACGCTGGATTGATTTGAACTATGAATTCAGATCAACAATCTTAAAAATTGATGAGACGAATTCACATTTTTTTTCTTTTACTTTTGTTTTGTGCATAGATTTTTTTTCACTCTTTATGGTATTGTGATTTCTATGTTAAGTATCAATTATATTACTCTGTTTCGTGTCACCCCTGTTTTCATAGCTTTATGGTAGAGGTTCTCAATATATTTTTCACTGACATTTTCTAATTTGTTGGTTTATTTAATTTCTCATATACTAGTTACAAAATTGGATGTCAGCGAAGAACCGCTCACATTATGGTTCTATTTGTGAGGACAGAGTATTATGGTAGAGGTTTGTGAAGACAATATATCACATCAGAAGACCATATCAGGCAAGGTGTGAATAAGAGAAGAGAGGATCCTTTATGTATTTAAATTCAGAAGAAGTTATTTTTCAGCTTCCTACTTGACTTTGGTCTTTGGTTAAATTTAATTCATGCTATAGAGTTATCCTTTAATACCGAATTCCTTTCAATGACACGTTTATAAATAATCATAATCCTCTGTTATAAATTTTTATGCGAACCACATGTCATTTTCTATCGGTACGTACGTAGCTTATAAAAAAGAGAATCTTGAACCGTTAAATTATCTTGCAATGCTTTTTAATTTTCAAGGTCATAGCATTATTATCGTGGTGTAATGCAACACTGTTTCACATGAGATTTGTACTTCGGATGGGGATGTGTGCTCTCATTTTTTGGTCTGAAAGCATCAGCATAGGGAGGTGTTCCTATATCTTGAATGCCATAAAGCGCAAAATTTAGGGGTGGGAGTTGGGGAGATTTAGTTTATAAATATGCACATGTGTTACACAATTGCGACTTAAAAGGTACATAACTTAAATTAAGGCACCAAACAACCGTTACATAAGACGCCTTAAGGGTGCATAACTTATGCACCCATCCCCTTTAATTTTTTTTCTAACAATACCCCTTAGAAATGATTAATAATATTTAATAAGACTTAACAAGTAATATTAATTATCAATAATAACAATTTAATAATAATAATAATTAATTAAAAATAATTAATAATATTTACAATATTAAATCAAAAGTAATTATTAATATTTCATAATAACAAAAATGATTTATTATTATCATATATAATTAATTTTTATAATAATTAATAATTAACAATAATTAGTAATTAATAATATTTAATATTTAGCAAATAATTAATAATAATTAATAAATAATAATAATTAATAAGTAACAATAATTATTAAAAACAAAATTAACAATAAAGATTAATAATGAATAAGATCATAATTAAATAATTAATTGAAAATTAATTAATCAATAATAATTTGTTATTGTTAAATAATTAATAATGTTTATAATATTTAATTAAAAGTAATTATTATATTTCATAATAATAAAAATGATTTATTATTATCATTAATAATTAATTTTATAATAATTAATAATTAACAATAATTAGTTCACAACGTCTTATTAACATAATACTAATTCAAATTAAATAATTCAAATTTAAGGGCATTTTAGTCTTTTGGTATGAATATATGCATGCATTAAGTTACTCATCCTTACTACACAATCAAACATCCATTACATAATAATACTTAAATACTTAGACATCCTTAACTTATGCAACCCCTTACCACACAACCAAACGCCCCCATAGAGTCTAGATTAATACACTTACACCACATGTTCTTAAAATAGGAGACATGGAAGGGAATAGAATGTGTAATGAGAGTAGGTGGCATTCATGTCTCCTGTCTGTTCCAAATTAAAAATCCTGGTTTACCTGTGGATCACCACTGTAGATCATGGTCGTTATAAATTGCTACTGAATCTGGATCGTCGAATGTCAAGGAAATTTATGCATTGTCGTTTTAAAATAATTATGAATGGATCTTTTGAGGGACCATTGAAGTACGCTCTCCTTTCAGTTTTTATGTTGTACATTATACATTATAAATGAATTTATAAAATAATTAATAAAGTAGATTATTCTATCATAAGGGGTTTTTCGAAAGACCAATAAAATTTGATCTTTTTTTTGGCAGATAAGCCCTAATTAGGCCCATGAAAATTCGTCAAATATATTAATATGCGGCTTTGTTAATAAATAAAATTTGTAAGGTTGGTTGATCAGGTCATGAATAGTTTGGCTCCCTTCCGCCAACAAAGAGGTCGTATGAGAGCAATTCTTTCAATCTTCTTAAATAAAAAATCACTCGATCGATCACAAACCGGCCTTTTTTGGAAATTTATAACATTTGTAGGTTTAAGAATTACCCTTCGAGCAGTACACACGAGATTAATAGCGTAACAGCTAGGCATGTTTCGATTTGTGAAAATATGAATACATAAGAGAAAGTTGTGATTACTGATAAAAAGCGAGACCCGGGGGGGTGGGGGGGGGGACATGTACCATGACATGATGCATTATTATGGTTTTCTGACTTGCAACCGCAAAAAAGGTTACAAACAAATTAGAAAAGAACCTCATGGAAAATTTTTCATACAGCAAAACTGTTTGAAAGAAGAAAGATACAATCTCTAGTACGCGAATTAAAAGCATTTGTTGCAAGAGAGTTGATCGTATCTTAAAAGAGCAGGCTACACACGGCTTACTATTACTACATTTTAAATTTATTCATTGATGCCTCGTGGAGACCACCACCAAAAGAACAATTTTTCGTCAACACTAAGCGTTATATCGACACCACCCATTTCATGACTCTTATTCTCTAATCTATAATGGAAAACATGCTAATGCAAGAGGCTTAAGGTTTCCATGAACTTGACAGATTCAATTTTACGAGGTGGTGGTGATGTTGGTTGTGGCATCGCCGGTAATAGGGAATGCATGAACTTGCAATTTGGGCAGGATGGAGATGACTTGCAGAGCATGACAAGTAAGTGGCAGTTGGTACAAGCGATTGCCACCATGTTACCGGCAGGACTCGTGATCCTTTTGGGATCTTCTTTTGTAATTGAGCTTGTGATTCCATTCAGGGGTGGCGTAGTTGAGATGTTTAGCTCAAGGTTTAGGCTTTGCTCCACCTTGGGCCTGACCCAACTTCTCTTCAGGGTTTTTCTGTTCATGTAGTATATCCTTCCAGACTGCAGCATGAAAATAAATTCCAATCTAAGAATTATTATAACTCATAGTTGCAGAATAAATCAACGTATAGTGATGTGAAGGATGAATAATTTTCAAGAAGTTCGGTATAGGTCTCACAGATATATGAAGTTTTATAGAATAATTATAATATAGATCTTATATATTAAACCGTCCTTCATGAGGATGTGGAATTTATGAGTAAAACAAATTGACGATGTTAAAGCTCTAGTCCAATTTTAATTCTTTAAAAAGAAAAAGAATAGGATAAACTAATTTATATAGCTATAATACATTTAAGACTTTTATTAAGTGATCAACAATGTGCATTTAGTACTAGGGAGGTGAACTGTCTTTAGTAGATCCATAATTACTCTGATCCATATGGTACTCGAGGCAAACCAGAAAATAAATAACGGATTTTATGGTTAAACATTTTTGTACCAAACTTATGTAATTAGGTGATAAACCTTGATGTCATAAATCATAATGGATGCATGTGTAAGTATCTATTCATGTACTATTCTCCAGATATTGACATGCTGATTCAAAGTAGCTCATCTGACCAAAGGAAATTAATACGGCTAGAACTGGATACAAAGAATACTATCTTCTGATGGGAGCTAGCTAGTCTATAGACTATGGGCTCGTTTGGATGTGATGGAATTGGCCAATTATATCCGGTTCATCCCAAGGTGTAGCAATTCCATTCCTACATTTTTCATCCAAAGCATTTTGGAATAGCCAATTCCATTTCTAACACAATTTTCAATAACACTCTTCCCAATAACACTTTTCTCTCTACTTTTCACACTTCTCAACGCTATTCCTAAACTCACCATCCAAACAACATTTTCAATTCCTAGGAATAGCCAATTCCCACAATTCCTGTAAATAGTGTTTTTCTCTACATTTATGCTATTCCTACCCAATTCCTAACCCATCCAAACATCCAAACGACACCTATGCTTCTTTATTTTCATTGTTAGAAAGTGCAAATGCAATATTATGATCAACCAAATCCCTTCATAATTTTAAATGAACGATCCAGATTTAAGCCCGGTTTAAAATTTCAGTCCACCATAGAATTATCCTTATAATAATGAAAACAAAACAAAAAAGAAATAACACTTTCCATATTCATGTAATTAAACCTCAGAAGTAACACTTGAAAATAGAGCACCCCAGCTGATCGACCAGATATACATATATGCATATATATATAATTCGGGTGATATCTTGACAATTGTAAACTGTACATGTGTTCATACTTCATATAGACTAAATAAATGAAATATGCAGGTTTATGCAAATAAGAAGAAAGACTGACTCCTAAATCAAGACACTGCTCCCAGTTAAGAGGCAAGGGTTCATGCTGGCCAAACTGCAACTCGACATGATCATCAGAGACATCCACATGCTTTCTTCTTTTTCTTGAAGTGATCCCATCAGACCCTGACGAACAACTCCTCTCGTTCCTTTCGAGGCTAGATAGAGAAGGCCCCAGCGACAGCTCGGGCTTGCTCTTGCAAAATGGTTCGTTGGTCGCTTGTTGCATCATGTCACTCATATGTTACTAGCAAAATGCTGAGTATAGGTATATATGTCTGGAACTCTGGATGTTTCTATACTCCGCTCCACTTTCGGTGCTTTGGATTAGTGAGTAGGGTTCAAGAAGGGAAACAGGTAACAATTAATAAGAAAGGGGGAAGGGAGCAATGAATATTGGCTTCATCTAACCCCTCCCCATTTAAAAGAGAGGGAGAGGCAATATGCATTAAAGTTGACAAGTAGAATGACCTTAAATGACACAAATACCATTCAGTGCACTCACCTCTCTCCATTTATGATATCTCACCCATCTTTATGGGTTTTAAATACTGCGTTCCTCGCACGGAGTAATTGAAATTTACAATAATTTCTAACTAGTCTAGTCGATTTTTGTATTTATTTCTTCCTCAAACTGGTGAGTCGACATAGTGAGCACTGCCGAGGCCTCTAAATTTTGTGTTGAAATAAATACTACCGTATGGAGGAGTAATTTGAACCACATAGCACTGTTTGTTGGAAGTTCAAGAACGGATTCAATCGTTAAAGGAACCGAAAGTAACTAAATGTTGTTCTATAAATGTCAATCCCACGTCCGATCTACTACCAAGAATAATAATTTTTTATGTCATGAAAAAATAACGATTTAACGTAATAAGTTAAGCCGTGATTAATGGAACTAATTGACCAATTTACACCGGGTCTCGTCACTCAATCATATATACACGTTCTATTTGTGTTTCTCAAGTTTCTTAATTAGAAACGCATAATAAAAATTATTATGTTATTAAAGGAATTTCTGGAATTTGGTTTTCGTAAACTTTATGTATGAAATGAAATACATGAGTTCATCACTACTTACTAATGAAGATGGGGAAACAACATTTTTTTTTACAAAACTGTTAAATGTTAATGCTAATCTTATATACTCACAACTATTAATTTGATCAATGTTAAAGTACAGAGTAGGCCATATAAAAAGCTCAAATATATATTAGTGTGATTATATAAAATCTAATAAAACATGAATCACTTTATATAAAGAACTGAAGCTTTAAATAAGCTTCAATTGCACATTATAGAGAAAATCTATGGTGCATAATAATGTACCGGAACTTCGATACATACTGATCCAAACTCTTTGATCTGCTTTAAAATGAACAATCCAAACCGTCTAATATAATCTCCTTGCCAACAGAATTTTATAATTTTTCAAATTTTTATTTTTTTCCAGATTTTCTTAAACTGTTTTTTTAACTGTTCTGAAAAAAATTAGATTAGCGATTTTCTAAAGTTTCAATAAAAATTAAAAAAAATTAAAATATAGAATTTGGTCGGCACAGAGATTATAATAGGAAGATCAAATTTGACGGTTTGGATCATTCATTTCGAAACAGATCGAACAGTTCGGATTAGTATGCACCGAAACTCCTATACACATTAGGTTTCTCCACATTAGTATGCACAGTAGGTTTCTCCACATTATAGTATGTATATTTCTCTATTTGTAACGCAATATTTTGAATAAATAAGCTTTAATTATATTCTAGACCATATAAAATTTTTAAATATAGATTATTGTGATCAATTGATGTCGAATGAATCAAGAATCACTTAAAATGCTCAACTGAAACTCTAAATAAGCTTCATTTGCATATTATATGCTTATTTGTTTATATACGACGTAATAGATTAACAATTGAGATCATAATTTTATTTTAGACCATAAAGACCTGAAATATTAATTATTGGATAACTTGACATCGATATAAACAAATATAGCTTAAAATACCCAACTATTGTTTTAAATAAGTCTTGTTTGCACATTATATGAAAATAATAAATATTGGATTATACATAATAATTACACATATAATATGCAAATAGTAAATATGTTGAGCATCATTTGAGCATTTCAAGCGATTTTGCATTCATATTAAGTCATTTCATCACAAGTTGCAACAAGGCCGCATAGTTCTTGCGGATTATTTTTTCAAGAAAATAGTTAATGTTGAAGAATGTCTTGTTGTAAGAGTTTATTGAAAAACTTTTTTACATGTGGATAAAGATTAAGACAGTCTTGCAATACAGCAAGACCCCCGCCCATAAACTATTGCAAGGAACAATTCTCTTGCAATTCTCTTCTCTAATATACACAAAAAAATACAAAAATTTAATAATTATTACTTTTATTGCAAGACACCATGGTCTTGCTAACTTCTCGCAAAAAGAAACATGGGAATCGGCAAAAGTTTTATGCAACACTAAATAGTCTAGCTTTTTTTCATGTTAAACCTCCTATTAAATTTTATATTTTTTCGCATTCGCATATTAATTAATAAAATAAATAATATGAAATTATAATAAGCGTTAATAATCACAATTTGTAAAAATAACATAGCAATACATTAATAATCCAAAATTATTCTAAATATTAACTTAATTGTCGTTCTAATATTTACAATACGAAACAAGAGAATTATAATTAGAAATAACTTGCGTAATCAAAATCAAATTTCTCCCAACTAGTAATCCTTCAAATCTGCCAAGGGTCAACAAATATCTTCAACTTCAACAACCTAATATTACTTAATTCTGATTTGTTAACTTCATCCAAGTATTCAGCACTCTATCTCAAGCAGCTTAACATTTGTTTGACTAAATTCAGAACCATTACACACCTATACAAATAAATTACGTTTAGAGCACGATCAGTTGAGTTGTAGTCACTTTGGTACAGTGCATAATAAAATAAATTATTATTGCAACTAATAAACACCTGTCTTTTAAGCTGAGGTTATCATTTAACTCTCTTTCCTTGTATATGCCTTCTAACTTACGAGTATCACAAAATACTAGTCCATATGACAAGTGCTCTTAATTTATTTACCCATAAATTTACAAAAATAATAAAAGAATGTGAGAATTGAGAAAATAAACTTACTGAGTGTCTATTTATCTTTTGTAATTTCCAACCGTGCTATTTTATGGCAGAGGATCATTCTGGCCATTTATGGAATAACATAATATGTACTTTGTTAAAAAAAAAAAGTGGCACAATAGTTACTACTTAGTTCTGCACATATAAACCCTTCTAATTAATTACAATCAATTTCATTCAAAATATTTTAAATAAATTATGTATTGAAATATTTGAAGACCAGAGTTTCAAAAAATATTTGTACTTTTGGGGTGCATTTGGCAATCTGTAATTTTAACTACTACATTCATGCAAGAAGTCAAATAAATTATTAAAAATACTATGATTATAAAACATTAATTTTTTTTTAAAATTTAATAGACAATACTACCTTGGGAATTAGTCTTTATCTAACTCACTTAAAATAACCTTTACACTCTGAGCTAAGATTTTAATCATTGTTATTTTGCATTTATGTGTGTTCCTACACTATCAGTGTGAGCGTTTGGATAAGGTACCATGGAGATTTTGAATGTTGTACCAGTGGTTATTGGTGATACATTTACATTTCAATTAGTAGTTTAAATTATGACCGTAATAATGATATATCTCATAATTAAATATCAGATCAAGCATAGAATTTAGCTTTTTACTTAAGAGAGCTAGGAATTTGTGGTGTACCTATAGTTGATTGTACTCTAAACAAAAAGAACCGTAGTTTATATGAAAATTCATACCTCAATTGAGAGTTAACGACGTGTAAAAAAATTGGTACCAGGTCTTGCATTTATCATCCTTAAAAATTACAAAAAATAATATAAAATAAGGTTTGAAAAAAAAAACTGGCCTGAAAACAATCAAAAGAACACAATAAAAAATATAAATGATAAAAATAAATTTTTGTCACATTATATAAGCAAGATTGAAATTAGGAAGTATGTCTACAATAAGATAATCTTTAATGATACTCCCTCTTTGTAGGAGTGCATGGCTTTGAGTTTGTTATAATTATAGTCTAGAATATAATTTGTATCTTACTTATTCAAAAGGTTGCATTATATACTGAAAATATGCATATAATTTGCAAATAAAACTAATTTTGTGTGTTATTTGGGAATTTCAAGCAATTAAGGATTCATTTAAAGTAATTTAATAAAAAAAATTTATATTTAACCTCTTTATATAGTCTAGAATACAATTCAGATCTTATTCAAATTTATTGGATTATACATAATAATTACATAATGCATATTCCGAGCTCATTTGAGCATTTCAAGCGATTTTGCATTTATTCTAAGTCATTTGATCGCAATAATCTATATTTAAGCTCTCTATACGGTCTAGAATATAATTCAGATCTTACTTATTAAAAATTATTGCATTAAACATAGTAATTACTCATATAATGTTCAAATAATGCATATTCTGAGCTCATTTGAGCATATCAGGCGATTCTGCATTCATTCTAAGTCATTTAATCATAATAATTTTTATTTAAGCTCTCTATACGGTCTAGCATATGATTCAGATCTTATTTATTAAAATATTGGATTATACATAATAATTACGCATATAATGTGCAAATGATGCATATTCTCAGCATCATTTGAGCATTTCTAGTGATTTAGCATTCATTCAAAGTCATTTGATCACAATAATATATTTTTAAGCTCTCCATGCAGTCTATTATATGATACAGATCTTATTTGTTGAAAATATTGGATTATACATAGTAATTACGCATGCAAATAATGCATATTCTAAGGATCATTTGAGCATTTCAAGCGATTTTTCATTCATTCTAAGTCATTTATTTGATCACAATAATCTATATTTAAACTCTTCATACAATCTTCAATATAATTCATATCTTACTTATTCAAAATGCTGCATTATACACAGAAAATATGCATATAAATTGAAAAAAAGCTTATTTTGCGTGTTATTTGGGATTTCAAGCGATTAAGGATTCATTCAAAGTAATTTAATCACAATAATCTATATTTAAGCTCTTTATATAGTCTAGAATATATCCAGATCTTACTTATTAAATAATATTGGATTATACATAGTAATTACGTATATAATGTGCAAATAATGTATATTCTCAGCATCATTTGAGTATTTCAAGTGATTATGGATTCATTCTAAGTCGTTTGATCAAAATAATCTATATTCAAACTCCCTATACGGTCTAGAATACGATTCAAACTCTTTACATAGTAATTATGCATATAATGTGCAAATAATGCATGTTCTGAGCTCACTGGAGCTGTCACACCCCGAACCAAGCCATAATTCGGGATAGACAGCCCCGCCACGTGTACACACTCTACTATGCACACGTAAGGCTAATAAATAGTGTCACAGAAATAATATCACAAATAAAATCATATAATAAAGGATAAGTTCGTTCAAACATCAAAAGGGCCGGTAAATGTTTACACATCAAAAGTTTCCAGCCAAAGTCTAAACAAAATCCTAATAATAATAAAATAAGGTAACTACTCCAGCTCGGCTTGGTCTTTTGCTATATCCTCCTCTGCTAAGCCAGCCAAACCTGAACCTGTCTCCACAATCAAAGTATGTGGGATGAGTACATTAATACTCAGTGTGGTGATAGAGTGAGCCTACAAGGTTCTGGTTAATTTCTAGTCAGAACTAAACCATACTTAAACACTTTTAAGGTCCTATAATTTAATGCAATTTTCTAAGTGTCTAACAAAGTGTTAATGATGCAATTCTACCTATTATGACATGCCCAAGTAAAATAGCAAAGATCTGGTTTTGTGGAATAGTATACGAGATAATAGTATAATTATACGAGAGTCAAGCACCCACACTCAGTAGTCAATCATAAGCGTATCATAATCCAGAATCAATCCTCACATATCCCAATATGACATGGACCTTGTCTAAAGTAGATCTACCTAAATAGAATCATAGCTCGATAAAAAGTCATAGCTCCAAGCCTACAGCCCCTGTCGAGGAGTAGGTCAATACCGGTATTGAATCGTGGGAGATCGAGAGGTAGTCTATCAGATAAGCAGTAACAATCCCATAGAGTCCAGTCGAAACAAGAGGAATACATATACATATATAACAACAACCTAACCATAATAATGATGAACTACCAAGTGACCGCAGTACCGCCTAACGGTCGGTCTGCTGAGTGATCATCAGAAACGCGTTGCCCACGATCTCTATCATAAGGAGACCACCGGCATTAGCTTGGGTGCAATCTCCCGATAATGGAAACCCCAGGCAAAACGAACTTATCACACTCGGTCTCGCTATCCTGATCCACACCAGATGCAAGTGTTGATTAAGGGCACTTTTAAGTTTATTAATCACATTATTAACAATATACAATGCATATCCTATAAGTGCAATCTAGTTTTAAGTTAATGATATGTGCTTAACTGTTTACTTAATGTTAATGACATGATATGCATACAATTAATTAATGATCTAATTCTTATTCTAAAGATTAAACAAAACCTAAGGCATCCACACCTGGAAAGTAGGGCGTAGAAGCTACTACTCCACTGGAGGGTCGACGGAGTCCTGCCCTGCGTCACCGTCCTCGTGCTCAGGGTAGTAGTAATCTCCCTGGTAGTCGGCCTGATCACCTGGTGAACGAAACTATCGTTAAAGCTAATTTAACGATTAAACCCAATTATCTCTTAATTAGTTTCAAGTTCCGGTTATGTTATCTTTAACCATACTTAACTTCTAATTAACTTAAAAAGGGACTCGGTATTAAAATATATTATTATACTTAATTAGTTTATAAAAATAAATTGACGGAGTTCCGTTTAAAACTAGTGGAGAAGGAAAGTTAAGTTGCTAGTTTTGGAAATAATTTGTTAAGTTCCAACTGTAAAATTAATGTGTAGAAAGACGTTTTTGACGATTCCTATAAGTCCAACTATGACGTTTGGAGACGTGGCAATATTTAGTTTGGTTTAGGAAATCATTTGAGAAGTTTAGTTAATATTTAAATAGTGTTTTGCTCAAGTATGAAACACTTTTGATAAAACAACTAAAATAAGATAAAATTCGTTTTAAAAGATTAACGAAGAAAACTAAGTTTGTTTGAAAATATTTTGGGATCATACTGTGTCCGTTTAAATAATAGTATCTGTATTGAAAATTATTTTACGGACAATCTAATCATTTCCTATTTGTAAAAGCCCACATCTTATATTCGAATCCGTCTCGATTAATTCCTCGGCCAAAAGCTTTTAACTCACAAATTCGAATTGTGTTGCAAAAATAATATATGCCATCACAATAATATAGTTCTAGTTTTATTTTATCAAAATCCAACTCAATTAATATCGGTTTATAAATCTCAAGCCAACAGTAAAAAGGAATGGGCCACGCACAGTAAGAATAACCAAGCCCAAGGTTCATGGATCCAACATAAAAGAAAAAAGGGCCCACAGTAAAAAGGGTCTAAGCCCAAAAGGAACAAAGGCCATGTGGTCAGAGAGGAAAATCGCGCAGCCCACACGGAAGAGATCCAGGCGGATCCAACCAAGTCAACACAACCCGACCCAAGCAGCCCACGCAAAATAACAGAAAGGACCCCAGATCTAAAATATTTACAGAACTCTTACACTGAAGCCCCTATTAACAGAAAGAATTACAGAAAGGTCCTAACCCAGTTCAAAGTTATTTACAAAACAGTCCAAAACTCAGAAATCTTTACAAATAGGTCCCTGGTCCCAAGGAAAACCGTACCAGTATGCAACAGAGGTGTACCACAGCTGGTACCAGGCCTGAACCAGCCTGATATCAAGCCAGAAAACACACTATAAGTGAGAAATAACCCTGGAGAAAAACCACAACACTTATAATTGCATTTATCAAGCCTATAACACTTATCCTAAGCCTAAACAAGCCTTCACAGAGCCAAGCACAGATTATAACTGATCTACACTGATTCTACAAGCCAAACAAAAGAGGAAAATAAATACAAACTCTAACTGAAGCACCTAATAGCTGACAGACCAGATATACATGCCTTACCCACACATCCTTAACCCTAGCCACTTAATTATTCTAAATGCAAACTCAGAACAGAGATTAAGCCCCCACTAACAAGTTACCACAGCATCCTTAGCAAGTATAGAATCAACAAGCTACAACCTAATATAGCCATAAACATGTACCAGTGAGCAAAGATAAGAAAGGAACAACCGAAGCCAAGTGGTACACACACAACAGATCAGTCACAAACAACAATACCCCTCTCACAAATCATAAAAACCACCACAACAGAACAAATCAAGTGCATGCCTCATCATATTTACAATTTCAAATCACACACAGAAAGCACACAGATCCAACTCAAGCATCACAATAGCTCAATCGAGCACAGAGGCAAGTCACAGAAAACAAACACCTAAGAAAAGGGGTTTTGGTTTCAAAGTTATTACCAACCGAGAGGGGAAAGGAGGAAGCAAGCTCAGCCGTCACTCGTGCACACCTCAGCACCTCCACCTAGCCTCGCCAATCACTTCCGACTCCTCTCCAATCGCCTAGTTTCCACCTCTCTCTCTCTTACTCCTTTCTTTTTCCTTTCTCTTTTCTGTTCTTACCTGAGGGACAGCGGTTTGAGTAGAGAGAGATGAGAGGGGTGACACAAATAGGCTGGGAAGTGGGGTCGGTGAAGTGAGCGTGCTGCTGAGGTGGCGGAGCAGGTGATGTCAGTGGAGTGGGTCGCGCGAGAGAGTCAATCTCTCGTGTCAGAGGTGAGAGAGGGGTAGCACGAGGAGAGGGAAATAAGTCAAGGCAGTGGGTTGGGTAGGTGGTAGAATCGCGACAGCCGCGATGCTGTCAAGGGAGAGAGAGACGGAGCTCTCGAGCGAAACAGGGAAAAGGAGGAAAAAGGGGTCAAAGGGGCTTCGGCGAAGAAAGGAGGAGAGAGAGAGAGAAAAGAGAGAATAAAGAGGAATCCAAGGCTTGATCCAACGGCTCAGAAAATTCAAGGATTAAAAACACGATCTAACGGTCCAGATTGAAGGAAAATTAGGAAAAACAATTCTTCTAGCATTTAAACCAGAATTTTGACACAAATTCAACCTAGAAAATTCATAAAATACATATACTTTGAAAATAATATGGCATAAAATATAGTTAAGCAAATAGTTTTTATAGAAAATTCTCGAATGGCCGGAATTAATTATTGTAACGGATTCAAAATAAAATCGTTCTCAATTTACAAATGGGATTTACGATTAGATTTTTGTTTTAGTCTAATTATTAATTTTACTTGTTTTCTCAAAAATTATTAAACTTTAATTTTTAATTTAAAAAGTTTTGGGTTTTTACAGGAGCATTTCAAGAGATTCTGCATTCATTCAAAGTTATTTCATCACAGTAATCTATATTTAAGATCATTATATAGTCTTGAATATAATTCATATCTTGCTGATACAAAATGTTGTATTATACACTAAAAATACGCATATAAATTAGAAATAAAGTTTATTCGGTGTGGTATATGTGATATCTCAAGCTATCTTGGACTCTTTTAAAGTAACTTAATCACAGTGATCTATATTTAAGCTATTTATATAGTCTAGAATATAATCCAGATCTTACTTATTTAAAATTATTGGATTATACATAGTATGTTCATATAATGCATATTGTGAACATCATTTGAGTATTTCAAGCGATTCTGTATTCATTGTAAGTCAGTTTTTTCACGATAATATATATTAAGCTATCTAGTTAGTCTAAAATTTGATTAGATCTTACTTATGAAACAATATTGGACTATACATAGTAATTACGTGTAATATGTACAAATAATGCTTATTATGGGCATTATTTGGGCATTTCAAGCGATACTGCATTCATTATACGTCATTTGATCACAATAATTTATATTTAAGCTCTCTATACGGTCTAGAATATGATTGAGATCTTACTTATTAAAAACTATTGAATTACTCATAGTAAGTAGGCATATAATGTGCTAACAATGCATATTCTGAGCATTTCAGCATTTCATGCGATTCTGCATTGATTCTAAGTCACTTGATCACAAAAATCTATATTTAAATTTTTTATATAGTCTAGAATATAAATCATTTATTACTTATTCAAAATGTTGTATTTTACACAAAAATTACACAAATAAAGTGCAAGTAAAGATTATTCTGTGTCATTTTTTCAAGTGATTATGGACTCGTTTAAAGTAATTTAATCACAATAATCTATATTTAAACACTTTATATAGTCTAGAATATAATCTAAATCTTACTCCTTCAAATTTATTGGATTATACATAGTAATTATGCATATAATGTGCAAGTAATGCATATTCGGAGCAATATTTGAGCATTTCAAGCGATTCTGCATTCATTCTTAGTCATTTATTCACAATATTTGAGTAATAATTAAGCTCTCTATACTGTCTAGAATATGATTCAGATCTTTCTTATTAAAATAATGTTGCATTAAGCACAATAATTACGCATATAATGTGCAAATAATACATATATTCTGAGCATTATTTTAGCATTTCAAGAAATCCTACATTCATTCTTAGTCATCTGTTCACAATAATCTATATTTAAGCTCTTTGTATGGTCTAAAATTTTGATTCACATCTTATGAAAAAAATACTGGATTACACATAGTAATTACGCATATAATGTACAAATAATGTATATTCTGAGCATCATTTGAGCATTTCAAGCGAATCTGCATTCATTGTAAGTCATTTGATCACAAATAGCTATATTTAAGTTCTCTATACGGTCTAGAATTGATTGAGATCTTACTTATAAAAAAATATCGAATTACACATATAATAGAGCATATTCTGATCATTATATGAACATTTCAAGCGATTCTGCATTCATTCTAATTCACTTGATCACAAAAATCTATCTTTAAATTTTTTTATATAGTCTAGAATATAATTCATTTCTTACTTGTTCAAAATGTTGTATTATACATAGAAAACACGCAAAATAAATTGCATGTAAAGATTATTCTGTGTCATTTTTCAAGCGATTATGAACTCGTTTAAAGTAATTTAATCACAGTAATCTATATTTAAACTCTTTATATAGTCAAGAATATAATCCAAATGTTACTCATTCAAATTTATTGGATTATAATTACGCATATAATGTGCAAGTAATGCATATTCTGAGCACCATTTGAGTATTTCAAGCGATTCTGCATTTATTCTTAGTTATTTGTTCACAATAATCTATAATTAAGCTCTCTTTATGGTCTAGAATATGATCAGATCTTTCTTAATAAAAAATTTTGCATTAAACATAGTAATTGCGCATATAATGTGCAAATAATGCATATTGTGAGCATATCCTGCATTCATTCTTAGTCATCTGTTCACAATGAATCAATATTTAAGCTCTTTATATGGTCTAAAATTTTTATTCACATCTTACTTATGAAAAAAAAAAATACTTGATTACACGTAGTAATTACGCATATAATGTACAAATAATGTATATTCTGAGCAACATTTGACCATTTCAAGCGATTCTGCATTCATTCTAAGTCATTTGATCACAATAAAATATTTTAAAGCTCTTTATACAGTCTAAAATATGATTGATCTTACTTACTGAAAAATATTTGATTCTACATAGTAATTACGCTTAAAATATGCTAATAGTGCATATTCTGAGAATCATTTGAGCATTTCAATTGATTCTGGCTTGATTCTAATCCGTTTGATCACAATAATCTATATCTCTCTGTACAGTCTAGAATATGATTCAGATCTTACATATTAAAAAAAATATAGGATTACATATAGTAATTACGCATATAATGTGCAAAAAATCATATGCTGAGCTCATTTGAGCATGTGATTCTGCATTGATTCTAAGTCATTTCATCACAATAATATATATTTATGCTCTTTATGTAGTCTAGTATAAGTCATATCTTTCTTATTAAAAATGTAGTATTATACACTGAAAATACGCATACAAATTGCAAATAAAGATTATTCTGTGTGTCATTTGGTAATTTCCAGCAATTCTTGACTCGTTTGTAGTAATTTAATCACAGTAATCTATTTTTAAACTCTTTATATAGTCTAGAATATAATCCAGATCTTACTTCATCAAAATTATCGGATTATAAATAGTAATTCTGCATATAATGTGCAAATAATGCATATTCTGAGTATCATTTAAGCATTTCAAGCGATTATGCATTCATTGTAAGTCATTTAATCACAATAATCTATTTTGAAGCTTTTAATACAGGCTACAATATGATTCAGAAATTACTTATTGAAAGATATTAGATTATATTTAGTAATTACACGTATAATGTGCAAATAGTCCATATTCTGAGCATCATTTGAGCATTTCAAGTGATTCTGCATTGCTAAGTCATTTGATCACAATAATCTATATTTAATACCTCTATACTGTCTAGAATATGATTCAGATCTCACTTATTGAGAACTATTGGATACATAGTAATTGTGCATATAATGTACAAATAATACATATTCTGAGCTCATTTCAGCATTTCAAGCGATTCTGCATTCGTTCTAAGTCATTTGATCACAATAATCTATATTTAAGCTTTTTATATAGTCTAGAATATAGTTAATTTCTTAATTATTCAAAATTTTGTATTATACATTGAAAATAAGCAAATAAATTGCAAGTAAAGATTATTTTGTGTGTCATTTAGGAATTTCAAGCGATTCTGGACTTGTTTAAAGTAATTTAATCTCAGTAATCTATATTTAAACTCTTTTTCATAGTCTAGAATATAATCCAAATCGTACTCATTCAAATTTATTGGATTATACATAGTAATTACGCATATAATGTGCAAATAATGCATATTCTGAGCATCATTTCAGCATTTCAATCGATTCTGTTTTAATTGTAAGTCATTTGATGATAATAATCTATTTTTAATCTCTCCATACGGTCTAGAATATGATTCAGATCAAACTTAATGGAAGATATTGGGTCATACACAGTAATTATGCGTATAATGTGCTAATAGTGCAAATTCTGAGCATCATTTGAGAATTTCAAATGATTGTGAATCGATTCTAATAATAATCTATATTTAAGCTCTCTATATGGTCTAAAACATTCAGATCTTACTTATTCAAAATGTTGTATTATACACTGAAAATGCACAAATAAATTTAAAGTAAAGAATTTTCTGTGAGTAATTTGGGAATTTCAAACGATTCTGATCACGTTTAAAATAATTTAATCACAGTAATTTATATTTAACCTCTTTATAAAGACTAGAATACAATCCAGATCTCACTTATTCAAAATTATTTGATTATATATAGTAATTACCCATATAATGTGCAAATAATGAGCATCATTTGAACATTTCAGCGATTCTACATTTATTCTAAGTCATTTGATCAGAAAATCTATATTTAATCTCTCTATATAGTCTTGAATATGATTCAGATCTTTCTTATATAAAGTTATTGCATTAAACATAGTAATTATGTGTATAATGTGCAAATAGTGCATAGTGCGTATTCTGACCATCATTTGAGCATTTCAAGTGATTCTTCATTCATTATAAGTCATTTGATCAGAATAATATATATTTAAGCCCTCTATACTGTCTAGAATATAATTCAGATCTTACCTCTTAAAAAAATATCGCTTATACATAAACGCTTATAATGTGCAAATAATGAATATTTTTAGCTCATTTGAGCATTTTAAGAGATTCTGCATTCATTCTAAGTCATTTGATCACAATAATCTATAGTTAAGATCTCTATATGGTCTACATATGATGCAGATAATACTTATCATCGAAAAATATTGTTATTATACATTGTAATTACTCATATAATGTGAAAATAATGCATATAGTATCATTGGAGCATTTCAAGAGACTATGCATTCATTCTAAGTCATTTGATCGCTAAAATCTATATGTAATCTCTCTTTAAAGTCTAGAATATGATTGAGATCTTTTTTGTTAAAATATATTGCATTAAACATAGTAATTGCGCATATAATGTGCAAATAATTCATATTCAGAGCATTTGAGCATTTCAAGCGGTTGTGCATTCATTTTAAGTCATTTGATTACAAAAATCTATATTTAATCACTCTATACGGTTTAGAATATGATTCAGAAATTTCTAATTAAACAATATTGCATTCGACAAAGTAATTACGAATATAATGTGCAAATAATGAATATTCTGATCTCATTTGAGCATTTCAAGCGATTTTGCATTCTTTCAAAGTCATTATATAGTCTAGGACATAATCCATATCTTACTTATTCAAAGTGTTGTATTATACACTGAAAATATGCATATAACTTGCAAATAAAGATTATTCTGTGTGTCATTTGGGAACTTCAAGCGATTCTGGACTCGTTTAAAGTAAGTTAATCACAGAAATCTACATTTAAGCTCTTAATATAGTCTAGATTATAATCCAAATCTTATTTATTCAAAATTATTGGATTATACTTTCTAATTACACATATAATGTGCAACTAAAAAATCATATTGTAAGCATCATTCGAGCATTTCAAGCAATTATGCATTCATTCTAAGTCATTTGATCAAAATATCTATATTTCATCTCTCTATACGGTCCAAAATATGATTCAGATTTTTCTTATTGAAAAATATTTCATTAAACATAGTAATTGTGCATATAATGTGGAAATAATGGATATTCTTAGCACCATTTGAGCATTTCAAGAGATTCTGCATACATTCTAAGTCATTTGATCACAACAATTTATATTTAATCTCTCTATACGGTTTAGAATATAATTCACATCTTTCTTATTAAAAAATATTCTATTAAACATAGTAATTGAGCATATAATGTGATAATAATGCATATGAGTATCCATCAAATATTCTGCTTTTTCCAGGGTATTCAGGCTCAAATACCCATGGATTTTTTGTTTGTTTGCTGGCATTTTAGGATTTCAAGGGATTCTGCTTTCATTTGATCACAATAATCTATATTTTAGATCTCTATACGCTCTAGAATATAATTCAGATATTACTTATCAAAAAAAAATATATTGTTATTATACATTGTAATTACGCATATAATGTGCAAATAATGCATATTCTGAGCTCGTTTGAGCATTTCAAGCGATTCTGTATTCCTTCTAAGTCATGTGATCATAATAATTTATATTTAAGCTCTCTATAGGGTATGAAATATCATTCAGATCATACTAATAAAAAATGTTGGAGTATACATAGTAATTACCCATATAATGTGCAAATAATGCATATTCTGATCTCATTTGAGCATTTCAAGTGATTTGCATTCATTCCAAGTCATTTCATCACAATAAATTTTATTTATGCTATTATATAATCTTGAGCATAATTCACATCTTACGTATTGAAAAATATTAGATTATACGTTTAAGTCATTTGGGGAACTTCAAGGGATCCTGGACTCGTTTAAAGTAATTTAATCACAGTAATCTGCATTAAATCTCTTAATATAGTCTAGAATATAATTCAGATCTTATTTATTCAAAATTATTGGATTATACATAGTAATTACGCATATAATGTGAAACTAATGTAGTATTCTGTCAAATGAAACGAACCAGTTTAGATGAGACGGACTGTTTCAGATCCGTGTTCAAATGGTCCGTTCCAATAGATACGGTGCACCTGGACAGAATGCTGTGAACATCGCACCCTTTCATCAAAACACTGCCTTTGCATCTTCTGAGCGATTTGAACCCTCTATATATACTTTCTCTGAGATGGCAGAGAGTATGTGAGAGGCTTCTTTCAGTTCTAACCAAAGTTTAGACAAGAGAGAGAGAAGATAACGTGTTTCTAGAGGGAACGAGTCAAGGCCGACTAACCCCTGTCAAACACCATCAGTTGGGGTTGCAACATCGGCTTTGTAGTGATTCTCTCACTGCAGGACGTGGAGAAGATCAGAGACTAAGAAGACGCGCTTGGTTTGCGGGTTTCAAGTTCATTCGCTCAACACTCGATTTCAATTAGCGATGGCACGAGGTATTTTACGATTCTGGGTTATTTCCGCATTCTAGAATTGTTGTAGCACTTACAGTTGGTATCAGAGCGGGTTATGCCGCTGGATTGCCTTTATTGAAATGGAATTTCATAACGGTTTGTAGGAAATTCTGTTGTAAGTGTTGAGTGGATTGAGTTTTGTCTGATTTTCATTGATTGTTTGAATTCGTGGAGTAATATCTCAAGATTTGCTTATCCAATTTGAGTGAGATTTTCGGGATTGGAAAGATCTATGAGTCTACTTTCTAACGAGACCAAAATCTTGAAAATCCAGTGGGTATACAGTGAGATAATCAAGTTGCAACCAGTAGAGGTCAGACAGTCGGGATTCTGAATTTTCTGACCTTTCAGTATTACGGGCCAGATTTCTCTCAATTGATAATTCGGTTTTGCATGAAATTTTACTGGGATGTAGATATTTCAGATATCTTTCCATAGAGTGTAAATTTGCAAAATTCTGATAAAGTATGAGTGAGATATGCTATCTGCAAGATAGGTCATTCTGACAGTTTGTCGGGTTTCGTCTGTGATAGTCTGTCTTTCGAGGGACATAGCTTTTGATCTGTAAAATTATTTTTGATGAAACTTACGTCATAAGAAAGATCTTTGAATCTAGTTTCTATAATGACCAAGAACACAGAAAACAAATAAGTATAGAGAAAGTTATTGTCAGTTTACCAGAAAGTGTTCAGACTGTCAGAAAGTTTCTGGATGAACTTTGGACGCACCCTTTCGTATGGGGCGATCCGTTTGGAGTTGGAACGACCCATTCCAATAGAGTTTGGTCCAGAAATAAATTTTAAGATGAAAATTAAGGTATAATCAGACATATGATGGTTCTCCATTGTTAATTAAAGCTTGTAGATTACTTAACTACTATGGAATTCTATAGAATAGTCACAGTTTGTCATAAATACTAAATTTGTAAAGATGGTTGGCATTTTTGGTTAAGATTGGTTAGTCAGTAATGATATGCTTGAATATACTATAGTAATAAAGTATTGATGTAGTCCACAGACCATCATACTATCTGGTATTCATTAGTATTGGCGTTACAAGCATTATATTGATTAAACAAACTTGAAGAACTATACGTGTGGTATAGTAATACACAAATTGTATTTATAAAGGATATGACAGTAATTGTGCATATGATAATTATGTAGATATAGATAATTATAGTTAGATGATCTATGAAAGTTTAGTAAACCCTAACTGTTATATAATCTAAATACCAGTGAATTAGGGTTTCAGATGCAAATTGAAATGGATTCTGGGCTTAGAACGTACCGTTCCAGATTAAATTTGCATAAAGTTTCTGTTTGCATTACTCAGCACATTGGAACAAATAGTCTAGTTTTAGGACGAACAGTTCTGAATGAAGTTGCATGAGGATACGTCTGGGTATTGATAGATTCAAACTGGGACAAACCGTCAGGTTCTGGAATGGATTGTCTGGAAAAGTTTGAATAAAGTTTTGTCTGATATTATTGTTAGATTAATTAGACAAATAAATTGATTAAGGATCAATTAATCAAGAAAGTTAGATAACTATGCTAGTTATTGAGCATATACATATATATTAGTTATCTAACTATAATATATTATGTCTAGTTGATTAATATATGTTAATTAGTTGAAGAGTAGCCACAGCATCTTCAATTACATTAAGGTATATATATTATATAGTGTATCTATAAATCACATTAGGAAGAAATGACATAGCTTGTGTCTAGTGATGAATATATATATTAATATATTAAGGAGTAGCCACAGCATCCTTAGTTGGATTAAAGTTATGTATATATAAAGTTTATAAAATCGCATTTGGATTAAACAGACACAAGATTGTAATAGATTAAGTTAACGAAGTTAGTATCGTCCCACAGGACTATTGACATAGTTAACTTAATATATTAGGATATAATAGTTAAATTATGAATACTTAATTTGCCCACAAGGATTAAGGATAGGAATATAATTAACTAGTTATATCATAAAGTATGAAGAATCAAATCATAGTATTTAGACTGGGTGAGAAATTGATTCATATAGTTGTAATGTTTAATTACATAAAGAGTTATAGCATGATATTTAGCCCACAGGTAATATTATGCAAGAATTGACTCATAAAGATACATCACTTAGTTTGCATTGGTAAATTAAAGTATAAAGTTAAGTCTCGATATAAAGATAAGCATGTATCGGTTCTACTTTCATAAGGATAGCAGATTCCCTTTAGAAATGATAAGTGTCAAAGTTCCTGGGTTGAGGATAATAGTTATAAGGTCTAGAAGGATACTGTTCTCCTTCATTTAAGTTGTAAGGATATTAAATTTATCAACCAGTAGGATCCACTTTTGAGGTTGAACTTATGAACATAAGTTATAATGAATAGTGGGAGCAGTTTAACTGCTTATGTTTCATTTTTATAAAGAATAAGTTCTTTCAATGTATAGTGATTTAGTTGATGTGCATATTAATGTAAAGTTCTTACATAAGACATTAGATGAGTAGTTGGCCTCTTACGTTAAGGCTAATGTAATAATATTCATCATAAAAGTTTATCTTTTAGGCTTATTACCATTATAGGAGTGTGAGAGCACATAACTAAAAATGAGGAATATAGTTGTTCAACAAAAGAGTCTATATAATATTTTTGAGTCATTACTTGTATATTTTATTTTGAACACTTATCCAGTTTAATATACTCTTGCCAAGATTTCCTATAAGGTTATAACACATATAAGGATAAATGGTCAGTCTTGTGTTTCTGACTATATGTGTTTAATAGGAGAATAGACATATTATGGACAAAGTTGAGTGTTCATATGGTTGAGATATGATTAACAAGTAAGAAAATGACTAGTTGGCATCAAGCTCATAGCTTGCATTCATCTCTTTAATTGATGATTACTCACAATATATGTATCTCTACATACTTATAAGGTTTTAAGGTGGAAATAGAGAAACAATACAGTAAGCAAATAAAGATTGTGAGATCAGAAAATGGTAAAGAGATTAGAAATATGAAATATGACTAGGATATGAATCTAGAAATATTAAGTTCTAGAGAATGTTCAGATTAGTGGGAGTGATCAGTTTTAGGTCGTACAAAAACTCCCTCTAATTCATAATTGGATATGTTATTAAGGATCAACAAATATTGATAATCCAATTATTGACATTCGTTAATCGACATATAATACAATAATAGATGAAGTTGAATATTTAATATTCAATATCAAGGTGATCTAATAAAGAATTAGGTCGGTTGTCCTAGTAATAATATGTAGTTTATCTATGAGACTCTTATAAAAGTATTATTGTTGAATAAGATTCTAAAATTTTCCAAGATAATGAATTGCAGTGAGTCCATATTATAGTATAATGCCAAGTAAAATCTGTAAGAGTCAATGGTGTGCAATGAAGTCTGAAATTTGGTTAAGTTAATTATGGTTTAAACCTATTGGTTGTAATGGATTTCTTAAAACCAAAAGGATTCATAAGTAAACATAAAGTAATACCAAATTAGACTTCTCACCAATTGATTCATTTAGGAGAAGTAGTGAATTACATGAAGGCTTTCTCACATGTATTAAAGAAGATTCACTTCACATGATTATGACATTAGTAGCTCATTCTGGTTTGGAGTTACATTAAATGGATATAAATGTTGCAACTCTTAATGGTGATCTAGAGGAGAAGGTTATATTAAATAACCATAAAAGTTTCTTCTTTAGAGGTAATAAATATTAAGTTAACAAGTTAAAGTATTCTATATAAGAATTAAAACAAGTATTTCACTAATGATATTAATAGTTTCATAAGGTTATTTCTTCATACGTTTTGAAGAAATATAAGATGAACTATTGCATATATCAGGAGATCAGTGGGAGTTGATTTTATCTACTTGTTTTATATATAGATAATGTTCTACTTGTAACTAATGATAAAAGATGATTATATAAGGTGAATAATTTCTTTCTAAAATATTGATATGAAGGATATGGGTGAAGTTTTGTTTGTGATAGAAATAAAAGCCCGTGTAGATAGGAATCAAGATATTCTTGATCTATCTCAACAAGCATATATCAATAAGATATTAGAAAGATTCCAGAAGGAATGATATTCACCGCGTCCAGTATCTATTAATATAGGTGATAGATTCATTTTGAATCGGTATCCTCAGTATAACTCAGAAAGGGAACAAATAGTAAATACTTCAAGTATTTAGGCAATTTGAAAGCATAAAGTATGATCAGGTTTGTGCACAAGAACTGACATAGCTTTTGCCATTTGTATATTTGGACTGATATCATAATAATTAGGGAATAGACCACAGTTAAATTGCTAAGAAAGTAATGATATATCTTCAGGTACTTAAGAAAGTGTGCTTATGTCTCAACAGATTAATAAGTTGAAGTTATTCTGGTACACAAACTGGTTGTGTCGATTCTAGTAAATCGAATTAAGGATACATGTTACTAGTGGAATTGTGTTATAAAGAAATATCTAACTGACATTATTCGTTAGTTCAACATAAAGTATAGTTTGTTGTGTGTTTTGAGATTACCCTCGATGGTGTTTGAAGAGTTTTATTGTGAGACTTAGAGTCATTGGTTTTATATCTAAGTCATTAAGGATTTTGTATGATAATTCTGTCGCAGTCTTTTTAGTCAAGAACAATAAAGGTAAAGGTCGAGGTATTGACATTAAGTACTTGACTTTGAAAGAGCGCATTAAGTAGAATTAAGTGGTCATTAAATGTGTTCATACAGAATAGAAGCTGACCGATTCTTTGAATAAATACTGCAGCTAAAGGAATTCAAAGATCATGTAGCGGGTATATATAGGAATTGATCCTATAGTTAATATTAATCGTACGATTGTCTATTAACTCTTCATAAAAGTATAGATGTTTTCTCGTGTTGATTGTGCGCACATATATAGAATATATTTGATCATAAGGTTGAGAATTACATCATAAAGATTGACTTGGAATAGACGTTGGGTTTATTCATAAAGGAATTCAAAATCGCATAAAAGGTTGGATTATTAGTTGTGTAGCATATTGTAATTGTAGAAAGTAATATTCGCATTTACTAGTAGTTTAAAACGCTAGTAACGATAAGATGACTTACTGCTACAGTTCATGTGTTACATTTCTAATGTTTAACATAAAGAAAACAGAAGGTATTTATATGCAAATGATGCAAGTTCAAGTGGGAGAATGTAGTATTCTGTCAAATGAAACGAACCAGTTTAGATGAGACGGACTGTTTCAGATCCGTGTTCAAATGGTCCGTTCCAATAGATACGGTGCACCTGGACAGAATGCTGTGAACATCGCACCCTTTCATCAAAACACTGCCTTTGCATCTTCTGAGCGATTTGAACCCTCTATATATACTTTCTCTGAGATGGCAGAGAGTATGTGAGAGGCTTCTTTCAGTTCTAACCAAAGTTTAGACAAGAGAGAGAGAAGATAACGTGTTTCTAGAGGGAACGAGTCAAGGCCGACTAACCCCTGTCAAACACCATCAGTTGGGGTTGCAACATCGGCTTTGTAGTGATTCTCTCACTGCAGGACGTGGAGAAGATCAGAGACTAAGAAGACGCGCTTGGTTTGCGGGTTTCAAGTTCATTCGCTCAACACTCGATTTCAATTAGCGATGGCACGAGGTATTTTACGATTCTGGGTTATTTCCGCATTCTAGAATTGTTGTAGCACTTACAACTAATGCATATTGTGAGCATCATTCGAGCATTTGAAGCAATATTGCATTCATTCTAAGTCATTGGTCACAAATATCTATATTAATTTCTCTATAAGTTCCAGAATATGATTCAGATCTTTCTTATTTAAAAATGTTGCATCAAATATTGTAATTGTGGATATAATGTGCAAATAATTCATATTCTGAGCAACATTTGAGCATTTCAAGCGATCCTGCATTCATTCTAAGTCATTTGATCACAATAATCTATATTTATGCCCTTTACTTATTCAAAATGTTGTATTTTATACTTAAAGTAGCATATAAATTGCAAATATTGATTATTTTGTGTGTCATTTGTGAATTTTAAATCATTGTGGACTCGTTTAAAGTAATTTAATCACAGTAATCTAAGCTCTTTATATAGTCTAAAATATAATTTAGATCTTACTTGTTTAAAAATATTGGACTATACATAGTAATTACGCACATAATGTGCAAATAATGCATATTCTGAGCATCATTTGAGCATTTCATGAAATTCTTTATTCATTCTAAGTCATTTGATCACAAAAATCTATTTTTATCTCTCTATACAGTCTAGAATATGATGCATATATTTATTATAAAAAAAAATATTGGTTAAACATAGTAATTACGCATATAATGTGTAAATAATGCATATTCTGAGCATCATTAGAGCATTTCAAGCGATTATGCATCTATTCTAAGTCATTGGCCCACAATAATCTGAGCCACTTATCTTGCTGCCAACCCCGTTTTTCACGCTCGCACTAAAGATGAGGAGATTTATTATTTAAGATCTTTATACGGTCTAGAATATGATGCAGATATTACTTATCAAAACATATTGTTATTATAGATTGTAATTACGCATATAATTTGCAAATAATGCATATTCTGAGCTCATTTGAGCATTTCAAGCGATTCTGCATTCCTTCAAAGTTATGTGATCACAATAATCTATATTTAAGCTCTCTATGGGGTATAGAATATCATTCAGATCTTACTAGTTAAAACGTTGAATTATACATAGTAATTACGCATAATGTGCAAATAATGCATTTTCTGATCTCATTCGAGCATTTCAAGGGATTTTCATTCATTCTAAGTCATTTCATCACAATAATTTATATTTATGATATTTATATAATCTATAGCATAATTCATATCTTACTTATTCAAAATCTTGTATTATACACTGAAAAAATACGAATATAAATTGTAAATAAAGATTATTCTGTGTGTTATTTGGGAACTTCAAGCGATTCAGGACTCGTTTAAAGTAATTTAATCACAGCAATCTACATTTAAGCTCTTTATGTAGTCTAGAATATAATCAAGATCTTATTTATTCATAATTATTGGATTATACGTAGTAATTACGCATATAATGTGCAACTAATGTTTGAGCATTTCAGCAATTCTGTATTTCATTCTAAGTCTTGATTACAAAAATCTATATTTAATCTCTCTATAAGGTCGAGAATATTATTCAGATCTTTCCTATTAAAAATGTTGCATTAAACATAGTAATTGTGCATATAATGTGCAAATAATTCATATTATGAGCATCATTTGAGCATTTCAAGCGATTCTGCATTCATTCTAAACTATTTGATCACAATAATTTATATTTATGCTCTTTATATAGTCTACTCAAAAAGTTGTATTATATACTTAAAATACGCATATAACTTGCAAATAATGATTATTTTGCGTGTCATTTGGAAATTTCAAGCGATTGTGAAATTGTTTATTGTAATTTAATACCAGTAATCTATATTTAAGCTCTTTATATAGTCTATAATATAATCCAGATCTTACTTATTCAAAAATATTAGATTATATATAGTAATTAGGCATATAATGTGCAAATTATTCGTTTCTTGGCATCATTTGAGCATTTCAAGCGATTCTGCATTCATTCCTAGTCATTTGTTCACAATAATCTATATTAAAGATCTATGTACCGTCTAAAATTTGATTCAGATCTTAGTTATTAAAAAATGTTGCATTAAACACAGTAATTGCGCATATAATTTGCAAATAATGCATATTCTGATCATCATTTGAGGATTTCAAGTGATTCTGCATTCATTCTAAGTCATTTGATCACAAAATATATATTTAATCTCTCTATACCGTTTAGAGTATGATTCAGATTTTTCTTATTAAAAAATATTGCATTAGACATAGTAATCGCGCATATAATGTGCAAATAATGCATATTCTGAGTATCATTTGAGCATATTAAGCGATTCTGCATTCATTCTTAATCATTAGTTCTCAATAATATTTTTTAAGATCTCTATATGGTCTAAAATTTGTTTCAGATATTAATTCCTAAAAAATATTGGATTATTTATAGTAATTACGCACATAATTTAGAAATAATGCATATTTTGAGCATCATTTGAGCATTTTAAGTGATTCTGCATTCATTCTAAGTTATTTGATCGCAATAATATATTTTTAAGCTCTTCTTACAGTCTAGAATGTGATTCAGATCTCACTTATTGAAAAATATTGGACTATACATAGTAATTACGTGTATAATGTGTTAATGGTGCATATTATTAGCTTCATTTGAGCATTTCAAGTGATTCTGCATTTATTCTAAGTCATTTAATCAAAATAATCTATATTTAAGATCTCTATCAGGTCTACTTATCAAAAAATATTGTTATTAAATATTGTAATTATGTGTATAGGCCCTGATCAAAATGATTTTTACGTGGGATTTCATTTCATTTGAATTAATTTGATATGGTTTCGTTGGATTTAATTACATGGAAATCCCAACCAAATGACACCAAATCTTTTCATTTTGATCAAGAATTTTCCAACAAAATGAAATGAAATGAAATCCCATGTTAAAAAAAATGAGATTTTGATCAGGGCCATAATGTGCAAATAATGAATATTATGAGCATCATTTGAGAATTCTAAGCGATTTTGCATTCATTTTAAGTAATTTGATCTCAATAATCAATATTTAAGCTGTTTATATAGTCTAGAATACGTTTCTGATCTTAGATATTCAAAATGATTGGATCACAAATTGTAATTACGCATAAAATGTGCAAGTGATGAATATTCTGATCATCATTTGAGCATTTCAAGCGATTTTGCAATTCAAGATAAGTCGTTTGATCACAATAATCTATATTTAAGCTCTTTATATAGACTAGAAAATATTTTTGATCTTACTTATTCTAAATGATTGGATTATACATTACAACTTTGCATATAATGCACAAATAATGAACATCATTTGAGCATTTCAAGCTATTTTGCATTCATTTTAAGTCATTGATCCCAATAATTTATATTTGAGCTCTTTATATACTCTAAAATGTCTTTCTGATCTTACTTATTCAAAATGATTGGATTATACAAAGTAATTACGCACATAATGTGCAAATAATGAATATTACTATGAGCATCATTTGAGCATTTCAAGCGATTTTGCATTCGAATATTTTAATTCATTTGATCACAATAATCAATATTTAAGCTTTTTATATAGTCTAGAACTAGAATATGTTTCTGATCTTATATCTCTAAAATGGTTGGATTATACATAATAATTACACATATAATGTGCAAATGATGAATATTCTGAGCATTCAAACAATTTTGTATCCATTTTTAATCATTTCATCACAATAATCTATATTTAAGCTCTTTATATAGTCTAGATTATCTTTCTGATCTTACTTATTTAAAATGATAGGATTATACATAGTAATTATGCTAATTTCTCCATAATGAATATTCTAAGCATCATTTAAGCACTTCAAGCGATTTTGGATTCATTTAACTCATTTGATCACGATAATCTATATTTAAGCTCTTTATATAGTGTAAAATATGTTTTTGATTTCAGTCCATTTCTGTGTTCCGTTCTGTTCCTGTACGATTACACATTCTTGTTTCGTTTTCGTTCCGTTTTTGGAAACGAAACTCATTTTCCCTTTTGTGTTATCTTCCGTTTGAACAGAATGGAACAGAAACGTGCAAAACGGCACGGTATTGACAACCCTAATGTAAAATATAAAAATATATGACACGGGTTATTTTTCTATGGTAGTTTTTAATTTTTTATCGATTTAGAACTAGATCAATACTGTGATCTAGTCCCTGATTCATTTTACCCGATTGAAACTAGCATCTAATCAAGAGTTTTAAATATAGATTACATATTGTAATGTTTTTATTTTCAGTTCAAAACACTGAATAATATGCCTTCATGATATTTTTATTACGTAGTTAAAAAAAATGCATATTTTAACTGAAAATTATAATTCATTTTCATTTTATCTAACATTATTACTTATTCGTAGTTTTAAACGAAATTGACTATTTGCATATTAACCATTGCATCATGGAGTACTTGCAAAAAAAAATTATCTTCTAATACAATTAGATAATCACATTATTTTGACAGAAATGTATAATGCAACAAATATACCTTAGAGAGCTACCTTTGTCCGTTACAATTTTGCATCACTCGAAGAACGGCCCCTCCACTGCTCTGAGAAACTGCAGATGAGGTCATGAGCAAGTAACTCAATAAAAGGTGCACAGGGGCTACCTAAAAGGGGTAGATGGTTGGTTCTAACTCAATGAACCGTACATGGTCAATCCGTGCCTTGTTCAGAGGTCAAGGCACAATGTCAGTTCCCCTCTCTCCGGTCCCACAAGAGAAAAGACCTTATGGGCTGATTTCTTTGCAACTGTTAATAAAAGTAGCAAGCCTTAATGCATTGTCCATTTTTCTCATCTTTTACTTATATATATCAGATTTAATTTTATTCGGAAGTCAATAATATCGTATCTATATCCAATAACTTCCGGTTTAAACTTTTATTTAGTTCTCTCCAATTAGAAACTTCATAGTAATATTAATGAAAATGTGGAGTTTAGTATGCAATGATGACATTGATGAGTGACAACCTTCTTTCCTATATGAAAAAATAGCAAGTAAAATTTAGGCCTTTGAGCCTACTCTAAGAAATGGGCATGAAACCTAGCCTAATAAAAGACAAAAGCCCGAATTAACAACTCGACCCAACCTCGCGAAGCAGTTCAGCCTTGACCTGTTGACCCAAATCACAGCTCAAGTCGCAACTCAAGTCATATCGCTTCCTTGTTGAAGTCGCTGCTCAGCAATTCCCAGCTTTAGATTCTTCCTAGTCGATACTCGATACCAGTTCGTTGGTACCAATCCCAGGTAAGTTTCTTAGTGCCATCGTTGATTGTAGACTTAATTACGAGAAGTATTTCTGTTTCTGTGCGGAGTTCCTTGTTGTTTACTCGCCGTACTGTGATTTATCGCGAGCTTTAGGGTTTGTAGATGGATGCTTGAGAATTTCGACGGAAGTAGAGAAATTGGGTTTACTTTTCTTATTAATTAAATTAGTGGGTAGTGTTTAATTGAGGCTTGTATGAGGAAATGGCCAATTGAACACACAGTTAGATCTTTAAAGGAGTTTAAAACTTTACTTGGATGTAAAAGTAGAACCTCCTTGGCGCCTAGTAAAACTGCTTTGTGTTGCATGTATTATAGTGAAGTGCAGTTTTTGATGAAATCAGAGGTTTAAAGGTTGATTATGAACTGTTTTGGGTGTTTTAAGGATTCAGAATGCTCTGAATTGACATTGGAATAATGCTTATCAGAGCAGATTTTATTTATTCTGCTTGTATTGTTCATAATTTTACCACAGTATATATTTTCTTAGTTTATAGTCAATATGGTAACACACCATTTGGTACACAATAACATGTTCAATTGATCGTGAATTATTTTTTATGTGTACTTATGTGTTCAATTGATCTTAATTTTCTTTCTAGTGAATCTGAAATTGTTTCATTTTTGCAGAGTAGATATGGTAAATGCAACAGAAACCTTGGTGTATAAAGGTTCAATTATAGAAGCAATTACTGAAGCAAGGAATCAGAAAAAGCTCTTTGTGGTTTACATATCTGGTAATTGCCAAACAACATTCAGCTAAATTGCTGTGTGTTTGCAAACTAATCATTAAGGGCTGAGCAAAAGTATTGACCAACCCACAAAATGAGTGGCCTCATCCATTTCTAAAAATATTAGGCCTTGATCAAGCTTATGCTGCTTCAAGGTTTAAATTAGCTATCCTGCTATATGCAGGATTATGGATTGTTTAGAAGTTAAGAACTGCAAGGCAACTCAGAACAGATTGGTTTCCTAACCCTTGGTCCAAGCCAAACTCTAGAATGATTTTGAAATTGCAGTCCTGTGAGTCCTATATTAATATTTGGAACATGATAGGTTATTGTTTATTATGATGATTAGATGGTCATGGTATATAAACTTCTGTTTGGTTTGTGAATAGCATAATTTGCAGTCTTTGAAGAGATTACATTATGCAAGACCTGTTATTCAAACTTAAAAATGTATTTGTTAGTGGAAATTAGATTGATTGTTTTTATTGAAAATCTCCCGAAAGTAGATTTTTCATTAAAATGTTTGGTACATCCCGTGTGTAAGTTGAGCTTCTCTATGATATTCAGGTTAACTAGGATAGTTTGGTTATTTTTGGGAATTATTTATTTGGAAGAACTGTTTAGTCCTTGTAATTCTTATGTTGTTGTGTGAGTCATTTTTTTTTCCTCTAAATGTACAATGTTGGGAGATGTATCCAAAGCTAGTTGTTATCTTTCATTTTTGCCCCCAATTAAATTGAGCTTTTGAACGACCTTACTAAAATAAAATATTCCTTGCTTCTATTAATTTAATTTTCTGTCATTTAATATGTGCAAAATTTCTCCAATTGTTAGGTGAGGATGAGAACTCTATCCTTTTAGAGCAGTCAACATGGATGGATCAGAATGTGAGTGTAACCTATTGTTGGTATTAAAAATTCAGATCAAGGGATATTTGATTAGACAGTTCCCATACATACAATAAAGAATCTAACTGTTCATGGTTCCCACCTGGAACGTTAATTGCAAAATTCTCTTGGAACATTGTAGTCCTCTTGACCAACTGAATTTTGTCTCTGGTGTAGGTACATGAAGTGATAACAAGATGTTGCATTTTCTTACATCTTATTCAGGGCAGCGTTGATGCTTCACAATTTTCAGCTATTTGTATCCTTTTGGTCATCTTCTGCTTTTGTAACTTCTCATTTTTTTTTTCCTGGGTAAATTGAGGGTCAATCAAGGATAAGTTGGTATACTTAGTTTGACTGTTGCACCTTAGCAATATATGTCAGACCCACAGAATTCGATTCCAAGCATATCTGCTATTGGACTTAATGGTGTTTTGCTGTGGCATCATGGTATGTGAATTCCACTGCCTTCACTTCTAAATTTTGGATGAAGACCCCTATAACAATTATATTCACATTTTTTTTTTTTCTGGGAATAGTGACCAAAAGCAATGAAACTAACTATCTGCGGCATTTTCCATTAGCCAAGTATCTTGGTATATCACAATTACTTGATAATTAGGTTTGTTCCTATTATACAACTGCAAAATGCAAATAGTAGAAAATAATATTTAAACTGTCCTACTAACCAAAGATTTACCATCTTTCTAATATATATTTTTAAATTACTTTAGAGGGCTACATCAATGCAGAAAATCTTCGGGAAAATATTGAGAAATCTCTGGCTACTCTCCACCTTCAGGTTCAGTACCAATTTTATTAGCTGAACTTTTTCTAATTCTTGTGAAGGGCTTTGGGTTTTATTGGGATTGGAGATCTAATATTTCCAGTTCCTAAAACAAATAACAGGAAACAGCAGCCACACTGTTGACAGCTGCACTGGCCTCACAGAGTTCTGCTTCTGTCAGTGGCGCATCTGCTGGCAGTTCATCTACTGATAGTGGCCCCACCATGTCTACTGCTGCACGAGCTACACAGAGCCCTGCCCTTGTCAGTGAAACATCTGCTGCGAGTCCATCTATTGAAGGTGCCCCGACAGTATCAGACAAGCCATCAACATCTTCAAGCATGGAACCGAGGTCTCCTGTACCGGCCCCAACAACCAGTTCAGATAAGAAGGTTGTTCCGAGTAACACTCAATTGAGTTCTGATGTAAGCCTTAGAAATCTTTTTATTTATCCAAAACTCTGTGAGTAGTGTATAATAGTTTGTTCCTGTAAGTTGATGATTCCTACTCATGTACAACATTTGAGCAGCTTTGGTTAGCCTGAGGGATGAACATTTGATCTGTTTGTTCCAGGATGAATTTAGATTAGGTGCCTGAACATTTGCACCTATGTTGACCTAAACTAAGCTAATCAAAGTTAACAGCCAATAATATTCCAGTCAATTTATTTCCAAACTGGAAACTGCTGTCTTAACAAGGAAATGAACAAAACCAAGAGAATTGTTTGGCCTACTTAGCTTGAGATGGATGCATTCAACCAGGAGATCATTTATTCCTTTTTCATTTTTTGTTGGAATGACACTTAATGTACCAGAGAGAAGCAGTTGCTGCAGAGGAAGAATGCCAGCAGAAGGATAATGCCAAATCTGTCTCGACCAGTAAGGAGGCACCTTCAGTGAAGGCTTTGGTGCATGAAGCAATGAAGGAAAAAGCTGAGAGCTCAGCAACTAGCAGCACAGAGAAGAAGGAAAAATCAGATGAGATCACCAAGGATGTGGTTAAGTCGGGTGAGGTGCATCTTAACATACGCATGCCTAATGGGACAAGCCTACAGATTAAATTGGTCAAATCAGATACTTTGAGATCTGTCAAACATTTCCTAGATGAACAACAAGATATTCGAGCTAATTCATATAATCTGGCAGTTCCCTATCCTCGCAAGTTATTCAACGAGGAAGGTTTGTGCTATCTTCCTCTTTTTTTTTTTTTCTTTTTTTTTTTTTCTGGTCACCTTCTTATCTTAAATTTACCAAAGCCAATAACATGAAGACAGATGGTTGCTTTTTTTGTTCTCATTTTTTGTGTTTACTATTTAACAGCTGACAGTAAGTCAACCGTTTATAAAGTTTGTTCTAATAAACTTCTGTTAAATTGTTAATTTGTAGATATGGACAAAACATTGTCTGAATTGGGATTTGCAAACCGAGAGACTGTGATTGTGGTTCCTCACCAATCAAGTAGATCATTTAGATCCCAGCCAACATCCAACGATAGCATCAACAGAAGTGAAAACACTTCTGATGAAGACAGCACTAGCTATTTTGGTTATTTGAGGCGATTTCTCTCATATGTGAACCCTCTTTCTTATTTCGGGGGGAACACGGGCTCAGACAATTTGAATCGAACGACAAACAGTAAGTTCCATATTTCTATTTTGCTTTTTAGGTGAGTAGTAGGTTATATTTACAACTGATGACAACCAAGTAAATAATTATTAATTATGGAGATTAATAAAAGACTTCTTCCTACTGTTTAATTGGGTGTTGTATTAAATTTGGTGAATTCGAAGACCCAGTGATCGCACATCAGGCAGTTTGAAATATTAAAACTTCAGTTTTATGATACTTCGTCAGTGTTTTTAAAACCTTACCGGGTACCGGAAATTTCCAGTAATACTGGGGACCGGAACAGAGGCCGAAACATTAGTGTCTGATAAAAAGAGACAAAATACCGGGAAATATCAGAAAATACCGGATTTCAGTCAGTGCCTGGTAGGGGTGCCGGTAGGGTATTAAAAACACTGCACTTTGTCTGCAAATAATTCGAGATTAAACAAGTTTGACACAACCAATCTAAACTATAGAAGACATCTAGAATTTTTTTTTTATTTGACAACCATTTTTTTTTTTTCAGAGTTGTAATATAACCCTTCTCTTTAAGGAAATAAACAATAATTAGCATTGAAGTAGTTTTTGATAGATATACAACAAAAAATAGAATGGTAGGGAGCAGGGCTCTATATTTGGAAATTAGAATGTTTGTAACAGAAACAAAAATTTCATAACTTCAGGTATTAGACTATGGAATGAATGTCCTGTGAACTTGCAGAACAATTTAGGACGATACTGTTGAATATTATTAGGGTCTGTTAATTTATGCGACCTGCTTCCGGCCTTGTACTGCTTGTTAACTGTTAATTGAACGGTTGCAGACCAAAACCCATTACCGAGGGAGGGAACATCTCAATCTAGTCAGAGTTCAGTCAATATGAGAGAACGTACTGCATCTAGGTCATTTGGAAGCAATATACATACTCTTAGGCATGATGAGGGTACAGAACCTTCTCGAGACAGGAACACATTCTGGAATGGTAATTCTACTCAATTTGGCAGCAGTGATCAGCAGTAAATTTGTTTTACAGTGTGTAAAAAGGAACATGTTATTATTATATTTGTTGATATAATGGCAAAATAAGGGGTGCCTTGGTAATAAAGTATAGATTCTCTTTGTGGTGCTTGATATCCTGTTTTGCATTCTAAATTATATTAAATTTTTTAGTGAATAGTACTTGACCCTTTTTCCTTTCATGTTAACATTTACTAAAAATGGCTGTCTTTAAAACCAAGTTATAGATGTTGTTAAGCTAATGGAAACAAAGTGTTGGGGGCTGAAGACTGAGGCCCACTACCAGTGATAACCTTTTCCATTCCGATTGAAACGTTTCCTTCAGCCTCTCCTAAGGCTCCGCTCTAGAGGGAGGGAGCAGCGCTATCAAGGAGAGACTCAGTACTCTTCGATTTTGGGAATAATCGATCTCTTCTTCTCTCTGTCTCTCTACTATTCTTCATTTTCGTCGATTTTCTCTCTCCCTTTCCTTTGTCCTGGCTCCCTCCCTCTAGAGCGACCATAAGGCTCTGCTCCAGAAATTGGGGTATAATGGGATGGAATGGAATAGAAAAAGAGGAGAACTAAATTTTAACCTCCAAATTTTGAGTGACAAAGTTGGTCTCAATACTGAAGAGAGTTTCACCCTTTTCCATTCCATCACCTTTATTTCCATTGAAATTTTTAAGTTTGGGAGCAGGTTATACTCTTGGGCAGAGTTAGGGACCCTTACCCCATTCGCTCCATCTACTGGAGCACACCCTTAGGTGTCTAGGTAAATATTACTAAGGTCGGAGGATCCATTCCTAAGGTGGCTAGGTAAATATTACTCCCATGGTCTAACATACTGTTGTTACATTACTGACCCGATGAGATTTTAGAAATTTTTTTATAAAAAATTCAAAAAGAAAAAAAAAAAAAGACGCAACGCGCCTAATATGGAGTCGAATTTGCTTAATTGGCCTTCCGCAGGACGACGTTGGTAACTACGTCCCAGAAGAACCTGTATGCCCTACCTGCATACGCCACATTGTCGCCACGTAGTTGTGAAAGTTTGGAATTACAGCTAGACGACGTTGGTAACGTCGTCCCACTTACTTTTTGTACAGATTTTTTTTAATAAGAGAAATATTCTCCTCAACAATTTAAAATGGAGAAAAGTTTTTTTTTTTTATTTGTTTTAAAAACATCACCATATTAGCACTCTCATGGGTGGCGTTATTTGTTTTATTTGTTCTAAATTTCAATTTTTATTAACACGATTATTTAATATATGTTTCATATTGATTTTTGTAGCATTTGATATTTCAACAAATACTATATAATATGGCAAAAATATAGGTATTTTTTTTTGTCTATTTTTTTTTACTATATAAAAAGAGCACCATATAATATGGTGCTAGTTGAGTTCCGGAGTGGATTTTCTCTTACAATGCTGGAGTTCCTCCTGGACGACGTTGCTAACTACGTCCTAATGTGGGACCAGTTGTGACAGGTGGAATTCCTCCTAGACGACGTTGCTAGTTGTGTCCCGGAGTGAATTTCCTCTTACAGAGCTGGAGTTCCATGCGGACGACGTTGCTAACTGCGTCCTAATGTGAGACCAGTTGTCATAGGTGGAATTCCTTCTAGACGATGTTGGTAGTTGCATCATGGAGTGGATTTCCGCTTAAAGAAGTTTTTTTTAATGGTATTTTTTTTAAATGATAGTTTTTTTAATGTGTTTCTTTTAACAATACTTTTAATTGTATTCCTAAACTAATGATATGGGTATATTAGCTGCAAGAGTAGAACAAAAATCATATGAAACATATATAAAATAGTCGTGTTAATAAAAATTGAAATTTAAAACAAATAACGCCACCCATGAGGGTGCTAATATGGTGTTCTTTTAAAACAAATAAAAAAATTTTGCTCCATTTTAAATTGTTGATGGAAAAAATATGTACAAAAGGTAAGTGGGACGACGTTGGTAACGTTGTCTAGCTGTAATTCCAAACTTTCACAATCACGTGGCGACAGCGTGGCGTCTGCAGATGGGACAGTATGGTTCTTTTGGGATGTAGTTACCAACGTCGTCCTGTGGAAGGCCAATTAAGCAAATTTGACCCCATATTAGACGTGTTGCGTCTTTTTTTTTTCTTTTTGGATTTTTTATAAAATAATTCCGTAATTTTGGGCCTCATCTAGGAAAATGGGAATTAATACTATCGTAATTAACAGTCCAATGAGTGTCTTTGGGCCCTAACTAGGAAAATGGGATTTAGTCAATCGTCTCTATACAAGCTTATTCATGCATCTTTAACAAGAGCTAGAACAGCTAGGCATGGTAATAGCAATTTTTTTTGGACAAACTGGAAAGATTGAGCAGTTTGAGCAATCTCTTTATGGTGTTTAATCATAATGGTAATAACTGCCAGAACATTTGGAGTTTCGTGGAGTTGTTTATATGCAGAAAGTCATCAATTTGAGTCCAAACAGCTTTTGGACTGTTTGTCTTCATTTGTTTATATCCTTTAAATGATTCCATTTGGTTAAAGTCCTTCACTCAAAATTGGTTCTTACATAACATCACGATCTCCTACAAGGGGAGGATTTTCTGTTGGGTTAGATACTTAGATCTCCTAAAGGGGAAAGGATGTTTCCTGCTCCCCAATTTAATCGAAGTCTATGCCATGAATTGGGTTTTGAGTTAGTTCTCTATTTGGAAACAAATAAATTAACAAACAACTGAATTGGATCTAGGAGGCTTGTATCGGAGAAAAGCGAAAAGGGGATCCGCACGAATATTGATGCAATAGAGAGAGCGATTCCTGCGCGATTTCCACCTCCAAATTAGACTAAAATTCTTCAAAATTCACTGAAAAAATCGCTGTTATCCTATCGATCTACCACTATCTCTTACATTTTTTTCGAGATTGCGTTCTCATTCTGCCGATTGAGACGTCACGACTCGATTTTGTAAACACACAAATTGGAGCTGTTTCTCTGAATCTAGACGAAAGCAGTGATGGATCTAACTCTCCTTGGTGAAATCAAGAATGAGCTCGCTATTCTTACAAATCTTGTAACCTCAGCTGTGGATTCAACAACGAGCATCAAACTGTTTGAAGAAATGAAGCAAATGATTCTATCTCTGACGAACCTTGTGGCCTCAACAATGGAGATGAATCACTCAGAGGACATTAGAGAAGAGAAGTGGAGAAATAGAGTTCCAGATCAGAGGCTACATGATCTATCTCCACTCGATCGAGCTCGTGCACGAGTACGACATATCTTATCTGAATCAACCTATGCACGCCCCTTGTGTCTCAGGTGTGGAGGTGAGGGTCATATAGAAAAACACTGTTGTAAATCTCTTGTCTGCTTTGCATGTGAGAAAATTGGCCACAAATCAAGAGGTTGTAGAGAAATTGCAAAAGCTTGTACTCACAGCAGCAAGGTGTTATCATTTACTGTGAATTTTAACATTGGGGGTGATGGTGAAAGGCAAGGGCTGCAAAAAACTCAATGGATTTGGAAGAAGAAAGAGAACCAAGAGGAGAAGAAGAATGAAGAGCACGAGAGGCTGATGGAAGAAGAAACAAGAGTTATTTCAGATGACAACAAACTAGATGATCCAATGGAAACATACAAAGTTGAGAGATGTGGAAGTGTTGAACAGAGGGTGCCACTGACGATGACTCCAGTACAGGTCAATGAAATTAGAATGGAGAAAAAGAAGTTTGGTGTTACTGGTACAGAGGGAGAGATCAGCTCAAACCAATTAGAAGATCTGAAGCTTCTCAACCAAGTACATTTTTTAGGTTAGGAATTAGATAGTTATAGCTTGGTGGAGAATTTTTCTTTTTATTAGAAAAATGTAATATTTTGTTTCTGTAATGGAAACGGGCCCAATGGCCTTTTCTCAAAAAAAAAAAAAAAAACTGAATTGGATCTAAACCTTTTCTGTCGAGATGAATATCAAACCAGGCTTGAATTTAAAATTCTTGTCAACCCTGAATAAAAATTTTCCTCAACAAAAACAATAAAAATTGTTTGCTGGTCGTCCTAGCTATACTGGCCTTAGATACATGGGAACTGTATTAAATAAAGTGAAATATCTTTTCTTCTAACGTTCCCTGATCATGAAGTCTTCATATATCAGTGCTTTAAAACAACAGAATGTGCTTGATGGATGGACAACGAGCGTGAAGTCATTATGGAATTTTTACGGTTCATTATGTTACGTATAAAATTCTGCCATGGATGAGATTTTCAAGCCTCATTTGAGCCATAATCAATCATAGGCATTCATCATTCTGAATAAAAGGATGAGATTTTAACCCCTACAAACAATTCATTCATAGAAAAATTTCCCTCTCAACAATATGCAAAAGTATATATAAATCATCTTAAGAAAACTATCATCACTAAATTGATTATTTTCTTAACATACTGTACTTAATGGCTTAAAATTTATAATTTTATACGGGCTAATCAATCTAGAAAAAAAAATGAAAAATCAGGTTTGGCGGCTAATTAATCAAACTTACTTTCAGTGACTGAGCCAATGGTTTTCCGGCTCTCTAACAGATTGCGTTTGCTTCCAGTGAACAGGCCCCTGTGGAATTTAATTTGGAGTGCCACATGTTGGCTAATCTGGAAACACAGATGCAGTATCATTTTTAAGGGTGAAGCAAAGAGTTTACACAAAGATCTGTTCGAGACAACTCCAGATTTGAAAATGGAAGGTTACATTCCCACCTATCCAGGCTCATAATCGTTAGTCCATGACTATGCTTCAAGCTTCATTTGTTTGTTGTACTATTTTCGAGAGATTTTCATTTACAATGTAACTCGTAAAACCTTTTCAATTTTACTTTAATCTAATTGTTGTTGGCTATTCGCCAACCGCCTTCAATAAATCAATCGAACGTGGTGACAATTTGGTATTCAAATTAAGACACTATATATTCACGGTAGTTGGGCTGTCGTTCATGATTAAACGACTCAAATTGGTCTAGTTAGTAATTTTTTTTTTACAACATTGTTAAAAATTAAAAACACAACTTATCATCACATGCCCGATCGAGATGATCATACTCAGAACCGTTCCTCAAAACCAGTAACAAATTATATAGGGAAACACAACCAGTTTACTAAATACATATTCCAATCATTACACTTAAAGGACTAGAAAAACAAAGAAAAGTTAAACTTGTATATTATAGGAAGGCAATATGATGCTTTTATTCTTATTGCTCTTGGATATTTGGCACCTTATGTCCTCATTAATACTCTCTTCATGCATTATCATAACAGAAAAAGCAGTAACAATTGTTTAGTTCCTTGAATGGCCGGGGTAAATCATCGGTACCTCCGACCACCACAACCATTCTCTCTCTGGCAGTTGAAGAACACAGAAGCAACTGGCGAACCAAGGTTGTAGTACTGTGCAAAATCCCTTGTGTTAAAGTTTGATCGCCATCCTGGTGCATCAATGGTTTGCCTAACAGTCTGGCGAAACAACACGAATACGAAGCGATGAATTCCTGCTATTGGCTTTGGACTCTCATATGGGACCACCTCATTACCTATATAATATTTCATATCATTTAATTATGTCGTAATAAAAATTTAATAACAGCTCAACCATAAATAAAATTTGATGGAAACATAGCATCTGAAGGAAATTGTTCCAACTGCTGCTTAGAAATTACCTACAGCAGAGCTTGATTATTAAAAAAGTTTTTTTCAAAAAGTTTACAAATTAGATGTGACAATTTGAATTATGGTGCGGCACTTGTAATCATGATCCAGAGCTGTTCATTATTAATATAATTTTGTCTAATAAAATAACCATGCATTTTACAATTATATATAGATAAAGTGGGAGGCTTTTTAGGTTGCAAAATAAAAGTGCATAGTACCTTAGCAAAGTATTAGGGGATAACAAAAAAAGAAACGGAGTGGTATCCAAAAACAGAAGGTCATAATAAAGCCTAGTGTGACTCACCAAAGCTTGCATTAGTTGTTTCTGGAATGTCTGTCACCAACCTGCATACATTATAAAGTAACGGTTGTTATTGTTTGACATATACTAATCTATGTTCGTTGCTACTTATAGCTAGGGAACAATCAATTGCATTCGCCATGTAAAAGAAAAAGTGCTTATAAAGTAACATCAAGTTGCGCTCTCAAATATATATAGGGTTGTAGTTTTTTACCAATGGAGATATTCTCGTTTGCTGGGGTTGCTAGGGCTTGGTGCATCTGGGTCCACCATTACCTAGTTAGAAGATAGTCTTATCATTGTCTTTTCAAGCACTGGAAAGTAATTAATTGCAAAAATGTAAAGGTAAAGAGATCAATTATAGAAATATCTTCTGGGCGTTGTTGTAGCCATGTGATCACGCACGCATTCCTTTTTCATTTACTTTGATAAATTATTGTATTATGAAACTGAATTTGTTTAAACTATAAACATTTCATTTGCAATGCACTGATACAATGCGAGAATTGAGAGACCGAACAATCCCTGTACATGTTACCATATCTGTTTAACTGATACACAATTCGTTTTAGAACCAAATTTTTGGACTCAATGAAATGACTCTCTGTTATTTATTATTAATTATTATTATCGAAATAAGCATTTTGTACGTGAAAACTTGAACCTGATCATACGAAGCAAACTAGCTAGGAATCTATAGGCGTATTTCTATTTTCTCAACTCAACCTTTTACACTTTCCACTGAATCACAGGGAAAAGGGAATATTTTGTTTATATAATTAAGACCGAAAGAAGCACAAACATAATTTAAGTCATGAGATTATTGGGACCAAACTTCAACTAACAGGAGTATAGTCCTATATTTTATTTATGCAAAATCATCATAAAATTTATAAAACCATAACGGGGTAGAAGTATGAAAGTTGTATCAAAAAATTATTGGAAAGAATAAGGATATGGATATTATCTAGTAATTATAAAAAGAAAAAGGCATAAGGATCTCCAAACATCTTTAATGGATAATGCCTGATCAAAATGAAATTTAATGAAGACAAAGATATAACCATCATGATTTCAATCCAAAAAGAAACAAACGTCTTTTGTTGTAGCGTCTTTTTTTTTTTTATTATTCAAAATTTCAGAGCGCATAGCTCTGAAAATGAAATGAGAAGTCACCACAGAAAATTTTAATGCACCGTATTTTAAACTATGAGAACACACGTTATATTAGGGAAATTTACAAAACACAAGCATATACACACACACACATATATACCAACATCCGTTCATGTTGTCAGTGGGTACTATGTACTGAGAACTTCCAAATCAAATGACTTAGCATGGATTATGAGGCTGTCAAACGTGGTGAAAAACTACGGAAATGCCCTCTGTCGTTATTGTGCCACTTAAAAAACGATATGAAACCAACGTGCCATTTACCGTTCCATTTATTAAACGAAATAGATTTTTGTGCCATTAACCGTTCCACTTCAGAAATTACACATAAAACGGTTTGAAATGGGGTTGAAACGGTCGAAACGGTATAATTTTCTATGCCACCTACCGTTTCGTTTAGAAAACGGTATAATTTTCTATGCCACAAACCATTCCACTTAGGTTAAACGAAATGGCATAACGGTAAATGGCGTACCGTTGATAGCCCTATGATACAAGCATTCTCACGTGGCATACATAGTCAAACACATGCTAGACTAATTATTGACTCTTTCAAACCAGCTTTGACTTTTGTGTTTTTTTTTTTTCCAAAAAAATATTCAGTTTTATCACAAATACATAAATCCGTTTGCATTATAGGGAGGGAAACGAGAGGAGCTTCTATGTGTGTGTGTCAGTGTGTGTGATAGAGAGAGAGAGAGAGAGAGAGAGAGAGTTTATGCATACAAGTGTGTAGAGAGTCCTCATGTCTCGGCCACCGATTTGGACCCTAGGCTCAATGGCGACTTGAGAAGGCTTCAGTTCAGACCCGCTTGTCATTTCCTTGTTGTTGTAAAACACCTTGAATGATGCCGACGGATAAAATGGGTCCACAATATCACCAACAACATTGCCCAATACAAGTGGGTCAACCCTCGACATGTTCATTGCTTAGTGTTCTAAGATTTGACAGCTAGAAAGAGACAATAGTAGAAGATGCAGAGGTAATGAGAGAGATGTTGTCTGATGGATATATGGAGAGGAGAAAACCTGACAGGTGTATATATACTACCAAGGTAAGGTTGATGATTGGCATATAGGCATCCTTTCCTCGCCTCTTGGAATCTCCTCTTTTTGTATAGAGAATATTTAGTGGTGCCATCACGACCTAAAATTATGCATGCCATACATCTTCTCTCTCTCTCTAGCAAGAAGAAGGTGAAGGTGAATAAAATCTGATGCTGACACGCCACATATTCTGTAAATCAAGAAACGAAAAGAATGAACGTCTAATAGCCCAAAAGTGGATCTCCTTTTTGACCTGAGATATATGCCTTCCTGCCCCTATTTCAATATAATTAAGCACGAGGAGGGACTTGTACTATATATAACGCCTTTTCTGTTTCTATCACTCTGCAGTCTCTCTCTTATATATGCGTGCAGTTGTAGTTCCTGGGACAAGCAACCACCTACAAGAGTACTTAGTTCAGTTTTTCTCCATTCTTTAATTAGCAGTGAGAGGAGTTAATTTGTATTGAGGAAGTTAATTAATTGGTTGGACCAAATCAAGATATATAGAACTCATATAAAAAAAAATAAACTTATGAGTTTAATAAAGTTTGGAGTTTATTTAGATGGATCTATATCTGATTGGGACATCAAAATGAATTAGCTAGCTACAGGTAGGCGTCTTTTACAGTTACGAACACTTCCAATCTATTCATGCCTCAGTGAAGTGAGAAAATTTTTGAATACATGTATTTTCTATTCCATAAAAGACTGCAAACATATATAATATATGTACGTGTATATATAATCATTCGAAATAAAATCATACTTAAGTTATAGCTGAATGTGTCTGTCATATGGACGCTTGTGTCGTCACTCCTTTTAAAACTTCCAAACTTTCCAAAGTATTAATAGTATATAATAAAAGCCCAATTAAATTAATTAAGGATATTGTGAAACCCAAATGGCCATGTGCCATATAGCTGAAGTCTACGCGGCAATACGAAGTAAGTCTTCTTGACATTAGACTTCCACGCAAGAATATCAACTTTTGCATATATAACTTAGGCGTGCTAGAATTCTGTGGTGTTTGATGTGTGCGAACTGCGAAGGCAAATGCCAAGGCGTGACACAATTTCTAGCATGACATTCCTTCTTTTAGTTATTTATATTTACTTTATCCAGTGGCCGGCGGTATAGGATACTACTGTCACGACGGTCAAAAGCTAAATTTAGTTTGTGGATTTATATATTTTTATATGAAAACGAAAAGAGATCTCATGCGCATGGTTTTGAAATTGCACTGGATATGCATGCACGCACTAGGGCTGTCAATGGGTACGGTACGGTACGGTAGAAGGTATTTTCATACCCGCACCCGTTAAAATTTTCTTTACCCCTATCCTATCCGCATCCGTTAAAAAATGGCTTTACCCGCATCCTACCCGTACCAGTTAAGAATTAACGGTAAGGGTACGGTAACGATACATAATGGGTAGTAATAATATTATTAATTTAATAAAAAATATATAATGTGCTAAATAAATATCAAATAAATATATGGATAAAGTACAACATTAGATAATACTTTAGATATAAAAAAAATATATCATGAAATTTTATTCCCATATCAATAGAATTCAAAAAAATTTAGATAACTAATTATAAATTATAATATAATAGGGTACAAATTAATTTTTTCATCAACATAAATTAATTTGGATGAAGATGGAAACAAATAACATATTTATGAAATATACTAAACATGATTATATATACATATATTTTTGCAAAATTTTACCCGTTAGATAATGGCTGCGAAATAGTCCTTACCCGTACCCGTACCCAATAAGTTAACGAAAAATTTTCTTTACCCGTACCCATACCCGTTAGTCTAACGAAAATAAAATCTTACCCATACCCGCCTTATTGAATGCGATACGGGTAGGATAAGTGGGTAAACGAGTTTCATTGACAGCCCTAGCACGCACGCACATGGTTTTAGATCTTCCATCTTTTCTTTTCTTTCTTTTTTTGTTCTTTTTTGAGAAATAATCTGCCATTTCGTTAGACATGATTGATCCTATGTATGCGGATGCATGGATGCTTCTTAGGCGCTCTGTCGGCAAAAGTTATCCAAGATCATTTTTCTTTATTCTTTCTTTCTTTCTGTAGTCGGTAGGACAAGGAATTATAAAATGAGTTCGCTTGTTGACCTTTCTTGACCAATGAATGGGACAACAAAATAGAACTTATGCGCAATTTCATCCAGCGGTGGATCCACCCTTCTATTTTTATAGTGTTGTAGGCTACGGTAGAAATATTTTTCATATCCGTATCTATTAAAATTTTCTTTATCTATATATCATGTCTTGTCTGTTAAAAACAGACTTTACCTGAACCATATCCTAATACATTAGTTAATTAATAAATTCCGATAAAGATAGATAATGATATAAAACAGATAATAATAATCATAATTCAATAAAATAAATTATATAATATGAATAAATTTATAATTCTTTAGATATAATAAAACTATGCAATATCTTCTCATATCGTTCTCTAAAAATATATACATAATTAAACTACTATTGTACAATATCAAATGAAATAGAGTGCAAATAAATTTCTTCATCAGCTCAAAAGATTTTAATTTTTTTTTCCTCTGATGCACTTTTGATTTTGCTAAAAGAATAATATTTAGCCTCAGAACAATTCTTCGGATTTTCTTTTAGGTCAACAAAATTATATAGACCAATCCACTTTCCATGTTCACATGAATGAAAATTGAAAAGAAATACAACTAAAAAAATTAAATTAGTAAGAAGTAAAGCATATTTAGTATAGCTGTCATCTAGCAATCCAATTACCTACTAATTAATTAGTTATATTAACATAACAATAGACCTTGTAATCATATATTCCGGATTATGATAAAAATTATGAACTATATATAACAGATAAATAACATATACGAAATAGTCTTACCCGTACTCTTACCTAATAGATTAACAAAAATTATTTTTTATACATACACACTAATAGCTTAACAAAAATAAAACCTTATGCATACCCATCTTATCGAATACAATATGGATCGGATAAACGGTTAACATATACCATTGATATAATAAATCTACGTGGTCTTGCTCTCTATTTTTGTTTTCTGTTGTTACTTGTTAGTATGAAAACAACTCAAAGGAATCTCAAAATGCTGCAAAATATTAACATGAAATTAGCGAATTTCATTTTCTTTCTTATTGAAGAAACTACATATAAATACGGGCACCCTACTTTTTACCATGTTGTGAGAACTTTAAATTAGCGAATTTCTTATTGAAGAAACTACATATAAACTCATTTTTCCGATTTGAACCATAATCTCTGATATTTGTTAGGAACAAGCTTGTTCACCTCGTCCCTTAATGCATCCAATTACAGTACATCCGATGAAAACAATTTCATGTGTTCGACGTTTAGCTAAAAACAGAGTCTAGTTATTATATATATGTTTTCAAGATATAATTCATTCATAAATTAATGTTTTCATGAGATATCTCAAGTAAAGGTGAATACTGATGAATGATGAAGTTTAATACTAAAGATAAACATAGGTATGTTATACATGAAATTGTACTTTCAAGTTTCAACATAACTATGGTGAAGACTAGCCATGAAAGATAAACATAGGTATTTTATACACTATGGTGTATAATATTTACCATAAGATAACAAACTACCACAATCTAAAAATAAGAAAGGTATACGTACTTAAGATGAGCTATCAATTTAATTATGATGAAGTCATAACTCTAGATACAGTCTCATATCATTTCTCTTTAAAAACTCAACCTGCATTTAATAATTAAGAACGCATCTTTTTAGATTTAGTTTGCATCTTTTCAAGATTTGTTGCTAGATCACATATAATTAATTAGCTATACTTAAGTCCTCCCTATGGATCGACTATTACTCGTAGAGTCGTAGTACTACACGGTGAGTTTGTGCGCTTGCAATCCCATTGTAACTAAATTAGAGAACACTTGTAAATTACCCAAAATTATATTTTTTTTTATATCTGAAGTATTAATGAAATTTATAAATTATTTAATTTTTTTAAGATACTAATATTTTGATATATAAATTGCACCATAAAATGCAATATCTCTTATGATTTGTAAACTTTGTAGATTTCTTTTCATTTTTTTTTACTATACCATGAAATATATTTCTATATCAAGACTGACTACCTACGGTAATTATTGCCATCTTCTCGAAGTGAAACCACATCATCCATAAATTTCAAAATCTCTACTACTTATAAATGCACCCAGCTAAAGATTTTAAACATTCATATAAAAGGTCAAACTGGGAGATTGTAATTTTTTTTCCTCTATTTGATCTGTGGTTGGATGTGAATTGCCAGATGAATAAACACTATGAATTGGTTTCTCATCTAATATAGAAACAAATTGAATAGCACATCTATTTGTAACGCTGATGAATTAAGAAATATATTTTTATTGTCTCACATTATTTTATTTCTTTATTTGCCCACATATGAGGGCATCTTATGCTAGTTAATCAAAATATAATTCGGCATTGTTAAAATTGGCAATTGTTAAAATAAGTACATACCTTTCGGATAATTAAATTTTTAGTGCAAATTATGCATCAAAATACTGAAATTTTTTAAGAAAGGAATTTTTTTTTATAGTTGCGGTAAAACAACTAATTAAAGCATATATGACATCTCAAACATTCGTCTAAAAACATAAGCTACATAACAACGTGTGGAATTGCCCTATGGTCAAATTAAAACTATGATGGCAGATATAAATTCTTCCCTTTTAATAATTACAACAATAATTTGGAACAATCCGTAGATAATTAAAAATATAAATAAAATAAGCAATTGCCTAAGGAAATCTTACATTTTTTTTTTCTTGCTAATGGTCTGATTATTAGCAAGCAGAGAATTCCGGAAGAAGTTTATTTACCAAATTTTCTGTCTGATTATTGACAGAAAAATCATGTTTGTAATCCATGGGATTAATCCAAATTTTGTATATATTCGGTTAAAATTATTTAAAATTTTCTACCACATTATGCATACAAAACAAATTTGTACACAGATCATTGTAAAATAATTTAATTTGATGATTTTGCTCTTAGTAAGTTGCTCGATCGCTACATAAAATACTTCAGAGATATTACAACAAAGAATTCAGATTCGACGGGGAGTCGTGTGAGGTCTAAATTTACCTTTTGCCTCTTCTAGAACTCCATGTCTCCAAGCCTATGGCCTATCAGTCATCCTCCGAGCACAAACAATTGCCTTTCAAGGAAGTTACTGAAGTGTAAGGATAATTGACTGCATGAGTGACGTGGATGAATCTCTCCTTTCAATTTTCATAAATCATAAGTGAAATTCTTCATTTTGTATTATATGTATTAATTAAATCCATATCTTCTGTGGCCCGCCTAGTTACCATTCTAACACTCTTTGTTAGACAGGTGTGCCGCCTCGGTTTCTTGCTCAAGGACTCAAGGTATCAACAGACGGGAGGAGTATACATCATTAATTAAACAATGGTGACATGGACTAACGCAGCTTGGTTTCTAACATGTGACATACTTTGCCTAACTCGGTGGCTTCAGGAATGCGCACCAATTTTAAAGTTTTAATCGATCTTAAACACAGTTCAATAAAAAAAAAAAAAAAAATCTTAAACACAGTTCAATAATAAAAAAAAAAATCTTAAACGCAGTGAAACTTATACCAATGGTATTTTCTTGTGGAACAGAAAAAAGACATAAATTAAGTTATTTTTCACTAAGCCATCATATATTTATTATATATCTATTACATAATCTGGAATAAGGTGACATAATTTATGACATCAAAGGAAGATGGTATAAGTTAATTAGTTGGTGAGACCATAGTGAATAAGAAATAAAAAAAAAATTTCGTATTACCATGACAAAAAAAGAATAATTTAACAATTTATCATCATCATCGTCATCATTATCGTAGTCATTATTATTATTATTATTATTATTATTATTATTAATTAATATTATGATTACTAATACAAATAACAATGATACAATCAAATAATAAATTATGTCATCATATGTAAATTCCTCCACCTATTCAACAACCAAACAAAACGATCAAAAATTCTTTATGAGATCATATAAATAGATTTTAAAGAATATTTTAAAATTTAAAATTGATAATTACACTATTACAGGCTTCATATATTTTTTTTCTTAGATCTTTAATCTTCTTCTTTTTAGTTTGATTGAAGTTAAAGCACTTACCTAATTTTCTGCGGATCAATTATTTCTTCTTTGATCTTTACTATTGAACAAAATATATTACAATTCAATTACACTTATTTTTTCTTTCTTTAGATTAATTTTGCAACCTGAACTCTACATCAATTTGTCCAAGATATTTAAGTACAGAAGTAGAAAGTTCCCTAGATAAAAAGAAAATTCAACTATATATAATAAGATGAAGATTTCCTAGTTTGACTATATATAAAAAAAAAAAATGCTGCGATTACATTTCGAAGGACCATTCCTAAAATTCTGTGAAATAAAGGGGTACGGAAAAAAATTGAAATTCCTATGGTATCTCCTAGGAGGAATAGATACTGATTTCATGACTTCTTAAGGACTTAAGTAGCCCCATTTTTTTTTACAAAAGGTAATTTAATGCGCATCCTAACACTGCTCGTTCAGCTTTTAATTCTTCATTATTTATTTTATCTTTTAATTAACAAAGGTGTGCAACTTATTCTCCACTAGTACAAAAGCTAAAAGTACCTTTTATGCCCCTCTAAAGGTGGTATTTGCGCATGTAACATTACAATACTAATCTTATTTATCTAACTACATATATAGGCATTGCTAACCAGGGGGCAGATTCGAAAAGTTTATGGAAATATTCGGAAGCCGAAAAGAAAATATTGTTAGTTTAAAAATGGCAGATCACGGGCTAGCTTAATTAGCTAGATTTCTTTGAATTTAATATAATTTGGAGACTTCAGAATAGGAAATCGAAAGGGAACTGGAAATGAAAGAAAATTTTCTTTAAGAAGCCAGAAGACTAGCTACTTTTAATTTGTCCCACATAGCTACTGAAATATGTCATAACAATTCGAAGGTTCAATTTAAAAAGTTCTCGATGAAATCCCTTAATAATCCTCCTTTCCACTGCTACAGGAATCAAGACCATTTTATAAGGGTAGATATGCATAGATCTTGCATAGATGCAATATAAAATTTCAAGAGGCGAAGTAGTGACATAAGAGAATGTTTTGCATGGCGAAAATCTAAGTAGGCTGTATAGGCTTTATTTTGCAAATTGTCCTAATTGGCTCATGTAAAGGGCCACTAATGATATTCCCAATGGATTAGAAGTAATCTACTAATGAATTTGTTCCAATCATACTTAGCTTAGTCTAATAAATCTTCATTAATTATGAACCCTAAAGCCTAAAATGAAGCGATGCGGAAGTAACTAATATGCCCCAATGATTGTATACTATTTTGTTTAGTTGTCAGCTAAAGGAAGTCTCTACGCATTGGGCGATTTGTATCTTTAAATGTTATAAGCAAATACTAACTAGATAAACTGAGATGAACCATGATGTCTATAAATATATAAAATCTGCAGATATCTGGATTAGCCTTTCAAATCCACAATGGATTTTTAAACAAAAAAAGGTCGACAACGACCTGAATAAATAGCAAACTTATAAATGGCATATAATTCAAAGTGGATTAACCTATAAACGATATCAGCATAAAATAGACCTATATATATATATAAACGAAGACTCAATATACTAACTTATTCCGAGAATAAACTAGAACTATATAATTTATGCAGCTAGCTATCCTGATAGAAAAACCAATCTATCTAAAAAAAAAGAATTAAGTCATGTCTCAGAAAATCCTTAACGGATTGATTCTATTTTATTTCTAAAGATAAACTGAACCTAAGAGGTTAAATAATACAACACTGCTAGTACCTTCCTTGGCCTCAAAGTTGATTTCAGTTGGACAATTAACGGAGGAACAAAATTGTGTAGTACTAATGTTTCCGACGTTTTGTATTGTGCAGGATATTCTCACGAAGGAGATCATTGGACGTGGTACTAAGAATGGACGTTTGTATCACTTAGAAGACCTTAAGGAAGGAAGAGTTAGTGTGGTGTGTGGATCGACAAAGGAGAATAATAAAGTTTGGATGTGGCATAGGCGGTTAGGACATCCTTCTTTTAGTTATATGAAGAAAATTTTGCCAAATCTGTTTTCGGGCTGGTAGTGTGTCAGATAGGAGGTCTACATCTGGTTATTTTACGTTTGTTGGTGGTAATCTGGTAACTTGGAGAAGCAAGAAACAAAGTGTGGTTGCATTGTCTAGTGCAGAAGCAGAGTTAATTGGAGTTGTTAAAGGAGTGGGTGAATTAATGTGGATAAAAAATTTATTGGAAGAACTTGGTTTGGGCCCAGAAAGTGCAATGGTATTACATGTGGATAACAAGGCAGCAATTGACATGTCTCATAATCCTGTGCAACATGATAGAACTAAACATATGGGAGTAAAAAGACATTTTATCAAGAGGAATATTGATAAGAAGATCATTGAATTAAAGTTTGTTAAATCTGAGAATCAACTCGCAGATGTGTTAACCAAAGGAGTAAATGGGACAGTGTTCCAAGATGCAATTAGCAAGTTAGGCATGACTGATCTGTACATGCCAACTTGAGGGGGAGTGTTAAAATAAACAATTTACCATATCATTTCGGTGTGAAATGATATGGTTTCGGTGCGAAATCGGAACCGACATTGCTGTTATGGAAAGGTTTGGAGGCCAAGTTTGGTGATTATTTCCTTGTGCACGAAGATATTATTTCCTAGTAATGAGATACGTGATATCTCTTAGGATTATTGCTGTTTTGGCTAGTTACTTATTGTATCCCATGTAATTTTCCTATAAAATCTCATCTCTCTCCTTGTAACAATTGATTGAGTGAAATAGAAAAAATTGTGTGCGTGTGTGTGGAGGACGTAGGCACCAAGTTGGTGTTGAACCTCGTTAAATTCTTTGTCTTTTGTGTGTTTGAGCGTATTTTGTTACATTTGGCACGCATGAGGTTAGTGGATTTAGTGGTGTAAGGTTAGTACTTTTTTGGATTTTCGAAGTATTTTTAGGAATTTCGAGGTAGAATAGTGAGGGGATGGGATTTTCGAGGTAGACCAACTAACCCCACTAAACCCACTAAACCCTCTAACCCCGACATGCCAAAACTTTTTTTTGAATAAAGACATGCCAAAACTTAAATATCATACATTTTCTAGCTTCTTTGATGCACTATTCTAATTTTATAATCAGTCCTCAAAATTAATGGTGCGCTACGCAGATGATGTACAAACTTTATTATAATTATCCCCTCTGTAATTTCAAATTTTTAATTTATATGGATAGTGTTGAACCTCTTTTTCAGACTTTTAATTATTTTGGTGAATTTGTTTAAATGATCTGAACTCGTATGTGAGTACTCACAAGTCACCACTACATATATTGAAGCAGCATTGCATATATTATAGTTCTTTTACTTATGAATTAAATACTTCCCTTTATGAAATAAGAACCTATCGAAATCAGCGAACCTTCCACTCAAGGAAAGACTCATAGGAAATTGACACGATAAAAAAGCCTTCCTTCTTTCAATTGGATGCAGTTGCATCATAACAAATTCAGTACTTACATCCATTCATGTCCACTTCATATACTCTCCATGCACCACTTTCCTAAGCAATTAAGTCACATCTGTAATAAACAAAAATAAGAAGGCGATTCCTTTCTGCAGTTTAAGAAAAGATGGCAGGAGAGCTCGCTACGTGTGTATATATCATGTGGTAGCGTGATCAACAGGGCAACAATCAATTACTCATGTATTTGCCAATTTTTACGGGTATAGATGCAAACAAATGGAGTTTTGTTTGTCAGAGTTTGTTTGGGTATTTGAGTTGAGTATATGCATTAATTGTGTTGTAAGGAGTAGCTGACTTTGTACCGGGTACTGGTACCAAGCAGTTGGATATAGCATAGGATGGATCTTAACATTGTAGACCTTTGCTGGTTATGTCAATGTGATCATGAAACGGTAGCAACATGCTATTTTAAAATAAAAAAAAATAAAAAACTTCGTGCAATCATAGACACAAATATTACCAATTGGAGACAAAAAAAATAATAAGAAAAAAAAAGAAGAAAAACAGCAAGTTTCCGTTAGTTCGCAATTTAACTTATATTTTGAGGACTAGATTTTTGCGTTTATCAAATGCACGCCATTTTCAGGAGAAACATGCCAAAAAAAAATTCTTTTGACAAAAAACATGCCAGAAATTAAATAGTCATTTTCAGAATTGATTTCATATCAATTAAGAGATGCAAGCTATATATTATCTTCGGCAAACAATTAGCTAGACATCTGCATGTTTAACAAAGTTTGATTTTCTTTAATCTTTTACCACTGAAAAAATAGAGTGGAGAACCAACATTTAGTTTAGTAGCAAAGAACAACGCATCTTAGGTGAGGTCATGGATTCAAAATCCACTTGGAGATCCCTTGTAAATATTTAAACTTAAAAATGCAAGAAGCTTGATCCCGTTCTTTCTTTAAAAATAAAAACACCAAGAGTCTACCCTAGCATTATTAATCTACTTTTTTATAACAAAATTTATTTATCTGTTAAAGAAAATTAAATAATACTTAACAAAATTACCGTGAATATTAATGTTTATATACATTTATGTATATTTTATACATATTATGGTGAATAACTATACATGATACATATAACAAGATGGTCACGGTACTTTGTCAAATAATCGAGTACCGATAATTTGAACTAATAAATACTAAAATTCGATATTAATTGTAACGAAAGATCAAACCACTCACTCTTGTTTTTTTTTTTAAAAAAAAAAAAGACTAAATGTTATATTTTCTAAACTATTTTGTTATTTTTTATACTATAAAAGTCATAACAATTAGATCAAATAAAATTTTAATCTACATCTAGTAAGATTTGAATATATAGTTAAAGTAAACATCACATTGAGTTGTTCAAATTGATGATTTGAATTAAAAGATCGCATACTTATAAGAGAACTGCAATAAATCTATCTAAATTATCCAACCACTAATTAAATTTTGTTGTACTGTTGCACGTAGTTCGCAGAAAGAAATTTTATAAGCGGCCTCTAACGAATATTTTTGGACACAAGCAGTAAGATTTATCAAAGACAGAAATTTTCATGACCCGTCACGGATAATTCTGGACTAAACTAGACAAAAATTTCCACAACACCTTCACAAAAAATTTTGGACTCAACCAGATTAACCGATTAGTGACGAAAACTTTCGTCACTACTGCCTCACAGAATTTTTGGAGATAGATTTTAATTCCTATAGAAATTGAGGTCGATAAAAATTTGAAACATTCAGTTTACATTTTGAAATGTTTAGTTCATTTAAAATTATCTTGCAAATTATATTACGTGATTATGTGAGGATATTTTTCGTATTTGTCCATACTTGTATATAGGTAGATTTGAATGAAGGGTGTGGGTGCAATTTCCCCCGTATATACTCAATTTCCCTTTTAGCTAGCTCTATCTCAATTTTTGCACATTTTTTTATTATGGTTATATAGATATATAGAAAAAATATACATTTGTCATAAAAATGTTAATTCAATTAATTGTCAAGCGAGAAATACTAGTGTCCCATATATTGGATGGATGGGTCCGCCCAATACGATCGTTCTCACGTTCCAAATTTCAAACAACCAATCCAAACCGTTCAATATATATATGTTCATGTTGAAAGCTTATAAGAAACCAATTTTTACAATTTTTGGTATTTTAAAAAATCGTTGTTATTGAACAATTCATAATCTTTACGTCATTAATTTTTTAAAATGTCAAAAAAATAGTAAAAAATTTCAAAAAAATGTAAAAAATGGTTTCTATAAGTGTTGTCCCTAAGTACGACCTAGAGGGGGGTGAATAGGCACAAATCCACACTATAAACCGATTTTAATAATTTTGCGGAAATAACTAAAATAACAATTCAATGGTTCACACAAGCAAGTAATAAGATAAATAAACAATAGAGAAGAGACATGCAAACTTGATTACTGTAACATAGTAGAAAATACCAGATTGAATTGAATCAGTTAGGACAATTATAAAAATAATTTTAAGGAAATTTAACTTATAAAAATAATATTTTCAATAGAAATAAATTTAAAAACAACATAAAAACCGACTGGAAGTCGAAATCTTTGACTTTGTGTAATATATATAATTAGTATAAAATATTCTAGCAAAATCAAAGCTTAATTAAACATGAAATCTATTGTTAATTTGATTAAATCTTAATGAAATTCGGATTAAAAATCAATTAAATTGAACTGCCACACCAAAGGCTACAGAATTGGCGCCACAGAAGATCTGGACAAAGTAAAATTAATAAAAATAGTGAGACAGCTGGCGCAATCTCTCTCTTCTCTTCTCTCCGCCATTCCTCTTCTCTTCTCCGTCCGATATTTCTCCGTCTCCTCTCTTCTTTGTTGCACCGCCTTGCACGAATATTGGCGGAGATCCAGTGTGGCCAGCCAATCACACTTGGCCACGACTGAGAAAGGCCGTCTCCAATTGTAGCCGTGAGATGCTACGATGGAGGAATCGGGTGAGTGCGAAAAATTTAGGATTTTTGGTTTTTAATTACCGTCGTTGATTCTTCTCTCCTTTTCTCTTTTTGATTTGCCTATAAGTACCTCGGTTGTGGTTATTTTGGGGTTAGCCGGTTAAAAGAAATTTCTAGAAAAAAAAAATGAGAGAAAGAGAGAGGAGGGAGATCGGGAAAGAAGGGGGAGCACAAATCGAAGATCCAAGGTATATTTACCCCCTTATTTCTGAAAATTGTTGAGTGATTTTCAACCGATATGAATTTTAGGGTTTTTGAGTTAAATTGAGTTCAATATCGGTTCTTGGCCTCTAAACTCTGAAAAATGAGTTCATTGAGGTTGGAATTGGTGATTGGCACCTAGTTGAGGCAATATCAAACATTAAATCGGTGTTTTGATGGGTATTGGGTTCTGTCATGAGGACGATTGATGAAAATTGATCAAAATCGGAGAAAATTGAGATTGTTATCGGTTATTGAGTGTATAGGGACGTTGAGAGAGGATATTTGAATGTTATTAAGGCTTGGTACCAGCCTATTGGTACTGGTTTTGGCGTCTGTTACCTCTCTGGTACCGTTCTGGTACCTGGGTTGATGACAGGGGTTGTTCTGTAAAGGAAAATGATGAACTGAGGGCCTATTTGTGATAAAAAAGACCTAGATGTAAAGAAAAAGGACTGAGGTGAAAATTAAATTGATCTAGGGGCTCTTTCGAAAAATTTCCTAGCGAATCTCGGCGGAGAGCTTGCGGACCCGTTAAACCCGACCCAGGTCAACTGGGTCAGGTTGACCTGGTCGAGTCAGAAGGGGAGTTGGGCCCAATTTTTTTTGGGCTGGTTCTGTTTGGGCTGCAGCGGAAAGAAAAGAAAGAAAAAAAAAAGAAATGGATGGGCTGGACTTTTTGGACTGAGATTAAAAGTGATTAGTATGGACTGATTTCGAAATATAATTAATATGGATTATTAATTAAAGGATAATTAATAAAAACTTAATCCTTGATTAAGTTCATAAATATTGTGGGATTAATAATTAATTAATTAAAGAAAAAGCCACTTAAATGTCGGGAATTTCTTTAATTAAGTCGGATTTTACGGGATATGATGAGAATAGTCCGAGTGAGTCGAGAACAGATACGACGACCAAAATCACCGACTTTCTGATCCCAATAATAAAAATCAAATAATTTTCAGACTTTTAAATTTGTTTTATGATTTCCTGATTTTGATTTTCGGATTTTGAGTTTATAATTTTATTTAATGATTTGAATTCTTAGTTAACAAAAATAAATTTAATTAAAAGAAACTATTTAAACTAAAAGTAAAGAAATAAATTAAATATAACAAAATAATATATATTAAAGAAATTAATTAAAATAAACATAAATTAATTATTACATAAATAATTAATAATAAAGAAAATCTTAAGAATAATATTATAAACATAAAACTATTTAATTAATTAGCTAATTAAAAATAAAGAAGTAAATAAATAAAGAAAATAGTTAAGAAAATAAATTAATTAAAGTAAAATAAAAATAAATCAAAATAAATGAAAATAGATTTAAATAAAATTAATTCAAATAAAATTTATAAAAATAGAACAAAACAAAGTAAAATAAGGTAATAATAAATAATAATTAAATTACTGAAAACACAAGCAATTACTATAAATTTAAATTGAAAACTCCAGTCAGTCTGGTAGCTTAAGCTGGACCACAGTAAAGAGTCGTAAGTTAAATCAGTTTAAGGAACCGTTTAGTCAAATCTTAACGGTTCTTGACTACTTTACAGGAGACTTGGCGAAGATGGAAACCGATCTAACAACAGGTGCGGATACGTGGATTTTTATAGAGATCCGGTCCCGGTAACTTTAAATTATGCATGGCATTTTGCTGAATCCTTTGGATGCATTACACAATAATCATGTAGGTTTAGGAACAGATATTACAACTCAAAGTTTCATGTTGAAAATGATCTCCTTTGTTAAAATGGTTATGATAGACAGGCAAGTTTGTATACATGTTTATTATGAATAAACTGAGTTGTCTCAGTTTAACCTATTCTTGCCTGAAAATCTCGAATTATGATTATGCGTTATTCGTAATGAAAGATGGTAAATGGATTTGGAATGTCAATCAAGCCACTCTCCGGAGTCGGTCGGCCACCGGCTTCGGCCAGTTCAGTAGCGCTATTTGAATATGGAATTCCTTCACGTGCCCGGGGTTAGGGATACGTCCCTCATGTGCCCAGTGGGTTAGGGAAAGGTTTCCTCACGTGCCCAGCCGGTTGGGTTAGGAAACCTGAGTGAGTTTTGATGATATGCTTTATGATATGGAATTCCCTCACGTGCCCGGGGTTAGGGATACGTCCCTCATGTGCCCAGTGGGTTAGGGAAAATGTCTTGCTCTTGACTCAATTGTGTGCATGTTCATGAAAGATGGTTATAATGGAATCGATTTTGGCACGCAACTTGTGTGAAACTGGTTAAATATTTTGCATCTGCATTTCATATGTAATTTGACTAATCTAGTTATCTAAATGGTTCATAAGTTATACGTTCATTTTGATTATTATGGGTATTACTTTCGGACTAAGATTTCAACTAGAAATCCACGTCTGGAACTAAAACCCGCACTGAGAATTTTATTCTCACTCCGTTTTTGTTTTGCATATTCCTCTGCGGATGGGGGTTCCAGAAGACGCGTCGCTTGCATTAGAAAATTGTTTGGAGGGCTGTGTCGGAGATCATCTGTACACAGAAGACTAGTGACCGTATATTCATGAGATGATGGGAGATACTGTTAGGTCAGTTATCTATTGAAAAGTATGTGATGCGATCGACTGTCTGTCGATATATTTTGTTTTATGTTTTATTTTGTTTATACTCTTAACTTGATAATATTCGATTTATATTATCAGAAAAAAAAATTTACTGCTAGTTTTATGTTAAGTTTTAGTTTAAGCCTTACGAGAGTACAATTATCTGTACTTTTGTGGCGGGAGCTGTCACGTCTGGCTGCGGGATGTGACAATTACGGAGTTCCGACCCGCTAGGAAGTGCTAGCCTTAGTCCTACGTCTCCGGGAGTTTCGCTACCACTCAAAGGGTGCGCTCCGTTCAATTCCAACAAGAACGTGTCTACAAATTTGAACCGAATCGCCTCGTCACAATAGACCTCGAGATGGATTGGCCTAACCCAAAGGAAAGCATACACAAGCTTCCTACAACTCAAGATTGATGCTCACAACCAAAACACTCAAAGATTCTTGCACTAATGAACTTGGAGTATGATTGAGGCTAACTAATCTCAATGATTTTGCTAAATTAATGCTCAAACAAGTCAAGTATGAGAACTAGCTGTTTGGAGCTCAAAGATAAGAGTTTTGCAATGTATTCAACAGGTTCTAACAGCTCAATAATGGCTTATATATAGAGGGCGCAAACAGCTTCAAAACAAACTAATTTCCTCTAGGACGTTGCCTAACGCCAGACAGGGTTGTGCAACGCCCAAGTTACCGTTATAAATTCCAACAGCTAGTTTATCTGACACCTGTCAATGTCAGAGCGTTGTGCAATGCTGGGTAGAGTTACACAACGCTGGTCAACCAAGGTTGAAAAACGAAAGGCTGGTTTGACCAACAAAGCCTGGCGTTACACGACGCCAGACACCATCACACAACGCTGAGAAGAAGTGTTGCACAACGTTTCAACACGTTAGGCAACAGTTCAAAACCAAAACGTTATACAACGTTCTGTAACGTTAAATAAATCTGAGCTTAGAAACACCCCAAAACGTCCAGGGAAACAGAACTAATCCGTCGTATAACGGAAGCAAACGTCATACAACTTATTAGTTTTTGGACCGTTGTACAATGCCAGGGAGCGTTGCATAATGCTTGTCTGGGGGAAGGCATTGATGCAGCGTTGCCTGACGCTGGATAGCGTTGTGCAACGTTGTTTCACTGCTTGTCAGAGATTTTGCAATTTCCATGCAAATTTCAAACTAAATAAACTTGCGTTGTGTGATGCTATATGGCGTTAAGTAACGCAGGACAGAAAAATGAGCATTTCAAACAGCAAACTGATTAGGATTAGTTTAGAGTGAAATAAACCTTAAACTAATGACTCTAAATGTCCTATAAACATCTCTTGATGCTCCACAACTTGTGCAAATCATGCCTTGAGCATTTCTTCAAATAATTATCTATAAATCACTTAAATTGATATGTTAGACGGGTTTGGTGTTGTTTTGCAAATCGGCAAATAACGGATTAAATTGTTTAGTTCAACAATAAGTTTTCATTATAGAGAACATTTTGAACGATTCGGATCGGACGTTTGAAATTTAAAATGTGAAAACAATCATATTGGATAGGCTCATCTGTCCATAATATTGGACACTAACATTTCTCTTGTTGAGCCCCATAGTTAAAAAATTATCTTTTGGAGAAGAAACTTCAATCGATCGATATTGTTAGAAATTTTTTTTTTTTTATTTTAGTCACCCAATGAAGTATTTGTACTTCCAGGCTCTATAGAACCGAATTAGTCCTATGTCTTTTCTAGATATGCATTCAGCAATTTATTAAGTAACAATCGATTTTTCTCTTACGTTCATCTGCTTCCAGAATATTGAAGCTTGCGCTAATACCTTTAAATCAGCATTTTTTTTTTAATTGTGCCGAATTCCTATAAGCAGCTGATCCTTAAGAAAATCTTGACATGACCGATCGATTAAAGTTTTATAGGAGTTAATTTGGTTCCTTTAGGAATTAGGACTAATAGCGTTAAAATTTAATTTATATATTAATTAGTCCCATATGTGACTTTAGGACCAGCAAATTAAAGCCAATCATACGGTGGTATCAACAAACAAGTGAAACTGCGGCTACAGAACCATGTGTGGTATTACGTCGGCACAAGTAAAGGTATGGAATCATCAACAACTTCCATCCCTTCTTTAGACTTAATTAACTAGGTGGTTAAGAATAAAGGGAGTCCGCATATGTGGTTCTACTGTGTGCCATAAGTTTCTTTTGAGATTATTAGATCAGGTTACATATAATAATTCAGCCAAGTCAAAAGAGATTTTGAAAATTTGTAAACCTCTCCACAAAGATCGAGATCTAGTTCGGTTTATTGCATGGTTAGTGCACAAGATTGAGGAATCAGTACTGCTATGCCTACATACGGAGAGCAAGATTTTCTCGTTTTAGGTGTGATTAGCTTATCAACTTGCTTAGTTACTAAGGTGCGTTTTGCCTACGGGCTTTAATTTCAAAAAAAAAAAAAAAAGGTGCGTTTGGAAATGAAGTGAATCAAGGATGAATAGCTTGTATTTGAATAAGAATTTTGAATAAAAACTACGGTGAATACTGAATAGTTTGCTTGTGGGAAAAAATGTATTGTTTAGATGATTTATTGACAATAAGAATGGATTGAAAGAATATGATAATAATTTATTTATTTATTTTTTACAAACCACTTTCTATTTAAATATGCCTAGTTTTTAACATTAAATAAATAAAACAGTAATAATTAAGATGACATACAAAATTAAATAAATATAATCATAATATTTTTTTTTCCAACCAACTTAAAAATGCGAAAAGTAAAAAAAAAAAAAAAAAAAAAATCAAACACAGTTCACTCCTTGTTCCATCAAATTTATTGCTAGAATAGGAGTTTTGTGGGAATTGATTACTTTGCCTATTCGTTCCTTATTTGGTTGAACTTATTCACGCAGTCCATGAATAAGCTAATTTGCTCCTTTATAATCAAACACCGCCTAAATCGTTTAAAATGGTTTTGATCCCAAAGTGGCAGGACGTGCTGCTTGTGCAGCTACTTGTCACTGCTACAGTATGTCAATAAGCACATTTAAATGGTTTAATATTATAAGTCTTTGTTTGTATATTTTATTATTTTATAATTTATAATTTAGCATGTGGCCTAGTAGCTAAATGGTAAGAGCATTTGGTTGGGCTAAAAAAAGATCAGAGGTTCAAATCATGTATGATTTCCATGTTGAAATCTTGTGAAAATCAAATTATTTATCTTCTATGTTATCCTTTTTTTTAAAAAAAAAAATTTGTTATATATTTGGTGTGATCGTAACTAGTTAGATTTAGGATTTTTTATTAAAAAAAAATCTAAAAAAATAATAAAAAAATTAAAAGAAAACAGATTTTTTTTGGATTTTAATTTTTTTTTTGTTATATTGGAGTGATCATATCTAAGTGGTTTCCAAAGAGAAATCTTTGGCTGTTTTTTATTGGTCGTTTGAAATTAATATGGGTTACTCTATTTCTCGAATTATATAGCCTAACTCATTAATACAATTATATTACTTCCAAAATTGGCTGTTACGATGCTTTCCAATTTAAATGAGTACGGATATAATTATATACAAAAGGGAAAAAAAACTGTGAAATAATAGAAGTTTTCAAGTATTAATGGGTTAAAGCACTGTATAAATTAATAAAAAAAGTATGAGTTTACCATATGCAAAATTTTGCATTCTCGACAATAAGGGATGCATTTGAGGTAGTGACGAATTGAAAAACGCATAATGATAAAATTGTACCATTAGGTATAGTTACTGTACTATTAGGAATAGTTAATCTTAGATTAAAATATATTGCCAACAAAAGCTATTTAAAAGTGGTAGTTTTATGCAGTGTCGTGTATTTGTACATTAAATTGTTAAGAGTGATGGATAAATAAGTAATGCGAAGGCGTAAAAAATAGAATGTGATTTTTTTTAATTATTATTTGATTAGTTAAGTTGTTAATACTAAATGTGATATTGAACATTATTAAAATTTAGTGTACATGAACAATCGGGACACTGGTTGGATGGCCGTCACGTGGAATATCTGGAAGACGCGTAATGCAGTTGTCTTCGAGAATAAAGGAATAAGCGTACGGGACACAATACGCAAGACGATTCAAGATATTGAAGCTTGGATAGCAAATTGTTGATAGCTTTTAGTTTTCTTGGTCCAGTTGATGTAATTAGTTTTATGTGTAGTTAGATGCTTTGCTTTCTTTTCCTTTTCTTTTATTTGTACGAAAACTTTTCGTTCAATGAATTAGGAGGTGTCCTTCGACACCCTACCTTAAAAAAAAAAACATTATTAAAATTTAGGAAAGATCTCTCTTTCATTTAAGTTTATTTTCTAGTTTAATGCCGCACTAATTTATTAGGATGGAAAAATACATGTATTATTTGTAACATATTCAAATAATATTAACTAGGGGGCGAATCGAGCTTCGCTCGATATTTGACTTGCTAATAAATATAAAATATGTTATTATTTTTTTAATATTTGTTTTAAAATATGATGTTTATATTTAATATTTGTTGGGTGTTATTGTATATTGAGTTTATAATTGATTTAAACTGTAATGTGTTAATGTAAAATATATATATTTATACGCCTTTGATTGAGCCTTTCTTTCCATTTTACAAAAAAAAAATGAGTTCATTGATCAGGCCAGCACACAATGAAAGGTGAAATTTCTGACCTTGATAATAACAATAACAATTTTTATGATATTTTATTTTTAAATTGCTAGTTCTCATATCAGTTCTTAGCTGTGTTTAGATTTTGGTTTTATTTTTCCAAAACCGAGCCGTTTTGCATTTTTTTTACGCTACATTAATTAAATATTTTATAAAAACATGAAACCATCTTTAAATGAACCATGGGTTTGACTGATATATTCAAATAAAACAAACTGATGTAATGGAATTTTATTTCTGAATATTTCTTTTGTGATCATTTTATATTACTTCTTTTAACAGCTCATCTTGCTATTTCTATTACTTACATTGCATATCCTCGATCTGATTTGTTAGATTTGTGCAGGGGTTATTACTTATTTATCCAATTTTTGTCTTCATGAACAAAATTTTGACGTGTTTGCTAATACAATGAACATTCATAGCCACAACATTATTGCATTTAGATTTAATTAGATACAAAATAAAATGAAAAGTGGACCATAAACTACAAAAGTGAACATCCATATTATTCTTTTAAATGTCATATAAACCATCTTAATAAACAGAAGTACACTCTATCATTTAGATTAATTTTAGATATAAAGTAAAATAAAACTGGACCATGAATTAAGATATCACTTATTGGATGCATTTTGTCTTGTTGTCCTCCACATTGACAATCATAGAAAAGCATCTTCTGATGTCCATGAGTAATTTTCTTCTTTTTTTCTTTTTATGTCTGATGAGGAACTGATCCGTCACTAGCATTAGAAGTAAACCTAAGAGATAATATTATAAACATCATTAATCATCATATATTTTGTCTATTTATATATAAATCAGATGATGAAAACGTGATCAACTCTTTTTTCTTTTGGATCATTAACCATTGCAATAGGCATTACTGTCGTTTGATTATATTTTTTATTATTTTTATTGTGGAACGGCAATCCTCTTTTCTCGAGTTCTGATTTTCCGTTTGAATGCTTTCAATAAAATTTTATTTCCTCCACTTCTGTTCTTCATCTCAACCATATTTCTGTGAAGGACGTATAAAAATAACAGATGAAAAAAAAAATTCTTAGATTAATTTAAAATTAAATCTATGTGACAACATATCTTGGAAGTAAAAGTTTGTAGGTAGAGAAAAAAAAATTAAATTCAAACCCGGTAGCTTTGTCATTCTCTTTGATCTTTGCTATCATCTGCAGACGTTTGAGGCATCTTATATTAATTTCTTTAATATCACCATTTGCACCTGTAGACGTTTGATAAATTGCTTATGTGTAGTCAAATCACAGATTTGTTATATTTTATTATTACAAATAGCTATCCTTGTCTTTCCCTCCAACATGGTTAGCTATCACTACCACAAAAACAGGTTTATGTAACAGGCCATCTGTGACGTTTTAACAAAAACACGTCACAGATCACAAGAGGCAGGCGTGGGGAAAAAAGGTGTCATCGAATCTGTGACGTTTTTTATAAATAAAACGTTATAGATTTCCCGTCATCCAAAAAAAAGAAAATTGTCAGACCATCTGTGACTTTTTTTATTAAAAAACGTTATAGAAAGATAGCTGATCTGTGATGTTTTTTAACATAAAAAACGTCACAGAATTATTTTTTTTCTATAACGTTTTTCTAAATAAAAAACGTCATTAAATGTCTCAGATATTTTTTTTAAGACAGATTTCTTTCTACTCCTCTCTCTATTATTTTTGTTACAGCTGCACCCCATTCCGCCTCTCATTTTCTCTCTCCGCTATCTCCTCTCCCTTCCTCTATCATTCCGCTCTCTCTTCCTCCATCACAGCCCCTCTCCGCTATCTCCTCTATCTCTCCGCTACCACACCGGCAATTGTCGGGCACTTCACCCAAGGCCTAGGCCGTTCGCACTCGGATCACTCCGCCTTCTCGCCCTCCTCAACCGATCCACCGCCTCCTCCTCGCCCTCGACCTCTCCACCACCTCCGCCACACCCTCAACCCCTTTACAACACCCTGTCCTGGCCGATTTTCTTTCTCTTTCCTCTCTTTTTTACAAACCCTAGATCTGATTTTTCCAACAAAGTGGGAAGAGAATGCCGAGCTACAAACCCTAAAGCGCGGCGCGATTTCCTTATTTGCGCAAGAAATATTTTTTTTTTAAAAAAAAAAGACATCTGTGACGTTTATTTGATAATAACCGTTATGGAATAAAAGGCATAAACAATAAGTTTAACTTTTAGAATTATGACGTTTTTTTCGTTAATAAACGTCATAGATTATCCTTTTATGACGTTTTTTTCGCTAATAAACGTCACATATTCCCAGCAATCTATGACGTTTTTTCAATCTGTAACAGGATCTACTGTAACATTTGGATAAACGTCATAAATCCATTTTAATGAACGTTACAGAAGGGGAAATGTGGCGTAATATATCCTTCTTTTTCCTCTGACATGGTCATGGACCTACAAAATTTATCAAGAAATGGAGAGTTAATTAAATGTAAAATAAACTAAAGTAGATAGTTAACGTTTACCTTTGCAAAATACTTTTCACTGTAAAATAAACGAAAGTAGATAATTCCCTCTCCTTTACGTAGATCCATCGCTTACCAAAATGAAGGGGTTGATTTTGATTCTATTTCGTGTAAAATGGAAATGAGAGTACCAAAATAAGGGATTGAGGATCGGATGCTCGATTCATGTGTGGAGAATCAACAACTCTACAAAGGGCTTGATTCTCATCCTGACATCCATGCATGTATATATGTCTAATAATAACAAAATCTTATTACCATCTTAACCGCCCGTGACCGTAACGTACAGGAATTAACTGCGAATGAGATTTACAAAAAATATAATATCTGCACATGAGAGAAGATGTATTTGGAAGTTATTTTCTCTCCAAGAATTAATTACCATATGTGATGGCAACATATAGAGAATTAACTGCGCTTAAGAATGAATTTGGCAATCTTTTCTCTCATAAATGCAAATTAAACATTATTGAAGAATGGAAGGCTGCAGACACTCATCTGCAAGTTGTGGTGCGTGCCGCTTATTAATTAATTAATGCTCATAATTCAAAAATCTTCATTTGTCATGTACAAAAAATTAATTATAATTAAACGTTTAATGGTCCAGTTTAATACTGTAGAGGTCATATCAGGTACCTTATCTTGAGGCTAAAAATGAAGTCAGTAAACTGTTACGGACCAACTTGAGAACCTTGACAATAGAATTCGCTGTATATGATTATCATCTCGAGCACATAAATATTGACAAGCTTTGTGCATTTAATTGGGATTTCTGAAATTTTTCTCAACATAATAATATGAAATAAGCAATTTTGCATTTAAATGATTTTAGAAGTTGCTAAGACTGTCTATTGTCTAACCATCATTACAAAGTGTTTACCAATACTTTGTTAGTATTTTTATCGAATAAAAAAAATAGAGATATTTGTCTTTATCACCATCTAAATTCAAAGAAATTAAGATAACTTGTAAAAAAAAAAAAAAAAAATCTGCACATCAAATTTTTGTGTCGGGAACAAAGAGAAGGAAGAAGGCGATGATGAAGAAATATCTTTACATACTATATTTAGGAAATCTAAAAATTTAATCTGAAAAGCACCACGCCCATCACAATTTAGTTGCTAAAAATTTAAAGCAAGCTACCTAATCATCAATCAGCGGATTAGGAAAGAAAAAATTTTAACAATACACAAAACATACTATATCTAACGATAAGCCCTGTAACACATCATCCATAATATCGGCAAATTTATTTACACCCAGCAAAGGCGTTGATGCTGATTAGGAAAAAAAATATTAAAAATATTCAGAAGTTGAGATGAAAATTGAAAAAAATTAAGGGTCAAAATTAATACGCACTAACTGCTATTGGATGTCGGAGGAGGAGTTTTGAAGTTGGGGTGATAACTGTGCATTTTCATGGCAATAAGAAGCCACTGGACGGCCCATACAGCCATGGCGAAAGCTAACTAAACCTGGTCTTATACTAACTGGAACAGGAGGAGGACACGGCCTCGGTGAGAGGGAAGAAAATGGAGGCGATGAAATGAAATTAGATAGGGGATGCATCTATGGTAAAAAAAATTTCTGCACTGCCAATTAAATGCCGACTGGGGAGCCGGGTCATTTTTATGACGATAAAAGTTGGCACAAAAATAGCTACAGAGTTTTCGTTGCAAAAACCAGACATACAAATCAACTGAAGATAAAATTCTTTGAAGTGTCGGACAAAATTTTAACAAAACAATTACGACACCTACACAATTTTATATATAATTTTGATTAGTCCTTTTTTCGTAATTCCCTTTTGTTAATCAAATGTACCCCTCTTACATGTGGTGACTTTAATTGCGACAAAAATTTCGATAACGAGGATATCGTAATCTGGCTTGAAATAAACTCACAGGCTGTCGAATTTTATAGGATGGTCCCTCCTAAAAAGAAAGAAGATACCGCTGATATGCTAGATTGAGCTCGTAATAATTTAACATATATTGGATGTATATTAAGAAATCTTGGCCCAAATTATTTAGGCGAATGGTATTGATGAATCAGATTCAGGCCTGAATATATAGAGGCACACAAAAGCACGCTTCCTTTATGCACAAAGTTGCCACAGCCGTACAATTATGGGACTATAACTATAAATTTTGTTGCCAAGGCATGATTTATACATAGGCGCCTCTTCTTGACACTTTTCATGTTTCGTGGAATTGTCCTTTATGGTATAACTTAATCTTTAACAGCAACCGGAAATTAATCTTCCTTGTCACTTTTCCTCTTTCATGTAATTAAGGTCCTCATTATTAGCGTTTTAAATGACAGCTATAGAAAAACGGACAAGACGTGATATTTTATTTTGGGTAATTCTGTCATTGATTTTTTTTTCTTTTTTCTTTTTTACATGAACTGAAAACTAGGCCATTAATTCAAAATGATGAACGAATCTGAATTGGCTTTGAAAGACTCATCCATGATACAAATCATTATAAATGATTTCAATATTTTATAGATATATATCCAACAACTACCCGTTTGAACGATCGTTTAAATGCCATATAACTTTTTGGGTTTTTCTATATAGTCAAAGCATCCAACAGAATGGTGGTATGTATTATGACCACAATATATGAACCCACATATCAATGCAATCTCGTCTATATTAACAAAAATAATATCGATTTTCTAGTTTTATCAAATTTGAAATTAAATTTGAGTACGTTTTTTGTTTTCATGCGGACTGTCGAACTAGCAAACTAAAAGTAATCTGGAGCTTTTGTGCTGTGAAGTTTTATTGCTTTTGTGCCATTGTAGGCTTAATCGGTTCTTTTACCTCTTTTTTCGGAAGTAAGACATTTTCTATATTTGTCTTTTTGGGACAAGTGTCGTCTTAAATGGTCTCAGATTATCGGCCCAAATGAATTGAACTTGTAAGTCTACTTTCCCTACAGTCCAAATCCTCTTTAGAAAAAAGAAGATAATTATCCAACATTATGGACTTAGATTATATTGTAGTCCATTATTATGGGCTTAGATTATATTGTAGTCCAAATCCTCTTTCCGTATTTGACCTACTTATCAGCTTCTACACAAGCCATAAATTTCATTCCGTTAGTTATCTCAATATAATTATCAAAAAAAAAAATCTCAATATAATTATCCAACATTATAAAAGTTAAAAACACTATAGAAGCTTAATATCATATGATGACAATTACTTCAGGGGAGCCCAAAGAAAGAATATAATAGCATAGTGAACTAGTGATGGTCTGGGGGATCATGAAAGAAAGATCTCATAAGTGGGCTTATGAAGCATATTAGCTGCATAATCACCACCTAAATTGAAACATGAGACGAGGTTATTATTCCATATGGAACTTTAGATTAAGGTGGCCGTTACCAATAAATCACTGGTTTTGCCTGGTGGGCCTGATTTCTTTTTTATTCTTTTATTATTTAATTTTCTGATTTCTTAGTTTTGTTAAAGTGGTTAGGAACTAGTCAATCACATAGACTACTATTTGGCTTTTTTTTTTGTGAAGGTTAGAGTTTAGACTACTATTTGGCTTCAATTGACAAGTTTCTAGTTCTGGTATAAGATCATCTGTTTGATGTTTTTCCCAATTTTGACTGAATCGCAAATGGATAGAATTGGTATCCCCTAATTTTTGCGAGTTACGAGCAATTTTTGGACTAAATTTGTATAATTAGTCGCAAAATTCTGTACATAAGTGACTGTAGATATTATGCAATGGAGAAATTCAAATAGCATGTCCAATACATGAATTAGTGGATAATATCACTGATCTCAGCATATGTGTATAGATATGTATTTGACCAATATTTTTGGGAGTGACAAGCATTTTTGGGGTTAAATTTGTATAATCTGTCGCAAAATTCTGTACAAAAGTAACTGTAGATATTATGCAATGGAGAAATTCAAATAGCATGTCCAATACATGAATTAGTGGATAATATCACTGGTCTCAGCACATGTGTATAGATATGGATTTGACCAATATTTTTGGGAGTGACAAACATTTTTTGGATTAAATTTGTATAATCTGTCGCAAAATTCTGTACACAAGTGACTGTAGATATTATGCAATGGAGAAATTCAAATAGCATGTCCAAGATGAAGATCTGGGACAGAGGATCCTAGGAGGTAACATTTTTTACATGCAGTGTAGGTTTATTGAAACGGCGTATGGAGGTATATATGGGTGCATCACAGTTTTTACCAATACAGGAATTAGTGGATAATATCACTGATCTCAGCACATGTGTATAGATATGGTTTTAGTCATATTTTGAAGCGTCTCAATGCATATGATTGTGGGCTATATATAGATCCAAGATTCAAAAGCTGAAAGAAAATATCTATTTTTTTCGTAATGTTCCTTCTGTCTTTAGACAAGTAGGAAATTGTAGTCATTTTATTTAGTTTGTTGGGATTGAAAACCGGCTAATTGTCTGTGGTTTATACACTTTACTTTCTTTTATAATTAAAAAAAAAAAAAAAGGTTTCGCCAACGTCAGTTCTCTGTTTTGTCTTTCCTTTTCTTTCGATTTCCTGATCTTGAAATGGACCTCTGAGGAAGTTTGTTTCAGTTTGACTTTACCAATTGGTTAGATTTGATTTATTTATTTTAATTATATAGTAGCCAAAATATAGTCTATTGGTTTTAGGAGATGTTTTTCTTAGATTTTTCTTAAAGAAAAAACTTACAATTTTCTCCAACAACTCAGACTAATGCTTGGCTTCATGTTGCTGTCTTTATTTGTATGTTTGTCTGTCTATTTATTTATTTTGGTCAAGAAGACAATCCATACACGATAAATGGTTTTGGGGGGGGGGGGGGGGGGGGGGGGGGGTGGGTTACTGTCTAAACCATTATTATGACTAATGAAGACATTTATAGGTGACTAGAATCTTTGTCGATTATTTATGGCGCGCATAATGAATGCTGGGTTGGGAACTCGTTCAAATCCACGACTAATCGGGTAATTTCGGAATGAATAAATTTAATGGCTTTTAATAGTTTATTCAGATAATTACTAAACTAACAAGTGTGCAGTAGACTTGTCGAGATCCAAAATTCTAGATTTTAAATCTCTTTTTTTTTTTTGTTTACTATCAAGATGTGTGTATTTGTTCGTGTATATTATTGAATAACCCATATAAATTTCATCTGATTGCTTCTGGTGGGTGTCAATTTCTTGCGATTTCAGTTGAGTTTTTACTATTTAGGCATTAAATTGGGTATCCCATGAAATTGTTAGAGGTTAGCGTTTTATTTCTTTTCCCCCTCACTTCCTAAAAAAAATGAATTTTAATTGTAATGATTTCCTATAGAAATGAATTAAACTGTCAACTTTGCCAGAGTCTTTGGGATAGTGAACACCAAATCTGAACTGTAGAGGGACTTCATCTTTACTGATCTAAGAATAATGCTTAGAGTTGGGATTATCTCTGTGCCTACTACTATGCAAATAGCTTGATCACTCATACACTGTTAGTTGCTGATGGCATACCAATTATTATATTATGTGCATATATCATAACTGATAACCTTCCTAAGTTTCTCCTAAATGATCTCAAGTTCCTAGCAATTGTAGAATCTTTTTAGTTATACTATGTACAGAGGAGTCCATAAAGGCAGACTAGGTGATGGAAACACAGGTAAGGATGACGCAAATATTGTATATTAATTAATAAGAGTATTAAGAAAATTCCACCAAAAATGATGGGCGCATAAATTTTTATTTCGGAGTCAAAACTGTAGCATCATTGGAGTGCATGCATCCCTCTGATGGATCCCCGGCAACTACTCTCCGCATATTAAGAACGACTAGAGTAATTAATTAATAAATGATCTATATTGATATTTTAACTATTTTTATGGTTAGTTATTCAAAATCGCAGAACAGCTCTGCGTATCAGAAAAAGATGTACAACAATACTCTGTGCAGTATGTGTAACTGGTCTTAATTGTTGGGATATCAATAGCATATGCGGCTGACCTTTCTGTAGTATGATTGATATAACAATTTTTGGTTTTAAATCATAGCAAAATGACACCAACTCTTATTATAGTGGTCCTTACATCTGAAATTCAGCAGAAGCATCTTACTTGGGGAAAAAAAATAAAAAAATAAAAAAGGAAAATAAAAATCCGTTCAAAAAAATAGGAATGAGTCCAGTATTCTCTGCTTTTGTCCACGCTCACAGCACCTTAAGAGCCATAGGGAATCCACTTCCATTTTGTGAATCATGTGAAAACTAAGGTGCCTCAAATAATTGATTTGCTTCTTCAGAACAGGTGCAATGTCCGCATGTTATTAATTAAAGATAGTAGGTTGCTTACTATCCCGTATTGTTAGGAAGAATCAAATATAATAGCTCTTTTTATTGGTAGTATGACCTAATTAATAGTAGTATTAATGTCAGCAATATATATCGAGTGAGGTAAGCTTAACGTGAAACGTATATATAAATGGAGATATATAACTTTAAATCTTGATAATAGTATTTAAATAAAATACTTCAAGCCCGTGCACCTTTAATTTCAAAAAAAGTTGGATGGCAAAGACCTCCCTCTTTCTTAAAAAAAAAAAGTTTTTAAATAAAATACAACAAGACTGAGAATAAAACAAATTACACATTTGTTATTGGATAACTATAAATATAGTGCCAACATATTTTGTGCGATTTAAGTATTGTTTTGTAATGCATCAATAGCCATTAAACGAATTATATTAATTCCTGTCAAAGAGTAGTGAATATGCACAAAATCTAATCATGATCATAAGCATAACGTTTACATTATATAGATTATTCTATAATGTTGTGTTTTAAATTTAAACTACGTGATCTTTTGTTGTATTATGTTATAATGCATAGATCAAGATATTATTTTATTCTGACCTTGTAAATTCTTTTTCCGTGATGTTTGGTGACCAAAACAAGACCAAAACCATATTTCTCCTAGCTTGTAGCTGTCACAAATCTGAAAGTTCAACGGCTCTCAACTTCAGGAAATATCAATTATCCACTTAAATGGACGATTTGTCTTGAAAAATGACAGAAAGAGGCCCGAAGCAGGTGCAATAAATTAATGTAATTATTATCAAGGAATCTTTTTTAGTAAACTCTGTCCCGTCTTTCTTGTCATCTTATTATCTCTATCTATTCATAATTAAGTGAAATTATATAATTATTAACTTCAATATCAGTATGTTACTGTAAACTAGTAAATAATATTATATTTGTATTAATTTCAACAACATTTATAACAAATTGTAATAGCATATCAAAAAATTGAAAAGTATACAAATAGATATTTTTGTTTATAGATAAAGAATTAAAAGGAAAGGTGGAAGATATAAAGTGGACTTTCGTTGTGGCCACCGAACAAATGAGACTGCCACTATTGTCTTGTTGGTTGGTTTTTTGCTATCTAGCTTTTAATTTTCTATAGAGAGCTAGTAGACCCTATTTAATTATGTACGTAGTAATCAACTAAGTACCTATCACATGATATATATATATCACTCCTACTTGTTGGCCTAGCTGCGTATCTATACTAGGAAAACAAACGGAGACTCATCAGAGGATAATTGAGGATTTGTCACAGATACACACTGCGGTGCAGAATGACTGTTCTAGGACTAGTAGACTGGAGAGGAAAGCCAGTTAACAGAAAATGGCATGGAGGTGTCAGAGCTACACTCTTTCTCCATGGTACACAATATCCTTTCCTCCCTCTCTTGACTATGGACCTAATCTCAGCAATTTAGTTTAATGCTATGCGCTTCTGAAAGTTTTAGTTATATTACTCTTGTGACATTATTGTTTATTCGAGTCTCTTTTCACTGAAAATTTTTGGCAGTGCTGGTGGTGCTGGTGAACGCGGCAAATATAGCAAACTTGATGAACATAGTGAGTTATTTGCATGGAACCATGCACATGGGTATTGCTAGTTCTTCCACCACCGCCACAAATTTTATTGGTGCCATGTGCATGCTCTCTTTAGTTGGAGCTTTCATCTCTGACTCTTATATCAAGCGTTTCCACACCATGCTCATATTCGGCCCCTTGGAGGTGTTGGTACGTAATTTACTCATTTTTCTTATTCTCTCCTTTCTTCTTCTGTGCCTTCTATTGTTTGGAACATTTAGAACGAAATATAAGTTGTCTCACTGATAAAGGTTTTCGGTTGGATAAAAAGAGAAGTTGGTAAAGAATATATGACTTTTCTATAATCAATAATCAAGTGGGTGCTCGTCCCAAAAGTAACAAATGATTTGCCAGAAATAATGCATGAGTTTCCAAAGATAATCTACTTTTTTCCACAGAAAATAACGAACACATTTGATTATGGCAAATGAATTAGTAAAAAAACCCTGCAAAATCTCAAAAATAAGTGGTGCTTGTACTTTTAAAAATGTGATTGCTCTTCAGTCCCAAAGCATGCACCCGTAGCCTCATAGCTCAAGCTATCAACAGGTCAACATCATTGTCTTTATTCTTCTTACAAACATTGGCCCATCAGACTTATAAGTAGGAAAAATGAGTAAGCATAGTTTGAAATTATGAAGTTGACTGAGTATTGGTGACAGAGACTTCGAGATATTTGTGCCAATAGTAAACATAGTAGCCGAGATGTCATGATCATGTTGGTTATATATTGTATATCAAATATAGTGGCAATCATTGTGATTTTGAAACCCAGATACATTATCGGTAAACATATATATGTTATGTTGTGTACTCGGGTGTAGTTATCAGAAGGTTCAGGTATTTGAATTACTCAACATTTAAATTCTCTTAAGAAAAAATGAATTACAATTAATAGTTGTTTGATTCACACAACAAAAGTTCTAGTGTGAGGTTACAGTCATGTTAGCACCAAATTGAGTAATAGCACTGAAAAGTCCCAAATGGTTTTAAGGAAACATACCTTAATTATCAATGTTCAATATTAAAAATATTAATTGAACAGAACTGGTTTAGTTTTCATCACTTATGGCTGTGAGATACTGCAACGCAAGGCATTTTTAGCATATTAAACCTAGTAACTCCTCTCTAAATAAGCTTAGAAGCAACAACCATATTGTGTGTGTGTGTGTGTGTGTGAGAGAGAGAGAGAGACAGAGAGAATCATGCATTGATAGTTTTGCAGAAAGTACCTGATATCCACATAAAACTACTTTTTAAAAAATTATCCCGATACATGGTAATAAACTAATGTTTGTCACGAACAAGAAATAACAGAAGAAATAACAGAAGTTGATTGAGAGAGCAAGCTCAATGAAGTATCAGATGGGTTTTCCAAAAGGGAATATTAATTGTGGATCGTTATTCCCTAGTTTGCAATTTCAATTTCAAGAAAGAGTAGATTTATATGGACACATTTATATTATTTGTTGATTGAAAGTACAAATATCTGGTCTGACTGTTGTGAAATCTTTTATAGAGAGAAGGTTAAATTAAAGATCAAGCATAATCCTATACCGCGTACCAGTCCTATTAATACCAGTAAACTAAGCATCATATTTCTCCTTTTACTAGAATATCCAACTACACGAGAAAGGAACATCAAGCGTGTGAACTGCATCCAACACTGGTTTATTATTTCCATTTGTATAATTTAGTTACTATTTGGCAATTCAATTTCCAGGGTTACGGTCTCCTCGCCTTTCAGGCCCACAAACAATCTCTTCGCCCACCACAATGTGACATCAACATAGAAAACAATAGTTGTGTCCCAGTCCATGGCTTCAACTTCGTTCTGCTAAACATTGGCCTCTACACAGTTACTTTTGGTGAAGGATGCTTGCGTGCCTGCATTGCTTCCTTAGGAGGGGACCAGTTTGACAATGATGACCCGATTGAACAAAGGCAAAAGATCAGCTTCTTCAATTGGTTCACTTTTTCAATATCATTCGGTGGTTTCTTGGGATTGATTTTCATAGTGTGGGTGGAGAATAACAAGGGCTGGGACATTGGCTTTGCAGTCTGCGCACTCATTGTTCTTATCGGGTTGATTGTTGTAGCATGTGGTTTCCCATTTTACAGAAACCAAATACCCACTGGAAGTCCCCTTACTCGAATTCTACAGGTACATACTGGAAAAAGTTTTGGTTCTTTCTTAATCAAACCTATTTTGAGAGCTTATTGAGGTTCGCCAACTTACTGGAATGAGAAAGTAACATGAATGATGAAACCAAAATCTGCTAGACTAATGTACCCTTATGGCTTGAATATAAATTTAGTAACAGACTAGTTGCATATGATGTGAATTAAACTTTGCATGTATTAAATTTACTTTACTGGATGTTTATATCTATCTATTGTAGGTATTTGTAGCTGCGTATAAAAAGAAAAATCTTCCTTTAACAGACTACAAGGAATCAGAAGAAATTGCCAAAGGAACTACAGCAGGACTAGAAGTCTTTGCCAGAACCAAAGGATTCGAGTTATGTTCTTTTACAAAAATCATGCATTATGTTCTTGTTATAAATTAATGTCTGTCATCATTTTATATGTAAATTATTTAATTATAGATTTCTCGACAAGGCAGCAATAGACAATGGAGAGAAAGGAGACTGGTCCTTCTGCAGCACAAGCCAAGTAGAAGAAATAAAGATAATCCTTCGCATGCTTCCAATATTCCTCAGCTCCACAATAGGATACTTGCCCTTCCCTCTTCTCATGTCCTTCACCGTTCAACAAGGTGGCACGATGAACACACAGCTTGGTAAAATCCACATATCCCCAGCAAGCCTCTTTATCATACCAATCACATTTCAAATGGTAACTTTAGTAATCTATGACCAAGCTGTTGTCCCTCTTCTACGAAAATTAACTGGCTACCCTGGCGGTATCACTCACTTGCAAAGAGTAGGCATAGGGTTTATTTTTGCGACTGTTTCCACAGCTGTTGCAGCTCTCGTAGAAACAAAGAGAAAAAAAGTTGCAATCGAACATGGCTTAATTGACTCAAGCACAGGAGTTCCTATGTCTGTCTTCTGGCTAGGGTTGCAATTCTTTTTTCTTGGTATCATAGATGTGACCTCGTTTGTTGGACTGTTGGAATTTTTCTATAGTGAGGCATCAATGAGGATGAAATCAATTGGCACATCAATTTTCTTTTGCATACTTGGATTAGCAGCTTGGTTGGCAAGCTTCTTAATTAATGTGGTAAATAAGGCTACAAGAAATGGAGAGGGAAAGGGTTGGTTGGATGGATCAAACTTGAACAAAAGCCACCTCGACAGGTTCTATTGGTTGCTCTCAATTATTGGGTTGCTCTCGTTCCTGAATTATGCTTATTGGGCTTACAAATATGAGTATAGGTATGATCCAAGGATTGTAACAAAAGATAAGGAGAAATCTCCTCAGGGTGATGTCATTTAAACTTAGCTGTACGAATATGTTCTGATTTGTGGGTTGTTGTTGGAGTAAAGCTAGTTTACACTTGGACAAGAATACCAGCTTAGTATATTAGATGTCTTGCTTGATGTAAGTTCTGTAAGGTCTAAACTTTCTAGCATTCATGTTTTTTCAAAAGAAAAAAAAAATAAAAAATAAAAACTAAACGTTTAAATTGGTGAGAAATTTAAGTTTCATTTATTCAAAATTAATATTTTTGAATTTGATATCTGATGTCAAAGAACAAAAAGAATAATAGGAGATATACTAACATTTATTATAAAAGCTATACATGCTCACCCAGGCTCAGTACCAGTTGCCTACTATGAAGCCTCCAACAGTTTCTGAATGTCACTCTGTGATGAAAACCAGAATACAAAGCGACAGTAAGCAGAAAGAAAGAGATAGATTAATTTATATTGAAAGTCTCAAAACATAGAGATAACCCCACCACCAACAAGAAATCAGTGTCAACCAGCCAATATTGTAATGGTAAGGCATTCCTGCTATTTCATCAAGTAATTTATGTTTTGTATCTTCCTCACTTGTTTTGTCCTTGCTTTCATGATTGTGAGTTGAACAAAAGAGATCGAGCCAGAATAATATTGTATTTAGGATTTATTTAGCACACATTTTGAGCAGTGAAGCTCAATTCTACAATTTTTATTTTTAATTTTAATTATAACTATTACCTCAATCTTTAAAGGCGAGGTGTAGGGTGAATATCTGCCTACAACAGCTCCATTTTTTCCCAAGAGAAATTTGGTGAAATTCCATTTAATTCCACTTCCCAGAAATCCACCTTTTTGCGATTTCAAGTACCTGTACAGCAGTGCTGTGTTCTTTCCATTCACATTTATCTATAAAAATTGAGAAATTATCAAAATTTAAAAACAATGAAAGGGACTTTATTAATGACGATACATTATGTAAACTTGTTCCAATTTTGGCCCTTTCTAGTATTTGTACCTACCATCTTTCTTGCTCTTCTTCTTCTTGTTTCTAAATTATACTTCATAGATCTAATTGAGAGATCAAGGAATGTATAAGAAACTAAGTTCTGTCAAAAGACATTGAGAAAAAAAAAAAAAAAAAAAAAAAAAAAACAGGCACAAGCTGGTGCAAATGCATGGTACTTTTGAATAAGCAATTTTGATTGCATTTACAGTAGATATTGATGATCTTAGATATTGCCTCCAAAAAATAGGCCTGGTATACCATCAATGTGAAAAGTTTTTCTGTGCATTTTTCTTATTCCTCATAGTGATAGAACATCTACCTTTTCAAAAATAGGAAATTCTGCTTTAAATCTCGAGCAGACAGTCTCTTCTATTTCTTCATTACTCCCAGGTTCTTGAGATGCAAATTGGTTACAAGGAAAAGCAAGGATCTCCAATCCTTCATTATAACATAGACAAAAGAAACTATCAAAGAAAAATTTAATATAGAGACAACAATAATATTAGAAAGAAAATTTAAGGAAAAAACAAATTAAAGGGTGACTTCCAGCCGAGCTTTTATGTAAATTTTAATATGCATCGTATGCCTTGGGCTGGACGAAAACAAAATGTTTCATAACCCCTACCCATTCATCCCCTCCCTCCCAACCCCCACCCTGGCCTGTGAAAAGCAGCAAGTGCGTCCATGTCATAATGCGCTTGTGTGACTGCACATGCATCCCCCTTTTCACCCTCATGTGGATGTGCATTGGGTTTTTACGTGCTTGTGCGCATGTGTGAGGGAGGTAGACAGAGAAGTTTCTGATATTGTCAAAAATAGTCCAATCAAAGCAAGTTCAAACCTTTGTCTCTGTATTGCTCATAAAGAGCATTCATCTCCTTGTAGTTGGAGTGAGTGAATCCGCTGCATTGATAAAGCAATAGGATTGATTAAAATTATAACATAAAATTGGCTATTACTAGGTACTAGAGGAGTCTAGGACTTGAACAACTTCTGCTGATTCAAATTCAATAGAAGTGAAATTACATTGCATATTCCTTAATTTCAGTAACATACCAGTTCTCCAGTCAGTACTTATACAGTACCAGTACATAGGACACGCTGTAGTTTACAAAATGATCTTTGTATTTAAATGAGATTTTTTTTATGTATGGACTGGAACTTAATTTCAGGTCTCAACATGCAACAAAATGTACCTATCAGGTCTGGCACCACTTTTTATGAGACAAAAGTAATGCAAAGCCAAAGAAAACAAATATTAAAAAGAAGGGATCAATGGAGAAATAAGTACCAGTTTGAAGCAACATTGACAATTAGGAGAACTTTTCCTTTATAAGCGCTCAGGCTCACACCATTACCCTTTATATCCTTCAGAAAGCACAGTTACATAAGACGTCAGAAAAGGAATTGGGAAACTCAAAATTAGAAAAATCCAAACTTTACTGAGGGTTATATGCACTTGAGACTAAACAAAATGAAATAAATAAGGAACTTTGAGGTGACGAATCTACCTTGACATCGATTTCGTAAATGCATTTGGGCAAGTCTGCTTCATCTGATTTTCCGAACAAAGAAAGTGAATCAAGGTTTAAGAACACGAGAGCAACAGCCAAGAAAAGAACAACGAGGGAGCAGATTTTAAATGTAGAATTCATGGGGGACCTAGGAACAAAAGTACCTCTCTGAGAGAGAAATTTGGGTAGATATGACTTGTAAGTTGTAACTTGTGAGCCTATGAACAATAAAAACAGCGCATTAGCATTTATAGGATCGAGCCCTTTGATTCAGTTAGAGATTTTAATGAGCCGTCGGTTCGGATGAGTTCAATCATTTTATTATTTTTTTTATTATTTATTTCTGATTTGTCCAATTTATTTATTTGTTGTATATTTATTTTAAGTTATTATTTTAAATCTTAATTAAATTCGAGCTAGAAAATTGAACTTGTCTTTTGCCCATGAAATTTTGTAATAGTTATGCCCCCACTTGTCAGCAACCCAATTAATAAAAGAATTTCTGAGTACCCCCAACCCCAAACAGAGAATCAGCTCCTTTTTATCTGATCCGCCTCAGTGGCGGATTTAAATGTATGGAATGGGGTGCAATGTCCCCCATTCAAATTGCTAACTACACATATTTGTTTTGTATTTTTAGTTACATATCAACAATTATCTTAATAAAAGTAGTATTTGAACCCATTTAATATGATAACAATTTTATTGTTGACCCCCATAATTAGATTTTGTTTGTAAATATCATAATATATATTAACATTAAGAGGTAACATAATACTTGAACCCCATTAAAATTTTTTCTGGCTCCGCTACTGATCCGCCTACTTGTAAAGGTCATTGTTTGTTGGCAAACTCTCTTAAACACAACCGTACTCCGCGTTAGTTCGAAGCCTTAAGTATCTGGAAAACAAACGTTCTAAAACGGAAGTTCATGTTGTTGTGGTTACGGACTTACGGTCAGTTAATTTTGTTTAGTTTGAATTAAATTTTTTAAATAGCCTGATTGATCCCTTTTTTAAATTCAGTTCAGATTAAATTTAATGGTTGTTCGATTTTCGGTTATAACGTAATTTGAAATAATATGATTTATATTATGGTGATATTATTCATGAAACACAATATGTTTATAAATGACTTAAATAAATATATATATATATCGTAAAAGATATGATGTTTTTTCTATTTTCAATTGAATGAATTTGATTTATATTTTGTAAACCAAAATTAAGAATGATGATGAAGATAAATTAAGGTGGAGAGCAACACAAAAGAGACATGAAGACATGATGAAAATGAAAATAGGAAAGGGTCACAAAAAACAGAAACAAACTAATGTGTTGCCAAATTATTGTTTGCGGGTCAACCGGATCAGTGATTTTAGAATCGCTATGATTTCCAAACTTTTCCAGTGATTTCGGCTTGCATAGGCGAGAAATGAGAGACTCCCAGAACTGGGAGCTTAGTCTGCAAATTTTTGTATCTCGGTGAACATTTATTTATCTAAAACTAGTTTGTTGGAACCAATAAAGTTAATTAATTTAAGCTATAAAGTGGTCTAGTCTTGTTTACAAGGAGGAAAATGTATTCTCAAAATGAACAACTCTTAACAAGTAAGCAGCACCATTTCAACAAAGTATAAATATGCAAGTATTTCTTTATACTTAAATAAACGATCTAAAGTACTTCCTTTCGCAAGACAGTACGCTGAGCAAAATAAATAAATAGCAGACCCTTTGTACACGAACAATTTCATTTTAGAAAAATTCTGGTATGTAGTCTGATGTGGATCGCTAAAAGAAGGTAGGAAGGTCATGAGGGCATTTTATTCATGAAATTTAGATGCTGATTTTTAAGAATTAAAATATCATCAAAATTAATTAAAAGGGTAAATATCCAAATCAGTTATAATTAGAGGGGTAAATTTCCAAATTTAAAGAGAGGTAAATATCCAATTAAGAAAGATTAAAGGGGTATATGACTGATTTTCCCTTTCTCTAATTATTGTAGCTATCGAGGAGACAAGGTGAAAGAGCAACGAACTGATTGGAGTAGTTTTGGGGGTCATGTTGTACGGTTGGCTTAAGTAACACAATGGGACATTTATTTGCTGGTTCATGTTTTATAGAAAGTTATTTTTTAGGAATATTACATTTTCAAATATGTTATTAGATGCTCTACAAAATTAATCCTAAATTAATTATGTTATAGTGATTGTTTAGTTTGTTAGAAATTTGCCCACACATTGGGTGCGTATGCTAGTTTATATTAATTTCTACAACATTAAAAACAAATTTTAAAAGCATTTGAATAAAAATTGAAAATTATAAATTATGAGTTAACAAATAGATATATTTGTTAATAGATAAAGAATGAAAAGGAAAGGTGGAAGATATAAAGTGGACTTTCGTTGTTGCCCCTGTACAAATGAGACTGGCACTATTATCTTGTTGGTTGGCTTTTTGCTATCTAGCTTCTAATTTTCTACAGAGAGCTAGCTAGTAGACGCTATTTATTTATCTAGTAATAAACTAAGTACCTATCACATGATATATATGTCACTCCTACTTGTTGGCCTAGTATACTAGGAAAACAAACGGAGACTCATCAGTGGATAATTGACGATTTGTCACAGATACACAGTACGGTGCAGAATGACTGTTCAAGGACTAGTAGACTGGAGAGGAAAGCCAGTTAACAGAAAATGGCATGGAGGTGTCAGAGCTACACTCTTTCTCCATGGTACGCAATATCCTTTCCTCTCTTGACTATGGACCTCAATCTCTGCAATTTTGTTTAGTCTTTCTGCTCTTATATATGAAAGTTTCAGTTATTCTAGTCTCTTTTCACTGGATAATTTTGGCAGTGCTGGTGGTGCTGGTGTACACGGCAAATATAGCAAACTTGATGAACATAGTGGGGTATTTGCATGGAACCATGCACATGGGCATAGCTAGTGCTTCCACCACTGCTACAAATTTTGTTGGTGCAATGTGCATGCTACCTTTAGTTGGTGCTTTCATCTCTGACTCTTATATCAAGCGTTTCCACACCATGCTAATATTCGGCCCCTTGGAGGTCTTGGTATGTAATTTACTAATTTTTCTCCTCTCCTTTCTTCTTCTCACGTGCCTTCTATTATTTGGAACATGCAGAACGAAGTATAAGTTGTCTCACTGATAAAGGTTTTGGGTTGGATAAAAAGAGAAGCTGGTTAAGAATTTATGAGTTTTCTATAATCAATATTAATCAAGTGGGTGCTCGTCCCAAAAGTAACAAATAGTTTGGTAGAAATAATTTATGCTGACTTTCCAAATATAAGATACTTTTTTCAAAAGAAAAATAGAAAATCACGAACACCTTGATAATATGGCAAATGAATTAGTAAAAAACCCTGTAAAATCTCAAAAGTAAGTAGTGCTTGTACACCTAAAAATGTTTTTCCTCTTTAGTCCCTCAGCGTGCACTCATAGCCTCATAGGTCAAGCTATCAACAGGTCAACATCATTGTCTTTATTATTATTAAAAAACATTGGCCCATCAGTAAGCAAGTAGAAAAATTGAGTTCCCGGATTAAGCATAGTTTGAAATTATGAAGTTGACTTGAGTATTGGAGAAAGACTTCGAGATATTTATGCCAATAATAAACATAGTAGCCGAGATGTCATGATCATGTTGGCCATATATAATATAGTGGCAATCATTATGATTTTGAAACCCAGATACTTATCATAAACATGTACATCTTATAAACTCGGATGTAGTTATCAGAACGTTCAGGTATTTGAAATACTCAACATTTAGGTTCTCTTAAGAAAAAATGAATTAGAAATTTAGAATTAATAGTTGTTCGATTGACACAACAAAAGTTCTAGTGTGAGGTCAAATTATATACCAGCTTACAGCCATGCTGGCACCAAATAGAGTAATAGCACTGAAAAGTCCCAAATGGTTTTAAGGAAATATACTTAATTATCGATGTTTCAATATTAAAAATTTAGTTGGGCAGCAATGATTTAGCTTTAATCACTTATGGCTGTGAAATACTGCAAAGCAAGGCACTTTTAGCATCCTATACTGCGTACCAATCATATTTAATATATGTAGACTAAGGATCATATTTCTCCTTTTACAAGAATACCCAACTAGGCAACTACACGAAAAAGGAACATCAAGCGTGTGAATTGTGGCCAAGACTGGTTTATTGTATCCATTTGTATAATTTCGTTACTGTTTGACAATTCAATTTCCAGGGTTATGGCCTCCTCGCCTTTCAGGCCCACAACCAATCTCTTCGCCCACCAAAATGCGACATCAACAAAGGAAACAATAGTTGTGTCCCAGTCCATGGCTTCAACTTAGTTCTGCTAAACATTGGCCTCTATACAGTCACTTTTGGTGAAGGATGCTTGCGTGCCTGCATTGCTTCCTTAGGAGGGGACCAATTTGACAATGACGACCCGGTTGAACAAAGGCAAAAGATCAGCTACTTCAATTGGTTCACTTTTTCAATCTCCTTTGGTGGCTTCTTGGGGTTGATTTTCATAGTGTGGGTGGAGAATAACAAGGGTTGGGACATTGGCTTTGCAGTTTCCGCACTCATTGTTCTTATTGGGTTGATTGCTGCAGCATGTGGTTTCCCATTTTACCGAAACCAAATACCCGCTGGAAGCCCCCTTACTCGAATTCTACAGGTACGTACTAGTTGCATAAGAGCTTATTGAGATTCACTAACTTACAGGAATGAGAAAGTAACATGGATGATGAATCCCAATTGACAGACACTGTCAATTCTTCGAAAAGCAAAAAAAAAAAAAAAAAAAAAAAAAAAAAAAAAAAAAAAAAAAAAAAAAGAAACATGGATGATGAAACCAAAATCTGCTAGACTAATGTAACCTTATGGCTTGAATATAATTTAGTAATGGACTCGTGCCATATGATGTGAATTAAACTTTACATGAAATAAATCTAATTTATTTATCTATTTTAGGTATTTGTAGCTGCATATAAAAAGAAAAATCTTCCTTTAACAGACTACAAAGAATCATCAGAAGTTGCCAAAAGAAGTACTGCAGGACTAGAAGTCTTCGCCAGAACCAGAGGATTCGAGTTATGTTCTTTTACAAAAAATCATACATTATGTTCTTGTTATAAATTTGACGTGCATCATCATTTTATGTGTAAATTATTTAATTATAGATTTCTCGACAAGGCAACAATAGATAATGGAGAGAAAGGTGACTGGTCCTACTGCAGCACAAGCGAAGTAGAAGAAATCAAGATAATACTTCGCATGCTTCCAATATTCCTCAGCTCCACAATAGGATACTTGCCCATCCCTCTTCTCATGGCCTTCACCGTTCAACAAGGCGGCACAATGAACACACAGCTTGGTAAAATCCACATATCCCCAGCAAGCCTCTTTGTCATACCAATCACATTTCAAATGGTAACTTTAGTAATCTATGACCAAGCTGTACTCCCTCTTCTACGAAAATTAACTGGCTACCCTGGCGGAATCACTCACTTGCAAAGAGTAGGCATAGGGTTTATTTTTGCAACTGTTTCCACAGCTGTTGCAGCTCTAGTAGAAACAAAGAGAAAGAAAGTTGCAATCGAACATGGCTTAATTGACTCAGGCACAGGAGTTCCTATGTCTGTCTTCTGGTTAGGGTTGCAATTCTTTTTTCTTGGTATCATAGATGTGACCTCGTTTGTTGGACTGTTGGAATTTTTCTATAGTGAGGCATCAGTGAGGATGAAATCAATCGGCACATCAATTTTCTTTTGCATACTTGGATTATCAGCTTGGTTGGCAAGCTTCATAATTAATATAGTAAATAAGGCTACAAGAAATGGAGAGGGAAAGGGTTGGTTGGATGGATCAAACTTGAACAAGAGCCACCTTGAGAGGTTCTATTGGTTGCTCTCAATTGTCGGGTTATTCTCGTTCCTGAATTATGCTTATTGGGCGTACAAATATGAGTATAGGTATGATCCAAGGATTGTAACCAAACATAAGGAGAAATCTCCTCAGGGTGATGCCATTTTAAACTTAGTTGCATGAATGTGTTCTGATTTGTCAGTTGTTATTGGAGTAAAGCTAGTTTATACTTGGACAAGAATACCAGCTTAGTGTATTAGAGTCTTGCTTGATGTAAGTTCTATAAGACCTAAACTTTATTGCTGTTTTTTCAAAGAAAAAGAAAATATTAAAGGTTTAAATGGGTGAGATGTAAGTTTCATTCATTCAAAATTAATATTTTTGAATTTGATATCTGATGTCAAAGAACAAAAAGAATAATAGGTGCTATACTAATATTTATTATAAAAGCTATATGTGCTCACCCAGGCTCAGTACCAGTTGCCTACTATGAAGCCTCCAACAGTTTCTGAATGTCACTCTGTGATGAAATCCAGAATACAAAGTGACAGTAAGTAGAAAGAAAGAGATAGATTAATTTAATATTGAAAGTCTCAAAACACAGAGATAAACCCCACCACCAACAAGAAATCAGTGTCTACCAGCCAATATGGTAATGGTAAGGCATTCCTGTTATTTTTGGTAGAAATTTCTGTTTTGTATCTTCCTCACTTATTTTGTCCTTGATTTTATAATTGTGAGTCAAACAAAACAGATCGAACCAGAATAATATTGTATTTAGGATTTAATTAGCACAGATTTTTAGCAGTGAAGCTCAATTCTACAATTGAGGTAAGTATATGCTAGCTAAAATTTTTTATTTTTCATAATAACTTTTACCTCAATTTTTAAAGGCGAGGTGTGGGGTGAAAATCTGCCTACAACAGCTCCATTTTTTCCCAAGAGAAATTTGGTGAAATTCCATTTATTCCAATTCCCAGAAATCCACCTTTTTGCGATTTCAAGTACCTGAAGAGCAGTGCTGTGTTCTTTCCATTCACATTTATCTATAGAAATTGAGAAATTATCAAAATTTAGAAACAACGAAAGGGACTTTATTAATGACGACATATTATGTAAACTTGTTCCAATTTTGGCCCTTTCTAGTATTTGTAAATACCATCTTTCTTGCTCTTTTTCTTCTTCTTTTCTATATTATACTTCGTAGATCTAATTGACAGATCAAGGAATGAATAAGGATTAAGGAACAAAAAGTTCTGTCAGAAGACATTAAGGAAAAAAATAACCAGAACATAACTCTTTTGAGACCATCCAGGCGCAAGCTGGTGCAAATGCATGGTACTTTTAAATAAGCAATTTTGATTCCATTTACAGTAGATATTGATGATCTTATTGCCTCCAAAAAAAAAATTCTAGGCATGGTGAAAAGTTTTTTCTGTGCATTTTTTTATTCCTCAGAGTGGTAGTTCATCTACCTTTTCAAATATAGGAAATTCTGCTTTAAATCTCGAGCAGACAGTCTCTTCTATTTCCTCATTACTCCCGGGTTCTTGAGATGCAAATTGGTTGCAAGGAAAAGCTAGGATCTCCAATCCTTCATTATAACATAGACAAAAGATACTATCAAAGCAAAATTAAATACAGAGACAACAATAATATTAAAAAGAAAATTAAAGTGTAACTTCATGTCGAGCTTTATTGTAAATTTTAATATGCATCATATTCATATGCCTTGGCCCTTGGGCTGGGCCAAAACAAAATGTTTGATAACCCCTACCCATCCATCCCCTCCGTCCCAACCCCCACCCTGGCCTGTCAAAAGTGAAAACCTACGCGCCATAGGCCACCAGCAGCAAGCACGTCCATGTCAGCATGCTCTTGTGTGACTGCACATGCATCCCCCTTTTCACCCTCATGTGGATATGCGTTGGGTTTTAGGTGCTTGTGTGCATTTGTGAGGGAGGTAGACAGAGAAGTTTCTGATATTGTCAAAAATAGTCCAATCAAAGCAAAACAAACCTTTCTCTCTGTATTTTTCATAAAGAGCATTCATCTCCTTGTAGTTGGAGTGAGTGAATCCACTGCATTAATAAAGCAATAGGATTGATTAAAATTATAGCATAAAATTGGTTATTAGGAACTAGGATTCTAGGACTTGAAAAACTTCCGGTAATTCGAATTGAATAGAAGTGAATTACATTGCATATTCCTTAATTTCAGTAATATTCATTCATTTATTTAAACCATGATTCATTAACATACCAGTTCTCCAGTCTGTACTAATACAGAATAGTATATAGGACACTGCAGTTTACAAAATGATCTTCGTATTTAAATGAGATTTTATGTATGGGCTGGAGCTTCATTTCATGCTCAAGCATATGCTATCTCAGCGTGCAACAAAATGTACCTATCAGATCTTGCACCGCTTTTTAAGACATAAGTAATGCAATACCAAAAAACAAATAAAAGAAAAAAAAAAAAAAAAAAAAAAAAAGGAAGAAGGAGAGATAAGTACCAGTTTGAAGCAACATTGACAATTAGGAGAACTTTTCCTTTATAAGCGCTCAGTCTCACATCATTACCCTTTATATCCTTCAGAAAACACAGTTACATAAGACGTAAGAAAAGGAATTGGGAAACTCAAAATTAAAAAAAATCCAAACTTTACTGAGGGTTATATGCACTTGAAACTAAACAAAATGAAATAAATAAGGAACTTTCAGGTGAAGAATCTACCTTGACATTGATTTCGTAAATGGATTTGGGCAAGTCTGCTTCCGCTAATTTTCCGAACGAAGAAAGTGAATCAAAGTTTACGAAAAAGAGAGCAACAGCCAAGAAAAGAGCAACGAGGGACCCAATTTGAAATGTAGAATTCATGGGGACCTAGGAACAAAAGTACCTCTCTGAGACTCTGAGAGAGAAATTTGGGTAGATGTCTAACATATTGACTTCTGAGTTATGAAGGGTATGTACTATGTACATTTCTTTAGCATTTATAGGATGGAGTCCTTTGATTCAGTTAGAAATTTTAATGAGCCGTCGGTTCGGATGAGTTCAATCATTTTATTATTTATTATTTTTTGTTTCTGATTTGTCCAATTTATTAATCACTAATTTATTTATTGGTTATATATTTATTTGGGTAATTATTTGTCCAATTCGAGCTAGAAATATAACTTGTCTTTTGCCCATGGAATTTCTTAATAGTTATTGTCCCCACATGTCAGCAACCTGGTTATGAAGTAATTTCTGAGTTGCCCAACCAGAGAATCAGCACTCTGTGATCTGATACGCCTCCTTGTAAAGATTTTTTTTTTTTTTTTTTTTAGACATCTATTGTAAAGATTATTGTTGGTTGGCAAAATTCTGTTTAAGCACAATTATACTCCGCGTTTGTTCGAAGTATTGACTATCTCCAAAACAAACGTCCTGAAACAGAGTTCATGTTGTTGTGGTTAGGGTCAGTTAATTTTGTTCTAATTGAATTATATTTATTTAAATAGCTTGATTGGTCATTTTTTTTAGTTTAAAATTAATAGTTGTTCAATTTTCGATTTATAATATAATTTGAAATATTAAAAATAAAATAAACCAAACATACTAAGTGAACTTAATTAGCCAAATGTTACACTAGTATTATGATTTTTGCAAATATTAATATTTGAATTGTCAAATTATTGCTTATTACATATGTTATGAAATTAACTTGTGTTGTACGAATTGAATTAAATTAAGCTAACTAAATTGAATTTTTGTTGGTTAAATTATATATTTATGCAGATTAACTAAAAAAAAATAGTTGTTATTTTTAGTTTGAACGGATGCTATTTTAAACAGACAAATTTTAACGCTAATTTTGACTGAATTTTGTTGTTGAAAATCCTTTAATACGGTGGTCCAAAATTTTAGCTTTCTTACTGGAAAAGAGCTCATAGTTCTGTAACAAAACTAGCTTTATTTGTGGCCGGTTTGTTCGGTCGAGCTAACCGGTTCAATCATTCGAATCTATTTAACTATCGAACTGGTAACTCCACCTATTCAATGGGCTGTTATAAATATTTGGATCATTTGGGTTGATAAAGTATGGTAATGTATTCTTCAATTTTTTTCTTAATTATATCCGTTTACTGTATGCTTTTAGCATTATTTTTCTTTAATTTTATCTCCATGATAATATAATAATTTATTATAGACTTGTATAGTTACAATTTATATTATAAATATAATATGATGCATATATCAACAATTATTGTTAGTATAGTAACTGAACTTTATTTAAAAAAATGTATTTTAAACGCTCCTCTCTCGAATGGCATTAATTATCAAAATTGCTAATTCTTGATGGTGCCAAATACACTTGAGAACAAACCGAATTGCTTATTCCGACCCTTATTCTAGTTCCAATATTTTGTTGGAATTAGCACGGAACAAACATGGAACTAAGCATCCATGATCCTTGTTTTTGTTCTTATTCTTAACTAAACATCCAAATAACATCTCTAAATTAATGAAAAAATAATTCTTCATCATTTTTTATTCACCACCCTTATTTTTGAATAAGCTATTATATCCTTATTCACCATAGAAGATTCACCGCACTTCGATGTACTACAAAATAGACTTGAAAACAAACACACTTGAGAACAAACCGAATTGCTTGTTCTGACTCTTATTCTAGTTCCAATATTTTGTTGGAACTAGCACGGAACAAAATGGAACCAAGCATCCATGATCCTTGTTTTTGTTCTTATTCTTAACTAAACATCCAAATAACATCTCTAAATTAATGAAAAAATAATTCTTCAACATTTTTTATTCACCACCCTTGTTTTTGAATAAGCTATTCTATCATTGTTCACCATAGAAGATTCACCGCACTTCGATCTACTACAAAATAGACTCTTCGATTTTTTTTTTTTTTTTTTTTTTGGTTTGGCATTTAATAGACTCTTCGATTTGTCGAAAGCGAGACCAACATCCGAAATAAAATAGGAGTAGATACGCATATTCATACTGACCCTCAATTGGACACCAATAAAATTACGTCTGGGGTCTAACTTATGTTAGAACTAATCCAATTGATATTTACCCAATTCATCGTTATTGCGAGCATAATTTTTTAATAAGAAGGATTTATTTTTTTTTTGCCATAACACAACTTTAATTTTACATAATGTTTAGCAAAGATTATAAATTCGAATTAAGGAAAAATCATTAGACTTTATAAAAAAAAATAAACCCTTATATGTAATATATATGCTTTCTTTCAAAATATGTTTACAAAAATCACATTTGATCTTTCTTTCAAGGCAGGCCATCACCTGAATTTTTTTTTCCTTTATATAACAATAATTTTTGAATTAAAAAAAAAAAGCATAAGGAGGTCGGACCCATCTCAGAAACCTGAAGGACCCAGGTGGACGGGTCACGTTTGATTTGAATGGTATAATGGACCTAGATCACGTTCTAAACATAATAAGATAGAATGTGAAATGCTTGGATGAATGATTGTCTTATAACATATATATAGAAAGAGATGTTCAAATATATTCCTAATGAATTTATTATGCAAAATTATCTAAAAACAAAAACTCATACGGAATTGTTGTATTTTTCATTATCTTGAATTATTATTTTAGATATTGGACATATTATTTTGGATATTTTGTGTTGTTATTTTTTAACCTAAATTGGAGGTCAAGCCTCCCAACTTATTTTTAAATTAAATGTCTATGAAAGACCCCCAGTCAGGTTTCGAACATGCGACTTTTCACTCAAGGTGCATTGCTCTTTGCCACTAGACCAAGAGCTGGTTCTCACATATTTGTGTTGTTATTATAGATATATTTGATTTCTCATAAATTTTTGTTATGTCACATTGTCTTAGAATTATTAATTTTTGAACATTATTGTTATACTATATCTATATTAGACGTTACATCGTACATTTGTTTTTAGCAAAAAAAAATTTTGGACCCTGCTAACATAAATTTCTAGCTTCACCACTGTATGTTGTTGTAGATAAGTTATGAGCATGGTCTACGGTCTAGAGCGTTTGCACCATATACGCAGTACTGACTAGTGACTATTATTCAATATTCATAATAAAATTGAAAATACTAAATTGTGAAAATATGAAATTTACAAAGAGAGAGATGTCAGAAAAAGAAAGTAGGGTAATAATCAAGTTTATGTAGCTTATAAAGACAATTTATTACAAATTTTGAAAGCTGAATATTCTGCTTAGTTTGATGCTTTGGTATTGTATTTAAATTTTGGGCTCGCAACATCATTGTCATACTAAATTATTTTTTCCTTTAGTCAGAAAATGGAGCCCACCAAGCAGAGAGACATCATAAAATCGTGTGGGACCCACGAAATCGTGTATCTCAAAGTGGGCACCAGTTGTCAGATACCCCAACCCAAAGAGTTCCTTTCGGACTTGCAACAGAGCTCTTGGTCTCAACAGTCACGCCTGAGGCCTGACACCTGCCTCTTTTGCTCACTGACCAAAATCAAAAAGAGGTGGAGAGAGAGAGAGATTAGAGAAGTGGAACTCAATTCGCCATGGTATTGAAAACTCCGAAGAAAGAACCTTGCTCTCAATCATCACCACCAATTCCACCTCCTTCATCAACCCCAAATTCCAATACCCAAAAACAGTCTCCCTCCGGCGATGCCTCCTCGTCTCCGGTTATCGTCGGAGAGGAAGAGTGTCTCCGAACGGCCTCCCGGCTTGAGCGAACGGAGGTGCTTCGTCGCCGTTCACGGCGCCTTCACCAGCTCGCCTCCACCTACAGGCGCCATTATTGGTCTCTGGTCGAGGAATTGAGAATCAAGCACAGGGATTACTACTGGGAGTACGGAAAGAGCCCTCTTGAGAAGCGTAAGTTCAATGGTCAGGAGGCTAGCGCAGAGGAAGAGGAGGTTGAGACTGGTGAGGAGAGAATGAAATGTGCTTTCTCTGGTTGTAAAGCTAAAGCCATGGCTTTGACCAAGTTCTGCCACCAGCATATATTGGCCGATCCCAAGCAGACGCTTTATAAGCCTTGTAATTTCGTAATTAAAAGGTACTGGATTCTAATTTTGGTCTTATATTTTACAATTGTTTGTTTAATTTTACTAAATTTAAAAGAATCGTCAGTTAATTATTTTTTATTTTTTTTATTATTTTTTTGAAGCACTTCAATTTCAATTTAGGTAAGTAGCCTTTCAGATTTTGTGTTTTGATGCATCGTTCAGAATTGTAACGTTCACTTACAAACTACAACGGTTTGATTTTCTATGCTGACTGTCAATTTCTACTTTAAAGTGATTTTCTGTTTAAAATCTGGTCTGATTATTTATCCTACTCCAAACATGTATATGATCGTAACTTTCGCCTAAAAGAAGCAATCAGAGTATCAGAACATAAACTAGATTACTTAATTTAAGTCATCGTAATTGTTTGAAGGACTAACAAAGAGTGTTTCTTCTCAACTCCAATTGCATGTTGCCTAGTTCTTAATCTGTTTGTAACCATAATATTATCTTCAATCAGGATATCTATGTATATTATCAGACTTGCAAAAGTTTCTTGTCTGATCACTAAAAAATTTCAACTAGTTGTATTGGAAATGAAATGCCAAATTAGTTTAGTCGATTGCATTTTGTGGCGTCACCGGTGTTTAGTTTCTTCTGACACACACAGTTGACCCAAATTCCAGTCGTTACCAGTTTTATCAGTTATATTGTTATCTTGTTCTTGTTATAGTGATTGTTACTTAGTCAAGTCAAAAGAGAAAATACTATATTACAATCATAATTTACTGGTAACTATAATTCTGCCAAAACAGCCTTAATCGTAATTGTTGATTGCGCAATGATTTCTTATTTCAAAACTAAACTGCCTAAGTTTTTGAGATTTTATTTAATATAATTGTTATTTTATTCCTTTTTAATATTATTGCAGTAGCCCACATGGGGCACCCATTATTTGCGGGAAGCCAATATTGAAGGCAGCAAATCCTTCTTTGTGCCTGGCACACTATCAGCGGTCCCAGAGAGGAATTTCACAAGCTCTTAAAAAGGCAGGTGTCACCATGCCGTCTTCTTCAAACAAGCCCATCCCTAAATTCAGCCTCCTAATTTCTGAAGCAGTGCACCAAATACAGATGAAAAGGCAGTCTGGTAACAATTCAAAGAGTGATGAACCCAAGAAGGAGCAAGCTCTTGGTTGAGCTCTAAATGTGTATGTAGAAAGAAGGTTTTTGAGTGTGTTGTATTGTTTATATGTCAGAATCAGTGGAAGCAGTTTGTTGTAAAATGGGAAAGGTATGGTAACATATAACTCGTTGTAAATGTAACCAGTATAGTTGCTTAACTAATATTATAGAGGAATTTGCAACAATCTGATGTTTAAATTGCTTTGCTTTCTTCTTTTGTTACTGAGGAATTGCATGTTTTTTTAAAGCTCCTCAAATTGGTACAATATTAGTATACACCTGAATTAGCATGGTTTATCTGTACCACACTTGACTGTATTGTACATTTGTACTAGCTCCAGATGTAGACATAACTTGATGCAGGGTTTTAATGACGAACTGTGAGTTCTAAACTGCTGCGATCGTTGTCATGGAATCAATAATTCAACAACACAGACCCGCTACTGCTTTTGAAGTTGTTTTCTGATCAACACCAATTTTAAATGGGCAGCTCAGATATTGCATGCCGCGCATAGCATCCTGGTAAATATGGCAGCGCATGTGAATTTACAGAATGTTAGGGAAAGAATAATAATAGTATGGCAATTTTGTAAACTTGCTATGTGCCTAGCATTATTTCGACAACTTTCAGGTGGAAAAGCCTCCTAAACAAATATTGTTGTTGAATGTCTTTTTTGGACTTGATTGTTCATTTGAGTGCCTTTCAATTGGGTAGAGAAGAGTATTATTTCTCTTCGTATAGTAAAATGTGATTTAGTTAGCTTCAAATCGAGGCGCCCTTCTATGACAGATCTTAATATACCTTCTATTTTTGTGCCTTTAATTTTGCCTTCTACTGTCAATTATTTAAAAATAATTTAATGTACAAAAAAATAATATTATATACAGCCTAGATATCTACCGAGTATAATATTATCTAGAGGAGCATGAATATTGATATGGAGTTCAGTCATATGTATAATTATGTTAATATTCCACTACATTTTCAAAGTTGATTTTGCAGTTGTGAGGATGACGTCTTAATTCTTCATATGAGCTTCCACAATTTATATTCTATACAGATACGGATTAGGCACTGGCATTTTATCAGAGACACAAAGTTGTTGTGTTCAACGCTCGACAAAATAAACTATCTTGTAGCTAAAACTTGAGCCTCTTATCCTAGTTTTCTAGTCAAGACCGTCCAATGGCTCTATCCTATACTTATGGTCCAGAACATTCGATATAAGACGCAAGCACCAGATAATTGATAAAATCGTCCAATACCCACCACTCAATGGGCATTAGCATTCAATCAAAAAACAAAAAAAAAATGACATTAGTAGATAAATTAATACATTCAAATTTGATCACCGTGCAGACCAAAAAGACAAAGTCCAGAAATCCAAGACCAGAATACGAACTGATCATTATATGAAACATAAGTAACATCGAGATGGATTTCAAAAGAATAGCCAGCACGTTAATGGTTTCATTTTACCTCAAAATTTTCAAAACAAATACTGAGCTCAAAACATATTCACATGTGAATGTTCCAAAATTGCAACATGCCTCTTTTGCTACAAGGTTTCAGCAAGCCTTCAAAATATATAAATAGATAAAGCAAGCCAATTTTAAATTATCACATTGCTATATTGTGTTATCATACTGCCCAAAATACTTTCCACATATAGACACAAGCACACTCAGCATCGCTACCTCATCATCCATCTCTGACTTGGTGGCAAGTATGCCTAAGCACTTGCGCAGCAAGCACCTCAAAGAGGCACATGTGTCAGCATGCAGTGGCATGTCCACAGTGGCACATAGGGCAAACAACCACAAACAATCATGCCGTGATAGCTTCTCCAAACTCTCGACCATGTCAATGTAATTTCGAAGTGTGGAGGCACGATGAACAACATCCATGTTAAGGATTGTTGCTACAGTTGGAGCAACTTGGCTTTGATTCTCTATTGAACTCTTTGATATAGGAGAGCTATCTGATGGGTCCAATGAACTGCTAAGTTGTGAAAATGCCTAAAATAGGGATAAATTTTAGTAACAATAAAGTATTTGCTGCATTCATTTGTTCGATCAAGGATGAACTTCAGTAGAACTAGTTTGAAGTTGAACTGTCAATCCAATACTTCCTTATGTTAATTTATTTAACCAGAGTCTAATCAAAAGGAAATTGCAAGTCAGAATGTGTTACCAAATTGAACACCCTAACGCATAACTTCAATATTAGAGCTTGGTTGAAAGAATAAGGGTTAAATCCAATTGATTGGGCTTAATAATAGTTTATTTGCAAAACAAGGAACAGTAATAATTTGCTGCAATAGAGCAGTTCTCAGTTCTGTTTAGGTTTGGCAGGAAGCAGAAAAAACCTAAAGGTCACCACTTGTAAGCTCTATTAAACAATCATGAAAAACTTGTACTTCAAAAGATAAATAGATTAGTACCTTTCTCAACTCAGAGAACTCATTAAGAAAATCATCTTCCCACTTCTTGGAAGGCAACAGATTTGTAGGGCATTTAGGCAGATCAGGAATTTTGGGCATGTAAGGTGTCTGTTCAGCACTCATTTCATTCAAATTTAATTGAGCCACTTTTACATCAGGTAGCTGATCAGCCTCCCACCTGGTACATAATTAACACATTTAATTTGGTTTGAGGTTAGTGATCATATAGATACCAGTCTGTAATTTAATGACTGTATAGATACCGGTCTAAATACTTCGTTTAATGAAATGGTCACTTATAGACTGGAACAAAGTCAGCGGTGACAGATAGAACGACACTGGTATCATATGTCATCATATTTACTCGATCTGCTGGTATAGAACGAATACCCCGGTTATAATACTAAATACAACTAGTCCAGCAGTGCAATAAACTGGCTTAGTAGTCTGTTCCAGTGCTCTATCAATGAACTGATACATACAAACAACTAAAGGAGATACAGAATAATGCCATCCTTGACCTTGTGGAATGTTAAGGTTCCAACTTCCAAATATTAGAGGTTCAACAATCTAGTACTGGTATTGCACGACTTACAAACCAGTGTTACAGGAAATCTCGCTAGAAATAGTGACAATAGCAAAAACCTGACACGACGGAGATACTCCCAACCATCAACCGGCGGGCCTGATTCAAAATCAGGTTCTCCTTCAACCAAAAATGCCGGCTTCAGTATGCCATCATATGAATCATCACTAATATCATCCTCCTCACATTGCATATTTTCAAATTTATTACATATATCTCCCAAACCCGATTGAGTTGAAGTACCTGCTATCAACTGTTCTTCCAAAGCTGCAATTATGGTAAACACTGTGCTTAATTAAAATGAAAAGAAAAAGAGAAGACATTTCTTAATAAATAATCATACCATCTCCGGCCCCATTGTTCCTACTCCGTTGTTTATTCTTGCTCCTATTCCTATTCCTCTTCTTTTTCTTATTAGAATCCGGCACGAAAATACCATCTAATTCTAGCCTGACCGTGGGGTCGAGACCCCAGTAGACCCGCTCGAACAGTTCAAGCTGGTAATCCGATTGCACGAATCTCAGCGCCTCCATGTCGCTCCTGGTGTATTTCCTGTGCAGGCCCTTTTCGTGTCTCTGTGTCTCCTCATCCCGTAGAGAATCCAGAGTCGTAGCTTCCATTTCTTCGTTGCTGCTCTCCATTGTGTGAGAGAGAATCGCTGTTTGGATCCTAGAATGCGAAGTGGTGTGTTTTTTACTTTTTTTCCTCGCTAGTTTTTATTATTTTCTTTTTTTAAAAAAAAGGGCCGAAGAGACCTATTATAAACGAGGCCTCTGCCCTCTGGGCCTGTCGAATTACCCAAGCTTCAATTACCCAAACTTATATCAGGCCCCTTTTTCTTCGACACTGAATTTTTTTAGTTTTTTATTTTTGATAACGGAATTTCAAAACTGAATAATAAAATAAAATACAATAAGACTTATTGATATAATCCATAATTTTTTTTCACATTTCTAATTTATTTCAATAGAATCAAAATTATATAAAAAATGATGATATACCAAAATTGTTCATATGAATGTTAATATATTTTTTATATGCTGTTAACGTTCATTAAGACAAAGTTAAATATCATACATAAGTTCTCTCGTACATCGTAAAAATATATCACCGCTATCATTTGTGTTTTATATTTGATTTTTTTTTTTTTTTTGAAACAAGTATGTTTTTCCCCACCACTTTCCATTAGCCAAAGCAAAAAAAAATTGCAAGTATATTTGTTATTTGATGAATTTCAAATTGTTTTTAATATCACATAAAACAAACACTTAAAACTAATACCTTAATGAAAAATTAAAAAAATAATTCTAACTATGACAATACAATAATCCTAACTTGGCAAAAAATGAGAGTGTGGAAAGCAATTGCCACCGTTCCATTTCGTCCCAAATCAAACCGTAAAACCCCCAAGCACCAACCCGCACTGTCACTCTGATTCCTCAATGGGGCCGCTACTGCCAATACTAGAGTTCGAGGAGAAGATAGCGGAGACAGTGGAAGCGAACCCAGTGGTAGTAATAATCGGCGAGACAGGATCCGGGAAGAGCACGCAGCTCTCTCAAATTCTGCACCGCCGCGGCTATTCTAACAAGGGCGTCATCGCTGTAACCCAGCCGCGCCGCGTCGCCGCCGTATCTGTCTCCAGGTGTGCTCCTTTGGGCTATATAATTGAAGAGAGCATTGTAGGTGTACGAGGTTTTAATTGACGACTTCTTTGTTTTGTTTTCTCAGGAGGGTTGCGCATGAGCTTGGTGTTTCACTTGGTGAGGAGGTTGGTTATGCTATTCGTTTTGAGGATAGAACTTCACGCGCCACTCGCATCAAGTATGCATTAGCATTTCAGACTTCTTTTTTCTTTTCCTCATTTTGGTTCTTAGCCTGTACTCGAACAGTTTTGGTATACTGTTGTAAGATAAGTCCGACCTTCAGGCCACCCCAATTTGAACTGATGTTACTTCTTAAGCATGAAAAATCCTATTGTGCCTCAATTAGCCTTTGCTGTGTTCCAAATTTAGCTTCTCTCCTTGGTGCAATAAATGTAAAATTATGCCATGAGAAACAAAATTAGTATTTTTCCTGACCAGGCTGTATTAATGTTGGGCTTATGATCCTTGCAATTATATATATTATGATCAGACTAACCCTTTAAGGCTAAGAGATTTGTTTGTAACCTATCAGGTATTTAACTGATGGTTGCCTTCTTCGTGAAAGTCTGTCAAATCCGGATCTGAACCAATATTCCGTGATTATATTGGATGAAGCTCATGAGCGTAGTTTAAACACGTAATCTTCTGACATATATTTTCAAATTAGTTCTTTAAGCTATCATGGGAGTTATCTTATACTAGATCCATTTCTAGGTCGATTTGCAATTTTCTTAAACCATTATTCGGTTACTATCATCGCATTAATTGCTTGGTTTTCTTTGAAGTGTCATGATGGCCATAATATTTACTTCCTTTGAAGAACCTGCTCATTCATGGACTGAAAATAAACTTAAAAAAGGCTGAAATTGTCCAAAACTTCACTATAGCATACAGTATAAATTCGGCCCGAGCATGTTAATTTATTGATTAAAAAAGATTATTTCGTTAATGTTAATATTGTCTGGTTGTTGGAACTTTTTTGAGAACCATACGGCTGTACCAACTTTTATTTGATTGCTCTCTGCCACTATCCTTACAAAAGGCTTATAGAATTAAAACAGATACTTGGTGGATTTTTTTACATTAAGTACAAAATATCAAAAAAGTGTACCCCCAATCAAAGATGATGCATTGGATTCAAAAGGCATATTGCTCAAGTGATATGCAGTGCATTACTATGTTTTTTACACAATGCTAAAATTTTCTTGTTTGTACAGAGACATCTTATTGGGTCTGATGAAGCGACTAATCAGCTCACGTGCTTCTGACTTGAAAGTTCTTATAACATCGGCAACGCTTGATGGTGTGAAGGTGTCGAAATTTTTCTCAGGCTGTCCTGTTTTGAATGTCCCTGGTACTTTATATCCTGTGGAAAAACTTTACAGTAGAGAGCGGCCCACCAACTTTCTAGAATCGTCTCTGAAAACTGCTCTTGGTATGGCATAGATTATACAAAACTTTACAGAAAACTACTTAAATATGTAATACAGTAATAGCATGATTTTTGTACCAGACATTTTGTTGGTAGTGCTACCTCGATTTACCTAAATTGAACTTGCTAAACTTTTGTTTAAAACTAAGAACCGTGATACTATTTATATATGGCAATGTGGCACCAAACTGTGAAGTAAACCTGTACCGGAACAATGGAGACCTGCTAGCATGTTAGGGTTTTTGTACTGTTCAGATCAGGCCGGATATTTTAACAGTTGTATGAGTCTTATTGCTTGGTTTTGTTTTTGAGTTCTAGGCTTAGTTTCTGCTAACCTCAGCATAACTAATATGTCTAGTGATGTACCAACCTCTAAAGTATGTGTCTGATATACTCACCTGCATGTGTAATGAGCCTTTCTTTGCATAGAAAAAGATCAAATGTTTCCATGAGCAGCTGATCTTTCGACCTTTTTGTGCTATTATTCAATTATCTTACTTCATTAATTTACCAAAGCTTGGCTTACAAATTGATTCTGAAATAACTATGTTTTTCATGACAGATATACATGTTAAGGAGCCCCCAGGGGATGTGCTGATTTTCATGACTGGAAAGGTTTGTAACTTCTTTCAGCATTCCTGTTTCATACAGCCTACTCGTAGATTTGTATGCTTGTATGAAGGATTATAGCTTTTGCTATTTAGAACAAATTTTGTCAGTATTATCATAGTAATATTCTGGTTTCAGTGCTTATCTTCAGGTCAAGTGGTACCAATTACCCACCTTTTATAAATTGAGCAACTTAATTAAGGATTTAGTTTTGACAAAACAATGAGTGCAAACCTAGGTTTACTTGCATTGGTAAACATATAAATTCAAATTTGTGCAGTTAAATGTGTGCAGCTGGTATGAACCAAAATATATAAATTCAAATTTGTGCAGTTAAATGCCTATACTATCGAAACCAACTGGCTTCTGGTATGTGTTCTTCTGTATAAATAATGTCACTATACTTTTTTCGTGTGTGGTTAAATCTATAATTTATTTTCTGTCTGGGAGTAATAAATCATTATTCCAGGATGATATTGACAAAATGGTCTCTAAGTTGGAGGAGAAAATTCAGAACCTGGAGGAAGGTTCCTGCATGGATGCTCTAGTCCTCCCTCTTCATGGTTCTCTACCGCCTGAAATGCAGGTATACCATTAATATTTTTTCTTCTTGTAGTGCTAGTGTTCAAAATATAATGCTGGTAGTTGGTTTAATTATGAGTGTGTTTGTTATCCTCCCGAATAAGCTATTCGGAATTGCTTATTCAAAAGTTGGGAACCAAACATGGAACAAAAAATGGAATTAGAATAGAATTGCTTATTCAAGATCTTATTCTTGTTCCATGTATTTGGGTGAACAAGAGGGAACAAGCACGTGGGATTGGAGGAGAGAGAAACCCACCCACATCCTATTCGGAATTGCTAATTTCTGTGACTTCCAAACACACCCTATATATTCATTGTTTATTGGAGGACTTTTTGGTTTGCTAACTTGATAACTTTATTACTGTTCATATTACATTGCTGAAGGCTTTGTTGGGATGCATACAGTTGAAGCCATTTGTATTTACTATAAATTCTTGCATGTTTGAGATCAACAATAGTTTGTAGTTAACTTCTCAATTTGGAGATATATTATCAGTTTTTTTTACTTAAGTTACCTCACAGCAGAAGTTTTTGCATAATGGGTCTTATCTTATAACTTGTTCTCTTTACTAAGGTGCGTGTATTTGCTCAAGCACCACCGAATTGTAGGCGGTTTATTGTTGCTACGAATATTGCTGAGACTTCGTTGACTGTTGACGGTGTTGTGTAAGGAACTTATATACCCAGTTATGTTTTTTTTTTTTTTTCCCAATTGTCTTTAGATTAAAACCATGTCTTTTTTAATACTTTTATTAGTGCATCCTTTATAGTTTTGTTATTGCCCTATCTTTTGTTTTGAGGGGAGGGAGGTTATTTAGCCTCAATATCACCCCATATCAAGCCTCATTAACACTCTATGTTTCAATAAAGCTGAGTAAAAAAGATACAGATAAGCATGTTTCTACCATTTTTTACTGCATAGGTTACACCTCAATTATAGTTCTGTGCTGAAGTCCAACATTTTGTGGATTTCTCTTTCTATCCCAGGTATGTAATTGATTCTGGGTATGTGAAGCAGCGGCAATACAACCCTTCGACAGGAATGTACTCTCTTGATGTTGTACAGATTAGCAGGTAAAAGAAGACAAAATTTTAGTACCTTGCTAGTCAGTTCATAACAGCAACAATATCCAGGTCTTACCTGAGGGCTGAGGCACATTGATTGTAGGGATTGTAGCCAGAACTGGTATGAGGCATATTAATTGTAAGGATTGTAGCCAGAACTTCAGCTAAAAGGAGACAAAAATGCATTTAATTTTGGTACCTGCCTTATAGGCTCTGTTCTTTGTGTTTTTGCATGTGTCTACCTGTGAACAGTGGGAATTTTTCTTTTGACCTGTTTTTGTTAGTTTATCAGATTTACAATATCAGCACCTTCTTAAATTGGTCAATTTTAGTGAAGGCATGACTACCGAGTAGCGAGTTCCAAAATTGAACAGCTCGTGTGAGATAACAATGGAGATATACTCTTTAGTCGATCATAGCTAATTTTTGTTGCATACATCAAATATTTTGATAGTTTGATTGCTCAAAAGTACTAGATACTATTTGATTTGCATTTTTGAATGTCAATCTGACAAAGTACATATGAACTGGTCACAGGGTGCAAGCTGACCAGCGTGCTGGCCGAGCTGGAAGGACCCGGCCAGGTAAGTGTTACCGGCTATACCCTTCTTCTGTTTATCAGGAGGAATTTCTTGATGCGACCATGCCTGAAATTCAACGCTCTTCTCTTGCTGCCACCGTACTTCATCTGAAGTCGTCACATATTCAGGACATTGATATACTCAACTTTGATTTTCTTGATCCCCCATCACGTAAGAGATTTCCTGTGGGCCTGAAATTCTTTATGCATTGATTTATACTTAGGCATCAACTAAGTACTTAAGACTTTAAGAAAGAAAAGAATAGTTTGGGGCCTTTTGGGAACTTAACTGATTTTTATATCCATATTGTGCTAGGATAACACTCAGCACATTTTTTCTCTCAAGTTTAATGAACTAGAATAAATCAAGCCTTATATTGGGTCAATTTCTTGTGGCATGCTCACCTTACAGCTAGAATAGGGACCGAAGAATGGAATTAAGCTAACCTGGTAGTAGCGAGGTATATCAAAAAAATAATGGAATTAAGCTATCCTTCTGTAGCTCAAGAGGCCTTATGAGTTTAGTATCACTGCATAATTGATTTGCCTAAGTTTTTGCAAAAGATGTAGGGCAGTTTAGTCATCTATTTCCTAACCTTATTCTTTAGCAAGTTTTGTTCTGAGGTAGACATCAATGTTACTGATTTACAAGAACAGAAAATTATTAGATTGAATACGCTAAAAACCATTTTAAATTTATTCAAATCAATATGTATGTCATCAATAACAAATGAATTTTGGATATATCTCATTCAATGTGGATTGGTTACTTAACTTGCTGGGTATCAATTAATAATTTAGCTTATGACTTCAATTATAAACGAGATCATGCTCTGTTTTGCCTGATTTGTGACCGAAGTTATACTTTTTTCACAGGCGAATCGTTGGAAGATGCTCTGAGACAACTTTTTCTGATAGATGCAATTGATGACAAGGGCCGCATAACAAATCTTGGCCGTGCTATGTCTGGTAATTATCTTTTCATTGAGGATGTTAAATCTGGATCCTTTTACTCTTTTGGGAAAGGAGTAATAGAGGGGAGTAGAACTTCTTCAAGATCGTTGAACCCCTTACGTTATTTTTGGGGTTTAACTACAGAGTTTTTATGGGTATATTGGAGATGCAATCTTTCCCTTCTATTATCAATGATGTACCAAAAGGAGCATTGAGGGTCAATGGGTCCTATCTGCTTTCCCACATTTCCTGCTTTGCTCCTTGGCAAGAATTAACATGCAATCCCTCATCTTCAATTCCCTTCCCTTGACAAGTTCATTCATGATATTGATGTAGTCCATCTTCGAATGATTTCAGTCACCTTTTGTTCTGACATTTGTTGTTGTGCAGAGCTGCCTTTAGAACCTTCCCTTGCGAGGACCTTATTTGAGGCGAATGAGCTGGGATGTTTATCTCAGGCATTAACTGTTGTGGCTACTCTTTCAGCAGAAATCACAATACATAAGTCTACCACGTAACCTCTTACACTTGTCCTCAGCAACTTCAACTTTGGTACACCCAAATTTTATTCTAGAACATGCCTGCAAAATATCTAATTGTTGAACTCTAAACAGTTGTAACACAGTTAATCTGAAAGATCTCAATACAACACCCATTTGACCCCAAGGCCATCCACTTTGTGTAATTTCAATTTAATGAATACTTATATCAATTGTTCTAAACTGTGCTAACATAAGCCAAGATAAGTATGCATTAGAAAGGTGGAGCACTTTGGTATTGTACTATTTCTACACTAGCACAGGCATACCATATTGAACCTCAGAGATTATGTGGTATGTTTTGGAATGAGATCTTAATTCTCAACAGCATTGGTTTGGTCCCCTTTCTATATACTAATTAGTGTATATCAATTAATGCAGTAAGAAGAAGGAGAAGGAAGTGAAGAGGAAACGGCAGTCTGAACTTCCTGATGGCTCTGGCTGGGGTGACCATATTCAGTTGCTTCAAATATATGAAAGCTGGGATCAAGTCAATTATGATCCAAGATGGTGCTCTGACAATGATCTTCAGGTTCCACTTTATGAACGTTAAAATTATAAGATATATGTGATAATAAGAATTTATTAATTTCCTCCATCGAGCATGCAAAATATTCCTGTTAATCCGAGATTACCTGAGTGTCTGGCTCTTGTGTCTCTATTTGACGGGTACAGGTGAAATTTACTGTTTTTTTATTGGGTTTTCTGTGGGGTTTTTGTGGAGGTGTAAGCAAATTGGTATCCACAACTTTCTCACCTTGAAAGCAGATTGTCTTGATGTCTTTTTGTAGTGTAGAAATTAAATCATTTTAATTTCCTGATGTACGCATTGTTAAATTTATCACTAGTACAACACCTTACCTGGTTACCTTCTAGGTAAGGAGCATGATGTTCAGCAAAGATGTCAGGAAGCAGCTATGTCAAATTGTAGAGAAGATAGCCAAAGGTGAGTGCAAAAATAAAGTCTTGCCCTTTAGTTTTGGCTTTTAGCAAAGTGGGGTTATTTCGCTGGTTAATGAACCTTGTTTGTAGATCAACTACATTTTGACTTTTTTTTTTTGTTTTTCATTTTTCAGGTCCAATGGATGTGCAATCAGGCTTGAAGCAAAGAAAAAAGGACCCTGACTATAGAAAGTTGAGGAGAGCTTTGTGCATAGGCTATGGTAATCAATTGGCTGAGAGAATGTTGCACCACAATGGGTACCATACCATTGGCTATCGATCGCAGCTTGTTCAGGTACAATCAACAAGTTGAATTATTAGTATGGTATTGGTCCATCCTTAGTATTCCCAAATGTATCCAATTTGTGATTCATTTGTGATAAGCCTTCTCTGTCGCAGTTTAAACCCAACTTGGCCTTTGTTCTGCAATATACCCTAAGTTGACCAATTTTAACTGCATTCGCCCTCTTAAACCTTCAAATTTTATCTAATTTAGTATGAATTTGCAATTATGTGTTGATCTAGCATAGAAAAATAAATAAAACAGGTACAATAAATAAAACAGGTACAATACATATGCAGCAGCCTTTGTTCATGACTTAGAAAGTACTTAATCCTTGGTTTTTACTGATATATTTTGTTATTTCGCTAATTTTTTAGGTGCACCCTACTTCTGTTTTAGAAGAAGATGAAGCAGGACAGTTACCTGACTATGTGGTGTACCATGAGCTAATCAATACGTCACGGCCATTCATGAGAAATGTGTGTGCAGTCGAGATGGCATGGGTTTCACCTATCTTGAAGAAGTTAGAGAAACTGGACATCGACAAATTGAGGTAAGTAAATTGGCTGTTGTTTGACACTTACTGCACTAGGCGTTGTGAGGAATGTAGCTGAGAACATTTTAACTCTCTATATTTTCCTAGCATTCAAGGATAACTTCCAGCAGAGTCCTATTAAACCATAAAAAATCTTGTTTATAATAATTATGATGGTGAAACACCGTATGCCTCCATAGATGGGATACACATAATAGTTTTGGATACTTAAAGGGTTCAAAAGGAACAGATGGGATACATCCAAGGAATAGCTTCTAGTGCTTCTTTTATTCCCTTCTTTATTTTCATATATTTTGCCATTACACATAATAGTACTTCTCAAAGTAATATGACTCGATGCCAGGTAAATTTTAATGTTGATTATGTCCTGGCATGAAAGTTTTGACAAGTTAATTTGATTAGTTTTGTTTAGTTAAAATTCTTGCTGTGAACATTTTATTTTTATCTGACCAACTCTTGATTTTAAATGATTGTTATACGTATACAACTTGAGCTTGGTATTAGTTGATAAAACTGCTGACTTGTACCTGAACTTATGGTAGAAACATAAAATAAATATGCAAATTCACTCTATTGCTATTTGTGAAGGGCTCAACAGTCAGGTGCTAGTTGGAAGCAATATTAAATCTAAGGAATTATTGTCCAATAATGGCTTAATTTTTAATTATTCTATTTGAAAGATATTGCTGAGTGCTTTTTTACTGGCATTTGACAAAATATTTGAATGCAACAGTGGTGGTTCAAGCAGTTCTACAAAATCAAAAGTTCCACTTACCGAGGCAGGCAAACTAAAAGGTGAGATGGATGCTATGAAACCTGACGTGGATAACAAAATACAAACAGCAAGAGAACGCTACCTTGCAAGAAAAGGTGGAAAGAAATAAAGGGTTCTTTTTTTTTTTTTTTTTTTTTTTTTTTGAGGAGAGAAGAATAATGTCTTCCTCAATCTAATCATATTTGTACCCATTAGATAATTTGGATATTAGTATATTACTTAGTGCATTTGTAGAATTCTAGGAATCTAAGCTTGATTAATTTTGTAAGATTAAAATTTTGCGTTGTGTGGGTTTCATTTTGTTGATTGCAAGTTTTATGTTACTAGAATTCGTTAATTAATTACAATTATGTTAGCTTGATATCTGTAATCAATCGCGCTGTCTTTGATTTTATTGTGCATACGATGAGAAATGAAATAGAATTTCAAAATACTAATGGTGTTTAAGGGCAGTCGTCTTTGGCTGCTGAACTTGCTTTTTTTTTATTTTGATTTTTATTTATTGGGAAAAAGGGGGAAAAAACATTAAGCGCTTTGTACTCCGAAAGTGGTCAAATGTTGGTTCGCAACTGAAATTTTTAGTCTTTCATTTGATTATTGCGTAGACAAGTGGTCTTAAACAAACGTTATGAAAGTTTTCAAGGGAAAAAAAAACAAAAGAGGCAAAGCACACGATATTGTGCAACTGGTCATTAACACAATTATTGATGAAAAAAAATTCTTGAGAGGAAAAGTGTGTTTTGTGTACGACTTCAAAATTTTAAGTGCTTATACCATTAATTAATTAGCTTGAGTCTAATTAATTAATGACAATGTGGCAAAAAAAAAAATTTGGTAGATGTTTCTTGTCATGTAGAGTTTTTTTTTTTTTTTTTACTCCCTGACTCCCAGACTGTCCTCCACTCATATTGCGCCTCGTGTAAACATTATTTTGCCAAATACAAAATTACTGAAGAAAGAAAAACTATTAAGTGTGAATTACATAAGAATGTGAAAGTCCAGCTAGTGGCTCCGCTGTTTGGTAAACAGGTTTGAGCGCGAAAAAAGAGAAAATTTCTATTGACTTGTTATGCTTCTCTAAACAAATGTCCTCAATTAATAAAAATATGAATTATATACATATTTTTAATATATTTGGGTTACGCTTATTGATAAAATATAAACTAATATACTATGCACTACATCATAATATATTACAGTTTGCAATATATTACTTCACCTATTAGTGGACTAAACTTGGTGCTTTCTTAATTATTTAGAACGTTTGGTAATATATTATTTTGCGTATTAGATGGATCCAGCACATCTATTTAGACCGTTTGTTGACACATCGAACATGATATAATTATTCAGGAGCCGATCTGATTCTAGAAAGCAGTTTGGGTTGGATGCCTTCAAAGTTCAAACAACATTGAACTCCACATGCACCTCGGCTGTAATTAATCGGAATTCATTGGTAGATAGACCAACCACTCTCCGTTTTCCTTCTGCTCATTTTACATTTTCTTTCTTTTCATTTTTTTAAAGACAGGTGCACTGCTCTCCTGTCTTTGAACTCTTAACAAATTTCAAAGTTTGTTAGTTGTGACGTCTGATCTCTTTCTTCGTTCCGGACTTCCACTTCCCTACGGCCATATCATGATTTTCATGTGTAGATTTGGTCTATTCTTAAATGCTAAGAATAAAAAAAAGTTCCCATAGAAACTAATTTTAAGAGAAATTTTCAGGATAATATGTTTCTCAGAAGTCACAACGCACTTCAAAGCTCGTCTTTTCATTTCTTATCTTTATCTACTGAAGCAATTCATATATATCTTCTAAATTATATTTATTAATTAACATAAAAACTTATCGTAATTTTTTTTATTGCAAAATTGCTTTTATTACTAGTGTACATCAATACATTAATTATTTTTATTCGAAATCAGTAAAATCTAAAAAAAAAAAATCCAAATAGTAAACATTTGATGTGAAATATGGGTGCTGATTCGGACAACAAAATATTTGATCCGAGCAACAAAATATTTTACAAATGACCATATTATCCTTCTCTTATGAGGACAACTTCCGTGCTTTCTCCAATTCTCTGAACAATCTTTCCTTTTTGGTTGCCAATTACATTCTTTTTTTCAATATCAAGCACAGTACTCATTAATCACACTTGTATCTCTAATATTACCACTCTTTTACTCAACCCTATCTGACGATGAGAATTTTAAAGTGTATTTCGAAGAAATCCTAGAAACAAGGATTCAATCTAGTTTGGCATCTCACGCAAATAATTTTTTTCTTTTTATTATTTAATTAATATTTGTGGTCTTAATCAAGACATGCTTAAGATTTAGTACTTAAATCAAGATAATTTTTTTTAGGGTTGGCAATTGTTAACAATATTTGTATTATAAAAAGGTATCATATTTACAAAATGTTTGTGAAAGTGCCATCATAAACACCAACTACTCGAGCCAAAAGTAAAATGTTGTTTTCAACATTCCTTCACAGCCTAATTATTTTAACGTAAAAAATGTAAAAATATTTAGGAAAGCGTAATTAATGGAAGTTTTTGAGGTTTACAATTAAAGAACATTATTTGAGTAATTTAATTTAGGTAACACTAACACAATATAACAGAATAATTAGGGATAATTTGGTCATTAGATTTTAAAAGTGTTGCTCGGATCAAATATTTTGTTGTCCGGATCAGCGCCCGTGAAATATCGGAAATTTATTATAGTTTTGATAATTACATTCTTTCTTACACGCTCATTGCCTCATTGGCATTTGGCAGATATCTGCAAAAGAGATTCCTAATGGATACCATATCTTCAGCCGCAGAGGATCTTCAATCCCAAACCCTAGCAAAATTCCTTCATACTCTGTTCCTGCGGAACAACATAACACAACCTCGGCCTTGGTAATAACGCAACACCAACCCAAATAGGAGACGCCGTATCTCTCTCTCACTTTACGAATTCGTCTCTTAAATACAAATTCAGACCTTTATCAGAGACTAGTTCACCTTCGCTATCTACAGAGAAAGAAAGCGAAGAGAAAAAGAGAGAGGGAAACCATGGCGAATTTAGAGGATGTGCCTTCGATTGAGCTGATGACGGAGCTGCTCCGTCGCATGAAGTGCTCCTCTAAGCCAGACAAGCGCCTCATTCTCATCGGTACATTCTCTTTCCAATTAGATCAGATCCTTTTTTTTTGGATTTTGTAATGGTGCGTGGGAGATCTGAGGTGGTTTAGTAGGATTTGTCATTCGGGACTTGCTTTCTAAGTCTGTTTTTAACTCTAGTCTTCAGTGTAATATGACATGAAAATGTGAAGTTATGAGCTGGTTTTAAGTGAATTATGAGGGGATTAGGGTGGAAATTTCCGTTCTTCTAAGAGATCTATGGTTTTAGTCACATTTCCTCTATCATTTCGTGATAATTTGCATTTCTGGTAGTCAAAGGGACAAAACCCTTTTAGAATGTCAAGCATGAAGTTTCTTTTTTGGGGCCAATTTAAGTCAATCTCAAAAATACAAAAGTTAAGAGAGTGAAAGAATTTTCCTAATTCTTCGTCCACTCTGCTCACAAGTTCTTCATTTATATTTTAAGGAAGGTGAAATTTGCATGCAAACATAATCTAACATCTCTTAACAGAAGTCTGTAACACTGCTATGGAAAGACTAGACATTTGGAAAATACACCTATACCGCTCTTTCCTTTTCCATTAGTTACAGAAAATTGCTACTATCAGATGGTCTTCCATTTTGCATGAAACCGGAGGGAAATGCGTTATATTATCCAGAATGTGATCAGGGAGGACCATGTCTGTCAAGGATGGAAGGGAGTTGAGAGATCTGGATTTTGTATGGTAGTGGGCAGCAAAAATAGAGATGATCAATAGTTTCTAATATGGGTTGTCCACAAAGTATATTGCATGTATACTTTACTAATGTCTTTCAAAAAGCTATATTTTTTCTGTATGAAAAATTTAAAATATTATATTGAAGGTCTGATCTGTTTGTCATTGACACTAATTGGTCCTCTCAGCCAACTCAAATTGTTTTCAGAAAAGAAAGAAAGGATAAGCCTCAAAACTGCATTGAATTATTTGATTTCTTTTGCTGCAGGTCCACCTGGATCTGGAAAGGGTACTCAATCACCTCTTATCAAGGATGAGTTTTGCCTGTGCCACTTGGCAACCGGTGATATGTTGAGAGCTGCTGTTGCAGCTAAAACCCCTCTTGGAGTTAAAGCTAAGGAGGCAATGGACAGGGTAATTCCAATTTTTCTCTAATGTTACTCCACAAAATTAAAGGACAGATTGATAAATTGAAGTATCAATGAGATTGTATGCCAACAAATATAAGAAAAAAAGTAATATGCCTTTAGTTGAAGACACCACTTTTGAAGTAGTTAAATTATGTGGGTTGGTGTGGATGCTATTAAAAACAAGAAAGGAGATAGGGACACAGGGATGAAAATTTTCATTTATCCGGTAAAATGCAACATTTATAGTGTTTACAGGGCATGAATAAATTTCCATCAATCAGAAGATATAAGTTAATGCATTGCTAGGAGCCCAGTAGAGAAAGGCTGTTTCAAATATTTTATTTTATTTCATGTATGGAATCATTTTCTATTCTTATCTTTATTTTACTCTTGGTTGACTTAATGTTTCAGGGAGAGCTTGTATCAGACGACCTAGTTGTTGGTATTATTGATGAAGCGATGAAGAAACCATCATGCCAGAAGGGCTTCATTCTTGATGGGTTTCCCAGGACTGTTGTGCAAGCTCAAAAGGTAACCTAGAAATTTAACAGTTAAAGGTGTCAGTATATAGCAGGATATGCTCGTTCTAGGGACATACTGTTTTTTGGTATATATCTCAACTGTTCTTTCTTTTTTGGTGCATAATTTACCTGTCCTTGTTTCTACAAATAAATTGATGCTTATTAATTTTAGAAACTAAATATGAATCTGGTAGTAATGCTTTGCTCGTTGTTGTAAAAAAAAAAGTTATTGGATCAATTTAGGCTCGGGGATATTGGAACTCGACTTTTTCAACAATGTACCCTTACCAAGATAAATGAATTGTTTTTCATAATACTTTTAAGCTTCTTTTTTTTTTCTGTGTATTTGTCAAGAACAATGACCTGATGCTTGTTTGAAGCGAACTAGTCTGGTGTAGCACCCATATTTGTGCTTCTCACTGTATATAGTCTCTTATCTAACCTTAAATAAGCATAATGGCTAAGCTATGCTAGTTCCGCATACTAATTTGAATATGTGCAATAATGTAGCTTGATGAGATGTTGGCGAGACAAGGTACCAAAATTGACAAGGTGCTCAATTTCGCAATTGATGATGCAATCTTGGAGGAAAGGATTACAGGTCGTTGGATCCATGCTGCCAGTGGTAGAAGTTATCATAACAAGTTTAACCCTCCCAAGGCTCCTGGCGTTGATGATGTAAGTACAGAAGTACAACGTTTCCAATTTTTTTCCCTTTTTATTTTCATTCTATTGTCTTTCTTCCAATTATTTGGTGCCTTTTGAGTTATTTCTTGTGAATTATACCTGCTATATTCCCAAGCCAGAGAAAACACTTTTACTTGCGGCATATAGTCAAGAAGTATTGAACTATTGATTACTGAAGCTTACAAACAAGGCTAGTTGGGTAAAAATATTTAAAGCTGTTGTTTTTCGTAATTAGATTTCGAAATTGTTTCTTAGCTTATAGTCATATAAGCATGGAACCTTAATACAAAAGACTGTTAATTTGTATTTAGGTAAATAGATTTAAAATTAGAGGTTGTAATATTGATAGTAGACTGATGTACGTTTATATACCAACCAATGGTGGTGACCACATGCTATATACCAACCAATTGGTTAGTTCTTGTGAGAAATGCTTAATGTTATTTCAAGTATCATTATACATGAGCATTAGTTGCTGTAGTAAATTAGAGAATGAATTATACAGTTTAGTTTCTTATGTGTGCGGCAACAAAATGAGATACACTCTGCATCCTGACAAACTAAATAAGAAATATCGTAGATCCCTCTTTTAATCATGGTAAATAAATGCTGCCTATGTTCCTTTGTTGAAATTGTCCCTCTAATACTTCTCTAGGGGAAAATGCAGCAAATTGGGTACTAACTTTGAATAAAAAGCGTGGAGGAGTTTAGATGATAATTGATATAGCATGTAATGATGTATAGTGAGCTTTAGATGATATTTTTCATTCCCTTGAGGCACATCAAAGTTGTCCTCCAGTATGATGTTATATTATTTGATTGCAGGCATATTCTTTTTCTCATTGTATCTTTTAATTCTTAAGGTGACTGGAGAACCATTAATGCAAAGGAAAGATGACACGGCTGAGGTTCTCAAGTCAAGGCTCGAAGCTTTCCACAGACAGACAGAACCTGTAAGCCTCTCTGCCACTCTTTGAGTAACCAGCATTTTTATTGCTATTTGTGTAATATAATACTATAGGATTTTATTTCCAAAAACTACTTTATACAGGTGATCGATTACTACTCAAAGAAAGGTTTGGTTGCTAACCTTCATGCTGAGAAGCCTCCAAAGGAAGTCACCACAGAGGTCCAGAAAGCTCTCTCTTGAGATGACCTTCTGAATGATTGTCACCTTGGTGCTGGTGTACCAGCTATTTAGTATGATAAAATTGACTCTGGGGTATCCAAACCCACATTTTTCTTATGTTAACTTAATTGGCTTTTTTGAGCTCAAGGAATCTGGCGGATTTAGTTTTTTTGAATAATGAGAGATTTTGGTTCAAAATTCTTATTTTGTATAAACACTTGCATGGTGCTTCAAAAACGTTGTCCTTTGTGAGATTTTTAGCTTTAATCTCTCATGGACTTTTGTCCAGTGGCCTTGTTATATTAATTTTAAAGCAATCGATACAGTTAAAAGTGTAAGGCTTTTGTTGAAATATGGCGAGGCTTTATAGTTACAATCATAATTTATCTACATGTGTCAAAACGACGCAAGTGTAACTCATGTTTAATGCCGAGTGCAACAGGAGCTTTTTTTTTTTTTTTGATACACTAGATAGCGACTATCTAGGAATGTGAGTTATTAGGTTTATAATCTGCTTGTGCAGATTGCATATAATGGAAATGACTTCCAAGTACTGCCAGAGGTGATATGATTTTCTTTTGTTTTGTCAAATTTATTTACATTGATTTCATAGTGTTGGCTGGATGTCTCTTTGATCATTGGAAGGACAGGCTTGAGGGCTTGAGGCCAACCAAAAAAAAAAAAAAAAAAAAAAAAAAAAAAAAAAAAAAAAAGGAAAAAAAAAGAAGAGTTTGTCAATATACAGAATGCATTCATAGTATCGTCCCTGTACAAAGAAGTGGAACATACCATCGTGCGCATCCACGGGGTAAGGTTCTGGAGAAAAATGAAAATAGATACCATCCAAAATAGGGCAATCTAAGAAAATTAAAGTCTGTATTTTATCCTTCCTGAAGCTAAAGATATCATCCCATAACTGGCTTAAAATGAAAAAATCCAGAGGAAGACGAGCAAAGTCGTTTTAACTCGACTGCTGCTTCTCTCTATTTTCTCCCATCTTTCTTAAATAATTAATTTAATAACCTGGGTAAACCAGCAAGGCTGCAACTGAACTGAAACAACACCACAACCACCAACAAATTACAACAAAACCCACAGATTATAAAAAGAAAAAGAATGAAGAAGGCTGCTGCAACTGAAACAACAACAACAACAGCAGAACAATATCACAACTAAAAATGGAAATGTTGCAGGAAAAAATTGTGACCACATCTTTTTCTTTTTCTTTTTATTTGACATCCATAACTCTATTTAGTTCACATTATTTCCAGCAATTAAGAAAAAAAAAAGCGCATCATACTACAGCAAAGTGTGACTACAAGTCGACCTTAATCTTGCCATCCAGCTCAGAGAATTCATTGTAGAATGCCTTAAAATGCTCGTACGAATACTTCACGTCATCCACTGCACACATTTCCCTGATGCTGTGCATTGACAACTGTGGAGCTCCAACATCAACAGTACGAATTCCAATGCCACTTGCCAATATTGGGCCTATGGTTGAACCACATGGCATGTCATTCCGAACCACAAAATCCTGCATAAAAAGATGAAAAGAATAAAGAGTGATATTCAGGTAGTATATTTGGGTCCAATGTGCGATCTTCTCAGAAAAAAAAAAAAAAGGTTTCAGGAAATCAGTAAAAAGATCCTCATATATTGTGCTGAGTATAAGACAAAGTCAGACCATAATAGAACTACAATATGGTGCATCATTATTTGACACTGCAAAGTATTTTTAACTACAAGTTAAGAGGCCCAAATGAGGGCAGAAAAGACAGATATATCAAAAGTTCTATACCAACATAGAGACTTTTCTAGTACAGAAACTACTAGTCTTTTTTCATTGAATCATTAGAGCACAAATTATGAATAACATATCATACCTGAATAGGCAATTGGTGCTTCTCTGCAATCTCCCTAAAGATAAATGAAGTGACAGCATTTGTGGCATACCGCTGATTTGCATTGTGCTTTATCACCAGACCACCATGCATTTTCGGCTGATGGTTATCCTCATGTTTATCCTACCAACATAAGATTACAAAGGGATGAGAAATCCTCAGGTCCATCAAATGGTAATATAAGCTCAATTGTACAGGAGAAAAATAAAGTAACACAGGAAGTAAAAACTATATCACTCAACATCTTGAAACCAATTTATGTGAAGCGGTATGTAATGTTTAGTGCATTCAACTATGTTTTGAATCATTATTTCCCCATAGTATTTCCAAGGACTTCACAAAGTGTCTTATAGTATTTACCAAAGAAAAAGGACCTAATGGTTCCTTTTAACAGGGTACTAACCCACTAACATTTCTTATTTGATTGGATAGTTGGATGTATTCTTTAAATTAGTCTAATTACAAAATCTAAGAGTTGCAATTATATTAGATTACCATGTAGTTGGGATGCAGGGCATGGGCCATATCAGCAGAAACAAGAAAGCTTCTCTGGATTGCTTTCTCAATCACCTGGGGGGAAAAAAAGAGACTCGTTCTGTAATTTACTTCATCTACTACAATATCTAATATAATGGAAAAGCTGGATTGCCAAGGTTTTATAGATATAGTAAAGATAATATCGGCGACAAAAGTACCAGAATTCAACAATAAGTTGTTGGTTACCAGCATGATTGTACCACTCATATTTCAACTGTCAGTAGATAATCCTGAACTATGAGTCCATATCTTTGTTTATTCTAGGCATTGGGGCATGATTGAGGCTAACAATGGTTATTAATAATGATCTCAGTTAAGTTTCTGTAACATATCCAGCTAAGGTTAAAACATAGACTGACCAAATAACACTAAAAAGCCAACCAAGACCATATCATACAAGCATCAGTGGTTATGGCTGTAGTTAAGGTCCAAATTTTTTACGACCAACTAAGATATCCATCATTCACAGCTTGTGGTTGGGGTCGTGCATTCAAATGCACTATTGGTATATAAAAATTTGCAAATGGAAGCATCAGTAATGCAGGAATCTAATAAATCTGTACTGTATAATAACCTTGGTGCCCGAAGGGCTGAAGAAATGAGTAATCCTTGAAAGAGCATCAATCATTACTGGAGAGCCAGCACCTTGAGCTGAGTTAGACCCAACCTCTTCATGGTCAAACAAAGCCACCATCCTTATACTCGGTTCATCCTCAAGGGAACCTTCCGCAGATGTTGAGTCTATAAGTGCCTGAAATTGAATGCAATTATTGGTACTCCTAGTAAGTAGAAGGTGGGAATTATATATCATTCCTGTCTTGCCCTTTGGTAAAAGTCCATAAAATACTGTGAAAGTATGTTTGTGTTCAATCCTTCATAACATAATCTCTGTTCTAGGGAAATAATTCAGGCTTGGCCATTATCAGTCATTAACAAACAGAGAATTCTGGATCAGGAGAGATGTATGCCAAAAGGGACTGAATAATTGAAATGGTATCCTTCAAAGAAGCTTACTTTCTATGTAACCAGCAAATAAATAAACAAATCAATTAATAAAACATACTTTGAGAGAGCAGAAAGACATGCACAGATTATCAAGCCTTCCGGAGAAGATGAACTCTTTCATGGCACCAGCAACAATGCTTGGTTGTGTGTCGCAAAGCTGTAATTCGAAGTCACAAATTTCTTCTGGTTCACAAGACGCCTCGTTAGCAATGCACTGTATCAAAACAAAATAACAAGATCACAGTGAGAACAGCTCATACCTGGATTTCAGAGGTCTTCACCTAATTTTCCACTGGCATAAATATTATGCTAGTCAAGTTTGGAATACCATCAGGTCTGCAGGCTTTTCTAATTGCTCAGTACATGTTTCAAGGCCAATAAAAACCCCGACTAATTAGAAATAAGAAGAGGCGATTTAGTGTAAACCAAAAACACAAAATCGAGTATCATAGTGAAAAACTTTCTTTCATAACACGAGCAGTTTGTTACACTTACACACAACCTGTTAATTTTGGTTAACTCAGTTTCCCGATATTGTAAGTTCTCAATGAAATACCCAACCAATTTTTGTTTATTACGTATATAAACTAAAATCAGATAAATCTTGAGAATTACCTGCAACAACAACGAGTGATGTTTCTTCTTATCTGCATTTTTCTTATCCTTTGACTCAGTGGGATCACTTTCTTCGGCCAACTTCTGTATTTCAGCCTTCGCACATTTTTAAGAAAGAGAAAATTGTATCAGTTCATTTTTAGAGGAATGGAAGAAGTTAATTAACTTTTTATATTGGCATTGAATTTTTCTCCTTATGCTTGCTTAACAACTGTTGCTATTAACAACAATTACAAACTTGACTACATGCAAGTCCACAGTCATAAAAAACCTCTCTCTGCTTCCTCAAAACCAAACTTTCTCCATCTCCACTGAATCATGCAAGTGACCAAAGGCCAAAAAGAAAAAAAACATTAAAATTACCTTAACTGATGTTGCCAGCATGGGTGCAAGATGGCCCTGTGTATTATACTTGAAACCATCTGTATTTACATTCCTAAAAATCATGGAAGTTATCAGTATCTCAACACGAGATATTGGTTTCATAATAGTTAGCCAGTGGTTTTTGAATTAACTAGTCTCAGGTTAAATTCAAAAATTTATATTTATACTATCGAAAACCTTAGAATATGGTTGAACTTCATTTCTTTTCCATTTTTTACTTTCTCTTCAGAAAGTCCCAAAGAGCTCATGGATTGCATGTCTACACAAGAAAGTTCCGGTAGTACCTTCTAGTCAACAATTGTTGTGAGTTAGGCACTGATAGTAGCTGTTTTGTAGTTAAGCTACAATCATGCAACCAACACCTATTTGATCAATTTTGTGCCACCCAAACCCCCTCAACTGTGCAGTTTACCTCAATAAGCTGTTTTAAGTTTTCAGCCAAGCATGATCAAATTACTTTAAAAAAGATAAAAACACTATATCAACTAATTACCTATCCAGATGGATAGCCAGAGTGGGAATGCGCATGATTGGTTCGTTAGCCCTAACAAGCCGGTGCGAGTAGGAAACACTTCCTCCTTTACTTTCCTTTACAATTACCCTCCCAGCAACAGTCAAATCTCGGTCGAACCAAGTGTGCCACAATCCACCTCCATATGTCTGTACTCCAACCTGAAGATAACCTCCTTTGGTTACCTGAACAACACAGATGGCAATAAATCAAAATTATGTAAGATCGGTGCTGATATAAAAAGAAAAAAGAAAAATTCCCCTAGCTTTAGCTGTACTATGCCTTTTAAATAATCTCAAATACGCTTGACAGAATTTATTTAATTGTTTCTTATTAATGCGAGAGGAAAGCTGCAAAGCAATCCCTCTTATGCAATCTTACAACCCATCGAGTGGGTTGCTACTAATCAGCTAGATTCACTGGTATTAAGAGGCATACAGTAAAATAAAGTGATACCTTGGAGACAGGTTTGACTTTGAGACAAGGGCTATCTGTGTGAGCTCCAACAATAGAGAAGCCGTTTCCAGCCACATATCTGAACAAGAACAACATTTCAAAAAGATTCCACATCCTTTAAAATGTAGAGTCAGATAGGATAATGTTTTTTCCTTTTTGTAAACACCTCGGCTCGAAATACTATAAGATAAATTACTAAGTCACCTTTTATGCAAAATTATGAACTTCATTTCCTCTCTCTCATTTTTTCAAAATGTTACCTTATATATTATTAAAAAAAAAATAAAGCAATTCGACTTCAGAACCGATGAATTCATAATACTTGGCTCAATTTCGCATTTTTCAATAAAGAACTTACAAAAGTGTGCTTTTTAAGGAGTTCTAATGCAATCCATTTTAAGTTGTGGAAATAAATAGGTACCTCACATGAAATCCAACGGGCAATTGTTTCCCTCAGAAGTTGTGTACAAGAACTTATTTTAACTTTAATAATAGAAAATCATTAACACTCAGAAAAGATTACATACTTCTTTCCAATTGCAAAGGCAACAATGGTGGAATGATTCCTGGTGAAGAAGTACTTGCCACCGATTTCGATTTCCCACTGTTCTCTCTCAGATATTTGCACAAATCCAGCTTCCTTCAATCGCCTCTTAGCCTCATCTGCAATTCATTGATTCACGCATACACTATTTCAAGAGCAAAGCCAAGAATCCACTTCCAAACTGTACAATTCATTTGCTACACTCTAGATTTGCAATTTTTCGACCTATGTTATGAATAAACAACAGGAAAATCTCTTGTACGGACGCAAACAGTGTAAACCAAAACCTTGGAAACTCAGATTATGAAATGAAAAGAGAAACAAAGGAGGAAGGATAAACTTTACCAACGGCGTGAAAAGCAGTGGGAGAGGCATTGAGGAAATCGACGAGGTCGAGCGCGACAGGATCGATGGTCGCCATCGATGTGTCTAAACTCTAAATTTGTAAACTCTCTCTCGTTCTGGCTTGCGAGGAAAGGAAACTGACGGGAATTGCTCAGGGAGTCGAGGCACTCGTCTCTTTGCAAAACACTCTATAGATGAAAAGACCAAAATGCCCTCAATTGTTTGTACATCAAACTCGTGAAATTAAGGGTGTTTTAGTCTTTTTGGTATGTAATGGGAGTGTTTTGAGAACTGTGTCGTGCGTGCCCCGAGTAATTCCCGAAACTGACCAATGGCAATGGAGCTGTTGCTTGATATCAACGATAATTGATATGTCAAAGGGGGAAGCATGACCCGTTAACCCGACCCGGAAATCGACTAATTAGAATTTAAAAGGTCTCGAATTTAGAATATTAATTAGTTAAATACAAATTAAATTTTAATTCGATGGAAAAAAATTATAGAGAAATTTTTTTAATAAAATATAACTAAACGACAATACGTTTTTTTGAACAAAAATTTCATATTGTATTTAATTTCTAATTTAATATAGCTGATTTATCTTTCTTAGAAAGACTTTCTAGTTTCTATTTACAGAGGGTGTGTTTGGTTACGGGAGAGAATAAGGAATAAGGGTGTAATTCCTTATTCTTAGGTTTTCCAAATGGAGGGTGGATAAGGAATAGAGGCCTATTCCTTATTCCGGTGTCAAACCAAACACCATGGGAATAAGGAATATGGGCTAATTCCGGCCCTTATTCCTATACCAACAAAACCTTGGTATAGGAATTAAGAATAAGGATTGGCACTCCAATCGAGACCCGGCCCTCTATCCTTATTCCTATTCCTTATCCGGTTTGATCCAAACACACCCAGAGTCTCTCTGAATTCAGAATTCATTATGGTCAAAATCTTATTAGACTTGACGGTTGAAATTATGGAAAGCAGTATTTTTTATATACATCTTTTTATGACAAAATTTTTGAAGCTTTTTAGTTTTTTCTCTTCTGATTTGGACGCTCTTTTTCTTCCTCTCGTGTAATGATAATTCCAAGGGAAAAAATTGATTGGAGACTTGAAGAAGTGGAAGTCTAGATTAAGGTTTATTTGGTAATCTCTAACGAGTAGAATTGTCAATTATCTAATTAATCTTGGGCAATGCTAATATAGATATCAAGAGCATTTGGTGTTTGAAGAAGGGAAATAAGTCCATTAACTGCTTTAGATTCCGGTATGAAGATAGGTATGATTTTTTTAAAAAAAATTTGTTCTGAATTAATATGATATTTTGTTGGATAAGTTGTTGAGGTTTACCCAATTACCCTAAATCACCACTAGGGTTGGACATCGAGCTTCACTCGATACAATATTTTTTACATATTTTAAAATATATTTTTTAATGTAAATTTAAAAATTTGATATATGTTAATAATAATTTGAAGATATAACTAAAATATCTTATAAATTTGTTTTAAGAAATTATCAAATTAATTATTGCAAATAGATTAGAACAAAGTTTCGGATTATCTAATTAAATAATGTAAAATGAGAAACAGAATGCTAGTTATTATGTAGGCATAAATGACTGAAGATGAAGATGAAAAGGAAAAATATAAAAAGTATATGAGGCATTAGTGATATAATAAGATATTATAGTTCCCTTTAATACAGGGAAAAGTCAACGTTATATATGTACGCGGAAAATAAACGTTACTACTAACGTTTATTTTCATAAATATTATATTATTATGTGTAATTATAGAGTGATATAATGTAGTAATAAATTGTGTATGAATGTGAATTCGGAGTAACGGTAATAGGTTTATTAAAAAAAAATAGATTGATGACAGATTTGTTATTTGAAAGGCAGATGATAATTTACCTAAATTGTTTATGATAATCTTTGGCGATTGTTAAACCGACACGGATTTAGTAATTGCTATACGATGTGAAAAGGGTGAAACCAGAGGATGTCTGCACAATTTTGTGGGCACCGCAAGGGTTTGTTTTTTTTTGGGCACCAAAAAAAAATTTAAAGTTATAAATAAAAACAATATTGTGACATCATAACGTAATAAAAATCGAGATTTCTTCTTAGATGTTGTAATATGAAATATTGAAACTAAAATAAGTTGTACTCTCACTGTCTCACACAACTGGGTAATTCTTTTTAGTCTACAGTCTACATGATAGTCATACTTTGTCCTGAACCATAGAATATAGCCATTTGGGAACAGAAAAAAATACTGGACCAAAATTTTGCCTTTTTTGTGGAAACATCCATAAATTATGCCAATCTACATTTTCCATGACTATTTATTATACATATTAAAATCATAAGAATTCAATAGAAGACCGTTACTGACTCGCAAAGGAAAACCGGCTTCCTTAGCTCCCCCATCTTCCCAAAATAAAAAAAAAGAAAAAAAATAAACAGAGAGAATTTTCTCAATTTAATTACCAGATCACCCTCCTATTTTCTCCTATTTTGATTTATAATTTTTTCCTTTATGTGTCTTTATCCCTCAAACCTCCCGTATGGAAATTGGGTAGTCCGAGATCATTGTAACTGCACATGCTCATAAATGAATCTGACCAGCTATCGACGAACTTCCCAGGTGCCACAGCTATACTTTGGTTCAACTCTGTGACCAATACAGCTATAATTGAACGCCAATTGAGTCACTTGATGTGCCGGTCGTTGAAATTTCAGATTCATGTTTTCAAACTCATGAATTGCTGAATCCATTGTCAGTACTCTGGCAATACTGGCAATAAATAAAAAAGGTAAATTAGCAACATGTCATATATTTGGCTCAGCATGACTTTCGATACTGGCAGTTCAAAACTGTACCAGAACAAAGCAGTTCTCTCATGGTACAAATCAACTCACCGACTGACACAAAATTGTCCATAAGTATACACAATTTTTATCGCAAATTACAAATCATTGCAGCTTATTTGAAAAAAAAAATGACCTAAGAAATTACGGTAGTTTATTGCTGGTATTTACTATTATCTGGTTGGTACATTTCTAGATTACTGGATATGTGGCAGTACCATGACCTTCAATCAATATTACCCAATCCTCATCTGTCATTTTAATCAAATAGTGATATCATTATCAAATATTAACACCACACTGTAATCACTAATAATAGCAGCAAAAGGATATAATTACTAAAATTGAATGTCGCAAAATAGGTTGATTATAAGCAAAATTAGGCCAATCAAATGCAAGTCTTATATGTACCACTAACAGTCTAGTCGATTTTCCATCACAACAGTCTGACAATGGTCGGCTCTTAGCATTTGACCGGTCTATTGCCTTTAGGATTTTCGAACTCATTTGCGTCCATTAAAATCTCTCATCACAGGAAAAAGAGAAAAGTAAAAATTATATAAGAAAGAAAATTCAAATTTTTTTATCAGAGACATTTTTAATCAAACACTTAGTTGGGCCTTTTTATAATTGAAACTATTAATACATTCCAAACTCTTTGTTGGCATATTTGAGAGGATAGTTAAAAATATAAATACTTTTATCATTGAAAGATGGATGTTCTAATCTATTTAGCTGAAAGGAAGGTAATAACACAGTATACTTTAACACATATGGACTGTGTTTATAGTTAGCTTTGAAGTGAATTAATCATTAAGAAGGATCTACGGCCAAGACAAAGAGAGGTGTGGTGCTTATTATTTAAAAATATACAAAAAGTTGGAAATGTGATCTTTCAAAAAGTTTTAGAAAGTAATTAGATCATCCTTGTAGCACTTAAATGCAATGATGTTCCCATGACTGTAATTAATATACCTGGCATTAGATGACACTAAATTAAAAGATAATATATATGGGCCGTTGAATAAACAGACCTGGAAGTTGTTAATGATTTCCTTGAGCTCGACATACTTGCCAGGAGCTCCCATGACGAGGTTGGCTGAGGGAACCGTTGCATTTTTCTTGCATATGCCACTGTCTTTTTTTTTTTGGAGAAGCTAGATATAGGCTATCTAGTTTGCATATGCCACTGTCAATTGAAGAAAAAATCAGTAAACTTTGTTCTTCAATAGGAAAATAAAATTAAAATTTTCAAAATACCATCTCTCTCCCACACATGGTGGTATATGTTATTCAATAGCAAAATAAAAATAATAAGTGAAAAAAGCAAAAATCAACAGACTTCTTTATCTTAAAAGAACAAAAATCATGGCCTAAACATTACCAATTTTTGGATCTAACAGCTTCCCACATTTCCAAGACTCGAGCATGGAAAATTATTTAATCGTGAAATTGGCAATATCATAAACATGATAACCTGGGGAAAATAATAATTTGTTCAAAATGTAATGAATTAAACTGAAAATAATAATTGTACAACAACCTATGACTATGATGACAATTGATAAGAAAAACATAGAAAGGAATGACATTTGCAGTCACATACATATATATAGATATATGTATTAAACAAATAAATGAATTATGCAAGCTTACTGACTGTTTGGATACAAAATTTATTATTTATATCGCAATTAAAGGGCCATAACTCAATGAATGTCGGATAAAAACAACTATGAAGCAAAATTAAATTGAAAACAAAACGCCAGCAATATTAAATTGACATGAAACCACAATTCCATTAATTCCATTAATTAAATATAATAAATCTGAATCCCCACAAAGTATATTGCAATAGAAGGATACAGATGGAATAAATAAGAATATAGCAATATGAAGGACAAACACTCTAATAGATTAATAAGATCTATAAATGATTAAGGGTGGAAAAAAAAAGATATGTAATCTACTTTAAAATAAGGAAAAATAAGTTCAAAGGAAACCCGCAAAAAATTGTCAAGAAAAAATACTGCATATTAATGATTGCTAAGATAATAATTATTAAGAGGAAATAAGGTCAAGATTAAAAGGAAAGCAAGCAGATCTTTTAAAATATATCACATAAATTAAAGCAATATAGGAGGGAATAAGGTCAATCTCAAATTGTATCGATTCTTTAACAGTCTATGGCAGCACATGGTAATTTGTTAATTACACAAATCAAACAAAAAGATTGCTGAAGGAGTAGAGGAACATGATAACAAAGTGTAAAGAGTAAAACCTAGAAGAAAAATATGACATCGGTGAGGATAAACGGAAAAAAAAAAAGAAGAATCTGAAGTTGCATATACAAAATGAAACCTCAATAAATAGCTAGAAACAATGAAATGTCCAAAGAAAAAGCTCGCAAACGTAGAAGCAGTAAATATTGCAATATAATTGATTAATAGATCACCGAGAGCCTAGTAGGGAACGAAAAGGAAAATGAGAGAGCGACGTTGGTGACAAATCAATCCCAAGGCGAGAAGAAACGCAGGAGAGTTATATCGGCCAAACGAAGGCGGATGGAGGAGAGAGGCAATGGAGAAAGCATGGAGGCGGAAGAAGGAAAAGAAAATGAAAGGAAATAAACAGTTTCTAAAAGAGGCGCTGGATCAGAATCAGGCACGTAGATTGAAGCACAAAGGAAAATTCGATGGTGCAGATCGCGTATCGCGCGGACGAGATCTAATTAATCACAAACATTGAATGGATAGGATGCCTTGTCACTACGGTAGCTTTAAAAATCGCGCAAAAAAGTCACGCGGATTATATTAGTCTTATGATGATTTTTTTTTTCCATAAAGAATCTGTGTAAGTCATGATAAAGAACAAAGCCATCCAAAAGGGTTGTACATCAGAAATCAAGTTTACTTAATTATTCTACTCGTGTCTTATATTAGGCAAGTTTATTTTTCTTCAGATTATAATCTTTTTTAGTAGTTTATTTGAAAGGCGTACATGTAAGAACAAAAAATTCATTAATTTATCAGATAAGAGTTTGAATACGAACTATTACTTATAAGAACTAGAGGGAAATATCGAGCTTCGCTCGATGTAGATATCTATAATAAAAATATTTTTTATTATGTTTCTATAGTTTAATTATGTTCATTTTTTGATATATGGTTAAGACATATTTATCTTTAGAAATATAGTTTAGTTATTATAGGTAATTTGATTTGATTAAATTTAAAGAGTTTGATCAATTTAAAAAAAAATTATATGTGTGTAAATATAGTTATAGTTATCTGAAATAATATGATTAATATGATTTATATTATGTTGATATTATTCATGAAATGTAATATTTTTATAAATGACTTAATAAAAAAATATATATATTGTAAAAGATCTAATGGTTTTTTCTATTTTCAATTGAATGAATTTATTTATATTTTGTAAACTAAAATTAAGAATGGTGATGAAGATAAAGTAAGGTAGAGAGGGACTCTAAACAACACAAAAGAGATAGAGACATGAAGAAAATGAAAATAGGAAGGGGTCACAAAAATCAGAAACAAAACAATGTGTTGTCAAGTTATCATCCAATGTTGAATCGAGTCAGTTTTATGAGCAATAACACCCGACACACAATTAGTTACAAAGTACCACATTACAGAAATCAGGAAAAATATTATTGCACAACTATTCACAATACTTGAAGTGTCGGATGATATTTAACTAAAGGATCCCGACACCCACACATCTTTATTTATAATATTGATTACAAAATTATAAATGATAATTCGTTTAATTAAATCATGTTTATTATCACGAGAAAATTTGTAAAAGCACAACTTCATATAGTGTGTTTAGTTAAATATGGTATTAGTTATTTTCTAGTCAGTCATAACAAGAGTAGCTTCGAAATATTTCGATAGCACTACTTGGCAGCCGTGTCAAGTTTTTCTTAAAAAAAAAAGAAATATTTCGATAGCAATTGAATTATCTTACACGATTTAGTAGTACATCCGTAGTTTTCATCACTTTTTATTCCCGCAACGTTTTCATTAAAACAATCTAGATGAAATGTCCATGTGAGTATAGGTACTAGGCTTGGAAATGCCAAAGTGCATTCAAATTCAAGTACGCTCAGCGCCGTGAACCGCATCTCAGAAGGCAGAAGGCCAGAAGCACACATATTTCCCGATAAAATAAATATGAATAAATAAGTACATAGGAATCGTTCTTCTTATTAATGGGCTTGTTTGGATGCACATGGGAATAGGAAAATAGAGCCTCTTCCCGGAATTGGCTATTCCTAACACATCCAAACGGTTTTGGAATAGCCAATTCCATTCCTAACATAATTTTCAATAACACTCTTTCCAACAACACTTTTCTCTCTACTTTTTCACACTTCCCAACGCTATTCCTAAACTCACCATCCAAACAAGATTTCCTCTTCCCGAAATAGCACTCTTCCTACTATTCCCAACCCATCCAAACGAGCCCATTGTTTTTTTGGTACATTGAACCGTTGTTTTCTTTTTTTTCATCAACTCCGAGTGGGCCCAAGCCGGAAAGTAAATAATAACCGCCCGCGGCACGAGGAGATCACTTTAAATATTTATGAACCGAAAGGCGTATATTTCTTTAAGAAAATTTATAATACACACTTACTGCCGATATTATATGTTAATACTTTTTTTATATTTTTACACACTTATTTAATAGTATTTAATTAGTGTTGAACTGAAAAAAAGGTTTATTACAGGTGTAAAATTAGACAATTAATCCCTCCCCTTAATACTTAGGCCAATAAATTATTATACAATAATTATTTTATAACATACCATTATTAAATTTCTTTAGCTCTAATTTCTTTTGTTATATAAATAACATGAGAAAAAAATGTATTAATCTACATAATATTTTATTTATTTCCATATTGATATTAATATTTTCGATTGAAATTTATTTCTAATTTTCTATAAATCAATGAGTAATGCTAGAGTCAAACACGATCCTAGTCTCATCTATTAAAATTTTAAATAACTAATCTGAACCACTCAATATGATCTTCATATTTTTTAATTTTTCAATATTTTTTACTATTTTTTTCAAATTTTTAAAATTGGAGTGTCCAGAATTGATTAGATTGAAGATTTTATAAAATTCAAAATAAATAATAAAAAAATAAAATATAAAATTTGATCTCTAAGGAGACTTCATTATGGAGAATAAATTAAGAGATTTAGATTTTCCGTTGCAATATCAAAAATTGAGATTCGATCGTATTTGAAGGTTAAGTGTCAAACATATTTTACTCTAGCATTATTCTAAAAATCAATTACATTATTCTTTCAAAAAGGAATCTAACATCGACATATAAAATATTCTGGAGAGAATGAAATGCTCGCTGCGCTTGTTCCTGTACTCATATCATGGTTGACTAAGTTGTGGGACCCAGGTGCAGTGTTACACGAGCGCGACATAAATTCGTTATAGGAGTATCTAATAATAAATTTTTTTGCAAGATGCGTGCGTACTTTGTGGGTCCCAGTTTCGACTTACCGAATCTATCCACATCGTCTTATCGTCATATTGCGACAAAGAAAAGAATAGAAAACTAAATTAACCCAAAAAAAACAATGAAGAATAGAAAACTCAAAAAAGATTCCGACCAACGAGCCAATGACTTCCTTTCTATTTTCTAAGGTACTTTTTTTCTACCTTCACCACCATCTCAGGAACTCAACACCGCCGCTCCCACAGAAGCGATTCAAGAGCTACTGTACGACTTTTAAAGCAACAGTATACGGTACTTATTTCTCAATATGTCCCTTCATTTTCTATATTTCTTCATATATCCCCTTGCACGTTGAACAAACATGTTTTTGTTTTAGACTATGCTTGCTTTTTGGTAAGTTGTTCTGCCTGAAAAGCAAGTACTAATGGTGAATTCTGATAGTGATCTCGTGCTAATGGATTTTTTTAATATTCATGTTGCTTTGTTGGAGTTGACTTTGGGTACTCCATAGCCTATCATAGCGAAAATGGGAATATATATAGTTGTATCTCATTGACTTTAGGAATTAACCTTTTACTCTGATTTTGTTGGAATTTTTATTGGGGATTAGCTGAATTCTGAAGAGAGTAGAAAATGAGACTGGTGCCGAGAGAGGTAGAGAAATTGGGACTGCATAATGCTGGGTTTCTTGCACAGAAGCGGCTTGCTCGAGGGCTTCGCCTTAATTACACTGAGGCTGTTGCTCTTATAGCTACTCAGGTACTGCCAATAGTTCGCAAAAACAATAAACGTTTGCTTAAAACATTATTAGTTTTGGCAGTTTATTTGAGTTTGATCTTCGACTGAGCACCTTCTATGAGGGTAAAATGGAAACATTCAGTACTAGAAATTAGTCCTGTCAGTTGTAATTTATTACAAGGTACAAGCTTAGGTTGGTCTGCTTCTCTGAAATATTATTTTGGCAGATTTTGGAATTTGTTCGTGATGGTGATAAAAGTGTGACAGATTTGATGGACCTAGGAAAGCAACTATTGGGCAGGTAATTTAAATTCTCAACTTGCTTGTCTGATGCTGTTTACGAACTTGAAAGAAAGGAAAATTGTTAAATTTGAATTTGTGAATTGGATGCAAATAATATTTTGGTGCAAAATCAAGAATTTCATTATGCTAATTAGGCTGCATTTATGTCAGATGGGGCAGTATCGCACTAATGTGTATCAGTACTGGTTTAGCTATTGCCTTGATATACTATTTGTCTTTTTATTGTCTTTGTTTGTGATTAATCACAAATCAAAGCTAGAACAAACTGAACTGTCATTGAGGAATACATAGTTGGACATAGGATGGGTTTCACTTGGGCCAAATCGGGTTTATCAGGGCTTCTTGCACATATGAAGCTTTATTAAGGTTTAGTTTCTATATTGATGGTCATCTTTAATTTGTATAATTTGGTTGGATTGTAAAGTTGGTGGTTTATTGGTACTGTCCAGTAGCTATTTGCTAACTTTTAGTGAATCAATTGTTATTCTTGGTTTAAATTGTCATTAATTATAAAGTCAACACTTGAGCACAGTGTCTAGTTTCTTGCAGAAGGTGCTTGATTTTAGTTGGCAATTTTATTTTGCTCTCTCTCTGAGATAATTATAAGGAATGATAATTCTGAGTTCTTGAGAATTTCTGATTTACCAGGAGGCAAGTTCTTCCAGCTGTGCCAAATCTCCTATATACTGTTCAGGTTATTTCTAAACATAACATTGGATTCAATCATACTTAATGTTTTTAGAAAAAATTATATCTTGATCTATTTGGGAAAACTTCATTGAAATTTTAACTCTATTGTGGGATCCAAGGTATAATAGCTTATTCATTTCAGCACCACAGCAATCTTTACCTCAGAGTTGTTGATGTCCTGGTCAAGCACTTTCTTTAGCTAAAGATTCGATATTAATATTGTTGTTTAACTCAGTATGTAGCTAAGAATCGAACAAATATAAATTAGAAAAATGATGTGGCAAATAGTTTTCTTTTGTCCTTATTTGACTAGCCACAATGGACCTTCATATTTTGGGTAGGCACCACCTCTTTTGCTGGCTTCCCTTGCTGATTTACTGGTTGCTAGTTTGATTAAGATAACATACCAAGTATAATCCTCATTATGATTAGTTGAACCTTTTTCCCCTTCAAATTGTCATCAGGTTGAAGGGACATTTGTAGATGGAACAAAGCTAATAACCATTCATGATCCAATTGCAAGTGAAAATGGGAATTTGGAGTTGGCATTGCATGGTTCTTTTCTCCCAGGTCTGTATACCCTCTCTCTCATCTGGCATGTTTTTTGCAACTCTTTATTGTTACAAGTAATAAATTAAACTGTGTCTGTGGTGCTGTACTGTCCCAGAGAAAGGAATATTGTTACCAAGTAGTAAATGAAACTTTGACTACTTGAGAAAAACTTAATAGAAATCAAAGAGGAAACATGAGAAAAAAAGCAGATTGATTGACATTGTTTGAATAGTTACAGTATGCAGCATAGAAAATTCGTTGGCTGATGTTTTGTCTGACCATAGTTGATAAAAAATTTATTGCAGTTCCTTCACTTGAGAAGTTCACTGGGATTGAAGCTGACCTATTTCCTGGTGAATTAATTCTAAAATCGGGAAATATTGTTCTTAATTTGGGAAGACGCGCAGTTAAATTGAAAGTTATTAACAAAGCTGGTAGGCCTGTTCAGGTAATTTATCCACCACCATCATTACTTAAAATATTAAGGACACTAAGAGTTTGACCTCTATTTTTGCCAATGTAAAATCCAAATAATTTCAATGACGACTTTACATCCAACAATACAACATTAGAATGCTATCTGATGTTGATTATTTTTGTGTGGTAATTAGTACCACGTCTCTTAATATTGGCCTAACTTCTCTCCTTTTTGTCCCTCAATTTTTTCTCCTTCACTTTGCTTAATCTCTTCGTGGTTGAGCATTAAGATTAACCCAAAGGCCAATTGGGAAAATTGAGGTATAAAATCTTTAGGTGGTGTAGGCACAAAATTGGGTTGAAATGATACATAAGTCCGATTGTAAATTGGGATGCACAGATCCAAACTGAAGTTCTTCTTATTTTCTTGCTGTTTCTTTGCTTTGGCAATTATTAAATAAGTTTTGCTTCCCGTCTTGCAGATTGGGAGTCACTATCACTTTATAGAGGTAAATCCCTACTTGGTTTTTGATAGGAGAAGGTCGTATGGAATGAGACTGAATATCCCAGCTGGAACAGCCACACGTTTTGAGGTGCTTTCCAGTACTGTTTTATTCATCTTGTAGTTAATTTGACACATCTTTCACTTTGGTTTATCATGATTGCTGATAATTTTCTCTGCTAGTCTGCTTTACTTGACTGGATTCTGCAGATCAATCCTTAAGGCCAATTTTCTTTGGCCCTGATCAAAATCCTTTTTTTTTTTAACGTGGAATTTCAATTCATTTCATTTCATTGGAAAATTTATGATCAAAATGAGCGGATTTTTGATGTCATTTGGTTGGAATTCCCATGTAATTAGATCTAATGAAATCCTACAAAACCAATTCAAATGAAATGAAATCTCGTGTAAAAATCATTTTGATCAGGGCAATTTAAACTGTTTACATAAATACTCGATGCAATATATACTTTTTATTCAAAGTACCAATAGCTGATTTATCTTCCTGTAAGTAAATCCATAAATACTTAGGCCCTGATTAAAATGATATTTTTCGGTGGGAATTCCATGGAATTATTGAAATTCTTTGATCAAAATAATTGAATTCGATTTCATTTGATCAGAATTTCTATGCTATTAGACCCAACGAAATCTTGAGAAATCAATTCTAATCAAACGAAATCAAATGAAACCCTATGTGTAAATCATTTTGATCAAAGCCTTAGTATTTCTGGAGCTGTACATTTGCTAAGTCCACAGGTAATAACACTTCTGTTCATTTTACAAAATTGTAGCCAGGTGATGCTAAATATGTTACTCTTGTAAGCATTGGGGGTTTAAAAGTCATAAGAGGTGGAAATGGTGTCGTAGATGGTCCAGTTGATGAATCTAAGCTTGAAGAGGCCATGAAGAATGTTATTTCCAATGGGTTTGGTCATGAAGAGGAACTAACTCTCAGGTTAGGACTTCACCTGGCTTATTGTAAATACCAACCTTTTTTTTTATTTTAGTAGTTCCTTGATTTTTGCAATTTTTTTGGTAAATACTTAATAGTATATAGCTATCCAAAGCCATAGAAAACTCATAAAATTTGGAAACATATCCACTTGAAAAATATTGGTTCCTTTTCCATTCTTATTTTGGAGAAATATTTCGTGGTGTCTGGTCATGAAACTGTGTAACAGTGCATTTCTTTTTATTGTAGTGAAGGGGTCATTGGTAATGGTACAGACTTTGACTGCACTGTTTCTCGTGAGAAATATGCAAACATGTACGGACCAACTACTGGTGACAAAATACGATTAGGGGACACCGACTTGTATGCAGAGATCGAAAACGATCTGGCCTTATACGGCGATGAGTGTGTATTTGGAGGTGGTAAGGTGTTACGTGATGGGATGGGTCAGGGTACAGGATACACTGCCTCAGCATGCTTGGATACAGTTATCACTAATGCAGTTATAATAGACTATACGGGTATATACAAGGCTGATATTGGAATTAAAGGAGGAATCATTGTGGCTATTGGGAAGGCTGGAAACCCTGATGTAATGGATGGTGTGCATGAAGACATGATTGTTGGGGTAAAACCTTTTCTAATTATATGTTTCCAATTAGCTGTTTTGATATTAGTTGCAGTCATGCATATTTATGATAGTAGACAAATCTATCATGAGAAAATTGGAATTGTAGTTCCATGATTTTTTTTTGTGCTTTTAGATGCAGTAAATTAAAAACTAGAACAATGAATAATATTTGTCGCAATGAACTAAAATGGCACACTGGTTTCTGAGCTAATAAATTTGCTGCAACTTTAGCTGATTTGAAGCAGAGAAAAACTGCTGCTATATTTGAGAAGTTGGGATTATTTTAATAATTAAGCATCTTCAGATATCTCAGGCTGAGAAGAGCTTATATTGTTCCAAATATGATTATAGGTCAGTACTGAAGTAATTGCCGGGGAAGGAATGATTGTCACTGCTGGGGGCATTGATTGTCATGTTCATTTTATATGTCCCCAACTTGCACAAGAAGCCATATCAAGTGGTAGGTTGTTTGTAAGTTTTACTGCACTTGGGACAAACTGAGTTTCTGGTAGAAACTCACACTTAAAATGTTTCCGATTTCCCTCTATGGCACAATCACAGGTATAACAACATTGGTGGGGGGTGGGACTGGACCAGCAGAAGGAACACGTGCAACAACTTGTACCCCTGCACCTTTACAAATGGAGATGATGCTACAATCAACTGATAATTTACCTCTTAACTTTGGATTTACCGGCAAGGTGCATATTTATCTATTTCATATTTTTCTGATAATTGCTGTTGGAAAAATGGATAGAGACTTTCTTTGCTTATTCCCTCTTTTCTAAATTTTTGCTGAATTAAAAATAAAAAATATTGCAGGGAAACAGTGCAAAACCAGAAGGATTAGTTGAGATTATCGAGGCAGGAGCAATGGGTCTGAAGCTTCATGAAGATTGGGGAACCACACCTGCAGCAATAGATAATTGTTTATCTGTTGCAGATACTTATGACATTCAGGCGAGCTATTGTGCTTCATCTTTGTTCTCAAAATTAGTATGTCTTCTATTTTTCTTCCATGTTGACTTTGTTTAGACAGGTAAACATCCACACCGATACATTGAATGAATCCGGATGTGTCGAGCATACAATTGCAGCTTTTAAGGATAGGACCATACATACATACCACAGGTAACTTTTTTGTCAGATTCTCTAAAGATTCGTGGGGGTGGAGAACTTGAGCAATATCAAAAAGTTTCACATTTAAGCACCAATTTACTTGTAGTTGATGCATTATCCTACAGTACAATAGTAAATTTAGTTCTATCCTCATTTACAACCAAAAACAACAACAGCAACACAAAGCCTCCAGTCCCAAACAAGTTGGGGTAGGCTAGAAATGAAAGGAGAGGAGGAATATCAGAATATCAGATCAATAAAAACTTAGGACATTTGTTTATCCTGATAATTCAATTTGTTTCTTCTTCTGCGTGCAGTGAAGGTGCAGGTGGTGGTCATGCCCCAGATATTATAAAAGTATGTGGTGTGAAAAATGTGCTTCCCTCCTCAACAAATCCTACCCGGCCTTTTACTTATAATACAGTGGATGAGCACCTTGACATGCTGGTATGATCTTGGTCATTTTTGTATTTCTTTTTGATTGCCTGGACAGTTTAGACTCCAAAATCCAAATGGCATAATTTAGCAGCTTATACAATATGCAAAATTACAAAGCAGCTGACCTGCAAAGTCTGAATCAGAAAGAAAAATTAGAAAAAAAGATTACAAGTACGTCAAGACACAAAGCTCAAAAAAAAAAAAAGCTCTCAACCAAATACTATACTTGATGAAAATTGCTTTGACATCGCAAACTAACCCGCTGAGAGGAAAAAAATATCTTTTTAACTGCAGCTGGTATGTCATCACCTGGACAAGAACATTCCGGAAGATGTTGCATTTGCCGAGTCCAGAATCCGAGCTGAAACAATTGCTGCAGAGGATATATTGCATGACATGGGTGCAATCAGTATTATATCTTCTGATTCTCAAGCTATGGGCCGTATTGGAGAGGTTAAACAAATAAAGCCCTGTTTTTGTAATATTTTACCTATATTTTGTGGGAACTTTTAGATGGTTAGCCCAGTACAATTTTTTTTTAACTCATTATAAAAATGTTTTTTTTTTCCCATTAAAAACTATACAATATTTTTCAGGTAATTACGAGGACATGGCAAACTGCACATAAGATGAAGGTGCAAAGAGGCCAATTAACTGAGCCTGCTGGCTCTGATAATGACAATTTTCGCATAATGAGATATGTTGCAAAGTACACCATAAATCCAGCAATCGCCAATGGCATTTCTCACCTTGTGGGTTCTGTCGAGGTATGAAATTAATTAACTATTGCTGGTGTACAATTGAAAAGATACTTTCCTCCGGATTTGTATGTTTCAACTAGGTGAGCTGTATTTGTCAGTTTATATAATGGTACATCAGTACAGTTGTTACAACTATGGTTGCTGTTCAATAAGATTATATTTATCTGTTCTGAAAGTATTGACGACAAATCTATTGTTTGTTTGGATTCTGGGGCAGGTTGGAAAATTAGCTGACCTTGTGATCTGGAAGCCCTCATTTTTTGGTGCAAAACCGGAGATGGTAATTAAAGGAGGTGTGATTGCATGGGCTAACATGGGAGATCCAAATGCTAGCATTCCAACACCGGAGCCTGTAAGTATATCACTCATTCTTTCTTACAACAAAGACAAGGAATTGAGATTTGTCAATACTCAATAATGAAGTTGGAACTTTATACTTGTGTTTTACTGCAAATTGGGCATAACTTGATTGTTCGGTTCTCAATATTGCCCCGATATTTGCAGTGACCTCAACTTGAAAACAACAAAAACGTTAAAAAAAACATGGAAAATTTGCTTCCAGTAAGGAGAAAAAATCGGTAGATTTAACTGGTAGCTCTGTGAATTTTCTTTACTGGTAGGAATCATGAGCTAGCAAAGCAGGTTTGTATGTTATATTTGTGAGGGGATTATTAAATACTTAATTATGTTCCAGGTATTGATGAGGCCTATGTTTGGTGCATTTGGTAAGGCTGGAAGTGCTAATTCTATTGCTTTTGTGAGCAAGGTAAGCATGGTTTCATTTTAATCTGCCATATCTGTATCTGGTTATAAAGCAACCTCAGAAGGCATACTAAAGCTAGATATCAGATCACAAACAAAGCTGAACCAAAAGGTTCATCACCATTTTAGCAGTTGGCTTTTGTACTGTTATAGGGCAGTTGGAAGTTGGAATTGGCAAAAGCATTAAATCTTGCAACCTCCAAAAAACATAAGGATCAATCCATTAAATACTTGTTCAAACTATTAGCAAACATAAATTAATTTAGTATTGAATGACTTCTGTTTAGTTACTAAAACGTGATTTGAAGGCATGATTTATAATCTTTTGAGTTGTACCAACTGACAGGCTGCAAAAGATTTGGGGATTGCAAAGAAATACGGGCTAGACAAGAGGGTTGAAGCAGTCTGCAATATACGTGGACTGACAAAACTCAACATGAAACTAAATGATGCATTGCCGAAAATAGAGGTTGACCCAGAGTCATACACGGTAACAGCTGATGGGGAGGTTCTCAAGTGCGAGCCAGTATTATCTGTGCCACTTTCGCGAAATTATTTCCTTTTCTAAGTAAACATGTCAGCACAAATGTTTCTAAATGAGTGTTTTGCATTTTCGTGTAAAGTTTTTGTGTTCAATTTCCTTATAAATTGCTTCTTTCAAACAGCCCAGAGCAAGGAAGTAAGAAAGGGTGTCAATGCCCTAAATAATGAGAAATATACGCTCTGGAACCACGAAAACCAAGACTTCTGGTAGTATTGTCCAATCCAAAGTGTCTTAAATCTTTATTCGGCTTTGTTGATCTCGTTTTTTTTTTTTCAAAAGTTTTGGTATCAGATTATTTTTCTATATGCTCATTATAAATTGGAAAACAGCTGAGGAAATACTTTGATTTGATTTTCAAGAAAGTAAACGTAATTACATATCCTCTTCACAGGATTAGACTAGGGAAGGAGTCAGACTTTGCCATCCGTATTTTTATTTTATTTATTTATTTATTTATTTATTTTTGTAAAGGCACCTATTGACAGCCTTTTATTATAAGGGAAATTCACTATGATCTTCTGGCAAGAGAAATTGCAACATAGGTTAGGTGATGTATTGCTAGAATAAAAAAAAATGACACAGTTAGGCTAGCATTGTTAGGTGAAGTTACTAGAATCAACGAACTTTTGGGCATGCTGGATAAAATTGTTCTCATTCTCTAATTTTAACTTTTTTTTTTTATTTTCAATACGTTAAGGAAAAACAAGACAGGATCCATTGAGGATGGTAGGGTCAATACTCAATAGTACGAGTGAAGTCTCTACCGGCTTAATAATAAGAAAATAATAAGAGAGTTTTTGGAAAATTGGTACCGGAATATACCAAAAAGAAAAGATCAAGATACAGCCAGCAAAGCATAATAACCACAAAAGAAAAGAGTTGCTTTACTACCGGGAAGTACTCAATGGAGCTGAGTTCAGTTGCATACAAGACTTGGAGGTTTGATATAGAAGCGCTACCAGCTGATCTTATAAGAAGGTATAGGTTCTGGCTTTTTTTTTTTGTCAGAGACTCAGAAGCTAATTGTCAATAGCTTCCCATTTTCTTGTCATATAAGTTTGCTGTAATTAGTTTTACTGTACAGTATGATTCCCCGTTCCATTTTCTTTTTTCTTATTTGTACGAAAACTTTTCGTTCAATGAAATTGTAGGCATGGCTTAAGCCCCTGCCTTAAAAAAAAAAATAAATAATAAAAATAAAATCCAAACAGTTCTATTCAAGTGACGACAAGTTAAAAAAAAAAAAAAACTTTGTGGTGAAATTCCAACTTATTATACTTTTCATGCCATATGTTGCGAATAAATAAACAGTTCATTTGCAATATAAAGGATACACCCTTAAATATTAGGAAAAGTTGAACTTTAGTTCAAAAGAATCCATCATATTCATACATACTAAGTACAAGGCATGTTAACGAACTCGTGAAAACAAAGTACTATGACAGCTCTTATATCATGCACATTTGCACCTCTTTGTTCAACTCACAGACCATGGCTCACAATCTAGAGATTGAGCTACACAACATATGATATGCAAGTTCGCGTCTCAAAATCTTCCCAGAGGGTGATTTTGGTATTCTGTTGACAAATAGTACCCTGCGAATTTTTTTATATGGAGCAACCTGCATATATCAAGAAACATATGTCATCATGAAGCAAGATAAGCTTTATCTCACAACGTGTTGCATATCTAATGTAAAAAAATAGTTGAATAACTCATATGCACCAATGACCATTTGTGGGAGTATAAAGACTTAGTAGTATCAACAATTAGCTAGCATTGTATCCATAGCATTCGGAACATTCTCTAAGATTCATCTGTCCTCACCTTTTCTATCAGTACCCACCCAAATGACTCCCTCCCCAACCCACAAAATATAGCCTACTTTTGGTTTCTATAACAGTAAATATCCTGATCCTGATCAGAATAATTTTCTTTATCATTGACCAAATAAACTTATTTTTGTGAAGATAAATTGAGGGTCAAGTCTCCCAACTTATTTTTAAATTAAATGTCTATAAAGACCCCTAGCCGGGTTTCGAACTTGCGACATTTCACTTAAAGTGCATTGCTCTTTGCCACTAGACCAAGAGTTGGTTATTGACCAAATAAACTTATATAATTATGATTTATGAACGTAAACAATGGCAACATACCTGTTTTGCAACATAGTCTATTACTTCAGTTTCACATAGAGTGCTTCCTTCCCGCCTCACCACTAGTGCTGCAGGAATTTGTCCAACTTCTTCATGAGGAATTCTGCATAATACAATGTTCACATTTGTCAATAATAAAAAATGCCAAGTTCACAACTGTCCATCTTTATAAATGGGAAACACATTGATGTAAATCTGTAGGTTTATAACCTAGTTCTCCAATAACATTTTTCGAGCTAGATAAACCAGTTTAGTCTCATTATTTTTTCATGCTTAGACCACTGAGCAAATACTAAAGCTATGAAAAAAAGTGGAAATATTCTCATTGCCAATAGCATTGATATAAGAGACTGCATTTAGTTCTTGAATTATCAGTCTATTATGATATCATTACCATCCATTATTGATATTCATCCTGGCCAGAGAGATATAGTAACATTACATACACCGATACACCCACCCACACCCACACAACTTTGTAACCTCACCCTAATCTCTTGCTTATTATATAAGATTGTGTACTATTAATTAAGACCTGCAATATTAGTTTCTATTTTGTAGGTTAATTTCATTGAAAGTTAATCTTTTATTTGTTGCAAAATTCAAGTAATTCGGTTCATCTCGATTGTGACTTTGCTTTCATCTGGCAGAGCTGGACACATCTACCCCACAACAACCAATCCTCTTGGAGGCAGATTTACCTCTAATAAAATTCTAATTTACTATAAAGTTTGAGTTTTGTTTAAGTTATCATACCAAGCTTGAGCGCTTTGTTCTTTTATTGATGTCTAGGTTTATGTTGTCAAATTATAGGGTTATCTATGGTCAGCCTCTTTTCATACAATGAAAGATCAAATTTAATATAAAAACATTATGGTCAAGTGGCATGGCAAATTTTAAAGATTCTGGTCATTTGATCGAGTTTTAACGATTACAACAAGTTTCATCATCGAATCACTTGTGTTGTATTTTTTTTGTGTGTATCCTAACATTTTTGTTGCGATTAACTAATGTTTGTAGCCATACATGTAACATTTATATATGTTCCAATGAAAAAAAAAATGCTTGTATAAAAATTTTCCACACATTGGTTGACCGTTTATGCTAGTGTAAAATAACGAATAGAATCTGATAAAAGAAGTAAAGGTAATGAATAATATTGATCAAGGCATCTTAAAACATACGGCATCACTGCTGCATCCACGACTTCAGGATGAGAATGGAGCACGTGCTCCAGCTCTGTAGGAGGGACCTGCAGCCAAATTAAATCCAAATAATTATAGTACCAAATGAGATGCTTTATGATAACAAAATTATATTTTTTTTATAATCTTTTCTTGATGAGGATGACCAAATTGTTCAACGTTAGTAAATAAATTTCCATTCTTAGACTTGACGTACTGTACATTCTTTTGTAAAATTTTAATGCTTATGTTGCAAGTATACACCTGATATGCTTTGTACTTGATCAACTCCTTAAGCCGATCAACAACATAAACAAAGCCATCCTCATCAATGTAACATAGGTCACCTGTCTTCAACCAACCGTCAGAATCAAATGCTGCTGCATTTGCTTCATCATCTCCAATGTAACCTAAAATATTATAATTTGTTTAAAATGGTGAAATGTTTACAAAGGCACATGTAAATGATTAGACACATTGTTTGTGTGTCACAGCTCACAAGTCATTAAACAATAAATCTTGTTTGATTCAGTGGAAACTCATAAGATAAATATTCTGCAAGGAACATGTACAGCATCACTATAAAATGTATCGAGATAAATACATTATATTCCATATTCAATAAAATTATATTTGATGAAAATATATAGAGTACAGGCCTATATATTATACCTTGTAGATGCCATATTAGAAGAGCAAATTAGTGAACCTGGTCTGTTACCACAATGCATTAGCACTGCTTCTACACAGGGCCATGCCCAACATCTGACCATGCCATAATTCCCCTTATTCTAAACCAAACTACTAACTAAATACATCTAACTATCCAGAACCAACTAAATTCCTGGCCCTTAGCAAATAGCGGGATTTTTTTAACTCGTTCCTTTGTTACATTATCACTTTCTCCATCCAAGTAAAATCATTTAATATATATTCAGAAGGCATAACAAGAAAAGAAAAAATAGAGTATTGTGTACCAGTCATACAAGCAGGGCTCTTGAGCCAAAGTTCTCCAGTTTGGCCAACTGATAAGGCCTTACCAGTGTTGGGATCAACAATTTTGACCTCAGCGTTCTCAACAAGACGACCAACTGATTTCAGACGGCTGCATTCTTCTGGGCTTATCATCCTAGATATCCCTCCTCCTTCAGTTAATCCATACGCCTAAAATAAATGCTAGAACAAGTGTGTTGATGCTAGAATAATCTTTTTTGTTCTTTCAAGAAAAAACATTAGAACTTTTTTTATCCTCATTCAAAGGACTTCACAAAAGGGGAAATTAATCCTTTTTTATCCTCATTCAAGAACTATTCTGTAAGCTCAGCGCCCCATCTCTTCCCCAAAACTTGTAGAATATGGTCCCCTGTTTTAGTATCAATTTGCTATGCTTCAAGAGGAATACCATTGTCCCTTTCTCGTAATCCCACCAATCTGCCGATCACCAAGGGGTATCTTTTGTCTTTATAACTCCGCTAGGATACTTAATCTTTTTGCAACATCGGTTGAAGCCATCGATCGTCTTCTTTGACCTAAGTAACAAGAATTCTGGTTGCAGAATAGTGCCGTCATGGATCCTCTTCTTGGGATACCATTTGGGTTATTGTAAAGAAAGGTACAACCGTGTGTTGTGCTTTCATAATTTCCATAAAGTTTCTAACGTCTTACCTATTTTAATCAACTGGTAACCTATTAATTTCCATAAATTATCTAACGTCTTACCTATCTAATCAACTGGTAACCTATTAATTTCCATAAATTATCTAACGTCTTACCTATTTAACTAATTTGATTATGACACCATTCTCAACCCTACTTTAGCTTCTTATGTAAGAGATTTAATATAAGATCTAATCTAGAGCTACTGATAGGTTTCTTGACCTAGCTGAAAAAGGCCAAACGCAGCAAAAACACTAAAAACCTCCTATTTGAACGCCGCCATGTGCTTTTGGCATAAGATATATCCGGAAGCTAGAGGCCAACCAAGTGACTCCAAGCCTTTTTTTTTTTATTTTGAAATGAAATGAAGATTAAGTGCTTGAAATTTGTTTTTTATATTGAATTTCAAATATAAAATTTTTATATACTGAAAATATCTTAGTGAACCATCCATGTATGCTAGCTAGCCTTTAGTTTTATTGACAACGTTTTTTGTTTGATATAGTATAATTAACTAGAACTAGCAAACATACCCACCAATGGAAGGGTAAATAAAATTTTATAAAAATATTTATACTTCAAACAAAAATAAAATAAAATTTGACATCTCAATAAAAAAAAATAATTAGATACAAATATTTATTTTTTAATAAATAAATTTTTTACAAAAAATAATAGATATTAGATGAGAAATTTTATATATGTGATCTATTTTCAAAATGAAAAAATGATTAATTATCTTAAAAAAGTTTTCATGTGTGTTGTGCTTTTTTTCCAAACATAGGGAAAAATTCTTTCTATTAAAAGTGAAGAGTTTGTAAACTTATATCTATCATTAACATCCAGCTATTAATTTACATGATCAATAGTTAATAATGCATAGAGTAATAATATTTTATACCTTGCCTCTAATTATTTTAGCCCTTAGATATATACTTTTATATATAAGTAAATATATAGAGACAGATATTAATAGGGACAGAGATAGGGATATAGGGACAGGGATATGTGTTAGGATAGGGGTTACTACTCAAATCGAAATCTGTTTGGCTTGGACTTTTGGCTGATAATTCCAAAACTTCATGGACCAAACCAAAATTAGAAATAACAGATAATTACAAAATAGTTGACAGTTATATTTCTTATATTTTACGCCAAAATTGGTTAGATCCATGTTTCTCATTGGTTATTTATTATTTTTGTTTCGAAATGCAGTACTGTCTGTGACTTATTAGATCTAATTTAAAATCCAGAGGGAAAAAAGCCAAAAAAATGAGAGAACAATCGAGATTCATTAATTGACTTCGCCAAGAATGATGGTCGTAACTCATAATTAATGTATCAGTATATTACCTATCCGAGATATTTATACTCCTTATAAAAAACACCCATGAAACAAATCGGAACAATTTCACTGGAAGAGTAGAAACAATTGTTATATCAATTATAGACCGTTAATTTGTGTGATCTGATCTGATCTGTTCTGATGTGTGGTCTAGATGTTGATTTCAGATAAAATGTCAGACTTTTTGACAGAAAAAAGTCAGGTGGTGTTCAAATAATTTCTTTTTCAGAAAGATATCTACTTGTATCGCTGAAAGATTTAACCAAATATATTTATTACCTAACATTATATTGTTTCTTTATTTGCTCACCTATCAAGAGAATCATTTGTTAGTAATCATTAACTGGTCTTGCCAAGAATGATGGTCATAAGGGTAAAAGTGTCTATCCGAAATTTAATCACTAATTGACCATTTGACCTTGCCAAGAATGATGTCATAAAGTAAAAGTGTCTATTCTTGATTTAAATCATGAATTGACCTTACCAATAATAATCATGTTAAGTAAATCAGTAAAAATTATGTACCAAACTACCAGTCAGATTAAGTAAAATGCTGCGTACCTGTGACAGTTGCACAAGAGGAAACTTCTCCTGGAACAGTCGTGCAGCTTTGACATGTACCGCAGCACCACCACATATCACCGTCTCTAGTGCCGGAAGGTCCCGCCCTGACAGGTCACCAGATCTTGCAATTTCTACCACAATTGGTGGCGCCACTGTCATCTGGGTCACCTTGTACCTCTTTGCTGCCTCCATCATGTCGTCGACAGTGATCCTTTCCTGAGTCAATACTACTGTCGTTTCTCCAAGCGCCATCCCTCTGAGAGAGAAGAAGAACCCCATGGAATGAAACATCGGCGCAGTTGTTAGTGTCACCTGTTAATGAAGCTAGGCTTAAATCTTGTTGATACTTATATGTTGATACTGAATTTTTTACTCGGAAAAAATTATTTAAAGAAGCTCAAACTTTTTTGATATATAACATTATAACTTATAAAATTTACATACCTGAGGACCGGCTGCTCTTAATGCATGAAAACCAGCAGTCATTGCAATGAAGAAGCGATGGGACAGTGCAGCTGCCTTGAGCCGACCAGTGGTGCCTGAGGAGTATTGGATTGCAGCCAGGTCTGACTGCCAAACTTCAACTTGTTTCATGTTATCGAAACTTTTTGGAGTTGTTTCAAGCATAGACTTAAAGTGAGGTCTGTCAAGGAGAACAACATTGAGATTTGAAGGGAGCTTTTGACAAGTAGATGATATGGCGAAGGCAAAGGAAGGTTTGGAGAGGTGAATGAGCCGTGAGATTTCTGAAGGTGTCAAGGCAGGATTAACTGGAGAAACAACTGCTCCCATCGATAGAATTGACCAGTATAAAATGAATAAATCCATCCGAGTTGGCGACAGAACAAGGATGACATCACCTTTAGAGATGCCGAAATGCACACGCAGGTTGGTCGTGAGAGATCTGACTTGAGAGAAGAACTGAGGATAGGAGATGGTGTCGCCAGTGGAGGCATCGAGTAAAGCAGGATGAGAGGGAAGAGGGGAGGGGAGGAGGGAGAAGGCGAAGGAGGGGAGAGAGACGGGAACAGAAAGGGAAGGAAGAGGAACTGGTGCACGAAGGCTGTAGAAGGTTTTGGTCTCGGCACAGAAGCCGCTTCTTGGGTCGATGGATGGAGAGATGGAGGGTGAGCTTAATGTTGTGCGTGCTGCCATTGGAGACGATTGTGTTAAAAAATGGAGGGAATTAGCAGGGTGAATATGGAGATGTTTGTTTTGAGTGTAGAGGCGCGCGTAGACTTAAACAAAGTTCAGACTGAGATAATTGCTTACGAACAGTTTGTTATGATACAGACGGAATGTTTATATTTATATTATAATACGTTTTTGTTATAATATTATGCTTGCAAATCATGATCGATAAAACTTTACAATGAAACATATATATATTGTTAGAGTGTAGACTTAATTAGTTCAGATTGGAGATTTGTTACTCAGGAACAGTTGTTATGAATCTTATCATACTGACGGGATGTTTAATATAATAACGCTTTTTTGTGCTTGCAAATCATGATCGATTAAACTTTACAATGAAACATATATATTATTATTTTCGGGTACGGAGCGGTGGGCACACAAATCTACTCAACTACTTATACAAGAATTAAAGTTTGAATATAGTTCTGTTGAAACCTAACATATAATTAAATACTGTTATAGTCAATATTCGGGTACGAAGCGGTGGCAAGATAATATATTTTCTTGCTAAGATTATGTTAATATTTACTAAAACAGTATTTTAAAATGGTGAAATGTTTACAAAGGCACATGTAAATGATTAGACACATGACTTGTGTGTCACAACTCACAAGTCATTGAACAATAAATCTTGTTTGATTCAGTGGAAACTCTTAAGATAAATTTCTGCAAGGAATATGTACAACATCACTATAAAATGTATCGTGATAAATACATTATATTTCATGTTCAATAAAACTATATTTGATAAAAATATATAGAGTACACAGGCCTATTGTAGATGTCATATTGGAAGAGCAAAAAAGTGAACCTTGGTCTGTTACCACAATGCATTAGCACTGCTTCTACATAGGACTATGCCCAACATCTGAACATATAATTCCTTATTCTAAACCAAACTACAAACTAAATATATCTAACTATCCAAAATCCACTAAATTCCTGGCCCTTAGCCAATAGCAGGATTTTTTTAACACGTTCCCAAGGGGAAACGATGAGTTCACTGGGCATATGCACCGGGTTCCTTTGTTCCATTATCACTTTCTCCATCCAAGTAAAATCATTTAATTATATATTCAGAAGGCATAACAAGAAAAGGAAAAATAGAGTATTGTGTACCAGTCATACAAGCAGGACTCTTGAGCCAAAGTTCTCCAGTTTGGCCAACTGATAAGGCCTTGCCAGTGTTGGGATCAACAATTTTGACCTCAACGTTCTCTACAAGACGACCGACTGATTTCAGACGGCTGCATTCTTCTGGGCATATCATCCTAGATATCGCTCCTCCTTCAGTTAATCCATACCCCTAAAATAAACGCAAGAAAAAGTGTGTTGATGCTAGAAACAATCTTCCTTTGTTCTTTCAAGAAAAGACATTAGAACTTTTTTATCCTCATTCAAGGATTTCACAAAAAGGGAATTAATCCTTTTTTTTTCCTCATTCAGTCTGTAAGCTGAGTCCCTGTCTGCTGTATCTTCCCCAAAACTTGCAGAATACGGTCCCCTGTTTTAGTATCAATTTGCTATGCTACAAGAGGAATTAGGAATACCATAGTCCCATTCTCGTAATCCCACCAATCTGCCGATCACTACTTCTGAATAAGGGGTATCTTTCCGTCTTTGTGACTCGGCTAGGATACTTGACTCTTTTGCAACATCGGTTCAAGCCGTCGATCATCTTCTTTGACCTAAGTTGCAAGAATTCTGGTTGTAGAATAGTGCGGTCATGGATCCTCTTCTTGGGATACCATTTGGGCTATTGTAAAGAAAGGTACAACCGTGTGTTGTGCTTCCATAAATTTTCTAACATCTTACCTATTTAATTAATTGGAAACCTATTAATTTCCATAAATTATCTAACGTCTTACCTATTTAATCAATTTGTTTATGACACCATTCTCAACCCTACCTTTTTTTTTTTTTTTTTTTTTGAAAGTTTCTCAACCCTACTTTAGCTTGTTATGTAAGAGATTAATACAAGATCTAATCTAGAGCCACTGATAGGTTTCTTGACCTAGCTTAAAAAGGCCTAACACAGTAAACACTACAAACCTCCCATTAGACATAAGATATATCCGGAAGCTAGAGGCCAACCAAGTGACTCCAACCCTTTTTTTTAAAGTATGAAATGAAGATTAAGTTCTTGAAATTATTTTTATATTGAATTTCAAATATAAATTTTTTATATATATATAATGAAAATATCTTAGTGAACCATCCATTTTTTTTGTTTTTCTGAAAACATTTTTTTGTTTGATTTAGTATAATTAACTAGAACTGGCAAACATACCACCAATGGGTGGGAAAATATTTTTTTTAAAATATTTATACTTCAACAAAAAACAAAAATTGACATTTCAATAAAGAAATAATTAGTTAGAAATATTTATTTTTAATAAATGAAATTTAAAAAAATAATATATGAGAAAAATTTACATATGTGATCTATTTTCAAAATGAAAAAAATTATTAATTGTCTTAAAATGATTATTTATACTTATAAAAAGCACCATAACAAAATTCGGAACAATTTCACTAGAGGTTGAAAACAATTGTTATATCAAATATAGACTACTAATTTGTGTGATCTAATCTTTGTATGGTCTAAATGTTAATTTTAGATAAAAGATCAGATTTTTTGACAGAAAAGAGTTAGGTGGTGTTTAAATAATTTATTATTCGAAAAATATCTATCTGTATCGTTGCAAGAATCAATCAGATATTTTTGTTGTCTAATATTATTTTGTTTCTTCGTTTGCTCACATATGAAGGGAATTTTTTGCTAGTAATCATTAATTAATTGGCGCGGCCAAGAACGATGGTCATAAGGGTAAAAGTGTCTATCCGAGATTTAATCACCAATTGACCTTGCCAAGAATAATGTCATAACTCATAATGTAAATAGTATCTATCCGAGATTTAATCAATGATTGACCTTGCCAAGAATGATGTCATAACTTAAAAGTGTCTATCCTTGATTTAAATCATGAATGACCTTACCAATAATAATCATGTTAAGTAAATCAGTAAAAATTATATACCAAACTACCAATCAGATTAAGTAAAATGCTGCGTACCTGTGACAGTTGCACATGAGGAAATTTCTCCTGGAACAGTCGTGCAGCTTCGACATGTACCGCAGCACCACCACATAGCAGAGTCTCTAGTGCGGGAAGGTCCCGCCCTGACAGATCACCAGATTTTGCAATTTGTACCACAACCGGTGGCGCAGCTGTCATCTGGGTCACCTTGTACCTCTTTGCCGCCTCCATCATGTCATCGACAGTGACCCTTTCCTGAGTCAATACTACTGTTGTTTCTCCAAGCGCCATCCTTCTGAGAGAGGAGAAGAACCCCATCAAATGAAACATCGGCGCAGTTGTTAGTGTCACCTGTTAATGAAGCTAGGCTTAAAACTTGATGATACTTATATGTTGATACATGGACGGATCTAAGTACAACATGGGCTGTCAATGTCATCCTATTTTTTGAAATAATATTACCAAAGATGAATATTTCTACTCATAAAATGTAAATTTATTATATGTATAATCTATTTGAATCCCATAAATATTTAGGTGATTTTTCATTGTTGAATCCCATACATATTTTATGATACTAGCAAAAATTATCCTCATACGTAGACAAAAAAAGAAACAAAATAATGTAAGATAATAAAAATATATTGCTCAATCTATCAGCGATACATATAAATATGTTGTTTCATTTGTTTTCTTATTAGATGAAAATCAATATATCTTGTTTCTTCGTCTGACGATTGACATCCAACCACAGATCAAATCGATCGAACAACAGAAACACGCGTGCTAACACCTTTTGGATCCGTGCGCTGGTAAGTAGTAATTGTTTGTGATTTTTTTTTTTGAAGATTAATAGGGGAGGAAAAAATAGTGCTTATGACTCGTTTGAGATCGATTCAACTTTTGTTTAAAATTGGCTCATTCAATTTTTGCTCCTGATTTTTACTCGCTCGAATTTCACTTGAAATTTTGACTTGATATGACATTTTTCTATCTTATTTAACATTCAGTATCTAATTCGATATGTACTATATTTATTTTTTAGATAAAAATATTAACTCTCTTTAAAATTACGTTATTAAAAAAATAAAATTATTAAGAAAATAGTAAATATTAATTAGTTTGTTTCTTTGCTTAAAAATATATGAAATATATTTTTAAAAAAGTAAGATAATCGAGCTCGTATAGGCTCGATTGTAGTTTGTATTTGATTAAAATAAATTCAACAAAATTCAATGTAATTTTAAATCAAGTTCGGATAACGGTCAAATCATTTGAACTCGACTCATTACCAATAATTGAGATTAGTGAATTCCATTATACAATTTTTAGATGACTCCGTCCCTGGTTGATACTGAATGATATACACGAAAAAAATATTTAAAGAAGCTAAAAGTTTTTGGATGTATATAACTTACAAATTTACATACCTGAGGACCGGTTGCTCTTAATGCATGAAAACCAGCAGTCAGTGCAATGAAGAAGCGATGGGACAGTGCAGCTGCCTTGAGCCGACCAGTGGTGCCTGAGGAGAACTGGATTGCAGCCAGGTCTGACTGCCAAACTTCAACTTGTTTCATGTTATCGAAACTATTTGGAGTTGTTTCAAGCAGAGACTTGAAGTGAGGTCTGTCAAGGAGAACGACATTGAGATTTGAAGGGAGCTTTTGAGATGTAGATGATACCGCGAAGGCAAGGGAAGGTTTGGAGAGGTGAATGAGCCGTGAGATTTCTGAAGGTGTCAAGGCAGGATTAACTGGAGAAACAACTGCTCCCATCGATAGAATTGACCAGTATAAAGCGAATAAATCCATCCGAGTTGGCGACAGAACAAGGATGACATCACCTTTAGAGATTCCAAAATGCACACGGAGGTTGGTCGTGAGAGATCTGACTTGAGAGAAGAACTGAGGATAGGAGATAGTGTCGCCAGTGGAGGCATCGAGTAAAACAGGGTGAGGGGGAAGTGGGGAGGGGAGGAGTGAGAAGGCATAGGAGGGGAGGGAGAGGGGATGAGAAAGGGAAGGAAGAGGAACCGGTGCACGAAGGCTGAAGAAGGTTTTGGTCTCGGCACAGAAGCCACTTCTCGGGTCGATGGATGGAGAGCTGGAGGGTGAGCTTAATGTTGCGCGTGCTGCCATTGGAGACGATTTTGTTAAAAAATGGATGGAATTAGCAGGGTGAATATGGAGATGTTTGTTTTGAAGGTGTAGAGTCGCGCGTGGACTTATATAAGTTCAGACTGGAGATGGTTGCTTAAGAACAGTTGTTATGAATTATGATACTGACGGCAAGTTTATATTATAATAATGCGTTTTTGTTATAATATTATGCTTGCAAATCATGACCGACAAAACTTTACAGTGAAACATATATATATTGTTAGAGTGTAGACTTAATTAGTTCAGACTGGAGATTTGTTACTCAGGAACAGTTGTTATGAATCTTACGAAACATATATATATTGTTAGAGTGTTGATAGCATTCTGCTTGCAAATCATGATCGATTGAACTTTACGATGAATTGAAACATATAAGAATTGAAGTTTCAATATAGTTCTGTTGAAAATTAATATATAATTAAATACTGTGATAGTCAATATATAATTAAATACTGTTATAGTAAATATTCGGGTACGAAGCGGTGGCAGACAATATTTAAGAATTGAAGTTTCAATATAGTTCTGTTGAAAATTAATATATAATTAAATACTGTTATAGTCAATATATAATTAAATACTGTTATAATCAATATTAACATATAGTCGTAGCAAGAAAATATATTGTCTTGCCAAAATTGAGGAATAAAGCAAATGCAACGGTACTTCATTGTTTTTAAGTTCACAGCTTTGTTAATTTCTTTCCCTATCGCGTGCCAAACTAATTTTATTCAGATAAAAAAAAATAAGCACTACATATATGACGAATTAATCGTAATCTTCCACCTCTCCGTAGTCAGTTTTAATTTTCAGTTTTAATTACAAATAGCCAACTCGAGCTTGTACCTCCTATTTTATCTTTACTGTTGTCCCTAAGTACGACCTAGAAGGATGAATAGTTACAATTTCAAGTTCTAAATTGTTTGAATAATTTTGCGGAAACTAAGAAATAAACAAATCACACTAGCAAAGTAGCAAGCAATAATAATAAGCAAGTAAAAGAGAGAAGAAGACACGCAAACCTGATTACAGAGTTTCGACTCGCAGAAAAAGATAGTTTTAATCGTACGTCTCCGGGAGTTTCACAACCACAAAAAAGATGTGTTCTGTTCAATTACACAATGAACGTGAGATAGAACAAAGGAGAGGGATAGGAGTGCCTATCCTCAAGATAGGGAAACACGCTGGAGCGGGAAGGAGAGCTGAAGTGGGGAGGGGAGCATAAGTGGAAGAGAAGGAAGCACTGGCGCAAAAAAAGGAAAGGCACTCTCGAGCATCCATTCTGTTTTTATACTGGGATGGTACGGATGACAATTTTGAGGATTGCACCGATCACTCCTAATCAAAGGTTTAAATAGCGGATAACCTCAAGTTATAGTGGATAACGGATATCGGTCATTTAGCGACCGCAATGGGATCATAGCGGGCATGTACAAATGTACTTTTTATTACATCATATACATATTTTTACTTAAAAATTAAATATCATATTACATTATATGCAAGTTATAATAGTTAAATTTAACATATACGCTTTACAATCCATTATTGCAAGAGACAAATCTTATCGTACTTAATATTGGATCAAGTCAGTCGGAGTTTATACGCCAAAGATATGCCGATAATACTGATTATATAATAGCAAGTAACAAATTATGTTGCTATATTTCTCTAAAATACCATTATTAATGCATCTATATGTTGCTAATTTTTACTATTATAACCAACATAGGAAATAAAACGATAAAAATAAATACTTTTTAAGGAATATTACTATATGTCGACGAACACCACTATTGCGGCATATTTAGTTAAGCACCCTAACGGTCTACCAAGTTGTACCGCTATAGCGACGCTATTGCAATCCATAGCGCCACTATTTATATCACTGCTCCCAATTAAAATATGTCATTTTATTTAAGTAATTATGGGGTTGTTTGGATGGACGAGAATAAGCCCAATTCCTGAAATAGCTTCTTCCCGGAATAAAAATTCATCCAAAAAATATTTCTTCTTTCCGGAATAGCTTCTTTCTAATTTTAATTCGACTCTTTCATTCCTTATTCCTAACTCATCATCCAAACAACATTTCTTCTTCCCGGAATAGCTTCTTCCCACTCTTCCCGAAATAACACTTTTCCTAATTTTTCTGTCCGGAATAGTTCTTCCTTCCTTATTCCTAACTCATCCAAACAACATCTATATTGTAAAAATAATTTGATAGAGATCTACTTAAAACTAGTTGTGTAAAAAAATTGTGTTATTACTTTTAGAAATATTTTTTTATAAGAGTTTGGTTTATAAAGTCATTGTGTAGAGAGACTTGTTTGACAATTCTTACAAGTTTAAACTACAACGATTAAAGACATGTCACCTTTTAATTTGATTGAGAAAATCATACGATTAGTTTAGTTATAATTCTAACAATGTTTTGCTCAAGTATGAAATACTTTTATTAATCTGTCTAGAATACAACAAATTTTATTTGAAAGAATTTAAATGAAAACTATAGAAAAGAAACATAATTTTATTTATAATTATATTTGAGATCATATCGTATCCGCATATATCATAATATCTCATAGTATCTGTTTCAAAAATTATTTTGCGGATCATCTAATCATTTCTCATTTTGAAAATCAACAACTTTACTTTCCAATTCCAACTTGATTGCATCTCGGCCAAAAAGTTTTTTACTTTTAAATCCCATCTAATAATTTCATCATTTCATGCAAACATAATTATTATCGGTTACGGAGCGGTGGGCACACAAATCTACTCAACTACTTATACAAGAATTAAAGTTTCGATATAGTTCTGTTGAAACTTAATATATAATTAAATACCGTTATAGTCAATATTCGGGTACGAAGCGGCGGCAAGATAATATATTTTCTTGCTAAGACTATGTTAATATTGACTATAACAGTATTTAATTTAATATTGACTATAACAGTATTTAAAAGAAATTAAATACTGTTATAGTAAATATTAACATAGTCTTAGCAAGAAAATATATTGTCTTGCCAAAATTGAGGAATAAAGCAAATGTAACGGTACTTCATTGTTTAAGTTCACAACTTCATTAATTTCTTTCCTTATCGCGTGCCAAATTAATTTTATTCGGATAAAGAAAAATAAGCACTACATATATGACGAATTAATTGTAATCTTCCACCTCTTCATAGTTCATTCTTCAGTTTAATTGCAAATAGCCAACTCGAGCTTGTACCGCCTATTTTATCTCCCATTAAAAAAAAAAAAAAAACGTAAACATGACATAGATAAAAGAAGTGAAAATCTGTAACATCAATTATGAATCATTGATTTTGCTATAATTCTAACAATGTTTTGCTCAAGTATGAAATACTTTTATTAATCTGTCTAGAATACAACAAATTTTATATTCTAGACAAATTTTACTTGACAGAATTTAAACGAAAACAATAGAAAAGAAACATGATTTTATTTATAATTATTTTTTAGATCATATCGTGTCCGCATATATCATAATATCTCATAGTATCTGTTTCAAAAATTATTTTGCGGACAATCTAATCATTTCTCATTTTGAAAATCAACAACTTTACTTTCCAATTCCAACTTGATTGCATCTCGGCCAAAAAGTTTTTACTTTTATATCCCATCTAATAATTTCATGCAAACACAATTATGCCATCAAATATTTTCATAATCCTGGTTTTATTCTTAAAATCTCAACTTCTCAGTAGACAAACAAATTGAATGGGCCACGCAAAACAAATTAGTCCAAGTTGCACACACGAGTTCAACAGATCAGAGGAAAAAGGAGCCCACGGGGTAATGGGTTCGAAACCCAAACAGAAAAAGAAAATCCAACAGGGAACGTGTACGGGTTCAGGGTCAACGGATTTAGGGTTTCAATCAAAACCCGACAGGAAAATAGATCCGATCCACAATCCTAACATACTCATTTTAATCCCTCAAAAAAAGAGAAGTAACATATCTTACTTCACAACCCCTATTACCAGCAATTTCTACAAACGGTCCCTCATACAAGTTGAAACAATTTTATGAAATGCAAAATTGGATATAATCCCCTCTAATTTTCTCTATCCGGATATAACCCCTTGTAATCTTCAAACCGGATATAACCCCTTCAATCATGATTATTAGAGATCAAGGGTTTAAATTTCGGTTTTTTCGGTATGACGGTCCGGGGTTGATTTGTTATTTCGGTGTTATTTCGGTGATATAACGGTGATATAACGGTGACTGTATACAGATACTAAAATTGTTATTGTATTATATACTTGCTTAAATGTGGGTCATGTTTGTTATTTGGGTGTTATTTCGGTGTTATTTGGGTCATGTTTTCTTATGATATCAATATATCATTAATTCATTAATATTGACCATTCTTTTTTTTCGCTCTGGGTCCATTTTATATGTGCCTTTTTTTTTAAATGTTACCATTTCCCGTTAAAACGTACGTTATTTCGGAGAAAAACGGTGAAAAAACGGCGAAAAAACGGAAATGACGCGTTACGTTATTTCGGTGTTTTTTTCTATGACGTTCGTGCGGTTGGATACAAAATACCGTTATTTCGGTTATTTCGGCATTATTTCGGCATTATTTAAAAGCTTGTTAGAGATATAACCCCTTTTTATTTATTTTTAACTAAAGAAAATAACAAAAAAATTAAAACTCTGACAAAACTACCCTTCTCATTTCCAAAAAACGTTTCACCTTCTACATCGCCAGACTCAATCTTCATCGTGTCCCTTCGACCTTCTTTGTTTGTCGAATAATATTGAGATCAAATTTCAATCAAAGGTCCAGACCGACTTATCTCAACATCCAAAATCTAATTGGTCTCAAATTATGTCAAAGTATATTGTTCTCAGACTCAAGAAAAGATAAATAAAATTTATCATATTCAACAATTGAAGTCTATGTAAACGACGTCTAGTATAAATTCTAAACCAAATAAAAATTTATCACTACGGATCATCTTGCTCCATGCAACTCAAAAGTTACTGTTGCGCTAGAAAACAAATTGAACCTATTGAGATCAGTAGCAGATGCTCCAACGTTTTTCTTTCTTTTTCATGTAATACAATGCATTTACCAGTACGATGCAATTAAGCGGCAACAATGCATTTGTTTCATGTATCAATTTCTGATATTTAGAATAGGTTAGGCAACAATGCAATCTATAACATTTCCTTTCTTTGTCGGTCTCAAAGATAATGGAAACAAGTATGGTACAACTGATACAAAGATGTGTAATGACCAAAGGTTTTAAAATGCTCCGTTTTATCACCGATTAAACTGAATTATCTATGTTTTTAGTCATTCCGTATGACCGTTTATCACCATTTTATCACCGCATAACCGTTTTATCATCGTTTTATCACAAATCATCACTCAACCGCATAAACCGCATAAATCGCATTACTAATGACAAAATTTTTACTTATTCAAAATTGTCACTTTGGAAAAAGACAGATACAACTGTACAACGTTAATAGCATATCAAGGCCATTCAATTCCTCCATCTCCATTCTTATTGGGTGTCGCAAGACTAAGCATTTAGAAGATTTGGTATGGTTAATTTCAGAAAGAAGATAAATCAGTTTTGGTAACAATGGTAGATCTGGTATCGTGAATATTAGAAAGGAAGTTGAATCGTTTTGAAATGAGGAGGGTACTTTGGTCAGAATTTTAATTTTTGAGTGTCTTTAGTTACAAATGAATAAAAATAAATAAAAAGGTGTTATATCCTTAGTTAGCATGATTTGAGGGGGGTTATATCCAGTTTTTAAGATTGTAGGGGTTATATCAGGATAGAGAAAATTAGAGGGGTCATATCCAATTTTGCCTTTATGAAAAGGTTCCTGAGACCAGAAAATAAATTGCATAACAGTCCTACAAAGTTGGAAGCCGTACCAGAATGGAACATAGCTTTGTACCGACCTGGTACAAGCTACAGAGGGTTCAACCAGCCATCAACAAACATCACACAAGCCATAGAACGCACTATTTACAAGCCTTAGCAGGAAACAAGCAACCAAATACAAAAACAACTCAGATTATCAAACTAGCGAGCAAGCACACATTATCAATTTCAATCAATCGGCTTACCAACAGAGATCAAAGGAATTAAGGATTAGGATTTTCAAAGCAATTACCGACAGAGAAGTGAAAGGAGGAAGCAAATTCGGTCAGCACACAACCTCGCCTCGTCGACCACCTTCTCCACCTCCAACTGCTAAGTCTCCGCCTCTATTTCTCTATTTTCTGTTCTTATTGATTTTTAGAGGAAAAGTGGGTCTCAACAGAGAGAGGTGGGGGTGACATAAATAGGCGAAGGAAATGGAGCAAAGTCAGGTGCCAGAAGCTTTTGTATGTAGTCCTTGATCATGACTGTCCTGATCTTCCCAAATTTTGTTGTATACTTGTATTATAGGGTGTAGGGGAGATTTATTACTCTAGTAATTTTTAAGTGTAATGGATTCTAATTTGTAGCTTTTGACTTGGGTGTTTAATTATGTTAGATATGTATTATGTGGGATGTATTGTGAACAAATTTTCATATGGAATGAAAGCTACAGTTTTTTTCAAAAAAAAAAAATGTACAAATTGATCAGCGGAAAAATGCGAAATTGTATTATTGTATATAAAAAAAAAATCAATGATTCGATGCATTTCATTTAACAGTAATGAAAGGTCGCTACTGGCTTCAATTTTTTTTTTTTTTAACAAAAGAGGTATTTCAATTAAATTCAGAAATTTGCTAGATAGCCCCTATCTGCTCCATCAAAAAAATAATTAAATTCAGAAATAAATTTTGAGTTTTCCAAAAATTAAGTTCCAACACATAGCATGATATTTACAAAATACGCAAACAAACCACAAGCTAAACCACATACGAAACAAATACAAGTGAGAAAGAAACGTAAAAAGACAAAGCATGAGCCCTGTACCAGTGTGGCCCGTGTTGACTCAAATAAAAACAACTCAAGGTACGATGTGATATGGTGTTCAAAATTATTCCAGTTCATTAATTTTATTAATAACTGATGTGATAATCACAATTTTTTTTGTCAGTAGAAATCGTGCTTAGATTTCCTTCTTGAGGATTTTGTACTGGTTCCAGAGGTTTTATTCTGGCCACTTAAATCTAAAAATATAATCAAAGAAAAATTAAAGGAACAATAAAAGTTGCTTGATTTCTGTAACATTTCAAATTTTCAATATTCTTTCATAATTTACTTTTGAACCAACTTAGAATATTTAAATTTTCAAAACAAAATAAAAAAAAAACTTCCCTTGTCCTCAAAATAAATAAATAAACAATAAACGCCGCTGCCAGTCTGCCATACTGCTATAGTGCCACTTGCCTTTTAGTTTTCACTTCTCTTTCATCTGAGCAGGCACTTTTATATGAATACGAAAGTCAATAATCCTGTCTCCCACTTTTCGCAATCGAAAATCGAGGTAAAGTTCACGCTTCATTTTTTTTTTAGAAAAGAAAAAAAGTAATAGTAAATTTGTAATAGTCTTTTGCCCTTATCCTTGAACCATCATGAGAGAGGACCACGATTTTATTATAATCCCTTTAATTTTCTCTAAATAATTGCATATTTTGTGGAAAAAAAAAACGCAACAACAGCTAAGACCTATTTAAATTTCGAGTCTAAAGGACTAATTCATTAATTGTTTGTTTCATCTGTATCTATCCGTACTATTTATAAATCATCAATTCAACAATTATACAAGGGGTGTGAACAATTTCAGACCAAATATTCTTAAAAATAATATTAATTATTTATTTTTTAGTTTGCTCATACATTGATAGCATCTTTTATCAGTACTTATATAGGCCCGTTTGTTTGTGACTTAAAAGGTGCATAACTTAAGTTATGCATCCTTAAGTCACCAAACACCTGTTGCATAAGACGCCTTAAGGGTGCATAACTTATGCAACCTAAATAGGTTGCATAAGTTATATACCATCCCCTTTAATTTTTTTCCCAACATACCCTTTAGAAATAATTAATCATAATATTTTATAATTAACAAATAATTAATAATTAATAATTAATAATATTTAATAAGTAACAATAATTATTAAAAATAAATTAATCAATAATAATTTTTTATTATTAAATAATTAATAATATTTATAATATTTAATTAAAAGTAATTATTAATATTTCATAATAACAAAAATGATTTATTATTATCATATATAATTAATTTTATAATAATTAATAATCAACAACAATGAGTAATTAATAATATTTAATAAGTAATAATAATTATTAAAAAATCGTAATTAATAATAAAGATTAATTATTATAATTAATAACTAAATAATAATAATTAATAATATTTAACAAGTAATATTAATTATTAACAATAATAATTAAATAATAAGAATTAATTAAAAATATTTAATTAAAAGTAATTATTAATATTTCATAATAATAAAAATAATTATTATTATCATTAATAATTAATAATTAACAATAATTAGGTCACAACGTCTTATTAATACATAATACTAATTCAAATGTATGAGCATTTTAATCTTTTGACACGAATATATGCATGAATTAAATTACTCTTCCTTACTACACAACCAAACATTCATAACATAGTACTACATAAACACTTAGACGTCTTTAGACATCTTTTTAACTCGTGCAACGCTCGCTGCACAACCAAACGACCCCGTAACGAGTTATGAACTTGGCACTAATCGTCAGTCCTTGCATCCAGGACCGGGCCAGCTGCCCAGCTGCACGTTTCCCACGAGTAACGCTAACAAATCCGCACGGAGCACATGGGAGGCTACTTATCTCCTTTATTACTTAAATACTAACTATTATATGCGACTACCACCGGTGTAGAGATTTATGTCGCGGACAATCTCGTATTAATCTTTGGTGAATAAACTTTTCTAATGCTATTTGTCCTGTCCTAACTCTGGTTTTACACATAAAAAGTTGTTCATAAAAATAAACACATAAAAAGTTAAGCAACAATTTAACTTAATCCTAACTGTTATTAAGGCATATTCGTCTAGTTCCATTTGAATGTTCAGCCGAATAGACAATCATCAATCAAATTTCAGTATACTTAAAATTTAATCTCCTACTTATTACCCTCCTCTACAAAGAAGTAAAAAGAAAGCAAACACATATTTCAGTAAAATTTATCCCGAATTCATAATTTTCGATTTTTTTGCAAATAACCCTCATCTCCTCACCTCTAATATCCTCTACTCTCATCTCTTCCTTTATATCAGCTTTAAAGGACTACCTGACTAACCCGCCCCACTGGAGCACATGGAAGAGACTTTTAAACTTCCACGAATCTCTCTCTCTTGTATTTTTTTTTTTTTTTTAAAAACATCTGTCCTGCATTATATGTGAACTGACGTTGACCGATTTGGCACTGGCAGTATGGCGCGACGCACATCCATAGCTGTATACTCAAACTTACTAATTACTACTCTAATTATTTCTCTCTCTCTTATAACTAATACTGCACGCTCATCACTACTCACTTCCAACTCCCAAGTCTCTATTCCAAATTTCCAACTCTAATACCTCACACTAGTCAGCCAAGCCATCAGTTGACCCTACTAACTCTTTCCCAATGCTCTCTCAATCAACCCTCCATCGCCCACCATCTCTCTTCTCCGGCCGGATCACACCTTCTCTTACTCCCAACACTGGCCAATGGCATCTAGCAATGAATCGCCGGGCAATGGTATGCACTGTCATAGCAAGGAAGGCTGGAGCTGTGAAGTCGACATCGGTTATAAAGCCGAGCCCACCGGCAGAGAAAGAGGCTGGAAAAGAAGGGATTGAAGTGAGAGTGGTGCTCACTGTGAAGAACAAGATCAAGCAGAGACTGTTGGATAAGATCGAGGCTAGCTGGGAGTATTTTGTTAATGGGATCGGGAAAGGGATCACTGTTCAGCTTGTCAGTGAGGAGATCGATCCTGGTGAGTGGTTAGATAAATAATTAAGTGGGATCAAATGTCACTTTTTTATTTTTTTGTTTGTATTTGTATTATGTCCCCTATATAATTTTTTAAATAGCACTGGGTGAAAAGTAGTAAGAAAGAGCACTTTTCCGGAAAAGTACTTGCGAATATACCTCTGTTCAATTGAAAAGAAAGTAAGAAAAAGGAAATAAGTTGTTTGTATTTATGTAGGCCCTGATCACAATGATTTTTACTCGGGATTTCATTTCATTTCATTTCATTTGAATTGATTTCGTAAGATTTCATAGGATTTCGTTAGACCTAATTACATAAGAATCCCAACCAAATGACACCAAATCCACTCATTGTGATCAAGAATTTTCCAATGAAATGAAATGAATTGAAATCCTACGTTTAAAAAAAGGGATTGTGATCAGGGCCGTATATTTTTTAATAATATGGATTTGGGCAGTTGGAGTCCTTTTATAATTTTTGTATGGCAATGGAAACAAAATCTATCGATAATTGACAAATTGAATCATTGGGAGGCATTGGGACTTGATAATTTACATTTTTTTCGAAATGTTATTGTTAATATTAACTACTATATATGTCTTTACAAAATCGAAACTTACTTGATTTAGGGAAAAAAAATTTTCATAATCTTATTTCTTTCTCTTTTTATTTTTGTTGTCACACTTCTTTGTTTTTCTGTGTTCAATTGTTTGTAACTTCTATACAAGCCTACTGGTCTTTTCCGCTTGGATCTTTCTTGACAAGTATCAATTGATAATGATTTACTTCACCATAAGAATCTCTTCCCTGAGTAATTTTTTTATTAATTGTCTCTACAGATACCAAAGTTGGCAAAAGGAGCTTAGTGGAACCAGTGAGAGGTTGGTTGCCAAAGCCATCAGATCATCCATACATTGTTGATTATGCCGCAAATCTTACAGTGCCTTCAGATTTCGGCAAGCCTGGCGCAATTATTATAACAAACCTTCTCGAGAATGAATTTTTTCTCATGGAGATAGCGGTCCATGGTTTTAGTGATGGACCTACTTTCTTTCCAGCAAATTCATGGATCCATTCTCGGAAAGACAATCCTAGTAGCAGGATTCTATTTACTAATAAGGTAAGAAATCTGTATATTGCAAACTTTTGTGTATAGGATGATAAAAAGAGAGCTCCCCAGTAGTGTTCTAAATTCGTGCCGTGCCGTGCCGTGTCGTGTCATACACGCCGTGTCCGGATCATTTATCGTGTCGTGCCTTGTCGTGTCTAAATGTTTCACTTGTCGTGCCGTGCCGTGTCTAAATTCTAAGGGATGGACACGACACACCTAAGGACACGGCACGCCTCGTGTCCTCGTGTCCTCGTGCCGTGTCATGCCTTTTTTTTTTTTACACGTGTCGTGCCGTGGGATGAATTTGAAATTCAAATTATAAAATTATCCTAAAAAATAGATAATATAAGAATTTTCTTGTTATTTTATAAAATGTAACATTTTTAACCATCATTATAAACTTGTTGTGTCTCTTGGGTTTTGTCGTGTCCCATGTCGTGCCGTGTCGTGCCGTGTTTCGTGCCGTGTCGTGTCGTGTCCTGGAAATTCACGTGTCGTGTCGTGCCGTGTCTATTTCATCAAAGTCGGACACGACACGCTTAAGACACGACACGCCTAAGTTCTCGTGTCGTGTCCGTGTCCGTGTTTTACCATGTCGTACCACCTTCGTGCCGTGCCGTACCGTGCCGTGTTCAGACACGCCGTGCTTTTTTTAGAACACTACTCCCCAGGATGAATATCGTCAGCTGTTTTTTTTCCCCTTACATACAATTGCCTCAAGGTCTCACATTGGTATCATCAGCAAGTGGTATTGATGCAGACTTGACTTCATTTTTTATTTTCTAACTTATTAGACTAACTACATTTCTTGGTTAGAACTTCCCTTTTTTTAATTTCCAATTTCCAAGTATTAACCAACTGTTTTACTTGAGAACAGGCATATCTGCCTTCACAAACCCCTGATGGACTTAAAGACCTGAGACAATATGAAATGGCTAGTCACCGCGGCAATGGTAAAGGGGAAAGAAAAAAATATGACAGAATTTATGACTATGCCCCATATAATGATCTTGGTAATCCTGATAAGAGTGATGAGCTCGCTCGACCTGTCTTGGGTGGATTGGAGATGCCATACCCCAGACGATGTCGTACTGGCAGACGATCGGCAAAATCAGGTAATCAGTTCTTCAATTTAGGTCGAAGCTTCAGAGGCCCTATTTTATTTTTATAGAAAAATTTCTGAATAATTGGAACATCGTTGGTGTAAAGTAGGTTCTAATCAGTACATAATGGCCTGGGACCAATATCCATGATAAAACCCTTGTTTAAAAGTACCTTGTCAAGGATAAGACATAAACTTCAATTGGGTTGAGACATTGATTCATCACTTGTTGATAAGCCTTTTTTTTCTCTAAAATACAAATCTTGGACAGATCCAAGCAGTGAGAGTAGAATTGAAAAGCCGCATCCAGTGTACGTTCCACGGGATGAAACCTTTGAGGAGATCAAAGAGAATGCCTTTTCAACTGGAAGACTGAAGGCATTGTTGCACAACCTTGTTCCTGCTTTGGCCGCGGCTCTCTCAAGGAGAGATTCTCAGTTCGAATGCTTTTCTGATATTGATCGACTGTACAAAGATGGCTTTATTGTTAAAGCTGAAGAAGAGAGCTTTGTGGATAGACTGATCATTTCTTCTGTGCTAAAAAATTTCATGACTATGGGCGATAAACTGTTGAAATATGACATCCCTTCTATTATATCAAGTACTTAAAACCCAGGAAGCTCTATAACTTGTCCTTCCACATTTTTAATTTCTTTGGACCAGGATACTAGTAGGTGTTATGTCCCTTTGAAATTTAGTCTGGGTATGTTTAATAATATCTAGTAGAAAATAGGTTACTGATGAAACAATCACTGCATATAAGAAATATGTATGAGAGAACAAAAGATTGGAACGCCTTGTTACAAGCATAATATGGAACCATACCTTTTGGTACAGGTGTATATGTGCTTGGTTTTAGTCCTACTTAGTGAATTGCTTGGTTCTAGAGTGACCTATATTATATTACATAAAAGGGGTAATGCTACTCCCTATTCTATTAGTTCAAATATTAGAGTCATCATAATAATAATATTTGTGCTCTGTGAAGAAAATCTCTCATTAATTTTATTTTGATCAATCATGCTTGTATTCTTTTTAGGGGACAGATTTTCATGGTTGCGGGATAATGAGTTTGCTCGTCAGACACTAGCCGGAGTCAATCCAGTCGACATCCAAAGACTCAGGGTACTCAGTCTCATTTATCATTCAGCATAAATGATGTAACTGGTGCAACAGATATGTTGAGTTAATCTCAGTCAAGCCTCTTATGAAAACTATGATTCTTAACAATGCAATTAAGAGTAATTACTTTGTTTAACATAACTCAATCAATCATTGATAGAAACTAAGTTTCATTGACCAATTGAAATTTACTATTTCTACAAAAACAAATACCAAATGAAGGAATGAAAGGTTTTGGATTGTAATTAACCTGATTGAAAATCTGTAAACCTCGAGCATGTGAAATTATCTAATGCTAGATCTTCTTTTATGAAGGAGTTCCCAATTCGCAGTAAGTTGGACCCTACAATTTATGGACCTCAAGAATCCGCAATAACCAAAGAAATCTTAGAACATGAGCTTAATGGAATGAGCCTTGAAGAGGTATTATCCATGTATTAATTGACATTTTTCTTTCATCCAACTTAATGCTTATGGAAAATTGCGGTATCTTTGTTGATCAACAGTCTCAGTCTTCTTTAACTCCTTCCATATGCAATTTAACACATTCACTGATTTTTCTCTACACAGAAATAGTTGTCAGCTTAGCTGGTTTCCATCTCTTGAGATTTAGTTATTTAGTTATTTGTGATATAAAAAAGGGATAGTTTCCCGATGCATTTTTTTTTAACTTTACACTAGTAAGAAATTCAATAGTGATATATGGCTTAAGCTCACCACAGTTAGCATATTTGAGGCCCTATTCTCTACCTTCTATTAATGATGTTGTATTGATATCAAGAAGTCGTTCACTGCATGTTGGATTTCTGGTGCAGGCAATGGAGACAAATAGACTCTTTATAATTGACTACCATGATATTCTTCTACCGTACATCAAAAGAATCAACTCATTGAAGGGCAGAAAAATCTATGCCTCAAGGACAATATTCCTCAACACACGAAATGGGATACTAAGGCCTGTTGCCATCGAACTTAGTTTGCCACCTAGCCCTTCAAACCCATCACGAAAGAGAGTATACACTCATGGCCATGATGCAACAACTAATTGGATTTGGAAGTTGGCTAAAGCTCACGTTTGCACAAATGATGCTGGTGTTCATCAACTGGTAAACCATTGGTAATAGCTTTCTTTAATTGTGAAATTATTTTCCCAATGCATTTGCAGTATACTCATGGGTTACATGTGTGCATTTATAAGATGATTCTATATCATGAAATTGACATATACTCTGGATTCTATCTTTTGCCAGGGATTGTAATTATGGCCCAGAATAAAAAATGGACAACGAAATGAAATAATAAGACTAGGATTAGAGGCACTTCCAAGAACCAGCCTATTGGTCTCATGGCCAAGGGCAACACTCCTTAAATGGGGGACGTGGGTCTGAAACCTGGTTTTGGGACCCTTGTGGATATTTGAAGTGGGAGGCTTAACTCCAATATTAATCTAAAAAAAAAATTGCAGAACTGGTACCAACCAAAATATTTATTGACACCTACTAGACCTTAATAAATCACAACAATATACTGGTAAGTTGATTTTCTTCATGAGATAAATCTATTTCTTGTAAGTCACTTGCATGCCTTTGCCTTTTGACGTTCATATCTTTCTAAATTTCTACCTCCAGGTTGAGAACACATGCTTGCATGGAACCATACATAATTGCTGCTCATAGACAACTTAGCTCCATGCACCCAATTTTCAAGCTTCTTCACCCGCACATGAGGTACACATTGGAGATTAATGCACTAGCACGGCAAAGTTTAATTAATGGAGGGGGAATTATAGAGAGTTGTTTCAGTCCGGGGAAATACTCGATGGAGCTAAGCTCTGCTGCCTACAAGTCTATGTGGAGGTTTGACATGGAAGCCCTACCAGCTGATCTCATCCGAAGGTAAGAGGCATCCTCGTGTTCCTAAAATGTTGAAGCCACTTTGTGAAACAACAGAATATTAATAAGCACTAATTTAAAGCAGAAATCTTGAGCAGTAATATACTCTTGAGTGTTCTTTAGTATATAAAATGGGATACCATGGTTCATGCAACTAGTTCTTGATTAAAAACTTGATGATCGGGCCCTCTTTTTGCTGTTTTACCTGTAGCCTTGGTGATCTCAACTAATACAAGCTGCATCAACCACTTTTACAACAGTAGATTAAAACAAACACAAGCAAGCATCGAAAGAGAAATCAGAACCTTGTTGCATGTATAATCTGTTAATTACAACCATATGGTGATGTACCAATTTTTATGTAGATCAGTTCAGTAAAAACTCTTTAAGACTTGTACTGCTAACTTAGTATTTTTACTTAGATTACTTGCTTATTCACATCTTTAACATAGTTCATTGGTATCAAAATCAATCTTTGCATATTGATTCCCACTTTTAAAAATTTCAGAGGTATGGCAGTTGAGGATCCTTCCATGCCTTGTGGGGTCAGACTAGTCATAGAAGATTACCCTTATGCAGCTGATGGTCTTCTAATATGGTCAGCCATAGAAGACTGGGTCAGAGGCTATGTCAATCACTTCTATCCTGACTCCAGCTCTGTGTCCTGTGACAAAGAAATTCAGGCTTGGTGGGATGAGATAAAGAACAAAGGCCATGCTGACAAGAAAAACGAGCCATGGTGGCCAAACCTCGACACTACAGAAGACTTAACCCAAATTGTAACCACCATGATATGGACTGCATCTGGCCAACATGCAGCAATAAATTTTGGGCAATACCCATTTGGAGGTTACATGCCAAACCGACCAACACTAATGAAGAAACTTATCCCACAAGAAGATGAACCAGAGTACGAGAAGTTCTTGTTGAACCCTCAACAGACATTCCTTTCTTCAATTCCATCTCAACTCCAGGCAACACAAATAATGGCAGTGCAGGACACCTTGTCGACCCACTCTCCTGATGAGGAGTACATCGGTCAGCTGGCTGCATCCCATGCTAATTGGATCAGTGACCATCATGTAAAAAATTTGTTTGAGAAATTTTCGGCCAGGCTGGAGGAGATAGAGGAGACAATTAATAAGAGGAACAAGGATTTCCACTTGAAGAATCGGACTGGTGCTGGGGTCCCGCCTTATGAGCTTCTTCTTCCCTCATCAGGTCCGGGAGTTACTGGACGAGGAATCCCAAATAGCATATCAATTTAGGTGCAGCAATTGCCATATCATTATTCTTGTTATTCTATCGGATGAAGAGGGTTTATGCTACTAAAGTCATGCCTCCAGATTTCGGATATGTTAATTTCTCAGTTTGTAACTTAGTTTGGTATGATGTGGAATCATGCTGCTTTTAGTTTATATGGTTTCATTAAATATCCTTCGCATTTCTTACATGTCACAAATTGATAATCCAATGCCTTTGCCATCCATATTCGGCTAAAACCTTAGAATTTCTAATTAATATTAATCCGACCATATTGACAAACACAAGAGTAAAATTAACGCAAAGAACATTTTTAACAATTATTTTTTCTTTGGGGTGAAAACCATTTTTAACAAATGAAATGACTCCTGCTCCGTATACGTGCAACTTGCCACCTTTGCAAATCCAATGCCGTGGTCGCCCGCCGTTGCTTCAATTTACTGATTTCCTAACTCTGCCTCTCCCTTCTTCACTTCTCTGTTCTTTTTCTTTTTTTTTTTCGCGGGCCTACTTAGTTCCAGAACTCAAGCTTGCAAGGAACTTACATAATGGATATCAACTGAGCTACATGCATCCCATTTACAAGCTACTCCACCCGCATATAAGGTACATAATGGAGATCAATGCATTGGCCTGGCAAAGTTTGATTAATGCAGGGGGCATCATACATGCCGTGATTTTTTTAAACAGAAATAACCCAAAATTTTTATTCTCGCGCCAGTGTGGTTGGCTTCGCCATGCTCGCACCACTGACAGTGGCTTCGTCAGAGCCCGCACAGGATACCTAAGCCCTGACATATTTATTCTCCTAAATTGAGAAGTCAAAGGTTTGTACTTAAAATAAAATTTTGGGTTATTTCTGTTTAAAAAATTCACGGTCATATCTCATATATGAGTTGCTTCACTCCCCGGAATTACTCAATGGAGCTGAGTTGAGTTGCATACAAGACGTGGAGATTTGATATGGAAGCGCTACCAGCAGATATTATAAGAAGGCAAAGGTTCTGGCTTCTTTTGTCAGAGACGAACCAATCCAAACAGTTCTATTCAATTGGCGATAAGTTTAAATACTTTTGTGGTGAAATTCCGACTTAATACACTTTTCATGCCATGTGTTGGGAACCAAAAAAAAAAAAAAAACAGTTCATTTGCTATAGAAAGGATACACACCTTAAATATTAGGAAAAGTTGAACTTAGTTCATAAGAGTCCATTATACACTACAGGGCATGTCAACGAAAACAAATTACTATGACAAGCTCTTATCATGCACCTCTTTGTTCAACTCACAGACCATGGCTCACAATCTAGAGACTGAGCTATATAACATATGATTTGCTAGTTCCCGTCTCAAAATCTTCCCAGAGGGTGATTTTGGTATTTTGTTGACAAATAGTACCCTACGAATTTTTTTATATGGAGCAACCTGCATATATCAAGAAACATATGTCATCATGAAGCAATTTAAGCTTTATCTCACAACGTGTTGCATATCTAATGTAAAAAAAGAGTTGAATAACATATGCACCAATGACCATTTGTGGGAGTATAAAGACTTAGAAGTATCAACAATTAGCGAGCATTGTATCCATAGCATTTGGAACATTCTCTAAGATTCATCTGTCCTCACGTTTTCTATCAGTACCCACCCAAGTGACTCCCTGCTCCCCCCAACTCACAAAATATAACTTACTTTTGGTTTCTATAACAGTAAATATCCTGATCCTGATCAGAATAATTTTCTTTATCATTTACCAAATGAACTCATATAATTATAATTTATAAACATAAACAATGGCAACATACCTGTTTTGCAACATAGTCTATTACTTCAGTTTCACAGAGAGTGCTTCCTTCCCGCCTCACCACTAGTGCTGCAGGAATTTGTCCAACTTCTTCATGAGGAATTCTGCAGAATACAATATTCACATTTATCAATACTAAGAAAATGCCAAGTTCACAACTGTTCATCTTTATAAATAGGAAACATATTGATGTAAATCTGGTTTATAACCTCTCAAATAACATTGTTCTAGATAAACCAGTTTAGTCTCATTATTTTTCCATTCTTGGACCACTGCGCAAATACTTTTTTTTTTTAGACAACTTGACAGTGGCTGTCAAGGAACACTGCGCAAATACTTAAAGCTATGAAAAAAAGTGGAAAAATCCTCACTGCTAATATAATATAATAACATTGATATAAGAGGCTGCGTTTAGTGCTTGAATTACCAGTCTATTATGATATTCATTACCATCCATTATTGATATTCATCCTGGCCAGAGAAATATAATAACATTACATAACCCACCCACACAACTTTGTAACCTCACCCTAGCCTCTCACTTATTATATGAGATTGTGTACTATTAATTAAGACCTGAAATATTAATTAAAAGTTTAGATATCATTACCATCCATTATTGATATTCATCCTGGCCAGAGAGATATAGTAACATTAAATACCCCCCACCCACCCACACAACTTTGTAACCTCACCCTAATCTCCCGCTTATTATATGAGATTGTGTACTACAAATTATTAATTAAAGGTTTAGATATAATAGAAGATTTTTTTTTTGGATGTAAGCACTATGCTATAGCTTGTATGCTATTATGAAGTTGCTCACAGCACAGACTGGAAAAATGTTTTACAATCTGATCTCCCGCAAAAAGTGCTTGTAAAATACTGAAAATTTTGTCATATATCTGGCATATGTTCTTGTTAGACTTTACAAATGATAACATAATTAAATTTTAATAAAAGTTGACAAATAAATAATTTATGCATATTTGAACAAAGCAAATTTAAACTCCATGAGTTCAAGCTCATGCACCGACAAATAACATGTATATATAGAAAATACTTGAATAGTTTTTTTTTTTTTTTTTTTTTTTTAGTGTGGTATGTCAGTTTAAAATACCAAATAAATTATTTGAAGTAAAAAAAAAAACTACAGTAAAATGATTTATCGCACACCTGTTTCAGTGAAAATTCTTTTTAATTACAAAATTAACAACTTCATGTTGTCTTGGTAACAACATAAGGTTAAATATGATACTGAACTTATGTTGGAAACCTATTCTGACAAAAATCAGGTAATGAAAAATAATGAACAAAATCTGGCAGAAGATGCAACAGTAATGAAAAATAATGATCAAAATAAGGCATCTAAAAACATACGGCATCACTGCTGCATCCACGACTTCAGGATGAGAATGGAGCACGTGCTCCAGCTCTGCAGGAGGGACCTGCCAAATTAAATCCAAATAATTATAGTAACAAATGAGATGCTTTATGATAACCAAATGGTTTTTATTAATATTTTCTTTAAAAGGATTACCAAATTGTTCAGTCTGTGTAAATAAAATTCCATACTTAAGACTTGACATACTAGACATTCTTTTGCCAAATTTTAATGCTTATGTTGCAAGTATAAAAACCTGATATGCTTTGTACTTGATCAACTCCTTAAGCCGATCAACAACATACAGAAAGCCATCCTCGTCAATGTAACAGAGGTCACCTGTCTTCAACCAACCGTCAGAATCAAATGCTGCTGCATTTGCTTCATCATCTCCAATGTAACCTAAAATATTATAATTTGTATAAAATGGTGAAATGTTCACAAAGGCACATGTAAATGATTCGACACATGACTTGTGTGTCACAACTCACAAGTCATTGAACAATAAATCTTGTTTGATTCAGCGGAAACTTGTAAGATAAATGTTCTGCAAGGAATATATACAACGTCACTGTAAAATGTATCGACATAAATACATTGTATTCCATATTCAATAAAATTATATTAGATGAAAATATAGAGTACGGGCCTATTATACCTTGTAGATGTCATATTAGAAGAACAAAGTGAACCTTGGTCTATTACCACAATGCATAGCACTGCTTTTACACAGGGCCCTGCCCAACATCTGAACATGACATAATTCCCCTTATTCTAAACCAAACTACTAACTAATATATCTAATTATCCAAAACCCACTAAATTCCTAGCCCCTAGCGGGATTTTTTAACACGTTCCCAAGGGGGGAAACGATGGGTTCGCTGGGCATATGCACCAGATTCCTTTGTTCCATCGTCACTTTCTTCATCCAAGTAAATCATTTAATTTATATTCAGAAGGCATGACAAAAAGGAAATTAGAGTATTGTGTTTGTGTACCAGTCATGCAAGCAGGGCTCTTGAGCCAAAGTTCTCCAGTTTGGCCTATTGATAAGGCCTTGCCAGTGTTGGGATCAACAATTTTGACCTGAGCATTCTCAACAAGACGACCAGCTGATTTCAGGCGGCTGCATTCTTCCAGGCCTATCATCCTAGATATTCCTCCTCCTTCAGTTGATCCATACCCCTAAAATAATCGTAAGAAAAAAAGTGTGTTGATGCTAGAGTAATATTCCTTTGTACTTTCAAGGAAAGGCATTAGAACTTTTTTTTTTATCATCATTCAAAGACTTAAAAAGAGAGAAATAATCCTTTGGGTATGCATGTAATTACCATAATGGTTAATCCCCACTGTATGTTTTCAATTGCTTACCAAGCCACTCAATGAGCTCACTTTTTTAGCGGACAACTCCAACACCATAGACTGCTACAAATTTTGAGCTGTATATTATGACCGTATAACATATGCCACCAAAATTACATCATTTGGTTGATTTTGGCAGTAAATTTTGCCTAATAAATCATGACCATTCAAAATAAAATAAAAAAAAAATTAAGATGAGACTAAAAGCCAATAAAGCAAATCTTAAGCAAAAACACCCGACCAAGATTTTAATGAGACTTTTTTATGTCTTCTAAGGCCCTGATTTTAATTTAATTAGAAATTTTTTCATCAAAATTAATGGATTTGATGTCATTTATCAGAATTTTCACCTTATTAGACCCAATGAAATTCTCTGAAAGCAATTCTAATCAATGTCCTGCCTAAAAACAATTTTGAACAAAGCCTTAAATTTTTTTTTTTAAAACAAGTAGGACTTTTCTTTTTATACAATAAATTGGTCATTGCGAGTAAAAGGATATGTGCTTCACGACTTTAGACAAGTTTTTCAAAACAATAGGCTGTTTTTAATCGCACTAAACACCTCTAAGATTTCCTTAACCAATGTTACCAATATCACGAGAAACCGTATAGTCTCAACCAGGTAGATCGACGCAGATCCAAAATCATCAGGAAAAGGACAGAAGAGAATTAAAAAGGAGGCAAGGCACCAATCAGTCTCTCCTCATAATAACACAAAAAGCAATCTCACCTTTTTACATCAAAGCATGTCGCGGTGCTGAAGTACAAAGAAATCACTGGTCTCTCCAGCAACATAATTAGTAAAATACCTTGCATCTAAGGCAACAAACTTTTTTTGGGTTGCTTGTTTTGCACGTTGAGAAATAAAAATTTCTAAAGAACGATAAACCCTCATCCTCTCTTTCTCTGAGCTTAGAAGAAAGAAACTGCTTAAGAAGTATCGGAGACGCCGCGTCAGTATATATCAATAAAAAAATATTCGAGGCGGAGGCTATTTGGGCCTAATTGAAAGCGGATGGGATGATCATTAATTAATTTATTTTATCATTAAGGTCAGGTTTAATTGAAAATAAAGTTAGGTAAGCATTTGCATTTTTTTATGTATGTTATGTTATCATAAATTATTAATATATGGTATTAGAAGTAAAGAAAATAAGAGGATAGTGTTTTATATTAATTGTTTATCAATAGAATATAAATAATGATAATAATAAATAATAATAACAAGTTTATCATAATTATCATCATCATCTAGATAATACTAAATAAATACAAACATAATAATAATAGCAATTATAATAAAAATATAAAATAAGAGTAATAATGTAATAAGAAAAAGAAATAATACTAGTAACAATAAAAAAATTATAAATGGATATTGACCGCATTGAATAAGATGTGGATCTAACTGTAATCTGTTTTTGATAACTTATCCATTTAAAACATTAAATTCGACAATGAATTAAAATATCAAGTCCCATGCGGCCATGCTGAATCACGTGAACTGTCACCGTATCCTCTCCCAAAAACGAAATAAAATAAAATAAAAATAAAACTGAGCTCGCACGTTCTAAAGACTAAAGGAGAGGAAAACGGAGACAGGCTTATAGGCTTGTAGAACACTTGTCACTTTTACTAGTGCTTTTTTTTTTTCCCCCTTTTTTTGTTTTTCTTTTGAAAGACTAGTTTAGCGGTGATGTAGAGGCTAATGTAAAAGCTTGTTTCCCAAAGGGTGGGATATTCCCCCCCCCCCCCCCCCCCCCACGTGAACGAACGTCCCCTTAATTTGGGTTAATAACTTTTAGAAAGCCAAACACCAAACAATACCTGCGCAGCTATTTATTTTTTATAATGAGGTAACTTGTTAACACGACACTTAATTAGTTAATTATCAAAAAAGTTGAATCACCTGTGCAAGCAGAACATGTGGAAACCTCTTGTAAAACCGCTTAGCCGCTGCAATGCTCAGCGGCGCACCGCCACACATCACCATTTCAAGTGCATCTAAAGCGTACTTCATTGCCTCCTCTACCTTCGTCATTGCCACCACTAGTGGTGGCGGTACCATCAGTACCGTCACCTTGTGTCTCTCCACCATTTCTAAAATATCAGTGATTTTATTCATGCGTAATGACTGTAACACGGTGGTTTCTCCGAGTGCTAGAGATTTCAAGAGGAAAAAGAAGCCGAAGGAGTGGAATAAAGGTGCACAGAGGAGCATAACCTCTAGTCGTGCAGGCCGTAGAGCGTGAAACCCCTCTGACATGGCAATGAAGGCACGGTGCGGCAGAGCAGCTGCCTTGATCCTACCCGTCGTACCTGATGAATATTGGATTACAGCTATGTCTGATTGGAAGACATCGACCGAGGTGCCGGCATTACTGTTTTGGTCTGATCTTAGAAAGGATCGGAATTGCAAAGAGTCTAGAAGGATGGTTGGAAGGTTGTTTGTTAGCTTGTGGGCGGTGAATGACGTGGCAAAAGCAAGAGAAGGTTTGGAGAGGTTTACGAGCCGGGCGATCTCAGAAGGTGTCGAGGCAGGGTTGGCAGGAGAGAGAACAACACCAAGCGAGAGAAGAGCGAGATAAAGAACGGGGACATCAATGCCGGTCGGTAAGAGGATGAATGCAACGTCGCCCTTGGAGATGGCAGCATGATGTTGGAGGTTGGCAGCGAGGGATCTGACTGATGAGAGAAGATTGGGATAAGAGATGGTTTCGCCAGTGGAGGCATCGAGTAATGCAGGATGGGAGGGGAGTGGGGAGGGAAGGAGGGAGAAAGCGAAGGCGGGGAAAGAGAGGGGGACAGAAGGGGGAGGAAGGGGAACGGCTGGACGGAGACTGTGAAAAGTTTTCGACTTGTTGCAGTAGCCACTTCTGGGGTCGAAGCATGGAGGCAACAATGGCATTACTGTCTGAGATGAGGTGCTGAAAGTTTCTTCCATGCTAAGAGGTTAGGGAAGTGCTTTGGATTAGCAGTTGCATGTGTTGTGTTTATATTAAGGAGTTCACAGAATGTATGCGGGACCGGTTTCGTCCGATTCTTTCTTTCTTTTTTCTCTTTTTGGAATTTATTTATTTTTTTCCCGGTTAGGATTTCTAATGGCCTCTATCTTGCCAGTATGGATTATATTAAGTAATAGTTACTTAATAGACTCATGATGTAATCTGTAAAGCAGGATGCGTATCAACCATACTATATATAATACGAAAGCAGATCTGGGTAAATCCGTCTCGATCTGCTGAGAAAATGATAAATTAATTGTGGTCTCCTTATTTTTTATTTTATTTTATTTTATTTTTTGAAAAGGCAAGTTAAATATGACTAATGAATGATATTAAGATTTTTCATACTCAGCATTGAAATTGATACGGGAAACAGAACAGAAACAACGTTCCAGCATCGAATCTTTTCGTTTCTTCACCTAATCGGTTAAATAGAATTAATTAAAAATTTAAGTCGTTAAATTCAATCATATCGAATCCAATGTCTTGAAATATAAAGAAGAAGAAGAAAATATAAGTAGATTTAACCCGTTCATTCAATCTAAAAATATGAGCAGAGAAATAGTTCCATATATACACGAACCGATTTTCACTCATTTGATGCAAATTCGTTCATCTGATTAATTATAGACAGAGTAAAAAATATTTAAAACAGAAACCATTCACGGTATGAAATAATATAAATATTCAAGAATAAAATTTTTGAGATTTAGAGTATTTCTAAGTGATACAACATGATAAAATTTTATGCTAAATACTATAGAGTCCAATATATGGGATGGATGTGGTCCGTCCAATATGACCATTCTCGTTTTTTAATTATAAACGACCGATCTGAATCTTTCAATATAATCTCCATATTGAAAACTTATAAGAAATCAATTTTAATTTTTATTCCGAAAATTTTTGCTATTTTTTGGTATTTTACAAAATCGTTGTTATTGGGCAATCCATAATTTTTATATCATGAATTTTATAAAATACCAAAAAATAGTAAACTTTATATATATATATATATATATATATATATATATATATATATATTAGTTTCTTATATATATTTCAGATCGGTCATTTGAAATTTGAAACTGAAGAATGATCACATTAGACAGACTTATCCGTCCACTATATTGGACAATAGCATTTCTCAAATTTTATTTCTAGTTTGTTTTGATTGTCTTTTTAAAAACTAGTCCCAGCAAATATTTAATCCACATTAAGAAGATTGATCTAAATACATTAGGAACAAAAATTTATTCTTGATCTCTTAGGAATAATATTTTTTACTCCGAATAACTAATCTTAATTGTATTCTTATGCGAGATAAACGCACCCTAAAATAATGATTACATAAAAATAATTAAATTATTATTATTATAGGAATCAACAATATAATACTTATTATATTTTTATTCATGGAGGTCAAATTTTTAAATAATATAATGATTACACACCTATACTATTTAATAAATAATAAAAAATATTATCTTCCATTTTTACTTAATAATCCGCCTGTTCCTTTGGCAACAAATTATCGTAACATTCACGTTCCTTACTGGCCTTTTGGTCCCATGCTCGCCCTTCATAAAGCTGGTCTAAGTTTCGCTTTTGATGCATGAATATTAAACTTTACCTCAACTCAACTCGTTCTTTTTTAATTTGTGGACAAGAGAGTTTTACTTATGGTTTTTGGTTAGATATCAAAAATTTGATCTTGGCGATAACCTATTTTGCTTCGCCGGATCTGTACAAATGTCTACTATACACATCAAAAGTAATTTTTCATTGATATGAAGCCATTAGGTCACCCCACGATGTAGAAATAAATTTAAAATAAATGGCAAAGAAATCAATTTTCAAAAAAATGAAATTCATATATCTATCTCATTTAATCTTCGAGCACTAAGTAATATTTCGGTCAATTGTTTGCATCGTAATATAAGTTTATAAATTACTCGTTTCAAACAATGAGTACACAAATTATACTAGTTTTACGAATATTGTGCGACTAATTCTCAGATTTTTTTTGAAATATTGTACTATTTTTTCATGAATATATTTCCTATTCTAAGCCCTCAGTTTCTAACACTCCGAACTGTTTGTTTTCCTTTAATCAAATTTCCTAAAGACAGTTAAATTAGTATGGGTGTATTGATACTAGCTGTAGAAGTAGGTCTGCATTTGAAGAGTTCTGAAATTGAAGTTCAGAACATTAAAATAGTTCTTTGATTTAGTCAAAACTACGTGACATTTGTCAACAGCTTCACTTAAAAAAATGGAAGTGTGCATCGAGAAAAAATTGTTAAAAAGTTCGAAAATGAAAATTTTGGTTTCCCTACGAAATTTAATTATTAATTTGTTTTAATTAACACAATGTGCACTTTAGATGGACTATTGGGATTAAAAAAATAAAAGAAAAATTGGACCGTATATTTTCCTTCAAATACAAAGATGAGTATACATTTATTAGCAAGACTTTACACCCTCGGAGTATTCATGATTGACCTTGGTCAAAAGTAGTCGAATAAATTATACAACTACTTCTCTTAAGGATAACATTATTACCTGTGCTAGATACTATGAATGTAATATTATTTAGTATAAGGTAATAAGACAACTATAACGACTTAGATGAAATAATGGATTAATTGTAAACACGAGAGAACAAGGCTGCCAGGTCTACTATTAAACTAATAACCGCTAATGGTCCACCTTAATTTGTAGTTATTTATAATTTATCAGAAGTTAACTGCATACAGGACGCATCTTTTGAGCAACAAATATGCTTATAATATTTTCATGGGTTATCGTTAATAATATGTGCATAGCTCTTAGTATACATTATTCATGCATAGATAGTCAGTAAACCACCGACTCCAGCGCCGGTGTATTTATCTACTAGTATCTGAGACCAATCACTGCCTCACTGGGGACAAGATGGGGAAATAATTTTGTACATCATTCAAAAAAAAAATTATCTAACTGTTGAGCAAAACCAAGGTCGTTATTTTAAGGAATCTTGAGTGAACGATCTCGGTCGTTGCGTATCTCACTATTTCACATGATCTTCATCTAGCAAAAGTTGATTAAATTACTCCGTTCAGACTTTGCAAAAACAGAGCTGTGATTTTAGAAATTGCCTAAGAACCATGTAGATCGATTTTACCTAATGAATTGTTAATGGTTTCACTCAGAAAAGAAGATAATAATAATAATAATCTTTTGCCCACAGAATTAGAGCGCGCAATTTTTGGGGAAAAAGTAAAACTATCAGAGCCGCCTGATGGAAAAGTCCAGCGAGATCTTGACAGAATCCGACGGTTCTGGAATAACGTTGACGTGTATGTTGGCATTGGCCTGAAGTATCACCTCCCTTTCAGGGTAAGGTTTATTTTGCTAAAAGAAAAAAAATATATATATATACATCTCTAATCTGTAAGCTCAGCCTCCCTTCTGTTGAGTCTCTCCCCAAAACTAGAATAGCATGGTCCCCTGTTTTAGTGCCAGTTTGCCATGTTTCAAGAATATTGGAAATCCCTGTTTGGGCTTACACCCCATTTTAGGGGAAGTTTAAGCTGTCGTGGGCTTGGAGAAGAAGAGTCGTAGGCCCAATTGGTATACTCATTTCCATTTTGATGACACGCGGGCGCGGTCAGGTTCTAGAGAGGCTGACTTGGAACTTTTAATTATAGACAAAATCAGTCATATACCCTCCAAATCTTCCTCAATTAGCGGTAATACCCTCCTAATCTTTAATATTAGCCATGTATCCCTCAAATCATCCTCATTATAGTTATTCATCCTTATTATTAATTTAAATGATATTTAAATTCTGAAAATTAAATTTTCAAATTTTTAGTCAAAAATACCCCCGTCCTTTCCTTTCCCAACTTCCTCTCCAGGCTGATTTACCATGTCACTTTTCCATCTTAACTTTGAATTTATCTGATATGTAAAGAGAAAAATATTATATGGAAAGAAATTAAGACCAAATCATCTATTACAAATACTGGATCTCCTTCTCTTGCATTTTTAATACCAACCTTGGATTTAACAAGTAACAACATCTTATTTATCGCTAATATTTCAATTCTTAGTTTCAAACAACAAATTCTATTCGTTGATCATTATTTTTTTTAAGAAAATGTATGGTGTTCTCAACAGAAAGTAAGCATGATGGAATCAGATAAACGATTCATTGTTTATTGCTTGAATTGTATAAACTGAAACAATAATGCCAAGTACATGGCAAAAAATCAAAGTGGTTTTACAATCGAATCAAAGAAGAGGACAGTAAAACAAAATAACTTCGAATTGCTTGTGTATATTGGTGGAGCAAACAAATAATTTTTTTGCGATTCTGCAAGTGTTTATAAAGGAATAGTTGAGAGATAAAAGGATAAGGATATTTTAGTCATAAAATTCAAAAATTAAATTTTCAGAATTTAAGTATCATTTAAATTAATAAAAGGGTAAATAACTATGATAATGATTATATGAAGGATAAATGACTAATATTAAAGATTAGGTGGGTATATGGCTGATTGAAGAAGATTTGGAGAATATATGGCTGATTTTGCCTTAATTATATGAATATGAATATTATGTGTTGCCGTAACCTATGAACTTGTATTAACAAACCGCAAAAGTTGTTTCCAAAAAAAACCAAAAAGGAAAAAAGAAAGTTCAGTTTGACTTTAGCCTTCTCATGTGATCCCTGGAGCATGCAAGTCACACTGAGGAAAAAGTAGAAATTCAATTTGACAATGTGTGTGCTTAAGGTATGTTTGTAAACTCTAATTGGCAGTAGTATAAATATTGTTTGTTTCCACAATATTCCGGTAGAAACCTTGTTGTAGTTTGTTGCTTTTTTACTGAGACCCATGGTAATAGCATGAATATATATATTGCCTTCATGGTTCATATTTTTTAATTTTTGTGGGGTAGTTTAGTACGAAATGAAGCAAATATTAAGTTATTAAATAGTAAATGCTGCCGACAGCCTCATAAATATTTCTAGAAATTGTTGGTTGTTTTGCCACAGACGAATTAATTTCTGCATGTCAAACTTGGTAAAGATCCATCCAAGACTACCAACGAATTCACCTGGCAGTCGCTGCCTGGTTTTCAAAAAAAAAAAAAAAAAAAAAAAAGACTACTAACGAATCCGGCATTAATTATTTCTCTTTGATTTCACAACCTCAACATTTTTCCTGAGAGCAAGTTCTTTACCATCATTTACTGATCATTGGCTTTATACCCATTTATTCACTAGAAATCTTGAAGGGTCATCGTGTGTTCTAAAAAAAGCACGGCGTGTCCGAACACGGCACGGTACGACACGGCACGAAGGTGGTACGACACGGTAAAACACGGACACGGACACAACACGAGAACTTAGGCGTGCCGTGTCTTAAGCGTGTCGTGTCCGACTTTGATGAAATAGACACGGCACGGCACTACACGTGAATTTCCAAAACACGACACGACACGGCACGAAACACGGCACGACACGGCACGACACGGGACACGACAAAACCCAAGAGACACAACAAGTTTATAATGATGGTTACAAATGTTAAATTTTATAAAATAACAAGAAAATTCTTATATTATCTATTTTTTAGGATAATTTTATAATTTGAATTTCAAATTCATCCCTAAACATAAGTATATGACTATGTTTTGTGAAATTCAAACGTATTCAAACACGACACGGCACGACACGTGTAAAAAAAACACGGCACGACACGGTACGAGGATACGAGGCGTGCCGTGTCCTTAGGCGTGTCGTGTCCATCCCTTAGAATTTAGACACGGCATGACACGGCACGTGAAATATTTAGACACGGCACGGCACGGCACGACAAATGATCCAGACACGGCGTGTTTGACACGGCACGGCACGAATTTAGAACACTATCGTGAGCTTATATACGGCCTATAGTTTTCGTCGTTAAATCGATGTTGTTATTTAGGTTCAAGTACATTAGTACAATGTTTCCTGATTGTCATTGAGTACAATGAGTATAAACAATCACTGTGTGCCCAAACTAGAATATGGCGTCGTGGCCTTCATAAAGTCTAGAAATTACAAAACTATATTAATTGCTGCAAAATCAACTATATATATGCTCCATCTCCATCCGTCCATCGGTCTATCGGCCTCATGAACCCCTTTTTTTAAAGTGTGAATTTTCTATTGAACATTATTTAAAAAATGCGTCTGGAACTAGATAGCATTCAAGAATATATTTCTTTTTTCAATTTATATTAGTGTTTTTAGGAATGTACAAAATAACAACTTCATAATAGGTATTCATAGAAAAATGATAACGATAAGCTAGTACCTACAGCAAAATTACAAGAAGATCCAAAAATCCTCCTACCGTGACGTCCTAACTCCTAAGAGGCAACTCAGACAGACTTTGATACGTATAAATTATGTTTTGGAGTCTAGGAGAAGAATGTCGTTAACGTTGTTCAACGAAGCAAAAGTCAAAGATGAATAGAACTTGTTTTGGATGGAACAAAAGCATGCATGCAATGAAAACAAGAAATCATCCTCAAAAAGAGAAAAAAAAAAAAAAATCTATCACGCGTTGTGCTTATTAATTTCCATAAAATTTATAACATCTTACCTATTTAATTATTTTTTTTTATCACACCTTGCTTCTCGACCCTACTCTAGCTTCTTATTTAAGAGATTTAATATAAGATCTAATCTAGACTCTAGAGCCATGGATATATAGGTTTCCTGACCTAGTTGAAAAGGCCCAAAGCACTAAAACCTCCCATTTGAACGCCGCCATGTGCATTCGGCTCAATTTATATCCGGAAGGCATGGATATATAGGTTTTCTGACTCCATTTTGTTTTTTTTTTAGTATGAACTGAAGATTAAGTTCTTGAAATTAATTTTATATTGAATTTCAAATATATAAATTCTATATTATGAAAATATCTTAGTGAACCATCATGCTAGGCTTTAATTTTTTTTTACAACACTTTTTGTTTTGGTTTAGTCTAAATTATCAGAATTACTCAATTCGCAATCTGTTTGGTTTGGACTTTGGCAGATAATTCCAAAAGTTAATGGACCAAACCAAAATCAGAATGACAGGTAATTACAAAACTGTTGACTATCTTCCCAGTAATTAATATATTTCTTATATTTTACGCAAAATTGGTTGGGCCCCTGTTTCTCATTTCTCATTTATTATTTTTCTTCGGAATGCAGTATTGTCTGGTGACGTACTAGAACGAATTTACAATCCAGAAGAAAAAAAGCCGAAAGATGAAGGAACAACCGAGATATAATCATTAATTGATCTTGTCAAGAATGATGGTCATAAGGGTAAAAGTGTCTATTCGAGATTTAATCACCAATTGACCTTGCCAAGAATAATGTGATAACTCATAAGGTAAAAAGCATCTATCCGAGATTTATTTAATCATTGATTGACCTTGCCAAGAATGATATTATAACGTAATTAAGTGTCTATCCTTGATTTAATCATTAATTGAACTTACCAATAATAATCATATTAAGGTAAATCAGTAAATGTACCTAGCTACCAACCAGATCAACCAAAATGCTGCGTACCTGTGACAGTTGCACATGAGGAAACCTCTCCTGGAACTTTCGTGCAGCTTCGATATTTAGCGCTGCACCGCCACAGATCACTGTCTCCAGCGCCGGAAGGTCCTGCCCTGACAGATCACCCGACTTTGCAATTGCCACCACAACCGGTGGCGCCACTGTCATCTGGGTCACCTTGTACCTCTTTGCCGCCTCCATCATGTCGTTGACAGTGACCCTTTCCTTAGTCAATACTACGGTTGTTTCTCCAAGTGCTATCCCTCTGAGAGAGAAGAAGAAACCCATGGAATGAAACATCGGCGCTGTTGTTAGTGTCACCTGTTAGTGAAGCTAGGCTTAAAACTTGATGGTACTTATATGTTGATACCGAATTTGACTTGAAAAAATTAAAGAAGCTAGAAGTATTTTCATGACTATGAAATTCATAAACCTGATGACCGGCTGCTCTTAATGCATGATAACCAGCAGCCATTGCAGTGAAGAAGCGATGGGACAGTGCGGCTGCCTTGAGCCGACCAGTGGTACCTGAGGAGTACTGGATTGCAGCCAGGTCTGACTGCCTAACTTCAACTTGTTTCATGTTATCGATACTTTCTGGAGATGTTTCAAGCAGAGACTTGAAGTGAGTCGTGTCAAGGAGAACGACATTGAGATTTGAAGGGAGCTTTTGAGATGTAGATGATACGGCGAAGGCAAGGGACGGTTTGGAGAGGTGAATGAGCCGTGAGATTTCTGAAGGTGTTAAGGCAGGATTAACTGCAGAAACAACTGCTCCCATTGATAGAATTGACCAGTATAAAATGAATAAATCCATCCGAGTTGGCGACAGAACAAGGATGACATCACCTTTAGAGATGCCGAAATGCACACGGAGGTTGGTCGTGAGAGATCTGACTTGAGAGAAAAACTGAGGATAGGAGATTCTGTTGCCAGTGGAGGCATCGAGTAAAGCAGGGTGAGAGGGAAGAGGGGAGGGGAGGAGGGAGAAGGCGAAGGAGGGGAGAGAGATCGGATCAGAAAGGGAAGGAAGAGGAACCGGTGCACGAAGGCTGTAAAAGGTTTTGGTCTCGGCACAGAAGCCGCTTCTCGGGTCGATGGAGGGTGAGCTTAATGTCGTGCTTGCTGCCATTGGAGGCAATTGTGTTACAAAATGGAGGGAAATAGCAGGGTAAATATATATGGAGATGACATGAGGTGTAGACTTCAGAGAGTTAAGCCTGGAGATTTGGTTACTCGGGAACAGTTGTTATGATACTGACGGCATGTTTATATTATAAATGCGTTTTTGTTATAATATTTTGCTTGCAAATCATGATCAATTAAACTTTACAATGAAACATATATATAATATTATTTTCGGGTACGATACGGTGGGCACACAAACCTACTCAATTAAAAGTCTCAATATAGTTCTGTTGAAACTTCATAGTTAAATTCAGTAAATACTGATATAATCAAAATTAATATAGTCTTAAAAAGAAAATATATTGTATCGCCTAAAATTGAGGATTAAAGAAAATGTAATGGTACAGTTTTTAAAGTTCACAACTTAATGTAACGGTGCAGTTTTTAAAGTTTTAAAAGCAAATGTAACGGTACGTACAGCTAGATACATATCAACAGATTTTATTTTATTTATTATTATTATTTTATTTTATTATTTTTTTTTTGAGAGCTAAGTGGCAAGTGCCAGTTCCCCACACCAACAAAAAATTACAAAAGTGTAATTAGAAAGTTGAAATTAAAATGGTGCGAGGTTAAGTGAAAGAAAAAGAAGAAAATGAGGTCAAGATATCGCAACCTTAATCGCCTACCCTTTATTTCCTACGAAGATTATTTGTAGATTAGTGGAGGTATTTTGAGAATTAAGATGGAGTTATGGAAGCTAGGGGACGGTGATCCGGAATGGATGGAGTTCCTACATTTTTTTCCCTTTTGTGTTATCAATAGTGGGTTACTTCTAATTTATTTTACAAATTAATAGGGAAGTCGTTGTATTATAGGTATCGTTATATCGTCATGTAGGGTCTGATGAATCCTAATCCTGGCTAAAATACATATATTACGTACTTTAAATGTAATTTACGCAAATCTAATTTTTTTTGGTAGACCAATTTGCTTCTATGGGCTCAAAGTCTAACCGTTCATTCAAACTTATAAATATGGTGACTGATTGAAGCTCAAATGACTGGAAAAACTGATCTACGCATAATCGTGATATAATTGATAATAAACAAATTCGAATAGTTAGAAATATTTTATGTTATCCAATTATTAGCATATTTCACATTCAAGTTGCAGAGAACAAAACAATATTATAATTCTCATATTGCAGTGGCCAGTGGGTCCCGTGAGTTTACTAAGAGCATCAATTGGTTGTTGGCAGTAAATGTAGTTTGGGAACCTAGTGCTAGGCGCGGTAGGTAGTGTTAAACAATTAATTATTATGAACATTAAAAGATGTTAAAAGTTCAATATTATATCTGCATTAGCATGTGAGTACAAGTCGAATATTACCTAAATTTAGATAATTATATCTCCTAATTAAATATCATAAATGCAAATACAAAAAAAATTAAGAATTTCAGAATAATAACAAATAATATCTAAATTACCAAATTATTTATAAATGCGACTTTATGTGTATGATAAAAAAAAGTATAATTTGATATAATAACTAAAATGAGATCAATTAGAACTAAATTCAATAGTTAAACACAATAATTTAATATAAAAAAAAAATCCCGCCGGGATGCTGAGGTTTGTAAGAAATGAGCCTATGCAGCTGTCTTTAATCAATGAAAATTTTTTGGGTGCTGCCGAGTTTTGCAAAAAACGCTGTTTGTCGGTGAAAAAGTGTAGAATTATGACCGCGTGTATAGTGATGAACTGATGACAAACTTTAACAATATCATCAATATGTAATTTAGAAAATGACATTTACCATCTGATCAGGTGGCGTTTGACTGCTTAAGTAGGAAGGTAAACAAGAGTTTAACACAAACGACAAAGAATATATAAAGAGAGAATCTGGGAATTAGAAAAAAGTAAATCAGACAACAAGGCTTTAATTCATAATATAGAAATTTACAATTTTGTAACTTAAATTGATATGAACATACCAAGGAACACATTCACTTTTGGATGCCTCAGGGTTGGTCAGAGATACCCATTCAAATGCAATAACCAGATGTTTCAGTGCCCACTCTGGCAGGATGGAATATGACGCAGCTGATACTGGCACAGGATTAAGCGATTTGCAAAAACATGGGAGAGCTGAGAGCTGTGTTACACTTGTTTCAAACTATTGTATTTCAGTTAGCCTTTAAATGGGTTTGTTTTTGTTGCGCTGGATGTTTTTGAGATAATGGATAGTTCGGTTGTAATAGAACTTAGATATGTAGCAGTTTTTTAGTTTGGGTTGTATTTGTTAAGTGTAATTGGATGCTGTAAACTCTTTGTTTCTATCTAATAGAAACGGGCCTAATGGCCTTTTTTTTTAAAAAAAAAAACATAATAAATAAATTGATATATGATATAATATTATTATTAAAACAAATATTTTCCAAATAATTGAATAACTTTCTTGCTATTTTTACCTCGTGATTAATTTCACATGTTTGATGACCAGTCTTTAATCATTTATTGATTGTTTATAAGTGACAAATGTTAATTAGCTGGCCTAAATGCCCCCTATCATATAAGCATATGAAATTATATAAATAGGGGCATCCCTACCAATAGTTTTTCTTGCACGTTTGTCAGAACGAGACATTTAATATGTTTTAATCCATTTCATCTAACCAGCGGATCAAGTTGGATCTACTCGTCTCGTAAAAAATGTAAAATAACAAGATCAACTAGCAGGCAGCATCTAACAAACATACAAAAAAATAAAAATGTTGTACTGATCTGTATTAATCCCACCGAATGGGTCAAACATTTTTTTTTAACAGAAATTCTTATATTTCGAAGCCATCCACCTGTTGTACCATTGGTTCATGATTCACTCTCGAGTCATAACAGGCCACATACCAATACATCCAAATATTTAATTAGCAATCATAAGATCTCAAAATATGTGGTGCACTATTATTAAAACAGATGGCATTTCTATATTGAGCCATATAATCCAGACAATTACACTTATATAAATCTTATAAGTGTTTCTTTCTGTTTACAACATCTATCAAAAGTACAGATCTTAACAAATCTTATCTAGGCCTCGTAATCCGAAATTGACCTAAAAACCAATCTTGAATATCTCTTTGGTTAAAAAAATCAACCTAAAAAACCAATCTTGCATTTTAAAAAATAAGTGGTCTATGTTTTCCCTGCATTTTAAAAAAATAGGGTGTATCTCCTTCCAATCCTCTTGCTTCAACATTAATTTGGTGACTAGAAATTATTTTTTTTTTTCGGTGAGAGTTCATTATTTACAAAATAATTATTTCTGTAAATAAGTATTTTATCCGTATTAGTTCGAGAACTTGAATATTAGATTAAATCTACATAACGGAACTAAAATACACACTAAAAAATTATTTATCATTTCGTGCTCTTCTGTGCATGTTTTAAAATAGTTGTGGTTTTTAGATTCAGAGAGAGCTCGCTGAAGTCATGTGACTAACAGGCCCCAATTAAAGCCATGAAATTCAGACACATGGTATGGTTTATCATGTTAATTGGTGATTTATACCTCTAATTAATTTGGTAGGAAAATACTTTGCAGATCATAAAAAACTGTATATTCGTGGCAAAATTATTATACATATATTCACTTTGGCCTTCGTGACTTCCGTGAGTCATAAGCATAGTGACTTGCGCAGATTTTCTGTGGCCATTCGGTTGGAATTTTTGTGGAGCATGATTTTTTTGTTTGGATTTTCTGTGATAGCTTTCGTATAATATTTCAATAGTATTCTCAATTTTTATGGCATTTTTTATATAATGTTCTGAATTTTGTAAACAAAATTATATGCACGATGTTCACTGTATCGTTATCAATCTTGATCACACGGTTGCTCATTTCAATAGGAAACCATTTAATAACATATTTGTATAGGAGTAAATCGCGCAACGCGTGAGATTAGCACTAGTTATAATCTATTTGTTGAATTGCGACATAAGCACTCCGGAGATGTGAAAAGAGGGCTGGGAGGTGCGAGGAAAAAGAGAGGGTGAAGGCTTTCTACGTTCAAATGGAGAGGTTCTGCGCTTTTTACCATTTTTTTAATTAATGATTTGTGAAAATCATGATTGTATTTATCAGCTCTAATTTGAAATTAATTTTTAAAAAATAGACTTAATTAAGGCCCGATTTTCAACACTAGACTAGACTTATGTGTTTAGATATATTCGCGAGACTTACTTGAAAAGAACACCAAACATGGTGAGGATAGGCTGCAAACGTGTAATAGTTTTACCCTTTTTCGTTTTGTTTCGTCCTGACCAAACGGTTAATGAAAGAAATATTATTCATCTGGTTTCGCGAAACGATCAACAAAACAATGAAACAATTTCGTCAAAGTGTAAATTGCGAAAATTACGTAAATTTTATTTGTTTCATCTCAGCGAAACGATTAACGAAATAAAAATCAGTTTAGTCACCGAAACGAAACACCCTTGTTTCGTCGCTGTTTCTAACGTTATGCGGCCCTAGGTGAGGATGAGTGAAACTACAACAAAAAAAAAGAGTGAAATATTGCCAAAATAATAATAATGCAAATTTATCCAGATATAAAAGAGTATCTCGTAAAAACACGAATTTACCGTGATAACAACGCAAGAACAACGCAATTAAATGCGGTTTATTTAGGAAAAACTAATTAGTACAATAAAAAGCGAAATATTGCCAAAAAAAATGTGTTTTTATTGCAATAAAATTCGCCAATGTCAAAATATCGGTTGCCGAGATAAAAAGCAAAAACTGCCACAGGAGTTGAAAATCTCCATTTCGACAACTGGACCGAAAAAGTAGAAACAGATTTTCTGATCTCTTGCTCGCAGAGTCGTAGTGTCCAATCCTGATTTCCGCATCAACGGTGAGTCGGTAACACTAACACCTCTCTCTCTATCTCAATGGCACCTCTCCGCCTTACCCATTAAACCCCTAGCTCTCAGATTGCCTTACATGACGCAACCCCTCAGTCCGCGCCTCTCGACCTCCGTGGCGTCTCCTTCTCAGCCGCGTCTTCCCCTCTTCTCCCCCATCTCTAGACGCACTCTCCCCTCCCGGTTCCATCCCAGTTCCAACCGTCGACGCAGCCTCTTCCTCAACTGCCATGCGGAGGCCCTAATTGTGGCAAGGTTGACAATTTGGATCTGAGCTGGTGGTTGCATCTCAACGGATTGCCTCCATGTAAGGTGGAACTGAAGGAGAACGATTGTAAGGACAAGCACTGGCCAATTCGCTATGTCGTTGCCAAGGAGGATCTTCAGGTCTGTAATTTTGCTTTTTACCGGTTTATTGTGTATAATTATAGCTTTTGTAATAGAAAACTAGAAGAGAATTAAATAGGTTGGATTGCATGTTAAGTTGGAGTACTTTTGATTTCAGGCTGGAGATATGTGGCATTCTCTGTGCCTAATTTATTGGTGTGACACTACGAATTTCTGTCAGTAGGAATAATCTCATTTGAGACATTAAGCAATTCCTGTTTACTGAGTATTGTTAAGGACAACTTCCTGGCGCCCTTCTTTCTTTTCTAAAAGACACTAGCAGACTTGTCATCGCGGCCCATTGAATGCATCATTCAACATGCTTCCAAAGAATTAATAACAACTTGCTAATAATTTGCAACATATCATAGTCTGAAAAAACTGCTATTGATTAGCACTTTCTTTAATTCAGTCGATGAATACAAGTTTCTTAATAGTTTTTCTGTACAAAATAAATTCAAAGGAGCATCCTCTCCTATTTGAATTTAGCACGGATGACCATGTTATGCTTGAAAAAATGCATTATCTAATTTTGCTATATTAATTTTTTATTGACATGATATTCCTACCTTGGTGTCTCCGGGGTTTGTTTTTTCTCACCGTTTAGTGGTACATCACTGTTTCTCTCTCACTGACTGCTTGGTTGTGACCAGAAGTCTAGAACACAACATGTAGGTCTTTTTGTTGCCCCTGCATCGGTGAGATCCTGTCAGTCAAAAAACACAGAAGAACCACATGATTAAATTTTGAATTATTCTTAAACAGATATTATGTACAGCCCCAAAAATTTTTAAATACCAAGAGCTGTCAAGAAGAAGTGTTCTCCTTTCTGCATATATAAGAAGAGATATGGCAAGGAAGAAAGAGGTTGCTTTGGCCATCCTTTGAACAAAATGAAAAGAAAAGGACCATAGATAAATTTTAATGTTTTACAGGATACACATGCAATGTGGTATTTGAAATGCTGATACTTCTAAATTCATAAGCAATGGGTCATAGATATGAAGTTCTTAATTACAAATGTTCATGCACCAACTTACTGTAAACAGGTAGTATAATATATTTTGTTCTTTATTAGCATCTCTGGAGTTCTTCTATTGTCTTAGCTGTCCAATTCACAATACAGAAGCTAACATTTTACGATTCAAAATGAACATGACATTCTATAAGGAAGGTATTAACCATGCGAACTTTGAGTAATTTAGATTTAATTAAAGTCGATAGATTTCTTAATCCTAAGTCATTGCTGTTACATAAACAGACATATCCTCTAACCAATCTATTTTGCTTTCTAAAAAAAATACAATATATACTGACCTCCTTTGTGGGCACGTAAATGTAAGGCATGTCATTTTCTTCACATAATATCGGCAAATGTGTGATCACATCAATTGGAGAAATATTTCCAGCTATTACACACAGGCTATGCATAACAAAATCAATAAACAACATATCATTAACATTGCATAATAGAAACTTCATCAGTCTGCCATGGTATGGCACAGTTGTAATCAAGCTACAGTTATACCCTTAAAAATACGGTCGTCAAGTCATCTAGAAATCTAAAAATTAATGTATGACACTAAACATGGTAATTTAATCACACATAAATTGCAAGCGAACAGAAAACTAACCCCTTCTTGTTTCTGCGAATGCTCTTGACCACTTCCTTCACACCTCCTCAAGGTAAGGAAGAACAAAATCCAAAGAAAAAATTACACACAATCCAAATTCAAAGGGAAACATGTACAGTGGCAGGTTCTGAGGTTTCAACCTCTTTGCAAGAAGGATTGGTGCTGCACCAACAGCTACAGATGCGACCAGGATGGAAGCTACAGTTTCAGGTAAAGCAAATTGCAAGCAACTCTTTTTCCTTCTGATGCTACACAATTTTAAACTACAAGGGTGTATCAATGGTGCATTTATTGCATCTAGAGACATGAAATTAAACCATGAAATGATAATTTGTCAAGGATAATTAGGTTCGGTACAATAGTACAGTAATTTTGGTTGATTTAGTTTTGAAATTGAGTTTTTAATGTATTCTACCTATACCAGCTAATTACTAAGAATCCCTAAATTCTTCTTAATTGTCGTTCCTAGTATTACAATTAATTGATGATAAGAAGCGATGAGATTACCATGTGAGGCAAAGGAAGAAGCGCGCTCCATTACTAGTGCAGCTCCAGCCTCTTAATAACACAAACAACCAACCAAAAATTCCTATGCCATCGCTACACTACACCGAAAACTAATGACAATCATATTTAGGCCATTACAAAATGCAACTCCACAAAGTTGTGTATATACTTAATGACACCCAGAGGCAAATTTCATATTTCTTTGTTCATAGACTTGATAACAAAAAAAAAAGAGGGGATTCTTATCTTTATTCACTTAATACCAACAGAAACCCAATCATGATGCCGCAAATAGAAAATTTATTGTTCAGTGAACCCATACCAGAAATTTGTATTTTACATACAAAACCTAATTTAAAGATATTGGTCACCTTTGATATTCCATTTACGAAGTAGCACACTGATTGTCCACTCAATAATCAAAAGTGAAAAGTTTACTTCTATTATTTCAAGAATCACATCAAGGCAGGAGACAAGTGCGTGTATAAATACTATATTACCAGTAACAGTAAAGAATGTAGGGGCGAAGCTATGTGTGGGCAAGGGGGGAGGAAGTGTGTCGTGCCTACCCTTAATATTCAAAAATGAAGTTTAGTTATGAAGATTTCACATATTAAAACAAAAAAAAGGAAGCCCAATGTCTAAAGTGCCCATGCTTGGTAAAATGAAGCCTAGTGCCTAACGTTTTAATTATGAAATTTCTATTGTAACAAAATACAATGTGAAATTATATTTCAATTTTTTTATATTAAATTTATTATTTGCTTTATTTTTTTAATTAAATTGAAAATAATTAGTTATTGTGCCCATTCTTAAAAGTTACCTGGATTCGCCATTGAAAAAGAATGACTCCAGTACTCTTTCTTGTTTGTTGGTTTTCAGATACTTAATTCTTATTTTTCATAGTAGATGCTTCCGTATTCATGTATTCAACTTACAATTGATTAAATGTCATATATATACCTTTATCTTGCAATGCTCTTAACCAAGACTACATGAGATGAAGCTATGCATAATGAGAGAACCTAGACTTTATTTGCATTTCTAAAGTAAAATTGCATATTTAACACCTTCAGCTTACTGGAGTGACAAAAAAAAGGAGAAATCTTATAGTACAGAATCACACAGATGTACTTTGTAAGTGAACTGTCAAACCGTGCAGGAATGCAATTGTTTTACTCTTCTTTTCTCTATTTTCGAACTTAGTAGTATGAATTAACATTCTGAGAATTTTTTTTCAAATTTTGATTAAGACTGAGTGGTGTATATTCCTTCTCTGTTGTTGAAGGGAAATTTTTGAAGACGGAAGGGGAAGAAATACCTCAAGCTGCTCCGAAAGGAGGTAGAGGAGGCAGCTGCGGAGGGTTCTTGGAGATGCTCAGCCTTGATTGTACCGCTCTCAGTAGTTGATCGATCGGTTCTGAGGAGATAGGAGAGAGAGTAGCTCAGCTTGTTAATGGAGATGCTCCGAGAGGAGGCAGCCTGTCGTGCTTCCGAGAGAGCGGAGCAGAGAGGTATTGATCTGTCACGGACTCGTCGTGGCGAGGAGAGCAAAGAGCTTTGATCGACTGTCGTGGCTGTCGTTAGGGCTGTCAAACGTGTCAGAAAGACACGTGACATGTCTTTACCGTTTTCATTTCGTTAAAAAAAACGAAATTTCAACTCATTTCGTTAACCGTTTCGTTTTCGAAAACGGCACAGAATACCGTTTCGTTAACCGTTCCACTTCAGAAATAACACATGAAAAGGTTTGAAATGAGGCTGAAACGGTCGAAACGGTAAGATTTCAGATTTCGTTTGCTGTTTCGTGATTGGAACGGAATGAAAACTGGTGCCGTTATTCGTTTCGTTTCGGTTATGCGAAACGGCAGAACGTGCCTTTTTGTCCCGTTGACAGCCCTAGCTGTCGTGGACAAGATCAAAAAATAGAATACAAAATGCCTTTTCACGTTCCTCCCAAGTTATTTGTTTTCCCAGATAGCTAACAGAAAGAAGATACATGGATGGGAAAGGGAAATTACTCGGTTGGCTTGATGTACATACATCTGGCAACAATGAGAGCAACATTAATTTTCATAGACCAAACCAACATGATGCCATCACTACACTGCACCAAAAATTAACTTTATGGACCAAGTTCACGCTAATCTTAGAGTACTTTTTTTAATCCCACCGATTTTCTGGCGCGGGGCCCATCCATAAAGTCATATGCACACTAAGGAGAGATCAAAATTAAATTCCGTGGTCCAAAAATTTGATGTTATATACAAAGACAAAATAAAAGCGTTGTTCTACATTTACAACAGCACGTCTGGTCTACCATCAAAAATCCCACACCCCACCGATTTCCTTTCTTCAAATCCAACCGTACAGTGAAAATAAAAGCCCAGATAATTCGCGCGGAAATTGTGAAATGTTATTGTAGCTAAGAAAATAAAAGGGCATCGACTAATACTAGGTTCAAATTGCGTTAAGTATCAAGAAGCATCTCCTTTCTATTCATTAGATTACAATACTTATTACTGTATCTTATTACATTGTCATAAATCAGCTAACCGGTTAATGAGGCGGTGGGGTCTCTTAGCGACAAAAAGGAGGAAAAGAAAACAAAAAAAAGGGCGGGTAGCTATGCCAAGCTCTACTGGTAGTATGCTTTACAGACTTCAGTTTCTTGCCCTGTTTCCTTAACCGAAATGAGACTGTTGGTAATGAATTTTCACCAAAATTTTGTCACTATTTTTGTTAAGAATTTAGAAAGTGAAGCTGAGTACAGTCTGATATGGAAGAGCTACCGGCTGATCTTATAAGAAGGTAAATATTCTGACTCCTTTTGTCAGAGACTCGAAACAATCCAAAACACTTCTATTCAACTGGCGATAAGTTAAAATAAAAACCTTGAGTTGATACACTTTTCATGCCATATGTTGCGAACCAAAAAAGACAGTTCCTTTGCTATAGAAAGGATACACACCTTAAATATTAGGAAAAGTTGAACTTTAGTTCATAAGAGTCCATTATACATACAACAAGACAAGTCAACGAAAACATACTATGACAGCTCTTAATCTTATCATGCTTCTCTTTGTTCAACTCATAGACCATTAATTGCTCACAATCTAGAGACTGAGCTATATAATATATGATTTGCTAGTTCCCGTCTCAAAATCTTCCCAGAGGGTGATTTTGGTATTCTCTTGACAAATATTACCCTGCGAATTTTTTTATATGGAGCAACCTGCATATAACAAGAAATACATGTCATCACGAAGCAAGATAACTTTTATCTCATAATGTGTTGCCTATATATCTAATGTAAAAAAAAAAGGAATGAGTTGAATAATTCATATGCACAGAAGACCATAGAATGTGGTGTGCTTAATCGTTATACTTCTTATCAACAATTAGCAAGGATAGATTTCGTAGCATTTGAAAATTCTTTTAGATTCATCTATACCCACCTTTTCTATCCAAATGAACCCCTGCTCCCCAACCCACAAAATGACTTAATTTTGGTTTTCATAACAGGAAATATCTTGATCAGAATAATTTTCTTTATCATTTTAGCTATGAACACATATAATTATGAACATATCCAATGACAAATACCTGCTTTGCCACATAGTCTATTACTTCAGTTTCACAGAGAGTGCTTCCTTCCCGCCTCACCACTAGTGCTGCAGGAATTTGTCCAACTTCTTCATGAGGAATTCTGCAGAATACAATATTTATATTTTTCATTACTTAAAGAATGCCAAATTCACAACTATCCCCATCTTTACAAATAGGAAACAGATTGATGTAAATATGGACCTAGTTCTCCAATAACATTGTTCTAGATAAAACCAATTTAATCTCATTATTCTTTTCCATGCTTTGACTACTAAACATATACTAAAGCTATGAAAAAAAGGGTGGAAATATCCTCATTATTAAATATAATATAATAGCATTGATATAAGAGGCCACATTTGTTGCTTTAAAAATCAGTATATTATGATATCATTATCATCCGTTATTAATATTGTAGTAACAAATCTCTCTCTCTCCCCCCACCAACCCAACTTTGTAATCTCACCCTAGTCTCTCACTCATTATGTGAGATTCTGTACTATTAATTAAGACCAGTAGTATAAATAAAAGGTTTAAATATAGTAAAAATAATTTTTTGAGGTCAGGCTATGCCATCATAGCTTGCATTCTATTAGGAAGTTGCTTACATCACAGGTTGGACAAAATTTCTCAATGTGATCTACTGCAACAAGTGCTTGCACAACACAGAAAATTGTGCCATACATTTGGTGTATGTTATTGTTAGACTTTACAAATGACAACATAATTTTCTTTTAGTATAAGTTGACAAAAAAAATAAAATATACATATTAGAAAAAAACCAAACTTTTTTAGACCCGATGAGTTCAAGCTCATGCACCAACAAATAACATGAGTAGAAAAAACTTGAATAGATTCCTTTTTGGTGCGGTATATCAGTTTAAAATATCACTAATGAAATACTTCGATTGAGGATAAAAAGCACCGCAAATTCCAGCGAAAATCCTTTTGTTACTTGCAAAAGTAAACTTCATGTTATCTTGGTGACAGCTTAAAGCTACATGTGATACTGGACTTCTCTTGGAAACCTATTCTGGAAAATGATGCACCAGGTAATTAAAATAAATGAACAAAATAAGGTATCTAAAAGCATACGGCATCACTGCTGCATCCACGACTTCAGGATGAGAATTGAGCAAGTGCTCCAGCTCTGCAGGAGGGACCTGCCAAATTAAATCCAAATAATTGTAGTAAACAAATGAGATGCTTTATGAGAACCAAATTGTTTTTCTTCCTTTATTTTTTTTATGAGGATGACCAAATTGTTCAGCATTAGTAAATAAAATTCCATACTCAGACTCCTTGACATACTAGACATTCTTTTGTAGTTTTGCTGAATTTTAATGCTTATGTTGCAAGTATATACCTGATATGCTTTGTACTTGATCAACTCCTTAAGCCGATCGACAACATAAACAAAGCCATCCTCATCAATGTAACATAGGTCACCTGTCTTCAACCAACCGTCAGAATCAAATGCTGCTGCATTTGCTTCATCATCTCCAATGTAACCTAAAATATGATAATTTGTTAAAAAAAGTGAAATGTTCATGGAGACGCATGTAAATAATTAGAAACATGACTTGTGGGTCACAACTCACAAGTCATTGAACAATAAATTCTATCTGATTCAGTGGAAATTTTAAAGATAAATGTTCTGCAAGGATATACAATGTCCCTATAAAATGTATTCAGATAAATACATTGTATTCCACATTCAACAAATTATATTTCATCAAAATATATAGTACATGCCAAATTTACACCTTGTAGATGTCATATTAGAAGAATAGAGTGAACCTTGGTAATTTACCACAATTCATTAGTACTGCTTTTACTTAAGGCCCTACCTAGCATCTGAAGATGCCGTAATTCCCTTTATTCTAAACCCAACTACTAACTAATCTATCTATTTAGGTTGTGCTCGAGAGCACACCTTATTGAAGGAAAGGAAGGAGTGAGAAAGGGAAGGTGTCCGAATTTGTTTTTCCAAAATCGGAGGATACAAATACAAGTAAATTCTTTATAAATTGTGTCTATATCTCACCTCATCTCTCTTTCCTTTCCTTTCCTTTTCATTTGTTGTGGAGCAAGTAAAGAACTCGATTGGGCAGACCCCATATTCTTTCCTTTCCGTTCATTTCCTCTATAATAGAGGCTCTAGAGCAGACCCTTAAAACCCATTAATTCCTAGCCCCTAGAGGGATTTTTGAACCCATTCCAGGGGGAAAAAATACGGTCACTGGGCATATGCTTGCACCAGATCTATTATTCCATTATCACTTTCTTCCTCCAATTAAAATCATTTAATATATTCAGAAGGCATTACAAGAAAAAGGAAAATTATTGTGTACCAGTCATGCAAGCAGGACTCTTCAGCCAAAGTTCTCCAGTTTGGCCAACTGATAAGGCCATGCCAGTGTTGGGATCAACGATTTTGACCTGAGCGTTTTGAACAAGACAACCAGCTGATTTCAGCCGGCTGCATTCTTCTGGGCCTATCATCCTAGATATCCCTCCTCCTTCAGTTGATCCATACCCCTAGAAAAATGCCAATAAAAGAATTGTGTTGACTATCCCCTCTTTGGTACTGTCAAGAAAAGACATAAGAACTTTTCTTATTTTCATTTAAGGCCTTCAAAGAAGAATATTAATTCCTCGGGTAATTAATGACTATCCCATTGTATGTTTTCAATTGCTTACCTAGCCACCCAACAAGCTCACTTTTTCGGCAGACGAACAATATGGATTGCTATAGCTGCATAAGACTGTACAACATGAGCCACCTAAAATTACATCATTTAGTTGATTTTGGCAGTAAATTTTGCCTATAAATCCTGACCATTCCAAATAAAAACAATGTCTGAGACGCCAAGTTTGTTCGCCAACGGTAACTAAAAGCCAATAAAACAAATCTCAAAAGCACAGGACAAGCAATTTGATGAGACTTTACATGTCTTTTATAATAATTTTTTTTATAAACAAGTAGGAATTTTGTCTTTTATAATTAATTGATCATTGTGAGAAACAACATACTGTGCTCCACGATTTTAGACAAGTTCTTCCAAAGAAAATATTATTTTAATCGCACCAAATAGCTCCTAAAGATTTCTTTAATAAATGCACCTAATCTACTATTTGGAATATCACAAGAAACCCTAATCTCAACCAGCTAGATCGACTCAGATCCAAAATTATCTGGAAAAGGACAGAAGAGATAAAAAAGAAGAGGCAAGGCACCAATCAATCTCTCATCATAATAACACAAAAAGCAACCTCACCTTTTTACATCAAAGCATGTCGCGGTGCTCGAGTACAAGAAATCACTGGTCTCTCCAACAACATAATTAGTAAAATACCTTGCATTTAAGGCAACAAACATTTTTTTTTGGGTTGCTTGGTTTCCGTTGAGAAAAAAAAAATTTCTAAAGAACGATAAACCCTCAACCTCTCTTTCTATGAGCTTAGAAGAAAGAAACTGCTTAAGAAGTCTAGGAGACGTCGCGTCAGTAAATAATCATTGAAAATATATTCGACGCGGAGGTGATTTGGGCCTAATTGAAGGCGAATAGATGATCATTAATTATTTTTTTATCATTAATGTCAAGTTTAATTGAAAATAAAGTTAGGTAAGCATTTTTTTTTTTAATGTATGGTTATATTATCATAAATTATTAATATATGGTAAAAAGTAAAGAAAATGAGAGGATAGTGTTTTATATTAATTGTTTATTAATAGAATATAAATAATATGATAAATAATCATAATAATAAGTTTATCATAATTATCATCATCATCTAGATAATACTAAATAAATACAAATATAATAATAGCAATTATAATAAAAATATAAAATAAGAGAAATAATGTAATAAGAAGATGAACTAATACTTGTAACAATAAAATATATATATAATGGATATTGACCACGTTGAAGATCGATGTGGATCTGACTATAAACTGTTTTTGATAACTTATCCATTTAAAGACATAAAAATCGACAATGAATTAAAATATCAAGTCCCATGCTGAATCACGTGAACTGTCACCGCATCCCCTCCCAAAAACGAAATAAAATAAAATAAAAATAAACTGAGCTCGCAGGATCTACAGAGACTAACTTGGAACTTCTGATTTTATAACTTGGCGTAACCTATGAACTTGTATTAACAAATCGAAAAGTTTTTGTCAAAAAAAAAAAAAACTCGAAACGGAAAGGAAAGTTCAGTTTGATTGTGTGCAGCAATTAATCCACGGATCAAGGAAAAATGCAACTAGAGAGATCGAGAGCCTTCTCTATCCTCTCAGTGATCCCTGGAGCATGCAACTCACACAGAGGAAAAAGTAGAGATTCAATTTCAGAATGTGTGTGAGCTTAAGGTATGTTTGTAAGCTCTTAGAGGCAGTAGTATAATAAATATCATTAATTGACCTTGTCAAGAATGATGGTCATAAGGGTAAAAGCGTCTATTCGAGATTTAATCACAAATTGACCTTGTCAAGAATATTGTGATAGATCATAAGGTAAAAAGTATCTATCAGAGATTTATTTAATCGTTGATTGACCTTGCCAAGAAAGATATCAAAACGTAAAATTAAATGTCTATCCTTGATTTAATCATTAATCGAACTTACCAATAATAATCATGTTAAGGTGAATCAGTAAATGTAGCAAGCTACCAATCAGATCAAGCAAAATGCTGCGTACCTGTGACAGTTGCACATGAGGAAACCTCTCCTGGAACTGTCGTGCAGCTTTGATATTTAGTGCTGCACCGCCACAGCTCACCGTCTCCAGTGCTGGAAGGTCCCGCCCTGACAGATCACCCGACTTTGCAATTGCCACCACAACCGGTGGCGCCACTGTCATCTGAGTCACCTTGTACCTCTTTGCTGCCTTCATCATGTCGTCGACAGTGACCCTTTCCTGAGTCAATACTACTGTTGTATCTCCAAGCGCCATCCCTCTGAGAGAGGAGACGAACCCCATCAAATGAAACATGGGCGCAGTTGTTAGTGTCACCTGTTAATGAAGCTAGGCTTAAAACTTGATGATACTTATATGCTGATACCGAATTTGACTTGAAAATACTATTTAAAGAAGCTAGAAGATTTTTGATGTATATAAAATTTATATACCTGAGGACCGGCTGCTCTTAATGCATGATAACCAGCAGCCTTTGCAATGAAGGAGCGATGGGACAGTGCAACTGCCTTGAGCTGACCGGTGGTACCAGAGGAGTAATGTATTGCAGCCAGGTCTGACTGCCAAACTTCAACTTGTTTCATGTTATCGGAACTTTTTGGAGATGTTGAAGCAGAGATTTGAAGTGAGGTGTATCAAGGAGAAAGACGTTGAGATTTGAAGGGAGCTTTTTAGATGTAGATGATACAGCGAAGGCAAGGGATGGTTTGGAGAGGTGAATGAGCCGTGAGATTTCTGAAGGTGTCAAGGCTGGATTAACTGGAGAAACAACTGCTCCTATTGATAGAAGTGACCAGTACAAAATAAATAAATCCATCCGAGTTGGCGATAGAACAAGGATGACATCACCTTTAGAGATGCCGAAATGCACACGGAGGTTGGTCGTGAGAGATCTGACTTGAGAGAAAAACTGAGGATAGGAGATTGTGTCGCTGGTGGAGGCATCGAGTAAAGCAGGGTGAGAGGGAAGAGGGGAGGGGAGAAGGGAGAAGGCGAAGGAGGGGAGAGAGACGGGAACAGAAAGGGAAGGAAGAGGAACCGGTGCACGAAGGCTGTAGAAGGTTTTGGTCTCGGCACAGAAGCCGCTCCTCGGGTCGATGGTTGTGCTTGCTGCCATTGGAGACAATTGTGTTAAAAAATGGAGGGAATTAGCAGGGCGAATATGGGCTTACGATATGACGGCATGTTTTTATTATAATGCGTTTTTGTTATAATATTTTGCTTGCAAAGGATCATCAATTAAACTTTACAATGAAACATACATATTATTATTTTCGGGTACGATACGGTGGGCACACAAACCTACTCAATATAGTTCTGTTTTTTTAATTAAAATGCGGGTCATGCCCAGCATCTTACCATTGAAATTTACAAAAGTAATTACAAATCCAGATAGGGGCTGGAAGGAAATACAAAAGTATATTGCTTTCGCAGGCTTAGTTCAGATCCTTTTTTTTTTTTTTTTTTTAACTATATTCCTCAGAATCTCAGTTTGCTCTTATCATTTATGATTACAAACCTCAGCATCTCAGTTGCTCTTAAAGTGCTTGAGCAATACAGTTCTGTTGAAACTTAATAGTTGAATACTGATATAAATATATAATAAAAATTAATATAGTCTTGAAAAGAAAATAAATTGTATCGCCAAAAATTGTGGACTAAAGCAAATGCAACGGTACAGTTCTTAAAGTTTTTAAAGCAAATGTAACGGTACAGCTAGATATCAACAGATTTTTTTTTTTCCCCTTTTTTGAGAGCTATGTGGCAATTGCCAGTTCGCCACACCAGCAAAAAATTGTATTAACAACAAAAATATAATTAGAAAGTTAAAATGGTGCGAGGTAAATGAAAAGAAAAGGAAAAAGAAAAAAAAAATGAGGTCAAAAATATAACAGTAGCACACCACGTGAACTCTGACATTTCATTTTATGTTTAGAATCCACTGCGGTACAGAAATTCAAGCGCGCACATTCACATTCCCATGCCCATGTGCTACTGGGACCAGTATCCTCTGGACTTCTTTAAAAGAAGTCCAGTGGTCTTCTTTGATCCGAGCCGTCCGATTTGATCAGAACGGTTGAATTTTTTCGGACCAATATTTTTTTCGGATATGGTGGAATGCACGGGGCTCCCTTATAGCCGTTGAGATTAAATCAGACGGCTCTGATTTAAGGAAGACCACCGAAGTCCACCGTTCCGCAGTCCAGAGGATACGGATTATGTGCTACTGTCCAGTGTCCACACCACTTGTTGTTAAGAACATTTATTTAATCCTTTGTTTTTAATAGACATATAACATCAAAGTTATTGTGGGACTAAGGCATCGGAGCAAACCAGATACCAATCGAATCCGGATCGTCGGCAGCCGAATAAAACGGCTGCTGAGCAGTCAAAATACTTTTTTTTTTAATATTTAAAAATTTTGAAATTCAAATATCGAATCCAAACCGTTAATCTTGTTCAATTTTACGGGCGATGCGTTTTCATATAAATTTTATAAAATTTGAAGTTGATTTGATACTTGACTAAGTGCTTAATTATGAATGTATTAGAATTAATCAAACCAGGTTCGTTCATTTGTTGACCACTTAATCAAGATCAAATCAACTCCAAATTTTATAAAATTTATATGAAAATGCACCGTCCGTAAAATTGAACAAGATCAACGGTTTGGATTCGATATTTGAATTTCAAAATTTTTAAATAACAAAAAAAAAGTGTTTGACTGCTCAGCAGCCGTTTTATTCGGCTGCCGAGGATTCGGATGCGATACCAATCCATCCAAGCATTCACTCGTAATTTTGTTCTCCATTCCTTAATCTATGATGTCTCCATTTCATTAATTTCAGAAAAATACATTTTACATTTTTAATTGTTTAAAGATCTTTAAATAATCATTTGGCTATGAAAATTTACATACTTACTCATAGATAAATGAAAAATACAATGATATAAAATTTTCTAATTACAGAATTAAAATATTTTACATATTTTTTTAAATCTCATAAAATTTAATCTGTATAATAGTTCAGTTTTTAATTGTTTGAAAACTTTTAAAAATTATTTTGCTATGAAAATTTATGCACTTAATCACAGATATGTAAAAAATTTAGTGATATAAAATTTTATAATCATACACTTATAAAAAAAAATTATTACATATGATTCATCATATTTAAAAAATTTTAAATATATAATATATATCGCCGTATCCGTACCGGAAATTTTTTTAAAAAATTTTACCACCGTACCGGTAACGTACCTGGTGCGATACTATTATCCGTATTCATACGACATAGGTGGAGGCACTTTGAGAATTGAGATGGGGTCATGGAAGCTAGGGACGGTGATCCGGGAAGGATGGAGTTCTTACATTTTTACCCCTTTTGTGTTATCAATAATGGGGTACTTCTAATTTTTTTTTTTTTCAAATATCAGGGAAGTCGTTGTATTATAGGCATCGTTATATCGTCAGGTAGGGTCTGATGAGTCCTAATCTGGCTAAAATACATATATTACGTACACTTTAAATGTAATTGAGGCAAATTTTTTGGTAGACCAATTGTTTATATGGGCTCAAAGTCTTCATTCACAATTATATGTACTGTGATAATTGATTAAAGCTCAAATGACCGGAAAAACTGATCTGCGCATAATCGTCATATAATTGATAATAAAAAAATTCGAATAGTTAGAAATATTTTATGTTATCCAATTATTAGCATATTTCACATTGAAGTTGCAGAGAAGAAAACAATATTATAATTCTCATATTGCAGTGGGTCCTTGAGTTTACTAAGAGCGTCAATTGGTTGTTGGCAGTAAATGTAGTTTGGAAACCTTGTGCTAGGCTGGGTAGGTAGTGTTAAACAACTAATTATCATGAACATTAAAAGATGTTAAAAGTTCAATATTATATCCGCACTAGCATGTGAGTACAAGCCGAATGTTACCTGTGTAAATTTAGATAATTATATCTCCTAAATATAATAAATGCTTATAAAAATTTCTATGCGACTTTATGTGTACGATAAAAAAAAAACAATTGGATGTCATAAGTATAATGAGATCAATTAGCACTAAATTCAAAAACTAAACACAAGTAATAGAAAAATAATTCCCGTCGGGTGCCCAGATGTCTTTCATCAATGAAAATTTGAGTGCTGCCGAGTTTTGCATAAAGCGATGTCTTTGTCGGTGTGCAGAATAATGAGTTTTTTTTTTTTTTTTTTTGAAGGACGCAGAATAATGAGTTAATGACCGCATGTACGTTAGTACGTATGTGATGACAAACATTTAACAATCAATGTGTAATTTACATTTACTATCTGATCAGGTGGCGTCTGACTGCTTAAGTAGGATGGTAAACAAGAGTTCAACACAAACGACAAAGAATAAAGAGAGAATCTGGAAATTAGAAAAGAATAAATCAGACAACTAACAAAGCTTTAATTCATAATATAGAAATTTACAATTTTGTAACTTAAATTGTTGTATGATTTAAGATTATTATTAAACCATATATTTTCCAAATAATTGAATCACTTTCTTGCTATTTTTACCTCGTGATAAATTTGACATGTTTGATGACCAGTTTTTAATCGCTTGTTGATTCTTTGTAAGCGACGAATATAATAAATAAAATAGAATGATATATAATTTTGACACTTTTAAGTTGATGATTTCTGAAAATCATAATTGCATTTATCAGCTCCGATTTGAAAATAACTTTAAAAAACATTGTTTCAAAAAAAAAAAAATTGTTGACTAACTATCTATACAAACTCACTTTTATTACTTCTCAACTATACTAATACAACATACACTTAACCTACGGATTTTTTACGAAAAAAAAAAAACAACATACACTTAACCTACGGGTTTTTTATGAAAAAAAAAAAAAAAACAACATACACTTCCAACACATACTCATACACTTGACCTTTACTCTATTTGGTGCCCATACTCTTAACTACTAGTGCACTCACCTATTTATGCACCTCTAATATCAGACATTACAATAATCTATAGATATCTATGGAATATCTCCACCCACATATATTCTTCATGATATTTCTAGATTAATCTTCATAGATCAGTAATATCTCTAAGTCGCTACTACCTTTTGGAAGATTCAAATGAGAATTGCTTAAGACAATCAGAGTCTTAAGCAATCAAGCAATCAAAGGCACACGACTCTCACTCTTACTCTCACCCTCATGCGACATATATCCACTCCTTTTTTCCTTCCTTCGCACAGAGACGCGTCTATTTCTATTCCTTCGCAATAGAATTATCTCCTATCTCTCTCCACTTCTTCTCTCTTGTCCGAATGGTTCTCCTTCGTCTTCTCCTTTCTTCCCCTTCTCTCTCACTCTCACTCTCTTGCTCTCTCATCCCACATCTCTTCCCATTTCTCATTTTCCTCTGAACCTTTCTTATCTTCTTCTTCTCTATCTTCATTCTTCTCATGTCTCATCCATAGACAAAGGAGTTAACTCTGACCATTATGATTGTCAGTCCGACCAGGTACTTATCTTGTGAGTAGAGAGGGAGAAGGAAGACTATCAGATCTGGAATAGGAAGAAAGAAGATATGATTCTGACACGGCTTGGGAATAACTAAATTACTATAAGAGAGTAAATTGTGAGTATAATGGAGTAATAATAGTGCATTTAATAATTCAGGGTGTGAATAATAAGGGAATAACTAATAATTATAAGGGAGTAAATAATGAATTTTAAATGAGTAAATAATGAATTTAAGAGAGTAACTAAATAACTGTAAGAGTAAATAATGAGTGTAAAGAAGTAACTAAATAATTAAAGGGAGTAACTAATAAAACAAAGGGAGTATCTAATAATTAAAAATTAGCAATTATTCATGTGAGTAAATAAACCGTATAAGGGAGTATGTAATGGGTTCAAGAGAGTATTTTAATTATACTTAGGGAGTATATATATTATCATAAAAGAGTATTTTATATAAATCGCATAGTTGTATATAATAAGTATATAATAAGAGAGTATTTTATACTTGACAAGGGAGTATATTTTTATGAGGGTACGAAGAAAAAAAGGTGAGACGCATAAGAGATGAGAGAGAGGTGAGGCGTAAAGGAGATGAACGAGACAAGAGATAGACGCGAGAGAGATGAGAGAGAGGCGCGACATGAAAGAGAGGGCATAGGAGATGGGACAGAGGGAGAGAGGACGGAGCAGATGAACGAGATGAGAGACGCGGAGAAATTAGGGAGAGGGAGAGTCATGCGGAAAGGGGAATCGAGGAAACAAAGGGTGAGGATGAACGGCTGAACGCAGGGAAGATGGGAGAAGTGGAAAGGAGAATCGCCTTACACGTTTTTCATTTTCGAAAAGAAAAAATTAGCGCCCTTGCCAAAAATAACTAAAGACTGCTTGATTGTCTTAAAATTTAATTGCACGATTCAAATTATATTTACTTGATGACTCAATCTCTATTTGGGTTGGCCCATGATCAAAGTCGGTGATGATGTTAACATAGGCTTAATGTCACACCCCGACCTGGGATGCTGACGTCTCCTCCGCCACGAGAATGACGAGTCACTCCCGTAAGGCTACGGACAGATAGAGGAAAAAAAATTTCAATTTATTATTCCATTTTTTTGATTTCGGCCCAGAAATCACACAACATACAGATGAACAAACCAAGTCTCATTTTATTACACACATAATATTATACAAAGTTTTTAACACGCTAAGAAAAGAAAAAGGCACACTTGTGCTTAGGCTTATTATTTTTACTACAACCTAAGGCTGGTTCACTCGTTTCACTCTATTTGCATGTGTACATATTTTACAACCACCCTACTTACCACTTGTTGCCATTAACCACAAGCCCGATTAAAACTTAACATAACATAAGACAAAACCCGTCATAAGACACAACTCCTAGCAAACAAGACCCATCACAAGACACAACTCCAACAACCCTAATACTCCCCGCGTTTACGCTTCCGCGGAGTGATCCTCGGACTCTGGTTCAACCTCCATCTCACACGACGGACTCGGAGGAGGAATCTCAAGATACAAATACGCCAATACATCGGGAAGTTCATCTAGGTACAGACCTAAAGTGGCATTGCAATTCAAACTTGGGATATGAACAGCGAACTGTAAATAAGAACACTCAACTGTAGCAATAAACCGTCTTCTAGCACCGTTTCTACGCTCCTGGAACCCTCAAAATGAGGCAATACAAAATTTCGGATGAGAATTTAATCTCAGTGCGGGTTTTAGTTCCAGTACGCGGATTTTTGGTACGAACCGGTAACGGAATTAATACCCTTTTTCATTTAGACTTAACTTTTGGAAATCAATTTTCATTTTTCAAATCATTTTTCAAAGTATATTTAATCAGAAATCATAAATCATTTATACCGTAGGCACAAGTCGCAACGGTCCGATAACAGGCATACTGCAACATGAAATATGCATAAATTCAAATCAAGCATAACTCATCAATCACAGAATTTCAACAGAATTTAGTATACACTCAAGTTCTTTATCGGCCCAATAGAATCAGAAAGAACTCTTCCCACACCATAGGTCCAACCCTAGGTACAGATTCCAGAGGGAATTTCCAATAATTAAAAGCGCTAATAATTCCGGCCGGGTAGATGGCCAAACCATAATCCGGAGAGCGATACTATCACAGTTATGCTATGCAGACCGAATAAGAATGGTCTGATTTAATTCAAGTCTGATTCTTCTATCACAAAAAAAAATCATGCAATCAAGTCAATTTACGGAAACCATTCCAGTCTTTAATTATAGTCTGACTTATTCAAATGATTAACAATCGGAATTCTATGTCATACTATATTCAATTGATTGGATCAAACGAACAATTTGATTCAACATGAGTTTAATATAATTTGGGGTCCTATTGTCTATATGCATAAGGGAAATGCTTTTATCAAAGAATGATCAACATGCAATGCAAGAATTTAAATGTACCGAAACCCGAGTTCTAACAAAGATTCCACGTATCCGCACCTTCGTTCGATTCAATGATCCGGAGGCACTTCAGTATCCGTTCCTGTTTACACATTACAGATCAAGTACCGTAAATATATGTTTAACGGGTCCTTTAAATCTGTTTGGTAAACCACGATTAATTAAGTCTGGTAATTTATCGGTAACTGGACTGTACGTTTTTGGTTCCAAGTCCCTTAATTAACATTTAATTACAACTTTAATTATTAGCCTAATCGTCAGAATTTATGTTTAATTGCACGTTTCCTAATATCGAGAATCAACGATTATAAATCAGAAAAGGCAGAAATATTATACAGAAATTTAGGAAACTCAATTAAAACATAACAGAGAAATATAAATAAGAAATTATTCATTTAATTTTGCGGAATCAGATAGTCTGAATGATTTGCACGTATCCGTTCTTTTAAAAAGTCAGACTAAATCTCATCATCTCCCTATAAAAGCCCACAATCGTTAGTTAAACTAAGTACATTGTTTCCAAGTCGTTTAGTTTAACAGAAATCCGTCATTAGCTTTATCTAAATCCGAAAGCTAATCAAAATCCGAAATTAGTTTTGAAATTCAAGCCCACATTTCATCTCGGCCAACAGGCTTCATTATTTTTTTTCTTCGGCCCAGAAGGCTAAAATCCGACCACGGCCCACAACAGAAAACAAAACAGCCCACAAATTATCGGACTCGACCCAGTCAACCTGACCCAGTTGACTGGGTCGACGCGTAACGGGTCCGCCAGAGATCCAATTCGAATCTGCAATCCTACAGTCAGCAAACCCAAACCGTTAGCCTAGGTTTTAATCAATTAAGTCCACAGAAAGTTCTAAACCCTTATAATTTACATCAAAGCCCCTAAATTTTCACTAACCTTTCCTGTGTTACAAAACAACCCCTAGAATTTTACAGAAAAGCCCAAAATAAGTTTTTTTTCCTTCACAGAATCATCCCTCTTCTACGCAAACAGTTACCAGAATGGTACCAACTCCCTGTACCTCTATCAATTCACTTTTAAATGCAATTTAAAAGCCTCAGTTTCTTTCCCAAATCATACTATGTTTAAATCTAAGCATATAACCCGATGTCACATGCATATGATATGCATATATTTTCAGAATTATACAAATCCTAAACCATGCACATCCAAAAACCATCATTTCATCTAATTACTCAAATATGCAAGCCCTCACCATCAGGTTTTCCTACTATAAGGAGTTTATAAACAACACAGGTTAAAAACATGCAAGCATGCAAAGTCCAGACTCCACAAAATCTGTAAACATATACTTCCCCAAAATCGTATAAGTTATAACTTATATCCAGAATCCCATTTTTCCTAGCCAGTCAAGTATATTGCCTTCTCATAAAAGATTTATAAACACATTTATATGTAAACATCTATTGCAATATGCATATAAGTATATAAAACATAGTTTTGAAGGTATATCAGCCAGAAATCATGCAACATCTCAAAATCCAATGTTTCTTCTAATCAGTCAAGCCTACAACTCTTAATATCATGCTTACTTAGTAGAAAAAGTGTATAAACAAGTTTATATATGAATATATACTTAAAACATGCAAACATGCTAGTTCAAACTTATATACAGTAGCTATATGCATACATTAAATTATATACTCAATATCTTTTTCCAAAAATCATCACAGCACCTAAGAATGAGTATACAGTGCCTAAAATTATCTAATTACTCAAATTACTTATAAATCCAAACTGTATTGCACTGCCACAAACATATATATACAATATGCACTATGAAACTCAAATGCTTTCATGCATGCAAATGAATAAATTGCACCATCACAGTAACATCTATATACTTCTTAATTATGCTTCCTATACTCCATAACAGATAACTAAGCATGTTACTGCCCAGAACAAGGTTATACACAAAACCCTAGCACAACACTAGCAACAATATGTCATTCATAGACTCAAATCTTACCAGCAAACATTCTACTATCAGTTTCCCCTTTTTATTAAGTATCAGCAACCCCTAATAGTGAAGTATCATCCCAAATAACCCTAATTAGATCTCAGTTAGCATAACAGAAGTGCAATTATCACATCACAACTTCAATTAGCCTACTTAGTCAGTCACAGATCGCATCATAAGCATCATACACAACATAACATACCTAATTAACTATTAATTACACAAATTAATCGAACCACAGGGAGGATATATCTTGCTCGTGATCTTTGAGGAATCTCCTCAGGAATTCAAGCACAACCAACGCAAAGATGAGTGCCAAACTAATTAAGAACAACGCCAATTCCATACACCTAACTCCTAATCAGTAAAACCCTAGAAATTAGGGATCAACAAATTAACTTAACGAATCAATGAAATTGAGACAGAGAGAGAATGTCGTTACCTCCCCAAACTCCAATCTACCTCCCTTTCTCCTCCGCCGTACTCAAATCCGAACCCTACCCCATTTATAAATAGGGGAACTTACCTTGCTAGCGGACAAGAAGGAGAAAAGGAAGAGAGGCAGAAGGGGCTCTGAGGAGGTGAGGCCACGTTGATGGCTCCATTAAAGCCATCTGACAGCTCGCCATCGAGAGAGGAGACGAGCCGACTGCCTTCCCGTGCAAGCATAAGGAAGAAGCAGGAGGTGTCACTTGGACAAGAAGGTAATCCCAACGGCGCCTCTCACTTCGACCACTCAAAGAATAGCAACGCACCAAGAAGAGATGGCCTCGAGCACATCTCGAGAGAAAGAGAAGAAGACAGAGGCGATCGAATCGGAGAGACAGAAAGAAAGAGACGAAGAAGTCGCTTTCTCTCTCTCGTCTTCTTCTTTTATTAAAACAACCTCAGATCCTCTGTGGCCCAATCTATATGACTATGTGTGTAATGACTGATAAATAGCTGAATTTTGTAAATTAGCTATTTCCTCAATTAATTAAATTAAGCTTTTCTAAATACTAATTTCTCATGGCAATCATACAGAAAAATTCTAATATTCAGACTAATTATTTATAAATTTTGAGACAGAATTTTTCCGCAAAATTTACTGTCAGATCTAATTTAATTCATAAAATACCAAATATAATATTCCTAATCTAGTTATTGGACACTTTCAGGACTTGGTTTACCATACGTCAGTCACTAATGTTATACTTAAGGCCCGATTTTCAACATTGGGCTAGGCCTATGGGTTTCAAATTCTCAAAGAAAGTCCAAAAAATTCGCTATACTTGAAAAAAAACACCAAAGCATGGTGAGGACGAGTGAAAATACATCCAGAAAAGATTAATATATTGCCAAAAAATAAAAATGCAACCTTATCACGATATAAAAGAGTATCTCGTAAAAACACGAATTTACCGTGATAACAACGCGAAAATAGTGCAATTAAATGCGAGTTTTTGTTAGACGAAAAAAACTAAATAGTACAACAAAATGCGAATATTGCCCCCCCCCCCCCCCCCCCCCCCCTCCCCCCCACAATAAAAAATAAAATTCGCCAATTGAACGTCAAAATATTTAAAACATCTCCATTTCAACAAGTGGACCGGAGAAGTAGAAACGGATTCTCTGATTCTCTCGCTCGCAGTCGCAGCCTCGCAGTGTCCAATCCTAATTTCCTCATCAGCGCTAACACCAACACCTCTCTCTCATATCTCTATGGCGCCTCTCCGCCTTACCCATTAAACCCCTCACTAACCCTAGCTCTCAATTCTCAAATTCCCTTTCAAAGTTTCCCATGGACGTGGCGCAACTCCTCAGTCCCCGCCTCTCGACCTCCGTGGCGTCTCCTTCTCAGCCGCGTCTTCCCCTCTTCTCCCCCGTCTCTAGACGCACGCTTCCCTTTCAGATAGTGAAGCTGAGTTCAGTAATACAGGACCTAGAGGTTTGATATGGAAGCGCTACCAGCTGATCTTATAAGAAGTAAACGTTTTGGCATCTTTTCTCAGAGACTCAAAATAATCCAAACAGTTCTATTTTAACTGGCGATAAGTTAAAGAAAAAAAAAAAACCTTGAGTTGATACACTTTTCATGCCATATGTTGCGAACCAAAAAATAGTTCATTTCCTAAAGAAAGGATACACACCTTAAATATTAGGAAAAGTTGAATTTTAGTTCATAAGAATCCATTATACATACTACAAGGCATGTCAATGAAAACAAAGTACTATGACAGCTCTGATCACGCTTCTCTTTGTTCAACTCACAGACCATTAATTGCTCACAATCTAGAGGTTGAGCTATATAACATATGATTTGCTAGTTCCCCTCTCAAAATCTTCCCAGAGGGTGATTTTGGTATTCTGTTGACAAATATCACCTTGCGTATTTTTTTATATGGAGCAACCTGCATATAACAAGAAATACATGTCATCACGAAGCAAGATAACTTTTATCTCACAATGTGTTGCATATATATCTAATGTGAAAAAAGAAATGAGTTGAATAATTCATATGCACAGATGACCATAGAATGTACATGTGGTGTACTTAATTGTTATACTTCTTATCAACAATTAGCAAGGATAGCATCATAGCATTTGAAAAATTCTCTTAGATTCATCTATACTCGCCTTTTTTATCAGGATGCATCCGAATGAACCCCTGCTCCCCAACCCACAAAAATGACTTAATTTTGGTTTTCATAACATGAAATATCTTGATCAGAATAATTTTCTTTATCATTTTACCTATGAACACATATAATTATGAACATGTCCAATGACAAAATACCTGCTTTGCAACATAGTCTATTACTTCAGTTTCACATAGAGTGCTTCCTTCCCGCCTCACCACTAGTGCTGCGGGAATTTGTCCAACTTCTTCATGAGGAATTCTGCAGAATACAATATTTACATTTTTCATTACTTAAAGAATGTCAAATTCACAACTGTCCACAACTTTACAAATAGAAAACAGATTGATGTAAATCTGGTTTATAACCTAGTTCTCAAATAACATTGTTCTAGATAAAACCAATTTAATCTCATTATTATTTTCCATACTTGGACTACTACACATATACTAAAGCTATGAAAAAAAAAAAAGTGGAAATATCCTCATTATTAATATAATATAATAGCATTTATATAAATGCCACATTTGTTGCTTTAAAAATCAGTATATTATGATATCATTACCATCCGTTATTAATATTATATATTATAGTAACAAATATACGTCTATCTCCCCCAACACCCCCCCCCCCCCCCCCCCCCAACCCACCAACCCAACTTTGTAATCTCACCCTAGCCTCTCACTCATTATGTAAGATTCTATACTATTAATTAAGACATGTAGTATAAATAAAAGGTTTAAATATAGAAAAAATATTTTTTTGAGGTCAGGCTATGCCATCATAGCTTGCATTCTATTAGGAAGTTGCTTACATCACAGGTTGGACAAAATTTCATAATTTTCTTTTAGTATAAGTTGACAAAAAAATAAAATATACATATTAGAAAAAACCAAACTTTTTTAGACCTGATAAGTTCAAGCTCATACACCAACAAATAACATGAGTAGAAAAATACTTAAATAGATTTCTTTTTGGTGCGGTATATCAGTTTAAAATATCAGTAGTGAAATACTTCGATTGAGGATAAAAAGCACAGCAAATTCCAGTGAAAATCCTTTTTTACACAAACTAAACTTCATGTTGTCTTGGTGACAGCTTAGTTAAAGCTACACGTGATACTGGACATCTCTTGGAAACCTATTCTGGAAAAGATGCACCAGGTAATGAAAAATAAATGAACAACATAAGGCATCTAAAAACATACGGCATCACTGCGGCATCCACGACTTCAGGATGAGAATGGAGCACGTGCTCCAGCTCTGTAGGAGGGACCTGCCAAATTAAATCCAAATAATTATAGTAACAAATGAGATGCTTTATGATAACCAAATTGTTTTTCTACCTTAACTTCTTTTAAGAGGATGACCAAATTGTTCAGCGTTAGTAAATAAAAACTAGACATTCTTTTGTAGTCTTGTTGAATTTTAATACTTATGTTGCAAGTATATACCTGATATGCTTTGTACTTGATCAACTCCTTAAGCCGATCGACAACATACAGAAAGCCATCCTGATCAATGTAACAAATGTCACCTGTCTTCAACCAACCATCAGAATCAAATGCTGATGCATTTGCTTCATCATCTCCAATATAACCTAAAATATGATAATTTGTTAAAAATGGTGAGATGTTCATGGATACACATGTAAATGATTAGAAACATGACTTGTGGGTCACAATTCACAAGTCATTGAACAATAAATCCTATTTGATTCAGTGGAAATTTTTAAGATAAATGATCTGCAAGTTAATATGCAATGTCCCTATAAAAATATATTCAGATAAATACAATATATTCCACATTCAACAAAATTATATTTCATCAAATATATAGTACATGCCTATTTAATTTATACATTGTAGATGTCATATTAGAACAACAGAGTGAACCTTGGTCAGTTACCACAATTCATTAGCACTGCTTTTACATGAGGCCCTACCCAGCATCTGAAGATGCATAATTCCCTTTTATTCTAAACTCAACTACTAACTAATCTATCTATTTAGGTTGTGCTCGAGAGCTACCTTATTGAAGGAAAGGAAGGAGTGAGGAAGAAAAGGTGTCTGAATTTGTTTTTCCAAAATCGGAGGGTACAAACACAGAGTAAACTCTTTATAAATTGTGTCTATATCTCACTTCATCTCTCTTTCCTTTTTCATTTATCCTGGGGCAAGTTAAGAACTCAATCAGGCAGACCCATTTTTGTTCCTTTCTCTAGAGAAGACCCTTAAAACCCATTTATTCCTAGCTCCTAGAGGGATTTTTGAACCCATTCCCAAGGGGAAACGATCGGTCACTGGGCATATGCACCAGAAGGAATTACAAGAAAAAGGAATTACCATTCAATATATTCAGAAGGAATTACAAGAAAAAGGAAAATTATTGTGTACCAGTCATGCAAGCAGGACTTTTGAGCCAAAGTTCTCCAGTTTGGCCAACTGATAAGGCCTTGCCACTGTTGGGATCAACGATTTTGACCTGAGCATTTTCAACAAGACGACCAGCTGATTTCAGCCGGCTGCATTCTTCTGGGCCTATCATCCTAGATACCCTTCCTCCTTCAGTTAATCCATACGCCTAACAAATGCCAGAAAAAATAATTGTGTTGATGCTAGAACATTTTTTTTTTGGGTACAGTCAAGAAAAGACATAAGAACTTTTCTTATTTTCATTTAAGGCCTTCAAAGAAGGATATTAATTCCTCGGGTAATGACTATATATCCCCACTGTATGTTTTCAATTGCTTATCTAGCCACCCAACAAGCTCACTTTTTTGGCAGACAACTCGAACAAATATGGATTGCTACAAACTTTAGAGCTGTATATGACTGTATAACTTGTGCCGCCTAAAATTACATCATTTGGTTGATTTTGGCTGTAAATTTTGCCTAATAAATCCTGACCATTCCAAATAAAGACAATGTCTGAGACGCCAAGTTTGTTCGCCATTGGTAACTAAAAGCCAATAAAACAAATCTTATGCAAAAGCACAGGACAAGCAATTTGATGAGACTTTACATGTCTTTTATAATTAGTTATTTTTTTATAAACAAGTAGGAATTTTGTCTTTTATAATTAATTGATCATTGTGAGAAACAACATACTGTGCTCCACATACGATTTTAGACAAGTTCTTCCAAACAAAATATTATTTTAATCGCACCAAATAGCTCCTAAGATTTCTTTAACCAATGCACCTAATCTACTATTTGGAATATCACAAGAAACCCTAATCTCAACCAGCTAGATCGACTCAGATCCAAAATTATCAGGAAAAGGACAGAAAAAAAAAAAAAAAAAAAAAAAAAAAAAGAGAAGATGCAAGGCACCAATTAGAGCCTCATAATAACAGAAATGCAATCTCACCTTTTTACATCAAAGCATGTCGCGGTGCTGAAGTACAAGAAATCACTGGTCTCTCCAGCAACATAATTAGTAAAATACCTTGCATCTAAGGCAACAAACTTTTTTTTGGGTTGCTTGTTTAAGTTGTTTTGCACGTTGAGAAATAAAAATTTAATTCTAAAGAACGATAAACCCTCGACCTCTCTTTATCTGAGCTTAGAAGAAAGAAACTGTCCTAGAGATGCCGCGTCAGTAAATAATCATTGAAAATATATTCGACGCGGAGGCGATTTGGGCCTAATTGAAGGCGGATAGATGATCATTAATTAATTTTTTTTATCATTAATGTCATATTTAATTGAAAATAAAGTTAGGTAGGCATTTATTTTAATGTATGGTTATGTTATCATAAATTATTAATATATGGTAAAAAGTAAAGAAAATGGGAGGATAGTGTTTTATATTAATTGTTTATTAATAGAATATAAATAATGATAAATAATCATAATAATAAGTTTATCATAATTATCATCATCATCTAGATAATACTAAATAAATACAAATATAATTATAGCAATTATAATAAATTTATAAATAAGAGAAATAATGTAATAAGAAGATGAACTAATACTAGTAACAATAATATATATATATATAATAATGGATATTGACCACGTTGAAGATGTGGATCTGACTGTAAACTGTTTTTGATAACTTGTCCATTTAAAGACATAAAAATCGACAATGAATTAAAATATCAAGTCCCATGCTGAATCACGTGAACTGTCACCGCCCCCTCCCAAAAACGAAATAAAATAAAATAAAAATAAAAAAACTGAGCTCGCAAATTCTACAGAGACTAACTTGGAACTTCTGATTTTATGACTATTATGTGTTGGCGTAACCTATGAACTTGTATTAACAAATCGAAAAGTTGTTTTAAAAAAAAAATAAATAAAAAAAAAAACGGAAAGGAAAGTTCAGTTTGATTTTGTGCAGCAATCCACGGATCAAGGAAAAAATGCAACTAGAGAGATCGAGAACCTTCTCTGTCCTCTCAGTGATCCCTGGAGCATGCAAGACGCAAGTCACACACAGGAAAATGTAGAGTTTCAATTTGAGAATGCATGTGTGTGTGCTTAAGGTATATTTGTAAGCTCTTATTGGCAGTAGTATAATAATATCATTAATTGACCTTGCCAAGAATAATGTAATAGATCATAAGATAAAAAGTATCTATCAAGAGATTTATTTAATCATTAATTGACCATGCCAAGAATGATATTGATCATAACGTATCTGTAACAGGATAGAGATGGTGACCAGTTTACTGGTACGCAAGAAATAATAGAAAGAGAGAGACAGACAAAGTTTTGTATTGAAAGAATGAATGAATTGTTACAATCCTCTGTTAGAGAACAAGTATATATAGAGCTAAGCTTAGAGACTAACTTAATTACAAAAGTTAGGTAGGCTACAAAAGTTAGGTACGCTGTTGGGTCTAAAGACAGCGCAAGACTGTTCTTGACAGTTCTACTGGATCTGTCCAGTTGAATCATTAACAGTATCCTTTAGTATCCTTCATGTTAAGGTGAATCAGTAAATGCACCAAGCCACCAATCAGATCAAGCAAAATGCTGCGTACCTGTGACAGTTGCACATGAGGAAACCTCTCCCGAAACTGTCGTGCAGCTTTGATATTTAGCGCTGCACCGCCACAGTTCACCGTCTCCAGTGCCGGAAAGTCCCTCCCTGACAGATCAACCGACTTTGCAATTGCCACCACAACCGGTGGCGCCACTGTCATATGGGTCACCCTGTACCTCTTTGCCGCTTCCATCATGTCGTTGACAGTGACCCTTTCCTGAGTCAATACTACAGTTGTTTCTCCAAGCGCTATCCCTCTAAGAGAGAAGAAAAAACCCATGGCATGAAACATTGGCGCTGTTGTTAGTGTCACCTGTGTGTAAAACTAGGCTTAAAACTTGATGGTACTTATATGCTGATACAGAATTTGACTTGAAAAAATTATTTAAAGAAGTTAGAAGTATTTTGATGTATATAAAATTATATACCTGAGGACCAGCTGCTCTTAATGCATGACAACCAGCAGCCTTCGCAATGAAGGAGCGATGGGACAGTGCAGCTGCCTTGAGCCGACCAGTGGTGCCTGAGGAGTACTGGATTGAAGCCAGGTCTGACTGCCAAACTTCAACTTGTTTCATGTTATCGGAACTTTTTGGAGATGTTTCAAGCAGAGATTTGAAGCGAGGCGTGTCAAGGAGAACGACATTGAGATTTGAAGGGAGCTTTTGAGATTTAGATGATACAGCGAATGCAAGGGATGGTTTGGACAGGTGAATGAGCCGTGAGATTTCTGAAGGTGTCAAGGCAGGATTAACTGGAGAAACAACTGCTCCTATTGATAGAAGTGACCAGTACAAAATAAATAAATCCATCCGAGTTGGCGATTGAACAAGGATGACATCACCTTTAGAGATGCCGAAATGCACACGCAGGTTGGTCGTGAGAGATCTGACTTGAGAGAAAAACTGAGGATAGGAGATCGTGTCGCCAGTGGAGGCATCGAGTAAAGCAGTGTGAGAGGGAAGAGGGGAGGGGAGGAGGGAGAAGGCGAAGGAGGGGATAGAGACGGGAACAGAAAGGGAAGGAAGAGGAACCGGTGCACGAAGGCTGTAGAAGGTTTTGGTCTCGGCACAGAAGCCGCTCCTCGGGTCGATGGATGGTGAGCTTAATGTTGTGCTTGCTGCCATTGGAGACAATTGTGTTAAAAAATGGAGGGAATTAGCAGGGTGAATATGTAGATTCTTGCAGTATAGACTTAAGAGAGTCCAGACTGGAGAGTGGAGATTTGGTTACTCGGGAACAGTTTTTATGATACTGCTGGCATGTTTATATTATGTTGATGTACGAAGTCAAAATGGGCTGAGCCCATAAAGGCCCAGTACGGAAGAAATGTAAAAGGGGGGTTACGGAGACTGAAAGTTTTATTCTCTTCGTGCGCATCTCTGAAAGCAGCTCTCTGGTTCTTCTCCTGAGCTATCTAGGGTTTTATATTTCTCTTTGTAACTCTTGTTAATTCCACCTCAAATTGTGAGAGAGAGTGTGAGTGAGAGTAAGAGGAAGGTAGATAGCTTGATGATCTCCATTGTACTTGTAAGAAACTCTTGATTTAGTGGATTTGCACCGATCGCTCCCGTGGTTTTTCCCTTTCGGGTTTTCCACGTAAAATCTTGTGTCTCTCTTTGTTTTCTTGTGCTGTTGCTTGATTGTGCTGTGGTTTATTGATTCTCAAGTGTTAGCTTCATTCTTGTGGGTACCGCACTAAGTGTATGTTTATGTGAACAAGCATGTATGCTTTGTGTGATCAAGGTGTATGTTTATGCTCATAACCTGTCAGCCGAAATTACCCTCCTTGTCTTCTTTGAATTGGCTTCCGCTGCCGTTACCACCATACGGGGTCTTGTCCAACAACTGGTATCAGAGCGAGGTTGGCTCGTTGGTGTTAAGAATAGGAGATTGAGACTTGGATTCGGTTTAGACCTAAGTTCTTGTGTATTTCGGTGGTTTGCACGTGTGGTATTAGAATGGAGAAAGCTATGGAATTTGAGAAATTGAATGATAGCAATTGGGCAATTTGGAAAATGCTAATGCAAGATTACTTGGTGGTTAGAGATTTGGATTTACCATTGATGGGACCGAGTGCACAACCTATCCATATGGAGGATCATGAATGGGAGTTGCTAGATCGGAAGTGTTTGGCGGCTATAAGGCCGTGTATTTCACCATCTATCTTGTTTGATGTCTATCAATGTAAGACCGCTCATGAGCTTTGGACCACATTGGAGCGATAATATGAGCAACCTTCGGGTGTAAACAAGATGCATGCTATGAAGCGGTTATTTCTCTTGAGAATAAAGGATGGCATATCAATGAGAACGCATGTAAGTGAATTCAACTCAATTGCGGCTCAATTGAAGTCCTTGAAGGTAAACCTTGATGAAGAGGTTTTGTGCTTGCTACTTTTGAGCTCTTTACCTACAAGTTGGGATACTCTTGTGACTACCGTTGCTAACACAATGGGCAATCAATTCAAATTGAGTGATGTTGTTACTTCATTGATGAATGAGGAAACTAGGAAGGCTACTACCCAATTGGAAACCGGGCCTAGTGAGGCATTGACGGTTGATAGGGGACGGCCGGTGACTAGGGTCAATTCCTCGGGTAGAAAGGGTGAATCTCAAGGCAAGAGAAGATCGAAGTCTAAAGGCCGGAAACTTTCTTGTTGGCATTGCAAGAATGAGGGTCATATGAAAAGAGATTGTCCTCTCTTGAAAGGCAAGCAAAAAGGGAAGAAACAAGATGGTGAAGCAAGTATAGTTTCCGATGAGATTGGAGATGCGGTGACTTTAAGTGTGACAAGTTCCGAGAAAGAGAACATGGATGTTTGGGTATTGGATTCGGGTGCATCATTCCACATATGCTCGGATCGTTCTTATTTTGTCAACTACAAGGATGTAGATGGTGGGAATGTCTATCTTGGTGATAGTCGGCCATGCAAGATTCTTGGAGTTGGTGATGTTGAGCTTGAGCAAGCTAATGGAAGGCGATGTAGATTGAGTAATGTGAGGTATGTCCCGAAGATAACCAAGAATCTTATCTCGGTGGGTCAACTTGATGATGGCGGATTTGCTGTATCTTTTGGTGAGGAATCATGGAAAGTATCAAAGGGTTGCATGACATTAATGAAAGGACACAAAGATGGGAGTTTGTACACTCTTCATGGAGCTCCTCGAAAGGGTGTTGCGGCCATGGCAAGTGAGCATGGAGATATGCACATGTGGCACAACCGACTTGGTCATCTAAGTGAAAGAGGTATGAAAGTGTTACAAGATGAAAATTTTATTCCTTCTTTTGATTGTTCATCTCTTGAATTTTGTGTTCATTGTGTAATGGGAAAGCAAAAGAGAGTGAACTTTAAGAGGAATGAGTCCCATAGAAAGGTGAAACCATTGGATTGGTTTATTCCGATGTGTGTGGTCCATTTAATGTCAAATCCCTTGGTGGTGCTTTATATTTTGTTACTTTCTTAGATGATTTTTCTAGGAAGTGTTGGATTTATCCCTTATCCTCAAAAGATCAAGTTCTTGAAACCTTTAAGAACTTTAAATCTCGTGTTGAAAAAGAGAGTGAAAAATTCATTAAGTGTTTACAAACCGATAATGGTGGTGAATTTTGCTCTAATGATTTTGATAATTTTTGTGCGAGAAATGGCATTCGGAGAGTGAAGACGGTTCCATACACTCCACAAGAAAATGGGATCATTGAGAGGATGAACCGGACCATTGTGGAGAGGATTAGAAGTATGTTGTCTCACTCGGGTCTTCCAAAATCATTTTGGGCCGAAGCGGCTAACACGACGGTTTACCTTATAAACCGATCACCTAGTGTGGCATTGGATGGTGGCATACCGGAAGTCGTATGGAGTGGCAAGAAGATCTCTTATGGCCATTTACGAATTTTTGGATGCGAGGCTTATGTGAAAATTCCTAATGTGAAGAGGAATAAGCTTGATGTCAAGTCACGGAGGTGTGCATTTGTTGGCTATGGTGGTGATGATTTTGGCTATAGGGTTTGGGATCCTATTGAGAAGAAGACAATTAGAAGCCGAGATGTCATATTCCGCGAAAATGTGATGTTCATGGAAAATCATGAGAAAGAGCAAGATGATGAAAGACATGTGGAGGAGCATGTTGATGCTAGTATTGCACCTAGAATGCTAGCAGATCCTCAATCAAGTGGTCATGATCAAGAGGATGAGAGTGAACCGGTGGAAGAGCATGATGTTCAAGGCATCATTGAAGAAGAGCACACTAATACCCCAATACAAGAGTTGAGGAGGTCAACTCGGATTTCTAGAGCTACACAAAGGTATTCACCTTCCCTATTTTATGCTTTGTTCACGGATGCGGGTGAACCCGAGTCATTTCAAGAAGCTATGAATTGCTTGGAGAAAGCCAAGTGGCTTGGAGCAATGGAAGATGAAATGAACTCGTTGCATGTGAATGAGACTTGGGAGTTGGTTGAGCTTCCAAAAGGAAAGAAAGCATTGAAAAATAGGTGGGTATTTGTGTTGAAGAATGAGGCCGATGGTTCTAAACGGCATAAGGCTAGGCTAGTAGTCAAGGGCTATGGACAAAAACATGGTGTTGACTTTAATGAGATATTCTCTCCCGTTGTGAAGCATAGTTCAATAAGGATTGTTTTGTCATTGGTGGCAAATTTAGACTTGGAGCTTGTGCAACTTGATATTAAGACGGCTTTCTTGCATGGTGACTTAGATGAGGAAATCTATATGTCACAACCAGAGGGTTTTGTTGATCAATCAAACCCTAATCTTGTGTGTAGATTGAAGAAGGGGTTGTATGGTTTGAAACAAGCCTCTCGGCAATGGTACAAGAAGTTTGATACTTTTATGCAAGAAGAAGGTTTTAAAAGAAGTGGCTATGATCATTGTGTCTACATGAAAAGAAAGGTGAATGGTTCTTTTACCTTGTTGTTACTTTATGTGGATGATATGTTGATTGCAAGTAATGATCATGATGAGATTAAGTCTCTTAAGCTTGATATGTCTAAGAGGTTTGCAACCAAGGATCTTGGCGAAGCAAAGAAAATTTTGGGTATGCGGATTCATAGGGATCGGGGGAGAGGCAAGCTTTGGTTAAGTCAAATGGAATATGTTGATAAAGTCCTTGAGAGGTTTGACATGGTGAATTGCAAACCGGTGACTACACCTTTGGCCGGTCATTTTAAGTTGTCTAAAGAGAATTCTCCAAAGAATGATGAAGAGAGATTGAAGATGGAAAAGATTCCATACTTGTCGGCCGTTGGTAGCTTGATGTATGCTATGGTGTGCACAAGGCCGGACATTGCATATGCAGTGGGAGTTGTCTCTCGGTTTATGTCTAACCCGGGATGGGAGCATTGGCAAGCGGTGAAGTGGATACTTCGGTACTTGAAAGGCACTCGTGGCTTGCAATTATGCTTTGGTGGAGAAAATTCTAAATTGACAATTGAAGGGTATGTTGATGCCGATCATGCGGGTTGTAGTGAGACTAGAAAGTCCACGACGGGCTATGTGTTTACTATCGGTGGTGGAGCCGTTAGTTGGATGTCTCGACTACAAGACATTGTTGCTTTGTCTTCCACGGAATCGGAGTATGTTGCATTGACCGAGGCGGTGAAAGAAATGCTTTGGTTGAAAAGGTTGCTTGCACAACTTGGGTTGAAGCAAAAGGAGTATGTGGTGCATTGTGATAATCAAGGTGCCATACATCTTTCAAAGAATGCGGCATATCACTCAAGAACTAAGCACATTGATGTGCGATACCACTTCATTCGTGATGTTCTAGACCATGGGCAACTAGTCGTGAGAAAGGTTCACACGAAGGAGAACGTTGCTGACATGTTCACGAAGGTGGTGCCTCCTGACAAGGTAATATTCTGTAGGGGGCGATCTGGGTTGGTTGAATAACTTGGATGTGTTTGGAGCGAGATGCAGGATGTATGCTTGTATAATCAAGGGTGTATGCTTATGTGACCAGAGGTGTACGTGTATGCTTTGTGTGATCAAAGTGTATGTTTGTGAGATCAAATGTGTATGCTTCTGTGATTCAGTGGGAGCTTTGTCTTCGAGTGGGAGATTGTTGATGTACGAAGCCAAAATGGGCTGAGCCCATAAAGGCCCAGTACGGAAGAAATGTAAAAGGGGGGTTACGGAGACTGAAGGTATTATTCTCTTCGTGCGCATCTCTGAAAGCAGCTCTCTGGTTCTTCTCCTGAGCTATCTAGGGTTTTATATTTCTCTTTGTAACTCTTGTTAATTCCACCTCAAATTGTGAGAGAGAGTGTGAGTGAGAGTAAGAGGAAGGTAGATAGCTTGATGATCTCCATTGTACTTGTAAGAAACTCTTGATTTAGTGGATTTGCACCGATCGCTCCCGTGGTTTTTCCCTTTCGGGTTTTCCACGTAAAATCTTGTGTCTCTCTTTGTTTTCTTGTGCTGTTGCTTGATTGTGCTGTGGTTTATTGATTCTCAAGTGTTAGCTTCATTCTTGTGGGTACCGCACTAAGTGTATGTTTATGTGAACAAGCATGTATGCTTTGTGTGATCAAGGTGTATGTTTATGCTCATAACCTGTCAGCCGAAATTACCCTCCTTGTCTTCTTTGAATTGGCTTCCGCTGCCGTTATCACCATACGGGGTCTTGTCCAACATATTATAATGCGTTTTTGTTATAATATTTTGCTTGCAAATCATGATCAATTAAACTTTACAACGAAACGTGTATATATTATTATTTTATGGTTGCGGTACGGTGGGCACACAAACCTACTCAATTAAAGTCTCAATATAGTTCTGTTTTTTTTTTAAAATTAAAATGCGGGTCATGCCCAGCATCTTATCATTGAAATCAACAAAAGTAATTACAAATACAGCCAGGGGCTAGAAGGAAATACAAAAGTATATTGCTCTCGCAGGCTTAGTTCAGATGCTGTTTTTTTTAACTATATTCCTCAGCATCTCAGTTTGCTCTTATCATTTATGATTACAAACCTCAGCATCGCTCGTAAAAGCGCTTGAGGAATATTCTGTTGAAACCTAATAGTTAACTACTGCTATAAATATATAATAAAAATTAATATAGTCTTAAACAGCAAATATATTGTATCGCCTAAAATTGAGGATTAAAGCAAATGTAACGGTACAGTTTTTAAAGTTCACAACTTAATGTAACGGTACATTTTTTAAGTTTTTAAAGCAAATGTAACCGTAAAGAAAGGACACAATAAAAAAAAAAAAAGAAAGAAGATTTCTCTCTCTTCACATACCATTTTTTAACTAATTTCTATTGATACTTTGGCCCTGATCAAAATCCTTTTTTTTAAAAACGTGGGATTTCAATTTAATTTTTTTATTGGAAAATTTTTTATCAAAATGAGCGAATTTGATGTTATTTAATTGGAATTTTCATATAATTAGATCTAACGAAAGACTACGAAATCAATTTAAATGAAATGAAATTAAATCCGACGTAAAAATCATTTTAATCAGGACCTTTTTATTTATTTTTTTATTTGACCACAGAGGCGGACAAACACTTAAACTCGCTAAACTAAACCAAATCTCGAGGTACTTTTTGGGATTTTCGAGGTACTTTTTAGAATTTCGAGGTAGAATAGTGAGGGGATGAGATTTTCGAGGGAATCCAACTAAACCCACTAAACTCGCGAAATCCAATATGCCAAACATACCTAACTTGCTTTATTTGGTGTCCGAAGTTAGCAAGGTTAGTTCGCTAACCCAGGGTAGTACTAACTCCAGCCTTACCAAACGTACCAACATATGTCTCCATTCGACAAGTGGACCGGAGGAGGAACAGATTTTCTGATTCTCTCGCTCGCAGTCGCAGCCTCTCCATTAGATCGGACGGTCGTGATGATAGGGCACTCTACCCATCTCCTAAGGAGATGGGCAGAGGACGCTGGTCCAACACTAAACACCCCTCTCTCTCTCTCTCTCTCTCATATCTCAATGGCACCTCTCCGCCTTACCCATTAAACCCCTAACCAACGCTAGTTCTCAAATCTCAAATTCCCTCCCCAAAGTTTATTCCAATATACATGGCGCAACTCCTCAGTCCGCGCCTCTCCACCTCCGTGGCGTCCCCTTCTCAGCCGCGTCTTCCCCTCTTCTCCCCAATCTCTAGACGCACTCTCCCCTTCCACTTCCATCCCACTTCCACCCGTCGACGCGGCCTCTTCCTCAGCTGCCACGCGGAGGCCCTAATTGCGGCCGGGTCTCAGAGGGAGGAAGGGAGCGCGCATTCCAGTGACAATTTGGATCTGAGCTCGTGGTTGCATCTCAACGGATTGCCTCCGTGTAAGGTGGAGTTGAAGGAGAAGGATTGTAAGGACAAGCACCTGCCTATTCGCTATGTCGTCGCCAAGGAGGATCTTCAGGTCTGTAATTTTGGGTTTTTACTGTTTTATTGTGTATAATTTTAGGTTTTGTAATAGAAAACTGGAAGAGAATCAAACTGGTTGGATTGCGTATTGAGTTGGGGTGATTCTGGTTTTGATTTCAGGCTGGAGATGTGGCATTCTCTGTGCCTAATTCATTGGTGGTGACACTGGACCGGGTACTGGGAAATGAGACTGTTGGTAATAAATTTTCACCAAATTGTTTTTACCATTGTTGTTAAGAATTAGAAAGTGAAGGTATGATGTATGCATAAAAAAAAAAAAGAGGAATTTAAACCCTCGATGTTTTGTTCCTTATTGTTAAACTCAAGGCTATGATAGCAAATTAGGTGAAAAAGATGTTGAAAGAAAAATATAGCCAATTAAAACTGGGCTATCCTCTATGGGGCTTTACCTTCACTGTGCCAATTGTGGTCACCTGGGGTGGCAAGGAATTTCAGGTCTGTTATCAACTCACACATTATAATAAGGTGAAATAATGGTCATTCCTTCATTGTGATTTCCTTTACTGATATTCCTTTGGACTTTGTCAAATCAGATGTTGTTTAAATTAACTGACACATCCTTTTATGGGATATTTGTTGTAGCTGAACTGCTGACAACAAATAAGCTGTCAGAGTTGGCATGTTTGGCACTTTACCTGATGTATGAGAAAAAACAAGGGAAGAAATCCTTCTGGTACCCATTCATTAAGGAGCTGGACCGGCAGCGTGGTAGGGGGCAATTAGCAGTTGAATCGCCACTTTTGTGGTCTGAATCGGAACTAGCATATCTAGACGGGAGCCCTACTAAAGTAATATGTAGTTATATCTTATTATTGTTTATAGCGATGCTGGAACTTGATTTCTTGTTTTCCCTCAATCTATCTCAGCATATCAATTATTGTTTGGCTGCTTTTATAATGTTACTGGTATGAGACCTTTGCCAATTGATACAATGTAACTAAAAATTGTTTTTAGGCCGAAGTGCTTGAAAGGGATGAAGGAATCAAGAGAGAGTATGATGAGCTTGATACAGTGTGGTTCATGGCTGGCTCCCTTTTCAAGGTGTCATTTACTTTCTTTAGTCTGTAAAAATATGGTAAATTTATATATTTTCCTTAACATTCATTCCTTTATGAACTGTTTTTCTTTTCACTGATCCACAGCAATACCCATTTGATATTCCTACCGAAGCGTTTCCATTTGAAATATTCAAGCAGGCGTTTGTTGCCGTTCAATCCTGTGTTGTGCATTTGCAGGTAGCAGTTCACTTCTGTTTTGGAAAAGGACTTGAAATTGCAAAATTTGCTTGTATCAGACACGTATAGATACCAAAACATGATGCTAAGTGTTGCTTAACATAAAAGACCAAAATCAATGACAAATTAGGCTAGATATTTGTTTTCATTTCTGTAAGTATTATTTGGACCATGCATATTGATTAGGCTTAGAGTTTAGCCTTAAATTCCTTATATTGACCTGATTTTACTTGCTTAGTATCAATTCATTGTCAATTGCTGTAGTGTACACCCAAAAAGATAATAAATAAATAAATAAGCTTTTTGGTAAATCGATTGTGTAAATGTTGGTGCCAATGTGACAGCCTTTTGCAGAAAATGAGTTGTATATTCACTCATTATATTATTGACAAATTTCACTTTTCTTATTTGAGAACAGAAAGTTAGCCTCGCTAGGAGGTTTGCTCTAGTTCCAATGGGGCCCCCTTTACTGGCTTACAAGAGCAACTGCAAGGCAATGCTAACTGCTACTAATGAATCAGTCCATTTGGTTGTTGATCGTCCATATAAGGCAAGGGAGCCCATTGCAGTCTGGTAATTCTCATGCTTCCATCCATATATCCTACTTCAATTGAAAACTATTGTTGAGTGAATATTTTGGGTTGTAGCATCTATAGAATGCATTAGTGAAGTGAAGTAAAATATTGCTTATGCTTGGCAGAGTTGGCACACTCAAAAGCAAAATTGTGAACTTTGTGCGGAAGCTTTAACAAAAATGAAAGTTTTTAATTGGATTCCAGTTCTCCAAAAAAAATAAATAAAATAAAAGTAAGGAAAAGAAAAGAGATGGAATTGGATTCCAGTTTTGGTATTTTCTTACTTGTAGAAGTTTGGTTAACATGTTTGTACTACTAACAAGTCAGCTATAAATGCAGTGCTTGGTTTATTTATTCCCAATTCCTACAGGAATAGTATAAAATAAAAAAGAAGAATGTCATGGATATTACCAAAACATACGTATAGTTTGAGAAATGTTGATGACTTCCAGATAGACATTACTATTTGTTTTGTTGGTCTAAATAATTTACTTATTTAGTTATGAGTATGAATGGTGTACTATATATAGTTAGTCTTGACATGTCACCGATAACTTTCATACTCTTTTGTACATTACTCTTTCAATTTTCTGATTGACAACTCTTCTTCAAGGAGTAAAATATTGAGTTTGTAAAAATATTAAATGGGAATGTGCAGGTGTGGACCACAACCAAATTCAAGACTACTTATCAATTATGGTTTCGTGGATGAAGATAATCCTTATGACCGCCTCATTATTGAGGTAAAGAGATTTCTTGACTATTTTTATTTTTGTGCTTCTTTTTTTCATTCTTTCATTTTTTAAATTTTGTTCAACAAAATAATTCGGATGTACCCCCCTAGAACCACAATTTGGGAGTTGCATTTTGTGATGGATAAATCATAAATGTATGATCGCGTTGTTTTTGCATAGTACATCATGCAAACGTTGCATATAATTCAAAAGTTATTTGTTTTGTGTAGGCATCTTTAAATACAGAAGATCCTCAATATCAAGAAAAGAGAATGGTTGCTCAGAGAAATGGGAAGGTCTCTGTGCAAACTTTTCAGGTACGAAATTCTATTTTTTATGTTTCTTTATGAAAGAAGAATGCTACAAGTTAAAGTTAACTTATCTAGGTCGGTTTCTTCTCAGGTATATGTCGGAAGAGAAAAAGAAGCTATATTAGAAATGCTACCTTATATACGGCTGGGGTACATATCAGATCCAGCTGAAATGAATTCAGTCATTTCTTCACAAGGTGCCACCTGTCCTGTAAGTAATCTAAAGCGTTAGCTTTTTTTTTGGAAATAAGTAGGGGAACATCCCTACCACTTTCCATTAATGGAAAGCAAGAGTATTATTCTTACTACATGAGCAGAAAAAGGGACCCACCCCTTACCTCACATCTGAGGGATCAATCAATTCAAGGAAAATAGACTAGCTAACAACTATTGGTACTGCCTTTAAGGTACACGTATCTAGACCATTAGTTTTTGCCTACTAATTTCATTCCTGAGAAATTGAGCACTGTTCATGCAGCTTAACAACTATAAACAATAGCAACCTAGACATATTTGAGTTGACTTATTCCTGAGATATTGGGCTGCCTATTTCATCTTGCTCTCATTACTTGTTTTATTTTCTTATAAAGCTATTTGAAAAAAATTGCACCTGTATCTGCAATAAATAATGTTTGTTAAAGTATCAATTATAACCATACGCAGTTATAACTACATGTTAGTTGTAGTTATAGGTGAAGCAATTTTACAGAAGAGATAAGACCAAATTTAAAAATTAATCCTAGCTGGTCTCACTATCTGGTTTTAATCTGTAATACATATTATACTTTGTTATTTTTATGCTTAACACCTATTGTAGTGTTTTCAGAAAATGTTTGATTTTAGTTTGAGAAGCGATAACAGTGGGTGTGATTTGCAATTACTGTCCAGTCTGTGCATTTTAGTGGTAAATCCTCAATTGAAGAGGTATCATAACTTGCTCGATGTCGTTTAAAATTTCATTTTAGGTAAGTCCATGTATGGAACGAGCAGTCCTAGACCAGCTTATTGTCTATTTCGCATCTCGCTTGGCTGGTTATCCGACAACATTAAAAGAGGATGAAGGCTTGGTAAGCAATCAAAGGATTTTCTTCTAATAGATTGTTGAAATTATTCTAGTTTGTTACCCATGGATTACAACATGGGATTACAACATCGGAATATAGTACTATTTTAATCAGTTTTACTTTCCATCTATGTTTATTTCCTTTTTCGGGACTCATTTAAATTGCACTATAGAGGCAGATCTTTATTAATGCTCGGCTGCATAATGTTTTTATGTAGCATTGCACCCTGCCCATTAGGGTTTGAATTAGCTAGGTTCTGTGGCAGTGAAATGTGGTTATCTAAGTTGGGTGGGTACAGGAATGAATTTTCTAATCCTGACAAGTCAGGTCAGGTCTGACACGTTTGAAAAATAATATGCAATAATGCCGACCTAATTCATTGACTTATTTACATTCAAAATGATAGTAAATATATTGTGTCCAATATTTAGACAAAGAAATGAAGAAGAAAAATTGGTGGATTTGGGCTTTCACGGTAGATTTCTCAGGCTTGTTTATCGCAGGTAGATTGCTCAAATTCACCTGTCAAACTTCATGAAGAAAGTTCAGGGTTTTAAAAATTTAAAGAAACAAAGTAAATGGTTTCAGTAATGGGCTAACGGGTCATGTCCTGACCCGAATCAAACATTGATTGACAGATCAAAATTCTGAACCTGTACACAACCCCATTACTCATGGCCCAGTCTTAAACAGGTTGGTATGGGTTGACACCCCTAATAGTCTTTGGTAATTAAGTTTGTGTTGTTACACTGCTAAGTTTTGTTATTTGATTTTCAGTTGGCTGATGATAATTTGGATCCAAAGAGGCGGGTAGCTACTAAGCTGGTTATGTTAGAGAAGAAAATGTTACATGCTTGTCTTAGAGCTACAAATGACTTAATAAATGAGTTGCCTGACCATACTGTCTTGCCATGCCCTGCTCCTTATGCACCTCAATTAAATTAACATGGTATGAATATTGTTCACTCTAAGCTGTCAATAATTTGCACAAGGAATAGATGATTAAGGTTTCATTATATTATGTCATTTATAATCTATAAATGACTTTCCTGATTATACTGTCAATAAAATGTTTCTGTTCTTTTGCATATTTCTTCTATTGTGTGATTCCACTTTTATCCCTATAAAATATAAAATGCTTAATCATCCGGCTTGCTGGTGCAGAAAATTTATCAAAGAATAAAGTATGAACTTCATCTATTATTTCTGAATCTCAGGTCTCATACATATTTTCTATCTAAATTTGTTGTTTTACTTCTAGTGCAGAGGATATTCTACTCTTCGTGGTGTCAAGGTGTTGTAGTCTCTATTCTGGGAATAAGGTTATGCAAGTTGAGGGATAGCAGTAAAGCTATGTTGATTTGATACTTTTCCTGCCAATTTCACATGTTTGCTATCATGGTATGCTCTGTTTAACTCCACTATTTTATTTTATTTTATTTTTTTTGTGCACGGTGACTCCTGATCAAATAAATATCAAAATGAGAAATATAATTCAAAATATCTTCTTGATAGTTTAGATAAATCATCTATCAAAATTTGGTACAACTTGAACTGTCTGGTCATCCACCGAGCAGATCGGAAAATTAACAATTCAGATTTCTTGGTACTTGATTGATAACCAAGAGATTCCCAGCTTGCTTCCAATTCAATAAACAGCAACGTCTTAATTCTAGGAAACATATCTATAATTTTAATTGTGATAATTAATTTTGTAGATTGTTTTAGTTGTATATCTCTTTTTTGTTAGTGATATGCTTACCTAGATATGTTGTAGAATTATCCTTTATATATATATGATCTTATTTTTGCAGGGATTTTAAATTTTGTCCTGCTCTTTCTAGAAGGAAACTGTCAGATACTTTCTAGGTTAGCACTTGTATTTCTTTTCGCAAGGAATTCTGGTCGAAGTTTGATCAGTCCTTTCTGTATATCAAAGTTGATTGGTCTCTTGTAAATATGATCTCATTTGGTTTTATTCCTGTTTCTTGAATTCTCTTCAAATGCTCTGTTGTGACAATTGTGTAAATTCGCAAAGCAGCAAAATAGTTATGGATATGTCATTTTGCTTTTGCATTCAACCATTCCATGAACTCATTAACATTGGAGTGTTACACCAATATATGTTGTACGAGTTTATAAGTGTAGAACATCCAACAAAATGCCTTATTTAAACAATTGGGAAATAAAGCTAGATAGGTAAGATGATAACAAGTACAGAAATTAAAAATCTAGTAGAATGAAGGTGTTCGCTTGAGTACAATTAGTTGGATGAATGCTAGCCTTGCTAGTTGCTACAAAAGTCCGCGGGCTACGACTACGATAAATGAAGTGTTTTGACCTGGAGATTTCAAGTGCAGCAGAGCGTATGTGTTTAAATATCGTTGTGGTGCATGGGGTTAACAACAATGATATATTATTGTCAAATGTTTGAAAAAATAGAAATATAATTGTTGTTTATTTAAGAAATGGAAGTTAACAACATAAAAATCGAAAGAAACTCACGAGGGGACATCATTAGGCAATTAATTACTCATGTAGGCTTGTAGTCTCAAATTGAATTTCTGCTCTTTTTAATATGATATTTTGTAAAGCTTTGCCTATTGTATTATCTATTTATTTGAAGTTGTATATTTTGCTAGTAAAATTTATTAAATAAAATAAATGGTTAGAAGAAATTAAAATCCATGCAGAAAAGATTCCTACAGTTATTATTGTTACGTAATCAGATATTTAATGGTTATTTTTCCCGTCCATCAAAAACATGATTGTTGAAAACGATGACTGGAAAAGTTAACTTCATCAATATATATTATTTTAGTGCATTTAGATTAGTAATTCGTTTTTTTTTTTTTCCTTTAATCGTAAATGATATAGTAAAACATCCATAATTTAAGATGTTTGGAAAACAAGTTGGTCATTATGTATCCTCCAATTGAATCAATAGGCATTGTAAAGTATCCGTTTTGATCTCTCAGTTGGTCCTTTGTTCTGTGCTTTGTGATCATCTCAGCGGACAATCATAATCACTTCTCTAATATTTAAAGCTCTGCAAACTTAAATTGGTCCTGTAAGTTGTAATGTGCGTAATATTTAAATTGTTATGATACTCAACATTATTTTCCTTTCCGCTGTGAACTGAGCCTTCTTGTCAAATTTCTACAACAAAATCGCATTTTGCAAGGAGTGAGCAGAAAACTAGGAGCGGAGAAACAAGCAACTACTCCGATTGGCAAACACCTCTTCTCTTTCTCTCTCTTGTAAACCATTAGTCTGATTAATATGAAATTTCTTTCTTCTAAGGATTGCTAAATAAAAAGAAAATTTTTCCCCGCTACCCTCTCTCTTCTCCCAACCCTTGCTTTGTTCCCTATAAATAGTTTTTCTTTGCTTCTCAAGCTTCCTTTTTTTCTCTTTTACCCTTTTATTTTGGTACTTCGTATTTATCCATCCCCCTCTGCAACATTTTCTGGGGATCTACGCCAAGCCATTAACAAGAGAACTTTGAACTTCGTGATTCAGTCTGCAAAGGTTTATTGTCATTGTCATTTTGAATTATTTATTTTATTTGATTAAAGATCTTTTTTTTAGCTAAATTTTCTGGTCGACTTATGTCATTTTTATCTTCCTGTATTTTATCTTATATCAGGAGTAACCCTACTATGCTTTTTCTTGTGTTTTTTGTACGTAACAATAATGTAGTTTGTGCAATCATCTGAATTCAATTTATGTCTTGTTTGGAAGATGAAAAATTTAGTCCTAGAGTCAATTTCTTATGTTACATTTATGCGTCGTTAACTACCCAAAGGTGTATAGTTGCTAGTTTTTTTGCTCTTTATTTCTCGACACTGATTTATTTCAATTAAACCATTGCTTAGAGGAAAAGAAAAGGTAACTAGGATATTCACGAGAAAAGTTAATCTGAACATTCATGACTTCCTATGAACTTCTTTGGTAAACACTTAACCTTTGTCAGATTATTTAATCTGTATTTTACAACTAAACCACATTTATCGAACTCCAGAAGTATAGTTAAAGATAAACTGCAATAAATCATTACACCATTGCGTAACGTCACTGTAATCTGCTTTATCCTCATCATCTTTTTCTGTATATTTTGTTTAACCAAATTTTTCTGTCCATCCAAACAGATCAGAAAGTTCGAAGGCAGAATGGAAAATGGGATTAAGAAAACACCGTCTTCAGATAAAATCAATTGTGGAATGAAGAAAACACCATCATCCCTCTTCTCCATCACAGAGCTCGATGACTTTTACTTCCAACATCTCAGCAGAAGCCCAAGGTTAAATATAGAAAGGAAGGTATCCCTCGATGATTGTTCTATTTCAGGAAATCTTCGACACATTGATAGTCATGAAAGCATGTCACCGATGGGTTGTTACGGACATCGGGCTGGGTTCGATACCCCAAATTCGACTTCAGATAATGTGTATGAACCACACATGATGGTGGTTGCTGCCTGGGAGGCACTGAGGAAATCTATTGTCTACTTTCGGGGCCAGCCTGTTGGTACAGTTGCAGCATGCGATTTCACATCAGAGGAGGCACTTAATTATGATCAGGTATGATAGAATATATCCAATTTTGCCCACATTGGTATAATTCTTACTGTATGGTCACATGATAAGACGGTATTGATGTTTGTCACAATAATAAAGCATATTGAAGTTGGAGAGGCAAGGATGGACCAGAATTTCTTGACTTGAAAAAAAATAATCTTATCAGTATTCACATATGTATTTTTAAATTTAAAATCAATCAGGTATTTGTGCGGGACTTCGTGCCTAGTGCTCTGGCCTTTTTAATGAATGGAGAGTATGACATTGTGAAAAACTTCCTCCTGAAAACCCTCCAACTGCAAAGCTGGGAAAAGAAAATCGACAGGTTCAAGCTTGGAGAAGGGGTGATGCCAGCTAGCTTCAAGGTGTTGCATGACTCTAACAAAAAGATTGACACCATCATGGCGGATTTTGGAGAAAGTGCAATCGGCAGAGTCGCACCAGTTGACTCGGGGTTTTGGTGGATCATCCTACTCCGTGCTTACACAAAGTCTGTTAAGCAATCTATCCTTATTCACAGCTTGAAATTTAAAAAAAAAAAAAGAAAAAAAAGTTGTGCTCTTTAACATAACCCTACAATTGTGTATTTGTCCAGAACCATATTTTGCACGAGAATATTAATAATATAAACTTAACAAAAAAAAAACGAATGAATGGAATTATAAACTTAATAAATACATGTGGGTATTAATCAGAACCATATATGCACAAAAATATAAATAATATAATAAATAATAAACTTAATAAAACAAAAAAATTAATGGATTATAGGCCTAAGTGATTTGAAGTGCTTTGGGGGATCTCTACTCTAATAAATTTTTTAAGTAGATAAATTACTTTTGCTGTTGGGTGTGAATGGTTAACATGCAAATTTAACTAAGAGAATTGCATATAACAAGGCCACAATTGGAATTACAATTGGAATTCAGGACTCAGCTGTAGGCTGTTATAGAATACTGGTTTTATAGGTTACAATTTTGAGACTAGTACTGCTCTTGCCGATTTTAGTTTTCAGACCCATCATGTACAAAATCATTAAAACTGAACTGATTTCAAGAGTCCCAACACGTACTCTGTTGCCAAGTCATCAATTAAATATTTTGTTGTTAGGATAAGTAGATTTTTATATCAGTTTTTTCTTTAAAAAGGTCAACTGGTGATTCGACCCTGTCAGAGACACCGGATTGCCAGAGGGGAATTCAGCTTGTACTCTCACTTTGTTTAGCTGAGGGCTTTGATACTTTTCCAACCTTGCTGTGCACCGATGGTTGTTGCATGATTGATCGCCGCATGGTAATATCAGCACGAACATTTTGTTGATCTCCCAAAATATTTTGGTATTATGGTATTACTCTTTTTAATTGAGAGTTACCCTATGGATCAGAACAACACTTACGTATCAACTTGAATAATCAGAATTTTGTATGAAATATTTTCTTTTTTCTAGGAAGGCCAAAAAAGGAAAACACTATAATTTCTATTATAATAAATGAGGAATAACACACAGTTTACTGTATGGCATTGGGGAAAGTTCAATTTGAAGCCTTTTTTACACTCATAAATTCTTAACAGTTCATACTTTGATCGTTCTTATATGGAACTTATCTTGCATAGGGCATTTATGGGTATCCAATAGAAATTCAAGCCCTTTTCTTTATGGCACTCCGATGTGCGTTGCAACTGCTTAAGCCAGAAGGAGAAAGCAAGGAATTGCTGGAACGTATAATGACCCGTTTGCATGCCCTGAGCTACCATATGCGCAGTTATTTCTGGCTCGATTTTCAACAACTCAATGGGATCTACCGGTACAAGACCGAGGAATACTCTCATACTGCAGTTAACAAATTCAATGTCATCCCCGATTCGATCCCCGACTGGCTGTTTGATTTCATGCCAATCCGAGGTGGTTATTTCATAGGAAATGTCAGCCCAGCGCGCATGGATTTTCGGTGGTTTGCTTTAGGGAACTGCATTGCAATTCTGGCTTCTCTCGCTACCCCAGAACAAAGCATTGCAATAATGGATCTGATTGAGGAAAGGTGGGAGGAGCTTGTCGGAGAGATGCCAGTGAAAGCATGTTTCCCAGCAATTGATGGACATGAATGGAAGAGTGTAACTGGTTGCGACCCAAAAAATACTCGGTGGAGTTACCACAATGGAGGATCGTGGCCAGGTTAGTATCAAGTAGACAAGTATCGATGGGTCCATGACATATTTTTTGCTTGTGGAACTTTCTGTCCTCTACTTTTTTTCGCTTGAATTATATATATTGTTTTACTAATCGCTCATGAGAATGGACCTCACTTTTACATGTTCATCATGTCCATAATGACACAGAACACTTACACCACCCCCACCCACCCCCACCCCCCAACCCTCAAACATCAACGCGATGATGCCAAAAGAAAGGGGCTTTTTTATTATTATATTAGGTACAGAAGCCTCTGCAGAGGTGTGATCCTTACGACAAAACATTTATCTGGCATAAGTCCCCTACTTTGCTTCTCTATCTTCATACGTGTAAACCCACCTGCTCCCAATTTCCAATGATTGACGGGTACGGTCAAAGTATTGAGTAGTGTCCTTGCCCTTTTAAGAACAAACAATGATATCAGTGCCCTTGCTACATTCTGGACCTACCATCTCCAAAATAAATTAATTGCCGTTGAGAGATAAACTTGAAGATCCATGTTCATGAATCAGTCTGCTGAAGCTTCACAATATTTTTTTCCTATGCAGTTCTTTTATGGCTGCTGACAGCTGCTTGCATCAAGACGGGTAGACCACATATTGCCAAAAGAGCAATTGACCTGGCAGAGCGACGTCTGCTGAAAGATGGATGGCCTGAATACTATGATGGAAAGCTTGGTCGGTACATCGGCAAGCAGTCCCGCAAATATCAGACATGGTCTATTGCGGGTTATTTGGTGGCCAAGATGATGTTGGAAGACCCATCGAATCTCGGCATGATTTCCCTAGAAGAAGATCGGGCTATAAAACCTGTTGTAAAGAGATCATCTTCCTGGAGTTGAATGTAGCATTGATAGGTTAACATAAGGAATCATCCTCATGGAAGGAAGTTGCCGTAGATTAATTGATTATTCAGCTATTAGATTGAGGCTGTCTGTAATAGATACGTTTGTACTTTAATTAGCGTCTGGAATTTTTCTGAGGTATTGTGTTTGTGCGCAAAAGCATTAGCTTCTTGGTTCCATATACTTTTCTGCATAGCCTCTTCCTTTTTATCTGAGATTCTTTTTGCAGGAGTAAGGTATGATGTTCCCCACAATTCTAAACCTAATAGAAGTTTTTCAAATTTCGCAGCTTTCTTGGCTTGTTGAATTTGAATCTTCTTAACGGAAAAAGCAGTGTCTCCAATCGTCAAATAATTTGTTTCTGCTGATACTGTGATACTACATGGATAGTAACGCTATTAAAATAACTGAGCGAATTCCAAAGTTCTGCGGTAAATTTACTAGGATCTCTTTACCATTAATTGAAGAATTTTAAACAGATAGGTGTTACATTTCAAATTGAATGCTCAAATCAATTCTTAACTTTTATATTTATTCTTCACCCTAAACGTCCGAACCATTTTAATAATATAAAATTAGGACTTACCTAATAATTCGATCTAAATCTAAAATTGACAGCATAGAGCTATATTGAAATCCACATAATTGTGTTACTGTGTTAATGGGTGGACCCTCATTTCTTTTAACAGGTTGCTCGGGTACAGTACCATGCAACTTTTTAGTTAGTAAAAGATCATAAATAAATTAATTAATAATTAATCAAATTACAAACTTTCAAAACTGCTCAAACGAGTAAAAGACTGCTGCACAACTAAAATTGACCGCAGTAACATGTATGAAGCCACAAACCTATGCTTAATTCTCTCGCCATTCAAGAAGACAAAAGTGCAGCTCTGGTAAAGATAACTCCAATCAGCAATTACAAAATTATATCCAAACACGTGTATTAATACCAAAATTCTGTGTCGGTTTCCTAATTGAATCAGCCTTAATCAGACAGCTTCTGGCGCTTGGCTTGAGATTGCTTTATCCAATCAATGCATTCCTCTGTTGTTGCATTTGGATATGCAAGCTGCCATTTGATCAGCCTTTGTTGCTGAAAATTGAGGGAGACTAAAAGTTAAATTCTTCATGTCATTCATAAACTAAACCTGTTATATTTGTTTTCCAAAAGAAGCAGTCATGTTGAAAATACAGCTAATAAAAAGCTCAAGAATACCATTAAAGAAAAACATCCTCCAGGCACCTTACAAACAAAATTCTTTACAAAAGATAACTTGCAATTTGTTGTGATAGTTGATAAGGCAACTTCAAAAATTGGCCTGAACTATCCTCAATGGTTTGAATATATGAAGTGTGAAAAAAGGACAAAAAAGGAGCTTCAGAAGAACTAAGAAACAAGAATCAGAATGAGGCAGATAGGGAATAATTCCCTTAATCTTTTGGGTTGAATTTGGCATACAAGTGATTCTTGTAGAGATACAAATCATGTTTTGAAATTTTGCAGGGGGGGACATGAATTTTTCCATATAAAATGAATATATATAACAATAAACAAATCAAATAGAGAAACAAATAGGAAAAAGCTCTTCTTACCCACTGTCCAATTGTTGGGCCTCCTGATTTAAGTTGCAGAACCCCCATAATTGCTTTGCCATCTAGCAACAGCTTTGTTTTCCAAACACCATCAAGACCTAAAGAAGTATTAAACATAAGAAAGTGAAAAGAGAGAAACTGAAGTAGCACACAATGTAATAACATATTACAAAAATCCATGTTATAAACAAGATCATATAGACAGTACAAGTAGAGTATGTTCTACATGGAAAAGTATAGGAAATCAGTAAACAATTTAGTGTACCTAGTTGAGTTATGGTGCTCTCAGCTCTCAAAAACATCTCCCTTCTTCTGTCCAATCCCTCAGTTATATCTAAATTGTCATTAGTCAGATGGAGCACAGGGTCCAATAAAGTGGATGTCAAAAGCGCAACACGCCAAAAATCCTTTATTTGGCGAAGCAATAGACCTGGCAATCATTATTAAATGTTGAAGCATATGCAATCATCCCAATTACTGAAGCAATAGAGCTACTTTACCACGCAGAAGTTTATTTTGATTTCGACTTAATTTTGTACTAAAAAAAAAGAAATTTTTGTGACCATTTTTTAACATCAATCAAGTCCAATTTTGGCTCAATTGGAGATGATTCTGTACTTCAATTTGGTGGAGGAACCTTAGGACAATGCCTCTTAACATTCAATTAAGCATTGCGATAACAAAGTTACTTGATGAAGTCATGCCTCCTTTGTAATCACTAATACAAGAGGTAAAAAGGGAAATAAGAGTTCCAAAGAAATCAGTCACTGACAATTGTTTCGGGCCTCCTTTCATTTCCTGGGCAGGTCAAGTATATGCTGTTGTTCAATTTCCATTTATTTCTTTGGAACTCTGACATGACAGTTTTCCAAGAGAGGTACTAAACCAATTTACATAACAGCAGGTACCAAAAAGATATTGGTCCAGTTGGAGCATACCATATGGACAAAATTTCAGCTGATACTTAATTTGGTGGCTTGTGAGTCGAGGTTTCTTGGATATTTCTTCTCTTTTTATTGTACCAGATACATGCTCCTACTGATAGTCCACAAAGATGGGGGGGAGAGAGAGAGAGAGAGAGAGAGAGAGCTAACCTGTAAACACTCGCTTTATTGAAGTAGATGGTATCTCAAGAAATTCATCCTCTAAATCTGCTCTAATATTTTCTGGAATTTCATCAGATTCCAATAATGTAAATAACTCGACAAATTTGCTGCATGCATTGTGTATATTGATTACCTAAACAAATGAAGAAAAAGTGTTAATTCAGAAAATAATAAAAAAATAAATAAATTATGAATAAAAAATAAAATAATGAGGATCCAACACGAGACTTGTTCACATGAGTTTCTTTAATATCAGGTTATTGATAAAGTACTGTTTTTAAGGACTCAAATAATAACTTGAAACTGAAACATAGAAAGAAACTTTAACTAGACATTGCAAACTTCTTTTTTTAAAGATTAAGATGATGGTCAAGCCTCCCAACTTTAAATATCCACAGGGGAAGCCCTAACTGACTTTGTTGGGTTTCTTTTCTAGCCTACCCCAACTTGTTTGGGACAAAAGGCTTAGTTGTTGTTGTTGTTGTTGTTGATGATGCCCTAACTGAGTTTCAAACCTGCATTCATGCATCCTACTCAGGGAGATTAGCCATTAGCTATATGCCAAAAGCTAGTTCTCGACATTACGAACATTTTACTTGGATAGCATGATTTTAAAATCATGCATGCTGAAGTAGCAGTGCACTATTTGCACAATTGTTTGGTAATGTATAAACTGCAATTTTGTAACTAAATTGCAAAATCCTTGGTGCATTGAAGACTAGACTAGATTCATTTATAAAGCCAACAAAAAAAAAGGTATTACAAAAGGCATGCACCGTATCAGAATCGCTAGCTTTCAGCTTAAGAGATTCCTTAATAATGTATCCAGTAACAGGAGCCTGCACAGTAAGCAATATTAATTTTCTTAACTGAAGTATATTAAAAAAAATAGCAACAAAAAAAGAAAGTTTCATACCTCCTTCAGTTTCTTATCCAAGTAAGTTGTACATCTTAGAGGAAGAAGGAGAGAGCTGTACAAGCAAAGCCGGCGCTGATCATCCTGCAATTAATCGAAACAATAATATAATGTTTCCTACAAGCTCAATTGGATTTTGAGACTGTTCACATACATATTCAAAGCAAAACAGCTTCATGGTAAATAGATAAACTGACACTCTTTAACAAGTTGAACCATAGAGGACTAACTCAGGGAAACTTGGATAAACTGGCACCTAATTACACATTTACACTTAACTAAATTAAACTAGCATATTAGGAATTGAAACTCACAGTGAATAATGTAGGACCAATAGCTTGCAAAAGACACCATGCAGCTTCAATGTGTGAGATGCATAGCCTGAGATAAATTTGTTCAAGGTTACATCAGATGACTATAAAGCACAAAAAGCTAACTTTTTATCAAGTTGTCATCATGCAGATTGCAGGATTCAACAATAGAGGTCTCTCAGGAGTAATTTGGTCTTTCTATTGCATACCCTCATAAAAATCTCAAAATAGCAACAGGAAGCAGAAGTTAACAACAAGACAAGAAGAAACCACTCATATACATCTTAATTCATCAAAAACTATTTGAATATCATTAATGCATGAAGAAAATACAACCTCTTCTAATTGGTTCAGAATATAAGAGAAATACAAAGAATTTATTTTGGTTCCTTTTAACTGGAAGGATTACAGTTGATGTTTGGTGTTCAAAAGGACCCTGCATGATATTACACCTCATTTTTCAAAACAGTTATAGGGTACTTTAATAGTAATACAAATCCATTATATAAAACACAAACCTATCACAGTGTTCATCAATGGGAGGACGAGGACTTTCAGGAAAAGCAAAAACAACAGAAAATAATTTCAAGCCACAGATCCAAGCCATTGCTTTTACTGGTTGCTTGTCTGACATCATCAGATCTACCTATGGACAAAGAAAAAAATGTGAAGGTGTTCAAATATGATTTCCTGAAAAGGAAGTTCTCTATTGTACAATATCACTACAAACTGGGTGCCTTTGAATTGGGAACTGATTCCAAATCAGATAATGGAGGAAACAGATGAATTTCAGCCACTTACATTCCCACTGGCCGATGATTAAATGAAAGTGGCAAGCTGTTTGTTCGTGAAAATTATGCAGAGGGTTTTGAAACCAGTCAGGAGATATACAAAACTGAGAGATAGAAGGGCGTTGTTATCAGTTGTGCTACACAGCACTTTGCTGAATTAAGTGTGTGGGCTTAGATTGATTTTAGTTACAATAAGTTAATCTGACATAAAAAGTTTATGCTAGTCACATGTTGGGTTAGCTGTAACACTTTGCTTTAAATAATAAACAGTACCTTTTTCCAAAAAAAACAATCACCTCAAACTAGTTCTGCCAAATATATATATGCAAACCACGTGAAACCCCTTGATTGAGACATTCACAATTGCATTTTTCAAATTGTTCGTTTGACCAGTTCTTCAAAAACACTAACTACACAAATCCATGAACCAAAACATTTAGTAGAGGTAAAAGCTAGTTCTTGCAATATTTCTCTGAGCATCACCCCAAAACATATAACCTAGAAAGTTTTACAGAATAAAATATTACTTCATGGCCAATGCGCTCTCGACTAATCTTATTGGCCAGAGAAGACCTCACTTCCTCATCAGAAGCTGCTTCTTTCAATTCTTCAGCCAACACAAACCCAAATCTAGCTCCTGAAATAAATTTTGTTATACAAATAAGATATCATGCAAGTTTACAACTATCTAGGTATAAAAATAGATCGAGCCAACCATCACCAAAAATGAGCAAAGAACAAAAACATGTTGTGTACCAAATCGAATAGCACGAAGAACTCTGAGGGGATCATCCATGAAAGTAGCTTTAGGGGGTAAAGGTGTAACAATAAGGCCAGATTTCAGATCTTTAAGTCCTGACAACACAAAATTATTACAATAATTAGCAATCATTATGAAGGTATTGAAAGTAGCACTGTAATCTAATTTGGTTTAATGACAAGGGCGGAAACAGGGAAGCAACAACAGAGGCCTGATGTAAGAACGTAGTGCTAGAGGAGAGGAGTTTAGAGAGGAAAAATGGAACTAATGCAGGATCAGCACATAGAAGTAGACAGCAAAAGACATGCACAATGTTTGTAACTTGTTGAGGAGAGGATGTTGATTTGATGTTTCTTTTGACTAGCACAGTTTAAAGGGTTCAGATAGGATTGAAGTGCTCAGATTACAAATCTATTGTCTTGTGAGAGACCTAATAGTGTACTAGCTTAGTCAGATTGTTTTCTAAGACCTTAAAAGAATAAAATAACATAAATTGTTCATGGAAATGTCATTTTCTTCAAAATAGAAGAAAGAACGTGCAAAATATAACTAACCTCTTCCTGTCAGATCTTCCACTGAACTACTGTTGATATTGAAAAATAGGCTGTGCAAGAAGTGCATAAAAAATGTCAGCCAAACCAACTGTTCCAATATCATTTACTTGAATAACAAATTGATTTTCCTATTTTGCTAATGTTCTCATGGTTTACATTGACAATACTAAAGGAAGAAGGACACAGTGGCAATTTGTATTGTTATGTTGTGAGAAGCCCAGTTTTACTCAGGTTACGAGATTAAGCAGTATTGATGATAGACTTTATAATTAACCATCTAAATGTTTAAGAAGAAACGTGTTTTCAGCAAAAATATCACAGCCAGCTTTTACCTATTAATTGTTAGATCCCTTCTATAAGCATCTTCCTCCGCAGTTCCAAATTTCTACATAAATAAATAATATTTCTACTTGAGCACCAAATTTTAAAGAATATTAACAAATGACTACAATTCAGGTGGTGTATCTCGAATAATAACAGCAGTTGCAAACAAAGTGCCAAAGTTGATCGGGTATTTCGCTGAGCAAACCTTTTAACAAATAAAATGAGCTCTACGTAAGCTTTAGACAAGTATCAGCTTGCCATTCAGACCATAAGATAAAATATAAAAATCAACTGGAATTGAGATGTAAACAAAATCTATTGATTTTGGACCAATAATTTCGCCATATATGCCAGTACCGGACTGAATCAAGGTTTGAAGCCCTTGTCATTGAACCAAAAGAAAGATGGTGCATTAGTGAATATTTACACTACAATGTTAAATGAACATCCAATATACTAAACCAATTAGCAACAAATAATTCAATAGAGAATATGCAAAACACGAGTACCATGGTAGGAATACGGCTGTTCTCAGCATAAGTTTCAGATCTCAAGTTGACAAAATCAATCCATGTATCATATATTCGCATTCTTGCTGTCTCCAGGTGCTTAGATTGATCTGGATTGCTACAATTAAATGAAGTAAGTATCAACAAAAAAAAAAAATTACTAACTGAGTTATATGACAATGCCACTACTCTGAGAGAGGAAGTATTACCACTGAATAACTCCAATTCCCTGCTCTTGCTCGCCAACAGATTTCAGGTACTCATTTACTTTCTCACAGAAATCTTTGCCCAGCATGTTATCCAACGCTATGTCTATGTCATAACACTCCTTCCCCAAAAGCTGCTTCAACGAGATAAATTACAAATTTATTGAATTTATTAATTTATTAATTAGAATAATCAGAATTTCATTTTAAGTTAGAACAGAAACAGCAACCTTGTCTCGGACCCACCCACCAGCGACTCGAAGTTGCGTCTCAAGACCAAAATGTCGCACAACATCAAGCAACCGAGTGAAAATCTGATCCTCCTTAGCCGACAACTCGATCCGCTCCTTCACGGGAAGCACGAGCGGAGGTGCGTCCATCGGAAATCGGGAGGAGGTGAAGCGAAGGGTTTTGATCGGACGGCGGAGAGAGGTCAAACGAAAAGGGATAGAAGAGGAGAAGAAGTAGGGTTTTGGGAAAGGCGGGAAATGGAGAAGGCGCCAGGCATTGAGAAGGAGAGGAGGCATGGAGGCTCCCGGTCTCACTCGGCATCGTTGATTGATTCCTTCGGTTGATTGCTTCCTCCGTAGTTGGGCTTTTATGGGCCTATATGCAATATTTCAAATTTGTTTGCAATCAGTTTGGGCTCAAAGAATTGGACTAGAAGGCGCAATGCCGCAATCTTTTTTTTTTTTTTGAGAAAACAGAAATTATATCAGGTGTGATACACACCATCCATCATTTTCCCATCCATCCCATCCACAGGCCTAAAATGGGCCTCACCTCCATTTTTTCGCGTGCTGACGTCAGCAAGGTGCTCGCTGACGTCAGCGAAAATTTTTCAAAATTTTTTCAGAAATTTCTGGATGCTGACGTCATCAAATATACTGATTTATTTGTTCAGTTAAATACCATAAGGTTTGAATTAAAAGAAGTAAGTGTTCAGTTAGATGCATCTGAAAATAGAATTTTCGTACTTTTGTGTTCAGTTTAATACGGTAAAGGTTGAACTAAAAGGTTTATTTGTTCAGTTAGTTGCAATCTGAAAATGGAATTTTCGTAATTTTGTGTTCAGTTTAATACGGTAAAGGTTGAACTAAAAGTTTTATTTGTTCAGTTAGTTGCATCTGAAAATAGAAATTTCCTAATTTTGTGTTCAGTTAAATACGTTAAAGGTTGAACTAAAAGATTTATGTGTTCAGTTAGATGCACAAAAAATTGATTTCGTAATTAACATTTTACAATATATACAAAGTGAACACATATAACTATATAGTTAACATTTATAATAAACAAAGTGAACACATATAACAATATAAATAACATTTACAGTAAACAAAGTGAACAATTTACATTAACATAATTCATAAGTTTTAACAACCACAAACAAACACAAAAACAAACTGAACACATATAATCACTAACTACTCCTTTACAAAAACAAACAGAACACATACGAACACTAACTATTCCAAGTCATTTGAGTCCATTATCCTCTCTTGCACCGTCTGATTGTCACGGAAAACCTACAAAAACCAATGATTGCATGCAAGAATGAGCATTTCGTAAAGAGAGTCAATCAATCATGCCAATAAAGTTTCCCAAGCAATGTCACTGACTCTTAAGCAAATTTAGAAAAAGATAATAAGAAAAATAATCAACATGAATGAATTGATGCACTGAATGATATCAGAAAAGGTGTAGTTCATTAAGTAGGTATACCAGTAGTCATTTGGAAACATATACTAGTTTCTTCCGCACATACAAAAAAATCAAATTGAAAGTGATAATAATCAAGAATAATTATAAACAGAGTTGCCTTATAGTGAAGCAAGTATGTACCTTAGCTTGCTTTAACATAGAGTCGACCAATGTGGTCTTGCCATGATCGACATGTGCAACAATAGCAATGTTCCTCACATCACTACGAGTCGCCTGTTTCTTCTTCCCCGCTACAACAATACAAAATAAAATATTTATTTAATCAATCAATTGATGATATAATTCCACATAATAACCGCTAATTGTGCAAAAATTGACCATAATAAACTCAACCCAAGATGGTAAAAGAGCATTTACCAGAAGGAAGAGGAGGAGCTTCGACCTGCTGCGCCTCTCCAGTCTCGACCGAGGCGCGAACAGTAACCGCACGCCTCCTATTACTGCTCCTCAGCCTGGGGAAGCGAACACCACTTCTAATGGTGGTAGCGTTACCTTCGAAGGAGGCAGCTGAGGAGGCGGGGCGACGAGGTCTTGGGTGGTGGGAGAACGGAGCTCGACGGCGAGCCAGGTTTGGAGAGAGAAAGGAAGCATCGGATCTAGTCTGAGAGGAAGGAGAGGAGAGGAAGCGCAGCTAGGGTTTGGTTTAGAGTGAGAGATGGGATTTAAATAGACTGGTCAGTCTCTGGATCCATAAAAGCCTGTTTGAAGCCTGTGGATGGAATGGATGGGAAAAAAGGGGATGGTAGTAACCAATTCTGAAATTATATACACCATCCAACTCAAAACCATCCATTACCATCCATAGGCCAATTAAGGCTTAATTGGGCTTTTCGGAAGATCCCAGGCCCTCCAGAATCTCATTTCTGCGCGATGACGTCATCAATTTTTTTTTTCGGAAAAAAATTTTTTGGAATTTTTTTTTTTGCGCTGACGTCATCAAATGGACAGATTTTCTGTTCAGTTAGATGCATCAAGGGATGAGTTAAAGTTGTTAAGTGTTCAGTTAGATGCATCTTAAAATCGAATTTTCGTATTTTTTTGTTCAGTTAAACACTTTAAGGGATGAACTTAAAGTATTTATGTGTTCAGTTAGTTGCATCTCAAAATTGAATTTTCGCATTTTTGTGTTTAGTTAAACACGTTAAGGGATGAAATTAAAGTTTTATGTGTTCAGTTAATTGTAACAAAATTTTAATTTTGTGATTTTTGTGCTCAGTTAAACACGTTAAGGAATTAATTTAAAGTATTTATGTGTTCAGTTAGTTGCAGCAGAAATTTGATTTCGTAGTTTTTGTGTTCAATTAAACTAGTTACGGGATCAATTAACATTGTTTATGTGTTCAGTTAGTTGTGATCAAATACGTTTTAATAACCATACAAAAGTGAACACTGACCAGTTATTAAGAATGATATCCATTATTGCAACAAACTGAACAATTATACATACAATAACATCCATTACAAATGATTCTCTATTCCAATGCATAAACAACAAACTGATAAAATTAAACAATGATTCTGAACTTCAAAATACAAACAACAAGCTACAAAAATTCATATTAAGTGCATGAATGGTGGATTTATCTTGGATCTTCCCTTTCACGTTATCGATCGTGTCAATCGGCGGTGATGAAATATAGTCGAAATTAATCAAATCCCATCAGCAAAAAATTAGAAAGCCCTTAAACCTTTTGCTAATCCAATTGCCAGATCTAGTAAAACAAGCAACATAACTCATCAATTAGCTAACTGCAATTCTATAATAATAACACGACACATCAATCACATAACCAGATGATGGAAATCAGATCCAAAAAGCTAAACTGTACCTTACTCCAAAGCATTTGAACAAAAAGAATCAAATCAAAATTTCACATGAAGACAATTGAAAGCTAAAAAAAACAAAAATTGTAGCAATGGTATTAGAACTCGTGACCGAACTTGGACAAAAGGTTAAACTCTACCTTACTCGAGACTGAACTCGTTCTTGGTGAAACGAGAGAGCAGGTTCAATTTCCCCACGCCCGAGTCCCCGATCAGAACCACTTGGAAGAGATAGTCGTAGTCGTGTATGGTCTGTACCCAGTCGCCATTGTTGCTCGATGGTTGGAGTAACAAGAAGTTCTCGGACGAAGGCGAGCAGTTCTCCGACGACGAAGGCGAGCAGTTCTCCGACGACGAAGGCGAGAGCGGAGCAGAGGAGATCTAGGGTTTCTGAACACGAAAGTGGTGGCAGCGATTCGGCAAGGGTTGGTGGGGGTGAAAAGATAGATTTAGAGATATAAATAGACTGGGCCAGTCGCTGGGCCCAATCTGGCCTGTTTGAAGCCTGTGGATGGTGTGGATGGTAATTGGAAGGATGGTGAGTAGTAATTACCTTGAGAAAAGCACCTTAAAAGGCGCCTGTATCCTATTACACGTGCAAACAAGTTCTTACAAAGACCCAACAAAAGCTAAAAGTACTACAAAAATTAAACTAAAAGCTAACCAACCAAACAAATCCATAGCATCCACAAAATACAAATCCAAACAGCACAAACAAAGAAACAGCCAGAACAAACTAAACACCAATTAACCAAGAAGATCCTCATCTTCTTCAACCGGCACATGTTCTGCTCGTGGCTGTTGCATGTGTTGCTCCAGCCCAGTACGGGATCCTGTCCAAATATGGTAAAAACTTAAAGCAGTTAAATACCTTAAAGAACTTCTGATTATCAGTAGGAAGTGTACAACTATACTCCCATAAACCCCTTAAACTACCAGAATTAACCAAAAGGCCCTTAGAATTAAAACTATTGAAAACTAACCAAAAATTGTGCACTGCTGGACAATGCAAAAATAAATGGTCAACAGATTCCAACTGACCACAAAAACAGCAAGCATTTAAACCTGGCCAACCCTTTGTTTGAAGATTATCCATAGTCAAAATTTTATTTTCTAAAGCCAACCATAAGAAAAGCTTAACCTTTAAAGGATTTTTAAAGGCGAAATAGAATCTTTTTTACTAAATTTAACCCCCCCCCCCCCCACCCCAGAACAAAGAAACTGATACATAGACTTTGTATATTCCCCAAAGTTGTGCCAATGCCAAGTAATATCATCTTGTCTATTTTGAAAGTCAAAATGCTCTAAATAATTGGACAAAATGATCTTTTCTTCCCTCATAGCAACAGACACTCCTCTCCTAAGAAAAAAATTAATATCCCCCCTCTCCAAACTTTAGCCACACTTATTTGCTTCTTCTTAGATTTACCATAAGTTTCAGGGAATTCTATTGCCAAAATTCCCAAATCAGTCCATCTATCCCACCAAAAATTAGTAGAAACCCCATCATACACTTGTTTACTAAAATCTAATCTCATGATGGGTAAAATGGAATTGACATGTCTCCAAAAAGGAGAAAAGGCTGAATGAGCACTATTAGCATACTTCTTAGTAATTAAATCCTTCCAAATCCCTTGATGATTAGGACTATACAATTTCCACAACCATTTTCCTAACAAAGCCTTATTCATCAATTCTAAGTTTAAAATACCCTAACCCCCCTCTTCTTTAGACCTACAGATTCTATCCCAACATACTAGATTATATTTCTTTCTTTCATTTGTCCCTAATTTTCCCCATAAAAAGTCTCTTCTAAGCTTGTCAATTTGTTCTATAACCCATTTAGGAAACAGATGAAAAGACATCAAGTAAAGAGGAAGAGCAGAAATCACAGAATTTAATAAAACTAATCTGCCTCCTAAAGAGAGAAGATGTTTCTTCCATCCAGCTAATTTTATTCTAATTTTATTGATCACATTATGCCAATCAGCCCTAGTTGGCTTCTTCCAATGCAGAGGAGAACCTAAGTAATTTATAGGGAGAGAGTCTAATTTACAGTTCAAAGAACTAGCTAATGAAGAAGCTAATTGACTGTCTATATTAAGAGGGACTAATTCACTTTTTGCAAAGTTAACTTTGAGTCCAGAAATGGACTCAAAAGTTTTAAGAACCCAATGCATTTTTTCCAACATACTTTGATCTGCTTTGAGAAACAACAATGTATCATCTGCATACTGCAGATGAATTAATTGTTGATTATTATTTAACAAAGGTCCTAATCCCTGAAAATGTCCATTCTCTACCCCTTTTTTAATCATTTTAGATAGCCCTTCAGCAGCTAAAATAAAAATATAGGGAGATAAAGGATCTCCCTGCCTTAGCCCCTTGTGACAATGAAAAAATTCCCCTTGGTACCCATTAACCAAAACAGAAGCCATTCCCCCTCTCAGTAGCTTATCTATCCAGTCTACCTAAATACTAGAAAAACCTCTTTGTCTAAAAGAAGTTAAAAGATAATCCCAGCTTATATTGTCAAAAGCCTTCTCAAAGTCCAATTTGAGAAGAACCCCTTTTTCCTTGTGTGTAGCAGACCAATGTAGTACTTCATGGGCTGCTACTACCCCATCCAAAATGAATCTTCCTTCTAGAAATACACTTTGATGTGTCCCTATTAATTTATTCAACACAGGAGCTAACCTAGTAGCTAAAACCTTAGTGAATATCTTATAACTACAATTTAGTAATCCTATAGGTCTAAAGTCAGTAACTTTACAAGTATCTTCTAATTTGGGAATCAGACAGATAACGGCCCTATGAATAGCAGCTATATCTAGATTATTATTATAGAAAGACTGAAACATATCCATTATATCCCCTTTTATAATCTGCCAAAAATTCTGATAAAACCCCATCGAAAGCCCGTCTGGCCCTGATGCCTTATCAGCACCCAAGGCAGAAATAGCTTGAAATAGCAATGCCGCAATCTATAATTTCTAGTTTACACAATCATTTGCATACAAAAGAAAGCGAGAAATGAATATGGTAATTGTTTCTTGCCATCTGTGGCATCTAAATTTTTCTTTATTTTTCATTTAGCGTGATTAGTCCCTCCTTTCCTTCTGCGCCTCATCTACCTCCCATTCCCATCCCTCCCTCTCCTTCCCTCCCCTACCTCCCTCCGTTTAATCTTGTTCTTCTCCATCTCTATCTTTTCTGTGTGCTTCATACTTCTTAAATGTTCAGTTTGTTTTAGCAAGGGAATTCCTAATATGCGTAAGTGTTTGGTTAGTTATAAAAAGGAGTATCTAGTATCTATTCAATCAGCAATACAAAAGTATTATCCAATTGGTGTATATGTTCACGTTGTTTATTATATATGATCAGTTTTTGTGGGTATAGGTTCACTTATTTTTTTTGGATGGCGTGGATGACATTTTGTTAGATGACAGTTATCATTCCAGCATTATTTCATCATACTCTTCTTAATTTACCCAATGTGTCCTAATTGATGTTTCTCTCAGACCTGTACTAATAAAAAGCTCACAAGGTTTATGTTCTGCTATTGTATGTTGAGCTCGGAGGAGTTAAAACACCAGCGTCACTAACTCTGAATTTCTATATTGCAAATTTGGGCAGCTTTCTGGGCATCAACCGTGATTTTATGATTTTATCCATTGGATCTGGAATAGACAACCTAGAATTTTACCACTCCAGGTCATTTATCACTCCCCCTCAAAATGAGAAGATTGTTTAAGCAAGTGTTGGCTCAAAAAGTATAATATTGTTTTTCTGCCTTGACAAATGCTCCACTACTATAAGCATGTTGGTCCAAAAATGTTTGCATTAAATAATAAATGACACCATACACACATAAGACAAGGCCAAAACCATGCTATGCAACTATTTGCATAGTAACTACATTCTAATACTTCTATGACACTTGTAAAACTACCAACTAATCAATTTGTGTCTATCTACTATACATATCAACCAAGAAGGCATGTCAACAGTTTATATGATATCCTTGACCTGGTACAATGAAAATTGAAAAGAAAAGCATTAGAAATCTAGCTATTGAGAACAAAATTCAATGGTAGCCTCTCTTGGCTGGCAGTACGCCAGTACCTACTACTGTTAATATCACACTTTTGACCAGTTATTCCATAGGAGTACTAGTATGAAGGCACAGTCATAGGGTAGGTACTGGTATACTGACAGTCCAGAACCTAATACCATTTTGCTAAGGTTTCAGATCAACACATTCCAGATTTCTCCCTTATTATGTTCTTTTTTTCTCTGTTTTAGGAAAGGTGGTCAGAAAAAACACCTATTGCAATTACCAGGAGCATGAGTGATTACAGACCAGCTAAAAAAGTCCACACAAAAATTCTATGTTTTGATTTACTTAATTAATGCCTTACAAAAAGAAGAAAAAACATTGTACATACCCCTACACAGCAGAAAATAGCCAAAACATCCTTTTCACCAACTCTTTTGGAAAGATGGCAAATAGACTCTACTTTCATTGTTCTCATTGCCAACTGAGAAAGAAATGATGGCTGCTTGGTTAGTTTGAGGAAAGCAAAAAGGCACCTGATATACTATTTCATGTTCAAATGGGTCCTTTGCAACATAATGTAATTTTCATTTTGCAGAGGCATCTTATTCTTGTATATGCAATAGTATAAGCTTTGTAAGGGCATCCATGAAATTTCCCTAACAAAACCAAAGATTAATCTCACCTCATAAATCCCTAGCATTCCTCCCTCCTCTCGTACCAACTAACTGGCACAAACGGCAAGGTAATGTGTCGAGACTCATCTCCCTAACCCTCCAGTAATTACCCAAAATGCCACATCGTCTCCAGGCATGAAATTCTGCATATGCCACTGGATCCTCTCCAACCTTTTTCACATAACTTGCCAACTCCTCGAGAGATCCAAACTTTGACCCATCAATGATAGAGTTTGGGGGCACAAAATCCCATACATTTGGTGCACCAAAATATATTGGTACTGATCCAGCTTCAAGAGCATAAAAGAGTTTCTCTGTCACGTAGCTGTCAGTAAATGTGTTTTCAATGGCAAGGACAAACTTGTAGTGGGACATGGCACAATGGAGGTGGTCCCACCAGATTGGCGATTTGGACATGGCACAGTCTGGGTAAAAAACTAGGGATTGGTCAAGGCCACCCACATTGTTGAGGCATTTTCCGAAAGAGTGGTGCGGAACAAGTGATAGGAATCTTTTTGCCAGATCATTTCTTTGTGGGAGGCACCGGGATGAGGACCAGTAAACTAGTATGTCCTGATTCCAATGGAGAAAAGGTTCAGTTTTTAAGTATTTGATCTACAATTTTGTGTGTGTTTGTGTGCATCAAAGAATCATTGCAACATTCATTTAAAGTCTGAAATTTAGGCAATCACAAAATTGTACAATGTCAAGGGATGCCAACTCCGGTCAAGCGTCAATTTGGCTCTGAATTGGCCTCAACCCCTCAACCAATAATCCACTAAACGGTCATCTCAATTTCATTTTCCATTATATTTGGCCATTTGTGGAAAATATAAACAACCAGAAAAGGTTCAATTCAATTTACATCAAGTGGCATGGCCACAATATTTTTTATTTTTCCTTGTGTAATTAGGATTCCTTACATTTCTTTTCACAGGAGATACACGGTAATTCCGACCAATGTGAAATGATTTCCCTGCGTATGTAACTTGAACATCATCACTTGCATGGTAACCTATGAATATGTCCTCAAAACCTGTCGGTTTTCTACTTGCCTCCAGATCCAAGTACACTCTTAGAGGATCTCCTGTACGCCTCTGAGAACAAACAAACAAATACAAAATTTAATAAATGTTACTTGTTTCCTAAAACAATAATAGTCAGCAATAGAATAATAACTGACAATGATTAGCACTAGAAACAATCAAAAGCATTACAGTACGAGGAGGCGTTGCACCCTCAAAGAGCAAAGCATCAGGTCGGTCGACTACAACCGGCGATTTGCTCCAAGCACAACTTAATCCGCATCCGCACGAGTAAATCCCCTCCAAATTATCAGGAATCCAAGTCCATCCTTTGACAAGCACACTGACATGCCGGCGTGGGCCCTCTTTCTGGCACATGTCACCATCCCGGATGCCCGTTCCCTGTATTGCTGATGAATTAACTTTCCAAGACTCAAACTTCTGCTCAAATTTGGCACACCCAACTTGAGAGTCCCACTTGGAGAAGGCGGGGAGGAGTTCCCTAAACGGGTGGCCGGTGCGGGTGCCGATTGAATCGACAGCCGTCGGGATCGTGTTGGGGTTAGAGAGGGAGAGAGTGGGGGAGACAGGTAGAGGAGAGGAGAGGGAAGGGAACTCGAGGGAGCCTGAGAGGAGCAGAACGAGAAGCAACACTGAGGCCACCATTGGCGCAAGGTAGTTGATGCGCTTTATAGTTGGGAAATGGAGCATTGAGAGAGAGAGGAAGGAGAAGAACGGAATGGGGTTTTGGCAGGAAAGGTTCAGAGGAGAGAATTTAGAATTGAGACTTGTCACCTGACGGGGGTGATTGGATCTGGCCAAAGTCGTCGGTTGCTTCAAGCAATTTTGGTCGCTCAACATGCATTGTGTGTTGATACTGACAATGGGTCCCACCAATTTGTGCATAATTATAGCCAGATATCGCATCCTATCGACCCGTTACTCGAATAGATGGCATATAATTGTTCTCACAGAGTTACTTGTACCCCTAGTTTACTGGACTTTGCCGGGAACGCTTGGCCGCTGAGAATTATTACGAATAGACGCGGTATACCACGTGGGAAATTCTGATTGGAAGGAAATGACTGCCACGTAGATATGATGGGTTTACTGGAGAAATCGTTCGATGTTTGGAGAAATTTATTAGCAGAGCAGGTAGGACCACTGACAACTAGTGATAATTATTACGAACTTAAAACTTGGACTAGTCTTTACGTTTTTGTTCCTTTTATGCATGAGACTTTTCACTTCCGCCAATTCGGATGACAAATCCTGTAGAATTTTCATCTCCGATCATGTGCTTGTTGGTGTCGTTTTGGATGAGTTAGAATAGAATAGGAATAGCATAAATTTTAAAAAAAATACTATTCACAAAAATTGTGGGAAGAGACTATTTCGGAAATAGGAAATGTTATTTGGATGGTGAGTTTAAAAATAACGTTGGGAAGAGTGTTATTGAGATGAAAAGTAGTGAGAAAAATGATATTGGAAAGAGTGTTATTGGAAATTCTGTTAGAAATGGAATTGCCTATTCCAAAAGTATTTGGATGAAAAATTTAGGAATAAAATTGCCTATTCCCGGCCATCCCAAACGACACCGTTATCTCCGTTGACCTCAAATACATACATCTGAACCATACAAGAGAGAAAAAAAACACATAATTTAGAAAACATACATTTATTTCAACCAAAATATATATTTGTAATTTGTTTGTATCAGATTAAAATAGTCATTAATGAAAGTCATAACTTTTCTCTAAGCTCTGGGACAATTATTTTGAACTGCCACGTATATTATTCGAACTTCTACAGCACACACTTTAAATTAAAGTAGACATTTTTTTAACTAAAAGTAAAATGCGGATTTAATATTATATTTTATGAAAAAACTATTAGTTGTTTCCCATACATCATCACACTATTTTTATCTAAAATAAATAATTCATTCAAGTTGCTTAAAATCAAATGTGTATTTCATTCTCTCTTTGGTATGATTATTTGTCATTTGTTGTAAAATAGTTTGTTGAAGTGAAATGTCTGCTGATAAAGTTAAAGGGGGAAAAAATAATTACTGATAGGAAGTTCGGTGATAATAAAAAGAAAAAAAAATTCCATTGATACAAATTCTGAACCAAATTTTGATCACAATAGTTCATTTTAAAAAAATAAGCCATAATAAATTATGCGATTAAATCTCGGTTTAAAATTTGTATCCTGAAAAATTTCCCTAAAACAAAATTCAAATGATAATTTTGCATGTATCCTGAAATTCAGATAGAGAGAAAAAAAAAAAAATCAATCTATGCTTTCTCGGTATGGCTATATGAATTTTCAAACATTTTGTTGGGCAAAAAATGTATTACTACCAGAAACAAGTTTCACATGAACTCAAAATAAGTTTTGTATGGAGGAGCAACAATCGTTGCTTATTTAAATATTTATGATGTTACTTTGAGGTTTTCATAATGGTACTCTAAATTAGTTTATTTATCAAGACGAATTCGTTATTAAGTGTTACAAACTCAAAATTGTTTTTTCCTTAATAAAATATCAGAGAGAATCAAATTAATAATGGTAAAGTTTATATTGTTGTTCTTCTTCTTATTATTATTTTAAAAAGTTGACCTTCTTTTAATAAAGGAAAAAAAACTTCTTAAATTATTTGATTATAGATATATTCTTTTTTAAATATATTGAGCAAACTTCATACGAGTAATATGTTGTTACCCTCTAAATTATATTTTATCGCTCGATATTGAACTCTCTTTCGAACTTTTTGACTCTTTTAGTCAATTTTTTTTTACACTAAAATATATTATTAAGCTGATATTATTTTTTTTATACTAATGTAGGACATAACAATTGAAATGAGCCACCAGAGTCTCCAAGACCTCTACATCATAATTTGATGCAATGGAAAGAAGGAACAACATCTTTCTTCACCTTCCTAGAGGAAATAGGAACAATGGAAGAAATGTTCTTCTAAGGCATAGCACTACCTGAAGCCGAAGCACTTTGCGATTTCTGAGCCAAAAGAACCAACACTTGTCCCGACTTCTTACTATCCTCCACAGCTTTCTTCAACTGTTTCTTTTCTTCCTTCTATCCACCACAAAATCTAACTTACTTCTAACTTGCTGAGCCACTGGATTTTTAAAAGACACATCTTTTTTAGCACTTATCTTGGCTTGAGCCCTGATCAGCACACTTGGACTATTCCACAACTAAAGGATAAAATTTACCACTATGGACAGCAGCAGTGGGGGTCAAAGAGGGGATCTCCCTAGATAACCTGAGTAGTGACAGGGACAGAAGGAGCTGACATCACCTTTTTATTAGCCTTATTTGTTCTTAAAATTTTAACATTGTCTCCATTAGTTTTAATATATGAAAAGTGAAGGGTTATCTTAAAAAATGTTAAAATTATGAGAACAAAACCAACTGTGTGCATTTTGGGCAAAACCAACTATCTTAAGATTTTTCTAGGTTTTACAAATTTGATCAACTTTTATTTTTTTTCAATTGCAATAATCTATCATTGAATACCAATAAAATTTAATACAATCATATAAATAATCTAAAATACTTGGCATCAATGAATTTCTCATAATATTTTATCATTCATATAAAATTTGATGAAACAGTAATTTATAAAACAACCAAAAAAAATTTAAAAGTTATAATACAATTTTGCAGAATTCGTAAAATCTGAAAACCATGAAAACTGTTGTAAAAATTGGACAAAAAATTCAATATAATTAGATTATGTATAATTTTGTAAACATACAAATAAAATTTAATTGAAAATTTAAATATAGGAAGCTCTGCCAGCAACCCAATATTTAAAATACTATTTTAAAAATTACAGAAGTAAGAAATTATGGAAAATATTATGAAAGTATAAAATAAAAAAATTTAGTATCGTTATTTTTTTTATAATTTTGTTATTATGTATATAAAATTTTATATATCAACAAATTATGTGAAGGTTTGGAAACAATTAAATGTAGAATTAAGCCATCAAATTTAGAAATTCGAATAGAATATTTTAGAACTCTATAATTATTAAAATTTATATTACAAGTATTTCATATTTTTGTAATGAAAGATATAAATTTTTTATGGCCAATTGAATTAGTAAATATTCTCAAATAATTTAAAAGTACCACATATTCCATATTTCACAAAATTGTATGGTTAGATTAAAAAAGCTCTATGGAATGATTAGATTTGTTATAATTTCGGGAGAATTTATAGAAAATTTCACGCACAAAAAGTTTGTAAATTACTTAGAAATAATTAAAAATCTAATGGCATTTATTGAATTATAGGATTATATTATGAGATTCAGAAAATTATTTAAAATATTCTATAAGTCTATAATTATGAAATTTTATATCACTAAATTATTCATATATCTTCGAGTAAGCATAAATTTTCATAGTCAAATGATCTTTCCAAGGCCTCAAAACAATTAGAAAAAGAAAACTGTGATGCAAATTAAATTTTATGAGATTCAAAAAATTATTTAAAATTTTTTATAAGTCTATATTTAAATATTTTATATCATTAAATCCTACATATTATTTTTGTGAACATGCACATAATTTTTCATAACCAAATAAATTTTTAAAAGCATTTTAACTATTTAAAAATAAATCATATTTATCTGAAATTTACAAATGGAGGGTCCATTAATATGTGAAATGGAAATGATTGCTATAGTGATGATGTCATGATGACATCACCAATATTAATGTAGAAAAGACTCCCCCATTATATATTATATATAGATTGATTGAAGTGTACACCATCATCATGCATAAAGCAAATACCAATTATAAATTAGAAATGAACATATACTTATTCATTCAAATTAGCCTCCAGGTTGTTAAAATACGATTGAAGTGCAATCACAGTTTATATATACGTATATATAGTGGTTTGTGATCATGAGAAAATATTAAGCTTCTTTCACAAAAGTACTAAATTGTACCTACACGCGACATGTATATGCCGCATTAAATTTTTTATTTTTCATCCCTTTATGTCCACAATATCAGAGTTAGAAGATCACAAATATACACAAAATATTATATTGGACATAAAAGGAGAATATGGTATGCTTCTTCAAACAAGATTAAATTCGATACAGATAACACAGGATGCTCATGGGGTTGACCCGATCCGACCCGCAATATGACTCAACTCCAGTATCTGTGTTACTGTGCAATAGCCGTTGGAAATTGTTGAAACCGGACTTCATGGCTCCTGACTCCTGACTCCTGAGACTCTTATTGGAGTTTCGAAAGCGTGCATCAACAACTGTTAGGTGGGCCCGTCAATAAAAACTTTCCGTTATTAAAATTTCAAAAAATTGTCCCCGTCCGTCGGTTCGAACAATACAATGAAAACTTTCCGTATATAACTGATTTTCCCAAAACTTAATTTGAAATTAATCCCAAGTTCGCAAATCAAGGTCATAAATAGTAAATCTGGTTATTACTGATTAAGATTCCAAAAAAAAAAAATCTCGTTACGGATTGGCTACAGATATTGAAACAAAGAAACGGCCGCAGACAAAATTCGACCAACAAATGCAGTAAGCCAGTAACGGTCCTATTTCAAATCCGATGGTCTAATAAATCCCACATTTTCATTTAATCATTTCCGAACAAATTTCTCACCCTTTCTCTTCCCTCTCCAATTTCATTCAAGAAACAAAAAGAAACCTCTCTCTCTCTCTCGCTCACTTCACTTCTTCTCCTTCTCTTGCTCTTGCTTCACTCGATTGATCAAAAATGGCGGAAAGAGAAGACAAATCGGACAAATTCGGAATCAAGATTCCAGTTCTCTCAGTCTTGACGAATGGACGTGCGCTGAAGAACATCTTTCTGACCGGGCCCGGAGGAGAGCTCCGGGAGGAGTACGAGCATATGCCGATCCTCGTCGGACGGCATCCAGACTGCCACGTCACCCTCGATCACCCCAGCATCAGCCGTTTCCACCTCGAGATCTTTGTTAAACCCTCGATCCAGAAGGTCTCTGTTGTTGATCGCACTTCAGGTAGTTACAAATTTTATTATTTTGAAGAAATTTTGAGAGAATCTGTCGGAGACTTGATTTATGTTCGTAATTTTGTCATCTCGTATTGTAAAGAATGAATCTAGGCTATCTCTTACCAGGGGTGCAATGAGTGACACTGTAAACCTCAGATTACTTTTTTATATTTTGTTTTATTTGCATTAAAGAATGGATTTAAGTACCGGTTATAGCACTGAATTCTCTGTGTTCTTGTTCTTGAAAAGCTAAAAGAGATATCTAATTGCCTTGAGAATTCTTGTGGAGCTACTTTCAGAAAATAATATTAAAATTCTCCCTTTTGGGGATTTAAATGTACAAATCAGCAGTTCTCCGTAGTTTTTTTCTTTGAAATGCAAGTTACAATCACTCTCTTTTGTATACCTCTATAAAAAAATTTAATTAAACAATTTATGTTGTCAACCATCTGTAACTTTTATGTATCTGTTCTCAGAAATTGAGATATTCTTAATAATTTCTTGCGTATCCGTATCCGTCTGTAGCTTGGTAGCAAATAAAGCATGACAGTTCCTTCTAAAAAAAAGGGAGATTATCATAATTGACCTAAGTTTGCTTACTAAACAGATGCACATATCTCCACCAATTTCATAATTTCATTAATTTCAGCATGCACGTAAGCCATTCTAATTCCATGAGTATATCAGTGATCTAGAATCTAGGATATTTTCTTATTTCATAATTTGTAGGTGCCTTCATTTCGCATACACCCAGAAAAGAATCTAGCGCATGCACTTTTATATTTTTCTCTGACGATTCAAAAAAACATTATTAATGTTTTAATTTGAAAATTCATTTCTGAACGAACAGTGCATGGTACTTGGGTTTCTGGCAACAAGATTGAACCAAAAGTACCTGTTGACCTCAAGGAGGGAGATATCTTAAGAATTGGAGCTTCGACCAGAGAGTATAGGTTCCATTGGCTATCTCTGAATGAAGTATACGAGATGGAGAACCCATTACCTCCCTTAATTGAAGAAGAGACCACTCAGGTATTTTAAAATAACACACCTTTTGTAGATATTCACAATTTTTGAGAAACCTTTCTACATGCTTGCTTGTGGTGGACAAGTCTTCAGGAGAGGTACTATTCACTTTCATCCAAATTAGGTTGGTATTGCGTATGCGTATGGCATTGTTCTTCATTTACAAAAAATTGTATTGAGATTTGAGGGTATCATCATCATGGGGTGAATTTCATAAAAAACAGAAGAAGATCAGAGTAAAGTAATGAATCTTATTTTGTAATCTTATTGTGCTAATTTGCAAATTTCTTCCGTATTTACCAATTTCAGGAAGAAGCCTGCCAAGAGGTGTTGACCAATCAAGATGAAATTAGTACCATTGAAGTTTGTGAAGAGCCAATTTGTTTAAAATTGGAAAAGGTGCTAGAAAGCCCCATAAAGACAGACTTGGCAAATACTGGTCTCATCTCAGGACCAGTCCTGTCAGAATCAGAATGTACAAGAGGTGTTGAGAGGGCCAGTACATCCAACCTTCTCTTGGACTCAGTGAGATCACGTCCCATCTCAGACGCAGACCTACCAGAATCTGCATCTATCAGATCTTTTATAAAAGGCAATCCAGCCAGCCTTCTCTCAGACTTAGCAGCCCCACCAGCATTAGAATCTATTGGTTCCATCTTTAGTGCCACTGCATCCAACCTTCTCCTAGACTCATCCGTTACAGATCCAACCTCAGAGCCAGGCCCACCAGCATCAGAATCTGTCAAATCCATTAGGAAGGGAACTCCATCAAGCCTCCTGTCAAGACGATTTAAATCAATGTCTGTTAGCTCTCTCTCTATCCAAACTGGTAGGACTAAAGAAAAAGCACAACAAGTAGAAATGAGTGGGGGCTTAGTTGAAAAATGTGTTGCAAAAGAGGCAGAAATTGAAAATGAAGAGATTTTTGAATCCGATAAAGAGAATATGACTCCGGCAAGCTCGTATGGCAAAAGAAACAAAACAGGCCGAAGGACTCTGTGCACTATGGGTGAAACAAAGCAACATACAGGATTAGCCTTGAATAGTTCCTCCAAATTGGTCAGAAAAGGGATGAAGAAGGGAGCTAAAACCTTCAGTGTTTTGGGGATATCAAACCTAAATGATGGGTCTGTTTCCTTGAATTCCAGGGAGATATTATCTGAAGCAAAAGAGAATGGAAGTTTTGCTTCAACCAAAGAGAACTTGATCGAGGAATTAGTTAATACCAGAAGTGCAAAAAAGAGCGGAAAGACTGTGTGCATTTTGGGCGAAACAAAGTTAATTGATGGATCTAGCTCAAAGATTTTACAGAAAACTGAGAATTCTGACTGCACAAAAGAGAGTATTAGCTTGCAAGTCTCTGTCAGAAAAAGTGCAAAGAAGAAGAGTCACGAAACAGTGCATGCTGTGGGGGGAACAAAAAAAGATGACAGATCTGTCCCTCAGGTTTTATTTGAAAATTGTGAACAGAATGATAATTTTGCTTCAGACAAAGAGAATGTGATCCCAATTTTTTCATCCACTGAAAGCAAATATAGACCAGTTCTTAGTAGTCCCAAAAGGGCATTGTTTCAGAACGTGGTTTCTGAAGGGGCTGGAGAGGAAAACTGTGATAATTTTGATTCAGATAAGGAGAACTGTACGCCTGATTCGAAACTGGCAAAAAAATTGAGGCATCCTCACTTTGAGGATAGTTCTGCAGTAGGAAATGAGATTGGTGAGAGAAAGGAGATAGAGAGGGTACCATTTCAGGTTTTATTTGATAATGTTCGGGTACCTAGTAGCAGCCCCTTGAGATCTCTCTGCACAGTTCCAGACAATAGCTCTGTGGTAAAGTTCTCTCTCTCGATCAAGGATTGCAGAACCAGTTTGATACAAATTCTATTTTTTGTTTATCATCATTTGAACACAATGATCGAGAACTGGCTGCTGGTTGAGAATGCTTGAATGAGGAATTTTCAGTATGCTTTATTTTGTCATGCCTATTTATGGTTTTTAAGTGAAATTGTATGCTCTATTACAGTAGAAAATGATTGCTTTAAAAAAACATAACCAACTGTCCAATGAATTAAATGTAAAAAAATAAATTAATAAAATAGACTCATTTTGATTCTCTCAAAAGAATTGTAATCATCCCTTAAAGCAATAAATAAATTGTTGAAGGACGAGTGTTTTGTTCTTATGATTTCTGCAGTGTGGGCCCCAGCAACAGGTGAAGGGAGAAAAGACCGGGGAACCAAGGAAAGAATGGATAATGATTGTGGATACAGGCTGTTTACTAGTAGGAGAATCTGTTAAGGCCATAAAGCTCTTACAAGGCCTTAGAGGGACACGACTCATTATTCCAAGGATCGGTACGCTTGTTTCATATATTTTCTATACCAATTTCTTTTGGACTCTTATAAGTTGACTGCAGTGGGACCATGTTTATGTTATCTCCCCCTGACCCCCCACCCCCCCCCCCCCCCCCCCCCCCCCCTCTCACAAATGAGGGGATAATACAACAGCTGGTCTTATTTGAGTTAAGCAACCATAAAAAGATCAGATTTTGTGTCAAAAAGCTAAATTATTCTGAATCAAGCCAAAATTGAGAACATTATGTTAGACATCTTACTTCTCATGTTTCTTCCTTCTACCCAGTTTTCTCTACTGTATCAGTATGATGGTTATCTATTTCTGCAAGGCTAATTGGATATCAGTCTGTTCCCAAAATAGCACTTTGCAGTCCCAAAATTTTGTTCCTTTAATAGTAAATTAATTAACTGCTTTAACTGATTAAGTAACCAAAAGTTTGTTCCAATTTTCCAGTCATAAGGGAGCTGGATTGCATGAAGCGACGTGAGGGTCTCTTTAGGCGACCAAACAAGCAAGCCTCTTCAGTTTTAGAATGGATCGAAGAATGCATGGAGAGAGAATCCCTGTGGATCCATGTACAGAGCTCAGCAGAGACACTGCCAGTAGCCCCAACGCCACCAGTCACACCCACATCACTCTTTTGTGATGCAGGTTCAAATCTGGGATCTGGCTTTAGGCCTGACCTAAATATGATATTCTCTCCATCCAGCAGCTTTATGGAGATAGTCACCCCCACATCAGATGATCACATACTGGAATGTGCCCTCCTGTTCAAGAAATTGAGAGGGGATGCAGAGGTTGTTATCCTCTCCAGCAGTACCACTCTGAAGATTAAAGCCATGGCTGAGGTATGAATTGTACCAGTAAATATTTTTTTTGGTATTTAATTTAACTGAAACGTGGATTATACAACCAGCTGTATTGTGCAAAGCCAGTGACTGCAGCATTCTTGTCATCTTTACTACTTGTGTAATATCCTCGATGTAATTTATGTAGGGATTGCTTTGTGAGGAGGCAAAGGATTTCAGGGACAGTCTAACGAACCCATTGTCAAAGAGGTTCATGTGGGCATCGAGCAGCTCAAGTGGTGATGGAGTAGCAATTTCAGATAACTTTTGTAAAAAGAACAATCCTGTCATTGCAAGAAGGACCTTCAAGGCAGCTGAGGCTATTAAGGGACTCAAGCTAATCCTGCATTATAATTCTAATTACGCCCAGACCAGCTTGGTCAATTAGGTACAATTAGATACAATTTAGTTCAGTCTTAGTACCTTTCTTGATGTAAAGAAATGATTACTATGTTGAAATTAGTAAGGATCCTTTTTTCTTTTTACTTTCCATTTTTCTTGATTTATGCTGTTTTGGTTGATAACGAGTTACTAAGAACCCAATGAATACGATTCTTACAGTTGGTGAATTGGTCCATACCATTTTGTCATGGTTTGGTACAAAAAGGGTACTAAGAATTTCTTTTAAGTGCTGGGCAAAGTCTGTGTTTGCTTGCTTAATCGCCTAGTTAGGATACATGATGTCCTGTAGTTCTAAATTTATAGAAGTGTACCTTAATGCTTTGGCCTCATACAGCGGCAGCAGATCTTTTTGTCTAACTTGTGTTCGGTAGGGATCTAAAATAGCATTTTTTTTACATTGCCTGTTCTTGTCCATACTGTTATTAGTTCTATAGTTTCAAATACCAGTCAAGTTGACACTGGTTATGTTATATTTGGATCCTTGGCTATGTTGACAATGATTATCTGGTATTTTGATCTTGGAGCTGTAATACTGAATTTACACAAACCAGAAGTGACACTTCTACATGTATTAAAAAAAATTAAAAAAAAAAAGAAGAAATAGTTGTAATTTTGGTAAAGCTAATTTAGTAATTTCCCTGAGTACCAAATGGAACTGAATTTTGCTGGTCCTTAACAAGAGGATGTTACCGAATTCACAAAAATTCACTGTAAGATCATGACTCTTACGATGAAGAATTAAATGTTGTCCTCATCGTTTTGTATTGACGCTAACAAATTGAAATGCTCGTTTAAGCTCGTGCTGTATCGATCCTTAGTTATTCACTTATTATGTGCCTGTGATATTCCTCGCATCTCTTGATAGCAACTATGGAAGTTCAAAAAAAATGTAGCTTTCATGCCTAAATTTAAAAAGAGATTACTCAACAGATATTTATCTTTAACAAACCTAACAATTATAGAAACATCAAATCTAAAATATTCAATATTAGACTTGATTATTATAGTGTTAATGTTATATTTATGAAAAAGATGATGAGAGTTGGTACATATATTACCTTTAGTCAAGTTATTTAATGTTTTCAACGATTTAAAATCAATGGCTTGATACATAATTGAATGACACTTTAACTTGCATGAAATATTGGTACTATATCTATACCAACAACATATTTATAAATTTATTTTAAAATTTTTAACTTTATTTATACTTGTTTGAAAAGAATTTTTGCAGAATTGTCAAATAATTCCTCTCCTTAACAAAAATTAATTATATATCTGATAAATGAATAACTATTTATTATAGTTCGGACGTAAATAGACAACTTCTGTAAGTGTATTGTATGTTTTACAGTACTGTTTTGGTTTGATATGCCGGTACCATTTTGCTTTTGATTTTTACCAAGCGAAAGCCTATATATGAATTGGAAACAGTTCATGCAAGTTTGATTTACTAGTGGGCATCTGACAAGCTGGAAAAATGGTACTGATCTAGGGGGAAAAAATTAACTAAAGAAATGGCTGAGTTACAGTGAATACGAAGGACATCTCAACCGGTCACAACATAATGTAACATTTGTATTAATTAATTGAGAGAGATTATAATTTCAATCTACGTAAGGCTTGGAATAAATCATCAAAATAGAAAAGTCACGCCAATAATAATATTTCAAATAAGACAAGTTGAAATTATCAGAGATGACATAAGACTCTGGAATAAACTCCTTTTTTTTTTTTTCCTTAAAGAAGACACGTCATGGTTGATATCAGTAATTTGCCTTTTTAAATAATATATATATATATATATATATATATATATATATATATATGCCCGTCATGTCAACTGTAACTCTGTAAGATTAGATCACCATATTAAATATACATATTTTTAAACTCAATGTTGAAAAAATCCCGGCCGTATAAAAAAGGACTAGAAATCATCTTAGACGGTACGACTTGAAGAATTCTTTCGTTGAATGAGGCATTTATTTTGGTATTTTTTTCCATTCCAAATGTTGACTCATAATATATTTATTCAAATCCCCCACCACACCCCAGATCCCAACCAATTTTGAATCAAACAATTCCATCATGAGAAGCATCTTAACCAAATTTAATTATCTTCCTTTGTAAAGATTAGATAAACGATTATGTTATATAGTTATGCTTGCTAACAAGTCTATATCCGCTACCCTTATTCGAATATTCCATTGTTTTATTCGGTTTAATGAAATGATTTTATAAGCACAATCAATATGGGAATCTGGTTGTTTATACAACATGAAACATTCAATTTTATTTATTTATTTTGAGATAGCTAAAGGGCTTCCACTCTCCTTATCTGTTTTTTTTAAATAAAAAATAAAGTATATGCTATAATATTAAATATTTTTAGCTGTTCCTTGATGACTGAGACAAAAGTTTATTTTAGAACTATTTTAGCAGCTTTTGTCTGGACAGTTTGGCGCTTTAGGAACAAATGTATTTTTAATCCAGGGACTGGGATGCATAATTCCACTTTCTATCTTAACATTTTGAGTTTATACTTTCAATGGACAGGTAAGCATTCTGGACTGGAGACTCATTTCCAGCCGACCAATGCAGCACAGGGGGATGAGGATGAAGATTTACTGGGAGAGTGATCTTTATTATCTGTGTTGTGGGTTTTGTTATACTGTTATGGATATTATTCGTGTTTGCTTAGCTTTGCTAGACTTTAGTTTTATTTTTGTGCTGCTTAAGTCACATTCTAAGTGACTTGTATCTGTGAAACTTTGCATGCTTTAATGGATGCAGCGACTCTTTTTGAGTTGCTTTTTCCAAAAAAAAAAATAAATAAATAAAAAAGAGTGTACCCAATATCACTATCATTGATTGCCAATATATATCACTATCATCTGAAGAATTTAATTAACTAGAGAGAAGAAAAGTTGGCAATTTAAAATAAGAAACACTTGGCAGCTTATAACCAGTAACACTTGTTATAAAGAGAAGGAATGGAAAGCACATTGTCTTCTTGCCTTCTTTTTTTTTTTATTTTCTTCCGGTTTAAAGGGTGGCACATCGTCTCAGCAGCTAGGCAAGAACAAAAAGAAGCACTACTTGTTTTCTATATTTGACGATAAGTTGGAAGTGTACCAGCAATTGGTACGTCACAGAGTCACAGAAGAAAAAAATAAATAAATAGCCACTCACAACCCATGTTTATGGAGAATATGTAAACAAATTTATGCACATTTGTATGGACATCATTTACTCAATCGACGGTTCAGTCCAATTGAAATATCAAAGCACTTAAATATTAAGCATATTTTCTTTCTTTCGTTCTTTTAACCTTCTTCTTCATTTATTTTTATTTGTAATTTATTAAATTTCAACAGTTACAGGTTTCTGAAAAGGCGGGGAAAAAACTGTTTCTTCAAAAAAGAGAAGAAAATAAATGAGAACTTCTGCAAGAAATTGTGTTTGAAGGTATAATATCTTGCCCTGACAAAAATTAATAATACTAAACAAAAAAAGAAAAAGAGTAATAAGCATAAAATTAGAAATGCTTGAAGTACACATAATCCGTGAGGTAACACAGATGTCCTAAGAAGAAAGACGAAATACAGTGAATAAACGATGCTACTCATACAATTAACAGTGCTTTTTTTTAAAAAAAAAAAACAAAATAGCATCCTTTTCACTACCCCTGCTGCCCAGAAGCTTTGTTTCCTCAATATCCCAATTTCATATGCAGCACATCCCAATCAATTGTCCAAGATATCGAACGACCATACAAAACAGAGAAATATCACCTAACCCCCTACAAAACACTAGAAATATCAACTGCACCCATGCACAAAGAGGGCATGTAAGAACTTAGGATAGGAATGGAACAAGTGATACTTTTAATAAATTTATTGGGTCGGATATGACTATTTTCTGCTTTGCAAGCATATACATAATACTAGCGCGCAAGAAAATGGCACCTTTAATTGCCTGTATCCTTTCGTGCAAAATCAGGAGACCCAGATCTTAGAAAAGAAAATGAACTCTCTGTAGGATCAAAAGTAGTCCTTGAAAACTCATCTAACCCTTCGAAACTGAATGAATCGAAGTTGGCCATAGGAGAGAAATATCCCCCCTTCATATCAAGATACTCATCACCATTATTGTACCCAACACCTCCACTATCATCTTTATCATTAATTTGCTCAATCTTCCCCTTCACTTCATCAGAGGGAAGTGCTGGGGTGTGGCCCTGAAAAAGCGCCACATGCCCAAACAACTTATCCTTTCTAGAGAAGGTGGTCCCGCACGAACAAAGCCACTTGTCACGACCACAGTGCTTCTCATGTGTCTTGAGATCTGCTATGACTGAAAATTTTTTGGTGTTGCAACGACTACATGTATAGCTCTTTTCACAATGGCTTCTCTTGTAATGGTTCTTAACACACAACAAAGTTTTTAATGGTTGGAAGTTCTTGTGTTCCTTGTTCCTCTTACAACCAACAAATGGGCATGAGTACCTCTTAACAGGCATAGGCTGTGAACCTGGTTCTCTAGCAGGCTTTGCAAGTGCTGCTGGGCTCTTATACTCATCCCCATGGCCCCTCATGTGCATCCTCAGATTGGCATCCCTCTTAAACCCTTTTCCACAAATGGTGCAAAAATGGGTATGCGGGGCTAATATCTCCTCTTTCTCCAACTGTAACACCTCATATGATCCAATTGGTAAATTATCTCCATCTTGACCTAAATCTTCACCTTCTTTTACATCTAGGTCTTCAATTTGGATCTGGTCTGCACCTTCAACCCCATTCTCTCCCCATCCTTTGGTCAATTCCTCGTAATCTGGACTTGGATTGGGTTGATATGTACTTGGGCTCAAACTTGAAGAAGCAGATGGAATAGAGCTAACCAACTGGGTAATAGGGGCATTGCCTGACAGCAAAGAGTTTCTTATAGTCGGGAGAAATGAACCTGCGGTGGAGATTAGTTGGATTATGGTTGAGGTGAGATCAGTGGTCAACAATTGTCGCTGGGCTGTCAGCTCAGAGATATTACAGTTCTGTCCCTCATTTGTGCGGATCATCTCTCGGACTATGTTCTGCATTTGGTGTATCTTTTGTTCCAGGAATGAAAGGTTCGAGAGTAAGGCATGTGGGTCCCACTCCCTGGGTTGGGAATTGAAAAATTGAGAGGGTGTATCATATGGCGATGGAGATTCGGTTCGGTTCTGTGAGTTGAATTGGGAATAGTCAAAGTTAGGGTTGAAGCTCTCCTGCGGGCTGTTGGTTCTTGGAGGATATGTGAAACTTGATCTTTGCTTCTGATCCATTTTATTTTCTTCTTATAAACAGAGATTCAAATATCTGTTTCTCTCTCTAATGTGAAATTGCAAGATGGATCTAGCCTGATCAAATGCAAAAAAGAAAAAGATAAAAAAATTATTCTGGGGGACTTAAGTGCTTGATAGGATCATCAATAAATATATTTACACGATTAATCAGATAACAGGTCTTAGAAAAAGTTTTAAACTTTATGTGGGACACTAATTGCTAAATAACAAATCATTTCAATAACAGAAACGCTTCATCGATTGCCCCAATAGATGTAACAGTGCAACTGAACTTAGATTTCACACAAGTCAATTTTTCTATGTTCAAACTACCAAAAAAAAAAAAAAAAGACAAATAACTATAAATGATTTACAGTGGATCCCATGGCGAAGAATCACTTTGAGAAAACATTTCATACAAAAACAAAAAAATACCAACAAAGTTAATGCTGCTCAAGTTTTCAAATTGAAGTATTCTCACTAATAACAACCCAAAAACCTGATTCTTCACATCTGATTTGAGAAACTAACCTGGTGTCAGATCTGAGGCGCTCGAAGAAAGGGATGGAGTAGAGGTAGAAATCCCGAGAGAAAACAACCGACGATAGCTTAGCAAGCTCCGTTCTCATCTCCCAAACAGAGGTCCGATTCCAATCTCCGATGCCTCCTTCGATCAGATCCGATCTGGTTCAAAGAATAGGTCTCCTCTTTCCTCTTCTCTTTCTATCTCTCTCTCTAACAGCGCCACTTCTCTTCTCTCTGTATCTCTCTCTCTCTCTGACCTCTCCCTTGTTTTCTGGTTACGTGTGTCATAAAGAATTTGTTAATTGTTTTCGAGAAATCGAGTCAAGCGACGGGTGTGGTGTGGGTCAGTGTGAATGGACACCCATGTTGTCTGACTCGTTAACTTGCTCCCACTTATTCGGCGATGCCTTTGCTTACTGTACCAGTTACATCTGCACTTTCCAAAAATAATAAATAAATATGTGCAAATGGAATACATGCATTTGGATGCAAAATGCCAAAATGCAAGAATATGTACTTGCATGAAATGCGTTTACAGTGAACTTTGCTTGACGAATTGAGAAATGTTTAAAGTTTATAAACAGAAAAATGGTACAAATATATGATATATTTGTATGTTATTATTTATATCTGGATAGCTCGCACCAAAATGCATGTAATTTGAGTAACGAATTGTTGAAATTAAAATTTTTTAGTGAAATGTGAAATTTTAATTTGTATTATATTTTAATATGAAATCCAAATTGAACGGTTTAAGATTAGTCATTTGAAATTTAAAATCCAAGTACTAGTGCATTAGACAAGACCCCGTCCATTGGATTTTAGCCTTATTGTTTTATTTTTGAAAATGTAAAAATTTATTTTTTTCCTTTTGTTATTAAAATTAAAAATTTGATGAAGAAGAAAGGTGAGTTAGATACTAAGTATGATTTTCTTGACTTCTAAATATGTTTTCTAAACATGCAGGACAGGTACTATCAGATCAAGATCTAACGGATTATTTCAGAATAATGAAATGAAAAGGATATGTTTAAATAATGAACCAGAAAGTTACCTTACCAAAATCTGACAAATGACAAAACATAATATTTTTCTAAAACCAAAACAGAACTTAAGCCCACAACGAAGCACTTGCGAGCCACAGAAAACCCGCCAAGTAGACGGACCTCCCATCTGGATTCACTATGGGTCTGTGGCATTGTCCATGCGGTATCCACATGCAACAATGGATATGTTCCATTTCGATCGGACTCAAAAATAGGTAATAGAGACACAAAACTGGAACTGGAAGAGAGATTTCCTAAAACCCATCGAATGTGTATGATCCAAATGTATTGCAACTTCCTCGCCTTGCCAGAATGGTATCACTTACAAGTTGCAACTAAGGATATAAGCTCCTCATCCTCTATTCCTCTTTCAGATAAGCCCGCTGCACGGTTATCTACACAATTGTCGTGACAGAAATTTCAGATGAAAGATGATCGTAGCCGTTGATTTTGTGAGATTGATGTGGGTCGGCGTACTTCATTCCCAAAGATAATAATATGAACTAAATTATTCTACCGGTTCATACTTTACACCGATGAGGGAAATTTATCCCTCTAATAAGTAATAAATAACATGGACAGCTGGATCTTATCTGTTTAGTTTGACTAAGAAGAAGTAGGAACTAGACTGTTTCAAATATACTATTTACATAACAATATGTACAAAATACTAATCTGAGCATAAAGTTTTAAAAAACCACCTGCCCTTATAAGTAATTGACTTTTGTCTGTTATAACATCTCTACTTTTGATAAAAGAACAAATTTAAGCTTTTATTATGGTCATTGAAAGCAAACTGAATTAGCAACGTGCTCATCCCAAATTACTTTACTTTTCTTAAAGTGTTCATAAAGTTTGGTCCATTACGCCCATCAAATATTGAAAGAAGTTATTATCAGTCATTAATGACGGTATTTTGTGATCCGAATAAAATATTTTAATTTTTGCTTAATTTTAAAAACACCCTAATTCAATAGTTGTTTCAAGGCGGTTCAGATTAAAATCCCAAATTAGTTTATCTACTGCTGCTGTCCATGATGTGAATAAAGAAAATACAACCCTGAGGTTTTTTATGCAATTTACATTTTTAGTTTTCTACACAAATCATAGGCTTTTTAGTAACAAATGTGCCTTGTGGAGTCTTTTTGGGCTCAACATACGCTAGAACACAAACAAAAAAACAAACAGGCCTTTGGGTTGCGTGGCTGGAACTGCCTTCTTATTTGCCCGGCTGGAACATTGTTTTCTATTAAGCAAAAATGGAAAATGCTTAAGACAATCAGAGTCTCAAGCAATCAAGCAATCAGAGTGCTAGCGCTCTCACCCTCACCCTCACCTCATCCTCACCCCCACCCAGCGTGATTTTAAATCTTCCGATCCCCTGTGCTCTCTCCTCACGCGCCTCTCCAATCAGATCCGGTCTCCGTCACGCGCCTCTCCTCACGCCTCCCTCTACTCCGCGCACCTCCTCACTGCTCTCCCTCACACGCCGCCTCTCCTCTCTCGCGCCATTTCTTCTCTCATTCGGTTCTCTTCTTCCTCTTCTCTTATCTCTCTCTTTTCTTTTTCTTTTTTTCTTTCCCCTTTCTTCTTTTTAGACCATTTCTTCTCTTTTTCTCTAAGATAAATTTTCTTTTCTCCTTTTTTCTCTCTATTTTTTCTCCTTTCTTCAGATCTGGTTCTCCTACTACAAGAGAGTAAAATAACAACTACAGGGAATTAGACATTACGAAGGAAGTAAATAACTAGTATAGGGGAGTACCTAAAATAATACTAGGGAGCAAGTTATAACTCTTCGTATAACTTTATTAGGGAGTAATTAAACAATATAAAGGGAGTAAATAATGTGAACAGGGGAGTAACTTACGTATATTTAAGGGAGTAACTTATATGCATAAGAATAAGTAATAGATTTAACTGCATAGTACATTTAAGGGAGTAACTAATATCAAAAAAGGGAGTAACTTATGTCAGTTTAAGGGAGTAACTTATATGCATAAGGGAATAAGATATATTTAACTGCATCGTACATTTAAGGGAGTAACTAATATCAAAAAAGGGAGTAACTTATGTCTATTTAAGGGAGTAACTTATATGCATAAGGGAATAAGATATATTTAACTGCATCGTACATTTAAGGGAGTAACTAATATCGAAAAAGGAAGTAACTTATGTATGTTTAAGGGAGTAACTTATATGCATAAGGGAATAAGATATATTTAACTGCATCGTACATTTAAGGGAGTAACTAATATAAAAAAAGGAAGTAACTTATGTCTATTTAAGGGAGTAACTTATATGCATAAGGGAATAGTTATATATTTAACTGCATAGTACATTTAAGGGAGTAATTAATATCGAAAAAGGGAGTAACTTATGTCTGTTTAAGGGAGTAACTTATATGCATAAGGGAATAAGTAATATATTTAAATGCGTAGTACATTTAAGGGAGTAACTAATATCGAAAAAGGGAGTAATTTATGTCTGTGTAAGGGAGTTACTTATATGCATAAGGGAATAAGATACGAGGGAGGATGAAAAAATGTATGAATCAGATGAGAAAGGAAAGAAAGAGAGACGAGAGAGATGAGAGAAGATAGATGAAGACGAAAGTGTGATTGGACAGATGATATGAAGGATAAACGCGAGGAGAGATGAGGGAGAAAGAGGAGACGGAAGAGAGGAGATGAGGGAGAGAGTGGAGACGGAAGAGAGAAGAGGAGGGCGAAGCGAAATTAATGAGGCGCGAGAGAGGTGAAGCGGGGTGAGAGGGGGGGGAAGCGGAAGTGAGACGCGCTGGAGAGTAATTTCTATTTTCGGAAATGAAGAAGTAGCGACTTTTTCTATTTTCGGAATATGATTGCGTGATTGCCTTAGCCTCTGATTGCACTTATCAGCACTGAGCAAAAATATATACAACCGCTGTTTTTTTCTTTTCTTTTATTGGTTTTTTCTTTATTTAAATTTGATTTGTATTTAAATTTGTGGGTTTAGTTAGCACGGATTTAAGGCGGTTTTAGCACTTGTTTAAGACGAGTTCACAGAACGGTGTGGTCCTGTCCACGAGTTAACGTGGGACGGATTAACATGGGTTTTCAGAAAGACCTGTCCAAACCCTTGATAAATCCGCTCCGGTCTAATCCTTCGGTCCATCACGGTCCATGTACGGTCCAGATCGGTTCGGTCCAAAATGAGGGTTTAATGCTGGATGAGTTTGTGTTAGGAAATGCTCAATTTTTATTTTAGAACCAACAATTAGCACAAAACACTTAATTAAGCACATAGAATCTAGGCTTAAGGCCATTCACACACAATTTCATGAAAAAGGTAGGAGAAATTATACCTCTCACGAAATCGTATTCGTGAGGCGATCCAAATCGTTTGGAACCGGTGGCGTGCTTCTCCTAAGCCTCTTCTTCTCCTTGGATGGCGCTGGCCTCGAGTCCAACAAGAGGTTTAGTCACAAGCTTAGGAGTTGTACTATCAACTCAAAACTCTAGTCTAATCCCTTAGCTTTCTCTCTTTTTTCTACTAATTACTATTTAATTTAGTGGAGAAGATGAGAGCTCAACACATGAGAAAGAGGAAGAGAGAAAGGAAAATGGCAGCTAGGAAGGGAGGATGGCAGCTAGGAAGAGAGGAGAGAGAAGGCTAGGGTTTGAGTCTCCAAGGAGGTCCTTATATAGGCTCAATCCCTAAGAAGTACTTTCACCTATTTAAAAGTTTGTCATCCACCTACCATAGCTGAAATTTCTTGAGCCTTATGGGTCTCTTCTCAATTTGTTTTGGGTTTTTAATTAAAACCCATATTCATTGCTCTTTAATTGGACTATTCATTTGCTATGAAACGACGGCCCAATTAATTAATATAACCATTTATATTAATATGTGTTGATTCTAAAATAATTATTAATTCATTAATAACTATTTTGGGATTAGATAATGCATTAATCTATTTCTGTATGATCTCTTTGACTCAATTAATTATAACGGTTCATAACGATATACGATTAATTAGTCAACTTATCATATTTCCGCAATACTCACTGTTGTGAATAAATAGATAATGCACTGTGTGACCAAAGCTCTATTTGTGTAACCCTTTGAGGATTTATACTATGTTGGCCATGAAAATAAATCGTCATTTATTTCCAATAATCATAAGCGGTATCTAGCAACACGTTATGACTCCCAATTCGTATAAATAATGTACCGTTACAATATCTCAATCCTGCATAAGAAATAATAGTATTTCCTTGTCTGATTCTTATGTCACATGATATCATTGTATAATCCAAGATATGAATGTATCATTCTTGCAGATTATACATTTCTTGATCTAGAGTTGATCGTCTAGTTTGCATGCATACGATCCAACTCCTCAAGGGGCCCAAACAGATATCATCACTCATTAAGTGTATTAATGAGGGACATGCGGTTTTCTTGATGAACAACTTTTTCCCGCACAATTCAAGAGAGCATAAATAAAGTCCGTATAGCAGCTTTTATCAGGAATCAACGTTAGACGATATTTATAGAACCTATCCTCATGTGGAAAAGTTGAACATCTCAAACATAGAATCAAACTCATATGAAATAAACAATGACACATAACACAATCCATATGTTTATTTCATTGGGTCAAGTCATGTATTATGTTCCAATAACATACACATTTGCAATTAAGTTGGTAACTCCTTACCTATGATTTGTAGAACTTAATCATCACTTAACTTGCATACTAATCTTTTATGATAATAAATGTTTCTTGTTAATTATCAAGATTATGGACGATTTAGATTTATTATTGTCATTCTAATGAATGATCCACAGAGATCTATAATTCAGATCATCAACCTGAATGATCTGTCAATAATAAACTCTAGGAACAAATGATTAAATATCATCATTAACATAAACTAAGAAAATAAGTCATTAAATATTGACTTCTATGACATAACTCCAACAGTCTGACCCGCCAGATTTTTAGTAAACATTATATAGCCTTCATAAACCTTCCCAATTCATATAAGCAATAACGTTAACAAGTAATTCACGTAGTAGTTTGGGTAGAAATAGTGATGTATAAGAAACGTCAGTTTTTTGATTAATTAATTATAAGTTAATCCAAAGGAGGCTTTTGATTTCAATTTTGATTCTAAAAAGAAGGGTATAAATTTGATCTTTGTTGTTGTACTATTTTCTGTAGTTTTAAAATATATTTTAATTACAGCGTGAAAGAAAGATAGAATATTTAAATTAGTACTATTTTGGTCTACTATTTATAAGTGCACTCATAAATTTAAGAATTTTGCAAAACAAGTTTGAACAAATTATAATCATCCCAATTAATCTAAGATATATATTAATAGCCGTGGCCGCTATTGGGTTATGGCCACTGCTTTTAATTAAATATATATATATATATATATAGTTTTTTTATAGTTTTTCTGTTAAATAAATTAAAAATAGTCGTATCAATCATTAATATTAATAAGGATCTTTTGGGGAAAAAAAATATGTCAAGTTTATATAGCGACATTCTATGGAAAAAATTACTAATTTGAACTTACAAAATTTTGTTTATAAATTTTGACAAGTTTTTTAAGGCAGATTTTTTATATTTTATATTGGAAATTTTGACAAATTTGACAAAATAGATTGAATTGTTATTCAATTTAAAAAACATAGCGCAGCGAATCTAATATAAATAATATATATCGCTCAAATATGTGATATTAGCGCTAGTTAATATTATTCTCGTCGTGTATTAAAGTCACATTTAATATGAGTCGAGTACCAAAAGCTTGTTCCGTGAGTTAAACTCAATGCACCATTCAACAATTCACAAAGATTCGAAAGTAGTTTTGTATGGCAAATGAAAAATAGGATATTTTAAAAATGACCCATTTAATTATTATATGTATACGTATCCTTAATTTTTACTGTACGTATATAAAGATTCTTTATTTATCAGGGTCCTAATTTGATGGGTTAAAAACTTAAAATAAAAAAAGCTTTATTTGCAGCTATCAAATCGAAGTCTTTTGCACTATAATCTGAACAAAGTACATAAATATTCTTTGTAAAGTATCTTCACATAATTGAATAGTTGCTATAAATTGAGATAGTTATGCGAGACTTTTTTTTTTCTCCTTTGGAAAGAAGTGAGGCATTCAACCTTCTCAACAAGTCTTGTTGCATAACTTTCCAGTTTCTTGGTCGCCATGGCAAATATATATCGGAACACATGCAACTTTTTTGCTTATCTCATGTAATCGTCATGATAAAGAAAATAGTGGTTTCACCTTATATAGCATCTCTAATAAACTCCACCTTGAATTTGACGATCAATTCTTGCACGAAAAGTTTTTCATTGGTTCGCAATACGGTTGGCTGACCGTGCTTGATGTACATTGTGAGCCTACCCTCCTCAACCCTTTGACAGGTGAGTCGATATCACTTCCTTCTATCACCACCTTGCCAAGCATGCGCCCCGGCCCACCACTCACTCAGTGGTGAAATAATTTCATACTTCTTCCACACCAACTACCGTCCAGAATCTTTTTTCGATGATCGTGCATTTGACGATTGCCTTCGAGAAGTCACCTTTAAAAAAGTTCTCGTTTCTTCTGATCCTTCGACATTTTCTAGCAAGTTCTTTGCAGCAGCGCTTGTTGGTTTTAATTCAAAGCTAGTGGTGGCTAGACCAGGAGAAAGTAGATGGAATCTCTTGCAAGAAGAAGCATGGTATATGGACATCATGTTTCGTGAAGACGGGAAGCTTATTTGCTTGACTGATGAAGGAGCAATACTCGAGGTAGAATTTAAAGATGATAATTTTGTGATTACAGAGATGGCGGCACCATTTGTTATGGACAACACTGATTTCAACATGTACCTTGCTGAAGATTGTGCTGGAAGAGTTCTTGTAATAATTAGGAGGTATGAGTTTGCAATTAGACCAGAAACTTATGATGTAAACGTATTCAGACTTATTGTTGGTAGCAGAGAAGAAAAAAAATGGGAATGTGTAAAGAGTTTGGATGGACAAGCAATTTTTGTGGGTACTAATGCATCATTTTCACTCGCAAAACAAGTTATATGTGGAGATATCAAAGAAGACACAATCTATTTTACCGATGAATGGTGGGGTCTTATGGGAGGTGATGACGCAAGGAGCTCTCCCCGCGACATTTGTGCTTACAACTTGATAAGTAACTCCATCAAGCCATGCTGCCCATATGAGCATCAGCAATGCACATGGCCCTTGCCAGTTTGGATTCAAATCCAAAGTAATATTTAGTACTGATTACTAATAAATAGACAATTAACACTTTAATTTTTGTTCGGCACCTTTTGTTTTGTTGGAAAGTTCAACTGTATAATGCTAATTAATGAGAACGAATTGCCTCATTTAGCTTTGAAGATTATTCATCTCTATATATATATATATGTGTCGCATTTCATCCAACCTCCGATATTTTTTAAGAATTTGACATCCTATGAGTGGTCAGTCAAACAATGAAGAAAGATAATTAAGAAATATTATAAGAAAAATAGAGAACTTGTAAGGATGCTATCAGTAATATCTATATCCAATCTTTTTATTTTTATTTTTTTAAATGGACACAGTACATGTATATTGTGCTCTCAAATTCATTATGATTTCTATTTCCTTGCTAGAATTGACTGTTAACACGTGTATATGAAAGATTTATTATGTTGCGGGTAACACACCAGATTGCCTGAATTCACAAGTATCAAGTATGAGAATTGTTTGGTATTTCTTATGTACAAATGTCAAAGGACCTTGTAATGTATGCCAATCCTCAGTACTAAGTACTACAAACTAATAAGTGAATCCAGAGGTCATGTAAATTTGTGCATCAATGAGAAATCTATCGTTTTGCTTCATAATCTATTTAAGAGGTTAACTTTAATCTACAAACTGGCAAATTAAATTTAATCTACATAATACATACTAAGTCAGATTCACAGAAACGAGAACTATATCATATATGTATATTTTACTAGCTTACATACGTATAGAATAAAAAGGCATTAATTTGTTATATCATCATAGTCTAAGACATAATATTTTTGTAAAACAAAAAGGTAACCCAAGTTGCCAAATTAATGGAGCCTATATTGGATATTCTATTTGCAGTTTAAACTGCAACAATCCGTTTCAGTTTCATTTATAAGCCTAACTATAAATTGAATTGAACTGGTATGGTACTAGATAGTAGTGCATCAATTAGCCCCCATTAAGCATCAGTGTTGTGAGCCCAAGGTGTACGTCAGTAAGTACATCTCAGCTATTACTGGTACAAGCTGGCTAGCATGGGTCGAGTATCAAAACAAAGAGAACAGTTCTGTAGGAGAGGATATGGTATATTATTAATTGAAAAACAAAAAGAACGTCAATGAGAACATAACCATTTGGAAATTTGCATAAAATGAACAAGTCTTGCAACTAACCGATTTCCGAGTGCAAGCAACTGACATCCATGCTACAATTTAAAGTTTATAACACATAAATCATATTATCGAAACTACAAAGGGATAAATTATTTCATGATTGCTGTCCATTATTGGCATACTCATGATATGACTAGGAGGGATTGAGAGAGAGAGAGAGAGAGGGTGTTTACCTTGACATCTGTCAGTTTGATTAGAAGAAGTTGAGCCAGAGTTGTGGCCGTAGTTCTCCTATCGCCTCTACAATCCTAAGTTCTACCAAAAGAGCTTTATCGAAAGGGTGTCACAGTCCGATAGAAAAAGCTCTGTCAGGTATCTATGGTGAAGAATCTAATAAAAAAAGGGATTTGGGAGTGCCGTTAGAGGCATTGAATAAGAATATAAGACCAACAGTTAGAGACCCCAATGTCATATCTAATGGGTCCGAAGGAATTTATAAAGGAAGGGACGATGACGAGTGGGGCCGATTGTCAGGTTTAATGAGGACAACGGGACCAACGTTTCTTCTCCGGTGCAGTGCAAATGGAGAAAAAGTAGCTGAAGCCATTAGAGCTAAAAAAATGACCGGAGAAGTTAGTAACTGGAGGGAAGGATAAAGATCAGAATTGAGATGTTAAAAGTTTACGGGCCAATTCAGAGTCTATGGATTATACGGAGCGATAACAACTTTGGAAGAATTCCATTGGGCCGAAAATCTTCTTTCCACAAAAAATTATCTTAATGGACTATGATCTACCAAACTAGATAAGGTCTTACGATGCCCAAAGAAAAATTTTATGCCGGAAATTCAAGCTTCCTTCTTCTGTTAAACTGCTCCTTTTCTGTTAAAATTTTGCGAGCCTTGAAATTCAAGCTTCCTTCTTATATTAAACTGTTCCTTTTCTTTCTAGTAAATGACCGTCTTTTGACACAACAACAGTTGTTAAGGAGAAATATGGTTGTTCCACAAGGTCGCTCGCTTTGCACTGCAAGCATTTGTCAAGATGCGATGCATCTTTTTCTGAATTGCAACTTTGTGAAAGAGGTTTGCCACCTGCTGCATGTTTCTTTTCCTTGCCCAATCTAGGACTGGTTTCCTCTTTTCAGGCCAGGCTTCTGCATTTTTTTCGATAGTTGCAACAATGACCTCTTCTACCAGACCACTTGCGCTACTATTCTTTGGGGAGTTTGGCTTGAACGAAATAATAGAGTCTTCAGAAATTCTTGCAGAACTTCTTCTCTCCTGGCGGATTGGATACGGTCTCAAGCTGCTGACTTCTATAAGTACTGCTAATGAATGGCCTGTAGCTCCTTTGTTCTTGTTTTTTTCTTACTTTCTCCTTTTCTTTTCTCAATTCCTTTGACAGCAGCTATCAATCAGTTCTAAAAAAAAGAAAATATACAATATATGATAAGAGATATTGTACATTATGATGCATGGAGTGTTTTATACATCATGTCTAATCAGCAGGGGGAAACCGGGATTCTCAAATGGAGTAGGTGAACAATTATAGTATGAATTTTTTCGAGTTTTTAGGTGTGCCAAATAAGAATTTTTCAAAATTTTAGAAGAATTAGTATATAATTTTTAAATTTATAAGGGTTGTTTTGAAACATTGGAGAGTGCCAAGCACATTTTGGCTTCCTGATGCACGAACGATAGAGAAAGACAATAGAAAAACAACGAATAAGAGAGATTTTAGTTTTGAGATCACACAAATTCTCAATTCTTTGATAAAATTTTAATTCTCTTAAAAAACTCTAATAAAATCTTCTTCTCCTTACAATAGAATTATTCATATATAGTTGCATAATAATCTAAATCCTGATACATTTCCTAATTCAATATATCAAAACTTGGAAATAAATAATATGAAAATAATAGAAAATTAATAAGCTAATTGAAACTTGGAAATAAATTATATGGAAATAGATAGAAATAGACTAATTTTGTTGGTTTCCTTTCCTTGCATCACTTCCACTTTGTTCTGTCTTGCGTATTAGTATTTTTACAAATTGACAAACCTAACTTAATCAACCAATCTAAATTTTGAGATCTTGTAGCAAAGTATTTTTTACATTTTTTGAATTTGTAACTATTTTTAGAAAATTTTAAAACTTGTTATATTTGGAATTTTTTCTAAAAGTTTATTTAAAAAATGACATGTTTTGAAAAAAATAAAAAATAATATAAAAACTGTAAAGTTCTGTGTATTAGTAGATTTCAATACGTAGATCGGTTAGTTTAATTATACTCGTCGATTTAAAATAAATTCGACCGAAAATATCATAATGTATAAAAATATCTAATGATGCATAATAATTTTTTTAATATATATAACAAGTTAACAACTAATAAGTAAATAAGTGAGCGTATAAAATGGTCCACATCACCGATTTCTCTCATACCATACTAGTGACAACTGTGCATCCGTACAAAAATATCCGACAACACAAGTACACGACACTCTGCGTCCTCTCAGTGACTCTCACCTCTCTCCGCCAAGCAACAATGTCTCTCCTCCTCTCTATCCGACCTCCCTTCTTCTACTCCAAACCCATCTCTCTCCATCCCCAAAGAGCCAACCTTTTCAAAACCCACAACCGCCTCTCATGGAGATGCCACGCCAAAGACCCAGGACCCGTGCCATCCCTGGAGAAACAGAGGTGGGAGCACGTGCTCTCGACTCTGGCGAGTCTTTACCCAGTATATGTCACTGTTGGTGGGGCCATTGCATGCGTCAAGCCTTCGGCCTTTCAGTGGTTTGTGCAGAGGGGACCGGCTTCGTACAGCTTTTCTCTTGGTCTTATTATGTTGGCCATGGGATTAACACTTGAGCTCAGGGAGCTTCTTGGGATTTTCAAGGAGAAGCCTTTCTCTGTAAGTTTGTGATATGTAATTTATCTTAGAAACTCTTTGTAGGTATTTCTTAGAACAAATACAACCATCATGCCTCAAGGTTCAAGGGTATAAGAAGGGCGGAAAGAAAGTTGGGGAGAAATTCAATTTGTATGATCAAGAATAAATAATGTATTTCTTCAAAAAAAAAGAACAAATAATGTATGAGACTATGAATATGTACATGGCCATGTTTCTTCTTTTAGTTAGCATTCAGTTAACAAAGAATTTTCAACAAATCAAGGGACTAAACCCAAAAGTCACCCATTGCAAATTAATTTAGTCAATTGGGAAATTTCATTTTTGCAAAGATAGTTATTTTCAGTAAAATTCATATGACAGAAAAGTCGGAGCATTAGCACACTAATGCTGTCCAATTGGTAATGTTGTTGCAAATGGTTCAATATCCATTACTTTGCAACAAGTACCAGGTATTTGGGTTTTGCATCTGGGTCATTCTTGCCTGGTATTACAGATAAAGCCGGATCCTACCTTTTTTTTGACATCTGAAACATTGAATTTGTGAATAATGAGTAGTATGCCTCTCTTCACGCCTTGTACCATCTGCTCTGTACCATTAAATTTTATTTTCCCTTTCTAAATTTTATCAGATCAATCAAGATACGAATTCTCTTTGAATGAACAAAACCAGGGAACTAACAACATTTGGCATATCCTTTGAATGCCTTGAGAAGGTAGATGCATTTGGTGGTAAACATGAATAGTTCTGAATATGCTGTTTGTATTGCTATAATTTGGTGGCGGGGAAGGGAAATTTGTGCCAGATTAGATTATTTTAAGTGTATCTGATGTTTTCACTTAATTCTAGAATTATTATGTGTTGCCAAAAAGGGAATATTTTTTCTCTTGTTATTTATATTAGAAATGAAAATTTTATTGCAGATAATGTTTGGGTGTATAGCACAGTATACAATAATGCCGGTTTTTGGCACGCTTGTTAGCAAAGCTTTGGGCCTCCCTCCGTCTCTCTCTGTTGGTCTAATTCTCCTGGGCTGCTGTCCTGGAGGAACTGCATCCAATGTGGTACAGTATTCAATTTCAATTATACATACTTGTATCAAACTGGACTGGTACTTATAGATTGGTATGGCACCTGATTATGAACCAAACAATTCAACGGTGATTTTCAAAGAAAAGAAGTTGACTTGTTCATTTCTCATGTTTACCAGACTTCATTAATAATCATGAAGAACTTTTAATGTTCTTGTTCACTAAAATTTATCTGCATAAAATCATTAGTGTTTCAGGTGACCTTGATTGCACAAGGAGACGTGCCTTTGTCCATAGTAATGACAGTATGTACCACCCTAGGAGCTGTTCTTCTTACCCCTTTTTTAACTAAGATCTTAGCAGGGGCATATGTACCAGTGGATGCACTTGGCCTTTCCATCAGTACTCTTCAGGTAGGGAGTTAATTTCTCTTAAAAACAAAAGGCAGACTGTTGGTCTGCTGGATTCCATGTCATCGCCTTTCTACACATTATTTTGAATTGATGTACCATCTGGGCTCCAGCATTACCAGAACTGAATGTGATGGTGAAATTTAGTCATAATCTGTTGGCCTTGTTCATCTTTGTAATATTAAAAATCTTCTCATTATACTTCCAAAAAATAAAAAAGAAAATCAATAAGTAACATGCTGTTGCAGAATAATAAGAAAAGGTAAAAAGATTGGAGAAATTCTACTTCAGTGTGGTACTTTATGTCTTTATGATACTTTTGCAGCGCCAGCTTCTTAAAATGACCATAATGCATCTTATTTGGGTTAGGTGGGTTAGGGGGAGGGGAATGTATCTTCCCAATGACTTCTCTTCTTTGCAATGAAAACTATTTTTCCTTGTTCAATTTTGCAATCATTTCTATTTTCAGGTTGTGGTTGCACCCATTTTGTTGGGTTCCTGCATCCAAACTACCTTCCCTTCAGTCGTGAAAGCTGTAATTCCTTTTGCACCTCTGCTTGCTGTGTTAACTTCCTCACTATTAGCAAGCAGGTTAGAGCTCCTGACGTTACTATTTATGTTCGCACTTGAGGGGATATTATTATTAGGGTACTTCTAACACGCACCTTAGTAGTGTTTATATCCATTTTTGCATACACCTTAAATGATTGCCATTGATTTTTGAAGGACAAAAAAGTCGTTTCCAATAGCAATATCAAAATGAGTATCTGTTATACAAGGAAAACTCATCTCAGCTCAAGAACTGTTCATTTAATGTAAATCATTTATTTTCCATTCATTAATAAAATAAACCAACAAGGATATCCTTTTCTGAATAAAACAAAATTAGGCGTTCAAGTTTAAATTTTAGCCCTTGGATCATTAAAGAATAATGTACATGAAATTTTGTATGTGCTAGATATACCCTATTCTTATTATGAGGAAAAATCATCTGAGCCCAAGATGTTTACATTTGATGTAAGTTATCTACTTTCATGTATTATTTATATAAACTGAAAAGGATACCCTTTTGTGGAGTAAAAAAGAAAACTTTTTTAAATCTCTCAATCTCTCAAGTTTAAATTTTAGCCTTAGGATATACGTTAACGAGTATGTACATACAAAATTTGGACGCATGCTAGAAATAAGCTTATCAATTTATCATTTATTAAAGTAGTATTAGCAGTTGTTTGTTTCTTTTATTTGGAGAGCATATCTCATTTGCATCAATGCAAAGATCAAGTATCCATGTATTCAGAAAACTTCATTCCTACGAACTTGTAATATGATTTATGCATTTCCATTCTTCTCTTACTAACAGATTCTGATATTCCTTTTTTAGTGAAATGTTGGATTTATCCTTTTGTTCATTCATACTACTTTATATATATTTTCTTATCTTTTTTTTACTCTTGCATGTTATATGCTTATTTGGGAGGAGTGAGCATGAGAGCTTAAAAGTGGGTTTATGCCATGTAAACCAACAAGTAGCTTCAGATTTTAGTAAAGCATGATAACTGATGACCAAATGCTAATATATTTTGTCAATTTCTGTAGTGTGTTTTCAGAGAATTTTGTACGGTTGCAATCATCTCTTACCGACGCAGCATCTTCTTCTGTAGATATGAAAGTTGTGCTTCTGGCTGTCATCTTGCTTCACTTTGCTGGATTTTTCGTTGGGTAAGGCAATCTTCAATCTTTATTTAGATCAATAATATTGTAAAATATATGGGTTAGATCATTTGATATGAAGGATCATTTGGCACCAACAAATAAAGGCACTCTTATGAAATGTCAAATATGAATAAAATGAAAATATTTCTCAGTACAATTTTTGGGATGTACGAGCTGGTCTCAATCCTTGTCGAGTGTAACTTATTTTGTTTTGAGCTTCTAATACCTGTTTGCTTTGCAGGCTCTCTTCTTCTTTCTCTTTGTTGAGTCTGATTGTAGCACCAGCAAGAACATTTATCGTTTTTAGTTGACCACTTTGTTTTATGATATTTACAGGTATCTATCTGCAATGGTGTGTGGTTTCAAAGAAAAGCAAAGGCGTGCAATCTCAATTGAGGTAATTTGACATTTCTATTGCTAATATACCTAAGTCGCCAGAGGGATTTTTTTCACAAGTATTTTACAATTTCAGCAACTTGCTTGTAATGTTGGAAAATATAAAGTTGGTCATATTTGCAAGCAGATCTGGTCAAATTTAAATAGACCTCGTCCAAATTACTCTAAAAACTTGTGCATGTAGAAATAAGCATTTGTTCCTCATACTTCATAATACTCCTAGCACTTTTAACTGCACTGGTTGGATTCTTGGTATCATCAAAATCATTCCTGCAGACGTGTCTCTCACTGTTCCATTATTATCAGATGTTTATCACCACTGAACTCTTGAATTGCCATGGCCACTCCAACATAGAATTTAGGAAGAGGAACTAAGAGGTTCTCTAATAACATTTCTATAATGTTGGAAACAATGTAATTTGAGACAAATTTTTGTAGGTTGGCATGCAAAATTCATCATTAGGTGTAGTTTTAGCAACATCACATTTCAGCTCGCCTCTTGTAGCCTTACCACCAGCTCTGTCAGCTGTAGTAATGAATATTATGGGAAGCAGCTTGGGCTTTGTCTGGAGATACATTAACCCCTCCGACCTTAACCAACAGGCCGAAATTCATGATTGATCAACTTGTTCTAATTTCTCAAAGCGAGATAGTCAATCTCATTTTGGTCATTTTTTGCCCGTACCTAATGTAATATATGTTGGTCTATATAATAATTAAATGTTTGTTTGCTTTTTTAGTTCTTTTGTAATGAACTAGCATTTTATTACGCGCTTCACGCGTGATGTTTTGTTATGTTAATTAAGGAGGAGTAAAAAATTAGATTGGTTTTCTTACGTATATAAAATTTTATAAATCAACAAATTTTGGAAAGATTTAGAAACAATGAAAAACAAAATTATATTTATGAAACAATAGAATCGAGTAATCAGATTTAGAAATTTGACAAAAATATTTTAGAACTCTTTAACTATGAAATTTTATATTACAGGGTATTTCATTTTTTTTTTTTTTGATGAAGGATATAAAATTTTATGATCAATTGAATTAATAAATGTCCTCAAATAATTTTAAAAGCACCAACCATATTCCATATTTCATATAATTATATGATTAAATTAAAAATAGCTCAATGGCACGATTGGATTTGTTATAATCTTCACATCATTTATATAAAATTTTATACACTAATAAAGTTGTAAATATCTTAGAATAATTAAAAATCTAATGACATTTATGAAATTACGGAAATTCAATTTTTTTGAGATTCAAAAAATTATTTAAAATATTTATAGGTTTGTAACTTTAAAATTTTACATCAATTAATTGTTCATATATTTTTGAGCAAGTACATAAATTTTCATAGCCAAATGATTTATTCAAGGCCTCCAAACAATTTTAGAAATTTTTATGCATATTAAATTTTATGAGATTCATAAAATTATTTAAAATATTTTATAAGTCTATAATTAAAAAAAATTACATCTTTGAATCCTTTACATTTTTATGAGCACACACATAATTTTTCATAGTCAAATGAATTTTTAAATGTAGCTAAACAATTTAAAAACTAAACTATATTTAATCTGAAATTTCTGAAATTGAGGTATCCATTGTTTTTTCGAAATGGAGGTAAACAAAACGCTGATGTCATGATGACTTCATCCAAAGTTATTGTAGAAATGTATCCAACATTGGAGTATTGTTTGATGTATATAATGTGATAATTTTCCTGCTTGATGTTTAGAGGGGCCTTCTTTTTTCGTGATGTGAATATTGAATATGATTAGAGGTTGGCAACTGCTTCAAAATTTTGTTGTTTTCGTTCTGAAATGCGATTTTCGCTTGTTTAATATAAGTATTGAATGGTGATTCTTCGAGTTCACACAATAACAAAAGAGGTTAGGATAGATTTAAGGTTGAATCATTGAAATGCGACTCTCTCTTGCAGTTTAGTTGAATTTCGGTTTTGGGTTTGCGTGGGCCTTGTGGTCTTGTATTTAATGGAAGTTCATATCCGGCCTTTAATAGAAAATTTGTCTTTCTCGTGTTTTAGATTTACATAATTACATTGAAAATGACTTGAATCTTCAAACATTTGCATGAGCAGTAACAAAACTTGTATGCATTTAGAATTAGCGTGTGAATCTAGTACTTTTCATTGAAACTTTCAAGCAATATTGTGAACTTCTGAAGTTCCTTTGACCTTAGAATTAGACATTTAGTTTAGACTGAAATGATTAAGAGTTACTATCAGAACTTTTACCGCGTTTCGGATGCGGTTTCATTGATTTGATTGCATTCGATTTGGTTTGTTAGTGACAACTGGCAAGACACGGTGGCTGGTGGGGTCTGTTGAATTTATAATCATATTTTCCAAGCAAGTATGTGAAGTATGGTTAGATCTCGCACTTCACGACGAAACTTCTTTTGGTGATCGCTATCTGTATTTTAATGGGGGAAAGGAGAAGTCGATAGTTTAGCAGCAAACATTGGAAATATATAGTCGTTTTAGATCCGTTCCATACATTGAGCATTTTTTTTTTTTGTATCTGATAAAAAATTGTACATTTAATGCAAGCTATTCATTGACATTTACTGATAAAATAAGCTAACATAATATTCTTTTTCAAATAAAAGAAATTGTAGATCACACAAAGTTTTAAATTTACATATATGATATACATTAATAAAAACGCAAATAAAAACAAAGTTTTTGGATTCGCCATAAAATATCTTTTTCAAAAAAAGTACAAGTGTCTTCGGCAAATTCTCTGCAGTTGAAACATGTTGATGTGGTGTTTTTTTTTTTCCAAAAAAAATAGAAAGGAAAAACATGTGGGCAGATGTGTTATCATTTAAGATCCTGTAGGATAAAAGTGCATACATAGAGTGCATTAATTGCTTCAAATTTATCATAAAACCTTTTTTCTAATTGGTCCCTTTCGCCACTCAACACGATGTAACAATTTCACTAATAGGAATTAAACCAAATCTTACGGTACAAATTAAAAACAATAATTTTTATTGTTTGCATTTCATTTCTTGTGGAACACACCAATTGCACCATAGATTGCCGTTAACAGCGTCCCGCCTATGGGCATGTTCGTAAAAAGCATTTGACAAAGGGTATATTTGCAATATGTACAAATTATTACATCTCCCAGAATTAAGCCCGTGGATTAAAAAAAAATTCACAAATATCTTGGACGAGGTCCCCAGCATCGTGCGAGGCGGGTTAGACATCGGACCGAGTCACGGGTCAACAGATTGACAGAGAATATACCCTTTGAAAGCTCTGTTAACTGTCCTTGAGCTGTGAAGGTTGTTTCTGTACTTAATACCTTTTCTTTTCTTAAAAGTTTCTTTTTCAGTTTCACCCTTCAATCTTTCCTATATTGGAATTCCCCCATAACAACTTTAAAGATATGGTTATCTTCTCGGCAAAGTTTTTGGTTTTTTGCATCTTCTAATCTTAGGTCCCGTTTGGTTGTGATTAATCTTTTGGTTGTGATTAGTCATACATTCAAATGTATCCGGAATCTTTATTGACAGGTAAAAATCAGAAAATGAACATGCATGGAGCCAAGAGATGTGACAGCACTTTATGTTTAAAATACGATATCTTCTCGGCAAATTCACCTTTTATGGACTGAACTTTGCGTGTAACAACTTTAAAGTATGATATCTTCTCAGTTTTTGGGCTTTCACATGTTTTTTTTTTTTTTTTAGTTTTCTATTTTGAATATGCATTTACTGAAATTAATCTTTTATACTCATCATCCATTTAATGCATCCTAAGCCTTTATTTAAAAAAAAAATAGACAAATAGACATGCATACATCAAAAGAGCAAACAGCAAAAGAAATTACAAAATGCATCACAATATTCGATGAAATAAAATATCTTGATTTTATATTTTTGGAAATTTCTTTTATTTTAACTCTCCACGAGTAATTTTATATGGGAGGAGGTTTAATAATGTAGGTCAAATGGTTCAAAAGAATCATTTTACCAGACGCACCAATATTTTAGCTTCCTTCTCCACCCGTGTCCGACAAATTAGGCTCCCTTTTCTCCCATAATTTTCTACGGTATTTTTTTTAAAACCATAATTGGTAGGAAGTCAAATGTACATTGTCGGAAGGCCATGACTAAAAAAATCATACAAGGCCTACAAAAAACTCTACGGCGTGTTTGACAGAAAACTCTGTAAACTACGAAACGATGTTTAATTATTATTTGTTTAATTTGTGTATTTTCCGCGATACAGAAAAAAAATAAAAAGGTGCTCTAGCCGGTAACAAACTAACAATAAATAGTTAGTTAATCTATTTAGACTTCTCATGTTCACAACACTTCTGATTCATGCTAACATTTTAGGATATTCTAAGCTTTAAGATGATACATAACCAAAATAGCCTTATTCGAGCGAGGCAAAGCTATGCTTAAAAGTCCAATCGAAACTGATTTTCGGGAAAAAAAAAAAAAGTAGAATTTTAATTATACGGTTTTTGTACTTTTTTGCTGTAAAATATAACATTGCGTGGTTCGTTCAAGTAAACATCATTGTGAGTTTTACGCTAAGAATTTGTATTATTTTAAATAATTTTGTTCGGCGGGTGCAATTTTTTGTCTAGTTACTCTGTCAAAATTCTACGCGGTGCAAATTCTACACAAATTGTATAAAATGATGTTCAATTTTTTAATTGTGTTCGTTCCAACTCACATTTATAGCCAATACATTTAGGACGTGTTTGTTTTCACAAAAAAATGAAGATGGAAGAGACACCAAGCAGACAAAAAAAATATAATTTTTTTTCCTCATTCTATGAACATGTTGTACAAGTGATAACAGATCAAAGTCCTCTGTGGCAGACCAAAATCGCTGGAACAAATTCAGTCCATCCGTTCTAATTTCGACGGATAGATTTTTCCGGATCACACAAATTTCGACGTGCCTATGTATTAATCACTGAGCACCCATTATAGATTGGACGGTTATGATGAAAGTGCCGCTCATTTTTTTTTCCCTCTTTCCCTCTCTCCTTGTTTTTTTTTGTGCAATCAAAATATCAAATATACACCCTCAAAGTCGTGATTCACTCAGCGGCCACTGGCGAGATTGTCTTAAATAAATAGTTTCATGCGTGACCAAAATCATATAGTATAACTCTAGCTCCTATCAATTACTAATCATTCTAGGTTTTTAAGAAATAAACAATAAGTAGAATATCTCGCAAAATATGTCTATTGACGTTTTTTAGTTAACTTGTAATTTGTTGACCACAGAACACAGATAACCTTAAAAATAGCTTCTAGTATTGGAATGAAACCTTGAAATGTTGTACATCTCCGTGTACATCATACACGTGAAAGTAAAACTTCGATGCAAGTTTTAGCATTCATTAAGTGAGTTAAAATTTGCAACGATACATATTTAATTGCTTATGACCGAATGCCACACTTAAATTACATAAAGTTTGACATAAATTATCAATCTATAAGATTAATAAAATACCTACGAGATTTTTTTTATGTCTTAAATTCTCGAGTTAATTGAATATAATTATTACAATTATCAATTTATCTATCACCTATATTTATAACCTTTTCGAATAAGAGGTTATATAAAATAAATACGCATGGGATGGGAAAGCTGAACTCTTGTACGCAGCATATTATTTGGTTTATATTTGACGTTCTAATGATGGGAGATGATCCGGACAACACTCTTTCTAGTCCGATCAACATTTATGATTTATGACATAACTTAGACGGAATAAATTTATATTATCATCATATCTTTTTCCTAAAAGAAATTGCGATTTACATATAATATTCTCTTATGACAAAATTTAGTAAGCTTTCCCTCTAATTGCCCATAAGAATGGACATGATTTTTTTTTTAAGTGGAGAGACAAACTTTGTGTTGAATAGTATATTAACCGTCGTTAATTGATATCATCCAAACTTTTTAGTAGCCATGAAGGATAACGAGAATAATTAGCAAATACTACAAATTTAAATTTCACCACAAGATATTATCATTCGTAATTTTTTTTTTTGAAGGAAGAAGAAATAACGTTAATATGTAAATATAAGGGTAATTTTGTTTTAAAAAGAATAATTAACAAGTATGAGACGCATCGATGTTTTAAAAAGTCGCGTTACACGAATATAATATAATATCTGATATATATATATATACAAGCGACTGCAGATGTTTCATCATACCCTTTTCAATCTCTAAAATATATAATCCCCCAAAACTTTTTAAAATATAATTAACAGACGTACTTTATTATAGTTTTTTCTATTTATAAAAATTTGTGACATTTTTGGTCTCGCTTTCACAAACATCGAGAGCACGGAAAATAAATCTACACTTAGAAATCGTAAATTGACATCGCTTTACAAATTTCTTAATCTCCACTAAGATGAAATCCAAAATAATGCCAACTTCTACATGCATATCGAATTAAAAATAGACTGTATCTGATATTTATACTTAAGTATCATTGATATTGATTTGCAAACTTTTTTTTAAGGGTGATTTACAACTATCTCCATTAAGACGAAATCTAAAAAGCTGATGCCAACTCTTACATGCACGTCAAAATAAATATTGACTGTCTCTAAAATCTTATTATTTTATTTTCAATTTTTTGTTATCAAGAATTAAGAAATAAAGATATTTAGAGACTTCTCAAATAAAGATAGCCACCAAATATTTTTTTTCTCTATCTTGGTTAAAAGTATATTTTAATTTTGGGGCATTTTGATTTATGCCGCTGGATAAGTTCAAAATTTGTTATATGCCATCACAAAACTTATAAATAGTTGTATGCCATTATAAAACAATAGAAATTGGTTTGATGCCCCTGATCAATTAAAATGACCATATTATCCTTTTAAATTTCAATGGGCATTAAAATCTGTTAATTTACAGCAATTAATTTATTCATGAAAATTTAAATTTATATAAATCAATTTGTTCGCCCCATTAAAAGCTTTGGAAAATCACGTGTAGGTGTAGGCATACCAAAAAATGAGAAAAAAAGGGCGGGGAATAGACTATACATGACTTTAACCGAATAATACACAGGAAATATCAGAAAAACAAAATTCTTCAAACAACCCAAACCAAGCAAATTGAATAATTAATCGGTGAAAATGTGGAATAATTGGAAGAGAAAAATCAAAGATTGAAGTCATTCATTAAGACTCATTTTTTTGCTCCTCGCCAAATATTAAGCAATTGAATTTTTCTAATGTTTGCTCTCAGATCCGTTGAGACATGCGACATTATGAGAGCGAGTCAATCACATCTTTTGGATGGTAACCAAGATTCCAAGAAGCATGTAATTCAGAGAGGCAAAAACGAAAAAAAAAAGAAAAAAGAAACGATGTCCTCTTGATGAATCTCAAGATAGAGACGATCGATTTGTTACTAAGGGCAATTTTGGAATTTTTAAAAATCTGACATGTGAATTTCCATTTTATTATTTATATAAATCATTTTTAAGAATTTTTTATTAAAAATAGTGGCACATATCAAATTTCTATTGTTTTATGATGGCATAAAGCTAATTAGTTATTTTGTGATGGTATATTTTAAATTAGAGTGTTTTTCAATGGCATATATCAAATTTTTTTCTTTAATTTTTATTTAGCTAAATACACACGTCAAGAGAAAGTCACATCCGTCGTTACAATTTTTCTCGATCAATCTTAAAAATAAAAAAGTAAAAAAATATATCATATCATATCACATTATACATGTTTGATAATTTGATTCAAAATCGTGCAGTTGATATCTCGTGTTATAAATTTCTAAACACAACTATGAATACCACCAACTCGCAACTCGCAAGAGATACATTATGACCTTGCACCTTAAAGCGCCTCGAGCTTATCCGATGGGAATTTTCTAAGATAGAAGGCAGTAGCTTATCCCATAGGAATTTTCCTTGCAACGATAAATTAACAGTATTTCTAGTTGCTTATTGAGTCGAAGGCACGTCATACACCAACTTTCCAGCACCGTAATTTATTATATATATATATATATTTTTTCATTTTTCAACGACCATGCAGTCCATGCTTTTCTTGCTAATTAAAAATTCGTCAAATTTCCTATTCTTAATCGCGGGAGATTTTTTGCACCTAAGTCTGCCTTTGTTGACTTGTCTTTAATTGTGTCAATCCCTTTTCCGAGGAAAGAAATCACATAAATTTTTTCAAAAAATGATGCTTATTAGCTCCATGACTTTCTTTAAAATACATTAGGACATTTGCTAGAGATATAAGTTTGAAATGATTCGTTCTTACCATAAAAAATAAAACTAACTATAAAATGAAGGCAAATTCTGTTGTGGACAAAATTTATAACCAGACTTCAATCCGGATCATTTATTTAATAAAATTATAAACGTAGATGAATGATCAGAATTCAAGTCTGATTTAAAATTCTGTCTACCGAGAAATTAAATATATATTGTTATTCGTCAAGCGACCCTTGTTTAAACTTAGAAGCAAATTAATAAAATAAAAAAAAAAAACAAAATTTCCTCGATACGAACTACGATTTACGAACCATGGTTTCTCTTTTCCCACGAAGAGTTCTTTTCAAAAAAAAAACAAAAGTTTCTCTTTGGTCCCATACTGTTTCGACGCTTAATTTTTACAGATACATACGAATTTTCCTAAATACATTCACAGATGAGCGTCGGACTTATCGCATATTAGCATTGTCAGCAGATTCCAATCCTCAGTAAATAATCGTAGACTTTTAGAGGTACTATAGACCATAATGTAGACAAAGAGACCCATGTGGGTCTGTGGATGGTGAATTTCTAATGTCCTATGATTTGTCATCATTCATCCCGGGAAACATATCTGCGTGCTAAGAATTAATATCTACTCACACCACGTTTCGGTAAGGAAATAACAATAAAAAAAACATTGGGGCAGCTTTGATAAGAACAAGTGCGACTTGGTCATCAAACTTTCTGAAAATGACGGTCGTCTCAAACTACAAATTTTTTTGTTCCATATGGAAGTCTAACATTTTAAAAATACATATTAATTATCCATGCAACAAATGGCCTAGATAAAACAAAAAATAAAAGGTGAAATTTAACCTAAAGTATATTTTTTGTTTTACATGCGTTACCATCAATCAATACAAAATTTTTTAACATAGTTAAGACGCAATTATAATACATTAGTTTTATTTTTTTAATATATGAGATGAACAGAAGCGCAAATAACAAAAATAAGTATATTTATTCCTACATAGAAAAACTTTGGTTAAATATTTTTTAAACCAAATAATGAATTAAGAGGATGGCGGAAATTTTAATTATCTTTGATTTCGAATGAAAACAGAAAGCTTTTTTTTTTTTTTTACTATACACAATATGAGAAGTCTTAAGAGTGACTTTATCAAACTCTAATTAAAATGATGTTTTAAAAAATGATTCCAGACTTTTCCTTTGTTTATAAGGAGATAATTAAATTTGTATGGCCGTAGGGTATATTAATTTTTTTAAAAATGTATCATTTTTTGAATAAATGTAAATATTTGTTTGTGTTCATAGAGCCGCATAGTCATGAAATAAATATAAAAATATCTAATAGAATTTAGTTTATTACCCTATGATCATAGCATTTTCTTCTAAAATACATTAAACAATCTTACCCAAAGAAATGATTATATAATACAACAACGAATTTACAATATTAAAGTTATTATAATTTGATTTAAACACTAAAAGCTAAATATTTTTTATTTATTATCAGAGAATTTCTCTAACATTGTCTATATAATATAACTCTATTATATAAACAGAGAAAAATATCATATATATCCGGCTGAGCCGTAATTGTAGACACTGACAGCATACTAAATAATTCAATGCAATTCAATGCAACCCCATCCTCTGCTATAATCCGAAAACCAAAGGACGCATAAGAAAAATAAAAAAGAAAAGAAAAGGAAAGCAAGAAGCTTCCTTGATTTCCTTCCTTCTATGCTCTCTCTCCGTGCCACTAATGAAAAAAATGCGAACTTCGCAAAAAAAATAATAAAAAAGAAAAACGACCTCCTCTACGCTCTATCTATTCTATTATCTCCTTTCCTCTCCTACCTTGATTTGACTTGACCTCTCTCTCTCTCATTCATCTCCGTTCCTCTCTCTTCCCGCGTCAACCCAAGACTCTCTCTCTCTCGCAAACCCCTTGAAAAACCACAACAGGCCCAATTCCAATTCCTGATTCAAAGATCTGTTTTTCTTGTTCATATTTCATCTCCATTCTTCTCACTTTTCTCTGAGAGAGCAACAGAAAACAAAATGAAGGATTCGTCGTCGTCGTCTGCGCCTCATTCGTCGCTGAAGCCATCGTCGGTGCTCCCTCATAAAACGCCCAATATAAGAGATCACTATCGGATCGGGAAGAAGCTCGGGCAGGGGCAGTTCGGCACCACCTATTTGTGCACGGGCAAGTCCGATGGCGCCGAGTACGCGTGCAAATCCATCCCCAAAAGGAAGCTTCTTTGTAGAGAGGATTACGAGGATGTCTGGCGGGAGATCCAAATCATGCACCATCTTTCTGAGCACCCGAATGTCGTTCGCATCAAAGGTTCGAGCGTTGTTTGTTGGTATTTTTGTATGGTTTGAAAGCGATTGGTTCTTGGGTAGAGAGAATTTTATAAAGAGTTTAATTTTTTTTATGGGGTCCAAATTTTGGTTGAGTATTGAATTTTTTCATGGTTTTAAAATTAACAGTTCTCGGGGGTAATATCACTGATATTTTATCTGTCTATTTATCTAACGACATGCCTATAAATTATTGAATATTGTTAAGAGTTCAAGATCGTCTTTTCAATCTTTCTTGTATTTTGTAAATATTGATTTTTTTTTAATAAAAATTCTGTTGGCGTGGTGATTGCCACCTGACCCTCAAAAAAAAATAAGAGTTCAAGATTGTCAAGATAAGCCATTGTCAAGTGATCCGTAGTTTTATAAAAGAAATTATCTTTAGTGTGCAGTAAACCAGTTTGCGAAAACTAATAACCTTGCTCAGGGGATGTTGTTTTCACCTGATCCAATCCATCCTGATGCACAATTATGGGTATGTTACATTTGACGCATATAGTTGTAAAAGAAAAATTACAGATAAAATGGACAGTTACAAGTAGCTTCATTACAAATTCTCTTCTCCCTATTTTCTTAATTCAACTCACTCCTGATTTAACTCACCATTGACGTCTCTGTTCCTGCACACTATTTTTAATGAAAGTGAATAGTATTCGTGAATTGCAACACCCTATCAAATGCAGCCCCAGATGATGTCGATTGACTTCTGTATAAAAAAAAAAAATGAAATAGTTTCACTGACAGAACCTATGTTTTTAAGGTCTTTAAGCAAAATTCAATAGAATGACTCAGAGCCAATTGAATAACACAAAATTTGGTGCAGGTGCCTACGAGGATGCATTATTTGTGCACATTGTCATGGAGCTGTGTGCGGGCGGGGAGCTATTCGACAGAATAATTCAGAAGGGACACTACACTGAGAGGGCCGCGGCACAGCTACTAAAGACAATAGTCAGTGTTGTGGAGGCATGCCATTCACTTGGTGTGATGCACCGAGACCTCAAACCCGAGAACTTTCTATTCGCTAGCACTGCTGAGGAAGCTGCTCTCAAGGCCACTGACTTTGGCCTCTCCATCTTCTATAAGCCGGGTGACAAGTTCTCTGATGTCGTCGGCAGCCCCTATTATGTCGCCCCTGAAGTGCTCTTGAAGTGCTATGGCCCTGAGTCTGATGTTTGGAGTGCTGGTGTCATACTCTATATCTTGCTCAGTGGTGTTCCTCCTTTCTGGGCGGGTAAATTCTTCTAGTTCTTATACTTGAAATAGCCTGGAAAAATAGTTAGGGTTATATGAATAACAATGGACCTGATATTGGTAATATATATCCATTTCTAAACTTAGCCACTTGATATTTTTTCTTTGTATTTATTTTTTTTCTGTACTTGACTAGGTAATACAATCTATCCAAAAAACATTTAACATTGGTTTGCAGATTAATATATTATCTGGAAAGATTTAAAAAGACGAAGGAGCTTAATCACTTTTTCTTGAGTTAAACTTAATTTTTATCTGTAATGCACATAACCTCCATGTAGCTTGTGTCAGTTGCAAATAGAAGCAGCTGTGGTTGTTATTTGCGGTGCTAAAGTAGTTGTAATAATTTAGCAAAATAGAAGTCATTTTCATGTCCCATAATTTCTTACTATGCTCTTTGCTTATTTATTCAGACAAAGACCATATGTTTACTTTTACTTTTTAAAATAGAACTAACGAAGATAAATTCTCAAACATGAAATCCATACCACTCTGGCTTGCTCTGGTAATTACCTGTTTTAAGCTCTCTGTTTATTCATTTCTGACATCCAGAAACTGAGGCGGGCATATTCAAGCAAATACTGAAAGGAAAGTTAGATTTTGAATCAGAGCCATGGCCTCTGATCTCTGACAGTGCGAAGGACTTGGTACGCAGAATGTTAGAGCGGGATCCACGTAGTCGGTTGAAGGCTCATGAGGTCCTATGTGAGCATCTTTGGGCCCTTTATTTGTATTATAACAATATTTTCAGCTGTGCCATTCTGCCGACACATTATTATTAAATATGAAAATGAAAGCAACAATAACAACAGCAGTACTTTAGGATCATATTCATAGAAAGAACAATGACAACAATATTGATGATGGTGCTGACTAGTATGGTTCGTCAAATTGGACAGCTCACCCTTGGATTAATGATGATAAGGTAGCTTCTGATCGGCCACTTGATTCAGCTGTTTTGTCACGCCTGAAGCACTTTTCTGCCATGAACAAGCTCAAAAAGATGGCTTTAAGGGTACTCATGATCTCTTTTATCTTTTCTTTGTGCCTATTTCTTCCATTTATATTACACATCAGAGTAGATGTAGTATTTATTTCCAAAATTGATCCTTAAAATTTCATCTTGTCCATATCGATTCATACAGATTCTGCTGAATGTTTTGGTTATGTCTACTATACAATCTTCGGTATTCCTTTCCAATCATGTCCAGTGATAAATCTTATCCATGCTTATTTTAACTTCTCAATTCAAAAAAGAATAATTGCATATCCATAATTTATTCATCTTGAATTCAGATTTCACCAAATATAATATGTTGATAAAGAAATGGAAAGTTACAACTTCAATCTGGAAAAGGATGCCTATACTAGTCCAATATCTGTACTGGTTTTAGTAAAAATACCAGTTTTGAACGGTTATCAGTATCTGTGTGCACTCTGAGAGAGCGAGGGACAAAAAGTCCTAATCCAAATGCAATTAATATAAGTTGATTACACAGCCTCTTCGTATACCTTTCAGATTTAAAGGAAAAAAAAAAAATTGAATGTGTTGGTTTGGCATGGATGTTTTGCTAGGACCATAATGGGCATTCATTTTCAATTTTCTTGTACCACAAGAGAGAAGTGTTCAGATCAAGGGACCATTATGCGCAATTTTTATCTTAGCTTCAGTTACTCCCTAGGATTGCAGATATGTGTTTCATATTTTGGCATTGATAGTTGTTTTAACTGGAATAATTTCTTAATATTTTTCAGGTCATAGCAGAAAGCTTGTCAGAAGAGGAGATTGGCGGTCTAAAAGAGCTGTTTAAAATGATCGATGCAGATGGTAGTGGCACCATTACATTTGATGAACTTAAGGAGGGTCTAAGGCGGGTTGGATCTGAACTGACAGAACATGAAATTCAGGCTCTTATGGATGCGGTAAGGATAAAGTGGTATACCATTTATATGAGATACTAGCATTGTTATTTTGAGATTAGAGAGTAGTAACCATAATCACTTGGGGCCTGCAATGCCTGGAAATTGATGCGCCACCGTTAAACAAATCCATATTTACCGCCACTAATTGAAGAGTTACCCGTGTTACTCTTACAATACCATACTTCCTTTCTGTGCCCCCAAGTTAATACAGGAACAAATGATGAAGGAAGAGCAGTTTGGGCAACTTGTTTAGATAAAGGCAATATGGCTTTCTATTATTTAGGTAGTACAAAATTTCCTACATTTCTGTAGGTAAGTGTGACATTTTCTTTTTGGGTTATGCTTGGTATTTGGGTGTAACATGTCAAGCATCAAAAGACTCCTAATAAAGCTGGTGGCATCTGATGGACAATGGCCTATTCATTGTACCAATCTACTGGCCTGACAAGGCACCTGGTGGTTGAGTAAACCCTTTTTTCTAGCTAAATCTATGTTACATGAACTAGTAATGAATCAATTGACAATTTATGAAACTGTCAAAATCTATTTGAAGTACATTAGATGTTAATTTGGGTTTTGTCATGGACATAACAGGCGGACATTGACAACAGTGGCTCCATTGACTATGGTGAGTTTTTGGCCGCTACACTGCACATGAATAAATTGGAGCGGGAGGAGAATTTGATGTCAGCATTCTCTTTCTTTGACAAGGATGGAAGTGGGTTTATAACCATTGATGAGCTGTCTCACGCATGCCGGCAATTTGGCCTAGATGATGTCCACCTCGAGGATATGATCAAAGACATCGATCAAAACAATGTAATCTTAAACTCTTTTGTTTTGTTCTTTATTTAACTGAAGTAATTTAGCGACTTAAGATTTAGTTATGTTGGATTGATGAGTTTTTTAAATGAACTGTTTAATCTGTGGTCGTACAGGACTCGTCAGACCACCTTAAATATTGTCTGGCATGGCTGATTGTTGGTTTTAGGTTTGTAAAACAGTTTTCGACTGAATTAATTTGAGTTTCTTATTTACAGGATGGACAAATAGATTATAGTGAGTTTACGGCAATGATGAGAAAAGGCAACGGTGGAATAGGCAATGGTGGAATAGGAAGGAGGACAATGAGAAACAGCTTGAACATTGGTCTTGCTGATGCATTGAATCCTGGAAAACAGTAGTTTTTTTTCTTTCTTTTTTTTTTCCTGTCATTTCATTTGTCTTTCCTTTTGCTGTGTAATATTGTTATGGAGATTTTATGACTAATTGAGGCTGTTAGACAATCAGTAAATTGGTTCCCTTTCTCTTGCTAGTATGGAAATATATTCTTGAGTTTTACAAGGGAGTTGGATTTGAGAGGCATTTTGGGGAGGCTTTCTTGTATCCTTTTCATAATGATATACATGGACAATTGTGGTTTGCCAGATTGATGGTTATCCGTAAGTAAATGCCCAATGATTTAGGGACTTGCCTTATTTTATTATATTTTTTGCTTAGTTTTGGGAAGCTTCTCATGTAAAATGGTTATGTGGGATGCATCTGTTGATTAGTTGTTGACGTGAAGTGCTGTTCCACGACTCATGTTTAGCATGGGATAATGTTTGAAAGCTACTTGCCAGCTTCTGGTCAACTTGTGTGAAAAGTTAAAAATAGGATCCGTTGGATTTTAAGTTCTGATCATTCGCAATTGTTAATAATTTTAAACAGATAGATTTGTTATTCAGCCTATACAAAAATAGTAATAATAAAATTAAGTGTTGAATTTGCCTTAAGAATAATGTTGTAAGTATTGATATTCCAAGGCTTCGTAGTCTTTTCAGGACTCAGTAAGGGGGATAAAAAAAATATGCTATGAAATGTTACTGGTAGATTAATGTCGGGGACACTGCTATGTATTTGGAGTGGTTGGGTTCTATACTGATAAAGATTTTCTAACAATAGGTTGATGGATTGTTGTAAGTAGTTTTGACGTTTACTCAATATATTTGACCATAAATCACGAGGTTTGCTTGTTTCCTGTTGTCAAATATCAACATTTTATCAGATTTCATCCGTATTGTGCCAATTTGACTTGTAAGCAAGCATGTGCAACAAGAAATAGTAAGCAGGGCCCAGTTGTATATTCAAACTGATACCAAGTCTTTTTTCTCGTAGTTATCATTCCAGCCCTATATTCCAGCTTTCGTTCCTAATGTGTTCTGTGGTGATTTCGACTTAATAATTAAATAGGATCCAGGTCCTATCTAGTACCGAATGGTTCCCTGTCAAACCTGCGAACTTTTCACACTGTGCAGTTTACTAAGAACGACAACTTCCTTCACTTCAGACCAAGTATGTCGATTGTCACCGTATTAACACCAAAAGATAATAAAACAATAACCCATTAACAAATATTTGAGGTAACTAGCAGCAGTGCCCGCTCAATGTGCGGGCAGATGAGACAAAAGGTACATTTTAAAGTCTACCCGCACATTGAACGGGCACTGCTGCTAGTTGTTTGCAAATACATGTATGAGACATTTCCTATATTCTTAACATAAAGTCTATGCCTGGACATATGAACACATGTGACTTCTCTCACAGTTATTACATACCAAAGCCCACCCAATGTGTGGGCGAATTTTACTATGTGATATGTGAAAATGAAAATTTATTTGGCATGGATATGTTGTCCACAAAATTGATTATTATTACATTAATAAAACATGAATTATAAATCCTTCATAGATACAACATAACATGTCTTATTCATCCAAAGCAGAAGTAAATCCTTTCGAGAAACAAAACAAACGAACAAAACTAATGCTAGTAAAACAGTAACAAGAATTTACCCAAATTATTATATAATTAATTTTTAACCAGTACCCATACCTAATTTAACAATCATTTTTAAAGTAATATATCACTAAGAAGCACTCGCGTCAATTATCCGGCGCTTCTTTTTCTTCAGCTCATACATTTGTTGTCTAAGAATTTTGGTTTCAACCTTAATATCCAGGGATGGGTTCTCTTTGATGGATTTAATTTCTTCACAAATTTCTTCCGCAATATTTTGAAAGTTTCGAACCCGATATTTTGTCAAATCATTCACCAGATTCCTTAAACTCTTTAACTTCGGATAAGGCCACCTTTCAAATCCTAGCTCCCGACAACGCAACTTTAAAGTAGACGTGGATAATTGAAACTCTTTTGCAGCTTTACCTATTGGCACATTGAATTTTTGCGCCACTTGATCGAAGTTAAGTGTAAATCTCCTAGCCCTTAAATATATGAAAAACATTAATGAGACAAAAAGCTAGAAAAGACTAATAATTTTCAGCTAGCACTGGTGAGGAACATACCTTGGATTTGGTGATACATCTTGAAGGATTCTACGTCCATTGGATTGCAAAGGCTGAGACCCGTCTCTTCCATTTTGAATGAAATTCATATTATTAGGATTTTTATTGACTGAAATTCAAAGTTAGTTACGGAAGCAATAATCAATCACCTTAATTCTTCTCTTACACCAAAATTTGCTAGAGCACAAAAAAAAAAAATCAACAAAATTGAATCAAATTAATTGATTGAGTAGAGAGATCTATTGAAAAAAAAAAATTAGTACTAATGTTTTTCTCACCTCTTGGATTCAACGAAACCAGTGCCAAAGTTGCAACACAATCGTTTGTTTAAATAGATGGACTTCTCTCCAAATGTCAAAATCCATCTGAGCGGTAAAACGAAAATTATTTCCATGTAACGTTTGGTTGAGCGGCAAAATAAAAATTTGAAACTGATTATAAAAAAAAAAATCTTGAATTTTTAATCACCGTATACTTTCATTCTTATTAAATCTACCATGTGCCTAACGCCATCATATTGATTGGTCTAGAGATATTTGATTGATACAAATAACTTGCCTCATGTGCCATGCCAACTACGTGTATATGACTAATTGAATATTTAATTTGATTGAAAATATTAAGATACAATACAAAAATTGGCTAAATACCTACAACCTTCCTTTTTATTTCATCTATGTACGTGTTTTCTTCACGTCTTTGGATAGAGTAAAGGAAAAGTATTTAGCCAATTATTTAGAGTATATAACATTATTTGAATAGGAAGGCTACATCTAAAATAGCAAGGTATAATGAGATTGATCTCAATAGCAAATTACGGGTGAATGTGTCCAATCCGAATTTTACATTGTTGTAATTAAAAATGTTTTCCATTTTAATCAGCCAAAATAATTATCGTGAGAGAGAAAGCAATATATGCGCACAGTAAACAAGGAAGAATTCAAAATGTAATACGTTTTATGATCATGTTTTCCTATTTAACCAATTTGAATCGAGAGAAAAATATATGGAATTAAGGTAAAAATGGAAAATAGTACTCAAGACAAAATAAGTGAGATGTGAAATATGCGATATTGATAGTTACCTCCAGTTCATGCAAATTTAATTCGTCCAATAAATGAATCAAAGATCACGGAGAAGATCATGCATATTAATTATTAACAATAAAAAATAATAAAACTTATGTAAAGGCAAATGGTCGATATGTATTCGGACCAACTAATATGAAATGTTTAAATTTTGAAGCTCGGAAAGACATTTCAAACGAATATAATTAGAATTTCTTATTGATGGAATTATTTATTATGCAGATAGTTGCAACTTCAAAAAGAACCTCTAATATATGTAGGGACTCATAAAAGAACATCTAATAAGTTATTACAAAATTGTCAGGACAGTAATATTAAACTTTAGAATTATCCATCCCAGCTGTACAGTACAACAAATGACTGTGCATTTGAACACGTCTGAAATTAACATATAATTATTCATCCCAGAACAAAATCACGGCAGATCCTAATAAATCATTGTGTTTGATGCACTTCTTTTCCTTGACATTGCAATTGAGGCTGTATATAAAAATAGAGAAAAATAGAAGTGTTAAGAAACTGCCATTGAAATTGTCAGGATATTATTTGGTACCACATGTACCGTAAAATTGAAAATGTAAGTAATATGGCTTTTAAAAAGTATCACAAAAAAGCTAATCTAGCACCACATGTACTATTACCTAGAAGTTGCTAATTTTGTAATTGGTAACAACTATCTCATACTTCAATCTAATGGTACGAAACAGTATATCCATCGTTTACAGTCAACTGGTATTTCTAATGCTTTCACAACTACTTATATTGCAGAGTTGTTTATATTTCATAACTTTTGACTTAATGCATAACCATGTCCAGTTAAGCAAAAAAATTAAAAAAAAAAAAATGTCACTCTCAACATGAAATCTTTCAAGCTCTGACAAGCCAAATTTAACCTTTTTACCAGTTAATCCATGCTTCCCTTATAAATTACATTGAAGCATCTATAAATCAAGAAGGTTGTATATAGATTATAAAGACCATCCAGAAGTCAAATGAACATCTATTTATCCTTTCTTTTATTAGCTGAGCATACACAGTATGACAGTAAAGAACAAAGCAAATGAGATAGCTTGGATATACAACAGTCAAATATTACTTGTGAAAAAGTTTCTTATAACCATTTGTTGGTATGAGGTACATCTAAGTAGAAATTTGACTTGAAATCTGCTTTTTTTTTCTTATCTTTAGCTCAAACATAAATGTTTTAATTATTGGAAAAGGAAGTTAAGCTAATAAACTGGTGTGAAAAGAGCCACATAGATACATCCAAAATAGTTGGTTTATCTATTATTAGTTTGACTAACCGGTGTACTGTAGGACTTTCCCAATTCTTGTGAACTTAGTGTAATTATATAACATAATTGCAAATTATTAAGAAAAATGACAATAAAAACTAACCAATATCAATTACAACACAAATTAAACCAGTAAAACTGAACCAGTAAAAATGAATAGAATTATATCGGTATAAATGAAGATGGTACTTCAAATCAAATTTATCATATATGGTAATCAAAATCAAACCAATCAGGAATTATACATGTATACTTAGTAAGGTAAGAGTTTGCTTACCTCTGCCAATGGCAAGGGGGTGAACTGCAGAAGAAGAAACCACGTTCTCCAAATTGCAGCAAGAGAGAGACGGACAAATCGTTTTATTTTTTCTGGGTTAAGAAACCCCAAATTGTCAAGTCAGAAGCGACCAGAAGAAAAAAGGCTAATAGAAAATAATTAACAGAAAAAAATAGTAGTTCCCCGTGGAAGTGGGAAATGAGATCTGAAGAGATTAGAGAGAGCTGCGGTTGAGCGTGCTTAAAAAGAGAGGTCATGCGCCATAATAGAAAAAGAAAGCTTTAGGAAGGATTCGTGCGCGCGCCAGGGAGGAAGATCCTGCGTCAAAGGGTACTGCTGTCAATTGCTTCTTCGTGCATCTTTGTGGATTTCTCTTTCCCTTCTTTCTTCTTCGATTCGGAGGAGAAATATTTTGTGCATAAAAGGAAATTTCGGAGGAATCCTTTCCTTTCGCAAAAATCACTCCCTTCCCTGTTCCCTCCATCCAAACACGGAGAACGATCTAATTTCCCCTCTTATCCCGTTCCCTCCTCCTCTCTACCGCCGAACCAAACAGAGTGTAAGGGGAAAAAATAAACAAAGAAATCTTTAAAATGGGGCAGGGGTAAGTGGGGGAGTGAATACTAAATACTAAAATATTTCCATTTTTAACCGAGATGGGATATGGAGGAGGGTGCCGGGGGAAGAGAGAGAGCAATGGAATTGAAAAGGAAATGGATGGAGGAGGCGCTCTAAAAGGAGCTGAACCTCTTGCGCACGACAGACAGAAGAGGTCTTAATTAAAAAACGGAGAATCGAACCCGAATACACCACTGAACGACACAATAGCGATTTACACCAGCGACATTGCCTCTTTCAGTCTAAAAGCCAGCTTTTTATCTGATATTTAGATCAAAACCGTAGATTAACAAAACCAATGGTCCATATTTGATTTTAGAATGTTTAATGGCTTTTAATCTGAATGTTTAACTCTTTTTATCTGAATTGTTTACACCTTTCGTATGCGTGCATTTATAAGTAGTAGAGATTAACAAGCTCATTTTTTTCGTGCTAAAAATTAATGATCCATTTTAATATTGGAGAGGTAGTGGAATTCGTGCAGCTCACTAAATTCCCCTATGAAACAGGAGAGCAACTCCAAGAATTTATGATTATAGCAAACGAGTTTGACATTACGGAGATGTATATTTTTACTTTGCATGATTTGAATTCCGGGAAAAGAACAACACTTTGTATCAGGTTCCTTATTATAATGCATCAAATTTTTAACAATTTTTAGCCGGAACTGATGAGAAGTTAAATAAAAATTTTGAAACTAATGCTGTCCTCTTATCTTATTAGCCCATAGAAACCTGTTTGACCTGCGCGGGTATACAACTGTAAAGAGCCGTATCACGGAAAGAAAAAAACAGTATTCCTTTAAAACTAGGTCTAAAAATAAGAAATCCTCTAAAAATAGGCCTCTTTCGTAATTCTGGTCAAATCTGCTGAAATCAAGAGTGCCTACAACGGTCAAAGCCATGAAACTCCAATTTCTGCTCTTCCTTTGAAGATCCTCCATTCCCACTCTTGTGGAAATTATCCTGATTATCTTTTTTCAAAATAAGAAGAAAATGGACCAAAAGAAACAAACAAGAGAAATTAAAATTCTTAAACTGAATGATTCCTGGCAATCATCTCTGAAATCAAGCTCCGTGCTTCCTCATAAAACCCCCAATGTGAGAGATCTCTATGACATTGGCAAGAAGCTTGGCCAGGGTCAGTTTGGCACCACATATTTGTGCACTGACAAATCTGACAATGTTCAGTATGCATGCAAGTCAATTCCCAAGAGGAAGCTTATCTGCAGGGAGGATTATGAGGATGTCTGGCGGGAGATTCAGATAATGCACCACCTCTCTGAGCACCCTTATGTCGTCCGCATCAAAGGTCAAACATTGCTCACAACTTTTTATGATTGCAATTTATGATTGTAAAGTGGTTCAGCTATGACTAGAGCCTCATACATGGTTTACCAGATGTCATGATTTGACGTCATACATCCTTGAAAGCTAAAATAATTCACGTTGAAAAACAGAAAAAGTTAGAAAATTAGATTGGTTTGAAAACTAACTACCACATGATTTTTGGGATTAACTGTCTAAGGATAGGCAAGGCAACAGTGGCATTTCTTGCAATAATTAATCATTTCTCTGATATTAAGGGAGCATACAAGGTAATCATACATAATAGGCCTTTTTATTAGCCTACGGGCAGTTTACATTTCAGAAAAATAGGCCTTTTTGTTAGTTCTATCAAGGGAGGCAAAGTCTGATCCACCTGTGACAGCATGTTAGGACAAACAAATCACTCTTGAATGATGCTACCAGACCTGGCATTTGCACTGAACTTATTTTTTCTATGAAATGGTCAAGTCATACATTTCAATAAGTATATTGCTAACATATTTAACTGTTTACCGATCAAACCTCTTGTTCTCATCTGACCAATTGACATCTTTAGAGTTGCATGTAACTAGCGATGCAATTACTTGGTCTGTAGCCAATATGTTTGAGAAAACCAGCAAACAACAGGAACTTAGTCGCACTACAAAATAAGCGGTGCCAGCTGGAATAATGATACCCCTTAATAGCCAAGCATTCCAATAAACCCATACGAAGTTTTAGAATTTTTTTTTTTTTTTTTTTTTTTTTTTTTTTTTTTTTTTTTTTTTTTGTGTGTGTGTGGCCATTACATGCAGGTGCATACGAGGATAATTTGTGTGTACACATAGTGATGGAGCTGTGTTCAGGAGGAGAGCTGTTTGACAGGATAATACAGAAGGGCCACTACAGTGAGAGAGCGGCAGCACAGCTGATAAAGACAATAGTTGGTGTTGTGGCGGCATGCCACTCCCTTGGAGTCATGCACCGGGACCTCAAGCCTGAGAACTTTCTCTTTGCAAGCACTGCTGAGGATGCCCCTCTCAAAGCCACTGACTTTGGCCTTTCCATCTTCTATAAACCTGGAAGCAAGTTTTCTGACCTTGTTGGTAGCCCCTACTATGTTGCCCCTGAAGTGCTCTTGAAGTGCTACGGCCCTGAGTCTGACATTTGGAGTGCTGGAGTTATCCTGTACATCTTACTTTGTGGTGTCCCCCCGTTCTGGGAAGGTATGCTTGTAGTTTTATTTTCTAATAGGCATACTGCACCCACTTTTTAACATTTGCAAAAAACTGTTGTTTAGGTGGATTAGCATAATATAAAACTGTATTCCATATGAATGGACAACTTTGGCACTGGATACAATTGATATTTTCTCGTAAGCTCCAGTTGAACTGTTATCAAGTGAAAAGATTCAAGTAAACTGAAAATTTACAAAAAACTATTTATGGAACCAATCAAAAGAGAATTGTCATGATATTATACTTGTTGGAGAAAAGTTATTCCGCCATGCAACTTTTCTAAACTTGAGATGGAAAATTTCTAGAAACAAGAAATTCTTGGGTTAGGCTCTTTCTGTTCTCTTTATTATTGCTATCATACTATTATTTATTTATTTATTTATTTAGTTATTTTTGTATTTCTGAAATTCAGAAACCGAGGCGGGAATATTCAAGGAAATCCTAAAAGGAAAGTTAGATTTTGAATCTGATCCATGGCCAAAGATCTCCGACAGTGCCAAAGACCTTGTACGTAAAATGCTACGGCGAGACCCGACTTCTCGGTTGAAGGCACATGAGGTCCTTTGTAAGTATCTCAAGTGCCCCTTTATATGGATTAAGGCTATAGTTCAGCAGTATTTCTCCCTTCCAAATCCTTCTACTATTAGAAAATAAGAAGAAAATACAAAGTAAAGGCATGCATAAATCTGACTGACACTATATAAAACTGGACAGCTCATCCGTGGATTAACGATGATAATGTGGCTTCTGATAAGCCCCTCGGGTCAGCTGTTTTGTTACGACTGAAGCAGTTCTCTGCTATGAACAAACTAAAGAAGATGGCTTTGAGGGTAATTATGATTCCATCCTTCTCTTTTTTCTATTTTACGGTTTCCATGCAATTATAGTATATAATTAGAGATAAAGATGGATCTCGATGGGATAGATTTTGGGCAGGTCCTTGTCATTCTAGTACAACTAGTGAAAAAGATGAATTTATTTATAATTTGAACTAGATCTGACCTAATTTATTATTTCTTTTTGTAAATAAAGTAATAAACAAAAAGATGTGTATACAGGTCTTGCTTGGCTTTTAAGCTATTTAATGCCAAAAAAAAAAGAACTCGATCATAAAAAGTATCCTGTTTGACCGGACCAGCCCCCCAACAGGACAAGAAAGAATAACCTGGACCTGGCATTAATCCATCTGTCAATCCTGTATGGATTGGATTATGTCAAGATCACTTTAAAGAATGCAAGTAGTACTTGTCAGTAAATTGCACACACATGAAGCTGCAAAGTTTTTACATTTTGGCTAATCAAGTTTGCAAGTGCCTGTTTAAGTACCCAAGAGAATTGACCATATCATTAGTTAAACACTAATAGACATACAATGCATAATCTTGTACCAAAAGATGATCTATCAAAGTTCATGCAAAGTCATTCAAGGCTCGTATTAATGTTATAATGGAAAGTTGATGCCAGATTCATAATGGACAAAAAGCAACAATATATGGATTAAAATGCAAACTTTTGAAACCAAAAGAGCAAACTGATAATTTGGTTATGCTTATGCCAATTTACTCTGGACTTACCTTGCATTGCAGGATAGTGATTGAACTTTTTTTTAACATAAATTTACCTTTTTACAGGTTATTGCTGAAAGCCTGTCAGAAGAGGAGATTGCTGGTCTAAAGGAGATGTTTAAAATGATCGATACAGACAATAGTGGGACCATTACATTGGATGAGCTTAAGGAAGGTTTAAGACGGGTTGGATCTGAACTAATGGATCATGAAATTGAGGCACTTATGGATGCTGTAAGGATACAAAACCAAATGCATAACTGGCAAAATGAGAATATCACCAAACCCCCTACCATTTTTTTAAAAATACAAATACTCCTTTATGCACCTTCATTACAAGGATAGGAATTAATGCAGTTAGAAGTGGGGGTTTCACGTTCTCTAGGGTTACTAATGGTCTTTTCATGTTTTCTCCAAGTAAAGATGGTATTACTATCTTTATGTTTTTCCTTCAATTTTTTAAGGTTTTCAGGCGAACATGAAACTACCTCTAAAAAAATAGGTCATGGTACTCGACTCACACATTAAGAACCTGACTCACCTTATTGATGGGATGCATTTACAATAATGGTAAAGTAGACAAACTGTTCATGTTAAGAAAAGTTATCTTGCAAGTTCATTTGGTTAGTCCTTGACCTACATCACTAATTTAGACTAATCCAACATAATTCTGGTAAGAGGGTAGGCCTATTGAGTATAATGAGAATTAGCTTTTGTAATGGACCTTCTACAGGCAGACGTAGATAAGAATGGAACCATTGAATATGGCGAATTCTTGGCTGCAACACTGCACATGAATAAGCTGGACAGGGAGGAGAACTTGCTGTCAGCTTTCTCCTTTTTTGACAAGGACGGAAGTGGGTTTATAACTATTGATGAGCTGGCTCAGGCATGCCGTCAATTTGGTCTTGATGATGTCCACCTTGAAGATATGATCAGAGATGTTGATCAAAACAATGTAATGTTATTCTCATTTTTTGTCCATGACTTGAAAGGTAAATGTTTAAGAGTAATAAAAATGGTCAAATCCTACAGAAGTTCTCACTGAAGAGCAATAGCAGTATGTGACCAGAGTCCAACCTCTTAAGTCTTAACCCATGACATAGAACTTAAGCTCATCTTGTCTGGCTAAACTCAGGGTGTGTTTGGATGCATGAGAATAAGGGAATGGATAGGAATAAGCCCTTTATTCCTTATTTCGGTGCCAAACCAAACACCATGGGAATAAGGAATTTGGGCTAATTCCGGGCCTTATTCCTATACCGACAAAACTAAGGAATAAGAATAAGGAATAGGGACAAGCATGAATTCCGAAATTCCTTATTCTTATTCCCTATTCCGGTGGTATCCAAACACACCCTCAATTAATAATTGGCTTACCAATTATAAGCAGACATAAATTTATTTGACTAAAGTGTAATCATCTAATTGCAGGATGGGCAGATAGATTATAGTGAGTTTACAGCTATGATGAGAAAGGGCAATGGTGCTGTAGGAATGAGGACAATGAAAGGGAACTTGAACATTGATCTTGGTGAAGTACTAGTTGCCGGATCACAGTAGATTCTTACATCAGACCCCCTTCCCCTCCCCCACCAACCCCCCACCCATCAAAACTTCCCCAATTGTTACAGTTGTAAGGTTTTGTGGAGATTCATGGTTAGTTGGGACTGTTGGATGATTAAGACATCCAAAACTTTGTCCCTTCCTCTGTTAGTAAAGCTATTGTTCTCGAGTTTTATGACAGATTAGGGTTGAGAAGCTTCTTAAGAGGCTACCTTGTATCCATTTTGTATAGTACATATGACTGTGCTCTGCTACATTATAATTAACAATCAAATGCATAATTGAATAACTATTGTCTGTTTAATATGCCATCCTTTTTTGGTCCTCCTAAGTGCAATTTTATAAAGCCATTAAATATTCAACATTATACTTTTGTAACTGCACTGACTATATTTGTTGACTGATAAGTCAATGACCAATAAACTATTAGTTATCTCAATACAATCATTTTCACCCAATTAAGCCCTCAATTATGCAGCTATAAACTGAAAATTCATTAATAATAGAATGCTAAAAAGTATGAGATCATAATTCAATTAATTTCTCATAAAATAAAATAGTCATGTAATTATCAAATCTATACAAAAAGTAGAAAAAAATAATGCTAACTTTGCTTTTGTATAACCTCCTCTTGTGATACCAATGCTTTGTCAAATAAGAATTTGCTCAGCTTTTCTCTAAGAGATGGTGATAGTTTATCACAGTTCATGAGGACCTCCAATGAATGCACCACACCTCTCTTGACCAAAGCATTAAATGCACCCAAAACCCCCTTAGCAATGACACCCTTCCTTTGCACATCATAGTTATCAACCACCAGGAACAAAAACTCCAACAGACAGTGTGTTATTTCCATGTATTGAGGCACCGAACTCACCATCAAGAGCATAGCTGGTTCAATATCCATTATGCTATCGACTGTATCATTAAAGAACAACCAATCATAGAACAGGGCTAGCTTTGCATTAGCTTCGAAATAGTTTCTCTTACAACTCTTGAGGAGCCATCCAATCACAGCCCATCTTGAGATGATGCCCGATTGGATGATTTCCTTTGAGGGATGGTAGCATTGGCAGATAAACCGAATTACATCGACAATAACTGTCTCAGAACCAGGCAAGCTTAGGTACTTCTTTGCAAACCAAAGCTGGTACCTTTGCTGGTTACCCCATTTCACATGTGTTAGAAGAAATCTTAATTGTGACTCCATTTCTTGGTTAATTCTGAGCACAAAATAATGTCTCGGTGTTTTAATTCTATAAATATCACATAAATCAGAGAAACCCATCACACCAAACTTGCACGGGTCACAGATTAAATCTTTCCATAATTCCTTAAACTCAGGAATGACAAACAAATCTTGTAGAAGTCTAATGAGATCCCTTCCAATCCCCAAGCACAAATGAAAGCAATTTCTCAACACCCTAATGCAAAAACTAATCTCCAATCTCTTCAATTCATCCAACTGGGGCCCACTGACAAGCCTATAGTGATCAGCCAATAACCTGAGAAATACAAACAGCGCACTGGTAAGAACCAAAGGCTCATCCAACAACCAGTCCCAATTGTCAGACAAAATCTTCGCAAGTTCTGCGCAAAGCCAAAGATTAGACTCAGTGAAATCTCCGCCGTTGATTCGCCTCAACAGAGAAATGACCAGAGAATCCACCTTAAAGGCAGCAACTCTGATCAACTGAGAACAGAGAAACAAAAGCTGAGTTCTGGGCACGGGCAGCAACTTCGGGTAGCAGTTGTCAGTGAGGTTAAGAAGGGTCGTGGTGAAGAGATCATAGCCGTCCGCCACGGACGCGTGGAGATGCTTGAGGTGGATCTTGGCGAGATCAGGTTTGGTGAGGAGCGCAAAGGCCAGCGCTTGAGTGAGAAGCGCGTATTCGGATGGAGAAGGAATGGTCAAGGGAAATGGAGGCTTGAGTTGGGAATGGAGAAGGAGGTAGGATTTGGTTAGAGCGAGGTCGAGTTGGTGTTTTGCTTCGTATGGGTTGTAATGGAGGAGTGGGTTTGTGAGAACTGTCATTGCGGAAATGCAACGACTGAGAGGGTTTGAGAAGGGTTTAGATGGAATCAGCTCCTCTGGACGTTTGGTGAACGTCTCGGGATCTGGACCGTCTGATTTAATCTTAACGGCTATAAGGGAGCCCCGTGCATTCCACCACACCCGAAAAAAAATATTGGCCCGAAAAAAATGAACCGTCTGATTTAATCTCAACGGCTCTGATCGAAACGTCCATTGGACGTTTTTAAGAAAACGTCCAGAGGATCCTGGTCCGGGTTTAGATGGCTTTGCTTTGCTCACTCTCGAAATGACCAAAATATCCTAACATTCCTCCACCTTTTCTTCTTCCTGTGTTGAAAAGCTGAAGGTATTTTCGTCATTAGAGGACTGAATCCCAAATTAGTTGTAGACGTACCAATGTACCATTACTAGAATACTAGTTGAGATGAAACCCGAACCACTTGAGACGGATCCGAATTAGGGTACCAGTTCGGTTCGGGTGGATGGTATTTTTGACCCGAATTGATAATGGATCGGGTTTTGGATCTTCATGATGTGATAGTGGACCAGGCTAGGCCTGTTGGAGCAGTTATATTGATTTAAGAATATGGGCTATAAACAGGCCTATATAATATACGGAGAAGGTACAGAAGAGGCCGAAGGAATTTGTGTGATGCACCTTTGCTTTTAAAGGAAAAAAATTGGGAAATTGATTACTGCAATTTTGTCATCCTTTGCCATCGTTTGAACAAAGTGAACACATAAAATAGACAAGATGAACATATAATTAATCAAAGTGAACATTTACAAACAAATGACTATAATAAAAATAAGTTGAACATGCATATAAAAATCTGAACAAGAATGACAAAACTTATTTGTTTGTATATATTCACTTTGATTATCTATATGTTCAGTTTATCTATTCATGTATTCATTTTGTTCAAGCGATGATAAGGATGGCAAAACTGCAGATAACAGTTATCATTCTTGTTTAACAGTTGCTATTGCTGTTAAAGTTTGTGCTTGTGGTTATTTTATCATCAAGTTATTACATATTATACCCCAACCTAACAATTTCTTACTTTTATACGGTCCAAATAAAATTCCAAGGATATTAAGTTTTCTTGCAACTATAGAATAAGTCTCAAAATTCACCAACTATTTTAATTGGTTGGAGACTTGGATTAATATAAATAACTGTCTTTTCTTTCCTTTTGAAAAATAAGAGCCTAGAAAGATCAGAAAGTTCCAATTTTCAAGGTTTAAATGGGCTTTTTGTACATTCAGCCCAATCAAGAGATCAAAATTGAGGTCTACCTAAAAGATAGAGACATGCAATCTTAGTAGCTCACAGTAAAGTTCAAAAGTGAAACTCCTCTACCATAAAAATTAGTCTATTTATCAGCATAAATATGAAAGAGCAAGAAAACCTCAAATATTACGACAGAAAAATATGGAACACGACGCTGTGACACACTAGCCTCTAATTGCCAATTTCGTCTCAGCCAAGACCCAATTTGAGGCAACACATAATTTGACCATTTTTGTGAACCAAAATTTAAAAAAGGGAATAAGAAGGTAAATAAAAAGGGTGCACTAAAATTGCACAGGGAGAAAAAGACAAATGAGAGAGTAGCAAAGAGGATTGAAGTAATCAAGACTTGGAGAAGAAAGCTCAATCTCCACCATTCAAATTTAAAAGTTAACCTACGCCTCACATCTCATATCCCCTCTTTCCCTCACATACAAAAAGCCTAAATATAAACATTTGCACTACAACTAGCATTCATTCTCTGATAGTGAGGAGAGAGACACACATAGAGAAAGAACAGTAGCAATGGCATCTGCCACTCTCCTCAAGTCTTCATTCCTTCCCAAGAAGACCGACTGGTTCGGAGCCCGCCCAACAGCCAACCGACAGGTGACGGTGTCTCTGACTGTGCGTGCAAGCTCCTATGCTGATGAGCTCGTCAAGACCGCTGTAAGTCTATGTATTTTATTCTGTGATTTTAGTATCTGAAGAGAAAATAATTAAACAAAACCATTCTCTTTAATATATACATCACTACAGAGTATAAGATCTCTGTCATACTTATTTTAGTCTGGCAGAGATCAGGGGCTTTCATATACACCAAACTGACACCTACTAAATTAGGCATATAACCAAACTAGAAAACATTCATTAACGGGAGTTCTTTGGCCGTACACTCTGGTAGTTTGATGCCCTATCCTCATTTAAAACACAGAGAAAAAACGGCATTGTATTCCGTCTGATATGGGACGGAATCAATGGATTATTTGCCCTTCAGCATCTGGCATTATCAGAAATGAAGAAAAGAAGGCAAAAAAAAATTTTCTGCATGTTAACTACCCTCTAGGATACCTTTTTTTTTTTTATAAATTCATTCCTTGTAGGTTGCTTATCATAATAAATTTCCTAAAAAAAAATCATATCGTTTCTTTTAACTCAAATTACTGTCCTTTAAAAATCCAAAATAATTTTTTAATGTACATTTGCACACAAAAAATATGGAACTTCCAAAATGCCCCAAATATGTATAAAGTGAAACAAACTAATTATAATCGTTGTAACAATATGTACTTTGTTAAATTCAAATCCTTGTTCAGTGCTTCAAAGTTAAAATTTATTCCTTTCATCAGAAAACAAACAAACTAATTGAAATTGTTGTGGCAATAAATATGTACGTAGTTAAATTCAAATCCTTTGTTCAGTGCCTCAAAGCTAAAAAATTTATTCCTTTCAGAAAACAGTGGCCTCACCGGGAAGAGGTATCCTGGCCATGGACGAGTCGAATGCCACATGTGGCAAGAGGCTTGCCTCAATTGGCCTAGAGAACACTGAGGCCAACCGCCAGGCATACAGAACCCTCCTTGTCACTGCCCCAGGGCTTGGCAATTACGTCTCAGGTGCCATCCTCTTCGAGGAGACCCTCTACCAGTCGACTGTTGATGGAAAGAAGATGGTTGATGTCCTCGTTGAACAAAGCATCGTGCCTGGCATCAAAGTTGACAAGGTATGAAATATTAATTCTCTCTTTTACTGGCAGTCTCGAACTAATTAAAACTCTTGCCTGTGCCAAATGAAATAGTGTGTAGTTTGGAAACAGGGCGTGTTTTGTGCATTTAAGTTGAAAATGAAGAAGACAAAAAAATTAAAAGGAAAAACAATAATGAGTCTAACGTGCGAACAACTTGAAGGCACCCAGAAAAGTATAACCTAAAACTGAACTACCTGGAATATGAGGAGTTGCGGTGGAAATGAGAAGCAAAATTTAATCTTTATAATCCTACTGTTCCATTCTTGCAGGGTCTAGTGCCCCTTGCAGGCTCAAACGACGAGTCATGGTGCCAAGGTTTGGATGGTCTCGCATCACGCTGTGCAGCCTACTACCAACAAGGCGCTCGCTTTGCTAAATGGTGATATTAGTTTTCTTGAAGCCCAAAAAACATAATAACATGTGTTCAACTTGGAAAAGTGACTAAAGAAAGTTTGAATTCATATTCCTTTCTTTCTTTTTTTTTTTTTGACAGGCGCACAGTTGTCAGCATTCCCAATGGCCCCTCTGCCCTGGCCGTGAAGGAGGCTGCTTGGGGTCTTGCTCGTTATGCTGCCATTGCCCAGGTAATATTTATGATATCAATTACTAATTAATTAGCCCTTTATCTCATACCATCACATAATTCTCACATTGACACCATTTTTTGCTTTGAAAAGGACAATGGATTGGTGCCGATTGTTGAGCCAGAGATCCTGCTGGACGGAGAGCATGGCATTGACAGGACATTCGAGGTGGCACAGAAGGTGTGGGCTGAGGTGTTCTTCTACCTGGCAGAGAACAACGTCCTGTTCGAAGGCATCCTGCTGAAACCCAGCATGGTCACCCCCGGTGCCGAGTGCAAGGAGAGAGCCACCCCTGAGCAAGTTGCATCCTACACCCTCAAGCTTCTCCACAGAAGAATCCCCCCTGCCGTTCCCGGCATCATGGTACCATTCTCTTTCTCTCTCTGTTTTTGTATCCGATACCGTCCTGGCATTACGTGTTTGCTTGTGTTTTTGTATGTGAAATGAATTGTACAAAACAATGAGTGGAGTCTTAAATTTGACATCAAAACTCGATTGGGCCTGGTACCAGTCCAAAATTTTCGATGAGTCTGCTTTCGATTTTGTTTTCTGTTTGACACGGTTTTAGTGGCTAAAGACGGCTTTTTGCTCTAAATCATTTTCAGTCAGAATTAGTAATCAATCCATCATAGCCAAATTCCTTGCTATTAGTGTGCTTAAGACTTGTATGATATGAACTAACAAATAGTGTTGAGTCAAAATTATTGTTATATTAGTCCTTATGAAGATCTACATTAACCTTTTTACTTTATTTTGGCATCTCTCTTTGAATATAGTTCCTTTCTGGAGGCCAATCTGAGGTGGAGGCAACCTTGAACCTGAATGCCATGAACCAGGGCCCAAACCCATGGCACGTATCATTCTCCTATGCCAGAGCACTTCAAAACACCTGCTTGAAGACCTGGGGCGGCCGGCCTGAGAATGTGAAGGCAGCCCAAGATGCACTCCTCACCAGAGCCAAGGCCAACTCCCTTGCACAGCTCGGAAAGTACACCGGTGAGGGCGAGTCTGCTGAGGCCAAGGAGGGCATGTATGTTAAGAACTACAGCTACTAAGAAATATGACACTATTTTTATACTAAAGAAACTCTAGAAGCACTTGAAAGTGCTGTTTGCACTATTTAAGAAATCGGTAATGGGTGGTTGGCGTATTGCATAATTAGTAGTTTAGATTTTATGAATGTACTGCTGGTGATCACTTCCCCATTGTTAAGCAGTGTTTTTGTTATTTAAGTATCGTTTATTTCAGGCATAAAAAGAAATATCAGATCTAATCTGGATTTGCTTCCAGCAAAAACTACGAAATAAACATTTTTGCACTAGTTCAATATTAAGTATACTTGAAACAACAAAATTCACCTGAACCAGAAATTTTACAAAACAAGATGCCAGAAAAAGAAAAGGGAAACTAGAATATAACTATTATTCTTCAACACTGCTTATTTCCCTGAAAAAAAAAAATACAAACAATAGCAGCAATTAGCTGAGATGGAATTCGCCACTGGCATGCACTTGTTTAACTGTCTTGTCATACACATCATCCTCATCCTCCTCTCCCTCCACTTCTTCCTCTTCCTCTTTCTTTTGCTCTTTTTTGCCTTCTGATCCTTCTTGGGTATCCCACCCAAAGCCTGCTACTGTGGTTGATGATGGAGGTGGGTGTCGTGCCTCATTCACAATCTGCATTATCTCGTCTTCGGTTTGCAGCGAGTATGTTGGGGCAGTGTTGTCCCTTTTGTAGTACACAGCTTGTGCTGCCTCTGTAAGTTCCCGTGGTAGGTTCTTCAAGAACCATGGGTGGTTTCTTATTTCCCGAATTGTTATTCTCTGGTAGTTAAAAATTTGGACGCATTAGTCTCATATCACAAATAACTTCTGTTAATTACCCTTTGGCGAATATATTTTGACTCAATACAAGTGGACGCAAATGAAGTCCGGGACAATGAACAGTGAGTTCAGGTTTGAAAACGACCAAAATCCCAGCTGTTGCTGAGCTGAGACATCCAGTACCAAACTAAACACACCACTATCTATATGGCAATCCTTGATGCATAGGAGCAGTCAGAATTCCTATAATGTTCCTAAGTATTATATGTGGTGATTCAGGATTTCAGGTCTGGAACAAAAATTGCAAACTTTTGAAACACATTTTGGAAAATTTTCCAATATAACAAGCAATTACCCGGGCTGAATTGGCGACAAATATACGGGCCAAAAGCTGTCGGCAATCTTGTGATATGTGAACATAATCTGGTATCTTGTACTGCACTGACATTATTCTCTGCAAATCAAAACATAAAACTAAGTTAATGAAAATTATTACATGCATTCGATTCAATACTGCATTCAGCTTCTTTCCCACATTTTGTTTGGATTAGAAGGATGAAAGGGTGATTACACTCACTAACTATCTATCACTAGGCTTTCTGTCCTTCTAGTTCTAGGTATACATGGCCAACAGTAGTTTGATCACAATTTGAACTAAAATTTAAAAATGAAAGAACAGAAGAAGTTTGAGGCAAGGGCTTACCCCTATGGTCTTTCTGAAATTTTTGGGATCGTCAGGGTCTTCAAAGGGATAAGCACCGACCAGCATCACATACAGTGTCACACCGCATGACCATACATCAGCCAGCTGCATATTGTTTTCACAGCCATCAATTAGTTATCTCAATAGTAGATAACAGAAGTAATTTTTTACTTAATGCTGTCAATTAGTTATTTGTATAGAAGGTAATAAAAGTAACTTAAGTATTTGTGATAACTTTTTCTGACTGAGAGGTCTGCTTATGCAATTAAATTTTAGAAGCTGCACAGTGGAGGTGATTATATTTTAATCTCAACCTGTAAAAACTCATCATCCAGCATAAAGGAACAGAATACCATACTGGCTTCTTCTTTAAAAAATAAAATTAACTGTACAAAACTATTTTTTCCGAAAGCTTGACAGCAGCTGCCAAGAGATTGTATAAAACTATTGATGGTAGAAGCTGACAAAAATGTACCAATAAAATTGCAAAAGCAGACAAAAGAGTAATTAATAAAGTGCTAAAGAAGACAAAAGAGTACTAATCAGAATGCAAAAGGAGTCAAAAAGATATAACTAATCAATTAAAGATCCTTAAATCCTAGTTCCTTTTATAATGTTTATTCTATCATCATCAAATCACATCTAAAACCCAATACGGATAATAGATGCACATTTTTTTCAAACCACCCATGCACCTCTGGTTAGAAATGGGAATCCTCCCACCAATAAAATTCCAAATTCTTTACAGATGGCCTAGTCATCCTTCCGACAGTTCACTGCATATGGGCCCCACACCCACTTACACCTACTAATTGCACTGAACAGCTCAGCATTATGCAACCAATTGCCACAAATAACCATCCAAGATAAACCCAAAAATGAGTATTAGATGACGTGGGGATTAAGCGCACTAAAACAAGGACCCCACTTCCCAGAAACCAATTAGGTATTCTCCATTCAAAAAGGACCAGAATCAAAACCACACACACATCCAGTTAACAGAAAACTGGAGAATAATCAACACAGTAATACTCACTCTCTAGTCAAATCAGGTCTGTCATAGACTCATAGGCACATAGTCTCAGAGAGAAGCCAATTTATAATGGGACCTACTCCTACATTTGCTCATCGTTCCTCTTCCTTAGACCTGGTTCAGCTAAATCTAGATTTTAGGTGGGCCCGTCCTGTCAGATTTAGTGAGTCTGTAAGTGTAAAAAGAGTAAGGAAATGTACTAAACCTTGCCATCGTATTCACGGCGAGAGAGAACTTCAGGTGCAATGTATGCGGGCGTCCCCACCGTCGATTTCGGCCTCGAGTGGAGAAGCGACGACTGCGATTAATTAAATCGAAAATTTCATTTTAGTCCCTCTGAAAATAACATATTTGGTTAGATCTGTTCAAATTTTATTTTATAGAAATATTGACCTTTGAGTAGCCAAAATCACAGATCTTGAGGCGCGGCGCGGGGCTCCCGTCTAAAAGCGTGTTCTCCAACTTCAAATCTCGGTGGCAAATTTGCTACAAAATCAAATGCTTTCAATTTTCAAAGAAAAAGAAAAGGAAGGAACTGAACAAATTTAGATATTTTCTCGGGGTTTAAGTGTGAAGATTTTTTGTTTGTTAGTACCAGGAAATGGCAATAGCTGACACCACATATCAGTTGCTGGAAGAAGTATCTCGCCTAATTTCCACAAAAAAGAACAAAAAATTAGATAAAAAGAAACTCTCAACGAATATATAATCAATTAAAAAATTTTCAAAATTACCTCGTCTTCACTAAATCGACCAGCGGTACAGATACGATCGAAGAGTTCGCCACCAGCCGCATACTCCATCACAATTGCAAGGTGCGTCGGTGTGAGCACCACCTAAGAATCGAAATCAAAGACGAAAACAAAATCAATTCAATCCAGTAGACATATTCAATCACGAGACACTGACACAAGGTGGAAAAGATTCAAACTTGAGACCTCTTTGAACCGGATTATGTTAGGATGCCTGAGCGACCTGTGATTGATGATCTCCCTGGCCACATTCTCATCGATCTGGATCAAAACAAACAGCAGAGATCAAACACTCGTCGTCGATTTGGGAAACAAAAGGTCGGATTGGAGTCGTAGATCGAGTAGTATAGTACCTTTTGGCCTCGCGGGATGTACTTCATGGCGACCAGCTCTTTCGTCTCTTTGTTCCGCATCAGACGCGCGACTCCGAAGTTCCCGGCGCCTAAGTCCTTTAACAGCTCGTATTTCTCCATGCTTGGGTTGATCGAGAATTGAACGAATTCGAATTTGAAATCGTTTGAGTTGAGAGTTGAGAGAGAGAGAGTAGAGTGGCTCGTTGCTTAAGAGCAAGGTTGTAACGAAGAGGAAGGAAGAAGCGTGCGTATTAAATGAAGAGCAAATGAGCAATATCGGTATTCTATTTATTTATTGTTTATTATTTGTTAGTACATTTTTATTTATGTTCAGTATTCACGCTCTGAGAAATCTCGGAACGGAAGGAGCTTGTTTATGTCAACTAGAAATAGCATTCGTACCCTCCGATGGTTAGAAATATGTGCGAAGCCCTTTATGCTCCACTCTCTATTCTAGACTTGTTAAATTATACCATGGATTTTATTCGGATTTTTTTCCCTAAAGAGCTAAAATTACCTTTACAATTTTGGTTAAACTTGGTTCCTTTTAAAATGTTCTAAAAGATCTAATTTGGAGATCGCAGAGTATTTGTTGTTTTATTATGAATAAATTTTCTAATAATTAAACAAGGATTTTTTACACAAATGATGACTTCAAATAATTTCTGTAAATGTGTACTCCTAATGATAGTATTATAATTTTTCATAAAATTAATCATGTTTTCGGTCTGAAAGTTTAATCTCCTAATAAACGCAAGGTAATTTCGCATGCCTCTAGACTCTAGACTCTTTTGGAAATTTTTTCGAGTGCGCAGTTTTTTGTGATATTTGAGAAAAAAAAAAAAACCTTTAGGGAAAAAACATCCGAGTTCTTGAGTGATATATTAGCAAGTGATTTATTTAATATAATTTAAATATTTGATCGGAATAATTTGCTAAAAGATATTTTAATCAGATTGATAAAGAAGACGAAAAAAATGTTTAAAAAACTTTACCAAAAAGTGTAAATATAATATTTCGAGTTCGAATAGGCATGACTTTTGGTTAAAAATCTGATTTTTTTTTTTTTATATAATGCGATCCTATTCCATAAAGTTTGTTACATTATCTACATTCGTTATCAATAAAAACTGTAAGGACCCTAAACTTTCATCTGAATATATTATTTTGTTTGGAGTGTTTTAATTAATTTTCGCAGTTATTTTCTTTAGTTTGAACTGAGACACAGTTCTTAAAGGATATTTTTTTTTTATATATATATCCTCTTATTATCTTCTGAAATCAACCCTAAATTCTCTTTTGGGAATTTTTTTTACGAAATGAGTCAACATATTCGCTGCGTCAATATCGTATCACGAATGCATTGTTTGAGAAATATTTATCTATTACTAGACATGGCAGTAGCAGTAGCAGCTTCGCTGCGTTATGTGTTTTAAAATGACAAATAATTCAGCATGAACTACCTTAATTTTCAAATATAATTAATTCTTAAATTAAATAAGAATTGGCATGACTATTTTAATATATTTAACCAAAAAAGAAAAAAATACTTTTAATTATAGAAAATACAAAATAAAAAACTATTTTTAACTATAGAAAGCCAAAAAAGTCACGGCTTTAATAAATCTATAATATTATAGATTATAGATTATGGATTTTATGATGATCGGTCAATTTTATATATTTTATATTTATATTTCCAAATCTATTTAGATCAAATATTTTTGTGTCTACCAAAAATAATTTCCTCCTTTGGAAATTGAAAAATAGCGGTCAATTAAAAAAAAGTCACGACTTTTATTTAATAAAAAAACTATTTTTAATTAAGAGTCAATAGCGGCCACGACATTTAATTAATAATATAGATATAGATTAGTCGAACTCTTCGATAAATAGATGTTTTTTTAATTTATTTAATCGTTTTATTTTGTCAAAATGCTAGCGCTAATACATTAGCCCCACTCTTAAGCATTGAATCCAAAATAGAATTATTCAGTAAATTTCAGAAATCTAAAAAAAAAAAAAAAAAAATATGAGAGGGAGGTACATATTATGAAGTACGATTTTACGTTTTACATTATATGTATTTTTTCTAAAAAAAAAAGAGTCGGGTAGAGAATTTTGTAGGATATTTTTTTATTATGAATGTCATAATCATTACTTATCAGCGTTGGTATTGCTTGGAAAACAGACAACAAAGCATCACTTTAAAGTTTAGCTAGGCATGCGAACTTGCAAAGACTTTGAATGTGCTCTAATTATGGTAAAAGCAACCGTTGCTAAGGTGGTCTTTGCAGATATAGGTTAAGGACTTAAGGTACGCAAAATAACTCTTGATTGATTACGGGGAGATATTTGAAGTTGTGTAATCACATTATTTTACCGGTGACGAATTTTGTATAGCCACAATGCCATAGTGCCCTCACCAATTGTATAATAACATGACTTTAAGAACTAAATGAATCAATTTGGCACTCCTTGATATCGTGTCAACGCACGTTCTTCGTTTTGTTATCCGTTTACTATTTATATCTTATCTCGCTCGGTATTCATATACACACATTACATCAGCTCATGTATATACCGTCATAAAAATTATATTCATAGAATTATTATTTTATTAATGTTATTATTGTTGTCATTATTAATTATTGTCAGTACTGTAATAGTTATCATGATTAATAAAATTATGCTACGATACATATATGGTTATTATAAGGAAACTGCTATAGATTACGGACAATTATCTTGATTTATTTTAGGATTTGGAAATTACGCTCTTGCTAACACAACGTTTAATAGAAGTAAAATAAAATTTCATAATAATTTCTCATGTATCGTGCGAGTATTGTGGAAGTTTTGTCCAATATTTAAATTATTTTTATACTTTTAATATTCGATTTGTATTTATATCTTTTTAATATTAAGAAGCATAAATTATAATCTCTACTACTTATAAATGCACCCAGCGAAAGATTTTAAACATTCATATAAAATGAGTTAAACATTCATATAAAAGGTCAGGCTGGGAGATTGTAATTTTTTTTCCTCTACCGTTCGATCGGTTTGATCTGTGGTTGGATGTGAATCGCCAGACGAATAAACACTATGGATTGGCTTCTCATCTAATATAGAAACAAATTGAATAGCACATCTATTTGTAACGCTGATAAATTAAGAAACATATTTTTATTGTCTCACATTATTTTATTTATTTATTTGCCCACATATGAGGGCATCTTATGCTAGTAAACTAAAAAAGAGGTGTAGTCCAGTCAAAATTTTGGAAATTAGTAAAGATATATGCATTAGATTTTTAAGTTATTATATGATAATCGCATTATAAGTTTACTAATTCAATCGTACCATTTTAGTTTATAGTACAAGTTGAGCCTCTCACAGCCCCTCCTTAATCCTGCTTATGCTCCATCAACATTTAATATCCAATTCGCTTTCGATTTAACAATATTTATGTCGGCATGTAAAAATTGTATAGAAATAAAAAAAATAGACATACCGTCGGACCATCACTCAATCCATTTATACCCGTTAGTCCGTTATGGAAGCCTTGGTCTTGCCTCGTTGGTGGAGCCATATATGGCCAAGAAGAGGCTTTGCTATATCCTGATCTAAAAAGTTTTTTTTTAATAAAATATACTTGGTTTATTATGTTTTGGGAGAAAAATATGATATGAATTATTATTAAATTGTCTTTGAAATTTTTGTTCGATCCCGTGCGATATTTCTGCTTCGCATCCCATCACATTTTAGTAAGTTACTGAGGAATAGATAAGAAATAAGGTTTCGTTTGGGATGTATGAGAATTGGCCAATTTCCGGAATTGGCAATTCCATTCTTCAATTTTTCATCCAAACGGTTTTGGAATAGCCAATTCTATTCCTAACACAATTTTCAATAATACTCTTCCCAATAACACTTTTCTCTCTACTTTTCACACTTCCCAACGCTATTCCTAAACTAACCATCCAAACAACATTTCCAATTCCCGGAATAGCCAATTCCCACAATTTCTGTGAATAGTGTTTTTCTTTAAATTTATGCTATTCCTACCATATTCTTAACCCATCCAAATGACACCTTAAATGAATATTTTTCTGATATCTAGTTTGGCAACTCAACAAATGGTAAATAGTATCACTTTTGGAATAATAGGGACATATTAAAAATTTAAAATAGTGTATTGGAAGAATTAATGCGAAGAATAATTATGCTGGCACTATTTGAAAAGCTATTTGAACTCTAATTATTCCATCAAAATAATTAAACACGAATTGAGCTAAAAAGAAGATACCCAAAATGAAAGTTTAAAAACGGGAAGCCACCTAAGGCCTTGCAGCTAAAAAATCACCGGTTTTAACCCGTTTGACACCAAAAAGTTGTCAGTTTATTTATTTTTTTTTAAACAATGATTACGTTACGTTAATAACATGCCTTGGTCAAACTAATTTATCTTCTGACTCCACAATGACTTCAAAGAACAGTTATTTTCTTTACATAAACATTCTTCTAGGCTTCTAGCCTGTTCCTTAACTGTTCTCTCCTAATTTTTCAGCCTGGAGGTATCTTAGAGACAAGCCAAATTCATGATTCTCAAGTTACATGTCATGTGCGCATTAAAGTGCCGCATAAAAGAAAATTTTAAGAAGCTTTGAATTAAGACTATTTTGGAGCCCTTGATGCAAGAATGCAACAAGTACGTTTCCTTATTGGCTTGTTCTGATTCGAAGGAGAAGCACGTGAGAGAGGGATGGAGAAGGTGTGAGGCAGGTCTGGTACCGAGGGTCACATGCCGGCCGACTCGGATGGTGTCACATGCCAACTCGGATTTTCTCCGTGTTGGATCCTGTGTGGCCGTTGAGACTGTTATGTTGTATTGGCGAGTCAGGGTTGCGTAATTTAAATATTTTATTGACGACTAATTTGACAATTTTGGCATAAGAAGCGCAATAAATTATTATCATGATTGAGGGGGGGGGGGGGGGGGGGGGGGGGGGATCCTCACTCAAACATGGGAAAATTTTGAATTTGAAAGAACATCTCCTTAATTAAGTCAGGTTTATTTATTTATTTTTTAAACTTAAAGAACTGCAAGCAGCACCAGGACAGCCCTAATTAAGTATTGTGATGTAGAAACAAACTTAAGTAGGTTAATTTGAGCGGAGAGCAAATCATATCATTTTATTTAGCTTGAGATATGGCAAGAATTAACCCCGGAGGAGTGAAAAATAAATGTCCGTATGTTTTCCTACATTTTGGAAGTGGCAGAAAAGGCTTTCAAATCTGTAGCTTCTTCGTCTAATTACTCTCTTCTCTTGCCATCGTCAACTCAAAATTCTAGAAGTAATTTTTTAAAAAAAAATTAACTTCGTAATTAATACAAAATAAATACTTGAAATTCTACAAAAATACTGGTCTATCTTTCATATGTTTTAGTTGTATTTTTACATAATATGTCATAAAAAAAATTTAAGCATAATATGTGACGTATTGATATAATCTATTTGCTTATCATAACAATTTAATGACATAAAATTTCAAAATTAGAAAGTATATTCAAATATATTTCACATTACTTGAGTTTTTTTGTATATAAGTTTGTATAATTCAAAAATCAGCTGATAACCTATCACGAGATTTGAAAATTATATAACCCAATAGAATCGGTATTTGTGCAGCGAGCAAATAATTTCAATTTGCATTGTCGAAACATGACCCATCTAAATTGAGAAATAATATTTCAAATATTTTAATTTCTGCACTCTATAAATTTGTATGTTTAGTGAGTTAAGTCGTTAATTATAAGTTCCTATTTTCTTGTGTAGTTAATGACCGCTGCAATACAATTTTAAAAAAGAAATGACCGCTGCAATATTATACACAACAATTGCAAGTGTCAGGGATAAATTTGTATAGACTGTGTTGTCATTTTTCTACAGACTCTTAATGCCAGGAGGGAATCTTGTGTAATGGTCCAAAACAAGCTTCCTTTAGATTTGTTTGACTTTAACATTTGTACTAAACATAATTTTCTGAAAAGAAAGGTACTGTACAAAATCTTTCAATGAATATCTCCTGTTTTTATGAGCAAGAAAAGCATCTGGCCAGAAAAGATGCCCTTCCAATGACTATAAAAGGATTTTCCAGTAAATACGGTGGTAACTCCTTGGGATTTCTGTTGCCCATTTGACCTGCGTGTACAATGTATATATTTATTTTGGTCATGGGAACAAGGATAATAACGTTGCAAAAATATATTGTTGATCAGTATTTCGCTGAGAGAACTATAAACATTTATAATACATGACATGACAGTGTGGAATATTGGAATTGATAGGCTCATAACTGCAACGTGCACATTTTAGGTACCTCGGCAAAATTACAAAATTTCTTCAAGAGTGAATTTACTAGATATTACCCGTAATTGGTGTTATTGTTCTATCATTTCTCTCTGTCTTTTTTTTTTCGCATGGTCTAGACAGATTAACAGACTAAGACTCTAGATTCTAGAATTGCGTGGCAAAATTTTACATTTAGTTATACTTGAAAGTTGAAAATGATATAATACAAATACAGACAGCAAGTGGAGGAGTACTATAAAGATTTGACTCGGTACTAAATGAGCAGGAGAATTTTGTTCTAGCAGGAGTACAATGTACAAATGATAAAGCATTGTTAGAAGAAAAGTTTAAAAATGAAATAAAAGGAGTGGACGACTTTAATTTTATGGGGAGGTGTGTTGGACTTTAAAAGAGTCAAAGCCTGTTTTCAGGATATAGTCGGTGCGAAACTTTGTTGAAATGTTGATGACAAATTCTGCTGTTTCGGATCCAAAAATTTAAAAACTGTTTAAATTTTATAAATATATATTATAATATTTGAAATTTGATTTTGTAAAATTATAATATTATCTGAGAATACCTTTTTTTTTTTTGGGCAACTGAAAGCCCGTATAACTGTATAAGCATTATTTAGACTAAAACGAAGTTTCTCAAGACAACTTTTATGGCCTTTATTTGGGGACTCAAAATAAAGTGCAGTGACCATTCTACTTGGGACTCAAAATAATTGTAGAGTATGTGTAATAAGTAAACTCCCCTTTGATTCAAAAGATTCCAAAAAAAAAAAAAAAAAAAAAAAAAATCAATAGGAGCCTACCATTAGGCTCCCAACAACCTCAATACAATTACAACAGAAACATCACTATAGCATCATGGGCCAGCATCACTAGCTGTGGTGACTGAGCAAATACCTTGACCTCTTACCTCTTCATCCAAAGATTCAAAAGAATCAATACCAACAAGCATGTAAACATTCTTGGTGTCAACTATCGAACCAAGTTGAACTACCCATACAGTTGACTACTATTGTCTATTGGCCAATCCCCAAGCAGTCTTCACAAATTCCTCATACATTATCCACTGGAGTAACATCTGTCTTGACAAGCAAGCAGCTTCATGATTGGGAACTGAACTTGTGAAGGATATTACAGCATATATAGGAACAGAGAGCGGCACTTGGTGAAGCTTCTCAATGTCGCTTCTCTCGATGGAAGTGAAGGTGTCATGCCGATAAGTTTTTTGCAAAGCTGACATATCTAATGCTGCAATTGAACAACAATGCATGGGACGGACTCATGTATTCTCAGATAACAAGGTTTTTGTGGTTATCATGGAAAGGCTCTTCACAGTTTTGTCCAGTGGTACGCCAGTACCATCTGGGTCAAACTGATCAGAGACAGTCCCATGATCCCATCTACTATGGAGATGATATCACATCATATACTGGGTGTCTTGTAAAATCAATGGAAGTAACTTGGGTGTGAAAAATAGTGATGGATAGGCGGATCCAATGTAGGACAACCCATGGCAAGTGCCTGGGATAAAATTTTTAAAATTGAGGGCTCGTATATGTAAACTTGGGTTGTGCCCGGGCTAAAAAAAATTAGTGCCTTGGCATTTTGTGAAGATAGAATAATTCTGTGCTTAAGAATTGACATAAGACAAATTTTTTTACTCCCAAACGCTTCATTCTCCACAATTTTGTTAGCTTTGGTTTTTCATTTTGTAGTTGATTCTTTCTCATAACTTTTGTGCCTAGGCTAAAAAAAATTTTTGGATCCGCCCTATAATAATTAATTCCCAAGCGTGGGGCACAGAGGCAAGCTCTAGCATTAGATTTGTGTGACCTTGGTCAGGAAAATCCGAAAAGGGAACAACAATGTCCGGCTGGTCGTTGCCACCCCAAGCCCAAAACTAGAGATCGTTTAATAATTATACCAAATGGGCTTTAATAGCCGTTAAAAATATAGATTTAATATCGAGATCTCAATTATTTAATTGCCTCAATGAAGCCCAACTGGACTTGTACGAGTCTGCTACTAAATGCGAGTTGTACTCCGATTAGTGTTTAGGAAGAAAACAAGTTTAGTTGTTTCCAGTTTTCTAGAATAAAAGAAGGATCACGCTTCTTCTTTTCATCTTCTGTAATTCTGTTTGTGTTTTATTTGGCGATTGGTCTGTCCTGGGATAAAAAAATGACGGTTAGCCACCTTCTTTAACCTATCAAAAAGCACTTAGCACACATAATACACATTACAAAATTATCTAACTTAGCAATGCCTACAAATTCCTAAATGCAGAGGAAGCAATTCCTCGGGTAACAATTCACAACAATGTAGTCACGAACATGAAAGAACAGATATACAACACAGTCAACCAACAGATTTGCCCCAACAACACTAGCTTACAATGGCAATGGCTGATGCATGAATGCACCCATTCTGCTGCTCCTATTGTCAGTATCTAGATATTTCTTGAACCAAAATTTGAAGCGGGTGGACGAATTCCGCCATACGATGAGTAATCCTGTCAGACATTAACATTATATAAGAGTTATAGAACATCATTTGCATGTATTTACATTTTTTTCAAAGTATAAAGAGTGCTCAGTGAGACTAGACAGGGATGGGCCCACTTCCATCTAGCAAGCAACTTCACCTCTAACAAGTAACAACCATTTTCCAATGGCAGAAAAAATATCTCTATGGTATAGAGATCTGTTTTTCTGCCAAGGGGATCAATCCCTTACAACCCGGCCACAAAATTTTTGTGGTTAGGTGCCTTATATATATATTGGACAGACAAATAGTAATACCAAAATTCAGTTAGGCCGTTGCTAGCAAATTCTCAAATCACAAAAATTGGTACCATCCATTTTGATCGTGCATTTTTTTTTTTTGTCAGGGCAATTGCTCGTTCAATGGTACAAATAACTACAATTTCATCGTAGTACCTGGGATGAGCAGTGAGGAATGTTGTTCATACTAGGGTGCATATAAATCTGGCCTGATGACACATCATTAGCAGCATAACCCTGAAAATAGTAAGATCATTGTCCTTAAACAACTGACAACAACGACAAAGCCTTCAGTCCCAAACAAGTTAAGGTAGGCTAGAAATGAAACCCAACAAGATCAAAGTCACCAAAAAAGTAGTAAATAATAATAACAAAAAGCAAGATCATTGTCCTTAAACAACAGACAAAAATTTTAAAAATTAAAATTTCAAAAATTTCAGTTATACCATACCTGAACATACATCGGTCTACTGGCAGCAACAGCCGGCTGGTTCATTCGCGGATCAAGTGCAGAATAAGGCTGGGTATCATTGGAAAGCGCAACATACACCGGGTCCTGAGATGTCGGTATAAGTGTCTTCTTTGCTTTTTCTATATCAAATTTAGCAATATCAGAGAAGCATCAATTATTGATTAAAAGAGTGAACTAAAAGAATATTATAATAACCAACCCTTGACATGCCAACATTGCGGTACTACTATCGATACAATACAGATAAATTAGCATGCTGACAATTTAACTCATTATTCAGCCAAAGTTAGACACATCCTAAAGCATTCTAAACAACTAATAAACCTCAGCTAAACACAAACCAAACCCTAAAGAAATTAATAATATAAAACAAAACTAATTGAAATCAAACAGTAGCAATTGACTCATAAATCTTTCCACCAGGCACAGAAAAAATTCGCATATAACTAAACAGAAAGACTACTTACTTGACTTTTTCTCTTCCTTGAACAGCTTTTTCTTTTTCTTCTCATTCTTCTCAGACTCTTTATTCCTTGTAGAAGCGTAAGGAAGCAAGCCCTTGATCTCAAAAGTAGTCTCGAGGGATTCTTCGCCACCTTCAAGCGCATCCCACAAGATCTTCTTCAGCTCTTCATTGCCAGAGCTCTTCAGCAGAAGGTTGTATACATACTTCATAGCTTGGTTTCTGTATGCCATTTCGGCCATGCTTCCCTCAAGGTGCGACATGCTGTTTCGCTCTCGCCCAATTCCAAACACCCTCCTCCTTGCATCCTTCGTCCACCTATTCAGCATGTACCTGTAATGCATCCAGTCTTAGCATGATACATATATACAAGTAAATTGTACAGGATTATGGTTATGGTAGTAGCTAGTTACAGCATATACAGATCAAGTACAATAATATACTTCAATTTATTCAGAAGTTCTCTAATAATATATGAATCAAGTACAATACATGAAAAGTTGAAAACAAAACAACAAAGAACTCTCCTGAAAGAGTTCGCAAAATTGTCTGGTAAAGAGACGAGTAAAGATACATATTGTGACATATAAAGTACCAGAATAATGCCAAGCACCGGGGACAATTGGCAAACTAACTTTTCTCAGCCTTTGCTAATAGAAAAAAGGTGCATTGTAACAAGTTCATAAAATTCCCTCTGTGCTAATATGAAAAGTTCTTCTGGTATGCTTGTAAATCGCATACTGGTCCTTTGTAAGGGAATAAAGGATATTTTTCACTTAAAGGGTCCTATGTAATGTATAAGGAAGTAGAACGAAACACACGGTACACCAAAGAAAACATACCTGTCAGGTATGCGATCCACACTCTTGAGATTGAGCGCATTTAGTGAATGCGGGCAGAGCAAACCCACAGTCTCGAATTTTTTACAACTACATGTGACTTCCATTGTAGAGGTGTCAAGCAACACTATCCATAATTTTGCTTCCTTCTTTGGAGTTGCTTGAGTCATGAACTGGAACCGGTACAGGTTCCCACCGCACGGGCTCTCCTGATAAGAAGTTGCATTGTTCCCATCAAGAAAATCTGCTTCAAACAGCTTATAGGCCTCGTGTGTATACAATTCGGCTGCCTTGTTCAACAAGCCACTCGTCTTGATGACACGCTGAGGCCCACTTTGGCTACACCGGTAATCCGCTTCTGCCTCACTCTGCCGCCAGTTAGCAACAAGCTTATCTAGCCTGATTAATATATCTAACAGAGAAGTTGATTCATCTGATATGCCATTAAAAAAATTACTCAAACTCTCAGCTTTCTCAATGGAGGTGATTCCCGCATCAAATGCATCCTTGTGTAAAGCACTGGACCATTTGTCACGAATCTTATAGAATTCATCGAGCCACGAATGGTCTTCTACGCTGTACTCGCTAACCAACATTCTCCAAGTTTCGTCAAATTGGGACCCTGATTCGCACTCCCTGAGGCACTTGTTGAAATAATTCTGGAAGGAAGGGCTAATATTTGAGGTTCCTAGATGGCATTCCATATTTTTCTGCACATGCCATTGGCAAAGGCAATGGCGTGTGTCAGGTAAAACATTCTCAATGGCCTTTGCCACTGCGGGGTTTAGGTCAGTGAAGATAGACTTAGGTGCATGGCCACCCATTGATTCGATGAAGGACCTAAAAAGCCACTCATAAGACTCAACTGATTCATCCAGTAAGAATGCACAACCGAACAAGACGTTCTGCCAGTGATGATTGACCCCAACAAAAGGCGCACATATGATGTTGTACTTGTTGATGCGATATGTTGTGTCAAAGACAACCACATCACCAAAACAGTCAAAGTCAATGCGGCTTCTACCATCACGGCAGAATAAGTTGGTCATGCGACCCTCGCTGTCAAGTTGCACATCCCAATAGAACATCCCCTCCACCATAACCCGCTGCTTGAAATAGTTAATAACGCCCTGAGCATCCCCCGCATCAATCATGATCACCTTCTCTTCACTGCTATCTTGTTCCATCAAATCCTGGATTACAACTTCAGTGTCAGACGAGGGACCGACACTAGCACCCACACCAGTTTCTTCATTCACAGAGCGAGGTGGGACTGGCTGGATTGCTGCCACCATTTTCTCCAAAATTGCCGGTTTGGTCATCATAAGTGAACGTGCTGATCGCAACATGTGCCTCTGGCCAGGTCGGACCAGCTCATGGTTATGCTCTTGGACCAAACGAATCACCTTCCACCGGCCTTGGTCATCAACACGGAACCTTATCATTGCTTTGCAGTTGGTCCGGGCATCAGGCCGGCTCGGATCTGCATCCGGGTCTTCATCCCGGCTCCCTTCCTTGGAACAATAATAATCTTTAGTGCGAATATTTTTGGTGCCAGTAAAATAGTACTGCTTTCCCTTCCTAATACTGAAACCCATTCGAAGACCATACTCGCAATACAGCTTGTAAGCTTCCTCCTCACTGTACACAACCTGGCCGAGTAACTCTTCACTTAATTCCTTGCTATTCATAACCACCGCATGTTTGTTTGGGCTCCTCTCAGAATCTTTCACAGAGGAACCTTCCTTTGTTGCAGACTGCAGTTGGGTTACTTCTTCAGTTTGTTCCGGTTCTTCTACAACAGTCTCTCCATCATTGTCGAGGCATATAGCCTCGCCGTCAATTTCAATAGCATAGTTGGTACTTTCCATTACTAAAAAAAAACACAATTGATTTGAGTTAAGAGTAATGACTAACCCGTAAAGCGAAATTCTGGTTAATTCTAAATTCACTACCAACCCAACCTTACTGGTTTATTATTTGTGAAGTACCTTACTAAAAATTCGGACCTTTTTTCTACCCTACAAGACAATACTGTCGTACCGTGGTTTAGGAAAACATATCAGAAACCCACGATCCGATAATTGCGCGATTTTTGCGAGTGGGGAAAGCGGCTTTTAGAGAAGACAAACGCAACGCTTGAATGGAATAGAAAAGAGAGGAGATCTTACTCGTACCAGTAAGCAGTGGCGGGGCAGGGGCTGATTCCTCCGACTCACCGCCCGAATTCGTGTGTGACTGATTGGTTCTTCTATGGATTTGATTTTGCGAGGCTACAGAAGGTGGATTCGATTGATGGTGGAAGAGAGAGATTTGGGGGCAGCGTGACGCCGTCAAATTTTTGTTTCGTTAATTGAAAAGAGGAGATGGGTTTGTCAATTGCGGCCTAGTAGCGGCTCAGCCGAACTATAATTTGTCAGAAATTATATACACCATCCAACAAAAAACCATCCAATACCATCCAACAGGCTTCAACAGGCCAAATTGGGCTTCAGCCATTATTTTTCGCGTGATGACGTCACCAAAACCGCGTGATGACGTCATCAATTTTTTCGGAAAAAAAAAAATTTCGGATTTTTTTTTGCGCTGACGTCATCAAATGGACAGATTTTTTTGTTCAGTTAGATGCATCAAGGGATGAGTTAAAGTTGTTAAGTGTTCAGTTAGATGCATCTTAAAATCAAATTTTCGTATTTTTTGTTCAGTTAAAAACGTTAAGGGATGAACTTAAAGTATCTATGTGTTCAGTTAGTTGCATCTGAAAATTGAATTTTCGCATTTTTGTGTTCAGTTAAACACGTTAAGGGATGAACTTAAAGTATTTATGTGTTCAGTTAGTTACATCTCCAAATTGAAATTTCACATTTTTGTGTTCAGTTAAACACGTTAAGGGATGAATTTAAAGCGTTTATGTGTTCAGTTAGTTGCAACAAAAATTTGATTTCGTGGTTTTTTGTTCAATTAAACTAGTTAAGGGATCAATTAAAACTGTTTATGTGTTCAGTTAGATACATCTATAATTTGAACACTGATAATTTACTAAGAATAATATCTATTATTTCAACAAATTGAACAATTCTATTAATAATGACATCCATTAATAATAACACAAATCCTACACAGTTTTAACCATTACAAGCTAACACAATTCATCAACTCTTCTGATTTCTTTCGCACAACTCTTCTCACTTTGTCATGTGTAATTCCTGCACAAACAAAAAAAATACAATTAACACAATGTAAAAAAAAATATTATTATGTGTGCATCACTGCAACAACCTCAAACATGGAATTATCCAAAAAGCTCTGATAGAAAGAAAATGCGAAATTCTAGGATTATCTTGAGTTTTCTGCAATTCAGTGCCTAAGGATCTTTGACTATTGCAATCAGACAGCTAATAAAGAATTCATCTGGATTTGTGGTGGTAACTAAACACAAAAAAAAAAAAAAAAAAAACTAAACACCAAAATTAAAAGTAGCAGCAATGATAAATTAAGTCAAACCAAAATCTTGCTTCCACCGCCCGACACAAATTTCCAACAAAAAACATTATATGACAAAAGGATTGTAAATACACGACAGGGTAACCAATCTCCAAAAATATTTGCTTTTGCCAAAGAATTAAAAGGAAAACTCAACATAATGCATACCTCGATACTCTGCGCATGCCTCAGTCATGTGGTTTCGGTGCGCACGCAGATCCAGTGAGGGATGGGACGATTCTGCCTCGTCTTTTTCTTGATCCGGAATGCATTGAAGAGAAACAATGCTGAAATCGAGAAAGGGAGACAACGGGAGGTGAGCAGATCGGGGATGATGATGCGAGGCAAGAGGATGATAAGAGAAGCGTGCTGGTGAGATGCAAGGTTGAAGGAGACGGAAAGAGGCGTGTGCGTGTAGAGAGAAGGGACGGCTAGGGTTTGGAGCGCGGCTTGGAGCGATAGAAATAGAGGCTGGGCCAGTCGCGAGCCCATAAAAGCCTGTTGGATGGTGTGGATGGTAATAAGTTGGATGGAGAGTAGTAATTACCATAATTTGTTGGGCCGGATGGTTTTGTGTTTTTTTTGTCGGACCGGCTATTATTTCTTTGTCTTTCATTTTCAATCTCCATAAGTTAATGTAACAGAAAACCAATTTTCAAACTCTAACAATTATATTAATATAAAAAATAACATTTCGAGCTATATATGTAAAGCAGTATCAAATGAACCAAGCAATGAACTGAGAGACTAATCTGAACCCACTTTATTATTATTGGTTTAATTACAGAGCATTAATAAAATTACAAGTCAACTAAGGGGTTGTTGATGGCTGCTTTTTAGGAACTGAAAGACCTTTTTCCCTTAATATGTAAAAGAAAAGGACATAGAAACAACCGTGCCCTGTTCAAATCTAATTGAGAAAACCGATACAAACGCAACCAAATTGGAATAATACAAACTTATATCAAATTACCAACAAATAAACGAAAAAGGAAGTACAAAAGGATCATATCACTATAAAAAGTCTAATATAGATGGTCGGTGACTCCGCCATTAGCCTGTTATTCTAGAGACAACAAGTTCCATTTAGCTCAAACGAGGGATGGACTCTATTTTCACATAGGAATAATGATAATAATTACTACAACAACATCAACAATAATAATGATGATGACGACAATAATTAAGAATTCGCCATCTCCTAATCTCATTGAAATATTCGATTTTGACGAAATTTATATATTATGACTAAAATTCAATACGTTGGTCGTTTACATTTAAGCCCTATACTTAGAATAGCCGCAGAAACAAAAAATTGTAAATAAATATTTCAAGACTACACTGGCACAATCATAAAAATTATGGATGCAGAGAATAATATTCCAACAAATAAAAAAAAGATTTATTTAATCAACTTCAGAATGGAAACTCATATTGCAACTTGCTATGTAGAGAAAGATGAACTTTTGCTGCATTCCAATTATTTTTTGAAAAACAATCTCTTTGATTTGCTGGTTTTTCTTTTGTACTAATTGTAAGTACATCACCAGACCCTCGAAAATCTAGAAAAAAAAAAATAAAAATATGCAAAGTGTCGCAAAAAGGGTACAAAAATCCATTGCATGTGAAGGAAAAAGAAAAAAAATCCATAATAATAACTAACTATGATTCCCGTAAATATTTTATTTATTAATAAATTTTGTCGTGGTGATTGCCACATGACCCTAAAAGAAATAATTAACTATGATACTATGATGCTATAACTAATAACGCATATTAGTACTCTAAATTTATCTCGAAAGTTAGGGAACACCGTCATGAGAAATAAAATGATTTTATTTTCCTTTTGGCTTTGATAGGAACTAGGGTAGTCGAGAGTTTGTATCCTGAGTTGTTCTTTTGACTTTAAGATAATGTTATTACACGATAAAAATGTACAAAATTGTGACATGTAGAAAAGTTACTATCGTAATAAAAGAAATTACCTATCGACTGAATCAGCTTGAAAACAAAATATCTACTGCATACAAACTAAATTAGCTTGCAGGCCGAAGAAACCCATCTTATGATGTTTTCTAATTATTTTGGAAAATTTTCAGTTCAATTTTTCTACTTTTTTTTTAAAAAAAACTTATTACATAAATATTAAACAGATAAGGAGGTAGTATAGTGATCTTGTTCATCTAAAACTCGGGGCCCAGCTCCTCTGTCCCACTAAAAATTCAAAAATTTCAACACTATCGTCTCAGCCCCTAGGTGGGATGAAAAAAGAAGCTTCATACTCGAGGGGCGTATGCCAAATCTATGTCCCGTCTATATTCCTAATATGGGAATGTTTGGAAGTGTGGTGAATAAGAATAGAATAGTTTGTTCAAGAACAAGAGTGGTGAATAAGAAATAATGAAGAAGTGCTTATTCATAAATTAAGAAATGTTGTTTGGATGGTTAGATAAGAATAAGAACAAGGAAAAAATATAAAATAATATTTTGTAGTTAGATGGTTAGCTTGTTCCATCTAGTTCCAACATTTTGTTGGAACAAGAACAAAAGTGCGAATTAGCTATTCGGCTTGTTCTCAAATGTGTTTGGCACCCCTTAATGATAATTGTTTTTGCCCGTCAATGAGTTAAATAAATCATTTTCTCACGAAAATGATGATTGTTACAATTTTATTGTACGAACGTAACAACAATTTGCAAATATATAATCCATGCTTAGAATAATATCATCATAAAATCGATTACATATTTAAAAAAAAAAATCTTAATATTGACTTGAATTTTACAATTTTATACAGATTTCACAGACGATTAATGTTTAACAGTCTAATGGAATGCAGTAAATTAAACTTCGACATTCACGATTGTAATTTGTAAACTACCTAGATCATGTACTATACATAACGGTTGAATTATCTTTCTAATCCATCGGTCTAGTTTGTCTACGTTTCTACAACACTTGTTATAGCAATCTGAGTTATTCTTCCGGACATATAAAGGTTAAATTTTTTTTTTTTTTTTTTTTTTCTTTCGGAAAAACTCGATAGAGGCTATCTAGTGGCATATAAGGTTGAAGTACCTTTCTAATCCGACGGAGAGCTTTTTCTGCAAGGGAAGGAAACGACAGAAATCGTAACAATCCAATTTGGGCTCGTTATCTGACTATATCTTAATTCTTTTTTGAGGGCTGACTATATCTTAATTCAGCCTCTTTTTGATTATCCAAGTGACCAAGCATCGCTAGTTAAATTTGGACCTTCAATTCTGTTATGATTTTTGATCCACAATAATCAATTATTTTCTGAATTGTTTCATTGAAAAATGAATGCATGGGATCAAGTTACTAATTTTATTGAAAAAGAGTTTTTAGATGACACGATCAGATTAGTTTAAATTTTATTGAATGCATGGGATCAATTTACTAATTTTATTGAAAAATAATTTCAGACAAAATGAACAAGCTCCTAAAATCAAGTCCAAAATAACCGTTGGTACGAAGTTGGATGCGTTTCGATTGGTGCGATCGAGGTATCAAACACATATACATGATACATCCGATTAGTTAAAAAATAGAGAGCAATTGCACATTTCCTTTTTTTTTTTTGTTTGCAACTGCAGTTGTACTTTTCAGAACCTCTTAAACCTCCAGGATTTGAATTCGTTTTTCATGAGCAACGTGAGCGATTAATTAATTATCTGTGGTGCATATGAACTTCAATTCTATAATAATATCTTTTAAAATAATTTTGGTGCCTGCCATCTGCGCTTAAATAATCATCTCCAGCTCTTTGCATACTTTTCCATTTCTTCCCGCTTCTTCCCTTCATTTTTTTAATATTGTTTTTTTTTTTTTTGTTTTTAATCAATTCGGCTTATCGCGTTTCTGTTGTCCCAAGATAATGGCAGGATTGCGTGCCTGCAGCCTCAAACTCATTCCTGATTTTCTACGGCCATCACAAAGGCTCTGTTTGTCTCCTTTTTACATCTTTACGCAATAATGCACAGTATGAAAATGGAAAAAAAAAAGATTCCATGGTTGGAAATATGTTGCAGATGGCAGATGCGATACACGATAGACCTTAAGTAGCAAAGTTAGAAAATAAATCTTCGGAAATCATTTAAATCACAAAAGTAAACTACATAAGAAGAAATGTGAGTCATTCAAGCTAAAGTATATCACAATTTTGTCGAGAGTCAATTTTATTTTAATCTGCAATTTTTAACCACGAGCAATTATTATGTCTAAAACAATACAATACTTTTTTTTCAGATAGAAAAATGTGCATAAATTCATTACTCCATAAATCTAAATTATGAATTTTCTCAAAGTAAAATTAAGAAATATTTAAGTAACAATTACTTTTTTTTTTTATTCTCATGCATTAGCTTTCATTCCCCATAATTCTGCAACCAAAGAAAACATATCACATGCTGCATACAAAATCATATGTAGTCACAATTAAAAGTAAATAAATATCATAAACTATTATATAGATACAGGTCAGTGCTTCAGGACATAAAAAAAAAAAACAAAAAAATATTTTTTGCATTCTCAGAATCAATACTTTATCATATCATATATATCATATATCATAGAAAATGTATCGCTCTCAGATACTATTCGTATTTTAAACTTTAGATTTTGTCAAATTATTTCTAATTTTGAATTGATTTATGAGATATAAATCCCGAGGCCAAAGGCCACATAAAATCTCAGTCATAACGACAATATCTGATCTTGTGTTGCTCACGTTTCCCACTTGACCATTCGTGGTCATAATTTCATAATTCAGTTCGTATCGTTTCGTGGCTCCACAAAAAAAGGCTCGGCAGGGATACCATGTGTTTGTCTTAGACAATATATCCAAAAAAAAAACCAAAAAAACCCTCCAAATAGGTAATAATAGTAATTGAGAGGTAAGAAATATACTTAAAGTAATAGTTGAAGAGCTTAAACTACCAACGTCTAATAATCTACTAATTATTTATTATTGTAACTTAAAAGGAATTATGATTTATGACATGTGATGGTGGGCCCCAACGACCCCACATTTACGGACGATTAAGATGCCGCCACATTATGCTCCTTTTTGTGCGCTTCAAAAGTTCTGGAAGGATTATATTACGCTTTTTTTCAATTTTAACCTCCAACGTCCACTTTTTATGTCCACCCCTAATTTTGCAATTTGCACTCTCCGACAAATTTTTTTGGACATACAGGCAACAGCTCTCTTTCTTAATTCAAATCCCCACCTTCAGATTCTCTCCAATTGTACCCTTTCCTCATCCGTCGAGAACAATTGACAACCTTTCGATTCGAAATGGACGGTAGATATTAAGGGAGGACGATCGCAATGTTCTTTTCTAGTGGAGAGGATTCGCCTCCTCGGACTCGTGTGCACATTCGAAAAAAAAACATTTGAAAAAAAAATTACAAAAAAGACAGCGGCGTAGGAGGCCAGAGAGCGACAATTTAATTTGTAGGAGAGCGAAAGAGAGACAAATTGAGAGAGAGAGAGGCCAAAACGAAGGGAGGGGCTAAATTGAAAAAAGCCCTCTCTCCTTCTCCTTCTCTCTGCCTCCTTCAATCTCCTTTCATAACTTCAATTAATTAATCAATTCAAAAATCAAAACCCTTTATACTTGAGTTGTTTGGTTGGTTATCGACTTCCCTGAATAGGCGAGATGAGTTCTCATGGTGGAACCAATTCCAAAAAGACAACGCGCCGCCCTCCCACGGCTTCACGGAGAAGCGACGCCTCCTTAGACGGTGGCGCCGCCACCACCGCTGTCGCCAATGGGAAACCTCCTAAACCGGCTTCCCCGAAGCAAACTCCGTGAGTGGAATTTGTGTTTTTTATTTTGTTGTATTTATTGTTGGTAGGTGTACTGTTGTATTGTTTATTTTATTGTGATCAACTTTGTATTTAGATTTCGAGGTTGCATACGTATAATTACTATATAGCAACTATTGCTACGAGTGACCAATAGATGTTTAAGTTTGATTGAAATATGAGGTTGCACACGTATAATTACTATAAATTCATGACTGAACGTAGCTTTTCTAAATTTGCATACATCATATAAACATAGACTTAGTTCTGGAATGTTTGTTATTAAGTAGAATAATTATGTTTACATACAGGGATAATAGTTTCTTTTGAAACAAAGCTCTTATTACTGATTAATTGATGTAAGTGCTTGCTTATGTATTTATTTACTTATTAATTGATAATACACGAGTGTTGTTTGGAAAACAACAGGCAATTTTAGCTTCTCAATAAATATTATAGTCGAGAGCGTTCTTAATTAATGATTTATTACTGTTCTACTTATTAATGCATGTATTATTAAGTGGGGAGAGAACTGTGAAGAAGCTAAGGTTATCGAAGGCTCTGACAATACCAGAAGGTACCACAGTTTCTGATGCATGCCGCAGAATGGCCACGAGACGGGTCGATTCTGTGCTTCTGACAGATTCAAATGGTCTTCTCTCTGGAATCGTTACTGATAAAGTATACTTTCTCTTGAATTCCTTTTTAGATCAGAGCTTTGTGTAAAATCAATTTGCTTGTTGCAAATTCCACCATAGTACACTGTTTTTATATGCAAAACTATAAATTTCACCTTTGCTAGCAGCATTCAATTGTTAGTGTAGTGTTATGGGAACGAAAGTGGTTCTATAATTGGCATCAACTCTGGCACTCCTCAACTAGCAATCAGTCACAAGGTTTTTTTGAATTTTTGGTATTTGGCTGATCTGGGTGCCCTCTCTCTCGCTTTTTAATGGCATCCATTTTGTTATCTTTGGCAGATGTGGAAGTACTTATTGCATTCAATCATTGAGAATGGCAATTAGTAACTAGCCATAAGAAATTTAGCAGAATTTGGTTTTTGTCCTTTCATTTTTATTTACTTTTTTTTTTTTTAACTATCATTCATCTTCTTTGAAAAGCACGTTTGAAATTATTTACTTTTCAATATGAGAAAGTATCAGATGCTAATTGCAAAAAGTATTTCCTATATGCCTCTCGTTTTTATAGATTTTAAAAAACAAGTGTACTTTTGAGATTTTGAAGAGAACCTTTCCTGCTGTAGGATATTGCGACAAGGGTTGTTGCAGAAGGGCTGAGGCCTGAGCAGACAGCAATTTCAAAAGTAATGACAAGAAACCCGATGTATGTTATGGCGGATACACTAGCAATTGATGCTTTGCAAAAGATGGTAAATGGTATGTACATTTAGCCTTTTGAAGCTGATTTTTGGGCTCAATAATCAAGCTGATGTAAATAAGCAACTAACCCAAAAGAGCAAAGATCAATGGATATATAACATAGAACATTTGAATCAAGAGGTATTGATGGAGACTCAAAAGTCATAGGCCGCCTGGGGCACTGTCATCTGTGGTGGATCCCCATATTTTACCAATGGTTTCTGCTGCTATTGAATGGATTCATGCATGGTGGCGGTCTAATAAATTTTCATGTGACATCTCCAAATTCATAATCATATATGACATCTCCAAGTATTTTATTTAGACAGAGAAATTATGTTAATTTAGAAATTTCCTTCTAATTGGCCTTAAGTTTTCTGTACCTTATTATTATTATTATTATGGTGTCATCGTTTACTTTTGCTGTAGGGAAATTTAGGCATTTGCCGGTAGTGGAGAATGGAGAGGTGATTGCTATGCTGGACATTGCAAAATGCCTCTACGATGCAATTTCAAGATTAGAGAAGGCAGCTGAGCATGGTAGTGCGATTGCTGCTGCTGTTGAAGGGGTTGAGCGGCAGTGGGGAAGTAATTTCACAGGTAAACTCTACTTTATGTTTAACCAATGGCTACCATACCAGTGCATCCAAGGATGGTCATCTAGGAATAGAATATATCATGTTTGGTATATCCAGTACTTATTTTGGTGGCTGAGGTTCCAGCTTGCAATGGACCAATGGTTTACCACGAGTTTTTCATTTTTATTACTCATGATTCATTGATCATGTTTTGGGTGAATTGATGTTAATTACCCCTTAGCTAGCGTGGTAGATTCTCTATTTCTTGTGTAGTCTGAAACTGAGAACAATCATAGCTGATATTTTTCAAATTGAAGTTCAATTGAGGATCTTCAGTCCTAGGTGATAAATTCATGATTGCCGACAAAAGTTTGATAGAGTCAAATTGAGTAATTACATCGTGAGATATTCGGATTGACATGAGGGTCCAACTCCATTGGATTGCCGGAATCCATGTTTTATATTCATCTCTCTGTTATCAGCTGCATCTTTTATTTACTCTGTGCATGAAGAAATTCGGAGTATAGGATTATATGGTGTTTAGTTGAGTCTTATCTGCTTCCATAAAAACCTATAGCATTGAATTGGGGTACTGCTTGTGCGCTGTCGGGTCAAGATCCAATGACGCAGATTATGATGGATCTTTTTTGGGTGCTTTGATCTGGGCTGTTGGATTATGATTGGACAGCCCACAGGAAGTTTTGTAATTTAGGACCACAGTTTTTGTGGCAGAAGATGTGAACTCAGTTTCAATGGACTCCAATTATGTGCCTCTCTGTTACATTTTAAAAAGTATATTAAAACATTGATCCATCTACACCCAAATAACAACACAAAACAATGTAGTGTAAAAGGTGTAGCTGTTTTGCTAGGCATCAAGAGCACAAAATAACATGAACAGACATTGTTCTTATCATGTCAACTTTTAGGAACTTTGTGATGTTCGAGGAACTGAAACTGAAATGGTGAAACCTTTGACATGCACATTTAGAAAATGATATAGATCATCTACAATAGTTTGATTTGTTGCTTGGGTTTGAGAGTTTTCTACTGATCAATTTTTAGAACTTCACTAATGATTTGGTTCTTTTTTCAACTATCTTTTGATGCAGCTCCACAGGCCTTTATCGAGACTCTACGTGAGAAGATGTTCAAGCCATCTTTAAGAACCATTGTAAATGAGGATACAAAGTATACATTTTTTTTCTCTGAATGTATTCTGTATTCTATTTAAACTGTCTTTAATTTGTTTTTTTTTTAATTATGTTTTCTCTTACATTTAGGCTTGCAGTTGTTTCACCTTCAGATCCTGTATCTGTGGCAGCAAAAAGGATGAGGGAGTTTCGTGTCAATTCTGTAGTTGTTGTCACTGGAAACACTCTTCATGGAATTTTCACGTATGTCAAATTGATCAGTCTTATATGACATGACCGGTGAATGGCTTTCTAGTTTTAACTTTATGTTTCCAAAGAAGCACCACAAACCTTTTGGATTAGTTTAGCCAGCTTTCTATACTTCTGTTGTTCTGAGGGTGCTCTCGGTTTGGTACTGCAATTAGCTTGCTATGCATAATACATAGCATTTGTTGATATCTTGTAGGTCTAAAGATTTGCTGATGCGGGTCGTGGCACTGAATTTGTCTCCTGAGCTAACTTTAGTTGACAAGGTAGTCCCCATCTCTCTGTGCATTGGGTGCAGTTCTTATCTGCATAAAAGGTTTTTTAGTTTTAACTTGTTAAATAGAAGAGCATCTTAACTTGCTAAAAGGAAAAGAGTATAGAGATTAGTTCATTACACTTAAGTTGTGTGCATCTGATTTGTTTAGATGATATTTAATTTTCCAATTTTCTTGTTAGGTTATGACGGTGAACCCTGATAGTGCTACCTTGGATACAACAATTCTTGATGCACTTCATATATTGCATGATGGAAAATTCTTGCATATACCTGTGCTGGGTGGAGGTAGAAGAAAAGAAGTTTATGCTGATTTATTAAGCTATTTGTAACAATTTTCTCAATTTCCTGATTGATTATTTTTCATTCATTCAGAGGGGCAAGTTGTTGCTTGCCTGGACGTCCTCCAACTGACCCATGCTTCTATTTCAATGGTAACCGAGAACATTTCTTAAAAGGATTTTTTGGTCAATTATGCTGGATTTACAAATCTTTTCCTCAAAAACACCACCTCATGTCTTTTTAAGCAGTCCATCAGACTTAACACATTTATCATAAGCCGCAGACATGGGATTGTCACGTGCCATGTATCAAGTACAATATTATTCTACTTAACAATTGATCAGGCCTTGTGTTTGTAATTTTTATAAAGGTGGATGGAGGTGCTGATACAGTAAATGATGTTGCAAATACAATCATGCATAAGTTCTGGGACTCAGCTTTTGCTCTTGAGCCTCCTGACGAATATGATACCCATAGGTTATCTCTATTTCTTCTTCTTATTTTGAGTTTATTGTTGGTCTTTTCTTTGCTTGTTCTTTTCAGGAAGATGTTTACCTTTCCATCTATCTTGAGATGAACGTTATAAATGTCAAGCTAACAATTGTATGTGTAAGCAATAGGGTTAGTTTAATGTAAAATGCAAACTTTTTGCATGAAAACTGATGGAGATAGTGATACTTTTGTAAGGATTTCATGATACAGAAAATAAGACCGTTAAAAGAATTTGACTGGCTTCATTATTTTATCATACTATCAAACATTACAATCTAGTGAACTAGGATTACTGGATGGTCATGTTCAACCCAAAATGGAATTGACAGGAAATAATGCAAGTATTAAATAGAGTCAGGTCATGCCCTTTAGGTAATATATGTACAGTTAACTTTGTGAGTTTGGTGCCAGCTCTAACCAAAGAGGAGAGGTCAGTTCTTTTTTGTTATAGACAATGTTGATAAAATCCAGATATTTCTCTGCAGGCTATACTACCTTTTTCTTTTGTACTTTATCCTCCTTTTAAGTGGCCGTATGGTATGAATGGGAGATAATAAAATGATTTCTTCATAACAAAGTGATCTCTTTCCCTTGTACTATTTCATGTAGTGAGTTGTCAGCTTCAATGATGGCATCAGAGAATGCTGATAGCAGGAGCACGTATCCACCACTTTTTGGCAATTCATTCTCCTTCAAACTTGTAGACAAAAAGGGTCGTGTGCACCGCTTCAACTCTGGTATATTGGTATACATACAACAGAAATATTTTTAGTCCGCTGAGCTGGTTTGTCACAAATCAGAAGAACTTTAAGAGCATTGAGAGTAAAAGTCACTGAAATAATTTGAGCAAATCAGAAGAACTTTAAGAAAATATACCTATTGAAACCATGGGGGTGCAATCTGCTACAGACTACAATTTGGCATCCTGCTGGACTGTACTCACAAGCTTCTATTTGTATGGTTTTTGTTTAACCATTGCAGGCTTAGAGAGCTTGGACGAGCTTGTTTCAACTGTTGCAGGTCGAGTGGGGATCAATTCTGATCAAGACAAGATTCAACTTCTGGTAATATCTTCTTCTTTATATTACATGAACATGGAATTTATGCCTATTGGCATGGGAATGAAATCCCCAAACAACTCTGTGATTTGGAACAGTAACAGAAAAAAAGAAAAGCGAACCTGTAGTTGTTAGTGTTACTTTTTCTCTTTCTAAATGATACCCACATTTTGTTTTGTTGGAAAATATGATCCTGTGTTGCAGAACTGGATGGAATAGAGTATATAATGTATAAACAAAGTCAATTTAAGCACATCTCGAAGGAGCTTTCTATTCTTAAGGCAAATTGAGCCAAGCTGTATTATAATTTGAATAACCTAGTTTTGAAGTGGTTTCGACAAGTAAAAATGAAAAATCTATAGGAGATTCTTGTTTAACTTAGCATGCTTATAAACAAATTCTTAAGAATTAAGACCCATATTGGTGTAATTTGCCTAAAGCGTGCTTTTGTTTAGGAAATTCTTGTTTAACTTAGCATGCTTATGAGCATATTCTTAAGATTCTGCGTGTCAGATACAAGATATTGGTGTAATTTGCCTAAAAGGTGCTTTTGTTTAGACAAAGCTTAGCATAGTGTTTAATGGTTTATTTGGTTATGCATTCAGTATGATGATGATGAAGGTGACAGAGTGCTATTGACAACTGATAGTGACCTTTTCAATGCTGTATCAAATGCCAAGTCATCGGGGCAGAAGGTCAACCTTATTTCCATTAATTATATATTTTGTCCTAATAATAATGAAATAAAATAAGATTGTTATAATTGCTAAGAATATTTCAAAGTCATGCCTGATTGCTTTCAAAAATTGTTTATATTTCAAGTTAATGTATTTGGCCAGCTTTTAAATCTTTCGTGGTTCGTTTGGTGTTTTATTCATTTGCCTAAGTGATGTTATGGGCAGACTAGAAGAGCCTACTTAAATTACTTAAGTATACTGTCTTAATTCAACATGTTTGCATTGAATTTGGTTTTAATGGAGGGTTAGATGAAATGCATGCTAGTTTACCATACCAGTTCCATTTTCATTTGTTTATGAATTTAACATTTTAATTTTCATCAATCAGGTTTTGAGACTGCATATTGATAATTCGGATCCCAAAACTAATGTGAAACCTGTATCGAACGACCTTAAGACAGCCAAAAAGGGTTCGACAGCTCTTACAGTGGGCCTAATTGCCGGTGCAGCTGTCGTTACTGGGGTTGCCGTGATGTTTTATCTGAAGCGTACCAACTTGTAACTAAATGTAGAAAGGAAGGTTTCCTTTAGAAAACTAAAAAGAGAAATAGAAAAAGAAAAGAAAAGGAAAGAGAGAATTTAGAAGGGTTTTGATTAGTCTCTGAGTATTTTCAACACATTGACCTTCCTCATGTTGTTTGGAGATTAATTATACGAAATAATCTCCTTGAAAAATTAACTGAAGGGGGAAGTTTTATATTTTACATGTAACTGCAGAGATAAGCATTGGGGCTTAATCAAACGAGTTGGAATGAGAATGAAATTGTAAAAAAAATAGGTTAGCTTTAGTGGGAGACGAACATAGGTTCATTTTTTTCTTCATTTTACATGTTTAGTTATTCTATGCAATTGGACCATAATTACCTGCTATTGTTGTTTGTATCTGATTAACGTTCACAAGGACACCAAAATAGTCGTTTTACAACTGACCGTGGGTTCCACTTTGCCAAACCGAAATTGTTGTTGAAACCAGTATTGCGCATGTCCGACAGTCCGAGTAGTATTGACTGTATTATTGGAAACTAATTTTGAAACCTGTAATTTGTTAAGCTTGTCAAATGGGAGGCGAGTTTTGTGTGCATAATTATTTACAGACTTACAATTCTAATCAGTGGGCTGCGAAAGGATCTGATGCTTTACCAAGCTTGATCTGTACTACTATAGAATGAATGGTTGATATTACAAATTTTTTTTTTTTTGGGTGCATTTGGTTCGTTTATTTTAGATCTAACGGGCCGAATTAAGATTAGGGTTATATTAAGGAGTCAAAAAACACATATGGACCCAGAGAGCCAGACTTTTTTATGAAGGTGCATGTGAGAGAACTTTTTGTCAGTTGAGTGGGTAACAAATCATTGTTGTCTGCCAAGATACAAAGATTTAATCTCGTGGCATTGAGTTTGTTCAGATACAATTACAAACCTACAATTTTGACGGAGGCATACTAGATTATTAGATCTTAAATTGATAGAATATTTGATCGAAAAACTTATTTTTGTTAATTGTTAGCTCAAATATAATCCAACAATCAAACTATAAAGACATCTATTTTGATGAATTTATATTTGTTCAATTTAGTTTCGACTGATTAAGAGATACACTACTTTGCACCGAGCTAATATATTTTTGAGACATGATTGTATTCTTTATCAGACTGAACAACCAGCACTTAATTTAGTAATTATCCAGGAAAATGATGAGTTTGGTAGGATGGAAATGTCATTCATCTCCTTCGAATGATTTGGTGGATCGTCTTATTCTTATCCTTGACGTCAAATGCAAATGCATGTGGATAAGTATAACTAACATCTTTTTTATGGTGTCCCTTCCTCAAAGGGTTCTCCTCAACTCATCGAACTATGATTACAACTTTAATTAAAGGAGGAAGAGTAATTGGTACATTATTTGTTTTTTTTTTATAAAAATTGTCTCATATTTTCAGTATTACATATGCAATTATCCAAGGGTTCTTCAGCTGACTGCAATTATCTGATGCTTTAATTGCTTATCATGTCTAGCTTAAGGTATTATTACTTAATTAGACGTCTTGAGCCATATATTACAGAGATTTTTTTTAATTTTTTTTTAAAATTTTGTATTTTAAAGAGATTATCCCCACTTTTAAATGGAAACGGAGGCTACAGTATCGTTGTACTGGAGATGAACAGGAGATTTCAGATTTGCGAATTACGATGGATGGGATATCTGGGGCTATGGACCAACGACAAAGGAAGGTGCGTTCCTTTTGTGAATTAGAATTTTAGCGGTTGATATTTATGCCTTATATTGTGTTTCATTTAACTGACAATGGGTTCCACTCTTAGCCAACTGACAGCAAAGAGACCCATTCATACTGTAAGTTAAATGCAACACTAGATTGGAAGTTCATATCGACCACAGAAGAACCGTTATTTTTTTTAATTAATGCCTTGACCCAAGTACCAAACCATGGGGATGGAACATGTAACATCAGGCATGATTTTCGTAGGATTAATGAGAGCTAACATGTCGCACCCAATCTGCATCATTAGCTAGCCGGTCGACGTAATTAAATAGATCAATTCAATCGCGACTTCACACTTCACAGATTTTATTTCAAAAGTTCACAGCATAGTGATAGTGGGAAGCTGCAGATAGCTACACTGTCAATGTTTTTACTTTTTCTTTCGACCGTTACACTTCTATAAATAATTTTGTTTCCTTTTGTTAACACAATTAGTAATTATCATGTTATAAATAATGTAGTCTCAATAAAATTATATGGCACAGAATAATAGAAATAATTATCAGAATTACATCAGAAAAACATAAAATAAGCTTATTGATTTTTTTCGCCACCTTAAGGCTATGCTCCAAAAGGAGGTAGCGGAAGTGATGGAATGGAAGGGTAAAGAATATGGCCGGCTCCAGATTTCATTATGGGACGAGACAATGGGAAAGATGATTAAGAAAGTAGGACATCGGGAACCAAATTGTGTCCCCTGATTTTGAGGTTTACATAGTGGAAATGAGGAAACTCATTTTTATTCCAACATTACCCTTGAACTTTCTTTCTATCACATCGGACCCCACTAAAAATTATACTTCGTTCCTGTCCCAAACTAGGATAATATAGTCATTTTGTGTATCAAAATGAGGTGTCAAAAGTTAACACCCATTTCCACTGTTTAAACCCTGGAGCAAGATGAGAACTTTTTTCTACCATCCCTTCAACTTCCATTCTATTCTATTCCCTTCCGCTACCTTCTAGCAAAATTGTGGAGCGAAGCCTAAGTGTTTATAAATCAAATTTTATACAAGAAATTGACAAATCACCAAAAAAAAATTAAATCATTACACATTTTAAATTATTTAAATAAAAATAACCATTTGAAAAATAAACAAAAGTTTTTCGGACTATAACTTGTAATAGATCAGAAAAAAAAATGAGACTACAGTACCTTATATAATATATGATATGATAATTTGAAATGAGATGGCTCTAAGTTTCAATTTATATAACTTGAATGGATAATCGAAGTTGTATAATATGATCTACATATTGAAATATTGAGTAAACAATCCAATATATGTATTTTCTTTTTCAAATTTAAAATTAGTTTCCTAAATAATAACAGTGTAATGTAACACAATCAGTGCCATCAAACATTAATCCATCATGCGAATGCGATATAAAAAACATACTAAAGTAACACTACTAAACTTGAGCGACATTTGGGGTTCATTCTGGGGCTGGGACTCTATCCAGTATACGGAATTAATTCATTTGATGGTCTCAGAATGGCAATTGGATGGTCTCACAATGGCAAAACCATAGTCCCATAAAAATTAATTACATAGACCTATCTGTCTCCAAAATATTAATTGTTGGCCTATCTCTGTTACCTAAACCTACCTTTTTGAATTTGTGGAGCAACAACTGCAGAGAGAGAGAGAACGAAGAGCATGCGAAAGATTCTCTCTTTCTAAGACACAATAAACTACCATTTAAAACCAAGTCCTATAAATAAAATAATAAAATACTGTTAACACACAGTACTGACTGGAGAGAGGAAGGAAGAAAAGAAAAAGAAACACTAAATTCGTGTTTACAAGGCGGGAATTAGGCCGACACAGTTTTGAAAGCAACGGAGCGCTTTCCCCTAAGCACAAACCCACAACCCAAATTTATAAAAAACCAAAATCGAAAATAGAAAGAGAAAAAGAAAGGAAGCGGGAGGAGAGAGAAAGAGAAAGGCTGAAAAGAGGTGGGACATCCAAAGAGCGAACGCTAGTACTGTCACATGCTGTCTCTCTCTACTCTCTCTCTCTAGCAAGTAACAAGAGACGAGAAAGGAGATTAGGGATTGGATTGGATAATAAGCGAGGTTTCTTTGCCTTATCTGTGACTGTGAGTGAGCAGATTAAAGGCGATAGCTTTAAGAGATATTGAACTCGACGCGCCGATCTTTAATTGGTCTGACATTCTTCACGAGTTTTCTTTGTTTTAGGTATTAATGCAGCCTCTTAGGTCGATTTTTTTTTTTTTTGAGTTTGGCGTTTTTTTTTGGGCACTAAATTGGGGCATTTGGTCTTTGGTAGGGTTTATGCCATTTTTTATTTAGTTTTTACTGACACTTGTTGTGAGACTTGCGATTTCGAATTTCCGATTGGTAGGTATCTGTCCTTTTTAGATTGTCAGACTCAGACTTGAAGTTTTGGGAACTTGAAAGTTGGTTATTTGTTGTTCTGGTTTTCCTCAAGTTTCCCTTGAATGTGCTAGAACATGCATGCATCATATTCAGTGATAATGTTTCAAATTACTTCTGGTATTGATATTTTGTAATCATTTTACTTATCTTTTAGAAGGCAAGATATTGAGCTATTTCCTCATTATTTGTTTGTAAATTTACTACAACCAAACTCAACATACTAGAGGACTTTAGGAAAAAAATAAACTTGAAATGCTAGTTAGTACTAGTGCTATTATTATTTTCCTCGTTCTTGGAAAAATTGGTGTTTGGCTACTTCGTGAGTCTTGATCTGAGAAGTAAGGGGGATTTCCTTCATTCTTGGTGCCTCTTTTCCAGGGAATTTGATATCCTAATACTTTTCTTTTTATTTTATTTTTTGGGGTTCAGATATGGTTATACAAATCGCTGGTTTTATTATAACTTTAAATGGGCTTCTCTACTATTCTGTTGTTGTATATTTCACTGATTCCCATCTTAGCTCTCTTATTGATATGCCATACTATTCGTTTCTTAGCAGAAACATGCTGGATTTTGCTAACTGGAAAGGGCACAACTAAGTAATGTTGAAATTAAGTGGTGAAATGAACGGAGAGACTTTGCTTATGGGACCCGCTTCACCAGAAAAGCTCCCTGCCGAGACCATTACCTCTGGATTCATTCCACAGGTTCGTGTTCTTCTGCAGTATGTTAGCATTTGTAGAAATTAGCTTATGTTTTGTTACTAAATCTGATTTGTTCTTGCAATTAGGCCAATAGTTGGCTAGTTTCTCTAAAAAGTTGGCGGTGATTATACATGTAGCTCCCGAACTTCATATAATTATGTCTAAATTGTGGGATATTGTTCTGTACTAGTGTTAATATTTCAATTTTTCTTCAAGACTTCTGGTCTAAATTTGTGCATGCATGATCTCTCACACTTTTAGATTTAAGTGTTTACTTCTGTGTTTGCAAACCAATCTAAACTTTCTGTTTTATACTCCAATACCAATATTTATTAGGAGAAAATATTTTCTGTTGCCCTAAGACATCTGAAATATATCTTGTATTCACCTTCAAATAGAAAATTTTTGATTACTCTGAACATGGGAAACATCGTTCTGGCATTTACCCAGTCATCCTCTCTAGCTTCTTAAAAATGCCCTCCTGTATGCCATGAGGGAAAGATGGTTTGTTTAGACATCTATTGAATGACCCACGTATTGGCTGCCACTCCTGGTTAAATTGGCCCAATTTCTGAAAAGTTTGTTACTCAATTGTCTTCTTTTATATCTGAAAGTTTGGTCGAGTAATTAAGTTCAGAAAACAAAGTTGAGAAAATATGATTTAGGTAATATGATCTCCTTTGTTGGTTGCAATGTAGGTTGTGACAACTACAGACATCACACCTTTAAAGAACACTCAACCAGATGTTACTCCAGTTCCTGAAGAGAAAAAACATACTGAAACACCTAAGAGAGAGAGAGAAAAAGAAGACAATGAAACTGTGACCAGGGAAAAAGAGAAAGAAGTGAATGAAACAGTGAAGAGCTTGACAGAGAGGCTTTCTGCTGCCCTTTCTACCATCACTGCCAAAGAGGAGCTGGTTAAGCAACATGCCAAAGTTGCTGAGGAAGCAGTTGCTGGTAAGTCTACTTCCCACTCACAAGCTTGCGGTTTTCATTGTTCTTAATTCACTCTCCTCAAAATTTTTGTTGTACCAAATGACTATTAGTATGAAGCATGCAAATGGTTCTGCCCTAGGCAAATTGAGGCATGTTTGCAGTGTGCTAACCAGCAGGGTGTTAAGTCTGTCTTCTACTAGTATGAAACAAACTCTATATTTAAGTGCTGGTCTGGCATGTGCAGCCAGTAGCAAATGCTTTGGCTGGTGGCTAATAATCATGGCACACCCTTTCATGAATTAACAAGTTTTTTCTAAAATTTCCTCATTAGGTTGGGAACAAGCCGAGAGAGAGGTCATAAACTTAAAACAGCAACTGGAGGCCACTTCTCATAAAAACATTTCCCTGGAGGAGCAGATAAACCACCTTGATACTGCCCTTAAGGAATGTGTCAGACAACTCCGTCAATCACGCGATGAGCAACCTCAGAAGATCTTGGAAGCCATCTCTGCTAAATCACAAGAGTGGGAATCCCGCAACTTGGACCTTGAAACCCAACTCAACCAAATTAAGTCGCATGAGAATGAGTTGCATGAAAAACTGATGGCCTTGGAAAAAGAGAATAGAGATCTCAAGGCTAATCTCATTGTAAGATATCGTGAAGTGGAGTTACTGCAAGTGGAAAGGGACTTGAGCAACCAAGCAGCTGAGACCGCAAGCAAACAGCACTTAGAAAGTGTGAAAAAGATTGTAAAAGTTGAGGCAGAATGCCGAAGGCTTCGTGTTCTAAATGCAAGAACTAGACCTCCTGGTAACTCTACCTACGTAGAGTCAGTAACTGACAGCCAGTCTGATAGTGGGGACCGAGCTCTTTGTACGACTGATAGTGAAACTGGCGGGCCTGAAACTTGGGCTTCTGCCCTGATAGCCGAACTTGATCAGTTCAAAAATGGTTCAGCTTGTACAAGGAATATTACCAACTCTTCCTCTGTGGAGATTGATTTGATGGATGATTTTCTGGAGATGGAGAGGCTTGCTGCTGCACCAATTGAATCAGATACTGGTGAAGTTGTTCAAACAAGATCGGATCAAACTGTTGTCAGAGATGGTTCCGAAATCAGATCCATTAAGGATGAAATGGAGGGGCTGCATGCAAAATTAGAGATTGTTGAGAGAGAGAAGGTTGAATTGGCAATGGCTTTGGAAGCTTCTAGAAACCAGCTTGAGCTATCAGAGGCAAAGTTGCTGGAAATTGAGTTACAGCTGGATCTTGCAAATGAGACACAACGCGTATATGTGAAAGAAATAGATGATTTGGAAGAGAGGAGACATGAGGTGGAGTTGCAGTTGGAATCAGCTTTGCTTCATGTCAGAGAGCTACAACTGAATGTTTCTTTGTTGGAGGAGAAGATCGAGGCTGAAAGGCTTTTGTGTACTGAATATAAAAAAAAATTTGAGGCAACTGATGCTGATAAAGAGGCACTAGAGGACCAAATTGAGCTGCTGGAGAAATCTCAATCAGAAAACCTGGGTTTGTTGGAGAAAATGTTGAATGAAGAGAGGATAAAATCAGAGGAAGCCAAAGTGAAATTAGAGGCTGAGATTAAGTCACAGGAGAAATCATATTTGGAGAATGTGAGATTGTTAGAGGAAATGATGAAGGAAGAGAGGGTAAAATCTGAAGGAATAAAGGTTAAATTAGAGGCCCAAATTGAGTCCTTAGAGAAATCCCATCTAGAGACAGTTAGATCATTAGAAGACGTGAAAGATGAAAAGATAAATTTGGAAGAACTTAGGGTTAGATCAGAGGTTGCTGAGTCAGAAAAGGAAGAACTAAATGCTCGCCTTGAAATAGTGATGTCTGAGGTTTCAAATTTGCGTAGGAAATTGGGATTATTGGAGGGCCAAATTGAAAAGGAGAGGTTATTGTCAGAAGGATTTGAGGCTAAGTGTAGAAAATTGGAGGCCCAACTGGAGAGGCAGCGGCTCTCGCTTTCAAATGGAGAGCTAAAGACTAAACAGGTATCTCTCACAGTTTCACTACTTTTGAAATGTATAACAGATCATTCTTCTTTCTTAAAATTGTTGGTTAATTATGCATATTTTGAAAAGCTAAGGACTGCATGCTCTAAAATCAATGTTTAGCATCTATTTCATACTGGATTTAAGTAACTTTCCGTACCGGCAGTACCAGTTGATTAGCATGTTAGTTAAGATTTTTTTTTAGTGAGGCTTAAAAATAATGAGGGTTGTTCCTAATCTTGATTTCTTTCCTTCTGAAAGGAGAAAGAGCTTGCCATGGCAGCTGGTAAATTAGCGGAGTGTCAGAAAACAATAGCATCTCTTGGCCAGCAATTGAAATCCTTAACCAATCTCGAGCAAGAAATTGTACTAGAACCAACAGAGGGACTGGTATCCACCAAAGACTCACTCGACAACTCAAGTTATACTAGCAATGAGGAATTTGGCTTACGCGCTCCTGACGATTTTGCACATGACTTGATCCGTTTCACTCGTGTGAATGGCAATGGGCAGCTCCAATATCCTCCTAGATTATCTCCATTTTCTGGATTTTCAGGCTTTTCATCTCTGACCAAAGAGTAGAAAATCTGTCTCTTCTAATATAACCATTGTTTTTACTAACCTTTCTGAAGGCTCAATATTAGGCCGTGAAATGTACATTTACTGAAAGTGATTTAGGAAGGACATTTGGCGGATTGGATATTTGGTGTTGTTTTTTGTTGGTTGTCTTATGTTGTGTGCTGCTCTTTGTTCCCTCTGTGTGTGTGCCTGTGGTTGGGTGATGTTTGCGTTGGCGATGATGGTGGTTCGAGCAAGTGTTTGGATGTTGTCGAGCTTGAATTTAAAATGGATCATCAAAATCTAGCTTTCTGCTCATGTTTTTCTTTTTTCAGGGTGATCAGAAGAAAAAATATTAATTTTAATGCTGATTGGGCAAATCTTCTATTTTAGTGGAGTTGTGGAGTAAGCTATTGTAAGAATTCTTTTCTGATACTAGCTGATTAGGAACATTACTAAATCTTTACTACATGAAATAATCATTGTATCGATTTAGTGCTGTGGGTTTTTGTGCTGTTCTTCTTGCATTGGATAGCATGGCTTCTCTCGATAAAGAGATGCACAGAGTATTGATTTCAAGTCGATTGCCATTGATCGTGTCAATAATTGAACATCCATTACCGCGAGATAATAATTTTTTTTTGGGCCAAGCTTATTGGATAAAGGTATATATAGGATTGTAAAGTAACAATTTGCATAAGCCGGTCGAGTAAAGGTCGCAGAAATAATATGTTATGCCCATTAACACGCGAGATAAATTTAGCCCTTTCTTGTACTATTTACCGTCAGCACAAAATGGGCCTAGCTCTGAGACAAATTGTTTACCACCATTCAACACACCAGATGCACAAGTAGTTGAATCTGAATTTATAACCTGACTGCTGCTTCTTTTTCTCTGCTAAGAGTGGGACATACGATGTCATGTACGAATTAGACCTTAAATTGAACAAAGTCAAAATTGATGCAAGTCGTTCATGAATTATGATAGAACTCCTAAGCTAGATTTTGTAAGAAAGTAGAGAAACGCTAGAAACATTGGAGCTTATCAATGAGGGTTAAAGTAGGAGGTTTCTATCCAATACTACCTACCGTTTGCTGATGTGGCTTAATAATATAGACAAAATATTTGCCAAATTGGGAATGATTTTACTTTAACAATCACAAACTGCAATTTAAATCCTTGATTATACTCGTGCAAGCTGATATATAATCCTCTTTCAGCTACTCGTACAAGCTGATATATAATTCTCTTTCAGCTACTCGTATACTCGTACCCGGCTCTGTTTCTCACCTCTGTAATGAGTTGACTTCTTTTGGTACAATCTATAATTCAGCAATCAGCATCAACAAAAACTACACAAGGAAATCGATAGCTTGCTACTTTTGTTGAAATTTTCCTTTTATGAAAAACAATTAAAAACAAGAGTTGTATCAGCCAGCTGGAATGCACGAGTATAATCAAGGATTTAAATTGCAGATAAAGGATTCATAGCGGATATTTGTCATATCAGATAGTGGCAGACATTTTGCAGCCGGAAATATAAATATTATCAACAAGGAATATGCTTATATCTTTTAATTTTTTTACTTTATTTTAACAATATAATCAGATCAATTAAAAAAAATCTTAGTGCAAAAGTTATTGAAATAACAAATTTCCTATTATTTCAATAATAAAGTTCCTTATAAAAAAGTACATAAAGCTTGTCTAAACTTTTAATAAAATACATTTCTGTATGCGGCCTATTTGTCCATTGAATCATTTTAATTTGGAAAAACTCATAATACAAAAATTGTAAATAAGACTCCATCAAATTCATTTTCTAGCTTTGCTTAAATATAGTCCGCGTAGAACCAAAATCTATATAGCACGTACAAGTTTATGAAGAACTTAATTAGGCCAGTAAGAACAAAGCATATTTAATTGAGGTTCATTCAGGAGGTCTCGCCATCAAGAAAAGATAATAAAAAAATTCTTTATAGATTGCAGAATTTGTGCAATAACAAGAACTAGTTCCATTGACACTATTCTGCTAATAACCTATTACTCTGTAATGAGAGTGTGACTGAAAATCACTATTTTTTTCACACTTAAGCGTGAAGTTTGTCCTCCTGAAATACAAAATAGAGCTTTTTATCAAAATAATTTCGAATAGAGAGCAAAATCAAATCCATCATTTATAGATGCAAAATTAGAAAGAATTAAACTGAAATTTGGAGATATCTGCTACTACTGTTATGTTTAAATCTTCCAAAGTCATCAATAATGTTCTAAAATATCCATCATAGTTCAAGACTTCTAGTTAAACAACTACAGAAAGAAAGCAGATGTCACCTCAGCAAATGACATGGCAGGAAACATAGTACAGACGAGTCGAGACACTCGCATGCATGAAAGCCATTCGATAATTGTGCGACCGAGTGCTACTGCTATCTCGTTAACAATAAAGGACATTTGAGATTTCTCATCTATTAAATTAATAAGGAATATCTTGGGAGGAGTTAGATCTAATGGTCAAATTAAGACAAGGGAAAAGGTATGATTTCTCGTGAAATGCAAATAATAAAAGCAAGAAACAGTGGCGGCACGCTGATCTTCAGTGAACTAAGTGTTACTTAAGATCAGCTAAGTTGAACATGTGCTCATCATATGATATCTCAGGCATCAGCTATTTAACGTCTGATCACGATCTAACATCTAGAACTGATTAGCAACACCTTGTTGTTAATCCACAGAGCATAAACAATAGTGAACGCACGCGTTACTTTTTCTCAATGTCCCCCACATGCGCGGCTGCGCTCCCTATGCATTGATTCTTCAAAGTTCAAAAGTGTACATTATTTTATCTAACAACTTGACCTCGTTGCCTGAATATGTTGAGACTCTTTTGCATTTGTACATCTACAAATCACAACACTCGACTATTTTGCTGCAAGCATTCATTGTCCCCTTTCTCAACTCAATCATACCACTCCCTCTTACTCTAGATTCCTAAAGTTCTTTTGCCCCTGCTCTCAAGTTCTCATTCCTTAGTAAGTTAACAGCTATCTTCATTTGCTTTTCAGTTCACCTCAATTAGTAGGCTTACTCTAGGATTCCAGCCCACACATAAAAAAAAAGTTCCCAAAATGAAAATGAACTAAAGCACCTCTCTCGATCATTTTCTTTTCATTACCGCTCTTTTCTTTCTCTACTATCTAAACACTATTTCCTTTGAGTCTGCTTGCAAGCCGTTACCTTTTACCCGATTTGTTTAAACCTAATTCCTCTTCAACTTGATGGAGTTCCTAACCTCGGCTGTCTCAGCTGTTGTACCTTTGGTCGTCAATACGATATGTCAGCACATGGTGTATCCCTTCACTGCTGGCGGCAACATAAGGGCCCTAAAGTCAGCCACTACTGACCTACAGGCCCTGAAAGAGGATGTGAATACTGAGATCACAAATGCTGAGCGGGTGAATGATGGTCCAACAAACCAAGCAAAAGAATGGCTACACCAGGTAGAGGCCATTGAGAAGGAAGCAGAGGAGATCCAACAAAGATACCAGCAACTGTGCCGGTGTGTATGTAACATTGCACCGAATTTTTGTGCAATTTACGAGGTTAGCCGAAGTGCAGCAGAGAAACATGTTGAGGTGAAGAGTTTGAGCGACAAGAAAGCAACCCTTGAGGTGACTGTTCGCATGCCGCCACCACTAGCCCAAGAGATGCCGGCATCCTCTTCAAAATCATCCAATCTCGAATCAGCACTTCATTATATAAAAAATGATGTGGGCAATAATATCATTGGCATCTGGGGCATGGGTGGTGTTGGTAAGACACATCTCTTGGAGCAAATCAACAATGAGCTTTCTGGAGATCCTTCTTTCAAAGTTGTTATTTTTGTTACATGTTCCAATGAGTGCTCTGAAGAAAAGGTTCAAGACAAAATAATTGATAAACTTGGCCTGAGTAAACGGGACACCATGGTACAGAAACAAAGTACCATATACAACTTCTTGAGAGAAAAGAGCTTTGTGCTTCTTTTAGACGACCTCTGGAACCGTGTTGATCTCAAAACGGTAGGGATCCCTGACCCAATGAAAGAAGTTGGTGTGTGCAAACGAAGTGTTGTTCTGACTACAAGATCAACAGAGGTTTGTGGACAAATGGAGGTGAAGAGAAATATAAGAGTAAATGTTCTAAACTCGGATGATGCTTGGTGTCTTTTTAAGCAGAAAGTGACCGAGGAAATTATCGATTCAAACCCATTAATAAAAAAGTATGCAATGGATGTTGTGAAGGAACTCAGTGGGTTACCATTGGCTCTTATTACTATTGGTAGGGCCATGCATGATAAGAAACATCCTTCGGAATGGGAGCGAGCTGTTAAATTGCTTAAGCAAGCACACCTCAATGATCTTGAATTCTCAGGTTCGGATCCATCAATATTCCACACATTGAAATTCAGTTATGATAATTTGAAAGAAGATAAGCTCAAAGAGTGCTTTCTACATTGCTCATTATTTCCTGAGGATTACCAATTCCGTAAAGATAACCTTGTTGAGATTTGGATGGGGTTAGGCTTGATTGATGAGTCAAACATACAAGACGCTTATGATGTTGGATACTGGTACATAGGGAGATTGCAAGCTGTTTGTCTTTTGGAAATTGGTGATAATTATACCGGTACTATTAAAATGCATGATGTGATCCGTGATATGGCACTTTGGATTGCAAATAACCATGGAAAAGATGGTAACAAATGGATTGTTAAGAGATGTGAAGAGAAAGAGATAGAAATAGAAGTGTTTGGTGACACTGAAAAACTATCCATGATGAACAATTACGCAAAAAAGGTATCCATCTTTATCACATGTTCATCTGCTAAACTCTCCACTCTATTGCTTAGGCAGAATTCCATTGAGGATCCAAAAACCCTTCGACTTGAATTCTTTTCTAAACTAACCTTCTTAGATTTGTCAAACTCTTTAAGAGCCTTTCCAGTTGAGATTTGTAAATTAGTGCATCTCCAATATCTTGACTTATCATGGAACGGATCTCTCGAGATTCCGGAAGAATTAGGGGCCCTTATTAATTTGAAATATCTGTTTTTAAGGCATACAAGTAGTAGTTTTGCGAATAAGGTCTTCTCCAGACTAAAATCTTTGAAGGTATTAGATGTATGCGGTTCTCTCTCACCTCCAGAAAGCCTTAATTTTTTAGTGCTACAGGAAGACCTACAATGCCTTCCTGACTTCAAAGCACTAGCATTTTCCATTCCTCATTTCAGTACGCTTGATTTTAACGAGTTCTCTCGAAAAGTGAGCGTGCCCATAAGATGTTTAGAAGTTTCCGAATGTACTGGAAGCTGCTTATCCTTTTCAAGTTGCTTGATGAACTCCCATTTGCAAAACAACTTAATTTCCATCAGTTTACACATGCATAATGTAAAGTGTGTACAATTTGAGAGCACAAGTGAAAATAGATATAAATGTCACCTTGGGAGACTAGAGACTCTGAACTTTTATATGCCGAAGATGAGAGAAGTTGTATGGAAGAACCTGAACCCAAAAGATGTTTTTCCCAGACTCCAGTCTGTCTTGTTTTCGAACTGCCCTAAGTTGACAAGCATTTCATGGATTGTTAATCTTCCATGCATTGGAAAACTCGTAGTACATGATTGCCGGGAGATAAAGCAATTGATCCGAATTGATGAGCTGGAAAGTAGTGGAATCGAAGTGAGTCAGCATTCCTTTCCATGCCTAAAGATAATGGTCTTAAAAGAAAATTATGATTTGGAAAGAATTTCCGATCCTATGATTACTTTTCCAGTCTTGGAATTTTTGGGAGTGTCTCAATGTTACAAATTAAAGGAAGTACCTATTAGACCCGACAAACTCCCGATAAGACCAAACATCGAAGAGGAAGAGGAAGAGGAAGAATAATATTGAAATGGACGATGGTGATAGTATATCTTCATTTTAACCCTTTTTTAAGAAGCAATGAGTAATTTTGTATGGTTGTATTTCAATCATGATTAATACTGGTGTCTTATGTAGGAACGAATGATTTGTTACTGTTTTAAGCTTACATTCTCAGTAGTTGTTTAATTGACTCGTTACCATTTTCTTAAGCTTAGGTTCCCAGACGTTCTTCTGCTGTGTGTGTGTGTGTGTGTGTTTTTTTTTTTTTTTTGTAGTTTAGGCTTTCTGTACTTCGCGAATTTTTTTTTTTTTTAGTAAAAATATCGGTGTGTGGCTCATCCAATTTACATCCATCTATTTTGAATATTTTTACGGACTCGATGAGACAAAAGGGTATTAATAACAGTAAAATGCACAGACTCTGTCATTCCTTATTTGTATTCAATATTATAATCTATTTCAGACGTATAATCCAGTTTTCTTTCTCAAAAGAGAGTAAAAGAATCCATATATCCTTCTCTTTAAGCAATATTAAGAGAATGTACCCGGTACCTTAACTTGTTGTACACTATTGTAATTTTTTTTTCATTTGGTTAAGCCCGAGTTTACAACTACCCAATTTAACAAAACAACATAAAAGGAAGAAACGACCAACAAAGAAGAAACAGGGGAAAACAGAGTAACAATATTTTTGGATGGTACAGTTCAATAAAGTGAAGCGAATTATGCCAATTGCTTATCTTTTTAGTACATTTGAAGTGACAAATTTCTGTTAATTGCATATGAAGTTCAATAATGGATCATTTTAACTTTTGTGAATTGCCTAATGATATATGAAAGTTACATTTTATATTAAATGAAGAAAAGCCAAAAAAAGAAAATGAAGGAAAAGCAAGTAATTTGAAACTTTGGTGAATAAATAAGAAATTTTGAAAATTTTGACAGGTTTGACATATTTTAAACCGTTGGTTTAAGCCATTTTACCATACGGTATTATTTTAAGAAAAGAAAAAGTGTAGAAAACCTAATGGTGTAGTCATTTTCAAAAGAAAAGCAGTGCTAAATTGTTATACCAGAAGGTGTACAAGAAAAGCTATGGATTATGATATTTTAAAAGCCACCGGTGTATTGTAACTTTCAATTTGACTTTCTGCTTGTCCTTTGACATTAAACAAATTTCTGAAATAACTGGAGGCATTCCCAGATTTAATTATGAATTGCATAAATCATAACCCACTACCATTGATTGCCGCCGCTCTGCCATCATAGTTTAAATTATCCCGATCCGTCCTAGTTAACTTGAATTCTTTGTTTTTTAGACATTTTTCTTTCCAACATCCTTTTCATGCTGTTGCGTTTGCCACTTTTTTTTTTTTAAGGTAACAGACACACGAGCGCGCGCACACACACGTTAAACAAATGTACATAAGTAATGCAGCTATTTGGAGTGGCATTGAAATAGGTCACGTACTGTGGTTTTGCTCCGCGAGGACCTGCCTTCATTCTTCAATATATCACTTATGGACTTGTTTGATTAGGGAAAATTTAAGAAATAAAATTATCACCACATCGTGGGATAATTTATTTCTGACTTTTTCTATCCAAACATTACTTATATCTAACTAAACTGTGAATTCTTTTTGTTTTCAAATATAAAGAGAAATTACTGGGAAATAAAACCAATAAGGTTACAAGATTTTTCTACAATCAGACGTTTGATTTTGCTCACGGTATCATTTAGGAATTCAAGAGAGAGGAAGGGATCATTAAAAAGAAAGAGTAAATCACTTAAGTAAGAAATTATTTTGACAATTTCAATAATTTCTAAAAAATAAAATAAAATTAATTGTAAATGATAGTATTTGGTGCGTTAACAATCTTTGTGTAGCATTAAATGACAGTCAGATTGTATAAAGTTAAATTGATATAAGCTATCTGTTTGTAGTAGGAGGGGGATTGATATAAGTTGGTTCTCTTTTTACTTTGTTTTTTTTTTTTCCTTTTTTTCTTTTAATTTTGTTAGTTTTCTGACTATCATTCACCTCTGGTGATCAACTGTTTGTAAAATACTTTGCATCAGTGAGTATGCTGGCTACGCCTTTTATGGGTAGTTTTTTTTCAAAAAAAAAAGAAAAAAGATATAAGCTCTCTGTACGTCCTAATACGTACCTCTAAATTTTATTTTAGATAATTGATTTTAAAATACGATAAAAAAAATTTCAGGATATGAGTTAATTATCGAGTGATTTCTCCTCGAATAAATGTTTTAAAAGATCCATTGTTGTAGATCCATGACTTTAGATCCAAAACACGAAATCTGTTTTAAGCTTGAAGATGGTTAACACCTTTATTTAGGTCCGAACTCCCTTTTTTCAAATATTTTAGACACTCCATTTGGTAGGACTTATCTATTTTACAAAAATTAAGTTTAATTTACTTTTAAAAATTCATGTATACAATAAATATTGTAAATATAATATTCACCAGTAAATAGGCCACAAAGAAGGGAGATGATTAACAGTTCCCATTCACTTCTCACTTCTCTGTTAGAAAGTTACCGTTGGAAAAAAAAAAAAAAAAAACTACCTTGTCAATGACCCCGCCAAAAGATAACGATATTTAACAAGAAACAATTTCCCAACTAATCCTTCCCCGTCTTTTCCTCTTTTTGATTTCTCTCTTCTCATGCCTTATTTGTTTCTCTTCCCACTCTATTCCAACCTCTCTCACAAGTCTTCAGTTTCTTGCATTAATTACACACTTTCTTCCTCACTACATCTCTGTCTCAACTTTTTCCTCTCTATATCTAGTCCTATATAAGCTCCAAACACCTCGATAAAACTAACAACCGAAACCAATTCATCTAACTATAATTTGAATAAAAAAATAATTGTTACTTTTATTATTGTGTCTGATGGGTATTTTCAAGGATAGTGGAAAGGTCTACAAACCAGCTCCTGAAGTGAACCTTGGTGCTGATAGTGATGAATTCTACATCCATCCTGAAGTTAAAGGTAAATGTAATCTTCAATTGTTCATCAAATTGAATTTGAGGAAGTTTGAGGTTACTAATCGGATGTCTCAATTATGTATTTGATAGCTCCTCGTGTGGCTGGGCTTCTGGTGAAGATTTTTGTATGGATTTTGGAGTTACCGATTATTGGTGCTATAGTGCTTTACATACTTAAGAAGGATAATCTTATCCATAAGGTATATAATTTCTTCAGAATTGCTTAGGTGCTTTCAGACAAAATCTTCAGATTTATTCTACATTTAATTTTCATTATTATTTTTTTAAATTGAATTAAATGCTAAGTTCTTTTCCTACTACAGCTGGTGTCATTTGCTGAAATACCAGAGTCGCCGGTCTTCACCTCCACTCAAAACTGGGAAGGTTGAATTCTGGACACTAATTACTAAAATTTCCAATTTAATGTTGATCATTACTTTAACTGGACTTAATGTTGGTTGCAGATATTCCAGAGCAGAATGTTAATCTGACAAAGCCAGAGTTATCTCCAGTTGAGCGAGTAAGAGAAGCAATGAATTGTCTGCCAGCTTCACTCGAATCGACACTCACTGGCGAGTTCTCTTTGGGTTTTAAGAGATGGACGATTCGAGATTTCCATAGAGCCTATACCACAGGAGAAGCATCTCCTCTTATGGTACTCGGATCTTCTTCTTCTTCTTTTATTATATTTATTAATGCTTCATTCTTACTGCAATGCTTTCTGCTATTTTGTTGGTACTGAATTCAGTACTCATGCAGAATTTGGATGGGTCAGAAACAGGACATGCATAAGTAGTCCATGCAATTTTATTAAAGACCTAAATAACATGACTAGGAAATTACTATGATGTTGACATAAGTATTTCTCAGCACCTGTCTTATTCCCTGCAGTGTGGTTCCTAACGAAAATAAAGTACAAATGTACTGTATGTATGCAAAATATATTGATAGTTTTTTATATTTTTAAGGTCGCAACGCGATTTATGTCAGCGGTGAAGGAGTGTTCTGGACCTAAATTAAATATGGCATTTTTCATTAGTTATGATGCTGATGATATACTCAAGCAAGCCGAAGAATCATCTCTTAGGTACCAACAAGGTACTAAACAATTTTGAGACATTTTTTTTAATTAATGAGATTTGTACTTCTGGATGTTTGAACGATATGACAGCCTCTTAGTAATATTAGGTTCATCTGCCCGTTCAAATGAACACATTTTAAATGAAAAATTAAACTCGCAATTTTAATTGCATTATTAGATCCTTTCAGTCATCCAAAAACTTAACTTTAATTTTGCATTATTTTCATGCAAATGGAAATGTAAGAAGTTAATTAGTAAATTGAGCTATAGGAAACAAGTAGATTTTTAATTCCACGAGCAGTTGATTTATATAATTTATTAGTTGATGTGCAATTTTTTGAGTCATCTATATATAATGGTTGATTATTTTTTCATGGACACTAAATATGATTGTTCAATTTTTTGAGTAATCTATATTTAATAGACAAAAAATGTGTTATTCATTATTTTTTGATAAAGGACACATTGACACAGAAATGTATGATAGTAACAAATTATCTCTATTAAATGGTTTCTTAATGAAGAGAGAAAAGAAATAGGGGAAAAAGGAAGTAGTTGTGTTTTTTCTTGTTACAAGTTTGGTAAAGAGCATGCACATTCATGACGACTTCTAGTAAGTGAGAAATTTATCGCACATTTATATACAACCGAAACTTTCGGACATCAGACGTGACAATGGTAGATAAGCATTTAACTACGAGAGACCCGAAACTTTTTTGACAGTGACTATGTTTATAACAAGGACAGTAAAATAAAAAATGTGGTCAGTAGTCTACAAGTTAGGTTTCATAACTAAGTAAATACTATGTTCCAAAAAGAGTAAAATGTAGTCTATGAGTTAGGTTCCATAATTAGGTAAATACTAATGTTTCAAAAATATTATTTCAGCGTACAATCAAGTTTAAAAATGCATATAGTTATACTTTAATTTAACTCATTTTAAGGGAAAATTGGGTGTATACCCTTCTAATCCTTCGTTTAAATATAAGCTTAAATTATGTAATGATCTGTTTTCTAATAAAAGTGTATTTTTTATAATTTATTGATAGAGAGAAAAAAATCTACATGAAATAATATTGTATCGTATAAATTCTATTTGTTATTTGATACCATTATTGAAAATAACATTTTTATCATTTAAGAATTACAATTATTATTCACAATGTATGTTAGAGTAAAATGTATCTTATAACTCATTTTTTTAAAGAACCATACATTATCAATTAGCTAACGTAATGCCATTAATACGTCATTATGCATCCTAAACTTTTTAAAGCAACTGTTTGTTTTTACATTTTTTTTAGCAAAAGATGATTATAAATTATGAATTATGGCATATAATCAGTATTTGATTTGTTTAGTCTGCTCAATTAATTTTGTTTTTCCATTATTGAAGTCAAACTCTAGAAACTTTAAATCTTCTAAACCAAACCAATCAAGCCGATAAATACCACTTTATTAAAAAAAATAAATAAGAACTTTCTTGGGTAGTTCGGTTAATACCTGATAGGATAGTAAACCTAGTCAATCTCAGCCCATAATGACAAATTGAATCTACTTAATTGATTTTTAATAAATTTTGATTATACTGTACTTGATTATAATTTGTCAGGAAATCCAATTTCTGCCTTGGATGGAGTATTGGTCGCCATAAAAGATGAGATTGATTGCATGCCATACCCAACTACCGGTATGGTCATCTATTCATCCTCAAAATCTCTTCATCTGTTTAAACTAAATATTAACAAAAATATTTGACATTAATTGATCCCAAATAGATAGGGCATTGTTTAGTATCGCCATCTACCATTGCACATTAATGTGGTATCTCTCTCAGCAACAGAAGATGCCATATTTCAAGTCAAATTGGGTCCAAACTATTCAGATTTTGATTTGGAGAAGAGTCGCTCTCACTATCCCTTTCAAAAAAATTCTAGAATCATGGTTTTGGAGTTGTACTTAAATTAAGTTCATGGGTCACTATTGCTGTGTGTTTGTTGATTTGAGATCTGAAACAGCCCATTTTATAATTTTAATACCCCTCGACATGTCTCTAGCCAATGATACAAAAAAACCCTTTTGTTAGGTGGTAGATAGGTAACATTAACAAGAGATATGAAACGCATTTGATTAGGTGGTACAAAGTGGTTGCACAAACAGAGAGGATGCAAAGCAGATGCCGCTTGTGTGAAGCAATTAAGAGCATGTGGCGCAATTCTCGTTGGCAAAACCAACATGCACGAACTGGGAGCCGGGACCAGTGGCATCAATCCTCATTATGGGTATCTATTCATTATGCAAATTTTTTGTTCATTTATTTCATTTCTCGGTGCTAGTTATGGTTGATATATATTATATTCTCAAGAAATTATTTTGGTTGTCGTCGGAAAAATGATGTTAATGTAATGATTTTGACATGGCCTAGTGAACTTTTCTTGTCGACATTAAGTTTCCTTCTACTCTTTTCATTAGAATTTATTAGATTGTTTCTTGTATTGTTTAGCCTCTTCTTGTACCAGTTTTAGTTTCTTAGAAGCCATCCCAAACTCATCGCTTCAACTTTCATCAAATTGTTAACTTGTATCAACTTTTTAACTGCCGCATTTATGTGCCAGACAAAAAAACTAGTATGCATTGAAGTGTCAAGCGTTAACTATCTGCCATTTAAAGACGTACTTATTAGTTATTTTTTCGTTTTAAATTGTCATTTCTATATTATTCCTAATGTATTCAGTTAGGAGTATACTTTTTTTTTTTTTTTTTTCTTTCGGCATCCATTAATATCTATTGCGGTTTTTTTCTTTATTATTATTATTTTATGGGAGCCAGTTAATAAAAGCTAAGTATGTTTTCATGCATGTGATTTAATTTAATATTGAATTTAGCAATGCAAAAGGCTAAAATATGGGTCCTAATAAGGTGTTAATTAACTTGTAAATTTGAACTTTTGTGTTTCAGGTCCACAAGAAATCCATACAATACCAACAGGGTATCAGGAGGCTCCTCCAGTGGATCTGCTGCGGTCGTCTGTGCCGGGTTATGTCCTGTTGCACTTGGCGTTGATGGAGGCGGTAATAATAAATTACTTCTTTTCTTTTTCATATATATAAAATGAAAAGATCATCTCATGCACTTATAATCATTTATATTCTGACAATATTGACAATCTTCAATCTTGTTTTGTTTTATTAATACATACTGTTAAAATTGCCAAGATAACTATTGTCAAATTAAGGAACTTTCGCCTTGAATTAAAACTAGTAATATTGGGCTACTTTACTTGTGGTCCGATAGCCAACCACCACACGACCAGATTCACGGTAAAACTATTTTATCAACCCAATAGCTAGTCGGAACCAAGATACAAAACGATCATTTAATATTTATCCTTGAGCGGGTCATATAAAATGTCGAACTATTAATGCAAGCCATTTTCACCGCGATAACTATTTGAATAAACACAGGTATCCGTTAGCCTTTTTTTCTTTCTGGGAAGAATATTAATTCCTAACCCTTGTAATGAAATAAAAGAAGCATTGTTATGTTAGTACACTACTAACAGTGCTTATGTTTAGGTTCGGTACGGATGCCTGCTGCTCTGTGCGGTGTGGTTGGTTTCAAGCCAACCTCAGGACGCCTTTCTAATTCTGGGTGAGTTCATGTTCTCTCCTTAATTAAGTCATACTTCCTACAAGATAATTTTTTGTTATAAAAACGAAGCAAATTATCCATATTTTCTCAACCTAGGTTTGGGTCCTGCCAACATGTCAGTTAGCAGGAGCACATATTTTGCATATAATAAAAATTTATAAGGATGTAGATTAATCTTCTATTTACAAACAAACAGCCGCTTACAAAAAATAGAACTTGGTTTTACTGTTTTAGAACCATATAGCAAGATACACTAACAATGAACTAATTCGTATTTGTATTGCAGAGTGCTTCCATTGAATTGGACGGTGGGGATGCCTGGAATTTTAGCTGCCACAGTTGAGGATGCTCTCATCACGTTAGTATTTCTTATTATTTAATATTCCGATTAAGTTTTTGTTTTGGCATGTGATCAAATACTACTTTTTGATTTTGTAGTTATGCGGCAATTTGCAACCAGCCTCTTCAAGGCCAACCCATATACTCGCAGGTATATAGAGATAAAATATCTCCAATTTCCCTCAAATAAAAAAGTTTACTACTTGTACTACATACCAGTAAGGAATTAATCCCCAATTACATCTATTATCGTTTTATCCCAAAAAAATAATCAGAAGTCCAAAGTTGGTATTAAGTTTAAGCTCAGGACTTCTGTTTCTTTTCTTATTGAACTACTGCATCATTAGTAAATGAGAGTAAAATTCATGCTTTTCGCATCAACAGTTTTATAGACAGGAACAAATGAATGTACGATGTCACTGTACCAGTGAGGTCCAGTATAATGTCCTCATCTACAACAGTACAACCTCAAATTAAAGACATTTGTTTCATTCACATGTCATTGATTCCTTAACTTGTTTTTACCCCAGCCGGAGTTGAATTTCCCACTTTTGGCAACTACACATACAATGAGCAACATCAAGTTTGCTAAATATGATAAGGTACACGTGCACTTGAAACACTATTTTCCTTTTCTGCTCCTTTTCACCAAAATGCATTGCACAATTTTAATTGTTGATGCTCTAAATTTGGGAAATATAGTGGTTCAATGACTGCACAGAGGATATCAGAAACTGTTGCGACCAAGCTCTTCAATTGCTTAACAAGCACTATGGTTGGAAGGTAAAAGTCATATAATTACAACATTTAAAACATAAAGATGTTTTTACAAAAGTATCTCTGCCCTGATAACAAAGGCAAACGATACCTTCCTGGCTCAGGTGTTCACTGAACTATTCATCTAGCTATTATAGAACATACTTGTAGAGAGTTTAGAAGATTTAGATTTAGAATTAACAGAAAAAAGGAAAAAAGAAAAATACAGTTCGGCAAAACTAACTTCAAAAAATAAATGATCAATAAAAGCCGGTTTAGTACCAGCCTATGCGCTGTATGTCAATGGTAAGAGAACCAGCAGTATAAATCATGATTTATTACTTTATACTAAGAAGATGTGGTATGCTCTTTTATCCTTTTTTTTTTTTCCTAAGACGGTGAATGTTACCGTACCGGAGATAGAGGAGATGCGGTTGGCTCATTATGTGACTATTGGATCAGAGTGTACAGCTTCATTGTATAAGTTTATTGAAAATATGTAAGAAATTATTTAAATTAATTTAATTTAATACATTTTGTCTTTGTTTGATATAAAAATGTGTATATATCATTGTGTTTAACTTGTGATCCATTTTTCTTCTATATCACGTTCAAAAGAAAAAACACAGAGATTGGTTGGGATGCACGAGTGGCACTTAGTGTGTATGGTTCTTTCAGCAGCCAAGACTATATCAACGCACAAAGAATCAGGTAATTCAATTTAAACTATCTATCTCAAGAATCAGAATGCTGGATGTTATAATCATGTCAGACAGATAAAAAAATATATCAGTAAACATGGGATTCACATCTGTTGCCGTAGTTCGCACTATGACACACAATTGAAACCATCCAGTTTCAATCAACAATGCGATCAATCTAGCTCATTTAAAAGAAAGATTTGAAATATGTGTGATCTAAATTGGACGGCGCTGCCACACAAATTGTTTGCCATTGTTCCAATTATATATGCAGTTAAATGGAAGTCATAAACCTGTGCTTCCCCAAACATTCCAATTACTTCATCTGGTTTCCTTGTCTTCTTGGCATATTTCACATTCAATCTCCTAGTTTCAGATTGGGTTAAGATGATGTGAAGATGACTTATAATTAATAAAGTGAGGGATAACTTAAGCTAGTATTGCAAATCACACTGATTTTCAAATAAATATATGCACGGATTTTGGCGTCTGGTAGGAACAATATATCACTGACCTATTACAATACAAGTCTTGGAAGTACCATCGTAATCATGAGAAAACAAACCAAGATTATGAAAGTATTCTTATTCAAGAATCTAGAAATAAGAAGTTGTGCTTCATTTTCGGTAGCATTAATTGTCAGTGTATATCAAATTTATTGAACTTTAAACACAGGAACCGTCAAATGTACTTCCATAAGGAGATCTTCAAAATGGCAGATGTGATTGTCACACCAACAACTGGGTAATTTATTATTTTTTTTCCAAATAATAACTGGCTGAACTGCTGTAACATTGCTCAAAATCCTTTTAATTAATCACATGAATTTGAATGTTTATAGTGATGTTGTCCGCCTTTACAGAAAGCCATGTACTTATTATGTAACAATTTGTGCCAAATATTGTTGTATATGCAAGAATTAATACAGACCAGCTCATACAAACTTGCGACCAGCTGATACATAAAAAAATCTCTTGTCCATGTTAAATATCCTATACTGATCATTTGTATTAATAGGGTAACGGCATATCCATTACAAAATGATGCTCTCGAAAGCGGCGAGCTTGACTACATTAATGGGGGTAACTTTCATACATATCATTAGATATAATTATTGTTAAATCATATCTGCAACCATCATGCTGATTTCTAAATATGTTTCCCATTCATTTCAGCTGCATTGGTGAGATTCTCCATAGCAGGAAATTTTCTTGGCTTGCCTGCTATTACAGTAATGGTAATTCTTTTTTGGATGATAAATAATAGGGAAAATTGGATATAACCCCCTACAATCTTCTCTAACTGGATATAACCCCCTACAATCTTCAAAACTGGATATAACCCCCTCTAATCATGTGCATTAAGGATATAACCCCTTTCTGTTAATTTTAACTATTATTTAACTAAAAAAATGCATTAATGGTATCAATTAAAAGTCAGGTTGGATACTATTCACAATGTTACTGAAATGAGTAAAACATACAACACTACCAGCCTGCAATCTACTTTGAAAATTCTGCTTCAGACCTTCAGCACAAAGCCACTAAACAGGAGTTTTATACTATATTTATGTTATGGCTTGTTGGATCTCACATCTAGTCCAACAGCTATATTGCACCACTATAATTAATAGTGCCATACATATTTTGTACTGTATATAGGTTGGTTATGACCAAGCAGGTTTGCCAATCGGCCTTCAGTTCATTGGGAGACCTTGGTCTGAGGCCACCTTATTACATTTGGCATTTGCAATACAGGTACAAGTATTTTCATATTTAATGTTCTTTTATAAATCTGGATAAATCCCCAATAAATGGAATGTTGGTTTGAAGCAATTGAGCATTCATTAGAATGTAGACATAGCACAAAATTTCCGAAGAGTAATTTTGTCTGTAATATGTGAAAAATAGAAGTGCTTTGGCATTATTATTTTAAACCATTTCAAAAAAAATTTGATGGCAGGCTGTGTGCAGCAAAAGCTATACAAAGCCGATGGTCTGCTACGACCTTCTTAAAAAATTTTAGGTTATTTCTAGTCTGGAGATCATTTTTCTCTTGTATGAAAATATATTATTCTTTTATAGAAGCATGTGTTTTTCTTTTCTGATATTTTCTAGAAAATGTATGCGTCAGTATATCAGCTTGTAATGCCTCTGTTGATGAAACTAGAGTATCTGTGTGTATTGTTAATATTGCAAAATTCAGTTTTTGAAGTTGCTTTTTTAAAATTTTGGAAGCGAGGGAGCGCCTGACCTCTTTTCATTAATACGGCCGTCATCTATGATATCTATCCCTTTAAGAATTTGAACAAACTGTAACCCAACTCCTAATAACTGAACTAGTACCAGTGCACCTCCTTTATCTAGGCCCATCAATCACTCGGATGAAACTAACTACAGGAAAGTCATGTTGTACTGATTACAAGCATCCAAATCCTATGAAAATTACTGTACCAGTCAGTCTGGCAGTCTCTGCAAACAAACTACTGAGGTTACTACTGAAATTTCAGCATAAGGTTTCGGTTACTGCCGCAAATATTTCAGAAGACAGTCATGTTTGTACTAAAAATTTATTGTAAAAAGGATTAGAATTATAAATGACAAGTTGGTGCAAACTGCAGATCACAATTAGCATATATATAAGAAATATTTAATTCGAGAGGCCGTGGTACAGAGTTCAACTGTACGAAATATTGGGAAAATCATAAACAGCATTTTGGAGAAATTAGATATACTTCCAATACTCTGTGTACACCAGGGGATCCATAACTATTACGACGATTAACAAAACAAGCTTTCCATTAAATCCTTACAAAGATATATTTGTCCGATTATCTCCCGGATTATTATTATTATTATTTTGAAGAACGATCGACTCCTAAGTAAAATAGAATGAAAAGATAAGTGTTGTTCATCGTCCTAAATAATTATTTAAATTTTAAAGTTATTTTCACAACATAACATACGTTTCTTTGGTATTTCATACATTCGTAAAGAACTATTGAAAGGTCAAATATGTTTATTTTTCTTTTATAAAAGTATCTATTATTATTTTTTTATAGTTGTTACTAGTTTGCAAAAACGAACTTGTACAACTCAGGAACACGACATGATAGAATTGTATTGAATGAATTATGATTCGTATATGTCTGGTAGAATACATCCAGGGGTATATATACCCGAAACAATACATAGAGAGAAGTTAAGCTAAGCCCTCCAGTAGACACCTACTGGACGAGTCCATTCTATTTCCTAACACCCCCCCCGCAAGTTGTAGGCTGTGAACACACCATCAACTTGTCACGAATAGAGAGAAAACGTGCAGTTGTCAATCCTTTGGTAAGGCCATCAGCAATTTGATCCTTGGAGCATAGAAATTGCACTAGTAGCTGCTTGGCAACTACTCTCTCCCGAATAAAATGAAAATCAATTTCCACGTGTTTTGTGCGTGCATGATACATGGGATTGGAGGCCAGGTATGTGGCACCAATGTTATCACACCACAACACAGGGGTTTGAGTGAGAGGTTGACGGAGCTCTTGGAGAATGTACTGTATCCAGATTAGTTCAGCACCAGCCAATGCCAAACTGCGGTACTCGGCTTCTGTACTGGACTTAGACACCGTGGGCTGTTTCTTGGAACTCCAAGAAATAAGATTGGAACCCAAATAAATGCAAAATGCTGAGGTTGAACGCCGGTCATCGGGACACCCAGCCCAGTCAGAATCGGAGTAAGCATGTAACGTTGGAGAAGATGAAGCTTGAAACTGCAAGCCATGTGTGATTGTGCCACTTAGATAGCGCAAAATGCGTTTAACTGCTATCCAGTGCTCTGTTGTTGGAGAATGCATGAACTGGGAACATTTGTTGACGGGGAAAGTGATATCAGGGCGAGTTATAGTCACATACTGGAGTGCACCAACAACTGCCCGATATAATTTTGGGTCATGAAATGGATCCCCATCAAATTTGGAGAGAGAAGTATTCACTGCCATAGGTGAAGAAACAGGTTGCGCCTTGTCCATATGAGTGCGACATAAGAGATCACGTATGTACTGTTGTTGAGACAGATGCAACCCATTGGGAGTAGTTTGAACTGCAATGCCCAAAAAGAAATTTAAGGGACCTAAATCCTTCAAGGAAAACTTGGCCTGAAGTGTCTGAATAAAGGCAGTGACACCTTCAACATTGCTACCCGTGACAATAATGTCATCAACATAGATGAGAATGATGATAGTTTGGTTGTGGCAGTGAGAGACAAATAAGGATGGATCAAACTTTGACCCACAGAAGCCAAGCTCACTTAAGGCAGCGCTAAGTGTTTGAAACCACGCTCTAGGCGACTGCTTGAGACCATAGATCGCTTTCTTCAGACGGCAGACATGAGAAGGAAAAGTAGGATTGACAAACCCTGGGGGTTGATGCATGAAAACCGTCTCTTGAAGTGTGCCATGCAAAAACGCATTGTTGACGTCCAGTTGCCGTATTGGCCAGTTGTTGGAGAGTGCAACAGATAACACAATGCGGATGGTGGTAGGCCGTATAACCGGACTGAACGTGTCAAAATAGTCCACACCTTCCTCTTGAGTGAAACCTTTGGCGACCAGTCGGGCTTTGTAACGCTCAACCGTGCCATCAGCACAGCGCTTAGTTTTGAAGACCCACTTGCAGCCGACAATATGTTGGTTGTCAGAAGGTGGAACCAATTCCCACGTTTCATTTTGAACCAAGGCATGAATTTCATGAGCCATAGCATCCTGCCAGTGTTGAATTTTGTTGGCTTGAGCAAATGTGGTTGGATCAGAATGGACAGGGGTAGTAGCTAAGTATGCAATAAAGTCAGGAAATTGGCGAGAGCGACGTGTATTATCCTTGGTACGAGTGACCATGGGATGGGAAGTAGTAGAAGAAGCATGAATAGGCTGAGAAGAAGAAGTTGATGAAGTATTATTTGTAGGAGCGGAAGCATGAGAGGTAGAGATCGCACGGTCAGGAGGTCGGGCAGAGTGATTTGAATTTGCCGACCGTTGAGACTGACGGGCAGAAGAAGGAGAATGTGAAGTAGTTGGGCTACTGGCGCCGCTGCTGGGCTGTGATGAGGGGTGAGATGAATTTGGGCCCAATGGAGGAGAATGAGGCCCAGAGTTGTTAATTGAATGTGGTGAGGTTGGGCCAAAATTTGAGAGCGGAGGAACCCAGAGATGATAGTCGTTAGATGCAACATCAGTAGATGAAGCAGAAGAAGAAATTGATTTGAAAGGAAAAACCTGTTCATGAAAAATAACATGGCGAGAAACATAGATGCGTCTGGTTGGGGGATGGTAACACCTGTACCCTTTTTGGGACAGAGCATACCCAATGAAAACACAAGGGATAGAATGAGGTTGCAATTTGTGCTTGTTGTAGGGGCGGGTAAGGGGAAAACATTGAGACCCCAAAACTTTGAGTTCAAGATAATTTGGCGATTTATGAAACAAAACCTCAAAAGGAGAGATGGCAGCAGAGTTGTTGGATGGTGGTAACCGATTGATTAAATAAACAGTACTAGCAAAAATCTCATCCCACAAACACAAAGGAATATTGGCATGGTTTATACTAGCTAAAGACAATTCTAGGATATGCCTATTTTTGCGTTCAGCCACACCGTTCTGCTCTGGTGTGTGAGGACAGGTCAGTTGGTGAACAATTTGTGGAAACAAACGAGTGAGAGGCTTAAACTCAGTGCCTCCATCAGTGCGCAAAATTTTAACAGTTCTATTAAACAAGTTTTCAACTTGAAGTTTAAAGAGAGAAAAAACTTTAACCACTTCATCCTTGCCAGACAAAAAGAAAATCCAAGAGAACTTAGAGAAGTCATCAACAAAAACTACAAAGTATCTAAAACCATTAGCAGAAATAATAGGGGCAGGGCCCCACACATCAGCATGTATCAGCTCCAAAGGAGCAGTAGTAACACTAGAGCTAATGCTAAAAGGTAGTTTATGACACTTAGCTACAGAACAGTCTTCACACAAGTTTAAAGTGTCATTATTACAAGGTAAACTAAAAGCATTTAACAGTCTTCTGGTAGTAGACAAAGCTGGATGCCCCAGTCTATAATGCCATGTGTTGGCAGTCACTCTCTCTCCTAACAAAGCTTGAGGAGGCTCAGAACAATTGAGAGGTGCAGTAAGAAGATATAGACCACTAGTTACAGTTGCTTGAAGCAGAATTGTGGAGGTGAGGCAGTCCTTAACAACACAAAAGCAAGAGTGAAACTCAACCCTAATAGAATTATCAGATAATAGTCTAGATAGGCTTAGTAAGTTCTTGGTAAAGTCTGGTACATGCAAAACCTCATTTAATACAATAGAGAAATTATTAAAACTAAGACAGGAAGAACCAGTATGTAGAATAGTCATACCATTGCCATCACCTATCTGCAGTTTGTCCATGCCCTCATAAGGTACAAAAGAAGACAGATTATTAATGTCACTAGTGACATGATGAGTTGCTCCAGAGTCAATGTACCACTCAGTTGGTGTGGAACTGGTACCAGCTGTAGTGTGAGCAACATGGGCTTGTGGATTAACAGGAGGAGAAGGTAGAGACATAGAGGGAGGCACATCATCAGAATAGCGCATGTCACAGCGCCACCAGCACACTCTGGCAGTATGACCCCTTTTGTAGCAGATCTGACAGATTTCAGAAGTAGCATTGTTGTTGGAGTTGGTTCTGGTACCAGTGCCAGTACCAGTTGGATTTGGTGTGGGAAGGAGAGGCTGAGAGTTATTGGGGATTCTTGGCCTGAAGGACTGATGAGGTGGCCTAGTGGGACCCCCCTAGTCTTGGTTTGATTAGAATTACGATGTTGATTTCCAGGTGGTCTGTAGTTGGAGGAATTATTGGCATAGAAAGCAGACGGATTGGAAGAAGATGGAAGAGAGGTAGCTGGAGCATGCTGAGTTTGAAGTAGGTTTTCATGACTCAGCAGAAGAGATTGAACTTCAAGAAAAGAAATGGGATCCTGTCGAGAGTTGACAGCAACTACAAAAGAATTGTAATCAGAACCGAGACCACCAAGAATTGCAAGAACCAGGTCTGGTTCTGGTACAGGAGAGCCAATGAATGCTAATTCGTCAGCAAGAGCTTGAATTTGTTGAATGAAGTCAGCACAAGATGAACCCCCTTTGACTGTGTTTTGTAATTTCTTCTTCAATTCAGTGAATCGAGCTCTGGTGGCAGCAGAAAAAGTCTGAATGAGATGGCGCCAGAGTTCACTCGTTGTAGAACAGGAGACAACTTTTGCAAGGAGAGATTCTGACAACGACGCTCGAAGCCAAGCAAGGATCATCTGATCTTGCTTATACCAAGACAGATAATCAGGGTTGAGCTGATGTTGACCAGTAAGAGGATTAAGAAGCGTAGGCGATGCAGGAGGAGAAGAAAGAAAACTGCTCAAGCCATACGCATGAAGAAGAGGTTCAATTTGTGATTTCCAGGCCAAGAAGTTGGTTCTTGAGAGTTTGGTATGCACTGGTAGAGTCAAGAACACCATTGGAGGCGATGGAGCTAGCACATCGCTTGAAGAGAAGCCAGACCCATTAGGGTTAGGTGGTGGAATGGAGGTCAGATGTGGCGGAACCACCGTAGGAATCGGCGGAATCGTCGAATGCGAAGTGTCAAGAGAAGCATCAGGAGTAGGAATCGGACCCGATGTGGAAGAACTCGGAGTAGCCATGGCCAATTGAGCGCAATTAGAGAGAAAGAATGAAGAACGAAGAAGAAGAAGGGAGGAGAGAAAAGAGGCGGATCGAGCTAGACGGCGTTAGCCAAATTACGCTCTGATACCATGATAGAATTGTATTGAATGAATTATGATTCGTATATGTCTGGTAGAATACATCCAGGGGTATATATACCCGAAACAATACATAGAGAGAAGTTAAGCTAAGCCCTCCAGTAAACACCTACTGGACGAGTCCATTCTATTTCCTAACACGACATGATTACAATTTCCTTTTTTTTAATAAAAAATTAACAACTTATTATACTATTCCCAAGTCAAATAACTGTCACGAGGAAACCACATTTATGTCTACAGAAACCATGGGTACATGAAATCCGCAAAATTCTAATGTGGTCAACCCTGCACGACGTGGCCAAGCCCAGCCTGTACTAATTATTTTACATAACTGTCCCTTAACTATTCAGCGCCCTTTCTAATCAGTAATCGTATCTGCTACTTACCTACTCCGAAAGAGAAGTCTCTACTATCCAAAAGGGGCCCGTTGGATTTAAAATGAACGACCCGATGCGATTCTATGAGAATGCAATACTAACCGTTGGATTCAAATCGGACGGTCGTTTATAAAAATATTCCTCCTATTCATGATCTGAAAAGCAGTGGAAACGATCCGGATCCATCCATCTCGGGAAATAAAACGTGGTCTTTACTAATGGCAAAGTCGGTAAATAAAATAAAATCTAAGGCTACACTCGATCATTCATCTCATGGTTTCCGTGATCCACTCGCGTGTTTCAACACCGTCGGTAGACCAGATCCATCCTCATTTCTGTTCACATGGGACCCACATGTCTGTGTTACCAACCACGCTTAATCGCGCTGAAACGAGTTCAGGAAAGATAATATCTCAGTATTGCTCTCTTCCTTCCTGGACCTCAAATGGTCATATAATCATCTCCAATAATCTCGATCAATCTCCTACCATCTCTCTCTCTCTCTCTCTCTCTAGCTCTAGCTCTAGCTTTAGCTCGTTCGATCTCGATCGGAAACCATGTCGTCGACCTTCAGCGGAGATGAGACAGCCCCTTTCTTCGGCTTCCTTGGCGCCGCTGCTGCGCTCGTCTTCTCATGTAAGCCTCAGTCTCTTCTCTTTTGTTCAATCGTTTTGATCGATTATCGAGTGTCGAGTTTCGATTGGCAATTTTGTTTCTCATCTTGTAGTAATTAGGAACTAGTTACTCCTTGAGGTCCTGTTTGATCTTATGATCTGAGATGAATCGAGATCTAGATTTCCTCTTTCACCATTTTTGACTGAAACTGGGTGCGATTAGTTCTTTACTTAACCAATTGTTGAGTGATCAGTGGATCTAAGTTTATTATTGGGTTTCTGATCAAAGATCCAGTAGATTATACTCTAGCAGCTTCGGCTGCACTTGTGGGAGTATGTTTTCCTGTATTCCTCTGATTTTAGGAACGTGAGTTGCTTCACAAATAGCATAAGTTAAGATTCCAACTCCTGTTCTAGGATTTTTTTAATTAAACAGATCAAAGTGCTTGATTTGATTGACTGATGTAAGGTGTTGACCTAAATAGATCTTCCCCATTTACAAGCTTGACTGCCAAGTTGTTCATTATCAGTAGAATAACTGCTTAACTTTAGTGTCTCCTTGGTTTCTGTGGCACACACTCATGATGCTTAGCATTATGTATTCAAAGATTTATATATTTTTTGTTTAACTGATTGGCAAGTTAATTGATTGGTTACTTTCTGTTGAAGGTATGGGAGCAGCATATGGGACAGCAAAGAGTGGAGTGGGAGTGGCCTCAATGGGAGTGATGAGACCTGAGTTGGTTATGAAATCTATTGTCCCAGTTGTCATGGCTGGTGTGCTTGGTATCTACGGTCTGATCATAGCTGTGATTATCAGTACTGGTATCAATCCGAAGGCCAAGTCATACTACCTCTTCGATGGTTATGCTCACCTCTCATCTGGTCTAGCTTGTGGCCTTGCCGGTCTCTCTGCCGGGATGGCCATCGGTATCGTCGGTGATGCTGGTGTCAGGTAATTTTTCTTTTCTGAATAGAAATTACTGCAGTTGTCTTAGTCTTGTTCAGTTGGCTTTATTGGTGACACTGGCATGGGATATAATTGAGCAGTATATGTCCAACTAAAGGTTGCTTGCTCTTTACTTTCTTATTGATAATGCATGAGAGGTGCAGATTTATTCACAATTCATGTGGAATTGTGGGCACAAATAGGTTGTAGGAAATGTTAGTTTGGAATTAGTGAAATTGGCTAGTATCCGACTTTTGGAGTGTGCTTTGGTCTGGAATTAGTCAGCTATACATGTTTAGTCTGATAATTTGTGGTCTTCTATTGGCACTTTTAACCTTTATATCCGGTCTAATTTTTATTGGTGCAATTAATTCTTTTATTTGTTTCTTTCAATGCTGATTTTATTAGGTTTAAGGGAAGCTCTAAATACCAACAGCCAACTTATCCCCTAAAATTAGTTGAAAGCAATAACCTGTACTAACTTTAAATATGATCTGTCACTGCAGGGCAAATGCACAACAACCAAAGCTCTTTGTGGGAATGATTCTCATCCTCATTTTTGCTGAAGCTCTGGCCTTGTATGGCCTCATTGTCGGCATTATCCTCTCGTCTCGTGCTGGACAATCCCGTGCTGATTAGATCAAATCTCTCTCTTTTCCCCCCTCCCTTTCTTCCCATCTCCCTCTCTCGTTCAAATGAACTAGATCAATATTTTTTTTTGTTTATTTGTTGGTACCATCTGGTCACCACGGAGTTCTATTTTGTTCCTATTCATTTCTGGATGGTAAAAAGTTTCAGCTGCCGAATTTGGACAAACGGCTCATTTCTATGATGTTATGCTGTTGCCATATAGTCTTTGTTAATGCTGTAGTGTGGGGAATAACAAAACAGTTTTGCAACTCTTATCTGTCATTGTTCTATATATTATATTTGTTCTTGTTCATTATTTTTACCTTCAATAAAGAAGTTAAATAAGAACGCTTGGATGTTGTGTTAGTTGCACATTTGCTCAACTTTGGCTTGTCTTGCAGAATATGTTGTTTTGGTAACATTTAATACATCTTTCTACAATATTGAAGCAATCCAGTGCTTGTAGCAAATAATATTTTCTCTCTCATTATATAGGCGAACGGTAGCAGTAGCACAGACACTTATGTGTTGTATGTGTCATGCACGTATTGTTTCCGTGTACTACTACCAACAATGCCATTGGACATGTCTCGCGCGAAATTGATTCATATGATACATGTTGCATACCTGATACCTGTATATCTTTATGATGTTGTATGCCTCTGTTTGCATCTATGGCATGCCTAACTAAAGCTTCATACTTGCGGCATTTTCTGATGCAGATGCAAGAGATGAGCATTGTGCTTCTGAATATGTGAGCTACTGTGTTCTCAAAGCTGAACAATATAATTAACTAGGAATCATAAGTTCATTACGAAACTAACGATCCAACACCCTGATCAATCAACAACAGCCAGATCTAGTACATTATTGTGTATATAGGTTTTATTCTGTACCTCTATGTACAACTAGCATAATTTTAATCAGGTCAAGTTTTATATTTTAACAAGGTACATTTTATTTATTTATTTATTTTTGGTGTATGTGCAGTGACCTGTGATCTTCTCCGTCAAAACAAATTGGCGCTTTCAAAGTTATGATGATGATAGCTAAACTTCATATTATTATTACCTATGGTTTCACATTCTAGATTTCTTTTAATCTTTTTACAGTTACTTGAAATAGTTTTTCGTTTCAAAAAACAAAAAAAGAACATGAAAATCAGATATATATATATATATATATATATATATCCCTCTAAATCTTCTTCATTCAGAAATAAACTCCTCTATTCTTAAAATCGGATATAAACCCGCTTTAATTTTCTTCATTCAGAAATAAATCTTCTATTGATATAATTCGTATCCGCTGTTATATAGACGACAAAAAAAATCGATTTGGATGAAATGCTCACGAAACTATATAACTTTTAGTAGGATTTTTTTTTTTTTATTCTCGAGAAGCGGTTGATGGTCTAATATCACAGTCATAAAGTATTAGTCTTTAGGGATGAACTATAACAGAAGACGTGAATTTATCATCTCAATTGGAGATTTTATTTTATAGTTCGAGTTTCATGATATTTTATTGGTAAAAAATAAGAAAGAACCATATGCATAATACTTTGAAATAAAATTTCTCATGCTTTCTGTATGTTTTAATAAGTTAATTATATAATTTGTATAAATTTTTTTCAAATTTGAGTATTTTTTGTTGGAGGTAAAGAAACTTTATATATCAAATCAATATTTAGTCATTGAAATTTGAATCATTCATTAAAATTTGAAATTTGGTCAACTGCCAACGTTTATATCTAAACATTACATTTTTATTAAAATTTTGTCACATTTCTTTAGTTTTTATTCAAAAGTGTTTGAATTAAACAGTGAAGTTCAGTGAATAAAAACAAATAAATCAAAATTTAGTTCAGTGAATAAAAAAAGAAAATTTTTGGCTGCTCTTCCTGTTGGAACTTGGAATCATGAGGGGGACCCCTGCAATTAAATATAGATAGTATATTCATATGTTAAATAGAAGTAGCTCTTGCTATTGGAGTTTTCCAATATCTGACATTGGTCAGGCGAAAATGAGGGTGTTTACTTGTTGTGCTGCTTTTAATCCTTTTACTACTGCCTAGGATATTCTTTGATTCTCATCGGTACGTCTTTTCCTGTTTTTTGTGTATGTGGTATTGAGTTACGTCAGTTATATAATTTATTGGGTTGAATACTTGAATGAAACTTTATTTAAGGGAACAATGTACAGATATAATTAGGGCACAAAATAAGCTTTCATTGAGATTCACTAAGTACGATTGCATGACAAAAATATAGCTGGGAAAAATCGGGTTCAAACATGGGTTTATTTGACTGTTGTAGGCTGCTTCGTAGTTTTCTCTTATGTAATTTGAGAAACTTGTTCTCTGTTGTCTTAGGTGCAAGTAATGGAATTGATAGAGATTAGAGAGGTTGCCATGCGGGGTCCATATGCAGTGTCCTTCCTAGGCGACAAGGACAGAGCCATTCTTGGATGCTTAGAAAATTGGTCCTTTCTTCAAGGTTGTTTTGTATATGCAATATATATATATAACAGTTTCAGTATATTGGCACTTGGGCAGTATTATAATATATTCATGCAAACTATAACGAGCCATACAAGTATGATAAAATTATATTCTATTGGAGAATTTCACCTACGGACTGAAAAAAAGCAATTACTAAACCTGTACTTTCCTACGTAACATGGATACAGATATAAAATTATTTGACACGAAACGGTACCAAGCAATACGGTACTAGATTTATAGGTTAAAAATCAAAGCAAACTGTTTTACAGGTTACAAACAAGATTATAACCCAATCTCAGCTATATCAGCAAAGCCAAAAAACAACGGCACTCGTACGTGCCTTTTATCTTAAGTTTAAATTTTGATTGATGTGCGCTAGTAATTTGTTTATTTGTCTGTTCGTAGTTATCCACTGAAATTTATATAAATATAACACGTGCATTTTATATAAATAGAACAAAAAGAAAAAAAAAAAGAAAACGGAGAGGATTACAGGAAAGGAGAGGAATACGAAGCATTACAAATACAAAGATTTCCTGTAACAATTTGTTGTAAAATGTCATGTACTTCATGAAATAAATCCGGTATTCTAATTCAATGAATAAAAAATTATAATTGAAAGTTTTAGGTAATAATTAGTAAATTTTAAAATTAATTACAGTAAATAAAAAAAATCAGGGGCTTCTATGTAAAATTCCGATACATACGAGTTAGATTTGAAAATGTGACGCAAAACGATAATCGATAGCTCATAGCTGCATGTTTAAGGGGAAGCGCGCTACATTATTTTTAAAAGGGTGATTTTTGTAAGTAAATTACCAATGTGCGGCATCAATTATTATTTCTTTTATTAAACATTGTCAGATAAAAGTTGTTACTGGCCAGTACTTCTCGATCTTCCTGCATTTACAAAGTTCGTTTCTCATTCAACTTTTCATTTTTTTTTTATTATTTTTTTAATTTTGGTGTGGGAGATGGGAGACGCTCATTCCGGTTTTGAAAAACAAAAAGAAGCATAATCAAAATTTAGCGAAATTGACTATCACAATGAAAAAAAGTTGTAATATTTACAGAGGACGAAAGATGAAGAGCTGAAGGGACATTGCTTTAAATAAAGTCGAATAAATACAGAGAAGAACAGACTGAAAATAAATTATCACTTAAGACTGCTACAAGTTGCCTCCAGTCCAGTCAACTGGACGACCAAGTTCCAGTCATTCTGGTTTAGACAAAAAAGGGCCGAAACGAAAATAGAGTACCTTAATGAAGAAGTTGCCGAATAACCCCTTTCTTCAAGATAATTATTTTCTTCAGGTGTCAATTAGATCAATCAAAAAGAACTACAGGATGCCTCCAGTCCTATCTACAGGACAAGTGGACAACCAAGAGCAACAACACATCGCTGCAAACCAACTAACCAAGTAACAGATCAATTATAAATATAACCTCGCACCTTGTACATGCGTTCTCGCTCTCTCAAAAATTAGACACTTCTCTTCTTTCTTCTTCTTCTTTTTCTGCACCTTTACTCTACCATTGTATCTCTAACTTATTCTACCCTTCCAAGAAGAAATCTTGATTACCATTTTCAAAGAATGATACCATCGTCACCTTCAAGCACCAGTGGGGCCGGTACCTCCAAATACAGGGGAGTTACAGAACAGTCTCCGGGGCTATGGGTCGCTCGACTGTATGTTAGAAAAAAATCTGCTGAAACAAGAGTGAAGGATTTCCACAATCCAATATACATAGGAGTCTATGATTCCCCCGAGAAGGCAGCAAGGGCATATGATGCGGCATCTCTCTGTGTCTTTGGGTCAAAGCCGGACGTGCTCCTCCGCCTTAACTTTCCTGACGCCCTACCACAAATATCATACCCGGAAGGCCAAGTTCTGACAGTCCCTGAAGTCAAGAAAGTGGCCAATCGCCATGCAAATAATGGATCTATCCAGGCTGCTCAAGACATGCAGGAGCCAACCAATGCAAGGGAGGTTCAATATGAAGAGGCAAACAATGGTATTGCCAAGGATAAACTCCTGTCGCCGGTCACAGCACGTCCAGCTGAGGTGCAGTACTATGACTTCATGAGTCGGTCTGAATCAGCACCAGTGCCTAAGGTGATCAACCTCGCATTGCCAGTCTCTCCATGTCCTGCTGAAAAACCATTCTATGACTTCCTGGGAGTAGAGAAAACGGGGCTGTACTATGACTTCATGCGTCTGTCTGAATCAGAACCAGTGCCTAAGGTGATCAACCTCGCATCGCCAGTCTCTCCATGTCCTGCTGAAAAACCATTCTATGACTTCCTGGGAGTAGAGAAAACTCCACCAGAGCCTGAGGTGCTCAACAATGCAGAGCAGGAGAATGGTGATTCCATCTCTTAGGTTGAAGTCTCTGATGAGGATCATTGTATGTGAACAAACTTTAGTTAATGTGGATTTAGAAATAAATTGAAGATAGTTTGCTTAGTGTTCAATTATTCCATAGGATTTCTCATTGTAGTTTATCTGGTGGTTGTTGATTGATGAATTATGTGCAGATTTGGAAGCAAGAAAAAAAGTAAATCTTGATGCAAGTATTGGAGTGAATCTTGATTTGCCCTTTTCTTTTTCTTTGTATTTTTTTTAATGATACGAATTTTGTTTAGTTCTTGGAACAAAATGTCTGAAAACAAAATAATTTGATTTTCTTCAAAAAAAAAATAAGAATATGATGGGTCACATATTACTGACAAGCAACTTGTTCTACAAATGCCGGACATATAATTTTGTCCTGATAGACAATATGTATGATAACTCAAGTACTTGTTTCTGTAGGGACAAAGGGTTATAGTAGTTGTATATTAATACTGGTACAAATAGAGGTACCAGTTAGGATACTGGTACCAGTTAGAATTCCAAAATATTGTGATTTTTCTTTTGGTGCTTTTACTGATTTATATTAATACTGTAATTGTTATTTTTTAAATGAAAATAGTTGAGTTATACAGCCTTTAAAACACAAAATATTGCTGAAGTACTCTCTGTAGAGATGTGGCTAGGCATAGTGTTGAATATAGGCAAGATCAGCTTTGGTGAGATTTCTAAATTCTTCAGTGATATAACTGATACAATGGACTTTAATTGTGTAATAAATGCTAAAATGTTAGTAATAAAATATGAAGTCCTGCAACCCTCCCACTATTTTGTGGGTTTAATTGTACTGATTTCTCCTTTTTTTTTGGCATTTTTTATTTTGTATTAGATGTTAAAGCAGGGTTAATTATTTCTCTCCAAGAGATTATGGGGAATTTCTGGGATTCAAAATTGTTCTAAACTGATTGAGTCATACAGGGACAACTACTTTTTTATCCGTGCAGTTTCAGCTTTATTAATTGATCTTTTGTTCGTTCGATCTGTATTAATCATGTTTTCTTAAAATGAATCCGCTTTTGTGCCGGTTCAGAAGGTATTCATTTTTCTTTTTCTTTTTTGTTCGCCAAAGATTAGCAAAATTGAAAAGAATATGAAGCAGCTCAATTTTTAGTCTATATATAAACAAGGCCAACTGTTATGGACTCAGAAATTATGTTGATCATTTCCGATCCTGTATCCCGTTGCAAGGTGGTTCATTCAGGTAAGAAAGAGAATTAGCTGCCGATGATCCAACATAACCTGAAACAGCACAGCATACTTTTATCTCTTGTACAACTTATACCTATAAACATAATAACAGAATGAACTCGAAGGAAAGTAAACAGTGATCACCAATCAAAGGCTCAAACACAAAATTCACCCTAAGAAGAACACACACACACACACACACACAAAATTAATAGCTAGAGACGAGCTACATTGTCAACCAATCTTTATCATTTTTGACAGATGCAATTTTAGCCTTTTTTGATAACTTTGGGAAGCACTCAAGCTTCGTAAAAAAAGTGGCATCCTCGAAATTAATGATATTTAGTTTCTGTAACACTGGTGCAGTTTTTAGCACTAGTGTTGCAAATTCCAACATCCACTTAGCAAGCAACACATTGTTTTGTTCGTGTACAATGTTCACAATCCCTAGGCACTTAAACAAGCAGCCTTCTGTTGCTTTTAATTTCGACAAAATTTCGGCTGGCAGTTGGTCTTCACCTCCATAGTACAGTAACTGGAAATTAGGGGGACAAAATAAGAATGAATCAGTGGACACTGGGCTGCATACAAAAGATTTGTAAATGATGTTCTGGTAACATATAATAGTGTTTATTCAGTCCGAGCCATACATGATGGTACTGAACCATCTTATCAATTAAATCTTAACAACTTCATTATTCTTTTTGGTTCTCATGCCTAGTGGATTACTTAAAAAGGATTAGCATTGAATTGAGTAGTGAGTTTTTTTCAGAAATGTTAATTAGTAATAGAAAATTAAATGAAACATGATTAAATTATAGGCAAAAAGTAGACAAGTAGTGGACCTCTATACGAAGTTTTTTTAAGTTCGGGGCACTTTTAAACAAACAAAAAGCAGCTGCAATCTCATCCTGTGCTGAACAACAAAGGGGCACATACATCTCTGTCAATTCATAGAAGACTGTTGGAAGATTCTCTGATATAGGTCCCGTTGCTAAATACTGACAAAGAAAATAGAAGAAATTATGTAGTTACAATTTCACTGTAAGCAATTATGTACCAGATCACAAAACAATACCTACATTGAAAAGGAAAAAAATCGACTCATAGTCAATGGTTTTATCAGTTCTATTTCCTTGTCTATATTGTTAACCTCTCCATGGCTATTTATCATTTTTAAGGTTTAGTGGAGCTTGACGGCTTAATTAATCAAACATTGAACTTTCTATAATAGTTCAAATGAATCCCTATATATTAGTGGCATATTATTAAGCAGTATACGTAGTTTAATATATATCATCATAAAAATTTTAAGCATACAAAATTCTTACATTAATGAAACCATCAAAGACATGTAGCTTTTGAATGTTACGAAGGTTGCCAAGAACTCGCGTAAAGTTGCTTACATTTCCCACTTTTTCTGTATTGCGAGAGTATAGTCCGATGCTTCCAAATGTCAATTTCGGTGTTTCTATACAAAGATCATGAAATTCACAGTAAAGACATAGTTGTTTGAGGTTTGGTGCCCGGATATGGAGGCAACCTTGATTGATAAATTTGTACAATTCCAAGGTCTCCAACAAAGGGCAGCACGAGACCAAGTTCCCTATACTTAATCCCTGTTAAATTAAAATTCTCTAGAGAAATCGTACGGAGCAACTTAAAGCCTTGGAAAGTGCGAGGAACATTGATTATGCAACATGACATAAACACCCATTCTAATTCTACACAAGAGAAAATTTTTTTTTGAGTAGAAACAGCCCGTAGGCTTAATTCTACACAAGAGAAAAGGCGGGAAGGAATCTTGCATTTCTCGTCACCGTTATATCTTAGATCAAACCTTCTTACTCCATTTCTGGACAGGATAAGCATCCATCGACCAATAGCCTCATTGCAAGGATGCTCAAGGACAAGCTTGAAGTATAGAATCGGACCACGGTGAACCATTAATACATTGTCTACCAACTTAATAAGATTGGACTCTGTAGATTTTTCTACAAATGCCGAAGTTGGAATTGAAGTCCATGAATCCTTCCACTTGCTTGAGAGGATGCTTGTTCGTACCACATCTTTGATTGGGAATTTCAAAAAAATTTCCTGTTTAAGGTTGTCTGGCAAATCGCTAATGTAATCACCATGTAAATTGTGATTAACTCTACTCTGCCGAGGCTCAGGACCACCCATTGATAATTCTAGTCAATTTCAACATGCAAACAGCATAAGGATTTTATATATATATAATTAGAAAAGTGAAGAAAACTACCACAGCACAAATAGTCAATCAGCAAGTTAAATGAATTGATTCGGATCACAGTGAATTTCATTAAAAAAAAAAAAAATTAGTCTGTACTTTGATAGTCCAAGATGTAAAAAGGGGCAAAAAAGAAAAGGAAAAAAAAAGGAAGAAGAAACTAGTTCGCTAAATACATACAGAACAACCTATGCCAAAGGAAATCACAATAGAATCATGCCAATAACATAACTCTTTCAACTATAGAAAATCCACCCTAAGCGATTTTACACCTAGTCTTAACTCTTAAGTCCTCATTTGTCGAAATAATACCCATATATGTCAATATGACATATTAGTGTTCTCTATTCCTAAATTCTGTTTGGGAGGGTTTTTTTTTTCCAAAAGAATGGGTTTAAAAAATAAAGACAAACTTAATTAGCACTTTAATTTTTTTTCTTTTTCTAAAAGTTTTGATTGATAACTAATCTTAATTAGAATACTATTCAGACTAGAGCGAATTCTAGACAAAGGCATATGGCAACTCTCTTGTAAGTTGTAAGGCATTTTCTTCTAGAAACATAGCATATTGAACAAGCCCCAATGAGATTAGAGAGAGAGGACTCACCCGCTTGGGAACTGGAGAGGTGAGAGAAACAAACGGAGTGAACGAAATATGTAAAAATTTATAAGAAAATCCTCCCATGATGAGTTTTTATATGGGAAAATTTATAGTTTTTGGATTCTCTCAATGGCGCTTCCGTTTTTAGGCTGTTTGCCGACTAAATTATTATTTTAAATTCTAAATGCCGTGTGAAATAGGTGTTAGGAAATGCTCATATTTTAATTTTAGATTAATTACAACTAATTAATCACCATTAACAACAAGCAAATCAATAGATCTAGTGCTAAAGCAATCACACATCCAATCAAGAGAGAAGGTAGGAGAAATTGTACCTCTCATGAAATTGTATTCATGAGGCTCGAATCCATGGCATGGGAGTCGATGGGGTGCGTGCTCCACCATCTCCACCATCTATGGCCGCCTCTAGCCCACCAAGGACCCACCACCAAGCTCAAAGAGAATGCTAGTTCTCTTGAACCTCTTGCTAATCACCTTGCTTCTCTTAATTAACTATTTAATGGAGAGGAAGAGAGGTGGGATGCTCAACACATGAGCTAAGAGAGGAAGGGAAGAGCCATGGAGAAGAGAGAAAAATCTCTCTTCTAGGTGGAGGCGCAAGGGAGGGGAGAGGAAGAGAGATGACGGCTAGGGTTTTCTCCCAAAGAGACCCCTTTATATAGCCAACCACTCTCATCCAATTTTCATACTATTTACAAGTATGCCATCCACCCTAAGAGGCCACCTAATGGGCTCTCTTGGGCCATCTTAATAAAATGCCTTTATTCATTAATTCACCAATTAATGAATCTCCTTTAATTGTCTCTTCATTCTTCCTTAAATCGGGCCTTTAATTAACCAATTAAATAGAAGCCCAATTAGCTCAAACTAATTAAAGTAAGTTGAACATAATTAATTATTAACTCATTAATAATTAATCTATGATTAGCTAATGCATTATATTGTTTCCATATGATCCTTTTAATTTAATTAATTATAACGGTTCATAACGGTATATAATTAATTAATTAACTTATCACATTTCACAATACACATTATTGTGAATAAACAATAAATGCACCAAGTGGTTAGAATCCTATTTGTGCGACCCTATTTGAGGATTTATACTATGTTGGCCATGGAAATAAATCGTTATTTATTTCCAATAATCATAAGCGGTATCTAGCAACACGTTATGACTCCCAATTCGTATAAATAATGTACCGTTACAATATCTCAATCCTGCATAAGAAATAAAAGTATTTCTTTGTTTGATTCTTATGTCACACGATATCTTTGTATAATCTAAGATAGGAATGTGTCATTCTTGCAGATTATACATTTCTTGATCTAGAGTTGATCGTCTAGTTTGCATGCATACGATCCAACTCCATCAAGGGGCCCAAACAGATATCATCACTCACTAGGTATACTAATGAGGGACATACGGTTTTCTTGATGAACAACTTTTCCCCGCACAATTCAAGAGAACATAAATAAAGTCCTTATAGCAGCCTTTATCAGGAATCAACGTTAGACGATATTTATTGAACCTATCCTCATGTGGAAAAGGTGAACATCTCAAACTTAGAATCAAACTCATATGAAATAAACAATGACACATAACACAATCCATATGTTTATTTCATTGGGTCAAGTCCTGTACTATGTTCCAATAACATACACATATGCAATTAAGTTCGTAACTCCTTACTTATGATTTGTAGAACTTAATCATCACTTAACTTGCATACTAATCTTTTATGATAATTAATGTTCCTTGTTAATTCTCAAGATTATGGACGATTTAGATTTATTATTGTCATTCTAATGAATGATCCACAGAGATCTACAATTCAGATCCTCAACCTGAATGATCTGTCAATAATAAACTCTAGGAACAAATGATCAAATATCATCATTAACATAAACTAAGAAAATAAGTCATTAAATATTGACTTCTAGGACATAACTCTAACAATCTCCCACTTGGCCTAGAGTCAATCAATAGTGACTTCTAGCCAGTGAAGAATTTAGAATAATGTCATATATCTATATATATACATGTCTCGAACCTCAAAAGATGTAATACACTTAAAACAAGTTACTCATACGTCCATCACGCATGGATGCACAATTGCATCTCGTATACCGCTTAAGGTAGAGGTTAAGTTAGAGTGTTCGCTGTGTCCGCGAACCTATCCAATTTTGTTTGACCCTATATACATATATACTCCTATATATGTGTTCTTGATCATCATCATGTGAGATCAAGTGACATCGTCATAGATCTTAGTTGGATCACCAATTTAATATTGGGTTCTTCAAGTTTAAGCTATGGTTCGAGATGCATAGAACCATATTAGCTTGACTGAGAACTTCACGATCCTTACTACATTCTTTCATTGCTTCACAAGTTGCTATATATTTTATTTTGGTGACGGAAACGGTTGTAATATCCCATTTAGAACACCTTCTAAACTTACAACACCACATTTAAACAAAATATGTAGCTCAATTGTATTTATATCAATCTTTCGAAAACTAGCATCAATATATCAATTTATATGAGCTTTCTTTTATCTTATCAGATGGAAAAACATATCATTCTTTCTCATAAGATACTCGAAGATATTCTCGATTATTGTCCAAACGTGTTTTTCTTTGTATCCAGTTGACAACTGCTTGTCATACTCCTTGGTTACAACACATAGGGGCATGTGCATAAATATGGCATCCGTTATGAAACTCATAACAGAAGGATGCTCGAAATATATCGTGCACTCTTTTCGAATTGAGTTACAACACACCGAGTAGAACTCAAGTGTATGCCATACAACTTGGTTAGACATCCTTTCTAGGAGTCTATCTTTTCATGTTACTAGAACACTTTGTCATTATATGCACGTTTTCTCAAACCTGACATCCATCATAATCTATCTCCATAGATTTTGTTTCCTTGGATTTAGTTAATTTTTCCAAGTTCTCTATTGAGAAAAAACATTCTCCAATGAGATCTTGACAATATTCCTTTCTTTAATTTTATTCCCAATTAATGTCTTGTATCTTGTACAATACATGTAACATAATAATGCTCCCACTGAATATCTTGTCTATACAAGATACTTTTGACGAAGTTCAACTCCTTGACTTACTTGTCAAAATGTTTATTCCAATTTCCACAATTCTTGCTTCAATTCATCAATTGATCCTTGAAGCACATATACATTTCTAGCAATACAACAAATCCTCAGTTTGTGTCAAATTCACAACAACTTCCTTCATTCAATCGAAGAAGGCGGTTTTGATGTATCTTTTCATATATCTATATATACGAAATATAACTATTGCTAGAATGATCTTTATTGACTTATACACAGCTACAAGCGAGAAGCCATGCTTTGTACATGGTCAACTCGTTATCGACTTAGACATAGCATCAATCATGAAATTGTGCTTTGTACAGAGTCGACTTGTTATCCATATCTATCTTTCCTTTTAAAGATCTATATGTTCTAGATGGATCGCTTCTTCTTGAACATCAATCAAGGTCTATACCTTGTTGTTATATATATGGATTGCACTTAAAGATCATATAGATTCAAATCATACTTGTGGAATCGGGTCTTTCCATCGCTTCTTTATTTATCAACGGATCCTCATATGTCAAGTACGAGGATGTTGTGAAACCTATGTACTTTTTAGTTTAGGCAATTCACTCTCGTTGATCTTTGTAGGATTGGTGCTTGAGGTCAATAAACTACTTCTACAACATCTTATAGAGTAAGTTCTTGATCCTAATATATTGCATGAGTTTCTCGAACATCATCCATTTGTGAGATGTTTGAGCACTCTTTAGAAATGAGCGTGTTTATAAACTTCTTCCTTTCACAACTACTTGTGAATAAAGTTCCGCTCAACTCCCACTAAGCACCATGTATGGAGTGACAAGTTTCCTATAAATGTACTTCTTGTAGTGACGCATAAACTCCTTTAATGCTCACTTTACTCCCACTACTTCATCTTAAGAATATCATTCTTTAAGATTACGTTATGATGAGCAACAACTACTTTGTTCTTATCATGTTCATAGAAGTAGTACCTTTTGGCTAATTCAAGATATCCTTCAAAATAATAAGCGTCTTATTTGGGTCCAAGCTTATCAATCAATCGAACCTTGAAATAAGCTTTTCAACACCAAATCTTGAGAAACAATATACCTAGAGATCAAATCTCGTAAGATATCTTTCTCAATAGACTTCGATGGAATTTTTATTCAGTGTAAACAATATTGTCCTCAAACACAAATCCCTTACATGAGTCGAACAAGTCAATTTGATTTATTACCGATCGAACTATGTTAAACAATGTTCGATACCTTCATCCTTGGATACATTTTTCAATGTTCCTCATGGAGCGAGTAGTGAAACGTCTTTCATACTCTTTAGGCAATATATCAAACTACATGACTTAACTATTTACCATGATCTATTTTAAGACTTTTGCTTTTATTGAATAGTTTTTCAACTTTACTCTTGAAATTCTTTTGACCTTGTCAAAAGATTCATACTTATACCATATCAAATAGATACGTTAATATCTACAATGATCGTTGGTCAAGTGGTAAAGTGTCAACAACCTTTCAATTGCACAAGTACCTATAGGTCTATATACATCAATATGTATAAGTCTTAATAAAGTTACTTGTCCTTTAAACCTTCGTAGTTCAAAGGCGCTTTTGTCTTTCAACAAACACGATTCGCATGAATTTCAATTGATTTGCAATCGAATTGATTTACGAGCTCCACGTTACGTAGACTCTCATAATGCGATTCTTGTTTATATTCGACTAAGCGACTATTTTACATAAAAGTCAAATACTTTATGTGAAGTCTTACATATTTGTCATTCAAAATTTGTTTATCTATTTCAAGCAAATTCAATTAAGATGCATGAAATCTTATACAAAAATTTATAACAATAAGAGAACAACATTTCTCTATTACAAAACATGATCATCCATCATCAAATATGGAGATAAGGTTTTATGAGATGTTTGGAATAAGGTATACAACCTCAAATTCCTAAACAAACTCTTTACTTAATAAAGATAACTCTACGTATTCAATGGTAGCGGCTTAGACGTATAAGCCATTTCCAAAACGGAGTTTACTTTACTTATCTCGAACTTTCTCTTATTCATCATTGTCTACACATTTCGTTAAATGCGAACACATAAACTAGCACCTAATTACTAGTGTGAATTAGAGATAGTGAGATAATTTGAACGACAAATATCTTAAGGTTTAGAACATCATGGTATTTCGGACAACCTTTCAAATGCCTCCCATAAATGGCAAATGAAACATTTCATGTGACACACGGTCACTAGTGAGGGTCTCAAATATTCAACTCATATCTTGGTGAAGTATTCCTTTAATACTTAACCAATTACTTTTAGCACTAACAAGTGTGCGAACAATATATCATTTATCCATAGAAAGAGATTGTATGACAATATCAACAATCCTTGATATTGGAGATCTTAATATCTCTAGTTGTCAATTAGCTACTCAAATCTATCGGTTCGCAAGCTAATGAAACATTTATCTTCTTATAAGAAGAGTCTCTTGGTTAACTCACATTCCATTACTCGATCATAAATGATTGAGTCTATCTTTACTTTCTCTAAGAACGTCTTCTTGAGTAAATGGATGAGAGTGTAGAAGTCTTAGTATAGTCCTTATGAATTCTCCAATTCAAAGGTCTAGAACTTCTAAAAGGATATAAGCATTCGCTTTATTGAATAATTTTCGTCGAAACTAATCAATCATTGCGAAGCTATTGTTCGGGAAGTCGAGGAACGTTTTTGGGATTAAACTTGCTCAAGTTTCTCATTTCCAAGAACATGTCTTAGAAATCGGTATTTCTTCTCCAAGTAAAATACCTTATAAACGAGCTTGTCGTTTTCCAAAGATTGACCGCAACGAAATTAACATATTTAATATCTATAACAAATTCAATTTAAGGTCATTTAGTTTATGCAATGTTTTGTTTATGGAATGATAAACAAAAACTCCCACTACATTTATTTAGTGTCCCAATGTAGTTGGTTTTCCAAGATCCCCGTTTTCATCAAGTAGAGCCTGCTATGGCACGACACCCTACTTAACTAGACAAGGTAGGTTCTCCAACCAATCATATCAACCATACGACTCTTGGTTTGTAAATATCTAAGTATATTTACAAACTTCGCCCCGATGTCCAAGAAAACTTGTTGGGTCCATCGATAAGCAACCTCTCTCTATTTGCTCCTAACAAATCTTTTCATTTGTACCCCGACTATCAAGGTTGACAACCATGACGTCCGCTATGGCGGACCGCGCCATGATTGGCTATTGACGTGAAGGGGATAGAGAGAAGGAAGGCGGTCGACTTAATCAATTTAGTTTGGGACAAAAGCAATTACGTGACTTTGTTTGGTGGTCGTGTAAGCATACACCCATACCTACCTATGACAATTCAAGGCATTCACAAACAATCACATAACATAAGCATCTCAAGCATTGCCGTGGGTTTGTATGGCTCCCGCTTGCATTAATCTTCGTCGCATCTCCATGTAACGAGACTAATCTAATCAAGCCCTCCCACTAATTACTAAGATCCTATCTAATAATTAAGGAAAATAAATACATGTGATAAAATTCCTAAAACCCCGCCTAGGCCTTAGGGGCATGCAAGCCTCACAAGTTACATAAAAAATTAACCACTTAATTATCAAGGCACCTTAGGCCACTTTACAAGCAATCACATGCATTCACAACATTTTACAACACACAAGGCATTGACATCTTGAGCCATATCAAACCCACATCCTCCTACAAAACAAAGTTAGCACATATACAATATACATGATTCACTTGCTCTTAATTAATTTCATTAATTAGAATCTTTGTGCATACTTGTTGCTCAAGTTTTCCGAATGCAAAGAAGGCTTAACCTTAACAACTAATTGTTTAAGCCCTTTTAAATTAAATCCAACTATCAAAACAGAAAGGAGGGTATTTAAGGAGTCTTCTAATTAACATTTCAATAAATTGATTAATTAGAAACTATTTTAACTAATTAAAATACGAAATTCGGGACCCGAAAAAATTCAAAATAATTCGGTCTCCAAAAAATCTGAAATAAATCCAGAGAACTCCTTACAAAGATTGTGATTACCTGTAAAAATCTCAAGGAGAGATCAATTACCATCAGGGAGAACCAAAAAAGACAAATCCTCAGATTGTGCGCGAAGCACCGTTAGAGAAAATTCTGTTATGGGTCTCAACCTTTTGATCTGTATGATCATCCCCTTGATATTTTTCCAGCAAACAATTTACATAGAAAAATACTACATACAATAGGCTATCATTCCATGAAAATAAAATCCACAAGTTATATTCAAGATCAACGAGATAACAAGCATTTAAGCAAGGTATCCTGTTCTGGAACAGACCGTCGACCAAAAAGGTTTCACTCGGTTGAGGTATCAAATCTCAATGAAAAACTATGAAATTAATTTTCACAGATTCCAGACTTAAAGGAGAACATTTCCATTTCAACACTTTTCCATAAAAGTTTCTCAATAAGTACAGTTTTTCAAAACAATCAGTTTGTTTGAAAAAACAGATCTGACAACTTCATCACTTTTCATCCTTGAACGCCCACATAATATCCGAAATATGCAACAAAATTTACATATCCAGAAAGAGCATCAAGTTTAGAATAATCCTATCTAAAAGTTACAGGTACTTTGTATACAAACTTATTTGTTACCAACCACAACAACAGAACTGTGCAGCAGAATAACAGATCTGCGCACCGTTACCGTTTAAATCACTAAAAATTCATTTTACATCGAATTTCAATGATTCCAGTGGGAAAACAACCACAACTCAAAAGGCTACAACCTCCAATAAGAAGGAAAAAATTTCAGAGAGCTTTACACCACGAAAAACAAGCAACAAGACAGAAAACAGCCTTTCCAGGGCCAGCAAGCATGCACATCACTAATTAACTTAATTAATTACGAATTCTCACTTAATTAAGTGTGAAAAACCTTAAGCACAACCTGTCTCTGATACCACTGTTAGAAAATGCTCATATTTTAATTTTAGATTAATTACAACTAATTAATCACCATTAACAACAAGCAAATCAATAGATCTAGTGCTAAAGCAATCACACATCCAATCAAGAGAGAATGTAGGAGAAATTGTACCTCTCATGAAATTGTATTCATGAGGCTCGAATCCATGGCATGGGAGTCGATGGGGTGCGTGCTCCACCATCTCCACCATCTATGGCCGCCTCTAGCCCACCAAGGACCCACCACCAAGCTCAAAGAGAATGCTAGTTCTCTTGAACCTCTTGCTAATCACCTTGCTTCTCTTAATTAACTATTTAATGGAGAGGAAGAGAGGTGGGATGCTCAACACATGAGCTAAGAGAGGAAGGGAAGAGCCATGGAGAAGAGAGAAAAATCTCTCTTCTAGGTGGAGGCGCAAGGGAGGGGAGAGGAAGAGAGATGACGGCTAGGGTTTTCTCCCAAAGAGACCCCTTTATATAGCCAACCACTCTCATCCAATTTTCATACTATTTACAAGTATGCCATCCACCCTAAGAGGCCACCTAATGGGCTCTCTTGGGCCATCTTAATAAAATGCCTTTATTCATTAATTCACCAATTAATGAATCTCCTTTAATTGTCTCTTCATTCTTCCTTAAATCGGGCCTTTAATTAACCAATTAAATAGAAGCCCAATTAGCTCAAACTAATTAAAGTAAGTTGAACATAATTAATTATTAACTCATTAATAATTAATCTATGATTAGCTAATGCATTATATTGTTTCCATATGATCCTTTTAATTTAATTAATTATAACGGTTCATAACGGTATATAATTAATTAATTAACTTATCACATTTCACAATACACATTATTGTGAATAAACAATAAATGCACCAAGTGGTTAGAATCCTATTTGTGCGACCCTATTTGAGGATTTATACTATGTTGGCCATGGAAATAAATCGTTATTTATTTCCAATAATCATAAGCGGTATCTAGCAACACGTTATGACTCCCAATTCGTATAAATAATGTACCGTTACAATATCTCAATCCTGCATAAGAAATAAAAGTATTTCTTTGTTTGATTCTTATGTCACACGATATCTTTGTATAATCCAAGATAGGAATGTGTCATTCTTGCAGATTATACATTTCTTGATCTAGAGTTGATCGTCTAGTTTGCATGCATACGATCCAACTCCATCAAGGGGCCCAAACAGATATCATCACTCACTAGGTATACTAATGAGGGACATACGGTTTTCTTGATGAACAACTTTTCCCCGCACAATTCAAGAGAACATAAATAAAGTCCTTATAGCAGCCTTTATCAGGAATCAACGTTAGACGATATTTATTGAACCTATCCTCATGTGGAAAAGGTGAACATCTCAAACTTAGAATCAAACTCATATGAAATAAACAATGACACATAACACAATCCATATGTTTATTTCATTGGGTCAAGTCCTGTACTATGTTCCAATAACATACACATATGCAATTAAGTTCGTAACTCCTTACTTATGATTTGTAGAACTTAATCATCACTTAACTTGCACACTAATCTTTTATGATAATTAATGTTCCTTGTTAATTCTCAAGATTATGGACGATTTAGATTTATTATTGTCATTCTAATGAATGATCCACAGAGATCTACAATTCAGATCCTCAACCTGAATAATCTGTCAATAATAAACTCTAGGAACAAATGATCAAATATCATCATTAACATAAACTAAGAAAATAAGTCATTAAATATTGACTTCTAGGACATAACTCCAACAATAGGATGTGCATTTTTTTTTTTTTTGATAATTGCCCTTAGGCCCACTCACAAACACTCTCAACCAGCAAATGTTGGGATTCGAACCCTGGTATCCCTGGAACCAGGCAAGTGTCTTAGTCAGCTGCACTAGCAGAGCTAGACGCATCTTAAGGAAGTTCTAGAATGTCTCGCGCCGTTAACTTTAATTAGAAAGCGTGTATCCGTAAACTGTTATCATTTTAAATTATTACTTGTGTCTACAACCGTATTGTTAATGTAAAGAGATAATTATATTTATGCCATTACAAAAAGTTATTAATTTGAAAAATGTCATTGTTAAATTCCTAATTAAATTTATGCCACTATAAAAATGTCAAAATTAGATTTATGCCATTATTATTTTCTAAAAACATAATTCTTTCTAAAAATGCCATTCTCCGATTTGTAATTATTTTAAGAATTCCTAAGCTACCCTTATTGGCCCATCGTCCATCTTTTACTCCATGGCAAGGTGAATCATGTAATTCCTATTTCAAATATACTTTAATTTGTTTAGATTTTGTTGCCTTTTGGTTCCGATTCTTTTTATTTCAAATTTATTAGGAAATGTATAACATTCAAAATCTGTCAATGTTTCAACGAAAAGGAACAATTAGACGTATAACATTCTTTTTATTAGATTTTTTTAACTTATAACACGTGAACGGGTAAAAATTAATTTTTAGAGTATTTATCAGTATAATTTTTTGAATTATTTTACTTATGTCATTGTTAGATGACTAATTTAATATATATCACTACAAAATTGCAAAGTTTGTTTTATAATATTGTATTAATGCACTTGTGGCATAAGACTAATTTTTATGTTTTTACAATGGCATAAAACATACTTTTATTAATATGTGGTGGCATAAAACTAATTTATTTTTTGGTGATGATTTTTTTCTAATTTTAAATTTTTTGTAGTGGCATATTTAAAAGGGTAAAATTGTCATATCAATTGATTGATGACATAAAATTAATTTTTACTATTTTGTAATGGCATAAAAATAATTTATCATTTAGTGATCACATTTTACTAATTTCAATTTTTCGTAGTGGCATAAAACTAACTAATTAACCCTTATGTAAATTATATTTACAAATTCTGAATAAGGTAAATATTTAAGAGTTACAAGATTGGAAGGATATATATTTGAATTTATAGAAGTGAAGGTGTATTTCCAAGTAGAAAAAATTAGACGATATGTAACCGATTTTCTCTATTTTTAACGAAAATGGCGGATTAACTGCTCAATTCAAAATAATCTTTTTTCAGGGAGGGGTGACAATTATCACGCCGACAAATATTATTAAAAATTACAAGTACAAGAATAGGAAAAAGAAAAAAAAAAGAGAGAGATGTTAACCTAAAAAGGAAAAAAAATAATAATAAAAAAGTTAAATCCTAAGCGTGTTTAATCCAAGCGCCGACATCAACACATATGTTATTGAGTAAAACGGCCTTTGGTGTAATCGAGCTATTGAAGAAAATTTTATTTCGAGCCTTCCTTATGTTCCAGGCAGTTGCAGTCCAAATGATGTCCTAGTTTTTATTTCCTTGACTCCTGATTGACAACCATAAGTTGCCAAGATCTAAGGTAAAGTCTAAAAATGGCAACCAAAATCGAAATTGACCAATGACCACACATTAATAGCAAACTAACAGTGCAAAAACATGTGGTCTGAAGTTTTAATGATGCATGAATTGCAACTAGGGAAAGTGGAAGAGCAAGGCCAACCTCTTGCGTGGAGAGTTGAGTCAATAAACGAATAATAATAATAAAGTCATCAAAATAGGGAAAAAAAATTAACTAAGGCCCTCATCAAAATTCCATTTTTTTAACATGGGATTTCATTTCATTTCATTTTGTTGAAATTTTTTTTTATCAAAATGAACAGATTTGGTGTCATTTGGTTAGAATTCCTATGTAATTAAATCCAACAAAATCCTATGAAATCAATTCAAATGAAATGAAATTCCAGGTAAAAATCATTTTGATCAGACCCTAAATAAGAAGTTTTTTTAATTGCTAGTTGACTCATGAATTATTTCAAAAACAATAAGAGTTGAATTTCAGGGACAGTTTGAAATTTCATAGAATAAATAACTAAGGATAGTTATAAGTGTAAATATAGAAAATGAAAAATATCATAATCATCAATTAAGTTGTTAAGTCCATAATTCTCTTCTGTCATTTTTCCACAGGTATTAAGCTCGAATAGGAGAATTGCTTAGATTTATCCAGGCCCTAAGTCATTTGGCGCCATTCAACTCTCTTTGCTTCCTTCCCTCATCCAATCCATCGTTCCCTTTCCTCTTTCACACACACAACGCTCTCTCTCTTCCATTCCACCTAACGTCCCTCTCATTCCTCTCACCCATCACTTCATTTTTTGTCACATCCCGCGGCAAGATGTAACAGATTCCCGCCACGGAAGTACAAATAATGTACCTCCGTAAGGCTTAGTCGTGCAAAAGCAGTTCATTTTTTTTTCTAAGTAAAAATAAGCGATCACTAATCACAGATAATATAAGCAAATATTATCCATCACGGAGGCAAGTAACAAGGCATACACAACAAGCAACATGTCACAATACACATATATATATATATATATATATCACATGCGCATCCAGTACAAGTCTCGAAATAAAATATCATACAACACGCTCATAACTAAGGCTCAAGACTGGAGACTATAAATATGTACAACATATATACTAGTCCTCGACTCATTTGTCTATAGGAACAAGTATAATGTAAAAACCAAAATCGACTCCAGTCTAAGTATCTATAATATCATAGTAAGACAGGCACAAAGTCACTCATCTAGAATCTCATTCCCATCCTCATCTATGAGGATGGGACTCACAACAGGCTCCGGTGTGGGTGGTGGGGTCAGTGGTGGAGATGGAGGGGCAGGTGGTGGTGGAGATGGAGGGGCAGGTGGTGGTGGTGGAACATACTCAATATAAAAATAAACTCCAGTGGGGGCTAAGGACACATGATATGATATAACTGTGCGCATGTGAGGTATATAGGTACGCAGGTGGACGTGGGACCCATCAAAAGTCATCAGGGGCGGACCTCTCAAAGGCCGGTGCGTCGTCTGGAACCCCCAACCGCCGAGGAACATGCAAAACAAACACGAACATGAGAATATAATTCTCAGTGCGGGTTTTAGTTCCAGACGTGGATTTCTGGTCGAAATCTTAGTCTAGAAATAATCCCCACAATAATAATAATCAATGGTAAATGAATGATAAATAATAATGATAGTAAGCAATGAATCGAGAATAATGAAATGCCAATCTCTATCCGACTGCATACCGAACAGCGGAGAAGAAAAGGGCCTATCAGCACCATGGTGGACTGAAAAGCAATGCATAATAACAATCAAGATAAAATCATGTAACAGTCAGAAAGTAAATTATATCATGTAAATAATCATCAAATCTCACTCAGGTTCCTTTCCCAACCGGCTGGGCACATGAGGAGACCTTTCCCTTACCTGACATATCAGGTGGCATGAGGGAATTCCATATTCTAATAGCACTACTAAACTGGCCGAAGCCGGTGGCCGACCGACTCCGGAGAGTGATATTGACTTTTATGTCATGTTTCCAGAATTATCAGGCAAGAATATCTTGATTCCTCAAAGATTCAGGCTAATTTCAAAGGATGTTGCAAAGCTTGCCTAATTTCATATCAACTTGATCAAAGGAGATTAAATCAACATAAAATTTGAGTTGTAATATCTGTTCCTAATTCTAAATGATCAAAAGGGTAATGCATCCAAAAGAGTTAACAACATGTCATGCATTAAATATTATTGCTAAGACTAATATTCTACAGAAAACCACGTGTCCGCACCTATATCCAAGTCCGATCCGAGTCCTTCTTCAGTTGTCTCCCCTGTAAGGAGATTAAGAACTTATTAAGACTTAATCTAACTATTATTTATTCTAATGATACTTTCCTCAGTTATCTAAGGTTCAACTTGACTGTTCCAAACTTATTAATAATAAATTTCTAGTAATTGCTTGTGTTTTCAGTAGTTCTGGTAGTTTTATAGTTATTAGTTTAATTTATATAAATTTATCAAAATTTTATTTAATTAGACATATTTTTATGGATAAATATATATATGTATGTATGTATATATATACTAGTACTTAATTATTATTTGTTCATAAGTATAAGTATTTATAAATTGTTATTTTTATTATATACATATATTTACTATTTATGTTTAAATTATTAATATTATATATATATATATATTTTCTATTTTATTTTATTTTATTTTATTTTAAATCTTTAAATTTTATTTTATTTAAATTTTATTTTATTTTAAATTTTATTTTATTTTAAATTTTATTTTAATAATTAATCATAAAAAAATATTTTTAGTTTATTTAAAATATACTTAAATTATTATTTTTTTCGAAAATATTTAAATTTAATAAAATAATCTAATAAGAATTTTCTTAAATTCTTAAAATCTCAAAAATCAAAGTTATTTTGTTTGTTTAATTTGGGACCAGTTTAGTTGGTGATTTTTGTCATGTATCTGTTCTTGACTCACTCGAACTATTTCATCATCTCCCGAAAACCGTCAAATTAGAGAAATACCCGACATTTTTCATATGGCCTTTTTCCTAATTATTTAATTAATCTTAATCCTTCATTAGTTAACTTAATTATAAATTAAGTTTTAATTTAAGTCCATAAGCTGCCATGGGCCTAAACCCATTTTTTTTTATTTACTGGGCTAATTAATTCGCACTGGGCCAACAGAGAAATTTTTTTTTTCGGCCAAGCCCAATCCAAACACATCCCAAAAAGCCCACTTCTCCATACGGCTGAGCCAGGTCAACCTGACCCAGTTTACCTGAGCCAGTCGCAACGGGTCCGACAGGTCCGACAGGAGGGGTTCGGATCCAGACCCGTTATCTCGTCTGCCGTTTCACCCATGGGCCCTCAGATCATTTTAATTCACATCTGAGCCCTTTTTTCTTTACAAAAAGACCATTTTTAATAACTTTTAGGTCCTTTTTCCTTACAACTAGGTCCTCAGACCCAAATTTCTTTACAAATCAGCCCCTGTCATCAACGACAGAATCGCCTATGGTACCAGAAGAGTACTAGTGGTACAGCCACCGTACCTGAGGCTGGTACCACTTCTCAAAAACACATAACAAGCACCAAGAAAGTCTCCCCTGTGCTCAGTTGAGCTCAAAGCTTAACACAGATTCAAGTTTTGAGGTTTATCGACTTAAACCGAGTGCAATACCTTAACAAAATCATTTCCTACTAATTTTAACCATCAACAACTACACTCAATCAATTATCTAACCTAATTAAGCTCATCAAATTCATCTTTTCACAGTTTCAAATACAGTTCATCATCAACCCGAGCTCAAAACCCTAACTATACAATTTAATCAATTTAGCTCGGCTTAGAACAAGAGAAAATCAAAGAACAATCACCACAGAACTCATACCTTGGATCTCTATGCGTATCCTCCTCCTTTCTCTCTCAAATTTCACTCTTTTCTTTTTAAGGAATTTTCAAAAACCGGCCAAAACTCACCTCAGTCGAGTTGTGGCTTTTATAGCCGAGGCGACAGCGAAGAGAGAGAAGAGAGGAGTCAGCAGTCGAGATTCCAAGCACGAATCTCAAATTCCAACTCATACCCACAGCCAATCGCCGTTCTCCACGCGGAGAAACCCTAGTGGCTACTTTGCCTGGGAAATGGCGGTGGCCTCAAAGGGATTGGCTGGCCACACTCGAGCCCACGGCAAATTTCTTCATTTTCGCCGGAGAAAAGAGAGACAAAATCGAACGATCGGCGAAAAATCGGAAGAGAAAGGAGAGAAAGAGATGAAGCCACGCAGCTGTTCATCGACTTAGTCGATTTTCAGCGTGATTTTTCTCCCTTGATCCGCTGTGGCGGAGGTTATGTAGCCAAAGATGCTGCTACTCATATAGTTTATTAATCATAATTGTTTCTATTAAGATTTAATTAATCTGAGATCTATTGATTATCATTTCCTAATCCTTAATATTACTAAAATTATGTACATAATTTTTAGATACTACACAAAGTTAAAAGTTTCGATTTCGAGTCGATTTTACTGTTACTTTTGATTTAATTATTCATGATATACTTATTTCTTAATTAACATAATTCATACTAAATATTTATATTAATTCCTAATAATTTCATCCAATTCCTTTAAATTAATTTACCTAATTAATTTAAATGGGTCTGGTATTTTGCTATGTTACATTTTCCTTCCTCTCACCATATTAACTTCTGTTTTTTACCTTTCGCCTCTTATTTGCTTTGATCTCTCTTCCTAATTAACAAATCTTTCTCACCCTCCTTCTGATTCCTCCATCACCTTCCCTTATTTTTTTGTATTTTGTTCACCTTATTTGTTGTACGTGTTCACATAATTTACCGTATATGTTTAACTTATTTTTGTATTGTATTTGTTCATTTTATTTATTTTATGTGTTCAGTTTGTCGAATATTTTTGTAAGTTTGATGGAGAAGAATTTCTGACAAGGAAGAGGCGACATAAAATGAGGTGGTGGTAAGAGAAGGGAGGCGAGATGATAGGATGAATGGGAAAAAAAATGAAAGAGCAGGCAAAGGTTGAGGGAGAGAGGGTAAGCTGGAGGGTGTAGAGAGAGGAGACTATGCGGAAGAGGAAGGCGGAGAGGACGAGGCACGCCATGGGAGGGAAGGAGAGAGCACTAGGGAAGGGAATGGAGCGGAAAGGTGCGGGGAGAGAGAGGCGCGCGATTTTGGCGTTGGATGGTATTAGATGGTGTGGATGGCAAAAAAGTAAATGGTGTATATCATTTATGATCTATGGCAAAAAGGTATATGGTGTATATCATTTATGATCTAATAGCGAACCCTTCGCTATATAAAACAGGTGCCGATACGGACAACAAATAATTTAATCCGAACAACATTTTTAACATTTTATGACTAAACTATCCCTAATTATTATGTTATATTATGTTGCCTAAATTACCCTAATAACAAATTTTTTTAATTATATTCCTCAAAATCTTCCTTTAATTAATATTTTCTAAATATTGCTTGTATTTTTTACATTAAGAAACCGCAACCATATTCTATCTCTTCTCCTAAAATGCACCTTGGGTTTTTTTTTTTTTTTTACTCACCAGCAAGCTTCCATTGATTAACAATCTCCTTTCACTTGATAGTTGCATTTTTTTTAGCAAAATGTAATAAAATATATACTATGCTCTTGAGGATGCTTAGGCATTGCTCCAGAAAATGGCATGGTAAAGGGAAGGGAGAGGAGGGGTGGACCAGTATCCTCTGCTCACCTTTTAAGGTGAGCACGGTGCCTACCTTCAATTCGAGCCGTTCGATTTAATCACGACGGTTAGATTTTTTTCGGGCCTATCAATCTGGTATTATTCACGGAGCACCATCATTGATCGGACGGTTCGGATCTGAGGCCCTGCTCACCTTAAAAGGTGAGCAGAGGATTTCATTTCGAGGAGGGGTCACCAGGCTACCGCAATTTTATCTTTGCTCCAGAATAGAAATGTTTCAAGGTGAAACAATAGAAACGGACGAGAGAGGAGAATCCTCTATGCAAATAGCTCAAATTTATCACCTTCGAATTTGGTGTCTAAAAAATTTCTCATTCTTCCCTTCGCGTGCTCCTTTCCCTTCCCACCTCAAATCCTGGAGCAAAGTCTCAGGCTGGTCTTTCGATCTCATCCATCTGCCACTTTCATGTTTTCCCCTAATAAAATTCCATTATTGTTGACGTAGTTTTTTCACGCATGATAAACGCAACACCTATTGTACACCGATATAATGTGCTAAACAATAGAGAATTCAAGACCAAAATCTTTAATGATTGCTTACACGAGGACTGATTATGCGCACAATAGAACGGTAAACTGAGTGAATTGACTGCCTCTAGAAATTACAACTCTTAAGAATGGATGCCAGACCTAGCAATCCAATTCCAATATAAGGTATAATAAAGCATACTTTAACTGGCAACAAAAACAGAATGGGGGGAAGCAACTTAGGTGTCAATCATATATCAGACTCAAAAGCCCAACATACAAAAGATGTTTATATGCAAAACTAGCCTATCACAGTCAAATGATTTAAGAATATAGCTTTTTCAAAATATCAGAATATGCCTTTCTGATATTCTCTCTCTTCAGCTTGAGTGCAGCAGTGACTAGGCCAGACTCTGGAGTCCATGGCTCAGATAGCAGTTCAATCTTTGATGGGATTTCAAACTTTTCCAGCTTTGCTTCCTTGGCAGCCTAGGTAAGAAATGATAAGTATTGAAAACTAAGTTAGGTGAATTCAGAATTCATCAAATTACAGAAATAAGTGCTTTTTTCTTTCATATTTTAGCTAAGAAAAGGTCAAACTTTCTGATTATGAATCAAGCATGAGAACAGTATTCCATATCCATTACCTTTGAAATTATGTTCACATAAACTTTTTGCCTTTGAAAATACCACGTACACTTGACTCATGAGAACTAATAATGAATATCACTATATCAAAACATCAAAGCAAATTGGTAGTTATTTCAAATTGATGGTCAAAAGAATGATGCACCTACAACAACTTCAAGAAAAAAATAACGCATTCCTATGTTTAATGCAAAAACACAAAAAAAAAAACATGCAGTAATTTCTTGACAGATGGTAGAACAGAAAAGTGTAGCAGTGTATTGGACCCTATAAATGTATACTGAATTAAATAAGAAAGCATGAAATTTTGCAATGAAAAAGAAGCAATTCCTAGCAAAGCCCAGAAGGATTATTCCCTTATAGGTGATGATCTCTCAAGAGAAAGTAACTAGTGCAACATAACCGCAGGGGGGCTACCAAATCAAAGCTAGACAATTCAGTTGGAGAACTTAAAAGTGAACAAACCTTGACTAGTGAGTTTTGCACTTCTTTAATGGCCTCTGGTTTTTTACACAGGTCCGAAATATCACTGTAACTTATCCCTTGATTAGAAGCCCGATTTTCTAACGCATGTTGAGAAGGCACCACGAGGGCAACACAATAACTGTGGAAGGGATCAGCATGGAGCATTATGTTGTCTACATATGGGCTCACACTCAGAGCTGCCTCTACCTGATGGTTGACAGCAAAACAAGGGTAACACTTTATTATACAATACAAACTAAAAAACCAAATTAGATGAAATTTAAACAAAATGTTTGTGGCTTTCATGTATTACAGCAACATGATAAATTCCTTTTTTTACATTGGACATAAAAAGGTGCTGTAGGCATACCCAGTATATTATTGAATTGAACATTCATTTATATATTGGAGGTGACAAGGGTTGGAGAAATCAGATAGGTACCTTTCCAAGAGAGACATATTCACCATGTTGGAGTTTCACAATATCTTTCTTCCGATCAATAATTTCAAGGCAACCATCAGGGTGAAAGCGCCCAATGTCACCAGTGTAAAACCATCTCATCCCTCTCTCATCAACCTTATCAAAAATAAAAAATAAAAAAAAAAGAGCAAAACCAAAATTGAATGCTATTGCTAATTTGCTTCAAGATTGGTTCCTAGATGCTAGAGAATTACTAGAAAAGAAAGAGAAAAAACAAAAACTCATTGGAGATTTGCCCGAAAGTCATCGACATGTGAAAAACATCAAATCCACCAACAAAATGTACAAACAATGTTATTTCATGCAATTGCCTCTAAAGACATTCAGAGTTAGTTGAAACTATCAATTCTTTTTTCTTAATGAAATGTGCTGAGCTTCTGTTAGTTGTGCTGCCTTCAAAAAAAGTATGATTCCTTTCCTTTTTCCCCTTGTAAACATGCATTTGCTGGATGTAATTTTCAAAATTGTACAAAACTGTTTTTCTTATAAAAATTACCTTGTAAACCTCTTTAGTCTTTTCTTCATTTTTGAAGTATCCAAGTGTTACACTTGGACCGCCAATAACTATTTCACCTCTAGGCATAGGCTTATCAGTTGTAAGATATCCACCTTCAGGCCAATCAATCAACTGAAAATGCATAATTGATGTCTATATTACCCTCCAAAGGTTATAGCAGGAAGCTGAAAGAGGAGAAAATGACAGATTTTACTTGCCTTGACATATACACAAGAGAGAGGAGCACCAACACGACCAACTGATGTGTCATCGTACTCAGAAAATGCACCACCAGCACAAGTTTCAGTTAGACCATATCCTTGACCTATAGGTGCCCTGTTGCAATTTAGGTTAGATTGTTAGGTTTCCACATGCAAATGTATTTAAGGAAACTAGAAAAATTCTACATGTGCTCCAGAGAAACTGTAAAAAGAAAAGATCAGCATCTCTTTTACCTTGTAAACCAGAAACATCCGATATAAACTATAATAACAATTGAGAAGTGTTTTATACTTTTATCAGATATTTTGTCATTGTGACACGAATCAGAAAATACCTCAAAATCGAATGCATCTTTGTTGCACATTTATGATACTTCTGCATTTTTAATGTTCACTTTCGTGTGCATGCACCTAATACTTAAATCCTCAATCAAGCTAGAACAAATTTTTGTTTCCTAAACGAGCTTGTCTACTGACCAATCCTTAGAAAACCTTCTTCCAGTATGAAGTAGCACAACTATTATATCAACACAACAGACAGAGACAAAATCTAAGTAGGAAATCCCCAATGTGAATTTTTAATGACTTTAATGTTGAAATGCCCAGGCAAGTTACCTCAGAAAAAACTTACCCGAGGCAAATGTTGATGAACCTTTGTGTATCTCCAGAGAGAGGTGCACCTCCAGACAACAAGAACCTAATGCGACCTCCCAAAATAGCACGCACCTTCCTGAAAACTACAAAGTCCCACAGTAGCTTCTCTAGACCCCACGCTCCAAACCAACTCCCATTTATTGCTGCAAGACGGCGTTGGTACGAGATGTCAAACAATGTCTTTGCCATACCGCCCTTTGCATCCACCTGAAAATTCACAGCATAATTTAAAAGTGCTGTTATCGGGTTGGAACTAAAAGTACCCTTACCAAGCAAGTCCTTTTTAAAAAAAAAAAAAAAAATTTCCTTGCTTACTGTAAAGATTTATAGGTCTCAGCAAAAACCTACCACCTGTGTTGGCTAAGAAGAGAGCAATGATAAAAAATACTCATTGTTCTCTAGCCATACAATTAGAAATTCAATGTTTAGGAATTAAATTTTTGAGAAAAGAAGATTCAACTAATAGGCATTTCAATTTAAGACAGTATAGCATGTGGCTATTAATATTACCTTCATTAAGTAAAATGTGTATATGCATAGATTATTATTATGCACTGCAATTTCAATAACAACCCCATTGTGATATTGCAAGTAAAATCCAGCAGCTTTTTTAGGTTTGTAACATTCTCACAAAACAATAAACCCATACAAGTTAATGGAATTCGTTTTCTTCGTACTAATCCAAGAATTATTTTATAGTTGTGAAGATCTGAAAAGATAATGTCTTAGTTGAAACTGAAATATGTCAGATTATATTTCTTTGAACACCTCCATTGGCATTACTTACTTCTTTGCTCCTGTTCATATCCTGATTAGGGTTATCGACACAGTTTTAGTTCGTAAATGCATAAAGAAACATGCAAAATAATAGAAAGGCCCATAGGAGTTACATTTTTGCGCACACCATCACGAACACGGTCAAGTATAGCAGGGACAGCAGTCATCAATGTTGGTTTTAAAACGGAGGAATCTCCTTTTGTTCCTTTCTTAATCTTGTTTGATGTATCAGTTAGAGTCAGAGGTGTCCCATAGCCTATTGCCCCTCCAGCAGCTATTAACACAGACTAAAGAAACAATATATGGCAATGGTTTAAAATAAAAATTAGACTTGCTGGATAATTATAAATCAAGCATAAATTCAGACATATGGGAGACACATATGCGGACAACTTAATCAGCAGACATAAATTGAAATAAAAACAAAAATTAAAGAAAGAACAGAATTTCATCTATTTAATAAGAAGTGCAACAAGAGAAAGCACCCACAGGACGTTAATTTTATTGGATTAACATTACAAGTCATAATCCAAAATCCAAAACATAGATATAATGGAAACATTTGAGTAAACTTTGATAGCTTACATCAGATGAAAAATGTTAATCAGTAAAAAAAATATCAAGATAAAATTTGTAAGAAGGTTCAAATTCATATCAAACCTCAGCTGCCAGCTCGAGAATATGAGCAAGGGGAAGGTATGCCAGGTAAACATCCTTGCTACCAAGGCCTGGTACGATGGTCATAACAGCTGAAATTGTGGCTAACACATTGCCATGTGTCATCATCACTCCCTAAACCAGAAATTAAATAAGATTTGTGTAATTATACAAGATTTAAAAAAATTATATTGAATTATGGAAAGGAAAATGCCTGAACAGGAAACAAAGCTAATTTGGAAAGGAAAAGGGTGCATGATCCTCTGACTGAGTTAGGACTTGCATGTCATTTCTTGTATTAAAGTTTTCAAGTTAAGGATACTGAGATTTTCAGAGTCATTTATAGAACATGCATATATATATATACAAAAAAGATTTCAGCTGCCTCCTGCAAAACCTCAAGATCTAACATGCAGGCCTGCAAATGGCACAAACATATGAACATCATGTCATGCACCTATCTTCCACATTTTCTTCCAATGATTCTCATAACAACCCCTGTTACTTTCTCTCTACATAAATAAATACAGAACAATGCAGGAAACTTTTGCTCTCTCTTTGAGAGGTAAAAAAGGAGGCAGGAATACAACATGATGTCTCCAGGTTATTTCTCCTTAAAAATAAATGAACACCATACCTTTGGTAATCCAGTGCTGCCACTTGTGTACATGATAACAGCAACATCTGAAGCGAGGGGCATGACAGGTTCAACAGGGTTTTCTTGACCTAACTTCTGAACCTCCTCAAAGGAGGAGAGCTGCCATGAGGAGTTATTCTGGGCCAGTGAAACGTCAGTTAAGACGCCTTCTTCATCGATGTAAATCACGCGTTTTACTGTGTCAAGCTGGCCACTTATGTCAATCAGCTTTTTCAATTCCTTCGGCCCACATACCACTGTTGTAACCTCAGTCTGAAAGGTAGAAATAAGGATATTAATTTTTAATATGAACACAGATTTCTTTTAGAGAAATCTACAAATTTTTTATAATCCTTATTCACCTACTATTTCACACATTATTTGTTATTTTTCTTACCTCTAAAATCCAAAGCCTTTTTGCAATTTCTAAATGAAAATGTAGTAGGAAAGATATTCAAAACTGACAGGAAAGCATTTGTTTCAAAATCATCAAATAGCTACAAGAAATAATTGAAAATGCAAAATAAATAGAACCAAGAGATTGAGAACAAGAACCTCGTTTAACGAGTGACAGAGAGCACCTTCTCCCAAGGAAGCATAGATAGTGACAACAGTGACATTACGCCTGAAGCATCCCTATTGTAATAAACAAAAGTTTACTCAGTATCAAGGAATAGAATGAGCAAATGATTGGGAGTTCTAGAATTTAGTTTCAACAGGGCAACAATTTGGGGTAGAATAAGACCCTTGTTCATTTGATGAGCACAACAACAATGCCAACTTATTAATACCAAAAAAACATATCATATAAAAATTCCTCAATTAATTTAATCCCCAGATTTTTTTTAACAACTAAAAAGGGGGCAACTAAATGCAGAAGTATTTCCACCAGCATCACTTCTGTAATAAACTTATATCATATACCTGAAGTGCAATTTGCCATTCAGCCCTTGTATCAGCAAAAATCGCAACTCTCTCATCACTACCATGGCCAAGGTGTGTCAAACCAGATGCAAAGTTGCACACAGCCTTAAAAGCTTCACCATAGCTTAGCCACTCATACTCTCCCAGATGGAGCTTTTCAAAAGATCTCCCATCAGGTGACACCTCAGTGTCTCTAGAGATCAATTTCCTCGACCCGAACAGGGGCATGTATGCATACTTTTTGCATGATTGCTCGAAAAGCTGAGCAATAGTGGAGATGCCCTCCCAGTGGGACTCAACTGGCTTTGCAAATCGATAGTTACGAATCGCATATCCAGGCTCGCCCCCGACATCGACCGGCACCCCTCTTTTCTTGGTGCTCTTCCTGGTGCCGAGTATCAAAGAGATAATTACAGGAAGAAAGATACTTGCTAAGTACGGGTTCATCTTTCTACACAATGAGGTTCCTTGTCCACAAAACCCGTGGAATTATTTAGTTATACCTGAAATTAGAGAAAAACCTACAAAATTAGAAAAAATTGAAGATAGCTTTTTCTATTACTTTGCATGCGAATCATCAATGTGGCATGGCTTAAAGATGTAGCAACCTATGATGTTGACATTATTCTGGTAAAAATCAAGTATGCGTTATCTTAAATTCACCATTTCACAAACCATCCAAAACAAAGAGGAGGCACAAAACAGCATTTCTCAGATAAATTTTCATGTAATTCCACGAAATTAATAAACCACTGCACACATATAATCCCACATTGGAAACTCCCGGAGCAAAATCAAAAGCTACATTAAAAGAACTCGCAATTTGTACAAAACTGCATGTACAGAGAATCAACAATAAAAGAACCTTCCATTCATAGATCTACAAAACCAGCAAATATTCGCTGCTTTCGATCAGAGAAAAACATTACACAAGAGATGAGTGAGGTTCGCACCGTTTCGTTTCGTTTCGTGAAGAGAAGAGATGAGATGAGATCGGATCGTAGTGTGGTAGGCCAGGCGAGCGTTTTGTGGAAAGAGAGAGAGAGAGTGGGTTGAGATTTGGTAGGGATTGGATTTAAATAGAGAAGAGGGAGCGAAGACTAGAGAGAGAGAGAGAAGTGCTGTGTTTGTGTTGTGTGTTTTGTAATTTGTAGCTTTGGACTGTTGATCCTGTCAGGGAAGGGAAGAAGGAAAGAGCCACGGAGCCACTCGTTATTTTTTTCTCTCCGAATGGACCGAATCCTGACGAGAGACTGCGTGTGTCGTACTCTCTCGTTTGAGTGGACAGACCACTTGTCTCTGGATTTTCTGTGGCGAGTGTGAGTTTGTTCCATGTGCCGAGTTTGTTTAAAGCATTAAATGGATAATAACAATCAGAGCATGTGTTTATGAAATTTAAATTTAAAATGAGTAATTCATTTTAGAATGGCATGTTTCAAATTTTAATATTTTAAAATGAAATATTTAAACGGATAGAATTATCATATTAGTTGACTGATGGCACAAATCTAATTTTCATTAATTTGCAGTGACATCAAAATAATTTATCATTTGTTGATGTCATATCTCTAGTTTTGCATTTTTACAGCGAGTGACCTAAACCTGAATCACCCAAAGATTTTTTTTTTTTTTTTTTATGTAACTTACGCATGTCAAACAAAAATATTCAATACGATGAGAAAAATACGGGAACACATAATTGTCCGATCATAATAAATAAGTGAGAGAAACATAAATTAGATGAGCGAGGATATGGTCGATGTGACGGAGAAGCTTAGAAATTTAATTATCTAAATAAAGTATATTTTGACTAAATAGATAATGACATAAAATTAGAAGTGTCACAAGAAGGAGATGTAATTTTCAAAATTAATACAAACTTAATAGCGTGACAACAATTTGTCGCACATTAAAAATTATGCAAAATATGTCTCCTTATTTCTTGGGTTTCATGAGTACTTCAATTTCACATGAAGATTCAGACTATAAAAACGGATCAAATTTCATCAAGATTTTATAACTAAGCAATTTAATTATAAAAATATAAAATTTAACCTATCACAATACATATCTGCGGGTCTTTTATCATGATTTTTGAAAAGAAAATTTGTGTGCATTTAATTATTTCTTCTGACAGTAAGATTATTCAAAAATTTTAAATTTATGCCTTATGCGTGCTAAATAGCATAAGTTTTGAAAGGTGTATTATTTATATGTTCGGCAACACGTTTATAGACTTGCTTTTTGACTTTCAATCTTGTTTAAATGATTTCAAAACTATTATTATGATCCACAAATAAGTTAATTGCGGCCTTTTGTAAAATTTGTCACAACATTTGCAATGCTTATTCTTAATATTTAGGATTTGATCAAACTTGAGATAAGAAATGTATGCTTTACTCTTTTTTTATATGTTTGTATTGCTCTTGAAAATTTTGTGAAGAGGGAGAAGAGAAGAGACGAAATTTAAAATGAGTTTGGACTCACTTGAAAAAAGCGTATAATCACAAATTTTAGTTTGAATTTTTACTATAAATCTCGATATATCTCATAATTAATGCGTTTATTTTTTTCCAATTAAAATATTTAATTCATTTTACATAATTAGATTAGATGTCGCCAATTTAATTTAAAGGATTGCATTCCTCTAGTTGGATCCTCTATAAAGAAGGCTCTAAATGAAAAATAATAAATGAATATTACATGAAAGTTAATAAATTTTGGTGCAGAATGATCCCAACACTATAAGAAACAACTCTAGTGATCATGTACATTCAATAATTAGTGTACGTCTATTATTATGGTACATCTCTTTTACCGGGTCCTTGATTTTGTAAGGATGTTGGTAATGCTGCATCTGTAGAATTTGACTGCTCTTAAAGTAAAATGATAATTCTTCCATGCTAAATTAACAAACTCAACAATTTAAGCATTTATTATATACTGTAAGTTCATAATAAATAACATTTTTTTTTTTGAGATTTAGACAGTGGCTGTCAAAATAAATAACAGTTATATACTGGCAAAATGGAGTCCAAAATAATAAGTCATTGGTTCCGTCATTGTTGAAACATAGAATATGAGTAGTCGGCTTGATTTTCACAGATGGCCTCGTCTTTAGCGAGGAGCATTTGAAAATTGACAGATCCATAATCGGACAATTTTAGGAAATTAATAATTTTTATTTTCTCGTCACTTAATCATTCATCAAATTAGTGTATTATATTTATCACTCTTAAGTACTTTGACTAGTAAAATTATTCGATATGCTATAGACCATATATCTCGTTGTTTAATAATAGAGCTTTCTATTATCAGTTATATACTTTAATAACATGTGTATTTTTTATTTAATTTATTAAATATAATTATTATTGCACCCTCTGTCGTATAAAATCGATTGTCTGTCAAATTTGCACTAGACCTATTATCGTAGAAAAATAATGCAGCCTTGCCTATGGTCCATGTTATAATTTGCAACCAAAATTTTTTACATTAAATTGGACATGCAAATGATTAAACCCCGGTAACCGTTTCACTCGGTACAGGAAAGACGTTACAGAATGTCCCAGAAAAAAAAAATTCTCGGGACAATTTTCAAAATCTGCTGCCTCATCGAATTAATTGCCACATCACTTGTGATTATTAAGCTAAAACAGTAAAACTGCCCTCCCAGTAGACAAATATTTTTTTTATCAGATTTAACTACAATAGCCAATTGTATTTTTCTATAACCAAAAATACTTATATTTAGTGAAGTCATAAACCAAAATGGAAGAATTCACTCATCTACCTTAATTTGGCATTCACCGTTAATTATTCCATAAAAGTGGATGTACTAAAATTCTTAAATGCACACCAGCATTACCCGATTCATTTATGTACTCTCATGTGGCATTTGGCATCTATATAATGCTGCCAGATGCAAAAATTAATTGCACGAATGACAAATTGATCGTGTACCACATAATTATTCACACAAAGCATTCCAACAGAGAATATTTATATATTTATGGATCTGCCTAATCTTATGCTCGAATTGATTGATCTTTTAATGTTTGCACTAGAAAAGTAATTAATGTGATTGTCTGCAAGCTCCGAGCTAGGAGGTTTGCTAAAGAGAAATAAGAAATTAATATCACGGGAACCTTTCTTAAACTCAAAAATATCCTACTCGTTTTCAAAGATTGAACTGAATGCCAGCCTAATCATCTTCGTATCTCTAACATGACATATTCAAATTAATCTCTTTCGTGACATGAGCGGGTTTGAGTGATATGAAACTCATATTCGATATTCAAGCATGTTATACGGAAAGTCATTGACCGAGAGATAAATTAATAGTTACCTACGGACTAAAAAATCACATATAAGATAATTGATCTACTTTGTAGTAAAAAAATGCATCCATTTTCTTTGATGAAAATTCCGTAAGATATGGGCATCATATTTTTTATTTGAAAAAAAAAAGGCAGTGGTACACAGCTTATTAATTCACGGACTAAAAAATTATATAAGATAATTAATCTACTTTATCGTAAAAAATGCATCCATTTTCTTTGACGAAAATTCCTTAAGAAAAGGGCATCTTTTTTTTATTTGAAAAAAGAAAGAGGCAGTGGTTCACAGCTTATTAATTCGCTTACTTATTTGCCTTGATATCATTTTTATAATTTGATGAAAACAAAAGAGGCAGTGGCTCAGAGCTAATTGGTTCACAACTTATTGGCCTTGCCATCATTTTTTTTTAATTTGAAACCAGAAGAGAGTGGATCACAGTTTGTTGGCCTGACAACTATACATTAAATTACATATGAAATAGATTTGTAAAAACCAATAATCAGCCAGTGCTGTCATTTTGTAAGTTGCATCTTGTCTGTGTATCGAATGATATTTTTTTTTTCTTGAAATCATTTTAATTCGAGATCTGCTAACTATTATTCGGATATTTCCATTCTATATTTAAAAAAAAAAAGAATTCGTACGTAGAAGGTATCAAGGAAAAAAGGAGAAGAAAGATAAACACCTTCCCTAGGTTATCTTTTCACCTTACAACTGAAATGGTTATGAAATATGTCATATGCCACAAATTTTAGAAATCTCACAAAATAATCAAATATTCACTCTATATAAAAAAAAAATGAATAAGAACATATAAATATTTAAAAAAAAAATTTGAGAAAGCCTCTTTGTATAGTAACGAAGAATTCAATATCTTGAGTGGAGGTCGCGAATTGTTCTTTATAAATACTTAAATTTGAAAGTATAATAAGAGACTTGGCATCCAATCATCATTACCTGTACCTAATTTGCAGGAATATTGGGACTGCAAACAAAACCGATGATTATTTCCATTTTTTTATTAATTTTACAAAAATTAAATATGGGCTGTTTTAAGTGCTAAAGCTTTTCAAAATGAAAAAAAAAAAAACAAAAAACAAAAAAAAACAAAAGACACGTTACATATTTTCCAACCACATCGAGAGACACAACCGAACCGGATGAGAGGATATAAGATTATTTAGTTATAGGATTAGGTATCCGAAGAGCAATATAAAAATCTCGATCTTTTTGTTTTTAGCGGATTAATTAATATCGATTTGGATTCACAAGTCCACATCAAATGACGCGTGTTGATTAAACTTGTATGGATGTAGTTTAATTCTCTTACCTTTCTCTACTAGGTATGATGCCATATTACTTGTGGGTTTCACATGAAGGCAGAAATATTTTTAGTTTTTGTTTTGATAGTATATATCATTATTGTCAGCGTGCAAAAAAAAAAATAACTTGTTTAAATAAACTTCGTACCTAATTTATTTTAGCAAATCTGTAACGAACAATTGCAACTATATCTGGCGTGCGAGTAAATCCTTTTCCTAGGTGTTCGTGTATGAAAGCGTGACATGAAAATATTGGTTCTTTCTTTAAAAAAAAGAAATATTTTTAAAAATTAACAAAAGCAGAGCTAAACCATTAAATATATAAAACAAGTACAAAAGGTATCACTACCCGTAAAATTATAGTTATTTTTCTTTTCTTGACTTTTCAATTAAAATGTTCTCAGTATTTCGCTCTATTTTATTTATTTTTTATTTAGATTGGCGGCAATTTGTTTTAATTGTTGCTTTTATGAAATTTGATGCGAGAGGTTTTATCTAGAGAGAGAGTTCAGTATCAACACACTAAATTTTGTCTTTTGCGTCATGCAGAATTTAAAAATGAGTTCTCTAGTAGAGAAATGAATGAGTCACCACTCACCAACTATCCTTATTGGACTGTACGTTCGTCAAATTATAAATTGAAATTGTTTACATTACCTCAATTTTTATACATTATTAGATATGGCAATCGGAGCTTCGCTGCATTGCGTAAAATATAAAAAATCTGTCGTAAAAAACTTGTCAAAATTTACAGATAAAAATTTGTAAGTCCAAAATTAGAACGTCGCTAAATAAATTTGACATAAATTTTCTTTCCAAAAAATCTTGTTATTATTAATGATTGGTACCACTATTTTTAATTGGTAAAACTATTTTTAATTGGTACAACTATTTTTAATTTATTTTTAATGGATCAGATTTATCAGCGAAAAATAATGGAGGTCTTAGATTCCGCAATATTAGGCGGCACCAGATTTAATAATACTTTAGATTTAGATTTGAGAAAATTAACCAAAACTGACCAATATTTTTGTTTGCTATATATTTTATATACTTTAGTAGAATTTTGAATATTTCAGCCATTTTTTATTGCATTAAAATTTAAAGTAAGTTTAAGACAGGAGGTGGTCAAACTCAGAGTGAGTAATAACATGATCAAAAAAAAGAAAAACAAATTTAAAGGAATGAAGGATGTGAAATAAAAGCCGTCAGTGTTTGATGCTTCCAAATTTGGTATTTGCAAATTGAATAGGAGATAATAAAATAGTATTGGAGGCAAAAATATCTCGAAGTGTCGTACAATGTCAGCATCGACTATACCTTAAGGAACTATCTAATTACTATTTCCCCCTTGATATTTGAGTTTTCCCCTAGTTATTAGCTTAATTTTGATTTAATTATATATTATGTATATATAACAACTGGCTACCTCAAAATATAGAAATGATAAAAATGGTCCCCAATTTTTTCCTAATTCCATCCCTGCGGGAAGTATACTGAGATTTTATTTGGTTCAATTAGGCAACAGATCATGTTTAGAGGTAGCGTATTTGAATTCTCCAAAAAAAAAAAGGCATAAAGAATAAATTATATCATAAATGCTAATGGATCTCAATTTTTTAACAAATAACATAAAGCTTTCTTTAAAAATTTGTGGCAGATTGAAATGTACCATAATTCGTACCAATTATAATTGTTATAAGGTACATAATCACGTTTTGCTCAATGGAATAATAATATTTGTTTGCTTCAATATGAATTACTAATATTGAAATTTAATTATAGCAAAATATTTGTCATGTATGAATTAGAATGATGATACAATTATGACAACAAATGCGAAGGAAAAGCCGTAGAAACACTGGAAATTAGGAACAGTTTAGATTTTAGCTAACGCTTAATCCTTTGTTATGAGCTGAGCCAAAATTAAATAAAAAACTAAAAAAAAAAATCTTATTAGAGATTGAAGAAGGACCTTGGCAAAAAAAAAAAAAAAAAAAAAATCCCGACTATTTCAACCATTAAAAAGACTATAGCTGGTTCCGAAATAGCGGCGTTAATAGTCCGCTATAGTCATCATAAATTCATAATTGTATTTATTTCAATACATGACAAATTATTATCACTTTCACATGAATATTTAAATTTTAAATCTAAGCGTTGAATCTGAAATATTTGAATCTTCAGTAAAACAATGCACTTATGTTAAATTTTATATTTTGTCAAACTACTCTTTGATGGTGTCGAAAGGCCAAGAGACTAAAGTACCAAATTTTATTTCCTACAGCTAAATTGATCTATTTATTTTATGGACATCAAACGTGGTATGGAACAAGCTCAAGTTCTATACATTGTTCAGTTTAATATTTTTCTAGCACCGCATTGATCTTATATAAATATTATGTGTGTGTGGGTGACAGAGAGGAAAGAAAAGAAACTCGTTCATATCCTAAAAAAATGTAAATCGAGGCTTTCAAGTAAATACACGGACGCATTTGTTAGGAAAGCTCACAAAAAGAAATAATAAAATAAATGCAATCAACTGAGATTTATCATTTGAATTTATTATAAAATTAAAACATCGATGTTCGAAAGAAATTATGATTACTCAGACACTAAAATATTATGATTTTATGAGACCAAAATCCTTACGTTTTTAACTAGATAGATGGTACTCACACACAAACTCATGTCATGCTCCTAATGTGACTTTATAAGTTCCAAAAACTTGAAGAACTCTGAACTTACTATCATAAACTTTCTTTATTAATTTGTTTGCAAATGAACGAATTCATTCGCAAAAAAAAAAAAAAAAAAAAAAAAATGTGTTGGTTCTGGAGACCCTCCACAAAATAGCCTATACAAGTCCTCTTTGCAAAAATATCAATTTGAAAAGCACATGCGTTGCGGTCTTGCGGAGAGGTGGGAAATGGGAATCTAAAATATTTTTCTTTGTTCTATGATTCTATCCGAGACCTGCCTAAAGTCGGAAATTATTAACTAAACTTTATTTCTTCTATACTTCAACGACTCCGGAGTCCGAGATGGTTCAACCGTATAGAACAGGTTTCATTAAAATATTAATAAATAGCATGCACCCGCCAGCTTAGACTATTCATTGCACGACACGGTAACCAGTCAACTGTGGATGCCTGAATAATTTTATACTTTTATTATAGTGTTATCAGAATTAGACCGGACACCGATCGGGTCCAAGTCAGGTCAAGAGTGAAGTCGAACCCGTGGATTAACAGTTAACAGTCAAAAGTTATTATATATTTATCATATATCAAACTCTATATAAAAAATCATATTAATTCTTGATTTTGTATGGGAAAAAACCATACTATATAAGACCAACTTCGAAGACAAATACAAAAGAAAAAAATAAATAATTACACAAATATAAAATAAAAAGTAACAATTCGAATTTAACAACTATGGGACCAGTAATTATTATCGAGGCTAAAGTAGAAAGATAAATAAAGATAAAATGATGCTACTGAAAGACGGTAACACTAATTAATACTTTTTTTTTTGGCCATTTTTTGAATATTATGGTTTCCACAATTTTTGACATATTCAATATTGTATATATGTTTAAAAACTGGAAGGAAATTTTGGTATAAAAGGGAGAAGCCTGTAGAAGAACTAGCATCTCAAGCACGGCGCCGCTTCTTGACGCCAACATTGAATTTGTATGCTTAGTTAGTAGTTACTTGTGGAGTAGACTTTTTGCCACTTTTTGACTCATTTACTTATTGATTCTTTAATTTATTTTCTTCCCTTGTACATTTTTATTTCTTTTTGCCAGGTTAGCTGGTAGTCTTTTACCTTACTACGAAAAACAATTAATGGATACACATCTCAATAACTCTTGAAGATATGGGGGTTTTAGGTGTAATAAAAGAAGAGATGCATTGCTCCATGTGCTTGCTCTGACCTTGCAAGGGATCATGGATGTTAAAAATAAACTACTAATATTAAAGACATATTTCCTTGAAAGATCACATGCCCGCAAATCAGGGCTAATTGAAATAAACGAACGGCAATATTTTCTTTCACTCCATTCAATCATCTTTCACGATACTTGGAATTAAAATAATTTTTTGTTTATTTAGTTATAGCAATTAAGCGTGACAATTAAGTATAGACTTATTCATAAAAGTTAAAAAGGTATAGAAGTTGAGGACCATATACTCTAGGCCTCTAGCCCGGTAACCAGCTGATTCACGACTTTCAAGAACACCACAGCCCATTGGGCCGATACTCTCTACATATAATGACTTCCATTGTTTCCCAATTCCCACTTCCCAGCGATAACTTAAAAATGTCCATCTTGAACAAATCAGAAAAGAAAAACAGAATATAACAAGCATCACCATTCTTCTCCCAGGTGTTATAGTATGTGCTTATGGGCCTACAGAGGAATTATCTATACCCCCTTTCGCATTCCTTAGAAATAAGCAAAAAAAAAAAAAAAAAAAAAAAAAAAAAGGAATAGATGATATGATACAAGCAAAGCTGCGAATGAATATCTATAATTCAATAAGTATATATGTTGGATTCCCATATAAATTATGAACGAAAGTATGCCTTATTTACTGGGTTCTCATTTCAACGTAAAAGAACTCGAATTTCAAATATATTATAATTTATTATAATTATATTCATCTAGTATACTATAAAGATATATGTTTGACACACTAAAATTATATATGTCCAAATTTTATTTAAAATTAGTCACATAAATTAGTATAATTAAAGTTGTTATTCTCATTTACACTTTTATATTACAAATTATTCATGTTTTATTTTGTATTTTACTATTTTAATATTTCAGATAAAATATTTGATACATGATATGAATCTATTAGACTATAAGAGATATGCTAATAAAAATTGACACTGATTTTAATGAGTTTGAATGAAAATCTTTCTACAAAAACCCGATCCAAATATGAACATCATAGATTTATCATTTTTTTTTATGGAAAAAAGTACCTCCAAAATGGAGTGTACGGCATTCATTAATGCAGTACAAGAGTAGTTGAGGTCTTAGAGAATAGCATTTATTATGTAAAATAACTTGATTTTTTTACAGATGAGAATAATAAGGAAAAATTTTCAGTTTACAGAGCTACAAATTAAGTTAAACCAATGTTATAGTTCGTGATTACCTTTCTAATGATGAGTCCATAAGAGAAATGGCAATCCAGGCCAGGCGCCTAGCAGTTGAAGGTGAATCTAGAAATGGTCGCTACAACAAGTGTCAAGTTGACAAGGGGCTTGTTTTCCTGCGAGACAAAATTAGACACCTTGAGGCTTCAGCCTTTATATTTATCTTTCAAAAATGGTCCAGAGACTCCAAAGTCCAGACTCTAGAGTCAATGCTCAGTCCAAGCTATATAAAAAGCTCGTTAGTTCATGCATGCAAAGATATCTGAAGCCGTACAAAAGTACCATACCAAACAAGAACCAAGAGGCAAGAGGCCACCCCACATCTTGCCTCTTCCTCGTTCTACTCCATACCAAACTTCTTCCAAGAACCCTCCAAGAAACCAACCATGGCACTCTCCTCTGTGCTCTTGTTCTCCCTCCTCCTCTACATTCTCCAACCCACCTATGGCAACATCTTCTCTTCCCTCTTCTCTCCCCAAACTGCCACCACCAGCTCCCGCTCCCTTGCCGGCGAATGGCGCCTTCTCTCTTCCAGCATTGGCATCGTTGCCATGCACATGCAACTCCTTCCAGGCAACCGCCTCCTCACCTTCGATCGCACCGACTTCGGCCTATCCAACCTCACCTTCACAGACTGCCCCTACTACTTCCTTGACTGCACCGCGCATTCTCTTCTCTTTGACATTTCTAGGAACACCGTCACCCCCCTCCCTCTTCAGTCTGACCCTTGGTGCTCCTCGGCTGCTCTACTCCCCAATGGTAGTCTCTTACAAACCGGTGGTTTCAATACCGGTGACCGGTCGGTACGCCTCTTCTCTCTCTCCTCTCTGTCATGGACTGAGCAGCCGTACTCTCTGGCTGTGAGGCGTTGGTACGCCTCCAACCAATTGATGCCAGACGGCACTGTCATAATTGTGGGGGGCAGAAGACAGTTCAATTTTGAATTTTTCCCGCCAGAGCAGCAGTACCAGCTTTTTGACCTTCCATTCTTGCAAGAAACCAATGACCCAGATGCAGAGAACAATCTTTATCCATTTCTACATTTACTTCCTGATGGATCACTATTCATCTTTGCAAATACCCGTTCTATGTTATTTGATCCGCTTGGCCGCATCGCTTCCCGTTCCCTCCCACCCATACCAGGTGACGTGCCAAGGAACTATCCAAGCACTGGTTCGTCAGTTCTTCTCCCTCTACGACCTGAAGCACCTTCACGGGCTGAAGTTTTAATATGTGGCGGTGCTCCACGTGGCGCCTTCCAATTGGCACTTCGCAATAGCACATACCTCCCAGCTATCAGCACGTGTGGCCGGATTGTACCAACTGATTCAGACCCACAGTGGTCCATGGAGGAGATGCCCTTGGGACGTGTCATGGGTGACATGGTAATTTTACCTACTGGAGAGATTCTGATAATAAATGGTGCAGCAGCTGGTACAGCTGGGTGGGAGCTAGCCCAGGATCCAGTCTTAAACCCAGTTCTTTACAAACCTGATCACCCAGCTGGGTACCGATTTGAGTTAATGAACCCCTCTACTATCCCTCGAATGTACCACTCATCTGCCATTCTAGACTCTTTCGGTCGGGTGCTTGTTGGAGGCAGCAACCCACATGTTGGCTATGTGTTTGAAAATGTGACATATCCAACTGATCTGAGTCTAGAGGCATACTTGCCTCCTTACTTAGATGCCTCATACGAAATTATGCGACCCCGAAGGGTAAGGGTGGGTCCCCCAGCAGAGGTTGGGTACGGTGATATGGCATTCGTGAGATTTGCAGTTGATGGAGGGTTACAGGAGGGGATGGCAGTGGAGGTGGTGGCAATTGCGCCGGCTTTTGCCACGCATTCAGTTGGGATGAATCAAAGAATGGTGGTAATGACAGTGATGCGGCTTGTGCAGCTTAGTTTCAGGGATTACATGGCAGAGGTGATGGCCCCACCTTCACCAGAGGTGGCACCTCCAGGGTTTTACATGTGGTTTGTTTTGCATGGGGGAGTTCCTAGCCAGGCAGTCTGGGTGCGGATCCGGCAGTCAGGGGCCTTTCCTAACTTATGAGCCTTCTTTCTTCCTGAATTATTGAAGATGTGTTTTAGACTTTTAGGTTGCAATTTCTTGTTGTAACTACAAGGTTAAAATGCTGGCTGAGATAAAAAAAATAATGATAACTGTGATTCAATTTTCCAGTTGCATTTATACAGGGAATCCTCTAATAAATTCTAGTTGAGTTCTTTGTTTCATGTATTCGTAATTTCGTACATTTCGTAGCACTTCAAACATAGAACAGAACTTTCAAAGCTTAATACTCAGAAAAGCAAATACAACCAAAAGTTAATAATTCATACAAAGAATCTCAGTAAAACGTCTTACTATCAGAGCTCTTTCTTTCTCTACAGAGTTTCGAAGAAAAATAATTATATTTACCGTCGATAAATGAATATCCAGTACTCTATTATATTTATACCAATATGTAGCACCTCAAATTCATACATCGAATTATTTCACAACTATAGAAGGACCCGTTCAACCCGATGCAGCTGCAAGTCTTTCCATTTCTCCAGATTCCTCTTTATCAAACTCTTCCATTAATTCACGTTGCCTCTGTGTCAAATTGCTATAAGGGGCAAAAACGAAAGAAAAAACATTACTTCTGGCCATGTTGGTAATTTATAAAATTTCTTGTGGCACTGTAATAAAAAGAGAATACAGAGTTAAAAGCTTGCAAGAATATCATAGATCATACTTACCTTGGAACTCGAATGTTGAAATGGACGTATTGGTTCCCATAAAACGAAGAATTTCTCGCTTTGATACCTGTAATAAATACAAATTTGACATAAGTAAGAGTAAACTTTACTGAAAATGATATGTTGATGGTTCTCTGAATGGTTTTTTCAAATTTGAGAGCCTCCCACCTTTTCCCTTGAGTACAACTTTCTCTCCAGGTTGAGTGCCTTGACGAACCTATATTAAGCATGGAAAATAGAGTCAAAAGATATATTTCTAGTAGTCAAATAAGGTCAATACTAGTGTGTGTGTGTGTGTGTGTGAGAGAGAGAGAGAGAGACCTTCACTGAAACATCTCCAGTAAGTGTCGGGACTGTCACGCTTCCTCCCAAGACAGCCTGCACATATTGAGAGAGCACCAAAATATTTCAAATTGTTAATACCAAGGATTTTTCCATCTCATCCAACAAAATCTTTTATTCATATGCCCTTTCTGATGAAAAAGCATCCATATGGCATACCAAAAATTATGGAGCAAAGTACAAATCTTTCAGAAAATGCTCAAAAAACCTATGTTTGTGCATACAGGAAATTATTGCGGTGCAAACAGCAAATTGCCCCATAGATATTCAGAATTTTTTTTAAACAAGCGAAGAAGCACCAGAAATTTAGGATTTAATACATGACGACACAAAAAAAAAGGAGAAGGTGCTACCTGAGCAAGGCTCAAAACAGCATCAACATGGATATTATTGCCTTCTCTTCGGAATACAGGATCCTTCCTAACCTGTAAGTTTTTCCAAACAATGATAAAAAAGAGTACCATTCAATAATCTGTACATAATATTAGAACAGAGAACAAAACATCAAATAGTTGAATGTTTCTCTTAAACCTTAATATCGACAAGAAGGTCACCAGGTTGGCTTCGGTCCAGATCAGCCCCTCCCTTCCCTCTGACCTGAATAGTATCACCATCATCAACTCCTAGAAAAGATTACAAAAAACATCAATTAGATAACAAAACCAAAAAATATTAAGCTGGAATTTTAAAATGACTAGTTCAATGTAGGAGAAATGGTCGATCTTGTTGTTTTGCCCAACAAGTTAATAATGTACTTTGTCCTCCTTGAGCTTCTTTGTTTTACAAAACCGTATACAGGTCTGGACTAGAAAAAGTGTGAGCTATAATTTTTCACATTTTGATATGCAGATTGTTCTATATTTGCAAACACCACACTGCGTATATTAGTAATAGCACACGACTGTTAAATTGATCGACACAGAAGGTATATTACATCACATATTCACAATTTTGCCACTACCTCTAATACATAATCATAACTGGAGTATCCTTGCTTGTAACATCATAAATAGCTTGGTTATAAACACATACACATTTGGGAACAATCCTGTCATTTCTGAATTGATTCTATCGTTGTTTGAAACAACTGTAGTTATCTGGAATCAAACCCAATATATGAGGCTCCAGATGCATATTATGAGGAACATTTAAGGGAACAATTTGGTGATTTCTAAATCAACTCCATCTTTATTTCCAACAGTTGTAGTTGTCTAAAAGCTAACCCATAATATAAGGTTTAGATGCATATTTATGAGAAAATTCAGGCCCTTACTGGATAAAGTCATAAAGATAAAACATTGGTAATACCTGGCATTATATCAAGTTTGACAGATCTTTGTCCCTTCACAAGTTGTTGCCCCTTGCATGACTTGCAGAAATTCTTCAAATATAAAATAAAGATTTCAAAAGATCAGAAAATACAGAGCTTGTAAGGCATCAAAATAGTCAGACAAGAAAGAAAAAGAGCCACAGAGAGAAATAAACAAAACAGAAAATTACTGACACATGGCCATGATGCCCAATAATATGTCCTATACTGATTTCAAAAGCTAACTTTTAGTGTTTAAATGCACAATTATGGGATGAACCAATGCAAAATCAAGTTCAAGTTGAGGCCTCATCGAGTCTTCCTAGCACTTTTGAGAGCTCCTTCAGATGGAAAGAGCCTGAAGAGCACTTCATGGGGTTAATTACAGACTGAACATAAAGTTTGGGCTTTAGGAGGGTATTCAATTGAACATTTTGCAGTAACTTAGACCCTAACCAGACCTGAACTGGTAAGGAACCTGTCGCAATTGCATTCATTGCCTAAAAACCATTTCAAAGAAGAGGCAAATCATACCTTGACAATTTTTCCAGAACCACCACAGCTTGAACAAGTTGATTCAAAAGTAATAAAACCTTGTTTCATGACTTTCTGTTGGAGAGGCATGCATTCAAAATTTACATTATTTCATTAATCTGAGAAACTACAATGGAAAAACAAGAAAAAATAATATTCAAAATAAAAGATGGACTAACCACTCCAGCACCTTTACAAGCTCTGCATGTTTGGGGCACAGTGCCACGTGGCACACCAGTTCCATCTGTATAATCAACAACTCAGCTTAGCATTATAAACTGTAGCCTGTCAAATTTGCTTCAACATTTTGTTACACCATTTAATATTGGTTCTATCTCAGCTAAACAAATTCTCATCTTTTTCCTATTTGGTTGTCTTTGCTAAAACCTTCAACATTATTAAGACTTTTGCAAATAGCCCCAAAATTTTGCAGTTTTTATTGTACATACACTAAATGCCAGGGCCGCTTAAATTGGTAGAATATTCAGTTTTTCTGAAAAAATATATTAAAATGATAAAATGAAGAGAAGCATCATACTGCAAGCTTCGCAGGGAACATCTGTTTCATAAGTGATAGTTTTGCGACAGCCTTGAATAGATTCCATAAATGACAATTCAATAGCAACCTATGTGTGATATAGCAATTCATAATTAAAGGAAAAAATCATTTTAAAGCATATAAAATTGATTACTGACACCTAAAAAAAAGGTAGGTAGAGGAGACAGACCTTGACATCTTGTCCTCCTGAGGTAAATATGCTTTCAAATGCCTGCTTTGAAAGACGAAAGTAAATGGTCAGGTAAATAAGTTGTTACATTTAACTAGAATTTTTCTTTTTCCAAATTAGATATGCAAATGATCCTATCCAACACCCTAGAGACCTACAGAGATGTGAAAGCATAATAACCATACAGCAGCGAGCGAGTTAGCATAACACCTCTCTCAATTAGGAAAAAAAAAACTGGCTGAAAAGCTTTTGTCACACTCAAGTTCCAAATAGTCAGAGAAACTTCTGGCTGGACACTTGGTTAGGGAACTCAGCCTTTAAAGCTCTATAACCCAAAGTCATGACATATCAATCAACCAACTTCAAAATCTGACTATTTGGTTCTTGTTTCTTGTTTCTCTATTCCTATTATCCTGTATAAAGATGATCTCTACCCTCTGTGTAACACCTTTGTTTTTTGCCTATATAAAAATTTTAGTAGGCATTTAACCTTTATATTTCTCAAAACTTCTGATGCAATTAAGAATAACATGCATGATAAGACAAGTATAAGAAGCACAATTTGAAAGTCAATAAGAGACAAAGCAACCACGGACCTCAGAGAACACATCACCAAATGGATGACCAAACCCATGGCCTCCTGGGCCACCAGGACCACCATCAGAAGTAGCCTGTTCATATGCTTCTGGTCCCAGCTGTACAGTTAAGTTAGCAGCAGAAATAAGGAACAGAAAAGGCAAATGCTCAACAAAAGCATGATTGTTCTACATATTTAAAAAAATTGTCACAGCGCAAATTTGTTCAATTATCTAATGGTCATAATGCCTTTATTGTCTTTTTCTTTGTTGATAATCCTTTTTAATTGGCAGTAATTTAGCCCAATTGATTCATCAATCTTAATACATTAGTGATGGTTGTCCAGTGCATATATTTGCAGCTGAATGCATAACAGGAGCATTAGCCTAATGCAGGACAGTATTATTGGCATTAGATTTTAAGTGCCCAACTCTTGCAAGGCCTTATACCCAGGTTCAAATTACATTGATTGCAATGGGCTCGTTTAAGAACGATTTGGGTGCTATTGACAAGCAAAAAAAAATTGTTAAAAGGAAAAAATAAAAAAAGATGACTTTAACGGAAAATGAACCTGATCATAAGTTGCACGCTTGTCCTCATCCTTCAAAACCTGCCAAAAGAGGCGTTAGTAAGGGCAATATTTCAAACTTCATTTCCATCACTTACCAGGTCATATTAGCAGTTCAGATCAGTGTCAGTGCCAAGGCACCTGGTTCTATTTGAAAGTAGCATACTCAAGTCAGTGATGAGCCTTAAGGGGTTCAGTGGTGTGTTTTAGGGTACTCAAGCTATTGTTAAACAATGGTGATCACAGGCCCTATATCACAACAATTGGGAAAGCAAAATGAACCACAGCATTAGAACCCACTAAAGCTGGCTATGAATAAATCAAAATTTGCTAGCACACGGTGTCTTGCAGGTTGACCTGACCTGACCCAGTTAAAGCTGGCATGTTGAGCTAAAGGGGATCAGGTTCAAAGGTTCGTTAACTCACTAATTGGTCAGTTCAGTATCTCCAATCTGACCAGCTTGAGAGCATCAAAATAAAACCCTATATATTTCACTTAGGGAGTACAAATAAATTCCTAAATAGTTCACTTCGAAGTAAGTAGAGAGAAGTAAAAAATATATACACATAATAAAGCCAACCAAAGCTGCCACATGGTATGTAAAATCAGTCCACTGGATTTCTCAATTTCTTAATTAAAATGCTCCCTGGTCCCCTATATTGCACTTAGGTAAAACTTTAATCCATGAAATTGAGATTAACAACAAGAAAGACAAAATCAGCCAATTTTTTCTTTTAATATTTGAATTAGTGTTAGGTGCAAATAGTTCATTTCCTTATCATATAGATGATATGATTAGTACCTCATAAGCTCGGTTAACTTCTTGAAATTTCTGTTCGGCTTCCTTGTCGTCTTTGTTTGTATCTGGATGAAGCTTCTTTGCTAGCTGAAACAAAAGAGACATCAAAGGGAGTTGCACAATTGTTTTTTCTTTGCTTCCTTTTAAGATACAAATAACCTATTACTTATAAATATCCATATTGCCATGCTTTAGGAAAAGACCAGAGTGCCATTATCAGTTATTCTCTTTCCATCTCTCAAATAGTGAGTGAAGGAGGTTAGTCTTTTCTTTTAGTTCCATTCCAGTGATGCAAGAAGCTATCACCAATATATGTCCTTAACAAATTCTTATCATCAAATCTACAGTCGGTACCAAGTATAACCAAGTTGGTAAACTTATAAATTTATTATCGGAACTTCGGAAATTAAGCATGCATGGTACCGCATAATAAGCCTTCTTAATTTCTGATGCACTGGCATCATTGCTCACTCCAAGCACGTCATAATAATCTCTAACGCTCATAGGGTAAGTTCCTGTAAATGGACAAAAAGGTTATACCCAGCACACCTGATTTTGACAAAATAAAACAAATGGAGAATTGATAATCGCCGTTTACCATGAAATAATCTTGTGGGATGCCGACTGCTCCAAGCTGCTCCTCCCCAAAACGTAAAATTGGTAAACAAACAAAAGCTTGTTACATATATGTAATCAGAAAAATTGGAAAAAATAAACAGGTTCAAGCTCGACCACTCACATGATTTAACTTCCCCACTTGCAAAAGCGCCGCATATACCAGCAATGGATCGACGAGAACAATAATTAAGCTGAAACAAAATAACAGTAATAGGATTACAAAAAGAGCAACCAAGAAGTTCTGATTCTCTGAACAAAAATAGAAGAAGAGAGAACACTCACTTTAGTCTGCTGAGAGAGTAGGGAGCAAAGCCTAGCAGCAGCAGAGCGCGCCATTGAGATCGTAAGAACTAAGAACTATTCTGAAATTCACTGTTGAGTAAGTTCGATTAGTACGCCGCGCGCGCGACGGCGGCGGATGCAAACTCGTCTAAACAGGAAACACAGAAACAGTGAACACCCGCTGGGAGGTTTTATTGGGGTTTTTTAAAAACGATACAGACTTATTGTATCGAACGTTGATTTGGAATTAACGGCCTTGATCTTGTAGATCTTTCTCCGGATTCTGACTGTCTCGTTCGGATCAAATACGCACGATGAGGAGTTTTTTTGATACATAAAAAAAAAAAAAATCAAATGGACGATTAACGTAGTTACGATTATTATATATCAATTTATTTTGAATACAGAGTTAAATTGTCCGTCTCTTTGAAGAAAAAACAAGGGTAAACTTGAGTGTGTGTCCTTGTAAATTTTTCTATTTGGGTACATAACTTTCAATTTTTTTTAAATCGGATATCTAGCTTTAAAAGTGTGTTTATAAAGATATCTTCTAATAATTCATTTTAGTAAGTTTTAAATATTTAAAATCAGTTCTATATTTTTTCCCGACCAAATTGTGCTTCTCACTTGTGACTCGTGAGTCGTGATCGTGAATCCTCTCGCTATTGAACCAAAATTATCTCCCAGCTCCACTCCTAGTCTACTACGTCGTGACGTAAATTGTTTTCGCCCGAAAATTTATTGATTTGATTTTATAGTTGTATTTAATCCACTATATGTTCACTGAAGTTTACCAATTATAACAGCCAATACATATATCAAGGCGCGCTTTGTTGCACCAAAAAATATACTCTAACAGCCAATACATATATCAAGGCGCGCTTTGTTGCACCAAAAAATATACTCTGCTTGGATCTATGTATGGTCTAGAATATAATTTAGATATAATTTATTCAAAATATTGCATTATACAAGAAGAAATATTCATATAGTGAACAAATGAAGTTTATTTTTAACATCAATTGAGTATTTTAAGTGATTTTTGATTCATTCGAAATCAATTGATCGTAATAATCTATATTTAAGTATTTTATATAGTCTAAAATATAATTCAAAACTTACATATTCAAAATATTGCGTTACTTATGAGGACATATGCAAATAATGTGCAATTGAAACTTGTTTGGAGCTTCAGTTCTTCATTTAAAGCGATTTATGATATATAAGACATCATTTGTACACCTTCATCATTATTTGAGCTCTTTATATGGTCTATAATATAATTCATATCTTATTTATTCAAACTATTGTATATATACAAAGAAATATCCATATAATGCACAAAAAAGCTTATTTAAAACATCAGTTGAGTATTTTAAGCTATACTTTACTCATTCGACGTCAAGTTGTCGCACTAATTTATATTTAAGCACCTTATTCACTGATACATGATGCAACATGCATATAATATGCTAATGAAGCTTATTTGGAGCTTCTGTTGAGCATTTTTAATAATTCTTGATTCATTTGACGTCAAGTGATCACAATAATATATATTTAATCACTTGACATGGGCCACAGTATGATTTAAATCCAACTTATTCAAAATGTTGCATTAAACATGAAGAAATATTCATATAATGTCAAATGAGGCTTTTCTGGAGCTTCAGTTGAGCATTTTATGTGATTCTAGATTCATCCAATGTCATTTAATCACAATAATCTATATTAAAGCTCTTTATATTATCTAGAATATGATTTTTATTCTAATTATTCAACCCAACAGTGGATAAAAGATGAGATAAACTCAACTTAAAGAGTAAAATTCATATTCATTCAATAATCTTTCAATTATATTCTGATTTTTTGCTTAAATAGAATTCTACATTTCTACTACAATTAAAAGCCACTGCTCATTAACACATGTTCTGAACTACTTTTTCTAATACCAAAATACATTAATAACATTCTAGAAGACCACAACAGACAACATAAAATACAACAACAGATCACTAGCTCCAATTTGACTAATAAAGACTCAAAATAATTCACAACTGATTAAATGCCTTGATTGTTCTTTGAATAGATGATACAAATCTTTTGCCGGTTATGCATCTGACATGACATCTTGATCGGTGTCATATAATATAATTCAGATCTTATTTATTCAAACTATTGTGTTATACACAAAGAAATATTCATATAATACACAAAAAAAAAAAACTAAAACATCAACTGAGTATTTTAAGCTATACTTTGCTCATTCGACGTCAAGTTGTCACAGTAATCTTATATTTAAGCACCTTATATAGTCTAGAATTAAATTTAGATCTTACTTATTCACTTATACATAATGAAACATGCATATAATATGATAACGAAGCTTATTTGGAGCTTCTGTTGAGCATTTTAAATGACTTTTTATTCATTTGATGTCAATTGATTACAATAATATATATTTAATCACTTTACATGGGCCAAAGTATGATTTAGATCCAACTTATTCAAAATGTTGCATTAAACATGAAGATATAATGTGCAAATGAAGCTTTTATTGAGCTTCAGTTGAGCATTTTTAGCGAAAAATTGAACTATGATGCGTACAAACATAATTAGCGCTGCGTAAATATTTCCACTCCAAACGAAAGGTCAAGAGTTAATAACTCTCTATCTGGCGATCAAATCTGGTCTACATATTAAAAGATAAATGGTTCAGATTACAAATTGAAGGGTTGGATACACCCTTGGATTGGTGCTTTTATAAGTAGTAAAGATATGAATAAATAAGTATATAATGTATAAATGAGATTTATTAGAAGCACTTTATATGGTCTACAATATAATTCAGAACTTACTTATTCGAAATATTGAGTTTCATAACAAGAAATATGTATATAATGTATCGATAAAGCTAATTTGGAGCATCTGTAACGCATTTAAGAGCAATTCGACATTAATTAGACGTCATTTGATCACAATAATCTATATTTGAGCTCCTTATATGGTGTGGAATATAATTCAGATCTTATTTATTGAAAATATTGTGTTATACACAAAGAAATATTCATAAAGGTGCAAATAAAGTTTATTTAGAACATCAGTTTGATATTTTAAGCTATACTTAATTCATCGATGTCAATATAACACAATTATCTATATTTTAGCTCTGTATATGGTCTATAATACAAACCAGATCTTAATTAATAAAAAATATTGCGTTATAATAAAAAAATAAACCTATAATATACAAATGAAGCTTATATGGAGCTATACTTTATTCATTCGACGTCAAATTATCACAATTATCTATATTAAGCATAGGGATGGCTATAAAACCCGATGGCCCGAAAGCCCACCTTAACCCACCCGGCCCAGAGCTCTGCCTGCCTGGCCCGACTTGTAACAGGCCTGTTCAGGCCAGGCCTAGGCACAGGCCAGGCCAGGCTTGGGCTTATAATGGAGCCCAAGGGCTACCCGATGGGCTTATGTTTTTAATGGTTAATATTCTGGCCCAATAAATTTACAAGAGGAGATGTGGCCTGTTTACTGTAGCGCCTAACCTAATACCCTACCTCTGTCCTTAGCGCCGCATATGCCTCATACAGTCGTACACTCATACTCTCCTCTCTCTTGATCTCGCCGTCTCTCTCTCGTAAGTGCTGATCGACGACGGCAGCCTCACAAGTGGTGTTCGATGACGACAGTTTTCGGTGATCTCAATGACAGAGAGCCTCTCTCACTTGAGTCTCTTCGTAAGTAAGACCCTTCATCTCTATTTATCTCGATCTCTGTCTCCCTTTTCCTCACCGCATGAGCCATGAGTGTCACTGTATGCACTCTCTTTAGTACTCTAGTTTATGATTAGTTTTTGTTTTTTCACTCTTGTTTGAATTTGTTAGAATATGGCTATACGGTTTTGATTTTTATTAAAAAGAAAAGAGAAGATATTGGGATGTGAGTTGTTCATCTGTTAGTCATATAGATTATATTTGTAGATATAAAATAAAAGCCTTACTTTGATCTAATTTGTATATGATTTAATGTTGTCAGGTTTTAAATCGATTTCAACCAATACTGAACATATTCAAGAAGGATATGACAAAGATGATTGATGGTGAACCCAAAGCAGTGTGTAACTATTGCGGTGAACAATTTTCAGACGCTAAAACTAGTGGTACACGACTTTACCAAATCCATATAAAGTCTTGTCTAATTAAAAAAGAGTTCAAGCATTTTCCAAGAATTCCCAAATCTGATGATTGACGACAATGATGAGGTAAAGAATCAATTGTTTGTATATATGATTCTCAATTATTTTGGCTAACTTGAGAATTTGCATGTAGTCTATATAAATCACATTAATAGATAGATTATGTAGGTTCAGTAAATTCGTACCCCATGTTATTTTGCATGTGGTTCATATAACCAAGCATTAGATTCTAGTTATTTTTATTATATATATTAAGTTAATTATTTGTTGTTATTAGATATGTTCCCTATTAATCTTGTAGTTTTATATCTATTCAGTATGTTATGGCATGGGTGTTTCTTGAGAAGAAAATAATTTGCATTTTCTAAATCTTTTACTCAAAACTAAAATATTTAGTATGTATACAAAACTTACAGTTTACTTGCAAACATGCAACTTAGCTATTACCTAATATTGATTCATTTTTTTTAATATGTACAGGTTAAAAGGGTCTTACTTAGCTGCTGCGTATCATGCTTTTTTGTTAATTCTATGTGCTTAAAAGGATATGATTTATGTTTAGTTGGAGATATGAATTAGATGTTGAATGGATTATGTGCTTCTGTGATTGAATGATTGTTGCTAAGACAGTGATGTAGACTATTTATGTTATGTTTGTTGCTTATACAATATATTTAAACATTCATGTAGACTATTTAGATGAATATGATTATTACGAGTATTCAATATGGGTTGCAATACTCATTTGGAATTGCCAGGCCTTTTGGGCCGGGTCAGGTAAGGTGGCCCGAATGCATATTAACAGATAGGCTCAGTCCGTCAGGCGGGCTCAGGCAGGCGCGGGCTCAGAGGTGAGGCCTGTCAGGCAGGCAGGCATTGATTTTCCAGCCCATGCCATTGGGCTCAGGCAGGCGGGCCTTTAGTTTGATAAGATGAGGCCAGGCTTGGGCTTGGCATTTTATAGGCAGGCCAGGCCCATTGCCATCCCTAATTAAGCACCTTATATGTCTAGGATGAAATTTAAATCTTACTTATGAACTTATACATAATTAAATATGCATATAATGTGCTAATGAAGCTTATTTCGAGCTTCTGTTGAGCATTTTAAACGATTCTTGATTCATTTGACGTCAATTGATCATAATAATCTATATTTAATCTCTTGACAAGGCCCAGAGTATGATTAGATCCTAATTATTCAAAATGTTGTATTAAACATCAAAAAATATGCATATAATGTGCAAATAAAGCTTTTCTAGAGCTTCAACTGAGTATTTTATGTGGTTCTTGATTTATCCGACGTCATTTAATACCAATAATCTATATTAAAGCTCTTTATATGGTCTATAATATGATTCATATCCTACTTATTCAAAATATTGTGTAATTCATAAACAAATATGCATAAAATGTGCTAAAGAAGATTATTTGGAGCATGTGTTGAGCATTTTATGCGATTCTGGATTCGTCCGACGTTATTTGATAACAATAATCTTTATTTAAGTATTTTATATTGTCTAAAGAGTAATTCAGATCGAAATTATTCAAAATAGCATTATTCATAAAGAAATTTGCATATATTGGGTAAATTAAGCTTATTCGGAGCTTCATTGAGCATTTTAGCCGATCCTTGATTTCTTCGACTTCAATTAATCACACTAATCTATATTTAAGCAGTTTATTGGTATAGAACATAATTCAGATCTAACTAATTCAAAATACTGCGTTATACATAAAGAAATATGCATATGATGTGCAAATAAAGCTTATTTTGAGCTTCAGTTGAGCATTTTATGAGGTTCTTGATTTATCCGTCGTAATTTGATAACAATAGTCTATATTTAAGCTCTTTTTATGGTCTACCATATAATTCAGATCTAACTTATTCAAAATATTGCACTAAACTTAAGCAGATATGTGTATAAAACATGCAAAGGCAACTAATTTGGAGGTTCGGTTGGATATCTTATGTATATAAGCTCTTTGTATGGTCTATAATATGAATCTATATCTAAGCTCTTTTTATGCTCTGTATACATGAGGGAAAATTCATATATTGCGTAAATAAAGCTTATTTAGAGCATCATTTCAGTACTTAAGGCTATCATGATTAAGTAGACGTCATTTGATCATAATTATTTATGTTCTAAATCATATATGGTTTAGAATATATTTTTTATCATACTTATTTAAACGATTCTTGATTCATTTGACGTCAATTAATCACAATAATCTATATTCAATCTCTTGATATGGGCCAGAGTATTATTTAGATCCTACTTATTTAAAGTATTGCATTAAACATGAAGAAATATTCATATAATGTGCAAATGAAGCTTTTCTGGAGCTCCAGTTGAGCATTTTATGCGGTTCTTGACTCATCCGAGGTTATTTAATCACAATAATATAAGCTCTTTATGTGGTCTATGTAGTATTCTGTCCAATACGTCGTCTAGCGGGTCGCTACCGTTGGGACATTGAATCTGGACAGAACAGTCTGATCATCGCACCCTTTGTTCAGATCCACTGTATGCGCCCTCTGAGTGTTTAGAACCCCTATATAAGCCTCTGTTATGATGGAGTACAGTAAGGCTTTGGCATTCTTTCAGTTCCTCTATTGATTAGAGAGCAAGAGAGAGAGAATATAAGGAGAGAGAGGGAAACAAGTCAGGACCGTCATTCCCCGAGTACACCATCGAGTCACGGGAAGTCTGAACGGTTCTGTAGTGCCTTCTCGCTAAGGAGTCTTTGCAGATTGCAGGAGATAAGAAGGAGACACGCATGGCTTGCTGATTTCAAGTTCATCCACTCAACGCTCGATTTGATCAGCGATGGCTAGAGGTAATCTAAGATTCTGGTTATTTCCGCATTCTAGAATCATTAAAGCACTTACAGTTGGTATCAGAGCCTGCTACGCCTCTGCTTGCCTTGATTGAAGTCGAATTTTGTATAAAAATTCGAGATGTAAGTGTTGAGTGAATTGAGTTTGTCTGGCAGAATTGATAGTCTGATTTTGTGGAGCGATATCTCAAGATCCGCTTATCCGATTTGCGTGAGGTTTTCAGAGATGGAAAGGTCTCTGAGTGTACTTTCCATAGAGACTAAGATCTTGAAAATCAAGCGGGTATAACGGGAGATAATCAAGTCGCAACCAGAAGAGGTCAGGCAGTCAGGGTTCTGGAATTTCTGACCTTTCAGTAGTACGGGTCATTTTTCTCTCAATTGGTAATTGTGTTTTGTATGAAATTTTACTGGGATGTAGATATTTCATATATCTTTCCATAGAGTATAAATTTGCGAAATTCCAATAAAGTATGAGAGAGATATGTTGTCTACAAAATAGGTCAGGCTGACAGTTTGTCGGATTTCGTCTGGATAGTCTGTCTTTCGAGGGCTATATCATTTGATCTGTAAATTTGTTTTTGATGAAACTTATGTCATTTGAAAGATCTTTGAATCTAGTTTCTATAATGACCAAGAACACAGAAAACAAATAAGTATAGAGAAAATTATTGTCAGTTTACCAGAAAGTGTTCAGGCTGTCAGAAAGTTTCTGGATGAACTTTGGACGCACCCTTTCGTGTGGGGCGACCCATTTAGAGTTGGAACGACCCGTTCCAACAGAGTTTGGTCCAGAAATGAATTTTAAGATGAAAATTAAGGTATAATCAGACATATTATGGTTCTCTATTATTAGTTAGGCGTTGTAGATTACTTAATTATTATGGAAATCTATAGGATAGTCACAATTTGTCAAAATACTGAATTTGTATAAAGATGGTTGGCATTTTTTGTTGGAGATTGGTTAGTCAATACTGATATGCTTGAATATACTATAGTAGTAAAGTTTGATGCAGTCCACAGACCATCATACTATCGGGTACTCTATTAGTATTAGCACTACAAGTATTGTATTGATTAAACAAACTTGAATAACAATAGATGTGGTATACTAATACGCAAATTGTATTTGTAAAAGATACGACAAGTAATTATGCATATGGTAATTATTCAAATATAGATAATTATAATAAGATAATCTATATTCTAGTTAAGTCTTTGAATGCAGACATTTTAAACGGACCGCTTGAGTCTTTAACGGGCCGCTAAGTAATATGTTTGCATTAAGATTTGTTTCGTTTAGATCATTCGGTTAGTGTTTAAACGTATCTGTCGGTAACAGTGAAGGAAATAGACAATTATCTATTGAAATGAATGGTTACATATGGATTCATTTGTTGAAACCCATAGTATGTTCATGATGGATTGTTGTGTGTCTAGGCGAACCGCTTAAAGGTTTAATGGGCCGCTGAAGTATCAAGCGAACCACTTGTGGTTTTAGCGGACCTCTATAACTGGTGATAGATAACAAAGTTATATGTCTTGTGATTAATATATGATAATTGATTGAAGTGTAGCCACAGCAGCTTCAATTACATTAAGGTATATATATTATATAGTGTATCTATAAATCACATTAGGAAGAAATGACATAGCTTGTGTCTAGTGATGAATGTATATATTAATATATTAAGGAGTAGCCACAGCATCCTTAGTTGGATTAAAGTTATGTATATATAAAGTTTATAAAATCACATTTGGATTAAACAAACACAAAATTGTGATAGATTAAGTTGACGAAGTTAGTATCGTCCCACAGGACTATTGACTTAGTTAACTTAATATATTAGGATATAATGGTTAATTATGAATACTTAATTTGCCCACAGGGATTAATGATATGAATATAATTAACTAGTTATATCATATGGAGAATCAAAACATAGTATTTAGTCCATAGGAAATACCGTGTAGGAAATTGATTCATAAAGTTGTAATGTTTAATTACATAAAGAGTTATAGCATGATATTTAGCCCACAGGTAGTATTATGTAGGAATTAACTCATAAGATACATCACTTAGTTTACATTGGTAAATTAAGTATAAAGTTAAATCTCAATATAAAGTATAAGCACGTATCAGTTTTACTTTCATAAGGATAGCGGATTCCCCATTAGAAATGATAAGTATTAGTGTTTCTGAGTTAAGGATAATAGTTATAAGTTCTAGAAGTATATTGTTCTTACATTAAAGTTGTAAGAATATTAAATTTATCAACCAGTAGGATCCACTTTTGAGGTTGAATTTATGAACATAAGTTATAATGAACGGTGGGAGCAGTTTAACTGCTTATGTTTCATGTTTATAAAGAATAAGTTCTTTCAATGTATAGTGATTTGGTTGATATGCATATATTAATGTAAAGTTCTTACATAAGACATTAGATGAGTAGTTGGCCTCTTAGGTTAAGGCAAATGTTATAATACTCATCATAAAGTTTATTTTTTAGGCTTATTACCATTATAGGTGTGTGAGAGCATATAATGAAAATGAGAAATATAGTTGTTCAACTAAAGGGTCTATATAGTATTTCTAAGTCATTAATTACTTGTATATTTCATTTTTGAACACTTGTCCAGATTAATATGGTCTTGATAAGATTTCCTATAAGGTTGTAACACATATAGGGATAAATGATCAATCAGGTGTTTTGATCATGTGTGTTAAAAGGAGAATAGGCATATTATGGATAAAGTTCATAGTGTTCATATGGTTGAGATATGATTAACAAGTATGAAAAATGACTAGCATGCATCAAGCGCAAAGCATGCATTTATCTCTAACTGATGATTACTCACAATATATATGTATCTCTACATACCTTTTAAGGTTTTCAAGGTGGAAATATATAAACAATGCGGTAAGCAAATAAAGATTGTGAAGTAAGATAAAGGTAAAGAGATTAGAAATATTACTAGGATATGAATCTAGAAATATTAAATTCTAGAGAATGTTCATATTAGTGGGAGTTGTCACTTCAAGATCATACGGTAATTCCCTCTAATATATAATTGGATGTTATTCATAAGGATCGCTGAATATTGATAATTCAATTATTGACATTCATTAACCGGCATATAGAATAAGAATAGATCAAGTTGAACTTTATAATTCAAAATTAAGGCGATCTAATAAAGGATAAAGTTGGTTATTTCTAGTAGTAATATGTAGTTTGTCTACGAGACTATTATAAAGACATTAGCGTTGAACATTATCCTGTTACATTTTCAAGATAATAAATTGCAGTGAGTCCATATTATGGTATAATGCCAAGTAAGATCAGTTAGAATCAATGGTGTGTAATGAAGTCTGGAATTTGATCAAGTCACTTATGGTTTAAACCTATTGGTTGTAAAGAATTTGTTAAAACCAAAGGGATTCATAAGTTGACATAAAGTAATACAAATTAGACTTGTCACCAAAAGATTCATTTAAGAGAAGAAGTGAATCACATGAAAGTTTTCTCTCATGTATTAAAGAAATATTCACTCTGTGTGGTTATGGCATTAGTAACTCATTCTGTTTTCGAGTTACATCAGATGGATATAAAATGTTGCAATTCTTAATGGTAATCTAAAGAAGGAGGTTATTTAAATAACCATCAAGTTTATTCTTTGGATGTAATAAGTATTTAGTTAACAAGTTAAAGTGTTCTATGTGACTAAAACAAGTATTTCACTAATGATATTAATAGTTTCATAAGGTTATTTCTTCATACGTTTTGAAGAAATATAAGATGAACTATTGCATATATCAGGAGATTAGTGGGAGTTAATTTTGTTTACTTGTTTTATATATAGATAATGTTCTACTTGTGACTAATGATAAAAGATAGTCATATGAAGTGAATAATTTCTTTCTAAAATATTGATATGAAGGATTTGGGGTGAAGTCTTGTTTATGACAGGCATAAAGACCCATGTAGATAGTAATCAAGATATTCTTGATTTATCTCAACAAGTATATATCAATGGGTATTAGAAAGATTCTGGATAGAAAGATATTCACCGCGTCCAGTACTTATTAATATAGGTGATAGATTCATTTTGAATCAGTATCCTTAGTATAACTCATAAAGGGAACAAATAGTAAATACTTTTAAGTATTTAGGCAGTTTGAAAGCATAAAGTATAGTCAGGTTTGTGCACAAGAACTGACATAGCTTTTGCCATTTGAAAATTTGGATTGATATCATAATAATTAGGGGATAGACCACAGCTAAATTGCTAAGAAAGTAATGATATATCTTTAAGGTACTTAAGATAGTGTGCTTATGTCTCAACAAATTGATAAGTTGAAGTTATTTTGGTACACAAACTGGTTGTGTCGATTCTAGTAAATCGAATTAAGGATACATGTTAACCAGTGAAATTATGTTATAAAAAAATGTCTAACTGACATTGTTCGTTAGTTCAACATAAATTATAGTTTGTTGTGTGTTTTGAGATTACCCTCGATGGTGTTTGAAGAGTTTTATTGTGAGACTTAGAGTTGTGGATTTTATATCTAAGTCATTAAGGATTTTGTATGATAATTCTGTTGCAGTCTTTCTTTTCAAGAATAATAAAGGTAAAGGTCGAGGTATCGACATTAAGTATTTGACTTTGAAAGAGCACATTAAGAAGAATTAAGTGGTTATTAAAGGTGTTCATACAGAATAGAAGCTGACCGATTCTTTGAATAAATACTGCAGCTAAAGGAATTCAAAGATCATGTAGCTGGTATATATAGGAATTGATCCTATGGTTAAAATTAATCGTACGATTGTGTATAAACTCTTCATAAAAGTATAGATGTTTTTTTGTCAGTTGATTGCGCGCATATATGGAATATATATTTGATCATAAAGTTGAGAATTACATCATAAAGACTGACTTGGAATAAACGTCGGGTTCATTCATAAAGGTTGTATTCTAATCACATAAAGGGCTGAATTGATAGTTATATAGTACATTGTAATTATGGAAAGTAATATTCGCATTTATTAGTTGCTTTTAGCACTAATAACGATAATGATGACTTACTGCCTTAGTTCATGTATTATGTCTCGATCATTTGGCATAAGGAAAACAGAGGGGATTGTGCATACAAAGGATGCAAGCTCAAGTGGGAGAATGTAGTATTCTGTCCAATACGTCGTCTAGCGGGTCGCTACCGTTGGGACATTGAATCTGGACAGAACAGTCTGATCATCGCACCCTTTGTTCAGATCCACTGTATGCGCCCTCTGAGTGTTTAGAACCCCTATATAAGCCTCTGTTATGATGGAGTACAGTAAGGCTTTGGCATTCTTTCAGTTCCTCTATTGATTAGAGAGCAAGAGAGAGAGAATATAAGGAGAGAGAGGGAAACAAGTCAGGACCGTCATTCCCCGAGTACACCATCGAGTCACGGGAAGTCTGAACGGTTCTGTAGTGCCTTCTCGCTAAGGAGTCTTTGCAGATTGCAGGAGATAAGAAGGAGACACGCATGGCTTGCTGATTTCAAGTTCATCCACTCAACGCTCGATTTGATCAGCGATGGCTAGAGGTAATCTAAGATTCTGGTTATTTCCGCATTCTAGAATCATTAAAGCACTTACAGTCTAGAGTATGATTCATGTTCTAATTAAGTAATTATTCAAAATATTGTGTCGAACATAAACAAATATGCATATAACATGCAAAACAAGATTATTTGGAGCATGTGTTGAGCATTTAATGAGATTCTGGATTTGTCTGACGTTATTAGATAACAATTATAAATATTTAAGCACTTTATATTGTCTATAATGTTATTCAGATCCAACTTATTTAAAATATTGCATAATACATAAAGAATTTTTCATATAATGTGCAAATTATGCTTATTTGGAGCTTCGTTGAGTATTTTAGGCGATTCTTGATTACCTTGACTTCAATTAATTACAATATTCTTTATTTAAGAAGTTTATATGGTATAGAACATAATTCAGATCTAACTAATTCAAAATATTACGTTATACATAGTGCATAAAGTGCAAATAATGAGCGTTATGGACAGAATTGAAGAATTTCAAGCGATTGTGCATTCATTTTAATTCATTTGATCACAATAATCTATATTTAACCTCTCTATACACTGTAGAATAAGTTATTGATTTTCAAAATTCAAAAGGAGTGGATTATATATGTCAATTACGCACATAAAGTACAAATAATGAGCGTTTTGGACAGAATATGAGCATTTCAAACGATTTTGCATTCATTTTAATTTTTAAGTCATTTGATCACAATAATCCTCTTTATACAGTGTAGAATAAGTATATGATCTTACAAATTAAAAATGATTAGATTATAAATGTCAATTACGGACATAAAGTGCAAATAATGAGCGTTCTTGACTGAATTGGAGCATTTCCAGTGATTGTGCATTCATTTTAAATTATTTGATCACAATAATCTATATTTAAGCTCTATATACAGTGGAGAACAAAATTTTGAGCTTTAAATTACAAAAGGATTGGATTATACATGTTAATTACGCGCAGAAAATGCAAATAATGAGCGTTCTGGACAGAATTGGAGCATTTCAAGCGATTGTGCATTCATTTTAAGTCATTTGATCACAATAATCTTTATTTAACCTCTTTATACAGTGTAAAATAAGTTTATGATCTTATAAAATAAAAAGGATTAGATTATACATATAAATTACGCATATAAAGTGCAAATAATGAGCGTTCTGGACAGAATTGGAGCATTTCAAACGATTGTGCATTCATTTTAATTCATTTGATCACAAAATCTATATTTAACCTCTTTATACACTGTAGAATAAGTTTATAATCTTACAAATTAAAAAGGATTAGATTATACATGTAAATTACGCATATAAAGTGAAAATAATGAGCATTCTATACAGAATTGAAGCATTTCAAGCGATTATGCATTCATTTTAATTCATTCTATCACAATAATATATATTGAACCTCTTTATCCAGTGTAGAATATGTTTATGATCCTACAAATTAAAAAGTATTGGATTATACAAATAAATTACGCACATAATATAAAAATAATGAGCGTTATGGACTGAATTTGAGCATTTCAAGCGATTGTGCATTCATTTTAAATTATTTGATCACAATAATATATATTTAAAGTTTAAACTCTTTATACAGTTAAGTTTATGATCTTAAAAATTCGAAAGGATAAGATATACATGTCAATTATGCACATAAATTGCAAATAATGAGCGTTCTAGACATAATTAGAGCATTTCAAGCGATTGTGCATTTATTTTATGTCATTTGATCATTATAATCTATATTTAAGCTATTTATATGGTGGAGAATAAGTTTATGATATTCAAAATTCATAAGGAGTGGATTATATACATCAATTACGCACATAAATTGCAAATAGTGAGCGTTCTGGACAGAATTGGAGCATTTCAAGCAATTGTGCATTTATTTTAAGTCATTTGATCACAATATTCTTTATTTAACCTCTTTATACAGAGGAGAATAATTTTATGATCTTACAAATTAAAAATGATTAGATTATACATGTCAATTACGGAAATAAAATGCAAATAATGAGCGTTCTGGACTGAATTGGAGCATTTTCAGTCATTGCGCATTCATTTTAAGTAATTTGATTATAATAATCTATAATTAAGGTCTATATACACAGTAGAGAATAAATTTTTTAGCTTAAAATTACAAAAGGATTGGATTATACATGTTAATTACGCACAGAAAGTGCAAATAACGAGCGTTCTGGACAGAATTGGAGCATTTTAAGCGATTGTGCATTCATTTTAAATTATTTGATCACAATAAACTATATTTAAGCTCTTTAGACAGTGGAAAATAAGTTTATGCATGTCAATTACGCACATAAAGTGCAAATAATGAGCGTTCTGGACAAAATTGGAGCATTTCAAGCAATTATGCATTCATTTTAAATCATTTGATCACAATAATCTTTATTTAACCTATTTATACAGTGGATAATAAGTTCATGTTCTTAGAAATTAAAAAATATTAGATTATAGATGTGCATTATGGGCATAAAATGCATATAATGAGTGTTCTGGACTGAATTGGAGCATCCAGTGATTGCACATTCATTTTTAAGTCATTTGATCACAATTATCTATATTTAAGCTCTTTATACAGTGTAGAATAAGTTTGTGATATTAAAAATTCAAAAATATTGGATTATACATGTCAATTACCAACATAAAGTGTAAATAATGAGTGTTCTGAACTGATTATAGCATTTCGAGCGATTATGCATTCATTTTAAGTTATTTGATCACAGTAAACTATATTTAAGCTCTTTAGACAGTGGAGAATAAGTTTATGATCTTAAAAATACAACAGGATTGGATTATACATATAAATTACACACATAAAGATCAAATAATGAACGTTTTTGGCAGAATTGGAGCATTTCAAGCGATTGTGCATTCATTTTAAGTCATTTGATCACAATAATCTATATTTAACCTCTTCATACAGTTTAGAATAAATTTATGATCTTAAAAATTAAAAATAATTAGATTATACATGTAAAGTACGTACGTAAATTGCAAATAATAAGTGTTCTGGACTGAATTGGAGCATTTCAAGGGATTACACATTCATTTTAAGTCTTTTGATCAAAATAAACTATATTTAAACTCTTTAGACGGTGGAGAAAAAGTTTATAATCTAAATAATTCAAAGGTTTGGATTATACATGTCAATTACCCACATAAATTGCAAATAATGAGCATTCTGGACTGAATTAGAGCTTTTCGAGCGATTGTGCATTCATTTTAAACTATTTGATCACAGTAAACTATATTTAAGCTCTTTAGACAGTGGAGAATAAGTTTATGATCTTAAAAATAAAACAGGATTGGATTATACATGTAAATTACGCACATAAAGATCAAATAATGAGCGTTCTGGGCAGAATTGGAGCATTTCAAGCAATTGTGCATTCATTTTAAGTCATTTGATCACAATAATCTATATTTAAACTCTTAATACAGTGTAGAATAAGTTTATTATCTTACAAATTAAAAATTATTAGATTATACTGTAAGTGCTACAACAATTCTAGAATGCGGAAATAACCCAGAATCGTAAAATACCTCGTGCCATCGCTAATTGAAATCGAGTGTTGAGCGAATAAACTTGAAACCCGCAAACCAAGCGCGTCTTCTTAGTCTCTGATCTTCTCCACGTCCTGCAGTGAGAGAATCACTACAAAGCCGATATGAACGCCCCAACTGATGGTGTTTAACAGGGGTTGGTCGGCCTTGACTCGTTCCCTCAAGAAAAATCTTATGCTCTCTCTCTCACTTGTCTAAATTCTGTTTAGATCTGAAAGAGATACTCTTACATACACTCTGCCATCTCAGAGTAGTATATATAGAGGGTTCAAATCACTCAGAAAATGCAAAGACAGCGTTTCAATGAAAGGGTGCGATGTTCACAATATTCTGTCCAGGTGCACCGTAACGACTGAACTGATCCGTTCTACAGACAGAATACTACATTCTCCCACTTGAACTTGCATCCTTTGCATATTAAATACCTTCTGTTTTCTTTATGTTAAATATTAGAAAATATAACACATGAACTGTAGCAGTAAGTCATCTTATCGTTACTAGCGTTTTAAACTACTAGTAAATGCGAATATTACTTTCTACAATTACAATATGCTACACAACTAATAATTCAACCTTTTATGCGATTTTGAATTCCTTTATGATTAAACCCAACGTTTATTCCAAGTCAATCTTTATGATGTAATTCTCAACCTTATGATCAAATATATTCCATATATGTGCGCACAATCAACACGAGAAAACATCTATACTTTTATGAAGAGTTTATACACAATCGTACGATTAATATTAACTATAGGATCAATTCCTATATATACCCGCTACATGATCTTTGAATTCCTTTAGCTGCAGTATTTATTCAAAGAATCGGTCAGCTTCTATTCTGTATGAACACATTTAATGACCACTTAATTCTACTTAATGCGCTCTTTCAAAGTCAAGTACTTAATGTCAATACATCGACCTTTACCTTTATTATTCTTGACTAGAAAGACTGCAACAGAATTATCATACAGAATCTTTAATGACTAAGATATAAAATCCACGACTCTAAGTCTCACAATAAAACTCTTCAAACACCATCGAGGGTAATCTCAAAACACACAACAAACTATACTTTATGTTGAACTAATGAACAATGTCAGTTAGACATTTCTTTATGACACAATTTCACTGGTTAACATGTATCCTTAATTCGATTTACTAGAATCGACACAACCAGTTTGTGTACCAAAATAACTTCAACTTATCAGTCTGTTGAGACATAAGCACACTATCTTAAGTACCTTAAAGATATATCATTACTTTCTTAGCAATTTAACTGTGGTCTATCCCCTAATTATTATGATATCAGTCCAAATATTCAAATGGCAAAAGCTATGTCAGTTCTTTGTGCACAAACCTGATCATACTTTATGCTTTCAAATTGCCTAAATACTTGAAGTATTTACTATTTGTTCTCTTTCTAAGTTATACTGAGGATATTGATTCACAATGAATCTACCATCTATATTAACAAGTACTGGACGCGGTGAATACATTTCCTTCCGGAATCTTTCTAATACCTTATTGATATATGCTTGTTGAGATAAATCAAGAATATCTTGATTCCTATCTACATGGGCCTTGATGCCTATCACAAACAAAACTTCAGCCATATCCTTCATATCAATATTTTAGAAAGAAATTATTTCACCCTATATAACTATCTTTTATCATTAGTTACAAGTATAACATTCTCTATATATAAAACAAGTAAATAAAATTAACTCCCATAATCTTCTGATATATGCACCAGTTCATCTTATATTTCTTCAAACCGTATGAAGAAATAACCTTATGAAACTATTAATACCATTAGTGAAATACTTGTTTTTAATTCTTATATAGAATACTTTAACTTGCTAACTAAATACTTATTACCTCAAAAGAAGAAATTTTATGATTATTTAATATAACCATCTCCTTAGATCACCATTAACAATTGCAATATTTATATCCATCTGATGTAACTCGAAACAAGAATGAGTTATTAATGCCATAATCATATGAAGTGAATCTTTCTTTAATATATGAGAGAAAATATTCATATAATTCACTACTTCTCCTAAATGAATCAATTGGTGAGAAGTCTAATTTGGTATTACTTTATATTTACTTATGAATCCTTTTGGTTTTAAGAAATCCGTTACAACTAATAGGTTAAAACCATAAGTAACTTACCCAATTCTAGACTCAATTACACACCATTGATTCAAACTGATTTTACTTGGCATTATTCTGTAATATGGACTCATCGCAATTCATTATCTTGAAAATGTAACAGATTATGCTCAACACTTATATCTTTATAAGAGTCTTGTAGGTAAACTACGTTACAATACTAGGGATAACCGAACTTATCCTTTATTAGATCACCTTAATATTGAATCTTAAAATTCAACTTGATCTATTATTGTATTATATGTCGGTTAACAAATGTCAATAATTCGATCATCAATATTCAGTGATCCTTAATGAATACCATCCAATCATGTATTAGAGGGAATTTCTTTATGATCTAAAACGATCACTCCCACTAATCTGAACATTCTCTATAACTTAATATTTCTAATTCAAATCCTAGTCATATTTCTAATCTCTATACCATTACCTGACTTCACAATCTTTATTTGCTTACCGCATTGTTTCTCTACTTCCGCCTCAAAACTTTATAGGTATGTAGAAATACATATATTGTGAATAATCATCAATTAAAGAGATAAATGCAGGCTACACGCTTGATGCCAGCTAGTCGTTTTCTTACTTGTTAATCATATCTCAACCATATGAACACTCTCAACTTTATCCATAATATGTCTTTTATCCTAATAAACACATATGGTCAGAAACACCAAACTGACCATTTATCTTTATATGTGTTATAACCTTATAGGAAATCTTGATAAGACTATATTAAACTGGACAAGTATTCAAAATAAAATATACAAGTAATGACTCAGAAATATTTATATAGACTCTTTTGTTGAACAACTATATTCCTCATTTTCATTATGTGCTCTCGCACCTATAATGGTAATAAGCTTAAAAGATAAACTTTTATGATGAGTATTATTACATTAGCCTTAACCTAAGAGGCCAACTACTCATCTAATGTCTTATGTAAGAACTTTACATTAATATGCATATCAACCAAATCACTTTACATTGAAAGAACTTATTCTTTATAACATAAAACACAAGCAGTTAAACTGCTCCCACTGTTCATTATAACTTATGTTCATAAGTTCAACCTCAAAAGTGGATCCTACTTGTTGGCAAATTTAATATTCTTACAACTTTAATGTAGGAACAATATACTTCTAGAACTTATAACTATTATCCTCAACCCAGGAACTTTGATACTTATCATTTCTAAAGGGGATATGCTATCTTTATGAAAGTAGAACTGATACATGCTTATCTTTATATTGAGACTGAACTTTATACTTTAATTTACCAATGCAAACTAAGTGATATATCTTTATGAGTCAATTCTTGCATAATATTACCTGTGGGCTAAATATCATGCTATAACTCTTTATGTAATTAAACATTACAACTTTATGAATCAATTTCTTACACAGTCTAAATACTATGATTTGATTCTTCATACTTTGTGATATAACTAGTTAATTATATTCAAATCCTTAATCCCTGTGGGCAAATTAAGTATTCATAATTTAACTATTATATCCTAATATATTAAGTTAACTAGGTCAATAGTCCTGTGGGACGATACTAACTTCGTTAACTTAATCTATTACAATCTTGTGTCTGTTTAATTCAAATGTGATTTTATAAACTTTATATATACATAACTTTAATCCAACTAAGGATGCTGTGGCTACTCCTTAATATATTAATATATATATTCATCACTAGACACAAGCTATGTCCTTTCTTCCTAATGTGATTTATAGATACACTATGTAATATATATACCTTAATGTAATTGAAGATGCTGTGGCTACTCTTCAACTAATTAACATATATTAATCAACTAGACATAATATATTATAGTTAGATAACTAATATATATGTATATGCTTAATAACTAGCATAGTTATCTAACTTTCTTGATTAATTGATCCTTAATCAATTTATTTGTCTAATTAATCTAACAATAATATCAGACAAAACTTTATTCAAACTTTTCCAGAAGATCCGTTCCAAAACCTGACGGGTCGTCCCAGTTTGACTCTGTTAATACCCAGACGTATCCTCATGCAACTTCATTCAAAACAATCCGCCCTAAAACCAGACAATCTGTTCCAATGTGTTTGAGTAATGCAAACAGAAACTTTATGCAAATTTAATCTGGAACGATACGTTCTAAGCTCAGAACGGTTCGTTTCAATTTGCATCTGAAACCCTAATTCGCTGGTAATTAGCCTCTAATTTAAAATATTAGATTATATAACAGTTAGGGTTTACTAAACTTTCATAGATTATCTAACTATAATTATCTATATCTAAATAATTATCATATGCACAATTAACGTCATAACCTTTATAAATACAATTTGTGTATTACTATACCACATGTATAGTTCTTAAAGTTTGTTTAATCAATATAATGCTTGTAACGCCAATACTAATAGAATATCAGATAGTATGATGGTCTGTGGACTACATCAATACTTTATTACTATAGTATATTCAAGCATATTATCATTGACTAATCAATCTTAATCCAAGATGCCAACCATCTTTACAAAATTAGTATTTATGACAAACTGTGACTATTTTATAGAATTCCATAATAGTTAAGTAATCTACAAGCTTTAATTAACAATGGAGAACCATCATGTCTGATTATATCTCAATATTCATCTTAAAACTCATTTCTGGACCAAACTCTGTTGGAACGGGTCGTTCCAACTCCAAATGGATCGCCCCACACGAAAGGGTGCGTCCAAAGTTCATCCAGAAACTTTCTGACAACCTGAACACTTTCTGGTAAACTGACAATAACTCTCTCTATACTTATTTATTTTCTGTGTTCTTGGTCATTATAGAAACTAGATTCAAAGATCTTTCCAATGACACAAGTTTCATCAAAAACAAGTTTACAGATCAAAAGCTATGCCCCTCGAAATACAGACTATCACAGACGAAACTCGACAAACTGTCAGATTGACCTATGTTGCAGACAGTATATCTCACTCATACTTTATCGGAATTTTGCAAATTTACACTCTATGGAAAGATATCTAAAATATCTACATCCCAGTAAAATTTCATGCAAAACCGAATTACCAATTGAGAGAAATCTGGCCCGTAATACTGAAAGGTCAGAAAATTCAGAATCCTGACTGTCTGACCTCTACTGGTTACAAAATGATTATCTCACTGTATACCCACTGGATTTTCAAGATGTTGGTCTCGTTGGAAAGTAGACTCGGAGATCTTTCCAATTCTGAAAATCTCACTTAAATTGGATAAGCAGATCTTGAGATAATGCTCCACGAATTTAGACAATCAAGAAAATCAGACAGAAACTCAATTCACTCAACACTTACAACAGAATTTCTTATAAACCGTTATGAAATTCCATTTCAATAAAGGCAATCCAGCGGCATAACCCACTCTGATACCAACTGTAAGTGCTACAACAATTCTAGAATGCGGAAATAACCCAGAATCGTAAAATACCTCGTGCCATCGCTAATTGAAATCGAGTGTTGAGCGAATAAACTTGAAACCCGCAAACCAAGCGCGTCTTCTTAGTCTCTGATCTTCTCCACGTCCTGCAGTGAGAGAATCACTACAAAGCCGATATGAACGCCCCAACTGATGGTGTTTAACAGGGGTTGGTCGGCCTTGACTCGTTCCCTCAAGAAAAATCTTATGCTCTCTCTCTCACTTGTCTAAATTCTGTTTAGATCTGAAAGAGATACTCTTACATACACTCTGCCATCTCAGAGTAGTATATATAGAGGGTTCAAATCACTCAGAAAATGCAAAGACAGCGTTTCAATGAAAGGGTGCGATGTTCACAATATTCTGTCCAGGTGCACCGTAACGACTGAACTGATCCGTTCTACAGACAGAATACTACATATACATGTAAATTACGCACGTAAAGTGCAAATAATAAGCGTTCTGACAGAATTGGAGCATTTTAAGGTATTAAACATTCATTTTAAGTCATTTGATCACAATAAATTATATTTAAACTCTTTAGACAGTGGAGAAAATTTTATGATCTAAAAATTCAAAATGATTGGATTATACATGTCAATTACCCACATAAATTGCAAATAATGAGCGTTCTGGACTGAATTGGAGCATTTCGAGCGATTGTGCATTCATTTTTTGTTATTTGATCATAAAAACTATATTTAAGCTCTATATACAGTGGAGAATAAGTTTTTGAGCTTAAATTACAAAAGGATTAGATTATACATGTTAATTACGTACATAAAGTGCAAATAATTAGCTTTCTGGACAGAATTAGAGCCTTTCAAGCGATTGTTTATTAATTTTAAGTTAATTCGTCATAATAATCTATATTTAAGCTCGTTCGACAGTTGAGAATAAGTTTATGATCTTAAAAATTCAAAAGGATTGGATCATACATCTCAATTACGCACATAAAATGCAAGTAATGAACTTTCTGGACAGAATTGGAGCATTTCAAGCGATTGTGCATTCATATTTACTCATATGATCACAATAATCTATATTTAAGCTTTTTATATAGTGTACAATAAGTTTTTGATTTAAAAATAAAAAATATTGGATTATACATGTCAATTACGCAAATAAATTGCAAATAATGAGCGTTCTGGACTGAATTGGAGCATTTCAACCAATTGTGCATTTATTTCATGTTATTTGATCACAATAGTTTATATTTAAATTCTTTCTACAGTGAAAAATAAGTTTATAATATTAAAAATACAAAAAGATTGGATTATATAAGTCAATTATGCACATAAAATGCAAATGATGAGTGTTCTCGACAAAATTTGAGCATTTCAAGTCACTGTGCATTCATCTCAAGTTATTTAATCGCAATAATCTATATTCAAACTCTTTAGACTGTGGACAATAAGTGTATAATCTTAAAAAATAAAAAAAATTGGATTATACATGTCAATTACGCAAATAAAGTGTAAATAATGAGCCATCTGAACCGAATTCGATCATTTCGAGCCATTGTGCATTATTTAAGTCATTTTATCACAATAATCTATATTTATACCCTTTATACAATGGATGATAAGTTTATGATCTTAAAAATTCAAAAGAATTGGATTATAGATGTCAATTACGCATGTAAAGTGCAAATAATGAGCATTATGGACAGAATTGGAGCACTTTAAGTTATTTTGCATTAATTTTAAATCATTTAATCACAATAATCTATATTTAAGCTCCTTATACAATGGAAAATTAACATATGATCATAGAAATTCAAAAGCACTGGATTATACATGTTGATTACGCACATAAAGTGCAAATAATGAGCATTCTGGACAGAATTGGAGCATTTCAACTGATTGTGCATTAATTTTAAATCATTTGATCACAATGATCTATATTTAAGCTCCTTATACAGTGGAAAATTAACATATGATCTTAGAAATTCAAAAGCACTGGATTATACATATTGATTACGCACATAAAGTGCAAATAATGAGCGTTCTGGACAGAATTAGAGCATTTCAAGTGATTGTGCATTTATTTTAAGTCATTTTATCACAATAATTTATATTTAGACACTTTATACAGTGTAGAATAAGTTTATGATTTTAAAAATTTCAAAAGGATTGGATTTTACTTGTCAATTATGCATAGAAAGTGCAAATAATAAGTGTACTACGCAGAATTGAAGCATGTCAAGCGTGCATTCATTTTAAGTCATTTGATCATAATAGTTTATATTTAAGCTCTTTATACACAGGAAAATAAATTTATGATATTAAAAATTCAAAAATGATTGGATTATACATGTCAATTACGCATGTAAAGTGCGAATAATGAGCGTTCTAGACAGAATTGGAGCATTTCTAGCGATTGTGTTCCATTTTAAGTTATTCAATCACAATAATTTATATTTAAGCTCTTTACATAGTGGAGAATAAGTTATTCTTGATTCATTCGACATCAATTTATCGCAATAATCTATATTTAAGCATTTTATATGGTCTCGAATATAATTCAGAACTTAATTATTCGAAATATTGCGTTACACGACAACAAATATGCATATAATGTGACGATGAAGCTAATATAGAGCTTTTGTTCCACATTTAAAAGCGATTCAAGATTAATTAGACGTCATGTGATCACAGTAATCTATATTTGAGCTCCTTATATGGTATGGAATATAATTCAAATCTTACTTACTGAAAACACTGTGTTATACACAAAAAATATTCATAAATGTGCGAAAAAGGCTTATTTAAGCTCTTTATATGGTCTACAATACAACTCAGATATTAGTTAAAAAAAAATATTGCATTATACATAAAAAATAAACCTATAATGTGCAAATGAAACTTATATGGAGCTTTAGTTAAGCATTTTAAGCGATTCTTGATTCATTCGACGGGGTTGATAACAATAATCTATATTTAAGCAGGTTATATGGTCTTCAATATAATTTAGATCAAATTTATTCAAAATATTGCGTTGTACAAGAAGAAATATTCATATAATGCACAAATGAAGCTTACTAGAGCATCACTTGAGTCTTTTAAGTGATTCTTTATTCATTCGACATCAATTGATCCTAATGATCTATATTTAAGCACTTCATATGGTCTAGAATATAAGTCATAACTACATATTCAAAATATTGTGTTACGCATAAATAAATATGCATAAAATGTGCAATTGAAACTTATTTGGAGCTTCAGTTCTTTATTAAAAGCTATTCATGATATATTAGACATCATTTGTACACCTTCATCATATTTGAGCTCTTTATATGGTCTATAATATAATCAGATCTTATTTATTTAAACTACTGTGTTATACACAAACAAATATTAATATAATGTACAATAAATCTTATTTAAAATATCAGTTGAGCATTTTAAATGATCCTTTATTTATTTAACGTTAATTGATTGCAATAATCTATATTTAATCTCTTGATATGGGCCAGAATATGATTTAGATCCTACTTATTCAAAATATCGCATTAAACATGAAGAAATATGCATATAATATGCAAATGAAGATTTTCTAGAGCTTCAGTTAAGCATTTTATGTGGTTCTTGATCCATCCTGCGCCATTTAGTCACAATAATTTGTATTAAAGCTCTTTAAATGGTCTAGTAATTCATCTCCTATTATTTAAAAATATGGTGTCATACATAAAGTAATATGCATATACCGTGCAAATGAAGATTATTTGGAGCATGTGTTGAGCATTTTATGCGATTTTGTATTCGCTGGACGTTATTTTATAACAATAATATGTATTTAAGCACTTTATATTGTCTATAATGTAATTCAGATCTAACTTATTTAAAATATTACAAATAAGCAAATTAAGATTATTTGGAGCTTCATTGAGCATTTTAGGCAATTCTTGGTTCCTTTGACTTCAAATAATCATGATAATCTATATTTAAGCAGTTTATATGGTAAAAAATATAATTAAGATCTAACTGATTCAAATATTGCATTATAGATAAAGAAAATATGAATATGATGTACAAATAAAGCTTATTTTTCAGCTTCAATTGAGCATTTTATGCGATTTTTGATACATCTGTCATCATTTGATCTCAATAATCTATATTTAAGCTCTTTTTATGGTCTAATATATAATTCAGATCTTATTTATTTAAAATATTGCATTAACCTTAAGCAGATATGTATACAACGTGCAAAAGCAACTAATTTGGAGTTTCCTTTGGTTATTTTATTTATTAAAACTCTTCATGTGGTCTAGTATATAATTCAGATGTAATTTACTCGAAATACTGTGTTATACATAAGTGAAAATTCATATATTTGCGTAAATCTCCTAATTTGAGCATCAATTCAGTATTTTAAGCTATTTATGATTAATCAGACATCATTTGGTCAAGATAATATATATTTAATCTTTTTATATGGTCTAGAATATATTTTTTTTATCATACTTATTCAAAATATTGAATAATATGTAGAGAAAGATGCACTAAATGGAGTTTATTTGCTTCAGTTGACCATTTTATGCAATTCTTGATTCATCCGACATTATTTAATTACAAGGTTCCACATTTATGCAATTTACATGGTCTAAAATATATTTCAAATCTAACTAATTCAAAATATTGCGTAATATATAAAATAATAAAAATTTAATGTATAAATGAAGTTTATTAGAAGCTTCACTAGAGCAATTTAAGCTATCCTTGATTCATTCGACGTCGATTGATCTCTTCAATAATCTATATTTAAGCACTTTATATGGTCTATAATATAATTCATAACTTACTTATTCTAAAAATTACGTTACACGACAAGAAATATGTGTAAGTGCTACAACAATTCTAGAATGCGGAAATAACCCAGAATCGTAAAAATACCTCGTGCCATCGCTAATTGAAATCGAGTGTTGAGCGGATGAACTTGAAACCCGCAAACTAAGCGCGTCTCCTTAGTCTCTGATCTTCTCCACGTTCTGCAGTGAGAGAATCGCTACAAAGCCGATGTTGCAACCCCAACTGATGGTGTTTGACAGGGGTTAGTCGGCCTTGACTCGTTCCCTCTAGAAACACGTTATCTTCTCTCTCTCTTGTCTAAACTTTGGTTAGAACTGAAAGAAGCCTCTCACATACCCTCTGCCATCTCAGAGAAAGTATATATAGAGGGTTCAAATCGCTCAGAAGATGCAAAGGCAGTGTTTTGATGAAAGGGTGCGATGTTCACAGCATTCTGTCCAGGTGCACCGTATCTATTGGAACGGACCATTTGAACACGGATCTGAAACAGTCCGTCTCATCTAAACTGGTTCGTTTCATTTGACAGAATACTACATTCTCCCACTTGAACTTGCATCCTTTGCATATAAATACCTTCTGTTTTCTTTATGTTAAACATTAGAAATGTAACACATGAACTGTAGCAGTAAGTCATCTTATCGTTACTAGCGTTTTAAACTACTAGTAAATGCGAATATTACTTTCTACAATTACAATATGCTACACAACTAATAATCCAACCTTTTATGCGATTTTGAATTCCTTTATGAATAAACCCAACGTCTATTCCAAGTCAATCTTTATGATGTAATTCTCAACCTTATGATCAAATATATTCTATATATGTGCGCACAATCAACACGAGAAAACATCTATACTTTTATGAAGAGTTAATAGACAATCGTACGATTAATATTAACTATAGGATCAATTCCTATATATACCCGCTACATGATCTTTGAATTCCTTTAGCTGCAGTATTTATTCAAAGAATCGGTCAGCTTCTATTCTGTATGAACACATTTAATGACCACTTAATTCTGCTTAATGCGCTCTTTCAAAGTCAAGTACTTAATGTCAATACCTCGACCTTTACCTTTATTATTCTTAACTAGAAAGACTGCAACAGAATTATCATACAGAATCCTTAATGACTTAGATATAAAATCCACGACTCTAAGTCTCACAATAAAACTCTTCAAACACCACCGAGGGTAATCTCAAAACACACAACAAATTATACTTTATGTTGAACTAACGAACAATGTCAGTTAGACATTTCTTTATGACACAATTTCACTGGTTAACATGTATCCTTAATTCGATTTACTAGTATCGACACAACCAGTTTGTGTACCAAAATAACTTCAACTTATCAGTCTGTTGAGACATAAGCACACTATCTTAAGTACCTTAAAGATATAACATTACTTTCTTAGCAATTTAACTGTGGTCTATCCCCTAATTATTATGATATCAGTCCAAATATTCAAATGGCAAAAGCTATGTCAGTTCTTTGTGCACAAACCTGATCATACTTTATGCTTTCAAATTGCCTAAATACTTGAAGTATTTACTATTTGTTCTCTTTCTAAGTTATACTGAGGATACTGATTCACAATGAATCTACCACCTATATTAACAGGTACTGGACGCGGTGAATACATTTCCTTCCGGAATCTTTCTAATAGAAAGAAATTATTCACCTTATATAATCATCTTTTATCATTAGTTACAAGTAGAACATTATCTATATATAAAACAAGTAGATAAAATCAACTCCCACTGATCTCCTGATATATGCAATAGTTCATCTTATATTTCTTCAAAACGTATGAAGAAATAACCTTAAGAAACTATTAATATCATTAGTGAAATACTTATTTTAATTCTTATATAGAATATTTTAACTTGTTAACTAAATACTTATTACCTCTAAAGAAGAAACTTTTATGGTTATTTAATATAACCTTCTCCTCTAGATCACCATTAAGAGTTGCAATATTTATATCCATTTAATGTAACTCCAAACCAGAATGAGCTACTAATGCCATAATCATGTGAAGTGAATCTTCTTTAATACATGTGAGAAAGCCTTCATGTAATTCACTACTTCTCCTAAATGAATCAATTGGTGAGAAGTCTAATTTGGTATTACTTTATGTTTACTTATGAATCCTTTTGGTTTTAAGAAATCCATTACAACCAATAGGTTTAAACCATAATTAACTTAACCAAATTTCAGACTTCATTGCACACCATTGACTCTTACAGATTTTACTTGGCATTATACTATAATATGGACTCACTGCAATTCATTATCTTGGAAAATTTTAGAATCTTATTCAACAATAATACTTTTATAAGAGTCTCGTAGATAAACTACATATTATTACTAGGATAACCGACCTATTGCTTTATTAGATCACCTTGATATTGAATATTAAATATTCAACTTGATCTATTATTGTATTATATATCGATTAACGAATGTCAATAATTGGATTATCAATATTTGTTGATCCTTAATAATATATCCAATTATGAATTAGAGGGAGTTTTTGTACGACCTAAAACTGATCACTCCCACTAATCTGAACATTCTCTAGAACTTAATATTTCTAGATTCATATCCTAGTCATATTTCATATTTCTAATCTCTTTACCATTTTCTGATCTCACAATCTTTATTTGCTTATCGTATTGTTTCTCTGCTTCCACCTTAAAACTTTACAGGTATGTAGAAATACATATATTGTGAATAACCATCAAATAAAGAGATAAATGCAGCTATACGCTTGATGCCAACTAGTCATTTTCTTACTTGTTAATCATATCTCAACCATATGAACACTCTCAACTTTATCCATAATATGTCTATTCTCCTATTAAACACATATGGTCAAAAACACCAAACTGGTCATTTATCTTTATATGTGTTATAACCTTATAGGAAATCTTGATAAGACTATATTAAACTGGACAAGTATTCAAAATAAAATATACAAGTAATGACTCAGAAATATGATATAGACTCTTTTGTTGAACAACTATATTCCTCATTATGTGCTCTCGCACCTATAATGGTAATAAGCCTAAAAGATAAACTTTTATGATGAGTATTATTACATTAGCCTTAACCTAAGAGGCCAACTACTCATCTAATGTCTTATGTAAGAACTTTACATTAATATGCACATCAACCAAATCACTTTACATTGAAAGAACTTATTCTTTATAAAAATGAAACATAAGCAGTTAAACTGCTCCCACTATTCATTATAACTTATGTTCATAAGTTCAACCTCAAAAGTGGATCCTACTGGTTGATAAATTTAATATCCTTACAACTTAAATGAAGGAGAAAAGTATCCTTCTAGACCTTATAACTATTATCCTCAACCCAGGAACTTTGACACTTATCATTTCTAAAGGGAATCTGCTATCCTTATGAAAGTAGAACCGATACATGCTTATCTTTATATCGAGACTTAACTTTATACTTTAATTTACCAATGCAAACTAAGTGATGTATCTTTATGAGTCAATTCTTGCATAATATTACCTGTGGGCTAAATATCATGCTATAACTCTTTATGTAATTAAACATTACAACTATATGAATCAATTTCTCACCCAGTCTAAATACTATGATTTGATTCTTCATACTTTATGATATAACTAGTTAATTATATTCCTATCCTTAATCCCTGTGGGCAAATTAAGTATTCATAATTTAACTATTATATCCTAATATATTAAGTTAACTATGTCAATAGCCCTGTGGGACGATACTAACTTCGTTAACTTAATCTATTACAATCTTGTGTCTGTTTAATCCAAATGCGATTTTATAAACTTTATATATACATAACTTTAATCCAACTAAGGATGCTGTGGCTACTCCTTAATATATTAATATATATATTCATCACTAGACACAAGCTATGTCCTTTCTTCCTAATGTGATTTATAGATACACTATATAATATATATACCTTAATGTAATTGAAGATGCTGTGGCTACTCTTCAACTAATTAATATATATTAATCAATTAGACATAATATATTATAGTTAGATAACTAATATATATGTATATGCTCAATAACTAGCATAGTTATCTAACTTTCTTGATTAATTGATCCTTAATCAATTTATTTGTCTAATTAATCTAACAATAATATCAGACAAAACTTTATTCAAACTTTTCCAGACAATCCATTTCAGAACCTGACGGTTCATTCCAGTTTGAATCTGTCAATACCCAGACGTATCCTCATGCAACTTCATTCAGAATAGTCCGCTCTAAAACTAGACTATTCGTTCCAATGTGCCTGAGTAATGCAAACAGAAACTTTATGCAAATTTAATCTGGAACGGTACGTTCTATGCCCAGAACGGTCCGTTTTGATTTGCATCTGAAACCCTAATTCACTGATAATTAGCCTCTAATTAAAATATTAGATTATATAACAGTTAGGGTTTAGTAAACTTTCATAGATCATGTAACACCCCTGATTTTTTATACCTATTTTGCTAATTAATTTTACCAAAATAATTCTTTCATTTTATTTTTATTAGCATTATTTTTATTGTATATTATTGAGTTGTTTCAATTTCTTTTGACCCCTTGTTTGACCGAATTGAAAAAAAAAAAAAAACAACAAATGATCACGCCTAAAATCCTCTGGTCATTTTTGTCATCTTGCCAACAATTCCTTTTTACCTCATGTGATTTATTTGACGAATTATTTCTCTTCCCGACAAACATGCACCTTTTATTTTTAAACTATTGCCTTAGTAATAACTACCTTTCTAATTCTGTTATATTTCTTAATTATCTGATTTTTGGCTTGGAGTCCACGCATAATATATAATTGTTCCTTAATATAACCGTATTATTTTACTTTTCGCATTAGCAGAGGGATCTTGTCCGATCAGATTTAAATATTAATTTCTATTTTGGTAACCGTATTTTTATAACCGTATCTAATCTTTTCAAAGGAGATTTAATTTGTTTAAGGCCGATTACTTAATACCCTCATACATGCCTCTCTGTCTCGCCAAATTCCATGAGTTTTATTTTTCGTCTAAGCATTTCGGATCAATACACCACCGTTCCTCTTGTGTTCATGGTTTGAAAAGAACAAGAAATAGAGTATTTTAATCACCCGATTGAAATTGTTGATTCTCCATCCGATTGAATTTCGAGTTTCAAGTTCTACGTTACAATTGTCATTTTATTCTTCTAATCCGATCGTCAGGTAACCGGACTTCTCTATAATTTAATTTTCGTATTGATTGATTCAAATATCGTTTGGTTTGTTGATTGAATTGAATTGATATATGAGAATTGTGACTGATGTATTTTGCGAGTCAACGGGTCTCTAATATGATTTGAATTGAAGTGGAAAAGTGGAAATGGAATAGTGGAATGGATTTGAAGCGGAATCGCCTAAAGAGGGATTCGCGCTAGTGGAAAAGTGATATGAGAAAATGAATTTGAGAAAACCTAGACCCGTTGATCTTGTAAAATATAATTTATTCGTTATTGCTGTTGATGTGTGGATTAATCCAATTAATTGATATTTTGTTATTATAAATTGGTTATAGAGAAGCTGCGTCGTTAAATAACCGGTTACTCGGCTTTGTAGCTGACTCCGTTTGCTTTTATTTCTTGTGACGTAGGTTGCCGGGCCGTCGGATGGATGCGAAAGATACTGTATCACCTCGCACCTCGTATTTCGGATATGGGGTGTGACATTTGGTATCAGAGCATTCGTTCCTCGGACTGTGTTTGGGTCCGTCATCGTTTCGTTTGAAATTACTTTTATTGTGTTGGTTTAGTTCTAATTCGTTTGAAATAATCCAACCTGAATTCAATTTTTCCAGTTGACTTGTTATCATCCACTAAGATCTTATTTTGTTTCATTTGAATAGCCAGTTGTCTGAATTTCGAGGACGAAATTCTTTTGAAGGAGGGAAGTATGTAACACCCCTGATTTTTTATACCTATTTTGCTAATTAATTTTACCAAAATAATTCTTTCATTTTATTTTTATTAGCATTATTTTTATTGTATATTATTGAGTTGTTTCAATTTCTTTTGACCCCTTGTTTGACCGAATTGAAAAAAAAAAAAACAACAAATGATCACGCCTAAAATCCTCTGGTCATTTTTGTCATCTTGCCAACAATTCCTTTTTACCTCATGTGATTTATTTGACGAATTATTTCTCTTCCCGACAAACATGCACCTTTTATTTTTAAACTATTGCCTTAGTAATAACTACCTTTCTAATTCTGTTATATTTCTTAATTATCTGATTTTTGGCTTGGAGTCCACGCATAATATATAATTGTTCCTTAATATAACCGTATTATTTTACTTTTCGCATTAGCAGAGGGATCTTGTCCGATCAGATTTAAATATTAATTTCTATTTTGGTAACCGTATTTTTATAACCGTATCTAATCTTTTCAAAGGAGATTTAATTTGTTTAAGGCCGATTACTTAATACCCTCATACATGCCTCTCTGTCTCGCCAAATTCCATGAGTTTTATTTTTCGTCTAAGCATTTCGGATCAATACACCACCGTTCCTCTTGTGTTCATGGTTTGAAAAGAACAAGAAATAGAGTATTTTAATCACCCGATTGAAATTGTTGATTCTCCATCCGATTGAATTTCGAGTTTCAAGTTCTACGTTACAATTGTCATTTTATTCTTCTAATCCGATCGTCAGGTAACCGGACTTCTCTATAATTTAATTTTCGTATTGATTGATTCAAATATCGTTTGGTTTGTTGATTGAATTGAATTGATATATGAGAATTGTGACTGATGTATTTTGCGAGTCAACGGGTCTCTAATATGATTTGAATTGAAGTGGAAAAGTGGAAATGGAATAGTGGAATGGATTTGAAGCGGAATCGCCTAAAGAGGGATTCGCGCTAGTGGAAAAGTGATATGAGAAAATGAATTTGAGAAAACCTAGACCCGTTGATCTTGTAAAATATAATTTATTCGTTATTGCTGTTGATGTGTGGATTAATCCAATTAATTGATATTTTGTTATTATAAATTGGTTATAGAGAAGCTGCGTCGTTAAATAACCGGTTACTCGGCTTTGTAGCTGACTCCGTTTGCTTTTATTTCTTGTGACGTAGGTTGCCGGGCCGTCGGATGGATGCGAAAGATACTGTATCACCTCGCACCTCGTATTTCGGATATGGGGTGTGACAGATCATCTAACTATAATTATCTATATCTAAATAATTATCATATGCACAGTTACCGCCATATCCTTTATAAATACAATTTGTGTATTACTATACCACATGTATAGTTCTTCAAGTTTGTTTAATCAATGTAATGCTTGTAACGCTAATACTAATAGAATATCAGATAGTATGATGGTCTGTGGACTACATCAATACTTTATTACTATAGTATATTCAAGCATATCATCATTGACTAATCAATCTTAACCAAAAATGCCAACCATCTTTACAAATTATTTTTTATGACAAACCGTGACTATTTTATAGAATTCCATAATAGTTATGTAATCTACAAGCTTTAATTAACAATGGAGAACCATCACATGTCTGATTATACCTTAATTTTCATCTTAAAATTCATTTCTGGACTAAACTCTGTTGGAACGGTCGTTCTAACTCCAAAAGGGTCGCCCCACACGAAAGGGTGCGTCCAAAGTTCCATCCAGAAACTTTCTGACAGCCTGAACACTTTCTGGTAAACTGACAATAACTTTCTCTATACTTATTTGTTTTCTGTGTTCTTGGTCATTACAGAAACTAGATTCAAAGATCTTTCTTATGACATAAGTTTCATCAAAAACAATTTTACAGATCAAAAGCTATGTCCTTCGAAAGACAGACTATCACAGACAAAACAGGACAAACTGTCAGGATGACCTATCTTACAGACAGCATATCTCACTCATACTTTATCGGAATTTTGCAAATTTACACTCTATGGAAAGATATCTGAAATATCTACATCCTAGTAAAATTTTATGCAAAACCGAATTATCAATTGAGAGAAATCTGGCCCGTAATACTGAAAGGTCAGAAAATTCAGAACCCCGACTGTCTGACCACTGCTGGTTGCGACTTGATTATCTCACTGTATACCCACTTGATTTTCAAGATGTTGGTCTCGTTGGAAAGTAGACTCAGAGATCTTTCCAATCCCGAAAACCTCACTCAAATTGGATAAGAAGATCTTGAGATAATGCTCCACGAATTCAGACAATCAAGAAAATCAGACAAAAACTCAATCCACTCAACACTTACAACAGAATTTCTGATAAACCGTTATGAAATCCTATTTCAATAAAGGCTATCCAGCGGCATAACCCGCTCTGATACCAACTGTAAGTGCTACAACAATTCTAGAATGCGGAAATAACCCAGAATCGTAAAAATACCTCGTGCCATCTCAGAGAAAGTATATATAGAGGGTTCAAATCGCTCAGAAGATGCAAAGGCAGTGTTTTGATGAAAGGGTGCGATGTTCACAGCATTCTGTCCAGGTGCACCGTATCTATTGGAACGGACCATTTGAACACGGATCTGAAACAGTCCGTCTCATCTAAACTGGTTCGTTTCATTTGACAGAATACTACAATATGGATACAACGTGTCGATGATGTAAGTGCTACAACAATTCTAGAGTGCGGAAATAACCCAGAATCATTAAAATACCTCGTGCCATCGCTAATTGAAATCGAGTGTTGAGCGGATGAACTTGAAACCCGCAAACCAAGCGCGTCTCCTTAGTCTCTGATCTTCTCCACATCCTGCAGTGAGAGAATCACTACAAAGCCGATGTCGCAACCCCAACTGATGGTGTTTGACAGGAGTTAGTCGGCCATGACACGTTCCCTCAAGAAAATCCTTATGCTCTCTTTCTTTCTTGTCTAAATTCTATTTAGATCTGAAAAAGGACACTCTTACATATACTCTGCCATCTCAGAGTAGTATATATAGAGGGTTCAAATCGCTCAGAAGATGCAAAGGCAGCGTTTCAATGAAAGGGTGCGATGTTCACAATATTCTGTCCAGGTGCACCGTAATGACTGAACTAGTCCGTTCTACAGACAGAATACTACAGATGAAGCTAATTTGGAGCTTCTCTTCCGCATTTAAAAGCGATTCAAGATTAGACCTCATTTGATCACAATAATCTATATTTGAGCTCATTATATGGTCTGAAATATAATTCAAATATTAGTTATTGAAAATATTGTGTTATACACAAAGAATTATTCATAAATATGCAAATTAAGATTATTTAAAACATCAGTTGGATATTTTAAACTATACTCAATTCATTCGATGTCAATTTAACGCAATAATCTATATTTAAGCTCTTTATTATGGTCTCAAACATAATTCATATCTTAATTAATAAAAAATATTGTATTATACAAAAAGAAAAAAAATATAATATGCAAATGAAGCTTATATGCAGCTTCAGTTGAGCAATTTAAGCAATTCTTGATTCATTCAATATCAATTGATAACGATAACCTATATTGAAGCAGGTTACATAATTTAAATCTTGATTCAAAATGTCACATTATACAAGAAGAAAATATTTATATAATGCACAAATGAAGCTTATTTAGAGCATCATTTGAGTGTTTTAAGCGATTCTCAATCCATTCGACATCAATTGATCATGATAACATATATTTAAGCACTTTATACGGTCTAAAATATAATTCAGAACTTACTTATTAAAAATATCGCATTACATATAAGAAAATATGCATATAATGTTCAACTGAAGCTTATTTGGAGCTTCAGTTCTTTATTTAAAGTGATTCATGACATATTAGATGACGCCGTTTGGATCGGGAGACTTAGTGAAACCAGCAAGCGTACTACTGATACATCACTCGAAGAGGAGTAAGAACTCAACCCAACAGTGGATAAAAGAGGAGATAAACTCAACTCAAGAGTAAAATTCGTAATAATTCAATAATCTTCATATTACATTCTGATTTTCAGCTTAAATAACAATCTAACACAATTAAAAGTCACTACTCATTAATGTATCATCTCAACTATTTTTTCTATTACCAAAACACATTTATAACCTCCTAGAAGACCACAAAACACAACAACATATTATTAACTCAAAATAATTTCCAACTAACGTATTAATAACTTTTGAATGCTCTTTTTCGATAGATGACATGGCTTGGAAGATTAGTCAGCATATGACGTGGCATCTTGATCGGTGTCATTAGACATCATTAGTACACCTTCATCATTATTTGAACTATTTATATGGTTTATAATATAATTCAGGTTTTAACCGAAGTTCAAGGGCAGGTGATAGGACTGAGTTATACTCAAGTCATATAAGGCTTGAGGAGTTATATAAGACTGACCTAATAACAATCAAGAGTCAAAGTATGGCCAATGACCTCAGGGAGGTGGAGCTCACAAAGAAACGGTTGTCGGACAGATTATGATAAGACATCCATGGTTAAGGAGACCACGCCAAAGGGGCCTATTTGAAGATGGACGATTCTCGTTAACAATGGAGGGCAGCGTCAACTCAAGCATGTCAATAACATAGGGATCCACCTCGCTCACCTCGTCGATAGAGGTAGTTATGGCTCAATTATCTCATTAGAACGAGAATTATACTACCCACCTCGTTTGCTCACATTGCCATCATAAAATACTCATCAGTGAAGACCACAGGAGACGGTCGTTACTAGTTTCTGACACGAATAAACATCAGGGGTAACAATAGTTGTTGGCCCATGAAATAGTGATGTCAATAGAAGATTCCTCTCCAGGTCTATATATACACCCCCTGACCAAAGGGAGGGGGCCACCACTTTCCTTCTTTTAGGGTTTCCATTTATTCAGCTTACAAATCCTATGTAAAAGTTGATGTAAATTAGATGCAGTTATTGCCCTATCTTGATCTAGCTCTTAGTCTAAACCTCTTTACCATACCGAGTATTGTCGAAGTAGAAATGATAACTGCAATCTGCAGTCTTGCCATCATTTGAACAAAGTGAACATATAAAACAGTTAAAGTGAACATTTAAATAATCAAAATGAACAGATACAAACAAATAAGTTCAATAAAAATAAGTTAAATATACATATAAAAATCCGAACAACAATATAAAAAATTAAGTTGAATATGCATATAAAAATCTGAACAACAATACAAAAAAATTAAATCTAACTCATAATTGAATAAGGTGAACATATATATAAACAAACTGACTATAATAAATGAACAAACAAATACAAATGCGATGACACGGTATGACGTCCGGATAGATGGCAGATAGTAATTTTCTTATCAAAATTTGTTTTAAATGAGAAGATAAACATGTGAAAAATTCAGCTGTCTGTCTAATAAAGCAGTTCTGCTGAAAAATGTTTCTTATCGAGTAATCCGAGCCCTTCCTTTGATATCCAGCTGATCTAATCTCAACCATTAAACCCGCACTAGTCGGATCAAAAACCTCTTAAACCCCCTGCGCCGCGTCTTTCCAAATAAGAGCGAGAGAACGGTGTGAATAAAATTTCCGTGCCGCCCTCCCTGCGAGGTCTGTCAAAGTCGGGTCGAAAGACGGAAAGAGGCCTACAAACTAATTATATCATAACAGCGTGAGGTTTCTTTGCTCCGTGACTCGCTACATACAAAGTTAACGCGAGATTGTGTCATTGAAACTTGAAAGTCCTTTTTCACTTCCCTCCGCCGTCTCGTTGTGCCTCGAATAAAACCCTAGTCAGTTTAACACTGGGAAGCTTTCTTCCTCCTTCCTCTCTCTCTCTAAGAAACGCTCTTCTGGGGTTCAATTCAATGGGTAAAGAGGGTAAAGAGAAGTACGAGGAGCCTTCGTCGGACGAAGAAGTTGATTCTTCTTCCGACGAGGTCGAGGCTTCGTCTGACGAGGAGGTGGAGGCTTCTTCTGACGACGTTGAGGCTTCGTCTGACGATGTCGAGTGGAGCGAAGATGAAGGTTCATCAGATAACGAGGTTCGATTTTAAGCTTAGAAAAAATCTCTGTGCAAAGACAAATTGAGATTTTATGTGTTTTCCCAAGTTATTTTAGAGGATTTATGGACTAAAAAATTATGGCAGTAAGTTCTGCTTGTGTCAGATAAAAACTTTATTTTGCGTACTGAGTGTTATGTTTGGGGAATAAATCCAAATTAGGCCTCGAATTAACTTGGAGGGCTTTACTCTAGTTATTATTTCAAGTTGAATGAAATTTTGGTTGAGTTTATCTAATGAGACTGAAGTTTGTAAATTTTAATTTTGGGCAGAGAATAGCTTTCAGCTTGGAAAATAATTTCACTTTATGTTATATAATCTTCAATAATCACATCCTTGTCTTGAAAATGTAAACACTCAATGTTTTGAAAATGATAAGCTGTCCCAAAAAAGTTTAACATAGAATGATCTTTTCATCACTGGAAATTTCAAGTGATGTTACAAGTTTTACCCATAACCAATATCTATTTTTCTTAAATGCTGAAGTCTTACTAAAATCAAGGTTTAAAATGGTAGGTGGTTGTTATAATTTAGCTATATACATCTTTTCAATTTTTTTTTTCATGCATTGTTAGTAGTTAGTAGTTACTGTTGGATGGGAGCACATGGAAGTCAGCAATCCACATACCGAACCATGAAGTATGACGAATGAAATAGGATTTTTAATAGTAGTGTCGTAGGTTTGAGACTAAAGGCTTTGTTGTTCTTATTTTTGTTGTTACTACTTACTACCATTAGGTACTAGTGGGTAATTGCCTCTGCAGTTTGATGATTTTAATGAGGACATTATGAAAAGGAAACCAAGCAAAAGCTCTCTTAAACTTTTAAAAATGCAGATTGGATGTAAGATAACCCGAATCTAATCAGTCTTAACTTTTAATGGTTTTCTTTGGTTTCTAATACTTTCTCTCTATTAACAGAAGGTCGAAGAGAGTGATTCCTCTGAAGATGAGGTACTTCTCAATTTCTTTTTTATTTTATTTTTTCCCTCTTTTGGTCTGGAGATCAAATTCATTTTCTTATTCTATGCATTGTGTAGGTGGCACCTAGAAATACTGTTGGTGACATACCATTGATGGAGTGGCACAAAGATGAGGAGCATATAGGTTACGATATTAAAGGCAGGAAAATAAAGAAGCAACCTAGAAAAGACAAGCTTGCCTCCTTTATTGAAGGCGCTGATGATCCTAAGAATTGGTACTCCCAATTACATTTGATTATCCAAACTTAAATACAAGTAGAAGTATGTTCATCATGATGTGGAAAATTATGCTCAATTAATTATTTGGATACCCAATACATAGTAAATACACGGTATCAGAAGTTATGTATGGAGCTGATTGAAGAACAAAAGTTATAACTGGCTCAGTGCAGATTAAAATGTTTACACTAGAATTATCTCTTTACCTTTTGAATAATTTATTTATTTATTTTTTATAATGTGGCAACTACAGTATAAAAAGTTGGGTACCAGAGGTTCTTTTATATATTTTTAGAAATGCAAGTGACAATTTATTGACTTGATATGAAAATTATTACCAAAGTATTTGTTATATGCAATTGTCTTCAGTATTTAATTGTTTTTCCATGAATTAACAAATAAAGACCGATTATTATCCTGTCTCAGTACATACTGTTACCTAATTATAGTAGTTAGCCAAACATTTAAGCATGTCGTCATTTCTTATTTTTTATAATTTTTCTTTGTTGGGATTAACGTATTTCTTCTCTTTGCGTAGGAGAAAAATATATGACGAGTACAACGATGAGGAGATAGAATTAACCAAAGATGAGATCAAAATTATCCAGAGAGTGATTGCAGGAAGGACCCCACATGGTGAGGTCAATCCATATGAGGTAACAGTGCTAATAAATGAAGGAATGAACACTTGTTACACAATTGCTCACTTTAGAAAGATCTAATTTATTCTTATTCTACTCCTTTCTAAAGCGGAAATAGATTGGCTAGCTCATGGGCTATTTGTTCATAGGAAATCTGGACAACTATATTTATCTGGTGTATCTTAACCATTCATAGCCTTAATGCCTCTTTACTCCTATCCACTCTAGTTATTAATAGTTCAGTAAATAACTCCCAACTCCTAGTAGGAAGTAAGTAACCCTCTGCGAAAAGAAGAAGAACAAATTTCTCCGAGTTGACTCATAGATGAATTATTATTTTTTGTTTGTTGTATCTAATTTTTCGCACTGTATTGACCATCGTTCCCAACTTTTGAGATTCTCAAAAGAAATAACATTTTTCAAGCTAAAAAAAGGTTTTTCAGAAATCTAGGTAGTTTAATTATTACCCTACTAAGTGGAAATTTTAGGAGGAACTAGTGGTAGTGGCTTATGTTTTTCCTGTTGATATTTCGTTATCTATTGATTGTAAGATCATGATATGCAAATGCAATTGTTTAACAGGATTATACGGATTGGTTTGAATATGAAGACAAGGGTCATCCGCTTTCAAATGCTCCTGAGCCAAAGAGGCGCTTTATTCCTTCTAAGTGGGAACAAAAGAGGGTCTCTCTCTCTCTCTCCCCCCCTGCCTGAAGTGTGTGTATCACACACTTGCTATACCACTAAAATTAATATTTCTCTCTTGTACACAGGTTGCTAATTTGGTTAGAAAAATTCGTGCTGGCTTGATTAAAGTTTCTGACCAGCAAAAAGAAGAGGAGATTATCACTGCCTATTCATTGTGGGGAGATGATACTGATTCTGTAGAGAATAAGAAGCGTGGTGGTTATATACCAGCGCCCAAACCCAAGTTGCCTGGTATTTCTTTTCGCTATTCATGTCTACTACAGTATATCATGCATATGTTTTGGGCTTGGCCAAATGGAGCTTACTTATATTTCCTTTTGCTTGGGACCTGTTTGCATATGATCTATATGGTTCCTTGCATTCGAGACAAAGTTGATTAGATAAGTTCTATATGGGCTGATTGATTATAGTTATGTGATACTATTTGTGTTGATTTTGATTTAATTTTCAGGCCATGAAGAAGCCTACAATCCTTCTGTAGAGTATATACCTACTGCAGAGGAAATAAACTCATATGATCTCATGTTTGAAGAAGATCGTCCCAAATTTATTCCTAAAAAGTAATATCATATTTTGTTGGATTGTTCTAGTTTGTTATTTTTTTTCGTTAAATAATTGGAGAAAAAAAAAACTTTTTGTTTTTTCCTGTATTCTGTTTATAGGGTACTTCAAATAAACAATATAAGTAATGATCGTTTCTTGGCTTTGCTCTATTTTTCAAAGATATTATCGTTAAATATTTTTCTCTTATCTACATTTTTAGGTATTTGAATTATAGAAGTGTACCAGCTTATAAAAATGGTGTTAAGGAAGCGTTTGAACGGTGCCTGGATCAGTATCTATGCCCCAGGACTCGAAGAAAGCGGGTAATGTTTTTTTTTTTTTTTTTTTTTTTTTTGAAATATTTTGAATTCTGTGATTTATATGTCGTGTGAAGCCTGAGCAATGATATCGCTTAATAATATTGTTTTAGCACCTGATATGTGCTAAAGCTTGGTTCAGTTATTTTTTTAATATAAATTCTGTTCTAGATTGAACCAAATCTGAACCGAGTTCATTCGAGGAGCTAAAAACACAATAATAACTTTCTACGACTGTTAGGTAGTATGAGTATTAGAGGACTTCTAGAAAGTCTTTTTGCTGCTATTGATGCAAATTTGATTATATAGACTTAAATTGAATCAACTGTGTAGATTTTAATGCAAACATCCATAATCTTGAGTCTTTATCAGACAGGAGGTCTACTTTCTTAATAAACTAAGATCTGGAAATTAATGCAGACACTGCATAAATCCTAATCTGGCTCATCTCTCGGCTCATTTCATTTCAATATGAGCCTGAGGGAAACTTAAACCAAACTGAACCTGGGTGGTGCTCAAGCTGTTAGAGAGCCTTGGAAGCACCCCTATTTGAATAGGCCAACCTCCTCTGTCCCAAAGATATATGTGAATTGCATCTTGTAATCCATCAAAGAGAAATATTTCTGTTCTCTAAGGATATGAGAAATATATTGCTGCTCTTTCCATTGCCACTTGTTTATGTCCAAAATTATAATACATTTCATGATCTTCTCGTTTCGTTGCATCATATCAGAAGAAAAAGTCTTGTAAAACCTTGGAAAAGGCATTGCATATTTAGCATGTCTTATCAGGGTATGCAATGTGGTTAGGTTTTGTATGCCTAAGTTTTTTTTTTCCCAAGAATTAATGTCGAAAGATAACATTTCACTTGTTATATAAAGAGATTTAGTTATAATGGAGTGGGTAATATTTGGGGTAATTTACAGGGATGTGATATCGACCATTTTAGGGTTGGTGTTAGTGATATCTTGCTCCTTTTATTGTATGATGAAATGGTACTGATAATAACAAAAACAAAATTGCAGATAAATATCGATCCAGAGTCTCTAAAGCCAAAACTGCCAAGTAGGAAGGACTTAAGGCCATATCCTACCACATGCTATTTGGAGTATAGAGGCCATATGGGCCCTGTCAATTGTATCTCTGTTGACCCCTCTGGTCAATGGCTTGCATCAGGTATGTAATGGTTGATATATACTGGGTACTTTCTCTCTCTCCCTGCCTCCCGCTCCCCTTAGTCTCCGCCTCTTAATTGTAAAGTTTGCTGAAAAGCATACAATTTAAATTACTAGAGTCAAATAAAATATGATCTTGATTGTTTTTAGCAATTTCTTTTGTTCAGCAAAAGATCAAGTCACCAATTCACCATACCATCTATATTGGTTATAGTTATTTCCTTTGTCCCCAGAAAAGATCAAACCATTATCTATATCTCTTCTGCAAAATGAAAATTATTTCATATGCCCTGTATTTTTTATTCTACTTGGTAATTTCTCAGACAACAGTTTTCTTATCAATTTAAAGGTTCAACTGATGGGACAGCACGTGTGTGGGAGATTGAAACTGGTCGGTGTCTCAAGGTTTGGGAAGTTGGTGAAGTGGCAAGGCAAATTTGTTGGAATCCTTCGCCTGACCGGCCTATGTTGGCAGTTGTGTTGTATGTCCCACTGCTCCCAACCCCCAAATACACACGTGTGCGTGCACACCCCCACCCACACACACGCACACTCACACCCACCTCCACCCACCCACACACACACACACACACACACAGTTTACTGCTGCTTGTGTCTTGAAATACACGGAGTTGCTCTTGTACATATGTAGCTATTTACTACTGATACAGGAGATCTGTCTCATGGTAATATTTATTCTCTTTGATAGGGAATATGATGTACTTTTATTGAATTCTGGGATGGGCGATATAGATATTCAAACAAAAATGAAAGAGCTTTTGCATATTAGTGAACCTGGAGCAACTGAGGATGCCGGTATGCTTCTCATTTTCAATTGTAACTCTGTTTTTGTGAATTCTGTGTCAAAATTGAGAATAGTGCTCATAATAATCATGAGGAGGTTTTTATTCCAATAATGTAAATTTGAGTTTCTATTTGAGCTGTAATAATTGGATAAAGGAATATTATGGTCTTAAATGAGAGGGCTTTTGGAAACCAAAAAAAAAAAAAAAACCATTGTGGTATGTTGAAATTTCAGACATCTTAGTCCTGCAAATTTCTCGCAGATCAAAATATGTTGTACATTCCTAGATTTCTATTATTCGTACTGAAATATAGTTGCCTGATTGTTATCTTCAATTATTGATTTTTTGGTTTAGGTGATAGTAAATCAGCTGTGACTTGGATTCAACACGAGAAGCATGATGGTATCAGAATGAAACATTTTAAGGTGCATCCATTCTATTCACAGTTTTATATATTTTTGTAAACAAAACCCTGCCATTTTCTTACTACCAGCTCTTATCGAGGAAAATCCCATGATTGGTTTTCTGAAACTTTATAATAATCTCTGCAGGCTGTTTCATCCATTGAATGGCATTTCAAAGGAGATTACTTCACTACAGTTGTTCCAAGTGATATCCTTTTTCCTGTGTATGTTCTTATAATAATTGTATGATTCATTAAATCACGTAAATAGTCAATCCACTGCTAAGTGCAAACCATTTTCATTTTAAATCTAAACTAGTAAACTTTCTTCTTGGGTTCTTATTTGCAATTATTAAATTTTTTTTGAGTTTTTGAATAAATTGTTTATCGAAGTCGAGAATAATTGAGGGTGCAATGCATGGCATCAACTGGTACTACGGTTCCAAATTTCTATGTTGAAGTTCCTATCAGCTGATCCAAACAACTCAGTGTGATCCTATTAAAATCTTGTTGAAACCAAAATTCATATTTTATAATATATTTTTAATATTCTTTTGGGTTGGAGAAGGTGCTATTGGACTGTTCATAATTTTCAATCAATGGTTTTCATGCTATAAAAAAGATAGTAAAAGAATCTAAACATATAAAATTTGTTTTATTTTTTAAAACAAGGTTTTAATGTAGATCACATTCATAGTTTTGGATTGACCTGATCAAAATTCCAAAATCATGATCAGGTGCCATAGAGTTGGTTGGGTGTATGAGTTGCACGGAAAATTTATCATTAATTAATGTAGTATACCTTTTATGTCTCAGTAACCTTGAGGTAAGTGTCATGCGCAGAATATCTTGACAGATTTTCTTGTTAAATTCAAACACAATAAAATATTGGATGTTTTATTTCCCCCAAGTGTGATACCTTAATTCCTGTGCACGTGATTCAAAGGCTGTTTTGGTACACCAACTCTCAAAGAAGCATTCGGACATGCCGTTCAGGAAGTTGCCAGGAATTCCAGTTACTGCAGTTTTCCACCCAAGAGAAAAGAAATTTTTTGTGGCAACCAAAAAATTTGTGCAGCTTTATGACCTCTCCAAAGGTCAAAGAATTAAGAAACTTGAGACTGGTGTGCGAGAAATCTCTTCTATTTCAATTCATCCTGGAGGTAAGAGAGCAACTGTTGGAAGTTTATGAAAAAGGGTGCACAGCTGATCCTATAGTCAGAAATTGTTTTTCCTTCCCTATTGCCTGCCTTTGGGAAATTACATCTATTTAAAGGTTTAAGAGTTTGGGTTCTAGATTTTGGTGGTTAAAGGTATTTACTTTATTTAGTAAAGTGGATGCTCCAGTAATAGATAAACAAAAACTATATTATTTTTGACAAGTGGAAATTACTATTTATTATATATGTTTGTATTGCATGGCACTATCTAACTACTTGTATCTAGTGTTTGAAAGGCTTATAATGTGGTACATGCAGGTGAGAATGTAATTGTTGGGAGCAAGGAAGGAAAGATGTGCTGGTTTGATCTTGAGCTTTCGACACGACCATATAAGACGCTCAAGTATGTATGATATTTTTAATTGTTTTGGTGTGAGCTGATCCATTTTTTTCTGTACATCTCTATATTCTTAAATAACTAATGATAAGTTATCTGTGGAACCTATATCTGTATATGCAAACTAAGTATTTATTGGCTGCTAGGTGCTCAATTTTGGTTTCCTTGTACTATTAGATTTTGATTCCAATACATGCTGTTTGCCCAGGGCCTTCGTTGATGACAAAAATGTGGGTTTTGGGACGACCATAATTATATTTAATCTGAGTTTGTTCGTCATACAAGTTGTTCGGTTTTAACCTGGTTAACCAATGTGTAATGTTCTTTGATACAGGGCACACTCCAAGGACATAACAAGGGTCACATTTCATCGGACCTATCCGCTTTTTGCATCAGCTTCTGACGATTGCACTGCCTATGTGTTTCACTCGACAGTTTATTCTGATCTTAATCAGAACCCTCTTATTGTTCCCTTGGAGATTCTTCATGGCCATAAACCTGAGCATGGTAGAGGTATGCCTCCTTGCATTTTCTGAAGCATTCTCTGGCTCTTTCGTGACCTGATACTTGTATTCTGGTCTGATGCTAACTCAATAAAAAACCTTAAGAATGGTATATCCGTTGAAACATAAGTTTGGATGATAACAAGGTATATAATGGGTGTGTTTGGCACGGGGAAAAAAGCGGAGAACAAGGAACAAAAACTGGGAACAGCGAACCAAACGTGGAACAACAGTTCGCGAATTGAGAACAAGGGGGTTGTTCCCAGTTCTCAGATTTTTGGGAACTGGGGTTATCCTTTGTTCCTTGTTCACGTGGCCTCTACCAAACATGGCCAATGTGTCAGTATTTTGATTGCTCACCAAAAGCATTTTTATCAAGCATGCGATGTATCCATCATATTGTTACCTCCGATGACCAGTATCTTATGTCTAGTAGAATTGTCTGGGTATTTTTGTGAGAGTCACAAGCTTTCAGAGTACTAACATGTCTCCGAAATTCAATTTTTCTTTTGTCCTTATGCCAAGTAAAGAAAGAGGAATGGTAGTTTGGATAAATTTGGTAATAATTTGGCGAGTAATATAATAATTGATTGTGACTCTTTTGGGGAATTGAGCTTAATTCAGCATGTTTAGGGTCGAAAACCATTTTTTTTTATGAGTTCTGCATGATTTTATTATTTGTCATAAAAATTATAGTGTGGCACTACGTTCTTACCATTTGCGGCTTGTGCTCGGAAAGAGCTATCAAACTTGTTATGCTGGTGGTTCTAGTGTTTTTTGGTGGAACTCCATATTATTTAGTTTTGGTTCCCAGCCCAGAATATCAAATGACATGAAAATTGCTAGACAAAAAAAATATGAACTGGAAAACAAAAGAATTAGAGAGTTGTTTATTTTGTGAAAAGTCGAAATAAGCCCAAGTTCCAAAAATATTTCAGGAGTTTTAGATTGCAAGTATCATCCAAGACAGCCTTGGTTATTCACAGCTGGTGCGGACTCTACTATCAAGCTATATTGCCACTGACTTGAAATTGCAGAGAACTGTTCTAGTACATTGTTGGTGGTTGCTGCGTTCCTTATACAGAGTGGCATGATTTTGATTTTGTTAAAGTTGATGCATTTTTTCTTTTATAATTTTGGCTTTGTAATAGTTAATGCAATTTTGCTCATGTCGTTACCATGTAATTGTAAGATTAGTATGTCCGGGAGTTCTTGGAATCATGATGTAACTGAGAAGTGTTTAAGATTAACACGGACTTGGAAAGAAAATATTTACCGAGTCCTGAGCTGAAAAATACCTGTTGGACAAAATGGCTTCATAAAAAATTGAGAAAAAGAGTGCTCCAAAGTAATCTTTTTATTTTTTTTTATAAATGCTCCAAATGTTTTAAATTATTATAAATTTATAACCAAGTCCTGAGCTGAAAAATACCTGTTGAACAAAATGGCTTCACCTAATTATTATTTTGGTTCTCTGAGTCATACTAAATTGATCTTACTTTTATCACATGTCAAAATAACTGGACAGATTAACATCGGTTTTTAACGTCTTAAATATTTGTTTTTAGTTAATATATAATGAGAGAAATATGGATGGTAGCATGCATTTTATTGACATTGATGATTAAATTAGAAAATTCTTATTATTTATATTGTTGGTGCCACTTCACCGCCCATGTTACTAGTAATTCTAAAATGATGTTCCAAGTAGATAAAAGTTATTCTTTTGTTGTTATATAAAATAAGGGATCGATTTGGCATATTGAAAAATTTAAGGACCTAAAATGATACTTTAAAAATATATTGATCGAAAGTTATAATATAAAATAATTCAATAATAATTCGTACAGCTTACTAAATAACACCTTAAAATTTAGCTGGCTAAAAGGAATGGACTAATTTTGAACTTGACATTACTGGGGTGCTCTTCTCCGGAGTCGAGCACCACTAAAAATCGTTCTAAGAATTGGTCCTTTATTTTTTTGACGACCCTTTCTTATAAACCTTTATAATTATTTGGTATTTTGTGCAATTAGACGTGAAGATAACTACTGCTATCAGAAAAAGTTATTATGGGTAAATTCACAAAATATTTTTACGAGCTTACGATCAGATCAACTTAAAATGATGAATTCAGACTGTTTTTAAAATATATTTTTGATAAGCAGCGAGTTTAAATATTAAATTTGTAAGGTTGTTTAGCATAATTTTCAAGCGGTAGAAGAAAAGAACTCATCAAATGTTTTAGTCTGGTTTTATGCGTTTCTTTTTTATTATCTTTTGACTGTTTTTTTTATACTAAGTAAAAAATAATTTAAAATTTTAACACATATCACATAACTAATATAAAATTATATAATATAAAATAATAATTTAAAAATTTTACACACAGCACATAACTTGGCAAATATATCTGTTTGAATGATTTAAATTCGTCATTTGAATCGATATGATAGATTTTTAAATTGAGCCAACGAACTATCTAGGCGAACTAAAACGTATACTCACCTTCTACCGAATGGAAGTTTTATGAAAGACAAAACTACCAAGAAAGAATGAACACAAATGGATTGCAATTAAAATAGTAAAAGTTTTGAAACTTGACCGAATACACAAACTGACAAAAATGGATGGGAGAACTCTTTTTTTACTTTTTATTGAGTAATCTCCCGTAGGAAATTGGCGAACTTTTGAATCTCATTTTTTGTCAGTACGTTATCATCGAAGATATCAATATTCAACAGTGGAATTATTAAAAAAAAGGCAAAATTGGATATAACCCCCTACAAACTTCAGCAATTGGATATAACCCCCTCCAAAGTTTAAAACTGGATATAACCCCCTCAAATCTTTATATCCAAGGAAATAACCCCTTTTGTTTTAAATTCAATCTTTTCTTAATTAAAAAAGTCAATTACATAAATTTTTGACCAAATTGTCCTCTTTCCCGACCAAAAGCATTTCATCTGTCTATGGTACATACAAATTCATGTATGTTGAAGGTGATGATGCAATATGATTAAGAGGCCAAATTTTAATATTGCTCGACTCTATTTACTGTTTTGTGGGTTCATTTTAGCTCAACAATTTCTTATTTTAAGATGAAAATGCAAATTGGCTTTGTGACCATTGTACTACTTTTCTTACTCAGTAAGCAAAAGCTCGTAGGATCTCCACATTTATTCTAATCAACCATTTATATTCCTGATTAAGAAAGTTATTACGAATGGTAGCAATCAAATTTGAACATTACATGCTTTCTTTGTATGAAGCAATGTCCTAAAATTTATAGAAATGTCATGAAAGTAGAGAACAATACCAGGACGGGACAAGCAACTATTACCTTCCCATGCACCAAACACCTTTTTGCATCTTGAAAACCAATATTTATTTGGTCTAAAAGCATCTAATATTTTGGGATTCGCGCAACATATAATAAACTCATGAATTGTATTGGTCTGGACGGATATCGTTTCTCTTTTGATTTCATAGAAGGTAGACGGCAGATGAAACGACTAGAATATGAAGAGTTAAGGGTATTTATGTCATATGCTCTATAAAATGATTTTTTTTTAATTTAAAAGATATTAAAATTAATCAAAGGGGTTATTTCCTTTGTTATCAAGATTTGAGGGGGTTATATCCAGTTTTAAACTTTGGAGGGGTTATATCCAATTGCTGAAGTTTGTAGGGATTTATATCTAATTTTGCCTAAAAAAAAAAAAATCAACAGTGAAAAAACGGAGCTCCACGGAGGCACAACACAAACCGAAGAATTTCTCCGTAAGCTAACGCGCATGTACTAATGTACAGTACGCGTCGAGTGTAGAGTATCCCTGACAAGTGGTCCCCATCTTTCTTTTTCGTATCTTCCCCATTCAAGAAGGTCCACATGTCAGACTAACACTCCAATCCGACTGCACATCCGTACACTCCAGGGAATCTGAAACCTCCACCTCTCGTCAAACAAACATCGTTCCCGTTGTCAGGTCAACATAACAACAATAATCAAATCAAAAAGAGCAAAAAAATCAAAATCTCACAAATCAGAATCCAACGAAACACATCGACGGAGCAAAGCATAGGAGTCGCCGCCGGGACGACGAAATGGCGACGAGCGGCGGATCTCCTTCTCCGACCACCTCCTCCGCCACCTCGGCTGCCTCCTCTCTCGCAACGCTCGCTCTCACCTCCAACGGCACCAACCCTCCTCCTTCATGGTGGGAATCCGTCACCAAGGCGCGCTCCGCCATTCTCTCCCTCTCCTCCCTCCTTCCTTCCTCCGTCGCATCCACTATCTCCTCCCTCGCCGACTCCGATCGCCCCGCTCTCTCCCTCCTCTCCTCCTCCGCCGCCTACGGGTCAGTCTCCTTGTCTCTCTCTTCCTCCTCCGTTTCCGGGTCCGGATCCGACCCCATTTGCCATTGGTTGTACGATACTTACCTCTCCTCTGACCCCGACCTCCGCCTCATTGTTCTCTCCTTCCTTCCCTTGATCTCTTCTCTCTACCTTTCCCGACTCCCTTCTCCCTCGTCGCCGCTTTCGGGTTTCGAAGCGGTGATTCTCGCGATCTATTCGTCGGAAGTCAAATCTCGCGGTGGCAGGCCGTTGCTTGTATCTGTACCAGATCTGTCCCTTCCTTCTCTGTACCACACACCTCCAAAACCGGCTCCGCCGGTGAATCACCCGAAATCGCCACGGTCTCCGACAAAGGTGAAGCTGACACCGCCTCCTCAGCCGTCTGTATCTGTTCTTTCGGCACCATTGGAGCCCCAGATTGCTGTCAAATCTACCAAGCGTGCATCCATTCTAGGCGCTTGTTTCGACGCCTACTATTCCAAAATTTCTCTGATGCCTTCTTGCTCCAAGGTTAGTGAAAGGTACCATTTGAATGAATGTTGCATTTGTGTTTTGATTCATGTGCTGTAATTGAGCTCTTAATTTGGTTCATCTAAGCAATTGAGTAACCAAAATGGGTGACAACAAGAAAATGCTTTTGTAAACTCGTGCTAAAAATAGTGGGTGGCCATTTTCTTCTCATAGAACCATGTGCATTTCTTTGTCCATCTTTTCCTGTAATCTGGAAGATTCTGTAGTGAGCCATCAATTTTGTAATTTGGAATCACTTGGGGCTTAAATGAGCTCTAACATTAAGTTTCAGAAAAAATAGGAGAAAACCCTGGCTTAGATATTCCTGTAATGGCATTTCACCGCTATTGGGATATTATTGCTCGTCTTTCCTGACTTGTGCTTACGCTAAGTTGTATCATCTGGTATCATTGTAGCGATGGGAATGAATCTGATGCTACTCCAATATCACTAAAGTTTGGTAGAAAAATTCTAAATTTTGTTTTCCATATATTCCTTTCTTCTACTTAATCTTAACATTTTTGGTAAATGCTCTATAACAGGTTGACCTGTGTGAAGTAATTGCCACTTGGGCCGGACAATTTTGCCCCTGCCGGTTTGAGCTAGATGAAAACCAACATAATTTTGATCCACTTCTATCTTCTCCCTCTCCCTCTTCATCAATCGAGGTCAAACTCCTAGAAAACAAACCAGATACTTGTTCTTTACCAGTCGACAATGTCTCGAAAGAGATTGGAGCCTTGCAGATCAGAGAAGGGGATAGGCATTGCAATCAAAATGAAGATAATGGGTCAGATATGAGTGTAGGAACTGGTACCAGGTCAAAGGCTGGTACTCGGGTTCCTCTCCCTTGGGAGCTGTTACAGCCTTTGTTTAGAATTTTGGGACACTGTTTACTGGCCCCTCTCAACTCGAATGATGTGAAAGATGCAGCTTCAGCGGCTATTAGGTGCGTGTATGCACGAGCTTCACACGAACTGATGCCACAGGCTATCCTGGCTTCGAGAAGCCTGATACAGTTGGATAAGAGTGCAAGGGATGCTGCGAAGGCTATGAGCATGTCAGTAGGTGCACAGAGCAGTACAGCTGGATCAAATGTGACCACACCGACTAAGCAGAGACTTCAGGAGGTTATCATGGGGTCAAAATGAGTAAAATATAGAGTTAGTTGTTATTTTTCTTTTTCCCAATTGCTATTAATGGAGGTGTCTTGTCATCAAATGAGCTTTTCTAAAGTGTCTTGAATTCAATGATGCGGCGGTTGTTGTCTGCTTGTTATGGGGTTGATTTGCATGGGTAATATATTGTAATGGCTTAGTAATTGTTTGGTTGATGTTGATGTTACGCATACCTCCTTGAAGGAGTGTTTTTTTTGCTTGAAAAAGCGTATTAAAGATCTTGACAGATGGATTTCTACGGCTTTGTATTTGAATATTGCTGTTCAAATGAAACATAAGTGGTGGTACAAGTTTCCTGATTTACTGATTTGGTAAGAATTTGCTTCTGTTAATCGACTTTCTGTTCTATTTCTATCTGTTAGGTGCTCGCTATATACAGAAATAAGGGTAAAATGGTGAGCTTGATGCTTGAACTTTACCAATATTTAGGTCATTGTTTACTGATGTACTGTTTTGGTAAGATATTACTTCTGTTAACCATCTGTTTAATTTCTATCTGTTAGGTGCTCACTTTTTATAGAAATAAGGGTAAAATGGTGAGTGTGATGTCTGAACTTTACCAACATTTAGCTATTGATGCAAACCTTGTTTTTGGTTACTGTTACAAACCCTACTTTTACTGATACAAACCCTTGCAAAACAGTATAAGACTATACGTGGTGCAAATGCAGTTCTGTTTCATGCTTGCCCCTCGTTTTTGTTGGGCTGGTACTAACTGGTATAGAATTCTTCTATCTGTTGTACTTTTAACTGTATTTAATTGCAGGTTTGTTAAGTATTTAACCTAGTTTTGATCTAGTTATTAATAACTGGTGCAATTTTTGTACAATAATAGATGAAATTTATAGAACTTTTGTAAATTTTGTCGAGTTTTCATGCAAATTGCGTCAAACATTGATTGAAATGGTCTTGCTTTCTTATTTAACTAATGTTAGTAGCCTCGGTTCTGATCTTATTGCAATAGTTTATGCCAGAAAGACCGTTATTTTTGCTCATTGATACTTTGAGCACCACCATGTGAAGTTTGATTTCTTTTCTCTCTGTGATTCATTTTTTGCTCAGTTGATTGAAGTAAGGTTTTTACGGAATATGAACATATATGATTGCTTACGTATATGGCTTCTAATAATTAATAATTGGAGCCAAATTATTCGTAGAAAACAAAATTAGTTGACAAGCTCTTCTGTGATGTTGCAGCGAGAATGTAAACACAAATTTCTAAGCATTACGTCCGCCATAACACTTTCCTCGTTAGTTATTTATTATCTTCACATCAGACAAGTCCATTGCAGTGCTTTCTGTATTGGGCCAACAAGAAAGAAAAAAAAAATGAAATTGCGTGCAAATTTGAAGGCGCAGGCATGCACATAGAAAACTCGTAAATGCGAAAAAAAAAACCAACAACAACTAAGCCTTTTGTCCCAAACAAATTAGGTAGGCTAGAAAAGAAGCCCAGTAAAAAATCACCAAATCTCCAAAAAATTTAAAAAATATATATAAAAATTAAAGTGTTAATAATACTAATAATCATAGTAAAAAAAAAAATATTAAGTTGAAGGGAATAAACTTAAACTGACGTGCTTCCAAACCCATTTCATACAGAGTTTTTTGCTTTTTTTTTTTTTTTTTTTTCCAAAGACTAAAGTAACCATTATCTTAAAACACTTAATTAAACAGCGAGGGGTGTTACAAATAATAAGATATGGTTGCATGGCAAAGTAACCATTATCTTAAAACACTTAATTAAGCAACGAGAGGTGTTACAAATAATAAGATATGGTTGCATGGCAAAGTAACCATTATCTTAAAACACTTAATTATGCAACGAGGGGTGTTACAAATAATAAGATATTGTTGCATGGCAAGAGTGTCACGGAGATTAAGAAAAACTGCCAGATAAGGTAAAGAATTTTGATCAGATGCTTTTACTTGGCAGTTTCCCAGAATATGCACCTTTGGGTTCTGAGAGTGGCATCACACTTTGCAGCTAGCAAAGAATATGTTGAGTGTTTTAACTTTTGTGTTCTTGCCTTCTTGGTGCCTTTTTTATGTGGCATTTTTCATACCTTTGTGAACCTTTAATGCTTTATTGTCAGACTGTTAATATAAACTGGAAAGGGGTACACTTCCAATTGGCGCCAATTAAAATTTATCTAAGAAATAGAATTACTAAAAATTTACAATGCATACAGTGCATACTAATCTACCAGAGTTTTGGTGCATACTAATCCAAACTCTTTGATTTGTCTTAAACTGATCGATTCCAAACTGTCCAAAATGATCTCTCTATTATAATCTCTTTGCGACCAAATTTTATAATTTTTTTAATTTTTTACTATATATCTTTTTTTAAATTTTAGAAAATTACTAGCCTAATTTTTTTTCACGAACCATTCAAAAACAGTCGTTTTTTTTAAAATCTGAAAAAAATACTTACAAATTTTGAAAAAAATGTAAAATTTGGTCGGCAGGAGATTTCAATAGGGTGATAATATTGGACCTGGATTGATCATTTTGAAATATATTGAAGAGTTTGGATCAGTATGCATCACATTAGTATGCACCATAGGTTTTCTCTATATTGAATATCAAAGATAGTGTAATTAGAAAATTAGACTTTTCAAATCATGATAAACTAATTGTTTTTTATTCAAAATATTCAAATGGTGGTAAATTAATTTTCAAGTTGTATCAAATTTAATAAATGCTTATATAAATTATATTATATTTCATTTTGATTGTCATGATTTAAAATAAGTTCGCAGTTTATCTTATTGGTTTTTAATACTGTCCTCATTAAAATCTTGTTTTTTAAACGCCGCATTTCATTTCATAAGAAATTTTTTTATTATAATGAACGGATTTGGTGTCATTTGGAAATTTCATGTAATTAGATCCAACAAAATATTTAGAAAGGCAGAATTTAATTCAATGAAATAAAATCTCGTGTAAAAAATATTTTGATAAAATCCTACATCTGTGGTATAATAATAATAATTAATAAACAAATTCAAGTAATTCAGGTTTGTGTTGTGGTATCTTTTTGTTTTAAAACTCATATCTAGTAGTATCATATGATTAGGCCGGATTGACTGGATCAGATATATATTATCTTTAGTTAAAAAAGACGAAGCATGACCTCATTTGACCCGTATCGATCCATTTAAACTAAACATTAACATTTTTTTGAAACTATTTTTTTTTCATATTTGTGCAGATGGGTTTCATAACAGTTATTTTTCCAAAAACTTCTTATAAATATTTTTACTCACAGCTATGTATTTGTGTCATATACACTTGCCTATTTCAATTTCAATTAAAATTAATTCTTGTCAGTTGTTAGTTACGTTATTCTTGTCAATTGGAAGTAATATTCTTTGAGCAAAACAGAAGAGTGACAAAAAAATAATTAGAATTATTAGCGGCAATCTAATTATTTAGGATTTAAATCGGAATATTAAATTTCGTTAAACAAATTAAGACCCGGTGGAAAATTCTAAAATCCGCATTCAATTCGTTTATCATCTGGGTAAATCTGAGTTCGGATTGAATTAGAAACTGACATTCCCACTGACATAAATTATACACCTGTTTTCTCTTGATCATTTCGAAGTAAATAATGCAAAAACAAGCAATGAGGTCTTGTCATTTCTTGTATTCTTCCTTTATTCGATTCTCTAGCGTGTTATCGGAACTATTAGCTAGCGAACCACTATACTATCAGAATAGTTTGGTCGTGTTGTATTTTTGTAAACCAGATCTGACGCATCTGAGCATCTCTGTTCCTATCCTCAGTCTAGACGAGCCAAAAAGAAGTGCCTGGTGCACTGTAAGCTATCGTGGGGCCCGTTATCAGAGTAAAGCAGAGTTCTAACAAAGGCTTCAGTCTCCGCTGGTTGTTTGTTGCCTTGTCTCATGCCATGTTGCTTTCACCTGTGACTCTCTCCATTTCCTGTTGCTGTTTGGTTCCTCTCTGTTTGTACCATAGCTGGACAGGTCCGGACTCTACCAAGTCTCATCATTTGGTTCTCTCTTTCATCGTAGAACTGTTTTATCATCGATAATTCTCTTATAATTCACCATTAAAACTGTTTCTAACAAAAAAAAGAACAGAATTTATCAGTATTTCTATTTTCAAAGAGAATTTAAAATAAAATAATAATTGATTCAAAAAATTGATCCAAAGTCATAGAAAATTATAAATTTCATGTTGTGCAATTCTATCTGTAAGACGGTTTGTCAAATGTATTTTTATCACAATTTTATTTCTGTGCAAAATATATTTTATTGATAATGAAATCTCAATTTGATCCCAGTTTAATATGAATTCATGATTAAGTTGTATTGTATGTATTTGAATTTATGACGTTATTGTTATTAATAAATTAATAATACTACAGTTTTTATCATTAATAAAATTGTAAAATGCAAAAATCAATCTCTGATGGTTGAACCGCGAAACCGCATTTTAAAACCTTGACAAGATATCTATCATAAAAAACGAATACCAAAACAAAATTTGATATACAATCTGAAAAAGTTGTCACTTTGAAGTGTCTGTTTGTAATTTTCTACAAACTAAATATGAACATTTCTTGGTGCTCCTCAAAAACTTTTTCATTGTTGTACAGATCAGGGAAAAGAAAAAAAAGATATCGTTCGAATATTCCTTTTGGATAGTGTTATAGTTGTGCCAAAAATTCTCATAATATGGTGGCATGGTGCACGCAAAATTATCACACTGTCTGGATCTAATTTCTAATAATCATGGACAGTTTTTGAATCTAGACCGCAGATGGTTTTGGATTAAACAAATTATGATCCAACCTGAATATAGCATCTTTTCTCCTAGGCAAGTTGAAGTAAACAGCAAAAGAGTTTCGGATATTTGTACCGGCCTAACTTGGTTTCTAAGATATATAGTACATTTTTAACCCCACATGTTTAACAGCACAATATTGGTGGCATATAACTATCTATACCAGTAGGCTACTACAACCAAGTAAGACAAAGATATAGAAACGTTACGACCCTTTTAACCCCTCAATTCCAGAGATTCTTCTCTATTTTATAGCATCGTTACAAAACCCCAAAATCATCAAAGAAGTAACCACCAATATAAGACGAATGATGAGGACACTTAACTTGTATTGTTTAATGTATCAGCACTACAAACAAGGCAAAATCAAATCAGATCAGATCAATCCGTAATTATATATAATAAATAATGAAAAATTTCTTAAATAATGTCTTGTTTTCGTTACTGAAGGTCCTTTAATTAACTTCTTTGCTGACTTGGATTTCTATCACTAGAATTTCACTGGTTCTTGCTTTCACTTTGTGACACAAAGAGATAACACAAACTTGGTATAGACAAAGGGTTGGCAACTTCGAAAAAAGGACTTGCTCACAATCTGAATTATTGAAACTTTGAATCTTCGATAGGATATAGCCTAGCAAATAGCAAAACAAATTATCATTTATAATAATAATTTTGCATGGTCAAATATTCAATAGCCATTAAATAGAACAACAAGTTACTGGGGATTAGGAGAATTAAATGCACATCCAAAGAGTATAAATGGCCTAAAACAAGTCAAATTCTTCTCGGAAATATAAGTGCTCTCTACAAAGTATTAACCTTGTTTTTAGTTTTTGTTCTCCTCAATCCTCAATTCTCTCATTCGTTATTTCGTCTTCATAGAATTCGAGAAACTCTTCAATTTTTAAGCATGCATGCCTTTCAACTTTGAATTTTGAAAAGGTGCTTCCAAATACGTAAAAGCTACTGCCTTCGTGAGTTCATGTCAATCCAAATAAGATTCGAGTTGAAGCAAGTACATATTGTAGCATGCATTTAACAACTTAATTTAAGATAATTACACACCATGGAATAAATCTTAAAATATAATTTCTGGGATTTGTCAAACATGTATTTACCATGTTAGCACGATACAAAAACCTTTTTCTGTGTTCCAACAAAATTCCATGTGATATGAATCCGCAATAAATCGACAAATATGCTAATTTGATTAACGAAAAATAATTAACCAATTACAGCATTGAAAAGATTCTAGGATGTTAAAAGCATCTCATCATAAACACACTTACAAGAATTCTTCTTACTATTGGCTAAGACATGCCAAGATTAAAATAATACGATGATAACCATCAAGTACAAAATAATTTCATACAGCCTTAACATAGTGTCAAACTATATTAACCTCACTAATTAATACTCACAGTATATTACAACAAAACAAGGCAAAATAGCTCTTGGATTAAACACAAATAACTCATCCAAATACCCCTCGGAGTTTGTTAGCGAATCAAACTCCTCCACATCATCACAACTTCCCTTGACCCTTCCTGCAACGACCCGACATACCAGCATTGCCTTCTTCTCGCTCTCACTGACAAGCGGGCCCTGAGCCATGGCATGAGCACGACCGCTTGTTGCAACTGTACAAATTTTGCCATCTTCATCAAGCTTAAATCCACCTTTGATGATGCTACATGCATTGCACTTGTTCATGCATTGGCATAAATTGGTAGCGCTATCAAGCCCCAAATTGCACAGAAATGTTGTGCCATAAAACCTAAGCAGTTCGTTTCCATCTGCCATGCATCTAGGATTTTTCTTCCCTTGGTTGAGTGACTTGAGCTTGATGCCTTCTCTGTATTCTTCAAATTTTGAAACAGTGCTTTTGGTGTTGTGTATCTTTAGTATCCTCTCTATTTTGCATACTGGAGATTGTTTCTTTAGCCAACTTGACTGGAATATTATTTCTACTATGTTTCTGCTCGTGTCTTTTGGACCCAATTCTGACACTAAAATTTATATAAAAAAAAAGAACAAAGTTAATAGAAGTTTGATGGAAAAATGTTAAAAGAGGGCCACGGATTTGAATTGTACGACAAACCCAAGAGACAAGCTGACACTTGTGTAAAATGAAAAAGAAATCTTCAAATACCGGACCTTGTTTTTATTTATATCATTTTTTTTAAAAAAAATAAGAACGTGAAGTATTAATTGAATAACTAGTGGCCAAATGCAACGGTACTAATTCTTAGTGCTTGTAGACATAAAATAGATTGAAGGCTAAAACAAGGTAATATTTGTTTTCAGTACTTGACAATTTTGAAATCGATACAATTACACAGATAATTCACACTTCATTTCGTCTTCTTACATTATTCTCTACTTTTACCTTCCTAGCTAAACTTAAGGATGGTTTACCACGCATTACTATTATACATTTCAATGTTGCACATCTAAATTACCACGGAAAAAAAAAAAAAACGCACATCTAAAATAAGAAATCATCATGGCTAAAGGGTATGTATAATGTATGACAGACAAACAATTATCTCTCTAATATATAAATTTGAAAAAACTCTCTAGGAAAATATATTTGTAATTAAGAGATAAAATTAAGATAACCGAGAAAAGATGTTACAGATGACGACTTACCTGCATGTTGAGTTGCTTGGTGCATTTCCAGAGACTCAGGTTTTGTGAATATCTCTCCACAAGCATTGCAAGGAGAGAGGCTCGCTCTAAGAGAAGGGCTTGGGACCCAATTCACCGGACCCGGCATGGCATTATTCTCGGAACACCCCGAGAGTTTTCGTAGTTGCATACCTCTGAAAGATCCCCCAAGAGAAGAGAAAGACCTTGAAGAGAGAGACGAGAGAGAAGAGAAAGTAGAAGAGGCGGTGGTGACAGAGTTGAAGGAGGAAGAAGCCGAGATGGCTCTGCTCGTCTCGTCAGGTGAACCGTTGCAAGCGGAGCTCGCACAAGTCGACTTGCTAGGGACTGAGTTACAAGGAGATGCCTCTAGGTCAGCTCCATTTTTTCCCTTGTTTCTCTTCTCTTTCTTGGTTTTGCTTTTCTTAGTCACTGATGCTTCACAATCTTTGCACGTGGAGAAGAAGTCAAGAGAGCTCCTCCATGAAAGAGCCTTCTCTCTTCTCTTGTGCGCTTGTTTCTTGCCATGGGAGCTGTGTTGCATGGTGGGTTTGTTTGAAATTGAATCCTCTGTTTCCGCCATGGGAGAAGGGAGAAAGGAGTTTCCTTTTGGAAAGGTTTGTGGTGGTTTAGGCCTTTTAGGAGAGGAATGAAGCAAGAAATGATGGGGGTTGCATTTCTTTTCTTTTTAATTTTGCCTTTCCTGCGTAACGCATGCCTTTTAAGGCCGAAACACGCATTGTTGGAGCACACACAATGACGCAAAAACACTGGTTGATTTTAAATTTTATTAGTTTCCATTGAGGCCAGCGGCGCACGGAGATGATTTTTTATTTTAATTTTTGGAAACACTCAAGTCCACCAGTATTATACTTTATTATAAATACAAAATTATAAACTAGAGCAAAAAACTCGTAACTCGACTCATAAAAGCTCGATTGTAACTCGAGCCAAAATAACTCGAGTTGACATAACTCGAGTTGTATCAACTCGGTTAACTAACGAGTCGAGTTTGAGTTGGGCTTAACTCGACTCGTCAACTCGTGAGCTGACTCGTGACATAATAAATATTAAATTTAAGTAATATTATCAACATGATAGTTATTTTAAGTAAAAAATAACACAATAATTATTTTATTGTATTTTTTAGATATTTATAAAATACAAAATATTAAGTTTCAAGACATATTTTTGCTTCAAATCAATAGAAAGAATAAAATTGACAACAATTTTATTATTTGTAATATTGTATATATAAATTAATTTTAATATTGAAATATTATTTGATTTTAAAAGAAATTTTCGAAGTATAATTGCTTATATCCAACTCGTTCGTGACTCGTGAGCCAACTCGAGTTGGAGAGAGTTGAGTTTGAGTTAGCTTAAATAACTCGAAAGTATTTCTAATTCGACTCGAGACAACTCGAGTTAATATCGAGTTGAGTTTGAGTTGTACCCAACTCGTTCGAACTCGGCTCGTATACAGCCCTACTAACCATACATAAACCTACTCAGACATAAGGAATGCCATTAATTTTTATCAGACGGGTAAAATACAAGTATCAAAGATATTCCTGAAACAAAAGAAACCTCATCGACTAGTATTTAAATGGTCATGTAAGATTTATCTGATTTTTATCTAATAAATAGACAAACAGAAAAGTTAAATTACATTTTTTGAGGGAATATTTTAAAAGTGCAAAATTTACGAAGACCGGAATATAAAAATTTCGGCTGCAACCTTTTTTATATTTTAAAAAAAAACAAATTATCTTTAAAGCCGTTATTGTAATGTCCGGCCTTTATAACAGTCTGACTAAGACTGATTATCAAATCCCGTTATACAGGGTTGGATTTTCAAATCATAAAATTTTCTATTTTCTTATTTTCAGTTGAAAAAGAAATTTGGATCGGAATTCTAAATTTTAACCTTCCTAAATCCTGAAATTCATTTATTGCTTTCTCTAAAATTTAATTAGAACATGACGTCTATTTGATGAAAATGAATTCGATCAATTGATGTTTTTCTCTGTTTTTTTTTTTTTTTTTATTTCTCATATTATGCCAATTTACTCACAGGAGAGTCAGACTTTCTGTGCCGCTCCACTGTGCCGTTTCCTGTGTGACAATATAACAGGCTTTTACGCATGTAGCGCCTGAAGAAATATAAACAAAATAATTCGATAAGTAATGGTTTGCCAATTCAGAAAATAAATGACTACGTATGACCAAAAAGAGGAATACGATATATTCTACAGATAGGCCATTTTATCAATACAAATCACACTGACCCAATTTAGTTTTAAGGGAAGAACCTAGATATGCGAAGTAAAGCAATTTTTTTTTTTTTTTTTGTTTAAATACCTAATATCACAAAATTTTAGACTAATCCTTAGTTGTCACCATTTGTATTGATTTTCAAACTCATAAATTTGGCTATTTATTTGACGCGTTTTTTTGCCCCTTCTTTTCAATTGAACCGATGTAATGCCTAATTAAAACTGAAATTGAAAGTATTTTAATTTAAATAGCGAAGATGACGTTTTGTTTTGTTTCTGAATTTGATAACATGATGATGGATCATTTTATTTTGACTCGTAAAAGTTAATGTCTATTTTAATTAAATAAAACGAAACACAATAATAACAATTGCTTCCTACTGAAACAGCAGAAATTTAAATCATTATTTCTTTTCAAATAATATGGAGATGGATAACCAAATCCGCACTACATGCCATCTGGGATGTCCAACTAGGCCACATAGTATACTGGATGGTATATATATTTATGCATCTCGCACCAATTGTGTATTGGAGCACGGGTCATGTATTGCATATTAAAATATTTGGGTTGGAAACTTGGAATGATAAGATACTAAATTCACAATGTCCAAAGATAAAGTACAAGAAATAGTCTCCCCATATATGAATATATGATGGATCATAAGTTCATGACTCGTGAACAATCATGCCACCCCATATAGAACAGATCATCATCTTAATTTTCGTAGAACTTTTTCTTATTTTTTGTATTTTTTTTTTTCTTTGAAAGAAGCAACTTGCTCAGTACATGCGAAGTTTTTGTAGGTCATGTTTTGAAATGGATTAGAATCGAATATGAAGAGATAAATTGCATTAAAAAAAAATCAAATTGAGAACGTTAATTAATTAATATATTACACTGGCATAAGAATACTTAGTTTGGAATGTATCTAGTTGTGCTTGTCCGTTCCATTGGAACGGCTCTTTAAGCAAAATAAGTATGTAAAAGCTGAAGCTGATTATCTACAACAAGCGACAAAAGAGAAAAACCGGGCAAATTCTAACAGGTTTATTCTTTGTACACATTTAAGAATAACCCTTTTTGTTATTACTTTTTAAGGTTTTAATAGCGCATATCAATAAACTCATTTTTATATGCATACCTTTTCCGTTCAAAACTCATTTCATTTTTTTTTTTATATTGCTTAATTTTTCTTTACAGTTCACTTAGTAATTTGAGGTGGGACTTGACAAATGACATAATTAGGCACATAAGGAATCTTGGTCAAGAGATCAAAGAAAGTTAATGTTGCTTTAATCATTGTAACTCGTTAAAATCAACGGCTATACTATTTGAATTGTGCATTAAAATCGCCAACCAATGTGAGTTGCAACATTTTTGAGATTTCTCCAGATCTCATTTACTTGTGCCATCCAAAGTCGCAACTTTAATTTGAAGAATGATCATGGGTTCACTATCTATGTTGGGGACCACCATCAGTCGGATTTTTCATTAAATACCGCGTCTTTGTGAAATTGTATTTGAAATATTATTTACATATGAAATCTGTATGAAATAAGAACTTATCCGTCATATAAACAGCTTAATTAGTCTTATTATCTTGACCGTTAAAATTTACGATTTTTTTTTCCTATTTTGTCCTTTTTATCTCTCAAACTTTAAAGCCATTAATGTAAACTCGAGCCTGTTTATCGTTTTTGTTGAGTTAGAAATTGTGTATGAATGGTAACGAAATTACTCGATGGAGTTAAATATATGAATCAATGCATTTTAGTTTAAATTCTTTAGCCTGATGATTGATTTAGTGATGGGATTTTTCTATAAAATGATATAATCATTACGAGGAATAAATACATCACGATAAAAAATGTCGCAGTTGTATGCAACTTGGAAAACTAATAATTATATACATATACATATTTTTTTCAAAAGGTATATTTTCTCTCTTCTTTTCCATCTCCTGTTCTACTATTTATACTTTTTCCCCTCAAAATTCTGGGTAGGTACTAGGTGGACCCAGATCCTCTCGGCAGTCATTTTTGACTGCCGAGAGCAGCCGTTTCCCCTTTTTTTTGATATTTAAAAAATTTAAAATTCAAATGTCGAATTTAAACCGTTGATCTTGTTCAATTTAACGGGCGATGCGTTTTCATATAAGTTTTATAAAATTTGGAGTTGATTTGATACTTGATTAAGTGCTCAACAAATGAACGTATTAGAATTAATTAAACCAGGTTCGTTCATTTGTTGAGCACTTAATCAAATATCAAATCAACTCCAAATTTTATAAAACTTATATGAAAACGCATCGCCCGTTAAATTAAACAAGATCAACGGTTTAAATTCGACATTTGAATTTTAAATTTTTTAAATATCAAAAAAAAGGGAAAACGGCTGCTCTCAAAAAATGACTGCCGAGGATCTGGGTTCGGTACTAGGTAGACTAGCTCCATATTTGCTGCTTTTAACACCCATAGATAGAAGTAAGATCAAAATATCCAAAATTCTAAAATGGCCCTTCATGCTTTTGTAGCCTGTAGGTGAGGAAAGATGGCGCCAGGGCTTCCTTTTCCTTTTCTGTGTGGGGAGCCCGAAAGCCCAAGGTTAAAAGCCCACCAAAAAAAAAAAATTAATTGAAAGGCTCAAATTCACACTATGTGATACTCCATATGAATCGGTTTAAACTGCAGAATTCATATTTTGATGACTAAAATACACTGCTCTCTTTGCAATTCCTTCCCCTAATGGATTTGCAAGAAGCAGCACTGAACCATACGGGGAGCTGTTGTCTTGAATCCTTGATGAAAATAAAAATGTGTAGAGACTCTAGTGGCATGGCATCTCTAGTTTTACAAAAGTTTTAACTGTGCCGAATAATCTAAAGAAAAAATAATGATATCATTTACTGGGCCTATATATATATACCTGTAACCTGCCCCAAACTTTGTATGAGCATGGATCCATTCTCTAAAAAGGCCACCTATTTTGGATATATGAGAAAGGAGCTCTGAGGCTTCTCAGTTGTCACAACGAGTGAGCATGGCAGGTTCGAGACTTATCAGAAAAAAGTCCGAAAATTTTCTACTACATCAAAAGATGCTTTATAACAACAACTTTTTTTTTTCAAAAAAAAAAAAAAAAAAGCCAACAAACCCGTTTTTTGAAAAATGAACTGAAAAACAAACCGGTAGAGCCTGCGTAAAATCATATGGCTTCATAATTATGAATTAATGACTTGGTTGAGATTTTTAAGTACATTTAAAACTCGTATCTAAATAGTAAATAGTATTGTTGAACGAGTATGGTTGTTTAGAAGGTCACTTTTTACTAGCAAAATCCAAGTTCTAAGTCCTAGCAACCACAAATCTCATTATTATTATTATTCAAATTACTATTCTTTCTAGCAGGCTAGCAGCCTTTAATTAATCTTACCATTTTTCTCACAGTACTCTTCTCCACTGCTTAAGTGTACTCTTCTTTCTCATTACTTTTTCTCACAGCCTCCTCAATCTCATTATTTCTACCATTTTGGATCGACCTGGTTACTAGTTTCTGGTCGAACGCTAGCTGGTCCGTGTTTAATTTTTTTTCACAGCCTCCTCATTTACAGCCGCCGTCAATTATCTCTAAAAAAACAGTGTTAACATTAAGCAATATAATGGGCAAATTTCATATCCGCTCCTCCCAGTAGTAAAAACACATGTCATATTTTTGATAAATATCAATTATATTATTGTCAAATATTAATGTTATAAAGCTTGAATTGGTATAAATTTGATATTTGTGGTCCTTACTTATATGGCGTACCTGCTCTAATTGATGGATCAAAGACGAACTTTATGCAACTTACCCAGTCTGAACTCGGAAGAGCGTAGTTATGCGGAAAGCAACTCAATTCCTTCATTTCAATTGGACCACAATTGGGTTGCCGACTTATAGAAGAAATTAGCTGAACTTATGATGTAAACTTTTAAGTTCAATGTCAAATGGAACATAATTATGCAAGTTTTTTCATTTTTATGTATAATTTTTTTTCTTTTTCAATTAATTATATTATTGTTCTTCAAGAATTATGATGAAATCATGTTGTATTATTGCAAAGATTCAATATTGTGAACTTTTTACTCAAGAAAATGAAGATTCATGCATCTAGTCCAATTACAAGACCCCAAACATAAGGGGAAAGAAAAGTGCGGATGCCTCTTTGATGGTATGGGAGGCCAGGATCACTGATTTGGTATAGTCCCACTTGTCAAAAGTGTAATGATTCATCTATAAAAATTGGTCCATGTTTTCTACATCGATCCTGTCATTTTGGAAGGTCTAGACTTCATTTGAATGTTTGACCGAAAACATTCTTTTACCTAAATGTTAATCCTAACTGTTTATTATTTTTTTTTTCTTTTTAGTTCTTCAAAATTTTTTAGAGATAAATATATACTTCCAAATTAGATATGTGGAGATATTAGAAGAAAAAAGAAACTTTAAATACAAGAAATCAATACTATGTTTGATAAGATGATCAAAATTGTCGGGAAAAAAATTTAGCTCTTTTCACTATGAGAATCAATCTTAAATTTGATGACTAAGGACAACATTTCTTGAGTGAAGGACACATGCTTGGAATTTGGCTGAGAGATATTTTGTGATTAATTAAAATTATGAGGCTTTACCCAAAAAATCAATATTCTTATCGCAATAAAAGTTATTTGCTTAGCATATAAAAATAATAAGACTTAGCGGTATAAAAGATGAGAAAGCGAGCTCAAAAAAAAAAAAAAAAACTTCAACTTGGTAGAAATTTTCTGAAGTCCTATTAACATTAAAGGAGATCTTGGGTTCTTTTTTTTTTTATTTGAAAAAACTAATAAGTGAAACAAAAAAGGAAAAGAAAAACAACAAAACGTGTCCGGGATATGAAAATCCTACCTACTTAAATTTGGTGAATTGAACCATCTTGATTAAAAGTGCTAGAACAAACTAAAAATCAGCAACACTATTTCTCTTGTAACAGAGATATCTTTCCTTCTGGTCCCTGAGCTAGAGCTAGTTCCTTGGCACGTTACAGCACCTCTTGTAAACTAACTATCACTATGCATGTATAATAAGATGCCAAGGAACTTTCACCCATGGACATGCCAACTATAACTTCATGACTTTACATCTTTTACATGGGGGCTAAAGAGAAAAGGAAAAAAAAAAAAAAATGAAAACTGAAAGGATTCATGTATAACATGACCTAAAGTATGGTCGGAAAGGCCTAGCATAGATTGGTCCCGAATAGATATCTTATACATCATTAAAAAACAATAAGGCACGGGTAAAGATTTTGTAGCTCTCCAAATCCAATGAGATGGCTTACACACCAAGAATAGATCAGAGACAAAGTCAGAAAAATATAATTGTTTTCCTTTATATAAACCAAACAACTAGAATCATATAATTACACCTTGACAACCAATTAAACAAATGCCCAAATTAAATAACAAGTTTGTCGATGCATGATATCATATTAATTTATATGCCTTGTTTCATTTTTAATGAAACGGGTGAACATGAGCCACTTTTTTTTTTTTTTTTTTTTTTTAAATAGCATATTTATATGAGAGAGGATGAAATTAGTCGCAATTGAAAGAAGAACTTGTCAATTATATCTTAAATTTGGACTTTGTAATTGCCGATCCAAATCTTTCAAACTCATCTTCGTATTCAAATCTTGTTGAAAACTAAATTCTATAATTTTCTAATATTTTTAATAATTATTTTAGATTTTTTAGAAAACATTATTATTTGAGGCTCCATAATTCTCAAATTTATTGATTTTCTAATATCTAAAAAACAAATATAAACTTTTTAGTTTCAATAGTATTTGAATATGATGATTAATTTGAGTGATTTAGATCGGCGGTACGAGTTCCAAATTTGAGACATATATAGTCGCGACTGATGGATGAGATCCATATTTATAAAATCTAATGTCAAATAATCCAAAATAATATATGTTTTTAGCCATAATTATATTTTAATTTTCAAATTTACTTTCTTTGGAGACTTTATTTTTTAATAGAAAATACTTTTTGCTTCATTTTATTAAGAAAATGGAAGATTTATTTGTATGCATATTGTTTGACAACACAAAATTTAAAATTTTTTTTTAGAGATACTAAAATTTTAAATTTGTATTGATATTTTTTTGAAGGACTTAGAATTAAACTATGTTTGTTTGCAGCAGATATAAATCATTTATATTTCGAGATAAACACGTAAATTGAAAGGCCAATTTAAAACACAAATAAATAATGGGCCAATGAAAATAGTCTATTGACAATATACAGGAAATGTAAATGCTTGTTGAATGAGTAAGGTCAGCTTGTGGACGTGGTAATTAGAATTAAAGGAGGGGGGGGGGGGGGGGGGGGGGGGGGGTCGACCTGGCTGCCTCTCCTTATCTTCTGAAATTGACATATTCACTTGCCAAAGAGGGGAAAAAAGAAGACAGTTCAGATTGTGCCTACTCAATATTCTCTTATCTTAAATTAAACCTGAGCCATCTGATGCCACAAGCAATCCAACTAGTCTCCGACTCTTCGCCCAATTGAAGGGAATAGGAGCCTACGGGCTTTTTCGTTTCAAAAAAAAAAAAAAATTTGAAGGGAATAGGAACCTGATTTGTGGAATGATCTAGAGAAAAATTTTGTTAAATTGCTTAACAATTGGAGCTATCACATAAACTTTATTTAGCACCTGATTAGGTCATCTGTTTTTATCTCAGAGAGAACTCGAGAAGTCTTCCGAGCACAATCAATCCTCTTTTGTAAAATTCTCCTTTACTGGCACAGTGGCACGTCAGTGGAAGGAACCTAGTACTAGACGCATAAAGAAAAAGGTTAAAGTCTCTATTTTACTTTTATATGGCTTATGAAAACGACAAAGTTGAATAACAAAACTTCAATTTTTGCGCACACAGTCTGTACAAATTTTATATGCACAATATAACGCAATTACATAAATAAATTTTTAAATAATTCACAGCACACAGAATATGAAAAATTTTCGTTATTTTTGAATATTCTAATTTCAGGTTGTGTTTCTTACTTTCACAGTTCATCAAGGATGATTTTAATGTCGGCCTAAATAGACAATAGATTTTAACTAATTTATTTTAGCAATAATGCATGCACAAATAAAGAGTCAAGTACTTATAATATTGATAAAAAAACTGATGATCTAATATTTTGACTTCTTTTAATTTCTTAATTTCAAGTTAAAATAGTTATTTTAAAAGTCAGTATCAATAGTACATGTACAATGAGAAGTTGAAGTAGGCTATTTATCGTACCCAGGATGTAAGTACACACCATATGTGCCACACAAAATCCATATAAGGGGAGAAAGAAGGCACCACTACTTTAATCATAGTGATCACCTACCATCATCATAAACTAAGACTACTTTGAGAATAATATTAAAAGTACTAATGATGTAATGGAGATCACAATTCCTTTGTTAGTACCATGTATAATAACTTTTTATATTTTTTTTTGTGGTTGGGATTCGTTAGATCTATTGTAATAATGCTACCATCATACACTGCATTTTTTTTTTGAATTAACAATTTGATTATTGCGATGAAAAGAAAATTATTATCACAAGTATCAATAATAATAGGCTTAGAAAATTCAAACTATAAAAGGGTTAGCTTCATCATTGGTTTTGGACTATGCAATTTTGGCTGGCTTAAGAACTAAGTTCTATCCAAAAATTGAGTCACTCGATAGTTTTATGACTTCTTTTTTAATTGTTCTTAAGTTCTATCCAAAAATTGAACCACTCGATAGTTTTATGACTTTTTAATTTCTTTTTGCATATTTTTTAGACTCTTCAAATCCACCACAATACAACAAAAGCCAAGAAATATATGATGCGAACTAACAAAGTATGACTCCCAATAAACATAGTTACAAAATTGCCAATAATATCTGTATTTTACTCGTATTATTTTTTGTCATTATATTTCTAAATAAATCGAAATAAATAAATGATTGTTCCCCAATGATTCATCTTATCAAAATTTACATGTTAACTGAGCGAGTTCTTTTATTTTCTTTCTGAAACTACCAAAATTTTAGTTCATTAATATAAACAATATTTTTGCATTTTGCTCGAATTATAAATTAATATAACATTGATTTTTTAAAAAATTCTACATTTATAAATACATGGTTACAAATTACAAAAAGCTCCACACAAGCAAACTGCCACAGAGCATCAAAATTCTCTTGCCAAACTCATCACTAATCATATCTTGTTGTACGCTTAATTAAATAAATGAAGGAATAGTTGGTATTAAACCCTTAAAACTTTGTTGTCCCCTCGAAAAAGGCTACACAAGTTGGCACACGTGCGCTGCGATAATGCTAAGCACCAGCCTCCAAGCTCCACTTGCAATCATTCCCCCCATCCATAGAGAGCGAGATGAGAGGAAGGGGGTCAGATTGCATCACAAACAAATCATGCGAGCCCATCTCACTGCACTGAATAATACACTGGGTGCACCATCACCTGATCGACAAAATGCTCTTGCTCATTGACAGCAGTTTCAGCAGACAGACAGTGCCTGGCTATATTCACTTGATACGTATATTTTAAGACATAATTTTGTAGTGCATATATGTATATAATAAATAAATTCACGGAATTTGCTACGATATAAAGAGACATATACAAAGATTCGAAGCCTGGGACCAATGTACATGGAGCTTCTTTCTCTAAAAGTCTTTAGTGGGCCAGCCGCTCGTGTGTTGCCTCTTCTCTCCTCTCTGCTCTTTAAAACTCTTGTTAGAGAGAGAGAAGAAGATAACTATTTGGAATATTTCAGAGAGAGTGAGCACTCCTTAGTTAGAGAAGATGGCGTCGGAGAAAGTAGAGACAATAGTGGCAGGAAACTACATGGAGATGGAGAGAGAAGGAGAGCAGGAGGACAAGTCCCAGAGCAAGATCTCTAAGTTCTTCTGGCATGGCGGGTCGGTTTATGATGCGTGGTTCAGTTGCGCTTCTAACCAGGTACAATCATACACCATACATCTGGCTCTATGTGTGTGTGTGTGTGTGTGTGATCTGATGATGTTGTGTGATGAATGAATGTAGGTGGCGCAAGTGCTTCTGACATTGCCGTACTCATTCTCGCAACTAGGGATGGTGTCGGGTATTCTGTTCCAACTATTTTATGGAATAATGGGGAGCTGGACGGCGTACCTTATCAGTGTGCTTTATGTTGAGTATCGGACCAGGAAGGAGCGGGAGAAGGTCGATTTCAGAAATCATGTTATCCAGGTCAGTTTTTGTGCAGATTTTTGTTACTTCTTGTTTGTTTGATTTTTAATTCATTTATTTGGAGGTGAAATCTGCAAGAGTATCTAAGGACTAAGGTTGCTCTCTCTTTTTCTTTTTTTTGTCCCAATTAACATTTCAGAAATATATTCTAAGCTGATACATATACTGCATATATTTTTTTTTTCTCCTATTGCTTTTTTACTGATGAATGTTTCATACTCTTATTAATATAGTTGGTTCATTGTTTGGAATTATTAATAAAACAGAGTATTGGTCATTTCACATAGTTTTTAGATCTTTCTTCTCCTTTGCTGTGCTGTTCATTTTGCATAATTTAGATATTTAAATATAGATTTCATGGCTGCATGAAAGTACACAGTGCAATGCAGCAAATCTATAGATATGCTAGATGCATGTATCTTTTTTTCTGTAATCTACCTTTTGAAAGCTAGCAAAAAGATTTGCAATATGCATGTTGCTTCCATGTATTCTACCTTTAGTAGAAAGCTAACTTCCCACATGACAAAAGAGACCCCTGGATTCTTTTTTTGGATAATTTGACATTCTTTGGAAGAAAAGGGTAAAAGGAAAAAGTAAAGAAATAGGTCATAATGAAGAGGAATTTATCCTCTTTTATTTGTTGGTTTAACAGTTTTTATTTATTATTTTTTCAATCAGTGGTTTGAAGTACTGGATGGACTACTGGGAAAGCACTGGAGAAACATTGGTCTATTTTTCAACTGCACTTTTCTACTGTTTGGATCTGTCATTCAATTAATAGCATGTGCAAGGTGATTAAAATAATTTTGTACAGATTACAGTTCAATTTCACAAAGGACTCTACTTGTTTAACATCATTAACCAATATGTGCATAAAGGTATTCATTGAGATTACGATTTAGTACTTACTAACTCTGTTCTAAATTTATGAATACCTTCTTACAATGTGCAGTAACATATACTATATAAACGACAAGCTAGATAAGAGGACATGGACATACATATTTGGGGCATGCTGTGCCACGACAGTGTTCATTCCTTCCTTCCATAACTATAGAATTTGGTCTTTTCTTGGCCTCATCATGACCTCATTCACTGCATGGTACCTCACCATTGCTGCTCTTGTTCATGGCCAGGTACATATTTATCAACTACTGACAGGTTTAATTGGCATTTGTAGTCTTAATTAGTTGTTACCTTCCTAATCTTATTGTGTGTTCTGTTATTAATTCTTTTATTTATAAAAAATTGAAAAGGTGGAAGGTGTGCAGCACTCTGGGCCGACCAAGATGGTGTTGTATTTCACGGGAGCTACCAACATCCTCTACACTTTTGGAGGCCATGCTGTCACTGTGTAGGTTTTTGTTTAATCCCCACTTGTCCTCTCTCTCTCTCTCTCTCTCTTTGTTTCTCTCTCTAATTTACCTAATGATAATCTCTACCTGCTATTTGAGGTTCATGCACCTGGTTGCAAGATCTGCAGCTATATAATTTCCTATTGACTGTCTGAATGATAGTAAAAACAAGTCTCTAGCTACCTTGTTCACTAAAATGGACAAGAGACACATACAGAACAAAAGGAATAAATATAAAAAAAATGCATGAACTTCCAACCTACATGTTAACAAGAGAAATATTAATGTAGGGAGATAATGCATGCCATGTGGAAACCGCAGAAGTTTAAGCTGATCTACTTGTTGGCAACGGGATATGTGCTGACACTGACACTGCCATCAGCCTCAGCCATGTATTGGGCCTTTGGAGACATGCTTCTCACTCATTCCAATGCTTTCTCCCTCCTCCCACGTACCGGTTTTAGGGATACTGCAGTTATTCTCATGTTAATCCACCAGGTATTATTATAATTAGTAACACTATAAATGCAGGAAGTACAAAACAATAAGCAGCATATGTGTTATCACAAGTGTACTCTTCATTCCCTCTGTTTTGAAACAAAGTACATGCTATTTAAGGAAATTTGTACTTAACAATCAGCATTACCACTGTACTGATAAATGAATAAAATTATTGTAATGAATTGAAACTTGAAAGAGATGGTCTTAATTACAGTAAATTGAACTTTTTATGTTTGCTATGATTATTTTAACATGAAAATTCGTTTGGAAGAAATATGTATCAAGGGCTAAATATACTTCTTATGTTTGCTATGATTATTTTAACATGAAAATCTGTATGACTTAGTTTTAATTTTCAAACAACTAATATTTTCTTGCAAACAAAAAGAAAATAGTAGATTTTGCAATTTCTTCACAATGCTGTTCTTGTCCCTAAGATAAAAACTGGTGCTGGCTTATGTTTCTACAAAACTAAATTTGTTGTAATTATGCAGTTCATAACATTTGGGTTTGCATGCACTCCTCTGTACTTTGTGTGGGAGAAAGTGATCGGCATGCACGAGACAAAAAGCATTTTTAAGCGGGCTCTTGCGCGGCTTCCGGTGGTGATTCCGATTTGGTTTCTGGCAATCATATTTCCATTCTTTGGCCCCATTAATTCCACCGTTGGGTCTCTGCTTGTGAGCTTCACTGTGTACATAATTCCTGCTGCAGCTCACATGATTACCTTTGCCTCTGCTTCTGCCAGAGAGGTCACTTAATTAATCATAACATTTTCATATTCCTCAATTAGTTTTTACAGCATGCCTGTAGGCTTGTACATCTCCTTTAACCAAATTCTCCAAATATTACATAATAAAATGTCGGAATCATTTGATTGCCATGTGAACTATAACTGTCTGGTCAAGGATGGATTCCTTCTGTCTACATTTTAGAATTAAAATTTCTATTTTTGCTCTTTGATAATATTGCAGAATGCTGTGGAGAGGCCACCATCAATTCTAGGAGGATGGATAGGACATTACGCAATCAATTGTTTTGTGGTTGTATGGGTTTTTGTAGTCGGATTCGGGTTTGGTGGCTGGGCTAGCATGATCAACTTCATCCACCAAATTGACACTTTTGGGTTGTTCACTAAATGCTATCAATGCCCCCCGAAACACTAGTGCAAATATTACACAAAAACTAGAAAGTATTTAGTTTTGAACTGTTGTTGATTTCATGCCTATGTGTAAAAGAGAAGAATAGGTTTTGAGAGAAAGAGATGGATATAAAGTTGCTTGTGCCTTTGTGGGTGTGAAGGTGATTGATTGCCCTTTTTTTTTCCCTCTTTTTTTTTTTAGAATAATGTATGTATCATTGCTCAGAAGCTACTTAGAGATATTTTACCATTTTTTTTTTTATCTTTTTTTCCCTCTTTTGGTTTGCTCTCTTGAATTATAAAAAGGAAGCTGACTTCTACATTATTAGTTAACCTGGAATTATTCATATCAAAATGTACTTAAGTTTCTGAAATGTGAAGACAGTACCTGCAACTATACCTACAAATAGATTATAATTTATATTTATCATTTATTCCTTATTTTCTACATTTATGAGAGTCATACGGTCATGCTTAATTACTCATACATTCTTTTTTTCCTGAGGATAGTTCACACTTTGTGAGCAATACTGGTATAGTTCCTGATAAACCACAGCACGATGAAAGAAAAATAACATGAATATGAACTTGAGCCTTATAAAAACCCAATCTCTTTATCTAAACAGGGATAGGACGAAAAAAGAAACAAAATAAAAAGCGAAAAAGCAAAGCAATAAACTAGGCCTCTTTGGGGGATCCTTCCTACTTTGAAATCATAGTACCATCCTGTCCATCCATATATACATGATTAGGATATACAAAAAAGCTACAACAGAAATCCGCTTTACGTTTCTAGAGATCAAAAGTTTAGTGACTCATATCATGATATGAGCATGGTGGTGGGGTTACTTGGAGTAAGATATTTCATTAAAAATAATACTCTATTAGCATTTTCTTTTTTCCTGCGGCTCTTGTATGGAGAACTTTATGTGGCAGAAGCTGCATAATATACTGTTAATTTACAATACTTCAATGGATTCATGAATAGTCCTATTGCAAGGATACTTAAGTACTCTAAGATGAGTTTACCTATTTGCTTCATAAGCCTTATAGTAATTAATGACCAGGCCTAAAATTTTTTGTAAATTTAATCTGATGTTGAGTTGCATACTTATCAATGAGGACAATTTTGACTATAGAATTCTACTACATCTTCATTAATAGTCTTTCGTCTGTAATATTGAGGTTTTATGATATGTTATTTAATCATATACTAATGAATTTGCAATATTTAATGAAATCACGAATGGGTTTGAGTTGATTATACTAGGGGACATAAAAGTTCGTTCAATCAAGAGTTCACGTTACAATCATTCATCTACTTTGTCGTAGAATTGCACATTTATCCATAAAACTCAAGAATGCTAGTGTCCAATATATTAGATACATGAGTCAGTCCAATACGATCGTTTTCATATTTTAAATTTCAAATGACCGATCTGAACCGTTTGATATGTTCTCCATGTTGAAATTTATAAGAAACCAATTTTTACATTTTTTTTTAAATTTTTTATAAATTTTTTGGTAATTTTAAAAATTCATGATATAAAGATTATGGATCGTCCAATAACAACTGATAGGCAGATTTCATATAGACATTTTCAATCCTTTTAGGCCCTAATTTCAATCAAATTAATGTTTGTATTTTTAGTTAGATTTTATTGCTTTTTATGTTAGAATCTAGTTACTGCAGTTTATTTCGTTATTTTGTAGGTTTATCGACAATTTGGTGCAATTTTAGAGATCTGATGCCATTTTGGCGACCCCACAAGAATTCAAGCGACCCGCCAGGATCCTGTCGACCCCGCCTGAATTCAAGCGACCCGCCTGAATTCTGTCGACCCCACCTGAATTCAAGTGACCCGCCTGAATCGGGCCGACAGAGCAGAATTAGAAAAGATATATTTGACAGATCATCTCTCCTTGATTTGGAAACACTCCAAGGCAAGGCCTGACAGCTAGTGCTCTTCAAGAGGGCAATAAAGGCGAGTTTAGAGAGAGGAGAAAAAACTTTTCAAATTTTCTTCATATCTAGGTCGAAATTTGGAGAAGGGGCACAACAACAGCATTCGCAGTGTTCGGACGGGTCCGACCGAATCCAAACGGATCCGTCCGGACACCGGCTGAGATCAGAAATCAGGGTTTTGTTGTATTCTTTCTCAAGTTTATTATATTGAAGTATTGATACGATGAATCTCTTCGTTTTCTGTCAGTTTAGTTGATTATGGTTAATTTTAGGGATTGAATACTTGGTGGCTATGTGATGTTAATTTCAGTTGATGTTTTGTTTGATTTGATTTGTCTTGCTTATTTGAATGTTTATCTTGTTAAACAGAATATTTAACCAAGTAAATTGATCGGACGTTGTTTTCAATCGGACCCGCTTGAAAATAGTCGGGTACAGAAGCCGAACGATTGACCCTCATTCCTAAACTTGTTTGTTTCCCAACTCTTTTTCATTAAGTCAAATAAATTAGAATTAGATAAAATCCTAGAAGAAGAATAGTTCCGTCCTTGTGGATTCGACCCTTAAGCTATCACTACAAACGATTAGATCGGTAGTTTTGAGGATTTGTTTTGACCAGGTTTCAAGCCCGATCAACAACGATTTTCTAAAATACTAAAAAAAGTAAAAAATTCAAAAATAACGTAAACATTAATTTCTTGTAAGTTTTCAATATGAAGAACATATTGAACAGTTAGGATCGGTCATTTAAAATTTATATCATGAGAACAATCGTATTGGAGGGACCTCATATATCTAATATATTGGATTCTAGCATTTCTCATAAAACTACATGTGGATAAGATTAGAGAATAGAAGAATTTTTTTTCATATATAAAATATATTTCTTAAACTCTTGTAGCATTGATGATGAAAATTATATTCCTTGTTACTAATACAAATTATCTTAACACATGTAATCGAAAATCAATTAAATTTTTGAATTCTTATGCCTCAAACAAAGACTATATATATATATATGTAATCAGATCCAAGTCACTCAATTTAATCTAAAAATTAAAATCATTTCAAAAACTATATTTTTAATTTATTTTTAAGATGTTGTCACTATTATATTATTTCTTAGAAAGATAACATTCTTACTGGATTCTCTACAATTTCTAAAATCAAAGATGTTTCCTTTTTACAGGTGCGTTTAGATGTGTCATAAATAGATGATGTGAATAAATATATTCATGAATAAGGATTGTGAATAGAGAATGGTGAAAAATAGAATTTTCATGAATCTATTGTTTGGATTTTAGGCTAAGAATAAGGATAGAGGTTAACAATATAATAACATTTTCTCTACATTAAACATTGTATATATCTCAAAAAATAGTATCTATTCATCTCAATTCCAACAATGGATTAGAATAACTATTCACCCATGAATAATAAGGTAATTTACCTTGTTCACGAGATATTGAATGGTGCCATTTCAGTCTATTCATGAATATGGCTATTCCACGTGCATCCAAACATCCTAGATCTGTTACAATCAAAGATGTTTCTTTCTAAAAGTATGTAAATTTTGATTGTTATAAGGTTAAATATTTAAAAGTTCGAATTTGCCTGTTTGTATCAGCAATTTGAAGTTCGGCAATTAAAGTTGGACTGATTTCACTGTTTCATGGAGACTTAGAGTGATACCATCATACCATTGTATCACTTACATGACTTAATATAAGAAAAATATATCACAAGTCAAAAATTTAAAAATTAGGAAAGCAAAAATCCCCAGAGTGTTAGAATAATATGACGCTATCTTTTCTTCCAAATCCAAAACATTTCCCTTTCGGTAGAGGCAGTGGCGAAGCTAGGATTTCAGATCAGCAGGGTCCAAAAAATTTTTTTGCTGAAAAAATATATGTACGACAATGACATAATGTCTAATCAAGCTTTTAAAAAACTCTATTTTATCTGTTTTATATAGATTTTGGTTTATATTGCACAATCGTTTTATCTGTTTTATTACTGTTTTATCATTGTACAACCGTTTTATCACTGGTAAACGCTTAATCACCACCCAACCGCTAAACCACACAAATCACATTTGAAAACCTTTCATTTGATATAAATATAGTATAACAATAATTTTTATATTAACAACTTAATAATGTCACATAAAAAACATGAGAAATCAAACATCTATTCTAACAACATCAGAAGATCCAGAATAATATATCTAATATACAAAATAATAATTCAAGAGTCAAGAATCATTCATCAAAAAATTTCCTATTCTATTATAAGTTTTATCTTAATAAGATTCATTGCGGAGAAAGGAAGATGGTGATTCGTTAGAACTTAGAATGAATCCGACATGGGTCCCTGTGCAATGTTTAGGAATCGTTACGTAATTCAAATCAAATACGACATATCCAGCTGGGTCCTTCAAATTTTTGAGATGGGTCCCTAACTTCTTATATATATTTTTTTATTTATAAATATACTAAGTTTAATGCAAATTTTTTATTTTCAGGTGGGTCCATGGACCCACCAAATTAAACGTGGCTTCGCCACTGGGTAGAGGATACAAAAGTGGGGCATGGGATGGTTACATCATATCCAACAAGGATCTAAACCACATGTGCAAGTTACACTTTTAGGCTCGAGTATCCATCAATGGTGCATGCGCACATAGGCAATCCCATTCATGGACACAACGAGTTTGACCCCAAAAAGAGGTCCCATGACCAAATCCAAAAGCAAAATGACCAAGAGCTTGATCGCCAAATCCCACACTATTGGTAGCGCTGTATTGTCGCAATGTACATGTGCTTCCGCAGTGGTAGGCCTGTCAACGAAACAAACCACCACGTGGTGCCGTTTCGTTTAGTATAAACGAAACGAATAACGGCAGCGCTTCAAATTTCGTTTCAATAAACGAAACGGCAAACGAAATACCAACTCTTACCGTTTCGACCGTTTCAGCCTAATTTCAAATCGTTTTATGTGTTATTTATGAAGTGGAACGGTTAACGAAACGGATTTTTGTGCCGTTTCGTAAACGAAACGGTTAACGAAATAGGTTGGTATTTCGTTTCTTTAAACGGAACGGAAACGATTTGGGTCCATTCCGTGCTATTGGGCCACGTTTGACAGGCCTATGCAGTGGTGGTGCAATGCAAGGCCTAGAGCGTTGGAACTTGAAGCACTTGGCGCGGTGTCATTATTCCTTAGCCCCATTGCCAGCTCCATTTGTACAGTGAGAACTAGTTCCGACACTGTGCTCCAAATCTTTTTGGCACTGTTTTGATTATGAGTCACCAACGGATAAGTTTAACATTTTTTTTTATTATTATTAGAGAAGCTCACTTTTGGTTAATGGAAGTTAACAGTGAAAATGTTACATCATTTTGTATTCGAATAATCTGTTTTAATTTTTATATATTTTTTAAAAAGTTACAAATTCGTAGGTGCGCACACTCTCCTCATTCGCTCCTTTCTAAATTTGAGTTTTAACTCAATTATTGGTCGAATTTAATCATACATATCTACAGGATGTTTAATCTTAGGTACCGAATAATCAATTATATGTTTGTATGCTATACCAATTTATATAATAAAAGCAAATGCAGCTCTATTCATCATGTTTTCTTTTCGTTGGATGCATTAGATAAATGGCATGTAGTGTTACTCTCTGACCGGTAGCAAGGGGACAAGGTCTATAGTATGCAATTTGGGTTGGCGAATCAGCATAACAGATGCAGCCATTGGCATGGCATATGATTATTTTAATTGACATTTTTCGAAGATGCTTTGTTAACTATTCGACAATAAATTTGGAACAAATAGAGTGATAATGAAACTATATAATGTACGTACACTATTTCGAAATGTTGATGTTTTGACATGTGGGCTCAAGATTTAAAAACTTTTTGTCATGTTTACGGGAAGGTGTCCCAAATCAGCAACGTAATGGTTCACAAGTTAAATTTATATTAGATATATATTTAAATTTCGATATGTCAAATATATATATTAAAGAACTGCAAATTGGATTGATACATAGATGGTAATTATCGAGCAAAATTTGAGAATCAGTTTTCGGCTAAAAGCTAGAAATTATGTTATTTGAGCGTTGGACACAACACAACTACGTAATTCAGAGAAAATGTAAGCACGAAATAAGAAGAATTTGAAATTTAAAAGAATTTCAGTAATCACAGGCGTTCATAATTTTTTAGTTCTTTTTTTTTTTAAAAAAAAAAAACTCAGTTGGATGATGATAATCAATAAACCAAAACCAAATTAACCTTCTAAACATAGTTAACTTAAGACCATAGTTCACAAGAACTGCATTTAAATCTTAACAACACCCATAGCATTAAAAAATTGTCACGAAAGTTGCGCTAAAATTATTAAGCAACAAAAACACAAAGTCATATACTATCACAACAGTAACATTGGTTATTCCAAAAGATCTGCATCGTCGAAGACATAGGTAAAATGTCTAACCTGCTTATCTAGAGCAATTCATGTTCGACCGAAGTTCTAAACCCGCGGTCCATATCCTGTCCAAGAATAAAACAGGTTTATAAAGTATCAAAGGAGAAAATTAGAAGATTACCCAAGAGCATCAGAAAAGCTATTCTGTTTCATTCTTCGGTTGTTTGCAACATAAAACACCCAAAATTACTTGGATCATGCTATTCTATAGAGTCTAAGTATGTAAAATCAGAATTTATAAATCTAGTATCAAACATGATGAAGCTAATCCAAAATGTTCTGATTGAAGAACAATTTGTAACAACATATATTACCAATTCATTTTACAAAGATTATCAATAAAGTTACAATTTATTATTAAGAGTAAGCTAAAGTTTCAAAGAAATTTTAAAATACTAAATAGTCTTATATATCAAATTAACACTAACCCTTATGTTATTAGGAATCACATCGTCTGGATAGATGGGCAGAGTGCCCATCTTATCTCAACCGTCCGGTTAAATATGGGTGCCACCTGATTAATACCAGATTGATAGGTCCGAAAAAATTAACCGTCGAGATTAGATTGGACGGTCGAGATGAGATGGGTAGAGTGGACAGATGGACAGATGATACTGGTCCTATGTTATTAAGGAAGTAATAGTGAAATCATAACTCTAAAAGGACTTTCAGTACCTAGATATGATAAATGCGATCAATATGATAAGTGTGACTCTATTCTTTAAACATCAAAATACACTTATTATCAATATGATAAGTATGATCAATGTCAGCAATTAATTCTCTTCCGTTTACCTGCTAATTTCCTATAACCAATTTTTGTTGGTAAAGACATAAGAGAAACTTCCTGAAACGATAAAAGCTAGAAGGGCTTATGCCTTCAATCTTGATCTTTCTAAATCGCGTTATGGTCTTTATAATTGAAGGTCAATAATACATCATTTCCAAAATTCTTTCCTCTTCGAAAAGTTCCACTTAACCAATCTAAAATTCTTAACCTCAAAATGTTATTTCACCCCTACAAAAATTTCTTCTAATTCTTTCTAAATTTATAAACAAAGGCTAAATAAAATTGAGTTTAGCAAAATATGTCACCCTACTTCCTAAGAAAATGATATTTCATTTTCATTTTAAAAGCCTAGCTTGATTTTTTTTAGAAATTTTTTAATAATCTTTACTATATTTCTTTTAGCATAAAAGGTACTTTAAAATACTTTTTATGTAGACTCTGAATTTTACATTATAGATTATTAGCTTAAGGAGCTAGCTTCAGATTCTGGGATGGAACTTTTCCAGATTTAGTAAAGTTAATTTTAAGTCCATAAACACTCTAAAAAGTTTCTAAGGACCTAAGTAATATTTTCAATTATGAGGTTATCAGGCTGAAGAAAGACAATTATATCATCTACATGCTATGGATACATAATTAATTTCTTGTCAAAATATAAAGTAGGCTCTAAACCCTATAATTTACCCTTCTCAGTTTAAAATCTAAAAATTTTAGTGAGACATTCAACTTACAGAAATTAAAAATTACAGATAAAGAGTTTCCAAGTGAGCCATTTTATAGTCAAAAGTAATTATCTAATTTATCATTCATTAGAACTACAGCTCTGGGAGAGAATATTCATGATAAAATCATCTTTTAGAACTTATGAGATAAAATATGTTGATCTAATTAGCATATAAAAAAAATAATTTAGTAATTGATTCTTAAATTCTCTAATTGAATAGTGTACTTGAAAATTAATTCCTTGAATGAAAAATATAATTTTTACCTTTCTTATTCCAATCAAAACAATTTTGGAAAGCACAACTTGTTTATTAGGAGGACTTCAGAAGGGTTGTCGGGTCTCATTACACTTTTTCCAAACCAACATGAAATGTATGATATGATTTTAACTTATTAATACTATTTATGGGCTCGTGAGTGTCTCCATCAGTCAGATTTTTTTTGAATTATTTACTTAATTTATTTATCGAAAATTATTTCTTGTTCATGAGTTACTCGAAAGGATTTTAATATAATTAGGACGGAATCTCGATTAAAAAAAGTAAGGAAGAAAGAAAGTTTATTTAGGCTAGATGAGGCAGAAATAGCCAATTTACTTGCTTAAATAGTTTTTCTAATTAATCAAGAGTGAGTAGTGTATTCTCTAAGATATCATAATTTATTTATTTTTCATTAGTTTTTTTTTTTTTTTTTTTTTGCAATCATAACTTATGCATTATAGGTGTCAAGAACATTACTATTTTTCTAATTGTAAATTTGAAAAAAAAAATGATTCTCTCATGAGGATATTTATGTTAAACTAGTAACTTGGTGGTAAAAAATTAATTAAGGAGTTTAAGAATGTTTATAATTAATGCAAATGACACATTGTTTTTTAACAAAAGACCTCGGTGATATGGTAGAAATATTGTAAAAAAGGTAAAAAACAAATTTTTTTTTTCTAATATTCAATCTCATGAGAATATTCCCAAGGATGTCACAGAATGATGAGTTTGATAGTTTTTTAAATTATAAATAAGATATTTTCTAATTTTTATATGAATGAGTAATTATTTTACAACGTAAATAAGCAATACGAATTTAAGGTTACTTGACTCAAAGAGGATCATAGAAGTATCTTCATAAATTTAACAACATCAAAATATAAATTTTTTCCCCAAATAGTAGCTTCATCTTAGAAGACAAACAATATGATTACTTATTTGGTCATAAATAATATTGAATACCTCGATTATTTTAATATTCCTAGATTAATGTTTTTTAGTCATTCATCAACTAAATCCTTAAAAATATCTAAATTTTCATTCAATCCACATGATAATTTGTCTTTTAAGAGAATAAATAATTAAAAAATATTATTATGCTACCTGGAGGCACAGAAGGACCAATCTTAGGCTGAGAAAATGTAGCTCTCTCAGCATTTTGGGGAACCTCCACCATAGTATGATGTCGGTCCAGAGAAAGCTCTTCAGTTTGGAAGGTAAATCCTGCTAGTGGAGACTTTGCTCTATTATTGCCTTGCTTAGAGGGTTGAGAATTGACTGTTGGAGTATTAGTCATCTGGCTTTCCCTGAACAACTTCAATTGAGCCCTTATGGCCATGTTCTCCCATCTAATTCTTTCATTTTTCATATCCGGTATTTGGGACTTCTCATTGAAGTTGTTAACCCTGTCAGGTTTGTCACCAGGTGCCAACCCTTCAATCACCACTTCTTCCCACTTTCTATCAACAACAAACTCTTTATACACATAACCAGTACTAATATTAGGGACTTTAGATGCCATAGAAGTAATTTGATTATTCTGATCCAACTTATCTTCTAGTACAATTACCTCATCTTCTTCAACATCTTTTTCTTTACTACCTTGGCTAGGTCCCTTAGTTTCCTGCTCTATATTGACATTTAGATCTTTGCCAACCAATTTTTCTTCCTTTCCTGCATTGTCAATCAATTTATTTTTTCCCTTCTCTGTAATTTGTTCTTTTTCCTTACCATAAACGACCTTTCCATCGGCAACCAACACCACGACCTCCTGATGCCTAATACTCCTGTGAGGTTGAGATCCCTGGCTTCTTATATAACCTCTGTTAGGCTGAGGTTTATGATGAGGCTGACATTGAAATATATTTTTGGTTAAGGCAACAGTCGGGATAAGAGGAAGACCGGTCAAAGATTTAGTAATTGAGATATCCATCGGCCCTTGTCTCACTACCTCAGCATTTGAGATTGGTCTAATGTTGTTAGAGAAAAGAAGCACATTCATAGAAGGTAAAATTGGAGAATAATCTCCATATTGGTGAATTAAACCACGTGCTTTTTCCACACTGTGGGGTGACCGATCCTTAACCTGTTTGGGGCATGAAGAAGAAATCGAACCTTCCGACAAATTGTCGAAGCTGGCTTTGGCCTCAAGATCCTCTTGATTCATCCGATCTATAGGTCGAAAATTACCGAAGTCCGATCGAAATCGCGGCGACGGCGATAACTTCGAGAAAATATTTTCGAGATAACAATTGTTATGTTTTGGGAGAGAATCACAATTACCATTAATTAAACTATATAATATATTTAATTATTATTGTTGATAGATATGTTTTAAATATTTTTCCTCATATAACCATGATTTTTCTTAAATTAATTTCCTTTATGTTATAGAAAATTAATTAATTTTCTTTTATATAATTCTCCAAATAATTAATTGGATGTATAATAATAGCAGTAAAAAAAGAAACAAAAGGACGATGAAAGGGGTCCGCTTGATAATAATTCAATTAATACTTGCTAGTAAATTGCAAAGTAATTGCATTACGGAGCATACTTGGATCAGTTGATGCATATCTTCAAATGTGGACAAATAACTGCAACGGGGTAAGCCTGACAAGTGACAAGCAAATGACCCTCTACATACAGGAAAATATTTTCATAGTGATGATGAATTGTTTACAGAGTTTAGTTGATTCTGCAGCAATATTCCGTTTACAGAGTAAAAAAAAAAATGCCGCATCGAACTTAGAATGCGGATGTGCCTTCAATCAATGTGGCTGCATCAAGGGATTTAGGATTGTTTTTTCTGTCGATATCTGTTGGTGACCTCAAATGACATTTATAGATATAACTAGAAGATGAAACAATTATTCGAATGAGTAGCACTAGCAAAAACACGATAGTCATCACAACAAGCATAACAGTATGGATTTGGATTAGAATACCGGGCATGTACCAAGTCATTAAAGCACCATAAACTCTTCCAATGTGCTCAGGTACTAACGCGACGAACTGAAACTAAATTCCTCAGATTAGGCTTTAAAGCACCGGTCTCAAATTTGGGGCATCGTCTGGAAGTGGTGCGAAGTTGGTGGCAGGTTCGACCGGCGTGGCGACACGGCGCAGCGCACAGAGTCGGTGGAGACGGAGGTTAGATAAATAGATCTTGAGAGAGAGAGATCGAGATATGAGGAATTGGAAGAGATGGTTTGGAAGGATATTTTGGATATTTAAACAAATTGACATATATAAAATTTAATGTTTTTATTACAAAATAATGGTATATATTGTATAATTTTGTTATGGCGTATTTCAAATTTATAATCTTGTGATGGTATTATTACAATTGAAGTATTTTGTAGTGTCCTAAATCAAAATTTTATTTTTTAATTTTCTATTTTGCTATTTGTTGGATATATTGAACTGGCCTTTTGTTGCCGTCGGATATTAGTCCAACGATGTTCAGATTGGTACAGCTTACATCATAGATAGGAGCACATCCCATCCATAAAACAATTTCAAGTATCTTTGTATCCAGCCCCCTTAAAAATTCTTTTATTATTATTATTATTTTAACACGACGACAAGATTGATCTGCAAGCAAATATTTTTTGAGAATTTCTTCGAGAGCCCATTCTTGACTATGTTTTGCTACTGGATCGACAGACTTTTTCGAGGACTAACCTCTACGCCGTTGAGGCCCCCCTTTTTTCTTTAATACTGGTTTAATTAGAAATGAGATAAAAAAAAAATTGCACCTTCCTTTTTCGAATCTTCATAATTCTTCGTATTACCTATCAAAAAAAAAAATCTGTGCATTTTTTAAAACAAGATTCCAAAAACATTTTTAATTGACAATATTATAGTATCTACATCATCTATAGAAAAAAAAAAAAAAAAAAACCTGAAACTAGACATGCAAATTGCGTGACGCATCAAACATAGATCACGAGCTAGACATTTACGCCTCTCATCTTTTCTCTCTCAACATGGAAACACCAAAAGTATGATCTCTAGTAGTATGAAATATATCTATTAAAAAGTGCTTTTAATTATCACAACTTTGCAGAACTCCATAACCTATAAGCATTCCAAAATATTGCATATTCTACCTTGGAAGTGATCTAATCTAGACGAGTATCACACATGCAGTTCATGCTTAAATGAAGGTAATGCATACGAATTAGAGTCTACAAAGTAAGTGAGAAAAAATGCTGACGTTATAATTTGAAATATTATTACTTTTCTAGGCATGATTTGCAAGGGTGACACTCGGTCTAAATACATCACTTTCTGTGCCAATTATTAAATTTTGCTTTTCAGCTGAGTACATACCTCAATAGTAACATCATAATCTCGTATGAAGATAAGCGTTATGTTGCCACTGGCTTAAGTGCTTTCGTTGTAATTGAAGCCTGCATATAGATAAGATAGCATTCATATTTGCTAAAAATTGTCTTCTAACTACTAGTACTGTCGTATTTTGATTTTATGTTTCTTCCTTCCCATTAAATACTCTTTCCTCGACTTGAAGTTTTTATAGATTTTTCTCCCTACTCGAGCTGCCTAATGCGACCAACTGTGATAAGGATTATTGCTTTTATAGTGGAAATCTATTTTTCAAAATAAATAGTAACAAAATATGTAATCATCAACATTATAATTTATACTTCTGGACAACCTGTGCATAGGTTGATCAACTACCCACCTGGTGCTTTTGCATATGAGTGATGCCAAGATAAAGCATTTTAGGCTTATATTTTGGAGCAAAGTAGGAGTTCCGGTTGGTACATACCGGTAATTCTAAAACAGTCTTGTTAGTTCCAGTCAGAACCATTTTACATAGTTACAGTATATGAATTACGTGATACTCAGATACATAAATTTGAATTTTCTGTTACTTAACGTGTGGCTGGCACTTGATCTCAAACCAAAATGTTGTCAACCAACTTGGCAGCATAATGCACAAAACTTTTTCTCCAACAATGCGCCCTTGGACCGTCACCTGCCAATTATTTGCACAGCAGTAGAAGGTTGGACTAAAAAGGCTTAGGTTTCTTCCTCGTTTTAGTTTTGTAGTTTAATTAATTTTAATTTATTCCCTTTTTGTTTTTTCTTTCTTCTTTTTTGGTTTTAGATAGATTACAGGTTCTGTTTTCTTTTTCGGCCTCATTGAGACCACATTGTAATCCCCTTTCTGTAAATAGTTTCTTATTTTAATACAATTTCTGGTTTGGCAATCACCAACTAGCCTTTAAAAAAACAAAAACAAAAACAAAAACAAAAAACTTGGCAGCATAATGGATCGAGATTCAGCTGGAATTTCTATTAGCATAATGTCCTTTCAGTTCAATCCTAATACTTTTCCTTTTTAGTAAAGGGATGTCAAGACGACATGTTCTCAGCCTGAAGCAACACATTTCTACTGACACCAACTGTTAACATGTGTGAGTGACATGCTATGAAAAGTGTTTTTACAGATATTGAGCTCGATACATTTCCTTATCCCTTCCCTTTAACCCAATTAAAAATGTTTAAAGTGTTATATTTATTCCAGTCAAATCTAGTAAAAACTAAAAAGTATTCCTTTAACTTGACAGTCATTGTGAAGCTTTCTAATATAAAAAAAAAAAAAGAAGAAGAAAATTTGCTATGTGTTGGACCCAATCCAAAAATTGAAAAAGAAAACATACTTGCAAAGTATAGTAGAATGTGTAAACAACATCAAGCTGCACAATCAACAACTTGAAGTTTGCTCAGTAACTTACAGTAAAGTCTTCAATGTAATTGGACTATTGTCTTTGAGTGTTCATTGAAATTGAGGCTAATTACTTGTGATAAGGACTAGTAATGCATTACAGAATACCTGTTGTACCAGTTTATGTAAATACTCATATGAACCTCAATTATCAACTACTCATTCAACTAGACCAGATAAAATTTCAATGCAGCCCCCCACTATATGCAGAAATTGAACAAAAAGACAAAAGGTCAAGAAAAGGGAAATCTGATACAAAATCAATTAAACGAAGTACTTAGTCAAACTATCACTTACACAAGGCAGGTTAGGCGACTCATAACATACATCTATCCCAGAGCACTTCAGAATTCAGATGTCAAAACCAAAAAGTTAGTTACTAACCTATGCCAGTACCAGTTACACATTGCCACCTGCTTCTATATGCTCATCAAATTTCTTGGCTTTCTCCTTCAAAATTTGAATGAGCTCCTCAGTCTCGTCATAAATGACCTTTGGCAAGAAAACAAACATGCTCTCAAACCACTGTCCAAGAGTCATATTTTCAATCCCATCCCCAACTTCTATGTGATTCACCTCGAAACCCTCCTTTACTCCACCATCTTCTTCTCCCTTTTCCTCTTCTGCAACTCTAGAAGAGTTAACCCTAGTTACTGCCTTAAACCCCATCCCCTCATTAGACATGATAACAGAATCAGAATCAGTATCATCAGTTTCTAGCAATAATTCATTATTTCTGTTGTGCAATTCATCATTTATAATCCCAGCTTCTTTCCCCTTTCCTTTTTCCTTTCTCTTCTTTTGAACCCCTTTTGCCTCTACACCTATATCAACAGCACAGTTCATGTCTAATTCTCTCAAAGCCTTCGAGGAATTACCCCTCCTCGGGTTTCTTCTCAGTTGAATCCCTCCACTCTTGTCAGTTTTCTCCATTTTTTCTTCATCAGCCAAAACCCTAGTCGAATTGGCCTCATCATTGTTCTTTTTCCTTCCACCCCTTACCGGAACCACTACCCTAGATTGATCCTCTTCAACCACTTCCTTCTCTGAACCCCGACCCCTTGCATTACTCCTAGCCAAACCACGTCTCGGATTAACCCTCCTAACAGTGGTATCTCCATTCTCTTTATTCTCCTCCAACGACACAAGAGACACTATCCTAACACCAAGTTGGGTTTTCTCACCAATGCTGATTACATCATGATCGGTAATCGGCACCGGCACCAAAGGCTGAATCTTGGACCCATTAAGCATCGTACCATTGGAACTATCCAAATCAGAGATGACCCATCTCGAAACTTCTGAATCGAATTTGAAGCACAGGTGTTTTTGGGAGATACCTGGGTCACGCAAGGCGAAATCGTTTCCCTTCATGACTCGCCCGATGTTGAGCCTCGACCCTGGCTTGCAAACCAGGATTTCGCCATTTTTAGTACCTTTCAACACAGTTATTTGGAGAACCTCCTTCTCCATGGCTCAGTGTCAAAGTAAGCGAGAGAGAGATGGAAGTTTTTTTTTTTTTTCGAAAACTAGAGAGAGATGGAAGTTGGAGAGAGATTTTGGAGAAATATGAAAGAGGAGGATTCGAAATAATTTGAAATCTCCCACCCGTTTAATTAACCAAGCGGATTTCAGAATGAAGGGTTGAACAAGCCAGGTCGGATCCTCTCTATTAGTGTAAGTACACTAAGACCCTATAGTAAATCTAGACCGTCTCCATGTCAGATCGGACGATCCTTGTGTGTTCTAATATTTTAACCCTAAATCAGGCAAAACGAGCTAGTTGGGTTAGGGTAATGAAGGACGGCCCAACTAGATGCCAAAACGAGCTAATCAATTTTTATTTTATGCCATCAACATTTTTATTTTATGTCCATAATAAAATTTTTTATGGACATATGATAGGACGGCCCAACTAGATGGCCTAATGAAGAGAAGACTAAGCCCATATGTGTAGCCCAGTGATGATGGCTTTTTTTTTTTTTTTTTTTTTTTTTCAAAGAATCAGAACATTGCAAATTGATGAATATTTTGCTGTCTACATAGGAGAAACATGAAACCAAGTGCACCCTGTAGTAACTCAAATGCATGCTAAATTCATTTTCAGTACAAAATTTGAAGTCATGCACCCCACTGACACCTATATGTCGCTATTGATAATTCGAGATATGTCAATATTAAATTATAAATTAGTTTTATGTCGCTATAAAATAATTAAAATAGTTTTTTACCATTATTTTTGTCAAAATTAGAGATAGACCATTCTACTAAGAAAATTGCCACTCTAAACTTATAAAAAATATCCAAATAACCCTCATTAGACTAAAACAATAAAAAAATAAAGTTAAGTTAATTGACAGGAAATAAATTTTTAAATTTAGATTTTCAAACTTAAATATTCAAACTCTGAATTTAAAATTTTGAAAAATCAAATTTTAATTTAAAATTTAAAAGTTTTAAAGTTTTTATTTTGAAATTTTAAAATTGAAATTTATATTTCTTTTGTTGATGGCATAAAATAAATTATTTATTTTGCAATGGTATAAAAAGTTAATGGCATATTTCTAATTTTAGTATTCATAGTGTCATATTTGAAAGGGAAAAATGGTAAAATTAATTAACAATGGAATAAATACAATTTGTTATTTGGTAATGATATAAAATTGTAAAAACCATTTATCGTTTGTAATGACATATCTAATTCCCAAATTTTATAGTGGCATGAACCTAAATCGCCCGTTGAAAAAACAGAACTATTTTATAAATTTCTTTAAAAACACTTTTGAATTGCTAAATTTGGCATATCATTACGTGCCAGAAGGTTTACACTAAGATTTTTATAGAATAAACAACTTTTTATCAATTGAATGCGTAGGCAGTTACTCCATGAAAGTTGCTACACCTTGGGAGGTGAAGTTAACCCTGCAAAATGACCAACTCTGATTATTATCTTTATATCCTTGCTACTTTAGCAGCTGTCCTTTATCCTTCTTTTATTTTTCTTTTGAAGGTTGCCCCTTAGTGTTCTCCAAAATAACACGACACGAGCGTGTTGATACGACACGCACGCGTGTTGGCATGACACGACACGACACGTTTATGAAATTAGCACGACACGTGCGTGTCGGCGTTTCGTGTCAAAGTCGTGTCGTGTTGGAGATTTTCAAACATTGATACATCTTAACACGACACGAGTTGACACGTGACACGACACGACACGACAAAAATTAATATTATTTAAAATTTATTAAATTATACTGAGTTTATATTAGAAATTTAATGACTTTTGATTCATATTCTTTTTATTCGATCATTCATTTTTGTTTTAATATATGAAGTTTCAACCATTTATTATATTTTTCTATTTTAAAAATTATTTAAATAATTTTTAATGAATTTTTAATGAATAAATTATAATATGGATTGACACGTTTAACACGTCGTGTCAACACGACACGACACGTCGTGTTAGACGTGTCGTGTCGTTACGCGTGTCGTGTTACACGACGTGTCGTGTCGTTACACGTGTCGTATTAACCAATTCCTTCATTTAACACGACACGATATGACACGTTGAAAATATTAACTCGTGTCAACACGACACGACACGAGCTCTAACACGCGCGTGTTTGACACGACACGGCACGACACGACACGTTTGCAATACACTACCCCTTATTACGAGCGTTACGTTACTATACAGAGATCATATGTTGGCTGTGTAGTTCCCATCAATTTGGATCCTGCTACTCTCGGCCGTTGAATTTTGATTTGACGGCCCAAGTCACTTGACTATGTGAAAATGTGATGACATCAGCCAACATACTGCTCAATTGCTCATGAGCTCCGTGATGACTTTGTATGATTGTATCATCTTTCGAGGCAACTGGTTGAATTGTTTATCGACTTCTCAATAAAGGTTGCACTTCTCATTTCTCAATAAAGGGCAAACGTAACCAAATTGAATTTTTCTTGACAAAATTAAGCTTGAGAATCAAGTAGTCTTTTATGATCTTTTGTGGCCCCAACAAAACCTATTGGGTTATGTAAAAAAGTTATTTTCAACTTTTGAAACACACATAGAGAAACTTGTAAGGAAAAAGAAATTTCACAACCATAAATTAATTAAAAATTTTATATGATGCAGCCATTGACTAGAAGATAGTAATAAAGAATTGAAACAAGAAAAGTACTTGACGACAGTCTTGAGAATTATTTTTGCAATTATATTATTTATGAATTTTATCGAAACATTGTACTCGTATAAGAATATTTATTCTGAAGAATTTAAGTCCACCACATTTGCTTTTAAAAATCTATAGTAAATAATTTTATTTTCTATTATCCCATTAAGTTAAGTGAACAACTGAATTTAAAGTTTATTTTTTTTATTAAAGCAATAGGGTATCGAAGTATATTTGAATTGATTTGAGATATATTCCCTAAAATTAACTAAATCTCATCCTATATTCTGTCTCAAGCGAAACCACAGAGAATCAAATTCTGGTGCCACAAAATAAAGATGTGCGTGTGTTCCAGATTCTCACCGGGTCAAAATCACTTCCTATTAGACGAAAATAGCAACTCAGTTATTGGAATTCCAAATTGTCAACTATACTTTCCGTTCTCCTCTATAAACATAAATCGGCTCACCTTCAAAATTTTCCCTACACTACTATCTACAATCTAAGAAATACACACACAAAAAACTGAGATAATTAATGGCAGATCTATTCACTAACTCTAAGCAAGCAGAGAAATATGCAGAGGCTCGACCAAGCTACCCGGCTGAGCTGTTTGACTTCATCGCTTCGAAGACGCCACGTCATGATCTCGTGTGGGATGTCGGCACTGGCAGCGGCCAGGCAGCCGTCGTGGTACGCATTCTATTTCGTTTCTCATACTGAATTGAGGAAGGGGGGATTTTTTTTTTTGGGTATTGTGCTCTCATTTTCTAATTTATTTTCTTTTATTTGGGGGGTTGGGAAAGCAAAAGAAGATAAGGCCATAAGGGAAAGAAAAAAAAGAGAAAAAAGTTGAAAGACCATTTCTTATGGTATTTGTTTGTTGCACTTAGTACTGCTTTACAAAACACAAGATAAAAAATGGAAAAAGCATCAATTTCTTGCACTTGTGGTGTCTTGGCCAATGAGACAAATCGATTTCTGAAGTATCCCAAACATTCATTAGGCCATACAGCCTGTATTGTAAGTCAATTAGTAAATTACTCGAATAAGTAGTTCTTAATTAAAATATATTACTTTACTATTTTATTTAGGATTTACAATTTTAAATTTATAATGTGCGATATAAAAAAAAAAATTTCAATAAGGTTGAAATAAAATAGTCTACAAACAAAACTGTAACATTTTCATTTAGAATATCACTTGATTGGCCATTTTGGCCAAACATTTTGTTTGAAATTCTAGTGAGTTACATCACCAGAACTATATCAAATATTTGGTTGTCAAAATGATTCATTTTCATTAATTTTACAGTTGGCAGAGAAATACAAATATGTAGTTGGCACAGACGTGAGTCAGCAGCAAATCGACCATGCCCAAAAGCTCCCCAACATACACTACGTCCACACGCCTGACTCACTTTCACTCTCAGACTTGCACGCTAATGTGGCACCTCCAGACTCTGTTGACCTGGTCACAGTTGCTCAGGCTCTCCACTGGATTGATCTCCCTTCATTTTATGAACAGGTCAGATCAGTGCTCTGTAAACCCAATGGTGTCATTGCTGTCTGGTGCTATGTCCAGCCGGTGGTGGATCCAGCCGTGGACGCTGCATTTTGGCGCTTGTACAATTGGTCGCAGCCTTACTGGGCCCCACAAAGGAAGCATATTGATGAGAGATATCGGTACTACTTTTTTTTTTTTTCTTTTTCTTTTGTTTTCTTTGAAACAAGTAATGACGGATGTTACTTTTGCAATATATTTAGAATGATATTATGATATACTGATATTAAATTTTAACTGTCATGCAGGAATTTGGAGTTCCCATTTGAACCGGTTCAAGGAGAGGCAAGTACAGGGCCATATGAGTTTGTCACAGAGAAGAAGATGAATTTGAATGCATTTCTGACATACATCAGGTCGTGGTCTGCGTATCAGACCGCGAAGAAAAATGGTGTGGAGATGCTGCCGGATGAGACAGTTTCTGATTTTCTGAAGGCATGGGGAAGTGATGGAGAAGAAGTGAAGATAGTTAATTTTCCCATTTTTTTAAAGATCGGGAAGGTTGGAGCTTGTTAAGGTGGGTGTTGTTAATTTATCAGCAATAAACTTTGGAAATTGATCTAGCATGTGTGTTTAGTGTTCTCTTTCTTCTTTTATTCCATTTCAATCTGGTTCAGTACATCGCTTTCCAACTTTCAATATCTTTGAAATTATGTTTTTTTTCTAATTTATTCGAAATCATGGTCTTTCATTTTGCAAATCAAGCAAAACATCTCTATTGATGTATCAAAGAGAGAGAGATTTTGGAGAAAATGAAAGAGGAGGATTCGAAATAATTTGAAATCTCCCACCCATTTAGGGGGCGTTTGGCAACACCAAAAAATAGTGAGATCAAGGATTAAAGTTAGTACTTTTTAAGTAAATTTATTGACTTCTACGGTAACAAATTAACTTACTAATCTAGAAGTTAGTCTAACCTTGTGCATGCCAAATGTCCCCTTAATTAACAACCGGATTTCAGAATGAAGGGGTGAACAAGCTGAGCTGGATCCTCTTCATTAGTGTGAGTACAGTAAGACCCTATTGCAAATCTAGACCGTCCCCATGTCAGATCGGACAATCCTTTTGTGCCCTAATATTTTAACCCTAAATCAGGCAAAACGAGCTGATGCCTACTTGAACTGGTTGGGCCGTTGGGGCAATCTATCGCGGAGTTTCAATCTTTTCTGGACATATGGTAGGACGGCCCAACTATACGGTTCAATGAAGAGAAGACCACGGCCCATATGTAACCCAGTCAATAAATGGCCTTTTTTTTCAAAGAAATATAAATTTGAAAATTGGTGAATATTTTTGCTGTCTACATAGGAGGAGAAACATGAAAGCAAGTACACCTGTAGTAACTCAAATGCTTGCTAAAATTCGTTTTCAGTACAAAATTTGAAGTCAGGCACCGCACTGACACATGTAGCTATTGATAATTAGAGATATGTCACTATTAAATTATATATTAGTTTTATGCGACTATAAAATAATTAAAATAGTTTTTTATCATTAATTTTTGTCAAAAATTAGAGATATACCACTCTACTAAGAAAATTTCCACAAAATATCCAAATAACCCTCGTTAGACTAAAATAATAAAAAATAAAGTTAAGTTAATTGACAGGAAATAAATTTTTAAATTTAGATTTCCAAATTCAAATATTCAAACTTCGAATTTAAAATTTTGAAATTTCGAAATTTTAAAGTTTTTAGTTGAAATTTTTAAATCGAAATTTATATTTCTTTTGTTGATGGCATGAAATAAATCATTTATTTTGCAATGGTATAAAATTTGATGGCATAAAATAAAAAATGTTGATGGCATATTTCTAATTTTAGTATTCGCAGTGGCATATCTAAAAGAGCAAAATGGTAAAATTAATTAACAATGTAATAAATAAATTTTTGTTATTTAGTAATGGTATAAAATTGTAAAAATCATTTATCGTTTGTAATGACATATCTGATTCCCAAATTTTATAGTGGCATGAACCTAAATCATCCGTTGAAAAAACAGAACTATTTTATTAATTTCGTTTAAAACACTTTTGAATTGCTAAATTTGGCATATCATCACGTGCCAGAAGGTTTACACTAAGATTTTTATAGAATGAACAACTTTTTTATCGATTGAATGTATTGATTTTGTAAGTACGTTGATAGACGAAGGTTATTGTATGATGTAAAACTGACATGATCATATAGTTAGTTTATTTGTAAAACCATATGCTAACTTTTCAAATTATTATTGATCATATAATTTTTTTCAATTGAAGTGTAACTCCATGAAAGTTGCTACACCTTGGGAGGTAAAGTTAACCCTGCAAAATGACCAACTCTGATTACTATCTTTTTATCCTTGCTACTTTAGCAGCTGTCCTTTAGCAATTTTTTATTTTTCCTTTTGAGGTTGTCCCTTATTGTGAGCGTTACTATATAGAGATCATATTTGTGTTGTATATATAGTAATAGTATCTTTTACAACAGCTTGCATGTGAAAGTGGTAGAGATCACAAAATATGTTAACGTATTTCTCATTGTTCCGATTTATGAAGTTATTAACCATTAGCATTCAAGATGGGCCAATGTCACAATTAAAAATGAACAGAAAAAATCCTCGATTAGCAAAACTATGGATGGAAGAATTGCATATAATTATAAATTTGTTACATTGTGATAACTTTATTCTATTTTAACTAATTTATTACATCATTTATATATAATTCATTCTTTTACAAAGAATTCCTAGCTAGCAAGCCTTATCTATAATTTCAATTTGCTTACGTGAAGCAGAAACCCACCTGAGCATTCAATCCAAAATTAGAATATTTTTCACTAGATTTTATAAGTAGACATATCATTTTTTGTCCAGTTATTTCCAACAACAAACTTCTCCCATGTAGAAATAATCTTTCCCTTTCGTTTGGAGGTCCTGCCATGTTCAAAACTTCAAATCAATTCTCACTCTGCGCCAATTCTCTCCCACAGCCGGCCATTTCCAAATTGGCTTTAGTATGAAAACCGGTATCCATACTCTTTTCCCAGTTGATTGATTATGGACAACTCCCCTCTATCTAATTCCAACACACCCGACACTATACTGTTTTCCCCAAATATTTTGCTCGGTCTTGTATAGTTCGAACAACCAATTCGATATCGACTTAAACTTAGCTGATTTTCTATCTCATTCAACCGAACAGTATCGACTATTAAGAAACCTCTTAACCTCTTGTTATCTCCATATGAATTTCTGTATCTACATAGTCCTTGGGAATTCTCGAAGCCCACCTCATCTATGGGGCAATCATCATTAGTCCACTGCACCAGACGACTAGTGGATGAAGTGTCAAGGGTATAATTTGGAATATTACTATCTTTAGTTAGACATGGTTTGCAAGGATGACACTCGGTCCATGTCGTATCACTTCTCGAGTCGATCATAAGGTTTTGCTCGATAGGTGGGGTACCCACCTCAACAGTGACATAATAATATTTTTTGAAAATAACTGTTGTGTTAATTCCACTAGCAAAGTCCATCATGGTGTGGGAAGTTTCTTAACTGCAAATGGAGCTCTCAAGAAGATACCAGAGTGCTCCATTGGAAAACAAGTACGACTTGTAACAAGAGAAAGTTGGAAAGAGACATGAGGTAAAAAGATGTGGTGATGTGGTATAGTAGTTAGAGGTTGAATTATGATATTCAAAGTATATTTATAGGTTTAACCTACATATATTTTTGAGAGTCTGGCAGACGATGCATCATGCAAGAAATGTGTTGTACCTACTAGTGTCCCATTTGCAAGGAGAGCTCTACCGGACGATGCATCATGTAAGAAATGTGTCGCACCTACTAGTGTCCCATTTGCAAGGATGACATTTTAAATGTTTAAATGTCTAATTGATGATAAGCGTTTGATGTGACATACAATTTATATGTTTGGTCCAAATTTAATAATAATTATGGAGTTCTTCTGAAAAAGTAACTGTAATTATTTTTAGGGAGTGGTCAATGTCCAACATATAGAGCACATACACTCGTCCAACATGATAAAATAATAATTTTTAAAATTAAAATGGCCGATCCAAACCATTCAAATTTTTCTCTATAATAAAATCCATCGAGATCAAAGTTTATATTTTTAAAATTTTTTTACTATCTTTTTGGAATTTTTGAAATGCTTGATCTAAAAATTTATGAACCCTTTAATTTTGAAAATTAAAAAAAAATAGTTAGAAAATTTGATTTTCAATGACATATTAATATAGTGATCATGGATGCGTTTGGAAGTGAGAGTGAATAAGAATGAATTGTCTATTAGTGGATAAGAGATGTGAATAAGAATTAGGTAGAATGACTTATTCATGAATAAGAGGTGTTGTTTGGATGGTGTGTTGTGAATAGGAATATAGAAGAAAGAATATAATAATGATTCAATTTTTTTTTGTTTCTAAACTATTTTTTATTGGAAAAAGGATAAAGATAATATAATAATAATAATTTATATTCATAATACTAATAATTAATATTTATTTAATAAATCATTAGTTTATAATAAGTAATAGATTATTAAAATAATAATTAACAAAAAAGATTTTTATTTGACCTGAAAGCGTTATCCATATAAAAGGAAACATGGTGGGCCAGAGCTTAATTGAATATAGTAAAAGAAACATGGTGGGACCTGCTCATAACACGTCTCCCTTTTTTTTAATATTTCCAATTGCGCTAGAAGCTTATTCGCTCGCTAATTCTACCATTTTGCTCGAATAGGAATAAGGGGGCGAATTACCAATTCAGCCTATTCGAAGTCTGTTTGGTTGTGCACGAATAAGGCTAGTTCCTGAATAGCTTATTCGGTGACCCTTCCAAACACACCCCATATTGAGCGGTTCAGATCAACCGTTTGAAATTGTATCAATCGACATTTAGATAATGTTTGAAGTGCTATATGTTTGATTCTAACATTACTCTTATTTTTATTTTAATTTTTTTGAGTTAATATTTCTATTTTAATTTTATTAATATTCAATTAGGTCAAAGCTAAGTAACGTCCCGCTTCAACCTTACCCAATTTCAACTATCCAACATAAAGGAAAATCTAATTAAAAAATCTCCATTCTCTTTATTCTCCTCCAACGACACAAGAGGCATTATCCTAACACCAAGTTGGGTTTTCTCACCAATGCTTATTGCATCATGATCCGAAATCGGCACCAGTACCAAACGTTGAATCATGGCCCCATTAAGGATCGTGCCATTGGAACTATCCAAATCAGAGATGACCCACCTGGAAGCTTCTGAATCGAATTCAAAGCACATGTGTTTCTGAGAGATAACTGGTCAAGCAAAGTGAAATCGTTTTTCTTCATGAGTCATGACTCGCCCGATGTGGAGCCTCGACCACGGGGGAGCCAGGATTTCAAGTTAGGAGGGCCAAGATTTCGAGTTAGGCATACTAAAATTTGAAAGTTTAAAAATGTAAAAAAAATGACAACAAAAAATAATATTGCATTATTTTGTAGTAGTAATTTTCTAAACACGAATTGTATCAATTACAATAAAGAAGTAATTTTCTCTTCAAAAAATAATAAGCAAAGATTTTTATATTTGAGTAATATTTTATTTATGATTTTTTGTCTTATAAATTTGCTCTAAAAGAAAAAATTATAATTAAACTTGTCTGAACAAACAATAAAAAAAAAAAAACTAGATTGTATTTTAGCTATATTTATTGATAAGCATATTCTATACTTATATTTTGACCTCGTTTGGAACCGAACTTGACTTAATTTCTTGTGTGTTCATCTAACTTAGCTTGCATTTGTGTTTAGATAGAGTTGTTGCCGTCGTCCAGCACCTTTTTGTACAGGAGAAGGCATTGAAGACGGAGAGAGATGTTGTATTTTGGAGCTGCTTGAAGACATTGCTCACGGACCTTGGAGACTCACCACGGGCCGCGAGCATAACCGACCTAAAGATTCTAGAAGACTTGGCAGTTATGGCCTTTCGAGTTGGTTTCTTTTGGCAGCAGTTTTGAGCGTATTTGGACGGTTATTTCATCTCTCTAGCACTCTTCTACAAGCCTATAAAAGCAAGCCTCGACTTCAGATGAAGGGATCCCAACTTTTAGACAGAATTACTGAGAGAAGTTAGAGGAGCGAGAAGGCAGTTATTTCCCACGGGTCGCGACCTCCAGTCGCGGGCCGTGAGAAGGGTGCAGACAAGCAGATAGAGGATTTCACTGGTGTATTCTATGTCTATCTTGTTTGTATTATCATTTATCGTTGCTTTTATTACTATCTCTGAGTAGTTTGTTAGTAGTCTAGGACGATGGCACAAACTCTTGATTAGTTTATTATTATTACTTGACTTGTTTTTATTTGATTTGTGATTTATCTCTTGCATGTTTGATTTTATATATGATTGTTTGGCTTAGATTAACGACCTTGGTTGCCCGCCTTGATAATGGCCATATCGAGTAGTTACGCATCAAAACCTTGTTCAATAGTTTATATCCAAACCGTCATGATTAGGGTTAGGGATTATCCGAGAGGAGAAACCTAAGTTATATGAACCGAGAGGCGATAACTTAACCAGATCTGAGAAGAAATAGAATCATAGTTCTCAAGAGATAGACATACAACCCTTAGTCGATGCGAGAGTTGAGAGTAAGGTGTATGGGAAAGTTTGAGTCCTGTTCAGGTTAGGATAGACCAAGGAACGAAAGTTGAAGTCTTTCCCCTGCATAATATGATTGAAACATTCCTCACAAACTATCAAATAATAACAATCGAGTAGTAATAGTTTAACACGTAATATTCGCGGGCTGCGGAGAGATCTCGTGGGTCGCGGTAGTCGTGACTATCAAGTTGTAAGTCCAGAACCCTAGGCTAATTAGTTAGATATTGTAACCAACCTTCAACTTGTTAAACCTTATAAATTTTACTTCTTAGTCAGAACCTTCAATCATTACCTTGAATCAATCATTTCATCTAGTTTAGTTAAGAGTATCAGAGAGTCTAGTTTCCTAAATACATGTCCCTGAGATCGACAACCCGACTATACTTCTTAAGGTTATATCCGTGACCAAATTAGGTAGAAATCGGTTTATTTGTTAGACACCTAACGACAGGTCTATCATTTATTGTATTTGAACTATTTTTATTAGGATGCAATATGTTATATATTAACAAAATTTAGTAAATAATTGAAAAGCTCTTCACACCATTTAAATCTTAGGGGGTCAGGCCCCCTTTGCCCCCTACTGGACTCCGCCCCTGACTTGCAAACCATGATTTCATCGTTTTTAGTACCTTTCAACACCGTTATTTGGAGAATCTCTTTCTCCATGGCTGAGTGTTGAAGTAAGCGAGAGAGAGAGAGAGATGGAAGTTGGAGAGAGATTTTGGAGAATTATGAAAGAGGAAGATTCGAAATAATTTGAAATCTCCCTCCCATTTAACAAGCGGATTTCAGAATGAAGGGGTGAACAAGCTGGGGCGGACCTCTCCATTAGTGGGAGTACACTAAGACTTTATAGAAAATCTAGACCGTCCACATTGCAGATCGGACGATCCTTGTGTGTCCTAATATTTTACCCTAAATCAGGCAAAACGAGCTAGTTGGGGCAATCTATCATGGAGGTTCAATCTATTATGGACATATGGTAGGACGACGACCCAACTAGATGGTCAAAACTCAAAAGAGAAGACCAGGCCCATAGAAGAGCTAGAAATTAGAAAATTGATGATGAAAATTAGAAGAGCTAGCCCAGTCGAGATAATGGCCTTTTATTCAAAAGAGCTAGAAATTAGAAAATTGATGAAAATTTTTGCTGCCTACATAGAAGACCCTGTAGTAACTCAAATGCTTGCTAAAATTCGTTTTCAGTACAAAATTTTCTGCCAAGCATCCCACTGACACGTCCCTTGTTGTATCCATAGCAAAAATTAGAAACCAATCACTACCTCTATTGATAAATTGGTGAATATTTGCTTTGTAGTTATGTCCATAATTAGAAATCTGTCACATCTATGTCACAAATATTCTATAAATTGAGTTTCCTCTCTTTTTTTAATCTTTAATTAGCATTCTCTCATTCATAAATCACATAATCAGCATCCTGACTATATGATCCAATGAGAGAGAGAAAAGGGAACATCATAGGTAACGATTTAAGAGAGAGAAAGAATGCATGAGCACCCTCAAGCTCGCTGTATCAGGGATGTCAATCATCTACCAGAGGATTGCATCTCGCATGTGTTGTCTCTCACCACCCCACGTGACACATGCATTGCCTCTGTAGTCTCCTCTGCTTTTCGATCGGCTGCGGATTCTGACGCCACGTGGGGATGTTTTCTACCCCCAGATTATCGCTCCTTCATATCTCAAGCAGTTGAACCAGTCGAGTATGTGTCGAAGAAGGATCTTTTTCTCCAATTATGTGATCGTCATATTCTGATTGATGGAGGGAAAATGGTAAATACGAATCTTTTTGTGTCAGTATTATATAGTGTTAAGTTGAAACCTTTTTCAATTGCTTATATAATTGTGCAAATTAAGAAATTTATTGTGAACCTCTGGTGTCAAGAGTTTTGGGTTAGAAAGATCCAGAGGCTTGAAGTATTTCATGATTGCAGCACGAGAACTGAACATCGTTTGGGGTGAAGATGAGTGTGACTGGAAATGGATTCCTCTATCTAATTCAAGGTTTGTTTTCTTTTATTTCATTCTCCTTTCAAAGTTCAAACTCGAGTTGGTAATTTTAAAAGAACGTGCTTCTTTTTATGTTGTATATATCCATCAAATTAATTTGATCTGCTGTAAATAGGTTGAGTCGCTGTGTATAGACTGGTGAAAAATTATATAATTCAAGGCTTTATTCCTTACATTTAAGGTTTCCATCTGTTAGAGAATTTGATAATAACTTTGGTTTTTTTTTTTTTTTAAGTTAGGAAGATATTTAGAGGGTCAGATTGAGAAGTAAATGTAATTATTTCTATTTTGTTTGTTAAAAATATTGGCATATCCCTATATTTCTTACAAGTTCTACAACAAACTTCATACGACCAAAATATATTTCTAATACTTGGCTAAGTTGTATGCATACAAACTAAGGGTCATGTCTAGATGTACACTTCATACACTTACAGTCTCGTGCATCGACCCGGTATCAGCTAATTGATTTTTCTTGTAAGAGCTGGTCCAAAAGCAAAACAACCTCCCTCATGGAAGGCCTCTTTTTTGCACTCTCCTCTGTACACTTGTAAGCAACAGCCATGAACCCCTCAACTTCTCCCACCTTTCCCTCTCCAATCTCAATTCGATTGTCTAAGATCTCCCTCAAACGACCTTCCTCGATCCTCTTGCGGGCCCACTTGACCAGACTGACTTCATAACCCCCCTCTTCCCTCACCGGCCAACTTGGCCGCCTTGTAGATGCTATTTCCAACATTAGGACACCAAAACTGTACACATCAGCCTTTGCTGTTGCCACCAGACCATCCCTTAGCTCTGGCGCCATGTACCTATAATGTGAATATAGTTCTCCTCAGTAATTTGCATTATTGTTAATTTGATGATCTTAGTATTCTTCGTCCCTTTCTTTTTCATGATAGAATAGCTAAGTTAAAGAACAAACTTGAGTTTCTAGTTGGTTGTTGGATAAAAAGGTTCAACTTACCCCATAGTCCCAGCTGCCTGAGTTGATACATGAGAACGTGACTCATCCACCTGCCGTGCCAGCCCGAAATCAGCAATCCTCGCCTGAAATTCTCCATCCAACAAAACATTGCTGGCTTTAATATCTCGGTGTATAACTTGCGGTTGACATTCATCATGCAAGAATTTCAATCCTGCAGCCACCCCCTTCACAATTTTTACCCTTACTGGCCAAGTCAGAACAGGTTCCGAACAATTCATCTCTTCATCATGTAACCAAGAGTCAAGGCTACCTTGCTCAAGGTACTCATAAATTAACATCCGATCACGGCCGGATGAGCAAAAACCTAGCACCAGAAGAAGGAAAAAAGAAATATGACTACATTTGGTGTTTTCAACAAAATATGAATACATGCTGGTGGCTGTCAGAAGGTTGGTCATATGACCGGCATATTCTACTGGTCTTGAATGGCCCATGTATACCAGTTAGGTCGGGGGTTTCTGAGTAAATACATACTAATTTTATGCCAGTATTTGCAGTTGTTTTTTTGTTTCTTCAGTGTAACAAACATATCGACTTAGTTTTGCTACAAGTGGCTGTATTTTACTTTTTATATATTTGTCATATTTTTTTTTAGTAATGAAAACCACTGGCATTTAGCCAGCCTTCAAAAAAAAATATAATAATAATATCATAATCAGTCAGCTGTATTTTCCAAGCAATTGATATTAGAAGTTCCAGATTTAGCCTTTACAAGTCAAGCTTTGCTTAAACCTCAATGGATCAAGAGGTTCAAACAAAACCACAAAATTTCTGGTACGTGGAGGTAAAACTGAACAACAAAAACTTACTGCAAATAAAACCCAATTATTAACTTATTACAATAACGGTTTGTATCGACAAAATGACTTCAACTTCCTGAGCTTACTATTTTCATTGACATAATTAATTCATTAAAACAATCCAACAACTTCTTTGATTGTTATCAGCTTGGTTTAGGATTACACAGACCAAAAAGAACCAAATGTAAGTTCTAATTGTTACACTAAATTCAAAAAATTATTGGCTGTTTAATACGTAATCAGCAACAATAAACCACTTCCAGAAATTGAAAACTATCTATTTATTTAGTGCAGAAAAAAAGATGCAAGTCCCGGTCTCTTATACCTAGAATCCGAGCCAAATTGGGGTGGCGAAGGCGGCCAAGAGTCGTGATTTCCGCCCGAAACTGCCTGAGACCTTGCGGAGAGAACGCTTCCGACGACAATTTCTTTACTGCAGCTGTAACACCAGATGGCAACTGCGCTTTATACACGAACCCGAAAGTACCATCGCCAATTATGGACTCAGGGGAGAAGTTCTTTGTGGCGGCCGCCAACTCAGCAAGGGATACTCGATCAAGCGCCGGGTCGAAGGTGTCTGATTCCTCAAACGGGGCCGAGGCAGCGACGGCACTGGAGGGAAGCGCTCGGGAGGCGAGGAATTGAGATTTTTGTTTGGGTTTGCGACAGACGAGAGCTAGGAAGCCGAAGAGCAGGGATATGAAGATAAACGCCACAACGGCCGCGATTAGCGCTTCCAAAGGTGCATCCATGGATAGATAGACAGTGCAGAAGGAAAGAGATAGAGAGAGAGATTTGGTGTGAAAGAGAACTGATAGTGGAGAGAAGAAAGTGGCGCGATTGACTGAGTACCGACTATACAAGTCCACGCTTTGCACACGGTGTACGTCGTACGATTTCACGGAGAGTAAATATGTTTCTGTATGACATGTGGAGCCCACTGACCGTAGATTGTTGACCTTCAATTTCTTTTCTGGGATCCGGTCCATACGGATTAAGAGCCGTTGATATTGAGAAAAGTTTTAAAAGAGTTGGGAATTACACGAATCTTGATGTGTATGATAACTCGAATGTCGAAACTGTATAAGTAGTTTATTAGTACCCCCGAGGCCCCGACCGTTGATCTCAAGTCGTTAAATTTGCACGTTGCACGGAGAGAAGCAAGTAGTTCTAGTCAACCCTCGTGTAGACGGGGACCAGGGAAACTTCGAGGATGCTTCCACGGAGGCCATTTCACATCCTTCACTCGTATGTCAAAACGTGTACCGGGTTGTATTGGCTCAATGTTAGTTCTGTTATGACCCGCAATTCATTATCTTAATATGACGAGACAACCCTGAACTTTTTGAGTACTGACTTAACGATTCGTCTCGCCGATTGAACGAGTCTTCGTCTTCGTAACTGACCTTTTTATTGATTGATATCCTCGAAGGTAATAGGCCTTGTAAACTACTACAGACCGGCCCAATAAAGCCTTGTGAGGCCCATATTAAAATTACTGTAAATTGAACTGAGAAAGAGGAAAAGAGAGAGAGAGCTTCGATCAAGGAGAAGGGAGGAGATGACGGAGGGAAGGAGGATGAGGTTCGCCATGGTGTGCTCATCGAACCAAAACAGGAGCATGGAGGCGCACACGCTGCTCAAGCGCCATGGGCTCGACGTGGCCTCGTACGGAACTGGGGCCCACGTGAAGCTTCCCGGGCCGTCTCTTCACGAGCCCAATGTTTACGAATTCGGCACTCCGTACAAGACCATGTACGAGGAGCTCCGCCGCAAAGACCCTGACTTGTAGGCCCTCTTTTTCTTTTAATATTTTGGTCTGGTATCTTCCCATTTTGCTTGTGTACTGAATGCAGTAAGAGTATTAGAGAAAGGAAGGTTTTACAATTGAACTGAATTGTATAATACTTTCCCACAATAAACGCTGGAAGGTATACAACTGAACTGCCATAGCTAGTAACTACCAGGACTGTACCAGTCAGGTATTTTACAAACCTACCAGTGTACAACCTATTTGTTTCAGTAATAGTTCAGTGTACTTGGGTATTGTATCGCTACCTACTACATGAATACATTTAATTAATAATGAAAAAAAATGTAGCAAACAACATGTACAGTCGGTAACATAGGAGAAACTAAAACGAACAACTATGGGTCTAATGCAATGGAAGAATAAAAAATGAACAAAATTATGGATCTAATGCAAGGCCAAATTCATAAATTAGGTACAAGAGAAATGGGATACTGCCAATGATGAAGCGGAACTTAGCTGTGAAGACTGCACCACAACGTTGGCAGGACAATGCACCTGATGGCATCTTCGATGTTGTCATGACATTCGAGGAGCGTGTGTTTGATATGGTTCTTGAAGGTTCCTCAGCAATCTCACTCTCTTGTTTTAATCCTCTGTTGAATACCTTACTTATGGATAAGATGGCTCCTTTGGTTTCTCAATTGATGCTTTAGATATTTATTTGATTTTGTGCATTTGTGCAAATTAAGCACACCCCTCACTGTTTTTACAACCAAATCCTGTGCTACATTTGTAAAGTGTGATAAAGAGAGAGATTGTGTAAAATGTTTTCAATTTTGAGCAGATATGAATAACCGGGAGCAGAAGTTAATGAGAGCTGTTTTGATAATTAACCTGGAGGTAAAAGATAACCATGAAGAAGCATCTGCTGGGGCCAAGGTTGCATTAGAGTTATGCAAAGAGGTACTTTTGTAGTTCATTTTGGTTTATTTCTTACATCTTTATTTTTTATTATGATTTTATTTAATATACACGTGTTTTGAAGATTCAATAAGGTTGCAAATGATTGGTGTAAGTTTGTATTCTGGTATAGGCCCCTTTAATTTTCAACTCAATCACCCAAAGTTCTTATCTTTTGACGACCAGGCCCTACCTAATTTTATGTTATGTCTCAATAAGGATTCAAGGCTTGTTAATGTTTTCAGCAGATAAATTGCTAAAAAAACCTCAACTTTCTGTTTGTTCTTCTTCTTGTCGTCATATTAATAATTGAAATACTGTATGTTTTGATCTTCAACTTATAGTAAAATCTGTAACAGTTGTGCCTTAATAATCCTCATTATTTGTAAAAATGTTCTAAAATAAAATTGAGCCAGGATAAATTCTAAGTAGTTTGGCTTTGAGGAAATTATCTTTCTTGTCAGAGAATCAAGTGCAGTATGTCAAAATAAAGCCACAACAGATTTTTGTACTGTATGTTTGTTACTTAAAGTGCCACACTAAAAGTTAGTGGAAGATTCAATAAGCTGGTGGTTTCACACAATGGGAATTTGGAAAAGTGATTGTCAAATTTTGAAGCTCAATCACAGTTCAAAGTTGTAATTGGAAGTATACCCAAAGAACTTAATAGTATGTGGCTAAACTAACCATTATATGGTGTAAAAGTGCTGCTACAATCAATGGAGGGTAACCTTATGTTGCTTTGTTAAAGCATTTCTTGTTCTGTTACCTCTAATGCAATCATAAAGCGAACAGACTTTTTCTTTGGAGAAATTATTTAGCAAACAGACTTGAACCACTTCAGAAAACATCACAAAGCAAAAATGCTCCTGATAGTGTATTTGATTGTGAAATTTTTTTTTTGTATTGTAGCTCGAAGCTACAGACAGCTGGGAGGATGCAATAGAGGACATAGTAGCTAAGTTTGAAAGAGAACAGGAACGCAGAATTTTGTACAGCATTTCTTTTTATTAGCTTTTCAGAGAGAGAATCATGTCATATGTAGTGAGCCATTAGCAATTTGACCTGCAAGGATACTGTATTTATTCTGTAATTGGATAGTTGGATATCTGAGTTAGTCATTCTCCAATTGTATGCATCTTCTTATCGTTCATTTTGGATCGACCATTCTAGATCAAGTCAGAGCATATAATTGCCTTTTGCTGTCATTTTTCTTCCTGTTTCAAGGGCGGAAAAAGAAAGAATCGGTATAATATTCCTGAAATTAACGATCCTGATCTGACCAGGACCATCTGAAATTGCATGCACCTTTTGCAATTTACCATCTTCACTGCTTGCAATATACTAATTACTTTATCTCTTACAAGGATTATGCAAAAATCAATTGCGATTATTGTCATCATTTTGGCACAAATAAAAGGCTCTAAATTGTTGTGCCGAATTTTTTTTTTTAATATATATACGATGTATATATTTTCTTTCGGCCTCTCAATTCAATGGGCTGGCGATGAACAACATTCTGGTCAGAGTCAGACGGCCAGGGCGCCAGGCATAAAGCCGAATCTTTTTTTGATAAGTGAAATATATTAAACAAAAGTTAACGAAAAAAATTATTAATTTTATTATTTAGAAAAATCGGAATCTTAAATTCCAATGGTAACCAATATCTATGGAAGAATAATATACTCTCTCTCTCTCTCTCTCTCTTTTACTGTGATTAATAGAGACAATTTGGTGCAAATTGAATCTGTGAAAAAATATCAAAGAGAGCTTCTAATTGATTAGTAAATATCTAAATCTAAAGCAGAAAAAAATATATCATAAACATGTTGTCAATTTTGCCAAAATATTTCCGCCAAAGCAACCAAAGTTTACTTACACAAAAAACCAACAAACTTATCCGTTATGCAATAATAAAAATTAAATTAGAGAGAAAAAAAAAAAGAATGTAAAATTATCAGTTATCCCGCTTCTCGTTCATAGAATCGTAGTTCACTCCAAAGATTGAACCAAAAACCCTTCTCAGTTCTCATGCTCCTCCGCGTTCGCCCATTCCCTTCCTTCCCTCCTCTCTCCACCTCCTTCCACCGGCGCCGCTACTCCGTATCCGCTCAAGTCACCACTGCATCTTCTCCAACGACGCCTCCACAACCAACCACACCGTTAGTTAAAACAGCTCTCTTCATCCCGCCTGGAGTCGCCGAAGAGGATGTGTCGATGGAGATGGTGCTTCCCGGCTCCAACATCGTGCTTGGTCCGTACGCCGGGGATGCCAAGGTGAAGAGCGTTGAGTTCGTTAAGAGCAGTGCTAAGGCCAAGGATTGTCCCCGAGACCCCATCCGTCGACCCGAGTTTGCGGTTTTGGGCAGGTCCAATGTTGGGAAGTCGTCTCTGATCAATTCACTTGTTAGAAAGAAGGATGTGGCGCTCACTTCTAAGAAACCAGGTTTTGAATTGGTTTTGTTTTTAAACCTTAATGCATATATGCTTTTTTGCTTCAGCTGTTTCATAATATGCAAATATGATGCCTTAAATGTATAGAGTAAATAGATAATTGGGTTAATTTCGCAGAATTGCTTAGTTGGAGAGCATCTCAAGTGCACTGCATTCCCATTCTTAGTCATATAGCTCAATATCAAAATCATATACCCAATTCATTATTACTTGATTTTTTTTTGTGGCAGGTAAAACGCAGTTGATAAATCACTTCTTAATCAACAAGAGCTGGTACCTGGTCGACCTCCCCGGTTATGGGTATGCATGAAATTTCAACAAATTAACACTGATTACATGACTGTTTAATTTGGGATCATCTACTTATTTTAGCAGTACCTAGGTGAGACTTCAAATCTTGACTCTTCATTTATCGATTTTAGGTTCGCACATGCCCCACGATCAGCTAAAACTGATTGGTCAGCATTTACTAAAGGATATTTTCTGAATAGAGATTCATTGGTATCTGCACTATTGCTCATTGATTCCAGTGTTCCACCTCAGCAAATCGACCTTGACTGTGCCAACTGGCTTGGCCGAAACAATGTAAGATAGGACATGGATTTCCTTTCTAATGCAGAATTAGTAAAACAGTACTGCATCTTTTCTCTATGCTTTTCTAAAAAAATTTAGAAGAAGTTAAAGGTTCTACTTTTTTGAACTTGTATTTCAGATTGGGTTCACATTTGTTTTTACGAAATGTGACAAAGTGAGAGCCACAAAGGGGAAAAGGTCAGATGACAATTTGAAGAAATTTCAGGACATGATAAGCAATTACTACAAGGAGCCTCCTCCATGGATCATGACTAGCAGTGTAACAGGTCTTGGCCGTGATGATCTACTCCTGCACATGTCTCAGCTGAGGAACTATTGGGACCAAGAAGATATTTGAGATTCTGAGGTGATACCATAATATGATAAGTGTCTGGCACAGCGACTTGATAATATTAGTTCTGCTGTACTTAGTTATAGAGGGAGGGACGTAGGGAGACATTCATGTGCTTTATGTTCTTTGGATTATGAAAGTGAATATCTTGCATTTTAGCCTTGTAGCCTGCATGTGTAATTAACATTACTGGTTATAATACAGCTTTGGCCTGATTAGTGCAGCAATTCTCTAATGGTGTCATCTGGTTATTATTCTAGATAATGTGGTTTGCCTAAACAACTTTGCATCAACGTGATAAGATCTTAAACTTTTGTTAACTGACATTTTAACACAGTAAAAAGTTTGCTGGAGATATTATCCATATGTTGTGTGCAGGACTAATAGTTATCCTTATTATATATGGGATTTAATATGGTATGTAAAACTTGAATGATTTTTTCTAGAGTGATTCTACGATATGTAAAACTTTCACAGCTGTCTGCTCCATCTTCCAGAACTATATCAATATCAGATCCCAGTCTTCCCTTGTAGATCCTAAGCTGACTGCTTGATCTCACCTTTTCTGTCACTCTCATCTTAGATTTCTCTGTGCTCTTGCTTCCCTGCTTCCTCCTAGCCAGTGCTTAACCTCATATCTGCCATCGACTATACTTCTCTCTGGATGTTTGCTCTTCTCTGCTGCAGCACATGCCTTCTCTGTTTGTTATCATTAAGTCATGATTGTGAAACTTTTACCTTTTCCCTGCCTTTTGGTCTTCATTTCCTACGTTTTGTATTTTCCCTTCATTTACAGAGAAGTGTGCCACAGGATTGGAAAGTGAGACAAGTGTAAGAGGTGAGTTCCTAGTTTTAATTCATCATTTCACCTCTCTTCTCGATTTGTTTCAACAATCTTTCAAGGCCATTGTCTGTTAGCTATCTGCCTGTAATATGAGAGGATCTTTCTCCTGCTCATCGCACTTTCCTTTTCGGTGATACCACCAATGTGGCAAGTTTGTCTCTCTTCATCAACTTACTTGATTGGAAGTTATTTTGCAAGATTGGGAAGTGATTTGGTGTTAGAAACCTTGTTTTAAGTAATGAGATTTTGACAAACTTCAACCAGTCAGTTTTAGTTCTAATTGTGGAGCTTGAAGTTTATTTCTGGTTTTTTTTTTTTTTTTTTCTTTTTGTACCTTGTGATGAATTGAAACAATTGTGGTGTTTCTTGGGTTGGTACCTGAGCCATACAGTTTTGGTGGTTTCTTGGAATTTGTACTGGTCAGTCATGCCTTTTGTTCTGGCGTGGTTTCTGGTCTAGGCTGCAAATGTAGTTTGCCTTGGGGGCTTCTTGGAAAAATACGGATTTAATTGTGGATTTCTGAATTAGAGAGGACTAAAATGTCAATTTAAGGGAATTACACAAGTTTTGGTAACTTTCTGAATAGAACGACTTCCAAGGGACATGCACTTCAATTCCTCGCTTAAAAGTAAGTTCATTCTGTAATTTTGTTACCAGCACTCATCATGTGGCTGATATACTGAACTGAGAATGGTTCGATGCTTCTGGCTCTGTACTTGCCCTATCCTGTTCTTCCAATAAGTAATAAGCATTTGATCAAAGAAACTGATATTAATGAATTTATCTTTTCGCAGATTTTTATGGATACTCAAACATTGAAGAGGAGACAATTGAGCTAGGAAAATCAACTCTGGAAGCAGTCCTATTATTTCCACTAATTAGAGAATGTGCAGCTGTACACCAAGATGCTATTTTGTTATGATACCTCCTCAATTCCAGTATTACCAAATGAGATGGATTTAGTCTGAGTAGGTTGCTAACCGTTTTTTGTTTTTTAGCAAAAGCTACTGGGCAGCTACATTTTGTTTTAGTCAGTGTTAATATTAGATTAACTTGTTCATACAATGATCCTTTTTAAGGTGGCATTGTCCTATTTGTCATTCAAAATTTGTAGGAGAGGACTTCTTATTGTTATGGGAGCAGGACATTTGCAGCATACATGGATAATAAAAATGAGAAAATGTTTTATGGGTCTCCACAGGCATTATAGCACTATTTCCATCCTGGGAGTCCTTTTTAAACTGAAATTCCAACCCATGTCGATAATTGTTGGAATGTCCATCCATAATAGCACCACCTCTGCCTCTTGTTTATGCACATAGGAGGGTAGTTTGGCAAGTTTCAAAAAATATGTTGGAGGGAAGAATGAGTTAGCACCTGGAATCTTTTTTTTATGAATGTAGGTAAGCAAACACTAATTTTTTTAGTTGAGCTTCAACCAAAAAACACCATCTGTCCAATCCCATTCATCATCTATTAAAAAATAGGAAGAAAATAATTCAGAACTCCAATACCATAAATAGAATAATATCTTATGTCGCGGTGATGTAACAGCTTCCAACATTCAAGGGACCGGACATCAATATCAAATTGCCAAAAATGTGCTACTTGTGCATATCGAATTCGCATCCTCTGCCGGACATCAATATCAAGGGACCGGACATCAATATCCTGTGCATATCTCCCTAGTTGCCCCTTTGCCCAAAGAAAATGCAATTATTTGCTTCTGCTCTTTTTCTCCCTATTATTCCTTGACGTTCTTTATTTTGTTGCTCTCAAGTTTTAATGGACCAATAATTGAGTAAAGCTGCATTAACAAATAATACAATAACAACACTATAAGAACGAGGAAAACAACACAACTAACAATATTCGACTTTCGAAAAAAATTAACTAATATTCAGTACAGCACTATTTAAGTAAGAGGAAAACGACGCAGAACAATTGAATTCGTGAGAAGAAAATTTTAATGTTGCAGAATTTTATAATTTCATATTTATTTATATTTTAAAATTTTAAAATTTGAGTATTGAATTAAAAATCGGTGATCTTTCATTTTCAGGAGAGAAATGTCCATGCAAAATATTATGATTTTTGGATATTATTTTATACTATATTAAGTTGCCCAAAAAAATTATCAACTTAACTAACTCTAAACCGCATAGTCTAATATAAAATGAACTTACAAAATTATAAAATTTTATATGGACGTCCATCTCACGAAATAAAAAATATCAAGGTTTGGGTTGGTTGAAGTGGCACACCTCCAATAACTAATAGTGCCATTTGAATTTGAAACTAATTTGATCTCAATTTTCACGAGCTAATTATTTTTCCTTCCGCCATATAAAAGCTAACCAAGGACGCACTGCATGTAAATGAAAATGATAAATGGATCTCATAAAAATTGTCATTTTCTAGAACTCAAGTAAAAATGACTTTTTTTAAAAAAAAACTAATAGCTTATTAAAGCACAGGATTTTTTTTTGGGATAAAATATAATAAAAACTAAGACGGCATTATTTGTGGCTATAATCGTAGATACAATTACGAATTTGACGAAAGCATGAGGCGGCGAAATTTGCGGGTACAGTCAACACTCAACAGATATTAACAACAAAAAATCCCAAAAATGTTGCGCGGTGTAACAATAATCACTTTAACAATATTCGTGCCACAGAAGATCCCACGAATAGCACACCGGGCCTCAAACGCCATCCCTTTCGTCAAATGTCAAAATAAATACTTCATTAATATATAACGAAAATCAAACTTAAAATGTGCCTCTGTCAAAGTTATTATAAAAGGAGAAATTTGATTTTTGGTGCGCCTCCGCTGAAACTTAGTCCACATCTAAAGAAGCTCAACGCCGACGCAATGAGCCAATGGGTACTCCCATCGCCGCTTGTATCCATCACCGCATCGATGCCAAAAAGAGTTTGACAGGGAATGAAGAACTCTTTGATTCAGCCAAGAGGCCAACTGTGGTCAAACGTGTGAACTCGGTTGGTCAAATGAAACCCTACTCATATCTAGGTTCTGCTGCCCCTAACCCCAAACTGTCTGGAACTATCCGAGGTCTCAAATAAATTGATCTGAACCGTCCGTTTCTTGTTCTCATTGACTTTTTTGTTTAGTCGGCCTTGATTTGTTGCTTACAGCAAAATCCAGAATGTAGAACTGCATCTTTGCAAGTAATACCGTGCGGTGCTTGCATTCTGAAAGGAAATAATATCATGTTGGATAATTTTTCATTGAACAGAAATTTTAAATCATGTTTGAATTATGAAAATTAATTATCTACGTTTATAATTTTAAATGAAAGATCTGAATTGAAATCTAGTTACGAAATTATATCCACAGTAGAATTCGCCTATTATGTTTATTAGTTTCGTGCAAAATTTTGCAACATCTATTGCAAATAATATTTTGAAATTAGAAGTGAAATTATATGGTATTTGTATTTGTGGTGTGTTTATATTGTAGAGTTTGTAAAGAAATAAACAAATTATCAGTTTAAGTTGTTTAGCTGTTTTCTTAAAGAGACTTTTTTTTTTTTAAGAAACACAATTTTCTTAAAGAGACTTGACGGTGGTTGTTTAGTTGTTGCGGGTAGACTGCAACACAATTTTGAAACAGTCTGGTAAAGCTATAATTTGTACTTTCATTTGGAAAATTGAGTATTAGAACAAATATGTTGTATTTTTTTTTTCCTATAAGTGTGGTAAAGCTGGTAAATACTATTCGAGACGGTCCTGCATGTAAAAAGAAAAGCTTAAGAGATGGAGTAGAAATTGATGTCTCCGTTTAGCAGTGTTAAGTAGTTTCACTGCTATACTGATTTGTTCTTGATATTTAGATGATGAATCAAGTGAATATGATTGTTTCTCAGTTTATAGTTTTGAACCGATTCTAAGTCTGCGGGATGATAAAAAAAAAAAAAAAAAAAAAAAAAAAAAAATCAACTGTGACATATCAAAATCTGACATATGATTTACGTTAAATTTTCCACATACTAATATAGTATTGATCTCATTATTGTGCAGACAGCACGAATATTTATTGTTGAGTTCTCATAATGCAGCCCGCACGATTTATTATTTTTTTTAGCAAAGTCACGATTTATTATTGAGGTATCATGTAAAGTCAAAGGAATTATAAATTTGCTATTCTAATAATCACGATTTATTATTGTTTAGAAGATCAAGAAACCGGGAAGAGAAATAATATACTGGATACCCTGGCAACTTCTAGATTGCATTTGGAAATTTAAACTTTCCAACACATTCTAGCATGACTAGATGTTCTGATTAGAAAATACCAAACAACCCTGGTGGCTTTAATTAATTATGGTATCATTCTGTAAACTGTTTTACTATAAAATTATGTAAGGTAACATGACAAATAACATGGGATAATTAATTTTGGGTTCAATATTTCCCTAGTTGGTGAGAGACCACTAAAAGAGCAGTCCAAATTAATTATAAGCTGACTTTTTGAATGTCAAAGAGTAACGATCAATTGGGTTGATTTCGTTGTCTATTATTGAATTAGATTTCATTCCCTCTCGTCGCCACTCGCCAGCTACCTACAATCTACATATGCAATTAACAATCGGTGGAAATACTTCTTCCATTAAATATATCTTTTTCCTTTATTTTCTGGAAAAAAACAAAGGAGAAGATGTTTAATTATTAAAAATTTTAAATGAATAGTGCATAAATATAGAGCTTTGTTCGATAGACTTCATACGTAGTGTGTATATGAAGTTTACTGTTACACTGGCGGCTACATCCTACATGCACGTTTCTTTTATTGGATATATATAACATCATATATATCTCTTTTTTATGAATGCCTATAAATACATGTCCATATGAAAACTTAAGGAGCCTTTAGACCTGATAGTAACCAAAGTTTGAAATCTCGCCCACCGCTCTTTTCCTTCTTGCAAGAGAAGCAACGCATCTCTCTCTATCTCTATCTCTATCTCTAACTCTGAGTGCACATCCCAGGCCTTGAGCGGCGCTGGCGCTTCACATGTGCTACATCAAGGTGGCGAACCCACGTGACTCACACGTGCACAATCTCTCAAACCAAACAGAACAAGAAGAAGAAGAAGAAGAGGAGAGGAGAGTGCAACGAGTATCTCAAATCATGTCAGAACATGGTCAGGCAAGAGAGATGTCAGTCATGGTCTCGGCTCTGACGAGAGTAGTCTCTGGAGAGATGGTCCCACCAGCTACTGGAGGTTCTATGTCAGCATTGCCGACGAAGAGAGGGAGAGAGAGTGAGGCGGTGATACCAGAGGAGGTGCTGAGGTATTACAGAGGGTTCGCCAATCAATGGTTGACCGGGTCCAGGCAAGTAGGAGATGCATCGACGTCATCCGTCCTAGGTGGTGAGATTTCATTGGCTCTCTCTTCAAATTTTGGTTTTCGTAGTCGTAGACTCGTAGGTCGGTACGAGAATTTGAATGAATTCAGGCTAACGATAAAGAAAAGTCGTACGAAAAGGGGGTAAAAATGTCATTTTGTTCAAAAATTAGGTCAGATTGAGAGATAAAAAGTTGTTGCGTCATGTTGTGTTGTCTTAGAGTTTGACACGTAGAAGTCGATTACTTAATTGGGTAACAATTATCAGTTTAAGGTTTGTAAACTTGGTCCAATTGAGATATTTTAAGTTGATTTTAGGTAACGAAAGTAAAATAGCGCAATTTATTGGTAGGAAGCATGAACACGGGTCCTCAAATTAACACAGTCCAGAAGAGATTTTTGAGAAGTATAAATTAATGAATGAAATCTTTCACCGTTTCAACATAGAAGAGAATTTGGTTTTCCATAATAGTAACCATGTGTTGATGCGTATGAATTAGAATCTACAATGATTGACGTACGCTTGTAAACTCTAAACTCTAAACTAAGGAGAAAAAAGAAATTTGATTCTGATACTCTGTTGTACGTTGAATTAATGTTAACAAAGACGGTAGTTGAAAAGGCCTATTATTATTTCAAAAAGAAATAAAAACTTTGTCGAATCTTTCATCTATTGAATGTCAAAGAAAAGTAATATCTGACATCAGTTATATATACTCTGTTTTATCACTCTGTTCTTTCCATTCCACATAGAAACCAAGCATCTCTAACCAAAACTACTCGTGTCATTTAAACGACAGGTACAGTTCCAAGTCCTCAACAGCAAGCCATGTCGACACCATCCCCTTCCTCCTCCTCTGCAGGAACAGCAGCAGTAACAGAGGCCCCTTCTCCCTCTCCTCCCACCTCTTCTTCCTCTTCACAACCACCAAAGAAGCGCTACCGAGGTGTAAGGCAACGGCCCTGGGGTAAATGGGCCGCTGAAATACGGGATCCTCACAAGGCGGCTCGTGTCTGGCTCGGCACCTTCGACACGGCTGAAGCAGCTGCACGGGCCTATGACGAGGCGGCTCTACGTTTCCGTGGCAACCGTGCAAAACTAAATTTCCCCGAGAATGCAACTCTGAATCCTACATCAACACAATTGCAGGCACAAGCACAGGTGGCGGTGCCACCATCTGTTATGGTAACTCCACCATCGCTTCTGGATGCTTCGAGGGATGCTATGAGGTACCCGTATCAGGCTTCTAATCCGACGCCACTTCTCGATCAGGTTATGAATACACAGAGACCCTCAAGCTCTGTACCAATGCCTCCTCTGTTTTACAGCAGTGATGTAAACAGAGGTGGAACAGAGCAAGTTGGTAATTTTGGATATGCTGTTGGAAGTGCAAGTGCAGGTTCAAGTGGAGCTACGCCGAGTGGTTCCAGCTATTCACCGGAGTTCGAATGGCCGGACTTTGAATGGTGTCAGTCGACACAACAGCCGCCGAGTTCTGGATAGTATTTTTTTTTTTTTTTTACTTTTTTGGTCGGTCATACTTTGATTATTCGATAGATATGAGAAATAACATACTGTTAGAATCGTAGAATGTTCATTTTTGTAATATTTTTTTCTATACTATATAGTATGTAGTGTATTTTTTCGGGGTAGGTCGAGTTTATTAATTGTTTCATTGAAAGGTTGACCATGTCAGCAATTTGCATGATGAAAAGTTTTAGAGCCAAGTAGAGATGAAAATTTTCTTGTGAATGTCGAGTAGCCGCGTATACAAGAAAAAGAAAGGGAGTGGAAAAAAAAATTGATTGTCGATTTGGTCGGTTTGTTTCGTAATGGTAGTTGAGTTTTCTTAATTAAAGTATGTTTCGTATTTACATGTGGAAGATGTGCCTATAACCAGCGAAATGATATCAATTCGCTCAAAAAAAAATTGCATATTGTTGTCCTTTTTACGTGTAAATGTAAAAATGCATATTTTCGTTTTTATTTTAAAAGAAAAGAAATATATTGTTGCTAAATATTAGGGTGGTCGTATTTATTACAGAAATTAATTAGACTTTAATTTATATATAGTTGCAAAAAGTGAAAAATAAAATTCAAATCAATTATTAAGGAAAAAAGTGAAATTAGTGAGCCTTTTAATTTAATAACTATAATGTTGTTATTTTCTGAAGGTGTAGTCTATGCAATCACATAGACAGCGGTCGATCGTATAATTTATTTTCAATAAAAAAAAAATTATATAGAGAAGTTTAGTTTTAGTTGGTAAAAAATTTTCTCTCTTCCTCTTTCGGCAGATTTTCTAGGTTTTTTTTTTTTAAAATAAAAAATTAGACCAAGTATTCTCTCCCAAAAGGTAATTTTCGTCCGGAAAGAAAACAATCAAACATACATTGATCATGATGTTCCTCTCCCTTACACTTTTGTGTAGCGGGTTCTACAAAGAACTAAACAAACGTAATGGGAACCGCAGTATTGATTTGTTCAGCGCATGCCAGAACAAATTTCCGTTCGTCGGTTTATTTGGTTTTGTTACGTATAATGCAGTACGTATTGAAGCGGGTGAGCATTTACTGTTTCCGTTCTCCTATTTATGCACAAGGTAATTACATTGCGACCCGCAACATAGTTAGATCAATGAAACGAAAATAAAAATAAATCAGCTTAAATTTGTTGGGACTTGGGACACGTCTGCACTTACGATGGTACCATGGATCTTCTGGGCATTCTTCTGTACATTATCTGTGTTAAAATCTATAATTCATGATAACGTCGTCTACATCACCTAAGGTTACACGAAACATGCTCAGAAAGTAAGAAGCAATTTTATGTTTTTTCTTTAAAATTTTTTTACAAGAAGAATTATTCATAATTTTGATAGACACCATGAGGTCCGAAAAAATTGTGCACCTTATTTTTTCATGGTAACCAATAAAATAATTATTCAGTTGCCTATAATATATGTGTTTTCGAAAATTTTGTTATAATGCTTTATAATATTTTCTGTGTATATGAATTCGGTCCTGTGATTGGTAGGAACTAAAAAAAAACAAAAGATAAGCACGTGGCATCGGTACTGAGCACAGAGTTTTATAAGCATTATTCTATAAGGGAATGCACCGGATATGTTATTATTGTCCTTTCGTAAGATAATTTTTCGGGTCAAGCGTCACGATAATAATTTCTGGAAAACAATATTGAGTAATAAGAATTTGGTGAGGTCAAAGAGACGTATTTCTCATGTCCACGTACGGAAGAAAGATCCTTGTTTGTTTTGTTATCCCAAGGATCGTTTTGTTATCCGAATTTGAGGTTGGAAACTTGGTCAAAAACGCGCTTTCGAATCGAACACAAAAACAAATGCAACTTTTCTAGAAATCAATTTAATTTAATATAATAAAAATTGTTGTTCTCTCGGGTGGCCTCTTTCTGGACAACCGGCTTTTGAAATGATATCATGGCGCTCACGTGGTTAATTTGGTATTTTGCAATACACAATTGATTTATCATTTTTCTACCTTTCCTTCGTTTTACTTCTTTTCATAAGAAAAAAATCCATCCAAATTAGGAAGGACAAAAATCCATTAACCTTTTTGAGGTAAATTAAGCTCATATCAGTGTAGATAATTGGAGGCAAAATCAACAGATAATTATATGTTTAAATTATTCAAAATTTCTATATTGGTTTCAAATATCGAATCAACATGTTCATACTAATTTATTTAATAAGAGATATGTTTATATACGAACTTGTAAATAATTAGACACATTTTATGCAAAGTTAAAGGGTCAAATAATGATGAAAATGGAATGCATTAAGATAATTATTTTTCTTTTAACTGCTTGACTACTTATTAAATGACTTCGATAATTTATAAATTTGACTACAAACGCTCGCTTTGTAAAGATGGATTTTAATTTTTTAAATTCGTCATTAAATACCGATCCAATTGATTTTGAACTTAAGACTCACCACCTATCCTGATGAACTTAAACATTTATATTATTTTCGAAGCAAAAGATTGGTCAATTCTTCAAATTTATTAATTGAAGAAACATTTCATTACAGTATTTTTGTTTAGAGTTAATATTTACATTATAGTATATATTAAATGAACTTACCACAAGTAATCTTGTTTAGTTCCCTATTTTACTACACAATTGTTCATAGAGACCTCTATCTTTCAAATACAAAAATCGATAATCTAAATTCATTCATATATTTATCTTCATAATTAAATCTCCGGTCTCGCGATCGGTGGTTGTTGATACCTACTGCGATTTTTCCATTTGTTTGTATCTAATAATAACAACTACAAGACCAAACAAACAGTAGGTGTCGCTCGTGACAGTATTTATTCACCTTATATAAGTCATATAAAAAAATATACTTCTGCCTTGCGTTCTTTCTATGTAATTTATGATAACGTATAACTTTTGTATGCATTCATATTTTAAGATTTTTTTTTTCATAACAAAGAAAAAAAGTCAAAGAATAATGACACCAACTTTTCGCGCAGCTCGGTCCTATTTTGTACGAAAAGATTAATTCATTTCATATTTTTGTAAAGAAAAACCATAGCATGTTCTATCCTAGTTGTTTGGTCGTATATAGCTTCTTCGATTACTTATAATTATAAATTGGTAGGTCGATATTGACCAAATTTACCTCGAATTTCAATATAAATATATCGTCATTACGTACGTTCCACCTATGTCACATTGTCTTTTTTGTTTTTTTTTTTTTTTAGAGAGAGACTAGACAGTGGCTATCTAGTAGACCTATGTAACATTGTCATATGAATCAAATGAGGAGTTTTTTTACCGCTTCATTGTAACAATATTTTTGCTATTAGTTAATCCATCTCTTTATAATTTTTTTACACAAAAAGGAGTGTCATTCACGACTTACTAATCGACCTTATTTACACTCTATCTGGCTTTGAATGCTTTTTTTTTTTTTTCTTTTTACTTAGATTGGTTGACAATTATACTAATTTTCATGAACTTAATTCCCGAGAAAAGTGGTAGAGCGCTCCTCTACTTATTTTTTTTTTAAAAAAAAGAAAAACTTAATTTCCGAAATCTTGCTATGAACTATTTTGTACTTTTAGTGTTTGATAGAGTTACTATATTTCATTTTTTTTATTGAAATTATCTAAAAAAATATTTTCTTTTACAAATATCTGTACATTCATATAATGCTACTTAAGCACTATGCAGTGATTTATTCCCTTATGAAGACATTATTTTTACAAACTTATGCAGATTTTTAATTTCAATTAGCACATCGTGCTTATAAAAAAAAAAAAAAAAAAGCCATGCATTCACTCAAATGATGTTTAAAAGTTTACAAAATTAATAATTATAATAATGTTAATGCTATTTCACAGTTCTTACTTCTTACAAATGTTCGATCAATTTATTATACATTAAATTTACACTTTAATTAGGAGATATCACTTGAAATTTAGAAACGATTAATATATGAATGAGACTTTCGAACGACCCGCAAACTCTGTTTTGTTTTTTTTTCCTCTTGAAGAAAACGTGATTCCTTTTCTAAAATAGTATATAGAAGCAAGTGAGGGAGGTTCTTAAAAAAATAAAAAGAAACAAGTAAAGTGGCAACACGTGGCATGCAACTAAGAGATGAGGTGATAAGGTCAATTGGTCCCATCTTCCGCATGGGCACACCATCCTGGCCGACGACCATGGACCATCGACCCGTTGCCACGTGTAGCCCACAGCCCGCTTCCATGGTCTTTTGTCGGTAGTTCAGAATTCACATCGGTCAAAGAGGGTCAACATTTTTTTTTGGCACTTATCTTTTTGGAAAAAAACAGTTATATTTGAATTTGGTATTTTCAAATACAAGTCCGAATTTAGAAAGGTAAGTTTTAAATTTTCATAATAAAAATGTTATGTATTGATGCTAGTGATAATATTTTTTTTTATATCAAAATTAATTAACTACTAGTTTTTTATAACTATCATAACACAATGAAGTTAAACTTGCTTGAAAAGCTGGACCGGAAGAATCCAAACTCTCTTATTATATATCAGTAGGATTTTTATTTTTTGTGTGAACTCGTATTTAAATTTAATATTCCAAAATTTAAAATTCAAATATCCAAACAATTAATCTTATTTAACTTCGCGAGAGATGTGTTACCATGTAATTTTAGTAAATTTTGATTTAATTTGGTACTCAACTAAGAGACCAAATAAATATACGAATTTTGGTCATTATTAATTATGATATATTCATTCTATGATGGATTCATAAAACATTCGAAATTTACAAAAATTCTATAATAACACTTATCTCGTGAAGTTGAATAAGATCAACAATTTGAATTTAAAATTTAAAATTTGAATTGTGAAATATTAATTAAAAGATAAGATTGCGATATTTAATGAGACTTGAAAATATGGTGACTTTGAAAGTTTGGAATCCTTCAATAGAATAAGATAGAGAAAATGACTAAAACATGGTTTATGGACTTGTGGAGTCATAGGCGGAGGTGGCCTGCCCCCACCCACCACCGGGTGTGAGCTAGCAATATTTGAGTGTTGCTTAATTGTTTTGTTTAATTTTGATATAAAAACACAATTGGAGCCTCTTCTAAAATTTTTTAAAATTTCATTTGACCCATCTGCCCACAAATCACAAAATCATATCCGAATTATTTTTCTGGCTCGATGACCTCGATCCCTGATGGAGTTGTCAATTCGTGTCAAGCTTCGGGCTTGAGGTTGTTATTTAAGCCTCATTTGTTTCTAACTTTCTATGCAACAGATGTTACAGAAACACATTTCATAATGGGATTAGAAATTCATGTTTCTTAAAAGTTTTAAAAAATTAAGTTTAAGTTATATTTTTTAATTAAGGTTTTAAAATTCTCTGTTCTATCACTAATAATTTCATTTTACCGGTATATTGAGGAAGAAAACAAGATATCATTTTAAATATTCGGAAATATATTGTTCACGATAAAACTGTTTTATCATTGATTATTCGTAGATAAAATTCACTAATTAAACTGTTTCTGACAAAATAAAACAGAATTATTAAGGTGTTTTGTAATTAATTATCTAGGGGATACGACACTTTTTTTAAAGTCTTCATCAGCATTGTGCATATATACGGCCATGCACTGTGTATAAATTGCATACTACATGTCACTTATGGTACCAAAGGTGGATCTATGTTTTTTTTTTTTTTGGAGAACGTATTATTTTTAAGAAAAACGTTAAATATTTAACAACACCAGAAAAATATGATTTTTATTCTATTGTTGATCCCAATTAGCTACAAATTATTTTTTATATAATTATTATAATATTATCAATATTTAAAAATTCCCTAAATGTTGTTGAACTCCATTAAACAAATTCGGCTCGGCTATGATTGTGTATTCGGACTACAAGCGGCATAAACAGACCACATATGCAGTTGCATTTTGAGCCCGCGTGTCAGTTTCACCTGGACAGTTGGGACATATGCGTATATGCATTTCATTCGTACGGCCACATTATAAAACAATGCAACCGTTCATTCGAGAGAACGGCTGAAAAGGAAGATTCTGCCGTGAATTATTTGCGGTTTCAAAAGCAGATACATGAACCTCAGTTGAAATCAGTTCTGAATTAAAAGTAGAACATTTTCTCCAAATAGAAATATGGGCTTAAAACTCTTTTTCACTTTTGAAAAAAGTTGCGGCTTAAGGTTTCGTTCAGACCTGTTTATTTTTGCGTTAGAGCTTTAAATATTCCTGTTATGGCACTGTAGATAAAGGGGCCTTTTTCTGGGACCCTGATCTGGTGTTGCGCTACACGCCGTGTAGCGCACCCATGAGCCGTTCGATTTTGATCGGGCGGTTCATTTTTTTCGGGACTAGGAATCTGGTTACTTTCACGGGGCTCCCTTATCCATCAAATCAAAATCGGACGGCCCGTGTGTGCGCTACACCGTGTGTAGCGCAACACAGGATTTGAATTCCTTTTTTTTGAGTTTTTAGCTCTATCAGAAAGTGATGTTGACAATATATATTCTCACGATGTAGCGCAACACAGGATTTGAATTTCTTTTTCTGAGTTTTTAGCTCTATCAGAAAGTGATGTTGACAATATATATTCTCCAACTTTGCACTCAGGTCGTTAATGTATTATCTTATTGGTAAAACAATAAAGCTGTCCGTGTCGTGTACCAGTTACTTGACTGTTGATGGCACAAAATTGTTTTTTTTTTTAGAAATGCTAGGCAGTAGCTACCTAGGAACCTATCTAAAATTGTTAATAGGTGTGAAAAGTTCCAACATAAAGCATCGAATTTGTACCTGAATAAGCGCCCCAAATTTTCTTTTAGAGTGCCAATTATTTTTTATAAAAGAGCAAAGATAGATGGATACTGCGAATTAAATATTGTGGGACAATGCGGTGATGTTATGCCAAAATAGGTAATACACTTAAACCTAATGAAGAAGAATAAAAGTCTAATATTTTCGATTCTTTTTTTTCTTAATTATGTCTTGCACTCATAATTGTGCGAGAAAATAAAAGCTGTAGAATTAGCTATCCCTCATTTGGAAGAAATGGATATTTGAGTGTTAAAAACTCGATCAGATGCAACACAAGACAAACTCTTGTGGAAAGAAAATCAAAGTTGTAGGACTGGATTAGTTGTCCCTCATTTGGAGGGAACGGATATTTGAGTGCTAAGTAATTGACAGATGCAAACGGCTTATACGAGTTATACTTTCAAGTAACCAGAGAGTGCGCGCGGGGGGGTTTTATATCAAGAAAGAGAAAATAACGTAATTAATTTTTAAAAAAATGAAATCCAAGATATCAATAATACATTAAAAAAATCGTACTTTAAAGTTTGACTAAGAATAAAAAGATATTGCCGGATGTTCTTTACGATTATTATGAATATGTTCAAAATAAGTTAAAAAAGCAAGTAGTTAAGTCATATTACTATTTCAAAACTAAGTCATATTTTGTATGAAATCTAAAATAGAAACGAGGCCGAAGTAAAAATATTATTTTTCAAAGTATCGTAGCCCATCTCATATTTTTTTTAATCATTATATGAGTTGTTAAATGTAAAAATATTTAACATGCTCATTGCTTACTTTTATTTTAAAAACAAATAGTTTTAAGAAGGGACAAATGTTAACAAATTGTGATAAGTTTTTTTAATTACTTTGTCTAAGTAAGAAAAGTAATTTAAGGAGTCATGTCAGTATTTGTCATGTCAAGTGGAAGTCTAATCATCACTTAGATATGATTTAACTATGACTAAGTTAAGAAAGATAAGTTCCTACTAAACATTATCTTATCGTTTTGTGTCATATGTTCACTAGCGAGAAACAAAATAAAAATAAAACTTTTGAAAAAAAAAAACACAATTCAAAGTTTTATTTTGAAAAAAAAAAACTGTCTTTATCGGACTTTGAATTGTGTTTTTTTTTTTTTTTCAAAAAGTTTTAAAAGCAGGATGCTGTTAGTGTGTTTGATTAGACCAGCCTTCATACAGGTCTCGTGCTAATCTTGTTTTTAAAAGCAGGATGCTGTTAGTGTTTTCAAATTTTATTCTCCCACTCTAATTTCGTGTTTATTTTTCCGAACGTAAAAGAACCCAGCAGAGTATAGATAGACGATAAAAATAGAAAGATGAGGGTTATTTGACATACTTTAATTTGATCATCCTGAGCATTCTTACAGTAATATTATGATTTGAAATAGGATATTTGGAATGTAAAATATTATACAAATAATTGAATGTCAAACGACATTTTACTAATAATGTTATAAAAAATTATAAAATATTGTACAACTTTTACTAAACAATAAGGGAATGTCAAATGATAGTTAAATTGCATAAGCTATACAATCAATCTACGAGACCGGTGTTATATCTGTTAAGTTTTTATTCTTTAAATATTTTGAAGTTAAAGTAAGGACAAAACAATAATAGTGAATAAATCAATGTTTTTAATTTTCTACCGGACATCAAACCGGTGACAGAAAGGGTAAGGGGTATTTCCGGTTTTACCGGTTGTACCGATTTTAAAAACCGGATAACATGACAACTATTTTTATCTAAGATAACAAATATCATAAATATTTAGATAATAAATAAATTAATAGAACATAAAAATACTCATTAAATATAAATTTTTTGTGTATATCAATAAAATTTTATAAATTATAGTTTATATTTAAGTTGTCTTTTCTTGTTTAATTTAGTTACTAAGCAAATCTAAAGAAAAACAAAATTGAAAGGGTACAATTTATAAAAAAAAGGACTAAATTGAAAAACATACCCTCACCCACGTGACCAACCTATGCAGCTATATTTTTCCTCGATATTTGTGAAAGAGAGACGTTGTTTCTCTGTCTGCGCATGGGGAAAGAAAAAACCGGAACATGATTTTTCTCGAAAATTCGGTATTTCACCGGTATTTTCCGGTACAGTCTGACAACGGTATTAGAGTATTTTCATACCCGATCAGGATCCGGTAGCCGGTATTATCCGAAATTTCCGGTATCCGGTCCGATATTGAAAACACTGGAATAAATCACTTCCCTAAAAAGTAAGCCTCGTAGACCCCAGTCACCGATCAGACAAAAAGCACTTTAAACCTAAACGCCTAATTAAAAATATGTCCCCTCATTTTTTTTTAATGATAATTTCTCCTCAAAAAAGTCAAATGCAACCCTTGGCGGTGAGTGGCCGGCGAATGGTTTTGAGCAGATGCATGGAACTACTCCTGGGCTCACAAATTAAAATATATATATATATATAGAAATGCTATGGTGCATCGCGATGTATTGAGGCTTTTGTACATCGCGACCATATATGCCGTAGTTTTACAAATTGACAAATATAATTAAACAAATCCAATCTATACATTGAAATCTAATAGCAAACCAAATTTTATATTTTTTGAAATTTTATTACTATTTTTTTCGAATTTCTTAAAACCTACCATTTTTGGAATTTCCATATTATTAGTTGGTGCCCAAAAAATGAAAGTTCTAAAAAATTCGAAAAAAATAGTAAATAAATTTTAAAAAATATAAAATTTAGTTTGCTATGAGATTCCAACATGTAGATTGGATTGGTTTAATTAGATTTGTCAATTTGTAAAACGATTGACGAATAATGATCGCGATGTACAAAAGCCTAAATACATCGCGATGCACCATAGCATATCCCTCTCTCTCTATATATATATGTATGTATGTATGTATGTATATTTAGCAAAACCCTTTTTCGCCAAATTGGTACCGACAGACGGTACTAAACTGTTTAATTCTCACATAAGTTCTTCACCAAAACTGAAAGGACAAAATGCTGGTGGGGCATGCTGCCGGGGATCGAATAAAAAATTATCTTAGAATTTGATACATTGAATGGTAATAATACACAAAACATTCACAATTACTAAATTTAATCACTCCCAAATAAGTCCGTTATGCGTCATCTCACTGAGGCTTTAATAAATGGAAGAGAATAAAGTGCAACTTGTTGTGGGCTGGGTATGAATGAAAAGATAAACAAATATTTAAATAGGATTGTTATGACAGAGGCTCTGGATAAGGATAATTGTAAGGGAATAAAAAGTTCTATACAAATGCGGCCTAGGCCTATAATACCTTAGCAATTTTTCGTAACGCACTATACAACAGGAATGATAAGTGTCATCTCTAAAAAAATCATCGCGTGCCATCGCTGCACAGAACATGTGTCTGCTACAAATGTTCAGTTTAATAATCAAATGTGTTCAGTTTAATAGTCAAAAGTGTTCAATTAAATGCGTCAAGTAATAGTTTTATTATATAGATCGCGCATTATTTTTGGAGAGAGGCGCACCAGGGGCAAAATCGAAAAAATTTTTATTTGAACCGGATCGGTTCATGACCCATTCTAATTTTTTCACTGTTTTTTGTCCGGCTCGTGACCCCTTCGCTCTCCTATTAAAAAAACCGAAAAGTCGTACCGAACATTTATATCTAATAACCTGAACATTTGTACCTACTATACTGAACATTTGTCCTTACTAAACATTTACACTTATCCAATGAACATTTTTGCTTATAATATTTGTATTTTTTTATTGCAACTAACTGAACATTTATACTCAATTAACAGAACATTTGTACTTACCCAACTGAATATTTGTACTTGCTAAACTAAATATTTATACTTAATAAAATGAACATTTTTGCTTATAACATTTATATTTCTTATTGCAACTAACTGAACATTTATACTCAAATAACGGAACATTTGTACTTATCTAATTGAACATTTAGGTATGAAATAAAATTGCGCTGGGTGAGAGACCATCGCTGAGGGAGCGCCTCAGTGATGGCGCGCGATGATAAATCTCCTGATGGCGATAATCAATTTCCCTATACAAATGCAACTGCTGTAAAAGTTGAAAGTAAACTCTTATGTTCTAAAAAATAAATAAAGTGGATTACTTTATTTTGCTACATTCTACTAAAATTATTTAAAATAATGTTAATTATTGTTTTCAAGTTTAAAGTTTAGCTATTATATTTGTTGTGATTGAGGGATGTTTAGATGTACTGCCTGAATGACTTCCGTATTGCTGTAAGAACCGCTTTTATCAGTTATGAAATACGAAAAGAGTGCTGCTTTGCATCAGTAAAGCATGCATGTCACCTTTGTTGGGTGGCTAGGTCTAAAAAATAATAATAATAAAAAGAGCGGTGAGCAATTAGCTTAACGTACACAATGATCACTTCTGCTCCAGAAGAGCATCATTAAGGAACGGAGAGGAGAGTAGAGGAAAGTTTGCCCGATTTTGTTACCTCCCAAATTGAGGGGTAGAGATTGAGAGTAAACTCTTCACAAAATCACTCTATCTCTCACTCTCTCTTCTCTTCCTTTCCATTCTTAAACCTCTCATCTGGATCAAGTAACCCCTTCAGCAGAGTAAAGACTTTTATTGTTTCCGTTACTCTCCTTTCCTCTAGCGTTCTGGAGTAGACCCTTAGATGAACATAGACAGCTTCCCTCCAAAAGAAAATTGACGTAAATTTGAAAAGTTAAAATCGGGTTGAAGAAAACTAACATGTCTTTCCAAAGCTTAACAAGTTGAACAAAAGATGATATTTGCAAGAGATAGGTAACGGTGGTTGACGTATAAATTGACAAAAATAGTAAAAAATATTTCATAACTCCAGTATCATAAGAACATCGGCAATATTACAAACAAGGAATTAGCGTGGCTCCGTGATCTTACAAACTACAAAGTAATTATCGCTTTCCCCTTTCGGCAGTAGGAGGAAGCTTCTCAGAGGGCCCACAAGAGAGTGTTTTACCAGTTTCTTCCTCTATTTGTCTCTTCAGCTCCCTTAGGATAGGAATCTGCCCCAATTTTTCTGGAGATAGTTTTTCCCAATATATACCTGCATCCAAATCATCAGAAGTAATCAAGTAAGAGATTTATTGTAGCACCCACTCGATGCCAATACAGTTGTATAGACAGGCAGTACTGCCTGGTCAAATATTTTTATGCTATTGAGAGCAGAAAATTGAAAAAAAAAAAAGAAAGAACAACGCAACAAAATATGTAAACATAAATTGATAAAAGAAAACTTGAAAGTAGTTTGGTGATAAAGAAAATCACAAATTACATTGATAAATTCTTAGTCGAAGAAGGAAACTCAACCAACCTTGTGCTTTGGGTATAGCAGTATTTGTGAAAATTACTTGGGTCGGAGTGCAAATGATATCAACTGGTACGTCATGAACTAGCAACTTCTCAACAGGAATATCATCAACCAATTGTGTGTCATGTACTAGAAAATCAGAAAAATCAAAGTATAAGAAAGAAGCAATTAATATTATAATCAAAAGATTTTTATTCATAGTTTATTAACAAAGAATAATGAACCATTCCCCAACCATTAAAACTACTAGACATGTCAGGACTTTATAAATTGTCTTATTTCCCATCACGGAGGTTGGGTCATATTTGGTCTCCATCATGACTTGGAGCCATATCAGGTATGGCATGATTTGTTTCTAGGTTCACTTCTTTGGCGTGACAGGTTTGAATCCGAACCTGTCAGTTTATCTCAACAAAATTAATTACAAATTTTTGATTGACCCTTTTTTAAAAAATATCAAACTGGCTTTCCTTTTGGGCTGCAACAAAATTTGAAGGATTGCTGGGTTCAACTCAGGTCAAGCCTGATAGCAGGTAAGGTTCTCATTAATGACTTCTGAAAGAAATTTGGCTAGATTCAGGTTCTGTCAGTCACGTCACATGCGTTTTGGTTTGGCCTAATTTTGGCTTCTCTACCTCTCTTTTGTTTTTTTGAAAGTCTGTACAACAAATACATGGAAATAGGAATAAGATCACACACACAAATAATAACCAAACACGAACTATAACTATTTGGGGGTAGTTCAGGGAGGACTGAGGAGAATGGCTGATATCCTCTGCCTCACCCATCCAATCTTTTAGGGCTTAAGAGGATATTTACCTGTTGTTACCACCACAGTAGAGTCATCGATAGCACCCATATAGTGCAACATTCCATGCTCTAGCTCAGCAAAACCCTACGAAGATCAAGACCTCAATAAACCATCTTCTATAGCAGAATAGCATAGCAATATTTGACATAGTGTATTAGTATCTTTATACAACCTATATAATTGGACGACCTTTGCTTGTATTTTTGAAAGTTGGGGATAAGATGGTGATACCACTTGCTGTTATCTCATTTTTCTTTCTTGCAAATATTTTCCATTCCAAGTACAATTGGAACCAAATGAGGTCAACTTGCAACTAAGAGCAATTGAGTGGATCTTAATCTAAAATCCGGATCACCGGTCCACAATGGCAAATGTAATATTCAATCAATATTCAATATATACCTCACCCTTTCCTAGACGAGCACCAGTTTTTGGGTCAACAGCTACTGACCCTATAACAATAAGATCCACTTTTATTTTCTCATCCAAACCGATAGGTTTTCCGTATTTGGAGGCACCAACTGAAGAGCATGCCTCAGGTAGATATTCAGTTGGTACAAATTGAGATTCTAAAAGTGATAAGAACCCAGTTTCTAGTCGTGGTTGTGGAGTTAATAGCTTCTTTCCACCTAAAAGCAACAAAAAATAATTTTTTTTTAACAAAAGGGCCTCTTTTGTTTGATAAAAAAATGAATGTCCAATTCCAAACCTGAATGCAGATAGAAACTCTATCTTAGTTATCAAGGTGTAGCACAGGAATTCACAGTTTTAGACTTTTAGACGCATAAGTATCACAATTCACATGTGACCTAGTTTACAATTGATACCAAGTAAAATTAAAACAATATCTCAACTCAATTCATATGGAACTTGGTTTAACCATCAGTATGCCTTGATAATATCTGATTCAAAAATTGTTGTCCCTTTTATAGTGTTAAAAACATGATGTAAGACAAACCAATTAGCGTTAAAAATCGAACTTGCTTCAATGGTGAATCAGGATCTACTTTCACACATCTTGCTTTCTCAAACACTTCCAGTTTTGCTAACTGTAGAAAAGATAAAGAATTTATCCATATCAGCGGTGGTCACAATTGAGAATCCTCAAAAGTAAGGTAAAGGCAGATTTATATAATTGAACTGGATGCTCTAATTAAATGAGCTACGAAAGCTCTTGCCCACAATGTTCCTACCCAATTGTCACACCTTATCAGCAGCAGAGGCAGCGCCATCAAAGTTGGGGATACGGTGGTGTACAGGTCGGGGATCACGAGCAATTCCCTCAGCCTCCATCAGGTCCCAGACTCTCTTTCTTATCCTCCACTTCCATTGCTTCTCCTCTCCATCACTTGTCCCCACAGCTGCCGCCTCTGCAGGCTCTGCTGCCATGGTATTCGAATTGTGCCGGGTCAAATGTAGATTTTTGTTGGAACAGCGGACAGAGGAGAGAGAGTGCGGAGGTTTTAACTTGTTAACTGGGTTTCCGAATTTGGAATAGCCTCTGCGGCTCTGCCTCTTCCATCGAATCGAGTTCGCTTATCAGAGTATACTGTATAGTTATTTCATCCAAACCGTTCATAATTTAATATACATACAAAAAATAAAATTACTATAATGAAACAGTCTATAATTATTTGAATCGACAGATTATTTTAACTAAAAATATAGTAATTTAAAAAAAAAAACATAAAATGTGATTAATAAAAACAAAAACAGCAACACACAGACCACGTTTGAATCGACCATTTACAGTGCATATTATGATCTTATCTAAAATTTTAATGAAAGATTACTATATTTATCAAGTTTAGATTTTAGTCAACTTGATAGCTGCTATCAAGATCTCAAGAAAAAAAAAAGTTTAGATTTTAGTCATTTAATTTATGTTAATATAAAATGTACCACAAAACTTAAATGCATGGAGGCCAGGATTATCCAAATGTACATAGAGACGTTCACTTCAAAAGAAAATGACCATAACTTCGACAATTAAACAGTCTTGTTAAACTAAAAAAACTAAAACATGCTTCTCAGTTTCAAAAAGTTAACAACACTGGTTGAGACATAAATTCACAACGAAGATTCATAAAACTCCAATCCCATAGGAAGTGTTGTGCTGGTAATTATCGCCTTCCCCTTTTGGCAGTAGGAGGAAGCTTCTCAGAGGGCCCACAGGGAAGTGTCGTGCTGGTTTCTTTCTCTATTCGTCTCTTCAACTCTCTCAGGATACGAATTTGCCCCAACTTTTCAGGAGAAAGTTTCTCCCAATATATACCTGCACCCAATTAATCACAGGTAAAAGATGTGTTATAGCAACCAGTGCATGCTCGTATAGTTATACAGACAGGCAGTCAATGCCTGGTTACTTAGACTTCTTTAATATTATTGAGTAAATAAAATTGAAAAAAAAAAGAAAGAAACAAGGCAATAAAACAAGTAAACATAATGAACGAAAAGCTGAATGTAGATCGGGTAGTAAAGAAAATCACAAACAATGTTGATGAATTCTCTGTAGAAGAAAAATTGACCAACCTTGTGGTTTGGGTATAGCAGTGTTTGTGAAAATTACTTGGGTTGGAGTGCAAATGATATCAACTGGTACATCATGAATTAGCAACTTTTCAACAGGAATATCATCCACCAACTGTTTGTCATGCACTAAAAATCAGAAATATCATTAGCGCCAAACCTGAAGACAAATAGGCACCTAAGATTTAAGAATTTTGGGGGAGAGAAAAATAGGAAGGTCATTTTCTAGTGGGACCAGGTGGTACAGATCCAGGTTATTCTCTCATCTCCCATCATGGAGGTTGTTGGATGACATCTGGTCTCAGTCAGTCTGGGGCCATATCAGGTATGACATGATTGGTTTCCAGGTTCACTTCTTTAAGGAGACTAGTTTGAGGTTTTGGTCTTATTAGTCTGTCCCAAGAAAACCAATATCAAATCTGATTCGTTCTTTTAAGGTAGATTGACTTTCCTTTTCAGGCTGCAATAACATTTTAAGGATTGAGAGGGTTCAAATCGGGTCAAGCCTGATAACTGGTAAGGTTCTAATTATTGATTCCTGAAGAAATTTCGCCGGAATCAGATTCTGTCAGTCTAATCACATGTTTTGGTTTGGCCACATTTTGCCAGCTCTAGACACTATCTAATCTAACAAGTAACAACTCCAATCTCGAAATGTAAACCTAACAATAGAAAATAATTTATCGGATGGAGATTGGATTGGGGGAGGGGACTTGGTTGAGACCCTCACCTCTTTTGTCGAGATTTACAACCCCCACCAACCCCCCTCTCAACAGATAGGATGGAAAACATAATCTGTAGTGTAACTTTGCAGCACAGAGTATAATTAACACCTCTAGCACATGTGGGAGGGACGGGAACAATTTAAGGCTGAAGAGGATAATTTACCAGTTGTTACCACCATGGTAGAATCATCTATAGCACCCATGTAACGTAACATTCCGTACTCTAGCTCAGCGAACCCCTAAGAAAACCTTTAGGTCAGTAAAACATTTTCTATAACTGAAAAAGCATGGCAATATAAGGAATATCAGTATCAGTATCTTATAACACCTATTATTCCTTTGGTTGGTTCTTTGGGGTTTGTGAATGGTCCAGTGAGATCTGATATCATCTTGCTTGGTGCCATGGCTGGTTAACCATTTCCCCGATTTTATTGCCCCCTTTCTTATCATTATTTCCTCCCAAGTACAATATGAAAGTAGAGGATATTATTTAAATATGTGCCATTGAGTAATAATTACCAAAATTAGAACCAAATGAGAAAAAATTGCAGGAAAATAAGGATAATTGAGTGGATCTTAATCTAAAAGCTGGTCAACCAGTCCATAATTTACATGCCAAATGTACTGTCAATCAATACAATACCTCGCCCTTCCCTAAACGAGCACCAGTTTTTGGGTCAACAGCCACTGACCCAATAACAATTAGATCCACTTTTATTTTCTCATTCAAACCAATAGGTTTTCCATATTTGGCTGCACCAACTGAAGTGCATGCCTCCAGTATAGACCCAGCTGGTACTGATTGAGATTCTAGTACTGAAAAGAACCCAGTTCTCAGTCGTGGTTGTGGAGTTAATAGCTTCTTTGCACCTAAAATCAACAAAAATGAATTTTTAAAAACAAAAAGGGACCAATTTTGTTTAATAAATAAAAATGAATGCACATTTGAAATGTGAATGCAGAAAGAAAGTTGTGAATTCCCATTTTGAAATGTGAATGCAGAAAGGAAGTTTATATCTTAGTTATGAAGGTTCAGCACTGTCCTATAACTTAGGCAGTATGCAACTCTTCTACTAAGGTATATAGTGGTCAGGTGTGCGGTTCTATTTGGCCTAATTTAGGTGTTTAGAAAAAAAGAATGAAAGGGATTTCATGGTCAAAGAGGACTGGTACAGTCGGAAGCATGCACCGGTTTGAGAGACTTGACTGCTATTGTAAATATCACGATTCACATGTGACCTAGTTAGCACTTGTTACTGAGTTAATGAGACAACAATTAAACTCTATTCACATGAAATTTAATCCAGAGGCGCCAGTATGTAATTATCTTTTCTAAATAAAAAAAAATATTATCCCTTTCTAGTGCTTAAACTTAAAGCATGATGTAAACAGAGTAACAAACCAGTGAGTGTTAAAAATCGAACTTGCTTCTGTGGTGAATCGGGATTAACTTTCACACATCTTGCTTTCTCAAACACTTCCAATTGTCCTAACTGTACAAAAGAAATAATTCATCCATATCAGCAGTAGTCACAACTCAGAACCCTGGAATGTTGAAAGTGGATAAATAAATGCGGAAACAAACAAGTTAATGAGGTTTAAGCTTTAATTAATCTCTCTTATGGGAAGGTTTATCTATCGTTTGTTTATAGGGAGTTGCTAGTGTCAAACATATAGGACACATGCACTCGTCCAACACGATAAAATTTCAATTTTTGAGATCACAATGGCCGATCCAAACCGTTCAAATTGTTGTCCATAATAAAATCTCCTTGAAAACCAAATTTTATATTTTTTTTTCAAATTTTTTTACTATTTTTTTAGAATTTTTTAATATGCTCAATCTAAAAAGTTATGAACCCTCCAATTTTGAAAATTTGAAAAAAAATAGTTAGAAAATTTGAAAAAAATATAAAATTTGGTTTTCAAGGATATTTAAATACAGAGATCATATTGAGCGGTTCGGATCGGCCGTTTGAAACTTTAACAGTTGATATTTGGATCGTGTTTGATGTCCTATATATTTGATTCTAGTATTACTCTTGTTTATAATTTAAAAATAGAAAAAGAAAACTTGCTTTCGTTGAGAGTCGAACTCAAGACCTCCCGCTTACTAAACGGGTGCTCTAACCAACTGAGCTACGAAAGCTCTCGTACACAATATTCCTATTCAACGATCATACCTTATCGGCAGCAGAGGCAGCGCCATCAAAGTTGGGGATACGATGGTGTACAGGTCGGGGGTTGCGAGCAATTCCCTCAGCCTCCATCAGGTCCCACACTCTCTTTCTTATCCGCCACTTCCACTGCTTCTCTTCTCCACCACTCGTCCCCACCGCTGCCGCCTCCGCTGCCATGGAATTGCGCGCCTTCTCGTCGAGCCGAAGCCGCTCGGACTCGAACTGTGCCGGGTCGAATGCCCGGTTTTGTTTGGAATAATGGAGACGTCGTGGAGAAGTTAAATGGAGAGGAAGAGAGGAAGTTGTGTGATGAATCGAGAGTGGGAAGAAGGGAGAGTGAGGAGAGAATGATCGAAGAAGGTTGGAAGTGGAATACATGATAGGCCAAATTTCACAAGCAAATCAGTTTTTTACTTTTCCTTTCCCTTGTCTGAATGGCTGTACAGACTTCTGAGCCTAATAGTCTCTTTCATAGAGTTGTATATCAGCAAGACCGCATATAACGCTGAACACATTATATTCAGACACGTTGAATATATAATTGTTCATCCAGACCGTTACATTTTTATTTTTTATATATGAAAAAACACATTTATTGTTATTGTGAAACAAAATATTAAATTGAAAAGAAAATATTATCTTTCTGTTGAAAAAAATAAAATATTTTTATTTTTTTTCAGTTTACTTTACTTTTAGACATGACTTTACGGAATTATGTCATAATTTTTTAAAAAAATATAATTATTAAAAGTCTATAACTTTTTAAAACCATGAATAAAGTTTATCTAAATAGAGTGAAGTTCTGAAATATAAAATTTCATTTCTTAGAATCGACAATAATAGATCACATTTAAATTGATCGTTTGAATTCGAAAAAAAACTAAGATTTAAATTGATTGCGCTGGCTGATCTGATCTTCAACTTCAAGAGATTCTGATATGCGCAGGAGATTGTCTTAGTTACTGTTAATTTTTGCTTTTTGCTTTACTTTTTATTTTTAGTTTTCCCCTAGGTAGCTACTACCTAGTTTTTTTTTATAAAACAAGAAAATATAGGTCAACAACTTGTTGGCACAATTGATTTCATAAATCAAATTAGAATTAGTAATCAGAAATATGCAAACTTAGGTAATTCTTTAGAAATATATTATAGTTGTCAACCGATTGCAGAACTCTATTTAAATACACATATCCCATTTCCCATATATGTATGATATGATTAGAATTCAACTTGTTCGTGCTGAATTTGAGCTAATATGTTAATGCATCAGCTGGTGCCATTTAAATCTTGGTCATTTAGGTTCTACAATATTATGCACGTTTGCGTTGTTATACTTATAATTATAATTGTGTCATTAACTGATTATTAAAATATAAAGTAGGAATTAATGAGATCATATCTTTTTACAAATTTGATCAAATATATAGATATCGACAGGGATTATATCATGTGCATTAGTAAATAATCATATTAGTTAACTATTTCAATTCTGACATCCGTTAAGAAAATTCTTAATTTTTTCAAATTAATTATAATTATAACTAATCATTCATTTAAATTAAATAAAATTCAAGTTTAAATTAACTTTATTAATTCAAATGTTATTAAATTCTCATGGTTTAAAAATATATAGCTGATCTTCGTACCTCTCTTACAATGTGACGGAATTCAAATTTAGTGAAAATTATTAATCCAATAATATATTTTAAAAAATTGAAGCTTATCAGGTACATTTTTTTTAAAAAAATTAATATCTATTAATGGGACGAAAAAGAAAATTTTCATTCATCATTTTCCGTGCAGTCTTCCAAATTGATAGGTTCGGTTAGATCAGTACATAAATTTTAGGTTTCTGTGTGATGTCTCCTCTGTACTTGCGCAGTTGTACGAACCACACCTCAGAACCAGAGCCCACGTGTCAAATCCTCATTCGCTTGTTCCACTCTTTTGTCCTCACGCGACCAAGAACTACCGGTCTAGTCCACATAGTCATAAAGCCAGACTTTAATTTACCGCGTACGGGTCCACAGCCAGAGAGAAATCACCGAGCGAAACCTATGAACCATGTCCAGTCACGTTCATCTCTTCAAATTCGCATTCTTCGGATCAAACTACAGACGCGGTGTTAACCGTACTTCTTAATCTTTCACCAATAATTGGTCAGAATCAATCTGATACCAAGTACTCAGTACGTACGACTTTGATCTAGGTGTAGGGAAAAATATACAAGCCTGAACCCTATCGGGAAAACGTCTGTACACGGAAAAACCCTCCTCCTCTTTCTCTATCAGGGCGAAACCGAGCGAGAGACGCGAGAAAACCTCTCCCTCTTTTCTCTATATCGAAGCAAGAGCAGAAGAGCCGAAATCAGGTACCAATCTCCATCTCCATCTCCATCTCGTTTCCTCAAGTCAGTCCAGTTATGTAGCTCTCTAGCTCTTTATCTGTCTAAACCCAATTGATTTACATCGATCGGCTCTCCGCCGATTCGGATCGGAATCGGACGAGTTTCGAAATTATGGCTGGAATAAGTAGGATATTAGAGTCTTTTCCTTCGCTTATTTTGTTAGTAGATACGAAATTAAAGGCACATAGTTATAAGACCTGAGCCTCTCATTCCTGGCGCCTTTCCTTTCCTTGTCTCTTTTTTTTTTCTTATCATATGTTACCATAACTTTCCAATTTCATGATTTATGGGCAGTTATCACGTGCAAGTTCTTGGATTTGTTCTACTCGTTGAATTTTTTTTGTGGTTTGTGAAAGGTTGTTTAGGATTTCAGATTAGTGTTTTTGTCTGTGGTATTTATATGAAGGTAAAGTTTTATTTCTCATAAAAGCAGGAGTTCAGATTGTTTAACCCGATTATTTTATATTTGAGGAATTATTTGAAAAATAAGGATTTGATTACCATATTGCTGTTTAAATTCTTAGTTGTTAATCTTCGGACAGCATATCTATGGTCTTGTTCTTTGCTTGGAACTTAAGTTTTAATTAAGTTCCCTTTTGACTTTTTGCGGAACACTTGAATATAGCTGTCACTTTTGCATAATTATTTCCATTAGTCATTGAACAATCAAGTGATTTGAACCTTGAGTTGTTTGGTAATTATAAACTTTTAAATACCAATTGCCTCTAAAGTCGTGACATGTACCCAGTTTACGATATGTTTCATCAGCTAAGAGGCTGGTTTTTATTTTTATAAATTATTATGGAATGTGGTACTTCAGTGAGTCCATTTGGAATAATCCAGCCATGTCATAATAACGCAACGGTTGAGTTGTCGTTTGCTCAATTATTGCGAATGGAAGTGCTGAGTTATTTATTGCATTTTTTGTCGTTTGTTGACGTGGTAGTATTTGATTAGTTGTACATTCGATCTCGTCTTTATTGTAGCATGGCAGGTCTCTTTGACTTTATTCTCTGTGCAGATAAATAATTTAGTATCTGAATACACTATGCACTGATATGTGCTGATTTTGTTTTCTCTGTGCACAAATTACTCCTTGTGAACCTAAATTTATGATTAATATTTTATAATGGCATTTACTGAAACAGGACTTCTCTTTACCTGTCACTTTTTTAATTAGTGTAGAATGGACCGTTACCAGAGGGTGGAAAAGCCGCGAGAGGACACACCAATCAGTGAAAATGAAATTAGAATAACAGCACTTGGAAGGATGAGGAACTATATAAGCTATGCGTTGACCTTGCTTCAGGTCCAGCTCTCTTTTTTTTCCCTCTCCCTTTTTTTAACTAACTCTCCTGTTATTTTTTATCTGTTTTAAGGATTATCGTAGAACGTTTGAGTGCTTTATATTTCAACCTTTTATTTTGTGTCAGTACCAGTAGGAAGGGAGTTTTGTTTCCTTTTGTGCTATAAAATTGCTATTTTGAGAGTCGGTAAGATAAGGAGCCCTGTGTTTTGTAGTTTACTTTCTTTCTTCTTGGACCGATCACATTAGTCCCTTTCTTTTCATTTTAAGACACTGTAAAAGACAAGTAGGGCCCAGGGCGAAGAGAATATATGTTATGTAAAAGACATTTCCTTTTTTCTTTATCCCACCACACCGTGTCTTAGAGGCTTCTTTAAAGGATGCTAACGAGAACTCTGGGTGGTTCACATAATTAGGAATCAATTAAGCAGTTTTGAGTACTGGAGAGATCCGTTGAAGGCTTAAATAGAACGTAGTAAAAAAAAAATTAGGAAGAAAAGTATAAAATCTGGAGCATTCTGTGCTTTTTAATAATATTTACAATCTGGAATTTGGTTAAATTTACTTTGTAACACATGCACATAAGTGGGTTTGTAAGTGTTTGTGGTTTTTAGTGTTATTAGTATAACTATTTTAGTGTGTTACAATTAAATGTGCTCCCTCGTTGCACTTCTTTCTTTACATTGTTAATGACCGATATAAAAAGCTTGTGTCACTTATGATGAAGTTATTTGTTTAATTGTTTTGCATGTGCATTTTTAGAAATTACCATGTAATTATTAGATAGTTGCAAATTAAAAAATAGATGTTTGTTCTGACCATTTGCAGAAGTGATTTTCTTTTTCACTTTTCAAACGTATTGTACTTTGTTTTAATTGTAAATGGAGTATCATAATTTTATTTTCTTAATTATCTGCTGATAAATTTAGGAGAAAGATGCCAATGAAATTGTTATTAAAGCTATGGGAAGAGCCATCAATAAGACTGTTATGATTGTAGAATTGATTAAGGTATGATATATCTTTGTTTATTTATTTCACTTTCTGTTCTTGATTGAGGATATATACCTCTGCTTGTAGTATATTTATCTAATCACTATACTAAACCAGTCAAAGCGTTAACAATTTTCAGAGAAGGATTGTTGGTCTGCACCAGGTCACTACTGTTGAGTCAATTGATATTACTGATGTATGGGAGCCACTTGAAGAAGGGCTTCTCCCGTAAGAATGCTGCTTAATTTTTGTGTTCAGTGTATTTGCTTCATGTATTCGTGTGCAGCTAATCTATCTCATAATTTTTTTAACGACAGTTTGGAGACAACCCGGCATGTGTCAATGATAACGATTACTTTGTCAAAGAATGAGCTTGATAAATCTGCTCCAGGGTAAGTTATAAGATGAAAACAGAAAAAAAAAAATTACCACATGGTATTGGTACGCCAGACATATTGACCATGAACTAACAACCTTTTTGCTAGAGTAGGCATCACTTAACAACTGGTATTAGCAGAAGAAGATGAAATTAAAAAATAATAATGATAATTGCAAGCATCAGACCATATAGAATTTGGATGTACCAATATCTTGTGTTTTTTACCTTCTACTTTTTAGTATCGGATGAATTACTTTTAATTGCTCTAAGACCAGATAGGATTGAAACGTACCTGTATCTGCTATTGTCGCTTATGCAATTATCAAATATAAAGTTTGATTTGGAATCAAACATTGTACACCATTATCTGCATGGTGCATATTGTCTATAAAAAAAAAATGATGAGATCTGATGTATGTTTACTGTTCATCACTTGATTTGAACCATCAATGATCTGAAAGTAGCTATCTTTTGATGCTTCATAAACAATAATCAAATTGCATGAAATTTGATTGTTAGGTTATCTACATGTCCAGTAATATATCTGTAAATTTAATTTTTAGCTTTCGACCTTATTTGAATTTATTTGGAAAACCATAAGGGGGTGAACATAATTATTGTAAAGTGATCCCATCTCTTTAGTATTAGAGGGTATTATCTTGTGGTTGCTCTAGTTTGAGGTAATGTGTTTCACACAGGACATAGACCACAACATTTTGTGATTCTTCTTTCATTATATCATCCAAGAGAAGAACTTTTTTGTAACGATAAATATACAGGCTGTTTTGTCTGCTGTTCATCTGATGGCAACTCATATAATGTAGGTACCAGCCACCATTGCCAGCTGATCAGGTGAAGCCACTTGCTGACTTTGATAATGAGGATGGTAACTTCCTATTTATCCTCCCCTTCAAAGAAAGTTAAAATGGAAGAGAATCCTTTCACATCCTAACAAAAGTGCTTTTGGTATAAATTTTAGAAGCTGTGCCAACTGGTAGAGGAAGGGGGCGCCGTGGTGGTGGAAGGGGTAGGAGTCGAGGTGCTTGCTTTCTTCTCATCTTTCTTCCATTATGCATTTTCTCCTTTTAAACTTACATTTTTGGTACAATTGGTTCTGAATTAAGCTTGCACATCAGTCTCGCAGCAGGCAACACTTAGGCATATACATCATCGTTGCAGTTTGCCAATGACATATAATGAATATTTTGACTTTTTTTTAGAAGTAGATTGCTCAGTCTTCTCTATTCCATTAAAAAATGCCATCAACCAAAAAAGGTCTTTTCCTTATAATAAATCTTTAAACAGGAATGAGCAATGGGATGGGTTATGATGGAGGGGAGGGTGGATGGGAAGGCTCCCGCGGTGGAGGTGGCTATGGATATGGTCGCAGAGGAAGAGGCCGAGGAAGAGGTGGTCGTGGATCCTACAGAGGTGGTAGGGGTGGTTACTACAATGACAATTATGGTGGCCCAGATATGGGGAATGATTATGGTGGTTATGATGATGGTGAATCCTACGGCCCCCCTCAGCCACCTCAAGGACGTGGTGAGGCTTTCTTTATTCAATTTTTTATTTATATTTATCATCCTTCTTTTCCCCCCGGCAATCCTACTTAAACAAGCTTAATACCAGAAGGCATATGATTATTAGGGTTTTATGCTTTTGCTGGTTTATTCTTCTCATTATTTTATTTATTTATTTATTTTTATTATTTTTTTTAATGTTTGATTTATGCATGTTGTTGGGTAGGTGTAATTTAGGCATTTGAACTTAATTGCTTCTGCAATGGAATTTGTACTGAATCGCTGAGACAGTGTTAATACATGGTTTATTTGACATTCCACACGTTTTGCTATTTCTTGGTAGGTCGTGGCAGGGGAAGGGGGATGGGACGCGGACGTGGGCGTGGTCGCAGCCGTGGCCGTGGCCGTGCTGATGCCTGAATCTGCAAACCGGTAAAGATGATGCACTAGTGTTCTCTGATGTTGCTATGAAATGTATGCTTTGCTCATGATGTGCTTGAAGTGTGTATCTGAATGTTGAAATGTAATTTTGAATGGATTGATATGCTCTGGTTGGTGAGCCTCTTGCCTTGTGGTTTTGTAGCTAGGGGGTTTAGTTTTACCAATTTACTGTCGCTATCTGATATTGTTAAGCAGTTTTGAACTGGTTAATGTGTAGTAGTTTGAGTAGAGCAGAATATTCTTTTGTTCATGATAGATGGTTTCAATTGAAACTTTTGCATCTTGCTTGCTATACTCTTTTAATTGGCCTTTCTGGGGGTCATTTTTTGAGTAATAACTGCGTAAATCGAAAACTACTGCTTATAGTTGCTTGCCCGTCGTTTGTGGCGTAGAATAATGAAGTACTTATTGTGTCTTTTGGGTACAGTTTTGCCCCAGATAGGTGGTTTACGCTTAATTAAAACAGCCCATATCCTGTTGTTAGCCAGGGAAGTGATTTGTTATTATCTTGTAGCAATGCCCAGAGCCCCATACGAGATAATCGGTGCTATTTATAGTTTCTAGGCTCATGACAATGTAGTATCTCGGCAATGTGGAATGATAAGGTCATCTCTAGGATTTAGGGTTTAGTAAATTTTTTCAGGACAATTAATAATTAATATTTTTTTAGGATAAACATGTGTTAGTTATATTAGTAATATTTTCAAAGGACAATTAACAATTTATATTTTTTCCAGTATAAAGATTTTTTTAAGAACAATTTCTAAGACAATTTTGCTGGGACAATTAAGATATATATGAGGACAATTAGTATTATTTTTATAAGATAGGCCTTGATCATAATTCCCTTTTTTTAACGTAGGATTTCAATTCATTTCATTTCATTGGAAAATTCTTGATCACAATGAGCGGATTTGGTGTCATTTGGTTGTGATTCCTATGTAATTAGGTCTAATGAAATCTTATGAAATCTTACGAAATCAATTCAAATGAAATGAAATCCCGAGTAAAAATCATTGTGATCAGGGCCATAGTTAGAAAATGTGTGAGGACAATTAGTATCAAAACTAAGATAATTAGTATTATTTTATAAGACAGTTAAGACATGTATGACAATAATTAGTATCATAATTTAGGACAATTAAGATATGTATGAGGACAATTAGTATTGTAATTTAGGACAATAAATATTATTTTATAGGATATTGTGTGGAGTGGGAGCCGACGTCAGGTTGGGGGAGGGGGGGGGTGGGGGTGGTGATGGGTTTGGTAGGCACTGGGTAAGTGCTAGGTACACAACGGATGTGAGGCAGGGTGAATGTAAGCACTGGATACGCTGGGTACGCTGGACGGGAGGCAAGATGAGAATAAAACACGTGATGATGGGAATGACGATAGATGAGACTAAAAGATGATGGGAATGACGCTGAGGAGGAGAAAGTCTCAACTCTCAAGTAATTCCGCTCGACAATGATTGTTAACTAGTCGCAGTTTCGCACTTTGCGCGATAAATCATTGCCTTATGCTGTTGTTATGATTCTTTAGAAATATTGCATTGTTAGATATACTTTTTGTCTAATTAGATAGGAATATATCTAGAAGAAGAATCGGGCGCCGTACGCATACGTTGTTATTAATTAGGCTTGATTATAGGTAAAAAAGAAACAGTTTTTTGTTGATTAACAATGATGCACTAATTTCACACCTGAAAACACAACTGCAAACGGATAAACTCTGTAATTATTGGCGATAGCATGGTATTGTGGAATGGTTTCTTTTTAATCAATTATCGCTAAGTGCTTAACTGATCACCATGGTGTTTGAAACATGTTTATTACAATTTAAGACACTACAAAACACTATCAGACGTATCAGAGCATATATGTGGCCACAATAGACAACAAAAGACCAAATAATTTTGAATTCGTAAATATTCGATAATACCTCTAGCACTGTTTTTTCTCCATAAGAGATAACAGACAATATAATGTCCAATACGCACTAATTCTGACTGAGCACACCTTGTAGAGCCAATTCAACCATGCATCTTACCAGTAAGCACCAAGCAAGCATCCTAATAGTATTCCTAATTTGGTACCATGGAAGCATTGATGCGAAGCAATGACTTGTCATGAACAGTCTTGGAAGTTGATGCTAAAATTGTGAAAGCATTTCACAAACCCTGTTGTATGACAAAATCACAAAATGATTTGTTCTCTACAAATTAGTAATCGAGAACCTTTTTCATAGTGTAAAATTCAGATATAAATTGTATTTAAAAGAGATTATAAATATAATATATCACTTCATGAGTTTAGGATCGGTCCATTCTATCAATTCACTATTGTGAGTCCCAAATACAAGTGATCCGAACAAAATAAAGCACAAACGAACAAAGAAAATGAATTTTCTTAGTGAGTAGATATGCAACCTCCACAAAGGTATTATTCTCAACCAACTCCTCAATTGGATATCCTCTATAAAGAAGAATACCCAAATGCCAAATCTCCATCAATATAACTTGTAGAGGAACCAACTGGAGCTGTGTTGAGATATCCAGGATCATAAAGCTTTATTCCCTAGTCATTCTTCCCAGTTGTCAGCTGAAAAATAAATAGCATTTTTCTTCTGAACAAACAACAAACAAAACAACTTGGCATTTTTCTTCTGAACAAACAACAAACAAAGTAAAGGTTTTACCTTGTGATAATGTCTTGAAACGCACTCTGTTTTTCTTTTAATAGAAGAAGGTTAATTCTGATACGTACAAAAACCAGAAGTTTTGAGAATTTGCAATGAACATTGCCAAATTTTACCAAGAAGATAGAAGTAATCTATGGAAAAGGTATATTCCATCAGATAGCAATTGTCCCTGGCTATATGGTACCCATTTTTAAGCCTCAAAGTAAAATACAACCTTCAAAAAAAAAAAGGGAAATACAATAAAGACATGCTAATAAGATGTGTCCCTGATAAATTATATGGAGATGTGGTTTTAATTAAGATGAACATGTTATGTCATTTTTATTTGGTTTGGCCTTGTTATAACATTTGGGCATTGTTTGCAAAAGCACAAAGCAATGTGCAATTTACAATAAAAGAAAGGAACCTTACATAGTTGGTCTCATGTTGGGTCCTTTTTTTTGAAGGTTGGTTTGAAACGTCTCATGTTGGGTCCTTAAATTCAGTAAATAGTACCAACGCATGCTTCCAATGTTTCAATTTTGGAAAGACAAATTGAGGCTCTGAGAAACATTCATTTTAACTTAGACAACTCCAACGAAGAATCTGACTAAATCAAAATTACTCCGTTATATCAATCAATAGCAAACTTGTGTTTATGTATGAAACTTTACCAGTAGCAAATAAAATCTTTAATCAGCCCCACATGCAAATATCATATATATCTTCAGACAAAAAAAAAAAATCAAAATTCAAGAAGATCGTAAGCAATAAAAATCAAAATTACGCCAACGATTCTCCAGCTACCTCGTCTTGGGAGGCGGCAAGGTACGCACGCTAGATTGGAAGGAATCGATGGGGTGAGTTCCTTAGAAAACATAGAAGAGAGGAACCGACAGAGGAAAAGAGGAAACGAAGAACCGAACAGTGTCAGCCCTTTCTTTCCCTCGTTCTCTTTCTTGCCTGGCGCCCTGGCACAGTTGATCTCTCTCTCGCTCCTCCTTTTGGTTTCACGTAGAAAATAAAAAAAATTGAAGAATGAAGCTGTGAACAGATCGAAGAAATCGCCAAACGGTTCGATCAAAAGGCCAACTGAAATCAACGGTTTGGATAAATCTGAAAGAGCACTTAGATAATTTCCCTCAATTTCAATTTGGAGTATTTTTTGATGATGGTAGAACCGGGAAAAAAAAAAAAAAACCATGTTGCAATGTTTGTTGTCGATTGAGTGACTAATATTATATTCATGAAAAATAACCGAACGAATTCGTTCGTCATTACTCATTAGTCACTCAGAACTCAGAAGCGTACATTCTATAGAAAGTCACGGGTCACTCACACCCTTTTTATTGTACTCTCCTTGTTTGTCATCGATAATTTCACGTTGTTAGGAAAAATAATTATATATTGTAGAGATGTCAAACAATCTGGACTATCGTACATAGCGTATAGATTGCTTATCTTAGTTGGACGTAGCATATAGATTTTTTTTTTTTTTTTTTTTTTGAAAAGTGGCCGTAGCCTTTGTCATTAAAGAAGAGTCATTAAACATGGGGACCATCGCTACTAGGAAACCAAAGTATCCCCACCAACTAAGGGCACTTTTGGCATGGGTGAGGTTAGTGGGTTTAGTGGTGTAAGGTTAGTACTTTTTGGGATTTTCGAGGTACTTTTTGGAATTTCGAGGTAGAATAGTGAGGGGATGGGATTTTCGAGGTAGCTCCAACCAACCCCAAAAACCCCTCTAACCCCTCTAAACTCTCATGCCAAACGCACCCTAAGTCCTCGAGGCACATAATTAAAAGGACACAAAAAACAAAGACCCCCTTCTTCTACCCAGCCTTAATTACACCCAGTCACAGCCACATATCCCAAATGCTCTCGAGACTTCTACCTAAAACCAAAGAAAAGCTGAAAAGAAAGAAGGAAAAGTAAAAGAAAGAAAAAAGCTACTGCATCAGTCGGAACCAGAAGGATCCATGAATTCCTCTATCAGAAAGTTTCATACGCGCCAGGTCTTGCGCAGTTGGGTAGCCATGAAACTGAAGTCCCAGTCTTCTAGCTTGATCTGCAATCAGGTGAGCAGGTTGAACACAATCTCTGTCTATTTTCCGCACTTTGATTTTGCTGTTAACTGGTGCGAGCATGGTGTGAATTTCATGAATTGTTGTTGCAGAAGGGCCTGAAATGGAAAGATCAGAGAGATTTTTTTGAATTAGTTGTACTGCTTGCTCACAATCTGTGAGGATGTACCAGATTGTTTGAGAAGATTGGGGGGCAAAGATAGCTTCATAGATGCCGTTGCAGATCGCCTGTAATTCCGCATGTAAGGGGTCAACCGCTTGAGTTTGTGTGGCCAGAATTTTGCTTATCTCATCATCCAGGTTATAAATCACAATCCCAATTCCTGACTGCATGTTTTCTTTCCATGATCCATCTGTCAGGATGATACGATCATGCTCGTTTATCTGAAAGCCCATAGATCCTAAACTAAAATTCCTGAAACAGTTTTGAGTCAGTACAGTGGCTGAAATAACAGTTTGAGCTGGCTTTTCTTTATATTTTTGGAATAAAACCTTGTTTCTAGAGTTCCAGATGCAATAAAGAATGTTATAAAATAAGGCCAAAAATTGCCTTGAAAGTTTTTTCTGCTGAAACGAAATGACATCTGGAATTGAGGAGTCAGGAGAAATTGTTAAATTTAATTTGGCTGCATGCCAGGTGGCAACTGAAAAAGGGCATATAAAGAAAATATGGCTTGATGTTTCCAGATTCTGATTGCATCTGCAACAGACTGGTGAAAATTGAGGTATTCTTCTATTCAGTTGAGCATTTGTAGGCAAGGCATTTGTGATGAGCCTCCAAAGAAACAACTTTACCTTAGGCACCAAAAATTTATTTGACCATATAGATAGCCAATCAAAGCTACTGTTTGGCTGTAAAAGATTTGAATTAAGTTTACATAGCCAATTATAACCATCCTGAACATTGTAAACCTGTTTTTTTGAATGTTTCCATACCAGGGAGTCAGGTTGTAAGTTATCTAACCTTGGTCTTTGTGAATACAGAATCTGAGGGATTGCCTCTGTCGGAAGAAGGGATTTCAGTTTTTGAATGTTCCATTGATTATTCTCATGATCAAAAGCTTCAAACACAGATGCATTTCTTTTCCTGGTAAGATTTAAGTATCTGTCCCACCCCTGAAACCATGGGTCTCCCCATACCAATACTTGCTTTCCGCTTTTAATTTGCCACCAAACATCATCCTGCAACAGGTGTTTTAAAGATTGAATATGTTTCCAAAAGGTACTTGCCCCCCTTGTTCTAGTTGTGCCCTAAAAATTTTTTGTTCCACAATACTTTGCCTTCACAATCTAGACCCAAAGAGCTTGATTATTAGTTGCCAAGTGCCACACCTTTTTCAACATTAGGGCTTTGTTAAATTCAAACAGGTTTTTAATTCCTAATCCCCCTTCAAATTTGGAATGTTGAATTCTGTCCCAAGAAATCAAGGATAAAAAACATTTTTTTTCCGGTTTTCCCCAAAAAAATTGTCTAATTTTCCTTGTTAACTCAGAAAGGAAATTCTTGGGATAGAGAAAGGTGGAGAAGAAGTACACTGGCAAGGATTGAAGAGTTGATTTTATCAGAACCAAACGCCCAGCAAAGGATAGAGTATGAGCCTTCCAACCCCCCAACTTGTTGTTAAATTTTTCTGTAATTAAATGTGTACTGCCAAAATTGTAATTGGGGGGTTGGTTCAACTGCACTCCAAGGTATTTCTCTCTTTGCCCTGCCATGTTTGCACCCCAGATGTGCAAGATTTCATTACATGTTTCATTAGTACAATCATGACTGAACCATAGCAGTGATTTTTGGGGGTTAATACACAAGCCCGAAACCCTTCCAAAATGGGTAAACAGATTGAAGAGAGTTACTACCTCGCGCGTATCTGGTTTTCCCAAAATAAGTAAGTCATCAGCGTATAAGACATGAGTGATGGGAGGGACATGCACAGATAGTTGAACTCCTGAAATGCGCCTCTGCATGAGGTTTACCTGTAATAAACGACTCATGGATTCCATAACTATAATAAAAAGGTATGGAGATAACGGGCAACCTTGCCTTAAACCCCTCGTAGGTTTTAAAAAATTCCCATTACAAGTACCATTTATCCGAAAAGTTATTCTCCCATTTGATAAAGCACTCAAAATAAGATCAATCAAAGCAGTAGGGATATTAATCATCAAAAGAGCATGTTTTAAAAAATCCCAATTAACACAGTCAAATGCTTTCTTTATATCTGCCTTTAGGAGAAAAGCTTGTTGCGGTAAAAAATTAGAATTAAACGAGTGCAAAATTTCTTGTACCAGAATTATGTTGTCAGAGATTTGACGCCCCTTAATAAACGCTGTCTGGTTGTTTGAAATGATATCTGGGATAAAACTTCGCAACCTATGAGAGATTATTTTCATGAGTAAACGATAAAAAATGCTTCCAACACTTATTGGTCTGTAATCTCCAGGTTGTATAGGATCTGGAATTTTAGGTATTAATGTAACACTGCATTGAAGCCACTGGGGAGGTATTTCTTTATCTGTAAAACATTTTCTTATTTGAGAGATGAGTTTGAATTTCAGTATGGGCCACATTTGCTGTAAAAATTTTGCAGTGTATCCATCCGGGCCAGGAGCTGTCTCTGGTTCCATTTGAAATAAAACCGATTTGATTTCCAATTCATCTGGTGGTTCAATTAGACTTAGATGTGCATTTGTTGGAATAGAATGGCTCGGTTCTGTTGTAATCAAGTCAAACCATTTATTAATTTCTTCCATTTCAATAATTTCTTGATTACAATAAAGCTCTTTAAAATAATTAACAATGGTTTTCCTGATTACTTTGTCATCCCCAGTAATTTGACCATTTGGCAATTTTATGTGGGAAATTGTATTTTGCCTTATCCGATTAGTAGCCTGAGTATGAAAATACCTGGTGTTCTGATCTCCTTCAATGCACCATCTTTGTTTGGCCCGTTGTCTCCAATAAATGCTGACCAGTTCTTCGGTGTTATAATAATCAGACAAAAGAGCCTGTTCAATCATTGAGTCCTGGTTAGCAGGGTGTTTGGACTGAAGAGTGAGCAATTGTTCCTCTATCCTTCTGAGTTTTCCTTGTGGGTTTTCTTTCCCTTTCGCCCAATTCTTGATATCTTTGGTTAAGTGCGTAAGATTGGCTGTAAAATCTTCTGTCGCACAAGCTTGCCAGCTGTGTGTACAGAGATTAAAGAAATCAGCATCTTTGAGCCAGTAGTGTTCAATCTTAAAAGATTTCCCAACAGTCATTACCCCCTCCCATTTTAGTAAAATTCCTGCATGATCACTGTAAATCCTGGGAAGGTGCAACACTACTGCTCGAGAGTATAATTGAATCTAACTTGGAGTGACAAGAGCTCGATCAAGTCTTTCAAAGATAGGAGAGGAAGTATAGCGCTTGTTTGTCCAAGTAAAAGCCGGGCCTTTGAACCCCAAATCTATAAGGCCATTTCTAAAAACAAAGTTTTGAAAGCTTTGATTTTGTCTATCCCAATGATGATTGTCCCCATATTTTTCAGCACTAGAAAGTATTGCGTTGAAGTCACCTGCCATACACACTGGCAAACCCATCATAAAGAAGCGATCTAAGGAATTACAGATAATATTCATCTGTCTTCTGTGAGGGTCTCCATACACTCCCACAAATAACCATTTCTTCTTATCTGAAGTTGAAATTTCTGCCACTATAGAGAAATGGTTAATTTGTAAGTGTGTGGACTTTTTCGTCATTTCTCGAAGAATGATTGGGTTTCCTCAAGAATGAGAATAAGCCTTAGATTCACCCCTCACGAGCTCAAATTCAAGTGTAAAATGTCTCTTGACAACAAGAAAACATTAACGAGAATCTATTCTCATGCGGGTTTATTAATTTCGTGGATCCTTTCCTTCCAATAGGCGCAAGCCCCTATTGTTAATTACCCCGTGACGAATCACGAGAACCTCTGATTAAGGGATTCGAGAAATTATATGTCGTAGGCTAGAAAAGTTGTTATCTCAATTTATTTTCGACTTGAACCACACTCAATTGATGTTACCAAACTTAGTTGACGGGGCATAATTGAGAAAATAAACGATTAATTTCTTTTGGCTTAAATCAGACTCAATTAACGGTACCAAACTTAGTTAACGGGACCTAATTGAGGATATCGAAACGTTTTATTAATGACTTTGTCAAAGTTGCCTTATCGGGTAGGTTTTGAATGATAGCTTGGTTTTGGCGGTTTGTGAGAGCTAAGTCTTGGTCATTTGGCGACTTATAAGAATAAAAGATTTTTAGATTTAATTCCTGGGACTGTGTAAGTCGCTATAGGAATTGGTTTCTGATCGTTTGATGACTTGTAAAGACAAAAGATTTCGGGTTTTATTCCTGGGACTGTGTGAGTCGCTATAGGAATTGGTTTCTGATCGTTTCATGACTTGTAAGGACAAAGCTTTTGGATTTTATTCCTGGGACTGTGTGAGTCGCTATAGGAATTGGTTCCTGGGACTATGTGGGTCGCTGTAGGAACAAGAGAGGATTTAATTCCTGGGACTGCGTGGGTCGCTGTAGGAATTGGTTCCCGGGACTGTGTGGGTCGCTGTAGGAACAAGGAAGGATTGAATTCCAAGGGCTATGTTGGGCCGCTGTAGGAATCGGTTCCTGAGACTGTGTGGTCGCTGTAGGAACAATGAAGGATTTAATTCCTGGGACTGTGTGGGTCGCTATAGGAATTGGTTCCTGGGACTGTGTGGGTCGCTATAGGAACAAAGGAGAGATTTAATTCCTAGGACTGTGTGAGTCGCTGGAGGAATTAGTTTTTGAAAAGACGATTTTGACTTTATGTCAACCTTGATCTTGATCTTGGGGCGTGACTTCTTCTCAACTGACGAGGTCTTGGCTTTGACTTTGGGTATCGTATGTGGACTTTTAATTTTCTAATATTTCTCTTTGAGTTTTAGTGATTTTTATTATTTTTCACTTATTTTGATTTTTAGAAATTTAAAGGTGTCAAATTCATTTTAAGTCTTTGAAAATACTTATTTCAAAATACTTTATTGAAGAATAGTCCCTTGATGATTGTTTTAATATTGAAATTACTTAAATTTTGTTTGAGAATTTTATAGAAGATTTATTTAAATTTTATTGTGTTTATTATTTTTTATAAAATTTATTTTTATGACGAAAATACTTCAAAAATATAAAAGACTAGTATTTTGAAAGATTTTTATATGAAAATATCAGTAAATCTAGATTCTACAGATTTTTAGGATTTTAAGGATATTTTATTTGAATTTTTCTGAGTTTTCTACTATTTTTAATGAATTTTTGAAGTTTGAACAATTTCTGAAAATTCCTGATGCTGACACGTGGCACATAATTTATTTATTTTTATTTTTATTTTTCCGACAAGTGGGTCCCACATGTCAGGCTTGTTTTGCTTTCTGGAGGCTGGGTATGGCGGGTCACTGCCATGCCAGGGGTTCGCTTCACGTAGCTTGGCCACAGAAGATCAAGGTGAGCTCGGCGCTGGATTTCCTTTTGAAGAGAGGGATTTTTACGACGCGGTCCCTCAGCTTATTTTATTTCCAGAAAAGCCCTCTGAAGACGTCATTCCGGCGATCTAGGCCGCCGTTGACATCGACGTTGGGCCCTGAGTGCTCGCGAGATTGTGTAGAACACGATGGTGGTCTCCCCTTTGGCTGCGTCGTTCCCATTTGATCGGAAAACCCCTAATTCATAGAGACTGAGTTTGAATTTTATTCGATTTGGTCCCTGGGTTTTTGTCTTCGTGTTTTCCGGCGAACTAGGCCGTTTCAACTGTCCCAAATGAACTCAAAAGAATCACGAGGGAGAGAAGAAGAGGAATGAGTATTTAATTTGAACTTTAACCATTTAATTTTGGGTAATACACTTCGTCCCCTCCATGGCTTCGGTCGGATTTCTCTGACGAAATTCCGGCCACTGGGATTACCATGGTCCATGGGATTGGGTTGTATAGCTTCGTGGCACTGAGGAGAGAACGATAGCATGGTTGGTTGAGCTTGCGTCAGCTCCGATCGGTGGGGGAAGCATTAGGCAGGAGAGGCAACACTTTGAATGTTTATATTTTTTTTGTTAACTTACTTGTAAATCATTACACAGCAAAAGAACTTATCTTGATGCTAGAATTAGGCTTAATCGAGTTTGTTTTATATACTCAAACCATTATAGCAAATGACAGCAAGCTTGTTTGTACTTTATTCAATTTTTAGATTTCATTTTTATGGACTTTTACCACTGTTTTGGACGATTCCTTATTTGAGTTGCCTAATTGCTGTAAAGTCAATTACAGAAAGGTGCAATATGTATGAGAGATGCATCCAAATCAAAAGACAATTTCGCATGAAAATTAAATGTCAAAATCATGAATCTCCAGTCAAGAATCCGGCAGCATCTCCCCCTCTCTTTGTTTTGATGAGGTCTCCTTTCTATGGCTGAAACCATGAAGAGGGAGATGCTACCGGGAACTGGCGACACACCAGCCGAGGTAAAATGCTAGAATTGGGGAGACCCCAATCGAAGCCAAGTAACCAGTCAGAGCATGGAGAGACTCCAGCCAAGACCACCATTAATTAAGTATATTAATTGGATTAATCAATCGAGTTTTTATCAAAACAGATTGTAAAATGTCAATTCGAGCAAGATTTCACCAAAATTCTCATTCAATTCTCACAAAATCAAGCTACAATCCTTTCCTTACCCTTACCTCTGTCTTACCTTTTGTTTACAACAAATCAGAGAAGCTCAATTGCTCTTCACTTTACCTTTCTTTCTATGCCTATCAGCTGTTCGATGAAATTCCTCAAACAATCTAACTACCTAAACTTCTTTAATGGCTAGCCTAAATTGCGTGTGTGAGCTTAGAAGTCTCTAGAGAAGTTCTCTAGAGGTTCTCAGATGTGTGTGTAGTCAATTTTTTGGACCAGAGATCCCTTTCTTCTCCAAGCCGTGGGGTATTTATAGCCTTCAATCTTCAGTGGCTTGTTCAAGAAGGAGGATGCTTCAGTTGATCTTGGCCATCCAATTGAGGAGCACACGGATCGACAGGCTATCCAACGGTGGAAAGAGCATGAGCTTGTGTTTCTTTTTAGGTTGGTCAACTCGAGGGAAGGAAAGTTTGACTGAATTCGTTCCCATCGATTCTGTTAGGTTTGTTTCTAATTCACGCCTTCTTCGTGCTTTCTGTTGTGGGGGCTATGATGACGTGGCCTTGTGGGGTCCGATTGGACAGTCAACGAGCACCGATGAGGTTTGACCAGGCGGTTACGCTGACGGTTGCGCCCCTCTTTCCTTTCCTTCGATTTTTCTTCTGTTTCGTTGAAGGAGACGATCGCTTCGCCGCGGGACCCGCCTGTCAGGGTTAATGAGAGACAGGGATATAGGAGCGCCCGGTTTGTCGTGAGCCAGCGCTGAATCAGAGGATCTCATGCCTTCGGTCCATGCACCGGGCGTAAGAAAAATTGAGGCGGGGCGAAGGGATTTAAACTCAGCGACACGCTGCATTCCCCCGGATCCGCTGCAGTTGGTTGCACGCGCCAAGCTTTTTTTTATTTTTTCTGGGATTTTCTTTCAATTTCCATAATTCATTTATATATATTTGCTGCCCAATTAAAATAAATCATTTGAGGGCCTTTCCTTGGTTATTTGTGGATGAAATTTTATGGGTAGATTCAGAAAAATATGAGGAATTTAATGGTCCAAATGGTTTTGTAAAATTCCTCATGGATTTATTTTGGTAATTTTATGAGTTTTGCGGGTTTATTTGCATATTGTGGGACTTCTGTTGATTATTTTGGGGTTTTGAAATCATGATAATTCATCATAATTCCTAGGGGATTTTTGGGCAATTTTTCATAATTTTCGGAGTCCGTTTGGTGTTTTCCATGGATTTTCTCAAACTCCCCTGTATTTATTGCTCCATGAATTTATTCAATTATTTCATGAATTTGGTACTTATAAAATGGGGTCAAACAAATGCCCCCCACTGGAATTGGTTGTGACAATTCTGAAATGGGAACCAGCGATTCCAGTGGCCTCTCTTCTTGACCCCTTTCGCATAGTTGACTGGTTTTCGTCAGGATTCATTCTTGGTTTATGGATATGGGTGTGGGACCTTGGTGTTTTTTTTTTGTGAAGTTTTTATTGTCGCACTTGCTTGTTCATTCTCTTGCATTCCTTATGGCTTGCTATTTTTGTTTCCTGCCTTTATGTGTGTCGACACATGTTGATTTTAAGCTTTCGTGCTTTCGGGCTTTTTTTTTTTATTTTCTCTTTCACTTCACTTGGACTTGGGCTGCATACGAGTCCGAGATTCAATTTAGGCTGGGGTATTTTGGCCCGTTCCTGTATTTCTTTGGGCTTGAACTCATATGGGCCTGTCGCTGTCTTGAATTTGAATTTTGGGCCCTCAAGCATTTCTGGCTCTTTATGTGCTTCGACTACTGTACAGTTATTGTGCATAATCAACCATACAAGCAGTTACTCTCCCACGATGCGCCATTTCCATTTCTTTTTCACACCTCTATGCCGCACGTTTCCAATACTCGACAAGTAACGTCCCTGACTCTAGGAGTTTATATAAACCAGGGCCTCATCCTCCTCTTAGTATCATATCCTTTGTGTTCTCATCGCCTCTCTTACAATTTTTTCTCAACCATGTCCGCTCACAAGCGTCCAAGAAACACTATGGGCTCCCACTCTTTATGCATTAATCCCACTGTGTCAAACTGGTCCTTTGCCCCAGACAACCGCTACCTCTTTCGTGATGAGGCGGCTTTCAACAGTTATAATGATGACATGGGCCGTGATGAACGACCCGTGGCCGAGTGTTTCTTCTTTCGGCACGAGAGACGCATTCCAGTAGAGCACGCTAATCTTATCCATGGTTGGCTTGATTCTTGGAGTCTTCATGGCCTTGTCAATCTGGATAAACCCTATCATCCCCGCATCACTCGTCTATTTTATGCCAACCTGCGTATCTCTTATGATCACTATGGCAATCCTTCGGCCACCTCCTATCTTTTTGGTCAATTTATGACCATTACTGCTGAGAGCATGGCCGAATTCTTGCAGGCTTCAAACACGTTGGCTGGCTCTACTGCATACGCTTTTCATCGCTGGCCACGAGGTTTTGGTAGTTATCAGGAATGTCTTCGCTGGTTCAGGGCCGTTCCGGCCGAAGGTGACATTGAGATTGCCTCAACTGAGCATCTTCCCGCTCTTCATAGGTACTTGCTTTATTATCTTTCTCCTTTCTCATCTTCTTTTCCGTTTCTCCTCTTCTTTAACTTCTTTTCTTTTCAGATTCCTTTTCAGGGTAATCAATGACATCATATTTCCTCAAGGAGTCATATCCAACCATGCTCGTCCCGAGAGTCTATTCTACCTTCGCCACCTTATCTTAAGGAACCACCCCATCAACCTGGGTCACATGATCATCTTCTATATGCACCAAGTAGCCATGGCTCCTCATAACTATCGAGCCTTGCCCTATGGTCACCTTATTGAGGCTCTTATGCGTCGTGCACATATCCCCATCCCAGAAATGTTGTGGGGAAACCCTATTTCTGAGGCTCATGTGGCCTACCCTCGCAATCTTCTTTCTTTGTTTGACTGTACTGGATGGGTGGAATCTTCCATGAACATGCTGGTTCCTGATCCCAACCAACCCATCAATGAATACATCTTGGCCCCCAACGCTGAACCTAACCAGTACAGTCCGGTGAGGGTGGCTTCCCCTCCTGATGAAGATTCCATTGCCTTAGCTCTCGAGGCTCCTGCCCCTGCCTCAATTCGAGCTCTTATTGACCAGCGCTTTGGGGAGTTAAGCGCTCGCCTGGAGGCAATAGAAGGGATGCTTCAAGTTATTTCTACTAATCTCAAAAATCTGGTTGGAGGTGCTGCAGCAGCCATGGTCCCTGAATAAGATCTTATGTTTCTTATTGTAACTCATGCTTCATGCACTTGATTTGTATCTTTGCTCTCTTTTCTTGTATCCCTTTAGTTTGCAGTAGTTTTCCTTTCCTTTATTATTGTTGTTGTACTGCATCCTCCTTGGATTGGTTATATTTGTAACCCTTCATGATGAATGAATGAAACATTCCTTTCCCCTTTGTTTCTTTTTTATCTTTGTTTGTTTCTTTCTTATGTTGTGTGGCTGCCCCAATGTGGTTGATTGCGAGCACTTGTCCCAATGGGGTCGATAATCAGCTTTTGCCCCAGGATAATCGATAATCGATAATCGATTCTTGCCCCAGACTGGTTGATTGTTGGCTCTTGACTTTTGGAATTTCATTATTGACGGTTGATATAGTGGACATGAACATTTAGGTTCTTTATTGTTCACTATACTTATAGATACCAAATACAAAGCATTATGCTTGTTTTGATATCTATGAGTCAACATTGAGGTTGGCTCTTCAGAAACTAGAACATTGAGGTTCTTTAGTATCTTTTCGACATTGAGGTCGATATAGAAGGCATGAACATTTAGGTTCTTTATCGCCTACTATACTTTTAAGTATCGAATACAAAGCTTTTATGCTTATTTGATATTTAAGGATCGACATTGTGGTCGACAAAAGAAGTAATATTGACTTAGTGTCGGTGGGGAATGGGTGCCCTCAGATAGCTTCATAGGGCGATGCCTTAATGCCTTCAGATGCCACACAGGCTTCTTCATTAGGCATAGGTGTTTTCAAAGAACCACAAAGGCTCTCTTTAACACGGCTTCGCGTTCTCTGGGACCCAAGAGTCCCTTCATCGACCGCGAATTTATAGGGTAAATTTTATTTTTTTGTGCATTCGGAAACCACACAGGTCTCTTCAACACGATTTTCCTATCAAACTACAATACTTGGCTAGTGGATTTTGTGGAGCTGGGAATATTTCTCACCCTCTCATTGCTCACCCTCTCGTTAGGTATAGGCGCTCATTGTAATGTCTCTCAATCGGCATTGGCGTATTGACACGGCATTGGCGCAGTGAACGTAGGGTTTTAGGATTTAGGTAATCTTTTTTGTGGTTTTGGGTTTTAGAATCTTTTATTGAGACTTTGGCCAACTTTATTCTTTTATTATGTTCAAGATCTATTGAGGTCTTTTATTCATGGCATATCATATATTTTTGTTGGTTATGGTTATAGGTTTGTTTTGGTAGTGGTATTTATTCATGATGAAATTTTGGGTTTGGTTGAAATGATTCAAAACTTTACAAAATCTCAACTATTGGTAATAGGATAACAAACGACTCGAAGTGGTTTTAGGTTTTGGGTTTTGGTACATTATATCTTATAACAAAGGATCAAATCCTACTCATGCGGTGCGGGCCTCTGGAGGACGTGTTCAGGAAGAGATATTATGCCCTTTCGGTATTGTTCCTCAATCCAATCTTTGAATACCCAACAATCTCCCACCTTATGCCCCAAGACTCGATGATAGACACAAAAATTAGGATCATTTGACTTCTTCATATCGTCTGGACGCTTGCATGGTGGCAATTCAAACATACTCCTGAACTCGCAAAATAGCTCTGAAACTGCCTTCTTCTTGAAAGAGTATGGTTTACTTGTCAATGTTGCTAATGACGGGAGCGGTTTGGGATTGTTATTGGGGCTACCCTTGGCTTTTGGTGCATTTGATCTTGCTACCATTGATGTCGGGACCATCCTTTTACTCTCATTTCTTCTATTTTGGCCATTTGAAAAGTGATCTTCTTGTGGAGGTCCTACTCTTTCTAACGCGCATACCATCTCGATGAGTTTTTGGTAGGAGTTGATGTCGGCCGTAACGAGATGCCGTTGTATCCATGCTTCTAAATTTCGCAACAAAATTCCAACTCCTTCTTCTTCTGGTATTTGGTATTCGCACTTAATGCTCATTTTTATCCACCTATTGACATATTTGGAAGCGCTTTCTCCTTTTCTCGATTTTTCATGTAGCAAATTGGCCATTGTCACCTTTCTTTCTTCAAACCCAACACTCAATGTTCCTTTGAGTTTTTTATCTTCTCTGAATGCCACTTTTGGTTCCCCATTGTCTACTTTTGGTTTTGGCAGGTCTTCTTCATCTTTTTCAATCAAAGGTCCCTTGATGAGCTCCTCATTTTTAGGTGGCGAGTCATGCTTTCCATTGAAAAATTCATCATATAACCCTTTTCTTTGAAGGAAGTGCACAAGATCCGTCCATAATGATGCTTCTTCCTCACGTTTCTTCTGTATCTCCTTTAATTCTCTTTTTACCCTTGATAACTCATCATCTTTTGATATGCATTCTCTTTCTTTTTCTCCATTGTTCATCTCTTCATCACTTATCCCAGCGAACGAGTCATCTTGATAACTATGGGGGACTCCATTATCATCTTGTTCTATCATTGCCACTAATGGCTGAGTTCCTTCATCCTTAGAAACTACGCCTTTCTTTTTGGTCATGTAATTAAAGCCATGCATTTCTACCTCTTCACCCATCTCACAAGGTTGTACATCACCCTTGATCGTGTTTTGCATGCCATCCTGGATGTACTTGACACATTGATGGAGTGTCGATGGGACTAGGTAATTCTCATGTATCCAGGGCCGTCCCAATAAGGCTGTATATGTGGTATTTGACTTAATCACTTGAAATTTTACCCATGTTTCTAGCCTCCCAAACTTCATAGGAATCACGATAGCCCCCCATGACACGCTCAGACTCCGTATTAAACCCGTGGACATAGACATTCTCATCAACTAGGTCGTCTTCTTCAAAGTTTAATCTCTTCAGGGTTGTTAGCGGCATAATGTTGACCGATGCCCCTGTGTCTACCATTATTCGGGCTAACCATACTCCATTGGACATGCCCGAAATGTGTAGCGGCTGGTTGTGATAAATTGTGCCAAGTGCTAGGTCATTTTCTGTAAAAGTGATTTGGGTAAGTGAATCCATGTGAACTGCGTTTGACTCCGAAGCCTTAGACACATGATTGTTTGTCTCTTCGAATTCCTCATATCGAATCACATTGCACTCGGCTTCATTGTTTGAGTTTCTTCGTCTGACGACCGCATAAGTTTGGGCATGTAATGCTGGATCTTGCTTGAATGCATCGGGAATAGTCAAGTACCCATCCTTGATCATATCCTCAATTATTCCCTTGAGCTTAAAGCAATCATCCGTTGGATGTCCCAACACTCGATGGTAAGCACAATACTTTGGATCATTGGTCTTGTATTGTTCTTCTGGTCTTTTACACGGTGGCAATTCTATGGCCCTCATTTCTAACACTTGTTTTAACAGGGCTTCTATCTTTTCCTTCTTAAACGAGTATGGCCTACTCAATCGCTCGGCCAAACTCTCAGCAGGATTATTCTTATTATTATTGTTGCCCCGATTGTTTCTAGAATTACCATTTCGACTCATAGGGGCCTCATAAGCTCCTTCATGTCTTTTCCCTTTCTGATCATTTCGACTATAGGTGGATTGTGCCTCTTTTGGCGGTCCCATGTGTACCACCCTTGCCACACGTGTTATCAGGTTTTCGTAAGTGTAAATGTCACTACCAGATAGCGACCTTTGTATCCAATCATCCAAATTTCTCAACAAAAATTCCACAGCCTCACTTTCGGGCATTTGGTGGGTGCATCTTATGTTTAAATTTCTCCACCTATTAATGTAATCAAGGGCTTCCTCCCCTGGTTTAGGCTTTTCGCATGCCAAATCAGCCATTGTGATCCTTCGAGTCACCATAGCAAACTTTGCTCGAAATATTTCTTCCATCTCGTCCCATGACTCCACCGAATCATCCTCCAATGAGGAATACCACTCAAAAGCGGGACCAGTCAAGCTTTGGGAAAATTGTTTCAAGAGAAGGGCTTCATCGTGAGAAGTATTGCCACATGCATTTCTGAATTGCACCAAATGTTGCTCAGGGGTGATGTTCTTTTCACCCGTGCCATCAAACAAATTAAATTTCGGCACTTGGTAGTTGGATGGGTATTGCACATGCTCATACCTCTTTGGGTAAGGCCTACCACATTTCTTTCGAAAATTAACCAGGTGTCCCGCCCCCGAGGCTTGCAACTGTTGGCTTATCATTTCTTGGATGAACTGTTTTGTTGGTTCGGGCCTTTCTGTCTCATTCCGAGAACCTGCCCCTGGAACCTCGTCCTTGTAGGACCCATATTTGTCCTTAGTTTTCCTTTCTCTAGAGAGTCTTCTTTCTACTCTTTCTTTTTCTTCATCTGAAGAGTAATACTTGTTTCTACTCTTCCTTCCCTTGAGAGGTTTTCTCTTGTTCATTTCTCCTTCATTGTCCGAAGACTCATACTTGTTTATGTTTTTCTTTTCTTTAAAAACTTTCCCTCTATATTTATTTTCTTCTTCTGAGGACGAGGAGTGGTCTTTCTCAAGTTCTCCCAATAGGTTCTTCTTTTCTAAGAACTTGTACATTTTCTTTATTATATCTCTTTCTTTTTCTCTTTCATGCATCAATTGAGAGATCTTCCTTTCATTCATTTCCAAAATACTTTTCAATCGAGCATTCTCTCCTTCGGCCCATCGGCCATCATCATCGCTATTGCCTTGATCATTTTTAGCATGATCTTTTCCTTTCTTATTTTCTTGATAACTCGTTGAAGGCTCATCCTGTTTATTCTTGCCATTTTGACGAACCACAGGGATTTCCTCGTCACTAGCTATATAGACAAATGCGTGCATCTCAAATCTTTTGTCAACTTCTACCATGTTGACATGAGCATGAATGGCTGGGCGCTTCTCTTGCCATACCATGCGTCTCCTTTTGTTTTGAGGCTCTTGATTAGTCACCTCGACCACTAAACGGGTTTTATCCTTAGGTACCCACATTTTCTTGGGTCCTTTTCCATTTCTTATTGGTCCCAATCGCTCCTTGACTGGGGTTGTTGCTCCTTTTTGGACATTTCCTCCCAACCTTTCTTTCACAGGAGTCGATGCTCTCGCCTTCCTCTTTGGCCCCAATCTTTCACGGACCAGAGTTCGAGGAAACACAAGTCTTTCCTTGACAAATTGTTTTGCTTGAGGCTTTATGCCCCTGAATTGAGCTTGGTATTCGGGAGGAAATTCTTCCACCATTTTCAACTCGGCCACTGGGGAATTTCTCCTAACCAGCCGAAGTGGCGTGAAAGGGTTGCTTACTGGGAGATTGGGCTTGGCTTTCAACTCCCTTTGATATGCGCTTTGAATCTTTCCAAGAGTCCTTGCGCTGTTGGAGACTTAAGTGTAAACCTTTCTCACCGCCTTCTTCTTTTGAGAAGAACCACGATTAGATCGACGCCTCCTTGATGGGATTGTTGAAACCTCATGAACCCTTTTATGGGAAATAAGGGCCCACTCCTCTTCCTTATTCATTTCTTGCACATTGGGCACGACTTCTTCAATGCCCCTGATGTCTTCTTCAGAGTGAGCGATCTCCATCCGCCCGTCTTTGCCGTGCACTAGAGGTACATAGGCGAATCCGAAGGGCATGCCGCCGAACATGAATTGATGATCAAAGCGAATGGGGACGGCCCCAATGGTGAACATACCGCTCGGCTTGCTCAATTCAACGCTCGCATTAAACGCCATTTCCAACCTACAACCACAAATAACTCAATGTTATTGTTAGTAGCGTTTATTTGAAGATTTGAAAATTTTAAGAAACACTTTTCTAGCTTATACACTATATTCCTCGAATCTCAAAGATGAGAGGAGAAAGATGTCCCACCGGGCGTGCCAGAGAATCTGTGTGGACTTTTTCGTCATTTCTCGAAGAATGATTGGGTTTCCTCAAGAATGGGAATAAACCTAAGATTCACCCCTCACGAGCTCAAATTCAAGTGTAAAATGTCTCTTGACAACAAGAAAACATTAACGAGAATCTATTCTCATGCGGGTTTATTAATTTCGTGGATCCTTTCCTTCCAATAGGCGCAAGCCCCTATTGTTAATTACCCCGTGACGAATCACGAGAACCTCTGATTAAGGGATTCGAGAAATTATATGTCGTAGGCTAGAAAAGTTGTTATCTCAATTTATTTTCGACTTGAACCACACTCAATTGATGTTACCAAACTTAGTTGACGGGGCATAATTGAGAAAATAAACGATTAATTTCTTTTGGCTTAAATCAGACTCAATTAACGGTACCAAACTTAGTTAACGGGACCTAATTGAGGATATCGAAACGTTTTATTAATGACTTTGTCAAAGTTGCCTTATCGGGTAGGTTTTGAATGATAGCTTGGTTTTGGCGGTTTGTGAGAGCTAAGTCTTGGTCATTTGGCGACTTATAAGAATAAAAGATTTTTAGATTTAATTCCTGGGACTGTGTAAGTCGCTATAGGAATTGGTTTCTGATCGTTTGATGACTTGTAAAGACAAAAGATTTCGGGTTTTATTCCTGGGACTGTGTGAGTCGCTATAGGAATTGGTTTCTGATCGTTTCATGACTTGTAAGGACAAAGCTTTTGGATTTTATTCCTGGGACTGTGTGAGTCGCTATAGGAATTGGTTCCTGGGACTATGTGGGTCGCTGTAGGAACAAGAGAGGATTTAATTCCTGGGACTGCGTGGGTCGCTGTAGGAATTGGTTCCCGGGACTGTGTGGGTCGCTGTAGGAACAAGGAAGGATTGAATTCCAAGGGCTATGTTGGGCCGCTGTAGGAATCGGTTCCTGAGACTGTGTGGTCGCTGTAGGAACAATGAAGGATTTAATTCCTGGGACTGTGTGGGTCGCTATAGGAACAAAGGAGAGATTTAATTCCTAGGACTGTGTGAGTCGCTGGAGGAATTAGTTTTTGAAAAGACGATTTTGACTTTATGTCAACCTTGATCTTGATCTTGGGGCGTGACTTCTTCTCAACTGACGAGGTCTTGGCTTTGACTTTGGGTATCGTATGTGGACTTTTAATTTTCTAATATTTCTCTTTGAGTTTTAGTGATTTTTATTATTTTTCACTTATTTTGATTTTTAGAAATTTAAAGGTGTCAAATTCATTTTAAGTCTTTGAAAATACTTATTTCAAAATACTTTATTGAAGAATAGTCCCTTGATGATTGTTTTAATATTGAAATTACTTAAATTTTGTTTGAGAATTTTATAGAAGATTTATTTAAGTTTTATTGTGTTTATTATTTTTTATAAAATTTATTTTTATGACGAAAATACTTCAAAAATATAAAAGACTAGTATTTTGAAAGATTTTTATATGAAAATATCAGTAAATCTAGATTCTACAGATTTTTAGGATTTTAAGGATATTTTATTTGAATTTTTCTGAGTTTTCTACTATTTTTAATGAATTTTTGAAGTTTGAACAATTTCTGAAAATTCCTGATGCTGACACGTGGCACATAATTTATTTATTTTTATTTTTATTTTTCCGACAAGTGGGTCCCACATGTCAGGCTTGTTTTGCTTTCTGGAGGCTGGGTATGGCGGGTCACTGCCATGCCAGGGGTTCGCTTCACGTAGCTTGGCCACAGAAGATCAAGGTGAGCTCGGCGCTGGATTTCCTTTTGAAGAGAGGGATTTTTACGACGCGGTCCCTCAGCTTATTTTATTTCCAGAAAAGCCCTCTGAAGACGTCATTCCGGCGATCTAGGCCGCCGTTGACATCGACGTTGGGCCCTGAGTGCTCGCGAGATTGTGTAGAACACGATGGTGGTCTCCCCTTTGGCTGCGTCGTTCCCATTTGATCGGAAAACCCCTAATTCATAGAAACTGAGTTTGAATTTTATTCGATTTGGTCCCTGGGTTTTTGTCTTCGTGTTTTCCGGCGAACTAGGCCGTTTCAACTGTCCCAAATGAACTCAAAAGAATCACGAGGGAGAGAAGAAGAGGAATGAGTATTTAATTTGAACTTTAACCATTTAATTTTGGGTAATACACTTCGTCCCCTCCATGGCTTCGGTCGGATTTCTCTGACGAAATTCCGGCCACTGGGATTACCATGGTCCATGGGATTGGGTTGTATAGCTTCGTGGCACTGAGGAGAGAACGATAGCATGGTTGGTTGAGCTTGCGTCAGCTCCGATCGGTGGGGGAAGCATTAGGCAGGAGAGGCAACACTTTGAATGTTTATATTTTTTTTGTTAACTTACTTGTAAATCATTACACAGCAAAAGAACTTATCTTGATGCTAGAATTAGGCTTAATCGAGTTTGTTTTATATACTCAAACCATTATAGCAAATGACAGCAAGCTTGTTTTATATTCTCATTCAATTCTCACAAAATCAAGCTACAATCCTTTCCTTACCCTTACCTCTGTCTTACCTTTTGTTTACAACAAATCAGAGAAGCTCAATTGCTCTTCACTTTACCTTTCTTTCTATGCCTATCAGCTGTTCGATGAAATTCCTCAAACAATCTAACTACCTAAACTTCTTTAATGGCTAGCCTAAATTGCGTGTGTGAGCTTAGAAGTCTCTAGAGAAGTTCTCTAGAGGTTCTCAGATGTGTGTGTAGTCAATTTTTTGGACCAGAGATCCCTTTCTTCTCCAAGCCGTGGGGTATTTATAGCCTTCAATCTTCAGTGGCTTGTTCAAGAAGGAGGATGCTTCAGTTGATCTTGGCCATCCAATTGAGGAGCACACGGATCGACAGGCTATCCAACGGTGGAAAGAGCATGAGCTTGTGTTTCTTTTTAGGTTGGTCAACTCGAGGGAAGGAAAGTTTGACTGAATTCGTTCCCATCGATTCTGTTAGGTTTGTTTCTAATTCACGCCTTCTTCGTGCTTTCTGTTGTGGGGGCTATGATGACGTGGCCTTGTGGGGTCCGATTGGACAGTCAACGAGTACCGATGAGGTTTGACCAGGCGGTTACGCTGACGGTTGCGCCCCTCTTTCCTTTCCTTCGATTTTTCTTCTGTTTCGTTGAAGGAGACGATCGCTTCGCCGCGGGACCCGCCTGTCAGGGTTAATGAGAGACAGGGATATAGGAGCGCCCGGTTTGTCGTGAGCCAGCGCTGAATCAGAGGATCTCATGCCTTCGGTCCATGCACCGGGCGTAAGAAAAATTGAGGCGGGGCGAAGGGATTTAAACTCAGCGACACGCTGCATTCCCCCGGATCCGCTGCAGTTGGTTGCACGCGCCAAGCTTTTTTTTATTTTTTCTGGGATTTTCTTTCAATTTCCATAATTCATTTATATATATTTGCTGCCTAATTAAAATAAATCATTTGAGGGCCTTTCCTTGGTTATTTGTGGATGAAATTTTATGGGTAGATTCAGAAAAATATGAGGAATTTAATGGTCCAAATGGTTTTGTAAAATTCCTCATGGATTTATTTTGGTAATTTTATGAGTTTTGCGGGTTTATTTGCATATTGTGGGATTTCTGTTGATTATTTTGGGGTTTTGAAATCATGATAATTCATCATAATTCCTAGGGATTTTTGGGCAATTTTTCATAATTTTCGGAGTCCGTTTGGTGTTTTCCATGGATTTTCTCAAACTCCCCTGTATTTATTGCTCCATGAATTTATTCAATTATTTCATGAATTTGGTACTTATAAAATGGGGTCAAACAGTAAGACTTGCACATGCAATTCATCCCCTCAACACAAAGCAAGACCACCAGCACGACCCCTAGAATTACTGACCACATAGTTTTTCAAAGGAAACCCAATATGACCAAAAACACTTGCTGCCTTACTACCAGAGCACTTTGTTTCTACCAGAAAAGCTAAGTTAGTTCTGGTAGAATTGAGGAGGCTTTTAAGAAATCGCTGTTTCCGTGGACCTCCCAAACCACGGATATTCCAAGAGAGGATCGTCATATAGGGTTTGGGGGATCCTTTGGGCGATCCCCTAAAAAACCCTCAACTGGTGCAATTGAAGACATATCTCCAACAGATGGGACAACTGAGATGGCATCTGTTGTAATGGTTGTGGCCTGTAAAGCATCACCAAACAGCCATCCACATTCCATGTCTCTGTTCTGAACAGAATGAATACCAGTGTTCAGTCTTTTTCTCGATCTTTCTATCACCTGATTGGTACCATCGAAAGGTACTATAGGCTGATGTACAAAAAGAGAGGAAGATTGTTCATCAGAGTGCATTTGTTCGGGATGGGGGATAAGTTGTTTAGAGGCATTATAGAATTGATTCCAAATCCCCTTAGGTGTCAGGTTCTGTACTGTTGTCACTTTTGATTTTGGACCTATGGGTTTCGGCTTAGTTGCTTTCTTGATTTTTGATGGTGGTTGCGGTTTCCAGATACAGCCCACTGAGGAAACTGGCTGAGGTTTCCATTCCGGATCAGATGCCATCAGAATTTGTTCATTATCAGTTACTTTCTCTTTTCCTTTCTTTGATCGTTTCCCCATTGCTGCTTCAATGACTGCATTGAGTTCATTGCCATCATCTGCTAGGATAGGTCCTTTTGAAGATGAGTGCACAGGGCTTTGTGGTGACCTGGCTGCCAGGGGGGTAACGAAAATCGCATTTGACATGTTATCTTCATTCATCCTGCTGGACGGCATGGCTGCCATAGGTCGATCAAAAAACTTAGGCATTTCAACCATAAATAGGAAAGGATCTTTCGGCAAAGAGATTACATTAAACATCCAGGGACCCTTACGCCTTAGTGGAATGTGCTGCATGTTAGGATCATCTCTGTATTCAGCAATTCCCTGCATTCGGAGGAGTCGTGCCCTAGGCTGGCATGCAGAGACTTCATGTCCAACAGATCCACAGAAAATGCACGCCTTTTCAAGCCTCTCATACACTATGAGAGCAGCCAAGTGTCCTAGATCCGGGTGATCAAAACCCACGTAATCAACCAGTGGCAAAGAAATTTTGCGTCTGATTTGTTGCCTGTAGTGTTTCTTTCTAAGCATGAAAGAAGTGCGCACTTCAGAAACTGGGAAACCCACCTTTTCGGCAATGCTTTTCACTCCATCATTGTTCAAAGCCCCTCCTGGAACTTTATGCATTTGGATCCATATTTTCATTTCATCCACCATGGGAATCAACAGGTCTTTCCTTGTTTGAATTTCCTTTACCACCACCAAATCAGTGTTGTGAGTCCAAACCCCCCTTTCAGTGACTTTGAGAAGATCAATCTCATCCGCAAACTCAGCCAGAAAAATGTTATCACCTTCTTCTTTGACTAAACCTAAAGGTCTGGCCCCCCATCCTTTCACCATTGTTTCAGTTAGTGCTAGTGGTTTGACTACCTTATCCGAGACAACTCGTAGGAGACAGCACAGTTTCCAGTTGACATGAGTATTAGTTGCTTCACGAGGAATAACCACACTTGGTGGTTGATCTCCTGAAGTTAGAGATGCAAAGTGATCAACTAGTTCTTGGTTCGAATAGTCTTGAAAGTGAGCCATTCCTTTGACCCGTGGACCCAATGAGGAAGGGGCCGGGCCAAGAATCGAGCGTTGAGATAGAGAGTTGGAATTGGACAGAGGTTGTTGTGGACTTTGTGAGGAGAGAAATAGGGAGGAATTAGGAGAAGAGTTGAGACCAGGAGGGAACGTTATGCATTTTCTGGAGGAAGTTTTTAAGTTAATTTGATTTCCACAATGCGTTTTCCCAATGTTATGATTATCTCTGACAAAACCCAAAATGTTTCTAAATCTCTCTTTTCCAAGCAGCGCTGGCGGCACTATTGAGGGAGACCTTTGGTATTCTGGCCATTCAGGGGGGAGTAAATCCACTACCAAATTTTGTGGCTGGGATAAAAAAACAAAGGGAACCCCTAATTCCTGCTATAAAGGAGATTTGCAAGATTTGGAGTTAAAATATTTTGAACCATGCAAATTGCCTCCATCGCCCTTGTATGACACTTGGCATTCCCCCTTGAGGACAGCTGGTTCATGCAAAATACTGGGCTTAAAGTAATTTGAAAAGCCCAATTTGATTTGACCAAATTTCTCTGTGTTAGGTGAGCCAGCTGTTGGCTTAGTAAGGCTATTTGCATGAACACGTGTGTTGATAGGAGTGATTTCTTCCTGTACACGTGGTACATTATCAATAATCATGAGTGCACTTGGTCCACAAGACTGGTGTAAAGACTGAAGAAAAAAATTGTGAACCACCGGCGATGATGGTGGTGGAGGGGTAGCATGAAATTTCTAAGATGACAAGTCACAAGCATGCGCAAAGTATGGTTAAACTGATTATGGGGTCCCAGCAAAACATGCAAATGATCTTCAAAGAATAGAATATCCGGGTCATTTGGGGGTATGCTCCAACCATTTGGCACCCAGTCTTCAACTAAAATTTTACACTCCTCCCAAAATCCTTCATAATCCATGATTATAAAATCTGGTATTTGTAGTGGATCACGATTTAATAACCACAAACTGACATCTGATCGATCATTTCCTTCTGTGTCTGACGGTATTGAATATAAAAATTGCCCAAAACCAGACACAGATTTTGCAATAAATTTATCTTCCCAGAAATTGAGAGGGTAATTTAAAATTTTAATCCGGATCAGGTAAGATCTGCCCAAAAAAGGTTTACATTCTGTTCTAAACATTTGCAGTTGCAGACCGTGCTGGTGGGCCCAATGGAAGCAATTTGCAATTACCTGATTTGGTGAGAAACCAAAGGGAATCTGCAAATAGAGTAACTGAGCTGACTTCCTGTGGACTTTGAACTCATTCAGTGGGGCATTAATCGTTTGGGAGATATGGAGCATCAGTTGTTGTGCCGACCATTGATGATGTGGACAGAAAACCGAAACTTCAATTGTGTAAGCCAAATCCTCTGCAATTCTATCAAAGTCATTGTCTGTTGGCAGATAGACATGAGTCTTTCTTGTCCTTTGCAGGTAATATGGATACAAATTATCCATACAGAGAAAACCAGAAGGCTGAAGGAGTTCAGAAAAGGAAGGCTGACTAATGTCGTCAGAAAGAAAGTCTGAGTGACCGAGAAGGGTGTAGAAACAGAGATGAAGGGGTGATGGGGAGCATAGATAGAGAGAGTTTAAAGGAGAGGGAAGAAGAAAGTGGGGGTGAAGAGGTAAGAATGGAAGAAAGATTAAGAATAGGGAGAAAGGTGACGGTGAACGGTCATTGGTAATGGTCGACGGTCATTGTCTCCGGTCATTGTTTTTGGCACCCTTGGTAGATATGTACTCGGCGTAGCATATAGATTGTTTATCGTACATAGCATATAGATAATTTCATAGACATTTTTTAATTGGACAGTGCTAACTGCTAACTTACCTGTCACCCATGAGAAATGAGAAATCACCGACTTGTGAGGCATGAATTACCACATTAGGAACTTCTGTGGCTTTTATATTGCTTTATTAAAATGCGCGATCGACATTTTATGGAAATGCTTTCAATGTTCCGTTCCAGTAGTGACATGAAATGACAATTGACATTTTTTTTAAGATAAATTGGGTCAAGACTCCCAGTTTATATTTAAACTAAATGTCTATGAAAGATCTATTAGTCGGATTTCAAACCTGCGATTTTTCACTCAAGATTCATTGCAAATGTTAATTAATATTTAATCGTTGAAACTTGAAAAATAATTCAATTGTTGCCCAAGTACGTCTTTTTATCGGACAATCGCAATAATTGGAAAATATTTTTGTTTGGTGTGAATATTGTGCATAAAAAAAATGGCCGATAAGGATCATATCCAAGATTCATCATCCATTAAAAAACATCTATTAGAAAGACATGTTTAGCCTAACATCAAATATAAATCATCGATTTTGTTAATTTGAGATGATCTGTGATTTAAAGAAAATTGTCTAGGCGCTGTGTGAAAACATATCATTAATATAATTCCTTTTTTAAATCAATCTCAAATAATGAAAAGACAAAATCAGATAATATAAATAAGGAGACAATCTGTTTTGAAAATTTAGATAATCTACGAATCTTTTCTATTAAAAAATATTATCATAAATTTTTATTTTAATAATTTTTTAGTTTGTTAAAATTGTGAACTAAATTTTGTCCACATATTTTGGTGGGCGCGTTTGCTAGTAATAACTAAAACATCTATTAATGTAAAATATTTCAAGCTTGTACTTACCAATGCTATAAAAAAACAACAACAGTGTGGAACAATCTACTCCATACATTTATTTTAAAAAAAAAATCTCCTTCGTTACATTTGGTCCTCCCATCGATCATCTCACCCTGACCCAAAAAGAGTTTTTAGGTATCGCTACAGCCACCACAAAAACTTTAGTAAGTGGCTTACTCTTTTGGCATAGTCCCAACCTAATCTTAAAAAACTCAAAAAAGATGATTTGCATATTATTAATAAAAAGAAGTACAGTGAGTTTAAAACCTTAAATGTTAACATGCAGTATGATACAGGTTTTAATATGAAGATCCTCAATATTTTGCTAAACGAAGGACACAATATAGAAACCTGAATTTTAGTCTAAATCCTTGGTAATATGATTTGATGAAGTATTATATGATAAAGGTCACAGATTTGTCTAAGATACTGAGAAGTATATAATGGTCATGTAAATACGTAAGTAACATGCCGCCGTGTAGTGCTAATTCAATTTTCCTCAAATAAAGTATCAACTTCGGATATTTTGAGGTGATGTGTGCATCAAAATCTGTCAGTTTCTCCGTTATAAGCGAACCCTAAAATTAATAAAAGAAAAATCATTTAAAGTTCATAACAAATAATATAACAAATGTATAAACTAAGGTACTTGACACATAAGAAATTAGTTCTCAAGTAGATTCCCTTACCTTTTTAATAACATCATAATGCTCGCAAAGATCATATATGCACTTCAAAAAGTCTTCAACGCTTCTTCTGTCATAATTTTTCTTGTTGTAACTTTCTAATTTTGTTACTAGCATAATTTTCATGAAATCCCACGGTATGGCAAGTCCAATAGAGGTCAATTGATTTTGGACTTCATGGATGAAGTTGGTATCATGAGCAAGTAAGTTAAGTCTATTATCTTCTTTTTCTGGACTCTTATGCCTTAGTGCTAGTGCAGATTTATATTGACATGTACAAAGTTAAAAAGTCTTATGAGTTAGTCTTATCAATCATATCAGTTCAGTTATACATATTTTTATTATTCCAATTTATTTGTATGTTAATTTATTTGATATGAAGTATCTAAAACATATCATATTTATTTTATTTAATTTTTGTTTGAAGAATTTAGATAAAAGATCTTGACATAATATCAAGCTGATAAAATTATTTCTCATTTAATTGACCTTAATTTCCGCATTGGATCGTTCAAAAGAGCATATCATAATGATTTAGCAAACAACGCAAAATTTATATTGGCGACAAAAACTTAGGAAGTTTACCAAATGCATAAAACACCTTATTCAGTTGTTTAACCCAAAAATATTGTGCCAAAATAAATAGCCTATTTTATGACAAATAAATCCAAGAGCTCAAAAATCCACGAAAAGTACCAGTCAAATTCCAAAAATTTCCAAAAAATACCCAAAAATCCCCCATGAATTATGATGAATTTTCATAGTTTCAAAATTCCAAAAATATCAACATAAACCTTCCATTTTTCAAAGAAACTCCTAAATTCCCTAAAATTACCAAAATAAATCCATAAATAATTTCACAAATCTATTTAAACCAAAAAATCCCTTATATTTTTCTGAAACTACCCATAAAATTTCATCAAAAAATACCTAAAGGAAGGCCCTTAAATGATTTATTTTGGTTGGACAGCAAAAATATATAAAAGAAATTATAGAAATTGAACGAAAATCCCACAAAATTCCAAGACTTTGGCGCGTCCAACCCATTGCAGCGGATCCCATGGGGGCGGAGTGCGTCGCTGCCCCATTAAATTACCACGCCATGTGGCAATTTTGGCTGCACCTGGTTTTTGTGAACCGTTCACACGGGAAAATCAAATAACATTCGGCTCATGGAACACCAGCCGCACCTATCTTCCTCTCTCTCATTAACCCTGACAAGTGGGGCCCGAGTGAAGAGTCTTCTTCCTCGTTGGTAAAAAGAGAATTTCGCGATTTTACTGCGCGACGCCGGTGAAAGGCGGTGAATCCGCTGTTCCCTGTCGACGTGGCCTTCGCAAGCACCACAGGCGCCGAAACCACTCTCCCCAGCCCACGGTTTTGCGAAACCAAACCCTAGGCACGACCCATTCTCGACCATTGATGAAGATTGAATGATGGTGATCAACCCGAGCCCTGGAAATGAAGCCCTAATGCTAAGCCTATTTAAACCCCAAATTGAAGCAGAAGAGAGGAGAAGAAGAGCAGCCGCCAGTTAGCCTAGGGTCCAATTTCTGTAAATTGTGCTTAATTAGTTGAATTAGCATAGGTTTGTGAGAGGCAATTGAGCGAACACTTCAGAAAATAGAGAGAAAGGTAAAAAATTGAGTGCTATCTGTTTGTAAAGATGGAAATATGAATGAAATAAGTCGATTTGAAACTTCGATTTGATCTGTTACACTTTATCCCTTCTTCCTTTCCTTTTATTTTTAAAATATCACTTGACTCAAGCTTTGCCTGAGGTTTTGCTCAGGTCTAGCTCCTTTTTGCCTCGATTGGGGATTCCTCAATCCTGGCCTTTTTACCTCGGCTGGTGTATCATCAGAATCTGGGTAGCATCTCTCTTTCAAGAGATCTCATCAAATAAAGATGAGGGGAGATGCTGCCCAAATTCTTTTAGAACATAATTGCATCATAATTTGAGCTAAGGAAATGTTATAGCAAGAATAATGTGTGTCTATTATGTTGTTTTAACAAAAAAATGCATAGATACATAAATGTCCAAATCTGTCCAGTAAGGAAAAATAGGAAAATGTAGGGTTTTATTTGCATAAAAAATCTAAAAATGCACATAAACAGTAGGTACATGAACCTTTGGACAGCAGGGAAAAAGTTTTCTATTTTTCTGGATTTTATTCGATTTTGTATGATTTTATGAAGGTAGCAGGGGCAGTTTGCAAAGTAAAAGTGCTATTTCCTATTTTCTAGACTTTTATACAAAAGTATCTATACTGAAAAATCACAGATATGTTGCTGGATATTTCTACAAATTTTCAAAGTCTTTGAATAAATGTGAGTAGGTTTTCTCATTTGTGGTTTAGTTAGGCAGAAAATATAAAAATTTAATGAGCATCTTACAAAAAAAAAAAATCATAAATTGTTGTTTATTGTTTTACATGCATTTCCTATGCGCATTGTGACTCACTGCAAGTCAGTTCCCTGCATCTCAACAATCTAAAATAAAATCACTAAAAACAGTAAAGAAATTATGCAAAATTAAAAAACTGAAAACTGGAGTTAATGTGGAATAGGCCTCTTTACATCTTTGTGATGACTTAAACATCTAAAACAGTTCTAATATGACCTAAATTGAGCATTCAAATAACCTCAATTGCTGTAAGTCCACTTATATGTAACTCAGAAAAGGAAAGGAAAGTACAAAAGTTTGCACTGGCTGCCATGTGCTTCATACACCAAATTGAGGTGATTCAAAACAAATTAAGGGCACAAAATTCATGTAATTGAACTCCCAAATCGACTCAGATGAAGGCTGGCATCAAATGAACTCTCAGGGGGTCCCACAGCAGAGACCCAGGTCAGACCAAGTTGAGGCTGAGCTGCCTCAGCTGAGTTCATCCCATTTCAGGCGTCTCCTTGTTAAACTAACCTCAAAATAGTCTTCAATGTCAAACTGATATGAAATAAACAATGACACTCAACACAATCCAAATGTTTATTTCATTGGGTCAAGTCCTGTACTATGTTCTACAATATATACATATGCAATTAAGTTGGTAACTCCTTACCTATGATTTGTAGAACTTAATCATCGCTTAACTTGCATACTAATCTTATTTGATAATTAATGTTCCTTGTTAATTATCAAGATTATGGACATATTTAGATTTATTATTGTCATTTATGAACAAATGAGTTATAGAGATCTACAATTCAGATCCTCAACCTGAATGATCTATCAATAAATAAATCAAGGAACAAATGATAAAATATCATCAATAACATAAACCATAGAAGTAGCCAGAATGATTGGCTTCTAGGACATAACTCCAACAATCTCCCACTTGGCCTAGAGTCAATCAACAATGACTTCTAGCAAGTGCATAGTACTCAATGTAATATCCAAAATATACATGTCTCATACTAAAGCCTCAAAGTAAAAGATACAACTCAAAGCCACTCAGGCATACGCCTAATCCCCATGGATGCAACATGCAACTCATGTGCGGCTCGAGACAAAGGCTTTGTCAGAGGATCCGCTGTGTTCGCGGCACCGTCCACCTTCTTGACCTTGATCCACCCGTCATTCACAAACTGACGGATAAGATGGAATCGTCGTAGAATGTGCTTGGTCTTTTGGTGAGACCTAGGTTCTTTGGACTGAGCTATGGCTCCTGTGTTGTCGCAGTAGAGATCCACTGGACTTGAGATGCTTGGAACCACCTCCAGCTCGGTCAAGAACTCCTTGATCCAAACGCCTTCTTTCGCTGCTTCACCAGCCGCTAAGTATTCCGCTTCGGTGACGGAATCGGCCGTAGTTTCTTGCTTGGAACTTTTCCAACTTACGGCACCACCATTGAGCAGGAATACATAGCCGGACTGTGACTTAGCATCATCTCGATCGGTTTGGAAACTAGCATCGGTGTAACCACTTACAACGAGCTCTTGGTCTCCACCGTACACGAGGATGCTATCTTGTGTTCTCTTCAAATACTTGAGGATATTCTTGACTGCGGTCCAGTGTGGCATACCAGGGTTAGCTTGGTATCGACTAGTCACACTAATCGGATGTGCCACATCGGGGCGAGTGCATAGCATGGCATACATGATTGATCCGACCACAGATGGATATTGAAACTTGTTCATGAATTTCCTATCTGCATCTTCCGTCGGACATTGAGTCTTACTCAAGAATATGCCATGTGACATAGGCAAGTAACCCTTCTTGGAACTAGCCATTTTGTGTTTTTCCAACACCTTGCCAATATATGCATCTTGGCTCAAGCCTAACAACCTCCTAGATCTATCTCTATAGATTTTGATTCCTAGGATGTAGGCGGCTTCGCCCAAGTCTTTCATTGAGAACACCTTCTTCAATGAATCCTTGACATCATTCAATTCTGGAATATCATTCCCGATCAAGAGTATATCATCAACATAAAGAACAAGAAATACGACCACGCTCCCACTAATCCTCTTGTAAACACAAGGTTCCTTTTCGCTTTGAATGAAGTTCAACTTCTTGACCTCTTCATCAAAGCGCTTGTTCCAACTCCTCGATGCTTGCTTCAATCCATAAATGGACCTTTGAAGCTTGCATACCTTGTTAGCATTCTTAGGATCCACAAAACACTCGGGTTGTGTCATGTACACATCCTCTTCCAAATTTCCATTTAGGAAGGCAGTTTTGACATCCATTTGCCATATCTCATAGTCATAAAATGCGGCAATTGCTAACAAGATCCGAATTGACTTGAACATGACGACGGGCGAGAAGGTTTCTTCATAGTCAATACCATGAATTTGCTTGTAACCTTTTGCAACAAGTCGTGCCTTGTAAATGGTCAAGTTGCCATCCATGTCGACCTTTCTTTTAAAGATCCATTTGTTCTCAACGGGTTTTACTCCGTTGGGAAGGTCAACCAAGGTCCAAACCTTGTTGTCATACATGGATTGCATTTCGGATTCCATGGCTTTGAGCCATTCCTTGGAGTCGGATTTCTTCATCATGTCATCAATGGTCAAAGGTTCGTCATTCGCAATGACGAGGACATCGTGCAAACCCAAGTACCTTTCGGGTGGACGACTTTCCCTTGTAGACCTTCGTAGAATAGGTGCTTGAGGTTCTTGAGGTTCTTGAATTTGTTCCACAACGGCTTGTGGAGTTGGTTCTTGATCCTCGAAACTTTGAGTTTCTTGAACATAATCGACTCGCGATATGTTCGAGTCCTCATTTGAGGGAGCATTCTCTTGAACCTCTTCCACAACGGCTTGTGGAACGGGTTCGGTTACAACCTCATTCGGAACCTCATTGGGAATAACTACATTACCTACTTGAGGCATGTCTTGTGGTAGTTCATGAATTTCTTCAATGACTACATTACTCCCACTACTTCTTCTTGCGAGAAACTCCTTCTCCAAGAACACACCGGTACGAGCAACAACTATCTTGTTCTCGTTGCGGTTGTAGAAGTAGTATCCCTTCGTTTCCTTAGGGTATCCTACGAAATAACACTTGTCCGTTTTGGGTCCAAGTTTGTCGCTCATTAGTTTCTTCACATGAGCTTCACAACCCCAAATCTTGAGAAACGTCATACTTGGTTTCCGACCAAACCAAAGTTCATAGGGTGTTTTCTCAACGGACTTAGATGGAACACGGTTTAGTGTAAAAGCTGCGGTCTCTAATGCATAGCCCCAAAACGATTTAGGCAAATCGGTTTGGCTCATCATCGATCGAACCATGTCTAGCAAAGTTCGATTCCTCCTTTCGGATACACCATTCCATTGTGGTGTTCCCGGCGGAGTGAGTTGTGGAACTATTCCACACTCCTTTAGATAATCACCAAACTCATGACTCAAGTACTCTCCTCCTCGATCGGAACGTAAAACTTTGATCTTTCGACCAAGTTGGTTTTCAACTTCATTCTTGAACTCTTTGAACTTGTCAAAGGATTCGGACTTGTGCCGCATCAAGTAGATATACCCGTATCTACTATGATCATCGGTGAAAGTGATGAAGTATGAGTAACCACCACGTGCACAAATACTCATGGGTCCACATACATCGGTATGTACAAGGTCTAATAAGTCATTTGCCCTTGTTCCTTTATTGGGAAAAGGCGCTTTGGTCATCTTTCCCATCAAACAAGACTCGCATATGTCAATTGGCTCGAAAGCGAATTGATCCAAGAGACCAACGGTTTGTAATCTCTTGATGCGCTTCTCATTGATGTGACCTAAGCGGCAATGCCACATCAAAGTTGCATTCTCATGAGAAATCTTACGTTTCCTATTGTCATTTTCAACACTCAAAACAAGTTCATTACTATCAAGCATATAAAGACCATTCGATAAATGCGCAACACAATAACGAACTTCATCACGAAACAAAGTCAAACACTTGTTCTTTATTATAACATCAAAACCATCCAAGTCTAAACAAGAGATAGAGATAATGTTTCGAGTGATACATGGAACTACATAAACATCCTTGAGTTCCAACACAAAACCAGAAGGCAAAAATAATTCCACGTTCCCAACGGCCATAGCGGAGATGCACGTGCCGTTACCGACGCGGAGTTGAACTTCGCCTTTCTCGAGCCGCCTCCTACTCTTTAGTGCCTGCACATTTCGACAAATGTGAGCACATGAACCAGTATCAAATATCCAGTCATTGCTTGAGGTAGCGAGAAGGGTTTCAATGACAAATATACCTGAAGTAGAAGGACGGACGGTTCCAGCCTTCTTATCAGCAAGGTACTTGGGGCAGTTCCTCTTCCAATGGCCCTTGTCACTACAATAGTAGCACACGGTATCGGAAGTGGCCGGGTTCTTCTTCTTCCTTGAACCCACGGGAGCACCCTTGGACGAGCCTTGGGGCGTCACCGGGCCTTTGCCTCTCTTGTTTCTTCGGCCTTTCTTCTTGATCTTCCTTCCCTTGTCATTCACAGCAAGAACATCCTTAGACCCTTTCTCTTTCTTGAGACTCTCCTCGGTTTCCATGAGCATGTTTTGGAGATCCTCCAAACTTTTATCCATGCCATTCATGCGGTAGTTCACAATGAACCCCGAGTAACTCTGAGGAAGAGAGTTGAGAATAAAGTCTTGGACAGCCTCCGGTGGGAAGGGCGTGTCAAGGCTTTCAAGCTGCCGAAACAACCCCGCCATCCTCATGACGTGTGGGCCAACTTCATGACCTTCCGCCAAACGAGTGTTGGCGACGGCCTTGATGAGTTTGCCCCTTTCGGTACGAGCTTTGGTCTTAAATGTTCTTGAGAGACGAGAGATGATTTCAAACACTCCAAGACCACTATCAATGTACTCCTTTTGGAGCTCATTGTCCATGACTGCAACAATCAAGACCGACATCTCTATGTCGTCTCCATGATGCTTTTCATAATTATCATGGTCCTCTTTAGGAGCCTTCTCTTCAGGAAGAGGAGGTAAGGGAGTGGTCAAGAGATACTCCTTCTTTTCAAACCTAAGGGCAAGCCTAAGGTTGCGGTGCCAATCCAAAAAATTGGCACCATTGAAGGCAAGTTTCTCTTTTTCAAGAAGAGAACGTAGCGTAAAAGACGGGGAAGACATCTACAACAATATCAAAATTTAAGGTCATTTAGTTTATGCTTTTTGTTTTAACTTCCATAAAGTAAAACTTCCACTACATTAAATTAATGTCCCTAAATGTAATGGATTCCAAGATCCCCATTTTCGTCAAAATGGACCTGCTATGGCACGACATCCAAAATGACTAGACGAGGTAGGTTCTCTTAACCAATCATACAACTCTATGATTCTTGGTTCGCTAAGCGAACTTCATCCCGATGTCCAAGAAAACTTGTTGGAATCATCGATAAGCAACTTCTCTCTATTTGCTCCTAACAAATCTTTGCATTTGTACCCCGACTATCAAGTTTGACAACCATGACGTCCGCTATGGCGGACCGCGCCATGATTGGCAATTGACGTGAGGGGGATAGAGAGAAGGAGGATGATTTAACTTAATCATAATTGGGACAAAACAATTTATGTGACTCTTGTTTGGTGGTCATGTAAGCATACACCCATACCTACCTATGACAATTCAAGGCATTCACAAACAATCACATAACATAAGCATCTCAAACATTGTCGTGGGTTTGTATGGCTCCCGCTTGCATTAATCTTCGTCGCATCTCCATGTAACGAGACTAATCTAATCAAGCCCTCCCACTAATTACTAAGATCCTATCTAATAATTAAGGGAAATAAATACATGTGATAAAATTCCTAAAACCCCGCCTAGGCCTTAGGGGCATGCAAGCCTCACAAGTTACATTAAAAATTAACCAATTAATTATCAAGGCACCTTAGGCCACTTTACAAGCAATCACATGCATTCACAATATTTTACAACACACAAGGCATTGACATCTTGAGCCATATCAAACCCACATCCTCCTACAAAACAAAGTTAGCACATATACAATATACATGATTCACTTGTTCCTTAATTAATTTCATTAATTAGAATCTTTGTGCATACTTGTTGCTCAAGTTTTTCAAATGCAAAGAAGGCTTAACCTTAACAACTAATTGTTTAAGCCCTTTTAAATTAAATCCAACCATCAAAACAGAAAGGAGGATATTTAAGGAGTCTTCTAATTAACCTTTCAACAAAATGATTAATTAGAAACTATTTTAACTAATTAAAATACGAAATTCGGGTCCCGAAAAAATTCAAAATAATTCGGTCTCCAAAAAATCCGAAATAAATCCAGAGAACTCCTTACAAAGATTGTGGTTACCTGTAAAAATCTCAAGGAGAGATCAGTTACCATCAGGGAGAACCAAAAAAGACAAATCCTCAGATTGTGCGCGAAGCACCGTTAGAGAAAATTCTGTTATTGGTCTCAACCTTTTGGTCTGTATGATCATCCCCTTGATATTTTTCCAGCAAAAAATTTACATAGAAAAATACTACATACAATAGGCTATCAGTCCATGAAAAGAAAATCCACAAGTTATATTCAAGATCAACAAGATAACAAGCATTTAAGCAAGGTATCCTGTTCTGGAACAGACCGTCGACCAAAAAGGTTTCACTCGGTTGAGGTATCAAATCTCAATGAAAATCTATGAAATTAATTTTTACAGATTCCAGACTTAAAGGAGAACATTTCCATTTCAACACTTTTCCATAAAAGTTTCTCAATAAGTACAGTTTTTCAAAACAATCGGTTTGTTCGAAAAACCAGATCTGACAACTTCATCACTTTTCATCCTTGAACGCCCACATAAGATCCGAAATATGCAACAAAATTTACATATCCAGAAAGAGCATCAAGTCTAGATTAATCTTATCTAAAAGTTACAGGTACTTTGTATACAAACTTATTTGTTACCAACCACAACAACAGAACTGTGCAGCAGAATGACAGATCTGCGCACCGTTACCGTTTAAATCACTAAAAATTCATTTTACATCGAATTTCAATGATTCCAGTGGGAAAACAACCACAACTCAAAGATCTACAACCTCCAATAAGAAGGAAAAAATTTCAGAGAGCTTTACACCACGAAAAACAAGCAACAAGACAGAAAACAGCCTTTCCAGGGCCAGCAAGCATGCACATCACTAATTAACTTAATTAATTACGAATTTCTCAACTAATTAAGTGTGAAAAACCTTAAGCACGACCATAGCTCTGATACCACTGTTAGTAAATGCTCATATTTTAATTTTAGACTAATTACAACTAATTAATCCCATTAAGAACAAGCAAATCACAAGATCTAGTGCTAAAGCAATCACACGTCATGAGAAAGGATTGAATCATTACCTCTCCTTAAATCGTATCAAGGAGGTTTAGATCCAATGCGTAGGAGTCGGTGGGGTGCTCTCCTTCTTCGTTTTTCCTCTTTAGTCGGCTCCAACCTCGAGTCCACCAAGAGGATTAACTAATCTCTTCAACCCTTGTGCTAGCAAGAGGAAGAGAGAAGCTAATCCTTGTTTTTCTCCAATTAACTAACTATTTAATTATTGGATCTATGTTCAACACATGAACCCTATTGATAAATGAGGAAGAGAGAGCAAGAAGAAGAGAGAAAAATTGAGATTTTTCTCTTCTATTTTCGTCCAAATAGGAAGAGGGAGAAAGAGGTAGGTGGAGGCTAGGGTTTCTCACCCCAAATGGTCCCCTTTTATAGACCAACCACTCTCCCAACAAGTTGCACCAAATTACAACCATGCCATCCACATGGCTGGCCATAAATGGGCCTAGATGGGCTTTATAATTATTTAATTGTTCCTTTAATTCAATTAATTAGTAGCCCAATTAATTGCTCTCAAGTTGGACCTTTTATTTACCAATTAAATAAAGGCCCGTTAGCTTAAATTAATTACTCTAATCAATTCGTGTTGAACAAAATTAATTATCAATATCTTGATAATTATTTAAGGATTAGCATATGCATTAACTTATTTCTATATGATCTCTTTGACTTAATTAATTATAACGGTTCACAACAGTACACAATTAATTAATCAACTTATCATATTTTCACAATACTCATTGTTGTGAATAAATAAATAATGCACTATATGGTTAAAGCTCTATTTGTGTGACCCTTTGAGGATTTATGCTATGTTGGCCATGGAGAATAAATCACTATTTATTTCCAATAATCATAAGCGGTATCTAGCAACACGTTATGATTCCCAATTCGCATAAATAATGTACCGTTACAATATCTCAATCCTGCATAAGAAATATTAGTATTTCCTTGTCTGATTCTTATGTCACATGATATCTTTGTATAATCCAAGATAGGAATGTGTCATTCTTGCAGATTATACATTTCTTGATCTAGAGTTGATTGTACAAGTTGGCCAAACAATCCAAACTCCATCAAGGGGCCCAAACAGATATCATCACTCATTAAGTATATTAATGAGGGACATACGGTTTTCTTGATGAACAACTTTTCCCCGCACAATTCAAGAGAACATAAATAAAGTCCTTATAGCAGCCTTTATCAGGAATCAACGTTAGACGATATTTATTGAACCTATCCTCATGTGGAAAAGGTGAGCATCTCAAACTTAGAATCAAACTGATATGAAATAAACAATGACACTCAACACAATCCAAATGTTTATTTCATTGGGTCAAGTCCTGTACTATGTTCTACAATATATACATATGCAATTAAGTTGGTAACTCCTTACCTATGATTTGTAGAACTTAATCATCGCTTAACTTGCATACTAATCTTATTTGATAATTAATGTTCCTTGTTAATTATCAAGATTATGGACATATTTAGATTTATTATTGTCATTTATGAACAAATGAGTTATAGAGATCTACAATTCAGATCCTCAACCTGAATGATCTATCAATAAATAAATCAAGGAACAAATGATAAAATATCATCAATAACATAAACCATAGAAGTAGCCAGAATGATTGGCTTCTAGGACATAACTCCAACAAAATGTATATCCACGAGTGTATTAAACTAAAATCTGGTAAAAGGAGAAGGCCAAAAAGCTCCAAACGACGTTAATGGAGGTCCGAACATCTTCAGATGCCATGCGACGATACACACCTTCACAGAATGAATGGAGCCCATCAATATCTTCGTCTCTCTCCAACGATTCCAAAGCAATCAGTTTCGACAGAAAAAGTGGTCATGATCGCCGTAATTTCACCGGAGACGAAACAAGGGTCTTTTTGCAAAAAAAACATCTCTGTCGGAGAAGAAACAGTTTAAATCGCGTGATTTTTCAGATCTTCTGCGGCGAAAGGCGTGTGGCAGGTTAAGTCGCTCGTTACACGAAACCCAGAGATCATTCAGCGCCCAGTCAACGCACAGTCAGCCTGTTTTGCTGACGTGGCCCAATCAAGATTTTCCAAATCAGCTAAAACTTCAAAAATTCATTTAAAATAGTAAATAACTCATAAAAATTCAAATAAAATATCCATAAAATCCTAAAAATTTGTAGAAACTAGATTTACTGATATTTTAATATGAAATTATGTCAAAATCTGCTTATTTTGTATTTTCAAAGTATTTCTCTTTAAAATTGAATTTTATAAATTGTTAAAAACTTCAAAAACTCACCAAAATTAGTAGGAATCCCCGAAAAATCCAAATAAAATATCCAGAAATTTCTAAAAATCTAATTAAACCAAATCTAATATTATTTTCATATATTATTTTATCAAAATAAATATTTTCTTATTTTTGAAGTATTTCTATTATGAAAACCCAATTTTATAAATCCTAGAAAAATGGTCAAATACTTTAATAAATTTTCTAAGTAATTTCATCACTTTCTTATCAATTATAATTAAATAAAAAAAGTATAAATAAATAAAGTTGGTAGTATTTATTTTAATAAGTTTCCTAAATAATAATAATAATAAATAAATAAAATAAATAAATAAATGATAATTATAATAAACCATAAATAAATCATCAAATAATAAATAATATCATTATAAATATTAAATAATAAATAAATTCCAATATAATAAGTAAATAAATAATAAATAAATTTTAAGCAATAAAAAGTAATTGATTAAATACTAAATGAACGAGTTATTACAAATAAGTCTTAAATTGTAAATAATAAATGTTGTAAATAATAAGTAATTTAATAATCATAAATAAACAATAAATAATAAATAAATTTTAAGATAATAAGTAAAAACGAATAAATATTAAATAAATCATAAATTAGAAGTAAATACTAAATAAATACTAAATAAATCATAAATCATAAATAAATGATAAATAAATCATAAAATAAATAAGAAACACATGATAAATAAATAATTCAATAAACGAAGGAATGATTAGCAAATAAATAAACAAATAAATTAATAAATAACATAAAACATAATCAAATGAGAATAAATCAAATTAATTCGAATTAAACCCAAATCAAGTTCAATCCAAATGAAATCAAATAAACCAATCAAATCAAGCCAAATTAAATCAAATCATGTCAAGATTAAATCAAATCAAATGAAATCAAAAATCCTTTTGTTCTCTCAAGCCCCTAAATGGCCGAGAACCCCAAATCCTTTTGTTCTCTCAAGCCCCTAATGGCCGAGAACCCCAAATCCTTTTGTTCTCACAAGCCCCTAAATGGCCGAGAAACCCAAATCCTTTTGTTCTCACAAGCCCCTAAATGGCCGAGGATTATCAAATCAAATCCCTTCGTTTTCACAAGCCCCTAAATGGCCGAAAATCGATTCTTTGAGCCCCTAAATGGCCCAGGACCATAAAATCAAATCACCCTCATAATATAAATTTCGAATAGATAATTTCAGTGTTAGTCCCAAATTCAAGTAGGCGGTTTTAGTTTTAGTTTTAATTATTCTTAAATTTTAGATATTCTTAATTTTAGATAGCCTTAGTTTTATATGCATTTTAGAAATATTCAATTGGGCCCCGTCAATCAAGTCTGGTGCCATCAATTGAATCCGGTCTAAGCCCAAAAGGAATAAATCATTTGTACCCTCAATTGGACCCCGTCAATTAGGTTTGGTGCCATCAATTGAGCCTTGCCTAAACCAAAATCATTTAAATAGCAATTTTCTAGCCTATTACATTTAATTTCTCGAATCTCTTAATCCGAGGTTCTCGTGGAAAACCACGGGGTAATTAACAATAGGGGCTTGCGCCTATTGGAAAGAAAGGATCCACAAATTAATAAACTTTCATGAGAATGAATTCTCGTCTATATACTTGAGTTCAAGCTCGCGAGGGGTGAATCTAAGACTTATTCTCGTTCTTGAGGAAACCCAATCGTTCTTCGAGAAATGACGTAAAAGTCACCACATTAGTAAAGCATTAAAGATGAGAACATAATATGAACAAAGTCGATTTCACCAATATCCTAACAATATGTATTATTGGATGGGTATCATACTTTGAAAAATATAAAACTCATTCAAACCATTGCATACTGATGATATAATAGATTTTCCTTACCACAACATGCATGAGAACATGAATATGATATGTTCACACCACCTGATCTACAACGCATGCACGCATTTACGGTTTATATGTTCATGCAAGATGGTAGGCTCTCCAAGATCATAAGATCTAAAACCTTATTGGCAAAATTGAATAGCTGCACGATGTTTAAGCATATTGCTTAGTTTACCAAATGACCAGCGAACACAACTTAAAGTGTTTCATAAAATAAAGGGGCGGAGCCGAAAATTATTCATTAAGGGGGACAAATTAGTTATTTATATTTAATTAGGGGGACAAGTTATGTAATTTTTCTAAAGACAAAAGAAAATACACAGAAATTTCAAACATTTTTGGGAGCACGGGGGAGGGGACAATGCCCCTCCTGCCCCCCCTCCCAATTTGTCTCCGCCAACCAGCCCATTATAAAGCAAAGCCGCGGAATTGATTTTGGGTATTTGAATAAAACAATTGAGATGATCAATTTCTATAAATAAAGAGGATTATTGTATTAGGATGATATATACGGAGGTATATGTTGTACATTAAAAAAAATCACGAGTACAAGCTAGGTATGTTAGTAAATGTTTAGATCGATGTACATAATGCATGTCCATATTAGACATGTGGATACATGCATTAATTTGTGTTGCACAATGAAATACATGTACTTGCTAATAAAAAAGGCTAAACATTTTTGAAAGAAAAAAATACAATACTTCTTGGATAAAAGTTTAAAAAAAAGGAAGAAGAAAAAAATGCTATTAAATACAAGTTTGAAGTTAAAAGAATGCAATCAAATAGTTATTCTACCGATATCGAAAATTCGATATCCTCTATGGACCTTGAAAATCTGATATTATGATAATAGCTTTTAAAAAAAATATAAACGCTTAGATTTTTAAAATTCTATATTATTTTAATATTATTTTAATAATTTCGGGCTAAACTCGCTTTTACATGTGGCGTCCATTCCATAAGACGAAACCAAAAATTTAATTGTCTGAGCTGTTATAAAAGTCTGTCTCAAGCATTATGAAAATATTTTTGCAATATTATAAAATCTGGAAACTATTGCAATCACCTCATATTTCGAATCTTAAAAAAGGATCTTCATAGAGATTTTATAAGAAGATCAAAATGTTAATTTTTGGTAAACAGTAAACTATCATTTTTTTTTCTGGTGCAAAATCTCTTTGCATCGACAACATGTTCGCATCTTTTTTGGGTTTGGTAATGGTAGCACAGAATCAATTAAACGTGGCATGCTTTGGGAATTGTACATTCTATAGAGAGTCAGACCCTTTTTAATGCCCTCTCCTTGTTTGCCATCAATAATTTCACATTGTTGGGAAAAAATAATTATAAGTTGTAGAGAAGTCAAACTTTCTACGCAATTGAACATACTATATGGATGGTTTTATCGGAGTTGAAGTTTACCATTATTTATATTTACTTGATAAAGCTAAAAAAAAAAATATTCACATCTTATTTTCAATGTTCCGTTCCAGTTGTGACATGAAAATCATCAATACATACAGTTATCCAATCCGGATATAGTTTGTTCTCGTCGCACTAATCTATCCGTTCGTTCGGGTTTCGATCGCCGTTCTCCTATTTGTGAACTAGACCGCATGTGAAGAGTAAACCAACCAAGTATGCCCCCAACCAGCGTAAAAATAGTTGCAAAATCTGGAATCCAAACCCAGGTCGGAATCCAAACCCAGGTCCTCCACAATATACACCATACATCTCATCCACTGCTACATGCGGCATTGTTTGATTGAAGGCTCTTGTCAATATCTTATATCCAGGTTCAAAACCGGTAACACCAGTTAAACTCCATATCGAGAGCCTCGTCGCCGGTTGAATAGCCGGTACGGTATTTGAAACGCTGAGTTGAAGAAGATGGCGCGAGTAGAGGAAGATGATAGAAGATAAAACGAACCAAATTGCATATGGCATCAAGGACTTATCTGCATTAATGTACAGTCTTGCTATGACTTGGGGATGGGGGTAGGGGAGGGGGCGAATTCGGCAAAAAAAAAAAATTGAGCATAAATTGGGAAATGTAGGGAGATAAATGGGAAAAACAGAAATAAAGGAAAAGAAATAAGTGACAAAGATAATAATGAAATTCTTATTCAACAATCTCTTCAATTACAAGATGGATCCTTTCTATTTATAACCAGCACGATGCCGGCAAAACACACTCAGTTCCTCTCCTCTCCTCTCCCCTCTAATCAAACTATGAGGCTTGAACGGCCGTGATGAATTGACAATTGATATCAAACGACTCACAATCAACCCTTCTAGTATCTTCGGTTAAGTTTTTAGCACGACTCCAAAATGCTCTGTTAGCGAAGGGATCATTTATCTTGACGCAATCCATCAACTTGTCCCCACTTGTCAGTCCTTCACTCTCCTCGGCTTCCGTTAAATTGTTTTATTTGGTCAAGTGAAGTGTTGATGGATTTCCTCTTGGTTAGATATAAGCAGCAACAATAAATAACGGGGTATTTTTGTTTTTTTTTGAAAGGAAAAGAACGGGGTATTGATAGAGAGGGTTCAATTGGATCAAATAAAACTGTTTATGGACTGAAATTGAAATAAATTTAGTCAAACACAATAGTTCCAGAGCCGAAATGCAATTCTTGCGGTAATTTAGTATTTATTTGCTGTAGTAAACATAAAAATGACACTTCTTACGGAATTGGTTCTAGGGTCCTGCCACTTGGTACGATTGACTACAGTTATATTACGAGACTTGGAACGAGAAGTGTATTTATTTGATAAATTCAATGTGCACATTTGATAGCATATCTACTTGTTTGTAAACTTCAATCATTTTCTCATGACTGCCTACCTACCAACATGTGGCTGTCAATTTATTTCTACACATTTTTTCAGTTCGCGCGAGCAAATGCTCAGTATATAAGACCTAATACAGTTATACACCATAACTCAATTTCGGAGTAAAGTGTGACGAATTTCTCATTCATGCACATACAGAGTTACAGACTTCTCAATTACCGCTTACATTTATCAGCTCAGAGTCAAATTATCAAGTTAAATTATTCCAATGCACATAAGGAAAAATATAATTAAATAACAAGAAAACACGAATTGTAGCAAATAGCAATTGTCCCTTGCCTAAGTTCACACCAGGCAGATTGAAGAGCCCTTGAATAGACCAACTGTAGCAAAAAAGGCCATAACTAAGTCAACTAAATGGTCATCACCATTCAGAAAGGGGAACTCAAATGTTTGTAAAAATTGGAGTATATCAAACAATAAGCCTCACCCCTCCTTCAAAAACCAGATCCCACACAATCATAAAATAAATCTTTTAGCCCGAAAGAGATCATGCCCCAGTTTGCTGTGACAAAAACATCCTAAATCAATCAAAAGTTCAGCTTCAGTTGTTGTACCAATGGCAGGGTACATAATTTATCTAATAATAATATGACTAGAAATGAATGAGTTAATAGTGAGGTATTTCTATATGTTCATATGTTACTTCACCACTTGTGGATAATTCTTTGTCAGCTCAGTGGTTAATTTTTAGAATGTTCATATGTTTCTATATTTCTATATGTTCATATGTTTTCTAGAATGTAGTTCTACAAGTTAATTTTTATTCCAAGATGAATGTCTTCAAACGTGCGATTCAGCCTAATTCGATACAAAGGAATATAATAAAGTTTCATGCAGAACTTTTTAATAAATATCAAAATACAGCTTCTGGATTTAATATACATACTGAAAGAAACAAATCATAAAATTGGATACCTGTCGAACTCGGTCAAAGCCATGTGAGACTCGTCACCAGCCTTGCCGATCTTGTAGACCTTTTTGATCATCTCAGTCCTGTGGTGGTAACCATTCTGACCAGCACGTGCCACAGTGTACGATACCCTGGCAGGATGCCAGGCACCAATACAAGCAACCTTGCGGAGACCCCTGTGGGTCTTACAGGGTAGACGGGTAACACCCCAGCGAGTGACCACACCCTCATACCCCTTACCCTTGGTAACTCCAATGATGTCAATCATCTCATCCTTCTGGAAGACAGCATCAATGGGGATCTGCTTTTCGAAGAAACCATAAGCATAGTCCACCTTTTGTGCAATGGTCCCACCATTGACCTGGATTTCCATCAGGTGGGCCTTCTTCTGCTTAAGGCCCTTCATCTTCTTGATCTGTTGAATAATAAAACATAGGTGAGGATTATCTTAAAATTGTGAACATTATAACAGTGCTCTCTGAAGAAAATGAAAAAAATCAAGCTTTGTCGCATTACCCTTTCATGCACCAAATATGATAAGGAATGAAATAATCAATACTTAAGGGAGACCGGAGGCAATAATAAAATCCATGCAAAGGGGGTTTATTTCAAAAGTTCACTTCATACTAAGATTCCTTGAATTTTAATCATTTATTAATGAGGAAACTAACTTTAAATAAAAAATTTAGTCAAACACAATGGCTCCAGAGCCGAAATGCAATTCTTGCGTTACTTCAGTATTTATGTGTTGTAGTAAAAATAAAAATGACACTTCTTACGGAATTGGTTGTAGTGTCCTGCCACTGCCCACTTGGTATGGTTGACTATAGTTATATTACGAGACTTAGGAACGAGAAGTGTATTTGTTTGATAAATTCAATGTGCACATTTGACAGCATACCTTATTTCTACACATTTTTTCAGTTCGCGTGCAAATGCTCAATATATAAGACCTTATACAGTTATATATACACCATAACTCAATTTCGGAGTAAAGTGTGAAGAATTTCTCATTCGTGCACATACAGACTTCTCAATCACCGCTTCCATTTTATCAGCTGAGAGTCCAATTATCAAGTTAAATTGTTCCAATGCACACAAGAAAAATATAATTAAATAACGAGAAAACACTTGGAGGAATAATAAAGAGAAAACACGAAAGCACTACAGTGCAGTTGCATAGCCACAGCAGTAAGATGCGTTACAAATATGTCCAAGAAAGCATATCAAATCATTTAACTAAATAAAGACTCGGCATCACTCTCTCCATTCTGCAAAGCAGTGGACCCTGTAAAAACATAGCTCCGAAAACATTTCAGCATGAAGGTTTGCAAATTTAAGGACAAATTCACATATCATACAATGCCGATTTGTTCCGCAATCTTCATCCTCTTCCTGATAAACTGAGGGTAGTATTCCATCAGCTTGTTGCTATTCTAGAAAGCACAAAGTGTATGATCAGTTAGCGTCCAGAATACAGCACTAAATTAATACTAAGATTGGAAAAAACTTATTGCCCTTGCCATCTTCATGGCCGGCACTGCCGATCCACTTATCATCACATGGTATATTTTTACTGACTTGTTTATTTTCAAAATTCATTGGAACTTGTACATAAAACATTCCATTTGGACATTTATGATGCATTTATCAATTCACTCCTAAAGTTCTAATTTAAAGCCTAGTGTGTGTAGGCCCCGATAAACAAGGAAGATAGAAAGTAACAAGATATAATGAAAAATGCATGCAAAGCTATGAAAAAAGGAGCAGTAAGAAAAACAGCACCTCAAGAAGAGCCTCATCAAATGACTGCTCTATCACCTCGTCTGAACTCTATCAAAAGTAAGATAGTGTTAGAAAGAAAGAAAAACATAAGTATCAATACTCAACCAATGCCAAAACAAAGACTCACCGAAGGATTGATTTTATTAGCGACGACTTCAAACTGCATGGGCAAATCAAAGAGATTGCTGTAAGAATCATTTAAAACACAACAAAACATTGAATAAATTTTTAAGAACCAAGGAGGTGAGCAGATACAATATCTTTTAGAAGAGCAGCGACGCTTGATTTCTGAAACTCCCTGCCATGAAAATAACCATAAAACCTAAGTCTATCCCAGGCAGATTGAAGAGCCCTCGAATAGTCCAACTGTAGCAAAAAAAAAAAAACCATAACGAAGTCAACTAAACGGTCATCACCATTCAGAAAGGGGAACTCAAATGTTTGTAAAAATTGGAGTATATCAAATAATAAGCCTCACCCCTCCTTCAAAAACCAGATCCCACACACTCAAAAATAAATTTTTCAGTTCCGAAGAGATCATGCGCCAGTTTTGTGTGACAGCAACATCCTAAATCAATCAAAAGTTCTGCTTCAGTTGCTGTACCTATGGCAGAGTACATAATTTATCTAATAATAATATGACTAGAAATGAAAGAGATTAATAGTTAGGTATTTCTATATGTGCTTACTTTAAAAGCATAGAGCATATGTTGCTTCACCACTTGTGGATAATTCTTTGCCAGTGGTTAATTTCCAGCATTCGCATTCATCTAAGTGCACTTCCCAATATGGATCTTTGGATTTAAAATCCTGAACAAGAAAGAAGAGGCAACTCTAGTAACGAGTTTCAGAGAATGTGCCAAATAAACAATTAAGCATAAATCAATAAAAAGAGCTGCTAACCTCAAGTAACTTTTCAAATTCCTTGAGAAAAGAGAGGCATTGTCGGTCGCCCTCATAGGTAGTATTCTCGGGTAAATCAAACTGTGTAAAAAAGCCAATCAGAGGTGCGATTTCAAAGATGATACGCAAAGAGAAAGGAAAAGAAGAAGAAGAAGAAGAAGAAGAAGAATACGCACATCACTAAGACACAGACGAGAGTAGAGATTATGGTTAGTGAAAAAACCGGGGCGGTACCCATGTTCAAGATCATCATCGGTATAGGTGCCAAAGAACCAGCCCTTTTTGTCGAAGCCCTCCAAAGCTTTTTGGACATCTTCGTGAGGTGAATATGCATCATCTGGTCTCATTTTCATGACTTTGTTGATAATCTCATCCGAAGCCCCCTTGGAAATCTAGACAAGAGAAAAAGTATCAGTCATCAACTATATATTTTGAAGATAGATTAGGGGTCAAGCTTCCCAACTTAAGTCATCAACTGTATAATTATGAAAATTTAAGGAGTATATAAAATAAAGGGCGAGAATCACTTGATAATGATTTATTTGTGACAAACTAGACAATCTTTCAAAAAAATAAAATAATAATAATAATAAATAAATAAAGCTGATATCCAACGTTACATGCATAAGTTGATTTTACTATGGTCTGAAATTAATAGTCAAATTGCAGGAACTTGATTGTTAGGAAGGATACAAAGTTACATGTTCAATTATAGACCTTAAAAAAAATACTTTTTGAACTATGACGATCTTATATGAATTGATTATGAAAATAGCTATCAAGATAGTAACTTCAAAGGATCAATATATATAATCTAACACGAGTGACCATTAATTCCTGGAAGAAAAATGGATAGCTAGGATAATCTTTTGATAATTTTCTATTCATGTAAATAATTGATCAATAAATTAAGGCCCAGCAGAGAAACAGCAAGGGCAGAAAGAAAGAAAGAAAGAAATAGGAGCGATGGGATAGGGTTGGAATACCAGAAATACTTCGTATTCTTTGAGACTGACGCATTTTTCCACAAACTCCGCGCGCTCCTGTCTTTTGCGCTGCATTTCTAAATATAACAAATATCTTTCCCTTTGCGACAAAGACTGAGACGTCTCTACGTCGGTCTCCGTCGTCTTAGCCTTCTTCGCCTCGCTTTCACCTCCCAAATCCATGCTCTCGTTCTCTCGCTTCCTCGCTTCCATATTAGGGTTAGAGTTTACACTGTGTTTGGGAATGGAAATGGAAGGAAAATAGAAAAGGGGAAGGACGGGATGGGTTGGGACGGTAAACAATTTTACATTTTTCCGTTTGGATGAGTTACGAAGGGAAAAGAAAATCAGTTTCTTTTCCTTCTCTATTCTTTGTTTGGATGACCAGTTTAATAAAGGTAAAATAAAATAATTGACCAATCTACCCTTAAACCCTTGAACTCTATTCAAAACTCGTTCGCTACAAAATAATTAATCTCTCAATACTTTTATAATATTTTTTTTATCCTAGCAGCTGAGTTAAAAAGCTTTTTATATGAGCTAAATCCATCGAAGATACTGGTAATTTTCCGATAAATGCACTGAGACTAAAGATACCTTCTACCTTCTTGGTTTTTGCATAAGCTTATCAACAAATAATATACTTTAACTACAATAATTATTATAACCTTCAACCCTACCTCTAAATTTGTAAATAATAAAATAATAACAATTAAGAATTGAAAGAGCAACGATTTATTACTATCCAAATTCAAATGCATTAACTAACATGAAACATAAACCTTAGATCAGCTAAAACTTGGCAGAAAAATAGACATCATTCATAATTTATTTTATAACAAAAATAAAACTTTAATAACTTTCAAAACTATAATAACTTGGCAGTAGTTGCAATTCTTGGTTAATATGCTCCTTTTCAGTCAGTCCAATGATGACAGCTCCTGCACATAAATTACCAAAGATTGCATGACTTAGTAAATTACCAACCATTGTAGCTTGAATTATATCAACAGTATTAGAAAAGGGATGACAAAATTTTAGAAATTCATGCCTGCACAAGAATCATCGAGCATCTTGCACAAGATAGGCAGACGAGTTCCCAAAACAAATATTAAGGTACAGAAATCAACTTAATATTGGTTGACTTAATCAACTTACATATGTGAATTAGACTCGATCAAAACAACTATTTTAAAAAATAATGTTTACCTTTGTATATGGATTGTACGGAACTGGTGAAATTAACCAAATTGAAGTCCTTGCAACCCACAACGTCCTAATCAAACCATAAAGAACATGAATAGTCTATGATTTAAGTTACTACTTCTATTTACAGTTTGAATTAGACTCAATCAAAACATAAAAAACGAAATTGCAAATCTATAGAAAGAATCTAAAAAGAAATTAGGATTACGTACCTGAAGAGAGGTAGATGGAGAAGAGAGGCAGCGCTAATTGTTCTTAAATAAGAGGAAGGTTGCATGCTAATAAGGAAAATCGCCTGTGTGAAAATCGCACGGGAAGAAGGATAATCGCGCCAAGAGAGGGGTATCGCGGTCAATCTGCAGCTAGACGATTTTCGACGATTTCTCTTTCCATCCATTCTCCGCCGATTCGAGGGAAATTTTTTTGTACAGGAGGGGAAATTTGAGAAGGGAATGGGTCCCCTCGCGAAAAATTTCGCTTTCTGATTCCGTCCCTTCCCAATCGATACCTTCTATCCAAACACAGTGTTAGAGACCGGGATAGTTACGCAGAGATCCGTGAAAAGGTGCTCGACTCACAAGTCACAAAGTCATAAATGGACACTATTTGCAGCGGAAGAATTATAAATCCATTGGCCATTGCACATCTATATATACAAGTATTTTTCGGTAATATATACAAGTATCAAACCTTTTTCTTATATATATTTTTTTTCAGACTCTATGACTCCCAGTGGCCAGTGCGACGTCATAAAAGCTTATTAATATCTGTTGCTTTCTTGCAATAAATATAGGGGAAAAAAACATTTTCTAATATATTCTTCACATTAGATAAAACATGGAAAATACACTCCATAAATACATTTGATCAACTCACACATATTTAGCAAGTGCGCTCGAGTGTTGTCTTTCGCTTCTTATGTGTTAACAACTTAACATGAGATGAGAATTGTCGTTGGAGGTCCTGTCTTTAAGTATGCTGGGAAGTGTGGTGAATAAGAATGGAATAGCTTATTTTTTTAATAAAGATGGTGAAGAATTATATATTCATAAATTAAGAGATGTTATTTGAATTGTTAACTAAGAATAAGAACAAGAAAAAAAATATAAAATAATGTTTTGTTGTTGAATGGTTAGCTAAGAATTTATTTGAACTAGAATAAAGGTAGAAATTACCTATTCGACTTGTTCTTAAATATATTTGGCATCACTTAGAACAAGTAATTCCGAATAAGACCTTATTTTAATTGTTTCAAATATACTAGCTAGTTTATTGGCCGTGAACTCTTAAATGATTTGCATGCGACTTGTTTCTTTAGTTCATGATATGAACAAAATAAGTTGTTCGACAAGGTTACAAGGAGCAACAGTAGCAGAGTGGAGGGTAGAGGAGAAAGAGACGTTATTATATCGGATCCGAATCCTCTGGTCGGCAGATATGTGCGGACCACCTGGTCGGCGCGTGATCCGAGCCGTCTGATTTAATCTCAACGGTTCATTTTTTTCGGGAGTGGTGGAATTCACGGGGCTCCCTTTTAGCCGTTGAGATTAAATCAGACGGTCCAGATCCTCTGCCGACCAGCTGGTCGCCGACCAGAGGATCTGAATCCTTATTATATCTACCAATATCAAGGCAAAATCAAGCAAAACAAGAAGTAGAATGAAAGGAGAAACATTTTGAGGACGGCGAAAGAGAAGCCAAGCATTGATGATTAGGCTTCTGTAGTTCTCTTGAATCTCTTCTCGTTTTTTACTTTTCTGATTTGAGAGGAAGGAACATTCAAATAGAACGAAATTGCTTATATTATCATGCCACGTTAATACAGGCCTTGTTAAGGTACAAATGAAAATAATGAAAAGTTAATATTTTTATGCACAAATTTACAGGCTAGATTTTAACTTGAAGCAAAGTCATACCAGTCTATGTACTGTGTAAATGAAAATTTAAATATTCTTCCTGGCTGGGGATCTTTCGATTTTTTACTAATTCAAACATAATAGAATTGGCAAAGAGGTCCGATGCAGTAACTTGATATTCAAAGTACTACCAGCAATAACAGGTCAAAATAACAAATCATCCACACATGGAATTTTAGCAAAAACAAAAACCTACAAAACTTAAGACCAAAATGAAAGGCAATTCTCTCTGCTCAAAGTTTCTCATAAATAGAAAATGAGAAAACACCCTCAATACAAAATTATGCCTTGCCATAGTGTTTCTTCTTCTCCTGGGTTGTCTGGAAGCGGCCGTGGCCAAACTTGGAAGAGGTATCGATAAACTTGAGCTTGATCTCCTCCAGAGCAACACGTGAAGTTTGCTTCAGGAGAGACTGGCGCAGAGTAACCACCCTCTTCTTAGGCCCCACACAGCAGCCCTTTATCATGAGGTAGTCATCCTTCACAACACCATAGTGTGGGAACCCTCCCATTGGAGTAATATCCTTGTCAGTCCTGCAAACAAGCAGCAGTCATTGTACCTTAAATAAAATATTATTATGTAATTGAGAAGTACTAAGTACTAAAAATTGGTAAGAAGATATGTTAGGTAATACATGCACAACTAATTAATAATGTTTTCTAGAATGTAGTTCTACAAGTTAATTTTTATTCCAAGATGAATGTCTTCAAACCTGCCATTCAGCCTAATTCGATACAAAGGAATATAATGAAGTTTCATGCAAAACTTCTTAATAAATAGCAAAATACAGCTTGTGGATTTAATATACATACTGAAAGAAACAAATCATAAAATTGGATACCTGTCGAACTCGGTCAAAGCCATGTGAGACTCATCACCAGCCTTGCCGATCTTGTAGACCTTTTTGTTCATCTCAGTCCTGTGGTGGTAACCATTCTGACCAGCACGTGCCACAGTGTACGATACCCTGGCAGGATGCCAGGCACCAATACAAGCAACCTTGCGGAGACCCCTGTGGGTCTTACGGGGTAGACGGGTAACACCCCAGCGAGTGACCACACCCTCATACCCCTTACCCTTGGTAACTCCAATGATGTCAATCATCTCATCCTTCTGGAAGACAGCATCAATGGGGATCTGCTTTTCGAAGAAACCATAAGCATAGTCCACCTTTTGTGCAATGGTCCCACCATTGACCTGGATTTCCATCAGGTGGGCCTTCTTCTGCTTAAGGCCCTTCATCTTCTTGATCTGTTGAATAATAAAACATAGGTGAGGATTATCTTAAAATTGTGAACATGTAATATGACCTTAGAACAGTGCTCTCTCAAGAAAATGATAAAAAAAAAAATCAAGCTTTTTCACAAGGACTGAAATAATCAGTACTTGCGGGAGACTTATTATAAAATCCATGCAAAAGGGGTTTATTTCAGAAGTTCACTTCATATGAAGATACCTTGAATTTTAATTATTCATTAACGGGGAAACTAACTTTTAAAAATTTTAATGCATTCAATTCCTTCAATTTCATATAATCTAATACATGTTTCACAAATGAGCACTCATTAAACAGGACATAAGCTGAGATCAGGTTCTGACCTGGGTGTGAGCGAGCACACGGACAACAGAGGCATACTTCTTCATCTTCTCAAGCTGAGTCTCTATCTCCTTCTTGCCCTCTTCGGAATCGTACTTCTTGGAGTACTTGAGGAAGGCACGCTTCTTGCTCTTGTACCAGTTCTTGTAGAATCTCCTCCTTACCTCCTCACTCAAGTGCTGGGCCCACACAGTGTTAAGAGTGCGTAAGCCGCGAGGGGTCTTGATGTAGCCAACAACACCAACAACTACCATTGGTGGTGCCTCAATGATCGTGACAGCCTCGCATGTCTCCTTCTTGTGCAGCTCTGTCATATGAATACAAATGCTAACTCATTTAACAACCTTACAAAGCAAAAATAGAAATTTTTGCATGCCTGAAAGCTTACACTTGACACTTCACAATATAACAATTAATTTTGCAAGTAATTTGGTATATCATCAATTCATAAGGATATACCCAAAAACTAATGATCAGAAAATACTGCATATTACATAAAATAAAATCTACATTCTACAATTGTAAGTAAAATACAGGCCCTAGAAATAAATCCTTCAAGCTCCAACTACAAATGAAGTTGTTTTCACCTTTCTCTTTAACAACAGAGAATTACTTTGTCATTTATCAAATAGTTTTGTATGAGACAATATAGATTTCAATATCAAGATGCACAAATTTGAAAAAACAAGAGAGGAAAACATACTTGATCCAGGTTTCTCGACCTCACGAACAATGTGGGTCATACCGGCTTTGTAGCCAAGGAAGGCTGTCAGTTTGCATGGCTTTGCTGGGTCATCCCTGGGGAAAGCCTTCACTGAAATCAGCATCATTAAAATATTAGTATCCAACTAAAGTTAACATAATAATCATTTACTGTGTAGCAAAGGAAGTCAACTTAAAATACAGATTTTGTTTAACTTACATTTAATAAATTGCAATTAAAATGACAATTGATTTTGTAAAAGTGTGCTACAAAAATATTACCAACAGAATCAATGGTTAATCCAACTAGTAATGTGATTATCTAAATAGCTGGTTGGCTTACAGTATTCCTAATTCCGACATGAAAATCATACTTATATTTTTTTAAAAATAAAAGTTACTCAGAAATATTATCAAATTGTACAGATCAATCTAAATTTCAACTCCATTTCCTCATAAAAAAAATAATATAAAATTCTTACCCTTTCCACGGTGGCGGGAAGCTCTCTTCCTTGGAAGGAAACCAAGGGAACCATGCCTCGGGTGCTCAAACTTCCTGTGAGACATCTCCTCTCGTGCCTCCTCTTACCTTATAACATATACACAGATATATCAGAACAAAACTCTCATATACTAAATTTTTTATATAACATTCTGAAATGTGCACAGATATCTTAAATGCAACCAACTAATAAATAAATAACAAACGAGCTACTGTAAACAAAGCTAGTGTGATTTAGGGAAATCACGAACGAGAGATAAAATCAAGCTTTGATCAAAGAAGGAACGAGAATGGAATGCACGGAGTAGGATTTGGGGAGTACCTGGTGGCGTCTCGGCGGCGTGAATCTAAGAGGCTCTCGCATAAACCCTAACAAGACTATATATATAGATCGTATTGGAGGCTTTGTAGTGAAATAGACAAAACTACCCTTCTAAGTCTTAAGTCTGCGGATCGGCAGATCGATGTTTGTGGGGCTCAAATTGAATGTACAATTAGCGGCCTTAGAGATTAGCCCATGTTAGGCCCAGAGCCTTTTGCAGGCCTAATTGTATAGTTTTTGTAAAAAAGAACCCGGGAAGCTCTTTTAAGGGGCCTAGTTGTTTAGTGTGTTTTTGACCCAGAAAGTCTTTTATTAGGCCTTGTTGTATAATGTATTTTTCCAAACATGACTATGCTGCCAGGAAAAAATGAACAATATATGCCGCATGTCCATTAAATCCTTTATGGAGCAAAAGAGTTCGTCTCTGCATGTAAGTTAATAATCCTCTAAATGGAATATTTTGGGCAAGAATTTAAACGATAAATCAATGATTCTCGGCTCTGTTCAGAGTTTAGCTTTAAACTGATTAGTTTTTTAAGTGTCCTCAAATACGAACTGAGCGAAATTCATTTATTTATTCATTTTTCAACATCAGGATTAAACATAAAAAATAATTATTCATATATTGTACGACAACATGCTTTTGTAACTTCGCAGACACAATAAGTCACAAAAAGTTTGTGATTATAAAATTTCACAAAGTTAGCATGATACTAATATATAATAGTGTTTGTGATAAAAAAAAAATAAGAAAAACTGCAACAACGAGTAATCAATAAGATATATATTTTCTAGTGTATTATCAATAATCTTTTGATGGCTCAAGTTACAACAATATGAGACATTAGAGGAAAATCAATTTTATATTTTTATATAATTAATTGCATATAGGGTCAATCTCTTTTAAAAGTAAAGTAAGTAATTTATTATTCATTAAACTAACAATTTAGAATCTAGTGGTTAAACCATTAACTTCAGAGTCTATGATTTTTTTAATAATGGAGGCATTACACTTAGGAAATGTGACTCTATTTGAATTCTGTCTATCCCTCTTAAAGCAAAGTTATTTTTTTGGTTAGTTCTTCATAACAAGATTCTCACTCAGGATAATTTAGCTCAAAGGGGTTGTGTATGACCTAATAAGTGCCATTTGTGTAATGACTTTGAATCGGTTGAACATTTATTTCTTCATTGTCAGAAAATTAGGACTTTCTGGAATTTCTTTAATGCCTATAATTCTAGGGGCTTCTATGTCAATTTGTCTTGTATTGTTGATTTTTGGAAATACTTGCAGGATTGAATAAAATCGACAAGCTGTACCTTGGATCTTTATTTGTAATTAGCTGTTGGGTTATGTGGCATTTTAGAATGGGGTTGTTTTCTCTGATAAGGAGAAGCCCAATTTTTCTTCTGTTACCTTTCATATTTTTAATCTTTTTCTTTTCTTGGACAGGTAATCACACTGGTTTACAGACAAGTTTTGCTTAGTTTGTTGCATGACATGCTTGAGTTGGAACGATAAACAGGGTTTTTACTAACCTAGGGCCTGGTGAAGAAGGACATGTGTCAAAGGCGTCTGATTCTACTGCTCATTAGTTTAGTAGTAAGCTAGTGTTTGAGATATGTCTGTGGGCTTGATTTATTCGTTTAGTTTGTTTTGACATTTTGGCAAGTGCTTGTTTTACCTGTGCTGGTATTGTTTGTTTGTTTTAGACTATAGACTTTGTTTGTTGGATTTGTCTACGGACTTTGTTTTTCTTTAATGATATTGGGCTCCTGTTTAGGGTGCTTTCTTTTTTTTTAGAAGAAAACATGGATGCTTTCTTTTAAAAAAAAATCATTTACTTCGGTTCTAAAATTCTTGGAACATTTTATAATTTTTAATCATCAAAATGTAAAAAAAAAATGGTCTAAAATTTATATGGTCACGAGAAAAGAATTTATTATTTGATTTTGTGTTTACTGGGCCTATTTGTATAATGTTTTTCTCCAAACATGACTGATGACAATGCTGCAACCAGTAACAAATGAACAATATATGCTGCATGTCCATTATCTTTTACTAGAAGGGCTTATCGAGCTTCGCTCGATATGGAAATTTTTCATGACATTAATGGACCAAATCAATATAGACAACATGCAAGAGTGAAATTGATGAATGATAAATTAATAGTAAAAAAAAAAAAGTTCGCAAAATTAAGTTTATAGTAAATTTTTGTTTTTCTGATAAAATATGGAGTTCTTGATCAAGATGCACATAACAGAATACATTTTTTTATGAATGCGTTCATTTTTCAACTGAACCCATGTTTTATATTTTCATCTTCCTGCACTCGCACCAGCATCTTTCAAAAATAGATTTAAAATTGTAGCTGCTCCAAAAGTCGTCGAGTGATTCTTGATCAGCATTAGTTTTAGTCTTTTCAGTCTTTTCAGAAGGCATTTTTTGGTGATCTTATACCAATTGGTCCAATTCTGTATAGTCCTATTGCTCAATATATATTGCTCATGGGCTGATGCACATTAAGTTAATTCCTGAGCTAACGAAGTGGTAAAAAAAGGATGAGAACTAAAACAATCATTGTTAGCCTGCTATTTCAATCAAGTACAAAAATAACAATGCATAGAACTTGTTGGCCTGCTATTCTAATCTCGTCTAGTGTTACACAAAATTGATCCTTTTTTTATTCTTTGCTTGAGAACTTAGTAATGGTGCATGCTTATCAAGGATATTTCTCTTTCATTCCAGATTTTCAACAAAATGACCAGACTCATATGTTTCAATTAACGAAAGCAAAATCATACTTGACAACAAATAAAAGAGAAACATGGACTGATACTGACATCAAGTGAATATTGCCCCATCCTAGTACTAATTGAAATCATTAATAATCCTTCTATTAAATAGAATGTTTAAGAGACAACTCAAAAGTTATAAAAGTATTACTGAAAGCAAAAAAATTGCAAATCTGAAAAATCACCCTAGAAATTACCATATCATAACATGAACGCAAATGATGTAATTTATTCTCCTTATAGTAACAACAAATTCTAGATCAAACACAGAGTATTAGCAGCAGACATTGAAAGCAAACTGGTAAAAAATTTCAGAACAACTGATCGTAGAAGTGAAAAAGCACTTACTGTTCTATATTCCCGACATGGTAAAGTTTCAGTTTCTTGATTGTTCAATGGAAGGGGATGAATTCATCTTGCCTATTATCTTGAAAATATACAATTGAAGAAGATAGAATAGTTTTGGTGAAAACAAAAAAGCAAAATTAAGGTTAACTTATATGATATCCTTTGCAAGTCAATCTAGAAATATGTAATGAATGAAGGAAGGTTATTAGACCTTGTGAAGTGCCAGACTGGTTAAAACAAAAAAATTACCTGACGTAGCTTTATTTTCTGAGAAAATTCCAAGTGGCCACCATTTCCAATTGATCCTTCGCAGCTCAAATTATGAAAAAAAAAAGAATTAGTTAATGAATTGAAAGTGAACTAAAATCAAATTCGTACATCTACAACCCATTAGAACTACAGAAGTATCAAAATAATCATCTACAAAAAAAAAATATCATCCTAAATCCTAATACCTAAAATCTTTTTTTTTTTCATAGAATAGCTATTTTTTTAAAATTATCTACTGGCTGAAATCAAAGAGGGAACTTGTGTGATATCAAAATATCTCATACATATGCATTATATTCTTCATTTGACTGTTAGAAACCCAAGGTATTGAATTACATCCACTTGTCATGTGTACAGTGTACCTACCCATAATAAAAATTAAAAAAACAGATATGAGAGTCTAAACAATGTATTTATGATACCTAATTTTCAGAATTCACCTTTCTGACTCATAATTTCCAAATTACGTTGATGGGTTCAATGCAACAACAGTTGGTGTTGTAGGCAGTAGATGTAAGCAGTGATACAGAAAGAAGGTGATATTTCTTGTTTGATGAAGATACATTCAGTGTTCAAAAAACATGATAAAAATAAAAGTTACTGTAAGTACTGTGTGCATCAAGGTGAAAAAAAAAAGATCCAATCATATATATAAGTCCATATAAATCAATGTAATTAGTACTAAAATGACTTCTCAAAGGGTCTTTGGCTCTTTGTTTATATTTTCCCTGATATAAAGTTTTCTTTATAGCTATTCAGACCAGTCACAAAAGTTCCAAGAACAATTGATTTAGGGGTACAATATATTCAATGTTCCTCTCTCCATTGATACATGAATTTAAAGAATAAAGCGAAAATCCGGATATGTACACCAAGTCGCCAACCAAAAGGCAAGGTATGAATCTAATGTCTCATTAGCCACAAAAATGAACCTTCCAGAGGCTATATGTGAGTTATGCTTCCAAATTTTACCAATAGAGAGAGGAATTTTAAAAGAGATATTTTTTGGATGGTCAGAGGTCTTTGTAATGCTCATTAGATACTGTTATTTACCAAAGAGATAAAATGATACGTTGCCCGTATTTTTTTTATCCAACTCAAGGTAGATTCTATAAGAGCTAGCTATGCAGGCCACTCGATCAACAAAAATATAAAATAAGTGTTTGCACAACACTAAACCTTTGTATATCCATACTTTTCTAACTAGAAAAATAACAAAGAGAAATTTAATTTCAGCGTCAAGTACAATCCTTTTCCAAATTGCATTTGATGTTTCTTGAAATTTGAAAGAAGGAAACATAGAGCATGTATACATGTTACCAAAGCGAGTTCTTATTAAAATAATTATAAGAATAAACTAAGGTAGAATATATGTGGTGTATGCACTTTGCACTGTCTGAAATGAGATTAAATTTTCTTTTGTGACCTGACAATCATTGCAATTAATCAGATGTCATAATTCATTTGTGATTTGAATAGTACCTTACTTATGCGGTTCATTTTATCAGACAAAAGTGCAGAATAAGAATAGCACACTATAGCCTTTGTACCAATCGTCTAACTGTCAGATGGAACCATTTTCATTAGTATCGTACTTGGTCAAATGGTTTTCAGACACACCAATGCCAAGGAGGCAAGGATACATTAACTATTAGTTACTTTTGTATAATTTTTTTACAGAAACATATAAACTATGATTGATGGAAATCCAGGTTTTAGGGAAGAATATAGATAAGGAACTGATTTGCCGTCCTAAACGGGAAAAAAAAAATGAGGTCAGATCAATACCTTTCACCAAAACCTGAGATCCTTCTCATCTTGGATCTGCGATCTAGGGTTTTTTCCTAGCACCTATTAGTCGGCGGTGAGACCGTGAGAAGGACTATCGGGCTGCCGTCATTCTACCAGAGGAGGAGGAGAAGAGAAGAACAGCGGAATAGCGTTTTCGAGCAGCACAGAATAGACAGAACTTCCAATCGAGCGGTGGGGGCGGAGAAGCGGAATGCCAACATTCAGCCATTGCCGCAGAGGCGGAGGAGGCAGAGGTTGAGGCTGAGGCGGAGGCGGTTGCAGAGGCTGAGGCGGAGACGGAGGCCGCGGATGAACAGCGGGAGAGGAAGGGGAGGCGGAAATAAGGTCTTATTTCGCCATTGGGAGAAATTAGAAGACATGAGATAGGCTTCGTTTGTTTTTTTACTCAGACCAAAATGAAAAATATAAAAAAGGGACGGAAGATATATAATGTTCGGAACTACTGTGCACTTCCTGAAACGGGTCATATAATTGGTCGTAACCTGCAGCATCACAATATGATACAAATTCCTGTCACAAAATCGGAAATATTTTAACAATGCATATTAACCAATACGGAAGCAATTAGCGTGTCGATTAGCGAATAAAAAAATTTTAACTTTGACACCCACGCAAATTTATCTATATTTTAGATGGAGCAAAAGAGTTTCGTCTCTGCATATATAAGTTAAATAATCCTCTAAATGAAATATTTTGGGCAAGAATTCAAACGATAAATCAATATCGGCTCTGTTAAAAGTTTAGCTTTGAACTGATTAGTTTTTAAGTGTCCTCAAATACTAATTAAGCGAAATTTATTTATTTATTTTTAAACATAAGGATTAAACATAAAAAAAAAATATTCATTGTATTGTACGACAACATGCTTTTGCGAAATGCTTTTGTAACTTCGCAGTCACAATAATTTGTGATTATAAAATTTCACAAAGTTCATGATACTAATATATAATAGTGTTTGTGATAAAAAAATAATAGAAACTGTAACAACGAGTAATCAATAAGATATACATTTTCTAGTGTATTGTCAATAATCTTTTGATGGCTCAAGTTACAACAATATGAGACATTAGAGGAAAATCAATTTTATATAATTAATTACAAATAGGGCCAATCTCTTTAAAAAGTAAAGTAACATATTATTCATTAAACTAACACTTTAGAATCTAATAGTTAAACCATTAACTTCGGCTCTAAAATTCTTGTCACATTTTATAATTTTTAATCGTCAAATTGTCAAAAAATAAATAATAAGAAAACCAGCCAAATCATTAAGCGCAAAGCTTCTGTCAGTATAACTATGACCTTTCTCCAGAATAGAGACTATCCCAGGAACGAACGACGAACCCATCTTGTGTCAGTCTTCAAGTTGTGCAGCAATTTAAGTCTTGTCCACATTCAAAGTTAATGTTTTGTGCCTGTACTTGCTAACTTATATTTTTAGATATTGGACATTCAAGAAATACACACTCAAAAAAAGATTAAGCCCGTAGATTTTTCTAAACTTGAATATGCACGGGCCGAATAATTGTTTTAGAATTATTTGAAGGTCTCTAATTTGTGGGAATTGTAACTTTATTTAAAAAAAAAAAAAACTCACTTGCGCTTTTGTAAATTTGGCAGCTTGCGCCAAATTGTTTTTTTTTTTAAATAATTACTTGCTATAAGAGCAATTTTGCCTGGCCATGTGCAAGTATTTTGCCAACTTTTTATACTCAGGCATAATTATAGTGTCTATCTTTTTGAGGTAAAAATGGAGATCTAAGTCTTCATCTTTATATTAAATAAAACTAATTTACAAGTTTTAGCCAGGGAACCATAGTGTCTATCCATTTTAAAATCGGATGCAGACGCGTAACATTAATTTTAAAACCAACAAAAGCTTAATTTGCATAATAATGCGACAGTCAGACGTCTGTATGAAGTCTACAAATCACTTCTATCCAGTTGAAAGTCAATTTTAAGGCCACAGATCTTATAGGACGTTGTAGTTGTCCAAACTCCAAGCCAACATTCGTATAACATCGTTCTTTCCATCTGAGCACTGTCCAAACTCCAAACTCATTAGCGCAGAGTAATAGTGAACGGCTTAAACAATTCATACACCTCTGTTTGTGTAACATGTTTAATTCGGCCCTCTTCGAACAAGTGAGCTCATACCAAGGCAAGGAGCAAGGCCCTCTCCGAATAAGTGAGCTCCAACCAGCCTATGCATCACAATACCATGGGTGCGTTTGGATGCTCGGTGAATAGAGATATTCATGAATAGTGCGAATAGCGATCATCCAAACATATCACGAATAAGCTAAATAGTGCGAATAGCGATCATCCAAACATATCACGAATAAGCTAAATAGGCCTATTCGCGAGTGAATACCTATTCGAGCAAAACCATGGAATAAGATTTCCGTGACCCTTGTTTATTATTAAAATAGGTGCCGTTTGGAATGGTTAGGAATAGGTCTATTTCCGGAATAGTCTATTCTATTTCTAAATGTGTCATCCAAACGCAATTGTCAATTCCAGAAATAATCAATTCCAGAAATAACACAATTTCCAATAACACTCTTCCCAATAACACTTTTCTCACTATTTTTCATCCAAATAACACTTTTCCCAACGCTATTCTTAACTCATCATCCAAATAACATTTCCTATTCCCGGAATAGCTTCTTCTCATTTTTTCCGTGAATAGTACTTTTCCCTAAATTTATATTATTCCTACCATATTCCTAACTCATCCAAACGACATCATAATGCTCCGAAGCAATGTTTTTAATATCCTACCGGCCATCAAACCGGTCAGGAGGCCGGTAAGCGGTTTTTACCGATTTTACCGGTTTGTACTGGTTAAAATTGATTGGTACTGGACATCAATGTTTTTAATATCCTACCGGCCATCAAACCGGTCAGGAGGCCGGTAAGCGGTTTTTATCGATTTTACCGGTTTGTGCCGGTTTGTACCGGTTAAAATTGATTGGTACTGGACATAATATAATATATATATTTAACAAATTATTTAATCAAATAAGGCCGCGTGGCCTAGCGGTTGGAGAGTTGGAGTTAAAAGTCTCTCTTCCTGTACCCAACCTGGTTTTACCGGAAATTTCCAGTACCCGGTAGGGTTTTAAAAACGTTGCTCCGAAGAGAGAGAGACAAATTTTACCCATCATCACTGCTGCTTATCGTCTCCCTTGTTATTATCGAGTGCCCATCTTCCATGGCACATATTTCCCAGATTTTCTTTTTTTGAATGAAATTTCTCGGATCTCAACAAATTAGCGGAGAAATTGATTAAATTGTTGGCGGCACCAGTTTGTTGGGAACGAGCTGGGCTTGGATAATTGGATATCCATCTTCATGTAACTTTTGCGATATCCTCCCTCTCTCCTTTTTGCTCGCTAATTCACCATTTGTGGTACTGGTTTCATCATTTTTGAAAATTAATATTAGTTTGTGATACTGGTTTCATCTCTTTTTTTTTATTATTATAATTTAACTTTATCAAGGCTCTGAAATAATTTATACAAAAAGTAATGAAAGCATCCATTGCCACTCTAATAACTGATTTTTGGTGAATTAATTATCCAAACAAACCATGATTAAATATTTCAATAAAAATAGTCGAAATTTAAAAAAAATCATTTTTATATATTGTTTTTTCTATCTATTCTTATTCTCAACTACACATCCAAATAACCTCGAATATTCATGAATAGACTATTCATCACCATACTCTATTCACAAAGCCTATTCATGAATATGCCTATTCATGTCTATTCATCACCATAATGCATTCTTGTTTTTCATACAATTTGATAGTTTAGTGAAATAAATAATGATTCATGAGTATTTCAAAAAAAATTAATAATAATGGTCAATGCTTAATGCTTTTATAGTACCTCTACAAGGTATTTTATATATTTCTCTTAGATTGCGGTAAAGTTATTGAGGTGGTTTAGTACTAGTTTCCCCGACTCCAAATGTTCCGTTTCTTTTTTTTTTTAAGTACAAAAATTGTAGCAAGTCAAAACACACCTATATAGTACATACGAGTCTCCTATAGTGCTATGCGGTTCTATATGTAAACATACAAGGAAAAAAGGAAAATGGAATGAAAGGAGTGGACAATTCTGTAGTCCTATGCGGTTCTATAATAATAACAATATAATTATAACCAGTAATTTTTAGCTTTGCGCTCATTTTTCTTTTATACATCATCATAAATTCCGTAAAATCCTTTCTTCTCCTCTTTTAACCCGTCTTGAACCGTTATAGAAGTCTGCCATAACGCTAACCCCTTAAATGCCCATTATCTTCTTATCACCTTGCCAGTCTGTTTCATTTAGAGATTGATAAAACATAAATTAAATTGATATGAAAAGGAATGTATTACAAATATAAATAAGAGAAATCTAAATGGTATACTGAAATTGGACATAAACAATAGATTTCTGTATGTTTGTCGATGTTAAAATCACACTAATTCAGCACTATTTCGATATTGAATCAGCTCATTCATGTGCAAGAAAAATCATCAGTAAATGGGAACATACATTTACACTTTGCAGAGGAAAAGTTTTTAAACAGTTATCCTTATAGAAGTTCACCATGTCCTGCTTCCATTTCTGAGAAATAAAAAATAAATGATCTTATGCATGATTGCATCTTCCAGGATCTAATATATTTTCGTACAAATTATTACTATATTCTGTATAATTTAGGGATCTTATACGACATTAACAAAAAATTATTCATACATCTTTCCGGGGAAAAAAAAGACTGAAGTTACAGAATCGGAGCAAAATGATATTATTCATATTAACGGAGCAAAATAAATAGATTGTGTTTCTCAACATTTTAGTTCTGAAAAAAGGAAAAATTCAAGTCACGAATCATAACTCGACATGCATTTTGCTAAATAACAAATCTGCTAATTTCGCTTGTAGCAGGTTGCAATCAATGTCCAAACCTTATAAAGCTGTTGTGTAAAACTGCACTGAACTTGGGAAAAAAAGACTTATGCAGGCAGCAACAGCGTAAACATATTGATTTATTGATAACCACGTTCATATGCCACTTTCCTCATTCCTCAGTAAATAACATTCAGTTGCAATTGCAATTAAATTAGAACCAAAAACTTGAACCTTCTGAATTCCGTAACCTCTAAACCCTCCCCCATTCCATGGTCTCTTCCTCTTCTACCAGTAAAAACCAATTACTCCCAATCATCTATAAATACTACAAATCTCATAACCAAATTCACTACACAATCAGTCAAGCTCAGATTTACCTTAACAGTAAGAAAAATGCATCAGATTTCAAAGCTCATCCTCTCTATTCTCCTTGCCATCACCATCCTATCCACCACAACCGCTGCTGTCCGAAATGCCCCTCTCAAAGTCAAACGAATCCATAACCTCGCCACCTATGCCTCTCTCCAATCAAGGCTCCAGCAGGGTGGCAGTCTGGTTGACTGCTGGAACGCACTCACCGAGCTGAAATCCTGCACCAGCGAGATCGTGTTGTTCTTCCTCAATGGCGAATCGTACCTTACCATCGACTGCTGCCATGCCATACGCACCATCACTTTCCAATGCTGGCCATCCATGCTATCCACTGTCGGGTTCACAGTCGAGGAGGCCGATATTTTGAGGGGATATTGTGATGCTGAGGTTGGATCTAATGCGCCGGTGAGCGGGGCCCCTCCGGCTCAAAGCCCTGCACAAGATCCACCGGTGCCAGCATAAGAGAGTGTTTAAAGATATGGTGGATTTGTGTCAGTTAGAGAAATATGTTTTAATATAGCTTTTGCACTGGTGGAAGTTGTTTTAGGCGTGTTTACTTGAATTTTGATTTGATGTAACCACCGTGAGCTCTGAATAAAATAAGTTAAATAATATGATGTTTTACAGTTTTAATTCCCAGTGTTAGAGAATCAGTGGTTTCGAGTTTGAGAATCATCCAATAACAACTTTTTTTGCTCCAGTTTTATATAGGTTGCTCCATTTTGATATAGGGATGAATTCCCTAACGTGCATATTGTTATTGGTGCCAAAGTGTTGGAACAAAAAATAAAAAGAAAAATGAAAATATATTGTTGTGGTATAAAAGCAGGAGACCGTTCCCTTCCACTCTACCAGGCTTCCTCCACCGTTGATTTTTAGAGAAGAGATACTTATCATTTACTTTTGCAACGAATCATGATGCATTATAGAGTTATATTCTGATCTGCCTAGGATTTGTATTCCGCTGAAGATAAATACCGATTCGGCCATTCGAGAATGTTGATAATTGCCATGAAAAGAGTAAAAAAATAATAGATAACAGTGTTGCAGAAAAATAAAAAATTTAGCGGCCTCCCCCCCAACCCCCCCGCCCCACAAAACATAAATCGGAATATTCAGAAAACAACGATGCATGGTTTCTTTTGTGACGCAACCCATGAAAGGCCCAGAACAAAAATGGTTGCTCATTTTGAGAAGGGCCGAAATCTAAAAAATATATGTTCCGTTTATGATAAATTGTATGTGTATTTTCTTTTTTTTTTTTAAAAAAAGGTTAATACGATTATACGAACATACATTCAGTTTTAGTTTTTTATTTTTATGTCTTTACCGATTACCAATGTTGCCTAATTAAAACAAAATTTTACATCATGAATGTGCTATGTGAATAACAATTGATTATAAACGAAATTTGAATAGCCTTTGATAATAATTTTGATATTGTAACTGAAACAGGATTTTAATATTTTAATTAATAATTTAACATCTTATTTTCTAAATAGGAAAATGAGTTGCTGATGTGTGACCCATGCAAAATTTAAAAAATATTGATTTGGCCAGATTTCATTAAGAAGGTTGCGGAAAATATCAAATAGATTTATGTTAAAATCATTATCAAATGAGATGTATACATCTCAAGAAATTTTTTGTTATTATTTGAGGAGGAGACAAATCTGAAACAAGAGGCTCTTGTCTGACGAAAATGTGTTGTTTTGATCTGTTACTAGTCTGATTTTGAACGAAGCTAGCGCTTTAAAAAAATATTTAATTTTCAACCTGATACAAAGCCAACGAATCATTTCATCTTTGAAGAAAACGACCTTGCGCTTCTCTTCAACCACGAAAAGATGAGATAATTAAATCTAAAATACATGGCATTGTTTATACCTAAAAGCATCGTAGTTGCATATTGTTAATTGGTATAATAAGAGAGCAAAAAAAGTAGATGACGTTCTCTATCTCTCAAAGCACGATAATGTTAATTAAAAAGAAATAGAAGGGGAATGAGTATGTAAGATCCGTAATTAAAACTAGGATAAGTAATGGGTATGTACGATCGTTTGTGCCTAAGAATGGTTCTGATCGATTCTATTTCTCAAATCAAATGTTAAATTAGGCCAGCCGGACTTTGTTATCGGACCTAAAATTTGCGCCCTACCCTTCCGAGATTAATAGAATTAATAATTCATTAATTAATATAATTGTTTTCAAATAATATTTTCAACATTAACGTTTATAACAAAATAATAAGATTTTTGCTGATGAATATTAGCCCTATACATATTAACAATACATTAAATTGATACTAAGAGAAATTCATAGATAACTAATACTTTAAGTTTAAAATAATGCAGTGACCATTCATTTTTGTGTTGAAAATATATACATAATAAACTCTGCAAGAATATACACAATGTTACCTATTAAAAAAAGCACGTAATTTTCTAGGACTAGGCAAACCGAACAAAATTAGAACGAGTACGAATCTTTTATTTTTTTTCATTATCCTCCGAAAAAAAATTGCAAAATATTCATACAGTTCGCTTTTTTTTTTTAGAAAAAAAATATCAGTCTAAAAAAGCACAAGATCGGTACAAACAACGAATAATTCAGTGGCGGAGCTAATAAAAAAATTCAAATCAATTAATTACGCTCCCATTCTGAAAAACATATCAGATATTATGTGAAATAATTTTCTTAAGAGATTATAAATCCCTTCAACCTGCCCCACCTGATACTTGTCTTCCCCCACCCTGAAAAAATTTCACATGAATTCTGAGAAAATCATCTATAAATGTGAAATTTATTATTTAATATTTAATCTCCATGCCAGAGCAAATATATTGGAGAAAATTACTATTGTAGTAAGAAAACAAAATTAGACAATGACATTACGTTTTCCACAATCACAATTTATAATAAAATCAAGGTACAATTTTTTTTAATTAAAGTGGATTATGGACCAATTGTTTTCCGAATGAAGATTAAATATGGACCAATTATCTATAAAACAGGTACACGTTCCATCCTTTAATTGTTGATTTATTTCATTGATTGGATAAAATGTTGTTTATCGGTTCGGAAAAGGACAACTACACTACCACGTCAGCTTGGGATAAGATTTGGAGTTCCATTTCACACACGCGGCAGCATTAAAAATGAAAATTAAGAGAGGAAATATGAAGCGACACTAACAGAAGAAAATCAGAGTCGACGGAGACGCGCAAGTGACGCGGGAGACCGGGAGTTCAATTAGTTAAACAGTCCGAAAATGTGGGGTCCACAGTATTTTCAAGTGGGACCCACGAACAATAAACGCACTTATGCATTGAGCATATTCGTGGCACCGGCAAAGCATCATCCCTTGCCGACACTATTGCCTTGAGTGAAGTGGTCGTCTCCAGTCTGTAAAGAGTTTCCGATTCTCCAATAATGCCACTTAATTTGTATCCAAATGTAATCTTGGACCACGTATTTTTAAGTTGAAATTATTTCAAAGTTTGGAAATACAAGATGATTTTTGTTTTTATTTGTATATCTTATGTGTCAATTGTTCAATTATTATCTTGAAAAGAATAAAAGTTACATCTTTTAATTTAACATATTGATAATTAATTTACCAACAAGAACGAGACGAAAGTTGGATGCGCAAAAAATCTAACTAGAAAAAGAATATTGTAACATCACTAGCATAGAATTAATTATATTTTGTAGCTTACAATTACATTTACGAGTAGTTCTAACCTACATTCAATGATCATGATAAGTACTTTGAAAATATTAAACATTGTTGAAATGTAAAATAAATTACAAATGGGTTCTTAACTTTTATTATATTTGAATATAGTAAAAGGTCATCAACATTCCATCAGACAACTTAATATTTGTTATAGATGAAAATTAAATTTGAAATTATCTCAAAGTAAATATATCTCCTACATAATTAGCTATTAGTATATTTTTACTTACTAGCAGCAATGCCCACCCAAATGTGTGGGTGAACTTTAATATGTGATATGTGTAAATGAAAAATATTATTTGACATAGATGTGTTGTCCATATTCAATATTAAAGGTCAATGTGTCTTGATCAAAGCTGAAGGTAGCAGCATCTCTGCTTTTTACGTTTTCTTTTTTTTTCTTCTTTTTTTTGTTCCGGTAGCACATCAATGTAGAAATTAGGGTTTATCTTTATTTGAAATTTCATTCAGTCGTCATCTCTCAACAAAAAGAAATTAAATACAAGAAATTAAAAATGGAATGAGGCCACGTTAAATCTAAATAGTACCAAATATGATATGATTACTGAAAATTGGTACTGTGCGTTTTATATTATGATAATAATGATAATGAATAAGCTGCAATAGCAAGTATAGATAGAAAGAAAGATGTTTCTTAATCTTATCTTAAATTGACAAATTCATTAAGAAAAATAATTATTTTTAGAATTAACAGCATGAATTTAGAAAAAAAAATATATAAAAAAGAAAGTTATTTTTACACAGCTCATCAGAATCCAAATAGAAATTCTTAAGATTAATAACATATAACAGGAAAAAAAATAAGGAAATACCAAAATAAGAAACAAGATTAACTATCAGGTTTCTCTATCTCGGCCTATCATCAACTTCTCCATTCTCTGCTAACAATAAATCAAGGAAAAAACATAAAACTGATAATGCAACTCTGTAAATAAATGGTTCTTACTTTTTGGGTAAAAAATGCCAAGAATTTGTCCTTATTACAAAAAAATGAGCTGCCAAAAATTTGTCCTCGACACTTTCTATTGAAAATAATTGCTTTCTAAGGTACATAACATGAAATGTTGTAACCTTGTCAAGAAATGAATTATATTTTCTAACAAACTCTATACAATAAATTAATCTACCCAAGTATAAGGAACGAATCATAGTCACCAAGTTTTTGAAACCCAGCTTATGCATTTTAGAGAGGTAAATGAGAAAAGTGGATTTGAGCCCTTCAGGTACAGTACAGTACCGAACTAACGAATAATATATATTTTCGTCAAATTGAATAAAGTAATAACATGAGCTAACATGGTAACTGGACAAGCTGATAAATACCAGTACGAAAAGGAGATAACACATGCTTGAAATACATCATGACTTCTTCCTCAATAAACTTGCTCTCGGCTAGGAAGGTAAGATAAGGAGACAATTAATACGTGCCTAAAATACATCATGACTTCTTCCTCAATAAATTTGCTCTCGGCTGGGAAGGTAAGATAATTGATAAATGTGATGAGAGCTGCTCAAGATGTCTTGCTGATAGAATGAAGGTAAGGATTAGGGCCATTTGACATCAGTCTTTTATGTGTATTGAACTTTTGAAAATTCAAAATAAATTTACAAATGAAATCAATTTCGGTATGGAGGGACTGAACTGCAAAAATAATTCTTTCACACCTGTCCATGCAATTGTCTTATTTCTTTTTTAGAGATTTAGGTAGTAGCTACCTAGGACAGTACATAAGAATTCTTCTGAACTACATTTGACCGGGGCTAACATCCATGCTTCTATTGAACTACATGCTCTTAATTTCCCTTTTGCATGCGATCTCCATTGAAAGAAGTGGTGAATAATGGTAATATAAATATTTCTGGTTCCATTGGATCTCCAAGTAATGAAAGAGAAAAGAGACCAAAACACTCACAGTATCTGACGTAGCCTTCCATTAGTCTCGTGCAACTTTTCTACCCAAAAGTTTAATGAAAAACAATAAATATGTAGTACTATTGAGCAATTATAAAAAATAAAGATTGAATGACAATGACAAAGTAATATATAGATCAAATTAGCTATATTCAATGGCACATATTATTATTAGGTTAGCAAATTTGGAAAGAACCTGACACAAAACGAATTATAGAAATCAAATAAAAGTTATATAGAGATTTCAATCATGAGCTAATATTGACTTACTTTTCAAAAACTCACAAAATATTTAATGCTCTCATCTTTAGAACTGGCCAGGTCTTCCTGGGAGGTTTAAATCTGAAAAAAATGAACATGATATCACAAAACAACTATTCGAATAAAAACCTTCAAGGAACTGCTATTAAGTAACATATATTAATCATAATAATTACGGCATTTTACTAAAAAATTATTGAATAAAAACCAAAAATACTACACAAATATAAACTATAAGAAAAGAAATTCTCAAAGACAGGCACTAACCAACCTTAGTAGGGGAGCGGGCTTGGAGGAGAACTTTGAGGTAGTCGGAGCTGCCGGCGAAGACGACATTGCTCGGAGTTGCCGGCTTCTTATACTTGATCATCTTCTCCTGTTTCATGATCAACTTTCTTAGATTTCACAAATCACAAGAGAAGTTTGTATTCAGGAATTAAAGCAAAAAAACCCTCCCTAAAATGAGCATCCATTTAATATTTCAATTTAAATAAACATCGATTATCAGAGCAAATCCACTCACCAAAAGTATTAAAGAACTGCCAGATAAATAAAAAAATGAAGAAACTACTAAAGAAATATTTATTGCTAAAGAACGAAGAGGCAAACTACTAAAGAAATCTTTCAATGGGAGCATGGATCTAAAGAAATCGAGAAAAATCGAGAAAAATAAGGGAAATGAAGGAAGATGCAAATTATCAGTTGAAAATAGGAGAGGAAAAAAAAACCTGGAGAAAAGGAGGGAGCGGCGCAGCTTCAAAACCTAGAGGGGAAAGGAGGGAATTTATCTTGTTCCCGTTTGTCTAACTTGGCAAGACATCTTGCCAGATCGGAGAATTTATTAAAACCCTAGAGCAGAAGCGGAGGGGTACAACAGTACAGGGAGAAAAGCACAAAAAAATGTTTGTGGTGAAATATTCCCTTTTATACGGACAGGGGGAAAGGAAGGAGGGAGCGGGGGTAAGCGCGGGGGGGAGGAGGGGTGCGCGGGTTAGAGGGGGGAGGCGTACTGCCTTTCCTAACCGAGACGGGAAAGGGAGGAGGGAGAAGGGGGATGAGGGAGCGGAATTGAAAGGAAATAAAAATGGGGGAAGCGTATTGTCTTTCCTATGAAGCCCTGCGCAGGAAAAATATAAAAAAAAAAAATCGCTTAAGCAAAATCGAACTCGTGCGCTTCAGCTCAGCGAGCTTTAGTCTTACCACCCCACCGCCAAGACAGTTTCTGATATAAAGTCGACTCTTTATCTGTTATTTAAATCTGGACCACAGATCATATTAGATTAACAAAATCAATGATCCACATTTGATATTAGGGGGTGTTAACTCCTTTTATCTGGAATGTTAAACATTGTTTACGACTTTTGGATGGATGCATTTATAAGTAGTAGAGATTAGTAATTGGACTTTGGTTTAAATTTTTTATTTGATTATGCAAAATAAAAAGTTTGAGGTGGGATTCTGATATTGATGATTTTCGTGTGAATTGGTGCCGATACAATCAAATCTTAAGTAACAATTTTCAAGACTTTCAAACGAAAAAACTAATCAATTATTTTGCAATACAAGACTTTACATCGTTTTGACTTTACTTTTTGATCTCCGCTGTAACAAAATCAACGACTCAACTTTTTTATAATAAAGAAAATCATACCATTCTTTATAGACATGTAAAATGAAACGATATAAAAAACATGTAACAATTTAAATTTGTAAATTCAAACAAAACATAAAAATTGACTCAAACAAATGACACTGGAGACTGCTGTCATTAATTTCACTTTACAGTTATTTTTCGGACTGAACTAATCACAAAAGAAACATTATCTGTCAGTTCAAGGGAACTCCCAATGTTTCCCGAGAAAAATGGAGGGAGAAGCGAATCAGCGGCCGACCGGCCCTCGCCGATTGGAGCCTCCCATTGCCACCCCCACAGGGCTCAATTACTTTTGTCTGATCGACCGACCATGTCGTTTTCTCTAATACCCTCCTGCGGATCCCACCTCCCTTAATTAAACCCTATAATTGCTTTATCTCCACAAAATATCGCGCCTGTGCGAATGGGTTGTCTTATGGGTTTTAAACGGATCTGATAGTCCTAAACATTTTGTTTTTAAACTTCGTATGGAAGTACAGAATATGATACTATTATTCAGTCAGAAACTCAGAATTGAAAAAATTGCATATTTTCTAATATTTTATTAAATATTTTTTTGCCAAAGCGAAGAGAGATAAATCATTTTTATTTCTATTTAGATACGAGATTAAAAAAAATAAAAAAATTCTAGAAAATTAAATTTAACTATGGTGCTTATAGAGTATAGAGTCTATAGACTATTGAGTAGGCTCCATTACCAATTTACCATGCGGTATTTATAATGTATTTTGGTTGGGTCGGGTTCAAGGCAAAACGATCCAAACCCAACAGAATAGTGAGCGCATGATAATTTTTTTTTTTTTTTTTAGATTGCTGGGCAGCGGCTGCAAGCGCATGATACTTATCAAAGCTGATCCATCCTACTCAGGGGAGGCCCAACTGCTGGTCCAAAGGAAATATCAGACCCCATCCACACATGATCCAATATTATGCCTAAAAACTTCAAGTGAAAGCAAGCGATTAACTACCTAAAAATAAAATAATAAGCTATAAAAGATTACCAGTTGATACAGATTCTGGTTTTGTATTTGCACTCATGATATATCTATCTGTGAGGTTATTATTCCTTGAGAGGATTATTCCCGTTTTACTTCTGCAGACTGCAGGAACAATTAAAAATTTTCTTGTTTGGCAACAAGATAATATATTTAACTAGTGGGATGTTGAGGTTTGGTCCCAAAAAACTCACAAAATTATCATGACCTCTAGCTAACATATTAAGACCATTTACCAAACCAGCTACATGGTGGCGACACAGAAAATCTGCATTCATCAAAATGTAACAATCTGTTTCTACAACTAGTGGACGCATCAAATCCGTGAATTAGGTTAATTAACTGGTCACACCGTCCTTATGATTTTTTCTACTCCTAAACCCCTATAAATACCCTGATTCTCTTAGCCAAAACTCAACCGAATCAAATCTCATTTAGTTAACTCTTGATCTTTGATAACCAATTACAAGACAAATATCCAACTGTAGACATGGCTGAGGAGCACCGTCACCGTGGTTTCTTCCACCACCACAAGGAGGAGAAGCCAGCTGAGGAGGAGACCGGGTACGGTACCGGCACTGACAAGTACGGCGACAGTACTTACTCTTCTGAGACCACTGCATACTCCACCGGTGGATACAAAGAGTCCACTGGCGGGTATAACGAAACTGGTGGTTACTCCACTGGTGAGTACAAGGAGACCACCGGTTACTCCACTGGGGGGTACAAGGATTCTGGTGACCGGTACGAAGAGAGTGGTGGTTACTCGACTGGTGGATACAACCAGACCACTGGCGGGTACAGTGAGAGTGGTGGGTATAACAAGACCACTGGGGGGTATACTGAGTCGAGTGATTACTCAGGGAAGTACAGCAGTGGGGCTGCAGCTGCAGTCTCTGAGCCGACAGATGAGGAAGAGTACGAGAAGTACAAGAAAGAGGAAAAGCACCACAAACATAAGGAGCACCTTGGCGAGATGGGTGCCCTCGCAGCCGGTGCCTTCGCTCTGGTAAGTAATTATCAAATTATTTATTCTTTATATAAATAATTTGTATATATTTTCTCAAGAGATCCCTTTTCTCAATTATGTTTATTTTTTTATTTTAGTTTTTACATTTAAGGATTGTCTCGTATAAGTAAATGCTTTGTCTTATAATTTTGTAAAGAATTTCTATTGTTATGTTAACATATAATTTGTGTTTATTTGAAATAAAAGTCACATGATATTAATTATTATATTAATATGGATATCTTTGTTTTGCTTTTAATTAGTATGAGAAACATGAGGCAAAGAAAGACCCAGAGCATGCACAAAGGCACAAGATTGAGGAGGGTATTGCAGCGGCAGCTGCAGTCGGCAGTGGCGGCTATGCCTTCCATGAGCACCACGAGAAAAAGGAAGCCAAGGAGGATGCTGAGGAGCATGAAGGAAAGAAGAAGCACCACTTCTTTTGAAGATGGATTTATAAAATGGATGGGGCCCTTTTTTTCATATACCCCTTCATCATCTTCTATTTCAGTGTGTTAATTGTCTGAGTGCGAATTTCCCTTTACTCTCTTTTGTTTTCTATCATCATCTAGTAGAGGGTGTGTCATGTGTGTGTGTGCAGTGCATGGAATAATGGAAAGAGCTTCAAGTGGTCTGACTTGATTATGAGTTGTATATGGGCCCTATGTATCTTGTATGCAAACTTGATTAATTTCTTTTACTATTCTTGTGTACGTATTTTTCATCTTTTCCTATTTTGATTGCTTTTCTCCAAATAATTGATTTTCACGAAAGACTTGGGAATCAATTGTATAAAAAATTAATTAAGATTTCTAGAGATTCTTCTGAAATTATTGAATATACTCCGCACGTTAATCCATCAAAAACAGTAGCGACATAACTAAATTTAGAACACTAGATAACATACAACAAATAACCGGAGATGAATTTTGCTCACCTTGATTTGCACCAAGGCTTGATTCAATCGTTGTCCAAATTCAAACAAATCCATGACAGGATGTAGGAATCAAGAATATCCGTCTATCTAAATTCCAGAACTAAAATCATATATATATTTTGTTATTTTTGTATATCCTAGTCATACGCCTATAGACCATCACATCTACACCAACAAAAATCTCTCTCTCATTTTTCAAGCTGCTAGCTAATTTTGAACATGGCTGATGAGAACCGCGAACATCATCACCATTTCCACCACCACCATGGTGAGGACGAGAAAAATGACCATCACAAGAAGCACGAGCACCTTGGCGAGATCGGTGCACTTGCTGCTGCAGCCTATGCTCGGGTAAACCATTGCAATAAAAAATAATTTTACATGTCATTGAATTAAGGTTCTAATATTTATGTAAATTCACCCCATTATACGAAGCATTTATAAACTAAACTAATTGTCCCAAGCTCAGAAGGGGCTTCGTATCCTTTTTATTATTTTTTACCCCGACTTTTAATATCTATGACCTACGTGATTCACTCCATTCCAATGTTTATATTAAATATATTTTGTGCTTCTATAAATTTGAATAAATTTCTACACAATTACGTACGAACAATAATATATGGATTGACCAGGGGAAAAAAAGTAAATCATTTAACCCACAGCAACATATTAACGATCATAATAAGTTGGAGGACTTCATCACATCTTATCTTTTTTTTGAAGGTCGGTAAACTGACAATTTTCATTAATAAAAACCAAACATTACAAATCATACCAATATCAATTGGTACGTTACACATAAAAAGAATAAGAAATATTTAACTGCTCCGTACCAGTATTAAACTGGTATGTGGTTCACACTACCCAACTAGGCGACTACCCGACCTAACTGGTACATACCACCATCTTATCTAAACCCAAAAAAAAATAAAAAATCATAACAAGTATTCTGACTAATATGTTGGATTTCCTCTTAGGGAAGGAAATACTATGCCTATCAAATCAATTGACAAGATACTCACATAACAATAAATGAGGTGGAAAACAATATTGTTGTCAAAAGTAAACGATAAAGACTTTGTCAATAAAAAAAAGATGGAGACTCGATCCCCATTTTTGTTAAAAAGGTAGATAGTGTGAAAGAGGACAAGTTAGGAACATTAAAAGACAGATAGTAATTTTTTTTTTTTTTTTTACTTCTAGAGGGTGATTTTCTTGATTTAATTGGCCTCATTTTTCAAAATATATTTTGTACTTGTATAGCATGAGAAACATGCTGCAGAGAAAGACCCGGAGCATGCCCATAGGCACAAATTAGAGGCTAAGATGGCTGAGGCAGCCATTGCTGCAAGTGGAGGATTCGCCTTGCACGAGCACCACGACAAAAAGGAAGAGCAGAAAGAACATCATGAGCATCACGAGAAGAAGCATCATTTCTTCTAAGCTCTACCGTCCTAGCCTGCTCAGCTACTGGCTGAAGAAGTTTCATAAAAGCTAATTGAAAACTTTTTACTGACTATTATTGATTGAGTTCTACTTCATTAACTTCCCCTTCTGAAAAAAGAGAAGGTTGGAACTCTAATATTATTTTTGTAGCTAATTGTAAAAGCTTGATTGTTATTTTTAATTTCCCTCGTAACTCCAAATTAACAATATTGAGGTTCTTTTTTGATACCCTTGAACGCATATACAACAATACAAATTAATTATTTACTCATTGTTGCTGTTAATAAAAACTTTGCAGTTTTTGCTTTGCTTCTTGATTCTCGCCACGAAATTTTTTTTTTTTAACTTTTTCGGCTTAAGTTATTATATTACCCAAAGTTTTTGTTGATTTCCAAGTACTTCATCTTCTTTGTGACTCTTCCTTCGTTGGGCTTAGGTCATACTTAGCTATCAATGATCTTGAAGATCATTCTTTGGATGAAAATTAATTAGTGTAATCCTTATTCCGTTCGGCTAACGTTACATTAGTGTAATCCTTATTCCGTTCAATTGGTTCATGTCGGTTGCCTCCTCATGTGGCCCACTGGACCTGGGCCGAATTTTGGATTCTAATATATACAGGCTCGATGCAGACAATAGGGCCTTACTAATTGTTTATTCTCTTCAAGAACCTCGAGAAAGTTTAGCTTAATTTACCTTGTGATCGTACTTGAGCCTCATAATTGAATTATATATTTTTTTTCAAAAACAAATTAAAGAGAAAGGGTTTTTGTTCATTCATTTTTTTTTTTAAAATTAAAGGTGCATAAGACTTGAATCCAAATTCAAGTATATTGTTTGTTTTTGGTTTTAAACCTGGAACAGAGGGCTAAAAATCGAAACATGATCATTTCGTGTCAATATATGTTCAGAATTTTATTCAATCGGGGAAAAGGGAAAAAAAAAAAAAAAATTCCCAGGTGAACATTTATTGAGAGATTTTTTTTTTATTTTTTATGTGCTAACTAAGAGATAACTTTGATATACAACTAAGAGACAACAAAAAATTTGTCTCTGATATACAACTCTTTTTCATCACTTTCACATGCTATTCCATTATTGTGCCTGCGAAGAAAAGGAATGCTTATAATAATATTTGTAAAATATTTGAGCTTTTGTTGACTGTACTAAAATACTAAGCGACGACTGACTTGACAAGGGGAATAACTGAGGGAGGATAGAATTAGAAATTCAGAATCAAGAACTAAAATCGGGTTAATTTTCCCTCGGTCTATAATTTCTCAATAGTACGACCTCGAATTTACACATTGTCTGGCTTGTTTGACACGGGCTACTCTAACTCGTCAGTCCTCTCCATTTTATATTTTATTTAAAACGTACTCATCGGTTATTACTCCCGCCGATTTTCAGTCGTTAACTAAGAGTTAAGGCCTAGCTGGATTTGGACAAATCATCGACATTGGTAATAGACTGGTTCTCTCTCTCTCATAGAACGGTGGATTTTCTTTGCAATTTGTTTGCGACCTCGGTTTAATATACAATATCTTGGTGGATTTCGTAGGATCTAGTACCCCAAAAATAAAGGAAAGAAAAAAAATATTTCGTACAATCAATAACTGCCCATTTTGCCAATTAATTATTACTGACGAGCTTATATGCTGGAAAGTCTCGACGTTCTGGTGTAGGAAATTTTTGTATAAAGCCCCCAAAAAAGCAAACTTATTAATACTTACTGAAAATTTAGAACTTAGCATTTAATATGTAATAATATTAAAATTTCTTGCACGCCTCTTTGAAATACATAAAATTAAAAATTATTAAAAAAATACATAAACAAAGCATGGTTGTAGTTCACCACACGTTCTTGAACTAGCTAGACAATGTACAAAATGCTACTGTAAATTAGTCTAGTTTGAAAACAGTAGCAGACGCACTCAGCGTCTCAGCCCTTGTAAACTTTCGGTTCCGTTTCCGTATAACAATTTCTGACAGTATGGAGGCGGAGAAAAAAATTGTCGTTGCTGTTTTTATTTTTATTTTTTCTTTTATATATGATAAATTTCACTGGTGAATTGGTCCCTGATTGTAAAACGTCTGGCTCTCTTCCTCAGGTCGAGGGAACTTTCTCCGAAATTGCTTTCAAATTATGAAAATGTACTATTAATATATTTTTAGATAAATTCGTAAAAAAGTTTATCTTTTTCATACCGTATGAGCAAGGAAAATGCAAAAACGAGTGACAAATTTTTAAAATGAGTTGTATATTAGAGACAAATGTTTTGTTAAAGTGATGAAAAATAGATATCTGCACTGAAATGTTGATAGTGTTGCTTCACAATTTGTAATATATATATATTTTTAGTTAACTTTTCATGCATCTATTTCAAATAATTCAAACATGGAAGCTGTTGGGTGTTTTCATCTGTAAAATAATTTAGTTGCTCTATCGAGGCATTGACCCCAACTCAGACGCGGTGCCTTTGTGAAATTAGGACTGATCATGACTTTGCCTATAAAAGGCCTCCAAATGGTCTATTCTCAAATCAAACAAAACAAACAACAACACAAACAAAAAGAAGAGGAAATGATATCTAGCAAGCCTTCATCACGTTTTCTTTCAACAACACTTGTTTGGTTTGCTATCTTTGTTACACTCTGCAAGGGTGATTTCTGACCCGACTGATGGTTTCACTGCAGTTTCACTAAACGAAGACAATTTTAAACTTCAAAAGCCATACGATGTGGATCCGAGTGACCGTTACAGTTTTGAAAATGGCATTAGAAAGCTCTGGGTTTTCTCCAGTGACAATCCATTCAAGCAAGACAGTGATACTAAACCGCGTACTGAGATCCGGATGACTGTAAGCAGCTGTAACTTGTAAACATATTATTATATTGATAACTTCTCATTAAACGGTAATTGACCAAATACTCAAAATTATTTACTGAACTTTTATAATAACATTACAATTCTGGTGGTAACTTTAGCTTTTCTTATGATAAAATAGTTTTGTTCAATTAGACTTCTACAATATAAAAATTATCCATTATTATTATTCATTAGACATTAATTCTCACCAATAATACAAAAGGTTTCAAAGGCTTTCATATAACCCTGTCGGATTATGATGGGTAAAATAGCTACCACTCCACTAATTTTTTGTACTTCTGTTCTCTGTTGAAGGGATATGACTACTCTGATGGAGTATGGCAATTTGAAGGGTACGGGTACGTGCCAAGTGGCACAACTGGCGTATCTATCATGCAAATATTTGGCGCCGACAATCAGGCCACCTCAATCATGTTGCGCGTGTACAATGGCCAACTAAAGTACTATGATAAGGATGTCATAGAAGATAACATTTATGATCGATGGTTTCGGGTCAATGTGATCCATACTGTTGGGGGAAAAATTACTGTTTTTATAGATGGAACTCAGAAATATGAAGCGGATGACAAAGGTGGGTCAGATCATTATTTCAAGTTTGGTGTTTACACGCAGGAAGGCAGCTCAGATTGCATGGAATCAAGGTGGAGAGATGTTCAGATTTACAACAAATCCTAGAGATAATATTGCTACAACCTCCACGTCCGAAAGTGATATTAAATGCTATATGATAGTGCCGTACTGAGCTTCTTCATTTTAATTCAGTTTTCTAGAATAAAAGGTTATCTATGTTAAAATAAATGGTGTCGGAGTTTATCTGATTGTAGAAGCACTTTAATTGATCAGAAAAAATTATGAATTTTTTTGAAATATGTGTTTTGATTTATGATGCAAGAAAACTGACTAACCGTTTACAGATTTACTGTCTTGGCTAAATGAGCCCCAGATAGCAATCTTATTTCATTGAGAGAAGGAAATTACATTTACATCTCGAACCTTCATAGAAAGAGGAAAATGATTTTGAGAAAAAAAAAGAGTTCATCTACCGTCGTTTATTTGTTAAAGGATAGTGAAATATTTCTAATACATTTAGACAACAAAATAAACCCTCTAAACTGACAAAAAACTAAAAAAGAGTACAGTCAGTAGCTTCTAAGCCACCATACTTAATTTAATTGGTCATATTTCATCTTTTAGGCTCTTCCTTCATTATGCTTAGATCGTAAATAGGACTTAGCTATAAATGATTTTGAAGATTATTCATTGGATGAAAATTAATTAGTTTTCCCTAGCTCATTACTGGCTAATGGCTGTACTGAAAATTTACAACTCCTTACCACAGTCCTCACAGTCACAGGTTCATGTAGGATTCCCTCCTCATGCGGCCCACAGAACGTGGGTCAACTTGGATCATCTTCTATTAAATAAAAGTATAATAATTTTCCTAGACCACTATATATACAGGCCCAACACAAACAATAAGGGCTTCTTAATTGTCTACTATCTTCAAGAGCCTCGAGGAGTCGAGGGAAAAAGGAAAAAACTTACGAGGCCTATAACAATGTTTTTAAATTCCTACCGGGTACCGGAAAAATCGAGTAAAATCGGGTACAGGATCTGGACCCGGGTACCGGAAAAATCGAGTAAAATCGGGTACCGGATCTGGACCCGATAGAAAATTGCACCCATAACCGCTTATTTACAAACCGGGAAAAACCGGTGAAATATCCGGTAAACCGGAATATATCAATTATGAACCGGCCGGTTGAAAGAATTATGCAATACTACATAGCGGAATAGTTTAAAATAATGTGCTAAAGGGGTGAATCGAAGCCAGGTCAGTGCTGTGTGGCGCTAGAACTCTAGCCACTGGGCTACGAAGCCCTTTTTGTCTTTAACTGCATCGTTAAATATCTATATATTTATGAACAAATACAGTCCGGTATAAAACCGGTACAAACCGGTAGAACCGGTAAAACCGCCTACCGCCCTCCTACCCGGTTTGAGGGCCGGTAGGAATTTAAAAACATTGCCTATAATATGAACAATGAGTAGGCATCTACTAGTTGTATCATATTTTGTTAGCATATGTTTATTAAAGAACTTACGAAGTAATATATGAAAATGTACTAAGTTATTATGCAATACTATGATGTTTATAGTATGTATGTATTATGTAGTAAATTGATTAGATTTTATACAATAATCTACTAATTATTTAAAATAATAATATTAATGCTATGGTACTTCGCATATTATAAAGTCCCTGATACTTTGGCCTCTTAAACATTTAGATCTGCATCAAGATACGTGCTCGGACAAAAATAAAATAAAATGCTTTCAACATGCGGGTTAAACCTTTTATAGTGTTCTTTTATTCTTAGCAGGGATCTTGACACGGTTCTTTCAATGTAATTTAGTCTTTCTAGCTCTATTGTCATTATTTTTTTCAACAATTTTGCCATATTTTCATTATATTTATTTCCTATAAACTAGAACTTTTTGCATTTCTATCTATGCTTCGTTATTTTAGATAAACATTAAATCTTTCAATTTTATTTGTTCATAAATAACCCTCGCAGTAAATTAACCAAATCAAATCTCTCTTTTTTTTTTTCTTTTTTTTTGTGTGTGTGTGTGTGTGTGGTGGGGGGGGGGGATGTCGTTTTTATTCAAAGATAGTCCAACCCTCTAATTTTTTTTTTAGTAAAAAGTATATTTGCTAACTATTTTGTTCAGGTATATTGATTGTTTTTCTTTTTAAATCTGGAATAGACGTACTGAAAATCCAAAACATTTTCGTACGTGTCAACACTTCAGTGTCAGTGATGCTTGGAGTTTAATTGGGAGCAAAGAAAAAGCATTTCCCCAAGTCCTAACATCATTTAAGCTAAATTTAATGGCTGATTTGACTGAGCTAACAATCCCATTCCCAGCCATTATCTGCGCTTTCGCAGGAAGGAATGATTATTTTTATCCTAAAAGATTTGAGCTTTTGTTGACTGCGCTAGCCGCTAAGACTAAGAGACGACCTCGAATTTATCCAATTGTCTTGGTTTGTTTGACTCGGTCTGCACTCTAGTCTAGACTCTACACAGTCCCTTCCCTTCCCTTGTCATTCTTCTCCATTTCAGAAAACAATGCACACATCCTTTCTTGGTCCGAAACGAATCACCACCAGTCAAAGTGTGAAACCATAATAGTTAGTTGTTAATCAGACCTAGATTCGGACAATAATTTATAATACTTATGTAACTGGAGAGCATCGACATTTTCATAAATGGCTGGCTAAGTTCGGTAGGTCCTTTTATTCGAAATTGCTGGCGAACAAAGTTTAATATTAATATGGAAAAATTGAATATAACCCCTCGTAATCTTGTTCAACTGGATATAACCCCTGTGTTCTTCAAAACCGGAAATAACCCCTCAAATCAAGTCTAAATTGGATATAACCCCTTTTTATTAATATTCGTTATTTTTTTTGAATTTCCAAAAGAAAATTAGTTGGGGGAATCCCCTAAACTGTCATCCCGTGTAATCATTCCCCTCTCTGAGCTTCCTCCAACCTATAACACTCAAACATTCTCTCCCTCTCCCTCTCCCTCTCCCTCTCTCACCTATAACATCTAGACTCTCTCTCCCTCTCCTTCCTTCTTCGTCCCACCTCCGACCTCCCTCTCCCTCCGACCTCCCTCTCCATTCCACCTCCAACCTCCTTCTTCCTTCGACTTCCCTCTGCCTCCGACCATCGATCTCCGGCCTCTCTCCCTCCCTCCATCAAATCTCCTCCGACCTCCGCCTTCCTCCCTCCAACCTCCGATCTCCCTTTCTCCTACTTCCTTTTCTTCAACCTCCCTTCATTCATCCTCCCTCTGACCTCCATTCAGCCTTCTCCCGACCTCCCTTCATCATTTCTGGTCTGAAGATGTTGTAATAAGTAATCAACCAATACGCAGAAATGATCAGATTGTTATAATAAGGGATCATCTTATAAATATAAATGATCAAATTATATTATTATAATAAGAGATTATCTTAATAATATAAATGATGAGATTGTTAAAATATGAAATTATTTTACAAATATAAATGATCAGATCATATTGTTACTATAAGGGATCATTTTAAAATCATAAATGATCAGATTGTATAATAAAGGATAAGATTGTTATAATAAGTGATCAGATTGTATAATAAGGGATCAGATTGTTATAATAAAAGATCAGATTGTATTATAAGAGATCAAATTGTATTATAAGGGATCATATTGTTATAATAAGAGATCAAATTATATAAAAAGGATCAGATTATATAATAAGTGATCGGATTGTTATAATAAAAGATCAGATTATTATAATAAAAGATCAGATTGTATAATAAGGGATCAGATTGTTTTAATAAGAGATCAGATTGTATAGTAAGGGATCAAATTGTTATAATAAGGGATCAATTAGTGAAGAGAGAAGAGGAGCAGCGCCTAAAATAGAAAGGGTGCTTCCAACATCCTTTTCATTTTTAGTTGGGATGACAGAAGATTACAAATTAGGGGATTGCACTTATAACACCCCTTTAAATTAAGCCTCTACTGAATACCCAATTAGAATTTTTATACATCCAACTCTGTTTCTCCATTGACACGAGTTAAAAATTTACTACTTTCAAAAGTCATATCCTTATGTGCACCCTATTCTTAGTTCGAGCGAAATGGATTGCACAAAAATCTGAACGAGCAAAAAGAAGACAGGGCTCTTGCATTATTTGCTTGCTACTCGTGCTTAGAATAATGTTGGAATTGTTCTATGCCGATAAAATTAGGTAAGCATAGATCGATAATTATTTTTGAACATGGAAGGTTGATCATTTAATTCTCCCCTACAATAATAAAGCTGATAATTGACCACATCAAAATGAAATTAATAAATGTACTTGGGCTCCCAAGTCCCAACATTAATATTTTTGTAGTTCCCATTCGTATAGCTTGCATATGTTGTCGTGTTGTGCTATTTTCAGAACATAACAGAACAGAGGTTGGTGAAGAAACTAGGATGGCGATGCAAATTAATAATGAATTATTCCTTACACACAATAAATTATATATAATATTTTACTCCTGTCGTTGATCGAAATAATATTGCTGCAAATTCTAAAACTCTTAAGAGGAGGAGAACAATTCACTATTTCATTCTTTCATGCTTGAGTATTAGTTCTCAAAATATGAGAAGTAAAAATGGAGCGAGAGATGGGAGACACCTTTCGTGTTTTTGGTCCAGAACCATGCTGGATTTTTCGGGGAGGAGAACTGAGGGTATTTTTGTCATAATTTGGGAAAAGTGCTTTTAGAATTTTAAAAATAATGAAATTAATAAAGAAGGGGTTATATCCAAATTAGAGATGATTCGAGGGGGTTATTTCCGGTTTTAAAGATTAAGGGGGTTATAAAATTAGAAGGGGTTATATCCAATTTTCCCTATTAATATTTAGGTAATTACTTAAAAACCTACAACTTTTCATATATGCAAATTTCATTAGCTACAACTTATATATAAATTGAAGAAATAAAAAATCTTATACTTTCTGAAACCTTTAGAAATTATTATTATATATTAATATAAAAAAATATTGGACTCATCGGGAATATGCATAAACTGAGCGTGGAATTGCAGCAGATGCATGCGTTCTTGAAGTAGACTCGAAATTTCGATACCGTTACCCGTATAAAGATATTTTGACAATTTTGAGGTGGAGTTAGAAGTTCTTGATTTTATAGATATATGACAAATTCCCCTAATGAATTGGTCCGTGATTGCAAACATCGATCTAGCTTTCTTCCTCTGGTGGAGGAACTTCCTCTGAAATTTCTTTCAGACTACGAAACTGTGTTTAATATTTCAGATAGATTTCGTAAAGATCTATCTTTTCCCATATAATATGGGCAAGGCAAATTAAATACGAGTGATCGATCATTTCTCAAAGATAGTTTGTACATTAAAAACAAATGCTATATTAAGTGATGGGAAAATAATATTTTATGAAATATTGATAGTGTGGTTTCACAATTTGTAATATTTTTTATTTTCAGAAAACTTTTCTATACATCGTCTTCAAATTCAAACATGGAAAATATAGGGTGCTTTCTGTAAATATATTTTATTTACTCTATCGAGGCATTGACCTCAACCCATGAATTGGGTAATGCGATGACTTTGTGCAAGGATTGATCAAGACTTTGCCAATAAAAGGCCTCTGGATGGTCTAGGCAATTCTCAAATTAAATGCAACACAACAACAGAAACCAAAAGAAGAAGAAATGATATTTAGCAATCCTTCTCTTCTGTTCCTCTCAACAACATTTGTTTGGTTTGCTGTCCTTATTACACTCTGCAAGGGCGACCTCGACCCAACTGATGGTTTCAGTCCAGTTCCACTAAAAGAAGGCAATTTTGTACTTCAAAAACCTTACAATGTGGATCCGGAGAAGCGTTACAGTTTTGAAAATGGTGTTAGACGGCTCTGGGTTTATTCCAACGACAAGCCATTGGACCCAAAGAGCCATACCAAACCGCGTACTGAAATCAAAATACATGTAAGAAACTGTGACTTGAAAACATATTATTGTTCTGACTTTAAAATGAAAAATCACACAAAACCGAAAACTTGAAAATCATTTAGTGAACTTATATTGAAAAATCTGCTGGTGGATTTTACTTCTCATGATGAAATTGTTCCTTCAATTATTAGACTTACAGATTAAAAATTATTATTAGTTACTCTTTGCACCTGTCAGAATCAGCATGATCAGGCTAGTACTACTAGCTGTCTCTTTGAGATATGATACTGGTAAAGGCTGCAGTATGCACCTTTTTCCTCTTTTTCTGATTTACTGATGCTGTGGTATAGACGGTACATTGCGGATTGGCTGTATTTCGTACATTTTTTCCTCTTTAATAAATTCATTTGGTGTATGCACACACGCCCTCAAAGGGGAAAAAAAAAGTGTTCCCCAAAAGAATGGGTATATAATTTGCTAGCAAATTAATTTTTGAGAAAAGCTTTCATATAATTTCTAAGCCTGGTTGATGGTGGATTATGACGGGTGCAGTAGCTAGATAGAACTCCATTAATTCTCTTGTAATTCTATTCTCTGTTGAAGGGATATGACTACTCTGAAGGAGTATGGCAATTTGAAGGGTTTGGGTACATCCCAAACGGCACAACTGGCGTATCCATCATGCAAATATTCAATGCCACTCACCATGCCACGTCATTCATGTTGCACGTGTATGATGGCAAACTAAAGTACTATGATAAGAAAGTAATAACAGATGGCATTTACGAGAGATGGTTTCGGGTCAATGTGATTCATACTGTTGGGCAAAAAATTACTGTTTTTATTAATGGAATTAGGAAATATGACGCCGACGATCGAGGTGGTACAGATCATTATTTCAAGTTTGGTGTGTACACACAGAAAGACAGCTCACATTATATGGAATCAAGGTGGAAAAATGTTCAGATTTACAAAAAGTTGTAGAGCAGTAGAGATACTGTAATATTACAACTTACAAGCTTTCTGGATTTTTAAATTCAGTTTTCACAATAGCAAGCTATCTATGTAAAATAAATGGCGTCTTAATTTATCTGATTGTAGAAGCAGTCTAATTGATCAGAAATATTTTAAGTAATTCCGTAAAATCATGTGTTTTGATTTATATATAGTGCAAGAAACTGAGTACCTCTTTACTATCTCGAAGAAATAAGCCCCAGATAGTTATCCCATTTCATTAAAAAAAAAAAAAAGCACATTTACATCAACTATATGCTTTGCTTATACAGGTGGCCATACGTACAACATATTTAACAGAATAAAATTTAACGAAATAAGACTAGATGAGATGAGATAAATCATATCTTAATCCTTTATTTGTTTACCTTTTTTTTTTTTCCCCCTTTTTGACTCTTCCATCATGGTTTCATTGGGCTTAGGTCAGGCAATTCATTGTATCAAAATTAACTAATAATAATTAAGGGGCGGATCCAAATAAATGTAAGCTCCCACAAACATCTTGGCTTTTTTTTTTTTTTTTTTTTTTTTTTTTCTAAAATCAAAGATTCAGTTAATGGTTTTATGAAACAGTGCCTGGGCTTTATTGTTTGTTTTGGGTCATGAATTGTGCCAGTGATATGTGTTTTGTTTATGCGCCAACGTCTCTCCTAATTTCCAAAACGGATTAAGATCCGATCCGCTATGTTTTCTCCGCATCCGAAATCTCTTATTGGCAGAAATTAGACCAATACGCATGTTTCGTTGAAATTAGACCAATACGCATATAAGGTTTCGTTTTTTTAGTGCTCATTCCCCATGTACACGGTAAACCCTTCTTCTCCGCCTCTGCACGCCTGACTCTGGCCACTGCGCTGTCCCTTCACGGCCAGGGTACAAATTTTGCCTTCTAAGTTTTCTTTTTGCTCATACAAATGTCAATTAATTCAATTTCAATCTTTTATTGTATTAGCCTCGCTAGGATAAGTTTAATGGGCTCTTCTTCTCCACCAAGTTTGATCTTCAGCTGAGAGAAGGGTGTTAGATACCTTTTCTCAAGGAATTAGGGCTTTAATTTGTCCCTTTATACAGTGGTGCTGAATTAGAGGTTCAACTTTTACAAATTACACATTGGTTCAATTTGTCTCTTTTCAATGAGAGGTTCAATTTGAGACTTGGCAATTTAATTCATTGGAATTTCAATACAGTGACAGAAAGGCATTGCAATTTGAGACACAACCGTTTAATTTTACAACATTAGTACATTACATATATATATATGATTGTTAAAAAATGACTTTTCTTTGTTAAACTTTTCGTTTTTTCTGATTTTTTCTTCAATATTAAATTTAATTAGCTTAAAAATAGTCTAAATCGCTTGTATTAACAATTTACAATCCCAACCAGTCCTTACAACTTTACAAGTTCATATTGGGTTTGTTTCTCTTGCAAGTTTTCGCTTCGCTCCTTGCTGGTCCTTACAAGTTCATAATGATATCATTAAAGTGAGGTCGCTGAATTTCAAAGTTTAACAACCAGGTTAGGATAAGTGTATCTTCTCAAGCCTTCAAAAGTGAAGTATAGTGCTCTTCAACTTGTTGTCTCTCTGGTACAGCAGTCTTTATTACTCTAATAAAAGGATATATGAAGGAGATTAAGTGCCTTACCTACCTGTCTTCCAGTGGTAAATGCTAGGGGGGTTTAGTACCGGAGGAGTAAATTCCTGCTAATGAGTAAAAGCTATAGAGTAAATGCAGAAATATCAAGGGTAATAGAGGAACAGTGCTAATAATAGAAGGGAAAAAATGAAAAATGTTCAAGTCTATACGAGATAAGGCAAAGTAACTATCTACCTTTGACAGATCCTAGTGTAAATCTGGAGATTAATTAGAAAATAAAATAGAAATTGTTGGGGTAAGATGAGATCTAGCAAGACATCCATTTTCTAAAACACTACCAGATCGACTCTGTGCGGCCTTGTAAGATTTTGATCCCCTATAATATTTTCTCACTGTAAGATATGGAAAATATTGGGTGCTTCCTGTAAAATATTTTTATTTACTCCATCAAGCATTAACTACAACTCAATTTGGTACTGGCAATGTTTTTCTGCATGGACTGATCAAGATGCCTATAAAGGACCTCCAGATGGTCTAGATATTATCAAATTAAACTGAACACCACCACAAACCGAAAGAAGACATGATAGCTGTAAACCCTTCTCCTCGGTTTCTCTCAACAACATTTGTTTGGTTTGCTGTCTTCGTTACAATCTGCAAAGGTGACCCTGATCCAACTGATGGTTTCACTGCAGTTCCATTAGATGAAGACAATTTTAAAAAACAATGGCCATACAATGTGGACCTGAGTGCGCGTTACAGTTTTGAATATGGTATTAGACGGCTCTGGGTCTACTCCAGTGACAAGCCATACAAAAAAGACTCTGATACCAAACCACGTACTGAGATCCGAATGAATGTAAGCCGCTGTAACTAGTAAATATATTATTATATACTGACAAGTGCTCTTTAAATGGTAAAATTGTACAAAATACCCATAATCAATTAGTGAACTTGTCTTGCAAATTCTGCTAGTAAATTTGGGTTTTATCATGATAAAATTGTTCCTTCAAAATTATTATTAATTATTGTTTGCCAAAGGGATGGTTAATCTATAGTAACATAAAGGTTTGAAAGGCTTTCATATAATTTAAATGCCTGACGGATTATAATGGGTACAATAGCCAGCATTCCATTAAGTTTTTATTGCCTCTCTGTTGAAGGGATATGACTACTCTGATGGAATATGGCAATTTGAAGGGTATGGGTACGTACCAAACGGGACAACTGGCGTATCCATCATGCAAATATTTGGAGCCGACAGCTATGCCACCTCATTCATGTTGCATGTGTATGATGGACAACTAATGTACTATAACAAAAAAGTCGTAGAACATGACATTTATGAAAGATGGTTTCGGGTCAATGTGATCCATACTGTTGGGCAAGCCATTACTGTTTTTATTAATGGAATTCAGAAATATGTTGCCGATGATCGAGGCGGCAAAGATCATTATTTCAAGTTTGGCGTGTACATGCAGGAAGACAGCTCGTATTTAATGGAATCAAGGTGGAAAGATGTTCAGATCTACAACAAATCCTAGAGAATATTGCTACAACCTCCATGGCCAAAGTGATATTACAATATCTATGACAGTTTCGTAATAATCATCTGGATTTACATTCGGTTTACTAGGATATCAAGCTATGTATGTTAAAATAAATAATGTAGGAAGACTTTTTAATTGATTAGAAATATTCTATGAAATTCTGTGGATTTGTGTTTTGATTTATAATGCAAGAAAACTGAGTACATATTTATTTTCAGGAATTATAAGTACCTTCTCTAAAAAAATCATCGCGCGCCATCGCTGCACAGAATATGTGTCTGCTACAAATGTTCAGTTTAATAATCAAATATGTTCAGTTTAAAAGTCAAAAGTGTTCAATTAAATCAAGTAATGGTTTTATTATATAGATCACGCATCATTTTTGGAGAGAGGCGCACCAGGGGCAAAATTGGAAAAAAATTTATTTGAACCGGATCGGTTCATGACCCCTTCTAATTTTTTCATGTATTTTTTTCCGGTTCGTGACCCCTTCGGTCATCTATTAAAAAAATCGAAAAGTCGTACTGAACATTTATATCTAATAACCTGAACAATCGTACCTACTACACCGAACATTTGTTCTTACTAAACTGAACATTTATACTTATCCAATGAACATTTTTGCTTATAACATTTGTATTTTTTGTTGCAACTAACTAAACATTTATACTCAATTAACAGAGCATTTGTACTTACCCAACTGAACATTTGTACTTGCTAAACTAAACATTTATACTTAATAAAATGAACATTTTTGTTTATAACATTTATATTTTTTTATTGCAACTAACTGAACATTTATACTAAAATAATGGAACATTTGTACTTATCTGATTGAACATTTAGGTATAAAATAAAATTGCGCTGGGTGAGAAACCATCGCTGAGGGAGCGCCTCACCGATGGCGCGCGATGGTAAATCGCCCGATGGCGATAATCAATTTCTATTTATTTTATCCTACTTCATCCGAACAAGGAAAAACTACATTTTTATTGGCTATATGATTTACAAGGAAAAACTACATTTAGGTAACATGCATGGCATGTTAACCTGGAATCAAATTTAATTTAAAAAATAAGATCGACATCAGATGAGTTAAACCATCTTAATTCTTGACAGAAAAATTAAATAATAAAATTAGGAAAAATATAGGAAAGTTTCTGAACTTCATTTACAGAAATTGTAATGATGTTGTAAAAAGATGTTAATTTTCAAAAGAAGAGGAAATTAGAGAAAAATCAAACTAGCTGAGTTGATTCTATCTTATTTTGCAGTACGGAATAAGCTCTGAGTACACTGGTAATGCTTTCCTTGAGATTGCTTTATAGTGTAAGCTCATCATTGTTTCAAACATAAATAATGAAACACCATAAATGATCACGGCCATTCTGCAAAAAAAGTTCTACACTATTCAAACAACACCAGAAAAAACAAATAAATAAAAGATCACTCACTTGAACCTGCAACTCAAGCACATTGCATGAATTTCAAATGGTTTTTATAATACATATATTAAAACTTTACTAAATAAATGAAGAAAAACCTTCATGCTTTATTGTATATTTATAAGCATCATATACATTATGTGTTTAATCTAAAGAAAAGTGCAAAAATCTGCACTTACTTTTTAGAAAGACAAAAAAATGCAATAGAACTATCGTAGGAAAATAAAGATAAAAATACAAAATATTCATAGCCAGAATATTTATATGTAGAGAGAGCTTTGTTTCTAAGTTCCAAACTACTGTATGATCTTATAGTTACCTCCGTCGCGGCATGGACATGGGGGTACCTTCAAAGAGATCTTCTATATACTTCTCTAAATCATCCGGGGAAAACCTGATATACTTCTCTGTCTGCCTCCCTGAGCTAAAATGGTGCTCATACCGACCCTTAAATGACCGATAAGCTGGAACCAACACTGCTGACACTGAAATCTTAAGCTCTGACTTAAGCTGTTCATCACTAACCACCCAGGCACTCTGCGTCCTGTGTATATCCTCGAATATCCCATTGAAGCTTTTAAACCTCTCCTTCAGCACTGGTTTTTGTACATGCCCCTTCACAGTTATACCATCATCCTTTAGACATCCGAGAACCTTAGACCATGTTTCCCTTTGGTAGTTCTTATGATATTGTCTTAGTTCACTGAACCGTTTACGCGCCCAAGAAGCCCCTAGCAACATGCTGATCCCCTCAGACCCTTTGATCTTTTGCCCCATGTAGCTGCCGTTATTCATGAGGAATATGCAACTCAGTGAAGCGTCTTTGTATAGCTTTGATTTCTCCTCAATGTTTTCATTGAGGAGATCCATTAACTTAATCAATTGTTCAGCAAAAGGGTTATCATTGTCATCTGTAGTATTATCAGTATGATGTGCTGGTTTGTAATGCGCCTTGAAGATATGCTCCATGGTGCTCTTGTACTCACAGGCTAATTTGATGTAGTTCATGACATAACGGGTCAGAGGGTGAACCGCTCCACCGGGCATGGCTGTTCTACTGCTGTCAGCTTTAATAGATTTTTCTAGGCCACAGAAGATCATGACAGCTGATTCACCAAGATGTGACCTGGCAGTCCTGACCTCAGACTTGAGATCCAAGTTGTATGAGGACGACAAATTATCACCAGCTTCCCGTTCATTAGGAAGGAGAGAACCAATTAAATGCTCCAACTCCTTCAAGGTTTCATACATGTCAAGAACTTTAAACAACTTCTCGGTGGACCGTGTTGTCATCACCACTGCCTGGGGGAAAGTTAGGTGGTAAATGATGGCTTCTCTTGCCATGCTTTGGAAAAATTCAGAAGAAAACTTGGGAATGCAGGAAAAGACCTTCTCAACAAGCTCACGCTCACATTGAATGACCTCATTAATGGCTTGCCGGCAACTCTTAATCCACTTAGGGATTTGTCCTTCCAAGATCTCCCATGACATCCGAAGAATGTCGTCAATGCTAGATCTCTCATAACCAAGAGATGCGATGGCAGAATGAAATGCATTGTGCCGTGCAGTGGAAAATGCCTGGCAACACTCAGTGACATAACCAGCAGTAATCATGGAAGAAGCGATGCCTCGAAGCTGCTCAGCAACCTCCGGAGTGTATGGCAGAGATGGTTTCTCTGGTTCTCCTTCGGTTTCCTCTGAGGGTGGGGGGATAATGCAGGTTAAGTTCGCATTGTGATCCTCTAATAGGAGGAGGTGGAACTCGGCTTCAAGAAATACCATGCACCGGTGGAGGACGCTCCCTGATCTGTTTATGGTTTGAGTGTATTTTGGCTCAGAATAATGTTTGGTAATCTCTGAGTTGATTATAGCTACCCGGTCAATGGTGGCTAAGATAGGGTGATCGTCATCCTCAGGGACCCACGGTTCATCACCTGAGCAATTAGCGACAATCAAATCAACAACATCAAGAAATTTACGGATGATGGGTTCGGGGAGTTCCGGCAGTTCAGTCAGTTCAGGGTCGGTAAGTGTGGCAAGAAATAGATCAATATCTTGCAAAAGAGTTGCGAAGTTGACGGCCTGTCTTGGTTCTCCTTTATTGTCAGCATTTCCATCATTCGCATCATTTTCAGATCTGTTGCTTATGTCACCATCTTTTATCTTGTTTTTCAGGAATTCAGCTGTTTTTTTCTCATCGGAGTTGTGATCGAAGAAGCCTAACGAAAGAGTGCGTTGGAGTTTCTTTTTATTATCAACAAAAGAGAAACTATTGGACTTTTGAGGGAGCAGAGGTCGGTCAGTATTCTTCATCTTCTTGCTCTAGTTTTTCACGATGATTTCTGGTGCAAAACAGAAACAAATAGAGGTTCAATAAGGGTAAAGAAAGAAATAAAAAAATTTGGGTTGTCTGGAACAAATAACTTCAGCGAAAGAAAAAGAAGGGAAGAAGATTGACCTGTGTCAAGTATCTCATGTTACCTAAAAATAGATAGAGACCTTGGTTGAATCTTTTGAGCATTATATAAAATTAGCTTGTGCAAGAGCACAGATATTGACTTATAAATCGCCCCAGGAGATGTCTCAGAATAGGAGAAAAAGAATTTGGATATTTGGTCTCCGATACCTCACCTCAAACAATTTTAAAAAAGAAAATATTCAAACACTAGCATTTAATCTAGTGGACAGCATATATTGAATGAAGATCGCAGATTTGAATTTAGTTGAAAAATATCTTACAATTTATGAATGATTAAAGTTAGAAGAACATGACCATCTTTATAAAAAATATACATACTTATTCACCTGAATCGGTAGTCTTTTGCGCATCGGTAGTCTTTTTTTTAACATCTGAATCATGTCAATATCAGCGAACAAAACCCAACCTTAACCAATAGGTACTATGTAATGCCTTAGAACAATTGTCTGCAGAGCTGAGCAGCATGATGAATTTATTACACTAGAGTAGAAATAGAATAGGTTGTACAATGCCTTCGTTGACTATAGTGCACGTATAGTCGAACTATATTATGCGCATTCATAACATGATACATATAGCGCGACTTCAGTGCTTAATTAGATTCAGGCCCTTTTTGCGGGTACTCGAATGTTTTTATATCCAATTTATTCTTTCTCCACATCGTTAGTTCAGCCCAGACTGTAAAGCCGAGCCTAACTGGCCCAAGCACCTATAAGGGAGGAAACCCACCATTACAAATTAGAGTAATCCACAAATCGATAATTCTTTCTTCAAACTTTACACGTCAATATATTAGGGGGAGGGGAGATTTAATGATGATAACAGGATCTTATATAAAAAAAATTGGTCTTGTCGCTGTGTTAATAAGTCGACACAAAATGTAATATATTTACTGAATGAAAGGGAACAAGCGAAAAAACAGATGTTGGTTTTGTTAATCCCATATTATAGAAAATGAAAGCTAAATGAAATGTCCTTGCTTTAGCTGGCAATATCAGTATCAATTTCTTTAAACTAGAGTACAAAACAAAAAAGGTACTGCTTAACGTTAAGAATAGAGAAGTGCAGCAACAGCTTTCTTTGACATGCATATGACATGAAATTAACACAACCATCTTGAAATAATAAAGGCCAAAAGTACTTTAAGTTAATTTTCCTAAGTCCAATGATCAATAATAAAAAAAAACAAAGCATAGATAGCCCAACACTTGTATCCGAGTACTATGACTCATCTCCGCTTCACTATGGATGCCGGAGTACCTTCAAACAGTTCATCAACATGCCTCTCTAAATCCTCAACAGAATATTTAATGTACTTCTCTGTTTGTCTCCCAGCACTAAAATGTTGCTCAAACCGGCCCTTAAATGACCGGTAAGCCTGTACCACCACCGCCTGTATTGAAACTCTTAGTTCGGACTTGAGTTGCTCATCACTCACCACCCATGTGCTTTGTGCCCTGTGAATCTCCTCAAACATAGAGTTGAAGCTCTTGAACCTCTCCTTTAGCACAGGTTTCTGCACACTGCCTTTCACCATCAATCCATCATTTCTTAGACAATTTAGAACCCTGGACCAGGTCTCTCTTTGATAGTTCTTGTGATAGTTCCTTACATCAGCCGACCGATTCCGGATCCACGTCTCACCAAGTAGGGCACATGTCTCCTCTGATCCTTTAATCTTCTGTGTGATGTACCTCCCGTTGTTCATTAAAAATATATAGCTTAGTGAGAGGTCTTTGTATAGCTTTGACTTCATATCGAGGTTTGAATTAAGGAGATCCATAACCTCCACCAATTGAGCCGCAAAAGGATTGTCACTGTTTTTGTTGTTGTTGACTTTATCAGGCTTTTCATCATCATCACAACTGGTCTTGTGGTGCTCCCTAAAGATTTCTTCTAAGGTGTTCTTGTACTCACAAGCATACTTGAGATAATTCATCACATATCGGGTTAATGGATGGACAGCACCGCCCGGAACTGGAGTCTTGGCACTGTCAGCCTTGATTGATCTCTCTAGATCACAGAAAATTGCCCTGGCCGATTCACCAATGTGTGATCGGACTGATGCAATCTCTGACTTGAGATCTAGGTTATAGGATGCAGTTGGATCCTCCTCTTCACCCTTCAAATCCTCCTCAGGGAAGAATGATTCAATCACAATCTCAGAGTCCTTCAGTGTCTCATAAATGTCGAGCATTTTAAATAGCTTCTCTGCGGAGCACTTTGTCATAAACATAGCCTCTGGGAAGTTGAGGAGATGCAAAACTGACTCCCTAACCAAGTTTTGAAAGAATTCAGTGGAAATGCTTTTATTGTTGTTGAATACCTTATTGGCCAGATCACGCTCAAGTGGAAAACCCTTAGTCATAGCATGCTTAAACACCTTGATCCACGTTGCAATCTCCCCTTCTAATGGCTCCCATGCCATCCTTACCAAATCATCAATGCTTGGTCTCTCGAAGCCTAGAGATAATAAGCTGGACTCAAAAGCATTACGGCGTGCAATGCTGAAGATTTGGCAACACTCAGTACTGTAACCAGCAGAGATCATGGTTGTGGCAATCTCCTGAAGTCGCTCGATGATCTCTGAGGGGTATGGCAAAGAGGGCTCATTCGATTCCCCTTCCCCTTCTGTGGAAGTAGGGGGGAGGACACATCTGTCTGGCTCCTGGTTCCGTCCAAAGGATATAGCTCGGTGAGAGTCGACGTGGGGGTCCTCTAACAGGAGCAAATAGAATTCTTCTTCGAGCAACGCCATGGATAGGTGAAGAATGCCTCCAGCACGGTTCATTGCATGGGCATACTTCGGCTCGGCACAAAATTTTTCAGTCTCAGTGGAAAGACGCAGTACACGGCCAATTGCAGGTAGAAGAGGGAGATCATCATGCTCTGGCACCCATCTTTCATCTACATTTTCGTATTTTTGTACTTCTTTCTCCACCACATCAAGGAACTTGTCAATGACTGATTCAGGGATTTCTGGCACCTCAACAGATTTTTCAGGTTCAGTAAGAGAGGCAAGAAATTGGTCAACTTCTTCTGATAGGGTTGCAAAATCGGGTTCATTTTCAGCTGGTGTATTGGAATCTTCTCCATGGGAAGCATTTTCATCCTTTGTTTCTTCATCACCATTTTCTCCTTCTTCATCCTCTTCTTTTATTTGATTTTTAGCCAAATCGAGTTCTTTCTTTTCATAAGGTTCAAGCTTGATGTTGCCTAATGAGAGGTTGCGGTCTGATTCACGAAGCTTTTCTTCACGGCCTGAGGAAGAGAAGCTACTAAATTTTTGAGGGAGAACCGGATTGCCATTTTTCTCCATGTTTATCAGCAATCTTCAAATAATGTTATGGTCAACAATGGTATCGATGTTTTTTGAAATGAGTTGGGGAGGAACAGAATCAATCGAGAGAGAAAATAGGAGAGAGAAGAAAAGGATAATAACTGCTCACCTGTCGTAAGATCTATTTTTATCCTTTTCTTTATGAGAACAAAACTAATATAGGAAATTGAGTAGTTGTTGTTCGAGCTGTTGTATTGGTTGTTGGATTAATAGATTACATGTATGCACGTAGCATTAGTCAAGTCATGGTTTCCATTTAGGTAGATTCCAGCAATCATTCTGGCGTTAATTAAATATAGTCAAAGTTTGATTTGTTTTTCAAATATAATTAAAAGATTTATTTTTGCAATGTCCAGATATTTATGATCATCTAGCAAAGCTCATTGGATAGGCACCATGGTTTTATAAACGACCAGTCTAGGTTTCTGAAAAACTCTGTTTCAAACCAAAGGAAAGGAATTCAACTGATACAACATTACGCAATTTTATTCCCTTGTTTTCAATAATGGAGAAAGACCGTTATGCTAACCCCGTTATCCTAATTCGCTCACCTTCACCTTCACATTCTAATTTTTATTGTTTTCTATTTTTTTTGTCTAATTGTATATGGTAATTGTGGAGTAGTGACAAGGTAGTGCTTTAATTGTGTTACAAATATTGTTATACGTAGTCAACTTACAGGTGCTTCATGAGATATTTCATTTAGAAACAACAGTTAGCGGTGGTACCAAAATTACTTTGAGCATCGCCAGAAAAATAATATAATATATTAACTGCATCTAACTCAAAACGTACCAGAATTAAAGTTCTCAATTATTTATCAAGCATTCAGCACTTAATTTTTCAGATTAAAGCATGCATAATCTGACATTTAGCCAAGTATGATTTTCAGCCATCAGCCCTCCGATGCACTCAACCCGCCCATTAATCAAATTAATTACAAGAACCACACTAAATTAATTAACCCTCACTATTCAAATTTCTACAGTCATAGTTCTTGGTTTCCTTGATCCTTGGTACCACAAACCAATTAAAAACTTTCTTCCACAAGAACCTGACCGGCCAACCAAGAAAACCCAGTCTAGACCAGCTATGATGGGCCCAAACTGACAGAAAGGACCACGCTGCCAGAAGAGCTACCCGCCATCTTCGCTGCTTTACATAAGCCTCTATTGCATACTTAAGACCATTCTGATTTTTCATGTAGCTGCTGACATGGCGTGCGAGGATAACTGCATCTTCTAATGCCAAACAGCTACCAAGAGACAAGTCAGATGCCATAGGGTGAAATGCATCACCAGCTACAGTGACAAGGTTCCGGTGGGGCCAACCAAGAAACAGGCCCCATGGGGTCCGATATAGCATGTGGGTCCATGCGACAGTGTTTGGGTCTGAACGGGAGACAACATGCTTAAATCTGTCTGGGAAGCCTTCAGCCAGACGACCCATCACTTGTTTTAGGATCAGCCTTGGGTGCATCGTTGCCTCCAAATCTGGTTGATGTTTTTTTTTTTTATGAGAAAGGGTCAATTGAAATTTGAACCTTTATTAATATACTAAATTAAATTCACAGTTGAATGCTCTAAAAGCTTTGGGGAAAGGTTACCAGAATACAGTATTCTGTATTCTGTATTCTGAAGCAGAGAAGTATAACTAATGGAGGTCAGGAACAGATAAATGAAAGATTCAAACTTTAATTAATTTTATATCAATTGTTCAGCTTGGTCGTAAATATCTTCTCACTTTGTTCGGTTATCCAGCTCTAGATCCTATTCAGCTTGTCACAGATTTTGTATATAACAATTGAAACTTTGACAAGGTTACATTGATGGAACACGAAATGCACTTTCTACTGTACTAATATTATATTAATAATTTAATATCCTACTAATATTAAAAAAAATCAAATTTATTCTTAAAATCGTTTCCACAAACATACAGTCACTTTGCTCTAAATCTCCTTTTTTTTTTTTTTTGGTCTTTCCTTCTGTTTTATTTTATTTTGTTGCATGGCAATTGCTCAGGATACCAGTACCCCACGGTTACTTGCTATGTGGAGGTAGTTCCACTTCTGTCCCTGTTTAGAACTCATTGTTCGTGTTCCCTGGCAGCCTTGGTTGGTAATATTACAAAGGGGAAGGTCATTCGACAAAATTTCCATCAAGGATGTTTTTAAGAAATCAAACTTTGCTCTTAGTGCACTCTTCTTTACCCAAAAGGATTTCCCCTTAGCAAATGAAATTAAAGATGAATGATTTTTTAACAACTTTTATAAATACTAAAAAGAGGAGGAAAGATAGTTCTTCTAGATGATGATGATGATGATGATGATGATAAAACTTTACCTTTTGGATCAGTATCATGTGCGATGTACCAATAAAGCTCCCTATCATTGACCGGTACATATGCACCCCTTCTGTCCTTGAAAACATACTCCTGCAATTCATTTGAGTAATCATGGCCTTTGTCAAATGCAGCCAAACCACGAACAATGGAACGCTGCGAATCTGCTGCTTGACTCAACCCTAACCACTGCGCCACCAGTGAGTGCACACCATCACAGCCTATCAGTACCTATTAAATGAAAATTTTCATATTCTACTGTGCCTGTGATAAAATGTACATAAGATAGTTATGTTGATGTTTGACAGTTCAAACATTGAAGTGAATAGCATAATGTTTTTTTTTTTTTTTTTTCTTTTTTGTAGGCAAGGGTTTGTTTTAAGAAAATAAAGAAATACTAGCCTTGGATACACATAAATTTCTTAAGGTTATATATCATATTTCTTACATGTCCTTTTAGATGATAGTACCTCAGGAGTGCTTCGTTAATGGGTGCTCTATAAATATAATAATTTTTCTTTTAGAAATTGTATCACTGAAGAACAAATGTTAGTTTGCTTGCTTTACTAATATCTTTCAGAAAAGAAAGGATGACATTGAAGGATTAAATTCAAATTACAGTACCTTTGTTCTTATTACGCTATCGTCATCCAATTCCAATTTTGTGAAACCTGAAGGAGATTCTCCTGATGCTTGTTTGCTCTCTATGGAGAGAAGTTTTGAGGTAAATCTAACACTATCTTGAGGTAGTTCTTCTGCAAGAACTTTTAGAAGCTCCTTTCTGTGGACAGTTCTCACTCCAATTCCAGGCCTTCAAATTTGCACAGGAAATCAGAATAAGCATAATCAACATCATTATTCAAACCGTACATTATATTGTCAAAAGACGTCCCCAAACCAATGGAAACTTATTCCAAGGGAAAAAGACCTTGTAACTGAGAGCATTGAAGCCCACAAACCAATGGAAACTTTCACTTAAGAATTCCATCGAACAATTTGCGTGCACTAAATAAAACACACCGAGGTACCAATTACACAACAGAAAAACACGTTTTGATTAACTCTGAAAATCTAACCTGGAAAACAGCCCTCAGACATATAAAGACAGCCCCACCTCTCCCAACTTGGGAGGTGCGACAATGCAGTTTGCACACACCGCCATTTTTGCATGACGAATAGGATGAGAGTGCAAACGTCATTGAATCATTGATACATCCATCACACTTCACACAGTTGCTAGCAAGAGATCAGCGAAAGTCGCAAGGGAAGGGAAGGAATAAGGTTCTGGACCCAAATTGGGCCTCTGAGTGCTCTCTATGGGCTTTCTGGGCCGGAATTGTGGGCCGTATAAATTAGGAATTGCTCAAAACGAAATTGCCAGGACAGTACGGTACAGTTTAAGAAGTTTGGACAGGAAAGCTAACTCTTTCTTGTACAAGTGCTTTTAGCTTGTCAGGCACTGACCAGTTTATCGAAAAAAAAAAGTGCTGATAAAACATTTCCTCTTTGTTTCCAAAAATCAGCACTATCTCTAGTACAAACTATAAACCTTTGGAGTGCTGAATTAAGATCATCTTAGCCAGAATTTCGTCTTCCAAACTAATTAATGTCAACTGCTGTGGTTGTTAAATTACTTTTTTCTTGCTTTACAGATACATTTGAGAGAGCATAATAACCTACTTTCAGTCTTGCAAATAACAAAACATATCCCCATGAAATTACAAAATGGGAAAAAAAAAATGTACCCAATACCTGAACCTGTGAATTGCAAGAACCCCTAATTAAAATTTAGCTTCTATTTTGATGATGACCTGGATATTACTATACAACATTAATTTCTGTTTGACCTTATAAAGCACTGAGCCGTTCTTCTGCATCCAATGCTAAATTGACAGAACAAAATACTCAGAATTACCTCTCAACTGTGCCGGTTAAAAGCATCTCCTTAGTCTCCCCCGTCTCGAGATTTGTTTGTTTCTCCCTGATAAATAATTAAGGAAGTGAAAATAATTATAGAGCTGTAACTATCCAAATAATATATATGAAAGCATCCAAAATCCAACAAACCATGAAACCAAAGTTTAAGATTGCATTTTGCAAGTTATTTGTAGCAACAAAAAAAGATGGAGAATTACAAATGACATGCAGGATAGATATCCTTAAGTTTGTGTGCAAGGCCGAGAGCCTCCAAGGCATGCCAACCATTAGGATATAATAACACTGCCGCCCCGTCTGATCGAACACCATTATATTTATCCAATAACAGCAGCCGCTGCACTCCTGCTTGGTGCAAAGCTGTAGCGCACGCTAGACCAGCTATTCCTGCACCCACCACCACCACCTCATACTCCGCCCCCGCCTCATCTTCTGGCGGCATCACTTTCTCTTTGTTAGATTTGCTTTTTTCTCTTTTTTTTTTTTCTTCTATGCATTATTTATGCCCTTTCATGTCTTTTGATGGACGTATTTAATATTTATTATACATACGACTTTGTGATGACCTTTCCCTTTAATCTTTAATTAATTTAGATACAAGTTACAAACACACGGAGGCCTAGTTTTCTTTCTTTTTTTTGCCCTTAGATATGTCGAGACGAGTACTTTTAATCCTTAATTATCTGGCTGATGACGTGTTTGGGTTGTAAGCATGTATTTTATAATGATTATGACTTCACAACCATTTTTTTAAAACAAGAAAAAGGCAAGTACGTAATTGTCTAACTAATATTTTGTCTTTGAAAATTTCAACATATTACATATTGAAAATGAAAATTATCCTAGAACCTAATGAGTGAAACACTGAAACTGCAAAGTAATTTTTCATCATTAGGATGTTTATTTAGTTCTGTTCTCATCAAATCTGGTTTGTGAGATGATATCATTTTATACATTTTTATTGAAACTAGAAGTTGGGCACGCATTTGACTCGTTTGCATACCATAGGAGATGCAATACGATTTGCGAACACCTTTAACTTTTCCTGAGCAGCTGAGCTCTTGTATTAGAAGTAGAAAGAATGGTTTAACTGTGTTATAATTCCCTTCATGATAGAAAAATATAGTATAATTGTGTTAAATATATTCCCTTTATGATAAAACAAGAAGCATATTTTTTAAAAAAAAAATGCTATATGTCGAAAATTTTTACACATCTTGCAGGAGGAAAAGACATTTTGCATTAATTTAAACAAAAAAAAACATTGTTTAGTGCTATAAATAACTTATGCAAAACGAGGGATTGACCCTTCTTTTCCTTATTTTTTTTAAAAAAAATAAAGAAAGAAAGAGTGCGGAGTTTTATTGCAAGAGACCAATTTAGATTCAGTCTACTAAGGCATATTTTGCGAGCAATTTTGAACAAATCCTTTCATACTTGACATATTCCGCCATTGGTATTTATTGTTAAGTTCCAGTTTCCCTCTTTCTTTGATGGCAGTTTCTGGCATAGATTGTGCCCCAAAAGGAAGTTTCTGGAATGAGACCATTATGGGCCATGTTTATTGGGCTATATTTTGTGATAGACTAACTTTAAAGGAAGAGAATCCACATAATTTTCTTTCGATATTGACAACCTAATTAATTCATCAGAAATGATATACACCATCCAACAAAAAACCATCCAATACCATCCAATTGAACTAACGCCATCCAACAGGCCAAAATAGCTCTTTTTCTGCGTGCTGACGTCAGCAAAATTTTTTGACCAATTTCTAAAATTTTTTTGGTGCTGACGTCATCAAATATGCTGATTTAAGGGTTCAATTAAATGATTTAAGGGCTCAATTAAATATTTTAAGGGTTAAATTAAAGTGTATAAGTGTTCAGCTAGATGCACCAATAATTTGAAATTTTAGTGTTTTATGTTTAGTTAAATATGTTGAGGGATTATTTAAAAGTATGTATGTGTTCAGTTAGATGCAGCAATAATTTAGAATTTTAGTATTTTGTGTTCAGTTAAATACGTTAAGGGATGAACTTAAAGTATCTATGTGTTCAGTTAGTTACAGCAGAAATTTGATTTCGTAGTTTTTGTGTTCAATTAAACTAGTTAAATAAAAAAACAAAATGAACAGATACAACAAACATAGCGAACTTTTACAATAACAATATGAACATTTACAACAATAACTGAACATATATACAAATTTCGTAAGTAAGAAATAAATGATCATATCCAACATACAAAGTGAAATAAATTATTGTTGCATCTAATTGAACAGTTACACACTTTAATTCAACACTTAAAATATTTAACTGAACCCTTAAATCAGCATATTTGATGACGTCAGCACCAAAAAATTTTCGAAAATTGGTCAAAATTTTTTTGCTGACGTCAGCATGTGGAAAATCTGAATGTGGATGGCGCTGGATGGTAATTTGGTGGATGGTAGATAGTAATTACCTTAATTCATTATCTTGAATAAGATATTAATACCAAATAATATACATACTAAATATAAAGATAATGCACGCAAACACCACCAAGAGTGTATTAAACATAATGATAATTAGCAAACATGCATGTTTAATGTGTTTCATATACCTGTTAGGTTGAGCCATTATTAGGTAACGTGACCAATTAACTTTGATAAATTCAGGTCAAGCCGGAAATAACAACTTCTACCTACTGCATCATTGTTTCCTTCTCTGAAATAAATAATGAGAGTATCTGGCTTTTAACATAAAATATTTTTTTTACTTGGCAGCGGCTGTCAAGTTTATCTTAAAAAACTTAAAATAATTGTTAAAAATAAAATACCAAATTTTTTAAATATATTTTGAATGAATTAAAAATAATATAATGTTTAGCTTTATAATTATATTTTGGATAATAAATAGCCTCAAATTTTTCTTATCACAATTTTCATGCAAGTACAGCAACCAGCTATTACAATAACGAGCAACTTGCAACAGCGGTAATAGTATCAATTATAATGGATGTAACAGTGTTCGCATTTTTTTTTTTTTAGAATATATATCATTATATTTTTTTATCTGAAAAAGCAATATACGTAGCTATAGCGCAATTATAGCTAATACATTTAAAAACATGGTCCGTGCTAATCAAAGATATTAACAAATTATCTCTGTAATACATTTCATGGGAAAAAAAAAATGCTAAATTTCCCGGTGTTGCATATTTTATCCGTCTGTGCTAAAAAACCATTATATTCACTATTATACCGCCTCCTTAAAAAGCTTGCTTAAGACGGTAAGGCAATTTTGCATTACCTCCTTTTTCTCCATTTTTAAGCAAAAACGCACTTATAAAATGTTCGCAACAAAATTACAAAACTCCAAATCTTGAATGACTTTTATGTATGCTAAGTTTCATATGTATGATTGATATTTCATTTTGCCTGGAATTGAAATTAAGAGCACTACAAAAGATGCATTACAAGTTAGCCATTTTAGTTTGATCCTTGATGTCTTGATATCCTAGGGGGGCTAGAATGGAGATTCAAATTTGATATAGATTTAGTTCTATCCTCATTAATTAATATTTGACCACTACATGATAAATTCCCATAGTTTTTTTATAGATAAGCTTGGTAGCGGCTACCAAGTGGTGATAAATTTCCATAGTTGATTTGAATGGAGATCCAAATTTGCAAGGTTACAATAAAGGATGAGAGATTGGATTTGTATGTGCTAATTCAGTATCGGAGGATGTGAACGAAGGCTTGATTTAGATCACACTTACCATTTAACAATAAACTTATATAATTTCTTCTTTGATTTTTTTCATATATAAATTTCATTTGAAATGGAACAAAATTTGGAAGGATAAACCTTGAATCCTCCTGATCATCACCATGTAAAATAATTGGCTTTTTATTTGAATGGTACGAAAACTGCGATTATTTTTACTAAAAGGGCTCATCGAGCTGAATTTTTATTGTATTAATTTTTATTTTATTCTTATAATTAAGTTATATATAAAATAAATATAATTAAATTTAGTATGGTAGGGCTAGATTGACGAAAAAAACGCATGAGGATAACGAGGAGGAGGAGGAGGAGGAGAAAAGAAATGTGGAGGGGGACTCCGAGTAACACAAAAAGATAGATGGAGATAGGATGAGAATGAACATAAAAAAAAGGGTCACAAAAAAAAATAATACGCTATGAAATTATTGTCTACCGATGAATCGGGTCATTTTATGAGTAATAATATCTGGCACACAAATAGTTATAGAGTGTCATGTTATAGAAACTGAAAAAAAATATTTCACAATATTTGGAGTGTCGGACTACATTTAACTAAATAATTCCGACACCCACACATCTTTATTTATATTTTTTATTTTTGATAGCGTGGAAAATATTTATACATATTAACTTCAACAATTATATATATTAACTTCAACATTTATATATATTAACTTCAACAGTTATATATATTAAAAGTTAATATATATTAACTTCAAAATTTTTACATATTAACTTCAACAGTTATATATATTAACTTCAATATTTATATATATTAATTTCAAATTCCCTTTGAAAACACGTGCAGGGATATGGGATGATAGACAAAAATGAAAAACACGTTAATTATGTTGGATTTCATTACTGGATTTTATCATCCCTGGACTTCTATTAATGAGAGCGCTGGATAATTAATGAAGATTTTAGGAGATGATGGGGATGATAGGAATCATAGGGATGATGGAAAGCAATTCCGAATAAAAATTGGTACTGCAAAAATTCTCTAGTACGATTTTAATTGTTTGCGCTATGATGCGCATAGAACTAATTATAGAATAGAAGGCTTTATATGGATGATTGTTATATTAAATTATAAAATCATAAGACAGGTACATTAAAATTCTCAGATTTTGTTTTGACGATACAAGAAAAAAAAGTGCAAAAATGGATAAGAATTTATCAAGGAAAAAAAATACAATAAAAAAAATTTGGACGTAATATAAGAATGGAAAGAATAAAGTAGGATATTATGGGAAATGAGGAATTATAGGAAGCGATGTTTGTAGTTTTTGAGTATAGAATTTAAAAGAGAAAGGATGGGTACGATATAATTACTTACAATTTGTAAACAGTTACGAAGACGTATATAAACTGGATGCTACGAAATGATATAGATATAGCCATATAAGTAAATCCAACGAGATAACTATCATAGGAATTAACATTTTAAATACCCTTCAAGTGACTTTTATGTATTCAAAACAACATATACATTTGAATATTTGATTTTTTTTCCATAATTTACACTTAATTATTGCATAATCTACATTTGAATATTTGATTATTGCAAAAAAAAAAAAAACTTTGATAATTTAGAAAGTTAACTCATAATGGCTAAATAATGGAGATAAATATTAACATGTTTAAACTAAGCTATTATAAAACATCTGAACAAAGCTAGCACCACTTGCAGTGCCTTACACTTGCAAGCAACAAAACACTAAAAACAGAATATCCACCCTTACCAATGACAGCTTTGTCAAAAGCAAAATAAAATCTCTTAAAAGTTAAATAACGGTCAAATATTATATTTTGTACGGGCCCACTAACTCCCGGGTTCCAAGAAGAAGCAAATTAATTTCAAGTTGGCCTCATTTCTGCTAGGACTTGTCGCCAATCTGCTGGCGCTGCCAGAGACAAATTAGTTGGAAAAAAGAAAATAAGAAAAAGGATGGCGACATTTGTCACAATAATTGATTCGGACACGATGCACTCTTCTTCACCAATAAACCTTACCCTATCAAATGGGACCAGAGGTTATTGAATCAGCGGTTCCTAGACGTGGATCCCGCCTTCCGAATAAAGGCGTTCCTCGGCTTGGGTATCTCATTTAGACTCATCACTTGAACTGTCCTTTGCTTCTTAGCTGAACAGAACAAAAAAAAAAAAAAATGAAGCAAATTAAAATTTAGTTCAGTTTTGAAGATGAGCATTGTTACTCTTAATTAAAGGTCTTCCCAAACACCAATATAAGTGGTCCATATTATAGAGGGGGCTCCTTCAATATCTCTTCTGTTTTCTGGGTTGTATTTTGTATGGGACATTTGATGGTTCCTAGTTCCTTTTAAGGTTATAAGAGAATAATTTGTTAACAAAAATAAAATGGTACTTTCTCTCTTTTGGCAATTAAAGTAGTTACCATTTTTGGCTTCTTTGTAGTTCTCTTGGAGCCTTTTCCTAGCGACGTCTAGCTTTTCTTGCTCCTCTTTCTCGTTCCTCCTCTGGTAATTTTTAAAAGCAAACAAAATGAGCTCATTTGTTAAAATAATGTTTACAACAAGACTTGAAAGAACTAATTTATTCATGGTGCATAGAACGCGTCAATCCAAGTTTTAACTATTCTCCTAGCAAGTGGGTACTGTATGTAAAACATGCCATTATTGCAAATATTAAAAGAATGTATCGTTGGTCAATCAACCAATACCAAAAAACTGAGAAGGATACATCATGGCAGACCAATAACACTATGTTTAACCATTTAAAATGCATAAAACCTAATTTTTCTGCCAACCAAAACTCTGTTCCTTTTAAACGAGCCTAATATATTTTATAAATTAACAAAGAATAAGGGGCAAAAAAATCTTTTTTTTTTTTCTTATTCTAGTTCTAGACTAGTTATAGACAAACAATAAGCAATTGCTTACAGCTGGAGGGGCGACAGATGAGGTGGCAGGACGGTGGTTGTTGTTGGGTCTGGCTGGCGCTTCACTGCGCGAACTGGATCCTGCCTTGGAGTTTACGAAATCCGACCCGTTTCTTTCCGCAGAGAACACTCCATCTGTATCAAGCAAATCCCAACATTCAAAAACTTCATTGGCACAAATTATGAAGATGGAAATATCCACTCTAGCCCTTGAAAATATCAAAATATTATAAATACCCTAAGAAGAAAATTGGTCGATGTTAAATATATCCTTTCTTCCCACATTTTTTAAAAAATAACATAAAATTAAACAGTTTGACCGCTTTCTCCCGGGTTTTTGTAATATTCTAATATTCATAGGGCCTAAAAATAACTTTTTTTTCCTAGTAAACGAATATTCTTCTCTTTTGGAAATTGAAAGTTAATCCCATCATCACTCACTCTGCCGCTTCGGAGAGCGCACGAACTCCTGGAAACAAAAAACATAGCAACCAATAAATAAAATTTATTGTTCATTAATTTTCTAAAAACAAAAAACTTCGGATTAGTGAAAAAGATATTTGCGAGAGGTCTCACATGGGGACCGTTGGAATTCTGCTGGCGGCTCCTTGCTGGGATTCTCTGCGGCGAGGCATCGTCAGCTGCTATGCGTCAAAATAAAATCAACTCGTTAGTTCATTCCATAATAAAAACAAATGAAGGGTGAAATTGCATATGAATACAAATATGTTCGGTACTTGGAGCAGGCGAAGAGGAAGAGTCGCGCGCAGGCGCGGAATTCAACACCAGTTCCTTCCACTTACTGCAACAGAACTCAAGTTGAAAGAAAGTGAAAAATGGTGGATGGAATGGAATCTGATACTTCATTTTTTTTTCCATAAATTTTCTTCAACTTTTGTTACCTGAGTATCGGTTTCGCCAATTGGCGCACTTCCTCGCACGGATGCCTTCTGAGAGGAGTCACAAGGCGCGGAATTTCTGTTTCCTGAATCAACAAATACAAGTTAATCAACAATTACAAAATTATAACATGTATGTGTTTTAGTTAAGTATGGGATTAATATTATTATTACGATGAGAGCTTCTTTAGTGACATCCATCACAGCCAGATTTTGCAAGAGACACACCAAGGTTTCATCATCAGGCTGAAAGAAAATAAACAAACAGAGAGATTAGTTAACATAAAAAAAATAATAAAAAAATAATGTAACTAATTAGAAACGAACCTGATTAGGATTTTCCAAGAGTTCCTTGATGGAGACCAGATCATGAAACGGAATTTCTCTGGTCTCGTCGTCGTGCTCCAAATCCAGCTCGGGTGATGCGTGAGTCTCCGGAGACGGTGTAGGAGACACCACATGCATCTCGGGCGATTCGGGATGATAACCCGGGTGCAAACCATCTCCGTTCCCATACGTCACTGCCGATCCGTCCCGGTAAGTGCGGGTCGAATCAGCTCCATGCCCGTTAGCAAGTTGGCCGCGATCCCGATCGCAATTGCGACACGGAGTAAGTGCGTACAGAGATTGAACGATACCTTCCCGGCGGTGGCGGAGGTCGGCGGGGTGGTCGCGTGTCGCGACGGCGATCGCCGCGTCGATGAGGGACCAGAGATCGATGCCCACGGCATCTAGCACTTGCCTCAGCCGTTCCTCGGACGGATCCATGGCTAGTTGTTGGATCTTCTTGCGATTAAAGCACGTTGTCAGAAAAAGGAATTTGAGAGAGAGAGAGAGAGAGATGCAAACTATAGAAGATGAATGGAGGGATAGGTGCTTGTAATATTATAATTTTATTTGATTTTATTTTTATTTGATTGTGGCTTTTTTCTCTTTCTATTTTGTCCTGGGAATGGAATTGGATGGGGTTTTGTTAGGGGAAAGGGAATTAATGGAATATCCTGAAATAGAGTATTTCAGAAGTGTGCAATACTTCTCCTGTGTGAGTTGCAGCGATGCTGTGCGAGGGAAACCAAATTTGACCATGTTCCGCTTTGTCAGGGATTGGAATATTATTTCGTGGTAATTTTTATTTTTATTTTTTTTATAATTTGTGGTGGTATAATTAGAGGTTATTAAAATGGAGTCCTTATCGTCAAATTTGTGATGTTAGAATACATCAAATATATAAGAAAATGGAATTTATGGACTTCTATATCAAATTTGGTTAATTTGGAAACAATTTAGTTATTTATGTTTATAAATCCATTTTATTTTTGAAGATTTCAATTTTGTCAGTACTGTATTTTGAAGCATAATATATAAAAAAATATATTTAAAGTTTATTTTGGAAAATTGAATTTTGATGTTGGCTATCACTATTGCAAATAATAAATTAGCAATCAATATTTCCTTAATATTATCTTGATGTTTTTTTTTTTTTTTTTTTTTTTGAGGATGGATGACATAAAACGTTGACATTTGTTTTAAAAAAATTATAATTTATTGTCTTCCCTATTTTAATTATGTATCGTAATTGTTAATAATTTGAATGCTGATATAGTTTTTTTTTTTTTAAATATATTAAGAAGAATCACGTATTTTTCTTCGAGGCCACAAGAACAAGTCAAGTAGGGGAGCGAAACAAAGTATATTTCACAATTATAAAAAATAGAAGTACCCCACAAAAGATCAATAAGATAATGCGTTTGTGTGAAAGAAAATCATAGAATGCACATTAATTTTTTGTTTAATATACTCGTCTATTATTCAAGGCACACTTGCTACTTAAAACAAAACGATTGATAACGATTGTGCATTTTGCAGTGTTGCTCATTTCAACAGTTGTCAATCTATGTTGTTAATTTCAAACTTTATCTTCAAAATCCTTCAAATTAATACTTGTGTATTGCTCTATGCACATTTGTGTTGTTTTGAGGCATGACCATCTATTGCCAATCCGCACAAGTTATTTGCATTGTTTTCTATGAATTCTCATCTATTATTATAAAGCACTATACTATTGCACAATGCACACATGATTATTTTTTAAAAAAATACCGAAATAAGTTTGACAATATTTATGATTTTTTCTTTTCATACATCGATGAATTTTGATGTTATCTTATCAAAATAAATTATAATCAATTCATAATGCACTCTTGTCTATTATCTTATTGTTTTGTGTTTTGAGGATGAGTAACATAAAATTGAAATATTTTTCAAAACTTATGTTATTCCAAATAAGAATTAAAAGGTCATTTTAATAACTTCAACGCTGATAGGATGCTTATTTAGAGAATATTGAGCACTATTGATATAAAATAAATGTTGCATACAAATTAATATACTAGATGGTGTGTTTGTGTGAGGGAGTCGGAAAATAAGTTCGTATGGAACCATTTATAACTCGTAATTTAAAGTGCTATATAGTGGAAAATACACGCAAAGCAGTCAATTAAAGAATGCATTTCGTGGTATTTGCGAGAGAAAATGAGAAAGAGAAGGTAAATAAATAGAAACATCTATGACAACTTTATTATAACAACTTATGATGCAAGTTGTTAAACAATAATATCAAATACTCAAATTTAACACTAAGAAGTTTTTTTTGAGGAGAAAACACTAAGAAGTTACAATTGCAAGTTTGTAAGAATCCATTCATAACTTGCTACATAAAGCGTTACACAAGGATGAGACAACAAAAACCAATTAATTCGATACCGTGTTTGTGTAAGAGAGAAGTAAACGAAGTATAAAAAAAAATATCAAATAAGGTGGATAAGGAAATGGAAATATATGTTAACATATAATATATTTTAATAAAAATAATATATTTATAATCTTAACTTACATACTTCGTTGATGTCGTGTATCACTGTTAAGAAAATAAATTTCCAATCAACATGTTTCAAATATCATATCATTGCTTTCTTTTGTATTTTGAGGATGTGCAACATTAAATTTTGGCCAGTTTTGTTTCGAATTTTAAAACTGATTGTCTTTCCACAAAAAATCCATATGCGTGGACTTTTTCGTTATTTCTCGAAGAAATATTAAGTTTCCTCAAGAACGAGAATAAGCCTTAGATTCACCCCTCACGAGCTTTGGGTTCAAGTTCTAATGCCTCTTAACGAACAGAGAACACGGACGAGAATCCATTCTCATTAGGGTTTATTACTTTGTGGATCATTTCTTTTTAATAGGCGCAAGTTCCTATTGTTAATTACCCCGTGGTTTCTCACGAGAATCTCTGATTAAGGGATTCGAGGAATTAAACGTAATAGGCTAGAAAAGTCGTTATTCAAATGATTTTGGTATTTAACAAGTAGTTTATTTCTTTTGTCTTAAATAAGACTCAATTGATGGCACCAGACCTGATTGACGGGGGCACAATTGAGAATAAAAATGATTTGTTTCTTTTGGCTTAAATCAGACTCAATTGGTGGTACCAGACTTAATTGACGGGACACAATTGAGAATATCTAAGTATATCTAAAACCATCTAATTGAAATAACCAAAAATATCTAAAACTATTTATTTGAAGTATTTAAAGACATCTAAAACTAAAACTACTTATTTGAAATATATTTTTTTTATTAAGGGGGTTTGAATTTTAATTTAATTTATATTGATTTAATTTGGAATTATTTTGATTTTTGTAAGATTTCTATTATTATTTTATTTTATTTATTTATTATTATTATTATTATTATTTATTATTTTTAGAATGATTTGAGATTCAAAGATTTAAGATACCATTTTATATCCTTTTGGAGAAATTATTGAAATTTGAAATTTAATGAACTTTGGTTTGAATTTGATCATTGATTTTTAGTTTGAATTGAATTTTTGAACTTTAATTTCATTTTGACTTTAGATTTCAACATGTTTTCAATTTTGATTTTTAATTGATTCTTTTTTTTTTTATTTGGGATTTAGAAATTAGAACTTGTTGAATAAACTAATTGATAAGGAAATCAGTTTTATTTAAGAGATTATCTACAGATTTGGTTTCGAGATTTTCTTAAGAGATTATACTAATTCTCTGGAATTTATAAAATTTATTTTTCATAACAAAACACTTAAAAAATATAAAAAACTCTTGTTTTTGTCAAAATTTCATATGAAAATATCATTGGATTCGTATTTATTTAGATTTTTTAAAACTTTTAGATATTTTATTTGAATTTTTTCTGAGATTCCTACTATTTTTGGTGAATTAACAAAGTTTTTGGCGATTTATAAAATTCAATTTTTAGTAAAAATATTTTGAAAAAATAAAAGGGGTCATAATGACATAATTTCATATCAAAATATTAGTAAATCTAATTTCTACAGATCTTTAGGATTTTATGGATATTTTATTTGATTTTTTCTGAGTTTTCTACTATTTTTAATAAATTTTTAAATTTCCTGCTGATGTGGAATTTTCTGATTGGTCCACGTGTGCAAACAAGCTGACTGGGCCTCTGCGTGGCGTTGACTGGGCTGCTGACTGGGTTGGATGACGTCAGGCTGACGCCACGAGCGCTGACTGTCTCCAGGATTCCGTGTAGCGAGTGACGCAACCTGCCACACGCCTTCTGCCACAGAAGATCTGCAAAAAATCAAATTTAGACTCCTTCTCCGATGGAAATGGTATTTTTGCAGATAGGTCCCTGGATCTTTTCCGGCAAAATTGCGGCGTCTCGGGCCACCATTTCAGTCGATTTTAGGTGCGTTGGGATCGTGGAGAAGAGAGGAAGAGATCTGCGAGTTTCATTCGGAACCTGAGGAAGCCTATAACGTCATCTGGAACCTGAGGATGCTCGGGCAGCCATTAATGGCGTTTGGAGCTCCTTGCTCACCTCCTTCTGCCAGAGTGAGGTTTCATGAACTCGTGAGAATGTCCTAAAGACGAATAGAAGGTCAATTGCACTTGGTGAGGCCTAGAGAGTAGAGGAATCGGCTGAGGCAACTTGACCTAACTCGAGTTTTGCTTTGGATCACCGCTATGGGGCCCACAGAGTATTTTTCTCGTGCCAGTCATCGCTTAGAAAGCTTCAGGAGCTTAAACTTAACTGATTTGTGCCTTTAGTTCAACTCGAGACATTACAATTCAGTGGGAGAGCCATAGAGGCAAAGAGTGTGTCTTTTTGCATTTTTGTTTCAAACTCTGACTTGCTCAATTTATAATGCATATTTAATTGTTTAATCTATTTAAAAATAATAAGGACTACGTAATGGTGAGGATATAGGAGGTGAAAGGGGACGCAAAAAGCTGAGAGCATGATCTCGCGACACTACGGCCTACGGGCTACGGGCGTTTCGAGAAGATACAGATTAGAGTTAGAGCCAGATAAATTAAGTTATTCACGTTTAATTAGTAAAGATTAGGAGAGCAAATTATTTTTAAAAAATACACATGAAAATCAAAATTGAGCAATTTTTTGAGCAGAAAGGGGACAAAAAAGATTTCACATCTCAGTCGTGCCTTTGAAATCTGGTCGGAGAATTTAAATTTCAAAATAAGTTCAGAAATTGGACCTCCATCTTATCTTAAAAGAAAAAAAGGAAAAAAATTCCAACAACTCTACTTCGAGATATCTTAATATAATAGCAACAATGTATCTTTCATGTTATGGAACTTCAGTCACGAACCGGACTATTAAGTTAAAAAAGAAATTTGGTTTCTAAAAAAGTTTAAAATGAATTTTTAGCTTTTAATCGGTTGGCATACAGAGTGTCGTAGTTGGGTACTATTTTTCCCGGAGTAATTGTATATGCACGATAAAAATAAGAAAGAGCTGAGAAATAAGAAAACAATCGAAAAAACATAAAAACGTGGCTTCAGGTTTCACCATGATGTGAGATGTAGATGTTATAAGATGTAATATATGCGAATAATCTTCAAATCTATAAATTCGATACAAAACCAAGTATATTTTCTATTTTCTTAACAATATATAATAAAAAATATAAAATAATTTTATAATAACAAATTCTTAACAAACTTTTTGAGTTGTCGACATCTGATATTATATTATTTTTCTTGGTTAACTTTGCAAAAACTATCTGTGTTTTATTTAATTGTAAAGTGTTGGAAACAGTTCGAATGCAATGAGTGTAGCATAGGGCACAATTCTGACATTCAACAGCAAAGTATAAAAGATATATAAATAATATAAGCAATCCAATAATAATAATTTTGACCGAGAAGTAAAATCAGATAGTATAACTGTATAAGATGTAGGTGATGTGGACATAAAATTTTAAAACTTATTTATTTAATGTATTTTTATAATATGCTGAAAGGGTGCATGCAGTACACACAAAAACACTACTCCGGACAGGCTGCGGCATCTTGGGTTGCTCTCTGGTGGCGGGTTGGTTTCTGACAGGCTGATGGGGCTGATGGTTATGCTGGCCAGCATGGCCTACCCGAAACCAATCCCGAGCACCATGTCTCATGCCAAAAACACATCCAATCCTTCCGGCATTAATCCAATCCCCTCAAGCAACGATAAATATCTTTAGGACTGTTTCACTGCATTGTCTCCATCATATTTCAACATGTTTTGTCAATTTATTTCTTTTTCATTTGCTTTTGTTTTGGTTGCTTGCATTGCTATCAAAAAAACTTTGTTAGAACTATAGTAGCTCTGTTTGACGATTTTGATTTTGATGGGTTCTTGCTTTGGACGGTTTGACCATACTCACTTTATGTAACGAACTTAGCTATGTTCTGAAAATTTTGAACAATTGGAACGATTTGATGATTATAACCGTAAAGAAGGCTTTGATCTCGATTTTGATGTTGTGGTTTAGCTTATCTACCCAAATCAAAATGAGTTTCTTAGATTTCCAAAAATTAAATGAATGATGGCCGAAATTCGCAAGCAAATCAGGAAAATTTTTCTTCGGCCGAAATTCGCAAGCAAATCAAATGCATGAACTTTCTATATAATATATTAAGTTTGATTATGACAGACTCTGCTTTTTGGCAAAAATATATTGTTTTGGGTTATGTTGCAAATATAGCTTGTTAAGTAATGAAACCCTTTTAAACATTAACTCAATTATCTCATATTCATGCTTGAATGCTAATTTGAGATAATATTCAGGTATTTTTTTTACAATTCAACTGGCGATTGCAAACAGATTTTTTTTTTTTTTAATTTATACTGAATAGTGAAATTGACAATGCAATAACTAATTTTAATAATGTTTTAAATCATTCATTCAATAATATATTGTATGATTTTGTAAGTTATGTGTTACTAGAATTTATTTTGTACGATAACATATTTTATAAGAACATTATTTTAATGAAATTTATTCAATACCAGTTATTTATTTGATTTCAAAGATAACTTGGTGTATCTTACACGATTTAATACTACACGAGATACGATACACGATACAATTTAATTCCCGATACAATTTAAGATTCAAAAACTATGACCATAACAGAATGTAACACACCATTAACAGATAAAACGATAGTTGAGATGCTTATCAGTGCAGTAAAGCCCCGGCTCCTGCTTGTATCCCTCTTTGGCCAGCTTCTTGCGCACATTCAACACAAGATCCCTATTGGTCACTTCACCTTCACTCTCTGCAATAATTGCCTGAATAGCATTGCTACATGCACCATATGCCCCCTTTGGCGTATTCACATCAGCACAAGTCTGATCAGTCTGACACCCACTAATGAACACTGCATTATATGGGAGACTCTTCTTAGTTCCCTCATACACTTCCGCCTCCCTTTCAACTTCCACATCCTCATCCTCCTCTTTGATTTTGAGTACTTCATGGGCAACACCTGTGAGTACACTGATGGTGCCAAGGCCGCTCTTACCCTCACTAATGCGGCCTTCTTGGAGCCGTTTTAAGTGTACTTTCATGAACTCTTTGAACTTTGGGCTCGCATCCTCGCCAAACATGTCATACAAGGTAGGTATGATGTTGCCCACATCTACATCATCTTTTCCAGTTTTTTCCTTCAACATCTCAATCAGGGTTGATAATGAGAGCGAGCGGCTTTTTACATGACCACCTGCATGCTCTCTCTCTTCGACCTGTATTTTGATTGTAGTTTCAGTTTTAAACCAATTAAAATAGATTTAGACTTTGATCCATTTAGCTGTCACTATATATACCTCCTCAGGTTCATAATTGGAGCTGTAATAGCAGCAATGGTGTATTTTATGGGGAATGTCAATCCGTCTAGATTGAAAAGCATCATTCTCAGCATCCTTCACTTCAGAGTTTGATTCCTCCCTGTTCAGCTTAGTGCTCTCACCCATCTGCTCCTTGGCATTCTGGAGCAGACCACCGCTGTGGCATGAGTCGGATACAATGGTCATTATGCAACCATCTGGGACTTTCAGCACCAATTCTTTGATATCATGATCTGAAAAAAAAAAATGCTGGGTTTGTTAAACAATCTGCCATACTGCTTGTATGAATTAAAATAAAAATTACTAAATTAGCTCTATTTTGATATCCACAGCCATAGGAGTTGTATTAGTGAGACTCAGATCCAAGGGTTCGCAGCTGCCTAAAAGTAAAAACCGCTTGGAAGTCGGAGGACTTTTAGTACCGTACCGAACCAGCAGCCCTCACGCCGAGTACTGACCGCCCTTGCCCCTTCTTCTTCTTATTATTATTATTTTCCATTCAGCCTATACTAATGTATATATAGTGAGGTAACTTGACCGGATTTTTTTTCCTTTTTTAGTACTGAACAAATTTTCAAAATACAAATATGAATCACAATTGATCTTCACGAACGTGGAAATGCCAGAGCTAAGCGTAATCACCTTGACTTGTTAAGCACCAGAAAATCGATTTAGACCTACTCCATTCTGTGTCATGAAATATTTCCGTAAATTTCTGCAAATTTTACTTCTATTGACCAAGTCAAAGTCAGTCCGGCCGTTTACGGATTTACTTGGTTAAAGTCAACCTCAAACCAACAGTGGTTTAATAATTGTTGATTGGACTTTTTAAGTTGTAATTTTCTCTTTTATATGTCTTTTAGACATCTTCATCGTAAAATTTGTTTTGTTGTAAATGAATTGTACTATTTTTTTTTTTTAATAAAATTTGTTGGTTGACTCTCCCCGACTAACCTTCAAAAGAGGGGGGGGGGGGGGGGGGGGGGGGGGGGGGGGGGGGGGGGGCAAATCAATATCGATCGTTCAACAGAGATAGGTACCTATCTAACATAAAGGGGCACATCCAATCTTAAACCGACCATATGTGCAATAAAACCCAAATAACCATATGCACACAGGATAAATTATTAGCACCGAATAAAATTATAAAAATTACACAACTTTACCATGGATAACATTAAGATCACAGGGGACAATGCACTCATCATACCCAGTATCATCATCATCTCCAGTTTGAGCCAGGCCACGCGTCCCGTGTCCGCTATAATGAAAAAATAAATAGTCCCCCGGCTCAGCTGAAGCGATTAAATCGCTCAATGCACGCCTTATATTCACCCCGGTCGGTTGTGGATACTTGGGATCAGTATCAATAAGCACCGCAATATCCTCCTCTGCGAACCCGTATCGTTCAATCAGGCACTTGTGCATGCAATTCACATCATTTATGCATCCTTTCAGCTCATATTTTTCACGGCCGGAATAGCTGATGCCTACAAGGAGAGCTTTCTTCCCCATGTTTGAGACTTCAATCTGAGATCTACAGAGAATGGATTTGGGACTGAAGGTTTAGGTGAAAATGGACAAAGTCGTCGTCTGCAAAAGGTTGCAATGATTGAAGTTAAGTGAATTGGCACTATGGTAGGGCTTTTTTATACAAATTCCGTCTTTCTTTAATTGTTTCCATTGACTGCCGGTTTCTGGGGGAAGTTGATCTGTTTTTGCACTCGCCGAGTCGTGACATATTTGTATTAATCCTTTTTTTTTTTGTATTTCCAAACGTGGTTAATTAGGCCGAAAAGGAACGTTTGATTGGTCCAGTACATGTGCGAGCTGAATTATATTATTCAAATGTATGTGTGTGTGTGTGTGTCTGAGCTGTCTTCCCCGTTCTCCATTTGTCATCAATTTGTCCGCTTTAGGGGGGGAGGGGGGGCGGCGATTTTTTTTTTTTATATTACATTATTACTAGAAAACATATACACCCAATACGCGGCATCATCATATAGATATCCTAATTTAATTTATTAAATTTTTTCTACGTAATATCGAATATCAAATAAAATTATTTAACAGAGATTTGTTTTTGATATGATGCAATAGTAATAAACTTTTTTTCTTTTTTCTCATTTGATAAATATTGTCCATTATTTATTCCTTACTTTCAAAAATGATTGCACATTTAAAATTTTCATTTTAAACCAAAGACTTGGACTCTCCTTGGGAGTTGATATCTAAACCACAAATCTAATCAAGTACAAAAATCAATGATACATATTGCATATAAGGGATTGGCCTTCAGTTGAAACTTTAACATCCTTACGTATTTTTTCTAAGTCATAGTGATTATATTACATTAGATTTTTAAAGATATTATTAATTTGATTGAAATTTTGAAAGTATTATTTAAATATCGAAATTTGAAAGTCCGACATTAGCTAATTCCGAACGTTCAAAATCCGACATTAGCCAAGACACTTATATATTGATAAATATAAAAAAATTTAAATATAGAATATATTTTAGAATATAAATTATTAAAAATTATATGAAAATTAGAAAAAAATCAGAAAATATAAAAAACTATATTATTATATTTATTTAATTTGTTTTAATGTTGAAAAATTGCAAAAATTATGAACAAATCAGAAAAACTTATATTAAAATTAAAATAAATTAAGAATTCAGTATATTTAATTTTATAATTTTATAATTTTGAAAAAAAAGTAAACTGGTACTTTAGACAAAAATAATTGTTATTATGCTATCGTTGTGAAAAGTAAGTCTTAAATAACCTATAAATCTACTCAACGAGTAGCAAGCGTACAAGTGAGGATAGATATAGTCGGGTGTCAAATCCATAGAAACATATTATGATTACTTAATTTTACTTTCTCACGAAAGCTAGACAAGACAAGTTTAGAATTTTGGTATTTAAAAATAAAGTAAAGATTTTTTTGGTGTTTAATTTGTTTATAAAATATGCAGAGGTGTCGATCGGATGCGGCCCATCCAGTAACTTTTGATGCGTAAGGCAGCTCTGTTTTTTATGGATGATAAAATAAGAAATAGAGGCACGGAAGTTGACATTTTATTAGACCCATGTTGCACTTTTCATATCCAAAGTAACATTATTAGCTTAACCAGTCAGTAATATCATGTCGGCAATGCGCAGGTTTTGTACTTAAAAATTCTTTATAAAGCAACATCCAAAAAATGGTAACTTCTTTAATACAGCGAATGTGCGCCTGGTAGCAAAATATCTGAAAGCATATATGCACCGTCTGATCTACCATTGATGACCCAGATCAAACCAGGTTGGTCCCGTGCTTGTTACCAATGGAGAGGAGAATCCTTCCAATGAAGCGACTAAGCGAGAAGAGTAAGTTTCAGTCCTCTTCCTCACTTTGGAGGAAAGAAAAAACAAAAAAAAGGCGTTCCCATTGAAAGCAGCTCTCCCTCCCTAAACCTTTTCCTTTCCCTTCCATTAGGCATCTTTTTATTTGAAGAGGCAAAGAAATGAATTCTTGCACCTCAAGATTCAACAATTGGTATAGCAGAAAAATACTACACAAAATATATAGTAAATACATATGTTTTAAATAGGCATGCATGGAGCTAGATATAGGGGTCCACATAACTCGACCACCGGGTAATATCACGTTCACGTCGACTGAGACTGATACGGTGTTTCTCATCCTTGCTCATCTCCCAGGTACCATAGTACCATCATTTCAAAATTTCTTTTTTAAGAGATTGCACAAATAATTGTAGTGTGGTACGTTTAAGAAGTTCAAATATATTTTAGAAATGTCCCCAACCTTAAATTAGGGTAAAACTTAAAAATATGTACTCTTAGTTCATTTTCAGTTTAAGTCACATTCTTGTTTTCCTTCTCTTTTGATAATGAAATAATACAAAATTGTAATGCGGGCTGTCTTCCATCCCCTGGCACATACTTATGTTGACACACAGTTCACATCGTTCAATTTGTACAATTACATGCGAAATTCTACCTTGATTTAGGATTTGTGAAAGATGAGATAGCAGTAAGCCTAAATGAAACAAAAACCGAAATCAATGTAAATGGAGATAAAGGAGAAGCTTACCTGATCGAGACAGAGGTCTCACGAAGGGTCAGGATCTCTCACGAAGTGGCAATCCAAGGGTTCTCGGAGGCCTTCTTAATACCAAGTGGAGTTGACTTGGATAGGATCAATGTGGGCTTTGAAGAAGAAGAGGCAGTTCTTGTCATTACACTTCCTAAAGTGGCAAGACAAGAACAAGAGATAGCTTTGGAGAGAGGCAAAGAGATACCACTTGACAAAGAAGAAACTGACCCTTATGAAGAAAAAGAGTTGGAGGTGGATTATGAAAACCAGGAACAAGAATTAGTGGAATGGGAAGTTGAAAACATAGAGGAGGTAACGGAAGCAGAAGAACTTGAAATTACAATGGATCCGGAGACGCTAGAAATTGAGAAAGAAGAACCCAACCTGGAATTCAAAATCAAGGATGAAGATCTAAAACAAGAATCTGAAATCGACCTTGATGACCCCATAACAGTAGCAGATATCAAATTTGAAGACCCAAAACCAGAACCTGAAAGAAAGCATGAAGAACCGAAAATGGTATCGGAAATCAGACCTAAAAACCCAGAACCAGAATTTGAAATCAAACATGGAGACCCTGAACTGGATCAAGAAATCGAAAATGAAGAAACAAAACCAGAGGTTGAAATCATTCATGGAGGACCAGATAAGGAACCGGAACACAATAATGAAGCCTCAGACCCAGAAGAAGAGATAGTAGAAGATCCACCAGAACCACAAAACATAGAAACTAACACGAAAGCTAAAGAGGAGATAACAGAAGATGCACCACCAGAATCTCCAACTTCAGAACCCAATTTAGATTCACCAAAATCCATTGAAAAAAGGGAACCAGAGCATGATGAACAACATCAAGTAGACCCACCTATAGCATCTCCACCATCAGAACCTGATCCAAATTCAATGAAATCAATTGAGAAAAGTGAACCAGACCAAACTGAAAAACAAGTTCAAGAAGACCACTCTATTGCATCTTCACCGGTAGATCCAGAGCCAAATTCAACAAGATCAATTGAGAAAAGTGAACCAGACCACACTGAAAAACAAGTTCAAGAAGACCACTCTATTGCATCTTCACCGGCAGATCCAGAGCCAAATTCAACAAGATCAATTGAGAAACATGAACCAGACCACAATAAACAACAAGTTCAAGAAGACCAGCCTTCAGTGCATCCACTGTCTGATCCTGATTCAGATTCATCAAAATCAACTCAGCAGAATGAATCTGAACAAATTGAATCAGATCAAGAGAGTGAAGGCAAAGGAGAGGAAACCAGGCGAAGGAGGAGGACGGGGCCCAAATCAACATTTTACCCTACCATGATAGCAGGGTCGGTGTTTATTCTGTCGCTCATGGCATTGGTCATGCATGTTCTTAGGAATAAGAGGCGTACTAGTACACGAAGATAAGACATTGTAAATTGGTACTATGTATATATTGCCATTGTGTTTAAGTTAAATACTTCATATTTTGTGTATCGAGAATTCAAGATTAATATATCAATTTAATTGCAGAGAGACTGTTAACGTGAAAGTTTCTCAACTTTATTATTGTTTTCCTTCTATTCATAGAAAAAATTCAAAAGTATGGATATGTATGGTATTCCATTTGAAATGCTAGATCTACAAAAATATGTCATATGGAACCACAACAAGTGGAAATTGGGTATTGAACCCTATCTATAGAGAATTTAGAGACCAAAAAGAGTATACATGGCACCTAGACAGTATCATAAATTGAAAATGGTACATTGAATCAGAATGGTCAAGCAACAGTCACAATTGACACTCTGTAACAATTGTTAACCCACAAAATTTAGACCAAGAATTTTGCAATCAGCACCCCTTTGGTCTAATATTTTCTTCTAAAGAAAAGTAAAAGAATATAGTTAACTTCTTGTTAATATCTAGAAAAAAGTGCCACTCAAAGGGTAGCTTCCAGAAACTATGGCTATAAGCTAGGTTCAATTTGCAACTGATTCAATATCAAATGTTCTGGCCCCACAAAGTTAGGAAAACTCAACTATATACATCATGTTCAGTGGTGTAATTATTGTCAATCCACCAAATATGGTTATATCGTCAAAACTCAATTATATATGGCTATATTACGAGGAAAGCATGAATTTGATTTTTTTTTTTTAAGTCTTCTTATAATATGAACTGAAAGAATTGTCAATCCACCAAATAATTGTGAAAAAAAAAACAAACAATTCACTCAGTTCCGTAGATAAGCTCCTAATATATTTGATTTTATATGCAAATTAGATAAAAGAAGAATATAATTATTCTGACTCTGCCATTCCATGCACTTAAAAACTCCTTTTCTTCACTGATTTAAGCACAGATTAATATATATATATTTTCATTACCCAGCATATGAATCAGGACCATTAACTGAAGTCCAAATGTTGTACTCATCCATTCTTAGTGTAAAAGAGCTTGAGCAAGGTTTTCCACCTCCACCATAGACCTTCAATATCCAAACCAAAATTTAAACCAAATAGATTATGGAAAGGAGAATAAAAGAATCCAGCCATATGATTATCAGAAAATACCTTGGCAATTTCTGAAGTGTCAGTCATACTATCAAAGCTTCTAAGGCACACCTTTACATTGCCCCTTTGCATGAATACAGCTGCACCTATTGGCCTATGTATGAGAGATAAAACCTTAGCTAAGTTATGTCAAAAATTTGAATATGATCTGAGAAATGTCAAAAACCTGAACCCGTGGCCATGATCTACTTGATATGATAGTTATCTACGAATTTCCAAACATTAACTAACATATTCATATATGGTTTACAGGTTCGTACTCTTAAGATATTTTTTTAAAAAAAATTTTAATTTAATCCCTTCTAGTTTTCGAGGTTGACTACCTTAAATTAGCAGCTGAGCTTCTCCTACTGAGCTCCAAACTGATTTCATGACTTAGATTCAAATTCCCATCTGACTTTACTGCCTGAAATTCCAATTTCCAATTTATTTTTTCATCGCAACATAAATTATTATATTTTATGTTCAATAAGCCTCCCAATACTTGTGCTTGAACGGGACCTGTACCTACACGAAGTATCTTGGTGTCAAATCTCAATATAGAACCCATTTCCAACTGTAAGTATGTGGTCTGCTGTCAGTTCAATCTAACTTATAAGGTTACAGAACATAAGGAAATTAGTTCACGGGTTATAGAGCAATTTGACCAGTATAATGTCAACTAGTCAAGATTTTTGTTGATCGATGACAAAACAGTAAAATTATTATGTATCTAATCAGATATTCTTTAAAAAAGTGACTAGCAATGTAAAAACTAAAAACCAAAGGAAAATATTACCAGGCACTCTCCATATAATCCTCTTCCTAGACGAATTTTGAAGGGATTTTTAATAAAAGTGCTAGCTGCATTCTCCCGTGATACAAGAACAGATCTCCCTTTGGCTATCACGGAACTGGCATCAATCTCCAGCAGCTATATTTAAGTTTCTTGTTAGAAAATAATATTAATACTTGACCAAGCTTACAAGGTATTTATACGCTACAATTTCCAGTACTACCAATCACACATCATGCCAACTGTAACAGTTTCAGCCCATATGATCTCATGCTGAAAACTCTCAGTGAGCTTATAATATTCTAATTACAATTAGTACAGAACAATTATAAAAAACTAGATACTCTAATGGACCTTTGTAGTTAACTCATGCTCGGATTAGAAACTTGATCTGATATATTGCTTCAATAAAAAAAATTGGAGAGGGTATTTAGTATGAACCTGGTAAAAAAGATGAGGATTAACAATGCAATTCAGTTTTGCATGTAGGTCCTTGATCCCAGCATTGAAGTATTTTATGTCAGGTAACTTCCACTGACAAAGATCGGATTCATCAATGTATCTAAGAAGATATTTAACTCTCTCCATTTCTCCTGAATTCAACAGACCCTGACAGTCACCCTATGAAACAATCCAAGAGTTTATTATTTAAGACTGTTATTACCCCAGATTAATAAAGGAAGTCACTGAAATTCTGAAAATATTAGATTATTCGGGATTTCAGACTTACATTCCCAATAATTTCAGCAGAGAAATAATCAAAAGCAGCTATGGCGCTGCATCTGGTGGTATCTACTTGCAGATCAAGATTGGATGGTAATTTCTCCTTCATCTTAGAAATCCTGATAGCTGTACGTTGGTGATGATCAAATGCAATTACACTGTCAAAACAAATTTGAAGCATTAATTGGTTGATGTTTCAATTTGAAGCATTAATCCAGTTAGAGGGTCCATTGTTTTTGACCTAACTGGTTAAGCCCAGGTTGGTCTGACCCACTATTGAGTGAATAGTTCCACACAAAAAGGTTTGCTCACTAGAAGCATCAGAGAGAGAGAGAGAGAGAGAGAGAGAGAGAGAGAGAGAGATTAATAATTAACAAAACAGTTGCCGTTTGATGAATGACCAGTTGATGTTCAAACTGCTCCAAATATGACACAAATCCTATCTAAAATATAAAAAGGATATCAGTAATTTTACTTTTCTTTATTTTGTCAACAATTTGAATAGTTGTCATGGTTGTCAAATAAGTTTGTTGTCAATGTAACATATCCATTGAACCAGAAAATTTTGAAAATTGGCAACAATGAGCTTGTGAGGATGACGCCAATACTTCTAGACTCACTATATTTAAGGTTTGACTGAACCTTTGCATTATTTGCATTTATTAAGTAAGAAATGTCAACTCAATGCATTAGGTATCTGGAAGTTTTACGAGATTGAACTTCTACAAAATAAGGTTCAAATACCTTATACTTAATTTTTAATTGAAAAAAAAAAAGATACTGTTGTCATACCGAGGAATAAATTTTGCGAGCTCCAGAGAGAAATCCTTTGGACCAATGAAATCCAGTAGATAGCATGTTTTGATATCTGCAAGCTTGAAGTCTTCCACCCTTTGTAGTTTGTAGATAATTGAAGGTAAAAGTTTATGATAAAAGTGGAAATAAAATCTGAATCTTGAGAAATACATATAGCACAAAAGAGGGCAGTAAAAGTAAAATATGTCATAATGTTGTAAAAATTGAAAGTACCTCACAAAATACAAATATTTACGCAGATATTACATTACAATTGAATTCTCACTTACGAAAATTTAAGCAAGAGGAGGTGATTTGGTGATATAAGCTGTCATGTTTTTCAAAATACCCAGATTATTAAGAATAATGACCATATCATCCTACTTTGTCCCAATGTGCAAAAGATTTTGTTTTGGATGTGGGTTTGTCAGGATAATTTACTAATTGGAGGAATTTCGCTGATATATTACAGTATGCATTACACTTTTGCCTAAATTTCAAAATAAAGCCTTACTGTACTTGAGAAGGAACCTCATTGCCTTAAACAGAGGTGCTTAGAGAGAAAACTAACTCACTTGAATGGGTGGAAGGAAGAGAAGGGGAGGGGGAGAAAAGGCAGGCGGAGCTTGGAGTGAAAAAGAGAAGCGAAGAGAGCAGCGTATGCGCCAGAGATAGATGGGTAGTTGTACAAAGCCACATTCAACCCGCCGCCGCCTTGTCTTCCCTTGTCAACGAAACATCTAATGGCGTCTAAGGCCGCTTCCGACCGGAAACCTCTACCTCCACCTACAGCTGCCTGTGCTCTCCGAGTCCCCACGACGATACGGTACATGAAGTAAACCACCGGAGGTTCGGAACTGACTACTGAGTGGGAAAAATGATTCTGCCAAGTTTGGTGTTGTGAATTTGTTTGACAGCCACTGTCAAATTTTCAAAAAGAAGTTTGGTGTTGTGAAGAAATATACACATTCAAGGATGCAATTGAGTTTGAAATTTACTTATTCATCTGTATGGAACAGACAACAACACGATTCAGATTAATACTAATAAATTTAAAATTTAGTTAGCTGACTTTTTTTTTAATGTTCAGTTAGCTCACTTAAAAGCTCGCCTAATGTTGAATGGTTTTCGCACTAGCACTAAACAAAAATATTAATAACAAACAAGTTAGAAACTGAAGACTTAATAGATAGGTAATCTTGAACCAAGTTGGTCCATAAACGAAACATGTACTTCCAGAGTTTAATAGAAGGATTCATCTAATTGGAATAATTATAATGGATCGATTCGATTTTATAATTGCAATGAGTAATTAAAATTGCATCGGTACATTTCCTATGTAGAAAAATTAGGAAATACAAAAATAAGAATAAAATACAAAAAATTGGAGCACTATTCTCAAGAAAAATCTATTTGGAGAACATGACAACTAAACCTTGAGAACCATCAAAGCATTCATCTATGATGCTTAACAATGGACAAATAAACAGTCTCAACTCGCTATCTAAAGATCGTGTAGATTATACAAGTGAACAAGACTCTCTAACCACCACACTACAATACCAAAAACGAAGTGAGATAAAAGAGGGGAAAAGAAAAATGAAAAGGCCACAGCCATCTAAAGCATAATTACAATATATTTCTCAGATTAGCCATTTTGTACATGGCTCGAACCAGAAGTAACCAAGCCCCACTATTCAATACAAAACCAAAACCTATCACAAATTCTATTAAAAGAAAACCGGCCAATTAAATAAATTAACCTAAGGATTTCTACCAAGTTACGTATATTGTTATCAGCGGAACAGTTCTGGGAAAGACCACATAATAAACTTTGCATAGGTGTCAGTCTCAAGAAATTCTATGTGTGCTGCCCTGCCGATTATTGTATTTAAATTTCTTCCTTGAGAGGAGGTGTCAAAATTTACGTCACATCGCATAAGAACACGTTTTTCAGAAGTAGGCGCACGGAACTGGTCAAGGCAGCTATTAAGCATCTCTGTGAAAACCTCTGCCTTTTTAGAGTTGTCATAAGATGACAAGTGGCACAGCTCTATCCGAGCTGAGTGGTATGGAACATAACCATCCTGTGCAAAACATTAATGACATATTATACTTCATCATGAAATTTCTAATGAAAATAACATACCATCCTTTGCAAGGCATTTGCATTCCAAATTTCTAAACTTGAACATTTCAAGAGAAAATTACATCAAAGTGACCACATAATTAACAGAATTGTGCATTAGAAGTTCTGTGCCTCCATTTTATCCCATTTTGGCCTCAGTTGAAAATTTAAGCTCAATTTAGAAAAAGTCTCAACAATCCAGATTCAGATTAGGCAATTGGATCACCAGAATGTAAATGTGACTTGAGCGCTTCTAAGACATGCATTTGAGCACATCATTAATCATAAGTTGCAATGACCTATAAATGATGGTGTTAAAATTTGAAAATTACCTGTGGTGAAGATAAAAGCAGAATGTTCTTAAAATTCTCCAATGTCTTCTCCTGAAAAAAAAAAAAATTGAAAAAACAAGACAAACGAGAATTAAACTTCTGAAACCCAGAAAGAAATATCATATCTGCACTATCGCAACAACACTAACTTATAAAGTCTATTTAGTTATTATTTCTCGTTTAATTGTTAAGGTATTTAGTAGCAGAATCAAAATAGAGCTAATTGAGGTACAAACTGAAGCCAAATTGAGAAATTGGACGTACCCATGCTTAATTGAACAATGATTAAAAAATTGGGGTTTAAATTTGTATATTACAGAGGTTTCACAGTGCTAATAGGTAATTGCAGTAATGTAGTACCTTGCAAAGCTTGTAAAAGAAAGTATTGTAGAGATCAGTTTCATCAGTCATAGTCAGCTGATGGATGCACTGAATTTTATTGAATTTCTTTAGAAGCCACAGTCCAGAGTTGAATAGCGAATTGGAGCTGTAACAGTAGCTAAGATGGGGCCCAGAAATTGACATGTACGTATACAAGTGCTTCAGATATGGTCCCAGTACCGTCTCTGTTAAACAAAGAGTAGAATAACTAATGAAGCTTTGCCACATCTTGTTTCATTCATTCAAGTTTGAAAGAGAAAGTTAACACAACAAGGTGCGAGAGATTGATTCTCATTGAAGTACCAGGCATCCAAACCCAGCTGATTAGCACACCAGACCACTGTGATAATGGTTTCACCACACAAGGAAAACCAAAAAGGGGCCAAAAGTTCTCAACCAGCATCAGAACATTTAGGAATGTTTTCCAATTAGGTAAAGTATTGCGGGCAATATGCAAAAAAATCATGCATGCTTTGGTACAAAAGAATTTCTATGGAGGAGAATGGAATACCACTAAGCGCACTTCTGATGATGATGTTACCAATGGAATGACCCACAAAACTGAGCTTGATGTCCTTGCAACCACCGTACCGGGTCAGCTTCTCAATCCGCTTGCGAAGGAAGGTTACTACCTCCTCTGCCAGGCGGGCACCCATCTCCCTGAAGTCTCCTGAGGTCTTCTCCTCATTTGACTCTGACATAAGACAATCTGCCCCAGGATCCAGCAGTAGCCATTGATTTCTCACAAGTCGGAGATCTAGATGATGACCCTGTATAAGAATTGCAAATAAAATGCTCTAAATCTAGAAGACTGCTTATAATGCAAATTCATTCTGTTTTGGTTGATCAGTATATTTTCATGGTTTAGTGTATTCAAACTATGCTATTATTTTATTCAATCAAAACATTCTTTCCTATCTGTGGTTCACCTTTATCCAAAAAAAGGCAGGAAATTAGTTATAAATTTCAGTACGGTTAATTGTAACCTTAATCATTCTGTATGGTTCAAAACTCAAGTATATAAAGTCATTACCAGTTTATCACTTGAAACTCTAGTACTTGTTCTATTTTCTCCTTTTTCTTTTCCTGCTACCCTTTTTATGATTTGAGAGGGATGTTTACCTGAAATCCATGCACAAAGACAACGGCTCGCAGCAAACGACCAGTTCTCTTAGGGTTGCGAGTCTTAGTTAACATGTTAGTTTCTCCTTTAGGTTGGGGAAGCACTATTGTACTAGTCTCACTCTGATCAGAGCTAGAGGGTGAATTGTTGACAGACGAACTGTGTTGTGGTACATTCATTACATGTTGCTCTATCACAACAACTGGTATGTGTGAAGGGTCTCCAAATATTTGCATATCCTGGATGGATCTGGAGCTGATCTGCAGATGACCCACAGAATTGTCTAAGATATTGGCTAAAAAAAGGTAAGATAGCTTTTAATGATATATATTTATGCTAGTGCCTAAAACTTCAATACAAGGTGTAGAAATTTAACTTCATATCAACGGTAAGCCATTTGCATTGTTACTCATAATGGGTGTGTTTAATGTGTTCAAAGCTCACCAATGGCCAGTAATTTAGAAGTAAAATGAAATAAGTTGTATTAACTATTGTCATATAAATTGTAAGAAACAAGTTCACCCAATCTATTTTAAGAGACTGGACTATTTTGATAGCTGGTCTCCTTCATTGCACTGTTCGGTTATGTCAATGTTTACTTTCGCACTGCACAAGTATGCAATGATATTTATTTACACCAGAACTACAGCAGGAAAGGAAAAAAACAAACTATTGTCAATAATAAACTTGCCTTCATTTGAGCGATGCTTTTCCTATGGAGGTCAGCACGTGCAGTTGCAGCGAGCGTTGGCTACAGAGATATGTTTCGACCATTAGAGATGCACATAGACAGTATCATGCTTCCATATTAAATAAAAAAAATATGAATTTTATCTAAGCCAGTCAAAAAAATTATAGCACGAGATGTGTGGCCTTCACGAGCTTATTTTAAGCAAAGAAAAGGAAATAAAGGGATGAACTCAGGATAAAATTCTAGTTGATGCAGGGTAATGCCAATATCAGTTTTGCCAACCCTACCAGATAATTAATAGCACTATGACAGAAAATATTACATCTTCAGGTATCTTGCGGGAAGCAACCATCTTTCCTATCGAGTTACGGTGAGATGATTCGTCTGTCCCACTTCTCAAGTACCGATGAGGGATCTCTATCTTTGAATGAACTGTCCATATTGACCATTCAGTTTTCCTATCATTGGCCCACGTTTCATGCAAATAATCCACTATCTTAAATCTATTTATCCTGTACAGAGGCAACACAAATTCCACAATAAGCATCTAAAATTGGTAACAACTTTTGGCGGGCATATTAACCATTGCATCCTGATTCAGACATTCCAAGTTCATGCATGTTATCAAGATAGTACTGATTTGCATCCTAGTTACTTTTTCTGTGGACAACCGAGTACACCCAAAAAAATAACCCACCTGGTACACATTACAACTACAGCTTTTGGGACAGTACCAAGACTAATACATTGTTTGTAGCCTGGATGTCCGCGTAACGAGAGAAGTTTGATTGGTACCTGTGGTATCTCAAGAATGCATTCCATACAAAAGAGAGCTGAGTGCCAAGAGAATGAAATAAATCAAGAAGCTCCTCCTTTGAAAGAGTATAGAGCATCACATCATTGTCAACATCAACACCACCATCAGACTTCTGCACAAACATAAAAGTTAAGATAAAAATGACTAGCAAGTGAAGTCAGCTTAGGTTGAGACATGAGCAAATCAAGTGAACTTATTTCGTCTTTCTTTTACCTTTTCATAAAACATGTGCACTGTTTTGAAGGAAAAATACAGATATCAAGTTCTGGCATGCTCTTCCCAACTAAGTTTGGTATAGTGTACCAAAGGTAATTTAAGTCGGTACCCACACAACCAGGTGACAAATTTAAATTATTCCATTACTTACATCAACAGATCTGGGTCATCATCACAACAAACAAGTGCCATCAATCCTCACAAAAGATGAGTCATCACATACACCCACAAATACAGGAAATCTTTCATGTCCATTATGTAAAAGTTCCTCACTGCTCCATTTATTAAGGATGCAAAGCTACTCTACAAATTCTTTCGGGTATTGCAGGAGCACATGCATCGAAATTTCAAACAAAAAAAAAAAGAGAGGAACAACAGAAAAATGGTAAACCTCAAGAAAGTTATGCAAAATGCCTGCCAATTGCCCAACACCCTTCTTTGCTCCAGAAGAGCCAATGCTATACAATGGTACTCCAGCTCGTGAAGCAGCAATTGACTCATATTTACCGAGGGTAAGGTCACTATTACGCAACTCGTCTACTGTCTGACCAACTGCCTCGCTAATCTTTTGCAGTTCTTCTAAGAGTATCTCACGAGAGGCTAAAAATGACTTCACGATCTCAATTGCTTTTGTACCCCAACCTTGCCCCAGCACCTGCCCAATTAAATTATTTCATTTTACACATCTGTGGACTGTTATTGCCAAGAGTGAAATATTGGTAAGCAAATTTTCTATTCATTGGCAGATTAATTATAGTAGTTTCTACAACCTAAGATCAGTCATGATACAAGTTGTCCAAATGATGAGGCAACATAATTAAACTTGAATGAAACCAACAAAAATATCAAATCATATCAAAGTAGTTAATGCTGGATTGGAATAACTTCAATCTGGTCTTCCATAGGCATGTTAGGTAAGTTCCACGATACCTAAAAGATTATTTCCAATTTAAAATGTTAATGTTCTCTTTCCTTGGAGAGTGGAGTTTGATTGCAGTTCACTGATAAGGTTAGTGAAGTGGCATCATGACCGAGTCATCAATGGTTAATACTTCATTACTTTTGCATATCAACCAAACTTGTACTATGACAAGATTAATACCAGTATGCATCACCTGGTGCCAGTTGTTAAAAATCACACTGGGATTAAATTGAATGAGAATAAATTACCTGATCAAGTGCTCCATCTTCTTCTGTATTTTGCATGGCAGGGGTAGAACCATTCATCAAACTAGAACGATCAATTATTTAAGTAAATTAGAATGGGTCAAAAATTCTATATCAAGCAGCACATTAGGTAAAACATGCTGTTTCATGCGTACAGCTAAAAAAATCTCAAGAAGTATAGGCATAAAAAAACACAGCATAACAGGCAATTACAGCACGTAGCATCAAAACATACCCAAAGGACTCATTTCTGTCTCAACATTATAGAGCAAAGTGTCGCAAAAAGGATAGTTTTAGCTATTCAAAAAAGAAAGCAAACAAAGATAAATAAAGACTTTGATTTTTCATCTTTTTATGTTTCATATTCGACCATAATAATACAACATTTGCAGAATAACAAGGTACATCTGGAAAGTACCCAAACTCACTCATCTCTGCCATCTACATATACCAAACAACCTAATTTAAAAGAAGCCATCGTCGAGAATATGGTAAGCATTTGATTTCATTTTCTACTGTAGATTGAATTCCTAAAATCAATGATAAATGTAAATTGCAGCTTTGCCTAGACGATCTGAATATGACTACAGAAAAGAAAACATCTGCAGAAAAAAAAAAAGAAGAAAACAACAAAAAATGTTCCTTCACAAACCTGTGTACCTTCAGAGAAGATTTCGTTCCTGATTTGAGAAAAGCAATGTGCACCGAGAGATCCACAAGCACAGCATGGAAGATATCAAAGTGCACAGGACAGTATGAGTGCAACCCAAGAAGGGTCTTGTGAGGCAGCCTAAATTCATGTACTGCAGATGAAGATGTAGTTGATGAGTCCTGCATGTCAATCCTATACCAAAATAACAATGTTAGGATCACAGACAAATGCATGCAACTGTAGTTGGATGGACATAGTGAATTTTGATTATAAGAAGTTATCCCAAGTCCTAACCATGTTTTTAACCAAATACATCTTTCTGTACTGAATCAGGCAACCCAAGCTGTCAGACAGATTAGGATGTGAATTTACTACTGAGATAAATTGAATTATATATCCAGCATTTTAAAAAAAAAAAAAAGAATCACCAGAGCTAATTCATTTTGGCCCCTTGTCAAATAATTTGAAATTTTATGCGTTGTTTGACAAATTTGATCAAAACAAATGAAAATCAAATTGCATAAAAGTTTAATTTTAAGTGATCAATAGGTCCAACAACACACATGTAATCTTGTTCTATCAGATACCCTTTTTTGGCTTGGTTTGAGAATTATTATTAGGACAGCCATAATAATTGGATCTTCTTTTTCAACATACGTTGTTCCTAGCATTGAGGTGTAGATAAGTTCAAACTTCAATATTGCCGAAGAAGTTGATGGTCCCTGAAAAATAGAGCACGCAAACTGTTAGCTTTTTCTTGGAACATAAATATTCTTATATATATCTTCTAACCCCTGAATCATAACTCATAAGGCTTAATTAGTTGATATATCCCCCCCCCCCCCCCCCCAAATTGCACATTTTTCATAGTTTTGTACAGAATAGATCATTTCAACCATAAAAGGAAAAGGTCAAGTAAAGAACCTCATTTCCGGCCATAATCAAGTTGAACGAAACCATGACAGCGAGGTATACATCTTGTCTAGCATATTTGATACGGAAGGGCTGAGTGTAGAAGCTATTGTCAGAGTCATCTATCCTCCAGACTCCCAATGTTTCCTCTGAGACTGCTTCAGGAGCTGCATAATCCACCTAACAACGTCAATTTCCTATTATTAGCTCAAGGCCAACAATGTTTACGCTTTATGACAATTTATCCAAGTCAAAATGTGTTCACTAAAAATGTTTCATTTGGAATTGTCTTAGATAGTTGATTCACTATTCTAAAGTCAAACATGAACGTCACAGCTTTTCACAAGTGATAAGGAAAATTTTATATTATTTAGAGCATTTGGAACCAAATTACAATAACTCTCCAGGAAAGTCAGAACATAGCCACAAAGCCCTTATATAAATAAACTCCTTATCTATAGTTGCAGACATAAGCTCTCCTTGCATATCAATAAGAACCACAGGTACCAATCACATTCTGGTACCTGCGCGGCTGCACCAATTGTTCAGTAAATATCTTCGGATATACACTTTCAGAAGCAGCAAATCTCTAAAACTACATCAAATCTTGAAGTTGAACTTACAGTACTTTTTTCTTATAATAAAGCTAATTCCCAGTAGGAAACTCCTATATAGCTAACTTTTTTAAAAGTGTTTGACTGGGATCTATCAAGTCCCTTCAGAAAATCAACATTTAATCAGCATGGCCATTTCCTTTCATAGCCATTTCAAAATTTACGGTAGTACTTTGCTAGACATTGCTTTTTTGTCAAATGTCTCTGATTCTGTAATGTGAAGTCAGGGATGATTAATGGCACAAGTTTCAAACTTTACGAAGCATATGCGAGCAAATATGTGTACCCAAACCATGCAAAATTTAGAAAACCAATAAGCAAAAGTGATCACCTTCGTATTGTACGACTCTTGCAGGTATACCATGCCATTCACGACTCGCATCCTCAGACCTTACACTTATCTTCAGCTGGTACCATCTGAAACCAAACAAACATATGCTGTTCAAATCGGCAGATACAATTACCAAACTGAACTAGATCACACCTATGTTTAACACAGTTTAAATCTAAATTCAACTTAACACATTACTAAAAACTTAAGAGTTCAACGAATTAAGGAAGAAATTGGTAAGTTGAGCCTCGAAAAACGAACTAAATAAATAAACAAATCCGACTGAATTGACAAAATTACCCTTGCTGGAAGAGGTCGAGGTTATGAAACCGATGAATGTAAATGGCGATCTCATGCACAGTCTCAAGCATATCTGGCGGCCTAAACAAATCGGCGCCACGCTCGGAGGAAGAAGGTGACTTAGCGCTAGAGACCCTGCTTGAGGAAGGGCTTTTCGGATCCAACCCGATAAGGCGCCTCACCCGCTGTAACATGGCTGGTCGGCGATGATCCGCTGCTCCTTTCGGCTATACATTGGACAGATCTTTCAATGCCGATCTCCAATGCAGGTAAATCACCTTCAAGAGGATCTAGGGTTTTGGTCGAGGTTATGGAGAGAAGGTTGACCCAGTCAAGCGGAGTTATTAGAGAGAGAAATGGAGAGGAGATCGGGAAAGGGAAGGAGGGAATCGCGAGAGAGAGAGAGAGAGAGAGAGAGAGAACAAAATTGGGGTCGTTTGAGCAAATGAGCTCAGATGCTTACAAACAAACAGAGAAGAGATTGATCCGAACGAAACAGGTTCACAGGGAACCAGATTGAGACACACATGGGTTCGCCTTCGTTGTTACGCTTACGGATGGTTGGATAGTAGGATTGTACTATTCAATCTTGACCGTTGAGATGTATATCGGACGGGTGATGATGGAGAAGGGAAGTCTCTTGTATTCGTTGGAGTGGAGAGGAGAAGAAGTGGAGGAATAATGAGAGACGACAAAAGTACAAAATGGACCGAGGAGACCGGGAGGTTGTTTCTTCGAAAACAGCAGTTGCCCCCACTATCTAGGACCAGTATCCTCTGGACTTCTTTAGAAGAAGTCCAGTGGTCTTCTTTGATCCGAGCCGTCCGATTTGATCAGAACGGTTGAATTTTTTCGGGCCTATCAATCTGGTACTATTCACGGGGCTCCCTTACAGCCGTTGAGATTAAATCAGACGGCTCAGATCTTCCGAAGTCCAGTGGTCTTCTCTTTTAGGAAGACCAGAGGATACGGATTCCCACTATCTATGCGGTCTCTGATGACCTTTGTCATTTTTTAACGAGTCTACGCCACTGCTCTACTTGAATTAAATTATTTATTTAATTATCTTGTTTTGTTTTATTTATGTTATGTTAAAGCATGATTATTGGGAGAAACCCCTGGCACGGTGGCATCGTCTGTGTTTTTGCTACTTTTCTAGAGCAGTTGAGGTTTGCACGTCGGATATATATTTGGTGGACTTTCAGCGGAAGTCGCCCATATTTATCGATTTAATAGAAGTAATTAATAAGATTATTGGCGATAGCAACAGATGCAATGTGTTTAAGTTTGGAATACTGGGATGTGTCATGTGTGTGTTTTTATCGTGTGAAATATAAGTGTATTATGGACAATATCGTGTTTGTGTCGATACGTGTAAATTTATTAGATTTGTTGTCGTTTTTTTTTTTCCTTTTTCTTTTGTGTGTGTGTGTTGTGTTTTACACAGCGGAGACAAATTTATAATGTTAAAATGCGTTATTTTTTTGTATACAGCGGAGACAAATTTATTATGTTAAAATGCGTTATTTTTTTGACGTATCACGCGCGCCTAGACGTGATGTATTGAAACATACTAATTTTTTTGGAGGAAAGTGGCACATCATGTCAGCATTTAAGCGCAACGCGTTTTCGACAATTATACCATTTGTGATATGCATATTCCGACATAACATGCAATTTGCATTGCACTGTCGACAATTATAACAAATTATTTTAAATTAACCAATAGTCTTTCAAAAGAATTTTTAAAATATAATTATATATGTTGTTTGATTTATGAATTGGTTATATATTAAGTCACGCAATTTGTATGTCAATTACATGTTATTTTGATAAATTAAATGTAGTGGTCTTTTAAAATTTTATTTAGTAAGCTACGCTTAGTAAGAGAAAGTTTGGAAGTTTTCTAAAACATTAAGTGCGGTTCATTTGATTTTAATAATGTTTTATATAAATCGGATTCACGTGTCTTGCATTTTTTGCTTTGGGAATTAAATTTATTCGACAGAATTATTTTATTTTTTTTTTGTTGAGATGAAAGACATTAAAACACTAGAACTAGGACTCCAACTATTATATCTTTAATTAATAACTTTATATGAGAGGACTAAAGAATATTCTCTCATTCTCTCTAATATGAAGTTTGTACATGACCTAGCAGTGCACAAAAGGTACAAACACACCATATATGAAGTTTGTACATGACCTAGCACAAAAGGTACAATTTTCATTCATCGAGGGCATCGCCCCGCAAGTTTGTATATGAAGTATTTAATCAAAGCACATTGAGCGTAATCGTATGTATGATATTTAATGATAGTTCATGTTTTTCAGAGTTCCAATGTTTATTCGTTTTTCTCTATTAGGGAGCGCTCTAGAAGAGCAAGGTGAACGGACACAAGAGGAAGAACCTGCTCCAACACTTCTTTTTTTCTCAGTGAACGACTGGAAACAGAAGGTAATTGTTTAAATGTGCACGCGAACAAGTCTTTTCCAAATTTGGTGGGTAAACAATTTAGGCAAATTTTATGTCCAACAATTTAATTAGGGAGTTTTTTTTTTTTTTTTTTACCACACTTTCCTTGAAATGATGGTTGCAATATCACATGAAAAAGAAATGTACGCATACGAAGGTGTAAACAATTTATATAAAAGGAGTAAACATGTCATATAAAAGAGTGTTAAACAATTCTTATATCAATTATGGACCATTGATTTATGTAATTTGATTTGATCAGTGGTCTAGATTAAGGTCAGACTTTTTATAAAAAAAATTAAATTACTACCAAATTAGCTATTTATTTAAAATGAAAGACTAAATTATTGATTTTACCGCATCTTTATTGTCTAACATGTAAAGTTTTATATGAAACAAAAATAATATCAAAATTTTATTTTTTTTATTTAAACGCATATTGAGTTATTTTGCTAGTCAACTTAAAAAAAATTTGTAAATAAGAATGATCCACTAAAATTTGGAGCAATTTACATCCGTATTAACTTTATTTCTCATCCCTTACCTTTCCAATATTTTCTTCAGTTCATCTAAAATATTCTGGAGCAACCCTAATTAAGAATACAGCAAGCGAATTACTTTTTTATAAATTTGTTTTTGAGGGTTATCAAAGCTGGAACATACAAATATAAAAAAATAAGGGAAAAAAGAAAAGAAAAGAGAGAACAGAGAAGGAAGGACGATTTAGTTTTTGTACAAAACGATAATTTAATTAAAAAATTTTAATTTTCAATTTAATAAGTATAAAAGTAGCATGTGACCTAATAGCATTGAGCCGGTGAAATTCAAGTCTCGCATACATCTTTAATTTTTTTAAAAAATAACAAAGATCTCTTTTTATTTTCAAAAAAGAAAAAATGAACCATACATAGAATTGACATACTATTTTTTTTTTAAAAAAAAAATCGAACATCTTGTTGTGAATTATCACTAGATAGCCTCTATCTAGTTTATCAAAAAAAAAAAAAAAAAACTTGTTGTGAATTATATTATAAAAACAAAAAGGAAACATACATAGAATTGACATCCTTGAATCTAGATAGCCTCTATCTAGTCTCTCTGAAAAACAAAAGACATCCTTGTCGCAAGCATTTTTTTTCCACATTTTAGGTCACTAAGAGTTGGATTTGTAAGATAATAAGGTAAGATGTACTCAAGGAGTGTAGCTAGATATTTTTTTCCTGTCATGATATTTATTTCTTTCACCAATGTAGCTAGATATTACAATTTATAAAATTTTGATTTGGATACAAATTGTTTGAACATGACATTTATGACATTAATGTGATACGAATATATAAGTTGGTCGTTTTTATATATAAATTTATTTGATGTTACATTTCATAAGTCTGGGTCGTAAAATTGAATTTAACTAGCTTTGTACTCGCGCTTTGCGCGATGAAGGCGAGTTTTAAAGCTGTCTTGTAATTATTAAAAGTGCTAGAATTATAAATGAAATTATTTGAATAAATACTAAACTACCTTTCGATTTATCTATAGGATTTAGTTAAGTCATATTTTCTGTTTTGGAGTGTTCTTGCCTCGACTCGGATCAGATATGTAATTATTAATTTATTATTAACAATAATATTTTTTTTTACCAAGTTTAGTATGCAAAATCAACAATAAAGGACAAATTTAAATTTAAACAAAATTTATAGAATTGGAGGTGTACTATTTTATTTTTATTTTTCTAAAATAGATATTACATTTGATTTCATTTGCAATATACGATCAACACAACCACAAGTATGATTATGATTATTATTATTATTATTATTATTATTATTAAAACAAATGACATGTATTAAAAAATGACAAATTTCAAAATCAATGTCGGGATTAACAAAATAGAGTTATAATGTAAGAAAAATTATAGATTTGTTAACAATATAATTAATTATTTTATTTTAATGTTTTAATTTTGTATGAATTATTTTTTTATGTTTTAATTTTATAACTTCAATTTTGGATTTAAAAAATGGCACCTTGAAAACACAAAAATATATAAAAAAAATGTATTTAAACTCTAATCCAAATTAGCAGTAGCTTTGTTTCGCATATAGTATATACAATTCCTTTTTTTACCAAAGTACTGAAGTGCAATTTTCAATTGATATTTTTTTTTCATCAAAAAAAAATTGATATTTTTTATTCCTTTTAGAGAATGGTTGAATCCATATACAACATACTAATATGAAAAATTGAAAACTTTAATTACTGCTAATTTACCTCATAGTTTCAAAATCTAACAATTAGAAAATTTAATCCATACATGTACCGTACATATGGGGAAATTTTTTTTTTTTAAGCTGATGTTACTTTGATTCAATATGCAAATGAAATTTTAAAAACTTCTCAAATAATACAAAAATATGATGTAACATTTTGTACTAAAATATAACATGGAACATCTATTTTGTACTCAAATGAATAAATGGTGACAAAAAAAAAAAATATGGCCAACCATCCATTGAAAAATTGAATTGATGATGTCAGCATGACATCATCCAAGTTACTGTAGAAAAGCTACCCAACTTTGTACTATTTTTTGATGATATATTGTGGGGTTGTCACTAGGTGCAACTGACGCAATCAGTGGATCGAATTTTGCTAAATGATGAGTATATTTACTTTGATAAGTAGGCTGTTGGGCCGAAACCTAACAATCTAATCCAAACTCTTGTAATCATCAGGCAAGATAGACGTTAGATGGTTAGAGAAGCCCCAAAATAAAATAACATTCTGTTTGAAAAAAGTGGTCATGACTTCCTCATTTACCTCCGCTGTTCTTCCAGTTTTCCTCTCCCAGATAGAATAAATAAGATACGATTATTAAGTGAATCTTACAATCATATCATTCCAATTATAAAAAAATTATAAATTATATGTATAACGGTACGGATAAATAAGGACTACGAAATAGCCTTATTTTTATCTTTACTAATAAATTAACAAAATATTTTTTTTATCCATATCCACACTTGATAACTTAACTAAAATAAAATCTTATCCGCATCAATTTTATCAAATACAATACGGATAAGATAGGGATAAGATAAATGGTTAAAAAAAGTAACATTGTAGCATCATTTTGTTTTTCCTTACCTCAAAGCGGAGCAAATAAACATGGTATTTAAGCTTTTCAATTCCAGCTTCCTAGCAAAAAAAAGAGGTAAAAACTCCCACAAAGTGCAAACCGCACTGAGAGATTGCAAAAGAACAAAATCATTTGGAAATATATATATTTGAGGAATTTGGCGAAGACTGAAGATACACAATTTTTGTTTGAATTTTTTCAGCAACATCACATAATATATACTTTTAAATTTTAGAGTTTGCGTTAATTATAACTAAGTGCGGAAAGTTTGAAATACTTGTTTCCGTTCATAGTCTTAATTTGCCATGTTATCATTTCCAATGTCATAATTAAAAATAGAAACAAATAAAAGTACATCTTCGTGGATAAAATGTATCCAATGCACCAAAGATATCCTTAATTACATTCCCTATGCAAACTTTCGTTGTATAAATAACAGCAGGTGCCAACCTGGAAAACCAAAATTCAAGAGATATTGATCAAAATGGCCAGAAAGCAGCAATTCAATTCTCGCCGAACCAAAAAGGAGCGTTGTATCCAGATCAATGCGCTAGGATGGAACATACTTCTAGCCTTGAACGCAGTACTCTTGGCAATATTAGTTGGAGCAGTGCTGAAAAAGGAAGTGACCTCTCCATTGAGCTCCTCAACACTTCAAAAGATCATCGGTTCTGAAGGAGGAACGGAAGGCATGGAGAAAAAGGCTCCAAGTACTACTGATGCCGACCTTGGGCTTGCCCATGACTCTGTAATCAACCTCGACCAGTTAGTGATCTTCTTTATTTTGTTTATTTCAATTATTTTTCATATCTTGAAGACCATCTTTTTCTATTAAATTAATGGGGTATGCATCTGTTTTCGTTTTCTAAATTGATCATGGAGTAGAACTTCAGATTTTCTTTTATCTTTTTGCCTGCTTTTCATAATTATATAATTTTCCCCCCTATTTTTGGTTGTACCATCTGATCAAATTTAGTTAGAAAGTGATCATAGATTCATAGGAGGTTTTCCCTAGCCCCGATCTTTTAGATCAGTAATGCCTGTTTTCTTTCCATCATTCCATGCTATTTGAATTTGACACTTTGCGCTTATATTAATTCTTATAGTTCTTTGTTTTGTCACAATTCTTTGCAAATATTAAATTTGCTTTCTATTTATGCAACCTGCAAAGTTCTAATATATATTTTTGGCACATAATTATTAAATATGTAGTGGAGACCCTACCATGTTCGAATCCTTTTGGAAAGTGATGGGCACAAGAGCAACAATTGTGATTCATGGATGGGAGAAAATGAGTTACTTTTCGGACCCCACCAACTTTTGTTGGTTCCTCGAGCCTGAGTTTGCCAATCAGGTGCTACGCCTCCATCGAATAGTCAACAATGCAGCAACTGAGGATCGCCATATCATAGTCGGAGCGGGGTCTACTCAATTGATCCATGCTGCCCTTTATGCTCTTGCATCCACCGAGGACCGCCACCCTGTTAGTGTCGTCTCTGCTGCACCATACTACTCGGTATGATGCTAGTTGAATCTCCTACTCATGTTGAAATAGTTGGTTAATAGTATGTTTGTCTATAAGGTTCTTTCTGTCCTTAATTTAAAAGAAGTGGAGAACTCAAACTCATACACATTGGGGTTACAGATGTATTCAGGTATCGCAGACTTCTTCAAATCAGGACTGTTTCATTGGGCGGGAGATGCAGCCACCTATAAAGGGGATGATAATTTCATAGAACTTGTCTGCAGCCCCAATAACCCTGACGGAGCAACCAGAGATGCTGTACTTGGTACTCATGCTGGGAAGAGAATCCATGACATGGCATACTATTGGCCTCAATATAGCCCTATGCGCAGCAAAGCAGACCATGACGTGATGCTCTTCACAGTCTCAAAGGCCACTGGTCATGCCGGCACTCGGATCGGGTTAGCACCCACCCCTACATCCTATATATATTTAAGTATTTTCCCTTGCTTTTTCTTGGCTCTATTGATGCTAATAATTTTTTTAAAATGATAGATGGGCAGTGGTTAAAAATACCGAGGTGGCTCGTAAAATGGTAAAGTTCATTGAAATGAACTCAATTGGGGTTTCCAAGGACTCACAAATTCGCGCAGCCAGGATTTTGAAGGTCATCTCGGATGGGTATGAGTTTCCAGACCCCAAGAGCACCGCCCGATTCTTCCACTTTGCTCGACACCTGCTCGCTGATAGGTGGCAGAGGTTGCGTCAGGCTGTGGAGGCATCAGGACGGTTCAGCCTTCCCCAATTCTCGCCTGAATTCTGCGAGTTCTTCAAAGAACAAGCAGAAACATATCCTGGTAATTGCAACAAGTTGAAGATAGTGTTATATTTTATTAATACATTTGTAAAAAAAAAAAAAGAAATCAAAATATCTTACTAATTATATTTTATTTCTTACCAAAGGCTTTGCATGGGTGCGATGCGAAGAAGAGGGCATTCAGGACTGTGAAGCCTTCTTCAAGACAATGAAGGTGCTCAGTCGGAGTGGGAGACACTTCGGTGCTGGATCGAAGTATGTAAGAATAAGTATGTTAGACAGGGATGCGAATTTTGATACTTTTATCAGACGTATCTCCTCAAAAGATTAATTGAGTATTTGCAAAATAAGCTCATGCATAGGATTTTAAGGTTGTATTTCTTTCTCTGAGAGATGCAGTTATGTTAATGGACGATAAAACATTATGTATATAGACTTGTTTTGTTAATGCATTTCTTGTGTTCCTCCAGTGTGATTACTTTCATTACTAGAAATGTACCATTCCACGGATACATGCATGCAAGTCTGGCATTGGTTGTTTGTTTGTTTATTTGATCGCCTAATACCTAGTATTTGGTTGCCTCGAATTATCAGTATTAAATGTCGGTAAAACAACTTTCATATTGAAGAGGTAATGTATTACTAATACTAGCAACGGTGCCCGCTCAATGTGCGGACGAACTTTAAAATGTGAAAATATTGATCTACATGGATGCGTTATCCGTTTTCAATATTTAGGTCAACGTTGTATTGATCGGCTAATGAAAATAGTAGCGATATTCACTGATTTAAACAAATAGAAGTAATACACATGTTAAATAAACTGTATTTTGGGAAAAAAAATCAAATCATATTTTGAAAAAAATATTATATTTTTAAAAATATAAATAAAATTGAAAATATGAACGGAGAACAATAAAAAAGAAAATGATACTTTAGTTTTGCTTAAACTATTCCATTTGGCAGTAGAGAAAGAGCAACAAATGAACAGTCACATTTGTAGATTCATCCTGTATGTTTTTTTCCATAAATTTATTGCAAATGAGGCAAAAAAAAAAAAAAGATAATCCATTGAACAACATACCAAAAGTATTCTTGTCACAACATTCCAATCTAGCCGTTACTTTCCCGTCTCATCAATTATACTATTGAAAATTTTTATTTAAAACCTAAAATAAATCTACATTCCACTAACCATATGTAATCAACAAACTCCCACCTCAAATGGCATAAAATGCAGTAAATTAGCCATTATTCCAATCTCGATTGTACCTTTTTCCAAAAAAAAGGTACCATGTAACTACCAAAAAATGCTGGTACCAATAAACCGGTATAGTCTGCCAATAGTCCATCTTTACACAAACACGAAACATAACTGATCATTCACAAAATCACAAAGCTGATAAGTTTTATTTGACTTTTATTCAAGATTTCCTTTTTTCTGGAAAATTCAGAATATATGTTTTTTTCATCTCATTTTCTGTACATGAAATTTATTCCTATGGCTATAGACAGCTGATGGAGAAAAACAACAAGATTAGAGGAAGGTGCCTTAACAAACTAAATAAATAAAATAAAAAATTACACTAAAAGGAACTGGTAGCTAAAAGATTTCTAATTTTCAAAGAAACACCAACTTCTTCTTCTCTTTTTTGATAAGTATTTGCCTTAGTTAAACTCTCTATCTACTTGATCTTTCGAATACCAAATTTTTTGAAGACTGCATTATGCACCCCATCTGTACATCATACACAGATTTTGTGCGCTGCTATGGTACTCCAACCCCGACATGTAATTTCAACCTCCACTGGGACCATCTCTTGCATCATGGCCATGCTCTAGCATGAATGGGAAACCCAGTGCTTGAACAGGCATAGTCATGTAGGATGTACAGGCGTCCTATGTACAGGAAGCATTGGACATTTGATCCATATACAGGAAGTGTAATTAGAAATCCGTATAGCATAACAATCTAATTAAGATATAAACGAAATAAAATGAAAATAACAATCTTGTTTGTCACGAGCATATCTGATGAATTCAAAGAAACAAAATTCAGAACTTCACATGTTATAAAAGTTTAATTTAAAGGCTATGAGTGTTATTTAAAAAAAAAACGAATTAAGAAGAGGAAAAAGAACTATAACCCAATTATTGTTACCAAAAGGTTTATTTGATCCAGTCTGCTGCATGACTTGCTTAGCAAATAATATTACTGTTTACTGGAAAATTAGAATAGATAAAGTTACATACTTTTTGTAGCCTGATAGAGTGGATCGACACCTTAATCCTTACCCGACTGATGGAAAGCCACTTTAAAGGATTCCAATTCAGACACCACCTGCAGCTCCTCCTTGGCTCTTTCCCTCATCAAATTCTTCAAGCAGGTGAAACCTATATAAAAGGTGCTTAATTAATATTTTTTTTCCAAAGATAGATGCTCAAATCGAATAATGCAAACAAAAAGAGAAATTGCATAAAGAAAACAGTAACAACATTCAAAAGTGTCTGATCCTTACACTATTTGTACTGATGAAAATTCAAGATTGTCAAATAATTGTAATTATATTCTTAAGATATTACAAATATAGTTATGTGTGTAATTTCTTTACCATGTCAATGGTCAATGGCTTGCAAAATTTTTTTCTGCTACACACAGGAAAATAAAGACATAATTACAAAATTCAAACAAGTAACAAAAATAATCATAAATTAGGAATAAAATGAGAAAGAAAGAAAGAGAAAAATTTCAATTTACTTAGTCAATTGCTTCTTGATGACGTGGGACGCACACACTAAGTTTTCAATATATCTCAATGCTCTGTGGTTTCCCATTTCTGGAGAAGGAAGACAAGTAATACCGTAAAAATAAAAGGAAAAAGAATTAACAATTTGGATTAGTATCAATGAATAAAAAGAAGGCACCTCTACAACCAGTAGATGGTTTTGAAATAGCACGCATATTCTCATCAACTCTCTCCATTTCAAGCACCTTCAAGAATGTAATAAACCATGCAACAATATTCAGAGTAAAGACTTGAATGCAATTTACCACTAGCAGCTTGGATCTAGTGTTTGTTTCGCACCACTAAAAGAAAAATCAAACAATAGGAGAAGGAACTGGTGATTCCAATTAAGCATAGATTATAAGGAATGGTGGCAACCAAACCATAACAATCAATTATCGTAACACACTGATTTTTAAATTTACCATCATATTCACATGGTAACACTATTGGCCAAGGTGGCGACGTGTGGTTCGAATCTGTTGGAGTGGCTCAGGTACCTCTTGATGGTCAACCGAGTAAAAATCCTTAATGACGTCGACTGATGCTATGTGTGGCGAGACGTTGTGGAGGTGCCGCCGATGGTCGATTACACAGGGGCGACGAACCCTAGCGAAGATTTGACGAGCGGCGCTCGCTCTCTTTACAAACCCTAGCGAAGGAGATTGCGCGGCTGCCGTCACTGACCGCTCGTCGTCGGATATCGCAACCGAGTTTGATTGTGCCTTTTTCTTGCGGGGCAGGAGGAGGAAGCAGAGGGACGGAAAGTTGCGCCTTTTCGATTGGAGGAGGAGAATCTTGAAATGCCTAGCAGCCTAGGTCGAAATTCGGAGGGGTAAGAAGCAGGGTATCCTTTTGAATCTGAGAGGCGGCTAGCAACCTCTGATCGAACCGGAAAGCCAAACCCTATTATAAAATTAATTTGCGTTAGCGGAGGCTCCAACGGATGGGTAAAATAAAATTTGGAGAGTGGAGCGTTATTTTCCAATGTTTTGAAAACCGGACCGGCCATTGAACCGGTAAAGCTATTGGTTCGATGGTTCAATCGGTTCGACCGGTTGAACCGGATTTGAAAACCGGATGACATAATATATAATATTAATTCATGAGTTAAGCATAAAGGCCCATATGGCCCAGTGGATAGAGAGCAAGGCTGATTTCTAGGAGAACCAGGGTTCGATTCTCTGGTTTCTTCCTTTATTTTTCAAAATTTCTGCAAACCAAGGGAACATAGGTTGAAAATAATATAAACCGGACGGTCCGGTTCACCGGTTTCAATAAAAACCGGACCGACCCGGCCGGTTCGTTGTGGTTCGATGACAGTCAAAAAACTGAGTTAGATTAGACCGGATTGGGGTCCGGTTCGCGGTTGAACCGGTCGAACTGGCCGGTCCGGTCCGGTTTTCAAAACATTGTTATTTTCAGATAGAAGGTCAGGAGTCAATTTAACTCTTTGTTTGGAGATATCTAGTACGTTAATTATATTATTAACGATTCAAATTATAAATTGGAGAGTTGGATACACCTTTGGTTTGAAGGTTTACACCCTTGGATTGATGCATTTATAAGTAGTAATGACTAAGAAGAAAATCCACAATGAGATAATAAAGAGGAAAAAGGGTAAAATGTGAGGTAATGAGGCTAATACCTTCCTCCACAGCAAAAGTGTTCTGCATTGACAGAGCACTTCCAATTTTTCCTAGACCGTTCATGCCAACTTTGGAGGAAAAAGCTCCAAAGCATTCTTCACCCAATATGATCATCTTGGAAATTATACGGCTACAAAATCATCATGTGTGCAATATCAGGTCTTCAAGCTTTTCTCTGTATTGCAATATGTTTTTCCGTTTCAACCGAGCTCATCTATTTATAGCATTCGACGCGCACCAGATTTTACGGCAAAGTGGAACTTGACGGCTTGACGCACACCGGATTTAAAGGGAAAGTGGAACTTGGCGCACACCGAATTTCATGGCTAAGTTGAACTTGACGCACACTGGATTTAAAGGGAAAGTGGAACTCAACGCACACCGGATTTAAAGGGAAAGTGGAACTTGACGCACCGGATTTCACGGCTAAGTTGAACTTCATGCACACCGGATTTAAAGGGAAAGTGAAACAAGACGCACACCGGATATGACCTGGCTGGAACAAGACGCACACCGGATTTAAGGGGAAAGGGAAAGTATAATTTATTCTTTAACCAATTTGATGACATCTCCATCTTCACAATTTCAATTGTGAAAACCACCGATATGACCTAGCTGCAATTACAAAGATGGCGATGTTTTAGCACTTGCAAAATATTCGCAAAGGATGATATGACATTTTTAGAAAATTATTAATAATAAATTAATAAATTAGCAACTATTTTGTGCTCACACAATTAGAATTGTGAGTTTGTGACATTCATCACCTTTCCTTTATCACTTTGCAAGTGAGATGTACTGAAAATCGGAGATAGACACATAACCAGGCCTAAAGAAGCCCATAAAAGCCCAGATAGAATTCTCGCACCAGGCCCATAAAAGCTCAAAATAGAACAGGAATTTCGGGCTGAGGGGAAGTGAGGTCCAATTGGCGTTTGAGTTTAGACAGCCGAAGTACACACAACACAGTAGACAAGCAACAAGGGTTTTACGTTTAACAAAACCCTTCTCCTTTATGCTCTCTCTCTCATGGCTGCTTTCTAAGTACCACTCAATTCCCTTCCACAGATCACACCAAACCTCTAAACAGAGAAGATGCAAAGCCTAGCTCTATCTGCATCTCGATCCTTCCTCCTTGCATCCTCCTCGCCACCTCGTCCCCTCGTGCTCCTCTTCCTCCGCTCCACTTTCTCCTCCTCCTACCGTCCCGATCACGCGAGGCAGCAGATTTTCGACGACGAAGAGAGCAAGGGGATTAAGGTTTCGGTGTGGTGGGACTACGAGAACTGTTCCATTCCATCCGGGGTGCACGCGAACCGGGTTGCAACCAGGATTGTTTCGGCGCTCCGGTCCCATGGCATTAGAGGGCCTGTGTCCATCAATGCTTTTGGTGATGTCTTCTACATGCCGCGTGCCACTCAGGAGGCTTTTATCTCCACTGGCATTTGCATCACACATGTGCCGCAGAGTGAGTGAAGGATTTTCTTGCTAACAATTTAATTCACCTCTGAGACTCTGACCTCTCCATCCAAAGGATCATGCTCTTCAAGCCAATTTTTAGTCTGATATAATGTTATATTCACTACTTAACTTCTACTTTCAATTTCTTTATAGATAGCGTAATCTTTGCATATCAAAATGAAAATGAGCGTTATCCTTTTTTCAAAACCTCACTTGTAATGAAAGTAATATAAACATATATACTCTTTTAACAAGATTGTCACTAGTAAGCTTGGTTAGTAGTTGCAAAAGCATGTTTATTTGCTAATATCTGCTAGCTGTGTAGGTTGCAGTGAAGATTGACTTCATGAATTACTGAAATGCAGCTTAGCATGACTTTTGATCGCATTGAATTATCATCAAAACCATAATGCCTATGTATTAGAATTGCAAAATGACCTTGTTAAATGATTTTATTTTAACTCAATCAAGGATTTCGGTTCTTTATTTTGAGTTGCGCTTATAACAATTGATTGTTGACATAAAAATTGCATCTTACTAATTGAATCTTAACGTGACAGGTGGAAAGAACAGTGCAGACAGGTTGCTCATGGCTGAATTGATAAGCTGGACCACACATAACCCACCGCCGGCCCACTTCTTCCTCATCTCCAGTGATAAGGACTTTTCCACTGTTCTTCACCGCCTCAGGATGAACAACTACAATATACTTCTCTCCAGCGTTGATTCTCGAAACAAAGGCAGCTCCTTATATAGTGCGGCCACTTTAATGTGGCCATGGATCCCACTTGTCAAAGGGGAGGATTTCACCCCTCGTCAATTTAATCATCCACCTGATGGGGTGTACGGGTCGTGGTATGGACATTTGAAGGGATCCCTTGATGACCCCTTTGAGGAGGTACAGTAAAAGCAACAACCACCACTCTTGATTTCACACTCACATTACACACTAACATTTTAAAACAATAAACAGAAAGTATTTCTTTTTATTATTATTATTATTTTTGAAAAGGTGCTATTGAGGAACTTGGTTATTCACATAAAAGGCCAGCAGTGGTGTTCAGGACCTAGGATTAACAAAGGAGACCATGCAAAATGGTTTTATTTCTGGTAGTTATGGGCCAGTCGCTTACACTTTGCTCCTGAATTTAGAAGGAGAAGGGAAAGGAAGGAATGGAAAGTGAGGAAGGGAAAAAAAATTGTACCCAAATTTAGGTTGAAAAGATTTAACACTTTTCTTCATGGCATTTCTCCTCTTTCCCCTCCAATCACCTCCTGTTCCCTTCTTAATTTTATGATTTGGAAGAGGTTGCTACTTTGGGCAGGATTTGGTCATTTTCCCCTCCATTCCCCTCCATTCCCCTCCTCTACCCCTTTCTGGAGCAACCTTGGGCAGGTTACCAGTTTGCTCCAAATTTCATGCATTTTTATATTTGTCTTGTTTCATAAGTTTTAGTTCCAAAACTGTTACTATGGTACCAGGGCCCGGACTCGTATATTCAGGAGATGACACAAGAAGCCTAATACGAATAATCTTTTTTTTTTGCAACCGCAGGAACCAATTGACAGACCTGTGGAGATGAAGACCTGTACAATCCCTGACAGACCTGTGGAGATGAAGACCCGTACAATTCCCAAGTCAGTAGTAAACGCTATGCGTCATATCCTTCTATCATATCCTGAGGGTATGGCCCTTTCACAGCTCCGAGATGAGCTTTATCGTAGGAAAATCCTCAATAATGATCTATTCGGCTATAGGAAGTTCTCCAATTTCATCAACTCTATGCCCTACTTCACTTTAATCCCACCTCCTGTTGGTGAAAGGCAGCTTTATGTAGTTCTGACTAGGAAACGGCCTGCTAAGCTTGTCGATGAACCAATTGAACCACCTTGTGTCCAGGAATCTGCAGAGCCTGCTGAACTGGAACAGGTACTATTATGCCAACAAACATTGTATTTACATGTATCTGTATGGGTATATACCAAGCTTATAAAAAACGCCGTTTAAACACCCTTTTTTCGGAAATAGCGGTATTTTGTATCCAACCGCACGAACATCACAGAAAAAAGCGACAAAATAACGTAACGCGTCATTTCCGTTTTTTCGGCGATTAAACGTGTCATTTCTGTCATTTCCGTTTTTTCAGCGACAAAAAAGATATTCTAGTTTTGCCCATGATCATAAACTTTTTTGACATGCATTTTGGAATATTTTATACAATGAATAAAGTTTTGTACTTCATAATCAATAAACAATAGTGGTGAAAATGACAATTTATCATTGTTAGCTCAAATTTGAAGAATATAATACATAGAATATTATCAATATGAAGAATATAGACCCAAAAGAAGAATATTTAAACAAGATCATTATCACGGTGAAAAAAAGTCGCACCGTTAAATCAACTCCGGACTGTCATACCGAAAAAAATGCATTTTAAAAGCTTAGTATATACTTATAAATTATTATGGTTTATCTGTCTAAAATTTTCCTTTTGAAAAAAATGTACCACTCTTAGTTAGTATACATAAATTTGCTAATGTTTCCCTTGGAGTTGCAAAAAGTCCCTCCAAAAATCCAATATGCAATCTTGTCCTCCTTAAAAAGGGTCTTATCTTTGCTTTGATGTGGTTGTCAAATTTTCGCTTTTGCTATAAAAAATCCATCTCAACCGAATTTCAGAGAGGGGGTCCTAGAGGGGCTGATCTCTCTCACATGCTTTCCACTGTGGCTGGATCGACTTATGACGAATCCAATCGTACAAATTTGTACGAATCTATCTTTGAACTTGAAGTGTTTACATGCCAAATTTGTTAACTTTCTGATTTTTATTATAATGTCGAGCAGTCAAAAATGGATAAAATATAAACATTAAAATAGACTTGTAAACCTTCATTTTTTTTTTATTGCTTAAATTTGTACTGCACAAACAGAAAAAGTTCAAAGTTTGGCATGTAAAACACACTGCTCATCAAAGACCTTGTTTTGAATGGCTTTGATTCCTTGTTTGATAGATATATTTTGGAGTTAAGGCTCATGAACCACCTTGGTGAGCTTAAGCTCATAATAGCTGTCCTAGAATTTGAAATTCATTCATTTGTTACCATCAATTTATATTTGAAATACTTTTTCTTTGTTCTCAATTATTATTTCCTACTTTATTTAACATACATCATCTTTTACAATTTAAGCTCATCCTTCCATTTTTTTTAAAGTCACATCCACTAGCAAGAAAAAAAAAAGAAAAAAAAAGGAAGGTAGTGTATATATCGGGAATCTAACAAGTATAATTCACAGCCATTTAATTAAAAAAAGATGATTCATAGTGAGGTATTGGTATTTTGGGTGCATAAAATATGCAAATTTTGGAAAACCAGGCAATCTCCTTTTCGAGCTGTTTTATCATTTAGTAGAAATAGAGATCTAAGTGTGTGAATTTAGCTAATACAACTAAGGAGTTAAGTATTGTAATAGCTATTTTACATAATTTATTTGAGCTGTTGATGGGAAGTACAAATTTATTTTACATAAGTGTGTGATACATGGTTTTGCAAAATTTAACCCAAAAAACATTTTGCAATTTGATGGCTTCTTTCACAAATTTTACCTCATTTTTGTTTTAATGTTTTGTTGAAATGATGAAGGGATAAAGGAACAATTATGTTGCATATTACTTTGTTTTTTTTATCAGGTATCCATCGAGCCAGAGGAAACTGTGAAACCAAGTCAAGAGAAGTCATCTGAGACAGCTCAGATGGAAACTGTAAAACCAAGTGAAGAGAAGTCATCTGAGACAGTTCAGATGATTGAACTGCCAACTGAGTCAGTGGAACCTGTCGAACCCAGTCTTAAGCTTCACACTGAAAAGACTGATCAGGTTGATGACTTGAATAATGGTATATTTGGGAGGTTCAGGAAGATCTTCTTTGGGAATGGTAAGAACTCTGAAGAAGCAGTTCCAGTTGTGAAATGTGAGGATGATTCTTCTACTCCACTTCCAGTCTCAGTTCCTGTTGCGAAGGATAAACTAGCAGAGAACAGTCAAGAAGGTGCACCGAAGGAGGAACTTGCTTTGAGTAATAGAAGTTTATTCAAAAGGATGGGGAGATGGTTTGGATTTGGGAGAAAGGAAAGAGGCTCTAATTTATTTTCTGACAACAAAGTTTGGAGTGATGTGGAATCTTTGCTGATAAGTCCGGAAGGTTCTGACCTTGTTGCAAAATCAAAAACTAGGTATGAGCTGTGATAATGTTCTGTTGATATCAAATTTTCTTGTTGATCTTTTAATTTGTAGTTTTTATATTTGTTGTCTTTCTTTATGTTACTTCTACTAAATTTTCCTGGTATATGGCTGGTTGAGTACTTTGTCTGTCCTGCATTAAACAATTATTCTCTTTCTGCCCATGATTTGGGCACTGATGTAGTAATTCCTTAATTCTTCAATGCCTAATATTTTCTGTTTGTTTTTCTTTTTATTAGGGAAGAGTTGATGCAGGGCCTACAGAAGGCAGGGATTCTCAGTCTAAAATCACTAGAAGAAGCTGACCTTATCCATTTGATTGATCTTCTAATTTCAGAGAAGAAATGGATTCAAGAAAGCACCTCATGTACATTTCCTTTTACTCTTTCTATCCCTTCTGCCTCCACCCAATCTTCTATAATCCCAGAATATTTACCTGAAAGCATCACGAACCCAGATCAATTGCCAACAACAAATCCACCACCTAAAGAAGAGGTGAAAAACATCACAAATTCAGACCAATTGCCAATAAGAAAGCCTCCATCTAAAGAAGAGGTGCTATCAGATTGTCACAAGCTTGTGAAGGAGATGTTAGATGAGCAGCCTAAGGGCTTTGACATGGGTTTATTCAAACCAAGATTTGAAAGCAAATTTGGCTACATGTTGGAATATAGGAAAATTGGGCACTCAAAATTAGCATCCGTGTTGCAAACAATACCTGGTATAAAGATAGACTTTAACAATCATACTCATGCCACCAAGGTTTATAAGTGTGATGAAAATGAGAAGAAAATTGAAGCTGATGATATCGAAGAGGATGAGGCAGATAGCAATGAAGAGGATTCTGTGTTTGATGAGCTGGGTCCTGTATCAAAGGAGATAGATGATAGATACCATGAGCCCTCTCTCTCTGATGAGGAATTCTCCGAGGAGTCAGAAACTGAGGAGAACCCAGAGTTTAATAGAGAAACTAGCAAGGGTCATAGCTCGCTCATCAAAATTCTTGATACCTTTGCTGGTAGCAAAGATGGGGATGCGATGAGAAAAGAGCCTCTTGAGTATTCTAGAAGGTACGACAACAATAAAAGAGAAATTGGGTTACGGGATGAATTCGGAAAGCGCAGGTCTTTGAGGTCCCAGAATGGAATGTACAAGTTCGTATCCGATGAAACTGAGGATAAAAAAGAGAAAATTGTTGATAGCATCTTGGGGACTCTAAAGAAAAATGGGGACTCAACTGCTATGGTGGAAGGAAAAGGTATTTGAGTTTTTATCTTTTTTTTTTTTTTTTTTTGGTGGGGGGAGAGGGCTGGGGTGGGGGGTGTTAATTTAGGCTATTCATTTTTGGTTAGTTCATTTTCTGCTTTAAAAGACAACAATGACAAAATCCACTGGTAAAATAATTATGAGGCTCGTGGGCATGAATTAGCCCAGTTTGAAGAAAGGTAATATTTGCACGATAGTTTTTATTGTTGGCCGAGTAACATTAGAAATATGTAATAATATATTTGGTTGAATGCACCCTTCTTTAATTCCTTCAATTATCTTAAATTGGGAAACGGATTGCCAAGCATTGTTGTGTGTATATCAGCACCTGTTTCAAGGGCACATATGAATGTAGAAACTAGCTCCTGTTTGAAGGTCGCTTGTCAATATATGAAAAGTTTCGATGATGCATCTTCTGTAGAAACTAGCATCAGGAGAGCAAAGAAATGAACTCCCTATGTAACGAGTACTTCACCAGCTGCTATATTTTATTTGTTATCATTGTATTATTTTGGTTCTAGCTAGGGATTTACAATCACATGCAGTAATAATTTTTTGTTACCCTGCTGTTTAATTTAATTTTGTTGTACTTTCTAAAAGCAATGCTCTATAAAGATAGTTGACATATGTGAAATCTGCTGCTGCTTTTTTATTCTTGGTTCCTGTACTAATTAACCTGGTTTTAATAATGTTTACTAAAATATTAAGCTGGTGCAAAACTTACGGTTATTCACTTGTTCTGTATTATGGAGGGATAAGCTGGTTCGGTTTGGTACAGTCTTATAGGCATATATATACTAGGTGCAGCGGCCAACCAACGATACATCAAAATAAGCACTGCGTGGACGGCTGGACGCTTTCAAAGTATCTCACAACGAGCACTGAATTCAAAATTCATAGGTGAAGATGTTTAAATTGGTTTTTTAACTTGCAAGTAATACCTATCATCCTAGACTCTTCAAACAAGTCATAACTTGGAGAGAAAATCTTATTTCTGCTGAAGTTATCCTGGGAGCCTTTCAAAGTATTAATAACATGAAAGCGTAAATTGAAAATTATAATTTAATTAAAAATTGAATATTTACTTGTTCAGAATAATGCAAATTGTCACAATCCTTATTTCCTTCTTCTAATATAAAACATCTGGTCATATTCTGCTTCTCTAAAAATAGGTAATGTTGCCTAGATTTGCCAAGCTTTAAGAATATTATTCTTCGTTTTACTCGTGGCAGTGCTAAGGCAAAACATTTAGCCTGCCGAGGGGAACAAAAAAAGTCAAGAGCTACGAAGAAAAGACCATGGAAAGGAAACAAATTCTGACAAGTTAGATTCTAGATGTCTTGTATCGCCATCAGCCTCCATTTACAATTTAAAATGAACGCACTGTTTGATGGATTATAAAAATACTTTTGTCGCACACATTTGAAATGAACAGTTCAATAACTAGAATAACTTTTCTTTATTAGTTGTCAGTACTGATGAACATTTGTAACAGTATAATATAATTCAATGGCCTTTGCTCGCATGTGCCAGAAAAAAATTGGAACCCACAGTTTGGATCAAGGTAGGGTTCTCCAATCGTGCGTGTCGTGTCGTGTCGTGTCAAACACGATCGTATTAGAGTCTCGTGTCGTGTCGTGTTGACACGAACTACTTTTTTAATCGTGTCGTGTCGTGTCGTGTTAAATGGTGAGGATAGGCAACACGACACGCATTCTGACACGACACGACTAACACGATCGTGTCGTGTCGTGTTGACACGTCGTGTTAGTCGTGTCACATCGTGTCATATTATTTATTATTTTTAAAATTAAAAAATATTAAAAAATTAAAGTAAAGAAAAAAATTACTAAATAATAATTAAATTAGAACAATATGAGTCAAATGATGGTAAATAATATGATATAGTATTATAAATTGAATTTAAATTATTAATTTTGTTTAATTAATTAACATTAATAATAAAATTTGTGTTAATGTGTCGTGTTAATTCGTGTTCGTGTCGTGTTGCGTGTCAAATCGTGTCGTGTTGGTTCGTGTTAAACTTTCTAATATCCCAACACGACACGATTATGACATGACACGATAACACGATCGTGTCGTGTCAATTTTGTATTCGTGTCGTGTCGTGTCGTGTCAACACGCACACCGTGTCGTGCCAACACGATCGTGTCGTGTCATTTTGGAGAACACTAGATCAAGGTCGTTGTTGACTCTTACATGTGCTTGTTGCAATAAAAAAAAATATTTGTATATAATAATTCAATACTGCATGAAATAATAAATCGGTTTTAATCAGATATAGCCTATACATCATATTCAAAAAGCGACGTTCTCTATGCAAAGACAAAGGTCACAATATCAAATATAGGAAATGATAGTTTCAGAAATGACAACATGTTGAATGATTAGGTATCACAATAAAATTATAGGTTCAGTTTTGCATTCGTTTTGATAAATAGTAGATATAACTTGAATGGAGTAAGCATATATCAGAACGTTTGAGGCATTAAAATTTGTAGATACAGAGTTTTAGCAAACAGTATAATTTGTGGTAGTTCATTTTAAGCCCACAAATAAGTTTAACATCTTGCCTAGGTTTACTATAATGCACAAGACGACTGGTATCGGCAAGAAACCAAATCAAGTGCAAGACCTGGACAGACCTTGTTAATAATATCCAAGTTGTTCTTGATAAGAACTCTATTTATGCAGTTTTCATTCTTCCCACTACCAAGAATAAACAATGATCAGTTGAACACGTGCTGCATGGTTAAAACTTTAAAGCATACCAGCACCAACAGGTAATAAAAACTGACTGGTAAATCATTGAACTCAGTATGGTTACCTTAAAAGCATATGAAACCAAAAGAATGGCTATTTTCAAAATTTCCAACAGTTTCCATAAGCAACTACCAATCAAGAATGAACCCATAGTTCACATTGATCTAAATTGAATTTGGAAAGAATCGTCACACATTTAGAGCTACTAGTGTTAAATTAAACATCCATTTTGCCAAGAAACAATGGCAGAATTTTTTTTTCCTTTTTTCTTATAATAATCACAAGACCAAAACAACAATCGCACACCCGAAATTTCATCTCCACCATCCACCAAACCAACATTTTGGCTTTACAGAATATACTACTTACCATAAAAATCAAAATGACAAGGACCAAAAAGCGAAGGAATCAACAAAACAAAGACTACCTGAAGTAACCTCCATTTTATCCTGCATCCACATGTCAAATTTCAATCCAACCCGTAGAACTCTATACCCAACTTCTTTCCATCTCACATCATCTTGTGCAAATCATTCCCTGATATTGATTCACTCGTTGCCGTATGAGAGAGAATCTAGACCCTCCGTTCGGCTACGCACAATCCTGTGAAACACCTCCCTGATTTGCCCTTCTAGTGGCTCCAGCCCTTTCAGAATTTGACAAACATTCTCTAGCTCCCGCACACTATTTTTCAATTGATTCTCTTTCTCTTCTCCAATTGGCAGCTCCACACCCTCAAGCAATTCCACCAGTTGGTGTGAGCCTATTTCGATCTGGTGTATCTCCTTCATGAGTCCATTTGCATTGCGCCGATCCTTCCTCTTCGATTCCTCCACAATCTTCTCATGCAGAGAGAGCAATGCCGGCGACCACGCGAACCCATTACGGGGAATTGAGAAGTGGATCTGTAAACCCCTGTCTTGGCAGGGGATAGCCGCCACCAGGGCCCACATGGTGAAGACAAGTACTGTACTTATGGTATAAACCGGCACAGCAAGACCGCCCGTTGCACTTACATCATGTCCACGCGGCGCATTGAGGTTGGCTGCAATGAATTGCAGCTGGCGTGCAGCGGACCAAGTACGCGAGACACTCCAAGACAGAGAACGGAAGTGGACCCCACTGCTGACGTGGCCCGGGGAGGAGGAAGAAGCGGTCTTGTGCAGATCCTTTGACCGGCCGAACGAGCGGTTGCGGTGCGAGGCCGAAGAGGGTTCTTTCTCATCCGTTATCAAAAAAATCAGATCCATTAAGGTTTTCTTGCCTCGCCTGAACTGGCCTTCACCAAACGGTCGCGTTTTCTTCCCATCGCTTCCTTCGACCTCGCAACAGGATGCGAGGGATTGAACCACGATCTCCACGTGCTTGTTCCACTGACGGACCTGGCCCACGCCGTCTCTGACCGCGTTGCACAGGTCGAGCGCCTTGACCGCTCTCTCGAAGAAATCCGACACCATCCGATCCAACGGAGGCCGAGTGACCGCTGCCCGGTGGTTAAATAAAATAACCCGAAATTCTTCTAAAGAAACGAGAAAACCTTCTAGAAGCTTCCGGATCCAAGCGAGGGAGAGGATTTCGTCGGGAGAGGAAGAGAGGTCGGAGAAGAGGTCGGACACGCGGCGCTGGAACGATTCGAGCTCTTGCTCGGTGGAGGGATCGGGGCCGTCCATTGAGTGAACCTGATCGCGACGGATGGACAGGATTGATCGCCCCAAGGAGGCGAACGGAACAGACGAGCCCTGGTAGTCGGTGGCAGGCATTGGAATGAGATCGGGAATGGAGGAATGAGGAATCAACCGGATTGAATCGGATTCGGAATTGCGTGCATGGTATGAGCGGAATTACGGTTCTAGCCTTGGGGATTAAATGATTGATGGGTTGATTGAGAAGGACAGAGGAGACGGAGAGGAAGGAGAGAATTGGGATGGGAGGAGTTTGGTGATTTGAGAGGAGGGAGGAAATGAGAAGGATGGAATGGGATGGGTGTTAAATGTGAGGATTAATTTATTGCGCTAAAAAAAGAAAAGAATTATTTATTTTTAGATATGGCTTCTGATTGTTTTTTAAATCAATTGGTGACGGATTGAACGTAGTCTGAACTTTTGTAAGAAGGCCCTTACATTTTCACCTATTATATGTTCTGTATTTTTGTTGCAAATTGTAGAGATTTTTTTTAAGATACTTTATATTCCGTTGACCTGAAATATAATAGTCGATATTTTGATTGATTTTTATTTTCTAGTTTTATTTTATGACTTCCATAATTTTACTATTTTATAATTCGGGTACACTTATTCAAAAGAATAATAATGTAATTGTTGTTTCTTAGTTTAACAGATATAATTACTCTCAAAAAGAAAACAAAATATAATTATAGTAGTCAATTTATCATTCTTAATGATGCTGACCTATGAGTAATCCAATGACTGTCTTCTATCAAAAAGCAAAAAACAAAAACAAAAGGATTGCATTAAATTGACTAAAGGCTCTAATTGTTCCTAGTTTTGTAGTATTGAAAATTTAGGTTGTAAATGTCGATGCTTTATGAGAATTGATAGTTTAGATAAGTAATATAACTACAAAACAAATTACTCATTTTTAATTTGTAACGTTCGTTATAATATAGGAGGACATCAAGTTGAAAATTTGAAATGATGGTAAATTAATAATGAAAGGGATATATGTGCATGTACAAATAAAATTTTGCAGGGTATTATCTGAAAAATACTAAATATAATTAAATAACACTAAAACAGCGAGTAATCCATGATTCCTTGACCGCGGCCGGAGACCGAGTCGCTAACGACGGACTGAATAGCACGCGGGGCAGACGCGATTTTTTCTTTGTGCCACGCGGCGAAATCTTACGGGCTCTCACGTGTTGGATCGGGCATCGAAGCGCCTTGACCGGGTCTCGGGTTGTCACTCCGTACCCGAGCGTGCGAGGAATGTTTCCAGATTGATGGTTCGCAGAGAAAAATGACCATAATGGACATCTCTTTTCCTTTTCTATTCGTAGATTTTTGGGTATTTTGGGAAAAACAAGAAAAGAAAAGGTCAACCATACCGAGTAACCGTACACACGCTACTTTAGGCCATAGGAGCGTGAGTTGCTGTCCGAATCATCCTCCTCAAAAGTATCCTGACCGTTCATTACTCCGGGATTCTGAGATGTTGTCGGCTTTGAGATTCGTGCGGGTAGTCCGTGAATCTGACCGTTCAACAACATAGCAAACTAATGTTTGTCAGACCATCCTCTGGTAGATTGACAAAAAATAAGGCTAAAAAATTGCTTTTGAAACCTCCAAAGTCAAGAGTTGCATGAATAAAGGTGAATTGACATCTCTTGCAACTCCGAAAATTGTACACAGATGATGGAATAAATTTCCTACACCGAATTTCTATAGCTGAAAAGTTCACAAGGAATCATTCTACATTTTTTTAACAACTGAGTTCATTATTTCAAATTTACAATCCAGTTATTCAAAAGAATATTTTCCACCAAATCGTAAAAAAAGGTATGGCAATTTTATTATCTTTTAAAAATAGGAACAATACTCCTAACAGAATAAATTCATACTCTGATTCTTTAGCAAAGAATTGGTATGAGAGATTTCAGGACTCTGTCAAATCTCCATTCCCTTTAAATTATTTTTTGTGACATCCATTAAGTTTCTTTGATTGTATATAAATTATGTTTAAATTATGATGAACAATACTATTTTCAGTAATACGTTTTATTTATCATTTAAGTATCCATTTAAAAACTAAGAATAGTGTCGGATTTATGAAATAAGAGTAACACCACCATTTTGTTTTACTTGCTATAAAAAAACTCAATCAACAAATAATAATAGTACCATGCTAACACTATATCGCTAATGCAATCTTTCATAACACAAGATTAACACTATATACATTACTTATTTATAACATTATTTTAACTATACAATTATAATATTTTTCAATTTTGAATAGCACAAAAATTAACACTGTTCCATATTATTCGGATTTACATTCCTCCCACACTATTCTAACACACCAACACCGGTAGATTATTATTTTGACAATCCATACACACCTATAATACCAAAATATAATTTTTATTAAAATTGATAAAAATATTTTTTTACATCTACATGTAAGTCGACGTTCTCAGTTGTAACACGACTTACAAAGATGTATACTATTTTTTTTTTCTTTTTCTTTTTCTTTTTCTTTCTTTGGTACACCTACGGCTAACGGTACACAAATTTCTTTTTTTTTTGGTCCTTCCTTTTCTTTCAATCTTCTCGTCCTTACATTGATAGGTCTGCCATTTTGGCAGTAAGCCAGGAAAAGTAATAAATGGAGCATAAAACGGTTTGGATCATATCCTGCTAGCCCAAACCAGCTCGTAGGCAGGCCTAAGACTTCTGGACCGAGATGACCGTGTCAACTATTGTAAGCGACAATTATTAGCGACAATTATTAGGCAGAATTAGTTACTACCATCTCCTCTTTTCCCATCCATTCCATCCACAGACCTTTAGTGGACCAGCAACTGGTCCAAACTAGTGTTCTAAATACGTGCTGTGCCGTGTCGTCAGGGGCGGATCCAATAGGAGGGCTACATGGGGCTGTTGACCCCCCTATACTCCAAAAAAATATGAAATTTTTATATATATTTTCTTTATTTTTTAGAAATTTTTTATAATTTGCCCCCCCTAATTAATCATGAATTGTTCAATTTGCAAAATTTTGTCCCCCCAATCATAAATTTCTGGCTCCGCCCCTGCGTGTCGTGCCGTGTCAAACACGCCGTGTCCAGTTCATTTGTCGTGTCGTACCGTGTCGTGTCTATATGTTGCACGTGTCGTGCCGTGCCGTGTCTAAATTTCAAGGGATGGACACAACACGCCTAAGGACACGACACGCCTCGTGTCTCGTGCCGTGTCGTGTCTTTTCTAGACGTGTCGTGCCGTGTCGTGTTTCAATACGTTTAAATTTCATTAAACATACTCATATACTTATGTTTAGTGGTGAATTTAAAATTCAAATTATGAAATTATCCTTATAAAATAGACAATATAAGGATTTTCTTATTATTTTCATTAAATTTATTATCTTTAACCGTCATGATAAACTTGTTGTGTCTCTTGGGTTTTGTCGTTTCTCGTGTCATGCCGTGTCGTGCCGTGTTTCGTGTCGTGTCGTGCCGTGTCTGGACAATTTGCGTGTCGTGTTGTGCCGTGTCCATGCCATCAAAGTCGGGCACGACACGCCTAAAGACACGACACGCTTAAGTTCTCGTGCTGTGTCGTGTCCGTATCTTACCGTGTCGTGTCACCTCCGTGCTGTGACGTACCATGCCGTGTTCAGACACGCCGTGTTTTTTACACTAGTCCAAACTATTTATTTAACTCCAAACTCCCTCTCTCCTCCAAACCCTACCGCACACACAGGCGCCTCCAACAGACATCTGCCATCGAAGTCCTCACTCGCCACTGCCTCCGACGACGGAGGCGCCGTCGTGAGATATCCATCTATTTTGCGTCGATCTACATTTTTCCGAGCATTTACTTTTGATCCCACCAGTCAGCTTTGTCTCTTCCTTTTTCCGTCAGCTATTAGCAGAAAGAGCGACAAAACGAAAATCATTTCCGTGCAAATTCTCCTTTAGAACAAGATTCGAGAGCAGATCAGGTGGGCATTTGTTTCTTCTCCACTAAATTAAGCTTGATCTGATTTTTTGTTTATTACTTCAAACACTTGGTTTCGAAATTCAGGCGATAGAGATGTCAAAACCTACAAACGACGCACAACTTCTCATCTAGTCTCTTCGCAAGGCTTATGCTGCCACCCCAACAAACCTCGAGGTATAGTGGAAACCTTGTTTCTCTCAACAATTTGGGATTCCTTGTATAATTGGAGTACATTTTTTATTAAAGTATCTTTCATGGAATCAGATCTGTACTTAAACTCTTATGTTGCAAATTAATTCATTTAACCTTTTGCTTTCTTTGTTTCCACAGATCCAATAATTGCATATTGTGCAAGTGGACCGATTTACTGTTGGTCTTTGCAATTTTATGATTTTACATATTTACGATTATACTATTGTTCTTTGTAATCTATTGAATTAATTGTTTGTTTTGTGCAGAGATTGGTCTAGCACCAGCCGACGCAGTATTCAAGTTACATTTGTTTTGTTGAATTGTGTTTGAATGTTAAAGTTTTTTTGTTTGTTATTTTATTAGTGAATGTTTATAGTAGTTAAAACTGAGGTGTGTTTGTATTATGAACATATGTTATTTCAATGTTAAACTCTAGTATGAACAGATGTGATTTTAGGTTTAAGTTTTCAGATTTTTATATGCAAAATTCGGTATAATATGTGTTCACTTTGTTTATTGTAAATGTTAACTATATAGTTATATGTGTTCACTTTGTATATTGTAGAATGTTAACTATGAAATCAATTTTCTACTGCAACTAATTGAACACATAAACCTTTTAGTTCAACCTTTAACGTATTTAACTGAACACAAAATTACGAAATTTCTATTTTCAGATGCAACTAACTGAACAAATAAAACTTTTAGTTCAACCTTTATCGTATTAAACTGAACACAAAAGTACGAAAATTCCATTTTCAAATGCAACTAACTGAATAAATAAACCTTTTAGTTCAACCTTTACCGTATTAAACTGAACACAAAAGTACGAAAATTCCAATTTCAGATGCATCTAACTTTACACTTACAATTTTTAATTCAACCCTTATGGTACTTAACTGAACAAAAAAACCAGTACATTTGATGACGTCAGCATCCAGAAATTTTTGAAAAAATTCTGAAAAATTTTCGCTGACGTCAGCACGCGAAAAAATGGAGGTGAGACCCATTTTTGGCCTGTGAATGGGATGGATGGGAAAATGGTGGATGGTGTGTATCAGACTTGATTATTAGGCGAACTGCTGTCTCCTCCCGAGTCCCGACGCCCTCTGCACAGGACAAAATCTTATGCGAAAAAAATATCCCCGCACCTGCGGGAATCGGCTCAACATCAGTCCGATCGACTCTTGACGGTGACAATTAGTAGAAGATACCAATCTCGATATTAATCACGAGATATTCATTGTTGATTGGACGAACGAGCACTTGACTTTGGCACTCTACCGAAAAATAAAAATTTGTAGAAGATTTCGATTCTTTTGCAAACATCTCTCCTTTTTCTCTTTCGGGTGCAACCTTCTTTTCCTCCCTTTTTCTTTTGTGCATTTTTTCCCTTCCCTCCCGTACGCTCTCTCACCCTCTTTCCCCTTGAATCATATCCTCAGCAGTTCATGCAGGTGGAGTTTGGCATCACAACTGTCCGATCAATAATGAATGCCCCGTGATTAATATCAGATTCATAGGCCCGAAAAAATTTAACTGTCAAAATTAGATTAGACGGGCATGATGAAAAACTGCTGGGTGGAGTTCGTAAATCGTATGTTTATCTTATTTTGCTTTTTTTTAACTTATTTTTGTATTTGTTTATTTTCATTTGTTTTTTTCTTTAACATATTTATAATATTTATTTTTTTTATCATATTTGTTGAACTTGTTTATCATATATGTTCAATTTATATTTTGTTTAATTTATTTGTTGTGTTTTGTCAACGTTATTTGTTGTATTGTTGGAGTTATGTCCTAGTAGTCAATATTTAATGACTTAATTTTTTAGTTTATGTTATTGATGATATTTGATCATTTGTTCCTAGAGTTTATTATTGACAGATCATTCAGATTGAGGATCTGAATTGTAGATCTCTGTGGATCACTCATTAGAATGACAATAATAAATCTAAATCGTCCGTAATCTTGATAATTAAAAAGGAACATTAATTGTTATAAAAGATTAGTATGCAAGTTAAGTGATGATTAAGTTATGCAAATCATAGGTAAGGAGTTACCAACTTAATTGCATATGTGTATGTTATTTGAACATAGTACATGACATGACCCAATGAAATAAACATATGAATTGTGTTATGTGTCATTGTTATTTCATATGAGTTTGATTCTAAGTTTGAGATGTTCAACTTTTCCACATGAGGATAGGTTCTATAAATATCGTCTAACGTTGATTCCTGATAAAGGCTGCTATACGGACTTTATTTGTGCTCTCTTGAATTGTGCGGGGAAAGGTTGTTCATCAAGAAAACTGTATGTCCCTTATTAGTATACCTAGTGAGTGATGATATTTGTTTGGGCCCCTTGATGGAGATGGATTGTTTGCTAGCAACTTGTACAATCATCTCCAGATCAAGAAATGTATAATCTGCAAGAATGACACATTTATATCTTGGATTATACAATGATATCATGTGACATAAGAATCAGACAAGAAAATACTTCTATTTCTTATGCAGGATTAAGATATTGTAGCAATACATTATTTATGCGAATTGAGAATCATAACGTGTTGCTAGATACCGCTTATGATTATTGGAAATAAATAGTGATTTATTCTCCATGGCCAACATAGCATAAATCCTCAAAGGGTCACGCAAATAGGACTTTGACCACGCAATGTATTATCTATTTATTCGCAACAGTGAGTATTGCGAAAATATGGTAAGTTAATTAATTAATTATATATCGTTATGAACCGTTATAATTAATTAAGTCAAAGGGATCATATAGAAATAAATTAATGCATTATCTAATCCCAAAATAATTATTAATGAGTTAATAATTAATTTTAGATCAACACATTTTAATATAAATGGTTATATTGATTAATTGGGCTGTAATTTGATAGAAAAATGTATAGTCCAATAATAGAGTAAACTAATGAGACTTTAATTAGGTGAATTAAAGACCCAAATGAGTGTGAAAAGTGGCCCATAAAGGCCCAAAACGTGGCAGCCATGAGGAGTGGCATGAGTGTAATTTTGGAGAAGTTTTTCCTAGGGTTTGAGCTCTATAAAAAGACCCCTTTGAAGACTCCAAGAGCTAGCCTTCTCTATCATCTCTCTCTTCCCTTTGTGGCTGTCACTAACCTCCTATTTTCTCTCTCTTTTGCTCATGTGTTGAGCTCTCTTCTCCACTTAAATAAAAGATTTAATTGCTAGAAGAGAGAAAGCTAATGAGATTAGGCTTGTTCTTGGGTGTACTAGCATATACATTGAGAACGTGGTTAATCTCCTTGGTGGACTCGAGGCCGGGGGTGCAACCATGGTGGTGGTGGTGGAGAAGGCACACCATCGACTCCTAAGCCATGGATTCTAGCATCATGAATGCGATTTTATGAGAGGTACAATTTCTTCCTTCTTCTCCCTTGATTCGTTGTGTGAATGACTTGTAGCACTAGATCTCATGTGTTTAATTGTTAATTAAGCTAAATGTTAGTTTAAAAATTTTAAATAAGCACTTTCAAACATGTATATGTTCACATAGATTGTTATATTTGTTCAATTTTTGTTTTGTATTTTATCTGTTCATTTTACTTATTTTATGTGTTCATTTTTTTTTTGAGTTTGAGGAAAAAGAACTCATGCTGACAGGAATAAAAGCAAGATAAATGGAGGCAAAGGCAAATGAAATATGAGTAGAGGTTAGGTAAAAGTGGTGAAGATGAGGGATATAATGGACATGCAGAGACGAGGGGAAGGAGATGAGAGAGAAGGAAAGGGAAGGGAAGCTAAAGACAGTGGAGAGAGGCGAAGGGGAAAGAAAAAGAGGGGAGACAAAAAAAGGAGTGGAAAGAGGCAAAGATGAGGGAGAAGGCGTGGGAAGGGGAGAGCGTTATCTATTTTTGGGATGCGGGAGATGAACGAAGTTATTATTTTTGAAGTTGATGCCGTTGGATAGTAAAATAATAGATGACACTTATTATATGAAACCTCGTGAATTCTTGCATTTCATTATTACATATTTTTACCTATTTTCTCTAGGCTCGTGATTTGTACATATAAATTTTTTAAAACAAGTCACTAGACACAAACACTGTATGCATATATTTTATATTCAAATTACAAATTTAATTTTGTATACCTATTAAGCTTTTATGTTTGTGAGTTGTATAATTGACGTATTGTCATACGAGATAGCAAGAGAATGAGAGTTCAAATAATAATAATAAATCTATTTTTCTTTATAAAATTCATTAATAGAGATATCCACGTTATTTGCTAATCCAATATACATTTGGACAACGGTTCTTTCTTAGAGGTAATGGATTCAATTTTCGTTAGATGAAAAAGAGAAATAAATTTCACACAGTGAGTAAATTATGCCTCTCTAAATAAATAAACTTATTTTTAAAAAATAAAAAATACAACAATAAAAAAATCATATTATTTATTATATTTTATAAAAATAAGTTGACAAGTTACCTTCATTTCTAGATATCACAATATGAGAAGTATTAATATATTTCAACCTTAGAATAAAAATATATAACCTTATTTTATTTATGATCAAATGTGATTAGTCAAATGTCAATATTAATTAAATTTAATCTTACAGTTTAATGATTTCGATAATCTTAATAATTTTTTTAAGTATAGTATTATATATAGGTTTGAAAGTTTTTCATATCTGAAAGGAAATATATGCATTTTATAACGTTTTGAATAAAAAAATATAGGGATCTAGTACCTATCTTTCCATTAATAAGAAGTATTTACAAGTTGCATTTTATAACGTTGGGAGAATAAGTACGTTTTTTCGAATTTTGGAGGTATGCATGTCACTTTATTATAAAATAATATTTTTTTTTTTAAAAAAAAACACAACTACGAATTCGAAAAGTGTTTCATAGGACTGGACATGCTGCAGCCAGTATTTATAGAAAGCAAATACTGAGACGTGGTAACGAGATATTTTTACAACATAGATTTATAGACACGTCTCTTGAGACATCTAATAAAATTGGAACGATACATAGAAGATTAGAATGACCCCTGCGCAAGGATGCTTATCATGCCATTGAGTATTAGTTTTTTAAAAGTAGATTTCTTTCAAAAAAAAAAAAAAAAACATTTATAAGCCCGAAAATTTTCTTACTCATTTTTTTATCATCATTTAAAAAATCGAAATATTCTCCTAACACATACACATTGCCTTCTAAAAAAACTTGACAGAGTATGTCCTTAAAAGGACCATTCGAGTCTTCAACGAGCATGATTTCAACGTGCTTGATCATGCAAAATGTTAGGCGAAATTAATTATATTATAACAGAGCTTCTGCGTAGGGAACAAGTGGCGTGGAATCGAAAGCCGAACTTTGTATATAGTTGTTTTAAATTCTAATGTCCATCTTTTCCTTTGTCTCTGAACTCAAATTCACGTGCATGCCAATATTTTACTCTCTCTCCATAGTTTATTTTATTATTATTATTATTATTATTTTGGGGGAGGGGTGCAGTGGAATCGCATCCTCTGGACAGATGGGCAGAGTCATCCCAACCGTCCGATCAAATATGGGTGTCCCGTGATTAATATTAAATTGATAGGTCCGAAAAAAATTAACCGTCGAGATTAGATTGGACGGTCGAGATGAGATGGGCAGAGAATGCTGGTCCGGGATGCAGTTCTCTCCATAGTTTACTTTTTTTGGCATTAATCCAAGCTTTCTATTTGGACTTTACGGTGCCATTTATTAAAAATGCAAGAGACTGTTCACAGTTGAGCATTTAATGGCGCCACTTAGTCAGACCATTCCTATTCTCGGTAATCTAACAACCCAACATGGAAATTGCTTCCTCCACACATAAAAGTTAAAAAATGAAATATAATAGATCAAAGAACAAAACTATAAATAACATTTAATGGAGCATTTTAGTCAGACCTTTCCTATACTCAATTTGCTTTTCAAGTTCTGAACTTTTCACCTTGAATGGATAAGAAGCCTTATATTGTTGCGGTTTTTATGCAGCTTATAATAACCGGAAACATCATAGTTTCTAAAGCCGCCTTCAATGGAGGAACGACTACTACTATCTTTGTGTTTTACAGACAAGTTTTTGCCTCAATTGTGCTTCTTCCCTTTTGCCATCGCTTTTGGGAGGTACCTGTCTTTTTTTTTTTTTTATTTAATGATTACTGACTTCATCGTTATTATAGAGAAAACACATTGACATGCTTATAAAGTTCTGTCTAATTTATCTGTTTCTTTTTTAATAATTAGTTCTCTTTACTTTTGATGCTTAATTCTTTTAGAACCATCAACCATATACATATTGCTAAAATAGGAATCTCCCTCCCTTTCTCACGTAGGCACAACACATTTCAGGCTAGAAAGTAAAATATCAAACTTGAAAAAGTAAAAGTATATACATAGTTTAAACAGCTTCTTTCAATTTTCTTGTAAACCTTTTCGCGTAATAGGGTACGCAATAGGCTTGCTAATATTTTCTAAATGTTTTTTTTTTTCTGGAAATAAAATTATTTATTTCAAGAGGTGTAGCTAGGCTGTAGCTCATTGTGTGAAACTAGCAAAAGATACACTCAATATATGGACGAATAAAAAAAAATGTTAAGCAATAAAAATATTTGGTTGAATCTTCCAGCGATAGAAGATATCTTTCCGAAAAATAAGCTGTTTTAAAAGTCTGACATTTTATCTGAAGTCAACATCTAGACCACATATCAGATCACACGAATCAATAGTAATATGTATAACAATTTATTTTCACCTCCTCTATTGAAATTGTTCTGACCATTTTTATGGGTGTTTTTATAAAGAGCACGGTTCGCTGCCACAGTTTTTTTCATGCCACAGATGTCACAAATTTCTGTCCATCGGATCAAAATAAATTGACGATTGTGATTTATCCAACTAAAAGATGTTACTTTTTGCTTTTTTAATGTTTTGTCTTCTCCTCTCTCTTGGGACCTGAAACACAAAAATTAAAACACGCTTTATCTCTCTCTCGGACCTCCTCTCTCTCCTCTTATAGGCTTAGTACTTGTTTTCCTCTCGCCAAAACAAATTTTCCTCTGGCTCCATATCTGCTTCTCCTTCTCCGATTCTCTCACGGCACAAGAAAAAAGAAGCACCGTCTCTGTACTCTCCTCTCTCATGGTGTACGAATCTGGAAAGGACTCGTGCTCTCTCGTTACTCCTTAGTTGTTTCTATGTGTTTTTTTTTAATCTTTTTCTTCTCTTGATTTACCCTTTTAACACTTTTCCTTCGTTCTTCCAATTAAACAATTTCATCTGAAGACCTATTTGGGTTGCTAGACGACACAAGTCAAAAAATTCCATTAAAATCATAAGCTTACTTGATTACATGTTTACCCAAAACAAAAAGGAAATGGCCTAATTAGGAACAGAAAGATAAAAACGAAAAAAAAAAGATGGTCACAAACTCACTATGAGGTCTTCTTGCGTGCAAATAGAAAAAAAAAAATTACTACATAAATGAGAAGTTGAGAACATAGAAATATGCTCAAGGTGACTCAAAGTTGTAATTAATAAGAAGTCATAATGTCATATTTCCAAGGTCCAATTCGATAAGAAATTTTCAAATTCAGGAGGTAGAGAGAAAGAACGTGCAAACCCCAGGGAGGAAGAGAGTAGGGGGAGGAAGAGAAAGGTAGAAATCAAAAAGTCTGTTTCCTTAATATGCTTGTTTCGTATTCAGGAGGAAGGAGACAAAAAAGGTCACAAATAATAAAAAAGGCAGTTATTAAAATTGCATCACCACCATCCATCTTTTTTAATCCGATGGACAGAAATTTGTGGCATCTGTGGCAGGAAAAAAACTGTGGCAGCGGAACCGCGCTCTTTTATAAATAGTATAGGTATATCTCTTCTGTAGTCTGCTCTCAGTGAAAATTAAATCCGCTCTATCTAAAAAAATAGCAAAGTCATTAGTGAGTATCTATGTAACTATAACTATGTTAGACTTCCACGTTCTAAGCTTTTGTGTCTCGTTCATTTAAGGGGTTGACCAGTAATTTCAAACCAAATAGTTAATTGGGAAATCATACAATGAATATGTGCCCACTGTTCTGGATTTCCTTTATGAAAAAAGCAAGAAAATAATATTAATGTATAAAACGTTTAAATATCCTTAATGATTGTTTATACCTTATTTCACTTTTGTGAATTCTCTCCGCAGGGGAAAGGCACCAAAATTGTCATTGCCAATATTTGTTAAGATTTTCTTTCTTGCATTGCTCGGGTATGTATTCAATCACTCGTAACCTGTTAAACTTTGTTCATTCATGTCAAATAATTACAAAACTCTAACACAATTTAATTATATATTTTTCAGGGTGACCTTCTGCCTGAACATTTTTAATTTAGGAGTTAAGTACTCTTCATCAACGGTGACATCCGCAATGACAAATGCATTCCCTGTGGTTACTTTTGCAATATCTGTTCTGTTACGGTAATAATAGTTAAAGTTATAGCGGAGAGGATATTTAACCTTTTAAAATTGCTGTTTCTTACGCTTTCTTGTCATGAAAAAGGCAAGGCAGACAAGCAATTAAATAGTTAAAGTTATTATTTTTTTTTAAAAAAAAAAACTCAAATTGAGTGCGTGCAGGAAATTTTGTACTGACAGTACTGGAACTCACAACTAAGCAATCTATATATACAAATCAAATTGAAACGTTGAAAGAGAAAAGGTTGCACGCTGAGGTATGCAAGTCCACTGGATTATGGTCTGCTCATTAACGTGCAGACATGGCCTCTTCTCAGCTAATCTAAATGTTTATTTATTTATTTAATAACTGGTTGTCCTCCCCTGTACATTTTTAAAAAGAAGTGTCTGCAAATAGAAATTGTTTGTAACTTTTACATCCATTCCGAGGGATCTTTACAGCATTTAAATTGCTCCTTTGTTTTTTCTGTCCAAAGAATGAAACCTTTTCATTAAGTTTCTGGATTTGTTCAGACACCTTTTCAATTTGGTCCAAAAATCAGTACATCAACTTTCTGATGTTTTTTTCGATAATTACTAGATAGAGGCTATCTAGCTACAACTTTCTGATGTTGAATTGCTGAATCTTACACAATTATCTTGTAGCATCGAATCAGTAAAGCCAAAGGAAGCTACAGGAATTGCGAAAATTGTGGGAATAGTTCTCTGTCTGACAGGAGTTTTGGTACTTGCATTTTATAAGGGGCATCATATAAAGTCAATAATACAACTCCGTCCAATTCTCCATGGCAGTAATACAAAGCAACTATACCATTCAAAACGGGAATGGATCATGGGCACCTTTATCCTGATTATTTTTGCCATTTCTTGGTGTGTTTGGTTAATATTACAGGTTGACGACAGGCACTTTTGTTCAGACTTCGTATTTCAAGTTAAAAAGGACTTTTAACATGTCTTTGATCAAAAGATGCTTCTAATGTAAAATTTTTTACAGGGATCTCTTTCAAACCAGTACTCATCAAAACTGATGTTCTCTACAATGTGCAACTTCCTAGGCACAATTCAATCATTTTTTGTTGCTTTGCTATCAGAGAGAAATTTGAACAAGTGGAAGCTACATTTCGATGTCGGACTACTTGGAGTATCATACACTGTACGTAATAAATATATGAAGGACAACATACAGAACAATATTTTATCAAACCAGTATTTATACTAAATTTAAGTAAATAAAATATTCCCAAAAGGGATACAGAATTGCAGAGTAATACAGCACTAAGGTATTGATACTACAGAATTACGCAATGAGTATAAAAGTTACAATAGCTAGTTGGCAGTATGTTCTTCTTTTACAGCAAAACGTTGGAGATTGAAAACGTACTATCAAGGTCTATCAATTCAGTCAAACTCTGTTCCAACCAAGCAATCTTGTTCTCTTCTGTTCCAGTGGATAACTTCCATAAATTCCAAGGACCTTAGACCATGAACGCTTAGGTATGTCATCCAAAGTCAAAACAAGTGAATAAACTAGTATATAGAAATTCTTGTAACCGTTTTTAGTTTGGTCGATAGCATTGGTATTTTCTGTTTCCATCAGACGTGTAAACATATGGTTGTGTTAAAGGCATTCACTATAGAATGCTTAAATACTTCATATGTTTCATTAAACCAATAGGGTTGATGGCTACTTAAATATTTCAGGGAATATTTGTATCTGGCATATTATTCTACTTGCAAGTGTGGTGCATCGAGCGAAGAGGGGCAGTTTTCGTAACAGTGTGGCAGCCCTTGTCCCTACTCATTACCCTGGCATGTTCCTCTTTCTTTCTTGGAGAAACAATTAATTTAGGAAGGTAAATTGTAACTGTGGTAATTAATGTGAACTCTGATTAGTAGTTTGAGAGTCAAATATTATTATAGTCTTGTCCAGTAATCCCAGCAAATACCTGGATCCATGATAGCAATTGCTACCTCTTAAGCAAGACATCTTTAGGAAACTTTTTTTTTTTGTTTACCACTGGAGTATGCAATTGTACCACAATGGTACATGAGATGATGTTAAATTTTTGAGTTCAATTTGACCGACAGAAAAATTAGTGAAACCCTCAATGCACCAGGTTGTCATGTTATTATCCCCATATGAAAAAAAATCCGTATATTTTAGTCCTTGGTAATGTATCTAACATTCCTGGCTAGTACCGGAGCCCCGATAAAGTAAGATGACTTCCGAAGACCAGAAAAAAATCATCATGTAAACATGTACTGATGTAAAATCCAACTAGCACATCAAGAATGTAATTAAAGGAAAGATATAAAATGAAAGAAGTAAATTTTTCAGTAGATTTATATGCAGAATATCTTATCATTGGCCATATGGCCCTCAACTGTATGAAATGATAGCTGGAAGCAGAACAAATTTCTGTTGTAGTGTCTTGGGAGGACTTTTAATAGTGGGAGGCCTGTACAGTGTCTTATGGGGAAAAAATAAAGAGATTACGGCAATTTCTTCAAATCAAAGTAAGACACATCAACAGCAAGTTCCAGTGGTGGAATGCACAACTCAAGATCAAGTAATGGATGTGCATGATCCTCTTAAACATTAATGAGCGCTCAGAAGTAGATGCTTTTTGAAGAATCATGTTAAGAAACCTGGAATTTTGTCAACTACACATAACAGTTATTTGAAGGCAAAATAGATTCAGGGTATTTTTGGGAATTTTGGCTGAACTTGCATTTTAAGACTTTTGTCAGAGTTAGTTTTAGCCTGATCGATGATGGCGATCAGATACTATTGAGCTGGATGTTGCATCAGGAGTGTAACCAGCTCAGTTCGGCAGTTGGGCTGACCCTGATACACCTCAAGGAAGCTTGAGAAATTAACTGTCGATACATAGTTTATTTGCGCGATTAAGTTTTGTTTTCTATATTTTCTAAAAAATATATAAAAAATAAAAAATATAGGAAAAATATATCTATCGGCACCCGGTAGGGTATTGAAAACCATGTTTATAAGGGACGATATCTTTTTCGGAAAGGACCCTTTCTTTTTTTTTATTTTCTTTTTGTTTTAGTGTGGGATTGACTTTTTTACTTAAATAGTTAACCTTGCATTTTAATTAAGTTCGGTATCAGTGTGTAAAAATACTTTTATTATTTTTAATAAAGCCCATGGGCCTGTTAAACATTAAAAAGAAGTGGGGTGGCACCGACAGCCGAAATAAGAGCCGAACTTTGTACATATATATGTTTCCTGATATTGTTTTAAATTCTAATGTTTATCTTTTCCTTTGTCTCAGCACGCAAAGTCACGTGCTTGCACATGCTTCCCAAACTATTGGGCGCTGATCCGGACAACAAAATATTTGATCCGAGCAACACTTTTAAAACAGGGCTGATATACACCATCCCTTGATTTCCCATCCATACCATCCAACAGGCCAGAAATAGGTTTCATCATTTTTTCGCGTGCTGACGTCAGCAAGACGCGCGCTGACGTCAGCAAAAATTTTTTAAAAAAAAAATCGAAATTTTTTTTCGGAAATTTCTGGATGCTGACGTCATCAAATGTACTGGTTTATTTGTTCAGTTAGATGCCATAAAGGTTGAATTAAAAGTCGTAAGTGTTCAGTTAGTTGCATCTGAAAATGGAATTTTCGTATTTTTGTGTTCAGTTTAATACCGCAAAGGTTGAACTAAAAATTTTATTTGTTCAGTTAATTGCATCTGAAAATGGAATTTTCGTATTTTTGTGTTCAGTTTAATACGGTAAAGGTTGAACTAAAAGCGTTTATTTGTTCAGTTCGTTGCATCTGAAAATAGAATTTTCGTACTTTTGTGTTCAATTAAATACTTTAAAGGTTGAACTAAAAGTGTTTATGTGTTCAGTTAGTTGCAATAGAAATTTGATTTCGTAGTTAACATTTTACAATATACAAAGTGAACACATATAACAATATAGTTAACATTTACAATAAACAAAGTGAACACATATAACAATATAAATAACATTTACAATAAACAAAGTGAACAATTTATATATGTTCATACCACAACTTCATAATTCATAAGTTTTAACAACCACAAACAAGCACAGAAACAAACTGAACACATATAATCACTAACTACTTCATTACAAAAACAAACAGAACACATATGAATACTAACTATTTCTTAGATCCGAGCCTATATTTGTAATAACAATAACTTGGCTTTTCTTTTTAAAAATTCAGCTCTTCAATGGACAAACCTAAATCTGCACAAAAAAATTGTAAAAAGAAAGTATTACTATCAATACATTTCTATAATCAATCACATAATTCAAAACTATTAGCATTCTACATATAAAGACCGGTAGCATTCAAAACTGGTATAGCAGGTACACTAAATACAACAAAACAATTTAAGCTTATTCGAGGACATCTTTAACACATATAAGTATGCTCATTTATGCTTAATTATCAAATATTAAATTTGGTTCAGTTACGATGTAGTTGGATGGTTCAACCTCATACACATACAAGTATGCTAATTACGCCTATTCAAGTATGATCATGAGAATACAACACTAAAACCAGATCTGAGAAAGTTTAAGGGTTAAATACAACAAAACAATTTAAGCTTATAGAAACATAAGAAATGAACATGCTCAGACCAAATTTATCCAATTAAGCCTATTAAATTAAATTTCAGCCCAATAAACAGATCTAGGATAAAAAAAAGGTCGTAATTGACCACGAAGCACTAATCAATACGATACAAAATCGTGATCAGAACAATAACAAAATCGATCGAAACATAATTGCAATTCAGAAGAACCAGAACAAGCTGATTATTAAAATATCGAATGGAGATTAAGAGAAGAGAGCTTATCAAAGAAACCAAAGAGGAGATTTGAGTTGGTGAGAAGGAATTGCGGCTGGTCCCTTGAGGTTGAGAATTCATTTTTCAGAAGGTGACGGTAGAGACAAAAGGAACAAGCCAACCCACCACGCAGCGCTGACGGAAGAGACAGAAGGTGGAGTCCATTTTTTATCTCGCCTCTCTCCTGCGGCTAGGTTTGGAGAGAGAGAGGGATTTGGAGAGAGCATCGGATCTGGTCTGAGAGGAGAGGAGAGGAGAGGAGAGGAGGCGCGGCTAGGGTTCGGTTTTGTTTAGAGTGAGAGATGAAGTTTAAATAGAATGGGCCAGTCTTTGGATCCATAAAAGCCTGCTTGGAGTCCTGTGGATGGGATGGATGAGAAAATGAGGGATGATAGGTACCAATTCTCCTTTTAAAATCTAATGACCAAATTATCCCTAATTATTATGTTATATTGTATTAGTGTTACCTAAATTAAATTACTCAAATAATATTCTTTAATTGTAAACCTCAAAAACTTCCATTAATTACGCTTTTCTAAATATTTCTTGCATTTTTTACGTTAAAATAATTAGGCTGTGGAGGAATGTTGAAAACAAAGCATTTTACTTTTGACTCGAGCAGTTGGTGTTTTATGATGGCACTTTCACAAACATTTTGTAAATATGATACCTTTTTATAATACAAATATTGTTAACAATTGCCAACCCTAAAAAAAGTTATCTTGATTTAAGTACTAAATCTTAAGCATGCGTTGATTGAGACCACAAATATTAATTAAAAAATAAAAAGAAAAAAATTACTTGTGTGAGATGCCAAACTGGATTGAATCCTTGTTTCAGGGGCGGATCCAAATGAGGTCAAGCCTAGGCATGTGCCCGGGCTTGATTTTCAGGAATTAAGGTCTAATATATGGTTGGACGGAGTAGTGCCCGGGCTTATTTTAATTTTTGTCTCCACTGGTGCCTTGGCTTGCAGATAATGTAGCGATTGGCCTCAACAAAAAAAGGCAGGAGCGAATTGATTATTTTGTTCCTTCTTAAATTGCTCACCGAACTTTGATTTTTTCCATATTAATTTGTTTCTCTTTTATTTACCTCTCCACAGAAGTGGTCAATTGGGGAAGTATATCCTAATTTTAATCTTTTTTCTAATTTAGATGTCGCTGATCATAGAGCCCCGCAAAATTCGTTTGGAAACTAATGGTAGTTTGCAAAGTTACGATAGATGTATGATTTTATAAAAATTTTTATTTGTCTTTTAAATAATTTTTTAATCTTAGCATTTTTCTAACCAGTGACTTTATTGATTATATTTTACTTTCTTTGCCATTTTATCAAGTGCTTCTACTTTATAATTTGAAAATTGAAGATTATTAATATCATTCATTTTTTAAAAAAAAAACAATTCTGTTCAAATATTGTCATTTTTTTGGTAAACAACTATAGCAATGAGAGCAAAATTTTGAAAATAATCAATGTCTTAAAATTAGAATGAAACAAATAAAAACGTTAATTTATTAAAAGATTTTGTGTATAATATATATAATATTTTTAAATTAAATATATTATTTATTATAAGTTTTTAATATTAAATATATTGAACTGTTATATTGTGCCTAGGCTTAAAAAAAAGTCTGGATCCGCCACTGCCTTGTTTCTAGGATTTCTTCGAAATACACTTAAAAATTCTCATCGTCGAAGAAAGTTGAGTACAAGAGTGGTAATATTAGAGATACAAGTGCGATTAATGAGTACTGTGCTTGATATTGAAAAAAAAAGAATATAATTGGCAATCAAAAAGGAAAGATTGTTCAGAGAATTGGAGAAAGCACGGAAGTTGTCCTCATAAGAGAAGGATAATATGGTTATTTGTAAAATGTTTTGTTGCTCGGATCAAATATTTTGTTGTCCGAATCAGCAACCCAAACTTTTATAATAATCTCTCCATAGTTTTTTTTTTTTTTTTTTTTTGGTAGTTCTCTCCATAGTTTCCTTTTTTTGGCATTACTCCATGCTTTCTAGTTTCTATTTGGACTTTACAGTGCCATTTAAAAAATGCAAGAGATTTAGACTTCACAGTTGAGCATTTAATGGCGCCTCTAGACAACCCAGCGTAGAAATTGCTTCCTCCCCACATAAAAAAAATTAGAAAATAAACAATGTTTTAAAAAATAAAGAAAAATAAATAGTACTAAATGGAGCATTTCATTTAGATTTTTCTTATACACAATTTGCTTTGTACTTCTGAGTTGTGAAGTTTCTATCTTGAGATGGATAAGAAGCCTTACATTGTTGCGGTATTGATACAGCTCATATACACTGGAAGCATCGTAATTTCTAAAGCTGCCTTCAATGGAGGAATGCCTACTATTGTCTTTGTGTTCTACAGACAAGTTTTTGCCTCCTCCATGTGCTTGGTCCCTTCTGCCATCGTTTTTGGGAGGTATGATTTTTCTTTTTAATTTTCTTACTCGAATGGTTAGTGATTTCGTTGTTATTTTAGAGAAAACAGATTGACATACTTAAGTAAAAGTTCTGTCTAATTTATAGGTTTCTTTTTTAATTACCTCTCTTTAATTTTTATGCTTAATTCTTTTAGAATCATATATATATTGCACAATAGGAATCTTTCTCCCTATCTCATATGCACACAACATTTCAGGCAAGAAAGTAAAATATCAAACTTGAAAAAGAAAAGTACATACATAGTTTGAGCAGCTTCTTTCAATTTTCGTGTCGATCTTTTCGCATAATACGGTACGCAATTGCTAATATTTTCAAAAAGTTTTTTCTCTAGAAATAAAATTATTTATTTGACGAGGTCTAGCTCATTGTGTGAATATATATAGATTATCTCTTTTCTGCTCTCAGCGAAAATCAAATCCGCTCCATCTAGAAAATAGCGAAGTCACTAATTATATATGTTAGACTCCCACATTCTAAGCTTTTACGCCCTTTTCATTTAAGTGGTTGTCCAATGATTTAACGCCAAATAGTGAATTGGAAAATAATACAATGAATATGTGCCCACTTTTCTGCAGTTCCTTTATGAGAAAAGCAAGAAAATAATATAAATGTATAAGACGTTTAAATATACTAAATGTTTATTTATACCTTATTTCACTATTGTGAATTCTCTCCGCAGGGAAAAGACACCAAACATGTCATTGCCAATATTTATTAATATTTTCTTTCTTGCATTGCTCGGGTATGTATTCAATCATTCGTAACCTTTTAAACTTTGTTCATTTATGTCAAATAATTGTAAATTCTTAAACTTACTTTAATTCTATGTTTTTTAGGGTGGCCTTCAGCCTGAACATTTTTAATTTAGGAATTAAGTACACTTCATCAACGGTGACAGCTGCAATGACAAATGCACTCCCTGTGGTTACATTTGCAATAGCTTGTTAGAATTTATGATCTTGTAATTCATATAAAATAAATAAATCATTAGTTTATAACTTACAATTCTGTAGGGAAGACATCTTGATGCGGAAATTCAATCTTCCTCAATTTTCCTTAGTGCTAATGATGGCAGAATTATGGCGTTTTTACTCTTTCTGTCTATTTTCTCAAAATTCCGAAATTAAGTGAAAAGGTGCTTAATTAATGACAGGAAGAGTATTTAATCACTAAGGCAATTGAAGGGATTAAATTTTGAATGAACATGGTCCATTAGTTTTTCCATCAAAAACTAATACACCCTTTATTAAATGAATTTGGCTTAAACATTAAATATAGACCACATTATTTATAATTAATTAAATTGTAATTAAATTAATTATAACATTCTCCCACTAGGTCTATATAATATCATAATGAAACACAAATTCAGAATTGGCCAATAAAACTTAAACCTTGTTCAGTCAGAAATACCAAACTAAACTAATATAATCAAAATAACTATTAATGTTATTTGATCCCTATTAATTCTAGAAGTGGTATTCTTTCCAACAAATGGTTAATTAAATTCATTCGATCCTCATAAGTATATTTGCTTATATTAATAACATTAACGCGCAACATAAATTAAGCAAACATCATAAATTGAAAGTCAATACATAAATGAAGCTTCAATACATAACATAATTAAATACACTATTGTTCATTACAACATCATAAGTCACTAACCAAACCCATGCTAGCTACGTGCTCTCTGAAGAGAGTAGGTGGTAGTGCTTTTGTTAGAGAATCAGCTAACATAGCTCTTGTATTGATGTGTTGTATGACAATAATATTATTCTTGACTTTCTTCCTAACAACAAGATACTTGATGTCGATCCACTTAGTAGCACCGCTGGACTTGTTGTTTTTCGAAAAGAAAACAGCAGCCTCGTTATCACAAAATAACGTGATTGGTCTTGCAATACTCTCAATCACTTGAAGTTCAGGTATGAAATTCTTCAACCAAACTGCTTGACCAGTAGCTTCAAAACACGCTACAAATTCTGCTTGCATAGTGGAAGATGCAACTAAGGACTGCTTGGCACTCTTCCATGAAATTGGTCCCCCTGCAAGCATGAATATGTATCCTGATGTGGATTTTCTTGTGTCTACACATCCAGCAAAGTCCGAATCTGAATAGCCAATGACCTCAAGGCTATCGGACTTCCTATAAGTAAGCATGTAGTCTTTAGTCCCTTGCAAATAGCGTAAAACTTTCTTAGCAGCTCGCCAATGATCCAAACCTGGATTGGATTGATATCGGCCTAGCATGCCAACTATAAACGCAATATCAGGACGTGTGCAGACTTGAGCATACATTAAGCTTCCAACAACTGAAGCATACTCATTATTTTCCATCTGCTTATGTTCTGATTCAGTTTTGGGACATTGAGACTTGCTGAATTTGTCACCTTTGAAAATGGGAGCAACACTTGGAGAACATTTTTGCATTTTGTAGCGCTTAAGCATTTTCTCAATGTATGCCTTTTGTGATAAACCTAAGACCCCACGAGACCGATCACGGTGGATTTCAATGCCTATGACATAAGAGGCTTCACCAAGATCCTTCATTTCAAATTTCTTTGAAAGAAAACGTTTAGTCTCGTACAACATGTCTAAATCACTGCTCGCTAATAAAATGTCATCCACATACAAAACGAGAATAATAAATCTGCTCCCACTAACCTTGAGATATATGCATTGATCAAAAGTGTTTTCTTTAAATCCAAATTCTGTTATGACCTCATCAAACTTGAGATACCACTGCCTTGAAGCTTGTTTTAACCCATAAATTGATCGTTTCAACCGGCAGCCCATATGTTCCTTGCCTTTAACAACAAAACCTTCAGGTTGTTTCATGTAAATTTCTTCATGCAAGTCACCATTAAGGAATGCGGTTTTAACGTCCATTTGATGCAGCTCTAAATCATAATGAGCTACAAGAGCTAAAACAATTCTTAATGAATCTTTTCTTGAGACAGGAGAAAAAGTATTGTCATAATGTATACCTTCTTGTTGCGTAAAACCTTTAGCAACTAGTCGGGCCTTGTATCGTTCAATGTTACCATGAGAATCAGTTTTAGTTTTGTAAACCCATTTACATCCTACGGGTTTAACATCTTTTGGTAACTCAACAAGGTCCCAAACATCATTTTGTTGCATTGAGTTCATCTCATCTTTCATGGCTTCCAGCCACTGAGATGACTTATCACTCTTCATGGCGTCCTTAAAGGAAATAGGATCATCTCCATGACCTATATCCCCACTTTCTTCAGTAAGGTATACAACATAATCATCAGGTATTGCAGATTTTCGTTCTCTTTGCGACTTGCGCAAAGGCTGATCTTGTGGCAGCAAAGGTACTTCTTCATTGTTAGGAACGTTACTAACATTAATACCTTCATTTAGTGATAAAGGAGAAACAGAACTTGTTGTAGCCTCCGAAATGACCGAAGTTGGGACATAATCTCGGTCTTCTTCATTAAGGTTTATAGTTCGTTTTTCATTACTCCCACTAATGTTGCCATTCTCAAAAAATACTGCATGTCGTGTCTCAACTATTCTAGTGGTATGTGATGGACAATAAAATCTAAAACCTTTGGACCTCTCTGGATAGCCTATGAAAGAACAACTAACGGTTTTTGGATCTAGTTTCTTAATGTGTGGATTGTAGACTTTTGCTTCAGCAGGACAGCCCCACACACGTAAGTATCCTAGTTGCGGTTTCCTTCCAGTCCACAATTCATAAGGTGTTGCTGGAACAGATTTACTAGGAACTCGATTGAGAACATGTGTGGCTGTTTTTAAAGCCTCCGACCACAAAAATTCTGGTAAAGTGGTATTACATATCATACTTCGTACCATATCCATTAATGTACGATTACGCCTTTCAGCCACTCCATTTTGCCGAGGATCTCCCGGCATAGAGAACTGATGAACAATACCACATTCTTGAAGAAACAAAGCAAATGGGCCTGGACTTTGACCCAAGTCGGTGTGCCTACCATAATACTCACCGCCTCTATCTGATCGCACCACTTTAATTTTAAGATTATGCTGATTTTCAACTTCAGCCTTAAAGATTTTAAATTTGTCTAGTGCTTCAGATTTTTCAGAAATTAAGTACACATAAGCGTAGCGAGAATAATCGTCAATAAAAGTAATGAATGATTTGTGTCCGTTCAAACTCGAAGTGGGAAAAGGACCGCATATATCGGTGTGAATTAATTCCAATAGTCCCCCACTTCGAGTGGCTCCTTTCTTGTTTCCTTTAACAAATTTTCCCTTAACACATTCAACACAATTTTCAAAATCAGAAAAATCTAATGTTGGGAGAATTTCATTCTTAATGAGACGTTGCATTCTATCTCTTGAAATATGACCCAATCTGCGATGCCATAACTTGGAAGAATATCCAACATCGCGATTTCTCTTTGTGCCACGTTTATGATCAACACAATTAACATTCAGGGATAATAACGAATCAGAAAAGGAAGAATCCAAACATAATTTATATAGATTATCACATAACAATCCAGAACCAACAAACTTAGAGTTATGATATAGTCTCAACTCATTATTTCCAAACTGAAACATAAAGCCACAAGCATCAAGTCTAGAAACAGAAATTAAATTCCTAATCACACTAGGAATATAAACTACATCATATAAGTAGAGAATAAAGCCACTCTTCAAGACCAGACGAAGAGTTCCAACGGCCTCCACTTCAGCCTCTAAGCCATTAGCTACTTTAAGCTTCCTTTTTCCCTTTTCCAGCATCGTCACGGAATGGAATCCCTGCAATGAGTTCGTAATGTGCACAGAGGCACCAGTGTCAACCCACCACGTATTTAAGGGAACATCAATTAAAAGAGATTCACAAATCATATAATTTAAATCATTACCCTTCTTTTCAAGCCATGCTCTAAACTTGGTACACTCCTTCCTCATGTGTCCAGGTTTCTTGCAGTGACGGCACTTAAGACCACGCTTTGTACTTGGCGTGTTTGCCTTGTTAACACCAGATGTTTGACCCTTATCTTTACCTTTACCATTGTTCTTTTTCGGTTTTGGACTTTCAATGGCAGCATGTGCAAAGTCAGGTTTTTCAATCTTAATCCTTTCTTCTTCTTCAACACACATGGCAATCAATTCGCTCATTTTCCACTTCTCTTTCTGCGTGTTGTAATTGATCTTGAAAGGACCAAACTGAGCAGGAAGAGAAGTCATAATGAAATGAACCAGAAATCCTTCAGAAATTGCCATGTCCATGCCATTCAATTTTGCGGCCATATCATTCATCATCATGATATGTTCACGTACACCGCTAGTCCCATTGTACTTGGTAGTGAGCATTTTCATTATGAGGGCACTCGCATTAGCCTTAGATGTACTCTTAAACTGTTCCTCAACAGAAGTGAGATATTCCTTAGCAGTAAAGAGTTCACCTGCAGCATTCTTTTCAGGAATGCCTCCCCGAATTGCCAAAGAGATGGTGCTTTTCATAATCATGAGAGACATACGATTAGAACGCTCCCAATTTTCATAAGCAGTTTTGAGTTGATCTGCAGCATCATCCTTTGGTTTTTCAGGTTTATCCATACGTAATGCTTGGTCTATTTCAAGAACACCAAGACCAATCTCAATTTGCTCTTTCCAAGTTGGAAAATTAGTTCCATTCAATGTTGCTATTCCACTGATTTGACTATTTAGATTGCTCAATGCTGAAAATTCATGACAAATATAATGATTACTATTAACTAATCCACGGACATATAATAAAATTAAATTAGATCAACTATAATCAGGGGACTAATAATTAACTAATCTGAAAATATTAAAACGCCAATTAATATTTCAGGTTTAATAATAGTTGATCCATTAAGAATCAATTCATATCACCGTTGGGCAGAAATAAATTGAACGAAATCGAAATTCCACTTAATAAATTATACTTGACAACTAAAGTTGGTAAAATTGACATATATAATTTATTAAATGTAAAGCATAATCGTAATACAATAGACATAATGTAAAACATAATTCCTTTTAATAAAATGGCAGTCACAATTAAAGTTGGTAAAATTGATAACGACCAGATATATTAAAAGTAAAATTTATATGAAAATAATTTATATATAATAAACTTCCGTTGGGTTAGTTTAATATATATAATATAAAATCATATACTTAATAAAATTATCACATATAAACCGTATATTAAATGAAAATACGATTTAAATTAATAAATGATTTATATAAATTAGTAAATCCTATGTGACGGCAGTAGACGAAAAGAATGATACAAACTAAGTCATCATGGTCCATGAATTATGCTATGGTCAATCAATGATATTTGATGATTAAAGAATTCAATCAACCCACGTGAATGGTAACATAAAACCAAATAAAGCATTTTATTAATGGACCTTAGTTTATTAATGGACCTTAGTTGCGTACATTCATAAAGAAGAGAACATTAAATTAATCTTTCTTAGTTTGTGGGGACCAGAAGGGAAGACGGTAATGGTAAGAGAAAGAAATACATATGAAGATCGTCTACAATCTGGATATAAGTTGATTCATCCTTCCTTAATCTTAACCAAGTAAGCCAATTTTGGAAAAAATTCGTAAACTTGGCCAAAAGTTGCCAAAACTAAGGGCTCTGATATGGTTTGGATGGAGAAATTGTCCTACCCCTTTGTATACAATCAAATAAAGAAAAAATAAATTTCTCTTCCTACACATGTGACAGCCTCTCTCTTTCTCTCTCTTTCTCTCTCTCTTCGCACATGGTGGTAAGCAAAAGAAATAAAGAGATGAAAACTAAGCATCTCCAGGAATTGCACACAGAAAGTTAAGTATACGAAATTTATTAAGGAAAATTACTAAATTAATTCTGTAAATTCCAGAAAAAATTTAGTAAATACGAAAATAAATCAGTTATTTTATATGAAATTACTAACCCGACAACTGATACCAAATGTTAGAATTTATGATCTTGTAATTCATATAAAATAAATAAATCATTAGTTTATAACTTACAATTCTGTAGGGAAGACATCTTGATGCGGAAATTCAATCTTCCTCAATTTTCCTTAGTGCTAATGATGGCAGAATTATGGCGTTTTTACTCTTTCTGTCTATTTTCTCAAAATTCCGAAATTAAGTGAAAAGGTGCTTAATTAATGACAGGAAGAGTATTTAATCACTAAGGCAATTGAAGGGATTAAATTTTGAATGAACATGGTCCATTAGTTTTTCCATCAAAAACTAATACACCCTTTATTAAATGAATTTGGCTTAAACATTAAATATAGACCACATTATTTATAATTAATTAAATTGTAATTAAATTAATTATAACATAGCTGTTTTGTTACGGTAATAATAGTTACAGTTATAGCGGAGAGGATATTTAAATTTATATTATGCTGTTGCTTACGTTTTCATTTCATGAAAAACGGCCAAGGCAGACAGGCAATTGAAGTTGCCTTAATAGCACCAGTTTTTCAAACAAAGTAATTTTTTTAAAAAATAAAAGAAATCTCAAATTGAGTGTGTACTGGAAAACTTTGTACTGACAGTACTGAAACTCACGATTAAGCAATGTATGTTGAAAGAGAAATGTTGCACGCTGAGATATGTTAATCCACTGGATTATGGTCAGCTCATTAGCATGCATATCTAAATATTTATATATTTATTTACTAACCAGTTGTCCTCCCTTTACATTTTTGAAATTAAAAAGAAGTGTCTGCAACTAGAAATAGTTTGTAACTTTTACATCCATTCCGAGGGATCTGAACAGTATTTGAAATGCTCTTCTTCTTCTTTTTTTTTTCCCTTTCCAAAGATATGAAACCTTCTCATTAATCTTCTCGATTTTTTCAGAAACTTTTTCAATTTGGTCCAAAAAAATCAGCAGACCGACTTTCTAATATTGAATAGCTGAAATCTTACATAATTATATTGCAGCATCGAATCAGTAAAGCCAAAGGAAGCCCCAGGAACTGTGAAAATTGTGGGAATAGTTCTTTGTCTGGCAGGAGTTTTGGTGCTGGCATTTTATGAGGGGCCTCATATAAAGCCAGTAAGCCAACTCCGTCCAATTCTCCATGGCAGTAATACAAAGCATCAATACCATTCAAAACGGGAATGGATCATGGGCACCTTTATCTGATCATTTTTGCCATTTCTTGTTCTCTTTGGATGATATTTCAGGTTGATAGGCACTTTTGTTCGGACTTTCTTCTTTCAAGTTAAAAGGGATTTTTGACATGCCTTTGATCAAAAGATGCTTTAACATAAAATAATTTTGAACAGGGACATCTATTAAACCAGTACCAATCAAAACTGATGTTCACTACAACATGCAACTTCCTAGGCACAATTCAATCATTTTTTGTTGCTCTGTTAGCCGAGAGAGATTTCAACAAGTGGAAGCTGCATTTTGATAACAGACTACTTGGAGTATCATACACTGTACGTAATAAAAATATGAAGGACATATCGAACAATATTTTGTCAAACCATTATTCATACTGCAATTAAGTAAATAAAATACTCTCAAAAAAAAGTACGAAGGTATAAAGCACCAAGGTACTGATACTACAGAACTATACAATGAGTATAAAAGTTACAATAGCTCGTTGGCAGTATGCTCTTCTTTACAGAAAAATGTTTCAATATAGAGATTGAAAACGTACTAGCAAGATCTATCAATTCTGTCAAACTCTGTTCCAAATATGAAATCTTGTTCTCTTCTGTTCCAATGGACAACATCTCGGCTGCGGGGTCTTTTATAGACATTTAATTTAAAAATAAGTTGGGAGGCTTGACCCCTAGTTTATCTTCGAAAAAAAAAGAAACGGACAACTTCTGTAAATTGCAAGGTCCTTCGACCATGAACGCTTAGGTATGGTCATCCAAAGTCAAAACAAGAGAATAAACTGGTATATAGAAATTCTTCGAACCGTTTTTAAGTTTGGTCGGCAGCATTGGTATTTTCTGTTTCCATCAGACCACATTCAAGTTGGCTATTTTGACTTTGTGTAAACATGTGCTTTTGTTAAAGGTAATCAATTGGAATGCTTAAATACTTGATATGTTCCATTCAACTAATCATAACAGGGTTGATGGCTACTTGAGTATTTCAGGGAATATTTGTATCTGGCATATTATTTTACTTGCAAGCGTGGTGCATCGAGCGAAGAGGGGCAGTTTTTGTAACAGTGTGGCAGCCTTTGTCCTTACTCATTACCCTGGCATGTTCCTCTTTCTTTCTTGGAGAAACGATTACTTTAGGAAGGTAAATTGTAACTCTGGTAATTAATGCAAATTCTGATTAGTAGTTTGAGAGTCAAATATTTTTATAGTTTACTTGTCCAATAATTCCAGCAAATACCTGGATCCATGATAGCAAGTGCTACCTCTTTTTCGAGACATATTTAGAAAACAATTTTTTGTACCACTGGTGTATGCAATTGTTCCACAATGGTACATGAATTGATGTTAAATTTCTTTTTAAGTTTATTTTGAGCGACAGAAAAATTAGTGAAAACCTCAATGCACCGGCTTTTCATGCTATTATCCATAGGAAAAATAAAAACCATATATTTTAATCGTTGGTAATACATCTAAAATTCCTGGCTACCTGGAGCCCCGATAAAGTAAGATGAGATCCCTTGACCAGAGAAAAAATTATCAGTAGGCATGTACTGATGTATAATCCAACTAGCACATCAAGAATGCAATAGAAAGGAAAAATATAAAATAACAGAAGTAAATGTTTCAGTAGATTTATATGCAGAATATCTAGTCATCGGCCATATGGGCCCTCAACTGTATGAAATGATAGCTAGAAGCAGACCACATTTCTGTTGTAGTGTCTTGGGAGGACTTTTAATGGTCAGAGGACTGTACAGTGTCTTGTGGGGAAAGAATAAAGAGATCACGGCAAATTCTCCTAATCAAAGTAAGACACATCAACAGCAAGTTCCAGTGGTGGAATGCACAACTCAAGATCAAGTAATGGATGTGCATGATCCTCTTAAACATTAATGAGCGCTCAGAAGTAGATGCTTTTTGAAGAATCATGTTAAGAAACCTGGAATTTTGTCAACGACACATAACAGTTATTTGAAGGCAAAATAGATTCAGGGGATTTTTTAGAATTTTGGCTGAACTTGCATTTTAAGACTTTTGTCAGAGTTAGTTTTAGGGCTGATCGATGATGGTGATCAGATACTATTGAGCTGGATGTTGCATCAGGAGTGTAACCAGCTCAGTTCGGCAGTTGGGCTGCCCCTGATACACCTCAAGGAAGCTTGAGAAATTAACTGTCGACACATAGTTTATTTGTGCGATTAAGTTTTGTTTTCTATATTTTCTAAAAAATATATAAAAAATAAAAAATATAGGAAAAATATATATATCGGCAACTATTTTTTTAATAGAATTAAAGCTAGATTAGAATTTACCATTAAAATATTGTCTCAAAACAACTTTCTATAGTTAGAGGTAAAAATCACCATTTTGACATGGCATTAGTTAAGAACAGATACAATACTATCATAATTGTATTTTTAGAATTGAACAATATCTATTTAAATTGCTAGCAACATGTTTGACCGTTAATCCGATAAAACTATACCATCAAATGTTATTAATTGTCATCAATAAATCACATGTTTAAAAATAGCTTAAATTTGATTATTAGTAAATATCATTTTATAATCACATTGAAAATTTATAGAATTAAAAGAATTACGTAAAATATTGCGAAAGTATAAAATTAAAATTTATGAGATTCAGAAAATTATTTAAAATATTTTATAAGTCTATAATTATAAAATTTTATATCACTAAATTTTTCATATATTTATATTTATGAGTAACTACATAAATTTTCATACCCAAATTATTTTTTCAAGGCCTCCAAACAATTTAAAAACGAAACACTTATGCAAATTAAATTTTGTGAGATTCACATAATTATTTAAAATATTTTATAAGTCTATAATTAAAAGAATTTTATGTTACTAAATCCTTTATATTTCTATAAGCACACATATAAATTTTCATAGTCAAATAAATTTTTAAAGGAACCTAAACAATTTAAAAATCAATCTATATTTAATCTGAAATTATCAATTGGAGAGAATGGAGATAACCTTATGCTAACATCATGCTGACATCTCCCAGGTAATATAGAAAATCTTTCCACACTTGAATGCTTATAGATGATTTGCGTTCTTTAACGAGCATAATTTCAACGTGTTCGATCATATAAAATGTTAGGTGAAATTAACTACATTATAATAGAGCTGACCCTAAAAAAAAACCACATTATAAGAAAGGGAAAATCAGTTATATACCCCTCTAATCTTTGCCAATTGGATATATCCCCTTCTAATCTTTGAATTTGGAATTATCCCCCTCTAAACATCATTACTATAGATATTTGTCCTTTTGCTTAATTCTAATAATTTCTTAATTCTGAAAAATCATTTTTTAATAGTCAAGACAAAATTGCCCTCGTCCCTCAGCTCTTACAATTCATCTTCGATATTTTCACTCTGTCAGATATCAGAAATATATTGAATGGGAAGCTATTCACGCTATCTCTTTGGGGTGGTCCGGAAGTGATTCAATCAAGAGTAGTTTCTTGCTCCTTGGTTGTTCTTTGCAAAGAACAATGGAGAATCACCAAACCAATCAATATTGTTTTTCTCTATTCCCTAGAATAAATTGTTGAACTGAAACAGAAAGTGTGAAGAAAAAGGATAAATTGCTGAACCAAAATAAAAAGTGGAAGTAAAAATAATAGAACCAAATACACAACAAATGTAATACTTTGTATTTGGTGATATCACCGAAACAGGAGTAGAATCAAACGTAAAGAGGAAGAATGGATGTTGATACCAGCTTTTTTCCAAGAAATTAACGGATGGGATCTGTTTCGAGTATTCAGAATTTATTCAAGCAAATAGGTGACAAGTTCGAACAATAATGCATCTTGCCCCTAATGGCCGATAAATTTGCACCATAAAGTTGTACCAGCTCAATTTAAGCACAAATTGATATCAGTATATTTCTTTCTCGTTTTGCAGAGGAAAATAGCAAGAAGATGAACCGTCTTGGCCCAAGGACATTTTTGTCTAAAATTTAGAAACTTGATTTTTCAAAGTCGTAAAATTATTAGTATGGATAGAAAGGGCAAATATCTATAGTAATGATGTTTAGAGGGAGATATTTCTAAATTCAAAGATTAGAGGGGGATATATCCAATTGGCAAAGATTAGAGGGGTATATAACTGATTTTCCCTATAAGAAACTTCTGTGTAGCGGAACAAGTGGGGGCGGCACCGTTATAAAGGACAAGAATAATTTAGGATTCAGGGAAGAAAATATGCTTTTATAAGGGACGATACCTTTCTCGGAAAGGACCCCTTTCTTTCTTTTATTTTCTTTTTGTTTTAGTGTGGGATTGACTTTTTACTTTATTAGTTAACCTTGCATCTAAAATCTAAAATCTAAAATATAAATAAAGATGTGTGAGTGTCGGGTCCTTGTTTTAGTTAGTTTAGTGCGACACGCCATCAAGACCTTTGATTTTTTTGCTCCGACTTAATATAGTTCGTTTCTTTAGATGTATGTTAATTTTTTATGTGTTACTTATTGTGTTGTAATATGTGTTGCTTAGAGTTGCATTTCCTTTATGTTACATTACTGATATCCATTTTGATTATATTGCATCATTTTTGTCACATAATTTATTTCAACCCCTCTCTCTTAGTTGCTTCTATGAAAAATGATGGAATAACGTTTTTTATTTGTGATAGTTTAGAAACTTAAGTTAAGAAAAGTAGTTCAAAAGTCTTAGCAGACCACTAATTATTAATTTTTTCATAATGAGATAGATCTTGCTTTTTTTTACTGCTATGTGTTTTTGCAATTTGAGATTTGACATAAGTTAATTGTTAATTATCAGAATTTGACATAAGTTAACTTTTATGACAGACACTATTAATATACTTATTAATTTCTAATAATTTTTATTATATTTTTTCATGTATAAAACACAAAAAATATATCTAAAAAATATAATTAATAAAAAATAAAGAGTCATGAATAAAGAATCAACAAGAGCAATAAAAAAAAAAAAAGTTAAAAACTGCTCATATTTATCTTTCATAGTTTTACATTTTTTTTTTTGAAAGAATGTCCATTTATATCTTTGCAATATTTAGTTGGGTCATTTGGATGCAATATTTTCAAATGTTAATGGAAACTACTTTTAAAAAAAATGTTAATGGACACCAACTGTTCCCATATGTCATGGCAAAAAATTTATTACTCTATCACACATCCAAATAATAATCATAAATAATAATTTGCTTTTATTATGGTACGTTACAAATTTTATTATGGTATGTTACAAATTTAATTAATTTTACAATATTCTATTTCCCTTCTATAAATTAACCACTCAACAAATCATTTATGTACCTTCCATAAAAATTTCTAAATTATCCCTAAGAATCTCAAATGAACTTCGAAAATTTACTCATCCATTTCACTGTGCATTACATATCAATTTATTCCAATATATTTATTTTTCTTTTTTTACTTTCAAAATTTTCTTTTATTTACATATCTTCACAATTCTTTCGATCAATTCTTTTTAGGTACCCAATTCCTTCATTCATTCACGATAACAGTATATATTTGTTGAATTCCATATTGATGACGAAGGTTATTATGTTGATAATAAATATGTTCCTGTTGTGACATGTTTGATGATTAATATTTTCTGTAGAAATTTATATTTATATTTTAAATTTTTATGATATCACCAGTGTACGTTTTAATAGTTCTTCATTTTAGCTCGAATTAAATTTTTTTGTTTCTGATATTTTTTCCATCACATTACTCTCTTATTGTCGAGTTACTTTAGAAAAATTCTGTCATCAGTATAAAACATTTCAACATATGGAGATGTAATTTATTATTTCTACCCTACCAGTTATTACACTTTAAATTAATTATAAACATAACAATCTAATTACCATCAATATTTATTAAATGACAACATATTTATTTATTATTACAATGTCAAATATGGAGCGAAACTTTATTAGCCCTCAAGTTTTAATTAAGTTCGTTATCACTTTGTAAAAATACTTTTATATTTTTAATAAAGCCCATGGGCCTATTAAACATTCAAAAAAAAGTGGGGTGGCATCGACAGCCGAAATAAGAGCGAACTTTGTATATATTGTTTCCTGATATTGTTTTAAATTTTAATGTTTAACTTTTCCTTTGTCTCAGCACGCAAAGTCACGTGCTTGCAAACACATCCCAAACTTTTATAACCTCGCCATAGTTTTTTTTTTTTATTTTGGCAGTTCTCTCCATAGTTTTCTTTTTTGGCATTACTCCAATACTCCATGCTTTCTGTTTCTATTTGGTCATTTGGACTTTACAGTGCCATTTAAAAAATGAAAGAGATCTAGACTTCACAGTTGAGCATTTAATGCCGTCTCTAGACAACCCAGCGTGGAAATTGCTTCCTCCACACATAAAAAAAAATTAGAAAATAAAATATAATTTTAATAAATAAATAAATAAATGTAGCATTTCATTTAATCTTTTCTTATACTCAATTTGCTTTGTACTTCTGAGTTCTGAAGTTTCTACCTTGAGATGGATAAGAAGCCTTATATTGTTGCGGTATTGATACAGCTCATATACACTGGAACCATCGTAATTTCTAAAGCTGCCTTTAATGGAGGAATGCCTACTACTGTCTTTGTGTTCTACAGGCAAGTTTTTGCCTCCATGTGCTTGGTTCCTTCTGCCATCATTTTTGGGAGGTATCAGATTTTTCTTTTTAATTTTCTTACTCGAATATTGAGTCATTTCGTTGTTATTTTTGAGAAGACAGATTGACATACTTAAGTAAAAGTTATGTCTAATTTATATGTTTCTTTTTTAATTACTTCTCTTTAATTTTTATGCTTAATTCTTTTTGAACCATATATATATTGTTCAAATAAGAATCTCCTTCTCTATCTCATATGTGTTGAGCTAAACTCAAATTAAATAAAAAAAAAAGAGAGGCATGTCGGCATATGAAGAAGTATGAACATGGATGGTCAAATGGTGAAAGATTGTAGGATAAAGTTGTAAAATTATTTTTTCGACTCTTAATCATCATTAGAGGAATCAAATTTGTATTTTGCTATGAGTTGGAAATGAGTTGGAAATGGTTGTAATATAGGTGTCAAAGTCGGTTTTGTAAAGTCTATAAATAGACATATCATGTGTTGTAATATGGTAAGATATTGTAATTGAAATTGATTATTAGAAATCCCATTGAAATTAGAGTGCATATTTGAATTCCATTGCAACAAATTGGTATCAGAGCCGATGGCGAATACTGGCGTGACGTCGATCGGGCACTTGCCGTTGTCGAAACTAACGAAGTCGAATTACGATAATTGATGCATACATATGAAAGCGCTGATCGGTGCTCAAGATGCATGGGAAGCAGTCGATACCGGCCATCAAGAGCCGACAGAGGAAGAAGTAACCGCCATGACGGTGGCTCAGTTGAAGGCGTTAAAGCAAAAACACAATAGTGATAAAACCGCGCTTTATCTAATTTATCAAGCGGTTGATGAATCCGGTTTCAAGAAAATAGCCGGTGCGACATCCTCAAAGGAAGCATGGGATATACTCGAAAAGGCATACAAAGGCGCTAATCGAGGCAAGCAAGTGCGGCTCCAAACCCTACGAGGCGAGTTGGAGGCCATGAAAATGAAGGAGACGGAAGGAGTCTTCGATTTCATCACCCGCGTGCCAACGATGGTGAATCAACTCAAACGAAATGGCGAAATCCTAACTGATGCAAGGGTTGTAGAGAAAATCCTTCGATCATTAACTAATGATTTTGAAAACGTGGTATGTGCGATTGAAGAATCGAAGAATCTAGAAGAGATGACTGTCGATGAGTTAGCTGGATCACTAAAGGCCCATGAGCAAAGAAAAAAGAAGAAAAAGGAAGAATTCCTTGACGAGGCGCTGCAAGCAAAAGCGATAATTAATGAAGATAAAGCGATGTATGCTCATCACAACCACCAAGGAAGATGAGGAAAATTTGGAGGCCGTGGCCGTGGCTATGGTCAAGATCGAGGTCATGAAGATGAAAGAGAAGACAATCAATATAAAGAGGAGAGAAACCAACAAAATTGGCGTGGTAGAGGACGTGGCCGCGGAAGAGGTGGTCGAGGATATCGTCCCGATGTCGATTGCTATAATTGTGGCAAATATGGACACTATGCAAGAGAGTGCAGGTCACCCAAGAAGGTTATAGAAATTACTAACTTTGTAAAAGAAGAAGAGTCACAAGATGGTGTTCTTATGTTGGCACATGATGATGCCATTTCTGATAGTGATATGATATGGTATCTAGACACCGACGCTAGCAACCATATGAGTGGGCACAAGCATCTATTTACAGAGATGCAAGAGATTAAAGTTGGTCACGTATCATTTGGTGATGCATCAAAGATCGAAGTGAAAGGTCGTGGAAGAATTAATTTCATGCATAATGGCAAAGAAAGTGCTATTGAAAATGTATATTATGTGCCCGACATGAAAAGCAATGTACTTAGCATGGGTCAATTAATGGAGAAAGGCTATTCGGTTTCCATGAAGGATAAATTGATGTATTTGAAAGATAAGAAAGACCGCCTAATTGCACGAGTGGAGATGGCTCCAAACTGCATGTACAAACTCAACTTGAAGAACGTGCGAGAAAGATGTTTGAAGATTGATACGGTAGACAAAGCCTTGCTATGGCACCTACGATTTGGGCATTTGAGTCGAGATGGCCTAAAAGAGTTAGCAAAGAGGAACATGGTCCATGGTCTATCCGACATAGATTACCCCAAACAATTTTGCGAAGGATGTGTACTCGGCAAGCAAGCAAGAAATTTATTTTCTAAAAGTGCAGAATATCGTGCAAAGAGAATTCTCGAATTGATACACACCGACATATGCGGTCCGATCACACCCAAATCATTTGGAGAAAAGAGGTATTTTATTACTTTTATTGATGATTATACAAGAAAAACATGGGTGTATTTTCTTAAAGAAAAGTCTGAGGCGCTTGAAGTCTTTAAGAAATTCAAGGCGATGGTTGAGAAGAGAACTGGCCATTATATTAAGGCATTGCGGTCAGATAGAGGTGGTGAATATGTATCAACTGCCTTCACGAATTTTTGCGACGAACACGGCATAAGGAGATTCCTGACAGCTCCCTATTCACCTCAACAAAACGGTGTAGCAGAAAGAAAGAATCGGACCATTCTCGACATGGTTCGATCGATGTTAAAGAGTAAAAATATGCCAAAAGAATTTTGGGCAGAAGCAGTACGGTGTGTCGTATATGTGCAAAATCGATGTCCGCATGCAAAATTGACGAACCAAACACCACAAGAAGCTTGGAGCAGAATCAAACCGACAGTGTCACATCTCAAGGTATTTGGTAGCATGACCTACACGCATGTACCAGACCAAAGAAGGACCAAGCTAGATGATAAAAGCATGAAGTACGTGTTCATTGGATACGATGAGAAGACGAAGGCATTCAGGCTATTTGATCCCATTGAAAAGAAAGTGATTATTAGCAGAGATGTGCAAATAAATGAAGAAACTGCATGGGACTGTAACGATCAAAAGAAGACAATAAATGAAGAAGGAGATAAAGAAAAAGATCAACCATCAACCTCTACAACAACTATTACAACCACAACTCGTGTAAGTTTAGAAGAAGAAGACGAGCCGAGACAACCAAGAATGAGAAGTTTACAAGACATATATGAATCAACAAGTGAAGTACATTTGGTATGTCTTTCGGCATATACAAAAAATATTAATTTCAAAGAGAAGATGAATAAGTGTGATCCCGTGTCACGGATGGAGCCCGGTGCAAAATTTTTCGAGTTCGAGGGAGAACGTCGAGAAGATACAAATAAGCATCAAAGGAAGAAATTTGAGTTTAAGGGAGGAATTTGTTGAGCTAAACTCAAATTAAATAAAAAAAAAAAGAGAGGCATGTCGGCATATGAAGAAGTATGAACATGGATGGTCAAATGGTCAAAGATTGTAGGATAAAGTTGTAAAATTATTTTTTGGACTCTTAATCATCATTAGAGGAATCAAATTTGTATTTTGCTATGAGTTGAAAATGGTTGTAATATAGGTGTCAAAGTCGGTTTTGTAAAGTTTACAAATAGACATATCATGTGTTATAATATGGTAAGATATTGTAATTGAAATTGATTATTAGAAATCCCATTGAAATTAGAGTGCATATTTGAATTCCATTGCAACAATATGCACACAACATTTCAGGCTAGCTAGAAAGTAAAATATAAAACTTGAAAAATAAAGTTCATAGTTTGAGCAGATTCTTTCAATTTTCGTGTCAACCTTTTCGCATAATACGGTACGCAATAGGCAATTGCTAATATTTTCAAAATGTTTTTTCTCTAGCAATAAAATTATTTATTTGACGAGGTCTAGCTTGTGTGAATATATATAAATTATCTCTGTTCTGCTCTCAGCGAAAATTAAATCCGCTCCATCTAGAAAATAGCGAAGTCAATAATTATCTATGTTAGACTCCCACATTCTAAGCTTTTGGTCTTGGGGAAAGCGAAGGAAAATTTCGGAAGGGAAGGAAAATATCAATTTCACCTTGTTTGGATAGCGGTTATGTCGGAAGGAAAGAAATTAACCGACGAAAAAAATTTCCTTCGCGATTTTTACTTTCTATACTAAAATCTTCCCCTCCGATTCGGGGTGTAACAGAAGGAAGAAAAATCGGAGAGAATCGGAGCTTGTCTTGGACAAAGATACCCTCGCTACTTCTCTTTTTGACGCACGATCCTCTTCTCTTTTATTTTGTACTCTCTTTCCCGATCCTTTTCTCTCAGGTCTGACGATCTCTTTGTACTTGGTCGACGTGCTCTTACCCCTTCTGATTGTCAGGTGAAACATTCAACATCTCTCCGTAATTAGCTTCCTCCCCTCTTTTGATCAGGTAAAAAACACCAGTGGCTTGAAGCACTTGAGTGCATTATATAGTTTCATCTGTCTTTACCACGAGCTGATTGGTGAGTGAGACCATCTGAGAATTACTAGACTTAAACTCAGCAGATGAAATGACCATATGGCTTGGGTTTGCAAACAAATGAAAAGATAATGCATATTTCATTTTGACTCCTTATTAAAGCATAAGATTAGTCACTGGATAGAAACGATTTGAATAATCTTTTTCTTACAGGCTCTTTACCTCTTCGATCCCCCAATTTTTATTTATGCTTTTTTGTCCAATTGAATTGATAATTTTTTGGTGAACCCACTTCAGTAAATAACCTTTATTATTGTACTACCCTTTATTACTGTATTGTACAATTTGTAGTATTATTTTGAATAACATATTAGTGAATACTAATTTACTGTTGTGAATAATATGTTAGGTCCTAAAGATAATGGAAAAGACAAGGCATGTGAGGCTACATGTTGATTCAAGATTATTTTTCCTACTCAGATATTATTAGTTTTTACTAGTTTTAATAAGATATTTAATAATTTGTAATAAGATTAATTTGAAAGGTTTTTTTGAAAAGAGTTTTTATGACTTGCTTTGCTTGTCTGGAAAGGCTCAGGAAATGCTAATTTGTGAAGATTTTTTTTTTTTTGCATGTCTGTTGCGTATAGTGTATTCACACATGTGCAGCCTCTGTACCTACTGGTACAGAGAAATCACGGGTACAAGACATGTACCTATATCTGTACTCGGCACTAGCAAAAGTCATTTCGTTGATAACAAGGTCATAATGGTCATTTTTAATTAATTAGTCATATTTTTATCTCCTTTTAATTTAATCATCCAAACAGGAGAAAAAGGAGAAGGGTAATTATTTTTCTTTCCTTCCAATAATTATTCAAACAAACTGATGGAAATAATTTTCCATTCCCTCATTTTCCATTCCCTTCCTTTTTATGTTTTTCCTTCTTTTCCTTCCTTTTTCCGAAGACCAAACAGACTGTTAAGTGGTTGTCCAATGATTTAACGCCAAATAGTGAATTGGACAATGAATATGTGCCCACTTTTCTGCAGTTCCTTTATGAGAAAAGCAAGAAAATAGTATGAATGTATAAGACGTTTAAATATACTAAATGTTTATTCATACCTTATTTCACTACTGTGAATTCTCTCCGCAGGGGAAAGACACCAAACATGTCATTGCCAATATTTATTAAGATTTTCTTTCTTGCATTGCTCGGGTATGTATCCAATCATTCGTAACCTTTTAAAGTTTGTTCATTTATTTCAAATAATTGTAAATTCTTAAACTTACTTTAATTCTATATTTCTTAGGGTGGCCTTCAGCCTGAACATTTTTAATTTAGGAGTTAAGTACACTTCATCAACGGTGACAGCTGCAATGACAAATGCACTCCCTGTGGTTACATTTGCAATAGCTGTTTTGTTACGGTAATAATAGTTACAGTTATAGCGGAGAGGATATTTAAATTTAAATTTTGCTGTTGCTTACGTTTTCTTTTCATGCAAAATGGCCAAGGCAGACAGGCAATTGAAGTTGGCCTAATACCACCAGTTTTTCCAACAAAGTAATTTTAAAAAAAAATAAAAGAAAACTCAAATTGAGTCTGTACTGGAAAACTTTGTACTGACAGTACTGAAACTCACGATTAAGCAATGTATGTTGAAAAAGAAATGTTGCACGCTGAGATAGGCTAATCCACTGGATTATGGTCAGCTCATTAGCATGTAGACAGGGCTCTTCTCAGCATATCTAAATATTTTTATATTTATTTACTAACTAGTTGTCCTCCCTTTACAATTTTAAAATTAAAAAGAAGTGTCTGCAACTAGAAATAGTTTGTAACTTTTACATCCATTCCGAGGGATCTGAACAGTATTTGAAATGCTCTTCTTTTTTTCTTTTCTTTTTTTTTTTCTTTCCAAAGATATGAAACCTTCTCATTAATCTTCTGGATTTTTTCAGACACTTTTTCAATTTGGTCCAAAAATCAGCAGACCGATTTTTTGATATTGAATTGCTGAAATATTACATAATTATATTACAGCATCGAATCAGTAAAGCCAAAGGAAGCCCCAGGAACTGCGAAAATTGTGGGAATAGTTCTTTGTCTGGCAGGAGTTTTGGTGCTGGCATTTTATGAGGGGCCTCATATAAAGCCAGTAAGCCAACTCCGTCCAATTCTCCATGGCAGTAATACAAAGCATCAATACCATTCAAAACGGGAATGGATCATGGGCACCTTTATTCTGATCATTTTTGCCATTTCTTGTTCTCTTTGGATGATATTTCAGGTTGATAGGCACTTTTGTTCGGACTTTCTTCTTTCAAGTTAAAAGGGATTTTTGACATGCCTTTGATCAAAAGATGCTTTAACATAAAGTAATTTTGAACAGGGACATCTATTAAACCAGTACCCATCAAAACTGATGTTCTCTACAACATGCAACTTCCTAGGCACAATTCAATCATTTTTTGTTGCTCTGTTAGCCGAGAGAGATTTCAACAAGTGGAAGCTGCATTTTGATAACGGACTACTTGGAGTATCATACACTGTACGTAATAAAAATATGAAGGATATATCGAACAATATTTTGTCAAACCATCATTTATACTACAATTAAGTAAATAAAATACTCTCAAAAAAAGTACGAAGGTATAAAGCACTAAGGTACTGATGCTACAGAATTATATAATGAGTATAAAAGTTACAATAGCTCGTTGGCAGTATGTTCTTCTTTACAGAAAAAGGTTTCGATATAGAGACTGAAAATGTACTAGCAAGATCTATCAATCCTGTCAAACTCTGTTCCAAACATGAAATCTTGTTCTCTTCTGTTCCAATGGACAACTTCTGTAAATTCCAAGGACCTTCGACCATGAATGCTTAGGTATGGTCATCCAAAGTCAAAACAAGAGAATAAACTGGTATATAGAAATTCTTCTAACCGTTTTTAGTTTGGTCGGCAGCATTGGTATTTTCTGTTTCTATCAGACCACATTCAAGTTAGTTATTTTGACTTTGACTTTGTGTAAACATCTGCATGTGTTAAAGGTAAACAATATGGAATGCTTAAATACTTGATATGTTCCATTCAACTAATCATAACAGGGTTAATGGCTACTTGAATATTTCAGGGAATATTTGTATCTGGCATATCATTCTACTTGCAAGTGTGGTGCATCGAGCGAAGAGGGGCAGTTTTTGTAACAGTGTGGCAACCTTTGTCCCTACTCATTACCCTGGATCCCAGCAAATACCTGGATCCTTGATAGCAAGTGCTACCTCTTTTTCAAGACATTTTTAGAAAGCAATTTTTTTTTTTTACCACTGGTGTATGCAATTGTTCCACAATGGTACATGAATTGATGTTAAATTTCTTTTAAGTTTATTTTGAGCGACAGAAATATTAGTGAAAACCTCAATGCACCGGCTTGTCATGCTATTATCCATAGGAAAAATAAAAACCATATATTTTAATCATTGGTAATACATCTAACATTCCTGGCTACCTGGAGCCCCGATAAAGTAAGATGACATCCCTTGACCAGAGAAAAAATTATCAGTAGACATGTACTGATGTAAAATCCAACTAGCACATCAAGAATGTAATAGAAAGGAAAGATATAAAATAACAGAAATATTTCAGTAGATTTATATGCAGAATATCTTATCATCGGGCATATGGGCCCTCAACTGTATGAAATGATAGCTAGAAGCAGACCACATTTCTGTTGTAGTGTCTTGGGAGGACTTTTAATGGTCGGAGGCCTGTACAGTGTCTTGTGGGGAAAGAATAAAGAGATCATGGCAAATTCTTCAAATCAAAGTAAGCCACATCAACAGCAAGTTCCAATGGTGGCATGCACAACTCAAGATCAAGTAATTGATGTGCATGATCGTCTTAAACATTAATGAGCGTTTAGAAGTAGATGCTTTTTGAAGAATCTTGTTAATAAACCAGGAATTTTGTCAACAACACAAAACAGTTACTTGAAGAAAAATAGATTCAGGGGCATTTTGAGAATTTTGACTGAACTTGCATATTAAGACTTTTGTCAGAGTTAGTTTTAGGCTGATTGATGATGGTGATGAGATACTATTGAGCTGGAGGTTGCATCAGGTGTGTCACCAGCTCAGTTTGGCAGTTGGGCTGCCCCTGATACACCTCAAGGAAGTTTGAGAAATTAAATGGTGACCAATTTTTTATTTGCTTGGTCACGTTTTTAGTTTGCTTTATTTGAGTCTTGTGTCAGTTTTGGTTGAGCAGCTTGAATCATAGGTTGTTAATTTATATTATTATTATTTTTTTTCAAAATAAGTGGGTGAAAAACCCACCACTTTCCATTAAACTGAAAAGCAAGATAGCATACAAATAAAAACATCGTTTTTTAAGCCACAAATGACTCGGCACTGGTACCAACCCAAGTGTACCAGTTCCCCCTTTATTATCTAACACCCCTTATCTCTAAATTACTATTTCATTTTATGAAACGGTAACTGTATGCTTACTTGTTTGCCCAAAAAAAAAAAAATAATAATAATAATAGAGATTGTTACAAGCACAAATTATTGCTCGTTTGTTTTTAATGAGGCATTATTGTTTAACTGAGGATATAAAATTATATCAGTATGATTCTTAGAGAATGATGTAGTTTTAAGTTATTTAAGTACTGAAACACAAACCTCAAGTCCTTTCCAATCATGCAATAACCCTTTTTTGCAAAATTAGATCCCTCAAATAGACAGAATTAGACAGAAGAAAGGATACCAAAACTAGTAGAAAACTTTTTATTATTTGAAAACTCCATATAAATAGAGTAGATCAATGTGAAGAATTATTTCTTCCATGACTGTCGTATGCCTGTAGCTGCCTGTTTGTCCTGATACCAAATCTTAACAGTATTGAAGGAAGAACAAGCCTAATCAGTCTTGAGCCAAGCTTCAACGTTTCAGATTCATCAAGCCATATTGCACGATCCAAAAGGGCATGAAGGAAAAAAAAAAAAAGGCTGAAGGGAAAAGATAACCTGATTAACAAATAATTGGTTACCAGCAAGTAGCCCGTGATTTTTTTAAATGAAAATAACCAAAAATTATATTTTAATAACAAACCTTTGACTTTCACATTTTGAGAAATAAACATGTGTGCTCAGAGGACTTGACGGCGCCAGTGCCACTAGCGCAGGCACATCCCAGGCAGAGCCACCCAGAGTGGCGTGGGCACAGAAAATAAAACAAAATTAAAATCACGCGCATGGAAGAAAAAAAGAGTCTGTATAATTAGGGAGGGGTCTCCTAATAGTCACGCGCAAGGAAAAAACCAAAATACGGACCATCCTACTAGCTGTCCCCACCTAGGAAATAAATGCAAAATTAAAGTCTTGACAACAACATCGAGAACTCCTCATTGTTTGTGTCAATACCATTCAAAAAAAAAAAAAAAAATTGTTGGTGTCAATATTTGATACAAAATAATAATCACATGCATTTCAGCATTGAATATCCATACGACATGAATTTAAGATGAATTTATTCTATGCATATTTTTTTTTACCAGTGATAAGATAGGATCAATTTAGTAAAATTAAAATTCTTAAGAACCTAGCGATAATTTTTAATATTTAAATCTTAAAATAGTAGATGGGTAACATCTAAGTACCATTATGTAATTTACTTCACTTTTTTAATTTAGAACATGAGGAGAAAAGCACGACATCTCTGTCCACATAAGTCCAAATAGTACCTTTCCAGTTACAAAAATGTAATGTCTCTGACTCAACTTCAAGCTATTTTTTTTGCAATTACAAATGCATACTTTATGAAAACGTACAAGAAAATAAAAACAAAACTTATACTGTCTTTCTTCAAAGAGTTAATGCAACGGAAAAGAAAATGAAAATAATAAAGTAAATATGTACCCGCGCCACATTCAGTGGCTCCGCTAGGATGTGCCCGCGCCAGTGGCACTGGCGCAGGTTTCTGCACACTGACATGTTTGTTTCTCAAAATTCCCCTGGAGCAGGTTTCTGCACAATGACATGTTTGTTTTTCAAAATTTCAAAGTCAAAGGTAAAATATAATTTTTGGTTATTTTCATTAAAAAAAATAATCACGGTTGCACGGGCAAGTAGCAGACCTACCTGGTGTGGTACCGATTTTCAAGGGTACTTGGCCCAATTGGAGTCCTAGTACAGTAATTTCATTATAGCTGAGGTCATATCAAGTTTACTTGATTGCACATTACAAGGTGTATATCTTTGTTTGTTTTTTTATTGTAAGTTGGAGAAGCAGAATCTAATTCAATTCAGCATTGTGCAGGCTGAGATGTCAGTAAGTCTGTGCACTCTCATTTTTGTTTACTGTCATCCAGCTTGTATCAGTAGCAATATCCTAACAAACAACTGAAATCATCGGTGTTACTAATCTAAGAAGCGTTTAATAACAAATCAATATTTCCTCTGTCATACAAACTCAACTAAGATTAAAAGATATTGGACAATAGGTGCTTCGATGTATTTCAAGTGCAAGTAAAGAGTTATCCACCTATTTGCCTACATCGAGCCAACGTAAAAACACATAGCTATTTTTATGGAAATGAAACCCAATCATTTCTTTTTGTTGGGTTTCATTTCTACTTTCTAGCCTAGATCTCATTTTGTTTGGGGAAAAGACTTAGTTACATAGATATTTCGTATGAAATAATCCAACAAAATTTCTTCCTTTGTGTAAATACAAATTCCATCCCAAATAAAGTATGTTCTGTACAGGTATTGTCGTATGAATATGGAATAGCCTGTCCCATCATAGGTTAGACCTTCGGCACAGAACAGTTGGTTCTTTTTGAGTGGATATTATTGGTTCCACCACTCACAAAAACTTTTAGAATATTATTGGTTCCACCACTCTGCTTGTTTGCAAATATCTAATTCTCTAATCACCCTGTAGACGCCTGGAGAAGGTCCAGATGGATGAAAAAATGCCTTACCTTGTTGCAATATTGATACAGCTTATATACACTGGAAACTACATAGTTTCTAAAGCTGCCTTCAATGGGGGAATGCCTACTACTGTTTTTGTGTTTTACAGACAAGCGATTGCCTTCTTCTGCTTGTTTCCTTTCGCCATAGCTTTTGAGAGGTATTGATTTACTACTGAATTACTATATATATTTATTGATGGTGCTTTTGTTTAGCTCATACCCAATAATATTTGAGCACTGAAACCGAAAAATTCAATTTATAAGTTTGTAGTGCATTCCCCAGTCAACAAACAAATTTGAAGCATTTTACAGTACACTCTTGCACCTCCTAATTTGAAGTCTTTCTTTTTCTTCATTTATGTATATTCGAAGATATATTTGCATTGTTCAATCAAGTAGTGGACTCGAGTTAATTTCCAAATTTTTCATTTCGATCTGATAACTGGAAGAAAATAAAATTATGGATAAAAGCTCATTTAATTTATGCTTGAACCTACTCCTTTAGTCCTTTGCGAATTTTAGTTTATGTATTAGTAGAATAATTCTCTGTTCCGTTGTTAAGAGTCTGAATTCTCTATGCAGTCAAAAGGCTCCAAGAATGTCACTGGGGATTTTTATAAAGATATTCTTTCTCTCATTACTCGGGTATGTATTCAAGAGTTATAGATCATAAAATACTATATAATCCAATACCCAAATACTACACTAAGATAAATTATAACTTCTTATAGTACTATATTTCAGGATAGCATGTTCCTTGAACATGTTTAATTTAGGAATCAAGTACACCTCGTCAACAGTGGCATCTGCTGTAACAAATGCTGTTCCTGTGGTTACTTTTGCATTTGCTGTTTTACTAAGGTACTAATTGTAGCATTATGTAGCGACAAATGTTTTAATTATATCTCTTTGCTCAACAATCCAAAACAACAAAAGAAGAAAATTCTTTGGTACAGAAATTCCACGAAACTGTGGCTATTAATACGGAGACACGGCTATATTTCAGTATTTCTTTAGATTTTCTTACAGATTAGTTTTAATTGCATTTAAATGGTCCTCAGAATTAGCTAAAACTAGAAATAAAGTATTTCTACTTCAGATGTTTTCTGTCCTGAAGGGACCTAAAACAGAACCATTTTACTTAAATTAAATCTTAATTTCTTTCAAAAGAATGGCAATGGATAGACCCAACCTTGTGACAATCAGCTCTTAGGTCCAAATTTTAATTTGTGACAATTGGCTTCCAACTAAAATCTTACGCCAAGTTTACAAATATTGATTGCAGAACTGAATCATTAAAGCTAAAGGAAGCTACAGGAATTACAAAATTTTGTGGAATGGTACTTTGTCTGGCTGGAGTTTTGGTACTCGCCTTCTACGAGGGGCCTTATTTAAAGTCAATAAACCAAGACCGGCCAATTCTCCATGGGAGTAGCAGCAAGCAAGGGTCCCATTCAAAAATAGAATGGATCATAGGCACCTTCTTCATGATCCTTTCTGCTGTTACTTGGTCTTTTTGGATCATATTACAGGTTCTTGCAAAAAGTATCTCATTTGGTTTCCTTTATTATTAAAAAAAAATAAAGTGTTTAAACCAAAAGTTTATCCAACTTCACCCAAAAAACATAAAACCATAAAAAAGATAAAAAAGCTGAAAAGAGCATCCAACTCTTACTAGTTTAGATACTCTGTACAATTACCTTAATATGTACCCAACATTTTCATCGACTCAAAGAGAACTGGAACTACTGTAAATGACTTGTAGTGGTACAGAATATTCAAATTGTCAGAGTTAGCTGGTATATTCTGAGCTGACATTAGGAATAATAGCAAGAGACTGCTGCTAAACACTTTTATTAATAGGCTGAAAGTTAAATTCTAATAAATGATATAATTTCAACAGAAACCCATTTTGAACCAATACCCGTCAAAGCTCATATTCAGTGCAACATGCAACTTCCTAGGCACAATTCAATCATTCTTCGTCGCTTTGGTAGCCGAGAGAAATTTCAACAAGTGGAAGCTACATTTTGACGATGGCCTCCTGGGAGTATCATATAATGTATGTACTGCATGTCTGCATGTGTAATAACCTATAAAACAAAATTCACCAAATTACTATTGCAGCTATCCATAAATCAAAGATGCACAGTCCAGAAAAGGTAAAGGAGTACAAGACCAAGAAAAGAATAATGTCAGATCAGTTATACTATATAACAAAAAGGTCATGCCTAGAATGAAAGAAACTTGCAAGAGCAATAGGTTACTGATGCTTTTGATGACACAAAATTTCTAGCCTGCTTTCATTATGCAATATTCATGAATGCATCGCAATGATGAATTATAGAATACCAAATTTAATTATACATTTTGAAGAACAATTTTGAGTAAATCAAAATGACAATATTTCAGGGGCTATTTGCATCAGGCATATCTTTCTATTTGCAAGCATGGTGCATAGAGAGAAAAGGGCCAGTTTTCTTGGCAGTGTGGCAACCTTTGTCTCTGCTCACTACCCTGGCGTGTTCTTCCTTCTTTCTTGGAGAAACAATCAGCTTAGGAAGGTAATGCTATAAGCCTATAATAAGTCAACTCTGAACACTGTTCACTTAGTAGTGTAGAAACTAGAAAGGATATCATGGAATTTGTATTTGAAGCAAGTGCAGCAAGTACTCGTCAACCTTATTTTACAATGACTGCTCCCACAAAAAGAGGCAATTAACATTTAGTATGTAATGTAGCCATGTGGGTGATGGTGAAGTGCTTATAGAAAACAAGCATATATTTACGGCTTACCACAAAGGGAATAAAGAAAAAGAAAGTTCGTTTTACAACAGTACTTCCGATTCTGCAATTATAAAGAGGAACCTGCATTGATGCCTACTTTGTGTCAGTTTAATCTCAGGCATCTTTCTTTTGTAAAGTATTAATTTCATAGCAACATTCTTTCCAGATTGGCTTTTCCAGCTCATTACATTATTAAATATCAAACTGATCCCAATATTGCCCATCTTAAACATAAAAAATTGTGGTGATGGGTTTCAGCAAAGAGATAATCTTAAGCTGCCAGGACCAAATCATATTCTGCGGTCCTATATCTTTTACCTAGATATCCAAGTCTATAATACATACATTCAATATTAGTCACCTTTCCTTCAAAAATAATGCTCCCAGGTCCCAACTTTGCTCTTTATCAAATGGTATCATTTAATAGAGGTGTATTGGGTTCATCAAAAAATTGGGGTGTGTGTGTTTGTGGGGGGGGGGGGGGGGGGGTCAACATGGTTTTTGACAATTTAGTTCAGAAATCAAACTGTCACAAATTATCAATTAGAAAACAATAACACAAGACTCCGCCCAACCCTCCCTCAATCTTTATTTCATTAACAATTGTCTTACAAAGTACTACTACCACCAGAGAGACAGAACCACGTCTCTTAAATAAAAAGAAGTAATAATTGTGGGAAACAATATTCCTAAAGATACAAAACGTCTAAACTTAGAAGCAAATATCAAAAAATACAAAACAGGAATATAATGATATATCCTTTCTCTGAATCAATCTGCTAATAAAAGAAACAAATAACGCAATCAAGGTAGACAAACTATGATGGTAAGTAACAGCGTGCCAACACAAACCTTTTATCTGAGAATTACAAACAAACAAAGAACTGTATATTTTATGAATGTGACCATTAGAAGCAGCACAATTCTCTTGCAGCGTCTTAGGTGGATTTCTAATGGTCGGAGGCCTATACAGTGTCTTATGGGGAAAACACAAAGAGAGTACAGAGATTCTGACCATTGCCAGTGGCCAGAGTAATCCAAATGAACCACAGGTCTTAGATGGAGCAGTGTCTGTTTCTACTAGAGATTGTAGCAATTGAAGCATACAAGGATCAAAAATAGCAATTTGTGCTGGCTGCTCAGACAAGATTAGCATTGTTTACTATTTTGTACGCTGGACTGGTTATTTTTCAGAATGTTTTTTTTTTTTTTGAGTAAAAAAATTGAAAATAAATTGGGGGTGAAGCCTCCCAACTTATTTTTAAATTAAATGTCTATGAAAGACCCTCAACCGAGTTTCAACATAATGTTTTTTTTTATCTTTTTTTTTTGAAGATCAGGTGGTGATTGCCACTCCGACAAATTCATTAAATAAGAAAAGAATGTACAAGTATTACAAAGAAAAGTGAAGAAAAAAACACAAAAAATGAAGGTAAAACAAAAGGAAACTAACTATACAAAGAAAACAAAACTAAAACGAAAAGAAAAACTACTGCTGCTATTGTCGCTACTGTAGTCAGCTCCTTACAAAATCCTCTCCCAAGCCTCGATGGTGGCACAGATCTCAAACAGTAGCATTGTCGAAGATAGACTACGTGAGGAAAAAACTCGTCTGTTCCTCTCCTTCCAGATAATCCAAATAGAGGCCGCCCAAATATGAGCCTAAAATGTGACATAAAGTATGAGCCTAAAATGTTCCATTTGTCTGAGTGAGAAAATATATAATGCACCAAACCTTTTCATTTGGAGCAATTCTTAATGATGCTCTAGGATGGAATCTGGGATTTTAATTTCCAGTCATCTATAATGTTGTGTGCAATCTGATCACAATTTTTGTCCCCGAGCCTCTAGTTAGGAGCTAATTAGACAGAATATAAAGCTGTCGTATAATTTATTTCACAATTGGACAGAACAAGAGAGAATGTAGAGCTGGGATATAATGATAAGAAACTCATGTTCAGAAATTTAAAACATACTTTTTTTTTTTTTAGCAGATAAAGCCTTTGAAGGGAAAACATAAATTCAACATATAGAAGCAAGGTTGCAAAATTTGGATCAAATAGCCCAAAGTTAATTTTGGACCTCTTAAACTTTAATCAGGCCTGACTCTTTCTTGTTAACGGATTTTGGGTTATGGGTTTGGAAGAGCCTTAAACAGTCGCTTGCAAAATAAAAAACCACGTTAGAATGGTTGGCAAGGTGCCATGGTGATGTCAATATAAAAGCCGCATTTGAAAGTTAGGTCGGTCGTTTGTCGTTTGAAGTTTACATATTGATTATGATTGGATTTAATGAAATTAATTCTTCGTCCATATCACTTTGGTTCCAGTATCTCCAGATTGACATAAAATAATATAATAAATTTTAAAGTTTCATACATGTGTACTTCTAATATTTTCCAAATTGCCAGAGTGCGTACCACCATCAGCAACAAAAACATCACTTGAAATTCTAGCTGATAGTTCAAATGACTCCAACTCTTTCCTTTTGAAATTCTAATTGCGAATATCCTAAAACAACAGTTAGATGACATCTCTATGACACATCTCCGACAGAATAAATTAATAAAATATCTAGAAACGATCTATATGTATGGTAATAATACATATTTTGTCATATGCATTTCTGTTAAAGCGTCCTTTTTTGTCATATTTAGATCACATTAATTTAGTCTTTTATTTTTTTTTCACACTTTTTTGCTGCTCATGTCATTTTCTTTTCACTCGATTATCTATATTTTCCATCACTAATAGTATGATTCATCTAATACGCACCTCGAATCATGCAAAGAAATAATCAATGGGAATAAACTTCCGTTATTATGTCCGATGTGCTTATTTATGAGCTCATTTCGATTCGTCTTCTTTGTTATTCATATTACCATTAAGAATTATACTATACAGCGACATCAATTTTTTTTTTTTTTAGTATACGGTGGCATTAAGATTCGCATAGTAACTAATTAAAACGAACAATAATTTGTTAATATCAGATGTTGGAGAAAATCAAATTCGGGTAAAAATTTTGAATTTTGTATAAGTTTGTAGAAGTTTGCTAGTTTATCCAATTTTTATATCACATATTTGAAATGTACTCTAACATTTTCAACTATTATGGAACTAATTACAAGTCATTATTAAAATGAATTTATTATAATAGTCCCAAATTATTTAAGCAAACTATTGTAACTTGCGTGGTCAGGTATTTAAGTGGTCCAACTTTTAAGGCTTCATCGGTACATTTGCTTTATTGTGTGGCTAGCTGAAAGAAATGGTAGCACAAACGAAGACAGATTTGTCATGCTATGGTAAATTATGCACTATCATTCTCTTAAATTGAGTCGGTGTGTTAGTTTGCTAACATTATTCTCTTGGTGTCGTTTGGGATGGTTAGGAATAGGATAGAAATAGCATAAATTTAGGAAAAAATACTATTCACGGGAATTATGAAAATTGGTTATACTGGAAATTAGAAATATTGTTTGAATGGTGAGTTTAGGAATAGCGTTGGGAAGTGTGAAAAGTAGAGAGAAAAGGGTTATTGGGAAGAGTGTTATTGAAAATTGTGTTAGGAATAGAATTGGTTATTCAAAAACCGTTTAGATGAAAAATTTAGGAATGAAATTGCCAATTCTTAGGAATTAGCTATTCCTAGACAATCCAAACGAGCCCTAATAAAAAAAAGATAGGAATGGTAGGGATTGCAACCCGCCATTCTGGCCGTGGGTGTACAATTAAAAGTGTGCGTGCGTGGGTAGTGATAATAAATAAGTAAATAAATCTATTGTAAAGTGTATTTATAAGATATACTGTAAAAAGGAACAAAACACAAAATTTGAGACATTTACTATACTCATAATTTTACTGATAAATTAAATAAATATTAAAATAAAATTACAATTGTGAACAGATTTACCCTTCGTCTGCCCGCTGCCCTTTTGATCAGAGAGATGCCCCAATGCGCACATAGGTCGATGTCTGCTTTGATTGAACGTGCGTGAAAGTTTCTCTCTAGTCTCTAATCACACCCATACATGGACATCATAAGGTTCAATTTTTTTTCCCCTCTTAGCACTTTATTTTTGGCACGAGCAATTTTTTTCATTTTACATTTTTACCTTTGATTATTAATGAGAACAATAATTTCTTCTGAAACAAATTTCTTGCAGGTTATCAAAATTGACTGGATCTAACGAGCAATACTCTAAAATAAGTACAAAGCAGTTAGATGGAGAAGTCGGAAAGCGGTTCTGAGGCGATCCGGAGGTGACAAAAATGCGATTCAATGGCGACACGAGAATGACAACCGGTAAAAACGATGTTGCACCAGAGCTTCGATGATGACTTCGTTTGAGGCGAACTTGCCCCTCCGGTGGTGGCCGTCCCTCTAATGACCAGATTTTCAAATCTGAACCTCGTCCAAACAATTTTTTGTACAATTCGCAAAATTCCCATCATTAAATTTAAATTGTCATCTATTAATTGTTTGAAGAGCAATACTAGAACGTAGCTCAATAGAAACTGGAATAAGATAATTCGGAAATGAAAAATTATTTGCACATGGAACTGCTGGCTTGAATAAAGGAAACAAGGCCTAATAAATGTGACAAAACCGTTCATTCATATTTCACATTTTCTTCCAAGTCATTTAAATATTCATTAAGGGGGCTGAATCTGACTACTAGTCTGTATTGAGTTTATTTGATCTCATTCAAATCAACAATATCTGTAATAAAAAGAGAATTCAACCTGTAATTTTTCTTAGCAATGGCTCATTATGCAGATTAACTTACATCTAATTTTATCTCTCTTTTATTATCTTGTCGGACGAATTATGCGCTATTTTATTTAAATTTTTTTAATGCGTTTAAAAGTTTTAAAACAACAAATTCTCTTGTATTCATCTACGTGAAGCCATGTGATCAAGTAATGCTATTTAAAATCATATACAGTTATTATTTTTCGGAAAAAATATTTATTTGTGCTAAAAATTTGCTAATTATAATTTTTAAAAATTTTATTAGACTTCTAAAAAATAGTTGATAACAACCCTAATATATTTAATGACTCCAATTACTTGCTTCCTATGTTTTACTCGAACATAGTGTCACTGAGGTTGCAAACAGAACAGGCCAGCACATGCAGCCCATTTCAAATTTACGATGAAAGAGAGCGAGATCTAATTATGACTTTATGATGAATAGAAATAGATACCCAAAAAAAAAAAAAGAATGGCCAACCGAAACATCCTATTCCTATACTTAACATACGTTTAAATTCAGAGGGGAAAAAATTACACGAAAAAAGAGGGGAGAAAGATCCAATTATAAATAAGATATAAGCAAATTATATGTGGATTCAATATATCTAGAACCATAAACCACAAGCTTACTTGAGTGGTTACTGCGCTATAATTTGGAAATCTTTTTTAGCTGATTATTTTTTTGAAACACCCTAATTTCGTATTACATATCACAATAGGTTTGTGTAGTACGGCTGAATTAAATCCGAGACAATCAAGATTAAGAGGGTGACAGGTTATCAAAGTTAATTTATTTATTATTTTTGTCGTTTAAGTCTGATACGCAATCTTGTTTCGTGGTGTTTTGAACTTATAAACAGTTCACCCTTCATGCCTACAGTTTTAAATATAATCGATTTTGGACATCGTATGTAAAGGCGTATAGCACCAATCATGTAGATTTATTATGAACTTTTATTAAATTAATTATTAATATTTATTTAAATGTTATAATAAAACCAACATTTTTTATTCATTTAAAACTTTCTCAAAGATCTACATAATTGAACAGAGATATATCCAGTTGTCGGATGGAGCAACAAACATGCTACTTCTGATGATAACTTTTTTATTCCACTGTTAATGGCTCGCTTATTACGTACGCGTGGTATACTGTTATGTCATTGACGGAGATATCCGAATTCAATATTTCCCAATAAATAATTTCATTGCCCCTCTAGCATTACAATAACTTGTATAGATGATCTTTATTCTTTTTCTATACGCGCTAGATTCCTCGTTAAGAACTCCTCATCAGAACCTTTAGACGTTGTAGTTGCGTGCTTTTAGTTGTTTTCTCCTTGGCTATCACTACCACAAAAAAAGACCTTCTGCAACAGGCCATCCATAACGTTTTTGTCAAAAACGTTACAGATCCATGGGAGGCTTTTGATGCGAAAAACTCTGCAGCAAACTGTAACGTTTAAATTATATTGAACGTTAGAAATTTTTCCCCGTTTAGCATAAAAAAAACTGTATGCACCTTCTGTAACGTTGCAGAAGGTCAAGATATTTTCTATTACAACTGGCCTGGATATCTCTCCTTCCATTTATTTTATTTAGTTGTAGTTTTTTTTTATTTTATTATGTAACGTTTAATAGGAAATAAACGTTACAGAACCCTGTAATCTGTAACGTTTATATCATATTAAACGTTACAGAAGAGGACTTTTCAAAATAAAAATAAAAATTAACAAAAAAAATTAAAAATAAAAGGATACTGCAACGTTTAATACTAAATAAAGGTTACAGAACCAAGCCAATCTGTAACGTTTATTTAGTATTAAACGTTACAGATTTGAATTTTGAAAATTTTTTTTTGGCAGAGTTATATATACACCACGGACGAAAAAGGCCTCCCTCTCATTCCACTCGAAAATTTTCTTAGTCCAGTACCTCTCTCGAGCCCCTCTCTCTCCGTTCTCCAACCCCTCTCTCTCGAGCCGGCCCCCCTCTCTTTTTTTTTAATCCACCTCTCTTCGACACTCAACAAGCTCGACCCGGCCCCCTCGACAACCTCGACAGCCGCACACTCTCTCTCTGCCTCGACAGCCGCTTCTCGACCACCTCTGCATTCTCTCTTTTATTTTGCTTAGCTTAGATCTGTTTGTACATAAATTGGGGGACTAATCTGAAATTGGGTTAAAATGGGTTAAAATGCTTGATAAATGGTTGAAATGCTTGAAATGTTTGATAAATTAGGGCTGATCTATTCATATTTATTTTTTTTTTTGAAATAAGTAGAGGAGCGCTCTACCACTTTTTCTTTTTCTTATTCATGGTTATTGGATTTGATAATTTCATAATATGTAGAGATTTTAGGATTTAATTAAACGATTTTTACAATACCAACAACATAGGAATTAGGGTTTAGAGATTTAATAAATATTCGTTTTTAGAGGGTTTAAAAAATTGAGAAAAAAAATGTTACAGATTTTATCCGAATTCAGAAAAAAAAATAATTTAAAAACCATAAATCTGGGTTTTGCAACGTTTATTTTGAAAAAAATTACAGATGTTGGCAGAAAAAAGTAGGAAAAAATTATAATTTAATAATCTGTAACGTTTTTTTTTTAATAAACGTTGCAGATCTGTAACGTTTTTTTCATTATAAACGTTGCAGGTCTGTAACGTTTTTTTCGATTTGCAACGTGGGCTTCTGCAACGTATCCACAAACGTTGTAGAGCCTTTTTTTTTTGAGCGTTGCAAAACGAAAAATCTCGCGTAGTGTATGTTACCCGGTACTTCGAAACATCAGCCGTATCCGTACCAGGTACGAACCGAGTATTGGTATCGTACCCGGTACGTATTGTACGGTCAAGGGTCAACAGTCAACGGTCAACGTGTTGATATTAGTGTTTATGTCATTTATTTGTGTAAATTCCAAGTTTATACCATTTATTTGTGCAAACTCTAAGCCTAAGCTAAACAAAATTATGTTATACACATTATATTTTGTAATATAATATAATTATAGATCAATAACATATTCAAATAATATATATATATATATCGTCGTAACCGTACCGGAAATTTTTGAAAATTTTCGTACCACCGTACCCGAATCGTACCGGGTACGGTACTCGTACCTGTACCAATGCAACATAGCTCTTTGGCTATCACTGTTTAGGACTTCAAATTTAAGAAATTTAACGATATACCATTAATTTTTTTTTACACCGCTCTGATTTTAAAAAAGCCTTAGAATTGGAAAAAAAAAAAACAAATGTGATATAAATATTAAGGGAACTTTTAAATGTGTTGAGAGCTTATAAATGTGCCGCTAGTTTACAACAAATCAACAATTGGCATGGGTTGGGATCTTATAAATGTGCAGCCAGTTTACAACAATTAATTTTTCAAAAAAAAAAAAGTGAATCTGAACTTTATAGAACTATTAATTTTAAACAATTCTGTTTATAATCGTTTAGAATCAATTAACTTTTGAGTTCGCACATGAATGAAACATGTCACAGTTCCATCATATGCAACATAGAGATTCATAAGTAATTTGTTCAACCTGACCAATATGCCCGACCCAACCTGAAAAATAATAAAAAAAATAAAGGTATATTTGATTAGAATGTGGACTAATTTGGATTAAGCCTGTTAATAAATATTGATTTATAAATTATGAAAGTTTAGCGGTCAATAAAAAAAAAAAACTTGGTTCATAAATTTTATTTACACTAAATTGATCTTTTAACTTAAAAAAAAAATACTTGGTCGTTCAACTTTTGTCGAAATAATCAAATTAGTTCTTTTTATTGGTCATTCTTGAAAGGACAAACTTAGTTTTATTCCTATAAGTTTAAAGACTATTTCTATTTTGATGAGAATAAAAGTTTAAAGGCTTAAATTATATTTTCCATTTTGAGAACCAACTTCATTTTTTTTAAGATTAAATATCAATTTGATATAAATAAAAATTTGACTAAAATTATTATTTTTTGAAAAGTATATACATCGAAATTGTTTACCATCATCCCTTCTTAGTGTTATCTCCATCATCCCCTCGAAACATATTTAATTTTTTTTCATTTTCGGAAAGGACTTGTCCAAAGATTCCCTCATCCTTCATCTCATCCAACATCCTCATTAATGACTTATCTCTTCCATTTTAGAAATGCAATTAATCCAACGTGCTCATCCAGTGTACTCCACTCTTCCCTTTCTTGTATTTTCCTTCCTCCATTCCTTGTGTTTCCATTCCCTCCTAGAACTTGGGAGAGGAAAGAGGGAGGAAAATAGAGGGAGGGGAGGGAGTAATTAGTTCTAGTGAGGATGAAGTATATTGGGATGAGTAATTAACGTTGGGTTATATGTTTTTTCTCATTAATGAAGTGTTTTCCTTAGTGACGAGAATGAAAAATATAGAAAATGATCCTTATCATTCTGGAAAGAAGTCATGTGATGTCATATGGCATTTCCAAATTAACCTTATTTCGAAACAAGGATTTTCAGATACTCTAATGTGGAGGATCTTTAATAAAATCACAAAAAAGAGTAACTTAACTTTTTATAATGCCTGTAATTCCTTTACAGAAACGTTAATATCAAAAAAATTTACAGGAATCACAATAATAAATTCTATTTTAAGCATTTTATGAAAAATAATTTTCTAAAGAAAATTCAGTGGAATATAACCTTTCTTTTAATTGGCATTGCCAAAATAATAAAAAAAATACTATAAATAAAGAAAAGGCAATTAAAAGGGAAATTCCATAGTTTTAAATACCAGGCGACGCATTTTTTTCTCGTCTCTTTCTTTAAGTCGTCGCCTCGTCTTTTTCTCTCTCCACAGGACCTGTCGGTAATTTATCCGAACTACAGTGGCAATTTACAACCTTTCTTCGCTCACTTTTTGTTCTTTCTCCAGTTCTTCTTCTCTCCTCTCTTCTTCAACCTTTGAAGGGTTTGATAAAAAATGGGGGAAATTATCTTTTGCAAAACCCCATAAATTTTTGAATTAGTAACCATCCGAACAAAGGAGTAGAAATAGGAAGGTTGGTCGCCGTCGGTTTCCAATTTTGTCCTTTAAAAATCGTTATGTTTGACACTTTGAGTCGCTTTCTTATCTAGTTGTTCGATACAATCGCATCTCTTATCTTATTTGTTAGCTTAATTTTGGGTATTTTCTTTGAAGAATCCGAGAAGTTTTTTGTTGCTAAGTTTTGTTTCCTTTCTGTCTAAAGTTCACCTACGTTAGTTCCTACTCGTGTGTGAGTTTGCTTCAGAACTTTTTATAATCTAAGCTGATCACACTTATTTTTCCTATCCCAAATTTCCCAATTTCTCTTAAATTCCTCCAAAGCTTTCTCATAGGCTCAAATTTTACTTACCAATAAACCCAGAAACACCTCAAAATTAATTCCCCAATGGCTTCTTCTCAGAATTCAGAAACTCCAGCTACTGAACAAGTTATAACTGAAATTTTTGCAAAAAGTCTCCATATCATACTAGAATCCCGCTCTCCATATGTCTCTTCTCGCAACTATTCACTTGATCAAATTCCCCCATCTCCATCCTCCTCTGGTGGGTCACCCTCTACCCGGTCGAGCGGGTCCCGTGACAAATGGTTCAATTTGGCCCTTCGTGAGTGTCCGGCTGCGCTCGAAAACTCTGATTTTTGGAGACAGAGCAACCTTGAACCACTGGTCATAGAAATTCTCCTTGTAGACCGTGCATCCGGCACAGAAAAGCTTCTGGAGAGATGGGTTGTGCAGTATGAGACCCGCAAACAGCCCGGTACTGGTCGAAAATCCAAGAGAACTTATAGGGGAGCTACTCTTTTGTTCAGGTCTCTGTACTTGCTTGTGAGGCTTTTGCCTGCTTATAGTCTCTTCAGAGAAATGAATTCTTCAGGTCGGATCCGTTCGTTAGGCCTCTCGCACAGGATCCAACCATTTGTGAACCCATTAACACGGTCAGAAGAGGCTGAGATGACGCATTTATGTTTAACTCCAATTGAGACCCCGTTCGGAAGACTTAAGCATTCGGTATCATACCTGCCTGTTTTAGATGATATCAGTATTGGGTCTGAGCCATCGACTCCTATGTCTACTGAGTTAATACCAGATTATGTCGGTAGCCCCACCACTGACCCATTAAAACGGTTTCAGACTCTACCTCTTGGTGGTTCTGCACCCATTTGTGTGCAACCTGGTAGGAGGCATAGTTGGAGCACGGACCGATTGGGATCCCCGAATCTGTCACCGTGCTCATTACCAACTCAATCTGATCCACAGAGACCCAGTATCCCTCTCCGGCTCTCAGAAGTTCAAAAGGGGAAGCGGCCTGTGGGCTGCTATCCATCTTCACTTTCTTCTTCCCAGAAAGCCAATTTGTTTAGGTGCGAAAGTGCGCCAGTTGGCAGGGATTCAGACCCACTGTCTAATCCATGTTTCAAGCAAGGAATGGATTCTGATCGCAACCAACTGGTTCGATTTAGGGAGCTTCCATCTGGAGTTTCTCTGCCGAAGGTTTGTGCAATGGATTTTATTTGTATGTTTGTGTAATGTTTGTCAAGTTTTAAAATATTAGAACTTGTGCTTTTGTATAGGTGACTGGCATGTACTTGATAATATCTCTAAGTTACAAGAGCGAACTTTAGTGAGATGTTGTTATTGAACCAGAAAATATATTAAAATCTGCACAGTCAATTGCTTAAGCTCATGCAAAGTCCTGCGAAGTTGGTGCTGATAAATTATGTTTTGCATGATGGTTGCTCAAAATTGTGGGGGTTGTGCCAAGTCCTTACTTTATAATAATATGCAGTTTGTGAAGACAGTGAGTAACATCCATTTCATGGAATATTCTCCTTTCCCCTCGCTCCTATGTAATAAGTGAATATTGTGACCAGTAGAATTATACATAACAGTTGTCCTATAACACTAACTTCTGCTGGCATTTTTCTTTGTTTCAGGAAATTTCAATAGGCGGTGATGCCATACGATACCTGGATGTGGCGAAATTGTCCCTGGCTAGTGGGTCATGGATATGTGACTCTAATGTTCAGTTACTTGATTTGGGTGAAGACTCTGATGCCAGTTACCCTTTTGCTCCTGATGTTAACAGGTAATGCTTCATTCTTTTGTTTTCTGATTTGTGCCTGAACAAGCCAAGGCTCATTGCAGCATTGTGACTACTTCCATTACTTGCTTTAAGTGTGGCCTGAACTTTTACCACCTTGTACAAATACAGTAACTTATTAACCAGCAGACTAGCAGTCTATCTTAGTGCACACTAGTTTAACACCGCCAGTATGGCATCACTAGTCCCTGTACTTGTACTGGTTCATCACAATTTCAGTATGGGTATTAGCGCAGTACTGTACTACCTGCACGCCAGAACCAAACAGTTAGCAATTAAGAGCAACAGAATGTTTAGTGAGCTGGCCTGTTGGTTGAAGTACTAATTACATGGATAACAAGGTGCTTAGATGGTCCTGTCCTGTCCAATTCATTCTCAGTATACCTGTATGAGCATCCTGGTTTCTTGTACTTTGGTGTAAATATGAGCCATTTATTACGTTATTTTCAACATAACTAGCTTCTACTTGGTTCTCTGATGTGGTGTAGTATTCAGTTATTGAGTAATGGTTTGACAAGAAGAAAACTACATTCATAGGGAATTTCCAGCATACCTAAAATTACTCCATATTCATCTGCTAATTATAAAATTTTGCATAGACCTGTTAAAATGTAGTAAGTATGCCCTATCCTACCCCTGATTTATGTTCTCCAGTTAACAAAAGATCACATTCTTTTTCTTTATGGAGAGAGATTGATAAAAGAAGGGTAGTTTGGTCATTTTCGAAACAAAATATCAATATGGCCCTACAACCTTTAGGATATTTCTGTAGTGTTATTATAACAAAGTACACAAGATATATAGACCATTGTTTGGTTTGTGTATGTGGGTTGCTAGTTGTTACTTCTTTCTTTCTTTTCTTTTTTGGTGGGGGGTTTGGGGGGGGGTGGGGGGGGGGGGGGGGGTATGGATTTATTTTCTTATTCTGAGTTTGAGCTGGGGTTTATAGAAATTTTTTTTTTCTTGTGGAGTACTGTAACTTGATATATGCAGCAGTCTTTTGCAGAAAGTTGAGTAGTCAAGTTTATTTGTAAATTATAGCTATAGTGGCTTCACTAAACTTAAGCTTTTTTCCTTTCTCTTTCTAATTTATTTGCTCGACTTGTGTAATGTGTCCCATTGAGGGTGATTAATGCCTAACTGACCATTCAACTTACATACAGTGATTAATTAAAGTTGTTCTTTCCAATTCAGTAAAATTGGTATGTTAATGTTTTGATGAGGTCTTGTAACACTCTAAACTTGGTAATTTTTCCAAATAATCTGACATTCATTTGAGTCCACCAGGTTGGTTGTTACCACCATATGTTATCAATGGTGTGATTTGGTACTACAATAGGTCTGAAATTTCTGCACCAAGCTGCTGAGGTTTTGTTCTGGCTGGCACCAAATCAGATAATATTAATGTAGTACCAAACTAGAACAAGAGAAATCATTGCACTTGGTATTAAAATAAAACCTGTTTTAGTTCCTAACTTTCATAAAACCTGTTTTAGTTGGTAAGGAACTATGATATTTCTGAATGCCTTTTATCATTATAGTTTCTTAGCTTTTCCTTTATAAAAAATAGGACAAAAAATTACGAAGGGGAAAGGTCTCAGGGTGCCATTGTGGGTGAACTCTTGCGGATGCTTAAGGCGGCACCAAAATTGCAAATAGGGTTTGAGAAATCTGACGGCCTAGATCTGAAACCGAACCCAGCGCATTCTGGGTCTAGAACTGCAGCTGATGCATTGCAAGAGCTGAGGGTGTACATGCATATGAGGGACTCAATTCTGAGCCAGAGTGAGTCCCACCCATCAGAACCCAAACCTGAAAAAGGAGCCAACACTAAAGAAAGTAACTCTGAAAAGGAAATGAAGGAAAGGAATAGGCCTTGATGTGTATATGTACAGTACTGATGTTATATCTAGCTAGCCTGATACTAATTTTGGCAATCTAATTCATAGGTAATGAAAAAGGAAAATATATAGAAATTATTAAAGCTCAGTTTGGTAGTGCCTCCTGACATTGCCTCTGTTTTATTTGAATTGCTTTCATAGCTGTAAATTTGCACCAGTATCCTGATGTTTCTATTAGGTGAAACTTAAAATCAATTCTTCTGTTGTATCATAATTAATTTTCTTTATTTTTGTTTTTGTTTTTGTTGATACTTGAGCTTATAGTGCTTTTGTTAGGCTGGTATTACTCGCATGTGGCATGGTAGTCCCCAAGTCTGGTCCTTAATCGAAATACACTTCATACACCAAAATGCATTAGTTTGTGTACTGACTACTGAACAACAAAGTTTGGAATGAATTGTCACTGCAATTGTTTTGAGACGGATAACAACTGCCAACTGGTATAGTAAACTAGCTCGAGACAGCAAGGCGATGCTGAAATACATTTCCGCTATAGCCGATATGAGAATGAAGTTCAGTGAAGAAACCTCCAAATTAAGAGAAGTCGATGGATATAAAATAAGACCAGCCAACAAAAAAAGAAATAGTATAAAAAATGCATGAGCAAAACATTTATTTTAGTTTGTTGACTTGGCAAATGTTTGTCTGTGCTATCATATCCTTGACCTTGATAGAAACTAGAAAGATGGATTTTTTTTTACTGCCGTTACCGTTAGCAGAGTAGCGAGATTTTCTGTACTGTGTGATTCACCGTATGAATCATTCACGGATTAGATTGCATATTCCTTGAATTAGAATGAGCTCGCAATGCAGAATCTCTTGTTTTGTTTTGGATCCGGTTAGCAGCAGAGTAAATTATGATAACAAGACCTTGCTATTTTGGCATGAGTAGCAGCAGGTACGATTGGCGTCACTGTGTCACGCTTTGATTGTGAGCTCAGAATATTCTTGGATATGTACGTTTCATTTGAATTTAGTTAGTAGCTTTTTGAAGGTTTGGGATGTTTCTGAACTGAACATGTTTGTGCAGTTGTACCAACCCCAACCTGGATCCTTGTTTTTATATTTTGCAAAATGATTGGAAGCTAATTATTGTAGGTTTCTATATCTGTACTAGTTAAATGAGTCTTATGACCTAGCTATTTTTTGCTCAAGTTGTTCGTTTCAAATTCGAAATTTCTGCCCAATAGTGATTGGTTGAAACTAGTTCGATGACAACAGAGATAGATGGCTTCCGTCAGTAAACAGAGCACACATATAGTTTTATGTAGTTCAAACTTGTGAGGCAATGGATGATTTTCTTCATTTGTGTGTGTGTGTGTGTGTAATTCAGCATTGCAACGAGCATTACGTTTTCCAAAAATGAACCAAAGTTGTATCAAGTGCATTTGGATGCACTTCTGAAGAGGCATTAGTTGTGAACTTTTAAAATTTGGAATTCACAAGAAAACAAACATGGGTAACATATCACCCGTTATAATCTTATAACGGTAGTCAGAAACCTCACCAGATTGTCAGCGTAGAAATGCATCTGATTAATTTATTAATATAGAGACATGATAGACATAATTCCATATCCAGTTACTCTTCTGAGAATAAGTTGTTACGCCCACTGGAACTGAAATACGTGAACATAAAGCCACCATACCTAATTTCAATAAACATTCCAAAAGGCAAAAAAAAAAAAAAAAAAAAGGGAGGAAGAACATTTTTGGGCCCTATATCAGAGTCCAGCAGTTCCAAACAACTTCATCAGACCAAAAGTTAGCCCCATTGCAGCCCAACCTCCAGCAACTACTCTCGCCGCAGCCCGGACCACCGGGGCCCGCCCCAGTGCTGCCCCAAGACATCCAAAAAACAGTAGCGCCATAGTTGCAGCCACCGCCACCGCCACAACCCTGATCTTATAATTGGCGATAAATCCGGCAGCCAAAAGTGGCACCATTGCCCCAGTAGCAAATGCCAGTGCAGATGCCACAGCTGCCTGAATTGGGCTAGGCAGTCCAGCCCGATCTGCTTCCTCGGCCCGTTGGTCCCTTTTTAACTGTGCCAGCTCAGCATCAAGTTGGCTGGACACGGATACAAATTCTCCAATAGCCATACTGCAGGCTCCTGCTATCAGGCCGGCAAAGCCCGACAGAAGCATGGCCTTGGAGTCAGATTTTACAGCACCTACACCCATCATCAGGGAAGCAGTCGAGACGAGGCCGTCGTTTGCGCCTAGAATGGCAGCACGGAGCCATTGCGCTCTTTGGGAAATCGACGAGTCTGAATCTAAATCTGTGTCTGGGCTGGGCTCAGTGCATGGGATGGTGATCTTGGTGTCATTGATGGCCATTTTTGGAAGTTAAAAGTTGTTGTTTGTTTAGTTAAAGACTTAAGAGAGATTGCTATTATGAAGTGTGGGAAACACACGCCGGGGCTTAGGCAGTTTATTGAATGAAAATTATACTTTCCCCTATTTATAGAAGTAGTGGAAGTGCAGCTATGGTGGGGGATGAGTAAGTAGTGGAGGCACCGAGGAAAAAAAAACAAAACAAAAATATAAAAAGGTGACTATTTTTCTCTTCAGGGTCTCAGGGGTACATTGTTTTGTGTCCCAAAACATCATAATGAACCTTGTATTTCCATTTTTGTTTACATCGGAATTTGCTTTTGTTATGTGCCAGGTTGCCTCTGGTAATATTACATTACAAAAAATGTAAAGAGTCACATGTACAGTTATTGATCCGATAAAAAGTTATAAAACACGCATTACATCAAAGAATATAAGTACTCAATACTTCATATTTAAATTGAAATAACCTTGTGTATATTGTATAAACACTTAGTTTCTATTAGAGAAAATTAGGGGGTATATACTTTAAATTTTTGCTCAATAGATGCAATTCCCATTTTTGAAAATGGGACCGCCTGTTCTTTATAATTTAAGACGCAACAAATATTCCAAGAATAAAAGAATTGAAGTCTTAAAAAAAGTTATTCAATTTCTTTTTGTTAGAAGTGACAGCATAGTGTTCAGAATGGTTGCTTATTGCGAAATGGGTTCCATTGTCTTTATGTCGACATTACACAATTGAATGATCAATGAAGTGAGCCTTGTTTTAAATTCCGCATGCAATTGAGCTAAGTACAGACTTGAATTGAAATGTTTGAAAGGAAAAAAAAAAAGGTAACAACAGCTCGTGGTGTCTGATATTTTCAAATGAATTGGTATGGGAATGGAATTGTCCAGTCAATCACTTCCATATTCTTCATAGTTCATATAAATGCTGAAGCAATAAGCACAAATTCCATTCCACTTTAAATTTTAAAACTTTACCGAAGAGTGCTATGATAAAACTTGTAAACAAAAGCGCGCGGCCACGGGCCTACCACCAATCTCTCTCTTTCCATACTAGTTTCTGTGTGTATGCGCCTTTCATTCCTGAAAATGATATGCATATTAGAAAATGATATATCAAGGATATACAGCACTTTATTTCGTTTGGTTCTCTTAATGAAATATTTTACTTATTTAAAAGAACTCTGTGAAATTAATTAGTTAAATCAGATGCTGGCGAAGCAAATTAATTAAGCGAGGCGTGTGTTATGTTGGTAAGATAAAGAAGATGACAAATAACATATATGAGATGAAGTGAGGACATTTCTTTCACATTTTCTTAGCAAGCAATTGTTGGATTGGTAGTTTCAAATCATATTTTTTTTAAAAAAAGAAAAGAAACTCAATGAGACAAACTTCTTTTTTTTTTTTAGGGTCAGGTGGCAATCACCACGCCGATAAATTTTATTAATAATAAAAAATATTTACAAGCATAAAAAAAGAAAAAAAGTAAAAAGTAAAAACTTTACAGAAAAGTAAAGAACAAAATTAATGAGACAAACTTTCTATACCAATTTCATTTTAAGTAGACATATCTTATCATCGTTTGGTAAGATGATGTCAGGAATAAGAAGATATAAGAAAAAATATTTAAACATAATTGTTGAAAAAATCAAATAAGAAGAAAAAGTATTTACTTATTCCCTATTTCTCTTGGCGGGTTCCACAACATAACTCATTCCATCTCTCCTGGTAGTTTAAGTTATGCCAAACTAAATGTATCATCTTATTCCGCTATAATTGATGCCTATTTGGTAACATAAGTGTGGAATAAAGCAATTATTTAATTTCTTTTCCTATCTTATCTTGTTTCATTTTGCCAATCAAAGGCCACCTCTATGCCTCAACTTGAAGACTTAAAAGGAGGATAAACATCGTTTGATTTTGACCTCTTTTGTCCTATGATTATAAATGCTTTAACTCTTAGAATTTACTTCATGCAAGCGTTATTGTTATCATTTGATCAGAGGAATACAAAAATTTCTCTCTCCGAAACTTCTGAAAATATCAAGTTCATCTTTAAAATTTTCAGGATCAAAATATACAATTGTCCTTAATTAATATGATCTATTCTGCCCTGCATTTAGTCTCACTTTTTTTTTTTTTTTTGAGATAAGCATTTAGTCTCACTTATTTGGATGAACAACGTAGAGATATTAAAAGAAAAAAGTTTGACTATTGAAAAGTAGTGCGCGTGTGGTTGTGCAGAATTGTTAATGTGCTTGCTCTTAAAAACGACTACTTGCGTTGTGCAGGTAATGGGATGACAACATTTTGCTGCATTCTGCTTAAGGTCCTTTTTTCTCTCTTTTTGTGAAATAGATTTTCTGCTTAAGATCATTAGAGGTGCTAAAAAATTAAGAAGTATTACTGTGCAGATAATTTTATGGTTTTAGAAAACAATGTCACCTCAACTTACATAAGTTTCTTTTTTTTTAATCTACTAGCTGTTGATTAACTACGTTCAAATCAACAGTTACATTATAACTGCTCAGACTTCCATATTTCGTAAGTCTGGCCTGATTTGTTTCGATTAGTATGTTGATATACATTTGATATACATAAAGCATTTGTTGATTAGACTATGACATCCAAATTAAAGAACGCTTGAAGACATCAAAAATCATCTTCCCCCACTAACTTTTTTATGTCTTTTTTATATTTTTAAAATCAATATTTAATGTAGTTGTTGAGAAAAACATATATATATCTCAACTGGATGTCGTAGGTTCGATTTAAATTCCTTTTTATGCATATTTTAAGTTGAGAGAAGTAATTCCATTTCTATATATAAAAAAATTTCCGTAGTTTTACAGCAAAATACACGTTTTTTTTTTCCCTCTTCCTTAAATATATACTAGAGGGAAATATCGAGCTTCGCTCGATGTAGATATCTATAATAAAAATATTTTTATTATGTTTCTATAGTTTAATTATGTTCATTTTTTGATATATGGTTAAGACATATTTATCTTTAGAAATATAGTTTAGTTATTATAGGTAATTTGATTTGATTAAATTTAAAGAGTTTGATCAATTTAAAAAAAAATTATATGTGTGTAAATATAGTTATAGTTATCTGAAATAATATGATTAATATGATTTATATTATGTTGATATTATTCATAAAATGTAATATTTTTATAAATGACTTAATAAAAATATATATATATATATTGTAAAAGATCTAATGGTTTTTTCTATTTTCAATTGAATGAATTTATTTATATTTTGTAAACTAAAATTAAGAATGGTGATGAAGATAAAGTAAGGTAGAGAGAGACTCTAAGCAACACAAAAGAGATAGAGACATGAAGAAAATGAAAATAGGAAGGGGTCACAAAAATCAGAAACAAAACAATGTGTTGTCAAATTATCATCCAATGTTGAATCGAGTCAGTTTTATGAGCAATAACACCCGACACACAATTAGTTACAAAGTACCACATTACAGAAATCAGGAAAAATATTATTGCACAACTATTCACAATACTTGAAGTGTCGGATGATATTTAACTAAAGGATTCCGACACCCGCACATCTTTATTTATAATATTGATGTTATGATTTTGATGATCAAAAGATGGTTAAAGTTCACATCATGGATTGGATTTGTGTATATAAGGACAACTTTGTAGCTATCCGTATATCCTTATAAAGTGGATACGTCGCAGCACTTGGTTGTGAGAAATGTTTTTTTTTTCTTTTTTTCTTTTTTTTTTTTGACAAATAAGAGGTTAAGTCTTTCAACTTATTTCAAATTTAAATATTTATAACCTTAACCAGATTTTGAGTTTGTGGCATTTCACTTACGATTGAATGTTTTTGATATAAATTAATAACTAGTTCTCTAGTTTTTAGAAAGGTTTGTCTGTAACTGAATATGAAATTCAAATCTATGAACCCATTTTGTGACAGATTCTAATTTATCACTTATTTCCAACTACATTTTTATTATCAAACATTGGGGGAAAAAAAAAAGAGATGCCTCCCATACTACACGGAAAACTTAAATATTTTTTTAGATCCTACAAGATTCCTATCATTATTTGACTTTTTCCAAAGTCCTGGTATATGGTCCCTTCTTGTTTAATTCATAAAGAATCATAGAGGGAAGACAACCACAGTATAATCAAAGTGAGCGAAAAATTCTTAAATCGTGAGTTAATTCGAATTCGACCTAGGGTCTGCTCCAGAATCGTTGATGTAATGGAATGGAATAGAATAAGAGAGATGGAGAAACAAATCTTGATCTCCAAATTTGGGATGACAAATTTTGCAATAATTCTATACAAAATATTTCCTCATTTCCACCATTTAACCTCCATTACCACTCTATTTTTTTTTTATTTTGAAGCATGTTAACTCAATGGACAGTGGCATGGGCAGTGCCATTCCATTCCATCACTCTCCTTCACCTTATTCTGGAGAGCACCCTTAAAAAATTTTCTATTGTAACTCGAGCTAAACTAATTCGGTTGGCTAATGAGTCGAGTTTGAGTTGAGCTCAACTTGGCTCGTAAACGTGAACTGACTCGTGACATAATAAATTTATATTTGAATATTAAAAAATATAAATTAATTTCAAGAATCTTTTTCCTATATATATTTTTAAAAAATAATTGTAACATACAACATGACGAATTTCAAGACATATTTTATTTCAAATAAATAGAAAGAATATAAAATATAATAATTTTACTTTTAAATTATTGTATACGTGAATAAGTTATTACTAGAACACATGAATTAAATCAAACAAAAATTTTGAAGGATATATGTTTAATTCAAGTTAGCTCATAAGTCACGAGCTAGCTCGAGTTGGAAACCAATTGAGTTTGAACCAGCTTAAAAGCTCGAGATAACTCAACTCAAGCCAACTCGAGTTACAACCGAAAAGAGTCGAAAGATCAATATATGATTAGCCATATGTCGAAAGACAGATATATGATGGTTAAATTGTATAAAATTTAATACAAGTAATTTATAAGATAAAAAACACATCTACGAACAAATATTATATCAACAAAATAGCTATTGACTTGAATTGAACTATATAATTAAAAATATCAGATTAACAACAAGCTATATTGGGTTGAATTTCATGTTGGTATATCTTATGCGTATAATTGAAGCAAATACAAAGCTTGTGCATGCATCTCTCTTTCCACTTCCCAGTAGCCCATTTAAGTTGGGTACTATGCCATCATTAGGTTCTGTTAGGTTAAACAATTTTGAGAAAAAAAAATGACAAAAAAGACATCTCCAGAATTATTAAGTTAATATATTCTGTGCTAATTTCAACTAATGAAGTACTTTCCCATAAGATGGTTGCATAACAGGTTTAATAAGATTAAAAACTAACCAAATCCCACACCAAAGATTTGGGCACCAAATCATTCTTTTTTATCTAAAAGGGAAGAGAAACAGAATTGTTTTATGATACCAAAAAAGTCACAGTTGAGGATAAAGAGCCAATTGATTTTGATGAATAGACCACCACTAAGTTTTCAATGAAGTGGTCTTAGAAGAAGATAACATTAGTTAGTGAGCATAGAGTGTGCATTCCACGCTAAAGCCACCAAATAATTTTGTACTTGCACCCCACTATAAAGCAACTCAACAGTTTTGGGTGGCTTTTGGCAGCATAAGCTCGTTTCTTAGAGATTTTTTTTATTGTGTTTGAGTTAATCGGTCTATATGAGTTATCAAATCACATTTCATGACCAAAATTATGGACAAAAATAATAATGATTCGTTGAACAGAAATGTCAACAGCATTAACAATATTTATAACGCCAATGCACAAAAGTGGGACCCAAAATACAAAATCAATATTTTAGATTATTTGGTCGGTCAAAATTATTTGATTTTTAACTATCAAAAGTTAGACAGAAAATTAAAAACATTAGCATTATTATTGTGAACCAAACCAAATTGAGTAAACAAAAAGAAAAACAATCTAATCAGAAAAGGTTTTTAAATTGATCTTGTTGGATACCCTCTTATTAGAAGCGAAAAGAAAAACATATTTTAAAGCAATTTAATTAGTGCTCCGTGATGGAATGAAATGAACAAATTCCTTTTGAAATGCAGATTCTTCACTGATAATTGTTGCGATGAGCCAGACCAACTTAGGCTTCATTTTCTAGAGTATCTTATACCAAGGGTTGAAATAGTCTGTTTATAATTGCTATAGCTCTACTCTAATTTTTCTCAGACACTAAATTACAAAACTAAAAGCTACTATGACCCTAAATAGTAGACCTCTAATTAAATTCACTATCTGCTCTCACTTTGTTGTTATTTATTTTTAAACTTCTGAAGCATGACATGTTTTCCTTTATATTCTTCTTCAAATTTAATATGTTTTGGACTTTTCCTTTAATTAAATTTGTTATGTCAAATGTATGATTTCTCTGGTCACCTTATCAAGGTGCATTTGACATAGAATCGAGTCTCTCAATTTTTTCAATTTAAATACCCAAAGGAATATTAGATTCGAATCCACCTCCACAGAAGATGTGTTTGGTGTATGTATTCTTAATTCTTTACTTTCTTCTTTGTTTTGACAAAACCATAAGAACTTTCTGCTCTCGGACACATTCTTCAATGCTTAATCTTATGTTTAGCTATAGTTTGTGTTGTTAATATTGTTATTGTACTACATGAATCTTATTTTATTTAACAATTTGAAGTCGATGTTATTTTGTGTCTCACAATTTTGAGTGTTTGATTAGATTAAACTACACGAGATAATATGAGTTGCCACGTGATACGATCTATTGTGAATTCTTCTTTTGTTTTTAATGAAATTTGTATGTCGTATACTAAGAACTTATTTTATTATATATAAGATACAATCCGTACTTTTTTAGATTAAGTACTTTTGAAAATCTGAAAAAAAAAATAGTAAGAAATAAATTATTTTCTAAGGAGATTTGAATATGAAGAATATATTGTATAGTTTGAATTGGCCGTTTGAATTTTAATTTTCAAAAAACAACTCTGAAGTACTGAACGATCCATATGCTTTAGGATTTACTAGTCATGTTTGCAATCTGTAGTTTAAAATTATATTAACATATATTTAGATAGACACTGTTATCTATTATAGATCCACAATAACCACCATTATTTATTGTAACTTTATTTCAAATAGAATTTTATCGTGACGGAATGTAACCTACTATTGAGAAACTTGTCATATCAATAGGAGCCTTTTATGTCTATTTTCCTACTTGTGCCAATGAAAAGTTCGAACCAACTCTTCTCATGTAAATGAGAATTTTCGAATACAAAAAGTTACCCAATATCTCACATGTGTAATGGCTTCTTCTGTCGAGAAATCCACTAAAAACGCTTATATGTATATTAATTACACCATGATATGTGTTTCTTTTTGTCCTGTTGCATCTCTTGTAGTTTCAACTTTCTGCCTAAGTACCACCTTCATGAATCCAATTAAGTTAATAATCTGATCTTCCATATTCAGAATTGCTTATTCTAATTAATGTTCCTAATCTAGACCATTTTTGGATAGCTATTGTGATAGTGCTCAATGTTCACATTTGCCCGACCTATCATGCCTGTTATTTTATTTAATTTTCTTTATTTTAGTTGAAGAAGCAATCAGACCTATTATGACTCCTGCTTTCCAGGACAAAGAGTACCAAGTTTACTCGGATCCTCTCAAACCGTCAGATTACAGCTGAAAAATTATGGAAGATCTGAACCGACTATTTCAAATCAGATGGTTTAGGTTGTAGCTAATCAGATATCTGTTCAAACTGCCTCTTTGCTTTTCTTCTTCTTCTTCTTCTTCATTTATTCTTATTATTATTTTTTGAAGAGGGCCTCTTTGCTTTTTCAAAAGAATCAAACTCGATTCAAGAAATCACGACCAATGCGTTTAAATCTACCATTGCAAAGATCCGACCCTACTCACCCCCTCCCTCAAAAAAAAAATAATAATAATAATAAATAAATAAATATTTTTTTTTTTAAAAAAAAAGATCAACATAGAGAATAGAGAAATGAAAGGAGGAATGATGTCTTGTCCTTAGGCACAATCCAAAGGGTGGAGTCATTGGGTGACATTGATCTGAAATTTTAAAATGCAAGGATAAAATGCTCATCAGGTGACTTTTGGCATATTCAATTCTATTACGACTGAGTGGGTTGTCCAAGTTTGGTTTGCCAGAGTCCTAATTAATTTGACTGAGGTGGAACCAATTCTAAGTCATCGTTTCAATTTTGAAATCATGGTTTCGGCATTAGGGTCAAGTTAGGTCAAAATGAACCACAATTATTTAAAAATAAATTGATCGAATTTGGACATAAGTCGATACCTCGGTGGTTAGCACTTCTTCTGTAGTTATTTTTATTTTTTTATTTTTATTTTTATTATTATTATTTTTATTTGAGAATATCTTCTGGAATTAAGTTTATGCTTGGTAGAGACAAGTGAGGAATAAAGTTTTGAAGGAAAAAAGTGTTAAGCTAAGTTAAGAAAAAGTGATTTATGTTTGTTTATTTGTGCAAGTTGTACAGTAAGTAGAGTATGTCCAAAAAAATATTTTAAGTAATTTAAATTTATTATAATGGTTAAATAACTATTATAACTACTATAGAAATTATTAATTTATTGTTATTATTATTATGCCTTATAATAATAAATAAAAAATAATATCTCTGAGAAAACATATGGTGCATACTAATGTACGTACATACTAATTTTCAAGTTTTTTTATCTGCTTCAAAATGATCGATTCAAACTGTCCAATATGATTTCGCTATTATAATATCCTTGCTGACCAAATTTTATATATTTTTTAATTTTTTACTATTTTTTGGAATTTTTGAAAATCACTAATCTCACTTTTTTCTGAACCGTTAAAAAATAGCAGCTTTTAAAAATTCGAAAAAAATATAAAATTTACTCGGCAAGGAGATTTCAATAGGGAGATCATATTAGACGGTTTGGATTGGTTATTTTGAAGCAGATCGAAGAGTTCGGATCAGTATGCACCGAAGCTCCGGTACATTAGTATGCACCATATGTTTTCTCTAATTATTATTGAAAATGTTAATTTGTAATAAAAATAAAATATTACTAAGATAAATCTTATTGTTATTGTCAATTATAACTAAAAAGACAATTATCACCATTATATTTATATTAATTATATTTAGTAAAATAACTTGTTATGCTTGGTGTAAGTTATTTTTAGATAAACTAGGAAATGCTTATCTTGTAATGTGTAAAGTCTCCCCATTCGAATCTTCGCTAGGTTAACTTTTTCTTAGGTTGCACATCTTTACTCCCACTTACTTCAACTTAAGTGATTGGCTCCTTAACTGGTTTATTTTTCATTTATTTATTCTTAGGTCTAACAGGTACTTCAATAAATTTAGAAGAAGCTAAGAGAATGACTATGTTTAGATTTAGTTATGTGATCCTCGAGATGGTTTAAGTTATTCAAATCTAATGCTTTTGTTAAAATAAGAGAAGAAAAATGCATGGAAAAGTCAGCATATTAATTTGAAACGCACGGTCCGGAAAAAATAAATAAAGTAATAGAAACCCCCACAAACTTGCAAAAGACGATGAGATTGAACATTTCATGTCAGGCACACTCTATAATTTTATACCCCCTGATGAGGACTAAAGACAGCATATACCTCACTTGAGCCAATTAGCGTCCGGTGTGCGTCTGTGCGCGTGGCTGCGGGCTTGTCTTATATTTTTCTTATTTTTTAATCATAGCAAGTGCTGTGATGTTAACATTCAGTATTACCAGTACCTTAGTGAGAAGAACTCGGTAACAAACTCCCATTATCACAATATGAATTGTTTATGAATAATTATGATAATCAATGTTGTGTATTTCAACGTATAAATTCACCACAATCGCTCGTGTGTGTATATATATATTGCCTCCGAAGAGGAAAAGATACAAAAAAAATGATAATATTAAATGGAAATAAAATCTTGTTTCTAGATGATCCAACAAAATAAATATTTACAATGAAGACAGGTAGCATGTGAAGAGTGGCCATCAAATCATGTCCCTTGATTGAATGGAACCAAATTTCCGACATTTCCGACAAACACAGAAACAAAAAAAGTAAATCATGCGTTTAATTCCGTATCATTGAATAAATACGAAATGTTTCCGACCGTTTCATTCTCATTCTATGAAGCAGTACAAACTAAAAGAGCAAGTACATAGACATGCTGCGCCCCCCCGGGGGGGGGGGGGGGGGGGGGGGGGGGGGGATTGTTTACATGAGTATTTTTAACTTAAGTTTTTTTTTTAAGATAAATTGAGGTTAAGTTTCTCAACTTATTTTTAAATTAAATGTCTATGAAAGATCCACCAGTCGGATTTCGAACCTACGATCTTTCACTCAAGATGTATTACTCTTTGTCGCTTAAACCAAGAGCCGGTTCTCTAAATAAAGTACTTGAACAAGTTCTTTTTTCTATTTTGAAGTTTAAACAACTATTAACAGTGATGTAATAATTTTTGTTTGTTTACTACTTGAATGAGTTATGTCTTTTTTTTTTCCTTTCCTACGATTAGCAAACCTACCCACCCAAAAAATAATTATATTTAAAAAAAAAATTGACTTATCAATTAAAAAATAATTTAATAGAAGTATTTATTTCTTAATAATAAATTATTTGAAAATTTAGAGATGAAAATATTTTACATACGTGATTTATTTTCAAAATGTAAAAAATTAATTATTATTTTTTTTAAAGAAAATCAAATGTCTTGTGCTCTCTTTACGAACATAATGCACAACCTTCCAACAATAAATTTCTTTCTATTTTGATGAGTGCACAACCAATCTAGCAACATTTTTTATTTTTCATTTAAAGTGAAGTGTCAATAAAGTTATATATTGCGATAACATCTAGTCATTGATTTAAACGATCAATGATTATAATTGCATACAATAAATAATTACTTACTCTCTTTATCTAATTCTTTTAAGTCCTTAGATGCGTGCTTTGTCTAGTTCTTTTAGTCCTTAGATGCGTGCATTTACAAGTAGTAGGGATAGGGATTACGATCCATTCAAATGTAGGTGATATTTAATTGAAAAATATTATTACAGGAATCATCATACGTTTGAACTTCTCCATCATAAAAAAGAATACAATCACAAAATGATTAACCTAATTCGCTTTAGAGTTTTTTAAAATTATTATTTAGTTTATTATATATTATGTCTCCGCCTTTGATTTAGGGAATTAGGGTATGTATGTAGTGTTTTACTTTGTTGGGCCTTATTTTACTCAAGTAGGTTTAGGCTAATATTAGGCCTTTGTTGTATTTTTTTCACTGAGCGAGTCCCATATAGCTTCAGCCCAATCATCCAAATGTTTCGAATGTGCTTCCGTAAAAATATATTTCAGATATTAAATTGCACATTTTGGTACACCCCAAATGAATTCGTAACCTGGGAAAAAAAAGAAGAAGAAGAAGAAGAAGAAATGATTCGTAACAAAGATAAGAATGAGAAATTTCCAACGTGAAACAGATGGTCAGTGATTTTGTTATTTTTTTTAAAGGAAATGAAAAAAAATAAATACAATTAAGAATTTAGATGGACTAATTAAATAGCTCTAAATGAATGACCTTTGCTCAGATAAATAAATAAGTAAATATTCTTCGTAATTCATAGATAACCCATGCCTCTTTTATAAATGATTTTATTTTTTTAAAATAATAATAAATATTCATATTTTATATTCGACACTTGCAATTTGGAATTCCCAGATATTATAGAAGCCCTAATGTTCGAACTAAAATATTGCGATAATCATTGGCCCACTAATTAATTTTCATTATGCAAATGAAAGGCTTTGTATAGTTGTAATTTGACTTTTTGTCGGTTGTGCTGTGTCAATGTCTGAAATAATGCTAGCTTTCGTTAATTCTCCGGAATGAATAAAATATATCAAAAGTCTCTAAATTAAGGACATATCCTGCATGGAATTTTGCATGTATCAATATTTTCCATACTATCCATATAAAATATCACGATCCTCTAACTGCTCTTTTGGTAGATCTGTAAGGCAATAAAATAATCTAGAACATGATAAAAAGAAAAAAAAAAGTGCATAACAATTTGAGAATTATTAACTTGTATTAAGAAAATAAGTGTGCTTATAGAAATCTGCTGGTCACATCATACATTCGTACTTCTATTCTTAGACTGAACAAGATAAATAGAATACTGACTCTGACCGCTGAGAATTAGACTTATTGAATGTTCAATCCGTCAACTTCTCATACTACAATACAAGAGGAGAGAAATCTAGTATATTAGAATTTCGAAGGTTACATGCGCAAATCGCACTGAGTATATTTTAAACTGGTGTAAGGGTGATTCCGTAAAGATCCCTTTGAAAAACTAGTCGAAGAGAATTGCCTTTTCTGTCTGTGGTTGCGCTTACAGAATCTCGGTTTTCTGTGGCCCGGGGGATGTAGCCATCCGCGTAATAATAGCATGCAAAGCATTGTTGAAATTTTGAAAAAGAAAAATAACGCAATAGTCCAGTCTCTTTTACTCCGTTCACCTATGATAATTATACTATCATTTATATTTTGTATGACATCATCATTCCAAAAAATCAGATGATTATTTGATAAATCATTATTTTGAGGTATAAACCAGGGCACTTTTGCACTTAAGGTCCTATTCTTATTGTGTTATACTATGTATTGTGGCTTTTGTTTAAATTTAAACATATTTTTCGAGTCTTCCAAGTTATGTTTAAATTTAAACATATTTTTCGAGTCTTCCAAGTTATGTTTAAATTTAAACATATTTATGACTCTCTTGCCGGATTCCAAATATGTGACCTCGCACACTGGTTCTCATGTGCTAGATAAAATTAACACTTGTATCCTAAATTCGTTACATAAAATAATTAAACTTTTTGTATTTTTGTTCTTGTTTTTATTTCAGATATCATGTTCACGCTAAAACACTCGTGAAGAAGAAGAAAAATATACACTAAAAATAATTAAATAGCAAGAGACTAGCTGTCACTTAGATTATACGAAAATAAATACAATTGAACAAGAACACGGGAAAAGGTATAAATATTAAGAACAAAAATTTTTATACTCAAATAAGAAAATAAAATCATTAGAAAAATATGTAGAAGTTTACGTATGGTACTTACTCTATTTGTATATAAAAAAGTATAGATATAGAAAATTATAGCACTTACTCGATAATTTAAAAAATCAATATATTGAAAATTTTCATGCATGTGAATTTTGATAAACTGTTATTCACAATCAATAGAGAGTCAAAATAGCATATAGGAAATTAGAAACAATAACATAGAAAAAGAGAACCCTCTGACAAAATATGGCTCAACAAGCATTTATTATTATGCTATTATATTACATTTAAAAAATCTATAGATTAATTAAGTGATGTAATAATTATTATTGTCAAGTATCACATAACTAATGATTCGCCATATATAATGAACTGTTGTATTGAACTTGGCAATTGAAATTAACAAGACATCAAAAATAAAATAAAAGTAGAGTAATTTGACCTGAAAAAATGTTTTCCGTTCAACAAACAACTTTAAAATTTAAATATAAATATTTTATATTTAATAATATCCGCGTAAAATATCACACACACAATTGAATATATAAAGTCAACAATATCCACAAATTTTTTAGTTTTAAAACATTTTGACTAAATTCAGAAAACATAGTTAAATATTCGTTCTGTATTATCAAAAACCATTAACATTTTTATAAAACAACAGTCCGAACTAATCATGCAATAGTTATATCCTTTCTCACTCCACCCCCTAACCACGGATTCATTACACTTGTCAAAGATGGTAACTGCACATCTGTCCCGCCTTCTCTCCTATCCATTTTTGTCACAAAGCCCACACAATACAACCCAACCTGAAACGAGTCACTCATCTCCACAGTGAAACACTCAACGGCCGAATCTCCATTCACCCGCCACAGAATTCAAATATTTAAACATCGACAAAAGATTCGAACATTCGCTTGGTTCTGTCCTTTTCTGAATTTCCTTCGTTTTTCCAGTCTCAGACAAACGACTGTCACGACTCTCTCTCTCTCTCTCTCTCTCTCTCTTCTCTCCACCCAACCTCGCCTTTCCTTCCTTCTTCGTGGACCGGGTGCACCATGGACCCAGCCGGACCACGCCACCGTGCGCCGTCGCCTTCCTCCTCCGGCTCTTCGATCCCTCCTCTCCCCATCAAACCAAACCCTACCCACCACCGCCGGGCCCACTCCGAGACGTTTCTGCGCTTGCCCGACGACCTCCTCTTCGACGTCTCCGACCCAGATTTCTCCATCTCCGACCTCGACTTTCCCTCCCTCTCCGACGAGACATCCGACCCTCCTCCACCTCTGGCGCCGGAAAGACCAGCTGGTCGGCCTCAGAGCGGGGCCCATGTCAGGAGCTTGTCCATGGACGCCGCCTTCTTCGAGGGATTAGGGTTTCAGGTACCAGCTTGTTAGATTTGGAAACCGGACCTTAATTGGTTGCTTATTATTTCTTACTACAATTGAATAACCTGACTTTATTGGTAATTTAGTTTCATTTGCATTACTAGGTTCATTGGGGAATTTTAGGAATGTTAACCTTCTACTAGCTGAAATGGGATTATATTTATTCAGTCAACAACTGATGCATGAAATCTGTATTTTTTTTTTTTTTTTTTTGGACTTAGATTTCAGGATTGTTATTGTAGTACTGAATATGCGTGCCTCAATCAAAGTGAGAATTATTTAGTTTGTTAGTTTGGGGGTCATTTGTACAAGTTCTGATTAAAATGGCCTAAGAAAAATCCCGAGAATTGCTCAGGTCACGCTTCAATTGCTCATTCACTCCAATCTTTTTCTTAATAATGACCAAAATACCCTCTCCTATTCCATCTTGTTTTGTCAGACTATTTCTATCTAATAAGGGCATTTTGGTAAATTTTGGAGTGAATGAGTAACCATGGCGTGTCCTGAGCAATTCCCAAAAATCTCTCAATTTAAAATAGTAGTGGTCCTTACTGCCTTCACCCTTTAATTCACAATGTGTGATTGAGCTTAATTTCATTAGTTTTGCAATCTAACATACTACCAAACATAAATAAGAATTAAGAGGCATGAAATTGTTAAACCACTACATGCAAAATTGTGAATGGCTGCGTAAGAAGGTAGGAAACTAAGTATGGTATTCCTTTCTAATAATTACATGCATCCTATTTTTTGTTATAACGTTTAGGCTGGAGGAGAAACGAAGGTTGGAGGCGGCCACAGGCGTAGTGGGTCGATGGATGGGTCAATTTCTAATCTCCCAGCTGGATTGTTTGAGGCAGAATCTGCAGATCTTTCTGCTGGTTCAGATTATGCAAAGAAGGCTATGCCACCTGACCGTCTTGCTGAGCTGGCATTGCTTGATCCTAAACGGGCTAAAAGGTGAACTCTTTAATCTTGCCTTGCTAGTTTAGTTTCTTTTATGTATTATGTTATAGGCACTTTCTTTTTAACAAAGGTTAATGCATAACTTGGGACTTTACCTTGCTCAATTTTATAAAGTTCTGTAAATTTGTAGGAATGATTTTGTCTTCTTTCGTCATCTCATAATTCCAACATTCATGAAGCCGACCTTGAATCATTTTATTGTTTCAATGTGGATGAAGGCTTCTAGTCTTAGTTCATGATAAGTCTAGTATTAACCTGAAAGCTTAGAGTACATCAATCAAATTATTATAGTTGAAGTAAACTTGCATTTATTTCAGGATTCTTGCAAATAGGCAGTCCGCTGCACGGTCAAAAGAAAGGAAGATAAGGTATACAAGCGAATTGGAGAGGAAGGTGCAAACTCTTCAGACTGAGGCTACCACCCTCTCTGCCCAGCTCACCCTTTTACAGGTAAGGATCCGATCTCCCTGTGTATTTTTTATACAATTTTTTGGTATATTTCAGAATTCTGACTGACTTTTGAACTTTGGTGCTTGTCGTAATTTTATCCATGTTGTGAATATTAAAACATGTAGTCTTTTGTCATTTTTATCTTTCTTGCACATTGGCTCATGTTGAAATAGACTTTGGTGTGCTATTTGTATAATAGGGGGACTTAAAATGGGTTTAACATGAGATGTTGAGAAGAAAAAAATTAATCTTTGCTTTTCATGTTTTACATAACAAAATGCATGCATGCTTTGAGGTAGAATTGATTAAATATAAAAATAATGAGGAAGGAAATCAAATGGATGTGTCCATTGCTTAGATGTTGTATAGATAGATTTTTTTGGTGTTCATATTTTTTAGTTTAATTATTAGTTTTGCAGTATATTCAAATGCCTTAATTTTTCATGCTGTCATCAGGCCGTTACTTTGTTAATCCTTAATAAAAGTTTCAGAACTCCATCAGATGTGATCCATATCATTTTCTTTACATGCTCATAATTTTTAGAGCATTTTAATTTCATTGTAAAGGGAAATAAGAGCCTGAAAAAATTTAGTGCGTAGATTGTCCACATGAGTGGGTTTATTAGGAACTCTTGGTAACTATCACACAAGTAATTTCTTATGAAGTCTAAATAAGTGATATTGTTACATCTTGGGTCCTGTTTCGATATGAAAGTTTTAGATGTTTCATTGAACTTCTAAATGGAGGCAAAATAATAAAAAAAAAAATTGCAGTCATTTGAGCTCTCATTTTGTTTTAACTGGTAAGACCCAAATAGACCAAAGGCCACATGAAACTTTTATTTGCTAACAGTTTGGGTGTATAACATGAATATCTTGTTCTCTAACTCTGAAAATAAACCAGAGAGACACTACTGGATTGACTGCTGAGAACAGAGAACTGAAGCTCCGGTTACAGGCAATGGAAGAGCAAGCGAAGCTCCGTGATGGTAAATGACTCTTATGACTTTTCTCGGTTGCATTTTTTTCGTGTTTATTCATTAAGGTTGCTTTGTTTTTAGATTTTACATTTGTTTTTACTGCTCTGCTCATCAATTTATTTATTTTTTGTTCAAGGATCTGGCCAAATAAATATCTTGTTAAAAGTGATCATAGTGTGTCGGAATGTTTATTGGAGTAATAAACTAAGGTTAATCTTCTTGTGCTCCCCAAACATATCAGCTGACTGGGTTTGATTTGTTGTTTGGCGGGGTGTTGGGATTGGAGAGGAAGGTGGGGATTCTGGGATTTTAGATACATATTAAAAGCTTTGGATACTTTGGCAAAACTGAAATTGGAATTTCCCATGTATAATGGTGTTTAAAAACTAAAATGAGTGATGTGAGCATTGCTCAAATTCCTTTAAAAGCTAGATTCATTTGTTCTAAAATGCAGCTTTGAATGAGGCACTGAGGGAAGAGGTGCAGCGGCTGAAAATCGCAGCAGCTCAAATTCCAACTTCAAATGGTAATCCCTTTAATCAGCATATGCAGTCTTCATTTTTTGCACAAAATCAGCCAATGCAGTCGCACTTGCACTACATGGGCCGCCATCAAGCTCAGCATCTCCAAATGACTCCTACTGCAAATTCAAATTCTAATTCGAATGGCAGTCAGCCCATGAGCGCCCCATCTCCAACTGATTCAATGGATTTCATGTGAAAGAACTTCAAACTTGAAATGTTGTTTGTTGTGGTGGTAGTCACTGAGAAAGTAAGTTAATTTCTAGCTTGTGTAAAGATTAAGAAAGAGAAAGAAAATAGTTTGTTGTATACTATTATGATTATGGGTATGGATCCTGTTGACATGGTAGGTTTTAGCTGTTCTTTGTATTATTAAATTAAATAATTTTTGTAAGATACTTTTGTGTTACTGAATATTAATACTTTATGTAACCTTATGATATGTGTTGAACATCTTTTCTTCTTTGGCTGAACTTGGAAACCAATAGTAGCTGGAGAAGCTTGTTTCAAAAATTTATCTGCTCAACCAGTTAGGAAAACTGTAATGCTTAAGTATTTGTTCAAACTATATTCTTCAGTCGCGGCGGTTATCTATGTGCATAATTTTGTCTTCTGGTAAAATTCGTCTTCAATTTGATTGCTTCTATATACGTAGATCTTTACTCTCACAACAATTGACTACAAATACATTGCTCTTGTCAAGAGGTTTCCGTAACAACTAATATGAAAACTTCTTTACTTTCACAACAATTGACTGCAAATATATTGCTCTTGTCAAGAGGTTTCATTAACAACTAATATGAAAACTAGTGCGAATCGTTATCTATGTGCATAATTTTGTCTTCTGGTAAAATTCGACTTCAATTCGATTGCTTCTTCATACGTAGATCTTTTTTTTTTTTGATGAACGCCCTTGGGCAAACTTTATTTAAAACATACTAATCGTTACACATTACATGAACTCCTTCAACATAATCATAAACCTCCTTTGGTGCACTGCCTTTGAAAAGTAAATTCCTCCTAAACGAAAGAAAAACAAAATAATATTCCTACCAACCAAAACTAAAACAACACATAAAATTAAGCAAATTAAATAACTATTAAAGAGCGGCAGCACCAGCTGAAAACAAATACTTCAAGGAGGGGCTTCCTGAACTTGTTGGAAAAATCCATCATCTATATTCATATCCAAACAATTGTTCTGCTGCAAATTCATATCTGGTTGTCCTTTATAGTTAATTTCCTTCCTTCTTGCTGCATGCGCCAACAAGTGAGCTCTTTGGATTGCATCTCTCCTAGCATGATGAAGGGTTGCTTTGTACTGACCAGGATTCAAGCAGCTAATTATCTCCGCGACAATTCTTGTTGCTCTCCCCATGATTAACTGCATCTACTAAATTAATGCAATCCGAAATTGAACCCTGGTGTGTTGCTGAATTCCTACGGATTCATAGACATACTTCAAAGATTTTTTTAGGATTATAGCTTCTGCCATGAAGGCATCATGCGCCTCAAAGCAGTGCAACCCAATAGAATGTAGCCTTCCATTGTCATACACAATGTATGCTCCTCCTGATTTTCCTGTATTGACCCACGAAGCATCCATCAGTACCTGCCAACATATATTGCTTTCACAACAATTGACTGCAAATATATTGCTTTTGTCAAGAGGTTTCCTTCACAACTAATATGAAAACTAGTGTGAATCTCGTGCATTGCGTGATTTATTATTTATGATTTCAGTTAAATTTTAGTACTAATTATATGCTGTATTGTCTGATTCTCTTTTTTTTTAAGAAAGATTAAGTTCCCAAACAACACAATATTAGTTCAAATGAACTTCGTCAGAAATAAGCTTCGGGCAGAATTCGGCTTATGATGGAAGCGCCAATTTATCTAAATTAGGGCAACATATAATGCCAAAAAAGCAGAAATGCCTAAATTTGATTCACGACATGTTACCCCGACAAAAAAATTAATCCACATTTATTTCCTAAAACTATAAAATTGACAGTGGTAATACAAAGAGTTAGCTACAGAACTTAAAATTTCTACATAGCCTATTTACCAAAATCTTTGACAAATGCCAAAGCGCACAGTAAACGGTAATTAATGCAGTTCAATAGCTGCCATACTTTGTCCTAAGCAAAGGATTCGATACTGTCGAAGAACTCATCTAAAAAAAACCACAAAAGAAATAATTTAATTTTTCATTTGCTAGAAACCGATATCAATTAAAACATCTAATCAAATCAAGGTTTCAAAATGTGATTTATGCGGTTTGACGGTTGGGTGGTGATTTAGCGTTTATCGGTGATAAAACGGTAAAAAAACAGTTTATGCGGTGATAAAACGGATAAAACGGTAGTACAACATGAACCGAAATTAAGATAAAAATGACGATAAAACGGAAAAAACGGAGTTTTTTAAAAGCTTGAATCAAATATATATTCATCGAAAATATTGCACAAATGAAATAATACAATCAATGACAAAGTATAACCCAACAATATGCACCAAAGCATATTGACAAAATAAACGAAGTTATTTGATCGAGAGGACCATAACAAAATTAAGCAGAGAAAGGAGAGGAACCTCAAATGATGCCAAGCTCTCTGTGATAGTTTTCACTCCAGCAGTTGAAGAAGCTATAGGTTTAATCGCTCTAAAGCTACCTAAAAAATGCCAATCAAGTATAAGAAAATATATTAGGAAAATATTGTTCAAACACACAACTAAATACCACGTCGATTCTCATTGCTTACTTATTAAATTGCTTGCTTGCGAATTTATTAATTTCCGCAAAATTGACCAAACCAATATAGAACTTGAAATTGTGCATATTCACCTCTCTAGGCCGTAGTTAGGAACAACAATTTTAATTAGATAATATATAGAAATGTTCATAAATAGTTATATATATAGCAAGAAAAATTATTCAAAATACTATTATATGCTTCAAATTTTTAACGATAGTAATATTTTTTTTGGACAAAATCAGATATAAACCCCTCTAATATTCTCTATTCAGATATAAATCCCTCTAATCTTTAAAATTGGATATAAACCTCTCTTATCTAATTTTGTTCAGACATAATCCTTTTCATCATTTTTAATCATATTTTAAATAAAAACAATGAAAATGTTAGTGTAATGACTAGTTTACCCATAACATTCACTGGGCAACGATCGTTTAGTTTCCCACTCTCTCTATTTCCTAAATCCTAACGATTAATCTCTACTACTTATAAATGAATGCATACAAAGGGTGTAAACAATTCATATAAAAGGAGTAAACATGTCATATAAAAGGGTGTTAAACAATTCTTATATCAATTATGGACCATTGATTTGTGTAATTTGATTTGATCAATGGTCTAGATTAAGGTCAGATTTTTTATAGAAAAAATTAAGTTACTACCAAATTAGCTATTTATTTAAAAGGAAATACTAAATTATTGATTTTGCTGTATCTTTATTGTCTAACATGTAAAGTTTTATATGAAACAAAAATAATATCAACATTTTATTTTTTTTATTTACCCGCATATTGAGGGCATCTTTTGCTATCTTCCCAAATGTTGGTGATTTTTTTTGGCTTGCCATATTGATAAGGAAAGATTTCTACTCTGATGATTCTGCTAAATCCCAAGACAATCATCTTCTCATCTCTTTATTTTTATTGTTATTTTTTTTCTTCGTCTTTGCCTTGCTCTACCTCTCTCTTTTACAAATAATGCATACATAAAAGTTGAATGATGATTATGCCTCAATTTTGATTATTGAGCATGATTTTCAAGAAGAATTTTCATTGATCGGTGAAGAACATCATTAGAAATTCGACAAGACCCAAAATAAATTTACATTAGTTTTTTACTTTTTGCATCAATTAATTTACTAATAAGTTGTATCTCTTTTGCATGTTATTTCTTTAATGTTGTATTATCTTAAAATGTACTAGACTTGATTCATATTAGTACTTTGATGGATGGTTTTCATACCTAAATTCTTGCCTGGTTTAGGCCCTTAATTACAGTTAAATACATGTATTTTTATCTTAATTTACTAACATTTTGTGTAAATGAGGTGCAATTGTAGCCCATGTACTTATTTTGTAGAAACTTGGTGGATTGGACACAATTATTGCATAAAATGAAGAATTTAGGAGAAGCAAATGGCTCAATGGAATCCATAGCATTGTGGAGCTCATCCTAAGCTTTGCAACGGTTCTTGAATCATCTCAATCGGAGTCCGGATGAAGGAAATATGGGCAAAATACTATTGGAGCGCAGTGCTGAAATTTTAGAACGGACCGTTCCAAATCAGAACGGCCCGCCCCACCTGAAAACTGCCAGAAACAGCAGGTTTGCCCCTTTTTGATGTTTGGGACATCCCGTCCCAGCCTAGAACGACCCGTTTCAACCCTGGAACGGTCCGTTCTAGCTCGAAAATGGTCCGTTCCAGCCTTGAAATGGTCTGTTTCAGCTTCAGCTTCATCTAGACTTACCATACTTGATGATGTTGTCTTTGAAAACTTTTCTCCACGCATTTTCCTGCTTCCCAAGCCAACTCCGGACATGTTTTACACCCCTATGATGGTTTGCAACATATGGAAACATGCTAAGGCATCCAGGAAGGCCAGAGCTTGCTATATATGCATCCCCTCTCTTGTAGAGCAAAAAATCTTCCATCAATTCTGATTATCTTTGGTTCCACCACGCCGTGAGGCACTTCCACCATTGTTCTCGCGCCTTTGGTGCGGGATTCCACTTGAGATGCATATTCTAGGGTTTTATCCCCTCTTTTCAACTCAATTAAGGAGCAGCCGCCATGAAGACTAGCACAGAGCACAGGACGACTTGCCTGAGTCGCAGAACGATCCGCCCCAACAAGAGCATAGCTGGGCAGAAGGGAGAAATCTTCGGTTCACTTGTCCCAACCTTTGATTTATCTTTTATGTCTCGCTTAATTGATGATACCTGCTTGTTTGTATGATTATATTTGCTATGTTAGGGCTATGGTTGAGAACCTTTGACTTGTTGCTTAGTTTATTATGAAAGTTTAAGATAATTATTGTTGTTTATGTTTTATTCCTTGTATATGATTGTTATGTTATTGTTGTGATTGATGCTGGTTAATTGTTATCCCACTAGACAGGGCCCGTTTAGTAGTTAGGATATTAAAGTTGTTAACTTGACTCAAGAACTGCAATAACACAAATTGGTAGGTTATTTTTCGAGAGGTTAGACCAAGTCACCGAGATATCGAAACTTTACTAATATCGAGAGATACGGTTTACCTTTTAGATCCAAGGAATGAACTAAATTATCTCAACTAATAAACTAGAGTTGAAGTTTAGGTGGTTTAGAAATGTGGTAGTAGAACTTAGAAGTCTTGACCTGAACGAGAGTTAGAGTTAAGCCAATCTCTATTGTAAACTACCAGACTTGCTTAAACACGTGATTAACAGCTGAAATAATCTAATTAACAGATGTGATTGTTTGAAAATCATGCTTCGTAGTTGAGTTGTGATTGTCTACACCCAAGGATTGCATCATGTATCTTACTTTTCTGCATCTTAACCCTAAAAATAAAAAATATATTTCTCAATTATCTTTGTATCCAATCTCTTTGTAAACCTAATTAGATTAAATAAATAACTAATTAGGAATTGAATAGTCCGTCCCTGTGGATTCGACCCTTAAGCTATCAGTGCAAACGATTTAGATCAGTGAAGTCTAAGATTTTTGTTTTGGTTGTGTTTCCAAGACCGATCATACTTTTATTGGGATTGAATGGAATTCACTATTAGTCATATTAATTATTGACTTTGAATTGTCTTCAAGGGAGTCTTCAGCTTGGTGGGAAGCACAACTATATAGGTAAGTACCAGTGAGTAGTATTGTGCCAGTGAGTAGTATTGTGCCAGTACTTTACGAACTTATATCCTCAAAATAAATAAAAAAAAGAAAAGTTCCAAACAAAGGAAATAATAGTTACGTACAAACACAAAAAGGGGAATATGCCTTTGTTAAGTAAACCATACAACAAGAAAAAATGCACTCATGAGTGCTTGAAGCGAGTCATGCACTAAGGAGAGAAGAAAATGTGGGAAGTTGGAATAGGTCAGGTCAGGATAGATTAGTCTTAACATTATTTATCATATTTGTTGTTTAAAAATATTATTATAAGTAATGAAAAGGGTTTTGTCTTAAAAAAAATTAGATTAAAGGGTTTTATATCTAATTTTAAAAATTAGAGGGGTTTATAGAAGATTGGAGGGGTTTATATCCGATTTTGCCTTTTTTTTTTATTTCAAATGTGTACGTTTTAAGGATGCCATTGGCAATGACATATGTAGGGATGCCCATGCTTATAGATTCGGGGCACCAACATCATATGTTTTACATTGTGACATGTTTATTATTAATTTTTTTTTTACTATTTAGTATTTACAATACTTGTTAAAAATATTTATAATATTTAATATTTAATTTTCTTCAATATTATTATAAAAAATTGCATAATATGGTCTATTAGATTGTGACGTTCCATTTTATATGAACTGATATAATCGTGCTTAATTATAAAAAATATCATTTTTAAGAATATTATCTCTTAAATTGCATAGTTATAAAATTGTTACCTAGGCACATATATAAATTTTGTTATAATTATAATATTATTAAAATTAAAGGTAAAGAAATTCCCATATTAAAAAAATATATATTTTTACAATTGATTAAAAAAATTAGTAAAGATTTTCGTATGGTTTGCTCAATATTCCCCCTACTGTTAATAACAATAAAACTGAATTCCACACTGTCACAATGATAACTATTAAATTAGGCTTAATGAATGACTTTGCACGTTTTGCGTTAAGTTTGTTTATAATGTGGTTAAATATATATTTCAATATGAAGTTATAGATCACAATAACGTGATCGAGGTAATCAATGCAATGTGAATCACACATTATTTGAAAGTTTAATTGTCGTAAAACTATTATTAGAAACTAAAGATTTCACTTGTTATAAATCCCTAGCTTGTTACGATCAGTCATACGGTCTACAATTCATTAAAAAGAAAAAAAGATGAAAATTTCTATTTTGATCCCAATTCTTCTAATCGTTGTTATCATGCAATCCTGGTATATTTTCTTTTAACTTGTTTATAGTTTCTTGCTTTTTTATTACTCTTCTTTAATTATTTTGCACCATATTGTAAATATAAGTTAGGAAGTAAAGTTACCATAGTTAATTAGACGGAGGTAACCTATAGACTGACCCAGTGGCGAAGCCACGTTTTATTTGGTGGGTCCACGGACCCACCTGAAAATAAAATAATTGCTTAAAATTTAGTATGTTTGTAAATAAAAAATATATATAAGAAGTTAAGGATCCATCTCAAACATTTAAAGGACCCAGCTGGACATGTCGTGTTTGATTTAAATTACGTTACGATTCCTAAATTATCGCAGAAGGATCCATGTCGTATTTGTTGTTCTCACGAACCATGTTCTTTCTTCCTCCGTAATTAATTTTATTAAGATAAAATTTATAATAGAATATTTCTTGGATGAATGATTTTTTACTCTTGAATTATTATTTTGTATATTAGATATATTATTCTGGATCTTTTGTTGTTGTTATAATAGATGTTTGATTTCTTATGTTTATTTAAAAATTATTATTATACTATGTCTATATTAGATGAAAGACTTTAAAATATAATTTGTGCGATGTAGCGGTTGGGTGGTGATTAAGTGTTTACGGATGATAAAATGACGATAAAACAGTGATAAAATAGATAAAACGACTGTGCGATATAAACCAAAATCTAGATAAAACAGATAAAATAGAGTTTTTTTAAAAGCTCAATTAGACATTATGTCATTGCTATGTTTTTTTCAGTGAAAAAAAAAATTATGGACTCTGCTGACGAGAAATCCTATCTTAGCCACTGGACTGACCTATGGAAGCTAATAGTTTTTGGGCCAAGAAAATAATAACATTAGGGTCAAAAAAATAATAGGTGAGTATGCCAATTTATGTACCATCGAATTATGTGTACTCTTGAAACTCCTCAAACCGGATTAGTCCATACGATAAGTCAAACCAGGTTTTTAATTAATTGCTTATAGATGAATTTACTAATTGATCATCAAACTTTCATGTGGTTATCGTATCATAAACTATGATTAATTATGGCTTTATGTTATATATATACGACAAATAAAATTACTGAACATATATAGGAGCAATAGGTGGTCCTACTGATCTACCTGAAGACTACTGCTTTGCATTTTCCCTTGAACTCCCTAATAAAAAATGCGATCCTTGGGACTGCATTGGAAACTGTAAAGCGCGAACCGCAGAATCCAATACGCTGTACGAGGGCCAATGCACTAATAATATATGCAAATGCTTTCGTCCCTGTCGAAGGTGGTGGTGGTCTAAACCTTAGCCCTAATAATGCGAACGTTTGTAGTTTCAATTGATGACAGCCGTCCCTCCGGATCAAGCCTGTTCAGACCAACCTACGTTGTTGTTAGTGTTGATGTTATTTTTGTTATATTGTAATCTATATTTATCACATTTATGATGTTACGCAATTTAATTTTTATTTTGTTTGTGTGATGTTTTACTCTTCTCAATCAGTTAGTTATATTCATCTTATTTTAATATTGCGATGTATTTGTATGACCTCAAGTATAATGCGGTGGATAGGCTTGAAAGATTGAAAAATTTTAAAAAAAGGCCCTCATATATTTAAGAATTTTATATTAGTCCCTTTCAAATAAATAAAAAGAAAAAATAATATTTCTCTTATATTGTCCGCTATTTTGGAATTCTCCTCGACGTCCCATATTTGATTATCATTTCGGAATTCTGGCTCTGACAATGACAACTATGATAAATCTTCCATCCCTTTCTCATTTGATTTTAAAATTTTATTTCCCCTAACAAGCAGCTCAGGAAGCAGTCAAAAAAGGAGGAAAAAAAAAAATCTAAATGAACTTAATTATATAGTTTGATGAATCCAAAGAGTTGGCAAATATGTCACTAGTATCATTATTGTTTTAGACCCTAGGTATGGGTTGAAATAAATGGTTGTTACAACGGTGGCATTAAAAGTTTAAAACGCAACAGCACATTCAGGAGTAGTCTGAGTCTCTAGTCGGTACTGCCGTACCGGTACCAGTACCATTACCAGTATGTTATAGGTACATCAACCATCCATCCCAGTCCCTCCTAATAACTGTATTTGTATTTTTCATTATAATCGTGCGAGGTACTGTACACATACACGAGGGAGTGAGTTATGTGTTGAAGAATTCATTCAAAGCTACAATTCTTTTTGATCCTTTCTTTTTTCCCCCAAGTTATTAATAGTGAAACATTAATTTATAGCTGGTCCAGCAAGCCTATCTGTTCCTTTTGACTTTACCTTCTTATATTATATTTGGACAAGTTTGTCCACGTAAAGTTAATGATTGCTCTCGCTGCACTCTCTCGCCAATTCAAAGATCAACACTAATTAATTAATTAATTATTAGAAGTACGTAAAAATTGTTTAACTTCTCAAATTCCATAACCATTTCAAATCTTGTGCATTGGTGTTTAATACTTCTCTTCTTATCTTATTAATAATAAAAGTGTTTGTTGTATTTAATTTAATTTAATTTTAAGGTTTAAATTAAAATACTTTTGGAAATAGTACAACTCCTTTGTGTTTTCTCTCTGTTTAATTAACTTTTGTATAACTCATCGTATTGTTTTTCACTGTGTAAAAATTATTTTATTTGTAAATTTTAATTTTCTTTAATATTATATTTCGTGAAATTAGAGAAGCATGCTCGCAAGTCCAAAATTAAATGCACTGCCAAGAAAACATGGACTACACAAAGAACACACAACTCCCGGAAATCACCCTTCCCTCCCTGTTTTTATTTATTCTGAATTTTTTGTTACACAAGCATACATCGTCTCTCTCTGTTAAATAATCTGAGAGTATAGAACATTTACTAAACATAGAAAGCAATATTCGTTTTTATTTTTTCTTGGAAATAAAAAAAAAAAACAATCACAAATGCTATCTAAGCCAAATACAAAGGGAAACTATGTGCTATCTTCTTTCCTTTAGATGTCGCAAATCTTCCACACATCTTCTGGTAAATCTTTCTGAAACCGAGTGCATTGTCAACATGCACAGACCTTGGGTTCGTCCTCTTCTTTCATAACCTCAGTCGACAAGTTACTTCCTCCAACTAATGCAATAATTTATACTGCAATAACCTTTACTGGGAACTGGAAACAATGCTGGAATGTATTATGTATACTCAATTATTAAAAATAAAAGTTATTACTAGGCCAATTTCAATTGCATAACAGGTATCAATCAATGTCCGTTTGTAAATATATCATAATCGTATATATGAGATGAGAAATTAAATGGGTTCATTGTCAAACACGGAATTAATTGTCAATTTCATCTTGGAAAAGAAATCATGAGAGGAGTTAGAATGTATATGTGTGAATATACACAAAAAATGAAGGTCAAACTCAATACATGCGACTTGGTAGGAAACTGCTGGTACACTTGGTGGTGCATCCTGACCGCTAGCCTGTAGGCCACCTTGTATATCGTCCTCCTTGACGACGGCAGCGCACAGTTGACAGAACCTGACGAAGATTGATCTCTAAGAACTCATCATGGTGAGGACAACAAAGATCTTTGGCTGATTGCCATCGTGGATCAGTCCAGCGTTGGAAAATTGAGGAACACATTTGTTTTGCACTTCCTTCCTAAATGGTGCCCATACCAGAGAGATACTGGGAAGAAAATATATGTATATGAGTCATGCTACAGAAAATAGAAAATACAATAGACTTAAAAACTGGAAATGAAAAATGATTTTTATTTTTCCATAGCAATATATATATACAGGCCGTGAGACTTTAGAGATTACATTTTCACATAATGAAGCTAACACTTCCACTAAAACACATCCTCTTTTTTTGCTTTTGTGGCTAACCTAACTTCTCTCAAAATGCTGAAAAGTTCTTTAGCGGCACTTCCTCACAATGGACTCTCTTGCTTGTTAATTCCCTGCTTGCATTCTTTATGGCTTTTCACTTCTTACTTGGTATCTGTTGCATAAGTCTTCAAGCTCTTTATATAGAAGATGAAGGCAGCCACTTGTTTGGACTTTGGACGATTTTGCCCCTTGGGTTACTTTAGGTATTTCACAATCCAAGGCTATAGTGTTCTTTCATTATTGAGCCATTTGCTCTTGGCATTGATAGGAAATGTAACAGGCCTACATTTATTTTGATTCAATAATCATTGTCTTCCTTTTCATCAGCCAATTTCAATTAAAGTATTTCCATAACCTCTCTTACTGTTTCACAATCGACAAGTGAAAAAATAATATAATGAAGGGATAATTTTGTTAGCCATGCTTGCAACATACTCCAGCACTTGATTTTTCTTCTTCAGACCTTAACCATTTTTTCACTGTCAGATTTGCATACCAACCTCATAGCAACACTTTCTTCATTCATCATTTTTTTACTGGCGCCTTAACCCATTGAACAGCCACAAATGAAACTTAATTTTCTTATTTTCTTCTGCTGCCTCTCTTTATTTTTTTTTTATCATGCTAATTCCGAAGTGCAATCTCAAGCTGCATCTGGATTTTGCATAACATCTTCCGAAACAGTGAGTATCCACCAGCAAAACATGAGTCCGTTGAACTGAGTCACATCATTTTTTAAGAGCTTGGTCAATCTATTGACACAAGTCAATATTTCATGCCAATCCTTTTTTTTTCTTTTGAGAATAATCCCATGCACTGGGTCATAGCCTTCATTATTTTTATTTACTGGTGAACAACCATTTTTGCAAAGAGCGAGATTTCAAGGGTATCTTTTGTGGTTTATGTGTTTAGCAGCCTGGAGTTACAATCATCATCTTTTTTATGAGAAGTACGGCCAGAAGCGCATCCTTCACTAACGCCAAAGCTGATTCCAGTCCCATTTTTGCAAGGCTATGTGGAACTAAAAATGGAAAAGAGCTTCTTCTCTTCTTCTCCTTTTTCTTTGTATTATTATTCCCATACTATCTCCTCTTTGATCTTCATGGTCACTTTTACTACTCAGGTTCATGTAGCAATTAACCACTCTAACAGCATTAGTAATGAGGTACTGACGTGCAATTGGGATGTGCCTGTAACACTTCAAATCACACCTCCATTTATTCAGCTGAGCTTACGAACACCATGATTATTGCATATGAATCCACTTTAACATCTGTTTCCTTCATTAATTCCACACTTAACTATTTGTTGGCTTTTATCTGTCTTTCATAGCTTGTCAGACATCTAAATTGAGTGTGAGCATCTCAATCATGGCTATTCTTGGTTCATGTTCTATCCCATCGACTGCTACTTCTGTGTCTCAATTAATGAGATGGTTAGTTAGGTGCTGTTGTTCTGCCCATGACAGTTGGGGCCCACCATGATGCAGCTGTTTCAATCAAGTAAAGGGATTTGGGGCAGTGGTGGAGTGAGAGAGAGAGAGAGGATATTGGAAGACTTTAGCTTGTACTTGCTCTCTCACTGCCTCCTGTCTTTGTCTACTTCCTTCTGACGAATGGGGCCCGCAGGCTAGCATCTATCGGACAGAAGAGAGAGGATATGGGGAGGCAGTTCCACGCGTGCCTGAGCACGGGAGGGATTTAGTGAGGAGGACACGGAGGAATTCCAGGAGGAGAAATTGATGATCACTGCCTTCGTGGTGAAGCGGAATTGTGAAGTACGAGAGGGAAATTCAAAGGGAGAAGTCATCAACCAACGACCAATTGTGTCAGTGTTGTGCCTCTGACTGGTGGGTCCCATAATTCTAGCGTTTTGGTGTCAGCTGTCGGATGGAATCGAGTGAGTGGAGGGGTCTGGTGAGCGGGGCTGGGCATTAGTAAGAGAGGAGTTAAATGAGACTGGGCCGTGAGCGGAGAGGAAGGAAGGAGAAGTGGGCCGAGATGGGCATATGGGCTTCGCTTTTCGTTTTCTCTCTTATTTTTACGGCTGCTGGATTTTATAATGGGCCGGAAATTTTTGATATTGTTGGGCTTGGGGAATTTAGGAAGTAGATTGAGTCTTGGATAAATTCGACCCATGAGTATACAAACGATAAAAATACGTTTGAAAAAAAATTTAACCATTGAGATTAAATCGGACGGCCCGTATCAAAAAATAGTTCACTGGACTCCAGTCCAGAGGATCATAATGCCATGAGTATAATGTATGTGGCATGAAACATAAAAATGGACCCATTGATAGTTGTTATTTATTTTGTTTAAAGGACAAAAACATAAAAATCTCTGCTCATCCTCTTACATAACCGGTGGGATGAACATATACATGTGATAGTAGGTTTTAGGCCAGCACTATCAATGGACCAATTTATTTTGTTTAAGGAACAAAATGCAAAAATCTTTCATTCATCTTTTAAGGAACCAGTGGGATGAATGCATACTATTGATAGTAGATTTTAGACCGGCACTATCAATAGGCCCGAGTTTTGTAAAATTTGGGCTGTGAAAATTTTTATAAAGTTTTCGAAAATGGATAAATGGAATATGAGATTTTTGTAAATGTCCGTATCGACAATCATTTCAAGCAAGGTTGGGTACCTCCCTTGAGAGCTATTGAGTAGGTCTAAAATCAGCCACGACTGACAGATGGACCCCACAATTAGATCTCAAATTTTAAAATTCTAATGGTCAATCCAAACCGTTAAATGTGGTCTTCATATTGAAATCTCGTTGGATACCAAATTTTATATTTTTCTGAATTATTTAAGTATTTTTTTTTTAGATTTTACAAAATTCTCCTTCTAAACAATTTTGGACCCTTTAATAACAACGGATTTTAAAAATCTTAAAATAATAGTAAAGGATGTAAACATGTGTGAAATAGTTAAGTGTTTGCCTACGGTTTTTTTTTTTTTTAAAAAAAAAGCGTTATAACGGACACTTTTCCAAAAAGAAAAATCATAACAGACACTTATTATGTCAGCATGACTAAACCAACAATTTTTGTGTATTTATTTTTACCATCACATGGTATTAGAAACGATGTTCGGTCTAGCACCTCTACTGGTTTGTGGAAAATTATGGCTGATTTTTTTAGTCTTCCAAAAGTGCGGCATTTTAGACTTGGAATCAAACTCTTGTCAAGTGGTTGAAGTAATTAGCCCCTTTCTGTCTTTACTAAAAGTCTTGGAGATTCAAAATATGTTGATATTATTATTTATGTACTTTTGTGAATTAGTGTAGTGAAATCGTTGCTAATTTACCATTTGTTTTTTGAACATAAAAACTCGGGAGATATTATCAAGTTAATTGTTATTTTTTTCAATATGAATGGTTATTAAATAACCAACAATCAGCATTAGAAATATTCTAAATTTACCCAATAGTCTTGCAATGAAGACTTTGAAAGGGAATATTTTTTTTATCTTTTTTTTTTTAAAAAAAATTTATCTTTGCTGAGTTTGAGTGGAAAGACTTTTGCAAAGACCGTATTCAAGACGTTGAGTTTTTGACACCACATAAGCACGTTTGGAGTTCTTTTTCCGAAGATTTTCTTTTTCTTCTAAATTGGATTTCAAGAAAAAGACTCCTGCTCTGAACAGAGGAATTAGCAGTACGTACAAGTTTCTTAAACAGAGTAAATAAAATAAAACGGTGCCACATGTCCAGATGAGAGAGATTTGCTATATGATGATTAACAAGACGGGACCGCATTGAAAATTCTGCAACGAACAAAACAGATATTTAGGACTTTTTTAAAAAAGATAGAATACAGAAATCTGATTTCGATTTTCGAAACAATGGAAAACAGCCTAATTTATGGAATCCAGATCCTGTGTCGCGCGGCACGCGTACAGCGCGGGCTGTGGGCCGTCTGATCTGAATCTGATGGCTATGGGGGCCCCGTGAATAATACCAGATTGATAGGCCCGAAAAAAATGAACCGCCCGATCAAAATCGAACGGCTCGTGGAGATGCGCTCCACGCGTGCCGCGCGACACAGGAACCGGGTCCTAATTTATGTGCCGACCTGTCATATTGCCTCTCTGACCCGGTATATTGACAATTTTGACTCCATGCAAAAAGAAGCTTTTTGACTCCAAGAGAAGCCATTCCAAGTACTCTCCACTTCTAAATCTAAATTTCAAAGACCGCGATATCACATTTTGTTTAGTTATAAGCACATTGGGTTATAATAAATCCTGCATAACAAACAATAGTAGCTGAATTAAAAAATTCTATCAATCAATACCTAATTATACATAAAACAATGCAGTTGTTATTATTTGTTTTTGCTCTCTAGATGCAATTTAAATAAAAAATCGGAACTAATTGATAATTGGACCAAAGTTTGTCGAAATTTGAACAACCGTATGAATCCGGCTGTCTAAAAATAATTTGGGTTAAATCATTTTACACTTTAACTTGATAGACTTGCATTAAAAATTATAATTAATTAATTAATTAATTTATTTGGGTTCAATTTGTAAGAAATTCTCAACTAATCGATGCAATGCACCAGACCGTCCTTACGGCCTTTCATTTGCATACATTATTTCCAAGAGATACAGGATGCTTTAATGTATTTATGATGCAATTGATCACAGAATATGTTCTCCATATTTATTACACTGTGGGACTTCCTTTATAAGAGATACTGCAAACTGAACCACTGAGGCTTTTAGGATATATGGGGTCATTAGTCATTACTACACCAAAAGAAACTAAACTTATATAGGGTATATAAAATTGCTAAACTTTGCTTATGATCCAATAACGCAAATTAATCACATAATATTCCTTACTCTAAAGAGCAGATCCAGGGGAGCTACTGCATGCCTTCAAGGCTTCAACGGCTATACTATGAAAAAGACGATTTAAAACTTTACCACTCCAAACTAGTTGAGGATGCAGTTTTTTTTTTCTTTTTTTTTTTGTTGGATATTCTAGATAGAGGATATCTAGAAATACAAGAACAAGAAATCTAAAGTTACAAAACAAATAAAAAGACACACAAACTTAACAGTTCTTCATGAAAATGGTAGACTCAGTGACAATCCAGTCATGAATCGCATCATGCAAAATGTTTGCTGTCTGCTCTCATCCCTGAATACCCTGTTATTTCGTCCCAGCCAAATGTTCCAGAAAGTGCAGCAACGATAGTAGACTTGAAACAATCTTGCTTTATAAAAGAAAAGAGGTTAAACAATCAACATTGATCTGAAGAGTTTCGATGTTGAGAATGCAGTGTTGATAATTATTCAAGATCCGGGGTTCAAGGTTACCGACAACTAATGTACATTTGGATTCGTTATTAAACGAGATAGACGTGTTAACAATGAAACGCATGGCTGAGAGCCTGAGATCCCGTGTCGTGCAAAAAAGAGGAAAAGAATCACCCAAACACGCACACATTTTTATTTATAGATTTGATACTAGTTTCGGCTAGCCGAAAAATATCTGCGAGTCATGAATGCAGGAAAAACAATATTAAGCTTGTGTATATATATGATCATAACAATTAACACGTCGCTACAGTTAATTATTTTCATTATTTGTAAAATATTTATAATAATTTCCCTAGCGATATTGGAAAAACCTTTTTGGTCCTCATAGTCCAACTAGTTTTCACTAAAAGGTAAACAAACAACGTACATGTAATGTAAGTCAAGTTTACCAACCCAAGTTACCCAACCCACTAAGATAGCCAACTTGACCAACCCAAACCATAATTTAGCGTAGTCAACTTGACCAACTCAACCCCTCCGACACTGGTACACACAAACCATGCTCCCATTAACGAACAAATACAATCACTGTTTTATTCACCGAACATATATAGTACCCCTATATAAGGCCCGGCCGTTAAACAATCAAACCAGCAAATTCAAATCAAATCCAAACTTAACTTGTGCATCAATTTCCCCCAAAATGATCTCCACTATTGTCATGGCTCTCATCGCCATGCTCATCTCTCCTTGCATTGCATACCCATCCTATAATCCAAAACCACTTCCATTACGGCCGGGTCATGCTATCCCCCCCCATGCTACCCACGGTACCGCCACCTGTTCACACTTCACAGTCGGCGCCACCGCCGCCTATTCACACTCACCCTGAATTTCCTCAGCCATTCCCAAGGCATCCTATTCCTAGACCTAGGTTACCAGTGACTCCCCCATCAGTTTCTGGAGTACCACCTCCACCACCTCAGAACCCGACAAACCCAACACCGGTACCTCCAACTGCTGGCTACTCTTCAGTGCCAATTTTTGCAGTCCCTCCAGCACAGCCACCAGTAATTCCTCATCATCAGTTCCCACCACGTCATCAATTCCCACCACACCGTCAGTTTCCACCACGTCATGGAGGTGTCCCAACACCACCCGTTAACTAAGCATCCAGATTACTGGCATGGACGGATGTTGTTATACTTTAGTTGAGCTATATAGTGATGATGAATAAGAGTAGAGTGATTGATAATAATCAGATAATTAATTAATTTGACGTGCAATACTAGTTGTTACAGATATACATATCAATCTAAGAGTGTACCTTTTTTTTGTGTTTGTCGACACAAAATACTTGTTGCCAACACAGGTTTAATGTTATTGTTTTCCTTAAAAAGAAGAAGATAAATAAATTGCTATTTTTCCTATGTTTTCTGCTTATTTCAACTTTTAGCTTTTCATAGCTCCAAAGTCCAGACACTATTCCAAAAAACAATTAAATGAAAACTAATAAAGAAGACATAGATGGACAGTAAAACAAAGAAACTAAGTGCGACACTATAGTATAACTTAGCTAATTGATAAATGCAGTATTTTTTCCTAGTAGGACAACGTCGATAATATTTTCATTCTTTTCATATCAAGTGTTCCGAAAATTTTAAAAATTCGGGGACGTACTTAATTATATAAAGAGTAGTGATTCGCTTGGAAGAACAATTTACATTGAAATTTAACATTTTTTTGTCCGTATTTCCAATCTCTATATTAAATTAAAACTAGCAGCATAGCCCACCTAATGTGCGGGCGAACTTTACTATATGATTTGTGAAAATAAAAATTTACTTGACATCAATATGTTGTCCATTTTAATATTTAAGATCAATGTTTTCTTGATCGAAGGTAACAGTGAAAAGACCAACTGAAGTTAGTTTGTTGTTTTATTTTTAATTTTAGAAAAAAATGGACCAATGGAAGTTAAATTGTTATTGTGGTTTTTTTTTTTAAAAAAAAAGAAAATGAATAAACGGGCTGAAGTTAGTTGTTATTTTGGTTAAGAAAAAAAAATGAACAAAAAGAAAATTATGTTATATTAGTTAGCTGAAGTTAGCTGAAGTTAGATTGTTATTTTGATTTAAAAAGAAAAAAGAAAATAAACAGACCAATTAAAGTTATTTTGTTATATTAGTTTAAAAAATAAACAGATCAGTTAAATGTACTTTGTTATTTTAGTTTAAAAAATAAACATATATCTATGAAGATTACTTGCCTTCAATATGTGCTTGTCAATAAAGATATAGAATATAGAAACATATAGATATAAAAAAAAAAAGATTATGTTGATGTATATGGCAAGTTTCTAATCAAGGAAAGTTATAAATTTATGTTTTCATGATTTTATTGACCAACGAAAATAAATTGAATTGTTCTAATTTAATAGGAAAGTGAACCAATTCTTTATATCAAAATGTCACAATTTCAAAAATTAAAGGGGAAAATTCACGCTAGACCAATTATTACAGAATGACACCTTTTATTTTAACAGCATAATACACAAAAAGAATTTTTTTTAAAAAAAATTGAACCAGCAACCCATGTGTCTTAACATTCAGAGGGATTAGAAACAAAATAGTAGGGAAAAAAAAAAAAAAAAAGACAGCCTCTCCTCCTTGTCGAACAGACCCCTGAAACCCAAAAAGAAAACCCCAAAAAAACAGTGAAATTAAGTACTAAAATGGAGGAGAAAACCATCTAAACCCTATTACAAATAACAACCCAGCAAAAGTCTCCTTTAAACCTACCAATTTTCCCTCTTAAAGAAACTCATGTGAAGTTTTCACAAATTTCCATCCTTACCAGCTGCTGTGCGGTTGGAAAGTCATGCCAGCTGGTGCCTCTTCTTTGTGCTTGGTTTGCCAGCAAATGAGCATCATTGACCAGCTCCCTCTTTACTGGCCTGACACTTCTTCTCCCTGAGTCTGCATCTGCATTTCCCTGATCCTTCACAAGTATTGAACAACATGCCACATTTGATTTTTTTTTTTTTTATGTTTAATCAAGGGCCTAGGGCATTAATCAAAAAAAAAAAAAAAAAAAACTCATGTGTCACAAGTAGCAGCTAGTACAAGTTAAGGGACACAAGACATGTTTCAAAGGTCTTAGGATGCAGCCTTCACTACACAACCTGCATTATTTAATAAGTCAAAACCCACAAAACTGATCGCATTGTTTTCCAATGTGTTAGATCAAGCAAAGGCAAGATTTATTAAGCATATATTAAATCCATGTAATTTGAAATCCAAATAGTTGCCAAAAGAAAATAAAACATTCTTAAAATAAAGTAATTTCATGCATGGCGACCAAAAACTTTTAACAAATATAAATATTAATTGATCAAGTAATTTGAAAAGTTTTTGCATAATACCTGTCAGAAAAACCAGAATTTGTCGACATGACCACACCCCAGCGGCTCCCAGCAGTCATCATTGAAGTAACCTGAAAACCTTCTTTCCACTTCTTATTTATCCACTAACTTTATATGACTGCTGCGTAGTGTACAACCCGAATCAAAACCTTTGGAAATAATTGTTGGCAGCATTACAAAATAATACTACAACACTCGTTCCTATACACAGCCCTCTCGCACAATCTCTGCATGAGCTGGTTAGCATCTTTGCAATAGGGATTTCATTCTCTATTGAAAATGGAGAATATTCTATTCTGGAATTTTGATTGGGGACTTGGGATCCTCAAATTTTCTTTTCCAGAGCTGTTTTTGTCCGCAAGCAACAGGAATGTTACTGTCGAAGATTTCTTTGTTAACATTCACTCACTAAAGATTGTCTTAAAAAAAAAAAAAAAAAAAAAAAAAAAAAAAAAAAAAAAAAACATTCACTCACTAAACCATCTTTTTCAGCCTCCTTTATGCACCTCAGATATAGCAGTCATGCAGCTCAACTCTGTAGCTTCTATGGTCTCTTCATTTACTGGTAATTTACAAAGTCGAGATGAGAATTTGCCTCTATGGAGATTACTTTCAGATTGCAAGTCTTTCCCAACAAAATCTGTTTACACATTCCTTAAAGAGATTCCTAAGAATCGGTCCCAGATCTTCCAGCTGTGGGGCCTTAAAGCACCTCCTAGAATGAAAGTTTTCTCTTGGCAAGCTCTTCTTAACAAGATCCCAACAATTGACAGCCTACAGCATAAGGGCATGAATCTCGTAAACTGGTGTGTCATGTGCAAACATGCGGAGGAAACTGTTACACATCTGTTCTCAAATGCGTTACTTTCAAAGTTTTCAGCAACCATCTGATGACAACAGAACCTCTATCCAATAGATCGACATGCTCTGAACATTAGCATCCATTCTCTCATCTCTACGGGGTTGTATGGATGGTTGGAATAAGGGTGCGATTAAAGGTTGGCAATAAGGATGGGAAGAGTGGGAAGAGTGTTATTTCGAGAATAAGAAATATTGTTTGGATGGTAAGTTGGGAATAAGGCTATTGAGAAAAGTGTTATTGAGATGAAAAGTAAAAGATGAGTGTTATTGGGAAGTGTTATTGTAGGAAGAGTGAGAAGAGTGTCATTCTAGGAATAAAAAATATTATTTGGATAAATTTTTTGTTAGAAAGAAGGATTTACGCCGAGAAGAAGCTATTCTCTTTGCATCCAAACAGGCCCTTACAGCTTTTTCCAAAAAGGCACGACAGTTCTTCTTTCTCGCTTTCTTCATCTTCTGGAGGAAACTTTGTGTTGGAGTTATGTCCTAGAAGTCAATATTTAATGACTTAATTTTTTTTTTATGTTATTGATGATATTTGATCATTTGTTCCTAGAGTTTATTATTGACGGATCATTCAGGTTGAGGATCTGAATTGTAGATCTCTGTGAATCATTCATTAGAATGGCAATAATAAATCTAAATCGTCCATAATCTTGATAATTAACAAGGAACATTAATTGTCATAAAAGATTAGTATGCAAGTTAAGTGATGATTAACAAGTAAATAGCAATATTTTGATTCTAGCAATTTATTATTGCTACATTAGATTTTACAAGAGTCGAAAAAGTCTATCAAAAAAAGAATTGCTAGATTTTTAAGGACATATTAATAGAAAATTGAGTCTTGCTAAAAAAATTGCTAGATTTAGTGTATCAAGTAAGTCTAGCAATACATCAAGATATAATACTTATAGAAAAATTTAGTAAATAAAATCTATCTATAGCTCATCTTTCTTGTAGTGATAGTAGTATCAACAAATTTCTCCTCTTGTTTCTGAAGTATTTAATTTGAACTTGGGATTAAATATAGAGAGAGAACTCAAAATAGTTTTCCTGTCAGTAATCGTACTACTGCATTAGACTATTAGAGTTGTTTGAAACAATTTTCAGTACAAAACTGTTTTTCGGAATAGGAGTTATACGCACTTTTGGGAGAAGAAAAATCATAACAGACGCTTATTATGTCAGCATGACTAAACCCATAATTTCTGTGTATTTATTTTTTACCATCACATGGTAGAAAGGATTTTCGGTGGAGCACCTCTATTGGTTACTTTGTGGAAAATTATGGCAAATTGTTTTAGGTCTTCCAAAAGTGCGGCATTTTAGTCTTGGAATCAAACTCTTGTCAAAACTTTTGTAAATTAGTGTAGTGGAATCGTTGCTAATTTACCATTTGTTTCATTTAACATAAAAACTCGGGAGATATTATCAAGTTAATTGTTTTTTTTTTTTCTTCAATATGAATGGTTGTTAAATAGCCAACAATCAGCATTCGAAATTTTCTAAATTCACCCAAAAGTCTTGCGGTTGAAGACTGAAAGGCAATACTTTTTTTTTTTCTTTTTTTTTTTAATTCATCTTTACTGAGTTTGAGTGGAAAGACTTTTGCAAAGACCGTATTCAAGACGTTGAGTTTTTGACGTCGCATAAGCACGTTTGGAGTTCTTTTTCCGAAAATTTTCTTTTTCTTTTAAATTGGATTTTCAAGAAAAAGACTCCTGCTCTGAACAGAGAAATTAGCAGTAAAAGTTTCTTAAACAGAATAAAGAAAATAAAAAGGTGCCACATGGCCGTTGCTGTATCCTAATTAACAAGACGGGACCGAATTGAAAATTCTGCAACGAACAAAACAGATATTTAGGACAATTTAAAAAAGATAGAATACAGAAATCTGATTTCGAAACAATGGAAACCAGCCTAATTTATGTACCGACCTGTCATGTTGCCTCTCTGACCCGGTATATTGACAATTTTGACTCCATGAAAAGAGAAGCTTTTGACTCCAAGAGAAGCCTTTCCAAGTACTCTCCACTTCTAAATCTAAATTTCAAAGACCGCGATATCACATTTTGTTAGTTATAAGCACATTGGGTTTTGATAAATCCAGCATTAAAAACAATCGTAGCTGAATTAAAAAATTTATCAATCTAAACATGGTTATACATAAAACAATCCAGTTGTTATTATTTGTTTTGCTCTATAGATGCAATTTAAATAAAAAGTCGGAACTAAATGATAATTGGACTAAAATTTGTCGAAATTTGTACAACCGTATGAATCCGGCTATCTAAAAATAATTTGGGTTAAATCATTTTACACTTTAATTTCATAGACTTGCATTTAAAATTATAATTAATTATTAATTAATTTATTTATTTGGGTTCAATTTGTAAGAAGAGAAAACCAATCGATGCAATGCACCAGACTGTCCTTACGGCCTTTCATTTGCAATTTTGCATACATTATGTTGGAATTTTGAAGTGGAGACATTTTCAGCGGGTCGCTGGAAATCTCAGCGGGCTGCTGGACAGGACGCACCTTTTGGTGTTCTGGTCCTTATCCCTTTATATATCTCTGTACAGATCATTTTCTGTAGAGATATGAGTCATTTTCTCTTGAGAGAGAGACAGAGAATAGAGGGAGAGAAAGATCCACTTCTCTTCTACTTGTTAATCAGTAGAAGCACTCGATGGAGAGTGAAACACCGCAACCTATACGAGAGGTTGTCGCGTGGTAGTCCGTCTGGCACCGTGGCTGTGGATAGTGTGGCAGAACTCGTTGGAACTCGACTTTCAATCGTGGTTGCTGTCTACTAGCGTATGAAGACGGTGGTCGTGAAGACATGGAAGGGCTTAGCGTGTCATGCCGTGAAAGGAATCGCAAGAGATCCTGGAAAATCGATTTCCGTTGCGGTATATGTTTACCCACGATTTTCTAATAGTGGTATCAGAGCCGTTTGGTTTCTTTTCGGTAGAGATTGATACCTAAGCCTCTTCTCTGTAATTTCTGGTTGTAATTGAGTGATTTTGTGTGTCTAATTTCGTGGTTTGAGAAAGAATTAGGGGAAACCCTAAGTTCTGTCTAGAAACAGAATTTCAGATTTGATTGCCTGACTTCGCGGAGGTATATCTCGAGATCTGTTAACTTGTTTCAAGTGAAACTTGTGGCGTTGGGACGGGCTTGAAGTCTAGTTTCCAGAGAGTCCAAGAAATTGAAAAATAAGCAAGTATTCAGAGAGATAATGGCCTCGCAATCAGAGGATGTCAGTCTGTCTGGTTTCTGGAATTTCTAACCTTTCTGTAGTGCGAGTGGATTTGTGATCACATCGTAATTAGTTTTTCTGTCAAATTTGGACTGGAGATAGAGATTTTAGAGATTTTTCCATAAAGTCTATGTTTACAATTTTTGGATAAACAATGAGTGAGAAATCGCGTTCGCAAATCGGGTCTGTTCTGTTAAAAAATGAGTTTGCCTCACCGAGTTTATTCTAAGCAATAGATATGCCTGATCAGCATAGCACATGTGGTGCACTATTGGCTGGATGAATAAGCTGAGAGACTCTTGTTTAATAGTGGGATAAAACTTGTAATAAGTTTTGATATAAGTCCATAAAGAAAGCTACCAAGATATCTGTATGATAAAGGGTTTGATGAGCATTATTGGAAATTGTGCATTGTGGCACATTGTCATCCAAAATGCAATTCCTATAATTAGATGTTTCCCTCATACATATGATTGAGATAAGTCACTCTAGTTTTACTAGGAGCTTGACATTAAATTGAGCCATACAAAATGCCTATTTGTGTAGGTATGTGAGTTATATATATCTGAATAGTATGACAAGTGACATGCTAAGTATCAAGTTTAAATACTTGTAATTGATTTGCCTCTGGTTAGGTAATTCATATGAGTGCAAGTATACTTTGTGGATAAAGTTAACTTGATAAAATATTGTTTCTAAGTGATAAGAAACAAGTTTACTCTCTCGTTGTAGAGATATAAGTATATACATATAAACTGCTATTTTTTAGAAAAGGGTCGATGCCTCCTGGCTGGCTTTAACCTAGGTTAAAGTTTGGCCTTGTAGCTCCCGCATGCAGGTATATGCGCTAGTCGCACAGTCTATGTGCCGTATGAAGACAATGACTGCTTTCAACAAATGTCTCCAAGAGGGAGATGTTGGAATTTTGAAGTGGAGACATTTTCAGCGGGTCGCTGGAAATCTCAGCGGGCTGCTGGACAGGACGCACCTTTGGTGTTCTGGTCCTTATCCCTTTATATATCTCTGTACAGATCATTTTCTGTAGAGATATGAGTCATTTTCTCTTGAGAAGGAGAGAGAGATCCACTTCTCTTCTACTTGTTAATCAGTAGGAGCACTCGATGGAGAGTGAAACACCGCAACCTATACGAGAGGTTGGCGCGTGGCAGTCCGTCTGGCACCGTGGCTGTGGATAGTGTGGCAGAACTCGTTGAAACTCGACTTTCAATCGTGGTTGCTGTCCACTAGCGTATGAAGACGGTGGTCGTGAAGACGTGGAAGGGCTTAGCGTGTCATGCCGTGAAAGGAATCGCAAGAGATCCTGAAAAATCGATTTTCGCTGCGGTATGTGTTTACCCATGATTTTCTAACACATTATTTCCAAGACATACAGGGTGCTTTAATCTATTTATGATGCAATTGATCACAGAATATGTTCTCCATGTTTATTACACTGTGAGACTCCCTTTATAAGAGATACTGCAAACTTAACCACTGAGGCTTTTAGGATATACTAGATATAATATCGCGCGATAAAAGCTTGATTTTAATTTGTACTCAATACTCTTATCTCAGATAAATATGATACAATGGAAGAAAAATTCAAATGACACAATTGTTGATGACTCATCTCGCTGGGATTAGTTGCGTGCAGCTCAATCTGAAAGAAAAAATACCTTATTATTTGTGAAATGAAGTCGCTTATAGCTTAGGCTCTTTTTTTTTCATTCGATGAAAACAAACTACCAAAGACACCTTGTAACAGTACTACAACCTTACAAAAGATTTTGAGTTGAGCGTCCATCGAGCACAGAGAGAGTGAGGCGGGACAAAGGGGGGCTTGCCTCCCCCAACATTTGAAAACTTCGACTACTGATTTAGTGGAAAATTCAAAATTAATGATCAAATATTACCTCAAATTAATTCAATATATGAGAAAAACATCTAATATTTGAAAGGTTCCAGTACTAATTTTGTAGAAATTCCAATATTAATGAATAATGGTGCAAATCACTTTGAATTAGTTAAGTTTTTTTATCTCTAACAAAAACAAAAAGTTCAATATTTATTCCTCTCCTCTTACCTAATAATTACCTTTCGTCTTTATGAATCAATTTACCAAATTGCATGCAAAGGACCTCTAATGTCCAAGTATCTACAACAATTTGTGAGGCTTTGGCACTCGATTTCCCGCCTCTTTCGTTACCACTTATCAGGTTTTGTTAACATTGTCCCCCCTAACTTCAAATCCTGGCTCCGACTGGAGAGAGTCTAAGTTACACGGTAAGAAAATGCATAGATATTTTTACCTTGGTTTTGCATTCTCTACCTTTCCATAATAGCCTTTTTGAACTAAGACTCCACATCTTGTACAATCTCAACCTAATAGAAATTGGAATTATGAATTAGGAACTTCAGAATCGAAATGAAAAACAGTCTAATCCAAATCATATCTTCAGTAGGCACTCAAAATCAAGCAGAGAAAAAAAAAAAAAGAGGTTCTGAAACTCACCTAGAAAGAAAATGCCAAAAGAAAAAATAAATAAATAAAATAGAAGAGGAGAGCAATGTATCGGAGAAGGAAATTTGAATAGAATGAAAATGGAGCCAGTTCTTTTGATTCATCTCCATTTGGCTCATCTTTATATCTTTTTCTATTGCTTTTCCTTTAATTACTGATTAAAAAATATGAAAACTAGCAAAGAAATTTGATTGATTCATGTCGACAAATGATAGTTATTTTTCCATCCTTAAATTAACTGCGTCTAAGAAGTATGGAGAGTCACACATGCTGGTAGTGGTCAGTGAAGAAGTAAATGATTTTTTTAGAACCATTATATTAACCCTAAGCATTCTCTAATTTAATTAAATCTTCCTTCCAGATTGTACAAAAGGTATGTCTAAACTTATATTGTGATTACTACAGCTTATCCTTAACTTCAATTAAATTAAATATGCTGGTATCAGTCAGTCTGATGCGATATTTTTTCATTAAAAATAAAAAAGAATATGAATACACGACTTTACAAATAAAAAACAACTGAAAATATGGCAAAGTAGTAGTGCATAAATAACTTGACTTTTAAAGCACATACAATACCTTTTAGAAAATACAATAAAATGGAAATGGTTGTGCCAATTGTGTTGCAATTATATTCCACAATAATAGGGAAAAATAAATTGAAACATACTATGAACAACACATCCTTAAACCATGCTAGTTGAACAGAAAATACAGACTTTTCAAAATTAAAAGAAAAAAACAGAACTTACAAAAATCAGCAGAGAAGAAAATGCTCTCAAGTCATCTGGCCCTGCTGCCTTGGCTGCTTAGAGAGTCAGAGACTATCCATGCCACTGCTACCACAAAAAAAGTTAAATTACAGGTTGCAACTACAGTTTATAACTATATTTTGCTAAGAAGATCCACAATCCTCAAACACAACACAAAAAATAGAACTGAAAATGTGCAAAAATTAACAATAAAAAATAAATAAATAAAGTGATCAATTACTGGGAGTACTTCAGACTCATAAAGTGGATGGGTTAGCTTGTACCAGTTTTACTGCATCTTCTACTCATTATGTAAAAAACTGTGTACCCATGAAAAAAAAACTGATGAATATTATATGCTTAGTAGTTACAAATTTTAGTTAAGTCATCAAATTTTTTGTTCAGACACACAGTTTATGTGGAAGCTTACAACCCAAATAGATTTATTATTTCTTTCGTCCATGATGCCACATGCATCGTGTGGCCCCAATAGACATGGTTGATATTATATTGTACATCATCAAGGATTAATGAAAATTAATATTTTTTTCTTTTTTGTTGTTTGATTTGAAGAAAAATTTTCAATTTGCTGACAACTTAGAGGGAAGATAGGAGAAAGAGGAAATCTTTTTTTTTTTTTTGAAGAAAGGAGAAAGACGAAATCAAATTTGAAACTTAAAGTTAAGGGTTGATATAGCAAATCTTTTTAGAAAAAGGATATTTGCTTCGTGCTTTTTAACCACAATCTTCCTGTTAAATCTAACATTGGAAGTTATAGAACAAAGAGATTAATAGAAAAAATAATGAAATAAAATGTAAAGGGTTCAAATCATCAAATGACAAACCTTTTTGGAAAAATGGTTGTTTTTTGTGTGCTTCTTTATCGCCAAGTTTTAACTTCAATCAAAAATTGAAAGCGGAAAAAAATGAAAGAAACAAAAAATTTCAATAAGAGATAAAGGAGGAATAAGAGCCGAGATCAGATAAAGGAGGCGGCTCTTTGACCTTGGGTGGCGATGCGAAACAAACTGTGAGCCAAAAATAATTGGCCCTTTCATCCAGAGTCGTCGCCGATCGCCTCCTTTTTTCTCTCCCAATCACTACACTCTCATGCTTCTACTTTTTATTTTTTCAGGCGCCGGAGAATAGAGCAAAAGGAGTGTTCACTCGGTGAGGCTATGGCGAAGGCTTGAACGCAGATAAGAAGCAAGATGGATATAGAAGGAAAGCGTGCGCGCGAGAGAGAGTGTGGTACGGAGAAGGATAGACAGAAGTTTCGAGAGAGAGGCTTTGATGAGACGAAGGGTCTTAGATGGGAGGGTTTGCTGTGGTGAATCGATTGGAGAAGGAAAATCCAATAAACATATTGCAGAGAGCAGCAGCACGGAACTGATCCAGAGAGGATGACAGAAAATCTAGAGCAAAAACGAATAGTGGGCACGGACGGCAACGATCAAATCCATCGCAAGCAAGGGAAAATTGGACGACCCGCATTGGAGAGAGCGTTACTGTAGATTGGGGCAGCCAGAATTAAACTATTTCTTGATGGGGTCATTAGTCATTACTAAACCAAAAGAAAACTTTTATAGGGTATATAAAGTTGCTAAACTTTGCTTATGATACAATAATGCAAATTAATCACATAATATTCCTTACTCTAAAGAACAAACAGGGGAGCTACTGCATGCCTTTAACGGCTACTCTCTGAAAAAGACGATTCGAAACTTTTACCACTCCAAACTAGTTGAGGATGCAGTTTTTTTTTTTTTTTGGATATTCTAAATAGAGGCTATCTAGAATTACAAGAACAAGAAATCTAAAAGTTACAAAACAAATAAAAAGACACACATGTTGGGGTTTGCATAAAAGACAAAGGAATAACAATTCTAACAGATCAAATAGCAAACCATAATAACTGAATAACTCGTTGAACCAGCAGTGGAACGGGCCGCCCCAGTCCTGAAACGGATCATTCCAAAACATCGAAAAGTAATCTTTAGAGCGGAAGCATACCTGCATCCATAGCTATGGCAAAATCTTTGATGCAGAGCACGTCTTGCTTGATTGTTGAGATCCTTGATGTCTTGAAAGAAGCACCAAGGTGGGAGGAGATCTTCCAAAAGTTCAAGACTTGCCCTTTGATGCCTTTAGCCTTAACAAAAGCATTATCTCTCTCTAATTGATGGAATTATTAGGGAGAGGGGCAGAATGGCTGCTATTAACACATGTATGCAGCAGAAATTCTTAGATGTCTTGTCCCTTGGAGACCAATCCCATATATATATGCCAAGATAACTTGGCATGCACTCATCTTCTATATTCATCCATCACAAATATAGAATCATGACTTTCCTAAGTTAACCACTTATTAAAGGCTATACACTTTCTGTACAAAACCATGCTTTTCCATAACAGCCACGTTTAGCATATTACCATACTTAACAATATTCGTAATTAGCAGAATCATTAAACCATAATTAGCCCACCTTCTAGATTGTTTCTATTTCTGGCATGATTGGAACGGTCCGTTCTAATCCTAGAACGGTCCATTCTAAACGTGTCCAGTCGCCCCGACCTGGGACAGACTGATCAGTTGACTGGTCATACCAGACCATGGACTGTCCGTTCTGAATTTGGACTGTCCGTTCCAATCCTGGAACGGGTCGTTCCAGCCAAGGCTCGTCAGCCTATTTGGCTAGAAATAATCCAACAACACAAACTTAACAGTTCTTCATGAAAATGGTAGACTCAGTGTGCAAAATGTTTGTTGTCTGCTCTCATCCCTGAATACCCTGCTATTTCGTTCCAGCCAAATGCCCCAGAAAGTTGCAGCAACGACTGTAGATTTGAAACAATCTTGCTTTATCAAAGAAAAGATGTTAAACAATCAACATTGATCTGAAGAGTTTCGATGTTGAGAATGCAGTGTTGATAATTATTCAAGATCCGGGGTTCAAGGTTACCGACAACTAATGTACATTCGGATTCGTTATTAAACGAGATAGACGTGTTAACAATGAAACGCATGGCTGAGATCCCGTGTCGTGCAAAAAAAAGAAAAAAGAAAAAAAAAAACACCCAAACATGCACATATATTTTTATTTATAGATTTGATACTAGTTACAGCCGAAAAATAGCTTCGAGTCATGAATGCAGGAAAAATAACATTAAGCCTTGCGTATATATATGATCATAACAATTAACACCTCACTAAAGTTAATTATTTTTATTAATTGTAAAATATTTATAATAATTTCCCTTGCGATATTGGAAAAACCTTTTGGGTCCTCATAGTCCAACTAGTTTTCATTAAAAGGTAAACAAACAACGTACATGTAAGTCAAGTTTACGGCCAGCCCAACCCACTAAGATAGCCTACTATCATACTTGACCAACCCAAACCATTAATTTAGCGTAGTCAACTTGACCAATTCAACCCCTCCGACACTGGTAGTCTGGTACACACAAACCATGCTCCCATTAACGAACAAATACCATCACTGTTTTATTCACCGAACATAGTACCCCCATATAAGGCCCCGCCGTTAAACAATCAAACCATCAAATTCAAATCAAATCCAAACTTAACTTGTGCATCAATTTCCCCCAAAATGATCTCTACTATTGTCATGGCTCTCATCGCCATGCTCATCTCTCCTTGCATTGCATACCCATCCCATAATACAAAACCACTTCCAGTACGGCCGGGTCATGCTATCCCCCCCATGCTACCCACGGTACCGCCACCTGTTCACACTTCACAGTCGGCGCCACCGCCGCCTATTCACACTCACCCTGAATTTCCTCAGCCATTCCCAAGGCATCCTATTCCTAGACCTAGGTTACCAGTGACTCCCCCATCAGTTTCTGTACCACATCCACCATTTAAATGTGGTACTCCAGAAACAACAACAAACCCAACACCGGTACCTCCTACTGCTGGCTACTCTTCAGTGCCAATTTTTGCAGTCCCTCCAGCACAGCCACCAGTAGTTCCTCATCATCAGTTCCCACCACATAATCAATTCCCACCACACCGTCAGTTTCCACCACGTCATGGGGGTGTCCCAACACCACCCGTTAACTAAGCATCCAGATTACTGGCATGGACGGATGTTGTTATACATTAGTTGAGCTATATAGTGATGATTGATGATGAATAAGAGAAGAGTGATTGATAATAATCAGAGAATAATTAATTAATTTGACGTCCAAATACTAGTTGTGACTTGTTACAGATACATATCAATCTAAGAGTGTATTTTTCCTTGTTTTTTTTTGGTCATAAAATACTTGTTGCCAACACAGGTTTAAATGTTATTGTTTTCCTTAATAGAATGAAGACAAATAAACTGCTATTTTTTCTATGTTTTCTGATTATTTTAACTTTTGTCTTTTCATAGCTCCTGACACTATTCCGAAAAAACAATTAAATGAAAACTAATAAAGCAGACATAGATGGACACTAAAACAAAGAACTAAGTGCGACACTCTTAGCTAATGCATAAATGCAGTATTTTTCCTATCGAGTGTTCTGAAAAAAATTTAAATTCGGAGACGTACTTAATTAAATAAAGAATATTTATTCGCTGGAAGAACAATTTACATTGAAATTTATCATTTTTTTCCCGTATTTCTAATATTTATATTAAATTAAGATAAAAATAGGCTTAATGTCCAATGTTTTTTTTTTTTTTTTTTTGAGTAGAATGTTCAATGTATTGGACAGAGGATTCTGTCCGATTCGCTCGTTCACCTATTTAATGAATTATATCAAATATAATCAATAATGAGGATTATTTAATTCATATGATGTTATAGAGGAGCGTTCCGCTGCCTCTAAATTTTGCTGCCCCAAATGCCACGAATCTTTAGCCGTTTAATAAATTTGGATCAATGGTTGTGATTTAATCTGGAGAACCATTCACTTTCTCTCTTTTAAATTTTCCAAAGGACATTATCACACTTTTCAAAGACATCAAAACTTTAATCCTCTCCGGTTCTTAGTTCTCTCCCATGTCCTCTCTCATTTTCTTCTCACTCGTGCTTTATATTTTTTCCAAGTTCTATTTCGACCATAACAATTGGCAACTTTGTCTTTCGCCGGCCAATTACTTCTCTACAACTCCAAATGAGATCTATTGCTCTCTAATTTTTTGGAAATGTCCAAAATTCAATTAGCGTTTACAGGATTGCTTCCATTTCCTTTCTTGTCCAACCAAATTTCGCAGTTTTCCATTTAATTTTGTTAGAAATATTTTTCATGTTTTATTGAGTCTCACAATTTTGAAAGGGCAACATTGTATTTCATTATGAGATTGAAGTGCCACAGTCTTGAAATTTTCACTTTTACGCATCTTCTACATAGAAGTAACCTTTAATTAAAAAAAGTGAGAACCTTTATCTAATACAATTAGAAACAACAAAAATCCATTTCAATTTTTTGTGCCTTTTTCTGGTTTTCGATCATCCTCACGAACTTTGAGTTTTTTTTTCTTTACTTAATTGAACAAAAAAGTACTCGAATTTACACAGTGAAAATTCAAAGAGCAATGGGTGGCGTCTACGTTTGAAGAGAAGTGATGTCGTGTCTAAGAGCAGAGATGCTAAGTCGCAAACTAACCTTATCGATATAGAATTTGGAGATAAAAAAAAAGAGCATGACAAAGAGAAGTTGGAGAGAAGGATAATTTCAATGTCTCTGGGAGAGGTGATACAGAGATTCTCATTCGATTTTAGAACTTGGAAAGAAGAATGGGGAAGGAGAGAGAACATGGGAGAGAACTGGAGAGAGGAAATTTTTTTATGCTTTTGAAAAGTGTGCTATCGTTCTTTAAAAAATAAAGAGAGAAAGAATTGCAGATTATATCATAACCATTGATCTAAATTTATTGCACGGCCAAAGATTCGTGGCATTTGGGGGCAGCGAAATTTAGAGGCAGCGGAACGCTCCTCGATGTTATAATGTAAATTTATTCTGCTATTAAGTTTCCATTTGAGATAATTCTGCTGTTAATGCTGTTTGTTCACAAAAATTAATAGCTTAATAAAAAAGAAAAGACTGCGTTCAAACGCTAGTTTACCCCCATTCGCACCGTGTTTCACTTGACGGTCTTTGTCTAGTCTTTCTTAAATACAAATGCCTTCATATATACCCCGCAGATAGCCTCTATCTAGAGAGTTATCTAAAAAAAAAATGCCTTCATACAGTCATACTGCGTTTCTATGGAGATCTTGATACTCTGTGTTGGTATATAATTGAGATTTATGCAAATTGAGAGATTCTAATCGGTACATGAAGTCCTGAATCACAGATATATTCAAAATGACAAACTTTTATCCTGACTGTAATAAGGCAAATCAAGAAAATAATAATAATAATAATAATAATAAAGAAAAATATATATATTATAAAGATATCAAGATAAAAGTATTGGAAAATATATAAGCAGAAGGGATAATTTATTATAATTGGCATCATGAGTTTGTGCCGCATATCAATTATCAATTATTCGACCATCGACCAATGCCTTTTTTAAGGAAAAAAAAAACAGCCGTACACCCCTCTAATCTTCTCTAATTAAACATATCCCCCTCCAATTATTAAATTTGGATATTCACCCCTCCAATCTTAATTAGTATGGATATATACCCTTTACAATAATTTAATAATATTTTAATTTAAAAAGAATCAATTTTGAAATTTTATTACCAAAGTGCCCGCAACCTGACGATCCATGATTCATCTCTCCTTAACGTTAGCTTGTTAGCTCTTTCAAATCCAAAATTAACGTCAAATTGCAAAATTTTCCAAGCTTGATAGTAACAATTATGTTGTAATCCAAATTGGACCTAGTTATAACTTTTTATTGCAGTGAGATTATTGGTCTTACGCTGGAAAAATGACAAAAACTCAAACCTCAATTAGCTATCGCAAGTAAGTTATTATTGCTGGTATGTGCAACTTTTCTAATTGAGCTCAATTTTGTACCAATACAGGTGAACATCCATACTGTCAATATCTACTGAGCGCAGAGGTGCATAAGCCTCGTAAGAGAGTAGGGTCGGAGAACTAGAGAGCTGTAAGAAAAAAGTAACAGCATTTTTTTCAAATCGTTTCGATCTTGTGACTAACCTTTTTTGATGAAAAGCAGGGTATGCCCTGCCACTTTCTATTAGAAGAAAGCAAATTACATTACATTGTCCAACAAATCATAGAAATATCTATAGCAAAAAAGTACCATAGCACTCTGTACCAGCAAACGGTACAAGTGCACACACCCCTTATCTGGCCTGGCACCCATTATTTTAACCCACCCTTATCATTAGTGAAGGATCACTTATTTAGCAATTATCGAACACATCATAACAACTCAAAAAATTGTGCACTAAAACAAATTTGAAAATATATTAAAGTTGTTGGTAGGCCTTTGTTAAGCGGCTTTCTCTTTTCATTTGTTTGAAAACCCAAGCCATACGGCCATTTCGTTGGTTTCATTCAGCAATCAACTCGTAGTAAAGAGAATTAGAAAGATGGAAATAATTCACTCGCTTGTTTGGAGCAAATCACGGGCGTGCGTTTACCATACCAAATTCCACTCGAGCTTCAAACTTGCTAACTACAGGATGGCTTTCTGATGGGAAGTGCTTTGGGCAACGGACTAATTACTTGGAGCAACATAATTTTTTTTCAAAGTGACCAAATTGCCCTTCTCAAATTTAGTAAATTTGTTGGTTTTCCCTGGAGCAACTTCTTTTCCATTTTGGAAAATTTCAAGGCTATAGAGCAAGTAAAAAAAAGGTGTAAAAAAATTGTGCAAAAAAGTTATATGTTATCATTTTGTTTTCTTCAATGCTTACTACACAAATCATGGAAATTTTTCGTACATGTATGTGATTTTTGTTAAAAAAAAAAAGATTAATTCCTTTCAGCAGAAAACTAAAAGAAAAGAAAATCACTGATAAGGAAATAAATTGGATAATAAATCTTTATTGATGGGTAGTTTAGACATTTAGAAAAAATATATGTTGCTCCAAGTAAAAAATCAGTTGTCCAAAGCACTACCCCTTTCTGATGAGGACATTTTGGTTACAAAATTTCGAAATTGATTTTCTTACAATTAAAATATCATTAAAATTATTGAAAAGGATATATATCCATGCTAAATAAGATTGGAGGGGATATTTCCAATTAGAGAAAATTGGAGGGTATACAACTGATTTTCCCTAAAAAAATATATAAGTTCCATTAACAACTTCTCCGACTTTTGGAGAAACCGTCGTTGGAGGAGGCCTGGGTCTTGTTGTATATTCGACCTTTATTACTGTGTCTTTAGAAAGCAACTTGATATCATCATCTGTTAGCAGTTATGTTCCATTGACCTTCAGTTTATGACCGCGGGGGATATTACCGTTTGCCTTCAGGACTTTAGTATGGATATCCTTCAGATCATCGGCATTTTCAATCTTAATGGTGAAGGATTTACCATCTGGGCTTTCACACTTAACATTCATTTTTTTTTTCCCTACGCAATATTTTCATTCTAGCTCAATGGTTACGTTTTTACAAATTATTACACAATTCAAAATATATATAGACTAGTGTTTCCTCTGACCGTACATTGCCAGCAAATCACCTCATAAATAGATTTTATTTGACAGAAAGAAAGAAAAATGAAACTTTTGAATATGAAATAAATTGACAGATACGAATCATTTTAATTTAGGGAGGATGATCATTCCTATTCATAGCTCAAATCTATAGAAAATGCATACACATTAATACATATATTCTTTCAGATTTTATTACTTGATAGTTGATATTGAGTCGCTCCGATGAAGGATATTTTGGGTACATAGAAAATATAGAAATGAATCAACTGGAGTTTCGTACTTAACATTTTTTTTTAATACTAGCAGCAGTGCCCACCCAAATGTGTGAGCAGATATCTGCGATATGTGAAAAAAAAGTCTTATTTGATACAAATATATTGTCTACTTTCAATATTCAATAGTTAAGGTTAATGTTGTTTTGATCGACGCTGAATGTAGCAGTAATATTGAACGGTTTAAATAAATAAACAATAAAGGCAGACATGTGAACAGTAAAAAAAATAATTTATTGAAAAAATATTATTTCTCAATAATATCTCCTGATCAAAAAAAAATAATAATACAACATGACAATAATTTGAAGCGCTCCTGCTCCCCAGTTGTAATGAACATTGATGACGGAAACCTGTTTTATGAAAATTAATAATTATTAATAATATTTAATAAATAAAATAATAAAATAAAAAATTAATATAGTTTTATACATTGAGTGCATGTGTGAGTGTGGTATGAGAGAAATAAATTTTTTTAAATGAAATTTCGTCACCTTAACTCTTTCGTAGCACTTCCCGGTAGACAACATTTTTTGTGCATGTTCCGTCATCTGGGTCGATATTTGCGGTTAGTTTTATAAGCAGCTTTGTAGTTTGTCGCGACACACCTCTCGATAGCGCGACATACAGTTGTCCGTGAGAAAACACCGGCTCTGGCAAGTAAACTCCAACGTTAGGGATTGTCTGTCCCTGTGCCTTGTTGATTGTCATTGCAAAGCACAATCGCACAGGAAATTGTTTCCTCTTAAACCTAAAAGGGAACAAGTCATCATCCGGCGGACTTAGGGGAATCCTGGGAATAAAAATTCTTTTGCCTGCGTGTCCTCCAGTAGCAATCTCTGCATCAATTACATTTCTTTGGAAATTCCGGCACACCAGTCTCGTGCCGTTACAAAGTCCGTTTGCAGGATCCAGATTACGTAACAGAATGATTGGACATCTCTTTTTAAGTTTGAGGATATGCGGCGGCAATCCATTGGGCGTCAGAGAGTTTAAAAATTCAGAAGGGTAGTTGCCATGCGTGTCATCCTCTGCTGTATCAACGCTGTGATATATCAATTCTTCCTCGGGATAAGTCTCAATCATATGTTCGTTGAGCCTGTCGACATACTCATTCTTGGTGGAGAGAATTGCCCGAGAAGCAACATAATCTGTTCGATGACCATTTTCATTGAGAGAGGGGAATACAGTCTCAATTAGTTCATTTATAGAATCTTCCTCTGTAGTGTATGGGATTATCATCTCATCAGGGATACGTATGAAGTCATTCCCAATCGAGGGCTCGATTCCATCGCCGACATTGAGTAGGAACTGAGCGAACCATGGATCACTCGAAGCTCTCATGTTTCGGGTCAGCTTTCTCTTCTTTATGTAGGATCACAGAGGGGACATCGGCAGTGTTGCGTCGACGATCTGAGCTTTGGTCCCACGTCTAACCACAGGCAGAACTTGTCTGAAATCGCCGCCAAATATGATAATTTTTCCGCCGAATGGTTGGCGGCAGTCCGTGACATCCTGTAATGTTCTATCGAGCGCTTCGATGGCTTGCTTTTTGACATGGATGCCTCGTCCCATATGATAAGAGTCGCCCTTCGAAGAAGCTCTGCAATCTCACTCTGCTTGTTCACCATACACATAGAAGTGCATTCCAGGTTGATAGGGATCTTAAACCTGACAATTCATGTATGTAAATGTGATGTATATCTTAAAAAAAATATAAAAATAATCCCAAATTATGAAGTGATGTGAATTTTTACCGTATAGTAAAACAAAATTTTACGATCTTTTGTTACTCCTTGAAAAAGATTTTTGTTATTTTTTTTGGCTAAATTTATGTTTTTTTTTTCAAAAGACACCAGAATGAAAAGGACATATAATATATTATTTGTGATTTGGAGTTTTAGTTGCAAATAATTTAAAATATTATATAATTTGCTATTAATTAATTGTATTCAATTCTATTTATTGAACTCTAACCTGGAGTGTGTCGTCCTTCCTCCAGGCATGTTGTTTGCCGTTGCACCTGAAGTAGCAGATGCAATTGCAATGAGTTTTCTGGATCGCACTGCAGCCAATAATGCCTTGTACAAATACGTCTTACCCGTACCACCGGGACCATCAGTGAAAAATGCCCCCGGCTTCTTTTCCGTGACATGCTGCATGATCTCTTCAAATGCCGACAACTGTTCGGGATTCAGGGAACCGTGTGCCCGCAAGTCCTCATCTGATACGGCAATTCTCTCTTCATCAGTAACTTCTTGAAAATTACCGTGGTCATCTAATTTAGCATTTTCATAGAGTTCAGGGAGATCGTAACTCGCCAGGTGTCTGCCCATCGACTCGAGATACCTGCTGATATCTATCAGGGTCCTCTGTTCAACCATCTCTTCTGATGAATAACGTCGCCGATAATCTTCAGACATGTCCACAAAATGCTTTTCCCATAACTCTCGAGCCTTAGCCCCCTCACAGAACGTCAGAATCGTAGCGAACAGTCTTCTTAGTGCAGACGGCATCTGGTATGTTGCAGCCTCGTGGAGGCATTCTGAGAAAGTCTCATCATTATCTATTAGGCCCATTGCATCCGCTGCAGCCTGAAAAGATGAATATTGTCCACCGTTCTAAGTTCTTCATATGATCGCGGTCCCCTCACATGATTAAGCAAAACACGAAGATAATATCTCTCTGCATCTGATATCTTAGCATAAACCACCCTACCGACTTCACCTCCTTTTTCACGCGGCTTCCACACCTTGCGGCTCGCATCCCACGTGAAATGCTCAGGAAACTCCCGATAAAGGTATTTTCTTGCCTTTGGAAAATTCTTGTTCGCCTCGAAAAACTCAGTCAGCATCGTCCTCTTTGCCTTATCCCTTTGAGAGACATCTTCCAAATTGTCACTGTCTTTATAAAAAACCATTTGTTGGTCGGGAGTATGCAACTGCAAAGATCTCACCGAAGGTTTGATTTCACTCAAAGGGAATCTAAAAATCCGCCATACCGCCTCTGGGACCGACACCCAGCGTGCATCTTGGAACATTTTGATCTCATCAACTGTCGTTCCCTCTTCGCCGCGGGCTCCGACATACACTTGGGCACAATCATGTCCCTTGTATATGTACTTGAAGAGATACTTCACGGCTCTAATGCTAGAGCAAATCTCAACATTGATGTGGCAATTGTAGCGCATCAACAGGTGAGGATTGTAAGGAGCCACCCATCGATTGTCCAGGTCGCAACCACGTACATGAACTGTACGCCCATTATCCCTTCTCCCTATATACCGGATATGAGTCTTTACCTTGAACGGTGGTCTCATTGAACGCCCTTTGATATTTAAACCTACAAGCACCGTCCCTCATGCACGGAAAATTCTTTCTCAGAGCCCCGCAAGGTCCGTGCATCATGTGCTTGCTCACTAATTTATGCAGCAAAGGATATCTTTTTGGATCCGGGATCTCGGCACAAACGATCTTGTCGTACTGGTCCGGGTTCAAAATTTTATCACGGGACTTTAATATTATCAAGAAGTGAGCATGAGGCAGTCCTCTTTTCTGGAACTCAACGACATAAACACGCGCAGCTACCTCTCCAAAGAATGGCTTTTTCTTTTTCTTTTTCTTTTTGTCTCGGCACAAATGATCTTGTCGGGCCGATCTTGCGCAGTTTGTCCCGGCAACAACTCATTTCGGATCTCATCCCATTCAGGGTTGCACGTCATGGTCAGGAATATGTCTGGTTTTCCAAACCTCTGGACCAAAGCCATGGCATCTAAATACCTCCTTTGCATATCTCTTGGCCCGCCAATGAACGAACTCGGGAGCACGATCCGTTTTCCAACTCGAGATGCTCGCACCTCACCAGAATGTATGCTGTCCACAATCCCCTGGTATAAGTCTGCCCGTATCCTCGACTGATTACGCCTGAGAAAATCCAGACGGTACGTCTCCATCTTGATATACATGTCCACGACATATTGCTGCAACAATCTTCCGCCTAGCAGGATTAGGCTCCTTTCCAACCGTATTTGAAGTTTGAAGCAGTAATACTCTCTCATTGACACTGTTGCCTTTCCTTGTTCGGCATTTTCCATTTCTATTGAAACATGAAAATAGTAATTATTTTAGTTTTTAGTTATTAACGTCCATAAATTACTGATTTTTATTAAGTAGATAATTAAATAGAAAAAATAATCTCTATACATGAACAGAGAAGAACTATATCGTATGTTACCTTCGTCATCTTCTACGTGCGTATTATCTTCTGCTTGCGTATCGTCATCTGCTGCAATGGAATATTGAGTTCTATCTCTTACACGAATCGCATTGTGCCATCCAACTTCGCCAACAGGAAAGAGCAATGGGTAGGCCATAGGATCATAGCAGCCTTCGTAGCATTGGATTCGTACAAAGCGGTTATTCTTACCATATGTTTTGATGCTCCTCTTGTACGTAACATGCTCATCATTTCCCTCAATCCAAATAGCCCTAACTTGCGACGCAACGGGCTTGTTGTATCTCCTTTCATCCACATTAGCAGACGTAATCAAGCTAATTCCTACATTATCAAGAGATGGCATCTCCCCAAGTCTTTTGAAATTTTGTGCATACGGATTGTGCTTAAGTACCTCCATAATGGTCTTCACAATGACCCTAAAAGTTTTGCGAAATAAATATACATTATTATTTATATTTACTGTTGTAAATTATAAAAATAATAAAAGATCCATAAATAAATTAAAATTTATTTTTTTCATTAGTTAAGCAACTATATATATTATTATATATTGCTTAAAAGTAGCATACGAATCTAATTGTTGGAGTTATGTCCTAGAAGTCAATATTTAATGACTTATTTTCTTAGTTTATGTCACACCCCAAGTCACTTTTTCACGACTCGAAGCGCACTTCGACAACCCGCCGCGTATAAAACGCAAAGCGTACAACATCATATACATTACAAATAATTCACATAAGATAAAAGATGCCACTTCTAATAATTTAAACCATCAACAGTTAACCATAACGCAAAGTAAAGAAAAAGAAGACAAAGACTATCAGGGTAAGTTTTAACACGAGACTTCCCTGATCGTTCAATGTTCCAAATCCAATTGAATTCACCCTACAAATAAAAGAAAAATACTACAAAGCAAATGTGGCATCTCAGATAACCCGCATCCTTGAACCTTACTCTTCATGAGAAAATTCTAGTTACTGATCTTCAATACCTGGAACCCATATAAAATGGAAAACGGATGAGAGACTGAAATAATCTCTCAATGCGGTATTCAGTTCCAGCCCGGAGATTTGTGAAATTTCATGAAACCGTAAATGACAATTAAAGCAACAATACTATATGCACATGTGTTCCTACCATAACAACCATGCTATAATAATGATGACTAACTAACCACTTTCCATATTAAAATTTAATAGCTTCACAAATATCTACTAATACTTTACATTTTACTTTCCACTTGGTAATCCGTCCCACTTATACCAAGCCCACTTGTTTGACATCAATTCCACTAACCCAGGAAGCCCACTTATCCGTCGCGAACGGATAACTTCTGGGGAGCGCGCTAGTACTAGGGCCCTCAGGCCAAACACTTGGTACAACGGATACCGTCCACTTCCACTTTAACATTTATCACTTCCACTTAAACATTTACCACTTTAATATCCACTGTCTTTACTCAATAACATTTACAATAAACTTTATGTAATTAGAAACTACTATCTTTTCTAATTAACACTAACCAATATGGACATGCATTTATATGCCCTAGCCATGCGTGTTACTATTGAACTTCATGCTCACTTAACTTTTTCTCATAAGCCAATCTTTGTAAACACAATTAATAATAATAATGCATTTATGCACTATATAGAAAATAAACGCAAGTAAAATGCAAAGGAAAATAAAATATGCACTTCCTACAATGACTATATTATAAATATAAGAAAATAATTTCACACCAAACCAGGATCCGCACCTGTCAAAAGATGCAGCACGTCTAACTATATTCTTCCCGATCTTCTTGATTCGCACCTATTTAGATAAACATTTCTAATCACTATAAGTCTATATAAAACATATATCTAGCACTTCTAAAACCACATCAAAATTTTATGTCTGACCGGTACTATACAATGAATATCACAGATTTGTAAAGTCAAAATAATACGCACTCACTAATGGAGTTGTAGATAAGGACAAAATCTGATTTTGTAACCATTTAAAAAAAATAAGTTTGTGTGGAAACAAAATATAATGTTTTCCTTCAAATGAAGTACGTGGTTCGGCACTGCATCCCAAAAGTATCATGCAAAACATACTTGAAATTATATATCCAAAGATATAGATAATAACAAGAAAAATTCTGTTACGTAAACCAATTTTTCTTACTAAAAAATAATTTTGTTGAACACCAAAAGCAGATAATTAAATTCGTATAATTTAAGTTATAAAATCAACATCTATAACAGATATTAAATGGAGGCAACGCAAGTTGTTCAAGAGTATGGAAAATCATGGAATTAACTTCAGCAACTTGTGCGTAGATACCCAAGAAGATACAACAGAAATTACTTAACTGTTAGATAAGAAGTAAAATTGATCTTACTTGCTTCTCGAGCACTGCGATCCACCAGGACGAACTCTCTTCAAGCAGTATAAAATACGTTTAGGAGATTTCAAGGAGGAGGCACTAGGTTTTGTAAGAGAGGAGGTGGTTATTTAATGGTAGTAAATGAAACAGGTGCCTAGCGCCTTAAAAAAAAACTACCTAAATAAAACAAAACTTTATAACTGAATCTAAAATGACACAGGCAAGTGCCTCTTGGGAAAAAAAACTAACTTAACGATAAAGCTAAGAATAACTGTTGATAAAAATAAGAATAGTATAAGGAGAATTAAAATAAAAACTTTGCTGGCGCCAAAAAAATATAAAAGTTGCATGAACAGTGCCGTCTAAAAAAAAAAAATCCAAGTACCTAATATAGCAAGGAATAGTAGTTTTTGATCTAAAACGTCATTAATAATAACAACATAGATTAAAAATATTTTAATAAAATAAATACTAAAATTAAAAGATAATACGTAATGTTACATCCCTCCCCCCTAAAAAAAAAGTTCAGTCCTCTGAACTGTACGTTCTCCTAACGCAATGAATAATTCTGGATACTTATTGCGGATCGTACTATCTAATTCCCAGGTAGCTTCTCGCCCTACCACCTTCGTCAAAAACCTAGAACACCATAATTCTTCAATAGTGAATTGGTTGGTGGGGGTTCCTATTTGAAGGGCTCTCCTTGAACTCTTCGTTGGCACTTGGTATCTTTCTACCCAATTTCTAGACAAAACTGAATGACTACCTCCAGTGTCAACCAACAGAAAATCAGGATATCCAAATAATTCTAGCGTACCTGCCATGACTTTTGTAGAAAGTTTTGTTGCTTCAGTTGGTCCTCCAGTCTCTTCTTCTTGAGCTTGGTGTGTGCAGCAACTATGGAGATGTATTCCAACCATGCCCCTTGCTCCACCCCCAACTCGACCTTCGCGCGGAGGGGCATTAACTCCTCGACCTCCTGCTTGTTGAATTGCTCCACGGCTTGTACCTCCAGTAATGTGATCCTCCATGCCCCTCTTATCAGGATGGGGGCACTCTCTTGCAAAGTGGCCAGCCTCATTGCAGTTGTGACACAAGGCATTCAGATAGCGACATTGTGCCTCAGTATGGGGCTTCTCACGACGCCTGCACCAAACTGTTGTACCCGATTCGGCAACCATCCTTGCCATAGAGCTACTCCCTTTTGGTGGCTCTTGCTTCGGGTCCCCTTCAATCCTTGGCCTAACGTTCCTTAGATTCTCTGAGTGGCCAATACGAGCGCCATAAGTCTCCACCGTGGTAGCTCGGAGCATCAGATCGGGGAGATTGTTTATTCCTGGAACATCAATCAACTGTGCTAAACGAGGGTTCAGTCCACCCAAATACTGCTGCCTCAGACGAAACTCATTGTTGACGATGTCAGGGGCATACCTCATCAGATTTTCAAACTTAGAGTTGTAATCCCCTACAGAGTTGCCTCCTTGTTTGAGGTTGGTGAAGCGTTGTCTGAGCATCTCACGAGACATCACGTCCATGTACCTTCCTTCGAATTGTTGTTCAAACCATTGCCAAGGAATGCGTTCAATATCACCATCAAACCTCCTCTTGGTCTGTTGCCACCAGAAACGAGCGTGTCCCTCGAGGAAATGAATGGCTAATTCAACTTTGTTTTCCTCTGGAGCTCGAACCAAGGTGAATTTGTCCTTGATGTCCGCCAGCCAATTCTCTGCAGCTAGAAAATCTCCAGTACCATCAAAATTGGCAGGTCGCAGAGATAAGAATGAACGATAAAGTTCAAAGAAATTCCCCCCTTCTTGAGGCCTCCTCTGTTCGGCCTCCGCAGCAACACGGGCAAAGCGCTCAAGACCTTGTAGTACCCTCTCAATGTTGTCAGTTCTGATTTGAGTCCCATTTGCAGCAGTGCCATCGTTGGTACCCTCTGTGTTGCTTGTAGAACCACCTCTACTTGTTCCTCCTCTTGCCATTTCTAACGAATAAACCCCGATATACTACCCGTTAAAATAACTAAAATAAAAAAATTAACTTGAATGAACCAAAAGACAAAACCAATTATCACCTAACAGAAGACTGAGGATAAGTCACTTAAAGATCTCTCATGGCGGGTAATTATTTGTATTGTATAACCTGGCTCTGATACCAACTAAAGTTGTCACACCCCAAGTCACTTTTTCACGACTCGAAGCGCACTTCGACAACCCGCCGCGTATAAAACGCAAAGCGTACAACATCATATACATTACAAATAATTCACATAAGATAAAAGATGCCACTTCTAATAATTTAAACCGTCAACAGTTAACCATAACGCAAAGTAAAGAAAAAGAAGACAAAGACTATCAGGGTAAGTTTTAACACGAGACTTCCCTGATCGTTCAATGTTCCAAATCCAATTGAATTCACCCTACAAATAAAAGAAAAATACTACAAAGCAAATGTGGCATCTCAGATAACCCGCATCCTTGAACCTTACTCTTCATGAGAAAATTCTAGTTACTGATCTTCAATACCTGGAACCCATATAAAATGGAAAACGGGTGAGAGACTGAAATAATCTCTCAGTGCGGTATTCAGTTCCAGCCCGGAGATTTGTGAAATTTCATGAAACCGTAAATGACAATTAAAGCAACAATACTATATGCACATGTGTTCCTACCATAACAACCATGCTATAATAATGATGACTAACTAACCACTTTCCATATTAAAATTTAATAGCTTCACAAATATCTACTAATACTTTACATTTTACTTTCCACTTGGTAATCCGTCCCACTTATACCAAGCCCACTTGTTTGACATCAATTCCACTAACCCAGGAAGCCCACTTATCCGTCGCGAACGGATAACTTCTGGGGAGCGCGCTAGTACTAGGGCCCTCAGGCCAAACACTTGGTACAACGGATACCGTCCACTTCCACTTTAACATTTATCACTTCCACTTAAACATTTACCACTTTAATATCCACTGTCTTTACTCAATAACATTTACAATAAACTTTATGTAATTAGAAACTACTATCTTTTCTAATTAACACTAACCAATATGGACATGCATTTATATGCCCTAGCCATACGTGTTACTATTGAACTTCATGCTCACTTAACTTTTTCTCATAAGCCAATCTTTGTAAACACAATTAATAATAATAATGCATTTATGCACTATATAGAAAATAAACGCAAGTAAAATGCAAAGGAAAATAAAATATGCACTTCCTACAATGACTATATTATAAATATAAGAAAACAATTTCACATCAAACCAGGATCCGCACCTGTCAAAAGATGCAACACGTCTAACTATATTCTTCCCGATCTTCTTGATTCGCACCTATTCAGATAAACATTTCTAATCACTATAAGTCTATATAAAACATATATATAGCACTTCTAAAACCACATCAAAATTTTATGTCTGACCGGTACTATACAATGAATATCACAGATTTGTAAAGTCAAAATAATACGCACTCACTAATGGAGTTGTAGATAAGGACAAAATCTGATTTTGTAACCATTTAAAAAAAATAAGTTTGTGTGGAAACAAAATATAATGTTTTCCTTCAAATGAAGTACGTGGTTCGGCACTGCATCCCAAAAGTATCATGCAAAACATACTTGAAATTATATATCCAAAGATATAGATAATAACAAGAAAAATTCTGTTACGTAAACCAATTTTTCTTACTAAAAAATAATTTTGTTGAACACCAAAAGCAGATAATTAAATTCGTATAATTTAAGTTATGAAATCAACATCTATAACAGATATTAAATGGAGGCAACGCAAGTTGTTCAAGAGTATGGAAAATCATGGAATTAACTTCAGCAACTTGTGCGTAGATACCCAAGAAGATACAACAGAAATTACTTAACTGTTAGATAAGAAGTAAAATTGATCTTACTTGCTTCTCGAGCACTGCGATCCACCAGGACGAACTCTCTTCAAGCAGTATAAAATACGTTTAGGAGATTTCAAGGAGGAGGCACTAGGTTTTATAAGAGAGGAGGTGGTTATTTAATGGTAGTAAATGAAACAGGTGCCTAGCGCCTTAAAAAAAACTACCTAAATAAAACAAAACTTTATAACTGAATCTAAAATGACACAGGCAAGTGCCTCTTGGGAAAAAAAACTAACTTAACGATAAAGCTAAGAATAACTGTTGATAAAAATAAGAATAGTATAAGGAGAATTAAAATAAAAACTTTGCTGGCGCCAAAAAAATATAAAAGTTGCATGAACAGTGCCGTCTAAAAAAAAAAATCCAAGTACCTAATATAGCAAGGAATAGTAGTTTTTGATCTAAAACGTCATTAATAATAACAACATAGATTAAAAATATTTTAATAAAATAAATACTAAAATTAAAAGATAATACGTAATGTTACATCCCTCCCCCCTAAAAAAAAAGTTCAGTCCTCTGAACTGTACGTTCTCCTAACGCAATGAATAATTCTGGATACTTATTGCGGATCGTACTATCTAATTCCCAGGTAGCTTCTCGCCCTACCACCTTCGTCAAAAACCTAGAACACCATAATTCTTCAATAGTGAATTGGTTGGTGGGGGTTCCTATTTGAAGGGCTCTCCTTGAACTCTTCGTTGGCACTTGGTATCTTTCTACCCAATTTCTAGACAAAACTGAATGACTACCTCCAGTGTCAACCAACAGAAAATCAGGATATCCAAATAATTCTAGCGTACCTGCCATGACTTTTGTAGAAAGTTTTGTTGCTTCAGTTGGTCCTCCAGTCTCTTCTTCTTGAGCTTGGTGTGTGCAGCAACTATGGAGATGTATTCCAACCATGCCCCTTGCTCCACCCCCAACTCGACCTTCGCGCGGAGGGGCATTAACTCCTCGACCTCCTGCTTGTTGAATTGCTCCACGGCTTGTACCTCCAGTAATGTGATCCTCCATGCCCCTCTTATCAGGATGGGGGCACTCTCTTGCAAAGTGGCCAGCCTCATTGCAGTTGTGACACAAGGCATTCAGATAGCGACATTGTGCCTCAGTATGGGGCTTCTCACGACGCCTGCACCAAACTGTTGTACCCGATTCGGCAACCATCCTTGCCATAGAGCTACTCCCTTTTGGTGGCTCTTGCTTCGGGTCCCCTTCAATCCTTGGCCTAACGTTCCTTAGATTCTCTGAGTGGCCAATACGAGCGCCATAAGTCTCCACCGTGGTAGCTCGGAGCATCAGATCGGGGAGATTGTTTATTCCTGGAACATCAATCAACTGTGCTAAACGAGGGTTCAGTCCACCCAAATACTGCTGCCTCAGACGAAACTCATTGTTGACGATGTCAGGGGCATACCTCATCAGATTTTCAAACTTAGAGTTGTAATCCCCTACAGAGTTGCCTCCTTGTTTGAGGTTGGTGAAGCGTTGTCTGAGCATCTCACGAGACATCACGTCCATGTACCTTCCTTCGAATTGTTGTTCAAACCATTGCCAAGGAATGCGTTCAATATCACCATCAAACCTCCTCTTGGTCTGTTGCCACCAGAAACGAGCGTGTCCCTCGAGGAAATGAATGGCTAATTCAACTTTGTTTTCCTCTGGAGCTCGAACCAAGGTGAATTTGTCCTTGATGTCCGCCAGCCAATTCTCTGCAGCTAGAAAATCTCCAGTACCATCAAAATTGGCAGGTCGCAGAGATAAGAATGAACGATAAAGTTCAAAGAAATTCCCCCCTTCTTGAGGCCTCCTCTGTTCGGCCTCCGCAGCAACACGGGCAAAGCGCTCAAGACCTTGTAGTACCCTCTCAATGTTGTCAGTTCTGATTTGAGTCCCATTTGCAGCAGTGCCATCGTTGGTACCCTCTGTGTTGCTTGTAGAACCACCTCTACTTGTTCCTCCTCTTGCCATTTCTAACGAATAAACCCCGATATACTACCCGTTAAAATAACTAAAATAAAAAAATTAACTTGAATGAACCAAAAGACAAAACCAATTATCACCTAACAGAAGACTGAGGATAAGTCACTTAAAGATCTCTCATGGCGGGTAATTATTTGTATTGTATAACCTGGCTCTGATACCAACTAAAGTTGTCACACCCCAAGTCACTTTTTCACGACTCGAAGCGCACTTCGACAACCCGCCGCGTATAAAACGCAAAGCGTACAACATCATATACATTACAAATAATTCACATAAGATAAAAGATGCCACTTCTAATAATTTAAACCGTCAACAGTTAACCATAACGCAAAGTAAAGAAAAAGAAGACAAAGACTATCAGGGTAAGTTTTAACACGAGACTTCCCTGATCGTTCAATGTTCCAAATCCAATTGAATTCACCCTACAAATAAAAGAAAAATACTACAAAGCAAATGTGGCATCTCAGATAACCCGCATCCTTGAACCTTACTCTTCATGAGAAAATTCTAGTTACTGATCTTCAATACCTGGAACCCATATAAAATGGAAAACGGATGAGAGACTGAAATAATCTCTCAGTGCGGTATTCAGTTCCAGCCTGGAGATTTGTGAAATTTCATGAAATTGTAAATGACAATTAAAGCAACAATACTATATGCACATGTGTTCCTACCATAACAACCATGCTATAATAATGATGACTAACTAACTACTTTCCATATTAAAATTTAATAGCTTCACAAATATCTACTAATACTTTACATTTTACTTTCCACTTGGTAATCCGTCCCACTTATACCAAGCCCACTTGTTTGACATCAATTCCACTAACCCAGAAAGCCCACTTATCCGTCGCGAACGGATAACTTCTGGGGAGCGCGCTAGTACTAGGGCCCTCAGGCCAAACACTTGGTACAACGGATACCGTCCACTTCCACTTTAACATTTATCACTTCCACTTAAACATTTACCACTTTAATATCCACTGTCTTTACTCAATAACATTTACAATAAACTTTATGTAATTAGAAACTACTATCTTTTCTAATTAACACTAACCAATATGGACATGCATTTATATGCCCTAGCCATGCGTGTTACTATTGAACTTCATGCTCACTTAACTTTTTCTCATAAGCCAATCTTTGTAAACACAATTAATAATAATAATGCATTTATGCATTATATAGAAAATAAACGCAAGTAAAATGCAAAGGAAAATAAAATATGCACTTCCTACAATGACTATATTATAAATATAAGAAAACAATTTCACATCAAACCAGGATCCGCACCTGTCAAAAGATGCAGCACGTCTAACTATATTCTTCCCGATCTTCTTGATTCGCACCTATTCAGATAAACATTTCTAATCACTATAAGTCTATATAAAACATATATATAGCACTTCTAAAACCACATCAAAATTTTATGTCTGACCGGTACTATACAATGAATATCACAGATTTGTAAAGTCAAAATAATACGCACTCACTAATGGAGTTGTAGATAAGGACAAAATCTGATTTTGTAACCATTTAAAAAAAATAAGTTTGTGTGGAAACAAAATATAATGTTTTCCTTCAAATGAAGTACGTGGTTCGGCACTGCATCCCAAAAGTATCATGCAAAACATACTTGAAATTATATATCCAAAGATATAGATAATAACAAGAAAAATTCTGTTACGTAAACCAATTTTTCTTACTAAAAAATAATTTTGTTGAACACCAAAAGCAGATAATTAAATTCGTATAATTTAAGTTATAAAATCAACATCTATAACAGATAACGCAAGTTGTTCAAGAGTATGGAAAATCATGGAATTAACTTCAGCAACTTGTGCGTAGATACCCAAGAAGATACAACAGAAATTACTTAACTGTTAGATAAGAAGTAAAATTGATCTTACTTGCTTCTCGAGCACTGCGATCCACCAGGACGAACTCTCTTCAAGCAGTATAAAATACGTTTAGGAGATTTCAAGGAGGAGGCACTAGGTTTTGTAAGAGAGGAGGTGGTTATTTAATGGTAGTAAATGAAACAGGTGCCTAGCGCCTTAAAAAAAAACTACCTAAATAAAACAAAACTTTATAACTGAATCTAAAATGACACAGGCAAGTGCCTCTTGGGAAAAAAAACTAACTTAACGATAAAGCTAAGAATAACTGTTGATAAAAATAAGAATAGTATAAGGAGAATTAAAATAAAAACTTTGCTGGCGCCAAAAAAATATAAAAGTTGCATGAACAGTGCCGTCTAAAAAAAAAAATCCAAGTACCTAATATAGCAAGGAATAGTAGTTTTTGATCTAAAACGTCATTAATAATAACAACATAGATTAAAAATATTTTAATAAAATAAATACTAAAATTAAAAGATAATACGTAATGTTACAGTTTATGTTAATGATGATATTTAATCATTTGTTCCTAGAGTTTATTATTGACAGATCATTCAGGTTGAGGATCTGAATTGTAGATCTCTGTGGATCATTCATTAGAATAACAATAATAAATCTAAATCATCTATAATCTTGATAATTAACAAGAAACATTAATTATCATAAAAAGATTAGTATGCAAGTTAAGTGATGATTAAGTTCTACAAATCATAGGTAAAGAGTTACCAACTTAATTGCATATGTGTATGTTACTGTTAGAAATGCTCATATTTTAATTTTAGATTAATTACAACTAATTAATCACCATTAACAACAAGCAAATCAAAAGATCTAGTGCTAAAGCAATCACATCACTAATTAAGAGAGAAGGTAGGAGAAATTGTACCTCTCATGAAATCGCATTCATGAGGCTCGAATCCATGGCATGGGAATCGATGGGGTGCACTCTGCGCCTTCTTCTCCTTCCTCTAATCCACCAAGAAGCTTCACCACCTCTCAAGAGCTTGTGCTAGCAAGCTTTTAGAGCAACCAACACTTAATAACAATTAACACCTTAATTATGTGGCTAATCCCAACACATGGGCCCTAACAAACAAAGGATGAGAGCTCCTCTAATGGAGATTTCGAAAATCTCCAAAGGAGGAGATAGGTGGCGGCTAGGAGAAGAGGGAAGAGAGGAGAGAGAAAGTTGGATGAGAGGCCACCCCTTGGGGTCTATTTATAGAGCTCTCATTCCTCTTCCAAACTTCAAACAAATTACAAGCATGCCACCATGCCCTAGGCGCCACCTATATGGGCTTTTAGCCCAATTTACCAAATGGCAAATTCATCTCTCATTAGCTCATTAATTCTATTAACTAATGGGCCTTTTAATTATTTGTTAATTGGGCTTAATTAGACTTAGCTATTTAAAGCCTATATATTCAATATAATTCTAACAATTATATTAAATGTAGTTGAGACTATTAATTATCAAATTGATGATAATTAACAATAGGTTGGTTTATGCATTAATTTATTCTAACATGATCTCCTTGATATAATTAATTATAACGGTTCATAACGGTATATAATTAATTAATCAACCCATCATGTTTTGTATTCTCCAATACAAATAAATAATACACGTGTGGTTCAGGTTCTATTTGTGCGACCCTTTGAGGATTTATACTATGTTGGCCATGGAATTAAATCGCTTATTTAATTCCAATAATCATAAGCGGTATCTAGCAACACGTTATGATTCCCAATTCGTATAAATAGTGTACCGTTACAATATCTCAATCCTGCATAAGAAATAAAAGTATTTCTTTGTCTGATTCTTATGTCACATGATATCCTTGTATAATCCAAGATAGGAATGTGTCATTCTTGCAGATTATACATTTCTTGATCTAGAGTTGATTGTACAAGTTGGCCAAACAATCCAAACTCCATCAAGGGGCCCAAACAGATATCATCACTCATTAAGTATATTAATGAGGGACATACGGTTTTCTTGATGAACAACTTTTCCCCGCACAATTCAAGAGAACATAAATAAAGTCCTTATAGCAGCCTTTATCAGGAATCAACGTTAGACGATATTTATTGAACCTATCCTCATGTGGAAAAGCTGAGCATCTCAAACTTAGAATCAACAACATATGAAATAAACAATGACACATAACACAATCCATATGTTTATTTCATTGGGTCAAGTCCTGTACTATGTTCCAATAACATACACATATGCAATTAAGTTGGTAACTCCTTACCTATGATTTGTAGAACTTAATCATCACTTAACTTACATACTAATCTTTTATGATAATTAATGTTCCTTGTTAATTATCAAGATTATGGACGATTCAGATTTATTATTGTCATTCTAATGAATGATCTACAGAGATCTACAATTCAGATCCTCAACCTGAATGATCTGTCAATAATAAACTCTAGGAACAAATGATCAAATATCATCATTAACATAAACTAAGAAAATAAGTCATTAAATATTGACTTCTAGGACATAACTCCAACAATCTCCCACTTGGCCTAGAGTCAATCAATAGTGACTTCTAGCAAGTGAAGAATTTAAAACAATGTCATATATCCGTATATATACATGTCTCGAACCTCGAAATAAGATACACTTAAAGCAAGTTACTCATACGTCCATCACGCATGGATGCACAACTGCATATCGTATACCGCTTAAGGTAGAGGTTAAGTTAGAGTGTTCGCTGTGTCCGCGAACCTATCCAATTTTGTTTTGACCCTATATACATATATACTCCTATATATGTGTTCTTGATCATCATCATGTGAGATCAAGTGACATCGTCATAGATCTTAGTTGGATCACCAATTTAATATTGGGTTCTTCAAGTTTAAGCTATGGTTCGAGATGCTTAGAACTATATTAGCTTGACTGAGAACTTCATGATCCATACTACATTCTTTCATTGCTTCACAAGTTGCTATATATTTTTGTTTTGGTGACGGAAACGGTTGTAATATCCCATTTAGAACACCTTCTAAATTTACAACACCACATTAAACAAAATATGTAGCTCAATTGCATTTATATCAATCTTTCGAAAACTAGCATCAATATAACAATTTATATGAGATTTCTTTCATCTTGTCAGATGAAAAACATATCACCCTTTCTCATAAGATACTCGAGGATATTCTTGATTATTGTCCAAATGTATTTTTCTTTGTATCCAGTTGACAACTGCTTGTCATACTCCTTGGGTACAATACATAGGGGCATGTGCATAAGTATGGCATACGTAATGAAACTCATGACAGAAGGATGCTCGAATTGTATCGTGCACTCTTCTCGAATTGAGTTGCAATACACCGAGTAGAACTCAAGTGTATGCCATACAACATGGTTAGACATCCTTTCTAGGAGTCTATCTTTTCGTGTAACTATAACACCTTGTCATTATATGCACATTTTGCTCAAACCTGACATCCATCATAATCTATCTCCATAGATTTTGTTTCCTTGGATTTAGGTGACTTACCCAAGTTCTCAATTGAGAAAACATTCTCCAATGAGATCTTGACAATATTCCTTTCTTTAATTTTATTCCCAATTAATGTCTTGTATCTTGTACAATACATGTAACATAATAATGCTCCCACTGAATATCTTGTCTATACAAGATACTTTTGACGAAGTTCAACTCCTTGACTTACTTGTCAAAATGTTTATTCCAATTTCCACAATACTTGCTTCAATCCATTAATGGATCATTGAAGCATATATATGTTTTCAACAATACAACAAATCCTTGGTTTGTGTCAAATACACAACAACTTCCTTCATTCAATCGAAGAAGGCGGTTTTGATGTATTTTTCATATATCTATATATAAGAAATATAATTATTGTTAGAATGATCTTTATTGACTTATACACAGCTACAAGCGAGAAGCCGTGCTTTGTACATGGTCAACTGGTTATCGACTTACACATAGCATCAATCATGAAATTGTGCTTTGTACATAGTCGACTTGCTATCCATATCTATCTTTTCTTTTAAAGATCTAAATGTTCTAGATGGATCGCTCCTTCTTGAACATCAATCAAGGTCTATACCTTGTTGTTATATATATGGATTGCACTTAAAGATCATACAAATTCAAACCATACTTGTGAAATCGGGTCTTTCCATCGCTTCTGTATTTATCAACGGATCCTCATATATCAAGTACGAGGATGTTGTGAGGCCTATGTACCTTTCAGTTTAGGCAATTCACTCTCGTTGATCTTTGTAGGATTGGTGCTTGAGGTCAGTAAACTACTTCTACAACATCTTGTAGAGTAAGTTCTTGATCCTAATATATTGCATGAGTTTCTCGAACATCATCCATTCGTGAGATGTTTGAGCACTCTTTAGAAGTGAGCGTGTTTATAAACTTCTTCCTTTCACAACTACTTGTGAATAAAGTTCCGCTCAACTCCCACTAAGCACCATGTATGGAGTGACAAGTTTCCTATAAATGTACTTCTTGTAGTGACGCATAAACTCATTTAATGCTCACTTTACTCCCACTACTTCTTCTTGAGAATATCATTCTTCAAGATTACGTTATGATGAGCAACAACTACTTTGTTCTTATCATGTTCGTTGAAGTAGTACCTTTCGGTTAGTTCAAGATATCCTACATCATATTAAGCGTCTTATTTGGGTCAAGCTTATCAATCAATCGAACTTTGAAATAAGCTTCTCAATACCAAATCTTGAGAAACAATATACCTAGAGATCGAATCTCGTAAGATATCTTTCTCAATAGACTTCGATGGAATTTTTATTCAGTGTAAACAATATTGTCCTCAAACACAAATCCCTTACATGAGTCGAACAAGTCAATTTGATTTATTACCGATCGAACTATATCAAACTATGTTCGATACCTTCATCCTTGGATACATTTTTCAATGTTCCTCATGGAGCGAGTAGTGAAACGTATTTCATACTCTTTAGGTAATATATCAAACTATATGACTTAACTATTTACCATGATCCATCTTAAGACTTTTGTTTTTATTGAATAGTTTTTCAACTTTACTCTTGAAATCCTTTTAATCTTGTCAAAAGATTCATACTTATACCATATCAAATAGATACGTTAATATCTACAATGATTGTTGGTCAAGTGGTAAAGTTTCAACAACCTTTCAATTGCACAAGTACCTATAGGTCTATATACATCAATATGTATAAGTCTTAATAAGGTTACTTGTCCTTTAAACCTTCGTAGTTCAAAGGCGCTTTTGTCATTTAACAAACACGATTCGCATGAATTTCAATTGATTTGCAATCAAATTGATTTACGGGCACCACGTTACGTAGACTCTCATAATGCGATTCTTGTTTATATTCGACTAAGCGACTATTTTACATAAAAGTCAAATACTTTATGTGAAGTTTTACATATTTGTCATTCGAAATTTGTTTATCTATTTCAAGCAAATTCAATCAAGATGCGTGAAATCTTATACACAAATTCATAACAATAAGAGAACGACATTTCTCTATTACAAAACATGATCATCCATCATCAAATATGAAATGGAGATAAGGTTTTATAAGATGTTTGGAATAAGGTATATAACCTCAAATTCCTAAACAAATTCTTTATTTAGTAAAGATAACTCTACGTATTCAATGGTAGCGGCTTAGACGTATAAGCCATTTCCAAAACTGAGTTTACTTTACTTATCTCGAACTTTCTCTTATTCATCATTGCCTACACATTTCGTTAAATGCGAGCACATGAACTAGCACCTAATTACTAGTGTGAATTAGAGATAGTGAGATAATTTGAACGAAAAATATCTCAAGGTTTAGAACATCATGGTATTTCGGACAACCTTTCAAATGCCTCCCATAAATGGCAAATGAAACATCTCATGTGACACACGGTCACTAGTGAGGGTCTCGAAGTCTCAACTCATATATTGGTAGAGTATTCCTTTAATACTTAACCAATCATTTTAAGCACTAACAAGTGTGCGAACAACATATCCTTTATCCATAGAAAGAGATTGTATGACAATATCAACAATCCTTGATATTGGAGATCTTAATATCTCTAGTTGTCAATTAGCTACTCAAACCTTTCGGTTCACAAGCTAATGAAACATTTATCTTCTTATAAGAAGAGTCTCTTGGTTAACTCACATTCCATTTCTCGATCATAAATGATTGAGTCTATCTTTTACTTTCTCTAAGAACGTCTTCTTGAGTAAGTGGATGAGAGTATAGAAGTCTAGTCTAGTCCTTATGAATTCTCCAATTCAAAAGTCTAGAACTTCTAAAAGGATATAAGCATTCGCTTTATTGAATAATTTTCGTCAAAACTAATCAATCATTGCGCAGATATTTTCGGAAAGTTAAGGAACGTTGTTGGGATTAAACTTGCTCAAGTTTCTCATTTCCAAGAACATGTCTTAGAAATCGGTGTTACTTCTCCAAGTAAATACCTTAGAAACGAGCTTGTTGTTTTTCAAAGATTGATCGCAACGAAATTAACATATTTAATATCTATAACAATTTCAATTTAAGGTCATTTAGTTTATGCAATGTTTTATTTATAATGATAAACAAAACTCTCACTACATTTAATTAATGTCCCTAAATATAATGGATTCCAAGATCCCCATTTTCGTCAAGTAGAGCCTGCTATGGCACGACACCCTACTTAACTAGACAAGGTAGGTTCTCCAACCAATCATATCAACCATATGACTCTTGGTTTGTGAATATCTAAGTATATTTACAAACTTCGCCCCGATGTCCAAGAAAACTTGTTGGGTCCATCGATAAGCAACCTCTCTCTATTTGCTCCTAACAAATCTTTTCATTTGTACCCCGACTATCAAGGTTGACAACCATGACGTCCGCTATGGCGGACCGCGCCATGATTGGCTATTGACGTGAAGGGGATAGAGAGAAGGAAGGCGGTCGACTTAATCAATTTAGTTTGGGACAAAATATGTGACTCTTGTTTGGTGGTCGTGTAAGCATACACCCATACCTACCTATGACAATTCAAGGCATTCACAAACAATCACATAACATAAGCATCTCAAGCATTGTCGTGGGTTTGTATGGCTCCCGCTTGCATTAGTCTTCGTCGCATCTCCATGTAACGAAACTAATCTAATCAAGCTCTCCCACTAATTACTAAGATCCTATCTAATAATTAAGGGAAATAAATACATGTGATAAAATCCTAAAACCCGCCTAGGCCTTAGGGGCATGCAAGCCTCACAAGTTACATCAAGAATTAATCAATTATTAATTATCAAGGCACCTTAGGCCACATTACAAGCAATCACATGCATTCACAACATTTTACAACACACAAGGCATTGACATCTTGAGCCATATCAAACCCACATCCTCCTACAAAACAAAATTAGCACATATACAATATACATGATTCACTTGCTCTTAATTAATTTCATTAATTAGAATCTTTGTGCATACTTGTTGCTCAAGGTTTTTCGAATGCAAAGAAGGCTTAACCTTAACAACTAATTGTTTAAGCCCTTTTAAATTAAATCCAACTATCAAAACAGAAAGGAGGGTATTTAAGGAGTATTCTAATTAACATTTCAATAAATTGATTAATTAGAAACTATTTTAACTAATTAAAATACGAAATTCGGGACCCGAAAAAATTCAAAATAATTCGGTCTCCAAAAAATCTGAAATAAATCCAGAGAACTCCTTACAAAGATTGTGATTACCTGTAGAAATCTAAAGGAGAGATCAATTACCATCAGGGAGAACCAAAAAAGACAAATCCTCAGATTGTGCGCGAAGCACCGTTAGAGAAAATTCTGTTATGGGTCTCAACCTTTTGATCTGTATGATCATCCCCTTGATATTTTTCCAGCAAACAATTTACATAGAAAAATACTACATACAATAGGCTATCATTCCATGAAAAGAAAATCCACAAGTTATATTCAAAATCAACGAGATAACAAGCATTTAAGCAAGGTATCCTGTTCTGGAACAGACCATCGACCAAAAAGGTTTCACTCGGTTGAGGTACCAAATCTCAATGAAAATCTATGAAATTAATTTTCACAGATTCCAGACTTAAAGGAGAACATTTCCATTTCAACACTTTTCCATAAAAGTTTCTCAATAAGTACAGTTTTTCAAAACAATCAGTTTGTTTGAAAAAACAGATCTGACAACTCCATCACTTTTCATCCTTGAATGTCCACATAATATCCGAAATATGCAACAAAATTTACATATCCAGAAAGAGCATCAAGTTTAGAATAATCCTATCTAAAAGTTACAGGTACTTTGTATACAAACTTATTTGTTACCAACCACAACAACAGAACTGTGCAGCAGAATAACAGATCTGCGCACCGTTACCGTTTAAATCACTAAAAATTCATTTTACATCGAATTTCAATGATTCCAGTGGGAAAACAACCACAACTCAAAGGGCTACAACCTCCAATAAGAAGGAAAAAATTTCAGAGAGCTTTACACCACGAAAAATAAGCAACAAGACAGAAAACGGCCTTTCCAGGGCCAGCAAGCATGCACATCACTAATTAACTTAATTAATTACGAATTTTCACTTAATTAAGTGTGAAAAACCTTAAGCACGACCATAGCTCTGATACCACTGTTAGAAATGCTCATATTTTAATTTTAGATTAATTACAACTAATTAATCACCATTAACAACAAGCAAATCAAAAGATCTAGTGCTAAAGCAATCACATCACTAATTAAGAGAGAAGGTAGGAGAAATTGTACCTCTCATGAAATCGCATTCATGAGGCTCGAATCCATGGCATGGGAATCGATGGGGTGCACTCCGCGCCTTCTTCTCCTTCCTCTAATCCACCAAGAAGCTTCACCACCTCTCAAGAGCTTGTGCTAGCAAGCTTTTAGAGCAACCAACACTTAATCACAATTAACACCTTAATTATGTGGCTAATCCCAACACATGGGCCCTAACAAACAAAGGATGAGAGCTCCTCTAATGGAGATTTCGAAAATCTCCAAAGGAGGAGATATGTGGCGGCTAGGAGAAGAGGGAAGAGAGGAGAGAGAAAGTTGGATGAGAGGCCACCCCTTGGGGTCTATTTATAGAGCTCTCATTCCTCTTCCAAACTTCAAACAAATTACAAGCATGCCACCATGCCCTAGGCGCCACCTATATGGGCTTTTAGCCCAATTTACCAAATGGCAAATTCATCTCTCATTAGCTCATTAATTCTATTAACTAATGGGCCTTTTAATTATTTGTTAATTGGGCTTAATTAGACTTAGTTATTTAAAGCCTATATATTCAATATAATTCTAACAATTATATTAAATGTAGTTGAGACTATTAATTATCAAATTGATGATAATTAACAATAGATTGGTTTATGCATTAATTTATTCTAACATGATCTCCTTGATATAATTAATTATAACGGTTCATAACGGTATATAATTAATTAATCAACCCATCATGTTTTGTATTCTCCAATACAAATAAATAATACACGTGTGGTTCAGGTTCTATTTGTGCGACCCTTTGAGGATTTATACTATGTTGGCCATGGAATTAAATCGCTTATTTAATTCCAATAATCATAAGCGGTATCTAGCAACACGTTATGATTCCCAATTCGCATAAATAGTGTACCGTTACAATATCTCAATCCTGCATAAGAAATAAAAGTATTTCTTTGTCTGATTCTTATGTCACATGATATCCTTGTATAATCCAAGATAGGAATGTGTCATTCTTGCAGATTATACATTTCTTGATCTAGAGTTGATTGTACAAGTTGGCCAAACAATCCAAACTCCATCAAGGGGCCCAAACAGATATCATCACTCATTAAGTATATTAATGAGGGACATACGGTTTTCTTGATGAACAACTTTTCCCCGCACAATTCAAGAGAACATAAATAAAGTCCTTATAGCAGCCTTTATCAGGAATCAACGTTAGACGATATTTATTGAACCTATCCTCATGTGGAAAAGCTGAGCATCTCAAACTTAGAATCAACAACATATGAAATAAACAATGACACATAACACAATCCATATGTTTATTTCATTGGGTCAAGTCCTGTACTATGTTCCAATAACATACACATATGCAATTAAGTTGGTAACTCCTTACCTATGATTTGTAGAACTTAATCATCACTTAACTTACATACTAATCTTTTATGATAATTAATGTTCCTTGTTAATTATCAAGATTATGGACGATTCAGATTTATTATTGTCATTCTAATGAATGATCTACAGAGATCTACAATTCAGATCCTCAACCTGAATGATCTGTCAATAATAAACTCTAGGAACAAATGATCAAATATCATCATTAACATAAACTAAGAAAATAAGTCATTAAATATTGACTTCTAGGACATAACTCCAACAATTGGAACATAGTACAGGACTTGACCCAATGAAATAAACATATGGATTGTGTTAAGTGTCATTGTTTATTTCATATGAGTTTGATTCTATGTTTGAGATGTTCACCTTTTCCACATGGGGATAGGTTCAATAAATATCGTCTAACGTTGATTCCTGATAAAGGCTGCTATAAGGACTTTATTTATGTTCTCTTGAATTGTGCGGGAAAAAGTTGTTCATCAAGAAAACCGTATGTCCCTCGTTAATACACTTAATGAGTGATGATATCTGTTTGGGCCCCTTGATGGAGTTAGATTGTATGCATGCAAACTAGACGATAAACTCTAGATCAAGAAATGTATAATCTGCAAGAATGACACACTCCTATTTTGGATTATACAATGATATCATGTGACATAAGAATCAGACAAGGAAATACTTATATTTCTTGTGCAGGATTAAGATATTTGTAACGGTACATTATTTATGCGAATTGGAAATCATAACGTGTTGCTAGACACCACTTATGATTATTGGAAATAAATAACGATTTATTTTCATGGCCAACATAGCATAAATCCTCAATTGGGTCGCACAAATAGGACTCTAACCATACGGTGCATTATTTGTTTATTCACAACAGTGAGTGTTGCGAAATATGATAAGTTGATTAATTAATTATATACCGTTGTGAACCGTTATAATTAATTAAGTCAAAAGGATCATATGGAAACAAATTAATGCATTAGCTAATCCAAAGTTAATTATTAATGAGTTAATAAATAATTATGTTCAACACACTTTAATTAGTTTGAGCTATTTGGGCTTCTAGTTATTTAATTAATTAAAGGCCCAATTTGAGGAAGGATGAAGGAGTAATTAATGGGATGGTTTATTAGGCCATTGCAACATTTGATGTAGCCCAAAATGGTCCTATTAATTTCAGCTAGAGCCCTAGTGGCATACTTGTAAATAGTTCAAAGAGAGGATGAAAGTTGTTGGCTATATAAAGGGGTCACCTCTTGGGAAAGCCCTAGCCTCCATCCACATTCTCTCTCCTCTCTTCCTAGCTGCCCCCTTCTTCCTCTCCCTTCTCTTGCTCATGTGTTGAGCTCTATTCCTTCTTCTCCTCCATTAAAATAGTTAATAGGAAAAAGAGGTTCATAGAGGGGATTAGCTAGGAGCTCTTGAAAGCTAGCACTTTCAAGGAGCTCGTGGTTAGCTCCTTGGTGGGCTTGAGGCGCCATCCATGGAGAAGAAGAGGCGTAGGAGAGCACCCCATCGACTCTCATGCCATGGAATCGAGCCTCTTTGTTGCTACACAAAGAGAGGTATAAATCTCCTACTCTCATCTTGAAATGCTTATGAATGATGTTGAAACCTAGATCTCTTGTGTTTAATTGAGTTTATGGCTAAATGGTTGGCTCAAAAATCGAAATTGAACACTTCTTAACACTAATGTTGGGGATCTTTGCAAACGCCGATCCAATTCTTCCTCCGTGTCATAAAAATAAAGTTGCAGGTACCTCGGTTGGCCATCATAAATTAATTGATCTACGAAATGGTAAATTTGGCCATGGACTCATAATGTGTAAACGCCACGTCTCTTGTTTGCTAGCTCTCGATCAAAACTTGCTCCAAAAGAAGCGAATGAGAAATTAGTGTCGTAATACCGTGCTGATTCACAGAACTCAACACAATGCGCCTCTGCTGATGTAAACAGTTCGTACAGCTTGTCCGGGATCTCATTATTGGCCAGTTCCACCTTGCCACTCATGCAACAAAATGTAGGGAATTCGTGCTGAAATCTTTGAGTAGCTAATTGGCAACTAGAGATATTGAGATCTACAATATCAAGGATTGTTGTTATTGTCATGTAATGTCTCCCTAAGTGATGAAGGATATAATGTTACTTTTCGCATACTTGTTGTGCAAAAAGGTGATTAGTTAAGTATTAAAGGATTACTTGACTAAGGTATGAGTTGAAACTTCGAGACTCTCATGTGACCGTGTGTCACATAAGATGCTTCATTTGTCATTTATTGGCGGTATTTGAAAGGTTGTCCGAAGAACCATGATTATCGTGTTGGAAATGTTCTAACCCTTCGAGAGTATTTGTCGTTCGAATTATCTCGCTCTCTCTAATTTAGACTAGTAACTTAGTACTAGTTCATGTGCTCGCATTTATTGAAATATGTAGACATTGAAGAATTAGATAAAGCTCGAGAGTAGTGAAGTAAACTCCATATAGGAAATGGCTTGTTCGTCTAAGCCACTGCCATTGGATATGTAGAGTTATCTTTACCAATAGTTTGTTTAGAAATCGTAGGTTGAATACCTCATTCCTTTATATCCCAAAACTTTATCTTCATTTCATATAGATGATGGATGATAATATTTTAAAAGACAAGCGATGTTCTTTTATTGTGGATTTGTTTATATGATTTCATGCATATTACTTGAATTTGCTTGAAATAGATAAACGAGTTTTGAATGACAGATAGGATGCGTAAGACTTTACATAAAGTGTTTTGACTTTCATGTGAATTGACCGCTTAGTCACATAAACAAGAATCACATCATAAGAGTCTACATAGCGTAGAGCTCGTGGCTCAGTTCGATTGCGAATCAATTGAGATATGCGAATCATGTTTGTTAAATGACAAAAGCGCCTTTGACCTACAAAGGTTTAAGGACAAGTAACTTGATTAGGACTTGTACATGTCGATGTATATAGAACTATAAGTACTTGCGTAATTAAAGGTTATTGATACTTTACTACTTAACCAACGATCATAATAGATATTAACGTATCTATTTGATAAGGTGTAAGAATGAACCTTTTGACTAGTTCATCTAAAGAGTGTGAAATTGTTTCACAATTCACTCCATGAGGAACATTATTTTAGAATAGTGTGTCCAGGATGGAGGTATCGAACATCATTTGATATAGTTCAATCGATAATAAATCAAATTGACTTATTCAACTCGTATTAGGGATTTGTATTTGAGGATAATAATGTTAATACTGAATAATGTTCCATCGAAGTCTATTGAGAAAATAATCTTATAAGATTTGATCCCTAAGTATGTTATTTCTCAAGATTTGGTGTTAAGTAGCTTATTTCAAGATTGTTGATAAGCTTGGACCCAAATAGGACATATAATATTTTGTAGGATACCTTAAAGGTACTGCTTCTACAAACATGATAAGAACAAGATAGTTGTTGCTCATCATGACGTAATCTTGGAGAATAACTTTCTCAAGAAAAAGTAGTGGGAGTAAGGTGAGTATTAAGGAGTTTATGCATCACTACAAGATAACAAAAAAAAAATTGTGTTACTAATATCGTATAAGATAACAAAAAGAAATTGGGAATAACATTGAAGAAACGAATATTGTCAAGATCTCATTGAAGAATGTTTTCTTAATGAGAACTTGGGCAAGATCGCCTAAATCCTTGGAAACAAAATCTATGGAGATAGATTATGATGGATGTTAGGTTTGAGCTAATGTGCAAAAAATGATGTAGTGTTGTAGAAACATAAATGGTGGACTCCAAGAAAGGATGTCTAACCACGTTATATGACATACACTTGAGTTCGACTCGGTATGTTGCGACTCAATTCAAGAAGAGTGCACAAAACAGTTTGAGCATTCTTCTATTATGAGTTTCATTATGTAAGCCATATTTATGCACATGCCCCGATGTGTTGTACCCAAGGAGTATGACAAGCAGTTGTCAATTGGATACAAGGAAAAATACATTTGGACAATAATCAGGAATATCCTCGAGTATCTTATGAGAAAGAGAGATATTTTTTCATCTGTTAGGATGGAAAATAGCTCGTGTAAGTTGTTACACTAATGCTTATTTCAAAAGATTGATAAATCACAATTGAGCTACATATTTTGCTTAAAGGTTGTATTGTAAGTTTAGAAGGTGTTCTAAACAAGATATTACAATTGTTTCCGTCACTAAAGCGAAATGCATAGCAACTTGTGAAGCAACAAAAGAGGATAGTTTAGATCAAAAGTTCTCAGTCAAGCTTATATGGTTCTATGCATCTCGAACCGTAGCTTAGTCTTGAAGAACCCAATATCTAATTGGTGAACTATGATCTATGACAGTATCACTTGATCTCATATGATGATGATCAAGGTCATATATATAGGAGTATATAGGGTCAATCAAAAAGGTGGACGGTGCTGCGAACACAGCGGACCCTCTGACAAAGCCTCTTTCTCGGCCAGCGCATGAGTTGCATGTTTCCTCCATGGGGATTAGACGCATGCCTGAGTGGCTTTGAGTGTATTTTATTTTGAGGCTTTAGTATGAGATATGTGTATATTTGATATTACATTGAGTACTATTCTCTGGCTAGAAGTCACTATTGATTGACTCTAGGCCAAGTGGGAGATTGTTAGAGTTATGTCCTTCGAGCCAATCATTTGATGATTTTATATTTAGTTTATGAGATTGATGATATTTGATCATTTGTTCCTGAATTTTATTATTGACAGTTCATTCAGGTTGAGGATCTGAATTGTGGATCACTGTATTTCATTTAATGATAAATGACAATAATAAATCGAAACCGTCCATAGTCTTGATAATTAACAAGGAACATTAATTATCATCATAAGACTAGTATGCAAGTTAAGCGATGATTAAGTTCTACAAATCATAAGTAAGGAATTACTAACTTAAGTGCATATGTATATGTTGCTAGAACATAGTACAGGACATGACCCCGATGAAATAAATATATGTATTGTGTTAAGTGTCATTATTTATTTTATCAGTGTTTGATTCCAAGTTTGAGATGATTCAGTTTTTTCACATGAGGATAGGTTCTATAAATATCGTCTACCGCTGATTCCTGATAAGGGCTGTTATACGGACTTTATTTATGTTCTCTTGAATTGTGCGGGAAAAAACTGTTCATCAAAATAACCGTATGTCCCTCATTAGTTCACCTGATGAGCGATGATATCTACTGGGCCCCTTGATGGAGATGGATTGCTTGCTAGCAACTTGTGCAATCATCTCTAGATCAAGAAACATATAATCTGCAAGAATGACACATACCTATCTTGGATTATACAAGGATATCATGTGACATAGGAATCAAAACAATAAGAAACTCATTTCTTATGCAGGATTAAATAATTGTATTAGTACATTATTCATTTATGCGAATTGGAAATCATAACGTATTGCTAGATACCGCTTATGATTATTGAAAATAAATATTGATTTATTTCCATGGCCAACATAGCATAAATCCTCAAAAGGTTACACAAATAGAACTTTAACCATACATGCATTATTTATTTATTCTTAGCAACGAGTACTACGAAAATATGATAAGTTGATTAATTAATTATATACCGTTATGAACCGTTATAATTAATTAACTCAAATGGATCATATAGAAATAATATAATGCATATGCTAATTCTAACTTAACTATTAATATGTTAATAATTAAATTCGTTCAACGTATATTTATTATACTGAGTTAATCGGTCTTTTGTTTAATCAGTTAATTAAAAGCCCGAGTTGAGATGGATTAATAAAGTAAATTAATGGGCCATTATATCATGTGGATTAGCCCACATAGGCTCTGAAAATTTCGGATTTAGAGGGGCATTTTTGTCCAAGCAAAAATGGAAGAGAGCTATGCTTTATATAAGGCAACGTTGTTTATGGAAACGACGTGTGAAAAACCTAATTGCTCTCTCTCCTTCTCTCTCTGGCCGATGGCGCAAGGAAGAAATTCTTCTTCCTCTTCTTCTTGCTTGTGTAGGTGCCACCATCCCTCTCGTATTTGCTCATGTGTTGAGAGTTTCTTTCTTCCAATTAATCGTTAATCACGCGAAGTAGAAAACAAGGAATTAGCTATTATCTCGGACGAGCTAGCACTTGTCTTGAGATTTTGGTTAATCTTCTAGGTTGACTAGAGGAAGCGGAGGTGCGAATCCATCGACTCCTAAGCAAAGGTCGAGCCTTCTAGTTACGATATTAGAAGAGGTATAATTTCCTACACGTTCTCTTTTATATGTTAAATGCTTGAATAACTAGATCCGTTAATCATGCATATTAATTGATTATTAAATGTTAATAAAAATCAAAATTGCACATGGACTTGAGTTCCTAAATCGTGAATAACTAGATCCGTTTTCGATATTTATGTGCAGTATAGTGATGAAGCAAAGAGAAGAAGCATAACCAATAAAACTCAATGCTCCAGATATATATAGAAACTAAATTATTAAGAATGATAAAGAATACAAATACAATAGATTGGGAGCATGAAACTTGAGGAAAAAACAAGGCAATACATGGTTGAGGTGATTTATGATAGTTCTCTAATCATTTTTCCTTACTTCCTACTGCTCTGAGATGTCTACAACCTAGCTGTTCCCATTTTTCTTTTTCCTTACACACAACCTGGAGATGGAATTATGTATACGTATTGGGAACAATGATTCCATCATTCAGACCCTATGTCCTGGACGCACCTTTTGAACTATATAATACCAAAGAAAGAAAACATGGTCTTAAATAAGCCCACCTTCTGTATAAACAAAGAAGAAGCACTGATCTACAAAGCATAACGTCATGTATAATACTTGATCCCACTGGAACGCACGGCCTGAGCCGTTTTAACTCCATTGGAAGGCATAGTCTGAGAAGCAACTTGTCCATGTGTCGGGTTAACAGCAGGAAAACGGTCAATGGGTTGTACCTAAACGATAACAAGATACTGTTATATTTGAATATTATTATGAAATCAAATTTTATTTTTATAAACATTAAATATAGAATGGTAATTACCACGAAAATCATAGTATAGTTTGTGTCTGTAATGGCATATGTATCCTTTATAGCGAATATGCGGCGAATATGGTTGGATGCGCCATGTTGTATGTAAGCACCAACACCTAAATTCAACAAAAGCATGGGTAAGCATTCAGGAAGTGGCACGAAAAAGAATAATTTATATGTTGTCCTAAGTAGGAAACCATCCCTTTGTATTCCTATATACCACTTAATAATTTGTTGTATTTCTCTTTACTGTTAAACTAATTACTTTTTAGTAAAGAGGATGGTTAATGCAAGCTGGCAGTTCCAGAAAAAAATTATTCTGTTAGATACCCTTGTTCATATAAAAAATTGAGCCTTTTGCATGTACCAAAATGTTAGGAAATGCTCATATTTTAATTTTTAGATCAATTACAACTAATTAATCTCCATTAAACATCAAGCAAGACAAGGATCTAGTGCTAAAGCATTCACACATCAAATCAAGAGAGAAAGTAGGAGAAATTGTACCTCTCATGAAATTGTATTCATGAGGCTCGAATCCATGGCATGGGAGTCGATGGGGTGCGTGCTCCACCACCTCCACCATCTTGATCGCCTCTAGCCCACCAAAGATAGCAACCACGACTTGAGAGAGATGCTAGTTTCTCTCAAGTCCAAGCTCTCCCCTTTTCAAATCCAAGTTTCTCTTTCTATTAAACTATTTTAATGGAGGAAGAGAGATGGGATAGGGGTGCTCAACACATGAGCTCAAGAGAGAATGAGAGGGAGAGATGGCGCATGGGAGAAGAGGAAGAGAGGGTGTGGTGGCTAGGGTTTGCTCTCTAAAAGAACCCCCTATTTATAGACCACCCATCTCTCATCCACACTTGTAGCTATTTACAAGTATGCCATCCACCCTAAGAGGCCACCTAATGGGCTTTCTTGGGCTATCTCAATAAAAGGCCTTTATTCATTAATTCACCAATTAATGAATCCCCTTTAATTCTCTTTAATTTGGGCTTTTAATTTACTAACTAAATAAAACCCATTAGCTCAATATAATTCTAGAAATTATATGTGTTGTATATAATTAATTATTAACTTATTAATAATTAATTCTTGAAGAGCTTTATGCATTAAATTATTTCTAACATGATCCATTTGATATAATTAATTATTATGGTTCATAACAACATATAATTAATTAATCAACTTATCATGTCTCGTATTCTCCAATATGAATAAATAATGCACGTGTGGTCAATATCTTATTTGTGCGACCCTATTTGAGGATTTATACTATGTTGGCCATGGAAATAAATCGTTATTTATTTCCAATAATCATAAGCGGTATCTAGCAACACGTTATGATTCCCAATTCGTATAAATAATGTACCGTTACAATATCTCAATCCTGCATAAGAAATAAAAGTATTTCTTTGTTTGATTCTTATGTCACACGAAATCTTTGTATAATCCAAGATAGGAATGTGTCATTCTTGCAGATTATACATTTCTTGATCTAGAGTTGATCGTCTAGTTTGCATGCATACGATCCAACTCCATCAAGGGGCCCAAACAGATATCATCACTCACTAGGTATACTAATGAGGGACATACGGTTTTCTTGATGAACAACTTTTCCCCGCACAATTCAAGAGAACATAAATAAAGTCCTTATAGCAGCCTTTATCAGGAATCAACGTTAGACGATATTTATTGAACCTATCCTCATGTGGAAAAGGTGAACATCTCAAACTTAGAATCAAACTCATATGAAATAAACAATGACACATAACACAATCCAAATGTTTATTTCATTGGGTCAAGTCCTGTACTATGTTCCAATAACATACACATATGCAATTAAGTCGGTAACTCCTTACCTATGATTTGTAGAACTTAATCATCACTTAACTTGCATACTAATCTTTTATGATAATTAATGTTCCTTGTTAATTATTAAGATTATGGACGATTTTGATTTATTATTGTCATTCTAATGAATGATCCACAGAGATCTACAATTCAGATCCTCAACCTGAATGATCTGTCAATAATAAACTCTAGGAACAAATGATCAAATATCATCATTAACATAAACTAAGAAAATAAGTCATGAAATATTGACTTCTAGGACATAACTCCAACAATCTCCCACTTGGCCTAGAGTCAATCAATAGTGACTTCTAGCCAGTGAAGAATTTAGAACAATGTTATATATCCATATATATATACATGTCTCGAACCTCAAAAGATATAATACGCTTAAAGCAAGTTACTCATGCGTTCATCACGCATGGATGCACAACTGCATCTTGTATACCGCTTAAGGTAGAGGTTAAGTTAGAGTGTTCGCTGTGTCCGCGAACCTATCAAATTTTATTTGACCCTATATACATATATACTCCTATATATGTGTTCTTGATCATCATCATGTGAGATCAAGTGACATCGTCATAGATCTTAGTTGGATCACCAATTTAATATTGGGTTCTTCAAGTTTAAGCTATGGTTCGAGATGCATAGAATCATATTAGCTTGACTGAGAACTTCACGATCCTTACTCCATTCTTTCATTGCTTAACAAGTTGCTATATATATTTGTTTTGGTGACGGAAACGGTTGTAATATCCCATTTAGAACACCTTCTAAACTTACAACACCACATTTAAACAAAATATGTAGCTCAATTGTATTTATATCAATCTTTCGAAAACTAGCATCAATATATCAATTTATATGAGCTTTCTTTTATCTTATCAGATGGAAAAACATATCACTCTTTCTCTTAAGATACTCGAGGACATTCTTGATTATTGTCCAAATGTGTTTTTCTTTGTATCCATTTGACAACTGATTGTCATACTCCTTGGGTACAACACATAGGGGCATGTGCATAAGTATGGCGTACATAATGAAACTCATAACAGAAGGATGCTCGAATTGTATCGTGCACTCTTCTCGAATTGAGTTGCAACACACCGAGTAGCACTGAAATGTATGCCATACAATGTGGTTAGACATCCTTTCTAGGAGTCTATCTTTTCGTGTAACTATAACACCTTGTCATTATATGCACATTTTGCTCAAACCTGACATCCATCATAATCTATCTCCATAGATTTTGTTTCCTTGGATTTAGGTGACTTACCCAAGTTCTCAATTGAGAAAAACATTCTCCAATGAGATCTTGACAATATTCATTTTCTTAATGTTATTCCCAATTAATGTCTTGTATCTTGTACAATACATGTAACACAATCATGCTCCCACTGAATATCTTGTCTATATAAGATACTTTTGACGAAGTGCAACTCCTTGACTTCCTTGTCAAAATATTTATTCCAATTTCCACAGTACTTGCTTCAATCCATTAATGGATCATTGAAGCATATATGTGTTTCCAACAATACAACAAATCCTTGGTTTGTGTCAAATACACAACAACTTCCTTCATTCAATCGAAGAAGGCGGTTTTGATGTATCTTTCCATATATCTATATATACGAAATATAACTATTGCTAGAATGATCTTTATTGACTTATACATAGCTACAAGAGAGAAGCCGTGCTTTGTACATGGTTAACTTGTTATCGACTTAGACATAGCATCAATCATGAAATTGTGCTTTGTACAGAGTCGACTTGCTATCCATATCTATCTTTCTTATTAAACATCTAAATGTTCTAGATGGATCGCTCCTTCTTGAACATCAATCAAGGTCTATACCTTGTTGTTATATATATGGATTGCACTTAAAGATCATATAGATTCAAACCATACTTGTGGAATCGGGTCTTTCCATCGCTTCTTTATTTATCAACGGATCCTCACATGTCAAGTATGAGGATGTTGTGAAACCTATGTACTTTTCAGTTTAGGCAATTCACTCTCGTTGATCTTTGTAGGATTGGTGCTTGAGGTCTACGAACTACTTCTACAACATCTTGTAGAATAGATTCTTGATCCTAATGTATTGCACGAGTTTCTCTAACATCATCCATTCGTGAGATGTTTGAGTACTCTTTAGAAGCGAGCGTGCTTATAAACTTCTTCCTTTCACAACTGCTTGTGAGTCAAGTTCCGCTCAACTCCCACTAAGCACAATGTATGGAGTGACAAGTTCCCTATAAAGGTACTTCTTGTAGTGACGCATAAACTCCTTCAATGCTCACTTTACTCCCACTACTTCTTCTTGAGAATATCATTCTTTAAGATTACGTTATGATGAGCAACAACTACCTTGTTCTTATCATGTTCATAGAAGTAGTACCTTTTGGCTAATTCAAGATATCCTACAAACTAATAAGCGTCTTATTTGGGTCCAAGCTTATCAATCAATCGAACCTTGAAATAAGCTTCTCAACACCAAATCTTGAGAAACAATATACCTAGAGATCGAATCTCGTAAGATATCTTTCTCAATAGACTTCAATGGAATTTTTATTTAGTGTAAACAATATTGTCCTCAAACACAATCCCTTACATGAGTCAAACAAGTCAATTTGATTTATTACCGATCGAACTATATCAAACAATGTTCGATACCTTCATCCTTGGATACATTTTTCCAAATGTTCCTCCTGGAGCGAGTAGTGAAACGTCTTTCATACTCTTTAGGCAATATATCAAACTATATGACTTAACTATTTATCATGATCCATCCTAAGACTTTTGCTTTTATTGAATAGTTTTTCAACTTTACTCTTGAGATCATTTTGATCTTGTCAAAAGATTCATACTTATACCATATCAAATAGATACGTTAATATCTACAATGATCGTTGGTCAAGTGGTAAAGTGTCAACAACCTTTCAATTGCACAAGTCCTATAAGTCTATATACATCAATATGTATAAGTCTTAATAAGGTTACTTGTCCTTTAAACCTTCGTAGGTCAAAGGCGCTTTTGTCTTTTAACAAATACGATTCGCATGAATTTCAATTGATTTGCAATCGAATTGATTTACGAGCTCCACGTTACGTAGACTCTCATAATGCGATTCTTTGCAATCGAATTGATTTACGAGCTCCACGTTACGTAGACTCTCATAATGTGATTCTTGTTTATATTCGACTAAGCAACTATTTTACATAAAAGTCAAATACTTTATGCGAAGTCTTACATATTTGTCATTCAAAATTTGTTAATCTATTTCAAGCAAATTCAATTAAGATGCATGAAATCTTATACACAAATTTATAAAAACAAGAGAACAACATTTCTCTATTACAAAACATGATCATCCATCATCAAATATGAAATGGAGATAAGGTTTTATGAGATGTTTGGAATAAGGTATACAACCTCAAATTCCTAAACAAACTCTTTATTTAGTAAAGATAACTCTACGTATTCAATGGTAGTGGCTTAGACGTACAAGCCATTTCCAAAAACGGAGTTTACTTTACTTATCTCAAACTTTCTCTTATTCATCATTGCCTACACATTTCGTTAAATGCGAGCACATGAACTAGCACCTAATTACTAGTGTGAATTAGAGATAGTGAGATAATTTGAACGGCAAATATCTTAAGGTTTAGAACATCATGATATTTCGGACAACCTTTCAAATGCCTCCCATAAATGGCAAATGAAACATCTCATGTGACACACGGTCACTAGTGAGGGTCTCAAAGTCTCAACTCATATATTGGTGGAGTATTCCTTTAATACTTAACCAATCATTTTAGCACTAACAAGTGTGCGAACAATACATCCTTTATCCATAGAAAGAGATTTTATGACAATATCAACAATCCTTGATATTGGAGATCTCAATATCTCTAGTTGTCAATTAGCAACTCAAACCTTTCGGTTCGCAAGCTAATGAAACATTTATCTTCTTATAAGAAGAGTCTCTTGGTTAACTCACATTCCATTACTCGATCATAAATGATTGAGTTTACTTTCTCTAAGAACGTCTTCTTGAGTAAATGGATGAGAGTGTAGAAGTCTTAGTATAGTCCTTATGAATTCTCCAATTCAAAGGTCTAGAACTTCTAAAAGGATATAAGCATTCGCTTTATTGAATAATTTTCGTCAAAACTAATCAATCATTGCGAAGCTATTGTTCGGGAAGTCGAGGAACGTTTTTGGGATTAAACTTGCTCAAGTTTCTCATTTCCAAGAACATGTCTTAGAAATCGGTATTTCTTCTCCAAGTAAATACCTTAGAAACGAGCTTGTCGTTTTCCAAAGATTGATCGCAACGAAATTAACATATTTAATATCTATAACAATTTCAATTTAAGGTCATTTAGTTTATGCAATGTTTTGTTTATGGAATGATAAACAAAAACTCCCACTACATTTAATTAATGTCCCTAAATGTAATGGATTCCAAGATCCTCATTTTCGTCAAGTAGAGCCTGCTATGGCACGACACCCTGCTTAACTAGACAAGGTAGGTTCTCCAACCAATCATATCAACCATATGACTCTTGGTTTGTGAATATCTAAGTATATTTACAAACTTCGCCCCGATGTCCAAGAAAACTTGTTGGGTCCATCGATAAGTAACCTCTCTCTATTTGCTCCTAACAAATCTTTTCATTTGTACCCCGACTATCAAGGTTGACAACCATGACGTCCGCTATGGCGGACCGCGCCATGATTGGCAATTGACGTGAGGGGGATAGAGAGAAGGAGGACGATTTGACTTAATCGTATTTGGGACAAAACAATTATGTGACTCTTGTTTGGTGGTCATGTAAGCATACACCCATACCTACCTATGACAATTCAAGGCATTCACAAACAATCACATAACATAAGCATCTCAAGCATTGCCGTGGGTTTGTATGGCTCCCGCTTGCATTAATCTTCGTCGCATCTCCATGTAACGAGACTAATCTAATCAAGCCCTCCCACTAATTACTAAGATCCTATCTAATAATTAAGAAAAATAAATACATGTGATAAAATTCCTAAAACCCCGCCTAGGCCTTAGGGGCATGCAAGCCTCACAAGTTACATAAAAAATTAACCACTTAATTATCAAGGCACCTTAGGCCACTTTACAAGCAATCACATGCATTCACAACATTTTACAACACACAAGGCATTGACATCTTGAGCCATATCAAACCCACATCCTCCTACAAAACAAAGTTAGCACATATACAATATACATGATTCACTTGCTCTTAATTAATTTCATTAATTAGAATCTTTGTGCATACTTGTTGCTCAAGTTTTTCGAATGCAAAGAAGGCTTAATCTTAACAACTAATTGTTTAAGCCCTTTTAAATTAAATCCAACTATCAAAACAGAAAGGAGGGTATTTAAGGAGTCTTCTAATTAACATTTCAATAAATTGATTAATTAGAAACTATTTTAACTAATTAAAATACGAAATTCGGGACCCGAAAAAATTTAAAATAATTCGGTCTCCAAAAAATCTAAAATAAATCCAGAGAACTCCTTACAAAGATTGTGATTACCTGTAAAAATCTCAAGGAGAGATCAGTTACCATCAGGGAGAACCAAAAAAGACAAATCCTCAGATTGTGCGCGAAGCACCGTTAGAGAAAATTCTGTTATTGGTCTCAACCTTTTGGTCTGTATGATCATCCCCTTGATATTTTTCCAGCAAACAATTTACATAGAAAAATACTACATACAATAGGCTATCATTCCATGAAAAGAAAATCCACAAGTTATATTCAAGATCAACGAGATAACAAGCATTTAAGCAAGGTATCCTGTTCTGGAACAGACCGTCGACCAAAAAGGTTTCACTCGGTTGAGGTATCAAATCTCAATGAAAATCTATGAAATTAATTTTCACAGATTCCAGACTTAAAGGAGAACATTTCCATTTCAACACTTTTCCATAAAAGTTTCTCAATAAGTACAGTTTTTCAAAACAATCAGTTTGTTTGAAAAAACAGATCTGACAACTTCATCACTTTTCATCCTTGAACGCCCACATAATATCCGAAATATGCAACAAAATTTACATATCCAGAAAGAGCATCAAGTTTAGAATAATCCTATCTAAAAGTTACAGGTACTTTGTATACAAACTTATTTGTTACCAACCACAACAACAGAACTGTGCAGCAGAATAACAGATCTGCGCACCGTTACCGTTTAAATCACTAAAAATTCATTTTACATCGAATTTCAATGATTTTAGTGGGAAAACAACCACAACTCAAAGGGATACAACCTCCAATAAGAAGGAAAAAAATTCAGAGAGCTTTACACCACGAAAAACAAGCAACAAGACAGAAAACAGCCTTTCCAGGGCCAGCAAGCATGCACATCACTAATTAACTTAATTAATTACGAATTCTCACTTAATTAAGTGTGAAAAACCTTAAGCACGACCATATCTCTGATACCACTGTTAGGAAATGCTCATATTTTAATTTTTAGATCAATTACAACTAATTAATCTCCATTAAACATCAAGCAAGACAAGGATCTAGTGCTAAAGCATTCACACATCAAATCAAGAGAGAAAGTAGGAGAAATTGTACCTCTCATGAAATTGTATTCATGAGGCTCGAATCCATGGCATGGGAGTCGATGGGGTGCGTGCTCCACCACCTCCACCATCTTGATCGCCTCTAGCCCACCAAAGATAGCAACCACGACTTGAGAGAGATGCTAGTTTCTCTCAAGTCCAAGCTCTCCCCTTTTCAAATCCAAGTTTCTCTTTCTATTAAACTATTTTAATGGAGGAAGAGAGATGGGATAGGGGTGCTCAACACATGAGCTCAAGAGAGAATGAGAGGGAGAGATGGCGCATGGGAGAAGAGGAAGAGAGGGTGTGGTGGCTAGGGTTAGCTCTCTAAAAGAACTCCCTATTTATAGACCACCCATCTCTCATCCACACTTGTAGCTATTTACAAGTATGCCATCCACCCTAAGAGGCCACCTAATGGGCTTTCTTGGGCTATCTCAATAAAAGGCCTTTATTCATTAATTCACCAATTAATGAATCCCCTTTAATTCTCTTTAATTTGGGCTTTTAATTTACTAACTAAATAAAACCCATTAGCTCAATATAATTCTAGAAATTATATGTGTTGTATATAATTAATTATTAACTTATTAATAATTAATTCTTGAAGAGCTTTATGCATTAAATTATTTCTAACATGATCCATTTGATATAATTAATTATTATGGTTCATAACAACATATAATTAATTAATCAACTTATCATGTCTCGTATTCTCCAATATGAATAAATAATGCACGTGTGGTCAATATCTTATTTGTGCGACCCTATTTGAGGATTTATACTATGTTGGCCATGGAAATAAATCGTTATTTATTTCCAATAATCATAAGCGGTATCTAGCAACACGTTATGATTCCCAATTCGTATAAATAATGTACCGTTACAATATCTCAATCCTGCATAAGAAATAAAAGTATTTCTTTGTTTGATTCTTATGTCACACGATATCTTTGTATAATCCAAGATAGGAATGTGTCATTCTTGCAGATTATACATTTCTTGATCTAGAGTTGATCGTCTAGTTTGCATGCATACGATCCAACTCCATCAAGGGGCCCAAACAGATATCATCACTCACTAGGTATACTAATGAGGGACATACGGTTTTCTTGATGAACAACTTTTCCCCGCACAATTCAAGAGAACATAAATAAAGTCCTTATAGCAGCCTTTATCAGGAATCAACGTTAGACGATATTTATTGAACCTATCCTCATGTGGAAAAGGTGAACATCTCAAACTTAGAATCAAACTCATATGAAATAAACAATGACACATAACACAATCCAAATGTTTATTTCATTGGGTCAAGTCCTGTACTATGTTCCAATAACATACACATATGCAATTAAGTCGGTAACTCCTTACCTATGATTTGTAGAACTTAATCATCACTTAACTTGCATACTAATCTTTTATGATAATTAATGTTCCTTGTTAATTATCAAGATTATGGACGATTTTGATTTATTATTGTCATTCTAATGAATGATCCACAGAGATCTACAATTCAGATCCTCAACCTGAATGATCTGTCAATAATAAACTCTAGGAACAAATGATCAAATATCATCATTAACATAAACTAAGAAAATAAGTCATGAAATATTGACTTCTAGGACATAACTCCAACACAAAATTCATGGCATTCTAACAAATTTTCAGATTAAAGCATCATTATTATTATTTTCAAGGTTCCCATTTGCAGTTTAGATTTATTCTGTACAGAGGTAATGTATTTATGGGTTTCAAAATCTCGCTGGCATAATTAGAATTTTGGACTCGCATTCTGCTTTCCATCAAATTTAGAAGTGCAAAAGCTAATTGACACAAGACTGAAAGAAGAGCATAATAGCCTGAGCATGATATTGTTTTTTTTTTTTGCAACAATAACTTTAAACAACGAAAAAGAGTATCCACAAAAGATTTAAGGTTTAATTTTGTCATATTCTTTGTTTGGTAACAAACAGTACAACTGTAATTGCTTAACAGACCTAAGAAATGCAAACAAGATCTAGAATCTGAGACCATAAAAAGAACATCAGAAAAGCTAGTTTTCCATCAACCTAGTTTTGATTGGTTTAGTGTATAAACTGCTATGGTGTCGTTTGGCAACCAATCTTTTAGTTTTTGGCAATTTTGTACCAGATAATGATATGACCATCATTTGAGATTTAATGACGTTTCAAGGCTTTAATGTGCTTTTGCCTTGTTTTGTTGTTCGAATTATGAATACACTTGTAATTAACAGATCAGAGAAAGTGAAAGAACATGCTGATGCAGAAATAGAAAAGGCAATAATAGTGCCAGTGAAAAAAAAGGTGTGGAAGGTGGGCTTTGTTTTCTCCTGATTATCAATTAACCATAACATATAAGCTTCCAATAAAGTTTAGTGCTATTCCACATCTATGCTTAGTTTTGCATGCCTCTTAAATGTTTATAGGCCACCAAAGAAGAAGCATGATGTAAACATGGCATCAGAGAAAGGAGGAAACATGACTGGAGAAACTTTGGAAGATCTAAAGCATAGAGAAACTGAAATTGATGATAATTTATCAAAATACTACCTTTCTTCAAACGTAGAACAATTTAGGAGAAACTGAAATTTAAAAAAAAAATGAAAAGGGAAAAGTATTCAGAATCGCTCGAACCATTTTTATTTCAAATTGAAAAGAGATTAAGAAGAAACTTAAATGTGTATACAATTGCTCACCTAAAGAGAGACAAATGCCTTTGTTGCCCCCATCAATCGGTTGTTTAAATAGAGTCTCTCGCAACCAGCGATACATGGAGCGACAAATTGAAAATTAGGGTAGCCGAGAGCGCCAAAATGAAAATTCGGAATAATTTCAATACTCTTTCCATTTTGCACTACTAAATCAGAGATTTTGAGAGCGCCAAATGAAATTTTGAACCGAAAATTTAGAGTAGAGAACAAACCTAGTTCGGATTCCAGACGGCAACTTTCTATTCTCGGCTTCGAAGAGGGAAAACAGGGGTAGGGGAGGGGTACCACATCGCCACCAAAGGGGGTTTCCTTTTCTGCCATATCGCCACCAAAGAACTGATTTGGCGATGAGAATAAAAGAGGGGGGAGAGGGGAGGGAGAGTTATACGGAGACAGAACTTAGACATGGCGGAAATAAAGCTATGTTATACTTAAAAGCGGCGGAAAAAAAATTGGGGCGCAAAATAAAAAAAAATAGGTTATACAGAGAATCGAACTCCCTAAGCCGAGTGTCACGAATTTGATACAAACCATCAGCGCCATGACTCTTTCATGTCAAAGAGTCTGACCCTTAGAGTTAAATACAGATCTAAACCGTACATCATATCAGATTGCACAAATCAATGGTTTATAATTGATGTTAACAATTGTTTGAACCCCCTTTGGTGATTTTTGTTATGACCTTTCGCAACGTGCATTTATAAGTAGTAGAGATATAATAGTTTATAATAAGATAGGTAGAGATAACAATGTATGTTCCCCAAAATGATGTAGCTAGAAACAAATTTAATTGGGGGAATTTATTTTTTTATGGAATCTCACTATCCTCTATGCTTTAAGACACAACTACAACAAGGACTTTTACATAATGTCGGATTTTTACAAAATCACCGAAATTTTTTAATATCATTCAATTAATTATTATTTTAAAGATATTATTAATTTAATCTAAATTTTATAACTGTTATTGTAATGTCGGAGTTTGAAACTCCAAAGCTAGAAAATCTGATGTAAGCTTCAACCCTATAAAACACCACCAAACACCTCCCTCATCCTTCGCCCTCATTTAAGAGCTACCCTCCTCCCTGTAAATTTTTTTATTATTTAATTTAATTAGTTTCATTAGGTAAATAATAGAAAATTTTAAAAAAATATTACAAAATTAAGCTAAAATATTTCAAAAATATAGAATAAATAGGATTAAATATAATTAAATAAACTATATCTATATTTACTTTATTTTAATAATACTAAATTTGGGAAAAAATTTAGGAAAAAATTATCGAAATTATAATAAAATTAGGAAAAAATTTAAAAAATATATATATAGAATGATGACGACAATATACCGCAAAGGAAATGAATAATGACAGCAATTATACCTTTCCTAATTTATCTTATCCCAGATATTAGTCGCTATTGATTAAGGAATAAAAGATAAACAACCAATATGCTACATCATCCAGATCTTCAATAATTTTATTAATTTGTAGTCATATAAAGCATGGTTATACGCCTCGTATAACAAAAAAAAAAAAAAAAGAAAATCACCATAAATTGGAAAATAAACAAAAGAATTGTATTAATTGTTAATCAAAAAGTGAGAAGTACTTAGCACTTGATCAAAGTTTCCATTTATAAAATTCCTTTCAACAATATATAGCAACCAGACGCAAGGAAATAAACCTGTGGAAATCATATGAATGGATCCATTAGAGACATGATATTTTAAAGATCAAATACGTCAGGACACTATAGCGTTGTTATATTCATATAAGGAACCAAATTAAAAACATGCGCATCTCATAAATAAAATGCGCCCAATAAGTTCAAATGAAATATCGTATAGATTCATTCTAAGAATGTCTTTGACAAACTAATAATATTTATATACTAAATTTCGTATTATACTCGGATAATATTTCTAAGATACGTATTATTAAAAAAAATTATTACAATGATAATCGTGACAATCATCTTCATTTCAAAAATATTGGAATGCTCACAGTGAATTGCAGCGTGTCCAAAGCAACGACGAGATCATATACTTATTATGAATATATCAAGATAGCGGTACAAGAAATATACATAAGCAGAACTAAGAGATGATCTATTATAATTTGCATCATTAGTTTGTGCCACTAATAGAAAATGGAAATTGTATTAGATTGATTATGAAATGATTACGATTAGATTGCATTTAAAGACTACTCTAAATTCATTACTAACAATATCCAATAATGCATCTCCTACCAATCCTTCTATAGTCTCAATTATTATCAATCTCCAATCATCATATAAGCTCAATATCTAACCAGTCCTTAATCTAATTATATCTCTAACAGCCACAGATCAATTATTCTACCAATGCCTTATAAAAATATAAGTTCCGTCGGCGTCAACCACTTCTCAATTTCTTTTTAGGAACCCTCTTTTGAGACCTTGAGCCCTGGGTCTTGTATATTCGACCTTTATTACTGTGTCTTTAGAAAGCAACTTGATATCATCATCCGTTAGCAGCTCTGTTCCATCGACCTTCAGTTTATGACCGTCGGGGATATTACCGTTTGCCTTTACGACTTTATAATGGATATCCGTCAGATCATCGGTATAGTCAATCTCAATGGTGAAGGATTTACCGTCTGGGCTTTCACACTTGACATTCATTTTTTTTTTTTCCCTTACGCAATATATTCAATCTCAATGCTTACGTTTTTACAAATTATTACACAATTCAAAATATATATATAGGATAGTGTTTCGTCTGACCGTATATTGCCAGCAAAGCATTCCATAAATGAATTTTATTTTACAGAGAAAAAAAAAAAGGAAATTGTCCATATGAAATATAATGGTCAGATACGAATCATTGTACTTCAGGAAAGATAATCATGCCTACTCATAGCTCAATCTATAGAAAATGCATACACATTAATACATATATTCTTTCAGATTTTATTGCTTGATTTTAAGTCGCTCCGATGAAGAATAATTTGGGTATATAGAAAATATAGGATATGAACTAAATGGAGAATCGTACTTTTTTACAAATATTTAGATTTAGAATGATAATTAGGTAGGTAGAGATAACAATCTCTGTTACCGAAATTGATCCTTGAAGAATGTCTTTCATTTAAGTTTACTGTCTGCTTTGAATGACAGATTGACAGGAGCACTGGTCTGGGCCGGTAATTATACTCGGCTGCATAGTAAATATCCACCAAATACCAAATCGATCCAGAAACCATACTTTTTATTTTGCCAACTGTTTCGAAACTGATCAGTAACAATGAATTAATTTGTGACATTGCTTTGTTTTGACAGAGCAGGCTTTTTTGGGGCTAAAGATCACAAAATGTTTCAATTCCTACTTCAGCCGTCACTTTTGTCTCCAAATCTATCTTGATTAAACGCCATTCAAGGATCAGCAACATCTGGAAACCATTAGAAACTTACAATAGAAATTAGAAAGATCCGGGAACGATAAGATAAGATCCATTGAATCTCTTGTCGAAATTACTACGTTAATTGATAATACTCAACATGCTTGCATAAATTTAATTAATGTTGACGATAGAGACATGGATGTAATATGAAATGGCCAAAATAATAGACTAAAAAAAAAATAAAAAACATACAGAAGGAGATTTGGATTAGCATGCTCATGTTTATTAATTAGCAAATTTGCTTTTTTTTGGTTGATTTTATTTGTTCCATCGTACTAATGCACTGTCAAGAAAAATTTTTAAAGTTAAACATTAGGGAATTTTGATGAAAGTACATCGTATCCAATTAAGTTTCAGGATCATCTAAGGAAGTTAAGTGTATGTAAATTAAATACGGTCCATCAATTTGATGAAATGCAACTTGCAGCTGCCACATCATGAATCATCAAATGGTTACCAGTAAGAAGTTGCTGGGTTTCCACATCAGAAACTGCTCTTTGATAATGGGCCATTAATAGCATGTTCTTGTAAGAGGTATCTCTATGATAATGGGCCATTAGTAGCAAGTTCTCGTCAATGACGAGTCATTTGAATAAATTTTAATATTAGTGCCTATGGACCAGAAATGATGGCAATATAGGTCAACTTTATAGCCAATGACCAATTTTTTTTTCTGAATTGAAACCGAATAATGTTGAGAAGAGCTTAACAACAAAGAAAGAATTTTTGTTTCCCTCCTCTTTCAACATGAGAAGAATAAAAATCAGAAAGGATTTTTATTGACTGAAATTTTGTTGCAGTGTAGACCGGTACTCGTTGTACAGGAAGAGAATGATATGTCATCAGTATTATAAATCCAAATCATTGCTTGATAGTTCTTCACGTATTTTTCCCTTTTGCGTTTGGCCTTGTCCACTCTTCTTAAGTGCATAAGCACATCATGCAAAACATAATCAAATGACGTGCGACCAGGAGCGAATCTAGGTGTAGACAAGTCTAAGTCATCATACGGACTAAGATTTTGGAAGCAGTTATAGACTTATAGGTTTTTTAATTTCGATAATAAATTTAATAGATTATCGTCTATTAGTTTTTTAGTTTGCGTATCTCAGAAGAAAAATTTGCACCTATTCTTCTATAATTTCTTGGATGCATCGCGAGATCAAGGTGGACAAGAAAAATAAATTAACATATTGAGTACAATAATATTAATTTTTCCTAGGTTTAATTATCTAATTCTAATAATAAAAGTAATTGTTCTATTTCCATGTTGTGTTTATGCTTGTTCGGATTTTGGATCCGTCGCTGGTCGGAGGCACTGTCTAGTAGCTACAGCTTTCTGTAGTGCACCGAATAGTTTTCTCACAAGAAAAATGGACATCCTAGTCTGCATAAGCATAACTAATTTCTTTGGCGAATCTAATCGGGCAGGAACAGGGGACAGGGGTTAACTTGTAGCCACCTCCATTTGCTTCACCAAACAGCCCTATTATATATAAGGCCTCCTAAACTCCAACTTGAACCTCATATCACACAAGAAATTTTCAAATTATGCATTTTCCAAATATGATAACAGCCGTTGCTTTTATTGCCATAATTTTCTCCTCTTGCACTGCCACCCAAATGACACGGCCAGTTATTCCGATACCACCAAACCACTATGTGCGACGTCCTATTTACCCTTATCCATTTCCTCCGACACACAAGCCACCGCCGCCACCGAGTCCAAAACCTAACTATCCTAAACCAAGACCGCCAACTAGTGGTTGCAATCATTCATCAGCACCACCACCACCTAACAATTCATCACTGTCTCCACCTGTTCCGAACCCAACTCCTCCATTGCCTTCTCCATTTCCTCCAACATACAAGCCACCGCCGCCACCGAGTCCAAAACCTAACTATCCTAAACCAAGACCGCCAACTCGTGGTTGCAATCATTCATCACCACCACCACCACCTAACAATTCATCACTGTCTCCACCTGTTCCAAACCCTACTCCATTGCCTCCTCCTCCTCCTGACAATTCAACACTGCCTCCACTTGTCCCAAACCCATTGCCACCGCCAACAGTCCCATCAGCACCCTCACCACCGCCACCAGCCAATAACACAAACTATTCTGCAACTCCTCCACCACCTCCTCCCTGTAACAGCCGGCACCCGCCACCACCTCATCGTTTTAGGCCACCATATTATCCTATTCCTAGGCCGCCACGACATCCTTGTGTTATCCTGCCTCCACCATCAAATAATTAGGAAGTAGGAACTACCTCATGGGATGCTACTTGATCTGCAATGCTTTTGTTATAATTAATATTATGCAGCGAGCTTGCGCGAGAATAAAATATTAAGTGACTATGATGTGAAAGTTTATCTGAATAAAAGATGATTGCATACTACATAAGTGTTTCAGATCTACTAAATTATCTTTTATTTATATTATATATTTTAGGATCAGGAAAGAACTTCATTCTATTTTTCTTACGAGAGGAGGTTTATGCTTTCGCATTTTCCTTAGTGCTGCGACTATAACTGATCTTTTTTTTTCTTTTTTTCATTTCTGCTACATCATGAGTGACGTATGCACATATAAATCGTAAATTTCAAATATCATTTTTGTAGGAGATCAAAAGCCCAAATTATGAATGCACCAAATCAGTCACTTACACTGAATAAATTTAGAGCATGTATTTATTAGATTTCGTCATGGGGAAGACACGTAGATATATTGGGCTCGTTTGGATGGGTTGGGAATAGTGGGAAGAGTGGGAAGAGTAGGAAGAGTGGGAAGAGTGGGAAGAGTGGAGGAATTGGCTATTCCGGGAATTGGAAATGTTGTTTGGATGGTGAGTTTAGGAATAGCGTTGGGAAGTGTGAAAAAGTAGAGAGAAAAGTGTTGTTGGGAAGAGTGTTATTGAAAATTGTATTAGGAATGGAATTGGCTATTCCAAAACCGTTTGGATGAAAAATTTAGGAATGGAATTGCCAATTCCTAGGAATTGGCTATTCCACCCAATCCAAACGAGCCCATTAATATAATTTTTTTTATATGCAATGCACCCATCATAATTTAAAATGGAGAATGATTTTTCTATAATCTTGCTATTTTGAGATTTGACCCAAAGAAAAAAGAAAGGAAATGTTGTTGCAACCTTTTTCCGACCGCAAAATGCGGTAATTGTTGCAAAACTCGCAACTCGCTAGGGAACTTCATCAATCATCAAGTAGTTACAAATGATTTCTCTTTTCTTTACTGTGCATTCCCTGTCATATCTACAAAATAGATTTGTTATATAATTCACTTGGTATGACGTAGACTCTTTATTTCATTTTGTAGTGCAGTTGCATTGGACATCTAAATCATAATTTGAAAATATTCTCAGTTCTATTTTATTCATTGGATACTTGATTATTCAACTACCGTTATACTACCTTATGCTGTTAGCTTACGAATCATAGCGTGATGTGAGCTCTTGGAGTTTAATTGTATGATTTGTTGTTTGTAAGGTCTACAACAATATATAGTTGCGCACCATATATAATATTTCACAATTGCTGCAGCAAATTAAAGCACCAGATAGAACTATGAACGACGAGATCGGCGGTGTGGCCATTACTTGACCATATACGTCTACTATTCTCTACGATGTACACAATTCACATTGCCAACTTATAATTTCGTCCATGCCACTAATTTTCGGAGGTAATTTGTTCTTTTGTACACTATCGAATCGCCAACACCGTGCTACCTTATTCTAACCATTCTCCATCGATCCCACATAAATAGCCAAACTAGGATTAATCCATCCATTCTCCATTCCTTCCAAATTCCAATCATTCCGTTGGTGGCGAGCGTTGGCATCATGTCAACACTTCATAGTCGGAATAACACTAGTCCCATGTTCTCGTCAACGGCACAAGTCAATTCCACAAGGTTGTCCACTTGTCCTATTGGAAGTAGAAAAAGAATTGCTTTTAATATTCCTCCTTCCGTTCCCATCTGAAACCCTTAAAACCACCAAAAATCATATATTTTCCCTTTAGATGGTGACTTTTGGGACGAAGCACGAAATATAAGACAGAATGGAGAGTATGCAGGAAGTTACATCGCATGCGAGGTAGTGCTAAAAAAATCCGTCTATTAAAAATAATAGTAGTTGGTGCTCGAGTATGGTGTCTTAAACTTTGCTCTACAATGTTAAATTGTGCCCTGTACCAGTTCGCAGATATATAAGCTGGTATTTGTCCCAGAGGCTACCTTTGAAATTACAAACATCTATCAAAATCTCAAAGATGAAAACTGCGAGGAACCTAGAGTCTTGAAAATTTTTAAGACTTCCCTGAGTAACATTAAAATCGGTTCCTATATTGGTGAGCTTGCTTCTTGGTCTGGTAATAACTTTAATAGCGTATACAGCCACTGGTACATCAGCACCATACGGATGCTATTTGCACAGTATTAGAAAATTCTCTTTTCAACTGCATTAGTGATACAGACTCATATAACACCGCCAAAGATTTTAGACTCATCAGCTAGTAAAATTGATAATAGTTACAACCGAATTATACAGACTTCTCAAAGTAATTTGACCTCACCAACTAGCACTACAAATTTACCATGACTAAAAGCAAAAACCCTCCTTGTGAGGGCTGGTAAATGATATTTACTCGTAGCATACGGACCCAATACCTTGATAATAATGCTTGACTATGAACAGAAATGAGCAAGCAAAATAGGATTGAAAATGATTTATGTGGAAAAGAAGGCCAAAAAAGAGAAGAAAATACAAATAGTGGGAGAAAGAAATCATGATGATGATTAAGCCACACAATTGTCTAACATGAGATCAGCAATTCAATAATGACAGTTACTTCTGTGAGTTCTCTAAATCATTTCCATGAGATTGGCTCGAGTCCCCTGCTTCCTATAGTAAGAGAACATTGATTAGCAACAGCAACATAGCTATTAATAGGTAGAAAATAATAGCTAATTGCATGTACTATGGATTAGTTTTACAAGAGAGGGACTTTCAAAGGTAATATGCTGATAAGGTTTTCAGAACATGCCAACATAATCCCTCATGAGAAACAATGTTTCAGTAGCAACCTCAGTATACAATATGAATTATACCAGCAAAGGAAAAAAGTGATCGTTGAAAAACATCAATGGGTTTTGTATATGATCCATAGGATCTGTGCAATTCAGCCAAAAATATATGTAAAGGTAAACCATGGATAAAGGTACCTGGACTAGTTCAAGAAGTTCTTCTAGTTCAGAAATAAGGTCTGAGAAGGAAGGTCTATTAGAAGGGACAGTGTCCCAACTTCTCTCCATTAACTCGGCCAATTTGGGGTGCGTATTCTCTGGTATCCTTGGCCTTAATCCCTAATTAATAAAATATATGGAATAATTAGTAATCACTGATACAAGTCAGGAAAATCATTAATGAACCGAATGTTTCATTATAAAAAGCCAATTAAGCAGAAAATCTCTCTTCCTAAACAAAACATAATTAACAGATTAAAACAAGCCAGGTTTCCTCAACAAATATTAAAGAAAAACCAATCAACAGGTAAGTATAGATTTTATTTGAAAAGTAAAAAGGAGAGAATGTCATTCAATTAAGCTATGACAGAGTCACCCAATCCATACACTGTGAAATTGTCTGAAGAAAGTTCATTCATATTTTATCATCATAAAGACTCACCTGTCTTACTCCCAGGGCAGCTTGCAGTGGTGTCATGGTATCATATGGGATCTGAATGCATGACATTAATACTTGGCATCAGCTTCTTTGTGTGTGTGTGTCTGTGTGTGTGTGTCAGTGTGTGAGTGTGCGCGTGCGTGTGTGTGGGAGAGAGAGAGAGAGAGAAGGTACTTTTGAAGTAAGTAGCTCCCAAAGAACAATGGCAAAACTGAAAACATCTGCCTTATTATCATATGGTTGATGATTGATAACCTACAAGAAAGATGCCGCTTTTTAGGGAGAAAAAAAAAAACAGAAACTCAGGCAGTTACCATAAGTTATCATGTACTAAAAACACTCAAGTCAGCTAATGATATCAGCAAGATATGTATAGTATTGAGTATAGCTATACTAAGAATAGCTATACCAACATTTTTGTAGGAATAGCTATACCCATACAAAATCAATTTGGAGTAGCTATTCCTCCACTATTCTAAGCTTGTTTGGATGCATAGTATAGCTATTACTAGGTACTATTCTAAAAGTAGCTATATTTTGATGCATTCCAAACACGCCTTAAAATAATAGTCTGTTCTTTGATTCCTGAGTACTCAACAACAGAAATTAAAAAAGGATTAACCCAGTCAAAAAGAATCTCAGTCAAAGTACCAAACATGCACTCTCGTAGCTAGTTAGATAAAGAAAATGGAGACAAATTCTAGAATTACAACACCAGCGACTGGGAGATCTTCACTTAGTTTAAGCAAATAACTAGAAACCCAAAAAAAAAAAAAGGCAATGACAATATATATACCTCAGGAGCCATCCATCTGTAGGTACCTGTTTCAGCTGTCATCACCCCCCCTTGATTCTGAAACCGAGCTACCCCAAAGTCTGCCACTTTCACAACCTGCAAATTATATGAGGGAAAAGAGAAATGGTAAACAAAAACTTAATAGTAATTGATAACAAAGAACACAGATGCATACACAAATGAGCATGAGTCAAACTACAGTGTTGCTTGTATTCTTCTTTATGATTTATTACTTCGATGAGAGTCTAGAAATAGAAGTAGCAACCTATAACTAAAATTTTCATGTGCTGGAATTCCATTTGGAATTTTTTTTTTTTTTCTGAATTGGTAAACAAAAACATCCCTCCTGTGTTCTGCTAATACAAGATAAAAGTTCGAATTGTGAAAGAAAGAGGTAATAAATACACACATGTTCTTTATCCATAAGGAGATTAGCTGTCTTAAGATCTCGATGAATAATGTTGTTTTGATGAAGATATTCCATTCCTCTACACACATCAAGTGCAAACTTGAGCAACTTAGGTAGCTCAAGCACATTTTTTTGCTTGTGCAAGTAATCATACAAGTTGCCTCCTGACATGAACTCTACACAGCAAACAATGGAACATGGATTAATGACAATGTAACATTTTGAAAGCTAAACACTATAAAATATTAGCAAGAAACTTAGTAGTATGCAAACCACCTGTTACAATGGAGTACTGGGGTGGTTTTATACATGCACCAATAAACCGAACTATGTTCTTGTGTTGAACTTCCCTGACAAATGGAGTAAGAAAGAGTTCATTACATTTCTGTACAGCTCTTTAACAAAAGTATTGAAATTAACATAGCTGATGAAATAGATACCTTAGAATGTTAACCTCTTGAATGAATTCTCCCCAGAGATTCTCATTTAGATGCTCTACCCTGAGAACTTTAACGGCCACCTCCTCTCCTGAGTAATTACCACGATATCTATACCAAAAAAGCAGACAACATCAAATGTCAACACTAGATACAAAGTAGTCAACCTAGTATACCAAACTGATAGAAAATATAAAGAACACACCACCATAAATTATAGCACAAGTTAAATCTAACACAAAAGATAATGACCAGGTGACCGCTACCACCTGCCTCAGTACCAGTGTGCTAAACTTTATACTAAAAAATTTAACTAAAAGAATACAAAGAATGAACCAAAATGCAGACTACAATTCTTGGTCAATTAAAGATCAAAATATCAGAACAAGAAAGATTTGAGTAGTAAAATGATCACTCACAGATCACCACAAGATCCAGAAGCAATTTTTTCGCCCATCTTTAAGCCTCTCTTGTCTATTTCCCAACCTGAGCCGCCCTTAGGCTGTAGAGACAGTAGTCTCTCTGTGGCTGAAGAATGTGATGAGCCAGACCATGAACCCTGCATTTTTTCAAATTAGTAAAATATGATAAATCAAAACCATAGCATGGAAGATGACTACATATTCTCTCTTGTTTATTTTATGCTTAACTGCATGGTTTGAGACATCAAGGATTAATGGTAAAAGGTTATCAAGTCCAGATCTGAACCCAGACCCAAATTTCAAAAGTAAAGAAAAAAAAAAACAAAACAAAAAAAAAAACCATAAATATCAGAAGAAAATTCCAATTTACTATACTCCAAGACCTGACCTAATTAGAAAGAATATTTCTAAACTCTAATACAAGCATTGCAATGAAAAAGAACAAACTAGAAGTACCTCGTTTCGAGCAATAGAGGCCTCAAGAGCCTTGTGCAAACCATCAGTATCCTATGCAAATTTATATATACAAACCACAAATGTCAAGCATGTTACCTCCTTCAAATTGTCTGTACGTATAGAAAAGTTTAGACTCCTCTAGGTCTATCCATCTTTTCTAAACAAAACTTGCACAAGAATCTTGCATCTCCAGAACAAACAATTTGCAATTTCTGCTTTATTTTCCCCTCAAAAAATTTTAATCAACATGACCACAAATTCTGGGGCATACACAACATAGACGAACCACCTAAATTTTATGTTTTCACAGAAATTTTGTACTTTAATATATCTAAAGTGGACAAGCAATACCTCAATGGCCCATCCATCAACAACAAAAACATCAAGAGAGTATCCATCTACGGTAGAGAAAACATGAGCTTCCCTTATGTTTAGACCAATGTCTGATAGCAGAGCTGATAGCTAAAAATGGTACAAAGGAAAAACAAAAAAAAAACAAAAAAAAGGAAGAAAAAAATTTGTTTCAGATGATGGCACAATAGACATGTCACAATACAGGCCTTCTTATACAAATGAAGAAAGGTCAGCATTATAGCCTATAAAATAACATACAATCCATCTATATAACTTATTTTAAAAATGGAGAGAAAACTTCAGCTATCGAATCCATCTTAGTAACCAGGAATTTGTTTCAATTTTGAGAATGGATAATAATTAGAGTATTATACCAACTACTGTTTATTTAATAGAAATTTTAATAGAATAAAAGAAGAGAAAGGAATCATGGCATAAACCTGAGCAAGCAGCTTTGGTTTGTCCGTTGTGGAAAAGATAATTTCATGAATGTTTACATACTCCACATCATGCCTATAAGAAAAGGAAAACATTGTTCAATTTTCTTGAGAAAGTGCTAAAAACAACAGAAAGTTTCAAAAGGAAAATTCAAACAAACAACTGAACAAGCAGTCGAATGTGCCAAATTGAATTCAAATGAAAATGCAAATCTAAGGCATGGTTTATACAAGGATTCTAATTGTTGTTATGTAAATTACTTAGAATTATTTTACTAAACCCAAACTAAACCAAACTAATGTCAAAACTGTACCAATTGGTTCATAAGGTACAATTCCCTAATTGTCTGGCAATGACTCAATTAACCAATACAAGCATTTCATTGTACCTAGCAGAGAGGGCATCACCAACATCAGTACTGTCTTCAGCTTCATCAGAGTCGTCGGTCATATCCAAATTCTTATCTTCAACCTTTCACAAAATAGTTGTCTAGAGTCGATTAAATTTATACTTTTACTTTTATAGCTTAGTAACCTTTCATAGTCTAGAGTCAATTAAATTTCTACATTTACTTTCATAGCTTAGTTGAAGTTACATCACTGTTGAAACATTAAATAACAGTACCAATACAAAGAATAAATTAATAAAAGAGTCCTACATTAAGCCAGACGCATAAAAAAAGTTCTTTCAGAGTTTAAAGTACATTAGAAGTACCTTGAGAAACTGAACTCGGAAGGCCGGTCGCTTTTCTGGGTCTTTTGCTTCTGCCAATATTTTTTGGTGTAGTAACACATCTTCAGCTTTATCCACATTCACGTCCAGCAAATAACTGCAAAATAATTGAATTCTCATTATAAAATCCACTCCAAGCTAATTTATTATGTTCTTCTTTTTTGACTGGAAATAAGAGTGTCCAGTTAATCCCCAATACATCTAAAAATGCAACAAGTGAAAGTATTAAGACAGACAAGGTATACTAGTAAAACTCAGTACATATATAGTTGTGATACATGTTGTAGACACATGCTAATAGTCTACAAGTTTTGTTTATTTTTCTTCTTGCAGTCAACGAAAGCAGGCCTACACAACTGAATAATCTTTTCTGATTCCCAATAGTCTATGATTAACCTTCTTACCTCAAACAACACAATTCATTTTGAAGAGAACTCTTACAAAGCTAAAAACTAAACAATTCAGATATTCCAAATCAGAGAGAGAAAGAGAGACCTATGAGGAAGGCGATTGAAGTGAGCGTCAAGAAGTGACCTAAACTCGGGATTAGAGACGGCCTCGTGGTTTCCATCAGCGACCAGCCTCTCAAAAACCGCCGCAGAAATAGCCGAGGCGGTGATTCCGCCAGTTGCGCCTCCGACTCCAGCTCCGGCGAACCCTCTGGGCGGGGAACTACTCTCTCCCATCCCTTCCACCTCTCCACCTGCCTCCATTGATGGCGCGTTCACACTCAGATCCGAGAGTTCGTACCAGGAGAGGAGAGAGACCCCATTGAGTTGGTGAAGGATCGCTCGAACTAGGGTTTGGATCGGTTGAGCTCCATCAGCTTGGAAGAGAAGAGAAGAGAAGAGAGGAGGAAGTGAGCAGAAAGACCCGGAGAAGTGGAGAAGCAGGAGGTAAATACGAGGAAGGGATAAGGGTATAATTGTCTTTTTGGAGTGTGGAACTAGGGATGGATTAGTAGGGAGTGCGAGAGAGAATGTCGAAAGTTCGGGGGACGAGAATGAGTACGCCTACTTATATAATCTTGTCAAAATGGATTAATAAGATTATTAAGCTAACATAAAATATGGTTATGGTCGCAGCTTGATGCGCTCTTATAGTCTTATCTAACATACTGCTTTTTCAGATTAGCCCTTCCAATAAATAATATTCTTGTATCGAGTCGTAACTTTTTAATTGTATTTGTATATCTCGATCTTTCAAATATTCAAGTATTGAATAAAGCTCTGTCGGAACAACAACAAAAAAGTTATCTCGGATAACTGTAACTTGCAAAAATCTAAAAAAATCTATCCTATGCTGCAATAGTTAATTTTAAACATTAGGTATTCGTGAAAAAATAACAACTTATCAACCAAAAATAATAGATTATTAGAATTTTCAAAAAGGATTCATAACAAAATATGTTGTGAAATACATTATTAGAAAGTAGGATTTAAAAGTAATTAGCACTGCAAAATTAAGACTTAAAGGTAAATTTGTAATGGATTTGCTACTCAATCAAAAATAGAGGAATATGAAAGATTGGAATTCGGAAGTTTATTTGAGTTCTAAATGTTACATTACAAAAGAGTAAAATATGTTTGGATGGATACATGAATGAAAGATACTAAGATAAAAACTAATTTTATCTTAGAGCAGACTACAGACTATTGATTTCTTCTCTACTTATTTGTTTTGATTAAAAGAAAATCACTATTAAATCTTCGACATTGTAAAATTACTACTTTATATGAATAGAACCTTTGAAATAAAAATTATTTTGAAGCGTAGCAATCGACTTTTATAACTAAAATTTATTAGCGATAAAAAAAAAAAATTGCATCTGCTATAGTATTGAAAATAGCTTAGTATTTAAGATTCGAAAAAACTAGGTCACAGCTTTATCTCACTATTTAACATATTGTACTTAGAAATTTTTTATTATTATTTTTCAGTTGTCTAAACACATGGTTTTCTTTAGTACTTTTTAGTTGTCCAAACAAAAGTTGAAAATATTTTAGTACAGATTAAACGAACAATATTTTATTAAAACAAAATGTTATTATAATTCAATTTTAATAAAATTTTGTTATAGCATGAAATATATTTAATTAAGATTCATAGTTAAAGACTGATAAATAAATTAAAGAAAAATAACAACTGCTGCGAAAGCTACAGATGCTGAACCGGGTATCGACATCGACTACTCAATGGAAGGTTTGGAGATATAGTACAGATCCGCTTCGGATAAACCAGGAGCAAAATAAAAAGTTTTTTAAAAAAATTAGCGGAATGGATGAACCCCACGGATAGCGGATCTGCTGAAACTCAGTTGAGATTGCGCCATGTGTCCTATCCCCTGTCCCCTCTTAGTGGGAAGTGGCACTATATTATTAAAACGCAATGATTCGTTACATGTGTACACGTAGGTAACTGTAGTGCTCCAATAGCTAGTCCCATATCTTAGTCTTAGCAAATTATTATCATTATTATTTTTATTATTATTATTTAAGAGGATTGTAGGTGTTCAGAGAGCCCTGCAAATTATAACTTAGTACATAAGAGAAAGAGGTAAATTTTATATGTTCGCAAATTTAACTGAACCTACTGGATTTGAGAAAAAAAAATCATATTTTACGAACTGTGTTGTTGTTGTTATGATTTTTTTTTCTTGCATCAAATTTAGCAAAATGATTCCAATGACTTAATTATATGACTTCGCTAGTCTAATACTCTGACGTAGTGTACAAATAAATGTCAAGTTGCTGTAGTACGAAGAACCTTGCACTCTGAAAAAAATATATATATAATTAATATGTATGGTGATAATGGCGCTATTTTAGAGAGTACATGTACTCGGAACTTTAAGAGGCGCTATTTTAGTCATACCATCGTCAGAGTTAGAGCAAATGGTGAGTAGAGGTAACCTTTTTTAATAAAACAATTCTTAGTTTGTCTGATCAAGGTAGGTCACGCTTGACTAGAGATTTTAAATGACGTGGAATTGTTGGTTCTGTTGTCTTCTTCCTCTTCTTTAAAAAAACCCAAGCCTTCAAAATGCGCATGTCATTGCGTACTCTTGAATTTAAGGTATGAAACTTCAACATTTCCAGGTACGTATGAACATACACCACATTTCCATGTTAAATTTTTTTACAAGATTATTAACACGGAAAACATTAAATTTCGCCTACACCCATTGTCATGTTATTTAAAAAAATAATAATTAACCCAGACTCCAAGAGACAATTAAATTTAACTGAAAAAAAAAACATTTTAAACAGTTATTTTGAGTTTGGTTAGAGGTTCTCACAAAATTCTATTATCCCAAATGGGATTCGACTAAACTTATATACAATTAAAGATTCGTTCGCAATATTTTAACATGTCGAATGCTGACCAGAGTTCTGACAATTATAAACGCGTGTATTAAGAAACTTGCACAATTTACAATATGAAATGTACTTCAAATCACAAGACAAAGAGGAGAAAATGTCCAATTCTTTCGGCTCCTTGTCTATCCAGCCGGCCAGCCCCATCCCCCCATTTGAACCTTCGTCAATATAAAGTGAACTCCAAACATCATTATTTTAGGGGTCAGATCCCTCATTGAAATGAACGGATTAATGATTTCAATTCAAGTCCGTTTCCAAATATTCAAATATAAATAATATAATAAAATTATAATATAACTGTATTAAGACTATAATCAGAATATTTCAGGCACTATATGATCTAGTAACTGAATCCGTTAAAATTCCTTGACCGTCCGATATATTTTGATTTGTGACGATCACACAGCTCTGATTGATACTACAATCCTACTAAAAAGGGCATGGCGCGCAGGATGGGTTCTTACTTCTTAGCGTGAAGCGAATAAGTTGGTCGACTCGACTGTGTTCTATTGGAAAAGGTCCAGTCTGTATCATAGGTCCATAGCCGTTGCAATCTCATATGCCGCTGATTCAATCTGATCCATTGGTTCACCTGCGATTAAAAACTGGATATTTGTAGCGCCGTTTTCTGCTCCCATCCGGTTGTGTTCATCAGTGTTGCCTTGAGCTGTATGTAGGCAGGTAGGTAGCTGTGAATTCTGCTGCTCGCGCCAAATAAAATAGAAAAAATTAGATATATGCCACTCAAAATTGAGAAATTAAAAATTCGCCACTCCAAAATTAAGTGTTTGAAAATTATCACTCCAAATTCAATTTACTTAGACATTTACCACTTTTCATTTTTATTTTTCATATTGACGAAAATACCCACTTCCTCTATTGTTGAAATTGCCTCTGTTTAAGGGTTTCTACCGATTTTTTTTTTTTTTAAATTGCCTCACCAATTATACGTGGGAATACAAAAATGAATTTGTAACTGATTAATTGAATCTTTTTAGTTAATCTCTTTCTCTAATCTAAAAATTGGTAATTATTGTTGAGTTGAGACTTTGGCATCTTTATTATTAACGAGGTCAATCCCTATATTTCCACTAAATAAAACTTTTTAGCGAGAAGCTAAATTAGTAAAAAAGCTTCATAAAAAGGCCAATTCTAAACAGTAAACCTATTAAAGTCTAAAACAAGGAAAAATTGATGAAATGAAATAAAAGATAAAATCAAAAGACACAAACAAAATTCCAGCAAATGTGCTCTGAATACCAGAAAGATAAGTGGTTTCACTTATTTAGCACTGATGCTCAAGTTCAATCAACCAAAAGAGACATATAAAATTCTCTGAAGGTTTGTGAGCACCTTCATCTCCAAACCAAAGAGCATAGAATTGACATCATCAAGTATGAATCTTGGATTTTAGACGGTGAAACAGGACGTCTTTTATTTTTTATTTAAAAAAAAACGTTCGATAGAAGTTCTAGACGCAGGAGATTTCAAGTTTTCACGAAAAAGAAGAGGGTATTTTTGTCAATATGAAAAGTAGAAAATGAAAAGTGACAAATCTTTAAGTAAATTGAATTTGAAGTGGCAATTTCAAGACTAAATTTTGGAGTGGCAAAATTCTAATTTCTCAATTTTGAGGTGGCATATATCTAATTTTCCCAATAAAATAAGACTTGCTTATGTCTTGACGATCACTGGATTATCATATGGCGGTAGTGGATTTTTAATTCTATGATTCATATACGAAACAAAATATTTATTTTGGCCTATTTTTCCAAGAAATAGTTCCGAGTTTTATGAAACTTGTTTGGCGTCCGGATGTTCCTTTCAAATATTTCTTTGCTGTTCGTGAAAAAAACAAGCTTTATAATAAATCCATAGCATCTAAAATTCAAAAACAGGTATGATCGTTCAATATGAAATTGCAGCAACATATTATCAAACTAAAAGCATACTAATGAAAATAATCCGAAACTTAAATTGTCTTTCTACATTTAGATCTTCACCAAAATTTAAAATGGAAGGAAATGCAACGTTTACCCCTTTCACTAAAGAGGTATACCAAAATGACTAACGGTTGGATTCGTCAGCCAGCGATTATATCTTAATTTTCGAAGTTCTAATGGCTAATCCAAACCATTAAATATGTTCTCCATATTGAAATCTCATTGGAAACCAAATTTTATATTTTTTGGAAACCAAATTTTATATTTTTTTGAAATTATTAAGTATATTTTTTGACATTTTACAAAATTCTTAATCTAAACAATTCTAGACCCTTCAATAACAACAAATTTTAAAAATTTCAAAAAGTAGTAAAAAATTCAAAAATATATATATATAATTTGGTCTCCAATGAGATTTCAATATGGAGAACACATTAAACGGTTTAGATTAGTCATTAGAACCTTGAAAATTGAGATATAACCGCGGCTGATGGGTCCATCTGTCAGTTGCTACCTCTTCACTAAATACCATTATATAACCATCTTTTAAGAAATTCTAAATTCTAATCATTCAACGAATCGTAGATACATTTGTTTATTTTTCAATCAAAACAGCTTGATTATACAACATATTTAATACTATTGATCAAACATTGTTGGGAATAATAATTCACGTGTAACGCGTGCAAGAAACCTCTTATTACCAATACTCCTTTTTTTTAAAAAAAAAAAAACTTAGCTAGTCTAAAATCAACCTAATAAAAAAAATGTCTTTCTATAACTTAGGTATGATGCAATGATCATGATATTCCTTGCGTTTTTCAAGAGCTTGTTTCTCTCAATAAAATATGATTAACATTGAAAACCACCCATCAAGTAGGGCAAAAAACATTAGTTATTGAAATTTTGTGTAGCTGTGATACTATCACACTACAATGACTGCTAAACAACAAAAGTGTATATATCCAAACATCACAATTGATTACGTCCGACAATGTTTTTCTTAAAGATATACTTATACGGAAACTGGTTTTGCTTTTCTGTATAGAAAGATAGGACTTATCAAATATCACATCCCTCATCCATGAAGGACAATTTGTCCCTAAAGACATTTTTTTTTCCCTAAATACAGAAATGGATTATCTACTATTGATTCAAATTTAATTGAAAATTTTAATAAAAAAAATGAAAGATACTAGCCTTTGGATAGTACTTAAAAGCAAAGAACATGAATATTTACATTAATTAAAGATTTTTAAGGCTTGATTTTCATTTTTCTTCCGAAAAAAAATGCAATAACAAAAACTTATTATTAATTTTCTATTCTGATAAAAAAGGCATTTTGCATACCCACAGACCAGGCAGAAACAGGTACAACAATAGCACCCTATTAGTATTTCTTTGTGGGATTCCATATGAAACTTAGATTAACAAAAAAGCAAGTTGGGCTCTTCGGATAGACACGCCAACTACCAATAGAAATCTGAGAGGGAAGGGACCTACTTGGTTCAATTACCGAAATACCCAGGGGTTGATAACATTTTCTCCAAAACAAGTGTATTGAAGTTTGGACTATGTGATGTGGATTAAACAACAAAATGATGGCTCGGTTTATGTTGCCTGGTGCGCATTTGTAACCTCATAAACGCATGAAACTAGGCCAAATCTTTTGCTTTCTTTCCCTGAAGTGCACTAACAACAATTAATATTTTTATCTATGTGATTGGGAAGGTAATTAGGTAAATCACTGTTTTCCTACTTAGATGGAGAAGGAATCACAACTACTACCTCAAATTTATTTATTTATTAATAATAATTGTAACATCATATAGGCGGATCTAGTAAGGCCAAATCGGAGTTAATGTTGCCCCTTCTTTATACAACTATAGAAATATATAAAGTAATTAGTATTATACATGTATTTTTAACTGAAATTTTAAATTTGATAACTATAAAATATGAAAATTGTTTCAATATTGACCTCTATAGTTGCTGTTCCTAAGTTCGATTTAATTATTGCCATAGTATCAACATTCAGCACAATGCTTGATGCCTATTAAAATTTTTGTGACTCCTCCTAACATGTGTACTTGGATAGTTGGATATACATTTAGAAAAATCTCATGCATATTATCTCCTACAAATACGTGTATCAATTGTCGTTGCATTTTCTTTTTAATCTACATCAAGCCTTTACTCCAAGTGAGAGTTTAATTAGAAAAGTAAATGGAGGAAAAAAAATTGAAAGATAATTAAAATATTTATAAATTGGTTGTAGAAATCTGAATTAAAGAGTTTGTGGGGCGCAATCCACTCGTCATATTTGTACCAACTATGATATTTTTTTAGAAGGCCTTTTCTGAAATATTCAAAGATTAATATATTGAAATAATTAGTAGGAATAATACAGCGTGCTTAATTAGATCTCAGTTTAACCACTAGTAATATTATGATCGAAGGTTCTTTGAGTTTTAACTATAGTTATTTAAATTTTATTTGGAGAAAACTTGAAAACTTCATCAAATTTTTCTTGTCTAGAAAATTTGAGTAATTTGTAATGGCATGTAAAAAGACCATATAAATATTTCTGGCGTGGTATATAAAATCTACGAAATTTATGTTTAATATTTCTGTATGAAATATGTACGTATGGGCCGGAAAATGGGTGGGACATGACGGACCCGCATCCTCTACCCATCTCTAAGAGATGGGTAGAGTGCCCATCTCATCACGACCGTCTGATCTAATCTGGACGGTTCATTTTTTTCGGGCCAATAATTTTTTTCGGGAGTGGTGGAATGCACGGGGCTCCTTTAGCCGTTGAGATTAAATCAGACGGCTGAGATCGAGAGATGGGCACTCTACCCATCTCTAAGAGATGGGTAGAGGATGCGGTTCCGGGACATGATAGCATTACTAATTGACCCACTAGGAAGTACATTCCATTGCGAGAAACAAGCAAAGAATCCGGATTTCGGACCCAACAAAAAAAGGCGGGCACTAGAGGAGGATTCCTTTTTGCCATGACTCTCCAATTGGAGCAATGCTTTAAACTAGAGGCGGAATGAAATATGACCTCTTGCATTTGATTTGATGGAGCTTTAAGGTAGGAGTCCATCTCACCAATGTTATTATATTTAGTGTTGATGACGACCTCCAGTTTGAATTGGTAAACACGAAACAAATGGGCCACATAACGCACTTGATGATTTGGCGCAAGCATAACAAGTATTTTTAAGTTGGACCATTGAAGCTTATAATAATTTGACTAACATGGTAAATTGGGATCCATAACCATTCTAATTAATAATAATGATGATGCTCTTTAGTGGAAGGACAAACTACTAATTAAAACGTAATTGTCTAATTGAATTGGAAACATGAAATCTAAGGTGAAATATAAGTATAAGATTGAGATGGGGGGAGGTGTGGGGATTTACTGTAGGTTTCAACGGATATTTTTACCATATTATTGTTTTCAGTTACAACATATATATGATGGCAATCATTCTGGTAGGAATGGAAAAATAACTTCATAGCCTGTTCGATTCACACATGTCCGATCTGTGCATTTGATTTATAAATTATCGAAACAACTGATAGGTGTGCCATCTCCATAAGTTCCTAGGTTTCTTTTTTTTTTTTTTTTTTTTTGAAGATAGGCCTCGTACTTTTAAATTAATGTAATGCTCTGTATATCTTTATAGAATTATAATATATTTTTCTAATGCAAAAAATAAAAAATGCGTTTGTTATTCAAGTGTATTCAATCTACTTTATTTTTATTTTTTTCATGAGTACCTTTATTCCAAAGGGGAAGATTTTGACAAGTGAGAAAAATAAAAATAGACTAGATACTTAATTTGTATAAAATATTAGTGTTCATAATAATAAAATTGAATAAGAAAACTAAATTATCCTTATGCCTTTTATTCACAAATGCAGTGTTTAAAATAAAGAAAAAATGTTTATATATGTTAGTTACATTAAGTGTGAGTAGTTTCTTCAAAAAAAAAAAAAAAAAAAAACATTAAGTGTGTGTAAAGGGCCGAAAGTAAGTGTATGCAACGGGGGCCATGCATGACCCCTCCCCCTAAAATTTAAAAACTAACAATCCATGACTAGTCTTTCAAAATTTTAGAAAGGCCATTATATTGACCTTTCTCAAGAGTTGAAACAACCCCTGCTTTGATCTCGATCTTTCGTTCTTTCTTTGGTTTTTGCTTCTTTTGGTGCCTTTTTTTCTTTCTTTTGTTTTATATTCCTCAACTCCAATCTTCCTTGCATTACAGCCTAATGTTGTAAATTTTGTATTACAAATGTGTGTGAATAGTGTCCACGTGGATGCTTTTAGAGAAGCTTTCGTCGATAACACCTCCCATTTAAATTGAATTTCGGCCGTTATGATTACGGCAAATTCTGAAGTGATTAGGAAAGCCACAAGAAGCAAAAAGATGTTGAGTAATTACAGAGAGGGAAAAAAAATTAATTGATTTGAACAAACAGACAAACATAGAAAGACGTTTTTGTCATCTAATTTTTTGATATCAAACAGATGCAGATTGAATTGATTTCTTTGAGGCAATTTTAGTGTTCATACCATCGAGCTACTAAAGCATATAGGACTCGTTTGGATGGGATGGAATTGACCAATTTCTAGGAATTGGCAATTCCATTCCTACATTTTTCATCCAAACTATTTTGGAATAGTCAATTCCATTTCTAACACAATTTTCAATAACACTCTTTCCAATAACACTTTTCTCTCTACTTTTCACACTTCCCAACGCTATTCCTAAACTCACCATCCAAACAACATTTCCAATTCCTAGAAATAGCTAATTCCCACAATTTCTGTGAATAGTATTTTTTTCCTAAATTTATGCTATTCCTACCCAATTTCTAACCCATCCAAACGACGACAAATTTCGGTTTGTATATATAGACCCTAAGACCTCCTGATCTTGTGTAGTCATAAATCTCGATACAAACGAAGGGCTGAAATTCATTGAGGGAAAGTTGGGCACCATATAGGACATGCATGAACTTCTATTAGGTGCATGAGTGTTCTCTGGTGAGTGGTGAAATAATATTCCCATACATGGAGGTTGCTGTCACACCAATTAATGAACACGTTGGTTCCATTTTTTCTCAATGATACTCGATGTACCATCCTCTATTGCATCTTTCCCTTTTGTTTTCTTTATTCATGCATAACCCTCAGTATAGTGATGCGATGATGTATTATATTATTACAGCATAAAGATTGCGAAAGAGAGCCAATTTCTTTTGCTAAAAAGTTGGCACTGTTTTATCACGAAATGAGATAAGGAGCTGTATCTGCTGACGTCGCCCCAAGTGGGGAAAATCGTGAATCACATTAAGTTCTTTTGGCTACAAAAGACCAGTAATGATTGATGTTTTTTTTTTAAAAAAAGGGTACCATCTATTTTGTATTTTATATGAATACCCTAGAAGAATTTGCAAAGAAACCGCCTTCAGTTTTCGGTGGAAAAAAATTTCCTACCCAATTGATTTTAATTTGCTGCCGAAGCAACAGAAACTAGAGTGTCTTACGGATATACAAATTCATATATGTGTGCAGCAGATCAAAGACAACGATTTTGATGTTTCACCATTTTGAATTAATACTGATTTCTTCTTTTAAAACGATTAATGTTGGTTCAGATAATCTAAATAATCGGAGACATCTTATAGTATATTTGTCAGAATTTGATTTAAGACATCTTATAAGTCAATCTGATAGCTTACCAATTGAACTATTAATCACTCTTACGATTAGAGACAAATTAATATATTTCACTCTTTTATTATTATTATTATTATTATTATTATTTAGTATTATCGCTCGATTTTTAAGGAGCACCAAGTCAAGGGTTAATCTACCCCTCTTCCAAAAGTTTATTAATTATTGGTAGCCTACGGCCCTTTGCTTATTTAAAAAAAAAAAAAAAAAAGTTGTATCATGTTAAAAATCATGTGTTATGCCGTATTAGTTCTTTTGTGTCATTAGAATTAGACTACGTGGCACTTATAGGTAGTACATGTTTACACGTACAAAATACAATATATATAATTTTCTATTGGTTATTAATCTGTGTTATATATTAACTATATACAAGTTGACCAAGTTCGGGGGTGAAACTTTTGCTTATATAATATTAATCTTGTTCTTTCTTAGTAGCGACTGGAACGGCGTGAATCAGTTTTAAGTGAGAACGTACAAGGCTAAACTCGTCAATCAAAATCTCCATTTAAAGTCATTATCTATTGATTCTAGAATCATGATGAATGGATGCCGCGCACAAGTCAGCAAGTGCAAGGGTGATGCAAGCTTAACCCTTTTGAAATCCTGTTCTCAAGTCATCTGATCCTAAACTAACTCCTCAGGATAGGGTTTCACCAAAAAGAAAAAAATAATAATAATGAATAACGAAAATCCCGTTCTCAAGATAATAAAAGAAAATAAATGATGCATTCTTTAAAGAGATTATGAGTTCCAATGCAAATATTCTGTCTCCCTTCGGCCCTTCCCTTCTGTGCACAATTATATCATAAATTAAATCAGTTGAAGTACAAGAATAAACCTAACAACATATTACAACAGATCGTGCTCCCCCACCAATATTGCATTGATTTATTAATTCAGATGCCACATATTTTTAACTTATTGATGAATATGTTAATTCTTTCGATCCCATATGATTGTTTGTCTTTTCGGCCGAATATTTTCCACAATTTGATTAGAGTTTTTCCCAGTGATTTGGCCTTTTCTTCTTTTTCCCTTTTTTTATTTTGGGGTGGGGGGGGGGGGGGGGGGGGGGGGGGGTAAATGGCTCATTAGAACTTTCTTGATGTAATTGATTGCAGGTAAAAAGTAGGAAAGTTCAAATTTTGTAGGTAGATTGTTATGTTAGTAACATAGACAAATCGGCTTAATTTACTACCACTCACGCAATTTACTTCTATGCAATCTAATCAATGACGATGATGGTGTTGTGGTGGTGGTTGTTGGTGGTGGACTGGTACATGGAGCTGAATAATTATAATGGTGATGAAGATGATGACATGCCAATGATGATAATGATATATTCAGCAAATAATACGTGTTGCTTAATTTTAGCTGTCAGTAATAGAAGGGAGTATAAGATATGACCAACAAATAATCAAACTTGGGCTTTCCCATTTTCATGTGCTTCTGTTTAAGAGATCTGATAGCGATCACTGATCAACCAAAACTCTTATATCGCAGTTGACCTGACCCCATATGAGGTACACAATTTTTTTTTTTTTTTTTTTTTGAAAAGAGCCAAAAGGCCTACATACTTTACTGATGCAACCAAAGTCATACAAAAAAAAGGAAAAAAAACAAATCATCAGAGGTGATTTTAAAGCCAAAAGACGCAGTTTAAAGAGAAAGGAAAAAAAGTTATCCCTTACACAGTAAAAACCGCATCCTACTACATTAATTACAAAAAAAAAAAACCATGAAAAGAAAATCCCCAAAGCCCAGATATTAGTCTCCCAGCAAAAATTTGGTTGGAGACGATAAGTATCAAGTAAAGCTATATTAGTGTTTATTCCTTCAATCATATTCATATATAACGGCTCTTTTACAATTTTGGTGACAAAGTTTCAGCATTTTCAGCTTTTTTTCCAGAGATTTTTCAGTATCTACAAAATTACTCAAAAAAAAATTTATATACATTATCACGTCCAGAGTTAAGTGGATGAAAAACGGCATTGAAGCCTCTTAATCTCTGTATCCCCTTTGTTCATTTGCTATACCTCTTCTGTCCTAATCTTTGAGTTGTCAAACAATGCCCTTTCTTTCTGATACAATTTTAAATCCAGTTATGACTTCTTGGGTGTAAACCGGAGCTCAGATATCTTCTTTTTCCTTTCTCCTTTTTTCTTTATTTTTTTCTTTTTTTTCAATAAATCCAAAACTGAAGCTTCATTTAAAAAAAAAATTCTACGAAATAATTGTTAATAAACAGATTATAAATGTAATATTAATTATGTTAAATCTTTTTCTTTATGGTTTAACACTAAGCAACTTGCTATGTACTCTTGAGAATCAGGTCTGAGAGTTTGATCAAACCAGCAGGTTGATTGAATGAGTAACTATCTAGATTTATGTTACTGACACGATATCGGTAAAAAATAATAATAATAATAAAAACCACCTAGATTTACATTTGCGTAAAAGGGTTGATTACATTAATTGGAATCTTGAACTTCTCTAGTTCTCTTCCTCAGTTCACATTAAACTAACATTAATTTTTCCTACCAGATCCAAAATTTCAACGACCCATACATGTATTTGTCTAGCTATACTTAACTTTTGAACAACTTCTGCTTAATTATAGTAGACAACATAATTTGGGATATTTATATGGCCGAATATATGGTCAAAAGAAACTTCGTTGTTCCTTCCTCCTCTATCTTCTCTTACCGTACTCCGTTCTTGCTTTTTATTATTTGATGGCACTTTCAGGAGCTGTTAAGCTACTGAGACAGCCCAAGTTCCCAAAAAAGGTAACAATACGAACAACAAATTGAAAAAATATAAAAATAAAAACCTGCATCCTAGCTAGTTTTCTAGTCAGCTTAATAAATCATCACTATGTACTTCAAAGGAAGGAAAGTTGTAATATACATCTACTGGTTTAATGAAGTGTGAGTGGTTGTACTTTTTTATCCCAAATTTTGAAGTGCATGTACCAATTCCGACATCTTATAATTATTCTAATTGTTAAAAGCATAGTTCCGAAAATCGTCCGATTCAGATCATTGGTGGTTAGGGCCCTTTTGTTTTTACGCTATTTGGAGAGAGGGAGAGACGGCAAAAAGAAGATAAAGATGAAAGGTTCAACTGGACAAATCCAATTCAGATTTTTCTTTTTCAGAAAAATGGGCAGTCTAGATTTTTTATAATTGAAAAATTTTCAAAAAGAATGATTGATGTAAAAATTGATCTAAAAGACAAAAATATTATAAATATGTTAATTACTGAATTATATGTATATTTAGTGCTTATAAAGTATATTTATAGTTCATTTTGAGCTCCTATTTTAAACACATTTAGAGATTCCAACCACATTTGAAGTCCGTAGATCACATAAGTTAACATTTGAACTCTAAGGTACGCAATATATATAACGTTGAACTAATAAATATTTTAATTATTACGTTTGAATTTAGTCCTTACAAAGTATAGTTAGGTTTTATTTTGAACACGTGTTTAGTATTATTTATTTATTTGAGCCATATCTTAAGTTCGTAGATCAAATAACTAACATTTGAAGATTTGAAACTCCGTATATGATACCAGATAATAGTCACATCAAAAAATATGGTAACTGATGAATTATATTTGTATTTAATGCTTATAATGTATATCTAATTCTTGTTTTGAGCATTTTAAGAGATTACATCCACATTTGAAATCCGTAGATAAAAAAAAAAAAAAAAAAATTAACATTTAAACTCTGCATGTGATGCCAAACAACACTCATATGTTACATATATTCTAATTATTGAATTATATTTGTATTTAGTGCTTATAAATTATATTCCAAACTTATTTTTAGCACATTTTGATCATCTTATGAATTTATAACCAAAATTTAAATTCGTATATCACAAAAGTTAACATTTTCACATATATCAAATAATGTTATGATCATAATATAGTAATTATTGAATTATATTTGTATTTAGTGCTTATAAAGTATATTTAAACCTCATTTTAAAAAGTTGTTGAACATTTTAAGCAATTCGAGCTACATCATACTAACATTATAAGTTAGTATATCACAAAAGTTAATTTTTGTACTCTACATATGTTGCCAAATAATGTTAAGATCGTAAATATGCTAATTATTAACTTACAATAGTATTTAGTGATTATAAAATACATTTAATTTATTTTGAGCATCCATTGAGAATTTTAAATGATTCTAGCCATATTGGAAGCCCATATATTATAATAATTAATATTTGAATTCACATATCGGACCAAATAATATTCATATCTTTCGTATTTCAATTATTCAGTTATCTCTTTCATATTTCAATTATTGGCAATTATGAATATATTTGAAGCTTGTTTGGGCACATTATTAGAAATTTTAAGCTAATATTAATCTTGGCACATTAAAGTTCTTGAGTTAAATTATCCTTGTTTGATCCAAAATAGGTTGAAGGTCATGCACTCTTACTTATTTTAATTATTGAAAGATATAGTTATTTTGTGCATATAAAGCACATTTAAAACTCGTTTTAAAGACCTGATGAGCATTTTAAGTCATTCTATATACAATGTAATGTTCTAACATAATAAAAAATAATATTTACACTCTCAATATGATTCAAAATACTTTGTAGATTTTACATATCCAAATTATCAAAGACATTACTTTTTTTTTTGCATGTAAAGTAAATTGAATTCTTGTTTGGAGCACTTGATGAGAAATGTAAACTATTCGAGATACATTTAGATCTTAGAATCACAAAAAGAACTAATTATTGGAAGATATTTAAAACCCGTGATGGATTAAGGATTTCCATTCATTTGTTAATGACCTCATGATAAAATGACCGCTTGAGAAATTTTTGGACGATGATTAGATTGTTGGGCTCTTCTTCAATTATTGTGGTACTGATGGGCCCCCTTCTTGATCAATGTAGGCTCAATTTGGGTCGAAATTGTTAAAGAGTTCCAATTCTCAATCTTGCTCCTTTCCTTTGCTGTGGGAGCGTGACTGCGTGAGATAAAGGCATAAAGCGTTTTCAATATAAAGGCTTCGGCTTTAATCTGTTGATTTTTCTTTATTTATTTACTCTTCTCTACTCAAATGCAATAGACGTACATCATAATACAATTCTGACCAAGTCGTGAACGAAATAAAAAGGGAGTGTTGACTCTATGAGTCAAGCGATGGAATATTATTTATTAGTTGCTTAAGGGAACAAATGTGGATTATGTTTAAAGGCAGATTTACTAATTAACAAAAAGTGATGTAATTCTTTTGCAACTATTACAAAAAAAAAAATAATACATTCGAAGGATTCCAGAGAGGTGTGGTCTACTCTTATGGTCTAGGTCATACTTGGACCAATGGACTTCTAGAAGTTATAAATACCTCGATCCAGTCAAAGTAATCAGGAAAAAAAAAAAAGGAAAAGGAAGATAAATATGATAACTTGGATATCAGGCACAACATAGTTATAGTGATCAAGTATAATGTCCATTCCTATTGGCACGAGCTGCTTAGGTGGCGACAAAGTAGGGGAATGGGAGAGATTTGGAGGTTAGCTTTCAGAGCACTAGCGGTGACCGTACCACCGCTATTTAAGGGGCTCATTTATTTTGTCATCTTCCCCCCTTCTTTTGTTATTTTCTCCCTGTATTATTGAGAAACAAAGAGTTACAAGTAGGGGTGTCAAACGTCCAAAACGGAACGGAACTGGTAAGTTCTGTTTTCGTTCCGTTTCTGGTAACGAAACTGTCTCTCTATTTCGTTTTCGTTCCGTTTCGTAAAACGGAACAGTTTTTCGTTTCGTTTCCGTTCCGTTCTTCAATTTCCATTGATTTCAGCCATTTTTCATTGATTTCAACTCTATTTTCGGTAAACGGAACACTGGTATCAGTTTCGTTTCCGTTCCGTTTTCAGAAACGAAACTGTTTTTCCTTTCGTTTTCGTTCCGTTCCGGACGGTCCGGAACGGAAACGTCCGAAACGGCAGAAAACTGACAGCCCTAGTTACAAGATCAATACAGTTCAAAAAAAATCTGGATCCGTTAAGCTAAAATTCTAACATAGCTCCCACTAAAAGCCTTCTGAAGCATCTCCAACAGAAATTACTATCAGCTAAAATGTTTTAAAATATAACTGCCGGTATAACATTATTAATACGTATAAAAATAATATATTTTAAAATAAAAAAGATACATTAACAAGAACTGCAGTAATTAAGAGCAAGTGTAAAGTATTCACAACCTCCGGTTCAAATTCATGAATCATACTCTTATCCTCTATTTTTTTCCCTCACTAACTTGTAAAAACTTTCCCTCCTTACAATAATGGAACACTATTAAAGTCAGTTTAGAGTCGTTGTTTTTAGATTTGCACACAATGAGTCCCAATAAAAAATAATCCTAGTTACAAATTTTAATATATTAAAAAAACCTCCTTATATTTAATATAATTTATTGTGTTCGGATCTTATTCAATAACACAACAACTCTAAGTATTCAATGGAAAATCTACGTAGGAAAATTATACCATAATCAACTATATATTGCTTCATTTTCATCCTTGATCTTCTAATTTTGCCTATCTCTACTAATTTTATGTTAGATGAATTGTTTGAGCTTGGACTAATGAAAAATGAAATAACATGAACATAAAAAGTAGATACAGATTTTGTGAAATCTTATATAATATATATTTTTTAGTTTAAGTATCTTCTCGTGAATAATTCGGAATATATTTAAAAGATAACTTCATATATACTCTAAGATTCAAAAATGCCTCCAACCTTACATGTTATTAACAACTATTTCATTTTTTTGTATAATTAATTAGTGAACTAGATATTGTTAACGACTATTACATTCTTTTTGTATGTTACTATGTTATCAGTGATAATTATATGAAAGCCAACTTAAAAAAAAAAAAACTATACGAAGTCTATTTAATTAGTACACCTAGTTTTGTACAAACTATCAAAATACCAAAAAGAATATAAAAATAAAAATAAAAAAACACCTAAGTTCAGGAGTTTGAGAGCGCTTTTGCATGTACTCCTACCAATAATCAAAATGTATCTAAACCTCTCCGGTCCAGGCGAATTTATGTCCCCACTCAAAACTTTTCTCACCCACATAACTTTACGATTTACTTCTACCCAATAACTCTTAGTTCCTACTTTCTACTGTATCTAATCGGTTTCAATGTTTAAAAACTAAAAATAAAAATTTCAGGATGTAATATTTTGGAAAATTTGTATACAATAATTATAAATGATTTGGATTATCGAATAATTAACAGTTGATGCAAACATTTTATACCGGAGATGAAATAATTACAAATTGTAACTTATTAAATAATAACCGTTCAACATGATAATTGTTATTATCAAATAAATTAAACTAGAAATTTAACATGTGATTTTTTTTCTTTTAACAACTTGAATGTGATAACATTCTTATGAATAAAAGATAAATTTGATGAATTGTCTACTTTTTATCAAACCATACAAAATTTTAAGGCCTTGTTTGGTAGCTTCTTTAAGCTTTCTTAAGCTTCTTTAAGTATTTTTAGCCCACCAAACAAATGAGGAATAAGCTTCCTTAAGGAGGAATTGCTTCTTCCACCAAAATTGGTGGAATAAGTTCTTCCACAATTGTCTCATCAAAAATTAGTCATAATTTTGAATAATTTACCATTTATTATATTTATTCATTGATTATAAATTATTTAATAATTATAATAATATATTATGTACAATAAAAAATAAATATTATATTTATAATATAATAAGCAATATTCTATCACGTAAGTTTGCAGCTAAATTTATAATTAATATTATGATAATAAGTATAAATAATTAATAATATTATTAATTTATATAATAAAAATGATATTATTATAATTTATATTTATCATTAATACAATACTAGCTATTAGCATAATCTATAATGATAAATTTGTGTTATAATAACAATTATAAATATTATTATTTAATTAAATGTGTTATTATTATTTTATTATTATAATTACAATTATTATAATATTAATTACATTTTTAAAACCGATAATAATAATTATTATTATTATAATCACAGTGTTAAATTATCATGATAAATTATTATCAGTTTATTATTGAAATTAGGATTAATTAATATTATGATTACTACTAGTTTAATAATAATAATAACTATTTATATTTTAATAATTACACTTATTATTATATCTTCTTATTCCTTTGCTTTCCATAACCAAACAACTATAACATAACTTGACATAAGTTCTTCCTCCTTAATTTATTCCTCTTAAGTTATTCCTTTACCAAACACCACCTAATAGTCTAATTTTGAATTTATTATCCTTGATATACCACCAAACAATAACTAAATTATAATAGACTGGGCATGTTTCTCGAGTTTCACTTCAAAAGTAAAATTATCTATTGAAGGAAAAACAATATAAACTTTAGTAAATTTTTCAATCAACAAAATCTAGATATAAAATATTTTTAAGCTAATGATATTTACAATCGAAAAAATAAGACGAATTACGTATGATCTTATTTAGAGAAATGTAAAATATATTTTTATCTTAATTTTTTTTATTTTAGCTGTGCGTCATAACCATAATAAGAGGGGTAGAGTAAATAAGAAAACATAATTAAATAATGGGATGATCATATTTGTGTCTGAATTTTTCTTACTCCATAACGAGTCAACACGATGTGAGATGGGATTAAGATAGACAAAAATTTTAATAGGTTTGATATTTTTATTGTTAATTTGTTACCCTTAATTTTGAGGGGAAAACTCATCTCCTCATACCTCCACTTTCCTATTTATTAACCTTATTCTTGGCGGTTTTAGAACGTAATATTAGATACATCAATTTTAAAACTATAGAAGTGTGAATAAGAGAGTTTTTTTTCGAAAATTATGTGAATACGAGAGTTGTAAGATCAAAATAGCGTAATTGAGAACATTAAAGATGTGATACTAATAACAAACTTGGAAACTTAATATTTTTAATGCATTATATATCAATAAACAAACGAGGTATTTGTGAAGCAGAGCATTCACAATAATAAAAAAGAAAAATTATCATCAACGAATGAATTTTTTTTTTCAATTCACATCTATTGTTACAACTGCAACACGATGATACCCAATTCGATCCATTCGTTTTAAAATCTTATATTAATATTTAAAGTCCGTACAAAATCACATTATAGCAGCAGACCCGCACTGATCTCAGTGTTAATTAAAATCTGCGTAGCAATTAGCAGTTTTGCACACGGTCCGGTTTTAATAGGGATCGCTGCTACCAACTTCCCTTGAATCGTAAACATGCGTAAACTTCTTCGGTACAAGAGATCACACAGTCTACAGTTCCCTTGTCCTAGGACACTTTGTCCGAGATGTTACCCCATGCACCTGTTCCACTGGACCAAAATAGCCCCAAATTCTTCACTCGAAGAGGGTCGCATCACGGATCTCAGAAATTGGCCCTAGTCAGTGCTCCGTCGGTTCACTACACCATGCTCTTGCTCTTGCCTTTCCATTTCACTTCTCCCTTTTAACGAAATTCGCATTTGCTACACAGAGTTTGCAAGTACACACTCCGCCGCACACACCACCACTGTCGGTCTCTCTCAGTTTCTCCGAGGAATCCAATCCGATCACCACCATTAAACGAAATAGCAATCGAAGGTTTCGGTCTCTCTCGCGCGTGCGATTGGAGTGCGATTTGAGCGTGTACATTTGGGGAGCACAATTGATGAGAGAGAAAGGAAACTGAATCTATGAAGGGAAAAAGAATGGAATGGGAGATCTCCATGGGACTGGGAGCATTTTCCAGCTAGATACTGACCCAGTAATTTTAAGCTTTCTTTATTCAATTTCATTATTGACTTTTTTTTTTTTTATTTGATCAGGGAAGTTTGAGTGTTGTATGATTGGGTTTCTTTTTTCAATATTTTTGTGGGCTTTTGTTTGTCTAAGGTTGAAGTAGTTAGATTGATTACTAATTGAATGGCCAGTATGGTACCAACCTGGTGTGGCATTGACTTTGTTAGCTTGCAAATAAATAATAAATCTGCACAATAGATTATAGACATTAAAAAAAAAAAAAAAACCTTCAAGAGATTCCTAAGCATTTTTTTTTTTTTCTCTCCCAAGAGTTTGGTATGCATAGCATAAAATATAAAAAATAAAGAAAGAAAAATGCATGTGCCATTGGTAGCTAAAATTCCTGTGTAAGTAAGAAGTGGTCATAACCTAGCTAGGAACTTTTAACTGCTGGGGTAAGTCGAAAGAAACAAAAGAGGACATGTAAGCTGTTACAAAACCAGGTCTTGTTTAGTTTCAGGAGAGATCTCTTTCTTTCTTTACATTTTCTTCTTTTATCTTTTCTTCTTTTCTTTTGCTTTTTACTCTTTCTTGTCTCAAGGGGGGATTGGGATTTGGGGGGGCTGATTGGCTCAACAACTGGGACCACAGCTCTACTGTTAGTCTGTTTAATGATAATATATATGTTTTCCTTTGTATATTAGTGGAATAGGAAGCATGTTATAGGTCAGATAGGGCATATTTATTGTAAACTGCAAATGTGTTAGATTATAATAGAGGATCCATAAAATATGACCTCCGATAATAAATTAACAAAGGTGAGTGTGCTGAAAAAGTGGAGTTTAGTAGGTTCACCCAACTGAAAAACTGTGATTGGCTCAGATAAATTCATTAGATCTTTCCTGGGATGAACTTAAATTGAACAGGACAGTCCAGATCATGATTGACCCACAAGTTTCAAAATTATATCTTAGTTTGGTAGCTATCCAATCATTTACAATTTGGTCTGTCCAATACAAATCAGACGGTCCCAATCAGGCTAAACTCTAGTTATACAATGCAATACTGAATTACTGATTACTTTCTGTTCATTTATTTTTTAGGCACGCAAGGCTAAAGTTGATGCTGAAGTTTGGCTAGCAGAATTAAGTGAACTGAGTTCATCAGATAAGTGTCGTCGTGAAAAGATCGATGCACAATTAAATGGTCTCTATTTTCTGGTAAGATTTTTGTAATTCTAATCCTTGAAATTGAGGATTGCTATTTCAGTTGGTAGACCCGAATTTCCAGCTATAGTATGTGGTCATAAGCTCAAATTCAGGTGATAGATCTGCATATTATAGATCAAATTGTAATTTGAAATAATATTGATTTACTCATTGTCATTACTTAAGGGAATCGCTGCATGCACACAGTCACTTAATATTTTCTTTTGTTGCCCATTAGTTTTGAATAAAACCAGTAATGGAGTTCCAAGTAGAATTAATTTGCCTTAAGTTGAAGAAGCTAATGCTTCATGTTCGCAGAAGATGTACTTTCCCCCTCTCTAGTTAATATCTTTCCATTTCGAAGCAATGAAAATCACACCTCTAATGGATCTTTAGTTTTCTAGAGAAGACATTGCTTATCAGACTTTGCCAAAGAATAGTGTTTTAAAAAGGAGCAGTATAAGAGCACATTTGATCCATCCAGATGGATGATATTTGATACTCTGACATAATAAAGGGCTTTTATTTGCAACTAATTTGTTGGAGTGCATTCCACTGGTTCAAGTTGCTCATGTGAGTACCTAGTGAAAGTAATAATTAAGCACCCTGCACTTGAACCATCCTTATGGTTAGGACAAATATCCACCATACGATGTGGCTGATGGAAGCTTTGAATCCCCGAAATTATCTCAAGTAGTACCAATACCATTCTAATTATTTTATGTTATGCCTTATTTCTGAAAGTTTCTGTTCCCTATTGCAACTTTCCTAAGGGTATTTGTACTAGGGTTATGACAAATATCAAATGGGAATGTCCAGTTAGGCAAGGGTTGCATCTCCTATATATGCTTTTCTCAATAATCCTAAACATAAGTATCATTGCCATTGCCGACATTGCTACAAGATATTTATACAAGTTGATTTCCCTATTGAACCTTTCCAAATTATTGATTTGTAATTTCAAGCAGTTTTATACCTGTATTTATCTCTAAAAGTGTACGCAAACTCTTTTCTTCTGGTTCATAAATTTTCTTATTTGGTAATTGATCGCTTTTTTATTTCATGATTTTGATCTAAAATATAAGAATCTCGTACCTTCACAGTTTCTCAGTTTGAAATATTTTTCCTGCTTACTGAAGCATATTCTTATTCTCAGCAAGTACTTGCCAAATTGAACTACACATATGATATCAGTTGTTTCCTAATTTGTATAAGTTTTGAAGATGATACCTCAATATAAATGGAAGATTCTAGCATTAGAAGTTACTATAGTCTATTACCCTTTGTTTTTATATACATATTTCTATTTATTGTTGCAGGATGTAGGAGACTTGGCCTCAAAAACTTCCAGTGACAGCTTTATCAGCAACGAGCTTTCAACTGATACTTCCCCCGACAACACAACCGCATCAATCCTTCCTATTGTCTCTCCATCCAATAACGTCAACTCGCCTCTAAAGAGGTCAGATGCAACAACCACCATGCACCTTAAAGGGACCCAATCAGATACCTATAGGGTTAGCATTTCTTCAAGCGCCCCAAGTACTTCCAGCCATGGCTCCACACATGACGACTTTGATATGTTTGGAGAAATTCTCGTATGGGGAGAAATAACCTTAAATAATTCTGTTAAAACTGAGTCAAGTAAAGGCGTGGCTGATATACTTGTTCCCAAACCATTAGAAAGTAATATATCACTTGATGTGAACTATGTATCTTGTGGGGCCCGCCATGCTGCACTTTTGACTAGAAACGGGGAGATTTTCACTTGGGGGGAGGAATGCAAGGGTCGCCTTGGGCATGGTGGTACAGTGACTGATTCAACACAGCCACGAGTAGTTGAGTCCTTGATGGGTCCTGGTTTGAACCCTTTGGAGGTTGTCACGTGTGGTGAGTTCCACACATGCGCTGTGACCACATATGGAGAGTTGTACACGTGGGGAGATGGAACCCATGGTGCTCTTGGGCATGGGAGTCAAGTCAGTCACTGGATTCCTAAACGAGTCTCAGGCCCATTAGACGGCCTCAACATTAGGTATGTCTCGTGTGGCACATGGCACACTGCCCTAGTTACTTCAACTGGCCGGCTGTTTACTTTTGGAGATGGTACATTTGGTGTATTGGGGCATGGAAATCGGGATAGCTTGTTTATCCCCAAGGAGGTAGAATCTCTGTCTGGTTTGCGAACAGTGGCTGTGGCCTGTGGTGTGTGGCACATGGCGGCTGCAGTGCAAGTTTCCACAAGTCAACTCCCAGAAGGTGGTGATTCAGGAAAGTTATTTACTTGGGGTGATGGTGATAAATACCGGCTCGGTCATGGGGATAAAGACCCACGACTTAAGCCCACCTGTGTACCTTCCTTGATAGAGCACAACTTTGTTCGGGTTTCTTGTGGCCATAGTGTGACAGTCGGTCTGACATCATCGGGTGAGCTTTTCACCATGGGAAGTACAGTTTATGGACAGCTTGGCAATCCTCAATCTGATGGGAGGTACCCTTGCGTGGTTGGAGATGCACTTATTGGTGAATCTATAAAAGAAGTTACCTGTGGTTCTTACCATTTGGCTGTATTGACAAGTCGAAGCGAGGTTTTCACATGGGGGAAAGGCGCTAATGGGAGATTAGGGCATGGAGATGTGGAGGATAGGAAGGTACCAACCTTGGTTGAGGGTTTGAGGGATAAAACCATAAGAACTGTTGCATGTGGGGCCAGCTTCACAGTTGCTATTTGTCAGAATAAACGGGTACAAGGTGCAGAGCAAACTCAGTGTACCATGTGCCGGCAACCTTTTGGGTTTACAAGAAAGAAGCACATGTGCCATAATTGCAAGTTGCCACACTGCAATAACTGTAGCTCAAGAAAGTCCTTTAGGGCAACCCATGCACCAAATCCTAGCAAGCCATACCGGGTATGCGACCCTTGTTATGTAAAGTTGAATAGTGACAGAGGATTAAATCCATCCAATAATTTTGAAATGGTTAAAACTAAGATGGATTCTTTTCCCTTGGTACAAATAAGAGATGTTGCTTTGAATGGTGGGGTTGATTCAAAATGGGGGAATAAAAGAGCAGGTACTTTTGGGCTACGTGTTAATGGGTCAAGACCCGTCTCACCTTTTTCTAGAAGGCCAAGTCCTCCACGATCTTTATCGCCAGGTCCCATGGCCCGTGGGTTCTCTTTCCCTAAAGGTTCAACAGATGGCCTCAGAAGAGCAAATGAGTTGCTAAATGAAGAAGTCCAGAGACTTCGTGCTCAGGTTTGTTGGCCATTTCTTCATTCCGTATCATCCATAGAGATACAAAATGGTTGGATTTCATATTAAGGAGACAGTAGAAAAATCATTTAAAACATCTGGCAACACAAAACAATGTAAAAACCATGACACAGAGCAACTACTTTTAAATTTTTTCCCTTCTTGCTTGGCAGTTTTGATTATCACCATATGGTTTCTTTTTTACAATAAAATAAATTCTTTTGCATGATCAGCCAGATTGCAGCAGATGAACTGTGCAGTATTTGAATAGTTTCGTAGCTTCATATGGGCGCAGAGGCTTCTTAAGACATTAACGATAAAACATGGATTAAAATAATGAAAAACAAAGGACTTTAGTTGGTACAACATGTTCTAGATACTGGTACACACCTATACTTTAGAAGGGGATTTTAGTTAAATGTCAATTTCTTGTTTGGTAGGTTGACAATCTCAAAAGACGGTGCGAGTCACAGGAACTAGAGTTGCGGAAACTCACAAAGCAAGCTGATGATGCAACTGCCCTTGCAGAAGAGGAATCTGCTAAATCAAAGGCAGCTAAAGAAGTCATAAAAACCCTAACCTCACAGGTTGGAAAATCTCTGTTTTTTTTTATATAATTAGGCTTCTGACTCCTATGTAACTGATAGAGGCTAACTGCCATGGCTGGATTAATTGGTACAAAAACCACCTTGCAGAATCTGCGGTGAAAAATTTAAACAAGTCTACCCCCTGCCCCTCCCAAAAGATAAGAGAAATAGAGAGAAACAGCAGCAACAATAAAAAAAAATAAGCAATAGTTACACAAAAAAAAATGTAAAGTTATTATTATCATTACTACTACTACTATTATCAATATTGTTAGTACTTTTATATATTATTTTATTTTTTGATGACTTTTTTTGCTGGGTTTCTTTTCTAGCCTACCCCAACTTGTTTGTGACAAAAGGCTTAGTAGTTGTTGTAGAGAATGAAAAACAGATAGAATAATATTGATCCTTGTCATAAATATGAAGGATCACTCGAGAATGGATTATTGCTACTTTTTTTTTTTAATCAATTCAGCGTAACTTGAAAATCAAAAGAATAAATGTAGCAGTATGTTGCTGAATATATAGATAAGAGCACCAACCAAATTGTATATATTTTATTGTTGTTTGGTATGCGCCAAAAGCTGTTAATTTCAAACTGTTGTAAAATTCCAATCCGTCGGATAGTAAAACAGACCAAATCTCATCATAATTTTTGGGCATATAGTTTCACTATATAGATCATTTCTGTAGCGTTTGATATTTTAATCTTAAACTTTATTTTCAATGATTGTTAAGATTTTCAAGGCAAATAATTGTCAAGTGAACCCTCCCAATTTTTTTCTTCAGAATCCATAATGATTGTTTTCAAGTAATTTAGTTTTTTTTTTTTGTTATGTTACCAGTTAAAAGAAATGGCTGAGAGACTGCCTCAAGGTATCTATGAAAAAGCAGAGTCAAAGCCAACACCAATGCTGAATAGTACCAACGGGGCTCACCAACTGAGGAATAGTACTTCGAATCAAGATAACTCTCCAAAGGAGACAAGTAAAGAAGGATGTGATAAAGGTGGAGATGATATGACTACTGATGATGCTAAGAAGTTGTCAGAATTGGGTAAGAATGGCGATAACGGGTCTAGAGCCCAGAGCCTGCTTGCATCAAGCAACCAAGAAGAGAAGGAATGGATTGAACAATATGAGACTGGTGTTTATATAACTCTTGTGGCTTTTCGTGATGGTACTCGTGACCTGAAACGGGTCCGTTTTAGGTAATTGAAAAGAGAAGAAATCAAACTTCCTCTCACTCTCTTTCACTCTCTCTCTCCATCAGTTATACAAAATATAACCAAATAATAGGTCCTCAAAATTAATTCAAAAGAAACTTTGATTTAAATGTGAAGGTTTACATTGATGGGCTATTTAGGAATGTTTCCTTGCATGCTTTATAAGTAGCCCATAAAACCCCTGGAAAATGTCTAACAACCAATGTAGGAAGTTCCTTGTTTCTCTTCAAATAGTGCACATGTTTCCCTCAGCTGATTTGCTGATTCATTGAAAATAAATATTGAGAAAGGAATTTTAATTTGGGTATTTTATGAAGAAATTGGTGATAATGATGCAGCTTCTATTTCTATTATATATATAAATGTAATTTTTTTAGTTTGTTCAGAAAGTGTATGGAAAAGTACCTTTAATCAGATAACATATTCATTAGTTTCTAACTGAAATTCTTATTTTGCATATAGCCGACGAAGATTTGGAGAGAACCAAGCAGAACTATGGTGGTCTGAAAACCGACAAAAGGTGTATGAGAAATATGATGTTCGTGGTGGCTCAGATCGAGTCTCATCGGCGTCCTCAGTACGATCCTCTCATCTCAGGTCTGAACACAATTCATTCCCCCCTAAAGTGTAGAAGAGAGAGGGGTGGTGTTTAGCCATGGTTTCCAACAATTAAAAGGTCTGGCTGACTTGAAACCAGTAACTTATTTTCAGATTCCACATTCTTGGTTTGGTATAGACTGGTATGAAACTGTCGAGATTTGACCTGATGCTGATTGAATACTGGTTGGTACCCAATTCATATATATATATTTCTCTTTGCTTTGCTTGCTTGTCGTTGGTTGATTTTCTGAAAGCCATACAATTCCACATATTCCATGCCATACCAGTAATGGTCCTAACCAGTAAACAGCATGTAAGAAGTGTCGGTTGATCATGTCCAGTAAAGTATACAAACCAAGTTCTAACAAATAGGGAATGATCTAGTGTATTTGTAAAGATTTTTGTATATACCTTATTGATCTTGATTTTGTATTTCCGTTTACAAGCATTATGCAGTTGCCACTTTTAGTCTTGCTCTTCTCTTTTAGCCTCTCTATAATTGAATGCTTTGGAATCTCAATTAATCTTCTTTTACTGAAAAAGAAGAATATAAAGTTGTGTTATCATCTATTTATTAATCTTGTAAGTGCGAGGTATCCTGTGGAATGAAATGAATAGCATCCTAAATGTATATACGTACACTTAGTCGAACAAAGTGTATTATGTGGATCACTACATAGCCGCTATCTAATCCCCCCCCCCCCCCCGCCCACCCCCGAAATGGAATCCTCTGCTCACCTTTTAAGATGAGCAGGGTGCTCACCTTAGATCCGAACCGTCCGATCAATGATGGTGCCCCGTGAAAAATACCAGATCGATAGGCCCGAAAAAAATCTAACCGTCGTGATTAAATCGAACGGCTCGGATTGAAGGTAGGCACCGTGCTCACCTTAAAAGGTGAGCAGAGGATACTGGTCCCCCACCCCCCACCCCCCACCCCACCAAAAAAAAAAAAAAAAAAAAGAGTTTATTATGTGGATTCATAAATTCAACCTGTGAAGTATCTCGGACTATACGGACTCCATAGCGGCACAGCAGCCTAATGTGCCTAGTATTGCTTCGATTGGTGCAAGTAATTGGTGTTTATCCCTTGTTTTTTAATATCCTGGAAAATGTGCATGATGTCCTTGATACGTCCTCTGACCTCTTGGGAATTTAAAACTCTATTTTCTCCCTCAGGAAGACTACATATACCTTTTATGAGTTGAAGAAGGCTTAAAATGTTTCATAATATTGTGCTCCCATTGAGTCGGGTTGCTTTTGGATCGGATAAAATCATGTAATAGAATCATTTTTGGATTTTAGATATGTCATATTTGGGTTGTAATGGATCAACTAATTTGGAGTTGGGTACACTTTCTTATTTGAGTCAGTTTTGACTCGGATCATGGATTTTATTGGGTTTCGGAATTGATTTAGAGACATGATAATTTGGGTGGTGTATTGTTTCGGCCATGGTTATAGTTGTGTACAATTTGGGTGCGGATTTCACATGTAAATAGGACATGTCTAGTTGTGTTCGAGTCGGACTAAATTGGATCTCCAATAATTTCGGATGCAGATAAAGATTGGGTTCAAGGCTTCAAGCTGCTTCAAATCGATTTTTTTTTTTTTGGATATTATGCAGTAGAGTCTTTAGCTATGTTACCCCGGTACTCCAGGTACCGGATACGAATTGGGTACGGGTACGCATCCAGTACGGCACCGGTACGTATCGGGTACGAAACCAGCCGGTACAGTCAGCGGTACGGGTACCAGATCCACTTCCACACCACCCAACGTTGGTGAAATCTGGCATCTCATTTTGTTAGGTTCTCCACTTCGGCCACAGAAAATCTAGCGCACATATTCAAATTCCCATGTGGTACTGTCTCCCATGTGCTATTGTCCCACACCAAAGCATTTAATTGAGCGCACCCCATTCATTCAAGTTTCATTCTTCAAGATGAAACATTCAAAGATATTGTGGGACTAAGGCAGCAGAGCAAACCGGACATATAATCGGAATTTTTTCTTAATAATCCTAAATTAAAATGGAAATCTCACTTCCGGCCTAACGCGACTAAATAATATCACAAGTGGCCTAACGCAGACCGCCAACTGAGTTGGCGGTCTTATTGTGCCACCTGGTCTGTACACGTTGGACTCCACATGGACTGTTGACTTGAGTTGACCAGGCCGACGCCTATGTTGGCGGTCTGGCGAGTCTGACTCAAACCAGTCGAATCGTCGCGTCTAGAAGGGCTCTCTCTGTCCCCACACTCTTTGATTTTTCTTTTGCTTTCATAACCCTACCCAAAAGAGAAAATAGAAGGACACCCATTCTCTCTTTCCCAGTTTGAACTCCGGAGCCCACTGTGCACCTCTCCAACCGCCACTCCTAGCGGCGGCCTCAGTATACGATCGACCAGTCTTTACCGATCTGTCTGTAAGGAAGTTATTTCTTTTAACAAAGTGTGGAATTATTTTTCCCGTGAAAGTTAGGGTTTTGCAGTAGTCAGCTATTTTTTTCTTTAACACTCTCTGACTATTTGGAGTAAAAGTTTCGCTTTAATGTACAGATATGTTGCTAATCTAGGGTTTGTGATGATTGTTACTATATAGTGATAACTGATTAGAGTGATTGAAAATGTAATTATTGTTTAACCCGGTCTCACTTTGTTTTAAACCCGAAATTTGCACTACAAGTATGCACTAAATTAAGTTCTAAAAATATTGTCCATACATTATTGGACCAATGTTTGAAAAATGGGTAACTGCAATATTGCGCACTGAAAGTTGGGAGTTTTGTTATTTCTTAAAAAGTTAATTTTAGCAATAAAAATTATTAGTTGGGGGTTGCACACCGCAGAACACACATGCAGGACATTATATTAATTTTTTTGATATTATGGTTATTCCACATTTAAATAAATTATATGAAATTTTTGTGTAGCATGGCGGAGTATCGCACCCTGACTCGTGACTATGAATCAGAAGGTAAGGCGCGAGAGTTGAGTCGGAGTTTGTTTTTCCATTGTGATGCCAAGTACTATGACGTGCTTTGTGCCGTGAAAGCCACTACGCCCAATGGCTGGCCGTTTGAGGTGATTTACATGGATAGAAATCGTTTGCAAGTTGTGGGCCATATTGCATGGAAGCATATGATCATGAGTCGATATGGTGGCAAAATTGAAATAAAGGGGCAGAAAGTTGATGTTGTGGAGATGATGGATGGTCTAGATCAAACACCAAGACTTGACGGCCAATTTTGGGTACGTCTGGTCAATGTTCCTTATTGCTGGCGCACGATGGAAGGTGCAGAACAAATCTTCAATGGGATTGGTACAATTTTGGAGTTTGACGAATCTTTTGGGCAAGACAATAGGTTTGTGCGTGTGAAAGTTCATGTTGAAAGCCGGAGTAAGATCCCTAACCGTGCCGATTATGAGGTTGCACCATTGATGTCAGACTATGCAGATCCTGAACGATGCACCATCAGGTTTGTGGTGGAAGAGCCCTCTGATCAAGAGATCAGGGCAATGCCTCTGCTGAGGTTGGATGGGTTTGAGAAGGCTGCATTTGCCGAAGCACCTTGGTTGGAGTTGTTGAATGAGGCCAGCAGTGTTTACAATAGGAATCTCTCTTGGGACAACCCTCCACCGCTGCCTGCTGGTGCTGTACCACCACCGCCTAGAAGGAGCCCCCGCCTTGGCAATCGACATGGTCAGTACGGTTGCAATAATTTGTATATCACATTTGTTAGTAATATATTTTAACATTAAACTGTTCTTGTATCTTTTGTTGTTTTCTGCAGGTAACCAGGCTTGAAGATGATATTTGCTGTTTGTCTATCTATGTTTTAATTTTTTTTTTGGGATGTGCTAAACTGAAGTTTGTAATATTTTTGTTGACGCTTTCTATGTTCCAGCTTATTTAAATTTTTTATTTTTATTTGGTAAACTGAAGTATGTTTGTTGCGAGTGAAAATGTTTGTTAGGATTGTTATAAACTGATGTTATTATTTAATGGGATGATATGTATGTTTAGCTTTATTTTATATGTTATTATTATTGTGGTATGTAATGTAATGGTTGTCTTTTGGTAATAGTTCGATAATTTGTTGCACGGTTTAATCCTCCATATTATTTGCGGAATATTAAAATACAAAGCGTACAATACGGTAATATGTAAAGATAGGAATTATAACTGTTCATTTTATTTGTCACGGTAAGCCTATAATAATAACTAATTGAAATTAGATTTATTAATTACTACCAGGCCGACGCTTAATGTGGCGGCCCGGCCGACGCCTAATTTGTCGGCCTGTCAAATTAGCCTAAAACAATCGAACCGTCGCGTCTCTGTGCTTTCCATTACATTCGATAAAACCTAGAACCAACAAAGTGAGATCCGTCACTCTGTCCGACCCCATCTTGTTTGTTTCTAACTCTCTCGTGTCGCACTGTATTGTCATTCTCTCCGACCCCATTCACGAGTCTAACCGCCACCTGAAACGGCGGTCTAACTCTCTCGTGTCGCACTGTACTGTCATTCGCACCTTTTTGTTGATCTCTCTGCATGAAAAGGTAATTTCTTTAGCCATCTCAAACTTCAAGTTTTGAGTAAATTTTGGAGCTGTTTTTTTGAAAATTAGGTTTTCTGGAAATCAGTAAAAAAAAATTAGGTTTCATTTGTTTAATGTGTCATTACATTTACTAATTAGGTTACAAATGTGTCTTTGGCTTTGAAATAACTCATTAAAGTACTATAAAATTTTTGATTATTAGATAATAAGAAGTTGAAATACATATGATATAATGCGGACCGCAAATACTGGTTATTGCGGACCGCAAGATAATACAATACAGAATCGTTGGACCGCAAAGAGGAAAAATTATTATTTTTAAACTTTTTAGATTATTTTTTGTATTATAGTAATTTAATTTAGAATGGCGCAATTATATTTTTTTGTTAGTATGGAGAAAGGCACTCTTACAAGGGACATGCAAGCCGATTTTAAGTTCAAAGAGCTGAAGCGCAGTTTGTTTTTTGAGACCGATGCAAAGTACATTGATATATTGTGGGCAGTGAAAGCGACCATGCCGAAGGGTTTCAGGTTTGATGTGAACTACTTGGGTAATAATAAGTGGCAGGTGGTGGGCCATATATTGTGGAAGCAGTCAGTGATGGGTGCTGAATATGGTGGAAAGATTAACATCAATGGAAAGCAAGTTCAGGTGTTTGAGATGATGGATCGCATTGACCAACGAGGCAGAGTTGGTGGTGAATTCTGGGTTCGGGTTGTTGGTGTTCCTTATGGGTGGCGCACGAAAGAAGGTGCGGTTGAGATCTTTAAGGGTATAGGAACAGTTATAGGATTTGGCGACTTCTTCGAGCGAGACCAGAGGTTTATGCGTGTGAAAGTTTATGTGGACAGGAGAAGTAACATACCTCCCTATCGTGAGTATGTAGTGCAACAAACGAAGCCGGGGTTCATCGGCGTTGAGCAATGTCACATCACATTTGTTGTGGAAGAGGATCCGGATCCTGAAGAGATTAAGCGCATGCCTCTACTTAAGTTGTCTCGGTTTGAAAAGTTGGGCTTCGAAGCTGCACCTTGGAAGAATGGCAATGAGCCATCTGTCCCCTGGATCCCAAGAAGACATCTTTCTTGGGACAAACCTATGTTCAGAAGTGGAGCAGTGGAGCCTAGAAGGAGCCAACGACTTGCTAACCGTCGGGTGACAGGTAACTGCATAAATTTGAAGCAATATTGCGATAGGTAACATTGATAAATTTTTAATCACATTACTTTTTTAATTTGCTGCAGACAACTAGGTTTGGAGATGCATCTAATGGACCTATTTTTATAAACTTTTTTAATGAAGTAAAGTAATATTTTGTTAAACTGATGTAATATGTTGTTGTGTGACTGGTGTAATATTTTGTTGTGACGTGACTGATATGAACTGATGTATGTGTGATTGATTGGTATGAACAAGTTTTAAGAATGTTATTTGGTTGAAGTGATTTTGAATTGGTATTTGCTTACTTATCCAATGATTAAGATATTTAAACTGCTTTAGCTAATTAGAATCGTACTGAAGATTGTTGATATGAATTACAGACCAAATTAGTGGACCCCAATTAATGTTTACTTACAGTCCGCAATAGAAAAATGAATAGAAAGATGTATTGCGGACCCCAAGTATTTTTAAATGCGCACCGCAATAAGGTTGAATTCTTAGAAATTATTCCTATGTAAAAATTTATTTTGCTCATGTATGCGGTGCGCATAGACTTCCTTTGCGATCTGAATGAGCAATAATTTCATATTCATGCGGTGGATTTCGTTGCGAAACGCAAATGTAATATGTTGTACGATATTATTGTTGTATAAAATTGAAAGGTTTTAGTAAGAACAGAAATTTGAAATCACTAAATATATAAGGTTTCGTTACATTCAAACACATGAAATTTGGAATGAAACTACTCTTGGCCACTGCCACGGGCACGGCCACGGCCACGACCTCGTTCACGCTGGAACGGGGATGGAGAGTAGGTATTAGGTTGGGGCACAGGTCTTTGTCGGAGGTTATGAGGTTGTCCAATGTTTGTCGGGATCATGTCAAAATCCTGAAACTGGTTTGGCGAGAAGGTATCGACCTCAAAGGGATATGTGAAGAAACTGGAAGCATCATCTTCTTGTTCTACATGCCAGTGTTCAAAAATATGGCCGGAAATCTCCCCTTGCTGCACACCATCATCATTGTTTTGACACTGACTCGCTTCGACATCATTGACTAGTGGCACCTCAACATTTGTTTGACACCCACTCGGTTGGACATCATTGTCTGGTGGCACTTGAAAATTTATTTGTCCACTCCCTTGGGCATCATTGTCTGGTGGGGCGTCATCATTTGTTTCACACCCAGTCGGTTGTACATCATCTTGATGTGGCACCTCTTCATTTGTTACAAAACTTGCAGAAGCCTGCCCCGAACTCCCACCATGCTCCCAAACGCCAGCACGAGACAAATGTTGAGTTTGTGATTGAAAAACAAAACCATCCGGCAAATTATCAGCGTAGTTCACACCCAAGATATCTTCAACCCATTTGAAGTCCGCCCGGTTCACCTGTGTGCGTTCATCCTTCGGAATCTTCAAATCTGCCACGTGGACTTCATGGTTTGTTTTAAATTGTTCAAAAATATCCCCCCTGTTCACATCTTCTAGATTGCCTTGGCATGCAATAAGCACTCGGCGAGCAAATGCCCGAGCTCGTCCAGTGAACTCACGCATAGCGGCTACAGCATCATGTGCAACAGTTACATTGCGAATTACCTACAATTGCATACGATTAGTAATAAAAAATTAACGTAAATAAGTAAAATTTCAGTTACTTGCACTCACATTTCGTTGCACTATATCGGCCCGCGGGATGTGAAAATGTTGTATAGGGTTGCTGACGGGTTCAATTGGGTCGGGATCGTTGATTTGTTCGGCCGTTGACGGTTGCCAGAATACGGAGCGCATTCCATTTCTATTGAACCAAGCCATATATTGAGTCCATTCTGGTTTGGAGAATGGCTCGTTGTTAGGCACAACATGTTGCCTTCTTTCATTCCAAACTGTCAACCATTCTGCATGAGTTACAATCCAATTTACCTTCGACAATGGATTGTTATCGAACTGGTGTAAATCGTCGGGGCAAGTCAGCAATGGAGGTGGAATGGGTTGACGTGTGTTCATTTGACGCATCACCCGTTGAATTGGGTGAGCCTCCACCATGTAGAACCAAAACAATGGGCCGTCGTAAAACCACAATTCCATTTCATTTTCATTTCTGCACAACTCAGGGAGGTCATTCAAATTGTATGGATTCCAATTGACATCGTCGTCACGCAACTCCTCAAAATTGCGACGATACGCGCTCACACTACCATGAACCACATCGCCATATCTGTGTACTCCAAGCCATTTTGATCCAAAAGGTACGTCCAAACCTACTGGGACATCGGTCGGCTGCGGCCTTCCAATCGGGAACCGAGTCCATGTCCAAATTTGTAAGAACAAAGCCGGGATTGCCAAGCTTTTGGTGTCCTCCTGGGCAGCCCGGCACAAACCACGATACAAGAATGCCAAAAGACCAGAACCCCAACTGATTTTTGGGGGATTGTCAACATCTTCAATGAAAGGAAGAAAATGAGTATACAAGTAGCCCGACTTGTTAGGAAACATTATGGAGCCAAAAAGATCAAGCATGAAGGAAATTGCATATTTCTTCACACGCTCGGGTGGGGAATTTTCTTCCAACTTGGCTTCTACTTTGTTGTTAAGCTCTTGACCCTCTGGAACAAAAGCCTTGCGAAGAAATTCCACCTTCAAATGGTAACAGCCTCTTGGCTTGTGGAATGTCTCCCAATCATCTCTCTCCAAAATTCTTTCAAAGCCATCCGCAAAGCTTGCATCGATATCGCCCATTAGAGGTTCACCGTCATTGGGTAGCCCCAACAAGCAACAAACATCTTGAAGAGTCGGTGCAATTTCACCAGTAGGTAAGTGGAAGGTGTGGGTCTCCTGTCTCCATCTCTCAACAAGAGCCGTGATCAATGCCCAATCAATATTCATTCTGCCCATTATTGCAATGTAGTTAAGTCCAAATCTGGATAGTATGGGCTCAATTTGAGGAGAGTATGCAAACGACATCTTACGGCTTCTCGCTCTAAGCTTGAACTGCGGCTGCAAATATTAATAAGGTGAATTATTGTTAATATCATTATGACATTTATATATATAGTGAAAATAATAATAAGCGATATATAATTACCTTATTGTATGCTCGTTTAGAGGCGTGCTTCTCATTCTTAGTCAATAATGGAGGTTGTACATTGTTAACTCCAACTTCATTCTGTTGTACATTGTTACCTTCAGTAGGTTGTGTATTCACTCCAGATTCTGACATATTTCTGTACATGTTTGCGGACCGCAGTTAAAGACAGAGTAGTTGTGATATGAATTTTACGCAATTTGTGATATCTTGCGAACCGCAACTATTGATGCTTAATAGATTCGCGTCTCAGGATGCGTTGTGAACTAAATTACCCATAATTATTAACAATCAATTAGGAGTGTACCTACAATGATTCTTACTGAACCAATTTAGGCATAATGTTTGGAAATTATCCATAATGAGCTAATTTAGGCATAATGAGCAAATTTTGGCACGTATGCAAATTAACCAAAATCAAACCTAACCAAGTAATAAGAATGACCTTATGAAATTGAACAAAACATTAACACTAAGAAATCAATTGATTTGCTAAAATATCTTACTACAGGCAAATGAAGGAGACGGGGTGTCCACTGGAAAATGAGAAGTTCCTCCAAGGCAATGTGGTCGGATCAGTAGGAACTCGCAGTACTGCACGCACGTCCACGGTAATATGAAGGCGGGGAATCGGTGTAGCGGTAAGGATGGGGTGGTAGAAGGCGTAGTTAGAGGGGAGCGGAGAGGGGAAGGTGAGGGACTGGGAGGGTTTTGCTATACAGGCCGCCAATTGGAATGTCGGTGCAGCGGCAATTGGGTTTTGTAAATCCAGGCCGACATGTAGATTGGCGGCCCGCTGTTAATTGGTATCCTTGGAATAATAAGGTACACCAATTAGAAGGGATTGTAGGGGGTTATGTACAAATTTGCCACAATTTGTTTTGAACTCTCTTTTGTTGTTTGTCCTTGCGAGCTCCTCCGACTACTCTATTGCGATCCGAAACCCTAAAGTCGACAACCCCCAATACCAGTTGTCCATTGGTTTTGTCACTCGATTGGAAGTGCAGTGTACCATTTCGCCACCCCCTTACCGTGTTTCGGAGTTCGATTTGGTTGCTAACGGATTCTACTCTCGTCCACCGCCAAAGCAGGTTTTCCTCTCCTCCCATTCGTACTCCATTTTAATTACTGTATACTCTCTTATCTTTTGAATATGGTAGTTAATAGATGATAGAAATACTTAATTTTACTTTTAGATACTTCATGAAAACTCAGAATCATCAATTAATTTGACCCAATTAGTAAAATTAGAAATAGTTAATATTTGTGATATATGATGAAAAGTGAGAAGCATGAATTAAATTAATTCCACCCAATCAGTAAAATTCGAAATACGTAATATTTAATGTACGTGGTAAAAAATCATACTCATGAATTCATTGCACTCAAATAATAAAATTATTAATAGTTAAATATTTCTGATATATGGTCAAAATTCAGAATCCGTCCAAAATACTGAGTAATGGCACCCAAAAAAAGAAATGCTGTTCGGAAGAAGGAAAAGCCTGGAAGCAGCACTGCCCCATCGGTGGATATGTCGGATTTGTCGACCATACAATTTAAGGATGAAAACCAAAGGAAACGGTTTCAAATGCTGTCCTCCAAAAAGTTTGAGCCCACAAGATGGGTCGATATGGAAACTCTGGAAAGATTAGGGGAGGCTGAGTCTTTTAAAGAACTAACTAGTAGAATTGGGATACCCGATTCCTTCTGGTATTTAAATCACCCTGCCTATGACCGGTTGACGATTGAGTTCCTCTCCTCCATTAGTGCAAAGCAGAAACCAGATGGAGAGGTGTATATAAAGTTTAGAATGTTCAACGAGGACAAAACTGAAACCTTAGAACGTATTAATGAATGTTTTGGGTTTCCACACACTACAGATTACGGTGGTACTGCTTATGACTCCTCTATTTTTTTCAAGAAAATAACCCGGGAGACCAAACTTGGTCCAACGGGTCTGCATACTAGGATGATTGAGCACCCGACTCTCCGTCTCATTCAGCGTGCATTTGCACAAACTATCTTCGCTAGAGGAGAGGGGTCGAAGCATGTTAATGCGAATGAGCTGGGATTTTTGAATGAACTCCTCCAACCTGAACCAAAGAAACGCAACATTGGCGCTGCCATCATCGTACATTGGAAAGAACAAGGAAATCCGAGCAAGAAAAATGGACAAGTCACTGTGGGCGGGATGATCACCGCATTAGCAAAATTCATGAACATTGATATAGATGCTATGGGGCTCAAGAAGTCAAGTGGGCCCTAAAAACTCGATGATTTGCAATATCGCTCCTATCAGTACATCTCATGGGTGAATTCGCCTGACGGGACAAAGGCGTATAGCTGGATTTTGAATGACAAAAGACAAGTTCCCATGCCGATTGTGCAAAGGATTGTGCCCGGAGATTTGTCTACTTATCTCCTACAATATGAACATCCACCAGCAGGGGTACTGACCCCGCAGCCTCGACGAGCTGAACCTCCAACAGCAGGGGTACCGCCATCACGGCCTCAAAACCAGGAGCTCCATGAACAGTATGTTGCAGGAGTTGCATCACAGCCTCAGATGCCTCCTACCCCCCCTTCCTACATAGCCTCTCCTTCCACTGCTCTCGCCTACAACCCCAATGAGATGATCAACCTCCTCCTCAAGATTGACGCGCAGAATGCAGAAAACACTTTGAGGCTCCAACGACTCGAGCTCAAATTGGACGACCTGCAGACGGCACAATCGAGGCATAGGAGGATGTTACAAGACCTCAACGATTTCAACCGGCATGGGTATATTGCAGGGGAGAGCTACTCTGGAAGTAAAAGGCCAAGGTGTCCGACGGATGATTCACCTTGAAGGTGTTGCTTCTTTTATCCTTTTAATGCTTCTTTATTTTAGTTGCAATTTTAGTGCCTAGACGATTTATATCTTTATTTGTTATTTTTATTCCGCAACATAAATGTTTGCGGATTGTAATGACATGTTGCAAACATGTTTACCCAATTGCGGACTTGCATAGTGCTATAGCAGTTTCAATGTGTCAGATTGGTTTAATGGACCGCATGACTTTCTGTTTCGAACCGTAATTGCATGACACATTGCGGTCCGCATGTGAAATCCTTAAGACCGAAATGGCCTATCCGTAATGACTTGTCTCTTGTTATTACAGACCGCAAGGATTTTCCGCAAGGCACTCAATGGGAAAATAATACTCCAGCATACCGTTCATTATTTTGTTTAACATGCATTGCTTGTTTATTATTTGAAACTCGATGTTTTGTACTTGATGTCGTCTTGATACTTGAATCTATTTCTTATGTTATGGATTTCATCATAAAATTCATATAATTTATAAAAAAAATACAGTAACTGAAGTTTGAGAACATCTACTTAATTCATAAACTAATAAATTCATCATTCTTCCAATCGTGCGTACAAAAAACATCACATTACATACGGAGAAAATAAGTTTAAGAAAGACGACAACATAGCGTAAACAAACAAGTCGCACATTACAAAATTAAATCCGTCCTGACATCTGTCTACTGCACTCCACCTACATGAAGTAAATATGTGCATGTGTGTAAATATAAATTTCTTAAATAAATTTCGTTAAATAAGGAGTGAAATGGCATAATATTACCTGCCGCATCGGACGCCGCTTGGCAGGTCCTTCGACTATGTCCAGATTGCCCGCACCTTCCACAAGTATATGAATGACGTGTTGGTGTGTCGTCCATCTCGTTGCGGATCCTAAGGATTTTCCGACGGCCTTTTTTCACAATATATAATTCAGGGTCGGGTATAATGTGGGGACCATGGTAAGGTGGCCACTCGTCCGGATTACCGAATGCTTCAAATTCGGGAGCCCATGTTAGGCTCAAAGCGTACGCGCTGTAGTAACCGTGCACGAATTGGTTACTATCAACACCGGACACGGCACATGCTGCAAAAATGTGAGAACAAGGTAGGCAAGTAAGTTGCGGTTTGTTACAAGTACAGCATGGGTTATTTGGTTCTATACGAACCACATGCTTTCTTCCCCCTTTACTCTTGCCGTCAACAGTGCGATTGGGGGTGCGAACCTCATATTTAAGTTCTTCCCGGAACGATGTGACATTGTGACCTAGCCCCTTCTGCCTTCTTTTCTCTAGTAACTCGGCAACCCCTGGAGCATTTAGCAAATTTGCCTGCACGGCTGCTTGTGCCATTTTACGCCGCTCGGAGAAGAATGTCACCGATTTATAAAATGTAACCTCTACTAGCGCGGCGACTGGCAACATACGTGCTTCTCTGAACACGTTATTTAATGACTCCGGTCCATTAGTGGTCATTATCCCCCATCGAGCACCCCCATCGAAAGCCTTGGACCATACTTCATAATTTGGATTTGCCGTATCATCTGTCCCGATTGCCCTTAACCACTCAACACCTTCAGGCTTACTATTGTCCAACAAAGAAAGCTTAGCGGCAAACTTTTTTGTTTGATTCTGCCTAAATATGTCCCGGACGGTAGTAACATATTTTTTACCAAATTTTTTTTGAAAATTTGCCACTATATGCCGACAACAAAAACAGTGCAAAGCCTGATTGCCTTGAACACTCCAACCGAGATCCGGTTCATTGAACACTCTTATTATAGATGCATGCCTATCAGAAATTACACATAATTTTTTGTTACCCACAACATTTTTGCGCAAGAACGACATGAAAAGCTCCCACGTGTCATTATTCTCCTCGGGAACAATGGCAAATGCAAGCGGCAGTACATGACCATCCGCATCATAACCACAAGCTGTTAACAGTTTCCCCCTGTACCTACCAGATAGGTGCGTACCATCAACACCTATTACCGGACGACAATGATCAAATACCCTTATTGCTGGACCAAAGGACCAACATACCATACGGAAAAATCGAACATTTGGCTCGGACGAATCAGCAATGAACCACTCAAGTTTGGAACCTGGGTTAGCACGGCACATGGCAGTAAGTAAAGGAACTATTAGGTTGTAAGACTCTCTCCAACCTCCAAATAATTGGGTTATGGCAATATCTTTTGCACGCCAAGCCTTCAAGTATGCGAGGCTAAAATCATACATGTTACGGACATTCACTCTAATGTCTTTAATTTTGAATTCAACATTTTCCATTATGTTATTCCTAATTAATGTGGCAACAAACGAACATGTCAGGTGTGGGTGTTCGCGCCTATCCCGTTCCAAAACACATGTATGCGGGCCTTCATTTTTTCTAACCACAAATGAATTATCCTCGGGCCGTTTTGTTGCATACAACTTCCACTTACAATTTTTTCAGTGCAAACCACTCTATATAGCTGTGGGTTTGTTTTTTTTACTTTAAAAGTCCGGTTCTTCTTAATATTGTAGTGATGCACAAACCATTTGAGATGTGCTTTTGATCGGTATAACTCACCGAGTTCCAACTCCTCGTTATTTGAGTAAGAACCTGTTACATTGTAATCGCCATCGCCGACGAAAGAAATAACTCCGGCAACATCATTAAATGATGGGGTTGGATGAGGTAAGGATCCGCGACCTAACCTCCATGTGTGCGGTATTCTAGTATCCATTACATCTACAGGAGGAATGTTTGCAACAACTTCATCATTAACATCTAAATCATCATCAACCTCATCGTCACCTTGTATAGAATCGGGTGGGCTTAAATTGATATCAATGTGTACATCCTCCTCCTCTTCAAAGTTTTGATTACCACATGTATGCTGGAAAGATCTAGTGTTAGAGAATATTAGATTTCTCACATTTTCATGGAAATTGCCTCCACTTGTGTACATTTGACCAAACTCACTCAGCTCTTCTAAACCACGTTCGTCATCTTCTAAACTACAGGAGGGTGGGGTTAGTGCTCTTCTACTAGTAGCTGGATTTTTCTTTTTGGTCACTTGTCTATGGCTATTCTCCGGTCTATCATCATCATTATTGGTAATAAGTGGAACAACATCAACAAATAACTCTATCATTGCCCAATTACCGGTACATATCAAATTATGGATTACCATACGCCAAGTATCTTCGTTATGGATTTGAAGCTCAGAAAAACAAAACGTACCGCTTGGACCCATATTCATCCGTACACGAATGTATAGGTCATTTGCAGCTTCTGAAACGTTCATGACATTGTAAATCTCACATTTTACCTCGTCCAATGTCATACTAGCATTGCCTAAGAAGTTGAACGACGGGCCTTGAGAGTATTGAACTCCTAATGTTCCATGTACTACTGCACCTCCCGTGTATATATTGATGATCATTATGGATAATCCTAAAAAAAAAAAAACATATGGCTTTCAAATTACAATTCTCATTCCATGTGTTAAAGTTCATAAATCATTGAAACATTATTTTCTATAATATTCACATTGAAAAAGGTCCAAATTCTTATAGTGGTAAGCAATAAATACTTCAATTTATTCCATATTTCGTATTATACACAAAAATATACGTAACTCGGACAATAAATAAATAAATAAATAATTTGTTTGAGAATTAAAAAAAACCCTAATTGCCCAAAAAAGAAAACCCTCAGTTGGACGGTTAGTTAACTTACAAACAAATGTACCAAGGTGGTCCAATGCAAGGTGTTGTCTGCAGCAACCACAATTTTAGGAAAGAAGAGGGGTGAAAGAACAGTGGAATGCAAGAATAATCGTCAGTATTCACGTAAGTAGGTGCTGCATTCAATGTTATTTCCAACTAAACAGGCCGCCGTTACAATTGGCGGCTTCGGGGATACAGGACGCCAATTCAATTGGCGGTTTGGTGCAATTCAATGTTAACTCCACAGTTCGAATAAATGACCTCAATAACTGAGGGTAACTTATAGACCGCCATACCAATTGGCGGCTAATTGGGCATTTGGGCCCGCAATCTCTACCAATTGCGGATCGTAGATGTACTACACGACGGCCAACCGAAGTTTAATTGAATTGGCAGCTTTTATTGGTAACGCACAAGACCCATTTGACTGAGTCCGCAATCTCTACCAATGCGGACCGGATATTGAAATTTCAAACAGGTCGACATATCAAGTGGCGGCCTAGATTGTGCATGTGATAGCCTGGTTTACCTGATAGTATGACGCAAATTTCAGGATGATTAAAGATGTTTATATTATGATTTTATTTAAAGACACAAATTTGTGTACTACATCAGTACTATAATTTGAACAATATTGCATCAACATTAAAGCACGCAAGGAAATATAAAGCATCAACTTTAACAAAATAAAGCATCACCTATTACTGGTTAGTTCGTCAAATACAAATTCTTAATAGAAGCATCACCTTTTACTGGTTAATATAAGCGTCACCTATATCATCTCTTTACAAAATCATTCATTATAACGACACATAAATAAGTTACTAAACTATAAAAGTAAAATACATGAAAATTAAAAATTAATCTACTTATAGATTTTCACTATCTACATATTGCAGAATTTCATCCCACCATGGATCCTCCTCTTCATTTTCCTTGTCCTGTTGATTACTGGCACCGGCGTTGTCAACCAAATGAGCGGCTTCGTTCCAGAAAGCCGCGTCAGCCTCTTGTTTTTCTATCTCTGCCATACATCTTGCTGCATTTCTTCTTTCTTCCTCTCTTTTTGCCTCTTCAAGTCTATGGCGCATCTGCATGTCCTGAATTTGTTTTCGCCATTTCTCCTTCTCCTTTTCTTCTTTTAGTCTTTTCTTTTCCGACTCTTCTATTCTCCTACTCCAATACTCGTGTGTAAGTCTGTCACTTTCTTCCCTCTTTTTTCTTTCGGCTTCTATGTACCGAGCTTTCCTTTCTTCCGCTTCACGGCGATCGTGGTAAGAGTAGTGCTCACGCAGGATGGTTTCTTGGTAATTGAAAATTTCACCGCACTTTGTACATATCACTGTGTGGTCTCCACGAAAATTAAAAATGGATTCAACCATAGAGAAAGGTAATGGCTGGCGTACATATTGTTCTTGGGGTTTCGGCTTAGGTGGTAAGTATTCTGACCAGTCATAACGCTTCGGCCTTTCTCTTTCTTTCTGTTCTTTTACGTGGTCGAGGTAATGCCATCTTAAAGGAATGTCATAGTACGGTTCATTCACATTGTATTGGCAAGTTTGAGAACATTGACGACAAATTGCGATCCATTTTCCTCTTTGTTTTTGTTGGTCGTTGAGAGTAGAATGGAAGAATGATCCCCAGAACTCTTTCACAATTTCACTGGGATTAATTTTGTTCGTATTGTTGGACTTTGAGCTATTTCCTTTTTCCATGGTGGTAAAGTTTTTACGAAGAAGTTGGAGAAGTTGAGCTATTTCCTTTTTCTATCGTTATGAACTAACAAGGATGGATCATGTTTATATAGTCAGCACCATATACATATAAATAACATGTGCCATTTACTGTGATGTTCAATGTGCGCACTACAAAATATTGGTGGCACCCCACATACTAAATGTTTACTGAATAATTACAAATTTACTGAATATATGTTATACACATACATTGCGGTCCGTAAGGGTCATGTTTGCGTTCAGAATATTTGAATATTCTGTTTATTTGCGACCAGCATTTTGAGCACATAAAACATTTGAAAATGAACACAAAAACATTTCAAATATAACAGAAAATAATTCATACATTCATACATCATAGGTGTTTACATTCAAGGTTACGAGAAAAACATGGATACATTAAGATGATCGATATATGTCAACACCACTTTGAAAGGCGCCGGGAGTATAAACTCTTACAACCTCCAACCATATTTCCTCACCATCTTCACGGATACAGTCGAAACCTTCATGCTCCTTTATAAAGTCCGTCCAAAGTTTTGGGGCCCTAATTTCAAAATAATCGTGCCCCAAATCTTTCACACGAAATCGCAATGTGGGACAATTTAACAAAAGGTTTTGATAAATGTCGCACTTGGTGACTATACCATCTCCTCGAATAATAACTCCGGTAAGAATGTGACGTGCTTTAGGTCCCATGGAAGCAGTTGTTCTTTTGTGCAGGTGTTTGTTGCAAGTGTTGTTTGCTATTACGAATTTAGGATGATGAATTGACACAAGAAGAGAAGTCTTAATATATGCACACAGCTGAAGTTTTTTTGGAACTCCAAAAGTTGCGCACCGCATGCTTACCACCGCAATTGAATGTTGACCCATCGGTTTTCCCCCCAAGGTGAATGCACCTAGACAATGGCGCCAAAATTAAATATAAAAAAACATAAATAAAAAAATCATAAATATTTCAAACAGGTTTAGATGTTTGAAACCGTCAAATAATATATTTAAAAATAATTCAAAATGTTATGTCTGATTATAAATTATTTTAAAATGTTATGTGTTATAAATTTGTAACATGCACAATGATTTATAAAATTAATTTCATAACTGTGGAACAAAACATTGACATAATGAAACAGAATTAAATTTTAAAGTAAAGTTTGCAAAACTGCCATCTATGATGGCGGTCATTCCAGTTATTCGCCATGTGTGACATCTAACATGTGCTACTTCTGCCACGTAGCTTCATAGGTTGTACTGTCGTTTCAAGAAGGCCGCCGTTTAAGACGTCGGTCTGGTAAATGACCACATACCGTTTGTCATACGATCCGCAAGTTTTTTTGTTTGAAATATTATTGTTATTTGTCTTAATGTTTTTAATATATTTTAACAAAAATCTATTTCATTGAAACTTAATGTTCCATTCCAATAACAATATCATTATATATTTAATATTCTGACCAAACATTAATAGCGGCATGTAATTAGAATAACGAAGCCGCCTCAAATTTAAATAACGTTCATGTTAAGTTGCATAAGAGATTTCAAAAGTTGACCAAATTAAATGTACTTTAACGTTCAAGCTGTGGAGATTTGAAAAGTTCACCAGGCCGCCATCTCAAACGCCGGCTTGATCAGTACATGATTAAATATTGCAGAATTAATTATTTGTTTCTAAACTTTCTTAATATTACGTTTCTTTAAAAGGAAAAATTTTTACAAGTTCTGCCACCTACTATCGTAGGCTGCACAAAGCATACAAGTTATTCCAATCCGTCCCACTGTACGGTCGTGTCAACTAGGCCGCCGTCTGAGATGTCGGCCTTGTTGAATACAACCCACAACAGTCTCGTCATACGATCCGCAACTAATGAAACATATATTCTTAAATGTTCCCATTTGGATGTCATTTTTTTTTATTGGGTATATATATAAGTGTCACTCAAATTATGTTGATGTCACGTTTATTTTTTTTAACCAATAAAATTATAATGCCAAACATTTGTTTCTATATTATTCTTATTTTTTACTTCATATTTTAACTATATGTTGTATCTCACGAAATATATCATTACAAACATAAAACAAATATCATAAAAATTTAAACTACCAAATATCATTATACAACATAAAATAAGCGCCCAAGTTGTGCCACCTAGCATCGTAGGCTACACATATCATAGAAGTGATTCCAATCTGTCGCACTGTAAAGTCATGTCAATAAGGCCGCCATTTGACATGTCGGCTTAATTTAAAACAACCAACCAGGCCGCCATTTGAGATGTCGGTCAAGTTACAGTCTTCTCATACGATCCGCAGTAATGAACAATTTCTTGAGATGTCATATCAAGAAGGCCGCCATTTCAGATGTCGACCAGGTTTAATACCACCCACCGCAGTCTTGTCATACGATCCGCAAGTAATTAATGTCATTTTTCAACCAGGCAGCCATTTCAGGTGTCGGCCAAGTTTAATGAACAAAAAATTCTTAAATGTTACGATTTAAATGTCATTTAAATAAATGACATTTGTTCATTAAACAAAAAGATTTAAATAATATTTTTAATAAATGACATTGAAACTCTTGCGACCTTGTTTTAAAACAACCAACCAGGCCGCCATTTCAGATGTCGGCCAAGTTTAATACGATCCACCACAGTCTTGTCATACGATCCGCAGTACGATCCGCAAGTAATGAACAAGACGATTCTTGAGATGTCATTTTTCAACCAGGCCGCCATTTCAGATGTCGGCCAAGTTTAATGAACATTTTTTTCAACAAGACGATTGTTAGATTTAAATCATTTAAATAAATGACATTTGTTCATTAAAACAAAAAAATTTAAATAATATTTTTAATAAATGACATTGAAATTCCTGCGACCTAAAACAACCAACCAGGCCGCCATTTCAGATGTCGGCCGAGTTTAATACGATCCACCACTGTCTTGTCATACGATCCGCAGTACGATCCGCAAGTAATGAACAAGACGATTCTTGAGATGTCATTTTTCAACCAGGCCGCCATTTCAGATGTCGGCCAAGTTTAATGAACATTTTTTTCAACAAGACGATTGTTAGATTTAAATCATTTAAATAAATGACATTTGTTCATTAAAACAAAAAAATTTAAATAATATTTTTAATAAATGACATTGAAATTCCTGCGACCTAAAACAACCAACCAGGCCGCCATTTCAGATGTCGGCCGAGTTTAATACGATCCACCACTGTCTTGTCATACGATCCGCAGTACGATCCGCAAGTAATGAACAAGACGATTCTTGAGATGTCATTTTTCAACCAGGCCGCCATTTCAGGTGTCGGCCAAGTTTAATGAACATTTTTTTCAACAAGACGATTCTTAGATTTAAATCATTTTAATAAATGACATTTGTTCATTAAACAAAAAAATTTAAATAATATCTTTAATAAATGACATTGAAATTCTTGCGACCTAAAACAACCATCCAGGCCGCCATTTCAGATGTCGGCCGAGTTTAATACGATCCACCACTGTCTTGTCATACGATCCGCAGTACGATCCGCAAGTAATGAACAAGACGATTCTTGAGATGTCATTTTTCAACCAGGCCGCCATTTCAGGTGTCGGCCAAGTTTAATGAACATTTTTTTCAACAAGACGATTCTTAGATTTAAATCATTTTAATAAATGACATTTGTTCATTAAACAAAAAAATTTAAATAATATCTTTAATAAATGACATTGAAATTCTTGCGACCTAAAACAACCATCCAGGCCGCCATTTCAGATGTCGGCCGAGTTTAATACGATCCACCACAGTCTTCTCATACGATCCGCAGTACGATCCGCAAGTAACAATTCTTGAGATGTCATATTTCAACCAGGCCGCCAGTTCAGGTGTCGGCCACGTTTAAGACCACCCACCGCAGTCTTGTCATACGATCCGCAAGTAATGAACAAGACGATCCTTGAGATGTCATATTTCAACCAGGCCGCCATTTCAGATGTCGGCCAAGTTTGTTTAATACCACCCACCACAGTCTTGTCATACGATTCGCAAGTAACGAAACAAGGAAATTCTGAAGGTCATTTTTCAACCAGGCCGCCATTTCAGATGTCGGCCAAGTTTAATACCACCCACCGCATTCTTGTCATACGATCCGCAATACGATCCGCAAGTTCGGAACAAGAAAATTCTTATAAATGTTCCGATTTCGATGGCACGCAAGTTATTAAGGAAAAATTGTTAAATGTTCCCATTTGGTTCTTAAATTTTTTTTTTCAACTACAAAATTTAAATGACTACCAATTTTTTTTGGCATTAAACTGCGTAACACTATTTAAATGACTACCATTTAAATGATCCGAAAGTTGTTTCTTTCCGTGTTATTCTTAAACTGCATAACACTATATTTTGTATATCCCGATATTATATATAAAAAAAATACTTCGCCATCATACAGAAGGACATCCACGTAACTAACACAATATTTCATTAAAACATAAAATACGATCCCAATAACAATATCATTAAAATTAAAACTACGGCATTTCACAAACTATTTCACACATTACATCTATATCGCCACGTCGAACAATAAAAATCCCAACCATCTTCACCACATCAATCCAATACTTAGGTCCTCTAACATGCCAATGTGTTGATAAATGATCATATGGCTTCGCGGTGAAAACGATTCCGGGGTGTAGAAACATCAAAGTGTGAAGAATGTCGCGTCCAGTCGTCAATCCGTCCACCTTGACAAGCACGCCGGCTAAAACATGACGCGGCCTAAGCCGTAAATTACTCATTGCTTTTCTTCCTTTCTTTTAAAGATTGAATGAAATGAGGGAGAAGGAGATGGATTTAAGTAAGCAGGTGACAATTGGGAAGTGTGTACATTGGAAGTTGCACAATTCAAATACACCAAACCGCCATCAAGAACGGCGGCCTGTGGTTCATTACTTTATTTCGGGCGTGCATGATTTCATTGCAGACCGCAATTCACTGTATTGTGAAGAATTTCATTTTAAATTATAGATTTGTGTAAATTGGAACTTGAAGAATTGACATTAACCAAGCCGCCATTCCACAAAATTAACTCCTAAGTATTCAAATGATCACATAAAATATTAAGTACGTCTTGTTCAAATATTCAACAAACATATTAAGAATTGACATCATCACACACAAATGAACACAAAAAATTAACCCCTAAATTTTGACACCATAAATTATAAAACATAAGAAACTGATACATTTTTCGTTTTTTTTCAATGAACTAATGCATATCTCCTACTATTTCACACCATCCATCTTCATTAAAACGCCGTACATAAAAACCTCCATTCCTCTTCACCGCGTTAATCCAATACTTTGGACCTCTAACATGTCAGATTGTTAAATAATCATCATATGGTTTCACAGTGAAGACAATACCGGCGTGGTGAAACATCAACGTATCAAGAATGTCGTCATCGGACGTCAAGTCGTCCACCTTCACTAGCACACCGGCAAGAACATGACGTGGCCTAAGACGCAACGTAGTCATTGTATCTTAGGAAATTTATTTTTTTTGGATATTCAAATGAGATATGGAAGAAGTTAACGATGCCCTTTTTATGGACTGGGGAGACATGGAGAAAGAGAGAAGGCAGACAGACGTTTTGTTTATTTCAATGTCCATTATTAATTTTTTTTTTTGGGAAATTATGTCTGCATGTCTGCCTGAGTGCCTGTTAATGTTATCAATGCACATTATTAATTTTTTTTTTGGGAAATTCTGTCTGCGTGTCTGCATTAAAATAAAAAATTAAACAGCCAGTCAACCAAAGTGTCGGTCTTTACGAAAATCTTAATGCGGTCCAACCACTTGCGGTGCGCATCAACCAACTATTCAATTCAATTCACTTACGGTTTTCAGTCTTTGCTTGCGGTGAGCAAAAATACTTGTGATATCACGAGAGAGTGTTAAGCCGTTAAGTAAACATCAAATTTTGTGAACATAGCACATCCAAAAACATCGGTTTCAAACATCTTAACATAATTGTCTCACATTGGACATTTGTAAACAAGTTAACATAATTGTCTCACAAACATCAGTTTCAAATATCATTCAACAACTTAACATAATTGAACAAACATAAGTATGAACTGAAAACAAGTAAAAAGAAACATCACTGAAAAACAAATTAAACATAAATTCAAACAAGGTGGAGGACAGTACGAGGAGGCCTGCCTTTTGCCCGTGGCTTCCTACGAGGCGGTGCCGGTACATTTCTGTTCACCCAAGGTGCACGAGGGTTGGCCCAGAACATCTCCCTCATGCCCTGATTATGGTTGAACCAAGGTTGATCGGGAAAGCAAGCCTTCTGAAACCCATCCAACCTCAGCAGAGGCATTCCCCTTATCTCATCATCACATGCCTCTTCAACAACAAACCTGATTGTACATCGCTCAGGACTGTCATCAATTGATGGTAAGACTTCATAATCAGCCATGTCAGGGATCTGAGTCCGACTGTCAACATGAACTTTAACACGAAGAAATCTATTGTCTAGCCCGAAAGACTCGTCAAACTCCACAATTGTTCCTATTCCCTTAAAGATTTCGCGCGCACCTACCTCAGTGCGCCAACGATAAGGAACATTGACAACACGTACCCAGTATTCACCGTCAAGTCTTGGTGCTTGATCGAGGCCATCGATCATGTCAAAGACGACAACATTCTGCCCTTTGATCTGTAACATGCCCCCAAATTTAGTCCCGATCACATCCCTCCAAATGGCTTCGGCCACAACTTGCCAACGATTTCTACCGTGCTGAATCACATCAAAATGAAAGCCAATAGGCATAGTGCCTTTCACTGCACACAGAACTTTATAGTAACTAGCATCACACTCAAAAAACGAACTCCGTTTCAACTCTTCCGCCTTGAAATCGGAATGATAGTCACGAGTGAGCTGCGATACTCCTCCATACTATAAGCAAAACATAATACAAACTTTTAATCGGAATGATAGTTCACAACTATGATTCTTTCAAATATGAACATTCAAACTTGTACAATTAATATATAAAAACGGAATACAAATATAAGAACATAAAATTTCACTAAGAACATCGTCTCACAAAATTCACAAGACATACAAATTTAAGAACATAAAATTTCATTAACAAAATTGTCTCACATATTCTCATGACATACAAACTTAAGAACATCAAATTCCACTAACAACATTGTGTCACATATTCTCATGACATACAAATTTAAGAACATAAAATTTCACTATGAACATCGTCTCACATATTAATTTCTTTCTTAAACTACAAAAAAAAAATCCAGCAATACAAACTTTCTTCATGCTCTCCGAATGCTTCTTACAAGAGTGGATACGCTTTCCTGCTGTTTCTTAGTGACAAAGAACTTTCTAATAAGTGATAGAGGACTACATAATGTGAACGAGATAAGTGGAGATGGAGGGACTGTCTATCCCCGACATTTCAACTTCGTTTGTCCTTTTCCTGAATAGGACTAAGGAATGTGAACGAGAGAAGTGGAGATGGAGGAACTGTATATCCCCGGCATTTCCACTTCGCTTGTCCTTCTCCTGAATTCCTACGGAAAAGAGAACGAGAGAAGAGGAGATGAAGGAAGTGTATATCCCCGCCATTTCCACTTAGCTTGTCTTTTTCCTGTATTGAGGTTGTTGGACCCAAAAATATTGACATAACTATATGGACAACTGACAAATGAATTTGGAGGCTACAATGATCGAATAAACCGAGCTGCGATATACAAGTAAATTTCTAAGGATGGCTTGGAAATTATTCCGGATTAATCGGGTGATCATATTGACAGACAAGGCTCCGATATAGTGCCAAAATAAGCGTTTCTAAATTTCCATACTTATGTTGATACTAATATTAACATGATATAATGTTAATTTGGTATACAACATTTATTTTGGTGTTATGAAACACAAGCCATGCTTCAAAATATAAGATAAATAATTGTATAATTTCATGCATGTGTTATGTGGGAATTATATAATTATGCCACGTATATGGAATTGGCATTTATGACTTATCAAGATTTGTGCAAAATATGGATCAGACTTATTTGATCAAAGGAAAGATGATGGACAACATTGCAGCCCATACTAGCTCAAATCCATTTCGTAGCAAAAAAAAAAGATGCGCAGCCCACCATGGCCCAAGCCCGTTTCGGAAAATAAACAAAAAAAAAAGAGAATGATGCGGCCCAGAAGGAAACAAGCCCAACGACTCATCCCTTCCCTCCTTCTCCGTCCCTGTACTCTCTCTCTCGCGCGAAAAACACGGAAGAAACATGAAGAATCTTTCCGTTGGAAGATTAGGTTACTTCTACTCCTCTCTCACCAAATTGATTGTCCTCACCGATGTATGCTGCTAAGAAGAGCGGGAATCTCGCTAGAAATCTTTCTCTTCCCCTCCAATTAATGAGACACAAACCTCTAATCGAAATACAGTAACACTGTAAATTAAGAGGAAAGGAATAACAAGGACAGTGGAATAGCGTTTGTTAACCACGAAGAACTGTTGGTGTTGAACTTTGGAGCATTAATTTGTGAATAGGGGTAGTCAAATCTTAAAATTATGAAGCAGCCGTAGCTGTTTGGAGCCTATCAGACTTATGGGAGTAACTGTAAGTTAATGGAAAATTGAGTCGCAAGGAACAGAAAAGCATTGCTGGATATTAATGAGGAAGTGAAGCACCGATTGAAGAACATAATGAGTTAAATGTCTGAAACTGTGGAGTAACCATGGCCACGCATTTTGGTTTCCAGATTTGAGCAATAAAAATTGCTGGCATAAAGATAAAGTATTATAAACACAACCATGGTCGTGCCAAAAACCATGCTACTGGTTCGAAATGATGTCTTGAGATTAATTCAATACCATGAAGACAGAAGTCAAAAGAGAATGGATGCGTGATGAATGGGACTGATGGAGCTTTAATCGCAAGGACAAGTTGAGTTTCAGTATGAAAGGTCACTAAAAAAAAAAAAAAAGAGGCCAGGGAAAGAAGTTGCCTTGAATTTATTATTTGGTGACAGCAATGTGAGAGCTAAGTAAAAAAAAAAAAAAAAAAAAAAAAAAAAAAAAAAAAAAAAAAAAAAAAGAAGAAAAAAAAAATATATATATATATACAGCAAGGGGAAACAGGATTTAAAAGAGAGTGCAATACCTGAAATAAAAAAGAAGAAAAGGAAGAAAATGGAAATAATCACTTATGACTGTGAGTGAACATTTGAGTAAAATATCGCAAGTTTAGTGCAATGAATAATTGAATTGATGATAACACAAAAAGTATGAAAGAAGATGGTGAGTCAGTGAGGTTAAAAGAGATAACTAAAAATTAAGCTTGTGAAGTAAACTCGAGGGAAGTTATGAAATGCAATTTCATTATATGCTTAGCTGCAATCTTCCATGTTTGGTTAAAAGAGGGTGCGAGAACTACCTCAGATAAAACTCCCAAATCTCAAAGAAAATGATGGATGCAAATAGCTACTCATTTACTGAAATCAGTGAAAAAATTTGAAGGTGAATGGAATTCAGCATTGATATCAGCGATAAATAGGGAAGTAGTTGATGATTGGAGAATCCTTCACAGTGGATGGCCTATTGAACAAAAGGTGAAATTCCCAAAGTCACCCCAGGGGTAAAATCGTCCAGTTTTCTAAAAATGCTCATAATTGGTGCTGGCTACAGCAATTGGTTCAATTCTCCTATAAAAGGAGGCGCATACTTCATGCAGAGGAACATCAAGAAGAGTGGAGAGATATCACCACACACCCACAGGTCATAAGAAAGCTTTTGCATTCTGAGAATCACTCACAGCACACAATACTTTGCGCAAGATCATCTTCAAACAGTCATTCAGAGAGCAGTTTGTTAGGATAGCTATAAAAAAAAAAAACAACAAAAAGAAGAGTGCTTGTACAATATCTATATCTATATATATCTTCAGTTTTAAGCAGCTACATATCTCACTCGTGTAATCTTTCAAGTGCAGTAAGAAAACTCTTTGTTACTTTACCTTTGTTCTTTCTCTTTACAGCATTTACATTTTTACATATAACAAAGCATTTGGCATCATAATACACTCAGGAACAATGTAAGGAGTAGCAAAAAAAAAAAACGTTTCTGTAAATATGTAAATAGATTCATCTAACACTAGTAAGATACATGCATCTATACATAAAAAAAAAAAGTCCTAACAGAAGTATCAATTTCCTTTTCATTTGAGTTTGTTCTTACTTCCTGTTCATTTGCATTATTTCTGCATAAAAAAAAAGAGTGCCATAAACGACTATGAAATTGGTAAGTAATCACTTAGTATTATTAAGTCATTTACACATGCATTAAAAAGAAAACAAAAAAAAAAGACTGGACAGTAGGATTGAACAAGGACAGCAGGTACCAAAAGGAATGGACAGCAGGTACAATAAAAGGACAGCAGGTTTTGTAGGAGTGCATGGAATGTTGCACTACACCCTTCACCAATGTATTGCAAATCAAGGAGGGGGCAGTCACTACCCTCGCTGTCTAGGCCAAGCTAAGCCGAAACTATGGGTTGGGGTGCTCACACATCAAATTGGAGGCAGTGTTTTGTCTCAAATACAAAACACTTAAAGTGCAAATGTGTCCCACTGTCTTCTACAATCAACACAAGGCAGACTCAAACTAATCACCAGCAACCAAGACAAAATCCAAGTTGTAGTGCTTCCACGATGAAATTGGGGAATTATGTACATTTAAGGTCATGCTAATACTCTCCCCACCAGGCTTCCTACATCAACAGAGAGTTGCAATGGTAAAGAAGGAAGTTATGGGTGATTTATCACCATGGCTGGGCCAAAGTTTGGCGAAATCCTTGCTCAGCAATACCTCTAAATCAAATTGATGCTACAAACACCATATTGCACATGCCACCATGCTCTTAAACCTTCTGTCTCACCTCCACAATCGACTGAAGGCTGCATCGACAAATCATCACCATGGCTGATTTGGGAGGAGTCGAAACACCATGCCCGAGCCATTCAAATCCAAAATTGATGGCAAAACAAGCTTCCCCATTACACCACGATGCTCTCTGACACCTCACCTCGGCTCAATAGCCACCAGGAACTTGTAATCGCCGTCAGCCCCTTTCTGAAACCCTAGAGATCAATTGCGACGAAATAGCGATCTCCATGCCCGACAAATGGGTCCCATAAACTCAGGAGGGTCCCACGATCAGTTTTGACTCTATCTTTAGGCATGAAGGCTGTCTGAGAAGCTCAATCAGACGGCCATGGCGGAATTCTCGTCGTCAGATCGAGGGAGGAAGGAGAGAAAGAAAAAGAAAGAAGTGAAACTTGGCTGCACTCGGTACACGAATAACGTTCAAGACCAATCCTGTTAACCTTCGGTCCACACGTTCATTTTAAGAGGACCGGGTGCATGGAGAGGAGGAAACAGAATTATAAAAATCGTCCCAAATCTGACGATTTTCTGTGGCAATTTCGTGTGGCGAGCGATTTTGGTGTAGCGAGCAGCTGACAACCAACCACGAACTGCCGTGTGTCACATCCTTTGACCACAGAAAGCGCTGTTGACTCTATCTCTCCGATAATTTGGTCCAACCAGAAGAAGACACGTGGCATTCCCTGCTGACGTGGCCCAATAAGATGGCTGGAAACTTCAAAAATCCATAGAAATTCAACCGTAACTCAGAAAAATCCAAAACCAATTTCTATAAATCCATAAAAATGCAAGGAATAAAACCATACCAAAATTATTACCTAATTCCTTGCATAATAATTTTAAATCTAAATTCTAAATTCCAGCCAATCACAAATTACCAAATCACCCTATGATTTATTAAAAATCCAATAAACTTTAAAAAATTCACCAAAAATCATAGGAAGCTCAGAAAAATGTGAGGAAAATTCCTACAAGCTCAGAAAAATGTAGGGAATCTATTTTGCTGATCATCATCACCAAAAACCCTACCAAAAATATTAAGATCATTATTTCACAACCAGGAACCCTGTTTGGCTCAAATAAAAATGGCTCGGAGGCTCAACATTAAATCATGGAGGCATGGACAACACCTCAACATGGAGAAAACCTCATGCTCACCTGGGGAAGTCAAGTAACCTCAGAAGAAAAAGATAATAAAGAAAATGGGAGGAAGAGACCCCTTTCACCCAATCGAGAGGATTTCCATGAAATATAAAATAAAGAATAAATTCTCAAGGCCTAGCAGATCATACTGGAGCACCCCGGTGATCAAAGTCAAGGCTCTCTAAGATTCATCAAACCAAGATAGTTCAAACCATCGAACAGTCGTCATTATGACTGACGTGGAACAATCGAAGATATCTAGCAGGAGTACTGGTGAAATAATTAAAGATCAATGTTGAAAATCTGGTCTCAATATTGGTTGAATTGCTACTCACTAACTAAGGCCTGCTACGACAAACAATAAAAACAAATAATCCAGGATGAGACCGACATCAGGACCGTCGAATCAAACCTGGATTGAAGAATTCAAAATACAAATCTCTCCTTGGTGCTTGAGGAAACTAAAACTGAACGATCCGGTCAGGAACTGGACGTCTCTATCATCATCTGACATTTGGTTAAGGACCCATAACTAAGGTTATGTACCCTGTCCAAGGACCACCGTCTCCACTCAACGATTGGTTAAGGATCAATAGCTGAGGCTATGTTCCCCGTTTGAGGACCAATCGTCTTTTCATCAATGATTGGTTAAGGACCCGTAACTGAGGTTATGTACCCTGTCCAAGGACCAATTGTCTCTCTTCAACGGATGGTTAATGACCCATAACTGAGGTTATGTACCCTGTCCCAGAACCACTGTCTCCACTCAATGATTGGTTAAGGATCAATAGCTGAGGCTATGTTCCCCTTTTGAGGACCAATCGTCTTTTCATCAATGATTAGTTAAGGACCCATAACTGAGGTTATGTACCCTTTCCGAGAACTAATTGTCTCTATCGATGGCTGGTTAAGGACCGATAGCTGAGGCATCGTTCCCTGTCCTAGGACCAACTGTCACCCCGCACGTGAGAAGGCCATAGGGAGTCCGACTCATGTAGCACCCGCGCGCACCCTTATTTTTGACACAGACCTGAGGGTGGTGTCACGGCGCCTACAAGCCAAATGGACGGCGTCGTTATTTTAACGGTTTGGGTGAGAGCCGAACGGTCTATTGACATCTGACTGGGCACCAGATGAAGTTCAAACGCTTTGATTGGACGGAGCATTGATCTGATATCTTGGCTGGATACCTTGTATCATTTCAAATGTTTCGAATGACAATTGGATCGTTTATCCGATATTCTGACTGGCAACCAGGTATCAACTTGACGTTTCGAGTGGCAGTCGAAACGAAGGTCAACGCTTCGAATGGGAGTCGGAGTATTTATCTGATATCCTGGCTAGAGACCAGGTATCACTTTAAATATTCCGAAAGAAAATCGAATCGTCTCTTGAACATCTGACTGGCGACAGATGTTTTGCTTCAACGCTTCAAGTAAACAGCTGGATCATTTGCTTGACACCTTGGCTAGAAACCAGGTATCGAAGCCATGCTCTGAATGGTAATTGAATCGTTTCTCACCGTCTGGCTGGCAACCAGATGTCTCTTTCAACAGTTTGAGTGACAGTCAAACTTCTTCGGTATCTTGGCTGGCAACTGGATATCATTTGTAGGTTTTCGGATGGCAACCGAAACGAAGATAAACGTTTCGAGTGAAAATCGGGTTACATTTTTGGTGGATACGAGGTATCACCTCAAATGGCTCGAATAATAACCAAAACGAAGGTCAACGCTTCGAATAAAATCGGGTTATATCTTAAATGACTCGAATAATAATCGAATCGTCTCATTTGAACGCTTCAAACTAAGGCTGGACTGTTCATGGACACCTGCTGGACAGATGTCTCCTCAACGTTTCAAGGAGCAATTGGATCATTCACCTGATGTCTTGGCCGGCCACCCGGATATCAATGTGATGATCTGAATGATCATTGAACCGTCTCATCGTCGTTTCGGAATAGCCGCCGGAACGTACCTCAACGCTTTGAATGGAGTTTGGACCATTTACCCGATATCCTGGCTAGACACCAGATATCACTCTAAATGTCTTAAACAACAATCAAACCGTCTTTTTAAGATTCTGGTCAGGAACCAGGAACCATTTTAACACGCCGGAAGGGAACCGGATTGTGTCTCTGACATTGTCAGATGTCACTTTGAAGATATCAAGATTAACGAGCGCTAGATCGTCTTTTATCCGCAGTCAGGTTAGACCAAGGGGCAGTCTGCCTGGTTAGCACCCGCGCGCACATTTGACGCCCATAAGCTTGAAGCCCGGCGAAGTTATCGACATCTACAAGCCCATAGGCCCGATGTTAAGCGTAATGTCTACAAACTCTGCGGCCCAGGAGTCCGACATTATCGAAGAAAAGAAGAAAAAGAAAAACCTATAAAAATCCTCAGCACCAAATAAAAAAAAAAAGCCAGAAGTCACAATAACCCGATTTTTGGGAACTTCAAATGCCCGTTTCGGGAAATCTATGTCTTCAAGCCACGAGATCTAAGTTCCAAGCCGTAAGATTCAAAATTCCAAGCCGTAAAAATCCAAACTCCAAGCCGTAAAAGCTCAAGAGCCTAAAATCATGAGCCACCCCGATAATATCTAAAAAGTTATAATCCAAGAGCCAACCATTCCTCACATTACAAGAAAAATCACCGAAGTCCAAGTAGCAGAGATCAACCAAAAACCTCTCCAAACCATGAGCCTTAAAGACCGCTGTCCCTGCAATACCGAGTCCATTCAATAAATAAATATAAAACTAACACTACATAATAATCATAGTAGTAGTAATAAGCAAAAAAAAAAAAAACACAAAAAGACATTAATGCATGCTAGGATAACAAATTGCATATTAACAATTCCCTAATAGCTTATGATACATTTCCTTTGATTTTCCCGATCTAGAGGTTCTCCAGACCATGTCGGAGGTAATTAACAGTAGGGGCTTGCGCCTACTGGAAAAAAGAACCCCTCTCAAATAATAAACTCTCGTGAGAGCTCAAGACCGTACCGTTATTTCTCCTCTGGGAAGTAGCAGTATCGGCATTCTTGAGGCTTGCGAGGGGTATCTGATCCGCATTCTTTTCCCCTTCTGTTTCCCCCGGTCGAAACACGAGGGCCGCGAAAAAGTGCGAGACAGGTTCTGGCACGCCCGGTGGGACCTTTTTCACCTCTCATCAGGGAAAGTCAAAGGATATATTGAATTTGGGAATTGTTAAACATTCTGTAAATTACTGACGATAATCTTCAAGGTATTATTTTCGTAGGAAATGGCGAACATGAACGACAATCAAGCAATCACCGACTTTGAGCTCATTCCGAGCACATTCATGATTGGGTCCATCCCAATCTCCTTTCCGATGATGCAAATGACCTCAGATGCTCCTGTCATCGTCAACGACCCTATGATGGCAAACATGGAATACGCCAATGCAGTCTCGACCATTATCTTTGGAGCAAATGACTGTTTCGCGGAACCTCAAGATGAAGGACTCGCCGCTATCATCAGACCAACACCCAAACCCATGATAATGGAGAACATTCCACCACCCCAAGATTTACAAGTATACCCGTTTGGGATGATGTTTCAAGCAAATGTGCCAACGATGAACTCTTTTGGCCCACTTCAGATCATGAATGAAACATTATCAGAGAGGCAGTATTCACCTGTTCCTAGCAAGACGGTGTTGACTCCAGCACCTATCCAACCTACAAAGGTGACCATTGCTGCAACTATCCAGAGCGCTTTTCATTTAGTCAACAACGAGAAAGATGGAGGAAAACTGGAGAAATCAAAGGCTCGTGTGTCTAATAAACCTCCCCTTCCAGGCGCAAAACTGATTACTTCAAAAGGGAGGCAAGTGGGGGCAAGAGACCAAAACTCGTATGGCAATGAAGGGTCGGAATTCTTAAATCAAGAAATAAAAGGCCAGACAGAATCTGCGATAAAAGGCAAAGCAATCATGGATACCCCAGCCGAAGAAGCTAAAGGAAACCATCAGCCTAATATAAAACCAGTGGTTCGGCGGAACAGAAGATGTGAAAGGGACAAACATGACCTAGGAAGATCCCATGTCGAAGATGATGTTGAGAACAACTCTTTCCCAATTACCTTTACCAAAGATGATTTCCTCAATGGGGAAACGTTTCACAATAAACCGTTGTATATCACAGGAATATCAAACGGAATCAAGATCGATCGAATTTTGGTTGATCCAGGATCGGCGGTCAATATTCTTCCATCAGATTCATTGAAAGACTTCCGACTTGATAAAAGTTCCTTAAAGCATAGCCAACCAAAAATCTATGGGTTCAATTTACAATCCCAGAAAGCATTGGGAGTGGTCAATTTGAAGTTCCAATTTGGAAGACTTGAAACATATGCAAGACTCTGTGTCATAGATGCCAGTGTGTCATATAAGGTGTTACTAGGCCGGCCTTGGTTGCATGCGTACCAACTAATTCCTTCCACCTTGCATCAATGTATCAAGTACGTCAAAGATGGAGTCGAGGGAGTGATAAGAGGAGAAGAATACCCTTTTTCAATCTATGAAATGGAACTTCCAGATGCAAAATATTTCGAATCCAGGCCACTCCCGGGAGCAAGTTATCAACAAGAACTCTTAAAGGCCTATGTTGAACCCCTGGGTGAAAGACCAAACTTCATTGAAGCCCTTAATGAGAAGACGTTGGTTAATGCACATGACCAGCCTCCGAAAAGAAAGCGGTTGGAAAAAGAATTATGTCCAGTTGAATCTATTATCGAGAAATTCTTTAAGGAATTAGCACCTGATGGAATGAATCAAAATGCCCAGACAGGAACCTCGGAGTCAACTAACACAAGGATTATACGAGATAATCATTTAATGAATTCAGGAGGCAACGAGTCATGTTATGTAATTCACGTACACGATTCTGGCTCTGAAAATGAAGAAGATGCAACTCAAATATATGCCGCTGAAATGATTTGGAATAGCCAGGAGGAAAGTGAGACTGAGCCTTATACTAATTCACGCGAGAATCAAAAAGAAAGTGAAGCAACTCTCCAGTGTTGGTGCCAAGAGATAGGGGAAAATGGAACTCCACCTCTTTCAGATTGCCCTCACGAAGAAACAGTACCTACATATCCGTATTGTCCGTATTGGAAAGAAGATGATGATGACTCAACTCAAAGAAACACCGATGTCAATGAAGAAACGCCTAATACACCTAGATGTAAATCTAAACAAAAGGCGACTCAAGAGGGTCGGAGGAATCCTTTGATTGATATTTTGAGAAAAGGAAAAGAGAAGGAAAAGAAAAAGAAGGCAGCAATTCGTGAAGCAAACAATGTAGCTCGGTTAAAGAAACAAGTAAAGATGCTCCGAGAAGAAATGGCTGCCCAAAATCAGCAAATCGGTGAAATGCATGCCACCCTAGAAGTTTTGAACGATATGATGGTTAATCAGGGGTCTACACTAAAAAAGATATCAAAAGCCGCCACTATAGCCCGTGACTTACCAGGAGCATCTTCTCGAAAGACCGGTGCAATAAACCATGATGGTTGTAGGAGTCCGAAATGTCATAATTGCTACAACTCAACACGGCTCAAAACATGTCATTGCAAAAAAGGAAAATCCCCAAAAACGTTTCTTCCGACTGTAGATGAGTACTATGGGTCACCATCAAAGGCATGGTCGAAAAAGACAAATCATATAGAAGATGCAAATTGTTGTGCACAACATGAGGCACCACAACACAAGGTCAAAAGCTGGATTAAAGAGAAAATCCGATTTAACAAGGCACGATCGTCTAAGGAAACCAAGCATAATTGTGCGCCTCATGACCCAGACTCTCACAAGTACACCTATGTAGGATATGTGGAGAATTTGTCAGGGACTGAGAATGAAGATTCGGCGTTGCAAGGAGCCAATGACACAGACTCTGACACAGATTCCCATACAGCATATGCCATTGGGATAGAGGGGGATACATCAGAAATTTACAAATATGGCGAAGAAGAAGAAATAGAAGAAAATCCAATTGGGGCGATTAAAGATAATACCTCAGAGGAAAACAAACATGGGAAGGAGGAAGAACAAAAGCTTGATGAAGAAGAAGAGATGTATGAAATTTCGCTCGAAGCCGAGGCCAAGTTGTTTGCTGAGGAACAGTCAAAAGTAATATCCGAAGAATGCATTACCCCGGGCGAGCAAATTTTACTTGAAACCCACATAAAGCAAATGTGTGATCATGCGCAGCAAATGATGACTCTTCGACAAGAAAACCTTGAATTACGCCGTGAAATTGCTGGGCTCCGTCATATGAGCGAAAGTTTTTGCCAGGGTATTACTTCACTTTGGATGGAGAATACCAAAACACGTCAAGAGTTAGCCGATCTATGGCAAGAAAATAGCAAACTGGCAATGATGATAGAAGATTTACAAAGGGAAAACAATGATAGCACCACCATTTTAACAAAACAAGACAAAGACCTATATGACCCCAGAGAACACAAAGAAAAGCGTGAAGGGTTAAATCGTGGATTATTCCGTGAAGACAATGCACAAATTTATTCTCCACGTAGCAACACTGAATCCGGCATTTTAGGGCCAGTCCCCAATTGGCTTTCTCCTTTTGGGGGCAAACATATTGAAAATCTTCATGGCTCAGGAAGCATGATCCAATATGGCATGATACCAATAATAAACCTTCCGAAGCCCGAACCCTATGGAAATGTCTCTTCCCCAAGCCATATGAGGTGGCAAGGAAATTCTCACTCTGAATCAGGATATTCGACTGATGGTAAATTTCCCGAAAAGATGGGTGAAACTTCAAGAAAAGGAAAGGAAAAATTAGAAAAATCTCAAGTGCCAACAAGAACCGATACTGAAAAAACTCATGTGACACTGACGGAACGAAAGAAGAGGCTTTACTCATTCCGCAAAGACAAAACGCCTGAAGTGTTTGAAATAGCCATCCAGCACGGACTTCTCTTACCCAAGTGTAAGTATCCAGAAGAAGAATTCCGATACGATGAGCCCGATTTTTGCCTATTCCATAGGTTCCTTGGGCACACGATTGAGGAATGTTTCTCGTTTAAAGATTGGGCTGAAAAGAAGTTCCTGCAAGGAGACTTACCACTGCCGAGGCATCTCCTACAAGTCCCGACACTTCACAAGTAATAAAATAGAAAGGGGGCAATACATACCTATTGTGTTCCACTTAAAAAAAAAAAAAAAAAAAAAAAAAAAAAAAAAAAAAAAAAACCTTTGTACATAGCATTATCAAGGCCCGGCCCATAATAGCCTATGTGGTAAAAGAAGGTGTTGTAGTTGAAAAATACACATAACCTTTGTGTATCAAATAACTATGATGAAAATGCTTATGATTCCGAACAAGATATCCAGCACAGGTGGTTATTAACTTTGCCATTATTCAAAGGGGAGCGAGTTCAATTCCTGCTGGATACAAAACACATGAGGAATGATAGCCGGATGGTCCGATGATGTTAAAAAAAAAAAAAAAAAAAAAAAAAAAAAAAAAAAAAAAAAAAAAACTATGTACATATATATTTTCAAGCGTGGGGAAGTGGGATATTAAGAGATAATCAGGCAAAGGCGGATCAATTACAAGCATGAGTTGATTAAAAGGCAAAGAGAGTGCTGAAAAATTTCCTTCCAAAATACAACCAGTAAACCATCAAGACACAATAGACCAAGACACAACATACATAATACAAGGGGACAATTAATACAAGCACCTAAGCTGAAAACTGGAAAAGACAACCCTAGACTCTCGAGCTACAGCGTACACATGACGGGTTCTGAGAACCCGAATCAATAAGGAACACACTATGACTCAAAGATTGGTCACAGTGTTTGCCTTGAGCTCATCCAGAGAAATCAAGACGGTCTCAAGCTTCACCTCAATGGACTCCAACCGAGACTGAACTTCCTCAAATTTCTGATCAAAATGTACAGAGGAATTCTGGGGATTCTCGGTAGTAGACCCTCCATCTGAAGGTGGAGAACCTTCCCTCAATGGCCTATATTGATTACAGGCAGCCCCGGGTTGCAAAATGAAGGCGTTCACTGCATAAGTGGGGTCAGGAACAAGGGTCCCGCTCGAAGTCTCAGTCCAGCCAATGTTGGGTAATTCGCCAAGAAGGTTATTGGGGTACTCAACGTCCTTGTCAGTAATTTTATTACCCCACAAGATGTCAGGAGTGGCGATACCCGCCTTGTGCATCAGCTCTTCCACTAAATGCCCATAAGGAAGCGGGCCATGCAAAGTCCTAGCCGATTGGTGCATATGCCGAATAACCAAATACGCAACATTGACCTTCTTGTCTTTTGCGATGAGGTGGCGCAAGTAGAAAAGGGTCTCTGAACTCACCACATCGGATATTTCATCCCGAGGGAAAAGGATGTGGTTGATCACCATGCACAAAAACCTACATATAAAATTGTTAAAAGGGGAAAAGATAAAAGATAAACGAGAAGATAAGGGATAAACGAAAGGAACCTGTGCATGGCAGGAAGAGAAGCAGTGGACAATGCTCCTCTCGCAACATCAGGAGCAAGTTTGAACCAGCGACGGTATTCACGGCGACTTTCAAAATCACGGGGCCAAGATGCATGTGTGTAGACAGAAAGACCGTCCAGATTGCTGGTGGTCTGTAAAAACTCTGCAAGATCTTTCACCCCAAACGACATGTACCGACCAAAAAGAAAAGAAGAAGCAAAAGGGACACCATGATGGTCATACGAAACCCGTAGATTGGCATAAAAAAGGCGAGTAATTCTAGGATGATAAGGAGATTGGCGACTCGCCAAGTTACGCAAATCCCAAAAAGTGACCCAAGATCGAAGGAGACGCATATGTTCATTCTCCAACCTTCCATAAGGGTGAAAATAAAAGCACTCAGCGACAGAGCGTTCCTCAATACCCATGGAAGTATGATAACACTCAAAAGCCTCTTCATCTCGGAAAAGATAACGGTTATGGGGACCATATGACCAATTAGAAGACACTGGGGTTAGTTCCGTGTCCCTAAAGCGCTTACGAATTGGTGTGGAAGCCATGAAATAAAGAAGTTTTGGGTAAAGAGAGTTGATGAAAAGGAAAGGAGAAGGTCCCTCTATTTATAGGCAAAAATGGAACTAGAACATCATTATGGTGCACACCTCGATGGGAGAAAAGGAGCACGCGAACCGAGCATAATGGCGGACAAGGATGTGACAAAAGCGTTCAAAGTGAGAAGCTTGTTGAACAAGGGTGACAAGTTGATTTGATGGAGGTTCAGTACGGATTTGACCACCAAACAGGAGAGACGATGCCAACAATAATTCACTTTAGCGGGCCGAGGAGAATATTCACGAATTTCATGGGCCTTAGAAAAATTTCGTCACGAATATATTTGGATCAAAGGCATCTGGGCTATCTCCGAAGGCCCACCTTGTTATGTTCAATCCTTTGTCGAAATCGCGAGGAATTGTTCAAGCCATTTTGAAAAAAAAAAAAAAAAAAAAAAAAAAAAAAAAAAACATTTTGTTTTCTTAATTTGCAGGTACATGGAGCAGCTGGAGCTATATGTCCCTAAAGGAAATAAAGAGGCGTTTTGCGTTAAAAGCAACATAAGACGTTTCTTCCACTTAATACATATCCTAAAGCACCACAAAATCCACAAGCCTAAATTTCACTTCAAAATGGTCTATTGTTGGGTTGAGCCATAAGTCAACCAACACCGGTGAGTTCATTATACCGGTCCAAAATAATGAGCAGGGTTTTACATATTTTGTCCCTGAAACAAAATAAAGGCACACATGCAAGTGATAGATGGATTAAGAAACAACCAACGTTACATTCATAAAATCAAGATGGTACATAAAAAAAAAGAGGGATCCATTACCGACTCCAATCATACTTATCCCCCGAAAAAATACACATGAAGAGCTACTGCACCCAAGAATATAAGCACAGGGAGACAAAAGAAATAAAAGAAAGACGGCCACTCATATGCCGGGAGCTCAGTCGGAGTAGAATCAACTCCCCAGTCGTGACAAGGAAGTGGTCTCCAGTAGGCATGAATTTCTTGGTCATGTGGGACCCCCCAGTTGTTGTCACCGAGTGCATGAATAACCTCCGGTATTGCTTCCTCCTCGGCCTCCTCGATCTCCTCCGCGGTGTAGCCGAGATTGTCGCCTAACTCATCAACAGTTGGAGGGAAATGGGCATTGTCTTCACTAGCCATTTGGCGGTGGCAACAAGAAGATGAGTAAAGAGGGGAGAGATCTCGGGTGAGAGAGAGAAAGAAGAAGTGAAGAAAAGAAAAGAAGAGGAGTAATGAAGAGAGAGAAGAAAGGAAGGAAATAAAAAGGGGGGCCGCAACGGTGGTGAATGCGCACGCGTGACCAAATAGCAACACCACGTTCAAAAAAAAAAGAGAGACACTGAAAAGACAAGATACCACGCATGGAGAAAATAAAATAATATCACGATATAAAACATGCTGTTACAAATCTCGACACTCCTGCTAAGCCATAATCATACCCCTGAGAGACTTCAACTATTACACATGCCCAAGCAGTCCCCTTCGATACACACATGGAAAATACAATGATAAAACAGCGAGTACTACATGGAAAATACAGTGGCCGCGTATGATACAAATATGGTACAAATTTTACAAGCAGTGAAAAGGTTCTTAGGGAGTGGGAACTTTATGTTGCGACTCAAAAGCGTCCCAATTACCAATTGTCGGCCCTGTGGGGGACTCATCACCATCTTGTCTTGGCTCAATGACAAATCCTGATTGCAAAATTTAAAATCTTTTAAATTGGAGGAAGTCATGCTAAAAAAAGAGAGAAAGAAAAACACGAGAAGTTCGCATACCAGCACTGTCCGGAGTGGGATAATCACCAGTATAGCTAGGAGTGATTGGCCCAACCTCTGATCTCACTCGATCAACATTCAAGTCAGTAAGAAGTTGCCCCAACAGAGAGAAACCACCTACAAAACATCGAGAGATGAGTTTATGCCATTAAATTGACACCATGAACATGATTTTAAAACTCACGTGAAGCGTCTGAAGGAGCCATGGGGGGAGGAATGATTGGGGGATTTTCATCTTGAGTATCATCAGCGAAGTCTTCTCCCATCCCATAATCAGGAGTGGCAGAATAGTCAACTAGCTCTTCATCATCTTCTATAATGGCAAATGGGTCAACTGGAGTCACTTCAATACCAGGCAAAGCTGCATTTCCTGCCGTGTTGGTAACATCACTTGTTGAAGTAACACCATTATTCAGAAATGTGCTTTCTAAAGAAGGCCCCAATTGCTCGGCCCTCGTACCATTAGAGTAAGGTGAATAAGAGTTATTAAGAAATGAGCCATTCCCAGGAGTCTGAAATTGAGGGATGTATGGAGATGATCCCAGATAAGGAGATAATGTCCCAAGGAAATGAGGAACATAAGGAGACACCTCTGGTTGAGAAGTAAATGTTTCAGAAGGTAAAGAAGCAGTATGTTGAGCAAGACCTGTTATTCAATAAGAAGGGTCAAGAAAAATTTTTAACTAACAGATCGTGAGGGCAGGTTCATGCAAAATACCTGAAAATCCTGGAGGAACTTCAGGACTCGCTTCCAATGTAACTCCTTCTTTTACAATAGAAGACGGTCCAGCGCCGGGATCCGAAAACCTCAATGAGGGAGGTCTCACCATGGAGAATTCTTCCGAACCATCACTGTCTGAATCTGAAAATAAGAAATAGAATGATAAACAATCCCATTTGTAAAGCGGGGGCAGAAAAAATAAAGATCAGGGCAATACCAGAAGAAGAGTTTTCTGTTGAAATGAGTGATTCGACAGGATCTCGAATGAGCAAAGGCTCGGAAGATGGTGTTAATTTTTCAATTCGAGGATCACGATGAGATAAGATCCGACGGTCGATACCAAAAGACGAACGGGGAAGAGGTTGCACACTACCTTTTGCACCACGCCAATCTTGTAATCTCAGAAACTCTGAACGAGACGCGGGGCGAGGAACACGCGGAGGTTGTGGACCTCTTTTTCCCACAAAAATAGGACGAGAAGGACGGCCTTGAGGGTATATTGCTTCCCTGAGACGGTTTTCATTTAAAGAATGATGAGCAGCAATTAAACCACGTAACCAGCGCCTATAACGGACTGTGAAACAACCTGTACGAAAAGCATGAGGTATGATAAGGCCAATGCCAGTCCCAAGGCGTACAATAAAGGAACAATACTCTGCAAATGATGTTAAGGAAGCCCTCGGAGGATGGAAAGGGACAGTTAAAGAAGGAATATCTTGGTCGAAACCAAATTGCCATGCAACTCTCTGAGGATAGTAGGGTTCCAGAGAAACATCATTCCCTATCCTGCAAGGCAAAAAGCACTCTCTGATACTGACCAAAAAATCCCGTTGCACAGAAGATAACACTAGACGACCTGTCGCATCTCTGACATCCATGATCAATTGGTCTCCATCTATTTCAATATTCAGTGGTAATCCCTCATTGAAAACACGAGACCCCAAGTGCTCTTGATATCTCCAGAAAAGAAGATGAATCCTAATTTGGTCTCCATGAAAAATGGGTGCCCCAGCTATATGGCTCAAGAAAGGTAATTGTTGCCTGAGTTCAGCAGACATGATCACTCCATAATAATTTCCCCAATATGCGTGCAGCCATCCATGTATTAGGTGGAGCGGAACAACAACATGACTATTTGAAGGATCCCTGGAAGAAGTAATCTCTCTCAAAGACCTGTAAATATTGGCCAGGGCAGGAATAGCCAATGAAATTGGGAAACCCCGAGCTAGAGCATTAGCAACTATAAAAACACCAGGGCGGATTCTGTCAGCAGGATGACATACTACCACAAAATAGCAAATCCACCACGCTAGAAAAGCTGTCAGTATAGTCTCCTTGTCCAAACGACGAGAACTCAGAGTAGAAAATTCAGCGCTCATTCTGTTGGTCTTAATATTTCCAGAGCCATAACCTGTTCCGAACGGATCGTTTGGATTGGCAAAAGGAGTAAAAGGAATAGATGGATCCCTAGAACGAGAATCACTCTCAAGAACCCGATTCATGAAAAAGGTAATCCAATCATAAAAAGGAACACCAGCACTTTGACCCCTACTTTGACGAGCAGATGAAATTTCATGATATATTTCAAGGACCTGACGAAGGGAATCTGGGTGATATGGATCACCATTGGAGCGTCTCCTGAACAATTCATCGTCTGGGGGAACTCTTTCTTCATATGGGTGTCCAAAAATGGGGAGCCCAGCAAGACGGGAAATTTCCCAAAGGGTTATGGTCATCTCCCTGTCAAACAAAAATAAAGTATTGGTGGTGTAACTCCAATTTGAGACAAAGGCTCGAAATAAGGCGGGATGGGGATTATATTCGAAGAGACACAGGAACACCGCTTTATAAAGATCGACTCGTGACAAGAAGGGCCGTAAATGGGTTAGAACATATCGCGTCCATTCAATTTGGCCAGTACTCCTTCTCAATTGACCACGCACATACAGGTATTCTGGAGACCAAGGGGTAACTCTCCCAGCATTCATCTCGGTGGACAATAAATGAACAGAAGAGGGGTTGGCAGATCCAATAGGGTTGAGGAAAATGCACCGTCTATTGCCTATGGAATCTCTCCTAGAAAATTCACCATCTGGAACAGGAACATGAACATAAGAATTGCGAGAAAAGGCCCACGAGTGGGGTTCAGCTATTGGCAAAGGGTTTGGTATCCCAGATAGGAATGGAGTCCGACGGTGGCGGTCAAATAAACCTCTAAAAATATCTCCACCTGCTAATATTCGATTGCGCCAAGTATGATGAAGATGCAGCAAACGGTTATTTGGATCAAGGCGACGGATATAGCGAGCGATTTCTTGTTCAGAAAAACCAAGTAAATGGTTCCTTGGAGGGTCAGGAGGATCCATGAAAAACCAGAACAACCTGCCATGCAAAAACAAATGACAACAGTTATACAGAGAAAAAAGGGCAAAGACACCAGAGCACGTTGCTCGAACAAGACTCTCCCAACCCGCTCTAGTGGGGGGCATTTGTTGGACCCAAAAATATTGACATAACTATATGGACAACTGACAAATGAATTTGGAGGCTACAATGATCGAATAAACCGAGCTGCGATATACAAGTAAATTTCTAAGGATGGCTTGGAAATTATTCCGGATTAATCGGGTGATCATATTGACAGACAAGGCTCCGATATAGTGCCAAAATAAGCGTTTCTAAATTTCCATACTTATGTTGATACTAATATTAACATGATATAATGTTAATTTGGTATACAACATTTATTTTGGTGTTATGAAACACAAGCCATGCTTCAAAATATAAGATAAATAATTGTATAATTTCATGCATGTGTTATGTGGGAATTATATAATTATGCCACGTATATGGAATTGGCATTTATGACTTATCAAGATTTGTGCAAAATATGGATCAGACTTATTTGATCAAAGGAAAGATGATGGACAACATTGCAGCCCATACTAGCTCAAATCCATTTCGTAGCAAAAAAAAAAGATGCGCAGCCCACCATGGCCCAAGCCCGTTTCGGAAAATAAACAAAAAAAAAAGAGAATGATGCGGCCCAGAAGGAAACAAGCCCAACGACTCATCCCTTCCCTCCTTCTCCGTCCCTGTACTCTCTCTCTCGCGCGAAAAACACGGAAGAAACATGAAGAATCTTTCCGTTGGAAGATTAGGTTACTTCTACTCCTCTCTCACCAAATTGATTGTCCTCACCGATGTATGCTGCTAAGAAGAGCGGGAATCTCGCTAGAAATCTTTCTCTTCCCCTCCAATTAATGAGACACAAACCTCTAATCGAAATACAGTAACACTGTAAATTAAGAGGAAAGGAATAACAAGGACAGTGGAATAGCGTTTGTTAACCACGAAGAACTGTTGGTGTTGAACTTTGGAGCATTAATTTGTGAATAGGGGTAGTCAAATCTTAAAATTATGAAGCAGCCGTAGCTGTTTGGAGCCTATCAGACTTATGGGAGTAACTGTAAGTTAATGGAAAATTGAGTCGCAAGGAACAGAAAAGCATTGCTGGATATTAATGAGGAAGTGAAGCACCGATTGAAGAACATAATGAGTTAAATGTCTGAAACTGTGGAGTAACCATGGCCACGCATTTTGGTTTCCAGATTTGAGCAATAAAAATTGCTGGCATAAAGATAAAGTATTATAAACACAACCATGGTCGTGCCAAAAACCATGCTACTGGTTCGAAATGATGTCTTGAGATTAATTCAATACCATGAAGACAGAAGTCAAAAGAGAATGGATGCGTGATGAATGGGACTGATGGAGCTTTAATCGCAAGGACAAGTTGAGTTTCAGTATGAAAGGTCACTAAAAAAAAAAAAAAGAGGCCAGGGAAAGAAGTTGCCTTGAATTTATTATTTGGTGACAGCAATGTGAGAGCTAAGTAAAAAAAAAAAAAAAAAAAAAAAAAAAAAAAAAAAAAAAAAAGAAGAAAAAAAAAATATATATATATATACAGCAAGGGGAAACAGGATTTAAAAGAGAGTGCAATACCTGAAATAAAAAAGAAGAAAAGGAAGAAAATGGAAATAATCACTTATGACTGTGAGTGAACATTTGAGTAAAATATCGCAAGTTTAGTGCAATGAATAATTGAATTGATGATAACACAAAAAGTATGAAAGAAGATGGTGAGTCAGTGAGGTTAAAAGAGATAACTAAAAATTAAGCTTGTGAAGTAAACTCGAGGGAAGTTATGAAATGCAATTTCATTATATGCTTAGCTGCAATCTTCCATGTTTGGTTAAAAGAGGGTGCGAGAACTACCTCAGATAAAACTCCCAAATCTCAAAGAAAATGATGGATGCAAATAGCTACTCATTTACTGAAATCAGTGAAAAAATTTGAAGGTGAATGGAATTCAGCATTGATATCAGCGATAAATAGGGAAGTAGTTGATGATTGGAGAATCCTTCACAGTGGATGGCCTATTGAACAAAAGGTGAAATTCCCAAAGTCACCCCAGGGGTAAAATCGTCCAGTTTTCTAAAAATGCTCATAATTGGTGCTGGCTACAGCAATTGGTTCAATTCTCCTATAAAAGGAGGCGCATACTTCATGCAGAGGAACATCAAGAAGAGTGGAGAGATATCACCACACACCCACAGGTCATAAGAAAGCTTTTGCATTCTGAGAATCACTCACAGCACACAATACTTTGCGCAAGATCATCTTCAAACAGTCATTCAGAGAGCAGTTTGTTAGGATAGCTATAAAAAAAAAAAACAACAAAAAGAAGAGTGCTTGTACAATATCTATATCTATATATATCTTCAGTTTTAAGCAGCTACATATCTCACTCGTGTAATCTTTCAAGTGCAGTAAGAAAACTCTTTGTTACTTTACCTTTGTTCTTTCTCTTTACAGCATTTACATTTTTACATATAACAAAGCATTTGGCATCATAATACACTCAGGAACAATGTAAGGAGTAGCAAAAAAAAAAAACGTTTCTGTAAATATGTAAATAGATTCATCTAACACTAGTAAGATACATGCATCTATACATAAAAAAAAAAAGTCCTAACAGAAGTATCAATTTCCTTTTCATTTGAGTTTGTTCTTACTTCCTGTTCATTTGCATTATTTCTGCATAAAAAAAAAGAGTGCCATAAACGACTATGAAATTGGTAAGTAATCACTTAGTATTATTAAGTCATTTACACATGCATTAAAAAGAAAACAAAAAAAAAAGACTGGACAGTAGGATTGAACAAGGACAGCAGGTACCAAAAGGAATGGACAGCAGGTACAATAAAAGGACAGCAGGTTTTGTAGGAGTGCATGGAATGTTGCACTACACCCTTCACCAATGTATTGCAAATCAAGGAGGGGGCAGTCACTACCCTCGCTGTCTAGGCCAAGCTAAGCCGAAACTATGGGTTGGGGTGCTCACACATCAAATTGGAGGCAGTGTTTTGTCTCAAATACAAAACACTTAAAGTGCAAATGTGTCCCACTGTCTTCTACAATCAACACAAGGCAGACTCAAACTAATCACCAGCAACCAAGACAAAATCCAAGTTGTAGTGCTTCCACGATGAAATTGGGGAATTATGTACATTTAAGGTCATGCTAATACTCTCCCCACCAGGCTTCCTACATCAACAGAGAGTTGCAATGGTAAAGAAGGAAGTTATGGGTGATTTATCACCATGGCTGGGCCAAAGTTTGGCGAAATCCTTGCTCAGCAATACCTCTAAATCAAATTGATGCTACAAACACCATATTGCACATGCCACCATGCTCTTAAACCTTCTGTCTCACCTCCACAATCGACTGAAGGCTGCATCGACAAATCATCACCATGGCTGATTTGGGAGGAGTCGAAACACCATGCCCGAGCCATTCAAATCCAAAATTGATGGCAAAACAAGCTTCCCCATTACACCACGATGCTCTCTGACACCTCACCTCGGCTCAATAGCCACCAGGAACTTGTAATCGCCGTCAGCCCCTTTCTGAAACCCTAGAGATCAATTGCGACGAAATAGCGATCTCCATGCCCGACAAATGGGTCCCATAAACTCAGGAGGGTCCCACGATCAGTTTTGACTCTATCTTTAGGCATGAAGGCTGTCTGAGAAGCTCAATCAGACGGCCATGGCGGAATTCTCGTCGTCAGATCGAGGGAGGAAGGAGAGAAAGAAAAAGAAAGAAGTGAAACTTGGCTGCACTCGGTACACGAATAACGTTCAAGACCAATCCTGTTAACCTTCGGTCCACACGTTCATTTTAAGAGGACCGGGTGCATGGAGAGGAGGAAACAGAATTATAAAAATCGTCCCAAATCTGACGATTTTCTGTGGCAATTTCGTGTGGCGAGCGATTTTGGTGTAGCGAGCAGCTGACAACCAACCACGAACTGCCGTGTGTCACATCCTTTGACCACAGAAAGCGCTGTTGACTCTATCTCTCCGATAATTTGGTCCAACCAGAAGAAGACACGTGGCATTCCCTGCTGACGTGGCCCAATAAGATGGCTGGAAACTTCAAAAATCCATAGAAATTCAACCGTAACTCAGAAAAATCCAAAACCAATTTCTATAAATCCATAAAAATGCAAGGAATAAAACCATACCAAAATTATTACCTAATTCCTTGCATAATAATTTTAAATCTAAATTCTAAATTCCAGCCAATCACAAATTACCAAATCACCCTATGATTTATTAAAAATCCAATAAACTTTAAAAAATTCACCAAAAATCATAGGAAGCTCAGAAAAATGTGAGGAAAATTCCTACAAGCTCAGAAAAATGTAGGGAATCTATTTTGCTGATCATCATCACCAAAAACCCTACCAAAAATATTAAGATCATTATTTCACAACCAGGAACCCTGTTTGGCTCAAATAAAAATGGCTCGGAGGCTCAACATTAAATCATGGAGGCATGGACAACACCTCAACATGGAGAAAACCTCATGCTCACCTGGGGAAGTCAAGTAACCTCAGAAGAAAAAGATAATAAAGAAAATGGGAGGAAGAGACCCCTTTCACCCAATCGAGAGGATTTCCATGAAATATAAAATAAAGAATAAATTCTCAAGGCCTAGCAGATCATACTGGAGCACCCCGGTGATCAAAGTCAAGGCTCTCTAAGATTCATCAAACCAAGATAGTTCAAACCATCGAACAGTCGTCATTATGACTGACGTGGAACAATCGAAGATATCTAGCAGGAGTACTGGTGAAATAATTAAAGATCAATGTTGAAAATCTGGTCTCAATATTGGTTGAATTGCTACTCACTAACTAAGGCCTGCTACGACAAACAATAAAAACAAATAATCCAGGATGAGACCGACATCAGGACCGTCGAATCAAACCTGGATTGAAGAATTCAAAATACAAATCTCTCCTTGGTGCTTGAGGAAACTAAAACTGAACGATCCGGTCAGGAACTGGACGTCTCTATCATCATCTGACATTTGGTTAAGGACCCATAACTAAGGTTATGTACCCTGTCCAAGGACCACCGTCTCCACTCAACGATTGGTTAAGGATCAATAGCTGAGGCTATGTTCCCCGTTTGAGGACCAATCGTCTTTTCATCAATGATTGGTTAAGGACCCGTAACTGAGGTTATGTACCCTGTCCAAGGACCAATTGTCTCTCTTCAACGGATGGTTAATGACCCATAACTGAGGTTATGTACCCTGTCCCAGAACCACTGTCTCCACTCAATGATTGGTTAAGGATCAATAGCTGAGGCTATGTTCCCCTTTTGAGGACCAATCGTCTTTTCATCAACGATTAGTTAAGGACCCATAACTGAGGTTATGTACCCTTTCCGAGAACTAATTGTCTCTATCGATGGCTGGTTAAGGACCGATAGCTGAGGCATCGTTCCCTGTCCTAGGACCAACTGTCACCCCGCACGTGAGAAGGCCATAGGGAGTCCGACTCATGTAGCACCCGCGCGCACCCTTATTTTTGACACAGACCTGAGGGTGGTGTCACGGCGCCTACAAGCCAAATGGACGGCGTCGTTATTTTAACGGTTTGGGTGAGAGCCGAACGGTCTATTGACATCTGACTGGGCACCAGATGAAGTTCAAACGCTTTGATTGGACGGAGCATTGATCTGATATCTTGGCTGGATACCTTGTATCATTTCAAATGTTTCGAATGACAATTGGATCGTTTATCCGATATTCTGACTGGCAACCAGGTATCAACTTGACGTTTCGAGTGGCAGTCGAAACGAAGGTCAACGCTTCGAATGGGAGTCGGAGTATTTATCTGATATCCTGGCTAGAGACCAGGTATCACTTTAAATATTCCGAAAGAAAATCGAATCGTCTCTTGAACATCTGACTGGCGACAGATGTTTTGCTTCAACGCTTCAAGTAAACAGCTGGATCATTTGCTTGACACCTTGGCTAGAAACCAGGTATCGAAGCCATGCTCTGAATGGTAATTGAATCGTTTCTCACCGTCTGGCTGGCAACCAGATGTCTCTTTCAACAGTTTGAGTGACAGTCAAACTTCTTCGGTATCTTGGCTGGCAACTGGATATCATTTGTAGGTTTTCGGATGGCAACCGAAACGAAGATAAACGTTTCGAGTGAAAATCGGGTTACATTTTTGGTGGATACGAGGTATCACCTCAAATGGCTCGAATAATAACCAAAACGAAGGTCAACGCTTCGAATAAAATCGGGTTATATCTTAAATGACTCGAATAATAATCGAATCGTCTCATTTGAACGCTTCAAACTAAGGCTGGACTGTTCATGGACACCTGCTGGACAGATGTCTCCTCAACGTTTCAAGGAGCAATTGGATCATTCACCTGATGTCTTGGCCGGCCACCCGGATATCAATGTGATGATCTGAATGATCATTGAACCGTCTCATCGTCGTTTCGGAATAGCCGCCGGAACGTACCTCAACGCTTTGAATGGAGTTTGGACCATTTACCCGATATCCTGGCTAGACACCAGATATCACTCTAAATGTCTTAAACAACAATCAAACCGTCTTTTTAAGATTCTGGTCAGGAACCAGGAACCATTTTAACACGCCGGAAGGGAACCGGATTGTGTCTCTGACATTGTCAGATGTCACTTTGAAGATATCAAGATTAACGAGCGCTAGATCGTCTTTTATCCGCAGTCAGGTTAGACCAAGGGGCAGTCTGCCTGGTTAGCACCCGCGCGCACATTTGACGCCCATAAGCTTGAAGCCCGGCGAAGTTATCGACATCTACAAGCCCATAGGCCCGATGTTAAGCGTAATGTCTACAAACTCTGCGGCCCAGGAGTCCGACATTATCGAAGAAAAGAAGAAAAAGAAAAACCTATAAAAATCCTCAGCACCAAATAAAAAAAAAAAGCCAGAAGTCACAATAACCCGATTTTTGGGAACTTCAAATGCCCGTTTCGGGAAATCTATGTCTTCAAGCCACGAGATCTAAGTTCCAAGCCGTAAGATTCAAAATTCCAAGCCGTAAAAATCCAAACTCCAAGCCGTAAAAGCTCAAGAGCCTAAAATCATGAGCCACCCCGATAATATCTAAAAAGTTATAATCCAAGAGCCAACCATTCCTCACATTACAAGAAAAATCACCGAAGTCCAAGTAGCAGAGATCAACCAAAAACCTCTCCAAACCATGAGCCTTAAAGACCGCTGTCCCTGCAATACCGAGTCCATTCAATAAATAAATATAAAACTAACACTACATAATAATCATAGTAGTAGTAATAAGCAAAAAAAAAAAAAACACAAAAAGACATTAATGCATGCTAGGATAACAAATTGCATATTAACAATTCCCTAATAGCTTATGATACATTTCCTTTGATTTTCCCGATCTAGAGGTTCTCCAGACCATGTCGGAGGTAATTAACAGTAGGGGCTTGCGCCTACTGGAAAAAAGAACCCCTCTCAAATAATAAACTCTCGTGAGAGCTCAAGACCGTACCGTTATTTCTCCTCTGGGAAGTAGCAGTATCGGCATTCTTGAGGCTTGCGAGGGGTATCTGATCCGCATTCTTTTCCCCTTCTGTTTCCCCCGGTCGAAACACGAGGGCCGCGAAAAAGTGCGAGACAGAGGTAGACCTCCATCACTTGAAATTTGGAAAGGGAATACATGGCAGGAGCTGGATGACTTTTGTACATCAGCTGTCCTACCAATTTTTCCCCTTCCCATCAGCTGTCCTACCAACTTCTCTAATACTGACTTTATTTTTTACAAACCATTTCCTTTTCTTCTTTTTCATTCTTTCTTTCATAGGAACAAGATAGGAGAGATATGAATGTTGTGCTTGTAAAATGGCGAGATAGTCTCCTATTTATAGAATGAGATTTACTGCTAATGCGTTCAGAACCTTCCAAGTCATCACTGTATAACTAAGGTTGCGTCATTTTTTTTATGCGGTGCGCAAGTTCTCTTTCCATAAACTTGCCGTACGCAACACATTGACAGTTTAGACAAACGTGAGGGTTAAAAATCAAAAAGGGTTTTTTTCGAAACTTAACTGTGAGCAAAGTCATGACTTATTGCCTAACTTTCATGGGGGAAAACCAAAATAAGTTTATTTAAAAATTACCTCTTATATTCACTGATATCGGAAATAAATTGGCATACAGTGCTCCAATGTTCGACTACTCACTGTAGTGAGGCGGTTGGAGAGGTGCACAGTGGGCTCCGGAGTTCAAACTGGGAAAGAGAGAATGGGTGTCCTTCTATTTTCTCTTTTGGGTAGGGTTATGAAAGCAAAAGAAAAATCAAAGAGTGTGGGGACAGAGAGAGCCCTTCTAGACGCGACGATTCGACTGGTTTGAGTCAGACTCGCCAGACCGCCAACATAGGCGTCGGCCTGGTCAACTCAAGTCAACAGTCCATGTGGCGTCCAACGTGTACAGACCAGGTGGCACAATAAGACCGCCAACTCAGTTGGCGGTCTGCGTTAGGCCACTTGTGATATTATTTAGTCGCGTTAGGCCGGAAGTGAGATTTCCATTTTAATTTAGGATTATTAAGAAAAAATTCCCATATAATCCATCCACCATAGTTTTGTTCTCCATTCCTCAATTTATGGTCGTCTCCATTTCATTAATTTCAGAAAAATACATATTACGTTTTTAATTGTTTGAAGGGCTTTAAATAATCATTTGGCTATGAAAATTTATATATTTGCTCATAGATATATGAAAAATTCAATGATATAAAATTTTCTAATTATAGACTTATAAAATATTTTAGACATTTTTTTGAATCTCATAAAATTTAATTTGTATAATAGTTTAGATTTTTAATTGTTTGAAGACATTTAAAAATTCATTGGGCCATGAAAATTTATGCGTTTAATCATAGATATGTGAAAATTTTCATGATATAAAATTTTATAATCATAGACTTATAAAAAAAATTATTACATATGATTCGCCATATTTTAAAAATAATAAAATATATACATATATCGCCGTACCCGTACCGGAGATTTTTGAAAATTTTCGTACCGTCGTACCCGAACCGTACCGGGTACGGTACTCGAACCCGAACCCGTGCAACATAGATCTTTAGCGTAGAGCACTACTGACTGGCATATGGCAGCGTTGAGCTGTTACGCAGTTATTCCAAATACCAATACCAAAATATCTAAATAAATGCATTCGAAAAAGTTGCTAGTTCGCGATATTTTTATTTTTTGACTTTTGTTTCACTTCCAAATTAAAAATAATGTTTCTAACTAGTATTATTTTCGTTACCAAGCTGATTTGAAACTAATTAGAGCGTTAATCACAAGTATATATATTTTTTAGTTATTTTGATTATCTATCTTCTAGTCTATTCCAACTTGCTTGGAATAAAAAATTTAGTTGTCGTCGTTGTCTGATTCTCTATCCAAACGTATTCTTCTTTTTATATACAGTGAACTAATCGAAATAGATGGCTAGACTCCTGGCCTAACCAGTTCACCGTTACACAAGTATTTTCTCTATGCTCTTTATATTGCAAATAAGGTCAAATTTTATTTTATATTTTTTCTTAAATATCCATAACACATACATTATACATATATTGAGAGGGCCAAGTAAATCTAATCTATATCTTTTCTTTTTGAAAAGAAGTAGCACAGGCAATTAGTTCCATGTAGAAATAAATGAAAAGGTCTAATAAAAGATATCACTAAATAGACTGAGAGCTATTAATTGCTTCATCGAATCTCAGCCTAATTTGCAAGTGTGCCACGAGGCCAACACTAAAAGCTGCTACACAGTGCACACGACCAATTATTCCCCGTTTGAACAATGTTTTGTGTTCCATCCTCCAACCTTCCCCACCATATAGTGTTGGGAATTTGAGCTTATTTGAATTCTAACAAAATTTTGATATTTAAATATGAAATAAGAAATAAGGTGTCTCTATTTAAATTTTTTATTCTCACTTCATCCAAACAAAATCTTGATATTTGAACTTATTCAGACCCTTATTCATATTATAACAAAATTTTGATATTTAAGTTTATTCGGATCCTTATTCATATTCTAATAAAATTTTGGTATTTGAATATGAAATGTGGAATAAGAAATCTAATCTGAGCTTTATAAAATGTTTCGAAATAAAATCAATCTAATGAATAGAGTCCTTTATCCATCTGAATAAAAGAGTTACTATTCAAATAATAGATTATATCACACGAGACGTTCAGATACTTACACATTTCATACTAAATAGATGGCACCGAGAAAGATACTTACGCATTTCATACTAAATAGATGGCATCGAGAAAGCCATTTGTAAAAGAAAATTGATTTTGCCAGATGAGGATGACGACTCAATAAATGGCATCAAGAAAGTCATTCGTAGAAGAAAATTAATTTTGCCATATGAGGATGATGACTCAATAGATGGCACCGAGAAATGCATTCAGATAAGCATAGAAAACACTATCACTTTACATCGAAATTATGAGAACTAGTTCTAATCTCGCGCGTTGAGCGATTCATTTTTATCCGAATATGTTATTAAATAGTTTTTTAATGAGTGTGAATATGTTATAGAACTCTTTATAAACATATATTGTCACACCCCGTATCCGAAATACGAGGCGTGAGGTGAGACAGTATCTTTCGCATCCATCCGACGGCCCGGCAACCTACGTCACAAGAAATAAAAGCAAACGGAGTCAGCTACAAAACCGAGTAACCGGTTATTTAACGACGCAGCTTCTCTATAATCAATTTATATAACCAAAAATCAATCGATCAGATTAATCCACACATCAATAACAAACAAATTAAATATATTTTACAGAGATCAACGGGTCTAGGTTTTCTCAAATTCACTTTCTCATATCACTTTTCCACTAGCGCGAATCCCTCTTTAGGCGATTCCGCTTCACATTTCATTCCACTATTCCATTTATACTTTTCCACTTCAATTCAAATCACATTAGAGACCCGTTGACTCGCAAAATACATCAATCACAATTCTCATATATCAATTCAATTCAATCAATAAGCCAAACGATATTTAAATCAATCAATACGAAAATTAAATTATAGAGAAGTCCGGTTACCTGACGAGCGATTCAGAAACAATGAAACGATAATGATTGCGACGTAGAACTCGAATTTCAATCGGACGGAGGATTTAAGTTTCAATCGGATAATAACATGAATGCGTGGTTATTTCATGGCTTTAAATTGAAATAGAGGAGCATAGATATTAATCAATGAGATGATATATCGGGTGAAATATTTTAATTGGCTTTGGTAGAATCTGACGAGGAGGAATGGCATTTATAGGCGAAATAAGCAAAGTTGCCATTCTCTGCATCAAGAATTTAATTGGACACCAATTAAAGATGTTGGCCAGAAGAAATTTTGGGAAGACAAAGAGAATTGATTTAATAATCATACAATAACGGAAATATGGGCGATGCACAAAAATTTGGACGTATCCTATGGAAGCAATATAGGAAACAAAGGCTAGAGATTCAATCCAGATATGTAACATACGGTTATTATAGATGGAATGAAAATGGTAACCCTATAAAAAGAACGTGCCGTGCATGGTCAGTAGGCAAGAGATATATAGAATGGTAAATCGAAGGAAAAATATGAACGTGGGGAAGAAGTAACCGCAATAAAAAAAAAAAGAAAATTTCTTTTAGCGAAATTAACTTTTGTAATAACTAAGTTTTACTCTAAACGTTTGAAATCTAATTAAATGAAAATTAACATTTTTTGCAACAAAAATAAACAGTTAATAGTTAAATCAATATCGCACAAAAGATGGTCAATAGGAATGGGAACATTTGAATAATATACAATTAAAAAAAATACTAATAAAAAAAGGAATTATTTTGATATAAAATTAACCAGTAAATAGGTATAAAAAAATCAGGGTGTTACATACATGCAATATTATGAATTATTATTATCATAAAATGAAATGGACAACTTTGTGGTCAAGATTGATAACTATAGAGTGAATCTCGCGCGTTGCGCGATGCATTCATATAATTTTTTTTCAATATTCAAAACGTCATATAAAAAATATCATACAAATTGAGAATACTATTCAAATATTATATAGAAACTGCAACAAAAAATACTAAATACTGTTCTTTCCATAAAGAATCATGGCTCACGGAAAATTCAAGTTACCGTGCTTACCATAATAATCCATGCGTCAAATGAATATATATAATAATGTAAATATAATTATTAACATTAACGACGGCAATTATGATTTTCAAATTAACAGATCGCTAGCTCAAGTATACAAATTTATATCATGTAAAAAAATTAAAATTGAACTATTGCACCATTATTTTAAACTTGTCGATAAAATAAAAAAAAGTCACGGTTTATCCTCTTTTTTCATTATGCAATATGATGACAAAATGCTCACAATGAAATTGTTTATATTTTATAAGTTTCACAAATCTGGCATCATGTGATAGAGTAACGAAGGTTTTTACTTTCACCACCACGGTCTCACCTTTTTTTCAATTATAATATTGATTGAAAAGTCAAAAGAGATGTTTCTCTTTTTCTCGGTAACTGTTTACCTCTAAATGGGAGAGAAAACACAGAGATGGGAGAAAAAGCACCGGTGAAAAATGTACACAGTTCACTTGTATTGATGAGCATCCATCAAAGCCATCCAACGGATCATATCAAACAATAGAGAATTGACGGCCTTGATTATATACTGTGCTAACCACAGTAAAAAAATACCTCCACGTGCAATTCACACTGCCCCATATTTATATAGTTATAATGACAAATCTAATACTCGGTAGAAGAAAATTGGTACTGTCTCATCAAGAGAATGAGCGCGATAATCTAGAGATTGGAGTAATGTCGAAAATAATTGTTTGTTCTAAAAATAATGATACGAAAACAACCGAATTGGATTTGCGAATAAAAGATGATGAGATTAATAACAAAGACCAAGAGCAATCGTGATTAGTTGGGAGTATTTCAGAATTCTACAAGAGGCGATGAACGGTCGCAAATCCTTGCATCACAAAATAAAAAAAAAAAAATTATGGCAAAGGACAACCTCACTGTTTGCTTTTCTCACATAAACGACAACCTCGTTTTCAGGCTTTGTTGCAATCCCGTGACCGTAACAATGCGCATGCTCGTGTCTAATCAGAAAGAGAATCTTGCGATCAATTATATGCCTCCTGCTATGTCTCAGGCTTCCAGCTATGAATTTATTACTCCCGATTCCCGAACAGTACCACCGACGATGATACTATCACTTACTATTTCCATCTCTGTTTCTTTCTTGACTTCTTGTCTCTCTCTCCACGTCTCTATTTACTTCATAGTTTTTTTTTTATTAAATACTTCATAGTTAATACAGCCCTGTTGGTTCGTTCCAAAGAGAAGTAAAGTATCATCTGTACAAACTCGAAAAGAAGAAGAGTAAGAATTAACTCGGAGTCGGTCAAATTTTCACACCCATATGTATGATAAGAATGTCACTTCAATATGCATTTCATTCTTTAAAAAAAAAGAAAAGAAAAGATGGGCAAGCAATTAACTTTACATTACATGCATGAACTACGAAAAAAATAGACAAGCCTTGTTATGGGAAACGTCGTCTAGCAAATGAAATGAATCAAAATATCCTGTGCTTTCGGCGATTACATCCATTATTGCACGCCTACACAATGAAAAAGAATTCACACAGATTCAAAGAAAACCAAAAAGAAAAAGAAAAATAAAAAGCTGGAGACGCCCGCTTTACCTGTCTGGATTATTCAATCATTCGTATTATAAAATTTACTGCAACTTAAATATCATTTGATATTTTTATTAAGGGGCATTCTCGTGGATCATTTTTAAAAATCAAATTTGAGGTCTAATCTATTGCAAGATAATGCAGTAGAAATTCTTCGATAGGTTCAGGAGAGCACGACCGAGTGTATCTGCACAAGTATCGTGTCCATTTAAAGGTCTTCTCAGCTCGAAGAATTCAACAATCAATACAATACAAGATACAAATAACACACGAAATAAACCAGGATCAACGTCAATTTGATGTCCACATTTTGCAAACACATGCATATTGTTTTTATTTATTTTCTGAATAAATTTTGATACAACACAAATATAAAAAAAAAGTCAAAAATAACAATTTTTTTGTGGCAAATTAAGTATTTCTTGCATGTCAAGTCATGTGTTTCATGAACATCAAGTTATGCGTTTCTTGCACATCAAGTTATTACAGATTTAGAACACAATAATCTATAATACAATTCGTAGTTCCATATCAGGAATTCGATCTCGAGTATGATCATTCATAATTTAAGAAAATAAATATAATTTCCAGTCGATCGAATTGACTTGATTTGTTGATATCTACAATAATAATTAAAACCCGTGAACGCTATTCTATAATTGACCGCTATTTCTATAATTACAAATAATTTTTTATTTTTGTATTTTCTATAAATAAAAATATTTTCCTATTTTTGCATTTTCTATAATTAAAAATACATTTTTTTTAAATACATTAAAAATAGTTGTACCAATCATTATTTAGTTTAAGAATTAATATAGTTGGAAATCCAAGATAATTCAATTTGAATTATTGTCATCTAAAAACATATTGCAGCAAAGTTGCAATTGCTATATCTAGTTTGACTAATATAAGTTGTTTTAATTATTTTAACTCATTTGATAAATGACAAATTTGCATCAAAATTTAATATTTTTAACATATAGAAATTGTAATAAACTTTGATATGCCCTTCAGTTCTAAATTGCCAAAATCAAACAAAATTTTATTAGGGTCGAATATTTTATATGATCCATAGATTAATTTCAAGTAACAAAATATTATTCTATGGATAACCTTTTTTCTAATGCCTTCTTATTTCGCCAGCACGTTAGTAATCTATTTTATTTATATACCTTAAAAATCCTTCTTTTGGGTGGCTCACATTCACCGAAATCTAGTAAAATCCTAAAAAAATTCAGCAAGAACATAATACCACTACCATCTTATAAACCAACGGTACAAATTAAATAGCGTTTTAATTCGCCCAAAACAGACTCAGTTTGTATGATTTTATGGTGGAGCAAAACTGTAAAATTATTAGTTTATTACAAACGTTTTTTTTCTAAAGTATAAAATTAATACAAGCTAACTCAAGTTTAAAATTTTTACTTTCAACTCAATCACATCCTTAATCTTGAGACAGCTGCACAAGTTCTAGCGCCTTCCGGTTCTGATTCGGCCCATAATGCCCAGTTAACAAAATTTGCGGAAACCGACTTAATAAATCACTGATATTAATTCTAGTAATACCATCTCAGCCGCTTTGATTATTTCGAGAACCATCCGAAACGCCTCGTCTCCTACCGTGCCACGTTTCCAAAAGCGGAACTCCTAACCCCTCCATTCAGAAGAACCGGAGATGTCCTTTACCGCTAGACATCGGCAATTCTTTTCCTCCAAGTCTAGTGAAAACGGAGATGAGCAGATCACGACGTTGCCTTTATCAGGAAATAAATAGCGCTATTTTCGGATAGGCATTTCCGACTTAGCCATATTTATTTATTTCCTTCGTTTCCTGAAAAACCTAGCGCCGCCTCATGTCGCTTCTTTATATACTCTAGTGTGTTCACATTCTCATCATCCGCTGGTAGTCTCGCTTCTCCTCTTTCTCTCTACTCTTCTGCTGCGCGAATCGAGGAGTTGCGCGTGGGTCCATAGTTGGTGCGGCCATTTCATCTCTCAGTTCGTCACTCAAAATGGTAGGGTTTTTTGTTCCAGTAATAGATTTCTTCTCTTTAGATTCGTTTTCTTAAAATTGTCTTTCTATATTTTGTTTTCCATGCTGTTTGATTACTGTCAGTTTTGTTTCTATTCCTCTTTAGCATAATTTGGTTTTTATATAGAAGTGAAGATTGAAAAAATCAGGTCTTATTGAATGATAAAATAAGACTTTCTGGACTATCTAGCTTGTTCCAGGAAAAAAGGGGAAACAAAAAATTGAAAAAATTGGGAAGAAAGACATTATTTTTGAGATTTTAACTATGATGGCAAGGGAGGAAATAGAATGCAATGGAAAGTAGAGGTGACATTCCTTACCTCCCAATTTGAGGGAGCTTCATGTCACAAAAAATCAACTTTTTTATCATTCATTTGCATCTACTTAATTAAAGACGATCACTATAAAAGCCTAGCAAAAACTCCACCTCTTCGCCTTTCTTCGCTAGTTCGCTTAAGTACATAGGTTATGGCAATACTTAATTCTATCTCTTGCTTAGGCTTGAAACACTTATTTTCTTATTCTCTTTATTATTTATTCACCTCAAAATAGGATATAATAGGATAAATTTCTCATCCTTTCATTCCTTTCTTCATCTCACTTCTTTTGATGTGAGCCTTGGTCACTATTAAAGAAAGGGAATGGAAATGGATAAAAGGATGATTGGAAATTTGCAACTTCCAAAGCGGGAGGTAAGGAAGCAAATTCCAAATAAATAAATTCACTCCTTTGGAGAAAGGAAAAATATGAGAACATATTTCGAGCAAGCTATTTTTTCGTTTTTTTCGTCACCTTCCATTCACTTTGAAATCTGATCTTGGAGCCTAAGTCAGGTTTGTGCTTCAGTATCAAGTTTAGGAAGGGAGATAGAGGAAAATTAGGTTAACTTTAGACCTTATGTTATTCCATAACTTTAAAAATGAGAGAGGCGGAATGCAAGAAGAGGAGTTAATTTTGAAATAACTAATAACTAATTTAAAAATTGGCCTATCCTAACCTTATCTTACATATTTTTTATAAATTAAAATTTTATTGGAGCACAACTTAAATCTACCCCATTATTTTCTCCTCTTTACTAGATATTTCGAGGGTAAACATTAACAAAATGTCGTCCTATTTTTTTTTTTAAATTGGAAGGACCTTTGTTGAAGAAGAACGGGGAAAAGTAACTATATCCTTTTTCTCAAAATCTGAGCTTTTAATCAACAATTGCCACGAGTTAACGGACTTTTAGCTGGTAGACCATGTAGATAGAGTTTGATACTTGTTGATTTGCTAGTTGGACAACTTGTAAATTGTGATTTGTTGATATTAATTTGACAATTTTGATTATCATAAAGACATAAATTTAATGATTAGCTGATTATAACTATGATTCTCTAGTATTATAGTCCTTGGGGTATTTAGTAATAATGGTATTAGAACTTGGAGTAATACTTCTTTTTGTTTTGAATGCAGGCAAATGTCTGTCAAAAGTGTGGAGCTGTTGGTTTTGGTGATCTTCTTGTATATTGCAGTTTGTGCCATGAAGCTGCACAACATCAGTATGCTTAAATTTTGTTGATGACTTGTTTGTTGATCTTCTTGTATATTGCATTTTGTGTCATGAAACTGCACAACACAACAAAATGTTTTAATTTTGTCGATAACTTGTTTGATTTGTGTTCAATCATTAATTGAATGCCAATATATTAATATATGGCTTCGTTTGGATGGTTAGGAATAGTTTCTTTCCGGCGTAAATTTTTATTCCTAAAAAAAATCCATCTAAACAACATCTCTTATTTTTAGGAATAACAATTTCTTACATAACACTCTTCCCAATAACACTCATATTTTACTTTTCACACCAATAACACTATTCTCAATAACCATATCCCCAACTTACCATCCAAACAACATTTCTTATTCCCGAATAACTTCTTCTCACTCTTCCCAAAATCACAAATTTACGTCCAGAATAGTTCTTCTTTCCTAATTCCTAACACATCCAAATGACACATATATCGTTAGGTTCATGTTTGTTCTTTTATTTTTATTATACAAAAAAAAAACATACATTATGTAGTCATCATTATGAAGAAAAATTCTTTTAAAGATTGTAAACAAGATTTTATTGTTAAAGCTAAAATTTCATTAAATTAATTTTATCTTTGTTGTAGATATTGTTTGGAGACCGTCCCAGGATTAGATGAAGATGTTCGATGGGAATGCGAAGATTGCAATCTGGGCGTTGTTAAGCCTAAGTGCTTCGTGAAATGTCAAGGTGATGATATTGATTTGTCGGCTAGTCTTAGTGTCCATTCACTTGAAGAGAGGAATGGACATCTCGTATCAAACGAGAACAATGCTATTAGTAGAAACCACTTGTGTCATAAAGATTTACTCGTGCAGAGTGAACGTGGACCAAATCTACATGGTGATGTGCAAAAATTAAAGGGTTGGGGAAAGACTAATAAGAGGGCCATGAGATCAAAGCAGATTGCAGAAGCATATATTGATCCTTCGAGAAATGGGAGTGCAAGTTCCCAACCTTTTGAGTATTCTAAGCCTAATGAGGGTGATATTTCGATGGACGACATCGAGAAAGAGTCTTCATTGGGAGATTCTTTTGAACGGTCTCATGCTGAAGGTTATAGAAGAAAATTAATTTTGGTAGATGAGGATGAGGATGAGGATGAGGATGACCTGATAGAGGGTACAACTTCTCATCCTCTAGATGTCTCAAGGCCTAATGCTCATCAAAGAAATTTAATGATGCTAGATGAGGACAATTTCTCAAGGGACGGTATTGAGAAAGACTCTTATTTGGCAATTAACCATTCTCTTGAATGGGTTCGTCCTGATGGTCGGCGAAGAAAATTAGTATTGCCAGATGAGAGTGATGACTCGATAGATGCAAATGAAAATGATACTCTATCGAAGTTTGTCGTCTTAGAATTAGAAAATATGATCTCTATGGATCAATTTTTTGAGAAAGACGACAAGTGTTTCGAACTTGTAAGGAAGTTGATATTGTCGAATGGAAAAAATGGGCTTAATGGCCTTAAGACTAGCTTGTTGAAGGATTTAGAAGTTGGACTAATTTTAGAAAAAATCAATGAAGAAATGATTAAGAAGAGTGATGAAGATCAAATTGATCTTTTAGTTAGTTCGTTGGGGGAAACAAATCCTATTTCAAAAAAGAATGATTCTGTGTTGGCTTTGTCGAACCAAGTCAATGAGCATAATGGTCTTGAGGCTAGCTTATTACACGAGACAAATGATGAGATGACAACAAAGACAAAATGTCCATGCGATTCAACTAAAATGGCGAGCCACATTATAGGGGATGATGGGCAATTACTGAAGGTTGCAATGGTGTCGAATGTTTGTGATTCTACATTGCAGAGTGAATTGGTCAATACGCATGCAAGGCCCATGAGTTGGACATGTTGGAGGTTCGTTTTATGATTAATTTTTTATCTCGTAAATTTTGTTAGTATGATGTCTAGTTTTTAAGTTTTTACTTCAACATTCATCGATTTGTGATAAAAGTCCAAATGAGAGGTGGTATGTTTGGATGCATGGAAACAATTACCTACTTGAGAATTGTGGGTATAATAATTCTCTTCTTGGATATCGTTAGAATACGAGTTGGAGTAGTAAGGTAGTGCACTAATTTAGAAATTTAAGAAAATTACTAATCTAACTTTTCGTAAGAGGAATCAAGTAAAGTTACCTTTTTTAAGTAGCTTTCGACCCAATTACTAAGGTTGTCCGAATACACACACAAGGGTATGTTTGGCAAATTTGTGAATTAGAAACAAGAACTGAATACTAAGGCTTGTTTTAGTTCTTGTTCTTAGTTCCATGAATTTGTGAAAATTAGGAACAAGGGCTTATTCTTGGTTCATGTTTTGTTTGGAATTCTGCTTGTTCATGGTTCATGTTTTGTTCATGGTTCATGGTTCTAATTGAACAAGTAGAACAATTTACAAGCTATTCTATGTTTGGTTTGTTTTAAGTTTGTTCTTAGCCTAAATTTGCTTCTTTCTTGATCTAACTAGAACTAAAACTAGAACAAAATTTTTTTCTTGATCAATGCACTTCCAAACACACCTTAAATATTGTTTTGGAATATGATGACGATATGGGTTACCTGTACTCGTCAATCTTAGATATAGCTTTTTAAGTGCAATTGTAACATTTCTTATCAGTTTAGAATAGTTGCCAACTTGAGTTGATTATGTTCTTTGTCAACTCGAAGAAGCTATTTATTTAAGAGTAAGGTTCTAGTGCCACCAACTTCACAACTCTCATTTTTATTAATATTTTAGAATTTAGAATTTAAGAATGCAAATGACGAATTCAAGCATTGAATTTATTCAATTTAACAAGCAATAAATTTTCATATAAACTTGAAGTTTATTGTTATGCTAAAGAAATGTCGAAATATGAACCTAGTAAACTTAATTTGTAACAGTAAACATGATTCGTTCATTCTATGACCTCTTCATCGAGTACAAAGTGAGCTCTAAATTTACAAAAATTGTATAAAAACACACTTGTTAAATTAAACAACATTAACAATTTAGATTTGATAGTTGACATTTTCAAAATTTAATATATATATTAATATATAGAGAATATCTATTGTGAACCACGATGCATAGAGGTCTCCGTGCACCATGACTGTTTGATCGGTTGTTTTGCAAATCGATAAATTTAATTAACCAACCCATTCTATATATTGAAATCTCATAGAAAATAAAATTTTACATTTTTGTAAATTTTTTTTACTTTTTTTTCGAATTTTTAAGGTTGCCATTTTTGCCTCAAATTAGTGAATTATCAACAAAAAATGCAAGCTTGAAAAAATTCGAAAAAAATAGTTAAAAATTTCAAAAATTGTAAAATTTTGTTTTTTTTTAGATTTAAATTTAAATTAAATATATAGATTGGATTGGTTAATTTAGATTTGTCGATTTGCAAAATCACCGATCAAACGGTCATGGTGCACGGGGTGCTTTATGCAAAATGGTTCACAATATATATTCTCTTAATATATATTAATTATTAGGGTAATTCTATGGTGGACTGAAATTTTAAACCGGGATTAAATCTGGATCATTCATTTAAAATTATGAAGAGATTTGGTTGATCATGATTCAAGTCCGATTTAAAATTTTAGTCCACCATAGAATTAACCTAATTATTAATATTAATAAAAGAGTTTTGACATTTCATGTCATCATAGAAAGAATGATAGCACTAGAACCTTACTCTTATTATTTACAATGCAATCTAAACATTTTGCGTTTATATATTCAAATATTTGAATAGTCTTAATAGAATAATGCTAACCTAACTTTTTTTCGGAATAGTGTTTTATAGCACTATTATTATTATTATTATTATCATTATAATCATTATTATTATTACTATTACTTTTTTTTTTCTTTTACTATGATGATTTTGTTGGGTTCCATTTCTAGCCTAACTAACTTATGTGGGATTAAAAACTTCTTTGTGGTTGTGAATTGTATGATCCAAGCAAGATATACAAACTAGCATCAATTTAGCACTTGCCCTACACTATTTAGCTCAGCAAGAACTATCTTTTTGGCAACCTTGAAAATTTTTTTCAATTGCAAATGTATACCTTGCAATCCTTACAAGAACCTCTATTGACGTGTTTCCTTACACGTTTGGATGAAACATTTTTCTTGGTATTTGATTGAATTACGCGACGAAGAATATAAGCTCATTCCATTGAGGTTTTGTAATATATTGAAATTTGACGAGTCCTCGATGATTACAATGTTAGAGATATCTAGTGTTTTTTTGCTACCACAATTCTAGATGCTGATGAAATAAAAAATAAATGAGTTTCAACACTATTGCCTCTTAATGCATTTGATACCACTAAATTGTATAAATGAAATGATAGAATAATTAATTTTTGTGTGTTTGTTTGTGTGTATAGAATATATATTCTTACAAAAGCATAATTCTCGTACTACTTTCGACAGGGGTTGGTTTAAGATTTCTGGAAGATATTATGGCCCCTTGATTGCACATTGGTCTACGAAGATAGGTGAGAAAGCATGGAATGCGACCAGATCATTGCCACAGATTGTCGAACTAACGATGGTTTCAAGGTCACGTGCATGGCCAAAAAGTTTTGACAAGGCTCCTCCAACCGATGGTCATATTGCCCTCTTTTTCTTTCCACAGGATTCGAGGTTGGAGCTGATTGTTATTCATGTTTGTTTCATTTGAATTTGTTTTGCTATTTTATTTAACTGCTTAGTTGTAGGAAATATTTTTATACTCAATAACTTGAAGAAAGAAATAATTCTTTACCTTCTGAAAATCAAATTTTGTTGAAACTGTTTGCCTGTTTTGCATATGTAGGGTGGAAAAGATGGTAGATTCTCTTCTAGAAGAGGTGATTAGATGTAATCTGATGCTGAAAGTTGCATTGGATGAGGCGGAGATGCTTGTCTTACCCTCTGTTTTGTTGCCAGAAAACTGCCAGAGTGAGAAATTCTAATGCTGATATGTTAATAACTTGTGTTCCAGATTGAACCTGTGTTAGTATTTATGCTTATTTCTTAGTTTTGGTATAATTTTTAATTGAGATATTGGTTCATGCAGGGTTTCAAGACAGATATTATCTCTGGGGTGTATGTAAACGTAAAGATTCAGATACTAACACTGGAGAAGTTACTGGAATCCAAAATACAAACGAAAACTCTACTAAACAGGTAGTTCCAATACCTGTGATCCAGTCTGAAGAAGTTCAAAGGGAGGTGGGGAATGAAGATATGCACTTGGATTGAGATGAACTGCAAGAGAGCTCGTGCCATCTCAGAGATGAAGGGGGAGATGAAGAGATGAGAGGTGATTGTGGAAAAGATGTGGAATTAGATGTCTGGAATTGTTTCCAATGGAAGTGGAGAACATTGCACTTATTTGAAGATGGGAGATGGGAAAGACGTAGACCTTGACCTGGGTCTTCGCTTGTCTTTTACACAGTAGCCGTTTCTTTATTGTAGCGGTTGCACAAGTTTTTTTTGTTGTCAAGGTGATAACAACTGCTGGTTAAGGTTTTTTTTTTTTTTATTTAGTGAAGCTGGTTAGGGTTTCGATTTTAGGTACTAGGGGTTTTGATAAAATGTAAATAATGTAAATATTAGGCATGTTCGTTTTCAAATCCGAAGATCATTAGGCATGTGCTTTTCTCTGTGTGAATGTAGTACTTCAATTCGAGAGTAAAATTGCCCATGGGCTTTACTCAAAAAAAAAAAAAAATCGAGAGTAAAATTTTTCGTTCTCAGCCAATCTGATTCTTCATAATAATAGCCTTTATTATCAAATGGTGGATACTGCTTTGTTAATTAAGATGGATCAATTTTGTCCTTAATGCACGAGGATTCAGTGTCTACTGCTTTACGATGTGAACTTTTTTTTTTTTTTTTTTTCTGCACACATTGCATCAACCTTTATTGGTTTTTCTCTTTCAGTTCAATTCACTTCCGGTATTATAAGTGAGTTAAAATAAAAGAACTATGGTGCTGTTTGGATTGTTGGGAATAAGGCTTCTCCCTGGAAGAGCCTTCTTGGAAGAAGGGAACATCCAAACGGTTAGGAATAAGCAGGGGAGAAGAGGTTCTTCCGCGAATTTCTTCTTCCAGCAAATTGCTGGAATAACGGATGGGGATGAAGCATTTGAATAAATTATTATTTTCTTGAATCTTGTGCGAGAGAGAGAAACATTTAACAACATTATTAAATATGTTAGTCGGTCACTGTGTTATATGATTATATCAGATATGGTCATATGGCCAACCCTCTCTTCTTATTTTACGTGAATATGAGAACTTTCTTTTTAAATATTAGAATATAAATTATTTTTTAAATATTATAATAATAATATTATTAATTCTTTTATTATTATTATTATTACGAAATAATATTTATTATTATATTTTTAATATCAAATATTAAAATAAATATTTCTAATAATATTTTATTCCCCTCAAAAACAATATTTGTAATAATATTATTAATATTATACTATTATTAATATAATAATCGATAATGTAATCAATTGTATTAATAAATTATATTTAACGAAGATTGTATTAAATTATATTCAGATTATTAATATTAAATAATAATAATTATATAACAATATTATTACATTATTATTGTAATATTATCACATTATTTATAACATTATATTTTTATAATAATTATTATAATGTTTATATTTTTATTATTTATTTATTGTTCAAATTATTAATAGTAAATAATAATAATTATGTAATAATATTATATCACATTATATAACAATATTATTATAATATTATTACATTATTATAACATTATATTATTATAACAATTATTATAATATTTTTATTTTTATTATTTATTTATTGTTTATAATAATAATTATATAACAATATTATTACATTATTATAACATTATATTATAATAATAATTATTTTATTTTATAATATCAATAAAAAATAAATGAATAAACTAAAAATAGATAAAAAGACAAATGATTATTTAATTCAACTCATTCCTTCTTTATTCCTAACTCACCATCCAAACAACATTTCTTCTTCCCGGAATACCACTCTTCCCATTATTCCCGGAATACCACTCTTCCTAATTTTTCCGCCCAGAATCCTTCTTCCTTCCTTATTCCTAACTCATCCAAACACACCCTATATAATAGTATACATCATTATGCCGGGTACCAGTCCCAGATATCGAAGGAGAGGAGCTGGTTATGGGATAAAAATACAGTAAAATCGGCAAATACAGAGCGTTTGTGCAGTTTTAGTTTTAATTTATGAAAACTATGAAGAGATGCGCTGTGAAACATACCAAATTGTAAAAATGAGAGTAGCATTTGCATAATATTTTTAACTAGGCATTACAATTGCATTTTTGTTGCATTATATTTTTTGAAATGAATTTTTGTTGCATTATATTTTTTTAAATGACAATAATTCAAATGAAGTACCTTAGATTTCAAAATATATTTAATTTATAAATTAAATAATGATTGATATGACTATTTTTAATATATTTAATGAAAAAAAGAAATTATTTTTAATAGAAAATACAAAAATAAAAAAACTATATTTAACCAAAAATTAAAAAAATACAAAAATACGGTCAATTATGGAAAAATAAGTGAGATCACGATTTTAATTAATTTTATAGATTAATTATTTTTTTTTGAACGAGTTGAAATAGGCATCGTGAAGAACCAAGAATCCAAGATGTTCCAAATACGGAAATAATTTTCAATTTTGGATAAACTTGATTTTTTGAATTTAAATTTTTTATTTTATATAAAAATTAGACTTATGCATATATATAATGCAAGTAAAAATGTGAAATCGTCGGAAAGGGAAAAAGATGCGAATGTGTTAATAAATATAATTTTAATAAAAACAATAATCAATAATATCAAAAGGGCATTTGGTCTAGTGGTATGATTCTCGCTTAGGGTGCGAGAGGTCCCGAGTTCAATTCTCGGAATGCCCCACTTTTTATTCTTATTGATCGGCAAATTCCAAGTTTCATTGCTGAGCTAGGCCCATGTTGCGCTAGGCCTTTCTAGTACTTAATACATTGGGCTTTGACCTAGATTGAGTCTTTAAGAAATTTTATGAACAAGAAGGAACAGGTTCCAAAAACTGCGGTGAATACCGTTTCGTACCTCCTTTTCATTTCTTTCATAGCCTGTTTTTATTTTACAACTGAAAGCCTTCAGGTGCATCGATAACCTTTTTTGAGTGGCTTTTTACTACACTTCCAAAATCTTTTATTTTAAAATTTACGATACCGCAACAGTTGGTGCCTTATTCTTCCCGTACTCCACCAGTAAATACTCCGAGACAAAACTAAATCAGATCTGTAGTTTTAATATGTAGAAATGTAGTGTACTTTAAACCGACTAATACTTCTTATTTTAGTTTAAAATTATAGTTATTAACAGTTGTAATCAAGTAAATTTTGGTAGTTATCAACAACTATTTCAAACTAAGTGAATATTTTAAAATATTACACTCATATCAGACTAGTCGTTTAAGCTGCTTCGGTTCTTTTCTCTCCCTCTTTTTTTTTTTTATTTTTTTTTCTTGCACTAACGTTACTTCGATATAATAATTAGTTTTTTTTTTTAGGCCTAAGCTACTTTGTATTCTAAATCAGTTTGACGGGTTGAACCACTAAATCACAAATCTAGTGTTCGATTCGATTTTATAAAACGTTGATAATAAACACTTCTTTAGTGCACATAAGAAAACATTCAGAAAATTTTACTAATCGAAATTAATGATTAATTGTGTAAATATATATGGATTTAAATTTAACGTGCTGTTTTGTACATGGACTTAAATTTAAATCATTCATTCAGAATCATGAATAGTTGTGATTAATTTGAACTTGAATGAAGTATGTAAAATTAAGTCCATATATAAAAAAAATATATCCATGATAGTATTACTGACAACTTGTTCTCCAACTCCAACAAAAGATAATCAACCAATGAACTATATTAGTAAGGGTGCAACCACAACATGTTTCAATCATTTGATCGTTTTGTTTTGTCTCTCCGAAATAGTTAACGAAACTGTTTTTCTATTTGGTTGTTAAACGAAACGATCAATAAAAATCGATTTAGTTTCGTGGGGGTAAACGAAACGATTAACGAAATTAGCCTCTTTCGTTTCGTTTATTTTTTGTTTAACCTTTATGTCATTTTTTATGTATTTTTGTAATATTTTTGAATAAATTTTGATGAACCGAAAATATTGTAATATTGAATCGGTTGGTTATGAATCAAAATAAGGAAACATGTATAAAATTAATTGTGAAAGTAGCAAATCGAACACAGTTATATACTTTGGACAATGCCAGCCTATCCACGAGGCCAAGAGGCCTTGTTGAACTTTTGCGCATTGTAAATTATTTTGAAAAAAAATTGAAACGAAACGATCAACGGAATTTTTTTTCCCGATTGAAAAACGAAAGAATTAACTCAAATAAATTTTGTTTCGTGTCATAAATAAAACAGTTAGCTAAAATGAATTGTTTTGTGTTCGTTTCGTTTCTTTTGCCATCTGCAGTTTTACCATCGGTTGAACAAAGTGAACACATAAAATAGTAAAAATAAGTATCTATATGATCAAAGTGAACACATACATACAAATAGATTCAATAAAAATAAGTTGAATTTACATATGAAAATTTGAACAAGGAATGACAAAACTTATTTGTTTTTATATGTTCATATTGATTATCTATATGTTTACCTTGTTTATGTGTTTATTTTATTCAAATAATGACAAACGATCACAAAACTGCATATTATAGTTATCATTTCTCATAATTTACATGCCCATGTCGAATCATGATTTCTATACTGGGCTTTACGGCCCTAGATATGTCCAATTAAAAAATAAACATAATAACATGGAGTCTGGTTGTAAACCTTTTGTGAAATCTCGTCTCTTCGCTGTCAATCGCAATTTGTCAATGGAGACGAAACTAAGCCCACAACATCCACGCAGCAGGGAGTTGATTCGCACACGCCACTGTTTAGTCCCAGCACCTGCAAAATTTTTTCAAGACAGAATTTAAACAAAATTGCATAACAAAAGATATATTCCCAACATTAAAAACCACCATACATACAGAGACAAAAAAGAAAGAGCAAAGACAGCGCCGCCAATTTGTAATAAAAAAAATTGATATGTTTTCCCAGAATTTTCCAAGTTTATCGCAAGAGTTGCAAAAAATAAATAAGTTACAATTAATAGAATTATAATTTTTCAATAAAAAAATAAAAAAGGTTTCTTTTCATGTGGTTTCTGCATATAGCAATAAATATAATTATATCCCTAAATGCAGACATCATCTATTAATAAATAATATTAAGTTCAATAAATAAAATTTATGCTTTAATAGAATAAATAAACTAAAGAGCTCAAATAAAGAAGTTAGATGGAGGAGTTATTTTTGTCATTTTAAAAGCCATAAAAGTGTTCTGACTTAAATTATAGGTGTCCAAATCAATTCCCACGTCGCGAGGGTAATTTCGTCATTTTACAACCTCCGAAATTCCGACGAACTCGTAGTCGTAGATTAGACCAGCACCACCTCCTCTTTGGCTCGTTCTCCCTCTCCTGTGCCGTGAAGCGAGAACACACGCCGTTTACTTACTATATTTCTATTTCTTCTTACGTAAGTAACCTCTCTTTCCTCCAATTTCAGAAGAACCCCTTGAAATATTTGAAATAGGGGCCTGGTGTTTTCTCTCCTTCGCTCTTTCGCTTGTGATTTGATCACTTTGAATTGGGAGAGAGGAGAGGGAGAGAAAAGGAAGAGAGATGAGGCGGATGGAGACTGTGCAAGATCTGATAGAGGAGGCGAAGGTCCGTACTGTCTGGTGGGCCATATGTATCTTCGCTATCTCCTATTTCTTATCACGTAAGTTCTGATTTGAACTTTTTTTTCAAGTATTTTTGTTTCTTTTTATGTATAGAGTTTTGGGTTCTTCATGTAAGAATGGAATTCCTGTTTTTCATCAGTGTGTTGAGTCTGTTAGAAGTTGTTAATTTGAGAAATTTGATGAAGTAATTAGTAACCAATTACAACTGGTGGAATCATTTGAACTTGTTTTGTAGTGGGTTCGTTACTATAATATATTTTCTGGTAAATTCCTGCATGTTAAATAAGCGTCTGCTTATGAGATTTTAAATTCTTAATGTACCCTAATTGAGAGGTTAGATTTAAAACTGTTAATGCTGCTATTTCTAATCCAGTAATCCCAACTTAGCTGAAGTTGCACCAATTTTAATAGAAACTTACGTTCTTTACCTCTGTGTTTCTCAAATTTTCTCCACAGATACAAGTAAATCAATGTGGACAAATATACCCATGTCGATTCTCATTCTCTCATTCTTGCGATACCTGTCATATCATGTGGATCTACGGTGGCGGGTCCGCCCAGTCCAAAAATCAGTCTACATAACCTCATTATCCAAACGCCAGCTGTCAACAAATGACCACCGCCTCCTCCCTGTTCAGTCGAGCAATAAATGGAGGAAGAAAGTTGACTCTCCTGTAGTTGAGGTGGCAATGGAGAGTTTGATTGATAAATTGTTGAGAGATTTTGTGGTGGATCTCTGGTATTCTTCTATTACGCCTGATAAGGAGGTGCCTGAGATCATAAGAGGCTTGTTGCTTGATGTGATTGGCGAGATCTCAAGACGAGCTAAAGATATGAATCTAGTAGACTTGTTGACTAGGTTAGTCTTCATCATTCTTCTGTATGTCAATATGTCAAGTCCGTCTGGTCATGCACAGATGTCCACACATGCAAGAGAAATACTGTGCAAGTCCCAAAAAGTAAAGATATTTATTTCCTAATGAATTAAAAACTGCTATATCAGTAGCTGGTACTATCTCTAACTGGTCAGGGATGGTTTGGGTAATGTGCAAATTGCTTTCTCTTGTGTGTTAGCTTTAATTATTTAACCTCAAATCTGCAACTAAAAGCCATGTATGTATCCATGAAGTAAAAAGAGAAGGAGCTCGAGCTGGAGTTAATTTGGCTATCAACCGGGAACTGTTATCAGATTTAATGTGTTACTGAATCCAAGTATCTCATTTTTGCATTGAGGAAACAACCTTGAAAAAAAGCAGAGTATGCATTTTATTAGAAGGTATCTGTCTTGCTTGAAAGGAGTCAATTATTGTTAGTCAATTTGATACAGTATCTGATCCAATCAGAAAACATCAAGTATCCCATTTGTGTAAAAGTAGAGACCTTGAAAATATCAAAACATTCCAGTGCTAGCCATTTAGTGTAGGGTATCAGCTTTTATGGCATGGTGTTGTTATAAATTTATAAACTGAATTTTATGCTGTTATATTTTTGATATAACAGGGATATGGCGGACTTGATAGGAGACCATTTGGATCTATACAGAAAGAACCAGGCAGAGATAGGCATTAATGTCATGATAACACTTTCATCTGAAGAAAGAGATGAGAGGTTAAAAGAGCACCTTTTGGCATCGAAAAATCTACACCCTGCTTTGCTTTCCTCTCAGTCTGAACACAAGGTTTTTAAGCGCATCTATTTTGTTTTTCCTTCTTAACAGTATAGGACTAATGGAGAAATTACTTAGTTTTAGTTAACAGCAAGAATTTGTGTTGGCTGATACAAACCAGTAACATTTAAGTTTTGATTAAGAAAACGAGCAGGAAATGTGATAAATTTGATCTCTTTTATCCCATCATTGTGCAATATTTCGGTGATATATCCCTTGGTTTACGCAATTTAAATTAAGCGCTCAATACATTATACCTGAAAGAAACATAAATAAAACCTAATATGCTTAATCCAGTAATAAAACCCTGTACTGGGAGTTTGTATGGTAGTACACAAGTTCATTGGCTATCCAGTACTTGACATAAAAAGTCATTGAAATCCATGTACATTCATTGAAACTTTTACATTGCAATTATTTTTCCCATTCTTTCGTGCTCAGATTATCATTATTGGTATTTAATTTAAAACTAGGTTCTCCAACAAATAGTAGGAGGTGTTCTGGCCATTGTATTGAAGCCACAGGAGGCACAATGCCCTTTAGTTCGAAGCTTAAGCCGAGAGCTTTTAACTTGCCTTGTTTTACAGCCCGTCATGAACTTTGCAAGTCCCAAGTAAGCAACATCTCTAGTTGTGTGTTTTTCATTCGATTTTTTACCTTCAGGAGTTAATTTTAGTATTTTGATAGCAGATTTAGGTTTTCTATTGGAAGATTTTTCTTTGAATATTTTGTAAGGACGTTTGTATATGGATTATGCAGTTTTATTGTTCATATTTGAAATTTTGAGTCTTTACTGGTCATATGTTTGCTTCTCCAAAAATCTGAATTTCAATTTTTTGGTAGAATTATTGTTATGAGTGTTTTTTTTTTATATTATTATTCTTGCATTCTTTATATCAAAATTACACTTGTTAGTATATATTTTATTAATGTTTCTTAGTAAGTGCTTTGTCTGCTTATTTGTAAAATACGGTTATTACGGCTAGAGCTCAGTTGTTCCTTAAGCCCAACCTTTACTCTTTTTCTTCATTTTATTTCAGCTACATAAACGAGCTAATTGAGCAAGTATTCCTTTCCAACAAAGCAAACAGTCAGAATGCCACTAACAAAGAGAACGATTCAGACCAGTCAACCAAAGCATCTGTCTCTGCATCTACTACCCCACACACTCACACTGATCTGCAGCTTGCTAAGGTTGAACCCAGAGGCTCATCTGACAGCCAAGACATTCCCCGTCAGGCTGACTGGGCCATGGTACTTGATGCTGCCACAAAAAGACGAACTCAAGTCCTCGAGCCAGAGAATCTTGATAACATGTGGACCAAAGGACGACACTACCAAAAGAAACTCGCAAAAAAATCTACACAACCTAGCGAAGCAGGTCCAACAGGAAAGGAGATAACTGCAAATTTCAAGGCTAGCATAGCTAGTTTAGATGATAAATACATGGTTAATATGATGCATGCTAGTACTGCTGGTTCCACCAACAATATGCAAGATATGGCAAGGTCAAGCATTGAGGTTTATGAGAAAAAAGAAGGCCTTACCAAGGATCAGATAAAGAGATCTACAAGCTCACCTGATATGGACTTGGCTTCTAATTCAAAGAGTGGGGAAGGAAAGATTGTATTGAAGGGAGGACTAGATGATAAGGCTGGGCACAGTGGTTCAGTTGGTTCACACAGTGAAGGGTCTCTTCATGTCCCAAAAATTAGGTGCCGGGTGAGTTTCTTATATGTTTATGGGTGTGGTATTGTAGTTTTCATATGTCTGTTATTGCACTCCTGGTGTTGATATGCTACCAACTAAGGAAACATGTCGGAAAGATGCATATGATAACGTTACTGGATTCAGTTCATCAACCAGCTCAAATTTCTTTGTTACCAACTTATGTTGATGTTCCTTTTGTTATTGCTACTTTTATCATATAATTTCTTACTGGAGGTTTATTTTATGTGGGAACTCAGATTATGTCAAGTTTGGCCAAAGATTTAAGCTTAAAGAGCCTAAGACAGAACCCTATTGTAAAGATACCATTGGCCAAATTACCATCTTAGATATTTTACTGATTGAGGATTGCCGCATATAGATGTACAGTTTGTCTCTGTAGATATCTTGTGCTGAAATATCTAGTGGTGACTCTTGACCATATCCAAGTACAAAATTGATAATGGCTATGTCTATGTTACAATGTGACAGGTTATTGGTGCATACTTTGAGAAACTTAGGTCAAAATCTTTTGCAGTTTACTCTATTGCTGTAACAGATGCTGATAACAAGACCTGGTTTGTGAAAAGAAGGCATGTTTTATATTTTATCTGCTTTCTTCTTTATTTTTTTTCCTGTGAAATTTAGTACCTAAAACATGTACACATATTTATGCAGTTATATTTTTATTGTTTAGATTCAATATTTTTTGTGGAAAAGGACCTGTGAACAGTCCATTCATATTAAAAATGAAAATGCACAATCCTCAAATAAACTTTGCAAAAATAATGAAAATTGACAGTGGTGGATCATATGAAACAACAATTCAACCTATGCAAATTTGTATATTCCAAGGTAACACGGAGTACAATTACAGTGCTTTAGGGTACTCGGTCTTTCTAATTTCAATATCCATTCTCTTTATGGTTGTTTGTATGCTATTTTCTCAAACATCACCATCTTAACTGCAGGTATAGCAATTTTGAGCGGTTGCATCGACAGCTAAAAGAAATACCTAATTATTCATTACACTTGCCCCCTAAGAAATTTCTTTCATCCAGTACTGATGATTCTCTTGTACACCAGAGATGCATTCTTCTTGATAAGTACCTCCAAGTAAGTTTGTAAAATCTTCTCTACAGATTATCTTAGTTATTTTGTCCACCTGTGGGCCTCTAAGTCAATATGCATTTGAACTGCTAAATAGAGTGGGCAAAAATAATAAGAACAATTTATAATTTATTTTTTCTTCTTTCTTTTTATATTAATTTACAATAAGTTCCATTTTATGTGCTAGGATCTCTTGTCTATAGCAAATATAGCAGAGCAACATGAAGTATGGGACTTCCTTAGTGATTCTTCAATGGTATGCTTAATCCTGACATTTAGTATTAATCAGTGCCATACAAATGCAATAAATTTTGCATTTCATTTAAAACTGAACTCCTCTATCCATTTTCTGGCCTACATTGATTTTGCACACAGAATTACTCTTCTGGGAAGTCTGCCTCGGTGATGAAAACACTGGCCGGTATGCACTTTGTTTTATTCAATACATATAATTTTCCCCTGTTACTTTATCATGTATGAAATTTACTCTATAATTGTTAAGCGATGAGATAGCTTAAACACATTGGACCTCAACCTTGAATAACTATCTGGATCCATTTTCAGGCATAGTAGTTTTGCAAATTATCATGCTGGATTTGAGTTCCTTGCAGGTCATGTGTAGTACTTTGTTTATCAACAGAACCCTCTTAAAATTGAGTCAAATTGGGACCGACTTACAAAAGTATGACAGGAAATGTTGGGTTATCCAACTAGTAAACTATGATAATGGGATTTTCATATTTTGGATGCCATTAGTCTTGAAGTTGCTTTTTTTTTTTTTTTTTTTTTGTTGACAAACAGTCAATATGGATGATGCAATGGATGACATAGTACGCCAATTTAAGGGGGTCACTGATGGTCTGGCACGTATTGTTAGCACGCCATCATCTGAGATAACAACAATTCTGTCCTCTTCCTCTTCATACCCCACCCATCTAGCTGACCAAGCCATGGCAATGTCATGGAATGGCAATGAGACACGTAAGCAGGACATGCTTTTAAGCCATTTTGATACCACCGCACGCAGCCTGTCTGATGATGAGAGCAACTACCAGGACAACCGTATGGTAGCTCTTAATACAGAGGCTTGTACTAGTGGTTGGCACTCAGATAACGAGACAAAATCTGACTCCAAAGGTTTTTCATCACGAATGAATCAGGAGTTTGATTCTCGTGGATTAATGGGTGCATCCAGAACACTCTCATCTCCTGATACTCTTCAAGATCCAGCTGGTATGCCGCCTGAGGTAGTTTTTCCTCCCTCTAGTTTTTCTTTCTTTTCCTTTGTCTAATGTACATGCTATTGGAGAAGTTGTGAAACATCATTTGCATTCCAGTCTCTTTTGAATAAGTTTGCTTTTCTCATTCCATGATGGATTAGGAAGAAGGTAGCTTGAGCATTTTTTTCAAAATTGTAATGCAGAAGGGTAGTTTCAGCATTTGAACTAGGCAGAAGGTTTTTTTTGAGCATTTGAACTAGGTTGATTTTTCTAGTTTGAGTATATTTGAAGTCTACTCTTATCTCTGCACATGGCAGAATAGAAAGACTTCAGATTTGTATGGACACAACTGAAGAGTGCCCTAACATCTGGAGTTTCCGATTAAGTTATTCTACCAGCTCTTCCTAATTTCTGTTCTTTTTAATGCAGTGGACACCACCAAATGTAAGCGTACCACTGTTGAATCTCGTGGATAAAATATTCCAACTGAACCGACGCGGTTGGCTAAGGTGTGGCATACTATCTTTCAATACCTCATAAGTTTGAATATTTTTGGTATATTATCATTGTAAAAAATATCACACCTATACAGAACTCCCTCAATAATAGTACTGCAGTACCATTTCATGGCATGACACAACCAGTATCATGTACAAAAACAATGTTTTCAAATGTTTATTTCATAGAGTCATAGACAGTGTGAAGTTTATAAAAGGCAAAATTCCGACGATGGCAAAAGGTTGAGATATATCTTCTCCCAACAAGAACCTTCTTTGTTATATTTATTTAAGCATAAGATAAATATGCTGGATGCACTGGGGGTGCATGCAGGAGGCAGGTGCTATGGATATCAAAACAGATACTGCAGCTGGTGATGGAGGATGCAATTGATGACTGGATACTGCGCCAAATCCATTCACTTCGGAGGGAAGATGTTGTCTCAAGGGGAATTACCTGGGTTCAAGATGTATGGTTTTTTAGTCCATGCCTTATTTTCTTTTTGTAATGCTAGGAATGCACAACTCATATGATTTTTTTTTGAAAAAAATTTGATCAGATACTGTGGCCAAATGGTACATTTTTTACAAGGGTGGAGGGCTACCAGCCCAAAGTGCAACAAACCCAGAGCCAAGGGCAGTTTGGCAGGAAAAAATCAACCGAGAGTGCAAGCCAACTTTTTGAGGCACAGCTTGAGGCATCTCGTAGAGCAAATGATGTAAAAAAACTTTTACTTGGTAAGCTTTATTTCTTTTTGTTTTTATTTCCTATTTTATTCTCTTTATTTTGAGATGTCGGATTGATAAGCAAGCAACATACGTGGGTGGTTAATGGTTGAAACTAATAGTGAATTGAAAAATACTAGTTGTGTGATAATCTGGTGCGAGTGTGAGAAATGTGAACTAAAGAATTTCTTTCAAGTTATTTTAATCAAGCCTAGTTTTGTTTTTTTTACTTCACTGATTTTGGTATTTACTTAATATTTATAAATTTTCATCCAGGTGGGACTCCATCTACATTGGTCAGCTTAATTGGTCAAAATGCATACAAGCGTTGTGCAAGGGACATCTATTACTTTCTTCAGGTAAGTTAATTCATAGTTCTTTGGTAATCATTGAGAAAAACATAGTAAACCCCCACTCCCCACTCAGGTTCTGTTAGGCTTTGAAATGTTCATGTTTGGTGCAAAACAATTGATTATTAATCATCATTCTGACCTATTATCTCTCTACTACAGTCTACTGTGTGCGTTAAGCAGCTGGCTTATTCAATGCTGGAATTGGTAATAATCTCGCTATTTCCTGAATTGCGGCAACTTATCAGTGAAATACATGAGAAGGCGTCTGATAGCTGATTGTTTTAATTTTGTCAAGAGAGAATTAAAGGGATAGGGAAAAGTAAAAGGACTGAAAACAAAGTTCTCATGTTAGCAATACACACAACCTTCACTAGTTGGGTTCAAAATTCTTTCCTTCTAGTTTCTTTCTGGCACCGTTTTTTTCCTTAATGGCTGCCATTTTGTTTTTGCATAGCTTTTGTAGAGCTGTATACATGTATATTCCAGGCTTGTAAAAATGAAGATGTATTTCTCATAGGGAATTTTTTTTTAAAAAAAAAAGGAAAAGAAAAAGAGATAGTTGGAGGAACTTGAAAACTTGTTTTGGCTATTTGATACCATTTTGTTTCGTTATTTTCCTGCATCTTGCTTTGTTGATTCTTTGAAATGTTATTCCCGGGACGACAGCATCAAGCAATTTTCCTCTATTTGCGTTCAATCCTTTCCTGACTTGTTGCATGTCATCGTTTTTAGGCCGATTTTACGTCATCGTGCTTTTGGGCTTCCGTTTCATTCTGCCTCTGATTTGAACAATTTTTTTTTTTTTTTGGGGGGGGTGGGGGGGGGGGGGCGGGGGGGTGTTCTGACAAATTTAGTACGGCTTTTTTGGTAGATTTGGTTATCTATTTAGATTGTAGAAACGAAGTTCATTATTGGGGGTGGCAGCCTGTTTGCTAAGGCTTTGGACAGTTGGTGGACCTAAGAACATGGGCTTGGGTTTCATTTGTATCTGTTACTGTCTAAAATTTTCATAAATTGGTTATATTCGTCTGCTCTTTGGTCGTTAATTCAATCTCAGTGGGAGTTTGATCTTCGCCTATCCAAAAATGGAAAATGCAACAAATTCTATCATGCTTGCTCCAAATTCTAAGTTGATTTTGTCTAAAATGGACAGAAGTTACCACAGATAGGTTATAGGTTATAGGTTAAATGGTAATTGGTATTTGAGAAGAAAAGAGAAACCGTTCCTCAAGAGAGAAATACAGTATTTTGACTGTTGCTTTATGCTGTCAATTTCACCTAGAACCCTGCTAAAAATGTTGTAAAAAGTATAGATAGTCATATTTCAGAAGCAAGCAGTGGAAACACAATCACAAGCAGCTTCCATAAGCATCAAATATAAAAAACAATCTAATTACATCATAAGCATGGAAAACACTGCATGGCATCTTCTTTTTCGGGACAGTTGTTGTTGTTACTATTTCTATAAAATATAATGTAAAACCAATAGACATGTCACTCTCGTTAGTAAAGAGAAAGGAGAGATGTAAATGGAAGAGAGAAAAGAAAAAGAAAAATAAAAAGCGCAAAGTTCCTGGAGAAGCCGACCGGTACATCGTTTTCCGATACTCTCCCATAAAACTGGGCTTGTCGATACCTTTACAGACCCTTTGTATAATATTTTATTTCTCTGATCGATGCAACTACATTCCATTTCCCAAATCAAGAAATCATTTTTTTGACAACTTATCTCTTGTTAGACAGGCTTGAGTCTCTGGTTGATCTTTCTTCATGCTAGTTTTTCATTTTTAAGAGATCAGCGGTTACTTATGTTACTCATTTTACATCAGTCTTTTTGAGATATCAATTGGTAATTTTATTTTAATATTAACCCTTGAAAAAGTATCAGACTTTAAACTAGTAATTAAGGACAATACTTTCCAAGTAAGGAATTTAAGTTTAAACTTGATTGCAAAATTTAAAGTTTAAAAATAAGTTGGAGGACTTGACTCCCATCTTATCTTCAAAACTTGATTGAAAATTCTTTATAAATAATTAAAATTAAGAACCTTATCATGTCTTTTGTATAAAAAAAAGGAAAACAATAACTGCTTGATAAGAACACATTTTCAGTTGGAGTATAGGGACAAAATACAGCGTAAGATACGAGTTTTCGTTTATCCTAGAAACTTTCTTAGTATAACATCATCTTATCTTGATCTTACATAGTTTTTTGTTTATATGTACTTCAAAGCTTAATTAGTGGAGAAGTATCTCTCCTAATATTGAAAGCACTAGTAAAAGAACCTGCGCAACACTTGTCATCACATATCAACTCTGTTAAGATTTTATGATCTAATTTTAATCATAGCGTTCATATGTTTATCTAGCCATCCCTTCACTAGTTCTTTTTTAATAGTTGAGAGGTTAGCACATCATTGTCAACATTAATAAGGAGTGGGTCTACTTTATGTTTTTATAAAGTAAAACTTAATATGATTGCACCAACATTAGGTGATTTTAGTGTGCACACGTGGCAGTAAACCTAGGAACTAGTCACGAATGCTGATATGTTTTAATCATCTGTTGTGTTGGGTCTTGGGTGTTGACATCTTTGGCACGTTAAAGGTTACACGCAAACTAGATAAAGTTTTAATTTTCCGAAATAATTAAAACTTCTGAAGTTCTGATACATATGCATTGACCCGACATAGAATAAGATCAACCAATTCTTCGTCTTTATCATTTAGAATTTTTAATTTTAAATTATTGCAAAGGATAAGTGTTGTACTGTTGTTATGAGATGTCAGAGAACTCTTAAAGAATCATCATCTTTTAATTTTCGTTTACTAAATGAAATTTGAATTGTAAATGCAACCAAAAAATTTTCATAGGTGTTATAAAAGAAATTTATTAATTCCAACTCACATAGGTTACTATGGAATATCAAATATATCTTTCTTAATGATGTTGTAAAAAACAATATTATTTGACGAACGGCAGGGCTAATCTTAATTTGTTCATCCAATTAGTATGGATTTTTCCGACCAATTTGGTGTTCATGTTAACATATATTTAAATTTGCGTAGCTCAAATAAAAAATTATTTAGCTCTTTGAAAAATTATATATAATTTTTTTTAGATAAGACAAAATCGAAATTAAACTCAAAAGTAACACTTTTTTATGCCTTGAGAAAAAAATGTTATTAATTTTATTCCCATTTAATCAAATGAAGGATTTAAAAAGTTATTGTCTGGTTAGAAAAAACCTAATCTATTTTTCACTCTTCACAATTTGCATTTGTGGAGCATATATTTGCAACGTAGAAAAATTGAAAAGACTAAAATAAATATATATAAATTCGCTGAATATTGAATAAGAAGTCAATTATACTTCTATAAATATATCTCAAGTCTCGATGTCCATAAATTTAATACAAGCAACATTATGCAGTCTATTCGATTAATTCGCTGAATATTGAATAAGAAATCAATTATACTTCTATAAATATATCTCAAGTCTCGATATCCATAAATTTAATACAAGCAACATTATGCAGTCTATTCGATTAATTGATCGATTAATCAGTTTGGGGACGGACTAATTGGAGACACTCAAAAAATTGGTTTGGTGATTAACTAATATGTTTCAGTTCGATTCCGTAAAATATTAGTTAATAAAATAACACAATAATTCAGTCATCGGTTTGGCAGCCATTCTTTTACAATACTGTACATCAGATGTTATATATAGATGTTTGTTGAATGGTGGATCAGTGGATGGTGCTTTCTTAGCAAGATGACATGAGCTGATGAGCGCCTGAAGTCTTGAACCCACAGCCCAATAGAAATGAACAGACTAATTTTCTTTTGGTGTGGCGTAGCCGCGTAGGCAACAAAAAGGCAGGTTCCACACAAAATAGTAACCAATGAAAATGAGTCACTTAGTAACTAAATTACGGGCACCTTCTCAAGCCAAAGAGTATTACATATCTTGTCTTACAGTGTACACGTCGCAGTCAACTTGAAGCTTTGATGAGGAAGAGAAGGTCAACTAATTACTTTTCCCGTGGGGTCCAGTAAATTGAACCACATTGCCACAAGAAAACGAGAGAAAAGGGACACTTAAACGCACGGTTCTGATACTGTGCTCGAGTCTCTCCCTTGTAAGGTCTTGATGATGACATCCTTTTTGTTTGTCAATGAATTTAAGTTTCCATTGGGAAACTAAATATATTATTAAAAAAATGTAAGTAAAAAAAATATGATGCATTGAATTTCGATGTCACATATTTTTGGTTGACATTTTGAAATTGTATGTTAGCGTTGGATATAAGTTTACTTTATTCTATTCAGGGGCTAAAACAATTAAGTGAAGCGTCTAAACAATTGTTTATAAGTTTATTCTATTCAGGGGCTAAAACAATTAAGTGAAGGGTCTAAATAATTGTTTACTCTATGCAATTTTAACAATTGATCGTTTAAATCAATGGATGGATGTTAACGGTGGATATAAATTTACACACACTTTTAATCGAAAAAAAAATCTATCATTGGATTGGTTGTGCACTCATCAAAATAGCAAGAAATTTATTCCTGGATAATTGTGCATACAACACATATGGAAAATTTCATTAAAATAATAATAATAATTTTTTTTTCATATTACAAATAGAAAGCCTATATAAAATTTCTCATATATAATTTATCCTCTTATTGAGTGAGTACGGTTTGCTAGTTGTAAAAAATATATATACAGTTATGGATCCGGCCTGCCCAACAAGTGCAAGAAATTGTAGGAGAAACCTCGATAGTGGAATTGTAGAAATTCGCTTGCAACAAATAAACAGATTCTGAAAATTAATTGAATTGGTCGGATTTAGAAGGAAAAATCAACTAAAAACAGTGATAAAATTGTCAGAAGATGCCAACATTATCCATAAACACCATGACGCACCACATGACGTATTTTTACTAAATGATATTTTTGAAGGCGACATAAGTCTTTTACTTTGCTTCCAATCATGCTGCTCTGCAATCATACTGAATTTCATATTGTAAAATAATTTCGTATACAAATCTTATGGCTGGGTTGTGAATTGTGATGTGAAAAATGTAAAATTGTTGGCGATGACTGAGCCTCAGGAGAAAAATTGTCTGGATAATTCGCGGAGATTAGGATATATAATAATATAATTCATACCGAAAGGTAAAAAGGATTGTCGCTGCTAATATCTACTATTCAAGTAATTGCAGACGCTTATATATCATAAAGATTACAGAAGATTTGAAACCTCTGCAAGATTAAGGAAAGGTCCCGTCACCAAAGGGAATATGGCTCCATGCTAGTTAACACAAGAATGCGAATTATGGCTCCCTATGATGTGCCATGCCAATATGCCATTTTCTTCAAATAGCATCTGATGGTTTTTTTATTAATTTCTACATTTCATCTATGTACATTAATTAATAAGAAATAATGTTTGATGTTTACACCCCTAAAATACCATTAATGGCATAATTATACTACGTGCTTTCATTAACACAAGACAAGTATCGGAAGTTAATTATTGGTTGGATCATGAAGGGTAGGAATGTTTATCGTTATTATTTAGGCAATCTACCCAACGGTTGACTTGATGGTATGCTTCAAGACATACGGAAAACAAATAAATATGTAAAGAGCTCAATTAAAGTCTTTGAAATCTATGATATTATTGTACTGAAATAATTTAACACATTAGCAGTACGTACGTTTTCAATCTTAGCTTGGCGGGAGGACTTATATATTTTACAATGTTTTATTTTTACATTTATCATATGTGATAGATATTTTATTTAATATTTTACTAATTTACTAATTTTTTACATTTATGTGACAATTTAAAAGATATTGCTAAACAGATAAAATTATTAAGTTGTATCCTTATAAATATAGTTGTATCCTTATAAATATAGTGATCATATCAAAATTTACTACTAAAAAGGTTAAACGTGTATAACCAATATCGAAATTTTCTATGTAAAATATAATTTCTAATTAATTATTAATTAACACATGATTTGATGCATATGCTGTTATAAGAAACCAGGAAACACACACACACAGAGAATTTAGTCAGTCAGTATCATCTGGTACTATCGGCTTGACTAATAATTGCAACTACAGTATCTAAACATGACAAGCTGGTACAAACTCTTATCTTAATTACCAGTAGAGGTTGGCAACTCTACAGGAAACTTGACTATTATTGTATCCTTTAAACAATAACGCACTCAAATAAAAATCTTGATATATTACATTCCGAGAAAGAAAGAGGAAGAAAAATTAAATTAAATCATCTAATTTCCGGGTGTTCACTGTTCGATACAGAAATCATTCTTAATTTAAGGCAAATTGTCAAAACAAATAAGGAAAAAAGATAAGATAATATCTACGCTATGATTAACTGTATACTTAAAGTCATGATATGATTGAAAACAGTAAATTATATTAATTTTTTTCACACCGACTGTTTGACGAATTCTAAATCAATGTTATATTTGTATCTTAATTACACTGCCAGTTAAGCTGTTATATATTGTCATATATGCTATGTATTTTTTTTTAATTTGAGGAGAAAATAACTAATGGTAAATATGGCCATTTAAATGGTTTGTAGGTATTTCACCTTCTAAGTTCTAATTACGTAAAAAGGGAAGAAAAAAAAAATGGCGCTGGTTTGCTTTGGTTTGCTTCTTGTAATGTGGACAGAAGAATACACTAGAGTGACAAATATATTGCCTATAAGCTATAACTTAATATATTCCGGACAAACTTGATAAAGTTCATACCAGACCGAGCACTAAATCTTGATTGGGTTAAAACTAATCCTGGACTCCACTAGAATAGAGAGCTGGGGTTTCTTTGTGGCAGTTACTTTTACGACAATATATGTGTGTACCTATTTTGCACCGATATGTATTACCGTACTCGTAAGATTTTCGATCAAATATAACGCAAGATTTTCGATCAAATATAGAAAATTTATTATTATTATTATTTTTCCATCAGAGCGTATAAACTTTGGCTATTAATGATGATCGATTGAAATGGTGTTTGAAACAAAGCAAAAGGACACATTATCCTGTAAGTTTATCTTTTTTTTTTTTTCGATGGTTTGGAGAATGTGGATATTCGATTATTTTATTTTTTAATAAAACTAAATGATGGATTTATTGAATGCGAATTATTGTTAAATTAAAATTGATAGAAATAATAACATACCTAGAAATGTCGACAACGAAATTACAATTTTTTAAAGTTCTGATTCGCATAAGCACATATATCAAAAAAAAAAAAATGAAAAAATTGAAATAGTGTTTCCAAAAGGAAGCATTAAGCTTTTATGTATACTTATGTTTTAAACAGAAGTCGACCAAAATGGATGTCATACATTCATGAAGCCAACAGAATCTTATTTTTCACAAAATGGTAAGAAAATTTTCAACTAAACGTTAGAATATGTAATGTAGCCTATGATAATTAATATGCGTCAAGTTCATTTAATTTAATTAACTAAAAAGGTACATCATAATTTAATGAAATTAAATTATATATGTTGGATTAAGTTCATTGTATTTGATCTCAAATGTTGCCTTAGAGTCTCATAAATACCTCACTAATTTTCTGTTTAAGAGTGTGATTTATTTTTTTACACGCATCTTCACTAAAGAATTTTGAATTATTTTGAGGAGATAAAAGTTTAATGAAGATCATCATTATTTCTAAGAAAAATCGTCAAATTAAGATCGATATATACTTACGTTTCTATCTAACAATATCTGGTCTTAAAAATTGTTAGTTTTTTACACATATTTTTGTTATTTTGTATGATTTATTGATTCTTAACAATTGATTTTTTTTTCTAAACACGCTAATTAATGATTATGTCTATAGCTAAATTCTTAGAAGATAATACAGTCTTTTTAGTATTTCCATTGTTGTCAAGAATAACACATCTTTATGTTAGCAGGGTGGGATACTAAGTTACTTACTCATAAAACATATTTAATTACCATGTCCCAAATATTTTGATTGTTACCTGACAATGTTTTGAGAAATACAATAATTTAGTTACTATAGTATTCTGATAAATGATCATGCAACTTCATGTTTGAGGACAATTGACAAGAAAAAAATACATAAATAGAGAACAATGATATACATTTTTTTTAACTTATTTATTTTAGTTAATCAATATTCGATAATGTTGTAAAAAAAATGTACTATAAGATTGAACACAAACTTGACCTACCAAAAAACCAGCTAATTACAAATATAGTAGCAACTTTTACTGATTTGATTAAAGAATAGAAGAAATAAACAAAATAAAATATAAGAATATAAACAATGTGACATAACTAATAATTTTAACGTAGAGTTTCTTTATTAGGAATACTAAACAATAATACGTGGAAAAACAAAATTTACAAAATAAAGTTATGAAGCATTTATTGTCAGTTTTGTTGTCATCTTTTGATTAGATAGTAATTGGTGGAGCACCATTTTTACTATTCTTGCACAGTAGAACCTCCTGTTAACACTCAGATTTGTGTACTTGATATGCTGCATATGCCTTTCATGACAGAAGATAGAATGAACCATGAAAAAGCACAACTCCCAAAATTATAAATTAACTGTTCTAGAATTTAGAACTGTAGAAGCATATATCGTACGCATTAACGCATAGACCCAGGCCTGAGCACAATTATCCAAAAATTTAAAAAGAAAACCTTTCAAAATGGGCGTGTCGTGTTTCGGTGTTTTATTTATTTATTTTTTTTTTTGAAAAAGAGAGGGTCTTTGCCATCCAACTTTTGAAGAAAGGTATGTTTCGGTGTTGCAGTAAATAATGAATTTAATATCTATCTGATATAAACACGACTATTGACATGTTGTAAATCTATAAAGTCTAAACATACGTAACATGTGAATGTTGATTTTGTGTCGTGAATAGTATATATCTAGTCTAGTTTAATATTTCTGTAGTATTGTCAAATGTGGCTACATACAGCGGCTCAAATGATTTGTTTATGCTCGTCTTGCCAAACATTATACGTAATCGTCGCATAAAATTTGTCTGTTGCATGAGTAGTGCTCTTATTTTATGTAGCAGCAATGACCCTTATGGCAACCAACTGTACTGCAAGTCAAATAAAATCTTTCAATGATTCCTACACGATCAGCCAAAAATTATTGCTGCAGAAAATCTCAAAAATCAATTTTAAGAGATATTTATGTCGCAAGGTTTGACTGGCTAGTAAAATCTATGCTACATAAATATCAAGTTCGCAACTTGAATAAAAGAAAAGAAGCTTAAATGAGTACAAATTCTTTTCAGGCATATGAGATGATTAATCTACAAAGAGTTTTCATGAAAGAATCTCTATTCAATACACGTCTACACTAATCTTGTTATTAATCCGGTTCGAAAATTTCAATAATACCGGAAACTGAAATAGTGGTCGGACAGCGATATTCCTTTAAAAAAAGATAAAATTAATGAAAAATATTAAAAAAATATTGGATTTCGGTGTAAAAATTCGGATAGAACATTCAAAACACTAAACACTGCTTAGAAGTTAGATCAGATGAGCAGTACCGGAGCAGTACCCTGCTCTCTTGACACAATCCAAATACCAGAAAAGCAGCTATCGGGTCCAGGTCAGGATCCGCATCCGCATAAGCGCTCGTGCCATTGCCATTGTGTCATTGTGTGGTCGGCCGTGCCTAGGCCGACGGGACCGGAAGAATGGATAGCCTACTACTACTAGTCAACTGGAGGTTTACACGGGCCCACTTACGCATGGGCTTCAGGGCCCACAACCTTCGCTTGCCTGACGAGGACAAAAACGCGGGTCCCGCACGCTTCAATTTCATTGGTTCAAACCTTGACCTTTTTATCGTCCGAGTGGGCCCCACATGCGCTGACAGTGACTCCGCGCACCGACAGCGACATCCGGTCCCGCCCCCACCGAATCGATCCTGGGTCCCACACGCCACAACTCAATCCTCTGTTACCATCTACATACATACAACCATGTAACAGTTGTACTGAATTCTGTTTTGAAGACGTGTCGGAGAATGGATGGAGACACAGGAAGGGACACACCGAAGGAAGAGTTGGTGAGGTAAGGTGAGATCGACACGTGGTGGAGGGACCACAAAAGGTAGGATTAGGAAAAAGTCGATGGTGGGGCTGTCTGGTTATCGTTTTATTTTTGATCGCTGCCGTGTATCCCACCGAAAGTACCTATCTATACCCAACACGGAAATTGGCAATCTCTGCATAAAATTTAACGAACATGTGTTTGTTTTATTACTTATTACCAGAATAATATCCGAGTTAATCTGGTCTGTTTTTATAGGACTATATTGTGCTTTACATCAGTACCAAGTCAGAGGCTCAGAGCATAGCATGTTTGTTTTTTTTCCTTATAAAAGTTAACATGTGAATATTTTTATTACTTGGATACTGGTGCAAAATCAAGTTATATATATTTTTTCGAAATCCAACTCGGGCTACTATATTTTGGAATTATTATTGCGTAAACGCTGAATTGAATCCAAAGAAAAGAAATCCAAACCATATAGAACCGATCGGTATGTGTGAGTTAAAACAGACTGATGAACTGGTTTGTGGTTGAACGACTGACCGATTTGATCTGATTTTCAGAACACTAATTATATGCAATGTTAATCTCTGTGAATTAATTTACTCTTTTACATTTGTTATCCGGTCACCTACATAGATTATTATGTTTCCTATTTAATTGTCATTAATGTTCACCAACTCCAATAATTGAGTTCTGTTGATAATTATCAAGATGAGCACTGAGATTGCATTTTCGATGTATTTGCCTATTTTATAGTTTTGGGGTGCTGATAAATATCCGGAAACCGGAAGAGCACTCAGCTTGCGTCTTGGTTGTAAACTGCTAGTTCTTCCTGTGCATCTCAATTAGTACATCTATTTTTTTTTTTCTCCAATTAAAAAACATTAGGCACCGGCATAGGGTGGTTTGCCTTCTCAGTTTTATTTCAGCTAAGGCTACAAATAGATCGAACATGAGTGCCCTGATTATATTGCTAGTTTATTTGCGTATTATTTCAAGCATTTCAAATTCGAACCTAAAATTATAATTACTAGTAGGATACATCGAGCTTCGCTCGATACAAAAATTCCTACTGACATTTAATTATTGAATTTGTTGCAACAAATTGAGTTTCATTATACGTAGATTTTAAAAAAAAATTAATATTGATTATCATTTGCAATGATTATATTGCAAGTTAGATTATATGATATTATTTCAATTAGACATGAACTATCTTAGATTTCCAAATATATTTAATTCTTAAATTAAATAATGATTGGTACAATAACTTTTAATATATTTAATAAAAAAACTATTTTTAATTATAGAAAATGTAAAAAGGGAAAACTAATTTGAACTATAAAAAATGCGGTCACAGTTTTTAATTAATACTATAGATGAGTTCCAACTGATTTAACTTAAAATTTGAGCTCCAATACGAGCTCCAATTTCAGCCTTTTATCAAACAATTAAAATTTTTTATGAGTTAAATTCTAATGATTTTTTTTTATGAATGACCAATCAAATTCAATGGACTCAAATTTTATGCACTTAATAATGGGGAACACATTTATATAATTTTAGTTTTTAATTGTAATAATATTTTAAGGCTTGACCCTCATCTTTTCCTGAAAAAGAAACTATATCAATTGAATGTACTATAATATATAGATGGGTATTATGCTAGATAAATTCATTTGTTAACTCTTCATGTGAAAAGTCTTTAATTAAACATTACGTTTAACTTATAGAACTTTATAAAACATTATCCATCTAGATTGAAAGAATAAGCACCTCGTGTTATATTAAAGACAAAAATAATTTAAAATGAGTATTAAGTGCAGGTCAACAAATATATTTTTATATCCAAATGAGATTTGAGGTCGGGTCAAATTCTAATGGAACACAAGTGTGTCATGATCAGAAATTGTTGGTAGATTTCCGAGACTATTTGGTTGGGGTTCGATGATCCATTGTTCCGCATATTTGGGCCCTGATCGGAACAATATCAAGAGGAGAAAATTTGAATGCAACGGAAAAGAACGGAGTCGATTTGATTTCATAAATTCAATTCATTCATTGATCGGAACGAAGAGAGAAGAAACTACGGGAGTTGAAGAGTTCAAAGGTCATCGACACCCGTGCTTGCTTCAATCAAATGACCGGGCTCATTTTCGTACAAAATTCCATCAATTTTTTTTTTCGTTTTGAAGAGACTTGTAATTAAATGAGATTTCAGTGACGAAGAATTTAGTCAAATATCACTTTTAAAGCTCGTTCCGATCATGTGATTGCGAACTCCTGTGAAATCCAAATCCCAGTGCTTTATTTTTTGTGGTTCCGATCAGGGTATTAAGGAGCAAAAAAAGGTCGAGAGAGGTTTAGGGGATAATCAGTTGAGCCAAAAGAGGTCATCTGAGGCTTGATTTGATTATTCAATGAGAGGTAGGTTCATGATTATCGAGTTGTCGCGCTTTTTGATTTGTTTTTGGATTAATGTGATTCTGGATATTCCAAAAAATGAACCAGGTGGTGTATTACACCCCATTTTTTTGAAAAAGCCAAAATGTACAAAGAAATTCTACATTTTATAAGCTTTGTGTATGCACAAGAATTAATGTTTAAAATGCCAAAACTAAATTGTTAAACAAATAATAAATATTACCGTGATAAGGTGTTGTAAACAATTATGACTACTCATAAATAAACGGACAAATCGCTTGACATTGTGTATGACTTTTTTTTTATTCAAATCATTAAAAATTTATTAGAAACATCATTTATGTTTTCCCAGAAATATAAGTATTATTTGCTGATGTTTCAGTAACTATTATTTCAAGTGGTTTAAAAATTTTAAGCAATTTGATGAGAGATGAAAAAATGCACCAAATATCATCATTTTTAGAGATAATTGCTGAATCTATATTTTTAAATGTATATTCTACAACTAAATTTTTTTATTATGGATTGAAAATTGAAATTAGATTTTTTTTTTTTTTTTACATTATGAATGGTAGTTGGAAGTTTCTTTTTTAAATAGTTCGTTATCTAATAAAGAGGAAGAAATGGCAACTTTTTTCCTTTTTGATGTATGAAACAACAACTTTTTACAAAAGAAAAAAAAAGTAAGTAATGCATTTATGTCACTGTCTTTTGGATATTTTCGTTTGTATTACATCTTTCCAATCAAAATAGCTGAGGAGATTCTGTGTATCCAGTGCTTTAATTATTCTCAGCTATACACGTGGGGGTGTTTGGCTTGTCTGGGGCAAGGCCTTTTGAGTCCGTGTCAACTGCAATGAATTTGATGACTAAAACGACTAAATGTGTGTTTAACTGTTTATATATATATATATTTTATTGACATGTGTGTTTAATTGTTTATATAATTCTGTCATCCGAACCATCAATTAAAATAAGAAAGCTCGTACCATCAGGCATCAGCCTTCATTCTAAAGTTAGGACTGATTTTTTTTTTTTTTTTTTTCTTTTTTTCCTACTGGAGCTGCCCGGCAGAGTATGTTACTCGTTTCTCACATTCGTCAACGGTCGTATTTGAATGAGTAAATTGTTTACTTCTCGTTTAACTTACCAAACACGATATGAAAATGATGAAAATAAAGAGAGATAATCAGACAACTGAAAATAAATTTCTCTTCAATTTATTCAGGGTAGTTTATGAATATTTTATTAATAGTTTTAGTTACTAACAATTATTGTTGTTATAATAATATAATTGTTGTTGCTCTATATTTATTGTTACTAGCGCTAATCTCGCGCGTTGCGCGATTCATTCCTATACGAATATATTATTAAATGGTTGCACGATTTATTTTACGCTATATAAAAAAAACGACATAAAAAATTGAGAATACTATTCAAATATTATATAAAAACTGTCACAGAAAATCCTAAATACTATTTTTACCACAAAAGATCATACACCACAGAAGATCCAGGGCACTGTTCTTACTACAGTGCCCACGCGGAAGTCATGCGTGCGCAGATATATATAGTTATAATTAATAGAGTAGTACTACTACTTATAATAAAGATAATTCTATAGTGGAACGAAATTTTAAATCGAGTTTGAAACATAATCAATCATATTCAATCATCTCTATTACATATAAAAACACCCAAAAAAAGTCATAACAATTTCATTAGAGGTATTCAAACATTTGTCATCAATTATGGACCGTTGATTCACGTGATATGATCTGATGTGTGGTCCAGATGTTAATTTCAGATAAAAGATCATACTCTTTGATAGAAAAGAATCAAGTGGTGTTAACAATTTATTTTTTGGAATGATATCCACCTCTATCGGAAAGATTCAACCAGATAATTTTATTTTCTAATATTATTATGTTTCTTTATTTGCCCACATATTTAAGGCATCTTTTACTAGTAATTTTAAGTAAACGATATAGAATTAAGCCCGATTGAAATTTTAATAAAATACTAATAATAATAATAATAATATAATAATAATAATAATAATAATAATAATAATAATAATAATAATAATAATAATAATACACTATATAGTAGTAATATTAGTTAGTTGTTACAGTAATTTTTATGTCTAAAAAAGTTATTTACTTGTCCTTTTTGCTCCACCTTGTATAGCCAAACAATCAAGATCCATTATTCCTAAATTTTACTCCTCTTCCATGCATGACCAAAAATATTATGTTCTGTCGTTACCTTATAATTTATGGAACATATTATGAAACATTAAGGCTGTGTTCCAAACCATCGAACAAGAGGTAAGAAAAAGCAGGAATGAGAGGTTTGAGGAGGTGAGCTTTCTCCCTAAATTAGAAGTGCTTAATGAGCCCCATATGTAATTATTGGCAGCAGCTGCTCTTGGCATTTGGCAGGAGTGTCAAATTTGCGAGTTACATGAGTGAAACTTTTAGGAGCAGCTAATCTCGAACAAATAGCGTGTGCTTTTGGTTTCTGTATATTGGTAAGGGAAAAAAGTGTTGTCATGTTGAATTGAAAAGGCTTTGTTCTCTATTTACCTCTCAACGTAATATGAACCGAGTCCTGAAGCATGACTGGGCTCATCTTGCTCGGCCTATTTTAAGCTCAGTTTTCATACAAAGCAAAAACTAGTAATACATCCCCTTTAACAAGTCAAATTTCGAAAAAATGAACAGTATGTTTCGAACTTACCAGGTACATGGTGTTTTCATGAAAGCGAACTTTCACCTGTCAACTCACGATAGAGGCAAATTGGATTGGATACTTGTCCAAAATTTTTTTTTAAAAAAAATGCTGGTTTGCCGGGCCTTAAAATAAAAAAAAGATTGGTATGTCCTCGCCTTTTAGTTTTTGAATTAATATTTAAATTAATAATTTTCTATAAAGTTCGTTAACCTGAATTAAGTTCAATATTTATCATTCAGAGGTCCATAAGATTCTGTACCTCTCAACGCCTTATTTATATGTGAATACGTATAATCAATTAAAGTAGAAGAGAGACGATGGTGTTTAAAGGAGCATTAGCTTAGGGGGGGAAAAGAATCTGGGAAAAGCACATTGTATCAAACAATTATGAATCCTAAAGGATTGAGATCTGCTGTCGCGCGGCACATGTACAGCGCGGGCTGTGGGCCGTGTGATCTGAATCTGATGGATAAGGGAGCCCCGTGAATAGTACCAGATTGATAGGCCCGAAAAAAATGAACCGCCCGATCAAAATCGAACGGCCCGAAAAAATGCGCTACACGCGTGCCGCGCGACACAGGATTCGGGTCCATCCTAAAAACAGAGGAGACATGAGACATTGAAACAGAGTTCTCCTAGCAATCTATTAATGATTTTGTATTTTGTTGACATCCTCTGTTAGGCATATCCAATATAAAAAAACGGAAATATTCTATGGATGATGCTTTATTAAAAAATTAGTTCATCCATTGAAAGATCTCTAATCTCAGTTGGATCTAAAATGGGCTGTAGATTAAATTGTTGTGGAAAGAGCGAAATTTAATGATTTTGTTCCAAATGAGCCGCTTTATGTTTATGTTATTCTTAGAACTGGATAATAATAAGATAAAAGAATAAGTTGTAATATCATGAACGTTATAATCTTTTTAAAACGTTTAATTTAATTGTTGAAATTTGTCTGTTCGTATTCTCTAACAGACTTTGGAAAGAAAACAGAAGCAAGTTTGAATTGAGCTCATTTCAGTTTAAATTGTAAATTACTGATATGTAATTTTAAAACTTGTACATTCCGGTGTAAATAAAGAATATAATAAATTCGTGGCGAGGAGATTAAATTATCCCATACCATAATTGGTAATTTGTCCAAATTAGGTTACTTGTTATTATTCTATTCAAAATTCTAGTTGACTGCTCGCATTGAATATTAATTATAGCGTGAATAACTTCTATTGAATGATCAATTTTTTCTATGTTAACATGATTTTTTTTTCTTTTCGGCTAAAATAGACATTAGTTTTCTTATAATGGACATTCGACAGTGCCACAATGTATCTGCTTGCACGGAGTGACGGTGGCATGGACTGATCGGGATAGATCGAAAATTCATTCTATTTCATGACGATAAATTAAGATTGACTGACTAATTAAATAATGTGACCAATTTCTGACAGGGCACAAAGTTTAGTGATCTATGAAAACATTAATCGTAAATAAAACTGATAAGGTGATGTTTGCTAAGCATTGCATTATCTTAACATATATAAAATGACTTAAATTTGGCAAATCCTTCATGTTTGTGTCTTTGTACCAATAGTATTAAGTGATAATTTCTAAATCTCAAAATGTTTATATCTTATCTACTGTTCTACACATAAACATAATTGTGCTAGTCTAAATATTAAAGGGAATATTAAAATATATAATCAGCTGCTTAATATTGTATAATCAGGTTTTTATGCTTTTGCATTAAGACATGTATTTGTACTAATAAAAGCTTATAATAAGAAACGTTTTTAGTTAACTAATTTAAGCATGTATTTATATTGTTGAAGTTGGTCTTTTATTTTTTTGAAACAATATTTATATTGTTAAAGCTGGTCTTTGTTTCGGCTATATTTTTTTAGGACAGCTTTTTGTTGCAATTTCTTAAACAGTCCTTCGGAATTTGATTCAACTGTCTATAAGAAAAATTGAGCTTCATAAATATCATTTAAAAATATTTATACAGAAACTATAAAATAGACAAATATAAACCCTTGTATCTTAATTTGTCCTCGTAGAGTTTAACGAATGTCAGAACTGAAAAAAGAAGCAACTTTTTATGAACAAATGGTCAAATAGAAATATCTTCAATGTTTATTTTTTATGTATGTTTGGTGAACTTATTATAATCTGATACAGGTTAGAAGGAATATTGTATTTGTGTGGCATTATCAAATAACAAATTTGATATATATGTTGCTTTCCTAAGCAGTGAGAAAATAAAAAATTCGATTTGCTCGAATCAAGTCTGCTTTCTTTTCCACAGCAAATCATAAGAGAAGATAAGGAAAAAGAATAAAAGATCTATTTCAAACGAAACAAGAATTTATGAACCATCCATATATAAAGTCCTATTCCTGTACAAAGATAAAGTGCGATATTCAAACAAAAAGTATTGAATTATTACACATGATTGCGCTCACTTTTTTCTCCCGGCCATGACGAGGGGACTTGCTATTGCATAGTCGAGCCCACCATAAATAAAGCAACACTTTATGGTAAACATGGTCCATTTTGAATAATATTAATTTTAAGGTTACGTCCACAAGTTAATAAATTCTTAACATAATTTATCTTTGATGCGTCATTTGATATATAAAATATGAACGCCTTATTATCGTATAATTAGATTTTGAATTTAATTATATACGTTACTCACGGTTCAATTTATATTAGTGCGTGTGTGTGTAAATAAATCACAAAATAAATCACTTCTGCAATAATTTCTTTTTTCCTGTGGAAATTAATTAGCACGGTGAGATCTGTTCTACACCAAGCGCACCAATATCAACCTCAAGAATTCACATATGACAAGTTGACAACCTGCCAGATATATATTGCACACACTTTTGTATATGTGGCTGATCCAAATTACTTATTTTGGCCTCGCGTTTAATTTCCGTTACACTTCTTCAACGTATGATACGTATAAGATATATATACAGATAGAGAAATAATCCATGTCACATGCTTTCGGATACCCAAAATGTACTTAATCCAATTGGGGTAAAAACATGTGAAGCCTGGAGATATTTATAGAACTAATTAAGAACATGGGCATGTGTATACCACGAGGCTGTACACTAGCCTGTCATAGAAATGATGACTGTAATGTATCATGTTTTTCAGGTAAATACTTCTCTCAAGCTGCTCATATCATAAGAAAATAAAATCTTCTTAGAACTCAAAACTCAAATTTAGACTATCCAATTTATTGGAGAAGAATCATGAAAACTACTGTGTATACAAAAATATCAACATCTTGAGAACCAACTCTTGGTCTAGTGGCAAAAAACAATGCACATTGAATGAAAAGTCGCGGATTCGAAACTCGACTGAGGATCTTTTATAGACATTTAATTTAAAAATAAATTAGGAGGTTTGACCACCAATTTATCTTGAATATATATATCAACATCTTATGTCAGCAGATATGGACTCCATACATCATACCACTAGTGCCGCCCCTTCGTAACCTGTCACAAAAGAACATGGATGAAGAATAACAATAGTAATTGTTTATTGTTTCAAACTCGAGCATCATCTTAAAAAATTGACCTACTTTGTTGAGTTAGACATAGTCTCTTTCAATTTTGTACTTAGGTGAGAAAAAGAAGTACATATCTATTATGATGTCGAGTTTTCAGGAACCGTAATATCTTATATGAAAAATGCATGAATTATGTACACACATACAGTGTGTATATGTATGTTGATGCTGATATAATAGTTTTTTTTATATGTCCTCTTATTATGTCCACCTTCGATCATTAACAATGAGCTCTAATGTAATTGTGAACCTAATCTAACAATAATGATGGAGCATCCGGAAAGGTCAAAATAAAAGACATAAAAAAAGGTGTTGTATTTTCCAATATAAATTATTGGCACTAGTTTGGTCTCTTCGGTAATAAGATCTTGAAATTAGGCTTCATTCAGACAAATAATTATCTGCTATTGCAATGAATGGTTAATTCGATGCAGAGTTTTCTTAGAAAAAAAAATACAAAGTATAATTATATTATCTGAATAAAAGCCATTACGATTCATATCAGTGAGGCTGAGATGAAAATAAAACAAGGAGTTTCTGGTAGGAAAATCTCACTTCTCTGGTTATCTTCACTCAGCTTGACCAGTAATATATTACCAGTGCTTAAATTATTTAATAATAAAATTAGTTGATAATGCTCTATCAACCTTAAAATAATGGACCTACAAAAAAAACTGTATTTAATGATTTTGCATTAATTAAGCATTTTCTCTGTCTAAAAAGTTTTCAAATAGTGATAGTTGGTTGGGGCATTCTACCCGTTACTTTGTCATCCAACCAATCATCCACAAAATAACTCTGTTAACAAAGTTTTGTCACAGCAAAGCAAACACAAAAGGGCTGAATGTGTAATAAACAAATTAATGGGGGACAAAAAGAGGGAATGCTAAGAATCAAAGAAAGTATTATATGTCTATTGTTTGGGTGCAAAGATTAAAAAAATCTTTAAAGAAGTTTCAGCTACAGGAAAAGTAGCAGCAATTCTGGGTATATCTTTCTATTTATTTCCAACTCTCTCATTCATTCTTTCCCTGCCGCATACACAAAAGTTTTAATGCAAGAAACTCATCTTCTCCATTTCGTACACCTATGGCAGCATCTCTTTCTGTGAGACATAATTAGATATACATGCAAAATCTGAAAACCATCAGGCTGGACACTATAATCGAGCCGGATTTTGATTATATTGTTTTGTGAAATACTGACAGATTAAATTACCTCCCCCCCCCCCCCCCCCCCCCCCCCCCCCCCCCCCCCCCAAATTGTAGAACTCAATTACAGCAGATTTGTGGAAATAACACATTTGAAACATTTAAATTAGTATATATGGACAGAAACAAAAAAAAAATTTTGTTAGAATTTTCAAATCTAAATTTATATGAGTAACGATTGTGTGACTTTTCTATGCGCTTTCATATCTCATGAATTCGACAGACAATCATTAAATTAAAAAATCAATATAATCTGCTTGTTGAAAAAGTCATTCTTGAGCGACTAATTATAATGGTTATTTTCCTGTTCATATATAGAGGGCAGTTGTGCAAATAGTTTCAGTAACAAAATTAATAGATGACATCATCAGTAGATCCTTCGTGGATTTTACACTCAAACTTTTAAGAAATGGAGGAATATATATGTCAATTTTCTTTAATTCATAAGCTGAACAAGAACATTTGGACACAGACGTAACCTCGTTTCTCTGACACTTGTGTCAGCTTTTTAACAGTCAGTCTCTCTCTTTGCTCACCTATAACTATGTTACAGGAATACTATATCTACACCACTCTCTATCTATTTGACAGTACTATGCGTTCTCTTTCACTTTCCATTTGATGAATTCTTCACCTACAACATCATCACTAACAACATTGTATAGAGGGACCTTTCTTTCCTTCAATAAAAGGTCAGTACCTACAAACTAATCATGAGAGAGAGAAAGATAGGGAGAGACGTCAAATCAGATAATTTAATTACTTCAAAGGTTACCTTTTATCTTTGACAACAATTTACTCCAAGGTTTAAAAAACAACACATCTATTGACTTGAAAACCAGGTCTTCCACCTCCATACTTAATTTACCCAAATTTCTGACATAAACTATAATTGAATTTCAAAAGCTAAATGCATCTTTAAATACTTTACCCCGGAAAAAAAATATAAGGAAATAAATGAAAAAAAATAGAGAGGAAAACTGAATAATATGCGTAGGTGTGGGGTTGAGTGGATAATGGAAGTGAATGGTGGGCATCTCTCCTTTTGTATTTCTCTTTTATTTCTTCATTCTTATTGGGTCTCTTTATTTCTTTTCCCTTTCAGTTGGCAGAGAGAGAGAGAAAGAGAGATTTAGGAATAAGACCTGACAGGAGTCAGAGATAGCTTTCTTCCATCCTCTTTCTTCCTTTCCTTTTTCCTCCTCTCCTTTTTTTTCCCATTTTTTATGGAAGAAGTATAACTAAGTTCCTCTCACCCCTTGCTCAGCAAGAGAGAGAGAGAGAGAGAGGGCCGTAAGCATTCTTAAATCAATTACCAACCCACGTGCTCATGGTTTGAATCCTTTCAGGTATAGGGCAATGATTTGTAGTATATAAATATACTTAGTTAAATCACTTGATGAAGATGGCTACCTTTCTCATTTCATCCTTTGCTTCTCTCTCTACATCTCCATCCTGCTCGTACTATTATCAATTATACTTCTCTCTCTAGATTTTAGGGTTTTCTCGCTATGGAAACTTTCCTTGATCATCTGCAGATCCGAATTCTAGCTACAATATTTAGGTCTCTTATATGGTTTCCATGAGATATAAATTAATTAGTTGCCAATTCTGAGCAACTGTTTTCTACACCTTGTGATTTCTCTTTTGTTTTGCTATAGTATAATCCATGCTACGCGTTCTGATCAATTTTAAGTCTTTGTTAAGTGATATGTATTAAGTTTGAAGAATTTAGAATTGGTTTACCTTAGTTTTTGTTTTCTTCTTATTTACAAATTTGTTTCTTTCTTTGTGCTATTACTAACACATTTCCTTTTGAATTTTAGGGGAATTTTGAAGCTAAGTTATCAGAGGAGTGTTGAGCTTATAATCCAGACCTTGTTTATCCCCAAGGGCTAAACAGCAATTCAGAAACCTTCTCTGATTGGAATAACTCCATTAATTATTGTCAATAATGGCCTCATACTTCACCGGTGGCGGCACAGACATCCAAGCAGCAGACGGTCTACAAACCCTCTACCTCATGAACCCAGGCTACACCGGGTTCACCGACCCAAGTGGCTCGGCAGCTGGCCCCACCAACATGGTTCTTCTAAATTCCATGACCTCACTCAACCCAATAGCTTTGGGCCATATGTCAAACCAGCAGCCAGCTGGTAATCAGCACATTGTCGGCATCCCGCTCCAGCCCCCATCCCATGCAGAGGCTTCCCAATCACCTACACAGCATACTCAGGCACAGACACAATACAACATGTGGGCCGAACCGCAACAGACAGCAACACTAGCTCAGCAGGGAGGCCTGTCACTTACTTTATCCTCACGTGAGCTGTCAGTGCCGGTGTCTGTTCCTGCATCAGCTATCGCTCCAACTCAGCTCGGGCACACTTCCCCCTCATCGGGTGGCATGCATGGGTTCTTGATGGGATCTAAGTACTTGAAAGCGACGCAAGAACTGCTAGATGAGGTGGTGAATGTGGGGAAAGGAGGGAGGGGTGAATTGGGCAAGGGGGCCAGTTATAGCAACAGTAAAGGAGGGAGTAAGAAGGAAAATAAGGAGGAAACGGAGATTGCCGGTGGCGGTGAAGATGAAAAGAAACCGGCTGCGGCTGAGCTGACTACTGCTGAGAGACAGGAGTTGCAAATGAAGAAGGCAAAACTTGTTAACATGCTAGATGAGGTAATTAATTATTAACTAACTCATTGATTGGTAGGTAGTGATTAAATTCTAGGTTCTTTTCTGTTGTACTTCCTTGATATGATATGATTTCCGCTCTTGTCAAGAAGAGTATTAATTATTCCTCTAAAATAGGATATTAATTTTTATCTTATACCGTTTAGCTTTTCCAAAAGAAATTCTTTTTTTTCTGTTTGCGGGGTCATTTAATTTCTCACTTTACTCGACTTAAGTAATTTTACATGCATGATATAGTGAGGATTCAAATTCGTGATCGTTCCTTGGTTTATCTTCAAGTTGTTGAGAGTCCTTTTCAGAACAGCATACCGATGTGTATCATTGAATATTCTCTCACAGAAAAAAGGTGCTTAAAGCAAGATCTAAGTGCCAACATCCCTTTGATAGAGAAAAGTGTGCCTCACCAAAACGTGAGTTATGGTGTATACTGCTTTGCAAGTCGTGACAAAAGTCGATAATGAAAGGGCTAGGTTATAACTGAAATTAAAATCGCAAGAAAACTAACATTTTATACCAATGATTGATAATATGTTTGGAAAAAATAAATCTGAATGGTCAATATAATCTTTGTAATACTCATCTTCTTCAACTCTTTTATTTGAATTTTGAACACGATCGTTTGAGTACATCCACGCTCTATGGCAAAAAACTTCACACTTTATGTCCAAATCTGCTACAACTGATCTGACGTTGTAAACACAAGCATACGACTTAATGAAATAGGTATTTATTTCTTATGAAAGGAAAGAAAATGATTGATAATCACTTGTGTCATCTCAGGTTGAGCAGCGGTACCGTCAGTACCACCACCAGATGCAAGTGGTGGTATCATCCTTTGAAGCCGTGGCAGGGCCCGGTTCAGCGAGAGCATACACTTCTCTGGCCCTTCAAACAATCTCAAAGCAATTTCGGTGCCTGCGTGATGCCATCACAGGTCAGATCCGATCGACTAGCAAAAGCCTTGGTGAGGAGGATACCAAGACCGTGGGATCACGACTTAGGTTCATCGATCACCAGCTGCGACAGCAGCGTGCACTTCAGCAGCTCGGGATGATTCAACACAATGCTTGGCGGCCCCAGAGGGGACTTCCCGAGCGGTCTGTCTCCATCCTTCGAGCATGGCTTTTCGAACACTTCCTTCACCCGTAAGATTTTTGCCTTTTTTACTGTTTGTGTGGTTGCACCGTTGCACCATGTTTTAACTTTTTACTGGTAATATGAGCAAGTTGTGGTATGGGCACTGCTTCTGCAGAAAGTGTTGTTTAATTATACAACGTATGGTTCTCACTTTTTCTGTGCTCTTTTTGCCATTATTTGGCAAAGGCAAGTAGGCAACTAAGCTACTTTGGCGTCCCATATATTTCTAATATTGTCATGATGTCATCCAATACATGTATTCACGATCACGTACCACGTCGTATTTAATGAAGAATGAGAGTGATGTTGGAAACATTGCAGATATTCTTTTGTTTTGTTTTTCCTTTAGTCTCAATCCTACTAATAGTGGCTAAGCAGACATATCTGGTGGACAATTTATACCATCATCGTGCAGAATTAACATCGCACTTGTTCTTATGTGCAATATATTATATCACATTTTCAAAAGCCAATGTAAAATTTCAAAACAATTGTTGTTCTATGGGCTGATTACTGATAGATTCGAGACATGGAATTTATTGCAGATATCCGAAGGATTCTGACAAGATCATGCTTGCAAAGCAGACCGGGCTTACAAGGAGCCAGGTAAACCAAAGTTCATCTAAGATCTTAATTGAGCAATCTCTTCCTTCCAAAATTAGAACACATCCATACTAACAAAATGACACGCAATCTTTCTGGAATATAGGTATCAAATTGGTTTATCAATGCAAGGGTTAGGCTTTGGAAGCCCATGGTAGAAGAAATGTACTTGGAGGAGACCAAGGATCAAGAGAAAGACGATGATGCGGGTGAGAACTCAGGCAAAACCGATACCGAAAAGGACCATAACTCCAACTCTGCTGCCCAACAAAATAGCATTGGTTCTAGACCTGAGCAAAAGAACACGAGCTTAAGTATGACACAAACTGACACGATTGATCAAATCCACTCAGCTCCAATTGTCACACAGCCAGATTCTTTCTATAGTGCTGACGAAGAACTAATGCAACAAAAGTTGAAAAAGGTGAGAAGCGAGGAGTCATACCAACCAAATATGGTCGCAAGTGGAATGGGACCTCGGCATGAAGAGGTGAACAATAGGGAGCTCCTAATGAAATTCATGGAAGAAGGTGCACGTGTCGGGTTCGGATCGACTGGATACACAATGGCAGACCCAATGGGTCGATTCGATTCTGACCAATTTGCCCCAAGGTACGGTGGAAATGGCGTGTCGCTGACTCTTGGACTCCCACATTGTGAGGCAATGCCCATGTCAGGGACTCAACCGTCTTTTCTCTCGAACAGTGGCATCAGGCTTGAAATAGGCAATGAGGCAAACGAATACTGTAGTCTAGGCAATAATTCTGCATCAGTTGCACCACACCAGCCTAATGCTTACGACATAAATTTGCAAAGTACCAAGTCTTTTGCTGCCCATTTGATGAGGGACTTTGTTGCATGAGGAGACTCTTAATAAGTTTGAGGGAACAATATAGGATTTGTAAAGTAGATTGGTGGATTGGGGTATATATATACATGCGTAGTATATATAAGGAGCTTTGTAGTAGTGTCGTTTTGATTTTGTAATTTTGGGGTGTTCTATAGGGGAACTTTTGGAAAAGAAAGGTTTAGTGTATAGAAGGATAGGTGAAGATCAATGACAGAGATTATACTTTGGTATAGGATGGGTTAGGTAATAATTGGGTCCATAACCCTAATAAGAGTGTGTAATTTAGGACTGGTTACATAAATAAGCTACCTGAGACTTCTATGCGAAGTTTGAGCTGTAGACCTGTAGTGCAAGTACAATATACATTGATGCATGTTATTCGTTATTGTGATTGAGTTGAGGGACGACAGATATCTCACGTGCTTCTGGCATTTGGTTTTGCATATTATTTTACTCATTTTTCTGTACAGATAAGTACGGTATATATATTTCTCACACGTGTTTCTGCCTCTCGGTCTTGGAGATTTTTTTTTTTCCCCATTTTGTCTAGTACGAATTGCAACATAATACATGAACATTTACAACGAACTAGGTTCGTCTGCAATTTTGTGTGGCAATTGAAAAGCATTGGTTTCAATTTTAGATCAGAAGAAGTGAAGAACCAAAAGAAAATTTGAAAGTACAAGTAATTCTATCACATATATAGAAGATTTTGTATCGTAAGCTTTACCAAAATCCGAACATTTACGTTGGTTATGTTGCTCCACAATTTACATGGTCATTGAAAAGCATAGATTTTATGTAGATTAGACGAACCAAGTTTGTATACCAGTCAGAGAACGGTCTTAAATCGTTTAGTATCCCTGAAAAGAAAGGAGCTCTGCTCACACCAAGTTAAATAAAAGGGTCAATGAGCAAGGGTAACAAAGAAACCCAGAAGTCTTATCTCAGATGAAAATGTCTTTGGAGAATCCTGTTTGTCAGAGTTTGATATCTGGATAGCGACACTTGAATTGTTATTTATTAGTTATTACTGGTCCAAGGGACTAGTTAAGCCCACAGTACAAAAATGACAGCAAGAAAAAGCCATGCCAACGGAGATTTAAAAGGACATTGCTTTTTTAGTGCAATGTTCTCCTTTATTAATTGGGGCTCCAGGGAAGTGTGGTGCTGCTCCATGTTTCAACCCTACAATTATATTATTATTGTTGTTATTGTTGTTGCTTTTCAGTATTCAATCTAAAATTGTACTCATTATTTTTTTCCGGGTGGGGAGGGAGGGTGATTACTTTAATTCATAATATCAATACTTTCTCCATGTTGGATGATTTTTGTACTTGAGATCATTCGACTTTGCATGAAACAGGAGAAAATTATTTCATATTGAACTATTGCTAACATACTAACTGTCTCAATTTTAATAGTTTATGTCCGAACGGATATCCAATACGTTTCCATAATAGATTTTTGAAAGATGACCCGTTTTAATAAATATAAAGTTTTTACATGCTAAAAATATTACTTGTTCAACATTTTAGAGTTATCTTTCAGAAACCCGAAAAAAAAGTAGTTCGAAATAATATAATTTGATTTCCTACAGAGGTCTCATATGAAGAACGCTTTGGACAATCTTAGAATAGATTGACCATTCGAACATAAAAAAAGGAAAAATATTCAAAATTTCCTATATTGAAGTCAAGTAAACTAAAACATAAAAAAAATGACTAAAACTGCTTCTACTCTACTCTCTAAAGTCTAAACGGATACATAAATGTATTTGGGTCGGGTTTGGTTGGGCGCAGCCAAATCTTACCAGACCAGTTGACATTACTACCCTACACACACATGGGAGACACATTGATTGAGTGTGCTCTGAGAATTACTTGTTTTATCCACCGAGGAATTAATCATCAAAAAGGAGCTGATGGCCATGACCCAAAATATGTGGCCTTAGTACAATAGTACTTTACAATGTTTCACGTTTTCATGTGTTGCAAAAATTAGCAAAGATTCAATGTATATGTCACTATGCATGATTGTTGTTTTCCGTCAGTCAAAACTAGGGGCCCCATAACGACTATTCATCAGTGCAGTTTAGCCCAACAAGCATGAAAACGATTTAGACAACACCAACAACAGTGTCAATGGTTTGGGAATTGATCTGTTAACCTAATTAAAGACGCGACCGTTGTTTTGTTTTCTTTTCACTTATAAGGCATAAGACTCGCTTATAAATTGGTTTATTGAGAGGGGGGAAGACAAAATAAGTTAAAATTAAAGACGCAACAGTGACAGTGACAAACAGAAAGATCTACCTGACATCTACATCGTTTTCAGCATGCTTAATAATCGTAGTTTACAATCTTCTGGGCATTTCACCAAAAAACATAAATCGACAAATGTGTCGAGTGTACAATACTTATGTGCATTCAGGTAGGAGAAACTGAGTCGAATAGAGTTCCGATCAATAAAATTAGTGTTTACATACACCAAATTTCTACCCAAGGAAAATCTAAAGATGAACACTCACAAAAGTTAGCTTACATAAACAATAAATTGTGGTAAATCTAATTAAGAAATTGCCTTAAAGAAACGCTAGTCATCGAGGGCAACACCAATCCCACTTATAGCAGTTTCTCTATATGTACTTTGATCGTCTTGGTAAGAGTAAGGGACTAGAGTAACCAGAAAATCCACCTGTGCTTGAATTAGATGTGCAAGCACTCAACAAAAGAGGGGTGTATTTTTCCACTGTTAATGCTTACAATACCCTTTATCAGAATCCTGAGTTGTGCCCAATAGAGGTCCACAGTTTCAACTTGAACTCCTCCCTCCTTCCAGTGAACGAGAACTAACACGCTAGGAGTTTCACCTGAGGCTATCTGGCACAGCTGTTGTGGGAATGACAGCACCAGTTTGGTTTAATACATTGATATTGTTGCCGATTGCACCAGCAGGAGCTCCATTGTCACTGTTGTTAGCAGTTGGATCCAGTAAGTGTACCAGTGAGACAAATATTTCCATTCGTGTTACATCTCTAGTTGCCTGCATTTGTATGTTCTTATTATTAATTAATCACTTGCCGTTAGAGGTTCTGCTGATAGAAAACAGAGGTTTAACTATAAATACTGTTAAACTTTCTTTATTTAGGTTTAATAGTCCACAATTGGTGATAGCGGTGGCCATAATATAGATACAAGCCTTATTCCATTTTGTTCTTTCCAAAATACATTTGATTTGGCAGATAGGGTCATTAAAAGAAATCACTAACATCCTTCCATGACGAGTTAATATCAAGTTCAAAATTTCTGATAAAATTCTTAAATGCAATAGCAACAGAGTTGGAATAAAGTATTGAGCACTCTATTCTCGTATTTATTGTTCCCAGATATAATTCTGTTTTAGGTTTGTCAAAGATAAATAAAGCCTCAGGTCTGAGTGTCTTTCAGACTGGTTTGAGTTCACACAGGCTGGTAGCAGACCAGAAAAGTGTACAATACTGTCTTATATAAGCAATGGGTCATGATCTGGTTCAGGTCTGATCCAGATATTCACTTGATTTTCACAGATAGCAGGTACAACCTGCTACTCAGCTGGATCACCCGGAAAGGTCCAGGTAACCATGCTAGCCTGCCTAGATTCATGCTCACAAATAAAAATTGTCAAGGTAAAGTCTTACCTCAACAGCAAAGCGCGCCCATATTTTATTTTTGCGGGTTTCCATCACACCTTTCAGGATTGTCAATCCAAGGCCTTTAATAAAATCTGCTATCTCCAGGAAAAGACCTCTGTCTTCGCATACCATCTGCTCAAAAGTGAAAATAATATAAAAAAATGGAAGGAAGGAATTGACAACTAAGTTTACTTGACAATTAGTGTCGACCTTTGCCAAAGTCAAATCATAATATTATAGATGTGTTCTCTATCATTTACATAAACAGCATAATTTGTGGTATTTGAGAATTGCTTGCTTCCTGAGAAAATGCCAACAAAATTATATTAATGACTTTTCAAATTGCTTTACAGATGACCAACTGGTTTTCACATTATACCAAATTTGACAAATAGCCAAGCAACACATAGGCACCATATCAACAAGTTTGATCCTTTTCCTTTTTTAGATTGATATGTTATGTCATGGTTGCCACCATCATAAGATATCTAATTCTAGAATTCTTTATCATTTCAGTTGAAAACCATGTAGAAGAATCCAGAATTTCTTTTAAACTTTCAAAACAACAAACGAAAATCCAGAATTCCTTTGGCCCCAATACCAGTATACTAACCACATTATGTATTTTGCTCCAGACCAAATTTCTGTGCAGTAACAAATATAAATTCCATTTCATACTATCATCATATGACTGGTTTAGTTATATTTAGAAACATCCAAAGGACAAAGAAACATATGTTTGAATAAAGATGCTGCACAAGCAAGTGCCAAAAAGAAAGTAGTAGTACTACAAAAAGAGAAGGGTTAGACCTCAATTAGGAGCTGACGTGGCAGGTCCAAATCCTCAACTATGATCGGACAGCTCATAGATTGAGCCCCAACCTCAAAAGCCCAAGTTGCACCTCCTTCAGAATCATCCTTCAACAAAACACCTCCTTCTTCACTGACTAACAGTTGCTCCTTCGAATTTCAATTCAAAAGATTTTATAAACATTTTTGTTAGATAAACCATGTAAGTTACACCCATAGACAGCAACCAGAATACTCTTTCAAAAACAAAAATATTTTCCAATCCCCTCTAAACTTTGGAAAAGGCATCTATAAGTACCTAAAATTACCCCTTTTTACAATATCGTTCATAATTTAAGGGACGTACCTCAACTCATAGCATAGAGTTGCATATTGAATAGGTTCAGAAAGTCCATTTTTGGCTCGTCAAGGAACTTTTTATCTAAGGTTTCTTTACCTATGACATACTTGATCCCTAAAGTGTTAACTTAAGTCCTGATAATCATTGCCCAGGAAACCAGTACTGATCTCTCTTAGAATTATACAAAGATACCATCTTAAGCTTTACAGAGATTTAAAATTAGATTTCAAATATTACATCCGAAAAGGAGAAGAAAACAAGAAGAAAAAAATACAATTTTGTACCTTAGGCCGACCAGACTCCTTTAACTTGTTAGCATGCTTGGTCACACTTTGCAAGAAGACCATGTGCTTGATTGTTTTCTCCAATAAAGCATCTATACTACACTGTTCAGAGAATATGACAACAAAACTTGTCAAAAACAGAGAATATAGAAAAAGGAAATTTTAGCTAAATTATGATATGCTTGATGTGTAATAGAAGTTAGCTACATGCATTTGAGGGCTTAGGCCCTGATCAGAATGGCATTTTTTTAACATGGGATTTCATTTCATTTCATTAGAAAATTCTTGATCAAAATGGATGGATTTGATGTCATTTGGTCAGAATTTCTATGTTATTAGACCCAACAAAATCTCAAGAAATCAATTCCAATGAAACGAAATCCTGAGTAAAATTCATTTTGATCACGGCCTTAGTTTTCCAAAGGAGGAGAAAAATTAAGCTGACAACGAATTAAACAAGTGAGAATGGTTTCTCCATTGAGAGTTAGTTCGGATAAGATTCAGATCAGACCAGTCCTTTATTCTAACTACAAAGGGAAAAGTCAAAACATCCACGAGACAGACTGCAACCTTAGCGCCATTTGGTACTAGTTCCCTCAGCTCCTTGATGCGGTCCTGTATCAACTGCCGGTCCTTCGGTCGTGGCCTAGGGTTTTCCCCGGGCCGATACCTCTTCTTATTTGTTGACCTCAAACCCATATCAGTACTAGTACCAGCTGTTCCAACTGTACCAGTTTGCAGTCCATCAGATGTTGAACTCCCGCCACCTTCGATCCAGAGTCGCAATTGAGACTTCTGGGTGCTATGTGAAGAGGATGCTTGAGCATTTGTCAGTGCCGTGTCACCAGAAACATTACCAGTGCTTGTACCAGTGCTGATACTACTTTCCTTTACATGGATATTGATGTTAGATACCACTGCGTCGAGTAGTTGGTCAGTACCACTGTCCGAAAAAATTCCAGACTGAGATGGCTGTTCTTCCAGTAAATCAAAAGTTTGCATATTTTCCGTACAATTTTGACCAATATTACCAAAATTAGAACTGGCCTCATTAAGTTTTGAATCCCCAAACATGTCAAATAGATCACTTCCATATTGCAAGGTTTCTTCCTTTGGCACATTGGGAATGCTGCAGCCGAAAGAATTTGATCGGGCAATCGGCGGACAATTGTTGGGAGAACCCATGTTGTTTGCAGATGAATTAAAGTGTGTGTGAGTGGTTTGGGTTGAATCAGGTAGAGGAACTACTGGTTGGCAATGTAGCTGTGAAAATAGACTCTTCACGAGAATAAGAAAAGGGATATTTTCCATAACCTGTATAGAAGAAAACCCACTCAATATTTAGTAAATAATACTAAAGCACACAACCATGTCTGATCTCCCAAATTCTTGAGGAAATACAACTTGATTTGCTAAGTATAACGAGGTATTAAGGTCGGCTTGGTAAAGGAAAATAGTCCAACCAATTACCCTAGTTAAGCTACTATAACCCAAATGTGTGTCCTTAAGAAATAAACTTAAAAGCAAGGAATCAGGAGGTAGATGACATACCGTACATGTTGAACCAAGTTGTAGAACTCCATGTGGTAGAACTGGTAGAACTACAATAGTCTGTATATAAACAAAAGCTAAGTGAGTTCACCTAATAGTCACAACAGCAAAAGAGAGAAGGAATATCCTGATACCAATAAAGCACATTGTCCTTACCCGAATGCCAGCAGTAAATTGGTGATTCAATTCAGTAAAAGCCTACAAAAAAAGAAATATCAGTTTCCTAAATATAGTTACCAAGAGAGATTTATAACAAATAAGGCAAATTTCTTTAACGCTAAATTATACCTTATTCCCATCATTTAACAAAGCATCGCGGTTAATCCACAAATGTGTCCCGTTCAAAGCAGCTTGCCCAATAATCCTTTGAAAATACAAGATTACGACTCAAAAATCAATTCTTCAGCTATTTGAACAAGAAAGATGGCATAGTATTAAATTTTAGCACACAAAAATCGCACTGACCCTTCTCCAAGAGCATGAACCACGCCTTGTTCTTTGAGGACGGAGTCCAAAGGTATGGTGCCAGAAAATTGCTTCTGACCGTAGCAACTATCCTCCCAAACTAAATGTCTGTCAATTTTCAAGTTTCAAATTAGAAACCCGGTCAAACCAATTGCTAACCTTAGAAGCATAGGAAAAGGAAATGAAGTTGCATGTCATTTTCAAGGAGCTGCTAACTTTCTAGAAAAGGTGCAAAAGAACAAAAAATGAATCTATTCATGAGTCCAGCTCCACTCAGATTGTGGGGAACTAGAAGGATAATACTTGGCAGATCAGGGCCCTTAATCACAAATCAGACAACAGGACAATACCTAGCCATATTAATTTAGAGACGTAAGATTAAGCAGCCATTTGGTGTGGGATGATGTGTAATATATACCGTCTGATCAGGAATGGACGGTCATTGCCCCAGACCAACCAATTAACTCCTGAAAAGGAGCCAGAACATTTTTCAGTGCTCTTTTTCCAGGCACACATTTTGGTTCTTCCCATTTATAAGAAACTTGAGAGGCAGCTACTCCTCTCATTTCATTTGGTACAGCTAAACTTAGCCTCTCTGGAATTCATGGGTACAAACCAATGTGCAATCCGGGCAGTATGATTAAAATCCCATGTGTCAGATAAAATAAGGATCTCTCCACTACCATGCAAACTGGAGGATCAAAGATATGCTACAATTTTCTTATCTGGCTAGTAGTTAACTATGAGCATATTGACTACAACAAATTTATAACCTTTACAGGTAGGGAAGAAAAATCTACTGGAGAAAAATGTGAAAAAAGAGCACCCAATAAAGTTATTATATTGACCTCTTGAGTCATCATTTGTTGTGCAGAAATCACACTTAAATGTCAAACCCAATTTATTTTTAAACTGAAATTGGTGTTTCCAGTATTCAATTTGCAGTGCATTTGTCCTCGGTAGCAATCTTTAATAAGTTGACAAATAAGAAAAATAAGACCATACAAAACAAACTTTAAAAAAAAATAAATAAAAAAAATTAGCAAGAACAAATCTCACATGCGTTGGTTGAATCCAATCGCCTTCCAAAAGACAGCGTACGACCAGCCAATCTCCACGCATAAGCGCCTCAGCGCTTCTCTTAAAGGCATCCCCATTCTAATCTATCTATCTATCTCCCAAAAAAACGAAACTACAAGGAAAGGTAGAAGAAGCAACGACTCCAAAGTCCGAACACAGTGCAAGAGATGAGGCCAAGTGTCGGCGGCAGGGATATATAGAGAGAGTGACCTAGCTTCCACGGCATGAACCACGACCGGCTTGCTTAGCTCTGAGACCTCCGCCGCGCTCAGCCCGACCCGCCGCCGCCGATGATATCGCCGGTAACCGGCCACCCATCAGACAGTGAGAGGTTTTAGAGAGGTGGTATGTATGGTGGCGAGAAGAGATTTTAGAGAGAGAGAGAAAAGAAATGCAATTATGAGGAGCCCCGGGATTTATTGGGAACTGCAATGGGAGGTACGAAACAAAGACAAAAGTATGTCGTGGCAGCTCTGTTTTAAATTGTTCCTTCCCTGGACTTGGTCTTTGCTTAGGTCGTACACTTTGATATATGGGACGGATGCTTCTTCCGTCTAATATGATCGTTCTCGTATTAGAAATTATATAAGTGATAGATCTGAATCGTAAGATATTTTTTATATTGAAAACTTAAAAAAAATTAAATTTTATATTTTTATAAAAATTTTACTATTTTTTATAATATTTTAGAAAATTTTTTATATAACAATTATGGATAGTCCAACAACAACGATTTTCTAAAATATCATAAAAAATAAAAATAAAAATAAAAATATATATAATTTGATTTCTTATAAGTTTTCATATGAAAAAGATAGTAAATAGCTCAAATTGATCGTTTGAAAATTGAAACGTGAGAACGATTGTATTAGACAAATCTCATTTGTCCCATTATACACTGACATTTCTCAATATTCAATAATTTTATTCCTGAGATCAAGGAAGTAGATTAGGTCTATTTCGATTATTCTATATGGTGAGAATATTACTTCAATTTGATTTGTGGGGTCCCAAAGCAAGTTGATTTACTATTTTTCTTTGCAAATTGCAATAGAACGGGTGTATTTAAGAAATATGAAGCCAAATGTATGTATCTTTGTTTTTTGTTTTGTTTACCATCCCCTATTGTTTTTTTCCGCCCCTTACCTTGCCCCGAGGGAGCAGTCATCATTTCATCCCCACACCAGGGGTATATTCGGTAATTCCAGTTCTCCGTTGTACATTATTATGTGGTTGTTAAAAAGGATGTGGCCTCTTTGCTAAGGATAACCAGTTTAAACACATCAAATTGACTTCACAAATTAATAATATTTTTACCTGTATTTCTCATGTAATGATATTGTCTTAGCTAGGTAACTCAGTTAATTTTTTTTCCTGTATTGGAAAAATAAAAAAATTAAAGTAAAAATTGCAAAGATTATGATAGCTTGGTTATGGCGTTATTTTGTCTCATTCTTTAACTATTAATAATGATAGGAATTTAGTGAAATTATTTTCAACATTCAAACCTCTCTCTATCAAGCATATATCTTCATCAGCAAGTAGAATTAATATATTGTAGCAAGTACAAATAGCTTTATAGTTCAAATATTTCATATAAAGAAGACACTATCATGACCTTCCAATGTCATGGTCCAAAAACCTCTCATGGACACAAAAATAAAAAACAATATATTTGAGTTATGTTTCATTTAATTACTTGGAACAAATGACAATATAGTAGACTTGACTTCTTATTATTATTTTTTTCTTATTCTCATTTTATTTCTTAAATGATATTCATAGACAGATCTTAACTGCATAATACAAAATTGCTCAGTAATTTGAATTACTTATATACAACAAAGCCAATATATAGCGTTTTCAATGTCTTTAACCATCAACCTTATATAGCAGCACATCATGATGGATGGTGCAGCGAGGCAGCCCCCAAACCAGGAGTGGATCTTTATTTTATTGTCGGCTTTTGCGCCACAGTAAATAATTGTTTTAAAACTTTTTTTTCAATTTTTGCCCTTGTGTTCAAAGGTAGAAAAAAAAAATACCGCCTGTGTTTTTTAAAAGGTGCGCATTATTTATTTCCTTTCCTCCAATATTTTTTGCTATTCCAGATTTCCAGTTACATACCAAAAGATTGTATTTTTATGAGTGGTTAAACATTTTTTTGTCAAACATCTATAGTAAGTATACAAAACCAAGGAAATCAAATTAATGTACATCAATCTAACTAGACCGTTGCATATATGATGATGTATATCCATATATTTTTTCCCCCCTTGTCTCCAGATGCAGGGTTATTCTCTGGTTTATCTTATACCTATAAATCTCTTTTTTTTTTTGTGAGAGAGAGAATATGCTAACTCATTCAGTTAAAACCCTGACGGAGTTTTCTCTCCGCCTCTTCATAGGGCTACATTCTAGGAGCATAGGGGTATTAAGGGAAAATAAAAGGCTGGTACAGCCGGTCTCTGTCCCTACCACTTTTGCTTAAAGTACCCAAGGATTTGATGAAATGTAGGATAGGCTCCTTTGGGTTTTTAAATTCATGTTTTCTTTTTTCTCCTTTTGAGAAAGCATATGATGACGCTGCACATTGTTTTATCTTCTGAGTTCTGACAGAACTGTTTCTGGATTATTTATCAGTAAGAACTGCTCAGATGTTCTTAATGAACAGTTTGGAAATAATATATAAATGACGTATAGGTTCTATCAACAGTAAAAAATAGTTAATAATTTGACAATATTTTTAAAAATTAAATAAAAAATAAAAGAAAATTTTAGATTTTTTTCTTAATTTCATAAACTTGTTAAATAGAACGTTACATGATTTGAATATTACTTTGTATTTCATTAAAGACATAATATAAATTATTGTAATTTAACTTATTTTGTGATCGGTAAAATTTGTACCTAGCTACATCTTTTTAAATTCCATGATACATGTACACTATAAATTATAATCCAGCAATCAAATTCGAAAATAATAAATGAATTTTTATGATTATTGATTGTGAAATCGATTATTGTAAATAGATAACAATTTATTAAAAAAAATATATTTATACCAATATGAACACTGAAACCTTTAGACAAATTAAATTTATAAAAATTATTTTCACTCTCTTTTTCCTAAATCATTTATATATATTCCCGAGGAAAACCAATTGATAATCTCAAAATAGTTTAATTAAAGCTAAGGACAGGTATGCTGCTTTAGATAATATAAAAAATTGTTAATGGATATCTTTAAACATGATTAGAGTGGAAGATACAATTTGGACGCAAGGGAGAAATTAATAAATTCTCCTTTTCGCGAATACATCCAAAAATTTCATGGGTGGCAAAGACTCCAGATTTGTCTTCTTGCGGCTGCTATGGTGGAAATATGTAGATAACATCCTCAGATAAATAGGTATTTTAAACAACTCCTTTTAGAAAATCTCGCTCATTCACCCGGCAAAAAGCTGTCCTACTTGTTTCTTTTCAATTGGGAAGTATGATCATCATTAATTCTAGCAAGTAGTGAAGGAAATTTTAGTCTTTTTAACAAATTTTAAAGGAAACAGCCGGTCTTTGAATTTGCAACCATAAGCTGGTTTGCACTTCAAATTGAAAAACACATGGAATTTTTTTTTTTTTTTTTGAAAAAAGGTGGGAGCGCCACCCAGTTTCATTTTTGAAATGAAACAAAATTACAAATTCCTAAAACTCACCTAAAACCTTCACTGATATCACTGTACCAGTCCAAAAGAAATTAAACGAAATAGCTGCTACCTAAAGAACGATAAACCCCTAGGACCAATGTACCAGATCATAGTAATTAGCCCCTCAATTTCTCTTGTACCCATACAATTCAACATAAACTCCTAAAAAAGTAAGACAAAAAGAACTACTGTTTGATATCCAACAGCCACAAACAAAGACTTATTCAAAGTAGACATAAGCAAAATATTTTTCTTCAACTTAGTTCTTGCGCTTCTTCTCAACATCATAAAAACACATGGAATCAAAGTAGTGAATAATAATTTAATTAAATTTAGTGGCAAAAGATAATGTACATTAAAGAAAAGTCGCGAGTTCAAAAACTAGTTTGAAAATCTTCGTGGGCATTTAATTTTTTTTTAAATAATATTGGAAGACCTTAACCTTTTTTTTTGAAAAAAAATAAGTTCGAGAGCCTTCTAATTTTCTTTCGAGATAAACTATGAATATATAGAGGCCCAATGTCCGACAACCAAAATTAATAAAAAAAAAAAAAGAAAATTTTACTTAAGAAGATCATGTTAGGACTGAGACATGAGGAATGAAGATTAAAATGAATTCTCAAAAAACTTCTATAGAGACATTCGTTTGAAATTTGAAAAGAGAAGGATCTGCCTTAAGATTTGGAACAAAAAGTGAAACAAGTAAATAATTGGAGCAAAGCTGCAAAACAAGGCTTTCTTAATCTCAGCTAAGAAATTCTGGTTTGACTGTATTAAGGCAGAATAAAATTCTTAGGGACACTTGGATATTTAAGGAATATTCGTCAAACAGATACACAGGATGTTAACTTGTTACTCTTCAAGTGCGGTGCGGTTCGAATTGTGATATTGTGATATAGTAATGTAGAAATAGCTTTCGCATTAGGATCCGATGTGCGAGATAGTATCGTTATCTCTTATAACCTTTCCGAACAAATAAATAAATGAATGATATGGGTACGTTTTGCAGATTTTTTTCATGTATCATAAAAAATTTACACTAGATTTGTTTGTGATATTTACGAGCATATTATTTTTTCCTCAATATATTCTTGTTTTGTTTTATCATTTACATTTTTAATTAACCAGTGAAAAATTATTTTGTTTTTACGGAAACAACAGCTTTTTTTCGCATGTTTGAATTAATTAAGAAAAGTTTCTTATATTATGCAGGGACGTACAACAACTGGGTTAATGGATTTTGTTCAAATTTGAAACCAAATGCGTATATATTAATTTGAAATATTTTTAAAGTAAACCCCCTCCCCCCACCCCAACACTCACTTAATCCATGTAATTTACAAAATATGATTTAATCATCAAATAAATTATAATTTTGATTGCTCTAGGATACACCTTAATTATTTCGGTGTGTTATATTTAACATCACAAATAATAAATAATTAGATAAATGAACAGAGAACATATAAGATTGAAACCAAACAACACAGTAAAGGACATATCTGTGTGAGAATCTTGACCTTAGCCTCTCTAATGATACAGCCTCACACAAAAGCAAAAGTTCCCCTTTGATTTCATGATCTTTTTTATGATAACATGTTACCCTACAAATATCCCTCGATCTCCTACCTTATATCTGTCCCCACACCAAACTAAGCTCTGAAATTAAAGCTGTCTATTTATTTAATTTTTGCTTTTTCCGGCTGACGGAAAGTTATGATATGATATCTCAAAATTTTATTAAGCTCAAATATTAAAGTTGTATTAAATCCAAAAACCAAATGACAAAATAATTAGCAATGCAAGTTGGAAAGTTTCATCACAAAATTTGTCTCCTAGTCCTCGGACTCCTGTGACAAAATGTGATAAAAGGCTGAGATTTGTTTGGTTGTGCATGCACATGTCAAGTGAAGAACTGGTGTGTATTCTGACACAAAATTACACATGTAAACCACCTCAACTAAACCCCATCTTGAAAGCTCTATGACAGATTCGCCAAATCTACAAAGGAGAAAAAAAAAAAAAAACCCTGATCATAAATTACATAACACCAACAATTGCATTTCAGTCTGAAAAAAATAATAATAAAAGAGACGAGATATCCCTACAGCAATCACAAACCATTAGATTGCGTTCACGCCTCTCCTCTTAACTCAGCTCATGTAAATCTGAGACTAATAAAGTTACCCATTTCTACACTTAGGTGTCGTTAACGTGCCTTAAAAAATTATCTACCGAGGAGTGATCAAAGGACACGTAAATGACGCTGGATGAATTGAACTGAAACAATTTTAATTGCAAGAACAGAAATGAAACTATTTTCAAGAGCGACCTTAACATAACCAGGATCAATTTATAATGATTAATGCAGTGTAGAATATTTTTTTTTCTTTTTTATTCGAAGTTTAATGCAGTGTAGATTAGAAACAAAGTCGTAACAAGTAACTTCTTTTTTATTTATCTTAAAGACACTCCCGACTCTTAATTACAGTTTTCTAATAGAGACTCCAAAATGAAAGGTAACAAGGTTACTATCAACGAAATGACGCTTAATTTTTGCTAAGAACAGAGCTCTCTGTTCTATCCGTGCAAGTTATCAAACTGCCCACTTGCATTATCAAACACCTTAAGAGAGAGTGCGAAGAAATTTCCTATGAGAAAGACCAAAACTCTTTAAATACATATCACCAAAGACATCAATCACAAAAAAAATATTAATAATATATGTGTAGCATTTAAAATACACTTGCCAAGCTCTCAAAATGTTCAACAAAAAAAAAAAAGACGCTTGCTTAGCTTCACCACAAACTCCATCTATTGAACTTTTGATCAATATATGGACATTACTCTTTTTTATCTTGTTTCTTTATTAAAAAAAGTTTATTACAATACTGCAATAAAATTATTTTTTCTCGTGATTGAAAGCTTATCAAACATCATATTCAAATTTCAATATATTTTTGAGTTGGATTGTTAATTTGGAGGAGGGTTTGAGTACGTGTGCACCTAAACTAATTTTTTAAAAAATAAACAGAACTCATCTCTCTCGCTCGTGATATATTTATCAGGACTTGAATTTATGATATACTAGTAATCTAAAGTTTAGTTTTGATTTAGTTATATACTAATTGCCCGCTTACTTTCATTAAGTTCATGCCATATTGACTTAATGAAAGTTAGAGAGCAATTAGTATATAGATGTAATCTGCAAAAATGTTACTTTTTATAGCTACTTTGTCGTAAGGTTAGAAACATGAATCAGCAGTTTGAACGCATTGTCCCGTTAGTGTTATCTCTAGATTCTGCACATTTAATTTTTCTTCAAATTGGCCCAAAATTTTTCATTGCATAACTCAGCGTTCTTCATTTTCTTAAAATTTCTCTGTTGCGGATGTACCGCCAGTCTTCTGTGCAGCCAGTATCCTTATAAAGTTCGACTGCAAAAAAGAACCACAAATATTTTAAAACAAAATTTTCTGCTACTGTATGACTTGTACATCTTATTTTCATATGGAGTCAACCAAGCTTAAGTGTGAATCACGAACACGTAATTCAAACTCAAACCGAATGAAATGGATGAAATTTTTTCGTCGCCCGTCAGAAAGAAACTCATGTGGAGGTAAGAATAGTGGTACTAGAATATTCTGTAACAATAACTTTAGAACATTTAATGAAGAATTTAAATCAATAATTGTCATGGAAAATTTAAACTACCTTTTAGTATGACCACCCACACGAGTGGATTAGTGGTAGGTGAATTCAAATTGAAAGTATCTTTTATTTCTCTAAATTTTGATTTTTCCTTTCCAGATCATCGTATTTCAATTTGTTTCAATCAATCTTTCAGTTGGTACTGTGGTAGTTATGGTGTTAAAGAAAAAACAGGCTATTCCTAGAAAAGCAGGCTTCACCTCAAATGCTGGTCGGTGTGGTACAGCAAGAAGCTCCTAGTTGCTTCGGTTTTTAATCTTGTTATTAGTTTGGTTTAGGTTTTGTGCTCTGTTATTTCTTGCTGTACATTTTTCTCTTTTGTTTTTTTCTCCCAAAATGGTAGCTTCTATCAAGTGCCTGTAAAATAAATTTAAAAAAATCATTATTATCTGTCGAGTCTGACATTATTGTTTAGATAGTAAAAATAATGTCCATGCAGCGGTGCAAGTAATTATCCATGTCAAGTTTATCAACAACATGTCTCTATGTCATCGCACTATTAATTTTGTTTAAACAAAATATTCTCATCGAAACAATTAAAAGATCAGTGTTTTCTGGATGACGAATTAAAAATTAGTGAACACCAAATTTGCTGACGCCTCCAAATTTTATTTATTTATCATTTTCAAATTTTCATCTAGTCTTAGTCGCATTCTACAAGATTTTGATTTGTCGTTATCTATTGCACAAATCCCTTATGCGCTTGTGGGCATCATGATGTGGCCTCTTTTTGTTTGTTCGATATAGGCTAAAGCCTCTAATCATTAGAAACTAGAAAGTTTGGGACAGGTGTAATGGAGTCCAAATTTTTCGCTTTAGTTCTTTGATGTATTTCTTGTATCAACCAGGGGCAATGGATTATCAACTCATCAACTGCTGCAGGTTTAAACTTAAAAGAAGAAAATATTGTTTCAACGATTCAGGTTGAAGAAATTGTACATTTTTGTTGCAATAATAGGATAAAAAAAAAATTGCATTTGTGAGGTATAACCAACAATTTTTGTTTCTGATGCACAGACCACACACAAGCAGTGCAACAGAATTACATAAACCATGCAATATCGTAGTGTTAGTTGGGTGTGCGTTTCCAACTGGTTCCGCATTCCTTCTGTCCTTTTTTTATAATATTTTCCCATGTTTTTTTCGGTGACGAAATGGATAATGCTATGCCTTTGAATTTTTAATACAATTAAGGTAAAGAAAGGGAAAATTAGACGTAGCAAATTTTGCGTTTTTCTCATGTCATATCTCGTATTTACTATTAATTGGATGAGATGAGATTGGAGATGAATGGATGATGAATACTAGGATGCACAACAATGACATAATATGGCCATACCATGAGCATCATCATCAGCATTATCAACAACTGATTCCATCCATTCGATCTTGGCCCGAATAAATCTGTATTTTTTTGTTACAATTACACAAATTCATTGTTTGCGGGATTTATTCATTTAACACAATTCTGTGTGTATTGTCGCTTACAATTTGAATTTAAATCATTAACACCATTTTTTCTTACAAAATAGACATCACAAGGAGAAAAAAAAATATGAAACATAATCCTTCTCTATATAGCATGAAGCATTATTCCTCCACTATTTGCATGGTCGCCTGTATGGATGTCAGTAAAATGCAGTGTTTTCAAATTCCTATCTCTTACCGGAAAATTCTGATAATACCGGATACCAGAACAGTGATCGAAACGGCAGTTTCCGGTATTGTGAAATAAAATACCGGAAATTTTCGGAAAATACCAAGAAATTTCGGATTTCGGCCATCTGGCCGGTAAGGGTGCCGGTACGAAATTGAAATCATGGGTAAAATGTGAACAAACACCAATCAAAGATTCATTTCATGGACATGGTCAATTCCTTTTCAAGCGTTCCTACCTTATGGTAATTAATTTTATTCATATCTCCAGATACCTGTTCACGCGCATAATACATCACAAATGTTGTAGTCCGATATGGCTCTGATATCGTCTTATAACTTTTTTGATCCTCCTATGAATATTACAATGATTGGGACAAGAAAAAGATAAAAGTTGTTAGCTAAATTCTAAGACGGTGGTTTGGTCGATTGTTCGGTATTTGTTTCATTAATTTAACCTCAAAGACTGCCTACTTTTTTTTTTTCCAACTGTCTGAATGCATAGGGTCGGCTCCTTTAACTTAAGCCACTCGTGTGTGTAGGCGCCAACTCACCGCAACAACCCCCGAGAAAAAATCCACCAACAAGAGGTATACTAGAAACGGACAAAGTTCAGGTCTTGTTTATTAGACCACAGCCGAATCAAATCAAATAAAAATATAAATAAATATGCGTGAGTGTAGAAATCATTTAGTTAAATGTGTTTTTACACTTTAAGTATTGTGAAGTACAGTTTTTTTTTTTTTTTTCAATTTTTGTAACGTGATATTCTATAATTATTTGTGCGTCGGATATTATTGTTCATAAAACTGACCCGCTTCACTGACATTCAATAATTTGGCAACGTATTGTTTTGTTTCTCATTTTTGTGACCACTTTTTATTTTCATTTTCATCACGAATCTGTCTCTCTTTTGTTTTGCAAGCAAAACAACATATTCATAATCAACTATTATTAAATAATAACATTTTTAAATTTATATTAATATGTCAAATTTCGAGCGAAACTCGATCGATTAGTCCCCTAGTTATAAATAAAGATGCGTGAAAGTCGTAATTCTTTAATGAAATATCGTCTGAAACTTGAAGCATTGTAAAATAGTTGTGAAATAATATTTTCTCGATTTCTGTAACATGATACTCTATAATTATTTGTGTCTCGGATATTATGGTTTATAAAATTGAACATTGTTTTGTTTTTCTAATCCTTTTCTATTTTTATTCTCATCATGTCTTTGTCTCTCTTTTGTTTTGCTCGGATTCCTTCTCCACTTTCTCTTCTCTTGAAACTATTCTGCCATTTAGTCTCAACCAAGCATGGCTAATATATCTTAATTCCAAGTCGCTAACCAATCAACCTTTTGGTATCAAAATATATACACAAAGATTACAAATATAAAACAATGAATTTTTTTTAATCATTTTAATTTGCTATAGATTCAAGCTTCTTCATTTATAAGTCACCTATGCATTTTAATTTGCTTTTATATCGGTAAAACAATATTGTTCAATTAAATTAAATTTGATTCATGTCCTTGACAAGATACAAAAATCACGAACAATTTAAATTTTTCGATTTGAAAAAATTGATACTCTTGTGTAGTCCTCTCCGATGTTATGTCTTTACTCATTCTTGAAGTACCGTACCATATACTTGTATGCGTGCACGCATGTATTTGAGAGCAACATTTGTTCACTTCGTCAACAAATGTCTGAAACCAATTTTGTTGATGTTGCCAATAGCTAATAGCACCATCTATGTTTTCAATACGCTCACAAAATGTCTTGTGACCTTTTGATGTTGTCTTACATGGAGGGGACTATATTACACCGCATAGTATTTTACACTAACTTATAATAATATATATAAGTATGGATATAACAAGTCTACCCCAACTTGTTTGGGACAAAAGGCTTAGTTGTTGTTGTTGTTATATGGATATAACAAGCGCCTAACATTGGGAGGACTCGCATCCTCGGTGCTTTTTTTTATATTTAAAAAAATTAAAATTCAAATGTCGAATTCAAACCGTTGATCTTGTTCAATTTAACGGACGATGCATTTTCATATAAGTTTTATAAAATTTGGAGTTGATTTGATACTTGATTAAGTGCTCAACAAATGAACGAACCTGGTTTAATTAATTCTAATACGTTCATTTGTTGAGCACTTAATCAAGTATTAAATCAACTCCAAATTTTATAAAACTTATATGAAAACGCATCGTCCGTTAAATTGAACAAGATCAACGGTTTGGATTCGACATTTAAATTTTAAACTTTTTAAATATTAAAAAAAAACCAAACGACTGCTCCCGGCAGTCTTTTTTTTTTTTTTTTTTTACTGCCGAGGATGCGAGTCCAACATTGCCGAGGATGCGAGTCCAACATTGGAACACCGGAAACAAGCGCCTTATATATTATATATACTGGGCCTTATCGAGGAAGGTTAATACAACAAGCGCCTTACATTTGGACGCTAAAAACAAATCAAAATTTCCCAAGGGACCAATACCTGGACAACAGGCCCATCACATTTGAACAAAGAAAGAAATATATATAACTATTGTACAAAAAACTATGAAAGATCTACGGTCTACACCTACAAGAAAAAAAAAATACACACTACTAACATTAATCACACAAAAATTATATGTGTATGAACACTGATTACCATCCATATACAGGCTTCTGCACTTGAGGTGGCAAGAGGTGCAAGTCCGTAGAGTGCTGTTTGTCGTAATCCCTAGTTCCAGGTATGGCCCCAGTGGCCAGTCTCAGAACCTCATTGCCAGTCAAGCAATAGTGCGCGAATGCCAACCCACCATCAACCATCTCTGAAAGATTTGGCATCGAAGCTGACTTTCCAATTCCCTTTCTGTTAATTTTGTTTTTATCAGCCAACACCTTGTCAAGCTCAGAGAACTGCATGAACCGCTGCGTAGCTGCCTCCCAGGAAAGGTGGTACATTTGCTCTGGGGTAAGTGGCTTGGGCTCATTTGACATGGCTGATTTGACACAGGTGACAAACTCTTCAGAGGTTCGGTAGGTAAGGCAGTTGGGGAAGGTTCGAAAGAAATCATTTGAAGGGTGGTCAGCACAGATTACAAATTTACCCATGGCAAGTGCCTCGGCTGTCGCAGTGCATAACACGTCGCTCACACTTGGGTTTATAAACACCTTGTACCTGGTGAACAGAATTGCAAGTCTCAGTAGTTACAGTCAAAATGGGTTACTACAAATCCATTTTTGTCATAAGACTTTAACTCTTTCATATACAATTTGAAGCTACAAGAGTAACCAAGAAAATTTCACATCAAATACTTCTTTTGGACATCTGTTATTAAAGGGCATTAGAGCAAATTCCTAATCATCGAATCCGTAATGAATGCCTATGAGATCCAAAAAAAACAGCCAACCTGTAGTAATAACAGGTATAGATTCCGCAAAGACCAATATGGTTTAACATTCCAATTCAAAGGTTCAGATTTAGTTGGGTCCCTCAAAATTATGCACGAATTTCCAATAAAGTACTGTAACACCATTTATATAGTTCTCTTTTGGCTTTGTCGTTCTCTATTAAATACCTATTAAATCTGTCTACATACATGACAGATGAAATTTGCAAGAAGATGCGTGAGGCTTGGAAGAGAAAATTGCACAAGTAGAGGATGCTTCATGGCACTATGAAATTATCTTAATGGGGTCATGATGGAAAACTAGCATACATTGTATGGCATCTTAGCACAACAGGAATACGTGTATCATAACCAATACCAGCAACTATCAGCCACAATTTAAGACAACCCACCAGTATTAACCCCAATGTAAGTTCATTTAGATTAATATTACAGTATTAAATGCATACCCATGAAGAGAATCATCAGCATGATCCCGTCCATTAAGAAAATTGAGATTGAGCTTCAACCTACTTGCTGCTGTTTTAACCTCATGAGAGTCCTGGCCAGTACCATAGACATCCAGGTTAAACCCTTCCAGGTCATTCTTGTGCTTGGCCATAAGGTCAATCAACTCCCTGTAACCCTTGGCCCACACCATCTTTCCCAAGAAGTATGCGCCTTTCGAGAAGGCAGGCTCACCCCTCTCTTTCTCGGCGGCAATTCTCTCACCAACCTTAAGAAATTTTGGATTCACGCCGTGCACGTTGCATACTGTGGATTTTGGCATGTCTTGGGTTGCTGCAGATAGACGTAGCACCTGCAAGCAATTGTGTTTTTTTCTTATGAATTGGAATAAAACAATGATCAAACAAGTGCATCTTGAAAATGTATGCCAGAAGCCCAGAACAGACATAGTGGTTTCACATCTAAAAGTGCAATACAATCTTAAAAGGCTTTGTTATTTCCTCATATTGCGCCAAAACTTTCCTTCCAACTACCATTCTAAATATTTCCATGTGCAAATACCATCTGTTTCTGTGCTACCAGCAAAACAAAGCTACTTAGAACTTACCTTATCGCAGTATGCCCGCGCAACAATGTTGTTGATGTGCTTGACAAGGAAGGCCTGAAGAGCGCCGTATTTCTCTCTTTTGATATACTCCAAGTAGTTTGTATGCACCACTCCAACAACATGGTTGAACTTATCTGTCCACCTGTTGCCATGGTGGTACCAGTTCAGGTGCTCTGGTTCTTCTAATATTGCTATGTCAGCCTCCTTTGACGGTATAAATTGTGATGTGTCACCTGCTGGTATGATACTTCTCCTTTCTTTTGCAAACTATTGTAAAAGAGGAAAAGATAAGGTTAAATTTTCTTTTTGCAAACTGTCATTTCATGCAGGACACAAAGATTACATTTCAATCATGCATACATATTTACACAATGCACTGCGAACACTTTTAAGCACAGAAAGTTCAAGTGGTCAACCACCAGTCCGGTATATCCTTGTAGTACATTTGATACAAATATCAGTTATAATAATACAATGCAAAAAGCATATGAATTGATGAACAATTGCAGTTTGTTCAAATGATATACTGTACATGTTTATATGGTATAACATATTCAGAATTGTATGGTATACTATAGAAAATAATAAAAAAGTAGTGGTATTGGTGGCTTTGAGGGTGATATTTTGGGACCTAGTTGGTTGGTCAAGATTATTGATCTTTACACACTGTTTAGAAAATCCTTACGCATAATTGTGCTCTACTACAATAATGTATAATATTGTTCCATGCCCTCTGTTTGATGCGAATAGATAATAGATTGCAAACAAATGCAAGAAAATGAACCAAACCAACCATCAAAGATGCAAAAAATAAACAAAGGAAAATAAAATAAGTAAAGATAAAGAAAAGACGAAAAAAAAGAGAATAGGCAAGGTGCATGAGAGCTTGTACAAGCTTCTAATGAAACTCCATATGCATAAGCCAGCTATCCATTGAGACTCCGTATGCATAAGTAACATGCAGAATCTAATAAAAAGAACTGCTGGCATATGCAGAATCTAATATGAGAGCTTGTGCAAGCTTCTATAAGAACTGCTGGCATTTGATCAATACCTGCTTTTCAGAGATCCTATAATTAAAAAGATTAACAAATGGATAAAAAGACAAACCTTTCCCGGGTAAAAGGTAATCTTAAAATCTGTGCTGAATCCGACTCGCTCCTCCACCCAGTTCCTCATATAAGCCTCCTGCTCTTCAGGGGAACTAAAGGTCATATTATTAGGATACACCAGCTCCTGATCAGATTTGCACAGCCATGGCACAACAAGAGTCACTTTCTGATCTGTCGACCTGGATAGGTACGCAGCCCTGAAGAGGGGATTGACGGCTGTGCCAGTCATCCATGGGAGACTTGCAGTTGTTACAATAGCAACATGCCTTTTTTCCTCGTTTCCTGATGACTCATCAGGTTTTTGGTACCAGAATCCATAGTCCTCGGAGTGGTAGCCAGTGCTCTGTAGCACACTCGCTATTCTTAGGTCAAGACTGTCAGTGGTGGACTCAGCTTGATGAATTAGAGTTTGGTTGGGAGAAGAGAGAGACTGGTCAGAGAGTAATGGTTGGTCTTTATGCTTATGACAGAGAGAATCGACTATCTTTTCACAGAAGTCTGCAAAACAAGGGGAAAAAAGAATCGGTGTAAGAACAGGAAACAGTGGTGAAAAGGCTAAACAAATTGTAATGGGATAGGATTTATTCCTTCAGAACTGGCCAAAACTTATTGACACTACAAGGTAATTGATGGAATTTTGCTCATAAATTAATGTTTAAGCCTCATCCAAGAGCTCATTCAAAAGTAAAAGACATTAATCAAGAAAAAAAAAAGGAGCTAACACAAAAAAACACTAACAAAGAAAAGAAGAAAAACAGGTGTATTGTTCTCACCATGATGCAAAATCTAAAATTTTGGTACTTTGCTGATAACAAATGGTAACTCCATGTATCACTAATAATGTAATTTACTTCCTATTCATATTTTCTTTTACCTTTCTGGTCAATGAATTGGTTAATAAAAAATGATCAAGAACTGAAATATCACTAAAGATGACTGTATGAGAAGAAAGTAATGGGTGAACTATTATACCCTTGCCAGTAAAATAGCTAGGCTAATAAAAAGAAAATGGAACATTTCCAATCAAAAATTGCCTCAGCATGATCAGCACGGGTCCACACATATATACTAAGTGATAGGCTGGCATTTAACTACACAAAAGTTAACACTATATTATAGAGGTTGGCACATAGGTTGCATTATCTTACAGCCAGGCTTAGGTTCACACTTCAATAGACCAATGACACTCTGAATGCCTGAAAGAAAGACAAACACCTTTTCTAATGCCAATTTGATCCAAGAAAGGCTCGGACTGCTTAATTAGGCTTGCCAAAAGCTCCGGAAAATCCAATGGTTGAATCTCCTGCATTAAAATTGTTTATACTGTATATCAACTTTTTCATATCTAAAATACACCATATGTTTCTGATATTGCAACTAAACATATGGTTAGTTTCAATAAATAAGCCAAGTGAATATTAATGTTTTCTTCAGCACTGAGAAAGAGCCATTTAAATAAGCTAAGGAATTTGGGCATTTGGTAGTTCATTATGAAGTTGGTATATTTTGTTTTTTCCTTGATTTAACCCTTAACCGCAGTGGTAAAATTTTGTCTCAAAATAAAATGAAAAGTGTCGAACAGCGTAAATAAAAATAAAACTACAAATGAATCTAACAAATCTATGACTGACCTTAGTTTCTTGAGTTTCCTTGACCATAGATCCCTGCAAAGGAACAAAAACATCCAGTTCATAAACATAACTAATGCAGTCCAATGCCAAGTGTATTTAGCTTGAAGGTCCAACAAACGCAAGGAGGCAACATAAAAATGACTAATGCATGTACATTGTGGACTATCTTGTTATGAAATAATTTATTTCAGTTGAGATAATTTGGGTTTCGGTTTGCTTTTTTTTCATTAAAGGAAAAAGAATTTTCTGATTGAACTGGTTTTCATAAGGTAAAACCAAATAAAACAAACCAACCAATAAACCTAAATGTTAACAATATTATTCATGCTTCCATAGTACCTATAATAATAAAAATGTAGCAAGGTAATAGCATAATTTTTCTTGTAAGTTCAGTTAATGAACTTTAGAAGTAGGGTGTACAAAACTAAACCAAGTAACCGAATGTTATACTCATTTGGTTGGCTCTTTGCTATGTTACTTCATTCAGTTAAGCTTAGAATATTGTGAACTGAACGAAGCATCTAATCATATATAGGTAAAATTGTACAAATGCAAACTATTCAACATAGCAATAAAATAAAGGTGCTTACCATGATTAACTTGACCTTCTCCATCAACTCGCTACTCTTAAAATTTTCAAAAATATCATTTGATTTGGTGCTTTTCTTCTCAAATTCCCTTAAACCAGTCTTTAATTTTTTTAATGGTTCCCAAAATTCTTCATATCTCTCCTCCCACCTGGCCTCAACATCCCCTTCAGCCACAATTGCATTTCTGATGGCTGATAGATCCATCCTGACTATCGGTTTTGGGCTCCATCTGTCAGAGTGTAACTTAAATTATAAATACTATTTTATTGAAGGTATATAGTAAATACAGTCCAATAATGGGTAGCATCTTCCTTCCATAAATTTTGATTTATTTTTATTAGTACTGATCCAACAAGGGTAGAGTAAATTCTTCTTCTTTTTTGTACTTCATGATTAATTAGATCGAAGTGCATAAAAGACCTTAAGAAACTGCTATGATACAATAAAATGGATATCACTGATGGCAACAACTAACATTTACCAGCAAGGTATTCTGTTTTTGTTGGGGCAAGAACCATAGGAACTGGTTTGGAAATTCTCCAGTGGCAGTGATTATTCACATTCTATTTTAATTGCACTTTGAACTAAATGTGAGGAGTAAGAGGACAAGAGGAAATTTGTGTGGGAGTGGATTATTGTTATTTAACTAAAAACCCACCATACCCGATTTCTGACAACCCAATTACTGAATTGCATAGCTCTGATAACACTAAAGACCAAATTAAATGGACAGACAATATAAATTCCACAATTAAATCTCTACAAACATACTTCTCAAGCACTTTCTGACCGAAATCCGGCGAAGAATAAACGCGTCTGATCTCAGATAACTTCGGCCTGAGCTTCTGCACAAACTCGATCTCCGCAATCGCTCTAGATTCGACTAACGGAGGCGGCACAGCTGGAGAAGAGAAGGCCGACGCCGAAAGGAGAAAATTCTCCAGTTCTCGATTGGCCAAGTGCTTGAAATTCTTCGCTCTGGCGCGCATCAAACGGATATCAGCATCAGCAGAGTCTTTGACCTCGCGCCATCCCTTGGAGAAGAAGGAGAGCGCCTTCTCCGCCGTGCCGGAGGAGGAGGTGGAGCCCAGGGGAGGCGAAGGCGGCGGCTTAGTCTCCATGCCCAGGTTGAGCATGTGAGAGAGAGAGAGAGAGAGAGAGAGAAATGAAAGCTAATTAGGGTTTTATTTCGTCGCCTTTTTTTTTCCTTTTTGTTTTTGTTTCTCCTTTTGTGAGAACAAGTGAGGAAGGAGAAGAAGAGAAGAGGAGAGTTGAGTCGAAAGAGATTTCGCGGGGTCGGATATGATGAGGTGGCAACGCCAGAGAGGATGGGACCTCGTGCGTGGACCGTGGAGTGTGACTTGTCAGAGGATCCGGTGCTTTCGTTCACTACTCTCCTATCATTCTCAAACCGGACGCTTCCGTTCTCCAATTTTCTAGAATTGGCCAATTGGGTTGCTGGTAAATGCTACTTGTCTCCGAGCATATTGTATCTGTCACGTTTATCTTCTTTTTATAGTTAGTCGAATACAGCGACTGATGTCGTGATGTGTAATGGAATTGCTAAGTTTAAGTTAAGCGAGGCATAATGATTAACGTAAAATAAAATTTAAATGTTAATAATTAATTACGAAATAAAATTGACAATCTCTATGGTCGGTATAAACAAGGAGGAAAAAAAGAGAGAAAAAAAATTAATTAAAAAAAGAGTCAAGGGTTTCAAATGTCAGGATATTATTTTTTTATTAAGATATAAAAAAGATATATTATGATTTCTCTATTTGTGGGTATAAACTAGGCAAGAAAAAATCAGAAGATGAAAATATGTTTTATATTTAAAATTTAAGGGTCTAAAATATTAGAATATTCCTTTTGATAATTGAAATTATTCTTAATTATTGGTTGGTGGTATCTATCATGAATGAATTATTAAAAGCATGAGCGAAATTATGTAATTTTAGAGTATGCATATAAAAAATAATCCTATGAATTAGCATCCCTTACTGTCTAAATATTTTATCGTATTTTGTAAATCCATTCAAGCTACAATATATATTTAAAGTGTAGCTGTCCAAGCATATAACAATTATAATAGATACATAAACTAAATAATTTGAATATAGCAGTAGATGGAAGACACTAAATAAAATATTGGAGTTCACGACAAGTAATGATACACAATCAACATTGGAGTGAGTGATTAATACTCTTTTGGCTTTAGAGTGAACATTTCAAAATTATAACATTTATTTTTGTTATATAACTTTTATCAAAAAGTTTAAGTTTTGAATCATTGAAATGTGATTAAATTGCAACTGTAAATAAATAAATAAAAAATATTATTCAATCAATTATTCTATTCCAAAATAGTAGAATATGGGAAGGAATATTTTAATAAACTTGTGTGGATTCGGAATGGCACTCATCAGGAAACACATTATCCCAATCAGAAACAAATAAAAATCTAGACTCACCCACCTCCAACACTTTGATTGGTCATAAAATAAAATAAAATGGTCCGCCAGTTGACAGGAGAATGGAGAGAATAGCGCGTCAATTTTATTTTCACACAAGAGCCACCAAGGAAAAAGGAATATTCTTGGTTTTGGAGCATCCTAATTCGGAGACCCATTGATGACCCACAAATGGACGGTTGGGAGAAGTCGTATCTGGAAGCTCCGTCGGATTGGTCTCCTCTTTATTTTTAATTGTACGTGTGAATTATAAGAGTTTTAGATAGATTTTGACAGTTTATCTTAATTCTGATCGCATATCAGCACGAATTTTTGACTAGCATGTCCTGTCGGCATTGACAAGAAATTTAACGTGCGAGCACAAAATTTAATATATCAGATAATATGACTCATGCATAGAATTTTTTTTGTACATAATTATATAAAAAATATATTGTATATAATCTTGGATAATTTTTCTTCATGCGATAAAATGTTTTCCTTTTATGTTTTGTCTCTATATATACTAGAGGGTAAATCGAGCTTCGCTCGATATTTGACATAGTAATAAAAAATTAAATATGCTATCATTTAATAAATGTTGATTTTAATTAGGTTGTTATGCTTTTATAATTAATTTAAAGTGTAATAACTGGTAGGATAGAAATAATAAATTATATCTTCATATGTTGAAATATTTTATAATTAACTATCACAGATAAAAAAATATTTTTCCATCATTTCTCGTAGAAGCAACTAAAAGAGGTTGAAATTAAATTATGTGACAAAAATGACGCAATTATAATAAAAATAGATCTCAATAATGTAACATAAAGAAAACACAACTCTAAGCAACACATATGACAACACAATAAGTAGCACATAAAAAATTAACATACATCTAAAGAAACGGAGCAAATTAAGTCGGAGCAGAAAAATCAATGGTCTTGATGGCTTGTCGCACTAATACTAACTAAAACAAAAACCGACACCCACACATCTTTATTTATAATATTGATGTAGCAAATACAAAGGCTTTCCTTATTCTTCACAAATTCAAACATGAATAGTGGGTTGGTGGCCAAGTTTTCTTTGCCACTTGTTCAGATCCGTGGATAGAAAACCAAAAGTGCAGACAGCCAAACATAAAATTGGACAGCACATTAACTTAATAAAGGAAAAATAAAAAAAGATGACAGGACGCCTTAAATTCACGGCGCCCATTAATTTGTCTCGCTCCGGAGAATTCTAAGAACAAGTTTGTCGTCCCACATGTACTTTTGCTTTGGATTGCATCTGATGTTTTAGCTGATACTCGTGCAAAGGTCTGCGTAGCGGGTCACTATACTTTGTAGCAACCCATTAAGCAGTTTACGACATCAAAGAACCCATGGAAAACTTGTCATAGTCGATGGGAAAGATAATAAAAAATAAGGAGTGTGTTTGGCGCCATCCCCGAACTAGCTGTTCACGAACATCGCTAGTTCGCGAGAACCAAACAACCCACGAACAACACGAACAAGGAACTTGACCCCTTGTTCTTAGTTCTGGGATTTTGGAGAACAAAAATTGCGAACAAGAACTGCCTCTGGATTTGTGTTGTTCACCCCTTGTTCTTGTTCACACTTGTTCACACCTAGTTCCAAACATAAACAAGACTAACATGTTGAACGCTTGAAATGCGAGTTTCTCCGGAAAGGAAAAATCATGTCGGAATGTGTGTTTGAATGAGTAGTACTAATTTAAAAACTGAAGTTGAAAATAAAAGTTTTAGGGTGAGAATTGAAACGTAATCATTTCTTAGTGGATATATTATAAGTACTTCAATTTCAAGTCTCGGAAACACTGTAGAATAAGCTGAAATCGCAACGGTTGGGGCACTGTTTTGTCTCTGATGGATCGCATCTGGTCCCTTGGTTGCCACTGAGTCTGCTCTTCCTGTTTTTCTTGGGTTCTTTTGTGGATGTTTCCGTATTTCTTCTGTGTGTTCTTTCTTTTTTACTCTGCGCTTTGTTGTTGTTTGCTTTTTGTGCCATGCTAGATCTCATTGGTGTACTTTCTGAAGAGAGGGGTTGGCTTGTCTGTACTTTCTCTGCATTCTAATTGGCTTCTCTGTGCTTTCTCCTCATTCCGATGTGTACGGTCGCCTGTGCTTCAGTTTTGTGCGCGCTATGGAAGGCTCTCGGTGGTACTGTTTGGTTTGCTGCGTTTGTACCTTGGTTTCTTCTCTCCTCTTCTGGCGGTGCTGTGTTCTTTCTTTGGTGTGTCTCCTCTTTTTTTTTTCCTTCTGTTTCTTTTGATTTTGCTTTCTGTAGATCGGTGTTTGGTACTTTTTTGGGTTTTGTGGTGGTCCTGTAGATTTTTCTATGGTATTGTGTTGTTTGTTTGGGGTTGTTGTAGCCTTTTGCTGGTATAGCTTTGTTATAGAACGGCGTGTTGTTCAGTGTTTATTGGGTTGTTCATGTTGCTGACTGTTTTGTTCTTTTCTTTTTCAGGTTTTGTTCTGCTCTCGGTGGTGGATTTGGTCTTTTCTGTCAGGTACTCTTTTTTGTTATCTTTTCCTGTGCCTGTATTTGGCTGTCTTAGTTGGGAACTGGGTGTGTTGCTTGGTTTATTTCGTTACTGTCATTTAGGATAGGGCGTTGGTTTTCTCTCAGAATGGTTGTTGGTTATTCTTTTCTTTCTTTTTTTTCATGTTTTGGGCTTTTATTGTTCTTAGATTTCTGGTATTGTGTCTATTTCTTTTGTAGTTCTGGCTGTATTCCTTTGGTTAGTTAATTGTAGTTTATTTATATTATATCTGTGTTGATCTTTTTGTTTGTTGTGCTGTTTGGTCTAATTTTGTTCTCCCATTTTCGGTTCTGTTGCTGGTTATGCGTGCTATATCCTGCTGATGGGCCTCTGTGTCTTCGTGTTGCTTCCCTGTTCCTGTCGATGTATGCTGTCGATGCATCTGTGTATCTTCCTTTTGTTTCGCCGGTGTTGTGGGCGTGCCTTGTCAGATTTTTGAGGTTTGTTTTCTTCTTTTGTTATCTTTTTTGTAGCCATTGGTTAGTTTCTTGTATATACAGGTTATTTGTTGCTGCCAGTATTATAATTGCTTATGCTATTTTTGTAATTCATCGGTTACGGTCTTTACTGCGTACATAGTTAGGTGTTAACACCATGTGTTAGTTTTTGTGGTAGGCATTTCTATGTAGTGTGCTTGCTGCTTTCTATCTGTTAGATATTATGCAGTAGGTGCTTTTTTCTTACATAGTCTTGTAGTATTTCCTATCTTTACAACGTTATCGATTGCTTTTATAGACCATTTCTGCGTGCTCTATTCTGCTGTGCATATATATTGCCTCTGATCTTCTTTTATAGACCATTTACTTAGTTTCTTCTGCCCTTAGTTAGGATATAAGGTCTTCCCTGTATTTGGTTTGTTATCCACAATGCGTCGCAGGAAGAGATCTGTTGCATCTGATGAGGCTGCATCATCTTCTGTTCATAGTCCTGCATCTTCATCACCAAATGAGGGTTTGTTGTTGCTTCATCGATGACTGCTCTTTTACGTTTATTGTCGATACTGGTTCATAGTCATGTTCAGCTTAGGATTTATTTGGTCTATTTCTTTATATGCTTTGTCATGAGCTCTTCTCATTATGCATTCTGGTGTTCTTTTATTCTCCTTTGCTGTCAATTCCTTTCATCCTCAGTTTTTTAGTCTCAGATAAATTTTCCTTTTTGCCTCCTTATGTATGCAGCGATTGTCGCTGTTGTTGCACATATGCTAGCTGGTTTGCTTTATGTTCTTTTGTTTGTATCTTTGTTTTTCCTAATAGCACTTTCTTCTAATCCACGTCGGTGTCGTCGCGGTGTTAGATCAAGAGCTTCTGTTCTTTCCTCTGATCCATCTGTCCCTTTGGTTGCTCCAGCACCGGATCGTTCCTGTTTAGGTCTGTGTTTTGATTTCCCTTGATCAGTCAACTCTTCTGTTTTTCTTTTGTGTGTCTTCTGTTTGTTCTGTTGTTTTTCTGATTTTTATCTGTCCTTTCTATTTTTGTTTTCTTCAGGACCTAACCCGGTCCGTCTTGATTTTGGAGATCTTGACCAAGTTTGCTCTGATTGCCATGCATTGTTTTGGTACCAAGAGAGGTCTGGATCTCTATCTGAGGATGGTACACCAAGATATAATCTTTGTTGTCGTGGTGGTAGAGTCTCTCTTCCACCTATTGAAGATCCTCCTGAACCACTTGCTTCATTACTTGATCCAACAAATGGTCCTGAATCTGTTCACTTCATTGCATCTATCCGTACATATAATTCCATGTTTGCTTTCACATCAATGGGTGTTAGAATAGATCATCAAATAAATGCTGCTCCCGGTCCTTATGTTTTTCGTGTTTCTGGACAAGTTTGTCACCGTATTGGATCATTGACACCTCCAGAGGGTCAGCGTCCTTCATATGCACAGCTATATTTTTATGACACATCAAATGAGGTTCAAAATAGGATATCGTCATTTCCCGGTGATTCTGCTGCGAATAGACCGCGTGAGCATATAGTTGCGCAGTTGAATGATATGCTTTACCAGCATAACCCAATTGCTCGAGGATTTAGATTTGTCCGCGATCGTGTTGGGAGTAACCTTGGAGATGATTTTCGTATTTGCATTCCTTCTTCTCGGCGTCAACAGGGTGTTCAGTATTCTGCACCTGGTGCCGATGAAGTTGTTGGTTTGGTCGTTGGTGATTTCGACGACCAACATTCCAGGAGAGACATTATTGTCCAATCCCGTGGTGGTCATTTAGAACGCATCAATCCTCTCCATAAAAAGTATTTTGCTCTTCAATATCCTTTGGTACATACCAGAGGTGAAGATAGCTATACAGAGCACATTCAGTATGATACTTCGGCTGCCAGTTCGTTGGATGTGCAGCGCCCTCATGTTACAATGCTGGAATATTACCGTTATAGGCTTCATATTCGTGATAATGGTAGTGTCACATTATTTAGGTGTGGCAGGCTTTTTCAGCAGATTTGTGTTGACATGTATGCGTGCATAGAAGATGCTCGGCTCACATATCTCTACCATAACCAGGATAGCCTTCGGGTTGACAGCGTGCAAAATGTCAGGACTGCTGTTTTGGAAGGAGATATGTTTGGCTATCAAATAGGTAAACGATTTGTGCTGCCGGCATCTTTTGTTGGTGGTCCGCGCTATCTTTTTCAAAACTACCAGGACGCTCTCGCAGTCTGCAGATCGCTTGGACCACCACACCTCTTTATCACGTTTACTTGCAATCCAGCTTGGGCAGAAATACGTAGAAATTTATTGTCAATGCAGCAACCAAGCGACAGACCTGATCTTCTGTGTAGAGTTTTTAAGATGAAGCTTGATGAAATGATCAGAGATATCAAAGAACGCAGTTGTTTTGGTGCTGTTGCTGCATGTTAGTTCCTTTTTTTACAGTTCTGTTTTCTTTCTTTCTAAATTTTTCCTTCTTTTACATAGGTTAATTCTTTTCCTTATTTGTCCTTCTGCCTTTTCCTGTTCATGAGTGTTCCATTTTATCATTGTAGTGATTTATACAGTCGAATTCCAGAAACGCGGCCTTCCTCATGTTCATATTGTCGTTTGGTTAGCCGATCGTCATTACCTGTCTACTCCATCTGGTGTAGACTCTATCATCTCAGCTGAGCTTCCTGATCCATCAATTGATCCAGAGGGTTATGGAGCTGTTTCACGCTTCATGATTCATGGACCATGTGGTGCTGCACGGCCTAGCTCTCCGTGTATGGACGATGGAAAATGCAAGAAATATTATCCAAAGGAATTTGCCTCATCGACTAGCTCACAAGAGAATAATTACAAACAATACAGCATATTACTACTACCTGTTCTCTACCAAAATCCCCGTTCCCAGCTTCGGCCATCCAAGCTGCTAACACACATACAATTCTTTTTGTCCACAATTCTCCCTACCGCACCACAGCACAAAATCCTTACTATTTATAGATGAACATTTGAAAAAAAAAACGCACGCATAGGATAAACATCTACAACTATTCAGCATATGAAGACACAAAACTACAACTCAGTCCAATCTACTGGATACACCCTCTGACCAAATATTCCCCAATAAACAAAGCATATAAAACAATAAGGACAAAACATCAATTCAATTTCTTTCATACTCCACAAAAAAAATATAATAATAAATTGATACGCAGATAAATTAAACATATAACAATAGACCAAAAAAAAATACAACCCACCTAAAAAAAATAGATATAACACAAAAAAAAAAACTTCGCGAATTAAATTAAAAAATTACAAGTTTCCATCTATAAAAACTTATATGACTATAGGCTGCATTATAATGGCACTACTCAATAATATCTCATCTTACTCCCTTCTTATTATTCATAACTCCAAACATGCTCATTTAACTAAAATTTACTATTTACAAAACTCCTCTTCACTTTCCTTTTATTGACCTGTTACAAAATAAACAATTCTCTCTTATAAAACTATATTCATATAAATATTAAAAATTAAAACTTCATCGCGCGTAGCGCGATGTGTTAACTAGTTATACTATAATTTGTTGTCCCTTTCATCGCTTGCTGCGTCTTGCGAGTAAAAGACCAATCATAAAGTACTCTCTGATGAACTGGAAAGCATGCTAAATTATTTAGGCCTTGATTAAAATGACTTTTACGCGGGATTTCATTTCATTAAAAATTGAAATTGAAATTCATTTCTCGAGATTTTATTGGGTCTAATAACATAGAAATTACGACCAAATGACGTCAAATCCATCTATTTTGATCAAAATCTTATAATGAAATGAAACGAAATAAAATTCCATGTTAAGAGGCGGGTGAATGCACTTTAAATGTTTTCGCTTTTTTTTCGCCGTTACCAATTATTTCATAGTGGTAGAGAGCAAAACTGGGCCGATGTCATTTGTAGGCTTCCCTTCTGAGCCCGTCATAAGACATTATCGGGCCAAGCTATCGGGCTGGTCCCTATTAATTTTCGAGTCGAAGAGCTACTGCTTATGAGTTATGACCTACTTTTTGAATTTTTTAGAACTGTATTCATCTTATAATACATATTTGAATCTAAATCTACATAACGTGCATCGAAAATTCAAGATTTTACAAAATAAATGCTCGAGAATTGCAGAGAGCACGCTCAAATTCAATATTATTTTATAATTCAGACATGATTGTTATGTGCTTCGACCGGTCAAAATATTTTGTCAACCGATTACAACTATTTGAATTTGAACTTAGACTCATTTCTGAATCCTCTAAAATACACAGTGAATTACGACCAATCTCACGTTTAATTGTTACGAAATAGATAGTTGATAATTAAAATTATAAGACTACTTTTTTTTTACTTTCTCCCTCGTTGTTCATAAATTTGTTCAAACATACATCTAATATTTATGATAATTGCGCGAATAAAACGCGTTGGCCGGATGAGTCCATAAAACACGCCCACATATGAATGTCGTACTCCATGATTTATTTGAATCATTTAATATGATACTTATATTGAAATTTTATTAAAAATCAAAATTTCAAAATTTTTACTATTCTTTTTAGATGTTTAAAAAAATGGTTGATCTAAAGATTATGGGTTGTCTAACGACAATAACTTTAAAAACCCCAAAAGTAACAAAATTATGAAAAATATAAAAAAAATAATAATATTTTTTAATAAAATTTTAACATAAAAATCACATCAAGCGATCGGAATAGGTTATTTTTTTTTAAAAAATTAGTAGGGGAGCGCCTTTCATCACTCATGAAAAGACAGAAAATACAAACGCAAAACAAAAAACAAACAAAAACACATGAGCTAAGCTCAAGGAATAGGTTATTTCAACATAAATTTAAGATTTAGATAGACAGGATCACTCCTAATTTAACAACCCAAAAAAATTATTAAATTACTGGCCCTGGGAAACTACGAGAAGTTCCATAAAATAAAAATTTTCGGCTTTCCCTCCGGCTTCCATCTTCCCACCAACAAAACCCCCTGATCCCTATCTCTAGTCGACACTCGCCGAACCCTAATCAAACTACAAAACTTCACCTACACCCTCTCTTTCACTCAATCCATATCGATTCTCTCTGTATCTCTTTGCTAGCTCTATTGTTTTCTAAATCTATTTCGATTTCCTCTAAATCATCTCGCAATTAGGAGAAGTTGTATTCAACCGATTTCGTCGGAGCCCTTCTGAATTCGACGCTCATGTCCCAATCCAAGATAAGCTCTTTCTTCAGGCCTTCTCGACCTGAATCTGAAGTTCTGTCTCTCCGATATGATCCTAAATCAGCATCAATCAGTCCAGTTTCACTGCCAGTACCTCCTTCGTAATCTCTTCTTCTCTCTCATGGGGCAATTTTTTTTTTTTAGTGTCAGTTGGAAAACAATTAATTTTTTCAATCAGCATAAATTTTTGGAAGCAACCTCAATTATCTCAAGTTGAAAATTGCAAGCTTTAATATATGTTTAATTTTCAAGAAAAATGAAAAAAAATCTAGCAAGAAAAATCTATGTAAAAAAACGTTATTCTTATAATGTATATATTGTTGCATGTTACCTGTTACGAATTATAATTTTTTTTTATTTAATTCTTAAAATGTTAAATAAAATTTTAAGGTAAATAAAAAAATACTCCAACGTTGGGTGTATTAACTACAGTGTTTGTGGTGATGTAGGCGTGACGTGGGGTTCTGTGGGTGGGCCGTGGGTTTAAATTGGGCCGTCTATTTTTTTTTTTTGTTCTTTGTTTTGCTCAGCTGTGTGTCTTCGATGGTTTCGCTGTGTTAGATGAAATCAATCTACGTCGTACAGCTATTTCTTCTTTGTTTGGCCTCTTTGGAGAGATCGTTGGTTTGGAGGTTTTATTCTGTTTGTCGGAAGAATGCGCCATTCTGTTGTTGTTGGTTGTTCTTCGTGCATTGGTCGTCTGCTTTGATTAATGGTGTGCTTTTGCTTCTCTTTCCTTTGTTTCTGATTTTGTTGTTCCTTTCGGAATTGGTGGTTATATTCCTTACATTTTTTCTTGCGTTTTTTGCCCTTCATTTGTAGGGTTGCTGTCTCCCTTTCCTGTAGTTGTTCCGTGCAAATTGGTTGCTCGATTTGGTGTTGGCTGTGCCTGGGTCTTCTGTTCTGCAGGTTTTTTTCCGCGATTTTTTCCCTTCCTGTGCTTTGATAGTTCTTCGATGTTGTTATAGAGGAAATGTATTTGTGTGTGCTGCACTTTTTTTTTTTTGCGCAGTTTGTTTCTGGTGGTTTTACTTTGGTAGAGTTTGTCTGTTGTGGTGCTATTTTTAGCTTGTGGTTGGTGTGCTGTTAATTTGTAGCTTTTCCTGACATGAGACTGTTGGGTGGTTTGGTGGGTTGTTGTGTTTTCAGTTGTTATCATCGTTTCTTTGTTGTGTTTGGGCTGGGATTTGGTTGATGTGGAATTTATTGTTTGGTAATAGTTCTGTTTATTATGGGAGGGTTGCTGTTAAAGTGTTTAGCAGGCTGTTGCCTGAAACTCCCCGAATTTTTGCTTCTATGCCCTTGCGTGGTTGCTGCTCCTTTAGTTTGGACTCTAACGAAATTGTTAATATAGTTGTTTATTCTTATTATAAACATTTGCAGTAGTGGATAATTTTGAGTTCATAACAATCAAATTTCAGAAGTGATATTCTTATTTCTTAGTTATTTCATACTGTCTTATATATGGATGTATTTTAGTTCCAATTTGGCCTTTATTTTGTTGCAGTTTATGCCTTCATTTGTGATTGTTTAATTAATATTTGGGTATTTTGTTCTGACAGAGTTGAAAAAAAAATTGTTGGCTCCATCTTTTTGTGACATACAGAGAGACGAGCTCGAAGTACGCAGCAAAGCAGTTGAGTCAATAGAAGAGGTCATTTGTTAACTTGGGGTTGCAATCTTAGCATCATTTTTGACTTTTTTCTGAGGGTTTTAAAAATATTAATTGATTGAGCATTTAATTTCTGTATTTTGGTGGCCTATTACTTGAAGAATTGTCTTATCTCTGACCCTTACTGAGCTAGAGCTTTTGAAATAATATGTTTTCTGGATTGTCTAATTTGAGCTGGTAATTAGCAATCAGTTTGACAATTTTGCTGTATATGTATTTATCTCATGCATATTATTGTTGTACCAGTTGTTGTTTTTCTTCGTGTTAGAGTAATAGATAATATTGTACCAGCTATGAGCACCGTTTTTTGAAGAATAACAGATAATAATTTGGGTGCAGTTTGGTCGTGGTAATGTGCGTTTTAAAGAGGCAGAACAGTTATGCGTTTGATATGTAGCAGTGATGTATGCTGGTTTAAAATAAAAGAGTGAGGTGGGCAGCTGTAATTGCTTTTGTTGTTGGTTTTGAGGACTTTTTAGTTTGGATTTGGTTGTGTCGATTAGGGATTAGAGTTTGTTATCTTGTACTGTCTAAGTGATGGGATTGGATAAGAATGCGTTAATTTGTAGGTTTCATTGCAATTTTTTTAAGATTTATTCTTTGTTTTCGCTCTTTTTTTTTGGGCCTTCTCCTTTAGGGATGGGGGAGGAAGGTGGGGTCTGACTGTATGTTTTTTAGGCTGCTGTTCTTTGTGTGTGGTGTCACATAGGCCTAATACTTTTTTGCATTTAATCTTTCACTTATTTCTGCCTTGTCTTCCTGGTTATTCTACTGTGGTCATTTCTGCTTTGCTGAGGTATGATTTCTTTTTATCTTATTTCTGAATTATAGCTATTTCTGTGTTTAATTTTATTTTTAGGTCTGTAGGTAGCTTGTATGCGTTTCTATGCTTTTTTTGCCCTATTTTTTTAGGAGTAGCTATACTGTTAGTTTTTGTATGTCTCAGTATACGGCCTGTTGTGTTGTGGTGCTGCTTCTACTTTGTGCTTGCGCTTTTGTTGCTTTCTGATGGCTGGTAAATGGAAGCACCGTTCACGTGGTGGTGATGGAGCATCGTCGAGTCATTCCGCTATGCCGTCTGGGCTTGCTTCTGCTGCACCTATGCCAGTGGAAGTCCCAGACATTCCTAGGATTTCTTTAGGTCTGTCGTAATATGGAGTTGTGCCTTCCTATTATTTCCTTTTGCCTTTTTCACTTCACTGCTGATTGTCAGCTTACCTTTGTCAGTTTCCTTCTTCAGTGCTTTGCTGCAACTTCATCTTTTGCTTACTGGTGTCTGTTGGTTCTCTCTTATGAATAGGTTGTTCACCTCATTTTGTTGTCGCCAGTGGTTTCCTTTTGTTGGTTACCACTTTGTGGTCATTTTTCTCTTTCCATTCTATCTTGCCTTTTTCCTATTCTTATTCTTTGTCCTCCCTTTGAGTTGTTTCCTCCTGCTTTCTGCTGTTGGTCTGTTTGTAGGACATGTTGTTCTGTCGTGACGTCCACGAGGGAGACCTAGCCGGGCTTCTCAGCTGGCTGCTGGTGTTAATATCGACCTTCTTGACTTTGGTGATCCTGATCAGATCTGTTCTGAGTGTCGTGCATATTTTTGGTATGAAGAGAGGACTAAGTCGAAAAGTGCTACTGGGCTTCCTAAGTACAGCCTTTGCTGTCGTGATGGTCGAGTTAAGTTACCTCCTCTCGAGGATCCTCCTGAACCATTGAATTCTTTGCTTGATCCATCAAATGGGCCAGATTCTGTTCATTTCTTGCGGTCTACGCGTACTTACAACTCGATGTTTGCTTTTACTTCGATGGGAGCTAGAGTAGATCATTAGATTAATAGGACACGTGGCCCCTATGTCTTTCGTGTATCTGGTCAGGTCTGCCATAGGATGGGGTCTTTACTTCCTCCTGAAGGTCAGCGGCCTACGTATGCTCAGTTATATGTGTATGACACAGCGAATGAGATTGAGAACCGGATGGCTGTGTTTAATGGTAATGATGGTTCTGACGGTCCAAGGCCTCACATTGTTAGGCAGTTGACAGATATGTTTGATGAACACAATCCCATTGCTAGGGGTTTGCGTTCTGTTAGAGATCGTCTCGGTGATCATCCTGTTGATGATTTCCGCGTTCGTATTTCTTCTTCTCGGCGTACTGCTGAGGCTCAGTATTCTGCGCCTGTTGCTGATGAGGTTGTTGGATTAGTAGTTGGTGATTTTGATGAACAACATCATGCAAGGGATATTATCGTCCAAGGACGTGATGGTCATTTGGAGCGTGTAAACCCTTTACATGATAAGTACTTCGCCTTACAGTACCCTATAATTTTTAGCAAAGGGCAGAGTAGTTTTACTGAGTCAATCGATACTGATGAGCTAGCATCTGGTTCTGCCTCTGTTGAGAGAACACATGTGACTATGACAGAATATTACCATTATAGATTGCACAAGCGAGAAGGTGAATCTTCAATTATATTTAGATCTGGAAAGTTGGGACAACAGTTAAGTGTTAATATGTTTGCGTATGTTGAAGATTCACGCTTAACTTATTTGTTCCATAATCAACAGCAGCTACGCGTTGATACTGTCCAGAATGTTAGGACATCAGTGCTTGATGGTGATATGTTTGGTCGGCAGGTAGGAAAACGTATTATCTTGCCTGCTTTTTTCGTAGGTGGACCTCGCTGTCTTTTTCAAAACTATCAGGATGCACTTGCACTCTGTAGACATCTTGGTCCACCTCATTTGTTTATCACATTCACGTGTAACCCGGCGTGGGGTGAGATAACACGGAATCTGTTGCCTGGCCCAAGTAGCTAGCGATAGGTCTGATTTATTGTGCAAAGTATTTAGGATGAAGGTGAAGCGGATTGTGAGAGACATCAGAAAGCGCAAGTGGTTTGGTCCAGTTGCTGGATGTGAGTTCTTTTCATTCTTTGATTCTGTCCTTTTTAAATTCTCGCTTTCTCCAATTTCTACCATCCTGTCATATTGTTCATTCCTTTGTTACCTTTTTTCTTTCCTACCTTGCAGTGGTTTATACAGTTGAATTCCAAAAACGAGGGTTGCCCCATGTTCATATTGTTGTTTGGCTGAAAGATAAGAAAAGCCTTGACGATGGAGATGCTGTTGATGCTATTATCTCTGCCGAGATACCTGATCCTTTAGCTGATCCAGTAGCTCATACTGTAGTTAGTAGGTTTATGATTCATGGTCCATGCGGAGAAGCTCGCCCTAATTCACCGTGCATGGAAGATGGCAAGTGTATGAAGTATTTTCCAAAGGATTTTGCTAACTCAACTCTTATTTTGCACGATGGCTTTGTGCGTTACAAGAGGCGAGATCTTGGCATAACAGTTGAAAAGAATGGTTTTGTATTTGATAATCATTATGTTGTGCCTTACAATCGTAAGCTATTGCTTAGGTATGAGGCCCACATTAATGTTGAACGTTGCCATTCTTCATCAATAGTCAAATACCTCTTCAAGTATATGTCCAAGGATCATGATCGTGCCATGGTGTCGGTCGAGCGTGCTTCTTCCTCTGCTTCTTCGACCGCTACCTTTCAACAATTGGCACAGAATGCACCTGATGAGATTCGTCAATATCTGGATTGTAGATATCTAACTGCTCCAGAAGCTATTTGGCGACTATTTTCATACGGTATTCATTACAGCAATCCAACAGTAGAGAGGCTTCCTGTCCATTTGCCTTCTCAAAACAATATAGTCTTTATGGATCATGAACCCCTGGATGGGATTGCTGATAATGATTCCTTGGGCATAACAAAGCTTACTGCTTGGCTTGATGTAAATAAGATAAGTGAGCTTGCAAGGACATTGACATATCCTGAAATTCCTAAGAAGTTTACATGGGATCAAAAACAAAAATCATGGAAATATCGTAAACTGGGAACTAGATTGGCTAGGATGCTATTTGTTGATCCATCTGCTGGTGAGCTCTATTATCTTAGGATGCTTTTGAATATTGTTTGTGGTTGTACATGTTTTGAAGATATACGAACAGTCAATGGATGCCTTTACCCAACTTTCAAGGATACTTGCAATGCAGCCGGTTTGTTAGATGACGACAGTGAATGGCTGTTTACTTTAGAAGAGGCAGTTGTTGGTGCCTCTAGCAAGCAACTTCGTAACCTTTTTGTTGATATATTGCTACATTCTGAAGTCAGCGATGTGCCTAAGTTGTGGGATTCTTGCTGGTCTTTACTGGGGGATGATATTATCCACAGGTTGCGTTCTGAGTATCATCTTCCTCAGTTCACTTGTAGTGACAGTTTGTTGCAAGATCATATACTGTATGAAATTGAAGATATGCTCTTGACTCGGGGTTCTTCAATTGAGGATGTTGCCCTACCTGAGCTTATTAATTCACGGATATATGAAGTTAACAATAGATTATTGGCTCAACAGCTGTCTTATAATACTATTGAGCTTCGGGAACAAACACCGGCACTTCTCTCCAGTTTGACCTCTGAACAAACACCGGCACTTTTCTGTTCAGACTAAACAAGGTAGACTTTTCTTTGTGTATGGGCATGGTGGTACTGGAAAAACTCATCTCTGGTCTGCTCTAACAGCCAAACTTCGCTCTGAAGGAAAAGTAGTTCTCACGGTTGGGTCTCCTGGCTTATCATCATTGTTGTTGCAAGGTGGTGTAACAGCATATTCCAGGTTTAAGATTCCCATTGCTTTAAAGGAGCAGTCGACATGCGACATAAAAAAAATAGCCAATTGGCTAAGCTTATTCTGGCAGCATCTCTTATTGTGTGGGATGAGGCTCCTATGAGTCATAGGATTTGCTTTGAGGCATTGGATCGTACTATGAGAGATCTACTGTCCGATATAGATGCAACAACATCGTCTAAGCCATTCGGTGGAATGACGGTGGTACTTAGTGGTGATTTTTGGCAAATATTGTCGGTTGTCCCACATGGTTCTAGATACGAAACCATATCATCTTCAATAGTTAGTTCTTATCGTGGAACCATTGTACTGTTCTTAAGCTTACAAAAAAATATGCGCCTCCTACATACTGGCAGTGATCCTGCTGAACTCTCAAGTATCAGGGAATTTGCTGATTGGTTACTTGCTATTGGAAATGGCGATGTAGCATCGGTGGCGCTTAACGAGAGTGAAACACCTGAATGGGTACAAATACCAGATCAGTTTTTGGTAATGCATGATGGAGATGAACAACAAGCAATTATAGATGCAGTTTATCCAAGATTGCTGCCTATGCATCGGTATGATGATTATCTTCGCCAGCGGGCTATCCTTGCACCCAAAAATAGTATGGTTGATTCTTTGAATGATAAGATCCTCCAGCAAATACCAGGAGAACTATTCCAGTACTATAGTTCTGATATTCCCGCAGGCAAGGATACACTAGATGATAGCTTAAAGAGCACCTATCCAGTTGAATACCTAAATACTATCACTTCAGGCAGCCTCCCACCTCACAAGCTTAGTTTAAAAATTGGTGTTCCTATTATGCTTATTCGCAATATTAATCAGCCAAATGGTTTATGCAATGGCACTAGGCTAATTATTACAGATGCTTCTGCAATGTATTTGAAAGCAAGGGTGATAACTGGCAGTGCAGTTGGTCAGGAGGTTTACATTCCAAGAATTATATTCATTCATGAAGACAATAACTTGCCTTTTAATTTAAGAAGGAAACAATTCCCTGTTCGTGTTTGTTATGCAATGACGATTAACAAAAGTCAAGGGCAGTCATTAGATAGAGTTGGTGTGTATCTTCCAGAACCCGTTTTTGCACATGGACAGCTTTATGTTGCATTATCTAGGACAACCTCACCTGATGGACTTAAAATATTGATCTCAGGCATGGACAATGAACATGCTAACTATACAAAAAAATATCATTTACAGGGAGGTATTCTCCTCTCTAGGTATTCAATATAATTTTTGTGTTTATAGACAATAACATCATGGATTTGTAGTATGTGTTTTTACTTTCTATGTGATTGTCATGTTCTGTGCCCATCTATTGCCCTTTTTAGTTGACACATAAGATACTTTTAAAAAAAATAAAATTAATATCCTTTTGTGAATACAAAGGAAAAAAAGACCAACATTTAAACTTGTCTTTCTAGCTTTGATCTGACTGTATATTCTTACTGTTTCCATATGCTTATGATAGTTTCTTTTTCCCCTTTTTCTTACAGCAGATTAACATGGCAACGCTCGTGACCATTGCTGAATTGCCTAAGTACCGACACTCTGTTAAGATTCAAGCTAGGTTTTTTAAAATATGGGATGCAATGGGACCAACCAATCCTGGTATTTGGTATCGTGGCTGTGTGCTTATTGATAGATCTGTATGTCATTTTTCTGTTTATCATTCTTTGTTGCTATATATTTTTTTTTTACAATTTTGCCTCTGTTCTGTGGTCCCGAAATTTGAGGAAATTATTATCTTCATTAATTTGGGCTGTATCCATATACAGGGAGCTGTCATAAGTGGAAAAATTACAAATGAGGATTACCAACGCCTTTCTCATGTCTTGGCGGAGAGTCGTATCTGTGAAATTGGGCTCTTTTCTATCGTTCCTTCTCCAGACACATACCGTACTGTACCGGAAAAGTTCATGATTAACTTTACAAGCCAAACGATTGTCACTCCACTGTCAATTCCTGATACAGAAATACCTAGATATTACTTTGATTTTAAACGTCTGGAATCAGTCGGCTCTGACATTAAAGACTTGAAAAAAGTCATTGGTATATTTTTATGATTTTTTATTCATCTCAAAATTGCATTGCTCCATGTTTGCATAGTTTTGTAGGTGCTTTCAGTGAGGATAAATTGTTTGCTTACCAATTAGCTCTCAGTCCAAGGTAGTATTTATATGTTGCAAATAAACCAGTTTAAGGATATGGTAAAGCTACTTGTACAATCCATTTCTGAATATAAAAATGTCCTTGCTAACATGAAGTACCGAATGTAGTCTTATTCCATTGTCATACTATATAGTTATTTAAAATGTACCTTTTTTGCTTGTCATGGTCATTTTCCATTTATTTCTTATACACTTTGTACTTATTGCTATCATAGAAAATGACATTTTTACAGTACAGATACTTTCAGACTCTTTAGGTGTAATCGCAGTACTGCTCTTTTAAAACACAACATAATTATTACCGTTTGTTTCCAATATTTTCCCTTTTGACGGATGTCATTGGCTGGATAGCAGGCTTCAGCCCAGTCAAGGACATAAGCAAGCCAAATCAGCCAAACTTTATACAAGTAATGTACATAGCAAGCAACAGGTTTTTTTTGCTTTCATACCACAAGAGTGATGCTGTGGATGTTCTTTGGTTGTTCTCATATCATTTAAAATGCTTTTGTTTTCAAATGCACGGAGGACATATGGTTGAGGTCACACTATGGAGTCAATTCCTGCATTTGTTAAACACTGCAAAACCTCTATGAGGAATCTAAGACCAGCCCAGTCATTGTTATTTGCTCCTCATTTCAGCTTAACTACTATGAAAGTTAGAAATTCTTTCCTTATTTCCACACCACTGATTTATTTTCATGCCCTATATTTTATTACAGCTGCTGTAATTATTTGTCTGAAAAATGTTGTAGCTTTTTCCTGTTAGATAGATTGTATTTCCTTATTTAAATGGCATCTAACAAGTTGTGTGTTCCTTTTACTGTGATTAGCCTCATTGTACAGTATTCTTTTTATGTTCTTATGCCTATGTATTAAAAAGCTTTGAATGCTGAATGGGGGTGATGAACAGTAATGAACAGTTCACGCCCCCTTAGATGCCGTCCATTTTGAAATGGTTGGTTCTGATTTCTGATGAGTGTTTGGAGGAATTTGGGCCAGTGATTGTTTTGTCTGCTGTGACTGGTGCATGAAAGCAAGTACTAAATATAGGCAATGACGGGTGGGGTTGGGATTATATTTTTTTTGTTATATTCTATTTGTTGATGGTGTTCTGTGTGCATGAAAAGTTTGGACTTCCTATTCTGGGCCAAGATGGGCTGCTTTTTTGCGTCCTTGATCTGTTGTGGCAATTGTGCTATTTTGGTTATGTGAGTGGTCTGTTTAGATGATTGTTATATGTTTGGTGTCTTAGTTGTTACACGGTTGTGGGTATACGATTGTGTTTAGAATATCTAGCAGTATTTGTCTTCCAGCCTCTATTTATGGCCGCATCTTCTCTCTAATTTCCTTGCCAATTTCGCTGCCTATGAAGGTGCTTCCTTTTCCCTTTTAGGTTTACCTTACCTGTTTTAAATTTTTAATTTCCGATTGTGGGTTGCGCATTAGGTGCTCCTTGAGAGAGTCCACAAATTCCGGTTTTGCGTTAATTGTTGCTTTGGTTGGGCTATACAGAATGTATAGATTTGTTGCCATTTTGACTAAGTTCTAATAATACAAATAGGATTTGTTTGTTGTAAAAATGAAGTTTTTATCGTTTAAAAAAAAAAAAGCTTCCTGAGTTAATGCAGCTTTCTTCTTAAGAAGAGCTAAAATAATTATTTGGTTCTGATGTTGTTGTGTTTATTCCCATTTGCAGGAACCGCCAGATTGATTTGTGGTTAAACTTGATTTTGATAACAGGTGAAATAAGTTCGCTTTTTCCGATTTATGAGTTGTTTCATTCTGGAATTTTATTTTATGCTCTTTCTTTTCAGTGTTGTTGCCTTTTTTTTGGGGGGGTTAAATAGCTTTGTGGGTTAGTTTCTGATCTATTTAGTTTTTTTTTAATAAATATTCAACGTGTGTTGTTTGAGTGTTGCTATAGAATGGCTGCATTTCCTTTTTTTTCTGGGTAACATGCACTTCATAAATCAGTCATATGATCAACATTTATAGTGCCGAATTTTATGAAAACAACACGTACAATTAATTTGTCAGTTCTCTTATTTTTTTAGACAGTTAATTACACGCCATTAACATATAATGTTCACTCATATATTAAGCGACAAGAAAGAGGATAGCACTTCAGATTTTTAAATAGTTTGAAATTTAACAATTAAAATTGTCTCAGATCTCAATGATTCACTTCAATAAGGTGGCTGTAATAGTTATATGCTACTATATTTGGCTTGCAATTTTTCATTAAAAAAAATATTGAACATAATTCTATAAAAAAGCTGTAGGTTAGAGAGTCATCATTGTATAGGATTGTCAGTATAAATGTTAGATTCGTTTTTGGGAAAAAATATTTTGCCAGCCATAAAAATTGCGTTCTTTCTTTACTGTGTTAAAAATTTGCATCCAATTAAAATCTACTAATCAAACTTATCTCCATCAAAGAGTGAGTTCATCAATACAATCTTATTTATGCGGGCATGAGGACCCTATTCTCACATTATCACTAAATTGTTATTATGTTTAAAAAGATACTGAATATTATAGCATTAAGACTTTGGCTACTATTTTTTTTGTACAGCATTGTACCAGTACTACTCTATCCGAAAACGTTAGCGCCTCTTTACATGTAAAAATTCATTGAATCAAAGCTGTCATAACTTCACCCTCCTTCATATTGCTACCAGGGTCGGTGGTCATGCCCAATCTAGAAGACAACTCCATCATGATCACTAATGCCGCTCTTCGTGAGTCTATTGTCAGTGCACACAACCATAGATTGTGTTTTTTGTTCTCCTTGCACGTCAGAGATGTTAGCATGGGACATTTATTGTTCTTTCCTTTTTCAAAGTTTATGCCTTCTGCACCGTCCATTGCAAGTTTCAGGAGTGCCATGTGTTCTGTGTGACAATGCATCCAGCCATTTGTCGTGATTGTGCTTCCACAAGTCAACAATTCTGATTCAAATATCTCCTCTCTTTGACACATACTCAGATATGTTGTTCTTAAGACAGGAAAAATAGCTGCCGATATCATGAACAAACGGCTATATTTATTATAGCTAACAGATTATGTCAACTTTAATAATTTCATATCTTACAATTTCACCGTCATATAGTTATATTAATATATATCAACAAATATATGAAAAAATTTTATATAATATTTATATCAAGTTAAACAAATAAGAATGCTAGCGACTAGCGTCTGCATAAGTACACAGTTTTGAATATAGCTCCTGTATTGAAACTGGCTGCGAACAACTAGCTTTTAAATTCTTTCAGATTCATCAGTTATTTTGCAGATATATTCCTTATTTACAAAATAAATCACAAACAAAATTCTTAATCATAGGCCACAAATTAAATTTCCCACGCTCTTAACCAATAAAGGTATATTATTAGCATCATGAATTAATTCATATTTTGAAATAAATATTTGACGAGATTTTATATTAGAAGATTCATCCTCATAGTCATTTCTAATACTAAATTGAACAACAAATATATATAGAAAGAGTGCGAAAATATATTTTCTAAATTGTGTAAACTTTCATCAACTAAGCAGTGCAAAATTCTTCAGTTATATCTTCTAAATTGTATAAACTTTCATTCCTAATACTAAATCCATATTTGGAAGTAAATATATATATTGTAAAATCAATCATTCAGTTATATAGTTCAAATTAATGTTCCCTTCATTTTTAGATTTAATAAATCAATGAATGAAATAAACATAAGATGATCGATTCTTTACCACATCGTTATATATTCTTTGTGCATTAATTTTTTTGAGTATATCCAATTTATATCAAATGATAAAAAAAAAGGTATGCAGTCAAAAATATCGTATATACGTCCAAAATTTTGACTCAAATTTCCGCCCCTTACCATTTTGACGGACCAATCTATAGCGTCCAAAATTTTTTTAGTCAAATTTCCACCCTCTTATCGTTTTGACAGACTAATTTTGAACATTTTTCCAGTAACAATTTAATTCTGATACTTTCCCTATTATTTTTTTCAAAAGAAAATATTTTTCCAGCCATAAAAGTTTTGTTATTTCTTTAGTCAGTTATAAATTTACATCCAATTAATATTTATTAATCCAACTTATTTCTATAAAAAAATGAGCTCATAAGTACAATATCATTTATGCTGCCATAAGGAGCCTATTCTCACATTATCACTAAATTGTTCCTGTGTTTAAAGATATACTGAACAATATAAGAATAAAACTTCGCCTATTTTTTTTCTACAGCATTGTGCCAGTACTACACTCTATATGAATACTGTAGCGCCTCTTTACATGTACAAATTCATTCAATTAAAGCTGTCATAGCCTCACCCTCCTTCATATTGATTTGCTGTTATAGTCGGTGGTCATGTTGTTCTTCATGAATCTATTGTCAGTACACACAACCATAGATTGTGCTTTTTGTTCTCCTTGCACGTCAGAGATCTTAGCATTGGAAATTTACTTGTCTTTCCTTTTTGATAGTTTATGCTTTCTGCACCGTCCATTGCAAATTTAAGGACTGCCATGTGTTTTCTGTGACAATGTATCCTCAGTAGATGCCATATGTCGTCTTTGCGTTTGGACACATCAACAAATCTGATTCAAATATCTTTTCTCTTTAACAGATGCTCAGATATATAGTTCTAAAGATAGAGAAAAAATAACTGCCTATATCTGTACAAACAACTATATTGCAGCTAATAGATTCTGTCAGCTTTAATAATTTCATATCTTACCAGTGTCCCGTGATATAGTTATATTAATATATATTGACAAATATATGAAAAAAATTGGTATAATAATTACATCAGGTTAAAGAACTCAAAATGCTAGCTTCTCAATATATAAATATACAGTTTTCAATGAAGCTTCTGCACCGAAACTACAAGCAAACAACTAGCTTTGAAATTCTTTAAAATTTATCAGTTATTTTAAAGATATATTTCTTATTTACAAACCAAATCACAAAAAAACATGTTAATCACATATCACAGTTTACAATTTTTACGATCTTAATCAATGAAGGTATATTATTAGCATCCTCAATTAATCTATATATGAAAATAAATATTAGAGGGAATTTTATATTAGAAAATTCATACTCATAGTGAAGGTATATTATTAGCATCATGAATTAATCCATATTTGGAAATAAATATTGAAGGAAGTTTTATATTAGAAGATTCCTCGCAGTCATTTTTTATACTAATACCCCAAGAACATATTATGAAATCAATCCTTCAGTTATATAATTAAAATAAAATTAATGTTCCCTTGATTTTTTAAAGTTAACGAAGCAATGAACCAAAGATTATCAATTCTGTATCACATCGCCATATATTCTTTGTGCATTTTTAATATATTCAATTCATATCAAATGATGAAAAAAAATATATGCTCAATATGTCAATCAAAAATGTCATGTCCAAAATTTTGAGTCAAATTTTCACCCTGCCACCGTTTTTACACACCAATGTATAACCAAATTGAGCAGCAATCCTGCACGCAAAACCTACCAACCTATAATTCCTAATGTATAGTGTTACAGTGCATGAAAAGCAACTTTATTCCTCAAAAACAGTTGCAATTAATTGCACTTAAACCAATTTTATGCTAGCACCGTTTTTTTACCCCATCTCCAATTGAGCTGCCGATTGTGCATCAAAAATCGAATAAGTCATGATTATAACTTGACTTCAATCTTAGGTGACACGATATACGGCACTTATCTTTGTCTTTTGTTAATTGGAAGCTATCTGTCGGCCGAGTGACACATGTCTTCTTCTGAACATACCCAGATAGACACAATTTACAATAATGTACCCATTTTCACAGAAACAAAACGTACCAGTGCATCATACAAAATCCTACTCGTATCAGTTACCTTATTAGCATGATTTTTCCTTTTAACTTTCCAGATTAGATTGTACGTAATTGCAATGAATCATTTCCTTATATTAAATATTGACGTTCTTAAAAAATATTATTTTACCTTTCAGAAACCTTCTCCCTTTTAATAACTTCTCTAATTTGGGCCTTTCTTCTCGGTTACAAATTCAGATAATACTCCTTGATTACAAAATTTATCATCTATCATAAATATTGATACTTAAACCAAACATAATTTAAAAAGTTGTTTACTTACAACAAAATTTTATAACGTATGTACAAAGTTCTCAAAACAGTACATATATCTTCTCCATATAAATTGACATTCTCTTTTATGTTGTCCATAAAAAAATGCCCTCACTGTAAAAAATTTGTCCCTCTTTCAAAACGTCGTGCATAAATTTAAAGTCCTGCATCCAACTTAAATTAATATATCAAAATTTACATTTCCTCACATCCTATCTAAATAAACATCCTGCAGAGAAACAAATATATGCAAATTATGTTAACCTATTATTAATTAAATTATAAAAATGTTGTCAATTTAATTTTATTTAATAATGTATATATAACGAGAAAATTCTGAACTTAGTAACTTCTCCAAATTTGTTATTTTATTTGTACTATTAACATTCTTAAAAAGAATTATTTTACCTTTGAGAAACCTTCTCCCTTTAAATAACGTCCTTAATTTGGGCCTTTATTGTCGGTTACAAAAAGCAATTAATGCTCCGTGATTACAAAATGTATCATCAATCATAAAGATTCCTTCTTAAACCAAACATAACTTAAAAGTTTTTGCCACTTACAACAAAATTTTATAACGTATGTACAAAATTCTCAAAACAGTACATATGTATGTCTTCTCAATAAATTGACATTCGCTTTTATGTTGTCCATAAAAGAATACCCACACCGAAAAAAAAAATTGTTCCTCTTTGAAGACGTCATGTATAAATTTAAATTCCTCCATCCAAATTAAATTAATATATCAAAATATACATTTCCTGACGTCCTATCTAAATAAATATCCTGCACAGAAACAAATATATGCAAATTATGTCAATATATTATAAATTAAATACAAATAAAATTGAGATTAAAGTGTCTGATCTATCGGTCTATGATATTAAAGCTCAGAAAAGTGATAATTATAATTTTTTTATATTTGTTGTACAATTCTGTCACAATCCAACTCCAGATTAGCTAGAAAAACGGTGTGATGGCAGGAAATTGGCTTTAAGTCATGCTGCAGCACCTCTTTTTTGAGTGGTAAAGTTCATCCAAAACATGAAAAAGTTCAGGCATTTGGTTAATGACTCATTAATTATGACACCCGATGATGCAAATTATATATATTTTTTATTTTAAGTGCACAACTCTGGCATTGTTCAGTCATAGATTGACCAATAAAAATGGTGTGCAATGGCAGAATTTGATTCAACTGCTGCTGCATCTATGATACTTTTGACTAAAAAAGTTGATCTAAGGCTCATCTAACGCAAAATATAGAAAGGCTATAGACATGCACTGTTACGACACCATGTGATAAATAGATCTGATAGGGTGAGTTTTTCTGATTTACTACTTAAATAAGAAGTCAAAGAAGCACTCATCTCAAACATATAATTAAATGATTAAATTTATAATAGATTTTTTTTTGTTTTAGGACGAGCACAACTTTATAGTTGCTAGAAGATAAATTTAAATTGCATTTGTGATACAAAGATCTGGTAGGGCGGGTCTTTGTTTATCTTGGTTTCTGATTCAATCAATAAATTCCATACTTTGAATAGGATCTTGGTTTCTGACTTTGTTTTGAAATAAAAAAAAAACAATCTATATTATATATTCATTCTTTGGTTTAATCCAAAGATATTGTAAATATAATTAGAAAGCTATTAAGTTGGTTATTATGATTTCAATTTTTTAGAACTAATCAATCAAAGTTAAATTGCAACTAACAACTTAGAAATATAGATGTGCCTCATTCAAAAACCCAGGGTAAAACATTATGCCATCGCAGGAAAGGCTACAACACATGGTAGTAGTTGTTGACCTGCGCATGAATTTCAGTAGAGAAAGTTACAGAGAAAATTCAATTGCCTCTTTATTTAAGGAAATAATATAATATATACATACACTTTTAAACAATTGGATTAGAACAGTTCATATAAGTTGATTAATTAAATATTTTTATTTTCTTATTATCAAAATCAGACTTTTCGTAGGGATTAATATCTACCAATGTAGGTGCATATTTCTCATTTTCATAATAGTTCTATCAGATCTCTTATCATCCTTGTAGATGAACAGCTCCTTAATTTGTTAGCATGTGGAAATTTCTCCATATGTTTGTATATGTATGAATATATTAGTAATTTTATTATATATATTATTGCGGAAATTAAAATATTACGTGTAGTAATTATTCAGGATATGATACATTAAATGCAATATAAGAGCCCATACATACATATGAGCGGCATTTTTTTTGTACAGTTGCATATTTCCGTTTGTATTTGACAATATAGATTCTTATATATACTAGAATTATCCACTTGTCTATCCTAGCAGGACACATGGCAACTCTGGAAGAGGCGTTTTGTCAGTTGTCTTTATATCTAAGAAGAACACATGACATCTCTCGAGGATGTAATGGACGGTGCAGAAAACAGCAGCTCCAAAGAAGTAACGACATAAGTAAATGCCGGGTATTAAGGCTTTCGACATGTAGAACAACAAAAGGCACAATTCATGGTTCTGTGTTACTGACTGTAGATAACCAAAAAATGATATAACCGAGCATGAGACATTTTTATTCTAGATTGGTTGTGAGAACTGACTCTGACAAACTGACATGAAGGCTATTATACTTATGAGGAAATTGGCCAAAAAAAATATTTTATCTATGAAGATGAAGACTAATCACTGCAAAGATATGGCGCCATAAAGAATACATAACAGAGTGGTCAATTTAAAAATCTATTCTCTCACGCATGTTATACGAAATTTATATTTCAATGAACGGTGTTTTTTTTTTAAATTTAAAACAATGCGTTCATTGATAAATTCCTAATTTTGTGACCCCAATTTTCCTGACTATGCAAATATATATTAAATGTACTTCAATTTGGAATGACACAATGAATAGTGCCACCATGTGTGAATGACATTGATCTTTTGTGCTATAGGCATTTGGCACATGTGGATGGAGGATAGGTGAGAATTTTTTTTTTTTTTTTTTGAATCTAATACTTTTGTTGACAAATGAATGTGTGTAGGTTGACGGCATTTTCCTGTAGTGCACAATAGTTTAATAATGATGTCATGTATAATGCAACTCGCTCGGATTATAGTTTCTTTAATTGTGTTAAATATTTTAATGAAATAATCTTTATTAGAATTAATCTTACTTAATTATATTATGATGTCTAAGCTAATTAAAAACATAATACAAGCAACAATATATAAGGAAGAAATTATTACATTCACAACTACATAATTTCTTTCAATTAAGCATCACATTTGGTCATTAATCGGATTTAAATTTATATCGTTCATTTAAAATTATGAACAAAATATAAGCAACTAATTGCAATTTCAAACTTTGTTTTAAGTTTTTATCCGCCATAAATTTTTTAAAAAACAAATTATAAAAAAAAATATGAAATAAAAAGGACATGTAATGTGTTTTGGAGTATAGATTTTCCTTGTATATATAGCTTATTGTTGGATCCATTCTCTATACTCCAAAACTAAGTTGTCTATGTTCTCAAACTACTTCATGTATTCATGTGCATGCGTTTCAAATTAAAGTGTACGACTAATTTAATTAGAACGGTTTTTTAAGAAAACAATCTTAGTTGGAACAATCTTAGAATGACATTCCAAATAAAATGTACTCATTCTTCCGACTACTACCATAAAATAAAAAAAATTGCTACATTACAAAACCTAATAATAATGAAATAATTTTAATAAACATTAGAAAAATCTGAAAATAAATATTCAACAATGTATCAAATAGAAAAATAATCATAAAAATAAAACCTAATAAATAATTTCAATAAACAATAGTCAAAATCTGAAAATAAATGCTTCACGATATCAAGGGCTGCACTTTGAGTCAACATAAAAAATGCACAAAAACAAAAATCCAACCATTTTTTCCCTTCTAACCAATTCAATTAGAATTAACCTCAGCCTCCAAATACAACTTCCATTTTTTCCCATTCACAAATTTTATTGATATCTTCCAATACAAGTTGGGGCGAAGCCCCAACTTACGAATCTAGTTGTTTCAATAAAGAACAACAAATAACCTTATGTTTGTATGTTTCAGTATAAGACTTTGACTTTTTTGCCCTTTTCACAGAGGTATATGGCTTAAAAGCATTTAGCGGCACCAAGTTTTACTTCGACAAGACAATTCCACAGATTGCTGAGTTTGCCAAAAGGTATACTTTTCCTTACAGCAAATAAAAACAATTATATATACAGCATGCACTTTTTTCCCTTTATGCATATAGAGAACAGTTAACTCTATTATTACTGCTATAGGTTTTTACGCTTTCTTTTATATTCTGCAGTTTACCGACGAATCTACCAGCTCTGGTTCTTGACACACATGGTCCACCATATCACGGGATAGCAGCAAGCAGTCGTGTGGGTGAAGCTTTACCAGCTGAGGTTCAGAGGCTAACTGTTTCGGCCTTCCTTTCTCTTCATGTTGACAAGTACTCTGTGAGTACAAATCCACGTATCATTCAAATAATTATTACTTTTACCTCATTCCTTCCATGGTATTGACTGTCGTTGGTTATATATTTATCCTTTGATGCAGAAAATTCCCTACCAATGTATCGCAACTATTGTTGATCTTGACAACAGATACGAATGGCACTACAAGGCATGCTGCAAGTGCGCAAGAAAATTGCAAAACCTAGATACTATGCCAGAGTGCCGAAAATGTGGTGTTCAGAGAAATGACTTCCAACATTGGTATCGCTTCTTACTATCTCACTCACACTTTTTAAGAGTGCTGAAGTACAACCATATCTTATATCATTACTCTTCATGTTGTCATACAGTAACTGACCTATTTTCCCTAAAATCTACCAAAAAAAAAAAACAGGTACAAACTTGAATTGCAAATTAAAGATCAAACTGGCACTGCCGTTGTTAATGCACTGGGAAGGGTGGCCACAGTAATTACAGGAATAGAGGTAGCTACTATGGTAACAAAAAAGGACGATGCTGAGAACGGCATACCGGATGAACTTCTCGCGGTAATTGGAAAGTCATTCCTGTTCACAATCATTCCAAAAGAGCATCCCAACTATGCAGGTGTTAGGATGAACACTGTTGCACGTGTTGATCCCCTTCCACCAGACGTTAATCCACCCATCGTTCTTCCAACAATCAAATAATCAATTGCATGCCATGAATCCCAATCGGATGGGTACTCCTTTTGTATACACCACATTTATTAAATATTGCAATCAACATGTACATATGATTCTACTAAAAAATAACTATCATATACTTTTCTCTTTTTATACTTCTTCTTTTTTTTTCCTTCCTGTTCAACCAGTTATTTATCTAATTGTTTCTTCTTATCTCACTTTGTTAGTGACCAGACACCACCAAGCCATGCTTTGCAGCAAGCAGGTCACCAAGTACAACTCGCTTCGCCGGTGGCTACTGACATACTCGACTCAGCCACATTAGCTACTACTCTTCCTCCACAGAGTGAAAATGCATTGTCTCCTTCCAAAACAATGTAAACCCCATACCTTTCAGTAATCCTCATATATAGAACATACATAACATTTTCTCTTTACTAACTAATTTCCTTCAGACCATCAAATATGTTTTGGCCTTCCATCAAGTAAGGAAAAAAGAAAACAAAATTCACTATTTACATCTGATAACAAACTATAGCTTTTACATGTATTTTTTTTAACCTCTTACACTAGATCTTCCCCTCTACCATCCAAATAATTACGATCATGCTATATTTATATGTTTTTCACTGTTTCTCCCTTTTCAGCCATGATTCTGCGGTTCACTCATCAGCTACTGTACCACTCCAAACTGTAAGAAAAAGATTATTTCAAGACATCCAGGCAACAGAACAACAAAGGTTCATACACTTTATTTATTTTATGAGACCATCTAACACAGACATTGCAAAGGTTGTTTGCGTTTTGTAAAACACCAATGTCTTAAATAAAATAATACACAGATACCGATTTCATATGTTCACTCTTCACAATATTTTCCTACGAACTATTGTACATCTTAAAAATACTAACTTTTTCATAATTTTGCTTTTTCACTCTGTATACTGTACTTATTTTCTGATTTATTCTTTCTTTATCCCCTTCTCTTTTTAAAACATAGCTCTTCTGAGATTGAAGTTGATCCTGTTCCAACTGGCCTTCCCCCACTAAAAGTCCCCAAAAGGAAAATGACAGCTGTTGTCTCTGATGGTGAAGAAAATGATCCAAATTCCAATAGAGATGACAGGTTTGCACTGTTCTAGATATATCAACAGCATCTCATTCTTCAAATACATAGATGATTACCATTCTGCATCAAACTTAATTTCCATACATCTAATTCGATTTATTACTTCATAAAATCCTTATAAACTAATCTATTATATGCTCATTTTTTCACAGCACAACTTCATGAAAAAAAGCGTCCGACTTATACACTGTTCAGTTTTGTACTAATCACTATGTGAGTCTCATATCTATCACCGTTGTACATACATTTCTTTGTTTTTTTTCCCCTTTTTTTCTTTGTCAGTTTACGTCAAACAGAAACAATAGAAAGTACTTTGTCTCACAAATTTACTTCGTTTTAAAATCGAACAATACATAGCCATTCATCATATCAAATACTGTATAGTATCAGTTAATTATTGTTGCACCAATTTACTAAGAAAAAAAATGAACCTCTTTATTAATTCCAAAGTTATGTTGTACACGCTTCAACTCCAAACAAAACTGATCAACTTACAATATATATTATTCATACATTATCTCTCCCAATTGTACATCTTATTCCTCGGATTTCTCACTCACATTATAATATCTAATAGACATTTGCATACATCTAATTTTTTTCCCTCTTTCAGGCCCACCTGCAGCCTGCATTAACAGCCATGCAGTGCCTTATGAAACACCTATTTTTAGATCATATTTTGTTCTACTTCTGTTATGTATGGTAATACTTACACTATCTAGGGTTCAATATTAGTTATAGACATTCAACTCCATTGGATGTCTGTAAACATCATGTATGTGGTCGACCACTACCTAATGTAGTTGAATATCTATAACTATATACAGTTAGAAATCTATGCTATGCACTTCTGTTGATTTTGTAAATATTATCAGTGCAACAGTTCTGACTGTTATCGGTGTTTATTTTGGTTATATAACTATCCTACTGTTAACTAAATATCTCTTATCTTTTTCTATTTACTTAACTACTGCTTATTTCATCTAGCATATGCTTTTTTATGTAAATAAATCCTAATATAAATCAAACAATGAGTTCTCTACTTCATTGTTAGGTTTTCATCAGCCAAATTTAAGCAATTTATAAAATGTACAGCTTTTAGAGTCAGCCATCATGCTGTACTATTTTCCTCTGTGTAAATATTGTTCTCATTAGAATTCCCTTAAATTATTACTTTTGCATTCTTATTTCCATTGATACACGTTTGCTCCGGTTCAATCTTTTTTTTTTTCCTTTTATAAAGCTTCATACACTGCTCCAATGCCTCTCCTTCAGGTCTTTACTTTTTTCACTCTGCTACTTTTTTCAAAAAACTAGATTACTTACGGTCAAACTAACATTGTCAAAATATACAAAGTTAAATTAGGAATGCCCTAATAAAGGATAGAACAATTACAACCATTCTTATGATTCTCTTACTGTCATTCTGGTTCCTCTCTGCAGTAGTACCAAAATAACAGATTTTTTCTTGTAACCTTTCACAAATAAATTTCAATGAAATATCCTACCCTCTAATTCTCTCATTAATTTTTAAACTACAGACTGACCCATTTTATGCATATTTCAAATTGTAGGTATGGTTATTTAATTAGTCCTCACTCCACTTACATTCACAAATATAGCTTCCCACAACCTCCATCTGTTCTACCTGATGTGCAACTGGTTCAGGCCTAAACTGACGATCACTTCCTCTTTTGCGATCAACTGATCAAAGAAAAGATCAATCCACAAAGCATAAGACAGTTACATCAGCCAACCCTGACTTCGCCACTTTGAGATAAACAATCAAGATCCTCTCAAACCACTATCGTGTGAGTGACAAAGGCACTACAGACTACTTCTATCACTATAGTCTAAATACAACAACTACTTTTGTCTATTCCGTCTGATATGCAATTCATTCAAGCCTAAACTAACAACTGCTTCCTTTTTCATAATACACAGATTGAAGAACAGCCCAACCCACCAGACCTAAGACAGTATCACCAACCCACCCCAGTTTAAACACTTTCAGACAAACAACCAATTTGCTCTCAAACCACTATCAAAAGAATATCAATGCCACTACAAACTATTCCTACCACTATATTGTAAGTAACATAAATCTCTCTAACAGTAAAAAAACATAACCAAAATACATACTATACCATCCATCAACACTAAATTTTAAAAAGGAACTTTATTTATATTCATCACTTAGACAACAACAATACATCCACAACATTGCTCAAAGACCTATAGGCAAAAAGCTGACACACAGCCACATTATTACAAAACACACATACTTATACTACATTACTTAGGTTGAACAACTATGCTTACAACATACGGAAGCACAGCTATTCTATCATTCTCACATTGACTATTCCTTCTGTTTCTTCACATCTGGCCAGGCACCCCATTCCTCATCTCCACTACCACTAACGTCGCCCGAAGCAACATTACCAACATCCCACCCTCTAGCATTACCTTCAAGCGGCGCATAATGAACGACCCTATGTCCACGGACATCCTCAGCCACCAGACGGTTTCCAAGACGAGGATCATCAATATTGCCATGATCACCATCGACAGCATTCACAACTTCCTGGCCCCCTATAACTCTCTCAGCCCTCACAACAGGATGCCCATACAGCACAACACCAGTCAGCCTCCTAACAATCCTCTTATATTTCAAAGAAAATCGCACCTTCTCACCACCACCAGTTCCTGCTTCCTTACCCTCCAGAGCCCTTTTTCCATCCTTTCAACCACCCTCATCACCACCTTCACTGTTACCAGTGGACTAGGATAGGTAATGTGACTTTACTCTACTTTCTTTTCCACAATAAATGGCGCACTTCTATTTTGATCACACAAGAGGATTATATATAGCCGATACACCTAAGGAAACACTGTTTCACATGATACAACACATAAATTTAACAACATCCTAAAAAACATGGATTCCATTTAAGCACCTCACTTTCCACCGCTCTCTGCATAACCACAGAAACAGACAACGCGCTTGTGACTATATAACAGCTATTTTTAGAAAAATTTGCAGAAATTTGACAACACATGCTTCTCACGGGTACACAAAAAAACAAATGACTAAACAAGGCTATAGGCTCTGCAACGCCGCTGCAGTCTAAACAAGTCAATAAGCTCTGCAACGCCACTGAAATCGTCCCCAGGCAAAGCTACACGTATCCAACACAATTACCATTTCTCCCCCTTCCCACCTCCAAACTTAATTGACCAGACATCAATAACACCTCACGCACGAAGCGCGTATACAACGCTAGTTTAATTAAATTTTGTCTATTAATTTTTTTTTGAAAGAATTTTGTCTATTAATTGATTTATCTCAGCCCGGCTGAAACACGAAATACCATACCTTATTTTAACATAAACAATCTTTCGTATATGACCAGTGACATGTGGGACCGTTTTTTTTTTCTTTTTGTTTCCTTTTTTCCCGTCTTTCTTTTCCCTCCCCTGACCTCCAGGCTCTAGCTCCCAGTGATTTTTTTCGCCGGCGCCCCTCTCTCTTCCGACACGGCGACACGTGGCCTCTCATTCTCCTTCTGTTCCGAGTTCTAATCTGATCTCTCCCGACGCATAACTCCAACAGTCCAACTGTTCTTCTAATCTCATCTGGTTTGTGCTCTTTCCGATTGATTTTATTTACAGAAAATTGATCTGATAAGTTGTCGACTTGGTCTTGTTTGAGAAGTGAAATTAATAAGCCTTTTGGTTAAACCTTGTTTGCAATGATTGGCACTGTTCTCTTTCACTGGTGCCAATTACTGATTTGGCACTTTCATTTTTGTTTTCAGTAGCTAGTCAATACTTACTTTTGTTTCCCTTCTATTAATTTTACAATAGAATAGGAAGGGTGACCAATTTTTTTCTTCCCTTTCATCAATAATCCAAACATGCAAAAGTAAAATTAAAGATCATTTCACTCCATCCAACATTTCTCCTCCTTTTTCCATTCTCCTCACGTCAACCAAAACACAGTGTTACAAGATTTTAATTTCATCTATAAGAGTTTCAATTTTGTCACTATCAGCTTGTGTAACCTTGGTATTGATTTGCTGCATCGGATGCAGGTCAACTGTATAACTGAATTCGACGCTCATGTCCCAATCCAAGATAAGCTCTTTCTTCAGGCCTTCGCGACCTGAATCTGAAGTTCTGCCTCTCCGAGCTGATCCTAAATCACCATCAATCAGTCCAGTTTCACTGCCAGTACCTCCTTCGTAATCTCTTCTTCTCTCTCATCTTGTAAAATTTGGGGCAATTTTTATTTTTTAGTGTCAGTTGGAAAACAATTAATTTTTTCAATCAGCATAAATTTATAGAGTACAACATGTAACAGACCCAATGGCATGTTTTTAACTAAAATTGATTTGTGGGTGTTGTTGTTTAGGTTTGTATATGCCTCAAATTAATCAGGTTTTGTAGTAATTTACAGTTCAGAGTTGAAGTTAAAGACCCAATTTCATCATTGGATTATCAAAACTTGGATACTACAATTTAGTCAAATGTATAATTTGAAATACCATAATATCTTAGTAGGAGTTATTCTCGAGGCTTGTTTATAATATTCAAAATTGTGCTTCTGGGGCAGTTTGGATAGTGCTGATAAGAGGTCAGAGAGTGTTAATGGGTCGGATTCAACCTCCACCAAGGTTGTGAACAAGAAGAGGAGTTATGCGCAATACCACCTGGAATTGGGACAGTCTGATTTTATTCTACATCATTGTGCAGTCTGTGGTCTGATGTATTCACGTGGAGATGATGAAGATGAGAAGGCTCACAAGTCATACCATAAAGAATACTATGAGGGGATTGCATTCAAGGTTTTGCCTTCTGTTTTTCAAGGTTTATTCATTTATGAATTATGAGTTGCGTATTTGTTCTTATATTTGGTAACTGATCTTAGCAGCGATGGAAGAATGAGAAGGTGGTTGCAAGATTTTGTGATAACAATGATAGAGTTGTGCTAGTAGAGGATTCTGATCTGTCAGCTCATAAGCAAAAGGTCTGAACTATTTTTCTAGGTTAGATTGCAAATAAGGCCACAATTTTCCACCTATTTCTGTGTAGAACTCTTTTTTGTCAAATTGTTGGTGGGAAGTGAGTTTTTTCCTTACCTCTGAATCATTATATTTTTTCAATGGGCTACTAAATTTGGCCATTATTGAGTGTTTGTTGTAAATTCTTGTCAGATTTTAATTTTTTGTTGTTCTTTGATAATATGGGTGGCCACCAATTAAGAAATTAGTAACAAATATTATATTTTTTTTAAAGCAATTTAAAAAGTTGTGTATATTTCAAAGTTCACAAAGGTAATGGCCTCTAAATTTGTTTGTTTCTTTTTCCCTGTTTGGGATTGGTGGTTACATGTATCAGAATAATTTGAAAATATTCACCAGAATTTCTTGGATACACTGACTGTGGCAACAATATAATTGCTTAATAGTTCCTTGATATACAATGCAGGTTAGCCGGGTAATAATAACAATGGAGAAGGAGCTTGGATTTGACAAAGGCCAGCTTCTTCATTTTCATTGTAAGGTAGGCTGTAAGCTGACCCGACCCCAGTTAAGGCCTGGACAATGGGTTTATGGTTGGATTAAGATCAAGGTTTTCTACCTGCAGATTGGTTAGGTCAGGTCTTAATTCACCCACTGAGCACTTGATTTCAGCTTTCTGTTAAAATAATGGTTGTGTAAATTGTCATAACAATTTTAATAGATAGACATAAAAATAACTAAAAACTCGTGTTGATCAAAACTAATAAATATGAATATCTGGAAATCCATGACTGGTGGCTGTCAACTCAACCAGAGGTTATCCGACACACTGATGGTTCAGTTCTAGGTCTGCATTCCTTGTCCTTATGGTATGTCAAATTGGACCCCACTTCCCTGGAAAACCTATTGCATCATCTATGTATGTGTACTGATTAATCACTATCACCATGTTGCCATACTGCCCATACACACTGGCTGGTTTGTTATTTATTTCTTCATAAACTGTTAGTTTCTGGGATTCTTTTTTTTATCTAAATTTTGACCTTAGTCATCATCTTTTAAATACATGAAAGCATGGAACTTCAGTTGAGTAATGAACATAAAGAGAACTTTCTACCTCTCTTATGCAGGTATACATGTACATATCAAGCCACAAAATTGCTGGCTGCCTAGTCGCTGAACCAATAAAAGATGCACATAGAATAATCTCTGAAAATTCAATTCACGATAGTTTTTCAGAGGATAAGGTCATTTCAACTAGTTCAAATAAAACCATGACCTTTGGAAATTTCAGTTTTGCAAGGGAGGTTTTCAGAAAATGTAGCTCTGATAAGAAGACGACCAAAGAGAGCAACTTAAATCTTGGTGCTATAACTTGCGAAGAGGAGGCAGTACCTGCTGCTTTGGGATTTAGGGCTATTTGGGTTGTTCCATCTAGAAGAAGAAAAGGGATTGCATCTCGCTTAATGGATGCGGCAAGGTTTGTAATTTGTTAATTTGTTCTGGTTTTCAACTTTTACAAATTCTATATACTTAACTGAACTTGTAATAACACTTGACACCTTTTTTATTTGCTCAAAAATTATACCAAACATGTGATATTACTGTGACGGACTTGTACATGTTAATGTTGACTATTGCCACTATACCTTAATGAATTATCCTTTCTATTGAAGCTGATTGCAAGCCAAGCAAACTTCAAATTAGTGTTGTCTAGCCATGCAGTTTTTCTTGAATTTAATTGAGTGTCTGTCTGTATGGGTTGTTTTGTCATTCCACTCATATTTTGCTTGAGCTGCTCCTGCTTCAACTGAAGGGCTATAATTTGCAAAATAACAAAAAAACATCAAGTCATTGTTTGCTGGATTTGCTTTAACTGCGGGTATAATTGGCAAATGACCAAAATAGTAATACTCAGCTTTGCTTCAAGTATGGGGGTATAATTGCCAAACAAATACAGTATTGTCTGTGCACTGTGCAATTGATTATGGCATGTTTCCTGTCCTGCATAAGCAATATCTGTCAGGTTCATCCTGTTTATTTGACTATTGCATATGCTCTTTTTTGGTTCAGGAAATTTTACAAGCCAAGTAAATGGTTGAAACTTGTAAGCGTGCATTCATCCTGTTTATTTGACTATTATGTATGCTATTTTTTGGTTCAGGAAATCATACTACCCAGGTGAAATGGTCGAAACTTGTAAGTGTGCATTCTCGCCTCCAACCTCTGATGGAAATGCACTTGCATGCAAGTACAGTAAAACCAGCTCTTTCTTGGTTTACAGGATGGCTCGTTAGGTATATGATTAGCAACTCTGTAAAATGGTGGATACTTAGTTTTATACATGGCTTGAATAACTTCTATTTTATGTAATCATAAAAATTCTTAAATGGAATACAAGATTTCAGTCGGTTAACTGTTTTGTGAATCTTTCCTGGTGAAGATTCATTATTTTTTTTAGAAACTATAAATGTAATTTAATTTTCTTGTGTTGTCTGTTGACTGGTAAATGGCATATCTAGCCACTTTGAACTTACACAGTGTGTCAGTAGCCTTTCTCTGTTTTAGGGTCTTTATGCTTGATATGAAATCCGTGTACTGAGCAGACCTGACACCGATTATCTGGTCAGCTCTGTACACAGCAATATAGTGGTAAAAAAAAAACATTATTATGTTCTAGTCTTCCTCTTGAGTTGAATTTATGGCTAGCTTGTCTATATGGTATTGGCTCCTATAACCTAGACACTTAAATTTGAAATTCCAGCACCTGATTTTGAAAGTGGGTTTTGTAAGGTTTGTAGCATGATCAGTTGTTAGCCAGCTAGCCTAGTAATCCATAGATAAGCCTACATTATCCTGGATTAATCTAAAGTTAAAACCAATCCAGCCCAATCTCGTGACTACAATATCTGACAAGTAAACGACTAAAAGGGACAAAAATGTTCAGCACAGGTTAAAATATCTGAGCATCCAGTTGCCTTTAAACATTGATCTATATAAAGCTAGTTCTATATTTTACTACACTCTTTGTTTGACCTAGGAATAAACAAAACTATTTTAAATCCATGTTCCTTAGTTCAATATTCAACATTTGCTCGTTAGAAAATCTTTCTACTAGTATTTATTAATAATAGTTGTCTATGCTAGTAGAGTTACTATTTACTGCATTGTTACTGACTGTTGACTAAGGTATGACAGTAAAAAAATATAGAGCAGTGTCGCCGATTTGTGGGAGAGCATTAAATATCAGCACAGTACATTCTTTTTAGCATAGAGTAATTATTTTATAATTTGGTCAGAATAATTTATTTCGAGTGGATCTAGTTCTTCTCTTAATATACCAACTTGTTTAACTTATTGGATGAATTACCCATGTTAGCTTTTGCTGATCCCTTGCCTGTCGGAACAGTCATGAACAGTGAGGTTGAGAAATCGTAATAAGACCTTGCGTGAACCACGAATTATTGCCACAGAAAATCGGGGTTTGCTTTTTTACATTTTTGTCCCTCCTCGTTCTCTCCACTTCCCTAGCGATCCCAGCAGTTCTGCATACAGTTTCGAAAGAACAAAAAACGTCCTTTGAATTCTTAAAAGACAAAAATGCCCTTTCTTCTAGGGTTCCTGTTTTTGTTTCATCTCGAACTACTTTACAAATTTATTATTATTTTGAAAATTTTTCAATGGATTGCCAGTCTCTTAAAGTTTTTAACGAAATGTTTCAGTGAAGCACCTCTCTTAAAGTTTTTTATTTTTTCGGATGAGAGTTATTACTTATTAGCATGGCAAATAATGTTTCCTCATATAAATAAATGTGTATCTTTTTGTAACTAACTAGTGAATCAAAGCAGATAATAAATTGAAAACTAACACATATTTGCATCCTATCAATAATATACACTCGCAATTTAATAACTAATGGTTTCATTTTTTTTTTTTTTTGCCACATTGGAATTTGCTTAGCACCTTATCAGAGCCAGATATATAAGACCAAAAGAGTAAAGTTAATGTGCAGTAATGTAATGAAAGGAGAAACAAAAAAAGAAAAGGAAGGTTAAAGTTTTAAAAAAGCTCCCAATAAGGACGGGACAGTTCCGTAAATTTTCTTTCAAAATCCTTTGCGTGTGTGTGGGTATAACCGTCATTTCAAGTAACATCAGTTGGCTCAGCGCCGTATATCTGGTTTCTAGCGCGTGACCCGAGAGGCGCGAAGGGTAAAAGCGCAAACCCGTCATCCCAGGTCACGTGACCACACGACCCAGCAACGCACTCTGGGGTATTATCGTCATTTCTAAAACGCTTCTTGTAAGGCTGTAACAGTGTATCTTTATCTGGTACAGAACAGCTAAAAAACGGACACGTCAATCCACGCGGATCGTCCGGATACAAAATCGCCACGTGGGAGTTGGATAGGTGACCGTTAGTATATTTGCTGTTGCGCCGCGTGCACCGAGGTTTACAAACTCTGCGCGGGAGTTTATGGCCCGTCAATTCACCGTTATGTTCAGCTCTTCTTTTCATTTTGTTTTTTTCTTTTTTTGGTGTTAAGCTCTTCTTTTCCCACGCTAGGATATTTACACACCTTGCATCGTTTACTCGGCCCAATTTACTGTGGTTATTTTACGAGCACATTATTTCCAGAAAAAAAATACATAAACGTACTTTTATTATTAAATATATATATATATATATATAGCTGAGTTGTAATTTTGAGATATTACAAATTCGGGAATAATGCATATCTCGCCCAAAAATATTATTGAAAAACTAATTGGTCGAAATTTGTCGAAAGTTGTTTGATTTCAAAATTGTTATAGGAATGCATCCGTGCAACTCCGACACGAAACCTAATTTTTCATAATTACATCAGTCGATTTGAATGTTTGAACCTTTTAATTTATTTCCTTTTGGCGGCGCAACAGTTGGCTGTTTTTTTTTTAAAAGAGAGAGAGAGAGAGAGATCTATTGTTCCAGCTTTTGGATAAAATTTTCCTTTTCTAAGTATGGAACCTTATATTTATATTATTACACTTCAGTTCTTAACATGTTTCAACTTAAAGTCATGCAGCTTTCCAAAAAAAAAAAAAAAAAAAAAAAAAAAAGTCATGTTCTTCACAAAAAAAAAAAAAATTCTAGTAAATATAATTTTCCTTTAAGCCACAGATTCACAGGTTAATACTGCTTTTATTTCTCTGTTATAGATACGAGATCCATCCGGTTGCATCGAAATGTTTACAAAATTTCACAAATATCAATACCAATTTCTGTATAATATAAGAATTATAAAAGTAATATGTCATGTACTGAACGATAAATGTGATGACGACCATCACAAAATAAAAATATGACTTAGAGACAAGGTTATAAATAATGAAAATCGCTACAAATGTTTAAAAAGTCACGAAACTTTAATCAACAGGAAAAAACTAAAAATAAAGAATTACTAGAAGACGAAATCGTACTGTAATCTTTTGAGCTTTGTATATTCGTTTCCTACTGGAAAAATTCCAATAATGTACAAGGAAGCAATAAGTAGGGTCGTAAAAGAGTCGAGTTTAAACGAGCTAAATCTAGCTTTAACTTGACTTTAGTCGAGTTTGAGTTGGTCAAACCAAACCAAATTAAACACAACTGCTATCTAGCTCAATTGTTATAATTTTCTTTTTCCTCATAATTTGTTTTGTGTTGATGAAAAAGTTGATTAACACTGTATTCCACTTGATAATTTATAATTAGTATTAGTTATACAATTTTTTTAAATGCCAATCAACACGAGAATCACTTGTATGAATTTTGTTATATCCAAAGTATTATCTAATAGAGGAGTGTTCCGCTGCCTCTGTTTATTGTTCTATATCAGTACATTTATTCAATATTATGTATTTATCCACATTATATAGTTTCCTTCAATTGAATTAATTATTACCATTATTACTAGTTATCTACTATTACTTTACATATTCTTATGGTTAATTCTCAACTAGTGAGGATATGATATAAATAAAGTCAAATTTTAAAGGTTAAGGATAAAATATGGATTTTAAAAAAAATAAACGAATATAAATATGAAAATATGTTTGCCGTCATTTCTTACCTTCAACTTGAATGCGGACTCAACCACACATCTTCAACAACTCCTAGGTTGTGCCTCCTCGACTTTTCCGATCAAATACTTGGGTCTACCCCTCTCTCCCAAACGACCTGATCGACTTTGCTACCAACTCCTAATCGACAAGGTAGCCAAAACTCTAGCTGGTTGGAAATGTAAATTACTCTCTCGGGCAGGCAGAACAGTTCTTGCAACCAGTGTACTCACTTCAATGCCCATTTACTTCATGTCGGTTTTCTCCTTACCGTCATGGGTGGTAAAAGAAATCGACAAACTCAGGAGGAATTTCATTTGGAGAGGAGCACTGCCAAACAACTCTGCGATTCATCTGCTATCTTGGGATAGAGTTTGCATGCCTAGGTCTGTTGGCGGGTTCGGTCTACTGAACTTAAAGCTTCACAACATCTCACTCCTTCTGAGATGGATGTGGCTACTATATGACAAACCTGACTCACTTTGGGGAACTTTAGCCAGCAAACTGTATGGAAAAAGAGATAATGACACTCCCCCAATGGCTTGGAGTGTGATTGGCTCTTACTTTTGGAAGACAATCTTAGACCTCAGGTTTTATTTCCAACTGTCGACTACTACTATACTACATAGTGGAATCAATACTCTGTTTTGGTATGACAGTTGGGGGGATACCAGGTTATACTACTATGGTTTTGGCGACTCTAACTTAAGATCCAAGGCCACCACCATACGTCGAACAATGCCTATCATTCATAGGCTCCTCCCAGCCCCGAGGACACTTGCCCAAACGAACTTGCTTCAATTTTTGTCACAACTACAGCATACCAATGTAAAAGATACAATACTTTGGCGATGGAACAGTGATGGAACATACTCAGCTTCCTCAATTTATAAAAGCCTAGCCCTTGCTGGCAAATCAAAGTTTCCTTTCCTTAACAGTCTGTTTGGTTTTCGGTAAACGGAAGTAAAATCAGTGAGGGGAAGGAAAATTCTATTTTTACCCTGTTTGGATATCAAACTTTCGGAAGTAAAAAAATAACTCGATGGAAATTTCTTTCCTTCGCTAATTTCCCATCATGTACTAAAATCTTACACCCCGATTCGGGGTGTAAACAGACGGAAGGAAAATTAGAATTTTTTATTGGACAACGACGCCCATACGGTTTGTCCACTTTTTGACGCGATGTGAGCCAAAATTTTCATGGTTAGCGCGACATCTATGAAATAAGGCAGTGTATAAGATTTTTAATGCGCACCTCTATGGCTTTGACGCAATGTGAGCCAAAATTTTCATGTTCCTTTCTTTTGGTGCCACCTCAACCTCCTCTATTACCATTTACCAATGATTTTCCTGCCTCCTCTATTAACTTTGTTTTTTTGGATCAATTTGTAAATTTCACATTGGGGCCTTGCTGCCTCGGGGGACTCGGTTCAGTTTGAAGTCGGATGATTTTTAACCAAACAATACATATATAGTTTCAGTGGTGTGCTGTATATCAACATATTAACAACTCCAAAAGCATATTCAATATAGTTTGCGTTTTAGACAACAAAAAGTATCAAAATAAGTTTTTTTTTTCTATGTCCTATGTGGAGAAGTACTTATTCGGAATCAACAAAAGTATCAAAATTTCATAATTTAATTTGAAAAGTCATCAGACGTCATTATTTAGAAAAGGTCAAAATAGTAATTTGTTTATTAATTAGTTATATTTTACTTTCTTTTAATTTGTTCATCCAAACATGGAAAAAGAAGGAAGGGAAAAACTTTTCCTTTCCTTTCATTAATCATCCAAACAAAAAAATGTAAATAATTTTCCATTCCATTCCATTCTATTTCCTTCCCTTCTATATTTTACATTCCTTTCCATTCTCTTCCTCAAAACCAAACACAGTGTAAAGTGTGGAAACTGCCTGTCCCTGCAACTTTGAAACAATTCCTCATCTTACTGGCACATGGAAGAATTCTTACGCAAGATCAGTTATTCAGAAGAAACATCTTTGTTCAACCAAAATGTTACATGTGCGATCAACAAATTGAAGAAACACAGCAGCATCTGTTCTGTGACTGCCCCTTTGCTCTCAATAGCTGGGGATTACTGGGTCCAAATTTCGCTAATTGCGCCACGGTTCACTCGATCCTTACTGCTATTTGCACAACAAACTTTTCTGCTCTTCATCGAGTCACCCTGGCAGTAAATTTATGGGCACTTTGGCTTGAGAGAAACAACAGGATTTTCAGGAACCAAAGAAGATCCCTCTCGGTTTTGCATGAGTGGCTAATTCATCAGGCTTCAATTTTCCTTACTAATTGCTGATGTTTTCTTTCCTTTTTTTTCGTACTTTACTTTTTGTTTGTAACTAGATAGCCTCTATCTAGCTCTTTCTAAAAAAGAAAATATGTTTGCCGTACCATACCCTTATTGATAGCCCTAAGCCCCTAACACAATTACTTCCTTACGAAGTATATTAAACAAGGCATGTTTATTTATTCATAGTAAGCCCGCTATTATTTTCATCTTTCTTTTTTGGTCCTTATGGTTTAGGGAAAGTATTAGTCCCGAAGGCAGCATCTCTTTTAAGTAATAATTGAAATCCACAAGTATCAAGTTTTCTGTGACTTGCACTACACGTTTTACCACACAAATCTGGCGCAGCAAATCCGGACTCAGCGAAGTAAACTGGGACTGTACTGTGACCAGCAGTTCCTCTCACGCCCACTACTCTACATCGCTCAACGTGTCTATCAATAACCCCTCAATAGCACCCAAAATCACAAAACTACCACACATCCGAATCCCGAAAATACCCCTAAGTCTCTTTCCTCAAATACTCAAACCTCATCCCGCCATAACTTCGCTCTCAGTCTCAGTTTATTAAATAGACTCAAAATCGAAAAACCCTCTTCGCCTCTTCTCCACTTCTCCACTTTCCAAAATGGAAGCGGCTCTCCATCGACGCCATAGCGACGAGAAGTTGGCTAACCAGCTTGCTGCTTTCGGCTTACTTGGTCGAACTAGCCTCTCCAGTTCGCCTTCTCCTTCGCCTCTTCCTTCTTCAAGCCCTGTTCCCACTGAGGTTTACTTTTCTCCTTGTCTTTCTGTGTCTGTATCGTTTTGTTTCTTTGATTTTTTTATATAATGGTTTTTTTGGTGGTTTTAGGTTTCAAAGAGAGGCTATTGTACTCGTCCAATGCCGTTGTATGATTCCCCTCCGTTCAATCCGATTTTTGTCCAGGTTTGTTCATGCACATGCGATTTTTTTATTTATTGTCCCTTTAATTTTAACGAATATCTTGGTATAATGTAATATTTTACATCAATTTCGGATTAGTTAGCATAAATGTTGAGTATTTTGGGTTTGAAAGGAAAATCCTGGTTTAGATAGTTAAAAGTTTAATATCAGGTTTTTGTGAGGACGTATCCGCAAAAGAAACCCTTTATTAATTTCACTCTGAGTTGGCATTAATGATGCCTTTTGCTGAATGCAGGGAGAGGGTTTCAGGGGATGGGTTTTCCATAGCGAAACGGGTCGGGTTCGGTTCGTTCCGGTCCGAACCGGCGTTCCGGTGAAGAAAAGCGGCGGAACCGGGGTTTTTCTGCCCCGGATGTCGGTCAAAGAAGAAGTCAACAATAAAAACAGTGAGTTGCCTTTCTTGGGTTTCCCCCAATTAAATAATACTATCATGCACAAGGGATTTGCCTTTTTCACACCATTTCCTTTTACTAATTGCTTGTACTAGTGTTTTTAGGGTTTCCTTTTGTTACTTGTTCATTTAGGGAAATTAGTTGCGTTAAGATTTGTTTGATTTCAATATTAAAATATTAAGTGTCCTGCCTTTTTTATTTTAAGGAAAAAGTTTACAACTCCTTGTTGGCATTGTACATTTTAGCGTGTTATTTCATAATGCAACATTTTGAAAAAAAAATTAAATAGGTCTTTTTGAATGTTATTATTGGATATTTGGATGTAGTGTTTGCGCCGAAAGTTAAAATTATTTCAAAATGGTGTTTTCTTTTGTTGCGCAATAAATGCATCTCTTAAAAAGCAAATCATGTTTTGTAGATTCGAAAGGACGTGAGCAAAGGAAGCCGCAGCAGCCGCAGAAAGTGGGGCCCAATTTCGCCCCGAGTCATGAGCTAATGGGTCCCACATGCCAGCCATCCCCTGCTGAGCTGGCTTCTCTTCTTCCCGGGGAGTGGTCTTACTGACGCTCGGGACCCACTAACTCTTCTTTGACTAAGTGGGTTCTCTTTTGTTTTGTTGCTGTCTCTGAGAAAAAAAAGTAAAGAGAGCAGCATTAGTGAAAAGAATATAATAATATAATAATAAAATATGTTTAGGGTTTTGTTGTAAGTGATGAATGTTATATGTTAGTAGTAGTATGATATAGTATGTGGCTAGTTAGGGTTATAAGGAGATTAAGTTTGAGGTTAGGATCTTGGTAGTGCTTATTTCTTTTGGTAAAAAGCTATAAATGCAGGCAACAGAGAAATGTGATAGAAATGGAACTTGTTTCTGCGGGTATTAAATTAAATTTAAAGTATATGGGAATAATATCGACCGTTTTGTCTTTTTTCCTTATCTCTTTTTCCTTTTATTCTTACATCTCTTTCTTCTTTCTTAGAAGTTAAGAATCTGTTTCTGCAAATATTTACATGTTGATTGTAATATTCTTTAATGAAAATTAATTTTTAATTTAGCGATTTTATTTGTGGAATAATATCATGTTAGCAATTGTGATGGATTTATAATGTTATTTTAAATGTCCAAAACATATTTGTATAATTTTCTCACCTTACAAATTCAACTTTGATAACAAATTTGGAATTCAAGTTTAAGTTAATTTTAACATTTACATTTGTTGGGAATACATATCCTTTCGGTAACCTGAATATTGATGTAAAGAATGTTAAATCTTTAGCTTTTAAGTTATAATTTAATGATTTGTGCTTTCATAGGAAAAGATAATTTGTTGTGCTAAGAAAAAAAAAGGTAATATCGATGTAAAAATAAATTATTTAAGTATCAAAAGAAAACTTAATTAGTTGTGCTAGAATTTTATGGATATTAATTTATTGATTTTTTTCACTCTGGAATTATTTATTCATTAATTTATTTTTTCGGGAGAAAAGATCCAGAAGTAGGTCCTATTTTTCTTTTCGTGATAAATTCCTTAATTATGATTGATCGAATCGACATTTGCTGCCATCACAAGTGCATTATGTATGAAACCGATTTTTGAGTTTGTTCATCTACTTGTAAAGGTATTGCCAAATATTGGCGCGACAAGATAAATTGCACCAGCATAACATAATTTCTAGTTCAGTGACCTTGGTTGCTTATTTAGCAATTTGGTTGTAAAAATGTCTGTCTTCCATATATATTACAAAATATAACTAAAATTTTTAAAACTAAACAATTTTTTTTAGTTGTCGTAATAGTCCGTAGGATATTAGGCGAGTGATTCTTACAAAAACACTTTTTTTCTTCTAAGATAGGATAAGTTTTCAACTTATTTTGAAATTAACTATCACAAAGAACCCTATCAGTCAAATTTCGGGACCGCGATCTCAACTTAGAATGTGTGAATTTTATTATTAGACCAAGAGCTTAATCTTTGCTAATAATTTTTTTAGATTTTATAAATAATTAATTTTTTTTGTTGTTGTTGGTGAAAGAGGACACCAACAATGATGCGTTCGCTGGAATTATTGTTCTGACGCAAAACATGAAAATTGTACTGTCAAGTGGTACGGTGTACTTTACTCTGTCTTTGTGAGACGTGAGCATATGAAAATTGTAACAAAAAAAAAAAAAAAACCTTTGGCGACCCAGCATAATAAATTGCGTAAAGTTCGTTTTGGCGCCATTTTTATCAGACAGATACTTAAATTAATTAATTCAATTATTGGTGAATCATCTTTAATGATGTGACGCGGCCGCGTTTGGAGTCACACTAGTGTAATGCAAGCACTACATGTCAGTATGTCACTATCTTTCGAAGGTTTATAACTAGCTTAGATGTAAACGGAACGGATTAGTAGCATAATAGTGTTCAAATGCGGATGTGGATACACATAATCGACAACTATGTATTCCGACATGAAAAAAATAACAAATGATTGATAAATATCATTAATGAATATAAGGATTTAATAACAAACCTGCATGAATTCATTTTCATGGTAGACTGCAAATAGATATTAAACAAGGTTTATTTCCATTATACAGAGCAAAGGTTTAAATAGCGGATAGCGGTCGCGTAGCGGCCATGCTAATGTCATAGCGGATAGCGGATAGCGGCTATTTAGCGGCCGCTATCGGACCATAGCGGATATTACTTCAAAACATTAGAAGTTTGAAATACACTATTTTAATATCGAAATGCATACTTTAATCAGCACTACCCATGCAATTTGTACATAGGCCAACGCTACCAGAGATCTAATATTCAGAGCAGTCAATTTGTACACAAACAAAAACAATGCAAAATAAAACACCCATAGGCCAATGCTACCAAAGATCTAATATTCAGAGCTGCATATCTTATCTCCACCGGAAAAATTGCAAAAACATAGAAACACAAAACAATAACATTCATACTTCTTAAAGAACATTCACAGCTTCTATTATAAAACTAACAACTTTTCATTGTCTCATCCCTGTGCCTCAAGGAGGGAAATTTAGCATTATGAACTTATGATACATTCATACTAAAACAAAACAAAAAATATCAAAATAACAACAGTCAATAGTCAAGTCATTCATTTATCATCCTTTGAAGTTCATGCAGAGGATGACTCCTCTTGATCTTCCACATGACCATCCTTGTCTCCTGAAGACGGCAATTCCAACTGTTCATCCTCCTCTGATGAAGAAGATACCAATTCTCCAGTGTTAAGGATTCTTTTTATTTTCTTGGCATGTCTAGAGCTTGTGGGATCATTTATAACTCTCTTCCTTGTGCATGACCTAGGCTGAGTAGACATAATTTCTGGAGTATCTTCATCATTTTGTGCTCTATTTTCTTCTTCTTCGTCAGAAGAAACATTACCAACCCATTCATTACTTTAATCATTAAGCACATCCACATTTGGTATCTCTATTGGGTCTCTATTAGTGTCTTCTTTCTTTTGCTGGAGTTTGGAATTAAATTTCACGAAAACAAGATCACTCATTCTTGAATGTAGCATCTTAGATCTCTTCTTCGAATTTACCTAAGAAACATTGAAACTTTGTTAACAATATAATTGACTTACTGTCCAATTTCGAATATCATTGAATAATAAATATTTGATCCCACAGGAACATCCAACCCAACCTGCCAACTAAAAATACCTATATTATTTTCACTGGTACAGCCCACTGTACCTCTTTTTATTTTCTATCTAGTACTACCCCAGAAAGACAACTTTGTATTGAATTATCAATTATCAAATTAATAAATTATCTAGAAAAGAGCAACTGATTAAGCTCACTGTGCCTCCTTTTATTTACATACCTGTTCAAATACACTCCAGTTTCTTTCACATGCAGATGAACTACAAGTCAGACTCAATACTCTCATGGCCAAATTCCTCAAAAGTGGTGTGTCACTGCCATGATTGGCCCACCAATTAACTTCAACAGTTATGCAATTTAAAAGTAATCAAACATTAGCTAAATATAAATGAACCGTGGAAATAATATAAATAATAAGTGCGAAAAATCAAGTACATAGTGAAAATGTGAATGTTAAAATCAGAATTGAAATATTAAAAAAATTGGGATGGAAAATCATATCATTATCAAGTACGTGACAATTTCAATTAGAAAGCTAGGTACTTGTATCTAAATTATGTCATACTTGATCCATATCCTTTAATCAACCCAGTAAATTCAGTCATAACAATTACAAATCAATTTTATATTCTAATCATTTCTTAAAGGGCAGTAAAAAGTCATCAAAATGCAAGAAAATGAGCAGTAAACTTTTATACACAGAACCTTCACTTTGGTCCCTAACTCTCTAATAATTATGCTTTTGACTAGCAATCTCAAGAAAAGGATGACATGGCTTATCTTATGAAAATTGTATTCATCAAAGTGCACACTTAATTAAATATACAACAAGCATGATTACGATCACTCAAAATAGCTCCAATTTCGCCTAATTCCTCCCTTTTACAATGCCTACAAGCTGTTCGTAGAAATGCTAAACTTATCTCTCTCTTTTTTTTTTTTACAATGTGTGTGTATGCATCTTCTCTCAATCTCCTTAAGAGCAGCCAGGCGCTCAGATTAGAAACTAGAGAAAGAGAATTGGAAAAAGGTTTCCAAAATCATCTTGCTAGCAGAAAAATCCTAGAAAACGTTTTTCAAAATCTGAAAATTAACACAACTAGGTATGAAAGGTTACCTGGAAATGGAGGTTCGAAGATCATGAAATGGAGAGACGAAGGTGAGATGGAAGTTGTGAGTTACAAGATCGTGTCTTGAGGCTGCAATTTGGGATGAATTTCTCTTTCAACATGTGACAGGAGATTGCGATTTGGGAGAGGAGTCTTCGTACTTTGAAAAAAAGATGAGATGCAAACTACGTAACACTCATATAGGCCAAATTGGGCTTTTTAATGTATGAGCCCAATATATCAGAATTCGCAATTCTTAAAAACCGCTTCTTACCGCTAAATCGCCGCTAAATGGCCGCAAATTTCCGCTAAATCGCGCAATGCAGCGCGCTACAGGACAAGGCGCTAAATTTGTATCGTTGTCGCGTTCTAGTGTATACCAACGCTATATCGGCGCTATAGCGGCCGCTATGGCCGATATTTAAAACTTTGATACAGAGAATAGAAAATTACAATTTGAGGTGCATAAATAAATATTTTGATTATTTGACGTCGTCTTGCAAATAAGAAATTACAACATCCGTTGCTATTAAGCTTAATCTCGAATAATACGAATAGTTTATTTTGCTAAACAAGGGTTAGTTGTCACTAGAGGGTAATATCTGTATAACAAATAAAATTTTCCGTTCCTCTTGTTTTATGTGCAAAATCGAAGGAGAGAAAAATTTCTCGTGGACTCGTAATTTTCCATTCGGTTTCCATCCGGTCGTCTAAAAGACAAGGGCTGGAGCAGGTGAAAGCAAACCCTACCGGATGGTTGGTACAAAATTAGTGCCACTCTATATTGCTAAACAAAATCATTGTTTTTTTTTTTAAAATTTTTTTAGCGTTGTATAATTGCATTCTATGGTCTTTTTAGATGAATTATGGGTCGGAGTACACTGTTCCTGGTTTCTAAAACAGACAGAGACATTTAACTTAATTTTCTTGTTGCCAAATTGTAAGGCTTTTGGCATCTTTAATCTAGATGATTTTGTTCAATAAAGTCTTTTCTAAACTAATTGGATAATAGAAGCTGAGCTTATTAGTTGGATCGTGTTGAATTAGATTATAGAGCCAAAAAGTAGACTTCGCTTTTATTTTCACTAGAGGGGCATATCGAGCTTCGCTCGATGTAGATATCTATAATAAGAATTTTTTTTATTATGTTTCTATAGTTTAATTATGTTCATGTTTTGATATATGGCTAAGATATTGTAACATTATATCAAGCTCATATATTAAAATAAATATTCTATTCTTGATAAAAAAAATTGTAAAAATGAAATTATATCATATTTATAACTAAATAATATATAAACAATGATAATCAACAAAGTAACAAAAGTTGAAAATTATTAAATTAAGAATCATCAACGTGAATGATCAACTTTATAAAATAAATTACAAGAGTATGTCATCTAAAAACAATGACACAAATTACATGAAATAAACCGTAAGATCAAGAAACTAAAACAAATATGATTAGATTTAAACTTGACTCAAATATACAGTAGAATTTATGCAAAATCATCTGAACTAACTTATAGAAATATTTATTAATGAACTCTGAAATTTTGGGATCAAAGTTAATTGAAAATTCGGAAATTTTAACTACCAAAATTAATATACCAACTATCTGATCAATTGAGGCCATGGGATCGTGGAATTTAACTCCTAATTTTTCTGAACCATTGGATTTAAAATCGGACCCGTTCGATCAAAATCGAGGGTTGTCCTCCCTTTCAATTCTTTGTTCTCATCTCTGATTGAACCGACCTAGTAAATTGATATCAATCCAATTAGACAACGTGGTAAGCTCGGGTTGGCTGTGCTTATTAAAAAAATATTTTTCCCTATCTAAGAACTCGTGGCAGTTTAGATTAAAGCCACGTTGCCTAAGTTTTTTCTTTCTAGCTGGAGAATATGGGATAAAGGGGCTCAGTTTTCAGATTCTTGGTTGGTTTGAAAAGAGGACAAAATAATATTGAGAGAGAAAGAGGGAAGAGGAGCCAGAGGAGAGTACGAGTGAAGATTAAGGTATATGTTACCCTTTTTATTTTAAATTTCGGTTAGCAACTAAGGATTTTGGAAACAAATCTAGGGTTTAAGCTGAGATTAGGGTGGGTTAATTACAACAACAACAACAATAATAATAATAATAATAATAATAATAATAATAATAATAATAATAATAATAATAATAATAATAATAATAATAATAATAATAATAATAATAAATTTGCGAATTTCTCTATGGTTTAGTAGTAAGGACTATAGATGATCATAGTTAGATTGAGTTGATTAGATTAACAATGGTATGAAAAAAAAAATTGATATAAGCCGGCCTTATAATTTGTCTTGTACTTAAATTATGAAAATGATATTATACGTAATAAAAATATTTAAAGGAAATTGTTACGTGGGTTTTTTTTTCTTGGGCCAATAAGAGAATACCTCCGTACCAGTTGGTACAACACCAAAATAATGGTACTGGTTCAAAATCCTAGTCCCAAGACCTACTCGCAAACTATTCTGGTGCCAAGTACTTTTTCTTAAAATCATTTGAACTTGTACAAGGGCTCTTTCGGTAAATGATGCTGGTATTTGAACTAAAATTAAGTTATTTGCTTCATAAAAAGTATGATGCTTGACAATTAATTGAGGAAGCCATTTAATTAGAAGACGAATAGTTTCTAAGACTCATGAAAGTTTTAAGGCTTTTTAATTACATAACTATCCGGAGGTTGATTAATTGAACTTGTCAAAATCAAACTATAACAAAGTTAATTATCTAATGATAATGCTAAGCAATTGTTAGCTTATGCAACACTTTATACAAAATTGTTGAGACGGATAGAGTTGGATTTGGAAAAAAAATAAATAAAATAAAGTAAAATATTCTTAATTCCGAAATATAAATAATCAAGATATGATGGTTTGCGCTTAAATAATAATTTATCAAGATATCATTTTGATAAAATAATTAGGTGACACCATCATTTCAAGATATGAGTTATGAATTAGTGACATTCAAGTGATTTTAAAGAATAAAGCATATAAATGGAAATTCAAAATCAATTATTAAATAATCTAATTAATTAAACAATTAGCAATGGGACAAGAAGTAAATAAAATAACTTTTAGATTTTTAAATTTATCTTATAATCTTTATAATTTTCTGAATTCTTGATTTTTGATTTTCAGATTTGTAATTTATATTTAATTAATGAAATAAACCACTTAACAAATATAATAGATTAATATTAAAGAAAATATTTGAAAAATTATATAAACGTAAATAAACTAATTAATAAATGCTTAACAAAGATTATATTAAAAGTAATATTAAACATAAAATAACTGGATAATTGATTAAGAAATAAATAAAATAATTTAATTAAGAAATAAAATAAACTAAGTTAAAAAAATAAGACAGAAATAATATAATAATAAATAATAAGATTTAAATTTACTGAAAACACAAACAATTACTATATTAAATAATGAAGTACTGGTCAGTCTGGTAGTGTAGGCCGGACCACATTTAAGGATATTAAGTCAATTTACGAACTGTTTAGCCAAATCTTAACGGTTCTTGACTAATGTACAGGAGACTTGGCGAAGACGGAATCCGATCCAACAACAGGTGCGGATACGTGGATTTTTATAGAAATCCGGTCTCGGTAACTTTAAATTATATGCATTGCATGTTGATAAATTTCTTAATTGCATTGTGAATTGATCATATTAGGTTATAGGAACAGATATTACAACTCATGTTGATTCATCTCCTTTGTTTAATTTGTTATATGAGATCAAGCAAGTTTGCATATTCATTTGGTTATGATGAACTGAATTGTACCAGTTCATTCTATTCTTGCTTGATAGCCTGAAATATGGAATGTGATGATACATGAATGAATGTGGAAAGGAATTTGTGATATGTGATATGGATATGATATGATATGGATATCAAATCACCACTCCCCGAAGTCAGCTGATCCCCGGCTTCGGCCTGTTCGATAGCGCTATACGGATAGTGAACTCCCTCTTGCCACCTAGACCAAGGGCTATGCCCTCTTGCCGGCTAGGTAAGGGAGGGGTTACCCTCTTGCCACCCAACCGGTTGGGTAAGGGAACCTGAGTGAGTATTTGAAGCATGTACTGAAATCCCCTCATGCCTGCCCAGGGTTAGGGACATGTCCCTCATGCCTGCTCTGGGTTAGGGAATGGTTGAAAGAATGAGAATTTGGAATGTGATGCTTGTCTGTGATATGTTCTGGGACAAGTTTCTATTTTATAATTATTCATGATTGTTTATATGCATGTGAAAGTTCATGAGACTTAACTGAATTTCATTTCCGCTATACTGCATTGAGTACAATATGACTAATATTACATTGCACTGTTTTAAAGTATTTTAGTTATATTTATTGATGGTTTATTTATTCAAGTTAAGATTTAATATTCATGTTGATTTTACGGGTGTTACTCTAGACCTAGATTTCGACCAGAAATCCACGTCTGGAACTAAAACCCGCACTGAGAATTTATTCTCACTCCGTTTTTGGTTTACATGTTTCCTCGGCGGTTGGGGGTTCCAGATGACATGCAGACGATGCAGGAGATCAATGCTGATGGCTACTAATGATTCCTACATGTGCGTAAAGACGTTTGTGCCCAATCTAAACACCAACGTACCATGTACCAGATATAGTTTAGATGGTTTACCTATGATATAGTTATTTAGATTGAACTTTTGAATATATATATATATATATACTAGTTAGGTCTTTTCTTAGTGTTATATTTGAATTAGACTTTAAACTTGTAAATGAACCTTAAACTTACAAGTCAAATAGTTGACTTGTACTGTACCTTCAGGTTATTATAAGTGATACAGTTAAGGAAATGAATGGGTGCTTGTCTTTTACCTTTAATTCTTTTCTTTATACTTTTGTTAGATAATATTCATTATATTATCTGTTGAAAAAAAAAACGGTCAGGGATCAGGTTAAGCCTTACGAGAGTACAATTATCTGTACTTTCGTGGCGGGAATGTTACATCCTATGTGTCGGGATGTGACAGTCTTGTGGTGGTATCAGAGCTTTAGGTTAGTATGGTGTAAGCCTTAACCAGTCTCGCCAAAGCGTGGGTAGAAGTCGGGCTAAGGCGACTTATTTCAATTTCTGCATTAGGCTAGGCATGCATGCATCCAAATTACTTGTCTATATTAAAAATAATTTATAATATCTCTATATTAATAGTTAATGTAGGATAAAATTTCTTTTGTTAGAATTAAATAATGGAAAACACTAGTGAACGGCAAAAACGACATAATATGCGTAGAGCACGAGAGCCTGAAAGAGAAGAACAAGTGAATAAAGAAGATCATGAAGTGAATCGTCTGCTACAAGCCTATGAACATGGTCGGAGGATAGCAAGTAGATCTGAACAAGGTCCCTGGGATCGGGGCGAAGCGGCATTTCGAAAATTTGAAACATTTGCTCGCTTAGAACCTCCCCGGTTTAATGGAGAAGATGGATTTAAAGCAGCGGAGGAATGGCTAGCTGCAATAAAGTCTCGATTAGAGGTATGTCAAGCTCCTTTAAAACAACAAGTTAGTCTAGCCACCTATTATTTGGAGAATGCTGCTCGGTTTTGGTGGAAAGGAATAAAACGGGATTACGAAGGAGATGCTGCCCAAATTCCTTGGACATGGTTTGAAGAACGTTTTGAACAAAGGTTTATGGGAGCAGTGTATAAGGAAGCAATGCGATTGACATTTGTAACACTCAAACAACTGGGGCGAACGGTTACTGAATATAATAGCCAGTTTCTGAGTTTATCCCAATATGCTCCAGATATTGCCAATGATGCCTACCGACAAAGACGTCAGTATCTGGATGGACTTGATCCAGATATTGCAATAGCTGTGGATAATAGTGCTAATCAAGGGCTGCAAGCATTAATGGATTCAGCGGAACAGGTAGATGTGTATTTAAAGAGAAAGACTCAACTAAACCTGAGTCAGAACCAAAATATTCAGAAACAAAGGACCAAAGTACCTAGACAGGGTACTTCAATGACAAAGACTACAAAGCCGAATAAACAATCTTTAACCACTGTAATCAAATTACCCCACCCATCCAAATCTAACTGGTGTAACAGGTGTAAACGTCCACATCCAGAAACCCAGTGCCGACACCTCAATCGTGCTTGTTATAACTGTGGTAGTCCAGATCATTGGGTTAAGGATTGCCCAAGACCCTATGGTTATCAACAGAAAGGAACTATCTGTGGAACCAGCGCTAACTGTGAAATATGGACAACCCAGCGGAAACAAAATACTACAAGTGGAAGTTTTGCTAATCGAAGATCAAACAGGCATACAACGAACACGGTAGGTAAACTAATTCAGGAAAAAGCACCAGTAGCAGAGAAAGTTATTGGAGAAGTAAGGAAAAACTCAAATACCGGAACGACAAACATGTTAACAGGTACTTTATTGTTTCCGGATAACCATTTATGTGTTAATAAATATTGGAAATAGTTATTCTATTGTGCCTATTCAATAGGAGGAATATTTGAGAGGATAGAATTTGGTAATAAGATTTTATAAGTTAGATATCCTTAAGATGAATTACTTGAAGAATTGGACAGTACCGAAGCTGCGGCTCCCTTATAGACAATAAGGATTAAAGATTGAGGTACTGGATACAGAAGTTTTAGATTATGATGTACTCATGGAGACATGTTAGCCGATTCAACATTCAATTGTGATGAACAGTGCAAGGAAAGAGGTAACCTTTGGGATTACAAACTGAACCTTTTATACCTCGAAATACCGGAAAACTTAATGACTCAATACCCAAGATTTCAACTTTTGAGACTGTATATATATATTTGGTAGAAACCAAATATAGGACTTGTCTAGTTGCTATAATCAAGTTGAATCAATAGAATTAGATTCCATCTTCATATTTAATATTTCTGGCTACCCAAACATATTTCTGAATGACAGTTCAGATTTATTGTCCAAAGAAACTCTCCATATGGGATACGAGAACTACATCTTAATTTTGGAGCAGTTCTTAAGGATATGAGGCATAAAACTCATATTTGAACAATATATGACCCCTAACTGATGAATACTATTCCAGAGAACAAATTAAATTCTGAAGAATGTACTGTGGACATGTAATTTTAGTTTTGATGGTTTTTAGTCGGAATAATCACAATTGGTGAAAATTGCAAGAAACTGTGGAATCTAAAGGGTGGAAGCAGCCCATGATTGATGCAAGAAAAATACAGATGGAGAAAAATATGGAATTCAAGGAAAAAAAAAAAGAAAAAAAAAAAGAAACTTCTACACTTGGGTTGGAGAATGTTAACGCTCGGTTAACTTGGTTACTCTTTTATTTTTCGACATGAGTGCGTCAGGATAGTTAGATAGATCAACCTATTTGACAATCAGGTCACTTTCAAATCTTATGATCTGGTTTACAAGAATCAGTGATTTAGGAATTCAAATCTGATCATTATAAAAATAACTGAAATATTTAATTGTTAAATTTTAATTTAAAGAGAACTATTATGAAATCAAATAGATAATAGTATTGACAATATGTATGTACAAAGATTGAATCAATCTTGGCTAGTCACCAATATTGATATTGATCTTATGATATTTAGAGTATTACTTTATTTTTCTTTGACTGACTACCAAGGAAATTGAAGTCATACCCTGATATATCTGTACTGGCAACAAAGAAGCAAAATAAATTATAAAGAAGAATTGGCATAACTGAAAAAAAAATAAGAAGAAGAAGAATAAATAATAATCATAAATTTCAGTAAAATGACAAAAAGGATATAGTAGAACTTGACCTTGAAAATATTAATCCTAAATCCTTCTTTTGAAATTTCGAGGACGAAATTTTTTTTTTTAGGGGGGAGGAATGTAACATTATATCAAGCTCATATATTAAAATAAATATTCTATTCTTGATAAAAAAAATTGTAAAAATGAAATTATATCATATTTATAACTAAATAATATATAAACAATGATAATCAACAAAGTAACAAAAGTTGAAAATTATTAAATTAAGAATCATCAACGTGAATGATCAACTTTATAAAATAAATTACAAGAGTATGTCATCTAAAAACAATGACACAAATTACATGAAATAAACCGTAAGATCAAGAAACTAAAACAAATATGATTAGATTTAAACTTGACTCAAATATACAGTAGAATTTATGCAAAATCATCTGAACTAACTTATAGAAATATTTATTAATGAACTCTGAAATTTTGGGATCAAAGTTAATTGAAAATTCGGAAATTTTAACTACCAAAATTAATATACCAACTATCTGATCAATTGAGGCCATGGGATCGTGGAATTTAACTCCTAATTTTTCTGAACCATTGGATTTAAAATCGGACCCGTTCGATCAAAATCGAGGGTTGTCCTCCCTTTCAATTCTTTGTTCTCATCTCTGATTGAACCGACCTAGTAAATTGATATCAATCCAATTAGACAACGTGGTAAGCTCGGGTTGGCTGTGCTTATTAAAAAAATATTTTTCCCTATCTAAGAACTCGTGGCAGTTTAGATTAAAGCCACGTTGCCTAAGTTTTTTCTTTCTAGCTGGAGAATATGGGATAAAGGGGCTCAGTTTTCAGATTCTTGGTTGGTTTGAAAAGAGGACAAAATAATATTGAGAGAGAAAGAGGGAAGAGGAGCCAGAGGAGAGTACGAGTGAAGATTAAGGTATATGTTACCCTTTTTATTTTAAATTTCGGTTAGCAACTAAGGATTTTGGAAACAAATCTAGGGTTTAAGCTGAGATTAGGGTGGGTTAATTACAACAACAACAACAACAATAATAATAATAATAATAATAATAATAATAATAATAATAATAATAATAATAATAATAATAATAAATTTGCGAATTTCTCTATGGTTTAGTAGTAAGGACTATAGATGATCATAGTTAGATTGAGTTGATTAGATTAACAATGGTATGAAAAAAAAAATTGATATAAGCCGGCCTTATAATTTGTCTTGTACTTAAATTATGAAAATGATATTATACGTAATAAAAATATTTAAAGGAAATTGTTACGTGGGTTTTTTTTTCTTGGGCCAATAAGAGAATACCTCCGTACCAGTTGGTACAACACCAAAATAATGGTACTGGTTCAAAATCCTAGTCCCAAGACCTACTCGCAAACTATTCTGGTGCCAAGTACTTTTTCTTAAAATCATTTGAACTTGTACAAGGGCTCTTTCGGTAAATGATGCTGGTATTTGAACTAAAATTAAGTTATTTGCTTCATAAAAAGTATGATGCTTGACAATTAATTGAGGAAGCCATTTAATTAGAAGACGAATAGTTTCTAAGACTCATGAAAGTTTTAAGGCTTTTTAATTACATAACTATCCGGAGGTTGATTAATTGAACTTGTCAAAATCAAACTATAACAAAGTTAATTATCTAATGATAATGCTAAGCAATTGTTAGCTTATGCAACACTTTATACAAAATTGTTGAGACGGATAGAGTTGGATTTGGAAAAAAAATAAATAAAATAAAGTAAAATATTCTTAATTCCGAAATATAAATAATCAAGATATGATGGTTTGCGCTTAAATAATAATTTATCAAGATATCATTTTGATAAAATAATTAGGTGACACCATCATTTCAAGATATGAGTTATGAATTAGTGACATTCAAGTGATTTTAAAGAATAAAGCATATAAATGGAAATTCAAAATCAATTATTAAATAATCTAATTAATTAAACAATTAGCAATGGGACAAGAAGTAAATAAAATAACTTTTAGATTTTTAAATTTATCTTATAATCTTTATAATTTTCTGAATTCTTGATTTTTGATTTTCAGATTTGTAATTTATATTTAATTAATGAAATAAACCACTTAACAAATATAATAGATTAATATTAAAGAAAATATTTGAAAAATTATATAAACGTAAATAAACTAATTAATAAATGCTTAACAAAGATTATATTAAAAGTAATATTAAACATAAAATAACTGGATAATTGATTAAGAAATAAATAAAATAATTTAATTAAGAAATAAAATAAACTAAGTTAAAAAAATAAGACAGAAATAATATAATAATAAATAATAAGATTTAAATTTACTGAAAACACAAACAATTACTATATTAAATAATGAAGTACTGGTCAGTCTGGTAGTGTAGGCCGGACCACATTTAAGGATATTAAGTCAATTTACGAACTGTTTAGCCAAATCTTAACGGTTCTTGACTAATGTACAGGAGACTTGGCGAAGACGGAATCCGATCCAACAACAGGTGCGGATACGTGGATTTTTATAGAAATTCGGTCTCGGTAACTTTAAATTATATGCATTGCATGTTGATAAATTTCTTAATTGCATTGTGAATTGATCATATTAGGTTATAGGAACAGATATTACAACTCATGTTGATTCATCTCCTTTGTTTAATTTGTTATATGAGATCAAGCAAGTTTGCATATTCATTTGGTTATGATGAACTGAATTGTACCAGTTCATTCTATTCTTGCTTGATAGCCTGAAATATGGAATGTGATGATACATGAATGAATGTGGAAAGGAATTTGTGATATGTGATATGGATATGATATGATATGGATATCAAATCACCACTCCCCGAAGTCAGCTGATCCCCGGCTTCGGCCTGTTCGATAGCGCTATACGGATAGTGAACTCCCTCTTGCCACCTAGACCAAGGGCTATGCCCTCTTGCCGGCTAGGTAAGGGAGGGGTTACCCTCTTGCCACCCAACCGGTTGGGTAAGGGAACCTGAGTGAGTATTTGAAGCATGTACTGAAATCCCCTCATGCCTGCCCAGGGTTAGGGACATGTCCCTCATGCCTGCTCTGGGTTAGGGAATGGTTGAAAGAATGAGAATTTGGAATGTGATGCTTGTCTGTGATATGTTCTGGGACAAGTTTCTATTTTATAATTATTCATGATTGTTTATATGCATGTGAAAGTTCATGAGACTTAACTGAATTTCATTTCCGCTATACTGCATTGAGTACAATATGACTAATATTACATTGCACTGTTTTAAAGTATTTTAGTTATATTTATTGATGGTTTATTTATTCAAGTTAAGATTTAATATTCATGTTGATTTTACGGGTGTTACTCTAGACCTAGATTTCGACCAGAAATCCACGTCTGGAACTAAAACCCGCACTGAGAATTTATTCTCACTCCGTTTTTGGTTTACATGTTTCCTCGGCGGTTGGGGGTTCCAGATGACATGCAGACGATGCAGGAGATCAATGCTGATGGCTACTAATGATTCCTACATGTGCGTAAAGACGTTTGTGCCCAATCTAAACACCAACGTACCATGTACCAGATATAGTTTAGATGGTTTACCTATGATATAGTTATTTAGATTGAACTTTTGAATATATATATATATATATACTAGTTAGGTCTTTTCTTAGTGTTATATTTGAATTAGACTTTAAACTTGTAAATGAACCTTAAACTTACAAGTCAAATAGTTGACTTGTACTGTACCTTCAGGTTATTATAAGTGATACAGTTAAGGAAATGAATGGGTGCTTGTCTTTTACCTTTAATTCTTTTCTTTATACTTTTGTTAGATAATATTCATTATATTATCTGTTGAAAAAAAAAACGGTCAGGGATCAGGTTAAGCCTTACGAGAGTACAATTATCTGTACTTTCGTGGCGGGAATGTTACATCCTATGTGTCGGGATGTGACAGTCTTGTGGTGGTATCAGAGCTTTAGGTTAGTATGGTGTAAGCCTTAACCAGTCTCGCCAAAGCGTGGGTAGAAGTCGGGCTAAGGCGACTTATTTCAATTTCTGCATTAGGCTAGGCATGCATGCATCCAAATTACTTGTCTATATTAAAAATAATTTATAATATCTCTATATTAATAGTTAATGTAGGATAAAATTTCTTTTGTTAGAATTAAATAATGGAAAACACTAGTGAACGGCAAAAACGACGTAATATGCGTAGAGCACGAGAGCCTGAAAGAGAAGAACAAGTGAATAAAGAAGATCATGAAGTGAATCGTCTGCTACAAGCCTATGAACATGGTCGGAGGATAGCAAGTAGATCTGAACAAGGTCCCTGGGATCGGGGCGAAGCGGCATTTCGAAAATTTGAAACATTTGCTCGCTTAGAACCTCCCCGGTTTAATGGAGAAGATGGATTTAAAGCAGCGGAGGAATGGCTAGCTGCAATAAAGTCTCGATTAGAGGTATGTCAAGCTCCTTTAAAACAACAAGTTAGTCTAGCCACCTATTATTTGGAGAATGCTGCTCGGTTTTGGTGGAAAGGAATAAAACGGGATTACGAAGGAGATGCTGCCCAAATTCCTTGGACATGGTTTGAAGAACGTTTTGAACAAAGGTTTATGGGAGCAGTGTATAAGGAAGCAATGCGATTGACATTTGTAACACTCAAACAACTGGGGCGAACGGTTACTGAATATAATAGCCAGTTTCTGAGTTTATCCCAATATGCTCCAGATATTGCCAATGATGCCTACCGACAAAGACGTCAGTATCTGGATGGACTTGATCCAGATATTGCAATAGCTGTGGATAATAGTGCTAATCAAGGGCTGCAAGCATTAATGGATTCAGCGGAACAGGTAGATGTGTATTTAAAGAGAAAGACTCAACTAAACCTGAGTCAGAACCAAAATATTCAGAAACAAAGGACCAAAGTACCTAGACAGGGTACTTCAATGACAAAGACTACAAAGCCGAATAAACAATCTTTAACCACTGTAATCAAATTACCCCACCCATCCAAATCTAACTGGTGTAACAGGTGTAAACGTCCACATCCAGAAACCCAGTGCCGACACCTCAATCGTGCTTGTTATAACTGTGGTAGTCCAGATCATTGGGTTAAGGATTGCCCAAGACCCTATGGTTATCAACAGAAAGGAACTATCTGTGGAACCAGCGCTAACTGTGAAATATGGACAACCCAGCGGAAACAAAATACTACAAGTGGAAGTTTTGCTAATCGAAGATCAAACAGGCATACAACGAACACGGTAGGTAAACTAATTCAGGAAAAAGCACCAGTAGCAGAGAAAGTTATTGGAGAAGTAAGGAAAAACTCAAATACCGGAACGACAAACATGTTAACAGGTACTTTATTGTTTCCGGATAACCATTTATGTGTTAATAAATATTGGAAATAGTTATTCTATTGTGCCTATTCAATAGGAGGAATATTTGAGAGGATAGAATTTGGTAATAAGATTTTATAAGTTAGATATCCTTAAGATGAATTACTTGAAGAATTGGACAGTACCGAAGCTGCGGCTCCCTTATAGACAATAAGGATTAAAGATTGAGGTACTGGATACAGAAGTTTTAGATTATGATGTACTCATGGAGACATGTTAGCCGATTCAACATTCAATTGTGATGAACAGTGCAAGGAAAGAGGTAACCTTTGGGATTACAAACTGAACCTTTTATACCTCGAAATACCGGAAAACTTAATGACTCAATACCCAAGATTTCAACTTTTGAGACTGTATATATATATTTGGTAGAAACCAAATATAGGACTTGTCTAGTTGCTATAATCAAGTTGAATCAATAGAATTAGATTCCATCTTCATATTTAATATTTCTGGCTACCCAAACATATTTCTGAATGACAGTTCAGATTTATTGTCCAAAGAAACTCTCCATATGGGATACGAGAACTACATCTTAATTTTGGAGCAGTTCTTAAGGATATGAGGCATAAAACTCATATTTGAACAATATATGACCCCTAACTGATGAATACTATTCCAGAGAACAAATTAAATTCTGAAGAATGTACTGTGGACATGTAATTTTAGTTTTGATGGTTTTTAGTCGGAATAATCACAATTGGTGAAAATTGCAAGAAACTGTGGAATCTAAAGGGTGGAAGCAGCCCATGATTGATGCAAGAAAAATACAGATGGAGAAAAATATGGAATTCAAGGAAAAAAAAAAAGAAAAAAAAAAAGAAACTTCTACACTTGGGTTGGAGAATGTTAACGCTCGGTTAACTTGGTTACTCTTTTATTTTTCGACATGAGTGCGTCAGGATAGTTAGATAGATCAACCTATTTGACAATCAGGTCACTTTCAAATCTTATGATCTGGTTTACAAGAATCAGTGATTTAGGAATTCAAATCTGATCATTATAAAAATAACTGAAATATTTAATTGTTAAATTTTAATTTAAAGAGAACTATTATGAAATCAAATAGATAATAGTATTGACAATATGTATGTACAAAGATTGAATCAATCTTGGCTAGTCACCAATATTGATATTGATCTTATGATATTTAGAGTATTACTTTATTTTTCTTTGACTGACTACCAAGGAAATTGAAGTCATACCCTGATATATCTGTACTGGCAACAAAGAAGCAAAATAAATTATAAAGAAGAATTGGCATAACTGAAAAAAAAATAAGAAGAAGAAGAATAAATAATAATCATAAATTTCAGTAAAATGACAAAAAGGATATAGTAGAACTTGACCTTGAAAATATTAATCCTAAATCCTTCTTTTGAAATTTCGAGGACGAAATTTTTTTTTTTAGGGGGGAGGAATGTAACATTATATCAAGCTCATATATTAAAATAAATATTCTATTCTTGATAAAAAAAATTGTAAAAATGAAATTATATCATATTTATAACTAAATAATATATAAACAATGATAATCAACAAAGTAACAAAAGTTGAAAATTATTAAATTAAGAATCATCAACGTGAATGATCAACTTTATAAAATAAATTACAAGAGTATGTCATCTAAAAACAATGACACAAATTACATGAAATAAACCGTAAGATCAAGAAACTAAAACAAATATGATTAGATTTAAACTTGACTCAAATATACAGTAGAATTTATGCAAAATCATCTGAACTAACTTATAGAAATATTTATTAATGAACTCTGAAATTTTGGGATCAAAGTTAATTGAAAATTCGGAAATTTTAACTACCAAAATTAATATACCAACTATCTGATCAATTGAGGCCATGGGATCGTGGAATTTAACTCCTAATTTTTCTGAACCATTGGATTTAAAATCGGACCCGTTCGATCAAAATCGAGGGTTGTCCTCCCTTTCAATTCTTTGTTCTCATCTCTGATTGAACCGACCTAGTAAATTGATATCAATCCAATTAGACAACGTGGTAAGCTCGGGTTGGCTGTGCTTATTAAAAAAATATTTTTCCCTATCTAAGAACTCGTGGCAGTTTAGATTAAAGCCACGTTGCCTAAGTTTTTTCTTTCTAGCTGGAGAATATGGGATAAAGGGGCTCAGTTTTCAGATTCTTGGTTGGTTTGAAAAGAGGACAAAATAATATTGAGAGAGAAAGAGGGAAGAGGAGCCAGAGGAGAGTACGAGTGAAGATTAAGGTATATGTTACCCTTTTTATTTTAAATTTCGGTTAGCAACTAAGGATTTTGGAAACAAATCTAGGGTTTAAGCTGAGATTAGGGTGGGTTAATTACAACAACAACAACAATAATAATAATAATAATAATAATAATAATAATAATAATAATAATAATAATAATAATAATAATAATAAATTTGCGAATTTCTCTATGGTTTAGTAGTAAGGACTATAGATGATCATAGTTAGATTGAGTTGATTAGATTAACAATGGTATGAAAAAAAAAATTGATATAAGCCGGCCTTATAATTTGTCTTGTACTTAAATTATGAAAATGATATTATACGTAATAAAAATATTTAAAGGAAATTGTTACGTGGGTTTTTTTTTCTTGGGCCAATAAGAGAATACCTCCGTACCAGTTGGTACAACACCAAAATAATGGTACTGGTTCAAAATCCTAGTCCCAAGACCTACTCGCAAACTATTCTGGTGCCAAGTACTTTTTCTTAAAATCATTTGAACTTGTACAAGGGCTCTTTCGGTAAATGATGCTGGTATTTGAACTAAAATTAAGTTATTTGCTTCATAAAAAGTATGATGCTTGACAATTAATTGAGGAAGCCATTTAATTAGAAGACGAATAGTTTCTAAGACTCATGAAAGTTTTAAGGCTTTTTAATTACATAACTATCCGGAGGTTGATTAATTGAACTTGTCAAAATCAAACTATAACAAAGTTAATTATCTAATGATAATGCTAAGCAATTGTTAGCTTATGCAACACTTTATACAAAATTGTTGAGACGGATAGAGTTGGATTTGGAAAAAAAATAAATAAAATAAAGTAAAATATTCTTAATTCCGAAATATAAATAATCAAGATATGATGGTTTGCGCTTAAATAATAATTTATCAAGATATCATTTTGATAAAATAATTAGGTGACACCATCATTTCAAGATATGAGTTATGAATTAGTGACATTCAAGTGATTTTAAAGAATAAAGCATATAAATGGAAATTCAAAATCAATTATTAAATAATCTAATTAATTAAACAATTAGCAATGGGACAAGAAGTAAATAAAATAACTTTTAGATTTTTAAATTTATCTTATAATCTTTATAATTTTCTGAATTCTTGATTTTTGATTTTCAGATTTGTAATTTATATTTAATTAATGAAATAAACCACTTAACAAATATAATAGATTAATATTAAAGAAAATATTTGAAAAATTATATAAACGTAAATAAACTAATTAATAAATGCTTAACAAAGATTATATTAAAAGTAATATTAAACATAAAATAACTGGATAATTGATTAAGAAATAAATAAAATAATTTAATTAAGAAATAAAATAAACTAAGTTAAAAAAATAAGACAGAAATAATATAATAATAAATAATAAGATTTAAATTTACTGAAAACACAAACAATTACTATATTAAATAATGAAGTACTGGTCAGTCTGGTAGTGTAGGCCGGACCACATTTAAGGATATTAAGTCAATTTACGAACTGTTTAGCCAAATCTTAACGGTTCTTGACTAATGTACAGGAGACTTGGCGAAGACGGAATCCGATCCAACAACAGGTGCGGATACGTGGATTTTTATAGAAATCCGGTCTCGGTAACTTTAAATTATATGCATTGCATGTTGATAAATTTCTTAATTGCATTGTGAATTGATCATATTAGGTTATAGGAACAGATATTACAACTCATGTTGATTCATCTCCTTTGTTTAATTTGTTATATGAGATCAAGCAAGTTTGCATATTCATTTGGTTATGATGAACTGAATTGTACCAGTTCATTCTATTCTTGCTTGATAGCCTGAAATATGGAATGTGATGATACATGAATGAATGTGGAAAGGAATTTGTGATATGTGATATGGATATGATATGATATGGATATCAAATCACCACTCCCCGAAGTCGGCTGATCCCCGGCTTCGGCCTGTTCGATAGCGCTATACGGATAGTGAACTCCCTCTTGCCACCTAGACCAAGGGCTATGCCCTCTTGCCGGCTAGGTAAGGGAGGGGTTACCCTCTTGCCACCCAACCGGTTGGGTAAGGGAACCTGAGTGAGTATTTGAAGCATGTACTGAAATCCCCTCATGCCTGCCCAGGGTTAGGGACATGTCCCTCATGCCTGCTCTGGGTTAGGGAATGGTTGAAAGAATGAGAATTTGGAATGTGATGCTTGTCTGTGATATGTTCTGGGACAAGTTTCTATTTTATAATTATTCATGATTGTTTATATGCATGTGAAAGTTCATGAGACTTAACTGAATTTCATTTCCGCTATACTGCATTGAGTACAATATGACTAATATTACATTGCACTGTTTTAAAGTATTTTAGTTATATTTATTGATGGTTTATTTATTCAAGTTAAGATTTAATATTCATGTTGATTTTACGGGTGTTACTCTAGACCTAGATTTCGACCAGAAATCCACGTCTGGAACTAAAACCCGCACTGAGAATTTATTCTCACTCCGTTTTTGGTTTACATGTTTCCTCGGCGGTTGGGGGTTCCAGATGACATGCAGACGATGCAGGAGATCAATGCTGATGGCTACTAATGATTCCTACATGTGCGTAAAGACGTTTGTGCCCAATCTAAACACCAACGTACCATGTACCAGATATAGTTTAGATGGTTTACCTATGATATAGTTATTTAGATTGAACTTTTGAATATATATATATATATATACTAGTTAGGTCTTTTCTTAGTGTTATATTTGAATTAGACTTTAAACTTGTAAATGAACCTTAAACTTACAAGTCAAATAGTTGACTTGTACTGTACCTTCAGGTTATTATAAGTGATACAGTTAAGGAAATGAATGGGTGCTTGTCTTTTACCTTTAATTCTTTTCTTTATACTTTTGTTAGATAATATTCATTATATTATCTGTTGAAAAAAAAAACGGTCAGGGATCAGGTTAAGCCTTACGAGAGTACAATTATCTGTACTTTCGTGGCGGGAATGTTACATCCTATGTGTCGGGATGTGACAGTCTTGTGGTGGTATCAGAGCTTTAGGTTAGTATGGTGTAAGCCTTAACCAGTCTCGCCAAAGCGTGGGTAGAAGTCGGGCTAAGGCGACTTATTTCAATTTCTGCATTAGGCTAGGCATGCATGCATCCAAATTACTTGTCTATATTAAAAATAATTTATAATATCTCTATATTAATAGTTAATGTAGGATAAAATTTCTTTTGTTAGAATTAAATAATGGAAAACACTAGTGAACGGCAAAAACGACGTAATATGCGTAGAGCACGAGAGCCTGAAAGAGAAGAACAAGTGAATAAAGAAGATCATGAAGTGAATCGTCTGCTACAAGCCTATGAACATGGTCGGAGGATAGCAAGTAGATCTGAACAAGGTCCCTGGGATCGGGGCGAAGCGGCATTTCGAAAATTTGAAACATTTGCTCGCTTAGAACCTCCCCGGTTTAATGGAGAAGATGGATTTAAAGCAGCGGAGGAATGGCTAGCTGCAATAAAGTCTCGATTAGAGGTATGTCAAGCTCCTTTAAAACAACAAGTTAGTCTAGCCACCTATTATTTGGAGAATGCTGCTCGGTTTTGGTGGAAAGGAATAAAACGGGATTACGAAGGAGATGCTGCCCAAATTCCTTGGACATGGTTTGAAGAACGTTTTGAACAAAGGTTTATGGGAGCAGTGTATAAGGAAGCAATGCGATTGACATTTGTAACACTCAAACAACTGGGGCGAACGGTTACTGAATATAATAGCCAGTTTCTGAGTTTATCCCAATATGCTCCAGATATTGCCAATGATGCCTACCGACAAAGACGTCATTATCTGGATGGACTTGATCCAGATATTGCAATAGCTGTGGATAATAGTGCTAATCAAGGGCTGCAAGCATTAATGGATTCAGCGGAACAGGTAGATGTGTATTTAAAGAGAAAGACTCAACTAAACCTGAGTCAGAACCAAAATATTCAGAAACAAAGGACCAAAGTACCTAGACAGGGTACTTCAATGACAAAGACTACAAAGCCGAATAAACAATCTTTAACCACTGTAATCAAATTACCCCACCCATCCAAATCTAACTGGTGTAACAGGTGTAAACGTCCACATCCAGAAACCCAGTGCCGACACCTCAATCGTGCTTGTTATAACTGTGGTAGTCCAGATCATTGGGTTAAGGATTGCCCAAGACCCTATGGTTATCAACAGAAAGGAACTATCTGTGGAACCAGCGCTAACTGTGAAATATGGACAACCCAGCGGAAACAAAATACTACAAGTGGAAGTTTTGCTAATCGAAGATCAAACAGGCATACAACGAACACGGTAGGTAAACTAATTCAGGAAAAAGCACCAGTAGCAGAGAAAGTTATTGGAGAAGTAAGGAAAAACTCAAATACCGGAACGACAAACATGTTAACAGGTACTTTATTGTTTCCGGATAACCATTTATGTGTTAATAAATATTGGAAATAGTTATTCTATTGTGCCTATTCAATAGGAGGAATATTTGAGAGGATAGAATTTGGTAATAAGATTTTATAAGTTAGATATCCTTAAGATGAATTACTTGAAGAATTGGACAGTACCGAAGCTGCGGCTCCCTTATAGACAATAAGGATTAAAGATTGAGGTACTGGATACAGAAGTTTTAGATTATGATGTACTCATGGAGACATGTTAGCCGATTCAACATTCAATTGTGATGAACAGTGCAAGGAAAGAGGTAACCTTTGGGATTACAAACTGAACCTTTTATACCTCGAAATACCGGAAAACTTAATGACTCAATACCCAAGATTTCAACTTTTGAGACTGTATATATATATTTGGTAGAAACCAAATATAGGACTTGTCTAGTTGCTATAATCAAGTTGAATCAATAGAATTAGATTCCATCTTCATATTTAATATTTCTGGCTACCCAAACATATTTCTGAATGACAGTTCAGATTTATTGTCCAAAGAAACTCTCCATATGGGATACGAGAACTACATCTTAATTTTGGAGCAGTTCTTAAGGATATGAGGCATAAAACTCATATTTGAACAATATATGACCCCTAACTGATGAATACTATTCCAGAGAACAAATTAAATTCTGAAGAATGTACTGTGGACATGTAATTTTAGTTTTGATGGTTTTTAGTCGGAATAATCACAATTGGTGAAAATTGCAAGAAACTGTGGAATCTAAAGGGTGGAAGCAGCCCATGATTGATGCAAGAAAAATACAGATGGAGAAAAATATGGAATTCAAGGAAAAAAAAAAGAAAAAAAAAAGAAACTTCTACACTTGGGTTGGAGAATGTTAACGCTCGGTTAACTTGGTTACTCTTTTATTTTTCGACATGAGTGCGTCAGGATAGTTAGATAGATCAACCTATTTGACAATCAGGTCACTTTCAAATCTTATGATCTGGTTTACAAGAATCAGTGATTTAGGAATTCAAATCTGATCATTATAAAAATAACTGAAATATTTAATTGTTAAATTTTAATTTAAAGAGAACTATTATGAAATCAAATAGATAATAGTATTGACAATATGTATGTACAAAGATTGAATCAATCTTGGCTAGTCACCAATATTGATATTGATCTTATGATATTTAGAGTATTACTTTATTTTTCTTTGACTGACTACCAAGGAAATTGAAGTCATACCCTGATATATCTGTACTGGCAACAAAGAAGCAAAATAAATTATAAAGAAGAATTGGCATAACTGAAAAAAAAATAAGAAGAAGAAGAATAAATAATAATCATAAATTTCAGTAAAATGACAAAAAGGATATAGTAGAACTTGACCTTGAAAATATTAATCCTAAATCCTTCTTTTGAAATTTCGAGGACGAAATTTTTTTTTTTAGGGGGGAGGAATGTAACATTATATCAAGCTCATATATTAAAATAAATATTCTATTCTTGATAAAAAAAATTGTAAAAATGAAATTATATCATATTTATAACTAAATAATATATAAACAATGATAATCAACAAAGTAACAAAAGTTGAAAATTATTAAATTAAGAATCATCAACGTGAATGATCAACTTTATAAAATAAATTACAAGAGTATGTCATCTAAAAACAATGACACAAATTACATGAAATAAACCGTAAGATCAAGAAACTAAAACAAATATGATTAGATTTAAACTTGACTCAAATATACAGTAGAATTTATGCAAAATCATCTGAACTAACTTATAGAAATATTTATTAATGAACTCTGAAATTTTGGGATCAAAGTTAATTGAAAATTCGGAAATTTTAACTACCAAAATTAATATACCAACTATCTGATCAATTGAGGCCATGGGATCGTGGAATTTAACTCCTAATTTTTCTGAACCATTGGATTTAAAATCGGACCCGTTCGATCAAAATCGAGGGTTGTCCTCCCTTTCAATTCTTTGTTCTCATCTCTGATTGAACCGACCTAGTAAATTGATATCAATCCAATTAGACAACGTGGTAAGCTCGGGTTGGCTGTGCTTATTAAAAAAATATTTTTCCCTATCTAAGAACTCGTGGCAGTTTAGATTAAAGCCACGTTGCCTAAGTTTTTTCTTTCTAGCTGGAGAATATGGGATAAAGGGGCTCAGTTTTCAGATTCTTGGTTGGTTTGAAAAGAGGACAAAATAATATTGAGAGAGAAAGAGGGAAGAGGAGCCAGAGGAGAGTACGAGTGAAGATTAAGGTATATGTTACCCTTTTTATTTTAAATTTCGGTTAGCAACTAAGGATTTTGGAAACAAATCTAGGGTTTAAGCTGAGATTAGGGTGGGTTAATTACAACAACAACAACAATAATAATAATAATAATAATAATAATAATAATAATAATAATAATAATAATAATAATAATAATAATAATAATAATAATAATAATAATAATAATAATAAATTTGCGAATTTCTCTATGGTTTAGTAGTAAGGACTATAGATGATCATAGTTAGATTGAGTTGATTAGATTAACAATGGTATGAAAAAAAAAATTGATATAAGCCGGCCTTATAATTTGTCTTGTACTTAAATTATGAAAATGATATTATACGTAATAAAAATATTTAAAGGAAATTGTTACGTGGGTTTTTTTTTCTTGGGCCAATAAGAGAATACCTCCGTACCAGTTGGTACAACACCAAAATAATGGTACTGGTTCAAAATCCTAGTCCCAAGACCTACTCGCAAACTATTCTGGTGCCAAGTACTTTTTCTTAAAATCATTTGAACTTGTACAAGGGCTCTTTCGGTAAATGATGCTGGTATTTGAACTAAAATTAAGTTATTTGCTTCATAAAAAGTATGATGCTTGACAATTAATTGAGGAAGCCATTTAATTAGAAGACGAATAGTTTCTAAGACTCATGAAAGTTTTAAGGCTTTTTAATTACATAACTATCCGGAGGTTGATTAATTGAACTTGTCAAAATCAAACTATAACAAAGTTAATTATCTAATGATAATGCTAAGCAATTGTTAGCTTATGCAACACTTTATACAAAATTGTTGAGACGGATAGAGTTGGATTTGGAAAAAAAATAAATAAAATAAAGTAAAATATTCTTAATTCCGAAATATAAATAATCAAGATATGATGGTTTGCGCTTAAATAATAATTTATCAAGATATCATTTTGATAAAATAATTAGGTGACACCATCATTTCAAGATATGAGTTATGAATTAGTGACATTCAAGTGATTTTAAAGAATAAAGCATATAAATGGAAATTCAAAATCAATTATTAAATAATCTAATTAATTAAACAATTAGCAATGGGACAAGAAGTAAATAAAATAACTTTTAGATTTTTAAATTTATCTTATAATCTTTATAATTTTCTGAATTCTTGATTTTTGATTTTCAGATTTGTAATTTATATTTAATTAATGAAATAAACCACTTAACAAATATAATAGATTAATATTAAAGAAAATATTTGAAAAATTATATAAACGTAAATAAACTAATTAATAAATACTTAACAAAGATTATATTAAAAGTAATATTAAACATAAAATAACTGGATAATTGATTAAGAAATAAATAAAATAATTTAATTAAGAAATAAAATAAACTAAGTTAAAAAAATAAGACAGAAATAATATAATAATAAATAATAAGATTTAAATTTACTGAAAACACAAACAATTACTATATTAAATAATGAAGTACTGGTCAGTCTGGTAGTGTAGGCCGGACCACATTTAAGGATATTAAGTCAATTTACGAACTGTTTAGCCAAATCTTAACGGTTCTTGACTAATGTACAGGAGACTTGGCGAAGACGGAATCCGATCCAACAACAGGTGCGGATACGTGGATTTTTATAGAAATCCGGTCTCGGTAACTTTAAATTATATGCATTGCATGTTGATAAATTTCTTGATTGCATTGTGAATTGATCATATTAGGTTATAGGAACAGATATTACAACTCATGTTGATTCATCTCCTTTGTTTAATTTGTTATATGAGATCAAGCAAGTTTGCATATTCATTTGGTTATGATGAACTGAATTGTACCAGTTCATTCTATTCTTGCTTGATAGCCTGAAATATGGAATGTGATGATACATGAATGAATGTGGAAAGGAATTTGTGATATGTGATATGGATATGATATGATATGGATATCAAATCACCACTCCCCGAAGTCGGCTGATCCCCGGCTTCGGCCTGTTCGATAGCGCTATACGGATAGTGAACTCCCTCTTGCCACCTAGACCAAGGGCTATGCCCTCTTGCCGGCTAGGTAAGGGAGGGGTTACCCTCTTGCCACCCAACCGGTTGGGTAAGGGAACCTGAGTGAGTATTTGAAGCATGTACTGAAATCCCCTCATGCCTGCCCAGGGTTAGGGACATGTCCCTCATGCCTGCTCTGGGTTAGGGAATGGTTGAAAGAATGAGAATTTGGAATGTGATGCTTGTCTGTGATATGTTCTGGGACAAGTTTCTATTTTATAATTATTCATGATTGTTTATATGCATGTGAAAGTTCATGAGACTTAACTGAATTTCATTTCCGCTATACTGCATTGAGTACAATATGACTAATATTACATTGCACTGTTTTAAAGTATTTTAGTTATATTTATTGATGGTTTATTTATTCAAGTTAAGATTTAATATTCATGTTGATTTTACGGGTGTTACTCTAGACCTAGATTTCGACCAGAAATCCACGTCTGGAACTAAAACCCGCACTGAGAATTTATTCTCACTCCGTTTTTGGTTTACATGTTTCCTCGGCGGTTGGGGGTTCCAGATGACATGCAGACGATGCAGGAGATCAATGCTGATGGCTACTAATGATTCCTACATGTGCGTAAAGACGTTTGTGCCCAATCTAAACACCAACGTACCATGTACCAGATATAGTTTAGATGGTTTACCTATGATATAGTTATTTAGATTGAACTTTTGAATATATATATATATATATATACTAGTTAGGTCTTTTCTTAGTGTTATATTTGAATTAGACTTTAAACTTGTAAATGAACCTTAAACTTACAAGTCAAATAGTTGACTTGTACTGTACCTTCAGGTTATTATAAGTGATACAGTTAAGGAAATGAATGGGTGCTTGTCTTTTACCTTTAATTCTTTTCTTTATACTTTTGTTAGATAATATTCATTATATTATCTGTTGAAAAAAAAAAACGGTCAGGGATCAGGTTAAGCCTTACGAGAGTACAATTATCTGTACTTTCGTGGCGGGAATGTTACATCCTATGTGTCGGGATGTGACAGATATATTTATCTTTAGAAATATAATTTAGTTATTGTAGGTTTGATTTGATTAAATTTAAAGAGTTTGATCAATTTAAAGAAAAAATTATATGTGTGTCAATATAGTTATAGTTATCTGAAATAATATGATTAATATGATTTCTATTCTGTTGATATTATTCATGAAATGTAATATCTTTATAAATGACTTAAATAAAAAATATATATCATAAAAGATCTGATGTTTTTTTTCTACTTTTCAATTGAATGAATTTAATTTATATTTTGTAAATCGAAATTAAGAGTGGTGATGAAGAGAAATTAAGGTGGAGAGGGACTCTAAGCAACACAAAAGAGATGGAGACATCATGAAAATGAAAATGAAAATGAAAATGAAAATAGGAAAGGGTCATAAAAAACAGAAACAAAACAATGTGTTGTCAAATTATTATTCGATGTTGAACCGAGTCAGTTTTATGAGCAATAACACCCGACACACAATTAGTTACAAAATATCATATTACAAAAATATGGAAAAATGCTATTGCACAACTATTTCACGATGCTTGGAGTGTCGGATGATATTTAACTAAAGAATCCCGACACCCACACATCTTTATTTATAATATTGATGATAACACTTTTCTAAATCTGATGCTTAATCAAAATTTGATCGGACGGTCTAGATGGGTTTGGAATTTCTGATGATTAAATAGCCAACAGTAGGCGATGTGGCTCCTAGCTGATGTATTAAATAATAAAGTTGGGCCTAACGGGCCTTTTGACCTAGTAATTTAATGGATCGACTGCGAGACGCATGGGAAAATGGCGAACGTTGCATCATTAGGGCAAAACAAATAAACAAAATATCTTGTGTCAGTTGTTGTGTCTCGCATTTCAACACAACACCAGTCTTCTGTGGCTTGTAACATGTTGCCTGTGTAATGGGTTCATAGGCTAATAGATAAATAGAATCATCTAACCTTTCCTGTTACTATTTAAGTTATTTATTTTATTTTGAATTTAATTTAAAATATGTTATTAATAGTTCCAGTTCTTCATACTTCTTATATAGGACGTAAATTTCAGTCATAGTACAAATTGTATAATAGGATGGTTGAGTATAATGTGCTCCTAGAATTCAATAAAATTTTGTCTTCTTGTAATTTTTATAGAATCCATTCAATAGTAATATTTCATTTAACATTTCAACTTGTTTCGAATGTCCTACTAAGGACTTACATCTTTGTTTTGGACGAATTCTAGTGCATTTTCCGCCTAAACATTTTTAATAAATATTTAGGCTTTGATAAAATAAATATTTCGATGATGACGCATCATTTGCTGGATCTGCGCGTAAGGAGACACAGAATCCGGTCCATGAAAGCTGCATTACTGGATCAATAAAACTACTAAAAGGTACAAAACATACAAAAGGATAGTTTTCTTTAGATGGTGGGAAAGCATTCCTCGTATTTGGTACGGTGCCCCTCTCGACAAGACAATACCAACATAAACAATTTTAAATTAATTTCACCTTGCATTTGTGGATAACATCTCATTTTGGAGCATAAAAATCACTGTTACAATACTGCTCCGGTATCGAATGATCCCTTTTGTTGGTAACCTCAAAAGAGACCAATTCTTTTTGCTTTCTTATGTTAATTCTTATCTTATGTTTTGGAACTCAAAACCATTTTTTATTGGATTGTACTTGTAATTTCAATGCACTTCTTTCCAGGAATGCAACTGACCACTGAGTCATTGACCATTCGAGTGGCTAATCCCCACCAGTACAAAAGCACAACCAGAAGGTTTGGAAATACCGAAATAGGTTGGAATTTTGAATTTTAGAGCGATAGTTTTATTTTATTTAATTTTTTTCGATCGGATGGGTTTTATCTTATTTCTAATAGACTGTTCGGTTGCAGTTTCACTGTGCTGTGCATGAGAGAATGTGATGAAGATTATTCAAAACAAGAAGTTTTGGCGCTAGTCCTACTCTGTCAGATTTTTTTTTTTAATATATCCTGGAATAATTTGTCCTACCCTGTCTTGTTATGTTTAAAAAACATTAGCAGGTGGCACATAGTATTGCATGCTTCTCTCTTTTAATTACATTAACGAGAGATCTATGATCTTTCTTGTTAGTATTTACATAATCATGTACCTCTTCTGCTCTTCATGAGAACGGTCCTCTTTCTTCATGGAATCATTGTTTCTATCGTGCACAGTTTGAAAATTTGAACAGTAAAAAAAAAAAAAAAAAATCAAGCATTGATATTTGCCAAACATATATGTTATCTATAAAGGATAGTTATGTTAAATGCTTCGTTATAATCAACAATTATTTCATAGTTTAAAAAACCTATTCCTGCAAGTATGGGTTTTCTTTTCCTATTAGTACAAAGTCCTGTAAAGAGTTGAATAAAATTAAAACCTTGCTAAACCAAGTTTTTAATGTGCTTCTGTTTGTGAAAGGAGGGGTATGTTCGCTATTCACAGACCAGCCAAACACACCCAACATAAGCGTTCTTGTCATTTCTTTAATTTGGATTGAAAATATTTATATGTCAATCAATGGAACACGCAACTTATACCAACTAACAGTAATCTTGGTACATATCAAGGGAGCAGACCGCAACCAAACCAGCACTAATGATGGAGCCAATCGATTACCAAACTAGTGCTTAGATCTAATCAATCAACAAAACAATACGTACCTACGGGTTCTACCAAAAAATATATATATATATATATCGTACCTACGGAACTGATGAATATTTACGGAGAAGGCTAGTGATTTGGGTCCACAACAGAAGTATTTATTAGTATCACTCTGAATATTATATAATACATATTTTGTGCTTAATAAGAATATTCCCTAGTTTTGACAGCTTGTGTCCAATACAACATATTAAGACCTGTAATCTCAACTCTTTATATAAGGTTTCCTCCTCTTCTATCACAATTCACAAGTGTTAGAAATGAGATGAGAGGGACGAAGGAAGAAATAAAAAATGGGATGAGAATATACTAACAAAAAATAGTTTAAAAATGGGCTTTGACAACTTTTAATAAAAAATAATTTTCTTTCTATTTGTAAATAAAATTATGATCAGTTTTATAATATTAAATATCTAAAAATTTTAAAATATTCCCTTTTCTATTATCATTTAAACATGACGCAATAAGATTATTACTTGACATATCCAAACACACCCATAATGAACAGATCGATCATATGATTTTTGATGAACCTGATAATAATGTCACATTTTAACTTTAAAAGTTGCATGCGAATTTCATTAGCGCCGTTCTGAATTCTGATATTCTCCCAATCCCATGTGGCCATGTTTGGTGTTTTCGTACAAAATTACTGATTAAGAAACTCAATAAAAGTTTAAACAGGCTTTAATTAGTTTCTCTTTCAGGGTAGGTTGATAACATCCTTCATGTCTCAGCTTCGCCAATCTCAATTTCACTTCCTTTTTGTTTTGTCTATTTCCAGATTCCTCCTACTTCCATTTTCTAAGTGTTGGTTAATTTACAAGCTACGAGAGTTTCAGTTTACCTAACTAAACCCTCTCCACTTCCCCTTTATGGATTCTTTTCCACCACGAGTTGTTTTATTTTTGGTGTAACTTCTATTTCGCACACTCTATCTTGACGTGTCCAATTGAAATTGGATTTAAGCGATTAAAAGTTTTCAACATAAAACAAAGGATGTTGCCTTTTAAGTCAATTCCTAAATTCACCTAAGTGCAAAACTGCAAAGTCATTTTCTTCATATTGGTGTGAGTGTGCTACACAATTAAGTTCATAAACCAACTATGCATTATATATATTCATATTGTTTTTTCTATATTTTTATAACATTTTTCTCAACAATAATATTTCCTATTTCTTCCCAAAAAACCAATATTTTTTAAATTTCAAAATATAAAAAATTATAACATATTTAAATTAAGAATTTTAAATCTTCCTTAGATTTAAATTACCCGACACACAAGGCTACATTAATCTGTCCACAGAAGATATAAAATCCCGTGACCCAATTACCCAAACCGAAAGCGACTTCCTTCCTGGAGCGGCGTCCATCACGCACCACGTGTCCTCGTCTGATATCCCGAAAACGCCTCCATCAACCACTCGATTTCAGCCGGGTCTAAGCTGACGTCACTCCTTCGACGCCATGCCCTCCACGTGTCCCCGCCCGACTCGCTCCTTCTCCCTTTTTATTTCTCATAAGCCTTTCCTACTTTCCTTTCCTTTCCTTTCCTTTCCGTTCTCTTCTCTTCTCTTATTTCCTTTTTCTCAACTCAACGTCTCTCTCTCTCTCTCTCTCTCTCTCAATCAATGGACCTCGACCCGAGCCCTTCGACAGTGGATCCGATCCACGTGGCGGAGGCAGCGGGGCCGTCCAGCTCGGTCGAGGGAGGAGCGACGAGAGGCAAATGCTTGGGCCGACGGTGTCGCCTCACGTGGGGCGCGGCGGCGACGGCCGGGAGGCAAGCGGAGATGGAGGACGCTCACGCGGCGGCGCCCGAGTTTCTTGGGATCTCTTGCGGCGGCGCTGGTGGGTGCGTTGCCTCGGCGCCGCCGCCTGAATCTGGGGATGTTTCTCAGTTGAGGTTCTTCGGTGTGTACGATGGTCACGGCGGATCCCAGGTAATTTCTAGTGCTTGGATCGATGCTAAGCTTTGTAATTGGTCAGGATTGCTGTTTGGTGTTTGCGACTTATTGCTGGTCGCTGGGTGGACGTGTGTCAATATTAGGATATAGGACAGGTGGCGTTATGGGTTCATCTGTGTAGACCTGGTCTTGTGGACCGTGATCTAAAAGGAATTTTCTTTTTTCTCGTTTTCGTGGTAGTTTAGGAAAGTTGCTTTGCTGACGCTCTTTCTGGGACTTCAATTGATTATTCTCGTAGGAACCTGGACAGTTTATTAGATAAGTTTAGTTATGAACTTTGAATACGTTATAGAATTGTTTTTTACAAACCTGTTTCAAAGGTAGGTTACTAGTTTTATGCAGTTGCTTTTCTCCAATCAAACTATGACCAAAGAGGCGGCGTGTACGGCTTTCCTACTGTATTTTTTTTTTTTTTTTTTTTTTTTTTTTTTTTTAAAAAAAAAAATTGTGAAGAAGACCCAATGAAATTCTAGAATCTTCCATTATGAATACAGCTGAGAAAATACGCTTTTCTCACTTGAAATAAAAACATAGGTAAAAATAATGTGAATCACTTGTTAATCTCAACATAAAAAAATATTTTTATTATTTTCATTGTAGGTTTCTCAATATTGTGCCAGCAGAATGCATGCAGCAGTCCAAGAGGAATGGGAGAGAGGTACTGGAAACAATGAAGAATCATGGCAGAGGAGGTGGGAGGTTGCATTTGAAAGAGGTTTTGAGAGTGTAGATGAGGAGTTGATTGCGAATCGTGTGGCACCAGATGTAGTAGGCTCGACTGCAGTTGTGGCTGTGGTTTCAGGATGCCAGATTATCTGTGCCAATTGTGGTGATTCGAGAGCTGTCCTCTGCCGAGGGGGCCAAGCAGTGCCATTGACAATCGACCATAAGGTGTGATTTGAAATCGCAAGCTTCTATATCAATTATAATATTTGATAGGTTATGTATTGACAATTTGACATTGATTTATTTTGACATCCATGACAATCATGCGAAACACTTAAAATCTGAAAATAAATTTATAGATATATTCTCTATATAATTTAGATAGGTCTTGTAATGAATTTGGTTCGATTTTTAAAACTAGTTAGTTTATTTTCCCAATAATTTAAAAATTGGTTAAATTTAATCAGAAATTGATTTGTGGTTAAACAATTTTCAAATTGGACCAAATTTGATATGCGATCTATCAAAATAGCAACAACATCTACTATCTTAATTTTTATTTCTGTAAATTTTTATGTCGGTTGTCAATTGCAATGTATCCTTCAATTTGACTGCTTCATATGATTATACGTTATTGTCCGTGTGGTCCATTAATGCAGAGCCTGTACTGTGTTTAATATGGTTTCATAAATTCAGTGTGAAGAATCAAAGTTCTAGTATTGTTGTTGGGTTACATGAATGACTGTCTGGTATAGCCATTAGGAAAAAGAAAATTGCCTGACACATAGTGCAATTTTATTGGTTTTTTATTTTTTTTGATCACTTAACTAGATTTTATGATTTAACTATTTTGAGAAAGATGATTTACAGATACTGTTAACAACCTGAAATTTCGCACTGACTGATATGAATCTTACATTTCTTGTTTTGCCCGTTAGATTTTGATTATCAAGTCCTTACTTGTGGGTCAGTGTTCTGTTAAACAAGAGCATGTTGAGCATGTTCTAGACTTTTAGGTTTCGATGACGTTGAAGCCTGAAGTCAGTCATAAGTCCTTCTAGTAATAACTGAACAACATGTGTACCACCCTTAAAGTATAACGATCATCACATTTTCTTTTACTAAAGTTTCGGTTTTCTTATATGGTCTCTAAACTTTCCAATACTTACCTGATTGTTGCTATTGTCTGTATCTGCCTCCAGAAGTCAGATTCCTTTCCATAACATCATCAATAATATTCTGTTGATTGGAGTGGAATGCAGGTATCTGTCAATATGTGGATGAGAATTAATTGCAGGACAAATTTGGTAAATAATTGGGAACCGAATGGAACAAAGCGTAATTAGTGGAACTTTTGGGACTAGAATGGGATAGGGACGCTATTTTGAAGATTCTGTTTTGTAATTTACTTAATAAGAGGACCTCCCATAGGACTGTCGCAATATATGGTTGCGGACCTCACTGGGATGGTACTGAAAGTTCTACCCCTCATTCCATTCAATTCTTACAGCCAGATAGAGAGGATGAGCTGGCGAGAATAGAAAGTACCGGCGGAAAAGTCGTAAACTGGGGAGGCCCACGTGTGCAGGCTATTCTCGCAATGTCAAGAGCAGTAGGTTTGTGCTTGTATCTATTTCTCAGATATCATTTTCTAGTTATTACAGAACTCGTATTGTTTCTCAATTGTCAGTTCCTCTTAATTGCATTATGGTACAAGTTCTCGCCGGAAATCCGCTGAAAAATCCCTGTTCTCATCTTCTGCATAAAGGTCTTCTTGATCATTTTATAACTTCATTCTATCACATGTGGAATTAATCATGTCTAGACCAAGTATTGACTTGGACCTGATTTTAGTATTTTTATAATATTGGGCGTTGACTTGTTGAATTGCAGAGTCCTTTTTGTAATTTCCATCTTAGTTAAATCTTTCATCTTAACACAGGTGACCGTTATTTGAGGCCATGGGTTATAGCAGTTCCAGAAATCACGTTCCACCCAAGATCTGAAGATGATGATTGTATGATATTAGCGAGTGACGGTTTATGGGATGTGGTATCAAATGAAGAGGCTTGTGATGTTGCTTACCGACTTTTAAAAAGACATAGGCGCAACGGCTTAGTTGGTGATGCAACTCAAGTTCCTGCACAAGCAGTTGCAGAGTACCTTCTCAATCTTGCTCTCAGGAAGCAGAGCTCTGATAATATTTCAGTTGTTGTGGTGGATTTGAAAGCTAGGAGCAGACGTAGGACAAGACAGTGATGGAAATGGCTTTCTGTATGCAAGTTGCTTTGCATACATCTTGCGCCGGTAATCATAAGTGTACTAGCCGGCTTCTTCTGTGATGCAGGTAGCTTTCTGATACAGTAAGTTCTCTTGTGCTCATTTAGGTTGGATCATGATTATGAATACGTGATCCAGCACCCCTGCTTCTGTTCTAGATGCAAGTTTGACTTGATTGCAACCCTATTTGTGGGCAGCCGAAAAATACATAGATCTCAAGCCTTTGATGGATGAAGTTGCCCGATCTTAAATGCTGTAGTCTCAGTTTTGCAATGGATTAATTGCTAGATGCTTTTCTGTAATTTTTGCGATGGCATGTATGTAATTTAACAAATTGAAATATTCATATCTCAGACAGCTTGAGATGGGTGAAGTTTGTAAAAGAAAGTGTTGTAGGCCACGGCCTTGTAAAACATTCATATCACTTCAGTTAAAGAAGTCGATGTAATTTGCCCAAGAGTTTTGGTCCCCTGCTTTGTGATGCAAATCGTTGAAAATTGAGTTACTGGCATTTAACTAACTGATCCCAAGGCCTTCCCTCTACGTACTATAGGCAGTTCTGATCGCAGTGCAAAACTTGTGGGAAATAAATACTGAAAACTAGAGTACAGAAACAGCACAAGGCCTGCCATCCCCAGAATAGTGAGTCTTTTAAATTTATGGGTGATTTTCATTCTGTTTTATTTGTATTTGACAATTTTTATGAAAGAATGTTTATCCTATCTTATTCTTATTTCAGAAAAAAGAAATCAAGGTATCAATTTCCTCTAATCTTTTTCCAATAAAAATGTTATCAAATGCCTGATGGACACGAACCCTTACCCGCAAAGATATGTTATAAGTGATTTTCTTCTTAATGTGTTTTGTCCGTAAAGCGGTAAAAATTCAAGCATTCAACGATTCTATTCAACGAGTCAGAAATTCATCACAGGAAGGCTAGAATTTTGAAAAGATAAAATAACTAAAAAAAATTAAGCGCATTTGGATCATCTAAGAATAAAATTATGATTAGTTATTCGGAGTGAACAAAATTATTCTAAACAATGAAGAATAATTTTTTTGGTGGTCTAGAGTATTAATTCTAAGTGGTACAACATACAGAATAAACTTTAATTCTTTGAGAGTTTGGATCATCTTTTTAATTTGTATTAAAAAGTAGTTCTAATAACTTCTTCATCCACGTTAAGAAAATGATCCAAATACATTAGAAATAAAAATTTATTTTGTATGTTGGACCATTTAAATATAGCACTTATATCTAAAAAAACTTATTCTTAATGCTTTAAGAATAATATTTTTTACTTAAAATAATTAATTCTAATTTTATCTTAAACGATCCAAACGCACCATATGTTGTGAAGAAGCAAATATATTTTTTCATTCTCTTTCGATAACATCGACATGGTTTCAACAACTTTATTTCTTTAATGCATAAGATCTCTTCTTTTATTGGTTTCACCTTTTCAGTATCTCTTTCAATCGGCTTCTATCGCGTACAATTATTAAGTTTTCGATATATAGCGTGGGAATATTTTAATCACTAGCTCTTAATTGTGAGTTTTTTTTTTTATATATATATATGGATATGTAGATATATAGATATATAGATATATTGATATATAGATATGTATCTCCAAGAATTGAACCTCTTGTTTTGTGACAAACTGAAATAACATATCAAATAATAGAACTTTTTGTTTTTGTATAATCAAGATGTATAAAACACAGGATGTTTAATCTATATTCTATATGATCATATATAAATGATATTTTAATTTAAAAAAGTACAGGTGTCACAGATTTAATGTGTGAATACATAAATTTATTGTAAAATTTGTTACAATTTAATGATATTTTAAGAAACGTGGCGGCCGTTTGTTATATGCCGTAAGTGTGCAATTACCAAGTATTTCTCTTCCAATTTAGAATCTTATATTTTTGTAACGTACAATCCATAACTATACAGTTTAATTAAAGTAAATATTGTACATATAAATTAATTTCTTAATACGTCAGATCTTTTTAATTTTATTGGTCTACACTCATTCCAATTCGGCTTCTAATGTGTTGTTATAGGTTTCAAATATATAGCTTGGGAAACACATTAATTCATTCCCGACTCAACTGATCTTTTGAGATTTTATATATCCTAGAATCGAAGCTCAAGTTTCATGACGATTCTCTAACGTTTTTATCTCCTAATAAATCCATCCTTTTCTTGTACAATCAAAGTAGAAACGAAGGTGCAAATCAATAGGAATCAATAATTATAATTTTGTAATGAAAAAAGTATCCGAGATAACCAAAACAATCTTCCATGATGCATGAATTAATATATATATTAATGGATACGTATCCATGATCTATCACGACTCACAATTCATGCTCATGTGCGTGTGTATATATACATGTATAGATGCCAGCCATGTAATCAAGGCACAAATAATCACTTTCCTCCAACATTACAACACTAATTAACCTAGCTCAACGTTTCCAAAAAACATAATGGCGCCATCCTATGAGTTGGATATGGAAGTTGCAGTGCCTCAGCCCAGCCAGGATGAGGAGCTCTACGTTCAGATTTCAATGGTGGGGACAGCCATTCTTCCATTGACACTGAAGGCTGTTTTGGGGCTCGGCGTTCTTGAGATTATCAAAAACGGTTCTGCGATGATGACTGCAGAGGATATTGCGGCACAGTTGCCGACAGAAAACCCTCAGGTAGATATATAGAAAATTTATCCATCTAGCAATTTTTAAAATAAATTTAATCTCTCACATGCATCTAGATAACTAGATTGTTTACTGATCTCACGAAAAATTGCACCTCCTAGGCTGCAGCCATGTTGGATAGAATGCTGGCGCTTCTTGCGTCCTTTAATATAGTAAGTTGTGCCATCGAGGAAAAGGAAAAGGTAGTCAGGAGGTATGGCCCCGCACCATTTTTTAAGTTGCTCACGAAGGATGAGGATGGTGCATCAGCTGCTACTCTCTCCCTCTTGGCAATGGAGCAAGCTTTCATTTCTGCCGGGTATAGTTAAAAATATATATGGTCTCTGATTCATTTATTTATGTTCTCTGTATCGGCATATAAAGAAAAGGAACACAATCACAACTTTGAGAAAGATAAATGAAAATTGGCTCATCAAGTTGCAACTTGTTGGAAATAGAGAACTGAAAAGGGATAGATAACTTTCCATCAATATACAAACTTGGTTGATGACACTTGACAAACAACTGATAATTTGTTTTCTCAATAGACAACACCTTAAAGAAGCAGTGCTAGAGGGAGGAATAGCATTCGAGAAAGCGCATGGGAAGAAAGCCTTCGAGTACATAGGAACCGATCCAAGCTTCGGCGGGCTCTTCAACAAGGCCATGATGGATAACTCAACTTTTTTTTTGAAGAAGATGGTTGAGACCTATCAAGGATTTAAAGATGTTAATGTACTTGTTGACGTAGGAGGTGGTGTTGGGGCGGCATTGGGCACGATTGTTTCCAAATATCCACATATCAAGGGCATTAACCTTGATCTTCCCCAGGTCATAGCCGCTGCGCCAACTTTGCCAGGTTCACCAAGTTCTTTCTATTTGTTATGTTTGAAATCTTAATTAATGCTAATATGTGAGAATATTTTTCATTATATAGGAGTGGAGCATGTTGGTGGAAACATGTTCGCTTTCATTCCTCATGGGGATGCCATCCTTCTAAAGGTTTGCCACAGTTCATTAACAAATTAACTATATATGGACTTTTAACTATTGTTGTAAAGGCAGCTTATAATATAATTGGATATTCTTGCGGCGCCATTATTATATATATTAGTTATGCTATTTTTTTGCATGGTAATTCAAAAGAAATATATTCAATTTCTCTTTCTTACTCTAATCATCTCTTTGACTTACAGAACCGATAAAATTTTCTTAAATGCAAAAAAAAAAGAAACTTAAAATTCAAAGAATTTGAAAACTAAAATTTTTTCTATAATCTCAATTAAAAATTTACAGTGTGTTCTTCATAATTGGAGCGATGAGCACTGTGTGAAGATATTGAAGAACTGTTACGATGCTCTCCCTAATGAAGGAAAGGTCATTATACTTGACATTATTCTTCCTGTAAACCCTGAGCCAACTACCAGATCAAAGGGCACATTTATTATGGATGTCGTGATGATGATTAATTTTGGTGGTAAAGAGAGAACCAAGATTGAATTTGAGAACTTAGCAAAGAAAGCTGGTTTTACTCGGGTGGAGGCTCAGTACTTGTACGGAGAAACTTGGATCATTGAATTAATTAAGAAAACAGAGGAAAATTGATCTTGCTGCAATACTAATTAAGCACTTGCCATGTTGTCATGTGGTCTTGTCATGGTAGTTTCTCGTCCTTCAATATTTTTCTTTTGTTGTCCTTCAATATTTCACTTTCTGTATTGGTACTAATGTTGTGTTATGGATGTCAATAAAATAATGATGTTTTTATGTTATGATCTCTGTATTTGAGGAAAGTGCCACAAATTAAGATGATATGTTTCTGATCCACTGATCCAGATCATACTACGTGAATAGCAATAAAAAGTAGAACAAATCCTCAGCTATTGTCTAAACCCCACCATTCAAGTGCCCCTTCCTTCTCCAGCACATCTTTTCTTTCTGCTGACTGCTGCGCTTCACCCGTCCATCCCCTCTGTAGCGCATTTCACCCTTCTGCTGCTCCTCACCTATTCACCTTCCCCTCCCCTCTCTAGCGCTCTTTTTTTTACCGTAAACTTCCTCACGACACCCTTTTTTTCATTCTTTCCCTTCCGACGCCATTTCTTCCCCTCTCCAGTCCCTTCCCAAATGCTTCTTCAACGTCATCTCCATCCCACTTATGATCTCTTCCTCATCTTTTGCTCTGTCATTCGTTTGTCCTATCTGACGATCAAACCTTCATTCAAAGTTTCAAACAAAATTCAAGTCACCATTAAAACCAATATGGCTAAGGGAGTAACTACTACATATCAAATATATCATTAGTCACTTTTTTTTTTTAGAGAATATAATGTCTTCTAAGAGAGTATTTTACTTGAACTAATGAAGTATTTATTTTTTTTTTGAAGAAATAGGGGTCAAGCCCCTATCTTATATTAATAAATAAAAGGTTACATAATGCATCAGCCAACAGCTGATAAAAACAGAAAGTAAAACTAAAAACATAAAAGATAAGTTAAAAAACTTAAGAAAAAACATTAAAACCAGTGGAACTAAAAAACTATCTTGTAAGTGTTCTCCACTCCAGAAGAACCTCGTGCACTAAATCCAACTCAGACTTGAAAATTTCATTGAAAATTCGATTGCATCTCTCTTTCCAGACAATGAAAACGGTAATTGCAAAAGATCCCTGATTTGCTCTTTAATAGCATGGCCCAGGAGAATGTCAGAATGCATAATTGGAGTGGCAGAATCAGCAGCGGCAGTGAGCACACAGTTTTTTGTAACAGCTGTTGTACTGTTATTCTTTAATGACTATTGCCTACGGGCCGTTTACTACCAAAAAAAAAAAAAAAGAAGTAAATTGGTGCAAAACATTTATTCTCGGAAATTTCCTTCCTTTTTCTTCTCTACTACTATATAAATGTTAATGCAATAATGCTTTGCTCTTATATATCCTCCTTATCTTGATAACTTGCTTTTATTAACGTGCTCTAATTGCACGGCGTAACAAAATCTTTTTTTTTTTTAATCTGCAGAGGATACTGGTCCCAGACACCATGCTAATTTTATACGATATTGGATTCATGATCACATCGTAATAATTAATTAGGAGTTGCCAAATATCAAATGCATTGCTTCTACAAACAAAACAGCTGATAACAACTCTTAAGTCTTGACTAAAAGACCAGAAATTTTAGTGCTTCAACCTTCAAGCTTGTAGCATTAAATAGATATTTATTTATGTACAAATTTTACAGGGTAGCCCATATATATTTAATATAATATAATTCATATAATGAGGAAAACATTAAATAGAGGAAAGCAACAAAAGAAGAATCTTTGAATGATTGAGAATCCAAAGATAATCCTCGCCGCATCTCATGTTGGTTCTATGATAGATATAGATATGTCGCTTTCCAACTAGGACCTTAAAAAAATACATAAAAAAATAATAAAACACGCGGTGGGGTGTCGATCGTCTCTTACCACAATTATTGGTTCATTGCAAAATGTAAATTTGCTTCCTCTCACCTTCAACGGATAATCATTTACCATATAAAATTGAGATATTCTAATATTCTATGCGGCATATCAACAATCACCAGGAAAAATAAATAAATAAAATGAAATAAAATAAAAAGGTCCAGATAACGGCACCCCACTTTTAACACTGCATTCCCGAATTAGTAAAAGTGTTTATTTAATACAATATATTGTAACTAATTGATAAAAAAAAAAATGTTCTCCGTGTTTTAAGAAAGGCCAATCGCTGTGAAATTTTTTCTAAGAACAATTAATATTCAGCCAGCGATGTTCCCTCGGCCCTCGCTACTAGAGTGTTTCTGCCTTGATTACCCAATGCAGGAATAATTTCGAAATTAAATATAAGAAAATGGAAACACACACCCTTACTAGACCTTCAAACATGTGAAACGGAAACGGGACAGTTCAGCTCCGTTTCAGTAAGGTAACAAAATTATATTTTCATTTCCGTTTCGTTTTGATAATGGATTTTCTATTTTGTTTCCGTTATGTTCTCCATTTTTCATTATAATTATGTATTTACACATTCCGTTTGTGTAAACGGTATAAATTTTTTGTATCATTTCCATTTTACTTTTAAAATGAAACTCAAATATCCTTCCGTTTGGACGGAACAAAATGGAACAACGTAGCGAAACGTCTGTCGCCTGACCCTTACTACTAAACCCTTAAATAAGAGTTAAGATGCGCGTTAATAATTACAGCGACCAAAAATGGAATTAGCTAGATAGATTTGAGAAGCAAAATTGGCAATTATTTGCAAATGATGGCTTCTGGCTAGTTCTCTGTGGCTGGAAACGTGAATAAAATTAAGTCTTTTAATGATAACATTTAGTCATTTACAAGTGTCCAAAGTCCAAACAAATTCACCTTTGAAAAGTGAAATCGTTGCCAGGAAATTAACTCTACGCATCCATCCTAATTAATTAACTAATGGGCCGTTTATGTACAAAAAAATACTATAATAGCTTTGGCTATTTATACGCCACCTCAGACTATTTATGTAACTTGGCATAATACGTAACCATTTTATGCCAAAATCCTTTTTAGTTCAATGCTTGACTTCAAATAGAAATAGCTGATCAAGTGGTATTAGATGAAAGCTCACGCAATCACTCTCCTATCTTTTACATCATCGGTTGGGAAATAATATACTGCATGCATTACTGCTCCGTCGGCATGATTTCAACCAATAATGTTCGAAATTCCAAATGCTTATTTATCAGATCATACGTGCAGTTTCTTGTTTATTTGGTTAATAACATCTATAAAGACACAAGATAATACACAGACGCAGGACAATACCAGTAGAACTGGAGTTAGTCGGTTAGGTGTTAGTTACACTGATTAGAGTAACTGTTCTATCTATTGAGCTGAGCGCTATATCTGTGAATGTATTTGAGCGCCTATATAAGTGTGTACTCTTGTATCTCCTGTAACATTCTCTCATAATACAATCATTCTTTCTTAAATTTCTGTCTTACTGTATCTCTCTCAAGATAAGTTCCAAGAACTTCAATAACATCCCTGTTTTACTTATTTTATTTAGTTATTAATTTATTACTAGGAATCCTTATCATTCCACGGAGAAAAACAAGGAGCAAGCAGTTCGGAGAGACATTTCATTTCATCTATAATAAAATTTGTAAATGATTATCCTAATCCTCCGCGAGGGGTGGCACCATTATATTTTATTAAATTCCATTTTTGTATGAAGGCCCTCTTTGCAAGAGTCGACAGTAATGGCTGTGCAGCTGTGCTGTGTATACACTAACTTATGCTTACAATTGAAAATTCATTACTTTTAACAATCAAATTTAAAAATTCCAGTCACTGGGACTCACGGAATTCCACAATTAATGAGGATAAAGAGGGAAGGACGAAGAAAAAAGATAAGCAAAACAAACTAGTCATTTTTATTTTATATTAATCCAAGATTTTAGATTCCAAATTATAAAGTCCAAACCAAGAAGAAGCTCCCAAATCTATGATGGCCATGGCCGGTAGTAACCAGTCACTGGATCGGGGACCCAGGGATCCGGATCACGCTTTCCAGCCAAAAGCTGGGCCACAGCCGCCGCCTTGTCCTCTGCTGCTGGGCTTCGTCTCACTGCCTCCGCTGCCGCAGCAAACCCCCTCCTGCACGTACATCAGAAAAATGTATCTGAGATTACAATCGGCAAAAATGGATTGCAGGAAAAGGGAAAGGGAAGGGCTCTTTACAAAATGAAACCCACAATTGGTTCTGTGTTTGTGAGTTGTGACTATGTGAGGAGAGAGAGATTAGAAGCAGAGTAGTACTGAACTCTGTTTGGAGATAAGAAAATGGCATAAAAATTCATATTCTTTTTCTTTTGGGATCTGAAAAAGTAAGTACAGAGATAAGATTTGATGGAGATTAAGAAGTGTTGAGTTGTTTACCTTTGTGCAAGGAAGGAGATGCCGTCGGAAAGAAGAGTCTTGGAGAGGGTGGAGGTGGAGACAGCGCGAGCCATTAGATCTTTTAGATCGAACGGTTTGATTGATATATCATATATGGTCGCGCTCTCTGCCTCCAGTCGGCTCTAGTCTCCACAAAGAGAAAGAGGAGGCTAATTTATTTTGAGGAGAGGAGAAGTGGGTTTGTGGTGTATTTAAAGAGCAGCAGCAGCAGCAGCAGAAGCGGCAACGAAGCACCGCCAGTAGGGTTTTGAATCATATTTTTATGCATGCACATGGTCCATGTGTACCCCGCGGTGCCATCTGGCCTGGCTCATGCATTTAGTGCTCTAGTCCACTCTAGTCAAACAAGTCATACTAATATGAACAAGTCAACAAAAGGCTACCTCCCAGAGTCCCAGTCCCTTCTATTTTAATATTTTTCGCTACTCTACAAAAATCACGAACCGTCCGTTTGCGTCCGAGTCGCACTTTGAATTTGTTTGTGGGGCACACAAGTCAGTGTAAAAGGCCAATTGTCTGGCGGAATCTAGGTCGGCGCTTCGGAACTTGAGTTCGGAACTTAAGTCAGTGTAAAAGACTATTTATGTAACTTAAGTCAGTGTAAAAGACTATTTATGTAACTTGGCATAATACCCAACTTAGAGTTCGGAAACAGCACTAGGCTGCCATCCCCAGAATAGTGAATCTTTTAAATTTTATAGGCAATTTTGATTGTATTTGACAATTTTCTATTAAAGAATGTTTTATTCTATCTTATTTCATAAAAAAAAGCAATTGAGGTATCAATTTCCTCAAAATCTTTTTCCAATAAAAATGCTATCAAATGCCTGATGGACAGGAACCCACACCCTCAAAGAGATTAGTAATAAGTGCTTTTCTTCTTAATATTTTTTTTGCCCGTAAAGCGGTAAAAAAAATTCAAGCATTAGTAACAACCAACTGTTCAATTAAATGAGTCAGAAATTCTGCATAGGAAGGCTAGAATTTTGCAAAGATAAAGTAATTAAACAACTTATATTGTGAAGAAACTAATATATTTTTTTTACTCGAATTAATTTATTCTCATTTAATAATATCGAAATGGTTTCAACAACTTTATTTCTTTAATGCATAAGATCACTTCTTTTAATTATTAGTTTCAGCGTTTCAGTATATCTCTTTCTTTTTTTGAAGGTTGGTTTGAAACCAACGATTTTGGAATAAGAAATTTGAAAATAAATGCTCTATTCGTGAATCGAACCAAGGACCACCTGGTTGGTGGAATAGAGCGAAACCACTGGGCCGAATAACCCAACTTTTCAGTATATCTCTTTCAACCGGCTTCTATCGTGTACAATTATTAAGGTTTCGATATAGCGTGGGAATATTTTAATTTTTAACTAGCTCTTAATTACGAGATTTTTTTATTTATATATAGATATAGATATGTATCTCCTAGAATTGAACCTCTTGTTTTGTTCCGAACCTGAAATAACATATCAAATAATAAAACTTTTCGTTTTTGTATAATCAAGACGTATAAAACACTGGATTTTTAATCTATAGAATCAAATATAAATGACATTTTAATTAAAAAAATTATAGGAGTCAAAGATTTAATGTGTGAATATATAAATTATTATAAAATTTGTTAGAATTTAATGATATTTTAAAAAACGTGGCCGCCGTTTGTAATATATGCCGTAAGGTGTGCAATTTCATACAAGAATTAATTTCTCTTCCAATTTAGAATCTTATATTTTTGCAACGTACAATCCATTCACTATACAGTTTAATTAAAGTGATTATACATATAAATTAATACGGCAGATCTTTTTAATTTTATTGGTCTAGCTAAGCTCATTCCAATTCGGCTTCTAATGTGTTGCAACTGGTCTCAATATATGGCTTGGGAAATACTTTAATTAATTCCGGTTTAACTCTTATGAGATTTTATATATCCTAGAATCGAAGCTCATGTTTCATGACGATTCTGTAACGTCTTTATCTCCTAATAAATCTATCTTTTTCTTGTACGATCAAAGTAGAAAGAAAGATGCTAATCAATAGGAATCAATAAATATAATATTTTTATATAAAAAAGTATACGAGATAATCAAAACAATCTTCCATGATGCATGCATTAATATATATATTAATGGATCCGGATCCATAATCTATCACGTCTCACATTTCATGCCGATGTTCATGCGTATATATATACATGTATTGATGCCAGCCATGTAATCAAGGCACCAATAATCACCTTCCTCTCCAGCATTATAACACTAATCAACCTAGCTCAATCGTTTCAAATAAACAGAATGGCATCCAATGAATTAGATATGGAAGTTGCGGTGCCTCAGCTCAGCCAGGATGAGGAGCTCTACGTCCAGATTTCAATGGTTGGGACAGCCATTCTTCCATTGACATTGAAGGCTGTATTGGGGCTCGGTGTTCTTGAAATTATCAATAAGGGTTCTGCCAGTGCAAGTACACAGCCAGTGATGATGACTGCGGAGGATATTGCGGCACAGTTGCCGACAAAAAACCCTCAGGTACATACAAAATTTACCAATTGAGCAATTTAGAATTGAAATAAATCTAATTTCTGATATGCATCTAGCTAGAATGTTTACCGACATCTCATGAAAAATTATGCCTCCTAGGCTGCAGCTATGCTGGATAGAATGCTGGCGCTTCTTGCGTCCTTCAATATAGTAAGTTGTGCCATCGAGAAAAAGGAAAAGGTGGTCAGGAGGTATGGCCCCGCTCCATGTTTTAAGTTTTTTATGAAGGGTGAGTATAGTGCAACAGCTGCTACCCTCTCCCTCTTGGCAATGGAGCAAGCTTTCATTTCTGCCGGGTATAGTTAAAAATATATATTGTCTTTAATTAATTAATTTATGTTCTTTGCCATCGCATATAAAGAAAAGGAACACAATCACAACTTTGAGAAATATAAATGAAAATTTGCCTATCAGGCTGAAACTTAAGTTGGAAATAGAGAACTGAAAAAGTGACAAATAACTTACCATCAAAATACAAACTTTTTTTATTGATTTGATAAACAACTGTTTTCTCAATAGACAACACCTTAAAGAAGCAGTGCTAGAGGGAGGAACAGCATTCGAGAAAGCGCATGGGATGAAAGCCTTCGAGTACATAGGAACAGATCAAAACTTCAGTGGGCTCTTCAACAAGGCCATGATGGATAGCTCAAGTTTTTCATTGAGGAAGATGCTTGAGACCTACCAAGGATTTAAAGATGTTAATGTACTTGTTGACGTAGGAGGTGGTGTTGGAGCGGCATTGGGCACGGTTGTTTCAAAATATCCACACATCAAGGGCATTAACTTTGATCAACCCCCGGTCATAGCCGTTGCGCCAATTTTGCCAGGTTCGCAAGTTCTTTATATTTGAAGTATACATATACTGCATTGTTACATTATATTTGAAATCTTAATGCTAATATATGTGAGAATATTTTTCATTATATAGGAGTGGAGCATGTTGGTGGAAACATGTTTGCTTGCATTCCTCATGGGGATGCCATCCTTCTAAAGGTTTGCCACAGTTCATTAATAAATTAACTATATATGGCCTTAATTTTAACTATTGTTATAAAGTGAGCTTATAATATAATTGGATGCTCTTGCGGCATTATATTAGTTATGCTATTTTTTGCATGGTAATTCAAAAGAAATATATTCGATTTCTTTTTCTTGCTCTAATCATCGATTGATTTACAGAACCAATAAACTTTTCTTAAATGTAGAAAAAAAGAAACTTAAAATTCAAAAAATTTGAAAATTAAAATTTTTCTAAAAATATCAATGGCAAATTTACAGCATGTTCTTCATAATTGGAGTGATGAGCACTGTGTGAAGATATTGAAGAACTGTTACAATGCTCTCCCTTATGAAGGAAAAGTCATTATACTTGACCCTATCCTTCCTGTAAACCCAGAGCCAACTACAAGATCAAAGGCCGCATTTATGATGAATGCCTGGATGATGATTATTTTCGGTGGTAAAGAAAGAACCAAGATTGAGTTTGAGAACTTAGCAAAGGAAGCTGGTTTTACTCGGATGGAGGCCCAATACTTTTATGCAGAAACCTGGATCATTGAATTAAGAAAATAGAGGCAGGTTGACTTGCTGCAATATAAAGGAAGCAGTTATCATGTTGTCATGTGTGGTCTTGTCATTGTAGTTTCGCGTCCTTCAATATTTTTCTTTAGTCGTCCTTCAATATTTTTCTTTCTGTTTTGGTAATGTTGTGTTATGGATGTCAATGAAATAAAATTGTTTTTATGTGATGATCTCTGTATTTGAGGAATGTGCTACAAATTAAGATGATATATGTCTCCGATCCAGATACTACGTAGACAGCAATAAAATGTAGAACCAATCCTCAGCTATTGTGTAATTTATAAATCAGAATCGCTTACCGTCATTCCAGCTTTCCAGTGTCCCTCCCCTCTCTAGTAACACTATGTTTGGTTCAATGGTAGAAGATGGAAAAGGAAGGTACAGGTACGAGTCAACTTCCTTGTATTTGTTCGCAGAAAATTTAAAGAGGGAAGGAAAGGGAATTAGTTTATCTTTTTTTGTTTGGATGAAGAATAAAGGAAAAGGGAAAATATTTTTCTTTCCTTTTTATCTCTTGTTTGGATGAATTAATTTAACAAAGACGAAATAATTATAATTGACTATTTTATCCTTGAATCATTTATTGAAGCAAAGTGCACATAATTCTAATATAAACAATACTAAAAATTGTACCACAATGGGCATATATTTTTTTTGAGTCATAGTCTTGAATGTTCAAATTGAATTAACAAGTGACGATATAGTTTTTTTTTTTTTTTTTCAGCCTAAAGAACCCTGTATGTACTAAACTACTAATATTCTTTAAAAATTTCGTCGCTACGCTTTACCCTTCCATCCACTCTCTACTCTCTAGTGTATTTATCCCTTTTGTTGCGCCTAAGCCTAAGTCCTAACCCTCCTCTCCCTATCCCTCTCTAGCGCTCCCTTCTATTGTAAACTTCCTTACAACGCCCTTTTTTTTTTTGTTCTTTCTCTCCCGGCGCCATTTTCTTCTCCTCTCCACTCCCCTCTCCAAACACTTCTTTCAGGGATAAGTATCCTCTGGCCATCTATGCACTTTGTCCATCTTATCACAACCATCCGATCTAATTTCGACGGTTAATTTTTTTCGAGCCTATCAATCTAATATTAATCACGGGACACTCATAATTGATCGGACGATTTTGATGCCGATAGACACTCTGTGTAACGGGCATAGGATATCGTTCCCTTCTTCCCGCGTCATCTCCATCTCACTTCCATTCTCTTCCTTACCTTTTGCTCTGTTGTTTCTTTGCCCTGTCCTGACTATCAAACCTTTATTTCATTTTTCTTTCCGAACTAAATTCGAGTAAAACCAAATAAGAGAGTAACTCATACGTATCAAATATATCATTAGTTACTTTTTTGGGAGTGTAATATATTTTTAAAGAGTATTTTACTTAATAAATGAAGTATTTATTTATATTAAGAAAGTATTAAATATATATATATATATATATTTTTTTAAAAAAAATGTAATGTCTCTTAAGAGAGTATTATTTTGGTTGAGCTAATGAAGTATTTCTTTATTATATTAAATCAGTATCAAATATATCTTCAGTTATCTTTTTTTAATAGAGTGCAATATATTTAAGAAAGTATTTATTTAAATAAATGGAGCATTTATTTTTTTTATTAAAGGAGTATAGCATTTATTTAGTTATCATTACTCCTTATAAATGTACGGATCCAAAAATATATGACCTCTAGATCTAGGGTGTAACTACCTCCAGTATCGTGGATCAATTTGAATATGTGGCTGAATAACATTAATAGACAAAATGATATTATGTTTTGATTTTACATCTAAAATAGAAAGAGCATTGATTACAAGAATAATTATTTTTTCTATTTTGGAAAGACAAAAACTTTTATCACTTATAATATTTGTTAAATATTTTTATTATGAAAAATATATATTTTTTATTAAATTATGTTTTTCATATTGATATGCGGATTTTAATTTTCGTTGAAGTATAAATATTTTTGTTGAACTATAAGCATTTTTTGTTGAAGTATAAGTAATTTTTAAATTTGTATTTGCCTGCACATTGGATGCGTACATTTTCAAGTTTCTTTCTTTCTAAAAGGATGGTAAAAACTTGGGATGGATTATCACATCCGAAATTATTATTATCTAAGCCAACCGTAACTGGGCCGTGTGCGTGTCAACATAAAATCCGTTTGAAGAAATGTTCCCTACAACTACAAAACCCGCATTCTGACAAGCAACTTCCTTTCCTTCTCCTTCCTCATCCACAGCCGCTGCCTTTCTCCTATTCAACACCTTCTCAGTTCTCACAAGCGCGCTCATACAAACACAAAGCGCAAGTGCGAGTCGCGCGTGTGCACAGAAAGAAAGAGGCGAGACAATGAGTAGCAGATCTCTTCTCTCCCAAATCCTTGTTCTCTCCAACGCCGCTTCTCCACGCGCGTACATTGCCTGACCTTTCCTCAACTCTCCGATTCCAGCTAATTTTGTATCCTTCTTTTCCCTTTTTTTAAACGATTTATTTAATTGTTGTTTTCGTTTCTGTAATTGCAGTTGTGAGAGTTTGAACTCGAGGAAAATTGGGTTGGCACTTCGCTCGTATGCTCCTCTTCGGTGTAAGTGCACAGCTTCGGTGTCACAGGCTGAGGTCTCTGATGCTCCATCAACACCCAAAACGAAGTAGGTATCATGATATTGCAATTTCTTTATTTTGGGTTGCATACAATCTGCTCGACAAAATGCCTGAGAGAATAGAAGTTATAATTTGCATTATAATTTTTTAATGCGATTGTCCATTCGCAGGAAACGGGTCGTCTCTGGAGTTCAGCCTACTGGGTCAGTACACCTTGGTAATTACCTTGGTGCTATTAAGAATTGGATTGCTCTTCAGGTATTTTTTTCATCTTTTTTCCCAGAATTAAAAACTATTTATATTTCTTATAAATTTGTTAGATGGGGACGATGTCAAGTCTACATGATATACATGACCTGTTATTTTTATATTTTTGTTGAAGTAATTTTTTTTTTCTGTTCACATTGGTTTCAGGAATTGTATGAGACATTCTTCTTTATTGTAGATCTACATGCTGTAAGTCTCCTTCCAATCTTCATATATTACCATTTTCTACAAGTTTATTTATTTCTCAGAAAACTTTTGGATTCTAAATTTGAAATTTGTTACTTGTGGCATGTAAAGATCACACTTCCCTATGATGCACCGGATCTAGCTAAATCGACCAGAAGCACAGCTGCATTGTATCTTGCATGTGGTGTGGACACTTCAAAGGTCATCTATCTGTTTATCTACACATGCATTTCTTTGTATAGAAGAATGGGGTTAAACGTTTTGTGCAATTGCGAACTCAACAGGCCTCTGTTTTTGTGCAATCACACGTGCGGGCCCATGTGGAGCTGATGTGGCTGTTGAGCTCAGCAACACCTCTTGGTTGGCTGAACAGAATGATCCAGTTCAAGGAGAAATCACGCAAGGCGGTGCGTTGCCTCTGTATGACCTCTCTCTTTTTTCCTTAATACAAAAGTATTAACTCACTTATCCCTTTTTAAGGCTTACAAATGTTCCCTAAAACCAAGATTGCTCTGAGACATGATTAAGTAATTTGTTAGCATATGACATTGATGAACTTTGTGAAAGAGATGTTTTTATGTCTCTCTTTTTTATTGCCCTCCAGAGCAATGCAGTCAGATTCTTGGTAATTTGATGCTATATTTTACTTACCTTATTTGCTTTTTGTTTATATGTGGTTTACAATAACCAAAAAGGAAAAAAAAAGACAAAATTTTTGACTTCCTAGTTCTTTTTTCAAAAGAAGGTCATGATAGTAGTCCCTCCAATGTGGCCTTTGGATTAGAAGAGATTGTACTCTAAAAGTATTTTATCAGGAAAAGTGTTGAGTTTTTTTTTTTGCACCCCATCTTTATAACAAATTAGAGAGGTGTGCCCACGATGTTTAGAAAAATGAAACCCAGATTTTTTGAAGTTGAGGTCTATAATTTCTGCTGAAGTGCTGAACCCTGAAGGCTGTCCACATATCACACCGGTGATATGTTGTAAGGGACAAAGGACCGTACCGTATCTTTTAAAAATATCACCTGATTAGAGACACTATACTCATCTAGCTTATTTTTTATTTTTCTCTCGTGACAATCAGGGTGATGAAAATGTGGGAGTGGCACTTCTCACATATCCTGTTCTCATGGCTTCTGATATTCTTCTTTATCAGGTACACTTTTTGCAACTTCATCTTTCTTAAGACATGTTTTTCATACTTCTCGTATGAAGGATTGCATTTTTGTGCTACTGGTTGGAGGCACCTCTCTAGCATCTCTTCTTTATTTATAGTTCTTAATTTCAGAATAGTTTCATGTTATACCTGCAAAGCATCAAGCATTATGTATAGCCTATAAGAAGCAAATATCTTAGGTAGTTAGGTGTCCCTTTAAAACACTGGTTAAACATCGCATCTCTTCTTTTCTGTTTTCTTTTAAAATTTCCTATTTGGGTTTCTTTTCAACCTCACTTGTGGATAGATGAACCATCAGGAGGGGGTAACTCGGATCTGTTTGGTTTAAAAGGGGAAGTGACGCTACACTGGATACTTTTCTTGTTTTGTAGGCATTCATACACTATTTGTAGCAGTAATATACTCTTCTTGTTACATACAGTTTTATCAATTATCAGTGGTACACATGAAGCTTAACTCATGATTTCTTAACCTGTGCACTAAGTTCTGAATTCATGCAAATTTTCAGTCTGATTTGGTGCCCGTTGGAGAGGATCAGAAGCAACACCTAGAATTGACCCGTGAACTAGCCGAGCGTGTGAACTATCTATATGGAGGGAGGAAGTGGAAGAAATTGGGAGGGTAAGAAGCATTTCCTTCTTAATCAAATCCTATAGTTGGTATTTTTGGTGAAGTTTATATTCTTAAGTCTTAACTGCTTCTATTAAATTTTGCAGGAGAGGAGGTTCTATATTTAAGGTCTGCTTTTTCCCTCTCTCTCTCTCTCACACACACACACACACACACAGAGTAATATAAACTTATCACATTCACCAGAATCACTGTTCTTTGTTGCGCCTACCAATGAGATTGTCTGATAGGGTGCTAGTATGCATGTGCCAAGTAGTATCTGTATGTACAGGCATATTCTATTGCCTGCTTCTTTTCTCATTTTGTATTGGTCACTTCCAATATGATAGTGGTCACTTCTGCCTCAATTTTATATTTTCATTAGGTCCCTGAAGCGCTTATACCTCCTGCAGGGGCTCGAGTAATGTCCTTGACTGATGGTCTTTCCAAGGTACCTTGTACATATTCTCGGAGTACAAATAAGTGTAATAGCTTTCATGGAGTTTACTGATAGTGATATTGTGTGGAACATCCTCTTTAACTGATTATTGGATAAACTATTTTCTTACTTTTGTCGTTTAAATGGTGTACCTTGAGATTTTTGATGATCTGTGTCTAGGTTGCATTTTGATAACTCTAATTCAAGAATAATGTTGATTGTGTTGCTTAAAGATTTACAGGAAATTATCTAATGAAAATGCCAAGCATGTGTATAAAATAGTAAATTGATAAACGTTATTAGAGACTTCTGCAATATAACTCATAATTGTTACATGCTGCCTCGTTGGGTAAACGGCTCTAGTTGGATCCTGTAAGGCTCACATTTTCTCTCCTCTTTCGATAGATGTCGAAGTCGGCTCCTTCGGATCAGTCACGGATCAACCTTCTTGATTCCAAAGATGTGAGAATCAGTCTAATTTTTGCTTTTCTTATAGCTATTTAGACTAGATATTCTTGATAATTATTTAGAACTCATGCAAAACTTCGCAGCATGACTCCAGTGCTCATCATTTTTCTTTCATCAGTACTGATCTATGATGCTTTGTCAATTACTTCTCCAGTTATCCATTGTTTTTATTATCTATTAGTAACACTTGCATTTGTTGGCCATTATATTACTAAAGCTTTATTAAATTTTGTCAGGTGATTGCGAATAAGATTAAACGGTGCAAAACTGATTCATTCCCTGGGTTAGTTACAAAACCCCCCTCTATTTTTTTTGGTAATTTTTTGTTTTTTAAATGAGTCTTATCTCTTATATACAGCTCAGTTTAAGCACTAGAAGTGCCTATAAAAGAAGCAGGAATTTCAATACCAAATTTTTATATCATTTATTACTGTTTATGCAACTTGGTTAGTCATTACCGTTTTATTTATGGACTTGATAGATCAATAAAGGACTTATAGGCTCTTCTGCAGTTTTGCTTGTCATCAACCCATTTCATTCCTTTTTTTTTTTTTTTTTTTTTATTTTTTTTTTTTACAAATCCTTTCTTTGAACAATTTGCAGACTGGAATTTGACAATCCAGAAAGGCCTGAATGTAACAACCTTCTATCCGTCTATCAACTTGTCACTGGGAAAACAAAAGAGGTAACTTCCACTTCACAACAGTTCTCACCAGTGGCCTGCCTTTATATAATTACTTCTGCTTCGATAAAATAAGGAACTTGATTGTTAAGGTTCACACTTCTCTCTATTATTGCTTTATGTCAGGAAGTTGCACTGGAGTGTCAAAATATGAATTGGGGATCATTCAAACAGATTCTCACAGATGCTTTGGTAGATCATCTGCAGCCAATTCAGGTGAGATAAACTCGCTGCCTGCTCACGAACTAGTATTTCAGGATTTTACCATATATTTTGGCATGCCTATTATGCTAGTGCTGAAGGAATTTTGAAAAATTATTGATCTTTGCATAGGTACGGTATCAAGAGATAAACTCAGAACCAGGATACTTGGACGGTGTTCTTTCAGAAGGGGCAAGAAAGGCATCCGAAATAGCTGATACTACTCTTAATAATGTTTACCAGGCGATGGGTTTCTTGAAGCGCTGAAAACATGATATGATAGTCTGATTTATACCAGAGGTGAAAATAAGCCACATATTTATTTAATTTAGGAGGGAGTTCTTTTTGGATTCTTTGTGCCCTGCTTTTCTCTCTCTTTGTTTTTTTTTTGTTTGAGCAAATTCAATTGTATTCTTATCATCGTTCTGAATTTTCTAGTTCTAATTATTCTTTTCTTGAAGTGATAGAGGACAAATGTATTTGTAAACTGATAGACTGTATATCAAAATCGAAAATAAATCATAGATGTACCTTTCTTATGCATGTTGTTTACGTACTTTTCATACAGGATAGAGAAGTATGAAAGATTAATGGTTTGATTTAATCATCATATAGTCAACACGGTTTCATGGGATTGTGGATTTACGATCATGGAAGCGCGTGCTATGGAGTAGGGAATTGCCAGTTACTTCCATACTAGGATTTCAAAATTGGAGCACTGGGTGTATGGAATTGATAAGTTTTACAATTAACATGCAACATAAGGATGATGTTTTGCAGAGTTTATGATCTTAAAGAAGATATTTGCGCAAGGTAGTGCAAATTGTTAGAACATTTCGATGCCGTGCACTAGTTTGTGGCCTCCGGGTCCTTACAGTGGAAGAGAGGACTTGAATAACTCTTCTATTTTCTGAATTCTGAATAAAACATTACTAGATCAACATATATCATGACAATTTTAACTCAAACGATAATTTTTGTGAAAAAACAGACGATAAACAGATTTAATGCTAAAAAGGTTTAAAATCCATTTTTTTACATACTAATTACACAATGTACAATCTAAAACAAGCCATAATTTAGCAATGCATTAGATACAAAATTTAAATCCAAGCTAAGTAGGTTGTTTTGATGGCAAATCGTCTAACAGTGCAGATCAGCAGAACGGTTCAAACTAAAATCACAGTGACGTAGAATGAACGGTCTAGAACAATGAACTAAAGGCTATTTTAAAAATCCCCCTTTATGTTCTTTGAGTTTGAGACACTATTTTAAGTACTAGTTTGTTGTATTATACGGTTAAAAATTACATCGATATGTTATATTTTTCACTAATGATCTCAAATTTGTTGTTTGAAATTTTATGAACAAGAAAATTATATCCTAATAGAAACGATAATATTAAGATTGGCCACATTGTTTTGTTAACATGTTAAAACGTAAAATAAGAACCTTGACTTAAAAGACAATTATCTGTTTTTGAAACTTGAAGCATACAATTCCAAGAGGATTTCACTGTTGAACAGTACTTGAAAGTCAAATATTGATGAACAGAACCAAAACTATTTGGTCAGCTCATGTTTCCGGTTGGTATGGTCTCGGTTTTTTGTGTTGGTTACAGATTGACAACTATTTACAGAAATTAGATTGGTTCAGCTCAAAGTTTGATTGGTTAGGAAATCCTTAAATGTCATATCAGACTTTGAAAATTATAGCAATACCTGCCCAGCTCCCCTCCAAATTTTAACATTCTGTGCTATTTGGTCGGATTACAGTGCTTTAAAAAACAATATAAAAACATTCCAATACTTAACCACACTTGAGCAGACAGCACGAATTCCTGAGATCAAACAATCCTGGAGAATTGAGACACAGGTTCATAAACAACAGCTTCTCCCTTCACTTACCAAACACCAACCATATTCTTGTTCCTGGTCTTTGAAATAAACAGTTATACTTTCCTAATAAGAAGGAAAAGCCTCTGATCAAGTTCAAAATTAGATGCATTGGAGGGATCCCCTTTCAGCATCATAAGTAGCCCACCAAAAGATGCATATATCTCCCTACATAATATTTAATAAGCAAAAACACAATAAAAGAGAATATAATTAATAAATAGTATAAAATGTCATGCTTCAGTGCAAGTATCATGAGCAGTCTACTAGTAAGCAGGTCAGCAACAAAAGTTCTTTTAATTCAATCTTCTTTTCTATATGATGTTTCTTTTTCATGATTTAATTTCCAGGAGTCGGGGACGAGGTTTGCTAATGTCCAAATGGTAACCAACAAATATTCAAAAGCAGAGTTAGGTTCAGGGAGATACTGCACTGATTCTCAATTCATCTAGTCTAACATTCAATGGTGAAGCCACATTAGTTCAACTAGGGTCAACTGAAATGCAGTAATATCCTTGTAATTGTATGAAATCTGAATTTGCACAACAACAAATTGCAAATATGCTCTTAGTCGATATCACAGGCTAAATAATGGCCCAGGCACTGATAGCAATAAGGTTACCATGGTAAAGGCTGGACTATCATGTCCTGGTACTATCAACAAGTGTGCCAACAGTATGCTACCTTTTTCAATAAACCATATATCTTAATGTTAAGAGTAAGAAGAGCCTCTCATTTATTAAATCAATTTTGCATGTAGAGTTAGATGTGGGAAAAACTTTCTCGTTAAAACAAAGAACTTCATAGACGAGGTCCCAAAAAGGCATATAAACGCAACTGCACAAAATGTACTCAAAGCCAATTTTCCAGATTGGATTCTGAAATCAGCGAGTGCTATTTTTGGTACTAATCTGATTCGAAATGATTGAGGATTTTCCATAGCAACAGCATAATCGCATCAGAACTTGCCAAGCAAACACAAATTATTAGGCGGACCGGTATTTGTGTATTAATTTGTTTATTACTAACTAATCTTCTTTATAGTTAATTAATTTGTGTATTAATTTTTTAGGTTGCATACACTTTGGCAGCTTGGCCACTTGAACTGTCTTCTGAGATTTTGTACAGCTTGCCATGCATCACATATTCAAACTTGTCAGCTAGCGTCTTTCTGTTGCCCTGAAAAATAAAAAAAAAGAAAATTGAAGACAAACAATAATGACAATTATATAACAATAGTAAAGTTGTGCTGTCCAACAAAAATATTAATTGCAAAGCAGCAGCAGTAACACCATACATATTGATGATCCAGGGTGGTAATATAAAGTCAAGTTCTAGAAAACTTAAACTGATCCTATCAGTCAACCACAAAAATTTGCTTACTAACAACAATACTCAATACAGTAAGGTACAATAAATTACTATTTCTTTACTTAAGAAAAAAGACTCTAATTGAATCTGACATGTTAATAAACTGGTGCGGGTTCTGGTGGATACAACACTAAGAAGAAGGTGAAAACTCTACCATACCTGGAGAAAATAACCACTATCTGGTGTGCCATCCAAATTAAGAGTGGGTGCCAAAACCATGGTAAATTTATCACCAACACGCATTGGGTATATCTCTGTATTGATGTCTAGCTGCATATACATGTCGAATTGTTCACTCTTGGCCTCAATCCGAGTAACTACAAAAGGGGGAAAATAGAAGGAAGATATTTTGTAAACAAAAAAAGAACAACAACAAACAGTGAAATATAGCAAGCAGTGAATAAATTTATCTAACCTTTGTCAAACTTTTTGCCATCAGGATCGAGCCTTTGCAAAATGAAAATATCTTCGAAAAGAAGCTGCACCATTTTCTGCAAGAAATTTCAAATATTAATAAGTGGTTTCAGTTTCATCAGCAGAGGAAAACATAAATGAAGATGCCTGATACCCACAATGCTAACGATTGCCTCAGGATAGATTTTTCAACTAACTTAAGATAACTGAAAGTAAATAAGTAATGGGGCTCCATTCTGGATTCAGCATGTAGAACACAACATAAACAATACAAATACATGCAGCATGTATACATATATTAATAAACAACTGTATATTAATGAGATGGACAAGAATATGATGTAATGTTGTATTCATAAAGAACTAGCTGAATGTTACAAAGGAGTAATTGCTGTATTCATAATGATTCTTTAGCAATATAATATGGGTGATGAAAGATGAGCACTAAAGATTGTTTTCATGTACAGTTATAAAAAAGATATAACTATGGGGGCTACTTGTTAATATTTCCTAGAAATAGAGGTCTATAATTGCTATTTGGCAGACATGAGGGGATACCCAATTTCGGCACTGGCACAAACATTGAATGTGAAAACAATTTGGCCAACTTCAGCCATAGAAAATGAATAAATTTAACAGGAAATCCTTAACCCCTAATTGAATTTGAAATATTTCATCCATTGTCAAGGAAAGTATCAAGCTTTCACCAATTACAACTGGTTTCATACAATCTCAAGCGACTATCAACATCTAAAACTTCGCCCAAATATCAATTGGAAAGTTTTCCAGAATATATGAAAAAACAACAATTAAATACGAATACCCTCCCCCACTTCCCATCCCACACGCACAAAGAGAAGAGAAAAGAGGAGGGTTGATTATCATACAAAGAGAGTCGGTCGAATCTAGAGCGCAGGCAGAGATGAGAGTTCCTTCGTCTTTCTCGCACGCTAGAGTGAGAGAGTTTTAGGGTTTTTGAGCCAAGTTGTTTGTTAAAACGGGTTTAAGGCTTCGAGCAAGTGTAACCAGTTCGCATCCGATGTTATAGGAAGCCGTTCGATCAAAAATAAACGGTTCGAATTACATTGAACGGTCCGATTTTTATATCTGGTGCGAGAGAGTGGAACAGGAAAAGTGATTTAATGGGCTTGGGCCATTTTTTACAGTTAAGCCTGTTGTGTTGTCACCAATTGTGAAGTTTAGGATCAGAAAAGGGAGAGGAATTTCAATGACCTTTTTTTAAACATATCTTTACTCTGAGAATATTTCATTACTTTTGGGTGGGGTGGATGAGAGCACACTACATATGAAATATGTATAGACAGTATTATTATTTTGATTAGATTGCCATTATTTGTTGAAAATTTTTAATATAAACACTCACCTTTCGAATTATATTACAGTATATTTATTATGAAAAAAATGCAAATGCTTTTTTTTTTTTATGTTGTCCTTGTTCTCTCAGATGATCGAAATTAATTTTAAATTTTTCTTCACGAAAGAATGGTATTTTGGAACAAGTTCCCGCACTATTACAAGTTGTTTTTCAACTTATAACTTAGTACTTGATAATGTATGTATGGATGCAAGGACGTTATTAAACATACAGAAAGAAAAATAGAATTTTCTGATATATATTTAACAGATTCAACAAAATAGAATGAGCAATTAGAAAACGTTGAAGAAAGAAGCTAGCTGTTAAATTAATTTGCTCTATAAAACAACTCAGCACTTTACTCTAGAAAACAATGGAAAGTTATTCACTGCTAAAGTGCCAAATTAAGAAGCAACAAATAAATTAAACTGACATGATCACATGAAATAAGCAAACGAGGAAACAAAAACATAAAATTCATTAGACTGAATTGAGCTGATGCCTGTGAATACAAACTACACTTGCAGAACTTCACTACAATTGCAAACAAAAAACATCTTAATATTACACACAGTATTATATATTAAGCCAACGCTAAACCAATACAAAGTGGTACAATCAAGCTCCAAATGTTGAACATGAAATCTACTCGTGTGGCTTTTGAAGTGTAGAAATAATAATATGGAGTCGGGGAATTTTTTTGTCCTGAAGCCGGTGGTGGTGGCGCTGTGTCCTGTGTTGGCGTCACCGGTGAAAATGAGTAAGGTTTCACCTGTGGTGGGGGAGGTGGTGGTGGGGGCGGCTTATTATATGGTGGGGACAGATCATGTGGAGGAGTCAAAATTATTAATGGTGATTGTGGAGGAGGCGGAGGTGGTGGCGATACGCAAACAGTGGGACATGTTCCACATTCACTAATGCACAGCAGACTGGTCTCAGGTGAAGATGCTGTTGTAGCAGATTCATCAGCTCCAGTGCAGGAAATCAGGAAAATCAAGACGATTGTTGTTGCGTGATGCCGAAAACTAATCTCCATTGGAGTTATTCTATCCTATTCTTTGTATTTGGAACCTTGCAAATTGAGGTTTGGTAAGGGTTAATAAGAATACTAGGGTTCTTGCGTTGGGTTCTAAGCTTCTCGTGCAAGATTTTTGTTTTCTTATTTAAAATTGTTGAGGCATAAAGCCTCAAAGGAAATCAGGAGAATATTGATTCAATGGTGCAAAGGATTTTTGCTGTAAAGTTTGAAAGAAAGATGCTTCTTGGACGGAAAGTATAGAAGATGCTCAAGCTGAGTTGTGACAAGTAAACTTGCAAAAGGGCATTTTAGAATGGTTCTTTGCTTCCCAATATTTTACATACATTATATAAAGAGGCGGTTCCTTTGTAATTGAAACAAATTCTTAATTGTCAGATTATTAATTTGCCAATTTTGAACCAAAGCAAATGCATTTATTGCTAAAATGCAAGCTGAGCTAATGTGATATACAATGGGGAGCATCTTTCAGACCAAAAAGCAAAACAAAACCAACTGTTACTTGTTCAATGATTGAGGTAACTTCTCGGATTAATTGTTTCATCGAGTCAAAAAAACCAGAGAAGCTAGGATCCTCTTTGTCTATCTTAATCTACTTTTCCTAAATGCAAACCTGATAATAAAGTGACAACTGATTTTAAAATGGAATAAGAAGTTCCGGGGTTACACCAAGGAATATATACTGACTTGGTGGTATTGCCACTTAAGCATTAAGATCAAGCAATGATTGCGCTCTGCTTGTTCCATGAGAGATATATGCTAATAGAAACTTCTAGTTAAAGCAGGAGAAATTAAAACAGATATAGCTGGCTTAACACGATAACATCTGTTAGAATTTCGTCGGCTAGAATAGAGAGGAAGACGAATAAAGAGACACAAAATAGTCTAATAAATTGAAGTAAATTATATTCTCTTTTTTCTAAATTGCAATATACTTGGAACCAAAAAAATCAAAGATGTATAGTGTAATAAACTCTAAAGCAATTTGGATCGGTTCAAATAATAACATGAGAAATCAAAACACAAATGAAAGGACACAATACATGTCCAAGAGGCGGCCGGGGGAAGGGGTCTAGAGAGTGTTTTGTCCCCCTGTCATTTGTATTTGACCATTATTATTAAGGTAATTTTAGTGAAGATTTATACAGATAGTGCAATGAAACCCAACCCCCCCCCCCCCCCCCCCCCCCCACCCCACCCCTTCAAAATAAATAAATGCCAATTAGCCTCCTCCATGATTTGACTCTAGCTCCGCCCCTAGGGGTGAAAGACGTAAGAAACGGAACGAAAATGGTGTGTTTCGTTAACCGTTTCGTTTCGGTGACGAAACAGATTTGTTGTTTCGTTAATCGTTTCGCAGTGCTGAAACGGTCGAAACGAACGAAAATTACGTAAATTACACAGGGAAGAAATATATTTCAATTTCGTTAACCGTTTCGCTAAACCAGACGAAATAGAATTTTGTTTCGTTAACCGTTTCGCCAGGACGAAACGAAACGAAAAAACGGTAACGAACGAAAAACTTGCAGCCCTATCCGCCCCTATTGTAGGCGTCAAAACTTCAGCATGAAACATATGATTGAAGGAAAATTCTTGCTCCGCCCCTATTAAAGGAAAATTCTTGCAGTGGACTATTTTTTTTTATTATATGGTTGAAAATCATTTTTTTTTTCTTGAAACATATGAACGTCTTTGATTGATGAGGGATCAAATCGTACCGGAAAAATTGGTTAGTTAGATGCATTACTCTGACTAACCAGTGTTTAGAGCTCTTCAATGACACCAGACCTCATCTCAGTTGACCCACTCTTTGTATATTACACGGTCGCTACTCGCTAATGCATTTATGTACTGCCCTTGTTACATGGTCGCTAATTGCCATCTCATCCAGTTATATATGTAGCTTCTTCCTGACAGTACTACTACCAGACTGCTTTTTCCGTCTCAGTTGTGCGTTTCCAATTGCATAATTAACAACATTGTGCCTTGGGTGCTATTAAGTATTGGTTATAAAGCTGATGCCATCGATAGTGGCAGCATTACATACCTTTCTTTCTCTGCCATCGTTTCCAATGTGTTTTTGCTGGGGCCCTCTGGATGCGCCATATTATGTCAGATTTGAGTTTTTCTGTGTCATTACCGTTTGTGTTTGTGTTTTACTGCGAGCATACTAATTCTGATGCCGTGAAAATGTGTAAACTTTTAGCAAAGGTTGGATATAATGACGTGGAACTGAGATGGTTGGATAAAGCTTTTGTTATAAATCGCAGTTATATTAAAAAAGGGGGATTTAAAATGGATTACACAAGAATCCTCATTGATTACCAAAATTAGAACAATGAAGTAAATTTGCCTTTCTGAAATGAATGTACAGTCTAATTTATGGTATAATGCACTTGCATGGATTTGATGATGTTCTTACTTTTTGATGAGATGACATCAGTGGAATTCAATTAAATCATTATGAAGAAAGAAAGACCGTCCTTATTTGGTGTGGTATTGAAATATTTTAACATTTAACCTTGATGTAATTAATTAATATCTCTGTTTAAGCATTTCGTCTAATAACCTTAAAAGTATTTGCACACATAGGCCCTGATCACAATCCCTTTTTTTTAACGTAGGATTTCAATTCATTGTAAAATTATTGATCGCAATGAGTGGATTTTGTGTCATTTGGTTAGAATTCCTATGTAATTAGGTCTAACGAAATCCTATGAAATCTTACGAAATCAATTCAAATGAAATGAAATCCCGAGTAAAAATCATTGTGATCAGGGCCATAATGTAAATGCTACTAATTAGCTCCTAAAAAAGTTGAGAAACCAGATGCCTCAGTAAAGATGCCCAAATAGATAATTGGAAAGTAAAACGAACAAAAGAGTTTTACTTTTGGGAAAACCACCCAATTCCTCAATTCCTCTATTACAGTTATAGTCTTAATGTCTTGTAGAGAAGAATGAACCAAATGGCTTCCTACTTCCTACATACACTGGCAAACACGTATACTGTCATATAGACCCACACAATTTTGTGTATCAGCATGTCATCCTTCTCTTTTCCAAAAAGTTTTTGAGAACACACCCATCACTGTAGTGTAGGTTAGTCACCTAGAAGTCCTCGTATAAGAGTTTGTTACACCACTTCTAATGTTTAAACTAGCAACACTATTCTGACCTCTACTCTCCAACAGTCAAAAGGGGAAAAAAAAGGTTACACTATGTTACAACAGCAACAAACAATGTATGGTATAGATCCACTACAAGAATCAACAATTCAAACTGTCTCAAGGGTGTCAAAATTTGTTATATGCATCGGTGAGGAAGTACACTCCAGAACGGATATAACAAAATTTTACCTTTTCATGCCTATTTCGGCAATATATGTGACCATGGTGATGTTTCTGCCATGATGTGCATCCCAGATGCATCAATTGGTTGCTCCATCCACTGTACAAAACTTGTGTCCATTTACATGTGAAATGACTTCCTGCCATCTCTGCCATCAACGACCGAAGATATCTTGCCAACAAATGCACTTTCATGGGAAACAGGTGCATAAATGAAAACTAAGACAGTTTAATGACCTTATTAGCCCTCTGTTTCTGTTTGAGGGGCAGATGTTGAAGCCTTTTGACTCACAAATTGACCTTTGACTCTTGGCCGCTGCTCTGCTAACTTCTTTCTGTTGTGGTATCTTACCTGAAGAAAACCAAAAGATGAATTTGTAAAGTTGCAATATGTAAAGAATGCAATGTTAAATCACAAGTCTAATCAATTACAATGCATGGGATGCAAACCAATCGTGCAACAACTTCAGAAACGAGGCTCCTTAGGGTGCGCTCCAGAATTAAGGGTGGAGTGGAATGGAAGGTGATGGGAGAGGGGAGAGGAACTAAAACTTGATCCCCAAATTTGAGGATTAAGATTTGGTGAAAAATATGAAGAGTGGTTCTCCCCATTCCTCCCCATTCCTCTCCATTTCCACATCTTTTAGCTTCTGGAGCAGGTTAACCCTTGGGGCAGGGTTAAGGCAGCTGTCCTCTTCCTCCATTCATCCCCTCTACCCTCATCTGGAGCAGACCCTTAGTTACCATAAACCAGCAAAATAGGAATAAGCTCTTCTCCAATTGCACAAAATTCACTGAATGCTCCCACCAGATTGGGGCCGTCCATGTCAGTTTGATGGCCAAGACTGAACACGACCATATAACTGCTCCCTACCAGCCCATTCTGTTTGATCTTAATTGCAAAATGTCAGGCTTGATCAGGACAGACCATGAAATGGAATGCCGAGATCGGGAAGAGCTCTCCAATTTGTAACAAGACAATTGGTTCCAAATATATCCTTAGCATCATTTTGTGCTTATCACGGAGAATTATCAAAATTAGTGCTAATGAAGTAATAGTACAAACTTAATTAAAATTAACCAATCTTTTGTTGATTAAAAAAAATTATAGGAACTTGATGGAAAGAGACAAATGCATATTTGAAGGGTGCTCTACTTTTGTCAGTTTCAACATGTGGAACCAGGGAACCACATTCAAAATGAAAAAAAAGAAACTATATTGAAAATTAAACAAACTGCAGGTACTTGATTATTTCTAAATAAGACAGTCACCTCTTAGTGAATAGAGAAGACTTCTCTACGAATTCAACCAGATTTTTTACATACCTTTTTCTCAAAGCATCTATCTTTCCTCTTCAACCTAAACTTGATCAAGGCAGCCTCACGGCGGGAGCGATCACCAGTATGTGCTGCACTTTCATTTCCACTTTCTAGATTTCCATTTCCAATTCCATTTCCTGTTTCACCACTACCACTTGCTATTGCCACGTCCTGACTACAACTTCCTTTCTGATTCACCAAACACAACTCTCTATAATCCTCCTTTTCTCCATCCGGTGCAACCTCTGCAGAATTGTTGCACTTCGAATGATTGGATTCCTCAGAGGTGATCTGAGCTACCGAGTTGTCTGGTAGTGGATAAGAAGGATAATATATTGGCTGTAGAATAGTAGTATAGCCATATGGTACTGATCCTACAGGGAAATGTACAGGTATAAACCCTAACTGCGGGGCAAGGGCTTGGTGGTTTATGGCATCCTCTTTGGACAGGAGTGGAGGGCTTGTCTTTAGGTCACCTTTGAAATATTCACCGTTCCTGAAGTGGAGAGAAGGAGAGGGATAATCATTCAAATTCTGCTTCTTGTTTTCTCCATACCTGTTAATCACATGGGCTTGTCAGTCCAGGGACTGAAGATGATTACAACTTCGCACTGTGACCTTAATGCATATACAATGTGTAAAGGTGGTGCAATTTTTAACAAATGGGACAAAAAAGGTACAATAAACATTACAGATAAAAAGTAGGGCGTTTTACTAGTAAAAAAGGCAGTACGGAATCTAGAAAAGAATGTGTTGGGAGTAGCTGTCAGCGCATTACAATAGAGAAGGTTTCCATTATTCACCAGTACTTGAGGCTTTTCTACTACCCAGGAAGACACCGTATCAATAAAGGCAGCACTAATTCCTAGTCACAATAGGGTACTATAACTTACTGCACAAAAATGAGGCACCAATTGTACTGACCAAAAAGTGACAGTTTGCTCCACCTGTATCATCCTAGTTTTTGTTACAACAGTGACAGGCTTCACCCTAGCAATTTAATCTACAGCAGCACCCAAAACATCATATTATGGTTCTCACTGACATCATAATGGTTGATGTGCTAATATGGCCAAGTGCTTATCGACCTACCCAGAAAGAAAGAGCAATCAAAATATCCATAATTGCAGGTAATGGACATGGTACTAATTTGCACTCTTTTCTGGCCAAGTGTTTATCGACCTACCCAGAAAGAAAGAGCAATCAAAATATTTTAATGGTTAGGTCGGAGGCTATAAAATAAATCCAGAACCACAATGCTATACCTTGAAAAAGCAGAAGATTCAGAATGATTTAGCACAGCTTTTGATTTAAGCTTGTAACAACCTTCCAGAGATTTGGTATTAACTACAGACTCCTCTTGATTAGCATCATTCCGTGATTCAGAAATATCGTGATTTTTTTCATTTGCTGGCTCAGAAGGGTTTAATACATCTTTATTTTGTGGAAGCACACCAAAGTTGTTAGCTTCAGTAGTTGTGCCAGCTCTATCTGTTACATATATAGGGAGAATTTAAAATAGGTAGAAAAATAGTTACTTTTTATGGGTCTAGGGAGCAACTTCATGTAAAATCTTACTCCACAAAATCAAACCAGCTGAGATGAATAGTGTTGTCAAACCAGTTTAGACAACACAGCCAGGACGGTACCAATTGCTATCTGTCCAATCTGACTTCATGGTATGAAAGGTGTTAAAGGGAGAAATTTAAGAAGCACACAAAAATTTTTGAAGCCAACCTCTATCCAGTTCATTGCTGTCGTTTGCTATGGTGTCTGATCTGACTGGTATAGCACCAGCATTTGCATCACGTCCTTGTATTTCTTTGGAAGAACTAGTGCCTTCAGCTGATGGTATATCCACAAAATTTTGCGCACTTTGTATCTCCATCTCTTCTTTAGTACCTGAACTCTGCCAAAGTATCAAACTTAAGATAAAACCAAAATATGATTTCTTATTTACTGCAAAGAATGTGGCATGATCAATATCAAATTGTTTCACTCCAATTCCTACAAAGACCTAAAAATAAGAACATTTCTTCCAGTTCCAAGCTTTTTTAAAAACTAAACCAGAGAAAAAATAGGCTAAAACAATGCTTCTTCAGTAAACATTGCCTCGACACTGAAAGGACAAAATTACTGGGTAAGCCGAACATCTTCTGTAAGTACTAAGTAGCTTTAGAAAAGGATCAGGATAAGCATACTTGAGCCTCATTAGCCCCATCACTGTTCTCTCCAGTTCTAGATGCTTCTCCAATGTTTGCACTTATCCTATTGCTAGCGGCATTGTAATAATTATCTGATGCATTTGCTTGGCTGCTTGACTGCATCAAATCCAAAAATAAGTGCAAAGTATTAAAACACTGCCCTGAGTTCGACACTTACCTTACAAATATGGGATAAACACAGAATGATACCAAAAATATCACTGAAACTACTTGGTATTTCCATAACTGAGGTTGGGACAAATATGGGATAAACAAAGAATAGAAATTTTCTGAGGCTTTGTAATGTTTTAGAGATAGGCTTACTTTCAAAGGTCTGCTAAACAGCAAGGATACCAGTACAACCCATCTCAGTTAGAACCAACAAGAAAAATGAGTATCATCAAACAAAATTAAAAATTAAAAGAGGAGAAATACATACGCAGTGCCTCCTCCATACATGTTGCCATAGGTTCCTTAGTTCATTCTTTCTGACCGGCTTCACCAAGAAATCAACTGCTCCTTTTAGCATGCATTTCAGCACCACTCCAATTGAATCTTGTGATGACATCACTACACAATGTATCCAACAAATTTAATCTGAAAACGCCTAATTACACAATAATTTGGATAAAGCCCTTTTTTAGTATTATTCTGGTAAGTAAAATCTGTTTGCTACAAGGCACAATTAAATGACACAAACCTTTTTCTTTATTTATTCCTAAAAAAAATTATTTCCTCATTGTAAAGTGCTGCATTTTATTCCAAAAGTAAGACATTCCAAAATGTGAACACCAAACTAGCAGCTAGGACTGGTATTTCAACTATATCAAATAGATTGTACGATAACTTTTTTTTTAATACTAAAGTTCAATCGACAAACGAACTTACTTATAACAGGTATATTTTTGCATTCTTCAGTAGATACAACTTTGGTGAGAAGCCCAATTCCAGAAAGAGATGGCATAGCCACTTCAGTCAACACCAAATCAAATGCAAATCGCTTCTCTTGCATAATCTCCCACGCCTTAAGCCCATCGGCGACTCCCACAACTACAAAAACCCCAAACTCAATCAATTCCAACTGGACAACTCCAGTACCAATAAACTATCAAACGAATTGTTAAAGAATAACAAGTGAACTCAACTTACCATGGTAACTGCACTTACGAAGAAGCGCAGTGACGACTTGCCTCGTGGAATCATCGTACTCGACCAAGAGCACGCGTAGAGATCTCCTCGGAAGAATCTGGTCCCAGCGTATGCCCTGGCGTCTGGGACCCACCACTCTGACGGCGCCACCACCGGCACCACCTCCGCCGCCGTCGTCGGTCGCGTCGTCGCCTGTTTCTCGCGTTCCTTGCTCCATGGGGAAAAGAGAAGACTTGAGAGAGAGAAAAAGAGAAGAAAGAATTAAAGTTTGGAATGATTTGATTTTAGAGGTTGATTTTGGTGGTTAGGCGTAAAGAGCAAGAGAGATAGGAAGGGGACGATCCGTGGCCACGTGTACCCAAACCGAAATATCTTGCTTAGCTCGCCACGTCAGCTGCGATATCAGATAAAAAAATCCACTTGTGTATCGACTCCAATTCTCTTATTACAGGACAAATCCAGTTAAACTTAAACCGTTAGATGGAATAATGAACGACGGAAAATATTCGCCGTTGTTTGGAAACCGGAGCGAATAGGAGATACTACTTGTGAGGCGTGGCCGATAAGGTAATAAGTATATTTTGAATGCTCTTGGAGCATGTGATGAGCGTTATTTTAACAGTTATGGTTCTAGTGTCAGTGAGTTACGGACTATGTAATGAATGCGATCCGGGAGTAGGAATATTTGTTATTCAGAGGTTGGGCAGAAGGAAATATGGAACGGATGGCCTACATGGCTGGACCAGGAGCCAGTCTTTCATTGGTTTTGATTTCTTATATTACTTTTTCTAGATTAAAATACAATTGTTGAATGGTGAATGGATGAGGGAGTCTGGAAGTTCTGTGGCAGAGGCAGTATGTCCTACCGTGGATCCCACAGGATTGAAACATTGTCATATGGCCTTGCTGGAGATATTTCTCTCTTTCCTCAATCGCACACTGAAACAAGCTCTCTCCGCCCCTCGATTTCACACTTGTTTATGTTTATATTTAATTAAATAATAAAATATTGTGAGCTTTGTAAGATACTTTTTATGTCATTATGTGTCTTCTTTCTAGAGATTTGTGTCTATTTTTCAAAGGCAATTTGCAAATACACCGAAACCAACTTTCAGACGACTTCGGATGACAAAAAAAAAGAACGTTCACATGACTGCTAATATTCCTCGTATTTGCAAGTGGGACCCAACTTTTGGCGGTACTTGTAATTTGTAAAGTATACTCTGCTGCGATAGGAAATTAATTACGTTGGTCGAGAAATTATCTGATAATAATATATTTTAATAAATTTAAAAATATTTTTCATAATTCATTTAATTATTTTGTAAACGCAAACAATTATGAATGTATTATTGGACTTGCAGTTAGCCTATCAATATAATTATATTCAACAATTTAGATACTATTTGTTAGCCTATCAATATAATTATATTCAACAATTTAGATACTATTTGGTTGTGTATCAAGGACACTATAAAAGTTAAAATTTTTAAATAACTTAATGAATGAAAGAACATGTGTGAGCCATATATAACATTATCTATAATAATTTTTTTTTTTTTATAAAAGCAATCAAAAGGAGTGATTGCCTGCTTTCATTAAAGCTCAGTTTAGTACAAAGTAAAAGAAAAAGGAAAGAAAAAACCAACTCCAAACCAGAGTTTGGCCTGGATGAAACATACCTTCATCCTAGTAACAAACAAGGTCTCAGAAAAAGAAAAAGGAAGGAAAAAACCAATTCCAAACCAGAGTTTGGCCTGAATGAAACATACTTTCATCCTAGTAACAAAGTCACAGAACAAACAAAATAGCAAGAAGAGAAAATCCTCAAACTGCATCAGTCCAACAGATCTTCATCAGAGTCTTCATCACTATCAATTGTCAAAACAGTGGTCTCTCTAGTGTCAGGAACAATCTCTACACTACTGTCATCGGAGGCAGAGTTAGCTTGATTCCTGAAGAAAGATTCACAACCAGCACGTTTGCCTGTCCAAAAATAAGCCAGACTAAGAGCATTAACATAAGTTGTATGTTTATGTGTGTTTCTATTATTTCCAAAGCAAATACCATTCCTGGTTAACCAAATTTACCACAGGAAAGCTGCAAAGATACTTTGGAAATGAGACCTATTAGCAGTATTCAGATTACAACTATAATCCCAAATTTCATTAATATTAGTCAGAGGAGCATTCCAATTAAAACTGTTATAGCAATTTAAAATTTGCCAGAATTCTAAGCTGTATAAGCAAGAGATAAACAAATGAGGAACAGTTTCATCTTGATCACAGAAAGAACAAGATGAAGACCCCTGCCACCCTCTCTTTAGTAAGTTATCCTTGCAAAGAATGCGATTATTTAAAGCTAGCCAAACAAACAGTTTAACTTTTAAAGGAATTTGAAGTTTCCAAATATGTTTAAATCTCTGCTCCTTAATTCCTCTAAAATTGAGAAATTCATACATTGAACTAACAGTGAAAGAGTTTGAGGCAGTCCACTGCCATAAACTGGTATCACCATCATTAGTGAGAGTAATATTACTCAAAATGTTAAGAAGTTCCCTTTTTTCATTTCTAAGAGCTGCAGAAGCCCCTCTCTTTAGATTTAACTTGAGTGTGTCATTAACCCAACACTGAGCTAAAGATCTATCATCTCTTTTTATTTTGTTAAACAGAATAGGGAACTGAACATGCAAAGGTTGATTATTAACCCAACTGTCTAACCAAAAGTTGATTGACTTCCCATTTCCTACTCGTCTGATGTTACCTATTCTAATAATAGAGAAAAGAGAATGTACATGTTTCCAGAAAGGAGACATTTCACTCATCTTTTTAATACCATATTTATGGTTAATTAAAGATTTCCAAAGAGAGGAGGAGGGGTTATGAAGATAGTTCTAGGCCCATTTGCTAATGAGTGCATTATTCATGTCCCTTAAATTAAGAATGCCCCATCCACCAAAGTCTTTTTTCATACAAAGAGTATTCCAGTTCATTAGACGATACTTAAATTTTCCATTGCTATCAGCTCCTGACCATAAGAAATTCCTTCTTATCTTATCTATTTCTTTAATTACCCAACCGGGAGCTTTAAAGATAGAAAGATAGTACAAAGGAATTGCAGAAAGGACAGAGTTAACCAAAGTTAATCTTCCTCCTAGGGAGAGAAACTTCCCTTTCCAAGAGGAAAGCTTTTTTTGAATTTTACAAATTATTTTCCTCTAAATATCTCTTGTAGGAGCTTTCCAATGAAGAGACATACCCAAATAGGTTAGAGGAAAAGAACCAATTTTACACTTTAGAATAGTTGCACAAGTTTGAGCTAGAGAATCAGAAATGTTGATTGGTACCAGTTCAGTTTTAGCATAATTAATTTTCAACCCTGACAGTTGCTCAAAAATTTTAAGAATCCATTGCACTTTATCAATTAAACAAGTATTGACAGGAAGGAAGAGAAGTGTATCATCAGCATACTGCAAATGGGTGATTTGCTGTTGCTGATGAAAAAGGGGACCTAAACCTTTAATATGACCTTTATCAAGACTGATTTGGAGTAATTTTGAAAGACCATCAGCAGCAATAAGAAATAGATATGGTGAGAGGGGATCACCTTGTCTAACCCCTCTTTTACATCTAAAATACTTGCCACTAAAACCATTGACTAAAATTGAGGATCTACCTCCATCTAAAAGCTTTGCTATCCAAGAGATCCAAGTAGAATTGAATCCTCTCAGCTTTAGACAGTGAAGTAGATAATCCCAATTTACAAGGTCAAAAGCTTTTTCAAAATCAATTTTTAAAGCAATGCCTTTTTCATTATTGATGTGAGAGGAGTGTAAAATTTCATGAGCAGTAACAATACTATCTAGAATATTTCTACCTTTAAGAAAGGCATTTTGATTAGGACTGATTATTTTAGTGAGAATAGGTGATAGCCTATTGGCTAACACTTTGGTAATAATTTTATAACTGCAGTTAAGAAGACTAATAGGTCTAAACTGAGAGATTTGATTAGCATTATCTGTTTTAGGAATAAGACAGATCAAAGCTCTATTTAGTAAGTGTACATTTAAAGTATTGTTATGAAATTGATTAAAAAGCTGAATCAAGTCAGCCTTCAGAATGGGCCAAAACTGATGATAGAAACCCATGGAAAAACCATCAGGTCCTGGGGCTTTATCAGCTTTCATCTGAAAAATAGCATCCTTAATCTCTTCTTCAGAGAAAGGGCTAGTTAACAAACTATTATCCTCATCAGTGATCAGTTCATCCCCAGTCCAGAAATTTGAATTAAAATTACCTGCTATTTCACCTTTTTGACCAATTAAGTTTTTATAAAATTCAACAATATGATCCTCTATCAGAGTGGGGTCTCTAATTTCAGATCCATTAATAGATAAACTAGAAATTAGCTTCTTATTTCTTTTGAAAGAAGCAGTTTTGTGGAAGAAGGAAGTGTTAGCATCTCCTTCTTTAAGCCACTTAATTTTAGCCCTTTGTTTCCATTTAGTTTCTTCATCCTTATAAATATCAAAAAGTTGTTTTTTAGAAAGATATAACTCTACCAGTTCCCAATCTTCAAGCTCCCTATCTTCAAGAGCAGATTCAAAATCATTAATATTGGATATCAATGATTGTTTTTGCTCTCTAAGATGAGCTTTCAGATTAGAGTTCCAGCCTCTAAACTTTTTCCTTATTAAAGAAACTTTTTGATTCCAAGATTTACCTATATCATTACTAATAGTTAACTCATTCCACCAACCAGAAACTAAGTCATCAATTCCTTCCTGGGATCTCCAACTATTTTCAAACCTAAAGAGAGGCATCTTCTTAGGGAAAATAAAGCCAGAGTCCAACACTAAAGGGTTATGATCAGAAAAGATTCTGGGTAATGCAAAAGTAACCATGTTTGCAAAATGTTGAGAGCAGTGAGTAGAAACTAAGAACCTATCTAAGCAAGCTTTTTGATTAGAGTTAATACTTCTAGCCCAAGTAAACTTTCTGTTGGGACATTTAAAATCCATTAGATCATTATTATTTATACAATTATTAAATTTCCTCATATTTGGGAAATCAAAAGAAACACCATGTTTTTCTGTGTAAGTTCTAATAATATTAAAATCTCCAGCAACAATCCAATTTGGATGAGAGAGACTACCAAGTCTATCAATCTCATCCCAAAAAGCTTGTTTCAGAGAGGAGAGCACAGGACCATAAACATTAGTAATAAAAATATGGGTGTTATCACAAGAGAGATTTAGTAAAACAGAAAGGGAAAAAGAACCAACTTCCCAAGAAATGATATCAAACTTATTGATATCCACTCCTAACAGAATACCTCCAGATCTTCCATTAGAGGGAATATAATTCCAGCTTTTAGAAGAGTCAATAGAGTTAAGAATTCTAAGAGAGAAATCAGGACATTTTGTTTCTTGAATTAAAACTATGTCTGCTTTTTCTTTGACTATTAGTTCATTAAGGAACCTCCTCTTTTCCTCAGAGTTAAGGCCCCTAGCATTCCAGTTTATTATCCTAAAAACGATATACTAGTACCCTTAGATGTTACTGAATCCTTCAAAGTGGAGGAAATTCCATCTAACACTTGAATAATTCTAGTAACATCAGTATTTCTAAGATTATTAATGAAGTTTAATCTATCTTCTTCTCTCACCCCCAAGGAAATATTCAAATCCTCAAAAAGGTCACTTAACTGAGAGTCAGAAAGTTGACTGTAAGGTAAAAGTGTAGGGAGAAGATCACTAGAAACATTGGAAGTAGGAAGAGTATCTGTTAAGTGATTATTTTCAAAAGAAACTGTAACATTATTAACATCCCTGGGGACCATATTAATATATGTCTCTACTATAGGAATCTCAGAAATTGGAGACTCAACCATAGCCAAACTATTCATATGTGGTTCCACCAGATGATTATCATTGACACTTAACAAATTGTCTACTTGTGTCTTGTTATAAGTAATTAAACTTAGATTTAGGTTAGAGTGTGTGTCCTCATCTGAATCAGAATCAGTCACCACCTTATTATTGATCAACTTATCTAAAGCACAATCATCTAGAGGTATAATATCTAAATCATTTAAATCTATGTCTAAATCAGAGCTTTCAATATTAAAAACTTCAGTCACATCATCATCACAATTAAAATCATCAACTAAACAGCTAAAAGAATTATGAATAGTCAAGTTAAAGTAAGAACCTGAGTCAGCCTTCAGAGAGTCTACTGATGGTTTGACTTCAGCTGGCTCCAAAATCAGCTTCTTCTGAATATTCATCTCTCCAATAGCTTCCTTCTCCTTAGCTTTGGACCTGGTGTTCAGACTTGGAGAATCCAGGAAGGGATAAGGGTGCCTTGGGTTAGCGAGCCACTTGGGTGGACTGGAGACAGCATTCTGAGGAGCATTGTTAGCTCTAGGAGCCATTGAGCCAACTCTAGGAGAACAACCAGTACCAGTTGTAGAGGGAATGGGGTGCAGAGTAGGAGGGAAGTTGCTAGCTTGTCCTACCTCCATTCCTCTCTCATGAAGTTCTCTCAACTTCCTCAATTGTGTAGCCAGAGCTTTATTTTTAGCCTTGAGCTCTTCCTTTTCAGAATCAATATCTTTTCCTTTATCTTTAGCAGCATTCTTACCAGCATTCTTGACTTGATTAGTACCAGGCTGAGACTGCCTCTCATTGATCACTATTCCTGGATGACTGACTGGGCCCTTAACAGTTTTACCAGAATCAGCTTTTTTACCAGTAGTACCAACAGTACCTGTCTCAGTAGAACCAACTTTCTTCTTATTATTTGATCTCTTCCTCTTTTCTTTTGTTATTACCATTTTTAAGATCAGCAATGTTCTTGAGTTTGCTTCCCTTTTCAAGGAGATTTCTTTCTATTACATCAGAAGAGCTTGCAAATGGCCAATTAAGAGGGGAAGGCTAGCGAATTGAACTCCCAAAACAAGAGTTTTCTTCACCTTCAACTGAATACAAAATCTTCACTAGTTCTTTAGTACCTGAGTCTCTGATAATCTCGAAGTAAAGATAGGGAGGGATGATGTCTCTTTCACCTACTACCAGTTCTACTCGGGACCACCTCAGATCTCTTCTCTTGAGGGTGTTATCATCAACATCAGTGATGTGACCAAAAGGGGTGAGTGCTTCAAGCCCTTCTCTATCACTCCAACCATAAGGTACTTGAGCAATGCGGATCCAAATCTTAACAGTCGGAGCCCGTGGGTCCACTTCTGGAATCCATGGCATGACGGTGTACCTTCGATCATTAATCTCCCAATAGCCTTGTTGAACAAGTTGGAGACGCCGACCAGGGGGAACTTCAATCAGGTAACGATTTGTTGGAGTTATGTCCTAGAAGCCAATCATTATGGCTACTTCTATGGTTTATGTTATTGATGATATTTTATCATTTGTTCCTTGATTTATTTATTGATAGATCATTCAGGTTGAGGATCTGAATTGTAGATCTCTATTATTCATTTGTTCATAAATGACAATAATAAATCTAAAGATGTCCATAATCTTGATAATTAACAAGGAGCATTAATTATCAGATAAGATTAGTATGCAAGTTAAGCGATGATTAAGTTCTACAAATCATGGGTAAGGAGTTACCAACTTAATTGCATATGTATATGTTGTAGAACATATTACAGGACTTGACCCAAATGAAATAAACATATGGATTGTGTTATGTGTCATTGTTTATTTCATATGTTGTTGATTCTAAGTTTGAGATGCTCAGCTTTTCCACATGAGGATAGGTTCAATAAATATCGTCTAACGTTGATTCCTGATAAAGGCTGCTATACGGACTTTATTTATGTTCTCTTGAATTGTGCGGGGAAAAGTTGTTCATCAAGAAAATCGTATGTCCCTCATTAGTTCACCTAGTGAGTGATGATATCTGTTTGGGCCCCTTGATGGAGATGGATTGTTTGCTAGCAACTTGTACAATCATCTCTATATCAAGAAATGTATAATCTGCAAGAGTGACACATTCCTATCTTGGATTATACAAGGATATCATGTGACATAAGAATCAGACAAGGAAATACTAATATTTCTTATGCAGGATTGACATATTGTAGCAGTACATTATTTATGTGAATTAGGAATCATAACGTGTTGCTAGATACCGCTTATGATTATTGGAATTAAATAAGTGATTTAATTCCATGGCTAACATAGCATAAATCCTCAAAGGGTCACACAAAATAGAGTTTTAACCAAACAGTGCATTATTTATTTATTCGCAGCAGTGAGTATTGCGAAAATATGATGTGTTGATTAATTAATTATATACCGTTATGAACCGTTATAATTAATTAAATCAAATTGATCATATAGAAATAAATTAGTGCATTTGCTAATCCTAGATTAAATATTAATATGTTAATATTTAATCATGTGCAACACACTTAATTAATTGAACTAATTGGGCTTCTAAATTAAATGGTTATTTAAAGGCCCGATTTGAGGTGTATGAAAGGAGCAACATGAGAGATGGATTAATGGGCTTTGGAGCCCATAAATCCTCCACCTAATTTCGGCATGGAGAGGGGCATTTCTGTCCAAGGTTTGTTGGATGAGAGATCTAGGTTTGGAGCACTATAAATAGGGGTGTCTCTTGGGAGAAAACCCTAGCCGTCACATTGCTCTCTTCCCTTCTCTCTCTCCTAGCCGAAATTCACCAAAGGGAGAAGAAATTTCAGAATTTCTTCATCCCTTCCTCTCATCTCCACCTCTCAAAGTTCATGTGTTGAACGATTTTCCCTCAAATAATTAACTAGTTAATTGCTTTGGAAGAGGGAAAACCTTTGGATTAGCTTTGCTCTCTTTGAATCGCTAGCACGAATCTTCTAGAGCTTGGTTAATCTCTTGGTGGACTCGAGGCGGCCGGCCGGCGACATAGGAGGAGTGGAGAGCACGCCACCGACTCCCACGCCTTGGAAAACCTCCTTAATACGATTTAAGGAGAGGTATAATCCTCCTACACTCTTTCTCTCTTGTGTGTGAATGCCTTGCACTAGATCTTGTGATTTGCTTGTTTTTGATGGGATTAATTAGTTGTAATTAGTCTAAAATTAAAATAATAGCATTTCCTAACAGTGGTATCAGAGCTATGGTCGTGCTTAAGGTTTTTCACACTTAATTAGTTGAGAAATTCGTAATTAATTAAGTTAATTAGTGATGTGCATGCTTGCTGGCCCTGGAATGGCTGTTTTCTGTCTTGTTGCTTGTTTTTCGTGGTGTAAAGCTCTCTGAAATTTTTTCCTTCTTATTGGAGGTTGTAGATCTTTGAGTTGTGGTCGTTTTCCCACTGGAATCATTGAAATTCGATGTAAAATGAATTTTTAGTGATTTAAACGGTAACGGTGCGCAGATCTGTTATTCTGCTGCACAGTTCTGTTGTTGTGGTTGGTAACAAATAAGTTTGTATACAAAGTACCTGTATCTTTTAGATAGGATTAATCTAAACTTGATGCTCTTTCTGGATGTGTAAATTTTGTTGCATATTTCGGATCTTATGTGGGCGTTCAAGGATGAAAAGTGATGAAGTTGTCAGATCTGTTTTTCCAAACAAACTGATTGTTTTGAAAAACTGTACTTATTGAGAAACTTTTATGGAAAAGTGTTTAAATGGAAATGTTCTCCTTTAAGTCTGGAATCTGTGAAAATTAATTTCATAGATTTTCATTGAGATTTGATACCTCAACCGAGTGAAAACTTTTTGGTCGACGGTCAGTTCCAGAACAGGATACCTTGCTTAAATGCTTGTTATCTCATTGATCTTGAATATAACTTATGGATTTTCTTTTCATGGAATGATAGCCTATTGTATGTAGTATTTTTCTATGTAAATTGTTTGCTGGAAAAATATCAAGGGGATGATCATACAGATCAAAAGGTAGAGACCCTTAACAGAATTTTCTCTAACGGTGCTTCGCGCACAATCTGAGGATTTGTCTTTTTTGGTTCTCCCTGATGGTAATTGATCTCTCCTTGAGATTTTTACAGGTAACCACATCTTTTGTAAGGAGTTCTCTGGATTTATTTCGGATTTTTTGGAGACCGAATTATTTTGAATTTTTTCGGGCCCCGAATTTCGTATTTTAATTAGTTAAAATAGTTTCTAATTAATCATTTTGTTGAAAGGTTAATTAGAAGACTCCTTAAATACCCTCCTTTCTGTTTTGATGGTTGGATTTAATTTAAAAGGGCTTAAACAATTAGTTGTTAAGGTTGAGCCTTCTTTGCATTCGAAAAACTTGAGCAACAAGTATGCACAAAGATTCTAATTAATGAGATTAATTAAGGACAAGTGAATCATGTATATTGTATATGTGCTAACTTTGTTTTGTAGGAGGATGTGGGTTTGATATGGCTCAAGATGTCAATGCCTTGTGTGTTGTAATATATTGTGAATGCATGTGATTGCTTGTAAAGTGGCCTAAGGTGCCTTGATCATTAATTGGTTAATTTTTGATGTAACTTGTGAGGCTTGCATGCCCCTAAGGCCTAGGCGGGGTTTTAGGAATTTATCACATGTATTTATTTCCCTTAATTATTAGATAGGATCTTAGTAATTAGTGGGAGGGCTTGATTAGATTAGTCTCGTTACATGGAGATGCGACGAAGATTAATGCAAGCGGGAGCCATACAAACCCACGGCAATGTTTGAGATGCATATGATTATGTGATTGTTTGAGAATGCCTTGAATTGTCATAGGTAGGTATGGGTGTATGCTTACACGACCACCAAACAAGAGTCACATAAATTGTTTTGTCCCAAATTTCGATTAAGTTAATTCGTCCTCCTTCTCTCTATCCCCTTCAAGACAATTGATTGTTTATTGATGCATTCCGCCGACGCGGACATCGTACTCCATCATTGTAGTCGGGGTGTAAATCGGATTTGCAAGGAGCAAATAGAGAGAAGTTACTTTTCAATGGATCCTAATCAGATTGGACATTGGGACGAAGTTCGCGATGCGAACCAAGGATCATAAAGTTGTATGATCGGTTAAAGAGAACCTACCCTATATTAGTTGGCTTGATGTTGTGCCGACGCCATCATCATTTCAACGAAAGTAGGGGACTTGGAAATCCATTACATTTAGGGACATTAATTTAATGTAGTGGAAGTTTTACTTTATGGAAGTTAAAACAAAAGCATAAACTAAATGACCTTAAATTTTGATATTGTTGTAGATGTCTTCCTCGTCTTTTACGCTACGTTCTCTTCTTGAAAAAGAGAAACTTGCCTTCAATGGTGCCAATTTTTTGGATTGGCACCGCAACCTTAGGCTTGCCCTTAGGTTTGAGAAGAAGGAGTATCTCTTGACCACTCCCTTACCTCCTCTTCCTGAAGAGAAGGCTCCCAAAGAGGACCATGAGAACTATGAAAAGCATCATGGAGACGACATAGAGATGTCGGTCTTGATTGTTGCAGTCATGGACAATGAGCTCCAAAAGGAGTACATTGATAGTGGTCTTGGAGTGTTTGAAATCATCTCTCGTCTCTCAAGGACATTTAAGACCAAAGCTCGCACCGAAAGGGGCAAACTCATCAAGGCCGTCGCCAACACTCGTTTGGCGGAAGGTCATGAAGTTGGCCCACACGTCATGAGGATGGCGGGGTTGTTTCGGCAGCTTGAAAGCCTTGACACGCCCTTCCCACCGGAGGCTGTCCAGGACTTTATTCTCAACTCTCTTCCTCAGAGTTACTCGGGGTTCGTTGTGAACTACCGTATGAATGGCATGGATAAAAGTTTGGAGGATCTCCAAAACATGCTCATGGAAACCGAGGAGAGTCTCAAGAAAGAGAAAGGGTCTAAGGATGTTCTTGCTGTGAATGACAAGGGAAGAAAGATCAAGAAGAAAGCCCGAAGAAACAAGAGAGGCAAAGGCCCGGTGACGCCCCAAGGCTCGTCCAAGGGAGCTCCCGTGGGTTCAAGGAAGAAGAAGAACCCGGCCACTTCCGATACCGTGTGCTACTATTGTAGTGACAAGGGCCATTGGAAGAGGAACTGCCCCAAGTACCTTGCTGATAAGAAGGCTAGAACCGTCCGTCCTTCTACTTCAGGTATATTTGTCATTGAAACCCTTCTCGCTACCTCAAGCAATGACTGGATATTTGATACTGGTTCATGCGCTCACATTTGTCGAAATGTGCAGGCACTAAAGAGTAGGAGGCGGCTCGAGAGAGGCGAAGTTCAACTCCGCGTCGGTAACGGCACGTGCATATCCGCTATGGCCGTTGGGAATGTGGAATTATCTTTGCCTTCTGGTTTTGTGTTGGAACTCAAGGATGTTTATGTAGTTCCATGTATCACTCGAAACATTATCTCTATCTCATGTTTGGACTTGGATGGTTTTGATGTTGTAATAAAGAACAAGTGTTTGACTTTGTTTCGTGATGAAGTTCGTTATTGTGTTGCGCATTTATCGAATGGTCTTTATATGCTTGATTGTAATGAACTTGTTTTGAGTATTGAGAATGACAATAGGAAACGTAAGATTTCTCAAGAGAATGCTACTTTGATGTGGCATTGCCGCTTAGGTCACATCAATGAGAAGCGCATCAAGAGATTGCAAACTGTTGGTCTCTTGGATCAATTCGCTTTCGAGCCAATTGACACATGCGAGTCTTGTTTGATGGGAAAGATGACCAAAGCGCCTTTTCCCAATAAAGGGACGAGGGCAAGTGGCTTATTGGACCTTGTACATACCGATGTATGTGGACCTATGAGCATTTGCGCACGTGGTGGTTATTCATACTTCATCACTTTCACCGATGATCATAGTAGATACGGGTATATCTACTTGATGCGGCACAAGTCCGAATCCTTTGACAAGTTCAAAGAGTTCAAGAATGAAGTTGAAAACCAACTTGGTCGTAAGATCAAAGTTTTACGTTCCGATCGTGGAGGAGAGTACTTGAGTCATGAGTTTGGTGATTATCTAAAGGAGTGTGGAATAGTTCCACAACTCACTCCGCCGGGAACACCACAATGGAATGGTGTATCCGAAAGGAGGAATCGAACTTTGCTAGACATGGTTCGATCGATGATGAGCCAAACCGATTTGCCTAAATCGTTTTGGGGTTATGCATTAGAGACCGCAGCTTTTACACTAAACCGTGTTCCGTCTAAGTCCGTTGAGAAAACACCTTATGAGATTTGGTTTGGTAAGAAACCAAGCATGATGTTTCTCAAGATTTGGGGTTGTGAAGCTTATGTGAAAAAGCTAGTGAGCGATAAGCTTGGACCCAAATCGGACAAGTGTCATTTCGTAGGATACCCTAAGGAAACAAAGGGATACTACTTCTATAACCGTGTCGAGAACAAGATAATTGTTGCTCGTCATGCCGAGTTCTTGGAGAAGGAATTTCTCGCAAGAAGAAGTAGTGGGAGTAATGTGGTTATTGAAGAAATTCAAGAACCACCACAAGACATGCCTCAAGTAGGTAATGTAGTTATTCCCAATGAGGTTCGAAATGAGGTTGTAGCCGAACCCGTTCCACAAGCCGTTGTGGAAGAGGTTCAAGAGAATGCTCCCTCAAATGAGGACTCGAACATATCGCGAGTCGATTATGTTCAAGAAACTCAAAGTTTCGAGGATCAAGAACCAACTCCACAAACTGTTGTGGAACAAGTTCAAGAACCTCAAGAACCTCAAGCACCAATTCTACGAAGGTCTACAAGGGAAAGTCATCCACCCGAAAGATACTTGGGTTTACACGATGCCCTCGTCATTGCGAATGACGAACCTTTAACCATAGATGACATGATGAAGAAATCCGACTCCAAGGAATGGCTCAAAGCCATGGAATCCGAAATGCAATCCATGTATGACAACAAGGTTTGGACCTTGGTTGACCTTCCCAACGGAGTAAAACCCGTTGAGAACAAGTGGATCTTTAAAAGAAAGGTCGACATGGATGGCAACTTGACCATTTACAAGGCACGACTTGTTGCGAAAGGTTACAAGCAAATTCATGGTATTGACTATGAAGAAACCTTCTCGCCCGTCGTCATGTTCAAGTCAATTCGGATCTTGTTAGCAATTGCCGCATTTTATGACTATGAGATATGGCAAATGGATGTCAAAACCGCCTTCCTAAATGGAAATTTGGAAGAGGATGTGTACATGACACAACCCGAGTGTTTTGTGGATCCTAAGAATGCTAACAAGGTTTGCAAGCTTCAAAGGTCCATTTATGGATTGAAGCAAGCATCGAGGAGTTGGAACAAGCGCTTTGATGAAGAGGTCAAGAAGTTGAACTTCATTCAAAGCGAAAAGGAACCTTGTGTTTACAAGAGGATTAGTGGGAGCGTGGTCGTATTTCTTGTTCTTTATGTTGATGATATACTCTTGATCGGGAATGATATTCCCGAATTGAATGATGTCAAGGATTCATTGAAGAAAGTGTTCTCAATGAAAGACTTGGGCGAAGCCGCCTACATCCTAGGAATCAAAATCTATAGAGATAGATCTAGGAGGTTGTTAGGCTTGAGCCAAGATGCATACATTGGCAAGGTGTTGGAAAAACACAAAATGGTTAGTTCCAAGAAGGGTTACTTGCCTATGTCACATGGCATATTCTTGAGCAAGACTCAATGTCCGACGGAAGATGCAGATAGGAAATTCATGAACAAGTTTCAATATCCATCTGTGGTCGGATCAATCATGTATGCCATGCTATGCACTCGCCCCGATGTGGCACATCCGATTAGTGTGACTAGTCGATACCAAGCTAACCCTGGTATGCCACACTGGATCGCAGTCAAGAATATCCTCAAGTATTTGAAGAGAACACAAGATAGCATCCTCGTGTACGGTGGAGACCAAGAGCTCGTTGTAAGTGGTTACACCGATGCTAGTTTCCAAACCGATCGAGATGATGCTAAGTCACAGTCCGGCTATGTATTCCTGCTCAATGGTGGTGCCGTAAGTTGGAAAAGTTCCAAGCAAGAAACTACGGCCGATTCCGTCACCGAAGCGGAATACTTAGCGGCTGGTGAAGCAGCGAAAGAAGGCGTTTGGATTAAGGAGTTCTTGACCGAGCTGGAGGTGGTTCCAAGCATCTCAGGTCCAGTGGATCTCTACTGCGACAACACGGGAGCCATAGCTCAGTCCAAAGAGCCTAGGTCTCACCAAAAGACCAAGCACATTCTACGACGATTCCATCTTATCCGTCAGTTTGTGAATGACGGGTGGATCAAGGTCAAGAAGGTGGACGGTGCCGCGAACACAGCGGATCCTCTGACAAAGCCTTTGTCTCGAGCCGCACATGAGTTGCATGTTGCATCCATGGGGATTAGGCGTATGCCTGAGTGGCTTTGAGTTGTATCTTTTACTTTGAGGCTTTAGTATGAGACATGTATATTTTGGATATTACATTGAGTACTACGCACTTGCTAGAAGTCATTGTTGATTGACTCTAGGCCAAGTGGGAGATTGTTGGAGTTATGTCCTAGAAGCCAATCATTATGGCTACTTCTATGGTTTATGTTATTGATGATATTTTATCATTTGTTCCTTGATTTATTTATTGATAGATCATTCAGGTTGAGGATCTGAATTGTAGATCTCTATTATTCATTTGTTCATAAATGACAATAATAAATCTAAAGATGTCCATAATCTTGATAATTAACAAGGAGCATTAATTATCAGATAAGATTAGTATGCAAGTTAAGCGATGATTAAGTTCTACAAATCATGGGTAAGGAGTTACCAACTTAATTGCATATGTATATGTTGTAGAACATATTACAGGACTTGACCCAAATGAAATAAACATATGGATTGTGTTATGTGTCATTGTTTATTTCATATGTTGTTGATTCTAAGTTTGAGATGCTCAGCTTTTCCACATGAGGATAGGTTCAATAAATATCGTCTAACGTTGATTCCTGATAAAGGCTGCTATACGGACTTTATTTATGTTCTCTTGAATTGTGCGGGGAAAAGTTGTTCATCAAGAAAATCGTATGTCCCTCATTAGTTCACCTAGTGAGTGATGATATCTGTTTGGGCCCCTTGATGGAGATGGATTGTTTGCTAGCAACTTGTACAATCATCTCTATATCAAGAAATGTATAATCTGCAAGAGTGACACATTCCTATCTTGGATTATACAAGGATATCATGTGACATAAGAATCAGACAAGGAAATACTAATATTTCTTATGCAGGATTGACATATTGTAGCAGTACATTATTTATGTGAATTAGGAATCATAACGTGTTGCTAGATACCGCTTATGATTATTGGAATTAAATAAGTGATTTAATTCCATGGCTAACATAGCATAAATCCTCAAAGGGTCACACAAAATAGAGTTTTAACCAAACAGTGCATTATTTATTTATTCGCAGCAGTGAGTATTGCGAAAATATGATGTGTTGATTAATTAATTATATACCGTTATGAACCGTTATAATTAATTAAATCAAATTGATCATATAGAAATAAATTAGTGCATTTGCTAATCCTAGATTAAATATTAATATGTTAATATTTAATCATGTGCAACACACTTAATTAATTGAACTAATTGGGCTTCTAAATTAAATGGTTATTTAAAGGCCCGATTTGAGGTGTATGAAAGGAGCAACATGAGAGATGGATTAATGGGCTTTGGAGCCCATAAATCCTCCACCTAATTTCGGCATGGAGAGGGGCATTTCTGTCCAAGGTTTGTTGGATGAGAGATCTAGGTTTGGAGCACTATAAATAGGGGTGTCTCTTGGGAGAAAACCCTAGCCGTCACATTGCTCTCTTCCCTTCTCTCTCTCCTAGCCGAAATTCACCAAAGGGAGAAGAAATTTCAGAATTTCTTCATCCCTTCCTCTCATCTCCACCTCTCAAAGTTCATGTGTTGAACGATTTTCCCTCAAATAATTAACTAGTTAATTGCTTTGGAAGAGGGAAAACCTTTGGATTAGCTTTGCTCTCTTTGAATCGCTAGCACGAATCTTCTAGAGCTTGGTTAATCTCTTGGTGGACTCGAGGCGGCCGGCCGGCGACATAGGAGGAGTGGAGAGCACGCCACCGACTCCCACGCCTTGGAAAACCTCCTTAATACGATTTAAGGAGAGGTATAATCCTCCTACACTCTTTCTCTCTTGTGTGTGAATGCCTTGCACTAGATCTTGTGATTTGCTTGTTTTTGATGGGATTAATTAGTTGTAATTAGTCTAAAATTAAAATAATAGCATTTCCTAACACGATTCTCCCTGATCAAACTCACACGCCAAACAAAGCCAGGAGGAATTTCTGCTTGAACAGCTTCTATCACTTGAAGATCGGAGATAGCGCCATAAGTGATCAGAACCAAGCTTCGAGCCAACTCTGCTTCAAGTGCTCGAGAGTTAGCAGTTTCACGCAACTGATAAAGTCTAGCTTGGTGAGGCATCTTCGAAACCCTTGAAAGCGATTTCGACGAATGAGGAGGAAAAGATTGAGTGTGAGAGGCAGGGAGAGAGGAAGACGAAGAAGTAGTGGAGAGAGGTTTACACAAATTGGGACATTTCTCTTGTAAATGACCAGTGGATTTACAAAAGAAACAAACGCGGGGTTCCCGACAATTGAGAGCCAGGTGTCCAACATCCCCGCACCGAAAGCAAGAATCGACCATCTGAGCCGTTCTTTTCTTGATTATCGGAGAATCAAGAACCACTTTCTTGGGATTGTTTGATGCAGAAGGGAAAGTATTAATGTGTAACGATGACTTGAGTGCCTTTGCATAGCGACCCGAATCCACCATGTCATTAGGAGGGGGTTTCAAAGCATCAGTGGAGACTAACGAAGTGACGTTACGCGGGTCTTTTCCAAACTGCTTAATTATGTCCAAAACTTCATCATGACTTCGCGACGGTTCAGTGCCAGCTCTAAGATTTTTTGTGATCAAAATCTTCTCTAACGTGGTAGGGAGATCCACGGAGGGGCACAGAGAATCCCAGTTAACACAATCTTGAAATTCCGACCGTGCAGGGAGCGAAACCGTTTTCTGTTTCTGCTCTTCTCCAGTGGGAGCGGCCAGGACACTTCTTGGAAGAAAGGCAAGATTGTCAACACATCTGAATGCACTGGAGGGGAGATCCGACGATCCAGATGGTTTGAAAAGAGGGATCTTGGAGATATCCGAAATTAAATCCGGACTGAGAAAAGCTGAGAGTGAGGCGGAGTTGACATTAGCTGAGGGAAGAGAGTTAGTAACAGCGCTAGCTTTAGCATTAGTGGCGGAAGGAAGTTCGCCGGAGTTTTCACTCCGACCAAGGAAGAAAGAAAGCGAGAAATTTTTAAAGAAGCTCATTTTTTCGTTTTTCCACATTATCTATAATATTATTACAATAATATCATTGGAACATTGTTTTTGACAATAACTAAATTGTCAAAATAAATTATTATAAGTGATCCATATCTATTACATATGTTCTATATTGATAATGCTGGCCTTACATCTAATGATTTAAATTATGTGCAAGTCCATATCGTTAAAATCTAACAAGTTGGATTTATAGATTTAATCACCATTGAAACAACATCATGTGCCTATAAAATATAAATATTGAAAGCGCTTTCAGATACTTGCCGGTATGAAAAATATATAATGATACTTTAATTCCACTAATTAAGTTTCTATTAAAACGGCGATTGAAGAAAATAATTATTTAAACAATAAATCTACCGATAAGTATTCAAAACATTATAATTTAGGCACGTGCATTTTTTTTAGAAAAAAAAAAAAGATAGATCCATACATTTGGACATGCAGAAAAATAGAGCCAATGTAACCATTAATTATATATGTAATTGTTTTCAAAAGATATGATTAAATTACCACTTTTGGCACCAATTTTACCTATATATTCACTACAACCTTCATTGGACTCCATGTATAACTATTGTAATATCCCTATTGTTGTTTAAATTTCAAACCTCTTTGAATTGGAGGCTCATCCGAAGAATCCGAGTTCAACTATGATTGATTCCTTCTCATTTCTCCTTGTTTCATTGCAGAAGTAAGCGCAAGAACTAGCATTCCTGACCAATACAAGTCAGCAATCATGTCCGATTGGCGGAGCTTGGAATCCACAACAATCCAAGGTCTCTCTGTGGTAGCATTTGATATTGCAGTAAATAGTACTCTTGAGGCCTAAGCAGAACAATATAAATCACAGATTGAAGCGCTCTTCAGATGTACTTTTGAAGTGAAGATGGAACTCAACAACGGAAAGGAGAAGGCCAAACAATCGTCATTCGAAGATGCAAATAAATTTGCTTTGGATGCTGAGACAAAACCCGATCCCCGTGATACTGCATTTGTTTAGATCGATCTGTTACTGCAGAGCAACCATGATTTAACAAAACACTGTGCTGTTTATGTGAGTTTGACAGATCTCATGATTAATTGAAAAATAGCTACTAAATCATGATTGTCTAATTGAAAGAAAATGTTATTAGTACCTGGGAATTTTAGCAATCTTGATTTACTCTTATATATAATTGTTTCATACAGTGCTAATAATTTCCGTATACTTTTATGTTTCCGACTGTTAGCATCAATGTAATAATTTTTATTTGAGAGAAGTTGCAACACCTCTTATTAACTTAATAATTATAACAGTCATAAACTTATTGTTTTAATAGACATAACAATATTATTGTTATGATAGGTAGAAAATTAATGTCATTTCAATAGGTGTCCCCTAAATCATTTCCGATTTATAATTTCGTTTTCACATCAACAGCACACCCAATAATTCAAAATCCATTTTGTTTATGATGAAACTGTAGTACAATTTCCCAATTTTTCTGCCAGAAAGCAAAAGGAGAGAAAATTATGAATTAAAGATCTATCACGTTGTTATACTGATGAATCGTAGGAGCCAAACATGATTTTAGAATCCTCCTTCAGATTCTTTGATCCAGCTGGTAATACTCCCTAGAAGGCTAGAATTACATTTTGGAGCACAGTACATACAATATATCTACCAATAAATATTCAAAACTTTGCTCTTAAAGCACGGCAGTTAATGATAATATTGTTTTCTTTCTGCTGCATTTAAACAGCAAATCTGACAATAATATTCAAATCATTATAATATATGGCACATTCATTTAAATAGATATAAGCATGTATCTGGACGTGGAGAAAACAACAAAACCAACGTAAACCAACATATTAGATTTCTTTCAAATGGATATGGTCAAATTATCATTTTGGCACCAAAATTTTTCTACAAATAGTCATCCAAATATTTCATTGAACTCCATGTTAACTTCTTACTGTTGTTGGTCTAATTGTCATTTGTAAACCTCTTTGAAAAGTCAGGCTAACCCAAACATCCGTGTTCAATAATGATTGCCTCCTTGCCATTTCTCCTTGTTACTTTGTTCCTCCTTCAGTCTCTTCCCCATGGATCGGCAAAAGAACAATTCATCATCGATGTATGCGCAAAGACTACCATTCCAGACCAATGTAAGTCAGTACTCATGTCCGATTTACGGAGCTTGCAAGCGGCAAGTATCCAAAGTCTCTCTCTGATATCATTTGATATCGGAATAAAGCATACTTCTCAGGCCTACAAAACTGCAATCAACCTCAGCAAGCAATATGAAGGTAAAGCTCAATATTATGCACTCACTGAGTGTGCTCAGATGTACGAGGACATGGACGCCAAGCTAAGCAGTGCAAAGGCAGAGGTCAAACGGTCAAAATTTGGAGAAGCTAATGATTTGGTTCTTTCTATTGAGACAGAACCTGCTGGCTGTGACAGCGAATTTGTTACTCGAAACATGGAAGATCTGCTACTGAAGATCAACCATGATCTGACAAAAATATTTGTTGTTTGTGCAAGCTTGACGAATCTGTTGAATGGGAAGTAGCTACTCATGTATATACTGTCTTGTTCAAATGAATTTGTGTTAGAATTTTATGAGATCTTCGTCGGTCTTTGTTATGTTCTCATAAAAGTCATGTATCTTATTGAATAAGGTGGCTCAAAAAATATTATTTATTGAAGAACTCTACTTGATTGTCATTTGCAATTAACTATTTTTCTGAATCGTGCAATGAATTGTTTTTCGAGCATTATTTTCAGCTTCCTGTTGTTCAAAACAAATAAGATTAAACTACCTAATTATGGTAGAACTTAATTATTGTATGATCTCTCAATTCCACAAGAAGAAGTTATGCGAATTCTAAGACAATGAGACATATAAACAGTTAATTAGAACATTTCATAGAAGATTGAGATATCTTACGTGCCAATATAATTGATGAGACAAGAAGTCTATCAGGAATTAATTATGTTAAATTGAGCTGAAAAAACAGGGGTGGAAATGATTTAATTCAAAGAGGAAGGGAGCAAAGGAAAGAAAAGGCAGATACTACCATGTGTGGTTTCTGTTCAGAATTTAGGTAGCTTAATTTTTGCGGAGAGAAAGTTTTATTAGTCTATTAGATAAATTTCAGGAAAGAAGGGTGCGTTAAATAAAATTTTCTAACCCAGCAACGTCTTGCCTGTCCAATTTTCTCTGTGAGTTAAAAGACAAGGGCAAACAATCAATCCCGGATTTTGTTCCTTTGCTTAACAAAAAACTAAAAAAAAAACATTCAATTAATTACTGGAACCGGATTGGTTACACTGATTAAATTATTAATCCCACAAGGAAGCGCTAAGAAGCAATTTTATCTTTTATATACATCCTTAGCAGAACCTCAAACGTGGTCGTTTGCAACCACATTCCGGGCCTTGGAGTTACTCGGCTCCAATATGGAATTGTGCAACATTGCATGAAAAAGCCTTTCATTCACAGGGAGGCAACGTTCCAACCGGACACACTCAGGATGAGTTAAGGCCGCACGACTTGACTTGTCAGTCAATCGGCCATTCGAGTTACGGCTCATCTCTGTTCGGGTGTTATCAGTACGCGACATGCGTACTTAGCTATCATTTTTCTTTTTTGCCTTATATGGAAGAATCAATTTAGTACTTGTCCCTTTTTACTACTTTCGCTATTTTTTGTGTACTTCAACTTACTTGAACTTCTATATAACATCAAGTTTGACTGAATATTATGCTGCTTCATCATACAATTCTCTAACCACCGTTTCAATATGTATTTTTAAAAATAACAAATTAAAAAAATAAAGCATTGTTAATTTCTTTTCCGTATTATGGTTCGACTTTGGAACAAAAAATATATATATTTATTGCCGATTAATCAATACAAGCGCTAGGTTTTGTGTAACTTTGCGTGATTTTATATCAAGCACATTTTTTTAATGGTTATATTTACATTATTATACTCCTCACTTTCGAAAGTCTTAACCATAATTTTCTACCATCATGGCTTCAGATGCTGGAATCGAATCCTCTGTACAGGTGTAGTACTTTGGATATCGGTCCTTCGATTTTCACCAAATGGATTAGATCGAAGTGCTTCGTTAAATCGCTCCGAAAAGAAAAAATCGCTGCCCGCATTGTTGGAGATATGATTGTATTAGAAAATGATTAGGTAGGAGATAATGAATGATGTTGGAGTTGATTATCAATGTAATTGAGAGATAAGAGTATGAGGTTGTAGGAGACGAGTACTTTAGAGATGGTTAGTGTCACATGCAAACCAAGTCATAATTCGGGATGGACAGCCCAGCCACGCGTACACACTCTACAGTGCACACGTAACACTATGTCACAGAAACAAATAAATATCACATAATAAAGGAATCATTGTTCATACAACAAAAATGGCTGATAAAATATTTACAAAACAAAATTTCCAGCCAATTGTTAAACAAAATCCTAAAATAATAAATAAATGACTATTCCAGCTTGACTTGATCTTCTAGTAAATTTTGCTCCACTGTGTTTGCCGAACCTGAACCTGTCTCCACAATCAAAGTATGTGGGATGAGTACGTGAATAGTCAGTGCGGTAATATTATCCAGTCTTTTTGGGATTAAGTTATTCAAAAAATTAGAACAAATAATTAAAATAAAGCCATATTAATAAATGTCATTCATGTGTAAGAAAAATGTTTAGTAATGTAATATGTTTCCAAAAACAGTTCATAAAGCAAGTGATGATTAAATTAAGCAAGTAATGATTATATTCGAGTGCCGTTGAGAATGATTCCTGGACCACAAAGGTCTGTGAAATAAATTCGGTGCCGTTGGGAATCACCCCGGACCTATAAGGTCTGCCGAGATGCAATCTAAGTAAAATCATATCTCACTATATATGTGCCTAAGATATCTACCCACGAGTATGACTCGCCCTAAATGCTCTGGGCCTCAACCATGATCAGTGGTAGAGATCTGTATTACACGGTACCGAGATATTGCCATTGGAGTGCCATTGAGTAATACCTTTATTGACACGCCTGGAAAAAGTACTAACTAGTCCAAAATAAATTACTACATATCAACTAACCGCTAAATATTATTTTGAAAACAAGTGCTTGATTGTGAAAACATTTATCAATTTCAAAAGGGCTCATTTTTAAAGAAATTCATAGTTCCTTTCTAAAGAATAACAAAGTCTCAAAAGACATCCACACCTGAAAAGTCGAGTGTAGAAGTAACTACTCCGTTGGAAGTTCGGTGGTGTCCTGACCTACACCACCGGTCTCGTACTCGGGATAATACTCGTCTTCTACTCCTGAGTAGTCTTGCTGGTCACCTAACGAACGAAACTCACACGTTAAAATCTATCCTAACGATCTACTCTATTCTGGTTATTATGTACTAAATCATACTTAAGAACAAGACAATTTTAGAGAGACTCGGATTATGGTTAAAGGAATGTTGAACTTAAGAGTTTATGAAAAGAGATTCTATTTTGAATTATTATTCTATTTGCTAAAATACTATAAGACTATTGATGTTATTCTAAAAATATTTTATTAAGTGTATAAAACGTGAGTGATCATATTGAAGCCACAATTTATCACTTTTCTTTCATATAATGATATGTTGTATTAAGCTTTGTTATTCGAGATAATCACTTTATAATTTATCTATTTAGTATTGTGCTCAATTAGTATATTAGTTGGTTTCATGAAACACTTATTATTTGTATTATAAAGAAAATATTAAGTGTTAAGTGATTTTGAATAACTAAACGTTTAATAATGACTAAACGTTTATGTCACTGTTATTAATTATGAAAATTGTCAATAGCTTAATTAATACTTCATATTTTACTTTAGAAGTTAGCTAGTACATTGATTCAATTAAAACTAATGTGTTGATGTTATTTAATTATTTTATATCTTTTAATTTGAGTATTTTAACATGACGGTTTTAAAAGTGTTTTGATTTAGAAAAGATCATTTGAGTTTGTTTGCATTGTAAAAATATTTATTTAAATAACTATTATAAAGTACATCTTAATATACTGGGTATAAGAACTCAACTACGACACTTCATTAGTTTAAAAGAAATCAGATTGTATTTTAAGTATTTGTCTTAAGAACTAACAACTTCATTGCGAAACCAACAGTGATTAATCTCGGCTTCAAACAATATGAGAGGGACAACATAATTCATCATATATATACATAAGAAATTATCCTAAATCCTCATGTCACTTAAAAATTCACCACGTAAATAATTGTCTTTATTAAGAAAGTGATAAAGCTATATATTTTATAAATCAAATAATTTAATTTAACCTTTTTCAGGTTCGATCCAGAGGTAACAAGTAAAGCACCAGCCTTTTACAGTTTAAATAACTAATCAACATTATTTTAGTTTATGAAAAATCTAAGTTTGAAAATGAGTTTATATATAGTGCAATAGTTAACGTATTGGGTCAGAGAGAATTCAATAAACAAAGCCATCATTTATTTGACAAGGATCCGAACCCATCAATAGCTAGAAAATATTCTAATCAGTCCTTTACAAGGGGATTTTATTAGATTTACATTCCAGACCTTAAAACAGAGAATATGTACCAAACAGTTCCTGGGAAGCAAGGCTTTAAACCAGTACGGAAATGGAGACTGGTACAGTTCTGATATTGTTCTTAACAACAACACACAGTAATAATAGGCGTTGATCAAATCATGCATAACCAGAAAATGACTAATCATATTCGAGCAACAAGGCAACATGAACAATATTTGAATTTGAATGATACAAGCTCAAATGCTCAATACTAGTAAGATTACCAAATCAACTCACAAATTTCTCAAGCCACAAGAACAGAACATGCAAGATTAAGATAATGTCAGCTATTAATTGAACCAATACCAAGAGAAAGAGAAATGGAGGGTCTCGTCACCCGTCACCGATCTGTCCCGCTACTGCCACCTCGTTGTGCTACCGTCACCACCTCGTCTCACAGTCTCTACTAGTCTCCTCCTCATTCGGCATCCCCTTCTTTCTTTTATGTTCTTATCAGTTTAGAGTTTTTAGAGAGATAAAGCGGGTCTGAGTGAGAAAGAACGGGGACCAGGGCTTAAGTAGGCGCAAAGGATAAGAGGTGAAGGGAAAGGGGATTGGGCGAGAGCACAGCCAGATTTGAGCAAAACCGAAGGCGAAGCGGTTTCCGGTATGGGCCGAAAGGGCCGAAAGAGAAGACAAAGGGGCCGAGCGTGTCAGTCGAGGTTCGCCAGAGCCCTCTTGAGCAAGAGGAAAAACAAAGAAAGAGAGGGAGGGGAAACGGGTATAGTATAGGGGTGTGTTTGGATGATAGAGGAATAGAGAATTGGAATAGGGATTGGTGTAATTCTTATTCCTTATTCTAATACCAAGATTTTGATGGTATAGGAATAAGGGCCCGAATAAGCCCAAATTTTTTATTCCTATGGTGTTTGTTTTTCACCGGAATAAGGAATAAGGGGCTTATTCCTTATTCCCGGCCTATCCAAATGGAGAAATAATAAGGAGCATAGTGGAGATCCAATGGCTGAGATTAATTCAGAGAGCAAATACTAAATCCAACGATCAAGATTAAGAGATTTTGGGAATTTGCTTTAAACGATCAGTGAGGTTTAGATTTTGACGCAATTTTGACTCATGGAAATTTCAGAAAGTAGATAACTAAAGTTTTTACTACATAGATAAATTAGTAATAACATTTTTCTCTCAAATATTTTCTCAAACATTTTCTCGATAGTTATCTGTCAATTCTGATTGATAGTGTCCATTTGAGATTAAATTGAGATTAATAAGTGTCAATTTCGGAGTAACCAAGAGATGATGTAATTAATAAAACAGGTCGGGTTGGAAACGGGTTATCAGTATTAGAAATATAACCCAACCCACTTGAACCGGGTTTCTAAATTTAAAACCCGACCCAATCCAATTAATGTTAAAACCCGTTAAAATACGGATCGGGTTGGACGGATTAAACGGGTCAGACGAGTTTTATTTTTCTTGTCCAGCCCTAAGTATGCGACATGCGTACTTAGCTCTCTGTTTTTTTTTTTTTTTTTTTTTTTTTTTTTGAGGAAAAACTTAGCTGTTGAATATAATAGTCCTACCCCTTTTTACTATTTAATTTCTTTCCTTTGTATTTGGAAGTTGGAAATCATACGGCATTCCGTCAATATATTGCTGCAATTCATCTTCATCTAGCTAAAAAACCACTTCAACATTGTGCTGCATTAATATGATTACCACTGTTTATTAAATATTTTTAACAAAATACAATACAAACTTTTTTTTTAAAAAAAAAGCATTATTTCTTTCCCTGTTTGGTTCGAGTTTCATTATTTTTAGATTTACTATGCAAATTAGAAGTTGAACAAATCCTAGACCAAAATTATTGAAGTGAAGAACAAATAATTAGAATTAGAATGTGGGAATATGCTTGTGCAACGAAAAATTAGAATATGGAGTAAAGAATAAAGAATTTTAATACCTGGTGGATCAATTGTCAACAATGTTAAGCTGTTTTCTTTCTTTCTTTCTTTCCCTTTTTTTTTTTGTTAGCTATTGGCCTATTGCACTTTCCTTCAATTAATTATTCCACAACGTCTCAAAGAGTCTACTCTATTAAGGATTTGGGTGCCACCTTAAATCATGAAAAATTAAATCCCAATTTTACATTTCTTTTGGTCTTGGATCATAATTTTGGTTAGATATCGTAGTAAAACTAAAATGTTGAAGAGAATGATGTGTATATGTTTATGTTGAACACTTGAACTTGATGATAAGAATAATAATCATTTTTTTTTATTTTTTTAGTTTAGACCGACGAGCTTTGTGCCTCTGTAAGTTAGTTTGCTCATTTAAAATGTCATGTTTTGGTTAAGTTGGGTGAAAAGTAGAAAGACCTTCAAACGCATTTTTCATTTCTGCATTGATTAGATCGACGCATAGTCAGCTTGCATAAAAATCTTCAAAAAGCTTACAGACTTGCATATATACATGTATAACGGGATTCTGCTTATAAAACTTAAAAGATTTTAATCGCTTTTTAGGTAAATGATGAAGAATGTTGTATTAATAAACTAAGATATTTGAGAAAACTAATAATCAGTGTTATGATCATCTATAAGACTGCTCGACTCAAAACAAATTATCAAAAACTGAAAACTTATGATCCGCAAGTGGCTCGTCAGCACTTGATATATTGTGGATGCTATAACCAAAATCAAACGAGGTGGATTTTACTTTGACAGCGATATAACTGCAATATTTAGCAATCAGGTCTGTTGCAAAATATTGCAAGATAAACAAAGGTTATCTTTCTCCACAGTGCAAAACGTGTAAGAATAGATTTTCCACAAAGCCGGACAAAGAAGATCACAAAAAGAGCTGCAAGAAAGGTAAAGAACGTTAGTTGGGATTTTCAAATTGAAGCTTGTTCGTTCAACATTATATTTTTAATGTCTTCATATTTCTTTAATCGTATTTTTCTTTACTCGTATTTCTTTACTTCAGAAAAGGGGCATAAGATTTCAGCTAGGATGTGTCTTTTGTGAGCAGAGAATTTGTGAAACAGCACAACATCTCTTCTTCAATTGCCCAGTTTCAGTAGCACTTTGGAGGAACTTAAGACTTTCTTCTCAGATACCAGCAACTAAACTGAATGTTTCCCCACTGCAAAATCTGATACATTTATTTGGAATGGCGATTCAGAATAAGCTCCATATGGCAATCATTGCGACTGCTTGCTGGGGAATTTGGCTAGAGCGTAATAACAGGATATTTAGAGGGGAAAGCAGACCACTTGGGGCTATTCATCAATGGATTATTGGAGAAGCAACACTCTTCATCTTACTTCTTTCTAATATTAACGCTACTAAATTTTACCTTCTTACCAAAAAGGTTTTTCATACTAGATTCTTTCTAAATGAGAATAAGAATCGAGACAGGGATATTATATGAGAACATTTCTTCGGCCTTGATTATTCAACGCAATTTCTCAAAATGATATTTCATTCACTGGTACATAATCTTATAAGACGACAAGAAATGAAAAAAGAAAAAAAATATATATGAAGGAAGTAAATATTCTTCCACTCAGGACTTGGTTCCATCTTCCATGTTTCAGAATTTCTTATTTGGCGTCGATATATATTGTATTCGTCCTTATGTGAACTGAGAACTTGGAACGAGTTAAATTTCTTTAATCAGAAAGCTTTGAGTTACCGGAACAGCCATGGAAACAATGTCAACGCATGATTATGTTAATTTGGGCCAAAGTGCAGAGAAGAACGGACATAACTAAATGATATGATGACCACCAAATGTTAAATTAGAACAGTAATCTAATTTTTTTTCCTAGGTTTCATGGATTACTGTTACATCCAAGGAATCATCAGTTTTACGTCCACTAGAGGTTTCCATCAGTGTCAGTGCATTACATGCCATTGGTCATAATCTAGAGTTTGTAGACGGAACATATGATTAAAATTTTGCAATTAATTTTATTGGAAAATTGAAAGAAAATGCGTGGTCAATTAAATTGAAATTTGACCTATCCAAATTGTTATTCGGAGAGAGATAGAGAGCGGACAATTTGGTCTTAGCTATACTCCTAAATTTTTCTAATTAAAAAATTTAAATTATTAAAAAGGGATTATATACCTTTAAAACATGATTAGAGGGGTTTTTTTTTTCTCCATTTAAAAATGTTAATTGTTATGGAAAAAAATGTTCATCCTGAGAAACATATTAATTGTCCTGAAAAAAAAAACTAATTGTCCTGAAAAATGTTACTAACTGTCCTCGAAAAAAAGTTAATTGTCCGGAATAAAATACTAATTGTTCTGGAAAAAATGAGAAGGGGGAGAGGGGAGAGTACGCTCTCGATGATAAATTTAGAGAATGATGGAGATGAGTGACAAAAATGAAAAGATTGTTAGTGCTTAATTAATCACATTTTGAAAATAAAAAATAAAAAATGTGTTATCCATGGGATGGGAATGATCCTTATCATCTCCATTAAATAGCGTAGTAAAACTAATATGATAGAGAGAAAGATTTACATGTTTATGTTGAACTTGTTGATAAGAAAAACAATCATTTTTTTTTTAGTTTAGAACCGACAAGATTTGTGCCTGTGTAAGTTAGTTTTCTCATAAAATTGATATGTTTTGATTAGTTTGGTGGAAATGTAGAAAAACCTCCAAATGCATTCCTCATTTTTGCATTGATTAGATTGACACATTGATCTCTAGTTTGCATAAGAGATTCTTCAAGAAGTTTACAGATTTGCATATATACATGTGAAAAGTACAACTTAAAAGATTATAATTGCTTTCTAGCTAAGAGGTAGATAAAAAGAACGATGTCTTGTTAAAAACTAAGATATTTGAGAAAACTAATAATTAGTGCAACTGCAGTAGTGAAGACACTTTTTGGGACTGACTTAGGTAAAATTTTCTTATTCTCATCTTGGTTTGTGTTCTGTTACTGAACTACAAAAAAAAAAAAAAAAAGAACATTAAAAAATAAAATATTTTGGTTTTTATTCAATTAAAGTTTGCATTTGGTATCTATTTTGTTCATTACTTTCTTGGTTGATCAGATTTGAATATCGTGGTGAAATTTTATTCCATTGATTAGAATAATGTTATGTTTTGGGGGGTCCTTAGTGGGAGCAGCATATCAAGGTGTGCTACATTACATTGTGATCAGGTAGTGCAATTTTGCAGCATTTTTCTCTCCTCTTACGAGCTGTATGGTTATATTTATATATTGTGAGTCATTTTTGCAATTATGTCCAACATTAACATTTGTTGCGCCCCGCCCACCCCACCACCCACAAACCAAACACACACACATAAATAATACATTTGGGACTAAATTAATAGATATTATTTATTTACTGATTGAATGGACCGTAAGGTCACAGTGCTGTTCTCCACTTTGCATAGTCTGGAGTTAAAATCAGCTTTGCGCAGCTGAGATCAATTTTGCATACTACTTGTAGATCTCTAAAAGCTGATATTGTGCCATATTTCTGTGGAATCATCCTTTGGATTTGTTGGCTCCATAGAAACAGTCTGTTTGGAATTACAAAATTGAAGTATAAAACTTTTAGTTCTCTTGGTGTAATGTTCTTGCCTTAAATTTTACATTGGTCAGCTTTGTGATCAGAGCCTATCAAGATGCAGGTCAACAAGCTGCAAGATCTTTCTTTCCAGTTGAACTTGTGGGAGCAGATGATACAAGGATTAATTCTTTTCCAGAGAATTGTGTTTCAGTTGTGTTTCTCAAACAATTCTGGGTATTGTCTTAAGATTGATGGTTGTTGCTGCGAGTATGTATCTTTTGACGAAAGCCTTTGATGGTTTTCTTCTTGATGACAGTATGCTAAGCTGGTTGTGAATGTTTTCTTCTTAATTTTTGTTTCATTACATAAATCTTACCTATGGTCATTCTTTCTTTGAATATTTAATCCTTTGCTTGTCCATTTGATTTGGCTAGAAAAATAAGATCCCTTGGTGGATGTATTAAGAGTTTAGGACATAAACTTCTCTCCACCCTGTATCGCATTTTTTAAGCTCTTTGCATCCATAGAAGTGGGGATAGTATTTTTTTATCTCGTACACATCCAAATTCTAGACTTAAAACCAGTGATGGAACTGTTAAAGAGCCAGTAGTGGAGCTAGGAAAGGTTTAATGGGGTCAATTGACTGTACTCACTGTATCAAAAGTTCACTAAATATTATTACCTCATGCCATATAGGATTGTTATAAATCACTCAAAACTGAGCCAACTGATTTTACTGCAAGTCATCATGCCACACAGAAACCCCAGTTTTAGTAATCAATCAAAGTGAGTGTTAATTTGGAGTGAATTATGGGATTTTGTGATCATTAATTTATTGTTATCCTTCTGCGTCTTGTTTATGATATAAAAAGCTTGAACCAAGTGACCCATTTTTTTTTTATGTGAATTAGGGAAGAACAACAAGCTATCCTTTCTAAAATAATTCTGTGAATAAACTGCATAAAAATTTGACTTATCGGAACATATATTAAAGTGCTCAATTGCATCCGGATCCGATACTATTTCCGGACTGTAGATGAGCAGTCTTTTGATCCGAGCCGTTTGTTCAGCTTGGTTGATCTTCAGCCGTTGAAATCACATTCGTCACAGAGGATTTGGTGCCGAAATCCAGCCATGTGACTGATCTCCACGTGAATTCCATAGTGAGTAATGAATTTACCAGGATATTCTATGATGGTTAGAGCAAAACTCAAACATAACTAAAGAATAAATTGTCACAGAGGATCTAATATCTAAATCTTGCCATGTGGGTGGGCTCCACCCGATTCCTATGCAACAATGTCATGTGATTTTGTTTTTCGTTGTTTTTTCCTTAAATCTCATCCCAATAGCATATGATATAATAATAAATTTAGGATTATCATTATATTTAAAAATATGTTGAAATTTAATGCAATATATTTGTATACTAATATTTATATTATATTGTATTTTCATTGTTCACACATATCCAATTTTTTTAATTGTTGTTAGGATATGATATTAAAATTATGAATAATGTCAAAAATAAATATTGCATAGTATTAAATATTCAAATTTATGATTAATGCTTATGGACAAATGGCAAAAAAATATTTTTCCTAAAATATTAGATGAATATTAAATTATACGTTAAAAATTATAATGACAAGATGGATGCAAAATAAATACTTTAGATATTCTTTTGTATTTGATGTTATATATTCTTTTCCATGGTGTGCACATTCAATGATGACATTTCCTTAACTATTTGTACTAAACGCATAAAAATATTTACAATGCATATATATATAATTAATTATCCTCCAATTGAATTCCATTCTTCTCTGCATTCTAATTAAAATTGTTTTCGTAAATATGGAAAACACATCGGACATATATGGTCTATGCATTTATTTCAACATTTACATTTTTATCTTCTCATCTATTGAGCTTACAATTAAAAAAAAAAAATTCCCAAACCTATTTTGCAACATCCTATTTTATCTATTTATTTATTTTTTACCAAAAATAATCCAACAAGTAAATCGAATATTACATCTAATTATAATTGCATCAGCAATAGTTCTTTTAACCCAATATTATTATTTTATAATGATTATATATTGTCACAAATATTTTGCACAAACAAATAGTTGATAAAAAAAAATATAGATCGCGCGACGCGCGAAAAACCACTAGTTATAATTTAAAATGTGTTATGAGCTTACCTTAAAAATAGGTCGACCCCTCCAAGTCCAATGGCAAACCTTTAATTTTCTCCAGCGAGTTGATCAAGTAGTAAATTAGTTAATTAAGGCGCAAAGGAACAACCAAGAAGAAAATTACATAACTTCATTTAAGATATATATTATTAAGGCTAATCCTTTTTACTTGAGCAATAGAAAAATCAGAGTTAATTATGTATTTAAACTTTTCTATTTTGATGAGATTTAAGTTCGACATAGGCGCACCTAATTAAAGCTGAAAACTAAGAGCAACTTACTTGTTCTCGGCCTTCAAAAAAAAAAATTTGTTCTCTTACAAACATACGGCTTCTTATTTCCAATTTCGCATTAAACCATAGACTTGATGCTCTTGAGAGTAGGCCTAAAGCAGAATTCGACGTCTAATTCAAAAAATTGTACTATATAATAAATTGTTATGTGAAGTTTTTTTTTTTTTTTAAAAAAAAAAAACCATTATCAAGTTAGAGACAGCAATGAAGCGAATTCTATCCTCTGCTCACCTTTTTAGGTGAGCAGAGTGCTCACCTTAGATCCGAACCGTCCGATCAATGATGGTGCCCCGTGAATAATCCCAGATTGATAGGCCCGAAAAAAAATTAACCGTCCGATCTAAATCGAACGGGTCGGATCGAGTGAGCAGAGGATAGCGCTCCGCAATGAAGAAGTACTCATAGGTAGCTACTCATGCAGGAATTTGCTTTTTATAGAGAAGAAGTACATGTTTGAAGCTATATATATATACTAGAGGGGCATATCGCTCGATATGGATATCTATAATAAGAATATTTTTATTATGTTTTTATAGTTTAATTATGTTTATTTTTGGATATATTGTGAAGATAATTTATCTTTAGAGATATAGTTTAGTTATTATACGTACTTTGATTTGATTAAATTTAAAGAGTTTGACCAATTTAAAGAAAAAAAAATGTGTGTAAATATAGTTATAGTTATATGAAATCATTTATATTATGTTGATATTATTCATGAAATGTAATATGTTTATAAATGACTTAAATAAAAAATATATATCGTAACAGATCTGATGTTTTTTTTTTATTTTCATTTAAATGAATTTGATTTATATTTTGTAAACCAAAATTAAGAATGGTGATGAAGAGAAATTAAGGTGGAGAGAGACTCTAAGAAACACAAAAGAGAGATGAAGACATGATGAAAATGAAAAAGGAAGGGGTCACAAAAATCAGAAACAAAACAATGTATTGCCAAATTATTGTCTGCTGGTGAACCGGGTTAGTTTTATAAGCAATAATACTCGACACACAAATAGTTACATACTATCACATTACAGAAATCAGAAAAATGCTATCTCACAACTATTTCACAATGTTTTGAGTGTCGAATGACATTTAACAAAAAGATCCCGACATCCACACATCTTTATTTATAATATTGATATCCTCAATGGAAGGACTTTAATAAATGAAATAAGATATCCCGAGGGTCAATGTACAAAAATCCTCCAACCGGCCCACGGCCCACCCCCCTTGGCACGTGCAATGCACGCACCACAAAACCCTCCTCTACAAAGACTACAATTGACGGCGCGCAAGGCAAACAAATTTACTAAAACAAAAACCCTCGACGCTGGACGGCTGCCAAACTAAAAGAAAACAAGGATGAGGAAGAAGGTGGACGAAAGAATCCGAACCCTTATCGAGAATGGAGTCAAGCTCCGACACCGCTCCATGTTCTTCATCGTCGGCGACAGGTCTCGCGACCAGGTTTCTTTGCTCCCCTCCCCTCCTCTCCCCTCCTTCGAACTAAAATTAGGATTACATTGATCTGATTTTGATTGTACACAGATTGCAAACCTCAATATGATGCTGAGACATGCGTCGACTAAGTCCCGCCGCTCGATATTATGGTGCTACCGAGACAAGCTCGAGATTAGCAGGTATACTATATTTGTCATGCTTGCATATCTTTTCTCAATTTAATGTAAGCCTGCCTGATTATGTTGTTGTGCATGGGGCAGTCACAAGCAGAAGCAAAAGAAACAAGTGAAGAAAATGATGGCCAGAGGGTTGCTGGACCAGGACTTGGCCGACCACTACACGCTTTTCCTTGCCACAGAAGATATAACATATTGCTTGTACAAAGACTCCGACAGAATTCTCGGAAATACTTTCTCCATGTGCATCCTTCAGGTACTTATTATTTCTGCTTCTTTATCACAGTACAGCCAGCCCACCTGCTATAGTGTATTTCTACATCCAAGTCTGTTCAAGCTATATTAATCGGACGCAAATACCAATCTTGCAAAAGAAAAACTCAACTATATGTAGCGCAAACAGGAAGTAAACAGTATATGCTGTAGCATAACTATTGCACAAATTCCATCTTTCATCCTCAATGGTACCTTTACCGGAATCATCATGCTTGTTACCAACATCTCCTTGTCTTCTACCACTGTATCCATCCCTAGCATTCCTTCTGGCAAAATCATTTGTAAGGGAATTTCATCCCAGTTTGTGGGCATCCATTGAGCTACTGCCTGCCTAAATTGACTCTGTGTCAGTCCTGACCAAAATTCAACCAAACCACATATTAGAATAATCATGTTTCTCATACTCCTCAGGGAAGTATCATTAAAAATAATTCCAAATTCCCCAGCATAAGGCACTTTATTTCTGCTTTTTTAATTGGTGTCTTACAGAAATTGCTTCATATGTTGTGTTGCACTCTCATGCCTGACTTTTCCATTTGAGAATTGCCAAAGTTTTCTTTTTTGGATCATTTCTTTTTGTCTAGAAAGATACATGGATTATTGTTTTGTTGAGTGTTGCTGGGTTGCTGATGTTTCAGGATTTTGAGGCTCTGACGCCTAATATACTAGCAAGAACCATAGAGACAGTGGAAGGTGGTGGATTGATTTTGTTGTTGCTTCGTTCACTATCCTCTCTAACAAGTCTGTACACCATGGTCATGGTATGTTTATTCACTCTCTGTCTCTCCCCTCTCTCCCAACCTCACTTTCTTGTGGACATGCAGGCAGAAACAGCATAGCTCATAGGGGTAAACCAGAAGCAAATGTAATTCTTCTTGAAACCTCATCGCTGATGAGAATAAGAAATGGACAAACATAAATTTGAATTTTTTTTAAGTGAACATTTCAGATTGTAACAGATTCAGGGTTTGTAGAACTTGTACTTTTCTATGAAAAATGGATGAGTGGTAGGGTGCTCCCCTACTTATCCCCCACCCACCCCAACCCAACCCAACCCACCCAAAAAAAAAAAGGGTTTGAATTCCTGTCAATCTACACTCATCTGTTTTGGGGAAAATTGTGCAGGATGTACATGAGAGGTTCAGAACAGAATCACACACTGAGGCTGCACCAAGGTTCAATGAAAGGTTCCTCCTATCAATTGCATCATGCAAAGCATGTGTTGTAATGGATGACGAGCTCAACATCCTTCCAATCTCTTCTCATATTTGTAATATCCAGCCTGTATCTACATCTGAGGTAGTACATGAATAAAGGACATTCTTTACTATAGTTGATTTGTTGTACTTACTTATCATATGTCCTTGTTTCTGAATTTTATTTAAACAATTTGAAATGAAGGACTCAGAGGGTTTGTCAGAAAGGGAAAGGGAGCTGAAGGATTTGAAGGAGCAGCTACGTGACACACCCCCAATGGGGCAATTAGTTGGCAAGTGCTGCACCATGGATCAGGTTTTCACATGTTCCACCCCCATTAGGATATACCATTTCTTTTTCCTCTAATACCTTCAATCGTGGTGAGACTAATTCTTGTTGTTAATGGTAGGCAACTGCGGTGATTAGTTTTCTTGATGCTATATTTGATAAGACACTTCGGCGCACTGTTGCTTTGCTGGCTAATCGTGGTCGGGGGAAATCGGCAGCTCTCGGCCTTTCTGTAGCTGGCGCAGTTGCTGCTGGGTGCGTTACTTCCTAACATAGATATAAAGTGTGGTACTTTTATAATCTTAGTTTGGTTGTGAGGTGGGTTTCTTGTTAGGTAGGTTTTGGCTGATTAGAGCACCTTGTAGTAAACTTTATTGTATTATCCTATATATGCATGTTCTATGCTTGTTTTGTTTGAATGTTTTCCATGTTATGTACGGTAGAAACACCTATGGAATAACCACTTTTTTGGTTTTAATCTTTTCTGATATCTTGGATGCATCAGTTTGTTCTCTGGAAGCATAGTCACTTACATGTGCTAATCTTGTCTCAGGTACTCAAATATTTTTGTAACTGCTCCAAGCCCTGAAAATCTGAAGACTTTGTTTGAATTCATTTGCAAGGGAATCAATGCACTTGACTATAAGGTCTCATATGACTTACTAAATTATTATTAAATGTAAAATAAGCTAATTGTAGTAAATTATACTTTTTATGATCTTTAAGTAGGATCTACTAGTTTGGCAGAATCTTATGTCATGACCTTATACAATGGTCTGAAGTTGCTATGTTAAAAGCAGACAATATTCTCATTGTCGCAATAGTAGCATATGTTGAGCCTGCTTGAGGGGTTACCTTCATACATAAACTTCAAGTACCAGCATTACTGTAGAGTACTAGGCTATCTCTTCCCTATACTGCCTTCTATGTTTTGTAAGTTCTGAGAATTTTAATTGTATAGTTTGTGAATGTGGAAACTTGCTGTAGGAGCATTTGCATTATGATGTGGTTAAGAGTAATGATCCAGAAATGAAGAAAGCTACTATCCAAATAAACGTCTACAAGCAACATCGGCAGACAATCCAGGTACTTCTTATTTATTTTGTCACAATGAACTCAGTGTTTTGAAAATTGGTCTGGACATCGAACCAGACAGCTATCAAATTGGTCTAAACCGTTGGACCAACCTAATTAAAGGTTCAAATATATTTAATGCTTGCTCTAAACAAAAGAGCTAAGTTAGTGTGGTGGTTTAGTTATTTCTTTCCAATGAAAGGCCTAGGTTTGATTTCCACAGCTGCACCAAAAAAAAATAATAATAATAAGAGACTGGACCAGCCAGTTTGAAGAAAAAAACCGGAACAGCGGCTGGGTCGCAGTTAAACTGGTTGAATCAGCTGGTCCAGTCTGATTTTTAAAAGCACTGATAAAACTGTTCATGTCTAAGTTGCCTTTTTTATGGCTAAATTCTTAAATTTTCTAATCGTGTTTTGCATTTTCAGTATATTAGGCCACAAGAACATGCAAAACTGTCTCAAGTAGAGCTTCTGGTGATAGATGAAGCTGCAGCTATTCCACTGCCTATCGTAAGATCCATGCTTGGGCCTTACCTGGTTTTTCTTTCATCAACTGTTAATGGGTATGGTTTGTATTTGCTTTTGATAATATCTATATTTGCTATTGTTATTTACTTGAATAGATGTACACTTGCTAACTCAAATGTTATTTCTGTGTGAAGGTATGAAGGAACAGGCCGATCCTTGTCTCTTAAGCTTATTGAGCAACTGGAATCTCAAAGCAAAGTATCGATGCAAAGTGGCAATGGTTCAAACCCTGGTAGTTTCCATTTATTTCATACATCTGTCCGTAGGAAATTTAATAGTCTTAAGAGAAATATTCATCAATCATCAGTGATATCCATATGTATCTCAGACTATTTACAACAGAAGCTAATTTTTATTTAGTTATCTGTTGATTCTCTCAGCAGATTGCTAAAATCAACTTGGATGTATGATGCGACAAATTACTAATTAAAGTGGGTAGATTAATCATTTACTAAACACATATAAAACAGAATCATTTTTAGTTACATTCCATGTGCGCATTTTTAAGTAGAATAAGCTTGAAGATTCTGAGGCATACAATTTTAGCCTCGTACACAAATTTCTTCATATTTCTTGTGATTGGAAGCCGTAACTTTTCACTCAATTTAAGAAGATATTGCAAATGTCTGGAGGCAAAATGTTTACTAATGATTGACAGGCTCGTCATCTAATTGGGCTAATTATTCATTCATATATCTGTAGAGACATAGACAGTACTTAATGTAGGTTATAAGTGCGCTATTTTTGCATATCATATTCTAAAACATAGTTTGGTTGTAGCATTCTGAGTATGGTAATGCATTCTGCTTGCTGTTTCATCTTTGAATTTAGATTTTAAGCTGCTCAGGACCATAAAAAGAAGCCGACCATTTGTCATAAAAAAACATATTAAAATATCCTGATATATTATATTTTTTTTGGCGTGTAGGTCGATCTTTTAAAAAGATCGAATTGAATGAATCAATCAGATATGCACCTGGTGATTCAATTGAGTCATGGCTGAATGGCCTGCTTTGCTTGGATGTTGCTTACTCTATTCCTAACATTACTCGGTTTGTCTTTTGTTTTAATTCTGAATGCTTATTGGTACCTACGTGTGCTTAATTTTTTTTTTTTTTTTTTTTTACTTTGATTAACTTTTACATTATTTCTAGATTACCTGGTCCAAACAAATGCGACCTTTATTACGTCAACCGGGCTCTCTTCTCATACCACAAGGAGAGTGAGATATTTTTGCAGGTAGCTGTTTTATCTTGAGAAAAGTTCCAGTGCCACAAGTTTTTGTTGCCACAAATGCCACAACTTCTATTTTTCATTAATATTTCAAAATTTAAAATTCAATTTTCAAAATCCAAACCGATGATCTAGTTCAATCTAACAAGCGATGCATTTCTATATAATTTTTATAAATTTTAAAGTTTATTTGATACTTGATCGAGAGGCCAAAAAATGAACGTATTAGAATTAATCTGTTACAGTTAACAACATTCGTTCGTTCTTTGGCCTCTTGATCGAGTATCAAATAAACTCTAAAATTTATAAAAATTATATAGAATTGCATTGCTCGTTACATTGAACAAGATCAATGATTTGGATTCGAAAATTTAAATTTAAAATTTTGAAATATTAATGAAAAAGAAAAGTTGTGGCAAAAACTTGTGGTATTAGAACCCTCCTCTTTATCTTATGCTTTTACTTAATTAACTATGTAAGGTTTTGATCATGCTGTATTATTGAGTGCATGAACTGACTGGACTCGTAAGAACTTGGGTAATTGTTAGAGAAAGGGAAAAGGCGAAGGTCGTGACAGTGGGATATTCATATACATATGTGCGTGTGCACGCACATGTTTGTTTTTGTACAGAAGTTAGTACTTTATGATTCTGTGTTTATAGACAATTATTAATTGTTCTTTTGTACCAACAATGCAGAGAATGATGGCCCTCTATGTTGCCTCGCATTACAAAAATTCTCCAAATGATTTGCAACTGATGGCCGATGCACCTGCTCACCACTTATTTGTCTTGCTTGGTATTTCCCCTAATCTTTAGTAAAGTATGTTGTCGTTAATTTAGTTTAGAATGGAAGTGCCTAATTTATTTACCTGAGACTGCAATTTCTTAACATGCTTTGTGTAGGTCCTGTTGATGAGACCAAAAATCAACTTCCAGATATTCTGTGTGTCATTCAGGTAGAGTCTTACCTTCTTCGTTGTTTTGCCTTTTGAAATTTCTGCCAAGTTTTCTGGTATGTGATAATAGTTCTTTGCTTATTGAGTTGGATAGGTTTGCCTGGAAGGACAAATATCTCGGAAATCTGCTCTGAAAAGTTTGAGCGAAGGGCGCTCACCATCTGGTGATCAAATACCTTGGAAATTTTGTGAGCAATTTCAAGATGAAGTTTTCCCTACTCTCTCTGGCGCTCGAATTGTGCGCATAGCAGTCCATCCCAGTGCCTTAAAGGTATTTATCTGAAATGTTATTATGCATGCTATTATACAGCTTCTGCTTTGTTTTCTTCAAATTTTTCAATGTAGACGCACTTACTAATGTTTTTTAATTATTTCAGGCTGGATATGGCTCGGCTGCTGCTAATATACTTACAAGGTAACACTTTCTAGTACTCTGAATTTCATTAGGTGCATCTGTAAAAGTGTATATTTTTTCTTTCTTTTAGGCTGTCCTACTACAATGCTAACTTCTGTAGTATTGCTCAACTGTGAAGGTACTATCAAGGTCAGATAACACATCTTGAAGAAGATGATGGTCAGGTGCCTGAGGAGTCTCCTATCAAAGATAGTGAAGCTGCTAAAAAGGTCTCTTATTTGAAATACCAGAGCTAACATAAAATTCTAAATTTGCTTTTATTGTGATGGCATGGTGGGCATTATTAAATTTGAGACATCTGGTTAATATCCAGATAGGATAAAAAGTTGACTCCCTATTATCAGATCAGATGTGTGGGTTTTATAATAGTACAAGAATGCCATCGTAATAATTGCAGATGATGCAGATTTTGGGGGTTCTCCAGGTATGGATGGGAATGAGTCCAGGTTCCTGCTGGAAACTCCTGGCATTCATTTACAAAGTCTATACAAGAGGGTGTCTTTGTTATTCACAGGCCTTCATTAAATGCTGGCTGGACTCCCATGTCTGTGACCTTGTAACAGGGGTTTGCCATGTATTGTAACCGAGTATTCAAATTGAACCTGTTTTAATTAGAAATAATGAAAGTTAACAACCTGATAAGGTCCAAGCAGAATCTGAATTAATAAATGAAAGTGACTTCAGTTAGGTGTGGCCCAAACTTTATGCTAGTCTGAACCATTTTAAGCGAAAGCCTGATTGTAATTATTGGAAAACAGTTATCCAATATGCCAAATATAATCGGCACCAGTTCCAGATTAAATTTAATGAAATAATGACCCTGGTTATGAATCCTGCATTCTAATTTGATTTCAACGTGATGACTGGAACATGAATTAATCTATCAACTTGTCAAGGATTTCTTAGAAGTGTGGTGTAGGTCACTTGATATGAGCCTGGATTAAAGGTTTTACATATTCTTGTGTCTGTTTTTATATGCAGTGCTATATGATTTTATATGTCATCTAAAGAGCTATATTCTTCTTGTAGGCATCATTGCTAGAAGAGACCATAGAGCCAAAAAAAACATTGCCCCCTCTTCTTGTACATCTGGGTAAAAGGCCACCTGAGAGACTTCACTATTTGGGCGTCTCTTTTGGCCTAACTCTTGATCTATTCAAATTCTGGAAGAAACAACAGTTTTATCCTTTCTATGTCGGCCATATTCCAGTAAGTATTCGTTCTTTTAGTTTCTTACTTAAGGTTCATAGTCTTTCATATCAGTAATGACTTGGTAAACAGTAAGGAACTGATTCTACCTTCTTTTATCCTCATATCTTTCAACTAATAGAGCTATTTATTAACATAATAATGTAGTAGTTAAGAAAAGGCCAACAAAGAGCAAGTTGTCAGATTTACAGTTTTGTTGCTTTTGTGCTGGCCAATTTAGCTTTGAACCTCTACTGCAATACTTGGATATTTATATGAAGCATAATTTTAATGATTTGTGTTTTTATCTTTTTTTGGGTCATTGCAGAGTCCTGTCACAGGTGAACACACATGCATGGTGTTGAAGCCAATAAATAATGATGACATTAAAGTTGCTGGATCCAGTCAATGTGGCTTTCTTGAACCCTTTTACCAAGGTAGATTTTTGTGGCATGCATTCAGTGTTTTTTAAATAGCAGTAATGAATACTATCTTTAAGATTTTGTGGTATCTATCTAGATTTCAGGCAAAGGTTCAGACGACTTCTTGGTATTTGTTTCCGAAATCTTAGTAACTCACTTGCAATGAGGTCAGTGTTTAGTACCAAAAATCCCTTGTGTTGTTTTTTAATCAATGCAGTTGATTGCAGTTTATAATTGAGTTTTTTCAAACTATCATTAGTGTCTTGGCATCAGACCATGAACCTGGTTTGTCTGAGGACACAACTGGTGGTTCAAAGCTCATATTTAACCTCCTATGACTTGAAACGGCTGGAGGCTTACACCCACAATTTGGTTGATTTTCATATGGTGAGTCTTCAATTCACACTCATATTTGGCTGCACTTGGATTTTTTTTCCTCTGGCTAAGCCTAAATTATTTTCAATTGGCACTTAATTGTATATTTGCTGAACAGATTCTAGACCTGGTGCCGATACTTGCACACCAATATTTCCAGGAGAAAATGCCGGCCACATTAGGTCCTGTCCAAGAATCTGTATTACTATGCATGGGTCTACAAAACAAGGATGTGACTTCTGTAAAGGTTAATTAAGGTTTAAATTTGGGAAACTTGGTATTATGGAAATGAATATAGGGAATCAAGATTTTGAGATTGGGGCCTTTTTCTTCTTTCTTCCTTTCAGGATGAGCTAGGCTTGGAAAGGGAGCAGATACTTTCGACATTTATTAAGGTTATGAGAAAATTGTATGGCCACCACAAGAGTGTCGCCTCTAAAGAAATGGATGCTTCTCTACCTCGTCTTAAAGAAGTATGTATTTAATGTCATTCAAATTGTTTACCTGTACTTACCTTTGGATTTCTTTCCTGACTAAATCCAGAGAACTGTTTCTTTAGCATGATTTAGTTCATATTTCTTGAACAAAACATTTCAATTAATTGACTATGACAGATTGATTTTACACCCCTCACCAAATCATTGGATGAAGATCTGAATGAAGCAGCCCAAGAAGTTATGGTTAGTAATTACTCCTTCCTCACTACTTCACTTTTCCCATTTTTTAGCTTGGCATATGCTGGTTCCTATACTTTCCATTTAGCAAAAAGGAATTAATATGATGTAAATTATTAGACAACAGAAATAACAAACTAAGAGGATGGTTCTGAGAATTTTTAATAAAAATAGCATAAACTATTATGGGATATATTTTGATATTTGTTTCTGAAGGCAAATGTCACCAACAATGATTCAGATGTGATGTGGTCAAAATAGATGACAACCGAAAATTACAAAAAAGTTTCCTTTTCCTTTATTTTGTTGCTGTATTAAAATTCCATGAAAAATTTTAGGAGCAAATGAGAGCGAAAAATGAAGGCTTGTTGGACCCAGAGCAGCTACAACAGTACGCGATAAACGATGTAGATGATGAGTTGGGGAAGGCTCTGAAGAAAGGTGGAAATGTGTCTGCGAGTGGCCTTGTTAGCATCAAATCTAACAAGACTCCATCAGATAGTAAGCACGGGAAAAAGCACAAGGAAAGTGCTAGTAGTTCCAAACGGAAGGTAAAACACGGGGACAAATCTTCATCTAAGAAAAGGAAATCATGAGAATTTCAGCTTGATTTACTTATATCAGATATTGAGATTAGTTCCCTGTAGTGTATCTGTGTAGCATTTTGTTGTAATATTTGAATTATTTAACAAATTTTTTTTGTAATCTTGCAATTATTTAAGAAAATTTTGTTGTCATCTTTGAATTATTTGACAAAAATTTGGTTGTATTCTTTGACTCATTTTACAAAACTTTTGTTTGCTTATATTTTAATCATTAGCAAAATTTCCAATCGTGTAATATTTCAACTAACTTTCGGAACAATGTAGTTTTGCAAACTGCTGTATGATTTGTTTACAGAAATTAATAACATTGTTATTTGAGCGATTTAGGAAAAGTGCACGTCCGAGTTTCCAAATAACAAAAAAAATTATATAAATAGGATTGGCATTTATGAAACATATTATAATAAATTGCTATTTCATTTTTTGTTTTTGATAATTGTCCAAAGGCTTACTCACACACACTCTCAACCAGCAAATGATGGGATTCGAGCCTGGCTCTCTATTTGCTGGGATTCGAACCTTGGTCTCCATAGAGCCAGGCAAGTGTCTTAGCCAAGCTGCACTAGCAGTGCTAGACTAGTAGAAATTAATTTCGTTCATTTCGTTGTTGATTGCAGTTGCTGGATAGTCAAACTAGTAGAAATTAATCACAGCCAGTGTCTTGATTATTTCTCTAAAATACATCGAGAGAAATTCCCTCACCTCTTGCAAATCTTCAGCCTGCTCCTAGAAAATGGAAATATCAAATTTGCTCTTTCAAAACTTTATAATAGGTACACCGTACACGCCGAGTTAGCTTAGCAGCAAATAAGTTCTTAAATAAAAGGATTTAACAACTCCTAACATTAAATATGAACCATTGATTTTATTAATCTGATAAGATCTGTATGACTTAAATTTGAATATGAGAGTGTCTGGTTGTTAGAACGTGGGATTTCCGATTTCCGATTTCCTAACATGGGCGTTCGATTCTCCGATTGAACAGATTATTATTTTTTTTTCATCGCTAGTCGCTACTCTTTTTGCTGTTGCCGATCTCCTTCGCTAGGGTTCGTAAAGAGAGCCTACAATACTGATTCCTTTAAAATGGCGGCTAAACCTAATAATCTGAGTTCAACCATGAATCCATGATTGATTCCTTCTAATTTCTTTGCTCCTTCAGTCTTTTCCATGAATTGGCAGATGAACAGTACCTAACCGATGTATTTTTGTTCGCAAAGACTAGCATCCAGGACCAATGCAAGTCAGTACTCATGTCCGATTCACGGAGCTTGGAAGCCACAACAATCAAAGGTCTCTCTGTGGTGGTGGCATTTGATATTGCAGTAAATAGTACTCTTGAAACCTAAGCAGCACAGTAGTAAATCACAGATCGAAGCACTATTCGGATGTTCTCAAAAATACCTTGAGATGAAGAAGATGGAGCTAATTAACGGATAGGAGAAAAGCCGAACAGTCGCATTTGAGGATGCAAATAAATTTGCTTTAGACGCCGAGATAAATCTGGATTCCTGAGATACTGCGTTTGTTTTTTCAAGCTTGGAAGATCTGTTATTGCAGAGCAGCTATGACTTAACAGAACACTCTGCTGATTAAATCACAAAAGTATTTCCAATTGACTAATTACTCATAGACCCCAAATAACATCTTGATTTAATAAGCCTACAAATTAAAGCACACATGATATAACGGTAATTAGTGGTATATTTAGTGCATTAATACAGAGCATCCAACGGTAGAGAAATTGATTAACAAATGTATTAGGTGAATTATGTCCAACGGAAGATAATAAATGCACTAATGGCCTGCAGTATAAACGGACAAGTGCATGAACATAAAATCAATGTGTTGTATACTATCGTGAAAGAATATGCCAAATATTAATTTATTTATTATATTGATCAAACTGATTCAAAAGAATTATTTATATAAGAATCTTTAATGAATTTTGACTTTTTCAATCATATTTTCAACACGGCACACCTATGTGATTAACTAAACAACAGCTTGATTAATCTCTGAAATATTCATTTTTACCATGAGAAAAGTCATCAACAAAAGCTGCAATTCATGTTTTGCTATTTCTATATAAATCTGATAGAAAACCAAAGGAGCCTAATAATTAAAAATCCGTCTTGTATATGATGAAATTGTAGTACTATTTCCCAACTTTTCTGCCAGAAAGCAAAAGGAGAGAAAATTATGAATTAAAGATCTATCACACGTTCTTGTATTAATTGATGAATTGCAGGAACCAAAAATGATTTTAGAATCCTCCTTGAGATTCTTTGATCCAACGGTAATACTCCCTAGATTTACTTTTTTGGTACAGTGCAAACAGATAGAATATCAACCAATAAATATTCAAAACATTGCTCTTAAGGCACGTCCAGTTAGATAATATCGTTTTCCTTCATTTGCATTTCAATAGCAAATCTGACAATAAATATTCAAATCACCATAATTTATGGCACATTCATTTAATCTGGACTTGGAGAAAACAACAAAACCAACGTAAACCAATATATTAGATTTCTTTCAAAAAGATGTGGTCAAATTAGTATTGTGACACCAAATTTCCCTACAAATAGTAATCCATATATGTCATATTTGAACTCCATGTTAGCTTCTTACTACTGTTGGTCTTATATTGTAATTTGTAAATCTCATTGAAAAGTTGGATAACCCCAACATCCGAGTTCAATAATTATTACCTCCTTGTCATTTCTCTTCGTTACATTGTTCCTTTTTCAGTCTCTTCCCCATGGATTGGCAAAAGAACAATACATCATCGCTGTATGCGCAAAAACGGCCATTCCAGATCAATGCAAGTCAGTACTCATGTCTGATTTACGGAACTTGCAAGCGGCAAGTATCCGAAGTCTCTCTCTGATATCATTTGATATTGGGAAAAAATATACCATCCAGGCCTACAATACTGCAGTCGACCTGAGCAAGAAATATGAGGGTAAAGCTCAATATTATGCGCTCACTGAGTGCGCGCAGATGTACGAGGACATGGACAACAAGCTAAGCAGCGCAAAGGCTGAGGTCAAACAGTCAAAATTTGGAGAAGCTAATGATTTGGTTCTTTCTATTCAGACAGAACCTGCTGGCTGTGACAGCGAATTTGTTACTCGAAACATGGAAGATCTGCTACTTAATATCAACCATGATCTGACAAAAATATTTGCTGTTTGTGCGAGCTTGACGAATCTATTAAATGGAAACTAGTTACCCATGTATTATTATTATACTATCTGGTTCAAATGAATTTGTGTTAGAATTTTTTATGACATCTTCGTCGTTCTTTGTTATCTTCTCATAAAAGTCATGTATCTTATGGAATAAGGTAGCTCAAAAAATATTATTTATTGAAGAGCTCTACTTGATTGTCATTTGCAATTAACTATTTTTCCGAATCGTGTGATGAATCGTTTTTCACGCATTATTTTCAGCTTCCTGTTGTTCAAGACAAATGAGATTAAACTATCTAATTATGGTAGATGATCGGAGGGTTTCATGCTAGCATTTCAATTCCATTTAGGCCCCAATTTCAATCAAAAAGCTGTGTTTTTAGTTAGATTTTATTGCTTTTTATGTTAGAATCAAGGTACTGTTATTGCCCTTATTGTTTTGCAGGTTTTTGGAAGATTTGGCGTTTTGGACTCAGAACAGCATTGGAGGTCACAAAGCTGAAGAAGACAGATTTCAATCGACCTTGACAGAATTCTGTCGGGTCGACAGAAACCTGAACGCCAGACAGAAATGGAAAGCTGATTCTCAGCTGGAATGAAGAGCTCTTTTGGAAACCTCTTTGCTGGCGCCCAGCACGAGTCTCTGGGTTGATTAGATGCCTAGGAAGGGAGAGAAAGGAACATTACACAATTAGGTCAAGTTTGGTGGCAATTTGGAGCAGCAATCGTCACCCAGGCGACTCGGTCGACCCCGACAGGATTCTGTCAACCCTGCCAGGAACACTACTGGATCAGATTTCTTTGCTTGATTGTTGTAATCTCTATATACTTGTTTGATTTGTGGTTTGATACAGTAAACATGATGAATTGTTGTTGTTTTATGACTATGTGTGAGTAATTCTTTATTTAGGGACAATTGTAGGGAACCGATACTTGGTAGTTATGTGATATTTAATCTAGTTGACGTTTTATTTGATTTGTTTTGTCTTTCTTGATTTATTTATTTATCTTGACAGTTGTGAATTGTTTGGAATGCTGGTTTATACCCAATAAACGTGGTCAAGTCTAATTTGATAGGTAGCAAAGACCGAAACTCTAAGCAAATTGCAATTGCTTGCTAAAGGATAGATAGTAGACCGAGAGGTGAACCCAGGACTGAGTCGAGAGACGTGTCTCTACCTATGATCAAGAGATACAGGATGTCCGTATGATAAGAAAGTCAAACCTACAAAACCTAAGTCAAGGAACGAGAGTTGAAACTTAGGATTTTTAAGAGGTTCGAGGATTGGATTTAGGGTATTTAAGCCAAGAACGAGAGTTAGAGTTTGAATCCCTGGTATAATTCAAGAACTTGCAAATTAAACAGAACGTTAACTGAGTAAATTGACCGAGCGACGTGTTCAGTTGACCCCGACAGGATTCTGTCGACCTCGTCTGAATACGGCCAGGAGTAGGAACCTTAGCAATTGACCCCTAATTTGTGTTATTCTTAGATCTATTTTATGATTAGTTTCAATTTTAATTTATAAACAAAATCCCAAAAATATATGAACTCTCGTCTAGCTAATTAAATAAGGTAAAAGACCGATATTCCAACACCATCCTTGTGGATTCGACCGTTGAACTACTACTACAAACGATTAGATCGGTAGTTCCAAAGATTTGTTTTGGTTGCGTTTTACGCCGATCAGTAGACCTTGATTATTGCACGATCGATCTCTCGATTCCACAAGAAGAACTAATGCAAATTCTAAGGCAAATGAGACATATAAAGAGTTAATTAAAACAATTCATGCAAGATTAAGATATCTTATATGCCAATATATATAATTCATGAGACAACAAGTCTATTAGGAATCAATAATGTTAAATTTTGCTGAAATAGAAGCGGTGGAAATGATTCAGTTCAAAGAGGAAGAGAGCAAAGGAAAGAAAAAGGCAGATACTACCATGTGTGTTCTGTTCAGAATTCAAGAAGTTTAATTTTTGGGGGAGAGAAAGTTGTTTTAGATAAAATTTTGGAAAGAAGGGTGTACTAAATAAAATTTTCTAACCCACTACCCAGCAAGTCAGTAAGAGCAACTTGGAGAAAGGAAAAATGATGTTACTAATTAGGGGTGAGCAAAAAACTCGTAACTCGTGAGTTACTCGAACTCGACTCGAGAAAAACTCGTTGGTAACTCGAGTTCTAACAACTCGAGTTATGCCAACTCGTGAGTTATATTTGACGAGTTCGAATTAGGTCCAACTCAGCTCGGCTCAACTCGAGTCGGCAGCATATAAAAGGCCGAGTAAATAAAAATATTGTATCAGTGTATAGTCCAAAAATTTTAAGTATATAACCTAAAGATTATAACCGTCTAAACCAAATTCTAGTCCCCAAATATCTTTCCCTTCTAGTGCACAAGTGAGATATTTGTTTGTACGAGCAAAAATTTTTATTTTGATATAATAGAAGTCCGTACGATTGCCCAAAGCTCTCCCCTTTCGTTCCAAGGAAAATTCCCATCCGGAGCCCTTCTCAGGTGAGCCAGTGCGCGAAATGTGTACATAGTACTTCCTTCTTAATCTTTTTTTTTTTAGTATTTTTGTAATTTTTTTCCTTATGAAATCTTATTTTTAAGTATTTATTTAAATTTTATTTGCATCTTACTTTTATTAGAGTTTCAATTTCGAGTTACAAATTAAACATTTGTCAAAATTTAATTATGACGCTTTATCTTATGACAAATCAAACACTTGTGTAGTGAGGGGCGGGGGGCTAGCACCCTATGGGGGGAAAAATATTGTCATTTAGTAGTTATTTTCATGTAATTTAAAAGAAATTTTATAATTTTTTTGGCTAATTTTCTGCCTCCATTCCTGATTCTTGTAAGCTATTGGCACGGATTTGAAGCAAGGCATGGATTCAGTTAGATACAGATAACTAATGTGAATTCTAAGGCTGCACAAATCACAATTGATACAAACACTCAATTAGAAAAACTCAAAGGAGATGAAGGATATCTCATACGTTATGTCATATATAGTTCAAGAAATAACGACATAAATTAGGGGATTGATCAGTGCTCCACGTACAAAATAAAGCATATAATTGGTATTAATTTATTTTGCATGTATTATATATAGTTTTGCTGGAAGTGAATTATTTAGTGGTACGAGGAAAAAGGGACAAGTGAATCAAAGAGAAGGCAAACAATCAATACCGGATTCTGTTTCCTTACCTTAACAAAAAGCTAAAAAAAAAGAAGCATTCAATTTATTACTGGAAGTCTAAAACCGTATTGGTTAGACCGATTAAATTATTAATCCCACAATGAAGCGCTAGGAAGCAATTTTATTATTTATATACATCCTTAGCAGAACCTCAAACGTGGTCGTTTGCAACCACATTCCGGGCCTTGGAGTTACTCGACTCCAATATGGAATTGTGCAACATTGCACGAAAAAGCCTTTCTTTCAATCACCAGGCAACGTTCCAACCGGACACACCCTCGGATGAGCTTAAGGCCGCACGACTCGACTTGTCAGTCAATCGGCCTTTCGAGTTACGGCTCATCCCTGTTCGGGTGTATAATATGCAGCATGCGTACTTAGCTGTCATTTTTCATTTTATATATATATATACGAGAAGTTTGGCCTCTCAATTTAGTACTTGACCCTTTTTACTACTTTTACTCTTTTAGTCAATCGGCCGAATCCGTAATGTTAGAGATATGATTGTATTAGAAAATGATTATGTAGAAAATAATGAATGATGTTAAAGTTGATTATCAATGTAATTAAGGGTCTGATCGGAATGAAATTTTAGAAGAGTTCAATTCAATTCAATAGAATAGAATTCAATAGAAATGATTTCACAAATGAAATCTGGTGATCCGAATAAATAGAAAAAAAAATTGAAAAGAAATGAATTTTGTGATCGGATGATATATGAAACTGGTATAGAAATGATTTCATCTCATACAATTTGACTATTCTACCCTACTCATCTCTTTAATATCTCGCATCAATGTATTGATTAGGCCTTGACGGCTGGACCGACTTCCCACTTTGGTGCTATACTGCTATGTCCAATTTAAGTGTTTAAACTCAGTCAGCATATAATAGCAAAATATTGATATCGTTGGGCCACGTGCCATATATCATAAAATTGATAAAAAAAAAACAGAAATAAATGAATTATTATTTGTTTTCTCTCAATTGAGGTAAGAACTAAACTAATTTGCCAATGAAATATAACAAAGTTAAAATAACTCTTTGATCCCATTCGGCCATTCCCGGTGAGCTAAAACATATTTAAAAAATAGATAAAAGTAGAAGAGGGTTGGTGCGCCAAGGAAAATAAGCAAGGGCATTAACGTCTAAAAATTTCCCGACTTTCTTCGCCAGACGAATTCGTGGCAAATTTCTACGTTTTGCTCGCGATTTCGGCAGGCCTAAAATTTCCCTCTGAATCGCGCACAATGAATTGAATTGGTAGCCGAACGTCCGTTCCAATCAGGAAATTATATCTCGCGTCAATTCTATTTGACGTTTGAGGTTCCATATTCTCATTCCGATCAGGCCCCAAGAGATGATAGTATGAGATAGGTAGGATATGAGTACTTCGAAAATGGTTAGCATAATTTTAGAATTAGTATAAATAGACATATATCTTTGTAATCATTGAACAACAATCCAATACAAATTCTCATTTCCTATTACGCTATTACGCATGGTGAAGCCTTATCTCTTTTTTTTGTTCACTGCCCGTAATTGCAACCATTTAAGTAGTGCGAATGAAAGTGAGGCAAGTAGCAATTTTCTCTATTTTATTTATTTCTTTTTTGGAGCAATTTAACTTGGAGCTTTAATTTGATTTATTGGATGAAAATCGAAGGGTCGATATCTAAAGTACTACACATGTAGTGCTTTTATAAGCACTACAAAGGATTCAGATCCTTCTGAGTTCTGATGATACCCAAAATTATAGAATAAAGCCGTAATAATCACCCTCGATCGCTTACATATTTTGATTTCAAAAGCAACAAATAAAATATAAAGAGCTTTATGCAATGGATTTATTTCATTAAGATCAACGGTAGAATTTTGTAGATGTTTAAAAAATGTCATATACCTTCCAAATCAATGCCAAAAAGTTATATCACTTTTATATTTTTAAAATATGTATGCCCAATAATATATAGAGTAAGGTTCCATCTACACCACTACATATATAATATATAAAGTTACAAATACACCGCCGCATATCATATTATTTTCTATTTCATATTCTTTAATAGTAAACGAAAGCAACATATATATATGTTTTATTAGAAATTGGTTGATTAGAGGAGCTATGCGAATTCAAAACGCTCTGCTTTCTTTGCTTAACGAAAAATTGATTAGTGAATACTCGATCCGGTTTGGTTCGCCTGATTAATCCCACAATGAGATATTAAAAGTAATTTTAATTATTTAAGTACATCCTTTGCAAGAGATATAATGTGGTCATATGCAACCACAGCCCAGAGTCCTTCCTTGGCTCCAATTGGGAACGTGCGACATGCACGTTAAGCCTATAATTATGGACAAAATTACCAATAGGAGTCTCTCAGGTTCAGTATGCGACATGCGTACTTAGCTCTCTGTTTTTTTTTTTTTCTCCCTTTTTAGAGGAAAAACTTAGCTGTTGAATCTAATAGTTATACCCCTTTTTACTATTTAATATCTTTATTTTGTATTTGGATTCATACGGCATTCGGTCAATATTTTGCTGCAATTAATCTTCATCTAGCTAACACGCACTTCAACATTGCGCTGCAAGCCTGCAATTAATATGATTACAACTGTTTATTAAATTTTTTTAAACTAAATACATTACAATTTTTTTTTAAAAAAAGAGCAAAATTTCTTTCCCTGTTTGGTTCGAGTTTCATTATTTTTCGATTTACTGTGCAAATTAGAAGTCGAACCAAATCGTAGACCAAAATTATTAAAGTGAAGAACAAAGAATTAGAATTATAATGTAGGAATATGCTTGTGCAACAAAAAAAATAGAATATGGAGAGTAAGAACAAGGAGTTTAAATATCTTGTGGATCAATTGTCAACACCATTAATTATTCCACAACGACTAAAAGAGTTTACTCTTTTAAGGATTTGGGTGACACCTTAATTCATGAAAATTTAAGTCCCAATTTCACATTTTTTGGGTCTTGGATCATATTTTTTGTTATAATGTATTAGATATCGTAGTAAAACTAAAATGTTGAAGAGAATGATGAGTATATGTTTATGTTGAACACTTGAACTTGATGATAAGAATATATAATAATAATTTTTTTTTTTAGACCTACGAGGTTTGTGCCTGTGTAAGTTAGTTTCCTCATAAAAAATGTCATGTTTGGTCAAGTTAGGTGAAAAGTAGAAAGAACTTCAAACGCATTTTTCATTTTTGCATTGATTAGATCGACAGTCCCTAAGCTTGCATAAAAATCTTCAAAAAGCTTACAGACTTGCATATATATATATATATGAAAAGAGATTTTGCTTAACTTAAAATGATTTTAATAACTTTTTAGCTATGAGGTAGATGATGAACAATGTTGTATTAATAAACTAAGATATTTGAGAAAACTAATAATCAGTGCTATGACCATCGATAAGACTTCTCGACTCAACACAGATTATCAAAAACCGAAAACTTATGATCAGCAAGTTGGTCGTCACCAGTTGATACATTCTGGATGCTATATCTAAAACCAAACGAGATGGTTTTGAGTTTGACAGCGATACAACTACAGAAGTGAAGACACTTTTTGGGACTGACTTGGTAAATATTTAGCAATCAGGTCTCTTGCAAAATATGACAAGATAAACAAAGGTTATCTTTCTCTACAGTGCAAAAGGTGTAAGTAAGAATAGATTTTTGTACCTCGCAGCTGCTGCCAAGCTCTCGAACAGAAAAGTAAGAATATATTTTCCACCAAGCCGGACAAAGAAGATCACAACAAAGCTGCAAGAAAGATAAAAACCGTTGGATTTTCAAATTGAAGCTTGTTTGTTCAACATAATATTTTTTAATGTCTTTATATTTCTTTAGCCGTATTTTTGTGCTTTCAAGAATCAAGATTCGTTAATTCTTACCTCCGATTCAATTTTTCTTGCAACTTTTACCTATTAACGCTTTGTTTTGTTAGAAAACTCTTAAGAAAATTAAAAGAAAAGAAAAGGAAATTGTTTGGTAGTTATTCAATTAAATTTAGCATTTTCAATTCTTAATTAATTTGGTCTGATCAAATTTCACACGTATTCAAACATGAGAAGGCACGGCATGTCTAGAAAAGACACGACACACCACAACACAAGGAGGAAAGATATACACATCCAGATTACCACGGAAAAAATAATATAGTAATATGTGCCATTTTTCAATCTAAAAAATTTGTAATCTTTCCTTTTTCGCCTGCATTTTTTTATACCAAAAAAATGAAAATGTTATAAAACATTAAATAAATAATAAAACATAAGTCCTCAAAGATAGCTACTCATGCAGGAATTTGTTTTTAACTTTTTTTAAATTTTTAGGGAAGAAATACGTACATGTTTGATGAAAGGACTTTAACTGGAATAAGATATTCCGAGGGTCAATGAACCCGTCAAAATTATAACTAACTTTAATTAATTACGAAATTATAAAATAATCTGATTTTAATAAAAGTTTTAAAACTGACCGTGCAGTTTCGGAATCTGAGATTCCGAAACAATTTCTGCTTAGTTTCGTTTCGGAATCTGAGATTCCGAAACTAGCATGGGCCATTTTTCCGCCTTCCGTCGAACTTTAATTATTATTTTATTCAACTTTTATTATTATTATTTTATTCAACTTTAATTATCCGCCTTTCGAAACTAGCATGGGCCATTTTTCCGCCTTCCGCGATTTTTTCAATATTTATTAACCTTTTATTATTATTTTATAATACTTAATAAATTATATATTACTTTATTAATATCAAAATCTGTATCACGTAAATAATAGTTGTTTTAATAAATAATATTTGTTAATATTTAAAGTATTTGAAAAATTAATAATAGTTGTTTTAATAAATAATATTTGTTAATATTTAAAGTATTTGAAAAATTAATAATAGTTGTTTTAAAAATAATATTTGTTATTATTTGAAAGAAAACACTTAAAAAATCAATGTTTTGGAACACTATAACTTCAAGGAGGCTTAACTTTTGATAGGAACGTCCGTTTTGAGCATATGAGCACTTTCTGGAAAGCTTGCGACGAGATCTACAAGGTTTACGAGGATTTACCTTGTAACGACCATTTTCGGGGCCAAAAAACGCTGTCTGAACCTCCAAAATCTACTTTCAAAGTTTTCAAACCTAAACATCACATCATATAAAACTACTTAGAATTTTTTAAAAATAAAAAATTAATCATAAAAAAGAAAAATGTAGTAAATCAAGTGACTTTCATTATAGTTAACAAGGGTGTTTGCATCCTTTTTCCTGTCTGGATATAGCATGAACCTCTTGTCATTCCTTTCTAGCGCAATAAAAAGTGTTATGTTGAGTATTATCTCGTATTGATCTGAAGCTATGGGATTAACTGAGAGGAGTACAACTATACACTCTTAACTCTCTCACTCTTTCTTACTTGGTGCTTATTCTCATTGGTACACCTATGAATAATACACATGACAACTATTTATACTAGTTATGGTCGGTTACAAAGAAAACTCTAGAACATACATACATTTTACTTCTAATCATATCTAAACTAGTTTCTAGACTTAACTAAGTATCTACATTGAAAAAATTAAATTGCGCCGAAAAAATATGAAACCCCTAGTTTCAGAATTCTAATTAAAAAAAATTAAAAATATTTTCGGAATTTAGAATTCCGAAACTAATTAAAAAAAAATTTAGAATTCCGAAACTAATTAAAAAAAATAAAAATAGCTAGTTTCGGAATCCTAAAATCCGAAACTAGCTAATTTCGGAATCTGAGATTCCGAAACTAGCTAATTTCCCGCTCAAATATCGGCAGGTTTAGTTTCGGAATCTGAGATTCCGAAACTGCGCAGTCAGTTTTAAAAATTTTATTAAAAACGGATTATTTTATAATTTCGTAATTAATTAAAGTTATTTATAATTTTTTCGGTCAATGAACAAAATCCTCCCACCGGCCCATAGGCCATAGCCCACGGAACCGCATCCTCTACCCATCTCTTTAAGATGGATAGAGTGCACATCTCTCCATCTCAACCGTCTGATTTAATCTCAACGGCTAAAAGGAGCCCCGTGCGTTCCACCACTCCCGAAAAAAAATATTGGCTCGAAAAAAATGAACCGTCCAGATTAGATCGGACGGTCGTGATGAGATGGGCACTCTACCCATCTCTTAGAGATGGGTAGAGGATACTGGTCCCATAGCCCACACCCCAGGCCCCCACTGGCACGTGCGATGCACGCAACACAAAACCCTCGTCGATTGAAGATGAGTACACGACAGTTGTCCAATCAGACTCAAATTCTTCCCAATTCTCCTTAGTTTCAAAATATAGTTTGCACTTTGCGGTTATGTTTTTGTTGATATGCCATATACAAAGAAAGTTAGTTGATGATGGAAAAACTATTGATATGGCATTCATGAGAGCTAGTAATCCTCATAGTTTGCTGACTGTTTTTTGTCTGGGCAGGTAATTTAGGATATTACTCCGAGAGAATTCAAGACTATTGGAGCATTATTTGTTGGAAGTCGCATCTAGATAGAAGTAGTTATAGATCTGTATCAAGCTAATTAAAAAACATGACAGTAGTTTTGAGCAATATAAAATCAATTGATTTTTAATTATTTCGTCTTTTCTAATAATAGTTACAGATACGTCAAGCTAATTTAGAAAATATATAAATGGTATTTTGTGTTTTTCTGTATTATATTTAATTTGTATTTGTATTAGAAACCTTCAATTTACTCCATTTGATAGATAAATGTAGAAAAAAAGATAAATTTTTCATTACTGATGGAGAGAACTTAGCGATGTGCAAATTTTTCACTAATTGAGATGTCTGCAAATATGTTGTAATAATACGAAGAAGTCCCGCGGAAATAACTATTTCATTTTGCCGAAAAAATAAAAACAAAACGGATCTTTCTCAGAGATTTTAGCGTGATAAAATAACATAACACAAGGGTATTTTTGTCCTGATACAAAATTGTACCGTAAATTGCAAATTAGAACAGCGTAAATAGGGCTGGGATTGGACTGGATACGTCCGTGGGGCTTAGGGCCGGATAGTTTAATTAAAAGAATTGGACCGGGTTTTTTTCGGATATCCAGTTCGGCCCATTATTATCCACCCGCTGATATCGATCCCAGTCCGACGGAGCCCCTTCGAACCCTATTCGAACCTGAGAGTCGAGCCGAGCCGCTCTCCGTCTCCTGTTTTCGACGCACGGCCGCACACAACTCGAGCCTCGTCTCGACGTCGACGCCTCGCCTCTCGCCAGTCTTCGAGCCGCCTCTCCTCTCGCCAGTCGCCGAGCCGCCTCTCCTCTCGCCAGTCGCCTCTCCTCTCGCAACTCGAGCCTCGTCGTCGACGTCGACGCCTCTCGACATCCCTTGCCATTTGCCAAGTACTCTCTCGACTCTGCTACATGTATTTTGGGTTTTGGGTTTTGGACATTAGCTATTTGGATTTTGGGTACCTTGACATTTGGCAATACTGTTATCTCCTTGATTTGAACTTTTCATTATCACTGACTGCTATTTGGATTTTGGGTACCAAGTTTTTGAATTTCTGATATTCATTGTTTGGATTTTTTTTTTTACTACTATATAGTTATACATATGAAAAACTTTGCTAATATCGCTTTCATGTATTATGAACAGAAAATGAATCACTGGAACATCTCTCAGCTTCAAAGTTTTTTCTTGATGCGCTTTTTGGGTAAACACAAAATGAATGCTCACTCTACTGTGTAATAGTTCCCAGTTTCAAATCTTTTGGTAGCACTGCAACTTATCCAACAATGTAAGGGTTTTATCATTTTATGCTGTTATTTTTATTTATTTAATTTTTTTTGTTTGTGCACTAAACTTGAAATATGTATATGTTTACATTTTGTTTTCAGCTTTATCAAATCTAGAAATAGCAAGCTTCTTGAGGTGGTATGTGTTGGTAGCAGTGCTTCAACTGAACCATTTTATTCAAAGCACTTCACGACCCATTTTATTCAAAGCACTTCAACTGAACCAGAGAAAGGTATCTAATTTCTTCAAGCTTAAACCATGACCTTTAGCCATGGTTTCATTATTTATTATTACCAATCCTTTTCTGTCTCTGAACCTGAGAAATGTATATATACCCATGCTAAGTTTAGAACCTGGGATAACATGATCATAAGCTATTTAACTAAACTTAATTTTGTTGATAATTGTTAAGATCTGATACAATTGTTTTCAATGGACACAACCTAGAATTTTCAATAACTAATGCTAGTTAAACAAAATACAGTCATGAGCCATTTTTCTTCACTTTGACCCTTACATTTTTAATAATTTTGTTAACTGTTATGGTAACCTAAACATGGTCATGGACCCATGCTTTAGATTCTTATCAAGTACTTTCTGTGACAATGCATGATTCTAGTAATGTTATACAACAGACCTTGAGCTTTCTTTCTATTCAAGGTTTGACCAAAAATACCCTTGGCACCCTTTACTGTACCCTCTCTTATACAACTTGCAACTCAGGATTTAACAGTTCTACTTTAATTGCCTTTCATTAACAACATTATACAGTGCTACTTCAATTGGAGGCAGTTAGGAATGTGGTTTTTGGGGACAAGTGACAAAGGAAGAGGCTGAGAGCTTGAACAAAAGGTCAGATCTGGTGATGTTTCTTGCATTGCTTTAAATCTCCTCACTTTTTAGCTGTTTTTCCTATTTTTTTTGTTGCATTTCTCTGATCTGAAAATATAATAAATAGTTGGACAGGAAGTGGCATATTTGCTCCTGGCAGTGAAGAAACACTTGAGGCCGAGGCTGCTTCTGTTACCCTGGCAGAACCGCTTCTGTCACTATTCGGTATGTTTGTTCTTTTTTCTTTCTAAGTTGCTTTTTAATACTGGTGTCGATGGCTGATTTTAATTGATTAGTGCAGGGTACCTAAATTTAATAAGTATAATAATTGATTTAATTTTCTTCTTTTTCCTCTTAATTTAATTTTTTAAATTTTCAACACTTTTATATATCTGTTGTTGATGTTATAAAATGATTAAAGGTTGTAGACTGTATAAACAAGGCACCTGTTGATTTGAGACCGTCAGTCTTGGTTAGTGCAACAGCTGTTGGTTACTATGGTAGGTCAAAATTCATAAATGGATAGATATTGAATTTGTAGAAAAGCTATATTAAGTTTATCTGTTACTTTATAATTCACAGGTACAAGTGAAACACACAGCTTTGATGAGACAAGTCCATCTGGAAAGGATTACTTGTCGGAGGTGATTTTGTCTTTTCTGATAAATGGATAGCTCTTTAACAAGTCAATTGAAGATTTTCAGCATGACAATCATGGCAGCTGAATACAGATATTATTGTCTTATTTTGAGCGTGAGTTGAATTTGGGCATGCTAATTTAGCTATGTTATCTTTTATAGTGTTCCAGCACTACTGTTATATCAGGATGTATAAATTGCATGTATTCGAAGAGTTGTTTTGCTCTCTTTTCCACCATCAATTTGAATACAAATTAGTGTTTAAGACATATATAATTATTGAGGTCTGATAGTGAGATTAAAGTTTGGCACTATATTCGTATTGGTTTTTGTTTTAGCTTTGTATTTTTAACTATGAATTTGTGGCAATTAAAAAGGATTTTCAAGTTATTTATACAATCTGACGTGGCACAATCATATATTTCCAAACTTTACATTTCAGATTTTGTTAATATTAATGATTTTTCACAAAAGCAGATCATGTTCTTTGCTTCTATCATTTATGTCTACATATCTAACTGTGCACCCAGGTCAAAGAAAGAATTATAGTTGTTATAATTCAAAATTAGTTTGTATGTGTATACGGCAGAATTCTTGATAAATAATTTACTATTCCAAGAATAATTAATGTCGTTTTCTCTATATTTGTTAGTTAGTACTTAATCGTTAATTATTTTTAATATTATTTTGGCAAATACATATCGGGCAAGTGCTAAAAATAATTAAAAGAATCCCATATCGGGCAAGTACTTAATCGTTAATTTTTTTTATTATTATTTTTATTATTTCTAAAGTAGTTTTCGGTTTTTGGATAAAACGCTAAAAAAAATTGTCAGATGTAAAATCACATAAAAGCAGGAGAATTTGATACACAAGATTAATTGGTGGCGGATCAGTAAGATAGCATGGTTATAGATTTACGAAAAAAATCGTAGTTCGAACAGGCCCTTCCAGAGCTTAGTCGGTAATAAAGGCTATATAGCGCATCCAAGGTCCAAGGCTCGAACGGGCCCTACAATAGTTCGAAGGGCCATTTCCGAATAGTTCATTTATTTCAACCGGTCATCGGACCGGATCGGATATTAAACGAACCGAATACGGAGTGGACTAGAGCTCTAATCATAATGGGCGGACCAGGGCCGCGTAAAAAGCAACTCCCCAAAAACCCTCGACGGCGGACAAACTAAAACAAAAACCCTAGCATCCGGCCTCTCTCTCTCTCTCTCTCTCTGACTCCATTTCCCTGCTTGGTTAGGTGTGTTGCTGATCGAATTTGAGTTTGTGCAAGGATGAGGAAGAAGGTGGACGCACGAATTCGAACCCTCATCGAAAATGGAGTCAAGCTCAGACACCGCTCTATGTTCTTCATCGTTGGCGACAGGTCTCGCGACCAGGTTCCCTGCCTCCCCTTTCCTTCTCTATCAACTATTCGAATTCAAATTAGTTTATTTATTTAGTTCTTTTCAGCACAAATACTTGATAACAATTGGAACTTCTTCTTTTTTTTTTTTAAAAAAAAAAAAACATATACACAGATTGCAAATCTTAATATGATGTTGAGACATGCATCAGTAAAGTCCCGCCGCTCGATATTATGGTGCTACAGAGACAAGCTCGAGATTAGCAGGTATACTGTGGGATGTTTGTCATGCTTGCATATCTTTTTTCGATTTAATTGCGAGTTGTAGTTGTTTTAAGCCTGATCATATTGTTGTGCATGTGACAGTCACAAGCAGAAGCAAAAGAAACAAGTAAAGAAAATGATGGCCAGAGGGTTGCTGGACCAGGACTTGGTCGACCACTACACGCTTTTCCTTGCCACAGAAGATATTACATATTGCTTGTACAAAGACTCTGAGAGAATTCTGGGAAATACTTTCTCAATGTGCATCCTTCAGGTACTTATTTCTGTTTCTTGTTTTTTTTGAAGGTTGTTTCAAGGAAAGTAGTCTTTTTGATAGACTACCTGTTTCATTATAGAAACATTATTACAAAAGCAAAAAAAAAGTTTTAGCACAGTACAGCCCACCTGCTATATTGTAACTCTACATGCAAGTCTGTTCAAGCTATTAATCCAACACAAATACCAAACTTGCAAAAGAAAAACTCAACTGCATGTAGCATAAACAGGAAGTAAACAGCATGTGCTGTAACATAACTATTGCACAAATTCCATCGTTCATCCTCAATCATCCCTGTACCGGAATCATCATGCTTGATACCAACATCCATCCCTGGCAGTCCTCCAGGAAAAATCATTTGTAGGGGAATTTCATCCCAGTTTGTGGGCATCCATTGAGCAACTGCCTGCCTGAGTTGACTCTGTGCCTGTTCTGACCAATATTCAATCACACCACATATTAGAATAATCATGTTTCTCATACTCCTCTGGGAAGTATCATTAAAAATAAATTCCAAATCCCCCAGCATAAGGCACTTTATTTCTGCATTTTTAATTGGTGCCTTACATAAATTGCTTCATATGTTGTGTTGCGCTCTCATGCCTGACTTTGCCATTGAGAATCACCAAAGTTTGCTTTTTTGGATCATTTCTTTTTGTCTAAAAAGATACATGGATTATTGTTTTGTTGAGTGTTTTTGGGTGGCTGATGTTTCAGGATTTTGAGGCCTTGACGCCTAATATACTAGCAAGAACCATAGAGACAGTGGAAGGTGGTGGATTGATTTTGTTGTTGCTTCGTTCACTATCTTCTCTAACTAGTCTGTACACCATGGTCATGGTATGCTTATTCGCTCTCTGTCTCTCCCCTCTCTCCCAACCTCACTTTCTCGTAGACATGTAGGCAGAAACAGCAAAACTCATAGGGGTAAACCCGAAGAAAATGTAATTCTTCTTGAAACCTTATTGCTGATGCAAATCAGAAATCGACAAACATAAGTTTGAATGTTTTTTAAGTGAACATTTCAGATTGTAACAGATTCAGGGTTTGTAGAACTTGTACTTTTCTATGAAAAATGGATGAGTGGTAGGGTGCTCCCCTACTTATTTCCCAGAAAAAAAAAAAAAAAAAAAAAAACATAAGTTTGAATTCTAGTCAATCTAAACTCATCTGTTTTGGGGAAAATTGTGCAGGATGTACATGAGAGGTTCAGAACAGAATCACACACTGAGGCTGCACCAAGGTTTAATGAAAGGTTCCTCCTATCAATTGCATCATGCAAAGCATGCGTTGTAATGGATGATGAGCTCAACATCCTTCCAATCTCTTCTCATATTTGCAACATCCAGCCTGTATCTACATCTGAGGTAGTACATGAATAAAGGGCACTCCTTACTATAGTTGATTTGTTGTACTTAGTACTTACTAATTATATGTCCTTGTTTCTGAATTTTATTTAAACAATTTTAAATGAAGGACTCAGAGGGTTTGTCAGAAAGGGAAAGGGAGCTGAAGGATTTGAAGGAGCAGTTACGTGACACACCCCCAATGGGGCAGTTAGTTGGCAAGTGCTGCACGATGGATCAGGTTTTCACATGTTCCACCCCAATTAGGATATACCATTTCTTTTTCCTTTAATATCTTCAATTGTGGTGAGACTAATTCTTGTTGTTAATGGTAGGCAACTGCGGTGATTAGTTTTCTTGATGCTATATTTGATAAGACACTTCGACGCACCGTCGCATTGCTAGCTAATCGTGGTCGGGGGAAATCAGCAGCTCTTGGCCTCTCTGTAGCCGGTGCAGTTGCTGCTGGGTGCGTTACTTGCTAAGATAGATATAAAGTGTGGTACTTTTATAATCTTAGTTTGGTTGTGAGGTGGGTTTCTTGTTAGGTAGGTTTTGGCTGATTAGAGCACCTTGTAGTAAACTTTATTGTATTATCCTATATATGCATGTTCTATGCTTGTTTTGTTTGAATGTTTTCCATGTTATGTACGGTAGAAACACCTATGGAATAACCACTTTTTTGGTTTTAATCTTTTCTGATATCTTGGATGCATCAGTTTGTTCTCTGGAAGCATAGTCACTTACATGTGCTAATCTTGTCTCAGGTACTCAAATATTTTTGTAACTGCTCCAAGCCCTGAAAATCTGAAGACTTTGTTTGAATTCATTTGCAAGGGAATCAATGCACTTGACTATAAGGTCTCATATGACTTACTAAATTATTATTAAATGTAAAATAAGCTAATTGTAGTAAATTATACTTTTTATGATCTTTAAGTAGGATCTACTAGTTTGGCAGAATCTTATGTCATGACCTTATACAATGGTCTGAAGTTGCTATGTTAAAAGCAGACAATATTCTCATTGTCGCAATAGTAGCGTATGTTGAGCCTGCTTGAGGGGTTACCTTCATACATAAACTTCAAGTAACAGCATTACTGTAGAGTACTAGGCTATCTCTTCCCTATACTGCCTTCTATGTTTTGTAAGTTCTGAGAAATTTAATTGTATAGTTTGTGAATGTGGAAACTTGCTGTAGGAGCATTTGCATTATGATGTGGTTAAGAGTAATGATCCAGAAATGAAGAAAGCTACTATCCAAATAAACGTCTACAAGCAACATCGGCAGACAATCCAGGTACTTCTTATTTATTTTGTCACAATGAACTCAGTGTTTTGAAAACTGGTCTGGCCATCGAGCCAGACAGCTATCAAATTGGTCTAAACCGTTGGACCAACCTAATTAAAGGTTCAAATATATTTAATGCTTGCTCTAAACAAAAGAGCTAAGTTAGTGTGGTGGTTTAGTTATTTCTTTCCAATGAAAGGCCTAGGTTTGATTTCCACAGCTGCACCAAAAAAAAAAATTAATAATAATAAGAGACTGGACCAGCCAGTTTGAAGAAAAAAACCGGAACAGCGGCCGGGTCGCAGTTAAACTGGTTGAATCAGCTGGTCCAGTCTGATTTTTAAAAGCACTGATAAAACTGTTCATGTCTAAGTTGCCTTTTTTATGGCTAAATTCTTAAATTTTCTAATCGTGTTTTGCATTTTCAGTATATTAGGCCACAAGAACATGCAAAACTGTCTCAAGTAGAGCTTCTGGTGATAGATGAAGCGGCAGCTATTCCACTGCCTATCGTAAGATCCATGCTTGGGCCTTACCTGGTTTTTCTTTCATCAACTGTTAATGGGTATGGTTTGTATTTGCTTTTGATAATATCTATATTTGCTATTGTTATTTACTTGAATAGATGTACACTTGCTAACTTCAAATGATATTTCTGTGTGAAGGTATGAAGGAACAGGCCGATCCTTGTCTCTTAAGCTTATTGAGCAACTGGAATCTCAAAGCAAAGTATCGATGCAAAGTGGCAATGGTTCAAACCCTGGTAGTTTCCATTTATTTCATACATCTGTCCGTAGGAAATTTAATAGTCTTAAGAGAAATATTCATCAATCATCAGTGATATCTATATGTATCTCAGACTATTTACAACAGAAGCTAATTTTTATTTAGTTATCTGTTGATTCTCTCGGCAGATTGCTAAAATCAACTTGGATGTATGATGCTACAAATTACTAATTAAAGTGGGTAGATTAATCATTTACTAAACACATATAAAACAGAATCATTTTTAGTTACATTCCATGTGCGCATTTAAGTAGAATAAGCTTGAAGATTCTGAAGCATACAATTTTAGCCTCGTACACAAATTTCTTCATATTTCTTGTGATTGGAAGCCGTAACTTTTCACTCAATTTAAGAAGATATTGCAAATGTCTGGAGGCAAAATGTTTACTAATGATTGACAGGCTCATCATCTAATTGGGCTAATTATTCATTCATATAACTGTAGAGACATAGACAGTACTTAATGTAGGTTATAAGTGCGCTATTTTTGCATATCATATTCTAAAACATAGTTTGGTTGTAGCATTCTGAGTATGGTAATGCATTCTGCTTGCTGTTTCATCTTTGAATTTAGATTTTAAGCTGCTCAGGACCATAAAAAGAAGCCGACCATTTGTCATAAAAAAACATATTAAAATATCCTGATATATTATATTTTTTTTGGCGTGTAGGTCGATCTTTTAAAAAGATCGAATTGAATGAATCAATCAGATATGCACCTGGTGATTCAATTGAGTCATGGCTGAATGGTCTGCTTTGCTTGGATGTTGCTAACTCTATTCCTAACATTACTCGGTTTGTCTTTTGTTTTAATTCTGAATGCTTATTGGTACCTACGTGTGCTTAATTTTTTTTTTTTTTTTACTTTGATTAACTTTTACATTATTTCTAGATTACCTGGTCCAAACAAATGCGACCTTTATTACGTCAACCGGGACACTCTCTTCTCATACCACAAGGAGAGTGAGATATTTTTGCAGGTAGCTGTTTTATCTTGAGAAAAGTTCCAGTGCCACAAGTTTTTGTTGCCACAAATGCCGCAACTTCTATTTTTCATTAATATTTCAAAATTTAAAATTCAATTTTCAAAATCTAAACCGTTGATCTAGTTCAATCTAACAAGCTATGCATTTCTATATAATTTTTATAAATTTTAAAGTTTATTTGATACTCGATCGAGAGGCCAAAAAATGAACGTATTAGAATTAATCTGTTACAGTTAACAACATTCGTTCGTTCTTTGGCCTCTTGATCGAGTATCAAATAAACTCTAAAATTTATAAAAATTATATAGAATCGCATTGCTCGTTACATTGAACAAGATCAATGATTTGGATTCGAAAATTTAAATTTAAAATTTTGAAATATTAATGAAAAAGAAAAGTTGTGGCAAAAACTTGTGGTATTAAAACCCTCCTCTTTATCTTATGCTTTTACTTAATTAACTATGTAAGGTTTTGATCATGCTGTATTATTGAGTGCATGAACTGACTGGACTCGTAAGAACTTGGGTAATTGTTAGAGAAAGGGAAAAGGCGAAGGTCGTGACAGTGGGATATTCATATACATATGTGCGTGTGCACGCACATGTTTGTTTTTGTACAGAAGTTAGTACTTTATGATTCTGTGTTTATAGACAATTATTAATTGTTCTTTTGTACCAACAATGCAGAGAATGATGGCCCTCTATGTTGCCTCGCATTACAAAAATTCTCCAAATGATTTGCAACTGATGGCCGATGCACCTGCTCACCACTTATTTGTCTTGCTTGGTATTTCCCCTAATCTTTAGTAAAGTATGTTGTCATTAATTTAGTTTAGAATGGAAGTGCCTAATTTATTTACCTGAGACTGCAATTTCTTAACATGCTTTGTGTAGGTCCTGTTGATGAGACCAAAAATCAACTTCCAGATATTCTGTGTGTCATTCAGGTAGAGTCTTACCTTCTTCGTTGTTTTGCCTTTTGAAATTTCTGCCAAGTTTTCTGGTATGTGATAATAGTTCTTTGCTTATTGAGTTGGATAGGTTTGCCTGGAAGGACAAATATCTCGGAAATCTGCTCTGAAAAGTTTGAGCGAAGGGCGCTCACCATCTGGTGATCAAATACCTTGGAAATTTTGTGAGCAATTTCAAGATGAAGTTTTCCCTACTCTCTCTGGCGCTCGAATTGTGCGCATAGCAGTCCATCCCAGTGCCTTAAAGGTATTTATCTGAAATGTTATTATGCATGCTATTATACAGCTTCTGCTTTGTTCTCTTCAAATTTTTCAATGTAGACGCACTTACTAATGTTTTTTAATTATTTCAGGCTGGATATGGCTCGGCTGCTGTTAATATACTTACAAGGTAACACTTTCTAGTACTCTGAATTTCATTAGGTGCATCTGTAAAAGTGTATATTTTTTCTTTCTTTTAGGCAGTCCTACTACAATGCTAACTTCTGTAGTATTGCTCAACTGTGAAGGTACTATCAAGGTCAGATAACACATCTTGAAGAGGATGATGGTCAGGTGCCTGAGGAGTCTCCTATCAAAGATAGTGAAGCTGCTAAAAAGGTCTCTTATTTGAAATACCAGAGCTAACATAAAATTCTAAATTTGCTTTTATTGCGATGGCATGGTGGGCATTATTAAATTTGAGACATCTGATTAATATCCAGATAAAAGTTGACTCCCTATTATCAGATCAGATGTGTGGGTTTTATAATAGTACAAGAATGCCATCGTAATAATTGCAGATGATGCAGATTTTGGGGGTTCTCCAGGTATGGATGGGAATGAGTCCAGGTTCCTGCTGGAAACTCCTGGCATTCATTTACAAAGTTTATACAAGAGGGTGTCTTTGTTATTCACAGGCCTTCATTAAATGCTGGCTGGACTCCCATGTCTGTGACCTTGTAACAGGGGTTTGCCATGTATTGTAACCGAGTATTTGGTGTACAAGTTGAGAAAGAGCTCTATTGAGCCACCATCACTAAACCAAACAAATTGAACCTGTTTTAATTAGAAATAATGAAAGTTAACAACCTGATAAGGTCCAAGCAGAATCTGAATTAATAAATGAAAGTGACTTCAGTTAGGTGTGGCCCAAACTTTATGCTAGTCTGAACCATTTTAAGCGAAAGCCTGATTGTAATTATTGGAAAAAAGTTATCCAATATGCCAAATATAATCGGCACCAGTTCCAGATTAAATTTAATGAACTAATGACCCTGGTTATGAATCCTGCGTTCTAATTTGATTTCAACCTGATGACTGGAACATGAATTAATCCATCAACTTGTCAAGGATTTCTTAGAAGTGTGGTGTAGATCACTTGATATGAGCCTGGATTAAAGGTTTTACATATTCTTGTCTGTTTTTATATGCAGTGCTATATGATTTTATATGTCATCTAAAGAGCTATATTCTTCTTGTAGGCATCATTGCTAGAAGAGACCATAGAGCCAAAAAAAACATTGCCCCCTCTTCTTGTACATCTGGGTAAAAGGCCACCTGAGAGACTTCACTATTTGGGCGTCTCTTTTGGCCTAACTCTTGATCTATTCAAATTCTGGAAGAAACGACAGTTTTATCCTTTCTATGTCGGCCATATTCCAGTAAGTATTCGTTCTTTTAGTTTCTTTCTTTAAATTATAAGGTTCATAGTCTTTCATATCAGTAATGACTTGGTAAACAGTAAGGAACTGATTCTACCTTCTTTTATCCTCATATCTTTCAACTAATAGAGCTATTTATTAACATAATAATGTAGAGTTAAGAAAAGGCCAACAAAGAGCAAGTTGTCAGATTTACAGTTTTGTTGCTTTTGTGCTGGCCAATTTAGCTTTGAACCTCTACCGGAATACTTGGATATTTATATGAAGCATAATTTTAATGATTTGTGTTTTTATCTTTTTTTGGGTCATTGCAGAGTCCTGTCACTGGTGAACACACATGCATGGTGTTGAAGCCAATAAATAATGATGACATTAAAGTTGCTGGATCCAGTCAATGTGGCTTTCTTGAACCCTTTTACCAAGGTAGATTTTTGTGGCATGCATTCAGTGTTTTTTAAATAGCAGTAATGAATACTATCTTTAAGATTTTGTGGTATCTATCTAGATTTCAGGCAAAGGTTCAGACGACTTCTTGGTATTTGTTTCCGAAATCTTAGTTACTCACTTGCAATGAGGTCAGTGTTTAGTACCAAAAATCCCTTTTATCCTTGTGTTGTTTTTAATTAATGCAGTTGATTGCAGTTTATAATTGAGTTTTTTCAAACTATCATTAGTGTCTTGGCATCAGACCATGAACCTGGTTTGTCTGAAGACACAACTGGTGGTTCAAAGCTCATATTAACCTCCTATGACTTGAAACGGCTGGAGGCTTACACCCACAATTTGGTTGATTTTCATATGGTGAGTCTTCAATTCACACTCATATTTGGCTGCACTTGGATTTTTTTTCCTCTGGCTTAGCCTAAATTATTTTCAATTGGCACTTAATTGTATATTTGCTGAACAGATTCTAGACCTGGTGCCGATACTTGCACACCAATATTTCCAGGAGAAAATGCCGGCCACATTAGGTCCTGTCCAAGAATCTGTACTACTATGCATGGGTCTACAAAACAAGGATGTGACTTCTGTAAAGGTTAATTAAGGTTTTAATTTGGGAAACTTGGTATTATGGAATGAATATAGGGAATCAAGATTTTGAGATTGGGGCCTTTTTCTTCTTTCTTCCTTTCAGGATGAGCTAGGCTTGGAAAGGGAGCAGATACTTTCGACATTTATTAAGGTTATGAGAAAATTGTATGGCCACCACAAGAGTGTCGCCTCTAAAGAAATGGATGCTTCTCTACCTCGTCTTAAAGAAGTATGTATTTAATGTCATTCAAATTGTTTACCTATACTTACCTTTGGATTTCTTTCCTGACTAAATCCAGAGAACTGTTTCTTTAGCATGATTTAGTTCATATTTCTTGAACAAAACATTTCAATTAATTGACTATGACAGATTGATTTTACACCCCTCACCAAATCATTGGATGAAGATCTGAATGAAGCAGCCCAAGAAGTTATGGTTAGTAATTACTCCTTCCTCACTACTTCACTTTTCCCATTTTTTAGCTTGGCATATGCTGGTTCCTATACTTTCCATTTAGCAAAAAGGAATTAATATGATGTAAATTATTAGACAACAGAAATAACAAACTAAGAGGATGGTTCTGAGAATTTTTAATAAAAATAGCATAAACTATTATGGGATATATTTTGATATTTGTTTCTGAAGGCAAATATCACCAACAATGATTCAGATGTGATGTGGTCAAAATAGATGACAACCGAAAATTACAAAAAAGTTTCCTTTTCCTTTATTTTGTTGCTGTATTAAAATTCCATGAAAAATTTTAGGAGCAAATGAGAGCGAGAAATGAAGGCTTGTTGGACCCAGAGCAGCTACAACAGTACGCGATAAACGATGTAGATGATGAGTTGGGGAAGGCTCTGAAGAAAGGTGGAAATGTGTCTGCGAGTGGCCTTGTTAGCATCAAATCTAACAAGACTCCATCAGATAGTAAGCACGGGAAAAAGCACAAGGAAAGTGCTAGTAGTTCCAAACGGAAGGTAAAACACGGCGACAAATCTTCATCTAAGAAAAGGAAATCATGAGAATTTCAGCTTGATTTACTTATATCAGATATTGAGATTAGTTCCCTGTAGTGTATCTGTGTAGCATTTTGTTGTAATATTTGAATTATTTAACAAAAATTTTTTTTGTAATCTTGCAATTATTTAAGAAAAATTTTGTTGTCATCTTTGAATTATTTGACAAAAATTTGGTTGTATTCTTTGACTCATTTTACAAAACTTTTGTTTGCTTATATTTTAATCATTAGCAAAATTTCCAATCGTGTAATATTTCAACTAACTTTCGGAACAATGTAGTTTTGCGAACTGCTGTATGATTTGTTTACAGAAATCAATAACATTGTCATTTGAGCGATTTAGGAAAAGTGCACGTCCGAGTTTCCAAATAACAAAAAAAAATTATATAAATAGGATTGGTATTTATGAAACATATTATAATAAATTGCTATTTCATTCATTCTGATTTTTTTTTTTTTTTTTTTTTTTTTTTTTTTTGATAATTGCTCGTAGGCCTACTCACACACACTCTCAATCAGCAAATGTTGGGATTCGAACCCTGGTCTCCATAGAGCCAGACAAGTGTCTTAACCAGCTACACTAGCAGTGCTGGACTAGTAGAAATTAATTTCGTTCATTTCGTTGTTGATTGCAGTTGCTGGATAGTCAAACAAGTAGAAATTAATCACAGCCAGTGTCTTGATTATTTCTCTAAAATACATCGAGAGAAATTCCCTCACCTCTTGCAAATCTTCAGCCTGCTAGAAAATGGAAATATCAAATTTGCTCTTTCAAAACTTTATAATAGGTACACCGTACACGCCGAGTTAGCTTAGCAGCAAATAAGTTCTTAAATAAAAGGATTTAACAACTCCTAACATCAAATATGAACCATTGATTTTATTAATCTGATAAGATCTGTATGACTTAAATTTGAATATGAGAGTGTCTGGTTGTTAGAATGTGGGATTTCCGATTTTTTTTTTTTTCGTGCACATGGGCGTTCGATTCTCCGATTGAACAGATTATTATTTCTTTTCATCGCTAGACGCTACTCTTTTTGCTGTTGCCGATCTCCTTCGCTAGGGTTCGTAAAGAGAGCCTACAATACTGATTCCTTTAAAATGGCGGCTAAACCTGATAATCTGAGTTCAACCATGATTGATTCCTTCTAATTTCTTTGCTCCTTCAGTCTTTTCCATGAATTGGCAGATGAACAGTACATAACCGATGTATTTTTGTTCGCAAAGACTAGCATCCAGGACCAATGCAAGTCAGTACTCATGTCCGATTCATGGAGCTTGGAAGCCACAACAATCAAAGGTCTCTCTGTGGTGGTGGCATTTGATATTGCAGTAAATAGTACTCTTGAAACCTAAGCAGCACAGTAGTAAATCACAGATCGAAGCACTATTCGGATGTTCTCAAAAATACTTTGAGATGAAGAAATGGAGCTAATTAACGGAAAGGAGAAAAGCCGAACAGTCGCATTTGAGGATGCAAATAAATTTGCTTTAGACGCCGAGATAAATCTGGATTCCTGAGATACTGCGTTTGTTTTTTCAAGCTTGGAAGATCTGTTATTGCAGAGTAGCTATGACTTAACAGAACACTCTGCTGATTAAATCACAAAAGTATTTCCAATTGACTAATGACTCATAGACCCCAAATAACATCTTGATTTAATAAGCCTACAAATTAAAGCACACATGATATAACGGTAATTAGTGGTATATTTAGTGCATTAATACAGAGCATCCAACGGTAGAGAAATTGATTAACAAATTTATTAGGTGAATTATGTCCAACGGAAGATAATAAATGCACTAATGGCCTGCAAATTATAAACGGACAAGTGCATGAACATAAAATCAATGTGTTGTATACTACCGTGAAAGAATATGCCAAATATTAATTTATTTATTATATTGATCAAACTGATTCAAAAGAATTATTTATATAAGAATCTTTAATGAATTTTGACTTTTTCAATCATATTTTCAACACTGCACACCTATGTGATTAACTAAACAACAGCTTGATTAATCTCTGAAATATTCATTTTTACCATGAGAAAAGTCATCAACAAAAGCTGCAATTCATGTTTTGCTATTTCTATAAAAATCCGTCTTGTATATGATGAAATTGTAGTACTATTTCCCAACTTTTCTGCCAGAAAGCAAAAGGAGAGAAAATATGAATTAAAGATCTATCACACGTTCTTGTATTAATTGATGAATTGCAGGAACCAAAAATGATTTTAGAATCCTCCTTGAGATTCTTTGATCCAACGGTAATACTCCCTAGATTTACTTTTTTGGTACAGTGCAAACAGATAGAATATCAACCAATAAATATTCAAAACATCTAAGACTAATATAATCTGCGTGATTTTTTTGTGCGATTTTTAAAGTTGAATCTGCACTGAGTGTCGGTCCTCTTTTTTCCGATTTCCTTGCGACACGGCACCATGGATGATTTTTATTAAATCCCATCCAAATCCAGTCAGACCAGTCTCCTCTCTCTCGATCACTTCTGTTTCTCTCTCATTTCCTTCTGTTCTAATGTTCTTCCTCCCTCTCTCCAAGCAGACTTTAAGAAAAACATAGACCAACGCTACAAATTTTGTGACCGCTTCTCTCCTCCGCCGACAACGCCCCATCCCCACGCCCGCCTCCATCTTTTCTCAACACTTCTCCAACTCCTCGCTAACCTCGTCTCACCCCTAGCTGCAGCACTACCTCTACCAAACTCTTCTGTTTTCTCTTGCCAACCCCTCCTCCCTCCTCTTCGCCAGCCCTCGCACCACCTCCCTCTTCGAATTGTTTAAGCTGCAGCCTTCGATGATTTTATCGAGTACTCTCTTGATCGCCTTCACCTTCAGCTCTGTCTCCATCAAGCCTCAAGCTTCTTTAGGTCAGTTGATTTCCTCTCTAAATTTGAGTGCGCATCTTAATTCCAACCCATTTTTTTTTATCTGTTGTAGAGATTACTTTAAGAATTAGGATATTTTTTTAAATTTGATTCAGGTCTGATTTGGAGAAACTAGGAGATCGATTTAAGAATTAGATTTCGTTGCAAAATTATTGCCAATCTCCCTTAATTAGAGTAGTTGAATTATTACCAGTTAAATAGCCAATATTTAGGCAAAATTGAGAGCTCCTGAGTTTATTGTCTCCTTATACAAGCTACATTTTTTTATTCAACATAATAATTTTTTCAAGATTTTCCATTCACTGGGTTTATATAAGTTAATGCACTCTCTTCTTAGTCGAATTATGCTCCTAAATATTTATCAGCAAATTATATCTAAATTGCTATATAAATACTATACCATTATCAATTAAATTTCAGTCAATTTTATTTTATTATATCGCAATTGTATGATTTATTATATCAGTCGCTTCACTTCTTTCAACAAAATATTGCTCATGTTATCTTTCATGGTATTCACCTCAAAAGGAAGGTTGTGACTCACTAGAAATACAGCTTTCAATCATAATCAATGCAAAAAAGAAACGACAGCAGTAATAAGTGGGCCACAGACTTTAAATTTTGAAAACCCAAATTTTAGAAATAATAACTGCAAAGATATAGATTAATGATGATAGCATCAACATTTTTTAAAATTTAAATTATTTAGGGGGCAAAAGAAAAAATACAGATGAAAGCATTTCAAAACGTGGAAAACAAAGTTGTTAAGAAATGTGCAGAAAGTCATCCTACAAATCATATAATTGCGATATAATAAAATAAAATTGACTGAAATTTAATTGATAATGGTATAGTATTTATATATCAATTTAGATATAATTTGCTGATAAATATTATTCTGATAATTTTAATTGCTTTGTCAAGTGATTAAACTGCCATGATACATCTTACGATCAATAATGAACCCAAAGAAAAAAGGTAATATATTAATATTTGATGTCTTTAGCTGTTAATATTGAGTAAAAATATTTCTTAGTACATTTATTTTAAATATGATTTTTGTAGGCCTTTTGATGATGCTGGTGGCGTACCAGATGGGAAAAAAAACGTAGAAGAAAACTTAATTCTTGGTAGACAAGCTGATGGAGAAATAGAGAAATAATCAGTTTAATTACTTCCACATTCAGATTTCTAACAAACTATTATTATTTTCTTAGCCCAACTCTCCTATTCGTAATTTATTTAACTTTTTTCAATAACATTGCTATCTATATTCTCTTTTTTCTTATTATTTGATGAAAAAATGAATGCTGCATCAGGAACTTAGTTGAAGGAATGATCATTTTATAGTACTTGCTTCTCATTGAAGGTAACCATAATTAAGATGATTATATAATAGTATTCAATAATTCCATAACCTCTCAACCAATAATGCAATGTAAGGGAAATAAGTCAATCAGTGACAGAGAAATGCAGCTTTGAATCACATTTAATACAAAAAATAAAAACAGTAGCAATAAAGTTTCCCTTTATTTATGTTGCTAATAATATCCAGCAATTTCCTTTATTCTCTCTCTGAAACAAAAAAATTAAATAACATTGTACATATTTTTCAGATGTTTGTATATAATAAAATGACCATGGAAATAACCACCACAACAACAATGCTAAAATAATATGGTGTAGAATCATTAAACCTTAGTAAAAATAGCTGAAATTTTTGCTTCATCTCAACCCTGTTAATGCTGAGATATATCAGCCACTGAAATTTTTCCTTTATGTTGAAAAGTTTTCCTCTTAATTGACAAGAAATTTAATTGTGTGGCGAAATTTGAACACCAATGGTAATGCTCATCTAAATCACATTTAATACCAAAAATAAAAACGGCAGCATTAAAGTTTCCCTTTATTTATGGTGCTAATAATATCCAACAATTTCTTTATTCTTTCTCTAAAACAAAAAAAAAAAGATCAATTTTATTGAAAGTACAGGATACTAAATTAAGAGATAGATATGAAAAATTTTCAATTATCAATTTCTATTATATGTACATCTAGCAACTTGCTCATACCCCTTCTATTTTTCAATAAGAAGATGAAGGCTTGATCTCTAATTTTTTATTTTGAAATTCTATTTCAAAGAACTGAATTTTCAGCTCATTGTTGCTTTTTTTAAATGTACATAACAAATCTGGTTGCTTACAGGTTATCAGTGGATTTATTTTGTATAAACAGATCAGTTTGGTAGGTTATTCCTCCTTTCGTCCTCTGTTGGTACTTCTATTTTTATTAAATAATATAATTTATGTTCAGTTGTTTGTATTTGCCAATCTATAATGGTTAGACTGTAATATTAGAGGTAATACACAAAATAACGTAGATTTTACCAATCTTTTATTACTAATATTTAGGTTTTACCAATTATATTAAATATATGTTATCATGAAATTATATTAAATTTACACAATTATTTTAACAATGATAACATATATTTAGATTTTACCAATATTTAGGTTCTTTCCATAGTTTGTACTTTTCAGTAGTTTAATTGTATATTTTATATTTTATTACTAAAGAATCAGGTTAAATTTTCTTACATGTCAATTTTAGTTACTTTATTATTGGTTTCCACATTAGTAAAATTGTAAAGATTTTCATTACATTGAAACTAACTTTCATGCCACAGATTAGGATGTGTAGGTTAGGTTATAAATTTCTTAATAATTAGAAATTCTTGACATGTTTTAATGCAGATTAGAAATTCTTAAATATGTAATTATCTTACATGGGGAACAAGCTGGGGTTCGAAAATGGTATGCTTGGAGCAAGATCATCTGGATGCAAAATGTACTAATAGTTTCTGATTTTTTATTTTAGTTACATTTTGTATGTGTAATAACTTCTCTGTTGTGTATAAAATAGTTATCTTTTGGGTTTAGGGCCAAGGACGTTTAGGAAAATGTACAAGGTCAAATTGGGATAAAATTGGGTTAAATAAGGTTTCTACACTGGTACCGAGTATGTAGGTAACAATACAGTTTCATAGCTTACATTTTGTAAATGTTGATTCTTCTGTTGAAAGAAATATGGTTAAGTTATATATATACAGTTTCAATGTCCGTGGGTCTAATTTGATGGGCAGTAATTAATTGAAGAGACATAAATGAACCGAAGGTACACAATAACGTCACAAATGCTGCTCTGGCGGATAATACCAAAATTCGCAAAAAATTTAAACAAAATACCATTTTTTTTTATGAAACGAAGTATAAGCATTAAAAACCTCATTAAGCTCCTAATAACATCAAAAATTAAATTTCTCAATGCTATATGCAATTAAATATAATTGGTAAATTGAATAGACTTAATTACTTAAATGATCAAATGTAGATTTGCCTAAACATTAACTAGCTTTCCGTTTCTCATTTTACATTATTATTTAATAAGCTCGATACTTTGTTCTAATATATTTGTAATAAATGATTTGATAATTTCTTAAAACATGCAGATTTAGATATTGAACTTATATCTTCACATTATTATTAACATATATATATATAACTTAAATTTACATAATAAAAATCGAACTTTAAATTGTGTAAAAATTACTGTATCGAGCGAAGCTCGATGTACAACCCTAGTTGCTCTTAAGGCACGTCCAGTTAGATAATATCGTTTTCCTTCATTTGCATTTAAATAGCAAATCTGACAATAAATATTCAAATCACCATAATTTATGGCACATTCATTTAATCTGGACTTGGAGAAAACAACAAAACCGACGTAAACCAATATATTAGATTTCTTTCAAAATGATGTGGTCAAATTAGCATTGTGACACCAAATTTCCCTACAAATAGTAATCCATATATGTCATATTTGAACTCCATGTTAACTTCTTACTACTGTTGGTCTTATATTGTAATTTGTAAATCTCATTGAAAAGTTGGATAACCCCAACATCCGAGTTCAATAATGATTACCTCCTTGTCATTTCTCTTCGTTACATTGTTCCTTTTTCGGTCTCTTCCCCATGGATTGGCAAAAGAACAATACATCATCGCTGTATGCGCAAAAACGGCCATTCCAGATCAATGCAAGTCAGTACTCATGTCCGATTTACGGAGCTTGCAAGCGGCAAGTATCCGAAGTCTCTCTCTGATATCATTTGATATTGGGAAAAAATATACCATCCAGGCCTACAATACTGCAGTCGACCTTAGCAAGCAATATGAGGGTAAAGCTCAATATTATGCACTCACTGAGTGCGCTCAGATGTACAAGGACATGGATGACAAGCTAAGCAACGCAAAGGCTAAGATCCAACAGTCAAAATTTGGAGAAGCTGATGATTTGGTTCTTTCTATTGAGACAGAACCTGCTGGCTGTGACAGCGAATTTGTTACTCGAAACATGGAAGATCTGCTACTGAATACCAACCATGATCTGACAAAAGTATTTGTTGTTTGTGCAAGCTTGACTAATCTGTTAAATGGAAAGTAGCTACCCATGTATTATACTGTCTGGTCCAAATGAATTTGTGTTAGAATTGAATGAGATCTTCGTCGGTCGCGCGCTACAACAAAAAGGTCATTTAGCAATATTCTTATTGCAAGAAATTTTTGTATTGTTGCTAATTCTGGATTATTGCAAGATCCAGTATATGATTAATTACCACGTTGCTCGACTAGATGTCATTGCAAGACAAATCGCAAGACTAGACTTACGTGGCACTACAAATCGCAAGACTACACTTTGCTAGATTTAATTTTTCTCGCATATATAATTTTTTCACGCGGCACTACTTTTGCAGTTTGCACATACAGGTGGCGCCAAAATTTTCCGCCAAAATTAGCTTTTTTTTTTTTTTAAGTTTGTCTGTTAAAGAAATGAATTATTTATCGGCAAAAAACAATAATTAAATAAAAAATAACAAATAACCACCCTAGCCCACTACCCAATAACCACCCACTTCAATCCACATGCAACTTTTTCTCTCCCTAAAGAAAGCTCAACTAATACCGTTTTATGTATTTTTATTTTTGCTAAATCATTGTTTTTCCATGTGTTTATAGATGCTACCGTACAATTTATGGAGGTGGCACCAGAAATGAATACATAATTTTTTTCACACAATATCAATATTCCAGTGTAACTACTGCACGGTTCATCCTCTTTTCTTACTTGTCCGTGGTCTACTTTTACACGTCTGACTGTCATATGGTCCCAATTTCTATGAAGCTGGTAGTCCACGTTCAGATTTGCAAGAAGAAAATAGTTCGAATGAAAAGGATGGAAAGAATCGGACCAGGATCCTCTGGACGTTTTTTTTGAAACGTCCAGTGGACGTCTTGATCGGAACCGTCTGATTTAAATTAGACGGTTCATTTATTTCGAGCCAAAATTTTTTTCGGGTGTGGTGGAATGCACGGGGCTCCCTTATAGCCGTTGAGATTAAATCAGACGGTCCAGATCCCCAGACGTCCACCAAACGTCCAGAGGATGGACGTCCAGAGGATCTGATTCCGGAATGAATCCACATTAAGTCTTTATTATTATTTTTTTTTTAATCTCATTTAGTCTTTATTGTATAGAAAAACATGACCCGTATAAAAAACATGCCATTATTTATTGATTTATTGTGAAAAAACTATGCAATAGTTTATTATGCATCATGATTTACGAAGGCCTTCTATGCATCATGACACGTTTTTATCGCTATTTTTGCGAATTGTTAATCTACATATTAGAATCTCATAGCAAATTAAATTATAACTTTTTTGAAATTTTTTTCCTATTTATTTGAATTTCTTAAAACTAGTCATTTTTAGAAACAATTTATAAAAATTATTTCAATAATAGCATGTTTTAAGGAAACCGGAAAAAATAGTAAAACAAAATTAAAAAATATATATATAATTTGGTTTGATACGATTTAAATTGTTAAATCAGATTTACAGTTTGTAAAAAGAGCAAGGTTCCGGTGCCGCACTTTTCTGATGCCACAAATGTTATACTTTAAATTTTTATTTTAAATTTTCAAATTTAAAATATAATCATCCGATCCAAACTGTTGATCTTGTTTATTTTGACGACATATGCATAGTAATAAAATTTTATTTTATGCTTGATAGAAAGATAAGAAACAAACAAAATAGAATAACTATAATAGATTAATTCTAATATGTTCATTTTTCAACCTTTTGATCAGGTATCAAATAAAATTCAAAAATTATAAAATTTTATTCAACACATCTATTGTTTAAAATGAACAAGATCGACGGTTTGGATTGTACTATTATATTTTAAATTTTGAAATTTAAAGTAAAAAGTAAAATATGGTATTTGTGATACAAAAAATTGTGGCACCAGAACCTTGCTCTTGTAAAAATATTAATGAAAATGCATTATGATACAATCTTTGAGTTTTTAGATTCTAAGATAGTTCTCTTGTTTCTTTTTTTTTTTCAAAATGTAAAATTAATATTTTCTAATTTTTGGGATCATGATTATATGGATTAAGATTTGACCGCAATATGTTTACATATTTTATCAATAATCTTATTAACTAAGCATAGAACTTTATAATTTTATAGCTAAACAAACAATATATATTTGTTATGATTTTATATGTTTTTATATTTTAAAGCATGAAAGTATATGTCCGCCATAAAATTATTTTTTGTTGGTGTATCAATTTAGATTATATGTGTCATCATATTTTTTGTTGATGACATATTTAATCTCTCTCATAATAATAACCATATTGGAAGATTCATATCGAATAACATGTTATAATCCAATAGACAATATCTAGTGATTTTTAACTTTAACAACGACAACAACAATTATAGTAATAATAATACTTTTTAATGATAAATATTTTAGAAAATAACAATAAACACTACAGGATACATCGAGTTTCGCTTGATATGAAAATTCTTATTGATATTTAATTATCGAATTTGTTACAACAAATCAAGTTTCAATATAAAAAAATTTCTTAAAATTTTAATATTGATGACCATTTATAATGATTATATTGAAAGTTAGATTATATGATATTATTTCAATAAGACATGATTGGAGGGAAAACTATTTAATTTTCTTAAATTAAATAATGATTGGTACACTATTTTGATACATTTAACCAAAAAAAGAAAACTATTTTTAATTATAGAAAATGCAAAAAGTGAAAACTATTTTTAACTATAAAAAATACATTCATGACTTTTAATTAATACTATAGATGTCATGCCTTAGATTAGGGTGTGGTAAACGTGTCGTACCGTGTTGTGTCAAACATGAGCATGTTAGAGCTCGTGTCGTGTTGGTTGACATAAGTTAATATTTTCAACGTGTATTTCGTGTCATGTTAAGTGAAGAGATTTGTCAACCCGACACGCATTATGACACAACATGTCAAGCCATATTATAATTTATTTTATTTTTTCACTAAAAAATCATTAAAAACTAATTTAATTTTTTTAAAATAGAAAAATATAATAAATGGTTGAAATTTATGTTAAAATCATATATTAAAATAGAAATTAATGATTGAATAAAATATAAACTCAATATTATTTAATAAATTCTTAATAATATTATTTTTTATAGTGTCAATTCGTGACACGTGTCTGCATGTCAACTCATGTAGTTTTATGACGTGTCAATGTATGTAAACCTCTAACATGACACAACACGTCGACATGCATGTGTTGTGCTAATTTCATAAACGTGTTGTGTCGTGTCAGCATGCATGCGCGCCGTACCAACATGCTCGTGTCGTGTCATTTTTTATAACACTACTTAGATGTTATGCTACTAGCAGCGCTGGCATCTTTATTGTCGCTATTACCGCACGTGTCCTTTAAACTTATATATAAATCTAATATTGACAAAATTTTATAAAATGTTAATTATTTATGCCTATATGTGAATAATATTTTTATAAAATTATGATGAACCCAATTTATTCTAAAAATATTAGGTATTTATAATAGTAATATGGTGAAATAAAATTTGAAAAAATAGTGAATATTACGATGAATCTAATTTTGTATTATAAATATTAGATACGCATCAAATATGCTCCAGCTTATAATACATTACCTATGTGCTAATGCTTCACATAAGTTAAACTAAATATTGTTTTATTGCTATATTATTTATTAGTTTATTTGAATTTATTAAAAATTAATATTTATTATATAATAAATTTAATTAGCAATTAAATTCAACGATACTTATCAAGAAATAGAAAATAGAAATTATTATTTTGAAATATTACGTCCCTATTAAAAAAAATTAAGAAAGAGAAACAAATAAGTAAATAACTTTCCATTCACACTATAACTTCCCACCAAGTAAAGAACTTCCACTAATTAAGTAAATAACTTCCGATATTAAAAAAAAGTAAATAAAATCCCATTCACACTAAGCAAATAACCGTCTTAGTACAAAAATATTTTCATAGCACATTTATTATCATAATGTTTTTCTTATTAGTAACTTTTATCACGGGATTGAGGTCCCTGTTTGATCCCGCGCACAGAGACAAAACCGTTCCCCAAACCCCCCCACGGCCCACCCACCCCCCAGCCACCCCTCGTCGTTCCCCCTCGCCTCTCACCTCTCGTGGGTTCCGCCGGCCCGCCTCTCTCTTGTCTTCGCCGGAGCCGTCTTAAACTGACCTCGATCTCTTCCCTCGAAGCCAGTTTCTCCTCTTCGCTCGATCTTCGAAACCCTACTCTTGCGCCTCCCTTCCGAACTGACAGTTATTGCCTCTCTCCCTCTCAATGGACCTCGCGTTTCTTTTGTTTGGTTTTTCAACACGATGACCTGGGTTCTCTACACCATCTTATGGCTTCTCAGGTTGGTTTGCTCCTCTCTCATCACACACATTATGTTAATTGGTCTGACGGTCGTGTGCTAATGTTGAAAGGTATTTTTAGTGCGATCTACGTTGTGTTAATTGGTTGGTTTCCTCCTCCTTGCAGCACCTGATCTCCACCAAAAGTTCCTGATTGCCTCTTAGACATCACCTCCGTTGTAATTTGTACAGTACTTCAATTAAGCCCCAACTAGTTTACTTTGGTGTTAATTTTTTTTTAACTACTAGCATTGATTTAGTTAGTTAATACTGTAAGATTATTCACGATCTCTATTGAATTAAGCAATAAGAAAAAAAATAGTTATTGCTTGTCTATACTCTTTACCACTATGATAGAGGTACACAATACATAGCTTGGTTCATACTCTTTACCAGTATGACAGAGGTCTATAGTACATAGCTCGGTTTATACAATTTCTAAATAAATATCTTTATTCAATTGCTTTACAGGTGAAAAGTAATGTGCTATTTGCACCATGATGATCTACGACCTCTATCCCATGTCTTCCTGGAGGATATATGTGCTGTCAGTATGAGGGATTTGCTTCATTCTTATTTATTAGATAAGTGCGTATTAAAACACTTATATTTTATAATTCGTTTTTAATTTTTCTGAGATGTTTCAGTTGCATGATTTCGACATTTATAACTTCATGTGTGGCAACAAAGAATGTTTTATCCAGACGTTAAAATCTTTAGTTCATTAGTAGTTTTAAATTTTTATTTCCCCTTTCTTTTCTCCATAGAAATTATTTCTAATTTTGTAATCAAGTCTTCTTTTACTATTTGGGTGGTCAATTTCTCTTTGTAGGTCTTTCTCATGTGTGTTTTTAGTTATTTGGGCACTAAGTTGGCAGAGATCGAACCAATTTTGGAAATATTGTTACACATTATGGTCAGATAGACCAGCGGTGAAGGTAACAAGCAAGACATCAGATAGACTAGTGGTGAGGCTCTTAACTTTCTTACTATTAGTTTTTTCTTTTTTCTTTTCTTTTTTCCTGCATATGATTTATAGAGTTACTTTTCCTTTTCTTTATTCATGTTTTTGACTTTTTCTAATTTTCTTTTTTATCATGCTTGGTTGGTTGATGTTTGAGATAACAAGGATGTTCTCAGTGAGCTTTGGTATGTGTTATTCTGGCATTCATTTTGATTCTTTCCCTAGAGTCGGCTATCACACTAATGATGCACATCATCCGCGTGTCTCTTCATCACTTTTGTTTATTGAAGGTAGTGTATGAGAGCTGTAATATTTTTTTTGTGACTGATCAAACTTTTATGGTTGTAATTTTTCTAAAAAAGAAGCACACCGATAAGGTAAATTATGAGAATTTGTTTCTGAATATTTATTGGTGTTCTCTATACTTGCCTATAATATGTATGGAGATAGGGCTTAGGTTACATACCTTTAGATATAGTATATAAAAGGCCAACATTAATTGTTATTTCAAATTGTGGATATTGCAAGTCCGCCTAATTGCTACAGATACGAGTTTTTCTTATTCTAAGACTATATTGTCTAATACTTTGGTGTTGACAGATTAAGCTGTGCCAGATGAATTGCAGTTGTGTTATATGATTTTTGTATTTGTTCATTACTAGAGCAATTAGAGTTCCTAATGAGGCTAGCTTCTTTGAATTTGGTAAAGTTGTGATATGTTTTATTATCTATGGGATACCTTGAAGTTTATTTGTTTGCTATCTAAAATCCTTAGCTACTACTATTAACTCAAAGATCTTTATACCATGATGACTATTCACTTGTTCAGGAATAGGGATCATCTATCAGTTGAGACAGAATCCTTTTATGAAATTGTGTTAAATTTAGAAATATGTAGATGAAAGTCAAAAGGTTTTAATATTTTTTTTTGTCATTCCTAACTTGTTTTCTATTATATCATGTAGATTTTTATATCAGTTGGAGGTAGTCTTGCTGTAGGAAGACGGTGCATTTCAGAGATTCTTAACTTGCACAAGGATGAACTTGGCACAATCTGAAATAAAAAATCCTCGCCTTTTTTTTTATTAAATAATCCTCACCTTTTCTGTAGATTTGAGTATATAGAAGTTTGCTAATGTACATTGTTGATTGGATTCTATGTTTATGATGTAGAATAGTTAATGACGTTTGAGTGTATTATAATTAATTTTGAATATAATTTATATTGTGTAATGTTCTCTTTTGCAAACTTATGATTCCATGTTTTAAATAATATTATTAATTCTTATAATTTAATATGGCAAATGAAAATAAATATAAAATTCAATATAATTAGCGTGACAATTCGCAAGAGTGTTTAGTCTTGCAAAAAAATTAATATTATTATTATTTAGATTCCCGTGCACGTTAAAAACAAAAATAGCAAGAATGAATTTTGTTGCCAAGGTTATCAGGAAGGTCTTGCAAAGTCGCAAGATTTTTTCTCGATCTTTACCCACAAAGCAAAACGCGTTGCTATAACACCTAGCTACACGACTTTCTGCAATATTAGAACTTTCCTAGCAAAGAAATATAGCAACAAAATTTAATGAAAACGTGCAAGACAATGGTGTCTTGGTACATCCCTATTCTGTTGTAGTCGTCTTTGTTATCTTCTCAAATCATGTATCTCGTCATTAAATAAACTACCTAATTATGGTAGACCTTAGTTATTGCACGATCTCTCAATTCACAAGGACAAGTAATGTGAATTCTAAGACGAATATGAGACATATAAACGCTTAATTACAACAACTCATCGAAATTTAGATATCTTACATGCTAATATAATTCATGAGACAACAAGTCTATTAGTTATTATGTAGAGTTTTGCTGAAGAAGGGACAAGAGAATTAATTAGAAAATTAAAGAGAAGGGCAAACAATCAATCCCGGATTGTGTTTCCTTAAACTTGACGAAATCTAAAAATAAAATGGAAACATCCAATTGGTTACTGGAACCGGCCGGATTGGCTGAACTGATTAATCTTAATCCCACAATGAAGCCATAGGAAGCAATTTTGTTATTTAAGTACATCCTTTGCATAATGTCAAACGTGGTCATTTGCAACCACATCCGGGCCTTGGGGTTACTCGGCTCCAATATGGAATTGTGCAACATTGCACGAAAAAGCCTTTCATTCAGAGGCAAAGTTCCAACCGGAAACACCCTCAGGTATAGAGCTAATGCCTAATTAAGGCAATCGAGTTATAGCTCATTCCTGCTTACTCGGGTGCATAGTATGCGACATGCGTACTTAGCTATCTTTTTTTTATTACTTTTTCTCTTTTAGGAAAAACTTAGCCTTTCAATTTTATTAGTATTTGTTCCTTCTTATTATTTGAGTTCTTTATTATGTACTTGAACTTTATATGGCATTCAGTCTGACTCACTATTTTGCTGCATTTTCATCGTACACCTCTCTAACCACTGTTTCAAAATGTATTTTTAAACAGAACAGATTAACAATTAAATGATGAAGGTAGGAGTCCGACGCATATGGTTAGTGGCTTCGCCGTTAGCCTGGAAGTAATGGATTCAATTCTCACTTTATGCAAAAGATAGTTAAACTCTATCTCATTGAGTGGACTATGCCTCCATAAATAAATAGTCTTTGTTTCTTAAAAATATAATAAAGCGTTGCTAATTTATTTTCAAACAAGTATATATATTTATTGCCGATTTTTTTAAAAATATTTTAAAAGCCCATAGGCAATTTATTGTCGATAAATCAATACAAGCGTTTGGTGTTTTGTAACTATGTCTGATTTTATATCAAACACACATTTTTATTGGTTTTTTTAAATGGTTATACTTTTTTTCTAGACACAGCTTTCGATAATCTAACCTCCATTTTCTACGATCAGGGAGTTTATATAGATGCTATCCAAAATTAAATTATATTATAGAATAAGGTCTTAGAAATCCGCAATTTTGTACGATCAGGGGTTGATATTTAATTCAAAATTAAATTGTATTATAGAACAAGGCCTTAAATTCACCCATGCTATAGTATGATTAATCTCCGTGAGTGTCTGGAGTTTCTTTAGTCGGACACGGTAATTTAGTGCTTTTAGATTTCCTCCCCTTCTTCGTGTCTCTTCTTTTTCTTCAATTTACTTTTGATACGACTTCACTGCTTGTTTTTGAGTAATTTATATAATAAGTAATTTATATAATAAGATCATATGTTTGACGACTTTTATCTTTTTTATTTTAAAGTTCAAAATTTCAAAAAAAAAAAAAAAAAAAAAAAAAAAGAAGAAGGAAGAGCTTTATCCAATGGATTATTTTATTAAATCAAATGAAAAATTAATGTAGAATTTCGTAGATGTAAAAAAAAAAGTTATGTATCGTTTAAATCAATACCAAAATTTAATATTAGCTAAATATTTTTTAAATTTCTATGCCCAATAATATATAAGCTTACACCTGCATATAATTATTTTTATTTCGTATGCTTTAATAGTAAACGAAAGCGACATATATATATGTTTTGTGAAAAAAGGATGATTAGATGCGCCTATGCGAATTCAAACCGTCCTGTCCTGCTTTCTTTGCTTAATAATATATAAGCTTATATATCATTGATTAGTGATTACTCAATCCGGTTTGGTTCGCCTGATTAATCCCACAATGAGGCACTATAAGTACTTTTAATTATTTAAGTACATCCTTCGCAAGAGATCTAATGTGGTCATATGCAACCACATCCCGGGGTCTCTCGGCTCCAATTGGGAACGTGCGACACGCACGTAAAGCCTTCTCAACTGGCGAACTTTCCAACCGGAGCTTCTTAGTTCAGTATGCGACAAGTGTACTTAGCTCTTTCTTTTTTTAGGTGAAAATTTAGCTTTTCATCAATATAGAAGACATGTGTACTCTCTTTCCATCATTCAGTCATCTTGTTAAAAAGCCACATCAAGTTTGTGCAGCAATTAATATGATTACTACTGTTTCAAATATATTTCAAATTTCAAAACATATTATATATATTTTTCTTTACCTGTTTGGTTGGCGTTTCATTATTTTTTCGGCTATTGTGCATGTAGAAGTCGAATCGAATCCTAGACCGAAATTGATGACGACAAATTCTGGAATTCAGTTAAAAGATTACCCTATATTATAGCGTTAACACGAAATTTTAAGGGGTACAGTTTATTGACAATGTCTCGTTTTGATATTTTTTTATAATGTTTAACTTAAAATCAAATCAAATAAAATTTCTTAAATAGGAAAACTTTATAGATATATTGTTAAGTGCACATATTAGTCGTGTATTAACTTTCATGCAATTTAAAGCATCTTATATATATCTAAAGGTAGCACGCTATAAAAAAGCTGAATATTCACTTTGTTGATGAACAATAGAACTTACATCAAATTTGATCATTTTTTTATGAATACGATGCAAATATATAATAAAATCATATTTTTTTTATGTTTGATTTTAAAATTACTCGCAAACGCGCCTAACCCAATGTGTGGGCAAAATTTTAATAAACTAAAGAATCATCAAAACAGAACTAATGACAAATAATTTTGCAAAGCATCTAATGAAAATATTTGCAAAGTTGTCTCCTTTTTATATTTTCTAATTTTGTCTTCTTTCACATTAATTCAGATTGACTAAAAAAATTATATTATTGAGATGAATTTTTTTTTCCCCATTAGCGTCATTTCCATTCTAACATCTAGTCTATGTGAAAAGCTTCTCAGGTTGTTCAGTATGCGCAATGTGTACTTAGCTCTCCCCTTAAATTCTATTTTTTGTATGCACTTGAACAATCCATATGGCCTTCAGTCTGATTAAATATTTTTCCGCAATTTATCATACAGCTCCCCGACCACAATTTCGAAATATGGTTCACCTTGATCCAAAGGTTGAGAACCAACTTAAGGAAATGCACTAAATTATGATTTTGGGAATAATTCAATGGTTGAGATGGATTCCTCCCATCATCAAGTGGCTGATGTAAGTGCCTTGGGGGCCAAGTTTCATTGAGCACAAGGAGCGGAGGGAGGACCAGAGAGAGAGAGACGTTCTTTTGCTTTTTTACTTTTTACTTCTTCTCAAATGTAACTGAAAGCAATTGCCTCTTGACTCTTGTATCGGCCTGGAAGTTTGTCCTTCAAATTGAGCGCTAATTAGAGAACTAGGGAAGTTGAGAGTGGTACCATTGGATTCTCCTTCTCACAAGCTTTCCAGCGGTACCAAGAACTCTGGCAACGGTGGTGATCGCCGGATTCCATTCTTGTCAGAGGGACGGAAATTCCAACAGTTTCTTTTTTTGTTTTGTTTTTGATCCGTTGTCTGTGGGCCCAGTGGCAGATGCGATCGGCCCGTGCCATATGCCCATAGCCATATGTGTGCACTTCTGACTTGTGGGGTCACGGAGGTAAGAGCCAATCATGGGGTGCCAGGCTGCCAGCTGTGAGTGAGGTGAGGGGTTTTTTTTTTTTTTGAAAGTGAGGTGAGGGGTTCGGGTGTGCGGAGCACGAGAGAGAAGGTTACGCTATGGCCTATGGGCTCCATTTTTTGCTTTTTCATTTTCTTTGTTAATTCTTTAGCTAAGAGCCCATCTTTCTCTTGTTGTTCGGCCCGTGAACTCAAGCTGGTAGCAACAAACGCGAGCAGCCCTTTTTTTTATTTTTTATTTTATAGCAATATTCACCAATCATTTTCTTTGTAAATCTTAATGCGTCTATGGTCATTCAATCCACGTCTAACTTCTAATTGATTTCTCTATATTTGATCATAACTCACATGATTATGCATGTAAATATATGACCGTATTCCATTGCACATTTCTTAGCCTCAGGAGCTCTGTCAACTTGCCGAGAATTATCCATGATATAAAAATTGGAGCCTATAGGCCATAGCGTTTCCATATAAGTTTTATATAAAAATTGGAGCCCATATGCCATAGCGTTTCCATCTCTTAGCACGTAACTTATTTTTATTTTATAAAAAAATTGTTAGATTATAATTGAATCCTGGTAAAATTGGTGGCAAATTTTATAGAAATTGCATGATACCTCGTCTCATGAAGTGTTCTTCTAAACCGAGAGGAGTAAATGAAATAGAATATTTTTAATAAGTAAGATTTAAGTCATATTCTAAATCGTATATAGAGTTTAAATATAGATTATTGTGATCAAATGACATAGAATGAATGCAAAATCATTTGAAATGCTCAAATGATGCTCAGAAAATGCATTATTTGCACATTATATGTGTAATTACTATATATAATCAAATATTTTTTATGAAGTTCTGAATCATATTCTAGACTATATAGGGAGCTTATATATATATATATATATATATATATATATATATATATATATATATATATATATATATATATATATATATATATATATATATATATATATATATATATATATATATATATATATTATTGTGATCAAATGATTTAGAATGCATGCAGAATCGCTTGAAATGCTCAAATGAGCTCAGAATATGCATTATTTGCTCATTATATGCGTAATTATTATTTATTATCAAATATATATTAATAAGTAAAATCTAAATCACATTCTAGACGTATAGAGAGCTTAAATAAAAATTATTGTGATCAAATAACTTAGTATGAATGTGGAATCGCTAGAAATGCTCAAATGATGCTAAGAATATGCGTAATTACGATATATAATCCAATATTTTTTTAATAAGTAAGATTTGAATTATATTTTAAACTATATAAAGAGCTTAAATATAAATTATTGTTATCAAATTACTTTAAATGAATCTAGAATCGCTTGAAACTACCAAATGATACATAAAATAAGCTTTATTTGCAATTTATATGCGTATTTTTAGTGTAGAATGCAACAATTTTAATTAGTAAGATCTGAATTTATTCTAGACGATATAAAAATATTAAATATAGATTATTCGAATTAAACGACTTAGAATTAATACATAATTACATGATATGCTCAGATTATGCTTGGATCAGATTATGCTTGGAATTTGCATTATTTGCACATTAGATCCGTATGTACTCTGTATAATCCAACATTTATTAACAAGTAAGATCTGAATCAAATTTTGGACCGTACAAAGAGCTTAAGTATAAATTATTATGATCAAATTACTTTAAACGAATCCAAAATCACCTGAAAGTCGCAAACGATACAAAATATAAACTTTATTACCACATTTATATGTGTAATTACTATGTATAATATAATATATTTTTAATAAGTATGATCTGAATCATGTTCTAGACTAAATGTAGATTATTGTGATCAAATGACTTAGAAAGAATGCAAAATCACTTGAAATGCTCGAATGATCTCAGAATAAGCATTATTTGCAAATTATGTGCGTAATTACTATGTATAATTGATATCACATTTATATATATGGTATTTGGCCGGACTTAGCCCCAAAATCATAACCTAAACACTTGAAATTGTGTGTTTTCAGTCTTTATTTGTAGGATTTGGTACTACTTTTGATTTTTTTTTGAATTTCAGGGATTTGGAGCAAAACCAACGAGAATCGGCACATTTCGGGCACCACAGTTGGACTTGTGCGGCCTACAATGGATCCTGTGCGGAATGGACTCGTGCCAGATGACTCATGCCTGGCTCGGGTCATGATTGTGCAGCCTACAACCTCTCAACCGTGCCCTGGACACCTCCAGTCGGTCTACAATGTCATTGTGCGGCTTACAACTCCTCTGGCCTGCACTGGACATCTCCTGTGCGGCCTACGACTCTCATTGTGTGGAATACACTTGGGCCGGATGACTCATTCCCTGCCCAGAACTCCGCTGTGCACCGAACTGGACCCTCATGTAGCCCTCACAGCCCATATTTTACCCCGCACAACTTACCAAACCCTACCTAACCCCCTATATAAGGCGTCTCCCATGCCCTAATTCGGGATCTCTCCTTCCTTTGGCCTCCTGGCGGCGCCTCCACTTTCCATACCTCAGATCTACCACTTTTCCCCGATCGTACCCCGCACAGCCGCCTGTGTAGGCCGCACATGACCTCCTTGTAGGCCGCACAGCACCTCATCCCGCCTTGGAGACCATCATTCCGGCCATCTCTCGCTTGGTTCTTGTCCAGATCTGCTCCATTTCGACTTTTAGAAGATAGAAAGGGCTTGACCAGAGGTTTTTCCTTCCCTTTCTTCTCACTTTAGTCTTTATGGAGATTGTATCCCTTTATTTTACTATTTGTGTTTGTTTTTGCACCATGTTAGGCTAGTTTACTTGTGTTCTAGGGCTAGGTTAGGATTGATGTGTTGATTGGATGTTTTAGTTTCTATTGTGTACTACTTGTTTGATTATTGTTGGTTTATGCTTGTTTGTGCTTATTTGATTGTTTGAACCTCCTATTAGGTGATTGCGCACACTTAATTTAGGCCAAAGGTGTAAAACAATTGACTTGGATTGAACAAGTGACTTAAGTTAGGATATAAGCCGAAAAGTATTCTAATTGGTACACGAAAGGGGAACGTTTCTGCTGTAGCGAAAGTTAAGTAGATACCTTTAGAAAATCAACAAGTGGACTTAGAATAGTTAAGCCAACAAGCGAAAGTTGAGGGTTAACTAGACTAATGGAGATATAGACTAGGTTCCGGTCCCGATACCATGACCAACAAGCGACGGTTGAGGTCTAGAGAGTCCAAGTCCGGTTGGATCTGTCTCACACAAGTTAGAAACTAAAATACCGACTCTCCACATCATTAACCGAGGGCATGTGCGGCCTGCAATTGTATCTGTGCAGCCCGTGGAGATGAAGATTCTGATTTTGATGAGGACTTAGATGGTATTTTTTATTCCATGGATGATGGAATGGATGAGGAGATTAAAAAAAGTTGCTGCGTGTTCATTTCAAAGAGTGAGACACTTGCACTCTCAGGGTAATTGTTTTATAGTGTTATTTTATTTCAACTAGAAATTTCTGTCTCTACATGATTGTGATATGGGTTTCTCACTCATGGTATAATTTCAAAATATGATATTTTTCCTAATTTTTGGCCAAGCTATAATACAATAATTTGGTTTGTTGATATTTAAATTTTAATCAATTTTGTACCTGGGATTAGTTTTTCCTAATTTTTGGCCAAGCTATAATGCAATAATTTAGTTTTTCCTAATTTTTTAATCCCATCATTGATGCTATTACTTAAGCATGGGATTTGGAATGTCTGCTTAAGTAATTTTATTAAAAATGTTTTTGGAATGTCTAATTAGATTTTCAATATCATAATTCCAAAGCCATGCTTAAATTGCAGTTCGACATTTATCATGTAGATGATATAGCCATGGTTAAACTACATATATTTAAGTGCTGTATCAAAGCCAGTGTCATGGTTTCTTCATTGAATAAAAGCCCAATTGGTTACAATATAAACAGAAGTTGATGTAGCTGAAATCTTATTTTAATTAAAAATAAAAAATTAAAACCACCATCTATTGCACTATAGGATGTATAATCCAAATATCTGACGAGCATACCTAACAAAATTGCAAAATTTTATTCTACCTCTTGGCCAAAATATTAATAAATATATCTAAATGCACTGATTCCTTAAACAAATGCAATATATATGTATTTGTTATCTCATCAATCATGTTGCCCAAGCATTCATAAACTTATTGCAAGGCCAATTACTTTTTGTTTGAAATATAGAATTGTTTAGTGATTACAAATAAGAAAAAGAGAAACATGAGAGGACTCGGTAGCTCCAAGGATCTAAGGCAAGTAGACGCAAGGGGTGACAATGATGATTTGTGCATGGAAGCCATGAGTTAATTTTTTCTCAATTTTTCTTTTGTCTATGTTGTAATTGCAGTAATTGGTGAGAATTACTTTTTCATGTGCTGTTTATATAGAGGCTTAAAATGAATTAGTTGAACAAAAAGCGGTCAATTATTCCTACAAAAATTGTTATCTTCAACTTATATCGTTTGATAGAATTGGTTTAGTACAAAGAGTAATAACTGCATTAGGAAAATATAATTTTTACCAGAGATGCTAGAAAATGAAACTGATTTGGAGGAGGATGAAGACCTCTTGGGCACTAATTGGTTTTTCTATGTTGTATTTTCCTATTTTTGTATTATACATTGGGACAGATTTTGATTTTCTTATTTGTTTTTGCTGCTCTGGAGCACCTCGCTCTAGCTTTGTACTGAGATTATACTGTGCGGCTTAATAACATAAGCTATGGGATCTGTTCGTTCAAATAAGTAAAACTTATTGTCAATGACAAAACCATTTGTTCGGTGCTGGAATATTAATATATCTCTTAGACTTTCACTATTTTGCATGATATTGCACTCCCTGTTAATGGGAATTGCTAATACAACAGTCTTTTTGCTTTTGCAACAGATTTTGGACTAAAATACCCTTCAATTAACTGGTAACATTTGTGAAGAATTTATTTAAAAGATAGATTGAAGGGTAATTTAGTCAGAGTCATGTTGCAATAGCAAATAGACTGTTGTCTTTAGCAATTCACCCTGTTAATGAGGAGATATCTCAGCCCCTTAATTTTTTTCCCCTGTTGCAAAACTGTCAATATTACATTATTGCCTCTTAAATGAGTAGCTGTTTAATTATCAATTAATGCCGGTATTTAAACACCGCTGGTAATACTCATGTTCCTTTTATAATCAACATTTTATTACATTTGTTGAAACCGAAGATATTATTATAGAAATTGTATTAGATTTATTCATTCATTCTATAAATAGCTCCTTTATATTCAATAAAAAAATAATAAACTTTATATATTATTTATTCAATAATAAAAGTAAATCAACAAATTTATGATTTTCTACACATAAACGAAAAAAATAATAAACTTTATGTATTATTTATTCAATAATAAAAAATAAATCAACAAATTTATGATTTTCTACACATAAACAAAAAAATAATAAGCTCAAAAAAAATTAATTAAGATCAAAATATAAATAACTAAGCAATATATCTAAACAAACATTCTTACCAAAAATATATATAATTAATTAAAAAAAGATTGAAATTTAAATTTACTACGAACTCATATATCGAGCGAAGCTCGATGTCCTACCCTAGTGCTAATATAATTCATGAGACAACAAGTCTATCAGTTATCAATTACGTAGAGTTTTGCTGAAGAAGGGACAACAGAATTAGAGAATTAAAGAGAAGGGCAAACAATCAATCTCGGATTCTGTTTCCTTAACTTAACGAAAAGCTAAAAATAGAAACATCCAATTGATTACTGTAACGCGGATTGGTTGGACTGATTAATCTTAATCCCACAATGAAGCCATAGGAAGCAATTTTATTATTTAAGTACATCTTTTGCATAATGTCAAACGTGGTCATTTGCAACCACATCCGGGCCTTGGGGTTACTCGGCTCCAATATGGAATTGTGCAACATTGCACGAAAAAGCCTTTCATTCAGAGGCAAAGTTCCAACCGGAAACACCCTCAGGTATAGAGCAAGGCCTAATTAAGGCAATCGAGTTATAGCTCATTCCTGCTACTCGGGTGCATAGTATGCGACATGCGTACTTAGCTATTTTTTTTATTATTATTCTTTTTTCTCATTTAGGAAAAACTTAGGCCCTGATCACAATGATTTTTACTCGGGATTTCATTTCATTTGAATTGATTTCGTAAGATTTCATAGGATTTCGTTAGACCTAATTACATAAGAATCCCAACCAAATGACACCAAATCCGCTCATTGTGATCAAGAATTTTCCAATGAAATAAAATGAATTGAAATCCTACGTTAAAAAAAAAAGGATTGTGATCAGGGCCTTAGCCTTTCAATTTAATTAGTATCTGTTCCTAATTATTTGAGTTCTTTATTATGTACTTGAACTTTATATGGCATTCAGTCTGACTCACTATTTTGCTCCATTTTCATCGTACACCTCTCTAACCACTGTTTCAAAATGTATTTTTAAACAGAACAGATTAACAATTAAATGATGAAGGTAGGAGTCCGATGCATATGGTTAGTGGCTTCGTCGTTAGCCTGAAGATAATGGATTCAATTCCCACTTTATGCAAAAGATAGTTAAACTCTATCTCATTGAGTGGACTATGCCTCCATAAATAAATAATCTTTGTTTCTTAAAAATATAATAAAGCGTTGCTAATTTATTTTCAAACAAGTATATATATTTATTGCCGATTTTTTTAAAAAAAATTAAAAGCCCATAGGCAATTTATTGTCGATAAATCAATACAAGCGCTTGGTGTTTTGTAACTATGCCTGATTTTATATCAAACACACATTTTTATTGGTTTTTTTAAATGGTTATATTTTTTTTCTAGGCACAGCTTTCGATAATCTAACCTCAATTTTCTACGATCAGGGAGTTTTTTTTTTTTGAGGGGAATATGCCCGTGGGCTTTAAATTAAAACTAAAAAAAGTCATTACATTATTTCACACTAAAGTATTAAACATTCCTACCTTAAAATTAGAAGACCTAATTGATATGTAATACTAAATGGACTGCGGCCCAAGCCCAACTACACACTCGATCAGGGAGTTTATATAGATGCTATCCAAAATTAAATTATATTATAGAATAAGGTCTTAGAAATCCGCAATTTTGTACGATCAGGGGTTCATATTTAATTCAAAATTAAATTGTATTATAGAACAAGGCCTTAAAAATCACCCGTGCTATAGTATGATTAATCTCCGTGAGTGTCTGGAGTTTCTTTAGTCGGACACGGTAATTTAGTGCTTTAAATTTCCTCCCCTTCTTCGTGTCTCTTCTTTTTCTTCAATTTACTTTTGATACGACTTCACTGCTTGTTTTTGAGTAATTTATATAATAAGTAATTTATATAATAAAATCATATGTTTGACGACTTTTATCTTTTTTATTTTAAAGTTCAAAATTTTTTAAAAAAAAGAAGAAGAAGGAAGAGCTTTATCCAATGGATTATTTTATTAATCAAATGAAAAATTAATGTAGAATTTCGTAGATGTAAAAAAAAAAAAGTTATGTATCGTTTAAATCAATACCAAAATTTAATATTAGCTAAATATTTTTTAAATTTCTATGCCCAATAATATATAAGCTTACTCCTGCATATTATTTTTTTTATTTCGTATGCTTTAATAGTAAACGAAAGCGACATATATATATGTTTTGTGAAAAAAGGATGATTAGATGCGCCTATGCGAATTCAAACCGTCCTGTCCTGCTTTCTTTGCTTAACAAAGCATTGATTAGTGATTACTCAATCCGGTTTGGTTCGCCTGATTAATCCCACAATGAGGCACTATAAGTACTTTTAATTATTTAAGTACATCCTTCGCAAGAGATCTAATGTGGTCATATGCAACCACATCCCGGGGTCTCTCGGCTCCAATTGGGAACGTGCGACATGCACGTAAAGCCTTCTCAACTGGCGAACTTTCCAACCGGAGCTTCTTAGTTCAGTATGCGACAAGTGTACTTAGCTATTTCTTTTTAGTCTCTTTCCATCATTCAGTCATCTTGTTAAAAAGCCACTTCAAGTTTGTGCAGCAATTAATATGATTACTACTGTTTCAAATATATTTCAAATTTCAAAACATATTATATATATTTTTCTTTACCTGTTTGGTTGGCGTTTCATTATTTTTTCGGTTATTGTGCATGTAGAAATCGAATCAAATCCTAGACCGAAATTGATGAAGACAAATTCTGGAATTCAGTTAAAAGATTACCCTATATTATAGCGTTAACACGAAATTTTTAAGGGGTACAGTTTATTGACAATGTCTCGGTTTGATATTTTTTTTTATATAATGTTTAATTAAAATCAAATCAAATAAAATTTCTTAAATAGGAAAACTTTATAGATATATTGTTAAGTGCACATATTAGTCGTGTATTAACTTTCATGCAATTTAAAGCATCTTATATCTAAAGGTATCACGCTATAAAAAAAGCTGAATATTCACTTGGTTGATGAACAATAGAACTTACATCAAATTTGATCATTTTTTTATGAATACGATGCAAATATATAATAAAATCATATTTTTTTTATGTTTGATCCAAAAATGGCAAGCTTTAAAAAATTAGAAAAAAATAGTAAAAAAATTTCAAAAATTGTAAAATATGGTTTTCTATGAGGTTTCAATATATAGATTGGATTGGTAAATTTAGATTTGTCAATTTACAATATCACCGATCAAACGGTCATGGTTCACGGAAGGCTATATGAACCAAGGTTCACAATAGATATTCTCTATGTATATAAATATATATATATATATATATATATATATATATATAGATTAAATATAGATTACTGTGATCATTCACTTTAAAAGAATCTAGAATCTCTTGAAACTCCCAAATGATACATAAAATAAGCTTTATTTGTAATTTGTATGCGTATTTTGAATCTAGAATGCAACAATTTGAATTAGTAAGGTCTGAATTATATTCTGGACTATATAAAGAGATTTAATATAGATTATTAGAATCAAATTACTTAGAATTAATAAAAATTCTCATGATATGCTCAAATGATGCTCACAATTTACATTATTTGAACATTATATGTGTAATTGTTATGTATAATTTAATATTTTTTAATGAGTAAGATCTCAATCATATTCTAGACCATAAAGATAGTTTAAAAATAAAGATTATTGTGATCAAATGGTTAGAATGAATGCAGAATCGCTCAAAATGTTCAACTGAGCATAGAATATGCATTATTTGAACATAAATATGTGCAATTACTATATATAATTCAATAATTTTTAATAAGCAAGATCTGACCATACAGAGAGCTTAAATATAAATTATTGTTGTCAAATGACGTAGAATGAATGCAGAATAGCTTAAAACACTCAAACGGTGCTCAGAATATAGATTATTTGCACATTATATGCATAATTACTATCTATAATCCAATATTTCTTAATAAGTAAGATCTCAATCATATTTTGAGCCGTATAGAAAGCTTAAAAATAGATTCTTGTCATCAAATGACTTAGAATGAATACATAATCGCTTGAAATGCTCAAATGACGCTCAGATTATGCATTATTTGCACATTATATGCGTAATTGCATTGTATAATCCAATATTTTAAATAAGTAAGATCTGAATCATATTCTAGACCGTGTAATGAGCATAAATAAAGATTACTAAGATCAAATGAATTAGAACAATTGCAGAATCGCCTAAAATGCTCAAATGATGCTCAGAATATAAGTTATTTGCACAATATATGCATCTATGTATAATCCAATATCTTTTAATAAGTAAGATCTGAATCATATTCTCGACCGTATAAAGAACTTAAAAATATATTATTGTGATAAAAAATACTTTATATAATCCAATATCTTTTAATAAGTAAGATGTGAATCGTATTCTCGACCGTATAAAGAACTTAAAAATATAATTATTGTGATAAAAAAGACTTAGAATGAATGCGGAATAACTTGAAATACTCAAATAATGCTCAGAATATGCATTGTTTGCATATTATATTCGTAAATACAATGTATAATCTAATATTTCAAATAAGTAGGATCTGAATCATATTCTAGACATTATAAAGAGCTTTAAATATAGATTGCTGTGATCAAATGACTTATAATGAATGCAGAATTGTTTGAAATGCTCAAATGATGCTCTGAAAATGCAATATTTGCACATTTTATACGTAATTACTATGTATAATCCAATATTATCCTATAAGTAATATCTGAATCATATTCTAGGCCATAATTAGAGCTTAAAAATAGATTATTGTGATCAAATGTCTTAGAATGAAAGTAGAATCTCTTGAAATACTCAAGTGATGCTTAGAATGTGCATTATTTACACATTATATGCGTAATTACTTTCTATAATCCTATATTTTTCAATAAGGTCTGAATCATATTCTAGACTGTATATAAAGCTTATAAATAAATTATTATCATCAAATGACATAAAATTAACGTAGAATCACTTGAAATACTCAAATGATGGTCAAAATATGCATTATTTGCACATTATATGCGTAATTACTATGTGTAATCCAATATTTTATAATAAGTAGCATCTGAATCTTATTCTAGATCGTATGGAGAGCTTAAATATAGATTGTCATGATCAAATGACTTGGAATGAATGCAGAATCGCTTGAAATGCTCGACTGATGTTCAATATATGCCTATTTGCAAATTATATGTGTAATTACTTTGTATAATCCAATATATTCAAGGAGTAAGAAGATCTAAATCATATTCTAGACCGTATATAGAGCTTATAAATAGATTTTTATGATCAAATCACATAGAATGATGGCAGAATCGCTTGAAATGCTCAACTGATGCTCAGAATATGCATTATTTGCACATTATATGCATAATTACTATGTATAATCTAATATTTTTCAATAATTAAGATCTGAATCATATTCTAGACCATATAATGAGCATAAATATAGATTATTGTGACAAAATGACTTACAACAATTGCAGAATCTCTTAAAAATTAAAATGCATAAATGATGTTCATTATTTACATATTATATGTCTAGTTACTACATATAATCTAATATTTTATAATAAGTATAATCTAAATCATATTCTAGACTGCAAAAGAGATACTAATTGTAGATTATTGTGATCAAATGACTTAGAATGACTGGAGAATCACTTGATATGCTCAAATGATATTCAGAATATAAATTATTTGCACATTATATGCGTAATTACTATGTATAATCTAATATTTTCAATAAATCAGATCTGAATCATATTCTATACCGTGTAATGAGCATAAATATAGATTATTATGGTCAAATGACTCAGAATAAATGCAGATTCCCCTGAAATGTACAAATGATTTACAGAATTTGCATTATTTGCACATTATATGCGTACTTAATTTGTATAATCAAATAGTTTTCAATAATTAATATCTGAATCATATTCTAGACTGTATATAGAGCTTATAAATAGATTAATGTGATCAAATGATATAGAACGAATGCATAATCACTAGAAATGCTTAAATGATGCTCAGAAGATGCATTATTTGCACATTATATGTATAATTACTATGTATAATTCAATATTTCTTAATAAGCAGCATCCAAATCATATTCTAAACCGTATAAAGAGCTTAAAAATGACTTAGAATGAATGAAGAATCGCTTAAATACTCAAATAATCTCAGAGTATGCATTATTTGCACATTATATACGTAATTACAATGTATAATTCAATATTTTTTATAAGTAAGATCTGAACCTTATTGTAGATCCTATAGAGAGCTTAAATATAAATTATTGTGATCAAATGTCTAAGAATGAATGTAGAATCCCTTGAAATGCTCAAATAATCCTCATAATATGCATTATTTTCACATTATATGCGTAATTACTATGTATATCCAATATTTTTTAATAAGTATAATCTGAACCATATTCTAGACTGTATAGAGAGACTAAATGTAGATTGTTGTGATCAAATGACTTTAAATGATAGTATAATCGGTTGATATGCTCATATGATGCTCAGAATATGCATTATTTGCACATTATATGCGTAATTACAATTTTTAATAAGTAAGATCTGAATCTTTTTCTATACTTATAGAGAACCTGAAAGTAGATTATTGTGATGAAATAACTTAGAGTGAACGCAGAATCGCTTGAAATGCTCAAATGATGCTCAGAAATTCAATATGTGCACATTATATGCGTAATTACGATATATAATTCAATATTTTTTAATGAGTAAGATCTGAATTATATTTTTAAATATATATAAAGAGCTTAAATATAAATTATTGTTATCAAATTATTTTAAACGTATCTAGAATCGTTTGAAACTCACAAAATGATACATAAAATAAGCTTTATTTGCAATGTAGAATGTAACAATTTGAATTAGTAATATTTGAATTATATTCTAAACTATATAAAAAAAAATTAAAGATAGATTATTCAGATTAAATGACTTAGAATGTATACAGAATCACATGACATGCTTAGATCATGTGTAGAATTTGCATTATTTGCACATTATATGCGTAATTGCAATGTATAATCTGATTATTATTTTTAATAGGTAAGATCTGAATCATATTCTAGGCTTTATAGAAAGCTTAAATATAGGTTATGGTGATTAAATGGTTTAGAATCGATGCAGAAACACTTGAAATACTCAAATGAGCTCCGAATATGCATTATTTGCACATTATATGCGTGATTACAATGTATAATGAAATACTTTTCAATAAGTAATATCTGAAACATATTCTAGACTGTAATGAGCATAAATATAGATTATTAAGGTGCAATGACTTAGAACAAATGCAGAATCGCTTAAAATGCTCAAATGATGCTCAGACATTGTATGATCATTATATGCACAATTACTATGTATAGTAAGATTTTTTTAATAAGTAAGATCTGAATCAAATTCTCGACCGTATAGAGAACTTAAATATGGATTATAGTGACAAAAAAAAACTTAGAATGAATGCAGAATCGCTTGAAATACTCAAATAATGCTTACAATATGCATTATTTTGCACATTATATGCATAATTACTATGTACAATCTAATATTTTAAATAAGTAAGATTTGAATCATATTCTAGACAATATAGATAGCTTAAAAACAGATTATTATGATCAAATAGCTCATAATGAATGCAGAATCCGTTGAAATATTCAAATAAGCTCAGAATATGCGTTATTTGCCCTTTCTATGCGTAATTACTATGTATAATCCAATATTTTTCAATAAGTAAGATGTGAATCATATTCTAAATCGTATAATGAGCTTAAAGATAGATTATTAAGATCAAATGACATAGAACAAAAGCAGAATCGCTAAAAATGCTCAAATGATGCTCAGAATATGCATTATTTGCATATTATAGGCGTTATTATTATGTATAATCCAATATTTTTTAATAAATAATATCTGAATTATATCCTAAATCATGTAATAAGCTTAGATATAAATTATTATGATCAAATGACTTAGAATAAATGCAGAATCGCTTGAAACTCTCAGATAAATCTCTGAAAATACAATATTTGCACATTATATACATAATTGATATGTACAACCTAATATTTTCAATAAGAAAAATCTGAATCATATTCTAGACCGTGTAATGAGCATAAATATAGATTATTGTGATAAAATGATTTAGAACAATTGCAGAAAATCTTAAAATGCATAAATTATGCTCATTATTTGCACATTATATGCGTAATTACTTTGTACAATCCAATAAATTTAAATAAGTATATTCTGAATCATATTCTATACTGTATAGAGAGACTAAATATGGATTATTATGATCAAATTACATAGAATGAAAGCAGAATCGCTTGAAATGCCCAAATGAAGCTCAGAATATGCATTATTTGCACATTATGGGTGTGTTTGGTTACGGAGAGAATAAGGAATAAGGGGTCTAATTCCTTATTCCCGGGAAAGCCAAATGGAGGGTGGATAAGGAATAGAGGCCTATTCCTTATTCCGGTGCCAAACCAAACACCATGGGAATAAGGAATAGAGGCCTATTCCCGGCCCAATTCCTATACCAACAAAATGTTGGAATTGGAATTGGGAATAAGGAATTGGCACGGGATTCTAGATCCGGCCTAATTCCTTATTCCTTATTCCTATCCGGTGCCAATCCAAACACACCCTATGTGCGTAATTAATATGTATAGTGCTTTAAAAAAAAGATTTTTATTATCAAATGACTTAGAACGAATGCAGAATCTGAAATGCTAAAGTGATGCTCAGAATATGCATTATTTGCACAATATTTGCGTAATTACTACGTATAATCAATTTTTTTTTATAAGTAAGATCAGAATCATATTGTAGACCGTATAGAGAGCATAAATAGAGATCATAGTGGTCAAAAGACTTTTAGAATGACAGCAGAATAGCTTAAAATTCTCAAATGATGCTTAGAATATGCATTATTTGCTAATTATATGCGTACTTTTTATGTATAATCCAATATTTTTCAATAAGTAAGATCTGAATCATATTTGAGACTGTATAGAGAGCTTAAATATAAATTATTATCAGATAACTTAGTATGAATCCATAATGATTGAAATGCTCGAATGATACTCAGAATATGCATTATTTGCACATTATATGCTTAATTACTATGTATAATCCAATATTTTTCAATAATTAAGATCAAAATCATATTGTAGACTATATAGAGAGCTTAAATATATATTATTGTGATTAAATGACTTAGAATGAAAGCAGAATCGCTTGAAATGCCCTAATGAAGCTTGGAATATGCTTAATTACTATGTATAATCCAATATTTTCAATAAGTAAGATCTGAATCATGTTCTACACATTATAGAGAGCGTATATATATCTATATATATAGAGATAGGCTATTGTCCTATGGATATGACAGAAGGGTTGTCCTATTCAATTTTTAAACGTTGGATGTCTTTAAGATTCGTGCTAAGATTTAAACAGAGGGATGAGATAGAGGCGCTGAGGATGGCGAATTATATTAAATTTTCTCCGTTCCCGTTAGCTCCTCTCCGTTTCCTCTCCTTCTATTCTCTCTCCCAGTATTTCTTCTATTCCTTCCCTTGCTCGGTTGCTCCCTGCGATAGAAAGGAAAAAAGAAAAAAAGAAAACCATAGCTCTCTCAGCTACTCGCACTGTGCTTCTCCACATCCTGTTGTCGAGGTTCTCTCCTTCTCTGCTCCGCATCTCTCTCTCCATCTACCCTTCTCGCGAGAAAACCCTAGGTGACGGCTAACTTCATCGACTGGTTAAGAGAGAGAGCGATAAAGAGATCTAGTCTCACCCGCCATGACACTTGTTAGCTCCGCTGGATCTGGCGTCGTCGGTGAGTGAATCAAAATTTCCCTTCTCTTGAATTTTTTTATCAATTTTTAATGGTTTTTCCATCATCAATAGCAACTCAGCCTTGATGGCCATTTTTGAAAATAAATTACTGAAATGTAACAATGGGATATGGCCAGTTAGCTGTTTAATTGATTTGGCTCCCAAGTAATTGGATTTGACTGTCAATTTAGCAGTTTGGTGACTAACTAATCAAGTAATTGGATTTGTTCTATTCTGGTTAATACCAGTATTAGTAGCATGGTAGTTAGTTTTGCACTGACACAGCAGTACACATGTAAATATGTAATTGAAAGGCTGAATAAAAATGTGTATAAGATTTTTTCCTTTGTCAATTCTAGCAAAGGTAATTGAAGGGCTGAAAATAATATGAAAATCAACTTCAAAGACCAAGCTTATACACTTGAGGTCAACAACGATTATGTTTGAACAAGCAATGGAGCTCTTATGTTTTATGTGTTACTATGGTTGAACTAACCACATTCTTTTCTTTAGATTGCAATTGTTCTGAAGAAAATAGTCAGGGAAAGGAAGCAAAAGGGCATCGATACACAGCTCAATGCTGTTTGAAAAAAAAAAAAAAAAAAAACGAAGCAGCTTCCTTTTGAGAGAAGCAGTCATCTAATTTTTCTAGCACGAGGAACATGCTTTCTTCTCCTTGGTTCATCTTGTCTGATATTGTTACCATTTTCTCTTTCTTTTTAGTATCTCAGGTGTATTTGTGATGTGTGGATGTACATTTTAATAAATTCAATGGTTAAGTGATGGTTTGTTTGCTGATATATAATGTTTCATTTTGTTCTAAAGTAATTATTTAGTAGAGTGATTGTCACTTCATTTTATATTATTGTATACTTCTATTGGTTTCTCAACTAAAAAAGAAACATACGGCAAGTTCATCTGACTTAATTAAACAACAAAAGAACAAGTTCACAATGCATCTAACTTGTTCGCTTTCAACCAAACTGGAATTTTAAAATTAAAAGCACTGAACTTCCTGGATAGGTTCTAGTGCGATACCAGTATCATGCCTGGATTCCTTTCAAATAAAATTCAAGAACTTGTTATAAAATATCCAATTAGTCTCTCCGTAACTAACACATAACCATGAAAAATCACAAAAACTTACATTGCAAGGAAACTAAGTAACAAAAATTAAACGATAGTCTAAATCAAAGAGATTCACACTTAGTTCTTCACTATGAATGTCAAACATTCAGACTAAGTCATTTTTACATATCACACAAAAAGTCAGCTAATTACAAGAATTGTTCCCTTAGACCAAATTTTCTTCTTCGGTTTGTCCTTAATCTGTTTAAAAAGAAGAAGAATTACATAAACAAAAGCTTTAGAATGTCCTAATATTATGTTTATCTCTTTTTTCACAATAAATACAGGTCCTTTTGCTAGGTTTCTCTTCATTGCAATCTTGAAAGTACTTTGCTCTCATCCTATTTAGGCTTGGGTGTGTTGCTACGAAGGATGCTGTGGCTGCCTCCTATTAAACAGTTTTTGCAATAAAATAACAATATTGTTGTTCAAAAGTAAAAGAAACAAAAATGAACTACGTTTCTGTTACTGGTATTGTACCACTCAGTACTGAGTTGTATTAAACCATGATTAAGCAAATGAAGTGACTAAATGCAAACCTGGACGACATTTTTACAGCACATATAGGTGAATACTTTGATTATATTTGCAGGAGAATCAGATAAACTGGTATATTAAGAAGACTAGGTTCCTTTGCAGGAGAATCAGATAAATTACTTTGATTATATTAAGAAGACTAGGTTCTAGAAAATTAGAGGGGAAGACTTAATTATTTTAACCTAACTGGTATTGATTCAGTACTGTTCCTACCTCATGTTCTGAACCAGTAATAAACTGGTATTGGTTCAGTACTGTCCATTACCTACTGTCCAAATTGGTGAAACTGCAAATTATTACAGCCCAACGAATAAATTTCAAATTGGAGAGAGAGAGAGAGGCGACATGCTATTAGCAAAGAGGTTTCAAGTAATGCTTGCGATGGAGGTGCCCAGTGTTAGGAGGAAGATGTCTAGGGTTTGTGGTTCAGCGAGAGGGGAGAGACGGGAAAAAGAGAAGATAAGAGATACGAGTCACCTCTAAGGTCATGGTTCATGTCCGCCACTGTAGAGAATAGAGAGCGCCATATTGATGTCGACACGAGTCGCCATGATTTTCTCCTCTTCTTTTGGAGAAGAAAGCTTTATTAGAGTGGAAATGAGAGAGCTTGCTAGATGGAAACAGAAGGAAACGGAGAGAATTAACGTCAAAACAAGGAAAAAAAACTTAAAAAAGAAACGGAGAGGAGACCCAGCGCCATCATCTCAGTCCATTCGATCTCATCAGTGCACCAATCTGAATGCGATCAAACGGTCCGAAACTGGATAGGAAATACCCTCTATCCTATCCATAGGACAATAACCTATCTATATATATATATATATTATTGTGATCAAATAACTTAGAACAAATGCAGAATTGCTTAAAATGCTTAAATGATTCTCAGAATATCATTATTTGCACATGTATGATCCAATATTTTTTAATAAGGAATATCTGAATCATATTCTAGACCATGTAACGAGCTTCAATATAGATTATTATAGCCAAATTACTTAGGATGAATGCAGAATCGCTTAAAATGCTCAAATGATCTCAGAATATGCATTATATGCACATTATATGCGTAATTACTATATATAATTCAATATTTATTATAAATAAGATCTGAATCTTATTCTAGATCGTCTGGAGATCTTAAATAGAAATTATTGTGATCAAATAACTTAGAATGAATGCAGAATCACATGAAATGCTCAAATGATGCTAAGAATATGCATTATTTGCATATTATATTACGTAATTACTTTGTATAATCCAATATTTTTCAATAAATAATATCTGAATCATATTCTAGACCGTATATAGAGCTTATAAATATATTTTTGTGATCTAAATAACATAGAATAAATACAAAATCGCATACTATGCTTAAATGATATGCGTAATTACTATGTATAATCCAATATATTTTTTTTATAAGTATATTCTGAATCATATTCTATACTGTATACAGAGACTAAATGTAGATTACTGGGATCAAATTACTTAAAATGATAGCAGAATTGGTTGATATGCTGATAAGATGCTAAGAATTTGCATTATTTGCATATTATATGCGTACTATTTATAATCCGATTTTTTTTAATAAGTAAAATTTGAATCCTTTTCTATACTGTATAGAGAACCTAAAAGTAGATTATTGTGATCAAATAACTTAGAATGAACGCAGAATCGCTTGAAACGCTCAAATGATGCTCACAAATTCAATATTTGCACATTATATGCGTAATTACGATATATAATCCAATATTTTTTAATAAGTAAGATCTGAATTATATTTTAAACTATATAAAGAGCTTATATATATATAGATTACTGTGATAAAATTATTTTAAACGAATCCAGAATCGCTTGAAACTACCAAATGATACATAAAATAAACTTTATTTGCAATTTATATGCGTATTTTCAGTAAAGAATGCAACAATTTTAATTGGTAAGATCTGAATTATATTCTAGACTATATAAAATATTAAATATAGATTATTCAGATCAAATGACTTAGAATGAATACAGAATCTCATGATATTCTCAGATTATGCTCAGAATTTGCATTATTTGCACATCATAGGCGTAATTGCAATGTATTATATAATTTTTTTAAATATGTAATATCTGAATAATAATCTAGACCATGAAGAGTGCTTACATATAGATTATTGTGTTCAAATAGCTTAGAATGAATGCAGAATTGCTTGAAATGTTCAAAAGCACAGAATGTGAACCACTTTGTATAATTCAATAATTTTTAATAAGAAAGATACGAACATCATATTATAGACCGTAAAGAGAGTTGAAATATAAATTATTGTAGTCAAACGACTTAGAATGAATTCAGAATCGCTTGAAATGCTCAAATGGTGCTCAGAATATACATTATTTGCAAATTATATTTCGTAATTACTATGTATAATCCAATATTTTTTAATAAGTAAGAACTCTATCATATTCTAGACCATATAGAGAGCTTAAAAATAGATTCTTGTGATTAATGCAGAATCGTCTTGAATACTCAAATGATGCTCAAAATATGCATTATTTGCATATTATATGCTTAATTACTATGTATGATACAATATTTTTTAATAAAATATTCTGAATCATATTCTAAACCATATAGAGAACTAAAAAATAGATTATTGTGATCAAATGACTTAGAATGAATGTAAAATCGCTTAAAATGCTTAAACAATTCTTAGAATATGCATTATTTACACATTACGTGTGTCATTACTATGTATAATCCAATATTTTCAATAAGTAATATCTGAATCATATTCTAGACATTATATAGAGCTTAATATAGATTATTGTGATTGAAGGCTTAGAATGTATGCAGAATCGCTAGAAATACTCAAATGAGCTCATAATATGCAATATTTGCACAATATTTGCGTGATTACAAATGTATAATACAATATTTCTTAATAAGTAATATCAGAATCATATTTTAGACCATATAGAGAGCATAAATAGAGATCATAGTGATCAAATGACAAAGAATGAAAGCAAAATCGCTTAAAATTCTCAAATGATGCTTAGAATTTGCATTATTTGCAAATTATACGCGTAATATGTACAATCCAATATTTTTCAATAAGTAAGATCTGAATCATATTCGAGAATATATCGAGAGCTCAAATATAAATTATTATGATCAGATAACTTAGAATGAATCCTGAATCGCTTGAAATGCTCAAATAATGCTCAGAATGTGCATTATTTGCACATTATATGCTTAATTAGTACGTATAATCTAATATTTTCAATAAGTAAGATCTGAATCTTATTTTTCACATTATAGAGAGCTTGCATATAGATTATTATGATCAAATGGCTTAGAATGGATGCAGAATCGCTTGAAATCTCAGATGAGCTCAGATTACATTATTTTTAGATTATATGCGTAATTACTATTTATAATCCAATATTTTTCCATAATTAAGATCTGAATATATTCTAGACCATGTAATAAGCATAAATATAGATTATTGTAACAAAAATGACTTAGAATAACTGCAGAATCGCTTAATATGCGTAATTACCATGTACAATCAAAAATTTTTCAATAAGTAATATCTGAATTATATTCTATACCGTTTATAGAGCTGAAAATTAGATTATTACGATAAAATGATATAGAATGAATGCAGAATCACTTGGCATGCTCAAATGATGTTCAGAATATGCATTATTTGCACATTATATGTGTAATTACTAGGTATAGATCCAATATTTTTTAATAAGCAAGATCTGAATCATATAGAGATCATATAAATGGCATAAATATAGATTATTGTGATCTACTGACTTACAATGAATGAATAATTGTGTGAAATGCTAAAATGATGCTCAAAATATGTATTATTTGCAATTATATCAGTAATTACTATGTATAATCCAATATTTTTCAATAAGTAAGATCTGAATCATATTCAAGACCATATAGAGAGCTTAAATATAGATTATTATGATCAGATAACTAAGAATAAATGCAGAATCACTTGAAATGCTCAAATAATGCACTCAGAATATGCATTTTTGCATATTATATGAGAAATTAGTATGTATAATCCAATATTTTTTAATATGTAAGATTTGAATCATAGCCTAGACTGTACGGAGAGCTTAAATATGGATTATTGTGATCAAATTGCTTAACATGAATGCAAAATTATTTGAAATACTCAAATGAATTCACAATATGTATTATTTGCATATTATATGCTTAATTACTATATATAATCCAATATTTATCAATAAGTAATACCAGAATCATGATTTATGTGTTATCTTTCTTTTCATTTTTGTTTGTTTCGATAAAGATATCGTCTGATTCTCTTTCTATTGATTCATTTCCGATCGGATATAGCTTTCGATCAATCTAATCACTTCGCCCCGGAAAAATAATCCCGGTAATTATCATATCCGAGGAATGGTAAGTAAACTGAATCTTTCAAAGGGACGCTGGGAACTAGCCAGAATCGCTTGAAATGCTCAAATGATACTCTGAATATGCATTATTTTCATATTATATAAGTAATTACTTTGTTTGATCCAATATTGTTTAATAAGTAAGATTCGAATCATATTCTAGACCGTAATAGAGCTTAAATATAGGTAATTGTGATCAAATGAGTTAGAATGAATGCAGAATCGCTTGAAATGCTCAAATGAGCTCATAATATGCATTATTTGCACATTATATGCGTAATTACTATGTATAATCCAACAATTTTGAATAATTAAGATCTGGATTATATTCTAGACTTTAAAAATAGTTTAAATATAGAATATTGTGATTAAATTACATTAAATGAATCCAGAATCGCTTGAAATTACCAAATGACACACAAATTTATGCGACATTCTGAATAAATAAGATATGAATTATATTCTATACTATATATAGAGCTGAAATATAGATTATTTTGATCAAATAACTTCCAATGAATGAATAATCGCTTAAAATGCTCAAATGATGCTGAGAATATGCATTATTTGCACATTTTATGTGTAATGACTATGTATAATCTAATATATATATTTTTTAGAACAAGCTAGGTAGAGGCTACCAAGGCTTAAATATTTAAGATCTGAATTATATTCTAGACCGTATAGAAAGCTTAAATATAGGTTATTATGATCGAATAACTAAGAATTAATGTAAAATATCTTGCAGTTTTCAAATGATGCTCAGAATATGCATTACATGCACAATATATGCGTAATTACTATGTATAATCCACTCTATTTTGATAAGAAAGATCTGAATAATTTTCTATACCGCATTCAGAGTTTAAATATAGATTATTATGATCAAATAAATTAGAATGAACGAAAAATCACTTGAAATGATCAAATGATATTCACAATATGCATTATTTGCACATTATATGCGTAATTTGTAAGTGCTTTAATGATTCTAGAATGCGGAAATAACCAGAATCTTAGATTACCTCTAGCCATCGCTGATCGAATCGAGCGTTGAGTGGATGAACTTGAAATCAGCAATGCATGCGTGTCTCCTTCTTGTCTCCCGCAATCTGCAAAGACTCCTTAGCGAGAAGGCACTACAGAACCGTTCAGACTTCTCGTGACTCGATGGTGTACTCGGAGAATGACGGTCCTGACTTGTTTCCCTCTCTCTCCTTATATTCTCTCTCTCTTGCTCTCTAATCAATAGAGGAACTGAAAGAATGCCAAAGCCTTACTGTACTCCATCATAACAGAGGCTTATATAGGGGTTCTAAACACTCAGAGGGCGCATACAGTGGATCTGAACAAAGGGTGCGATGATCAGACTGTTCTGTCCAGATTCAATGTCCCAACGGTAGCGACCCGCTAGACGACGTATTGGACAGAATACTACATTCTCCCACTTGAGCTTGCATCCTTTGTATGCACAATCCCCTCTGTTTTCCTTATGCCAAATGATCGAGACATAATACATGAACTAAGGCAGTAAGTCATCATTATCGTTATTAGTGCTAAAAGCAACTAATAAATGCGAATATTACTTTCCATAATTACAATGTACTATATAACTATCAATTCAGCCCTTTATGTGATTAGAATACAACCTTTATGAATGAACCCGACGTTTATTCCAAGTCAGTCTTTATGATGTAATTCTCAACTTTATGATCAAATATATATTCCATATATGCGCGCAATCAACCGAGAAAAAAACATCTATACTTTTATGAAGAGTTTATACACAATCGTACGATTAATTTTAACCATAGGATCAATTCCTATATATACCCGCTACATGATCTTTGAATTCCTTTAGCTGCAGTATTTATTCAAAGAATCGGTCAGCTTCTATTCTGTATGAACACCTTTAATAACCACTTAATTCTTCTTAATGTGCTCTTTCAAAGTCAAATACTTAATGTCGATACCTCGACCTTTACCTTTATTATTCTTGAAAAGAAAGACTGCAACAGAATTATCATACAAAATCCTTAATGACTTAGATATAAAATCCACAACTCTAAGTCTCACAATAAAACTCTTCAAACACCATCGAGGGTAATCTCAAAACACACAACATACTATAATTTATGTTGAACTAACGAACAATGTCAGTTAGATATTTTTTATAACATAATTTCACTGGTTAACATGTATCCTTAATTCGATTTACTAGAATCGACACAACCAGTTTGTGTACCAAAATAACTTCAACTTATCAATTTGTTGAGACATAAGCACACTATCTTAAGTACCTTAAAGATATATCATTACTTTCTTAGCAATTTAGCTGTGGTCTATCCCCTAATTATTATGATATCAATCCAAATATTCAAATGGCAAAAGCTATGTCAGTTCTTGTGCACAAACCTGACTATACTTTATGCTTTCAAACTGCCTAAATACTTAAAAGTATTTACTATTTGTTCCCTTTATGAGTTATACTAAGGATACTGATTCAAAATGAATCTATCACCTATATTAATAAGTATCGGACGCGGTGAATATCTTTCTATCCAGAATCTTTCTAATACCCATTGATATATACTTGTTGAGATAAATCAAGAATATCTTGATTACTATCTACATGGATCTTTATGCCTGTCATAAACAAGACTTCACCCCAAATCCTTCATATCAATATTTTAGAAAGAAATTATTCACTTCATATGACTATCTTTTATCTTTAGTCACAAGTAGAACATTATCTATATATAAAACAAGTAAACAAAATTAACTCCCACTAATCTCCTGATATATGCAATAGTTCATCTTATATTTCTTCAAAACGTATGAAGAAATAACCTTATGAAACTATTAATATCATTAGTGAAATACTTGTTTTAGTCACATAGAACACTTTAACTTGTTAACTAAATACTTATTACATCCAAAGAATAAACTTGATGGTTATTTAAATAACCTCCTTATTTAGATTACCATTAAGAATTGCAACATTTTATATCCATCTGATGTAACTCGAAAACAGAATGAGTTACTAATGCCATAACCACACAGAGTGAATATTTCTTTAATACATGAGAGAAAACTTTCATGTGATTCACTACTTCTCTTAAATGAATCTTTTGGTGACAAGTCTAATTTGTATTACTTTATGTCAACTTATGAATCCCTTTGGTTTTAACAAATTCTTTACAACCAATAGGTTTAAACCATAAGTGACTTGATCAAATTCCAGACTTCATTACACACCATTGATTCTAACTGATCTTACTTGGCATTATACCATAATATGGACTCACTGCAATTTATTATCTTGAAAATGTAACAGGATAATGTTCAACGCTAATGTCTTTATAATAGTCTCGTAGACAAACTACATATTACTACTAGAAATAACCGACTTTATCCTTTATTAGATCGCCTTAATGTTGAATTATAAAGTTCAACTTGATCTATTCTTATTCTATATGCCGGTTAATGAATGTCAATAATTGAATTATCAATATTCAGCGATCCTTATGAATAACATCCAATTATATATTAGAGAGAATTACCGTATGATCTTGAAGTGACAACTCCCACTAATATGAACATTCTCTAGAATTTAATATTTCTAGATTCATATCCTAGTAATATTTCTAATCTCTTTACCTTTATCTTACTTCACAATCTTTATTTGCTTACCGCATTGTTTATATATTTCCACCTTGAAAACCTTAAAAAGGTATGTAGAGATACATATATATTGTGAGTAATCATCAGTTAGAGATAAATGCATGCTTTGCGCTTGATGCATGCTAGTCATTTTTCATACTTGTTAATCATATCTCAACCATATGAACACTATGAACTTTATCCATAATATGCCTATTCTCCTTTTAACACACATGATCAAAACACCTGATTGATCATTTATCCCTATATGTGTTACAACCTTATAGGAAATCTTATCAAGACCATATTAATCTGGACAAGTGTTCAAAAATGAAATATACAAGTAATTAATGACTTAGAAATACTATATAGACCCTTTAGTTGAACAACTATATTTCTCATTTTCATTATATGCTCTCACACACCTATAATGGTAATAAGCCTAAAAAATAAACTTTATGATGAGTATTATAACATTTGCCTTAACCTAAGAGGCCAACTACTCATCTAATGTCTTATGTAAGAACTTTACATTAATATATGCATATCAACCAAATCACTATACATTGAAAGAACTTATTCTTTATAAACATGAAACATAAGCAGTTAAACTGCTCCCACTGTTCATTATAACTTATGTTCATAAGTTCAACCTCAAAAGTGGATCCTACTGGTTGATAAATTTAATATTCTTACAACTTTAATGTAGGAACAATATACTTCTAGAACTTATAACTATTATCCTTAACTCAGAAACACTAATACTTATCATTTCTAATGGGGAATCCGCTATCCTTATGAAAGTAAAACTGATACGTGCTTATACTTTATATTGAGATTTAACTTTATGCTTAATTTACCAATGTAAACTAAGTGATGTATCCTTATGAGTTAATTCCTACATAATACTACCTGTGGGCTAAATATCATGCTATAACTCTTTATGTAATTAAACATTACAACTTTATGAATCAATTTCCTACACAGTATTTCCTATGGACTAAATACTATGTTTTGATTCTCCATATGATATAACTAGTTAATTATATTCCTATCATTAATCCCTGTGGGCAAATTAAGTATTCATAATTAACCATTATATCCTAATATATTAAGTTAACTAAGTCAATAGTCCTGTGGGACGATACTAACTTCGTCAACTTAATCTATCACAATTTTGTGTTTGTTTAATCCAAATGTGATTTTATAAACTTTATATATACATAACTTTAATCCAACTAAGGATGCTGTGGCTACTCCTTAATATATTAATATATATATTCATCACTAGACACAAGTTATGTCATTTCTTCCTAATGTGATTTATAGATACACTATATAATATATATACCTTAATATAATTGAAGCTGCTGTGGCTACACTTCAATCAATTATCATATATTAATCACAAGACATATAACTTTGTTATCTATCACCAGTTGTAGAGGTCCGCTAAAACCACAAGTGGTTCGCTTGATACTTCAGCGGCCCATTAAACCTTTAAGCGGTTCGCCTAGACACACAACAATCCATCATGAACATACTATGGGTTTCAACAAATGAATCCATATGTAACCATTCATTTCAATAGATAATTGTCTATTTCCTTCACTGTTACCGACAGATACGTTTAAACACTAACCGAATGATCTAAACGAAACAAATCTTAATGCAAACATATTACTTAGCGGCCCGTTAAAGACTCAAGCGGTCCGTTTAAAATGTCTGCATTCAAAGACTTAACCAGAATATAGATTATCTTATTATAATTATCTATATTTGAATAATTACCATATGCATAATTACTTGTCGTATCTTTTACAAATACAATTTGCGTATTAGTATACCACATCTATTGTTATTCAAGTTTGTTTAATCAATACAATACTTGTAGTGCTAATACTAATAGAGTACCCGATAGTATGATGGTCTGTGGACTGCATCAAACTTTACTACTATAGTATATTCAAGCATATCAATATTGACTAACCAATCTCCAACAAAAAATGCCAACCATCTTTATACAAATTCAGTATTTTGACAAATTGTGACTATCCTATAGATTTCCATAATAATTAAGTAATCTACAACGCCTAACTAATAATAGAGAACCATAATATGTCTGATTATACCTTAATTTTCATCTTAAAATTCATTTCTGGACCAAACTCTGTTGGAACGGGTCGTTCCAACTCTAAATGGGTCGCCCCACACGAAAGGGTGCGTCCAAAGTTCATCCAGAAACTTTCTGACAGCCTGAACACTTTCTGGTAAACTGACAATAATTTTCTCTATACTTATTTGTTTTCTGTGTTCTTGGTCATTATAGAAACTAGATTCAAAGATCTTTCAAATGACACAAGTTTCAACAAAAACAAATTTACAGATCAAAAGATATAGCCCTCGAAAGACAGACTATCCCAGACGAAATCCGACAAACTGTCAGCCTGACCTATTTTGTAGACAACATATCTCTCTCATACTTTATTGGAATTTCGCAAATTTATACTCTATGGAAAGATATATGAAATATCTACATCCCAGTAAAATTTCATACAAAACCCAATTACCAATTGAGAGAAAAATGACCCGTACTACTGAAAGGTCAGAAATTCCAGAACCCTGACTGCCTGACCTCTTCTGGTTGCGACTTGATTATCTCCCGTTATACCCGTTTGATTTTCAAGATCTTAGTCTCTATGGAAAGTACACTCATAGACCTTTCCATCTCTGAAAACCTCACGCAAATCGGATAAGCGGATCTTGAGATATCGCTCCACAAATTCAGACTATCAATTCTGCCAGACAAACTCAATCCACTCAACACTTACATCTCGAATTTTTATACAAAATTCGACTTCAATCAAGGCAAGCAGAGGCGTAGCAGGCTCTGATACCAACTTCAATCATAACAGAGGCTTATATAGGGGTTCTAAACACTCAGAGGGCGCATACAGTGGATCTGAACAAAGGGTGCGATGATCAGACTGTTCTGTCCAGATTCAATGTCCCAACGGTAGCGACCCGCTAGACGACGTATTGGACAGAATACTACATAATTACTATGTATAATCAAAGAATTTTATTAAGTAAGATGTGGATTATATTCTAAACTATATAAAGATCTTAAATATAGATTATTGTGATTAAATTATTACAAACGAATCCAGAATTGATTGAAATGCTCAAATGATGCTCAGAATATACATTATTTGAACAATATTGGCGTAATTACTATGTAAAATCCAATATTTCTTAATACTAAGATCAGAATCATATTGTAGACTGTATCAAGAAATTAAATAGGGATTATAGTTGTCCAATGACTTAGCATGAAATCAGAACCACTTAAAATTCTCAAACGATGCTTAGAACATGCATTATTTGCACATTATTTGCATAATTATTATGTATAATCTAATATTTTTCAATAAGTAAGATCTGAATCATATTCGAGACCATATAGAGAGCTTAAATATAGATTAATATGATGAGATAACTTAGAATGAATTCGGAATCACTTGAAATACTCAAATGATGCTCAGAATGTGCATTATTTCAACATTATATGCTTAATTCGTATGTATAATCCAATGTTTTTCAACAAGTAAGATCAGAATAACATTCTAGACCGTATAGAGAGCTTAAATATAGATTATTGTGATGAAATAACTTTGAATGAAAGCAGAATCTCTTTAAATGCCCAAATGATGCTCAGAATATGCATTATTTGCACATTATATGCATAATTATTATGTATAATCCAATGTTTTTCAATAAGAAATATCTGAATCATATTCTAGACCGTATAGAGAGCTAAAAAATTGATTACTGTGATGAAATTACTTAGAATGAATGTTGAATCGCTTCAAATGCTCAAATGGTGCTCAGAATATGCATTATTTGCAATTTTATGCATAATTACTATGTATAATCTAATTTTTTCAATAAATAAGAGCTGAATCAGATTTTAGACCATATAAAGATTTTAAAATAGATTATAGTGATCAAATTACTTAGAATGAATGCAAATCGCTTGAAATATTCAAATGATGCTCAGAGTATGCATTTTTTTTTACATTATATTCTGTATGCGGTGTATGATGAAATATTATTGAATAAGTAAGATTGGAATCATATTAAAGACCGTATAGAGAGATTAAATATAGGTTATTGTGATCAAATGATTTAGAATGCATATAGAATCGCTTGAAATGCTCATACTAGCTCATGATATACATTATGTGCACATTATATGCGCAATTACTATGTGTAATCTAATAATTTTGAATTAGTAAGATTTGGTTATATTATAGACCATATTAAGAGCTTAAATAAAGATTATTGTGTTTAAATTACTTTAAATGAATCCAGAATCTCTTGAAATTCCCAAATAACACACAGAATAAACTTTATTTGCAATTTATACGTGTATTTTCAGTGTATAATCCAATATTTTTAAACATGTAAGATATGAATTATACCCTAGACTATATAAAGAGCTTAAATATAGATTATTTGATCAAAGAGTTAGAATAAATGCAAAATCGCTTGAAATGCTCAAATGATGCTTAGAATATGCATTTTATATGTGTAATTAGTATGTATAATCGAATATTTTTTAATAGGTAAGATCTGAATAATATTATATATTATATACCATATAGAGAGTTTAAATATAGATTATTGTGATCAAATGAATTAAAATGAATACAGAATCGCTTGAAATACTCAAATGAGCTCAGAATATGCATTATTTGCACATTATATGCATAATTACTGTGTATAATCCAATATTTTATAAGAAAGATCTGAATGATATTCTAGACCATATAATGAGGTTAAATATAGATTATTATGATCAAATGACATAAAATGATTGCAGAATCGCTTGAAATGATCAAATAATGCTCAGAATATGCATTATTTGCACATTATATGTGTAATTACTATGCATAATCCAATATTTTTTTATAAGTAAGATCTGGATTATATACTTGACTGTATATAGAGATTAAATATATAGATTATTATGATTAAATAGTTTAAACGTATCCAAAATCGCTTGAAATTCCCAAATGACACACTGAAAAAGCTTTATTTGCAATTTATATATGTATTTTTAGTGTATCACGAGACATTTTGAATAAGTAATATATGAATTCTATTCTAGACTATATAAACAATTTAAATATGGATTATCGTGATCAAATGACTTAGAATGAATGCAGAATCGTTTGAAATGCTCAAATGATGCTCAGAATTTGCATTATTTGCTTAATTACTACGTGTAATCCAATTATTTTAAATAAGTAAGTTCTGGATTATATTTTAGACTATATAAAGAGCTTAATGTTTTTTTGAAACACTAGATAGGGCTATCTAGGAAATATAAAGAGCTTAATTACAATTTATTGTGATCAAATGACTTAGATGAATACAAAATCGCTTGAAATGCTCAAATGAGTTTAAAATATGCATTATTTGCACATTATATGTGTAATTACTATGTATAATCCAATAATTGTGAATAAGTAAGATCAGGATTGTATTCTAGACTATATAAAGAGGTTAAATATAGATTATTTTGATTAAATTACTTTAAATGAATCCTTAATAGCTTGAAATTTCCAAATAACACGCAAAATAAGTTTTATTTGCAATTAACATGCGTATTTTCAGTATATAATGCAACATTTTGAACAAGTATGATATGAATTATATTCTAGACTATAAATAGCAAACTCAAAGCCATGCACTCCTACAAAGTGGCTGATTATTGGAATCTTTGTTAAAAAGTATGCATATCCCTATTCTACTAGCATTTGTATGATACAATACAACGAGGGAGTACCATTAAAGATTTTCTTATTGCAGAGATATTTCCTAATTCGAATCTTGCTTATATCATGTGACAAATTTTTTTTGGTTATTTAGTTAATTGATTTATTTTTATTATTTATATTTTCTATTGTGTTCTTTTGATTGTTTTCAGGCCAGGCTTTTTTCAAACCTTATTTTATATCATTTTTGTAAATTTTCAGGATGAAAAATGCAAGACCTAGTACCAATTTTTTTACTCGTCGTTCTCCACTCTCAATTGAAGTATGAATTTTCAACCAAACTACGCTTCTTTTTGTTTAGAGTACAGTCAAGTATAGGTACACCACAAAATCCTAGCTCTATTCAGTTAAAAGCTAAATTGTATGCTTGATATGGTATTTAATTATGATGAGATATATCATTACGGTCATAATTTAAACTACTAATTGCAATGTAAATATATCACCAATAACCACTGGTACAGCATTCAGAATCTTCATGGTACCTTATCCGTAGTGGCGGATCTACCACTGGGGCGGGTGGGGCTAGAGCCCCACCTAACACCGTCGAGCCCTGGAGCCCCAACTAATTTATTGAGCACTGATCAAACTGAAAAATAATTATTAATCTATGCACGACCAGTATATGAAACTACCAACCTCTATCTATAGTCTATTTTTTTTAGTTTCGATTTGATTTTATATTTTAAGGTTAGCAGTATTGATAATAAGATGTTGGCAATTAATTTTTAGACCGTTACAATTCTGTGTTAACTCTAATTATATCTCCGAAGCCCGAAGATTATATTTTTGATAGAATTCTAGAAATTATCTTCTATTATTGGTCGAAATTTTGGTTCGAATGCAGAATGCTAAATGATCGGGCAACATGAGGTTTTATCTAAAATGAGAGTTTTATCTAAGTTGGAATTGGAAATCATAATTAACGTTTGAGCGAAATGAAAGTTTCGGAGACGAGATTCCGTCACTAAAATTTATTAAGATTAAGTGATTAACTTATGATTTTGAAACTATTAAAAAATAATATTTTTAGATTTTAGATTTAAATATATATATATATCGAAATTGTGGTCGGGGAGGTGTATGATAAATTGCAGAAAAATATTCAATCAGATTGAAAGCCATATGGATTGTTCAAGTACATACAAAAAATAAAATTTATGGGGAGAGCTAAGTACTCATTTCGCGTACTGAACAACCTGAGAAGCTCCAGTTGGAAGTTTGACAATTTGAAATGCTTCAACGTGCATGTCGCACGTCCCTAATTGGAGCCGAAAGACCCCGCGATGTGGTTGCATATGACCACGTTAGACGACATACAAAGAGTGTATTTAAATTATTGAACTAAATTTTAGCACTTTATTGTGGGATTAATTAGTCGAAGCAAACCGGATCGAGTATAATCATTCTTCGATCGGCGCCCTTTACACAGCTCAACAGCATGGATTTTTTTTTTTTCCATTTAATTAGTTATAGGTTAAACTGTTTAACAATTGATATAGTTTAGCCTGCTACTTATAAAAGTACAAATTCAAAGGTTTATCTAATTTTGAGCCAAAGATGTATCCAATCATTCGTTACACACAATATGGTTCATTGATTATTATTATAATCTAATTTGATTAAGGTATAAATTTAATTTCAGAATGAAAAGATTAAGCTTTTTGCGTAGACTGGATGTTAGAATGAAAATAAACGCTAATGCAAAAAAATTTTCCATCTCATTAATATATATTTTTTTAGTCAATCTGAATTAATGCGAAGAAGACAGAATTAGAAATGCATTTGGCAATCTGTAACTTTAACTACTATTTCCTGCAAGAAGTCAAGTAAATTATTAAAAATACTATGATTAAAATATTAATTTTCTCTTAATTTAAGAGATAATACTACCTAGGAATTAGTCTTTGTCTAAATTATTTAAAATAACTTCTACACTCTGAGCTAAGATTTTTATCATTGTTGCTTTGCATTTATGTGTGTTTGTTGTAGCTACCGGTGTGAGCATGTGGATAAGCAGTGACAGATCTAGAAAAAATATTTAGGTGGGACTAAGTTTATATTTATTAAGTATATTTTGCCTCTAAACAAAGGTCATAAAATGTACACTCTGGATTATTCACGCAGTTGATGTACGAGCATGATGCAAATATTGTAACCTATCGATAAATAACTTGCACATTTAAAAACTCACATTTATCGTAATTAATTATAATTGTTGAATTTTTAAATTATACAAATTATTTACTTATTAATTAATGAATGTGTTAAACTAATTAGTTTTTTTTTTTTTTTTTGAGTTTAAAACTAATTAGTTAAATCGAAAGTCCACGTTCTTGATCTGTGTAAGGGCGCCGATATCGGAAAATGAATTTCAAATCCTCCAAGGCTTACCTTACAGTGCTCTTTTGTCCAAGAATTATGACAATCTGGACCCACACCACAAAAATCTCTCCTGGATCAAGTATGGATTCACCCTCCACGTTTCGACCCGCATACATTCCACAGTCCACAGAAAATCCTAAACGAAAAATCTCTGTTTCGATTCCTTCCCGAGCAAACACATCCAAAGGCTCTCCAATTCCAAACCACCGAACCCATTTCATTTTCATTTCCCTGTCGTCTCTTTTCTCCAGAGAATAGAGATCTCGACCTGATCACGAAACTCGCAACAATGGTGGTGCCTCAAGGCATGGAGGCGCTCAAGATGAGAGCGAACCTCTTGCGAGAATCTATCCAGAAGAGCAAGGCCAACACCGAGAGCATGGTCGACATCCTCGGCTCCTTTGACCATCGCCTCTCCGCTCTCGAAGCCGCCATGCGCCCCACTCAGGTGCTCCTCTCTCTCTCTCTGTGATCCGATCCGACGGTTCTCGTTGATTCATGTACAATGGGGATTGATTGGGGCTTGACCTTTCGTTGAGCCTCCGCTTGTTTAGATTTTTTCTTTTCTTTTCGAAATGCTGATGTTTACTTGTTGTTGAATTAATGGTATGGTGTAGCTGAGAACGCACGCGATTAGAATGGCGCACGAGAACATTGATCGGACGCTCAAGGCTGCTGACGTCATCCTCATGCAATTTGATATTGCTCGCCAGGTCCATTCTTTTTCTTGTATTACATTTAAATCTGCTGTGCAATTGGAGTACCAGTCATTGTCATTTCACCATGAATTTCTTATAAAGCCAATTGGAGAAATTAGTTTGTTTTCTTATTTTGACGAAAAAAAAAACAATGGTAACTTTACAGTGCTTGTAAATAATTTTTTTTCCCTAAAAAAAAAAACTGTAATATGCATACTATCAGTTTTTTTAATGAAAGCCTGTCAGTGCATCTATTTTGTCTTGCCCTTTTACTTATTTTTTTGTGAAAAAAATGAATAATATATTTTATTTAGGCTGAGGCTACAATATTGAGGGGGCCACATGAGGATTTGGAGAGCTACTTAGAGGCAGTGGATTTGCTGAAAGGCATCGTTAAATTTTTCACTTCAAACAAAAATTTCAAGAGCAGTGATGGGGTTTTAACCCATGTGAATAATCTGCTGGCTAAATCTGTCTCCAAGTTAGAGGAGGAGTTCCGGCAACTCATGATGACTTACAGGTGACTGCAGTTTGATTTACATGAATTTGAAATGTAGCAAATGAAGTTGTACAGGAAAGAACTAATGTAGTTAATTATTACTTGAATACTAGATGTTGTCAGTAATCATAAAATTTACTGCACAAGGCAGTGAATTTTCTTACATATGATCTCTTAATGTTGTAGAGTTCATTCCATGAATCAAGCGAGTTACATTAATTTGCAAATGTTGAAATATATTTAGTTGAAATAGAAAATAGTCTAGTGGACTAACAGTATAGGCTTAATACCAAATATGTAATTTCTATTGGTACCATTCTGTACTGAACATAATTTCCCATGATAGCTTTCACAAGAGAAAATCGCAGTTTGATCTTTTTTGGTTTGTCTAATAGAGGCTATCAGACTATCATAAAGTCCCAACTCCCAAGTGTTGCTTAAACATCATGATATGTCAATGATATTAAAAAAGAAAAAGAGAAAAAGCATACCAAACTTTGGTAAGATGTCATTTTGCAACTGAAGCACCTTGGAAAGAATGCTTTATTTGATTCCTTGCTTCGAATTTACTGATTTGTTTTTTATTTTTTAATTATTTCAGCAAACCAATTGAGCCTGATAGGCTATTCGACTGCCTTCCAAAATCACTCAGGCCATCAAGTGGTGGTGAAGAGAACAACAACTCAAAGCATGAAAACCATGCAAAAAGTCTAGAGGCTGCTGTGTACAAACCACCAGCATTGATCCCACCAAGGGTCTTGCCATTACTACATGATCTGGCACAACAACTTGTGCATGCTGGACACCAGCAACAGTGTTTCAAAATTTACAGGTCGGAGCAAGCTATAAACATTATCAGATACATTGAACCTGATTTATCCTGTTTCCATTGATGGTTGCTAATCAGGATTGGGTTTCAAGGTGTGATGATGTGAAAAGACGATTATGTGTTTAGGAATCAAAATTGAACCTGCCACTGAACAGATTTGGAAGTTCCTCAAAAAGAACTTAATAGTAGGACCGGAAAGTTTCATAGTAATTTCAACTAAATTTACAATATATATAAATGTTGTCGAAATTGTAATTTCTTATTGTAGCTTGTATTCAAATTATCTTATTATTTCCAAAGTTAATCATTATTTGAATGGTGATATGAGTTGTACAGTACAATCCTAAAAATAACCTGCACACCCCCACAAATTATGTGAAAAAACAAGAAATCTATCCCTAGTCTCGCTGAATATGTTTTGCTTTTTGTTTTCTGATACAGAGAATGCCGTAGCACTGCACTAGAGTCAAGCTTAAGAAAACTTGGAGTGGAAAAGCTGAGTAAAGAAGATGTACAAAAGATGCAATGGGAGACACTCGAGGCCAAGATTGCCAATTGGATCCACTTCATGCGCATTGCGGTACAAATTATTTCTAGCCCTTTTGTGATCAGCCTTTTAAATATTTTGGTTTTAAGACTCCAAATTAGAGAAGCATAATTAGCTTATTAGTTGTAATAGCTTATTATATTATTTCTAGCCCTCTTGCTTCATCATCTTACTGGGAAGAAGGGATGAAATAATATGATCAGGGCAAAAATAAAACTTTATGGTTTCCTGGTTCCCTTGTAATGAAGCAAGCAAGGTTGAGCAATCAATTCATGAGATCCATTATAGACTTAGAGTTTGCAAGAATTTTACCAAAGGCATATAAGCACCAATTCAGTGACTATCGTTGTTATCTTTTAGTTTCTTTAAAATTTTTTAGGTTCTACACGATTCTTTTTTTTTTTTTTTCTTTTTGATTATTTGAATTAGTCTCCTACAAGTCCTGCCTCGGTAAGATATGTTGATACTTGAGAGTCTTCAGGTATCTCACTGCATGATATGGTAGGCCATTTGCTTTGTTAGGTACAACAGATGGAAGGAAACTGCAATTAAATTATACATCAATTAGGGTAACTGATTTAATTTGGGTTTATCTTTGATTGCATGATTAATTGTTACATACTGGCATCACCTCATAGCAAAACCCTGTAGCCAAGCACATCTTAAACTTTTGCTTACATCTAGGAAACATTTCTAATAAAAATTTGGCTTTGTCTGCAATTACTAATTTGTGGGAACCTAATGTGAAATTGAATCCAAACAAATCTTTTGTTATATGATATAACTGAACCATGATTTAATGTCCCAAGTTGATCAATATTTAATACGTTGGTTTTAAAACAGGTTAAACTATTATTTGCTGGCGAGAAAAAGATATGTGACCAGATTTTAGATGGCATAAGTTTTCCTAAGGATCAGTGTTTTGCTGAGGTAACTGCTAATAGTGTAGCGACACTTCTGAGTTTTGGTGACACAGTCGCCAGAAGCAAAAGATCACCTGAAAAATTGTTTGTGTTGCTTGACATGTATGAGATCATGCGCGAGATTCAGCCTGAGGTATAAAACAAAATTTCTCTTGCACAAACACACCATCTCACTCTCTTTTAATATATTGATTTATATAAATTCTTGAAACTAAATTGACAATTCAGTACTGCTGGAAACCAGAGCCATAGAGTTAGTTGTCTTTATGTTACTAGTCAGATTTGTAACTCATTGGTGTTTCTTATTGATTCTTTCATTCTTTCTTTAATTGTGTTGGGATTACTTTTCTTTTTTTTGTGCTTAACGGAAAGTAATTTATTGACAACTGCAACAATCTCCTAAGGTTTGTCAAAACCAAAAAAATAATTATAGACGTGTTTTCGACTTTTTGCCACCTAAATTAGAGATGCATCGAATTTGGTCCCAATCAGGCGCCAATAAACTCCTTTTTCAATCTAATGATGGATCCTTTTGGCTTTAAATTGCACCAAATTTGATACATGGACTATCCAATATGTAACGAATGGTACCTAACATTTTAATTGTTAATTTTGATAAGCATTGTATCTGCTGTCGTGGTTTTGACATAAGTTGGTTGTCAATAAACCTATCTCATATTTGAGTTTCACTTTTGCAATCAGAGATGGGTTATATTGTTTAATGACCAATATTATCTCTAAGAAGCGTGAGTTGCACTATAAATAACACAAACAAAGAAAGGGAAAAGCCTGCTTTGTTTGTATAATATCACACATGATAGATTCTGATAATTGACTGGCTCTTGTACCTGTCAATATCTGATTCTTCTGGTGCCTAGGATATGAATCATTGATTTCCTTGATATCAATCCTTTCTTGCTGCTGATTCTGAAATGCATAATTAATACATAAATGAAGTTAACTGGATGTCAATTGACGCGTAAACATCAAGAACAGCCAAATAATATGTTAATTGATGTGTAGACATCTTTATACTGTAGGCTTTTTAGTGTTATTATTAACATTACTATTTATTATTGGTATCCATTATTAATATTACTACTATTAGTCTATAATATTGTTATTATTATTACCATCTACCTCGTAGTGTAACTATAGTTTGATTGGGTTTCATTTCTAACCTACACCAACTTGTATAGGACTTGAGGCTTTGTTGTTGTTTTTGTTGAATCCTAAAAATGATTTGTTGGTGTGGTTCACAGTATGGTCATCATTCCCTAAATCGAGGGGAGGTTATCGATTTGTCACAATAACTGAAATCTAAGGAAGATAACCATTATATCCTTCTGATATGTTCAAAAGAAGATCATTCTGTTTATGGAAATGTTATTTGCTCATTTTTATTAACACATTAATCCGGCTCTTTTTTTTAGCATATCAAGAATAAGAAATCTGGCAGGTCCAAACCCCACATTCTTGCATAAACAGTTAAGAATTAATTATGTTTTTTGTTTGTACAGTTCGAGACAATATTTGAAGGGAAACCATGTGCAGATATGAGGGAGTGTGCAATGAATCTGACAAAGCGGCTGGCCCAGACAGCGCAGGAAACTTTTGGAGATTTTGAGGAGCTGGTTGAGAAGGACCCTTCGAAGACCACTGTACTTGATGGCACTGTCCATCCTCTCACTAGCTATGTTATCAACTATGTCAAGTTCCTTTTCGAGTACCCATCTCTCTCTCTCTCTCTCTCTCTCTCTCTCAAATACATATGCACACAGATGCCATTAACTAGGTCCAGTGTTGCTTCCACCAAACAGTGTACTGTACTCATATAGTATTGCATGAGTGTCAAGTACTGTGGTTCATCAAATACCAGAATACTAGTTAGCTCTAAATCGTGCGATGTCTACCACATTCTTCAATTTACTCTCCCAATGTTGTTATTGCTTAATTTATGCAATCGAATGTACCAGTTAAGTATAAGTTCCAAGCCCTGTCATACCATAAGAGAGACCAAATAACTAGATAAAAGAAAGTGAAACCAAAGTGGAGTTATAGATGAGTGGTAAATATAAGTAACATCATCTTTTGCACTTAGAATTTGCAATTTAGTATGTTGTTATGCTGATATCACAAATTTTGCATCTACAGGTAACCACAGATATATGTCGCTGTAAATTTTGCATATACTATATCACGTTTGTATTCGAATGATTAATTGTGTATAGTTGTATACTATTATGCAAACAATGGTTCTGCAATAATTCAATTTAATTGCACAATTATTTGGTCTCTGACACTTTACATTATCACTCTTTACAGAGCATAATACAACATTTTTACCATGCTTTTTTTTTTTTAATTTGTAGTTACCAGTCCACCTTGACGCAATTGTTCCAGGAGTTTGAGACAGGAGCAGAAAATGAATCTCAGCTAGCTATAGTGACAAATCGCATCATGCAAGCTCTTCAAAGTAATTTAGATGGCAAATCCAAGCAATACAAAGACTCAGCTTTGACATACCTGTTTCTCATGAATAACATACATTACATGGTCAGATCTGTCCGCAGGTACAACTTAATTATTAATCACGCATTTAATTTCCAGTCTGCAGACAACTACCAACACATCACTGGCATAATGTCGATACTATATTGTACTCATCCCACCATTTTAGCTCAATTAGGCGTCACTAAAGTTTAATGTGATTCCACCTTAAATATTAAGTTAAACCTAATTTGTCCTAACTGTGGCAAAAACCTTATATTGGTTCTGATACTTTTAACTTCAAACTGAAAATTAATCTGAACTTACCAAATTGCAAAACCTCATTGTTAAAATATACCTAAGACACCTTTCAAATGGATAATTTCGGAAATATTTAATGATTCGAAAAAATTGGCACCGATAGTGGGATATCTCTCACATTTCTCCAACTTAATGATGCAAAGTCGATAGTGAATTTGAACTTCCATTTTTTATTTTGTAGGTCAGAAGCAAAGGATATACTTGGTGATGACTGGGTTCAGAGACATAGAAGGATTGTCCAACAAAATGCAAATCAGTACAAACGTGTTGCTTGGGCTAAGGTTTTGTTGTCTTTCTTATTTATTTTCTAGAGACAAGATCCGTTTTGGTTCTTTGATGACAACTAGTATACATCTGATTTCAATTAAATTGGAAAAAATTCTCTGCAGTATGCATAATGGTTTGGCTTGCTCTTTGATTTTACATATTAAATTAGCTGGACTCTTATGTTACTCTAATTCAAGGCTAGGTGGACTTTATTGTCAGTTAAAAATGCAGCCTAAGTTTACTCCCAATCTCACTTAGAATATTTAGTTTTCTACCTGCTCTCCAAATGCAGTACAAGGGCAAGCTAAACGTATTTTAAAAAACATTATGGCGGTAAGAATTCAAATTCAAAACAGGTTCATGCGATAACCCAGATACATAGAAAGTTGAGCTTTCAAGATTTCAAAGATATGTTACTTGTTGCAATAGCTGTAATAGATGTAATTAAAATTCAGAAAAGAGCTTTTATGTAATAGCACCTGCACTTATTTGTTGGGAAGTAGAAGGCTTCATATATCTGGTATATTTTGTTATTTTGTATTTTAAAATTAAAATAGATCTTTTTTCTACGCAGATATTACAAACACTTTCAGTGCAAGGTATGAGCAGTGGTTCATCTCTGGGGAATGACAGCAGTGGTGTGTCTAGAGCCATGATCAAAGAAAGGTAACCATGTTGTGAGTTGTGACAAACACATCCTTACCCACCTGTCTGTAAAGTTAGCTAGTCTGCTATTTTCTGCATTCTTTTGTTTAGTTGTATCTTGGTACTAAATCTGCCGGTGGGCCGGTGGGACCTGACCATGACAGAATTATTCCTCGGTACCTCAACTCAGTATTGTTATCGTTACTCTTTCCAAGAGCTAGGGCTAATTAAATTTAGATGAAAAAGATTTAGCAATGAAATTGAGAATCTTGGAAAAATGGTGGGCTTGAGTGGCTTTCTTTTCCAAGGAATGGCCCAAAAGCTCTTTGCTTGAGGACAAATTAATCAAAATTGTAAAAATGAACATTGCAAAATGCTTGTTATTTGTTACCTATTGACCCAAAATTCAACTTCCTGAACATGAGTCAGGCACGAAGGTTCCTTGACCAGAAACATAAGCTTTATGAAATGATTTTGGTAGAGTGACATGTTACTAGAATTAGTGATTGACTGTGGAGGTAATAACTCAAACGGTTGGCCTGCTTTATTGTCATTTTTCAGGTTCAAGTCATTTAACATGCAATTCGAAGAGTTGCACATAAAGCAATCTCAATGGACAGTACCTGATCCAGAGTTACGGGAGTCTCTTAGGCTTGCTGTGGCTGAAGTTTTGTTGCCTGCTTACAGGTCTTTTGTCAAACGGTTCGGGTAAGTAGGATACTCTTCTCCTCCTTTCCTGCTTTCTCTCTTTAATCTGCTTTCCAGGTGGTGTGATGCCACTGAGAATGAATCGTTGCACCATTGCACCAAAGAATTCATAGTTTTATGTTAATAATTAAAAAGAAAAATGAGTTTATAATATGTATAAGGCAAGCAGTTGCACACAAATCCCTTGATTAATCTTGGGAGTAGACTCAGTAGAGAAAACTGGAATCACTTTTTCTTGTCCAGCAAAATAATTTTGTTGAGCTGGCTGGCGGTGTCAGCATGTCGAGAAATACTGACCTATTAACTCCACAAGTAGGCCTGAACTGTATTATTGGCAGGTTAGGTTCAGTCATAATTCAGCATCCCACATTAGCGAATGCAAATGTTATACATGAGTAGTGGGTTCCTGTGCTTGCATACCCAACAACACTGTTTAAACTGGGTTGGGTTGGTGTGGGACAAACAGCTCTACAATAATGGCTGTCAGGAATCTTCGTTCCTGGGCTACAAAATGCGAATAAAATGCTATGACAACAGTCAAATTAGAGTGTATAATTGTTCTTAATTCTTCCTTTTGTACTTTTCAGGCCACTAGTTGAGAATGGGAAAAACCCGCAGAAGTACATCAAATACTCCCCAGAAGAGCTTGATCATCTTCTTGGAGAATTATTCGAGGGGAAGCAGTATGTTGAGCCAAGGCGCTAGAGCCAAGGCGCTAGGTCTTCTGTTGATCACTGCAAATATATGACTTTGCCTGCTGTAGGTAGATGTTTTGCGTAATTTGACTCTACGTTTATCCAAATGTTGCTAACTTTTTGTTTTGTATTTTTATTTTCATCTTTTATTACGACGATATGACAATAATCTAGCTGTGAATTTGCCCCAGTGCATAGATGTATATTTTGTTTTCTTTGTTACAATGAGGAAACTTGACGGCGTTTTACAGATTATTTTTTAATACGAGCCTTGATATTAGGAACATATCATATCTAGGAACGCAATGATGCAAGTGACTTTTTATACCTTTGCGTGACTGCATATCTTTTTTTCAGTATAATCAGCTACATTCAGGGCCTCGTCCTAATTTCAAGTACAACTAATGATGTTTTCCACTTGTACCGGTTTTCTTGATTTTAAACCCCCAGTTGACTCATTTAACACTGAGCGGTTGCTGACTGTTTTTTTGTTACCGTATTTATCCTGATTAAGCGAATAAAGATATGCGTGTTTCCAGATAAAGTGCAAAAGCATGGGTATATTTGACACTTGTGCTTGCAGTGGGCACAGACAACGACCTGGTGACATAAATCTAAAAAATGATTATAATCCGAGTTATGGTAATTATATTCAACATATTTTTACAAGTTGAATTATATTTAGTGTGTTACATACTTGCATACGATTAATTACACAGCTGCTCGAGGCAAGTTGACGCTCAATATGTTTGATATATTATTATTTAGGCAAATAATGTTGCGAACTAAAATTTATAATTGAATTTAATCTAGATCGTTCATTTAAAATTATGAATATAGATAAATAATTAGGATTTCAATCCAGTTTAAAATTCTTGTCCACCATAGAATTACTCATTTATTTATATGCATGAAATAAATGCAAAGCTACTTTTGAACTAAACTTTTTTTTTTTCTCATCACATATGTAACAGTTAAAAATTTGCCAAAAAAATGCAGTAATATTTTTATTAAATGCATAAAATTTATTTGTATTAATTTTAGATAAAACATTTTCTGGATTGCATGTAATGTGCGTTATCCGCTTTGAAAGAAGGTTCGTTTCGTGCAGTTTGTCACGAGATCTCATCGTGTAAAAACTAAAAACAATCATTCTATGAATTCTTAATCCAAAATTTCCTATATTAAAAGTTATCACTAAAAATTGCTAAGTAAATCATTTCATTATTAGAAGCATAATAAAAAGAATATAATATTTCTATTACAATCATGTACAGCCTAGGCTACGTCGTAGGTCGTCGATCGGTCATCTTGAACCAACTGCTACAGGAAACAGCGGTACGGACTCATCACAAAAGATCTCTGATTATCTTATGTTTGAAGGCTGGCACATCCATCCGCGTGGGCCCATCCAGACACGGTTTCTCCAGGCCTTTAACAACATCCGACCGTACTTGCCCCGAGATTCGTCAATCTCCACCGTCCAAACATCTAATCCACTCTCTACTTCCCTCCTCTCCTCCCACTAACCCAAACAAAAAAAAAAAAAACTTTACCCAACCTCCCTTCCATAATTCCATTCCCTTCATGGATCTCTGATCGCATTATTATTCTTTACTAACCTCTCCAATTCTTCTCATAACCTCTCTTTCAATCCATCCATCCATTTACTCTCCTTATTTCTCGCATTCCTCCACCAATTACACCAACACACTTCTTGAATCTTGATTCGGTTCTCTTCCAACCATGAGCACTTCTACAAATAACGAGCCCAAGGATCCAGTGATGGGATACCCTGCTCCTCCGGCGGCCGCGGCTGCCCCACCACCTCCCGCCACCGCCTATCCTTACCCAGCACCACCTCCCCACGCCGTGCCATACTACTACGCCAACCCCAATCAACACTACCCTGCCTACCCAAACCCTAACCCTAACCCTAATCCCATGTCTGGTTCCTACGCTTACCCTTCTCGCAACGCTATGTTCCTGCGCCGCCTTGTCATGATCTCTATTGCCTTTCTTCTGGCCATGGGCGCCGTTACCTTCATCATCTGGCTCGTGCTCCGACCCCGACTCCCCGTCTTCTCTGTTTCTTCTGCTTCTGTGTCTTCTTTCAATATACCCACCAACACCTCTGTTTCTCTTGACCTTTCATTGACTTTCACTGTTCAAAATCCTAATCATAAGTTGGGTGTCCAGTATTCCGATGTGTCTACTGATATTAGTTACCGGGGTGAATTGTTAGCCGATTCCAATCTCTCTCCTTTTTATCAAACAAAGGAGAATTCAACACAAATCAGTGCGCATCTGGTGGTGGTTGGTCAGTATGTGAGTGATGATGTGACGAAGGGGATTCAGTCGGAAAGAGGGAAGGATAATGGAGGTGTTCATTTTCAGGTTAGGTTTTTCTCCTGGGTGGTTTTTAACTCGGGCGCGTGGCGAACTAGAAGGCATGTGCTCAGGGTTTATTGTGATGATGTGGTTGTTGGTATCAGTAGTAGTAACAGCACAAGTGGGAATTCAGGGAAACTTTTGGGTTCACCAAAGCAATGCTCGGTTAGTGTATGACTGGTAAGTTTTTATATTGGTTCTGAGATGGATATTAGATTAGTCAAGCTTTTTGGTTACTTGTGGGATCTTATATAAGAGTATAAATAGGCTTGTGATTGACTGGATTGAGTAATTGAAACATTATTAACAATTTACTTATCTTGATATCAATGTATTCTGTAATATTTTTTTAGTAAAATCTCATTGACATGTAAGATGTGATGTTGTCAATTTCTTCTTTAGGCACTAATTTTTAATTTATTTAGATGGCGACTAAACTGATGTTAACTAGGAATTCTTCATGTTAGTCAACTATGAACTCCTGTTCGATATTTTAGAAGTATCTGGTATTTCTTGGTTTTGGTCTAGTAAAATAATCGAGGAACTAGAATTTGTCCTCCCTTACTAACAGTGAAGAAAAACTTTGTAATTTGTTGGTTTGTTGAGAAGTCTTAGCACTGCATTTTTCTGAATTTTTTTTTCTGCTGGGTACTGTTAGAAGTAAAGAGCATTAGGAAAGTGATAGGTCTAGAGCTTTTGTTTCAGCTGTTGGTTTTGCTAGCTATTTGACTTGATGATGACTTGAAAGAAAATTCTTTTTCTTTCTGGATAGGGTAGATTTTGCAATCAATTAAAATAAAATAATGGGTTTTATTTCACACTGGGATACTTTTATTCTGAGATTCAAAGTTGTGAGTGTTCAATCAGAGATCAGTTGAAAACTATGGAAGTTGTCAGTAAAATGTAACTAAAAAATGTGGTAAATTTGCACTAAATGCTTGAGTGCCCCAAGTGTGCTTCTCAGCCAAGGACTGCTGTCCTTGATAAGGTTGGGTTTCTAAATCTTTAGGACTATTAAATACACAGGATATATAGGATATACACAGGATATGTAGGATACTGACAAGTAATATAATGGCATTTAAATTTGCTAATTACTATCACAGTCATCGAGTATTCTGACTACTCTGAGCTCTTTAATAAAGCTCTGATTATTGCCATTATCTGTCTTGTTTTTGTGTCGTGGTACACTTCTTAGCAATTGTTGGGAGGTAAAAATAATTCCTTATGGAAGTTGATTGTTGTCGTTACATATATTTGGTGAGATCATGTCATTCTATTGTCTTCCTTTTACGTGCAAACCTGTCTTGGCATGCCATCTCAGCTCATTGAGATGGCTTAATTCTCACCGGACACGACCTGCAGTAGTCGTCGCATATAGAAGTTTAGTACTTACCATTTGTCTAGCTGTTTCTTACTATTTAAGCAAAGTATCGAGTTTCTTACTTGCCAGTGAAGGGCTGTGATGCAGGGTTTGTACTGCAGTCCTGCATGTCATTTGTTTGTAAACTTTGATGATCATCTCTGTACATACAGGTCCGTTTTAATTCAAAATTATTGCGAGGTTCGTCAAATCTGTTGGGTCAGACCTATCCAGCTTTTCTCCGGATATTCTTTACCTGGTGGTAGTTCCACTAATATTTGTTCATTGCTTTACTCAATAGTTTCTATTCTTGCTTTTTGTCGTTCTGGAGGGAAAATTTCCTACAGTAAAATCTGACTCATCTGACATGGCTACGAATCCAAATATATATTACATGAATTTATTAATTTATCAGTTAAGATACTTGATGGTGTTGTCCTGATCATTCATCTGTTGGCATGGCATGCTCATGGGGAATTTTTGTTATGTACTCTTTGGATAGAAGAAAATACTTGAGTGTATGCAACTTTAGATTGAGACGTTCTCGATTAATTACTTTAGTCTTGTTTTTTTATTTTTTTTTTGTGCATAAATACATTTCAGGATGTGAAATCAGTCCAATCAATTGTCTTGGTTTTTTTTGTTTTTTGGTGCATAAATATTTTTGAGGATGTGCATTGCAGCATTTCAGTGCGCCTTTTTGCAAATCCTACAAATAGGTTTTTTTTGCTGTATTGTCCCATGGGCGCAGCTGTTTAGCTTAATTTTTTATTAGTTACTTTAGTAATGGTCAACTTCCGGAGGTATATAAGTGCGAGCACAGTGTACTAGCACAAAGATAAAGACAATAGATCATTTTCATGGTGCATGAGCAGACTGCAGTTTGAAAATACTAATTTGTTAGGAGAATAAATATGTGAGTTAGGGGGCATTTTTAATTTTAGACTGAAAATGCTGGAAATTATAATTCGAACTCGTATTCAAAATTTAAAACCTAGGAAAGGAAGGAGGGCAGGAGGTCCAAAATTATATTTGGGTTTGGATTTATTGACGACTTTTGATGTTGAAGCCTTGACATTAGTTGTATATGAAATTTTATGTATATAACTGGCATTCGATAATTCACTGAAAATCCTACAATATTGATCGCTATAACTTCATCAAATAAAATCATTTCTAATGTGTATTATATACACAAACTATTTTTTTTAGTGTCGAAATTAAAAAATGCAAGTTATTTTGATCGATTGCATAAGTGCAGGTCGTTGTCATTAGCACCATTTATATTTACTGACGAATTTTTGTTCTTACTGAAGGAAACATGAGAGTAGATTTTGAGGTTAACAGATGGATATGGTTAAGATATCTTCATCTTCTCTTTTTTTGAAGTTATTGATATCCCATATTTGTTTTGTTGATTCTTTCAAATTGGATTCATCATCATCAACTAGTATTATTCACATGATGGAGCCCGTACGCTGTAGGCATAACATTTCCCCATATAAGACTCAGAATTGGTATTGACCATCCATAGTTTTTCCATCCAGCGCCATCCAAATTCAGATTTTTCGCGTGCTGACGTCAACAAAAATTTTTTGACCAATTTTCGAAATTTTTTTGGTGCTGACGTCATCAAATATGCTAATTTAAGGATTCTGTTAAATGTTTTAAGGTTGAATTAAAATATGTAAGTGTTTAGTTAGATGCAACAATAATTTATTTCACTTTGTATGTCGAATATGATCATTTATTTCTTACTCAGAAAATTTGTATATATGTTCAGTTTATTGTTGTAAATGTTCATATTGTTATTGTAAATGTTCGCTATGTTTGTTGTATTTGTTAATTTTATTTTTTTATTTAACTAGTTTAATTGAACACAAAAACTACGAAATCAAATTTCTGCTGCAACTAACTGAACACATAGATCTTTAAGTTCATCCCTTAACGTATTTAAATGGTTCGTTTGAAATCCAACGGGGTTGCTGAAATTCTGGTTGTTTGTTCTAATTTCTCCACATGCAGCGTCTATCGTGTTTTGAACGATGTTGAGTTGATGTTCCATTGGACTCATGTTCGAATTGAGACCAAGTCGTCTCTTCATGTGGTTGATCATCTCATCCATCCAATCATCCTCCTTCTCTCGCTTGTATTCCTGAAAAGTATGAAACATGGTGATTGGAATATTTTTGGATTTTTTATGATAAGATAAAATAAACAAAGAAACAAGGATACAAATATGCCTAATCAAAATTACTAAAGCAATACCAATATTTGTTACCGTCTCCGGCAACGGCGCCAAAAAGCTTGATGTGAAATCAGTGCTAATAAATTTATACCCAATTCTACTCAATATCGGTCGCAAGCGTACAACCTATGTTAAGTATAGTCGGGGTCGAACCCACAGGGACGGTGTTACAACTATTAGTACTATCTAGTTCAATTGATCGGACACAAGGAATACAAATTGTTTTTGGTATTTTTGGTTTAAGGAATACAAAATCAAATTAATTTAAAGAAACAAACTAAACTACAAGTTCAACTACAAGTTAAGAGGTTTTAGGGTCTTGATTGTATTTCAACACAACTTAATCTCTCTCGTTCGTTTCTTGCGAGATCTCTCTCTACAATCCACTCTCGAGTTCGATTGAACTTTATCTAATTCGGTTTGTTATTTAATTCTATGTGAATTCTTCAATCTTTCCTAAGTACCTAAACTTCACCTTTCGGTCCTTCATTTAAGTGCTCGAGTCAAATATAAATCATTCCTAAACAACCCTAAGTCTTCTCTCTCGGTACTAACTAAGGACGGTTCAGTTTTACTTGTGATTTTTAGGGTATTTACTAACTCCTTTCGGTCCATAAGTAAAAGAGGAAATTTCTCTTTCGAGACTAACCTACGACCCTACTTGTTTGCAATAATTGATATCAATTAATTCAAGCATAACCAAAACTAAATTAGGCCTTTATCTAATCAGGTACTTAAAGAAATCAAGCAACTAAGGCAAGCAATTAGAAATAAGCATAGCACAAGTAAAAAGCATAGAAGTCAATAATAAACCTAAACTACATAAAAGTATTCATCTAAGCCATGAATCCATACAACCAAAGCCCTAAAGTATCTAATGAAGGATTAAATCAAGCATCATAATCGTATCAAATAATAAACAAGCCATAAGGAATAATACAACCAAAGAAAACTCGAATCTGGCTTGAGAATTATTGTCGAAATCCCTCCTGTCGTGGTCCACAGAAGTCTCCTGCGGACCCCGACTGCAGCCCTGTCCTCGCCTTTGCCTCCAAACTCAAGAGAACTTGTGTCTAATCTGGTTCCTTCTTTCTCTCTTAAGTTCCAGGGGTTTATATAGACAAGCCTGGGTGGTTTCTTTCAGTTTTGGTCGTCCAAAAGATGAGAAATAAAGTTCCAAAACCGTCCTCCAAAAATAACTGCTGAAAAACTGCATTCCAGAATTATCTCTGCGGTCCACAAAGACAGCTCTGTGGTCCGCAACGCTTCAGAGGTGATTTGTCTGCGGCTCCTCTCTTTGGTCCCAAGAGATGACTCCATGGTCCGCAACGCTTCAGAGGTGATTTGTCTGTGGCTCTTCTCTGTGGTCCCAAGAGATGACTCCGTGGTCCCCAGAAATGAAGCTGAAAGTTGTATGAATTTCTCCTCTTGACAAATTTCACTGTTGTCGTAAAGGGATCAATGCTTAACCTGAAATAACAGCCTAGGACCTCAGTAGTATCTTATCCTAAGAAAACACTGAAAATTAATAACAAAATAGAAATTTAAAGTAGAAAACTGGACCGATTTGTAGCAATTATCAAGGTACGAAATTGTGTCATCATTGAACACAAAACACTAAAATTTCAAATTATTGGTGCATCTAACTGAATACTTATACACTTTAATTCAACCCTTAAAATATTTAACTGAACCCTTAAATCAACATATTTGATGACGTCAGCATCAAAAAATTTTCGAAAATTGGTCAAAAAATTTTGCTGATGTCAGCACGCGGTAAAAAAGCCTGTCCAGGCTTGTTGGATGGCGCTGGATGGGAAAATCTTGGAGGGTGTATATCACCCCTGTATAACACTACAGTCCGTACATGAAAAACATAGGCCCTGATCACAATGATTTTTACTCGGGATTTCATTTCATTTCATTTCATTTGAATTGATTTCGTAAGATTTCATAGGATTTCGTTAGGCCTAATTATATAGAAATCTCAACCAAATGACATCAAATTCGCTCATTGTGATCAATAATTTTTCAATGAAATGAAATGAATTGAAATCCTACGTTAAAAAAATGGATTGGGATCAGGGCCATATTTAAATCGGTCGGTGAGCTGAAAACTTGTGCACATGAAGCCCGTGGGGATAACATTTCCCCATACAACAGTAAGGTAAGCCGCAGGCCCATTATTTATTTATTTCTGTTCAGTCTTTTTTGGGTTTTCTAAAGGGCTTAACCGAATTTTGTATTTGTTTTAGGACGGGTTGCATCCTTATATCACTTTAGAGTCTTTGACCCATCTCGTGATGGTGATGTATTTTATACGTATCGTATCATGTCGTAAAGCCATGTGTTTGTCATACATGTTGTGTCATATTAGTTGTGTTAAAGTTATATGTGTCATATCGAAGTAAATATTTAGATCTAATCTAAGGGCGTAACCATCTCAGCTTGATGTTCCAACGAGTTACATGTGTCGATACAATTGAAGATCCTACAATATATGTATTTGTCATGGTTGATTGATTTATCTACCTAATTAAATCGAATAATTACTCCATATCTTCTCAAATGATCTACTCATCAATTATATATTATCTAAATTTTTGTTTTCATTTTGAATCTTAATTCTAACTATTCTATGTAAAACAACATTTCAAATCGAATGATTTAAATGTCGTTCATTTTAGCTTGGTATCAAAGGGGATGAGGATTCAAGATTAGAGATCTGAAATTGCACAACCAATCTAGTTAAAATAAAGTGCATATCAAGAAACCTTTGCCAAATGCAAGACCAACTTCTATTGATATGTATATTTCAACTGTTAAATGGAGAGTAGTCTCGTGTATAGATTGAATTATCTTGAATCAATGACAATCCATTTTGTCTGTCAAAATTCACAAACTATAATTATGTTTGTTTTTATGTGATCTGTAGGAAATATAATACCAAAATTGCTCACCGATTGCGTTTCATTTTCATATGTGGTAAGAGGTACATCTTTCAATTGAACTTTTTCACGTAGAATTTCATTTAAAAAATAAATAAATTTCAGTACAATTCACCATAAAAATCTGAAAAATCAGGCCTTATCTCCTCATTCTTGGAAATTTAAAAAAAATCTTTATTCGATCGTTATTCAAAGTCTTATCTTTTACAGTATTATAGTTATTTCGACAAGCTGATTATGACAAGAAGGTGAAGAACGATTAAACTTGCATTTCCTGGGCATCGCCAATTTAAATTTACGATATGAAATATCATTGTTTTAATTGAATTCACTTTGGAGCGAGGTACAATCCATGATTCTTAATCCAGCGTCGATCGGATATTAATCACATTTTTTGGGACGAAGTCGTGCCCGGGTTTCCAAAGGAGCAAACTATCATGATAAAAGGCATATCATGTGCATATAGTTTGGTGTTATTATAAAAACTAAGCTGGAAATTGAAATAATAAAGAGTTAATAATTGTTGAGGTCTTCGACATCGTAATCCATCCAGGTCACATTTTCTGGTTGTTAGAGGGTATATAATAAGACTCCACCTTTTGTCCGTTATCACACTTTTTATATTATATAATTAGGTATCGGTCCCACTGGAAGTTTCTTGTACCTGCTCGTTCACTTCAGTTGACATGCGTAGAGCGAGCCTAATTCCCTGTTATAAATTCGGTGGATATTAAATTCGGCTACTTAATCAAGTACAATGATGAAGAATATAGATGCAATTTGGGGAAAAAAATTATTAGGGCTTTTAAAGCATACTTAATTTCGTATCAACGGCAATGGTCAGTTTTGAATCTTTTTTTTTTTTTATTAGTTTTGCAAACATGCAATTGAAGAATGTAGACATTGGAAGCACTTGGCGAGAGAAGTACAATTAAACCGAAGTAAATAACAAAATTATTTTGATGCTTTTGTATCTGGTAGTAAAGTAGATGAAGTAATATTGAGTAAGAAAGATTAAATTGCTTTAATGTACTATAAAGAAGTAAGAACAAAATAATGTCTTTAGTAATTCAACTTTACCTATATAAAGTGCATTAAAACAACTTAATGCATGTCTATTTGATATACTAAAATTAGTATAAACTTTATCTATACTCCTCAGTCCTCAGCACTACTCGGTCCATCAGATGGTCAGACCGGATGATTCAGTCGGGTAAGATAGGCATAAGCTTTATTTATTTATTTATTTATTTTTTTTGTCAACTACGTGATTGATTAACGTTTTTGAAACATAAAATAACAACCAAAATTTAAAATTTCCTAAACTTTCTAAAATTTTTGTAAAGAAAAGAACAACTGCGTTTCATGCACTTGGTCCTGTTGCTACAGATTCCCCAAAAAAAAAAGGGTGATATTAGTACAAAAATGTTGGTAACCAATAATATTAGAATACTTTGTTTGTATATAAGTTGGTCGGCTCAGAGGACTTAATTTTGTTGGTTTGGTCCCCGTTTACAAAAATATATTGGCCCAAGGGGATGGACATGAGCACTGCAGTCAGATAAGCTTTATGTGAGAGGAAAATTTGTGCTTCCAAAATGCGGTCACCAAAGGCATATTATTTTATCCATGAGGATTATGATTTCATTATCGGTGAAAACGGAGTGTATTAGACAAAATTTATATTACTTACCTTTATGGTAATTCATGGTAATTTTTTGTATGTCCATGCGTTTAAGAAATTGTGTACTGGTAATTATTTGTTATGATAAATATATGTACAGGATTACGAATAATTTATTTAATATAATCTTAAAATTGAATACGTATAATTATATATGAATATTTGAATTTCGGATTCTAATATTTTGGTCTTTATTAATTGGTTGATGCAACTTTTTATCATATGCGTTGTAATTTAAAAGTTATATGTTGTTCTTTCATTTTTTTTTTTTTTTTGTGATGCTTGCAAATATACAATTAATTTCACCCTGAATTTATAAGATTAATCTTCTTTCTGAAAGAGTATGAGGCCGATAGCTAGTTCATTTATAAATATTTTACTTTTAAAATTAGTTTAACTTTATGAACAACCTCAATTTAAGTCTCGAATTTACCGATAACCAAATTATCAAGTTCCCATTTGTCCTATATATTTGGTCTCCTATACCTACAAATTTTAAAAATGAAGCAAAGTGGAATAGTAGTTCCAACACTTACCCAAACATTAATCATTTTAAGGCAACCATTCTATTCCTTGCCTATCTTTATAGAGCACCTAATTAATTACCTACTATTCTAGCGTTTGTTAAACCTAATAACCTTGGCACAATCCGTCCACTTTCAACCTATAACTAGTCTAAAAACCCCACGCCAATATCCCTTAATTCATATCATGCAACAGTCAAATTGGTGACAAAGTTGTGGGTGGTCATAAAAGAAATGATGTATGCGTGTGTGTTCAATAACGAAGAAGATGATAAATATATAGATTTTGAATTCAATTATATATAAAGATGATTCAAAAGTGGAGAGAGATTGGGGATATGATATGGGGTTTATTGGGGCTCTTGCATAGGGCCAAAGGCAGGTTGTTGGCAAGTCAATGTGTACAATGTGTAGACATTGGACTGCTTTAGAAGATATCTTTGTGGGTACTTTCTTTTCGTTTCCAAATTGATCACATCAAGATCAAGTCACCCATAGGACCAGCTTCCCTTTCTATAAGGCTAAGGTCACCCCTTAGCCTAAGACTCTTAGAGGGACCCTTTACCGACCACTTCCGTTTTTTTTATTGTGATTGTAGTATAGATAATTGTGTGGCCGATTGCTGTTTTTTATTCTTGTATACTAGATATGTATGTTATGGGAAGATTTAAAATTATAAAGCTGATTAAAATATATCAATGATGGATAATAATTTATATCATCTACAAATTGTTGTGTATATATGTCTTTTAGGGAAGGGATCACTTGACAAAAAAGCTAACATAAAGGGACTACTTCGCCTCACTTCTTACCTTTTCATAACATAAAATTCAAAGTTATAATAAATAAAGCTGCTATTGTTTGGGATTTCATAAATTGTGCGGTAGTAATAGTTAATCAATATTGATGTTTGTAGAACAATGAGTTCTATTTATTTATTTTTTTTTCAAATATTTGGTGATTTTTTTTTTAAATAGAAGCCTGAGACAATTTGATAATACAATAAACTTTTAGTTAGAGTGACAAATGGAGTCCCCAGTTTCGTAGAAGTTGGTATAACCAAATTTGTGTACTTTCAAAATTAGTCCTTGGATGAGGAATTGTGTTGTGCGTGTTGGTAAGGGATGTAAGGACTAAGGAGGTTTATACCAAGAACCTGTAACATCTACCAAAAAAACAAGGGCACATAACACAAGTTAGTAGGTATATCTCGAGTTTTGTTTGTGTAATGAGTTTAAGTGCACCTACTCACGGACCTAATAACCTTATCTCTCTGGTATGAAGCTGATAAACCCTGGTCCACTGCTAAATGTCAGAATCTATCAGATGGAGCCTGATTTGTCTATAGCCGGCTTCTTGATGCATACAGTTTAACTCCCTGATGTTAGACTCTAATTACATTATTTATTAATTATATATTTATATTTAGATGACATATAATGCAATAGTTAACTGGTATGTATGAATAAAATGTCAGAAATATTAGTTCTACTGTGCACGGTACCCAGCAGAGAATAATGTGTTGGTTACTCTTAACTCTTAAGGCATTTTAACAGGTACAGCTTTCATGGCACACTTGTTATATTTGCAAAAGGTAAATTTATACAAATATAGAAAATTAAATTCCACATTTTTTTAAATGCTATTATTTTTATTATTTTTATTTTTTGAAAATGAAATTGATTCCCACTTTATGAGATTTGTAGTGGGCGATTCGTTTATTCAACGTCAGTTCTGTATAACATTTCGTGAAAGTGAGTCGGCCTTATGAGTAAATATAGTTCACTACATAATGCTATACCGTTCTATGCTGCTGGCAATCTTAGGAAAGCACAATTCCCCTAGATAATATAGAATAATAATGCGAGGAAAGCAGCATAGTAATAACATCTGTAGCCTTTCGTGAAGTGGATCTTTGTGGCCGCGATAAGAATATTGTGATATTGGGTCTCCAAACTTATATACGTAGTCTTTCCTGAGGTGCAGGGGCGGAATCAGGATTCTCAAATAGGAGGGGCCAAAAATTATAGTATGGATTTTTTTGAATTTTTAGAGTGTACCAAATAAGAATGTTGTTATATTCTAAAAGGATTTGCATAGAAATTTTAAATATATAAGAGGCTGTTTTGAAAAGTTGGAGTGTGCCAAGCACACTTTGCTATACACTTAGTTCCGTCCCTGCTGAGGTGCATCTTTGAAACGATAAACGTGATCTGTTAAACTTCATTCACACCGGTTTTTACCGTATAAAATAAAAATATGATACGCGTTCCCCAACCGTAACTCGACATTCAAAATTTACACGTTTTATCACAATTCATATTCGCACACCAATTGCAAGACAAACTCTCTCTCTTTTTCTTTTTTCAAAAAAAGAAAAGAAAAGAACAAACTCTCTTTTAACTGCAGTTCCCACAATTGACCCACTACAGAAATGAAAACGATATTTTGAAGTGGTAAGGGATTGTACATTTATAAGCAAAATGCTACGTTCACCAAAACAATTAGAACGTGAAGATTGATGACCTACTCGATAATTAATAAGTGAAAGTATAAAAAAAAAAGACAACTACTGCACTGCACTAATTTTTTTTATATGAATAGAAAAAAATGATTTCATCGAAATTATTAAAATTATAAACAACTATGATTAATCACACTTAAAAAAATTTTGTCCATTGCGAAAAGTTTTTCAAATATGATCTGTCTATAAAGTTAAGATATAATTCAAGATTTTTTTTTTTATTGTGAAACCTCATTTGCTGGAGAAAAAAAAAAGTGTATATATGGACAATTCACCGACCATCTTTATCATCTTAAATATGGCTTTGTTGCTTGGACGTCATTACAATAGCCCTTAATTGTGGTGATTACTTTTAATTTGACTTTGTTCCCTTATCGCCATTCATAATTGCAATACCCTCTGATTGTGTATATAATTTTGTATATATGTCGGAAAATTTTATGTCATACGTGTTCAAAATAAATCCTTCTATTTTTAAATTGGATATAACTCCCTCAAATCTTCTCCAATTGGAGATAACCCCCTCTAATCTTTAAAATTAGATATAACCCCCTATAATCATATCAGTTATGGATATAACCCCTTATAATTACTTTTAATCAAATTTTAAATAATAAAATTCAGATTTATATGATTAAGACAAAAATGCCCCTCTTGTGCATAGTTGAATCAAGTCAATCAACGAATCAGGAAAATATTTCTAATAAGATTTGTAATTAAAAATATTTCCATGGAAGGAGACAATCTTTCTGAGAAGAAAAATACTATTTAAAGAGCAATTTCTAATTCAGAACTAATGAAGATTGTATGCTGGTCCTAAACATTTTTTGTTTAGGACGTTTTTTCACTTTATGCAGAAAGAAAGAAGGTTGAAATAAAAAGAAAAAAAAAGATAATCCAACATGATGTTCAAAGTTCAAACCAAAGGGACATAATAGTGATTAGTGAGAGAGAATTGAGAGAGCATTGGTTTGAACTAGTCAATAATTCAGCATTTATAATATCGTTTGAGGAAAAAAAAATCAAAGAGATTAAATTCTATCTCTGTGCAAAAAAATATTGCTTTCGTTAAGAGCAGAATACGAAAGGGCGCCAGGGGCTTGGAGGGGATGAGGGTATTTTTGTCTTAATTTATGAATCTGATTTTTTTAATTTAAAATTTAATTAAAACTATTTCAAAAGGGGTTATATCCATAACTGATATGATTATAGGGGGTTATATCTAATTTTAAAGATTAGAGGGGGTTATATCCAATTGGAGAAGATTTGAGGGGGTTATATCCAATTTTGCCTTTTCAAGATGTATTTAACAAAACGTTATCGTTGATCTCTTTCTCCTCTCCTCTCCCGTGCTACTATTACTCTCCTTCGTAATCGAAATAAAAAAAGAAAGAAAAATATTACCATCCGCAATTAAATATTTATTTTATCTTATCATTTTTTCTCATATAAAAATAATATTACTAATATAATATTTATAATTTTGGCAATCCTTGAGATTCAAATTCAATTAAAAATATTTACAATTAAAATTAAAAGATAATAATTTAGCGTACGATCTTCAGTTAATGATAAGTTGATAATACAGTAATTAACTTTATAATATTGTTTTTTTTATAATACTTCTATTTCATGCCAAAAATTTTGTCTAGAAAATTAGCTTAGATTGTTAGTTAGTAGATATTATCAATCGAATTCTATACACAAAAAGTATGTTGGTTGAATTTCGAAAACACACAAAACTGGAATATAAACTCTTGGTTTAAGTATCAAACCTGTAGAGAAGAGGAATTATTAAATTCTTACATGTTAGTCTAAGTCAGAGAATTAATATACTTTTAGTAAGATAGAACATATACGAAATAAAAGTTAAATGTTTATAAGTTGAAGAACCAGCTCTTAGTCTAGTGGCAAAGAGCAATGCACCTTGAGTGAAAGGTCGCAGGTTTGAAATCCGGCTGGGGGGTCTTTCATAGACATTTAATTTAAAAATAAGTTGGGAGGCTTGACCCCCAATTGATTTTAAAAAAATGTTTATAAGTTGGAATATTGTAAAAACTGTTGAAGTTTTACTTGGGAAGATACTGTATAACTGAATAGTTGATAGAATTAAGACTAAATATCAAGGGTTATGCTGTCGTAAGGTAAATAATATGCCAAATATTTGATGATTATTTATTTATTTCATAGTATGAATACTCTATATTGAACTCTCGCCAATAAATATTGTCGAAGTTACAAAATATAATTTTCATTTTCTTTCATGAAGATACTGTAAGAAAAAAAAAATGCAAATTAAATACTTTAAAAGTGAACAATTTGAAATATCGTTGAACATATTGAAATTAAGGACAATTTATTTCATTTTTTCCCAAAAGGAATAAAATATAAAAAACTCCCCTTTTTGCATCACGGAAGTGGTTCCTGCTTCTGTCCTCGATTGCAACCAAGAAGAAAAGTCTACTGAGACTATAATTTCATACACAGAAAATTGGGCAGAGAAAATCTGTGACTTAATTCGACCATATCTCTTTTTTCATGTATTTGGCTCCTCTTCACTTTGTAGTTGTGCGGTCTTCATTTTTTCTCTTTACTACCATTTGGAAGGCAGTCGCGTTATTATATCAGATTTGACCTGAAAAGATAATAAAGCACGATCTAGGACACGAAATCAATTTAATTCTTGTTCCCTCTTTATGGGCTTTCACTAAAAAAAAGAAGCTTTTTTTCATAAAAAATATTAAATTGAACAGTTATAATTTTGTCCATCCCTGATTCCATATTATAAGACCAAATAAGTCTAAAATTTTTATGGAAAGACATCTCTTAATAAATTAAATAAAATAAACTGTTCAAAGCAAACTTTTGAATTCTAAATTTTTAAAAAATAATAAAAACAAAATTATTAAAATTTGTAACACCAAAAATTTATAGTATTGGAACACTTATCCTATCTATCTTTTCGAAAATAATTTTACTATTTATTGAAATTTAGAAAGCACGAGCACACGAAACGCGGCTCCAAACTTTTTTGCGGGATTTTGCACTCAGAAATTATTTATTTACCAATTGAGGTAATAGACGAATCAGGTATTAACATAAAAAAATAAAATTATATATGTTTTGTACAGTCTGATTAAATTCTGTATTCTATTTGGTATATTTTGGAAATCAAGTACAAAAAAAAACTATGCTCTGCGTGAAGACTGCTTTAAATTGCGGCCAGTCTCTGATTTGTACCAGACAAAGTATGTCAGCGAATTTTACTTGCTGTACTGGACCATCCTGTCAGACATTTGACATTTTATGCTTTTTCTGTGTTTTCTCTATTCTGTTATGACATCCTCTTCCCCAGACCCCAATAATATTTCAAATGTAAGTCCAATTAAAATTTTTCATCATCACGTTTAATCAGTAAAGTTAATTTTATTATCACCTATACGATTTAACTTTTCAATAAATTATGATTCTTGTCCAGTCACTAACCAATTTTTGTTTAGAAACATGGTGTGTTTGGATTTTAATGTGTTGTTGACTCGGGAAAAAAATATATTTAAATCCAAAAGTACGGACTTGCTTAATTTGACTCAAATAATTAATCTGTCATTTCGTCAACTAAAGCATTATTTTCAAAATTTAATTAGAACTGAGCAATCAAAAATCCTGCTGAATACGTCACAATCCGAAGGCATGAACTATTATTATTTATTCACATCCACAAAACCTTCCTGTGTACACTGCTAAGTCTACTCTCTGCTCACACATTCTTAGTTCTTCACTCTACTGTCTCCTATTCAAGAAAACACTAAAACCAAACCTACGAAATTATACATATATTCAATCACATTTAATTAAAAAAAAAGTCTCAGCCATGGCAATTAAAGAATGCGGCCACCATGCCTCAAAAGACTGCTGTGACTGTGGCTCCCATGGCCATGACGATGACGACTGTGATCAGCGCCCGGTGCTCTGGCAACTCTGCGCATGCATTGCCGGCATCATTGTCCTCACTTTATTCATTATTCTAATAGTGTGGCTTGTGCTCCGCCCCACGAAGCCACGGTTTTTCCTGAAGGCCACGTCGGTAACCCAGTTGAACGTCACGCAAAACTTCAATTCTCTTACTACTGTTATGCAGGTGTGTACTTCAAATGAATTTACTTACATTTCGAATTCAATTTCTCAATTCCGTCTGTCGTTTTTATATACTAGTTTTACATTATCAAGTATGGTGTTGCATTTAATGTACTTCTAGTGTTGCTTTATTATGTACTAAATTCGGTAATCTGGTTTGCATGAGTGTAATTTTCAGCTGGGTGCATGCACTCTGTTTTCTGACATTCATTTGAATTGACAGCTCCCTTCCATGATTAAATTTAAAACCGAGTTGTGGAGGTTAAATTTTATTTGGTGTTTGATTTCTTAATTCATCTTCACACAGGTGACAATAGCAGCACAAAACCCAAATAACCGCATCGGTATCTTCTACGACCGTCTTGATGTGTATGCCTCATACATATTCCAACAAATTACACCGCCGACACGGCTGCCGCCAACATACCAACGCCCCAATGACATTGCATTATGGTCGCCATTCTTGTGCGGTTTTAATGTTCCAATTAGTCCATTTCTCGGCAATGCACTCTATAAGGATATCCTAGCCGGGTACATACTTCTACACGTGAAGGTTGATGGTCGAATCAGGTGGAAGGTCGGGAACTGGATATCAGACCACTACCATCTCTTCGTCCATTGCCCGGCAGTTCTGGTTACACATGAAGCCGTACCTTTTCGCTTTCAACAAATTACTCAATGCAGTGTCGACATTTAAGTAAGTTTTAATTCTACAGCGAGAGAGTTTTCTTGTGCAAAAACTTTAAGTAGTTCTATTAATTTTCTATCTCGAGTTGAAGGTATATATATATGTGTGTGTGTGTGTGTGTGGACGGACGGGTGTATTTGAAGGTCATTTAGGAAGGAATACATGTGAGATTGGATGTGTACTATTATGTTAATTAACTTCTCATTGTAAATTAAAATTGTTGATATTGTCCAATATCAACAAGAAATAACCCATTTGGATAAGCCAAATAAAATACAACGAAGTCGGAGACTCGGAGAGGAGGTCATTGTTGACTGTTGGACTTTTAGAATTCTGTTTTTGTCCTAAGGAAAAAAAAATATTCTTTTCCTCCGTTGGTTGTCTTAGAGGTTGTGGGACTTATATAGATTCAGCTTTAATTTGTTGTGAATTTCTTATTATTGTAAAGACCTTTAGGTTGCATGACATTTAAAATTTTCGATAACCTTTATTTTGGAATTTTTCAATAAAAATCGTTCCTAATTTGTTATGCTTGGTAAGTTATAACTATTTCATGAACTCACTATCTAAATATTTATTGTAAATTATGAAGGATATTAGGGTGGCATTTTGATTTGGAATATTTGGAATTTTTGATGATGTTTCTTTTGGAATTTTTCAACAAAAATCATTCATATTTATTTATGCTTCATAACTATTTTATGAACTCATTCTCTAAATATTTGTTACAAATATTACCTTCATCTCAGAATGCTCACTTTGCTATCTTGCATATTTAGTTATTTTAAATGTACACACATATCTATCTTGATTTAGACACAACAATCAACAACTGTAATTGTTATAAATATTCATATTTTTTAAAATCAATTTTTTAAAATGCATAAATTCAATATAACCTGTGCACTCATAAATTTAAAAATAAAATATAATTTAAAAGATTTATAATTAAAAATATTTTTCTCAAACGTTTAAATACCCGGGATAAGGAATTTTTTTGTTTTCAACATTTCATATTTGAGATATACCTGCAGTGCTTTCACCTTGTATTGTTTACAACTTTTCACTTTGATGAAAGAAAAATAAATAAACTCTTCACGAAAGGCTCTGATTTTGACTGGTAAATATATTGTCCATATTTAGTGTGGAACTGTGGATCCAACAAGCGTGTTTGACTGAGTAAGGACCCGTTGTCCGCACATACACGTGTATTAAAGCCTTAATCAATGAAGAACTCAAACCCAATGCCTTCATTCCATACCAAATTTATTTTATACAGACGTGCAAATCTTCAAAAGATCAAACTATGACACTTGTCATCCATGTCACCGTTAGGTAAATAGAAAAACCTTTGAAAGGGAACTGAGAAAGCCTTTTCTCAATTTCTCTTAAGAGAATCAGAGTCGATTTTTAAGATTTGATAATTGCCATTCTAACGTCAGTGGTGTTTAGTGTAATTGACGCATTGCCAATTGAAAATTTAGGAAACTACGCGAGGAAAACTATCATACAAATATGATTGTTTTAATTAGAAGATTCAATTCTCCCATGACAAACTACCCAAAAAATTAATTTCTCACATGACAGCGTGGCAGTGTGCTTTTGAAGCTTTTCCGTGGGGACCAGTACGGCCCTTTTTCTTGGTCTGGTAAAAAGTTAATTAATCAAAACTGTAAAAGTACGGATTCTGCTTTTGGTAAAGCTAAATTATCTGGTCTGATTCCTCTTAAAACTTTTCAGTGATGATATTAATGGTCCTTTTCTTTCCAATAATGCCACTGTCAGTCTGTTATATAACTTCAGCTTGCTATCTTATTGCGTTATAGCAGGTTGGTACTTTGTACGGATGAGTCCATCGTTTTAAGGTAGAAATCCATTTTGGTTACCCTACATAAATTTATTAAAGCAAGGTCCAAAATGTGATTTTATTTCCTCTATGATTTGTTTGTAATTATTTGTAAGGTCAACTTAGCTCCGTCAACTTTTCTTTTTAAATTTTTTAATAAAATTTCCTCTGACCCAATTTCACTTACAAACGATGACCTACTGTGATGATTATCAAAATTTAAGCCGGTAGGCTAGAAATGAAACCCAGCAAAATAAAATTAGAAAAATAACAAAATTAGATATAGCTAGGCTAGTCTTCTATATTAGCTGTGAGTAAGATTTAAAGCAATTTAAATATCTTTTAGTATTTTATCACAAGTAATTAGGTTTCGGCCTTTATAAAATTTAAACTTTTCAATGAACAATAAACTGGCAAAAGTTCCATGTAGTTTGTATATGAATGATATATTTGTTATTTATGGTGTAGCAAATGTTGAAATTTTTAAAAAAAATATTTAAAATGGTTATTAACATTACCAGAACAATTTATTTCAAAAAGGTCCCGGACTTAATTTATCCATGACAGATTTTTGAATCAAATTATGTTTATAGCTTATATGTCATCTTCTGATTATTGGCCGTTTATAATGGCGAACTTGTTTTATCCGAAAGAAGGAAAAAGACAAAGCATTAGAGGAGAGCATGGAGAAATGCGCGGACACGTTCTTCATGTTCTGTTTTCAGTATTTCTGACCCGCTACATGCTTGATTGTAAATAAATGGCCTCAGAATGTATAATAAGATCTGGAGCACGACGGAACAGGAGGGGCGTCACTGTTACATGAACAGGGAAATTCTCATGATTTTAATTCAGTATTTATAACGAGTCAAATATAAACCGAAGTACTCCAAGAATTAGACTTTATGGTCGTCAAATTAAAAGAATGTACGTACGACTAGCTATAACTAAATAGCTTAACGGCATGACCGTACACCTATCTAAATATTTTGAAAGATGTATACGCTTCGATATTCTAATATATAGGACGACCACATTCATATGGATTTGTAAGTGATGTCGATATTCTGTGATATATACGTGCACATATAGATCATTAACTATTTAACTTTTAATATTCTAATATTTAGTATAAATTTTACAAAATATAAACATAGACACGGCAACAAATAGTTTTAAAAAGATTTTTATCAGTTAACAAAATGGTCTTTTAAATAATTTTTTGAAATAAAACACCCTAATTTTTAATTCACACAAATAACAAAATGAATCTCTACCAAAAAGGCATCTTATCATAGATATTTCAAAACTTACATATCGCCGTTACCGAAACGGTACCCATATTTATGGATGCAGCATAGTAGAAGACCATAGAATCTTCCAATCATAGTTATTTATTTTTCGGTTATTTGGCTTGTCAAATATAATATTTTATTCTATTATTATTTTATAATTCATGATGTTATTAATAAATGCAAGCTTCAACTGTCGATCATGTGGCTTGTTAGGCTCTTTCGAGGTTGCAATGTATCCCATAATCTATTCCCGTCTGATCAATCAGAAGCTCCGCAAGTTCAGAATCTACGAGGACTTCCATTATTATTATTATTATTTTAAAAGCAGGACTACCATTATTATTATTATATTTTGTTATCAATCATTCACCATTTCTTTTTCACTTCAAGACGACATCTCCCCCAATAACTCCAGAATCAACTGGACTCTGTTTTCACTACATTTTCAATCTTATTTGTGTTTTGTTTTGTTTTTTTTTTTTTTATAAATATGAGATTGAGTCTTTCACTTTAAATATTCATAAAAAAAATTTCTCAGTCAGATTTTAAATCTGCAATTTTTATTCAGCTTATATATTTTTAGTTATTAGATCAAATTTGACTTGAATAGATTCGTACATTTCTGCTAATGTAAATTTTCGAAAGACAAGTCATCCGAGTTTATGGAGTGTGTGTTAGAAATTGTTCCATGATTTATTATTTATTATTAGTCTTAAAACTAAAAACAGGTCTTTATATATTGGTAAAATAAAACCATGTAAATAACTTTTTAAAAGTTTGTAATTAGCCTAATTTACTTAATACGTACTAAATAATTTACATCGGTTTTACGTTACAGCATAAACAGTATTGAAAATTTAAGTTAATGCAGTGTTCTGTTACTTAAACAAAGGGGAAAAATTAGGAGAGAATTGCTTAATATTGTTATATTAAAAAAATAAAATAATTATTAGACAGATCCGATATCAAATACTTCTTACATAGTGATTGGTACGGAGCGTCAACAAGCACAAGCCAAAAAAAAAATAATAATAAATAAAAATAGTAAATACTTATCTTGAGTATATGCATGCTTAGTATTTTTATGTTTAACTTGTTACGTTCTTAAAAAAATATATACATAATCACAAAAAAAAAATGAAATTAAAGGAAAACAAGGGTCTAGCATATCCCCTGAATTTGCCCCTGTTCCAGTCCGCCCTCCCCCTCAAAATAATTATTCTTTAAGAAAAATAATAAGAGGGTAAAACTTGTTATATTTCATTTTAACACACCACAAAAATGTGGTAAAAGTTCAGAAGGACTTGAGAAAATTAGAAGCAATTATACTGAAGAAAGGCTAAACAGCTCTAGTGGATTGACTTCCGGGAACCCACATCCTTTGTTTTCTTATGTCGTGTAGCGTGTCCAACTGTTGCCGCGGCGTCTGAGACAGTTTTCTGTAGCACTTTCAAATGTCGAACTTAATTACGGAAACTTCATTGATAAAGATGGTGTTTTAATATAAATTTTAATGATAAAAATAGTAACACTAACAAGATCTACTACATTAATGGTAATATTTATATAATAACTTTACTGATACGGTTTTTTTATGCAATGACATACATGATTGATGAAAAGAAAAAGGAAAAACTAATACAATTACATAGATTAACACTGCCATGGAAAACTGGTTAAGTTGTGGATATATATGCATATGTATCGAAGCAAAAAAATGATAAATAAATAAAATAAAATAAATGAAAATGTTGTAACATCCGCGACAATAACAATGTAACCTAATTTGAAGTACTAATCACACTAAATACTGGCCCTAAAAAGAATCATACTAAAAACATTTTTCTTGTAAAGGCAAACCTAAATATGTAATGGGTACTTGTCCTACTTTACAATTGAAACGAGTAGCTATGTCATCAGTTAACTCCTGAGACAAATTTAAAGGGATCAATTCTGTTTTAGCAAAATTAATTTGCAAACCAGAGAGAGCCTCGAAGCCTTTCAAAACCCAGTGAATTTTAACCAATTATCATGATGAACAAAAAGAATAGTGTCATCAGCATATTGCAGGTCAGCATGTGCAATAGCTGATGACCAGATGGTAATTTGGGTCCTAAACCCCTAAAATGCCCTTCCTGCATGGCTCTATTAAACACCCTACAAGAAAAAAATAGGCAATAATTTTTAATAAGTAATTTGTCAAAATATAACTCATTTCTGAAAGAAGGTTGAGATAAAAGTGGGTATAGGTTTTTATATTTGTATTTCAAAAAACATAAAAGAAAAATAAAGAAAAAGATGCCACTCTGGCCACTTAAGCGTATATGATTAGGTCTATATTGCATTTCGGTTCTAAATTGGATTTATTTGAGACAAATTACTGGTCACTGAAAAACTTTTTTTTTAAAAAAAAAAAGAATTGAGAAAAAGAACGAGGGTCAAGCCCCAGCCGATATTAATCGGCTCAGAATTAATGGTTCTACGTTTCCACCATCAATGAGATATAAAAGAATAAACCACCATTTATGGTTTCGTAGTGGGGAAGCACGAGAGCGCTAATATTTTAAATAAAAATGAATCTTTTTACATAAATTAGAAAATTGATAGTAGTAGTATCATGCCACGATAAATTGTGAATTTTACATTATATAAAACCACACCCATAATATAATTCAATTCTTGCAGCCGATAGATCAAAGATGATGATTTGCTTCTTTGAAATTTCGACAATCATCAAAAACTCAAATTTTAATTTGATTTTTTTTTTTTTTTGAAACTGTAAACAGCCCGCAGGCTAATTTGAAATTCAATGTCATACGCATGATCTCTATTAATAGCATATGCATTCAAATTTCTTATTCATGTTTCTTTTTTTTTCCCAATTCTAATTTGCTCATAGATACTAAGCAAATCTCTTTCTCGTAATTCAAGCATAAAATATTAATAAAATGATAATTATATGACTGTTATCTTTTTATTTTCCTTGTGTAAAAGAATATATTATGGAGTACGTATCATGGTTATATAAAAAAAATTGTGCAGTTTTTATAATTTGTCAAGTGGTTTAAATTTGGAATTTCGTGAAATAATCTATACTAACATTATCAAATTATTATCATGAAATTTACGTGATACGTTATGTATATGTCACCAAGTTTTATCTGCTGCTTCTTGGACTGCATCAATAATAGATGTTTTGCTTCATTTATGTAACAATATACGATGATATTTTTTCCTGATGGTTATCAAAATAGGTTCGCATTGTTTTAAATTGAAAACCTAAGGAATATAATGACACTTTCAAACTATAAAAACTCAAATGTAAATAATGATAATTTCAAGACAATTTAGATTATGTAGCCAAAAATAATAGAGATGGACAACGGTAATTTGTGATTTAATAGGTCCATTATACTTCACACTTGTTTCTCGAAATGTGAACTTTTTAAAATCGATTTGAAGCGTTCATTTTATGTTCCATATTGAAATCTCTTTATAAAATAAATTTATATTATTTCGATTTTTTTTACTATTTATTATGATATTTTAGAAAAGAGATAATTAGGAGGATAAGATGGGAGGATAAAATAACCTTATTATAAACAAGGATAAGGAACTATCTTCTTTATGTTATCCTTCACAAGGAAAATAAAAAGTAGAAATAAAAGAGTGATCATCTAATGGTTTCCCCGTATTTGAGAATTAATGGTCATGAAGTAATCAAGTTAAAACTTATTATTATTATTTTTATTCCAAACGCGACATGTTTGTTCTGTTAGAAAAGTGAGATAAGTGAATGGATAAAAAGATAATTTTTATCTCTATTTTCAGAGGTCTCGCTCTCAAATATAATTAAGTAATATTTTTTAACCATGAATAATACAAAAAAAAATCACAATATCAATTGCATTAAAAGAATAGAACAAACTTTACTATCACAGTAAACTACTATATGCAAAACATGCTATAGTTGTTATTCAAAGCAAACAATATTATATAAATTTCATGTATATTGAACTTAATTTTGTGGATTTTTTTTTGGAAATAATGTTATTTATTTAGATATGCATAATCCACTGCATGAAACACAATGTATCACTGTTCTGCAGTTCCGCATCCAGTGAAAATTGAACTCATTTTCTTAAATAATGACAGAGTCATAGACTTTCTGTACTCATGTTCAATTTCGTAGAATTGCGAAGGTACAATTTAAAAAGCGGATCCTACATAAATATGCAAAGTTGCGTATGAAAGATTTATTCGGTGGTTAACCATACATGGAAGGCCGAATCGTTTTGGGAGAAGAAGACGATTTTGGAAAAAGAAAAAAAAAGGTCTAAGCTAATTTTCAAGGTTTCATAAAAATTGACCAGTATGTATTAACCTAGTTACATGACAAAAATTGTGTTTTACATAGAATTTTTTTTTCATTTTTTTTTTGTTAAACCGAATGTTAATACATTCTCATGGAAGAAATATTTCAGTTGTTGTAATTTACACTGGAACGACAGTGGATATTGCTTTTGAAGTGGAGGATTTGGTGGACATTTTTTTTTTTAAATTTAGTTTTCTTAAGTTGGTAAAATGGAAATGTTGTGAAAATTTATCTAATATTACCCTAATATATGAAAATAATTTTTGGGAAAAATCTTTTCGAAAAACACTTTCTATTAGACTGAATTATCCCATTACTTATAAAAGCAACGCAAGACCCTAAAAAATTGAATTGGAGGGTGTATCCAATCCATTATATACAATTTGCACCATTAATTTTTTAATATTTTGATCGAATATTTGGTATAGATGTTAATTCCAAATGGAAATCTAATATTTGCCAAAGGGAAAAAAAAATAAGTATGCATTTATTTTTAAAATTAAGAAAAGAAATTATGGCAATATTTGTCAAATACAAAAGGAAAATCCATTACAATTTGCATCACACCCAATTACAAATTTTCATTTTATAAAATAATTTCATTTGATATTCGACATTACGCAGAAAAAATATCAATAAATTGAGTCAAAACATGTCAATTATGAGTGAGCCTATTTTCAAGTTCATATATATTCTCGTGGAAATGAGGGTACTGAATAGACAAAAATGAAATTATGGTTTAAATTTTATTGAAGATAATATGTTGAATAAACAATTTCAAAAGGGAGGTTGTTGTGCTTATTGGCTTATAGCCTTCTTTTATACAGGGAAAACGAAAAGTAAACTAATTAACTGGTCAATGTGTTTTGCACTGGATGAATTATTAGTCGGACAACAATGTTTAAACAGGAGAGTAGGTAAAATAACCTTTCTGAAATTTAATATATTTTGAATATCGGCCCTAATTATTTTAAATTATGTTTGGAGTTTCAACCTGACAAGTATTGTCAGAGTAGCATGTTAAGCAATTGATCTCCTGCGAAACACCGTACCTCTGAAGTATTATTTATTCGGCTGCACAAAACCATACCTCATTTACTCCCCACCCCCACCAGTGTCCTGATCTTCAAATCCTCAGTTTCTCAATTCTCACTCACCCCCAATCCAACAAAGCTTCTTTCAAAACCAAAACCAACTTGGACACAAAAAGAGGAAGAAACAAAAAAAGCAAATAAAGAAAAAAGAAGAAAATTTTTCCATAATCAGCCATGACTATCAAAACTTGTGACAAGCACGGAGAGTGCGAGCGGCGGCGCTTCTATCGCCGCCTCTGTGCATTCCTTTTGATTCTTGTCATCATTGTTTTGTTTATTATATTGATCGTATGGCTCTCGCTTCGCCCCACCAAGCCCCGGTTCTACATCCAAGATGCATCTGTTCGCGAATTGAATGTGTCTGCCTCATCTGACATGCTCTCCTCCATTCTTCAGGTTTGCTCACAATATTTCTGAGTCAATTATTGATTCTTTTGCCAAATTCCATGATCAGGTTTCATCTTGATCAACCTTCTTTTGGGTATCTTCCAATTATGTCACAATTGCATACTAAATTTAAATTAGACGAGCAAACTGTTTTGCAAATTTTTTTATTTGACTATGAGTTTCTTTTTTATCTCTTCAAGTCAAAAGAAAAATTCCATTCTTTGCCAACTATTTTGTAGCAATTTTAATTTTAGTAGAAAATTTATGGAAATCTATCTGATCACACAGGTAACAATTGCGACACGTAACCCGAATGACCGTATCGGAATCTACTACGACAGAATAGACGTGTATGCTACATATAAATACCAGCAGATCACCCTTCCGGCGCAGCTGCCACCTGTATACCAAGGCCACAATGACATAGACGTATGGTCCCCATACTTGTACGGTGCCGACGTGCCGATTGCACCATTCCTCGGCAATTCTATCTTGCAGGACTGCCAAGCCGGGTTCATACTCATACATGTCAAGGTTGACGGTCGAATCCGGTGGAAGGTCGGCAGCTGGATATCAGGCCACTACCACCTATTCGTCACATGCCCTGCATTTTTGGTAACCCAAGGGAACACTCAATCATTTCGCTTTCAACAGATGGCTTCCTGTAGCGTTGAAGTCTAAATTAAGTGTTAATTCCCTAGTAAGTGCTTTTGTGAAAGCTCTTCTTTTGGTTCTATTTTTCGTTATCTTTTGAGGTGGCTATAGAAAGTTAGGTGGGTTGATGACAAAAAATAAAGGATACTGGAAATCATTAAGGTGGTGTATAGTTGCTTCTCAAATTAAAAGGTGTATTAATTAGTGCCGAACTTTTGCTTCAGTTGTTTATTAACATGATATAATTCTAGCATTTATTGAAGCTGAGCTGTCATGATAAGAATAGCTTACTGAAATTATGAAATAATATCTGGCAAGTGATTTACAAAGTGTTAATTAAGCTGAGAGAGGAGATTAGTCTCTTGTTTAAGCGCAGAAATTCATGTGCTTTGAGATCCAAGATTGGCTCTTATACCGAGGAGAAATCTTCTTTCAAATCTTCCAAAAAGGAGAAGAAAAGGAATTCATTGGACTGGTCGGCTCCTGTCCCCTCTCAGTTACCGAATTCAATGGACCCAGCAATGTGATCATAATAATTACTCATTTTTTTTTATATATAATTTAGCTTGAATTGATTGATTTAGGTAAGTCAGGATCCATCCAGTTCTATGATCTAGTGGAGAGTAATGCTGATCCACTTAAGAATGAATCTTCTGTGGCATCTACAATAGGTCCCTTGCATTGCTAAACTCAAAAAGGGGATCATTTTATTCATATATATATATATATTTCAATTTAGTCGTTTGTTAATTGCAAAATCCAAGCTCTACGCTGAAAATAAAAAAAGCTACATTGGTCAACAGTATGCCAGCTCAACACGTACAATACACTAAACTCATGTGCAAGTGGAATTGTTATTGTTCACGTGACTAAAAATTGATCAGAAATAATATTGATTCGATTAGTGATTATATTATTATATTATTTGACGTTTAGTTTAATGAATAGTTGTTTGGAATAGTACCTTATTTACTCTTTTCCAATAAAAAAAAAATAGATCAATGACCTACAATTCTAAAAATTCGAACTTAAGTGCTGATGTAACCATTATGTTAGAAACCATAGAGACCGAAATTCAATATTACTAGAAAAGATTTGACACCCCGTCATATTCCCCAAACAAGCAAATATATTACTTGATTAGAGTTTTTATATCCGAGCTGTACACGGACCCAATAATACAAACCATACCAATCCTCATGAAATGAGGTGCATGACGCATACAATCAGGGGACCATGTGCACAACCTTGGTTTCTTTTTCACATTTTTTTTCTATCCCGCGTGGCAAATTTTGATTCCAGACACAAAAAGGTACTTTATAATTCTCTGGCCATCGACTAAATTTCTAGCACCAACTAAATGGGACCCATTTTGACACTAACCCGGCCAAGCCGTTGTTGACCTCAAAAGGGCACATGAAGTAGCGTAGCAGCCAAAATTGTAGCTGCTCCCTTTCAGTTCAAGATACTTCTAATCTTAGACTTAAAAAAAAGCAATGTGTTTGTATATATGTTTGAATTAATTCGAGCCATGTTAGGCGTTAAACACTTTCATATTGTATTCGTTAATGGAGGAGAAAAATTAATTGCAATAAAAAGTAAAAACGGTAAACATCAACTGCCAAAGTAAAACTATGCAGGACGTATATACGATATTGCTAGAATTTTTATTATTGTTGGAATTTTGTTGCGAAGACTATATCTATCTGGTGAAACAATTTTATTAAGTAATTAGATCTTCTCTGAAGAGTTTAAATTTTTTAGAAAACCTTAACATGGACAATTAACCGTTGTTGTTTAATACATAACGGTTTATTAAACTTTGAAATACATCGGCTAAGGTTTCAGACAGAAATAACTATACATTGTATGGTTACTGATTTTTTTTTTAAATTGAAATTTTGCAATTTTGATGGTTATACAAAATTATAAAATTCTATGTTACTTGTGTGCTCTGTTTGAAACATGCGTACAGAAAGCTGATTTAAATTATATCTATCTTTCAAAGTTGAAAATTAGATAGGCAATAAACAAAATAATTTCAGTTCAGCTAACCTTTAAGTATGTTTGGTTGGAGGTGAAGTTAGAGGAGTTAGAGGTTTTGAAGTTAGTGATTGATGGTAGTGAAGTTAGAAGATGTGGAAAGTTTGTGCTAACTTGAAGTTAGAAAATATTGTTTGGTTGGTATATTGGAGTTAGAGATGGAAGAAAAAGAATAAAATAGTAGTATTATTTTATTATTATAATAAATATTATATTAAATATTATATTAATAAATATTCTAATTAATTACATCTATTATAATAAATATTATATTAATTATTATTTTATTATTATAATTATTTTCCATTAATATTATGATTACGAAATTATAATAATAATTATGTATCTTTTATAATTATAATTAATCATATTATTATAGTTATTATTAAAATTTTAATCACAATTAATGTTATAATTATTAATAAATATTAAATAATAATTATTATTATTATAATTTCTTTTATAATTATAATTAATCATACTATTATATTTATTATTGTAATTTTAATCACAATTAATGTTATAATTATTAATAAGTATTAAATAATAATAATATTTAATTTTATAATTAATTTAATATATTATAATAAATATTATATTAATTATTATTAATTTATTATTATAATAATTTTGCCATTACATTATGATTGCAAAGTTATAATAATAATAATAATAATTATGTATCTTTAATTATTATAATTAATTATACTATTATATTTATTATTGTATTTTTAATCATAATTAATGTTATATTTATTAATAAATATTAAATAATAATAATAATTAATATTATAATAATTTTATTATAAATAACAACAACAACAACAATAATAATTGATATTAATAATTAATTTTATAACTATAATTAATAAGTATAATTAATATTATAATTACTACATAATAATAATAATAATCACATTAATTGTTTTTATTGATTTTTTTAAGGGTGTCATGGCAACAAAGTTCTCTAACTCAACATTTTGTCAAGTTAGAGAATTAGAGTGATGTTAGTGCTAACATCACTAACTTCAAATATGTTTGGTTGCATGAGGTTTGAAAGTTAGAGCTCTAACTTGAAGTTAGAGCTAACTTGGCTCAACCAAACATACCCTTAGCATATACGGTTGAGAGCACTGTTTGCTCTCTTTGATTTAAAGAAAGTTGATTTAAATTATATCTATCTTGTGTGCTCTGTTTGCTTTTATTGATATTCAGTCTTTACAATTGTTGAGAGTTAGTAGGATGTAGTGACTGATAATACTTCCTTTCTCTTTTCTTTTCATTTCACTTTTTTTTTTCCCTAAAGAAAAACGGTCGTATATCCTGCTTGATATAACAATTGGGAACGAGTGGGTGTCAATGTCATGGTGATTTGTTAGATCACTTTCAAATGTTAATGGAATGATTGATTCCATACTCCACCCTTGAGGTGATTTGATTTAATTACTTCAAACACACAAGCATTATGATGCCCTTTCTCTAGGGTGTCCTTGGTTAGTGTGGTTAAAGGTCACTTTCTTTGATTAGTTCTTTGCAAAGATAATTGTACAAGAGACCATCCAATCCTTGAAAAGGGGGAATTATTTTATATTTTGTACTATGTTATTCAGTTCAAATCTACTTGTTGGGGGGTAATTAATACGTTTTCTATCTTTTCACCGTACACGCAACACAAATTTTATTATTTTGGGTTTTTCATTGGATTCACTTTCTAAAAGTTTGTTTTTTTGTTTCCTCAAAATGCTTAACAGTGGCTGCTAAGGATTCTAAAAGTTTGTTTTAATCTTCAAATTTCGCCATCGGAAGGACTTGTAGAATTTCAGAAGGATCAAGTCCCGTCATAATTCAAATTTTTTTTTTAACCCATTTTGGTTTAAGAATTAGCTTATTTTTGTTAATTACAAGTACAATTCAATGAACATTGCTTAGTACAGTGGTTTGGGGAGCTAGCATGTGAGCTTGCTTGCTTGGGTTTGAAATCACTTTCGATATATTAAATTATATAGAGGTCTTTGATGCTATGATTTTATAATATGTAGCGGAAATTGAATGTATCTAGTTATTTTTGCAACGTCGCGTTAAAACGGGCATAAACGGATCTAAGTAAATGAATGGAGAACAATGTTTTTTCATTTTAAAACATCTATACATGTTTAATATATATTTTTACAAAAAATACATAGCTGAACAGAATAGAAGTCTTATCATTGTTTCATTATTGACCTCACTAGCTGGAAAATTGCACTTTTTTATAACTATTAAAATATCGATATCCATTTTTTCATATATATTTTACTGGCATTTTTTTCTGAATAATTTCCAAGTTCTATCCATGAGCTGGCACATGATGTTTATTTTTTTATGTACTAACTGCTTGAGGTACGTAGAAATGTATATATCTAGTATTTAAACATGAAAATTACACCAAAAAGAAAAAAAATAGTGGCACGATATCACTATCGTTACCATTTCGTGAATAGCGTCAGATATCCATATCCAAAAAGCGACCGTCTCCAAAGCCTAATCGCAAATAAAGAGCGAATATGCAAAGGAGTGGTGTTGCATTCAATCGCCTCACATTTCTAGGTAAAGAGCTAAAGCTTAATGGAATATTCAGGATCATAAAAATAGAAGAATTTTCTGGATCAGAATATATAGGATTAAAGGATTTTATGTGTGCTCTACTACGGAGAAAAAAAAAAAAAACTATTTGTTGGAACTAACAAATCCGAATGATTGAGTTGTCTGATGTAATTTAATCAAGGCTGATCGAACAGCCAATGAAAAATCCAATATAAGTACAACACCATCAATGTGAGCTTAAATAAATAATAAAGAGGTTCCTTTTTTTTCTTTTTCTCGCCTGAGAAGCAAACTTGCAATCCGGTACCAACAATGTAAGGACCACCTTCACTTTCAAATTCCAATCCCATTTTGAAATGCATCCAAAAATTGAATCTCTGAACTGGTTGTCAAAATGTTCGTATCTTCCCTGATTTTCTTCTCGAAAATGATTCAAAATTGGATTTTTGGAATTCTTCCTCTGTGTGCAACGTAACTATCATTTCTTCTGTTGAAGAAGATATGATTCTCTCCACCATAGGTATTCAAATGAATTGTTATGGGTTCCTAGTTTGGGCCCATTATGTCAGTGCCTTCGGCCTGTAAATGGACTGTGTGGGTTTAATTATTATTTTCTTATTTTTTCAGAAGCTGTTATAATACCAGCATGGTTTCGCAATAGTACAGGTACCGACAGTTTAATTGGACCTCGTTTTCCATGATTTAGATCTATAAAAAAAAATAGTAACAATGAATATTTAATGATAATTTGTTAAATATCTAATAACGTTAAATTACATCAAAATCGAACACATTATATTGTAAGTTTTTTTTTTTTTTTTTTAACATTTTTTACTTGACTTGGAAATGGGCTGTCATGATTTGAAGTTGTTCTTAACATATTGCAGCCCTTGAAATAACCTAATTAGATATACTAAGTTAGATTGGGCTTATTTCTAATGATTTACTTCCTATCTGACTGTCTCGGGCCGTACCAGTGGGTTAAATGAAATTGAAATGCCAACGTGGCCCTTGTTTGATGTTTCCTTCCATTTACTGCATTTGCACCCTTTTTTTTTTTTGGAGTATCCATTTACTGCATTTCAGCATTTGTACCTTATTATTAGCCTATTAAGTATTAAGTATTAACTATCTATAATATGCCTTTCCAACAATCAAGTAATCTGGACTACACTTCTTTTAATTTGTAGTAAAATTTTTATCTCCACATTTCGTTCTATATCTTCTATTGGTTGTACTACAGAAAAAAAAAAAATTACCCACGCAACATGGCACTTTTTTTTAAAACGACATTTAGATATAATATTATCACAAATAAAAGCAGAATATAGCATATTGTTTGACTGTTTTGTATAAGTGATTTTAGTTATCACACTCGATTAATTATTAACTTATATTTATTTCTATAGCAAATTCCAAAAAATGAAGAAAAAGAAATGCAATTCGTTTCCCGGTTATAATTTCAGAGGTCTTTCACTTTCAATCCAGAAAGCTGCAGTTTCCGATATGGAGTCTACTCTACGTTACTCTAATAAAACTATTAGAAAATCTTAAGAAAATTGAGAAGCTATACATTACCTAACGATTTATCCCTAAAATTTCAATAAGGCTATATCAGTTTTTTTTTTTTCCCTTTTTTTTAAGGCTATATGATTGAAGAACGAAGAAAATGCTACCTTGGTCCTGCACTCCTGCTGCCCGTCGGATCCAACACGAATCAATCCTCGTACAAGATGTCGGAGAAAATGCTGATCCGCTAAGAGTTGAATACAAAAGACAAATTGCATGTGCTTTTGCTTTAAGCCTTTAAAAGTTCAGCCCAATAAGAAGATAGCAAATATTTTTAATTCCCAGCTGTCAGAATTTTTTTATGGACTTAGAACTAGTTTGAATCTTGTTATAAGAAGTTCAGTATAATAAAGACAATAAAAATGCTAAAAGAGAATAATAAGGACAAAAAATAAAAATTAAATCCAAACTGGCTGAAGAGTTTAGTTTCAGTATAACTGAAGAGTTTAGTTTCAGTATAACGCGTCAATTGAATTCGTAAATGAACAAGAAGTGAGAGAGAAGAATAATAAAATATGACGACAAATAAAATAATAGAACACAACTCAATCAGGATTCAATGATTCATGCACCAAGCTGGATATTTTTTTTAATCTTTTTTATTATACAAAGCAAGGAAGAGATAATAAGCACATGATAGACTTTCTCTGAGCGAGGTACCGTTGACTGACTTAAGACAAGGTAGCTTTAATCAGGAAACTGCCCGATCTGCCCGCAATAGGTCAGTCCCGACACCATCCGTCCGATATAAACCGAACTGTTCAGATCGCATCATCCATGGGACGATCAACGAATTCTTCTTCTTTTTCATTTTTTAAAGGAATCAATAATTATCATTTATTAACGAATTCCGTACTACAGAAGAGGAGTTCAACTTCAACCCACAACACACAACCTCAATTTCTCTTACATATCTTCTCAGTTTCCCTCTCGTTTCTCTGCTTCTACCTTTCGTCCCAATCTGACACATTGTCACAAAATCGACACCAAATCAAATGCAGTGTTAGGATATGATGTTTGACTTTGTTAAATTGACTATGGAGTTAGCTCTTTGATTAAAAAAATTAAGTAGGTAAAATAATTTTAATTAGAATTTGGAAGCTTTTCAGACACGAAATTAGATAACTAAAACAATTAATGTTGAACTAGTTTAAATATTGCTTAAAAAATATGTATGATATTAAGACATTGAAAGCCTAAAAGAGCTAAACATTAATTGGAACTTTTTTTTTTTGGTGATGCTAGATAGAGAAAAATTAATTGAAACTTGCCGATGAGTCTCAATCAGTGTTTTAGAAACTGAATCGCACCGGCCTGATTGACTGACTGGTTAGACTGCGAATCGGACCCTAATTCATCGGATGGATGTCCGGTCCGGTTTTAAAAAAATTTGATCTGGATATTTGAACAAGAAGAAAGTGAAATAAATAATAGAAAATGACGACACTAAAATACTGTAACAGTACACAAACCAATCAGAATTCATGCACCAAGTTGCATATATATTTTTTCCCCTTTTTTATTAACCATAAGCAAACGCCAAACGATGGACTTCCTCGAATTCAGATCAGCTGTCGTGCGGCACAGCATGTAGCGCAGGCTGTGAATCGTCTGATCTGAATCTGATGGATATGGGAGCCCCGTAAATAATACCAGATTGATAGGCCCGAAAAAATAAACCGTCAGATCAAAATCGAACGGCTCCTGAGGTGCGCTCCACACGTGCCGCGTGACACAGGATCAGGATCCGACTTCCTCCACGCGAGGCAGCGTTGACCGACTTAAGACAAGCAAAATATCAGCATTTCCGAGTCATCTCCAACATGTACTGCAAGGCAATAATTAAATTTTAGCAGTTCATTTCAGATCGGACGGTTCATATCAACCCTAACACTATGCTACTCATTTCTTCCCGGCCTACCCAGACTATGTCAGGTTCAAACACATCCATCCGATATTAAACGAACTGTTCAGATCGTCAAGGACGATCAAGCAATCAAATATTAATGTAAGAGCAATCGAACCAATACCACAACAACAAATCTACAACCACAACTCTTACATTTGGACCATTTCTTTCTCAATTTCCAACTCTTTCTCTGTATCTTCCATTCCATTTCTTCCTCTTTTCCCCAATCTCCACTCCAAGTACAAAACTCAGAACCCACTTTCTTCTATCCTCAGTTTCTCACACTCCTTATCTTAACCCCTTCAAAATTCCAGGCACCAATCAAATGTCGTCGTCTAATCCCCCGCGCGGCTGCTGCTCGCGTTGTTGCTCAAGTCTGATCAGTCTCGGCTTGCTGATCTTAATCTATTGGTTGATCTTTCAACCCCACCAGATCCGAGTTTACATGAACTCTGCCACACTGTCCAACTTCTCTCTTTCTGACGCCACGTTGACATCTCTCTCCTACAACATCGCTCTGAACATTTCTCTCCGCAACCCCAACCGGAAGATCGGGATATACTACGACCGCCTCTCTGCCGAGGCTTTCTACGATGGGTCACAGCTGGGCTCGACAGAGTCAAACTTCTTTGACCCGTTCTTCCAGCACACCAAGACCACACATATGGTGTACCCGGTGTTTCAGGGGAGCCAAGGCAATTTGAGCAAGGACGTGAAGGATGCGTTTAACAAGGACAAAAATGATGGAGCGTATAATTTGGATGTGAAGTTAAATGCGAAAGTAAGGCATAAAGTATGGTTTATCAAATTGTCTTTTAGACCTAAGATCGATTGCTGGTTAAAGTTTCCACTAGTGGCAAATGGGAATGCTACCGTGGCTGCACAGCCAACAAAGTGCCGTGTTAAGTATTGATGAGATATTCCATTAATTGTTTTTTTTTATTGAAATTAATATCTCCCTTTTGTGGTGGGGGAGATATGATTAATTGGGATTTTTATTTTGCAATTTGAAATTGTATTATTTTTTTTTTGGGGTACTACTGGTATTTATTGGATTGTTTCCTTTGGTTAAAATGGATAGTTCGTTGATTGATATTTAGTGTAAATGTGTAATTGAATTCTTTCTTTGACGTACCAAAAAGAAGTATTTGATTTTTTTTCATTTTCTTTTATTGGGGAAAGATCCTTGGTTTCGCTAAATTTGGGATTGGTTGCTTTGTAACTCAACTAATGTAAAAGAATGTTCCATGTGATGGGGATGAACCAAAAAAGAGAAAAAAAAAATGTGATGGGAATGCTTAGTAGTGGTTGACTTGACCAGATCAATTAATCGAAGGCGAAAATTGGAACTTCTGAGAAAGCACGATGAAAAGTGCATGCTGCGTTGAGTGCGGAGTGCAGACATTTCATATATTGGGCTGAATTTTTTTCGAAATATCTTATTTGTTTGGACTTAAACATTAAGAAAGAAATTGGATTTTTTTTTTCCAAAGTTTTATTTTGTATCGAAGAAGAAATTTGGGCCTTCTCGTCTGACTCTCCTCTTCTATTGGGCCGAGAAACACCAACAAATGTGATGTATTTTTGGGGATTTCTATTTGGAACAAATTTATGAAGATAATAATGTATAACTCGTCTCGTCTTTAATATTGTTGGTGCTGCCAAGTATGAAACTTGTCACGTTTCAGAGATGGTGCTATGATTAATTTTGGTGGCTGGAAGTAAATGACCTTTTAATTTGTACATAATATTACAAGATTATTTAATTTAAATCCGGTCCAACAACCTAACTGTCCTACAAGACGAATCATTTTGAGCAGACCAAAGTTGCTGTTTCATGCTTGATTTGAACTCTTCAAACGTGCTAGTCTGAAGGGGACATTTTTTTTCCCCTATTTTCGCTAGCGAAGGGAGAAATATAAAATATATGCAATATTTAGTAGGAAATGAAGGTCTTTTATCTCAAGGTTAACTGTAGAATGACGAATTTTTAGCAAGAAAAAAAGAAAAAAAATTTGGATTTAATACTTTATTTTTGATAACTTTAATATGCTATTATGTTGTAAATTTCAGTGATTTATAGAATCTAAAATTAGAACATTAAGGATTTTAATGCCTTTCATATCTTAATAATATGTTGAATTATCTGAAATTATAATATTTACAGTTATTCATATCTCCAAATCCGTTTAATTTCGGTCGGAATTTTTTATCTTTTTTGTTCAACAAGATAAGTTGGACCAAATTCTACTACGGCAGTCAGGCTGTGTAAGTGATTTTGTCTATTAGAATCATCAATTAAAATGATAGGTTTAATAAACAAGTAGTATTTAGTTTTGGTTGGTTGAGAGCTTGATTAATTAAATTAAAAAAATTCATATTATGGGATGCTCCTATAAGGGGTTTGGATTGAGCAGATGACGTAATTGGACACTGTCGACATAGACATAGAAAAACCCCGGAGGAAGCACAAAAAAAGTATTTATTTATTTTTGGGTCTATGCATAAGTTGGGCTGGATTTTATTTGTTGGATAAATAAAGAGAAAGAAAACCATGTTGGGTCCAACTTCTTTCTTTTATTAGGCTGGAATTGTTTTACATCTAAATAAATGTTGGCTAGGGAACACCGAACAATAAAAGAGTTATGATGTTTCCGACATAATTACTGGGGGCGACAATGGACAATATAACCAATACGACATTTTACTTCGGCTGTCAATAACTGTCATGCTGTGAATAGAAATTATTTAAGGATTTATAATATTTAAATACATTTTTATATTCAAATAAATTTTGTGAATGGAAGGACAATATATATGTTTTTATGTGGATTTCGCATAGAACTTGGATTCTATCTAAGATTGAATTCGGAATTTTCAGATCTTGTATTAAAATGACTAAAATAAAAATTCATGTATGGCATGAATAAAGATGCAATATGTTCTTAATTATATATAAATAAGATGCGAGCAGAACTTATATTTATAACTAACTTACATGGCATTAACTTATATTCTTGTACTAAAAAGTTAGAAAAAATTCACAACGGATTTTAATAACAGGCCGGGTGACACCTTTATAATTACGAATTTTTTTAATCAATATCACGGTTTGTAAGCATGCTAGATATGACATCCAAATCTTATAAGATCTCCTTATACATTACGGATTTTCTTAATCTATATCATGACATAAACTACTGAATATACATATTAAGAATCTACACTTACTTTCATGCATGGCAATCCTGCATGAAAGTGAGAGTAGAAAAGTAAAAGGAACTTGATGTGAGATCGATGGAATCCCTTTGGCAAAGAACTCCGATGGATTATTGGAGAGACTCAAGTGGTTTGGAAAGTCTCCCGTCAATCTTTCTCATCGGTTTTGCCTCTATCGCTTGATGCCCTTTATTTTGGCTTTTCGTGCTTTTGCAAGTAGATGACTCCTGGTCTTGCAGCTTGTCTCATGCATACACAGTTATGAAAAGAGAGTGAAGATCCTTAATTAGTTTGTGCACATTCTCCTGTAATATAAGAGTTCCTTTTCGAAGAGTTCACATGAGAGAATTCATGTTGTGCTTTCCAAATTCCAATGGATCAATATTACTATTTACTACTTAATTTGCTAAAGAAAAATGAAAATAACAATCATAGTTGACTTTATGTGTTGTAAGTTCACTTCCATTTTTTCCAATTTGCGTTACAACTTACAATTGGCAAAGGACGTTAGCATTGTTAATGTCTTTATATAAAAAATAAAATACTGACAACTGCTGGCGATCTGTCCATATTTGAGAATCCAGCTGACATATATTTTACAGATGTAATTTTTTATTATTTATTTATTGAAACTATATATCAGTAACCAATAATGGGATCTAATTTGCTGCTTTTCTCTCTGTTTTGGAATATAAAATTCTAGTTTCTTCATCTCAAAATCCACACTAATTAACTAATAGAAGTGGGAAAAATTCTGTTTCTCAGACCGAGCTAGGAAATCGACAATGGATGTATATATCCAGTGACCAATTAATGTTTTTACCTTATGCGGGACAACCATATTATTTTTGCAATGATGGAGTGAAACCCTAAACATATCTTTTTAATAAAAAAATTGTTGGCATAAGGTTGCAAATGAATTAACAAGGCAAAAAAAAATTACTATAGCATTAAAAATGGCAAGTTGAAACAATTAATAATTTAAAAACAAAAATTGATATTAATTTTAAAAATGTGAAAAAAATTATATGGATAATAAGATAATTAATAAATTGTAGATTCATTCTGATGAGGTAAAGTATGAAATTAATTATATCAGATCTCTCATCTCTCCATTCACGATGAAAGTTGCAGCTATTGGAGAGGAGCCTCACATTTCGACGGATATCTTAAATTAGACAAGTCACATAACAAAATAGCAAAAGTTGCTTATCTTTGGTAAAGGAACGTCTTGAGTCTTGAAAAAGCCATCTCTACTTTGTAAAGGGAAGAAAGGCAAATGTTAACAAGACGCACCATTATCACTAAATTAATTACATGCTTTTGTTCAAAGGTGCAATCGGGTGCCTACCCATCAATTCTATTCTTTTGTCAAAAGGCGAAATTAAACAATTCTGCTGCTAGATCTTGTCATTTTTTAATGCCAGATTCTATGCAACTACGACCCCAACAGTGATGGTGCGGAATCACTTGGACAGGGAGAGATTTTTTTATGAAATGTTTTGTTTTACTAAATATTTAATTCCTACTATATCAACTATTTTGCACCACTATGAATAAGAATTCAGCCATTTCTATGCTTGCAAAGTCGATATTGCAACAATACAAACAAAATTTGCTTGTTAGTATTATATTTCAAATGTTTAATTAGATTATTACTATTAGTGGGTGCCTTGATCATCTTTTTTGTTTCAATTTCAATAGATGATGCGGCACGAAGCAGCTTTTAGTGATTAATTTATTTAGCGAATAACAAGATTATAGTCAATATGTTTATAATTGAATTTCTTATGGTCCGTTTGGTTGCAATTAATATATGAAAATAACATAGAATATAATTTTTTTTGTGATTTGAGATTAATTAGTAATAGAGAATAGTGAAAGTTAGGTTGGGAAATACCAGGTCATCTTTAAAATGGTGCTCTCACAATTCAATCATTTTTTAAAATATTTTTGGAACAGAGCAATATCCCTGTTATAGCTACTTTCTCTCGTTTGGATTGCTATTGTGAATGAAAATAGTGGCTTGTTCTCACTGGGTGTGTTTGGATGGGGTAGGAAGAAGGGTATTCCCAGAAGATCCTTCTTCCGAGAAGAAAGAACCATCCAAACAAGTGGGAAGAAGGGTGGGAAGAAGGGAAATTCTCGGAAGATCTTCTTCCAGCACGTAGCTGGAATAAGGTGGAAGAAAGGTTTTGGAAGAAAGCTATCAAATAAAATATTCATTTATTTTTTCATCCGTGAAGGAAAGAAACCAATTAAATATAGTAGGTGTGTAGATGGGACCCAGTGACCAATACTTTCAATTACTGGGCACTGTTGAATTCTTGTTGATTATGTGCGCACCATTAATTTTGACAATATTGATATTGCTTCTCCGTTTTATGTTAGCCTAGTTTTTTATATTGCATTAGCAAAAATAATTCTTATTATTACATATAATTATAATTAAATATTACTATCATCAATAAAGTACAAAGTTAGTTAAAAAATGATTATTTTATTTGTTAATTTTTTAATCCAATAATATTATTTTAAACAAATCCTGTACGGTCAATTTTTTATAACTTTTCTTTAAGCCTTATTGCTTACATTTTACTGTAGATATATATTTTAATTTTTCTGCATGCATGGATTAATATTATTATAATAGTGTTATTAATTATTTTATTATAATAATATAATTATAATAAGAATATTATAATAATAGTAGTAATTATTTTAATATTATGTTATTGTAATATAACAATATTAATTATTTTTATATTATATATTATGAGATAGTTTATTATGCACCGTAGTGCATAGAGCTTTCTATGCACTGCGGTGTTTTTCAGGGGTATTTTTGTAAATTGGCAAATCTAATTTAACAAATCTAATCTATATATTGAAATCTCGTAGAAAACCAAATTTTACTATTTTTGAGATTTTATTACTATTTTTTTCGAATTTTTTAAAACCTGCCATTTTTGGAATGTTGAAATAGTAGTTTGTTTCCAAAAATGGCAGGTTTTAAAAAATTCATAAAAAATAGTAATAAAATCTCAAAAATAGTAAAATTTGGTTTTCTACGAGATTTCAATATATAGATTAAATTTGTTAAATTAGATTTGTCAATTTACAAAAATACCCCCGAAAAACACCGCAGTGCATAGAAAGCTCTATGCACTACGGTGCATAATAAACTTTCTCATATATTATTGTTACACACTTTATTAGTCTAATTATTTGTATTAAATAATAATAACAATTATTTTTATAAAATTATTATTATTATTTATTATTTTAGTATAACGTTGGAAACCAGGCCTTTTTAGTGCACATACTACTAATATTTCTTTTAATCAAATATTTGCACATATTAGTAAATACTTAAACCGTTAACAATATTTCAAGTTATTAGTAATATTCTCTCAACTCATCCAACCATTCTTCAATAAACTACAAAGATTAAAAAAGATAAATGATTATTTTAATTCAACTCATTCATTACTTATTCCTAACTCACCATCCAAACAACATTTCTTCTTTCCGGAATACCACTCTTCCCACTCTTCCCGGAATATCACTCTTCCTAATTTTTCCGTCCGGAATCCTTCTTCCTTCCTTATTCCTAACTCATCCAAACAACACCACTATTCTTCCCATTCTGTGCAACCAAACGTAACCATAAGAAAATTATAATGTAAACATGTACATTTTACAAATGCAGAAAAAGAAAAAAAAAATATATATATAGTGTTGACATGTACGTACGTACCAATGAAGAGAACTTTTTCAAGAAAGTATATCTACTATTAAAAATTATTTGAAAAGTATTTTAAAGAAGTTGACAAGTAGAAAAATAATTTTGTTGGTCACAAATCCGTCACGTCTTACTCAATAATCCACAGATGATCCAGAAAACATCTGGAGTCTGGAATACTACGAAGCCAGCCTAATTGTCTGGTACAAAGTCGAGTGGCAAGTTGATCCAATTATGATGTCTTACCTTTTAATAACTCTCTTCTAATTGCACTATTGTTTGTTTATTTTCAAATCGGAGATATATGGGTCTATACTCTTCGTTGTTATATATATATATATATATATTTCAAAAAGGAAAAATGCTTTTTGACTAGGGAGAAAGGTCCGCAAAAGGTTGAGAAAAAGTAAAAAAAAAAAGGAAAAAGAAGAATGTAATTATATAGATCATGTATTGCGCCAACGCGGGTCTCAAAATGAAGAGCACTGGAACAATGTCTAACCTTGCGGTTTCTCTTGTATGGAAGTTTGGAACTGAAGAATTATATATATATTTTTTGTATGAGCTGTAATATTCTGAAAATTATATATATATATATATATATATATATATATAGAGGATGGCTAATGTGCTATCCGTGGCACGTGCCACCCATTTTCTATTTACTCATTTTTCGAGATTCAAAATTCAAATGGTCAATCCAAACCTTTCAAGTTGATCACCATATTGAAATACACTTGGACACCAAATTTTACATTTTTTCGAGTTTTTTTGCTATTTATTATGATATTTCCAAATTGAAGGGCCTGAAATACTCTGATTATAACGTTTTTTGAAAATATCATAATAAATAGCAAAAAAACTCTAAAAAATATAAAATTTTGTCTCCAAGGGTATTTCAATATGGTGAATAACTTGAACGGTTTGGATTGGCCATTTGAATTTTGGATCTCGAAAAATGACCCGATGGAAAATGGGTGGCATTGCCACGGATAGCACGTTAGCCATCCTTTATATATATATATATATAATGAATGGATAAAATACACTGATGTGTACGGATCGTCCCCGTACACATGAGTTGTTTTTCGAGATCCAAAATTCAAACGGCCGATCCGAACCGTTCAAGTTGTTCTCCATATTGAAAAACCCTCAGGGACCAAATTTTACGTTTTTTTGAATTTTTTTACTATATATTATGATATTTTAAAATTGGAGGGCCTGAAATACTCCAATTGTAGTGTTTTTTGAAAATATCATAATATATAGTAAAAAAAATCGAAAAAATGTAAAATTTTGTCTCCAAGGATTTTTTTCAATATGAAGAACAACTTGGACGGTTCGGATCGGCCGTTTGAATTTTGGATCTTGAAAAACGACTCATGTGTACGGGGACGATTCGTACACATTAGTATTCTATATCCATTCTCTCTCTCTCTCTCTATATATATATATATATATTATGATATCTATCTTAATTATGCGACAGAGGGGGTCTGAACAATATATTTATATATATAATCAATATATATTAAAAATGATGAGTCTGTTCTTGTAAAAAAAAATTCAAATTATGCAATTAAAGTACTATTTATTACAAAAAATATGATAATGTTAAAAATGATATCATACTGAATTAACTAGCTAGTTGGATATAACAATAACATAAAACATAACATGTGACCAACCATTAATGTTGAAATTCTGTTTTCTTAGTTTAATTGTCTTAATAGTCTTTTTAGAATTAGAAGCATATGCTTTAGGACGCATCACTTTAAAATCAGTATTATTCTCTCAGTCCACCTAGATCAATGTAATTATTATTTATTTATTTCGTCAATCAGCCATGAGTGACCTATAATTTGTCTGGCTCCACCCGTGTAACTCATGTTGATGGAGCGAATAAAATTTATGCTTAAATCAATCGGACTTGTGATGACATTTGTTTCTCTCCATTATAGTTCGGTAGAATCATAATTTAGCCACAACAGGCCGATACGAATTCATTTGAAGTCAAAATCAAAATTTGCAATAACAAAGAATTAATTAATCTTTTAAATAGTTTTAATAACTAATTTACTGATTGCCAATAATATTATTATATCTATTGGCTAGTATGCTCCCACTACCAAGCCTATATCTAAAAAAATCAGCAGTACCTGATATTGACTGATGATTAGTTATAGTTATGCCACCTTTAGGAGGGAAAATGTCAAAATGAAGGCGCACTTTAATTCATATTAATTGTTATTTCCATTCACAAAACTAAATAAATATACATATTCCGAGATTTACGATTCATCTTGAACCCCATTTGTGCTTTGTTACCATTTGTGGGAGCAGACTAATCTAATAGGTACCAAATTTGAAGTAAGAGTACATTTATTATGCTCCCCACTAGGTACCAAATTTTATTTAGCCCCTATATCGAGCCGTATGATTTGGGAAATAATTATTGTTAGTGCAGGCTTATGTAATGCAACAATCAGTCTCCTGTTTTAGAGTGACTTCCACTTTCTCAGTCAGTTCTTAAACAAACTGTGACTTCACTTTTAGTTCTGGAATCTCCAATAGAACACTCTGTCTACACATCAACAAAAGGAGGAGAAAAAATTGCATTGATATAGATATTTAGCTAGCATGAACTGTTACAAATCATTTAGTCATTTATTCACAAATTATAGAACTTAGATTGAAAATGTCAATGAGCCCGCTATATATACTTGTTAAAATAAAGTTCACAGCCTAAACTACATTAATTTGTGTGCCTCCGTGCATCTGCATCTGTCATATAAGTTGGAGACGTACGTAGCAACTATAATTTATGACATGAGGTGTTATACATTAACCAAAAGGTAGAAGACATCATTGAGGAATACATCCAGCAGAGACAAGAACATAAAATTGCATAATTAATTTTAAATTTAGGGTTTGTGCAAAGGTGTCACTTTAGAAGGCAAGAGTCGAATAATCTTCCTCAAGTGACCAAATGCTCTTCTTTTAATGCAAATGTGATGCCATTAATTAAAAAAAGGATCCCTTTCCAAGCTTTAGATCTAAAAAATCCAACATTCCCACCTCCATGTAGTGGGGTGTAAAAAGCTTAATACATAAAAATTAAAGAGATAAGCATCTTTTCTTTGAGCCTTAAAGTTTGTGCTTAGAATCCAAAAAAGATAATTTCGTCTGTCTCTGTACTCTATTACCCCTCACTTAAAAAACGCACCCAAATGTAAGTATAGAATTTTTAGTGTGCTACTTTTGGGTAAAAAGGAAAGATTTAATTAGGGTTTCGATATTATCCTTGGATTACGGATCCCTGGTGAGTGTGGGTTGGAGGGGGGTTGGGGATCGGTCATCATCCACATGCCTATCCATTCTTTTCATAATACAAACATTTCACATATAAACAAATAACACTCTTTTGGTTTATCACTTTTTATGACCCTTTCTTTTCCAATCTTAAAAGGTGCACAGTCTAAGTAACCAAACTTTCCTCTTTCTTAACAAATTCTTTTCTAAATACATAACATTATGCATTATCAGGCGACTTCCTCTCTCTCACACTCCCTCTCATATATATATGCACACAGATACACAAGATATTCCACAGCATGAATTTCTTATTATCTAATCCTTTTATAAGAACATAATTCATATTCCTACTTGCGAAACAATTTTGAATCTTAATGTAATAATTGCAGTTTCAATTATAAGATGTAAAGTAATTACTAATTTAGCAAAAGATAAAGTGACACGTCAACCTGAGCAATTACTTAGCAAATATTTAAAATTTCTTCATAATTTTTTTTAATTTCAAAAAATAAAAAATGATCTAAGAGAAACTTTAAAACCAATCAATGTTTAGTATCTTCATAAATCGTGAAAGTAAATAATCAACAAATAACATTGAGTATGATGATGAAGTTATAATGATTTGTACTACATCTATCATATGTTAATAAATTGATTATATAGATTAAATATAATAAATCGAATTTCAAGAATATTTTAAGTATTTCTCATGATATTTTATTCTCTTGGTGATATCACTATTGTTTGTTGGTATTTGGACCGTACTTGGCACTCAAATCATACTCAAACCATTAAATTGTTTGACAAATTACCTTATTTTTCCAGGATTTGGCTCTGCCGTTGTAACTCTTCTCATTTTACATGTTTTTGATGATCTTTGGTGATATTCGAGCTAGTAGATGGACTTCCAGCACTTGACACTCGCCAGACACTCATTTCTAGCATCAGAGGCACTGTGCAGACTCCAATTCGGACCAAAATGCCAGCCAATTCGGACCGAATACATAGTAGCATTCAGGCTGACTTTTCTCACCCCTATTCGGACCGAACTAGGCGCTGCCATGACTTATTTGGAAGGTTTTCGTGCATGAAAAGTTGTGATCCCTTAGATTTTCTTCCTCAGGCGCCCTAGCCTCCTCTGCAAGTATCTGAAACGCTATAAAAAATAGCTCCTCTCTACTGTATGAAAGACTTTCTTGGATACCCTAGCCTCCATACATCTTTCCTAGGACATATCTCTCTTCTTCACACCAAAGTTCACCATTTAACCTAGTTCTTGAAGCAACGGCAACAAGAAGTAGGTTGAACACACGTGTTGCAACACCCCACTGCCTTTGATATTGAAGATCAAGTACAAAAAGGAGTATTCGGTTTATTCTCCTTATGTTTTTATCTTTATTTCTGATGGGCTTGTATCTTTATATTGTTATGCTATTAGTTATCTATTATAGTACTATGTTACGATAAGTTTTTATTTTCCTAGGAGTAATGTAGTAACTTAGGTTTGGATGATGTGATTTGACTTATTATGATATGATATATTTTGTGATTTGTTTGTTGAGAATTGTGATTATTGCTTGATTTGAACTACTTGTGATTTTTCTAATAAACTTCTAGTTGTATGGCCGCATCTCGTTACGTGCCTAAGTTAGGGTAAACAAGTTAATTCGAATTAAGCACTTGGGATAAATCATAGATCTGAAAAGGTAGATTAATTAACATAAAAGGTGTAATTATTAGATAGTTCAAAACACATCTAATTATCCCCAAGAAATCCAACAAATGAGTTCAGATTAGTTAACACACCTATACCAAAAGTTGTGGTTTAATTGATTAAATTAGGTCAAGTTTTGATTAACCCAGTTTCTAGTCCAACAAGCGAAAGCTGAGGTCCAGTTAATCCAAGTTTAACAAAAAAAAGAAAAATCCTTGCACAAAGTACAAATTGTCATATTAAGTCCAAATCACGCACATGCACTCTCTGCTCGGACCGAATTGACCCTAGTTCAGATCGAACAGAGCAATATTTGCTCCCAGAATTTTGTCTTGTGCACGAGAGTGTTAAGTTAGGAGTTTTGGAGTCCAAACCAAAAAGAAACTTAAACCCTAAGACATCTTTTATACTGTTTGAAAACTCCAAAACTTTACTTTAATTATTTAGATTATCTAAATTGATAAAAGACCCAAAAATATTTACTTATTTATACCTTTATTTTTCTTCTTAAACCAAATTTCACTTAAATATTTTTGTCTAACTTTTCAAAAAGGATAAATCCGATAATCAAAGTCCGTCTCTTTGATTCGACCCTAAATCTTAACCAAAACGACTAGTGAGGTGAGTCTTAGGTACAAATTTATTTGATATCTAGGGTTTAATTCCTTCTCACTTGGTTTCTTATATGTTTTTTTTTCCATATAAATGATACAAACATATTATCTAGACAGTAATGTGATCTTTTATGGACCTTAGTATATTGAATACTCGTACTGAACAAATGGTGCATGGCTTGAAAATATCAGAACAAATATAAAAATTAATAATCTTATAAGATGAACATATTTTCTCAACCATATATATATATGACTACATAAATATATACTGATTGAACTAAGATTTTCTTAGATTATGTAATGCTGTCCGATAGATTTACACCTCGGTTGCAGTAAAGTATAGACGGCTTGATAGCAGAGCCATTAAATTTTGTTGAAAAGTTTAGACAGTACACTCTCTTATGCACCCAAGGAAGGTTCTTTTGGTGGACATATCAAGCGAGAATCTATATTTTGGGATTCAAACAAAATCCAATTTATAGTCTTACTGGCGCCTCTGCTTTGTACAAGTTTTTAATTTATTATTTTTTGCCCTTAATTAAATTTCAACAAAGAAGCAAGCATGTGTTCATCTCCCCTGCCGATGCGCGCATGTTTTGAATAAATCCGAGATTGTAATCTTCACAGCTCAATTACCAAGAAATTATGGGCCCTTAATTTGCACATACAACTGGACGCTAAATAATAATTTTTTTAAAAGAAACCTGCACAATATGAAACAATTAATTGGACTTTTTTTTTCAAAAGAACTCAATTTTATTTTTCAATATCATAAAGGACTATGCATCTAAAATAATTCCCGAAAAGGTCTAAATATAGTGTTTTTAATATAATAACGTAATTGAATTGAATTATCGATACAGTTTCGAAAGAGAATTTGACGTCAATTGTGAATTTGGAATTAATGAAGAAGACATTTTGAGTGAATCAAGAGTAAATTTATTATACTGATGAGATCCTTTTAAAAATTATTTTAGGTCCAAGGTTCTTTTTGATATTAAAAAAGAAAATTCAGCCCTTTTAGAAAAAAAGTCCCAATTAATTATACTCTTTCCGAAACAAATAATTTTGTTATTTTCGAAGTTTTTATCTCATGTCACTCCATATATATGAGTTTCTTGTTCTATAATGCGTGCTCTCATTTTGTTTCATCTTCAATTTTTTAAGACCGTTTTGCTCCCTGCATATTGTGGTGGCAATACCATCTTGTATGCCAAGCACTGCATTGTGGTGGTGTTAGAATATTAATATGGATTCCACAAGTTCCTAATATATACACTAATACCATAGAAGGCATGGGGTGGTATTTTTAATAAAAAAAAAGATTTCCTCAGAAATTTTAATAAGAAAAATAGAATTATTTTTTTTAATAAGAAAAAAGTCCTAACGCGGTCCAAAATCACGTAAATATCCCGGGTCCTAACGCGGTCAACGAGCGCGTTAGGAGGGCGTACTTTCACTACTCAGCAAAAATTAGTTTTTTGTCTTCATAAATTTATGTTTTTTGAAATACATTTAAGTATTTAAATATATGATTAATACTGAATTAAATATTTAATATATTTGAAATATTTAATAAGTATATCTCCTCAACAGGCACTCTAATAATATGCTCCTCGGGAGTAAGGAACAATATCTGTCTGTCAACGTCTTGTACTCGCTCCACAGGGTTCACGTTGTACGGATTCGGACGACCGGTGCAACGCCTCCGTCGTCTAACTCCTGGGGCTGGATCAATCGGAGTGTCTGTCGGTGGTTCAGAACTGGATGGACCAGCCTCGTCGTGTGGAGAACTCATCTATTGTAATAATTAAATATAACATAATTCATATTATTCAATGCATAATACTTAAATATAACATAATTCATACTTTCATATTTAAATATAACATAATTCATACTCATCTACATTTTCCATCAAATCTACATTTTCCTAATTTTTTCATCCAATCAAATAATTTCAATCACAATATATTTTCATACCAATTTTCATCCATTTTTCATCCATATATTTTCTACACAAATAATTTCATACCAATATTTTCATCCATATATTTTCATACCAATCAAATAATTTCAATCACAATAAAATTTCAATCACCATTTTCATATCAATTTTTATCCATATATGTTCTAAACAAATAATTTCAATCACAATATACCACAATTTCCTATTTATTTGCAACATTATCCATACACATTTTCAATATTGCATCACATTTATCATAAATAACTAAAAATAATTTGAATCATACATTCTCCAACAATACAAATCAATTACAATCAATTTCATAATTTCATATTTTCCCATTTACCAAAAATAACTAAAATTCCAATTCAAATCATAAATCCTATACAAAAGTTTCTACACAATTCCTACACAAAAATTTCTACACAAATCCTACACAATTCTTACACAAAAATTTCTACACAAATTTTCCAATCAATTACAATATATCAAAAATACTCTAATTAAATTTTAAAAATCAAATTAAAAAAAAAACTTACCTCTAGAAATCGCCGGAAATCGATCGACCTCGAACTCGTCGGAAATCGACCGTTCTCCTCTTCGTCGGAAATCGTTCTTCTCTCACGCCGACGTTGGCCGTTCTCCTCCTCCCTCTTTCTCTTTCTCTCCACTTTCTCTCCTTCTTCTTTCTTTTTTTTCCTCTCTTTTCTCTCTTCTTTCTCTCTCTGTCTCTATATTTCTCTCTCTCTCTTGAAGACGACGAAGGACTTGATGACCGTGTTAGGACTTTTTCCTTATTAAAAAAGATAATTCCGTTTTTCTTATTAAAATTTCTGAGGAAATTATTTTTTTTATTAAAAATCACACAGGCATGGGCACAATTAGAAAATTTAAAAAGGGTCATGCATCAAATCAAATACTTTGAAATAATGATATTAATATAAATTTAGCATCAATAAATTAAAACTGATATTCGTGCATTAAAAATAAAAACTAAGACATTGTCATTCACTTTAATTTTGTTACAGAATCCGCCAGTGGTATAAGTTCTGTTCTACAACCTGTGTCCTGTCAAATAATAAACAGACATTTCCGACCTTTTCAATTCTAAGACATCTCACTTCAACCGATGGCCAGAAAAATAATACCGGACACGAAAGCATATCTTGTTCATGTTCACTACAACATAAATTATTTTTGGAGACACCCCTTTAGAGACGGTTTTTCATCGTTTCTAAAAATAACCGGTGGCATTTTGAAAATTTTTGTCGGTTATTTTTAGAGACGGTTTTTAATAAAAACCGCTTCTAAACATTTTTGCAAAAAAAAATAAAAATGGCGGTCTATCTTTAGAGGCGGTTTTATTAAATAACAGTCTCTAAAAATCACATTATTAAAGACATTTTTTAATAAAAAACAGCCTCTAAAAATGAACTTTTTTTCTGGATTTTTTTCGCCTTTTTAGAGGCGATTTTTACAAAAAAACATATTCATTTTTAGAGACAAAAAACAGCCTCTAAAAATATTCATTTTTAGAGACTTATAAAAAACCGTCTCTAAAAATAAACGACTTTTTGTAGATTTTTTTCGCCTTTTTTTGGCCTATTTAGATGCATCTTTAGAGGCTGTTATTTATAAAAAACCGCCTCTAAAGATATCTCAAAATTCCATTCGAATCTGGCTTATTTTTAGCCACGCTATTTTTAGAGACGGTTTATTAGTATTTTTAACACCACCTATTTTTACTAACTGTGCCAAACCGTCTCTAAAAACACTTAAAAAACAGCCTCTAAAGATGTTATGTAGTGCAGTGGTTTGGACTACTCTTCGGCTTTCCTTAATCACTCTATCCTAGAGTGAACCTGGTAGATCCAATATATAGCATGTCTATTGACTGGTGCATGGTGGAGGACAAAGCTGTCAACTTTATTTGAGGCTATGTAGCCATTGTATTAGGAACCTACTTACGCACACTAATTAAGTGGCCACAAAGTTTTGCGACACAGTGCTACTCAACATATATATAGATGTTCACCTGAGTGGTCATTTCTTCAAATGCAGGCATATATAAGCATATGAAAACAATATATCAAGTATGGGGTGTTTATGTTACTTCTATTTCATTCCCAATTTAATTTTGTTTAGTTTGTTAATTGATTTTTTCTCTGATCATAATTTGTTTTGTTGATATGTCTAGAGAATATCTACAAAAAAAATATTTTTATTGAAAGATGTAATCAGGAATAACTTCTCTGTTAAGCATCAGGCTGTAAACCCTTAATATCTACTTGAGGTGGTTTTTCTGTGCCATTTATATTTTTACCGAATGTGTGCGATATCACACAAGCATATTAATTGTTAGGGTTCTTTTTACAATCACTCTAGTGTAATGGATAAATTAAGGATCCAATTAATTATGTACTTCTTGTCATTATTTGTACTTAAGCGTGTTGATGAGAAGTTCCCAGATCATTTTGCACATGCAATTTGAACAAGGCTAGAAGTAGAATTAACTAGTTTTTATTGACAACAGAATATATAGATATTTTTTTCTAGTGAAATCATATATCGATCGGTATATAAGTTTACCAATCAATTTACCGCGACTACAAATGACGTATCTTTATTTTTTTTTTGTGAATTTCTGACATGTCATGTGTAACTTTTATACAATCATTTTACATCACGTGTTCCGATGCACACATCAGTACATAACTGTTACAGTATATCACATTTTTAGTTTACCATTAATTAACCAACTTGAATTGTCAAGTTTATATTTTTTTGCTGATATAAGGACTTCGTAAAAATGTAACTTTTGATAAAATAAATAATAATTACGAATATAAATAGGCACTAGAGTTTTGCAACAAATCTAACTTCTTCAAACAGGGGACTACCAAATTACAAGTTTTCTTTTAGCCTTTCTAATTGATCCACTTATAAAGCCCCACCAAAGCTTATCTTCCTTGCCCTTTTGTTGGGAAAAAAAAGTAGCCCCAAACACCAAGTATCACTAATATTAACATACTAACAACATCAAATTAGAATCATAATCATTAATGCAAATCGAAGCAAATGACCTGATCGACTACATCTAAAAGCCCCACGTCATCAGAGCAATACTCATCACTATTGTCGTCTGCACATAAATTCAAATCCAAACAGAAACCCAAATCTGCCTCCTCATTAGCTGACTTGTTTTCATGATTAGCCTTATTAAGTTTTGTTCGAGGAGAACATGCAGGTGGCCTCGAGTTGAAAGCATCACAACTCAATAATACAATTGAGTCATGAAAACTAACTTCTTCGCCAGTATCATTCCTTATCACACCATCCTCGATTGCTCTTTTTATGCATATTTTACCCTGGTAGTCTAATTGGTCAATATCCTCCATGAAGATAACACAGTGGGGGTTGTCATGTAAAGCATGAAACACTTGCTCGATATGCCCATGGTCATTCTGAGATCTTGATCTTTTATTTGTTATTATATCATCGTGTGAGATAGACCGAGTGGTTGGAGAGAATGCACCAAATCTAAACAAGACAAAGTGGCTCTGTGAACCAAAAACGAGGTTCGCAAGCTCTCTCGCTATGCGCTCTTTCCCTTCATTATCTCTGCCTTGGAATAATAACCAGGTTTCCTCCCTAACACCAGATGAAACCTTAAACTTTTCTTTTCTCCGCATCATGCCAGACCGACACTGTAGTATCATACTGGCTATCTCTGGTATGATCACCTTCTGCCAAGGAACTCTTTTCTCTAAGGCATTGCACAGTGATTTCAGATTCTCAGCATTTAGTTCCTTGAACTTTGGTAGGTATTCTGCCATGTTGTCTGATGCACTCGAGTTTGTGTTAGAGTTAGGGTTTGAATAGGACATTGTACATTGCTCATGCACACCTTTTTCTGAGAGCCAAAGATGATGATCTCTCCATGACCTTCTATTATCAAAGGACAGAGGTGACGGTTGATAGGGAAGATGGTGCAATGTAGGGTTTGTAGACACCGGAGTTGTAGTTGAGAAGCTTAAAGTTAACTCGGATGAATGGACCCTCTGACTCTCAAGAGATGAGTTTCTTGAAGTGTTCCATTTTATGCAAAAATCTTTCAGTTGGAGTGGCACCTAAAGAAAGAAAGCAAAGAGGTGATGAGTTAGGAAAAAAAAAAAATAGAGATAAAAGAAAAAAAAACTTAAAAAAAGGTAAAGTAATTGATTGAAATACTTTATCCTTTGCGTTGCACACCTATTTCTGTATTAAAGTAATTGATGTGAACTTTAGTGATAGATTCCACTTGTACTTTCTTTCTATGTTTACATACAAGTTCAAATTTAGCAAGGTACTTGCATGTTTTTTGCATTTAATTACCAAGTCATGGAATAAAATACCTGGTCAATATTGTTGCTTGCTTTTTTCTCATTTATATTTTGCTGAAGCCACGCAGGGAAATTGCTTTGATCATTTGTACAACATTCACCGGATCTAGCAGTGTGACACTCTAGTGCTTCCCCTTCTGAGATCGACCAACAAGATCCGTTTCCACTATGCCCTTTTGATTTCATTTGGTTTTGTGCATCAGTACTGCATAACAAAAAAAGCTAATAGCTCGTTAATCAAAGTTAATAATCATATTTTGAGCTCTAAAAACGTAAAGTACAGTAATGAACAATCTTGTAATTAAGTTGTTGTTATGCTTAATTAATTCTCTCTGGAACGTAATTGATATTTTTGTATTATAACCTACAAGGCTATATATAACGTCAGTAAAGCATTTTGACTGCCAATGAAACTTCTATACTAATCTTCCAATGCACGCTAGCTCAAGAGTTATGAAAGATATATATATATATATATATATATATATATATATATATATATATATATATATAATGGATGGCAATATAGAGATTGTGAAGGTAATGAAGCCTCATGATAAATAAATTTACAGACTAAGGAATTCATATTGACCAATATAGCAAAATTGATATGAATGCACTAACCTTTCATAAAGACTCAATCCCAATCCTCCAATACCAGAAATGACAAATGAGTGAAGGCACCAAAGGGTCTCCAAAGAATGTTTTCCTTGTGTACAACTCATGTAGCTGTTATTTGTACAAAACCCCAGTAACCAGACTCTCTCGTTACTAGTGCTATTAACCAAACTACTAATTTCCATGATCATATGCTCAATAGGAGAATAACTATAGTTATCATAACCCCTTTGCTTTTCTAGACAAATGTTTTCCCATGCCTCACAAGCCGATTTGAAATCTTCTAAAACAAACAAGGCACCTCTTCTTCCCAAGCAACAACTCCTGACGAGGCTTCTTAACTCCACGACCTTATCCTCCACCTCTTCTCTTGTCATAATTCTAAACGAAGATAGAGGTAATGGTATGAGTTGTGTATTTTTCAAACCATCTGGCACTTCTCCTTTTGCTATCTTATCCATCACAACCTTAATTAAACCCTGAGAGAGTTCTATACACTCTCCTACAACAATAACGCTTCTCTTGTTTCCACTAGACAAGCAATCCAAAACCCTAACCACATCCTCACTCTTCACATGGCTCATGACCTTGTTTCCATGAACCAAGGCTGCCTCCTTTGATTTGTTTCCACTGTTATTCGTGCCTTTATCAGAAGTACTTGAGGTCTCCACCATAACTGCCTTCTCTACATGGCTCTTTACTTGCGTGCTTGAGAAGCCAGCCTCTCTCATTACCCGACTCACACTCGGATCATCCAAAATAGAAATAATTAGTTGCCCAAGTTCGATTTTCACGGCAAGCAATGGCTGCTGTTGACTCTCAACACATCCTCGTCTCTGGTGCGCTTGGGCTCGTTTAAAGGCAGCTATCAAGGCATTTGATAAAGTCGGGATATGGTGATGGTGAGATGTGTGAGTAGTTAAGATTGTGGAGGAGGTCGGCAATCGATTTAGAGCCACGTTGAAGCATAGCTCCAGAGCCTTACATTGAAGAGGGTGCGAATGAGACTGAAGGCAAGCTGCACGCAAGAGGCCTGCCGAGGAGAGCATCATGCTTGCTACATGGAGTGGGGTCACCTGCGCATGTCCCCGCCGTCTGGCAAGATTGACCGACTGTTTGACAACTGTTGCTGCATCTGCAGTCAGTGCTTGTTGCACAGTGCATCCGCCTGCCCTCATCTTTCAGTTAGGTTAAAAAGAGTTTTCAGGCTATTATATCTCAATCCCTTTCTGTCCTGATGGTGTTATTAGTTGAAATTAATAGAGGTAGTCAGTGAGGACTTTTCTTGATTAGCTTCATTGGAAAGAGCGGGTGGTAAAGAGATGGAGAGAGAGAGTGGAAGCGTTTGTTAAGGGAGTGTGAGAATGGCTGGATGTCAATATCTGAGGATACATAGTTTGAGGAAGCAAGAGTGTGTAAATGGTCAGATGGGAGAAAAGACTGTGTATGAGTGTATATTCCTGTAGTAGTTCCTTGCTTTACTAAAACTTTTCTTTATTTTTTTCTTTCTTTCTTTAAGGAGTAGTGATGCTTTATGTGGGGTTAAGAGGTGGATGGAGATAGGGATGAGAGAAGATCGGTGTGCTTTTCTTGTTGAGGAGGGAAAATTTTCGGTCCAAAGTGAATTTTGTAGTCTAAAGTGGAACGCATGTGCTGGCGAAATGACTCTTAGAACTATTATCTTTGAAGCTACTTATTTATAACAGAACTTTCTTAATTTTTTTTTTTTTTTTTTACAAAAACGAACCGAATACAGTGTACGTGTACAACTAATTAATCTATATATCTCCTATTTGACCCATGCCAGCCACACGTGTCAATCAGTATTATTGAAGGTTCCTATGGAAATTCCTAGCTATATTTGAAAGAATGGGCTGTCTGCGTGCGTGCGTGCGTGTTTTAATATATGTGTGTCAGTGTGTGTAACTGTATATCAGAGGGGCAGGGGTTTTATAATTTAAGAGATCTTATTTATTTTATAATTTTTGTTTTGAACTTTATCAAATAGAAGTTAGCTCAATAAATGTTGTTGAAGTTTTAGAATTTTAGATTCAAAGTTTCCTCTAGTACTTTATTTTTAGGGGAAAACTAAATTTGAAAGGTTCGAATTTGGCTTCATGTTCAAATCATTTATCTCGATTCCAAGACGATATATAAGCATGTGAAACTAATTTACTATTAATCGAATTTCATTTCATGTTTTTCTTTTTTCTTCATCCAAAAAATCGTCTCTTCCGTAAAAACCTCTAGCAATTCAACCGGTGCAAACCCTAGTTTAGGGACCTAGCTATTTTGGACCTTTCAAATATCACTATAAAAATGCTTTCCCTTTGTAAAAAAGGGTGATGCAATTGGTTAGTGTTGCATGTTTCCAACCAGACATGACCAAAGAGACCAAATAACTATGCTGATGCAACTCACTAATATGAAATGTGTAACAGTACATAACATAGGGGTCCGACTGACCTCATCATTCGCTTTTAAACAGAGCCACCAAACACAGAGTCATTGCATTTTGTGCATTATAATTGGGTCATCACTATGATAGATAGGAGGCGCGGTATAATAGTCTCATGAAAGATTTGAAATTCTTTCTTTCTTATTCAAAAAAGACTAATTTGGTCAGTTTATTTTATAATTTCTTTTAAATGTACTTATAAAAAGTTTAAGACAATACATATTTTTTTTGTTTGAGCGATTAATGCAATTCTGATTAAAAGTTTATATACTGAAAAGAATTCTCTTACTACTACTATCAATTGTTACAAACAACTTATCCTTTGAAATTTAACAACTATTGTGGGATGTATGCTAAAGCAATATGTAAAACACAAATACCCCTCTCATGAGAATTTAACAATTTATCAATATGTTTGCACAAGAATTTAACAATTCTAAACCTTTCAAAAACATAGTAAAACACATTGAATCGGTCAATCACACACATTGAATCAACGCATTTGCCTTTGGATATAACTGCAACTTTAAGTGACCAGTTTCTTATAATCCACCATACGTGATGACTTACAAGAACCTGCCGCAGATGACCCGGACTCTTAATTTGGTAACTGTATATTGGCTTCTTCGACCTCTGACTCAAAAGCGAGTACAAGGAATAAAGCGGCCCAAGCCCAAAAAATACCCCTCTCTTTTATTGATAACCTTAATTGCAGTGGATAACCTTATCAGGGGCTGCTAAGTGATTCTCTCTCTATATCTCTATGTAAAAGTAGCACATGCCTTTTAGCAACCCAATGTTATTAGCCAGTTAAAAGCTAAGAGTGGTGCCAATAATTGATAAATAACATGTAATGTAATTACAATGATACACCCTGCTTTAACTAAGAACGAAGTCGATCGGTACGTACATGATATGCACAAAGCATAGTCGTATGGAACATATCATTACTTAACATGCTACAACAACATGGCACTATACTTATAATAATTGTGCACGTATGGGTACCTGACTATATGTTATGTATCTTTTCAATGTAAATGATATATTGTAATTGAAAAACAAAAGGTGCAATGAAGCCTTTATGTAATTAATAATAGATTATGATTGTTCATATACAAAGGATATATATATTATTTTAACACATTCAAAACAAAAATGTAAAATCAGTGGTTACTTATACTTTGTTTTTTTAAAAAAAAAGTGATAACATCATTTTTTTTTCAATTGTATCTCGAAAGTGTATACATAAAACAATTTGTAACCAGAAGTTAAAGCATGCATATAATTTCAGCTTTCTATGCATATCAACTTCCATCTATTATCTCTACTACTTATAAATGCACCTAACAAAAAGAGTAAACATTTCATATAAAAGGAGTAAACATGTCATATAAAAGGGTGTAAACAATTCTTATATCAATTATGGACCATTGATTTGTGTAATTTGATTTGATCAGTGGTCTAGATCTTAATTTTAAATTAAAAGGTCAAGATTTTTTATTAGAAAAGATTAAATTACTACCAAATTAGCTATTTATTTAAAAGGAATGACTAATAAATAATTGATTTTACCATATCTTTATTGTCTATAACATGTAAAGTTCTATATGAAACAAAAATAATATCAATATTTTATTTTCTTATTTGCCCACATCTTGAGGGCATCTTTTGCTAGTATTACCAAAACATCGGTACGTACTATTTTAAAAAGTAAAACGGTTCTGCTTAACACACCACCAAAGGATAAGACTATAAGAGTAAAGAATTTCGTACCTTTCCTTTTGTATTTATTTATTTCTCCACTGGGAATTCTCCTCTCTTTTTTTCTGTTTGATGAGGCATCTAACATTAGGAGGCATATTATGCTTAAAAGCAGACAGTGTAGTACTAATTACTAAAAGCACTTGTTTGGCATTATGCGCTAAAGCTTCCTTTGCATCTGTATTTGCCCAAGAGTGGTATGTTTAAACCATTTTTCGTTCAATATATGTTGCAATGGAAACTTTTATTATTAATTTACTGTCGCTTCATGACTAAAGAAGACACAAATTTGAATAACTTGGTAAAAGGAAAATATAATTAGTACATATTTTGTTCTTGATAGGGCCAGACTGGTAGCGGCCCATTTCATGGCCCAAGTGAACTTGGAGAAGGCCCCCAAATAATAGAGATAGCCAGCCTTGGCCCAGTTTGTAAGAGGCGGGAGTAAGTCTCCCGCCAAAAGGTAAATAACCGTCTACTAGGGCCCACCTGACAAGGAGACCGAATTGTCAGATATCGTTATAACCGTCTGCTGACGTGGAGGCGAAGGCTCTCCCCCGACTTCAACAGAAAGAACCCAGACGAATCCAGGCGAACGCTAAGGGAACCCATGTGCGTCTTACCAAAGTACTGGCGAAGTACAATGATCTTGAGTTGATCCAGCAGTTAATCGAGGGCGATCTGCTGAGCGGGAGTCCAGCCGGGGGTCACAAGGCGCCTCAACAGATCCGAGATGAAGATGACGTCACGAGTTACTATAAATAGATACCCCCATCCTACGAGTGGGAGGTTCCGTTTTCATTTTATCTAAAGATATAGATAATATATGTAAACAAATTATGAAGCAATAAAATAGTCTTTTTGTGTTGAATATCTCTCTCTATCTATTCCACCTTAAAATCGTTGATCTACCCTAAGAGCTAGATTTTGGGTTATCAGTTCTCATTTTTAATGACAAATGGTTAGAACCAAAAAGTTTGTTGTTTGATTGTAGATTCATTTTGCTTTATTATTCAAGAAAAAAAAATCAGTTGATTTAAAACATAACATTTGTGGGCAAGGTATTTATCTCGTGTTGGAAGTGAATTTGGCGATAACATATTAATGTCAATCAACTTATATCATATATTTCTTAGTTTACAGTGATGAAGATCAAAGCTTAGAAACAAAATATAAAAGAGAAAATAGAAAAGAAAGATGCTTTGTGAAAAGCAGATCTAATGTGGGGTCCGTAAAATAGGCATCTCATATATTCTTCTTCCCAGAAATAATCAGACAATGGGGACCCACTCTGTACGAAATGTGACTAACATCATACCTTTATCTTAAGAGGAATATTGACAGGCTTTTTAGCATATCTGAATGCACTTATAGTCTTGTACCTAGTGCATAAATTGGATTTGCTCTGCTTGCGGGACAAATTACTAAGAATATTCCTTAATCAAAATTGCCAACAATTTTCTGTGCCAAAGAGGGACAAGCACGTTCAAATCCATTTGTATATATACATTTGCAGTAACAGAATTACAGATGTAATGTTCTTTTCAACTTGCATTTTATATTTTTTCCCCCTATTTTCCTCAAAAATAGAACTCGGACTAATCCCTAGAACAAAATTTGGGGAAATACTTTTAAGTTCAAATTTATTGACCAAGTTCATATATGAGGTTAACGTCCCAGTGATCTCCCCTGCAGAATCAATCCTTCATGTATATGTACACTCTTGACAAAGGAGATTGAAATAAATTAAAAATAACAGATATTAAGGATGCTATCATCTTGCTTTTTGATTAAAAAAAAAAGCAAGATGATAGCAACCTTAATATTTGATATTTCTATTTTGCTTAATAATGTACAGGACAACGATGCAGATTCACTTATTGACTTTCTGAAGCTACATCCAATTTGATCCAGATGAAAAGGCATGCAAATGTGAGTGCCAGTATGTAGCTAGATTTGCGGGGCAAAAAAAAAAAAAGAAGAAGAACTCACAAAATACCATTCTCATATGATACTGACAGTAAGCATCAGAAAATTAGTAATGTTGCTATGGATGTATTAAATGACAGCCATCATCGAAATTTGATCCTGATGAAATGGCGGTGCAAATGTGAAAAAGTAGTATACAGCTTGACATGTGAAAGCTCCTAACAAAAACCATTGTTATGTGATATTGACAGTAACAATCAGAAAATCAGTAAGGTTGCTCTTAAGTAACTGTGAATATAGTATGCAGCTTGACATGCTGAAAGCTCCCAAAAATACCTTTATTGTGTGGTACTAATAGAAATACCTTTATTGTGTGGTATATTACAAAGGGGTATCACACTCTGTGGGTTTAGCACATTTCACTGCGCATGACCCCTTTCATGCAGAGGCCACAGCAATGAAGGAGGCAATGCTATACTTCTATCAGGGGATGGGTATGCCAGTAAATACAGTGGTTCAATTCTTTGGGGATTGTTTGAATTTAGTAAGTTCAGTGGAGCAAGGGGAAACAATCGACATTCCTTCATGGAGGGCAGCAGAAGCAGTTCAGGTTTTAATAAAATTACTGCGAGATACAAATGATAAAGGAGAGATGCGACATGTTAAAAGGGAAGCAGTGTATCAGGCACATTGTCTGGCAAATCTGGCAAGAAGGTTCCATAAGCTATCAAGGACAGCTAACAGAATCTTTGCACCAACAAGGAAGGCTTACCAGAATCATTGATGAGCAGTTTTTTCAGCGTTCACAGGATGAACTACCTTAGATGTATTTTTTTACTTTAACTGGTGCTCAGTTAGGTACTGTAGTATTGTGGTTTCTTTATCTGTTTTACTTTTATGCTTAAGCGTTTTTACTGTTTAGGATCTCAGTTTAGTTTTCAGACTTTTCGGCCTAATCGGTTGTTGTCTTTTTATTTTTTGGAGCACCAGGTTATTGTATTGTTGGCATGTAATCTCGTTGTTTCAATGAATGCTTAGCCTACGGGCAATTATATAATATATATATAAAAAAAAGGTAAGAATCAGAAAATCAGCAAGGTTGCCATGCTGCTTTAGTAATCGGTGACAGGCTGACAGCCATAAGATAGTATGACACGGTCACGGACTTGTGGTTGAAATATTATGTAGTTCGATAATGCAAGCACAACAGAGTTGAAGTTCCTCAAGTTCGATATTTAATAAATAAAAAGAAGGTGCTAACTTTAATACTTAATAATGCAAAACAAAGTTAAAAAAATGGAAACTTTAAGCATATGGCTTGATTTGCTGTTTAGGTGTGTTGTTCTATGCATCTGGACTAAAAAAGCTAGACAAAGCAAGTTGAGCTCTCTTCATTATTATCAGAAAAAATGTAGCTACAATTCCTCCAATGCAAATGACTCTTTGAATTCATATAGGACAAAATCACAGAGGATGCAAGTCAGCAATCCAAGAAACTCATTCTACATCTCACAAAAAGAAATTGAGCGGATACATTGATTTCTTTAAATAGCCGAAAAGTACTCCTTGCTGAGTTTTGGGTCGGGTTTCATCGACTTCTCACCTGGTTTCCATCCAGCTGGACACACCTCATCCGGGTTGTCTTGCACATATTGCAATGCCTATTTAAATAAACAAAAACATCATTATCTTTTGATCAAGAAACCAAGAGAAAAGAATGTGATAGAACTGGCAAAAATGCATTAGTAGCTGACTAGCTGTATTACATGTCAACAAACTAAAAATACAACCTTCAAAGTCATAGTGCGCCCAGAAAATAATCTTTCTTGAATACATGAGGTCATTCTCTCTTTATTCAATTGGTATTCCCTACTCAAGTAGTTCGCAGAATCCAAAATCAAAATATGTGCTCATTTCATATATGTAACTGGACATCTTGATCTATATCGCGAGTATAATTGACCCAAAAATGACCCAAAAAGAAAGGAATGAAGCATCCCAGGAGGCGCTGTCTGACACTAGGGAGTGCTTAACCATATCGAACTAAGCAACTGTTCTTTTGGCAACTTAAGTATTTTACATTTGAATGAGATGATAAACTACATTCCAATCACATGTTAAGTGATTAAATCATCCTTAGCATAATAAAGAAAACAAATATAGGTTGACAAATAAAAAAAACAGAAATAGAAATAACCTGGAGGGTCCTCATGGTTTCATCAACACTGCGACCAATAGCAAGGTTGTTAATGGTGGAATGCTGAATTACGCCTTCCTTGTCTATTATAAAAAGTCCTCTCAATGCTATACCCTGTCATGTTTAGCATAAAATACATTCAATTCATATCAAGTCATCATTCAGAATCAGATTTCGAAGAAAGACATTTTCTCTAAAGATATAAACAAAAATTTTACTCTAAGTTAAGTTGTCAATTAATGCTACCTCAACATATCATAGGCCATAGGGCTTTTGATAGCTAACCATGGCATTTTACTACATTTTGCAATTAAAACCCACATGATTATGCTTGCAAAGATATCCAACCAGTAAACCAAGAATACTCTATAAAAGGCTTCTAACCAACTTCAGATGGTCTAGACATGATCTCCTACATTTGAATTTACCCAGCTTGATGCTGTTTCAGCTTGATTTGAAGATAAATGCTCATTAAGGCAGGAAAGATTTCTCGATTTTTGACATAATCAACATTTATACAACAATATGTATTTAGAAGAAAGCTTAAAACATATGCTACCAGGGGTAGTGGTGCAACTACTAAAATTGCTATTATAACTCATTATAAAATGGTTGGTACAATTTAAAAAAAAATTTACCTGATCAGGTATCAACACGCCAAACGATTTGGAGATAGATTTAGTAACATCAGAAATCAATGGATAATTCAGGTCACCTAGTCCACCTGACTTCCTATCAGTTTGTACCCATGCAAGGTGGGAGAACTACAAGAAAAATAAAATAAATGCAAACAAAAGTTTCACAGGAATTCAAAACAAAAGCCAACAAGTGATTGTACAGGATAATTTATTTATAACATTAAAAATGTGCTAGAATAATTTATTTAAGAACAGGATAATCTGAATCTCAAGAGAATGTTCAGGTGGTCCAGAAAACCTTTGACTGGTTATTTCCAAAAGCTGGAAGAACCATCCAAGCCTTGTTCATAAATGAGTTACGTCTACTCAATCATTAATAAAGTGATAATTAAGATTACATCAAGATATATATATATTCTCAAAAATCTATCATCCATGTATAATATGTTAATTTTTTTAGACTGGACAAATATGTAAAAATCGAAAGGGACTTTACCACACTGTCAACAGAGACACCCAAAATTTCAGTATTTAGCTTCTCAAATTCTGCGTAGCGATCACTGAAAGCAGTAATTTCTGCATCAAGAGTATGTAAAATTGTAAAGAGAAGCCAAGGTAACAATACAATAAACAAATTCCAGAAGTGCTCCTTCAACATACCAGTGGGACAGACAAAAGTGAAGTCGAGTGGATAGAAGAAAAGTATGACATACTTCTTCCCAATATAGTCAGACAGTTTCACCTACAAATAAGAAAATCACTTTTGGAGTTAATTGCGCAAATAACTAAAAGGACAATGCAAAACTACATGACAATTTAAATCGACAGTACATATGTTACTAATGGTCAAATAAACAATTAATGTTGTGTAACGTAAACCTCAATAAAACCAATTAAAGAAAGGAAAATTTAAAAGAAACAATAAAAACGGAAAACCTCAAAGAGTTAATATTGTTTGTAATAGGTAACGGCTGTTAGATAGAGCATACTTTATAGGCTGTTTTAGGCTTGACAGCTGCTTTTTTTTTTCCTGCATGTACTTACATTGTGTTTCATATAATGAAACCGTAAACCTAGAGGTTACTTTTTAAAAAGAAAAAAATAAAAGGGAAAACCTACAAAATGGTAAAGACAGGTTCGTACTAGGAGAAGAGCTAGCTGGTAAGGTACCAACCTACCAATATCCAGCATGAGATGAATTAAAGGCTGGGGCTTATACATTTAATTTGCCAAACAATAAGGTGTCTTAAATATTTGCAATGCAAGTTAACAAACTCAAGTACAGTAAATGCTAGTCCAAATTAACACCTAGCATCATAATTTCAGTAGCATTTCAATAAACTTGTACCAGTATGAACAATGCACACATGGCACCTATCACATCTGTCTAAAAATCATTATTAAGAGGGCTTATCATATTATCACAACTAAATTATAAATCAATTAAAAGTGGGTTAAGTTAAGACCGCATTCACAACTAAACCTCATTTACAAGATATAAAGGTCACAAGAGAGGCCTAATCAGAGCTACTTTTAATTTCACGTACATTAATGAACTCCTGATCAAACACTGCTTCAGCCTCAAAATCAGGCGCCTTGTTGCCAACCAGCGGAAGGTCCTTCATTTCACACAAATTAAACCCAATTATATTACATCAAATCAAATGCATAAATTACCAAATTGAGAGCAAGGACGTAAACCCAATTATACATTACTAAAATAACCTCTAAATAATAAACCGAAAACCCAGAAAAAATACAATTAGTTAACAGTAATAACCTCGGAAGAAGCTTTCACAACGAAGCTCCTCTTGTTAAGAGGTGTGGATCTGGAAACGAGGCTAGAAGAGCGAGAAGTGAAGCTCTTAGGGTAAGATAAGGTGTTAGAGGAGAGGCATGAGGAGGGATGGAGAGAGGCGACTGGAGAGGAGAGCTTGCAGAAGGTACTGGAGGCGACTGAAGGCACAGAGCAAGCCATGGCGACCGGACACACTGTAATCCAACAGTGGGTGGATAAGAGATAGTGCAGAGTTGGTAGAGATCTGAGTTATGGGATAGGGGATAAGGGTTTATGGTTGGGGAATGGAGAATAAGGATATTCTGTGGTGTTTGTAAACAATGGTGGACCGTGTCTACGAGTATCTCCGGTGATTTTGGAGTATGAACGCGGATCAAAGATGTCTTGGATGTCCTGTCTATCAGGTTGGTTTCTGACATTTGGGACCCAGTTTTGGTGAAAACGTTGGATGATTCGTGCACCTTGTTTGTTTAGTTTTTATGGCTCCGACAAAAGCGGGGCATTCGGTATTTCTGGGGGGTATAATCATGAGACGAAACGTGTAGCAAGTTGAGAGTGTTGCTAGAGGTGCTGCTCAATGGAAATTGATTATCGTCATCAGGTGATTTACCATCTCGCGCCATTGTTGAGGGAGCTGATTTACCATCTCGCGCCATTGCTCTCTCACCTAACACAATTTTATTTCATACCTAAATGTTCAATTAGATAAGTACAAATGTTCCGTTATTTGAGTATAAATGTTCAGTTAGTTGCAATAAAAAATATAAATGTCATAAGCAAAAATGTTCATTTTATTAAGTATAAATATTTAGTTTAGCAAGTACAAATGTTCAGTTGGGTAAGTACAAATGTTCTGTTAATTGAGTATAAATGTTCAGTTAGTTGCAATAAGAAAAATACAAATATTATAAGCAAAAATATTCATTGGATAAGTATAAATGTTCAGTTTAGTAAGAACAAATGTTCAGTGTAGTAGGTACAAATATTCAGGTTATTAGATATAAATGTTCAGTATGACTTTTCGGTTTTTTTAATAGGTGAGCGAAGGGGTCACGAACCGGACAAAAAACAGTGAAAAAATTAGAAGGGTCATGAACCGATCCGGTTCAAATAAAATTTTTTTCGATTTTGCCCCTGGTGCGCCTCTCTCCAAAAATGATGCGCAATCTATATAACAAAACTATTACTTGACGCATTTAATTGAATACTTTTGACTATTAAACTGAACACATTTGATTATTAAACTGAACATTTGTAGCAGACACATGTTCTGTGCAACGATGGCGCACGATGGTTCTTTTAGCGATGTCACTTATCATTCCTGCTGCTCAATGCTTAGGAATAAATTTGTATAAGGCCATAATTAATAATCCAATACATTTATATTTCAGATACAATGAAAAATAAATCATTCTTTTATAAAAATAATGTATAAAAAATGATATTTTAACAAAAAGTTTGTAAATTTTCTGGACGATATTAAATCAAATTGTAAATAGTATGATGGCATGATGCTGCCTATGCAATTCAAAATTTGAACATAATTTTTCGAAAATATTGTTGCTATATATCCACCTACACCGAAATTTTACAAGTTAATCTTGATAGAATGTCAGACCCTACCACATAGGAACGAGATCCTCTGGTCAGCATACTAGATGGTTGGATCAATCCGGGTTGTGTGATTTAATGTCAACGGTTATGGATGTCCCGTGCATAATACCAGAATTGATAGGCCCGAAAAAATTGAACCGTTAAAATTAAATCGGACGGTTCAGATCGGACGTCGATCACCTGGTCGTTTTTAACGCGCCGACCAGAATATCCGAATTGCTACCCCACATACTGAATTACTGATGCAGGAATGGAACAAATTGGGCTAAAATCCGGCCCATAATATGTCGCCTTTAGGCTATGCTCCAGAATCCATCTATTAAAGGAAGGGAAAGGGACGGAGTGACCAGGATAGGAAGAGGAAGAGGCGGAAAGGAAAGTCTTACTCTGTCTACACTCCAATTTGGGAGTAACAAAAAAGACAATTTTAATGGAACTGACTACCCTATGTTCTCCTTCCGTTCCCCTCTCGATTTCGTACTGGAGCGAGTACACATTGCTGGTTCTCCTTACTCTCCTCTCCTTTCGTTCAAAAAGCTCCTCCTGGAGTAGACCCTTAATGGATCATCTTCTCTCTCATTCAATCTCGTCTTTTCTACACTTGCTGTTGTGTGGCGAGAACTTGAAGAGACAAATAGTGTATCGGAGACTCGGTGACGCAGGTCAGTACTGCCAGGCTCCACCACTTTTACAAAATCATTTCAATTTGTACTGCTTGGTCTAATTACAGGTTAATTGAGATTTAGAAAGTAATTTTTCTAATGTTTATTGGGATAGGACAGAACTCACAGAAGTCAGAAGTGGCATACTGATTGAGAAAGGAGATTTGTTGTGTAAGAGTTGTTGTGTGCTTGAAAAGAATTAACGCATGGTCAATAGTTTAAATGCTATATTCCTATTAAATTAGGCTGTAAGAGTTGTTACTGCGCTGGTCCTATTTATGATATCTTCTAGTGCTGGTTTTTTAATGTATTTGGAAATGTACAAACTTCGAACTGGCAAAATGGATTCTTTCTTTAGGATTGTTTTTCCTATTTCATTTTTGTCTTTCTTGTAGCTGTCAACGGTATGGAAATAATTTGCCATTCCAATACAAGTCAGTTGAAAAAAGACAATGTATTTTCAAGACTCTTTTGGGTTGAATAGTTCATTTTTAGGAAGTTTTCCTCAAAAATTTCTGAAATAAATAGAGAAGCATAGCATTTTCAAAGGCCATTTCGTTAAGAGTAAATTGATGGACAAATGGAAGTCCCTTGACAACGCGTCATTTTTTTGGGGAAGTCTGAAAGCACTTTTTCAAACATCGACCAAAATTTAAAAAATAAAATAGATTCACACATGTTTTTAGCACTATAAATTGGTTGTCTAGTCAGTTTCATAAATTGTCAGAAGCAGTTAACTGTTGTCCCCTGTGGTCCTTATCATCTAGCCTGTCAAAATGTACGGCCAGAGGTGTCGTCGAGGTCAGCGGCAGGATGATCTCGCTGGCGAGATCACTTATCCTTGGCTTCGTCCCCGTCAGGGAGGTTGCCCCAAGGGGCTCTTCAATGCCTCTTCCTTATCCATGACTTATGACTAATTCGCCGGGGACTATTTTACAGCTGACCTGGCCATCCTAACCGCATTGTCAGAAGGTTATTTGACGATTCTTCACCTCCTGCTAACTTGTATTTCGAGCCCGTGAGATGGGTTGGGCCGTTGGGCCTTGAGGAGAATCGTAGACCCTATCAGGACCCACTGGTGGTGAAAACGTTGGATGATCCGTTCACCTAGTTCGTTTTGTTTTTATGGCTCTGATCAAAAGCAGGTTATCCAGTATTTCTGGAAATATAGTCATGAAACGAAATGCGTAGCAAGTTGAGAATGTTGCTAGAGGCGCTGGCGTGCTGCTTAGGAATAATTTTGTAAAATATAGGATTAGAATTTTGTGAGAACTATGTCTAATTGAGTAGATCGAAGAGTTATGCTGGAAGTCTTGGTCTAATATTTGATTTTGTATTGAAAAGACACTTTATACTTCTGGTTATATCTTGTGTTAGGTGCCTGTCAACAGTACTCGTTTACTGTTTTTGCCACCACGTTCCGGTATAAACGAAACGAATAACGAAATGTTGAAATATTTCGTTTCTAAAATAAAACGGTAGATGAAATGAGTTATTATACTGTTTTTTGGAGAACGGAACACGAAAATGGGTGATTCTAATGGTAAATGGAAAACGGAATGGTTTGTGGCACGAAAAATTATTTCGTTTATGAAACGAAACGGTTAACAAAATAGTAGTTTCGTACTGTTGTCTTAACAAAACGGTAGATGAAATAACAAAACGGTACATGAAATGGCCTATTCCATTTTTGTTAACCATGTTTGACACCCCTATTGTTAACCATGTTTTGTTGAATTTGCTGCAAGTAGGGGGTTATAGACTTATAGGTGAGATTTTGTGATTGATGGTAAGGATGCACTGGTAGCATAGATCTCGGTATTTAATCTTCTTTATTTTTTGAAGGGTTTGTCGGGTATTTATCCAATACTAGCAGCAGTGCCCGCTCAATGTGCGGGCTGACTTCAATACGCGAAATTATTATTTGAGATGGATATGTTGTCTATTTTTAATATTTAAGGTGAACAATATATTATTGATCAGTACAAAATTTGTTTCCCCTTACAATTTTTTTTCCCAAATGTGAAATGTGTACTATTTTTTGCTTTACGTTAAAAATTATTGTTCAAACATAGCATATCATCTAATTATCTAAAAAGTAATTTGATAAATTATTTTGTAAATATTGTGAAATATCAATCAAAAGCTACAACGTAATCAAACTAATTGAGACAATAAATATATAAGACAATAAAATATAAAAACATTCTATTAAGACTTTCTTGATTTGTTATCACGATATGCTCTAATTCAATATCATTTTTCCATTAATACAAACAATTAATATCGAATGAAATCCTACCTTCCAAAATAACTATAATAAACTGACTATATCTTTTGGTGTTTACATTTACGGATAGCTGTTTAAGAATATAAACAAAAGTAGATGAAGTTCCTTATTTTTGACACTACTAAACATTTCATAGGACACACTTAAAATTCCAAAGCATATTGAAGGAAAATATTAGAAAGATGATACGGCATACTCATATTAACACAAATTTAACTTTTGAAAATATAAAGTTAATGCCCCAGGAATTGAAAATAAATCAAGGAATTGATATCAAATATTATTTGTAACTCACAAAATGTCATTCTAACTCACAAAATAAAATGATTTTATTAAATCTGAAAAATGTAAAATCGATTCCGATGCACTTTTATTGGAATTGATTTTAGGATACAAAATAAAAAAAAAAGATGATAGATATATAAAATCAATTAACTATCATTTTATCAAGTATCTATAAAAAAAACAAAAGGCCAACGTCATCTTATATCTTTGAGCCTCAAAATAAAAAAACTTTAATAGAAACTGAGTTTGAATCCTAAAAGCCAAGACTTTAGTAGAAACTTCATTAGTCCTTTGAAGAATTATAATTACATGGTAATGAACTCCGTTCATTTTGTCTGATACAGATTATTGACAAAAAGATTTCAAATTCAAATATTTTTATATTAGTATTATATGATATTTACAGACTATCTCTTCATATCTCTTACATACCATACTTTCGTCAAAAAAAGATAAAAAAAAAAAGGAAATAGAGCAAGAAAGGTTTCTGAAAGTACTAATAGTTTCAACTTAAAAAAGCATCAATGATCTACAGGATGCCTTGAAATTAAAAAGTACTAATAGTTTCAACTTAAAAAAGCTTTGACTGCATATTCCAGGGCAACCAATCCATAGATGAAACAACCTAAATTCAAAAGAAATAAATATAAAACATATATTAAATATTTAAAATGTTCTAAGTTAAGCACAACATGCATATTTAAGTTAAATTTGTAACAACTAAAATTACCATAGAACACGAACTTGCCAACAACACCTTGCTTCTTCAGCATCTGAGTTATTTTCAAAATCAGATAAGTGGCGGGGATACCATGCTTCCTCAGCATCTGAGTTACTGTCAAAGATATATTTATTGGGGAAAGATAGTCAATATCAACTGATAAACATACATAGAAACAATGATCTTCCTATAATGCCACATATTATTACATTTATAAATTTTTAATTGCCATCTAAATACATATAAACAGCTAACAAAATATAACTAAAAGGGCCAAAATTATAACCAAGTCCAAAAGCAGAATGTAGAGCATGCAATGTAGAAATAAAAAACCACATAATTTTTTTTTTTTGAAAAACCACATAAAATTTGACTAAGAAACAAAAAACCTGTGCAACTCGGATATCTTAGCCAAAAAAAATAATAAAAAAATAAAAATAAATAAATAGAAATATAGTGAAAAGGCTAACAAACCAAAAGCTAACCAACCTTTAAGCATAATGTAGGCGAAAGCAGACATCTTAAGACTGCTCAATTTTGATGAAGAAACCAAACCTGGTGCAGCTCTGAGCTTCTAACCATCCTAATAAAGAAAGAAACAAAAATGCAGAACATAATAAAACATGTAGAACACAACTCAGAATTAACAGCAACAATTGCGTCAAAAAAAATTCCAATATCAATATCATGCAGGTACAGCTCAAGAAAATATTTTTTAATTCCTATACCATATTTATTTAATATTTATTGATATTAACTGAGCATTAACTTGTAGAAGTCATTTCCATGAAATTCTATTGGATTTGAGAATCACGAATTAGGACTTGAAAGATGAAACGGGGTCTGCAACATTGTGTTGGGAAGGTCTGCAGCATTCTCAGTATTTGGAGAATCTATGAACTGTCTCTAAGGCATCGATATTCAGATTTACTTTGATTTTGCTTAATGTTCCATTGCTTCAAATAATAATGCATAGATTACCACCAAGTTAACAAAGGGAAAGGAAAGAAATTAATCTATGCCAATCACTCATATCAGTTCTTCTTAGGCTAGCTCAAACTATAGACAAGTATGAAATTTTTAGATTAATTCTATAGTAAAGTCAATTCAAATACAACTTTATGAATTTCTAACATATTAATTATTAGTGACCTAGTATTTCCAGAGCAGTTGTTCCAACTTATCAAATTGAGATATTCTCACATACCATATGCAAAATTTCAGATCGAGATATTCTCACTTGCCAGATGTAAATTTCAGATTTAGAAGAATATTCTATACTTGCAGTTGCCTCTCCAAAAAAACAGTGAGTTCTTTTTTTCCGTACAACATCAATTTATTGCACTGGAGTCTTTGTTCCATTCTTTTTGCCTACGATTGTTTCTATTGTATTTTGTTGCTTGCGACCTATAACAAGTTAATAAAGGATCAATATAGTTAGAGCTGAATAGTTCAAATTGAAGTAAGTAATAAGCTTTTGAAAAGGACGATTCAAGGTCTTAGAACAATTCTGGTCTGAGGCAACCAAAAGTAATGAAAGGCTCTGGCCATGTTTTAAATTAAATAAGATTAAATCATATAAAATAACTAAAATTTAGAATACTTGAAAAAGAGGCAAAATAATGAGAGCCAAGTGGTGGCAACAACCATGAAATGCATGAATGCTTAGTAGGTGGACTCGATGACGGAACAGCCCCTTTACACACTATTGCAATTTAGGGTAAATAGGAATTAATTACATTACTCAAGTTAAAAATAATATTGAAAAGACAGATGCATGAACCATTTCAGCTCCAAAGAAACAAGATAATTAGTAGTTTCGGTCCCTGGTTTCATACTAGTATGAGCTTGAGGTACATAATTAGCCGTCAGATCTCTCATCTTCATCGTACTTCTTCGGCACCTATAGTACTAACAGCTAATTAGAGAGGTCTAGTTTGGAGACCCTGATTGGGGAGGTGCTTTGTTGTGAGCTGGTTTTCAAGAGTCATGGTTGGTTGGTGTTCTTCTTGTATGCACCTTATATTTGTGGGTAGAAAGAAAATAATCAATACTTCAAAAACTTTTCATATGCGGTACATATATTAGCCAAATTATTCTAATCCTGATCATCAATTTTTTTCAATAAATTTTGTATCTTTGAAGATAAGCAAGATGTTTCAAGGGTTAATGACAAAAAAATAACAGTTAGTAACTAACCTGTAAGTGGCTTTTTACTTCATCATTTGTTAGCACATCTAGTTTCATCAACTCTCTGATTTTCTTTGGAGTAGCAACTGAAATTAATAAGAAAGATAGCTAAAAGTTGAAGACATAACTCATAAAATTTCAAAATTTGATTAGAGGTCTTAATTTTTCTCCTTTTGTTTCTATGTGTTTGTTGATCTTCTGATTCCCTATTGAAATAAGTTGTAACCCATACATTTTTTTGTCATTTCTAGCACAAATCCATAAAAAATTCACACTACAAGCAATTTTATCCAATAAAAGACAGCATATAAAAATCCAGAGGAGTAAAACAGGAATCCGTAAATTCTAAAACTGAACTTGATTTGGAAAATGAATATTAAGACGATTATTCAGGATGAAGGAAAAAGGAAGAAAGTGAACATCAGACGCAAAAGCCCTTTCTCTTATGCTTGTGAGAGAGAAACACAATTCTTTATGTCGTGCAAAAGGACGGCATGAGAGACCGGGTGGATCTGCTTGCACCGCTTGCGGCGGAGGAGAGGGTGATCATGTCTGATGAGGATTTGGATTAGAGAGGAAAAACGGGAGCGATAATCACAACTCGCGAGAGAGAAGGCTAGAAGCTTCGCGAGAGATTTGAGTTGAGGCGGCTGATTTAGGTCATCGATGGTGAAATTTTGTAATATATTGGGCGGTATGTAAAGAAGGAAAGATATTCGTCCGCTTTATCCACGCTTGGTGAGATATCTCGCCAGACCGGAGTGTATTGAGGGATTTGGCTGGAGCTTTTGAAAACCTAGGGAACGGCTAGAGCGAACAAAAACTTTAATGAAAAGCGGAAAAAATATTAACTCACGGGGAATCGAACTCGTCTCGTGCAATAAACAAACATAGCGCGTAACCATCTAGCGTCTTGACCCTTTGTTGTCAAAAGGTCTGACTCTTTATTGTAAATACAAATCTAAACCGTACATCATATCAAATTGTACAGATCAATAGTTTATAATTGATGTTAACAATTATTTGAACCCCTTAGTGATTTTTTGTTATGATCTTTCACAACATGCATTTATAAGTAGTAGAGATTTGGAGATATTTGTAATCGTGGTTTTCGTTGCTTTCTCGGGATGCAAGTGGCGGGGAGTTTATCCCTTCTTAATATATATATATATATATATATATATATAGAGAGAGAGAGAGAGAGAGAGAGAGAGAGAGAGAGAGAAAACCTATGGTGCATTGCAATGCACGGAAGTTTCGGTGCATACTGATCCAAACTCTTCGATCTGCTTCGAAATGACCGATCCAAACTGTCCAATATGATCTCCCTAATGAAATCTCTTTGCTGACCAAATTTTATAATTTTTAGAATTTTTTTACTATTTTTTCGGAACTTTAGAAAAACACTAATCTAATTTTTTCTGAACCGTTCAAAAATACCAGCTTTTAAAGATCCGAAAAAAATACTTAAAAATTTTGGAAAAATGTAAAATTCGGATGACAAGGATATTTCATTAGGGAGATCATATTGAACGGTTTAGATCGGTCATTTCTAAGCAGATCGAAGAGTTTAGATCAGTATGCACCGAAACTTCCGTGCATTGCAATGCACCATAGGTTTTCTCTCTCTCTATATATAAGAGATTTATATTCAAGAAACAAACCGTAACTTTCATAAATGAACAAAGATGACTAAAGATTATGATAAAAAAAAAAGCGGTAACTAACTTTAAGGTGGCATAAGATACGCTTGATATTAGATTGACGTTGCTGTGCTTGCATAAAAAAATAATAATAATAATAATAATAAAATAAAATAAAAAAATTTGGAACATACAGGGACAGAATAAATGTAGGTCACACTGAGATACAAATAATCAGAGATATATAAACAGAGAGATACCCATCATGAGAAACTAATGTGGAACATGTAAAATACCAAACTCAAAGACAATGCATAATTAATTATAGATATAAAATTACATAAACCTTACTCGACACAAACACTCAATACATCTTCGATAAACTTTATTATTAATTAAGGTTCCAGGAGTAGGTTTACCCATGTAAATTGAGCTAATTATTTCCACCAGTTGTAGTGTCAGCTACTTATCATTGCCACCTTTAGAATCGCCAACCTTGTTGTTAACATTAACATCAGTACTGCCCACATCTCCACCCATGTTAGCTCCATGACCAACATCGTCAAGCTTGAGGATAGCAATGTCGTAATCAATAGTAGAACTCGATTTTCTTACAACACCTCCTTCAACACCAAATTCACCAAGCTGGATTGCCATCCCAACAAGGATGAACAGGACACAGAAACACATCTTCAAGAAAGCCATTTTACTTTATTGTAACAACTTAGTACTTCAGGCTATAACTTGGTTACCAACTATTGTATATTGATCCCTATTTATATTTGTCAACAAATTAAATGGAAGTCAAATGTTTCCATGTGAATTTGTTGGAGTTGTATTCTTTATCCGCTTTAGCAGTAGCATGCTGTATACTTTAATCAACTGCGTGAGTTGCATTTTGTATTTTTCGTCTACTGTACGACTTATTGTTGATTAATTTGGAGTAGAGAACGAACCAATAAATAAGAAATATATCATTCTGATTTTCTAACCTATTAGAAGAATGTGTAAATAATACCTTTAAAATTATTATTATTATGATTATGAATGTGTGATACATTTTAAAATAAATGGGAAGGTTTCTCTGGGCCGAACTAATTTGGCATTACGCAAAATAAGTGCCTCAACATTTTTTATATATTTATTATTTATTATTTTTTTTTGAAACAAGTGAGGATAACCCACCACTTCTCATTACTTTGTAATAAAGAAGTACAAGTACAAAATCAAGTTCAAGCAAAACAATCAAAACAAAATCAGCGCTGGTAACACCTCGGCACCAGTCCCTGTGCTAACTAACAACATCAAAACCCATTAACTCCTCTTTATCTATTTTATTACAATAGCTATCAAACAAATCCAACAGCCAAGAAGTGTTCACTTCCTCCTTCAAATGCTGGCGCTATCTCCATGGCAGAAAACATCCAAAATAGTGCAAAAAACCTGTAAACTAGACTAAGCAGCATCTACTAACATCTATACTTGTGCCTGCCTGTACCACCCTCAGCCCGGTACACCTGTTTCTCTTCCTGAGAAACCATTAATGACAAAGCATCTCAATACAAAACAAGAGGCCAAATTTTTAAAGAAACAAAACATCAAAAAATCAATAACAACAAAACAGTCTATACTAGCATCCCTGTGTCTTCTGGCAACTGCTCAGGTAGCACCATGAGCATGGGTGTCATATTCCAGATTTCTTCTTTAAGCTTTTCTGACCATAAGCCTTGCCAATAGCCCATCAACCTTTTTATTGCAGTGCACACTGAAAATGTAGAGTGAGCGGCAGCCCCATTATAACAAACATCATTTCTTTTTGTCCATAATATCCAGCAAATTGCTGCACACACCAGTGCAAAAAAGCACAATTATTGTATATATTAGAAGCTATGCTTAGTAAATCTTCCAATGAACAAGGGCAATTAGAATTAAACTGATGTAAAAACCGAGTCCAAACAAATCTATTATGATCACAGCTAAAGAATAGGTGATTTATTCTTTCAATATTTGCACAATACACACAGTAATTGCCTCAACATTATTTATACTGTAGTAGTAATTATTCAAATGAATAATTAATTGAAACTGATCAATTAAAAAAAATTGATAATAATGCTCAATCTTAAAATGTTTGTAATTTATGCACTACATTTTTAGAGTAAAAAATGTTAAGAGATCAAAATAGTATTTTATAAATGCTCATATACGTAACAAATATATTTCTGATCCGTTGACGTGAAATATATATGTATTTTAGTACGGGCATGCAGCATGTTGAGCATTATATTCATGATTTGGTAGCGATATCACGCTACATGATCATTGACCAATCAATTAATATTTTAGTCCCCATGATCCACATGACGAAGCCTTACAGATGTACAATATCATTTTTGAGTTGAGGAAAATGTTTCAAGGCATAAGTTCCGCTGGCACACAATATTATTTTTCTTTCACTTCAAATTTTAGAACTTAAAATGTAATTTCAAATCCAAATCATTGAGTGAGAGATGCTTTGGAATACGAAACTTCTAAAAAAATCTTAAGACAATTTAATACTAGATCAATATGTCAAGAAAATGTATTATTACATCCATCATAGTTAATTAATTGGATGTTGTCATTTATTGACCTCTTGATTTTATGTAAAATGAGTTAAAAAAATTATAAATTTTTTTGGGCACAACATCGATTCAGATTTGATATTTGAGTTCTATGTTTGAAAATATAAATTATAATAAAAATAATATTATGGTATTGCGTGGTTCAAATATTTGTCATGACACTAGAATTTTCTCCTTGGCATATATATACGCGTCTAATATAATAATTGTACTTGCACATAAAAATCTTTGCCTTAGAAGAGTGTTTCGTTCGAACATGACACAAATGGTCAGTGATTTCACTGTTATTCTAGAGGTAATTAATTCAATTCTCGTTGGGTGCGAGAGAGGATAAACTCTATAAATAAATGTCCTTATTTCAAAAAAAAAAGAAAAAGTGTTTCGTTCAAATTAATATCAAGCTGTCCGAGTATATATTCTCTAAAAATCTATCATTCACTGCGCGCGCCAATTTTTAGGCACTTAATTTTTTACTACGAATTTTCAGATATTCTCGGAGCGTAAAAATGGTGAAGGGGTTCATCACTTCAACATTATAAAATAATCGGTTAGGTTGTGGTTGTGGTTATCATTCAAGTCATAATGTCAAGATCAAAGGCCCTAATAACTGAACTGGTTATCAAAAGGTTAACAACCAAGCATGCATATATAATGATGTGTTTATGAAAGAAATTAGGGCATGCATGGATCGCAATTTCCGAGTGTTATTATTATTATTATTATTATTTTTTGTGAGAGGAAGGGGCGGCCCATGACTATTTTTGAGGCGATCAAAAAGCGATTTGCGAAAACCTAAATCCAATCCAATTTCCTATCCAAAATCCAAAAAAATACAGAAAAATCATAGAAATCCCACAAAAATCGAGTTAAGAGATGATTATTAGGTGATCGAAGAGACAATTCTGAGGTAATCGAAAAAGAAAGAGGTGCGAATAAAGAGATGATTCTGAGGTGATCGAAGAGGCGATTTTGAGGCGATCGAAGAGGTGAGCCACTGGACCAGCATGCAATCAAACCCTAGGCAGTGAAAATCAAGATGGTGATCGAACCCTAGCGATTCTTTTTTAGAGGAGATCGAAGAGGTGAGCCACAGGACTAGCATGCAATCAAACCCCAGGCAATGAAAATCAAGATGGTAATCGAACCCTAGTGATTCTTTTTTAGAGGCGATTCAACACCTTCCGAGGCTCAATTAAGCGTAGATTTGATGTCAGCAATGGCTATGAACCAAGTCGAGATGGACCAGACAATGTATTGGGGTCGAACGTGTTAGGAAGTGTTTAATTTTAATTTTTGTGCCAACAATTAGCCATTAATATCAATTAAACACAATAGATCTAGGCTTTAGAGCCATTCACAAGCATTTCAAGAGATGAGAGTAGGAGATGATATACCTCTCATGAAATTACATTCATGAGGCTCGAATCCATGGCATGGAAGTCGATGGGGTGCGTGCTCCACCACCTCCACCATCTATGGTGCCTCAAGCCCACCAATGAGCTAACCACGAGCTCCATGAAAGTGCTAGCTTTCAAGAGCTCATAGCTAATCCCCTCTATGAACCTCTTCTTCCTATTAACTATTTTAATGGAGGAGAAGAAGGAATGGAGCTCAACACATGAGCAAGAGAAGGGAGGAAGATGGGTGGCGGCTAGAAGAGAGGAGAGAGAAAGGGGTGGATGGCTAGGGCTTTCCCAAGAGGTGACCCCTTTATATAGCCAACAACTCTCATCCTCTCTTTGAACTATTTACATCAATGCCACCAGAGCTAGCCGAAATTATATGGGGCCATTTTGGGCTACATCAAATGTTGCAATGGCCCAATAATTTATCACATTAATTAATCCTTCATCCTTCCTCAAATCGGGCCTTTAATTAATTAAATAACTAGAAGCCCAAATAACTCAAACTAATTAAAGTGTGTTGAACATAATTAATTATTAACTCATTAATAATTAATTTAGGATTAGCTAATGCATTAAATTGTTTCCATATGATCCTTTTGACTTAATTAATTATAATGGTTCATAACGGTATATAATTAATTAACCAACTTATCATATTTCACAATACTAACTGTTGCGAATAAACAATTAATGCACCGTGTGGTTAGAGTCCTATTTGTGCGACCCTATTGAGGATTTATGCTATGTTGGCCATGAAAATAAATCGTTATTTATTTACAATAATCATAAGCGGTATCTAGCAACACGTTATGATTCCCAATTCGCATAAATAATGTACCGTTACAATATCTTAATCCTGCACAAGAAATATAAGTATTTCCTTGTCTGATTCTTATGTCACATGATATCATTGTATAATCCAAGATAGGAGTGTGTCATTCTTGCAAATTATACATTTCTTGATCTAGAGTTGATCGTCTAGTTTGCATGCATACGATCCAACTCCATCAAGGGACCCAAACAAATATCATCACTCACTAGGCATACTAATGAGGGATATACGGTTTTCTTGATGAACAATTTTTTTCCGCACAATTCAAGAGAGCATAAATAAAATCCGTATAGCAGCCTTTATCAAGAATCAACGTTAGACGATATTTATTGGACCTATCCTCATGTGGAAAAGTTGAACATCTCAAACTTAGAATCAAACTCATATAAAATAAACAATGACACATAACACAATCCATATGTTTATTTCATTGGGTCAAGTCTTGTACTATGTTCCAATAACATACACATATGCAATTAAGTTGGTAACTCCTTACCTATGATTTGTAGAACTTAATCATCACTTAACTTGCATACTAATCTTTCATGATAATTAATGTTCCTTGTTAATTATCAAGATTATGGACGATTTAGATTTATTATTGTCATTCTAATGAATGATCCACAGAGATCTACAATTCAGATCATCAACCTGAATGATCTGTCAATAATAAACTCTAGGAACAAATGATTAAAATCATCATTAACATAAACTAAGAAAATAAGCCATTAAATATTGACTTCTAGGACATAACTCCAACAGAATGGGGTTCCCTAATTCAGATCCGATTGATAGAGTATCACTTAGAGCAGTCTCTTTTCCTTCTTCTCCTATTTGCTTTTGGTGAATTGGTAAAGGTCACTTTTCTTATCAATGTTATAACTTATAAGCTGATCTCATGCTTCGTATGCAATCGTCTTAGGCATAAGACATTTCAATGTCAAGGAATCACTGAGATACAACCTAACACTCTCAAGGCTACTCCGATTGAGACTCTACCTCATGCTAAACTTCAGGTCATTTCAGATTAGATTGACGAAAACCTAACTGCTACAAAGCCAATTAGAACTTTTCACTCAAGACCGGGCAGTAAAAATTTAGATGAAACACTTCAAATGACCTTTCTTCTTGATGGTAATGGTGAGCAATAGGGAATGGTAAAAGTGCAGAGAGCACTGTGACAGATAGATATGGTGATTGATGAGAATTATGAACAAACCCACCTACCTGACACTCAACACAAAGTCATTAAAGATGTAGGTCATTCAACTGAATCTGGACCAATGCCTCCATCCAGATTAGAGGCAATGAGGACACAATCAAAGAGTCTCATATGGGCAGTAATGGAGTAGAGGTGATGCAAACAACTGATGCTGAATTTCAGATTGAGTCTGAGGCAACAATGGAATCACCTATGAATTTGGAACACATGAAATTGAGTTAGATAAAAAAGCAAAAACAAACCAGAATATTGTTAGGAAGTGCTCAATTTTCATTTTAGAACCAACAATTAGCATAAAACAACAATCAAGCACATAGAAATCTAGGCTTAAGGTCATTCACACGCAATTTCATGAGAAAAGATATGAGAAATTATACCTCTCATGAAATTGTATTCGTGAGGCGATTCCAACAGCACTTGGAGTCGGTGGCGTGCTCTCCTACGCCTCTTCTTCTCCTTGGATGGCGCCGGCCTCGAGTCCACCAAGAGAATCAACCATGCCCTTTTCCTTGGTGCTAGCAAAGGGAAGAGAATAGCTAATCCTTGCTTGTTCTCCAATCAAGTAACCATTTATTTAATTGGATCTAAGTTCAACACATGAACCCTATATATGGATGAGAAAAGAGAGAGCAAAAAGGAAGAAAAACTGAAATTTTCTTCTTCTTTGTGTGGTGGCAGCTAGGAGAGAGAGAAGAGAGAAGTGTGGAGGCTAGGATTGGCTCCCAAAGGTGACCCCTTTATATAGCCAACAATTCTCATCCTCACTTTGCCTTTATTACAAGTTTGCCACTAACCCTAGGCGTCACCTAATGGGCCTTTCATGGGCTACATGTTGTGTTTCTCTTGGGCTATTAAATCATTCTCTTTTATCACTCTTTCATCTAAAGTTAAATCGAGCTTTTAATTAACCAATTAATTAGAAACCCAACAGGCTCAAACTAATTAAAGTATGTTGAATATAATTAATTATTAACTTATTAATAATTAATTTAGGATTAGCAAATGCATTAATTTATTTCAATATGATCCCTTTGACTTAATTAATTATAACGGTTCATAACGATATATAATTAATTAATCAACTTATCATATTTTCATAACACCCATTGTCATGAACAAATAATTAAAACGTTGTATGGTCAAAACTATATTTGTGTGACCCTTTGAGGATTTATGCTATGTTGGCCAGGGAGAATATATCACTAATCAAGTATCAAATCAATTTCAAATTTTATAAAACTTATATGAAAACGCATCGCTCGCAAAATTGAACAAAATCAACGGTTTGGATTCAACAATTGAATTTAAAAAATTTTAAATATTGAAAAAAATACAAAAGGACTGCTCGGCAGTCATTTTTTTACTACCGAGTAGGCCCGTCAAACGTCTGAAACGGACACGGAACATGCCTGTTCCGTTTCAGCGACGGAACAGAATATGCGTTTCGTTTCCGTTCCATTTCGTTAAACGAAATAGATTTCAGTTCCGTTTAACGTTTAATTCTTCATTTCTCATTGATTTTAGCCCTTTTTCGTTGTTCCGTTCCGTTTCGTTTCCGTTCCGTTTCAGAAACGGAACTGATTTTCTCCTTTCGTTTTCTGTTCCGTTTGGGCGGAACGGAAACGAAAACGTTAAAAAGGCTCATTATTGACAGGCCTACTGCCGAGGATCTCATTCCGGATGAAAGTTGCAGTCCTGATACGGGACATCCCAATAATTTGACATCCTGACATCCCATTGATCCACCTGCAAATAGCCTGGCCCATATATGCGATACATGCTGCAATCTGGGCGCCAATCCACACGCATAACGCTTCGCTGACGTCATCTGTACGCTGAACGTTGAATGCTGACGTCATTTAAATGCTGGGAGTATTTAACCTGATGTAAGGGAGTATATAAATGCGTTTATTATTAATGAAATTCCATCATTTGACGCTATGAGATTAGAACATAAGCGAGTATATATTTTTACGCATGGAATCAAATTATCTGTATTAATAGTGTACTTATTTTTCGAACAATTATTATTAAAAAAATGATTAAATGAGTATTCAAAAAGTGCTTAAATGTTTTGCTTCTTCAGAGTATATACTTATTCAAAAAGGAGTATATAGTTCTTCGTCAGGGAGTATATACTTAAAAGAAACTGAAATAACAACCATCAATCTTCTTAGTTAGCATCAAGGAGAATAAAATCATTCACCTTGCGGAATTTAGGCTTCACTTCATTCATAAGTCTAGTAACAAACGGTAAGCAACCACGTGCTTATCATCACCTACATCAATCTGCAAAAGAAAAAATGTGCAATTTTAGAATACATACTCCCTTAATCAATGTATTCAGCACCAAATAATATATATAATATGGAATAACATCACAATACTTAATACATGTTCCTTATTCAACACACTTAAATTTATAGTCCCTTCATATAATACATTTCCACCAACAGTCGTGAATATATAATCTTTTCTGTAAATACTGTAATTCAAGAAATGACATCAAAACATCTGTTTATTTATGTACACAAAATTATCTTAGATAGATACACCCTCTTATATTAATAATTACTCCTTCAGTACCATTTATATACTCTCTGAGAGTTATTTACTTACGTCCAAGTAATTATATGAAAGCAATAAGTCGGTTGTATCTGGTATTATAACCATGTACCAACTGTAATTTATAAGTACTCCTTCTAACTTATTTATTTACTCCCTTAGGATTATTTATTTACTTCTCATGAAATAACATCAAAGCAATCAGTGTTATTTATGTACACAATTATCCTAAATAGATACACTCATAGATATAATAAATTACTCCTTCAATACTATCTAGATACTCTCCGAGAGTTATTTATTTACATCTAATGAATGATATGAAAGTAACATATATATAAATAAACCAACACATTTGAATGATATGAAAGTAACATATTACTCCTTCAATGTTATTTATTTATAGTTATCAGATTATCTAATTAAGTACTCCCATATATACAAATAAACCAACACATTTGAAAAACTTCCTTATTCAAAATATTCAACACATGGTCCTTAGGAAAAAATCGGATTCTCTAATTAAATAAACATAAATATTCATATACTCTCTTACTACAACAAAGTGAACCCATAACTCAACATTTAATTGAACAAGATATTTATATAACTCAACTAAACCTAACCAGAACTAAACATTACCCTTTATAATATTTACATACTCCATTACCGCAACTAAGTGAACCCATAACTCAACATTAAATTGAACACACTTAACCTATATTACTTCCAATATTATATACTCCCTTACCATCAACTAAAGTAAGCCTTAGTAACCACATAGAAAATTGCTGAAATTTTAATATTTTATTAGATGCTCCTTTATTTTATTTATATACTCCCTTACTATAACTAAGTAAACTCAAAACTTAACTATCAACTGAACATAAAACTCAATAGGCAATTGAGCACATAAATAGCTAAAAATAATAGAAGAATATTACACAAATTGTGTATAAAAAAATCAGTGACAATTATTTGATTTACCTGTTCACCTGGAACGAGTTTGTTAATCATCTTACAAATGGCAAATATTAGGGCAAGAAAAGCACAACTTGATTGATGATCGAGTAATAAATCTTAGTAGTATTTCCTTACATATCCTCAAATGCAGAATGTAGTAGATCACTATTTGATGCATTTATAAGCTCCACCTCCCCAGAAGATGAAGCATCCTACACAAAAAATTATTTCACACAAATGATTAAAATGAACATATTTATAGATACTACTCTATAATATTTATATACTCCCTTAATATAGTTAAGTGATCAATAATTACCAGATAACATACAATTAAATTTTTTATACTTCAATAAATGCTCCTTTGTCATATTTATATACTCCCTTTATATAACTAAAATAAACCTACAATTCAACATTCAACCGGAACACATTAAAATGTAACCAAAGTAAAAAAAGGTACTGAAGTCATATAACATCTAATACTCCCTTGGCCTCAATAGGTATTCCCTTAGTAATAACTGAATATAAAAAAGTTAAAAGTATGTTACTGAACATATTGTAATCTAATAGCAACCATATACTCTTTTATTATTGATAAATACTTCCTTAATTAGTTGCTTCATTTGATAATAAAAATAACAAATATGTCATTATATTTACAAGTACATCAGAAAATGAACATATTTTAAAAAAATTCCACGAATATAGCTAATTACTGCACAATAGATAAGCTGAAAGAATTTTATCTTGAAAACGGAAGCAAGGATAATACGATGGTTAAAATTATCATATCAGTACAATAATACTTAGCAACTTATTATATCCTCAATCTTTAACTAAATGCACATTTTAACAAAAGGAAAATGAAAAACTATTGAAATTTACATGAAAATGACATCTTACTAAAGACACATACAAATAATGGATAAAACAATATGTACTCCCTCAAACTTATATATGTAGTCTCTTAGGAGTATTTACATACTCCCCTTACGATTTTAATTCGGTAAATAATTGCTTTGACTTCAGACAATTGAATTTCATACAAATTTGAAAAATTAGAACGAATCTGAGCCTATTTTCAATTTCAAACTAAAATTAAATAAAATTAAGATCAGTACCTAAAGAATTGAGAATTGATATCAACTGTGTCGCTTAAATGCCAAAACAAAGCATCTCTGATTTGATAGAGAATTCAACACAACAAAACCACAAAATCAAACAACCGAACTGAAAATTCCAAAAGCAATAAAGTTTTTGTGATTTGATTTGAACAAGATCGAGATAGACTAACAGTTATAGATCAATACCTAGAAGAAACGATGTATTTGATCTTAAATTCGTAATGTAAAGCTGAGACGAAGGTATTGTACCGATTTTCAGTGGAGAATTTGATGGAGAACACGATTCACGCAGATTTCGATATGATCTGATCGAGAGAAATTGAAGGCAAGATCGCTAGCGAGAGATAATGGCTGAGATTGCACTAGTCATGGAGGAATGCTTCGATCTGAGTGAAGAAATAAAATTTCGCTAGAGAGAGAAAGAGAGAATCGATACTGTCGATGAGAGAGATTTCTTCAGATCTGAATTAGAGAGACGATTTATCAAAATTTAATATAATCGTAACTGGTCACGTGCAAATCACGTGACACTGCTTATTGGGCTTTCTAGCGATGAGAGCCCGTAGGATGTCAAGATGTCATTCGAAGAGGATGGCAAGTAGTTAATTTGTGAAAGTTGGTGTTAGATGTTGGGTGCAAACGAGTTGGGCTAATTATGCAGGATGGCTTTACGGGTCAGGAACAAGAAAGAATTGGGCTAATTATCGGCCCATAATATATTGACATCAATGGATTTCTTCTCGTGGCCTCTCGTTCAATCTCGACTTGTACAGTTGCGGTGGTGTGGCTGTGGCCTCAGATGTGGAAGAGGGAAATAGCACAGCGGAGAGTCGGAGACAGCAGGTCAGTAATGCTAGCCTCCTCTTTAGAATTTCAGTTTGATTATAAATTTATTTGATATTTAGGAAGTTTTTTTTTAATGGTAATTGGGGTAAGGTAGAAGTGGGATACTGTCATACTGATTGAGAAAGAGGAATTGTAGTTTAAAAAGTTTTGTTGTTTGCTTCAAGGAAATTGAGATGGTTTACAAGGCAATTAGTAAGAAATTTTTTTTCTAAATTGAAAAGAGATTACTTGGCTGTTAAATTTTCTATATGTCTATTAAATTAGGCTATATTCTTATTCAATTGCTATCTGTTGGGGCTGTAGAAGTTTGTTATGCTCGTCCTATTTGTCTGCTGTTACTGGTTTTGTACTGTATTTGGTCATATACAAACTTCAAATTCCGACTGGCAAAAGATTATTTTCATAACAGTAGGAAAACAATTTGCCGTTCGGAGTGGAATTAGAAAAAGAACATGTATTTCATAATATATTGGGACTTCCTAGTTGAACTAGCAAGGTTGAAGATTTTACTAGGAGGAAACATTTATTAACCTTTTTTAAAGACTCTTAGTTAAAATAGAGCATTTTTAGAGAGTTTTTTTTTCATAATTTATAAGGAATAGAGCAGCATAGCATTTTTAAGGGCCATTTCATTAAAAGTAAATTGATGTATAAATCGAAGTCCCTTTACAACGCATTATTTTTTGGTAATTTTGAAAGCACTTTTTTGAACATCAACAAAAAATAAATAAATGATAGAATATATTCACATACATGCTGTTAGCATTATAAATTGGTTGTCTACTCAACTTTAATTTATCATTTTTTTTTCCAAATACCAATGGAGACTTCAAAGTAGAAAATATTAACAGACATGTTGTTAGCAGTACAAATTGAATGCGTAGTTAGTTTCATAATTTGAGTGTCATTCGATATTTCACCAGAAGTCATGGAATATTGATCATTGCAATTTTCAACTCGTTTGTTGAATTGTGAAATTTGCATCAAATTTCATCATTTTCCATGGGTAGTATGTGCATATGGAATATATTACATTTTGATTGCCTGATTCAAAATTCTAAATTATTTGTTATGGTTGTGGATGTTGTCAAACTAAGTAGTTGTCAATAAATCCAAACTCTTGTGTTTATAATTGAACCAGCAGTCCAGTTGACTGGCCATGATGTAGCATACTATTGAACCAAAAACGTAAATTGCTTACATGTATTCTCTGCAGCTTTGCTTTCACGTTGTTTTTTCTTTTCTTTTCTGGTAACAGTATTTCTGTTTTGTTTTTTTTTTTACCAGCTGAAGCAACTATATAAGCTGAAATGGGGAACAAACCAGCAAAGCAAGACAAAGACAGAGATAAAGAAAGTGATCTGATTCGAGTTAGGATCCGACCCGAGATCGACCAAGACTTGGTTAAATGGCTTTCAAGGGATGTAAAACAATTATGCACTTTCGTACCCAAGAAACCCCGTGCCATACAGCCACCAGATCATGAAATAGAGTATATGCGCCTCCACGGGTTGCTTGATCTCGACTTGGATGATCCCGATTTGACTCGTTTGCTAAAATAATGTTGTATCCCATTTCGTTTCCCATGGAAATTTTTCTTGTACTTGAAAAAAAATTACAGTGTAAAATGCGACATTTGGAAGTGTTATTTGTGTATGATCTAGTAATACTTAAGCGGGCTCCAAACTGAAATTTACTGGATTGAACTTATGAGATGTACGACTTTATTTCAAAACTAAACACTGCAAATATAATTTCCAAGTAAAAGAAAATTATAACCAGATAGTCTCTGTCTAGCTTATCTAAAAAATAAAATATAAGTCAAAGGTTACCTAGGTGGGGTTTAGAATGACATTTACTGGCTATTACCTGTGTCCATCTTCTGATAAGAGCAAGTTAAAACGTCTTAGTTTTTAAGTTGTATCATATCAAGTCATCTTAATTTATCCACTGGGACTAATCAATCGAGTTTCGCTTGAAATTTGACATATTAATATAAATATAAAATATTATTATTTAATAATGGTTGATTATGAATAGGTTGTTATGTTTTCAATATAAAAGAGAGACGGAGGCACGATAAAAATGAAAATAGAAAGGTGTCACAAAAATGAGAAACAAAATAATGTGTTGCCAAATTATTGTATGCTAGTGAATCGAGTTAGTTTTATGAGTAATAATACCCGACACACAAATAGTTACAAAATATCACGTTATGGAAATTGGAAAAATTGTAATTTCACAATGCTTCGAGTGTCGAATTACATTTAACCCAACACCCACACATATGTATTTATATTTTTTTAATTTTTGATGTTCAGTTGAGTAAGCAAAGAAAATAGAGGACATGATATTTGCGTTTTGCTTAAGGAAAACTATATCATAATTAATTTACTATATTTACAAAATAATTAAGGATAATAATAACAGTAAAAAATTATGAGTAACTATAAGTATTTTGTTGTGAAATTAAAGAGAAAGAGGAGGAAGAGACAAAGAGACAAAAGTAAAAGGGAGAGACAAATTTCTCTTCTGTATTCCTATTATGAATTATTGGATACAAGATACAATGTACAACTCTCTATTTATAAGCCAAAAACAAATCTCCTAATAAATGCTAAAAATTTGGTGTAATTAATGGGATTAAAGATGGACAACCATATATAATTCATAATCATTTATAACACTTCTTCTTGGTTGTTCATCTTTCATTATACACTATTAATATGATACTTCAGAATCAATATTAATATGATACTTCTGGATTATTATATTGTCTCGTTAAAAACCTTACCAAGAAAAATCCATTGGGATAAAAACTTGGATAAGGAAAAAATAGTACAGCGTGTATAATGCTTCCCCTCATTTTAATATTATTGGATATCATTCAGTCGATGTAGACCTATCTTCATTCTGAGTTACTGAAAAATTCTTGTTGGCAAAGACTTCGTAAATAGATCAGCCAAGTTGTTGCATGATTTGATGATGTAGCAGTTAGTGTTTGTGTTGTCGATCACCATGAAATCGCAGCTCCACTATAAGTAAATATGTATCATAATTGAGATCGCGCTTTATGTGGATTTGACAAATATCCTGCATCTGCATATCCAACTAAATTAGATTTTATATCATTTTCATAGTATAGTCCCATATCTCGAGTTCCATAAAGATAGCAACTTTAATTCAGCTTGTATGGCATCTTTTCATTTAGACCAATCATATCTTTTCCTACATTCTTCTATGGATTTTTGGCACATTATCATTTTCGCTTATAACATCACTAGCTACAGCGAATACAAAAATTTCATCAACTTGAGTTTCATCCCTATTCAACGTTATACCATTTTTCATATAATTTATAGAAATCTCATGATCATTTGGTATTTTAGTTTCTTCTAAAACTTCATCAACCTCTTCTGGGGTCGAGTTTCTTTTGGGATGTTTATTAATCTCTTCTGGGATTTTATCAACTTATTCAAGAGTTTTTAAAGTATTTTTCTTTTGACATTGTACCAACTGTTTTGTTATGCTCTTTTCTTTTATGTGGATTTATATCCTTAGAACCAATTGGTCTTCCACGTTTTTCTACGCTCGTGAGATTCATTTGGTATTTTTGAAATATCTATTCGAGCAGGTGCATTTATGGCTGGAATATATAATTTAGTGACTCTATTTATATCTGTGAATGCATCAGGCAATTCATCTGCAATTCTTTGTAAGTTTATAATCTTTTGAACTTCAAGTTCACATTGACCACTTCTGGGATCAAGACAAGATAAAGATGAATTTTAAGTCACTTATTTATCCAGTATTTATTTTTCTTCCCCTAAATTTGAGAATATTGATTCATCAAAATGACAATTGGCAAATCTTGCTGTAAAAACATCTCCTGTTAATGGTTCTAAATATTTAACAATAGAAGGAGAGTTAAAATCAATATAAATTCCTAACCTTCTTTGAGGTCCCATTTTTTTGTGTTGTGGAGGAGAAATTGGAATATATATTGCACAACCAAATACCTTTAAATGGGACAAATTTGGTTCTCTTCCGGAGACCAATTATAATGGGGAATACTTATGATCTGCAGTTGGCCTTAATCTAATTAGTGCTGCAGCATGTAATATGGCATGTCCCCATGCAGAAGATGGTAAACTAGATTTCATAAGTAATGGTCAAGCTATTAATTGTAACATTTTAATAAACGATTCTGCTAGACCGTTTTGTGTATGAACATGTGTCACTGAATGTTCTACAGTAATTTCAATAGACATGCAATAATCATTAAAAGCTTAGGATGTAAATTCTCCTGCATAATCAAGACGAATTCTTTTAATTTGATAATCCGGATATTTAGCTCTCAATTGGATAATTTGTACTAATAATCTAGCAAATGCAACATTTCTTGTTGCTAACAAACACACATGTGACCAACGTGTTGATGCATCAACTAAGACCATAAAATATCTAAATGGTCTACATGGTGATGTAATGGATCCATATATCTCCTTGAATTCATTCTAAAAATGATGGAGCTTCATGTTTAACTTTATTTGTAGATGATCTAGTAATTAATTTTCCAAGAGAGCATGTTTGACATGTCAATTCTTTAGATAATAGGATCTTCAGGTTCTTTAGGGGATGCTCATTTGCACTTTCAATTATTCTCCTCATCATTAGATGACCCAATCTATCATGCCAAAGTGTAAATAATTTTGGATTAACTAACTTCTGGTTAGTCACCATATTTGATTCTATTGTACTTATATACGTACCATATAGTCAATTAGATAATGCTTGCATTTTCTCCATAATATTTTTCTAGCCATTTTTAATACATATGATATGAAGATATTCACAATTTCTCTCATTCATAGTTTCAATATAATAACCATTTTTTTCGAGTATCTTTAAAACTTAGTAGATTTCTTCTGAATCTATTTGAATATAATGCATTATCTATTATTAATTTTGTTCCTTCAGGTAACAAAATACAAGCTCTTTCGGAGCCTTCAATAATATTACTTGACCCAGATTTAGTTTGGATATTGGTCTCACTAAGATGCAATTGTAAAAAGTATTTCTTACTTTTCAATATTGTATTTGTAGTTCCGCTGTCTACTAGACATGAATCTTCTTTATTTATCATTGCATCAGTCATTTCCTTGAATAAAATAAAAACTCAAACATATTAACTTTATTTTATTTCCGTACTAAATTAAAGAATCTTTATTCATTCTGCCGTACAGATTTTATTTTTTAATTTGGATACACAAAAATAAATAATTGCCGTACATAATTTAAAGGAAGAAAATTAAAAAAAAGGAAAAAATAACATGTCTTATTCCCGTACATGAACAACTCTTTTTTTTTTTTTTTTTTTTTTGCTATATCATATGTTACAAATATCTTCAAGACATTTTTTTTTTCATTGCAAAAATATAATGCGACCATATCAACATCATCTATATTAAATCATATTCGCTTCAGGGAATAGATTTTCACATGAATCATACTTGTTGCTTAATTTATTACAAACCTGTTATTTTACTTTAAAGGATATGATATTAACTTGGAGTATCTTTTGCTACTACAGGGGCAAATTTAAGACATAAAATATGGAGAATCGTACTCACAGTCATATTTAAAATTATAACAACTTTTTTATTTTTGATGGTCACATTTTTCTTTGAGAAACTCTTCAAGAGTACTAACATGCTTTCATCATAACTTCAGGTCATTAATCAAATAACTTCAGGTTACGATAAATAAATGGAGATAACTAAATAAACAAACAAATAAATAAAATAAATGAAGTAAATAAAACATAAAATAAATTTAATTATAACTTCAGGTTATAGTAAAATTTTATCTAATAACTTCTGGTTATTAAATCGTCTGACTGCACAATTAAAATTTAAATGAAATAACTTCAGGTTATTTTTTTTTCATCCATTATCCGATAATGACTTATGGTTATTAAGAATAGAACTTCAAGTTCTTGGAAGAAAATTTCAGCTTTGAATGATAACTACAGGTTATTTATCTAATAGTGTACTATAACTTCTGGTTATATTAAATTTCTAATAGAACTTCATGTTCTAAATTTTAAATCAAAAATATAAACTTTAGGTTTTACGATAAAAAAAATCAGATTAAATAAAGACGAAAACAAAAAAAAATGTATTATTACGAGTCGTCCTTTTTACTTGCGGAAGAGGTTACAGGAAATGGTCAAAATGATAAACTTGGAAGAAAAATAAAATTTTACATTCGGTCAAATCTTTTACCCGCGGAAAAAAAACAGATTAAAACTTCTGGAGATTTGTTTTAATAGGATCTTGAATTGTTGGCAGTATTTAATGCTGTCCAAAGAAAAAACATTGAGGACAACAAGCACTAGCAAGATTAACATATCAAAAAGAGACATCAAGGATCTGTTTACGTTACCGAGAATTCTTTATTCTCAACCATTACCTAAATCAAAAACACTACTCAGGTATATCAGACAGTTGCGACACAAAAAAAAAATATATATATATATATATATATATATATATATATATATATATATATAATTTCAATCAAACCTTTTTGCTTACGGTCACGGATTACCTTTTGCAAAATTATTTGTGATTCCTCCATGAGCAATTCGTCCTGATAACGTGTTGTGAAATTAAAGAGAAAGAGGAGAAAGAGGCAAAGAAACAAAAGTAAAAGGGAGAGACAAATTTCTCTTCTGTATTCCTATTCTGAATTATTGGATACAAGATACAATGTACAACTCTCTATTTATAAGCCAAAAACAAATCTCCTAATAAATGCTAAAGATTTGGTGTAATTAATGGGATTAAAGATGGACAACCATATATAATTCATAATCATTTATAACATATTTATAATTGTAACATTATTATTACGACAATATCAATAATTGTACTTGTTATTTTTATAATTATCAACACCATCATCATTGTTATTATTATTATTATTATTTAACTCTTAGTAACAAAAACTAATTATCTGATCTATGAAGGGAATCCTAAGAGTATCCTTGATTTTAAAAACTCTAAAATATTCGTAGCAATGAAATAGCATATATATAAGGGGGGGGGGGGGGGGGGGGGGGGGGGGGGGGTGAGCGTCTCAATAATCATAAAAGTGTTAGGTAGTTAAGAAAAAGTGATTATATATATAGCTTTTATATAATGGCCATTTTAAAATTTAAAAACAATAGAATTAAAAAAATGAAACTTAATTTTAAAATATATATCTCTCCAATTCTCTACTACTAAAATATGACCTCTCTTTATATCAAAAGATCATAGCAGGGATTGCCATTCAGGAGTAAACAATGGTAATGCAGTAATTGAGCTGTTCATATCTGCCTCTTTCCTTCGTTTTGCTCAAGATTTTATTTTAGTCAATACTTGGCACAGAACGCTTACATTTTAATTCTTTAAATCAAGAACTGAATGGACAAGTAATATTCTCCCGAGATCACGAACTCCCTAAATATAGTTCTTTGGACAATTATTAGGACGAAAATATGGTTAATTAGTTTGGGTCAGTATGTTTTGCGCGTTCTTCACCTAATATTATTCCCATAATATATATTCTAATTAGTGTCAACTTCTTGATCATTTCAAGTGATAATAACATAATAAAGTTGTACAGTGACGTACACTACAAGTGGAATGTCAAATTCCATTCAAATTCCATTTTTTCATATAAATATTATAATTCTACAATCATAATGTACAACTGTGTACAATCTTAATCTCAGTCAATTATATTATAAGTAGGGTTTTAAAATGCGATTTATGCGGTTTGATGGTTGGGTGGTGATTTAGCGTTTATCAGTGATAAAACGATAAAAAAAAAGGGTTTATGCATTGATAAAACGAATAAAACGGTAGTGCGATATGAAACAAAACTAAGATAATAAGGCGATAAAATGAAAAAATAGAGTTTTTGAAAAGCTTGATTACAAGTTAAAAGAATAGATAAGAAGCGCTAGAACGCAATAAGGAGCCTACAATTGCCCCCTTTTTTTTTAAAAAAAAAAAACTTCTATCTTTATATTGGCATTTGCCTAAGTGCATAGGGATACGATTTCTTTACTTCGTGCGACAGGTAAATGAAGTTCTTTTATGTTTATTTCTACGCATGTCAACGAGCTTTGAACTTGCAGTGCTGCCCAAGAAGAGTGCCCGCATATATAGAGCTGTCAACGGTACAGCGTTTACCGTTTGCCACCACATTTCAACCTAAACGAAACGGTTAACGAAAGGATGAAATGTTCCGTTTTCTTAAACGAAACGGTAGACGGAACGCCAAATTATACCGTTTCGATCGTTTCAGTCCAGTTTGAAACCGTTTCATGTGTTATTTATGAAGTGGCACGGTTCACGAAACGGTATTCTGTGCCGTTTCGAAAATGAAACGGTTAACGGAATGGGATTTCGTTCCGTTTCTCTACGTGGCACGCAAACGCACATGAGGTCTGCCGTGCAATTATGAGGCGTTTGACAGGCCTACGCATATATGATTTATGCTGGTATACTAAACATTATATGTATAAAGTATAAACCATAGTTGCAACAATAGCAACATAAATGACGGGATTCTTATTTTCACATTTTCCCAAATGTTAGTTTCTTAGTATAAGAATAAATATTGTCATTTTGAAATTAATATCTTACAACATTATTATTTATGTTTTGGATCAAATAGTGGCCAATTTCGTTGTGTAACACCAAGCGGGGCTGTCTGTTATATATCCAACCTTTGGAAAGACGCCATCAAATTATTGAATTTATGGTCTATATATGGCCTACCTACAACAGTAGCAGTTCATCACCATATCGAGCTAACTGTGACCCAAACAACACTTTCGACAAATCCCAAACAACACTTTCGACAAATCCCAGACGACTAACATTGTCTTTTATTTACAAAAAATAGGTTAGATACTCGTAAAACATTTAGAACTACATAGAATTTTGAAACAAAACTATAATATTATAAATAGAAATATACATTTTGCGGTTTTTTTTTATATGAAGTCCTGTACATTATTTAGTCCATATATATATAAGTCAATATAAAATTGGTATAGTGTGTGTTTGCAAAGTGTTCGATATAATTCCTTACCTATTCTCTCTTTCTAACCTATCACTATCAGTAAACAAAGACGCGGAATTTCCGTGTAACGCTGTTCTGGAGTCACTTTCATCTGAGCCAGTTTCATAGTTTAAAATTAGGTATCGCTTGGAGGCAATGCATTGCACATCTCATCATCCATCTTGATCCAACGGCTGTAGTAGATACTTGCGGGTCAAGAATGATGGAAAATATTGGAAATTAATACTGTGTCCTGGTTTTGCAATATTGTAGATGGTTTTCCTTTTGCGTTGACAAATGGATCCATTGACTTTTGTGGTTAATTACGAGAATGCTGGGCTTATCCTTTTTTTAATCTTGATTTTCTAATTCTAATCAAGCGGTTGGTAGAGATTGTTTGGGGGCCAAGATTGCTGGGTTTGTCCTGGCGTCATGTCGTGGAGAGGCTCTGAGGAGGAGGCGGCCGGAGAGAGAGGGAGCATGAGCTGCTTTATATATATATATATTTTTTGTTCTCACAAGTTCAATCGAGATTAAATTCCACTCCCGTTGATTTTAATCCTTTTGTGGTTAATTAAATCACAAGTTCATTATGAGTATCTGTAACTTTAATGTTGATACTAATATCAATTTTATCACCAATTTTAATCTTTATATATGTGCGATCATTGCTCCAAAAATTGACCCTTTTCCAGGAAATTTAATTTGGCAAGTTTCAGTGGACCCTACTTTTATTGCTCATGTATCTCAAAAATCTTCTTGTATATATCGTGATAATTTAAGGGCAACAAAGTTTATATGATTTATTTTGTTTTTAATCTAGAATAATCTCTTATCCTTGTGCATCTAAGCGCATGCACCCATGCATTAGCATTCAATAAAATAACAATTACCACGATGAAGGGAATTTTAGAGCTTAGCTTTCAAAAATAAGGGAATTTTAGAGTTTTTAAGTGTGTCAATTATCTCATATATATAAGAGCGTGTTAAAGCAGCAAAAAAGTCATATGAGGACTTATATGTGCATATATATATATACATGTTATTTCTGAAATGTACGAGAAAAATATAAACTGTTATAAAATGAGAATATTTAAAACGTAGATTGTTCATGCACTTATCTCCACAAATTAATATAGGCATGCCACATGTTATTCAATCACAAATTTCAATATTATGGGAACAAAATATGTCTTTCTGTTTCATTTTTGTAGCGTCCATACAAATAAAATTTGTGATGTGTGTGAGTGCCCGTACGTATTTCTGGATGATTTTTTTTCTGTTTTATATATTGATTTGTTGTTCTGCGATGGATGATGTATTAATTTATGTTTCTTTAATTTTTCAAAGCTATAGATTTTTTTTTTAACTCACTTCAAATATCATAGATTCTCTGTGGCTGTTTATCTACATACCTTAGTGTGGGAATTTGTTGCAATCCTGACCAAATGGACTAAAATTTCAAGAGCTATGCTAAGAACTTTTTATAAAGATATACACACTAAAAGCACGCTCCATAGTTAGATTCTAAAACAGATTGATTGATAGTTCTACTATATTTCAGTCAAAAAGAAAAATAAAATAGTTCTACTATAAAATCTAAAACGAATTCCACAAATAGCGGACTCTGAAAAAGATCGATAGATGATTCTACTAAAAGAAAAGGATAGATTAGTAGATAACCCAAGTGTCCAACAACTTCATTTTGTTACTTCTTGAGCAATTGAAGCTCTTTCAGGAATCTGTTTGTCTCAATAAATATAGAATTATAAAGTTATATTATATGTTGATCTCCATTAGTTTAAGTAATGGAGGTTAATAGAGATAATAATTTACTAGCTAGGTTCTTTTATGTTATGAGACTGCACTGCTCCATTTTCCACTGAATGGTGAAACACACTTTCCCTCTGTTTTAGATTATTTATTAGAAGCAACCAATTATCCCCACATTATAAATCCTCCCACTCCCTCAGTCCCTCTTTTCCCCAATCGAACATTTTTTTTAAAAGAGGGCAGAGGAACATAAAGTTGCATAGCTCTTCCTCTTCTTTTCTAGTATTAATAAGAGTCGCCCAATAGACTTTCAACTTGGGCCTATATATGCAACTGGGTATACAATCTCAAACCTCAAAAATTCATATGTTAAAGATAGATAGGAAGCGTTAGAAGCAATGGGAAGCCAAAAATTGCTTCTTGTCACTCTATTTCTACTAGCGTTTGCCTCAAGTGCCCAGGGATATGATTTCTTCTACTTTGTCCAACAGGTAAGTGATGTTCTTTTATGGCTATTTCTATGTCTACCACTTTTGAAATTTCTATGTCTATCTTTTTTTTTTAAGGTTAAATTTCTATGTCTATCATTTAAGTAGATTTACAATATGGATTTTTCTGGTTCCCATTTCTTAACCTCAGGCTCTGATGGAATGTTTTGGGGCCTAATAGCTAACTTCACTGTTGATTGATTTTGTTTGTGTGCTTTTAGATTTGTGGTTGTAATTCGTTATATTCAGTATACTGGACAACTTTTATGTGGGTTTTGTGATGTATTTTTGATATAGAGCTTAGATAATATTGAGGCACCGATATGTAGATTGATATCGGTGCAGTACACAAATAAGAATGATTTGTTGATTTGTGAACTCTGGTCAGTAAGGGTTGCTTTTCTACAATGAAAGAAAAAAGTGGTGGGATTTCTGTTAGAGATATGATTAGTATAGAGTTATGATTAGGTACTAGATAATTGAGTTGTATAATATTGGAGATGATTATCAATGTAATTGAGAGATAAGAGTGTATGAGGTTGATAAGAGATGCATAGTTAGAAATGGTTAGTAGTATCATTTAGATTAGTCTATTATAAATATCCTAGTAATTGTGATCATTTGACAATCAATTCAATACAATTTTCATTTCCTATCAATTTCTATACTCATTTCAAAAATAATAAATATGTCCTTTTCTGGATTATGTTTTGCTGACAAAATTCTGTTTTGCTGGAGGAAACAGTGGCCAGGTTCATATTGTAACACCAACAATCAACGCTGTTGTTATCCAATTTATGGAAAGCCGCCATCAGGTTTTGGAATTCATGGTCTGTGGCCTAACTACAACAGGCCTCCATATGGAGCATATCCACAAAATTGTTACTCGAACAGCATTCCTATCATGTCCAATCGCCAGGTGACTAAACTTGTCTTTCTAATAAAAAAACGGTTAGATAATTCAGGAACACATGGAATTTTGAAACAAAAATTATATTACAGACAGAAAAAAAACTTTTATGTCTTTTAACATCTGTCGCTCGGACTAGCTGTATTTCATTTGATTTGTTGAGTTCTGCTAAAATCATTGGCTGGCCTGAAAAGTGGGAAGTTTTTTATTTATTCTGACATGAAATACTCCATGAATAAATGTAAGAATTTTTTATTTTTCGATCAATTAGATGGAATAATACAGAAGACTTTCACAAGAAAAGGATAATGAAATTTTCACACAAGGAAAAGAAAATAGTTTGCATCAATAAAGTCCATTTAATCCGTTATTGAAAATTATTTAATTTTGGTAACAATTTTATATTTTAAAGCTCTTCGCCCGAAAAAAATAAGGTAAAACACATGGATCATTCGTTGATACAAGACTGTAACACTTTGTGAAGAATTGAACAAATAATAATAAAAAAAATAAAAGACAAACCTTACAATTAAACTCTCGTTGCTACTTTTTGGAAGGTTTCGGGTCTAGTGCCTAACTTGCAAACAAATTGGCCTTCGTGGACATGCCCAAGAAGCGATAGTAGCAATTTCTGGCAGCATGAGTGGACCAAACACGGCACATGCTCTGAAGCTGTGCTCAGTCAGTATGATTACTTCCGAGTCTCTCTCCAATTCAAGCAGAGCACCAATATTCTCCAATGCCTCATAACAGCAGGTAAACAATCAAATTTCTAATAATGTAGGATGCAATAAGTACAGCGATGAACATACATGTAGCCTAAAGAAAACTATTGAATTTGATAGGTATTCTCCCGAATGGTCGATACTACACGTTAGCTAGTGTTACAGCAGCAATCGAGAAATGCATTCGCCACACAATATATGTTAAGTGCAACATAGATAAATGGGGTCATGACCAATTGTACGAAGTCTACACTTGTATTAACAAGTCAGGCACGATGTTAATTGACTGCCCCGTCCTTCCAACACCTACTTGCTTGTCATTTTGGATAAGGTTTCCCTCCTTTTAAATTGCTAGTATATATATATGATTTGTGCCGGAATGTTATTCCTCGAGTTCGAGGTTGCGCCAAAGAATTTTGATTGCGGATTTCTGATTGGCGAGTTAGTCATGCTGAGTCTAAGTTTAGTAGTTTTTTTTTTTTTTTTTAATTTCTTCTTCATTTGAGTTATCAGTATTTTACTTACTTTATAACGTTTGGAATAAGTGTTATATATCTGTTGAAATAGTATATATGTGAAATTGTAGAAATTATTATGCCTTTTTTCTTGTGAAAGAAGTTTATCATGGGTAATTAATTGTTTCCAACTGGATTTCTCACATGAATAAAATTGTCTTTATTCTTGTGTGCTCATGATTAAGAATTGAAATGGACCGATGTGTCCCCGTAGGATATGTTTGGCAAACAAAAGAAGGATTTCACTATCGTACAAATGATTTGAACAGTGATCGGCTCGGAAACCAAGTCAAAACAAGTCCTTAGAATCACCGATGTAAATCGTTTGCAGTGATAGCTTAAGGGTCGAATCCACAGGGACGGACTGTTCAAGTTCTAGGACTTAACTAATCCTAATTGGTCTAATTTGGCGAATAAAAGTCGGTGGTAAGAATTTTGGTAGAAGTTTTCTTTTTGGTGTTTTTCCGATAATAACTGAAAGTAAACAATTAAACTAAGCAATAAATGAAGACAAATAACTCCAAACAGTAGCAAACAAGGATTAAAATATTAAAATTCAACAATTGGGCAAAGTTAGGGTCAATTGTTTCGGGTTCCTACTCTGGCCGCGTTTGGACGGGTCCGACTGAAATCAGACGGATCCGCCAGAACGCGCCGCCTGTTCAGTTTACTCAGTTAAGCGTTCTATTTGACATGCAGGGTCTCAAGTTATTCTAGGGCTTACAGCGAAACTCTCGTTCTTAAACACCTAAGTTCAACTCTTCGAACCTCCTAAAAATCCTAAGTTTCAACTCTCGTTCCATGGCTTAGGTTTTCTAGGTTTGACTTTCTTACCGTAAGGACAACCTTCTTCTCTCGATCTCAGGTAGAGACACGTCTCTCGACTAAGTCCCGGGTTCACCTCTCGGCTACTACCAATTCTATAGCAAGTGATTGTAAAAAGGCTTAGAGTTCCGATTCTTGCTACCTATCAAACTAGACTTGGCCACGTCTATTGGGTATAAACCATCGATCAAAGCAATTCACAATCAACAAGATTTATCAAGCAAAACAAGAAAGCCAAAGCAAATCAAATAAAACGTCAACAAGAGTAAAAATCACATAGCTACCAAGTATCGGTTCCCTACAATTGCCCCTAAACAAATAACTACTCACACATCGTCATAAAACAACAACAAATCATCAAGTTTACTGTATCAAACAACATCTCAAACCAGTATATAGAGTTTACAACAATATATAAAGTAGATCTGTAGCAAAAATGGTTCTGGCGGGGTCGACAGAATCCTGGCGGGGGCCGTCAGAATCGCCGGCGGCTGCTGCTCTCCAAAGTTGCTCCAAATCTTGACCTAATTGTGAAAAGTTGCTTTTCTCTCTTCCTAGACGCCTAATCAAGCCAGGGACGCGTCCTAGGGGCCAGCTAGCAAGTTTTCATAGCTGTTCTGGCTTCCTGAACAAGAATCTAGCTTCCAAATCTGCTCTCTACCTCGTTTCTGGCGGGTCCGACCAAATCCTGACGGGTCCGTCTGAATCCTGACAGAAGCAGTTTCCTTCGTCTTTAAGTCCAAATCGGCGCCAAATCCTCCAAAAACCTGCAAAATCCAAAGGGAAACAGCAGTACCTCTATTCTAACATAAAAATAACATAAAATGAACTAAAAACACAACTTTTTGATTGGAATTGGGGCCTAAATAGGGTTGAAATGTGTGCATGAAACCCCCGATCAAACAGCATTATATAATTTAATTATCACATGATGATGAAAAAAAAAAAAATTTATCTTGGCCTCGCTTCTATATCAACGGAAGCAAGTTTGATGGTTACGTATTGTTACATTAACAAATATTGTTTGTTTGCTAGCATCAAACTCTTTCAATTAATTGCACCTTCTTCTGTCTCTTCGGAGACATCCGATAAAAAAAAAATTGCACCTTCTTCTATTCAATTTCCCCGTAGTTTCCTTATCTAGTTGAAAATTACATGAAAACAACTTTGTGAATATGTCAACATAATCATCACCACTATAATTGTCGATATATATATAATTAGAATTAATGATGTCAGTTAGTACGTTGCGTATGTCTGTTAATACAGGCTACAGCTCACAGGAAGTTTGATTATAGGTTCATAGCCTGTATAGTATATAAGTCTGCTACGTTCAATACTTGGCATGTATATGCATAATACATTAGATAGATTGTTTCGATCCCTCTTGAAAAAAAATAAAATTCTATAAAAATAATTATATTGACTGAAAATATTATATATCGTAAATTATGTGTACAAATATCTTTTTTGGAAACGTTTAGGACTTGTAATGAAATAAGGGAATTGCTTTCTATCATCCCATAGATTCCATCATCCCCATCATCCCAGGTCTTCATTAAATTCTCATCCCCTCTTTTCTTTTCGGAATGCAATTTATATAATTAAACCTCATCTCTCTTTTCTTTTTTCGAAATGCAATTAATCCTTTCTTTTCTTCCAGAGATTTTTTTTTTTTTTTTGCAGGTGAAAAAATTTTCCAGCATCCAGAGGCCAACTTGAACAATTAGTCGGCCAATTAGAACAGTTATTTGAAATATTAAATAATTTTTCTAGTTGTTCTAGAAAAATATAATTGTGTTGGAAAAAAACTAATTGTTCTATTTGGTAAAGTAATTGTTCTAGTTGGTAAACTAATTGTTCTAGTTGTTCTAGAAAAAAAAATAATTGTGCTGAAAAAATGCTAATTGTTCTAGTTGTTCTGGAAAAAAAATAATTGTGCTGGAAAAAAAAATGCTAATTGTTATAGTTGGTAAGCTAACTGTTCTAGTTATTCTGAAAAAAAATAATCGTGCTGGAAAAAAAATAATTGTGCTGGAAAAAAAATGCTAATTGTTCTAGTTGGTAAATTAATTGTTCTAGTTGATAAGCTAACTGTACTAGTTGTTCTAGAAAAAAAAATAATTGTGCTGGGAAAAAAATGCTAATTGTTCTAGTTGTTCTGGAAAAAAATAATTGTGCTGGAAAAAAAATAATTATGGCAGTTATTAATGGAAACAAAGAGGAAAGGGGAGAGGGAGAGAGGGGATGATGGGAAGACATTCCGAGAATAGAAAGCTGTTATTAATACATTTCTAAAAATAGAAAATACGTTCTCTTATTAATGCATTTCTAATAATGCAGAATTTTCATGTAAAGGAATAATTGCATCATTTGAAGCGTTTCTTTATACCTTAGTAGATATATATATGAGACACATTTTTTTTTAAATGAAAGAAATATATATGAGAATACAAAAGCTGTATGATTATGATATATAAGGACTTAAAGAAAGAGATAAAATTGCACGGATGAAAATATAAATGATATATGATAAGATTAACAAATTAAAAGCATTTTTTGTATATATTTATAATTATAATAAGCAGGTTTGTTTTTCCACGGCAGGTACGTTAGCCACTTAGCCTTCCCTAAATTTATAGAGTAATGGCTATATTTTAATATTCTAAATCAGTATTCTAAATTATTGTTTGAGTAATGCTAGAGTCAAATAGGGTTGACGTCAAACACGATTCAAGATTCAACTATCGAAATTTTAAACGGTCAATCCGAACCGCTAAATATGATATTCATAGATATAATATAAAATTTAATTTTTAGATAGATTTCATTATGGAGAATAAATTGCGTAGTTCAGATTTCTCGTTGTAGTCTCAATTGTCTAATCGCATTTGATAGATGCAAGTGTCAAACACGTTTGACTATAGACTTATTATTTTGACTTATTATTTTGTGTTATTTATATAAGACTTTTTCCTAAAAAAGGTCTTGTCTACCTAACGTTCAAAAACGCCATCTTTCTATATTAAATTTCCTTTTAGAAACAAACAGAAATTCAAAACCCGTTCTATATGAAGACAGCAATATATGAGGATTTGTTGATTCTCGATCTTCTTCTTCATCAGGCAATATGTCCGGATCAAAATCTGCAGTTTCTAATGAAGACGTAATCATAATGGGTAATTTTCGGGGAAGTTCAAATTCTAAACCCCTGAAAATCTGGAGACCTCAACGGCTTAAAAATGTAAAAGAAGAATCATAAATATATATCTGTACAAGTAACATCATGATACGGAAGAAAATGATCATATTCTAGAAGTTTCTAAATAATGAGGCGATCTTTTTATAGTAATCCTAGATCTTAGAGTCGTTTTTATATTTGTTGATGTTGACAAAATGATCCTTTAAAAATTGAATTGGCCGTCAAACCGGAATCCATCGATTTGATGGTTTAACTGGTCGAATAGGTTCCAAAATTCAGATAATATCGTAATTATGAAATTATTATTGTTATTAATCAAGGATGATATACACCATCCAAGGTTTTTCCATCCAGCGTCATCCATGGACAAGCCAAAATAGCCTTTTTTCCGTGTGCTGACGTCAGCAAAAATTTTTGACCAATTTTCAAAAAAAATTTTGTGCTGACGTCATCAAATATGCTGATTTAAAGATTCGGTTAAATGTCTTAAAGGTTGAATGAAAGTGTATAAGTGTTCAGTTAGATGCACCAATAATTTGAATTTTTAGTGTTTTGCATTCAGTTAAATACGTTAAGGGATGAACTTAAAGTATCTATGTGTTCAGTTAGTTGTAGCAGAAATTTAATTTCGTAGTTTTTGTGTTCAATTAAACTAGTTAAATAAAAAAACAAAATAAACAGATACAAAAACATAGCTAACATTTACAATAACAATATGACCATTTACAACAATAAACTGAACAAATATACAAATTTCTTGAGTAAGAAATAAATGATCATATTCAACATACAAAGTGAAATAAATTATTGTTGCATCTAACTGAACACTTGCACACTTTAATTCAACCCTTAAAATATTTAACTGAACCCTTAAATCAGCATATTTGATGACGTCAACACCAAAAAAATTTCAAAAATTGGTCAAAAAAATTTTGCTGACGTCAGCACGTGGAAAATCTGAGCTTGGATGACACTGGATGGGAAAACCATGGATGATCAATACCAATTCTGAAAGAAAAAACAAAACCTAACCATCATTAAATTGGGTTAAGTCAGCTAACAGAAATTAAAAATAAAAACGAAAGTAGCATAAATTAGCCGGCCCGGTTCACTGGTTCGTCAGTTCATGCATGGTTATATTCTTGGACCAGTCTAATTACCAATTTCCAATCCGAACTGATCGAACGGGTCACCATGGTTTGTTTCCAAAACACCAGCAGAAGGATTCTAACATTTACATTGTTATTATTTTCTGTTTAATATTTTCTTTTCTTTGTTACAATTGAGACAATAAAATCACGTAGCATTCCAGAAGCTCACGTAAAAGTACCCGTACACAGTAACTCGCTACACGTAAGCACACAGACTATAAAAGGGAGAATTCCAGCGGTTATCCTCGCAGTACATCTAGTGCTATCCCAATTTCCAACATTTCATAACCATCACAAGAAGATCTTTCTTCCTACTCGCGGACTACACCACACATCTCTCTTTCTAACGGGACCCACTAACATCAACACACAATGACCCACATGCTCCGGGTTCACTCTACTCTTTCAGTTCCTTCTCTCCTAATAGCCACTCCTTTGTAAATGTAAAACCCTCCGTGGGATTTCATTTCTCTCCATAAACCCCAGACCCCAGTCCGTACAGACTCTACTCTGCACAAACATTACAATGGTTGATGATCCATCGAATCACGATCGGACGGTTGGGGTTAATGCACCACCCGTACGCCGGAGTGCACCATTCTCTACTGCTCAACTGAAGTTTGCGCCGCCAGGCGAGTACCACCAGTTCCCGGCGACACTCGCTGGACACGCCCGTGTCGTTGTCAACACAACCCCTGTGAGTTAAAAACTGTTTCGTGATTCGTTTTTACTTGCAATAGGATTGTGGTTGCGCTTTTGATTTGGTTGTAATAATGCTCTTAAGTTGAAGATTTTCTGGATTTTTTGTTAGTTCTGAAGTTTATGGTTTTTTCAACTGTACTGGGTTATATAACTTGAGATTTCTTTTATTCTCCTAGATTTTTATTGGCAATAAAAATTTAAGTTTGGTTTCTTTCTTTTTATCTTCTCTATTTTAATTTTGTACAATGAAGTATGAACATTCTTTATTTTAATCTTTTTTGACATGCAATAAATTGTTTGCATGTGTCTCTTAAATTAGTAACACTTTCAACTTCGTTTGTAATTTGTTTGGTCGCTGAGAAGCAAAAGTTCATATGTTCAATTTGTCTTAAATACCAAGGGAAAGTTGGTTGGAATATTATTTGCAGCCTCCCCAATTATCCTTTTGATTGGAATTTGGCTAATTTTTAAAAATCACGTCAATTTAAAAAATGGACCTTATTGTTGCAATTTTCGTAATATCAACTCCTTGGGGAAGAAACTTTTAGGAGGTCAAATAATTTATACGATTTAAATGGTACTTGTTGTTGCAGAGGAAGCGAAAGAAGGTGACAAAGGATAAGCGTTCATCGGAATCTGGAAATGAAGGTTTGAACTAGTAATTTGAAAAAACAGTTTCAGTTCAGGAAAAAAAAAACACGAGGAAACAATGACTGGCATTAACATATCTTAAGCTGGGCCCCAGCATTTAGTCTGAACCAGTAGAAACAAATAAATAAATTACGTTGGTACCTTACCTGGTACGTACTCCATGCTGGACAGTACCAGTAATCGGACATGATATTGCCTGGTAGGAAGCATTGAAGCAACATCTGCAATGTGTTAAGAAAACTTTTAAATGTAAAATGCTTGGTTTCTTGCTGTAACAAAACCTCCAATGATAAGTACCATAAAAGTATACCCCTAACTACAATGTCTGCCACCCCATGGTATCCTTTGATATATTTGCTACAGTGGTAACAACCTGCTGAGGCAGGCACTCTTAATTAGATCCTCTTTTGTAACTTTTTCCTTTTTATTTTATTTCTGTAGGGTCTCGTAGGAGTTCTGCCCATGCTCCTACTACATGCCGCTTTGACAGCTCCTTAGGTGATTAAAATATTCTTTTCGAGGAGTTTCATGTAATGATATTATTGACCCTGAGAAATGAGAAATACAGTAGCTTCCGAAGTACTTGGAATATTTGTTTGTATCTTCGTTTCTATTTTTTGTGAGAAGTCAAGGCTTCCAAACATTTGGTTCTTTTACAAGTTGAAAAGTATAGGCTGTATCTGATAGGGATAGGATGTTGGCCAAACAACATATGCATAACCATGCTTTGTCAAACTTAATTGCCAAAAGAAGGAAATATCCTGTGTTATGTACTATCATTGTGACCTGAGATTTTTCCCCATCCATAAGATTTTTGTAATCTGGCAGTTCAGATTTGTTGACTGGATGGACGGCATATGATTTTTTAATTGTGCAAAATTTTACACCTGACCTATATTTGATTTGATGAGCTCTTTAACTGGTTGTTGCCATTATCAAATTAGTAAGATGTCAATATAACCTATCTTTGCAGCTGCATCCTGTGTTTTACATGGATCATGATTTATTTTTCGTTTTGCAAGCCCACATAATTTTCTGTGTTTTTTTTTTTGTCCCCAAAATTGATTATTTGCAGTTTACTGAGATTATCAAAATTTGGCCAAACTTGAATTAACTTGATCTTCTAATTTATGTTCTGTATAGCGAGACTAACTGAGAAGTTCTTGGAGCTGTTTAACAAAGCACCTGACAGTTCTCTAGATCTCAATGAAGCTGCTGAGGCATTAAAGGTTGGTTTTACATTAAAGAAAACTGCACTGGTACTTTTAACTATCTTTGTGGATGGTAGGAGTTATTTAACCATGGCTACAGTCCTATAAGTTAGGACTTATTAATCATTATAGTACTGTGAAGGACCAATTTTTTAATAAATCCTGGTATTCTTAATCTCAGTACATAATTACAAGATGGCAACTGATTCGGTGATGAACCATACAAATTTTGGTGCAATGTTAGGCCAGTTGGATATGAATATTGGAAAGATGAGAATATGTATGAACGTGCCATATTTCATTCTGAAGTCGCAGATAAAAACCAGTCAAAAAGTACTAAACCTGCAAAGAAATACAATTCTGAACTCTCTCTTTCACTGTTTATCTCTATCTATCCATCTTTCTAGATATCTAAGAGGCGGTTGTATGACATAACTAATGTCCTTGAAGGAATTGGCTTGGTAGAGAAGAAACGTAAGAATGCTATATGCTGGAAGTACTCTCTCTCTCTCTCTCTCAACCCCCCCCCCCCCCCCCCCCCTCTGTCTCTCTATCACACACACACACGTGTAGATTGCATACTTGTTTTGATAATATGTACTAGCCATACCATTTCATACAATCAGCATACAAAACCTCACCTTTCCTTCAAAGGATGTGTAAGTATGGTAATGGTGTCTCCGTTAATATCACTTTCAATTTTCTTTTGCTTTTAGTTTATTTAATTTTCTTGTCTGTGGTCATGCTGCCAAGTCATGCTGCCAACCGTGTCTTTGCAATTATTGTTGGCCACATGCAAATCCTCGCTAGTCAGTATTGTTCTGCTTTTGTTCTAATTTTTTGTCTTTTATAAATGTCCATTTTTAAGTAGAAACGCTCAAGAAGTAGCCAATTCAGAAATGGATGATTCAGTTGCTACGCTGAAGGTACAGTGCCTCTTTTGTTTAAAATTACTTTTTCTTTCTCAACTGTCCTTTCTTTTATGAATATGGAGATACTACTTTTGCTTGAATCTTTTAATCAAGTTTAATATTTTATTATAATTACAATCTGGGCTGCTAGATCCAAGTACCGGTACATAAGGCTTTCCCTTTTTTTTTTGTAAAGTTTGAGCTCTGAACCCTCAAATAAGGCTTTTTTTTTGTGAAGTTTGAGCTCTGAACTCCCAAATAACCACATTGACGCCTCAATTATAAAATTTTTTTTATTGTTATTTGGTATTGGTGAGATTGGCATGATACTGAGATCGTGTATATGATACTTGTTTTTACAATTGCTGCATTTTTTTTTCAACATGTCAATTTGTTCAGGCTAGCTTTGAGGATTTCAATTCAAAGGAGCACGAGCTAGATGAGCGGATAAGGTCTGTATATTATCTGGTTGTATTATATGATTGTTAATGGTCATACCAAAAGTACTGGTAGTATACCTGGTCTCTACAGACCTTGTGTGACATTATTTTGTAGATCTGTGTGCATTATTTGAAGGTTGAAATATGTTGTACATAAATGATAACCTTATGTGTTTGACTTCTACTGATTGATATTATGCATAGTGCTTTCAAGTAATACTTCTATATTTTATTCTATTTTAGTGAAATGCAAGGAAGGATAAAGAAGTTCGTTGAAGATGAGAAAAAGTAAGATGAGCATACTATTTTGGTTGCATTGCCTTTGTTATATATATGCCCTATTTAATCTGTTTGAGAAAGAATTATTGTATTTTCAGATCAAGGGAAACATAACTCATCTACCCAATAAACTTTTATGATCTTTCCTAGAAAGTGCACAAGACCATTGTTTTGTGAAATTTACACTTTCGAAGGGCCAAATACTTGAGTTTAATAAACAAAAATTATGACATGACTACAGATCCCTTTTCTTGACAGAGAATGACTTGAAGGCTTTACCTTGCTTCAAGGTACTATTGCACTTGTGTTCGTCTCTTTGCAAATTGCACAACCTTAATTTTGCCATTAAGGCCCACAGTTTATTACATTTGTAACCTGTTTTTTTAATTCTTCGATTCTGGTGTTATTGGAAATGACAACCATTCGTTGTGGTATAATTCAGTGATAAAGAGAGATTTGCCTTTTATTTTTTGTATTATTAACAGATGGTAGAAATATTAACCAAGTTTGCTAGTACAGTAGCAATTGGATCTGGGTTTGAAAGTCAAGTGATTAAATCCAACTTGTATTATTCCCTCTATTTTTCCCAGAACCAAACTCTAATTGTGGTTAAAGCGCCCCAGGAAACAACTCTTGAAGTTCCAGACCCGTGTCAGGTTGCGATTTTTCTTTTCTTCAAAATAAAATTAGTAAAATTGTATTTACAAATCCTTGCTATACTGATTTGTCTCTGATATGCAGGGTGGTGATAGGGCAAAGAGGAGATACAGATTTATTGTTAGGAGCAATGCAGGTCCTATAGAAGTCTACCTTGTGAGGTTAGCATTTGTCTTGTTGAAAAAGATGTTATATTTCTCATGCTTAGAGATATCACAAATGCTATGACATGATTCATCTTGGCTTTATTCAATTGCAGTAAACTAGAAGAACATGTCAGTAATGCAGCTGAAAATTTACTGGCGTGTCTTGATGCAGACGAGCAAAGTGAAATTGTTCTTTCCAGCAATGCGAACTCAGTAATTCTCATAAACACCTTATTTTGGTTTTCTGCAATTTAAATAAATTTTCACCATCGATGTCTACCTGGGAATTACATGGTGGTTTGATTGTTTGCAATTAGCACCCCTGAGTCCCTGGCTGTCACCAACCAAAACAAAGGCAAACAAACCTGCCAATCTATTAAAATTTGGGTAGTACAGTTCCAGATGGTTGTCTTTAGCTTAATTTGAGCTTACTGAAAGAAAATCAGAGCATAAACAAATTATCTACTCAGTAAGATATTTAGCAAAATTACGAGAATTTAACAGAAGTTAGTAATTTGCCTTCTAGAACCTAACAATTGGGTGTTCATATATACCATGTTATGTGTCAATTGTCAAGAGAATATATTTTGGGTATTGTTTGGATTTTTTAATATGGTACATTGCCAATATGGAAATCTATGGGATCAAACAAGCACCTTCCACCAAATGCATGATAATGGAAACAAACTATAATTGCTGGAACTTCTTATTCTATTGTATGTTTGTAATGTTTATTCTGATACTTCTACTTCTCTCTTAAAAAATGGTGTTTTGCTTGGCAGGAAGATACAGATTACTGGATTTCATCAGACCCAGGATTGAGCATCTCTGACACGTGGGACCTATCACGTATCCTTTTTTTATATACTATATTAAAAAGTTTCCACTTCTAAGCTAGTCTTCCAGGTGGCCAACTTCACCCAATTAGGTACCAGCTGCTCATATTATCAGACATGCACATCTTTTTGTAGCTGTCATGTATCCAAGTAAAAGCGATGAAAAAATGCATACAGCACATATTCTACTGCATTTGCAGATAACCCAAGGTATTTCACTTTTAGTAATTATATACTGATCTACATGTTCTTATGGTTATTCATCTACCACACAGTTGTTAAAATTCGGTTAGGTCAATCAGAAACGAGCAAATAGACCCTGATTTTCTTATATTATATTTGTGAAATAACTTATAAAGAAAGAAAAATTTTTTTAGCTTAGGCAAAACTTATGGTTCAAAATTATTATTATTATTATTATTATTATTTTTATTATTATTATTATTTTAAGTAAAGGAAGGGTCAAGCCTGAAACCCTTTTGTTCTTAATTATTCAAATGTGACAAATGTGAGACTCACCTGAAGTGTACATATGTTGGGTGTTAATTTTACCAAAAATCCCCCTTCTTTTATGGGTGCACTTAACAGATAAAAATAGCTGAGGTTCAATGGGACCATATCTCAAGCGAAGAAGTGCCAACGGTACCACAAGGCAGAGATGAAAACTCCAGCTGAGCTCTTAATGCACCCCTAAAACCCTAACTGAAAGGAAAGCATGTTTACAGTTTACAGAAGAAGCTAACATCTTAACGTACGGATGATATGGTTTTTGTGCTCCAAGCTATAGAATAGTTTAACAGAGGTTGGATGATCAACATGGGTTGCAATTTTTTGTTCGCAACAATAGTATGTATGTAAAGTATGTTTGGATTTTTCAATCTCAAATGTTAGAATTGCTAAATACAGTATGAAATGGTAATATAACCTTTATAATTAATTGATATTAGGGGACAAAAGGGAAAACACATTACTAAGGATCAGTACTGGCAATTTTTTATTTTTTTATTTATTATTATTTTTTTTTTTTTGAAACAAGTAGGGAGAACAATTCCTACCACTTTCCATTAAACAGAAACCAAGAGTTTGCATTACATTTTATTACATAAATCAAAATATAAAATACCCTTATACCCATCCTCTCACACGAGGAGAACGTAGTACCCCTTGTTCCCATTATGACACCCTGAAAACTTATGAAAATTGAAGTAGCAAAAGTGAACTAAGCATATAAAACAAGAAGGCAGCAAATAACATAAAAGATAGACATGATACAAGCAATTAGTCCAATAGCTTTCCATCTTTTAATTATGCGATCTGCAGAGACCTTCAAGCAGCCACACCCACAGCCACACCCACAGCTCCCTCGCCTGCAGCAATCTGTATTGGGATTGACTCAATGTCCGGCAGCATCTTCATGACTTGCTCTTTCAGTACTGGCATTTCATAGCAAGTTATAATTATTATTATTTTTTTGGGGAAAAAAAAAGGTATCCCCACGAATCTTTGGCACCTCTTAAAATACAAGCTTTCAAACAATTGCTTTAATTACCTAAATTTATTTTACCAGACTTTCCAAAATACACATGTGACAATTGCAGCGTACCTTTGAATATTAGGCCAAAATGTACGCTTGAGTGATGCTTAGAGAATTACGACGTAAGAGGTGAGTATAATAATAGGCTGTTTAGGATTATGGGGCCAATCTAATGTAAAACGTGGGGTAAGATGTTTATAAACATCGCATTTATTGTAAGAAATTTTGGGTTTGACTCGTAATTTTCTATTTTTTGTTTTAGCATAATGGGATAATCTATCAGTGCCGCTTGTCTGCTTTCAAGAAAAGCACAGTGATTAAAGCGTCATACTCATCCGAGACTAAGGGATAAGGTTGTTGCCTTGTTGGTTTCCATCTACCAGTCCGTTTGGCAAACCTTTCAAAAAAAAAAAATTGCATAAAGCTGCCTTTATCATTTATAGCTCGTAAACGTAGCGAATTTTCGAACGGATTACTGCGTCCTGAACTTTCGGGTAGCTTAGCCTTATCATGTTGATATTAAATATTTATGTAAATTATCAAAATAAATAGTAAAAAAAAATTTAAAAAAAATAAAATTTGGTCTCCAAAGATATTTCAATATGGTGATCAATTTGAACGATTTAAATTGACTGTTTAAATTTTGAATCTCGAAAAACGACTCGATAGCAAATCGATGACACTTTAGCCTCTCTATATATATTTAAAAATGAAATTATTGATATATCAATTTATCCATTCTTACATTTCAGATTTTACTTGAACGGTTCCGGTCACACCACATCAAAATTTACTTTGCTAACAATGATCCCAAGTAGCATCCCTCTCATCTCGTAGCTGTCTTGTTCCATCTATCAAAGCTGTTCCCCTGATCCCTGAACCGAGAAGCCAACACTACCTTTTCAACCCTGTAGCATTTAACTGCAGTAATGTAGTAATATATCGTAGTTTTATATAGGTAGATGCATTGAAAATTTAAAATTGGAGTGCCTTAAATATTTCAATTATAATATTTTTTGAAATTATTATAATAAATAGTAAAAATAATTAGAAAAATTATAAAATTTGGATTGACCATTTAAATTTAGATTTCAAAAAACGAATCGATAGTAAATCAATGGCACATGTCATCGATAACACGTTAGCCTTTGCATATTGGGAAATTGAATCCTATGTCGCGCGACACAGCGTGTAGCGCGCGACATGGGCCGTCTGATCTGAATCTGATGGATATGGGAGCCCCGTACATCTAATAGGCCCGAAAAAAATAAACCGCCCGATAAAAATCGAACGGCTGAGTGTGCGTGTAGCGCGGTGTCGCGCAACACGGGATCAGGGTCCGCATATTGGACAATACTTGAGAAAATAGCTGCGCTAATAGTTTTTTTCAGCATCACATTGGTATTTGCATGAAAACTGGCAGCACCTTTATTTGAACAGCCCTTTATGAATTTAAAGCTGTTGTCTTTTTAATATTATTACTCTATTTATTAGATGGTTCGGATAATATAAGCTGACAAACTCGTTATTATAAAGTACAAATTCCTCACAAATAATTAAGATCCTCTGGGAGCTTAACGTAATATTCAAGTCAGTATCACAATTCATAAAAATAATAATAATAATAAATCAGTACGCATTAACATAAAACTTTCAAAATAATTTAGAAGCTAGGGGATATTGTCATGCTGCACTACTTGAATTCAGTGGGAAATTTGGAATAACTGTTTACGAAGGTTTAATTTATTATTAGAACAGAAAAAAAAAAAAAAAACATGTGCATTTTACGATATAAGACAAAACAGTAGAACCCCACAACTGATGCAATTGCATTATATTAAGACTGACATGCTCTTAGGAGCAACAGTATTTAGGGTATTTATTTCTCTGTTTGTCTTACACAACCTACAGAACTGTGAATTTTGTCCTAACTTGAGGGTTGTAAAGAACAAGTGAAACAACATTCAGCACTCTAGAGGGATTAAATGTCCTCAAGGACTGTTCCTTTATCATACTAATTTCTATTATAAACAAAAACCATACATAGAGAATTTAAAATAAGTTGTAATAATTAGTTTCACTATTTTGTCTTCAATTTAGATTCTGGTCATGATGAAATCTAACTTTCTAAGCACTGGTTGTATTCTTTCTTTATAATATTTGAGTTTTCTTTAACGAGACAACTTGATATAATTAAGTTACAAATGAGATTACCACTTAACTAATACCTTACTTAATTACTAATTAATTACTAATATGCCATACTCTAACGCTAGCAAAATAACTATACAGGAGACATTAAAAAAAAAATAGAGGGTAAAAGATGAATTCATTTCTGAATTTGGGTAACTCGGTACATTTGTTACGGTATGTAACTGGTCCAAATGTTAAAAAATGTAGTTCAAATTAATAAAAATGAAAGGACCAAATAATAATTAACTTGGCCCCAGCAACGCTTTGACCACAATCTCATTTTAACTCTTCTGGCTCCTTCCTTTCCACAATTTTTGACTTCCCACCAAACCAAATATTTTAAAATTTTAAAAGAAACAAACGGATAAATTCTAATCACCGCCAAACAGCTAGCAAACACATCAAATGTGTGCTCTTGTTTGCCATCGAGACTTACCTGAGAAATATTAAAATTAAAAATGAAGTAGTTGTACCTGGTACAATCATTTTTCAAATTTTGTTGGTAAGCATGCATACGGCTACAGGTGGCTTGTCTAGACGTCCCCTGCTATCATAACCTCTAATTAATTATAAAAGTGATGACGGCAAACAATTGTTGTTTAATTAGATTTGTGTAATGATTTCTCTAATATAATTTAAACAGTCAAAATTACATACTTATCAGGTGATCTGCGGATAATTATATTATCCCAATATCCTCCCTTTTTTTATGTGTTGTTTTGAATTGAGTGAACCTAATTTTCTTGTAATTTTTGAATGTCGGCATACTAAAATTAACTCTCAAGAAGTAACTTCTTAACGATGATAAAATATGGGGGTAAGAACTAATTTTGAATGTTCGATATGACTATCGAATTCTTTTTGTAGCGCACGCCTGTAGAAGTTATGACGGAAAATATGCGTCCAACTATGAAATACTTTTTGTCGAAGGTTTTTTTTTTTTTTTTCAGAAACACGAAAGGAGTAAGCTTATACACATTTGTTCAGACCGGATCGAAATAAAAAACATTCTAAGCATTTCGATAGATATACTAATTGGCAAATTTTAATTTTTAATATTCATGGACTTTTGATAATGTGCTACCGTTAGCATTTCGATAGATATATATACTAATTGGAAAATTTTAGTTTTTAATATTCAAACATTCAATCGAACATATCCAACATGTTTTTCAAATTAAATCTAACAAAAAACTAAATTTTACAATTTTAGAAAGTTCGATTTTAAAAATTTTTAGAAGAAATTCCTTACATCCTAATATTTATATTCTCTTTTACTTTTTAGAATTATTTTTGTAAAAATATGAAAAATAGTAAAACAATCTAAATATGTATTTCTTATAAAGATCACATTACATACTTTGGATCAACAGTTCAGACAAAATTAAAATTTCAAATTAGAATTTTCCGTCGCAAAATTCGTTTCAATATATTTGAAAATTCTAATTAATTATTAACTGAGTCATCGGTAGATGAATAAAAAGAGTTTTTTAAAACGAAAAGACCGTAGTACTGGTGAATATTTCATGTATTGTGTGCTACTTGGTGTGCTGAACTTAAGAATAGAGTTTCTAATAATATTCTGTGCAAGAGGGCATGAGTTCCAACTTCTTCTGCATGACTTACTTTTCTTTGCGTTGACAGTTGGATATTAGACCAGCAGCTATTATCAGTTTATCACGCAAGCATGATTATATAACGGTTATATTGCCTGGAAATTGGAATAAATAAATTAATTTTAGATTAAGACAATTAATTCTGAAGACTACTTTAATAAAACTACACGAGTTTCAAAATTTCGTAGGTGAATTTAGCTTTGCTTTGTGTTGCCTTATACCATGCGACATAATAGTTTTATAAAGCTGTAATTTAAGTTTTCATCACTAAAAATCATAAGCTTAACAATGTAGTTGTAAAATATTATTCTTTCTTAATAATGCCGTCAGAACCACTAATAGAATAAATTCAGTGAGTGTAATATTCATACTATATTGAACTTGTCTCATAGCCTTTTATAAATAAGTAATCATCTTGTGTGTGTATTTAAGTTCTCCTACATCCAAATATATTTAGAGTAAAATTCCGGTGCCAATAAATAAATAAATAAAAACAATTTTTTTTTAAAAAAAAAAACAAAGGAAGTCTGAAAGAAAGTATTTCTAGAATCAAAATCCACCTGTACATGAAGAGCCAGAGAAAGTAAGTTGGTAAATGACAAGAAAAGGGGAAAAAAAGGTAATATGGGCTCAGACAATTAGCGATTGACTATTAAGTAATAATAATCCATATGACGTGGAACGAATATGATTTTGTCTGAATTTAGACAATGAAATAAGAATCTTCACATTTCAAAAGAAAACGTGAGAGATACGACCGCGACGTGATAGCCACATGAGAGGATTTATTCTCCTTTTTAATTTATACGATAAGACCATGTGGAACATAACACAGGGTCTAGGCATGGTGAAATTCGGCCGAGTTCATTCAATCTACTAGAATTTCTCGTCGACAAATTGCACGGACAGAAATCGATCTGCACAAAATTGTCTTGATTTTATCAAAAGATCGGATCATGATGTAAAATCTGATAGTACGACAGAAGTAAATGAGGCGATCATGAAATGCAGTACCTGCACACTTTTATTTGAAAAAACAATATATATAGTATGGCTCCCTGCTGATTTGCTTAAATTTCCTCCCATTAATATTATGCAAGCAACATATAACTATATTGCATAGCTAGATTTGAAAATCACAACTTGTTTTTATTTTAAATCATGAAGGACTATAGAAAACAAGGCATCCTTCTCAAGTTGCTAGTTTCCTTTTAAAATTTGAAAGACTTGTTATGTAAACATAAAATATGCTAAAAAATTGTATTTTTTTTTTAAATTGTAACTTATTTTATAGATAGATAAAAAAGTATTTTATTACTAATATTGATGGTTAGATGCTTAAAGTTTGAATTTTATTTATTAAAATAACATAAAGATAATATTTGACTTTACCGTTCTTAAATTTGTAGAATATCATAGAAAGTGTAAGAAAATCGGTAACTCATACCGAATGCGGAAGCGTGTCAGAATCTCCTCTTTATTCGGGTTTCCTTCCCACCAAGCCTTCGTCGCATGATCTCGCTACGCCACAGCCTCGTCTTCAACTATCGCCAGTGGGGATTGATTGCAATCCCGCACTATTCACAGTCTAAATGCCAGACTCGACTCTCTTCTCTACACCGGAAGCATGAATCCAGTGCGAAGAGAAGAATCCTCTCTCTAATGGTGTCCTGCACTTAAGAGACAAGTGCAAAACATGTGGAGTCTCTCTTAGTCTTTCTGTGTTGTTCCCCTTAATAGAAATGTCCAGAGATCATATATTTATAAGAGAGAATGCACCCTTCCCCAAAAGATGCGAATGACTAGATGCCAATTCGCTGGAAGGTCCGCGGTCCGCAGACACACGCCGCGGTCCGCGGTCGACTGCTGAAGTCCACAATTAGACTTGCAACATCTCCACTATTCCTACAGAAAGACTCAGATCGCGATTAGCCAAATTCCTATTTTCATTTTTTTTTCAAAAAAAAAAAAAGACTTAGATCGCGATTGGTAATTTAAAATTGGCAACTACAACTGCAGCAGGAAGCAAATTACTTGAATATCATATATACATAAAATATTGCTTTGTTATTATAAAAATAAAATTATCGCTTTTTGCAAAATAAAAATATAGATAAATTCTACGATGAATTATTTTTTCTGCAAGGACCAAAATCTAAAATAGTTTTTCAAAATTATAAATGACTGTGATTAATCATGTCTCAAATCCAATAAGAATCTTAATCCATCACAAAATATTTAAAAATTATATTATATTTTATATAATGTGATTCTCAAATCTCAATTGCTCCGTAGAATTTTCAATTTTCATAGTTTAACTTTTAAGCTCACATCCGTTGATTCGTTGAAAAAATAACGCCGGTCAAGTACTTACTACCATTTTCACATTTGGCCCATGATGTCAGAGATAGAAATAGAGAGGAGACTTGAGACTTGACCAGATTATGTGGCATGGAGAGTGCAGATGAAGCCACGCACTCATCCAGGACCAGTATCCTCTGTTCACTTTTTAAGGTGCCTACCTTAAATCCGAGCCATTCGATTTAATCACGACGGTTAGATTTTTTTTAGACCTATCAATCTGATATTATTCACGGGACACCATCATTGATCGGACGGTTCGAATCTAAAATAAGTACAAGCATATTCCTTAAAAGGTGAGCAGAGGATTTCATTTCCACTCATCCATATCCCTTCTCTTTTTCTCTTTCCGAAACGATGAACGAACCCCAAGCACAAGCAGTAGTTGGCCATGTGTTGTGTTCTGACCTGGAGGTAGCCAATAATTGATCCCTGGCCCACATTCCTCTCCATCCAGCGGCTCTCATTCTCTCCTCTTACCATCACACCACACAAAATACAACACAATACATCCTGCGCAATTCCCTCCTCTCTCTCGCCGTTTCACTTTCCCCGAAAAAACCACCATCCATTCTCTCTCTCTCTCTCTCTACCAAGAGAACCTTCCTCAAATTCCCTCTCACTACTAACCTTCATTCTTGCACTCTTCTCACTCATGCCAAGCTCCCTCTTTCTCAACTTTCCATGTCTAAACGCCGCCTGAAAGCGTCTACTAATGGCGACTTCGAGCTGCGCCACTGGCGTTGCACCAAGCGCCGAACTTCCCGTCCGTCTTCGATCAAAATTCCAAACGGCGACAAGACCGCATCGGAATTCTCTGCGATCGACCCGGTACTTAATGGGGATGAAGACGATGAAGGTTATATTAGTCTTAGAGATATTTTGACATCACCCGACTATGCTGATGTGTCGTCGCCTGTGAGAGGTGGGAGCTGGCCAGAGATCCATATCAGTAACCCCTTGGTGAAGCACGCTGCGTATGCGTACTTGCAACCGACCCCTTCAGCCAGGGAAGCTGCGAGGAGGCGACGGGTCGATGTGAAACGGGTCTTCTTGGATATCTTCTCACCTTGTCTCGAATTTTTGGGTTCGATTTTCAATTTTAGGAAATAGATTGAGTTTTTCTTTCCTTTTTTTTTTTTGTAAATTTTTTCTTCTGTTTTGTTGCTTGTTCTGAATTTTGATATCTTGTAAATATTAGGAGGGAAGTGATTGGAAAGGATTGATACTGATGATGGAATTGTTGAATTGCAAAATTGTTGGAAAGAAAAGGGGTACAGAATAGGGTCTCAAGCAATTTATTCTTTTTAGATGTGTATCTTTGTTTGGTACTGTTTTGTAACAATTTTTGCTCTGCTCTCAACTGTAGCAGAATGTAGAAAATGGGTACCAAGAATTGTCAATGAAGGAAAATTTCTTTGCTTCAATAAAACATATAAAAAGGTAGATTGCAAAGAAAGGAAATGAAGTCAATGCATTGCTACCTTATTCTGGATGATTATTCTTTTGGGAACTTTTTGATTGGTTTGAACCTATTGTAAGCAATAGGAAAGAAGGACAATAATGCAAGGATCTATCAATCTACAACTGTACTGATTACTAAAGAAGGTTACTATTGCATGATAAAAAATAAAATAAAATAAAAAGGAAGCCAAGAAAAAGAGAGAAACTGCCAATACTATGCCTATGCTTTCGTTATCACTGTACTTTTTTTCGGTGTACATGTATTTACAGTGAGACTAGTTGCAGTATTTGTATTTACAAAACACTGCTAACGCTTGGTGGTAGTCAGGTAATGGGGCCGCTTGGGTTTGGCCCGTGCAGTTGCGGCTGCAGTGCGAAGCGATTCAGCAATTGCTGCATCAATGTCATAGTCGTCGGGCATTTTTGGTTCTTTGTACCTTGGCTGTTTGATCAGGGAAGGACTCCATCCTGGTTGTGTTTTCTCCTGCATTGATGTATACAACTAGTTGTTAGATAGCGAGATATTTTGTACATAACTACATATTACATCTGAGGCAACATACTGTTCTTTTATTTTATATATTTTTGTTTATAGCATGTGAATTGGTTTTTGGTAATTGGTGTTTGAAGGGAAATAAGTCATTATCAAAGTAACTACCAGCACATGCTCATGTTGGTATTCTTTGTTCGTTTTGTTTATTATAATTAATTTCACTTCCTACTCCATTTAGCTCAAGTCAAAGAAGCCCTTTTTGTTGAATTATAGGCAGTGACCAGCATAACAATAAATAAATTAATAAATCATAATCAAACAAAAAAAAGTAAAAACTTAGATAAAGACAATCGGATACTAACTTTTCCTGACATCCTAATTCAACAATCAAACTAGCATACGTGTTAACTGTTAAGACATATCAATAACAAAAAATTATGGCACTTGTTACATTGGCAGCGATAATGATTTATAAACTTGGAAAAAAGTGAGTGCATGACTTGAAGCCTGCTTCTATTGAAAGAAATATGTGCATCAAAATTGGACGGTTTCATAAAAAGATTTTAAATATACCCCACACTAAAAAAAATCAAGCCTCAATCTGTCCATGTTATTTGATCAGGCGGTCTAAATAGAATAATGATAACTTGCTATCGTCACAAATAAGACAGTCTGATGCTCTGGATCTAAGGATGTCTTTGCATTTAATGTGAACCATCAGAGGTCCAGAAGTATTTTTGCAATTTGTGGTGGGTCCATGAAAACTAGGCTGGTCGCCACTCTTGTTAAAGGTCACTCACAAATCACAATTGCCATCGTCTAACTAATATGACAAAACCAATTGGCAAGCAGGTCCCGCGTAGTATGGAAATAACTTCAGCTACTACAACTCAATCACTACCTCTGTTGTTTTAATTTTTATTTCTGTTATGATTTGGGTTTGGGAGGTTGGAGGTGGGCCGTGGGGGATAGCATTTTCGTCTTATTTAGCTTTACGGATCTGACAAGGGCTCCAATTTAACAAAGATCAATTTTAAATTAATAAAAGAAGTATTTTAGAACTGCAAGACTATAGACATGATTGGCTAAGTTAACCAATATGGTGGTCTTAATGTTGATTTTCAGTTTCAATCTTTGTAGAATTATGGTACAATGAAACAGCCTTCTAATGTTCTTATAAAATTACTTGTTATCAAATTCAGTTTAACACTTCTGATGAAAACAATAATTTAAGTGGGAGGCTTCTTCTCGTAGTCTGTGTGTGTGTGTGTGTCTCTTGTTGTCTGATACATGGTTATCATATTGCTATCAAGGTCTTTTTGCTTTTTAACTTTGACAAGAGGCATTTAATGATACTCTAATTCTACGTGTTGAGACTAATGTCTTGGATACTTTGACAAGCAACCTTCATATTATGATTTCTTTTATTATTTTTTTTAAGTAATGATGAATGGACTATTATTCTTGAGTAATGATGAATGGACTAGCACTAATCATTAATGCCTTATTACTTTTATATTCTGTTATTGGCCAAGCAGACTAGTTCCTTGCATTATTTATTGAGGTGATTATGATTGCCAGCATAATATTATTTTATATATATATGACAGTGAATTGATACTTGAAGATTTGGAGAGATTTCTTATTGGTTGAACTTAATCTACAAATATTTTTGTCTTAAACACAGATCCAATTGCTGAATATAATCTACATCGTTTTCCATACATACTCATAAATAAATATTGCAGTTCAATACGGCTTTTGTGGTTACCAGGAGCCAACAAAAAAATATATGCACCATCCTTGTAAAAATATCAGTTTAGTTCAATGTAGCTTTCAATGGTAGATAATTCTTTTGCATAGGCACATGAAATTTCTTAGCAAAACAAATATTTTGATTAGCCATTTGGCTTATGAATATATTGCTATATGTTAATGGTATTCAGTGGCACTGAGGGTTAGTGGCATCAGCTCTCTCTATAATATGAATACGAAGAAGAAAAAAACACACACAAAAATCGTATATAATTGGATTATTAATTATTTTATTTTAAATAGTCGCTCGTCTCTTTCGATCCTTGTCAGCTATTCTAATGACAGGTTATTAATTTCACCAATATAAGAATTGATCACTATCGATAAACCAACTTGCAAATTCCTTCTCTTTCCGTTTTTTTTCCCCTTCTGTAAAATTGTCATTATGTTTTATCTCAGAAGTAAAAGGGCAATTTTTATGACTTCAGTCATGTTCACTCGGGAGACTGGACAGTATTATAACAAATTAAACTGTGGTCAATTATTTATAGGTCATCCCATGGAACGTGAAAACGCTGTTCAAATATATTTTGGCCTTGATAATGGTTATGATTACAATAAATAGCAAACATCTCCAGATTTCCCTTGGCAAATTCCAATTTTGCTGACCATAGTGAACTAAGTTTCAGGTTATCGCTTTTTGATCCTTTTTTTTTTCAAATAGTAATCATCGAACTACCTGTTTCATTACAGAAATAATAATGAAACTAGAAGTTATCATCCTTAATTGTTTATAAGTTCCATTTTGTTTAATTTAGGATGTTTTCATTTGTCTGATCTGATGATGATAGGAACAAGCTCTAGCAAAACCAAAAGAGGGGGAAAAAAAAAAGAATGCAGAAAGCCACCAGAAATGTCAATTAGTAGTTAGGAGGGCCATGGCACGCTACAGGCAGGATATTGGTATCTGGCATGGTTATACTTATGCCTACTATATATAGTGTTCATGTGAAAGAACATTTTAAGGATGAGCTTTACCTCATGTCTTATAGGTTATCTGCTAGGAGTCGGAGATATAACCTGGTGCAACACTTCGAGGAAAAATGCTGTCCCTTTATCAGTGAAGTTTTTTATATAGAACACCAAAATTTGACCTGATTTGGCACGAAGGTTCCCTAGCCTCTGCTCTATGTTTGGCTCATACTGCATTACGAATGGCCTCAGGAATGTGTCATATACCATATCACTTCCCTTCAATAGATCAAAAAAAAAAAAAAAAAGAGAAGAAAAATATATTAGAATAACATTTACAGTTGAAAGCACAGAATGGCAGGTGGACCCATTAGGTGTTAAAGAACTGATGAAGGTCAAAGTGAGTATTGAAGATCTCGTAGGTAACAAGAACAGAAAAGTGGTACCATTTAGAAGGGATGCAAGGATATTGAATCTCTATAGAAAGGTTTAGCCTAGTTTGTTAGCTCAGGGCAGGGTTGAATAGTTAGTAATGGTAATATGAGCGTATTGTGCTTCTTTTCCTTGTTTTCCTTTTGTTCCTTTCTTTCTATATTTTCTCTTTTGTATCTGCAGGTAGGGTGAAAGGAGTACTAAAAATGGTAAAGGTAGAGCCAGCATATCTCTTCATCAAGAAATTTTGAGAATCTCACAGGCAGACCCATGTTCCAATCAGAGGACAATTGATATCTGCTCCAACTTTAAGGGGTTGCATAGGCACTTTAGTTTTCGTATTTTATAAATAAGATTTTGGAGTATATCACTCTTTTCGTCACTGCACTATGCTCAAAATAGGTCTGTAATGTCACGGGTCCACATGAAATATATTTATGTTATTTTCTGGTACAGATAGGGGGACTGATCAAGGGCATTCAGGGGAATAACAGGGAGGAGGTAGTACTGCGCCAATAGGTTTACTTTTAGAAGACAGGTCAAACTGGAAGGTTTACAGTATCACTTGTACAGCATTTACACATGGAAAACTCTAAATGTGTACCGCTGTCTGTTGTTGTTTTTTGTCTTCTGTCAGCTTAATGGTTGCCATATACTTTTATTTGTGTTACAATTTTTTTTTTTTGTTTTTCCAAAAGGAGTAGATGATGGAACCTGATTTAGTAATCAATTATGATCATGCCTTCCACGCACAGGGGTAGGTGGAAACCGACCATTTTACCCATTTAACCAGATACAGTTGGTATAGAAATAATAGAATAATAAAAGCATAACATTATGGATTGTTTCTACTGCACTGGCATCAGTATGGTACCAATCCAGAAAAATGCCTGGTGCAGCATCTGATGAGAACTGAAATAATTGGTACAAGATTTTAAGGAAAAGCAACACTAAATTACCTTTGTTTTAGGGTACCAGAGATAGACGAAGAAGGCTAGCTTAATTTCTCCATACATAGGTAGCCTACACTCAGTAATAGATAGTGATTGGAAAAAGTGTTGCCTTTTTTGGAATAGTGAAACTGAATTGTTAATTGAAATTTAAGCATTACCATGAGAGAAGGCTTTCAAATACCAGCACCATTGCAACAATAATCCTAGGAACAAAAAACTGAATAATGGTTAACAGTGCATTAGAATTTACAGATACAAAAACTGAACTGCCAGAAACTGGCAAAACTGATCTGGCAAATCAGGTAAGCTACTTCTTATTTGGGTTTGGTACATAGATTTGTTTGAAGTTCAAATTGAGTTACTCCAGTTTCCTTTCTGGTTAGATTGGGTCATTATTTCAGGTTCAATAGGTTCAGATTTCCAGTCAAATGCTGATTGGAGTACCAGTATCAGGTCACTGGGTTAAAATGATATGTCAGGGTGAATTTGGTTTGGGAAGGCTTATCAAGTCTGATATTGTCAAATTATTGCACCTAATTAATGTCTGGTTGCAGAAATCAACTCAAATGAACTTAGGATAATCTTTTCGAGTATAGATGGTGGGTGGTGCACTCTTATCCCAATTATTACATTCATTTCATTCTGGGTTTCCATTTCTGTTCTCTTCTGCCCTTTCAAAGAACTATTCTCTGAAGATCATGTCAGATCTAATTATTCTTTATCAATAATCCTTGTAAAAATTAATTTGAAGTTGCAGCATATACTTAGAAAAAATTAATTTCTTTTATCCTTAGAAGAGAAGTATATTAGCAACTTTCCAAGTTAAACATAGAAAAACCCAATTCTCACTAACAAGAACTAGCGTTGCATATTTCACAAATGAACAAAGAAAAAATTTGCGAAAACCTGGATTTCAATGCTAATGTATTTTTCAGCATATTAAGGTCAAATCCTTGATAAAACTAATCTATATTGATCCTACTCAAATTTCAATAGAAAATGCACTTGGCAGTACTGACACCAGATGATCAAAATCAAATTGATCAGACCAAATTTGATCTTATTGAAATAAAAATTGAAAACACACTCACCAGTATTGACACCAGAATCGGAGCTGTTCAACCCGACCAGGTCGCTTCTCTACCATTTTGAAACACTCAAATGCTGGGTAAGCATACCCAAATAACAACCTACATTGTATCCATGCACTCAAATTCACATACCCAACAAAACCAAATCAACCAATACAAAACAAAAAGAACAAATTAACAACTTACGTTAGAGTAGCAGTGAGAAATTCTCCCAACATAATCGAATATTCTCAAACCTCTCTATTCAAAGGTTATCTATTATGTTGTCGGTAGTTGGAAAATGTAATGTTTCTCTCTCTCTGCACAACTAAGGTGATGTTAATTATTAGAGAGTAGTGGTAATATGTATAATTTAGTATTACTTTGTGGAGATTGCGTGCAAAGGAAGAGAGAGTAGGTTGCTTCGGTTAAACGACTACTACTAACAGTTGAAGGAAAATTAGTTACCGAAATGGAGATTGTACAATAAATTGCAAGGATCTCGTGCCTATTTCATTTATTTATTCATAACTGAAGCCTCAGTCTTTATCAGTTTCAATTACTCCGTTAATAAATGCTAATTATAATTATAGCATTTAAACTTATAACACATTGATTTTTCTACTTTATTTTACGGTTGTTACGTGGCATGAATTGATTCGCTGTGGGTATCTACGAATACACCAGTAACTTCGTAAAGATTATGTAGAAACAGAAGGTAGGAAAGAGTAGATCCATACTGCTGCAGGTCGCAATCAAAGAAGTCAATTCCTCAGTATAATTATAGTTTACTGACAAACCACTCTGATCTTGTGCACATTTGTATTTTTCTTACGAAGGACCAACACTTTATGAAAAGCATCTGAACTGTTCGATGAAGAATCTGACGGTTTAGAGTAGGCTTGTAGAGAGGGACCAACGGGAAGAGTTGAGATTTACTGGATTAGATCTGGTGTGGATACACTATTTGTTGCTGACATCTATGACCCACTACATGCAAGATACCTAGGAAGTTGGTGGAGTGGAGTCTATGTGTGAGTCTTTCCACGACTCGTGGCGTGATGGAATGCCCGAGAAGGACACGTGACTGCGTGAGTGAGAAGAAATGGGGCATACTGGCAGTAAAACGAACATACAAATTGGTATTTGAATGAAGCCGTAGAGTATCAACAAACAAGACAACTGGATAAGGGACTCGGTCTTGTCCTGGACATCTTCTCTTTATTTTAGGATTCAGGAATCTCGGCGAATCAATTGTTTTTTGATATCATGCTAGCGGAACATTTTAAGAAACATTTTTTTATTTAAAAATGAATTATAGGAAATTCGAAATAAGGTTAAGATTCATGCCAAAAATATTAAAATAACAAAACTTAATTGCGAGATATAAAAAGCACATAATTTTTAATTCATATCACAATTTTTTGGGCATATCAACATTAACTGATCAAATCAAATTAAAAAGAGGTATAGATTCTAGTTGGAGTAACTATTTTGTTTCAAGCTGATAATAGTTTATACTTTATAGCTTTGCAGTTGTTATACTATGTATCGACAGTAAATAAATTTGTCTTAGGTAATTTTTTTTTTTAAAAAAAAAAATTGTATATATAGTCACCATCTTGTTTGTTTATTTTTTTCATTGAAATGTCAATCAATATATACAATAATTTTAGCAAATAATACGATATTGTTATTATATTATGTAATTAAAACAACAAATTAGCTTTTGCAAATAGTGCTTTCCGACTACGTATTTTATTATTTTTTTAGCATACTCTATTGAATCTATGACTTTTTCATATATAACTATTTCCTGGTTTCTAATTTCTAATGAAAGTAAAGCATGCAAGGTCCATCTTCATTAGTCAGTGACTCGTCACATGATCTAATTCTCCAAAATGTGAGTGTATTCACCAACAATTTTAGTCCTTATACGTACCGCACCAAACAAGCAAAAAGAAAAAAAAAAAAAAAAAAAAGTAGTAAACATGGGTAAAGTTAGCAAAGCTATACCCAAAAAAGTAAAAGAAAACATACCGGAGAAAAAGGAAAAAGAAAAAGAAAGTTGCCTAATACGGAACTATGCTTACTCGGTTAATCCTCATAATTGTTCCTCATAGGCCATCTTCTATCATCCTAAAATGGATATTCTCTTAGAGGGAATAAATATTTTCTAAAGTGAAATGCACATTTTTTAATCTATAAATAAACTCATGTATTTAACAGAAAATAAAATTTGTTGAAAACTATCATATTTTTTTTAGTTTTTGACCAATGTTGAAATGTATTCAAAAGTGGTCAACGCCTACATTCATTAATAGGCTCATATTTTTAACCTCCAAAATTAATATTGTCTATAATAAACACTCCTGTTGATCGGAATTAAATTGAAAATTATCCATTCATGTTTCTTTTTTCTTTTTTCTTTTTTTTTGAGGTGAATTGTTTATGTTTCTTAAAAGCAACGAAGAATTAACTATAATTTAAACATATATATACCCGTGTTATAACTAACAAGATAAAAATTTAAATGACATCTTACTGTTTATATATCTATACACATCTACAGCTCTACGCCTCTACCTCTCGTGGTCGCAATTTCGCAAATGTAGCAACAGACTGAACCACTGCGCTAACGCAGTTGGATTGGTGTGTACGTGAGTGACGTCAACGTTAAATAAACAAATAAGTAATAATAATAATAATAATAATAGGCAACAGACTGTCGCTCATTAAATGGGTCAAGTATAGTTTTTTTTCGATGAAGGGTCAGGTATAGTTTGTTCGTGGGTAACTTTTTGTGTAAGAGAGAGACGAGGGCTTTCAAGGTTAGATATCTTGCACTTGTCATAAGAAATGGCAACATGATACCTAGACAGTAGACAACCTACCTCATTTCTGGTTGCTTAGTGATTTCTAAAATATTGTTGCTTCATTTCACAAAAGGATAACTAATTACGGTGGTGTTCAAAAAGTTATTTTGCCTGATGTGCAATTGGATTTTTTTTTTTTTTTTTGCCCCTTATATGAGTTGTTGAGTTATTTGGTTTTCCATTTAATGAAAAAATAGCTCAATTATTGTGATTTTGTTTGCATTTTAAGCAGATTGTTCATGGAATGAAACTCTATTTTAATGATCTCTCAAGCATACCAGACAAACAATTAAAAGCTTAAATCTATAATCTATTTAATGAACAGTGGGAAGCAAATTCGATAGTTCCGGCCCTCAAAAAAAAAAAAAAATTCGATAGTTGTAGGGTTCCAAACTAAAGATCAAAACTCTCACAAATTCAATGTGATACTACTAGCATTCTTCAAGTATAAATATTAATCATTTCAGTCCTTATTTACAAAATTAGCCATTCCACGCTAAAATCAATCATTATTATGACACATAATATTCATGAAAAGATGAAAGATAGTGTGAACTGTGAAGAGAGCAAGAGATATTGGGTTCTGAAGTAAGAGAAATAGACAATGTATGAGCTAGCTTTGTTATTTCACGGGGCTAATTTTGGGTCCACCTCCACTAACTGGTCTTTTATGGGCTCTTTAAATTACTCTGTTCACAATATTTTAAATGGGCTCATCTATCATACCTATTCTATATATATGAATAGTCTAGGAAAAAAGAAAAATCTTTCACCCAAGATCCAATAAATACCTGCACCATCCAACACTTTTTCTTATTTTTCTTTTTTTAAAAAATAAAAGCCAAGTGGACTAGTCTAATAATTACCATGCTGTGGCTGAGCAATCTATGATCTATCGTAGTTGACCTAGAAACCCTGCTACATCGTCTTCCTTGTAGAACCATCAATGATGCACCGAAATCATGAATACATTGTCAGAAAGCAGCAATGCCAAAATTCAGGGAGTAGCATATATAGCATAGGAGTTGCTATCAATTTTTCAATGGGTTTAATGCAGCGTTTATCGTTTTCTTTCTCAGCCTTATGCGTTCGTCACATTTCCATTATAGTCATAAGAAATTAAGACTCTAAGAATTATGCAATTTTGACTCAGAACCAAAACAAATCTCAATGCTTTTATTTCCCCCTGATAATGATTTCTTTCATGACAGTTATTGTAGCCAGCGTCAGCTACTCAGCGCTGCAAATGATTAGTTCACTAGATTAATTTTGTTAAATGAATTAATTAATTGCATTATTTATAGTTGGCCACATGAGTGGGGGGAAATGGTATGGGACTTTTAGGTACACTTGACCGTTGAAGGCATGCCAAGTGGATTTGGGTTCTTTTGACTAGGATCAGGTGTAAATTCCTTTTCCGGTAAATGTGTGAATGCTGCATTGAAGTTATTAATCATCTTATTTATAAATTTGAATATGTTTTCCCGGATATGCATTCAGCAAGATCACTTTACCATATTAATCACTAAAATTCGAAATTTTTACAAATAAATTAAACGAGATTTAAAATTTACAATGTTAGTATAACAAACATAATACTATGGAATATGAATTATAAATTCAAGGAATACAAACAATATGAGTTACTAATAATATAATTCAAAATTTTTCGTATAACACAAAAGTGTAACTATTTTACATTTAACTGTCTCGTTTGAACTTAGAAATAGTTGCTAATTTTATAAAATAATCATTTTTTTTAGAATTAGGTGGCGATAGCCACGCCAATGAATCAAATAATTTTAAATAATAATTATTTTCACCCATCCAAATGTGCTTATCTACGTCCTTGCTCATATCAGTTGTAGTTACATATTGGCACAGGATTGAGATCCTTGATTGAGTGTGTAACTATTTCCAAAGACAAAACTAATATTGAGATTGGTAAAATTTATTGAAAAAAATTACCTCAAAATGCTCTTTATAATCTAAGGGCCATTAATTAATAATGGGTCATGTGTGCCAGGCAGCGGAGGATAATTTTTTTTTTCTTAATCTGTGGATGAAGTCATGGAAGCATATATATATTGACTTCCTGACCTAAATTTTAATTTCATCAGTTACTTCAGACCTCAAATTTGGAAATTAAAATAATTAAATGAAACGGTTTTAACAGTTCACCAAGCATCTCGCGCTGCGAAAACGATTGCCATTTTTCAGAGCCTTTAAAGATATTTTGGTAATTTAAAATAATGGCAACATTTTACAATGCTACCTGCTGTTTAACTAATTTTATGCCTTTGAAATTCCTCGTAGCAACTATAAAACGAACAATAGAAGCAAATGTATATGCATGCAAACAAATTTGTATGCAGTTTTTATTTCCAGATAATTTCACGTGAAAATAGTACAGATATTACAAGTAAAGGACAAGTTTGACTGGTCAAAACGAACAGTTTTCTCATTACTATGCTGTCAACAAAATCATCTGATAATGAACATATATAATGCCACAGCTGGCAGCAGACTGTTAATAAGACATCTCATTTTAATCTCTTTGACTAACCACACCTTATATATACCATATAAGGTCATTTAATGCGCATGTCAATTAAAGAACTTCTCTGTTGCAAATTATACAACTATGAATCAATATTTGACTAGGCTGTGAGGGTACCAATGATATATATTTATTATCTGATCATCCGATTTGTGCGCATTTGATATGATGGTCATGCATCGAAATTCTCTGCAGTGTAAGTCTTTAATTCTGGCCGTCCGATCAATAATGAATGTACCGTGATTAATAACAGAGCCTTTGAGATTCGTGTGGCCCGTGAAAATCTGTCTGTCGAAATTAGATCGGACGGTTGACGGTAAAACCCAGTAGTGTGCGTCTTTAAAAAAAAAAAAACAAAAACAAAAACAAAAAACGAAGAGGATCCTGGTCTTGATGGTCATGGATAAGATTTTCATTTTTCTTTTGTTACTTCCTTAGCCTTTTGATGGATGCGGATACAATATGTTTTATACATGTTTCCCAACAGAATACCTAATAGTACAAAATCATGTGCAATATTTTTTTTTTCAAATTTTAATAATCTCATTTAATTTAAACTTAATAATTTTTTATTGATTTTGGTAATAGTTTTTTATATTTTTATAAATAATGATACATATAAATAAGTAAATGTTTTTGTTGTCTTTTACGCAATATACCCACGTTATGCAGGCATATATTTATTGGGCAGACATGGATGAGTTTTTTAAGTCCCATTCAAGTCCTAATCAATCACAATCTTTCATCATCCTGAACGATTGATCTAGATTATAGTCCATTCGAAAAAGAACTCCTCCGTAATAGAATATATTTAACCTTGATAATGTATTAATTTGACAAATTTCACAAACATGAAAATTACTTGTAAATCTAAAAGCAAGAAGGTGGAATATAACTAGTGCTCTAATACAGATGAAAATGATTGAACCCGATGAAGTTTTACTATTCATCAAGGGTGTGTTTGGATAGTTGGTGGATAAGAATAGGAATAAGGAATAAGAGGCCGGATTTAGAATCTCGTGCCAATCCTTATTCCTAATTCCAATTCCAACATTTTGTTAGAATTAGAATTGGACCGGGAATAGGCCTCTATTCCTTATTCCCATGGTGTTTGGTTTGGCACCGGAATAAGAAATAAGGGGCTTATTCCTTATTCCCACCCAATCACACCCCATCCAAATTGGAGCCAAATAAATTGAAATTTACAATGGTCCATATTTAACGCCGTTTGATATAATTCCAAATGACCTTCAAATCGCTACTTTCTCAACCAATATGTAAACATACGACATCTTGTATAAGTTTTTTTTTTTCAATATTATTTATATTGACTTAATTTGAGAATATTGTCAAGATTGTCAACTTGAGCTATTATCAATTAATCTTAATTCATATTTATATACTTTATACTTGTATGACTAGATTATACAAAATTATATTACTTGTTATCAGTCAACCACTAGTTTCTTAATAACAGATTGGGACATGAAATACTTATACTTGATCTATTTTGTGTCAAATAAATTATAAATGTACAAAAAATGTAGGGAAAATGATTTTCTTTATTACTGGCTTCATTTAGCGAAAAAATATGGCTCGAGAGCCATAACACATAACACCAGAAGCAATTTCGAAAGAAATAATAATTTCTTCTTTGTTGATATAATTTTACTAAAGTAAAAAAAAAATACAGTGAAAAGATATTAATTAGGTATTTAATTTAATATCAAATATTTAAAAATTATTGGCGCCTCTTGTCAGACTAAATAAGTTATCACACATGAAATTTTCATTAAAGAAGTAATGAAGTCAGTTGGAAGACATTAACAAATCAGTCAGAAAATAACTTATTAAGTGATATAAGGGGACACCGGCCATTCGGAGAATAATCAAAACGATAAGGGTGGATCTGCATGTTGGGGAACTTCCTAAATTGATACTATAGGTAGTTCAGAACTTAAAAGTACATAAACAACTTAAAAAACAAAAAGATAAGACAACAACAGTAATTTAGCTATAATGAGAAGCTTGTCGGATTGTAGCTTTGGTCTCTCCACGAGTCCATGGCAAGAGCGGCCTGGTATGACTCTGATTATATATATTATATAAAAAAATATAAAAAAAGGCAAGAGAAGATAAGAGGAGAGAAAACAACATAGGAATTTATAATTGTGGGTTTAATTAATTGATACAAGGTATAACTGTAGGACTACACGTATATAATCAAGAGCAATAATCATAAAAATTATAATAGTCCCTTCTTATTGTGTAAAATTCTACCATCAAAATAAGATCATGACATGCTATAATTAAGAAGCCTTCAAAACTCAGGTGAAAGCAGGTTCATATTAGCAATTATTATCAGCATATAACCATTTTCTGAAGTATAGATTTAATTTATAGCATTCTTTTGGTGAAATCAGGTTCATGTTAGTAAGTTTTGCTATTTTTACCATCACCGACCTTAGGAACTTCATCAAAAATCAACTATTTATAACAACGGGACCACATGCTCAGAAACAACATTATACCGTTACTGGACCATTTTGTCCAGTACAGTAAATTCATAAATTTGAGTTTCTGAGGTTCTTTAATTTGGATTTAAACCTTATGTACCCTATGTATCTGAAAACATCATATATAATCAAATTGATTACCCATATGATATGATCACTTGGAGATCGCCATGGAAACACAACACATTAGTAGATCTAAGTAAAAATCTGTGCAATCACAATGCCAGAAATATTTGAGCTTTGTGAATAAGACCAGATTTTACCTAAATTAAACCTTAAAATAGGCTACCCCTATTAATTTGATGCGTTGCATCTTTGTCATATACTGGCATAAGAGCTGACACTACGGTGTCTTACTTGGTTAATACTGAAGAGTACTAAAATGGTCAAAAGTATTGGTACCAAGTAGCTTTCGCCTCCAAATAAAGTTAAAGCAACATGATGCTCAACATCAAAAATTGTTAATTCGTTTGGATCTTTAAATGGCCCAATTTATTAAGAGGCTTAAAGTTGAAGGTTGGCATATATAATTATCACAAGAGGGCCCACTAACACGAATCTGGATTACCTAGGCTGATACGGCACAGCACTCCGTAATGATAAAATGATTCTACAAAAGTAAATAAAAAATTAATTCGCAAGGTCTAGGTCATGGGTGTCGTACCGGGTAGAGACTAGTCACATAACTGAAAAATGTATTTGACCAACTGTTTTCATGTTGACATTACAAATTGTAGAGATCTCCAGTTTTTTTTAGTAAACTGCTATAAATTGAAAGAGAACGATTATAATATCATAAATAATTTTTATGTTTCACTTAATATCATAACTTTACTTTTTTTATTAATATTTAAAAATTTAAAATTCAAACGTTGATCTTGCTCATTTAATCAGCAATTTATCACATAATTTTTGTAAATGTTGAAATTCATTTGATAATTGATGCAGAAGTAAAAAAAAAAAAAAAGAACTTAACAATACCATTCATTTTTTTTTACATCTTTGTTGAGTCTTAAGTGAACTCTAAAACTTACAAAAATTATATGGGAATGTATTGCTCGTTAAATTAAACAAGATCGATATTTCTACTTCAGCATTTAAATTTTTAAATTTTCAATATTAATGAATAAAAATATTGTGGTATTTAGTGATAGATACATGTATAAATATTCTTTTAATAAATAATAGACCGTCTTATTCTCCTAGTTTTTTAATCTAAAAATAAAAGGAAAATTAGAAATGTAAAAGTTAGCCTATCATAGAGTTTACTGTTGTTATTACCTTGTGCGATTTGGATCAGACGATCAAATTTAAAACTAAAATATAAACTTGTAATAATAGATGATTGGTAAATAAATAGTACTGTGGGTCGCCTCAAATTTGAGAGATTGTGTACTCTAGCTATAACACCATTTGATGAAACTTGTGACTTGATAAGCAAATAAGATATTCTTAAACTTGATGGAGAAACGAAAGACAGTACAAAAATGTGAGAGTCGGATAATCAGTAATTTCCTCTTTTTTTAAAAGAAAAAAGTTTAATTTACGTTGAAAATGAGTGAGATAAAAATATATTTACAACATTGGGATATGCATTTTTGGAGGTTGTTTTCAAGTAATAATTATTTTATATATTCGACAAAATAAATTGAATTATATCTTGTGCCAAGGGACATGTCTGTAAAATGGCAATCCCAACTATGCTAATGAATCTTATCACCATAGATTTGATTTTCTTTCTAAAGCCTGTTGATAAATAGATTTTCTGTTATGATTAGTTATGCTTGGACCTCGCTTTATATCTTTGATCAAAAAAAGCAATAAAGTGAAAAATTGTCCTATTCTACAAGAAGAACGTATCTATCTTCCCCTTTTAAGGTAAACATTCCTTTTAGCTTTCTCGGACTTTCGGTTAAAAGGCAAGTGCATGCGCGCATAGGTAAAATTCAATGTCATGGTAAAACAGAGCCCACAGTGCGCAACCAATAGACAAACGGTAATGCATGTAATCATGAATCTTAACTAAACATTTTGATTAATTATTACAAACGAGAGATACCCACTTGCCACTTTTAGTCTTTTGCGTTAGCCTTGCTTTGGATTTTGCAAGTGCTAGAAAAAGTACACACACGGCCAGCTGCGTGATATCCCCTTTGCCAATTAAATGTTTAGGCCGAAACAGAGATCAATAAAAAAAATTGTTGGGAAGTTTGAGGCTATATGCGGAATTATAATTAATTTTTTAATGGGATTTAATATGTAAGTATGGCGAAGATTGAAGTTGTACATGGAGGAAAAAATAAACAAGTACCTACGCTTGAGAAACATTTGCTTCTTACTTCTGATTGTTATTTCTCGTTGATGTTACATCCAGCTGTCGTGATACTTTTACAGAAATGCATATTATGAGCCCAATTTATGGGATGGATAAAATTAGTCCAATACGATCATTTTCATTCATTTTCATGTTTTAAATTTCAAACAACCGATCTAAACCATATTAAAAATTTATAAGAAATCAGTTTTATATTTTTTTTCAATTTTTTTATTACTTAAAAAATCCATGATACAAGAATTTTGGACCTTCGGAAATTTTTTTGAAATATCCAAAAAATAGTTTAAAAGTTTGGAAAAAATAAACTTTTTATTATTTTCTCAATTACACAATTATAATTTGTCGTTTGAAATTTGAAAAGTGAGAATATTAGTATTAGACGGATCTCATCCTTTTCATAGATTGGATTTCAGCATTCCCTTTCCCGAAAGAATATTCATAACACACACGCACTTTAGTTCATCATCAATAGTTTTCGTGCTTGAGAATTTTACTCTTAACTTAAGACTACTAGATTGTCCGAAATCTGAAAGCATTAAAAAGGGATTTAAGGCTAGTAACGTGTCGGAAATCTCAAAAAAAAAAAAAAAAAAGAATTTATTGCGGAAAATCTTTACTAAAGTAGGAACTCCAACAAGTTATGCCTCATGTCAGCATGCATGCTCAATCCAACTAATAGTTTGGTTACACTATCTCAACGAAAAAGGTAGGGAGCAGATGGATCGGATACTGATGGATAATGGCAAATTGTACAAATGTCAGTTTAACATCCAAATTATATGCATAAAGATCCACAAAAGTTTTTTTCTTTTTCCTTTTTTGTACGCGTGCTTTCCGCCTTTTACAAAATTGCAAATAAGCATCCATAGGTCGTTCTGTAGGTTTGCCACATTTTTTTATAATTGACAAAACTAAAATCTACAGATTTTTTTTCTTAGAAATTAGAAAATTATCTGTTAAATATTGAGATATTGTAACGGATATCATTTTGAATTCCATTCTAAAATTTTATTTCTTAAATGAAAAGAAAGGAAACTTTATGCTGAAACGTATTTTGAAGTACATTTCACGCTAATTTTTCATCCCAAATCTGAAACGTATTTTGAATTATCTTTAAAAATTAATATCGAAGAAATCATGACCGGTACACTAATGTGCGGCATATTATTTTTTTTTTAATTCTCATTTTTATTATTTTTAGTTTAATTTGCATTTACTTTGGAACTATATGCATGTCGCTTTCTAAAAAAATATTCGATTAGGCCGACCAGTCCAAAACAGAAACCCCATCTACCTTCACAAGATTCACAAGTCACAACTAGTATAAGTTAGAAGGGTATTTTGTACCCCGGATAACAATTCACTACGAAATCTGATTTTTAATTGGACGTTGAACCTGATTAGTCGGTATGCAGTTAATTAAGCGTTTATTCATCAAATTAGGAACCGATTGGTTAAGCTAACAGCCTACTGTCATGATGGTAACATGCTTAACAAAATTACAAGTCAGCAGTTGTTTTTTATATTGTTGTTTATAATTTCACCAGCAACTTGATTTTTAAAAATTTAAGAATACATTTTGAGAATAGCTTAGACTTAATCAGCACATGTATAACAACTTGTGATGTAATTAACTTAAATTCAAAAATCACGTATATAGAGGAATAATAAAATACACTCTGATGTACGGATCATCTCCGTACACCTGAGTCGTTTTCTAAATTCAAAAATTACATGGTCGATCTGAACCATTCAAGTTGTTTTCCATATTGAAAAATCCTTGGAGACGAAATTTTACATTTTTTTCTATTTTTTGCTATATATTATGGTATTTTTCAAATTTGAGGGTCTGAAATACTCCAATTGTAGTTTTTTTTAATATATAACATATATATATATATATATATATATATATATATATATATATATATATATATATATATATATATATATATATATATATATATATATATATATATATATATATATATATATATATATATATGGAAGAATGCTAACGCGCCATCGATGATACTTTTTCAGTAATATTATTTATATATTACTTTATAATTGTAATTATTCCATATATAATGAAATTATCTATGATACTTTTTCAGTAATATTATTTATATACACTTTTTATTTGACAAAATGCTAGAATCAACGACTGTTCGGATCCTACACAACTCCTATCGTAATTTAAAACTTCAAACAACTCATCAAAACCATTCAATTTGTTGTTCAAATTGAAATTACTTATAAGAATAAATTTTATATTTTTATAATCAATTTATAATTTTTTGAAAATTTAAAAATTCTATGTTAATTATTGACCCCCCCCCCCCCCCCCAATAGCTAGTAATGATTTTTTAAAACTCGAAAAAACAATAAAAACGTAAAAATCTAGATTTTTCTTATAAGTTTTCAACATAAAAAATACATTGAACAATTCGAATCAGTTATTTGGAGTTAAAAAAAATCTAAGAAAAACTGTATCGAATGGACCCTTCCTTCATATGCGTAGGACTTTAGCACTAATACCTTTTATTTTTTTACAACACCAATACACATTCACTCTCATGATCTCCATTTTCTTTCTTTATATTGTTCCTATTCTTCTTTTATTTTATCTAAAACGACATGATTACAATAATGGGCCCAATTTGGTGCATTTGTCGACCCTAAACATAAAACTCAGTAAAAGTGCGTGGTTATAATCTATAACTTCAATTGCGGGTGTTTGAATTCTAACTTCTAAGAGAAATAATGAGTTATTACAGTAATATTTTACACTATCCAAACATTTCATCAAACGTCCCCACACTTTACATGGAATGCAACTTGTTCTTTCTGAATCATAATATATCTCACTTAGTCGCTGGGACAGGCCGAATTTTCTGCGGCAGCAAAAAAGGGTAGAAGAAAAAAAGGAGTTCACTTAGGAGACTCCCCCATTTGGTCCAACTTAATAATTAGTGCAACCCTTGTGCTCTTCAAAACCCTAATTGTGCCGCCTTGGAAAACCAGAGGTATCTTCTCTCTCCCTCTCTCTCTCATACTCCCTAGATTGAATTTATTCCTAATTAATTTGTAGCCCTACAATTAATTGTTCTTTTGGTTTCTACAGAGTTCAGACCAGCTTCAATAATTGTAAATAATGACATTCAATCCCTCTGCCATACGTTTTACTTAATGGATTATTGGAATTTGAAGAAATGAGGGTTAATTTAACTACAATAAGAAACAGCTAAAAAAGTAACGCGTAAGAAAAATATAAGGTCCCGAATGGAGCATTTGATAATTTTTTGTTAAAAAGTCGAAGGTTGCTCAAGAGAAAAAAAAAAAACAATAATAAATTCACGCAACTTCAACCAAATTAAAAAAAAATCCAAATCACCTGAAAGTTATGTCTATCTCTTTGAACTTAAAAATTAACCTATAAAATTTGTTTAGTTGTTCATTTTTTTTTTTCTAAAATTTTGTTTAATAAAATTGCCCTTTTGGCAATATCAAATACCCTTAGGAAAAAAAAAACTCATTATCACTTATATGTTACCAATTATCATAAAGTAGAAAAAGAATATTCTCCCAATACAAAATTAACCGTAAGAAAAAATAAAAATCACAATAAACAATTCTGTCAATTATTATGATATAATTAATTTATGGTTTAAACAAATATTATATTGATAACGCCATATAATGGGAAGCTGGTATCCCTTTTCCCACTTGTGTCGAGACGAACACAGATTTATAGTTTCCATTTTTCTTGACAAGTCGAAGGCAAATTTTAAATAACCACTGGCGCGTCTTCTACGAAGGTTCTCTTTCAAAAATTTATGTATAACAAATCCTTCTTACAAAGTAGTATGATAATTTTGGAATAGTTTTTATTCGTATAAAACTATTCGACCCTCTTGTTCTGTGTCACTCTCCAGCGTCTGTTTTAATAAATCGTTGAAAAATCCAGTCTCAAATCGTTCTTATGTGGCAAATATCTTTTTGTACACTAAGTGTTAATGCGCAAAAACAAGTAAATAGCCACAGAATAACCAAGAATTTGACATAACTAAGATACCAAGATACATATTTCGTTAATATATTAGTTTGACATCATGGGGATGTGAGTCGCTAAATCAAACTTAAAAATTACAGTTAGAGATCCTAGATACAGAGTATAGAAGGCTCCAAAATATTAAAAATTGGTGTAGCAGACAGAATTTTAAATAAGCACTACTGAGACTCAATCAGAGGCGCACGCACATTTCTATGGTTAAACTGGTATAATTTAAAAGTGGCTGTTAAAAATTCAACGATGCCTTTCATAAAAATATAAAAGAAAATTGATGATGTCAATCCGAATTTTATGATACTAATTGCAAGAGAAGTGGGTGACTAGTTTCAGCAAGCAGTTTAAGTAGGCTAGCAGAATTCAATTAAACGAATGTACGCGTTAATTATATATTTTTCTTGTCTTCTTGATAAAGAGGCTGTATTGTGGATATATTTTCATTAAAATTCTTACTAATTTTTTTTTTAATAAAAGGACATCCGAAAGAAAACTCAAATGATTAAAATAAGTGCAACTTTTTTTCTGGGCAAGAACGTGTGCTTAATAAATATTTTGTCAGTTTGAAACAGACGGCCCGGGAGAATTCATATTACATTACATTATATATATATATATACACACACTGTTGAACTTGTAAGTAGGGTCCTGTTATTGCTTGAAATCTTTCTTCTTTCGTTACTTAATATTTGTACAGATAAATTCAAATTTTTCTGACTCTAAGGAGCAAGCATTCTTTTGGTTTAAATTAGAAGTAATATGCAAAAACGCCACTTGAAATTTGGATCGTGGGGAAAACTGTTAAAAATATATTGAATTCACCAATGGCTCTCCACGTGTAAGCGTTCACAAGTATGTAAATATTTATGAATCACCGATTGTACGGTGCATTATTTTATAGTCACCAATTGTCCAGAGCATAGAAATTTCAATGACCAATGTAAGCTGGTTTAAGATTTGGATGGATAAAATACATCTTTTTTTCCTGTCTTCGATTATATTTGATGATAGATAGATAAAACATCTAACAACATTTTTTTTTTTTTAAAAAAAAAGAGGTTTTGAAAGCTAAAATTCAAATTTGAGTTTAGGTTTAAAATCCAAAAGGTATTCATAAGGATCGTCAAAGATCCTTGACAATTATCACTATATTATTTTCAGCATGTTTTATTTTTTAATAATTTTACTTTGAATATATTTCTAGTTTTGTATTTATTCAACTCTATATCCCATTTCCTGCCCCTACCTCCGCCCAGTCCCTCCCTTTTTAAAGTTAGCTTCTTTTATGATAGGATTAATTTTGGCGGAGTAAAATTTTTATTGTTAGTTTCTAAGATGTGCAAGACCAATTTGCCTCTCAAACTAGAGGCTTAAAAAAAAAGTGATTAAAAATAAATTGTTGACAGAAGCCAATATTAAAAAAAAAAGAAGGGTTAGACGTGTGAATATGTGATACAAAGTGTTGTTTTTGTTTGTTCGGAAGAGAAGGCCATATATCGCTCGTTTCTCACGTCGATATGGACATATTATTCTCCATAGCTAGAAAGTTATATAACTATGTCACATATTTTGATAAAAAAAAAAGATATGACAATTATTGTATTATACAAACAAGAGATGCAAAAGTCATGCTAAATTTACGGTTCCATTCTTTGAACAATGGTTGGAAAGGAAGTGTTGTGCTTTTAAGATTAATTTTTGCTTATGAAGTTGGTTAATAAAAAGTCAATGATAGATTATCTATTAGTTATTTGAAAGGCTATAGAGAGACATCGATTTAAATTGAGGTCTTTTGCTGAGATTTAATATGTGATCGTTGGATTGAAATATTGAATCTATTTTTGTGATATTTTTTTTTGTCTTTTTGGTTTTTATTATTATTATTATTATTTTTGGAAATAAGTGAGGAGGGCTCACCACTTAACTGAAGAGCATCCAACAAACTAGTAACAAAAAAAGCATTAATGCAGCTACAACTCCAGTCTCAGCCTAATGTTCAAAAAACGACTGAAACTAAAGGAACAACAAACCGCAAAACTGGTACCAAAGCCCAAAACCTCTCTCGGTACCACCCAACTGGCGTGAGTAAACTGGCTTCCTCTAATCAATGCCAGTCCTTACCACTCAATTATTTAGCCAATTAATACAAAACTGCATCACAACATATAAGTTTCAATTATAATCACCCAACGCATTAATTCATTTCTGTATGCACCACTTCGTTGAGTTGTTTTTCGAATCTTTTACGGATCAGTTAAGGTAAAATTAAAATCCGACCCACTAATTCATTATTGGGTCGGTTAATTTGTCGAATTGGATATTTGGATCCATAATTACCACCACAGCCCCACACCTAGTTTTACCGCTGGTAGTTAGTAGTTACTAGCGTCGAGTTTGACTGGGACCCGTTATGAGCTCTGGATAGGCCAGTTTTAAAGTTTCAGGCGAATAAAGTGGGTCTTCTTGGCTACAGTAAGTAAATTTAATGAATCAAATTACTTTGATACATGAGGTTGAATATGAAAATATTCCAACCTGACATCACCATGAAAACGCTCCTGTGGGTGTCCTACAAGGGATTGTGATTAATATCCTCTATTATTCTCGTCATCGCAAAAGATGCAATTTTTTATTGCCATGGTGCTGAAAATTCGGGAATCTAATTAAAGGGTACATTTTTGTAAATGTTTGGAGTCAATCTTCTAGAATAAAAATATCTGAGTAATTATTTTGATGAAGTACAGTAAACATATTGACGTTATGAACTGTATTCCATTTTAAATTCCAAACGTTATAATTTGACTAACAAATATTTATAACAGAAAAAAAGATCATGCTTGTTTCCCCGCAACTGCACAATGTTGTCTATATTTCCAAAATACAAATTAAAATATTTTAATGTAATAATAAACTAATAAAGTGTTAATTTGGACAATGAGTTCCAAAATTTTACTATTCTGGCAAATAACAGAGGATGTGCTAATTGTCAGAGAAGTAGATACGATCAAATGATGTGCCCGACCTTACAATCAAGCACAGAATTCGTTCAAAGACCCAATCCCAAACTCTTATTCGCATTCAATCCCCATAATTTCTGATCACGTGATTTTGCCAGAGATGCATCTCACCATTTGCTGTAAATCCTCCATTATGATAAACTCAGACACCTGATTAAAATTGAAAAAATTGAACCAAGTAAAAATTGATCTTTTTTTTGAGCAAAAAATGGAGATCCAGTCCCCATCTTAAAAATTGATCTTATCTCTTGCCACACTCTCATTCCTCATATGCTTGGACATCCCAGTTTTGTCAGACCAGAGAAATTCATTCTTGTATTATGCATAGAAATGAAAAGAAATATTATCCATTTTATTTGTAAATGTATTTCTGCCTGACCCGGTACAAAGATAAGATACTGGTACCAATCTTTTAAGTATGGAACCCAACATTTCTCAAATTGGAGATTGTATTTCTAACTGAAACAGAGAGGCATGGGACCCAAAATGCCCCTTCATTTGGTCAAATAAAGAGTACAGAGGGGCTAGATCCTTAATAAAGCTCACATGGTCAATTAATGATTTAATTCAAGCCCTTTTCACCAAACAAAAATATAATAATCTAATTCCTGTTCCTCAGGTCAAATATAACACACCAGCTCAGCTCTTCTTCTTATCATCTCCAAACTTTGTGCAAAGAAAAAATAGCTTAAGAAACTGACCCATCGCTCTCTCTCTCCACCTTTCTTTTCTCTCCACACAAGCAACTTAAAACCTTCTAACCAATTCCCTTTTTATAACCAACTAGCACCAACTCAATATATATCTCCCTCCACCACATATTGTCACCCATTTCTGTAGTTCTTTTTTTTAAGAAGCTAAGGTTGCCTTCAACCCATTTTCCTTCTAGACTTAATTTGAGATGGCATCAAACAGGAGAAGGTTTGTTGTTAGGCATCCGGTGGTGGTAGACATTGGTTGTAGTTGTAGAAAACCAAAACTGCCTTCTTTTCTCACTAACCCCTTGCCTAAACCGAAACCTAAGCTATCTAAGATACTAAGAAACAGTCCTATTTTCTCTTCTAGCACAACTACTACTACTATGACAAGCACCTCCTCTTCATCTTTCTACGACACGGCTTCACCTTCTTTTGGCTACTCCGCACCTGAAAGCCCAATCATGAAGCCGAAGGAGAGAAAGAAGAAGAGCAAGAAAGGTATATTTCAATGTAACTTATTATGATGACATACTCCATCTTGCTTATTTGCTGCTTCAAATATTTGTCAATTTTTTTGTTGCCTAAATATAATTATTAATTCCAACCATGTTATTTTTTTGTAATCAATCTTTTATTAATTTTGTTTTAGTTTAATTATAACAACCCCTTTGCAATGATCCCAATGACTTCTTCGTGATACAAATTAATGCATACCAATTTGGTACGCTTCAAGTTGTTTGTTATAATAACAAAATGTTATTACTATTTTTATCATCTTATAGATGTTGTAAACATAACTAATGTTGTTATTATTACATTATCACATAAATTGTTTTAGCAATTTTAAATTGCTTAAAGTACCTAGCTCATATTCAGCCTTGCAATTAATAATTTTTCAAATATTATATAATTTAGTTGGCCAAGACTAGGAGGTCATAACGCTCCCTCACGAGTAGCTGTCGTATACGGCATATGTAGTGCACACAGACTTTTTCAAGTGTTGTTTTTCTATGGCACTTCAAGTGTCACAATACGTAGACCAGACTGTTGCATTGATTTTCAATTGTACCAATTGTTTAGGCTGGATGTTTTAGAGCACAATACAAATTTACAGAAGTTTTGTTATACATTGATTTATTGCAAAACGTACAAAAACCCAAAAAATACTTTTTGTAGAAATTTTTAAAACGCAACAATAGAGGTGTCAAAATGATAAAAGTATTGCTGGTACCATGTATGAAAAGGGGTTGTAAGTTTGTAACTTGGGTGCTGTTTTACTCGGCCTTCCTTTCCTTTCTTTTGTTACCTATTGCTCTGTTTTTAATATGCTGTTATGTTTCCTGATTTTATCATCCCCTTTCTTTTTTTGAAAATGACAAAAAAATTATCTGCCGTTATGTTTCAGTACATAAATGTCCAATATGGTTATTCTTCTTTAATTTTGACTCTAATCACATGCATTTGAAAATTTAACTTGTCATAACAGGAAAGCAGAAGGCAGAGGAGGGAGTTGCAGTGGTGAAGGAATCCTCGGACCCATATGTCGACTTCCGTGATTCCATGTTGCAGATGATAATAGAGATGGAGATTTACTCATGGGATGACTTACGCGACTTGCTTCATCGTTTCCTCGCACTTAACTCGCCGTGCAACCACCAATACATCTTACGTGCTTTTGCTGAGATATGGACTGAGGTTTTTTCTCCCTCGGCTTCAACCCCAGGCCGGCGCTGGTAAACTCTTTGCTGGTACATGCACCAGTCAAGATCCTGGTACCACCTGGTGTATTTTGGATCAGTAGTGTTGCTTTCACCGGGTGGTGATAGGATCTTGACTAAGAAGGGTTGATAGTTTAACAATACTTAAGTCTAGTAGCTAGCGTAGCGTGTTCCCTTTTCGGCTTTTTTTTTTTTTTTTTGTTTTGATTAGGTTACTTTTACTTTAGTGTCCTCACAAAACTGGAAGTTTGCATTTTACCCTTAGAAATCCTTTCAGCACGTTTGGGTAAAGAAAAGATACTGATTTCAAGGATTTCTACAAATGGAAATTATGGAATGCAGTGGAGACTTGCTAGTTATGAGTACTATATTATATAAGACCACTATCCTAGTACTAGTATGTAGTACTAACATCACCGCTGGGGCAACCGTTCCTTCCATCTACACTGTTGTCTTTCGAGAAAAAGGTTGAGTATAGAAAGAAAACCAAAAACAAAAAAAAAAAAAATGAAGAGGAAAAAATAGAATAATTATTTAGAGCAAGCTGGAAAAAACAATCTAAGGGTATCCATGGAAGGCCAAATTTTTTGAGAGGTGTCTACCAGGAATTCCAGTAATTTAGGGGTATGTGTACGTAAAAGTGTGTCACTTTGTTTTTTTGTTTTGATTGAAATTATCTTAGATATTTACTATTTTAAAGGTACTAGCTTGGGACTTTAGGGGAAGATACCCTCATGTAGCAGCTGTCTTTTCTTCAATTGTACTATGGTAGTGCACTGTTGATTATTGAACGTGTGTTTCTTTCTTCCATATGAATGTACCTTTTTTCTTTCTTTCTTTCTTCTTTTCTCTTTGTTAAAAAAGTGATAGAATAGCACAAACACATGCATGGGGTTGCATTGCATGATTGTAAGTTTGTAACCTCGATGTGTTGTAATCTACTTAGTGCTACTCTTCCATCAAAGTACTAACCAACTTTGGGAAAATGTTTGCTGTCCTTTGTGGAAAAGCACCACAAAGTGACTGTCGAGTTCGCTTTGCATTCAATGTCATGCATGTCTTCTAAAAAACATATACAATTTTTCAAGATGTCTTGACACGCCAATATTTGACATATAGAAAAAAAAAGAAAGCATATTGCTTTTACTTTAGACCGGAGAGACTAGAAATTTGGTGGAATAAATACAGAATTAAATACAATTAAATAATGTACATTTGCTTATGTAAAATTGTATGATTTCCTTTGTGATGCATAATTTGCATATTCTAATTTAATTAAGGCAAGGCATATGTACAATTTCTAATCTATTTTTATATCTAACCTATATAATAGATATATCATACAGACAATGTTTTATTGCGTAAAACTTGACAAATTTCTTAGCTAAAAGTCTTGTAACACATCTTTTAACTTTTGAATTTTTGAAGTGTTGTGATTGGTTTGGAAATTGTACAGCCAATAAATAATTCATTGTCGAGCCCATCTCCTTCCTGAAAAGGGCACTGTTAACCCATTCACTTTTGTGGTCTGAGCAGTTTAAAAATGTGAAAGAAAATATGAAAGAATTTTTTTTTTTTAAAAAAAAGAAAGAAGAAACCAACTATACTGGTATTTATTATTTCTGCACCATAATTACATCCAATTCATTAATGGAGATAACTTTCATTTCATGTGATCTTTCAAAGATGCGTTTGGGTACTGTTCCTTGTAATAATGGACTAAGATACGGCTGTATTGTAATAATGTTCCGAGATGTGAACACGTTTAAAGCCTGCGTAAGCACAAAATACAAAGTACCTGAAGGTTATTAATAAGTACAGCAATGAAATTATTTCAAGAAGTACTTTTTGTGATCATTCGCAGATCTTAATATAGATCCTTTATTTTAAACAAAAGAACTGAGATATATATACAAGACATATACAAGGGAAAGATGTGAAGGATCATGCACACTCGGTGTTTGGTCGAGATTGATTTTTTTGGGGTGACGATGTCTGAGCTCATTTTGTTTATAATTTATAATCAACTAGTAACCATGTCCACCCAATCTGAGCTAATTAATATTTATTAAAAAATGTTATTATTATTATTTTCTCAACCGATAAGCGACAAAGAATGATAATGTTATTAAAATAGAGTGAAAATGATAAATTATATTCTTATTCAAAAAAATGTTGTTAAATAAAATGTATGTTTGGTCTCAAATATTGATTAGTATAATAATAAATATTTTGTGTGACCAAACTTGTCTTTTATCTCCCTCTTATACTTATTTCCAATAGTTCATAATGAAAAATATATTACAATCTATCAATAAAGAGTCGGTAAACTTCACATCTAACATTTAATGTTTGATGGTTAAATGGAAATAGTCACATCTAAACTTATATGATTTCGGTGTTCAATAATATTTCTAATAAGGAAATTAGAATGACGATTTTGGTCGTTAAATAGATAGAAAATTACTCCTAGCAATCCTAAAAATTGTCATATGTCCGTCCTTCTCCTTTTCCTGTCTCCTTCCTTCCCTCTCCCTCACTTGTTCATATTTAGCTCCAGTTAATCTGATTCTCTTCCTCGCACAACGCTCGCCTCTTTCTCCTTCCCCTTCCCTCCCTCCCCAATCTCCTTTGCACAACGCGCGCCACGTTCTCCTCCCTCTTCCCTTCCTCCTGCCTCTCGATCCACCACCTAGGGTTTATCGAAGTTAGGGTTACGTCACCTCCGCCTCTTCTGCCACCTCCCTCTCCCTCCGACACTATCTAGATCTCCTATTCTTCCTTCTCCTTTCTCACTTCGTTCTAAATCCTCTGTTATTTAAATTAGTCCTAAATTTATTGTAATAAGTGAGCAACTAATAAGTGTAAGTGTTTAATTTGTTTTAACAATGGATCATCTTATAAGTGCATTTATTAGATGGAATAAGGAATCATTTTATAAGTATAAATGGTCAAGTTGTTATTATAAGACATCATCTTACAAATATAAATGTTCAATTAGATGTAACAAGAAATTATCTTATAGTGTATTTATTAGATATAATAAAGAATCAACTTGTAAGCATAAATATTCAGTTAGTTGGAAGAAGAGATCATTTTAATATAAATATATAGAGTGGAGATGAGAGTCCATGAACAAAAAAAAAAAAAAGGAAAGAGAAGGAGACACGTTAGGAATGGAAATGCTCCCAACGCTGGCACAAAAAATAGGATGCGTGTGAGATAGAAAAAGAGAGGGAGGAAAACAAAGGTTAGAGGGGAGGTCCTGGGAGGAATGTGTTGGCGCCAAAAATAGAAAGGTGCTCCGACACCCTTTTTATTTTTGGGTTAGGATAATAAATGGTAAAACGGAGGATTGCAATTATCATATCCGATATGTTGTTTTAATCTTTTGATGTGTAATTACAAGACGAACCGACAATACCTGTTCATAGGGGTGTCAGAAGTGTACAGTTTTTAACGTTTTCGTTCCGTTCCGTCCGAAACGGAACGAAAACGGAAGGAAAAATTGTTTCGTTTCTGAAAACGGAACGGAAACGAAACATGAATTTCTGAACGTTACTGGAATAGAACGAAACGGAACACGGAAATCGGCTGAAATCAATGGTAAATGTAGGACGGAACGGAAACGGAACAAAAATCTGTTTCGTTTGCTGGAACGGAACGAAAACGAAAGGCTTTTCTGTTTCGTTGGCTGGAACGGAACGAAAACGGAACACCTCTGTTCCGTGTCCGTCCTGCACGTTTGACACCCCTACCTGTTCATGGTTGGATGTATAGAAGTGGTGGACTGGTGGCAGTAATATTTGAATTAAACGTCGCATTCCATATTGAACCTTTGTACAAGATGGTGAAACAATGAGATTTACTATTTTACAATTTTAATGGGTCGAGATTCGGCCCACTTCCCAGATCAATATATTTTGTTCTGATAAATTAGTTGTTATGGTCCGCTTTACGTAAGGAAAATGAACATATAAGATGTGTGCAAAATCAAATCCATATTATTTTGCAAGTTTCGAAACTTTGCCACCGGTTTGGTTGAGCAGAAGAAAAAGAGGACAAGATTTATCATTATTGAAAGTGAAGAATTATCGCAGAAGAATTTCGTCTCACATTCGTTCTCTATTGAAATGGCATCATAGACGTACGTGAAATCTATATGAAAAACATAGAGAAATATAATTTTTTTTCATATTTAAAAAAATTATAGAAATTTTCATCCGCGGAATTGTTATATCAGTCGAGGGAACAAAGACAAAATTGTCCCCGAGGGAGAATGAATTTTCTTTTTACGAAACTATATAAATTTATTAATTGGTGAAAAAGTTAGGTCCTCCACGAAAAGTGTTTTTGTGTATTCTACTTTGATCTATCTTCTAGTAAAAGATAAGGGTAATCATTAGTCTTAAATAATTAAAAGAAAGGTTGTCTTTCAGATTTTTTTTTTCTCTCACACCAAACACTGTGCTACATATTGCAAATGAGGCAATGAGTAGTCGTGCAGTGACGTAACAGTTCTACCTACGTACGGCTCCAAAAAGAATAAATCAAAATAAACCACATGCAAATATCAAACGATTTTTTTCAGGTATTATTATTTATAATAACAAACAATCCATTATATTCCTCCAAACATCCAAACAAATTAAAATAGAACTAGTACTCTAGTGCTTCTATCGTTCTTCACCAATGGGCGCCCCTATATTGCGAACAACTAACCTGCGGGACGAATTAGACATGTACGTATCATAATTAGTACAATTAATTAATCATTATGTATATTTTTTCCTCTTAGGTTGAACTATGCAATATAAGAAATGTGCTTGAATTTGAACATTAGATACAATATATGGCTCCGTTAAGTAAATCTGTGGGTTACAGGTTTTTTCAAGAAATCAGGGAGCTAGGTTTGTTAAATTGTATTGCCAATTGTATTGAAAAATCAGGGGCATGCAGGCAGTGAACGCCTCCCAGGGCCGGGCCGGGTTCTCGAGAGGTCGGGTCTAAAAGGGCCTGCTCAAGGGTCGGACAGGGCCGGACTTAGGGAGGCTTTTGGAAGGGCCGGGCTTAGAAGGGCTTAAATATGAAGATTGAGCCTGGCCCTTTTCAAGCCTGGCCCTTTTAGGCCCTCCGGGTTCCAAGAGGCCGGGCTCGAAGGGCCTGAAGGGCCTACGAATAAACAAAATTTTTCTTAAAAAATTCGTTTAAACTATATTTAAAATATAAATATTTTTATAAAAGATAATAGAAATGGTATAAAATATTTAAATATAAATTGTAAATTTTATTTTTCATCTTTAATTTGAGTTTAGGACAGGTTATATTATAAGCGACAAAGAAAAAATTTTAAAAAATCAACTTTTGTTAATATATTAATGAATTAAAATAATTGAAAATCACAAATGCATGAAATAACTAACATTTTAAGAGAAATATATATTGTTTTAACTTGTATTAGCATCAATATGTTAAAGAATTTTAATATTATTTGGAATGATCAGTTTAGATTGGATTGGATTTGATCAGGTAGGGTGTACTCTTGAGTTGAGATTGTGTCTGATTCTTTATAAGTTTGGCCTCTCTAGGTCCTGGCCCTTCGTAAGCCTGGCCTCTCTGGTCCCTGGCCCTTCCAAAGTCTGGCCTCTCTAGGCCTCTCTTCAACTGAGATTGTGGCCTGGCCCTTCCTAAGCCTGGCCTCTCTAAGCCCTGGCCCTTCTTAAGGGCTTAGAGAGGCCGGGCCGGCCCTTTGTTTCAGAAGGGCTTGGCCAGGGCGGGTCCAGGGCCAGAGGCTTTTGGATGTTCACATGCACCATGTCATGATTTCAGAAAAACATCATCACTGCTGTCACATATGTAATCTATTCAAGCCAATGCCTAAGATAACCAACAATCCGCAAATCCAATTACGTCATGCATCATAAGTAAGCCGCTGTAATCAAATCCAAACCAATGGTAATTAGCAACATGAATGTAATATTTAGAAATATAAAATGAACGAATGGTAACTGTAAAACTGTGACAACACACTTTTATTAAATAATCACCTTTTAGACACATCAATATGTTATCAATCATATTCTTAGTTCCATTTTTTCTGCTTACAAAAATTTTTTTTTTGTCTAAACAGAAAGGAAAGAGGATATATTACAACTTGCAGGAGCGGTGTGAAGGAACATTCATGGTGCTGATGTAACAAATTACGTGTAAACAGGACAATGAGTTTTAAGAGCGAAAGTCAGAAACAACACACAATTTACTGCCCAACAGGGAAGCGACGTAAGACGGTATCTATTAAGAGGGGTCACATCTCCATTTAAGATGCACCATTTATTAATTTCTGTTGCAAATGTTCACTAGTCAGAACCCAAAAAAAAAAAAATATTGCCAGAAAAACTAAGAGGAGAGAGAATTTAATACCTCAGTTAGTTCTTGTGAAATTCACTGCAATATTTAATATAACATAGGCAGCACTGTTCCTTTCAAATTTCAAATTAATTTGCAGAACAACAGTTACCTTCCATGCAAAATTGGCAAGAATCTGAGACGGTGGATTGAACTAAAACCAGTATTACTTACCAAAGGCCAGAGAGACCAAATTTTTGAAAGGGCCGGGATAATACCTTAAAAGAGCTTCAATAAAAAAAAACGTTTGGGCCTGTTTGTGCTTGTTAGGCCTTTAAGCTAAGCAGGCTTTCCCCGACAAACAGTGTTTGACCCCCTAGTTAAGAAATATTTAATACAATAAAGATGATTAGAAATACTAAAGAAGACCAACGTAAATTCTCACCAGTATAACTAAAAACTCAGGTATCAGTTGTATACTTGTACATTAGTTTTGCTATTTGGCATCTCCTTTATAACTCGAAATGGAGAAGGGTCCTTAAATCATTGATGCCATATTTGAGTCGTGCGGTATTTAATGCGGCTCTCATACCGATGCGAGGTTGCTTAAGTGGCAATTAGAAAACCAAAAATGTCAGACCTTGGTTTATTGACGCTAATTATTTTTTCACGAAAACCAATGTGGCTCTAACTTACACAAAATCACCCATTTAGCTCTCTAATCTCGCGCATTGAAAGGATTGAAGAGGACGAAAAAGAGCAAAATCTCATGTCTTTGGCCTCGAAGAAAATGTATTTATGACCATCTTTTTGAAATTGTAATGATTTGTCCATCCTAGCCTTCACATTCGAACTTCAATTTTATTTATTTATTTATTTATTTATTTATTTATTAAAACACTTCACTACGTGTTGATTGGAATGATTATCATGGCATAAATTCCACTGATATCAGCACTTTTGTGCATTATAAGTAGACATAATCACATAAAATATGGGGTGTCAACCATTGAGCAACAACTGGTTGAACATGTCATGTGACCTCCATCACCTAAATGGACGGTGTATTTATCTTTGCTTCAAATTGACACGCAACGTTTCAATTTTTTCTTTTTATATATACTGTTTAATTAGTTACATTTATATGTTCAGTCCTTAGTCACTGTTTTATCGTGCAAGCACGTTATATTTCATGTCCTTTTTAATTCATAACGGTAACATGCAATTATATTCACACACATGCTGCGTGATTGGAAAATTATTGCGGTATGGGCTTGATTAAAAAAAGGAATTAAAATCAAACTCCAACTGTAAATTAAATCAAGGCGGAAATTTTGAAAAGCGCAGAAAAATTGGTTGAAAAGATGTACAAGAAGACAAAGCATATTTCCGTAAAATTTAGCTTGTTTGATAACTTCACTGAAGTAAAGGTACCAAGAAAAATCAAAACAAAACAGCAAAGAAAAATTAAAATATAATTATGAAAACAACTAAAGGTAGCATGTAGTTAGTTGAAATAAGAAGCTTCGAATTAGACCGGAAACCAAGGATCTAGCACGAATTTCGAATGCTTCCCTTTGACCGGTTCAAACTTTCATGTAATTCAAATTACATTTTACCCAAATTTTTTGTCAATAAATAAATTTTTTTTTTTACCCAAAACAGGGGTTTTTTTTTTCTCCCTTTTTGAGATTAGCCCGGAAACTCCAACCAGTTTCTTAGCTACATTAATGTCATCTTTAATCTATTTTAGATAGAATCAAGACAATGCAGACTTCTTTTTATTAGTAAGTTATTTACGGGATTGAACCTTTCAAAAGAAATTTTTTTTTTTTCTTCTGAAGTACAGGTGTCAAGCTTGGATAGAACTTCTACAACAACTCGAGATTTTCTAATTAAGATTTCGGTTCCTTCGCAACCAAAATTTATTAATTTTTGTTTTTCTACTCTTAAACTTCATATTTTTTTTCCCGAAACTTTAATTTTTGTTTTTCTACTCTTAAAATTGTTTTTTCCCCGAAACTTTAAACTTCCATCGTCAAACAACGTTCGAGAACAAAAACGTTGCATTGCAATAACGACGATGATGTGCTGTCAGCTTCAATTTTCAATAATAATCATAGAGTTATTAAACTATTCAAGAACAAATATTTTTATTTACGTTTTCTATAAAGGAGAAAATGCATTGGTATAAAAAAAATCAAACAACAAATTTGAACAGTTAAAACTTATATATTTGGTAAAAAATCAAACAACATATTTGTCTTCTATAGAATCGAGAAGCCAAAAATCATTGACAAAAAATGAACACAAATAATTAAATTTAAGCTCGATGAAGTAATAGAAAACAAGCTTCAAAAATTTGATTCAGAAAACAAACTTAAAAAATATTAAAAATTGCTTTTTCAGAAATCAAGATCAGCGGTTCAAACTGGTTGCTCGAACCATTTCAATAATTTGGAACATAAGTCATGATTTTATAAACAAACCTAAATTCATGCTTATTAAGTTGAATGTAGAAGTCGAAATTAGTATATTATATAAAATTGACACATATGAAAAAGAAAGGAATTACATGTGGAAAAGACATTGAATCTATTTACATTTTAAAGATATCATAGTATCTGTATAAAAATGCTATTGGCATATAAAATTCTGTGCATGTCGTGGGAAAAATATTTTCTTGGTGGTTCATTTGAAAACTTAAATGTTAAAAATTTCCACCGACATCCATGGAATTTGGAAGAGCCGCAGAACATTATTATTATTATACATTAATTTGGAATCATGGACATACTGTAATTGAAATACTAACTCATGCATGAATATGACAAAATAAATTAACTGCCGGATTTTGAGTCGCACATAGCTAATAATATCTACCGTCAAGTAATCTTACTTGCTGTTGGGGTTGGACTGCTAAGTCACTCTATATATAATGAATGCTACCGATATTTGATTAATTTATAATTTTATATAAAAAATTTCTCATGGCACGGGTTCTTATCTGCTGCTATAAGAATACAGTAGGATAGGTGATATATAGGGGCCAAGTATTTTAACTAAACTGTCATATCTTAAAAAACAAAGGACAAGAAAACAAAGGAAATAAAATGGCTCACACGATTCAACACACTTCAAAATTCGAGATGGATTTTTATCATATCTGTCCATAGAAGTTTGTTGGGGACAGAATATAGCATACTCTATGAAAACTACAAAATTACATATTCATGGACCATTTTTAGTTTTAAACGGTAACTACTCTGACATTTTCATAACTGCATATCTGCACATTCATGTAAATAAGTTTTTTTTTTTAACTTTTATGTTTCTAAAACAAATAATAATTTCAAAATTTTAAAGATACACATGGAATTGATCTTTATCATGTTCTCGAGATTACAGATCGTCCCCATATTCGCAACTCATTTTTTAAAATTTAAAATTCAAACGGATAATTTGAACCGTTTAAATTATTCTCCGTATTGAAATTTCTTTGGAGATTAAATTTTTTTCATAGTTTTTTTAATTCTTTTCCATATATTATGACATTTTTAAATTAAAGGGCCTGAGATTATTCAATTATACTGTTTTTGTGTGTGTGTATATATAACTGTGGTTTGGTATTGTGTATTACACAACATGACTTTCTCCAAAACTAGGTGACTAGGAAAAAGAAAATTGGATGGTCCCAAGTAGATCTGTATTTTCTCTCTTAGATGAAATCCAAGTTTGGTCAAAATAAAATAGTTGTCTCAGTATTAAATGATGCACATTGCCTTGGTGTGTGAAGTCTATAAATGATAGCCTAAACCTGTCCTAGGCCGTGCAGTTATTTTTCTGTACAAATGGAAAGGAACAGAACAACGAACTATCGACTTCTATTTCTCTTGAATTTACACTATTCAATGGATGATTTTACGACATGAATTGTTCATTTCGGATCCAAATCAACAAAAATGAACGAATTCAATCTGGACTGATTAGTTTATTTTTGCGTGTCGCCATTTTTAGTACTTAAAATCTTTTAAATTGTAAAACTCTGAATCCAAAATATAACTGTGAGATTTGCTTTTTATCATTATTTCTTTGCACACGTAAAAAAGTATAATATATCAGTTTTATTTTAGTTGTAGTAAGGATTTTGAAAATGCACAGATGTGGACAATTTTCGAGACATTGATTTTTCAAAGTGATGATTATGATAAAAAATAATGATAAACATTTTTAGCTATTGATATGCATGTAAAGATGGGATAAAATCAATTTGCGAGTGACATCCGAGTCTGTCAATCACGAATATATTTCAAATTTGGATCTTCTAATGGCTAATTAGAATTGCTCACACATCTTCATAATCATTTTTTTTTGGAAACCAAACTTTAAATTTTTATGAAATTATTTTACTATTTATTTTTTTAAATAAAAATAATAAAAAATAATGTGAAAATTAGTTTTGAACAGTTTGAATCAGTCATTAGAATTTTAAAAATTGAGATATAGTCGCAAGCTCATCCGTCAATCGTGACTAATTCTATTCTATCTCAAGAAAGTTATATAGTTTATCAAGCATGTCTTGTTATTTACATTTTAATATTGTTAAGGATTTCTAAAATGAAGTCTTGATAGAGTTATGAACAAAGGATAAAGAATTGAGATCAATTTACCTTAGTTTTATTAACAGTCTCGTCCCCTGAACAGACGATAAAGACTTCTATGTTTTTAATTTGGTCCTGTAGAAAATTCAAATAAAATAACAAAAAGTCTGATGCAACGGAGGCATGCATATATAAAAGTAAGAACTTGAAAAAACTTTCTTACAAATTTGTAACTCAACTGATTTTATAGATGACTTGTATATGTATTTAGTGCCTAAAAGATAACACATTTTAAGCAAAAATCACGGGTCGAAAGCTCGGTGGAATAATTCATTATAAAAAAATTTATTAAGTTTGAGGACTTGACTTTCATGTTACCTTTAAAAGAAAGATATCATTAGAGACATATCTATTAAAGATAGTGGTGCCTACTCTTATATGTCACTATTTGTAGTACTCTTTTTTTTCCTTTGCAAATTCACTATTAGTAGTATTTATTTTCAACTATATATATGAAATTGAATAACTCTAGTGCACTATAGTTAAAATTTTTTAGACTTAAAAATCGAAGGAGAAGAAAATGTGTCTATCATTATTTTGTGCTCATATTTATCTGATTATCCGAATCTGCCGCTGAATAGCTTCTGAACTTCATTATTCTGAAATTTAAAGTTGATTGACCTTCATAAACATTATTCATGTTGCTTGAACGGTTCAGATGCTGTATCTCTATGTTAAATACTTGTTCCTCTCAAAATAAATAAATAAATAAAAGAAAAGAAAGAGTTAAATACTTGACGGATGCTACCTCAGCCTAGCTTGCTTCGATAATTACTTCTTTTTTACTTGGAAGTTCTTGGAATCTTATGCTGCAACAGTTAATAGAGAAATGGAATTTAGTCGTATAGAGACAATAAACTGGTGACCGGTGAGTGCATCTCATTCCAGGCTTTTCCAAATTTGATGATAAAATAGAAAAGCTATAGTTGGTGTGAAGCCAAGTGCCAACGGTAGCACGTGCTTGATCAATAACACAAATAATGAAGGTACATGTTACCTTCTCTTCACTAGAGTAATTTATACTGTAAAATTGATCACATTTCTACAGTTTCATTCATATAACAAAAAAAAATTATAGAAAATATGTAGTTTTAAAATTCGTCCTGAAGTAATTACATTCTGGCACTCCAATAAATTGCTTTACTAAATTAGGTCACAACGGACATATACAGGAAACCAGGAATGATGATGTCTCTGTTCTTGAGGGAAAAAGAAAAGATTAAATGACAATTTTCTTTTATCAGTTTTTCATTCACTCATCTCTTTTCTTTGTATTATATCAAATTATGGAATCACTTGAAAAATAATGTGTCTATATAATCTTCTTAAATGTCATCCTTTTTTGCGCACTAGTATAAGGGATTTAATTTAAATTATTTTTTTGGGCCCCTTCCATAATTCAACCGGGAGGAATTAATTCCGGTAAAAAAAAAAACAAAAAATCAAAATCAAATGTGCCGTTGGGAATTAGTTCAGATCTTGAATTTGACACTGCAAAATTAAAGTCGTAAACCGTAACAATGTCTTGTAACATGCCAAAAAAAAAGAAAGAAAAAAAAGAACGAAAGAATTAAGACAAAAAAAGCACGAACAAATTTATAATCCTTTCTCCACTTAATATGTTTCCCTTTAATAACCAATCAAATTATGATACACATTGGTCATAAGTCCTAACTGGAAAAAACTGCTAAAAAAAGGCAAAAGAAAGAAAGAAAAAAGTCTCTCCTATTCTATGAAAATTGACAACATTTGGTATTATGACTCACTACTTCCTTCAACTTCGTCAAAGGTAAGACAAGAAGAAGAACTTGATTCCTCAGATGTAATACCGGCTGGTACCAAATCAACCAATAAATCTACAAATGCTTTAATGATGAACGCATGATTCTTCTTCCCATTGACTCTAAGGTACCAGACCAGCAACTCCTCTAATCGGGTCCAGTCTGTTAACCCGTGTGCTGCCACCATTTCCTCCATGGAAATCCTGAAATCATTATACGGATCTGTCGACTCCATTGCCAAGACAAAGCTCTCCTTAAACGGTACATTGCTCTTTTCTGTCTCTTCTTCTTTCCCATCTTCATATTTGTGGGTTTTCTCTAGGATTGAGCAACTGTTACTGTTTGGTTCAAAAAAGAGACGATCCGAGTGTATTTGGTGCAATACTAGAGATTCTTCAGGCTCATCAATGGAGGACGTAGTCTCTGGCTCGGCTTCAGTATCAATCTCAATCTCCTCTTCAAAATAAGCACTGTCTAGATACATTGTGTTCATGGTTTTGTAGATTGTATCACTGTCGGTACCAGTATTGCCGCCGCCAGTACCAGCTCGGAATGAGGTGGTTTTGGGATATTTGCATGAGAGCAAAGATGTCAAGCCCTTCCCCATGAGAGTGTTGTGTGTTAGAGACTTAGAATCTAAGAAGGAGAGAGAAAGAGAGAGAGGAGACGGGTTATTGAAGTGATGAAGAGGAAGAAGTTGAAATTGGGTGAGTCTTTAAAGAGGTGTGTGATATTTTATTTTCTTGCAACACTAGACCAATTCTAAAGGCTATCAATTAGTTAATAGTACCAAAGTTTGCGCGACCTGCTATGGGTATCCCTGAACAGTGAGTAATATTAAAATAATCTGGACTCATTTTAAAAGATGCATTTTCTTTATGAATGTACAGCATTAAATAGGCGTTTGCAAATGTAGGAGTTCGGTTGTTGTACTATAATGTATTAATGTTATAACTTTGAAATTTTGTTCTGACTATTTATGTTATTCATGTGCCTGTCTATTTGTTTGGTTGGGACTTCAATGAGTCAAATATTGAAGCCATCCTTTCATGTTTCCGATTTATATCGGCCAATGTCTGCATTGCTTGAATACTATACAGTGAAAGTTGAAAGAGACGTATGTCTCTGCTCGACTTCCATACAACATTAAAAGACCGATAATTCCTTGACAGCCACTGTCAAGTTATCTAAAAAAAAAATTAAAAGACCGATAAGTTGAAAGGTATACTTTTAGGTGTAATATTTGATGGAATGTTAAATTAGCCTCCAATTGGTTTCCTGTTTATCTTTAACGCACTCGTTCTGAACATGGTTTTCCATATCACTCGGAAACGGAAAGCATTAGCGTCATTCAATTCAAAATTACGTAATATCTTTTAAGTGTATAACAGCAATTTATCCAAACTTGTACATGGACAATAGACACATAAGAATCAGTTTTAACTTAGTGGTTAAAGACATTTCAATAGAGACCACGGATATAAATTTAATTAAAAGATTACTGGATATTTAAATTTGACAGATTTTACCCATCTTTCTCAAAAGAATACACACACACGGTGAACTTAAAATTGAGGCCTCAAGAGCAGTGATCATGAGAAATATTGAGTGAAAAAAAGAAAAAAGAAAAATCCGGTTGCATCTCCAACAACTTTTAATCTTTTATACATTATTAAGAATATGTATTTTATTTAAAATTCTCACACCATCGAACTCTCGAAGGCATATATAAATTTAGCACTGCGATCAGTATTTTTACTTGTTGATACATTGTTGATACAGAGGATTTATTACTACAGAGCACAGTTATGTTTGCAACTTTGCATAGTCAGTTTTATAGATGGATGTTAGACCTTTTTTTTTTGTGGTTGGTAAGATCGTCCAGATAAATAATTTTTAAGTGATTCATATCTTTAAAAAAAATATAGAACTGAGATGGAACTAATAGATCAAAATACGCACAAAAAAATTTATGCGATAAGTAATAAAAATATATACCTATAAATAATTTAAAGTAAATCTATCATGCATCATGATGCATAGAGGCTTTCGTGCATCATAGCTGTATAGGTCGATGGTTTTATAAATTGAAAATCTAATTTAAATAATCTAACATAAATAATAAATTTATAAAAAAGTTATATTTTTTAAATATTTATAATTTTTTTAAAAAAAAACTTGCAATTTTTGGATACAATTCAGTAGCAATAAGAAGATTCTAAAATAGAAAGTAATAAAAAAAAAGTAAAAAAGTTTTAAAAAATTAAAAATTTTTTTGTTATGAGATTTCAACATATAAATTTTATTTGTTAAATTAGATTTGTTAATTTGTAAAATCATAGAACAATATGATCATAATGCTCGGAAACATCTATGCATCATTATGCATAATAGATGTACTCAATTATTCAATCCGTAGGAATTTTATAACCAACTGAAGAAATTTACGGCATGATCGATTTGAACGAGTCGTGCCTATAAAATATATGCATATAATCCTATATTTACTTTCACAAAAACATCAGCAAAATGATACAATATAAAAAAAAAAAGTAGTTGCTGTGTTTAGGATTTTGCAAATGGCGAAGATATAAGTTCTACAAATTCTTGTACAATAGTTGCCAAAAACATTAAGTGTTTAGCTGAAATAATCTACAAACATATCTTTTCAGTTAGCACGAATATTATTTAACAATTTGCAAAGGGGCAGAATGTTTAAGAATCATTATAATAAAATATGGAAGATTATTCCAGATATCAACATTAATTCCAGATTATTTTACAAGAAAGATGATTAAAATAGGTTATCGTAATCAGAAAATGTTTTACTTTCTGTCAAGCATTTTTATAATTAAAAATAATATATATTAAGTAATTGATATGACTAGAACTTCTGTCAAATAATTTAGCTGGAAGCACTATGAAGAAACATTATATATTATTACGAGCATTATCAAATATAATAGACCACAACAGAAACCAAAATTCTATTTTTGAGAACTTGCATGGCAAGTGCATTTTTCCAAGGAAAAAAGTAATAACAGGTTATTTATTATTTTTTTTTTGTTGTCGTTGTTTGGCTAACCTTTTTACAGGCAACGACCCCAAGTTTGGTGCACTTCATAGAATTTAATAATGCTCAGAGAACTTGCAATCATCCGATCCTACCGTCCGCTTATGCTTCTCAGCTAACTGGTTGTGGTTTCTTCTTTGTCTGGTTTTGTTTCTCCACTTGCCTCTTCTAAACTACTTTGTTTCTGTTTAGTAGACATTTGTTGTTTAGTTTATGCTAAATGGACAGCATAGTTCTAGTGGCTCCAAAATAAATATACGACAAAACAAAAGAATCCATTCATTAGTAATACAAACAAGGTCCTCTCCTCTCTATACCTCAATAAGCTAGGATTTAATAATTAGTATTGCTTTTATGCAAGAGGAGCTAAACAACTTTTTTTCTCATTTTTGGAATTCGAGTAAACCTTAGTTGACAAACACCCGCAAGGGTAATCCTTTTATTTAGACTTAGGGGAACCCCAAAAAAAAATAAACAGTGCATATGAACTTCCTTATAGATGACATAGGGCATTTATTATTGTTAGGTAAAACAAGGGATCAAAAGCGGATAAATTAAGTTATTCCCTACGCTATTTACACAAATTAAAGATCACATGCATGTTATTTGGAGGGGCAAAAACCTGTCATAGGTGTGATTTTGAAAGAGTCATTAAACAATATATAGTTTTAAAATATAGACGAAAAACTTGTGGGGACAAAGAATGATGTTTAAAATTTTAAAGTTGTGCACATCCAAAAGAAACAAATAATTGTGGGAATAACTCTCTAATATTCCTTTGGTCTCATGGAATCTAGCAACTATTATAATTTTCTCTTGAACATGCAAAGTTGACCTTCAAGACTTCCGAGGAGTTTACTAGCAACTATAATCCAAACTAGCAGCTTTTTAACCTAAAAATAAAAATAAAAATTAGTAAAGATGAAGTTTCATATATGCCTTTCAAAAAAAAAAAAAAAAATCAAAGTTACATACTTCCATATCCCAATTTGGACTTTCTAAATAAGCTAAGGTTCTAGTGCAAAAAATGCCACAACTTCTCTTTTTAAGTAATATTTCAAAATTTAAAAACTCAATTTTCAAATTCAAACTATTGATTTTGTTCAATTTTATGAGAGATGCGTTTTTCTATAATTTTTATAAAATTTGGAGTTTATTTGATATTTGGTCAAGATGCCAAAAAAATGAACGAATGTTGTTAATTATAGCAGATTAATTTTAATACGTTTATTTTTTGACATCTTGATCGAATATCAAATAAACTCCAAAATTTATAAAAATTATATAGAAATACATCGCTAGTAAAATTGAACAAGATCAACAATTTGGATTTCAAAATTAAATTTTAAAATTTTTAAATATTAATGAAAAAGAGTTTTTTTTTAGACATACTAGATAGCGATTAATGAAAAAGAGTTGTGGCATTTGTGACACTAGAACCTTGTTCTTTGCGAATACCATATATTTTCTTCTAATTTCTTAAAATACAAGAACTCCCAACTTTTTCCCTTGTTAAAAAAAACAAAAACAAAACTTGCATATTTTTCAACTCGAGAATAAAAAAATGCTATATTTATTCTTACAAATTATAAAATATCACGTATTTATAACTTTTAAAATCACAAAACTAAAGTTGCTTTGGACACATTTAATTTTTTTCGATCACTTCAATAATACTTTTAGGAAAAGTATTGTTGCCAGACTCTTTTGACAACCATGAATTCTCTCCGAACAACTTTTAAAACATTATTAACATGGTTATGCCTACTCATTATTCTAAAACATTACTATAAACTTTGGGAACAATCCCGTGGTGGATAGAAAGGAAATTGCGTCGATAAATAAATAATCTATCCTCCAAGGAAATATCTGAAATTATATTCGTAAAAACCCTTTCTTGAAGGAAAAAAAAAAAAACAAAAAACAAAAATTCCATCTCCTTATTAAACTATTAAAAAGGAAATATATCATATCCTTACAAAATAAATTATTTATGTTCCGACAGCAATTCTCTTTTAATTTTATCCGCGGAATTGACCCAAAATTTTGTAGTCTATTACGGTGTTTGATCTTAATTCGTTGTAATCGAATTTTCTTATATACTTCTCAGTTACCACAGCAAGTAATAACATACATTAAACTAGTGTTTAACGGAATCTTAATTTCGGATGATACTTTATTCGATAGAAATTTAAAATCTTATAAAGTTTTAAAGAATATATTTTGCATTAATATTTTATATAGAAATTTTGACATTTCATCAAAAAAAAAAAAAAATGTCGACGTATCATCTTGAGGAATGGGAGGAGGGAAGAGTCAAATAATGAGTGCACTATTTTCATTTTTCATCAACTTTTAGAGTCTTTTGGAAAAAATTAAAGTGTTCGAAAACTATTTTGACTAGATCAAGATGAATCGTCTAGGGCTATTGATAGGCTAAACTTGAATCCGATCTGATCTTGTGAACCCGATTTTGTCTGACATTTTTATAGTTGAATTTTGTTTGACTTGAGGGTGCGGATCCTTTTGGATAGTTTTTTTTTTATTTTTTATTGATGATGGGTTCTTATTTTATTCGACTTCAATTGCCTATTGGTCTTTTGGTTTTAGAAGGATCCACTAGGGCTGTCAATGGTATCTTTTAATCGTTTATCCTACCCCTATCGTATTCGATAAGACGGGTATGGGTAAAGTTTTATTTTCGTTAAGTTATCGGGTATGAGTATGGATAGAAAAAAAATTTCGTTAATTTATTGGGTAAGGGTATGGATAAGGCTATTTCGTATTCGTTAATTACCCGTACCGTTATATATATAGTTTATAATCTAAATCATAATAAAAAAGATATAATTGTAAGATTCAATTATACGTTAATAGCAAGCAAAATCAGAAAGATATAATTGTAAGATTCAATTGATGCGTCTATAATTAAATTACTTGATTAAATTGCTATATTTGATTGAGATAATAATGCATTAATTTGGAAAGATATGAATGTAAGATTCAATTGATATATTATTTTTTTTTCTGATCTTCATTCAGGCCCCACATTAAAAAAAAATATGATATTGTATAATTATTAAAAATGCTAAACTTTTTCAAAAGATCCCTTCGTTTGAGAAAATATTGTATAATTAGTAATTACTAATTAGTTATGTATTTTTTTTTTACAATAGAAAAGGGAAGATATTATATGATTTTATTATATTTAAAGTATTATTAAGTAGTGCACTTTATTAATATACTTATATAAGATTTTTGTTTATTCATATTGTACATTTTTTTCATTAATTTATTAACATTATTATCCATTTTCTACCGTTATCCTACCCTTACCGTTAATTCTTAACGGGTAAGGGTAGGGTAATGGTAAAGTCAAGTTTTAATGGGTAAGGGTAGGGTATGGGTAAAGAAAATTTTAACGGGTACGGATATAAAAAACGTCTCTACCGTATCGTACCCTACCCATTGACAGTCCTAGGATCCACAAAATTAGGTAGATCGGGAATTCCTTCTAATTCGTTCATTTTGTTTACTGAAAATGTCGGACTAATTTTCGATTTTGCCAGATCTAAAAGCACAACATTGTCCAGACTTTCCGGCCTTCTAATTCCTTCTTAAATTGTTCCCTTCTTTACTCAAATCATCATTTGCTAATACTTCTTTCCTTTTTATTTTTAATTCCTAAACATATTGTCGTTTGTTCCAATGGCATGACACTTAAAAGATAAGGATTCGGAGGACCTTTATACCGTGTCATTTTGTCTTCTTTAGGTCATGCACCAACCATATTCTATATAGTTTTATTTATGCATGGAAAGCTATCTTGTCTAACCTATTTGGCAAATATGGTGTACTACCAAATGTATTAACGAAAGCAACCGCTCCTACAACTTATATGAAATATTTAATAATAACGGTTTTAGAAAAAATACAAAATAAATAGTAAAAGAATTCAATATAATATAAAATTTTATTCCATTCAAGTTCTCAATATGAAGATTCAATCTAACGGTTTGGATCGGTGGTTTGAAAATTAATGTACGAATATGATCATATTGTACAGACCGCATACGTTCTACGTGTTGGACTTTAGCATTTCTGTCACACCCCATCCTGGAATGCTGACGTCTTCTCCGCCACGAGAATGACGAGTCACTCCCGTAAGGCTACAAACAGATAGCGGAATTTTTTTTTTCAATTTATTATTCCATTTTCTTGATTTTGGCCCAGAAATCACACAACATACAGATGAACAAACCAAGTCTCATTTTATTACACACATAATATTATACAAAGTTTTAACACACTAAGAAAAGAAAAAGGCACCATCGTGCTTAGGCTTATAATTTTTATTACAACCTAAGGCTGGTTCACTCGTTTCATTCTATTTACATGTGTACATATTTTACAACCACCCTACTTACCACTTGCTGCCATTAACCACAAGCCCGATTAAGACCTAACATAACATAAAACAAAACCCATCATAAGACACAAAATCCCAACAGATAAGACCTATCACAAGACACGTCCCCAACAACACTAGTATTTCCCGCGTTTACGCTTCCGCGGAGTGATCCTCTGACTCTGGTTCAACCCTCATCTCATGCGGCGGACTCGGAGGAGGAATCTCAAGATACAAATACGCCAATACATCGGGAAGTTCATCTAGATACAGAGCTAAAGTAGCATTGCAATTAAAACTCGGGATATGAATAGCGAACTATAAACAAGAACACTCAACTGTAGCAATAGACCGTCTTCTAGCACCGTTTCTATGCTCCTGGAACCCTCAAAATGAGGCAATACAAAATTTCGGATGAGAATTAAATCTCAGTGCGGGTTTTAGTTCCAGCACGCGGATTCTTGGTACGAACCAGTAACGGAATTAATACCCTTTCCTTTCATTTAGAAATACTTTTGAAAATCAATTCTTATTTTTTTCAAATCATTTTTCAAATATCATTTAATCAGAAATCATAAATGATTTATACCGTAGGCACAAGCCGCAACGGTCCGATAACAGGTATACTGCAACATGAAATATGCATAAATTCAAATCAAGCATAACTCATTAATCACAGAATTTTGACAGAATTTTAGAATTTAGTATGCACTCAAGTTCTTTATCGGCCCAACAGAATCAGAAAGAACTCTTCCCACACCATAGGTCCAACCCTAAGTACAAATTCCAGAGGGAATTTCCAGTAATTAAAAGCGCTAATAATTCCGGCCGGGCAGGTGGCCAAACCGTACTCCGGAGAGCGATACTTATCACAGTTATGCTATGCAGACTAAATAAGAATGGTCCGATTTTATTTCAAGTCTGATTCTTCTATCACAAAAGAATATCATGCAATTAAGTCAGTTTACGGAAACCATTCCAGTCTTTTATTATAGTCCGACCTATTCAAATGATTAACAATCAGAATTCTATGTCAGAATATATTTATTTAATTGGATCAAACGAACAATTTGAGTCAACCTGAGTTTAGCATAATTTGGGGGTCCCTATTGTCTACATGCATAAGGGAATGCTCTAATCAAGGAATAATCAACATGCAATGCACGAATTTAAATGTACCGAAATCCGAGTTCTAACAAAGATTCCACGTATCCGCACCTTCGTTCGATTCAATGATCCGGGGGTACTTCAGTATCCGTTCCTATTTACACATTACAGATCAAGTACCGTTAATATATGTTTAACGGGTCCCTTAAATTTGTTTGGTAAACCACGAGTAATTAAGTCTGGTAATTTATCGGTAACTGGACTGTTCGTTTTGGTTCCAAGTCCCTTAGTCATCATTTAATTATAACTTTAATTATTATACTAATCATCAGAATTTATGTTTATTTGCACGTTTCCTAATATCGAGAATCAACAATTATAAGTCGAAAATAGCAGAAATATTATACAAAAATTTAGGAAACTCAATTAAAACATAACAGAAAAATATAAATCAGAAATTATTTATGTAATTTGCGGGATCAGATAGTCTGAATAATTTTGCCACGTATCTGTTCTTTTTGAAAGTCAGACCAAATCTCATCATCTCCCTAAAAAGCCCACAATTTTTAGTTAAACTAAGTACATTGTTTCCAAGTCATTTAGTTTAACAAAAATCCGTCATTAGCTTTATCTAAATTCGAAAGCTAATTAAAATCCGAAATTATTTCCGAAATTAAGCCCACAATATATCTCGGCCTATTAGGCTTTCTTTTTTTTTTTCTCGGCTCACAAGGCAGAATCCGACCACGGCCCACAAAAAAAAAACAGCCCACAAACTATCCGACTCAACCCAGTCAACCTGACCCAGTTGACTGGGTCGACGCGTAACGGGTTCGCCAGTGATCCAATTCGGATCCGAAATCCTACAGTTAGCAACCCGATCCGTTAAACATAGATTTCATTCAATCAAGCCCACAGAAAATCTCTAAACCCCTACAATTTACATCTAAGCCCTCAACTATTCTTAAATGCCTCCTATGTTACAAAACAATCCCCAGAAATTTTACAGAAAAGCCCAAAATAAATTTTTCCTTCACAGAATCACCCCTATTCCTCGCAAACAGTTACCAGAATGGTACCAACTCCCTGTACCTCTACCAAATCACTTTTAAATGCATTTTAAAAGCCTTAGTTTCTTTCCTATTTCATACCATTTTTAAATTTAAGCATATAACCCGATGTAACATGCATATGATATGTATATGTTTCCAGAATTCTACAAATCCCACACCATGCAGCATCCAAACTATCATTACTTCTAATTACTCAAATATGCAAGCCTTCACTATCAGATTCTCCTATTATAAAGAGTTTATACACAACATATGTTAAGAACATACAAGTATGCAAAGTCCAGATTCTATAAAGTATGCAAAAATACACTTCCCCAAAGTCATATAAGTTACCAACCATGCTGCATATCCCAAAACTAACCAACCATGTACACTACTTCTCCATGAAAGATATAAATAAGTTCATATACAAACATCTATTAAAAACATGCATATAAGTGTATATGAAGGTATACTCTTCAAAAATTATGCAACATATCACAATTCATTGCCTCCTAAGTCCATAACTCTAAATATCATGCTTTCTTACTATGAAAAGTATATAAACAGATTTTTATATGTGAACATATATTTAAATCATGCAAATATGCTAGTTCAAACCATGTACAGTGGCTATATGCATATGTTAAGACATATATTTGAAACATGCAAAATATATATGTATATAGGTCCAGACTGTGCATAATACATGCATATATTTGAGCATACACCTAGCATCCTTCCATAAAAATCATCTCAGCACTCAAGAATGAGTATACAGTGCCTAAAATTAAGTACTTATTCAACTTACTTACATATCAAAACTGTATTGCACTGCCACCAACATGTACACATAATATACCCTATATGAAACTCAAATGCTTCTAACTATATACAATAATATTTATAGATTCCTTAATCATGCTCCCTGAATGCTTATGACCAGTGATTAACATCTAATATGCCACTGTTTCAACCTAAGTCCATCATAGCATAATACCCATAACAATATGTATTTTATGACCCCAAATCCTACCAGTAAACATCATACCATCCACTCTTCCCACAATCAAGTATTAACAACCCCTAGAAGTAAAGCATCAACCCCATATAACTCTAATTACTCATCAATTAGCATAACAGAAGGGCAATTAGCATCGCATAAGCTCAATTAGTCTATTCAGTCATTCACAGATCATATCCTAGCATCACACACAATATAGCATACTTAATCAACTACTAATTACACAAATTAATCGAACCACAGGAAGGATATACCTTGCTCGTGATATTTGAGGAATCTCCTCAGGAATTCAAGCACAACCAACGCAAAGATGAGTGTCAAACTAATCAAGAACAGCGCCAATTCCATACACCTAACTCCTAATCAGTAAAACCCTAGAAATTAGGGATCAACAAATTAACTTAACGAATTAATGAAATTGAGATAGAGAGAGAATGTCGTTACCTCCCCAAGCTCCAATCTACCTCCCTTTCTCCTCCACCATACTCAAATCTGAAACCCTACCCCATCTATAAATAAGGGAACTTACCATACTAGCAGACAAGAAGGAGAAAAGGAAGAGAGGCAAAAGGGGCTCTGAGGAGGTGAAGCCACGTCGATGGCTCCATTAAAGCCATCTGACAGCCCGCCATCGAGAGAGGAGACGAGCCAACTGCCTTCCCGTGCAAGCACAAGGAAGAAGCATGAGGTGTCAAATGGACAGAAGGTAACTCTACGGCGCCTCTCACTTCGACCATTCAGAGAACAGCAACGCACCAAAGAGAGATGGCCTCGAGCACATCTCGAGAGAAAGAGAAGAAGACATAGGCGATCAAATCAGAGAGACAGAAAGAAAGAGACGAAGGAGTCACTTTCTCTCTCTCGTCTTCTTCTTTTATTAAAACCACCTCAGATCCTCTGTGACCAGATCCGTGTGGCTATGTGTGTAATGACTGATTAATAGCTGAATTTTGTAAATTAGCTATTTCCCTAATTAATTGAATCAAACGTTTCTCAATGACAATTTCCCGTGGCAATCATACAGAAAAATTCTAAAATTCAGACTGAATATTTATAAATTTTGAAACAGAATTTATCCGTAAATTTTACTGTCAGATCTGATTTATCTCAATAATAAAATTCCTAATTTATTTTATTGGACAATTTCGGGACTTGGTTTACCATACGTCAGTCACTAATGTTACAATTTCTCTCTCTCTCTATATATATATAGAGTGTGACAGAGAAAAAAAAAGAAAGAGAGAGAGTTAATTATGCGTTATGAATTCATGATGTATATGGTCTTCTATGCAGCATGATGCATAAAGCTTCTATGCATCATAATGCATTTTTCAGTGATTTTGCAAATTGTTAATATAATTTAACTAATTTAATCTATATATCAAAATCTTATATCAGACCAAATTTTATATTTTTAAATTTTTTTTAAAATTGATCATTTTTTGAAATAAATTATGCCACGAATATTCCAAAAATAACATGTTCTAAGAAAATCAAAATTAATAGTAAGAAACTTCAAAAAATGTAAAATTTGATTTGATACGAGATTTACAATTATTAAAATATTAAAAAAAAAAGCACCATGATGCATAGAAAAACCTTATGCATAATGCATAATAAATTTACTCTACACACACAGACACTTATGAGAAATTGTAACATAGTAGGAAAACCAAACCAAATTAAATCAATTAGGTTAATTTAAAAATAATATTAGAAAATTTGAAATTTATAAAAGAATAGCATTTTCTTAGGAATTAAATCAAAAGTAACATAAAAATTGACTCGAATTCGAAATCTTTAACTTTGTGTAGTATCTATAAATAGTATAAAATATTTTAGCAAAATCAAAACTTAATTAATCCTGAAAATTAACATCAAATTAATTAAATCTTAGTAAAATTTGTTATAAAATGATTTAAATTAAGTTGCAGCACAGTTGGCCACAAGGATTTGCCACGGAGGATGTCACATCCTGACATAAAGGATGTAACAATCCCGCCGCGAATACACAATATTTATGTATCCGCAAGGCGTTTCCCTAACAAAAGTGAGGTATATGTTTAAGCTTACCATGATTTACCACGCTAGATTTCTTGACTCAATGAGTCACCATGGCAAGACATTTGGCTTAATCTTCGCTTGACTTGATCGAGCCCATCTCTGCAACCTGGAACCCACATCCATTGTGGAAAACATGCGAAAAGAACGGAATGAGAAATAAATTCTCAGTGCGGGTTTTAGTTCCAGACGTGGATTTCTAGTTGAAATCATAGCCCGAAAGTAATACCCGTAATAATCAACATGTATATATAATTTATTCATTAATTAAATAACTAGACTTAATTAATTTACTCATGCAATACCAATATAAATTTTCTAACCAGTTTTCTCAGCGACAATAAATCAAGCACGATTCCTTTATAATCATCTTTCATGAACATGCACACAATTGAATCAAGAGCAAGACATTTTCCCTAACCCAAGAGCACGTGAGGGACGTATCCCTAACTCTGGGCACGTGAGGGAATTCCACATCATAAAGTATATCATTCAAACATACCAATCTCATCATATCGTCTCATAACAGTATGACACTAAAAACACACTCAGGTCTCCATTCCCAACCGGCTGGGCACAGTAAGAGACCTTTCCCTTGCTACATGGGCACAGTAGGGACTCATCCCTTTCCCATGGCACAGTAGGAAATTCCATATTCTAATAGCGCTACCGAACTGGCCGAAGCCGGTGGCCTACCGACTCCGGAGAGTGGCTTTGACTATCATTTCAGTACATCACACTGCCCTTTAGACAGTCATGATGTGAATTATTACCATATCATTCTCAGTTATCACACAATCTCAATCATGCATAGTCACAATTCCAATTTATCAGGCAAGATTAAATTGAGCTGGTACAACTCAGCTCATCCATAACAAAAAGGAATATGCAAACTTGCCTGGCTATATAACCATTTTAACAAAGGAGATCTTTTCAACATGAGTTTTTGAGTTGTAATATCTGTTCCTAAATCTACATGATTATTGTAATATGCATTCAACGAAATCAGCAACATGTGATGCATAAATTTAAAGTTACCAGGACCAGATTTCTATAAAAATCCACGTATCCGCACCTGATGGCAAGCTTAAGCGTCTTCTTGACATTCTATGGCGACTCGAGTACTTGTTGACGACCGTATCCGGAATTCTCCTGCTTAACGATCCATAAGCTCGACAACCTCATATTAAATGTTCCTAGAACGATTCCATAATAAGAAGGGATGATTGTCTTAATGACCGTTTAATGATGACGTATAATACTTAAAGTAAAACCTAAATGACCTATTTTCAGGCGGTTCTTGGGTTACCATACTGACAGACTTGGCAAACCAGACTAATTTTGGATTTAGATGACAAAGTTGAGATTCCTAGAGGAGATTCTATTTTGGAATATATTATTAAATATTATTATTCAGTTACTTAATAATTGGTTTTGACTTTCCAGTTATTAACAATTTTTACAAAATTTTATTAGTTTTAACTATATAAGTTCACTAGTTCACACATTTTCCTAGTTATAAGGTATAATCGGATTATATTCTAATCGTGACATTTTACAGGTTGACTTATATAAAGTATAATTTATTTTTTTTATTATTATTATTATTATTATTATTATTATTATTATTATTATTATTATACATATAAGTTACAAAATTGCTACCAGACGGAGCACTTTCTATAAACTTGTATTCTATATAATGAAGACTCAATAAAAGTAGTTTAAAAAAATAATCATAAAGAATTCATTAGTCTTAGATAACGTTGGGTATGTTGTTCCTAAGTCTTGTTTAAATCAAACCATTAATATATTAACATGGCCTCATAAGTTAAACTTTATTATACTTACACAAAGATAAGTCCAGTGTGTTTTGATTTTACTATTATTCATGAGTTAGGTCTTACAAACATTATGTTAACATCAAATTCTTCGTTATCATAACCTCAACCATAACCCAGTCTCAAATTATGCTTCTTCTCTCTTGGTCATAATTAAGGTTTAGGTTACACGATGTATATCTAAATGGTTTTATTTTGAATAGTTATCTATAAACCTCAATTTATCCTTAAATGTCTTTATTAAATAAAGTATATAAATTAAGTAGTTAACTTCCTTAGTTTGCTGTTCAATTAATCCATTATTCACATCTTAAATTTTCACAAGGTACACTGTTCCAAACAAACTATAGTGCACAACAATACCAACTCACAAAGGAATTGGGTTCGGATCTGATTTGAGTTGAATCGGTTCCAAAACTCTACGAAACAGCCCCTGACACTCTAGATATCCATGCCAGTATTTGGTTCTCCATGGTACCGACTGGTACAGAGGCTGTACCCGACCTCTAACTCCACATATACTCTAACCCAGGTACAAGGACGGTTTTGGGAGGTTCATAACCGATTTGGCAGCCACTATCCTACTATTTCGGATCCACACGAAGGAGAGAAAAGAATTAATATTTGAGGAGGTACCTCAACAAATCATGATAGCAAAAACCAATGTCAACACCAACTTCTCTCCTTTATTTTATTCTTCTCTTCTTACCCGATATTAGCTTTTAAATCTTCTTGCCATCAGAACCAAGAAGAGGAAGAACTAAAAGTTGCCACTCCAAATTCACAAGAGAGGAAAAGAATTTGATATATTGCATATTGCTATTTCAACATGCATCCCCTTGTTCCCTCTTGGCCTTTCACTATCACCCATCTCAACCAACTTGAAAAGAGGAAAAGAAGCGACAAAGGAAACAGATGTGCACCAAAAAGGGCAGGAAGAGAGGAAGAGCAACCTATTTATAGGTAGAGAGAGCAAAGGCGGTGCAAGAGGGCTCCAATCAGTTGAGACCACCTCAGTAAGCAGATAAGAACTAACTGAAGTGGGGTCCACTTGAAAAATCCAATGGTTGGGAAAAATCTGAGGTTTTGTCCATTATCCAACGACCTCAATTGATCAGATAGTTGGTATATTAATTTTGGTAGTTATAATTTCAGAATTTTTCAATTAACTTCGATCCCAAAATTTTAGCGTTCATTAATAAATATTTCGATAAGTTAGTTCAGATGATTTTGCATAAGTTCTACTGTATGTTTGAGTCAAGTTTATATCTAATCATATTTGTTTTAGTTTCTTGATCGTAGGATTTATTTCATGTGTTTTGTGTCATGCTATTAGATGACAGACTTTTTATAAATTCTTTTATAAAGTGATCATTCACGTATATGATTCTTAATTCAATAATTTTTTCAACTTTTGTTACTTTAATGATTATCATTGTTTATATACTATTTAGTAATATAAATGGCATGATTTTATCGTTACATTTCTTGTCAAAAATAGATTATTTATTTTAAATCATGAGCGTGATATTTTTCATAATGTCACAGAGGATCTCGAAGGCTAATTTTTAATAAAAATCCAAATTTTCGCTGTCGCAATCCCCTTCTCTCTCTGTTCTTCTCTTTTCTTCTCCGCTCCGTCCGATCATTCTCTTCTTCCTTCTTCTCCGATAAAATGTCACACATACCCACTAGAGTTGATCGACTGTGGCGAGCCAATAGCGCTTGGCCACGGCTGAGCGACACCATCATTACCTTACTCGATCTCATCTGAGAGAGAGCTCAAGCGCGTGAGAAGATAAGTATCGAGGTGGTGACTCGAACTGTAAGATTCGAGCTCACAATCCTCGTCGTTGGGTTCTTCTCTCTTCCTTCCTACCTCTGTTCCGTCTATAAATACTCTTGTTTTTGATAATTTTGGGGTTAGCAGTAGACAAGGAAAAGTTCATAAAAAAAAAAGTGAGAGAGAGGGATCGAGCGGAAGAGGGGAAAAAGGAAAAAAAATACTAAAGATTGAAGGTATATTGTCTCCCTTGTCATCGTTTGTTTAGTTGTTGAACTGATTTGGTTAATTGCTAAAAATTTAGGGTTTGAGTTAATCTCGAGTTATTAGCTATTATTTTATCTGAGTTTGATAAGGGGCTTGGTTAGGCTAATTCAATAATCTAAATGAGGTTTTGAGTGTTGTAATTACTTGAAAATGAAATCTATAGGATATACGGGTCTGTTGAGTGAAATTGGAATCAAATTAGAGGATTTTGGTGTTAATTGGTTTGGCTGGGCTGTGAGGAATGTTAGATGAGGCATATTCAAGCGATTTGAGCTTGGTACCCGCCATTGGTACACGATTTAGGCCTCAGGTACCCTTCTGGTACCACTCTAGTATGTGGCGACGAGTGACAGGGGCTGAGTTGCGAGAAAAAAATTGATCTGGGGGCTTGCTTGTAAAGAAGAAGGGCTTATATGTAAATAAAAAGGACTTGTTTGTGATGAAAAAGGATCCAAGTATAAAATAAATTGATCTAGGGTCCTCTTGAGAAAAACGGAGTGTATTGCGGGTCGGATCCTTTTTACTTGGCTGGCGGATCTGGTCGGAGATGGGTGCGGACCCGTTAGGCTAGATCCAGGTCAACTGGATCAGGTTGACCTGGTTTAGCCCTTTCGGATTTTGGGCTTGTTTCGGCTGTTCTGGTTTGGGCTTCGGCTAAAAAAAAAATTAATAATGGTGGGCTGGGGCTTAGAAAGATGGATTGAAATTGATTTTAATCTGAATTAAGTTATGGGCTGAACTTAATTAATAACAAATCAACTTAATCAATGATTAAGTTAAATTAATCGTTGGCTTAGATAATTAATTAAAGAAAAAGCCACTTAAATGTCGGGTATTTTTTTAATTAGACGGATTTTTGGAAGATGATGAGAATAGTCCGAGTGAGTCGAGAATAGATACGACGACAAAATCACCGACTTTCTGATCCCAACAATAAAATAAAATAACTTTCAGATTTTCGAATTTGTTTTATGATTTTCTGATTTTGATTTTCGGATTTTGAAGTTATATTTTATTGATGACTTAAATCTTTTAAATAGATTAATATTAAAGAAATTATTTAAAATAAACATAAATAAATTAAATAAAATGTAATAAATTTTCTAAAAAGTATGATAAAACATTATAACTAAGAATTAAAATAAATAAACTAAACTAAAAATAAAAGAAAGTATTTAAGTAAGATCATGAACATAATAATTAAATTAAGGAATAAATTAAACAAAATAATTAAGAAATAAATTAAATAAATTAAGTTAAAATAAAAGAAAAATAGAATAATAGTATTACAAATTTCTGAAAACACAAGCAATTACTATAATATAGTTAGAAATTTCTAAGTCAGTCTGGTAGCTTAAGCCGGACCACCTTTTCAAATCAAAATAATCGTTAGTTAATTGATAACGGTTTTTACTAATTTCAGGGGATTGGACAGAGGAAGCTTTTGACACAAATACAGGTGCGGATACGTGGATTTCTATAGAGATCTAGTTTGGTAACTTTAAATTATTGCATAAGCATGTTGACGATTCATTGAGATGCATTATGAATTTATCATGTTAGATTATAGGAACATATATTACAACTCATGTTGAATTGATCTCCTTTGCTTAAATGATCTGAATAGCTAAGCAAGTCTGTACTCTCATTTGCGATGGATGAGCTGAATCGTTCCAGCTCAGTCTAACCTTGCTTGAAAAATGTGGAAAAATGATTGTGTAAGGAAAAGTATTGATTGGACTTAGTATTGATAGAATCGTCACTCTCCGGAGTCTGTCGGCCACCGGCTTCGGCCAGTTCGGTAGCGCTATACGGATATGGAAATTCCCTTTTGCCTGCCAGGGTGAGAGATATGTCTCTTTTGTCTGCCCTGAGCGAGGGAAAGGTTTCCCTTTTGCTTGCCCAACCGGTTGGGTGAGGGAACCTGAGTGAAAATTTGATAATATATTGATACGATGTGATGTGATATAATATGATTTGTTCTATGATTTTCCTGACTTGTTTACATGCATATTATTACAGATGGTTGTGATAGGACCTTTTCTGCTTCGATGTTCGGTGTGCAGCTGAACAGAGATTTGCATTGCATTTCTTCTGCACTACTTTGATTGTGTTATTTATTTATTTATTATTTATTATTATTCATATTGTTTATTACGGGAATTATTTCCAGATTAAGATTTCGACCAGAAATCCACGTCTAGAACTAAAACCCGCACTGAGAAATTATTTCTCACTTGATTTTTGTTTGCATGTTCCTCGACGGATAGGGGTTCCAGAGGACGCACCGACCTGCGAGAGGACCGCTGATTACGGTGATTGATGGCTCTTTTTATCATCACCGTGTGTATGTACCCCATTTGCGGACCAGCGTCACTCATCACAGATCTTTGGCCCCAGATGGGATATATTTTTATTTTGAGTATGCTGACCCACCAGCTCATCCTCCGGTTCCACCGCCAGCCCCTGAGCCTGCTGCACCACTGCCAGTTATTATTATTAGCGACTCAGAGGACGAGGGGGAGCCTGAGGAGGAGGTGGTTTAGTTTTATATAGTTAGTATGCGTGTCGGAACTGTTAGTCAACCTTTGGTTTTGCACTAGTACTAGTCTTTGCTTTGTATATACAGACTAGTCTAAGTGTTGTTTATAGATTACAGTTCCGAGAGGTTTGTGTTAGGAACTCAAGTCCTTGTGCAATTTTAATTTTTATTAACATTTAATAAGCAATTAATATGCATGATTAACGGATCTAGTTATTCAAGCAGTTAATATATAAAAGAGAACGTGTAAGAGATTATACCTCTTCTAGTATTGTAACTAGAAGGCTCGACCTCTGCTTAGGAGTCGATGGATGAGCACCTTTGCTGTCTCTAGTCCACCTAGAAGATTAACCAAAGTCTATAAACAAGTGCTAGCTTGTTTTGAGACGATAGCTAATTCCCTTTTGATTTTTCTTCGCGTGATTAACTATTTTTCTTGGAAGAAAAAATAACGCCCAACACATGAGCTATTTAGAGAGAGATGGAGGCACCTAGGGCAGAAAAAAAAATTCTGCTCTTTTAATTATTGCGCAAGGGAATAAAAAGAGAGAGGCAAGAGATCTAGGGCTCGGTGTTTCCATAAACAACGTTGCTATATTTTGTTATTTCTAAATCTTGCTCTCTTTTCACAATTTTGTCATGACAAAATATCCCTTCATTGCTGAAATTTTGTGTATGATTATAGGCTATATAACATATTATATCAGCCTATTAATCAACTCCATTAATTAATCTCAAATCAGGCTAACTGTTTTGTGCACTCTTCTTGAATTGAGTCGCAGCATACCGAGTCGAACTCAAGTGTATGCCATATAACGTGGTTAGACATCCTTTCTTGGAGTCCACCATTTATGTATATACAACACTACATCATTTTATGCACATTAGTTCAAACCTAACATCCATCATAATCTATCTCCATAGATTTTGTTTCCTAGGATTTAGACGATCTTGCCCAAGTTTTCATTAAGAAATCATTCTTCAATGAGATCTTGACAATATTCGTTTCTTCAATGTTAATCCCAATTTTGTTACCTTATACAATATTAGTTATACAATTATGCTCCCACTGAATCTCTTGTCTATACAAGATGCTTTTGACGAAATTCAACTCCTTGGATTTCTTGTCAAAATGTTTATTCCACAATACTAGCTTCAATTCATTAATGGATCCTTGAAGCATACATATGTTTCCAGCAGTACATCAACATAAAACTTTCGGTTTGTATCGTATACACAACCTCTTCCTTCATTCAATCAAAGAAGGCGGTTTTTGATGTGTATTTCCATATATCAATATATATATGAAACATAACAATTGCTAGAATGATCTTTGTTGACTTTAGACATAGCTACAAGCCAAGAGCTGTGCTTTGTATACAGTCAACTAGCTATCGACTTAGACATAGCTACAAGCAAGAAGCTGTGCTTTGTATATAGTCGACTAGCTATCGACTTAGACATAGCTACAAGCAAAAAGCTGTGTTTTGTATATAGTCGACCTGTCATCCATGTCAATCTTTCATTAAAGATCTAAATGTTCTTAATGGATTACTCCTTCATAAACATCAACCAAGCTCTGTACCTTGTTGGTATACATGGATTACATTTAAAGATCATATGGACTTAAACCACACTTGTGGAATCGGGTCCTTCCATCATTTCATTATTTGTCAACGTATCCTCATATGTCAAGTATGAGGGTATTGTGAAGCCTATGCACCTTTCGGTTAGGCAGTTCACTCTCGTCGACCTTTTGTAGGATTGGTGCTCGAGGTTCATGAACCATTTCCACAACGATTTGTAGAGTAAGTTCTTGATCCTCATATGTTGCTTGAGTTTCTCAAATATCATCAACTCGTGAGACATTTGAGTCCTCATTGGAAGGAGCGCACTTTCTTTCACAACAGTTTGTGAATAAAGCTTTGCTCTACTCCCACTAAGCACCATGTATAGAGTGACAAGTTTTCCATAAGGTACTTCTTGTAGTGATGCATAAACTCTTTTAACGCTCACCTTACTCCCACTACTTCTTCTTGAGAAAATTATTCTCCAAGATTACGTCATGATGATCAACAACTACCTTGTTCTTATCATGTCCGTAGAAGCAATACCTTTAAGGTATCCTACAAAATATTATATGTCATGTTTGGGTCCAAGCTTATCAACAATCTTGAAATAAGCTACTTAACGCCAAATCTTGAGAAATAACATACTTAGGGATCAAATCTCATAAGATTATTTTCTCAATAAACTTCGATGGAACATTATTCAGTATTAACATTATTATCCTCAAACACAAATCCCTAATACGAGTTGAATAAGTCAATTTGATTTATTATCGATTGAACTATATCAAATGATGTTCGATACCTCCATCCTTGACACACTATTCCAAAATAATGTTCCTCATGGAGTGAATTGTGAAACAATTTCACACTCTTTAGATAATATTTAAAATCATATGACTTATCTATTTATCATGAACAATTGTAAGACTTATACCTTTCTTAAATGGTCTTTCAACTTCACTCTTGAACTCCTTTGAACTAGTCAAAAGGTTCATACTTACACCTTATCAAATAGATACGTTAATATCTATTATGATCGTTGGTTAAGTAGTAAAGTATCAATAACCTTTCATTACGCAAGTACTTATAGTTCTATATACATCGACATGTACAAGTCCTAATCAAGTTATTTGTCCTTAAACCTTTGTAGGTCAAAGGCGCTTTTGTCATTTAACAAATATGATTCACATATCTCAATTGATTCGCAATCGAATTGATTCACGAGCTCTACGCTATGTAGACTCTCATAATGCGATTCTCGTTCATGTATGTAATTAAGCGGCTATTTCACATGAAAGTCAAACACTTTATGTGAAGTCTTACGCATCATATTTGTCATTCAAAACTCGTTTATCTATTTCAAGCATATTCAAGCAATAGGCATGAAATCATATAAACAAATCCACAATAAAAGAACATCGCTTGTCTTTTACAAAACGTAATCACCCATCATCTATATGAATAGAGATAAAGTTTTTAGGATATAAGGAACGAGGTACTCGACCTACAATTCCTTTTAGTAAAGACAAGTCTACGTATCTAACGGTAGTGGCTTAAACGAATAAGCCATTTTTTCATACGGAGTTTACTTTACTATTCTCGAACTTTCTCTCATTCTTCATTGCCTACACATTTCATTAAATGCAAGTACATGAACTAGTACAAAGTTACTAGTATGAATTAGAGATAGTGAGACAAATTGAACAACAAATACTCATTAAAGGATTAGAACACAATAATCATGGTACTTCGGACAAACTTTCAAATACCTTCAATAAATGGTAAATGAAACATCTTATGTGGCACACGGTCACATAAGGGTCTCGAAATTTTAACTCATACCTTAGTCAAGTATTCCTTTAATACGTAACTAATCACCTTTTTGCACCAACAAGTGTGCGAAAGGTAACATTATATCCTTCATCAATTAGGGAGAGATTACATGACAATAACAACAATCTTTGATATTGGAGATCTCAATATCTCTAGTTGCCAATTAGCTACTCAAACCTTTCGGTTCGTAAGCCAATGGAACATTCATGTACCTTCTTGAATGAAGTCTCTCTTGCTCAATTCATGCTCTATTATTTGATCATAAATGATTAAGTCAACATCTATTTTCTCTAAGAACTCCTTCTTGAGTAAGTGGACGAGAGCATATGAGACAATCTGGTCCGTGTGAATTCTCTAATTCAAAGGTCTAAAGATCCTAAAATGTGGATATCGGCATCCGCTTTATTATTGAAGAACTTTTCGCAAAAGTCTATCAATCATCACGCGATGCTTCATTTGGGAGGTCGAGGAAGAATTTGGGAATTAACATGCTCAAGTTTCTCTTCTCTAAGAACATGTCTTAGGAATCGGTACTACTTCTCAAAGTAAGTACCTTTAGAAATGAGTTTGTTCTTTTCAAAGATTGATCGCAACGAAATTAACACATTTAACATCTATAACAATTTCAATTTAAGGTCTTTTAGTTTATGCAATGTTTTGTTTATAATGATAAATAAAACTCCCACTACATTTATTTAATGTCCCAAATGTAGTTGGTTTTTCAAGATCCCCATTTTCATCAAGTAGAGCCTGCTATGGCACGTCACCCTACTTAACTAGACAAGGTAGGTTCTCCAACCAATCATACAACTTTATGATTCTTGGTTCGCAACGCGAACTTCGCCCCGATGTCCAAGAAACTTGTTGGGTCCATCGATAAGCAACATCTCTATATTTGCTCCTAACAAATCTTATTTGTACCCCGACTTCCAAGTGGCAACCATGACGTCCGCTATGGCGGACCGCGCCATGAGAAGACAAACGACGTGAAGGGGATAGAGAGAAGGAGGGCGATCGGCTTAATCAAATTAATTGGGACAATCATTATGCGACTTTGTTTGGTCGTGTTGTCAACATACACCCATACCTATCCTATGACATTTCATAGCATACAAACATTCACATAATTAGCATCTCAAATACAAACATTGTTGTGGGTTTGTATGGCTCCAGCTTGCATATCAGTCTTCGCTGCATCTCCATGTAGCAAGACTAATCTAAATTAAGCCCTCTCACTAATTATATTGATCCTATCCTATAATTAATGGAAAGAAATACATGTAAAAAAATCCTAATTCCCTCCTAGGCCTTAGGGGCATGCAAGCCTCACAAGTTACATTAAAATTAATCAAAATTAATTAATGGCACCAAAGGCCGCATTACACACATTCACACATGCATACAATTACAAACCACAAGGCATTGAAATCTTGAGCCATACGAAACCCACGATCCTCCTATAAAAACGAGTTAGCACATATACAATATACATGGTTCACTTGTTCTTAATTAATTTCATTAATTAGAATCTTTGTGTATGCTTGTCGCTCGTTTTTCCAAATGCAAAGAAGTTAACATTACAACCATTTGTTTAAACCTTTGAAATTTAAATCAACAATCTAAAACAGAATTCGAGGTTATTTAAGGAGTATTCTAATTAACATTTCAACCAATTGATTAATTAGAAATAATATTTTAACTAATTAAAATATTAAACGGGACTCGAGAAAAATTAAAATTTTTCGGTCTCCAAAAATTATGAAATAAATCAGCAAACTCCTCATCATGAGTCTAATTACCAGTAAAAATTTCAGGAAGAGATCATTTACCATCAGGGAGAATCAAAAAAGACAAATCCAGATTTCATGCGTGAAGCACCGATATCGGATTTTCTATTTTTCATCTCAACCTTTTGGTCTGTAGGATCATCTTGCATGCAATTTTCATGCAAACAATTTATAAAGAAAAACTAGAATATACAGTTGGATATCTAACCATGGAAAGAAAAATACCAAGGTCTATTCAAAATCATCAAGTTAAAAGGCAAACAAACAAGAAGCCCTGTTCTGAAACAGACTGACGACGGAAATTATTTGACCCAGTTGAAGCATCAAACTTTATTGAAAAATTATGAAACTAATTTTCACAGAATTCTAATTTGAAATAGAACAACTCTATTTAAAAAATTTTCTGAAAAAGTCCTTCAATAAATTCAGTTTGTCAAAAAACAACTAACTTGTTCAGCAAGACAGATCTGACAACTTCGATTCTTTCCACATTTGAATGTCCAAAAAATCCGAAATATGCAAAAAATTATACATATCCAGAAAGAGCATCAAATTTAGAATAATTCTAGTTAAAAAGATACAGGTAGTTATTTTGTAAAATACGTTCTTTTTGCCATACAAACAGAACTGTACAGCAGAATTCCAGATCTGCGCACCGTCACCGTTTAAATCACTAAAAATTCATAACTGCTTAGAAAATAGTGAAACTAGTGCAAAAGAACCATGACTCAAAGATCTACAACCTCTATAAAAATTAAAAAAAAAATTTCGAAAGATTTACAATACGAAAAATAAGCAACAAAACAGAAAAATAACTTTTTCCAGAACAGCAAGCATGCACATCACTAATTAACTTAATTAATTGCTAATATCTCGATTTTAAAATATTGAAAACTTGAATAACGACCAGCGCTCTGATACCACTTTTAGGAACTCAAGTCCTTGTGTAATTTTAATTTTTATTAACATTTAATAAGTAATTAATATGCACGATTAACGGATCTAGTTATTCAAGCTGTTAATATATAAAAGAGAACGTGTAGGAGATTATACCTCTTCTAGTATCGTAACTAGAAGGCTCGACCTCTGCTTAGGAGTCGATGGATGAGCACCTTTGCTGCCTCTAGTCAACCTAGAAGATTAACCAAAGTCTATAAACAAGTGCTAGCTTGTTTTGAGACGATAGCTAATTCCCTTTTAATTTTTCTTCGCGTGATTAACTATTTTTCTTGGAAGAAAAAATAACGCTCAACACATGAGCTATTTAGAGAGAGATGGAGGCGCCTAGGGCAGAAAAAAAATTCTGCTCTTTTAATTATTGCGCAAGGGAATAAAAAGAGAGAGGCAAGAGATCTAGGGCTCGGTGTTTCCATAAACAACGTTGCCATATTTTGTTATTTCTAAATCTTGCTCTCTTTCCATAATTTTGTCATGACAAAATATCCCTTCATTGCTGAAATTTTGTGTATGATTATAGGCTATATAACATATTATATCAGCCTATTAATCAACTCCATTAATTAATCTCAAATCAGGCTTTTAATTAACTGATTAAATAAAAGACCGAATAGCTCAGTATAATAAATATATGTTGAACGAATTTAATTATTAACATATTAATAATTAATTTGGAATTAGCATATGCATTATATTGTTTCTATATGATCCATTTGAGTTAATTAATAATAACGGTTCATAACGGTATACAATTAATTAATCAACTTATCATATTTTCGCAGTTTTCGCTACTACAAATAAACAAATAATGCACGTATGGTTAAAGTCCTATTTGTGTGACCCTTTGAGGATTTATGCTATGTTGGCTATGAAAATAAATCGCTATTTATTTCCAATAATCATAAGCGGTATCTAGCAACACGTTATGATTCCCAATTCGCATAAATGAATAATGTACTAATACAATCATTTAATCCTGCATAAGAAATGAGTTTCTTATTGTTTTGATTCCTATGTCACATGATATCCTTGTATAATCCAAGATAGGAATGTGTCATTCTTGCAGATTATACGTTTCTTGATCTAGAGATGATTGCACAAGTTGCTAGCAAGCAATCCATCTCCATCAAGGGGCCCAGTAGATATCATCACTCATCAGGTGAACTAATGAGGGACATACGGTTATCTTGATGAACAGTTTTTCCCTGCACAATTCAAGAGAACATAAATAAAGTCCGTATAGTAACCCTTATCAGGAATCAGCGGTAGACGATTGTCTCGCACCTTTTTGGACCCTGATCCTCGGAAGGGGGAAATGACCGGATGCTTCCGCGGGGGAAAAAGATATTGCGGACGAGATACCCCTCGATCGTTTCAAAACTCAGACATCAGCGCTCACCTGAAAAGGGATGTGGGTGCTGAAGTGGTTTTGAACCTCTCGAGAGTTTGATTGTTTACTGCAGGTCCTTTTTTTCCAGTAGGCGCAAGCCCCTACTGTTAATTACCTCTGAACCAAGTCAAGAGCACCTCTAGATCGGGATAGTCAATGGATTAGGCATAACCACTAGCATTCTAGTATTTCATCAAAAGATACTAACATTAAAGAACGCGAACAAATAGTGACATAAATAGAGCGGATGATACAACCATGAGAGAATTAACATGATGCAAAACATGATGCAGAGGAATTTAATTTATATTTAGAGTTTCAAAATTTTTAGATTTTGGTTCCGGGTGATTATCCATTAACCCATATTTAACCCTATTTTCATATATCTTTGACAATTTTTTGTTTTGTTCCCTTTAAACTGTACGCATTGTAAGCTCAAAGAGGACGGACATAGACATGTAAAGTTTCGGTATTCAGATCATATTAAAGCTTTAACTATTTAAAACTTCAATTTGTCAACGTTTTAAAACTTAGGTCTGTTTGTTGACATGTTAGAATCAAGGTTATCAGACGTTTCTGGGAACTCAGGCATTAAAGCATGTTGAGGTCCCAGTCCTTGAACGTGTGTCGATTCTGGTCAACTATTGACGTATTGAATTTCTGGCCCTGTGACGTGCAAGAGTTAGATTATAAAATATTTTAAACTCTGGTATTAGGGCGTGTTTGGAAATTCTGGTCACTTTGGACATTTTAAACTTTGGTCTTCATATGTTCTAGAATTTACCAAATTCTGATTTTCAGACGTGTTTAAAGTTTGGTCCCTGGATTCAGAAAGTAGGTATATAATTATGAAATTTTGTTTCTGGATTTGTATTGCTTTTGGATTTAGGTCCGGGTCCTGAGTCTGGATTTTTCTGGATTTGGATTTGGCTAGGATTTTCTGGACTTGGATTTAATTTGAGTTTAGATCTTCTGGGTTTTGAGTTTAATTTGGGGTTTGGATTCCTTTGGAATATAATTCGGGTTTAGGCTTCTGGATTGTTTTTGATTTGATTTGGGCTCGAACTTTTGGATTTGATTTGAGCTTGGGTTTGGATTTAACTTGAATTTAGGTTTTGAGTTTCAAATTTGAGTTTGGGTTTTTGGATTTAACTGGAGTTTGGGTTTTGGATTTGAATTTAGGTTTTGGATTTGAATTTGGGTCTTGGATTTGTTCTTAACAGTAGTTACCGTTTAATTGTACCTGCTGTCCAAAAATTTTGAAGTACCTGTTGTCCAGACATATCTGTCATTTTGAAGTACTTGCTGTCAAAGGGGTTCATACCCTTACACTTTTACATAATTCAAACTTTTGTGTGTTTTGTGTTTATTAACTTTAATCATTTTTTATAACTTTATTTTTTAATTCCCTTTTGGTTAGGAATTTGAACTTGGAGTGTTATAGAAAAATGTTCCTCATAATTTTCTGGACATTTTGGTATTTTATGGGAATTTTCTAGACTTTCTAGCTATTTTTAGTGTATTTTTGAAGTTTTTTTTTTTTTACGTTTCAGAAAATTCTTATTGGCCATACTTATTGCTGTTTTGTGTTCTGTTGCCCATGGCTCGCTACACAAAAGAGACCACAAGCGATCGGGCGAATGGCTGCAATGGGAATGGGTTGAGACGCATGGTTCACACCCTCGTCCATACGCCGAGTTCATCCAACTTCGTCTTCTTTCAACTCTGTCTCCCTCCTTCGATCCCGACTTCTGACTGGAGGCGTCCAGTTATTTATCGTCGGTCAGCTTTGACAGCTTTTGGGTCGGGCTCATGGCAATGAGTATCGTAGGGGTCTCTTGAGTTCAATGATGCCATCCATTTGAGTCATATTTCTCGACTTGAGGAGTTCTGGACCATGTCTCCGACTGGGTTTGACGGGAATTTAAGGTTGCCGGTGGCGATTTTTCTACCAGAAACTGTCCCTCCGGTATTGTGGGGTTTCTTTAAGATCGTTTTCCCTGGCAATTGAAGTTATGCATCTCGCTTTGTGGTACTTCAGCCATACTTTCAGTTTAGGATCCAGTTTTGGTCTGACAAGATAGTTAATTGAGTCAAATTGATCTTTACCAATAGGGATTACTTCTGATTGTCATCATGGTTACATATTTGAGATTGTATTAAGACTTCAATTTGGCCCTAATCAAGAGTACTTCATATTTATTAATTGTGCTCAAGGTGCATAGTACAGCAAACCAAAGTTTAACTTCACACCTTTTTACTTTGTTTTGAGGTATTCATGTAACTTAACATAAATACAACATGCAGTACACGATTGGTATACACACGTTTAAGCAGCTCGGATTTCTCTGGAATTTCTTTTAGATGCCTGTTTGACTCTTAATCCATGAGAAACATGGCTTACGATTTCTACTTGGACTCTATTGTGAAGAAACTGTCTTTATAAACAACTAAACTATCCAAAATCTGAATTACTATACCGATGATGCACAAGAATCTCCATATCTTTGGCTCACATTTTATTCACCAGTTTCAGTTATGCTCTCATCACAATTCCATCCTTAACGAGTTAGGTGGTTTTGCATTTTTGATGTTATTATTTTTTTTACCAAGCAAATCCTTCTTGTTCTGGAATTTCAATTTTACTGTCTTATTCCTGCAGGCCTGCCTTCCCTTTTCTCTCTTTTTTTTTTCGACCCAACAAAGTTTATTGATTAATGATTACCAAGGCCCATCGTAACATAAGCAAATAGAATTCATTATTTCCTTCCCCTCTTTTTTATCAGACACGACAGATGTTTTTTTTTTTACTAACCAATGCCATGAACCCTCTTTTTTTTTTTGAAATGCTGATGGAGACATCATGTATACTTATCAACCACATTATATATACTTTTTTTTTATATGTTTTTTTTTATTATTTCTTTTATAACTAAAGTGTAAATAGAACTTGTCAACTACGGCATTTCAATTATTATTGGCCAATATTATATACTTCCTTTTCTTGTGAAAGCAATAAATAAATGTAAATGATACTTGTAAAAGAAATTTTGAGAACACTAGTAGATATCGTTTTTAGAAAAGTTAACTGTTATATGGAGGATACAGGATCACCAAGACCAGACTCCCTGTAAACATCATAACCACCTAATACTTTTTATGCGACTAAACCATGTGGACTAGATTAATGAACAACATTTTTATTTAAACACCTAGTGTTCATATTTTATAAAGAACTAGTGTATTAGACTTCTTCCATTTTTTTACTGGAGTAACACTCCAAGGTGGCATAAACTTATCTAACTATTACGAATGTAACTATACTTCAATTTATTTTGCTTAGATTTCAGAAAATACTTTCAGGGTAGGGCAAGTCCATGGGTCTTATTCAAAGTTTTAACTAAAGGGATTTCACCAGGACAATTACAAGCGTGCTTTTTGATAACAGAGACTTATGTATAACTCAAATTAAGCAATCCATGCAGTGAACACTTGCACAAAATCAGTTTTAAACAGTCAATATTATCCATACACACAGATACATGCTCATGGCAATGAAATCTGTATACACTTCAATATTTGGTACTTTATTCAACATTTGACTGGATGCAATTATTCTAAATGCTCAACCATGTTCCCATGTACAAATACACGCTCATTGGCAATGAAATTTGTGCAGGGTTCAATATCAGCAGTTTATTGAATGCGAGATTAGATGCTATTACTAGGACCATCCAGCCTTGTCCACATGCACAAGTACACGCTCTCGGCAATGAAACTTGTACAGAGTCCAAGACTAAACCACCTATTAAATAAATAACTTTGTGCCGACATTTTGTTTACTCAACTACATCCCTGCACACAGACACATGCTCTAGGCGATGAAACCTGTGTGTAGTTCAGAACTGAGCAACTTATTGAGTGAATAATGAGATGCAAACATTTTTAGGTGTCCAGCCATATCCCTATACACAAATACATGCTCCAGGCAATGAAACTTGTGTATAGCTCAAAGCTAAACAGATTATTAAGTGATATGATGCATAGATACAAGGAAAAGAAAAGAAAGAGGGGCAAAAGAACACAAAGGAAAGATCAGATTAGACATAAGCAAAGGAAATCAAAAGAAAGCAGTTACTAGCAGATGATTTCATCAAAAAAAAAGATACACATTCATTTTTTTTTACCTTTTCTTTTACAAACTACTGATTTCTTACAAAAGTTTTCGGAAAAAAGTTTGACAGCACTTCAACTTAAAAAAATTTGAGGGTCTGTCCTCCTCTTCCTTCGGCAGAGGGGGTCTTTTATAGGAGATTTCTAGGGTTCGCTTCCTGGTTTCCTTGCCACGTGGCATGCTTCTTGATTTTTGAAGTCTTGATGAAGGGTCAGGATGCGAGGCAAGTATTCAGCTCATCAATTTTGGAATTAGACTCACTTCTGTTTTCTACTCCTCAACCCTACTGTGCAATAATTGTTTGACACTTGGCATTTAGATCTATTAATTGTAGAGTAGCGCACAGAAAATCTTACTCATTCTACTTCTTTTCACTTGCCATCCCAGCTGTAACTGACATGGAGGTTCCAAGTTGTCAGGCTTTAGGAAGGTAAGAGCATCCTTATTCTCATCTGCTGGATGAGATACTTGGAGAGGGGGTTATATTGGCGCCAACTTCAGAGGAGACAGGTGGCAAGCATCCATGATGCCGTTGCACAGCTGTGATTATCAGAGGTGTATTCTTCTCTTCTCCATTTGCATTTATCACTGCTCTTTATGTATTTGTATTGGAGGGGCTATAGAATTCTCATAAATACCCTTCTGTGACTATCAGTTTGTCTTTCCATCATAGGGGTATTGTTGGAATTGCAATTTCATACATTCATGATGCAACAGATGATTGTCTAAGACTAGCCGTATTTTCCTGTTTGCTGTTCTGTATGTCAGGAAAAAGGAATTGTGTCCATTTTTCATTGGCTGGAGAACATTAGTTGGCTCAGATCGTAGGAAGTGCATTTCCATGTCAGAGAATCATAGAGTAAACTGCAAATCCTCTCTATTAGCATATTGATCATCCATTCTTTTGCCTCAATCCTTTTTTTTGCTCACTGGTTAGGTATATTCCCTTTTCATTTATCAATTACGGATCACACGATAGTTCAGATGGTATAGTTAACATAATGACCTTACAAAAGGGTTAACTGTCCCTTTGTAGCATTATTTTCTTTTGGCAATTTCTGGTTAGCATATCTGCACATTTTTTGTTTTAACAAATTTCATATCAAATCCCAGTATTGCTTTCTTCAGTCAATGTACATCATCAAGAGAAATCAGGGGCAAATTTGGAATTATAAGCTCACTGTGTGCTATAGTCCCTTGTCCATATGTTTCTTCACCCCATAGCCTTTTTCTCATATGACAGATTTGCCCATGGTCCCCAAGGGAAGGCGTATGGCTGATAATTCACCTTTTGCTCCGATTGACATCTGTTTCTGGACATTCTTTCACTTCTTTTGGATCCTATGAAACTCACAGATTACTAAAAACACTACTCCATACGATCCAGCCATTCAATCATTTTGGATGTGATGTTAAAGGCACAGATGCAAGCACGTCGTATGTCATATGCTTTTATGCTTTAACCTCCCTCAGACCCATTTCTGCTGCATTAATTGGGGTGTACTATGGAGAAACCCCCCAAACCTTTATCAATTCATCCAACGGTTGAAATCAGAAAGTGAATTTGTTCTCCTTACACCTCCTGACGCTAGTACAAGGAATCCTCTCAGGCCTACCACCACCTTTTCAGATTATAGGCCATAGAGGGTGGAGATGTCCTCCATTTGGTTTTATCTCTCGCCTTTTCTGTGTTTGCCCCACGGGAGACGTCCATTCATTGTCATCAGAGCTCTTATAGGTAAGTATTTCTTTCAATTCTCCTCACTAAGCTTCTCCCTGTGCCATTTCAAATTCATTTAAACGCCTTTATTCTTCTCAGCCCATAAAAAGTGTTGTTCATCACCAATTTCTTCATGCTCTCGAGCTCACACTCATGGCTACTGGTGTTGTCGTATGTTTCCTCCGACATTAACCTCAATTGACACCGGAGCTTCACAACCACCACTCCGGGGAAGCCTTTCAGGTGCTTAATTTAGCCATTTAGCCATTTTTTTAACAATTTTGTTGCAATTTGAATTTCTTTCATCTCAGCCGTCTGACTTTCTTTCAAAAATCTCTCTTTTCTAGTTACTGAGTGCCCTCGAGTTTGATGTCGCCGTGCCCAGAAGAGTGTTGTCTTTCCACTGGTGCAACTAACTGAGGTGGAGATGGCGTGTGGCAGCGGCGAAAGGAGTGTTCTCGTCGGAGAAGAAGACTCTCCTTTAAAGGTCTGTCGACTCCTCTCTTCTTTTTTTTTATTTTCCTTTAACGGAAACCTGGGGGCCACCGATAACACCCAATGAGATTCTGCCACGTGTCCCTTTTGGAACTTGACTCGATCGAGTCATCTGGCTACTGTCGGGCTCGTCCGCCTCGACACGAAATGGATCCATGGAGTCAGTTTCTGACTTCCGACAGTTTTTTTATTGGGCCGGTTAGTTGATTGGGCCGATTTGTGTGAATCGAATTGGGCCCGTTTTAATTGAATCATGCGGGCTGGTTTTGAATGATTTGTATAGGACTTGGCATTGCTCCCATCAAATTGTTCAATGTGCAATCTTGATCCAGTAAGGAGCCCGAAAATAGGTGTATTTGTTTGGTTGTGTTGCCATGCTATATTCTGTCTATATGCCGGGACTTCATATTGCTCATTTTTTAGCAATCTAATCGGGCTCATTCCAATTAGTGGGATATAGGTCTTGATATGGAATTCGGTTTTGAGGCCTCTAACAAAATGCGGAATATTTTTTCCTTTTACATCATCGTTATTCATCATTGATTTTCTTGCCTTTATAGTTAATTAATTAATTAATCATGTGGGTTTTAGCATATTTCACATAATTGAATTAATTAAATAATTATTTAGTGGGTTTTGGTTGTCTTGTCTGTGAGTTCTTTGCCGTTTGGATCATGGGTCGTAGTTATGAGTTTTGTTCCTCGATGTAACATTTCTTCCATTTGCAGATTTCTTCAGATATTCTGTCACTTCTTTAGATGGCAAAATTTGGAGGCAAACAAATGCCCCCCACCAGAGTGAGTTGTGAAGTCACGTACGTAACAACTTACTCTGGTGCCCCCAGTTGCCTCTATTTAAAACATTTCACTTTTCTCTTTTTTTTTACTACGATGTGTCATTTCTTTAATGGTTTCATTCACAGGTTGTTATGGGACCCTCTGAAGAAATCTATAGCACCATTCCTCTCTTCAGCATTGCCAGGACAGGTTTCTATGGTCCCAGTGACGAGGCCATTACTTCTTATATCGACCATTATCTGGATCCTCAGAAGGTCTATCGTCATCTTCACGCCAAATGGAAGAAGAAGATTCTTCAAGGCAGAGACAACTTTCATGGCTTGCTGGACCGTCATGCTTGTCTACCTTTACCTCCCCTCTACCATTATCCTCGCTTGATCGCTGACCCACCTACCCGGGTTGAGAAACGCAGAGGTTGGACTTATGACTCTCACCATCCTGTGGCATATGACAGGCATGGGCCTCCTACTCAGAGTTTTGAGGGTCTTTTCTTGGGCCCCACCGGTCGGAGTACTTTTTCATCAGACCTACATCTTTTGAGTATTGAGATGATGGAGGGTCGAGTCGCCCCTTGGTCCTCCGGGCGTTTGAGGGTTCAGGGAGGTTTGGAGTGGAGTCCTGGCCAGGTAGAGTGGACGAGATATGTCTTGCGCCGCATGTGGAAAGAGTTAGAGAATGTGAAGTTATTCGGGGGTGTAGCCCTTGCTTTGTTTGAGTATTCGTGGGGTTCCAACCTTCTTCGCGCCATGGCCACTCATTGGAATTATGTGCACAACACCTTCGTATTGGAGGACCGTGATGCCACAATCGATCTCCAGCAGATGTCTCGCTTACTAGGAGTCCCGGTTGAGGGTTTGTTTTATGAGGAGAGGGTACCTCCTGAGATAGAGCTCTACGGCGTCGATCACCGTGGTTCTGACTTGCACCCGGATTCACTCAGGACTGTCTTTCGGATCTATTATGAGATCGCCATGTCACGCTCACAGCGTGGTTTGAGCAGGGACGTCCCCTTGAGAGATTGGGTTCGATACTTTACTGACCGAGTCCCAGAGCGTCAGGCAGCGGGTTTCGCTGATCCTTTGGAGCCATTGGTGTTGGGCTCTGATAGGACATATGCTCCTTCTGAGCAGGTACGGTTTTCAGACATCTCTTCCCTTGTTTTAGACACCGAGACTGTGTTGACTGCTTACCTAGCCTGGTGGTTATGTTATTTCCTGATCATTTTCGAGCCCGTGGGGTATATTCGCCCCGGGGTTTTTATAGTGGCCAACGCACTGGCTCGTGGTAACCGGTTTTCATTGGCTGTCCCTGCTTTAGTAAATCTTTATCGATCCATGCGTGAGCTGACTTCCTCCAGAGATCCTTCTCGTGCTGAGGTAGCTATGCCTATTCACATCTTGCATGGGTGGTTCTATATCTTCTGGGAGAGGTGTTATATTCCCTCGTCCTCGGCTGGTATGAGGTCGCTGTTACCTGCTTTGATTCATATTGCCGGGTGCACCATGCATGATCCAGATCAGATTACTGCTCACTTATTCTTCTCCCAGAGTTCTCGTCATATCTCTGATTATCGTCCCGAGGCCTTTGTAGGAGGTTGGCCGAAGGATTCAGGCTCGGGGAGGGAGTATGTAGTGAGGGATGCAGCTCCTGACGTCCCGAATACTCGTCCCAGGCTCAGTTCTATCCACCTTAGGAGGGATCGTGACTTTGCGGTTAGCATCAGGCCTGGGTGTTTGTCTATGAGGATGGGGAATAGGGTGATTCACGAGAGTTATGCTCCTCAGCGATGCGCTTGGCAATTTGGTTATGACCAAGACATCCCTTCTGTCTTCACGCTTCCTCGGGCTCCCGAAGCCACTCTTGAGTCATGCGCTACCCGCGGGGCTTTCTCCCTTCGCCTAGGCACCGGTACTTGCGATGTGGTCCCTGCCATCTCTCGGAGGGGAAAATTGACAGGGAGATATGATAAATGGTTTAGGGATTGGGCAAGGATACCCCACGGCATCTCTATTTCAGTGTTGAAGGAGAAGGTGTATCTTCCCAGGGCGTCTTCCCAGAGTAGGCAAGGGACGCGTAAGAGTGGTTCAAGACCGCTGAGGAATTTCTTGGGGGCTGATGGCTCTGTCATCTCTACTTATAGACCTGCGAGATATCAAGAGCCTCCACTTTTGCATGCTGAATCGTTTCCAGGTATGGTTTCTTTTCTTTTACTCGTCTATTTGCCTTTCATGTCTCTTTGTTTTATTGTAAATGGGGATTGAGTATCACCTACTAATTTGTTTTGCTACAGGTCTAGGGAGATACAACTTTGGCCATTTCCACTTCGTACTTGCAGAGGATCCTCCAGCCGAAGGCGAGTCATCGCGGACACCTTCCTACGGGCCGGAGAGTTATAGATTTTGGGCCACATATACAGGTATGCGGTGTTTCTTTGACTTTCGTATTTCCTCTTATATGTGTTTAGGCTCATGGGATCGTTATATCAGGCGTTCCTGAGCCTGAGCTTGAGCCGGAGCCTGTGCTTGAGCCTGCGTCTGGTTCTCCCGTTCTTGAGGGTGATCCGGATTTATCCTCCTGTCCTTCACCGGAGTACCCTGAGGAGCTTGCGGAGGAAGAGGCTCGCGCAGAGCTGGGGAAGAGGTGCCGCGAGGATTCTCCGTCTTTGGAGGAGGTATCTCGCTATGAGCTGCGGCCGAGACTGGGAGAGGGATCGTCTGGCATCAGATTCTCTATGGAGCCTCCCTTGCTTACGCCTTTCACGGGTATGTTCTTTTTTCCTTACATTTCTTTCACTTTATCTTGTTTCTATGGTATTGTCTCATGTTTTACATCCAGGTACTTCATGTTCTGGATTGTGGGGTAGTGCTCTTATTGCCGAGTCTAGTGCCGGTGAGACAGAGGTGACGACTTCGCAAGAGACTATAGGGGTAGTTACGGCATCAATTATTGAGCCTGATGCAGAGGCTAGTGAGATTGTGCCCGCTGAGGCTGAGACTGGGGGAGTTGAGGTGGAGATGGTAGGGGTAGAGACACTGGAGGTGCCATTTGAGGAGATGTTACACCCTCGTTCAGCTATTCCTGCTCCATTTATAGAGGATGAGGACCCGGTCTCGGATGATTCCCTAGCTATTGTTCCGGTGACGGTATTGGGATGCGAGCCAGCCCCTTTACCTCAGATTCCTCCTATACTTCGAGGGTTAGGTACTGTACTTCCCTTATCTGCTGTATTTTACTTGTTTTGCTTTTCCTGGCATTCATTGTGAGTCAACTACTTTGCAGGTCGACTTCCTCCTTGGCTAGGGGCCTTCGATGTTGATCTCTGGGCTTCCGGCTTACGGCAGCTATGCTGTCAATATCAGTTCTCGGCTCGTAGCTTTGCTAGCGTAGGCGAGCTTTCAGGTGCTATCCCTGGCGTGGAGTTGGAGATTCAAGAGAATGTGGGACCAGAGGCTCGGGAGGACGTGGAGCCGGAGACTCAGGAGGATGCTGCTCTTGTTGTTCAGCCTTCCTCAGGTACCCTTAGTTTTATGGCTCTTATGAGCGTAATTGTGAGAACAGACAGGGTGAAGTTCTTGTTTATTGACCTTTTCCTCCTCTCCTTTTTTTTTTTTAGGGAAGGATATGATTGACGAGCTATTTGATGATCGTGATTTTCAGACTCTTCACGATATCCTCATGACAGATGCGAATATGGGGGCAGTGCCTTTGTCAGAGGTGTTACTGGATTATCCTGAGTGGGCGGCCGTTTTGCTAGGTGTGGACCCCATTGACTTTGTCCCACCTTTGGATGTTGGGACGAGCTACACTCCTACATCCGGAGTTATGTTGACAGACTTGTCTGACCCTGGGGATGTAGGATTTGTGCCACCCGGTGGGACTGATGATGATGAGTTGATGTCAGAAGACGATGACATGGAGGGTGCAGCTGTTGATGTCGTGCTAGCCCTCTCTTGTCCTGGAGTCCCCTTTGTGGATAGTCCGGTCGGCAGCGGAGATACAGAGCCGATTTCAGGGGACACTGAGCCACTTTCTGGAGGTAGTGGTAGGACTGAGCCTTATCTTCAGGATGAGCCTGAGGTCGAGTCGCCAGCTTCTTGATATCTTTGATACAGGATAGAAATTTATGGAGTTGTTGCGCTCCTTGTATCTTCCCTTATCGCATTTTTAGTCTTTAGTTAGCTATGACATTATGCTTGTCTTATTTTGTATGACTATATGAGACCGGATATCTGTAGCGCTTTGCTTATGCTTTTGTGATATCTTTCTGGATTATATCTTTCTATGTTTCTTCATCTTGTATATCTTTTGTGATATTTTCCCCTTAATCACAAAGCGATTAGTGCATGAGAATCAAACGCCTTTAGGTCAGAATCCTGGCGTCACTATCTTCTATTCCTTATTTAAACGCCGCGGCGACGCCGCCCTTTCTGCTTTGCTTTTAGGGTTTAGCTTTTTGCAGTCTCCTTTCACCATGTCTGTCTCGAACCCAAAACGTCCCCGAGACACCTCTAGTTCTTCGGTGGCGAGCCCAGGCCCGACTGTTCCCAACTGGTCTTTAGTCCCTGACAACCGCTATCTTTTTCGGGATGCCAAAGCCTTTGATTGTCACATGCATAATACCGGAGGCGATCGGCGCCCAGTGGCCGACTGTTTTTTCTTTACTCCTGACGGCGCCATAGCGGGTCAGCCTAAGAGCCTGCTTGATGGTTGGTTAAATGCTTGGAACCTCAAGGGTTTGACTTTGTTCGATCGCCCTTTTTATCCTTCGATTGTGCGTCTGTTTTATGCCAATCTCAGGGTAACATTTGATCACTTCGGGGTCCCCTCTGCTTCCTCTTATCTATTCGGCAGAGAGTTCCATATAGAGAGGGAGGATTTGGCTGCCCTTATCCAGGCTACCGAGGGTCTAGGTGGCATGGCCGTGTATGCCTATGAGTATTGGCCTCAGGGTTTTGGGACCTTTGGCGCTTGTCGTCGTTGGTTCAAAGCTCATCCTTATGAGAGAGGTGCTGAGGTTGTATCCACCGAGCATTTACCCGCGCTTCACAGGTGTGTTTGAATTTTTCATCTTTCTTTTGCTTGAGCATTGCTAAGTATGCTGAATTTGTTTGCAGGGCTCTTTTCTTGGTTGTGACTCAAATTCTCTTTCCACAGGGAAGTTTGACCAATCTTTCTCGGCCAGGGGGTTTGTTTTATCTTCGTCCGCTTATCCGTAAACGTGACAAGCCCGATCTGGCCAGTTTGATACTTCAGCACATGCATCAGACAGTAAGGTTCACAAGCGGGTGTTTACCTTATGGTCATCTGATAACGGCTTTAATGAATCGAGCCCAGATCCCAATACCTGATATGCTGTGGGGAAGACCTGTATCCGAGAGGGACATGGTGTACTGCCGCAATCTCCTGGATGTCTTGCCTTCTTTTGGGTGGGTTGGTGATCAGGACGGTCATCTGGCACCTGACCCCAATCATTTGATCAATGGCTATATTTTGCAGGAAAATGCTGCTGTGAACCAATATAGTCCAATAAGAGAAGCTTCTCCTCCTTCAGATGACGGGTCTGCCATTGGAGATCCTCCACCGGCTCAGGTTCCATTGGACCAGCAGCTTGGGGAGTTGCACGCTCGTTTGGAGGCTATAGAGGTGATGCTCCAATCATTGTTCGATGCTGTTAACAAGTTGGCAGGGAATATGGCCCTGCCCCCTGCGTAGGCATCCTCTTTTCATTTTTTCTATTTTGGTAACGTTGTTTGTTGTTTTGGTCGTTTGATTGACTGTTTGTTCTTGTTACTAGATCTTTTGTTTATTGATTATGGCTTGTTTGTTTGGATAATGATATATCTGCCTTAAAGTGAATTGCAAGAATATAGCTTGGATATATTTCAGGCATATGGGGTCTTTTTGGATTATAACTGGAGTACAGCTCATAAGGTCGTTGTTTGGATATGTGTATGCATTATACGGATACGTATATGTATATCAATTTGAGGCATAGTCTTAAACACAGCTGGTGGGATCTGTCATTTGCACGCATTATAGGAATGTGCGTGCTCATATAGCTATTTGAGGTATAGCTTTAGGCATGAACCGTGAGATTGTTACTTGAATATACACATATGCTCTGAGAATGTGCATACATGTATAGGTGTTTGGGGGTAGGACATAGCCCGTGGGATTTGTTGTTTGAATATATGTATACGTCATAAGGATATGCACATACATATGGCTATTTGGGATATGGTTTTAGGCATAGCCCGAAGGTTTATTGTCAGGATACTCACATATACTATGAGGATATGTGGATATGTATAGCTATTTGAGGTATAGCTTTAAGCATGAACCGTAGTATTGTTGTTTGAATCTATGCATATATCATGAAATATACATGTAAGTATAGTTGTTTGAGGTAAGTCTTAAGCATAGTTGGTGGGACTGTTATCTGGATGTATGCGTATGTTATGAGGATATACGCACACGTATAGCTATTTGAGGTATAGCTTTAAACATGAACCGTGGTATATTATTATAGGGATATGTGGCTGTTTGAGGTACAGCTTAGGCATGAACCGTGGTGTTGTTATTTGGATATATGGATATATGGCTGTTTGAGGTACAGCTTAAGCGTGAACCGTAGGACTTGTCGTTTGGGTATATTGTTAGGTGTAGAGGTCGACTTATGGGGCCATGAGACAAATCGCCTTTTTAAGATCCCTACCTTAATAGGGAACATGGTGGGTTGGTGAGGCTCACGCCCTCAGATATGCTTCATGGGACGTGTCCTCGGTACTTTCAGCTACCACACAGGTTTGAGCCTCCTCAAGTACCTTTTCGCTTTCGGGCACCACGCAGGTTCTTTCATAAAGCGGATTAGGGAGTTGTATTGGGTAAATGTTTGCAACCAGTGTATTCGGAAGCCACATAGTCTTCCTCAACACAGGTTGGGATTTTAGACTTACGCCCTCAGATAGGCTTCATGGGGAGTGGTCTAGGTATTTTCAGCTTTCCACACAGGTTTTAGCGTCATAAAATACCCTTTTCGCTTTCGGGGGCCACACAGGCTCCTTCATTAAGCGGATTTTAGGGGTAAGTTTCACCATGCTCCACGTATTCAGGAACCACACAGGCTCCCTCAACATGGAGTCTTTGTTTGGTAAATTTCACCGGTAAGTTTCACCAATTTTGCGTTTCACAGTTGTGAGAACAGTTGTGTCATTTCCTCGTGGGCTTCGGCCCAGTTGGCAATGAAGTCTTTGTCTGGGTGCAGTCGAGGCTTTGTGTATTCCGGGAGTTGATTTTGGCTGTAATATTTCTTGAGGTATCTTCCATTTAAGACTGGCAGTGGGTGTTCTCCGTTCTCTGTGGCCAGGAGATAGGCTCCTCCATCATAGACTTGGTCGACTATGAAGGGACCTTCCCAATTTGGTGCGAACTTTGGGCCATGGTGCCGGCCAGTGATTGGTCGCCTTAATGCCAACACCAGCTCACCTTTCTTGAACGCTCTTGGTCTTGCAAGCTTTTCATAGGCCCGCGTCATTCGAGCTTGATATAACTCTAGGTTCTGTTGTGCAATGAGTCTTCTTTCATCCATTCCGTCCAACTCTTGAAATCTGAGCTGCATCTGTTTGGTCATGGGGATTTCTGAGGCCATAGCCACTCTCAATGAGGGTAGCTCGATCTCAATGGGGAGAACCGCTTCGGTCCCGTATACAAGAGAGTAGGGCGTGGCTTGAGTAGGAGTTCGATGTGTGATCCTATACGCCCACAATGCTTCTGACAGTTTGTTGTGCCAATCTTTCTGATTATCCCCGACCGTCTTTCGGAGGATTTTGATCAATGTCTTGTTGAACGCCTCGGCCAAGCCATTGGCTCTGGGGTTATACACAGAGGAATATCTCCACTCAATATTGTGTTTCTTGGTGAATTCATCGATTCTGGTATTCTTAAAGGCGGTCCCGTTGTCGGAGATGATCTTCCTGGGGGTGCCATATCTGTAGAGGATGTTTGTAGTGAAAAATTTCACTACATCGGAGGCCTTGACTTCTCTATATGATCGGGCTTCGGCCCATTTCGAGAAATAATCAGTTGCTGCTAAGATGAAGCGGTGCCCATTCGAGGCTGGAGGGTCAATGGGACCTATGATGTCCGTTCCCCATATCTCGAAAGGCCATGACACCACAGTCGGGTGTAACGCATTCGGATGCTGGTGTATGAAGTCTCCATGTATTTGGCACATGTGACATTGCTTGGAGAAGTTTTCGCAATCAGCAATCATTGTGGGCCAGTAATAGCCCAACAATTTGATGTGGACTCGCATCCTGGAACCCGATTGGTGGGATCCGCATGCCCCGGAATGTATTTCTTTCATGACTTGGTGGCCTTCATTTCTGGTAATGCATCTTAGCCACGCACCATCATATGACCTCCAATATAAAGTATTGTTGACATACACATATCTTAGAGCCCTTTTTCTGATCTGTTCTCTGAGTCCTTTGTTTGAGGGAAGTTTCCCTTGTTGGAAGAACTCGAGAAAGGGTTTTCTCCAGTCTTCATCTTCAGTATCTTCGATAGTCATGGCTTGAGTGACTTCTCCCCATTCTTGTATGGTTTCCTCTTCCCAAGCTGCTACCTCCATGAACAGTGCGCTTTCTTCATTTTCTTCCATAAGTTTTGGGAAGCAGGGAGAGAGCGCCCTTCTTCTATGAACCAAGATTTGAATCTCGTCTTGGTCGGGGTCACTGAGTTCATTGGCTAGGCGAGCCAAAGCGTCGGCCTTTCCATTCAAAGACCTAGGCACTTTCTCCAGTATAATATCAGTGAACTTGGCCATAAGCTCGAGAGCCTTTTCATGATATTTTACCAATTCTGGTTTTCGTATTTTGAACTGTCCCTCCAACTGACTGAGTATCAACTGGGAATCGCCAAAAACTTTCATCTTTTCAACACCCATATCTAGAGCCATTTCAAGTCCCGCGATGAGGGCTTCATATTCGGCTTCGTTGTTGGTGCGTGGTTCTGTCAAACTCAGGGCATATCTGATGATGCCCTTCTCAGGTGTGACAAAGATCAGGCCCACTCCGGCTTGTCGTTTGGGTAAATCTGGTTTCACGGCTGGTTGGATAGAAGAAGAACCATCGAAATACATCTTCCAATATTCTTCTTGGTTGTCTGTATGTAAGGATTCTTCATCTGGAAAGTCGCATGCTAACGGAGAGTCGTCCGGTATGGGATGGGCGGCCAAGAAATCGGCTAACGCCTGCCCTTTGATCGCCTTTTGAGGTGCATAGGTTATGTCGAACTCCATTAATGCGACCGCCCATCTTGCTAATCGGCCTGTGAGCATGGGTCGAGTCATGAGGTATTTCAGGGGGTCAGTTTTGGAGATCAATGTGACCTTGTGCGCTAGCATATAATGTCTGAGTTTCTTGATTGCAAAGACAAGGGCTAGACAATGTTTTTCGATTGGGGTATAGGCATGTTCTGCTCCGACTAGCATTCGACTGAGGTAGTAGAGGGCATTTTCCTTTCCTTCCTCATTTTCTTGGGCCAACAGTGCTCCTAGAGATCCATCCAATGCTGTGGTGTATAGGATGAGAGACTTCCCTGGAATAGGTGCTGCCAAAACTGGTGGGTTTAATAGGTATTGCTTAATATCTTCGAACGCCTTCTGACATTCATCATCCCATTTGAATGGTACATCTTTCTTGGTGAGTCGAGTGAAAGGTTTGATTTTGCCTGAAAGATTGGCGATAAATCTTCTGATGTACGCCAATCGTCCTTGTAAGGATCTGAGCTGTTTGAGTGTTTTAGGAGGCGGCAGCTCCTGGATAGCTCTGATTTTCTCCGGATCAATTTCTATGCCTCTATGTCGCACTACGAAACCGAGAAATTTGCCGGAAGAGACCATGAAGGCACACTTCAAGGGGTTGAGTTTCAACGTGTGAGCTCTCATGCGGTCGAACATTAGCCTGAGGTTGGCTAAATGCCCTTCGTATGAGTGAGATTTCACCACCAAATCATCGACATAGCACTCCACGACTTTATGTATCAGGTCATCGAAGATCTTGGTCATGGCTCTTTGGTATGTGGCACCTGCATTCTTCAACCCAAAGGGCATGACTTTGTAGCAGAAAATGCCAATCGGTGTGCGAAAAGCCGTGTGTTTTTGATCACTTTCATCCATCTTGATTTGGTTATACCCGGAATGTCCATCTACAAACGAGTATACCACATAGGAGGAAGTATGATCCACTATGATTTCTGTCACAGGTAGAGGAAAATCATCTTTTGGGCATGCTTTGTTCAGGTCTCGAAAATCCACACAGACCCGGATTTGTCCATTCTTTTTCTTAACTGGGACAATGTTGGCGACCCAATCAGGAGTTTCTTCTTCTCTTATGAAGCCAGCGTTGATCAATTTCTTGACTTCAGCAATCACTTTTTCTTCAAGTTCAACCCTCATTCTCCGAGGACCTTGCTTTACAGGCTTGACTCCTGGATCTATTTTCAACTTATGAACAGCTACAGCGGGGTCTAGCCCTGGCATTTCACTGTAACTCCAAGCAAAGCAATCCCGATATTCTTTCAGGAGCTCCGTCAGTTTTCCTTCAATGTCTGGGTTGAGAGAGGTACTGATAAAGGTAGGTCGAGGATCTTCCTCGGTGCCCAGATTTACTGACTTGAGTTCATCAATGGTGTTTTGGCCTCCTTCTTCCAATTCTTTCGGGGCATTCTTGACAGCTAAGATAAACTGTTCGCCTTCTGATATTTCAGGTTCAACCTCGAGGGTTTCTTCTTCCCCCTCGGCTTCCGTTATGGTGATCCGATGACAAGTATGCCCTTGATTTCTGGCTCCCTTGTATCGAGACCTACCGGAGTGTGAGCCTTGATTCCTACCGTGTGGCCCTTCTGTTTCTGCTCTCTTTGTATAGGAGTGAGATTTCCCTTTTTGATATCTGCTACTTCGACCTTCTGCCCAATGATGTGACATTTGATCCTGCAATTTGAGGATCTCTTGTTGACAGGCGGCCTCGCCTTGTGCACTTCGCCGACATTTTTCTCGGAGTTTGTCGTTTATCTTGTACTCTTTCTCCAGACTATTGGCTGTTTCTTGCCTCAATCGTTCTAAGGTGAGGATTTGATACACATGATGTTGTTCTCTTCTTTGAGAAACTTTCCTTTCTTCCTGGTACCTCTCCCACAGCCTTTCTAGTTGGGCGCGTAGGTCTGACTTTTCGACTATAAGGCGGGACATTTCGCACTCGAGCCTTTTATGGGACTGAGTCAGATTCTGAAGAACATCTTGAAAACATTCTTTCATTTCTTCAATTGAGATCACCTCTTGTATTGGCAAGCCTCCGTCAGGACCATCTTTCTCATTGCTAACTTCAGGATTCTCATTCTTTTCTTCTAGCATGTCGGATATAGTGACCCTGTGGCATGTGTGCAACTGAGCATCTTCCGATTGGGCTTGATTTTTAGCAGAGACGAGGGCTTCTTTGGTCTCCCTTACCACTCGGCTAAGTGTCTCTATTTCTTTTTGGTAAGACAAGTTCTTTTGAGATATCAGAATTATTCTATCCTTGACTCTTTCACCAGCGTCCTGGAGTCGGGTTATCTCCTGACATAGTCTGCTGACTCGCCGTTGGAGTTCCTTTATCTTCTCTCGGCATGCTTGATTCTCTTGTTCTTTTGTTGCTATCTGCCGACTAAGATCTTGGTTTCGTGCAATCAGACGTTCCATGGAGCGCTCGACATCTTGTTGCGAACGAACCATCTCTTGGAAGCGCCTTTGGAGCACATCAAACATGGTTATCTCATTGGATGCCTGTCTCCTGGAGCCACTTCTTCTCCACGTCTCCGTGGAGGAGATGTGTCGGCTTGTGTGCACTTGAGTATTTTTGAATGTTTTGGGTCTTGATGTTCCTGGTTGTGTATCGAAACCAAGGCCCCGGGTGTTGGAAGTCTTTCCATTGAGTTTGGTCACTTCGTTTGAGTCACCGCTCCAGAGCTTTTGAAACATTTCGACCCGTTTTTTAGAGACTGGCTCCAAGCAATGAGTCCGTTGGAACAGGTCCTTCAGGCGAGCATCGGTATTTTTTTGTAACTTGGGAGGCATTTTGGTTTCACTTTCACTTTCTTCTAGCCATCGTTTGCAATCCTCGGAAGGAGTTTGGCCATTCTCTGGGTCAACTTCTCCTATTTTGACAAAGTGAATGCTAGGGTGGATCACGGTCCCGTGTTCCACTTCTTCGATTTTTGGTGGGACGGTGAATGTTTTCAGCTTGGAGATTCTCTCTCTCTCGCGAGGAGTGAGATCTTTGCAATGTTCCATGGGCATGAACTCCACAGCTAAAGAGCTTTGACCTTCTCCTTCGCTTCCTGAGTCTTTATATGGGCGAACTGGGGTATGGACATCATCTTCGGCTCTTTCAGAAGATTCTGGCTCACTATCACTTCCCCACAACATTTGGGTTGTTTGCGCCTTGATGGCTGCCTTGAGTACCACCCTCTTCACCGCCTCTCTGACAGCGTCTGACGAAGAGGCATTCTTTGTGGGTGCTGCCCCCTGTTCAATCCTGGGTTGATAATATTTTGCATCATCCAGTTCAGCTTCATGTGCCTCAAAAGGCCGGTCGTCACCTTTGATTACACACTGTCTGCCATCGCGAGTGAACTTGACACATTGATGTAGAGTGGAGGGGACTAAGCCGTTTTCGTGAAGCCATGGTCTCCCTAATAGTGCCTTATAAGTGGTGTCAGCCTCTATGATAAAGAATTTCACAGGCGTGACAATTTCACCAAAATCTATGTCAATGATGGTAGATCCCAAGGCCTTTTGGTATTGATGATTGAACCCATGAATCCGGATTTTATCTTTCTTGGTTTCCCTGATGCTAAGGGAGAGCTGAACCAAGGTTTTCAATGGCATGATGCTGATAGAAGACCCTGGGTCGACCAGAATCTTGTTGATCTTTTTGCCATATATGATGCCAGTGGTGTAGAGAGGCCTGTTGTGGTCTGCTGTTCCGGCCATCAGATCATCATCAGTGAAAGTGATGTGTGGTTCTGGTTCGATTTGTGCTACTTCCTCTCGGGCTTCTTGAGCAAAGTATGCTTGGAAGCTGGCGGGATTTTGTAAGGCATAGATGAGAGACTCACGAAGCTCTTGTGACACCATGAGAGCATCAAAGACACTTAGCAAGGCCGGTATTTTGCGCAGGTGTGCTACCACGTTGTAATCACCTACGGTCATTCTGGGCCTACTGCTGTTTGACCTCGTTTCTCCTTCAGTGACTATTTCTTCCGGAGTGTTTCGCCTGTTATGAGGAACTTCCCTTGGGGGTTGCCTTTCTGGTATTCTGGTACCAGACCTCAAGCTGACATTGCATTGTCCCTTTTGTTTTTGTTGGGCTTTGGCTTGATCTTGTCGGGGTGCTGGGTTCAGTCGACTCGGGAAAGACGACATGATTTCTTCTTCCTCCTCGGTCTCGTTTTCATCAGAATCACTCCCAAAAGGCATGATCGTTACGGGATGAGCCACCATTACAGTTGGTTCTTCCTCCGGGCTGTCATAGTCTGATCTTTCAGATTCTTCCTCTTCCGAATTTTCAGAGTCCGGGTACCAGGTTGTGACGTGGCACTCTTCTTTTTCTGTTTCTTCGTCCGTGGTGCTGTTACCACCATCGGGCCAGGCTAAGCATTCATTTCTGGTGTGGCCCCATTCTTCGTGATGCTCACAATACTTTTCGCATTCTTTGGGTTTCTTTGGTCTATGGGCTCGTTCCACGACATGCTGGTGTTTTTGTGGAGTGCTCTTTTTTGGTTTGTCGGGCTTTGTTTCTCCAGATAGAGGCAATGCAGCCGGTGCAGAAGTCTTCTTTTTATTTCTTTGAAGTTGACCATGGACATGAATCCATTTCGGCATCTTTTCACCTCCAGAGGAAGGTTCTTCCATTCGGCGCATCTTTACATCGATGTAGTATCTCCCTTTACGGGGAGGCCCATCTTTCGCGGCGCTGGCTTCGCTTTTAGAGGGTCGGCTACGCGAGCTTTCACCTTTTTCCATCTTGCTGCCATTTGAACCACCGGGTGGAAGGCAAGTTTGGGCCTTGTCGCGCTTCTTTTTCTTTTCTGCAATTGGCATTGGTGCCTTGCCTTTGCCAATGGATTTATCAGCTTTGGCTGTGGGTTGACGGCCTTCTTGGATAGAAATGCCTACTTCTCTCCTCCTAGGAGGGAGTTGTGCTTCAGTTGGCTTTTCTTCTTTGTCTTGTTTCCGCCGTTCTTTCCTCCGGGTTTTAGCCTCAAGGCGTTGTCCTTCCATAACGTGAGCCAACTTGCGCTCTATTTCCATGAGTGATCTTCGGTTGTCAGCCCATTCCCCTACGCTTGTCGCTTGCAGCGTGCGGAAGAACTCAAGGATGATGTCATTTTGTCTGAGTACATTAGCAAGGGCATTTTGCAAAATACTAAGTCTCCTTTGAATCCTTGCCATTTCGTTTCGGTCATTAACCGGGTCTGGTTGCAATGCCCCCTGTCCATGGGCCAGGACAGGGTTTGGTTGTGCTTGCCGCGATCGAGTGCGAGTGGCAGGGCCGCCTTCTTCAAGTCTCGTGCATTGTTGTTCACCTGGCATCGAGACGGCTTCATGTCGTGAGCTGTCCGCTCGGAGAGGGTAATGCGCTCTCCTGCTTTCAGGTTTGATTGGAACAGGCCTATCTGGGCTAAAAGAGCGTCTGTCCGGAGACTTTCCTTCACCCTCCGAGTCTGACTCCGAGACAGTGATGAAGCGAGAAGTTTCAATTCTCTTTGAGGCGTTCTTGAATTTTCGTGCCTCTGGCAAGGTATCTTTTTGGATGTTCTCCCATATGGCGGGGTCATAGTACCGGTGGAATTCTTCATTTATGTAGTGTCGAACCCATCCTGTCGGAACAGGGTAATGAGGAGATGGTTCATGACCCTCCACTCCTTCTGTGACTGGAGATTGGAGGAATTGTTGGAGAAGCTCTTTCTCAGTCTCTTTCTTTTCAGGCTGACTTGGGTATACCAGTCTCCTGACTCGGCCATATTCCAAGTTGCACACTTCTCGGCGAGACCTATTCCATCTTATTCTTTCTACCCAGGGCAGTGGGGCAGTCCGGATTTCGCTTTCTTGTCTCATTGTTGTTGATTGACGAGTTGTGGGCCATGAATCCAGTATGAATGGCCGGAGACTGGTCAAGTGTGGATGTTCAGGTTCGAGTTCTTCATCACTGCCTTGCCACCCGATTTGTTCACCTGATTTTTCTACATTTTTTATCAGATGTCCTGTCCACCCGATTGGATCTGACAAGTCATGTTCATAGTTTTCATCTGAAAACTCTTCTCTTTCGGATTCCTCAGTACATGAATCATCAGAAATGTAAATGACTCTACAAGATGCGGATCCTTGATCTTCTTCTTCTTTTTCTTCCTCTTCTTGAGGGGGATTGGGAGATGGAATTGTGTCATTTGGCTGACTGGTAGAAGGAGTTTCAGCTGCCCCCTGTCCTTGGCGGGCGTCCTCCTCTTCCATGATTATAGCTTCCCTTGTTTGGTTGACCAACTGGCGCACAATTTCGCTCAAGTCTTCCAAGGTAAGCTCAGGATGACCAGGGATATTAGAGATGTGTATGTCGAGATTTACTCTTCTGACTTGCTGTCCTTCTAGATCCGCTGGGTTTACTTGGTATTCGGGATCCAATACGAACTCGTAGTCGTACTGGATTCCGTCATTTTCTTCATCTGAACCGTATCCTGCCCCCTGTTGTGACTGGGGGTTTTCAGAGCGCGTTCCAGGAGTTGTTGATTGTGGTTGAGAAGTTTCGGGTTGGGGTTGCGGCATTTCGCGCTGTGGCCGCGGTGTTTCAGGTGCAGCAGGCTGAGACTGAGCATCTCCAGACTGCGGTGGAGGTGAGTTTGGCTGTGGTTGAGGTATTTCGGATCCCTCCTCTTGATCATCACTTGCATCTTCGCAAGTGATTCGGTAGCAAGAACTAACATTCCGAGAGGATTCACCTTTTGATGCCTTGTTCTTCCTTTGGTTCTTCTTGTTTCTCCTCTGGTAAACCAAGAGAGGTTTGGTTGTGCCTTCTTCTTCCGGGAACTCATTTTCTTCAGAGAGGTAGAGAACGTCCTCCTCGTCAGTTAGTTGTAGTTCTCGCAAGAGTTCACTTGTTGTCTTCCCTTCGGTGGCGGCTATAAGAGTCGCTAATCCTTCGGGAAACATTTCAGTCCATTCGGGTTGTGGCCGGACCGACATACGTGCATTCTTCCTATGGGCTTTCTTTTCTTTGGATTTGCCCCGAGACTTGGGAGAAGGTTCATCATCGTCCGTCCACTCTGCTATCTTAGCTGCACGACGGCTGGATTTCCTTTCTCTGGGGCTCTCAGGTTCATCACTGCTGATGTACCGAGATGATTCGGAGGGACCGACTCCAGGGTTGTTGTCATCATCAGGCCTGAAAATGTGCTGGGCGGCTTCGGCTACTTCTCGCATGCGAATGGCTTCAGCAGGATGAATGCGCACAAATCTTTCACGACTCCTTCTCCATGTAGGATCAGGATCCGTGATGGGATATTCCAAGTATCGCATGAGCATTTGAAAATTTTCTGTTTGCGAACCGGAAGAATGCTGGCTCACTATTCTTCAGATCCTGGAGATATGTGTGTAGGTCGATGCCTTGGTGCCTCGTGATTCCTGTGCGGGCCACCGTTTCTTCCACCAAAAGGTTGGTTGGTCTGCGTGGTTGATTTCGATTCGGGTCAGGAGCATTTCCTCCGTTTGGGCTGGTACCGGTATAAAAGGAGGTACCAGAAATATTATGGTCAAAATTATTGTTGTCATCCAACCCAAATATGCGTCGAGTGGTTTCTGCAACCTCTCGCATGCGAGCAGCCTCGACAGGGTGACTGCGTATGAACCTTTCGCGATCCGTTCTCCACGTGGGGTCAGGGTCGACCATGGGATACTCTATGTGTCTCAGGAGCATTGGAAAATGTGCTGCTGCAAATCGGGCAAACGCGAGTTCGGTGCTCATCAGGTTTCGTAGATAATTATCCAAGTTAACCATCCTGTGCCTTTCGACTCTCGCTCGTGCTGCCATTTCCTCAACTGTAGGATCCGGCTGACTTGCTGACTCAGTCTGATCGGAAGCTGGGCTACCTTCTCGATTTGAGTCGGTGCTGATGTGGCGAGAATTGCCAGAGGTATTGGTTGAGTTCCTTCCGTCACTGTTATCACCGCTGGATGGAGTAGGATGCCTTATGTTGTCGAAAATCTCAACTACCTCTCTAATCCGAGCGGCTTCGGCGGGATGGTCTCTTGTAAACCTTTCTCGCCTTCTTCTCCAGGCTGGATTGGGTTCACGATGTGGGTGCTCCAAGCAACGAGTGAAAATTTGGGTATGACTTTCCACTATATCCAGGAATTCTGGGTCATCCCGAATTAAGTGGTTGAGGTATGAGAAGGTATCAATAGTTTGATTCATGGAGAGGCCTTCAAAGGCGTCCGAGACATTTTCCAATGGGCATACAGAGCCAGGGTCTTCATCATAGTATACACGCAGTGGCGGGTCAGTCGAGTCGCGATCCCCGGTATAGAACACACTTACTCTTGAGTATCCGCTGCTGGAGGTGGGAGCTTCGGGATTAGGTGTTCTGGGATTGGGAGTGCTTTCATTCTGTGAGGTTTCTCCGGTAGTATTATTCCCGGAACCTGTTCCTTGCTCTTCCTCACTGCTATCGCTTTCTTCCCCGTCGTGAGAAGTTTTATGACAAGAAGCCGTAGCAGTGTTGGGTTCGTCGCTTGGTGCGTTTGATGTGAAGATGTGCCTTGCAGTTTCGGCAATCTGCCGCACCAATGCGGCTTCAACAGGCTGACTTCGCACAAAATATTCGCGATTTCTGACCCAAATAGGACTCGGGTCGTTGTAAGGGTATTCCAAATACCGCATTATCATCTGGAGATTGGTGTTCGCGAATCTGAAGAAAGAAGCTTCCCTTCTCCTCAAATTTTGCAAGTATCTGTGCAGTTCAGCACTCTGACGCCTTGTGTCTTCTGTCGAGGTAGCAGGAGTTTCGTTCAGAGGATGGGATGGTTCATGAGATTCGCTTTCAGAGTCCGAATCATCGTCCCAATTGATGCTGATGTGGTGTGAAAACCCGGAAGGACCGGCACCTGAATCATCGTCGTCGCCGTCATCATCACTCGCAACAGAAGTCACGATTCTGTGGAAAGTGGCGGCTACCTCTCTCATATGGGCGGCCTCAGCTGGGTGTTTTCTTATAAATTTCTCCCGCCTCCTTCTCCGGGCTCGGTCAGGATCATGTTCGGGGTGTTCCATGAAACTACCCCATACTTCAGCATTTTCGGTGTTATCCGATATCATGTCGATGAATCCTGGATCATTTTGTTTCAGATGACTGAGGTACGCAACCACCCCAGCCGATTGATGTATAGTGAGGTTTTCGAGCGCAGGGGTTAGATTTAGAATGGGCTCTGAGGAGTTGGGCCCTCCTGTGAAAAATATACGCGCATTTGGGTCTACATCATTGGGACCGAGCTCACCGGGTCTTCGCCTGGGATTCCGCCTAGAGCCAGCTCTTTCTTGTGGCGGTGGCGCTTGTGGCTCATTGTTTGATGATTCACCTTTATCCTTTTCATCATCGCTGTCATCATCGGCAGTAATATGACGGCAAGATGCTGAGGGCGCGTCATCATCATTGTCTGAATCGGATACGTACGCGGGAGTCTTTCCATTTCTCAACTCCTTCCGTACTATCTCAACAGCTTCTCTCTCAAAATCCTCAACAAATTCGCTAGCAAACATTGAGTGCACAGGATCCATAACATATTTGAAGGTTCTGGGATCAGAGACCCTTAAATCCTTGAGGTAGGAGACATAGAACTCTACCATTTCATCATGTTCGTATTGCCAAGAGTCGTGTGGTTGTTCCGGCGATCTTTGTTGGCTTGTCTCTACTTGGTTGGAGGTTTCCACCATCGGTCTTCCAGTTCTTACTTCCCTTAGGTGCTGCCTATAGCCGTACATCCATGGCTCCTGATTGGCTTCCGGGGAACTGGGTTCTGGGGTGATTTCACCTTCTTCAAGGCCAGTACCTTCAGCCTCTTCTTTGAACATTCTTGCGATAGCCTCCTTTTCATAGTCTTCCAACTCGGAGGAGTCTTCTGGATTCAACATGTTGTGAAACTCTTCAGGGGCTATCATTTTCAAGCTCTTGAGGTACTGGACATATGCATCAATCAACTCTTCTCGGGTGGAGCATCCATTATCACCGGGCTTAGGACGCAACCACCGGCCTAGGCCTCCTTCGAAAAACGGAGTCTCTTGTTGTGGTTTCTCACGTGCATCCAATACCTTGGCATGCTCGTAGGCGATCTGGTCGTTAGTCATGGCACTGACCGCACTCACGCCTATTTTATCCCATCCATTGTTCACAATGATATCAGCGGCCACCTTTTTCACGGCCAAATGCTCGATACCATCACGATCCAAGTCAGTGGCATTATCTATGGCTTCATCCACTTTCAGTTCGTCTTGGAATAGGTCAAAGTCTTGGACTTTCAAGTCCATTAAGAAGTCGATGTAATCAGACACCGCTTCGAATGTCACTTCTGGTGGCGACTCATCGTCAGAGTTGTCATTGAAATTGAGAGCAGAGGTTTGAATTATGATCCTTTCGGAATCACTATCATTTTCTACCTCGGATTCATCAGAGGCACTTAGATGCCGGCAGGTTTCTGCAGCCTCCGTGTTTTGAGGTTTCTTGAGTGACACTCTCAGTTGATATTTGCCAACCAGCCACGCGGCCAGCAACTGATCGATATCATCTCCTTTCATCAATTCGTGGACCCACCACATGGGATCCGCCAAAATTTCCGTTTCTAGCTCGGGGTGAAATATAACCGTGCGGTACCAAGTGGCCAATTCTCGCCACTGTTTCCGTGCTCTTAGAAACATATTCATCCTTTGCCGGGTGGGGAGTCCGCGAGGCTCTACCTCCTGGTAAAAGACACCATTTCTTGTGGTCGACCCCTCACCTCTTAAAAGTGATGACGGAGTCGCAACAGCTGTTTCTTCCGTCACATGTTTATCTTCCACCTCCGTTTCTTCAGATGGTTGGACTGCATCATTTTCGGCATTTTCATAGAAATCATCATAATTTTCATTGCCATCTCCTTCATCCTCAGTATCAGAGGTCGCGAAGACATTGCAGCATGCACCGGCGGCACTACCACCTCTTTCTTCGTCACTACTGAAGTGACAATCAAAGTCATAATTGTTATCCATGTCATCACGGGGAGGACTGGAACCAGGCCATGAATATTCATCTTCGAAGTAGCATTCTTCCGGCCCTGAAGTTTTAGCTGGAGTTTTGGTTGAAGTGGTTGCCATTTTAGCCGCCGCTGTCTCCCTTTCTCTCCTAAGCTTTGTCGCATTTATGGCTTCACTCATTAGACCAGACACGTGCTGGGCTAGAGTCTGTATCACAGAAGGAGGGAGTTCAGGTTGTCCTGCTTTGTCTTCCACAAGCAAGTTGAAACCCAAATTGTTTAGGTTTAAACCGCCGTCTTTACTTTGACATTCTCTGGGAATTTCCACATATACCCTTCTTTCTTGCCCATTGACGGTTACTGGAAGGATCATTAGCTCTGAATCCGGAGCCCCGGGACCTTGGTACCCGGAAGATTCTCCAGGCGTATTTGCCCGAGTGCTGGATTTTCTGTTTCTGCGGCCCCTGTGGGTTTTCTTGGTCTTGGCAGGGGTGGTCTCGGTTTGTGTTCCTCGAGACGATGATGATCCCATTTGACTATACTGTACAGCCGCGGAGGGTGTCGATGTTTCTTGGGCTTGCTGACTTGACTGGTCAGGGGTTGACTGAGGTGCCTTCTCATCAGAGAGATCCTCATTCCCCTGATCATTGCTGGAAATGTGATGACATGAAGCCGTCCAGAATTCTTCAGATTCTGTACTCTCACGTTCCTTTCTTTCTGTCACATCTTTCCAAGCCTTACCAGTAATTTTGGTGAAGTCTTTTGGGGATAGAAAGTCAGCCAAGGTCACTTGTTTTGGCCTCCCCTGGACATATTGTTCCTCGATTTCTTGAGGTGCAATTTTTCTCCAGAACGGTCTGTTGTTACTTGACCGTGTCACTGGAACATAACTGCGTCTCGACCTAAGAGGCAGTCTCGTTGGTATGACAACGTTTCTCGGCACGATGGGGGTGATGGCATTCTTCCATCTGAGCCTGGGTTCAGCTTGAAGCACCTTCAACTTCTTTTTGGTGCTCTTGTTGAGGCTTACACTCCAAGTGGTGGGTGGTCTGCCGTCAGAGCAAGCAGAGACGCGATTCGCGCTGGCAACTGGGGTTCTGGTTGGTCCAGCATGAGGTGCCGGCTCTTGCCTAGCGTCATCATGGAGTGGAATCGCTCCCACCTGGATTCTTTTCTCGATCCAGTCCTTGAAGACATAACAGTCTTCTATGCTATGACCCAATACACGGTGGTATGGGCAATAGTTCGGGTGATTGACTTTGTTCTCTTCCTCGGGCCTTTTGCACCTCGGGAGTCGTATTTCCAGCACTTTCATTGCTTGCTGGAACAACTTTTTGGTTTTCTCTTTTTTGAAAGAGTATGGTTTGTTTTGTAACTCTTTCAAAGTCGGTCTTGGGGCACGGGTTTGTGAAGTCCCGTCTTTTTCTTCATCACTTTCTCCCCATTGTACGCCACTCGTGCCTTCGACTTGATTGCTGGCCGCTTTTGTTTTCACGGTTTTGCTTTCAGCTTTCTTTGGCCTTTCCTTGGGGAGAGCATACATCAGGTTGATGTCATCCTCCATCCCTTCGAACTCAATGATTTTAGTCACTAAGCCCTCAAAAGTGGCAACGTTATGTCCTGCCAGGAGCACTTTCATAGGTGGACGGATCCCATTCATGAGCATGCGGACCGCCTCCTTTTCAGAGATGTTTGACTGGCATCGCGTGTACATGTTTTCCCACCTCGCGACAAAGTCCGAGGCAGTTTCTCCTTTGTTTTGTTTAGTGTTGACCAAGCTGGTCAAAGTGACACGACGAGGTGTGACTCTGAATCGGGTCTTGAAAGCGGCGACCATTTCTTTCCAGTTCTTGATACTGTTTTCCTCCAGCGAGGCATACCATTCAAAGGCTACTCCCGTTAAGCTTTGGGGGAATTGCCTCAACAGCCATTCTTGTCTTCTGGTAGTGTCTCCACAGGATGTCAGAAAGTGAGACAAATGTTGGTCGGGAGTCACTTTACTGCCGACTCCTTCAAACGGCTTGAATTTTGGCACAACATAACCCCTTGGGTATTCAACCTTGTCAAACCTCTCAGGATATGGTCTTCCTGTGAAGTTATTGGGGAATTGAGGTCCGTCAACTCCCAAGTATTGGAACTTCTGTTCCATTTGTTTTCTCATTTCTTCCATGAGGTCAATTGGATCGACCTTGGAAGCATTCTTTTTACCATATGACCCCTCATCAGAGGTTTCGCTTGAGTCACGACTGGATTTGTTCTTTCTTTTCTTCTTGCGCTCGGGCACCGAGTGTCGGGCGCTTCCTTGCTTTGAAATGACTGGGTTTGAGCTTGGCCATGCTCCTTTTTTGGCCATGTATTTCTGGATCTCCGCACAGGCTTCAGCTATGCGGACATTGTCGATTTGCAACTGTTTCAACTTCTTGTCTTTTTCTTCCAGCTCCTTGCGGAGTTGGGCAACTTCTCCAAGGACTTCATTTTCCTCGTCTGCACTTCCATCAGATGCTTCATCTGTTGGAGATATGTCCTATGAGCCAATCAGTTATTGGCATTATCTTTAGTTTATGTTATTGATGATGTTTGATCATTTGTTCCTTGATTTTATTATTGACAGATCATTCAGGTTGAGGATCTGAATTGTGGATCTCTGTGTTTCATTTTGTTAAATGACAATAATAAATCTAAAATGTCCATAATCTTGATAATTAACAAGGAACATTAATTATCTTGATAAGATTAGTATGCAAGTTAAGTGATGATTAAGTTCTGCAAATCATGGATAAGTTGTTATCAACTTAATTGCATATGTGTATGTTATCGGAACATAGTACAGGACTTGACCCAATGAAATAAATATATGGATTGTGTTACGTGTCATTATTTATTTCATATGAGTTTGATTCTAAGTTTGAGATGGTTCAGTTTTTCCACATGAGGATTGGTTCAATAAATATCGTCTACCGTTGATTCCTGATAAGGGCTGCTATACGGACTTTATTTATGTTCTCTTGAATTGTGCGGGGAAAAACTAATCATCAAGAAAACCGTATGTCCCTCATTAGTTTACCTAGTGAGTGATGATATCTATTGGGCCCCTTGATGGAGATGGATTGTTTGCTAGCAACTTGTACAATCATCTCTAGATCAAGAAATATATAATCTGCAAGAATGACACTTTCCTATCTTGGATTATATAATGATATCATGTGACATAAGAATCAAAACAAGGAAATTATCTATTTCTTTTGCAGGATTAAAATGCTATAATTGTATAGTATCTATTTATGTTAATTGGGAATCATAACGTGTTGCTAGATACCGCTTATGATTATTGGAAATAAATGACGATTTATTTTCCATGGCCAACATGACATAAATCCTCCAAGGGTCACACAGTATGAAGCTCTTGACCAACATTGCATTATATTTAGTTTGTTTATATTGGAGAATAGAAAATATGATAAGTTGAATAATTAATTATAAACCGTTATGATTAATTATTTCAAGGAATCGTATGAAACTAAATTAATGTTAAATCTAATCCATTAATAATTATCAAGGAGTTGATATTTATTTTGTCTCAACACGATTAATATAATTGCGTAAATTATATTGCTATCTTATAGTATATCAAATTGGGCCTAGTTTTAAATGCAATTTAAAGGGATAATTAAAGAGACATTTGACTTAACATAAAATGGGCTTGGAGCCCATGATATGGCCGGCCAAAACCAAAAGGAAATTGGTTCCTTTAGGGTTGGCATATAGTGACATATATATATACATATATGTGTAACTTTTGGAGCACACTTTTCATTTGTCTCTTTCCTCCCACCATAGCCGCACCTTCCAAGTGGGTTTCAAATTTTTCAGATCTGAAAATTTGAAGTTTGGTTCTTGCATTTTAATAGGACTCATGTGTTGAGTATAGTTCCCTTAATTAATTAGTGAATTAGTTGAAGAAGGGAAGCAAAGGATTAGGCTAGTTCTTCTTGGTTTACTAGCATAGACCAAGCAAGAAGTTGGTTAATCTTTGTGGACCTAAGGTGCAGCAAGGAGGAGAAGGAGAGCACGCCACCGCCTCCTACGCCAAGGTCGAAGCCTTCCCGTTACTAGTCGGGAAGAGGTATAGACCCGTTTCTCTATTCTCATGCATTATTTGTGCTATTCCACTAGATCTTGACTTGTGCTTGGTTTAATTAGCTTAAATATGATTTAAAATTTAAATTAGCACTAGAAAAATGTTCCTTCAATTGGTATCAGAGCCTTGGTCGTGGTTTTGGCATTTTAATGCTTAATGAAGTGAGAAAAAGTTAATTAACAACATAATTAGTGATGCACTTGCTTGTTGTCTGGATTTCTTCTCTGTTTTCGAGATTGTTTTGAATTTTTCGCTGAGTAAAGCTTTCGAAAAATATTTTATTTCTGTTGGAGGTTGTAGATCTATGAGTTGTGCTTCTTTAGCCACTGGTTTCACCTTTTTCTAAGCTGTTATGAATTTTTGGTGATTTAAACGGTAACGGTGCGCAGAACCAGTTTCTGTCTGCACTGTTCTGTGTTTATGGCTTGTAGGAATTAATTTTGAAAATAACTATCTGTTTTTATTGGCTAGAAATCTTGTAAACTTGATGCTCTTTCCAGATCTGTAAATTTTGTTGCATGGTTTGGAGTTTAAGTGAGTATTCAAGTCATGGAAAGTAAAGAAGTTGTCAGATCTAGTTTTCAAACAAACTGATTGTTTTGATAAACTGTACTTATTGAGACAACTTTGTGGAAAAGTATTAACATAGAGATGTTCTACTTTAAGTTAGGAATCTGTGAAAATTAGTTTCACATTTTTCCATTGAGGTTTGATACTCGAACTGGGTCAAAACTTTTTCGTCGACTGTCTGTTTCAGAACAGGGATAGTAGTTTGTATACTATTTAACTTGATGATTTTGAATAAACCTTGTTATTTTTCTTTTCATGGATAGGTAGCCAATAGTATATACTAGATTTACTATGTAAAGTGTTGACTTGAAAACTGTTTGGAAGATGATCCTTTAGACCAAAAGGTTGAGGCAAAAACAGAAAATCCGATAACGGTGTTTCGTGCACAATCTGAGGATTTGTCTTTTTTTGTTCTCCCTGACGGTATGTGATCTCTTCTTGAATTTTTTACAGATAGTTAAACTCATGATAAGGAGTATGCTTGATTAATTTCATAATTTTTGGAGACCGAAAAATTTTCGGATTTTATTGGGTCCCAATTAATATTTTAAAAGGTTAAAATATTATTCTAATTAATCAAAATGGTTGAAATGTTAATTAGAAAACTTCTTAATACATCTCCTTTCTGTTTTCGAATGTTGAATTGAATTTCAAAAGGTTTAAGCAAGTTGGTTGTTTAAAAGTTAAACCTTCTTTACGCGAAAAACCGAACAACGAGCGATGTGCAAAGATTCTAATTTGTTGTTGTTAATTAAGTAACAAGTGAAACATATATATTGTATATGTGTGCTAACTTTGTTTTGTAGGAGGATCGTGGGTTTAGTATGGCCCAAGATATCAATGCCTTGTGGTTTGTAAATGAATGCATGCGTGAATTTGTGTAATGCGGCCTAAGGTGCCATTAATTAATTTGATTAATTTTAATGTAACTTGTGAGGCTTGCATGCCCCTAAGGCTAGGAGGGATTATGATTTTTTCACATGTATTTATTTTTCTATTTAATTATAGGATTAGATTACTATAATTAGTGGGAGGGCTTGATTAGATTAGATTTGCTACATGGAGATGCGGCGAAGCTGATATGCAAGCGGGGGCCATACAAACCCACAACAATGCTTGTGGTTAATTTGAGATGCTTATTATGTGAATGTTTGAATGCTATGAAATGTCATAGGTTAGGTATGGGTGTATGCTTACACGACCACCAAACAAAGTCACATAATGTTTGTCCCATTTACTCGATTAAGCCAAATCGTCCTCCTTCTCTCTATCCCCTTCATGTCGATTGATTGTCTATTGATGCATTCCGCCGACGCGGACATCGTAATCCATCATCGAAGTTGGGGTGTAAATCAGATTTGCAAGGAGCAAATAGAGAGATGTCGCTTAACAATGGACCCAATCGGATTGGACATTGGGACGAAGTTCGCGACGCGAACCAAGAGTCACATAAGTTGATGTGATTGGTTGGAGAACCTACCCCATATTAGTCGTTTTGATGTTGTGCCGACGCGGACATCATTTCGATGAAAGTGGGGGTCTTGGAAATCCATTACATTTAGGGACTTAATGTATGTAGTGGAAGTTTTACTTTATTGAAAATAAAACATATGCATAAACTAATAGACCTTAAATTGAAATTGTTGTAGATGTCTTCTCAATCGTCTTTCTCGCTACGTTCTCTCCTTGAGAAAGAGAAACTCGCTTTTAACGGCGCCAATTTTCTCGATTGGCACCGTAACCTTAGGCTTGCCCTTCGGTTTGAAAAGAAGGAGTATCTCTTGACCACTCCAATTCCCGCTCCCCCTGCGAGCACTGCTCCCGAAAAGGAGCAGCAAGACTATGACAAGCACTTGATGGACGACATTGAGATGTCGGTCTTGATTGTTGCGGTCATGGACAATGAGCTCCAAAAGGAGTACATTGACAGTGGTCTTGGAGTGTTTGAAATCGTCTCTCGCCTCTCGAACATATTCAAAACTAAGGCTCACACCGAAAGGGGTAGACTTATCAAGGCCGTCGCCAATACTAGATTGGTGGAGGGTCATGAAGTAGGCCCACACGTCATGAAGATGGCGGGGTTGTTTCGGCAGCTTGAAAGGCTTGACACGCCCTTCCCGTCAGGGGCTGTCCAAGACTTTATTCTCAATTCTCTTCCTCACAGTTACTCGGGGTTCATAGTGTACTACCGTATGAATGGCATGGAGAAAAGTTTGGAGGATCTCCAAAACATGCTCATGGAAACTGAGGAGAGTCTAAAGAAAGAGAAAGGGCCGAAAGATGTTCTTGCGGTGAGTGAGAGAAGCAAGAAGAGCAAGAAGAAAACCCGCAGAAACAAGGGCAAAGGCAAGGTGATGCCCCAGGCTTCGGCCAAGGGAGCTCCCGAGGGTTTCAAGAGGAAAAAGAACCCCGCCACTTCCGACACCGTGTGCTACTATTGTAGTGGCAAGGGTCATTGGAAGAGGAACTGCCCCAAGTACCTCGCTGACAAGAAGGCGGGAAACGTCCCTGCTTCTACCTCAGGTATATTTGTCATTGAAAACTATCTCGCTACTTCTAATACTGACTGGATATTTGATACCGGTTCATGTGCTCACATTTGTCGAAATGTGCAGGCACTAAAGATTAGGAGGCGACTCGAGAGAGGTGAAGTGCAACTCCGCGTCGGTAACGGCACGTGCGTCTCCGCTATGGCCGTTGGGAATGTAGAGTTGACTTTACCTAGTGGTTTTATTTTGGAACTTAGAAATGTCTATTTTGTTCCTAGTATCACTCGAAACATTATCTCCATTTCTTGTTTGGATTTGGATGGATATCATGTTGTAATAAAGAACAAATGTTGCTCTCTTTTTCGTGATGATGTTTGCTTTGGTATTGGGCACTATTTGAATGGTCTTTATGTGCTTGATATAAGTGAACATGTTTTGAGTATTGAACGTGACAATAAGAAACGTAAGATTTCACATGAGAGTTCGACTTTGATGTGGCATTGCCGCTTAGGTCATATCAACGAGAAACGCATCAAGAGATTGAAAAATATTGGTCTCTTGGATCAATTTGATTTCGAATCAATTGATACTTGCGAATCATGCTTGATGGGAAAAATGACCAAAGCGCCTTTTACCAATAAAGGTATAAGGGCAAGTGGCTTATTGGACCTCATACATACCGATGTGTGTGGGCCCATGAGTATTTGTGCACGAGGAGGTTATTCATACTTCATCACTTTCACTGACGATCATAGTAGATACGGGTATATCTACTTGATGCGGCACAAGTCTGAATCCTTCGAAAAGTTCAAGGAATTCAAAAATGAAGTTGAAAACCAACTTGGTCGAAAGATCAAAGTATTGCGTTCCGATCGAGGTGGAGAGTACTTGAGTCATGAGTTTGGTGATTATCTAAAGGAGTGTGGAATAGTTCCACAACTCACTCCACCGGGAACACCGCAATGGAATGGTGTATCCGAGAGGAGGAATCGAACTTTGCTTGACATGGTTCGATCGATGATGAGCCAAGTCGACTTGCCTAGATCGTTTTGGGGTTTTGCACTAGAAACCGCAGCATTTACACTAAACCGTGTTCCTTCAAAGTCCGTTGAGAAAACGCCTTATGAGATTTGGTTTGGTAAGAAACCAAGTATGCTTTTTCTCAAGATTTGGGGTTGTGAAGCTTATGTGAAAAGGCTAATGAGCGATAAGCTTGGACCCAAATCGGACAAGTGTTATTTCGTAGGATACCCTAAGGAAATGAAGGGTTATTACTTCTACAACCGTGTCGAAAACAAGATAGTTGTTGCTCGTCATGCGGAATTCTTGGAGAAAGAGTTTCTCTCAAGAAGAAATAGTGGGAGTAATGTGGTTATTGAAGAAATTCATGAACCACAAGATGCGCCTCAAGTAGGCAATCTTGCTATTCCCGACGTGGTGCCAAATGAGGTTGTAGCCGAACCCGTCCCACAAGTTGTTGTGGAAGAGGTTCATGAAAATGCTCCCTCAAATGAGAACTCAGACATATCGCGAGTCGATAGTGCTCAAGTTACTCAATCATTCGAGGCTCAAGAACCAAGTCCACAAGCCGTTGTGGAACAAGTTCAAGAACCTCAAGCACCAATCCTACGAAGGTCGACAAGGGAAAGTCGTCCACCCGAAAGGTACTTGGGTTTGCACGACGTTCTCGTCATTGAGAATGACGATCCGTTGACCATTGATGACATGAAGAAAAGACCCGACTCCAAAGAATGGCTTAAGGCCATGGAATCCGAAATACAATCCATGTATGACAACAAGGTATGGACCTTAGTTGACCTTCCCGATGGGATTAAACCCGTTGAGAACAAATGGATCTTTAAAAGAAAGGTCGACATGGATGGAAACTTGAGCGTATACAAGGCACGGCTTGTTGCGAAAGGTTACAAGCAAGTTCATGGTATTGACTATGAAGAAACCTTCTCGCCCGTTGTCATGTTCAAGTCGATTCGGATTTTGTTAGCAATTGCCGCATTTTATGATTATGAGATATGGCAAATGGATGTCAAAACCGCCTTCCTAAATGGAAATTTAGAAGAGGATTTGTATATGATACAACCTGAAGGTTTTGTAGATCCAAAGAATGCTAACAAGGTATGCAAGCTTCAAAGGTCCATTTATGGATTGAAGCAAGCATCAAGGAGTTGGAACAAACGCTTTGATGATGAAGTCAAAAAGTTGAACTTCATTCAATGCGAGAAGGAAGCTTGTGTTTACAAGAGGATTAGTGGGAGCTTAGTGGTGTTTCTTGTTCTTTATGTTGATGATATTCTTTTGATTGGAAATGATGTTTCCGAATTGAATGCAGTCAAGTCTTCATTGAAGAAGGTGTTCTCAATGAAAGATTTGGGCGAGGCCGCCTATATCCTAGGAATCAAGATCTATAGAGATAGATCAAGAAGGATGATAGGTTTAAACCAAAATGCATATATTGACAAGGTAGTTGCTAAAAACAAATTGGCTAGTTCCAAGAAAGGTTACCTACCTATGTCACATGGCATACACTTGAGTAAGACTCAATGTCCCGTACATGAGGAAGATAGAAAGTTTATGGAGAAATTCAAGTATCCATCTGCTGTTGGTTCTATCATGTATGCCATGCTATGCACTCGTCCCGATGTGGCATATCCGATTAGTGTGACTAGTCGATTTCAAGCCAACCCCGGCATGTCACATTGGACCGCAGTTAAGAATATCCTCAAGTATCTCAAGAGAACACAGGATAGTATTCTCGTGTATGGTGGAGACCAAGAGCTCGTTGTAAGTGGTTACACCGATGCTAGTTTCCAAACCGACCGAGATGACTCAAAGTCACAGTCTGGCTTCGTATTCCTGCTCAATGGTGGTGCTGTAAGTTGGAAGAGTTCCAAACAGGATACTACAGCCGATTCCGTCACCGAAGCAGAATACTTAGCGGCTGGTGAAGCGGCGAAAGAAGGAGTTTGGATCAAGGAGTTCTTGACGGAGCTGGAGGTGGTTCCAAGCATCTCAGGTCCAGTGGATCTTTACTGTGACAACACAGGAGCCATAGCTCAGTCCAAGGAGCCTAGATCGCATCAAAAGACCAAGCACATTCTACGACGATTCCATCTCATTCGCCAGTTTGTGAATGATGGATGGATCAAGGTCAAAAAGGTGGATGGTGCCGCGAACACAGCGGACCCTCTGACAAAGCCTCTATCTCGAGCTGCACACGAGTTGCATGTTGCATCCATGGGGATTAGACGCATGCCTGAGTGGCTTTGAGTGTACTTTTCGTTTGAGGCTTTAGTATGAGACATGTATATTTTGATATTACATTGAGTACTATTCTCTGGCTAGAAGTCACTGTTGATTGACTCTAGGCCAAGTGGGAGATTGTTGGAGATATGTCCTATGAGCCAATCAGTTATTGGCATTATCTTTAGTTTATGTTATTGATGATGTTTGATCATTTGTTCCTTGATTTTATTATTGACAGATCATTCAGGTTGAGGATCTGAATTGTGGATCTCTGTGTTTCATTTTGTTAAATGACAATAATAAATCTAAAATGTCCATAATCTTGATAATTAACAAGGAACATTAATTATCTTGATAAGATTAGTATGCAAGTTAAGTGATGATTAAGTTCTGCAAATCATGGATAAGTTGTTATCAACTTAATTGCATATGTGTATGTTATCGGAACATAGTACAGGACTTGACCCAATGAAATAAATATATGGATTGTGTTACGTGTCATTATTTATTTCATATGAGTTTGATTCTAAGTTTGAGATGGTTCAGTTTTTCCACATGAGGATTGGTTCAATAAATATCGTCTACCGTTGATTCCTGATAAGGGCTGCTATACGGACTTTATTTATGTTCTCTTGAATTGTGCGGGGAAAAACTAATCATCAAGAAAACCGTATGTCCCTCATTAGTTTACCTAGTGAGTGATGATATCTATTGGGCCCCTTGATGGAGATGGATTGTTTGCTAGCAACTTGTACAATCATCTCTAGATCAAGAAATATATAATCTGCAAGAATGACACTTTCCTATCTTGGATTATATAATGATATCATGTGACATAAGAATCAAAACAAGGAAATTATCTATTTCTTTTGCAGGATTAAAATGCTATAATTGTATAGTATCTATTTATGTTAATTGGGAATCATAACGTGTTGCTAGATACCGCTTATGATTATTGGAAATAAATGACGATTTATTTTCCATGGCCAACATGACATAAATCCTCCAAGGGTCACACAGTATGAAGCTCTTGACCAACATTGCATTATATTTAGTTTGTTTATATTGGAGAATAGAAAATATGATAAGTTGAATAATTAATTATAAACCGTTATGATTAATTATTTCAAGGAATCGTATGAAACTAAATTAATGTTAAATCTAATCCATTAATAATTATCAAGGAGTTGATATTTATTTTGTCTCAACACGATTAATATAATTGCGTAAATTATATTGCTATCTTATAGTATATCAAATTGGGCCTAGTTTTAAATGCAATTTAAAGGGATAATTAAAGAGACATTTGACTTAACATAAAATGGGCTTGGAGCCCATGATATGGCCGGCCAAAACCAAAAGGAAATTGGTTCCTTTAGGGTTGGCATATAGTGACATATATATATACATATATGTGTAACTTTTGGAGCACACTTTTCATTTGTCTCTTTCCTCCCACCATAGCCGCACCTTCCAAGTGGGTTTCAAATTTTTCAGATCTGAAAATTTGAAGTTTGGTTCTTGCATTTTAATAGGACTCATGTGTTGAGTATAGTTCCCTTAATTAATTAGTGAATTAGTTGAAGAAGGGAAGCAAAGGATTAGGCTAGTTCTTCTTGGTTTACTAGCATAGACCAAGCAAGAAGTTGGTTAATCTTTGTGGACCTAAGGTGCAGCAAGGAGGAGAAGGAGAGCACGCCACCGCCTCCTACGCCAAGGTCGAAGCCTTCCCGTTACTAGTCGGGAAGAGGTATAGACCCGTTTCTCTATTCTCATGCATTATTTGTGCTATTCCACTAGATCTTGACTTGTGCTTGGTTTAATTAGCTTAAATATGATTTAAAATTTAAATTAGCACTAGGAAAATGTTCCTTCATCATCTCTGTTCGAACCGGGGTTTTCTCCCCTATCTTCCTCCTCACCAGCAGAGTGATCGCTGGCTTGGTTGACCCTTTCTTCTGTAATGGGCTCGGGAATCCGGGGACGATTGTTTTTCTTTGGTGGGGCGGAGGCAGAAGCTTTGCTTTTCTGGCTCCGGGTTTCAACTGGTATGCTCTCGGACTGTGGGGGTTCCTGAGAGCCAGTTCCGACCATGTGAACTTCAGTGAGGTCATCATCATGATCGACATCAGCATGAACATGGTAAACAGACGCAGATCCTGCACCCTTTCTTTTCTTGGGCACGCGGACCTTCTTTCCTGGGGCTTGCGTCATGTATGACACAATGTCAGACAATTCGGAGGTTTTCTTCCTCCTTTTGTTTTCCTTCAGGGATATAGCGCCTTCCTGCTGAGGCTCAGAAGCATTTTTGGGCTTCCGAACCTGAGCAGCCTTCCCCTTGGCTTTCATATTTTTGGTGTTGGGTTTGAGAGGAGGGAAAGTGAGCCGATCAAAGACCGAAGGAGGTGTGACTTCCACTTTCTTCTCCGAGGCGCTGTAATCAGCATCTCCGATCCTGGTATCCTCATAGTAGGGGAAACGAAGGCGCTGAAAGACTGGGAACCGGAGCCTCTCCTTGATTGAGGGCTTCTGGGTATTCTTGGCAGGTATGGCGAAGGCTTTGCGGGCCCCGCGGAGTTTCTTGACTATCTTGTATGCAGCATGGATGGCTTCCACAGCTTGGTGCTTCTTGGGAGCGGAAACCACCTCAACCTTCAGAGGAGCATACTGGGGTAGTTCCCAGTCTTCGCGCAGGCGCGGACCGTCAGCATTCTTCTTCACAATGCGGAGAGGAGCGAACGCATTGTTCAGAGGCAGATCAGTGTCAATTTCCTCTTCCTGGGCCAGGCGGAGGGCTTGAGACCTCGAGAGCCTGACGCGAGTTTCCTTCGCCTTCTTGGGGGCGAGAGAGACCTTGAGGCGCTGGGCACCAGCCCCAGCCTTCTTGTTGAGAGAGATGGTTGCAGTCACGGGTGCTCCACCAGCAAGCGCGGTCAAGGGCACCTGGACGGGCACAGTGAGAGTCCCGGCCACCGAGCTGCTGGCCTTCTTGAGGTGCGCACCACTCACAATTTCGCTCCAAGTCACCATGTTGATCGTTGTTTGTTGGTTTTGAGTGAGTTTTTCCTACAAATGGAAAGCACTCAAAGTTAACGTCAGTATCTTTGTATATTTTAAACGTATTTCATATTATGTTGATACACTATGTCGATATGCCTGGTCCATTGATTATTCCCTGATGAGAGGAGAAAAATGTCCCACCGGGCGTGCCAGAATCTGTCTCGCACCTTTTTGGACCCTGATCCTCGGAAGGGGGAAATGACCGGATGCTTCCGCGGGGGAAAAAGATATTGCGGACGAGATACCCCTCGATCGTTTCAAAACTCAGACATCAGCGCTCACCTGAAAAGGGATGTGGGTGCTGAAGTGGTTTTGAACCTCTCGAGAGTTTGATTGTTTACTGCAGGTCCTTTTTTTCCAGTAGGCGCAAGCCCCTACTGTTAATTACCTCTGAACCAAGTCAAGAGCACCTCTAGATCGGGATAGTCAATGGATTAGGCATAACCACTAGCATTCTAGTATTTCATCAAAAGATACTAACATTAAAGAACGCGAACAAATAGTGACATAAATAGAGCGGATGATACAACCATGAGAGAATTAACATGATGCAAAACATGATGCAGAGGAATTTAATTTATATTTAGAGTTTCAAAATTTTTAGATTTTGGTTCCGGGTGATTATCCATTAACCCATATTTAACCCTATTTTCATATATCTTTGACAATTTTTTGTTTTGTTCCCTTTAAACTGTACGCATTGTAAGCTCAAAGAGGACGGACATAGACATGTAAAGTTTCGGTATTCAGATCATATTAAAGCTTTAACTATTTAAAACTTCAATTTGTCAACGTTTTAAAACTTAGGTCTGTTTGTTGACATGTTAGAATCAAGGTTATCAGACGTTTCTGGGAACTCAGGCATTAAAGCATGTTGAGGTCCCAGTCCTTGAACGTGTGTCGATTCTGGTCAACTATTGACGTATTGAATTTCTGGCCCTGTGACGTGCAAGAGTTAGATTATAAAATATTTTAAACTCTGGTATTAGGGCGTGTTTGGAAATTCTGGTCACTTTGGACATTTTAAACTTTGGTCTTCATATGTTCTAGAATTTACCAAATTCTGATTTTCAGACGTGTTTAAAGTTTGGTCCCTGGATTCAGAAAGTAGGTATATAATTATGAAATTTTGTTTCTGGATTTGTATTGCTTTTGGATTTAGGTCCGGGTCCTGAGTCTGGATTTTTCTGGATTTGGATTTGGCTAGGATTTTCTGGACTTGGATTTAATTTGAGTTTAGATCTTCTGGGTTTTGAGTTTAATTTGGGGTTTGGATTCCTTTGGAATATAATTCGGGTTTAGGCTTCTGGATTGTTTTTGATTTGATTTGGGCTCGAACTTTTGGATTTGATTTGAGCTTGGGTTTGGATTTAACTTGAATTTAGGTTTTGAGTTTTAAATTTGAGTTTGGGTTTTTGGATTTAACTGGAGTTTGGGTTTTGGATTTGAATTTAGGTTTTGGATTTGAATTTGGGTCTTGGATTTGTTCTTAACAGTAGTTACCGTTTAATTGTACCTGCTGTCCAAAAATTTTGAAGTACCTGTTGTCCAGACATATCTGTCATTTTGAAGTACTTGCTGTCAAAGGGGTTCATACCCTTACACTTTTACATAATTCAAACTTTTGTGTGTTTTGTGTTTATTAACTTTAATCATTTTTCATAACTTTATTTTTTAATTCCCTTTTGGTTAGGAATTTGAACTTGGAGTGTTATAGAAAAATGTTCCTCATAATTTTCTGGACATTTTGGTATTTTATGGGAATTTTCTGGACTTTCTAGCTATTTTTAGTGTATTTTTGAAGTTTTTTTTTTTTACGTTTCAGAAAATTCTTATTGGCCATACTTATTGCTGTTTTGTGTTCTGTTGCCCATGGCTCGCTACACAAAAGAGACCACAAGCGATCGGGCGAATGGCTGCAATGGGAATGGGTTGAGACGCATGGTTCACACCCTCGTCCATACGCCGAGTTCATCCAACTTCGTCTTCTTTCAACTCTGTCTCCCTCCTTCGATCCCGACTTCTGACTGGAGGCGTCCAGTTATTTATCGTCGGTCAGCTTTGACAGCTTTTGGGTCGGGCTCATGGCAATGAGTATCGTAGGGGTCTCTTGAGTTCAATGATGCCATCCATTTGAGTCATATTTCTCGACTTGAGGAGTTCTGGACCATGTCTCCGACTGGGTTTGACGGGAATTTAAGGTTGCCGGTGGCGATTTTTCTACCAGAAACTGTCCCTCCGGTATTGTGGGGTTTCTTTAAGATCGTTTTCCCTGGCAATTGAAGTTATGCATCTCGCTTTGTGGTACTTCAGCCATACTTTCAGTTTAGGATCCAGTTTTGGTCTGACAAGATAGTTAATTGAGTCAAATTGATCTTTACCAATAGGGATTACTTCTGATTGTCATCATGGTTACATATTTGAGATTGTATTAAGACTTCAATTTGGCCCTAATCAAGAGTACTTCATATTTATTAATTGTGCTCAAGGTGCATAGTACAGCAAACCAAAGTTTAACTTCACACCTTTTTACTTTGTTTTGAGGTATTCATGTAACTTAACATAAATACAACATGCAGTACACGATTGGTATACACACGTTTAAGCAGCTCGGATTTCTCTGGAATTTCTTTTAGATGCCTGTTTGACTCTTAATCCATGAGAAACATGGCTTACGATTTCTACTTGGACTCTATTGTGAAGAAACTGTCTTTATAAACAACTAAACTATCCAAAATCTGAATTACTATACCGATGATGCACAAGAATCTCCATATCTTTGGCTCACATTTTATTCACCAGTTTCAGTTATGCTCTCATCACAATTCCATCCTTAACGAGTTAGGTGGTTTTGCATTTTTGATGTTATTATTTTTTTTACCAAGCAAATCCTTCTTGTTCTGGAATTTCAATTTTACTGTCTTATTCCTGCAGGCCTGCCTTCCCTTTTCTCTCTTTTTTTTTTCGACCCAACAAAGTTTATTGATTAATGATTACCAAGGCCCATCGTAACATAAGCAAATAGAATTCATTATTTCCTTCCCCTCTTTTTTATCAGACACGACAGATGTTTTTTTTTTTACTAACCAATGCCATGAACCCTCTTTTTTTTTTTTGAAATGCTGATGGAGACATCATGTATACTTATCAACCACATTATATATACTTTTTTTTTTATATGTTTTTTTTTATTATTTCTTTTATAACTAAAGTGTAAATAGAACTTGTCAACTACGGCATTTCAATTATTATTGGCCAATATTATATACTTCCTTTTCTTGTGAAAGCAATAAATAAATGTAAATGATACTTGTAAAAGAAATTTTGAGAACACTAGTAGATATCGTTTTTAGAAAAGTTAACTGTTATATGGACGATACAGGATCACCAAGACCAGACTCCCTGTAAACATCATAACCACCTAATACTTTTTATGCGACTAAACCATGTGGACTAGATTAATGAACAACATTTTTATTTAAACACCTAGTGTTCATATTTTATAAAGAACTAGTGTATTAGACTTCTTCCATTTTTTTACTGGAGTAACACTCCAAGGTGGCATAAACTTATCTAACTATTACGAATGTAACTATACTTCAATTTATTTTGCTTAGATTTCAGAAAATACTTTCAGGGTAGGGCAAGTCCATGGGTCTTATTCAAAGTTTTAACTAAAGGGATTTCACCAGGACAATTACAAGCGTGCTTTTTGATAACAGAGACTTATGTATAACTCAAATTAAGCAATCCATGCAGTGAACACTTGCACAAAATCAGTTTTAAACAGTCAATATTATCCATACACACAGATACATGCTCATGGCAATGAAATCTGTATACACTTCAATATTTGGTACTTTATTCAACATTTGACTGGATGCAATTATTCTAAATGCTCAACCATGTTCCCATGTACAAATACACGCTCATTGGCAATGAAATTTGTGCAGGGTTCAATATCAGCAGTTTATTGAATGCGAGATTAGATGCTATTACTAGGACCATCCAGCCTTGTCCACATGCACAAGTACACGCTCTCGGCAATGAAACTTGTACAGAGTCCAAGACTAAACCACCTATTAAATAAATAACTTTGTGCCGACATTTTGTTTACTCAACTACATCCCTGCACACAGACACATGCTCTAGGCGATGAAACCTGTGTGTAGTTCAGAACTGAGCAACTTATTGAGTGAATAATGAGATGCAAACATTTTTAGGTGTCCAGCCATATCCCTATACACAAATACATGCTCCAGGCAATGAAACTTGTGTATAGCTCAAAGCTAAACAGATTATTAAGTGATATGATGCATAGATACAAGGAAAAGAAAAGAAAGAGGGGCAAAAGAACACAAAGGAAAGATCAGATTAGACATAAGCAAAGGAAATCAAAAGAAAGCAGTTACTAGCAGATGATTTCATCAAAAAAAAAGATACACATTCATTTTTTTTTACCTTTTCTTTTACAAACTACTGATTTCTTACAAAAGTTTTCGGAAAAAAGTTTGACAGCACTTCAACTTAAAAAAATTTGAGGTCTGTCCTCCTCTTCCTTCGGCAGAGGGGGTCTTTTATAGGAGATTTCTAGGGTTCGCTTCCTGGTTTCCTTGCCACGTGGCATGCTTCTTGATTTTTGAAGTCTTGATGAAGGGTCAGGATGCGAGGCAAGTATTCAGCTCATCAATTTTGGAATTAGACTCACTTCTGTTTTCTACTCCTCAACCCTACTGTGCAATAATTGTTTGACACTTGGCATTTAGATCTATTAATTGTAGAGTAGCGCACAGAAAATCTTACTCATTCTACTTCTTTTCACTTGCCATCCCAGCTGTAACTGACATGGAGGTTCCAAGTTGTCAGGCTTTAGGAAGGTAAGAGCATCCTTATTCTCATCTGCTGGATGAGATACTTGGAGAGGGGGTTATATTGGCGCCAACTTCAGAGGAGACAGGTGGCAAGCATCCATGATGCCGTTGCACAGCTGTGATTATCAGAGGTGTATTCTTCTCTTCTCCATTTGCATTTATCACTGCTCTTTATGTATTTGTATTGGAGGGGCTATAGAATTCTCATAAATACCCTTCTGTGACTATCAGTTTGTCTTTCTATCATAGGGGTATTGTTGGAATTGCAATTTCATACATTCATGATGCAACAGATGATTGTCTAAGACTAGCCGTATTTTCCTGTTTGCTGTTCTGTATGTCAGGAAAAAGGAATTGTGTCCATTTTTCATTGGCTGGAGAACATTAGTTGGCTCAGATCGTAGGAAGTGCATTTCCATGTCAGAGAATCATAGAGTAAACTGCAAATCCTCTCTATTAGCATATTGATCATCCATTCTTTTGCCTCAATCCTTTTTTTTGCTCACTGGTTAGGTATATTCCCTTTTCATTTATCAATTACGGATCACACGATAGTTCAGATGGTATAGTTAACATAATGACCTTACAAAAGGGTTAACTGTCCCTTTGTAGCATTATTTTCTTTTGGCAATTTCTGGTTAGCATATCTGCACATTTTTTGTTTTAACAAATTTCATATCAAATCCCAGTATTGCTTTCTTCAGTCAATGTACATCATCAAGAGAAATCAGGGGCAAATTTGGAATTATAAGCTCACTGTGTGCTATAGTCCCTTGTCCATATGTTTCTTCACCCCATAGCCTTTTTCTCATATGACAGATTTGCCCATGGTCCCCAAGGGAAGGCGTATGGCTGATAATTCACCTTTTGCTCCGATTGACATCTGTTTCTGGACATTCTTTCACTTCTTTTGGATCCTATGAAACTCACAGATTACTAAAAACACTACTCCATACGATCCAGCCATTCAATCATTTTGGATGTGATGTTAAAGGCACAGATGCAAGCACGTCGTATGTCATATGCTTTTATGCTTTAACCTCCCTCAGACCCATTTCTGCTGCATTAATTGGGGTGTACTATGGAGAAACCCCCCAAACCTTTATCAATTCATCCAACGGTTGAAATCAGAAAGTGAATTTGTTCTCCTTACACCTCCTGACGCTAGTACAAGGAATCCTCTCAGGCCTACCACCACCTTTTCAGATTATAGGCCATAGAGGGTGGAGATGTCCTCCATTTGGTTTTATCTCTCGCCTTTTCTGTGTTTGCCCCACGGGAGACGTCCATTCATTGTCATCAGAGCTCTTATAGGTAAGTATTTCTTTCAATTCTCCTCACTAAGCTTCTCCCTGTGCCATTTCAAATTCATTTAAACGCCTTTATTCTTCTCAGCCCATAAAAAGTGTTGTTCATCACCAATTTCTTCATGCTCTCGAGCTCACACTCATGGCTACTGGTGTTGTCGTATGTTTCCTCCGACATTAACCTCAATTGAGACCGGAGCTTCACAACCACCACTCCGGGGAAGCCTTTCAGGTGCTTAATTTAGCCATTTAGCCATTTTTTTAACAATTTTGTTGCAATTTGAATTTCTTTCATCTCAGCCGTCTGACTTTCTTTCAAAAATCTCTCTTTTCTAGTTACTGAGTGCCCTCGAGTTTGATGTCGCCGTGCCCAGAAGAGTGTTGTCTTTCCACTGGTGCAACTAACTGAGGTGGAGATGGCGTGTGGCAGCGGCGAAAGGAGTGTTCTCGTCGGAGAAGAAGACTCTCCTTTAAAGGTCTGTCGACTCCTCTCTTCTTTTTTTTTATTTTCCTTTAACGGAAACCTGGGGGCCACCGATAACACCCAATGAGATTCTGCCACGTGTCCCTTTTGGAACTTGACTCGATCGAGTCATCTGGCTACTGTCGGGCTCGTCCGCCTCGACACGAAATGGATCCATGGAGTCAGTTTCTGACTTCCGACAGTTTTTTTATTGGGCCGGTTAGTTGATTGGGCCGATTTGTGTGAATCGAATTGGGCCCGTTTTAATTGAATCATGCGGGCTGGTTTTGAATGATTTGTATAGGACTTGGCATTGCTCCCATCAAATTGTTCAATGTGCAATCTTGATCCAGTAAGGAGCCCGAAAATAGGTGTATTTGTTTGGTTGTGTTGCCATGCTATATTCTGTCTATATGCCGGGACTTCATATTGCTCATTTTTTAGCAATCTAATCGGGCTCATTCCAATTAGTGGGATATAGGTCTTGATATGGAATTCGGTTTTGAGGCCTCTAACAAAATGCGGAATATTTTTTCCTTTTACATCATCGTTATTCATCATTGATTTTCTTGCCTTTATAGTTAATTAATTAATTAATCATGTGGGTTTTAGCATATTTCACATAATTGAATTAATTAAATAATTATTTAGTGGGTTTTGGTTGTCTTGTCTGTGAGTTCTTTGCCGTTTGGATCATGGGTCGTAGTTATGAGTTTTGTTCCTCGATGTAACATTTCTTCCATTTGCAGATTTCTTCAGATATTCTGTCACTTCTTTAGATGGCAAAATTTGGAGGCAAACAACGATATTTATAGAACATATCCTCATGTGGAAAAACTGAACCATCTCAAACTTGGAATCAAACACTGATAAAATAAATAATGACACTTAACACAATCCATATATTTATTTTATCGGGGTCATGTCTTGTACTATGTTCTAGTAACATATACATATGCAATCAAGTTAGTAACTCCTTACTTATGATTTGTAGAACTTAATCATCGCTTAACTTGCATACTAGTCTTATATGATAATTAATGTTCCTTGTTAATTATCAAGACTATGGACAGTTTCGATTTATTATTGTCATTTACTATTAAATGAAATACAGTGATCTACAATTCAGATCCTCAACCTGAATGAACTGTCAATAATAAAATCCAGGAACAAATGATCAAATATCATCAATAACATAAACTAAGAAATTAAGTCATAAATATTGACTTCTAGGACGTAACTCCAACAGTTTGTTAGTTTTATTGTAAAATATGGATGGAGGAGTTAGACAGTACTCTATATTATGTATGTGTATATTTATGTATAATAGAGCCTGTATGTTATCTTTGCGGTTTTGTTTTGTTACTTATTTTACCATCGTAAGATTGAGAATATTCATTTATATTATCAAAAGAAAAAAAATTATACGTCTTTTGTTAAGAAAATTTTTGGCTTAAGCCTTACGAGAGTACAATAATCTGTACTTTCGTGGCGGGAGCTGTCATATCTAGTTAGGGGATGTGACAGTCTCTTGTGGTGGTATCAGAGCGGGTTTGGTGTAAGCCCTAACCAGTCCTGCGAAAGCGGGGGTAGAAGACGGGCTAAGGCGACACTTCAACTTTTGCATTAAGTCAGGCATGCATGCATATCATTTATTTGTTTGCTTGAAAAGTAGTTATAATTTTATTATATTAACAGTTGTTTTAGGACGCAAATTCTATCGCTAGAATTAAATTATGGAGAACGCTCGGGAACGACGAGGACGACGTGGCAGGCAACAAGCTCAGGAACCAGACAGGGTAGAGTTGGAGGATCGTGAAGTAGATCGTCTCTTGCAAGCCTATGAACGGGGTCGGCGAGTAGCTGATAGAATTGAACAAGGTCCCCGGGATCGAGATGAAGCATCATTTAGAAGATTTGAAGCTTTTGCTCGACTAGGACCACCAAAATTTGATGGAGAGAGCGGATTCAAGGCAGCAGAAGAATGGTTAGCTGCTATGAAATCTCGTTTAGAGGTATGTCAAGCCCCGCCAGAACAACAAGTTTCTTTGGCAACTTATTATTTAGAGAATGCTGCTAGGTTTTGGTGGGAAGGAGTTAAGCGAAGGTATGAAGGAGATGCTGCCCGAATTCCTTGGGCATGGTTTGAAGAACGGTATGAACAATGATTTATGGGAGCGATACACCGGGAGGCAATGAGAACAAAATTTGTGACCCTTAAACAAGCTGGAAGGACAGTGGCTGAATATAATAGTCAATTTTTGAGTCTATCTCAATATGCTCCAGATATTGCAAGTGATGCCTATAGACAAAGGCGTCAATACCTTGACGGGCTAGACTTGGATATTGCTGTAGCGGTGGATAATAAGGCTAATCAGGGGTTACAAGATTTGATGGATGCGGCAGAACAAGTTGATGTGTATCATAAGAGGAAGGCTCAATTACGTATAAATCAAAATCGAAATGTACGTGGACGAGGAACGATTGTGTCAGGACGTGGTATTCCAGTGGCACCGACTGTTAGACCAGTAAGACCATTTGTGCCCTTCTTGGTTAGACCGCCCCAATCTTCTAACCCTAATTGGTGTACCAGATGTCAACTTCCACATCCAGAAAGCCAATGTCGATATATCAACCGTGTTTGTTTCAATTGTGGTAGTCCAGATCACTGGATTAAAGATTGTCCAAAGCCACTTAATTATCAACAAAAAGGAATCACCCCTGGAACAAATATTGGTCGTGGAAGAGGAACACCACAACGTGGGCGAGGCATAGCACGTGGAGGTTTAACTAATCGAGGACCAGCTGTGCATGCTATGGATGCTGTAGATGAGTTAACTCAGGAAGAAGCACCAATAGAAGAGATGGTTGGAGAAGAGATAGAAGACCCAAATGCGGTTACGACGGACTTGTTGACAGGTATTTTACTTATTTCTGGATACCCAGCTTATGTATTAATAGACACCGGATGTAGTCTTTTGATTGTGTCTAATTCATTTGTTAAGATGTGGTTGGGAAATTGAACCAAGTGAAAGAATTTTACAAGTTCATACACCCTTGGGGCGAGCTACCCGAACAGCCATACACTGCCGAAACTGTATGATCCACGTGAATGGGCGAGAATTAAAAATTGACTTGTTGGTGTTGGATATTGCAAATTATGATGTACTCTTGGGAATTGATTGGTTAACGCAACATTCAGCCATAATCAACTGCGCAAAAAGGGAGGTTATATTTGGACTTCCGAACCAAACTGTTTGCACTCTGCGATGTCGAAGGCCAAATGATCCAATACCTTATATTTCTACTCTTGAAACTAAACATTTGATAGAAGCCGGATGTTCAGCTTATCTTATTACAATGATAGATCTAAACTCCACAAATCTGGACCTTACCTCTATTCCAATTGTTTCTGAATATCCTGATGTGTTTCCTGAAGAAATTTCAGGATTGCCACCTGAAAGAGAAATTGAATTTCCTATTGATCTAGTACCAGGAACTACACCCATTTCCAAAACCCCATATCGTATGGCTCCAGCAGAATTGAAGGAACTCAAGGTGCAGTTAGAAGAATTACTAGACAAAGGATTCATTCGACCCAGTACATCTCCTTGGGGTGCACCAGTCTTATTTGTGCGAAAGAAGGATGGAACCTTGAGAGTATGCATTGATTATAAAGAACTAAACAAGGTAACAATCAAGAACCGGTATCCACTACCTCGAATTGATGATTTATTTGATCAACTTCAAGGATCTTCAGTCTATTCTAAGATAGACTTGAGAACAGGATACCATCGGTTATGAATTCGACCAAGTGATATAGAAAAGGCTGCTTTCCACACCAGGTATGGACACTATGAGTACTTAGTAATGCCCTTTGGGTTGACTAATGCTCTTGCGGCCTTCATGGACTTGATGAACCGAGTCTTTCATGATTTATTGGACTCGTGTGTGGTGGTTTTCATTGATGATATTCTGATATACTCTAAATCCATAGAGGAGTATGAAAAGCATCTACGAATGGTACTGGTGCGGTTACGCCAACATAAATTATATGCAAAGTTATCAAAATGCGAATTTTGGCTTGAACAAGTTGCATTTCTAGGTCATATAATATCAGGGAAAGGATTGGCAGTCGATCCTGACAAAATCAAAGCTGTAATGGAATGGAATCAACCAAAGACGGTGACAGAGGTGCAAAGTTTTCTCGGATTAGCAGGATATTATCGAAGATTTGTACCAGATTTTGCTAAAATGGCTCGACCTCTTACAAAACTTCTACATAAAGATATAAAATAAGAATGAGGTGAAGATCAAGAGAAAAGTTTTCAAGAACTTAAGGATCGATTGGTTACAGCTCCTATTCTCGCAATGCCAATTTCATGACAAGACTATACAGTGTATACCGATGTGTCTCGACTTGGATTAGGGTGTGTTTTAACACAAAATGGACACGTTATTGCATATGGATCAAGGCAATTAAGGTCCCACGAACAAAACTACCCTACTCATGACTTGGAACTGGCTGCAGTGGTGTTTGCACTTAAAATTTGGCGACATTATCTTTATGGAGTAAAGTGCAAAATATACACTGATCATCAAAGTCTTAAATATATATTCACACAAAAAGAACTTAACTTGAGACAAAGAAGGTGGCTGGAATTGATTAAAGATTGTGATTTGGATATTCAGTATTATGTAGGAAAGGCAAATAGAGTTGCAGACGCTCTTAGTCGAAAGAGTCAAGTCAACCTAATTACGTTCCTTACCAAGGAACCGAAACTGTTAGAAGAGATGAGACAATTAAAGTTATTTGCAGGATTTTCTCAAGAAACAGTCCGTATGTTTTCTTCTAAAATTTGGGAAACCGAAGGTCAATCGGAATTGACTGTAGCTGTGACGGGGATGATAGTTTCTGTATTTGTTCAAACCAACTTACAAGATCAACTTATGGAAGCTCAAAGAAAAGATGTCAAACTTGACAGATACCGAGAATTAGCCAAAAACAAGCCAGATTCATTTTTCAAAATTGATGAAACTGGAATTTTAAAATTCAAGGAGCGGATTTGTATTCCTGACAACTCTAAAATAAAAACTACAGTTTTATCAGAAGCACATGATTCTGGATATACCATTCATCCTAGAGAAGTAAAAATATATCAAGATTTAAAAAGAGCTTTTTGGTGGCCAAATATGAAAAAGGAGGTAAGAGAATATGTCAGAAAATGTCAAGTGTGCCAGCAAGTCAAAGCTGATCGACAGAAACCAGCTGGACTTTTACAACTTCCTTGGAGACCAAGGCATAGATTTGAATCGATTACCATGGATTTTGTAACAGGATTTCCACGAACTACTAGAAAATATGACTCGATCTGGGTCATAGTGGATCGATTGACAAAGGTAGCACATTTTATTCCAATTCGGATTGACTTTACAGGAAAGGAGTTGGCAGAGTTATTCATGAAAGTTCAATTTAAATATCATGGGTGTCCAAAGGAAATTATATCTGATCGAGATACAAGATTCACATCTCGATTTTGGACCAGTTTTCAGGAACAAATGGGTACAAAAGTCATGTTTAGCTCTGCACATCACCCCCAAACGGATGGACAGTCTGAAAGGACAATTCAAACTTTAGAAGATATGCTTAGAGCATGTGTTCTTAGCTTTGGCGGTTCTTGGCTAGAACATTTACATTTGGTCGAGTTTGCCTATAATAATAGTTATCATTCAAGTATAGGCATGCCGCCATATGAAGCTTTATATAGAGAACCTTGTCGAACACCATTATGGTGGAAACCACAAGGAACAATAGACCCAACAGGTTCTCAACTGATAGCAGAAAGTAATGAGAAGGTTAAAATTGTACTTAAACGATTAAAGGCAGCACAAGATAGATATAAGAAGTATGCGGATGCGAAAAGACGGGATGTTGAATTTAAAGAAGGAGATGAAGTATGGTTAAAAGTGTCTCCAGTTAAAGGAATCCGACGATTCGAAATGACTGTAAAACTAAGTCCTCGTTATATTGGACCATTCTTAATACTGAAACGGATTGGACAAGTGGCATATGAACTAAAATTACCTGATAATCTTTCTCAAGTGCATCCTGTATTTCATATATCCCAACTTCGACAATATATCAAAGATCCTTCTCACAAGATTCCAGATTTCTCTGATCTACAAGTGGAAAGTGACCTATCTTATGAAGAAGAGCCAATACAAATTTTAGATAGGAAAATACAACAGTTAAGGAGCAAAACTATTCATCTGGTGTTGGTTCGTTGGGGAAGACATTCAACAAAAGAAGCTACATGGGAGCTGGAAGAAACAATGCGTGAACGCTACCCAGAATTGTTCGGGTAAGCATCGTTCAGGGAACTGAACGATCTTTTTAAGGAGGGTGGAATGTAACATAGTAGGAAAACCAAACCAAATTAAATCAATTAGGTTAATTTAAAAATAATATTAGAAAATTTGAAATTCATAAAAGAATAGCATTTTCTTAGGAATTAAATCAAAAGTAACATAAAAATTGACTCGAATTCGAAATCTTTAACTTTGTGTAGTATCTATAAATAGTATAAAATATTCTAGCAAAATCAAAACTTAATTAATCCTGAAAATTAACATCAAATTAATTAAATCTTAGTAAAATTTGTTATAAAACGATTTAAATTAAGTTGCAGCACAGTTGGCCACAAGGATTTGCCACAGAGGATCTCGAAGGCTAATTTTTAATAAAAATCCAAATTTTTGTGAGAAGATAAGTATTGAGGTGGTGACTCGAACTGTAAGATTCGAGCTCACAATCCTCGTCGTTGGGTTCTTCTCTCTTCCTTCCTACCTCTGTTCCGTCTATAAATACTCTTGTTTTTGATAATTTTGGGGTTAGCAGTAGACAAGGAAAAGTTCATAAAAAAAAAAAGTGAGAGAGAGGGATCGAGCGGAAGAGGGGAAAAAGGAAAAAAAATACTAAAGATCGAAGGTATATTGTCTCCCTTGTCATCGTTTGTTTATTTGTTGAACTGATTTGGTTAATTGCTAAAAATTTAGGATTTGAGTTAATCTCGAGTTATTAGCTATTTGTTTGACCCTTAAAAATCATCACAAGTGCAATGAGTATCCTAAAATTCTGACGAAAATTCGGCAGAGTTTCCCCTGTACTGGAGAGGTTTTCCAAATTTTCTGAGCATAAATGGACTCAATCTGAGTGGGCAGAGCCCTACCCAATTAAGCCCAAGTCACATAAAGCAGAGGGTAGAACCCTCGCTTAACCGATCACACAAAACATGCGTATGTCACAGGCAAGAGTATAAGAGAAAGAAATCACAAGCAAGAGTTCACAAGCATGAGTACAAGAGAAAGAGACAAGTCAAAGCTCTACATCGTGTCCAAATAGAGTTCAATTTCATACATGGGTACATGGATACAAACATGACGCATCTTCAAATACATCTCAATACAACCACATTCAAACAACTCAAGGAGAAAGAGGGAAGGCAACTCCCAAGGTTACCTTCAAATGGCTAGCAAATGATGGTTGAGATGCCTTGACAAAACTTTAAAGAGAACACCGAATGAAGCACCGAAGACCTGCAAAATTACATGAAAAAGGGTGTTAAATCCATGCATAATATGATAGAGGATGATTCAAGCTTCGTAACGATATATAATTTGCACAATTTGGACGAAAAAGGAAAGAATTGTGCAAAATTGAAGTCTGGTGGTCCAGAAATGGTGCACAAGTCGGACTAAACCCGACTCTGGCTCAATGGTTCACCGTAGACCCGTACACCAACTGGTTCTACCGACTAGGCGTATCAGATCCGTTTGATCAAGGATGGAGGGATGGATTTGGGGCGCTAGGAGACAAAATAAGGAAGTACGAACGGAACTGAGGTGGATGGTCAGATACGGATCAGACGGGGAAGTGGGGACCAATCGGATGGAGCTCATTGCATAGGACCCAAGATGGTCGCTGGCCTCTTCGTCTCATCCACACCCATCCTTCTTCGTCTCTCTCGACGAGATCAACACAGAACAAAAAATGGAGAGAAAGAAAAGTGAAAAGAGAAAGGAGAGAAGAGATGGAGAAATCACCTGAGAAGGCTACACCCGCCACTTATTCTCACCTCTATCTCTTTCAAATCCAAAACCCTAGATCCAAGCTCGAGAGAGAAAGAGAGAAGATTGAATGAGACAGTGTGAGAATGAAAAGATCGAAGTACCAGAGGTGAAACGGAAGTGAATTCAATGATCTCCAGTCGCTTAATTTGACTCGAAGATTGGTGAAACCTGATGAACAGTCAAGATTGACTTGGAGTTCAAATGAAAGAGGACAAACATGGCGAAAGAGAGAGGCCTGAGAAGCGGGTCCCACAAGTCAGTGAAATAAGGGAAAAGGAGTTTGGAGCCGTTGAAACAGTAAAAGCGGCCACCCAATCGATGCTTACTGGGCCTAAAGAAAGGTAGCAATGGGCCGCCAAATGTCACCAGTCTAGAGGCCGGGATGGCGCTGAGAGAGCGATGGGCTGGTCAACAGAGGTCAAAGCAGCTGATGCCAGCAAATCCCAGAAGCTTCGACGGTTGCTAAATCAACTTGGTCAAAGTCAGTCAACGGAAGAGGCGACAGTTAGCACCAGCTGTCACTTGGTTTCTATACAGAGGTACACCCTCCCACTGCTTATAAATAGAGGGATATATGGCAATTTTGGCAGAGAGCTCAGATAGGAATAGTACATGTGTTGTATAGTTTAGACATAAAAATAGAAAAGAAAGAGAGAGAGGAGAATCGCCATTGTTGGCTGGTGATTAGAGCTTTCTCGATTTCGGAAGCAAGGTGAAGAGAAATAGCAAGAAGGAAGCTTTGTAAAAAAAAAAGGTAGAATCTTTGTACCAAAGTCGATTTTTTATGAATGAAATTGATGATCTTGTCGCATCCTTTTTCGGATCCTTCTCTATTTTTTTTTTCCTTATAAATCTTCTGCTACGAGTTGATTACAACTCGTCTAGCGCTTCAATCTTGATTTGATTCTAATTAGCGAGTTTTTTTTTTAGTTATATGCATAATGCTCAGAGTTGATTACAACTATTTGAGCCATATCTCATGTTTATGTTAGGTATTGAACTTAGTTTTGTACATACTCCTTGATTTCGTGTTCTAAGTTGAATACAACTTGTTAAACTTTCCTCTGTTACAGTATTGATCTCTGATTGATTACAATCAGTAGATCCCCTTTCCTTTGTAAGCACAGCTCAGAGTTGATTACAACTCTTTGAGCCTCTCATGGGAAGTATAGATAGCAAGCTGATTACAGCTTGTATGTCTCACTTCTTTATAAGAATTCATATCGAGCTAAATCCAGCTCATATGGAGTCGTAATGCCCAAATTTCCTCTGAGTAGAGGAGTGTGTTGGTTTTAGTTTGTAAATGAGCATGATAAGAGGTTATTTCAGTTAATTATGACATGGTAAATTTGCTTTCTTGAACAATTTCTTACAGATGTGACTAATCTTGTTTGTTCTAGTATGATGTTGCTGTTCTTGTACATTAGGCCGTGTGTATTACTGACTATAACAAGTATTTGACGATGAAATGCATATATAATGTTCACTCGATACACATTTGTAATAAGAATCCATTACTCTTTCCTTTAATCTTCTGCACCATGTTGACTACAGCATGGAGTGCCATTTCATGGGGTTTAGATACTGAGCTGAATACAGCTTAAGTATCTCTTCTCCTGTCAGAACTCATCTTGGATTTAATATAGTTTGCAGAGGTCGTAATGCCCAAGCTTATACTTTTGGACCAGTAGAGTTCTTTTACTGAAGTATCATGATATGTGTCCTATTATACCTTAAATAACAAGAAATAAGTGATACCTATTGAGTCATTGAGGTTTATTCTTAGGTTTATGCTAAATATCTGAAGGCTGATTTCCACTGATTGTCATATAAAAAAAAATGCAAGAAATGTGAGGTTTTCCTGTAAATATGCCATGCTATCTCTGATGTACATATATTAGGGCAATCAGTATTGTCATCACCTTGGTACTTGCTCATAGCCCCCCTTTTTGAAAATGTTACACCCTGAGATCATCATCAGGAATTAAAATAAGAATAAAATAAAAATAAAGTAATGCCGGGTACCAGATAGAATAAGTTCATAAAGTTAACATAGTTTCTTGATTATGGTAACCTGAGGATAATTTCGTGTATTGACTGACTCTTCTTGTGAATATTTTTTTTTAAACCATAATCTGAAGTGACATGCTAAGTGTAGTCAGAATAATTGTTATCGATAAATAGAAAGTGAGTAAAACATATAATCTGATCACAAACCCTAGTATAAAGAAGTATAAAAAAAAAATATGAAAGACATGCCTGCAAAGTTCATACTATACTGTTGTTAGCAAAAAAAATAATAATAATAAATGAGCTTAGTTTATTGTCAATATCCGTTTTACCTATCCATAGATTTCCTTTAAGAGAAAAAGTAAGGCTTAGTTAGTATCTGAAAACCATGAAATGTAAGGTTTAGAATGCAAAAGGATTCTTATTGGGCCGGATATAAACGTAGAGTTGATGTTTCTTCTATGAAATTTGTTTCTCAATACTAACATTGTTTCCTCTGCTGGTACAGGTACTTTAAAAAAAGAAAATTGAAGGTTTGCTTTGCTGTCTATGCTAATATTGTATAAATGTTCTTGCATTGTAATAATTCACTTTCAATATTGACTTGGCTTGTAATGACTAAAACCCATAGGCATTGGCGTAACTTGCAATTGACATTTTATTTTGGATATCCCAATGCTCATTTTGTTTCCAGGTTTCGTATTTTAGTTCCTAATACGTTTGGGGTATATATATAGGAATTATCAGTGAAGCAACGTGATATGTGCATAAAACGTACAATGGTTATATTGGTAGATTATTTTGCATGTGTATAACAAAGCTTGTTGGTATTGGCCCAATGATAATGCTTATCTGTTGCCCAGGTATACGTTGATATGAGATTGACATAAAAGTGCCTATGTAATTGTCCGCCTACGTGACTTAGGAAATTGCAAACTGCCATATTAGACTCTAGTATAGAAGAATGCTTAGCAACATTACAAAGTCTTGTTTAATTATTCATGTACCGGTCTTGTGATTAATGGAACACTACAGATTAATTAGATAGGCAATAAAATCAAAAATGCTAAATAATATGGTCCAGTACAAAGCCCATCATAGGAGAAGCACTATCCTAAACGAAGGAAATTCGGAAATCATCTCTCCTTTCACCGACGCAGAATCAAACGCTAAGTCAAATCCATATGGCACTGCCACCTCGCCGACCTGCTAATGTGGACCAACTCGATGGCACCAGATGAGCTCTAACCCTTAGAAATTTTATTTTATTTTATAGAACGGCCCACACAAATATAAATAAAAATAATATGATATGAAATAGGTAAATAAACTAATATCCTAGGATAGTTTATAGATCGTCGATTTAAAAATACTTTCCATATAACAATTAATTTCAAGATGCTATAAAAAAATAGTACACATATCAAACCTCTTTTATAAGAAATATCACGGTAAAACCTTTTGAAACGCAGTTCCTTTGAAACAAAAGCTAAGTACATTCAAATAAAACAATATTCAAAAGAAGAATTATTTTTCATAATCCGATATTTTGAAATAAGTATTTTCGAAACACGATAGGATAGGATCTAGATCATAGGATAGGACCTATATCGTAAAATTCTAGAAAATTAGAAACAATAATAAAAAAGTATTATGATAAAAATTTCAAATACATCTCTTTTCTTTGAAGTAATTTCTTTATAAAAATAAACTTCAAGAAATTCTCAAAAAGATAATAAACATATTTTCAAACTAAATACTTTCAAAGTAAACACGATATAGAAAACAAATTTAAACATGAAAGATAAAAGGAATAGAAATAGAAAAGATGAAGGAAGAAGAGAAGAAGAAAAATAAAAATCACAAATTCCCCAAGTAAAGAAATTTTAGAAATAAGAAGTCAAAACACGAAAAACCGAAGTCAAACCGAAACCTCTTCAGTCAAAGAAAAGTCATACCCCGAGTCGAAGAAACCCAAAAGCCCCAAATTTAAGAGCCAATTCTTACAAGTCGCCAAATGACCAAGACCTAGTTCTTCCAAGCCACTAAATGGCCAAGAACCACCAAATCAAGTCCTTCCAGTCTTATAAGTCACCAAATGACCAAGACCTAGTTCTTCCAAGTCACCAAATGACCTAGAACTCTCAAATCAAGCTTCTTCAGTCTTATAAGTCACCAAATGACCAAGACCTAATTCTTCCAAGTCACCAAATGACCTAGAACTCCCAAATCAAGCTCCTCCAGTCTTTTAAGTCACCAAATGACCAAGACCTAGTTCTTCTAAGCCATCAAATGGTCAAGAACCACGAAATCAAGTCTTTCCAGTCTTACAAGTCACAAAATGACCAAGGCTTAGGTTTAGATAAAGTATCTTAAGTATTCTCAATTAGGTCCCGTTAATTAGGTTTGGTACCATTAATTGAGTTCAGCCAAAGTAGTTGTCTTGTATTTTCTCAATTAGGTCCCGTTAATTAGGTTTGGTACCATTAATTGAGTTCAGCCAAAGTAGTTGTCTTTTATTTTCTCAATTGTGTCCCGTCAATTAAGTTTGGTAACATCAATTGAGCTTAGTTTGAGCTAATAATAATTCGAGATAGCGACTTTTCTAGCCTACGACATATAATTTCTCGAATCCCTTAATCAAAGGTTCTCGTGATTCGTCACGGGGTAATTAACAATAGGGGCTTGCGCCTATTGGAAGGAAAGGATCCACAAAATTAATAAACCCTCATGAGAGTAGATTCTCGTTATTGTTTTCTTGTTGTCAAGAAGCATTCTGCACTTGAATTTAAGCTCGTGAGGGGTGAATCTAAGGCTTATTCTCATTCTTGAGGAAACCCGATCATTCTTCGAGAAATGACGAAAAAGTCCACACACTATTATTTTATCTGAGTTTGATAAGGGGCTTGGTTAGGCTAATTCAATAATCTAAATGAGGTTTTGAGTGTTGCAATTACTTGAAAATGAAATCTATAGGATATACGGGTCTGTTGAGTGAAATTGGAATCAAATTAGAGGATTTTGGTGTTAATTGGTTTGGCTGGGCTGAGAGGAATGTTAGATGAGGCATATTCAAGCGATTTGAGCTTGGTACCAGCCATTGGTACACGATTTAGGCCTCAGGTACCCTTCTGGTACCACTCTGGTATGTGGCGACGAGTGACGGGGGCTGAGTTGCGAGAAAAAAATTGGTCTGGGGGCTTGTTTGTAAAGAAGAAGGGCTTATATGTAAATAAAAAGGACTGGTTTGTGATGAAAAAGGATCCAAGCATAAAATAAATTGATCTAGGGTCCTCTTGAAAGAAACGGAGTGTATTGCGGGTCGGATCCTTTTTACTTGGCTGGCGGATCTGGTCGGAGACGGGTGCGGACCCGTTAGGCTGGATCTAGGTCAACTGGATCAGGTTGACCTGGTTTAGCCCTTTCGCATTTTTGGCTAGTTTGGGCTGTTCTGGTTTGGGCTTCGACTAAAAAAAAAATTAATAATGGTGGGCTTGGGCTTAGACAGATGGATTGAAATATTTTAATCTGAATTAAGTTATGGGCTGAACTTAATTAATAACAAATCAACTTAATCAATGATTAAGTTAAATTAATCGTTGGCTTAGATAATTAATTAAAGAAAAAGCCACTTAAATGTCGGGTATTTCTTTAATTAGACGGATTTTCGGGAGATGATGAGAATAGTCCGAGTGAGTCGAGAACAGATACGACGACAAAATCACCGACTTTCTGATCCCAACAATAAAATAAAATAAAATAACTTTCAGATTTTCGAATTTGTTTTATGATTTTCTGATTTTGATTTTCGAATTTTGAAGTTATATTTTATTGATGACTTAAATCTTTTAAATAGATTAATATTACAGAAATTATTTAAAATAAACATAAATAAATTAAATAAAATGTAATAAATTTTCTAAAAAGTAATATCATTAAGTGATAAAACATTATAACTAAGAATTAAAATAAATATACTAAACTAAAAATAAAAGAAAGTATTTAAGTAAGATCATGAACATAATAATTAAATTAAGGAATAAATTAAACAAAATAATTAAGAAATAAATTAAATAAATTAAATTAAAATAAAAGAAAAATAGAATAATAGTATTACAAATTTCTGAAAACACAAGCAATTACTATAATATAGTTAGAAATTTCTAAGTCAGTCTGGTAGCTTAAGCCGGACCACCTTTTCAAATTAAAATAACCGTTAGTTAATTGATAACGGTTTTTACTAATTTCAGGGGATTGGACAGAGGAAGCTTTTGACACAAATACAGGTGCGGATACGTGGATTTCTATAGAGATCTAGTTTGGTAACTTTAAATTATTGCATAAGCATGTTGACGATTCATTGAGATGCATTATGAATTTATCATGTTAGATTATAGGAACATATATTACAACTCATGTTGAATTGATCTCCTTTGCTTAAATGATCTGAATAGCTAAGCAAGTCTGTACTCTCATTTGTGATGGATGAGCTGAATCGTTCCAGCTCAGTCTAACCTTGCTTGAAAAATGTGGAAAAATGATTGTGTAAGGAAAAGTATTGATTGGGCTTAGTATTGATAGAATCGTCACTCTCCGGAGTCGGTCGGCCACCAGCTTCGGCCAGTTCGGTAGCGCTATACGGATATAGAAATTCCCTTTTGCCTGCCAGGGTGAGAGATATGTCTCTTTTGCCTGCCCTGAGCGAGGGAAAGGTTTCCCTTTTGCTTGCCCAACCGGTTGGGTGAGGGAACCTGAGTGAAAATTTGATAATATATTGATACGATGTGATGTGATATGATATGATTTGTTCTATGATTTTCCTGACTTGTTTACATGCATATTATTACAGATGGTTGTGATAGGACCTTTTCTGCTTCGATGTTCGATATGCAGCTGAACAGAGATTTGCATTGCATTACTTCTGCACTACTTTGATTGTGTTATTTATTTATTTATTATTTATTATTATTCATATTGTTTATTACGGGAATTATTTCCAGATTAAGATTTCGACCAGAAATCCACGTCTGGAACTAAAACCCGCACTGAGAAATTATTTCTCACTTGATTTTTGTTTGCATATTCCTCGGCGGATGGGGGTTCCAGAGGTCGCATCGACCTGCGAGAGGACCGCTAATTTCGGTGATTGATGGCTCTTTTTATCATCACCGTGTGTATGTACCCCATTTGCGGACCAGCGTCACCCATCACATATCTTTGGCCCCAGATGGGATATATTTTTATTTTGAGTATGCGGACCCACCAGCTCATCCACCGGTTCCACCGCCAGCCCCTGAGCCTGCTGCACCACCGCCAGTTATTATTATTAGCGACTCAGAGGACGAGGGGGAGCCTGAGGAGGAGGTGGTTTAGTTTTATATAGTTAGTATGCGTGTCGGAACTGTTAGTCAACTTTTGGTTTTGCACTAGTACTAGTCTTTGCTTTGTATATACAGACTAGTCTAAGTGTTGTTTATAGATTACAGTTCCGAGAGGTTTGTTAGTTTTATTGTAAAATATGGATGGAGGAGTTAGACAGTACTCTATATTATGTATGTGTATATTTATGTATAATAGAGCCTGTATGTTATCTTTGCGGTTTTGTTTTGTTACTTATTTTTACCATCGTAAGATTGATAATATTCATTTATATTATCAAAAGAAAAAAAAAATTATACGTCTTTTGTTAAGAAAATTTTTGGCTTAAGCCTTACGAGAGTACAATAATCTGTACTTTCATGGCGGGAGCTGTCATATCTAGTTAGGGGATGTGACAGAAATGCTAAAGTCAAAGTTATATGTACGGAGAATTTCATCAAATTTGACCTTATATCAAATTTGAAATTCAAATTACTCGTCCGAATCGTTCAATGTGATCTTCATATGAAAATCTCATTGTCGACCAAATTTTATATATTTTTTAATTCTTTCTTTTTTTTGGAATTTTAGGAAATTCTCGATGTAATTAGCTCTAAACCCTCCAATAACAATAGTTTTAAAAATTTTTAAAAATAAAAAATGCTAAAAAAATTAGAAAAAAATATAAAGTTTGGTCGGCAAAGAGATTCAATTTGAAGAACACATTTTGTTGTTTGGATTGGTCATTTGAGTCTTTGAATTTGACATAATTTGGTTGATAGAGCGGTCCATCAAATCGCTTTGACCGTAGTCAAACTCCACACTTATTAGATTCTCTTAGTATAACAAAATGAGTAGAATTAGATGCTCTTTTATAGTAAGTAACTAAACAAATACATTTAATGATTACTCTTTTATTAGAAAACGTACCCACTCAATGTGTGAGTAAATAAAAATTTAAAAATATTTATAGTTTAATAAAAAATTAAAATCAAATATCAATATGAAACATAATTTAATAAAAAATATATTTTTTATAATAAAATTATTTGAAAAATCATAGGTGATAAAAGTTTTTCATATGTGCTCTCTTTTAAAATAGGAAAATAATTATTTTCTAATTAATGTTCTTTTTATTTTATATGTAAAGCCAAATAGTAATATCTTTCTTCTATCTAAAAAAACAAATATAACTTTCGTTTACTGATTGACATCCATTTATAAATCAAATCGGTCAAACGGTATACAAAGTGGATACACACTAAATTTAAAGGTGATGTACTTTTAGATCCGTGTGTTTATAAAGAGTATGAATTACAACAACTTAAACAACCTGGGATATAAAGGCAAATTTAGACGGATAACATGTCGAGGAAATAAACGGTAGAAGAAATGAAATAAAGGGAGGAGGAAGAGAGAAGAAGGATAAAGGAAACGAACATAAAAGTAGCCAGTAGGGAGAATAAAGATGGATAAGAGATGAGGAGTGTGAAGGGAAAGGGGTGAAGGGTCTGCTTCAGAAACTAGAAGCGGATAGAAGAAAGTAGTAGAGGGAGGGAAGAAAGTGAATAACAGTAGAAAGTAGAGACACAGTGGAAAGATAAGGAAAAATAAAAGCATGGAGCATCATATGCAAACTAAATTGGGCTAAAAGTTATATTTGGGCTGTTGAACAAATGCATTGAGAATCATATGCAAACTAAATTGGGCTAAAAATTGCTACATTTCGGCTCATAGTTCATTGTTATTGGGCCATACCGCCATATATACTCAGCCTTTTTTTGGAGCTAAGTAGTGTCGAGAAATCTCAAAAGTTAAACAAAAGGCAAATTTAATTTATAGGGCTTCAAATTTCATCTTTCATTACCGTACCTAAATAAGGTCCAACATGGATAAGGTTTTATGGGTCGTCATCCGTTCCGTTTTGGTTAAGCATGACGAACTTGGGCCGAAATTTCAACAAGAGAATTAGCTAACAATAAAGTCTAGCATCGACTGGACTCGCATCCTCAGCAGTCAAAAAAAAAAACTGCTCGGAGCAGTCATTCTCTTCTTTTTTAATATTTAAAAATTTTAAAATTTAAATACCGAATCCAAATCATTGATCTTGTTCAATTTAACGGGCGATGTGTTTTCATATAAGTTTTATAAAATTTGGATTGATTTGATACTTGATTAAGTGCTCAACAAATGAACGTATTAGCATTAACCAAACCAGGTTCGTTCATTTGTTGAGCACTTAATTAAGTTTCAAATTAACTCCAAATTTTATAAAACTTATATGAAAATGCATCGCCCGTTCAATTGAACAAGAACAACGGTTTGGATTCGACATTTGAATTTTAAAAATTTATAAATATTAAAAAAAAAAAAGAGAAGGACTGCTTGGAATTTTAAAATTTTTTTGACTGCTGAGAATGCCGTTGAAGCATCGACTTGGTCTAGGACTGCAAAGCAACTCCGTTAATCATCGATGGTTTCGTTTCGTCCCCTTTGAAACGATTAACGAAATATTTTTTATTTGGTTTGTTAAATGAAACTGGCTTCTTTCGTTTCGTTTAATCGTTTTATGTCATTTTTTATGTATTTTTAAGTATTTATAAACAAACTTTGATGAATCAGAAATATTATTGTATCAAATCAGTCAGTTGTGCATGAAAATAGAAACATATATTTAAAAATTAATTATTAAAACAACAAATCGAACACAATTACACATTTTGATCGTTTCGAAATATGAAAACATGTATGAAAATTAATTCTCGGTTAATTGATCGTTTCGATCTTTTTTATCATCTTTTGAAATTTGTTTAGTGTTGTAAATGAAACAGTTAACGAAAATAGATTGTTTTGTGATCGTTTTGTTGCGTTTGCATGCCTATGGAGTTCGCATGTTAGTATGTTTATACTATGAATGCCCAACAATAGTCTCGCAAAATGTGCTATTTCTACTTGAAATTCTTTTCTTTATGCTTTTCCTTAACCTAACATTTTTTTGTGAACTCAAAAAAGCTGCTGAACGAAATTACATTGCATCTATTTGTCAATACTCAATAGCCACCCATCAGTGGATCGTTAGAAATACTGCATATACTACAGTAAATGGATCTAATTCTAACAAGACAATGATATCAATATTATGAATAAAGATGTGTGGTTGTCGGGATCCTTTAGTTAAATATCATTCGACACTCCAAGCATTGTGAAGTTGTGCAATAGCATTTTTTATGATTTCTGTAATGTTATACTCTGTAACTAATTGTGTGTCCGGTGTTATTGCTCATAAAACTGACTCGGTTCAACATCAGATAATAATTTGACAGCATATTGTTTTGTTTCTGATTTTTGTGACCCCTTCATATTTTCATTTTCATCAGGTCTCAATCTCTTTTCTGTTGCTTAAAGTCCCTCTCCACCTTAATTTCTCTTCATCATCATTCTTAATTTCGGTTTACAAAATATAAATTATATTCATTCAATTGAAAATAGAAAAAATATCTGATCTTTTACGATATATATCTTTTTATTTAAGTCATTTATAGACATATTACATTTCATGAATAATATCAACATTATATAAATCATATTAATCATAGATAAATATAACTATAATTACGCACATATAATTTTTTTTTAAATTGATCAAACTCTTTAAATTTAATCAAATCAAATTACCTACAATAATTAAACTATATTTCTACAGATAAATATATCTTAACCATGTATCCAAAAATGAATATAATTAAACTATAGAAACATAATAAAAATATTCTTATTATAGATATCTACATCGAGCGAAGCTCGATATATCCCTCTAGTATAGATAGATTTTAATAGATTGAGCAAAGGCCTTTTTATATATATGCTGTTATTTTTCAGTGATTTGGTGATTTTGTTGGATTTTGTTTTTAGTCTACTACACGTTTGGGACAAAAAAACTAAGTTATTGAGCAAAGGGCCTTGTAACGAAGACTTACCGGAAAAATCAGCACTATTGTAACTTGACCTTTTAAATGACCATAATGCCCTGTTTAGTAAAGGGCACATGATTGAGTATGGCAAAATTGAGCCTTCAAAAATACAAAATGCTCTACATGAGGCTTACAAAAGGGAAAAATATTAACTAATTTTGCTTCCCTACTCTTTCATCTGCACTAACTTGAAGGTTCTTGTTTAGGAATGGGGATGTTTAGCTCTGGAACAGACCTCCTTGCAAGCTGGCAGCTATGTTACTATTTCAAAATAAATGAATGAATTCAGCTTTAATAAAGATCAAAATTTTCTTTTAAGCACTAGATGTAAAGATAGGAGGAAAAATGAGAAACACCGGAATTGTCCATTCCTTTGCTTGATTCAACTTTGGAAATAAAAGGTAAATCTCTACCTCACAAGTCACAATATCAATGAACCAGGATTGGAGAATAGCGGGGGCCAAGGTTGAACTTCAAGTTGCTTGATCAAAAAATAAACGTGTTATTAACAGAAAAAAATATTTACTAGTAAGATTATTAATAATAAAAAGTACTTACATCAGATTTCTTTTATTATGAATTCTGTTGGAAGAGAAGCCTATGGTCCAATTCAAGTGGGCTTGGCGGAAAATGGGCTTTATTAAGTTAGATTTTCATTGGTTGAGAGAGGCCCGACAGAATTTTAGAGTAGGCCGACGTGCTATTTCCAGATAAAATATGTAACAAATGAAAAATCTGGCGTGTGCCTGGCCTATGGCCGCGCCCCCCCCCCCCCCCCCCCCCCCCCCCCTTGGTTCCGCCCCTTATCAAATGCCAAAATTTGTTTTAGCCTCCTTCAAATAGGGACAAAATGAGGATGCAATACAGATACTTAAGTTGATCATTGGGCACACATCGTAGTACTCAAATCACGCAATATCTGGTCGAATTGGTTACTTAATATCATCTTAAATCTGAAAACAGAAAAAAGAAATTACTGGTACAAAAATTTTAAATTATGAATGAGAATTTAAAATTGCATTCAAGTTTTTTTTCATGGATAAATGTACGTTGCTTAGCTTTTGTGTTGAAGATCCTTCATGCATACTGGTGCTACTGATTAATCCAAGGCAACATCCTTATTTAACCATTCACGAATCACGCTAGTGCCGACATCCCAAGAGTCCATAAGATTTTACGAGATTAAGATGATAGTCTTCAAAACCATTCACAATTTAAAATATAAATATGAACTGGAGGCTATACAATTAATAATTTAGCAAATCATAAAGTTTAGCGACAAGTTCAGAACCAGTATCAATGTTCATGCAGTGGTTTTTAAATAAGATTTGAAACCCAAACAACATTTAATTCATGACCGGAACCTAATTTAGCTACCTGTTATGATCTGCCAATTTGTTGGCACACCAAAAACAGGTTTTAAGCCTACATTCCTACCCAACACCCAACGCAACACATGATGAGAGAAAGATAAAAAGAAAAAGGACAAAAAAAAAAAAAGTTAACATGCTGACCTTAACACTCCTTTTCAGCGCTTCACTCCAAACCTATCAACTTAACAAACAAAACCAAGAGAAATAGAGAAATCAACATTATAATGCACTATCAGGTATACAATGAACTACCGATAACTCTGACTGCCCCCCTAACAAAAAAAACAAAACAAAACAACAAAAAAACAAAAAAACAAAAAAGATGGAACTGGTGATCACAACTCAGGCTGTCAATATTTCTTCTTCAGGAAGAACCCACAAATAGCAGAAAAAATGAAAAAAAAAAAAAAATGGGATCCCAACAAAAATTTTTTTGCCAGGGGTTCACCGTTCACCCGTACAATTTTAAGTGTGAACCCCTGAGAGACGCAAAGCTCCAACTGGGCCTTTCAATATCTTGTAAATCGAAGCTCAACTGGGCCGTATTGGATTACTCCTACTTTTAGCGTTATACACTAGGGAGTTGCGTTTGGATAAAAATTTGAGGAACGGTTCTTGCTGAGATTGCTTTAATTGCATCTAAACGACTTTCGTTATTTTAATCATCACTTACCAGCCACTCCGGTAGTAAACAGTAAACAAAACAAGGGGATATATTGAAGATTCCAATCAATGTAGACTCTCTCCCCTAGTCTTCCGTTGTGAACTGTTTGTCTTAAAATAATATATACATATGAAAATGGCTTCAAAAAGGCTTTGGACTTAAAACATAAACTTCATCCTTCTTTCCAGAAGAAATTATGTCGGTGAAATAAACCTGTTTCACAAAATCTGTAGCTAATTTAATTAAAGTACCCAAAAATAGAACTTTTAATATCAATTTGTGAAATTAGTTTTAGATAGAAATGAACTGGGTATAATTTCATTATTTGAACAAATGAAATCATCACAACACCTCAACTTTTCTTTCACATTTTTTTTTTATCTTTATCCAAATACAGATATGAATAGAGAAGAGAACAAACCTCAAACCGAGGAAAATTTAAACCATCACTAAATTGAGGTGAGCATTAGTCTCTTTCCGAGTTTTAGTACATTGTCTCCAAAAAGGGGGAAAATAATACAAAAGGCAGGAAATGCAGCTAAAACAAAAGGCCACAAAACTACCACTACTACTACTACCCTAAAACGCTATACTAAAACCTACCACATCTTCTTTTTTGTTTTTTCTTTGTTTGTTTTTTCCTTCTCTCTCTCACTCTTTTAAAGAAAAGATGTCAAACTCCTGCGTTCTTACTATTCTAGGTCCTCCTATTTTTCTTCTTGTTAATGTTTAAGCATGAATTGCCACCGCCTAGCAGGTCGATCAGCACTGGACTCTTGCATTTTGGGCAGGTCGGGTCTTCTTCCGACAACAAAACGTACATGAAGCACCTAGGACAACCTGCAAGGACCATTGATGTCGCCTCGTGTTCATTTTCTGACGACAGACATGAACTAGGTGATGAGGAAAATGATGATCCCGTCGGCGACCTACGGGAGGTGTAATATTCTTCCATGTTTGGCGGTGACAAATTTAGCTGCAGATCAAGCCGGGGGCTGCTGGCTTTCCCACTCCTTCGGCTCATTTTTATCTTGTGTTGGTTATTATTATTTATACCTGCTTAATGTAAAAAAAAAAAAAAAAAAAAAAAAAAAAAAAAAAAAAAAAATTATTAGGAATCAGATTTAAATAAATAAGTATTTTATTTCATATATGAACTTCTTTGCTTGTCTCTCGGCTTAACTTGGAACCTTTGTAGCATGCAATATGCCAACCAGCCCATACTTAGTGGTTGTTAATAATGCAAAGATTTTGAAAAGGACTATTACCTTCAAGAGGAGGAGAGGTTGATTGAGGAGGGTTTGGAAATTTTGATTTTGTGTAAGAGGGAAATGATTGTGATGGCTGTTATATAGGGAAAGAGAAGGTTTGGGTCATGGGGTTAGTTTAATAGAAGATAAGAAGCACTTAAGCTCACGTTTGCACTCCTTCAGATGGGTTGTCGGGAACTTAATTAATGGTGGTGGGTCAAGAGAAGAACTAAATGTGCACCAAGCAGTGGGAAAGGTCAGAAGGGAAAGATGCAGTATATTTTTTTATTTGTCAAATAAAGATGCAGTATATCGACTGTTGAGGATTTAATAGATTTCTTAATTATCATGAATCGTAGTAGACTGAGTATGGGAGTGTGACTATATATTGGATTCATTATTTGGCAGGAAATTATTCCATTAATGACCAATGAGAGGTTTGGTTGGCCTTTTGATGTAATGTGTATTTTTGACTAATGCTTACTGGGTCTAAGAGAATCAACGTGTGACACTAAAATGACCCTATACCTCTGAGTTTAGTACGTGTTGTCAGAAGTCGACATGACTAAATTTTTTTTTTGTCAATATCATCACTAGGGAGTGACTTATATAGCGCATCTTGTGAGCCATGAGTTATTCAACACTACTACGAAACCAAATATGGTGCCGCGTGGCACCCTCTCCGCATTTGATCTCCACCGTTGGATGGATGATGGGTGGCCCGTGAAAAATATCAGATTGATAGGCCCGAAAAAATGAACCGGATCAAATCGAACGGCTCGGATGGATGCACGGCAGGCACCAGAATCGGATTCCACTACCACGGCAGGATGCCAAAATATTTTTTTTAAAAAAAAACAAAATAGAAAACTCAAGGAAGGATCATATATATATTTTTTTCTTTTAGCTGCTTAGGATTAAGGATGAAAACTAAGCGAATAAACTCCACTTCGACATGTATCTAAGTTCAAAAGATGAGCTTAATACTCGATCAGTATCCGTATCTAAACATCTCCGTATTTATATTCTTATTCATATATTGACAAAAAAATATGGTTACTGATATGTTTGACTAATATAAGATTCGTATCAATATCTGAAAAAAAAAATGCTATATGATGTATTCGTTCATTATCCGATTTATTTTCATCCCTATTTGAATCAGTTACACAAGATGATTTACATAATTACTTCTTTAATTAATGCTATATAGAGAAAAACTTTTAATATATTAATACTTAAATTTTATTAGATAACTTGACTTCTAATAACTTTTTATTGGAATAGCAATATAATATGATGATAACGTTGAATTAAATTTTATTTTAACTTTATTGTGATGGTTACTATGATTACATATGATTAATATAGTATTTTGATTTATGATGATATTTGATGACATATACGTATCCGAACAATATCCAAACCACATATGTCCGTATATGATTAATAATCGAACTAAATATGTATCTCAGTACATATTCATATTTGTATCTGTATTTGACAAAAAAAGATGAATCCGAATATGTTCGACTATTATTTGATCCATATCCGATCTATTTTCACGGCTACTGAGGTTTGAAAATGACAAAACAACAGAATTAGCTACTATTAATTGTTATTGGAAGTGTTATTTGTGTAAGCATATATATACATGGATGTAGATGTTCGTACAAACCTAAGTAAGAATAACACTTCTATTAGTGTAGCACTAATATTGCATTATTTTTTTATGACTATCCAAAAATGAACAGGAAAAAGTACTGCATATATAGTTGTTATATTTTGCAAAAGCTAGGTAGTATTCGAGGGTAAAAACCTATCATCATAAGTTGTCTATATTTTAATTCAAATAGTAAATAAAATTTAAAATTTATTCACTTCCATTGAATATGAAAAGTCTAGTTACTTGTTTTACCTCTTCAAAAAAATAAAATAAAATAAAATAAATGATTTAACCTACATTTTAAAACAATGCCTCGTGCACTCGTGATACACAGCTACAGTTGAAAAGTAGGTGAAACAGTGCAGCAACTCATTTTAACTTCAGAATAATATTTAGGTTGTACGACGGTATATAGTTAAAAATTAATCCCAATGAGAGGCTTTAATGAAGCAATTAATTATCCAACCTAGATAACCGTTACGTGGAGAATTAATGCCCTCGTAAACCCAAATCTAAGCAATTAAGGGTAAGGTATGTGACTTTATTTATTTCGTACAAGCTGTATCGGATCCGGAGTCAATTAAGAAGTGGTTAATGCGCACATAAGTCGAGGTTTAATACCCGCTAACCTTAATAAGCCGAGAAAAGTTTCTTTCCATTATTCATCACGACTCCAACGATAATTCAGAAGAAGCACAGTTTACAACAGGATCACTACTTACTAATTGTACACCGCGAGACTGACAGCCATGGGTGAACTTACCTTTTCATACAGAAGTTCATGGTACTCTTGGTCTATCCAAACCTTGAAGGACTTGCGTCTACCAAAAGTAACTTGCTGTAAAAGAGGACGTCTGGACGTGGTTGAAAATGGCTTCCCTAAATACACATCCAATTAGGAACAGAGAGTATCTCGGATTCTCTAATTTCAGAAGCAATTCATTTTCGGATAGTTGGTACTAATTAACGGCATATTCTTATAACACTATTGAAAGATCGAGAAGCGTTATTCCGTATACAAAGATTTATAAACTATAATTATTATATTCAAAAAGATGTTGAAAATGTACACAAAGCACAGTATTATATGTCAAAATAGAGTTGAAAAGAAAATCCATCTAGAAGAGTCAGCTACATCACTATGACAACATAAAAATTATACAAGTACAATACATAGTAACGTCTCATACGAAGCACAATATTATAAATCGTCATAATTAATTGATGTCCATGTACAATATATGGCTCTATATATGATTAAAAAAAGGGTTAATTAGATTTATGCCACTGTAAAAATATAAAATTAGTAAAATGCCATTACTAAATGATAAATTAGTTTTATGCCATTATAAAATAGAGCAAATTAGTTTTATGTCATCGACAAATTGATTTGCCAATTTTACCCTTTTAAACATGCCACTACAAAAATTTAAAATTAGAAAAATACCATCACTATATGACAAATTAGTTTTACGCCACTACAAATTAATTAAAATGACTTATGTGCCATTGTAAAAATATAAAACTTAGCTTTATGCCACTAGTGCATTAAAATAATGGCATAAAATAAAATTTTATATTATTAACAACAAAAAATGCGGTAAAATTAATTTTTATCCATCATAACTTATATCATGAACTTATATCATTAATAAGAAATAAAATATTAACTTATAGCATGAACTAGTATCATTAACGAGAAATAAAATATTAACTTATATCATGAACTTGTATCATTAACGAGAAATAAATATTAACTTATAATATCATGAACTTGTATCATTAACGAGAAATAAATATTAACTTATATCATGAACTTGTATAATTAACTAGAAATACAATATTTGGGAACTTGGGAATATTTAAAATTAATGAGATATTTCAGGATTTATCAAAAGGGCAACTTTTCTTTCAGCGTTCTTTTTAGCCTTTATTAATAGGGGCAACTTGGGAATTTTTAAAATTAATGAGAGGTTTCAGGATGACAATTTTAGAATTTAATCATTTTAGGAATAAAATAATGGCATATATCTAATTTAAACGATTTGATAATGGCATAAATCTAATTAACAATTTAACAATGGCATATTGCTAATTAACTAATTTTTACAGTGGCATAAATCTAATTAATCCATATATATTATGCAAGTACAATGTATGATAACGTCTCATATGAAACCCAAAATTATATATTTGGAGTGGATAATGTTTTTATATGAACTGAAATGTAGATCGTGTGGTTCGTTGATGAACGCTGTGATTGATTAATATTCCAATTCGGCCCTAACTTCAAAAATTGATCCATGATGTAAAAGAAAATATATAGTTGAAATTTTTCTTCTGTCAATGGTAGAAATTATATTTAGTAGAAGATAATTTCCCTTAATTAAAGTAAATTGGTGATATAATTTTCACATATTGAACATATATATCTAGCTAGATGATAAAACAAGAAGGTACGGAAACAATTGAAATGCAAGAGGATAATGTTGGGCTTATTGACACATTTCTTTTTCTGTAAACAAGCGCCCGTTTTGTTGTTAATTTGAAATATAGAATAAACATATAGGGGACATGAAACCATTGCATTAGTGATTAGTGCAGCTTTTGCTATGATTAAACAATGTGCACGATGGCAACAGCATCTGAGAAGAATGGAGAATTCCATTCCCCAATGCATGTCGCCGAATCTACAAGTTATCTTGCATTATCTTACCGACCATGCACATATATAGTTGACCGTACGTGCGAGCATTTTGCACCTCTTCATCCCCATTTCATTCGAGTTTCATTTTTAAATGCACTGCTTGCCTCCGAACGAGAGGTAATGCCATGGTGCTGATCTTATTATATTCTAAAGTCTCTCCACCTCAAAGTACTGTTCATATAGTGTACATCTCTAAATATCTCCGATAACTGTAATAATTAATTTAGCATATAATTCAATTCAGATACTCCGTGAATTTCATCGTTTGTTAGTATATAACATATATTGCATCTTATTTTAATAACTTTATATGTCATCCTAAATAAAGCAATAACTAGTAATTTGTTTGCAGCGCTATCATTTCATCATAACTTAAAGAAAGAGATGGTCTTCTGGACTACACGCTAGCCAACAATTCATATTGTGCTAATTAAGTATGAAATTTTAGTTGCTTCTTAAAAAATATATTCACTAATATCAAAGCAGTACACGAAGGAAGAAATGACAACTTTTCAATACGTTTTTTGTTCAGTTGCATAAGAACTATTTGTAATAAATTGAAACTTCTTATAATATAGTCATCAAACTTAATTTGATTGATTGTGGAACAATTTGTAAACATATCTAAAATTAGAACTTTTTTTAGATGTTTCAAATTGAAGCCTACCATACCAAAGATGTATGTAATGCTGGGTGGACAAATCCTGGTAGAAGGGAAACATAGTTGTATTATTATAAAAATGTCACCCCTGATATCTAGGACCTACATTAGCTATAGCACCAGCATTCTGAGCTCTTAGGATTACGCACTATTGTTTATAGAGGTTAAGACTTAAGAAGCATCCAATGACATGTCCCCAACTGCTAATTATTTACAAGGTTTATCTTGCCAGAATCTACCGGCGCAGAAAACTCACTGCCTAATGCAATAGTACGTGTAAAATTTTAAAAAGATGAAACCTCTACTCAGTGCCACGTCATAGTTTGACAGCTGGTTTGCATCACATCCGTCAGATTTTGGGTAGTTCTTGGTTCAAACCCACCTGATTTTTCATTGAATAGTGTGCCGGATGAGATTCAAGTCTTTGACTTTTCAAAATATCTGCACCTAGCTAATTTTTCAGATATTCTGCTTCCGGTAAAATAGGTGCATTGCATCAAGTATAGAATTCAAATTTTCCCGCCCCAACGAATGGAATGACGGAGAAGATTTCAGTTTAAATGATCTATTCTTAATATGGGTGAGTTTGAAATTGCAGTATTACATTTATAGGCTATAGCTAGCTTTCTTTTTGGTTTTAATTTTAAACAGGTTTTAAAGGGGGACCAGGCATAAGCTACGCTGCAGAAATTTAAATTTATCAAAAATATTTATACATTAAAATAGAGAGTTTGAAGGTGATCTATTTTAATAACTTTTCACTCCAATTGAGAATCAGCTCTTGGTCTATATAGTGGCAAAAAACAATGCGCCTTAAGTGAAAGGTCGCATGTTCGAAATCCGACTGTAATCTTTCATAGACATTTAATTTAAAAATAAGTTGGAGGCTTGACTCTCTATTTATCTTTAAAAAAATAAAAATAAAAACTTTTCACCCCAATTAATGGGTTGAATAAGTTCTACCTCTGAAGATATTTTTTTAACCATTATTTTCAAAGAAGTGAGAGGCTAGGTTGTGATGTATTATTAAGTGTATTATGATCCGTCTTTCTTTTTAGTTTTCATTAGTTAATTTTATAGATTATACACATAAATTTTTTATGGACTCAAACTCTTACTTAGTAACTAAAGTTTCTGCATATTGACCTACGGAGGCTATGTCTAGAAATTTTAAAATTATTCTAATCTTCAGACTTCCACTACCTAGTTGAGCTGCTAGACATTTGCTACCTTAATTAAGATTCGAATAGTTAAATACTTTGACAGGGGACGAAGTCAGGAGGTGCAGGAGGCAGGAGATTTTTTTTTTTTTTAAGATTTGCACAATAAATATGTAAATTACTTCTTTCCTCATCTGGTGCTTTTTTTTTTCAAAAGTTACAAAAACATATATTTATAATGCAATTTTTTTTCCCCTTTTGTAAAATTATGGTTCTTAACTTATTACCTGTCCGAACTAATTATGTGGATTCATCCAGAAATTTTGAACAACAACTATTATTATCCATGAAAGAAGTTGGACGTTACCGAGGGAACCCCACGTTTCCAATATCTTTTATAATTAGTTTATTGATTAATCCATTAATTAAACGAGCAAAGAATTGCATGATGGAAGAGGATCGTGGTGGGGTAGCGCATGCGCCAAAGTCCTTGTTGATTGTATAAATATTTTCCACAAGTATTTATGTCATGACCAGAGTCCAATTAATTTCCAAAAGCATCTTGATCCTACTTGCGAGATGATTACAAACGTAGATGTGTGGCAATAATGTGAGCAATGTATGAAATTAATTTCTCAAAATTGATAAATCAGTACTTTTGATTTACAATTGGAAATAAATTAAAATTAAAATTAATTTCTATGATAGAAATAGCTAGTATGAAATTAACTTTTTGATAATTGCTAAAATTACTGACGCAAAAAAAAAAAACTTCCATCTTCAGAAATTTCAGAGATAGAGATGCTTTTAAAATCCTTGTTTTTTTTTCTTTATTATCAATTAATTGTTTAATTCTGTGTCCTCTTATCCTCTGCGTAACCCAATTCAAACACGAGAACTGCTGCAGATTAGACTGAAAATAGGATACTTTAAAATATACATGACATAAACTTATTCTATCAATTATAATCTCTGTGGTTGTTCTGACTTTTTTGTTATTCATTTACATATGCACAGAAATTTTTACATAGCACAAGAAAAAGTCAAATACATTTTTTTTTCACTTAAATTACGCCCCTTTAAGGCTACCAAAAGGAAGTAATGTTGATTGGATACATTAAATGACCTAGATTAATTGCTTTTGCTCATAAAAATCACATTCTCCAAAGCAGACTCTGCTACATGTCATTTAGGCTGTTAATAGTTGACCGTACGTGGGTGCATTGAGAGAATTATCTCGAGTTGTAAAAGGGGGAAATATTTAATTATTGAAAGCACTGTCGTCCCACGAATGCATGCCTTAGAAAATGTGGAACTCCAACAGCAACATGGATCAGCATTAAAGCCAATGATGTTTCTTGCATTAGCTTAATCACTTAAAATCTAGAAGATTTTTTTGGTATTATTATTATATATATCGAGTGCATGTAGTTGTAGGAGTGCCAAAGTAGTAATTGGAAGGTTCAAACATTGTATATTAAATTTTGAATTCAAGTATTTATAATTTTTCATAAATTATTATCCGGCTTGAAAGTGTGAAAAACAAAGCATGTAGGTCTATCCATCGAACCATTATGGGCCGAGAAGGTAAGACCTAGTTTATTTCGAATAAAATGGCCTTTCTGAAATAAGCTTGTGAATGCCTAACAAAACGGCCCAATTAATTCGTCCTAACCTTCAAAACCAGGTGTGATACACACCATCCCTTGATTTCCCATCCATATCATCCATGGACTTTAAATGGGCCAGCGACATTCTGATTTCCGCATGATGACGTCATCATTTCGAGTGATGACGTCATCAATTTTTTTTCCGTTTCAGCAAACAATCTGGTCGTCGTGACGTCATCAATTTTCGGGATTTAATTGTTCAGTTAAATGCAGTAAGTGTTCCTTTAAACTACTGTAAATGTTCAGTTTGTTTCTTCAGAAACTACAATTTTTGGGATTTAATTGTTCAATTAAATGTACTAAGTGTTAAGTTAAACTAATATAAATGTTCAGTTTGTTTCTTCAGAAACTACAATTTTCGGGATTTAATTGGTCAATTAAATGTTCTAAGTGTTAAGTTAAAATAATATAAATGTTAAGTTTGTTTCTGCTGAAACTACCATTTTCGGGATTTTATTGTTCAGTTAAATGCGTTAATAGTATCCATTATTTCAACAAACTGAACAATTCTATTAATAATATCATCCATTAATAATAGCACAATACATACACAATGAAATAAGATGACCTCTTAGAGATACTAAGTTAACACATATGATGACTAACTAATCTATTATTGCAACAAACTGAACAATTACATTTACAATAACATCCATTACAAATAATTTTCTATTTCAATTGAAGAGCTTCCGGTTAGGGTCTTCTTCTCCCCCACTTCCTCATCTGAATCCTAAAAATAATATCCATTATTTCAACAAACTGAACAATTCCTGTAACAACAATATCCATTAATAATAACACAAATCCAACACAATTTTAACCACTACAACCTAACAAAATTTATCAACTCCTCCTTCAATTCCTTTTTCACAATTTTTCTCATCATGTCTTCTTGTAATTCCTACACAAAGTCACAAACAATAAAGCAAAAAGCATATCTTCATTAACAACGACCAAGCAACAAGCAAGAAAAGGACAAATTGATAAAGAATTGTTGTGTTACAAGTTCAAAACAAAGAAATTTTCCATTAGTTCTGACCAATTTTATATGGTCCAGCGGTCAATTTAGTACAAATAGAAAAAGCAAAGTGCCAAAATTTAGCATGAAAATTGAATTCGATTGAATCAAGATACGTGACCAAAGATGAAAATCAACATACATCACGATCCATGTATACTAATGATTACTACTCGAATAATTGTACAAAAAAACATCATCATGATTACTACTCGACGATCTTCTCTGCCTCGTCCTTTTTGACGATTCAAGCTTGAGGTCGAACGAAGTTGGGGATCTGGTCGACGCAGAGGCGGGACTGGAGAGCGGAGGAGAGCGAGGAGGCTTCGAGGAGAGTGAGAGAGATCTCCGCCGCCTGAAAAAGCCCTGCCATCGCCAGCTGAAAAGCTTGTCGTCACCTTGCACACCACAATCGCTCTCTCTTTCTCTGGTTGAGGCTGTGGTTGTGGCTAGGGAGGAGTTTGGCTAGGGTTTGGAGACTGGGCCATGACTGGATCCATAACATAAAAGTCTGTTTAGAGTCTGTGGATGGGTTGGATGGGAAAATGAAGGATGGTATGAACCAATTCTGCTTCAAAACGCAAAGCTAATTTTTCGAAGCCGATCACAAATTAAGTAGACTAAGGGTGCGCTCCAGAAGGGTTGAATCGATGGAATGGAATGGAAGAACTTAAAATTAACCTGCTCCAGAGTTGGTTCCAGGGTCATAGGATGGGAATGGATGGCACAAAAAGTGGGTTCTGGGAGACAAATCAAGACCCCCAAAATTGGGGTGTAAAGAGTGGAAATGAGGAACTCATCCTATGAATGTGGGTCCCACATAAACTTTGTAGTATTTGATTTGGGTGATAAATTTTAACTCTTATCAAATACTGGAGCAAGAACTATTTTGTATCCCCTCTTTCCTTCATCCTCCATCCCATCCCATTGCTTTCCTTTCCATTACTCAAAAATTCTGGAGCATAGCCTAAGGCCCTAATCGGAATGATTTTTTTTTTCCCGCGGGAATTGGATTTAGAAATTTTACATTATTGAAAATCTTTTTATTAGAATAAACATATTTAATTTTTATTTAATCGTATTTTGATGTTATTAGACCCAACGAAGTTAAATTCTAATAAAATAAAATCACACATCAAATTCCATGTGTTGATCATTCTGATCAAAGCTTAATCTATACTTAATTACTGACTTGAACTTGCAAAAAAAAAAATACTACTTGATCATGATCATCGTCATCATCTAGATAAATTAAACAATACTCCAAAATTATAATAAGAAGAGATTATTACGACACTAACATTCTTTGTGACGAAACAACAAAAATGCAACAAGAAGTGTATTGAAACTTCATCATTCTTTGTTACCTTGCAGTCCAACATGCATATTTTTTCACTCAAACTCAATTTGGAAATGAAAAATATATCAGCACAAATTGCTAATTGAATTGAAGGTTTCAGATTTTCGCATATAGAATTGCCTAAAAACCGTAATATCCTCTACCTATCTCAAGATCAAATTATGTATTATGTAGATGATGCCATAAACGTGTTGCACAAATGCACTTCATTACTAGGCCTTCATTTATGGGCCTCACCTCTCGTTATTGATACTTTCGGCCTAGTTAAGCTTCACCACATGACACATGACACTTGTAACACACACAGAGAGACAGAGATAGAGAGTCTAGAGAGTCTGAACTCCGACATGGGCAACGCTCAGTCTCCGGCGACCGACCAACGCTTTCTCGCGGCCAGCAGGTACCAATTACCATCCTCCCCTTCAATTTCTCTCCTATTAATTTTGTATCATTCATCTGCTACCTTTATGCTATATTTTCTATTAATAAAAACCACAAGGGCCTTTTCGAAAGAAGAGCTAGAGGATCTGCGCTCCCTTTTCGTCTCCCTCTCTGCACAATCTCAATCCGATGGCAAATTCATCTCTCAGTCCGTTTTTCAGGTACCATTCTCTCTTTAGTAGAAGTGCATTCGTTATTAATCTATTGAATTGGACTTGATATTGGGTTTCAATTTGGTAGGTGTATTATGGGATTCAAGGTGCCCTCGCGGCTAGATTGTTTCAGTTGGTATCCCGAGGAAGAAAGGACGGCATGCTTACGTTCGAAGACCTTATAATCTCCAAAGTTTGTGACTTTTCTACTTGTCTTTTCGTGGTCTCTCTATTTATTTGTTATTTAGAGAGGATTACAACATATTAGATTTTCCTTGTCTTGTGTGAATGTATCTGATGTGTGTTATTGGGAAGTCAGGTAACGTATGAGAGGGGCACTAGAGATGAAGTTGAAGAGTTTATATTCAAGCTCTCTGATGTTAATGGCGATGGTGCTTTAGGAAGGTATATTGCTCAAGTCTCAACCAAAATCATGGTATAGTCTCAACTAATTCGTACTGTCAAGGGATGTTATAGTTAAATTGTGATTTAGTTATGGTTTCAAGTAAGAACTTATAGCAATTCAAAGAGTACCATCAATTCCATTGTTTTTATATTTAGTACCTGTTACTCATGTTAGATGCTCGTACATATAATAGTTGGTAACAGTAAGTTCCAGCAGACTCAGGATCTACCTGCTTGTCTTCAGCTGAAACTGGGCTAAATTAGCACTCCATAAATGAAACTATTACCTGATTAAGCCCAAAAAATCTGTATGTTCTGTTATAGGCAGTACCAAATCATGGCAGAACTGATCCAGTCTGTGTGCCTGTCAGGTCCGATAATAGAAATGGTACCAGAAACCACTCTAATGTTTCAGGAACCCAAATAAGAGAAATGCTAGAGATCTCAGTTGGACTTCTAGAATGGAAGAAAAATCTTTTTATTCTAATCACCAGCTGTTTAATTGCGGTCCCTTGAAAGCCCAATAAATAATGAAATTCCCTTTATAATGGACTAGTGATGTATCTTGTTATGATACAACATTTTTTAGTCTAACGATGAAAATATATCATGACTAATGATATCTAAAAGGTTTATTGATTCCAATAAATTCTGAATCCTCTCATAAATATGGAATCTCCAAGACCACTAAGTCAACTCTTATTAACTACTGAAATAGCTCACTGGAGGAGTTGATAGACGAATCCAGCTCTGTTGTCTAGTCAGATGAAAATTAGGAAAGGGAAAAAATTGAATTAATAAGTCAGTAAATAAATGATCAATTTAAGATAACAAATCTAGTCGAGCAAAGTAAACCACAGAAGCAAAACTAATGTAAACTAGATAGTCATTTTAACCACTTCAAGCACAGCAATGACAGTAACATTTGAAATGAGCCATTTCATACTTAGCAAAATTCAAACACAGTGCAGAAATCTTTATGCATGTTGAACAACTATAACATTACCAAGTATTTTCTTTGCAAAGCATCAGACGAGTTCATTTGAAGATGCATTTTTATTGAATCATCCAAGCCAAGTTTAGTTCAAACTCTTCATGAACACTGTAAAAGCTGCATTGATCTACATAGCACGGACAATGCCAATCACACATAAATGTCTGAGATAAAACTGACTTAGAACATTGACACACACTTTTGAGTAAGTTTTGCAAGGAGAATCGTCAGTTTTGTTTTCGGGCACAAAAATGCTGTTTGTCATATACACATATGGCACATCTTCAGAAAGGGCGATGCTACATAAATTGTAACGGAGTACTTTATAGGAAACTTATTATTAGATGTGCATCTGCATTATGATTAAAAACTTGTATACATCCTGTTTCGTGGGATTCTTTTATGTAACGGAGTACTTTATAGGAAACTTATTATTAGATGTGCATCTGCATTATGATTAAAAACTTGTATACATCCTGTTTCGTGGGATTCTGAAACAGCACCAACCTTATACTTTTCTCTTTCATTTTTTGTTTAATAACAAAGTATGCTTGCTAATGTTGGTTGAACCAGAATCATTGGAAAAATACCTAGAATATGAACTAATTAGTAATTAATATTACTAAAGAATGGAGGTTATACCTTAATCATCTTAAGCAAATGGAAGAATAAAGCAGCAAAGTGATCAACAAAAATCATCTCTTGTTCCTATTTATTCAACCTAATGGACAAGATCTGATTTACAAAATGATTCCTACACCAAAAATTCTATCTGAAATAGTACCCAACTTCAAATTTAAGAGTTGAATTTGGTATGCTCGAACTTTCAGTTGATTATAATTTTAATAACAGTTGAACATCAAAGATCATCCATAACCCATGCACTTGATAAAATCAAGAGATCTATTATCATGTGGCTGGCCTTCCTCATAATAAATAATGAAATGTAGCTTCACCTAAAACAAGACAAGTTGTCTGGTTTTACAATTCTATTATGATATTATGCACGTCAAAAGCTCAAGTTAAATTGGTCAATTTTCAGGGTGCAATTACCCTATAATGGTTCAGTTATATTTGAAAATAGTATCAAATGAATGTAAACATCGTTCAGGGACATTAAATGTTGGTCTGTTTTCACACCAAGTTGAATATTCAAAAGTTTTATATTCTATTGTTACATTGTTTTAGGGATGACCTTGAATCTGTTCTAAAGTCCATTGAGCAAACCATTTTTACTGAGGAGGAAGCTAAAGGAAGTAACTCAGACACACAGAACCAAAGGATGGATGTGTTTCTCAATTCCGCAACATTTTCAAATTCAAAAGAAAGCATGTCTCAAAAGGATTTGAATACTTGGTGTAGCCTCGTACCTTCGGTCAGGAAGTTTCTTGGAAGTTTGTTAATGCCTCCTGATCCAGGTCATAACATTTTTTTTTTCTTGTTGTGGCAAATTTTGGATCATTATTGAGATAGTCTGATGCAAAATTTTCTATATTACCTCAGTATCTTCAAAATATTAATACATACATAATACCTTTGTAAAATATGGAAAATTTCATATGCCTCTCTAAAACATGCACGTCTTCAAATGTAGCAAACCTCTGCTGATTTTTTTCTCCAAACTTGAAGAGAGAAAATCTGGAAGATATAAATATTGTGCATTTCTCTTGTTTCGGAGGGTATCTATGAAGTTCTTACTTCGTAGTACCTTGGTGGTATATACATGACATCCTTAAATTTTTTGGAGTGAAAGTCTCGCTAATTACTAAGTTTGAGTTAGACTCTAATGAAACTTTATGCCTCAAAATAATATCATTTCTTTTTTTACTTGTTAGGAAGGCCAGGATTTCAAGTTCCCAAATTAGACTACCCTCCAGATGTTGATTCACATGTACTAATATTGAAAGAAGAATTTGCATGGCATATTGGAGGTGCTCTTACTCAGCAAGAAGCTGAAAACTGGAAGCTCTTGTACAATAGTTCTATTCATGGCCTCAGCTTCAACACATTCTTGGGCAGAATCTCGTCAGTACAAACATACATAAATATAGTTATGATAACTTATGCATATTAACAGTTTTTTGAATTAGATAAGTTTAAGAACAGATAATGCAAACATTTTTCCATTTTTGTTCATAGGGTTTAGTACCAGTATGTACAGTTGACAGCTTATGACCCTTTCATCTGCTTAACTTGTAATCAATTTCAGGTTTGCCTAAACTTAGGGATATGGCTGTTGCAATGGAGTCGCAATTTTGTGTTTAAATAACTGCTGCAATGTTCGATTAATTTGGAGTTTTAGGTTTAAAAAATAAAGCATTTCTGGGGCTAAATTTAGGGAAATAGTGATTAATGTATTCTTTTGATGACTATTTTTCAGAACTGGAGAGGGACCCACCATTCTGTTGATTAGAGATAAAGAAGGCTACATATATGGGGGGTATGCATCTCAGCCATGGGAAAGGCACAGTGATTTCTACGGCGATATGAAATCTTTTCTTTTTCAATTGTTCCCTCAAGCCTCCATCTATAGACCTACTGGAGCAAACACTAGTGTACAATGGGTAGGGGCCATGGGGACATATTTCCTTCAATATTATCTATTACTAATTTGGTTAACTTGAGAACAATTGACATCTATGTCAATTGGCCTTTAATTCGGATCACTTGGGCACAGATGTCAGATTTGTCTATAATTGCACTATCTTGCATAAATGGATGATTAAAAAAAACAAATCAAACATTTATTCTGGATTCCTATGCTTTAACAAACTGATCATTTTTTTTCTTCAATTTCTGCATAGTGTGGGGTTGGTTTCAGCTCCGACAGCATCCCGAATGGAGTGGGGTTTGGTGGAAAACCACACCATTTTGGACTCTATCTCTCTGCAAACTTTGATGGGGGCCACACATTTTCGTGCACCACTTTCAACAGCCCCTCTCTTTCGAAATCAAACTACATAATACCAGATGTGATAGAGTGTTGGGGTATTGAGTTAGAGACTGGGGCACGAAATGAAGACAATCGACCAGGGGCCACGAAGGGGACAGTTTTGGAGAGGTTCAAGGAAGATCGAAACATGCTCAAATTGGTTGGCTTGGCTAACTCCAGTGATTAGTGTTGGGAGAGTTATCTCTTTGTATGATAATACAGAAAGAACTTGTAAGCATTTGTCGTATAAATAGTAAATTTGTTTTTATTTATACACATTAATGTACTGAAGTGTGTACTCTTCATTTATTGTAAAGAATGCCACATTTGTGTATTGGGGATTGGATTTTTTTTTTTCCTGGGGAAATTGGTGGTGTATAAAGGACTTCTTTGTTCACTGAATTTATTTACTGATTGAAATTCAAAAGAAACGTTTTATAAATCAAATGTAATCAATTCAGACTATTTAAAAATTGCCCTTTGTCAACTTATTGCAGTAGCATTTTTAAAAATGAGAGGCTAGTCTCTGAGATACCGATTTTTTTAATCTAAAAAATAATGTACATCTTCATGATTCGTATTAGTTAGCGTAATCTTCTGCAACATGGCCTAAAGAAAAGAAATATATCGCTACAAAACAATGTCAGAATAAATCATGGAAGAATAAAACCATCGAACTATACAAAGCAGAAGTGCCCAACAAAATACTAGACTTTTTTCTTGCAGAAACAAAATGGTAGGAGGGCACTGGCACGAGAATCAGGTGTCACCTGAAACAAAACAAAAAAGATGACGAGATACAAAGAGAAACATGGTAATGTTATGTCATGTGTGACCTCTCTTGCTCCCTTGGTTGGTCGAATTCAGATAGTCCCCACCTATAGTTATGATTCACATTTTTCTGACCATTATTGGCCTGTTCTGTACAGCTCTGTTTACGCACGCCTATGCCATGGCATGTCCCTATTCCTGTCCAGTTGTAATCTCCAGCTCATCTCCAGTGTAGAACAGATAATGCCTGATTTAATTGGCAGTTGCAACTGAACTACCGCATTGCCATTTTTGGGGGTTTGGCTTTGGTCTGGTGTCAAAGTCGGTGGTAAATTAAACTACCAACTAATTAGTACCCACAATTCCTTCTTTGTAATAACTTGACCCAGCCAACTAATCACTCCTGTACCTCCCAACCCCTCAAATTAAATAAAACACACCCAAATCATTAAACATACACACAACATCAGTCATCAAAGGCTTTTGTAATCCTTCGGCAGAAGAAAAATTGAAGGTTTTTTCTTCTTGAAAAGAGAGATAATACTTTTGCTCAGGGGCCTGGTTGAACAATTGGTGTGATGGCAACACGTGTACGATGAAAGGGGGCCGTGATGAGACCTTTAAGGGATTTGGTGGGCCCCCAGTTTTGCTGCACGCCAGGCACCAGCTACTCTGAATGGAGATACAGAAGGACCCCACTGATTAAATGGGCTGGGCTCTTGACAGGTTTAACCGGGCCTACATTCTATTTCCTTTCCGTTTTACTTTTTCTCATTACTAATTACTTAATTACTTAATTACTAATACCCCTCTCTTTTTCAGGTTGCACCAAAACTTTTACACAATTTTGAAATGATTCAACATTGTATGTCTAACATGAATAGTCAGCAGTTTCACTTCTCTAGAATGAGATTTTGTTCCGGTTTCACACAAAAGACTGACAATTAAAAGAGTGCCGGAGTTAAAAAAGTAAATAAATAAAACAATGATTTGAATAGCAGACGCAATGACCGCTATAGCGGTATGACTTGATAGAATGCTATGTTGCTAAATTAAAAGTGTCACTATAGCGGTATTTATTAACATACCACAATACTACTTAAACAATATTTATTTTTAATGTTTTATTTCTTATGGTGTCTAAAATAGTAAAAATTAATAATATATTAATGAATTTTGTGGTATTTTAGCGAAATATAGCTACATAGTTTGCTATTTGCTGATATATAATTAGTATTACGAATATATCTGTGACATATAATGTCTGCATATACGAACAACATATATTAAATTTAACTATTAAATTATTTATATAATGTAATAAGATATTTAATTTTTAAAAAAGTATATGATGTAATAAACAAGTATATTTGTACATCCCGCTATGATTCCATAGCGACTGCTAAATGACCACTATATGTTATCGCTATGACTCAAGATTGTCCCTCAAGATTGTCCGCTATGAACCCGTCATCCGCTATTTAAACATTTGACAAAAATAAAATATAATCCAATTTCACTGATTACATATTTCACGCACGATTTAAAAATAACGTATGAAATTTGAAGATAATGTTATAGTCAAGGGAAAAAAACTGACTTGAATAATCTGAGACATTTTTTTAAGACTTCTGTGGGGATTAACTATATGAGGGGGTTAAAAGGAGAAATAAACCAAAATATTGCGAAAGTTAACATTATTTAAATTGAAGCCTAAAATTATTTTTTTTATGATTGTCACTATTGTTGTACTAAACTCATTGTCAAATGATTGCTGCTCATTTAAAAAAGGCTAGCATATACGGATATACCTATGCATTTCACGCTAAAGAACCAAATCTAATTTGATCTTGATCGGAACGATAGCCACAGTAGAAAAAGAAAAAAAGAAAAAAAGTAATAAATATAGGCATACCTTGTAAGTGTTTAGTTTATCATGGTGTCCAGAGGAAGTAGAATTACTTGTTCTGTGAGCTAGATTTGCACTTCGATTACAGGGGAACAGCCACAAGTCTCACTCATACAAATTTGACCGGAGGAAAAGGATATGGAAATCAAACACGGTCCCATATATATATTTTGTATTTGAATTCGGCTTTATGCATTTCTTGTTCAACGTTTGCAATAAATACTTGTTTGAGAGAATGAACTTTTGTTCAACTTTTACAGGATACATTGTATTTCACCTTTTTTTGCCATTTTTGTGAAAACAAGTTCATGCATCCTAATCAATAATGCAGCGTCTTTCATTCTCCATGTTTGTGAGATTCTAGAATTAAGAAAACAAAATTAATAGGAATGAATGATATATCACCTAACACTTGCATAAACTCGGATGGACATACGTGGCCGCATTCTGTTGCAAAGACCCTTTTGCCATTTACATGTGTTCTCTTGTCCCAATAAATATTTATTCAACCAAGGTTGAATATCATGCATCCAATATTCCAATTTAAGAAAAAATATCAAGGCAAGTCATTCACTGTTCATGTGCACCGCAGCTAAGTGTCCACAAATAAGCACGCTACTTGTGAAAAATATTTAAAGAAAAAAGAAACAAAAGATTGATAGGATAGGGATGTGAGAAGCACCTACATGCGTTCTTAGGGGGCCAACAAAAAAAGTTGTGCTTTGCGGCATCAAAAGTTTGCCACAACTTTTGTTAATTAATATAGACAATATGATAATTTCAAAATATATAACTAATCAGCCATTTTTAATCAGATCAAAGTGTTTTGATCGGTCATTTTTAATCAGATCCAAGTGTTTTGATCGCAACTCATGGAAAGTTCCGTGAGTTGCAACTCACCATAGCAAAACTCTATATATATATATATATATATATATATATATATATATATATATATATATATATATATATATATATATATATATATATATATATATATACAATACGATAATATCATAGGAAATGCTAATAATGCCAGCAATCCCATATACATGACACTTTATTCTAAGAAAAGTAATCAATATGACCTTGTAACTAATCAGCCATGAACTAACAAATATTATCCAATCATTTAAATCGCAATTGCTGAAACATTTTTTTTTTTCAAAATAGAGTCTTTCGGATGGCCCCAAAAAGTATATGCATAAAAAGACATGTATTCGACCCAGTTTACACAACTCAAACATGCCGAAATCGAATTGAAAATGAATCAAACCATACTGCTCAAATTAATTTGAACACAAATTAGCTCAAACTACACAAGGTCATAAGTTCTAGTAGTGGAATATTGACCTCAAATATGTTAGCTTAAGTGATCAAATATTAATTCAAACTAATTAAGATGTAAGGATGCGTTTAGATCGCTAGAGAATAAAATTAGAATTAGTTATGTGGAATAAAAAATATAATTCTAAATAGTTGAGAATAATTTTTTAAGACCGTGAGTGTTATTTTAAGTACTCCCAAATTCAATTAAATTTTAATCTGAGTCCGTTCGGATCATATTTTTATTTTGGATTAAAATTTTGTTCCAACTAATTTATAATTTAGATTAAAAAAATCCAAACGCATATAGATTAAAATTTTATTTTGGAAAAATTATACAATCCCAATACTTCTAGTAATGAACTAATTTAACTTAAAGAATTCTTTAACTTTATTTGAATTCTCTTATCGATCTTTCTATGGCAATAATCACACTTAATTAAACAAAATTCCAATTGGATACGACCAAGCAGGGGAAAAGAGTTGGAAATCATAGCAAATAGAAACTTTTCAATTATATATCTGATGCCTTCCAGTAGGCGGCCTACAAGTGTCCATGCAAGTGATTATAAAGAAATGAAGGAGCAGGTGGGTTGAATGATAGGTGCCTGAACTTTATAATTAGAGAGCACAAACGCACATGAGATGAACACACGCTCAAACCAGTATGCAAGTATTTAAATTGGCAAGAAAATACTTACGGCTTAGCAATGTACACGATACAGAAAAAGGCGCATTTTAAGTGATTGGCTAAAATCTTATCTTGTCTCCTTTAATTCAACAAATTTCCCCAATCTTATTGGAAAATGGTGCGGATATCATAGCTAATTATTATCTCAATTGATATATGTATAATATAAAATGGATTGGAACTTGAACAAAGAAAAAATGCCTTGCTAGCCCCACGTGAGCAAATAAATCAATTATGAGGTTCAATTTCTGTCAAGGAGAAGAGAATAATATCTTCTCACTGTTGAGATATTCTTGTGTTGGGATTTCCTGGCATTTGATTGTATGATTAAATTAATTAATTGCAGGTTATGCCTGATCCTGACACTGCCTCCTTTTATTTAACAAAAGTTGTACTTTTAGCATGCTAAGCTTTCGGGTGTAATTTCTCTATATGCTTGTTAAAGTAGTGTCTTAATGGTTTTTTAGTGAAACTTCGCCAACAACTTCCTCATCAGGCACTAAAAATTTTTATAATGCCAATTTATATCTAGCCCTTAAAAACCTCAAAAATATTGTACGTCAGCTATGTAACTGAGAATCAGAAGAGTCGCTTATTGTGCATAGAACTTTTTTTTAAAAAAAATTTGTCGTACTAGTCCTGCTCTAATTTTCATTTAGAGTTTTATGGAAACAAGATCATTTAATTAGAGCGGCTATACCCACCCTGTGGAATACAAATTTTATTTTTCATTCAGTACTAGCTTTTTTTTTTGAAGCAAATTCAGTACTAGCTTAACTGAATTCGTTACGCCTAGAACTTAATATGTGTTGGACTCCCACGTTCATTAGTCTCGCTCTCTCGTGAGATATGAATTTTGATAAACTTAAAATCAATAGATTACACCAATTGCATTTGCAAATAAGAGATAAAAATCTATACAGCCTTCGAAATTGGATTTCGAGCACAGATTTAGACTTGCCTAAACTTAGATCAATCTGCCTTTGAGAAGAGTACTATATATGCATATATGTGGACTTCGTTTCCACTATTCTTCTTACCCGTAACTTTTTTAATTAAGTTATTGGATGCTTCAGTTTAAATTGGGCATATTATCATATTAATTTCTCTAACTGATATTAGCGACTAAATTCGATAATGTGTTTTATCTTCTTCTTTTTTTTTTTCCTAAATCAAATCCATTCTATGCTTCAATTTAAATTTCCGGATCATATGCATCAATTTATCTAATTGATATCAGTGAGTCAATTTGGAAATATATTTTAGATCGGATAGTCTGATTCAATGTAACATGGTTTTGTGAATATTAACAAAAACAGACCAGTGCGCACTTCTTGAAAACATGAGAAAACTTCTCCGAGAGTGCCATTAATTTATGCTGCCATCTCAAATATCTCTACGAAAGAGAAGCGAAAAAAAAATATCAATAGTTGTAAGGAAATTTAACTAAGAAGGGTCTCTAAATAATTATTTTTTTCTAGTGAGAGTCGATGACACTTTCCTGTATGATTAATATTTATGTTGGAAGAAACTTATCCCAAAAATGAGAAGTCTTCACAATAGTCTTTCAAATGATGGAAGAAAACTTTCCTTATTTTCCGAAGCGGATAAAGACCGTGAAGACTTAAGTGCAATTGACAATTAACACCATCAAACTGAACAAACTACAAATTCCCTGAAAAAAAATTGTAAGTAATTACAATTGATTTTTCCAACATTAATTAATTTCAAGTGGAATCTTAACAACAAAATACACAAACAAACGAATAAAAAATATTCCATTTACAAACTCAATGCAATTCTTCCTTTATGCTCACCATGAAGGCGACTTTGTCTGTCGGTGACTTGTTTCATTTTACATTCGCACCAAAAAAAAAAAAAAATCTAAATTCCAAGTTTTCATGAATCATGAGTCTAGAATTATCTGCCCTTGTTAGTAATTTTCAATTTAGAGTGTATTTTATACTTGTTAATCAAATTCTGATTTGGTGCACGTATGAGATTACACATTCTCAGGTTTGCCCCACCGTAGAAATAAAGATAGTAGCTCTTTCTAGACAAGGATATCCATGCAATCGTTAATTTTTATTATAGTAAAAGTGTTTTGTTTGACAAAACATTGGAAACCAACCATTTTTCCTGAAAGCAACACGACATGAAGAAAAAGGAGCTAAAAGTAAACCCAGTTGCATGATTTTGGGATCAGGAGGCCAACAACAGCAACTAGATTAATATTGTGCAAGTAGAGAGAGTCAGATTGCATTTAGTAGACAGATTTGGGTCTTTTGTTGTATTATCAGACCCTCTATTGTGTAGCGAGTCACAGCAATACCAGGACCATATACTTTTCTTTTTGTGAATAGTTTTTCAGTACTCTTTTTTGTAACTTTTGTCACCTGTCAGTCAAACTTCCTACGGACATAAAAGTACGAATCCGCCACAGAAAATCTAGTAATTATTAGATGGTACCTGGAAATGCAAGCCTGATTTTTAGAGAGTACCTCTCTACGTGATGTGTCAACTTAGCTTGAAAAAGAGTTAAGAACACCCCCACATGCATCATTAATTAAAAAGAAAATGCACTTTTGTAAAGAGGTCCCCAAGAAAGTACCATGAATCATACAACTCCTTTTTGTGAGTGAATGAAAAATGTGCAGACGAAAAGAAAGAAGAAAAAATCTCACTAAAATTTTAATTAAGGTGTCATGTAGTCATGTACGGTGTACCGGTAACATGTTTCGTCTTAGCCTCTTAGGTACCTTTTATTCCAACCATTCACATCAGGCATGTGACTTAGTGGCTCAGTGGTAAGAGCACTGGCCTCCAAGAGGTCAAGGGTTCAAGCCCCACATGCATCTTAAATTTCAGAAAAAGTTGATGGCAAAGACCTCCCTCTTTCTTCAAAAAAAAAAAAAAACCATTCACATCTGCAACACATGCTTCTTCTGTTCTGAGTGTACTATTACTGAAACAAAGGGAAGTCAAGGGAAAAAAGTTGTAATAGGCGAAATCATACTCTTGTAAATAATAATAATAATAATAATAATAAATAAATAAATAATAATAAAAGCTTCAACAGTATATTTTTGCCTGGAATTATTTCCCTTGGTAAAATCAGACTGAATAGGGGAAAATATGTTTGGATAGGCGAAGAATATAGCTAATTTGAAACTCTAATTTCTTTGTGTGGAATAACAATAGAAATTTCTTGTTATGCTATTTTTCTAGAAAATAAAAATAATACTAAATTCGAATTGGCACTGTTCTTGTTATTGTAATTCTTCGTCCAAACGCAAAAAAAAACCCACAAAATATTAGTTATTTACAAACGCACCACAAAAAAAATAATAATAACTATAAAATATTAGTAGTTATGACAAGGGTTGGCAGTTGATTGATAGCACGGATTAATGACTTGTCAAAATAAAGAAACCCCAATAGTAATTTCCTTGTATGGTATTGCTTCAAATAGCATAACAGAATAAGCGCTTTAGTTCCATGAATTACTCCCTGCTTCCCTTAATCACTAAAACGGATCGAATAAATGGACAATGCATTAAAGAAATACATGAGAAAGTAACAGTAAAAAGACAACTGGAGAAGGAGAAAGGAAAAGAGAGAGACTATCTGAGAAGGCCTATTATTGGAACTTGCTTCCTGAGCAGGTACTGCGCAGACTTAAAGACAAATAATGCCTTAACCAAATATTACACCACGCTACTACAACCTGACTCAAGTGTACCATGTACGGTCCAGAGCAAATCCTTTCCAGTCCAAATCTAAACTGTGTATAGCCCTTTCCTTCTAATATTGTTACATATGGCACAATTTTACTTAATTACAAAGTGCAATTAATAACGATCTTTTCTTTCTAGAATGCTCATGTATCAGCACTTGCGAGAAAGGACCAGCAGATCTGATGTGGAAAATTTGAAACAACTACCTCTTTGAAAGTTGAATTTTTAGATCCCTAAGTTTCGCTTCCGAGTTTAGGCATCTATTTATGAGCAGTATTTTATTTCATTTGGTGGCTGCTTAATTTGGTGGTCCAGGGATCACCCAAGAATTTGATCAATTAATTGTGACAAATTACTTTAGTTCCATTAAGGACCTCATCTTAATCCATAACTGGATCGAAAGATAGTTGTTTAGAAGATGTCATCCCTGCACACACTACTTTTTAGATAGTACTTAATACATAGCATGTTTAGGAGACAAAATTTAAAATAATGTGTAAATTATTGTTTCAGCATCTTAACTACACTATATATAGACGTAGGTATCATCTGTCTACTAGTTACTTTTTTATCCTATCTTTGTTTTTTCCGTTCTTATTACTGAATTTCCCTGTATTAATTCTTTTTTTTATAAAAATAATTTTTTTTTTAAATCCTGTGACTGTATATGCAACTCCTCTGGCGAGAAAAATTCAAAACAATTAAACTGTATCCTTCAATTTTCGTTATATTTTATAATTTATGATGACGGTGGTAAAGTAGTGAGTCTATAATAAAAACAATAAAAATTGATACTGCTACTATTATAGTTTTTATTGTTATTGTCGTTATTGTTGTGATCAACGGTGCTGATAAATTAATGTCAGCGGTGCGGTAGTGGTATAGTGGTGGTGACGCAAGAAGTAGTAATGATGATGACAACACGACGATGATAGAAAATAGTGGATTTGCTAATAAATGTTTGCATGAATACGGGGGAAAATTAAAAGAGGATATTCTAAAAGAAAATTATGAAAACTAAAAGCAAGATAGGGCATGAAATCAAAAGTGGATATTCTAAACGGTAAATATGAAAACTAAAAGCAAGACAGGGCATGATCGATGTTTGAGTTCCAAAACTTTAGTAATCTTTTATTTTTGGAAGAAATTTTCTTTCTGCATTTTATTGGAGTTGCTTACTCCTGGAATTATGAATTTTTATCAACTCTATTTAAAATTATTTGATATTTCTGTAAATAATATAAAATTTGAATGCAGAATAGCCTAAAGATATAAATACAGTTTTGACTTTTCCACAGTAGCGTCCATCGCAACAAATATTCATCAAATGAAATTTTAACTATACACATTGCAATTTATGTCTTCATGTTCTTTTGTGTTTAATGCAGCAATGACTTGGATCATTATCCATCTTCCTACTGTAATTTCTGTCATAAATGCTAGAAGATGAATTAACTAACCAAATATAAATACACTGTAGTTATCAGTGGATTTTCAATTATGATTGACTCAAATATATATATATATATATATATATATATATATATATATATATATATATATATATATATGTATATATATATATATATATATATATATATATATCACTTATAAGAAAAAGAACTGCTGTTACCTGTCAATTACTCTTTAAGAATGTGAAAAGCCAGTGAGAATTCATACACCCGACAAAAATTGAGATCAGAAACCAATCAGAACATTATGCAAATAAAGGTGAAAATTGATCTAAATAATAATAATAATAAAGTTGCAAGTTGTAAATGATCATTTGTCAGACCATATAAAACTGAAACGTGAGAAATGGATGAGTACAGTTCCGATTCACTGGAGGCGATGGGAAGGAGACCAGATTTGCCTTGTTGCAGAGGGTGTAGACAGAGGTCGTAGGTCCCAACTACCCACATGGAACGAAGAAAAGGCCACAGCATGCCCCTTCCAAATAATATAATGTATCATACACCAATCAATGTTATAAATGTTATAAATAGTCCCCACTCTATAAATGGATGGCCCGGATTCATCCACGAGCTCTGCACTCACTTTCAAGCATGCCACCTGAGCATTCATTCCTCTCCCTCGTCGCACCACTACCTCTTTCCATCACTGATTTTTATTTGCGTTAGAACCGTATGATTTATGAAAGGGTTTAAAAATCTTACTATTTCATATAAGAGGAAGGTTCCGCTACCAACATTTTGATTGCCCCCAAATGCCAACATTTTGCTATTTAGTTACTTTTTCAAATTTTAAAATTCAAACGTTAAATGCAAACCGTTGATCTTATTTAGTTTAACGAGCGATGCGTTGTCATATAAGTTTTGTAAATTTTGGAGTTTATTTGATAGTCGATCAAAGGCTAAAACATGAACGTATTAGAATGAATCTATCATAGTTAACGAGGTTCGTTTGTTTTACTATCACTTGATCGAGCATCAAATAAACTCCAAAATTTACAAAACTTATATGAAAACGCATCGCTCGTTAAATTAAATAAGATCAACGGTTTACATTTTACATTTGAATTTTAAAATTTGAAAAAGTAACTAAATAGCAAAATGTTGGCATTTGGGGGCAACCAAAATGTTGGTAGCGGAACCTTCCTCTTCATATAAAACAAAATTCTCCATAATTATATATAGTGTGTGTGTATGTTTATGGAAGCTGTTTCTGTGTCGTGGCTTAGTAAAATTTCAACATCAAACTTTTTGAAAAAAAATAATAAAATAATTACGTAAAATTTATATCAATATATTTTTTGCATTGTTTATTTATTCCTATAGCCATTTGAAATCTTGACTACCAGATCGTTCTCATGTTTCAAATTTCAAATGACTGATCCGAACCGTTTAATATATTCACTGTATTGATTATAATAAACCAATTTTATATTTTTAAAAAAAAATTAGTATTTTTTTGGTATTTTAGAAAATTCATGATGTAAAAATTATGAATTGTCCAATAACAACGATTTTCTAAAATACCAAAAAAAATTCGAAACATGTAAAAAAAAATGATTTTTTATAAGTTTTCAATGGGGAGAATATATTTCAGATCAGTCGTTTCCAATATAGGAATTCACAAGTCAATGTCTACACTATATTTTTATGTTTTCAACTTTAATAGCCATATAAAATAAAACGTTCAGAGATAATATGTGTTTTTTTTTTTTTTAACTTTATTTGATCGATTCGAGAGGTTATGAATATCCGCCGTTGTGGATGATTTCTAAAATGTATATATATATTTGCATGAAACAAAAAGTTAGCTTTTATAAACTTTTTATGTGCGTGCAAAGTAATATAAATCATGTCTAGTGATTTTATTTTGTTGTTTAGATATTATAATATTATATGTTATAAAGGTTTTAACTTTTAAATAAACGAGGCATGAAGAAAATAGGGGCATTTAATTTGAACCCACCATATATCAGTTAAATAATAATTATATTGCTTTCTTTCTTTCTGTACAGGTAAATTATTGTAGTGTATAAGAGAAAAATATTGACTGATTTTAACTATTTTCAAGAAATTCGAACAAAAATGTCACTGTATTTTAAATGCACTGCACAAAGCTAATATGAATAAATTCTAATTTTCTATCTCCATCATTGTGTTCTAAATTTTTAGCTATATAAGATTAAAAAGTAAATTCATGATGGAGAAATTGCAATCATTTGAATCTTTTATATTTATACATCAATCAATCATATATAATGAAACTTAAGGTTTCTATTAAGTTTTTGGTGCATTTATTGGACATGACTTAAATTCTGTTCTGCAATTTACAAATCTAACTACGTTTATTTATTATGATATTTTATCAAGTCTCACAATCAGTTAGAATATTAGACATTCTAGATTTAGAACTTGATTCTATTTTCATTTAAATTTTGAGATACATGCTATATGAAAAGGTATAACAGTGGGCATAATTCCTATCTCTATCCCTACTAATAGAAACACATGGTAGAGTGTATCGATCTCTAAATCTAGACTGTATCATTACTCATGTATCATTTATGGATTTGATCTGTGGCTTGATGACAATCTCTAGACGAAACAAAATATTTAAGTTTTGGTTTTTCACCTGAAAATGAAAGAACATTTATTTATAACAATATATATATATTTTTAATTCTAGTAAGAGACCACAACGCATATAGAAATTTTTCTTATACGAGTATTTTTTTTTTTCATTTTGGAAACTAAGCACATTTGTAAAGTTTTTTTCATCTGTAATTTTTGAAATAATTATGTTTATTAAATATATATTTTTTAATTAAATTATTTTTTCGTGTTAGGTTTCGGTTTTTATTCTTGTTGAAGTATAAATATTATTTTCAAATTTTTGTTTGCCCACACATTGGGTAAGTATGTATTTTAGTTCAGATTTAAAGTGCCATGTGAATAACTAAATGTGATTAATTAGTTTGGAGTTAGTTTTCATAATGAATATGTTATAAGAACAAAAATTAATACACAGATGGACGAACCAAAGAAGCAATACGATCAATTGCCGCAGTTACACCTTATCTATGCAGAGTAGAAAAAAATTCCATCAACCTTGTTCCCATTAGCATCAGTAGGGGGCGCAAATTTTTTTTTTTTTTTTTTTTAAAAAAAAAAGCAATGCCGATGCAACTGACAAAGCCGGATATAACTGCTAAATGCGCCGATGCAACGTTAAGTTATATATATTAATGTTATTCTAAAAAAAAAACTTTGAGTTATATTAATATAAAAAACATTCTGCAATGAGATACGTTTGCTGGAGGCTTTAATACATACGCCAAATCATTAATAAGCATATCTTAATTTGGTTAATAATTGCATGTTGATAAGCGTATCTTTTGTTATTGGTACCAAATTACGTGCATTAAATTTCAGTGCAGTATATATTCATTTGTAAAAGTTTACTATACAAATTTACTAAATGAGAATAATTCTATTCAAGTATATTCACTTGTAAAAATTTACTATACAAATTTTAAGTACAACTTTCATAGGACAGCGGGTTAAAATAAAATCCACTCTTGCATGCCGTATACTTTTTTTTTATCTCCTTCTCGTAGAATAATTCTAATTTTTATGTTTCTTGGTTCGATGAGCATTAAATTTCACCGGGTGGATTTACTTTGCTATTTATTTTTTAGTATTTATGTGTTATTGAGGACATACTAAAAGAACTACGATGGAAGCAAGAAAAATGAAGGCAGAAAAGATTAGTATCTAAAGCACTGTTAAAATAAGAGATTGCAAATTAATAAAAAAAATAGTACTTACAACACTATTAAAATAAGAGATTCCAAATGTAATTTTATATCAAAATTGCTTACCATCATCAGCATCATCATTATTCGTCTTCGCTCACCCTACCGTCTGATCTCATTGTCCCCCATCCTAAAGTCCCTCCCGCCGACCATATCTGGTACCCTCTTTATTCCCAATCCCAACGTCCCTTGCCACTGCTGATATACTCTACCTTTCCAAGACGATTAGTGTATCTACTATATATGATATTTAGCTAATATGACATTTAGTGTATCTTCAAGAACAATTTGTGTATCAACTATGATTTTTAGTCTATGTCGCACCTACACTTCAAATATATGCCTCGCCCCGCATTGGATACGTATCCGATACAAATTCGGATGTGATTCACACCTAATACTCCATATGGTAAATCGTATTATTTAAATACATTTGACATGCTGATTCGGTCAGGATACACCTTAGATACACTTAAAATACTTCTTAGATACGTTTTAAAACATGGACTCTTTAGATTTTCCTAGATTGAAAAAAAATTAAATAAAAACATGCTTGATCAGACAATTGATCCAAAGGCATAGAAAATTGTAATTTTTTTATTCTACGATCCTATCTTACATATTAAGGTGCTTTTACCGAATGTTTGTTTATAAAAAAAAATTTACAAAAATATTTTATCAATTATAAATTTTCTTTTAATTATTTTCAAGGTTTTATTTTCTAAAAAATTTGACGCTTCCATAATTAAAAAATTATTATATTTTAATTATTTAATATACACTCTTGTATTCTAGTTTTATTTTTTTAAAAAATAGAGTATTCTCGTTCCTGCACAAGAACAACTAGTGTATCTACCATGACATTTAGTTCATTAAATATTTACCAGGACAATTAGTGCATCTACCACAATAATTAGTGTAATAAAAGACATTTATCGTATCTATAAAGATAATTATTTTTTCTATTAGGACATTTAGTATATCTATCACGACGATAATCACATATATCAGGCCATGCAATAATGTATATTATTGTATCTACCACGATAACTAGTATGTGCACAAAAGAGAGGGAGTTGGCAGCACATTGGGGGGAGGGGTGATCGGCAGAAGGGGGCCAAGGAGAAAGGCGAGAGGTGGGGATAGCAAGGGAGTCGACGACGATAGCAGGGAGACTAGTACAAGCTAGCTGTTCAAAAAACGAAAAGTAATTAGGGTGTGATGACGGCAACGATAAGGATGGGTGACGATTTTTATCAGTTCTGATTTTATATTGATAGTTATATTGAACATGTTACAGAAAACAAATTGTTAGTAAATTTTACTCTTAAAGATTAGTACAATAATTAGTTAAGTACATTTTTAATCAACTTATTATAACGTGAATTAATAATAAAAAAATGCTTGCATTGTTTGAAAATAGATTATGCAGTTTGTAAGCAATACGCCACTATTCTTGTAATTTTTTATCACATAAAAAAAATTAATTACAATTATGTCAACCACGTGTGATTTTAAAATAAATATGGCTAAAATTGCACATTAAATTGCTTTAAACAACCTCATAGTCATTCTCCACAATTGGGCTGCATATACTGATTGCATACGTCGCATATTGCATACCATATATTTAGACCGCATATGGCTTATGCAGCCACCATACAATGTAATGTCATATTGGTTTCACTTTAAGGTCATTTGATGCATTTGCATGGCATAACATTTATACCCCGGTTTGTAATTAGTAATTGCATGTGAAAATGTTCCATGGTATTAAAATCTTGGCAAGGGTATAGACAGTACTTTGCCCTCCAAAAGATTTTTTTTTTTTTTTTTTTTTTTTTTTTTTTTGAATATCCTTCCCTTAGGATTACCATCCAAAAGTTACAATGTAACCTTTTAAGGACTTGAATCAGTCATCTCTTGATTCTTCCTGTCGACCTAGGTTAAAATATTTGACCCCTAAAAGGATGAAAGAGGGTATATAAGTATATAACACTGTAAGAGCCTCCCCCTTTCCTATCTTCTCTCTGCTCACATGTTTCAGAGATCAATTGACATAAAATATTACCATTTATCTCCACGGCGTTCCCTTCTGTAAACATGCATTTAATCTCCCCTCATTCTCATTCATAGCCTATAAATGCCCCCTTCCATAATATCTGCATGCTACTCAGTTCTCCCCACACACCTTTATCACTCGTTTAATTCTCTTCTCCATTCTCTCTATTTCTTTCTCTGTAAACGCCATGCTAACAAACCATAGCCCACAAGATTACATCCAAACTTGGACTTGGCAACCCCAAATGAATCCCCACCACCACCACCAACCGCCAGCACACCTTTACTACACCTATGAGAAAGAGCACATGTTTGAAAAGCCTCTCACCCCGAGCGATGTCGGGAAACTAAACCGCCTTGTCATACCGAAACAATATGCTGAGAAATACTTCCCTTTGGACTCTGAATCTGGTGAAAAAGGCCTTCTTCTGAATTTTGAGGATGAATCTGGCAAATCTTGGCGGTTCCGGTACAGCTACTGGACCAGTAGCCAGAGCTATGTGCTTACCAAAGGTTGGAGCCGGTATGTGAAGGAGAAGCGGCTTGAAGCGGGTGATGTGGTGTTTTTTGAACGGATTCATGGGATCGGTGGCACCGGGGACAGGCTTTATATAATGTGGAGAAAGCGCGGCTCAAGTGCAAATGCAGGTGCGTCGACAGGACCTGTTAGTATGACGGAACCATGGAGCCCAGCAGCTTGTAGCGGTAATGGCTCATACCCAACCAGCCCTGTAAGTTCCAGCTACAACCCGTACGGTGCCGCCACGGTGCAACAAGACCAACATAATTATTTTCTTCAAGGTAGGTTTTCTTTTTGGCTGAGTAATTATATCTTGTATAAATTTCTGAATAATGTTGCTCCATATTAAATGTGTAGATAACAAGATATCCTACTCCACAATTTAATACTTTCTCATCGAATTCTCTGTATTTCTTTCTCTAACCATAATTCTTCTAGTTTACATTTATCATACCTTTAATTAGTTTATTACATCCTTCGATGTTCATTCAGGTGATCAAACTAGAAATGTAGAAGGGAGAAGTGCAAATAATGTGGTGGCCCCTGCTAACTCAAAGCGGTTGAGACTCTTTGGTGTGAACTTAGACTGTGTCATCACTGAGCCAGAGCCAGAGACAGTACAAGACATAAACGGATCAATGTTTGGTATGATGAGCCAGAGTTCATACACACCAGTGCCAAATTATTGGTTAGTTCCCAATCTGCATTTTAAATGATATATTTAGTGCCTTGGCATTATCACATGCATGAATAACTCATGTGGCAAGTTGTGCTTGGTCTTTCTTCTGGTCTAAATTTAATTTAGAGTTTTTAAATGTCCAATTTGCAAGCAGCCGGAACAATTATTTGATTATTTATTGTATATCAATTATTAAAACTAAGAAGGCCGAGCAATCTCATAATGCTGCCCACCCACTCACACAAACCAACCTGATTCAGAGTTTCAAACAAACACAAATATAGCAAAATCTGCATGCAATTTGCAAGTGTAGGGCTGGATTTTGTATGATATTCACTGAGTAGTAGTCCATGTCTAACAATTAATTTGTTATACTAAATTATATATGAACATTATTTTTTCTTCTAAAGGTTTTGGATAGTTGAATTATTAATTATACCTACATATTAAAATAGATGGTTTTATTAGTTAATGCGTGAACATTATTAACAACACTAATTGAAGATTTCAATTCTATATTAATGCTCCAGGAGGAATTCTTAATGACACAAAGGATTAAGAGATTCTAAAGGGAGATCCTGAAGCCATGCCTTGAAATCCTACCAACTATATATTTTTTTTGAAGCACTCCCAAGTGACAGCCATCGTGATTGACTAATGTGAAAGGAATGAGACAGATCATGAAATGGGTAGTTTCGGAAGATGCACATAACCTGATCCTATGTTTCAGCTTTCAAGCGGTCACTCAAGTTAAATTTTGTCATTTTGAAGTCACTATCCATTTTATTTCCAACTAAGCATACATCCCCCTTTATATCATGTGTAATCTTTTGTTTCTTGGATAGAGAATGGGAATTCAGTAGTTGTGAATTATAACAAAATTAAATGTTGCGGGACAACTTCAGGCCATGTAGGTGATTATGTGATATCTGGACTTATTTCATCAAAATATGCCAGTATATTTTGCAAAAATTTCCCCCACTTTTCCGGAAAATCTCCTCTGCACGCTGTTTTGGTTTCTCTTTCTTTCTCAAGCAGAATTTTGTTCTAAAAAAATGTACGGAGAGCGATATCTGACGCGAGAGGAATGGTCCTCCCCTCTCTCTTTTCCCAAACTTATATTCTCTGATGGATGGATGGATGGATGGATTTGAAATTGTAAGCTCTTTTTTGGTGATGATGTATATGTGGGGACCCAAAAATACTTATTTGAAAGTAAGGTACTACCTTTTCTGTGGCACGTTGTAACTGAAAACATACAATTGAATATTGACTTTAAATCTTGTATTCTGATTTGATGTTAAAAAAAAAGTATAATATATCAAATATTCTTCCCATCAACAAGAATTCACCAAGTCATACCGCTGCATTTCCATTTTGCACTCGTTGTGCTTATTGTTTCTTTGGTTTATCACTTGAGACCAATGAAGTTGTAGATCAACCTTTGTGTGATGCATCATGTATCATGTTGGATGTTTCAGGTTAATAGAACAGGGAAATCAGGGTATTCTAGAAAACTAAACAAGCAGGGAGTAGCATGAGAGAGGATATTATGGGGTCCACTACGTCTGTGTTTCTTGATCGGTGGGCCAGCCACCCTCTCTGTTAGCCTGTGAATTGTGATATCTCAAAGTAGGATTTCCATGGGATTTTGTCCTACACTTTTATTGGAAATTGTTGTTCTTGGGATTTTGTCCTACCCTTTTATTGAGAATTGTTTTTCTATTAGAAATAAGAGGAGTTTATAATCGTAAAACTAGACACGTCACATTTCACGCTGCTTCTAGGTTAGAACCAGGAAATGCAAAGCAAAGGACTTAGGCAACCAAAGAGAGGTCTTCTCCAGCACAGTTGCTTTAAGTCCTGCTGGTACTCACCAACTCTAGTACACAACCCCCTTGTCAGTACCGGTATCAGTACTATTCGCCTCATGCACACATATTCTACATCATATTCCACATTGAAAGGTAGCAGCTTGCTAACTAATCAACTGCAACAAATGTGTACCTATTTCTGAGAGAGAACGGTACAATTTGATATATAAAGTTTTCTCCATTATGCGGAATATATTTGTCAGTTGACAATTATAGTTTCATTATAGGAAAATTATAAGTTTGTTCTGTTATCACATTGACAACAAAATTTGTTATCAGCATAATCTAACTTATTAATGGAATGAACTTCCGTTGAGAGGATCAGGAAACATCTTAATTAAGTGTTGTTGGTATGTCATGGTCCTCGATACCACTAATGATAAAATAAAGAAAAGAACTTCCGTTGAAAGGATTAGGAAACGTCTCTACAACAACAAAAATAATTAAAAACATATTTAAAGTGCAGCTGAAAAAAAAAATAACAAGATACTTAATCAACTTCAAAACAATTTATTTATCTGAAATACATAAATTTTTCATTACAGTGAGACAGAAGCTCCTCTGCTTTAGAGTGAATATATATATATATGCTTAATGATTCTCAATAAATTGTCATGATTCTTCCTTGCCTGACGTAATATATTTTTTAAATGCAGGCATATTTTTATTTTAACAAATTCTAATGAAACAAATGTACCTTTTGGTTTTTTTTTTTTTGAAGGTTTTTTTTTTTAATACTCTAGGTATTGTTACTGAAACCAAATAAGACATTTAATTTGACGTACCCAAAGGTTTAATTATTTAATAGCAGTTTTAGAGTGGTCAAGCATTTATCAAAGCAAATAACAAAAAATGGAGTTATTGTGTCTTACTGTAGATGATTATTTTAGCAATTATCTTCTATAATTAAAATATAAAAAATTGACAAGTTGGATACAATGAGCTATATGGATAGCAAAACTTTTTAATTGTATTAAAATGATTTGATATCCTAAACTGATATTGCCATATCATATATTACCTTAAACTATTTCAAAAAAAAAAAATTATATATATTGCTATACCATATATTATCCTAAAACTCTATAACGACACTATAGCCACCTCTATAAGCACTATTTAAACCTTTGATCTTAAACTTTACACCACGACATAACTCTGCTTTGGTCTTGCCTTTACACCACGACATAACTTTGCCCTAGCTGCAACAGTAACAGTTACTGTGCGAACATCCATACATCGACTCAAAAGTACCTAAATGTGGGTACGTCTCTTTTCTTTTGTTCCCCCATAATAGGCGCCCGTAAAAAATGTAGTAATTTCATGGTATCGAAAGTAAAATTAACCAGCTAGAAACCATGACAATTCCACAATTTTCACTTTTTATGTATGACTCTGTACCGATCAGTAAATTCAGATGATTGAAAAAAATATACCAAAAATCATAGCGTTGTAAAGACATGCTTTTTTGGCATTGTATATAGTGGATACACTACAGCAATGAGCAAAAAGATGATAGTGTGTTCTTGCCTTGGTTCTTATTCCGTATTAGAACCGTAATTTAATTTTGTTATGTATAATAATGAGATGTTTTACAATAATGTCTTTGTTTTTATCGACGGTCCATTTATGTACACAGAAGTTAACAACAAAAGTCAGAAACATAATTACATATAAACATAAGATTGAGTTCGAGGCTGAAACATTATTTTTATTATTATTTATTTTTTGTTTAGGGAGAGTCTGAAATAATTATAGATTCGGACACCCTGGAAATATTTGAAAATTCTCTGGTTTTTTGACTGAAAAATGAATTAAGTAATGTGAAAAATGGTATTAAAATTTTATTCGGGAACAGCATTTTGACTAGATGCCAGTGCTATCTTACAAAATGCACCTTTCAAACAGAAGCTTTTGGCCTTTTTCTCATATGAAATTTTCAGGTGTGGAAAGCGGAAGCATTAAATATGTGAGATATGTGGCTGGAGCGTATACGGACACCTGGGGATTTTCATGTCCCCATATCTTTTATTGATTTTAATCATATCCAATATTTTATAATTGTCTCCTACTTTCTGTTCCTGTTGGTCTTCTGAAGAAAATGTGCCACCCCAAATTGAGGCTTAGTTGGTGCCAATTGAATATACACAGTATAAATTTTCTAAAATTCCAGAGTCTATCACTCAAATAAAACTGCCAAGACGGTGTTGATAGGAGAAGCAACGTTGGCTTAAATATTTTAAGATGTGTTCATGTAGCAAGGAGAACTGTTGTATATTACTTTAGAAAACTTGAAATAATGGCATTTGTAGTGTAGAGTTAATACACCACAATTCAAAACACTTAACAATTTACTTTTACTACTTCACATATTATCATATTACATAAGAGTAATGCTAGAGTCAAACGCGTTTGACACTTAGCCTGTCAAACGCGATCGAATCTCAATTTTCGATATTACAATGGCAAATCCGAACCACTCAATTTATTCTCCATAATCAAATCTTCTTAGAGATCAAATTTTATAATTTTTAAAATTTTTTTATAATTTATTTTGAATTTTAGAAAATCTTCAATCTAATTAATTCTGGACCCTCCAATTTTAAAAAATCCGAAATAAATAGTTAAAAATTTTGAAAAATTATAAAATTTGGTCTACAAGATAATTTCAATATGAAGATCATATTGAGCGGTTCGGATCGGTCATTTGAAATTTTAATAGTTGAGACTAGAATCATGTTTGACGTCAAACGCGTTTGACTCTAGCATTACTCATTACATAAAATAAGTTAAAATTTTTATTCAATACTACTCTACAATTATTAAACACTAATACTTTAATTTTTTAATTTTTTTATTATTTTTTTTGTGAATGATTTGCCATGTACTTCGATTTCACTTATTTACTTGACTTGCAAATACTAGTGCATGAATTTTTTTTTAAAATTGAAATAGTTAGATAATAGAAGTTTGCTGATGATGCGTACATTTAGAAACATGTTTGAATTTACACAATAATATGTATTAGTCGACTTCTTCTATCATTTACGATATTGTAGATAAATATTTATACGTGATATTCCATATATACATATTGTAGTTACAAAAAATTTGAAAAAAGAATCGCCCTACAGTCTAGACAAATGTTTTGCCATGCTTCTAAATACTTTTAGCATTAAGGAGATCTATGATTGTATTATGCACTTTTTATAGATATAGGTAAAGTAAGGCTTGAGAGTTAAAAGAGATCCTACAAAATAGAGGCATGGGAACTAATGTTGGTAACCAAACACAATATGTTAACATACACCGCCACAGAGGATTTATGTTCTCAATTAATCGTAATTTAGGGGGTCCAGGTAGCTTATAGACAGCTTGAGACAGACGACAAATGGTCATTAGTCGCAATCATACCAGGCTAGATTCCTCTTTGTTTAGGCCTAATTAATCTCCTTAGAGGCACCTCTCTGTCCAAGTATTTTTGTTCTGTTGTCACCTGTTTCTCATCTTGACCTAGTCTAACCATATTGATACTCCACTTGATGAAGTTGGTTTCTTTGATTATTTATTTTATGTTAGTATATATGGGCAGTCAGAGATGAATACTGATCAGGTTCTGAGTTGATGTTTAACATAATTATGCATTACTAATTTTCGAACTAGGAAGTGATCTAATTTGTTGGACCTAATTAAAAATTCTAGAAACTCTGTTGGGGTACTTCACATTTTTGTAATATATTATTATTGGCCCACTATCTATGACATACACTTCTGCCACCGTGGCTAAGGAAGTAGTGTATTGAAATTAATTGAGAGGAAAATGCCATATACTCGACTATTCTTTACAAATATAATTACGAGATTAATTTTTTTGTTTCTCTATTTCTATAAGAAAAAAAAAATGCTGCTTCTTATCCTGTTCTTTGATTTCCAACCAAATTCAGCATCCACTTCTTAAACAAAAGATGCTACATATGCTTTTGTTCCCATGCTTTATTTAAATTAAAAAAAAAAATTGCCCACAAGCTTTGCAACTAAAGGGGGGAAAAAAAAAATTGACCACCTCCTGAGAGCATGCACCTAACCCATATTACTGAATATTGGTTACCTACTGATGAACTCATCAAATAGTCTGAAATTTTAAAAGTAGATAGTGCATATATATAGTTCCTGGATATGCTTTCACATAGGGGATAAAAAGTACATTTACACAATAGTCCTGTAAAAAAAATAGTGAGAACCTAAAACTATCCAAATAAACATAAGTAGAATGAATCATACCATTCACTTTTCATTAATGCTAAAATATTTTTAGAAGTTTCAAGTGCTAACCATGACATCAAGATTAGATCGATGGAAATATAATTAACACGTACAGTAATCAACGGAAGCTTAGTCAAATCATCAATTATTTGTACGTACGTACACATCATTTAATTTATGACGAGATTATTTTATATCGCCGAATTCTGCATGTTGATATGCTTTAAGTTTTAAGTGCCTTTTGGGTCAAAGAATCTTCTCAAGTAATGTAAAATAATTGACTATTTTACACTAAACATCCGTATGCATTACCACTAGCACTTTATAAATGTTATTAAATAAAAGAATAAGGCACAACAATATATGAAATCACCATAAAAGACAAGATAAACTAACAAAAGTCATCTAATATCCATAAGAAATAATTGTCAGAAACATTCCTGAAGTAAAAAGGCAGATATAAGGGCATTATAAGTGCTTTTTATAATTGTTCATGAAAAAAGTTATATTGCTTCTTCCATTTTTATGGTGATTACTTTCAGAAATAACATTGCATGGACTTGAACACACACACACACACATTGCAATATATAATTTGCTATTATCATTAGCTTATAATGCATCTAATAATTATATCATATTAAATTCATTCCATTATTAATATTCCAGTGCATAGAAAAATTGCACCTCGCGAATTCATTATTTGCTTCATATCATTGGATTTAATTCTCATGATAAAATACAAAATATTGAAAGATATATACATTACATACAAAAATGGAAGAATCATGAAAACAGAAAAACAATATGTTGGAAACCAACCTAATTTTATCCACAGTTGATGATATACCCATAATATTGTTCTTCGTTCAAAGCAGTACCATTTGATTGGTCTGTGAAAGTAGGATAGAAAATAGAGATTTTATTCTCTGTTTCAGCCGCATCTAAACACACTTCTTATCAGCGGATAGTCATATTCTTTATTTGTATCATATCTACTTTGAAATTAAACACATTTTCTCAGCAATAAATTTTATTCTTAGCATACTATCCAAACAAAATTTACCACTCGTGAATAAGCTCTATATTTTACATAATTCACTTCAATTTTTACACACTCTTGAACTATTAAAGTACAAGTTTTTGCATGATTTTAGCCCTTTGAATTAAATGGTTGTAGCTAGGGATCAAAACATAAAAATATGTGTCAATAATTTGTGCAATAAATATGCCTTGATGGATGACGATGAGGCAGATAAGGAGAGAAAATACCAACACATTGGGAAATGCATTTAGCAAGGTTCCTTCCTCCAGCCTCCACTTTGGCTTTACGGATAAGTGTGCAGGAATCAAAATAAACAATTAAGCGTAGATAAATATGCACAAGTAGATGATTATTGAACTTACAGGTGCGATTAACGACAGAATCAGCCAAAGACAGATTCTTTGTCTGGTAAGAACATGATGGGATAGCCATGTGCCAGTGCAAAGAAGGCAGGATGGATGGATCGCTTCTCCCTGCAAACTTTTTATTATAACAATTTGTACTTAGGAAAATATTAAAAAGATTATCTGGATTATTTCTATCAGCCTACTTTGTTGTTTTATTCGGCATGCTTGTTCAGATTCAGTGTAGCTCTTTCAATTCAAGGTACATTACTCGGTATGTACAATGAGGAAGTTTCCTGCATATATTTTCATAATATATATACCGAGAAAGGAAATGTTTGGACTATTTGGGGAGGGACGCTAATATTTTTCTTTTTAAAGTCTGTATATTTATTTGGTTATAAATGGACATTTATCCCAACAGGTCAACAGTTATATCACAGAATTACTATTAAGACAGCGACGTGGCCAACATCAAATAAAGCTATTTTTTCAATTAGTTATAGATTATTCTTTTCTAATTTTCAAATTAAATAACTTTTCTTTTAACGAAAAACCCTTTTTTTTTTCCTATTAAATGAACGATGCGGAAACTCCACATGTTTGTATTTAATTATAGGAAAGGACAATAAATTAAATAAAATTTATCAGTTTATAATAAGAATACTAATTTTCTTTTTGAGATAAAGGGAAGATTAATATTTTAAACTTAAATAATCACATAGAATTTAATAATTAAGTTTGCTCCCAAATCCTTCATTTGAATTAGTTACTTTAGCTATTAGAGTAGATGCTGGTTATAAGCCAAGTAGGGACTTTATTAACTCAGGTGGATTCTATTTTATAATTTCTTTTCATAACATTAACATTCACATTTTGATTAGAAATAAAACAGATAAGCCAATATTTAGCAAAATTATATGATAACGAAGTTTCGCTGATGCGGCGATGCTGAGAGAGAACTTTTTTCTGCTTCTTGGTTATAGATTTTATGACATGAACAAGTTGAAACTTACTACACATCCCAAAGATTGAACCGGATCACAGGAGAAATTCTAGAAAGATCCAACCAGAAATAGAGTTCTTCCTAGTATGAATAGTTCTTCATTAATTATTGGGGCCAGAAAATAAAGATGACTATGACGCTACAATATCTGGCACTGGTGGAGATCCACTTTAGTATAATTCGTCTCCATTTATTACAACTTAAGGCTCCATTTTTCTACCTTTTTTTTTTTTGCAAAGGGTCTATTATTTTTTTGTTTCTTGAATTATGAGTTACCATCATGACCTGGGGAAAATAATAAGCTTCCTTTCCCTGTAAATGATTATCGTGAGTAAACTAAAAAAACAGCAGGAGTCTTCCAAGCAAGAAATAAGATTAAATTTGTGATAGTCCAGAAAGAAAAGATCATTTTCTATTTGGATCGAAACGGAGATGATTGGAACAATTAAAAAAAATATTGGGTCGATCCTGTAAGGAATTAAAGTCTCACCAATCCCACAATGAAACGAGGCCAATTGGGCCTACAAAACGGGGCAAGCAGTTTATGACAAGTCCTATTTAGGCCTATGATGTGTCATGGCCATTCATAGAACATACCAGCTGCTTGTAACAAAGAATGCAGGCCTACAAAAAATGAATTTTATCACGGACTTAATATATTTTTATTCTATTGAACATCTGTATTTTGTTCCGTTTCAAATTTACAATTATACACAAAGATAAGGGGAACATATCTTAAAAAAAAAAAATTATAAGCAACTATATAGAGGCTGTTCCGACGTTATTTCTTCAGATGATGAAAATGTAATAGAGTCGAAAATTATAAGAACATTTTCATAAGATGTACTTTGAGCTAATATATAATTTTTAACATTAATTGATATATTTAAGTTTAAAATACTGTTTCCGCGAGTAATCAGTTTAAATTGAATAACAACTTTTTTGTTCTGAATTTATTATAACTTTCAAAATTAGTAAAAATTAAACTTTTGGAAAAAAAAAATTAAGCTGGGTTGTTCGGCCCAGTGGTTTCGCTCTATTCTGCCAACCAAGTGGTCCTTAGTTCGATTCATGGAGAGAGCATTTATTTTCAAATTTTTTATAACAAAATCGTTGGTTTCAAACCAACCTTAAAAAAAAAAAAAAAAAAAAAAACTTTTGAAAAAATTGTTAATGAGGTTCAAATATTGTAGCAAATTGTTGCAATTCTATGACAGCAATTGGGATTTAGATGTATACGCTATCTTTTTGTAGTTGTGTTCGTCAGATATGATGTTTATGTCTCTGTGATAATCAGAGTCTGAAATCTTCTGTTTGTGTTTGCATGTGGCCAATGGGGGATAGATTTTGTGGTTTCTCTGACTCTAGGTAGAAGTCCGTTATAGATAATAGATTTTACTCTCTCTTATTTTGGTTGTAAAATGTATTGGTAACTATTTCTGCTTTCTTGTTTTGATGGTGGTGTCTCTAGTTGGCACATGGTTTTACAAAAATGTTGAATAAAAATTAAAAATGCTGGGCAACTTTTGTATCGTTAGTTTTGGATTTCTGAGTATGGGGTATTGCATAGAGGTTAACAGAGGTTATTGTCTCATTGATTTACTAGTGTCAATTGATATTATCAGGTGAAATAATAAAGTATTTGAAGATGATTGAAAGAATTGAACGGAGAGAGACACATAAAATTAGAGATTTTAGTATCATCATAACAGACTAACAGAGTAAAGCCCAATGTGAAAAAACTTAAATATATGACATAAAGGCGTACTTAATTAGCCCATATTTTGAAAGAGGAATCTAGGCTTGTACGATAATTCAGCCCAAAACTAAATTATAAATTCCTTCTCCAGCTCTCGTTGGGAAGTAATTGGGTTTTAAAGGTTAAACAAATTCCAAATTAGCCCTTTTTGGTCCATTTTAATATTTGTATGACAGTCCTCCCTAACGAAAAATGTGTTCTGCTCTACAGCCTTGCTTAGCACTCGACATAATCATACAATATTCTGGTTAATTAAAGTCAATTGTTTAAATTCTACTTGTAGTAGAATGGAAAGATGCCTGGAACCAGTTTTAAAGTTGCTAGGATAGCGTTCATTTTTTTTTATGAAAAAAGACACGGGTTCAAATTCCGACTGAAAGATGCTTCCTACACTTTTAAAACGAAGAGATGCGATCCAATCTTAATCAATAAAAGTGGACAAAAATTTTTATTAAGATACTTGTATATGTGATTGAGTCTTTAACATATATATATATATATAGTTTTGCCATGATGAGTCGCGACTCACAAATACTCTGGTGAGTCACAATCCAGACAATCCATTCCGCTTCAAGATTCGCGCAGATCTGAAGCGCTGACGGATTTAAAATATTCCGTCCGTCTGTAATTTTTTCTGTTTCCGTCTCTTTTCTCTATACTCTGAATCTCTCTTTCTCTCTTTTCGAAATCAAAACAAAGCTGAGGCTGCGCCTCCTCCTCAGACCTCAAATCTCAAACCCTAGAAAAAAAAGATCGGATCGGAGGAGAGGAGGAGTTCCGCCTCAGTTTCTGAGAGTGGATCCGAGAAGAGAAGGAGTTCCGCCTCAGTTTCCTCTATACTCTGAATCTCTCTATCACCGTCTCCTCTCTCTCCAACTATTGGACTGAGCTCTCTCTCGAACTACTGGACTCAGCCTCTGCACGATTCTTGGAACACCTCTCCTCTCTCTCGGAGCACGACACCTGTAGTTGAGGTATTTCTTCATTTTCTGACTTGTACAGATTTCGATTTTATTATTTCCAATTTGTTTTCCAATTTCAAAAATTAGTTGATTTCTTCCTCAACTCTCCTCAACTGTGCCACTGTGACTGTTGTTTAAGGTGTTTCACCTCGCCCATACCACTGGAATGTTGATTTCCTAATTTCAAAAATTAGTTGATTTCTTCTAAAACTTTCCTCAGTTTCCATTATTTGAGTATGGATGGATAAAATAAGTACTGTCAATTTGAGGATTGTGTCAAAAACTATTTCTGCAGTGGTTTGTTTAAAAAACTGAATAGGTTCTGTTCTTATTTTCAACAGTGAATATGTCCTCTTCTGGGTCAACGAACAGGTCAACAAACGCTGTCAACGACGATGAGCAAGTTCAATTGCGGGTATGTATAACTAACCTAAAGTTTTGTCTTTATTTTGCTGTGTGCATTTTTTTTATTGAGTATTTACAATTTATGTTAAACAGTTGGGTGTTTGCGATCCTTACATCGGAGTTGAAGAGCTTTGCCATTTAGAAATGGAGTCAAGTGAAGAACCAGTGAAGGCCCTTGGAATCAAATAAGTAGTGAAGGCAATAGAAGCTTGTTTAAAATTTGTTTTTGTTTTTGTGATGCATGTTAAGATATTTCTGTTTGTGAGCTTGTTTTATGTCATGTGCTTGTTAATGGTAGTACCAAGTTGAACAATGTGTGCTTGTTTTATGTAAGCTTTTAATCGATCTGTACAATGTGTGTTGTCCAATTCTGTGCCATCACGAGCAAGTTCAAAATTTTATTTTTTGTTTCATATAATTTTTGTATTTTTGAGAAGATCAAACTTCTAATTTCATGTTAATTTCTATGTTAATTCGAGGAGCTCAGACTTGTATGTTTGTTAGACTACTATTTCTGTTTACTAGACTACTATTTATGTTTGTTAGACTTCTATGTTAATGGATTTGTTAGACTACTATTTCTATTTCGAGTTCAATTTAATTTCTATGTTGAAGTTTATTACTCTGTACCATATGTGTTTCTATACCATGTACCATATGCGTTTCTTATTTCAATGATGTATAACTTTGGGCAAAGTAAAATTATTATGTTCCACAACTTTGCTAAAACCAGTACCACATAGTTCAGTGACCAAATGCTAGCATACTTGGATTCTTCCTTGGGATTTTTTTTTTTTTTTTTTTTTGCAAGTGGACTCATCATTTTAATAAACCAGTACCGCATAGTTTAGTGACCAAATTGCATGATCTGTACACAACTCACTCACTGTAAATAAACCATTTTTTTTATTTTAACTGTAAATAAACCATTTGAATTCCCCTTCCAGGTGAAACTTTCTATACCATGCGTTTAATATTATGGAGCTATAATATTATTGAAAAAAAAAAACACATGTGTCAATATAAACCATTCGACCAAACATCACATGTATATACAGGGTACCATGTACCATGCTTCTTAGAATTGACAGATAATTAAACAAAGAGATAGAAAGCATTCTATAAGTATCACAAGCCAGCAAAATAAAAAGTAACAAAACATCAATTAGAAGCTAACATTCACTACATCAGTTACAAGCCAACCAAATATTAATACACCCAATTGTAACACAACATCAACTTAACTACAGTGTAGTTATCACACTGCACACAAAGCGGGTTTGGTCGCTCTTTCCAATTGCTTTGACTGCTCATTCCTACATTGTAAGATCAATTAGTTAGTACATCATGCAATTTAGAAATAATCACAATTCAGATAAGATAAGCATGAGTTCATTCCACCGGTAAATTAAAATTGGACAACTTATGATATTGCTTTTCCAAACTGAGTAGAAATTAGTAAAGTAACAGGCATACAAACTGAAATTTGCTATATGCGTGGACCAGTAAAGTAACAAGCATACAAACTGAGTCACTCTAACAAGCGAAAATAAAAAGTCAAAATATTTCAATTTATGATATTCTGCTATAAGTAGTTTAATTGTACGGCTTGCCTACTTGTTCTATTATGTCCAAGATAACATTGAAAACACAGTATATTAAAACCTCGAAGGGCTCTGAACTATATTTTAACTTAATGCTATCAAATAGTATATTTTAACTCATACTTTAATTCAAAAAATTTAAGTTGCAAAAGAAACAACATTCGTCCAAGTCAATTTCCATAATGTCGCAGGGTATGAAATTTAAAGCAAATGAGAGATCGAGAGAGAACCCTTCGACAGAGAGAGAAAAAGAGAGAGAGGGGGAAAGGGAGAGAGAGAGTACCTGGTTTAAAAGAAGCTCAAACTCGAAGAGGAGACGTAGGCCGATCAACTCTTTGCTCCGATCAACTCTCTTCTATGATCCGATCTATTTTTTTTTCTTGGGTTTGAGGCAGAAACTGAGGCTGAACTCCTCTTCTGGGATCCACTCTCAGAAACTGAGGCGGAACTCCTCTTCTTTGATCCGATCTTTTTTTTTCTAGGATTTGAGATTTGAGGTCTGAGGATGAGGCGCAGCCTCAGCTTTGTTTTGATTTCGAAAAGAGAGAGAGAGAGATTCGGAGTATAGAGAAAAGAGATAGAAACGGAGAAAATTACAGACGGACGGAAAATTTTAAATCCATCAGCGCTTCAGATCTGCGCGAATCTTGAAGCGAAATGGACTGTCTGGATTGTGACTCACTAGAGTCTCTGTGAGTCGCGACTCACCATAGCAAAACTATCTATATATATATATAACTTGCCATTAAAAGTTACGCTCGTTCAAAACTTGAATGATAATTTGAATTTCTTGCTTGATTTTTTAGACAATCTGCTCCACAATAGAAATATTAGTGGGAAATACTTTACATGAGAGGAGAAACCACATGTTGTGCGTCGGCAACCAAATTATTAATTTTTTTTGTAAAATGTTGCATCATTTCGTTTTCATTTAAGAATAAAGATGCCTGAAGTTTTTCTTATTAAGGGGCCTTCGAAGAAAACAGTAGAAAGAATGTGCAGATGAGAAGGAAAAGGAAATAAAGTAAACAGAAACGGGTGGCACAGTCGATTACTCAGATTGTGAGATGCAAACATCAATCCTGATCAAAAGGTCCTACAAGGGATCCTTCCTAGCTGGCTCACTTGGCATTCCATGCTTCGTTGTGGCACAGTTATCCCTTTTTTAGCTGTTTTGATGTACAGTGGACCCCTAACCATATCCACCGGAAAGCATGAAATAACTGTTGATTGACTATTGTGAGGCCCATTGCATTCTATTATTGAGTTATCTATTTCATAATCCGTGTAGAGTTATATATTTCACAAACCTTTTGTCCGAAAGACATGAATAATTAGTCTTTTGCGAGCATTACCAGCTTGTTAATGGTTAAGTACTCTCAGTCGACACAGTTTCAAGAAATTAAAAGGAACTAAATCAAACCATGTATTACCAGTTTGATAATTTTGTTGCAATAAAGATGACAGCAAAACTTCTGACTTATAAAATTTCACAACGGATCTTTCATTTTAGTTTCACAGCCATGGCCTCCACTTATGATGGAGTTTCCTTGGCCAATAGATCAAATGCTAATACCAGTTTGATAATCCTTTTTTGTTTGATAAGATAATTAGACATTAATGAATTGGAAATTATAATTAATACGGCACATCACATTGGCAACACCAAATGTCACACAAGATGCAACAAAGAAAATCACGCCAAATCTCTACCTTGCCACAAAAAAGTTCTCAGATGGATATCTCTTTTATTTTCATTTTGGTGTTGATGGCACCAGATGTACCTTCCGAGAACGTGCTAAGAAGCTGAATCAATGGTCCGTATCAGACCAAATCTTTCCGACTTTGTAGGGTAGAGATGCATGATGATATTATGAATTTATGATATATCATATCACTGTGATTGTATCCTCACATCATGCTTTCTTTCCCCTTTAGAATCTTGTCTACCCATTTATTTTCCTCCTATCCTACTTATCTCTTTTTGCCTACTACAATAGTGGGAATTAAATCACCTAGTCTGAGAGCATCTAAAGTACTGGCTCCTATTGTCTATTGGCATATTATTTCTACTAGATTTTGACTACAAAATACATTGTGTTTGCTTCTTTCTGAAGGTAGATCTGTCTTTCAAGCATGAATCTTTTGGAAGGATGTTACTTCCTGGAAAGGGAAGAGTTGAAAAGATAATTAAAGTATACAACTTTTAAGAGAAAAAAGTCAAAATTCCTAGATGATAAACCTAATTAGTTAATGGAAGGTGTAAAGACAAATTAGTAAGAATAATTGGGAAGTCAATGATTACTTTAAAGAGTAATCTGAAAGTCAAATTGTACATGCCATGCATTGCCTATATTGACATTTTTATCTCGTCATTCTTTTTATTTTCCTTCTTGTCATGCTTGGTCCCTATCGTCTCATACCACTGAGTTAGAAATAACTTCATTATTTTATCAAATTTGGTGGATGAAGATACGCAAGTTCAACACTATTCTCTGGAAACTTTCATTCTAGCATCCTATTTTGTCTCTTAATGATCGTTACACGTAGAGGTGGCCCAAAAAAAAAAAAATCTCGTGACTCGTGGCTCATTCAAGGTCAAATTGGCTCGTTTGAAAAGCTAATTTGGCTAGTTCGAATTTAACTCGAAATTGATTCGATATATAATTAACTAACTTATAATATTTAGTACACAATTTGGTATATAATTTATTTATTTCTTATATATAAATACAATTTTTTTCTTTAAAGTCTTATTATAATTAAAATGAATAAAATACAATTTTGTTCTTTACATGCTTGAAATATCTATAAAAATTTCGATAATTAAGCTCGAGAGATTGGTATGTTACTCGATACTAGCTCAATTTAATTCGATAATACTCGAACTAACTTCAAATCAAGCTTAGGCTAACAGCAGCTCGCTCGAGCTCGTCTTTATCAGCCCTAATTACACCGCTTATATGTTATAGTTAGAATTAGGCCTGTCAACGATAATCCGTTTACCGATTGCCACCACGTTCCGGTATAAACTAAACGATAACGAAATGCTGAAAATGTTTTATTTCTAAAACGAAATGGTATACGGAACACTAAATTATACCGTTTCAGCCTCATTTCAAACCGTTTTATGTGTTATTTTTGAAGTGGAACGATAAACGAAACGAAATTTTTTACCATTTCATAAATGAAACGGTTAACGAAATGAATTTTTATTTTGTGTTTCTAAACGAAACGTAAACGGTTTCGTGTTGTTCCGTGCTATTTTGGCAGGTATACTTAGAATTCATATTCCACGCTAGCTCCTTGAAATTTTATAGAAACTTTGACGATTTCACAATTAGTAAGTTTACTGTTAGAAAGGAATAAATTGTGTGAATATATAGTTTGAAAGTCTAATTATGTACGTCTTTTAATTTATCTAATAATATATAAGATATAAAGAAAAAGAAATAAAGTAGGGGTCAATAATTGATTCTTCTTGTCTCCACTTTCATACATCCCATAGTATATTTGTGAAGAAATGAAATAGCAATGAATACGGAATATCTGAATCACTTTTCACATGATGTAAGGTATGAACTATCAAGTTAGCATTTGCATGCAAATTAACTATTCTAAGTTGTAACACCAACTGGGAAACGTTACCCGGCACCCCATGGACCCAACACAACTTTGTTTTATGCTATTATAGTGACAAAATTTTAATCCCCAAAGTATAGAGTTTAATACTTTCGAGGAGCACAAATGGTAGTAATTTGGCATCTTATCCAGCTATATAATTTAATGTAATTGCTACCAGACACCATAAAGCTGATCTTGATTAAAGATAATGGTTGAGCCGCTAAACTATCAATAAGGTATTAAAGTTGGTTCCCCTGGCTAATTATAGAAGAGGTTAAATTTTGAGGGAAATTCAATCTTGATCAAACGATCTGGATTTATTGGAGAGGCCTCCGCAATAATTTCTATATTAGCTTGTTGGCAGCCGCTGTCAACCTATCTAAAAATTAGAAAAAAAATTCTATTTTAAATCAAATAAAACAGAATTAATGTGTACCAGCTAATTCAGATCCCTCTTTTAGTTAATTATCCATTAAAGAAAGTGTTCAGAATGGGAACTATTTACATGTATATCATCAATTTTAATGTTCTTATAAGAATTTCATGATGGGAATATAGTGAAGAGCATGATTGATTATAATCTCTATGGGATATTAATTATTACTAGAATTCGATCCTAGCTAGACAGAAAGATTTCCGAGAATATGAGGTAAAAGATTAATCTTATCTAGTGACAGATATATATATATATATATATATATATATTATATTATCTTAACGAAACGGATGGCTTGGCACCACTACAAGTCACTAATTATAAAAGTTATGATTTGTAAGCGAGTTCAATTATTTAGATATTGATTCCTTGTACTTTTTCTCAGCTCCCACTAACTGAACTTTATTACATGTTTGAGATAGAGATCGATTGTTTTTCCCTATATAAAAAAAATGAGATAGAGATCGATTTCTTTTCCTATATAAAAAAATGAGATAGAGATCAATTTTACAAAAAGCAATATTTTGTTTGTCTCCTAATCCTGATCTTATTATAATCCATAAAAACTAAAAAGTGGATGCTATGACATCACTAAAATTCATCAAGAGATAGTTAAGTTATAAACAATAAAAGAGACGTCAAAACCTACGGCAGGGTAAGGGAATTACAAAATCAAACCATACAAAAGATAAATTGATGTAAGTAGGGCTGTAAAAAGAATCCCAACCCATCTAATCCGACTCACTCAGTTCAATTAAACTTTGACTAGCTCATTTGTCTTTAAACCTACATCTTATTCTGACTAAATTGAGCCCAACACTAATTAAATCATATACTTCTGGTTCTGGAACATTGTAATCATGAATTATTCAAAAAAATTCTTTTATAATGTGATCAATTAGTAACAAATTATTATGTTTATTCTTGTCCATTAATATTTTACTCAATTTCATCTAATTTCTCATTCTAATATCATCAAAACTGAATAACTCTATATTGTCTTCACATACTTGACTGATGCCAAGGGATTTGGTTGATCAATAATCCGAGGACAAATACTATGGAGTACTACTGACAAAATTTATCTGTGTGATGCAGATTCAAAATTCAACTGAAATTTGTAATATCTAAAGCTGAAAAATGTACGAGTATTCTACCTTCTGTTAAAAGAACAAAAGTAAATAATGCATGTTTCTATTCTTAGAAAGTTTGGGCGCGCATTTTATGTCTAGGTTCATTTTATATTGAAAAAAGAAAGTTAATTGTTTGGTTTAATCTTCAGCCTATTAAGAGTTAGATGTGACCCCAATATCATGCGCATTAAATAAAGTCACGGCAAGTTTTAATCAGAATAGTGAAAAAAGCAGGCCGACTATTCAATCTCTAGAAATGCATCCACCCTTGAAACTATAGCTTCCATTGCCACGAAATTTCTTACCAATGAAAAAAGGAAGAATACATAGACTCTGGCAATTAAGCACATAAGATATCTAAAATATAGATAAATTTGTGTGGGTGTCGGTGATTAATTTGTTAAGTATAGGCAGACACACTTAATCTTGGATTAGCTTAGGGCTAATGATTTTTCACTGCCCACCAATATAATATGTAACCATTTGTGTGATGGATCATGTAACTAAGCAAACCATCACCCATTTCACTAGTCTATGTTTCATATGGAAACATTTGTTTTTTTCCCTACTTTTCCGTCTCCTCATTCTTTTCTCATCTCTTCGTCTCAACTCCTCTGGTAGCACTCCGCCGCCGTCATGCTCTCTTCCCGTCTCTTCTCACCGTCTGCTCTCTCTATCTCTCTCTCGATGCAAAACCCTAGACTCGCTCTTGCCTGCCTCTCTAAGTACCTCTCCGACAATCGGAGAAAATTAGGTTTAGGTTTGCTCGGCGTGTTTCTTTTCCTCTCCAGTCTTCCCTCTTCTTTTTGCTTTGCGCGCCTCTCGGTCTCCCCTACTTATTTATCTCTCTTCGGTGAATTACGACGGAGGAGACATGGAGATTGAGGGCGATAGCGATGAGGGGCTTCTCGTCAAGTGCATCATCTTTATGAACTTCGATGATGCCTCTCCCATCTCACCTCTGGCTTCTCCGTTGAGGTTTTTTTTTATTTTTTTGTTTTTTGCCTTTGGTTAACTCAAAAAAATTATGTCAATCTTCTTCCGATGGTTCTCTTGGGACCGAACCAACCTTTCTGAAATTTTTTTATTCTTCCTTTCAGGCAATTACAATTTGATGCATGGGATTGATTCAATCTTCAGTCGTATTCGATGCATGGGATTGATTCAATCTTCAGTCATTAGTGAATTTCAAACTCTTCTTTTGTTATTTCTATTATTAATTTATTTTTCTTTTTTAAACTTTTATTAGTTAACAGCAATTCTTACATGCCAGATCCATGTCGGATACCAATCTAATGATTGAATCCAAGATTGATGTCGCTGGACATACATATCTTAGTTCATTTGTTTGAATAATGCAGAGCACAAGCATTAGGTCTTTCAGGAAAAAACCTAGCCAATCCCTAGCTTAGTCGACTGCCTTGCAATCGATAGCGACAGGTACGTTTGGCCCTTGGTTTTCCCTCACAACTGTGAATTTTGTACTTTTGGCTTTCAAATGGTTCAAATGAATAAAGGATCGCATGCTTTGACATCTTCTCATTTACTGGTACGAACTGTCAATTGGGTTTGCTCTCACTTATAGAATTGGTGTTCAACTATCCTTGCAATTTCTCTCTCTTAGAAAATCGCATGATCTCTCTCCATCTCTCAATCTAAAGGATTCTTTGCTTTTTTATTAACGTTGCAATTGTTATATGGAGTAATGAAAAATTGATATCTAAAAAGTGCAATTTTGTAACTGATTCTTCTTCCCTTTTTCTTTCTCTCTAAATTATCGACTTTTCAACTTCAGATCTGAATTGAAGCCAATTACGTTTGGTAATATATTTCGTAAGTTTTGCAATTTTTTGTCCAGCCCTAAATTTTCCCTTTAATTTGTCCTACTTTCTCATTTTAAGATTTGCCAAAAGGGAGGGTCTAGACTTTAGAGAGGGTAAAAGAAAGTGACGTGGATTTGAGGAGGAGCAACTTTGCTTCAACCTGCTGAATACTATTATTTTCTTCAATAGATATTGCCGAAATATTATTTGAGGTAAAATTTGTAAGCCAATAATAACAATTGAACTGTTTGTGAAAAGTTGTAAGCATATATGTCGTGCAATTGAACTGTTTTTGGAAATGCTTTTGCATATTGGTTACTTTCCTATGCCATGCTTTTTCTAATTGTTCGGTGATTCATTTGTTTTATTTAGGTACACTTGACTTTTTTAGAAATGCAAGTATGATTTTATAATGAAAGTTAGAGGTGTTTGTAAGACGTTCAACACTTTTGGTAGTACTAATTATTATCATTATGTGTGTTTCGTACTTCTATGAAGATGTTTAGCTATAATCATGTATTCTGGATATAAACAAGCTTGAATGTAGTTGTCAGTACCGTGGTCCCTTATTCTGGTATTGAGAGAAAGGTTTATTCTCAAAAATAATTTGCTTGATTTTGTTTGTCCTCTTAGATTGGTCGGTGCTTAATTGAAAAATTGAGCTGATTAGAATGGAGATTGAATTTCCATTAATTAATTGGGATGAATATTGGCCATCAAGATTAAATTGATATCAACTGAGTACCATTATCTCACATCTCCCTTTCCTCGACATGTTAAGGAACTGATATGAGAGGAGAATTTAAGTAATTGTGGTTAAAGATGGCAATTGGATTTTTTTTTATCTTGGAAGTCGTATATCACATGATATTGTGTCAAAATCTCTGATATATTTTGTTAGTTTGTTAGATCCCTCAACTACCAGAGATGTGTTCTGACAGTTAAGGCTGCCACAATTTTAGGTACTTATTTCATTTTTTTTCTTTTTTGATAGTTTAGGCATCAGATAAAAAAATAAATAATAAAAAAAATTGACTATAATCTGTATGGAACTGAAATAGAAATCACATATTCATTTTATCACGTGACATTTGAGGTATTTATGTCCATATCGTCTATTATTTTGAAGGCTAAGCTGCAATTAAATTTTTTATTAAAATAAAAATATATCAATCAAAGGTATTAGCTGACTTATTTTATTTTCCCTTCTTATAATAAAGCAATTCAGGAAAGAACAATAAGAAAAACTCGATCAACACACGGAAGGGAGAAGCACCTGTTACCACTTACCACACACGGAAGAGAGAAGACTTCTAGCAAATTCTAAGGTTCATTTTGATAGCTTCCCAACAAAATGAAATTTCACCTGAAGTTCTTTCTTTTTCATGTTCCATCAAGGTTTTCATTATCCTCTGTAAAGAAATGCACATATGATGATTGCAATTTACTGGAACTTCATAGGTAGATATGCATCTTCAATTAATGAACTGCAAATTATCATAAGTTTAATTTTTTTAGGTCCATACTTTCAACAAAACTTGAATAAAAGATGTCATTGATCGGAAATAAATCAATGGTGCAAACATCTTGATACCATGTTCTATTTGTTTTCCAAGAAAGATTAGCACTCCACTCTCAAATTAAGTTGTCTGTTTTGCAATGAAAGTTCATAATCAAACTCTTGAATGTATTCATCTCATTTTGTATAAGTGACATTATTTTTCAAATAGTCGAGTATGTTTTGTTATTTTTAACTTTACACATAGTTGGATTGACAAATATTATGACTGTTTTGTATTTAAAAAGGAGATCTAAGAGATGTTTATATTTGACATACTATTTTTTATTTTATTCTCCTTAATATTTGTCATTATACATGTCGAATAATTTAGGTTCTGATTTAGAGCGCCTCTTTGGAAAGCCAGTGTCGAGATTAGGACCGAAGAAAAATAAAAAGAAGAGAACAAGGTCAAGGATGAGGAAGCTCTTTTGAGAGACCATTTATTTTTTAAATTATTTTCACAATTAAGATTATAATCATGTCTTTAATTTCATTTTAAAGTGACTGTTTGTTTTCATTTTAACTCTCATTCGTTTCTCTAAATCGTTCGTTAAAGAAATTCAAGTTATGAAGGCAAGAAAGACATTGCGGTGATTCTTTATATGAAAACATTCAACCTGGCATTTAAAGCCATCACGAGCAACTCAGTGATGGCTTGCTTTTAACTCAATCTTAAACGCAATGATAATATATATATATTTTTTTGGAAGACGCAATGCTAACTTATTGAATACCTAACTATCTCATGTCTTTTTCAATTCTCTGCAACGCATATTATGAAATAAATATCATTACTAATTTACTATAAACACAATCAGAGATGACAATTTCAAAAAAACATACGTATCTCAGGAAATAAAAAAAAAATATATGGTCCTGCACATATCTAACCAAGCCAATCAAGTAAATGCAATGTTATTGCCTACGGGCTTGGATGACCAAAAAAAAAAAAAGAAAAAAGAATGCACTGTAATTCAAAATAAGTAGGCCGACTATTAAAGGGAAATAACTCATTGACAGAAAAAAATATCATAACAGTGTAATTTCCATGCGATTAATGCAACATGAAAACATCTCTACTACTTATAAATACACCTAAGAAAAAGAGTAAACATGTCATATAAAGAGTGTAAAAAATTCTTATATTAATTATGGACTATTGATTTGTGTAATTTGATCTGATCAGTGGTCTAGATCTTAATTTCAGAATTAAAAGGTCAAGATTTTATTAGAAAAATATTAAGTTACTACCAAATTGGCTATTTATTTAAAAGGAAAGACTAATAAATTATTGATTTTACCATATCTTTATTGCCTATAACATGTAAAGTTCTATATAAAACAAAAATAATATCAATATTTTATTTTCTTATTTGCCCACATATTGTGGGCATCTTTTGCTATATATACAAAAAAAACAAAAATTTGAAGAAACAACAAAAAAAAAAACTTATAAACACATTCATAATGAAATAATTAGAACTATAAAATGCAATTATAATAGTTTTTTTTTCCTTTAAATGCACAGGCTTAAAAATAGGGGAAAACATTTCAAAAATATTCAAGTTACTCTTACAATAAATTAAGAATCACATAATTCTGAAACGTATTTGAATATGTGCCTAAGATATTTATTGTACATACCGGTAACGATTTGTTACATCTCATCTCTCCTTTGTGGTTCAAAAGCTTCGGCAAACTAACCATAAGATTTCAATGATTATATCATTCTAAACCAATTGTAAGAAATCAAATGAACACGACATTGATGTAAAATTTAATCTTCCTTCAGTTTCAAACTTTCAATGGATATAAAAAACAAATAGACATCACTATATATATGAAAATGCATCCATAATAATAAATGCAAATGTAAATGGAAACAAAAGAAACATCAATTGAATTCGATTTAGGAAACTAAAATCCAAAACGCACGATCCGATAAACTTATTTGCAATTTTGGTCGTTCAATTATTGTGCAACAACTAACGAAATAAATGTCATATATTTCGATAAAATTCCGTTACTTCCACATAATATATCTGTAAAGACATGCCTTTTCTATTTCCTCTAATCTTAAATTCTGACAACAACTATCACATCATGATTCATGACTACTTATAAATATTGTATAAGTCGAAGAGACAACACTTGATATATAAATTCTAAAATAGTACCTAACTGTTATTGAATATAAACAACATATAAAATTATTTCCAACATAAAAAAAATTATTACAATCTTTACAAATTCTAAAACGATAACATATTTTATATTTATTTGGAAGTCAAATATCGAGCGAAGCTCGATTAGTCCCCTAGTATTATATAAAAGAGTATAGCTAAAAAGAAAGAGCCGTTCAAACTAATAATACCGGATTTTTTGGCATGACAACATATATATTTTTGGACATATCTAGGTATGTTACGGCTACACAATATGTTCATGTTGACGTGTTGTCTCCTTAGATGTGTCTTGTTCAAATATTGAGATTTTTTTACACGACATGAGTTGAAACAACACAATTATGCTAACTATTGTTATTTTGTCAGTTTATTTAATTATAATAAAATTTTACAAATATTTTTTATTCTATGATGTCTTCTGTACTTATTATATATTTTTCCTATGTACTTATGATTTTTCAAAAAAATAAAAAAAATAATTAATCTTAGTACTCATGCGGCGCATGACATATCTAGTAGATGCATACCTACTTGGCATGTATAGGCGATAGTGTTATAAATATGAGTCATAAGTGTCGTTCCGTATCAAACATGTCGTGTTCAGATCATGTATCATGTCATGCTGTGTTGTATGGAGACGACACACAAGAAACACCACGCCTCGTGTATTCGTGTTGTGACGTATTGTGTTTTTTTTGGACGTGCCGTATTGAGTCGTGTTAGAACATATTCGAATTTCATACAACATAATTATATATTTATGTTTATAGATGAATTAGACATTAAAAAGTAGACAATATAAAGATTTTTTATTTTTCTTATTATTTCATAAGATATAATATATCATCTTTAACTCTCAATATACACTTGTTGTGTCTTTCGACTTGTGTCTTGTATGGACAATTTCGTGTGTTGTGGCGTGTCGTTTATATACCATAAAAGTCGGACACAACACTCCTAAAAACACGGCACGTATAAATTCTTATGCCGTGTCATGTCTATAACGTATATCATATTTATACCGTGTCGTATCGTACCGTGTTCGGACACACCGTGTTTTTTTAAAATACTAATAGGCCACACGGTTTGAACACCTTAAATGTGACCCATAACACTAAAACCAACTTTTCCTGATTGGTACATGCGTTAATTACCCCACCAAATAGCATTACGCCTTTCCAATTCATACAAAAAACACATGTTAACATTAGCTACACGCTGGATAGATACTCGCTGTTATCTGTACCAAATAAGGCCACCGGAGAGAGAAAAGCGACCAAACCAAACAACGTGTCGACGTATGAAGGAAAGCCACCAATCCACCATATTACTAGGAAATCTCTCTAGCGTATCTTCAGTGTCTTGTCTATAGTGGTCCAATTAATTACTAGTAGATGTAATTTTCATATTCCAACTTTAGCATGATCTGAACTTATTATCCTCGTGACCTCGTGCGCACATACGCAGGATTATAACATCTTTGTGGGAATTATGAATTTATGATTATTTTGCAAAATAAAGAAAAGCAACAAAAAGTACCCCCTTTGTCGTTTATCCTTTATCGACGTCATATTGCTTTTATTAACAACTACTTATCTAATATTTCATCTAAGACTTGATCACTTTGACATCAATTTATTTCATACGTACACGGACGAAATAAAAAAGAAGGAAAAAGAAAATAAAAAATCAGACGCGCATCATCCTCCGGGTTAGAGTCCTTTTCATTTGATTAGCTCATGCAATTAATTAATTAGATGTTTTTTTAAGTCGTTTGATAAATAACAAAACAACTGCTCTATTTTTATTATTTTTTATATACAATATATCTAATGGTAAAAAAAACATGTATTTACTTTTTTATTTGAATAATCTAAAAAGTATATAGAATGCAATAAAAGGATGTGCGCATTAAATTTGAATTATTTGAAATGATATGTCGTGCAACATACATACATAGTTCTGCAGCCTTTTGGATCTTTTTTTTTTTGGCAGAGCCTTTTGGATCTTAAATGAAATGTAAAACACAAAAAAAAAATAAAGGGGTTACAATGAAATTATTTAAGAATGTAACTCTCCACAACAATCCAATTATATATGATGTCAAAATTACTGGATAGATATCACAAGTTCATTAGGAGTGCATGCCATTTTTTGTTTTGAGTGTAACCAGATTTGTTACTTTAATAAATTACTTATATTACTTTTGCTCTAATATTAATTTGAATAAGATGTAATATCAAAACAGCATTTTTTTTTAATTGCACAAGTGCTTAACCGCCATATTTGAAAATTTTAGGGAGTATGTCTCATACTCGTTTTTCATGTCCTGATTGACTCTACATAACTATATTCAACCATTAGATTACGATATGATAAAGGAGGAATCTAATCTCGAAATTTTTGCCAGCCAAAGTGTCCATTCAATCACCGGGTGACATGTGGTCTTCACTAATGAGAGTATAACGGTGTTAGCTTTTTTTTTCAATTGTTTGCTGTTAAAACAAATAACCGCGCACTTTTCATGAAAGAGATATTTATTTATTTATATATCGAAATCAATTGATTACATGGCATTTCTCTTTCTCTTTCTGTTTTATTTTTTCTTTTTGCTTGCTTTCTTTGTCATTTCCTTTGTTTTTCACTAGGTAGCCAACTATCTAGTTTGTCAAAAAAAAAAAGTTCACCCTTTCAATCTCTATCAGCATCATACTAGCAACGGTCATTAAAATGAAAATAATCTCAAATGGTTAAACTATTAAAACCAATAAACTGTCTTACTTGAAAGTTTCTTCTTTCCTGTTGCAGCTTCGAAATGTTATGATTTGTCAAATTTACGTCCAATGAAATTAATAAATTCTAGAAAGATGATAAATTCTATTTCATGCATTAATAAATAATCTGTAGTAGAATTTTTATTTTTCGTTTTTATTTAAGAATGATCAAAGGCTTCCGACTTTCTTAATTTAAATATCCAGAAGGGATCCCGTAATAAATTTATTGAGCAGTTGAAGTACAATTTATTATAAGCGGCATCAGAAAATTATTTTTACTTGAGTTTATTATCCTTCAATATGGCTTCTACACATACTATTCAACAAATTGGAACGCAATAAATAAATAAATAAATAAATAAATAAATAATCTAAACGAATAGTTATAGTTTTGTTAAAGCTACACAAAAGGAAGACAACCTTCTCAAATTTGTTTTTATATATACATTTTACTTTCTTTCTTGCGAGGAGTATTAAATTTTTTTTCTTTTTTTGGTGAAATTACTCAGAATCAGGGCTTAAAAATAATAAAATTATAGATCTTCGTCATATTGTAGATTTATTGGTAAGCTTTGTTTAATCAATTATAAAGGTAGCATGAAAGCATGAATGCACTTTTTCAAAAAAAAAAAGTCCAGTTATTTTGTGTATCAAATTGATGAATTAAAAAAAATTGATTGATCATTTAAAAAACGATTTGAAAAATTAATGGTTCAATTTTTGCGTACTTGATTTAAAATTAAATAATTTTCAAACATTAAATTTGTAGATAATCTATTTGAACAATAAAGAAAATATTTATAATTTTACTTTTTATATAAAAAAGTTGTCAATATAAACACACTACTAATGTCAGATACAAATATCTTAGTGTATTGAGCCATATAATATAAGTTAAATTATAATTCTAATTAGATTTCACTTTTGCTATATTTTATCTTGCTTAACATGTGAGAAAATGTGCAAGTATGCATACTTCAAGTGTAATTATGGCACAACAAGAATGTTTTTTATGTAATTGTTTGCTGATTGCAGCATTAGTTGAATTATCTTTGCCAAATTTGGTTTCATTTCTATTTTCTTTCTTCCATGTCTAAATTCAACAGAGCCCAAACAAGGCCTCTTCCACAACAATTGCCATTTTGCAATTGATGCCCAAACCAACTATCCTACAATTATATGCATAAAGCCCCCTCTTCCCTTTTCTTCTATCACTTTTCCTATCAGAATTCTTTTGTTCTCCAATATTAACTTCTCACAATTTACCTTAGGGACCTAACCCCAAATTAAATGGCTAATTAGTCTAATCTAAACCTTCATACTACCATCCTCATCCACACCAACATCCCCCACCTTTGTTACAAGCCCCCCATTTTCCTCCGCATCATAACTCGCATGCACGCTATAGAATATGTAGAACAAAACCACAACGATGCTAAACACTGCGAATCGCCAATATGATGGACCATCGAGTGATCCAAGCAAGAAAACATTCAAAAATATTGATACTGCCGGAATCCATGGCATCAGAGGGACACCCCAAAACTCTGGTTTCCGTACCTGAGGCACGAAATGGTTGAACATGCATAAGCAGGCAATGGCACTTGCACCAAAAACAGACAGAAGGAGTGGCCGGGCAATAGTAGCACCAGGAGGCAAAAATCGCCATAGCAATGTGAAACATAGTGAGAAAAAGGAGAAGGAGAAGAGGAAGTAGATGGTAGGATAGGGGCTCGATGAAGTTGTCCCTGGTGCATAGTAGCGGCGGTATATTAGCGCATTAGCAACCATATAAAACACGAACAGAGTGCCGATTGAGACTAGGTTTAGTAGCACTTCTAGGTCAGTGAAGAGAGCCAGAGCTGCTGTTATAAGACCTGTTTCAAAATTCAGCCAGTCAAAAAAAAATTACTATTTGAAAAAAAAAAAATCAACCACAATAAAATACCAACAACTTTAGGAAATTGCAATATTTAAAAATAAAAAACTCAGGGGCTCATTTGAACAAAGTAGTTCTCCTAATAATTATAGGTGAATAATGATTGATCGCATATAACAGCCACGGATAACTACTTTGATAATAACAGGTAATCTAAACAAGTGGTTCCAAAATTTTTAATTCTCTGAAGCATATTCTCAGTGACAAACTATGCAGCTAGCCATTGTACTGTATATTCTAGTGGCTGTATATCAAGAAACATTAAGAATCTCACATGCCAACTACAAGCTACACAGATGAATAGCATAGATAATGAAATCAGAGTCCACCAATCTTAGCATCTGGTTTCTTCACTTTTGTGTCACTTTCTCAAGCACATAGTTTGGAAAATTTTCCACATCACTTGCGCAGTGAAATTGGATAGTGACATAATTTGGCGCTATGCTAGGCTTAAAGTTTAAACTATCTTTTCAAACAGATTTTCTTGTAGCCCTTGAAAAGACAGTATTTACGGTTCTTGATTATTCTTTTTTCAAAAGATAAGCAATTGCTATATTGTTTCAAAGAAGAGCGATATAATACGTACCAAGGAAGGCTGATGCATTAACAGGTGTAGCAGTTTTCGGGTGGACCTGGGCGAGCCATCCCGGTATTACTCCAGATCGCCCAATCACGCATAGGTATCGTGCTTGACCCAACATTGCAACCAACAAGGATGTGAGTATACCAAAACTAGCTCCAGCACCAATAACATTTGACACCCATCCCCACCCATCTGTTCCCTTGAATGCGCCAGAAAATGGTGATTCGATGTCAATCTGCAAATTTTGAAAAATATTATGAAATTCATTCAAGAAAAATCAAGTAGATTTTTATCCTAAACAAAAAAAATAGATTTTCATAATAATATATACTATACTGAAAAATATCCCAGATCCAAAAGGTCATCTAGGCTAAGGAAAAACATAATGAATGCAAACTTTTACTATGCCATTTCGGCAGCCAAAAATAGACATGTGCAAATAATAGTTTTGTAAAGGAATAATTGAAAAGATGATGCTTCTTAGATCTTTGCGTATCACAGCAGTACCAACAATCAACGATTAGGGCATGGTTGCTGATAGTGATTGGATGGGACGAATAAGATTGACAGAAATGATTAATAATTTCTTGTCCCATACGGTGTTACACGAATCTGCGATGTGGATACTTTTCCATAGAAAATGACCCATTACACAGAAAATAGGAATGTCAAGAGAAACAGGGAACAATTTAGAGTAAGGTTCACAAGTGGGTTTACAACTCACCTAAAATCTTCTCAGTATAATCAGTATAATAACAAATAATTATTTCAATTGACTTCAGAATATTTTTCACTTCAAACTCTCCTTGAATATGACCTTCTCCCTTTTGTTTTCTTTTCAGTTTCTGTTATTTTACTTTTGTGAATTTGTTGTGAGGTCTTTTAGGCTCAGACACGGCGAATTAACGGCCATGAAAGGCTAAAAGGCCCAAAGTGCTAACCGACAAAAGGTGCTCGCTTTCAACCAAAAAATTGCAAAAAAGAAAACGGCTCACGCAAGACTGGCTTGCTTTGTTTGTGACATTTTGCCTAAAGATCCCTAAGAGAACTTCTATTAGATCTGAATATTTTTTAGGTTGTCTTACTGGTCTCATTTTATTCAAGTGGTAGACAGATGAGAGTATACTCCATATTCTGGAAGCACTCTATGATCTTTTCTAAAAAACTATATAATCTAGACCATATTTTAGGCGTCATCTTCGACACTGTTTATCACGTTAAATCCGTACATATCTTTAATTGACTACTTTATTACCTAATGTGTTATATTAGAATGTATTTAATAATTAATTGGCAATCGAAACAATCTATTTCATGATCAAAACATAATTAAAAATATTTAAAAAGAATTAGGAATTACTGCATCATAAGGAAGAAGCATGCACATGGAGGCAGCCATGAGACAATATAATATAGTGACCAACACGACGGATCCGGATATCCCGATCGGTATGTCTCGTGCTGGCTCCTTCACCTCTTCTGCCATTGTAGAAACCGCATCATATCCAATATAACTTAAGTACACCATTGCCGCTCCATTGAACACGCCAGCTATGCTATACGGGAAAAAACCACCTGGAGATGTTTCCGGGTGAGCAGGGTGGGTCAGGTTTGCAACATTTCCTCGCCAAAATCCCATTGTTATTATAAATAGGATGAATGCAATGTGGATGACCGTTAATACCATGTTTAGAACAGAGCTATCCTTTGTGCTGATGAAAAAACAAAATAAAATAAGTGTTTCAGTAATGTTGTCAAGTTGGAGATAATCTTGTAGTATGATATTTTTATGAAGTTTTTGGACATGAAACAAAAAAGAGCTTTGAGTTTTGGATAACAGGATAAGGCATCTAGGACATGAACCAGACAAAGCAGAGACAGAGCAGAAACAGAGTATCAACTTGTTTAAATGTTTAAATTACTTTTTCCGGTGTCAGGATACATAGATGAGAAAAGGGTTTAATAAGATATAAAACAAAGCACCAAGCATAGTCATAGTACTTTCTTTGAGGGAAGATAATATACCGGGCAATCAATTAATTTAGTAATTGTGACATAGACATTAAAAGGTAAACAAAAGATTTTTTTTTTTTTTTTTTTACCAATTAGATAGGATGCACATTGAATATGAAGTAATTTAAAATTTATTATTAATTAAAGTTTTCAAATTAATTCAATATGATACTTATGATTGCATCAAATTTGATTAACATACTGTCTAAACAATAAAATTATTCTAAGAAAAAATTCCATTTTACTAAACATTATAAATCAAATAAAGTTTTTGAGTATATTGTCAATATAAATTATTTTGACAAAGCTATGGTTTAGAGGCCCATAGAAGATTGGACTTTATAGCATGACATTAGCATTTATGAACGGATGTTAACTAATTTCTCACATACACTGTACTGTCATATCAAAACAGAGTACCAATTGCTTCCTCCCGTGCACTGGGAAGTGAACGTACACCGAGAAATATGGCTTTATTGGTTCTCTCAAAAATTAAACAAACGCTTTAAATACCCGAATTTATTATGTTCTTACCTGTAACAAATGCAAAATGAGATGATTACGATCACTGCGACAGCAAGCAAATCTATTTGGTTGAACCCATCTGGTAAACCCGAGATAGTGATGCGCCATTTCTGGGTTGCTACACCAATGGCTGTACCAAAGTAAGCCGTAAAACTTCGTGCCACAGCAGCGTTTGAGAAAACATATTCCATTATCAAATTAGCTCCTGTCAAAAATGCAGCGAATTCCCCTGAAATATACAGTTTAATGCAAATTGTTAGTATTCTTTAATCGATTGTTTAATTTTGCAAGTGTAATTTGATTACAAATGGGGACCAATAAATAGTGATACAGACTGTACCGTGACAAAATTATTAAAAGAGAAATGTCTTAATCGTAACAAAAAAAATAATATAATTTCCGGAAATAACGGAATATTTTTTCCAGGTGGTATCTGTCATCCCTCTCTCTCTCTCCAAACATAAAAACAAACCACATTGCAATTCAGAAAAAAACTTTGCATTAATATACAGCTAGATTAACAACATAAGAAAACATATGTTTCTTTCTACAAAGTAACCTTCTTCACAAGGAGGAAGAGAACTTAAGTTTCATTTCTTCTTCCTTTTTTTACAACAAGAATCGTTCAATGAAATTCGAAATAAAGTGAACAAAAGCAAACAAATTGGTTGACCAAATAAGCTCCGAAAATTACAGATAAAGAATAAATTTCATGTTGCAATCAAAACGAAATTGGGCAACCCGAAGGCACTTAATAATTGCTAATTCTGAAATAGCGGGCAATAATTATTTGTTGATTTCTTTCTCAAGCAAAAGGAAAAGTTGTCTTAAACCCAAGAAGGAAAAAAATATGTATATACAATCACAAAAGTACCAAAATATATCACAATTCACAATAAGAAAAAGGCTCCATCTAAAGACAAACTCAACTCACCTCAAAGTACCAAAAATATGCAATCACAATCAGAAATCACAACATGCATACCTCAAACTTCCATCACAACCAGCCTCAATTACAGCCCATTCCCAAAACAAAATTAAACCAAAAGAAAGAGTTTTACGCACCAAAGGTGACACGAAGGTAGCTAAAAGCGCCACCAGCAACCGGCATGTCGACGGCAAACTCGGTGTAACAAAACGCAGATAGTAATGCACAAAGGCCGGCAATGGCATATGACACTATGATAGCCGGGCCCGCATAGAGCTTGGCTGCTCGTCCCGTGGCAACAAACACGCCTGCCCCCACCATCCCTCCAAGGCCAAGGCCGATGAGATCATACCACCTCAGGGAACGGGTCATGTCTCTGCCCGACCGAGCCCGTACCCGGCTCATCTCCTCATATGTTGTCGTAACAGATGTTGCACGGTGAGATAGCCTAGTCGGGAGTTGCAAGAGGGCCCGACAGTACGATCTTGGGCTTGAGAAAGATGAGGCGGTGTTGGTGTTGGTGCTTGTAGAAGTGGTTGTTACTGTCGAGGAATTCGATTGCTTCTTCATGGTTGCTTCCTTCTGTTAATCTTTTTTGATTGATATGGTTGGTTTCCCCTTCTCTCTCTGTCTTTAGATAATAGTGTGAGTTTGTGAGAAGTGAAGGGTCGCAAGAGGAGGAGAGGAAGGTAAGAGATATAAAGGAGCTATAAAGGAGAGCATAACGGAGAAGGAAATAAGACGGAGGGTATAAATAAAATAGTGCAACGACAACAAATATGATAATAACATTTTTTGTGGTTGTATTTGACTATTAATTTGTAAGCGCCATTATTTTGAGCGCCGAGGTTGGACAGTTGTACTTTTGCATATATGAGATATACCTCTTATGGAGTTGTTTATGAGAAATAATCCTTGAAGAAACATTAATAATTTTCATTTTTGGGTTAAGTATATATTTCGTAAAATTAAATTGGATTAGTAAACAGACAATCCTTCTCCATTATTGTGTTTGATAAAGGAAATTAATTGAAGAATAACATAATTTTTTTTCTTTTATTTTATTTCTGTACCAGTACCAAATATACTATTAGTTTACTGATCATGATCTATTGTTAAATCTTTATATTAATAATAAAATGCAATTAATAAGTATAGTGAAAGGGCATGGGTGATGATGGTGGCGTGTATGCATCAAAATAATAAGATTATGTCACATGAGATTTAAGACTAAATTTGGTTGTCACATGAAGAAGTAGAGGCTCCTCTAAAAAAAGAATAGAAGGAGATATTATCAACTTTAGCCTCGTAATAAAGCTAACAACCAAGCCATAAGATGATTTTTGTCCTCTTCTATTGTATTTCTTCCGATCTATATATTTGAAAGGCGTATGAAGAAACCGGTTTTTAATTAAAGTTACGTAGAATAACATTTATTTTTAAAACAGAGGACGCGAGTTAGAAATTTCGATGGATTACAGAAATTTTTTTTCTTTTCTTTTTTTGTTAGGACATTCGGGACTAATTTTTTACATGAACCGAAATTTAGACTGCTCTTTAAATTTATAAGCAGTTGTAATTGATCAATTTATAAAGTCGATTTCGAAATTTTAATCCACCACAAAATTTGCCTCTTTTAAAATTTAAATATTTTTTGTAGTAATTACCCGTTGGAAAAATAATACAATTAAAAGGCTCAGACTTCATCTTTATTTTACAAAATATATATAAAAAAAAATGAAGGCCTGAAGACGATTGAGTTGAACATCCCGGGGACCACGTTCCCAAAGTTTATATTTTTGCATGTGCTATTCTAAAATGTTGAATTTAAATCTTTTAATTTATAGGCTAGACGCATGATTCCTCATTAGCTAGGACATGAGAAACGATAAGTTATATGTTTGTTTATTATATCTTGTCTAAATTATTGATTCACTTTTCTATTACGGAAGTTCGACTCAATCTCTCTAGGCAATTTAAAAAAAAAAAAAAAAGTTGTGCTTCCCTTCTAGAACCAAATATTTTTGTTTTTTTTTAATATTATTGTAAATGGTTTACTCCTAAATGTTATATTTATAGGAGATGACTTGGCTTTAGACTAGGCAATTATTTATGATACAGGATGCATTCATTTAGGATGACGAGTCAAGATGAAAAGTATATAAAAATACTTTCCTTAATTAAAACTCATATTTCGATGTTGTACTTAAGAGAGAGAAGGTATTCGAATGGTACAATTTTCATTCTTTTAAATGTGATAATATAAAAAACAAAATATGAGAAATTATGATTTTAAACCGTAATGTTTCATATTTGGTTCACAGCTATTTGCCTCACACAATGCAGAGAGCAAGAAAAATGAAAATTCACAGACAATATTTACAAACTTCCATTTTAAACAAAAGTGGACTGAAAATAGTTTACAATTAAACATTCGATGGACGCATGTGAACCATTAATCTTGTAACTAAGTAATTTATTCACGTCAAAAAGATCATACAATTTTCAGTTCGAATTTTAAGAAAATCTAAATGTGAAGATATAAGTACTGCAAAAAAAAAAAAAAAAAAGGTAGGCCATTGAGTTTTTCTGTGCCTCAATCTCGCGAGGAAACATATTAAATTGGTATTCATAAAGCACTTGTATGAAATATTCTAAACATTAATTCAATAGAAAAAAATTTAAAATGTCGAGTCTAATACAGACGGTATATAATTAATTTTCGCTAGAAGCTGATGAATTATAAAGTATGAATACAATAAACAATATTTTTCACTAAATAAATAATTTTTGTTCCAAAAAAAATATATTAACCAAGATCTTCCGGAGATAGACAAATGGAGGTGAGTAATAAATCCATAAACATAATTCTCAAAAAAATAAATAATAATAATAATATATCCATAAACATTGCGTACAATCAGAAACTTGGCATTGCTAGAATTGCCAAACAATCAAATGAAAGTTAACAAAAATGGCATGAAACATCAAGCATGGGACGCATACAAGTGACATGTCTATAGGGTTAGGTCCTAAGACAAGTGGGCCGTGCTAGTTCACAAAATGTTGGTTAATGGTTATGAGCGTTTTGAGGTGGGTCCATGTCGGTGGTTGGATGGGGCTTAAATTGGGATGGTAATGTGGAGAGCAGTTCGTCTTTAATTATACGGATAACATGGTGTTGGTTTTAAACAGAAGTTGGACAACGCTTTGGATGAATTTAAGGATATTGTTTTTAGCTTCTGTCCCCTTGTAAAGGATGACAGAGGTGCCCATTTGTATATACCTCGATTTTGTGTGCTCGTCATTAACTTTTAGAAATTACGAGTTTATGAATGATTATAAATGTTGCAAGTTTTATAACATCTTAGTAATCTTATAAGATTGTACTTTCTATCTTTAATTTTTTAATAAATTTTTTGTTGGTTGGCACTCGCCAACTAACCTTAAAAAAAAAAAAAAAAAAAAAAAAAAAAACATCTAAGTAATTCTATTTAATTTAGGTAATGTTTTTGAAAAAAATTGGGCTGCATATCAATTTACTTGGATTAAAATTAGTTAGAAACTTATCTCATGTCATCGTCAAGTAGTTCGCATTTAATTCATATTTCTGATTATTAAAATTAATACTTTGACTCATAATATAAATAGGTCTTGCCATGTCTATAGATTGCGTAAGTAGTTGGCTAACATACGATAGTTATGTACACTATTTTAAATAAAAAATTATCCAACATCATCACCAGCTAGCATCAATTTATGAACAATTAATTATGAATTATATTTAAAATATAATCTAATTAAAACATGCATGATTAATTATACTTAATTAATCCATAGTAGAAGTCTTTTTTTCTTCCCACGTACTCGTCACAACAACAAGTAAATTCAGTATAAAACATAAAAAGTTTTCAACTAAATATTAAAGTGTCAATAAAATTATATTCAAAATCGTATTTTTTTTTAAAGGTTGGTTTGAAACCAACGATTTTGTTATAAGAAAAAAATCGTAGTTGTGTGATTGATTTGCTCGTGATAATAGTTAAAGTATGCACTCTAATATTGAAATTAGTTATTTTGTTTACTCATTCAGACATATAATCACATTTTATGTAGTAAGCTAAGGCAGTGATTTCCGTCCAAAAGATGTAGATTTGAAATAAGCTGAGTCTTTTTTTCTTGGTATTAAAGCAGTAAGCTTAAGTATTTCAATGCAGGTAAATAATTGGCAAAATGTTTAAGGAGAATACAGGAATCTCAATTTTTTTTTGAAACGTAGGGAAGGGTGACCTCAATTTGAGAACCAGACAAAATAAAGTTTTTATGTGGAAAGCTACTTTTATCAAGGAAATAACCGCCTCCACTCTTATAATTCGCTTACCAGTAAATTATTTCTTTTTTTATATGCAGATTTGGCGAATCCCACCTGGGATGTCCGTAATTATTATTTCACTGATTGATAATAAAATTGTGCAAATACTTTAATGATATAGATTCTTAATAGGAAGGGATCCAAACCCCAAGTGCAGATGGCATATTCCATTGCTTCTTCCAACTTCTCCTTCATATCTTATATTTTATTTGAAATACAACAGGTTGCGTCACTAGGAACCACATCCTTTGTAGTGGTACTATAGTGCAGTAGTTCATCAAGAATCATCCGATCAATAAAGATGTCCCGTGATTAATACCAGATTCATTGAGATTCGTGCAGTCCGTTATTCTTAGTCGTCGAAATTCGATCGGACGTCAGGATGCTGCAGAGAATATTTGTCCATGTCACTAGTCACTACCACCAGCGTTTAGTCATTCATCTTAATCTTAAACTAATAAATATCTGTTGAAATTTGATACACCATGCGTGCAAATAACAGATATAAATGTGACAATACCTTTTTGCAATCATTGCCAAACAGAAAAGATATCCAAAAAGTGACTATTAAAAAGCATGAAGAAACCTAATATGTCTAATAAAAAAAAAACTATTGGTCATGGCGTTAGACCCCTCTGTAAATTGAGAATTCGTAATTGTATCTTGATATTAGTAATTTCTGTATGTACATGTACTTTTCTTTTAAGAAAATATGTGCATCTACTTTTAGTTCACTCTCACACAACAATATTTTTAAATTATTTATTCCAGTTTTGTCTCACCCTCAAACCAAGATAGATCCAAAAAACCTTCCAATAACATTACCTTAACATGCTTGTATCTGTAGTCCAGCTTACGAGCAATTGAGCATTGACTTGAGTAAAATAAAAATAAAAAAATGGTTTCTTCAATTTTTATTTTACATCAACTAACTACCAACCAAACCATAAGAAAAAGCGGCCGTCGGAGGGGTCCACGTGCACGGCACCGTCACCGTTACTCCAAACTGACGCCAGAATCCGACGTGGCAAAGTACCTCCACGTCACCAATTGACTCCATGTGGCACTTTAAGAATGGATAGTATGTGGATAAGCACGTAATAACGGCTCGCAAGGATAAACGTCTCACAGAAAGATCAGACTTGCGGCTGACACAGCGCTCCGATAAACGAGCTCAAAAGAGCAGTTATCCAATTATCCTTACACCTCTGGGACCCACATTCAGTGAAAGAAATCCATGAACTATTGTGCGCCAGGTGTAGGCAATATATTATCAATAATACTAGGCACCGACATCGCCAGGCCTGGGATTATAGGCTTCTTATTACGAGGCGGAAAGGAGGGATGAAATGACGAAAATACCCTTCCGGTTTTACTGAAACTGCCGCTGCCGTTTCCCCTGATACTTTGACCTCCTTATCAGTCACTTTTGACTGGAGGCACGGGCTCGCATTAAATGCGGAGGCTTAGCAAAGCATTAAAAGGATATTTTCGTAAATTGAGGTCTAGAGGGTACAACTAATTAATTGCTAAACTGGTAATGGGCCGGAGTTACAGCCCGAAAAGGCCACACGTCTTATCCACTACCGCCCTACGAAGTAGGATGTTGAGATCTCGTGTGAAGTAAACTTTATATTGATAATGTTGTTGCTTCAACTTTACAGTTAGGGTCTGCTCCAGAAGAGAGGGAGAGAGAGTGATGGAATGGAGTGGGACTGACCATGCTCCTGCCCAGGATGTTAACCTGCTCCAGAATTGAAAAATTGAAGTGGGAAAGGAGGTGCACGGGTGGGAAAGGAGGTGAACTCTATGTACAAATGTTCTCATTTGGTTCACCCCAAATTTGAGGGTTAACATTTTGTTCTCCCATCCTCTCCCATTCCATCCCATCCCATCCCATCCTAATTTCTGGAGCGGAGCCTTAGATTCTTAGTGACACACGGAATACCTACAAAAGATTCAGGCACAGAATATTATTCTGCATAGTGTAGTTGGGTCCCAGATGCTGCGGGTGGAGCCCAGTAGTCCCAGTAGAGAGCACCTTTAAAACGATTGGATTGCGTGTGGGCCCAGGACTTTGGATGCTTTCCTCGTTCTATGCTGCAAAGGGAATGGGGATTATGTAGATCAAATTAACGAAGGTAATTAATTGATGGAAAAATTAAATTTATGCCACTCACAAAACTTGTTAATTAGAAAAACATCATTGTTAAATTGATAATTAAATATTTTCCACTATAAAATTCTTAAAATTAGTTATATACCATTATTTTCTCTAAAAATGTAGTAAATTATAAATATGCCACTCTTAAATCGATCTCTATTTTTAAATATTCCAAGACTATCCTCCTTGCGTGGTACCAAAAAGTAAAATAAATTAGAAAGAAGAAATAATTCAAAATCAGATTAATTATGGAAACATAAATCAATAAAAATTGATAAATTAAAATCAAATTTCGTGGGTCGAACCATATATATGAAGTTGTAATTTCGTTCTCCCTGTGAACATGCTATCAACGTACATTATTTTTTTTTGTCTTGTTATCAAATTTTATTCGGTAGGAAAAATAATTTATAAACCATATATTTGGTGGTTTGTTTTGATTTCAAAAGTCATGTATTTTGATGTACAAACCATATATATACATTTTTTTATTTTGTTTTGCAAAAAATAGTTTTATGTCACAGTTTTAATGCATTAGTGGTATAAAATTAATTTTTATATTTTTTTACATGGTTTAAAACTCATTTTTATTATTTTTGATAGCGTGAAACTGATTTGTTATTTAGTGATGGTATTTTTCTAATTTAAAATTTTTGTAATGGCATATTTAAAAGGGTAAAATTTTCAAATCAATAAGTCAATGGCATAAAACTAATTTTTACTATTTTATAGTGGCATAAAAATAATTTGTCATTTAGTGATGGTATTTTTCTAATTTCAATTTTTCGTAGTGACATAAATCTAATTAACCCTTAATTGATAATATCATAATAATAATATCAATGATTCTGGACGGAAGATGTATCTATGTACATTGCTTTCATTAGTTAACTCTGATTTTGTACGTAACATTATTTTTTTCATATTCAATTAAAGCGGGTGAAATAAAATACACTCGCTATAGAATAAGGTGAAATAAATTAAATTATTTTTTTAGGTAGAATAAAATTAATGCGCCTTTGTTTTACTTTTGATTTTTTTTTATCACTACTGTTTCACGTGCTTATACGAATTATTAAAGCATTTTATCTTTTTGTTCAGTATTTTTTACATTCACTTATTTCATTATTACCAAATATAAAATAATTTTAGATTGTTTGACACGTCTCTCGAAGAAATCAGCCATTTTTGCATGCATTACATTTATTTGGAGCTATATTTTTGTAAAAATAATAATAACAATTAAGAATCCAGATCTGTGCAGCAGTAATGCTAGAATAAAGTTTTTTTTTTTTTTTTCTTTCAACAAACCAAAAGCGTCAGAGAGAGATACCAACTTCATTAAGCAAATTAACAAGATAAAGTAAGGTACAAATAACTATAGAGCGACACAAAATAAAATAATAGTGCTGAAAACAACCAACAGACAGCTAATACATTTCTCAGAAAAAACAGACAGCTAATACCGTACCAGATTACACAGACCTAGTCTATAACCTCAGCCGCATAAACATACTAGGAAGGGTTAATGCAAAAGGCAACCAGTCAAAACTAGGAAGGGTTCTCCGTTCGGGTAAAAAAAATTAGGGAGGGTTAAATTTGGAAAAAGGCAACAAATTTAAAATTAGGGAATTATGGTAAAAAAAAATTAAGGAGGGTTAAATAAGCAAATAGGCAACAAGTCAAAATTAGGGAGGGTTTAATATGAAAAAATAATGTCCGTACAATTAATTGTTGGCATGCATGGCTTTTTTACTGGCTAGTCAAGTCAAAAGGACAACAACTATTAGAAGTAAAGATGGCCGTCCAAATTATTAACTAGATTACTAGAATACGTAAGTTATCATTAGGACCACCAGTAACCATGCTTTTCTATTTTTGGTGTACCAAAATGTCAAACATACTACAATTAAATTAAATTAAAAGTTCCTAAAGCGAACTACACTTGTAACCATTCTTTGATACAATCTCTTTTTTAAATAAATAGATAAATAGAAGATATTTTCGTTTCGTAATTACTTTTTCTTTAGTATAGTATTAATGGAAGACAAGTAGCTTTCTTACAGTAAACGGACAAGTATGATTGAGATCGCTTAAAGTTTGTATCGGGTGATCTACGATCCTAGTAAAATAGGAATGTGGCATTATTATTTATTTTTTTTACATACGTACATGAAGGCTTTTATACGTCTTATTTAAGTACATCTTATCAATTTTATTTATTCCTGAAACTCTTTCTATCAACAACAAAATATGTCCAGTAGCTCAACAATGGACAGACATTTCGCATCTAATAAATCAGCACACCTATATTTACTTAAGAAAAATCATAAAATGTATCCATATCTGCAACTACAAACCTGTTTTGTATTTAAAAATATATGAGATGAACTTGATATTTAATTAAAAGCATATAAGTGACACAACTACAATAACAAGTATCAAAATAAATATAATTATATAAACAACGAGTAACAAAATAATTATTGATGTTAAAAAGTACAAAATTAATGAAGGGATCGTATATTAAACAGAGATAAATTTTAAGACAGAATAATAGACGAATCTATATCAGATGGTACAGACCAATAGCGATAATATGTAGCTCCGGGCTCCCAGTCAATTGATGTTTTTTAAAATAATCCCAACTTCTAATTACGCATTTTAAAATCCGACTATTTAATTATACTACTTGAGAGCTACATCATAGGAATATCCCTTTTCAGCATTCAAACTTTTCAAAACAAAGAGAAAATCATACGTCTGTCACAATACGCTGCAAACAAGTTACGAATTGTTAGTATATTTGCAAGTGGCTTGCAACATATTCAACGAAAAAAACTATTAAAAAAGATAAAAAAAATAGATGTATTTGTACCTGGACCATGTGGTAGGTGAGTAGTTACCTTTAGTGTAATAATATATTTTGCTTAAGTCACCCTGATTTTAATAATGCCCTTAAAATAAATGAAGCTCAAGGTTCAAAAATCATTTTTAAATCACCAATTGAAGACTAAACGTTAAATTTAATAGGGATTAGGGACAGATAATAAATGTACATAGGTTAGTAGCATGTTACTGTACACTCATTAACCATTTGTACCGACCGACACTGTAGTCACTAGTCACTCGATACATTATCAAGCAGAAGCAAAGAAGCTTCACAGCGCACTAGCGCAGAGTGGTTTTTTGGAGCCATAACCCATAAATACATACATATATACTGACATACATGCATGTGCAACAAAGTGAACACACACAAACACTCGTCTTTGTAATCCAGCCAAGCAACATACACGCATTCAAGTTTTGTTCACAGTGCAAGTAATAAGACAATAAGCTCTGCTGTCCCAGCCGGACTGTCGTCCCCTTCTTATTGTATGATTTAATAATAAATATCCTGATGAGTTTTATTATTGGATTCAAAGATGAGTTTTCTCAATAAAATATCCTGATAATATAAAATGAACGAGGGACAACAACTCATTGTTAATATGAAGATCCCCCTATGCTTTGTTTAGTGAACGTTTGATAAAGACAGACATAAACTATTTGAAGTAAAAAAAAATATACTTCCCACTTGCTACTTTAATAGGTTCTTAAGTTGGAAAAGTTGTGAACCCGCAAAATACAGCTATATACTTTGCTTGTTTTACTCTTACCATTAATCAAATTTGCTTGTTTCACTCTTATCACTAATCAACTCATAAATAAAGGCAGTTCAGATGGCAGGGGCATTATAGAGAATTTCATAATCATGGTCCATTGGGCGGTTGAACCTACAAGCAGGTAGTGTTGGGCCCCTACTTTGGTGCACTTTACTCTTTGCCCCAACAATCATTTCAAATTTTAATTTTACTATGATTGGAATTCAAAATCCTATTGGGCCGGGCTCATGTGGTCCAGTTTTCCCAACTGGTATTATATCTAATGAAGTTGACTTGTTTGATAAAGACATCACATACTGCCATTCAATTAGATGTCAATGTTTGGAAGTGCTTCTGTTTTTATTCTCCGGCCTTACTTATTGGCAATTATTAAGATTTTAAATCTAAGACGACGTTTGGTAGGCTGTAATGTTACAGAATATGTTGCTATCATTTCCAAAAATTCTTGTCCCACATAAGACAACATATTTTATTGGAAAGTACGAATTTAAGATCAAAATGTGATATTCCAGACATTTTCATTTTATCAAAAGGACCAGGAATATAAAGTGCCTCCAGAGATCTGAATATGAACTAGTTAGTTTATTTGGTGATTTTCATTTTTGGCGTTATATCTTCAGGTAGCCATAAAAACACCGACGGGGGTGGGGGGGGGGGGGGGGGGGGGGGGGGGGCGCTGAATATGTGAAACTAATTAAAGTTTTCTTAAGATAAATATCACAGTTATGCTAATAATATCATGTTATATGCCATATACTTGAACGTTAGGACTTAGGATCAGCCGATGATAATTTATATCATTTTCTTATATCACTACAGCAAACAACAAACACTGCATGTTGCAAATATCCGAGAGGGTGTAGAGGATACTGAAAAGGAAATGATTATGCACGGGAGAATAACCTCCGTCATTTATCAAATCTTCAATATTTCTTTCTTTCTCTCTTCATCTCTCTTTTAATGTCCTAAATTAAATCGGTTTACTAGGGGTAATTTGCAAAAAAGTTCAGAAGTTGGAACTTCGAAAGAATGAAAAATATGCAGTTGTTTTACAATAAATTTCAAAGTCCAAGGGCTGACATGATGACAATTGGGTGTGTTTATATCCAATTTGGGCTGGATTTGAAATAGTGGTATTAGGAGGAATTGCAGACTTTGTAGTACTTCAAATTATCCAAAATGGTTTCTGAGAGTGAGAGGCGTCAGACTTCTAGGCTGGTCTTCGTGCATCTAGGGTCTATTAATTGGGCTTTATTTAGAGGAGAAAGGGTTTGTATTTCCGAAAAAATTATAACTAACTTTAATTAATTACGAAATTATAAAATAATCCGTTTTTAATAAAATTTTTAAAACTGACTGCGCAGTTTCGGAATCTGAGATTCCGAAACTAAACCTGCTGACATTTCAGCCACTTTTTGAGCGAAATTTAATTTTTAAATTTTTTTAATTAATTAAAGAGAGAGAGAACTATGTGTTATTTTTTTATATTAATGAAATATGTGTTATTTTTTTATATTATTAAGTTATTGAGTTTGATAAATGTATATATATGATAATTTATATTCTATTATTATTAGTTTTTAATAAATAATTTTTGTTATTATTTTAAAGTATTTGAAAAAATTAATAATAGTTGTTTTAATAAATAATTTTTATTATTATTAGAAAGTATTTGAAAAATTAATAATAATTGTTTTAATAAATAATTTTTGTTATTATTTTCAAATTTTTTAAAAATATTATAGTAAAAATAATAAAATAAAAGTAATAAAGTAGTGTTATATGGTAAAGTATATAAAAGTAAAGTATAGTAATAAAATAGGATAAAATATTAAGTTTTCTGACGTCTGAGCGGGAATCTAGCTAGTTTCGGAATCTCAGTTGTGTCCCTTCAAATTAGGCTGCTTACAATGATTCACAACGAGTAGCTCAACATATTATATATGCATATAAGAGAGATGAAAGAAAACACTTAAAAAATCGATGTTTTGGAACACTATAACTTCAAGGAGGCTTAACTTTTGATAGGAAAGTCCGTTTTGGGCATATGAGCACTTTCCGGAAAGCTCGCGACGAGATCTACAAGGTTTACAGGGGTTTACCCCGTACCGACCATTTTCGGGGCAAAAAAACGCTGTCTGAACCTCCAAAATCTAATTTGAAAGTTTTCAAACCTAAACATCACATAAAAAAATTTTTGAGTGCATATTGGAGATTAGAATCAATTCACTATTTTCTCCAAATCATGCGCACAAAACCATCTCTAGTCTCTTTCTCTCTGACGCATGTGAGAAAAGATTATTTCTATACTCAATTGGATTATATACAACTTAGAAATACAGATTCTTAGTCCAACCCCTATCACAGCCTTTGATTTCTGCAACCATTCGCAAAGTAGACGAACTTTTTTGCAAAGTTGCACTTGTGGATCAGATATAGGAAGTACGCTTTATTTTCATCCTAGGTTGTAGAGGGTCCATACAGTATTTCTTTCTCTTATGTATGCACCTTTTCATTTAGTCCCCACAATGAATTAAGAAAGGATAATTAGATTCTCTCTCCTCTTATTTACGTAATATTTCTATTTCTATGATATATTTATGTAAGGCCCATTATTAAGATCCCTTATTAGGTTTTATTTTATCATTAACGTGGGATAGATTTATTTCCTTACTAAATTTTTAGTTAAATGTAAGGACCAGTGAGTGCTTTATGAAAGATGGCATGGCATAGGTTATATAATTTTTCCTCTACTATTATCACATAGAATTTGATAATTTATACTATACTATTTTAATAAATAATAGTTGTTATTATTAGAAAGTATTTGAAAAATTAATAATAGTTGTTTTAATAAATAATGTTTGTTATTATTTTAAAGTATATTAATAATAAAGTATAATAAAAGTAAAATAAATTAATAAAAATATGTTTTTCTAACATTTGTGCGGGAAATAGCTAGTTTCGGAATCTGAGATTCCGAAATTAGCTATTTCCCGCACAAATGTTAGAAATAGTTAGTTTCGGAATCTAGCTAGTTTCAGAAACTGAGATTCCGAAACTAGCTAGTTTCGGAATCTGAGATTCCGAAACTAAGCAGAATTAGTTTCGGAATCTCAGATTCCGAAACTACGCAGTCAGTTTTAAAATTTTTATTAAAAACGGATTATTTTATAATTTCGTAATTAATTAAAGTTAGTTATAATTTTTTCGGTTTGTATTTGCTGGTTGAGAGAAATGTGTGAAGTGAACTTCTATTTATAGGGCAAATGTGTATATTGCGTAATCAATTTTATTAATGCACAATGTTTGATTTACAATTAATCAGCATAAATTTAATTGCAAATAGCATTAATATGATTGACCCGAAGAAGGAATGTGAGGTGTCGCATCGCATGGCTGCCATGAGTGTTGACCCTTACGTGTCACACACTCACACGAACACAGACGCTGAGACGCATGTGCACACAATTGTGTCGGTATTTTTACAATAAATGCCACATCATATCTAACACCATAATTTTAATTGGCAATTAACTTTAATACTCAATCTTGGACGGAGAAGTCGGTCTCCACAGAAGGAAGGCGCAAGGAGGGGTGGCTGGCCCTAGTCCAGTCCCTGAGGAAAGAGCTTGGTTGCCCCCTAATAGAGGTTGGTGTCGACTTGTGGTAGCCGATAGTGGCAGACAGCCGCTGAGGACGATTAAACAACATAATCGTTTTGATCATTTGATTAAACTTAACGCAGCAACAATTACGCAAGAGTTTACTTTCGATACACGTTACACACCCCCAGCTTTGAGGCTTACCTTCATTATGGGCTGTAAGTATATATATTAATCAGGCCTGATTTTCGATACACGTTATGCTTAATGCACCCCCGCTTTACTTATTAAGATCCTTCAAGGCTTGTCTTGCTCTTGCACACCGAAAAAAAAAAAAATACGGGCTTCAAATATATAGCTTTTTAAATACCACTTACAAAAACGAACTGGCACTCATCTCCATCCACCAAACGGATTTCGTCTTGAAAAGTTGTAATAGCTGGTTCGATGAATCCAGTACATTGGTTCGGTGCTCTGTAGTAATAACAAAATCTATTAATAAACATTTCAACTCTTGTAACAAAATCGCGATATTTATTAAAATCGTTATGCTTCGGTGTTGGTGTTGCTTCCGTGTCAGATAATATTTTTATTCACTTTCATAATCTTAATTACGCAATTCAGTAGACGGCATGTGACTAGCTCTGCAAGTATGACGACAACATGTCTGTATATATATTTTGCTACCAAAAGAACAATGTCTATATATATCTCTTGTTTGACTCTATCATTAACCGTACAAGCAGAGTCAACTAAATAGATACTTGTATATATATTAGGCCTTATTTTTAAGGTGGAATTAATCTTAAAATTAAATTAAACAGTAGTTGACTTGGTTTTGCTTCGATCTAAAACAAAGTCAACTTTCATGTGGGATGTTCAGAGGTTTCCGACCTAATGCTAGCGATATAATTTTTTACAGTGGAGATTCATGATTGGGACTATAATTTATTTATAAATTTATAAAGTAGATACGGTGAGCAATTATTGATAATAAAATAACTTAATAATTTTGAATGCCCTAAAATTAATTTAAGATCTTTTAATGAAATATTCCAAAAATAGTTCACATTTTACAAAGTTTAAAATGTACTTCAAACAAGTTTAGGATATTTCCAATTTATTTTTAATACGTCGTTTCTCTCTGCTTTTATTTTTAATTCTTTTTTGGGAAAAGGGTGGCTATACCACCCGTTTCATTAGGATTGAAACGGTCTTTAATACCAACAAAAACTAATATGTCGTTTCCTTACCACTAGCATAAGATGCCCTCATACGTGGGCATATAAAGAAACAAAATAATGTTAGACAATAAAAATATGTTGCTTAATTTACCAACGATACAAATAGATGTGATATTTAATTTGTTTTTATATTAGATGAAAAATCAAATAATAGTGTTGTTTGGTCTCGCGATTGATATCCAACCACAGATCAAATCGATCAAACGGCAGAAACATCTGTTTACTATTTAGACCTAGCGTGTAACACCTTTATGGTCCGTGCATTTATAAGTAGTAGAGATGTAACAATGCCTCCTTTGTTGCGAAGAGAATTATCATTACATTTTCTATCGTTTCAACCATAGCATATCCAAGAAAAAAGGAGCTAAAGTATTATAAGGTTGACCCAAAATACTTATGATGATCTAAAATTAGCAGAAAGATCGCAGTTCTAGTCTCCTTAAATAGTTCCTTAAAAAATTTTATTCAATATTGCATGACCATAAAAACTTTTGTAAAGTTAGACCTACAAAATTGCGGTCTCTCTTTTTGAAAAGTTAATGCGAGTAGAAGTTAATTTATGGTTTCTTTTTCCATATTTAGCGAAATTAAGAAATGGAAGCAACAAATCTAGCAAGTACAGAAAAATATAATAACACCATGTAAAGCATGATATATTATATCTCTCTCATTAAGACCAAAAAAATTTGTTTCTTAGTTCTTACATAACCTATGCATTTCCACAAGGAATTCAAACCCATCATCACCTTCTCTCTCATCTTCCTCGTCCCCGTCTCTCTCCTTGTTTTCCATTTTCAAACCTCTTTTAATCCCCTCACCTTTCTCCAACCTTTCTTTGACTCCAAGGCAAATTTAGAAAATGATTTCTGTGATTATTCCAATGGAAAATGGGTATGGGATGAAAGTTTTTATGGTTGGTATACAGAAAATTGTCGATTTCTCGATCCGGGATTCCAGTGCAGAAAAAATGGCCGCAACGACACAAGATTTCTCCACTGGAGATGGAAGCCTCATGGTTGCGATCTCCCACTGTATGTATTTACATAGATTTTATTTCATTTAGTTTTCGATATTTTTTCTCCTCGTGTGCTCCATTAATTGGTATCCACATGATAGAAGGAAAAAGGCTTAACAAGATCTAAGCAATTAAATTTTTTTTGTCTTTGCTATTATGCAATTTTTTTTATATAAAAAGCTTGAAGATAATTAAAAATAAATAAAGTCATAATATGTGACTATATACAGCATATGCGTGAAAATTAGAACTGACTGACTTTATATACTTACATATGATAGGAACCCAGGAGGTTTACGAATATTTATTAATATATGAAAAACTTATATACGTTGGTTTTATGAACTCTTGATAACATATAATAATTTATCTTTAAATTTTGATTTACGCTTTTTTTTTAATGGAGTTATGATGGAAGCAACACGAATACGATTATTGTTATCATCATCATCATCATTATCAATATTTTCTTCTGCAAAATTCATTTTTTTTTTAACTATTATAACTTGAAATCTTAGTCTACCTTATACTAAACACTTACAAACTTTGCCGCCTACTTGCAAAAAGTACAATATAATTGATTATTATCAAGAGTCAACAGTCAACAGTCAACTCAATTGCATTTGGACAATTTCTGTGCATGTTCACTTCATTATTCCCCCATTCAATATGAATGCATTTTATTGGATTCTGTGGCGTACGTACTAGTAGTATCTTTTCTATGCCTCCTTTTATTTTGATGAATTGGCAGTGCTGCCAATTGGTACCAGGAAAATCAAACAAAAGAAATATAATATAAAAGATAAGCTAAAATAAAACAACAAAAAGACCTATTGAGAATTTTGAGAACTAAACGCATTATCAGTACTCCTAAGATGCATAATCCTAATCCGGGTGAAGTGAGATAGTTGAAGACCTATTGAGAAGTTTTAACATCAGAAGGAATTTCTCAGAACCAGCAAAGCCAGATAGCTTGTGGTTTTTGCTTTAGTTTTAAAAAATCTATTGTTCCTTTCCATCCAGAGGAACATAGAAATGTGTTTCCATAGATTTCTTGTGAGAAGCCTGAAATGATTTTTAAAGTACTGAAGACAGTTTCAGCAGCCAGTGTTCCCAGGCTCTGATTTTAGGGAGGGACAGTTCCATGCACTCTTTTAAGTTCATAATTTTCTATAGAAAGCTTTACTTGCCTTGAAATATTCTTTTTTTTTTTTGTTAAAAAAATATGTAGTGAGTTAATTGGTTACTTTACTCAGGTTCAATGCGAAAGAGATGCTAGAGCGAAGCAGAAACAAGAGAATAGTGTTTGTTGGCGACTCGATTGGGAGAAATCAATGGGAATCATTCATTTGTATGCTGTCCATCAACATATCAAACCCATCAAATATCTACGAGCAATTTGGAAACCCCATAAGTAAGCACAGAGGATTCCTATCTATGGTTTTCAAAGACTACAACCTAACAGTGGAATACTACCGGGCACCTCAACTTGTGGTAGTTGATCGGTTCCAACCGAGAAACATGTCTTTTGGTGTCATGCGAGGAGCAATACGGGTCGACAAGTTGCCACGTTTTGCTTACAGGTGGGCTGGTGCAGATATCCTCGTGCTAAATAGTGGTCATTGGTGGAACATAGACAAGACTTTGAAACTGTAAGTTACCAAGTTCCTTATGGGGGATTGACCTCTCATGCAATCAATTAGTACACAAATTTTCTCCTCAGAACTTCCAATTTGGGCTAACATTGAAATCTGATTTCCCTTCAGGGGACACTACTTTCAGGTAGGCCAATCTATCAATGAAACAATGGACATCAAAGAGGCATTTCAAAGATCCATGGATACCATTAAATCTTGGGCTTTGAATAACCCAAAATTTGCCAAGAGTTACATCTTTATCCGGAATTATGCCCCCAGCCATTTCATGTAAGTAAGAAACTTTCAAGTACCAAAAAAAAAAAGAAAAAAAGAAAAATAAAAAGGTTACATCAAAATGAAACAATTTCTTATTAAGATTTATTGATCTAAATTGCAGTAACGGTACATGGAAGACTCATGGGACTTGTGCGTTAGAGTCAGATCCATATTATGATACAAATAATTTTCAACCTGAATCATGGACCAACCAAATAGTAGCGAGTACAATAAACGACATGAGAAACCATGGTATGAGAGCTAGCGTTTTGAATGTGACATACATGACAGAATTCAGAAAAGATGGACATCCTTCAGAGCATCGCGAATCAGGAATGCCGCCTCGTGCACCTGAAGACTGTAGCCATTGGTGTTTGCCAGGCGTGCCTGATACATGGAATGAACTTTTGTATGCAAACCTCTTGTCATTTGGATCTGACAAGGCAAGAACGTTGTAGACTTGTAGGAAACTGATAAGGTTTTGAATGATTTTAGCTCCATTTCCTTGTTAGTGCTGCAAAGGTCTGGTTACCGGTTGTCTTAGATCCATTTACTGATTAGACAAGTAATTTCTTGTACATATTTAGAGGCCAACTAGATTTTACCAAGTTCTTTCTTATAAATATGCTATTGCAAATGGAGATGTATTTTACAGTGACCTGTACTATTGTTAGATTCAAACGAAGAATTTGATTGGAAATCATTAAAGTTTGTCTCAACCCTCACATACTAAGTTTTTAGGTGAAGTTAAATTTATATACCACAAACTAACTTATAGTATGTTCCAACCAAATCCACCCCAAAAAATATCATGTTAATACAATTAATTAACCGATGTTTATTTTCTCTTAGAACAAAATAATAGCACTCCAAATTGAAAGTTCGGTCACTTATATTATTGGAAGGGTGAAAAGTTAAGGGACGTCAGAAGAAATTTATCTCCCTACCTCAAGGGGACCTGAATGATCAACGCATGAAAGAGCTAAGTATAGCTTTACATCTTAATTTGTGGAACACCAAATTTAGGAAGGAACTATATATATCCGATGCCTAAGAAAGGCCCACAAATATTAGATGGGTCAACGAATTATGAAAGCCTAAGCGTAGGCCCATAAGAGTAGAAACAAAATAAATTAGTTGTAAATTTTCTTACATTTGTGGACCTTAACTTACGTTAGCAGGATTTAAGCTACGTACCTACGACACATGCAAAATGTTCAAATATAGATCAGTGTTCGATGCAAAGATGTTGTCAAAGTTAATAAAATTGTAATTTCCAATCTATTCAGAGCCAATTTATTAAAAAAAAAAAAACAAACTCCTGAAGGTACATACTATTCTTTCAGGAATATGTGAATGCTAATCATATATTAACTAAAAGAACAATATTATAATAAGAAAGGGACAATAAATAGGATAAAAAAAAATTAAAATAACTTGCAAGCAGATGTATCATTTGAAGGAATGTACTATTTTTATCGCTGTCAGAATATTGCAAACATAAACCTCACTAGATGGACAGTATTTGGTGCAATGTGGGAGCTGAACTGCATATAGCTAGAGTTATCAAACATAATTGACTTTTGATCAACATGTGCCGTCACTGACTTCAAATTAACGCCAGGCACGATAATAGCTGTGCTCCGGATATCATAGTCAGAACAATCAAATTAACAAAAGATAGACGAACTGCAACCAATATTTAAATAGTGTATAGCTAGCGATATCAATATTATAAATAAAGATGTGTCGGTGTCGGGATCCTTTAGTTAAAAATGATCCGACACTCCAAGCATTGTAAATAATTGTGCAATAGCTTTTTTCTGATTTCTATAATATGATACTTTGTAACTAATTGTGTGTCGGATGTTATTGCTCATAAAACTGACTCGGTTCAACATCAGAAAATAATTTGGCAACACATTATTTTGTTTTTGATTTTTGTGATCCCTTCATATTTTCATTTTGATCATGTCTCCATCTCTTTAGTGTTGCTTAGAGTCTCTCTCCACCTTAATTTCTCTTCATCACCATTCTTAATTTTGGTTTATAAAATATAAATTAAATTCATTCAATTGAAAAAAAAAACATCAGATCTTTTATGATATATAGTTTTTTTTTATTTAAGCCATTTATAAACATATTACATTTCATATATAATATTAATATAATATAAGTCATATTAATCACATTATTTCAGATAACTATAACTATATTTGCACATATATTTTTTTCTTTAAATTGATGAAACTTTTTAAATTTAATCAAATCAAATTACCTACAATAACTAAACTATATTTTTAAAGATAAATATATCTTAACCATATATCAAAATATTCTTATTAGAGATATCTACATCGAGCGAAGCTCGATATGCCCCTCTAGTATATATAAAGATGGGTCAATTTAGTACTTATATATTGTTTTAGTGTGATGCATCATTCGACGCATGTTGGAAAAAAAACATAAGAAATTTTATGAATTTTTATAATTTGAATAAAAATCTAAATTATAATAGCACATATTCGACACAATAATATAATAGCATTATTTTTTACCATTATAAATTTTACTCTGCTATGATATATATACACAAAATTTTCTCAATAGTACAGTACCAATAAAAAATGAGACTTCTATGTTAAAACAAATAAAATAACATAATTACATTCAAAGTATTTTAAATGGGCGAGTCAAATCAAATGAATCCTAAACACGCTAAACTTGAAGTCCTACGTGCTAACAACTTATGTAAATCTATTCTTCTTTTTGTAACGTATTGACCTTGATTAAAAGTTATATTCAATATTGAAGGAATTGTCAAAGATCCTGTCCGTCAATTTATATATATGAAGCTTTCATTTTTTTCCCCTTTTTACCAAAAATATTCAAATAATAATGGCACGAGTTATCTTAGAATGCATGCAAATCATTGATGTATGATTGCTTGGCAGCCCATACAATTTCCACAATTATATATAGCCTATCCAAATTTCCATAGCAGTCTATATGGAAAAGAACAAATGCATGAATGATATTTTTCCATGAATTATTTTGGAAAAATAAATTGAACAAAGAGGAAAGTTATAGCCATCAAAGTTTTTTAAATTTAATATTCATGGCGATTTAAATTTTTGATCTCTTGGAAGTTAGTCTAGTGCTCCATTAAGCTGATACATTATCTCTACTACTTATAAATGCACGTAGAGAAAGGTCGCAACAAAAATCACTAAAGGGGGTTCAAACAATTGTTAACATCAATTATAAACCATTGATCTGTGTAATCTACGGTTTAGATCTGTATTTAATGCTAAGGGTCAGACTCATGGCGCTGATGGTTTGTATCAAAATCGCGACACTCCGCTTCGGGAGTTCGATTCTCCGTATAACCCATTTTTTTTTATTTTGCGCCCATTTCAATTTTTTCCGCCGCTGTTAAGTATAAGTGTTTAAACGGAGCGACAGCAAAAACCTTTCTTCCTCTCTCCGTTCACCAAAAACCCTAGATCGGGGCGCCACTCGTCTTTCTTCCGCCCCCATCTCTTTTCGCCAACCCTAATACCTTCTTTCTTTTCTATTCTCTGATCTTGCTCTCATTTTTGCACACACGACACAAATTAGAGATAGAGAGAAAACGCTCGCCATTGGACAAATCTCCGCCTCCGTCGCCGTCTCTGCCACACATCGCCTCATTTCTCTCTTCCGACCAGATCCAACAAGCACCGCCTCTGCCTCTTCCGCTCCAGCCTGCGCCATCGCCGCTGGCAGCGTCACGTCACAACCCTAGAAAACAGCCATGGAAATATCACGATCTCTTCTCCTACCTCAAGCGCAAGGTCTGCGACTGCCACCTTCCTCTCCTAATGACTGTGGGTGTTGATGCGCACAAATCCGAACCACGGGATATCCCTGGTATTTCCCCTTTCTTTTCTATTCTCAGATTCTCCATGGTTTAGTTCTTAGCTTCTGCTCAAGTATAATCACTTGTTAGTGTTTATATAATCTTCCATCTGATTTGATCAGTGCTCCTGTTGCTTGGGAAATTCCTGTACAGGTGATACCAGTTGATGGCTTTAAGGGGCCACTGATGTCTGTGTCATAGAACTAGGTGGTACAATTCAATTCAATTGTGTTATCTCACTTCAATTCAATTGCCTCTTATGCCCTTTATTGAGATCAATGAGTCTTTAATTACAATATTTTACTTCTGTGCAAATATGGTTTAAACAGTATATAAGTGTGTTGATTCTGTGTACAGGCTAGGCTAATTGAACTGAGAAATATCGTAACTATGCCAAGCCCGGTGTTAGTGGTGCAGGTTAGTGACTCTCTTAAAGTTCTAATGAGTATGGCTATAAGTTTTCTTTTCTTTCTTTTGATATTACTCTATTTTATCATTGTATTTCAAGGTCGCATAGCAAAAGAGGAAAATTTATATACTAAAATCGCCGAAGGATGCACCAACATCAGCATGGTAGAAATTTTCAGTTTTGTATAACATTATATATTCAATTTATGATTTTAATTTTATTACTATTTACAATTCTTATTTGTTTGTTTGAGCCTCACTATCTAAAGTGTCAGTTGTACTTAAAATTTAGCTTTACTTGTATTTGAGAATATATGACATCTGAAATTGAATATAAAAAATAGGGTGTTGTACACATCTGCCCACACATTAGCTATTCTTCCATACCAACTAAAATTTAAACCGCAGCTTCACTCCTCACCTCATGCCCATCACCCGATCGCTACATATGAAGCATTAGTTTAAGAATTTTATTATGTTGGACTTTTGGAAGAATATCCTTGCTTCCGTGATGTCTATACGGATACTTCTAATTTATGATCTTTCGCACTTACATGCATAGTTGATCTCTTTATAAAGGAAACATGAAAATTAAACTTCATATATTAAAAATGTTGTAGTAAGGAGTATAATCTGGTTGGATCCCATGGCCCATGCTATCCCAGGACTGCTGAAAGCACCCTAATGCAGTAAGGAGGGTGGAGATGTATTGATAGAAAATATGTTTTAAAATATTTAAATGGCATGTAAATGTAATAACTCAGTCATCTTTCCTCATTGTCCTTGATTTCCTGACTTATGCATGCATATTTGTATGGCAATTCATAACATTTTAGACTTTGCAGGTGAGAATTGCAATGGTTGGGAAGTACACTGGTCTCTCTGACTCTATCTATCAGTTTTGAAGGTAATCTTTGTTTCTGAAGTCCATTAATATTCTTCTTATAATTTATAATTTTTTCTTTTGTGTAACACTTCACTCGCTCCCCAAAAGTTTCAAAGAAGTATTTGGAAGTACTGGACATGATAAATTTTCCCCTTTATCATAAGTGAAACTTTCTGGTGCGATGGGTACATGTGTGATGTTTCTCATCAAAATTTGCACATCAATTGGCACCTTGATCAAATTGCTATAGATTTTCGACTATATTCTTATATCAAAATTATAATTGTATGCCTTGTTGCATGCATCCCTTGCCACAAGAAGCTTGTTGTAGATTGGATAATATCTACTGATCTGGAAGAGTCGACTGCCATAGAGGTCTTTATTATTTTCTATAATAATATTATTTTTGGTCTATATTTCCTTAACAATAACTTTTTGGTGGTTCTCAATTGACTGTGTTTTAAATGGTTCTATAGGCACCAGAAGCTTATGAGAAAGAATGGGATTTATTAAGGTTGAGTTTTATTTGTGAAAATTTCTTTAGTGACAGATCAGGTCAAGATACCTTTTCACAAGTATATTAGATGCACTTGCATAGTTAGGGTAAAATCTGACGTTACAGAAATAGGAGACGCTGCAACCAGTTTTTGGAGTTCGCATATTTAGTTTTTTTTTTCTTTTCTTGGGCAATGCTATTTTATTTTAATGAAATTATGGAGTTAGTTTTGTTAATTTGAGTCGATTGAATGCTGTAACCTGTGTGCATGCTTGAGAGTTATTTCTACATGGAGACCATTGTTGCATCCATTGTAGAAGAAAATCATGATACTTTTTTGCTTTTATATGGTACCTGCTTTTTGGCCAGTTTTATGCATTGGCAAATCATTTGTAAATTTATCATTCTAATCCTGTTGCTGCATTGAAAAATTATTGATTCAGGAAATATACATGAAATTATGTTTAGTTCGTGACTGATGATTTTCTTTTTATGAAAGAGAAAATTACACAGTTCTAAAATCATCACTCATTTATTGTTCGTAACATTGACTATTTCTGCTCTTACTATTGTAGGGGTAATAAGGTCCCGTATGTGACAAGGGTAATTTTTTGGATGCTTTATTGAATTAATTAATAATTAATGAAAAACATTACCTTCAATTTTGTTTATGTTCTCTTTTCTTTTTGTTTGTAGCACTTGGTATTCAGCAATTACCAATTGTAGTTATTACTATTGTGCTTCCTTTTAAAGAAAAATACAGTGTTGGTAATTTAGGGAGGATATCAAGGAATGAATTTGGAGGATAAATGAGCCGGGAAATTGCTTCTTTTAATCGGCCTAAATCTCTAGGCCACCTGCTACGCTGATCGAAAAGTAGTAGAAAATTGTCTTAAAAATCAGGTCAGAAGGGTCAGGATGATCCAGTTTTCTCATGTGTGACCAAATTCAAACTCCAGAATTATAAACGAACAATCAAAAGGCAACAACTTAACTTACATCATACAAAAAAGCAAATAACTTGGTTGAATCAATTTCGTTTTTGAAATTAACTACCTTAATATAGAAAATATTTTGGCATTTATAAAAGAAATAAATCTTCACACAATTTGGGGTTAATATGGGAGATTTTTTGCCATTTATAACATAACTTTTTTTTTGGTATATTCTGTAATAAAAAAGATTAAGAATGTTGATACATATTTAAAGGTAAGTCGACCAAAAATTGTTTTACAAAAGGAATTTAGAATATAGATCAACGAAAAGTAAGCTAATGGAAATAAGTCAGGAATTTTACAATAAAAATAACCACAGCTATATTTCTGAAATAACACAAATTTTGAATTTTACATTCGTCAACGTATCTGCATTCTTAAATAAGTGATTAGATGCACTTGCTGAGAAAAATTTAGTCGTTTATTTTAAATTTAAGTTACAATGTCTTGATGTTTGTTCATTACAATTGGGGCGCAAGAGCTATTTAAAATATTGCCATGTTGTATTATTTTTTCTTGTTCGAGATAATATACTTTTACTTGAAACATTTTATTGAGAAATATTTTTTTTTCATCGTATTATTTTGTTTGGACTGTTCACGTGTCTACTTTAATTGATTCTATTTGTTTAAATCGGTAAATACTACTGCCACCTTCAGTGTCAATCAAGACAACGTTAACCTTAGATATTTAGTATTGAAAATGAACAACATATATGTGTCAAATAGGACCTTCTTTGACAAAGATCGCATTTTAAAGTCCGCCCGCACATTGAGCGGGCACTGCTGCTAGTATGTCCAAATAACTTTTGATTTTTTTTTTTTTGAAATTAAGGCTCCAATCAAATAACTCTTTTATTCTAAGCTAACTAAGGGTTGTATTTTCCAATTTATTAGTTGCTTAATGTGGTTGTTCGTACTACGTGCCATGTTTGGTTAAGCATGTGCCAATGGTCCAATAAAAGCTCATAATATAACATTAATCATTTAAAGACAAATACCTGCCTCCACAAATTTCGGATTACATTAGACAACTCTAGCTCATAACATTTATTTATTTTGACCCCTCAAAAAGCCCGTAAGCTAATTTCTCACAATATACTGACATCACTGACTTTGTTTTCTTATGCAGATTTTACCGACTATTATTTACTTAATTGATTGTCGGTTTGCTTGCGACGTCATGAAAACATCTTTTTTGTAAATAATGTGAATTTTTCTTGGTTGCTAGACCGTCAACTCCAAATTGGAGAACCAAACAATCACATTAAACTTGGCGATATATAGTCTATACATCTGCTGCAGCAATTTCAATTATGTTTGTAGATACTTATTTTTTTTCCCATTCATATTTTACAATTATTCATTGAATTATAGAAACAATATTATTAAAAAATATTCAGTATTTGATATGATAATATTTTCCATTGAAACAACATATACGATATGCGACGCTGCATATGCTTATGTGGAAATTAGTGGTGGATCGAAACAACTATGTATAGGTATAAAACTAAACTAAAGATACAGAAAATTTATTTTTCATTAGATTTTCAAGTTTTGAATTAATTGAAATTTTAGGGCAGGCATACAATTTTTTGCAAAATTTAAATTTTGTTTTAGAAGTTCACAATTCCACGTAGGTCATTATTGAAATTTATTATATCTTTTGTACTGTTTCGAGAACACACGAGAACATAAAATTTTTATTTTTATTTTTTTTTGAATTGTTAATAAAATTATTATTACTTTCTCGATGGATGTTGCAAATCAAATGGACTTATGGACCTGCTATATATATATATTTCCCAAAATGCTGGAGCTCGAACTGCTTCAAAATTGTCCTTAATTAATCAGAACAAACAACATCTGAGGGAAAAATAAAGAGCTTACTTCCACAGAGTTCCTATACTTTATTTTATATACTTTTCATGTAATTAATTAATATACATATGCTGATAGGTCATTATCAGTGAGTATAGTTATGATAACATGTCGTAATCAGTAAGTGGATGCAACTACAAGCACTGACTAGTTGGCAGTCTCATACAAGCGGGCCAGTAAATTTTTTCTACTTGAGACACGTGTATTATTAAATTTGAAGTCCGATGTCATTGTACTATTAAATTTATTGAATTTACAGAAAAAAAGAACTTACCTCAAAATTTTTTTCCCCTAATTTTTATAATCAACTGGGACGTTGATACATCAACACAACAAGTCTGTTGACAGTATCGAATTATCAGGGGTAGAGCGCCGGTACCCTCCCCCCTCCCCCCCCAAAACCAAAGTTTCACTCTAATTATTAAGACAATTTTCATATAATTATGTATATATAATATAACAATGCTTTCCACTGAAGATGAAAAAGATGCAAATTAGCTCAGCTATGTATAAATATAACAATTCGTGCTAGAGACTAGAGTGTGTGTATACACCATTCATGTTCTGATCATTTGCGTCTACAATATTTTATGGTTCAATATATATATATATAAAACAAAGCTCCACCATGATATAACATAGTTGACTGAGATTTTCAAAATAAAAAATAGTTGAGTGTATAGTCATGTTTCTAATTTGTTAAACAGAGGAAAGATTTTATTCCCCGACTTGAAATCCCGGGTTCTTTCCCCGTTTCCTTGCTTATTCAACTGATATTCCATTTACCAGACAACCTATTATTCAAAGGAATATATTCTCATCCCTCAAATTATAAAAATTAGAAATAAATGCGGAAAAAAAATTGATTTTTAACAATATTTTAATATGATAATAAATTGAACCGTTTAAATCGATCGTTTAAACTTTGAATTTCGAGAAATGAGTCCAAAATAAAAATGGCTGAATTAATGTGAAGTTTCGTAGTTACCTGAAAAAAAAAAAGTTATATTAATCTAGTACTTAGAAAAATTAATTATTTATTAATTTTATGGTATTGCATGTTGGTACGCTAACTTGGTAATTCAAGAGCCTAGCTACGAAAGTTTGGAAAGTATATGTATTAATTCTAGCCGCGAAGGGGCCTCTGATTGACAAGCATAATAAGCGATGAAACTTGAGCAACCAAATTATGGTTCCTTGAAGAAGCAGCAAAAATTTGAATGAGCTAAAATTTGGAAAGTTAGTATTGAATATGGTCACGTAATTAATTAATGAAGATTCAACTAGAATCTGCGTTAAAGCAACATATTAGAGTATCAAACTAGAATACTTCTCCAATTCTATGATAGTCTTGTGGATTGTTCTTTGTTTTCTTTGTTTTCCATCTGCTTTAGACGCTGCCCTCTGGCGCCTAAGCATTGTACTTCTTTAATTTATTTATATAATGAAAGATGAGGCTTGACCTCTGTTTTTTCTTCGGAAAAAAATAAAAAGAATATAATCGAGGTGATGCTTTCGCGTGGATGAAAATTGTCGAATATGGAGAATTAGAAATTTACGAACAATCAATTAATTTGACAATATTAATAATATAAAAAAAAAACAAATTAATTGTTAGAATGGTTTAAATATCGTGCATATCATATATGTGAAACGTAGTAAAATATGATGCAAATTGTATTGTCTATTAAATGGCTTTAGATTTAGAACGAACTATATATTTAGAACGAATATTGATATAATAAATAATAGGGGCAATTTGGTTTATGCCATTGCAAAAACTTAAAATTCACAATATGCCATCACAAAATAACTAATTAGTTTTATGCCACTATAAAACAATAATAATTAGTTTTATGCCACTATAAAACAATAATAATTAGTTTTATGTCACCGAACGATTAAAATGACTATATTACCCTTTACCATTTTCAACACTTAATTTATCTTGCTTAAAGGTTTAATTTTATCTGGCCCTCTACTCTCCATTTCGTGACACCAGACACGAAATGGCATATTTATCTTGCTTAAAGGTTTATCTTGCTTGAAGGTTTAATTACCCTTTACCATTTTCAACACTTAATTTATCTTGCTTAAAGGTTTAATTATATGTTATTATTATGTTGGAGTTTGGTAACATTTTCTTGATGCATATAATATTCACTACTTCAAGAATTTACAACCAATTTCTCATTGGGCTAAAAATACCGATTCTAATTGCAGAATGTATCAATCCTCATCTCTAATTAGGAATCTTTTAAAATGCACCGTTTTATCACCGATTATACTGAAATATCTATATTTTTACCCATTCCGCATGACCGTTTTATCACCGCATAATCGTTTTATTACCGTTTTATCACCGCTTTATCACGAATTATCACTCAATTGCTAAACCACACATATCGCACTTTAAAACCTTGCTAATTAGTCACCTTGCTTCAATGGAAGAGAGATTTTTGTGTCAATTTCCCAAGAAATTCTCTCACAAATTATCCACTAAAAGACAAATTAAAAGTAGGGAGAGACATGGGGAACGATAAAGGCTTTTACGAAGCTTGATTTTGCGGAGATGAGAGGAGAACAGTTCAGCGACTCAGAGTTCAGAATGGCAGCATCGTTCGCGAGAGTTCCTTGGGCAGTTTAGTCATTTATAAAAATCTGACATTAAAAAATTATTTTTAATATATTTTTATTAAAAATAATGGCATATATCAAATTTGTACATATTTGTAGTGGCATATATCCAATTAATCATTTTGTAATGGTATATTTAGAATTTGAATGTTTTGTGATGACATAAATCAAAATTTTCCTAAATAATAACACACAATACTAACAGAAAATTTGAACAATTACACAGTAAATTTGATACAAAAACAATCTATGAATTTTTAAAAAATTCTACAATTTTTTCTTTAATTTCAATTTTTTTAATTTAATTATTTGAAAAACTAAACATAATTAAAATTAATGTATCATTAATGAATTTCAACCTATTAAATAATACCTTCTTATTGATGGATCACAATTACAGTGCTATATATAGTTTTTTTTTAAATTAATGTATCATTAAATTTGAGTGTTATATAGAGTTAATTGACAGCCAGTGAATAATTTGACAATTTCCTTCTAACAGTATTTTAACAAGCTCAAATTAGTGAATAACTGAACAAAAAAAAAGTCCATATAATGGACAAATACATTTCATTTTCTGTGAAGTTAGAATATCATTTTCAAATGGGACATCAGTCAGATGGAGATAAAGGAGGCGCAAGAGTGGCAAGACAATAATTTAAACCTGTTTAATGAAAGAAATTAAAGAAAAGGAAAAGGCGACGGGACCCAGCTTACGAAAGAGAGCCTGGAGAGGCACGACGATTGCGAAACAGGAAAAAGACCCACGAACTGCTTCAAAACCGGTGCATGCAATGCGAAGCCAGCGCTGCAAGATATATTTCTTTCTTTTGTTTTGTTAAGTGAGGAAGATATATACCCATAATACTGCTCCTAACATGTGGCAAGGAATGAGCGAATGGCTGTCAAACGAAAGAGATTCTCGTTTTGCCATAGATATTATTATGATAAAGTTATGACATGCAACAGTATGAACAATTAAATTTTTCATTGCAAAAATATTTACAATTTTTTTTTTTAATGTTAGGGGTGCATTAGGATAAAAGATTGAGATAATATGTGTGGTCTAGTATAACTCAATGGTAGAAGCATTAGGATGACCCCCAAGAAGCCAAAGATTCAAGCTTCGTATGTATTTTAATTTTTTTGTAGGGCCAACAAAAGTTGGCAATTTTTCATTAATTAAGAAAAGGTTTACAAAACTATAATAACAAAAAACTCTATCTATACCAATATCAAAATTGGCATGACATAGCAAACAAAAAAGTATGTATTTAATTTTAAAATAAAAGTTAGATGACAAAAATGTCTCTTTTAGTTAAGAAAGAAATTGAGATAATATGAGCAGTACATGCGAATTTCTAACGAATCAGCAAAACAATATTATTCTAACTGCTATTATACATTTGACAAAAAAAATATATATTTTGAAATATTTTCTAATCCAGTTATGACAGTTTCTCACTCATCCAAACATACGCTATACATTTTTTGGTTAAATAAACTTTTTTATTATTAGTTGGTCAAATTTAAAAATAAGAATTCAATTTTTTTTTTTTTCATACAACAAGCACCAAAATAACTGAACTCCCAAATGCAAACCCCCTTCCTAACCATAAAAAAAAAAAAATGCTTCAGTAGAGCGCAGATTAGCGATTCATTAGCATCTAATGTCATCAAATAGACAACAAAATTTTCACACTGCCTAAAATGGATGAAATAATGAACTGAATATTAATAATAACATATAAAACCGGCGGCCGGCGGCAGTTTGGCACATCTACGTGACAAACTATTTTTATTTTATTTTATTTTTTTTTGGGGGGGGGGGGGGGGGGGGGGGGGTGTGCACCTTATCCATTGGTTATTTTATTCGCTTGAGTCGAGAAATTAACATAAAACTAACGGCCGAAATAGGCCAGCAAGGGCGGCTAACTAGCTTCTCTCATAAACGGTCAATTCATCACCAGTGTAGTGCACATAAATAAATACGACACAAACTTGAACTTAGCTGAAACCTCCGGTCAATGCAAGTATGCAACTAGCTAACAGATCGATCCTATCTCCTCTATACACGTCAACAAAACAGCACCGAAGTCCACGATAAGTGATGTTATTAGCTTGATTTGAAAAAAATGGGTTCGATAAATAATTTTTTTGACATAAGAATGAATTTGGGGCAATATGTACTTAGCACACACAGAGTATGTATATAAAAAAAAATGGCCAAATTACATTTAATTTTGTGTTGGGATTATTTACTTAATCTGAGCCTTTCAACCTTTATTTGTTGATTTACATAAAAATTATGATAGACTTAAGTAATATAAAGTTTTAGCAGATACATAGTTAATAACTCAAATATCTAATCGTAGTAGGTTATTAAGTAGACTATAATGTTAAATATGGATAAACAATGATGGTACCGGATACATATTGAATTTTATATGCTTGTTAATCAGTATACAGAATCCTGAGAATTTAAATATTCATTAAAAAATTCAAGCATAAATATGAGAACTAATTTTTTGTCTAGTGGACAAGTGCATACTCTTCAATACGTTGAACTTGTCTAATCGAAAGACACAATCTAAAAGTTCCTCATTTGAAATTGGAAGATTTAATTTATTTTTATCCCAACATATTATAAATAAGCATTTAGTCCGGTCTTACCTCATTATAAATTAATATCGGTCAGAGGGTCACATAATGTCGACTTCACTGATCCTTTCATATTAATCCATTAGTTAATAGTTCTTAATCTGACAGAAAAGTGAAAATCATGTACACATTGTACAGTTACCTACATATTTCAAATGTCTGACTCACTTATTATTGCACACGACAGACGGGGACTTGTTTTTCGCTGTTATTGGCGAATTTAACAATATAAAAATAACATATTACCAATTATACGAAGTCCACATGCATTTGAAATCGGACAAATTAACTACAAATGATGAACGGATACGGAGTCCCCACGACACATACAGTAGAAGGCATTTTTAACATGTCATGTACATTATTAGTTAGGTATAGCTTCCTATTAAGTATTAACGTCAAGTGGAGCTCTCTACTCCCTTAATCCCGTGCAATAAACCTTAATTTCATAGTTTACCAACCATCAACGCAGAAAAATCAACATTAATGCAAGTGGCCGGCATTAAATGCTGATAGTAATGAGATTTTGACAAGTGCATCATTCATTTTCAAATTAGAAAAGACGTAAGTTTAAAATTTTGAAATTAAATATCTTAGCACATTGAATACACTCTACGATCATATATATGTAGAAAATTTCGTGTAGATATTGCTATTTTATTTTATAGCTCTTTCAACTTTAAACTACCGTAAGTAATTGAACAAAAAATATTTTTTGCATCCCATAATCTTATCTAAAACCAAATTTACTATTTAAATTTATATTCTACAATTTTTGTATACATCAAAATAGCATTATTATTTTAAAATCTGAAAAAATAATTAAAAGAAATTTTAAATAAGTAAGGTAATTTTTTTGTAAAATTTTGACATGTACATGAGCACATCACATTGTTTATTGATCAAATGTTAAAAAAAAAATTATGATTAGACTTGAGTAGTGTTGGAGTCAGATACGTTTGACACTTGTGCCTGTCAAACATATTCAGATCTCAATTTTGGTAAATTATCAATCCGAATCGGTCATTGTGTTTTCATATTAAAATGTTGTAGGAGACTAAATTTTATATTTCGTCGAATTTTTTTACAATTTTTAATATTTTCAGAAAATTACTAGATCAAAAGATTATGAATCCCGTCCAATAATTGTAATTTTGTAAATATCTCATAAAGTAGTAAAAAAAAATTAGAAAATATAAAATTTGATATCCAACTAGATTTCAATGTGAAGAATAGAATGAATAGTTTGCACTAGTCATTTGCAATTCTAGAATCGAGATCTAATTGTGTTTGACGGACTTATCATCAAACACATTTGACTGAATAGCAGTACTCTTTTACTTATTAACATTTTAATCAAAATATAAACGTCGGTAAATTAGTAAAATTTGTTTTATTTTCAAGCGTTGGTTACAAGGTCATCGAATGAATTAATTTGTTGTCGCTACTACTCTAAATTCAACTTTTTTTAACGTTGCAAGCTTTTTTTTTTTTTTTTGGATAAGCTGGACAGAGACTGACCAGAGGAAAAACAAAAATTAAAGAAAGAAGAAAAAAGAAACAAAGAAAGAAAGAAAAGGAAAACTGGTACACTATACATTTTGCATTCTAGACCGTTCTCCAGCTAAGTTTGTTAGTTCTTTAGCAATGACATGATTTGCCCGACCACTTTATTAAAAACATTGATACACTTATGTTGTTACAAATTTGGCTTTCCTTTCTCTAAAACTGTCAAATTAGTTGGCATTATTAGCCGGAGTGCATCCAATATATGTATACCAATTTTGGTAAAATAGTGCCAAGCAAGCATCATTATTGAAAGCGTGCCAAAACGAATAGGTATACCCTCTACGTGCGCTTATTAATTCTACACACACAATCCAACTTCCCAAATTATTCAGCTACTCTAATTATATGCATCAATTATATGAACTGCATTAATTAAGAAAACGAGCATTCTATATCTTTCGTTCGATTTAAAAATAGAACTAAATTCTGATTTCAAAAAATATATGAGATTGTTTGTTTTATGGATGATGAGTTACTATTACCTATAAAATCACAGTTACCATTTAAAATAGAAATTACAATCTACAATCTCTTCAGGCGCCATCCCGTGCCTTTGCATTTGTATTAGTTCACTTTATTCATTTATATGTCCAATTTATTTATCTGTGTGTTCACTTTATTCAATTATGAGTTATATTTTATTTTTTGTCCTTGTTCAGATTTTTATATACATATTCAACTTATTTTTGTTGAACTTATTTGTTTGTATGTGTTCACTTTGATTTCATAAATGTTTACTTTGTCTATTTTATATTTTCGCGTTGTTCAAGCAGATTGCAATTATCATTTCTTATTAAAAATTACCTTTATAATAGTGATTAATTATTTTGATAATTGTTTTAATGTATGAAAAGTTCATGTGGTGAAATCGAAAGATTTTGGGTCGGCCATCATGTACCTTATCTATTATTAATAAATAATAATCAATGTAATAATGAAATTAAATAATTAGATTGTAATTACGAAAGTCAATAATTGTCACACCCCGGAAGCTGAGCATGACATCGGGATTTCCGCCACAAGAGTAGTTACTACTCTTGTAAGGCTAACAGACAGACATAATTTTTTTTCTAAAATTAACTACTCCATTTTCTTGATTTCGGTCCCAGCAGACATAATACACAAGTACAACTTATTGCAAGCACATATAATATGTTACACAAATTTACATAATTTACATACCCGGCTTATTTCATACCTCTAACCCTAGTGACTCGTCAGTTAATTTATTATACAAATAAGTGTTCTAACCGACGGTCCACACCATCGAACCTAATGTCGGGTTTATATTATATTTTACATAAAATATTTACAGAAAGGCTTAACCACACAACTGAAAAACAAGCACCAAAACCAGGACACGGAGATGAGTCATCCTACAACTCATCAAATTTCCTCTTCCGTGACTGGTTGCGATGGGTCCCACTCGGGAACCACACCATCAGGCGGAGGACCATCACCAAACAACTCAAAATACACATATGCAGATATTTCGGTAAGTCATCGAAACTGAGCAGAAAAACCACATTACACTGTAACCCTGGCACGTACAATTCTAGCTTCACAAATGAACACTCGGTAGTGGCGACCGCTCGGGGCCTAAAAAGCCTCTGCCTGGCCTGGAACCCCCGTCCCAACGAGGCACATGCAAAACAAACAAACGGAATGAGAATACGGGTTTTAGTTCCAGTACGCGGATCTTAATACAAATCCGTGCATCAGACTAAAATCCCAATAAATTTATTTAACACAGAAATACAGATTTCATATACCGTAGGTACCAGTCGGAAAGGTCCTAATACCGGCATCTGCCAGATGACATGCAACAACATAAAGATGAATCACAAATGTAAGCATTTATCTTTCAGATAAAACTTATACACTCAAGTTCTTACGGCCAGACAGATACAGAAAGAACTTTTCCCAAAACCAAAGGTAGTAACCATTTGGTACAGACCAAACAAAGGGAATATATCCAGAGATAGTAGCGCTAATAACCTGGCCGGGTCGGTGGCCAAACCGATAATCACCGGAGAGTGCAAGAGTTTATAATCATAAATATGCTTATCAGATTCTTTTCCAAGTACTGGAAATGGTTCAATCAAAGTCCGATTCTTCTATCACAAAACATGATCAAGTGATAAAGATCTTACAGAAGCCATTCCAGTTATTTATCAAACAGTCTGACTTTTACTCAGTATCAATCGGATTTCAGATTCAGACTGTACATAAGTCATTATCAAAGCGGTGATATAATCAACATGCATTTGTTTGATTATTTTTGGGCTTCTATTTCTAAATGAAATTCAGATGCATCATCAAAGATTCTTCAACATGCTATGCATTAATTTAAAAATACCGAATTCCAAATTTTAATCAAGAAACCGCGTATCCGCACCTTCACACTCTTCCGGAGCGTGTGAGTGGTCGGCTGTTCCTGTTCAATAATAGATCAAGATCCGTTAATATTTATTTAACGGGGTTCTATAATCCTTTTGACAGAATTAAAGTCTGGTTAAACTACCCCACCTGACTGACGGTAACAGTTCCAAATTTTATAACAGATATATTTCAATAATTAATATTTTAATTATTAATCCACTTGTCAGAATTTAGTTGCTTTATTTAATCAGAATCAGATTTTATTTTCAGAATTTTCAGAATTAGCAGAAATAGCAGAAATAACAGAAATATCAGAAATATTTATTAAACTCAGAGAAAACATAAGTCAGAAATTTATTTCATTGTTTGACGGAATCAGAGTGTCTGAGTATTTGCCACAGTATCCGTTCAGTTAAATCAGACGTTTTATCATTTCCCTAAAATTCGAAAATTAAACTAAGTACATTGGAAATCCAAGTCATTTAGTCTAATTCTATCATCAAGCTCAACCGAAATTAATAGCCCACTTATCGTTAATTAAGTCTTAATCCGAAACTTAATTAAATCATAATCCGAATCATTTACATTCAGCCCACAAAAACAAAATAATCTCAGCTCACAAATCAGAAATTAAATCAGCCCACAGAAAAATTCCGAAAGCCCACATCTTAATTTATTTTTTTCTTTCCTTTTTCTTTTCCTTCGGCCAAGCTCACAAAATCCAGCCCAAGTCCACAAATCCAGCGACAACCCAAAGCCAGCAGGTCGGACTCAGTCGACCTGACCCAGTCGACTGGGTCTAACCATAACGGGTCCGACAAAACCCAATCGGATCCGATAAGCCCTCCATATTTTCAATCCGGCCCACAAAATCTTTCAAAGCCCTCCAAAAATTCACATAAGCCCACCGAAACTTATTAATGCTCCATATATCATAAATGAGCCCTCAGTTATTTATATTTATGCCCTCAGAAATTTGCAACCAAGTCCACAAAATTCCAGAAATCGCAATTAGCACTCCAGAACACTCTAATCATGCCAGAATACCAACTTCTCATTCAGTTAGCGTACCAGTAACTGGTACCAGATCGCAAGTACCTAGTATAACCATTTTCCCACAGAATTCAAGCGCTATCAGAACCCAAAAATGCATTTATGCATATAATCATACACTATATGCTCACAGATATGTTCTAACTTATCCAAATCATCAAATATATAATGTTTATGCACATTATACCCTTAATCATGATGCAAATCAGTCAAACATGAACTAGAATGCACCAGTATAGACTTAGTTCAGCCATTTCCTCATTCATTACTGATATAAACCCAGATTTACCCCACAGTTCCATTCTCATGCATATATATCAAGTAAATGTGCATATTACATCATCAGCCATAGTTCAATATGAGCCAGAGACATCAATTCATGCAATTCTTTACAATTATGCTGATATATCTCCTTATCTATATGTACATCTCATGTCATGACATGCAATTGCTACCATAATCGATTTATCATTTATTTAATACTCAAATATGCTTACTGACAACTACTATTCTCTGTACAGTTCATGTACCAGACATCAAAATGCTTACATGATGCTTATATGCTTTATTGCAAACAAATACTATCCCACAGAAACAATTTAGTACCTCAACTGAATCAATTAACATCCCACAAAAGTAATTAGTACCCCAACAAAACAGTTAGTATTAACATTAATATAGTAAGCCTTGTTCCAAAATCCTAAGCAACATTCAAACTGATGTAATTAAAGTAAATCTTGCACGATAAGCAGTAACTTTGTTACTGACACAGGTAAGAGATCGAATAGAGAGTTATACCTAACTCGTTTGCCTTATAGAACCTCCTCACAGATTCAAGAAACACCAACGCTAAAATCAAAGTCAAGCTAATCAAGAACAGTGCTAATTCCATGCACAATCACTGTCAAACAGATAGCAAAGACAAACCCTAGAAATTAGGATGAATCAATTTAACTGAAATTGAATCCAAATTCATGGAATTAACAGTAACAAGAGTGATATTACCTCTCCCGGCTCCAATCCCCTCCTTCCTTCTCCTTCTTCCCCACTCAAACCCTAGAAATTGGGTCTATAAAATACTCACCTCAAACCGACAGAGAAAGGAAAGGAGAGACGAACCCAAGGAGAATATTAAACCACGACAACGCCCAACGTATGACTCTCACAAATCCACGCAGAGAGAACGACAAACGAACTTCCAGCTCGAGACAGAGGCGTGAAGGCGCGTGAGGTGTAGCAGAGGTGTCGCCTCTTCACGGGGCACCTCAGAGGCAACCGTCACCCCCATCGAATCACAGTGTAACACAAAGGCATGAGCACGCGCTCGAGTAAAGCCAGAACAAAAGAAAGAAAGGCGGAGAAGAGAGACAGATCGGATGGAGAAGACGAGGCAGAAGGAGAGAGCTCCTCGTCGAATTAGTTTTATCGAAAATTAGTCAAGATCTTTTGTGGACAGATCGGTGTGGCTTTGGTGCAACAGGTCACTGACACCTCTTTTTGTAAATTAGCTACTTCTCATAAAAATTAATTAAAATAATTTCAGAAGTCAGAAAATTGTGGCAAATATACAGAAATACTCAGAAAATTATAACGAACATTTCCATGTCCTCAGATTAAATTTCCCGTCAGATTTCACTGTTACTTTAATTTATTTCATAATTTAGATCATTAATTTGCTTAAACAGATAATTTGGAACTGTAATTACCGACTAATCAGACAGTATTGTTACAATAATAAAATAATTTCATATTTTAATTGGATTCAGAACAATATTTCTTAAAATTATACATGTATAAACGCAAAAGTATTATAATCTGTAGTTATATACATATAAACAATTCAAGCAATGAGAGATATTATCCAGCATTTCTTTTTGTTAGACCCGCTAGCGTGAATAGTGATTGTAATAATAAAATTATAGTATAATAGGATGTTTCAAACTTTAATTTTAAATCACTTCTGACCGTCATACTATTAGTATAATAATATATTTTCAAGCGTGAATAGTATAAAATTATTAGATCCGCTAGCGTGAATTATTTATGCTAATATTCTTCACGAAGGACTAATCGGCAGCTGATTTTTTTTTCAAACTTTAATTTTAAATCATTTCTGACTGTCATGATACTAATTTCTACGTTCAAACCTTAGTGGACCAATTTTTATATTTTTGTAAAATCTTCTTATTATTTGTTTGATCAAACACGTCTTTGATAACCTCTTAATCTTATCCATTTTTTTCTCGTCGGCAATAGAGCAAGATATGGTAAACAGGACGCCTCCAATCTTTTTTTTCAAATAACTAACTGGAAATGTCCAGTTACACACGCCCGGCGTGTCAGGCTCGCACACGACAAGCGTGCCCTATCTTCAAATCCGGACCACCTCCGATTCTCCCACACCGAACACAGTGGCACTCTCGTAATTTTCCTCTCAACTCAGCCTCTTTTGTTCATATTTCAAATTTTCCTGAACCTTGCTCTAATCCCGGTCCCTTTCCTACCTCATGACCAGTTCCGCTGTTCCATACGTCAGATAAAATATCATGTAGCGGGTCATATACAAATGAGTATACACACTGCTTTATGATTTCGTCACAAGAAAATGCACGGAAGAACTTCATTAAGCTTCCCTCCTTATAAAAACGACAAGGTACCAGCAAGCCTCATCATCTCCACTCCAACCTCATTTTGAGCTTATCTCTCCCAATCTCACAATCCAAATATACCAAATTCAAATTCACAAACAGACATGGCAATGAATATACAAGACTTGCATCCAGACATACTAACATGCGCCTTGAGACGCCTCGATGGGCCCTCTTTGGCAGCCGTCGGATGTGCTAGTTCGCTCCTCCGATCGCTTTCCTCTGACCCTTCCATCTGGCGAGATCTCTGTTTATCTACATGGCCTTCTCTCGGAAACCCACAACTTCTTTCCTTTTTTCCCATGTCCCAATATCAGTCCCTCTTTTCATCAATCTTCCCCTTCCCATGCCACTCACCTCAATCCCAATCGTCAAATCGACACTCTTTAATTGGCAATTTAATCTCAGCTGTTGATTTACACCATAGAGGGAATCTGGTCTTTTCTAAAGTCATGGAGCTCGATACAACGTCTAGTTGGTTTCTTGGCTCTCCATTTCGGATTGGTGCATTGGAAGGACAATCCTCTGAATGGGTTTCTTTAAGTGGAGAAATCATCCCGTCGGAGCTTACATTGAGCTGGATATTGATTGATCCAGAGAGTAAAAAGGCTGTAAACATCTCAAGCAGGAGGCCTGTTGCAATTGACCGGCACTGGTACACTGGAGAGACTCTAATTCGGTACGGAATGGTAATCCGGGATTTGTTGATTAGTATTGTGGTCACATGTGGAGAGGATTGTGGTCAAGTGAAGGAGATAAGCATGACAGTAGAAGATGAAGATGGGATTGGGGTTTGTGGCAAGGAAAGCTTGGAGATGCTAATGGATGCAATGGAGGGGACTAGGATATGGAAATCGAACGGGGAAGAGGAATTGGAGACGAGTAGACGGTATGATGAGTTTATCAAAAAGAGGAGGAGCAGGAAGGAGAGTAAGGCGAGAAAGGAATGTTTGGTCGACCTCTGCTGCACCGGCGTCAGTGCCGTTTTTTTTGTATCGTTATTTCTGTTGGTTGCCTTTAAGTGACTGGTATAGTAGTAACACTAGTCATGGCAATCGCAGCTTCGCTGCGCTATGATTTTTTTAAATAGAGAATAATTTATTTCGGTAATATATAATTTCTTAAGAAATGTATTTTACGTAAATTTGTTTTACCAATTGAACATATTTTACCAATTGTTTAACATATTTAACGACATATAATTTTATATATTGTCAAACCTAAATAGGCAAACTATAAAATAATCGGTAATACATAATTTCCATATTTGTTGCATTTGGTGTCATTAGCAAATCGAGTTTCACTCGACAGTGCCCGCCATGAAATATTAATTATGTTTAACGTTTAATAAATAACATAGTAGAAACATGATTTTAATGCATAACTATTTTGTTGCATTATAAAAATTTTCTCCAGGTTAGTCCAAGAAATGATACATTCCATATTTTAAATTGTCGCATACATGAACATTGGAGTACAACAATAATTATCAAAGGAAACCTATGAGAGGTTCTGTTGACCTTGGACTCGCACAAATTACATATAGAATATTGACATTGCATCTCTCCATAACCTTTAATGTTAAGTTGTTAACCATTATCTACAAATAATGGTTAATCATATCAAATAATGGTTCTAATACATGCACTTCTTTGAGAAAATTCATACGGATACCGGCCATCAACTGGCTTGGTTGAGCTCAAATTTTCCTCTCTACCTCATCATAAATCATCTTGTACATTTGATCTGACCCTTCATGAAATTGTACCACCTATAAGTCATCTTGACCATAAAAATGCCGTCCTCTGTCAGGTATATTCTTCCTCTCCTTTCACTATAATATAACAATATCAAAATATTCATAATCTAAATGCGAATCTTACCACAATTGAGAATAACTTACTATGCATAGTAGCATCATGGTTAGCTTATTTGCACTTCCAAGTGCCAACGCGCATTATACAAACTTAAGGTTGAGACCATCGACTCAGGAGCTATTCCCATGACTGGTACACTCATCAGACCCATTGTACCAGCCGCATAATAGCAGTACAAGTACAACCACATAATAGCATACTAATTTCTAGATATGGTTTGAGATTCAAAGAAACATTACACGGTTTCTGGTATGTATTGAACTCAAGAACTGTTACTTTTCCATCATACTAAGAACGCAAAACAGAAAAAAAAATATCACTGAGCAATAGCATGTCTTAAAAAGGTGTATATGTACCATAAATTGCCCAAATTGCTTTATGCCTCTCTGGAGTCATGATCAAAGTACCTGAAACAATCAGGTACCTTATAAATTGAAGCATATATTTATCATAAATCGCAACTAACCTTTTCAAACTGCCCAAACACATGGTGCAATTTATGTTATTTGTTTGAGATAAGTATGTCGACACCATTACATTATAAATGAAAACAGTACAAATGTACAATAGTTATCTCAGTTGAGCCCAGAAGAAATTTTGATTATACCTTCTTAGCTATCCAGAGAACAAAGTATGTTATCCCCATCATCAGTGAAATTTCCTACCATCGTTAGTCCAGCAAATGACTCTTACCATGCGTGATATCTCTGTCATGGTTATATTTTTAAAATTCAAATTGGTTTGTGAATTTCAATATTTATCGCATTAGTCACTTGATCATCTTTAATCAGATAAAAAACCAGCATCTAAGTCAGTGACAGAAAATAGATGGTAGACCGTAGACCCTTGTTGAACTATAAATACCTGAATGTGAACTACTAAACATTACAAACAAAAACATAGAATAAATGATCATGGGCCACTCGATTTTTACTAAAAAGAAAGCATAATTTTACAAAATGGGGCAAGTTCTTACTTGAATCCGTACTCCGACATAACTATAGCTGGTTCCCCTTTTCCAACAGCAACTATTGCTTATCTTCAAAATTGTTTGTCATTAAAGATAAGAATGGAGTTTGCCAATTGCAGTCATTAAGGATCATAAAATTGAACATAAACAGTTGTAACTATTGAGCAGTTCTCAAAAAGATGTATGACCTTGAACCACCTACACAATTGCCCCTTAAAACAATAAGGAATTCAAAGCTTTGTTGAAGTAACAATCTGTTGTAAGTGAAAAAAAAAAATGAAGTAAAGCTAACTAAGCAAAGTCCAGTTGAATCAGAATAAGCAATGCCTCTACCCATTTCAGAATAAAGTAATGTAAGTTATCTGATTAATAAGAAGAAATTATTCTGCACACTGTAGTATATGCCAGTATCGTAACACATCATAAGTATAATAATGTAGGAAGAAGCTTGAAAAGCAAAGGTACACTGCTAAAAGCTTGCTTAATTGGGACGCACTTTTTGACTATGGAACTCCACCACCTGTCAATATTAAATATCAAAGAGCAACCACAAATTAACCATAACATATGGACCTAAAAAATAGAACTCACCATTACTTCGTCTTCCAATCTCTCCAGATGGAGAGGCGGGGAGGTAGGAGCACATGTAAAACTGATGTTAAGTCTCTTAGTCACTAATATAACATTTTAATATAATATCACGAAGCATGCTCAGTATGATTGGGGCCCAAAAGTTGAGGGGAGGATTCCTGGTATGACCGACGTATGGCACATCAGACAACGCAAGTCCTTCCATCTCTTCAATGAACCGGTTTGACACTTGGGGCACTTGATATCAGAGCCTTCCAACAGGGGTTGTATGACTCTGGAACAGCTGTGACACCAAAAGTGGGTAATTGTACTGGTACTGGTAGTGCCCGTGTTGCTATAAGAGGTTCCTTCATCTTCAATGCTTTCTTCCTTAGATTTATTTATGAACTGGATTCTTTTGGATTCTTTTGTTGACACAAAAACAAAGCAATTTTAAGATTATCGCTAAGAACATATAAAAGTAAAAAAGGGGATAATAATGCATAATACCCTGCATCAATACCTATTGGCGCCAGGCCTGATTAATCTTATAATCCTATTCTTATCAGGCACTATATTGCTTGTGCTGATATAAAAACCAAATTTGTACCGTTACAAAAAAAATAGTCATACAATTGGCACAAAATAGATTTCATGGGTCAATATATTTATCCACGGTTTATAATTTAAATAGAATCAAAAGAGAAGACAAAGCCAGAAAAATTCATATAATTCAATCAAAACAACAAAAGTTTCACAAAATACCTAATTTTTTAACCCAGAAAATTATCAACAAAACAAAAATCAAGGGAAATTAAAAAAAATTGTGAGAATTGAGCGCTAAAGAACATACCACCAAAAAGAGATTTTCCACAAATTCAATCCCCGATAGAAACGAAACCAAACAACCCAACTTTCGCTAATAGAAATTTTCATACACAAATTTTAGAAATTGCAATCATATAGCCAAATAAATGAAGAAAAAGCATAGGAGTCGATGATTAATACGGAAAATTTCCAAGAAATTAATAGAAGGGGCAAAACTTTCACACACCAAATTAAAGTATTTGAAATGTGAAGACAACAGAAAAAATTAACCCAAAAAACTTCAACGTTTACATGGAATTTGTGTATCTCGACCCTCCATCTGGATTTGTGCTGTTGTACCTTCAGTTTCCATAGGGTTCGGTGGAGAGGAAAGAGGACGGGCAAGGTGCGGCGGTGCTGGTGGAAGAGGAGGTGGAGAGGCGGAGAGACGAATAGGGGGCGGTGTTGGCGGAAGGAGGAGGCAACGGAGAGGAAAGACGGAGAGCCAAATCCTCTCTTCTGCACTAAAACGAAAGAGAGAGAGAAGGGTAATTTTCTCTGTTGTTGTCTGTTGACGAGAAAGAAGAGAGGAGAAAGGAATATTAACGGATGAGATCGATCGATCAAATGAAAAGTAAAGGGCTCAGATTTCCGCATATCATAACCTATCGCGGCTTAATTATACTATAGATTACAAAGGAACAATAGAAAAGAATCCTATATGTTATATTTGTGCGAGAAATTGTGTCACAATTTTTAACTTAGTTGGATTCAATGATATGCCCACTAAATGTGAATGGACTCTTCTCCTGCATTAGAACATTGCGCATATGGAACACATAATATTGAACGACAGGAGCTGAGTCCAATGAACTGTGTCCTCTTTTTGGGTCGCCTCCCGCTGTGAGAATTTGCATAATTGTGCCACTGGTTATAAGATCAGGCTTTCTCCGCTTTATAAGGTGACTGGAGATGTAATTAAAATCAGGTGGATGATGATTTTTCACTGAAGAGTAGTTAATTAGTAATTTAGTATTATAGGGTTGAGACTTCAGATCCCTCTCTTTTACCTATTCTGTGTACTTAATGTTTGTTTAAGTAGGGTTTAGGTGAACTGAAGAGCAGACAGGTTTGGAACTTCAGAGGAAACTGTTGCTAAAGTGTTATTGTAGAAGAATAAAACAATTAATAGTATCATTATGACGAAACATCTCTATCCTTCAAACTGGTTGGAAATTAATCTCTTTCTACTGGTCTAAATCAGTTTAGAAAACTAGTTCGGGTTTAATCATTTTGTAGAAGTAGATGATGTGACGTTTGTTGTCTACATTTTATTTGATTCGAATGAATGTGGATTCTATTTTCATACGATTGAGTATACTCGATGGACTGTAAGTCTAGTCGGCATTGGAATTGAAACTTTCCAAAGCCCAGGAGCTGCTTAAAACTAAATAATAATAATAAATATTCTTTTTGTAATGTCACAGGGAAGTCAACTATATTTTCTACCAGGCTAAATCGCTTTTGTAGAACACACCGGACAAAAATAGGATTAAACGTTCATCTTCGTTGAGAATTAGAATTTCAATCTTGTTTTTTACCAAAACGCAGCTCTAGGTATATCAGTAACATTAGGCATGTTAGTCCCCAGTTGAGATACCAAATAATTACGTCTCAGTTACGTTCAAAACTCAAAAGTCATATCATTCAGCACTCCCAAAAAGACAACAAGTTCAGAAGACTGATAAGCAAAACTTTTACAAAATTGCACTAATAACATACACTTACATGAGACTTTTTAAGTTGAAATGGAGGCACAAAGTTCTTACACCGTCATACTAAATAGCACCAAGAAAACTTAAAAAAAAAAAAAAATAGCATACAAAGGTACATTAACACAGCTATAACTATAGTTTAGGTATGAAATTTACGCGAAAAGGAATCACACAAAACCTGCGCTGACTGCTATACAAGCGAGTACTATTTTTTGTCTTCTACTAGGCACACAAATCCAACAAACACATATAATAAAGAGACAAACAGACTCCTCTATAGTAGCTCTAATTTCATCCATTTAAAGATAAACACTCTTGCTCTCTTGTTTTATGGATAATGTGAGTTCATAATCTCCCGGTACAACATGTCAATGAATTGGTCATTCTGTCACACAATGTTTTGTAAAAAAAAAAAAAATTAGTAAACAAATTGAGGAGGAATTTGCAGTTGTTCCATCAAAATCAATTGTTTATAAATATAATACATGTGAACCTCATAGAGCTGTCTTGTATGTTGTGTTTCACAACCACCAAACCATGTTTTGGATGGAGGAAAGTGGAAGAAATGCAAGGGGAATGGAAAGAGAAGTTGAGGTGATCCAAAAGTGAGGTGTAATAGAGAACGAAATAATTAAAAAAACATCCAAACAAGACAATTAATCCTTGACCTCTTCCCCTTACCTCCTGCTAACAAAACAAAATGTAAAACTAATCCTGACTTAAGCCAAAGGAAAAAAAAAAGAAAGGGGGAGAATGTTGAAAATGCATAGACCAAATCTTTCAAGGACCTTTAAAATTAGCAACTCTGAACTCCTAAGCTTGCATTATGTTGACTTCAAGTAAAAGAGTTATGCTAGTCAAAGTATAATTTGTCTGGATGGCACTGCATCCCTACCAAATGAAACCCAAGCAACCTATTAACCAACAAAGCCTAAACCCAAAAATAAGCTGTCAGCAGAAAAAGGAAACTGATCAGTCCGAAATTAACAAATCTGCAAGCCCAGAATGATTTTGCTGAGACAGCAATTTAAATTGACTAACACTACAGACCTTAAAGGTGCACTCCTAACCAAACTTAAATGAGCTGAGATATAAAATTGACCAAAGGCAAACTAATTGAACCAAGATAACCCTAGATACACTCCCAAACCTGTAAGTTGAAATAACTAACATGCATGATGCAAACTGATTTATTACACAACATTACTCCAAATCTTTTATTTAAATAAAGGAAAATTCTGCAACAGACCAAGTTTTTCTATATGAGCTTTTCCCCTAAAAAAAAAAAAAGAACATAAAAATAGCAAGGCAGAATTCCCCTAAGAAGTAGCAAATTCTGAAACAGACCATTTTTTTTCTATATGAGCTTTTCTATCATGGCAGAATTGCCCTTAAACGAAATATCCATGAAAAAGCATTCCGCTACATAGCCGATAGAAAGATAGTGATTTAAAGTATGTTTCCACAAAATGAACAGAAATGTATGCATATTATCATTATTCTCAAATGTTAACGGTACATGCACGAATATCACATTTGTAGGCACACGGTGAGAGAGAAAGACCCGACTGATGCCCAGTGTGGAATAGAAGTCAATTAATGGACAAACAATTCCCAGACTAATGGAGAAAAAAAAATCTTATATACCTACAAAACCTATCCATTATACCCAGAAAAGGCGAGAAGAGGCAGAAATATTTCTCATTTTGAATTTTCGAAGAAAACATAATCTTTCATACAGGTATAAAGAACATATTCACTTTTACAGAGTCACTTAACTTCTGGATAACACGTATGTTTCAAAAAACAAGACAGAAAATAGGTTTACCTGAGCGAGTCTAACAAGTGCGTCCCGGAGCTTATCTCTGGAAATAATCACAGACCCATGAGCTGAAGGCCCTGAAACAGCAGGAACTGGTGCAAGGGATGGAGGTGGATTTGGGGGAGGGAATGGCTGGAGAAGTGGTGGTGCTGCATAGGGGCGTGTAACAGAAGATCCAGTGGGCTGAGGAGCTGGCTGTGGTGCAACAACAGAAGATGAGACGATAGGGGGAGGCATGGCCAGGGGAGGGGAGGGGGAAGGTGTGGGCTGAAAGAATGAAGGGGTTACTAGATTTGCTGTAGCTGAAGCTGAGCGGCTGTCACTGAGTGGGACTAGTGGCGCAGAAGGTGATGGGGTAGCAAAGGATGGTCGGTGGTGGGATGGGTTGCCAGAAGCAGGAGGGATGGATGGCTGGATGGCTTCTGGTTGGTGAGATCGCATTGAGATTGCTGCAGCAGGTGCACTGGTGCTTCCTATGTTATTTGCTGCCTGAAAACATATGATAAATGGATGAAGCTTCCTCTTGTAAAGAGGGAAAATACTGAATTCACATGCCTGACAATACCACTTGACTGAGCTACTCATCAACAGAATGCTGTCTGGCAAACTTGTCTCATGTAACTCATGCTGGATTTCATATCAAGGTTATGTACCAAGCAACCAATTGTGTTGCATTCTTTGCAACATAAACCCAAAGAAGCTTAAACCCCAATTCCTTTGAAAACCAAAAAAATTCTTAACAATAAAAGAATAAAATAGGCCATAACTTGAAAAAAAAGAAGAAGAAGATAAAGCATAACATACGGTGAAAAAGTTGGCAAGAACTTCCTCAGAGGCTTCCGGAGTTATAGTGGAGGATGACATGGGAGGCTCCAAGGGGCCTTCTATAGTTGATGGATTCGGCACAGCTTCCAACTCCTCAAATTCACTACCATTAATAGATCATATACAACGTTACATTTACATTCAGTATAAAAAATTTATAGTAAAGTAAAATATGGTAAGAAAGCAAATGCATTTTCACATTCTCTACAGATTTATATCTCACATCTTATAATTATACCATTATTATTTATATTATTATTATTGTTGTTGTTGTTGTTGGTTGTTTGTTACATCTTTATATCATGGATAATAACAGTTTAATTAAGCTGCAACGGTACACCTAAGGTTAACACTTTCTATATAATGCATATATTACACTGTGAAACAGTAATCAGTTATGTAAAATTGATGTTGCAACCTGCAAGTTTATGAATGATCCAATGCTATTAAATGTGTCAGGTACTTCAGGTCATTGATAGTCATGACAACATGATTAATCCAAATATATATTATACTGTAGGGAATAAGATTTGAGAGGCCTCAAAAACTTAAGATACCTTTTAGTTGAGGAAACTTTGGCCTTTGGAGGAACCTTTGAGTAAGCATTTAATATCCTGTAAACAAAATAAATAAGTAAAAACTAAATAAAAGTGTTGAAACAAAATAACAGAAAGGTACAGATGGAAATGATATGGTACTACTGGAGTATAATTTACTGTCAGTCTTAGCCTAATATAAGATGTATTTCAATGATTGATCCCATATAAATAACGCGGTACCACCATCCACCGCTGCTACTTGGGACTTGTTTCTGCTGATTTTCATCCCAGATAGCAGTAAAATCAGGAAGTTTTGAGTTTTCTGATTTGGGTCCTGCAATTAGGACTGGATTTCTATGGATAGCTCAGATAATAACTCAATTTTATTTTGGGTATTGTCTGTCCACCTAAGATCAGATGGGCAAAATTAGATAGGACTCTGTCCTATGGGTGAGAAGAAGCACCCTGCTACCAGGCCTCATAGGTGGTGTGACAAAATCTGACAACGAAACAACCAAATAATATCCAGCAAGAAGTATAGAATGATCTCTGGTCACAGATGTACTATCAGTTTCTAATTTACTATCTCATAAAAATTATGCCAAACCAATAATGAGAGGGAACTAGGTGCAGTATGTTGCACTTCAGGATTTATAATATGGTTGTTATCGCAGTACCTGCCAAACAAATTGGCGACAGCTTCACAGTCAGCTTGGTTGTAGAACCATATTCCATTAACCTCCTGAGTTGCATTTCGATACAACAAATAAGGCGGCTGTACCTCATATTCAAAATCACCCAACAAATCCTCCACTAAATTCTCTGTTATTACGGAAAAAACCAACAACCAAATTAAAACTCAAATTGCATTTACTACTTCAATAATAAAACCCTTTTTTTTCCCCCTAATAATCATTACTCATTCCCTGCTAACCTCACCATATTCTCAGCTATGTAACAAAAGTATTGTGCTAATGCAAGCTATGAATGATGTAGTACTGAACAAATAATATCTGGAACAGATTCAGCTAGAAATTTCCAGTTGGAATAACTTCTTTTTTCCCTTCAAAGTGATAATGTGAGGTATGGGTTGATGTTAAAAAAATATATATCCTAATTAGATTCTGATACTAGAATAATAAAATTGAAAGGACTAATTAATACCTGTATTTCTCCTGTTCATAACAATAAACTGGAACCTAGGCTGTGTATTTCTGAAACAAACACAACCAAAACAAAAGATCAGACTCAATTGCAAAGCACCATAATAAAAATCAAATCAAACAATTCACCAATTTCACCCGATCTAAGCATAATCAAGTCCAATCTAACCTATCTGACTAAACCAACATCAAAAAACAAAAAATCCTCACCTCTTCACGACAAACAACGATCCCTCCACATCTTTCCGGCTCTGAAAAATTACCAAATAACCAACAAATAAATTAACCATTAGACTCAATTTCATAAAAAAAAAAAAACCAAACAACCAAAAAACAAATAAATACCCATTGGTTGAGATCGATATTGAAATCGTAGAGCGTAACATGGGAGGCAGTGATGAGGATATCTTCAACGGACGGGTCGATCCGTTGAAGCACGGTGAGATTAAGCACCTTGGTACCGCCTTGGTCGAGATTAGGGGTCAACTTGGCCCCGTTGTGCGGCATGGCGTCGACGCCACTAGAACCGCCTCTGAAAATGGGTTTGGCGCTGAGTGGATCCAGAGATCTCTTTTAATTTGCACCAACTTAAAAAGATTTTAACTTTTAAGAGGTTTTTGTTGTCAAGGTTTGGTTTCTCTGCCTACGGCTGCGTAGTCGCCAACTCTAGAGGTAAGGGACAGACAGTACAGATTGGGGAAGAAGGAGATATTATGTTGGCTGCGGATGGTGTATTGTGAACCGTGTCACTTACATGTGGGGATTGGTTTTCTACGTGGACTTAGGTTATGATGGAATGGTTTGAGCCTGGTTCTTGGATGAGGTGGAGGTGGAATTTATATAGAATGTGGGTCCCTGGAAGGGTTGATTGGCTGGGAGCGTTGTTTAAGTGTAAGACCGGGTTTAGGGAGAAATTTGTACGAGAATCGAAGAGTCTGGAAGGCCGAGGAGAGAGAGTTTGGGGACCGCATCACGCTCCCCCTGCAACCGGGTCAGGAATCAGGATTGCGCCTCTCTTGGGTACCGCCGTACCGGTCTACTGGTCTTGATCATTTTATCATGGTTTTATTGAACTGGCAAAAGTTACCATCTAATATATACTATTACTAGATATGACAGTCGTAATGTCGCTGCATTATGTTTTTTGGATTGAAGAATAATTCGATCTATTTCGTCGAACTTGTCAAAATTTTCAATGTAAAATATAAAAAAATAAGCAAAATCGGATATAAACCCCTCTAATTTGATTTTGTTTGGATATAAACTATTTTCATTAGTTTTAATGATATTTTATATAAAAAAAATAAAAATATATTTGCTATGACTATTATACCCCCTAATTTGCACATACTTGACAACAAAAATTCATTTTCTCGCTCTGTCTCTCCTCCAGCGATTCAACTTCCTAAATTAAACCTTGTCATTCGGCGCTGGGTCTGGACACTGGTAATTTGAGGCCATACATTTATGCGCAAGGAAAAAATGCTGGAAGTTTTCCTTTTTTTTACAAGAATAGCTTTCTTGCATCATCTATTAGATCTTTCCCGTGATATGGTTTCTTTAAATTGACAAATTAAGAACCATGCATCAAGAGCAAATGTTGTTATAAGGGAGCAACGTACATGGTTTTCAATCTAATATAGTTGGAGCAACATACTGGAAAGTCTTCAACTATACATGGTTCGATTTAAGAAAATTATATTTGGTTTCTGCTTTTTGCTTCCCTCTCAATACTGAAATTTATTACTGGTAAAAAATATTCTTGCTTCTCAGGAGTAATTGCACTGCGGTCCTCTTGAACTGTGCTTTTTGCTTCACTCCGATTAATGTGGAAAGGCATTTTGAAAAAAAATTGAAGCGAGTCATTTAAAGGAAGGGCGAGACAAAAAAAAAAAAAAAGAAACAAATAAAAGCGGACAAGAAGGGGATCATATTAGGGATATAATAGTCATTGCACATATGTTTTTATTTTTCTTACTTAAAATATGATTAAAACTAATGAAAAGGGTTTATGTCCAAACAAAATCAAATTAGAGGGGTTTATATCCGATTTTGAAGATTAGAGGGGTTTATATCCGATTTTGCCAAAAAAAAATGTCCTAAAAAACTTGGCGGAATTTATAGACAAAAATTTATAAGTTCAAAACTAGTAATTTCTTTCATAGAAAGTCGCTATATAAACTTTCCGAATAAAATAATATATATGTAAAAAAATAGAAAATGAAATAGTGTTAGATAATAAAAATATTTAGTTGAAATAAATTTGAACATCATTTGATTTTTTTTTTTTTATCAAAGCATCTAACTTTTTATTTGAAATCAATTTTTAGATCACACGTCAATGGTCCATAATTGATATAACAACTGGTTCTATCCTTCTAGTGAAATTGTTTTGACTTTTTTATGAATACTTTTATAAGCAGTGTGGATTAGCTTGAATCAATTTTTTTTTTTTAATTTGGAATTGGTACAATTAAGTGTGTATTTTGAAATATAAGTTACTCATTCTGTGTAACTTTGCATTATTAGATAATTATTAAATGCGTATTGCAGAGATTGTTTGGATGATTGATAAATTTTGGTTTATTTATTTTGGAGATGAACATAGTTGGAATTGGTTATTGGCTCCCAAGCTATTGACTAAACTTTCACCACCGAAAGCACTACTCACATATAAGACAAAGCAGATGTCTCCAAAGAGAAAAAGCACTATCATGTCAAATTTAAGACAGAATTCTGAATTGCAAAAATTCGTACGATTTGGGAATCCATTAATTTTATTAATTGAAAGTTTGCTTAATCGGGATTTGAGACAGAATTTTATTATAATTAAAAAATTAATAAAAAAAATAGGCAGTAGAAAACCAATTCTTGATCCAATGATAGCGATAAAGACTAATGCATCTTGAATGAAAAATTGCATGTTCGAAATCTAATTGGTAGTTCGTTTATGAACATTTAATTTAAAAGAAAAATTAAGATTAATCTATCTTGAAGAAAGAAAAAAAAAAAGAGAGTAAATTATTGTGAGTAGTGGGCCGTATTAGGATTTAGGACTAACATTTGTTCAATAATCTGGCGCCGCTCTCTTTTCTACAAACTTCCAAGAGAAGCTCAAAAACAAGCCCGAAAGAGATGTACACAAGCCCAAAAGACATTTGTTCAACAGTCTGGCGCGATTGTTTAATCTGGTAAACACAGGTACAGTAGTGTAGGAAAACATGGAACAGCTAGCTGCTACCATCATGGAGGGCAAGAGCACAGGCGCACCAGGTCAGTACACTCTTTAGAAGCTAGATAGGCCGCATTCTTCTCGAACATTTTTAGATACACAAGCTTTCAAATCATGCAAGAAGATTTGGCATATCTTGTATAGTTGGTACTTGTACCCACTATCCCTCCTCGTGTGGTAGTAGAGATACAAATGACATTGGATAGAAATTTATTTGTTTTCAATTAGGATACTTAGTACTTCGTTTTATTTTTGAGTAATTTTGTTTTTTAGAGGCTGTGGTTTAGTTTGATTTGTTTTTCTCAGCAGTCTGTTTAGGATCAAGGGTACTGGTAAGATTCTGGTAAAAGAGTACCCAGGACGAGATTATGTAAGCTGGGAAATCGTACTGCCTTGATTTACTTTAATGCAATGTCGCCTAAATGCCGCTAAAATAAAAAAAGAAAAACTTATAAAAACTTTTGAAGCTTTTAATCGTCAGTTCGTAATAGGTCCAATGGTCCATTACAGATACATCAATACGCAAAACAAAGTTGAGCACACCAATTGGACCTTCATAATCATACAAATAATACACCTGATCAAACTACAATGAAGGGGAAAAAACAAAAACCTATAACAAAAATCCTACATATTATAGGAAATAAATCATGCTGACACTATTTTTCTACGCACATATATGAATAAACCTGTTTGTAAGCCTAGAGACTATATGATTCTTTATATTATATCCTTACTAAAGTTTAATACCCCCAATCTTTAAAATTCACGCCTATGAACAGTGCCATTTTTCATTTTCCGGGAGAATTATCTGTGCGGTACGCTGAGCATCACGCGGATGAAAGCCAGGATACAAGAACGGTGGTTTTCTATTTTTCTGTGCATCTGGTGTACTGAATTAAAAGCAGACTATTTTTTTATTTTGAATTTTCACATGTGTACTGAGCCCTTGGTCCGTGGCGGCTGGTGGCATTTAATTGTGGTCCCTTTTTTTCCAATTCGGTCTGGCTTGTCTTCTTTCCTACAAGTTCCGCCGAGCTGTGCTTTTTTTTTTCTTTCATTTTTCTTTTTGTTCCTCTAGCCGTGCTCTTCTCGGCGGTGTGTGCTGCTCCATCTTACACCCGGCGACCACAACAGCCGACGAGAGATGTTTGCTCTCATGGCCGCGACGAGTCTATAGAGATCCAATTTGCTGTTAATTTTTTGTCCATCGTGCGTTGGCTGGCGACAGGGAGTTCGACATAGAAGGAGTGCTGAGTTAGATGCGCCGCCGACTGATGCGATAGCCTCCCCTGCGCCTAGCGATGGAAAATTCTAAGGCCTTGATGTAAAACATTTTTTTTCCGACGGAATCGGAAACAAGAAGAGCAACAAGAGCAGTAAAGAGCGAGCAACAGCAGCAGCAAGGTGACAGCCACGACGAAAGGCACGACTCGTCTGCCGAAACACTCTGCCTAGACCCGTTTTAACTTATGAATTTCTCAATTACATGGTCATACCTCATTTTCCTCGATGCTTCTCTCTTTTTATTTCTCAATGAATTTCTCAATTACTTTTTATTTCTCAATGAATTTCTCAATTATTAGTCGATGTACTTTGCTTTTTCTAATTATTTGTTAAACCCTACAGAAGGGCACAACCGCATGAGGAATTGAGGACAATATTTTTGGAATTAAAGAAAACTCTTTGATGGTTTCACTCCTCTCCCTCACGCCTTTCTACCAAATTAGAGAAAATAAATCCTCTTGCTGTGGATACGGTAAGATCTTCTCCCTTCAGAATAGATTTTCTTATTTATTTATTTTTGTTTCAAACTTTTTTTATTATTCATGAAGGAGACTAGATATTTGTTTGTTGTAGTCTGTGAGGATAATTATGCTCGCAAGTTTTTATTATTATTTTTTTAAACAAGTAGGCATTAACGCCTATCACTTTCATTTATCACTTCTCAGAAGCAAAATAATACAGAACACACAAAAGAGTAACACCTCTAACGCATTGGAATCAAAATGATACCACTGGTACCATCATGATAGATAGAGCACCATTCTACTCCTCTTTTTTTTAATTATTTTTACTTTGATTTAAATTTTTATCTCAAATTTTGAAATTAAATTTTAGCCTAAATTTCCCTCAACCAACTGCCTTATTTTCTTTGTTATCCACGCTAATTGAAAATCAAAAGGAAGATTTCGAATTTCAAAAAGATACACTTTTTTCTTGTAGTCTATTAAAGAAGAGGTGATGTCTGTGACAGCTTGGAGGACTATACATTTGCCTCTTTTAATGTCTCAGTACAAATTGAAAATAAATCTGAACTAAACACAAAGCACCAGGAGAATTTACTGCAAATTTAGCAAACCTTTTCTCTTTGAGTTCTGTTGGAAATTTTGGAGGGTAGGGTCTTGATACCGATGACTAATTTCATGTCTTTATTTCAGGAACTATTTCTTTCTTTCTTTCATGTTTCAGTACTTTCTGGCAGCTCTTCTTTTGTTGAGGTAGTTTTCATCAATTTAGCTCTTATTACGCTATGCTTCTTCAATTTAAGAGTTCATTGCAGTTACTGAGGCTTTTTTCATGCCTCTCAGGTATGACACTTAGAATATGAAATTTATTCATATTGTATTCATATTGCTTCAAAGAGGAAGAAGCTTATTTTGCTATTTATATTGTATTTTCTGGCAGCTCTTCTTTTGTTGAGGTAGTTTTCATCAATTTAGCTCTTATTACGCTATGCTTCTTCAGTTTAAGAGTTCATTGCAGTTACTGAGGTTTTTCTCATGCCTCTCAGGCATGACACTTAGAATATGAAATTTATTCATATTGTATTCATATTGCTTCAAAGAGGTAGAAGCTTATTTTGCCATTTATATTGTATTGTTTCATGTTGTCTAATAGATGTCATTGGAAGGATAGCAGGACTCAACAAGGTCAAATATATCAGCAAAACTAATATGCCAAAACTGTTACAGATCGTGTACATTGCAAATAAAAGGTTGTTAATTATTCCTGCTATTACATAACTTTGTATGAAATATTTACCATCATATTTGTACATTTTGTTGTATTGCTCCATTATTGTTTTTCATAGGTCATATGGTCGAAGTGACATCGAGGAGCCAGTTTCTGAACCAAGTTGACCATAATGCCCTCTATGAGTAATCAAAACAAAAAAATATATATCCAGTTGTGTCCTGTGCAGTTCAATGAAATCCAGCATGGATTGTTGCCATTTAAATATATATATTTATTAAAATAATAAGTTATCAACTTATAGTCGGTGCTGTTCAACACACCTAACTTTTCATCACAACTTATATTGCTGGTATTACCATAAAAAATATATAAAATGTTTTGAAAAAATAAATAGAGGGTTACCTGGCTCGATTAATTTTATTTCTATTTTACCCCTGATGGTCCCTTTGAGTGAATGATGAACTTTAACAACGGTGAAATTTTACCGTTCCATTTTTGTTTTCTTTTGCTGTTCACTGCTTTGTTGGTCTCAGTAAGGTCTTTCTTAGGTCCGTGTTCAGTTGTTTGCACACTGTGCAATAATGTTTGTAAATAAATTGAAGATAGAAGTAGTACTTTTAGTGAGTACTTTCTAACCAAGGTAAAAGACCAGTAAGAAATGCCATCCTAAAAGTTCTATAAGTTACAAATCATGAAATCCCATCACTGTGTGTATAGGTGTATGTACAACTAATCTAAGAAACGTAAAGGGAACAATGAAGAAGAACGAGCCAAGTCGCTTGGTTTGGTGGCTATAGCTTGCGTGACTAAAGAAGAGCCGTAGAATGGCCACCAAAATTTCTTTCTATCGTATATCATAAATTCATAGTTATATTTTTCCTCTATTACGATTTCTTTCGATTCCTTGAGTTTATAATTAAGAAAAAAAATTTGATGTGTTTGTTCATTATCAGCCAACAAGGAATAGTATGTTTCTAAAAAAAAAAAAAGAGGTTATGTTTGTGATATTGCTTTGGTAAAAGATATTTCAGCAGATCCAAGGACCTATATTAACATGGAACATAGATAACAGTGTAACCTCTTAACTTCAGGATTATTACTTCCAAAATCTTGGCATAGGATAAATGGTATAACATTTAGAGAAGTATTTTGTAGAACATAATAAGATTATTCTCCTTTTCACCCAAGGTTTTGCAGCATCAAGTTGACAAAAATCTGTCTTTGTACAGAAATAAATAACTAGTCTGTTGAGAAATTTTTCCTCCTTTGCAACCAGGTTTTGTCAGTATCACTGATTTTGGCAAAAAAAAAAAGTTTCTTGACATTAATGCTTTGACATACTAAGTGTTACGTGTCCTTAAAGGAAATAATATATTAGAATATAATTAGATTATAGTTTGCATCCAAATCAGATATACTAGATTCTATCTGATTTTAAATATATTATGTATATTTCTTATTTTTATGCATCTTTCCTTAGTTTACAATAGTTGCTATAATTCTAGCTGTTACCATATTAGAAAATACTCTATATAATGAGTATTAGTATTGTATGAGGATTTTTAAGCAGAAATCAATAAAAAGTATTCTTCTCTTTATCTTTCTCTTCTCTCTTTTCTCTAGAGCAACCACGGCAGATTCAAACCTGCCCCTCGAATCCCCCTATAATCTACGACCCACCAAGGCTCGTAACAATTTGGTATCAGAGCCATTAGGCACGATGTCTAAGGATAAAACAACCCCACCCGCATTTGACTTCACGGCTGCGTTTCAAACCCTTCTCCAAAGCAACCAGCAGATCATTCAAGGCCAACAGGAGTTAATGCGCCGCCTTGAACTAGCTGAAGGACGTCTCCTCGCATTGGAAAACCCTTCCAAAACTGATGAGACCATCCCACCTAAACCACGTGACACGCAGGGGGTGCCGCGCTACTACAAACTTGATTTCCCAACCTTTGATGGCAAAGAGGACCCGTTGGGTTGGCTAAACCGATGTGAACAGTTTTTTCGTGGGCAATGCACCATAGAGGAAGAAAAGGTTTGGCTTGCTGCATACCATCTCACTGGAATTGCCCAGCAATGGTATTACCAATTGGAGAGGGATGTGGGTTTGCTGCCCTGGGTCCGATTCAAGGAGCTATGTCACCTACGATTTGGCCCACCCGTCCGTAGCAATCCACTGGGCGAGCTAATGCATCTGCGCCAAACTGACAGTGTTGAGGAATACCAAGAACGCTTTGGTGCCTTGATCTGCCGAGCTGATTCGGTTACCCCAACGCAACAGATGTATATTTTCACAGCTGGTCTTTCAGAACCTCTTCGCACTGATGTCGAGCTACATAAACCTTCTGACCTGCAACATGCCATGAGCTTAGCTCGTGCTTTTGAGCGTCGCTACCGTACCAACCCTCTTCCTAAACCTCCTGAAGTGTTGGCATTACTTGCATCACCAGAGTCTGGACCTGAGCAACGTTCCTTACGTCGCCTCAATCAAACAGAGATGGCTGAGAGACGACAAAAGGGCTTGTGCTTCAACTGTGATGAGTTATACACAAAGGGTCATAAGTGCAAGAAACTATTCTTTCTAGAGGTCATGGACGATGATGAATATGAGAATTCTGAGCCTCCTGGATAGTATCTGCATTTTTACCTCATTTTTTTCAGCTTGAGGACAAGCTGATTCTCATGGACGGGGGAAATGTTACGTGTCCTTAAAGGAAATAATATATTAGAATATAATTAGATTATAGTTTGCATCCAAATCAGATATACTAGATTCTATCTGATTTTAAATATATTATGTATCTTTCTTATTTTTATGCATCTTTCCTTAGTTTACAATAGTTGCTATAATTCTAGCTGTTACCATATTAGAAAATACTCTATATAATGAGTATTAGTATTGTATGAGGATTTTTAAGCAGAAATCAATAAAAAGTATTCTTCTCTTTATCTTTCTCTTCTCTCTTTTCTCTAGAGCAACCACGGCAGATTCAAACCTGCCCCTCGAATCCCCCTATAATCTACGACCCACCAAGGCTCGTAACACTAAGAGTTTATTAATATATAATTTTTCTCTGAAATCTATGGCCTCTGTAGTGATTTTTCGGTAAGGAAGGAGCATTATTTTATTTTATTTATGGGTAATTCTATGGTGGACTGAAATTTTAAACCGGGCTTAAATCTGGATCGTTCATTTAAAATTATAAAGGAATTTGGTTGATCATGATTCAAGCCCGGTTTGAAATTTCAGTCCACCATAGAATTACCCTTTATTTATTATGTCTGGTCTTATAAATGCCTTCTTTTTTTGATGTAGGTCATTTCTTCAGATAAGAAAACTACTTGGGTGTCAGGACAGATCGGTACAATAATTAGAGGTATGGATATCTTATATGCATGATTAATAGTCTAAGAAAATAGGTTGATGGAAGGGTATTTAAAGAAATTATTGGAACAATTGAAGAACTTGGTGAGTCTCTGAAGTTGAAGAATTAGGACCTCCTATCGCAAAAGTCTAGATTTTTGTTGGTGGTATGCAATTTTTGTCTGCTTTCTTTGGTGTTAACATCAAAAGATAATATTTGGTGTGGCTCATTTGCAAACTGCTTCTTTCATAGCAAGAAATTCTGCAAAGAAAAAATTTAATACTAAATTATAAAGTCGATGCAATAATTTCAGTGAATGAATTGAAGATAGGAGTAGTACTTTTAGTGAGTACTTCCCAACCAAGGTCAAAGGCTATCTTGTCATTCCTGTCTCAGTAAGACCAGTAAGAAATATCATCCTAAAAGTTCTATAATTTACGAATCATGGAATCCCACCACTCTGTGTACAGGTGTATGCATTGTACTGCTGCTACTAATCTTATTGAACTGACCTATTTGTTACACAGCAAGCAATCTGGCCAGCATAATATCGGCACAGCTACCACAGCAAAAAAAAAAAAGGCTCTTTTCAGATCAACAGCCCACAGAAGACTAAAGGTATACCTCTTGAACATTCTATGATATCAATAATTGACAAATTTCTACAAAAACTAGAGCCTGAAAAATAAATAAAAAAAAAAAGATAAAGAACTCCTGACATTGGTTCATGCTCCTCCACAAGGACTGCTACCAGTGAATGCGACAAAGAAGCAAAAAAATAAAAATAAAAATAAAAAATACCTTCATCAGATGTCAAGGATGGTACCAGTGAACTTGGGGGTCCATCCAGGTAAACACCAGCTTAACTAATAGAAACCATTTTTTTAAGGTATATTTACCGGGAAAGACCATCCATGTTTTCCTATTTTAGTCTCGCAGATATAGGAATAGAATGGGTCATTGCTGTGCACAGCTGAACATATATGATGGCTTCCTGGCATACATGGATTTATCATTGCGTTTATGTCTATGTGCACTTTTAGATAGTTAGATTCTCAGCTGAAAAAGATATCTTTATCGTGCCTACTTAATGCAAATTGTTTCTTATTCATGAACATCCTCTGTCATCCCATTACTTTGTGCTGATGTGCGTTGCTGATTTTTCTGTCAGGTGTCCTATGAAGGAGAAGAAGTATACTACCCAGTGGAAATCACCAGGTAAATTAGGTAATTTTCAGGTCATTACTAAACAATAATTTTTGTCATTTTCCTTTGTGGTATGATGTAGGTGTGTAGCTGTTATGAATTGTTTGACAGAATACTTGCATATGAGGCCGATGGCCGATGGATTCAAAATCATTATTTTGAATGCATGAGTTTAAAAATAAAGTTTATTATATAATATAGAGCATTTCACATACTCGATAAATTTAATGGCATGAAGAATTGTAAGACCTCTTTGAATAATTTCGTAGTTGTTTCAAATTGTTCATATCATGGATATCTGACAATTTGTACTCCTTATTACAAATTTTTAAGAGCTTTCATACTACAACAACAATGATATTTCTTGGGTTACCAAGAAGATGCGGGAGATTACTGGGATGTTACTGGGATGTCCTAATAGTAGGAATCAGTGTACCACATGTAGGATACATGCAACACATGCCACGGTTTTGATAGGATATACTAAGAGTTTAATGCATGTATTAAGATATTATTTCTATCATGATGGTTGTGCTTAAACTGTAAAAGGTGCTAACAGTGCTACTGAAACATGATGTGATTATTTTTCCTTAATTACACTCAATATTGTATCTTAATTGCAACTTGCAATTGAAACCCCATTTTCTTAAACTTGAAATTTTTTGCATGTAGGAATGAGCTGTTGTTTACAATAACCAAAACAACTTAAATAGATGCTTCCTAAGCTATATCGTGGCATCTATGTAAAAAATGATAAATTATTAGATAAATATGAAAAAGTACCTTAATATTTTTCTTTCTTGGAGATTGCATTTATTCTTTCTCAATTTATTTTTTAGTGGATATTAACCACATGCTGAGATCAAGTCATTCTATACCACTGGAGTGGCAGTTTTAGCTCATCTTGGGCATTAGAAAGTCCTCTTGCATTTGTAAAATATGTTTAAAGGCAATAGAAAACAACAGACCATGTGGATTGACCATTAAAGGAGCGTCATTGCCAAAATCTTGGGTTATGAGAGAGCAGATAATGGAGATTTAGTTATCCAATTCAATTTAAATGCGGATCAAGTTTTTCTGATTTTTCTGAGAGTCTGACCGTGCAGTACCAGTATAGTTTAAAGTTCCTGAAATTGTTGTACCATTTTTTTATAGCATCAACATATGTTAAATCTTTTTCTTTGGCAGTGTCGTTTCTCTTCTGTACTTTGGCATTGCATGGTTGATGGACAATTTAGGGCTGGTACAAAGGCATAGGAGGACAGGAGGAGACATAAGAATAATGGGCTACAAAGTAAAGCGGTGCCTATTCGATGTCAGTTAATACACACGTCTGAAAGGTCATATTCGAGCTGGCTGATCAAAATTCTTTAATATCAGTAGGAATTTTAAATTACATCGTAAATGACGATTCTCATGATTTTGTAGATTTAGGGGGGAGCACAGGTGGAAATAGGCCCACCCTAACAAGACTTTCTGTACTGTTTTCTCCTCTCCGAGAGGTTGTCGCCTTTCTCTGCTCAGATCTATGAATTTTTCTGAGTTGGTTTACTATTTTTACACGATTTTTGAATTCAGGGCGACTTTCTGGAATCGGATTCCTGAGACAGACACACCTCAGTGCAGTTTTTTATTTTTAATTTACTCTCTGTTTGTAGGTGAGACATGAAACTTTTAGATTTGGAAATAGACATCCAGAGGCAGTTACAGTTATTTTTGTGGAATTTTTAGAGATTTATTTCAAAGGTTTCAAGGTATGAACTTTCAGACATATTTACTGGCACGATTTACTGGTACAAATTTCTGAAACTCAACTTCGGCCTGATATCAAAATTCGTTATAAATAATCTGTCAGTCCAAAAATTATGAAAATTTTACAGGAGATGTGTGACATCATATTTCATCTACAGTAAAAAATTCAATTGATTTTTTTTTAACCGTTTGTGAAATAGAAATAATTTCGTGAACTGCCAAAAATGCTTCTGTTAGTACCAGAAAAATATTTTCAGATTTTAACTTATGCAAGAAATATAAAACGAAATATGACTTTTTTAAGTAAATTTCGGCAGCATAACGGCATCTTTGCATGGAATTTTGATCTTTGTTATTCAAACAACCTAAATCGAATGGACTGATGGGGAGGAGTAAAGGACACCGCTAACATAACGCCACCAGTGGTTTGTGCATAGCAGGTTTGCTTGCATTGCCTTATTTATGTTTTCAACAAAAATGTAAGTCCTTGCTTTTTCTTCATAGTCAGAGCTTACATTAAAACTATTCAATCCTTTCTTTCCAGAATTTGGTGTGATTAAGGGTTACTCAATTAATTATGATAGAAGTGGGAGGTTAAAGGTAGGATTTGTGTTGATTTCTATTGCCAGAATTTAAGACTTTTTTTTACACTAATTATGAGAACTATTAGTAAGTTTGTGTCAATTATTGTCTTCCAGTGATTTGAAATTTTGCAAGAATATTGCGGAGTATTGGTTGAACCAAGTAAAACAGTAAACATGTCCTCAGGCAACCATTGTGTCTCATACTTTTTTAATTAGTGCCATGAACTTTGTTAAGTGCTTTTATGATCCTAATAATATTCTTTTTTGTTTCCAATAATGAAGGGCTTTCTCCAGCTGATAAATTCCCCATATAGCAACAGAAGTTATGGATGGAAGGTGGAAGAAGCTTCACTTGCCTGATTTTGTGATTCTGCGGGATTCTGATATCATGTGAAATATTTTTGCTCATTGAAGATAGCACTTCAACCCTTAACGAGGTATCCATTTCGTTTCTTACTTTCCAAAAGTAAACAACAATAATTTGATCAGCTTTATCAGATGTATCACATTTATTTTGTGTTCTCCACAGATTGTTAGTAAAACAAATGAGGCAGGCCCAGAGAATGTTGTACAATTATACCTTGTCATATAGGTTTGTCTTTTTTTTCTTCCAAGGTTGTATATTTATGACATTACTAGGGGAAAGAGTGACATCATTATATTTTTTATAGTGATGCTTCTTATTCTATTAAACAACAAAACTTGGAAACAATGATTTAGAGACTTGTCTCATAGAGAAGGCATGCCTTCCATTATTTGTTGATCAAATTCCATCGTGATATTTTCAACTTGATATGTCTTTTTTTTTCATTTTTTCAATTTAAAAAATAATAGAAAGTTTGCTACTCATTTTATGGCCGAAGTAGATTTTATGACAGTCGAAGTCTGTTTTGAGAATTTAAATATTGAAGTATCATCCCATGCAGAAGAAGGGGATCGATGCATTTACCAATGCTATTGTTATTTTTTAATTTATTTTTCTAATTTGGTCGACCTATTTTTACTACTGTTTACTGAACAAAAGCATTGTATTTTCATATAAAATAAAAGATAAACAAAAGCACTGATAAACAAAAGATAAGCATTGTATATCTATCCATTTCTAAATTATCGCACCAGGTAAAAATCACATCAAATTCCAAAAAAATGAGAATTTCATTTTCTACATTTATATTGATGCTACTAATTGTCAAATTGCTGGGATATGCATGATAATTTCATGGTACTGAAAGAATGCAAACGAAATGCTTTTTTATTTCTTTTTTGACATATGCTTACCGCTCCACATGTTGAATATCTTTTGAGAAATTTTTGCTTATCAATTTTGCAGGAATGCTATAAATAAAATTTCCACATCATCACGTACTGCAAAAATACTGCATGAAAGGTCTCGGGTGACCATCTCATTATTTATATTGACACTGAAATAAATTAACTCAAAAAAGTGATGAAGTTATAAAACTTTTGGTTTTTTTTATATTCATTTACATTATTATTTTTGTTTGATGTTTATCATTCTTATCGAGTTGTTCCGTTTTATGTAACTAAACAATTGAGGACGGAAACAAAAACAAAATGAAAATCATTATTGTTTTAATAAATTACTTACTGATAATTTTAATATAGGAAAATGTAAGTCTCTACAAGTGAACAATCAACTTCTTATGATGGTTTCCATTAGACTTGCAGCTAGGTCAATGTCAATTTATGGAACTTGATTGCTAAGCTCAAAAACATATCAGTGTATAACAGTTGAGTTAGATGGTGTAGAAAGGTAGCATGGTTTTAATTAGTGACCAACTATAAGATAAGTTTCGGCTTAAATTTATGCTATGGTGCATATCAGTGTATTGTGCTTACTGGCTCCATGTACCAGTTGACTCTATTTAGGTATACACTATTTCATTGTCAGAATATTCTCAAACTCAGTAATTTCTATGAGATAAATCCTAATTGGTGTTTTCTTCGTCTTTTTTTCTAATCCTAAATCAGATTGCCATATCACGTTTCAAAGGAAAAAATTGAAGATGAAAGCAGACTGTTGAGATGAAATCAACTAAAATGGGACGCACATATGTCTGAAATGATCAAGCAAATATGAAGTGCTATTCTAATTTCAGTGTGTATAGCAAGCAAAATTATATGATGAGAGTGCAGTTTTCCTTGGAAGGAATGGTGGAAAAGTACAAGGAGAGGAAATAACGCTCAAGTAATTGAGCTGATTACATGACCAATTTGACAGAAATTTTGAGTATAGCTTCGTCTATAACTCTATATCTATTTTACTTTTAGAATTATTAATTACATTCATGTTGTCTATTATTCAATTGCTAATTATAGTGAACCCTTGCAAAACCTTCTATTTGGGTGAAAGCTAATTGGACCTTTTCTGTTTATATGCAATTGGAGGTAAGCCGTATGTACATCCTGCGTGCTTTCCGTCAGTGTTATTGATTATTTTCTTTTATTTTCGTAAATATGCAAAGACTAATTATGACAGCGAGTTGTTGGTTGTGACTGTCGTTAAGATGACTGTGTATTTGTTATTGTGTACCCGCATGTGGTGGTTGTTTGCCTGGTTGTCGTATCTACTGTGCATGTTTTCTGCGAGTGGTGCGTCAGTTATTAGTTTCCTACTTTTTCAGCTGGTCAGCCCTAACAGCAAATCATAGTGTACTGTGTACTTTTTAATGCGATTGTCCTGCCGTTCTCCAATAATTATTATTTTGATTGCTTAATTATTACATTCCTGTACCGGTATCTTGGCAAGAACAAAGGGGCAGGTCGCTTTGTATTTTCCTTTTTGCGAATGTTCAGTTCTTCTGCCAATGTTTTGACGGGGACAGGAAATTGGGACATACTGTACATTTATTTTTTCCTTGAAAAAGTGATAGGGAGCGCATCCGGTTTGTATCAACTTTTCCACTGCATGTTAGTTAATTTATATTTCCTTTTAATGCATGTATATTGACTTAGTTCTTAGATATTCTTTAATTTTTAGTTGGTATGATTAGTCATTCTATTAATTTTGTGCATGACAGCATGGCACATTCTATTTTGCACGAAGGCAATATCATTTTATATTCTTATGTAATTGATTTTAATTATATTAAGGGCAATTGGGATTTTTTATTTGAAATGTTACTCTCCGGAGGATTTTATACTGCAATTGAAGGCGAACCTTGTCATTTTCATTTCATTCATCTGTTTTGCACTTTTGCATGATTTACTCGGTGTCAAGACCAACATTGGGATTCAATAATAATAATAATAATAATAACAATAATAGCACACACAAAAAATGAAAACATTTATATGTGTTGCGGCGAAGCCGCGACAGCCAAGCAACCTAGTTTATCAAAAAGGAGGACCGAACAGAACAAGAAGTAAAGTTTAAACCAGACTCTGGCACTATATTAAGACAAAAGAACCACACCAAAAACTTACGCCCTGCGATGTGTTTGATTTAACTTGATTATCTCGAGCCTCCTCCGCCTTGCCTCGGCAGCTGCTTTACCACAATGTGGTCCTTTTCCTGGATTAGGCTCCTTCAAGCACGGAACCACCGGGGAAGCGTTCTCGTGGCCAATTTCTATTGCAGGTGCTTTTGGTTTCGTATCAATTTCCAAACCTAGAGTGAGAGAACACGAGACCTCAGTTTCATCTACAGTTGGCAAGAGTTGCTTTTCTTCATACCGCTCTGTAGTACTACTTGTAGGCGTCTCATGGAACGGTGGATTGAGTGATGAATTACTTGAGAAACAAAAAGATGGACCCGAGAAGCTGGTACTTGGGTCACATTTTATATAATTGCATGGGGTCCATGGACTCCACATATAATTTGCCATGGCAGGGTGCATAGACCCTGAAAACTTTGCCGAAGGAGTTAAAGACGGTTCAGTTTCTATTGGTTTCTCGCCTGGATCTGTTTGGGACATGGATAACTTAGCTAGCTGAAAGTGAAACAATATGCGTTAAAAAAAAAATTTGGAAATGTAGTCTAATTGCTTCTCTTAGACAAGGCAATCAATAAACATAAAAAGCTTAATTTAAAGAAGCACAGCTGGGTAATTTTGCTATTACTATTAATACCATCCTACACTCCTACTTATATATTACAGGAGTTCTCTCCGCTGTTCAAATATTATAACAACTGAGGATATCTTTGGCTGGTTATTTAATCCGATCGATCCATCCATCGGCAATCAGTAAGTCGATGGTAAGCATAACAACAAACAATATGCGGACAAACACACAAAAATAGTGCAAAACAAAATTTTGACCGCTAATTTTAATAACACCGGCCATCTCCTTTTCAAAATAGATATTCAAGATTAATTGAGGATGATTATTAAATACAAAGGAGAAGCTCCTAATTTAAAGACATGAACTGATAGTGATATATACTTCACTACAAACTATACATAAGTACGTATATACATGCAGCTGAAGTTGTTACTTCCAATTTCATATATATTTCTCAGATATTAAGAACTGTACCTGTTCCTTTAATAGTCTGTTTTTCTCTTTCAGCGATTGAAACTCTTGCATAACCATTTCCTTCTCCTACATTACATATGTACAACGATATTTTAATATATATTTCTCAGTGGCAGAAATTAGAAACAATATTAAATCTGAACAACTTATGCATACCATCTTCATGTGTTGGTTTTCAGATGATAATGCTGCAACTTTTTGAGCAAGCTCCTCCCGCAAAGCCTTAGAAAATCAGAATATGCAAATATGCAATGCTAGCTAGCATATATAATGAAATACAAGTAAGAACTGTGTCACATAAAAATTGTACACAAATCTCATACTTGTCTCCTAAGGATTGTTTGTCTGGCTGACTCTCTGTTTGCCAAAATACGCCGCAGTCTCTTTGCTTCTCTCTCTGCCTAAATTTATAGAAATCAGATCAACATTGTGAATTCTACAATTTTATGTCATGTATATGGATGTGCATTTCCAAAAGTTCTAAACTACTATATATTGTCCTTATATACAGGTGGTAGCTATTTTGCATCAGATTTAAATAACTCAGTTGAATTACTATAATACTATTGCTCATCTCCTACATAAAGGTAAAGCTTGATCATATTTTAATTTCTGCTCAGTAACTAATCTATTTGCTGTACAAAAGTTCGACAGGACCACATTCTTTTTGAGGCCAAAATATCCATTCATATGCACATTATAGGTTATAAAGAAATGAAAACTAGTGTTTTGTTTCCCTCTCTTCAAAGACTAAAATTCAACCGTGCTTATGGCCCAGGACAACAAAATTCCAAAATTTCAACTCAATTAAATTCTTTTGCAGGTTACCAGAAAAATTAGAGCTGATGCACCAGTACAAACATAAGCATCAGGGTAAATTTTAAACTAATCCAGAAGTAAATATATATATGGAATTCAACCAAAGTATCTATGGTTGTTATCATAGAACAATTTCGAGAAAAACTGGAGCTGATTCATGGCCTCAAGGGTACAAACATAGCATAAATCCTTTAACCTCTTTCTTTTTTTTTTATTGAATTGTTCCTGAATCCAGAGGTAGATGCAAAATTAATATTTAGATTATATATAACCGAAATTGATTTAATTAATTACTTCTCAGCACTCATCAGCCAGTTCAAGTACTCAGCATGCCCATCTAAGGCATTGTTTGCAACAACAACAACAACAACAACAACTAAGCTTTTTGTCCCAAACAAGTTGGGGTAGGCTAGAAAAGAAATCCAACAAAGCTGATTGGGTTTCATTTCCATGAAGATACCTGGGTTATTTTACGTTGGCTCGCCAGGCCTATCACAACCCTCCTCCTTTTACTCGGACTTGGGACCGAGCTGTACTAAACAGTGCAAGCAAAGCTTAATACAGGCGGAGTTATCTAAGGCATTGTTTGATATTGGAAAAATATAAATTGCAAAATCCTTGTTAACATAATTTTTATTTTTTGGAAGAAAAACAAGGATCGAGCCCTTGCCTTTTTCATTGCATTAAAAAGTCATTACAAAGATTAGATTAGCCAGGAGCTAATAGAATAAAAAAGTAATAAAACCCAAAAAAGAAGAGAAAAGAATAAATATAAAAGAACTGAAATAAAATCATAAAATTAAAACATAAAAGGGTAGTCTAAACAAAGATCTTCACGGAGGCTTCCTGAGATAACATAATACAAGTGCAGCAATTGCTAAGATTTTTGCAAATATATATTCGTTGTGAAAGAAATTGTATGGCCGTAACTTATGGTTTGTACTGGAAACATGCAGCAAATAAAGTTGATCTATGCGTACTTGTATTCCTACCAAGGATTTGAGTGAAATCTTTGCATCTATACAACTAGAAAATCATACAACTGGAAATTGGAAACCACTCAGATCTATGTAGTAGGATCTCTGGTGTATGAACAACCCTTACAAGACGCATCTCATAAATTTTAATACCCCAAAATCAGCTCCTATTCATTCTGTTTATTTGTATTGAAATTGAATAATTAATCACTCGACTGGCTAAACCTATACTGTACTAAAATTTGAGGTACCAGACGGGAGAAAAATAAGATTAATGGAAATGTCCATTTACATATTCACTGCAGAAAAACTTGTAACATGCACTTATACCTCGGACAGATTTTGTTTGCCTCTGCGACCAAGCGGTGTTTGACTCGTTGAAGCGCCGACTTTACCTTCCTCTGCTCTCTTCCCTTTCTTCCCAGCCTCCTCCGCCGCCTTATCTTCGCCTCCTCCATCTCTCACTCCTTTCTACAACAAATAATTAAACACCTATTATATCAGGTAATATTAAAACTTTTATAAGTTCATACTGAGTTTAACATATATATATACATGTGCATGCAGCGCAAAGTATAAAATGCTAAATTGATGAACACACAAGACAAGAAAAAAATGGATGCCTACATGTCGCGGATCGGGTCCCTTAACAGACAGATCCGCCAGCACCCGCGCCGCATCGATCTCCATCTCCACCATCCCATTTTCAGGTTTCACATACTCCATTAAAGGCGGCAAGTAGAAGAGACTACAAGAGTCAAGAGTACTCAAGTTAGCAGGGAAGGAAAGAAGAAGTGAAAAGCCAGGAGTTTAAACTTTAAAGCTCACACGAAGAGGTAAAGAGGTGGGGCCGCTATAAAATATCATCCAAAAACCGCACCTAGTGACACGTGGCATGCCAGTCACCATCGGATGCGTACCCTTCGAAAGCCCTGAAGTTGATGTCTCCACGCAGGGCCATGAGACACGTGGCGTCTTTTCAAGGGGCTGTCAACATGCAGCAAGTGTGTAAGCCCCAACCGCTCTGTTGAGTGTTGAGGTGCGGGGTTTCATTGAAAAAAAAAATAGAATAACCTGGTGTGTGGGACCCGCAGGGGAGTTCTCCATTGGGCCACTTTCTGGGCGAATTGCGGTGCGAATGGAAGTCTGGCAGCAAAATTTGACTGGAGAGCAAGTTCGGTGCGACTTCAACGTGAGAGCCATACGGGAACCGATGGATCAGCGTATGTGCGCCGGATGTGTCCAGTCAATGTATTTCAAAAGCCGAAAATAAAGTGACAAAAGGGATTGAGTAATTTGTTAATTTATTATCCCTATGGGTGTGAAAAGGCGACACGTGGTTTGGAGCCTTACGTGTCGTGTTCTGGATGAAGACCTGCTTCTCTCTCTCACTTGATTTGGGTTCGTCCGGCAAGGTTTGGCACTTAATTTCTAGTTGCTATCTCGTACTCTGTTATTTAAATTATTTCATAAATGTACAACTTTTAAGTCGGTTTAAAGTTTAAAATGGAATGCTGTAATATATATTAATTTCTATATTGTAAACATAGATTAGTTACATTAAGTCTTACATTTAAGTTTGTATGTCAAAATCTAACATTTGAACATTTGTCAAAATCTAAACAGCTGATTTTGTTATTTGAATGTCACAACTTTATGTTTTATTTTTTATGTCTAAATCTGAAATTTAAACATTACATTTAAACAGCTTATTTTATTCAATATGAAAAGGGATGTATCTAAGATATGCATAAAAATCTATGTGAATGATCTAGTATTTTGTACATAAATACTTGATATTTTTTTTAACAGTTATGTACGGATTTTATCTTATGTTATGTATAGCTTGCATATAAACTTTTGTTTAATTTTTTTTTTATCCCTCATATTTAGTACGCATAAATATCTCAGATTGTTCATCTATCTATGCTACTCATAAAATTAAAGCACCCATGAAAAGATCGGAACAATTTCATTAAAAGATAAAAATAATTGTTATACAATTTCATTAAAAGATAGAAATAATTATTATATCAATTATGGACCATTGATTTGCATGATGTGATTTGGGGTGTGGTCTAGATGTTGATTCTAGATAAAAGATCAGACTCTTTGACATAAAATAATCAGGTAGTATTTAAACAATTTATATTTCGAAAAAAGTTTCACACTTATCACTGGAAGATTCAACCAAATATTTTTATTGTCTGACATTATTTCGTTTCTTTATTTGTCCACATATTGAGGACATTTTTTACTTAAGTAACAAAAACAGTAAAATACCACAAGTTACTAAATTAACAACAACCATTAATTACATTACTGACAATACACAAGTAGCCATCGTTCAGCTACAGTTAAAACTAGTACTTTCTTAGCTTTAAAGAACTCGTCCGTAATCTTTAGTTTTAATTAACTTCAACAATTGTTAATATATCTCTTACATAATACAAAATCACTACAATAGAACAACCAACCTGCCGTAAATCATTACTATTACCTAATAAAAGGAAAAGGACATTTTACAAATTAACCTCCCACTCTCAAAGACAAGCAGAAACAGTTCAATATAAAATGTACTATGACTGCCGCTATTCCGTCACACATTATCTTCCAATTATTCAAAAAAAAAAAAAAAAAAAATTGAAGTGCAACTTTTTTTGGACTGGAAAAATAACAGCAACAGCGGAAAAGGTATTCACTTTTAATATCTTGGGATCGGTTATGCATGCCTAAAGTTGCAGGTGGTTTAGGGCTCATCAACCTCAAGTTACATAACATATCACTGCTTCTTAGATGGCTCTGGAGATTGTATACTAGGCCAGAATCACAGTGGACAATTGTCACTAGCTGTGTTGCATGGGTTCGGGTTCGAGAACCGCACCCGGTGCGATTCGGGTGCGGCGATTCGAAAATTTTCAAAAATCACCGGTGCGGGTGCGGCGATATATATATATATATTTTAATTATGATTCCTAATGAAAACGGTCAGGGCAGAACTAGAGTAAATGTTCAAAAATAATCCATAACACATTAAGTTCTCTATCTCAATGGAGATTAGGTTCTTACTGCCAGTGCTTAGGTTCATATTTCATAACTTCATATACTCTGGTGGTCTGATGACATTGTCTTGCCGCTGCATAATTGAAATGTATAAGTAGAAGTTAGTTATTAGTTATTACTTATTACTTATTACTTGAAAATGGAAATTGATACCCACTAGTCCACTACTAAGGCGTTGGAGCAAAATTGAACCATGAAGCAACTATAATGCCCAAATTTGAATCAGATTGATGGTACGAGTTTGCCAGTGATCAAAGCAGCAAATAAACAAACCTAATCGGCTGAAACTTAAATTCTAACCTAAAAGTGTGACCAAGTCTATTGATCTGGTCTGATCCCATTCACAAGATCAATTCGATAAGCATAAAATCCCATTCATAGAGGAAGTTAGTTACCCACTTTCTCTTTTCAAAAAACATTTCAAGAGGAAGAACAAATTACTGAAATTGAAATGAAATCACAGCAAAAAGACATTGTCTTACCGGGAAGTGGACTGATGCAAAGGAGAGACAAGCAACGGCGGAGGAGGATCTGCGCGGAGGTGGACTGACGCGAAGGAGGAGGATCTGCGCGGAGGAGGTGGAGTGGTGGACTGACGCGAAGGAGGAGTGCCGGTGCGGCGGAGTTAGGCTGAGTGTGGACGGTGGAGTCGGCGCTAGGGAGAAGAGAGGAGATACTGAGTGAGGAGTAAGTGACTCAAGTGAGGGACTCGGCGTTGGATAGCTAGGTTTTCTAGTTATTTTTTTTACTTTCCCAGTTTTCCGTAATAAACGAACCAGAGACCGAACCGTAAAGACCAAACCGAACCGGAGACCGAACCCAAATTGGTCAAATATATTAAAATAACAGGGTGCGCCACGTGGCTCATCTGGTGCGAACCGGTGTCGAACCGGAGCCGAACCCGCACCCGGTGCCGGTTCTCCTGGATATATGACGAACCAGGGTAGTATAGGTCACTAGGAGGCTTTATGGTAAGAGAAACAGCACAATTGCGCCAGCACTTTGGAATCAGAATGGTTCTTTCTTTTGGAGGGACTTGTTTTCATTGCGATTATACTTCCAACTTTATGTGAAACGTGAAGTCAAAGGAGGTGCAAATACATCTTTTTGGTTTGACAATTGGGGGGGTTCTTTTTTGTCTTACTACAAGCTTTGCACACATCTCCTGCTGAACTCGAAAAATGCACATATGACAGTCAAGGATGTTGTATTAAAGCCCAATAGTTTCTTCTTTGCTCCTTTCAATTCAGAGTTGGCTGAGATTTTATCTGAGATTTTATCAAAGGCATGCAGATTGGTATTCTCACAAGGTGAGGATTCAATTCTTTGGAAATGGAGAACAGATGGCAATTACTCGGTCGCATCTACATACAAATGGCTAGTAATGGCGGGTAAAACAAAATTCGAATTCAAAAATATTTGGTCTTTGCGGATTCCACCCACACTGAAACATTTCTTATATTACCTAGCCATGGGACGAACTCTGACTCAAGATCAATTGATGAGAGGAGGTATTCAGATTGCGCCTCTTTGTTACTTGTGCCAGCTGAATGTTTTGGAGGATGCACAACACTTGTTTTGTGATTGCAGCTTTGCAAACACTACTAGAATATCACTTATCTGCAACGCCAATAGGCGTCGCTACTCCGACACGAAAAGCCCATTGCGTCTAATTAAGGACCCAATCACAGCGACTCGGATAGTCTAGCCCCTAATAATAAACATCTGGGTCGGGCGGACGCGAATTACTTAAGCGCGTCCGTAATTATGTTCTTACCTGCGTCGGTCTACCGACGTATGTCTTCTCGTCCGATCGCTGCTTACACTGGTAAGAGCGTCTCTATTTAGATTTTATTATGTCGGTCTACCGACGCCTTTACTCAACGACCCAGATACAATATTGTCAGAGTTTAACGGGGCCCACATTCGATTACAGTCGGCATGGCGACGCTGTTAATTACCGACCCTGATAATATGCAGTCAGAATCTAGCGGGTCCCACAGTATATTCTTATATGTGCGATGCTTTTTTTTGAATCTATATGGTGTCGTTATACCGACACAATTGTTGATATCCACATCAATTCCATTTTTACAGCCATTCAATTCTTCTCGGTACCAATTAGGTACAACCACTATTTGATTCATATTTTTTTTAATTCATCGCATCTATTTGCAATTCACAAGGATACATACATTCTCAATTGATTCATATATAACATCACACAAATAAATATTAAACAAAACACAAATTCTAAATTTTATTGAACTCAAAAAATAACATTCGTAGTACATTCAAATAGAACAACAAATATGTACGTACAAACTAGAATTCAAAATTAAATAACATAGAAGTTTTAAATCGATCTAAACAAAAGAACAAATAAGAGTTTAACCTAAAACCAAAGAGTCACACTGTTGTGATGAAGTCTTTCTAACGTAAAATTCTCATAACCATGGTCAACTTGTTCGCCCGAAGCTTTGTTAGATAATTGTGAATGCTCCCATAGCATTTGAAATGCTTGACGATGTTGCACTAAGTACAAGTGATTCTGCAGTTATCTACCAAGTTTTCAGTTAGATTTGTCATATCAAGGTGTGACATTTTGATTAAATAGAATTTAAAAAACTAGGAAAAACACAACCATACCCTCACAAATCAGCAATTGACTGGAGAAACATCTTGAGATATAAATCGCATCTATAATTAAATATGGAACATAAAATAGTTTAGAAGAATAAATCATACAAATAACGAGTATACAACTTGTGTTAATGAAACCTTGAACAGCTATAGAAAAGCGTATACAAAAAACCAAATATGAGAACCTGAGAAGTGGTCAGTTGCTTCTGTCCATTGGGTCTCCTAAGTTTATACTTGTACAAGATGAACTTGCAGAGCCCTTCCTCGGGCCAACAATAGATGACCTACACAAATGGAAGGAAAGAAGTAAAGCTCTGAGCTGCTGTTAGTGACAATGTATACATAGAGTGTAAATTCAAACCATGTAGAGTCTGTCATAGGTAAAGATCTTCCCAGTGTAGCTGCTTCGTGCTTTAAGTCCCCGTACAACCCGCACAGGCGCTTGTATTTCAAAGTTATTCTGCAATATTTAACAGTGGGAATTAATATATACCATCTCTCTTTACTATTGTCATCAATTGAACACATATTTAACTCTAGGGAGGTATTAGTTCAACTTAAACACACAGCGGCACAAGTTACATATCATAGCCCTCTATAAAAGCACAATATCATCTTTGGTATAATGTCATAGCCAATTAGTTGCATGTAAATATTCTTTAATTAGGAGTCCTAGGCTATGTGGTTCAGTCTAGTCTGGTACAACCATTTCCCTGGAAGGAATATTGAAAGAGAAATTCAAGTTATCTTTTGATGTCAGCAAGCCTTATATCCTTGGAAACAATATGTTTTCAATTTTTCATACTTCAAACAAAAGAACTATGAACTATGTTGCATACAAATGAAGATCGTACAGTAATGTAATATTGGCATTTTTTTTCACTTATTTTGCCCAAATGATATTAACCTCAGGTCATCAATTTTGTTTCCCCGTCTAAAATTTAAAAGATAGATAAGAAAAAGGATACATGATTAATGTCTAATACCTGAAGCCGCTCAATATGTACAGGATTGATACCAGCTAGAGATCACAGTGAAAATTCATCATCCCTTAGCCATGCAAACTTGTCCACTTCTTAAATTCCAAAATGTCACCATTAATCACTAGTACTGATGCACAAAAAAAATCTTTAGAAGATTTAAAAATTCATAAATCTAAAGAAAAGGCAAACATATTTTTAAGTATAATTTTGTTTCTTAAGTATAAGACCCTTAATTCTTTTTGGCTGATAAGAGGATTTTGGGAAAATGAGCACTTCAATGCTTCTGATATAGATGGAGACAGCCTCCTAAATTTAATTGAATTCAATAAGTATATCCCTTTAATAGTTTAAATATTATGACACTTTAAAATTTGAGTTTTCAAAAGTCATGCTTGTGACATTATTACTTTGAAGACACCAGATCACGCAAATAAAAAAAATTCAAAATAAAAAGCAAAAAAGAATGAGAGAAGGTTAGACTTTTTACCCCCACGCATGATGACAGAATCACAGAGCACGACCTTGGCGTAAAATCCTTCCTGGTATCACCTGCATATACCAACAAACCATAGATAATAAAAAAATATAATTATATACTTTATTTAAGATGCTATGTCGTACTTTCAATTAGCAAATCTGGTGGTACAACTTGAAGCTACTTTATCATAATAAAAGAAAAACAAACTTAAAGATGTAATTGATTGTTGAAATTAACTATGTAGTGAACATGAAACGAAATAACACAAAAGCAGATCCCAGGATCAGGAATAACAACATAAATTCACTTAAAATATAAATCTTGGCTTAAGTTTTGTTGAACAGATGCTAGAGTTGGACATTATCGATAGAAAGACTGAAGAACAAAGAGATATAATCAACAAAAAAAACTAGCGAAAAAACCTTTATTTGTTTGTACACCATGGCGGTGCCATCTTCTCACGGCCTCACCGTCCTCGCTTTTGATGAGTAAAGGCAAAGAGGTCGGTCAGAACAAAAAGTATGGATGCGTGACTCCGACCTCGGCCTTTCCTTTGGTCAAGTGTCCTTCCACGCCTCGTCCGATCTGTGCGAAGGAGAAGCGTTACGGTAATCGGCTTTGAAGCCAAGGAATTGTCGAGACTCGAGAGAGAAAGAGAGATGCAATTTGGGGGTTGAGAGGAATTTGGGGAAGATGTAATTTGAGTTTGAGGAAGGGTGTGTGGTTATGGAGAGACGGCAGGGGAGAAGCCCTAGTTGAGGCATCCAATTAGCGAAGAATTATTCATGAAAAATCTGGTCGTCCATTTAATATCCAACTGCTGAGAGTTTGCATTGCTGATGCAGTGGTTTGTATGCGAATGGCCCTCCAAAATTTTGTTTCCCGCGAATTAATTTGGTTAGAATATTAGAATATTTCATGTAATTAGATGAGACAAAATTCTCACTTTCCCGCTAAATTATTTTTAAAGTGAAATTAATTCCCACATTCCTATATACTCGTGAGTTCTTTAAGAAATTGTATGACTAGCTAACTAATGTTGTATCCTCGTATATATAATTATTAAAAATGTATGAAATAATTCAAATATTCCTATGAATTTGAGTGGCGATCCCCATAAATTTTGTATTAAGTTCAATACTACATTATAAAAAAAATTTATGAATATATCTTTTGGAATATATATACATACAAATAAATTGGATGATAAATGACAAATTGAGTAATAAGCGGAGATGTTATCATAAAATAAAAGAATATTATTTAGTCGTTAAATTTTATTAATTCACATTAATTAATAATTTTTTATTTAGTGATTAAATTTTATCAGAATATGTCAAGTAAAAAATAAACTCCTGCAATTAGTAAAGAATTATTATGTGAGAAATCTTGTCGTCCTTTTAGTATCCAACGACTGAAAGTTTGCATTCCGAGTCAAATACTCCTATCAATTTGTAATTTTCAATTTCCATGAGCAATTTTGTCTCCAAACATAACATTTAATTTTTAAAAATTATTCTACCATTACATTATTACATTCCTTGATAATCAGCTCTCTATATCAAATTACGTAATACGATAATAAATCCTCACCTTGTAACATTGCTATTATATCAAATTATATAAATTATTTGAAAACTTTTATAGAGTTTTATACTTGCAAAATTTAAAAATATAATAATTGATATGTAAAGCATTTTGTACGATTTATATAAAACTAGAGGAGAATATCGAGCTTCGCTCGATATAGATATCTATAATAAGAATACTTTTATTATGTTTCTATAGTTTAATTATGTTAATTTTTAGATATATGATTGAGATATATTTATTTTTAAAAATATAGTTTACTTATTGTAGGTAATTTGATTTGATTAAAGTTAAAGATTTTGATCGATTTACAGAAAAAATTATATGTGTAAATAGAGTTATATTTAACTAATATAATATGATTTATATGATTTATTATGTTGATATTATTCATGAAATGTAATATTTTTATAAATGACTTCAATAAAAAAATATATATCATAAAAGATGTGATGTTTTTTTTTTCTATTTTCAATTGAATGAATTTAATTTATATTTTGTAAACCGAAATTAAGAATGATGATGAAGAGAAATTAAGGTGGAGAGGGACTCTAAGCAGCACAAAAGAGATGGAGACATGATGAAAATGAAAATAGAAAGAGGTCACAAAAATTAGAAACAAAACAATGTATTGCCAAATTATTATCTAATATTGAACAAGTCAGTTTTATGAGAATAACACCCGACACCCAATTAGTTACAAAGTATCACATTACAGAAATCAGAAAAAGTTATTGCACAACTATTTCACAATATTTGGAGTGTCGAATGATATTTAACTAAAGGATCCCGACACCCACACATCTTTATGTTGGAGTTATGTCCTAGAAGTCAATATTTAATGACTCATTTTCTTAGTTTATGTTAATGATGATATTTGATCATTTGTTCCTAGAGTTTATTATTGACAGATCATTCAGGTTGAGGATCTGAATTGTAGATCTCTGTGGATCATTCATTAGAATGACAATAATAAATCTAAATCGTCCATAATCTTGATAATTAACAAGGAACATTAATTATCATAAAAGATTAGTATGCAAGTTAAGTGATGATTAAGTTCTACAAATCATAGGTAAGGAGTTACCGACTTAATTGCATATGTGTATGTTATTGGAACATAGTACAGGACTTGACCCAATGAAATAAACATATGGATTGTGTTATGTGTCATTGTTTATTTCATATGAGTTTGATTCTAAGTTTGAGATGTTCACCTTTTCCACATGAGGATAGGTTCAATAAATATCGTCTAACGTTGATTCCTGATAAAGGCTGCTATAAGGACTTTATTTATGTTCTCTTGAATTGTGCGGGGAAAAGTTGTTCATCAAGAAAACCGTATGTCCCTCATTAGTATACCTAGTGAGTGATGATATCTGTTTGGGCCCCTTGATGGAGTTGGATCGTATGCATGCAAACTAGACGATCAACTCTAGATCAAGAAATGTATAATCTGCAAGAATGACACATTCCTATCTTGGATTATACAAGGATATCGTGTGACATAAGAATCAAACAAAGAAATACTTTTATTTCTTATGCAGGATTGAGATATTGTAACGGTACATTATTTATACGAATTGGGAGTCATAACGTGTTGCTAGATACCGCTTATGATTATTGGAAATAAATAACGATTTATTTCCATGGCCAACATAGTATAAATCCTCAAATAGGGTCGCACAAATAGGATTCTAACCACTTGGTGCATTTATTGTTTATTCACAATAATGTGTATTGTGAAATGTGATAAGTTAATTAATTAATTATATACCGTTATGAACCGTTATAATTAATTAAATTAAAAGGATCATATGGAAACAATATAATGCATTAGCTAATCATAGATTAATTATTAATGAGTTAATAATTAATTATGTTCAACTTACTTTAATTAGTTTGAGCTAATTGGGCTTCTATTTAATTGGTTAATTAAAGGCCCGATTTAAGGAAGAATGAAGAGACAATTAAAGGAGATTCATTAATTGGTGAATTAATGAATAAAGGCCTTTTATTAAGATGGCCCAAGAGAGCCCATTAGGTGGCCTCTTAGGGTGGATGGCATACTTGTAAATAGTATGAAAATTGGATGAGAGTGGTTGGCTATATAAAGGGGTCTCTTTGGGAGAAAACCCTAGCCGTCATCTCTCTTCCTCTCCCCTCCCTTGCGCCTCCACCTAGAAGAGAGATTTTTCTCTCTTCTCCATGGCTCTTCCCTTCCTCTCTTAGCTCATGTGTTGAGCATCCCACCTCTCTTCCTCTCCATTAAATAGTTAATTAAGAGAAGCAAGGTGATTAGCAAGAGGTTCAAGAGAACTAGCATTCTCTTTGAGCTTGGTGGTGGGTCCTTGGTGGGCTAGAGGCGCCTTAGATGGTGGAGGTGGTGGAGCACGCACCCCATCGACTCCCATGCCATGGATTCGAGCCTCATGAATACAATTTCATGAGAGGTACAATTTCTCCTACCTTCTCTCTTGATTGGATGTGTGATTGCTTTAGCACTAGATCTTTTTGATTTGCTTGTTGTTAATGGTGATTAATTAGTTGTAATTAATCTAAAATTAAAATATGAGCATTCCTAACAGTGGTATCAGAGCTATGGTCGTGCTTAAGTTTTTTCACACTTAATTAAGTGAGAATTCGTAATTAATTAAGTTAATTAGTGATGTGCATGCTTGCTGGCCCTGGAAAGGCTGTTTTCTGTCTTGTTGCTTGTTTTTCGTGGTGTAAAGCTCTCTGAAATTTTTTCCTTCTTATTGGAGGTCGTAGCCCTTTGAGTTGTGGTTGTTTTCCCACTGGAATCATTGAAATTCGATGTAAAATGATTTTTTAGTGATTTAAACGGTAACGGTGCGCAGATCTGTTATTCTGCTGCACAGTTCTGTTGTTGTGGTTGGTAACAAATAAGTTTGTATACAAAGTACCTGTAACTTTTAGATAGGATTATTCTAAACTTGATGCTCTTTCTGGATATGTAAATTTTGTTGCATATTTCGGATATTATGTGGGCGTTCAAGGATGAAAAGTGATGAAGTTATCAGATCTGTTTTTTCAAACAAACTGATTATTTTGAAAAACTGTACTTATTGAGAAACTTTTATGGAAAAGTGTTGAAATGGAAATGTTCTCCTTTAAGTCTGGAATCTGTGAAAATTAATTTCATAGATTTTCATTGAGATTTGATACCTCAACCGAGTGAAACCTTTTTGGTCGACGGTCTGTTCCAGAACAGGATACCTTGCTTAAATGCTTGTTATCTCGTTGATCTTGATTATAACTTGTGGTTTTTCTTTTCATGGAATGATAGCCTATTGTATGTAGTATTTTTCTATGTAAATTGTTTGCTGGAAAAATATCAAGGGGATGATCATACAGATCAAAAGGTTGAGACCCATAACAGAATTTTCTCTAACGGTGCTTCGCGCACAATCTGAGGATTTGTTTTTTTTGGTTCTCCCTGATGGTAATTGATCTCTCCTTGAGATTTTTACAGGTAATCACAATCATTGTAAGGAGTTCTCTGGATTTATTTCAGATATTTTGGAGACCGAATTATTTTGAATTTTTTCGGGTCCCGAATTTCGTATTTTAATTAGTTAAAATAGTTTCTAATTAATCAATTTATTGAAATGTTAATTAGAAGACTCCTTAAATACCCTCCTTTCTGTTTTGATAGTTGGATTTAATTTAAAAGGGCTTAAATAATTAGTTGTTAAGGTTAAGCCTTCTTTGCATTCGAAAAACTTGAGCAACAAGTATGCACAAAGATTCTAATTAATGAAATTAATTAAGAACAAGTGAATCATGTATATTGTATATGTGCTAACTTTGTTTTGTAGGAGGATGTGGGTTTGATATGGCTCAAGATGTCAATGCCTTGTGTGTTGTAAAATGTTGTGAATGCATGTGATTGCTTGTAATGTGGCCTAAGGTGCCTTGATAATTAATAATTGATTAATTCTTGATGTAACTTGTGAGGCTTGCATGCCCCTAAGGCCTAGGCAGGTTTTTAGGAATTTTATCACATGTATTTATTTCCCTTAATTATTAGATAGGATCTTAGTAATTAGTGGGAGGGCTTGATTAGATTAGTCTCGTTACATGGAGATGCGACGAAGATTAATGCAAGCGGGAGCCATACAAACCCACGGCAATGTTTGAGATGGTTATTATTATGTGATTGTTTGTGAATGCCTTGAATTGTCATAGGTAGGTATGGGTGTATGCTTACACGACCACCAAACAAAGTCACGTAATTGCTTATGTCCCAAATTAACTTGATTTAGCCAAATCGTCCTTCTCCTCTCTATCCCCTTCAATACAATTGATTGTCTATTGATGCATTCCTGCCGACGCGGACATCGTAGTCCATCATTGTAGTCGGGGTGTAAATCGGATTTACTAGGAGCAAATAGAGAGAAGTTGCTTTACAACGGACCCACTCGGATTGGACGTTGGGACGAAGTTTGTAGATATACTTATGATATCTCACAAACCAAGAATCATATGGACAAGATATGATTGGTTGGAGAACCTACCTTATCTAGTTGTTTTAGGTGTCATGCCGACGCTGGCCCCTATTTCAACGAAAATGAGGATCTTGGAATCCATTACATTTAGGGACATTAATTAAATGTAGTGGGAGTTTTGTTTATCATTCCATAAACAAAACATTGCATAAACTAAATGACCTTAAATTGAAATTGTTATAGATGTTAAATATGTTAATTTCGTTGCGATCAATCTTTGGAAAACGACAAGCTCGTTTCTAAGGTATTTACTTGGAGAAGAAATACCGATTCCTAAGACATGTTCTTGGAAATGAGAAACTTGAGCAAGTTTAATCCCAAAAACGTTCCTCAACTTCCCGAAAATAGCTTCGCAATGATTGATTAGTTTTGACGAAAATTATTCAATAAAGCGAATGCTTATATCCTTTTAGAAGTTCTAGACTTTTGAATTGGAGAATTCATAAGGACTAGACTAGACTTCTATACTCTCATCCACTTACTCAAGAAGACGTTCTTAGAGAAAGTAAAAGATAGACTCAATCATTTATGATCGAGTAATGGAGTATGAATTAACCAAGAGACTCTTCTTATAAGAAGATAAATATTTCATTAGCTTGCGAACCGAAAGGTTTGAGTAGCTAATTGACAACTAGAGATATTAAGATCTCCAATATCAAGGATTGTTGATATTGTCATACAATCTCTTTCTATGGATAAAGGATATATTGTTCGCACTCTTGTTAGTGCTAAAAGTAATTGGTTAAGTATTAAAGGAATACTTTACCAAGATATGAGTTGAAACTTTGAGATCCTCACTAGTGACCGTGTGTCACATGAGATGTTTCATTTGCCATTTATGGGAGGCATTTGAAAGGTTGTCCGAAATACCATGATGTTCTAAACCTTGAGATATTTGTCGTTCAAATTATCTCACTATCTCTAATTCACACTAGTAATTAGGTGCTAGTTCATGTGCTCGCATTAAACGAAATGTGTAGACAATGATGAATAAGAGAAAGTTCGAGATAAGTAAAGTAAACTCCGTTTTGGAAATGGCTTATACGTCTAAGCCGCTACCATTGAATACGTAGAGTTATCTTTATTAAGTAAAGAGTTTGTTTAGGAATTTGAGGTTGTATACCTTATTCCAAACATCTCATAAAACCTTATCTCCATATTTGATGATGGATGATCATGTTTTGTAATAGAGAAATGTTGTTCTCTTATTGTTATAAATTTGTGTATAAGATTTCATGCATCTTAATTGAATTTGCTTGAAATAGATAAACAAATTTTGAATGACAAATATGTAAGACTTCACATAAAGTATTTGACTTTTATGTAAAATAGTCGCTTAGTCGAATATAAACAAGAATCGCATTATGAGAGTCTACGTAACGTGGAGCTCGTAAATCAATTCGATTGCAAATCAATTGAAATTCATGCGAATCGTGTTTGTTGAAAGACAAAAGCGCCTTTGAACTACGAAGGTTTAAAGGACAAGTAACTTTATTAAGACTTATACATATTGATGTATATAGACCTATAGGTACTTGTGCAATTGAAAGGTTGTTGACACTTTACCACTTGACCAACGATCATTGTAGATATTAACGTATCTATTTGATATGGTATAAGTATGAATCTTTTGACAAGGTCAAAAGAATTTCAAGAGTAAAGTTGAAAAACTATTCAATAAAAGCAAAAGTCTTAAAATAGATCATGGTAAATAGTTAAGTCATATAGTTTGATATATTACCTAAAGAGTATGAAATAAGTTTCACTACTCACTCCATGAGGAACATTGAAAAATGTATCCAAGGATGAAGGTATCGAACATTGTTTGATATAGTTCGATCGGTAATAAATCAAATTGACTTGTTCGACTCATGTAAGGGATTTGTGTTTGAGGACAATATTGTTTACACTGAATAAAAATTCCATCAAAGTCTATTGAGAAAGATATCTTATGAGATTCGATCTCTAGGTATATTGTTTCTCAAGATTTGGTGTTGAGAAGCTTATTTCAAGGTTCGATTGATTGATAAGCTTGGACCCAAATAAGACGCTTATTATTTTGTAGGATATCTTGAATTAGTCAAAAGGTACTACTTCTATGAACATGATAAGAACAAGGTAGTTGTTGCTCATCATAACATAATCTTAAAGAATGATATTCTCAAGAAGAAGTAGTGGGAGTAAAGTGAGCATTAAAGGAGTTTATGCGTCACTACAAGAAATACCTTTATAGGGAACTTGTCACTCCATACATGGTGCTTAGTGGGAGTTGAGCGGAACTTAACTCACAAGCAGTTGTGAAAGGAAGAAGTTTATAAGCACGCTCGCTTCTAAAGAGTACTCAAACATCTCACGAATGGATGATGTTAGAGAAACTCGTGCAATACATTAGGATCAAGAACTTATTCTACAAGATGTTGTAGGAGTAGTTCATAAACCTCAAGCACCAATCCTACAAAGATCAACGAGAGTGAATTGCCTAAACTGAAAAGTACATAGGTTTCACAACATCCTCACACTTGACATATGAGGATCCGTTGATAAATACAAAAGCGATGGAAAGATCCGATTCCACAAGTATGGTTTGAATATATATATGATCTTTAAGTGCAATCCATATACATAACAACAAGGTATAGACCTTGATTGATGTTCAAGAAGGAGCGATCCATCTAGAACATTTAGATCTTTAATAAGAAAGATAGATATGGATAGCAAGTCGACTATGTACAAAGCACAATTTCATGATTGATGCTATGTCTAAGTCAATAACGAGTTGACCATGTACAAAGCACGGCTTCTCGGTTGTAGCTGTGTATAAGTCAGTAAAGATCATTCTAACAATAATTATATTTCGTATATTTAGATATATGGAAAAATACATCAAAACCGCCTTCTTCGATTGAATGAAGGAAGTTGTTGTGTATTTGACACAAATCAAGGATTTGTTGTATTGTTGGAAACATATATGTGCTTCAAGGATCAATTGATGAATTGAAGCAAGAATTGTGGAAATTGGAATAAACATTTTGACAAAGAAGTCAAGGAGTTGCACTTCGTCAAAAGTATCTTGTATAGACAAGATATTCAGTGGGAGCATTATTATGTTACATGTATTGTACAAGATACAAGACATTAATTGGGAATAAAATTAAAGAAATGAATATTGTCAAGATCTCATTGGAGAATGTTTTCTCAATAGAGAACTTGGGTAAGTCACCTAAATCCAAGGAAACAAAATCTATGGAGATAGATTATGATGGATTTCAGGTTTGAGAAAATGTGCATATAATGACAAGGTGTTATAGTTACACGAAAAGATAGACTCCTAGAAAGGATGTCTAACCAAGTTGTATGGCATACACTTGAGTTCTACTCGGTGTGTTGTAACTCAATTCGAAAAGAGTGCACGATATATTTCGAGCATCCTTCTGTTATGAGTTTCATAACGGATGCCATATTTATGCACATGCCCCTATGTGTTGTAACCAAGGAGTATGACAATCAGTTGTCAAATGGATACAAAGAAAAACACATTTGGACAATAATCAAGAATGTCCTCGAGTATCTTATGAGAAAGAGTGATATGTTTTTCCATCTGATAAGATAAAAGAAAGCTCATATAAATTGATATATTGATGCTAGTTTTCGAAAGATTGATATAAATACAATTGAGCTACATATTTTGTTTAAATGTGGTGTTGTAAGTTTAGAAGGTGTTCTAAATGGGATATTACAACCGTTTCCGTCACCAAAACAAATATATATAGCAACTTGTTAAGCAATGAAAGAAGATAGTATGGATCGAGAAGTTCTCAGTCAAGCTAATATGGTTCAATGCATCTCGAACCATAGCTTAAACTTGAAGAACCCAATATTAAATTGGTGATCCAACTAAGATCTATGACGATGTCACTTGATCTCACATGATGATGATCAAGAACACATATATAGGAGTATATATGTATATAGGGTCAAACAAAATTGGATAGGTTCGCGGACACAGCGAACACTCTAACTTAACATCTACCTTAAGCGGTATACGAGATGCAATTGTGCATCCATGCGTGATGGACGTATGAGTAACTTGCTTTAAGTGTATTACATCTTTTGAGGTTCGAGACATGTATATATATAGATATATGACATTGTTCTAAGTTCTTTACTGGCTAGAAGTCACTATTGATTGATTCTAGGCCAAGTGGGAGATTGTTGGAGTTATGTCCTAGAAGTCAATATTTAATGACTCATTTTCTTAGTTTATGTTAATGATGATATTTGATCATTTGTTCCTAGAGTTTATTATTGACAGATCATTCAGGTTGAGGATCTGAATTGTAGATCTCTGTGGATCATTCATTAGAATGACAATAATAAATCTAAATCGTCCATAATCTTGATAATTAACAAGGAACATTAATTATCATAAAAGATTAGTATGCAAGTTAAGTGATGATTAAGTTCTACAAATCATAGGTAAGGAGTTACCGACTTAATTGCATATGTGTATGTTATTGGAACATAGTACAGGACTTGACCCAATGAAATAAACATATGGATTGTGTTATGTGTCATTGTTTATTTCATATGAGTTTGATTCTAAGTTTGAGATGTTCACCTTTTCCACATGAGGATAGGTTCAATAAATATCGTCTAACGTTGATTCCTGATAAAGGCTGCTATAAGGACTTTATTTATGTTCTCTTGAATTGTGCGGGGAAAAGTTGTTCATCAAGAAAACCGTATGTCCCTCATTAGTATACCTAGTGAGTGATGATATCTGTTTGGGCCCCTTGATGGAGTTGGATCGTATGCATGCAAACTAGACGATCAACTCTAGATCAAGAAATGTATAATCTGCAAGAATGACACATTCCTATCTTGGATTATACAAGGATATCGTGTGACATAAGAATCAAACAAAGAAATACTTTTATTTCTTATGCAGGATTGAGATATTGTAACGGTACATTATTTATACGAATTGGGAGTCATAACGTGTTGCTAGATACCGCTTATGATTATTGGAAATAAATAACGATTTATTTCCATGGCCAACATAGTATAAATCCTCAAATAGGGTCGCACAAATAGGATTCTAACCACTTGGTGCATTTATTGTTTATTCACAATAATGTGTATTGTGAAATGTGATAAGTTAATTAATTAATTATATACCGTTATGAACCGTTATAATTAATTAAATTAAAAGGATCATATGGAAACAATATAATGCATTAGCTAATCATAGATTAATTATTAATGAGTTAATAATTAATTATGTTCAACTTACTTTAATTAGTTTGAGCTAATTGGGCTTCTATTTAATTGGTTAATTAAAGGCCCGATTTAAGGAAGAATGAAGAGACAATTAAAGGAGATTCATTAATTGGTGAATTAATGAATAAAGGCCTTTTATTAAGATGGCCCAAGAGAGCCCATTAGGTGGCCTCTTAGGGTGGATGGCATACTTGTAAATAGTATGAAAATTGGATGAGAGTGGTTGGCTATATAAAGGGGTCTCTTTGGGAGAAAACCCTAGCCGTCATCTCTCTTCCTCTCCCCTCCCTTGCGCCTCCACCTAGAAGAGAGATTTTTCTCTCTTCTCCATGGCTCTTCCCTTCCTCTCTTAGCTCATGTGTTGAGCATCCCACCTCTCTTCCTCTCCATTAAATAGTTAATTAAGAGAAGCAAGGTGATTAGCAAGAGGTTCAAGAGAACTAGCATTCTCTTTGAGCTTGGTGGTGGGTCCTTGGTGGGCTAGAGGCGCCTTAGATGGTGGAGGTGGTGGAGCACGCACCCCATCGACTCCCATGCCATGGATTCGAGCCTCATGAATACAATTTCATGAGAGGTACAATTTCTCCTACCTTCTCTCTTGATTGGATGTGTGATTGCTTTAGCACTAGATCTTTTTGATTTGCTTGTTGTTAATGGTGATTAATTAGTTGTAATTAATCTAAAATTAAAATATGAGCATTTCCTAACACTTTATTTATAACTAGAGGGGCATATCGAGCTTCGCTCGATGTAGATATCTCTAATAAGAATATTTTTATTATGTTTCTATAGTTTAATTATGTTCATTTTTTGATATATGGTTCAGATATATTTATATGTACAAATATAGTTTAGTTATTGTAGGTAATTTGATTTGATTAAATTTAAAGAGTTCGATCAGTTTTAAAGAAAAAATCATATGTGTGTACCTATAGTTATATTTATCTGACATAATGTGATTAATATGACTTATATTATGTTGATATTATTCATGAAATGTAATATATTTATAAATGACTTAAATAAAAAAATATATATTGTTAAAGATATGATGTTTTTTCTATTTTCAATTGAATGAATTTAATTTATATTTTGTAAACCAAAATTAAGAATGGTGATGAAAAGAAATTAAGGTGGAGAGGGACTCTAAGCAATACAAAAGAGATGGAGACATAATGATAATGAAAATAGGAAGGGGTCACAAAAATCAGATATAAAACAATGTGTTGCCAAATTATTATCCAATGTTGAACCAAGTCAGTTCTATAAGCAATAACACCCGATACACAATTAGTTACAAAGTATCACATTACAGAAATCAGAAAAAATACTATTCCACAACTATTTCACAATTCTGGGAGTGTCGGATCATATTTAACTAAAGGATCTCGACACCCACACATCTTTATTTATAATATTGATATTGATGGTGCTTCGATTATTTTAACGAGTAATATTATAAAACAGTTAAAAAATATTCCTGTGACTTCAACTCGTATAAGATATTAGCATGTATTAATGTTATCATTTTATTTAATGAACAAATAGATCTTCATTTTAATTCTTTATTAAAAAGTATGCTTACATATACATCCATTGAATTTGGATGCAGTGTGTAACAAACATGTGAGGCGACAAACATTTTTATGTCGGAACATTATTATGACCTATTATTGTTTAAATATGTTTCCAAATATTAATTAATACTTCATTTTATCAAAATAAACAATGTGCAATAAGAAAAACTTTTGAATAGCGATCCCCATAAATTTTGTATTTAAGTTCAATACTGCAATTAAAAAATAATTTATGAACAAAATTTTTGGGATAATTATAAAAATAAATTGGATTTTAAAAGACAACGAAAAATAACTAGGGATATTTATCGCATTCTGCTCAATATTTTTTGTTATTTACAACAATAATAGTTTTTTTTATCAAGCCTCAAATTTATTTACAATTTAAAGTATAAATAATTAAACAATAATCGACAAATTTAGATTGGAAAATTAAATTTATAGAATTGAATGTGCACGCTTTCATTATATTTTTATTTTTATTTTTCAAGTTTTTATTTTTTTATTTTTCATATTTTTTTTCACAAGCTAATCTAGTTATTTCTTAGATATTCTTTTTTTATGATATTATCGTTCAAAATCATATAAATAAGCTCATGTAATTTATAATGCATAGAAGCACAATAATGATTTGAATTAATAAAACACATCGGATTTTATTGATGCTAATTGTCTATTTCTTTTTGTAAGATCGATAATTTTTAAATATCACTAATTATTATTTTAATGAGTTGGTACTTTTTTAAGATTGATAATTTTTAAAATATTACTTTTGATATTTTTTAAGATTGATAATTGTCGATGAATGCATTAGAAATTTGTCATTATAATTTCTTTTTTGAAGGATGTAGAAAGCCTAAGTTTATAAATTTATAAATGTGTCATTAAATACAAATATTGTAAGATCGATATTCAAGGACAAGAACAATTTGAAAATTAACAGAAGCCATCAGATTTGATCTACGGTTTACATTCAAGCACAAAGTATCTATCCGTGGGTATGATCCGTGAGATATGAAAGTAACCACTCATCTATTGCCATCTGTCCTCGTCTGAGTGGGTTATTCATGCTGGTTTTTATTTAGATGACCAAAATATCCCTCTCCAGACTAGAGCACCTTCCACGTTTCTTCTTCTGTATTTTTGGCTTGTCGGATTTTCAGCGAGTAGTTCTCAATTATTAGTCTATGCGCAGCATAAAGAATAGAATATATTTAAACAAACATAAATATGAAACACTTAAAGAGGTCACATAAGATCAGATGAGCAAGGAAAAAGAAGAAAGTGGGCGGTTAAAATTTTTCTGCAGCATAGTTGTGATTCCTTTCATGTTGCAAGTATAAAGACGTTGTTTTAAAACGTGTTGTACAATAAACATCTGGCAGCTGCCACAGATTATAAAAACAAACAATGTATATTTGTTCCTTGGAGAATTGAAGTATTTAGTAGATGACAAATTTTGGCAAGATGTTTCTATCGGCAAGATTGACGGTTCTAAATTTTACCAAACGATTCAAATTCTTATCAATTTAATTAATTATTTTTAGTAATACATATATATCTCGTTACTTCAGGCGAAGGTATGTAGCTATTTTTTTTATTAATATTAATACATATCTTGTTATTTTAGGCATTTTTTAAATTAATCATTTCTTTTTTATTTTGTAAAAATTATTTTACACTTCTGAAATCAATAATAATATCATATATATTCTATGAAATTTTCTTTTCTTTAGTTTCTTATATCTGTGTAATTTTTTGGATCGATCATTTGAGTTTTTGAATTGAAGATCTAATTAAATTTGACGGCGCGATACGTCAAATTTCTTTGATGGTAACCAAACTCACTTTATTGTATAAAATGTATAATAATATTACATGCAATATATCACAAATTAAAAAAAAAACATTGATTTATAATAATAAAAATCTCTCCATTATATATCAAATTTATATAGGTGTCCATTTAATAATAAGTAGCTATAATATCACGATTTGCATGATAAAAATATTAGATTAAAGTTGGTCATTTGATTTTTTGAAAAGATTGATAAATATATTAAATTTATTCCAAAAAAAATTAAACAAAAAGTTTGAACTCAAAATATTAAACATATATTTATTTTGGATTAAGTGAAATTTTGTAATATCCGCTTGTGCTAAATTTCGTCCTATTCTCTATTGAAAACTCACGTTAAGGCTGAGAAATTTAGATAAAGTTATTTTTTAGTAATTAATTTTAGTTATCGAATAAAATTCAAAATTCGAGTTATATGAGAATACATCGCTCATTAAATTAAATAAGATTAAAGGTTTGATTTGACGTTTGACTTTAAATTTTAAAAGTAATTTAATAGTGGAATGTTGGTTTGAAGTCATCCAAAATATTGGCATTGAGACCTTCTTCTAAATTAAATTGGTTAAATTAAATTTTTCATATTTAAAACAAAATTGAGAAACTAAGCTTGGGATGCACAATAGATCTTAAAGATCTTATATGTATTGATAAAAATTTGCTAAAAAAATATTGGCATGATCTTTTTTTAAGATTGAAAATTTTCAAGTTGTAACTAAAAAATTTAATTTGTCAATTTAAAACTTTATTTAATGTCTCTTTTTTTTTATGTAATTTTTCAAGAATGCAATCAATGTAGGGCTGTCAATGGGTAGGGTACGATACGGTAGGGACAATTTTCATACCCGTACCCATTAAAATTTTATTTACCCATAACCTACCCTTACCCGTTAAAAATTGACATTACCCGTACCCTACCCTTACCCGTTAAGAATTAACGGTAAGGGTAGGGTAACGGTAGAAAATGGATAATAATGTTAATAACTCATTAAAAAAAATTTATACAATATGGATAAATAAATAATAGCAGATAAATATATTAATAAAGTGCAACATTTAATAATATTTTAAATATGATAAAATCATATAATATTTTGCAATATTTTATTGTTTCAGTTGTAAAAAAACACATAACTATATAATTACTAATTATATAATATTTTTTCTCAAAAGATAATGGAGAAAAAGGATTTTTTTTTAAAAATTTAAGTGTTTTGTTTAATGTAGCCCATGAATGAACATGAATGAACGATATAGCATGTGAATGAAAAAAAAATAATTAACATATCATTTGAATCTTACCATCATATCTTTCCAATTTTAATGTAGTATTATCTCAATAAAATCTAGCAATTTAATTGTCTAATTTAATTATTAATGCATCAATTAAATCTTACAATTATATCTTTCCGATTTAATTTGTTATTAACATATAATTGAATATTACAAATATATCTTTCTGATTATGATAATGACTATAAACTATATATATAACGGTATGGGTAATTAACGAATACGAAATAGGCTTACCCATACCCATAACCAATAAATTAACGAAAATTTTTTTTTTATCCATACCCATACCCGATAACTTAACGAAAATAAAATTTTACCCATACCCGTCTTATCGAATACGATACGGGTTGGGTAAATGGGTAAAAGGGTACCATTGACAGCCCTAAATCAATGCATATGAAATTTCATCTTAAAAATTGGGAAGACTCTCAAATAATAATAAAAATTAAAAGTGTCCATCAAAATCTCTTAGCATTCAATTTAATATATATTAGTGTACAATTGTCCAAATGAACCGCATCATTTAAGGAAAATAATGTGCACTATTTGGATTCCGTATATGACAAAGGCGCCGGAAATTGGAAATTTTTGTCATAATTTTCTTTTCAATAATGCGAGGGATATATGAGTGGGAGATTATTTATTTACTTGTTTATTTCATTCATTAGCTATGTTTCAATGAAATTTATTAATTGTTACGGAGCGATTTTGGTGGACCTTTGGCGGCAAAAATTAGCGCCAGAAAAGAGATTTATGTAGAAGTGTTAGCACCATATGTGAAAAAATTTTGTGAGAAAAAAAATTAAAGAGCGATAGTAATAAGTTATTAACTGAATTTGTGTGATATAGTTATTATTTCTCTCGAAGCAGAAAAAAAAACGCACCCTCCTCCCTCTCTTCTTTCTTATCGAGGGAAAAAAAACTCAACCATCCCTGCCTCACCGAAGAACCCTTATCTTTCCCCCCTTCCTTTTCTTACGGCTCCGTCGAGAAGTACCAATCAAACGTGGTACAGTATTAAGACGCAGTGTCGAGCATTAGAAGGAAAAGAGCACCGCAACGTACCTCTCTCTCTCCTCCGATGCCCCCATCAACTCAATCTCGTACTTTCTTCTCTTTAATTTTGAAACTGGTAGAATACGAAGCAATGTTTATCAAATATATTTTCCTATATGCGTCGGTACACTAACACATTCGATCACCAAGTAATTTTAACTTAAAAAATACTTTAGTAATTTGTTTATCAGCGTTTGTGCTGACGTGCCCACCAGCGACTCCAATTATATTTAGATTACGTGCTTGTAAAAAAAATAGTGTCTCTATTTATATGTGTCGGTCTACCGACGCCAGTTAAGTTAAGTTATGCGCGTCTCTCCATAGAACTTGATGGCGTCTCTGTCTAGAATATTTATGCGTCCTAACTTATTTGCGTCGGCTTACCGACATCTATTAAAAGTCTCCCGGACCGCTTTTTTCTTTCAACGTCCATACTTAATTTAGGGACTCTAATACGTTGGTGTTCCGACGCGCAAAAATGAAATTCTAGTAGTGAAAAGACCTTTGGCTTCGACTACAATGCCCTTCAAATGTCACTGGTACTATTCTGAATATATGTCAAACTCTACACTCAGCGAACCCAGCTCACAATAGGTTCAGGAAGGCCTTAATTTCCTACGCTCTATGACCCTATGGAGGGAACGAAATAACAGAATCTTCAGGAATGAGAGAAGATTGCTGCAAGCTTTACATGATTGGATTGTACTGGAGGCAACGCTCTTTATGAAGTACTGTTAGCATAGTTATATTTTTCTTTCTTGTTGTAATTTAACTAAGTTTTCATTTCCTCTTTTTCTTTTTTTTTTTTTCAACTAGATAGCCTCTATCTAGATTGTCTAAAAAAAAAAAAAACTTTTTTTGGACTGTCCTATATAGGGATTACTTGACTAGTTGACCATAATTGGGCTCATATTTGGACTACAAACTTCTATACTCTGTGAGCTGATCACAATTCTTCCGTAGTTTGTTCGACACTTTTAAGTCATGAAACTCAAATGCGAGCCCACAATTTCTGCAAGAGAAAACTGCTGGTGGATATCCACTAATTTCCAAAAAAAAAAAAAAAAAAAAGAAATGCAAGCGCGCAAGATGTACACAAATTAATCACATGTATTAAAACCAGAGCAACTCTTCAATTTTTGACACGTTAAGTTGTTAACTTGTCGGTTACAAATACATCAATACGCAAAATAAAGGAAAGCACAAAAATTGCACCTTAATAATCAAACAAACAATAAAATTGATACAAACAACGATTAAAATAAAAGGAAAAACCCAATAACAAGACTTCTACAGAATATAAAAAAAATAAATCACATGTGCGTTTTTTATGCACATATGAATAATTAGTTTTAGCCCATCTATGGAAGATAATTAAAAAACATTACTAAATAAATAAAAGCAAAACTTAAATCAAATGCTACTGGTGCAATATGAAGAATAATCTCCCACCAAAATATTACGCCCTGCGATTTATTTTCTTTAACTTGATAATCTCTAGCCTCCTCCGTCTCGCCTTTGCAGTTAGTTTACCAGAATTTGGTACTTTCAATAGATTAAGCTCCTTTGAGCATGCAACCCCTGAGACGGTACTGTTGTCATCGCCCATTTGTTCTGCCCGCTCTTTTGGCTTGGTATCGATCTCCAACCCCAGTGTAAGAGCACACGAAATCTCGGCTTCATCTGCAGTTGGCAAGAGTTGTTTCTCTTCATAACACTCTGTACGACTACTTGAAGGCGTCTCGTGGAGCCAGCGATTGAGTGATGAATTACTTGACAAACCAAGAGATGGATCTGAGAAGCTGGCAGTTGGATTGCACATTATATAATTTTGCATGCATGGGGTCCATGGAACCCACATGTAATGCGCCATTTCAGCGTGCATAGGCCCTAACATCTTGGTTGAAAATTCTAAAGACGGTTCAGTTTCTGGCTGTTTCATTTTCGAGTCTTCTTGGGATACGGATAATTGAGCTAGCTGTGGGTGAATAGATAAATAAATACTGACTTCTATTAAAAAAACAGAGGTAACATGCTTACTTCTATTAAAAATTGCAAATTATATGAACTTTAATTCCTTAAAAGGCAAAATTGGATATAACCCCCTCTAATCTTCTCTATTCAGATATAACCCCTCTAATCTTGAAAATCGGATATAACCCCCTCCAATCATGTCTAATAAGGATATAACCCCTTTTATTAGTTTCAACTATTTTTTTAATTTTAAAAAATCAAAACCATAAAAATACTGACCAAACTACCCTCATTCTTTCCCTCATCCTCAAAGGAACGTTTCACCTTCTGTTTTTAAACCTCAAAACACTATGTGACTAATTTATTCACTACATCAGTTTTCGATCAATATTTCTTTAAAATTCATTGCAATAATTTTATTTTATATTCTTTCTATACATGGCATGACGGAAACTTGTAAAAAAATGCACTAAAAGCAACTGAAGCCCCTAATGAACATTTGATGTCCGTGTATGTAATACTGATCTATCGCACCCTAGCAATTAAAATTGGTGATAATCGTAGACCTAATTTTAGTCATCAAATCATGCACCTATTGGTCGTCCAAACATTGTTATGATGTTGGTTGTAGCAACACAAAGCTGCCGAATGAAAGAAAGTTTACTCGTTCTAAATTGTTAGTTTAGGAAAAGACAACAAAAATGCTAATAGGATATCAAAACCAGAAAAAGATTTGAGAGATTGTAATCAATTTTAGAATCCAAACTGATACTAAATCGTAGAAGTAAATCTTGAGTTGAATATTACCTTTGAACTTTCATGAAACAAAAGGAAGGTGAAACGTTCAGGAGGTACAGGAGGGGTAGTTTGGTAAGAATTTGTATTATGTTGATTTTTTTTAAATAAAAAATAGTTGCAACTAATAGAAGGGTTATATCCTTAATAGACATGATTGGAGGGGATTATATCCAATTTTTAAGATTAGAGGGGTTATATCCGGATAGAGAAGATTAGAGGGGTTATATCCAATTTTGCCTAATTAAAAACAGAGCTGTGTATATGGTACTTGAAAATAAGATGTGCGGTGCGGGCAACAATTATTATACAAGTGCAAAACAAATTTTGACCACTAATGTTGGTAACACCAACACATCTTCTTTCATGAATAGTTGTCAAGATAAATCGAGGATGATTTAAATTCCCCAAAGAAATGCTCTATATACGAGATATCAATATTATCAATATTATAAATAAAGATGTATGGGTATCGGGATCTTTTAGTTAAATATCATTCGACACTCCAAGCATTGTGAAATAGTTGTGCAATAACATTTTTTCTAATTTCTGTAATGTGATACTTTGTAACTAATTATGTGTCGGGTGTTATTACTCATAAAACTGTTCAACATCAGATAATAATTTGGCAACACATTGTTTTGTTTCTGATTTTTGTGACCCATTCCTATTTTCATTTTCATTATGTCTCAATCTCTTTTGTGTTGCTTAGAGTCTATCTCCACCTTAATTTCTCTTCATCACCATTTTTAATTTCGATTTACAAAATATAAATTAAATTCATTCAATTAAAAATAGAAAAACATAGATCTTTTATGATATATATTTTTTTATTTAAGTCATTTATAAACATATTACATTTCATGAATAATATCAACATAATATAAATCATATTAATCATATTATTTAAGATAACTATAACTATATTTACACACATATAATTTTTCTTTACATTGATCAAACTCTTTAAATTTAATCAAATCAACTTACCTGCAATAACTAAACTATATTTCTAAAGATAAATATATCTTAACCATATATCAAAAAAATGAACATAATTAAACTATAAAAACATAATAAAAATATTCTTATTATAGATATCTATATTGAAGCTCCATATACCCTTCTAGTTATAATTAATGTGGCCTATATGAAAGTAAGAGTGAATGAGTGATAGTTAACTTTCACTCGAGAACTTAGAAGCGAGTGAAAGTTAACTATTACTATCATGTTCCTCCTATAAAAAAAATGTACAGATATAAAAGAAATGTACCTGTTCCTTTAGTCTCCTGTTTGTCTCTTTGAGTGAGATAAATTCTTGCATAATTCTTGCCTTTTCCTGTAAAAAGATGATGTGCATGGAAATGCATTATATTTTATCAGAAAGAAAATGAAGATATAGTCTGAAAATAGAATCTAATACATACCATTTTCATGCGTTTATTTTCAGATGATAAGGCAGCAACTTTTTGTGCAAGCTCCTCACGTAAAGCCTAACAAAATTAGAATATTCAATACAACTTCACATATATTAAATATACGCAATAAAGGCTGTGTCACATAATGACAAAAATAATATAGGTGGAAGTGTATTGAGTTATTAATATATATTTTCATTTTTATAATATAAATTATAATATATTAGAAGGCAATATAGTAGAGTTACTATAATTACACTTTTTAATACATGCCAATTATATGTTTGTTTCAAATATTAACTTAATTATAAAAAAATAAAAGACAAATATATATGATAAAAAAAAGAACTGGCTTTAATTGTACCCGATTAATTTAATCCATGAATGTAAATCCCCTTTATAAATATTGCACAAAAAATTCATACTTGTCTCCTAAGAAATGCTCGCCTAGCCGTCTCTCTGTTGGCCAATATACGTCGCAATTTCTTTGCTGCCCTCTCCGCCTAAATTTACAGAAATTTGATCAGCAGGGCAGAGTCTATGAATTTGATATGTTCTTAAATCTCATTTTCATATGCTTTAAACAATGGTACTTAATTATATAATATAATAATATAAAGGTTGTAGCTATTTTGTTTAATAGACCTGAAGAAAGTAATTGAGTTATATATTGCATTCTTCCGGTCTTTAACCATTGATTCTTTCTTTTGGTAATATATAACAGTTATAGAAAAAGTGAGCTGGTAGTAATATAAGCTAGCATCAGAAATTAACCAAAGAATCTTAGTATATAAGAGGTTTGGAGCATATATCAAAAGTATGCAATTTAACATTATACTTAGATTTGGGTGGAATCTCATTTCCATATATACTACAATATATGAAAAGAACATTCAAAGTTTAGGTGTGGAAACCCCTTAAAAATAGATGCATCTCAATTATCACAATAACCAGTCTATTTAATTTGTATTGAAATTGAAGAGTCACTTGATTGTCTGAACCTATTAATTAGCTTTCTACATTTTTTTTTTTTAATCATTGCTTTCAGCTAAAACTAGAGCCTTGAGGTACGAATAAAAGAAAATATATGGACGTCTCCAATTATAGAAGACTGGAGGGTAACTTGTAATAACACGTGTGTGTGTATATATATACGTCGGTCAAAATTTGTTTTCCTTTGCGACCAATCGAAGTTTGACTTGCTGAAGTGCCGACTTTAACCTCATCTGTTTCCTCTGGTGCTTTTCCTTTCTTAACATCTTCCGCCAACTTGGCTTTACTAACATTGTCTCTCACGGCCTCTTTCTGCAGCGACATGAAATATTTGTAAGTTTCTACCGATCAAGTTTAATATACAGACACTTCATACATACATGTGCACGAGGACGACTATTAGACTATAAAATGGTAAAAGAGAATATTGAACAAAGAAAAACGGAATGTGGATTTCTACGTCTTGTGGATCGGGTTCCTTAGTAGCCAGATCCGTCAGCATCCGTGCCACAGTAATCTCCGTCTCCACCATCCAATTTTCAGGTTTCAGATACTCCATTTATGAAGCGCGGAAACTGGAAAAGACTACATGAAGTATGTAGCTAGGGAAAGGGAAAGCATGTTAAGGAATTGAAGTCGAGGTATAATACGGGAGTTTATAAATTAAGTGATAGACGATATATATAGACTAGAGATGTGGGGCCGCCTTCGAATACAAATATCGTCCAGAAACAGCACATAGCGACATGTGGCATGCAAGTTACCCGTCGGATCGATACGCACCCCTTCTAAATCTCCTAAGGCCATTTTGTTTTTTCCACCCGTGGAACATAAAACTTCGTCCCATTGTCTCTATACAATGCCATGAAACATGTGGCGCTTTCCCAGGGGGCATGTAGCATGCAGAATGCAGCAAGTGTTAAACCCCAACCGCTCTGATCAGTGTGCGATTTCAATTGTATCGAAAAAGTTCAGTCCAGAAATTAAAGGAAAAAGAAATAAGAAAGAAAGAAATAATCTGTCCTGTGGGTCCCGCAGAGAATTAAGTTTCATTGGGCCTCATTTTGGGCGAATTGCGATGCGAACACAAGCCTTGCCATCAATGCCATGGCAGCAGAAATTGACCGGAGAGCAAGTTTTGTGCGACCTCAACGTGAGCGCCACAGGCTAGCCAATGTGCGCAGCGTGTGCGCGCCGGATGTGTCCAGTATCTCACAAGCTAGTATGAAGTACTATCATCCCGAATGAAGGGATGGGTATTTACCGTATACGTACGTATATCATTTAATTATTATCCATCAGGTCTTAGCAGCTGACACGTCATACGTGGATTGGAGCATCGTGTACTATTCAGGATCGCTCCCTGCCTTTCTCTCACTTGATCAGTGGAGTTGGGTTCGTCCGGCAAAGGTTTGGCACTTTAATTTCAAGCTGCTATCTCATTACTCTGTATGCTTGCACAAATGTACTGTATCAACAAAGAAATAATAATTGCACAAATTAGTTAACAACTTTTTTTTTTAAAAGTCGGTTTTAGTCTGTATCTTGTTACATGTGATCAATTTATATTTTTATATAATACGCAGTTATTGCGTAATAATTTGATTTTTAAATAGATTTTTTCTTTCAAAAATATTTTATTAATTTAGTTAGTCTCGCTTTCGTTTCCAGTAAGAATTGAGCATAATGGATTCCCATTTATTATTTTAGCTATCTACAACAAAATTCATTTCTTTAAAACTTTTCAACAAGTTATATTACTAACAAAAATTTTATATAGTAATAACAAATGTATTTGACGATTCTGATAACATGTTTATCAGAATGCAAACTCTTTTGTAATTTATATGTTTACCCTATTTTGGAAAGAGCATGTAATGAATTTCACATTTTTTTTTACTTCGATTTTTATGCACTCGATCGTGAATGAAAGTACTTCTTAAGTTCTATTAAATTATATCTAAATGCAAAATCAGCATGAAATTTTGCATGTTGTGAAACTCCAAGAAAAGTATGCTTCTCTGTTTGATTTTTATTATAAAATAAATTATATTCTGCTTAAGTTGAAAAACTGTAAATCAGTTTGACAGCTGGATTTCAACAGTATTTTAATATAATAACTAATGATGTTAATTTAAATTGACCCAATTCATGCTCATGTTAAAAAAGAAAGCTACAAACTTGTCTAGCTAGAACTTCACAAATCACAATCAACAGTATTCTACTTGTTTCGTCAAAATACCTGGTAATAAATTTTGGTTCAAACATAATTATCTTATACCATCAAATAAAAATTTCTTCGCCAACTCTGCACCGTATTTCTGCTTCTTAGCTACAGATCAAGTTCTAAGCTGGCTCTTCTCGCTTACCACTAGTCAAGATATGAGCAATTTAGCACGTGTCACCGGTATTTAATCTCAGCCCACAAGGTGCAACTACCATAAAATAAAGACTAAGTGAAGAGGTAAAAAAGGATCAACCCCATCGAAGACCTGGAGAGAAACAGGGGATCTTGATGTTGGCAGAACTGAAGGAAGGTTGATTTAACTTTGCTATTGATTTTACTGAATGCTTTAAGACTTTTTCACTCTTTTTAGTAAATGTTTATCAACCCACAGAAATAACACATTTAATTTTGCTTTTCTACCTCCCACAAGTTTATTACAAACAGTAAATCATCCATAAACCTCTTACAACACTGAATTATATTATAAAAAATAGTCATTCTCCTTTATTAGCTAATTCAATCTCTATTTGATTGCTTCAACCTAGAAATCTCCATTCTTCGCAGCCTCGCATTTGGAGCATCTAGTAGACAATAGGATCCTTCCTTTAGTTCAGCATCTGATTGCAATTGCTTTAGTTTTTGCTTAGATATCACTGCTTCATGCTTTTGCACTGCTATTTCGTCTTTTATCTTCCCAACACCAAGTGTAAGAGAACATGATACGTCTGTTGTTGTTTGTGTGTCAACTGTTGGTGCTACATCAGAATCTGAATTTGCTGAGAAGATAATTGTTTAAGTTGAATAGGTAGTTATAATAGTTACTGCTACATTACCAGCATGCATGTGGAAGGTTTAATACCTGGTATGCTCGGATTCACTTGCAACTGTGATGCTGGTTCAGAAACTGGATGGAGTTCCTTTTCTTCTTTCAATGGAGTTATTTGCATCATCTGCATTTTCAAAAGATGATCAATTAGTTTTGTGGCAGAACCATGTGGAATCAGTTTTGCAAAGGAATTGAAATGAACAGATGAAATATTTCTGCTCGGAGACTATTACTAGAGGTTGTATACCCTACTTGCTCTTTGAGTTGCTCATTCGTCTCCTTCTGAGATAGGTACTCCCTTGCGGCATTTTCCTTCTCCTACAGTCGCAACATGTTAATTGCTTATTAGACAGTATTGTTAAGAATAGTATAATTTATATGTATTTCACAACACTAACTTATTAGCAACAATAACAAAGTGTTATCTACTTATCCGACACCTACAATAATAAGTTATTGATAACATATGGAAAAATGAATAGTTGCACTTCAAAATAATTAAGCTCATAACTATAACTAGGCGTGCTAGCTATATACTGAAAATTAGTACACCCTGCATGGTTTTTTACGCTTGAATCTCTTTCATAATGCTGAAAACGACACCAAATATAGCTAGTCTCAAAGCCTAGCTCCATCTTAAGCCATGCTCTCATAAATTTATTTTCATAACTTTATCAGTTTAAAGCAGTAATTTTGCGTTTTTATTACCACCTTGTACTAGTTTTATATGTAACTGTGAATTATATTTCTTTGGTGTAACGATTATGATGCTTTGTAACTTTTCTTGTGTAGCCTATCAGAAACATCACTATTGAGCCTTTAAAATCAATATATAGTAGATTTAGGAAAAAATAGATAACTGACCTGTTTCAAGGCCAAATTTTCTGCCGATAGCATTGAAATTTTTCTTGCAAGTTCATCACGGAATGCCTAAGTAAAAATTTTTTCAATGTTTTATGATCAGGAGATAAATTTGGTTAACTCCTTCCAGAATCCAGACTATGAACTGAAAGTACCTCAAATTTTATGTAAAACTTACCTGTCTTCGAATAATCGTTTGCCTTGCGGACTCTCTGTTAGCTAAAATCCTGCGCAGTCTCTTTGCATCCCTGTCAGCCTATTTCCATCCAAAATAATTTAATAACAATGAGAAAGGATGACTGTAACAATTAGGTGATAGCAAAGAGGGACCTCATTCAAATGTTTTCGGCCCCGCAAAGAGGATACATCTGCAGCCTGGCTATTGGAATTGCTGGTCCCCGCTTTGTACAGTGTCAGATTCTGGCGCCTGTTCCCTTTTCCTTCCTTCAAATTTTCTCTGACTTCAGGTTGAAACTGCTGGGGACCTTCATCCTGTGAAGCGGAACAAATTTGCATTCTATGGTGAATTATACAGAAGTAGCTACAGCGAGAGGAACGTTTAACTATTATTAAAAGAAATCAATTTATGGAATGAATATTTGTTTGAAGTTGCAAAACATCATACTTGTTGAACATTTTTTTTTTCCGTGGTCAGTAAAAAAAACATTATGATTTTAAAATTTGTGAATATCATGCTTTCTATCGATTACGACAATTATTCAGTGTTCCTTAGTCTACAATACTATTTTTGGATAGTTGTTTTCTTCAAAATAAAGCAACTCCCGAGTCCTAACTACCACCTTTTTCCATTTTGGGGATTTGCCGTCTTTTTGTGCCAATCAACACTTGTTTTTTTCCCCATTAAGCCTCAAATCATGTTTGAAATTTTCAGCTCTCTAAAAAAAATTATCAGTGTGCATGTCAGCATTATTTGATAAAACGAAATATAAATGCTATATATATAGAGACGCATATTTGAACTTCTACTGTACAAGGAGTTCAGACATTCCTTACTAAATATAAACAAGCAGTTTCTTGGCCCAACTTCCTTTTCACAGGAAATCTATTAAAGAAACTGCGTTCTTAATTGCATGCATAAAATACTCTATATCCCTATATATGTATCTTATTACCAATTAAAAGCATTTGATTAAATATATGCAAATAATCAGAATTTCAGCAGTTTCTTGATGATGTAGCAGAACATAGAAGTGATCGTCCATTTCACTTAGCAAATTTGGGCACTAATGCACTATAGGACGCCAAAATGTTAGGTGGATACTTTGGTTTGTCCTGTCTTATATATACAGATTATCTAAGGCCTCAATGACAGTATTTGTTATTAACTTATTACTGCTCCATGTAAATTAGTATATTAGTTTTCTTCCTTCCTTCTATCAAAATGATTCAAAACAAAAATAAATAACCATTAATTAAGGTTTTTTTTTTCAATATTATGTTATGCATTTAAAATAGGATAATCGAAAAAATGGGTTAATATATGATTGGTAAAGTAGAATAGTATAGTAAAACAAGTTAACAACTCAACAATGCAAAAAAAAAGCAAATTTTGCATAAACATCCAAAAGAGAAGAGCAATCATGACTAGCGGTGCGAAACATGAACGTAACAACATCAACCTCTATAATGTCACTGCTGTTTACTAGTAAATATATGTTATTATTTTATCACATAAAATGCTCATATGCACAAAAGATTTTTTAATAAAAATAATATACGGATTAATTCTTCGAACTGCTTTAATTTCTTTGATATTGTGAGAATTATTACTGAAACCGTAGGGAAGGTAGGCCTATGTTCGCAGGAGATTTTGCTCCAAATAATCTCGGGAAAAAGTTGAACAAATTAAGATTATACAGACACAGCATGCCCTCATTCTACAAACTAATTATTGGATAAATTTTAACCAATAACAAGTCTCCCTTCCCCACCCCAAAAAAACTACTTAACATTATCCTATTTCTTGCCATGTCCAACTTTTCTTTAAATCAAGAAATGCATTGAAATTTTGCACCTAATTACACTTTTCACTAATCGAAACATATAGCTTAAACTTCAGAGCCATAAATGTTACTCTAACAGTTTTGAGTCCTTGATTTTATGAGTGAGAAAGGGCCATTTTCTTCTTTTGGAAATAATAAGCTTAAAATTTTGGAAAAAAATAAGTATTTTTCTTATGTGCCGCAGCTTTTTTTGGTGCACTAATATTCCAAAATTGTTACTAAAATAAGACAAAATGAGAGACAATAGAAATAATCAATCATCTGAGAATTTCGTACACTATCTCAAGCCCATCAGATGACATTAATTGTTTCTTGAATTCTATGCTAAAGTTAATAATCGTCGTCACACGGTTGGATAGTTTCGACTCGCCAGCCAACTAAGAGGGTGCCACGCCATCCGCTAAGGCCAACCCCATTGGTATTAGATATGAATAGCGCTGTCAAAACTGTTCCGTTTCTGACGTTTCCGTTCCGTTCCGTCCGAAACGGCACGGAAATGGAATGGTTTTGTCTGACGTTTTCGGATGTGGAACGGAAACGGAACTGAAAACTGTTTCGCTTATTTCAACGGAATGGAAACGGAACGGCCCGCTTTCGTTACGTTATGTAACGTTATTCCGTTGGCCCAAAAACCCTTCAGCCCATAATTCCAGCGCGGTATAGTATTGTATTTGTAGCGTATAAATTTTGTCGCGTACAACGTATACCGTAGTCGCGTGCAGCTGGCGCAGCTAAGCGTAGTACTCATTATAACCCTAGATCCCTCATGCGCCGTATCCATCTGCCTCTCTCTCGATTGTATCTCCCTCTATCTCGAATGCTTCTCCCTCTCTGAGTCTCTCACAGTCTCACTCTCTCTTTTCTCTCCTCCTCTCTCTGTCTCTGCTAAGTAGGTGTGCGCGTGCGAGTGTGAGTATGACATCTGTGAGTTGTGAGGCTCGAGTATGAGTGTGACTATACCTTCCATCGCAACTCGCCGTCAACCTCAGGCAGTAAGTATGGTACAGAGACAATCATTCCTTACAGCTTGCACGCAATTGTTGCTATTATATAGCAAAGGTAGAGAGAAGAGGAAAAATCACAGTTTTGACAGCGCTATTTGTGAGAAGAGGAAAGCCGAAAGCTCAGAATGGTAGAGATAAGTTCAATTTTGGATTTTTGGCTTCAATTTTTTAAATTTGGCTTTCAATTTTTGCCTTGTACAGTTGTACTTTTGTGCAATTCTAATTTTTTTCTTTCTTCTTTTGTAGAACAATTAAAGTCAATAGAATTATAGAAAGTTGGAGAAGTGAGAAGTGGCCAGTGGGTAACAAGTAACAACTAACAAGTGTTCAATGGCTGGTCCCAAGGAGCGAGTAACAAGTCTTCAATCGGACTCAGAACCAGACGTTGAATTAGATGTTGCAGCTGAAAATGAGTATGTCATTTTTTGCATACTTGCATACTTGCATTAGCTGAATTAATAGGTTTAAATAGTTGTTAATTGTTAGCTATTTTTTTTTAATTCTTGGCTGAATTAGTTGGTTTTAATGAGTGTTGAGTCATGAATTAATTGTTAGCATAATTGTTAGCTGAGTCATGACTCATGAGTGTTGCAATAATTATTAAGTATTAATTAAATAGTTGGTTTTTATTACTCATGGTTTAAATAGTTGGTTTTTATTAATTAAATAGCTGAGTCATGACTCATGGTTAAATAGTTGGTTTTTAATTGTTAGTCTATTATTGTTTTTAATTGTTAGTCTATTATTTTTTTTTCAATTTTTAATTGTTACTCTGTTATTTATTTTTGTTGGGGATTTGGAGGCCCATGGCTCCTTAGTCTGAAGCCCATGAACTGATATTTATTTACTAATGTTTAGTTAGCAATGGGTTTTATTATTAGTTGTTACTTGTTACTTGTCAGTCCAGTTTTAATTATTTCATTGTTTAATTAGTTGCATTAACTTCTATTTTTTTTAATTAATAGCATGGGTTTACATCCTGAGTTAACTGCTGAGCAAATTCAACAATTGAGATTGAGGCACAAGACCCTCAAGCTGCCCATGAAGGTGATGTTGCTGATGTTGGAGTTAAACAAAAAAAGAGAAAAGTTAGGGCCGTGACCGCAGAGGCGTGGAAACACTTCACAAAGGGCACCGTTGAAGATGATGGTTCATATGAAGCTGTTTGCAATTACTGTAAGGAAGTTTTTCCAATGGGAAATCAGAGGGGTACTGCTTCATTGAACCATCATATTAAGACCACGTGTAAGAAAATACCAAATCGGTACAAACGCAGTAAGTTGCAACAGATGTTGCAGGTGCAGGCTGGGCTTGTAGAAGGTAAATTATATACCTTGTTTAAGTTAATTAAATTAATTATTTTGTAAACAAAATTAATTTTTAAAATGAAGACTAACTTGTTTGTTTATTCTTTTAGGTGAGAACAAAGTTACTGTATGGAAATTTGATCAAGCAACATGTAGAAATAACTTGGCAATCATGGTCATTGTCCATGAGTACCCCTTCAATATTGTGACACATCATTACTTTAAAGTGTTTTTAAATAGTCTTCAACCAGAGTTTAGGTTAATATCTAGGAACACACTAAGGTCTGATTGTATTGGGGTGTATGAGAAAGAAAGGGCAGATTTGTATAAAGAGTTTGCAAAATTAGATTGCAAAGTTAGTTTTTCAAGTGATTTATGGACAAATAATGCAGGGGATAGGGGTTTTATTGCACTCACATGTCATTACATAGATGATAGTTGGAAAATTAAGAAGAGAGTACTTAATTTTAGCCCTCTTCCTTCTCCACACACCGGCAAAAATATTACTGAAGCGTTGCTTAGTATGTTTGTCATGTGGAACTTGGATAAAAGGATTTTTAGCCTTGTGCTTGACAATGCATCATCAAATGATGCTTGCATCAGAGAGCTATTGAGTGGATCATTGGTAATTAATTGTAATTATATAAATCACTAATATAAGTCACTAATATATAACTTATAAGTAACTAATATCTTGTGCTTGTTTGTTATGTAGAAAGAAGCATTGCCTGCAGAGGGCTCAGTTTTTCATCAGAGATGTGGATGCCACATCTTAAACTTGATTGTTCAAGATGGGCTTTCTGAGTTGACCGATGAGGTTACAAAAATTCGCGACATGATGAAGTACATTCGTCATTCGCAATCTAGAATGGAAAAGTTTAGGTTCGCGGCATCTCAGGTCTGGACTTAAATATGTGAATAAATAGTTGAATATGTGTTGAATAAATATCTGAATAAATATGTGAATATTTAAATAAATATGTGAATAAATATGTTAATAAATATGTGAATAAATATGTGAATAAATATACATGTGAATATGGCTGAATTAATATTGGGGTAATATGTGCTTAATATGTGAAGTAATGGCTGAATAAATATGGTTTTTTGTATGGTTGAGAGGACATGTTCTAAAGTCAAGTCAGAGTCCATTTCATTGTCACATTTTTGCAAATTATAATAGATTGTTTTATAAAATCTTTAAAACTCGCATTTATACTTGATATGTCAGATTAATGCATCAACATAATTAGTTCAATTAATACTTGTGCATTAAATATGTCTGATCTGACAATGATTGTGCATAAATACTAGTGCATTAAATATGTTGCACTAATTATTACAATGATTAGTTGATCTCACAATGATTAGTACATTAATACTTGTGCATTTATTATTTGATCATTGATCTGACAATTATTGGCTCCTTTTATTGATGCAATTAATACATGTAGTTATTGTACACTGCTGTAGTTATTGTACATATAATAACTGTGTACTGCTGTAGTGATGATATTGTACACTACTTATTACAATATTGTACACTACTTATTATAACTGTGTACATATAATATTGTACACTACTTGATCTGTACTGCTGTAGTTATTGTACATATAATAACTGTGCAATATTTTTTATAATGCTAATATTAATTGTATAATTATATTGTACACTGCACTATTAATCTTTTATTGGTTGCATATATTATGTCCAGCTTCGGGCTGCTGATAAAAGACCGGCATGGGATGTTCCAACACGTTGGAATTCAACGTATTTAATGCTGGAGCTAGCTTTGCAGCTCAGACCTGTAATTGAAAGGTTTGCAAAAGTTGATAAAAATTTCAAAATCAATCTAGATGACGTGGAGTGGGAGGCAGTGCAAGCTTTGATGGACTCTTTGAAAATATTTTACAGTGCCACACTCAAATTTAGTGGTTCCAAGTACCCCTCACTTAACCTTTTCTTTCCTGACATGTGTGAGGTATTTGTAAACATTAAAAATATGGATAACAGCCCTTATCCTTTTATTGTTTTGATGGGTAAGAAAATGTTTCGCAAGTGGGAAAAATATTGGACCATTGGGAATACATTGCTAGCCATTGCTTGTGTTTTAGATCCAAGATGCAAGCTACCAGTTGTAGAGTACTATTTGAGAATCATATACCCTAGCAACTTTGAATGGTATATGTCAAACTTGCAAGCTTGTATTAGTGCTTTGTTCAAGGAGTATTTGGAAGCATACTCCATCAAATTACAAAGCCAACCTGGTGCTTCAACGCATCAAAGCCAGAGGTATGATCATATAAACTTGCTCAATTCAATAAATTGCAATTCCTCAAAATTTAACAACCTTTTATTCTTGGCAGTAAACAAACTTGTGGGCCATCTAGTGCCACCGTTAGTCAAGTCAGAGCTGGTCTAAAAGATTTCATAAGTGGAAAGAAAACATGTGAACCAGAGAAGTCAGAGCTTGAAGAATATTTAAGTGAGTTCACTTAGCTGAAAATTATGTGTATTTATAGCTGAAAATTATGTTTATTGTTAATTGTATATCATGTGAATTGTTGTTTAGGTCTGCCATTGGACTCAACTAGTGTGGATGATGAATTTGACATACTTACATGGTGGAAGATGAAGGTGCCTAAATATCCAGTGTTGTCCCGACTAGCTCGAGACATCCTGGCTGTACCGGCATCGACAGTTGCATCTGAATCCACATTCTCAACTAGTGGCAGGACATTGTCAACTGTCAGAAATTGTTTGAATGATGAGAGCATGGAAGCTCTCATCTATGCTCAGGACTGGCTGCGTGCTCGTGTAGCGGGTAAGCTCTAACTTAATATTTGCATCCTATGTTAATATAATTATTTGCAATAGTTCATAGTTATAATATAATACTTGCTAATTATAATTATTTACATGCTATGGTAATATGCAGAGAATGGTGGACAAGTTGGTGGTCCAATGTGGGCCACTGCAGATCCGGAATCGGATGATATCGTTTATGGCAGTCAAGAATTACAGTGATTATAAGAGACTTCCAAGTTCCAAGTCACACTGTAAGTGGTATTGCTTATTTTGAGCTTGTTAGATGATGGTTTCAGTTCAAAAGATGGCTTGTTGCCATGTTGGTATTGTTTATTTTGAGCTTCTAAGGGTTATATTGTGAACTTAGTATGATATGCAATCTGTGACTTGTGATGAATTTTGTTCAAAAGATGGCTTGTTGGAACTTGGATGGCATGGGGCTTAAATTTTATTGTCAGTGAGATCAAATAGGTGAAGCCTGGAGTGTTAAGCTCTTTGGCTCCTTAGTCTCAAGCCGATATTGTTCGATGATGACATATGTGTTATATTTGCTTCATAGTAAGCTTTTATTTTAAGCCATTGGCTGAGAAAGGTATCCGTCTGAGAATATAGCTTGGGACTAGGTTGAGCTTGGTGCTTGGGACTCTGGTTAATCATTATTTGATCATTCATTTTGTTGTGAGTTGTATTACTATGCTAAGTTAATGTAACTTCACTTTGTGATGGAATTTAGACATAGCTGCTTTTTTTTTTTTTTCTTTTGATTCTTCAATATGATGGAATTTAGACAAAGGAAAAGTGGTTGTGATGATAATCTTGATTGATTATTCTGAGCTTATTTGGCTGGATTTTATGAACAACATGCTCCTTTATTTTGGCCTTGCGATATGTCCAGTGATGATAAGATTCTGAGGACTTCTTTTTTTTTTCTTTTCATTCTTCAATACTTTGTAATGTAATAATTGGGGTGACTTGTGTTGTAATTTTGTTGTAAACAATACAGTAAAAAATTAATGTTAGTAACTGTGTAAAATTTCTATGGATTAACTGTGTGTATCTGTGTAAACAATGCAATACAAGATTAACTGTGTAACTGTGGAATTTTGTAACGTTAGTAACGTTATTCCGTTAAAAAATTGCGAAACATAAACATAACAAATTTCATTTACACTTTAAATACGGAACGTTAGGCGGAAGTAAATTCTGTAACATGTTTTTATACGGAACGTTAACGAAACAACCTATTTCCGTGCCACTTATGAACGTTTGACAGCGCTAGATATGAACTATAAATATGCACAAGAGGAGATGCTTATGACGTAACCGCACCCATTGGCCGGCGAGCCGAAACAATCCGACCACTAGCGAGCAAAAGGATTTTCCAGAAATTATAAGCAAGACAGTGATGGCATCAAAATAAGCCCAAAAAGGTACGGCTTCATAAATGTAATGATGATACCAGGCAATTTTCATTTATAACAATTAATCAGCTAAATATATATATCCTAAATTATGACGAGCAAATAACTCTTACATATCGGTCAATAATAAATATAAGTTTAAACCAATATTGATAGGTTGAAGTTAGAGATGCATTACCAATAAACTGTACAAAAATTTTGATTATATGCGCTAGATTTTTTTTTTCCGAAGTGATGTGGCGTATTATCAAAGTATTATAACTTCTAGAACCATCTCAAATAAAAACATAAATCTAAATTATTAAATATATTTTTGCTACTTTTACTAAAAAAACAATTAAAAAATAAAACAAGATTTACTTGTGAAGTAGACGATTGATTCGAGATCGGATCCGAATCTGCCAGATTTGCAAGAGCATGAGCAGCATCCAGCTCCATTTCCATTTTCATTTCTTCGTCAAGACCCATTTCCGTGCTGTTTTCTCCCTCTAGACCCATGTATGATACATAAAATGTAATAAAGAGAAAAATACGAAAGGTAACAACCTTCTCTGGTTTATGGCATGAAAGCGGAACACAGCTAGCACTCGGTGGGACCAACTCAAATATCAACTGGTACTTTTCTGTGACATGCCACGTTGCATGTTTTCTTGATTTCCACCTGGTAGTAAATCATTGGAGAGGAAGACACGTGGCATGTCTTGAACAATGCCCCTTGATACACAAAATATTACTATTACTATGGGCCCTCTAGAATCAGGTCCATTGGACCATGACTCGTGCTGACTTGGATGTAAGTTGTTGACGTGACCGATTCTGGGCCACAAAGTGACAGCCGCCTGGACTTTATGTGGCTTGGCCTAGGTACACGGAGTACATATGTATAATTTTGTAATAGACCAAGTTTATATACATCAAGCCGATAACCATGATTTGGGAAGTCAATTGACCGGGGAATGTCAAGTCTCTTCTGACCTGAGCGGAATTCAGTATTTACAAAACAAACCTTAGGTATTGTGGCTTGAGGTGTAGGCTGAATTTACCTGTCACGTGTACACATGGACAGGTGTAATAGAAATGTTTTTTTTTTTTTTTTTTTTCCATTTTTTGGGTAGATATATGTTTTTTTTTTTCGTTCGGTGACCTAGAATGCGGCCGGATAATGAACAATATTTCCGTGGAAGCGCCGAAGAGTACAGACCACTGATTCTCTCTATATCTTAATAATCGTCCCCGAATTTATTATGTGCGAATGGTAATGAGTTTTATTTTTTAAACAACTAGTTTAAATTTTAAGATTGTACACCATAAATCTATTTTTTTACTTAAGCAAATAAATCAAATTTGATGCGGGTTAAATGTGTTCCTTTTACCTACTATTTCTATCATGAAATTTCTTATCCTGTTCATAATATAATTAATAAACTAAGATTTAGATGTCTTGCATTTTTATAGAGAATATATAATTAACAAGTTAATTTAGTGTCTCAAATCATTCTAATAATTTCAAACTTCAGACGAATCGACATATGATCTACATTAATTACTAAGTTCAATTTTGAAAATTGTGTTCTAAACTTTTTAAAATTGTCTTAGTATACTTGATGACTGACAATTCTAATTTAATACAAATGTTCTGACACACCTCTTTTTATTTTTTTCTCTCTAAAATATTTTCAGGATGTTGAGTAAGCAAGATCTATTATTATGAAGCTAGAGAGTAATTATGGAATGTGAATCGATTGAGTTAATACTTGATCGACGGACCAAGAAGCTTATCAATATTACCTCCTTAAGAGGTCGACTGTCCATAATCTTTCACTGAAAATAAGTAAGTTATACCTAATTCGCTACCCCAACTTAAATTATTGTCTCATAAAATTATATCTCATGTTGTTTTTTCTTCTTGACAGAGTGAGCCATCCCAATTAATTATGTATAGTTGCTTATTTGAATGTGTAGTAAGTTGAAGTCATTATAAAAAATAAAAAAGAGAAAAATATCAAAATCATACGTTTTTTGCTTCAAATATTGTTATTTCATTAACTCAAGAACGTAGGATGCATAATTGTTTGGGGAGGAAAATAATAAGTACTAGTATTCAACTGAGATTATATATAATCTAAATTTAAGACATATAAAATGGAGAGATGTACTAACTTTGGTATTATTGATTTTCTCGAATATCTCATTTTCAAATTGAAAAATACATTTAAAATGTATAAACTCATTTGTTATAGATATGTTTTTATCAAAATTATTATTTGAAATATTAAGATAGATTTTTTTGCCACTATTTTTCACTCTTTATAATATGCAACGAATTATAGTTTGATATCATTCACATGACTCTAGAATTACTTGAAATGAGGACTAAGCGAAATATTCATGAATAATCATACAAACCATCCCCTCCCCCTTTCTCTCTAAACCATTCTGAAAGCGGACACATTCTAAAAAAGTTAAATGAAGGTTGTTTTCAACAATAATAAAATTTATACCATCATTTCAAGTAAGATGGTTAAAAAAATAAAAGTATATTTTCTTAAATCAAAAAATTAATGAATTTATCGTTAAGGAGTAAACATATTTTGTTGATATGTGTGCTTGAAATATAAACAAGAAAAAAATATTCATTTTCAACAGTAATAAAGAAATGTAGTCAACATTCTAAAAGAGATAACATTTTTTTTTATTTGTATCGATAAACTTTTTATGAATTCATGACTTTCTTATTTATTTTCATTTGTGTCTTACATTCGAACAATAAAATCCATTAGTGAATATACAATGTTATAGTTAGGGGTAATTTTTCATGTATATTTTTTTTATATGGACCTAAATCTAAATCGTTTCATTCATAATGATGAATGGTTGTGATTTGATTAGAGGTTAAATGAAGGGTTTAAATTGAAATTTCTTTGTGAATATTATATCGCACATGCAATCCAGAAGGGTGGAAGGAGTCAACAGTGTTATAGAAGTCCTAGTTCATGGACCCACATTGTCTCAATCAAATTACCCATGCTCTAATCAAGGCCTTTTACTGAATTGAGGTGAGGTTCAATAAAGGCCTAGGATTGGAATGTTCTATGGTCTTTGTGGACTTTTTCATCGCTTGTTCAAATTCTTTGAAGCCCAGATAGAGCTGAGACTCGCTATCAGATCATAAAATTAAACAGCAAGTTGCTTTTCCATTTCGATTAAATCTTATCTGCATATTAGAGCGAGGCTTATTTGGAGTCAACCCGGACATCGCGCAGCAAATGGATGTGATGTTTGATGTTGAAAAAAATTTACCAATATGATTTGGTAAGCTGAAGAAAATAACAATTAAGCACATGGGTAGTGGTACTGTGTAGAAGTTGGACAAAAAAATACTATTGTAGAAAACAAAGATATAAATTTTGTGAGCAGAAAATGATTTTTCTCGTATATATGTTGATGGCACACCTGATGATAGATTTAACTATGTGACGTTTTTAATGAATTATGACTATGTACTTAAATTTGAAGGATAAAGTTTATTAATTTTTTTACAAGAATTAAAGGTTATTATTTTGATAGGACTGGCGTGTGGTACTTCCCTTCGTTTAATAAATACGGCTCATTACATATCCATAAGAACATTAGACGCCAACGGCATGGTCTTTTGGTCTGGATCATACTGAAATTCATTTTTTTACGTTTGCTTATATAATTAGTGTTTACTACTACTAGACTACCCCCATAACATGTCTATCAAAATTAGGTTTGTATTTTCAACGTCATTAATTTGATTACTTTTAACCGTAAATTGTTAATATAGTTAAGATAAGATATCATGTGAACTCTTTCCTTATTAAAAAATATTATATTTGTTTTTTTTTAAAAAAAAAGAAACATATACTCTGATTCGTGGTGCATTTATTAGGAGCTCTTATGAGTTAGGTTTTATCAATATATCATTAATTTAACAATATTTATAATAAAAGAACGTATGCTAAATAAGAAATATAGCTCTCATGAAGATATATGACTTATGCAGAATGTATATTATATCAATGAAATCATGAAATGTGGTAAACTCTTCGTCATTTATCCAACAATTTACATCTCTCAATTTATAAATCTAAATTTTTTTTATTCAGTATCAAATAATATTTATATTTAAATTATATAAACATGTATGTCTGTGTCTAACAACGTACTCCTAAGCTTACTTTTGCATCTTTTAAAAAAATTTTATTGATTTCAAAATTATTCTTTAAATATTTAACTAATTGCATTCCAAAACAATCTTATCCTTTTACTTTATTTTTCTAGCTAGTAATAGCAAGTACAGTCAATAATTCCTCGGAGAAAAGCGCGTTCAATCCGCATACGCCCAAACATTAACTGAGACAAATAATCCGGTCAATGAAGCTTCCACGTGCTTATATGAATTTTCAGTTGCATTATTGCATATGTTGTAAGGTCCCGACTCTACCCTCGTTTACACTCGTCCATAAATAATCGGCATCTTCATCAAAACAAAAGGAAAAATAAAAATTGTCTTGGATTTACCGAAGTCTATGCTAGGCGGCTAGGCCTCAATCCTTAGACCATAAACAAAATTAGACAAGTAGCAATAATATATCATGCATTAATTGTTCCCCAAATTTTTCCCTTGTCTTACTAGCAAGAAAGGAAACAAAATTAACCAAGCTTTCTAATTAAAGAGGACTGATCAATAGTCTTTTTCTAAAATGTAGCTTTCATTTGCTCTTTGATTCCACTCCAGACACCATATATTTCATTACATGAAGATTGCTGTACAGTTCGATAACGTTGTATTGGAAATTTGGAATTAACCATGCATAGTAGTTCATCATCACAATCTTAAGGTGGTATCATATAACATTTGCTCTGACATCAAGTTCTTTTCTTTTATTGGACAATTGACCATACACTTTGTTTTCTGTTTCCGAAGAATAATTAGTTAGTTAGATCACATTAATTAATTTTATTTTCAGTTAGATATGTACGTATCACAATTTGATGCGATATGTCATCTCAAGGGAATACAGATTTTCTTGTTTATGTTTACGCATGTCACTAGTTAGATGGCTAGCGATCTATATTTAGATGCATGGAAAGCGATATAACATACATTTCCTAGAATATATATGTTCTAATCAGTAAATTGTGCTCTTTTTACCTCCATAGAAATACAAAATTCACAAGTCTGCACTCTTATACCGGTACCAAACTTTCAAGTGCACCTGACATGCATGAAAGTTTCCACTCTTATAACGGCACAGGACTTGTATACCGAACTCCCAAACAATTGCATCAGAATAACAATCCTTCCGATAGAAAATAAATAGGCCATAATTTTGGAAATTCACAAAGTACATTCTATCATGGTATAGAAGGTACTGATCAGATCATAGTCGTGTACGGTGTACCACATATCAGTAATGAAATGATCAACTGAATGGCTATAATCATTCAGAGACACATACTCAACTGAGAATCAATCTTAATTTTATGCATTTACAAAATAACAGATATGCTAGCAATGTACGCGCCAGTCTGAGATACGGTCCATTGGGTTTTATATATGGTTATAGATCATTGGATATTGATAGCTCCTTTTTTATATTTTGCAAGAAAATTAAATGATTAGTTATTGTGCGTTCTTTCTTTTTTTTTTGGAAATGAGTGGGGAGCGCCCACCGCTCTTCCTTTTGGAAGAGCTTCCTAGAAATATTAAAAAACAACAGTTGACGTTACAAACTAAAGCAATAAAACCCCAATCTCAAACAACCATACACGACACCTGCCAATCTCTAACCAAACAGCTCTACTTAATCCAACCTGAATTGAGACCTCCAATCACTGAATTCAACTCACCCTCTAGACACTTGAACATCTCAGAATCAAATACCTAGATCCAAGCTTATAGGAACCAAAATACAGCAACAATATCAGTCACATTGCCAAAACCACCATATAGTAGCGTTGATCATATAAAGGAAAACACAGAAAGACATCTCCATCGCAATATTACAATAACATTTTGAAAAAATACTCAGACTTCACAATTAAGATAACAGCCTGGCATGGTCGACTTATACAGAAGTGCCAATCCCTTCTTCCAGCGATTCCACAGATATCTCTCTCCCCTGGGCCCACTCATCAGCTCTCGTCTCACCCCACTGAATGGAGAGCCGAACATAATCCTCATGCGCATGTGCCAGATCTTGTTGTGCCCCAAATACTATCCTCTGATGGAATCCTGAACTTTCTCTGTTGTCATCTCTGACTTCACTCCACAGAGAAAATGCATTATGTTCTGGCCCCTCCAATTGATGAGGTAGATTGTCCACCATTAAATCCATCACCTGTTCTTTTAAGGTGGTAGGCCATAGACCTGACCAGTAAGAGAGTAATGATTTGATTTTAGCATAGTAACTCTTCAAAGATACCCTCCTTGAATCATTAAAGCATGTATCATTTCTCAACAGCCAACAAGTCCAAAGAATTGCTGAACTACACAGTTTAAAAGCTAATTGATCTTGATCAGAAACCATTTGGTTTAATAACAAAAAATCATCTAAAGAAATGGGTACTTGATGAATATTCAACTTATGTAACAACCATTTCCAAATTTCAGTAACGTGAGAACATGCAAAAAATAAATGATCAATATCCTCCTCTTCCACACAGGATACACAATTGATAGGACCGCTCCAACCTTTATTTCTAAGATTCTTTCTAGTTAACAACCTTTTCCTATATAAAAGCCAAAGAAAAATTTTGATTTTTAAAGGAATCTTGAGAGACCAAATTTGATCATAAAAAGGGCTAGCAACTCCTCTATCTTCAATCAACATATAAATGTCTTTGGTTCTGAACTGACCAGAATTATTACCCATCCAAAGAACTTCATCCTGACTCTCAGAAAGAGGAAGATGTAAAAATCTGGAAACATCTTGAATCAAGAACATGAAGTCTCTATGTTGAACAAATGAAAGCTATCGTCTAAAATGAATGTTTCTAAAATTATTCTCCACAACTTTATCAACTGTAACCTTTTGATCTACACAAATTTCATATAAGTGAGGGAAATTAATTTGCAAGGATGAATTTCCAAACCACTTATCTTCCCAAAATAAAGTGTCTTTGCCATTATTGACTTTCACACCTCTAAAGATATCAACAATGGGAGCACAATTCATGCAATTTTTCCAAAAAGGAGACCAATTTTTCTGGTTTTTGCTATTTCTATATTTGGCCTGCAAAATGCATTTCCACCAACCAACGCAAGCTGGATTCTTAAATCTCCAAATCCACTTACTAAGGAGAGCCTTATTGAAATGCTTCAAATTAGTAATACCTAATCCCCCTCTCTCTTTAGGTCTACAGACTCCTTCCCAATTAAAAAGATGGATCTTTCTACTGTTACCAGCATGCCACAGGAAATTGGACCTGATTTGGTCGATTTTCCTTCTAACTTTGGAAGGTAAACTATGAAAAGACATCATATAGGTAGGAAGAGAGGATAAAACACTATTAATCAAGGTCAATTTACCCCCGTAAGAAAGTAAATTCCCAGCCCAGCTTTGTAATCTCTTATTACATCTTTCTATGATAGGAGTCCAATCGGAAATGGATATCTGTTTCCAATGGATAGGGATGCCCAAGTATATTAAAGGCCAATCTCCTAAAGAGCATCCAAATAAATCAGCCAAGTAAAGTGCTCTCTCATGATCTACATTAATAGCGAAGACTTCACATTTATTATAGTTGACTTTCATACCTGTGAGAGCTTCAAAGGCAATAAAAGTCCATTTCACAGCTTGTATAACAGAAGGTTCAGCCTTGCAAAATATGACTGTGTCGTCCGCATAGTGGAGGTTGGTTATCTGTCCCTCCGCAGCTATACTTGGACCCAAACCTGTAATAAAACCTGCATATTTGGTTTTTTTAATCATATGGTTCAATGTATCAGCCACAAGATTGAACAAAAGAGGAGATATTGGGTCCCCCTGTTTAAGGCCTCTTTTAACCTCAAAATATGATGAAAGCTTACCATTCAAATTAATACAAGTATAGCCTCCAACTAACAGAGATTTAATCCACTCCACCCACTTTTGAGGGAAACCTCTATGCCTCATCATATTAAAAAGGAACTGCCAATTAACCCTATCATAAGCTTTTTCAAGATCAATTTTCAAGACTACCCCTTCTTTTTTTTCAAATGTACATCATGTATAATTTCTGATGCACATACAACATTATCAAGTATGTATCTGTTTTTCATAAATGCAGCTTGAGAGGGATCAATCAAAGCATTAACGATTGGCTCAAGTCTATTTGTAAGCACTTTAGTAACTAGCTTATAACTGCAATTTATTAAAGAAATAGGTCTAAATTGCTTAATATCATTGTGCGTTCTTTCTTGGCACAAACTCAACCACATTAAAAGCTTGCTGCCTCTAAGTATACTCATAGTAAGTATTTTTCTTATGATTCTCTTGACCCAAAATAATAAGAAGAAGAAATAAGTACAAAAACATTTTCTTATGATGAATGTTCCCTTCAATTGTTCAGAGAGACTGCCTAGTCAATTGGAACATAGTCGTCAGTGGAAAATTGAGAAAAAATTATTGGAAGAACTCATGATTTCTGCATAGTTAAATTGAACGCAGAGAAGTGATATACTGGATTTATTAAATGCTATTTTGATGGGGAAAAAATAGCAATAATGCAAGCGGCTGCAGTGCTTATCTAAATTATCTCATATCAATATAATATGTTATTCTTCATCATAATTTTTGTTTTAAAATAATGACCCATCAAAAAATTATAAATATGAAAAAATAAATTCGAAATGTTGATGAGACATATTGTTTGGAGGGACCATGAATTAATTCTGTAGATTCAGCTACCATTTTTGGGATAAATTGCAAGGACGTTTCCATGTCTATCTTACTACAAAACAAACAAATCCCTTTCATGTATCTGTCATCCTGCAAAAACAGGTCGCATTAGTATTTAGCCCAATTCGTCCAATGAAAATCAAATAAGCTGCATCAAGATCAATCACTGAAATATTTCATCAACCTTAAACTGATTAAGAAAAAAAAACTAAATATAATATACAATATTGCATTCAATTTTACTTTCTACATCCTTATGTTTTCTATTACACAATTCTGATTTTAATTTCATCATATCCCATGGTTCACATAGAAAGACATCATTAATAAGTCAGCACTGAAATAAACTGAGTGTTATAACATCTTATGATAAATATTGATCTAAAAAGTAATAATCATGAGACTTTGTCAAGTCCTCAAAACTCTAAAATCATTTTACTACCAATCTTAGATGACCGTCAGATACTGAGGAAATGCAGAATCTAAATCAGAACCAGTTTAAGTCTGGATTAAGCTCAGTAAGGAAACTCAAGTCTAATGTTTCATCAGAAACTAGATGATTGGAGCCTCCATCATCTGAAGACGAGCTACCATTAGATTCAGTTGGCTGTAGCAACACTGATGCATTAGTGTTCGATGGGGATGCTTCCTTTTCGATCTGACAGCTCTGATTGCTAATCAGATTGGTGGGACGACGATCAAAGGATCGAAGGGTGGCTGTTTTAACATAAACCCTGCATAGACTGAATTCCTTTCTCAGCTGCAAGAGACGAAAGCGATTATATTAGAAGAACATATAACAAACATCTTTCCTAGGAAGACCAAACAGATGAAAGTTAATCTCATTCAATATCTGAAACGCATACACACAAAACACTTTTTGTGTAACATGTCTGAAGTTCGAGTGTAATTTAATGTTTTTCTTGTCCTTCAAAATAAATGTTTTGACAATCATTGAGGGCCACATTAATATTTAGTTGATCGAGGGGTATTTATGACGGGTATAAGCTCAATTGATGTTTTCAGATTAAAACGTTCTAGTACACAAAAAGGTATTAGAAATGAAACAAAACCCATCAGTCAACACTTAAAAGTCTTGAGGAATATGGTCCTTGTCAAACAGAGAGATATTATTTAAACTGGTTAAACAATTACAAAGAAAATTTCATACGGTTGGCACTTGATTTGGTATGCCTTGAGCATGGTGTTGAAGTGCCTTGTACTCATTCATCTTCCAATTTGTTTTGGTACCGTTGGGAGCTCTTCCCTGGTAGAACACCATTGTTCGCTTCACACCGATAATTCTGTTGCTGGATGAGAACACATAAGTAGGTGATCCTGTTGCTTTCCAGTAACCAGAAACAGTCGTGCGGGTCGGCCTTCCACCTTGCACCTCCCTCTCCTGTCTGGGGCAAAAGAAAAACCATTGCTCTGGATCTGCCCTGCTTCCTTCTCCTGCAACCGCTGCACAATTAATGTAGTAAAATTTCAAATATCTGAACACTATTGTTTCCTAATTGCCGACTTTCTCAATGTGCAACTTACTTATAACCCAAAATAAGCTATGAGGAATTAGACATTAAACATAAAAGTTTCTTGATATGATATGATTGTTTTGGAAGGCAAACTATAGTTGAATTTCTAATAACTTCCTCCACTTGATTGACAACATTATTAGAATACATAAATCCAATATTCAATATGGAAAAAACTTTGTACACTAAGGTCTTTTACGAGGAAAATTATTTAGTAATTATCCATATTGAAATGTTTATATTTGAGGGCAACTGGTCAGCTAATTCATTACAACTGTTATCATAGGGACATCATATTGACTATCTTGCGACGTCCATATCACGCAAAAATTGGTATCATTATCGAAAAAGAGGTGTTGAAGTGACTACATTTCAAATAAATGTAAAGAAAACAATGCACATAGAAGAGAGAGTGAGAGAGAATCAGAAGAAGAAAATTCTTATTAAGGGACACTTTTCAGTGAGCGCTAAAAGTTAACAACAGGAACTCAAAGGCAATTTCTATTGAACACCATGATCAGAAAATCCAAGATAAAACTGTGACGACTTGAAATTTGCATCCCCAACTCATCAACGATAAAAATAGAGCGTTTGATTGCTATATATTTCTCATCTCGAAAAGCATCTGAGTTCTAATTAAGCTTGTTATAACCTGCTATTGCAGGACCGCAATTGGCATGATTATCGATCATTGCCATTGTGTATGTGGGAAAAAAAAAAAGAACCTTTATTACAAGTCGAACACACACCAACTTGCTTACTGAAAACATTACTAAATTGTAAAACTTCCTTCATAAATCCACCCTCCTAATTTTAGTGTTGAAATTCAAATTTTCTCTGTATAATTATAAATTGAAAACAGGCACAAAAACACAACATTAGGAAGTGAGAGTGAAAAACAAAAAGCATTTCTCGACGGAGTAAAAGAACTAACACTGAAGATCCCTTGGATGATAATTATATACATCGAGTATCGGGATAACCCTCTCGATATCTGCTCGTGTATTTTCCAATTTGTGGCGAAGATAAAACAGTATCAGCTCTTCCTCTGTTGGATAGAACCTATAACCCGGTGTGTTCATGTTGAGAAGATCTCTAACAAGAATAAATGATCATAAACGCACTCAAATCTATTTGTTATCTTTTTTTTTTTGGAAGGAGAAATTAATGGTGTATGTTGTGGTAAGGCACTAGGAGAAATTGTCTAGAGAGCACGTATTTATAAAGGAGGCGCCAGGGACAGAAATCCAAAAAGAAATTCAGATGCATGAGGGGAGTTGTTTCTTGATTAACTTCTACGAACTTTCAAGTCAACACCAGAAGGGCACTGAACTTTCACCTCCGATACTGAAATTAAAATATTCTCTCTTTATAACTGTATGACACTAGACTACTGGAGTATAAAATTTGACACGTCAACATTGACACGGTACAACACACACGGATTCATCCCCCCGCCCCCCCCTCCCCCCCCCCCCCCCCCCCCCCCCCCCCACGTGTAAATTATATATTGGGCATTAATTATTTATCCAAATTAGCATGTTTCTGGCCAGCACATCTCAAAATTGAAATATGGCATTTGCAATATATATACCTTTTTGTTTAATGTAGTCCACTTAAAATTCATAAAATATGAAAATATATATATAACATGCACCAAAAAAATTACCGTTTCATATCTTTCTGGTAATTTTGTTTCAATTATTTCGTGTTCTCTTTATCGAAAAAAAAAAAGATATTTATGAAGAATAAAACAAGTGGCTGCATGCACAGTACAAGACACGGACTGCGTCTTCCCACACCCATTATATTTAAGAAAGATGGAAATGTTGAGCATGACATGTAACTTGACATTACCAATGCCACGGCGACACATCAAGGACGTTACGAGCATAATGTTTGAAAACCATATATTTATGCTCGAAAACCATATATGGAGACAACACTATATATCCTATATATCCACACATATAAATGGTGATAAATATGCCAACACCTATTGGTTGTTGTTACTAAAATACTAAATATATATCTTCATAGTTAGTCTTCATTTACTCTCCTCAATCCGAAGCAAAGCAGCATCCAAATATCAAGTTTATTTTACAGAAGTGGTTGATGTGTAACGTTACTGTGGAGGAGTGACAGTAATCGATGCATTCAAATGCTTTTCCTAATAATTTCTAAAATAAACTAGTGAAAGTATTTTTTTTAACGAATAATTTTTTATTTAACAATGAAGGATAATATTTCGTTATTGGACATTAGAGGTTCGATATTCGACATGAGTTTTCTACAAATATCTAATTGAGAAATAGATATACTTTGATGATTTGATCTTTCTTTCTTTCAAAAAGGAAAAAGAAAAGATTTTTTTCTTTCTGATGGGACAGTAAGAATGGAATGACTCTTACGTACGATGATGCTATGGAGGGAGCTACCTTCCGTTTCTGGTTGTAAATCGTCTTTTTTTTCCTTTTTTTTTTTTATTAATTCTGGGTGTAAATCCTCGATGAAACTTAGGTGAGTGTTATATGACTCTTAGGTGAACTATGCCAGCTTTACATCATGACAACAGTGAACTTCTTTTTGACGAAATTTTTATAATTTTTTCTTCTCCAAGATCACATACATAATTTCAGGGGATATAATTATTAAGGAGCTTTTTGATACAAGAGAATAGAGTTAAAGACTTAAAGTGATGTTAGTGACGGGGTTAAATTTGAATTACATTATGGAGAAGTATAAAAAATTAAAATGTGACTGAAATCTACAGTCAAATCTTTCAATTATTTTGCTCTTTGATCCCTTTTATTTACTCCATGAAAGTTTATAGCTTATTTAAGTATATTGGTTTAAATCAATATGATCCATCTAATATAATTGTATTTAGATTCCTCCAAAACTTTTACAGGATTTATATGATGTGTTAGATTAATACAATTTTTTTAATGAATTATGCATGGACATATTGTAATGTGATTATTGACTACTTTGCTTGGGATAATTTATGTTTATTGTTATATTGACGATGTAGGGGAATGAATAACTTTGTTATTTTAGTTAGAATATGTCGTGTTATCTTCTGTATAATTCTATTATGTGAATTATCATTTCTTAGAATATAATTGAAATTCAGTGTATGTTTTTATTTGTTTATCTTTTTTTGTTTTATTTTTTGCATTTGTAATGCTACTACTTAAACCTATATTCCAAGATTCTACATTATAGAAAATAATGGATCAAGTAGATTTTAATTATGATAATTGTTTATATATTGGAGTTTCTTTGACGAAACTACTATAAATTGGATTGAAAATACCGGCAAAACTCGATGATTTAACAACCTCTCTGGATTAAAATAAACAAACACACCTCTCTAATAACACCACATCAGCCACAGAACATCTAGAGTAGGGCACTGGGCCGAAAGCCTGCAGCACCTATCCAATGGGCCCATGTGTCTACAGTACCCTTCCGATGTTGAGAATCTCCTGCTTAGTTCAGATCATCTGTGCTCGTACTTTGTGCGAGCGCTCGTGTTTCTTCCTCCTTTAATAAATTTGTTAACAACTTTTAAAAATTATGATAAGAAATCTCTTCATTAGATAAAAGTATATAAACATTATTTAGATATCATTTAATATTACATCAAATCCGTAATGAACATTTGAAAATTTGATGTCTTTTAATGAACTCTAAAACTTACGTTTAGTTTTATTGTTTCCAATATCAGATTTTAATAAATTATGCATCATATTTCAAATACCAGATGTTAAAATCTGAAACATTTTTTGTGATTGTCGAAATTAATAAGTTAAGTCATTGTCAAGTAATTCTCATCCTTATATTTTTGTCCCTTTATATCTCCCTTCGAGTCAATTATTTTGACGGCTGAAAGAAAATTCAAATGTAATTAAATAAACCCTAAAAATTGGAGCTTATACCATTCTGGATACGGTACACACGAATTGAATTGACATTCTAACTTTTTACTTCACTAATAAATTTATATTTCATGAATTCTTACACTTTGCGCCTTAAGTGGACCGCCATGCCCAGTATTCTTCACCAGTTGTAACATCTACCTATAATATAAAACTTTCGAGTGGTTTTAAGATATAAAATTTGACCAGTTCTGGTAGTACGGAAGCATGGCTAGAATACTGTGCGACTCAATAATGAAGAATCAAACCAACAACATGCTAAGAACTTTCACAAAACTACGTGCATGTGAAATTTCAGGAAAGTTTCTTTGCAGTTTGTAGTACTCTTTTTTATTTTATTTTTATTTTGTTTCTGAGAATAGCCCATAGGGAATCCTATTGTATTGGCACACGCGGCAGTCTTCGCATGGTAAACAATCACTTCTTCAGTCAAGAAAATGTAAATAATTTGTGTACCAAACTGAAAGGACCTTAATTTGAAGCGCACCTTTTTCCTCCTAGGCTCATACTAATTACTAACTGTGTCTAAACGACAAAACAAAGACAGAGCATCTTCTCCTGAATTTTTTTTGTCATGCCATCTTGCCCTTCTAAAATTTGATAAAAGAAATTTGAAGTGTATAAAACTATTGTCGGCAAATTTATTTTTGTTCGTCTTCTGCAATCATGCATAATATAATTATCTCTACATTAAACATAAGCGTCAACGTAAACTTCCATCTACCAAAACATACTACTTTTATATATTATGTCCATTTATCTCTCATTTGTTTCCTTGTCAATAAGATCGGAATCACTTCTAAAAGAAAGAAAGACAATATATTATCTGCTCTTTAGTCTTTAGCTTATGGTGGACCCGTTGAAGTCGGTGCACTGTACACACTAACACACAAGACACAAGGGCGAATTTAAAATACTGTTCTTTTTTTTGTTAAATATGTTAACATATTTTATGGGCACATAGATATTTTAAATGCATAATATATAGTTTAGAAATCTACAATACAAAGAAAAAAAATCATATATTGATACACACAATTAATTTATTTCATTTTTCGTTGCTATGGTGATTTCATGAAACAATTTCCAACTCGACAATAACTGTAAAATGGAAAATCACAGTCAGTACGACAGCGACAATAACAATGACAACGACTTTGGGTGCCTGTTAAATTAGTAACGACCATTAAATACAATGTACCACTAAAAATTACAAATCAACGTTCTTCCAAATAAAAGCGCGTTATCTAATATTTAATCAAAATATGTAATCTTATTTCAAAAGTAATTCCCAACTTAATCGTTAATATATGGAGTCTCCTCTGCTTGGGGCTCTTAGTATCAAAAAATATATTATATATATAGAGTCTCCTCGGATGAGGGAAGACCGACCTGCTTTCCATGCAATTTTTAGCTTTCCATTTCAAAACAATCTGTGAAAGATATGGTTTACCTAATAAGAAAACAAGCACGACTTTAGTCAAGTCTGTCAAGATTTATCCAAGATTCGGTCAATACCGAAAGGATAAAGGACTAAAGGGATCTTTAAAAATTTTTTTGTTATAAAGAGATCTCTTGTTTTCCAATCTTAGTCATTCCTTGAAACGTTTTCATGCGCGTTTTATGTTTGTTTTTCCTTTCTAGTTTCTATAGTAAGTAGTGCTGGTTCCTCAAAAAAAAATAATAATAAATAATAAATAAACCGAATTACCGAAACGACAAATAAGTTGTGCTGGTGCCACTGTCACTATACTGGGAATTGTTTGGCTACTATTGTACGGATTCTACGGAATTATAAACAACTTTGACCAGCCATTCTGAAATTAGATGATACAGATACACAAATCAAAGATTTAGCAATTAACGAAAGGTTTTTTTTTTTAAGGAATTCTTGGCAGCGGCTTCCAACTGAGATTAACGAAAGGTTTGCTGTCGACATTCTTTCAACTTTTCCTGGAACTAGAATTGTTTTGAGTAAATTTGAAAGGCCGATCTTCTACATAAATTTGATAAATTTTTATTTTTTTTCTTGAGATAAACTATCATATTGAATTATCTTACATTCCGTTATAGCTTAAAAACAAAAAGATATCATCGATTACAGTTTGTAACATGTTCCCATTTTATGCTAAGAAACAATAAAACTCCCACAGAAAATGACATTATAAACTTGCATAACATGTGACCTAAAACTACTTTTAAGTCATGAAACATTTTTACTACGGACTTGAAGAATGCATTCATAATTTCAAGAAAGAAGTGCCAATAAGATACTAGCTGGAAGCATGTTACTTAAAATCTACTTTTTAGTCATGAAACATTTTTACTACGGACTTGAAGAATGCATTCATAATTTCTAGATAGAAGTGCATACCAGCTGGAAGCACGAACGAAGATGTCGTATAGAGAACACGAAAATCAAATACCAGAACAATGCCATAGTCTCAATTCTCTCTTCTTTTATCCACTTTTGATTTTGATAGGTCTAGGTCTCCTTTAGCTAATGAACAACATATAGAGAAGAAAACAACAATACATATCCTTGCTACTACAGCTATGCAGCTTACACATGGCAAACAGCCACAAGACAAACAAATAATTACTATAATGAAGCGATTATACAATGGTAATTACGAAAATAAATGACATAATAGCCGCATCACATCGAGCTTTCTTTGAAATTACAATCACCACTTGGTTATCCTTTCCAAGATAAATCAGCGACAATTCTTCAAAAGATGGGAAGATGGGCTTATAGGGTTTAGTGATGACCTGATGCGCCTCTGTTCTACCAGTCTAGCAGGAGATGCACACTCGGTGAAATCAAGAACACGTCCCCCTGTCTGAAAAAGGAAAAAGGATAAAATTAGTTCCGTTTAGTTGCTAATTTGCAATTAAGGTTGTCTTTATCATTAAGTTTATCTTTATTGTGAGCTACTAGTTGTATCAAGAAGAAATTCTTGTTCCTTGAATTGAGTTCAGTAGGGATATCAACATGAAGGGAAGTATTATTTTCAGTATATTATGCTGTTCTCTTTTGTCATTCCATATAATCTTTTAGGAGAGAATTGCAACATCATTCGTCCACCACAAAAATTTAAATCAAGGATGCAGAAGTAAGCGCTCTCGGGATTTATTCATTACTATGTCTATACAAATAAACACAGGAATGGCCATACAATAGAAACCCTCCGAAGCATGGTACCAAATATCACCAAAAAAATCTTAGTAAGACTATCTCATGTTACGGAGTTAGGGCAATGGAGGGATTATTTTCATATAATATTCTAGACAACTCAGATTAAGGATGTCAAATGATACTTTTCTGTTTGACATTAATCATACAAGCAACTTAGCAAATTAAATGTAGATCAAAATAATATAATATATGTACCATTTTAGGTTGCTTGTCAGGTCTAGTGTTTTCATCATGAACTAAATCTCCTTTCAAAGTGGATTTTTTGTTGCTAACATTTAGAACTTCCTGTGCCTCAGCCACCACAGCTGCAGTGTTCTCGCTGAAATGCTGCATTAGTGCCAGAGCATCATATGTTGCAACTGGACTCATAAAAAAACCCATCTCCTGTAATGTATCAGAAAATTGATAGAGTGAGCAATTACAGAAATTTTAGAGGTATTGGATAAAATATAGCTTTAAAACTAATCACACTTAGAATAATTGGAATCTAAAATGACAGTTCAGGCTATCGATAATGGATTATGTTATATATACATGTCAACAAGAACAATTCAAAAATTCTTCTTACATATTGAGGATAAAGCTTCAAAAAAATTAGTGATATGTACCTGGAAGGAAAGTTCTGGCTGTCCAGGCATGTGAGAACTCATATACCACGGTGATTTCCATGCAGAAGGTGATTCTATGCCTCTTTTGATTCCAGGTGTATCAGCAAATCTGAAGTGCCAGATAAAATACACATTAAAGGAAAAATACACAATATTCTCGAAGCATGTTTAAGAAAATGATGACAATTGTTCCTCAAGAAAAGTTACAATATAATGTCTAAAATTGATACTTGAATTACTTCTGAAGAGATTTAGTTGAATTCAGAGTCAATTCTGCTCGACTAAGTCTTGGTTTTTATAGTCAGTTGTCATTTTGATGTTACCCCCCAGAGACAGCATTGCCTTACTACAAATTTGTAAAATACTATGTCTAATCTCTGTAAACACCCAATAAGAGCAGACCAGAAACATAATTTCATACATGTTCAAGCTTTCTGAAGTTCCATCATGTTTACTGCCAGAAATCTCGGGCTCATTCTCTGGCTTCTGGTGTGAGGATTCTGCGGCCATGACTTCAGATGACCTTGGTTTAGACAAGTCAGGCATGCCAATTTGAGGCCTGAATCTCCTCCTCTCCTTTAGCAGCCGGACGCCCGTACTTATTTCACAGCTATTTGGAGAGAAAAGCACCTGAGTTGTGTTTCTCTCCACTAAGACACTGCCAGGCTGAAATGACAAAAAACAAATTTAATGGTTGATGTTCCTTTGTGTTAACATACAGGAAAAATAAATTACAGATAAATACAATAGATGTTAAGACTGCAGAAACATTCCTGGTATAAACATATTTATCTGGTCTACTTGGGTATCATTCCAGTGATTAATAATAACATTCCTGTACCAACTTTTTCATTAAAATGACACAAATGAAACCAGTTACAAACCCCACCCCCCTATACCTGAAGAACAGAGAGAAAAAGTAAGAAATAATGAAGGAGGTCACACTGCCAATGTAAAGATTTACTTTTTTTAGAAACAGTTCATGCCACCATTTTTTATGTTCTACCCTTGTACCGCTGTACAACTAAAAAGGCAACAAACACCCCGAACTTAAACAAGAAAGATATTGCAGTAAATAATAAAGTACAAGTTTGCAATTTAGGGATCAAGAGCACTAACCGTGCAATGTATCACATTACAGTCATTTTCTCCACCTAAAGCAGCAAAACTTTGCTCCGTTGCTCCTACCTTAGTTGGAGTACTTTTGTATGCAGTTACTAGATCTGGAGGGATATTTTCTTTTTCTGGATAATCTAAAAGAAAAATAATTTATATAATAAAATCACCGTCAATAACTTCAAAAGAATGAGATAAAAACAAAGAAGTTCAGCTACTTCACGGGCCTGACAGGCACATTTAGCTAATATTCGTCCTGGTCAATTCAAGTATATACAATGAAAAGGAGAACAATACCATCTAAAGCGGTAGCAATCTCCAGCTCTTTCCCCTTTGTACGGTCTCCCTTCTTGTCCTGCAAGGGTGAGAAGAGCATCCCTTGACTCCGCTTCTTCACAATAGATGGTGTAGAGCTAAAGCTCTTAGCAGCACTCCTCAAGAACTCCTCAGGGCTACTCTCACCACTACTACTCACTCTCTGCAAGCACCACATCCTGCCAGACGGGCTGTCAGAAGAGTACAAAGACGTTGACATCAGTTGCCTTATGCCAAGTGGGCTGTACTCCTGCTGTATATCTCCAGAATTGACTAGTTCACAACTGACGAATGGGATATCCATGCACGGAAATCGAGGTGGCTCATAGAACAAACAACCTGAGGCATTCTCTCTCTCCTCTTGTTTTACAGGTAGCTTGTTTTCTTGATTTTCCGGTAACTTATCTTGCAAATCACTTGGCTCAGGTGATACTGGTATGTTGCGCTCAACTTCCAGTATCTTGTCTAAGGGTTGGGTTGAGTAAGCAAAACCGTCATATGAGCAGGTAATGACACCAGAATCAACTGTATTTGTAGGGCAGACAAATGTAGGCGGTACAGCACTCTGTAGGTCCATAGGTACAGACTGGGAATTTGTACGATTAGATGGGTTGCTTAACAAAGAATCCAAATTTACAACATCAGGGATAGCCATGAGAGCTTGAATAGAAATCTCAGGCCATGCCATTCTATCTCTGGAGTCCGAATCATCCTGTACTGATTCTGGTATTGTCGCTACAGCTATAGCTCCACTATTGGTATCAGTTGGTCCCATATCATCACACACCATGTAGCCATCAGTTCCACTGAAGATAGATTCAGAATCCATATGTTTTTCAAGCTCACTTTCAATTCCATGGAAGGGGATTATTAGGTTTTGGGCTGAAGAAGAGGAGGAGACCTGATCCAGATCTGGATCGTGATCTGACAACTCAAGCTCGAGTTCTCGGCTGCTTTGTGGGTTCAACGCAGATGAAGAGGGGGTTGTGTTGTTTGGGATGCCATGCTGTGGATGTAAAGTGCTATCTGTGGAAGGGAATTGAGGTGGGCCTTGTGACAGTAAACCCATTGCTGTGTACGAATTGATTTTTTTCTTGACAGAGCTGTTCCAGTGATTCTTTATCGAGTTGTCAGTTCTGTTAGGAAACATAAGGAACCAGTAACTGGTGTAAGTTTTACAAAAATAGGAGATAATTTTCACTTGAGTGTACTTATTAGAAACCCATCAACCATATGCAGCCCAGAGTTACATACACAAACTGAACAGGAGCAGAACATATCCAGTGTCCCTCAACTCTATCCCCACCCACAAAGAAATAGACAATTATTCATGTGAATTACAAATAATGATTCACCAACACGCCCCCTCAAATCCGCACACACACACACACAAATAAAATAAAAAGCACATAAACAAGGAAAAGCAAACACAGGCATTTTTTCCTGAAAACTGTTTCATTTGTACAAGAATAAAAACAAACTTTCCAAAAACAGACTTACCTTCCAGGTAAATACTTTGTCAGCTCAGCCCATTTGTTTCCATGTATGGAATGTGCATGAATGAGCATGATCTCCTCATCTTGAGTCCATGCTTCCTTGTTTATATTTGGATTCAGATGATTATGCCATCTGAACATAGATATAAATTTGTTAAGATTGAGAGGGAAAGAGAGAGAACCATTATTTCACTGGCAAGGAGCACTACACTAATAAATGATATAACACTTTACAGTTTATACAGGTGCATAACTAGCATTCTGAAGTTGTACTTTCTAACAAATTCCTACTGGTTATGCTTTAATGATGTGAATATTGTTAGCAGGCTAAGAAGAGTGAATGAAGCCTGATACTACACTTTGACACTATGCTTGAATATACTGAGATTATTTCCAAAAGAATTTCAGTATATTTATAGGTAGAATATGAGTTTTTGTTAATTGTTTGATACCTTGTTAGTTAATGGTGGAAACAAGTTCCACTTTTTGTTCAAAAAAGGAAAATGATATAAATGTGATTGTACCTCTCGCGGCATTGCTTTCCAATACGTCCTGGCAGTGCCTGTGCAATTGTGGACCATTTCTTTGGCCCGTATTTATGCACCATCTGAACAATGATCTCATCCTCCTATTAACCAAAACACAGCATGATTAAAGACTATTTAACATTTTTTCCTTGTGCTCAACAGAACAGCATCAAAAGATATCTGACAAAAAAGGGGTATCAAGCCTATATCGATCTACCAATTTCTAGACGGTGAATGATGCTGGACGCAACTGCTATGGCACTCAATATTTGAAATCACAAATTCACAGTTCTATTCCAAATTAACTTGTGTGGTCTCCACAAAAAGCCCAGATACATTGTTTGTAGAAGTGGTACAGTGGCCTCCCATATGCACTGGCAATACATTAACCCCTTTGCTGTACTTATATTTGCATAAAAGTGGGGTAAATATGTTCTGATAGATAAACATGTGATCCAAAAATGTACCTCCTTCGACCAGGGCCCTTTGACCAATTCAGGGTTGAGAACCTTCTGCCACCTGTGCAAGCACTGAACATCGGTTCTGTCCGGAAAAAACTCAGCTGAAAATACAGTGGAGAATTTTAATTAGCAACACTCAGACACAATAAGTCCTTAAGTTGCTGATTGGTCCTTACAGTATGGTGTCAATAGTATGTTACATGCAGTAGTCGCAGGTATACACATGGATTTCTGTTACTATGATACCATTCAAAATCAAAAGGGAGGGTATCTATTATAGTATAGTGCCAATAGCACTTCCGTGGCATACAGAAGGGTTCCTGGTTGGTTGATTGGTCCTTGTACTATACCTGTGCAGGCCATTACTAGATCAATAAAATTTGGTAAAAAAGACGACTTACAAGTTTTTATCCTAGGTATTGACAGCCATCATAAAGTTAATAGATCCAAAATCACTGTATAAATATTGCTAGCAGTACAGTACACTCTTGGACACATACCTATCTTTTTCCAGTTTTTCCCCTGAAATTGATGGACAGCTCTACAAAGTATCTCATCCTGAAAGAAAATAAAGAAGACACGTTACAACAACATACAAAAATGGCACTGCACACATAAAGAAGAACATCAAATAGTCTAAAGAAATTAGCAGCAACTTCTCTTTCATGTACAGAGATGGGAAAAATAGAAAAAGGAATTTGTTCAATTCAGTTTTACCTCTTCAGGTGTCCAATTCCCCTTAGATGAGCGGCGTGCTGGTCCTGTAGTTCTTCTGGGAAAAAAAAAAAAGGAAGATAGAGATTAAAAACCTTAGATCCACTTTGAATATTTGACAAATTGGGGCAGCATTTAAAAAATTACAAGGAAAATAAAAAGAGAGAGAGAGAATTACCCAGGAATAGCCCGTCGTTGCTGAGAAATATTGTGGGACCCACTCCCACCAGAAACAGCAGTTGAGCTTGGTGCAGCCTCGCCTCTTTCTCCTTTAGTAGGAGCGCTTCTCTTTTTACTAGTGCTAACCATTGTAGGTGAATAGCTCCTTTTCACCACTGCCGACCATTTTAGGTGAGTATTCAGCTTCGAATGCCCAGGACCAAAACCAAGGGCTTATTAACCATTCTTCAAACCCTCAATCAATATATACTGAAAAAATTAATAATTCAAAAGTTAGGTGTTGTTATTTTCAAATTCAATTAAGAACCAAGAACCCTAATTAGCATGTGCTGAATCACTACTCTAATGAACAGTTAATTGAAAAATAAAACAAATTCAAATCAACCCACAACGAGATAACTAAAGGGTTCGCCTCCCTTCCTCCTCTCATATCAACACCCAACACCACCTTCAAATTACGACCTCATTTAACACGTAAATAGATTATCGACATTGACCAAGGTTTAAGAAACCAAAATCGAATAAGAAGCTCACACCCCACAATCAGATCCACTAATTGCGCGATTTTCTCGTCCAACAAGGCGAAGAAACGCAACGTTTAAAAAATAGAGAAGTGATAGGAAAAGGGAGAGAACCTTACGAGTTGTTACAACGGCTGATTCTGATGCCTCTCGGACTGAGAGTCTGAGAGTGCGAGTTGCGCCGCTTTTGTTTTGTCTTGTGTTTTGGTTTGAGAGTTTGAGTAGAGCTGACGGATACTTGAGGAGATTTGAATTTTTTTGACCGATTCAGAGAGGAGAGGTCTGATGTGATGATCGATCGATTGGAAGAGATTCAAATCTTGGACAGCGGCAAGAGGAGAGAGAGAAAGAGAGAGGTCTGTTGGGTGGGACTCACACACACCATGGTTAATTAATAAGTAGGCTGGGCTTTTGACGAAAATGCCTATAACGGGCCACGGGGCCAGCTGTTACTTTTTTTTTTTACTTTTATTTAAATATATTTGTATTTGTTATTATTCAATATGCATATTAGATTTAAAAATATTACAAGATGAGTTTGTACAATTCTGTTTAATGCACTGTATCTTTTTTATCTATTTTAATATATTTAAACTTGTTATTTCTTTTATTTTAATTTTTAATATTTATTATTTAATTAGAATGCAATCTGCAGATTTAATTTAAGATACGAATTTATCTTTAGAAATATTAAAATATCAGTTTGTACAATTATGTTTATGTATTTTTAAAGTGGTTAAAAAACACTGTATATTTTTCTATCTATTTTAATATATTTAAACTTGTTACTTTTTTGTATTATTTGTATCTCCAATTATTCTACACGTTCCATAAAATAAATGTTAATGTGAATTAATTGATAAAAAGGATAGATCTCGAAATATCTAGCAAAAGAAAACATATTAAAATTTTATAAATCATATTTCACATCGCACAAAAAACATATTTTTTAAATTTACAGAGATACTGAACATTAAATTTAGACCATCAACTTCGGTATTTTTAAATTTGTTTTTCAATTTTTTTCATACCTACATGACATAATTTATGTAACATTATTTGTAGCTATAAAATATGTTTGGAAAAATTTGTTATTTTATATTTAATTTAAATATGAAGAAATACTGAAGTCCAACATGCAGACCATTTTCATGTTTCAAATTTCAAACACGGATTTAAATCATTCAATATGATATCTATATTTGAACTTATCAAAAACTGAATTTATATTTTTTAAAATTTTTTATTATGTATTTCGTATTTTTAAATACCTTGTTATCGGAAGGTCCACAATTTTTATGACATGATTTTTTTTTAAAAAAAAAAAACTAAAATAATTTCATATAAGCTCTCAATATGAAAAATATATCTAATGATTCGGTTTGGCCATTTACAACTTGAAACGCAAGAACGACCATATAGGATGGAATATCTATCCGCATGTTGGACTTTAACATTTCTCGTATAATATAAAGCAATCAGCTGCATTTTTAAAAGAGAGACTAAAATCAGCCACGACTGAGGGATGGACCCGTCAGCCACAATTATATCTCAATTTTTAAGATTCTAATGGCTAATGTGAACCGTTCAATGTGTCTCGATATTGAAATCTCATTAGAGACCAAAATATATATTTTTTCTAAATTTTTTTTAGATTTTTAAAATTCGTTGTTATTGAAGGGTCCAGAATTTTTTAGATTAAGAATTTTATAAAATGCCAAATAAATACTAAAAAATTTTAAAAAATATATAAAATTTGTTCTCCAATAAGATTTCAATATGGAGAACACATTTAACAGTTCGGATTAGCCATTAGGATTTCAAAAAATAAGACATAATCATGGTTGACATATCCATCCGTCAATCGTGGCTGATTTTGGTCTACTTTTGTTCAAATCTCAATTGCATTTCTATATATGCAGTGTTATGTTTATATTTGTCTTTGAAATTCACAATTAATAATATACGACTTTTTTCTTTCACTTTTTTGTCCTTGCATTTTATTTAACTCGTATTTCATATATATGATATCTAATTCTTCACATGATTTTCAACGAAGCTTATGTTTTATAATTTTTTTTCCCCTTTTCCAATTGCGAAAACAAAGTATTAAAAAAAAAAAATCCGATTTCCTGGTAATACTAGGCCGATTCTTCTACTTGTAGATTTGTTCAATTTCAAACTTCACAGGAACATCAATTTTTATTCGAAGTTTCCGAACGATACCGTTGATTACTTGATTATGTTGGACCATTTAAAAGAGAAATTGGTTGTTTTTTAAGTATAAAGGAAGCACCGCAAAATATATCTACAGGATAAATCTGTCTTCTTTATTTATATAATTTAAATCGGGAGACGAAAGACTTGACAACCAACAGCATTTTTATTTTCTCGGTATGCGTAAATAATCTAAAATGCTAATACAAAGTCAACGGCTTTTGATTTATATTTTATATATACATATATGAAGTTCAACAATAGTGCAACACATTCCAAAGGATTGTTAGGTAATGGATTAAAATACCGTTTTAAATTATTCAAGCGTTCAATTCAAATCTTTCAATGATTTTCGTATTAATGTATTTAAGGAAACTAAGTTTGCTGACTTCTTACAATCTTTTATTATGTTATTAAAGAAAATTTGATATTATTAGACGACCACCATTCATATTGCATACATATAACAACATAAAATATTTGGATGAACAGTTCAAGCTAAATCTCATTTTCATGGACCAATTATCTAAGATTAAATTTTATAACATAAGTTTCATATTTCTTTTGATCATTAAAGAAGTAAAAGAAATTTAAAAAGAAAAATCATAAATGTTAACATTGTAAAGTGAAACTTAATATATTTGTGTGTATATCTTATTATAATAATAGATCTCATAAATCCTATTGGAGTTTCTAAATGGCTGGATATGCTCCATAATATTTGTGTATCTTTACTCCTTATTTACTTATAATTATATTCCTCCAATTTGCTGCTGTATTTTTTCCATCTGGTACAAGTTACTTTTTTTTTTTTTTGCAAATCCATTTAGATTTAGTATAAATTACAGTTACACCATTGATTAACTCCTCAGGTCTGCACCAAATGTACTCATTGATGTCGGTGGTCCCGGAGAATAGAATTATGAGAAACTTAGGCCTCGCTCCAGAAGGAGGGAGACAATGGAAAGGGAATGGAGGGAAAAAAAACTACCCTGCTCCAGAAGTTAGTTTTGAAGTGAACGGATGGAAATGAAGGGTACAAACATTATTTTTCAGGTGACAAAGTGATACCCTCAAAATTGGGGTGTAAAAACTGTCTCCTCTTATCCATTCCATTCCATTCCTTTACCTCGCAGCCAAATTTCTGGAGCAATGCCTTAAAGTAGGAATTTACTATTCTTGTCATGCCATCAATTATGTTTTTGTGAGGTTTAGTACGATAGGTTGTCTGCGCTGTGGCAGAATACACCTGTACATTTTTTTTTGTTTGAACTATGATTTCTTTCACCTATCAGTGATCTGCCATATGTTGAGGGGGTATGTTTCTGTCACAGAGAATTCAAATCTCGTCACATGATATGTGAGAAAACAAAACAAAAACAGGGCCCCTCAGAAGTATTCAGAAATCAGAATCCTATGCTTCCGAAGTTTCCATATCACACATTTCCCCTGCCAAAGTGTTTGATTCTCTATTGACAATTGACAAACTCTTCGAAGCGCAATGTTAGTTCATACACGGAAGCAGCAGTAAATAATTCAACTTCTATATAAATTTTCAAGTCGAAATGCATGTAAAGCACGTTAGCAGCTTATACTGATTTCTCTCGGAAATTGCTTATACTGGATGATTTCGAATCAATTTTTAAAAATTAATAATGTTGAAATGCATTTAAAGCACGTGATTTTTTATACTGATGATAGTAATCAATTAAGATATTATTTTTTTGCAACTACGAACCTATTTATTCAAAAAACATAACTCAATGTATACAGGGGCGCTCCTAGAAAAAAAAAAATTGGGGGTTCAATAAATTATTTAAAATTTAATAAGTAATATTTTATCAATATTCATAAATTTTTATTTCTAAAAGTAATGAAATTATTTTATAATTTTATGGGCTTCAAAAATTATTTTCTTAAGCAAATTACATATTTGACCGTAAAATATATGCAGAAATATTAATAGGGTATAATATTATTCACTTGTTGTGTGACTTATCTTGTAATGACTTTGTTTGCATGCTTAAGTGAATGCAGGCGCCTTTTTGAGGGCTGCTATTTTTTTTAAAAAAAAAAAAGATAAAACAAATATGTATATAGGATATAATATTATGAAGGACATTTTACCACAATTTCGTTTTTATAATCGCCACTGAATTTACGTTTACACGCTTTATCACTATTTTGCGACCAATAGGGTCTGAAAATATTTTATCTCGAGAAACAACTAAGTTACTGATAAATTCGTCCTAGATTTAGATTGATAAAAGCGATGTCTTTCTTCGTGTAAGAGAAAAAAGCTTAAAATTTGATAGGTTGTTTCAAGTAGCTACAGAAAATAATTAAAAAAGAAACAAAGAAAAAAAAAAAAAAGAAAGAGAAAAAAATTAGCTTTTTGTTAATTCAATAATGTTGTCAAGCTATCTACTTCATAAAACGGATATATGGTAACGAAGAGATTTAATTTAACAAACATTATTGTTTTGCGATTATAATATCTTTAGGTTTTCATTTCTTAATTGTTATTTTTCTTCTCTTTGTATATTTTGTTAACGAGCTATGAAGCAGGAGCGGGACTAAGTATATTGCAAAGTGTGCTTGGCACACTAACATTTTAAAAGAGCCCCTTATGTATTTAAAAATTCTATGCAAATCCTTTTAAAATATAACAAAATTTTTATTTGGCATACTATAAAAACTATAAAATATTCATACTATAATTTTCGACCCCTCCTATTTGAGAATTCTGATTCCGTATAGCGGTACAATCAAAATGCCATGTAGTGTTTTTTTAAATCTCTTCCGGTCATTGTTGCACCCAACTATGTATCCTTTAACATGATAAGGAGATTTAATAGTGAAGTTATTGAACTAATCGGTCCTTTTATTTTTCTAGTTCAGGGTCATTTAAAATAAAATAATATTAATAATAAAATTAAAAAGTTGTATAATAATTCATTTAAGCCGAATAATATTGACAGTAGCGATTAAGTTAGCCAAGTTGTCCTCTTTATATGTATTTTTTCCTGATCACTAGCGAAGTGCATTCAAAATGTACACAATAAAAGCAATAAATTAATATAGTAACTCATTTGAAGCGATTGTTACCGATAATCTCGATAATAAATGTATATCAACTCTTATCTAGACTCAGCATGCTTAGGCCATCAAAAAAAAAAAAAAAAAAAAAATTTGCTAGAGTCAAACATATTTAACAGTATACTCATCCAATATGGTTATTTGTCAGCTTTTGAGATTACAACTGACGATCCAAATTATTCAATTTTTATAATTAAATCTCCTTGAAGAATAAATTTTATGATTTTTCAAAAATTTTTACTATTTCTTTAGAATTTTTGAAAATTCTCAATCTAATTAGTTACGGACTCTCTAATTTTAATAATAAAAAAATTGAAAACAAATGTAAATTTGATATTCAAGTATATTGCAATATAGAGGTAAGACGTTCGGATTGATCGTTTAAAATTTTAATAATCGACGAATATTGACGTCAAAGATATTTTAACTCTAAAAATTATTCATCTCCTTTACGTAATTACGTGTCTACAAGAGAGATTCCTCGACAAAATGATTTTGTCGTAAGACTTACCTATTTAGGCCTGTGGGAGAAGAGACGCAGGCCGTACAGATATTGACTTCGGGTTTTACGTTATTGACTCGTTCTTTGGAATCATCTCGGATTCTCGATTTCTCAAAATTCTATTTTAACTAGCCCATTCAAGAAACCAGACTTTTTTTTCTTCAGTTCAAATGTAACTGGATCATTTAATCGTCTTACGTTCACGAACAGATTGTATTGACTTTGCAATTTGACATCTTTATTTCCAAAAATCAGTTCCATTCAAATTGCTGATAGATATTACAGATTGTATTGACTTTGCATTTTACAACTTTATTTTCAAAAATCAGTTCCATTCAAATGTTGATAGATATGAGTTTACCTGCTTCAAAATTACTTAATCGTAACTTTGTTCTAAAAAATCAGTTGTGCAAAATGATTTGTGCAGTTGCGGATGGATATAGACTATTCTTTTTTTTAAAAAAAAAAAAAAAAAAACAGATGATTCAAACTAAATTTGACTGATTAATTATTTAATAACAATCAATGTTATATATTTTTTTACAAGGAAAATAAACTCAATCGGGATCATTCGATGCAGAATAAATAGTTCATTTCATCGGCATATGATTTTTTTTTTTCTTTTTATTTGAAGAAGAAGAAGAAGAGGAATTGACATAGAAAATTCAAATACAAACACGAGAAATAATGAATATTTAGTCTAGTGGCTAAAATCAACATTTCATCAGTGAAAGTGGAAGATGCGTTTATAATTCGACCAGAAAAGTTTTGTTATGAAAATTTTAAAATTGCGAGGCATAACTCAATACCAGAAAGTAAATTGTTGGAAAGATTCAGTTGTATTACAAATTCAAAATAATCCTAATTAATAAATGAATTGTCCTGAACGGCATCAATATTATTAATAAAGATGTGTGGGTGTCGATTCCTGTTTTAGTTAGTATTAGTGCGACACGCCATCAAGACCATTGATTTTTCTATTCCGACTTAATCTGGTCCGTTTCTTTAGATGTATGTTAATTTTTTATGTGGTACTTATTGTGTTGTCATATGTGTTGCTTAAAGTTGTATTTTCTTTATGTTACATTATTGAGATCTATTTTGATTATAATTGCGTCATTTTTATCACATAATTTATTTCAACCTCTCTGTTAGTTGCTTCTATGAGAAATGATGGAACAACGTTTTTTATTTGTGACAGTTAATTATAAAATATTTCAACATATGAAGATATAATTTATTATTTCTATCCTACCAGTTATTACACTTTAAATTAATTACAAACATAACAGCCTAATTACAATCAACATTTATTAAATAATAACATATTTAATTTTTATTACTATGCCAAATATCGAGCGAAGCTGAATTTACCCCTCTAGTGTAATATAAGTAACGCAGTGTCCGAATGAGCCTCCAGATGAGTGTTTCTGTGGTTGCGTGGAGAGTTGAACAGTACTAATTGACAAAACGCGCTCTTTTGGAGAATTCAGTCAGCAGTTGCAAGTTGCAACAGACTCGAGGAGTCAATCTCCTTGTCGTTTATTGCATTTATAGAAAACTAAGTAAATGTCATCCCCTTCGTATCCATATCTTTGTCAAAATTAATAAGAGGTTTGAAGTTCAAATTTTCTATTTTAATGGTCTCATTTTTGTATTTTTGAAAATACTAAGAAAGGCCTAAAATCCTGCATCTGGAACACTTTTAAATTGTATCGGTATGAGGACATTATAAAAAAATACTTCCTGCAGTAGATCAGATTTTCAGCTCAGTTTGGACCTTCTTTTTATTCAAATCAATCACATCCGCTAATATGGATCCGTAATGTAATTATTGATATTTAACTTCTTGACTTCCTAATTAAGTCATTTGCCTTTTTCTAACTTCTACTTCCTTTCAGGAAGGAAAAAAAAAAAAAAAAGCAATCAATTTGTTGTAAACTGTGGATGTATGACTAATTTATGGTTCACACACTGTCAAGTGTCAAGTGTTCCCATGCGGTCCAGTCTCTCTCTTGACTAGAATTTCTCATAAATGATATATAGTTCTATAGAACTACGCGGCTCTTCATTCCTTCAATAATTACCACATTCTCTCTTCCCCTATATAAATTCAGATATGCTTCTCCTATTGCGATGGCACTAGCACACTACAACATCTCTCCCAATTATATCGCAACAATATTACAGCGGTGTTGAGACTGTTAGGTGGCTCGAGGAGTTTACTAAAAACATCATTTTATTCACTACTAGCTATTCTCCTTGAGATAAAAACATGAGCTTCCTAAATATGCCAGGTTATAGGTTCTATCCAACAGAGGAAGAGCTTTTACTGTTTTACCTTCAACACAAATTGGAAAACACACGAACCGATATCGAGAGGGTTATACCGGTGCTCGATCTCTGCAGCTACCATCCAAAGGATCTTCCATGTTAGTTACCACTTTCATTTCATCTTCATTAATCTTGCTTGTAGTTTTCTTTATCTGAATTATTTCCTGTTTGAATATCAAATTATCAATCATTGCTTTAACAATTATTTCCTCAGATTGTTACTGATATTATCGCCAAAGTTATCTTTCGAGTAGAAATGACTTGATTAGGCTATGCTCATTTTTACTTAATGGTGGAATTGTGTGCATGAATAAATAATTAATGAGATAGTCACTCTAGTTATCGACAAATTTACGAATATCATCATGCAATTGTCCAATAAATTTGTATAACCCAATGACTCTTAAATTTGAGCAGTATTAATGAATAAAATCTACTTATTGAATAATTTATAGTCCATCTCCAACATGAATTAATGTTTATCCATTATGCAGCGGTAGCAGGAGTGGCGAATAAGACAGATCAAGAGCAATGGTTTTTCTTTTGCCCAAGACAACAAAGGGAGGCACAAGGGGGGAGGCCGACACGCACAACTATGTCAGGATACTGGAAAGGGACTGGATCGCCTTCATGCGTTATCTCATCGAGCAACAAAGTTATTGGGGTGAAGAGAACTTTGGTGTTTTATCAAGGGAAAGCCCCTGCCGGTACCAAGACGAAGTGGAAGATGAACGAGTATAAGGCGCTTCAGCATGCCGTGCATGGCGTGCCAGCTAAGGCTCCAATGGTATGTGTGTGATTAGGAGGATATTTCTGCACTTTAACTGATTAAATAATTTTATAGCAGAGGTACATTTTGAGGGTGTCCGAAAAATATTTTCATTATTTAACAGGCTATTTTTGAATCTGATGCAATTTTGAGTTCAACATAAATAACTTCTCCAACCTGTTTAACTCTATATTATATGTTATTGTTGAGTTTCATGTGAAATACATTTTTCAAGATGCTAATTAAGTCGGTAGAGCATTACTCATTCTGTTTGAGGACTAATAAAATCATCAGCAAAAGAAACAACTCACTATATATAACAGAGTGGAAATTACTGATACAATTTCTATGTTTATCCATTTAGTGTGTGCAACTAAGACATGAGTTCAGCCTGTGTCGAGTCTATGTCCGAACAGCAACTCTACAATTGTTTGACCGCCGACCACTCGATACAAATAACAATTACAGGTGTAATGTGTTTGAAGCATCTACTTCTAAAGCAAATCCATCACAGTTAATCGAGAGAACCAGTTCCAATGGAAGTTATTGTGGTGAGCAGTCTGATCCCTCTCCAGTTGATTACGAGGAAATATTTGATTGGAATTTCCTCCCTGACTTGAGTTCTATTTGAGTTAGTGTTGAAAGTATGATGCGATATTATGTACTTAGGTTTGAGCGTGCAAAGTAGACATGATTATATCCATGTGCAAGTTAGTATTTGCTTACAATAAGTTTGGTGTTGAATTATTCCATTTTATTTTTTTTTTTCTGTACTTGAAACCAAATGAATAGTTCTTTCTGTCGAATATATGTCTTGATCTCTGAATACCGACGCTTTCTTTGTTTTCTTTCTGTGGGGTATTTACCTGGGATTGGCTGTATTTGAAATTGACTTGACCGCGTCAAATTTGTGATTCTACCAGAATTCAATAGAGAGAATTTCAGCGCAGTTACCGTTAAATTCATGCTTGGTGGTTTATCTTCTGGTCAACAGGTCAAGAGATCAACTCCTTTACCGACCAGTCAATTCGGAACTATCTTTTTCTGGACCTAGATGTGAAATGCAATATGAAATTAACTAATTAACTAAGTAGATTTCAGTTCAGATGTTGATTGCTTGTAATTCACATTTGGTGGTATACTCTACAGATGTGATTAAAATGTGCACAGTTTTGTACGAGCTTTAAAAAACTTTTTGTTTTTCAAAATTATCTCGTGAATTGTATATCAGTATATGCGGTTACGATTTAAAATTATATTTACTTGCTTTGTACTGATTCACTATGTTGTGACTCTGTTATGTTATCTTGCTTTGTACTGGTTCCCTTCTTAGGTGCTCTCTTTCAAAAAAAAAATAATAATAATAAATAACTAAATAAATAAATAAACAAATCATATTCACTCTGCGTCTCTGCGTGGTGAAAGTAGTTAAAATGGACTAGATTGTTCCACCGGCTAGCAACTCATTTTCACCTGTCGATCAACATTGTAAAGTAGAAACAATTAATAAGTTCCCATATGATATTTTTTATGGGAAATTCTGCACTCCGACCTCTTTTATTTTTTGCTGAACCCAGAATAACGAAGATAACAAATCAAGTATGGACAGACCCATCAGCTGGTCGGATCTAGTTGACTTAGATTTTGTGCAAATTGATGTTCTAACCTTGACCCAACTTGTTCACTACTTGACTCTTTTTGAATCGAGAGTTGCTATCCTAGGAATAGGATTTAGGAAAGTGATAGTCACTCGTAGACTCATAGAGGTGCTTGAAGACAAAAAACAATAAATATCTTACCAAACTCAACTCAGCTCAACAATCTCAAATAGAAAAGTGATTAAAGAAATCAGGGCATAAATTAATTCCATAGTAATCTGTCATACATGTTGACTTGAGATTTGGCTCCTCTCCAATTGTATGAATTGAAATGTAGAGTTTCATATAAACTATATTTGAGAATCTCAAACAGATCTAATCGGATACATGATAATTCATGGGCAGATTCCAACTGATAAATCTGATACTGATATATAAATCGGTAAAAGCTGATATATAGTATCAAAATTAATCTGAATTGTCTAATTTAAGATTAACAGACCAGATCTATCTAAAACTACCCAGTTAAATTCGTATGGATGGATCAGATCAAACTGGTAAAATCTGATGCTTGTATATAGACAGATAAAAACTGATATATTGTCAACAACAATTATCTGGATCGTCTTATTTCAGATTAATGGTTTTCAATCTATCAAAAACTCTCAAACTAAATCTGTGCAGATGGAAAGGAGCTCAACCTGTCAACCAGCAGCATACTGGTATATCTGGACTGCAACTGAACTAGCTTATTTCTCAGTGTTGCTTCTTGAGCACTAAGAAGAACCGCAATGATCATGCCAGATGATAGAAGTTACCAGAATACGGCCATTAGCAGAATACGGCCATTAGCAATATAACATCATTAAACCAAACATATGTCCATTACAAAAATAAATGCACATTAACACCAAACAGGGGCGAAGCTACAGCCTGATTGGTGGGTCCAGGGACCCACCTTGGAAAAAAAATTTATTCAAAATAATACTTATATGTAATTAAAAAAAATTTTATGGACCCATCTAAAAAAGTTCAAGGACCCATCTTAGTATTTTGTATTGTTGTTATAGATATATTTGATTTCTCGTGAATTATTTTTATGTTACATTGTTTTAGAATTGTTTGTTTGAAAAATACAATTATATTATATCTATATTAGACGTTATGTTATACACATGTTTTAGAAAAAAAAAAAATTATAGACCCTGCTAACATGAAATCCTAGCTACGCCCCTGACACCAAACATACCTGCACGCGCACGCGCACACATATACAAACGATAGGAATGTGGGAAATGCTTCTGTCAAAGATATTGAAAAAAGTGGGCGAAAAGAAAATGCCCCATGCTACCAACTACATTATCGCAAGCAACAGGACAAATCCTGCCTACAGGCGTTGGTTCTTCAAAACAAAAGCAACAGGACAAATCCAGGGAAACAACCATCCTAACATGTCTGAGCCACAAATAATAAATGAAGCACATGATAAATTGATAATATTCTATTTCATTTTAAATACCAGCATGCCAATACATTCGAATATTGTTATTGAATCCTACACCAGAATCACTACATGAGCCAGAAAAATTTTCTGTAAAACCTATTACGACAGATAATTTACAATGCAATAAAAGTTGAAAAACATACTAAAATCTTGACAAGTAAGAAAACAAATTGCCAGAGGTCTGCTAAAATTGCATCATAATTGACGATACCACACTAAAACACACAGATACCTGCAAAAAGATGTGGCATGTACAACACAACCATTCAGAAACAAGTTGCATGGAGACAGATCTCAAGACCTTTCAAAGTTCTACCCTGACATATTGGAAACTCTTCTAATACTGGTAATTAAAAAGATGATTTGCTTGGTACTTACCCTAAAAATTGGAGCAGTATATGAACATGGGTTGTTTCCATGCCTAAAAGACAAGACCCTCTAACCTCAATGGAACCAACAACAAAATTCAATTATCAATGTATCACTAACTGAGAACTATAATACCCACAACTTATAAAGAACCTAAACATTATTCCATATTTCATGTCATATGACATGTTTAATAGCATAGCATTTCATGTCAGATGACCAGTTTTAACAGCAACTGCAATTTTAGCATGATAAAAAGTTGCAGCTTCACAATTATCAATTTTGGCAGATCTATGCATTTAATAAGATAAATATGTACCATATATTGATCTAACTTTAGGGTGCAGTGGTTCACAATAACAAAAGTATTTAACAAGTGTACATGATTTGCAGATTGCACCTCATAAATAATGCAACTTCAGGACTATTTAATCAAAAAAGCACAAAAGAATGTCACAAATGTATAGTAGTGAATTGCAATTGTACATTTAAGTCAGATTTGGATCCTGAACCTCCACCAGAGGAAACAAAAGTGAAATAGGATACTTCTATCTTGCATGCAAAGAAGAATATGATTTGTGCTCGAGACGTCTAAAATCAAACTATTGTCTCACTTATAGACAACTGATATTTTAACTGCTGGTTGCATCTTTTCGATACAAAAAAGAAATTAAACTAGATAAAAAATTTCATTTCATAGAAAGTACAGCTGATTTCGTATCAAGTTATCGTTATCTTGTAAATCAGCTATGCTAATGACAAACAACAGCAAGGTTTACAACACCTGGTACCAGAACCCACATCAAAGGTACCTACATTGTGGTGTTAGTCTGTGAACCAATGAAATTCTTTTACAATGTCACTCAGTAAACTCAATTAAACAAGAATAACAATTAAAAAATAGTAATAGAACAAAAAAGTTTACACCTTTATTTACCAGAACAAACATTCTGGTACATATTCTATTCTTTCATTGGTATATAGAATAATTACATAAAAGATATCAGGTTGAGCAAACTTTAACAACTTGATTCCTCATTTAAACTTCCTCAACATTTTAATATTTTTATAGTTTCTTTTCTTCTGCTACAGGATACAGAATCCAACAAGACCCCCCCAAAAAAATATTAAAGATTCCAGATTTGCTAAGTAAAAAGGTATCAATTTCAAACATTGAAACAATATCGAATCACAATTATGGCATAAATGGAATGCATGATGAAAGTAGCACCAAGAAGCTGCAAAAGTACTAAATTGTATGGATTCCTTATTAATTGTCATCGTTTACATCGTCCCATAATTTCTTTCCTCCTTCAATATAAAAAAAAAAAACAGAAAAAAGAAAGAAAGAAATAAAATACTCCAAACTCCCCCGAAAATAAAACAGAGAAGTAAAGAGAGAAATAAAAATCACCTCTCGATTCCCACTTGAATCAATCGAGAAACCCCGTCTGCCTCCAAACAGCATTGCGCACTCTTCTCAAGTCTCTGCCTTTGAGCGTCCTCCCAACTCCTTCAAGGCACGACGAGGCCGTGAGAGGAGTATTCGCGGTTCTTCGCGCCACGATTTCATGTGGCGGGAGCATCTCCGACATGTCCGTGTAGTAGTCGTCCCCTTCCCCAGCGTCGTCGACCCAGATCCCACCACGTGGCTTCCTGGGCGGCCCCACGGGAATATTCATCGGCGCTGACTGGTGGGGCAGCGCGTACTCGTCCTTCACCTTTAATTTCGGAGCCGGGATATTCATCCGCGCCGTCGATGCTGATGTAGCGGAAGCGATCGTGGCCTTCCGATGGAGAGAGCTCGCAGTCGACGACGTTATGGGCTGTTTGGTGTCTTGTAGTAACGCGAGCATTCCAGATGGTGGGTCGACGTTGACGTGGCGGCGCGAGGCTGACGTCGACGTGACGGAGGGGCTGATGGTAACAGAGCTGAGAGTTCGCGAAAGCATAGACGGATCGGGTTCAGACCCGGACCCGTTGTTGGTAGAAAAGATATCGTCTTCTTGGAGTTCGGTGGAGTCGTCGGATGCGGGTTTGGTGAGGATGGAATCGGGTTTGGGTGAGGCGGGCGGAGGCGAGAATAGGAGGAAGTAGCGGTCCGAACTAGACGAGCGGCGGTGGGGGCCGATGGTCTCCATTCGGTGCCACCACTGGACGGGACGGCGTCAATGCTGCGTCCCGGCGATGGTGACGTGGCTAATCCACATGAGAAAAGAAAAGGAGAGGAGAAATGGAAGGGAATTAATTGGGACTGAATAATGGGAAATGGGAGAGACGTGGGGCTTTATTTAATAAGGATTTAATTTAGTTGGATTTGATTCTTTGTGTAGACGGCTCTCTGTGAAATTTAAACCTACTCGACTGTTTAATAATAGATACGCTGAAATTCGGAGGAGATACGTGGGCCCGCTTGAGGAAATTAACTAGTACGCCGATGGTTATTTATATTTTTTTACGGAGTAGTGCCGTGGTAAAATTTCTTATCGAATGGTGATACTGCTATATATGTTTAAACGTGATAGAAGAAGTTTTCTGTTCAGTTTTTGACCGTTAGATCTCAATCGGTTGGCTAAATATATAAGCAAATTTAGTATTGTTCCTAAAAATTGCAGTGGAGGAGGGACCCTATGTTAGGTGGCGACACGTAGCTGAAAAGTGGATTAAACTTTTTTTAATTTAGTTCCTTCCATGTTAATCCGTCTACGTGAACAGAGAGCCTGAAGAGGTGGTTCCGACAAATGGGGCCGCTTTTTCCCTTGGAAAAGTCGATTAGTGGAACTTTTAAATTTTCAAATAGTAGCGTTTCGGAGTCTTATCTGTTAGAAGGAAATGGTTCTAGTGACACAGCCACAGATATCACAACTTTATTATTTTATTAATATTTCAAATTTTCCAATTTAAATCGTTGATTTTATTTAATTTAACGAACGATGTATTTTCATTTATAAATTTTGAAGTTCATTTGATATTCGATCAAAAGGTTTAAAATACTATGATAGATTAATTCTAATACGTTTATATTTTGACCTCTTGATCGGGTACCAAATGAAATTCAAAATTTAAATGGAAATACATCGCTCCTTAATTTGAACAAGATCAACGATTTAAACTTGAAATTTGAATTTTAAATTTTGAAATATTAATAAAATAGAAAAGTTGTGGCATTTGTTACAACCAAAACTTGTGGCAGCGGAACATTGCTCTTGTTAGAATATTTAATATTTATAATTTGATTAAAACTTTTAGCACCCAAGTAAATTATTAATTTTATTGAATATTATGAAATGGAAAACTGATGTTATCTACAAAAAATAAAAAGTAAAGAACTAAAATCATTTGTAGTGTAATTAGAAGTTTGATCTGTTCTTTTTTGAAAAAAAGGGCATCACAACTCTTCATTTTCTCTCTCTTCTATAAGTTTGCCAAAAATTGATCTCCAATTTTTAATCTAACCCAACCAAATGAAAATCTTTTTCTGTTCCTTTTTATTTACAAAAATTAAATATTGATATTTGTGCTTCTACAAAGACATCAAGTACTTTATCCTCTATTGTAATAGTGAACAACAAACAGTGAAAAAATCAAACTTTACCCACTTACCCTGTTCCGAGAAGGAAGGCTTTTGCACGGTGATAATAATTTTGTATCTCCATTGTCGGTATGAGACGTATGTTTATATGTTAGTATTTAGATTAGATAGTTTTAGTTGAATTTAACCGATTCGAAATAGCGTCCTCCTCGATCTAAAGTATTATATATTAAAAAGCGCGGCCGCTTTGAAAAGCGGCCAAAATTATTTTTTTTTTATATTTTTTATTTTTTTTTATAATTTTTTTAAAATAAATTAAAAATAATCGTATGTTGTTTTTTAAGATAGTGTCAAGGAGCTTCGTTGATGTTGTTTTTCAAATTTCGACTGCATAATTCTACTTTTTTTTTAATGCAAAACGCGAGATATAAAATTAACGCACTAAATTGTATTGCTTGCATCATTAAAAAAGTATTTATATATGATGTCAGCAAATAAATACGGCGCATTCGTGTGATATCTTCTAGGATAAAAAAAAAATAACCGTAGCATTGTAAATTTAAAATAACAACATATTATAAACTTATTTGATTCATTTTTTATCAATCAATTTGAAATTGATCTAAACCTACCAATCTACCATCAATATCAAACAGTTTGAACTGGAATTACCAGCACTCCACATCATCCAATGAACTGTAAAATTAGTACCATGGCACACAATTCCCCAATCAAGTTGATATAGTAGGGTTTTACATTTTTTTTCACGCCGTTAGATACCACAACTTTTAATTTTTATTAATATATAAAAAATTTAAAATTTAAATGTCGATTTAACAAGATGTTAAAACTCGATACATTTTTATATAAAGATTTTGTAAAAATTAATGTTTAATTTGAAACTCGATCCAAGATGTTAAAACATCAAGTGTTAATATTGATCTATTATTGTAAATAAAACTCCTTCATTTTTTTTTCTTTTTCTTTTGAGTGAGTAAAATGAATAAGAGATTTAGAGTCAACGTTTAAATTTAAAATATTAATTGAAAAATGAAGTTGTGACGTTGGCCGACACAAAAAAAATGGCTCTAAAAACTTTTTTTAAAAAAAAAAGACAAGACTACACCTGACAATCTATCGGAAAAAAAGGCAATATTTTTTGAAGTTAACATGTACTAAATAGTGAACCATACAAGTCAGCTTTTTCTTTATTCTACCGTGATTTTCATATGGATATGCAATTTAGTTCCTTATGTATTGTTTTTCCGAGATAGTGCGAGACCTAACTAAACTATGATTTTGAATTTTTAATTGTTTTAGCAAAAGACCAGATACCTTATATTTATCAAAATCATCATCAAATTTGAGACGAGGCATCCCTCTAACTCATTTCTTAGTTCAGCTGACAATTATTATCTCATATTTATCAAAATCATCACCTCAAATTTTATGGAAGGCGAGCATCCATGTGACTCATTTCTTGGTCCAACTGACAATTATTCAATCCTTGTTAGCATAGTATATTATGATTCTGTTGTTATTCTACATTACCTAAACAATTGACACTTTCTATAGTTAAGAATTCATTTCATTCCGAAAATTATATGTTGTAATGACGTTCAGAGAATGTAGCACTCAATTTGTATGAATGTTTTAACAAGAAAAGATAAGGATTGCTTTTCATTTTTCATTTGATTACTGCGAGAGTTTGAGTACTTGGGGGAAATATTGGTTCATAGATTGGTTGGAGTTAAAAATAATTAATAGAACAACCATTAAATTCAGGTAGATATATTGGTTGATTTCCTCAAATTAAAGTAGATATATTTGTTGATTTCCTCTAATTTCTCATTGTAGATTAAAATTGTATATAGAAATATTTTGATAGAGAGTTTTTTCAATCATTTTTTCTTTTAGAAGAGATAAAATATATAATACTATTCACATAAATACAGAGATTAACTAAGAGTGAAGTAACATATGCATGACAAGTCATGCAAAACTTAATTTTCCTTTTGTTTTTGTTTCTATATCTTCTCAAGCAAGTCTTTATCTAGACAAGATTAGGAGTGAGCAAAAAATTTGTAACTCGTGAGCTAACTCGAACTCGACTCAGAAAAGGCTCAGATGTAATTCATGCCAACGGAACTCGAGTTGGAAAAACTCGAGCTAAGCTAGCTCAGTTAGCCGACGAGTTGAGTTTGAGTTGAGCTCAACTCAGCTCAAGACTCTTGAGTCGACTTGTGACATAATAAATTTATATTTCATATAGTATTATCAACATGATTAATGAGCATTAAAAATTTATAAAATAATCATTTTTTTACTTAAAATAATTATAACAATCGATAGATTGAGTTTCATGACATATTTTTATTTTAAATCAATAGAAATAATATAAAAGACAACAATTTTATTTTTAAATATATTGTATATGTTAATAAGTTTTTATACTAGAATAATATTAAATAAATAAATAAAATTTTGAAGGATAAATGCTTATTTCAAGCTAGTCTTGGAGTTATGTCCTAGAAGTCAATATTTTAATTACTTAATTTTAGTTTATATTCTTGATGATATTTGATCATTTGTTCCTTGAATTTATTATTGATAGATCCTTCAGGTCGAGAATCTGAATTGTAGATCTCTATGTTTCATTTAATTAAATGATAATAATAAATCTAAATCGTCCATAATCTTGATAATTAACAAGGAATATTAATTATCGTAAAAAGATTAGTATTGTTCCTAAAAATTGCAGTGGAGGGACCAGGGCTGATAAGGATCGTCCTCAAGATTTATCATCTCCATCATCCCATCATCCTCAGCAGTTAGTAATGCATTTTCTATTTTTGTACATCATCTCACATCCCCTGCACATATTTTCCGTTTTTGGAAATCCAACGCTCATCCTCCGTTTCACTCTCCTTCCCCGCCTTTTTGTTTCGCTCCATTCAACAATTACAATATAAATTTCAACAGTTACATATTAACTCCAACATTTACATCTTAACTCCAACATTTACATAACTTCAGCATTTACATATTAACTTCAACATTTACATATTAACTTCAACAATTATAAATTAACTTCAACAATTATATATTAACTTCAACAATTATATATTAATCTCAAGAGTTATATATATTAACTAAAACAGTTAATGTACATAACTAGAACAGTTACGATATTAAGTTCAATATTTATATATATTAATTATAACAGTTAGATAACTAGAACAGTTATATACATCTTTGTTTCCTACCCTCCTCCTCTCCCTCCCCCTCCCCCTCCCTCTGATGCTCATCCTCCCAGCGCCTCTCGTCTTTTGGATTTCCAAAAATGGAAAACGCGTCCAGGGAATGTGGGATGATAGACAAAAATAGAAAACGCGTTAATTATGTTGGATTTCATCCCCTGTATTTTACCATCCTATAATCCTCTAGTCTTCTATTAACGATGACGCTGGATAATTAATGAGGATGTCAGAGAATGATGGAGACGATGGAAATAATGTCCCTCATTGGTCATGACTCCGAACAATATCCTACTCATCTCCTCAACATTAAGATTGAAATCTACTCATTTCAACCGGATAGAATCAGATGCAAGCTAGAACCATATTTAACTCTCAGGTAAATCTATATCCGATCATTTAGGATCATGTGATAAACTCATCGACCTCTCTTCAGGCACACACTTCATCTTTCATGAGCAAGCACCCAAGAGAAGACCGTCCAGTTCCTTAAGCTCTTTATCTCTTACCCAAATTTGGAGCATCTTTGAAGCCTTGATCAATCTCAGCGAACAAGGGCATTAAGTCCAGCCCCTAATCACTTATCAATCCCTCAATACTAATTTCAATTCCAACGCAGTATTAACTGTTAGAAAGTGCCTAATTTTAATTTTTAAACTAACATTTAGCTTAATTAACAATTAAACACAAGAGGAACTAGTGCTAGAAGCATTCACACATCAAAACAATGAGAAACGTGTAGGAAGAAATATACCTCTCACGAAATCATATTCGTGAGGCAATTCCAACGGCACTTGGAGTCGGTGGCGTGCTCTTCTACGCCTCTTCTTCTCCTTGGATGGCGCTGGCCTCGAGTCCACCAAGAGAATCAACCATGCTCTTCTCCTTGGTGCTAGCAAAGGGAAGAGAATAGCTAATCATTGCTTATTCTTCAATCAAGTAACCATTTATTTAATTGGATCTAAGTTCAACATATGAACCATATAGATGGATGAGAAAAGAGAGAGCAAGGAGGAAGAAAATCTGAAATTTTCTTCTTCCTTGGATGGTGGCGGCTAGGAGAGAGAGGAGAGAGAAGTGTGGAGGCTAGGATTGGCTCCCAAAGGTGACCCCTTTATATAGCCAACAACTCTCATCCTCACTTTGCCTTTATTACAAGTTTGCCACTAGCCCTAGGCACCACCTAATGGGCCTTTTGTGGGCTACAAGTTGTGTTTCCCTTGGGCTATTAAAACAATCTCTTTTATCACTCTTTCATCTAAAGTTAAATCGGGTTTTTAATTAACCAATTAATTAGAAAACCTAATAGGCTCAAACTAATTAAAGTATGTTGAATATAATTAATTATTAACTCATTAATAATTAATTTAGGATTAGCAAATGCATTAATTTATTTCAGTATGATCCCTTTGACTTAATTAATTACAACGGTTCATAACGGTATATAATTAATTAATCAACTTATCATATTTTCATGACACCCATTGTCATGAACAAATAATTAATACATTGTATGGTCAAAACACTATTTGTGTGACCCTTTGAGGATTCATGCTATGTTGGCCATGGAGAATAAATCATTATTTATTTCCAATAATCATAAGCGGTATGTAGCAACACATTATGATTCCCAATTCACATAAATAATATACCGTTACAATATCTCAATCCTGCATACGAAATAATAGTATTTTCTTTGTCTGATTCTTATGTCACATGATATCATTGTATAATCCAAGATAGGAGTGTGTCATTCTTGCAGATTATACATTCCTTGATCTAGAGTTGATCGTCTAGTTTGCATGCATACGATCCAACTCCATCAAGGGGCCCAAACAGATATCATCACTCATTAAGTGTATTAATGAGGGACATACGGTTTTCTTGATGAACAACTTTTCCCCGCACAATTCAAGAGAGCATAAATAAAGTTCGTATAGCAGCCTTTATCAGGAATCAACGTTAGACGATATTTATAGAACCTATCTTCATGTAGAAAAGTTGAACATCTCAAACTTAGAATCAAACTCATATGAAATAAACAATGACACATAACACAATCCATATGTTTATTTCATTGGGTCAAGTCATGTACTATGTTCCAATAACATATACATATGCAATTAAGTTGGTAACTCCTTACCTATGATTTGTAGAACTTAATCATCACTTAACTTGCATACTAATCTTTTATGATAATTAATGTTCCTTGTTAATTATCAAGATTATGGACGATTTAGATTTATTATTGTCATTCTAATGAATGATCCACAGAGATCTACAATTTAGATCATCAACCTGAATGATCTGTCAATAATAAACTTAATGAACAAATGATAAAAAATCATCATTAACATAAACTAAGAAAATAAGTCATTAAATATTGACTTCTAGGATATAACTCCAATATTAACCCCATATTAACAATTCTTCATTGAACTGAACCATTCAATTTATATCATAATTTAATTGACATTCTTTAGTCATATTCATGGATTTTCTTTTGTTGGCTCCAAGTTAAGAACATCCATATGAATCATTATTTTCATTTTCCTTTTGTTTGATACTTTAGAGTAATTTACACTTTCTATGAATTTTGCATAGAGCTATGAAAGTAAGCTCTTTGAGGCTTTGAGCGCACAGCAATCAGCTCACAAAACTCAAATTTGTTGAGAGTAGAGGGAGCGAGGGAGAAAAAGATAAAGCGACCTCTTCCAACTCAGTGTGAAAGAAGAACGAAGACCTAGTTAAGAAAAACCCGATTAAGGAAATTTAGTGAGGTTAATATTTGGAAATAAAATTATAACAGCAAATTAATTGACATCGAGGGTATTTTTGTCTAGAATACCAAAAAAAGTGTGGTTTGGATCAATTTAATTGTTGTCCAAATCATTTTAGGTGGCGACACGTAGCTGAAAAGTGGATAAACTTTTATTAATTTAGTTCCTTCCCGGCTAATCCGTTAGCATAAACAAGAAAAACATGAGAGGTGGTTCCGACAAATGGGGCCCGCTTTTTCCTGGAAAAGTCGATCAGTGGAACTTTTAAAATTTCAAATGGTTAAGAACTAGCGTTACCGAGTCTTATTTGTAAGAAATAAGTTTTAGTAATTCGATTTCACTTTTAGCACCAAATAAATCATTGATTTCGTTGATACTATTTTAACATGGGCTCAAATATAATTTCTTCACTAAAAATCCAAATTAATCACGACCATTCATCATTCTGAATTAATAGTTTAGATTGAGACTCATGTAAATTGGTACCTATCATTCCCTATTTTTCTATCCACCCCATCTACAGGCTCTAAACAGGCTTTTATGGACCCAACAATTGGCCCAGTCTGTATATATCTCTCTGAACCTCCTCTCTCTCCCAAACCCTAGCCGATTCAGATCTCTCCTCTCTCACTTCCGTCGCCACCAACCAGATTAGAGCCTCCTTCCCTTCGCCTAAGCCTCCTCCCTTTCGCTCCTCCTCCGTCTCTCTGTCGGGAAGGAGAGAAGAACATGAGTCGCAAGAGAGAAGGGAACAAAGCACGAACGAACCAAAGGAGAGATAGATCGCTAAAGATCCGCGTTGCTCGTAAATCCGACCAGGTACTTCTTTTTCCTTATTTTTAAATGTGTATTTCTTGCATTTCGTCTAATTACAGTCTTAGATTTGTGATTTGGGGATGGATTTTTTGTATTTTGGTGCTTTGGGTGTTTGGTTGGATCGATGGGGAGATTTCACTGGAGTTTGTGATTTTGATTGATTCCATAGGGCTAATAATTTTTGAAGTATGCCAATTTTTTTTTCATTCTAACAATGTTCTGAATTATTTTTCGAGACAACTCCAGTGCGTGTAACCAAGATCTCTTGAATTTTATCGATTTTAATATAAGTTAAAGTAACCAAAAAGTTTTTGCTTAAAATTTTGGAAACAAAGTTGTTTTGGTGGAACGATTCTTTTATTTATTTTTTTTGGAGGGTTAATGGCGTTGTTAGATTGCGTAGGAAGTCCAGGAAAGTAGAACCGAATTTAACATTGATTCTCTTGCCAGTATACTTATGCCCTGGAAATTTATATATGAGGATTCTTATTAATTGTTAGCAGGTGCTCGTTCTCGTTCTGAGTAGATTCGGCTCAGGTTTCTTCTTTGTTCCTTCTTCGAGAAGAGGTCAGACCTGGAGCAGAGTTGTTAGTTATGAATTATATTCTTGTAAAGGATTAGTTAGTCATCATATGTGTTCACTTTGTTTATTGTAAGTATTAACTATATTGTCATATGTGTTCATTTTGTATATTGAATATTGAATATGTTCACTTTGTTTATTGTAAATGTTTATTATATTGTTATATGTGTTCACTTTGTATATTGTAAATGTTAACGTGTTTAACTGAACAAAAAATATTAGTATTCAAATTACGAAAATTATATATTCAGATGCAACTACTGAACATATAAAAATTTTAGTTCAACCTTTAAAGTATTAAACTGAACACAAAAGTAAAAAATATTCCATCTTCATAAGCAAGTAACTAACACATAACACATCAAATTCATCCTTTAACGCATTAAATTGAACACAGAACCCCAAAAATGTTTTTTTAGTTGTAACTAACTGAACAATTAAACTATTTTAGTTCAACTCTTAAAGCATTTAACTGAACAAAAAAGTTCGAAAATTGCTATTTCTTACGAAACTAACTGAACACTTAAAGCAATAAGTTCAAACCTTAAAACACTTAAACCAACAAAATTTGATGATGTCAGCAAGCAAATTGATGACGTCACGACCCATAGAATTTTCGCTGATTCGCGCAAAAAATTTTGCTGACGTTATCGCGCGAATTGATGACGTCATCATGCGGAAAAATGAAGGCTGGAGTGTTGCTGGCCCAGTCAAGTCCATGGATGGTGCTGGATGGGAAATTAAAAGATGGTGTATATCACCCCTGAAAAAGAAGTATCAATGACAAAGAAATTCTAATTTCATTTGATGTTGGTAGCAAAATGAGTACAATGACGCACATTCTAAGTTAATAGTGTAGAATTCGAGTGTCACTATTTTTGTATGTCAGAAAATGTCGAAATTTTATTTTTCCATTAATATTTCAAATCTTTAAAATCAAATGTTGAATTCGAATTATTGAATTTATTAGTTTGACGAGCGATGTATTTTCTTTCAATTTTTTTCAAATTTAGGAAGTCATTTGATACTCGATAAATAGAGCATTCATTTTTTTCCCTTATAATCGAGTATCAAAATGAAATCCAAAATTTATAAAATTTATATGAACGCATCAATCGTTAAAATAAATAAAATCAGCAATTTAAATTCAACATTTTGAATTTCAAATTTTAAAATACTAACGGTAAAATAAAGTCGGATATTTCACGACACTCAAAATTACTGACGCTGAAATCTTTCATTTTTTTTCTTTTACAATAACTTGGCAACACTGCCGAGCTTTCGGGAAAAAAAGAAAATCAATATTTCTGGAGTTAGTTAAAACGGGTGAGAATTCTAACAATATCCACCGTAGTCTTGCATGAACTTCTAATTATTGTTAGATCAAAACATTATAAGTCATAGTTTTTTCCTTAAACCGGCTGTTCAGGTGAGTTGGTCAGGTTAGCCAACAATCTTCATGATCACATCCATGGAGGGCTTAAATTATTTGGCCATAGTACTCATTTTTATGACGTTTAATAGAAGGTCGTCATTTTATTAAAATCGTGTGATAAACAGAAAAACATGTATCCCGTTACAAATTTTAGATTTTAAGTCTAAACACGGCACGACATGACACGCTACGGGGTGGTACGACACGATAAGACACGGACACGACACGAGAACTTAAGTGTGCCGTGTCTTTGGGCGTGTCGTGTCCGACTTTGAAGACATAGACACGGCACGGCACGACACGAAACACGGCACGACACGGGACACGACAAAACTCAAGAGACACAACAAGTTTATAATTATGGTTAAAGATGTTAAATTTGTTATAAAAATAACAAAAAAATTCTTATATTGTCTATTTTTATGATAATTTCATAATTTGAATTTCAAATTCACCCCTAAACATAAGTATATAACTATATTTTATGAAATTCAAACGTATTCAAACACGACACGGCACGACCCGTGAAAAAAAAAACATGGCACGTGGACACGAGGCGTGCCGTGTCCTTAGGCGTGTCGTGTCCATCCTTTGGAATTTAGACATGGCACGACACGACACGTGAAACATTTAGACACGGCACGGCACGACTTGACAAATGATCAAGACACGGCGTGTTTGACACGGTACGACACGGCACGGCACGTATTTAGAACACTATTCATGACCGAATAACTAAATCTTATTATTTGTTAGTGTGTGGACTTTTTCGTCATTTCTCGAAGAATGATCGGGTTTCCTCAAGAAAGGGAATAAGCCTTAGATTCACCCCTCACGAGTTTAAATTCAAGTATAAAATGCTTCTTAACAACAAGAAAACATTAACGAGAATCTATTCTCATGAGGGTTTATTAATTTTGTGGATCCTTTCCTTCCAATAGGCGCAAGCCCCTATTGTTAATTACCCCGTGACAAATCACGAGAACCTCTAATTAAGGGATTCGAGGAATTATATGTCGTAGGCTAGAAAAGTTGTTATCTCAATTTATTTAAGATTGAACTAAACTCAATTGATGTCACCAAATTTAATTGACGGGGCACAATTGAGAAAACAGAAGATAACTCTTTTGGCTTAAATCGAACTCAATTAACGGTACCAGACCTACTTAACGGGACCTAATTGAGGACGTTTAAAACACTTTAACTAAAACTAAGTCTTGATCACTTGGCGATTTATAAGACTAGGAGAGTTTGCTTTTGTAGTTCTTGGCCACTTGATAACTTGGAAGAACTAGGTCTTGGTCATTTGGTGACTTATAAGACTGGGGGAGCTTGATTTGATGGTTTTTTGGCCATTTGGCGGCTTGGAAGAACTTGGTCTTGGTCATTTGGTGACTTGTAAGACTAAGAGAGCTTGATTTGGTGGTTCTTGGCCATTTGGCGGCTTGGAAGAACTGGGTCTTTGTCATTTGGTGACTTGTAAGACTGGGAGAGTTTGATTTGATGGTTCTTGGCTATTTGGTAGCTTGGAAGAACTGGGTCTTAGTCATTTGGTGACTTGTAAGACTGGAAGGATATAACTTGGTGGTTCCTGGCCACTTAGTGGCTTAAAAGAACTGGGTCTTAGTCATTTGGTGACTTGTAAGACTGGAAGGATTTAATTTGGTAGTTATTGGCTACTAGGTTGGATTTTATAATTCCTGGCCGCTTGGCAACTTGTAAGGATAATTTAACCCTGAAGACTGGACGATGTGACCTTTCACAGGCATTGCTCTTGATTTCAAGGAGTGGCTTATCCTCCGTTGAAGAGGTTTCGGTTTTAACTATGGGTGTCGTGCTTGGACTTTTAATTTTCTAATATATATATATTTTTTTGAATATAAAAGGACAGCCTATTTCAAAATACTCCATTGACGTTACAAAAGTCCATAAATGATTTATTTAAGTTTTACTCAATTTTATAGCAAAAATATTTCAAAAATATAAAAGACTAAATTTTGGAACACACACATTTTTTTTTATGAAAATAATGTTAAGTTTAGAAAAAATAATATTTTCCTATTAATTTTGATGACTGTTTAAAGTTTACAAAGGAAATCTTCTCATAAGCAAAATTGGGCGCTGACTGGGCTTGGCCCGTGGCACAGACGCGACATAGGTCCATTTGGACGCATGAGCTCCGTGTGGTGGGTGACGTTATTCGTCTCACCTCATCTGTCACAGAGAATCTTATATTTCTTGGCGCTGAGAATAGATAAACGGGTTCCGTTTTTTTTTTTAACAGGCTCGTGAGGTTACGGGTATGGGTCCGATAGCAATTCCGACCATCACAAATTATTCAAGTAAGCTTGTTAGCATCGCGGGAGTCAAAGAAACGCCATGGCAAAGTCAGTTGGTGTTGCGTTTGCTCTATTTGGTGAGAGTGCCAATGAACTGATACGGCTTTCGGATGGTCTGGGACAGTGACATATGAGCTAGCATCGATGGGTTAACTCGTACCAGATATGGGTGTTTTGGATTAGGAATAACAAGGGGAAGGTGTAATGAGGGTCAATTTTTATTATGTTGGTCTAATTTAAGAATTTGGATTCGGCTACAGTAAGGTCAATCAGGTATAGGAGAAAAAGGGGAAGGATAATCAAAGTGCAACTGGACTCAAACTATAGGATATTTAATTAATACGATTTCCATGTTTATCTTAGCCCTTTGGAACTAGTTCAGATATCCCGTGGCCTATTTATGTCAAGGAACTCATTGGTGTTACAATTTTAACAGTATGAGATTCTATATACTTGTCATTCGTAAAGCCACTAAGGTGTTTATAAAAACTAATTATCATAAATAACTATCACATTACTTAAGACTTGAAACTGGTGAAAATAATGTGAATATATATACACTATTTACTGATAGCAAAATAGCAATCTTCATGATTTTCGCAAGAACAATCTCAGACTACTTTAATTGCTAGCATCACAACCATAGTGCCTCAATGAACTACTACAACCTTTGAAACTTGTCATTCAGCAATTCAGTAATACTGATGCTTTAAAATTCTTACAAATAAACCCATGTCATCTATATAATCACAGGATTCTCATTTGCAAATAGGGTCAAATGTTAGTTAATGTCATCAGTTAAGGCCATCCAGAAACACTACCTGTTATCACCATTTTACACTGTAGTCCTTCATTCTTCTCCTAATTATAACTAGGCTCACATATTCAATATATTTCTCCTGTTAGCTTTAACCTATTTTTAATTTATAATACTGCTCTGAAATAAACATCACTAATATTGGTCTAAAAAGGATTTTTACCTGCTAGTCACAAGTGATAGAGTTAAAAGTTTTCACAGAATCACAAGCACACCAAACTGGAAGTTTGTTTGAAACCTGATTTACACAAATGAGACCTGGGAAGAATACTAATTGAACACCCAGAGGTGACCTATTACATGAACAACTATCACCAGGAATTGAATGTTTACTGATATACCTCCGAATCAAGAATCCAGTTGATTTCTTAACCAAATTTCCTTTTCTTGCTACAATAAGGTCCTAATACAAACCAGGCCAATGCTGCGCTTTGGCTTTGATCAGATTAGGTCAGTAATTTCCACTGAGGCTGATGCTGCGCTTCAGACCTCTATGGGATTACGTTTTTTTTTTATTTACCAGTACGTATCACCATCTCATGAGAGTTGATGCTGCGCTCCAAACTTCCATGAGATAGCTAGATACGACCCTAAGAGCACCAAGATTGATGCTGCGCTTCAAATCATGGTCTAAGAGTGACTGTTACAAACTTTGATCAGACCAGAAATGGAGGGAGTAAGAAAAAAGGGAGAAAGAAGCAATCATGTACAAGAATAATAGAATTCAGTGGCTAAGACAAAATCTAGCTAACTTAATTTTTACCATAATGACTCTCACTACAAAGATCCAGAATAAGACTTATGCCTTGATCTCTATTGATGCTGAGCTTCAAATTGAGATCAGGCACCGATTCAACACTTGAAGTTGTAGAATAACAATATCGCATAAACTTTAGGAAGTATTGAACTCGAAACAGTAAATCATATTCTCATTAATACTCTACTTCAGATAAGAACATAACTACATGACCAAGGAGAAGACATGATGAACAATTTCAAACCTTTAAATAGCTTCAAACATCAATTATTACCTTTTTACTCCTAGTTAAGACATATTACAAGAAGAATTGATCGATTAAATTAGATTTCAGCTGATGCTGCGCTTCAGACTGAAACAAGATTCATACTAGCCATTTTGAGAATTAAAAAAGGAAGGAAGGAAGGATGAGCAACTCCAGATCTCGACTGATGCTGCGCTTCATATCGAGATCATGGAGATCATCACAGGAACATTTGTCAACATTGAGCCTTAGCTGATGCTGCGCTTCAGACTAAGATCCAAGTTGTATGGATCAATCCGAAATCAAATGACAGGTAAATTAAGAAGAACAACAGAGAACTGAGTTTTACAAACGACGAAAGAATTCTTTAACCAATGCTGTGTTTCAAATTAGAGTTAGAAATCAAAGCATAGAATTGAGAAAAGGGAAAGGAAAGAAAATGCAACCACGGTTTTCACCAAAATTTCACATTCCAATCAAAAGCTCCGAAATTTTTACAAATTAGTGCCTCAATCTTTGGATCTCACCTGATTTGCTTCCGAATTACACGAATATGCACTCAGATTTCCTTCTTTCTCACTTTTCTCTCTCTTCTTACCTATGCACAACAAGTGCTTGTATAAATGCCTACCCTATTGCTCTCTCTTTTTTAATGGAGTGTGTGTGTGTGTGCGAGTGTATCTCCCCTTCTCTGAACTCCCTTTGAGCTTCTCCTTTTATAGACGAGGTCTCCTCACTCTTTTCCGTCCAGGTTCAATGAATCTCCCTTCAACGCCCGGCGGTTTTCGCAACAGCCTCCATCGAACTGAATTCTGTTAGAGATCCTCTCTCATTTCTTTTTTTATTTTTGCTGGACTGGGCGCAACATGTGCCATATTTTCATTCCGTGGGCCCAGTGCTTCTTATCTCTCTCGGCTCATCGACTCCGAGTGCACCTCATTTTCATCAATCGAAGGGATCAGCTTCTCTTTTTTTTTTAACAAAATGAATCTCAGCGACATTTCTTCTAGTACTTTTTGCGTACACCTGGTCTTCATATGCCATATAGCACTTGAGCAACTGCTTGTGTGTGGTGTACACAGGACCTAACGCATCTCTTTTCAATTCCAGAGCGGAGGGAATTTTGAAATTCGCTTATTCTCTTCTCCATTCATCCTTGAACTGGAAAATGGCAGTGATATGCTGAAGTTTAATTTTTCCTTGCTGTTTTGTTCATCTTTTTCACCTATTATTTAACTAGCCAAGATTGTATGCGCTTGGAACATGATACACATAATGTACTTCTTTTCTTCCCTCTTATTTAGGCTTTTTATGGGTGGTTTGCACATCTTTTATCATTATTTTCATTTCTTCCTCAACTCCATATTCTCATTTTATTGCTATTTTTCATAGCTCAACACATGCCCCCACCAAAGAATGCTGGGATGTGGCATTTTTTTTTAAGAGCAGCATTCTTTGGTGCAGACATTCTTTGTTTGAATTTGGAGGGTCTCATTTACTTCAGGTCTTCATCCTTATCCTTTGATCTGGAGGAAGATATCACCCAATTGACTCTATACACCCAGTTTCTCTTTTCTATTCATCACGCTTTGCTTGTTTTGGCAATTAGGCTTATGTTCTTTTTTTTTTTTTATCCTTTCAACATTTTTAGCTTCAGTTCTCTGGTCTAAGAGATGTTGTTCCTCACTCTTATCCATTGGGCAAAATTGTCTTATTCAGATTGCACCCTGCTACCAACTTTGAGTAGCGACAAAAAAGCCTTTCTTCGCACCAACTTTTCAGTTTCTATTCTGTGTTAATCTTCTTTCGAGGCATCTTGCGTTTGCTCTCGGAGCACACCTATCACTGCTACTGATTACCATATTGGTTCATCGGCTCACAGGATTGTACACATGACGGTTCATCACTGTCTATTAGTGAAAAGGATCTCGAGGTATACCCTTCTGTAGGTCCCATTTTCTAGTGATACAAACTCGGTAAACTTGCCACATTCATTGCTACTTAATTCTTCACACAATGTTTTGCCAGTTTCAGCTGTTTTGTCATTACCCGTATGAGAAACCCTAGAAAGCTCCCTTATATACACGTTTCATCTCCGATTTTTCCTTCTCTTCCCTCCAGCCACTTTTTTATCACAACCCTGGTAAGCAAAACCTCTTGCCACTCTCCTCATTCCCTTCTTAGCACTTCTCTTTCTGTGCTTCTTATCCATTTCTTCTGTAAAGCTAGCTTTCAAAACAAAAAAAAAAATTTTAGTTGTTATCTTTGATCAGTCCCAAGGATAAGAGGGATGGAAGCACTTGATGCTTTTATGTATTCTTTTGCTTCTTTTGTTTGAATAAGGCGCTTGATTTGAAACTTTCACCATCTGGCACTGTGTACTTCTCTCGTTTTCTTATCTTCCCTGTTTAAGAAGAAACTTCCTCTCTGAACTTTGCTTCACCATTTTTATAAGCTGACAGCAGATCTTGCTTTTGAAAATGCCTTCTCTTTTCCTTACCCCCCCTTTTTTTTTAAAGATTTGTTCAGAGGAACTATTTTCCTGTTCTCTATTTTACCAGAAAGAGCATTGACTTGAAAGGCCATTCAATTTCACAAAAATTTTATTATTCTTTGGGTTTGACCTCTCCAGAGCGTTTTAAGCTCATGCCATGCTTTCCAAAGCATTCTTTGGACTCAGACCTGTTTTTTTTCTTTAACCTTGACGATGATTTCTATTCAAGCTTTGCTGTTTATTGTTATTATTTTTTTTTGAAACCCTTTCTTCTTTGGAGTAATGAGCTTCTAATGCTAGAATAGTGCATTCCAGCACTCATAAATCCATGTGGCAGAGTTGGCTCTTTATTATCTCCAAAATTTCATTCAAAGTTGTTAACTTTAATCGTTTTGGGGTGGTGAAAGGGATGGATATAGTTGAACTTTTTTTTTTAAGTATACCCATCTGCCTTTTCCTCTTCTATCATCATCTGATATCGCATATTTCTTGTTCTTCTCCCTTCTTGTTGAGGAAAAAAAAAAATTTTCTCCAACTTTATTTCTTTATAACTTGTACCAGATCTTCCCTCAAAGCACTTCTTTCTCCTTTGTATTACCATTATTTGTAATACCATCCGCTTTTCCTATTCTCTTTCTAGTGCTTTTTTTGTAATAATTTTTTTTTACATCACTTTGTGGCCTAACACTTGCATAGATCTCTTTTTTTTTATAATCGTCATTTGTATACTCCTCTAATACCAGCCTTGGTTCGGTACTTTGAACAACATTTTTCGTATCTTGTAACTCTTCAACATTTTAAGTAGCAATCATGCCTACTTGTTACGACCACAACCAGTCCAATATTCTTATCCTGGTTTCCCATATGATGAATCAAACAGGGACCCGACCTTGCAAGCACCCAAAACAGAACAGTATTTGCAGCTTATCCCCTTTTACCATTGTCTGTTTTGTTCATGTGGCGTTAGATTTCCTTTTTACACTAGCATTTCATTTGGGTTTCTAATTTCTCTTTTTTTTTTAGCTGAAGAAAACTTGGGCTTTCGGCTCTCGGACTGTCATTCATTGATTCCACGTGAGCTTTCTCAGGTTTGCTTCCGAATCCATCTTCTACGATTCGGGCTTTCTGTTTATGGCCCAAGCCTTTGTTCATGGCCCGTCTGGTTCTGAGGTTTAATTAGCTGTGGATTATATTGTTATGGGAGGATAGGCTTTGATATTGTTTGACCAATGAAATCTCAACTATTTGATTGCATATTATAACTGTTCCGTCATTCCCTTTGGTTATTTGCATCTATTGATTTAATATCCTCGGTTTGTATTGTTTGCATCAAATAATGATTCAATCAACTTATTGGAGGTGTTAATGAAATGCCTTGATGATTGTGTATCCCTCTAATAATTATGTAATTGACTAGGCTTGATTGAATATGGGTTTCGGGATATTTAAGAAATGTTGATGCCATTTGTCTGTTTAATGAATGCCATTCCCCACTTTGGTCGAGCCCAATTTTCAATTTGCAACGTGGCAGCAATTAAAATTTGTGTGAGACATTGTGGAAGGGGTGAGCTTATAGAGGTTTGAAGCGCAGCATCAGTCTATGTAGGCGAGCCTTATTTTCACCATGGTTATCCACATCTTTAAAATTTATCCGAGCTTGGGACTCTCAGTCTGCAGCGCAGCAGCAGCTGAGGGTTTCAAGTTAATTTTTGTGACCATAGGTGATCCCTCTTAGAGATCCGAAGCGCAGCATCGGTCTCTTGGGTGAACCTCTTATAATCCATGGGGTGAAAATAGGGTTGCAGCGCAGCAGCAATCTATTTCATTTCCATTTCTGCCTTACATATTGGCAACCTCCCTAAGCCACTTTCTTTAGGTTCCATATCGTAGTCACATCATTTTTAGTCTTCTTTAATCTCACGAACTTTGTATTATTTTTTTTTTCTTCTTTTGTCTGTTTATTTTAGTCACCATGGTTTCGTGGTCTCGTCCTGCTGACATGAAGCCTGAGGACCCTTCTGACGATTTTATCAAAGATTTCCTTAGGCAGGCGGATTTAGAATTTGAATCTCCTGCGACAATTTCTGAATGGCGTACTCGCTTGTTGGAGGGACGTGACATCTTTCATGGACGAATACCCCGTCATGAATTAGCTCCCTTTCTTTCTGAAGTTGACCCACTTACTTTCTCCCCGAAGCAAGATCCTCCTTGTTTGACCCAAACTGTTCAGTCTTTCACATTTGCCAATTTTCCTAAATGGAATTCTGACCACAAACTTTCTGGTATCCAAGAAATGGACATGGTCACTTTGTTGCCTCGCAACCCTAAAGCCAATAAGCCCTCTTTGCAACTGGTAGGGCCCAAGATGATAGACTCTAGCCGAAATTTTGGGTGGTGCCCTAAACTTCTTAATGTTCAAGGGAAGTTGCATTCTTGTATTGGTCAACTAGAGTGGGTTCGATATGTTCTTACTCATGAAAGAGAGATTCTAGAGAGTGCTGGTGTTTATGAGGCTGTCTATCTCTCTCTTTTTGACTATGCACATAGCCCGGAACTTATGCAAGGTTTTATCACCAATTGGAACTATACCACCAATACCTTGTTCACTCAGGATTTGGAGATGGCTCCCAATTTGTGGGATATGAGACAAATTTCAGGTCTACCGGTTTTGGGGCTTCCTTATGAGGAATGTTCCCCTCGCGATACTCTTCTTTTTGGTACCCAACCGACTGGTTCTCCAAATTTCCCAAAATCTCTACGCAAGGTGTATGAGATTTATTATAAGATGAAGGAGAAAAGACGTTCTAAAAATGAGAAAGGGGTGCCTTTTTATACTTGGATTTCTTATTTCATGGACCGTTCCAGGGGTAAGAATACATCGGGTGTGGATGTTTTAAACCCTTTAGGCACGGGGTCCCACTCAATCCATGCTGATGGTTACGGTCCGGACTTGGTCGCCCTGTCAACTCGTCCTGAAAGTCGTGAGACTTTTCTCACAGCTTTCTTCGCTTGGTGGTTGTGTTATTTTGTCATTCCAGCCGCCCCAGCCGACGTGATCAGACCTGAGGTGTTTATGATGGCTAATCTTCTTGCCAAAGGCGAACGGGTTTCATTGGCCATTCCCGCTTTAGCCAATGTGTATCGCTCTTTGAGAGCCGTGGCTGCTTCACGCGATCCTTCATATTGCAAGGAAGTTATGCCCTTCCATTGGATAAGCGGTTGGATCAACGCTTATTGGTCAGATTGTTACACTCCGGCCGTGCCTGAATCCCTTCGTAACAAGTTGCCTGCGTTATCTGACATTGCCAGCGCCACAATACCCTCTCTCAAGGCTATTGATGCTCATTATATGTTCATCAGAAACCGGGTCCGGGATGAGCCTATATATCCTTGGATTTTGTCTAAGGGTGTACCCAGGTCTTCAGATTGGTATATCACAGACACTCCTCGAGAGCACCCCAATGCGCATTCACGCTTATTCCTTTCAAAAGAGGACCATTATAGGGATGCAGAATTTCTAATTTGCATTCGAGAGTGTTATTTGCCTTTACGCCTAGGTGGAAATCGTCTGATTTTGGAACCTTACTTCCCACAGCGTGTCGCTCATCAGTTTGGATTGGACCAAGATATCCCTGACACTTATCTTTCCTTGGAGGGTCGTACAATTGACCTGGCCTTCTTTAGCGCATGTTGGCGTTTTGCTTTGCGCTTGGGCACAGGAGTCAAATTCCTGATGCCTCATTCTTCGCGCCGAGTTCACCTCTCAGCTCAAGCGTTCAGGCGACATCGTGACTTAACCAAGGCTTTCCATAGAAGGCCAAGAGATGAAATCCAAAGGTTCATTTTTCCATTGGAAGAGCAAAAGGGTAGGACTTACGAGATTCCTAACGGTCCCAAGCCTCCTGTGGAATTTCCTGATTTTAAGGGTTATGATGGTGTGGCTATTCCAGCGACTTCTTCTTCCCTTCGTCAACCTAGTGTCATCTTAGTCTCTCCTTCTCCCTCTAGTAAGCTTATCTTCATTCGCTTTTGGATCCTTTCAATTTTGTTATTTCACTTCCCACTTTTAATTGCTCTTTTCTCATTTCATATTCATAGGGGTTGATGAAGCCTCTACTTCTTCTCCAAAGGGAGTTTCTCTTACTTCCACTAATGATGTTCCTGAACCGCCGCGTGCGGCGGAGCCTATGGAAGAAGAATTCATAGAAGGAGAATTTATGGAAGAAGATCAGGGCCATACCCTCGAGGTTGAACCTGAAGTGGCCATCGAGCTTGAACCCGTAGTAGAACCCGAAATGCCTCTCGTGGAAGGGGATTTTATAGAGGAGGAGCCCGAACTTGGAGAGGAGCCTGAGGCAGAACCTATAGAGGAAGAACCCGAGGCTGAAGAGGAATTTCATGATATTCTTGCAGGAGAGCCTATTCCTGTCATTGATCTGGAGGATGATGATGATGATGGCTTCATTCCTGATGTCATGCCAGTGAATGAACCTATAAATGAGTTCCCTATCAACCATGCACCTCCTGATTTCATGATAGTGACCGTAGGGCACGCAATTGATTCTCTACAAAGGTTATGGGAGTTGAGTCAGGAAACGGGAATCATTTTCTTCCCTTATGACCCGGCTTGGCTAGCGGGTGTTCCTCATGGAGTACATATCCCCGCTTTGAGAGAGCTATTACTGGATCATGTCTCCCCTTGCGCAAGAGAATTGCGCCGCCTGACTCATGACTTCTCTCAGGGGCATTATGATCAACTTCTCTCTATCCAATCAGTGCGTGCTCACGAGCGCTCCACAGTGACTAATTCTTTGAATGATTTGTTGCGTCAGCAACAAGAGACAGCCATGCGGATTTCTTGGGTGAGGAGCCGTTTGGAGTCTTTGTGGGCCACTCGAGCAGGAGATGCGACCTTAGCCCATATGAGAAATGAGTTATCTCTTCTTCGGAATGCAGCCCGTAATATTTCCGCCCGTTTGGCGAGTGTCTTGGAGGATTTTCACACTGCCTCATTAAATTTCCATGTGGCTTTTGAGCAAGTAGAGAGCTTTGACCATCAACTGGGTGTGCGCAAGCAAGTGGTCACTGATCACATCCATCAAATCTCAATGCGACTGGATGTTATTCGTCAGGCTTTTGCTCCTTAGGTGTTTTTAAGGTTCTAGAGTTTAGGTAGTTCATAGGGTTGTGGGGCTCTAACACCTTAGTGGCTCGTGTTAGCCCTTGTATCTTTCCTTAGCATTTTAGTGGAACTTAGTAGTTGTTGATGTCATGGATGTTTTGTATGAAACTTTGGTACTTTTTTGCTTGTTTAAAGATTGCTGCTTTCATTATATGTTTGTATCTGTTTTGGCTTCAATGCTTTCTTTATTTTATTGGTAACATTTGTGTTGCGGATTTTGGTCTCCCTTCTTCTCATTTTCAGGTTGAGTCATGGAGGACATGGACCTCGCTCTTCCCCATCCTCATGAGGATGATGATGCTTACTGGGCTGTTCACCAGCCTAACCCGGAGCTTGCCTTCCTGCAGCCACCTCCTCCGCCTATCTTCGCAGGTATGTTTATGCCCACACTTTTTGCTTTCCTTGACCTTGTGTGTGTTCGTATTCTCATGACCTTTTAATCTTTATGATAGGCATGACGGTGCAGTTCCTTAGGAATGAGGTAATGGCTCTTTATGAGTCCAGTCGGAGCACTCCTGCCGTCTTTCACCGTGTCTCTGCCAGGCTATTCTCGAGGCTCTCTCTAGAGCTTCCTTCCAACGGAGGTGTTCCTGCTGAGGCAGCCGTTCTCATTGGGGAGTGTTATGCTTGGCTGACCCCTCTTCGCTATGATTTCCTGCTCCAGGAGCTGGCATCTATTGAGCACCGCCTTGCTTCTTGTGCTCGCGCTATGGACACCGTCTCTGACGCTCTCAGGACTCTTTCTCTCCGTTATCGAGTCATTACTGACCGCATTGCTTCCCATTGTGTTGCATGTGTTGATGCGGACCACCAGGCTGACCTCTCATTCACACACCGTATGGAGGCGTGTCGCTTGGACCGTGAGTTGCAGTACTTAGGTCAGCTGGATCATGACTATCATCACATCCTAGGCGAGTGGATCAAGTTTCATGCTGTGGTTAAGGAGCGCTACCATGATGCATCTAGGGAGGTGTTCGGGTTTCGTCTCAGGTTGGATTCCCGTGTTACTTCTGCTCGTGCTTGTTTCCGTGGGTTGATCCGTCTTTTGGCGGAGGCTAGGGAGAGGTCCATCGAAGCTCAGGCTCAGGCTCAGGCGCAGGCGCAGGCGCAGGCTGCCGCCGCAGCTTAGCTTCTTCACATCTCTTTTAGTCTAGTTACTTTGAGAGTTGTGAGGCTTATCTTTTTATCTTTGGATTTGGGCTAAAGCATTTTTAGGAGGACTATGCTTAGCCTTGTATCTTTATTTTGGATGTTATTTGTCGAGTTTTGGATTTAGAATGTTTGGTGGTTGGTCGGATTTAATCTTTACTTGCTTTATGATCTTGAATTTTTTTTGCTTTTTTGGTTTGCTTGTTTATTTGGCTCATATGCTTATGATGATTATTTGTGCCTGATGGAGTTCTCGCGCTCAGGGCTTCTTTCAAACTTGTTCGCGAAGCGACAGGCAATCTCATTTCCTCCCTACTTTCTCTCGTATGTAGGTATTTTGGCCCACATTTGGTTTTACTTGCTTCGTAGGGTACGAGACACACACGAATTTACTCCATGACTAAGGATAGGGTAATTTGGCCCATACCCGTACTTCTTTGGGTTTAGATTCATGTGGGCCTGTCATTACATCGAACTCAAGTTTTGGCCCTTGCGTCTTTCTGATTTTCCATACTTTCAGTTACTTATACGAGCGGTTTCTTTTTCACGACATACCAACCCCCCACTTTCTTCCACTTCTTTCCATCGCATGTTTCCACTACTTACGAATAACACCTTTTCACCCAAGAGTCTATATAAGACCGGGTCTTGCACTGTCTTTTCCATCCTATTCTCACATTAAACCCATTGCACCTTGATTATCTTTCTCATAATCTCTCTTTAACCATGTCCGCCCCTAAGCGCCCAAGAAACACCACCGAATCCTCTTCATCTCGAGTCAACCCCATGGTTCCAAATTGGTCCTTTGCCCCTGACAACCGCTACCTCTTTCGCGACGAGATAGCCTTCAATAGCTACCATCAAGATATGGGTCGTGATGACCGCCCAGTGGCTGAATGCTTCTTTTTCCGCCACCAAAGGCGTATCCCAGTAGAGCATATCAACCTTATACACAGTTGGCTTGACTCTTGGAGTCTTCGTGGGCTTGCTGACCTGGACAACCCCTATCACCCTCGAATCACACGCCTCTTCTATGCCAACCTCCGTCTTTCTTATGATCATTATGGTACTCCTCTAGCCACTTCCTATTTGTTTGGCCAGTATCTGACAATTACTGCAGAGAGTTTGGCTGAGTTCTTGCAAGCCTCTAACACACTTGCTGGCTCCACCACTTATGCTTTCCATCGTTGGCCTCGCGGCTTTGGCAACTATTCTGAGTGTTTGCGTTGGTTCAAGGCTGTCCCTGTTGGAGGCGATGTCGAAGTGGTTTCCACTGAACATCTTCCTGCCATTCATAGGTACTACCCTCTCATGATTTCTTTATTTATTTCTTATTCATATTACCAGCTCTTCTTTTCTTGCTCATCCTTGACGATCTTTTCATAGGTTTCTTTTCATGGTGATTATTGGCGTAATCTTTCCCCAAGGAGACTTATCCAATCACGCTTGTCCCGGGGATCTGTTTTACCTTCGTCATCTCATCCAAAAGCGTCACCCTATTAATCTGGGCCACATGATTATTTACTTCATGCACCAAGTGGCTATGGACTCTCACGGCCATCGGGCCTTGCCTTATGGCCATCTTATTGAGGCCTTGATGCGTCGTGCCCATATTCCTATTCCAGAGATGTTGTGGGGAAATCGTATCTCTGAGGCTCACGTGGCTCGTCCCCGCAATCTTCTTTCCTTGTTTGATTCTACTGGGTGGGTAGAGTCTTCCATGAACATGCTTGTTCCTGACCCCAACCGTCCGATTAATGAGTACATCTTGGCCCCCAATGCTGAGCCCAACCAGTATAGTCCCATAAGGGTGATTTCCCCTCCTCTTGATGATGATTCTGTGGCCTTAGCCCTCGAGGCCCCTGCCCCTGTCTCTTTTCGGGCTTTTATCGACCAGCGTTTCGGAGAGTTAAACGCTCGCTTGGAAGCGATAGAGGGAATGCTTCAAGCCATCACCACTACTCTTGCTAATTTAGGTGGTAATGTTGCTGCTGCTGTTGTTCCGGAATAGGAGAATTTTCTTCTAATTCCTTGCGCCTCTCATGCATGTATCTTTATGCTTTCTTTTAGTTTGTAATAGGCTTTCTCTTCTTTCGTTTGCTTGTTGTATCAGCCTTCTGAGACTTGTATCACTTTGTGGTTAATGAATGAATTTTCTTTTTCACTTTTCCTCTTATTTTATTTATATTTCCATCTTATTTTTCTCGTAAACCATATGGCCGCCCCAATATAAACAGGCCTGCCCCAGTGAATTCAATCCATTAATTCTGGCATGCGTGATTTAAAGAACACGGTGTTGTTGTGGTGTGTGTGCCCTCAGATGACTTCATAGGGCGGTGCCTTGATGCCTTCAGTTGCCACAAAGGCTTCTTCATTAGGCATAGGTGTTTTAGAGAACCACAAAGGCTCTCTTCAACACGGCTTCGCGTTCTCTGGGACCCGAGGGTCCCTTCATTGACCGCGGATTTGTTAGGGTAAATTTTAACCTTTTGTGCATTTGGTGACCACACAGGTCTCCTCAACACGATTTTTCCTATCAGACTACTATATTTGGCCAGTGGATTTTGTGGAGTTGGGAGCTTTGGTGGAAGGATTGACTTAGGGGGCCGTAAAGGCAAGTCACCCTTTTTCCTTACCCTCTCATTAGGTATAGTCACTCATTGTAATGGCTCTCAATCGGCATAGGCGCATTGACACGGCATTGACGTAGTGACCATAGGGTTTGAGGTTTCGGCCGATTTATTCCTTTAACATGCTTAAGACAGGGTTTATTGACTATAGTTAAAAGTTTTTGATGAACTTCTTTTGGTGAGGTTAATCCATGGGGATTGGAGCTTCTCCTTCCGCCAACCAACCGCCCCTTGCGGAAGGTAGGAAGCTTTTATTGGATGTTTCAAGGGATGTTTTTGGTTTTTGTTGAGGTTTATCGGCCTTATTGGAACTATGTTGAAAGCTTTATTGGTAACATATTTTATAGACAATGGCCATTTTAGTGGAATTAGTAGGTGGAGGTTAAGCTTCTCCTTCCGCCAACCAACCGCCCCTTGCGGAAGGTAGGAAGCTTAGGTTAGGTGATAGGTGGTTTTGAGAGAAATTTTGGCTTTATTAGAGTTTAACGGCCTTATTGGAGTTTTATTAAAAGCTTTATTGGTGGCCATGATGTTTTTGGTATTTATTGAGTATGATTGGGATTTTTGGATTTATAAGGTTAAGTTTCATTTTTTTCATTTTTTTTTTTTTTTTTTTTTTATGGTCTTTGTGAAAGATAGATCTCATGCATAATACTTCTTCAAGTACCGTCCGTTGATAGGTGGGATTGTGCATTTTCCTTCCTTATCCACGAGCTTATAGGACCCTCCAGCGTAGACTTCTTTGATTACATAGGATCCTTCCCAATTGGGTGAGAATTTCGGGCCATGATGATGACCCAATATAGGTCTTCGCAGGATCAGCACCAAATCTCCTTCTTTAAAGGTGCGCGGCCTTACCATTTTGTTGTACGCTCTCTCCATTTGAGCCCGATACAATTCTAGGCTTTGTTGGGCCATTAACCTTTTCTCATCCAGCGCATCGAGTTCATCGAGCCTTAAACGCATTTGTTTGTCCAATGGTAGACCTGCGTACATGGCTACTCTCAAAGATGGCAATTCTATCTCTAATGGTAGAACAGCTTCCGCCCCGAACGCCAAAGAGTAAGGAGTGGCTTGAGTTGGCGTGCGGAAGGTGGTGCGATAAGCCCATAATGCTTCTTGTAACTTCTCATCCCAACTCCTATGATTGTCTCCCACTATTTTTCTCAAGAGTTTGATTAAAACTTTGTTGAAGGCTTCTGCCAATCCATTTGCTCTTGGGTTATAAATGGAGGAGTAGTGCCACTTTATTTTGTGTTGTCTCGCAAAGGCACAAATCTCACCACTTTTGAAAGCGGTACCGTTGTCAGATATTATCTCCATCGGGGTGCCAAAGCGATATAGCACATGGTTTTTCAAAAACCGTATTATATCTTTACTTTTCACTTCTTTTAACGGCACAGCCTCGGCCCATTTTGAGAAGTAATCAGTGATTGCAAGGATAAACCTATGTCCCTTCGAGCTTGCGGGTCAATTGGTCCTATTACATCCGTTCCCCATTTATTGAATGGCCATGAGGCCACCATTGGATGCAACGGGTTAGGGTGTTGGTGTATGAAATCTCCATTCACTTGGCACATGTGGCATCTTTTTGCATAATCCTCGCAATCAGCAATCATTGTCGGCCAATAATACCCCATCCTTTTAATGTGTAACCTCATTTTGGGACCCGACTGATGGGCCCCGCAAAATCCCGAGTGTACTTCTCTTATAATCTTTCGGGCTTCTTCTTGCGACACACACCTCAACCACAACTGGTCATATGAGCGTCTATATAGGGTATCGTTCACATAGACATAGCGAAGAACCCGCCGCTTCAATTGCTCTCTTTCCATTTTTCCACTGGGGAAGACTTGATGCTGAAAATAATCCACAAAGGGTTTTCTCCAATCTTCTTCGTTATTTGCCTCTACTTCCATTACTTCATCGGGGTCTCTCATTTGGTCTTCCTCCCATTCTTCTAGATCCACATACAGATGAGCATTGGCTTCTCTTTCGATCTCCATGAGATAAGGTGCCAATGATCGACGATTCCTTATCGTGATTTGAATCTCTTCATCATCTGGTTTGCTTAGTTGTGTAGCGACCCGAGCCAAGGCATCGGCCATGCCATTGGAAGTCCGAGACACTTTTTCTAAAGTAATCTTGGTGAACTTAGCCATCAATTCTTGAGCTCTTTCATGGTATTTCACCAGCTCGGGTTTCTTCACTTCGAATACCCCTTCCACTTGATTGAGAATCAATTGAGAGTCTCCACACACCTTTATTTCTTTTATATCCATTTCAATGGCTAACTCCAATCCAGCAATCAATGCCTCATATTCAGCTTCATTATTCGTGCATGGTTCAGTCAATGCTATGGAGTGACGAAGAATACCTCCTTGAGGTGTGATGAAGACTAGACCTACTCCTGCACGAATTCTAGGCATTTCGGGTCTCTTGGAGGGTTGAATAGCGGACGACCCGTCGAAAAACATCACCCATCCTGACTCTTTACCCTCCACACAAAGACTTTGTTCATCAGGAAACTCGCATTTCAGAGGAGAATCATCAGGAATAGGATGTGCAGCCAAAAAGTCGGCCATTGCTTGTCCTTTTATTGCCTTTTGAGGAGCATAGGTGATATCAAATTCCATTAGGGTAATGGCCCATCTTGCTAATCTCCCCGTTAGCATAGGTCTTGTCATTAGGTATTTCAATGGGTCAACCTTGGATATCAATGTGATTTTATGAGACAACATGTAATGTCTCAACTTCTTTGTTGCAAACACCAAGGCTAAACAATGCTTCTCAATGGGGCTATACGATTGCTCGGCCCCGACCAACATGCGGCTTAGATAATATAATGCATTTTCTTTGCCCTCTTCATTTTCTTGAGCCAATAATGCACCCAAAGATCCTTCCAATGCCGTGGTATAGAGAATTAACGGCTTTCCTTGGATAGGTGCGGCTAAAACGGGTGGCTTGAGAAGGTATTCTTTGATATCATCAAAGGCTTTTTGACATTTTTCATCCCACTTAAAAGGCACATCCTTTTTGGTCAAATGGGTGAATGGCTTGATTCTTCCCGAAAGGTTGGCAATGAACCTCCTGACATAGGCCAATTGCCCCTGTAGAGAGCGAAGTTGCTTAAGTGTCTTGGGAGGAGGCATTTCCCTAATTGCCTTGATTTTTGCGGGGTCGATTTCAATTCCCCTGTGTCTTACCACAAATCCTAGGAATTTTCCTGAGGATACCATGAATGCACACTTCAATGGATTCATTTTCAAGGAGTATTTTCTCAATCGCTCGAACACTATCCTTAGATACTCCAAATGTTCATCTATGGATCGAGCTTTCACGACCAAGTCATCCACATAGCACTCGACTATTTTATGGATTAGATCATCAAAAATTTTGGTCATTGCCCTTTGATAGGTGGCCCCCGTATTCTTTAACCCAAAAGGCATTACTTTGTAACAAAAGATGCCTATCAGTGTGCGGAAAGATGTGTGACGTTGATCTTCCTTGTCCATGGGAATTTGGTTATACCCTGAAGATCCATCCATAAAAGAGTACACCACATAAGAAGAAGTGTAGTCAATTATCAATTCCGTTACAGGTAGTGGAAAATCATCCTTCGGGCACGCTTTATTTAAATCCCGAAAATCCACACAAACTCGAATCTGCCCATTCTTCTTTTTCACTGGCACAATATTGGCCACCCAAACGGGATTCTCTTCCTCCCGAATAAAACCCGCATTAATCAACTTCTTTACTTCTTCCACAACCTTTTCCTCGAGCTCGACCCGCATCCGTCTCGGGCCTTGCTTGACGGGTTTCACATTGGGATCAATCTTCAATTTGTGAGATGCTAGGGCAGGGTCAAGTCCCGGCATTTCTGTGTAATTCCACGCAAAACAATCTTTATACTCCATGAGAAGTACTTTTAATTGCTCTTGCTTTTCCAAAGGGAGTGAAGCACTTATAAAGGTGGGTCGAGGATCATCTACAGTGCCCAAATTTATCTCCAAGAGCTCATCAATTGTGTTTTGCCCGCCTTCTTCGAGTTCTTGAGGAGCATTCTTTGCGGCTTGAATGAATTCTTCTTCCTCGGGTTGAGTTTCCATAGGCGTTATGCCTACCATGTAACTTTCCACAACCTCAACCATCAAGACCTCTCCTTGAGGAACCTTGAAACCCAAACCTTTGGTGTTTTTCCATTTTCCGTCCACACCAATCACCCATCTTGACTTTTCACTCCACAACTCTTGAAAAGCTTTGGCTCTTTGTTTAGAAATGGGATCTAGACAACGAGACCGTTGGAAGAGAGGCATCAACTCTTTATTATAATAACCCATTACTTCAATTCTTTCATATTCATCATCCCTTTCATCTAACCACTTCTCCCAATTATCGGGGCATGCTGCCCCATCAGAAGGCTCCACACTTTCGGCCTTGTAAAACAAGATTCCTTTGTGCACCACTATTTTCTTTTGTACTGATGTGTCGCTTTTAGGGTACACAAAAACTAATAAAAATACCCTAACCCTAGTTGGTCAGAATGCAAGCGCACTATCCAACCGTGTAGTACTTAGGGGTCGATCCCACAGGGAGGTGATTTGAAATTACCGGACTAACAACTTTGGGTAATCTAGACCTGGCAAGTAAACAGAATGGTGTTTAAACTACAAGGGTAAAACAATAAAGTAAATAATGCAAATGCTAATGCAATATGGGATGCAGTCGCACTGGACTGAGTGCGACCAGGGATGCAGTCTACGATGCAAGTGCACTCTTAACAGAAAACTAATATGTTTTTGGTTAGGATTATGATTTCACTACTATATAATACTTGGATTAAAGAAACTTGTTTATTTGTATTCTCATGGTTTAAAAGAAAGTGTTGACAAGTGGTTTACAAGTACTTTTGTGCATGGCTACTCATTTAAACCCAAAATCCATTAACTTGAGCGGACCATTTGATAATAATCTATCTTAACTCCCCCTTGAATCTGTCTACCTAAACCACAAACAAATAGTTTAAGCGGATTGCTGGAAAGTTAAAAGAATCAACTACACCTTTGTGTCTAGCAACTCAACAATAACTTCAATACAGACATAAATCAAGCGTGCAAGTGATCAAGTAAATCTCACAACACAATAAACAACAAAAATAGAAAGAATTAACAACAACCATGATATAAAAATAAACTAAGCATTCAATAATCCAAGCACTTTAGTCGCTACATCATAATCCTAAATTATTTTAGCTACTCATAACAGAAATAAAACACAACAAGAGTTTAAACACAAACATCAGAAGTAAACAAGAGACAAAGATACAACCAATCTTCTTGGCTTTCATCTGTAGGATCGAGGGCTGCAGCTCCTTTTTCCTCCTTGCTGTCACCAAGAGAGAGGTAGCCGCCGCCACAAGAGAGACCAGGGCCGAAGCCCTAGGTCAAAATTCGTCCACCAAAGAGAGAGGAAGAAAGTTGGATCTGAAATGTGGAATGGAGAGGGGTGTATCTTTTGGACAGCAGCCTCAATTCCTTTTATTGCTAGTCTTCTTCAATTTTCCTTAATTTCCTCCTTGGATTTCTCTTCTTCAGCCTGGAGGACTTCAAACCTTTTCCATTTTCAACCTTGCAATAAAAGAAATCGGATCAGGAAGAGCTAGCTGTCGCTTGAGACATGAAGAGCTGAATCTGTTTCCAAATCTGCGCCAGGATGCACCCTGAGATGCGGGTGCACTCTTTGACCTGCATTCTTGAGACAATACAGCTTCCAACTCTGTGCCAGGATGCACCCTTGGATGCGGGTGCACCCTTTGACCTGAAATGCAATAAAAACAACAAAACGACAATATCTCTGTCTTTCGTGCGAAATGGGAAAAATTAAGAACAATGAACATGAAAAAGGCAAAAATTAGGGATATAATTAGACTTAATCGGACACAAATACTATGTCATTTTCATGTTCATCAAACACCCCATGCTTGAATCTTTGCTTGTCCTCAAGCAAAAGGCACGGCTTAACCTAATCAATTCCCATTGAGTTCTTTTCATCTCGTTTTGTGCAATTGGATTTCAAAGTTGAAATGTCCCGTTTGAAAACTTCTGGATTTTCTCAAGTCTAAGTACTCAACAGATTAACTCACTTTTCTCTCAATTGAATTCATACGACACAAGGTTATCCATAACAATCAAAGTCAAGTCCTAGAGAGAATTTGGATCAAAACATTTTTAAAACCAAGTCAATTCATTTTTTAATGATTCAACCATCTTCGAGACAAACTTAAGGATAAACGCAATGTATTGTCCATGAGTCATTTGCCTAAACATTAAGTCGATTAATTCTTCAAAGCTCTCTAATCGATTTCAAGTCAAATAGAAACGGGATCGAACCCCTTCAACTCAAATAATTCTAAACAAATTCTAAGTCATAAAACACATGTTTGGAACATTCAAACCGCTTAAAATGTCTAAGTTGAGCTGCGGTGATTTACATCACTTAGGGTTTTATGCTATTGGGACTTGGATTAAGCTACCGGCACATGACGCACCGGGGAGATCAGACGGGTGTTACACGACTAAGGCCACGGTACACTTGGGCCAGAGCTCCTAGCAACTCCGTTACCAACGCTTTCGCGCCAGGTCCTCCTTTCTCCAATATTTGTGGAATTTTCATTTGGAATTTTGAGTCCCTTCGCACCCTCATTTTCGCAACTAATTATTTTTTTCGACTTTAGTTAAACTTGAAAACAACGGTTTAAAACATCCAAACATGCATCAAACTTCCTACAATTGGTTCGATTTTTTAGTTGAAAGAATGATCTTAAGCGACTTGTGGTCACTTTTTGCCGGCTCTATCCAACGAATTCAATTAAGTTCTTATTAAATTAATCGACCCAATAGTTAGAAAAATAACTCTCGAAATATTCTTATTTCTATCTCTAAGTCGCTCAAATTCAGTTTCCTCAAATTCATTTTTTTTTTAAAAAAAAAATGTATCATGAAAAAAAAATGTTAAAACATTTCAATTTCCAAACTCCCTATAAAAAATAAGATTTACTCATCATCAATTCTTAAGTCCCATGAGTTCAACCAAAAGAAAAGAGATTAACTAAAGAGTTACTTGTCCTCAAAGCTAATCCAGAAATTTTCAAAAATCGACATTTCTCACCAAAACTTGTTCGCTTACTACGAGATAACTTGACCTTTCACATTCAATCAAACACATCAAAACAACCATCAAAAACACCCCATGCTTAAAGTAAGCATTGTCCTCAATGCTTCAAGGAAATGAGAAAAAGAAACTCACAGAGATCGGTGCAAGTGAACTAGTCTGGCTGCAGTCCAGAGTTCGGGTGCACTCGAGTGATGCAGGTGCACTGTGAGGTGGTGCAGGTGCACTGGTAGGTTGTGCATGTGCAATGATAAATGGTGCAGTTACAGTTATTGTTGCTGGTGCAAGTGAGGAGGGTGCACCAAATGATGAAGGAGCATCTTCGTTTGATGCCTTGAATTTAGAATTCTGCCATTTGTTGCATCTTTCAATTTTCTTCTCTCTTGTTATCTGAAAAATCAAGTGCCAATCTCAATACTTGTGACTTTATTGAAAATCAAACTAGAATAAAATAGAATGAGAAAATTTTAGAAACTTGGGCTGCCTCCCAAGGAGCGCTTCATTTAGGTCATTAGCTTGACCATTGCATTGCATCATGTTGGAGAAGATGCTGCAAGAGAAATAAGGAATCTCTTTTCACCAGGATCGAGGGCCAAAAACTCCAGAAGGTAGTTATGATTCGGGCCGTCTTCTTCTGCTAGTGGTGGCTCGTGCTTTGTCTCACACCATACTTTGTCTTTGCAACTCGCATTGTCGCCTACATCATAGGTTGCATCTCTTGATTTCTCCTTTAGGCCTGAATTTTTCTCATTGTGGCTCGAATTGCTGATGCAACCTACCTTGCTACTTGTATCACCAAGTGAGTCGATGATGTTCGCATTCTTGATCTGAACTGCACCTATAGCTGAGTCACACGCCAGTGGTGCAGGTGCATCCGAGTCGCATGCTATTGGTGCAGGTGCACTGGAGTCGCATTTCAGCGCTACAGGTGCATCTGAGTCGCATGCCAGCGGTGCAGGTACACTGGAGTCGTATTCCAATGTTGCAGGTGCATCTGAGTCGCATGCCAGCGGTGCAGGTGCACTGGAGTCACATGCCAGTGAGAGACAAGAATTCAGATCTTGTTCAATCTCAATCACTTTGTTGGAGCTGCATAACAGCTCAGAATTCTCAAGTATGAGTTGGAGTAAGTCATTTAAAGAATCTTCTTCGAAATCATCATCAACCATTTCTTCAGTGGAGCCGAATTCATCTGGCTTGCTATCCTCAATCTGGTTGGGTGTAGGGGCACAGTGTGAACTGTAATTGAATTCACCTTGATTGAGTGCAGTTGCATTCTCGTAGGATGCACCTGCGTCCTGGGCTGATTCATTTGCACCTTGGTTGATGCAGCTTGAAGCATTTGCTTGTTGTGCTATTTGGATTTCCAACATCTCAGTTTGCTCGACAAGCAGATCAATTTTGGAATTTAGATTTTTAAATGACTCCTCCATTCTCTCAGTAGATTTGATATAGTCTTCTATTGCAGATTCCCATGCTGGCTTTTGTGGAATTTGATGTGGCTCAAACTGAGAGTAATAAGGAGATTTTCGGTTTGTAGGTTGAGGTGCACATCGGAGGTTTTGGTGTGAGAAATTGGAATGATTCCACCCATCGTCGTTGTAAGCTCTAAAGTATGAGTAATTTTGATATCTATTGAAATTTGGTTGCTCAAACCCAAACTCTAAAGGCCCATTGATCTCGGATCTTCTGGATGGTAGTGGTTGTGCAGCCCGAATTGTTTGCCTATTGGTTGCCCAATAGCAGTTGTTCAGTGCCATAGTTAGGTGCGAAGATGAGAGTGCACCTGAATCGTGAGGGTGCAGGTGCACTAGACTCCTGAACCTGAAAGATCAACACAAAAAAAAATGCAAGGTGAAATAGAAAATAACAAAACCAAGAAAAAAAAAAGAAAAATAAACAGAGAAAAAAAAAATGGTGGTCTAGCCTCACTTAAGTTGGTCGTACCGATATTCCGTTACCTCCCCGGCAACGGCGCCAAGTTTGATGTGTCGCTTTTAGGGTACACAAAAACTAATAAAAATACCCTAACCCTAGTTGGTCAGAATGCAAGCGCACTATCCAACCGTGTAGTACTTAGGGGTCGATCCCACAGGGAGGTGATTTGAAATTACCGGACTAACAACTTTGGGTAATCTAGACCTGGCAAGTAAACAGAATGGTGTTTAAACTACAAGGGTAAAACAATAAAGTAAATAATGCAAATGCTAATGCAATATGGGATGCAGTCGCACTGGACTGAGTGCGACCAGGGATGCAGTCTACGATGCAAGTGCACTCTTAACAGAAAACTAATATGTTTTTGGTTAGGATTATGATTTCACTACTATATAATACTTGGATTAAAGAAACTTGTTTATTTGTATTCTCATGGTTTAAAAGAAAGTGTTGACAAGTGGTTTACAAGTACTTTTGTGCATGGATACTCATTTAAACCCAAAATCCATTAACTTGAGCGGACCATTTGGTAATAATCTATCTTAACTCCCCCTTGAATCTGTCTACCTAAACCACAAACAAATAGTTTAAGCGGATTGCTGGAAAGTTAAAAGAATCAACTACACCTTTGTGTCTAGCAACTCAACAATAACTTCAATACAGACATAAATCAAGCGTGCAAGTGATCAAGTAAATCTCACAACACAATAAACAACAAAAATAGAAAGAATTAACAACAACCATGATATAAAAATAAACTAAGCATTCAATAATCCAAGCACTTTAGTCGCTACATCATAATCCTAAATTATTTTAGCTACTCATAACAGAAATAAAACACAACAAGAGTTTAAACACAAACATCAGAAGTAAACAAGAGACAAAGATACAACCAATCTTCTTGGCTTTCATCTGTAGGATCGAGGGCTGCAGCTCCTTTTTCCTCCTTGCTGTCACCAAGAGAGAGGTAGCCGCCGCCACAAGAGAGACCAGGGCCGAAGCCCTAGGTCAAAATTCGTCCACCAAAGAGAGAGGAAGAAAGTTGGATCTGAAATGTGGAATGGAGAGGGGTGTATCTTTTGGACAGCAGCCTCAATTCCTTTTATTGCTAGTCTTCTTCAATTTTCCTTAATTTCCTCCTTGGATTTCTCTTCTTCAGCCTGGAGGACTTCAAACCTTTTCCATTTTCAACCTTGCAATAAAAGAAATCGGATCAGGAAGAGCTAGCTGTCGCTTGAGACATGAAGAGCTGAATCTGTTTCCAAATCTGCGCCAGGATGCACCCTGAGATGCGGGTGCACTCTTTGACCTGCATTCTTGAGACAATACAGCTTCCAACTCTGTGCCAGGATGCACCCTTGGATGCGGGTGCACCCTTTGACCTGAAATGCAATAAAAACAACAAAACGACAATATCTCTGTCTTTCGTGCGAAATGGGAAAAATTAAGAACAATGAACATGAAAAAGGCAAAAATTAGGGATATAATTAGACTTAATCGGACACAAATACTATGTCATTTTCATGTTCATCATGTACCTTTTCTGCCTTAGGAGGAACATAGAAGGTTTCTAATTCCTTCACTTGATTTACTTCCCTTGGGTTGAGTTCTTTGAAGTGACCCACGGGAATTTGCTCAATAGCCATTGAGTCTTCACTCCGATCACACACATAAATCGGATTCTTCTTTCCTTGACCCCTATTCCTGGACTCATTTGTGATATAGGAATTTCTCCTTTGTCTCATCTTTCCATTTTCTTCGTCAGATGACCCGGCATAAATGGGGGTCCTAACAACACAAGAGATTTTCGGTTTGCTTCTCAACTTTATGTTATCACCTTCATTTTCTCTTTCAGCCTGCCACTTGAGTTGAGGAGATGTACTCCTTTGTGAGGCAGGAGTAAAGAAACGGTCTATCTCCTCTAATTCAACCTCATGTACCCCATAATGTTGCGGGTCTCCTTTGATGGTTTTTTGTTCACCATCTTGAAGGTATTTCACACATTGGTGCAAAGTGGATGGCACGAGATGGTTTTCATGTAACCATGGTCGACCCAACAAGGCTTTATATGATGTATCGGCATCAATCACATAAAACTTTACAAGGGTTTGAAGCTCGCCGAATTTCATAGGGAAGGTCACTGATCCCAATGCCTTTTCTGAGTTTTGGTTAAAGCCATGAATGTAAACATTCTCATCACACAGACGCCTTCCACCCAAGGCCAATTGATTCAACGATCGCAACGGCAATATGTTGATGGAGGACCTGGGATCCACTAGCATGCAACTTAATTGACTCCCATTTGTTTCCCCTGTGATATAAAGCGGGCTATTGTGCATAGCCGTGCCTATCATCATATCCTTGCTCGTGAATGTGATCTGGCTCAACGGCTCCACGTAAAGTGCTTCTGTCATTTGCTTTTCTGCCAAATAGACTTGGAACTTCTCGGGATGTTGCAATGCTTCCATCATTATGTCCCTAAGTTCTTGTGACATCATGAGTGCCTCAAATACACTCATCAAGGCGGGCGTGCGCCTTAAATGGGCCAAAATATTGTATTCTCCCATAGCTCCTTTTGGCCGTTGACCTGGGCCCACTTCATCATTAATCTCTCGGGTTTGGTCCTTACCCTTTTCTTTGACTTTCTCACTTTCTTTTGGTGCTTGTCTTTCGGGAATGTTTGTTCCTGATCGCAAGTTCAAATGGCAATCTTCTTCCTTGAACATGCCTTTTGAGAAAAGTCCCATATAAGGCGCTTCGTTTTCATCTTCCGACTCATCATAGTAATAGATTGTAGAGTCTTCCTCTTTTTCTTTTTCTTCTTCTTTTTCTTTTTCTTTTTCAATTTCTTTTTCTTCATCATTTTTTCCTTCATTTTTCTTTTCATCTTTCATTTTTTCCATTTCTTTTTGATTACAATTAGTTTTTGACACCTTTCTTACTTGAAAATCTTCTTGATCAGACTCATCGCTTACTATGACTATGATGTTACATTCAAAATCGCGCCTATCACTTTTCTTTTGAAACACCGCATTCGCTTGAGCATGCGGGGCGGGTGTTTGTTTATAACTATCAGACAACAACAATTCACCCTCTTTAATCATCCTTTCGGCAATGTCCTTGAAGACATAACAATCCTCAATCGGGTGGCCCAATACCCGATGATAAGCACAGTATTTCGGGTCATCCACTTTATCTTGTTCGGCTGGTCTTTTGCAAATGGGCAACTCAATAGCCTTTCCTGCCAACACTTGCTTGAATAATGCCGCTGTTTTCTCCTTCTTAAAGGAGTAAGGTCTTTTCAAGCGCTCTTTCAAAGGAGTTAGGGACCGTGTATTACTACCGCCATTATTGCCATTACTCCTATTTCCTTTATAGCCGCTATTTTGACTCGTGGAAGCTTCATTTGCTCCCACTATCTTAATCGGGCCTTGACCTTTATTCCTTTGTTCACTTCTATTATATTGTGTTTCCTTGGGTGGTCCAATATGTACCACTCTTGCCACCCGAGTGACAAGATCCTCATAAGTGTAAATGTCACTCCCGGAAAGCGGCCTTCTTATCCAATCATCTAGATTTCTCACCAAGAATTCCACAGCTTCCCTTTCGGGCATCTGATGAGTACATCTTATGTTTAGGTTCCTCCACCTATTGATATAGTCTAGAGCCGCTTCTCCCGACCTAGGCTTTTCACTTGCCAAATCGGCCATTGTAATCCTTTGAGTCACCATGGCGAATTTAGCCCTAAACAACTCCTCCATTTCATCCCATGACTCCACTGAGTCATTTTCTAATGAGGAATACCACTCGAAAGCGGGACCCGTCAAACTTTGAGAGAATTGTTTCAAAAGAAGAGCCTCGTCGTGAGAGGTATTGCCACATGCATTTCTAAACTGTACCAAGTGTTGCTCGGGAGTAATATTCCTTTCACCCGATCCATCAAACAAGTTGAACTTTGGTACTTGGTAATTCGATGGATATTGCACTTGTTCATATCTCTTTGGATAAGGTCGACCACATTTCTTTCTAAAATTAACCAAGTGCCCCGCACCCGAGGCTTGCAATTGTTGACTTATCATCTCTTGGATGACTTGTTTGGTTGTTTCGGGCCTTTCTGCCCCATTTCGGGATCCTGCCCCTGGGATTTCATCCTCGTAGGATCCATATTTATTCTTACTCCTCCTTTCTTTAGAGAGCCTTCTCACTATCCTCTCGTCTTCAGACGAGTCATACTTGCCTTTGTTTTTTCTTCCTTTTGAAGGTTTCCTTCTACTTCTTTCTTCTTCCTCGTCCGAAGAGTAGTATTTGTTTCTACTTCTTCTTTCTTTGAGAGGTTTTCTTTTGTTTCTTTCTTCTTCCTCATCCGAGGATTCATACTTACTTTTACTCTTCTTTTCTTTGGTAAATTTTTCTTTATATTTAGTATCCTCTTCGGAGGAAGAAGGATACTCCTTGTCAAGTTCTCCCAACAGGTTTTTCTTTTCTAGAAACTTGTACATCTTTTTTACAATATCCCTATCTTTCTCCCTTTCATTCATCAATTGAGAGATCCTTCTTTCATTCTTTTCTAGGATACTCTTCAATCGTCCCTTTTCTCCTTCGGCCCAACGGCCTTCATCATTACTATCATTTTGATCAATCCTAATGACCTCTTCTCCGTCACCCTCTTTATGGTTGTGACAACTCGTCGAGGGGTCATCTTGTTTATTCTTGCTTTCTTTTCGGCTTATAGGAATTTCTTCGTCGCTGATTGTATGCACAAAAGCGTGCATCTCAAACCTCTTGTCAACTTCGACCATGTTGACACGGGCATGTATTATTGGCTTCTTTTCTCGCCACACCATGCGTCTCCTTTTATTTTGCGGCTCTTGACTAGCCACTTCAACCACCAACCGGGTTTTATCTTTTGGCACCCATACTTTCTTAGGTCCCTTCACTTTCTTTATAGGCCCCAATCGCTCCTTGATGGGGATTATTGGTCTTTCTTCGACCTTTCCTCCCAACCTTTCTCTCACAGGAGTTGTCGCCCTTTCTTTCCTTTTTGGTCCTAATCTTTCGTGGACCGGGGTTCGAGGAAATGTAAGTCTTTCCTTGATTGATGACCTTGTTTTAGGGCTCCTACCCCGAAATTTCGCTTGATACTCAGCCGGAAACTCTTCCAATGTCTTGAGTTGGGCCTTGGGAGAGTTCTTTCTAACCAAGCGAAGTGGTGCGAAAGGGTTGCTGACGGGGAGACTAGGCTTAATCTCTAATTCTCGCTGGTATGCCCCTTGGATCTTTTTAAGGGTCCTCACACCATTGGTAGTTGGAACATATGTCTTTCTCACCGCTCTTCTCTTCTGAGGAGAACGACGATTGGGTCGATATTTGCTAGGTGAAGCTACTAGAGTATGGTGGACTCCGTTTTGTGGAACAAGAACCCACTTGCTTCCATCATTGACTATTGGCGTCTCGGGCACAACTTCTTCGATGCCCCTAATGTCTTCATCCTCTCGGGCAATCTCCATCTGCCCGTCTTTGCCATGTACTAGTGGTACATAGGCAAATCCAAAGGGCATGCCGCCGAACATGAACTGATTGTCGAAGCGAATGAGGACAGCGCCAATAGTGAACTTCCCGCTAGGCTTGCTCATTTCGATGCTCGCGTTAAATGCCATCTTATTCCTACAACAACAAACAACTCAATGTTATTGTTAGTAGCGTTTATTTGAAAATTTAAGAAACAACTTATCTAGCCTGTACACTATATTCCTCGAATCCCAAAGATGAGAGGAGAAAGAGGTCCCACCGGGCGTGCCAGAGAATCTGTGTGGACTTTTTCGTCATTTCTCGAAGAATGATCGGGTTTCCTCAAGAAAGGGAATAAGCCTTAGATTCACCCCTCACGAGTTTAAATTCAAGTATAAAATGCTTCTTAACAACAAGAAAACATTAACGAGAATCTATTCTCATGAGGGTTTATTAATTTTGTGGATCCTTTCCTTCCAATAGGCGCAAGCCCCTATTGTTAATTACCCCGTGACAAATCACGAGAACCTCTGATTAAGGGATTCGAGGAATTATATGTCGTAGGCTAGAAAAGTTGTTATCTCAATTTATTTAAGATTGAACTAAACTCAATTGATGTCACCAAATTTAATTGACGGGGCACAATTGAGAAAACAGAAGATAACTCTTTTGGCTTAAATCGAACTCAATTAACGGTACCAGACCTACTTAACGGGACCTAATTGAGGACGTTTAAAACACTTTAACTAAAACTAAGTCTTGATCACTTGGCGATTTATAAGACTAGGAGAGTTTGCTTTTGTAGTTCTTGGCCACTTGATAACTTGGAAGAACTAGGTCTTGGTCATTTGGTGACTTATAAGACTGGGGGAGCTTGATTTGATGGTTTTTTGGCCATTTGGCGGCTTGGAAGAACTTGATCTTGGTCATTTGGTGACTTGTAAGACTAAGAGAGCTTGATTTGGTGGTTCTTGGCCATTTGGCGGCTTGGAAGAACTGGGTCTTTGTCATTTGGTGACTTGTAAGACTGGGAGAGTTTGATTTGATGGTTCTTGGCTATTTGGTAGCTTGGAAGAACTGGGTCTTAGTCATTTGGTGACTTGTAAGACTGGAAGGATATAACTTGGTGGTTCCTGGCCACTTAGTGGCTTAAAAGAACTGGGTCTTAGTCATTTGGTGACTTGTAAGACTGGAAGGATTTAATTTGGTAGTTATTGGCTACTAGGTTGGATTTTATAATTCCTGGCCGCTTGGCAACTTGTAAGGATAATTTAACCCTGAAGACTGGACGATGTGACCTTTCACAGGCATTGCTCTTGATTTCAAGGAGTGGCTTATCCTCCGTTGAAGAGGTTTCGGTTTTAACTATGGGTGTCGTGCTTGGACTTTTAATTTTCTAATATATATATATTTTTTTTGAATATAAAAGGACAGCCTATTTCAAAATACTCCATTGACGTTACAAAAGTCCATAAATGATTTATTTAAGTTTTACTCAATTTTATAGCAAAAATATTTCAAAAATATAAAAGACTAAATTTTGGAACACACACATTTTTTTTTATGAAAATAATGTTAAGTTTAGAAAAAATAATATTTTCCTATTAATTTTGATGGCTGTTTAAAGTTTACAAAGGAAATCTTCTCATAAGCAAAATTGGGCGCTGACTGGGCTTGGCCCGTGGCACAGACGCGACATAGGTCCATTTGGACGCATGAGCTCCGTGTGGTGGGTGACGTTATTCGTCTCACCTCATCTGTCACAGAGAATCTTATATTTCTTGGCGCTGAGAATAGATAAACGGGTTCCGTTTTTTTTTTAACAGGCTCGTGAGGTTACGGGTATGGGTCCGATAGCAATTCCGACCATCACAAATTATTCAAGTAAGCTTGTTAGCATCGCGGGAGTCAAAGAAACGCCATGGCAAAGTCAGTTGGTGTTGCGTTTGCTCTATTTGGTGAGAGTGCCAATGAACTGATACGGCTTTCGGATGGTCTGGGACAGTGACATATGAGCTAGCATCGATGGGTTAACTCGTACCAGATATGGGTGTTTTGGATTGGGAATAACAAGGGGAAGGTGTAATGAGGGTCAATTTTTATTATGTTGGTCTAATTTAAGAATTTGGATTCGGCTACAGTAAGGTCAATCAGGTATAGGAGAAAAAGGGGAAGGATAATCAAAGTGCAACTGGACTCAAACTATGGGATATTTAATTAATACGATTTCCATGTTTATCTTAGCCCTTTGGAACTAGTTCAGATATCCCGTGGCCTATTTATGTCAAGGAACTCATTGGTGTTACAATTTTAACAGTATGAGATTCTATATACTTGTCATTCGTAAAGCCACTAAGGTGTTTATAAAAACTAATTATCATAAATAACTATCACATTACTTAAGACTTGAAACTGGTGAAAATAATGTGAATATATATACACTATTTACTGATAGCAAAATAGCAATCTTCATGATTTTCGCAAGAACAATCTCAGACTACTTTAATTGCTAGCATCACAACCATAGTGCCTCAATGAACTACTACAACCTTTGAAACTTGTCATTCAGCAATTCAGTAATACTGATGCTTTAAAATTCTTACAAATAAACCCATGTCATCTATATAATCACAGGATTCTCATTTGCAAATAGGGTCAAATGTTAGTTAATGTCATCAGTTAAGGCCATCCAGAAACACTACCTGTTATCACCATTTTACACTGTAGTCCTTCATTCTTCTCCTAATTATAACTAGGCTCACATATTCAATATATTTCTCCTGTTAGCTTTAACCTATTTTTAATTTATAATACTGCTCTGAAATAAACATCACTAATATTGGTCTAAAAAGGATTTTTACCTGCTAGTCACAAGTGACAGAGTTAAAAGTTTTCACAGAATCACAAGCACACCAAACTGGAAGTTTGTTTGAAACCTGATTTACACAAATGAGACCTGGGAAGAATACTAATTGAACACCCAGAGGTGACCTATTACATGAACAACTATCACCAGGAATTGAATGTTTACTGATATACCTCCGAATCAAGAATCCAGTTGATTTCTTAACCAAATTTCCTTTTCTTGCTACAATAAGGTCCTAATACAAACCAGGCCAATGCTGCGCTTTGGCTTTGATCAGATTAGGTCAGTAATTTCCACTGAGGCTGATGCTGCGCTTCAGACCTCTATGGGATTACGTTTTTTTTTTATTTACCAGTACGTATCACCATCTCATGAGAGTTGATGCTGCGCTCCAAACTTCCATGAGATAGCTAGATACGACCCTAAGAGCACCAAGATTGATGCTGCGCTTCAAATCATGGTCTAAGAGTGACTGTTACAAACTTTGATCAGACCAGAAATGGAGGGAGTAAGAAAAAAGGGAGAAAGAAGCAATCATGTACAAGAATAATAGAACTCAGTGGCTAAGACAAAATCTAGCTAACTTAATTTTTACCATAATGACTCTCACTACAAAGATCCAGAATAAGACTTATGCCTTGATCTCTATTGATGCTGCGCTTCAAATTGAGATCAGGCACCGATTCAACACTTGAAGTTGTAGAATAACAATATCGCATAAACTTTAGGAAGTATTGAACTCGAAACAGTAAATCATATTCTCATTAATACTCTACTTCAGATAAGAACATAACTACATGACCAAGGAGAAGACATGATGAACAATTTCAAACCTTTAAATAGCTTCAAACATCAATTATTACCTTTTTACTCCTAGTTAAGACATATTACAAGAAGAATTGATCGATTAAATTAGATTTCAGCTGATGCTGCGCTTCAGACTGAAACAAGATTCATACTAGCCATTTTGAGAATTAAAAAAGGAAGGAAGGAAGGATGAGCAACTCCAGATCTCGACTGATGCTGCGCTTCATATCGAGATCATGGAGATCATCACAGGAACATTTGTCAACATTGAGCCTTAGCTGATGCTGCGCTTCAGACTAAGATCCAAGTTGTATGGATCAATCCGAAATCAAATGACAGGTAAATTAAGAAGAACAACAGAGAACTGAGTTTTACAAACGACGAAAGAATTCTTTAACCAATGCTGTGTTTCAAATTAGAGTTAGAAATCAAAGCATAGAATTGAGAAAAGGGAAAGAAAAGAAAATGCAACCACGGTTTTCACCAAAATTTCACATTCCAATCAAAAGCTCCGAAATTTTTACAAATTAGTGCCTCAATCTTTGGATCTCACCTGATTTGCTTCCGAATTACACGAATATGCACTCAGATTTCCTTCTTTCTCACCTTTCTCTCTCTTCTTACCTATGCACAACAAGTGCTTGTAAATGCCTACCCTATTGCTCTCTCTTTTTTAATGGAGTGTGTGTGTGTGCGAGTGTATCTCCCCTTCTCTGAACTCCCTTTGAGCTTCTCCTTTTATAGACGAGGTCTCCTCACTCTTTTCCGTCCAGGTTCAATGAATCTCCCTTCAACGCCCGGCGGTTTTCGCAACAGCCTCCATCGAACTGAATTCTGTTAGAGATCCTCTCTCATTTCTTTTTTTATTTTTGCTGGACTGGGCGCAACATGTGCCATATTTTCATTCCGTGGGCCCAGTGCTTCTTATCTCTCTCGGCTCATCGACTCCGAGTGCACCTCATTTTCATCAATCGAAGGGATCAGCTTCTCTTTTTTTTTAACAAAATGAATCTCAGCGACATTTCTTCTAGTACTTTTTGCGTACACCTGGTCTTCATATGCCATATAGCACTTGAGCAACTGCTTGTGTGTGGTGTACACAGGACCTAACGCATCTCTTTTCAATTCCAGAGCGGAGGGAATTTTGAAATTCGCTCATTCTCTTCTCCATTCATCCTTGAACTGGAAAATGGCAGTGATATGCTGAAGTTTAATTTTTCCTTGCTGTTTTGTTCATCTTTTTCACCTATTATTTAACTAGCCAAGATTGTATGTGCTTGGAACATGATACACATAATGTACTTCTTTTCTTCCCTCTTATTTAGGCTTTTTATGGGGGGTTTGCACATCTTTTATCATTATTTTCATTTCTTCCTCAACTCCATATTCTCATTTTATTGCTATTTTTCATAGCTCAACAGTTAGCAACATTGTTTTTATAATTTTTAAAACTTTTGTTGGTAATTAATTATTAATTATATATTTAATTTTCAATAAATTTGACTAAGTCAGAGTATTTTACCAGTCAAAATTAAGTTTTTAATAGTCTAATTAGTTTAATTATTTAATTAGTGATGACTTGATGCTAGTTTCTAGATATCAGTATATGACTGTATTGTAGTATTATTATTTACTCAATCAATCCATAACCGTACTTCGAGAAAAGTATTTTCTCAAGGTGAAAAAACCAAGTGGTTAACTCTCAGCGAGAGAGATAAACCGGTCAAGGATGTGATCAATAAAATTAGACTTGTCTCGCACAGCATTTAATTAAATTTTCCCCGTACATTTATTAGAATTAAATTACAAACTCTACCCCTTTTTTTTTCTTTTTGTAAATAAGTACAGACTACAGACTCGTTCTCTACCACTTGCATTAGACAATTCTATTTATTTTGTAGGCCATTTGCGATATATATAAATCATTAAATCATGATAATTTCCAGCAAATATTTTTTTTCTGGAGCCAAAGTTTGCAACCAAAGTTAAACCCGAAAAAATAAACCAAGTCGTCAATACATTTGTATGTTAGAAGTTAGAACCTAAAAAGGAAGGAGGGTTCCAACAGACCAATACTTCCAATTACATCAACGTCCTTGCATGAACATCTAATCATTTTGCTTTTCCAGCAAAACAAAGAAGGGGGGGGGTTCACTTCAGAATATGCATTGAAAACGTATATTCAAAAGTACAAAGGACCTGATTTTTTCCAAAGCAGACGGGTCAGATGAGTAGGTCACGTTAGACAATAATGTCATCCATGAAGGGTCTTTATTGGGCTATAGTTTTCATTCTTGCTGCGACATTAAAAAATAGCTTTGATTTTTACAATTGTGTGATAAAATAATAAAACTTATTCACATTATGTTTTGAACTTGAAACCAGCTTTCATATTTGACAGTCATCATCCAAAACATAAAACTAATATCTAATTATCTACCTAATATATATAATAATCAGTTCGATCATATCAATGTCCAAGGCCACAGGCCAACTGGTCATGTGAAATGTTAGTACAAATTCATTTCAACTAGTTCTAATCTCGCGCGTTGCGCGATGCATTCTTATCCGAATATGTTACGAAATAATTTCTTAATGAGTGACAAACATGCAATATTTGGAATCATTATCTCCATAAAATGAAATGGACAACCCTGTGGTGGAGATTTATAACCACCTGCAAACAAATAAAAAGCTTGAATCATCATATTTAAGTACTGCATCAGTATTTTTAATTTTCGTAGCTGTCGGGTTTAATATCTAATTTTGGTTTGAACTCAACACTTGAATCAAGGTTTTACATCTAAATTAGCTAACACAAAACTTAATCTAACAGCCAAATTTGATGTTGCTTCTTATGGGTTTCCAATTGAACATTCGTTATTTTTTTATCAAATTTAAAAGTAACTTCTGGTTTTATAAGTTTGGAGCATGACAATACCGACAAAATCAATTTACTTGTCAAATTGACACATAAAATTAGCTAAATCCTAATAAGGAATTGATCTACAACATCGAAAAGCTGCTGATATCTAACTTGAAGCATCCACAATTATTTACAATCACAATTATAAACTCAAATAACATACAAAAGAGAGGGTAATCATACAAAAAAAATAATAATAATAATCCATACCTGTCACTGACACTGTTTGGCCTGACACCCAAAAAAATTAGAATAAAAAAATAAGAAAGTAAAGAAGAATTCGAGGAAAAAAAAGGCCCAAAATCCAATCCTGATTCTCCTCTGTTTAGATTCTGCGCCTAATTAACCAAATCAAATAAAATGAAGATTCTAATTCTATTTTTAAGTGGCAACATAATCTTAACCTAATGGTACATCTATTTTAAGTTGCAGCTGTTTCAAGTACAAAACAGTACATATAAAGTGATAAAGCTGGATATGAAAATATGTTCTAAAACATTGGTAAGGTGCCTACTGTAGGCATAAACAGCCCCAATAACGTTTCTCAAACCCCCCCCCCCCCACACACACACACACACAAAAATTAAATTACCTTAAGAAGCAACCACTTAACAGAAGCCACAAATTCAGTCGCATCCTCTTCGAATCTGTATGGCTTACAAAGAACAACCATGCTGCTATTTTGACGACAAAGAACACAAAAGAAAAAATAAAAATCAATATGACATCTTCAATTTTTCTGAACTCTAAAACAGTCTTGCATTAGTTGTGTAGAAAAAAGAGACAGAAAGATTTTTGCAAATTGCTGGCAAAATAATAGATCAACAAAACTGAAGTATTTTCTGTCTAATCAAGAGGTAACTTTTTAAGTCTAACGTATGTTTATATTGTGACCAATTGGGCTTCAGGTATTTGGAAAGATCTAAAGTAATTATGAATGATTTTAACAATGCCTATTAGCCATTAATCTTCATAAACATTTTTACGGAGCGGAAGCAAGGGGAAAATTAAACGACAAAAGAGAAAATAATATAAGAATATATTGCTGTGCAGTAGTTAAGGCTTCAGCACCATTGGCATTGTAGTTGGCACTCATTGGCATCAACAACATCAGCAATTAGAACATAAAAAGGTCAAAAGCCATAAGTCATTTTATTTTACACTTGATAAGATAATTATATGTTAATACCTTGATCAAGCTTTTTAAAAGGACTGTTGACAAACAAAAAGACCTTAACACAAAGGGGAGAAAAGATCAAGCCTTAACACTAAAGGGCAAAATCGTCAAATTTTAATAACCTTAACCTTGTTGTTGTCATACAAAAGTATTTTGCCACTTTCCAGCATGTGTTATAAGAAAATCTGAATGAAATAAATGTCAGCCATGGATATACATTCCTATTCTAATTTAGTTAACCTATAACTAATTTCAAAAACTTCATAAAGTTAGAAATAAGTATACAACCTGCTTGTGTGGCATACTAAGATCACATTTCAATTGGAGTTTTCAATAACAAACTTGTCTTTTTCTTATGAGATCACTCAAAACATGGTACATATCTCCAATAATTGAGATCTCTTAGCTACTTGAGGAACACAATTGTACCTGGCTATGCAGTCCCTTCTTGACAATTTCCATATGATAAGCTCTTCCGTGGAAATCTAAAATTTTTTTGAAAACAGTAAAACAAAATATAGTTAGTGGGACAATTAGTAGCAGAAAAGAATGCCAAAATATCGACATCCATAAAATGCCCTTTTTGTTTAAGTCTTCAAGGAGTGTAATACTACAAAATCTTATTTTCCACATTAATACAGCAATTTAAAATTAATAAAAGACAAAACCAGCCATAATTCCAACAAAATTTCAAGCAACTCCTTCCATGCAAGCACCATACATAATCTTTTTTCCCAGCGAGGAAAGAGAAATAAACAAAATAAATTGTATTTCACAAAAGGAAAATGAAAGTACTATAAAACAAATGATAACATACAGGGTCAGAATCATATTTTAATTGTAGCAATATGTAACCACACATTGCACATGATAAACAAATTTTACCCAGTCAAATATCAGTTTTTTAACCTGAAAGCATTACAAATAACCCAATCCCATCCGCATGCTGCTCTATCACCCAAAGTTCTCTGATAAATTGATTAAAAATAGAAAAATAATAATAAAAAAAATCTATTGAAGAAACAGTCCAAATGTCTAAAATAATCACAATTCCAGCCTGTACCAGTATCATCCATTAAAAGTACTAATCCCTTAAATCTTCCTAAAGTTAAGAGGCAGATAAATTGCCCATTTGTGGAAAGACTTGAACTCACCTTGGTCCAGAGGACTCTTGAACTGGGGATGAGTCAAGCTGCATTGTCACAGAGCCATCATTTACCAAATTAACCTGCACGAAAAGCTTGCGTTGCTAAATCACAATCGTGTGAAATGTTTGAGAAGAAACACTAAATAATACACATGGCCTGAGCTCACCTTCGTCAGGGCAAAAGTAACAGATTATAGAGAATGCATTGGTATATCTCAGCAACTATGTCTTTTGTAACAGATTATACTTTAATTTGCACAAAAAAGTATATTGAACCTTCACAGATGTAATATTTCTTTTCATTTACTAAATTGCTCTCATCCTTCTTCAAGTTACTTAAGGGTTGATATGGATGTAACAATCATAAGAAGGACAAAATGGTCATAATATAGAGAATGCATCGCTACAAAAATGTAGTAGGTCTACATAAACCGAAAAAACAAAACATGTCAAGAGCCAAATTCTCATGAGCTAGTGCCACCACTAAACCGCCATGTCCTTGTGAGCTAGTCCTATAAATAATTATTAGATATTGAAGTAAACGTACGTAGCAACCATTTAAATTAAAATGCGCACTGTTCAAGTAAGAAACTGAACCTTCAAACTTTTGTGGTTAAGTCATTTTTTATTGCTTTGATCAGATTTTTTGCTTGAAATAAAATTTAAGATAGAAAAATTTAATTTGTAACCATTTATACAACAAAAACATGATACCAAACTAATCAATTTAATAGAAGCATTAAAGTTTTTTTTTAAGCATCAGTCCATTTTTCTGTTGCTTTTTTTGAAGGACTAAATCTACCACAACTTTCTCCATAATATAACATTCAATTCCATATCAAAAATTGAACTTACAGAATTGACAAAATCATAAATTTACCATGTTGAGAGCTGAATCAGATTAGAGGAAGATGCGCTCATCATCTTCAGCTGACATCATCTCTGCTAGAAGGAAAAGATTTTAGAGAAATGGGGAAAAAAGTACTATGTTTTTTTTATTCATTTGCTTCGTCCAACAGAAGAATAATAATTAAAAAAAGGAAAATCGATAAAAGCAACACATTTTGAGGCACAACCAAACCAAATAGAAACATTGGCTAAAAGAGACACCAAGCACAAAAATTAAATGCTTACACAGATTCACCCTAATGACATTCAGAGACACAAATTGGTCAATAAAAGTAATATCTTTGCCGATTAGGAGACCAAGCACAAAAATTGAACCCTGACACGCATCCAAAGAGAGAGGAGAAAACAATGAAAAAAAGAAAGAAAGAACGAAAGAGAGCAAATATAAGTACCTAATTGATGTCTGGAGGAGATGAATCGAAGGAAGAGAAGGAGGCCAGGCAACGAAGTGAAGGCCCTAATCAACGACCAGATGCGAGAAAATGAAGATTGACAGAACTCCAATATCCCTTGGGAAAAGCAAACAAAAAAATGTGAGCACAAAATCGATGATCTCAGTACACAGTCACTAAATCGGCAAAAAAAATACAACGTTAGTAGAAACGGTACTCGACTGAAAAGGGAAGAGCCGATCTCGTCATCGGTAGTATCTAGGTTGCGATTCAAGACTGGAGGCGATGACGATCGGAGGAGGAAGGGAAGCAGAGCTTCCTGCTCTTTCATCTTGGGAGCTGTGCGAGGGAAGGAGAGAAGAAAGGGATAAAGGTGCGCAAAAAGAGAGAAGAGGAGGCCACATCTGTACATAACAGGAGTAGGAGAGGGACCATGCACAGTGGCCAAGTTGCAGCGATATTGCACGTCCACAACACCGCAGGAGGGGGAGAGGGAAGGAGAAGACCGAGGAGCACAACACCAGGAGCATGGAGTCTCTCGGACGTGCGTGCGCAGACGGCTCTGACTGCACGGAGCCAGGGAGAGACCGACAACAAAAAAGAGAGAGATGAGGGAGAGGTGTCGTCTCCAGAAAGATCAAAAAGAAAAATAAACAGAGAGAAATCAACGGTTCGGATGAAATGTACAAAAATCAATGGACATGATTGAAACACTGTTCTTACTACAGTGCGCACGTGCAAGGCACAACCCTCCAAATATATATAGTTATAATTTGCACGCCAGAACGCCAGAAGTATAAAAAAAAAAAAAAAACTTATTTAGTGTTTGGATATAGCGAATAGTGCCAGCGGTATAATATTTGGTCCTGCAATGGTCAATGATTAGCAAATTTGTGAACATTTTATATATATATTTAACAATTATACCGCTAACAACAAAAGACAGTTTGGCCGAGTGGTCTAAGGCGCCAGATTTAGGCTCTGGTCCGAAAGGGCGTGGGTTCAAATCCCACAGCTGTCAATCTTATTTTTTTTTTTTTTCCTTTTTTTCTTTTTCTCCCTCTGCTTCCTTATTTTTCTTGTTTCACATTAATTTATATTTTTCACCTTTTAGTTGTGTATTAGTGACGACTAGTTGTCATAACTTAATCGTGTTAGACCAATAGCATGGCATAAATATTTAAGGGTATAAAGGAATCTTTTTTGACATAATCACCTAATTGTGTTGGATTGTTGAGCAATGCCAAAAAAACTAGAACCTATTGTCAACCAAGAACTTTGGACATCGTTCCCTGTAAGTCCATATATACTTCAATATATATACTAGCAGTAGCAAAGATGCGCTCAATATGTGGACAAATAAAAAAATAAAATATTAATATTATTTTTATTTCATATAGAACTTTACATGTTATAGACAATAAAGATACGGTAAAATCAATAACTTATTAGTTTTCCTTTTAAATAAATAGCTAATTTTTTTAGTAACTTATTTTTTCTAATAAAAAAATCTTGACCTTTTAATCTGAAATTAAAATCTAGACCACTGATCATATCAAATTACATAAATTAATGGTCCATAATTGATATAAAAATTGTTTATACCCTTTTATATGATATGTTTATTCCTTTTATCTGAAATGTTTAATTTTTTAGGTGCTTTTATAAGTAGTAGAGATAGAGATAGAGATAGCGATAATTCAAAGTACGAAAATTCTTTTACGTAACATGCAATTCTCCTTCTTTTCATGCATGGGGAAATTTTCTCAGTTCAATTAGTGATTGACTTTTATATTTATTTTCGTTTTTTCCCCTTTTATTTTTACCAAATTTCGTGATTTAAGATTCTCGAAAAATCACTTGTTTTGATTTTTTTTTAACTTGGAGTGGGCCATCGTAATAGCATATCAATTTTCCTGTTTCTCTGATAAAGATAATTTATAATTTATTATTTGTATAAAACGGAAAGAGTTTCGCGAAAGTCTGATTGGGTTGGAAATAAGTTTTACATATGGATCGTTAATTAGTGCTGGACTGCTGGTACATGCCAACGAGATTTCTATTTCAGTCAAATTAAAAACAGCCGATCCGAATCATTCAAAATATTATGCATAATAAAATCTTCATGAAGATCAAATTTTATAGTTTTCTTCCAAAAAGTTTTACAATTTTTTTTTTTGGAATTTTAGAATTTGTTCAATCTACAACTACAAGTTATGCACCTTCCAATTTTAAAAATTCAAAAAATAATTATAAAATTTGAAAAAAAAAATAAATTTTGATTTTTCAAGAAGATTTTAATATAAAGATCATATTGAACGGTTTGGTTCGGTCGTTCAAAATTTTAATAGTTGAAGCCCTATATATTTTATTCTAACACTACTCTATATTTAATTGATCAGCCTACATGTTTATATGGTGAACACATAATAGATGGTGCTTATGTGTCAGTAAATTCAATGCCTTCTTTTTTTCATAATTTATGAACTTCATCGGTCTTGAATGTTATTTCTCACGGTCTAGTTCTTTGACAAAACTAATACATCCACAGTTCCACACGTACAACATTTGAAATTTGCTCATACGTACAACATTTGAAATTTGAAATATCTATAGTTGAACATTGAAAAGAAAAAAGTTTATGTTTTATAATTTTCCATTACGGAACATTAACAAAAAATATTTATCAATATTAAAAACCATGAAGGATTATCTAGACTGGACATCTTAAGAAATTATTTTGCCAAAATTGGGCCAAAGGCCCACTTAGGTGGGAGTCCTCGGAAGATGAACATTTCAGCCTAAAGGCTCAGGCCTTTGCCCAAGAGTTCAAAGACCTAGCCGACATTGCAGTGGCAGACGATTTTAAGTCTATAATTAGAAGAAAAATTCGATGTTCTTTTTATTAACAGAATACTCATTACATTTTATTCTTAAATAATATATTAATTATGTAGTGAAAAATAGTGACAGACAAGTTAAATTTCTTGAAATTGCACCTGCAAATCACTTTTTAAAATTTTTTCATTAAAATCCTACTCCTTTATAAAATAATAATATGGAATTATTCATATAATAAGCTTAAATGTTCAAAGTAACAACAGTAGTTAAATTTATAAATAAATGAGATTTTGATGAATGAGTATTAAATTTGAGATAACTAATGAAATAAATTTTAATTTCATTAAATCAAAACACAACTAACAAAAATATTTTATTTTAAAATAAATACGTATCACCGTTATCTTTTTTTGTCAAAAAAAAAAAAACTATTATATAGTTAAAAGACAGTGACTTGCAAGTTAAAATTTCTTGAATTTGCACCCCCGCGGACCATCTTTGATGTGATCTGATTTAAGCTGATAACAGCCAAATTCCTTTTTGCAGCCGTATAGCATAAAACACTTTAAAAATATTATGAATAAAGGAGATAATAATTACAATATTAAAATTATCTTAAAAAATTTCCAACTGTTGTTAGCCTACTTAAATTTAAATACAAAAATTCAGAAATAAATGTATATATAATAGATGTCAATATTCACGTTCAAAACATTAAATATCGTTCTGAAAATACAAAAAAAAAACTGTTAAAATATTTTTTTTATTTTATGCAAACATAAGGGAATTGCGGTACAAAAATCGTATGCAAACATAGATAAATTAAAATCCTAGCTAACCTAATCAAATAAATCAAGTAAAATTAATTCAAAAAAGAAAAAAATCAAGTAAAAAAAGTTTATTCTAAAATAAGTATCGACAAAAGAAGGGTAAAAGTGTCATTACTAGCACTTCGGAGGCAAAGTACGAAACATCTTCGTATCTATAAATAGTTCCAAACTCGAGTTAGGGTTTTGCCTATTGTTTCTTCAGTCAGCTGCGCCGCACAAAGGGAAGGAGAAGAGAAAGCGAGGCGAGATGCAGATCTTCGTGAAAACCCTAACTGGGAAGACCATCACTCTCGAGGTCGAGAGCAGTGATACGATTGACAATGTCAAAGCTAAGATCCAGGACAAAGAAGGTTCTTTTTTTTTTTCTCGATTTTCTTTTGGAATGTTTTATTTTTTTTTTTGTTTAGCTTGTTTAGTGAAATTTTGTTTGATCAAGGAAGCTTTTGTCGTAACGTAGAAGTATATAGGCCATGAATTAAATTTTAATTTGATGTACGAGCTAGATTTCCCATTAGAATGGATTTCAATCTGAAAGTTTTGATTTTGGCTGGAATTAGTTTCACTCATAATTCTCAGCTAATCTCAAATCCATGTTTAATCAGCTTGACCCATAATTTTTTCTATTGTGATATTTTGAAGCTGACATTTCACTTTGATGCTGAATGAAAAGCTCTGTTTTTGTTTTGATGAAGTGATTTATCCTAAATTATGTATTTAAATGTATATATTTACAAGTTTGTTGCTGATTGCATTTCAATAAACAATATAATTTCATATTTTAATTGTAATTATAGGCATTCCCCCGGACCAGCAGAGGCTGATTTTTGCTGGCAAGCAGCTTGAGGATGGAAGGACTCTGGCGGATTACAACATTCAGAAAGGTATATTTACTTTATGTTTACAGAATTTTCTGTAATAATTGCATAATTGTACTTCAAAGTGATGCAAATGCTATTCTTATTTTTGCTTAGAAATTTTTTTTGTGGTACTTTAGTAGACATAAAAGAAATGACCTGGGATATGATTGATGTTAACTAAAGGTGTACAATTGTCAAATTGGTATCTTCACTTGATTTTACTGAATTACATATCTTTTATATTGAGAACATTTGTTGTAGGAAGGAATAATTGGTTTAAAACTGACAATAGAGAATAATTTTATCAGGGCAGTGCTTTAAACTTTCTGCAACTTGTTCTTATGTCTTAGGAGTAATGGGTGTAGGAAATATTGTTTTTCTTACTTACAATTGCAGAACTTTTGCAAATAAAGAACAAAGCATTTGGGGATCTATGGCACTTCTGTCATTTTTTATGTTGCACTTGAAAACGTGGTTAATGTTTGTATTATTCAAAATATAGAGTCAACCTTGCACTTGGTGCTGAGGCTGAGAGGTGGAATCATTGAGCCTTCTCTCATGGCTCTTGCTAGGAAGTTCAACCAGGAGAAGATGATCTGCCGCAAGTATGTTTCTCACCCTTCTATATTTTCTAAGTACTTATTTTGAAAGGTCTAGCTATAAAAAAAGTAGGAAATCATTTCAATATTGTTTAGTGTTTTGGACTTCTACTATGGTTGAACTTATTTGAAAGTTATGCGGTTTTAGTAGTGATAGTTCAAATTTTTGAGAAAAACAACATATACAATGTTCACTTCATATCTGAGCTGGTGTTTACTGTTTGGTAGAATTATATTGTGATTCATATCCGAGTACTGTTGTTTGATAAGGTCTTGACAACACTTTGTGATCTTTCATAAGTTCTGTAGTTATGATAACTTCTAATTAGGCCATTATTTACGTACTTTTTTAAAAATGACCGTTATGCAAATTCTTAATGATAGAGAACAACAATAAACAATTTTCTACTATGTTTTGAGTTTTGGAGAGTTGCTTAATTGTTTTATAAATTAAATTTTACTGATTTCTTTGTTAGGTGCTATGCTCGTCTCCACCCTCGTGCTGTCAACTGCCGCAAGAAGAAATGTGGCCACAGCAATCAGGTATCTCTTACTGTCAAGTTTATTTTCATAATCTTTTTTTTTTTTTTTTTTGGAATCTGCTAGTACTGGTGAACTGGTGAACATGAACTAACTAATTATGCCATTCTTTTGTTTTCTTTAGCTGAGGCCCAAGAAGAAGATCAAGTAAATTATGTTGTATCCTATGTATCCTGCTCCAGTAATTTTGATGAATTTCAGTTATGTATGGTTAGTTAATTTATGAACTCCATTTTGTTTTGTTAAACTTGTTCGGTTGTGTTGTGAAATTAGTACTGTGAGCAGTTCAGACATATAATGATTGACCTTGATCTATATACTGTTTCTTAGCATTATATTGATAATGTTTTCTGGCACTGTGGTTGAAATTCAGCTTAAGCTGTTGTCTTAAAGGGTTAAATGAAAAAAAATGTGTTTCTATTTGCAAATTTTGTTAAATTTGTTTGCATTTTGCACCCTTATTATAAGCAAGAACACAATGTTGCATGAATTTGAATGAGAAACATGAATTTGAGTCTGGCAACTAGTATGGTGTTTTCTGGCATTAAAGGGTTAAATGAAAAAAAATGTGTTTCTATTTGCAAATTTTGTTAAATTTGTTCGCATTTTGCACCCTTATTATAAGCAAGAACACAAGGTTGCATGAATTTGAATGAGAAACATGAATTTGAGTATGGCAACTAATATGGTGTTTGACATTTCTACAGTGTGAAGAGTCTCTGTGTATGTGTATTGCACTCCTTTTTGTTGATAATGATCGTGAGTTTACGTGTACTCTCTTTTCTTGGTAATGATCGTGTGTTTGGTTGCACAAAGAAGAGAGTAGGGAGGCAATTCCTTTGTATCATTGTTAGAGGAAATTAGCATTCGTACCTCTTTGCTCTTAAACTAAAACAACCTATTCCTATACATTTTATCGTAGTTTTGAAGCGAGGAACATGCTAATTTAGAAAAATTTATGTTTTTTTTAAATCTTCTCTAGTAGAAAAATTGTGTTTCATAGGAAAAAGTAAAATATGTTTTGTCGTAATAATACTAGTATAAGTATTTTCTAATTTTAATTATTGTTATTATGAAATTGTCAAATGAACTTGCGAGAAATGGGAAAAAAATGACTTGTTACTTTTTGCTTAGATAGGATTAAAGTTGGTATGAAATGATATAATTTTATTTAAATTATCTGGTTGTTTAAGTTATTGGTTTTTAATTTATTTAGTTAAGTTTTCAAAGCCGAAGTTTTTGTTTCCTTGAGTACGGAACCAACATTTCTATTTTACAACTTTGATAGAAAATAGTTAAGGAAGAGAGCTCAAGTTGTTCCGTACATAGAAAACGTGGATTTTATATGTTGGTGTTTTCCTAGTTCCTACTGCCACTGGGGAGGTTTTCTAGAAAAGCTAGACATATACTGGCTAGTTCCTACTGGGAAGTTGAGAGTGCACCTTTATTTTAATTTCTGAAAGAGTGGTGGAAGCCAATATTTTGTTAAACAAGAAATAAAGTGCCGGTACCTATATGTACCACAGTACCAGCATAACCTATCGGAATTAGTTTAAATCCAAAACACTAACAAGATGCACCCCTCCGGACTCTGTGGACAGTTGTATCTTCCTATTATAGACCTATTCTAGACCTAATCAACCTCAATGAATGCTCTCGGTTCACATTCAGGAAGATGTTAAGGGAAGACAAAAATCTCAGCAAGCTTTTAGGAGAAGGGAGTAGCTATTTCATTATTTGTTTGAAAATCCATCATCCATGAAAGTCCCGGCCATGAAACAAAATATTTAAAACCAAACACAAACTTTCAAATAGAAATTAGGATTCTATTTTGTTCAATAAAAACACCCATAAATCAGCTGTGAATGAAATTCAACAGAGCTCTAATTCGTGGAATGGCTATACTAGACCTCTGCAAGCTTGAATTTCTGCTTTGAAAAGGGAGAGAACATTAACATTGAGAAATGTAATTATGATTCTTTTGCTAGATGAAATGAAATTTACTAAAAATTCATACAATATATAATTAACAATGATACATGGTATGCTAAAGATCCGAAAAAGAGGAATGCCAAGTAATTCTTTTATAAAGTCATGAACAGAAGATAACTCTAGAGAAGAGACTTGATCTCCCTTTGTTACACTACCATTGCTTGCTTGTAACCTACAATTAGAGTGTAAAATAAATGATTGTAACTTACTTTGCTTGATTTCATTAAAATTTAAAAAGGAACCCTCCGTTAACCCCTTCATCCAACCCACAACCATTGAAGTATCAGGGTAAGCAGTAACTTGACACCGGCGTACAAGTCTGTGAGGCCTTGTCATCATTTCTATAATTGTATTTCCAAGACCAATAACTGGTCTCTTCAGAATCTAAAATTTTCATTGAAATAATTATTTTAGATTCACTTTCATAATTTTTAAAAAAAAATCCACAATGGGTAAAAAGTGCACTCACAATCCGAACAATTTGCTCTTCAGAGAGGCAGAGTCCTCTTGTCCTAGGAAGATAATGATGCCCCTGAAATGAAACACAAAACTTTGTATACTTAATTCAAAGATCAAAGTAAAAAATCATCATTCAAGCAATCTCCAGGCAAATCATTACTCCTAGCCAAGGTTTCAAACATCGGTTGTTGAATTTAGCATTTACCTTTTAGGCAAATCCTATGATCTTAGCTGCTTTATTCTTCTTTATACCAGCTTTTTGTCCTGAAACAATACTGGTGATAAAATAATGAATTCTATGTTTAATCCTGAACTTAGAGATGAACATTTCTGAACTTTGAAATTCGCAACTAAGCAACTCTCACCAAATGCCCCATACTTCTATTCTATCATCAAATGCCATTGAATTGAAAGACACAACAGTCATTAAAAATCTTGGATAATTGAAATCCTAGACTAACAAGGCCAACAAAGAAAAAACAACTAAGAAAGAATAAAATCCGATTTTAATCACGTGCCATCCATGGCACGATTCAAATTACAATATTTCTCTTTATACTCTCATTACCTAATTGTTATTGTTAATATATAATTCCAAAATAGCATATCATTGTACTCTTTTTGCAATTATTTCCATATTTGATTGGTTCTAAATTCTAATAATTGATATCAAATTTGATTGATAAAATTGTACAAATACAAAAATACTTTTGAAGGAAGCAGTTACATCATATAACAAAATGCAACTTTGCAAGAGGTAAGACTGTGATTCATGATTAACTTTTTTACAAACAAAAAGAAACAATGCATTTGATACAACAAAATGTAAACATAAAAGAATTTGTTTTAAATAGTAAAATATTTTTTTTAGAAATAAGTTCTCCTTGCACCAGCAGAGATATATGTATAGAATCCATGAATTTTAACCCATCTAGTCAACTTTAAGCTCCAGTTCTGGACACAAAGATATGCAATTAAAAGTCCTTAATTGCATATTAAACCAACTTTTAATTACAAGTCAGACCAAGATATTTCAAAATTGTCCAGAAAAATTACTAAAACTTGTAAGAAATTACTCGCTGTATGTAAATCTATAATAAAGAAGAATATCTCGTACAATTCCTGAAACCAATAAGAACCGAAAAAAAATACTTAACCAAGCTATAAAAAACAGTCATCACAAAGAAATTTGACATTGCCCCTTGTAAAAATTTTAGAGTAATATAAGCAATGGATTTTTAATTGTTGAAAAAAATTTTAAAAATATATGACCTGAAGAGAAATCCAATTCTTACCATGCTAAACACCAAGGTATCCTGGTCACTTTAGATTCGATCCTTTTGTTGTGAATGGATAATCACAATCAAAGATTAAAAGTATAAAATGTGACTTCGTTTCTCTCAAGCAATTTGTCCAGTACAACCCAAAATAAAGAAATTGAGAGGCAAAAAAGCTACCTACTTTGTTTTGGGTGTTGACGTAGCATCCGAGACCCAAGCGGCCAAGCATGTGGCGAAAAGTGTAGGCGAGTGCGAGTTTGGGAAGAGCTGGCGATTGTGCTAGGAGGCATGGAGCGGCACTCATCGGCCGTGGTGTGGGGACTGGGGAGGCGCAGGTGTTCCACGCTGCAAGGAAAATTGTTTTTTTTTTTTTTTTTTTTTTTTTTTTTTGACAAATAGAGATGGGTTTTTGTTGAGACTTGAGAGACGGCTGCAAGTAAATTTTCAAGAGCGCAAACCGTAATTTGTTTTTTTTGTTTTTTTTAAAACACTGCCAGTCGGCAGAAACTTCATTAACTTAAAACAGCAGCTTACAACGAAATGTAGCATACATCATCAGTCGGCAGAAACTTCAGTCGGGAAACCGTAATTTGTTGCGCAAGATAGGAAAAGCGGGAAAAAATAAATTGTTAACATGCGTTAACAAGCGCCTTGCCTCTTTACAGAAAGGATCCGACTCTTTGTACCATTATATTATATTAACAACATGCTCAAATCCCATTTGTAAAATTGTTATGATCATATTTTAGATGCTTTTATAAGCAATAGAGTAGAGATAAAGATATATATTAGTATTAGTATCTATAATTTTCTCACGGATAACATCTATATCTAAATTTGTAATGAACTGTCGATGAGAATATATAGCAGTCTCTCATCCGGGTACGTGGTACGTGTCACGCTCGTCTCGTGATAAAGTTAACATTAATTTGACACGGACCTTTGTTAACGTCCACAGAGCGCGGTACCGTACGTAGTAAAAATCCAACTCACTAAAGTTTTTTTACCAACTTTGGGTATTCTATTCTAATTAAAAATAAAAAAACAAATTAAATTATAGGATAATGTTCATCACAAATAACACAAATAAAATTAATGAAAGAAAAACTCCCCAACTTTACTGATTGAGGTATCCTATTATATTTTTGTGTTATGATATTTAGACTAACGGATGTGTTTAGGAGCATGATCTTAGATTCATGAACAATTTGTAAGGAATGCAATATGGCATCGCTCTGTACTGATTTTCGCCTGCAACGCCACTCAAACGCTCAATAAAAGTAACAAAAACTATTTCTCAAGTTAAACATAAATAAAAAGACAAAGAAAAAAAATAATGCATGTATTCCCTTTAATATGATAGTCTGGTTGTTATACAAAATGTTGGTACGGGGCTAGAGTCTGTACTTGGGTCTACCCAATGTTGTGTCGCACGGTACAGAGACCGATATTATACGGTTGTTGAATTTGACCTTCACCATCATTTTATTGTTCCCGGTAATATCTATTTTTCTCTACAGTGTTTGATTCATAAGTACAATTAATTAAATCTCAATGTGTAAAAATACACCTCATTTTAAATTGTAAATATAAACAAATAAGCTGAATTGGAATGTTTAAAAGTTCAAGAGAAAAACAATTTGTAGAGAAGATGTATAACATATTATGATTCCCAATGTGTGGGCGGAACGTTATACATTTTCTCTACAAATTTTTTTTTCCCTTGAACTTTTAAACATTCCAATTCAACTTATTTATTTATATTTACAATGAGGTGCATTTTTACACATTGAGATTTAATTAATTGTACTTATGAATGAAACACTGTAGAGAACATGCAAATTACTGAGAATAATAAAATGACGGTGAAGGTCCAATTCAACAACTGTATCGGTCTCTATATCGTGCGACACAACATTGGATAGACTCAAGTACAGACTTTAGCTTCACACCAACGTTCTGTATAACAACCATGCGATCATATTTAAAGGTATACATGCATTACTTTTTTTTTGCCTTTTAATTTATTTTGAACTTGAGAAATAGTTTTAGTTACTGTTATTGACCGTTTTACTGGCGTGACCGGGTAAAAACTGGTATAGACCAATGTCACATTGAATTCCTTACAAATTGTCCATGGATCTAAGATCATGCTCCTAAACACACCCACCATTCCACCAAGCATGAGTATTTCTACTGAAATATCATAACGCAAAAATATGATAGGATAATTGAGTTCAAGTAAGTAAAGTTGGATAGTTTTTCTTTCAATAATTTTATTTGTATTGTTTGTGATGGACACTATGCTATAATTTACTTTGTTTTTATTTTTATTTTTAATTAGAATACCTAAAGTTGGTAAAAAAATTTAGTGAGTTGGATTCTTACTACGTACCGTGGAAGTTAACAAAAGTCCACGTCAAATTGGTGTTTACTTTAGCACAAGACGAGCGTGACACGTACCCGGCTGAGAGGCTGTTATACATTCTCATTGACAGTTCATTACGAATTTAGATATAGATTATGTTATCCGTGAGAAAATTAGATACTAATATACCTCTATCTCTACTACTTATAAAAGCACTTAAAATCTGGTCATAATAATTTTACAAAAGGGTTTAAACATTTGTTAATATCATTATAGAAAGTACTGAAAATCTGTTTTCACAAAAAGTACTTATTTTCATTTTGAACATCTTCAATGACGCAAAACACATGAATTTAAAAATAAATATGAAAAATAAACACAGATGACATATTATTGTTCTAATTTGAGAAAAGATTAAGGGGATATACAACCTTAGTTAAGAAATATCAGTAGTATGTATTTAGACTCAGAGAGGGTGATTTCCATTATTTAAGATTATTTGCATAATTTCAATTACAATAAGCAATACAGGTCCTTGCACAAAATTGATTATTATTATTATTGTTATTTTATTATATTATTACATTAATAAAACATGAATTCTAAATCCTTCATAGATATACAACCATAATATGTCTTATTTATCCAAAGTAGAAGTGAAACTTTTCTAGAAACAAAACAAATAGACAAGACTAATACTAGTAGAAATGCCAAGCCATTGTATGTCAGCGTAGCTATCTTTGTGTTAGTTATAGAATATGTGCCCTTATCCTTAATTATAGTTGGGCGACGTTGATGGTTGGATGCATTCTCCATATCATACTGGTGTGTTCTATTTTTTTTTGTCATCTCCATCGTTGTTGCTTTGAAAAGAGGTAGGAACAAACCGTAGTAGGCGTGCTTTCTCAATAGAACTATATAAGTCCACAATACTACAATGTTGACAGAGGCAAGATGATTCATTGTCATCATGTGGATATATTTTTTTGTGCTCGATGAATTATACTACATTCAACCTTACTCTATCAATTTTTCATAGGTTCTAAATCTATTACAAGCTTCAACTTTAAATAAGATTTCAAAAGGAAGGCACTTAATCATTTAAGTTACTAATTTATTTCTAATATTATTTTTCTGTTATGTTTTACATAATTTATATGCAAATTAAACGGTAGGTAATGATAGTAAGAAAATCTTCCATGAAATTTATTTTTGAGGTGAATAAATTTGCCAATAGCCAAGCCCAAAACATAACATTTGTATGCTATTAAAAGTGCAAGAAGATCTTCAATATCTGATGAATTAGGCATAGAGATTACCATAAAAGACAATGAGAATTTAAAATATTAATTAGCACCCAATTTTCATCCCCAATAAAAATATGCATCTTAATAATATTATTTGGCTAGATATTATTGCATGATGTAACACATATGTGAGTTAAAGTGTTAAATGGTAGTTTTTGCACATGCAGGATCTCAACACGTTATCTGCCAAATCAGAGAGGCAATAGAGGCAATTAAGCAAAATCCGACATTAGAAATCAGTGATGAAACCAATATGCTTAGGCAACAAATGTATGAATTGAAAAAAAAGGAGGAATGACACAACGACTGTTTAGTGAAATTGGGTATTGGGTAAAAAATAATATCTAATAATTAGAGTAAATCCTTGTTAGTGTAAGCATCTTGCATTCTGTTCCATAAGTGCAAGCATCTTACATTCTATTCTTAAAAGACAATTTAAACCTAATAGCATAAGAAATGGTTCTCTGAAGTTATTTTAACACAAAGTTGGACTTACCAAAATATACATATAGGTGGTCAACAGTAAAAATTTTGATCATTTCCAGTAACAAAATAAACAAACAAACAAGACTACTATTCTTAACCTATACCCATACCCAATACCCAATTTCACTATGCAGCTGTCGTGTCATTCCTCTTCTTTTTTTTCAATTCATACATTTTTTGTCTAAGCACATTGGTTTCATCATTGATTTCTAAGTCGGATTTTGCTTAATAGCCTCTGTTTCCTCTCAGATGTTGCAAAAATAACGTGTTGGGATTCTGCGTGTGCAAAAACTATCATTTAACCCTTTAAGTCACATATGTGTTACATCATGCAATAATATCTAGCCAAATGATGTTATTAAGAGAAATATTTTTATTGAGAATGAAAATTGAGCGCTAATATTTTAAATTCTCATCGTCTTTTATGGTAATCTCTATGCCTAATTCATCGGATACTGAAGAAGAACTTCCCGCACTTTTAATAATATACAAATATTACTTAAATAAATAAAGTAAATTTTACATTAAATGTAATTTATTTGGAAGATATCCAAAAGATTTTGGGCTTGGCTATTGGCAAATTTATTCACCTCAAAAATAAATTCCGTGGAAGATTTTCTTATTGTCATTATCTACCGTTTAATTTACATATAAATTCCGTAAAACATAAAAAATAATATTAGAAATAAATTAGTAATTTAAATGATTTAGTAAACCAGGTTTACTTGAGGACAAAGGATTTTGTTTTGTTTGGAAGGTTGATTCAGCGTCTTCCTTTTGAAATCTTATTTAAAGATTAAGCTTGTAATAAAACTGGAACCTATGAAAAATTGATAAAGTAAGGTTGAGCCAAATATAATTCATCGAGCAGAAAAAATGTATCCACATGATGACGGTGAATCATATTGCCTTTGTCAACAATGTAGTATTGTGGACCTATATAATTCTATTGAGAAAGCACGCATGTGGTTTGTTCCTACCTCTTTTCAAAACAACAACGATGGAGATGACAAAAAAATAGAACACACCAGTATGATTACGGAGCATGCACCCAACCGTCAATGTCGGCCCAACTATAATTATTAATTAAAGATAAGGGCACATGTTCTATTACTAACTCAAAGATAGCTGCACTGACATACAATTGGGTGACATTTTTGCTTTAATTTTATTTTTTTTATTATTATTTCTAGAAACGATCAATTGGGTATGTGTACTGGTTAAAAATATTTATATTTATTATATAATAATTAAGGTAAATTCTTTTTAATATTTTACTAGCATTACTCTTGTTTGTTTGTTTTGTTTCTGAAAAGGATTTACTTCTACTTTGGATGAATAAGACATATTATGGTTGTATATCTATGAAGGATTTAGAATTCTTGTTTTATTTGTAATAAAATAATAATAATATTATTAATCAATTTGTTGCAAGGATTTGTATTGCTTATTATAATTGCAATTAGGCAAATAATCTAAAATAATGGAAATCATCTCTCTGATTTCAAGAACCTAAATACATACTGCTGATATCTCTCAACTAAGACTGTATATCCCCTGAATCTTTTCTCAAATTATAGAGCAATAATATGTCATATGTGTTTTGAAGCGAGGAACGTGCTAGTTTACAAATTCTGTAGGATTATTGTTGTTAAGAAATTGTCATTTGATCTTGCGAGAAATGAAAATAAAAAAAAATGAGTTGTTACTTTTGGCTTAGGAGTCGATTTTTCTGAATTATATTAGTATATGACTTGATGCTACGTTAGGCACGAGCCTGTACAGCTATATATGAATAGAACAAATTGAAGACAAGTTTATTCATGTTGTGAATATAGGATAGGATTAAAGTTAGTATGAAATGATTTAATTTTATTTAAATTATCCGGTTGTTTAAGTTATTAGTTTTTAATTTATTTAGTTCAGTTTTCAAAGCCGAAGTTTTTGTTCCCTCAACTAAGACTGTATATCCCCTGAATCTTTTCTCAAATTATAGAGCAATAATATGTCATATGTGTTTTGAAGCGAGGAACGTGCTAGCTAGTTTACAAATTCTGTAAGATTATTGTTGTTAAGAAATTGTCATTTGATCTTGCGAGAAATGAAAATAAAAAAAAAATGAGTTGTTACTTTTGGCTTAGGAGTCGATTTTTCTAAATTATATTAGTATATGACTTGATGCTACGTTAGGCACGAGCCTGTACAGCTATATATGAATAGAACAAATTGAAGACACGTTTAGTCATGTTGTCAATATAGGATAGGATTAAAGTTAGTATGAAATGATTTAATTTTATTTAAATTATCCGGTTGTTTAAGTTATTAGTTTTTAATTTATTTAGTTCAGTTTTCAAAGCCGAAGTTTTTGTTCCTTCCCTTGAGTACAGAACCCATATGCATACAGTTCCCTTCCCTTGAGGGCATGAAATTTTATAATGGAAAGTTTTTTATTACTTGGAGCGTCTAAACTACAGAGGGTATTATAGTCATTAAAAAAAAATGAGTGTATTATCAACGCAGGGAGTGTCAAAATCACTGCCCCATGTCTTTAGGGGCGTAAAAATATTTAGCATACTCGATGCCTACATATTCATAATTTATGGAATATATCACTTACATTTATTTTCTGTAAACAGAAAAGATAGCCCTCCCTCACACCAAGTGACGGAATGCTTTGTAACGTCAGTCGGATTGGAATCTGCTGCAGCATGAACCTATATCCTGTGTTCCTTCTCAGGAGCTATTTCCTCACTTCCTCTCTCTCAACGGTTCTTTTGATTTGTTGTACAACAATATTTTTCGTATCCATCCGTCAACATACATTATAAGAAATAAAAATAAAACATAGCTAGCTACAAAGTCGATTAACCGGTTATTTAACGACGCAACTTCTCTATAACCAATTTATATAAAAAAATAGCAACCAATTGGATTAATCAACACATCAATAACAATAACAAATAAATAAAATATATTTTACAGAAATCAACGGATCTAGGTTATCTCATATCACTTTCACATTAGCGTGAATCCCTCTCTAGGTGATTCCGCTTCACATTTCATATCACTTTTCATTTCAAATCTATTCACATAAGAGACCCGTTGACTCGTAAAATACATCAATCAAAATTCTCATATATCAATTCAGTCAAATAAACAAACGATTTTTAAATCAATCAATGCGAAAATTAAATTATATTACCTGACGAATACGACGTAGAACTCGAAATTCAATCGGATGGAGAATCAACAATTTATACAACCGAAAAAAAAAAGCAGTATATAACTATATATCAATCGGATTAAATATCTAATGAAGTATTTTATTTCAATTGGCTTTTGGTTGATTACGAACGAGGAAAATAAATTTATAGGTGAACTTCATGAAAGGAACAATTAATTGCATAAGGAACTTGGACCCAAAGTTTGTATAGGTTCGGCTAAAAGAAATATGGAAATTTCAAATTAAATATGCAAGAAAGGAAATGTTAAAAGGAATAATCGAACATAGTATATTAGGTCGTAAATCTGGTGAGAAAAAAATGGAAATAAAGGTGGAATTCGAATCAAGATGGAATTAAATCAAATGAAATTTTTATTTATAGACCGGCTCACCATTTTACTGCTATACTATAGAAATTGTATAGGTCGGTTTACTATTTGGTGTTAAATAGAAAAATATCATTTGAAAGGAAATAGAATATAATTATATACACACCAGGAAGCAAAATCCGAAATATGATTCATAAAGGATATAAATTATTTGTACGTTCAACAGAATTAGAAGTTTGGAAAGATCAGTACGTGTGGATGAAGAAATTGATATGCACGAAAAATATTTGACCAAATTAATTTTAGTAATTAATATTTTTTTTATACGGTTGAAATCCAAGTAAATGCAAAATGATGTGGTCCCATAGCCAAAACATTTTCATATTTCCAAAATACAAATCATAGTCAGTGAAAATTTCGGTCAAAGTAGAATATGACGATTAAGAGATAAGAATTCAAATCTAATTAAAACTACTTTATTTAATAGAAAATATTTTTTAAAAAATTATAAATTAAAAACATTTTGGGGTGTTGCAGCAACTAGCGAGACAACCCGTCAACAAAAATCGGCAGCACTTGATGCACTTCTGTCTGAAAATTGGCCCCTTTCTTCCTTGTAAACAGGAACAGTTATCAAAACCGACTTTTTTAAGTACTTGACAAATGTATTAAGCAATGAAAAATTGATTAACAGAGCTGTTTATTACCTTAAAACATAAGATCATTCTTTTCTCCTTTTTCCTGTTCATCCTTTCTGATCATTTCATGTAGGAATTGCAAATCAAACAAAAAATTATTGCAGATTTGCAGTGCCTTATCAGATTATATTATAGAAGTTAAATGGGCAGTCATCCTATCAACTTATTTTTATTGTTCTGGTAAAATTCAGCGCGAAATATTTTTATATGTTTTTATTAGGAACAATATATATCAACCAATATGATATATCCGGCGCCGTACGTACTGATTTATATATTTATTGATGAAAGTTATTATCAGCCATCTATTTCTTTTTTTTTTTTTTAATCAATGAGATTGGAATGGTGTCCTTTAACTTATATCTATACTCAGCCATCTGTCACTATTATAAAAACAATTCTTGCCTTAGTGCTTATTATGCACCAAATATATGCCTTTCGTAAAAAGAAATACTTGCCTTGACGCGTAGTATATATACCAAATGTATCTCTATCGTCGGGAACACGTTAGGAAAAAAGATCTCACTTTTAGCCTTCAGGCAATTTAAGATAATTATATATGGTTCCAATTGGGGAGCGATCTAAACAAAGCAAATAAATATAAGATATAAATTCTCATTTCTCTCTGAAAATCATAAATCGAGTATTCATTCGGGAGAGGTTTTGCACGGTTTGGGCTCACCTGAGGAATTAGAGTCGAAAATAATAAAATGGAGGTCAATAAAAGTTGGGTCTTTCTTCTCTTCTTCTCTCTTTTCCTTTTCTCCACTCTTTTTGGTGCAACACAGGCTCATGTCAGTTCTCTCCAAGTTCCTTCCGCCATTAATGATTCAGGTCATAATTTTTTGTCTTCTTCAGTTATCAATTATAGGGTCTCCATAATTTTTGTTTCTAGTTGTCCCACTTGATCAGCCTGTGTCAAGTTTTATACTAAAAAAATTGTTTTGGTATCTCCATTATTACAATTTATATTGTCCAATTTCATATGGTATGAACCCTCTATAATATGTTACTTGTTACATTTTAGTTTCTAATTTTGGTATGATATATGTCATCAATGCTAAAAAAAGGACGGTTGGATAAGACTGATGAGGCTTCAATAGTTTGAATTACTCTCTACTTGTATTGTAGGCAAGGAAATCAATTTGGCAACAAACTTTACTCAGGAGCTATCAATGAGGCGTGCTCTTGGGCAATCCTCTAAGAATTCAAACCTGAAATCTGTATCAAAGAAAGATAAAAAGAAGAAGAAAAAGAAGAAGAACGCTGCTACCACTTCACGTGGCAATCCCTCACTGGCTCTTTTCTTTTCCACCTCTCTGTTAGGACTAGCTGCTCTGTTGGCTTGTTAATTGAGAGCTGTTACCTTTTATTTTTTTTAACCGAATGTCTTTCTAATCCTTGCAATTAATTTTGATGTTGCTATACTTGAGGAACGCGTTATGCCAAATGAGGAATTATTTCATAATTGATTGAGCGGAGTGTGCTATGATTTAACTCTATGATATGAATTTAACCTGCTAATGAACAAAATATCTTGAAATATTTATTCTCTTTTTGTTCTGAAGATGAAGAATATCTTGAAATATTTATTATGCATTTATGCTGCCTATATCTAGGACTAGCAGTGTAAACCAGATTGGGCCCCATATTTGTGGGCCGGCCTAATACTTAGCAATTGATACCATATTCGGTACGAATTTAGTTGTATAAAATGGGTTTGAGAAAATTAAGACGGATTGACCCTCTCTCTAATAGGGTGCCTTTCTTACAATGGAGCCTCTAATTTAATATATTTTATAAAATATGCTCCTAGTCCTTGCGACAGGAAACAGATATTCTGAACTGCATTTAGTCGGCTATGATAAGATGCCTATGCATCAGATTCATCTTTATATAAAATTATTTTTAGGGGTATAAAATCCGACATTTGAACAATGTCAAATTACTTTAGAACCATCTAGCATGCTCCCTTTTATCTCCATACAAAAATCGTTATAATTATAATCACATCTTCGCAGTGCGAAATTTAAACTTTTCTTACAGAGAAATTAGTGCCACTGACCATTAAATGCTTGACACTTTGTTTTGGTACAACAAGTCACGTTGTGCTGACTAGGACATTTTAAAATTTTAATATTTAATACAAGTACATGACTTAATAGCCCCATGGGATGGACATTCGGTTAGACTTCAAAAAAATCAAGAATCTCCACTACTTATAAATGCACGTAACGCATAGGTGTTACACACTAGGTCTAGAAAGTAAATAATTTTTTCTGCCGTTGGATCGACTTGATCTGTGGTTGGATGAGAATCACAAGACGCAATAACACTATCATTTGATTTTTCATCTAATATAGAAACAAATTGAATAACAAATCTATTTGTATCGCTGGTAAATTAAGCAATATATTTTTATAGTCTAACATTATTTTGTTTCTTTATTTGCCCACATATGAGGGCATCTTATGCTAGTTTAATAAAAAAAAAGGAAAAATAAAAATTGAGTTGCATTGGCTCCATGCCTCCATCTTTGATAAAATCAATTTTATTAATTTTGTTTCCCAAATAGAGCTTACGGAAAAGATTTCTATCCTACCCTGAGGCCAGAGAGAACGCGCTGAAATATTTTCAGAAATCACAATTGACAGCAAAGAAAAAGAAAGTTCACAAAAACATATATTACGCCATATTTTTGGAGGACGCAAAGAATATTGACCATAAACATACTCAAGCAATTTCTTATTTAAGAATGAAATCCTTTTCACTCCATGAGCAGATACTTATTCTTTTTTCCCTAATATGAGAAAACTCAAATGGGATGTGCACGGGCATGATTTCTTTTTTGTAAAAGTTGTAGCTGATATTTTGAGTAGGTACGTGACAAAAATTGCTTCTAAACACTTCGACGCATGCCACATGCTACCGACTCTGCCATGCAATAACTCAGCCTCCAACGTGGCGCAAAGCAGCAAGAACAATAGAAAAACCAAAGGCCACGCTTTATTTTGGGAAAGCGGTTTGTTCAATTTATCTTTTGGTTGCCAGATAGACCTCTTTGGAATCGAAATATCACGCTGAATTTCTCTTTCATCTTCCTTTTACAACGGAGCAATTAAACTAATAGAAAGTTTCTCAATTTTGGGAGCCAAAGAGGGAAAGCCATGGCGAGCTACAAATGTATTACCATTGCAATTGTAGCTATTTGCTTGTGCTTCTGTCATGCCTCTTCATCCCAGGATACCGTTGTCAAAGGTGAGTGCCTCAGTTATCTCCTTTTCCCTTCTTTTGTTCCTAGGAAAATCAGAATTTACTTTATTTTATAAGGGTATTTTATTAAATTCAATAACTTCTGAAGGAAGATTTTACTTCGTGATGGTATTAAACTTAAAAAATGACCCAAACAAAGCGACCATTAAAATATAAAGCAATCAAACAAGCAGGGAGATGGTATTAAATAATATTCATGTGAGATGAAATAAAAAATATAAAGCAATCAAACAAGCATAGAGATCCTAAATTAATAGGTGCATTGGGTGAAACTCAGGAAATAGCGGTTATTGCTCATTTTTCAAAAATACACTGGAAACTTTGCTAGTGTTAGACATCACCTCCCTTCACTTTGAAACATCGAATTGCTAGGTCTGATTAAAGTGGATACATCCCCATTGAATTTAATACTCTTTTCATTTTTATCTTTTTTTCTCGCCTCTAGCTCCTTGTAAATTAATAATCAACTTTGTACTCTCCTTTTATTTTCTAATGAAATATAGTATACTTTTCACCTACTACATAAATCAAAAATTTCTTCCTCATAGTTTAAAGGATAATGCACACTTATATATGCTACTCTGTCAGCAAATAAAGATTTACATTTTAAAAAGAAATTACAAAAAAAAAAAAAAAAATCAGGTGGCATTTTGAACAAAGTAGGTTCTCCCTCCAAGTTCGGTTAATGTAGAAGGTTGATTATCGCTCAGAAACTTGATTCTATGCCAATAATATTTATTTAAATTCCTTTTTTGAGGGCTAGCAAAATGCCAGAAATTTTCATTAATAAAGAAAAAAAATTACAAAGCTAGAATAAAAAAAAAAATATTAAACCAACATCAATACCCAGAGTACCATATGTACCGGTCCGTACCAATACTAATTCAACCAAACCCATGTTACCCATGCCATAAGTCTTCAAATTTCAAAAGTAAAAATACAGAACATCTTTTTTCTTTTGTCAATTATACTTGCGACAGCGTAACAGTTCAAAAGAATGTAAAGCCGCATAAGAAAAGGCTTAACAAATTTCTACATCAAGTAACAGATTCGTTCCCATGTGCAGGGAAGCAAGAATGCTCAGAAGCAATCCATAATACCACCGACGATCTTAGAAGAGTGCTCAAAGGTGGCGGTGCCGGCGGAGGTCATGGCTCTGGAGGGGGCCACGCCTTCTCAGGTGGTGCCCGTGGTTCCAGCAGCGGCCGTGGATATTCAAGTGACAATGGATACTCTAGCACCAGCACGGTTCCTGTAGGTGCTGTGGCTGCCGGGGCAGCAGCTGGAAGGCACGGAAACAGCAATCATCACGCAAAGAGTAACGGTTTCTCAACTCGCATGGGAAGTGATTCGCCGGTAGTCGCTCTTCTCACTATGTTTGTCTATTCGTTTGTCATCATTAGTCTAGTATCATGGATATAATGTGAAAAAAAGGGATATAGGTGGTTGTAGGATATAGATTGGTGTGAATTATATATTTGCGTCGAGGTTTCTGTTGATTGGTCGGGTTCTTGTTCTTTTGTTATATGACATCAGATGTTTGTTCTGTTTATGCTCAATATACTTGTACAGTTGTGCTCTGTTTTCTCGTCACATCTGAGATCGTTATTAAATGATAATTTTGCTCCGTTATTGGATGTGTGAAGTGAATTACTTGTCATGAGAAACTTTTGATTTAGGTGTTTGGCATTGACAGATAGACTGTTATATTTTCATAAATTAGAGGTCAATTATGTTGTGGCTAAACTATAGTAAATAAGAAAAATAACGTAATGAATGAATGAAGTAGATTTAGTGAATAGGTTTTAGAATTTTGTGAATATGGTCATCTGTAATTCACTGCTTCTAAAACAGTTCATTTTTGGAGCAAAGGAGGAGAGTTGAAATTAAAATCATGCAGGTGGTTTTGAAAATTTTAATGAAAATATGAAATTTGACCTATTTCAACTGGAAAGAATTAAGAATTAAGCAGATCAGGTTCAGGTTCCACAATATTTCGTTTGTGCTTATAAATTTGTTACTCCCAGGAAAATTGGTATTTTGTCTCCAGTTACTTTAATAAGCATGGAAAATGGTAAGCAACCAATAAATAAATGTGGCATCTCTAGGCACGGTAGACATACGCGTTAGGTTTGCTTTAAAAAATTGCCACATAATTTCTGTATCTACAAGGTGATTTTTGCATGTTCAAATTAATATAAATTTTGATTAAATGTTTCCATGTATTGATATTGATCATTGATGCCGAAGATCATTAACATATCAACGCATTTATGAAAGGAGAGTAGGAAAATTCATGGAAAGCAGTATTCTGAGGTTCGTCAAATCAGTATCTGCTATTGTTATCGTCTGAAAAAGAAACTTTTATTTCCGATAATCGATCTAAATGGTACAGATCGCTGAATCAACTAATATAAAAGATGTGTTATGCTCGAATTTTAAACACACCCAAAAGAAAAAAGAAAAAAAAAACAGAGAAGAAAAGAAAATGGCGTGTCAGAATTGGGTCACGATTCTAGTGCTGTTCTTAGGTTTTAACTTTCTCCACCTAAATATTTCTGAGGCAACTAGGCCAAGCAGCGTTGCTTTCTACGCATCAACACAAAAATATTGAAGGTTTCTCTTTTCTATCACTCAGAAACTTGTTTTTCTGTCACTTGTATTTCATTTGAAGTTAAAAAAAAAAAAGGTAAAAGTACAGAATGCTTAGAAGCCGATTCTCTACATCCAGTAATAACTGAATTGTTCCCATGTGCAGGGAAAACAGAATGCTCAGAAGCCATCCAAAATACCACAGACGACCCTAGAAGATTACTCAAAGGCGGCAGCGGCGGCGGTGGTGGCGGAGGAGGTCATGGAGGAGGAGGAGGCCATGGAGGAGGCCGTGCCTCCTCAGGTGGGGCCCGAAGTTCCAGCAGCGGTGGTGGGTATTCAGGTGATGATGAGAGCAATGGATACTCCAGCAGCAGAACAATTCCTGCGTGGGCAGCAGCTGGAAGCAACGGCAACAGCAGTAATCACGTAGAGAATTCAGCAACTCACACTGGAAGTGACTCGCTGGTGGTTGTTCTTCTCGCATGTGCCACATTGAGTGTACCTTTATTATTATTATTCTTCTTTTCTTCAATGTGTTCCGAAAAATGAACATGTCCCTGTTATGAGATGTTATGTAAATGAAAGTGGCGAATTGACTTCTATTGACGGCACGCCCCTTTAACACGGATATACATATTGAATGTCTAACGTGACTTGCTATCATGGGAAAACATTGATTTATATAAGTTAAATTAATATATTGTAAGTGAAATTTTTATTTAGGTGTTTGGCATGGACATAATAGTTTCATAACTTTTAAAGTGGATTTCGTGAAAGGGTTCTAGAATTTTGTAAATTAGCTAATCTCTGTTTCACTTTCTCTAAAATGGGATCTATAAATTTAGAACAAATAAAACATTTCATCTACACCAAACACATCGCCACCTTTTATTCTTGTTAACCTGAGCAGATTCCAAGAAAATCTCGTTTGTGCTTATTTTGGCAAACACAAGAATAAGAACAAGGGGCCTTGTTCTTGTTCAAAGGATACCAAACACCCCCGGAAATAAGAACAAGGGAGAACAAGGGGCTCTTGTTCTTGTTCCATGAAAATGTTGGAACAAGAAACAAGAACAAGAACAAGCCCTTGTTCTTATTCTTGTTCTTATCCCCGGGTACCAAACATCATATATTGTCTCTGTTTACTTGTTATGCCTAGGAATCAAATAAAGTGGCATCTCTTGGTATGGCAGACGTGGCGACGTGCACAATAGGTTCAAATTTAAATGATGCAGACATTAATTTTTGTTCGGTACGAATTGGTACGGACTAATGGACTATACTATGGTGATGTTTTTGTATGTTTTAAATTTAATTATTGTAAAATGTTGAAAATTTAAATGCTATATATTGAGATTAATCCCTGGAGACAATCAGCATATTTATGCATTTGGTGATGGCATTATTTAGTTTTAAAGCAATTCATTCATGTACAACAAAAGAACCTCACAACTACACCAGATCCTAATTTCGATCGTAAAGAATTTGTGGGTTTTAGGAAACTTCTTTGACATTTAATATGAGTTTTTCCTTTTTTTTTTATTTGATGTTATCCTCTAAAAAAACTAGCATATCAATATACTTAATTACTTTTTTATTCTTGAATAAGTGACTTATTCCTTATACCCGCATTAACTGTAAGTTGGATTGTTCAGCCAAGTGATTTGGCTCTATTCCATCAACCACGTGATCATTCGATTCATGAAAGGAGCATTTATTTTTAAATTTTTTATTTTTAATTTCTTAATAAAATCATTGGTTTCAAACCAATCTTTAAAAAGAAATTGTATCCTCTGGTTTTTCTAAATTTAACTATAGTTTTATGAAAAACTTCTTGGAACGCACCAGTTTACTGGTTTCCTCACATTATCTGCTATAATTATCGTCTGAAAAAACAAAAAGGAATCTTTAGTTCAAATCATCAATCTAAATCGGACGGATCACTGAATGAATGAATTAATATAACCGATCAAGCTCTTTTGCTCAAAACAGAATAAAAACAGAAAGAAAAAAGAAAATGGCGTGTCAGAATTGGGTCTCCATTCTAGTGCTGACCTTTTGCTTGAGCTTTCTCCATCTAAATATTTGTGAGGCTACTAGGTCTGAAGCATTGGTTTCTAGTTCTCAGCACAAAATAATTCAAGGTTTGTTTTCTAATGATTATTGTCGTATTTGTTCGCAAAAATCTTTGCGGCACATGGTTCTTGCAAATCTACACATTGACCATACAAATTAATACTGTTACATTATGAAGAATTTAATTATAAGAGAAGGCGCTCAAATTAATTGACGAGTGCTGCTTTGAATTTTGGCACAATAAATTGGACTTTGCAACTTCGCTCTCTTGCCTACTCGGCTCCACTGAAAGAATTTTTTTATATTGCCTTGTTATTGATCTTTAAAATCAGCGAGGTGCCATGATGCCATCTGAAAAGGTTATTACATTATTAAATTTGCGGTTGAGTCCATACCTTCATACTTGAAATTATTGATGCCATAAGCACCACAATTTAAATGAAAATTATAATCAATTTATCTGCATTTGAAGCACTCTTTGTCCATAAAATTCATTTTTTTTATTTTTCTAAAATAAACTATCATAAAACTTAATATATAATTGATGTTCATGCAGAGAGAAAAGATCATACCAAAATTTACGCAAATGCCCATACCTCATATAATGACATTATAAGGAGGATACTAAGAGGTGGTGGTGGTGGAGGCCATGGTGGAGGTGGCAAGGGTGGTGGAGGTGGCAAGGGCGGCGGCGGCGGCTTTTTCAGTTTCCATGGATACAAAAATGGATCGTCAAGTATTACTGCTAGGAATTCACTAGCTATCGTTCTTCTCCTTTGTGTTCTCAATGCATTCGTCACTTTAGCTAGATGAAATTTATAGTTCTACTTTTTTTTTATTCCTTTTCTTTTGTTATTCTATTTTTTAAAATGAAGATGGGATCAACAATTTCAATTTACATATTTAGAAGTAATTTTCTAATCAGATTTTGAATTTGCGATCTCTCTGTGTTGTATTTAATCACTAGATTTATACCTCTATTTAGATTTTTCATTGTATCCTTATTTGTTTTTCCCCTATATTGTTGGTATGTTGTGACTGACATCTTAGATGTGGATGAGGTTAAATATGTGATATGGCAAAGCTTATTTTTATCATAAGATAATTTTAAGTTCAAAGACGATATGAGTACAACTATCTCATTTTCATGCTCTTCTATTATAATTCTATTTAAGAACTTAAATATCAAAATGAAATATTTTATTTAATCTATACCAAAATGTATATGTTTATGGTTCTTTTACTTTGTAGCATAAAGAGATTGTAAAAATACACTGGACAATTTTCAATCGTTGTTTTTTTTTTGTTTTTTTTTTTAAGTTTATAAATTATATGAAAGTAAAGACAAATTGTTATAAATCTACAGTGGTCGTTGAACTTTTTTAAGTTTATAGCTCAGAGTGTTTTTTTTTTTTTTTTTTTTTGAAGAAAAACAAGGATCTAGCCCTTGTCTTTTTGCATTAAACATAAAAGTTCAAAGTACATGTTATTTGCAGCAAGATGCTGGAAAAAGAAAAAAGACAAAAGAAATTGAAATATTTACAAAATAACCCAAAAAAAAAAAACTTCGAGAGAAAAGTAAAAAAAGAAGCAATAGACTAATCAGAAGTTGAGGTAAAGCTAGAAATTAAGGTTGCCAGGCAAAAGTCAGAATCTATAGCAGCTCAGTGTGGCTTTTTTAGCACCTCCCATTCGATTAATACTTCTTGCACCAGCTCATGTGCTTCCTTAGAAACTTCTTTAAAAATTCTGTTGCATCTCTCCCTCCATATAATAAAGTAAGCAATAGCTAAAACATCTCTGATAGAAGAAGGCAGTGAGCAGTTGAGAATTGGGAAATGATCATGTGCATTTAAAAGGAGAGACCCATTAAAATCATTGGATTGCATAGAGGTTGAAACAATTGCAAGAAGGGATCTGGAGAAAATACAATCATTGAAAAGATGCTTGACCGTCTCTGAATCAGACTTGCATAAACAGCAAAAACTAGGAAGGCACCAACCCCTTTTCTGTAAATTATCCAAAGTTGCAATTTTATTTTGCAACATCTGCCAAATAAATATTTTGAATCTCGGGGGTATTCTGAGATTCCACAGCCGGCTAAGAGAACTAGAATGTGCAGGGAAAATCTTGATGAGATTGTAAAGCGATTTAGTCGAAAAAGCCCCTGCTGTTCCTGAAAATGACCAGCTAAATGAATCCATACCAGCATCAGAGATTTGCAACAGGGCGTTACAAGTGGCTTGTAAAAGAGAGCTTAATTGGGAGAGGGCTATAGGTGAGGATTGTAGCAAAGGAGAGAAAAGATCCAGAGGGCTTGAAACACTTGCTGCAAACTTTTAAACCGAGATATACCGGTCAATTGCAAAAGTATGGAGTTCTGAAAAAATGTATTTTAGAATGCCTGAATTCCAGTTGTGTAGCCAGAAGAGAGTAGTTTCTCCATTGGTGACCTGAACCTTCATACCAATAGAAACCATATGCTCCTCCATGGTTAGCATAGATGTGAACCTGCTTTTGATTGGAGATAAGGAAAGCACATTGCTTTGCAAGGTTTCCGCCATATCTTTCCATAAACTTGGACCAGGTTGGTTCCATTTCCATATCCATTTGGAGAGCAGGGCCATGTTGAATGCCTTTAAATCTATGACACCAAGACCCCCAACAGATTTCGATTTCGTGACTGTTTGCCAATTTACCATTACCATTTTTCTACCATGCTGATTCACACCATGCCATAAAAAGTTCCTCCTGAGAACATCAATTCTCTTGATCACCCAGACAGGATGTTTGAAAGTAGACATGAAGTAAGTGGGGAGAGAAGAGAGGCAAGAATTCAAGAGGACTAATCTCCCTGCAATAGATAGTAAAGAAGAAGTCCAACCCTGCAACTTCTTTTGAAATCTGTCCAGCAATGGTGTAAAATCATCTTTGCAAAGCCTCTTATTTGTTAGGGGTAACCCTAGATAAGAAAGAGGGAAGGTTGTCACTGTACATTGCAAGGTAGCAGCTAACATCAATGTATCTGCATGGTCACAGAAAATGGTTACCAAATCAGATTTGTGAGAGTTGAGGGAGAGTCCAGAGAAGTGATTAAAAACCCAAAAAATCATCTTGAGAAACAGTGCCTGCTGTTGGCACGGCTTGAAGAACAAAATTGCATCGTCTGCATAGAAAAGAGCTGAAAACATTCTAGGGATAGGTGTCGGTACTGCCCCCAAAGTATTTAACCTAGACAACCATCTTGAAAGAAAATCAAAAGCCAAAATAAACAAATAAGGGGATAAAGTGTCCCCTTGCCGCACACCTCTTTTAAGAATAATCGGTTTGCCTGCAATTCCATTGAGCACAACCCTAGAACTTCCTCTCAAAACACACCCTAAAACAGTTGCGATGAAACCAAAAGGAAATTCCAAGGCTTGCATCACCTTGCTAATGAAATTCCAACTTAAAGTATCAACCGCCAAAGGAATTCTGTTTTTAGTGGCATGAAGAAGCACTTCATGAGCATAAGAGAAATTTTCAGTAATTGATCTTCCTTTCAGGAATCCCGTCTGATTTTGGCTGATAATAGAATCTAAAAGATTGGTGATCCTATTAGTCAAAATCTTGGAGAAAATTCTTTGAACAGAATGAATAATACTAATCGGCCTGAAATCTGAAGGGCAGGATGCATCTTCTTTCTTCAGTATAAGAGCAATTAAAGAGGAATTGAGCGGTGCCAAGGTACCAGTCTGAACAGCAGAGTTCAGAACGTCAGTCAACTCAGAAACCAACTCCATTTTGAAAAATTTATAAAAGTCTCCTGTAAAGCCGTCAGGCCCTGGGGATCTATTTGAAGGCCATGAATCTATAACCTGAATTATTTCCTGAGAGGATATAGGTAGGCTCAAACATTCAAAATCATTTAAGGAGATATTTGAGTAAAGAAAAGTCCAATCCAGATCAGGAGTGTGAGTTGATTCTGAACCCATCAATTGACAGAAAAAGTCGAAGAACCCATCAATTTAAGGAGATATAGCTCAGAGTGTTATTTTTATATTTTTATGTTATTTGAATTATGCCACGAATGTTAACATTTAGTAAATTTATAAACAGAGAAATTGCACAATCTCACTTGGTACTACTGAGTTTCGAGTATTATTTGTCAAACAATTAGTTATGATCATCGGCCAGGCTTAATTGCAAAAATATCATAGATGATTCTGTGCATTGGCATTAGTAGTGTGAAAAAGAATACTACAAGTCGCAGACCAACCGATACTGACAAACTGGTCATTTGGAGTTAGGAATAAACTTCAAGGGGGTTTAATTTTTATTTCTTTTTCTATTTTTAGGGAGGCTAATTGTAATACATATATAATTACATTAATATATATATGTACCAATATGGTATCGAGGAACTTCATCGGTATTGCGGGGGCGGGGGCGGGGGCAGCAACTGCCGGGCACTTTATCGGTACCAATACAAATTTGTAAGATACTACATTGTAAGAATGATATTGCGGTAACATAAAATTTTATTTTAGAGATTGATATAGATTTTCATTCTTTTGAAAGAAAAAAAACTGTTATAGGATCGAGTTTCCTGATTTCACGATAGAGAATTGTTTACTTTTTACTTAATCCGTTAATTATTTTATGGGTGATTTAGGTTTATACCACTGCAAATATTTGAAATTAGGATATACCATCACTAAACAACAAATTATTTTTATGCCACTATAAAATAATATAAATTAGATTTTTACCATCGGACATTTATATGACGATTTTACCCTTTTAAATATGCCACTATAAAACTAAAAAAAATTAGTGATATGCCATCACAAAAGATATAATTTGTTTTATGCCATTGCAAAATAACAAAATTATTTTATGCCATTAGGGTATAAAAATCATGGCATAAATCAATTAGTCATCGTTAGGCATAATTCTAATTTTCAAATAAAAGGGATTAAGTTTTCAAGATTTATTCACAAAAATATTTTTGTGCCGATTTTTTTTTCATGCAAGTAATTATGGAACATTAAATTATAATGCTCTTTGTTAACTTGATGGCAACAAAATTAATTGTGAAATACATAAAATCAAACTATAATACTCTTTCAGGTATGTTTTATGAGTAGCACTTTAATGAAAAGAAAACTGTGCTAATAATAAAAAAAATTGAGATCAATTATCCTCCGACATACAATGAAATTACTAAGTCCTAAGTACTTATTTCAAATAATTTAAATACTAATTTTTCAAAGCTCATAAAATCATTCATGTAAGCATCATGCGTTAATTTTTTTTTAGCGTCGTCTGTGGTTTTTCATTTTAGGGTTTGTTTTTTAGTCAGGGGTAATTTAGTCATTTAAAAAAGTAATGACAAATTTGGTAATGGCATTTGTATAATTTAGTATGTTTATGGAGAATTAGTAGCATAAAATTATTTTTAGCAATTCTATAATGGCATAAATTTAATTAGTAATTTAAGAATGACATTTTCCTAATTGACAAAATATACGATGGCATGAAACTATTATCTCTTATTTGATTATATTTTTCTCCTATTTATTATCGCTGATGATATCGTCCCAAATTAATTCCATAAAAAAAGGCGTATCAAATGCATTTACACTATAAATAGTATTTATTCTTCATTTAGTAACCTATTCGTTATACACGGCGTTGTTGTGTCATTTAAAAAAAAAATAGAAACAAAATTACTAGGGGGACTTCTAGGAAGTTAGCAGTAGCAGTCTTTCCTCAAATCGGTATGTGCTTTTATTCTCGTCTAGAAAATACACTTTTGATTAATATAGAATGTCATTATTTCTTTATTCTCGATCAAAATGGAACTTCTCGGAATTAAAACCGTCCATCTTAATCGGCGCACTGCTATTTAAGTTCCTTTCCTCGAATATTAAAACATAATTAGCAGAAAAAACTAAAACGAACGAAAAATGGTGTCTCAGAAATTGGTCGTCATTGTAGTGCTGTTCTTTTGCTTGAGCTTTCTCCATCTTTCTGAGGCTACGAGGTCTGGACCTTTGGTTTCTAGTCCTCAGCACATTATTGAAGGTTTGTTTGTTTTTTGTAGTCAAATTTGTTAAAATAAAAGCTTTGGAAAAGATTCTTCTTGCAAATCGGCTTCTGGATTTTACTTCTTTCTATTTCAACTTCTTTATACTATTGGAGAGTTGAACAACTTCGCTCATTTGCCTACCAGCAATGCTGTAAAAAAAATTTCTTTCATAATAACTTTGAGATCAATGATATACCATCTGACAGGTTATAAAGTTATTATAATTAACCTTCATTAGCAACTTCAAAATTATTGATGCCCCAAGAACCACAATTTGAAGAAAAAAAAATAACTGAGTTACTTTTTCTTTCCTAAAAATAAAGCAGAAAACTGTCATAAAACTTACACAAAATTGATGTTTGTGCAGAGAAACAAGATGTGATTATTTTCACACATGCACATGCGCCATATAATGACATAATAAGAAGGGAACTAAGGGGTGGCGGTGGTGGTGGAGGCCATGGCAGCAGGGGAGGTGGTGGCCGCATCTACCGTGGAGGCAGTCACAATGGATCCGCAAATAATACTCCAAGAAAATCACTAGCTTTTGTTCTCCTCCTTTGTGCTCTCAATGTATTCATCACTTTAGCTAGCTAAAAAATGTAGTTCTATCTTTTCTTCTTCTTTTTTGTAAGATAAAAATCAATTCTCAATTTTAAAATATCTACATGAAATTTCTAGTGCTATTAATTGAGTGTTATCATATCTAATGGTTATGTCTTGTTATTCTAAATTTTTTATTTTAATTATTAACATAACATGAAAATAGAGACACTTGAATCCTCCTATAAAGAATTATTGGGGTATGTTCATCTTCAGAGCTCGGTATGTTATATATATTTTTTTGTATTTGTACCTTGCCGCGTAAGTTAATATGCAGGAATTTGTAAAAAAAAAAAAATGTATAAATGCAGACTGCCTGATTAAAGCTTGCTTGTATTTCACAGTTTCATAATATTATTTGTCATACTGTTATTATTGCCATATGATTGTTGGTTCTAGTGCTATTATTATTACTGCTCTAACTATCAGTTATTATCATTATTGTTGTTTTTATTATTAAGATTCGTATTGCTTTGGTTCAATATGTGATGCTATATGATTTGAGATTTTCTTTATGACTCGAGCTGGGAGGATAAATATCTTTATTCTAAGTAAATTCTGACAATATTACTGCCAAATATTAGAGGATTGACAATAGTTTATCTTACTTCGATTAGAATAGGAATTATTATTTACTTTTTAGCTTACACGTGCATTGGAGCCAGGACACGATGCCTAAAATTATGCAACCGATAAGGAAAAAATTTACATAAGCCTAAAGAGATTGTGTATAGTAATATGTCTGATGGCGTCTCAAAAAGCTACCATAGAGTGTACGCATATACAGTTAGAGGTCCATGTTCCGAGTTTGAATTGTGATGTCACTATTGTGTTGTGTCTAGATAAATTATCCGAGATAATGGCGTACTTATATCCGAAATTCCTCCTCTGAGTCTTCCAAATGGAATGGAGGTGGAACAGGAGCCAGAGACTGACTCCGAGGAAGCGTAAGCGTCAGGATAGATAGCTTAATTACGCGGGTCAAAGAAGGGTTAGGGGAATCGGTGTGTCTGGTGTGCATAGTTGTAGTAGTTGTTTAAGTATGATTTTGGTATTCGGGAGATAGTGTCAAGTTTGGGGTTGGCTGTGTAATCAGTAACTGCTGTAATATATGTACAAATGTAATTAGTGAGTGGACGAGTGAACCAGTTATAGGTTGTAAAATAAATAATAAGTCTGTGAGTATAATTATAGGTTGTAAAAAACCAGTTATATGATATTTTTTTTTTTGTGTGGAATAAACTTTGTATAATTATGTGTGAAATAATGTAATATATAGTTTATTTATCTGTATGCTGTGTGTATTCTGGGCCGAAATCAAGAAAATAGAATAATGAAAAGAAAAAAAAATTCACTCTCTGTCTGTTAATCTTACGAGAGCGATTTGTCGTTCTCGTGACGGAGAAAACGTCATTACTTCAGGTCAGGGTGTGTCAGTTTTAACGGTAAAATATGTCACCATTTCTTTTCTTTTTCCTTTCTGCCTATATAAAGGCATGTAAAAACCCTTGTAAATTTTCAGCATAATGAAAAGAAATTATTCATCATATTTCCCAAAAAACTAACAAAGACACTTTTTTTGGAATCTCATGGAAAGCTAACATATATAAAACCAAGGAGATCAAAACACTATTTATTAGAATCACTTTCCCCCATAAGAGAGCATATACCCAGACCATCCTTGCAATATTTTCTGGAATTTCTCTATGACATAATGCCAATCTGATTTTTTTTTTTTTTTTTCCAATGGATAGGCACCCCTAAATATCTCTATGGGGAATGTAGCTAATTGGCAGCCAAATAAATGAGCTAAATCTTAAGCTACTCCTACTTCCACATTGATAGGGTACATCTCACACTTTGAGAAATTTATTTTCATACCTGCCACAGCCTCAAATGTGACAATAGAAATCGGGTGATGCAATATCAAAGAATTAAAGTACAAGTTATCAACATTAACGAAACGGGCTCAGCAGTCTATCACATGATGTCAACAGATTCTCTTTTGCTAATTAACTATCATGTACAATAATCCATTATATTATTTTAAAGTAGACATGGAAATCAAATGATACTTTCAAACTATGAAAGAAAAACGTTTTGGAGCCATTTCGAACAAGTGGAGAACGAATGTGTAGCCACTGCTTAACAGAGAGAGTAACGGAGACAATGATATACCAATTTTACCCTTCAATCAATGTTGTGATTGATTGGAATTAAATCGCTAAGATTTTTTTTGTGTCCACCATAGCATGACCCAATATAGATATCATTATTTCTTTATTCTCGTTCAAAATGGAACTTCTCGGAATTAAAACCGTCCATCTTAATCGGCGCACTGCTATTTAAGCTCCTTTGCTCGAATATTAAAACATAATTAGCAGAAAAAACAAAACGAAGGAAAAATGGCGCCTCAGAAATTGGTCGTCATTCTAGTGCTGTTCTTTTGCATGAGCCTTCTCAATCTTTCTGAGTCTACGAGGCCAGGACCTTTGGTTTCTAGTCCTCAGCACATAATTCAAGGTTTGTTTGTTTTCTAATGCCTATAGTCAAATTTGTTAAAGTAAGCTTTGGAAAACATGGTTCTTGCAAATCAGCCAGTTGTGCTTCTGGATTTTACTTCTTTATAATTTTTTAGGGTAAAATTGAGATATTTCAACTTCTTTATAATATTGGAGAGTTGAACAACTTCGCTCATTTGCCTACCAGCAATGCTGTAAAAAAAAAAATGCTTTCATAATAACTTTGAGATCAGTGATATACCATCTGAAAGGTTATAAAGTGATTATAATTAACCTTCATTAGCAACTTCAAAATTATTCATGCCCCAAGTACCACAATTTGAAGAAAAAAAATACCTGAGTTGCTAATTGTTATCTGCATTTGAAGCGCTGTTGTCTATATAGATTCATTTTCTTACTTTTTCTTTCCTAAAAATAAAGCAGAAAAATGTCATAAAACTTGCAGATAATTAATGTTTGTGCAGAGAAACAAGATGTGATAATTTTCACACATGCACATGCGCTATATAATGACATAATAAGAAGGGAACTAAAAGGAGGTCAGGGTGGTGGGGGCCGTGGTGGCAGGGAGGTGGTGGCCGCATCTACCGTGGAGGCAGTCACAATGGATCCTCAAATAATACTCCAAGAAAATCACTAGCTTTTGTTCTCCTCCTTTGTGCTCTCAATGTACTCATCACTTTAGCTAGCTAAAAAAAGGAGTTCTATCTTTTCTTCTTCTTTTTTGCAAGATAAAAAACAATTCCCAATTTTAAATATCTACAAGAAATTTCTAGTGGTATTAATTGAGTGTTATCGTATCTAATGGTTATATCTTGTTAATCTAAATTTTTAATTTTAATTATTAATTTAACATGAAAATAGAGACACTTGAATCCTCCTATAAAGAATTATTGGCGTATGTTCATCTTCAGAGCTCGGTATGTTATATATATTTTTTGGTATTTGTACCTTGCCGCGTAAGTTAACATGTAGTAATTTGTGGGAAAAAAAAAAAATGTACAAATGCAGACCGCCTGATTAAAGCTTGCTTGTATTTCAGAGTTTCATAATATTTTTTGTCATACTGTTATTATTGCCATAAGATTGTTGGTTCTAGTGCTGTTATTATTACTGCTCTAACTATCAGTAACCATTATTATTGTTGTTCTTATTATTAAGATTCGTATTGCTTTGGTTCAATATGTGATGCTATATGATTTGAGATTTTCTTTATGACTCGAGCTAGGAGGATAAATATCTTAATTCTAAGTAAATTCTGGCAATATTACTGCCAAATATTAGAGAAATGACAATAGTTTATCTTCCTTAGATTAGAATAGGAATTATTATTTACTTTTTAGCTAACACGTGCATTGGAGCCAGGATACGATGCCTAAAAATATGCGACCGATAAGGAAAAAATTTACATAAGCCTAAAGAGATTGTGTATAGTAATACGCCTGATGGCATCTCAAAAAGCTAACAGATAGGTCTAACCAAAATACAGGTTTAACCTTAAATTAACGACCACACAGGTTTTCACACAATGCTAACACAGAATCTTGAAGCTTAAAATGTTACTACAAAAAACTTGAAAGAGAAGAGCTTGTTCTCAGCTCAGAAAATAATTTCTTAAAAAGTAGTTTGAAATAATAGAAGTTAATCAGAACACTCGGAGAGGTAACAAATTAGGAAAAGTACTCAGCCAAATTTTGTTACCAGTTCAAGTTTTCTAGTCTGGAAGAATTTGCACCTGCCTTTGCCGCTTGATTCAATATCTTCGATCTTTCTCTTGTATCCCGTAAAGCCAACACTTGATAATTTCAGTTGCTTCTTTCCATTGCTAGCAGTTGAACCTTCTTCCTCATCCTTATCACACTCCCTAAACTCAATGAAAATGAGGTAACTCATTAGCTTACACATCAACCCTCCTGTAATAAAGAATCTTGTACTGAATTTCAACACTCATGAACGTTTAGACAGCACTCAAGCAATGGTTTTTATCAAATTCTGCTATTTTGTTGCTTAAATTGTTTAACTTGGCTCTAATACAAAAAAAATTGTGCTTACTTAAGCTTTAACTCTAATTTGTGAAAGTACACTGGATACTTAGTAAAGAAGGGCTCACCATAAGACCTGAATACAATCTTTGAAGTAGGGAGTGCAAGTGCCCCAGCTGAATCGCACCAATGTTGGAAAACCAAAAAGTGGATGCTTGTTTTTCTCCAACCATGCTTTTGTATCCGGATCTGTTTTATCAGACCAAGTAATCAATGTAACATATTGGACAGTTTTCCCTGTATTAATTAATCCTTTATTTCCCAAGACTGCTTTCTGTGAACCTTGTACCATTTTGCACAAGTATACTGCCAATTTTGTCAATTGACTGGTGATTTCTAAAATTTGTTTGGTCTTTATTCCACTAGCATATTTGTGATTGGCTTAACTAGATAACAGATGATATAAGCAAAATTCTGATCACAAAGGGTTTACTCAGGAGAAACTGATTCTTATTTGGCAGATTCCCTAACTTCATTGATGGGAACTTTCAGATATAGCACCATATCACAACCTAGCGGGTAAAGATTAGTGTAACTGTATCAGAAAGAACTGCTTAAATTGTAACAGAAGTGCCTAGATCCACCTAAACCTAAAATTTCATGAAAAATACAGCTACAGAACTGCTTAAATACAAAAGAGGTACAGGCGTACAGCTGTATTTTAAGAATTTGTGTAAATCTTAGAAAACCCTTAATGATTGCATGGTTAGGAAGGTTCCATATACACCCCTCTGAAACAATTGAAGAAAAAGAAGTTCATGCACTGACGCAATGTCTTTCCTTAACACTGCCCAAACTGGCCCCACTGTTAATCAAAAAGATGGACCAAGAAGGCTGGGTTATTTTGGCATCTTTTGAGGCTAGAAGGACATAAGACATATCAAGTACTTCTCTTTTTCAATAGATGCGTATAAAGATATTTCTTATTTAGCATGAGCATAAGAAATAATTAGAATCCTTGGAATTTTATCTTATAAGATTTGTTGGCAAGAGGAGAGAGGGCTAGTTACCTCCTGGATAACCAGATCCAAAGTTTCTGGTTATATTTTGTGCAGTCTCATCAAGCACCCAATCCCGCAATGATCTATCCCTTGTAACCTGTTTTTCAAATAAAAGAAAACATAAAATCAAATTTATAAAGGAAAATCTTATGCCCCACACAGTACCACAGAGTGTACCCCAGCAACCTATGCGACTCGGATGTCTGCTACGTCCTGTGTACCGGTGAAATGTGGCACATTTATGGGTGTACTTTATCAGTACTTATTTGTAAAATAACTAGTTCTAAAAATGATCTTGAAGTAACAGAAAATTTTATTTTAAGGAATATATAGCCTTAAGATTATCATTTGCACAAAAGAAAAGAAAAACAGTGAGGACAACATGATATAATCCCTGCAAAACCTCAACATATCACATACACTTGACAAATGATGATTGAGATATGTTGAACTCGTATCATCTAAGGATGTTGCAGAAATAGCATATAATATACAACTCATGTCATCTCCAGATATTATAACCCTCGTTAACCGCTCCAACATTAATAAGGGGGAACGGAAGGGTTTGTGATATAATTATGGGAGAAACAACAAGAGGAACACTCCATGTGAAATTTCTCAGGGGCAGGTAACAAGACATCAGTTAAATTTCCAGAGATTATAACCCTCGTTAACCCCTCCAACATTAATAAGGGGGAACGGAAGGGTATCTGACATAATTATGGGAGAAACAACAAGGGGAACACTATATGTGAAATTTCTCAGGGGCAGGTAACAAGACATCAGTTAAATTTTGTGAGGGAACAAGACATCAGTTAAACAACAAGAGGAACACTATATGTAAAATTTCTCAGGGGCAGGGAACAAGACATCAGTTAAATTTTGTGCGGTTTAAGTGAAAGCAATATCTGGAGGTTATAAAGAGGCAGAATTCCAAAAACTTAAAATACCTTTGCAACTATACTTGCGCCACTGACTACTGGGTAAAGGCTATCAGCCTTCTTCGAAACTACAAATTTTACACCTGGGAATCTGGCTGACAGTTTTTCCCTGTACTTGTCTGCATCTCCCACCGTGTCCACATAGACCTTTGATAAGAATTAGTTGAAGTATCGAATTAGTGAAAAGATAAAATGACACTATTACAACTAGCCGTTGAAAATTTTCCAAAATGTAATTACAGAAGTTGTTAATTAGAAATTGTTTTGCAAAACTTGCATTAATACAAAAGTAAGTTAAATTGCTGAAATGAATACCCAGCAACAGAATAATGCGAGAAAGAGAGAGAGAAGGGGGGAAATTCAGGATTTTACCTCAGTTAAGAAAACACCCAAGTCAAGGACCCTCCGGACAAGACCCATAGCTGAGTTGTGCGATATCTCATTTAGGTTAATTTTATCTCTGAAAGTTGAAAAGAGAAACAAGTATGAATTGGCTCATAATTCATAAATACATGTTGGCTTCTAGAAAAGACCCTTGGCAATTTTTAAAAGTTTCTGGGCACGTCAGGTTACATACTGGTACAGTGGTACCTATAAAAAGCCTAAACAAAATTAACATTTGAGATTGCCTACCCAAATTGAAACAGTGAGATATAGCATCGTGGAGTACAAAGACTATATTATATTGGTAAATTTTATTCATTATTTTCAGTTCAGAAAGAAACCTTTGGAGCATCTTGGCAGAAAGGTCCCTGGGATCAATGACATCAACTCCCCATCCCAGAGATGGGTCTGATTTTAAATTTTCAAAAAGCTCCTCTCTCTTTTCCTCTTTCAGAGTCTTCGAATCTACAATATGATACCACAAGAGGAGGTCTCAGCACCGAGTAAATTGGGTGAAATTGAGACTTCATTGAGGTATAATTACATGGCTAGGTGTAAATTGTTCTGAAATTAGATTTCACTAAACCAACTCCACACTGCATTTCTTATTTATATTTCAGAACTCATATCACTACCTCAATCAATGCTACATTAGACCCCACATAAATAAAAGAAACGGATGATATATAATTGTAATATTACGATAAGATGTTGGCACAAATAATAGAAAATGAAGGTAAAAGTGAAGAAAAGAACCTGCGAAGTTAAGAGAGGAGAGCGTTTGCTGGTAAGAGAGCCGGCAGTACAGGCAACCATAGACCATTGGACCTTTAAAATTAAAAAAAAAAACTATTCAATAAATAAATAACTCATTATTAAACACAGAAAGAGAGAGAGAGAGAGAGAGACCTAGAACGGGGCCTCTACCGGCCTCGTCTATGCCCATAATACAAGGCTCCGAAGCCCACTCTGGAAGGGGGACTGCGCCCATTGTTTCCGACTAAAAGGCGAACCAGAGAGCAGTACACTGAGATGAATTGGGATGCTCTGGTGACGGTGCGGGATAGCAAGCGTGTGGTTTCTCTCTGACGGGTGGGATGAATAATAAATAATCACAAATCTTTGCGAGAATTAGAAAAGACTTTTTTTCCCTTTTTTTACAATGTATTATTTCTCTAAATTAACTGACGGAATTGGAATAGGAATGTTAATACAGCTAGCTAATGGTTGCATTTTTTTTGTTTCTTTTATTTGGTAATTTGGCAACTTTTGCTTAGAAAACTAAAATGACTGTTTCATTTTCAGGAATGCGGTATGATGTATGGATGATAATATTGCCAGAGTTTTTTTTTTTTTTTTTTTTTTTTTTTGCTTTTCTTTTTTGAGTTCAATAATTGAAAAACAAAAATCACTATAATGCTTTGATTTGTTGTCCTCGCCACACTTTCATATCATGTACCTGTTTGCCATTGTAAGAGGATAGAACTGGACCTGTTTGCCATTACCAGGCCGTTCAGATACCAGTGAAAAATTGAAAATCCTTTGTATTTATTTGGATCAAGTTTGATGGCATTTTGCAGTTAAAAGATTTAGTATGTTTTTCAGATTCAATTGATTCTCATTTGAACAAAACATGATAAAGAAAAAAAAATAAAATTCAATAGTGGAGATACTACTATACTAGTAACTTGTGGTTTGGACTGGAAATTCCAAAATAAAAAAAGAAAACCACAATTTAACACGACATCTAACTTAGGTTATACACAAGTACTCATAAAACTGGTTCCTAGTGATTTGCAGCAAAACTACAAGACTAACACCTAACTTTGTAAGAAATAACAATCTGATCACAGTAGACAGCCTTTTCTCAGCCAGTACCAATTTCTATAATAAATATTGTAAATAATAAAAATAGATTACCTTTAGAATTAATTAACTACCAGATGCGCCAGCGCCTATATATATTTCTTACTTTAAAACAACAATTGTTGCAGAATCAGATAGGTAGAAATGCTAATTTTTCCTTCACTCAGCATTGTCGCACACAAAGGTAAATATGTTCCAATATAAGAGAGCCGATTGATATCTCAACTTAATTGAATTAATCGATCAGCGAAACAAGTATTTGAACGAAAGAGAAATTGAGCACGATTGAGGCCAATACTAGTAAAACTAAACTCTTTCTCACCTCGTATTTGATTCTGGACTCAATAACGTGAAGCGTGAGAGAGGAAAGTTGAGTTGAGTAGGAGGTGAGCGAGTCGAGGAGAGGAGACGAGAGAGATTGAGGCGCCCCGGCCCACGGGGATCGATGCGGATCGAATCGGAACTTCCGGAGTCATACGGTCACACCCTCTAATGCGGACGATTCCGATCCATGAGAAGGAATTAGATTATGCTGTGGCGACCAGGCGCTACGTTGCAGGTACATGATATGATAGGTACGGTATCGTGATAAGAAATTTGTTTTAAAAAAATTATGATATATAATTGTAATAGTATAGTACGATAACATGTTGGCACAAATAATAGAAAATGAAGGTAAAAGTGAAAAAAAGAATCTGCGAAGTTAAGAGAGGAGAGCGTTTGCTGGTAAGAGAGCGGGCAGTACAGGCAACCATAGACCATTGGACCTTTAAAACAAAACAAAAAAAACTATTCAATAAATAAATAACTCATCGTTAAACATAGATAAATAGAGAGAGAGAGACCTAGAACGGCGCCTCTACCGGCCTCGTCGATGCCCATAATACAAGGCTTCGAAGCCCACTCGGGAAAGAGAACCGTTACTGCGCCCATTGCACTAGGTTGATTTCAGATAGAATTTACGAGGTGGAGGGGAGAGGGGAAGAGAACAAAAGAGAAGAGCTCTAAAAGGAGTGTGAGGGTTTCCCGCCATTGTTTCCGACTAAAAGGCGAACTAAAGAGCAGTACACTAAGATGAATTGGGATGCTCTGGTGACGGTGCGGGATAGCAAGCGTGTGGTTTCTCTCTGACGGGTGGGATGAATAATAAATAATCACAAATCTTTGCTAGAATTAGAAAAGACCTTTTTTTCCCTTTTTTTACAATGTATTATTTCTCTAAATTAACTGACGGAATTGGAATAGGAATGTTAATACAGCTAGCTAGTGGTTGCATTTTTTGTTTCTTTTATTTGGTAATTTGGCAACTTTTGCTTAGAAAACTAAAATGACGGTTTCATTTTTCAGGAATGCGGTATGATGTATGGATGATAATATTGCCAGAGTTTTTTTTTTTTTTGAGTTCTATAATTGGAAAATAAAAATCATTATAATGCTTTGATTTGTTGTCCTCTCCACACTTTCATATAATGATCACCACGACAAGAAAGAATTTAAAGGAACCATAGTTCCTTTATAAAAATATATAGAGAGAGATAATGGATATAAAATACTAATGTGTACGGATCGCTTAAAATTCTCAAATACACTCAGAATCTATATAATCTGCACATTATAGCGTAGTTTCCATGTATACTGCAATCATTTTAAATAAGTAAGTTTATAAACATATTCTCCACAGTATAAAGAAAATAAATATAGATTATTATGATCAAATAACTTAAAAATTAATGCTAAATCGCCTGTAATGCTCAAATACACTCGGAATCTGTATAATCTGAAAATTATATGCGTAATTGCCAAGCATAATCAAATTATTTTAAATAAGTAAGTTCATAAACATATTCACACTGTATAAAGAGCTTAAGTATCGATTATTGCGACCAAATGACTTAAAATTAATGCTAAATCGCTTGAAAAGCTCAAATACACTAAGAATCTGTATAATCTGCACATTATATGCAGAATTTCAAAGTATAATCCAATCATTTTGAATAAGTAAGTTCATAAACTTAATGTCAACTGTATAAAGAACTGAAATATAGATTATTGTGATCGAATGATTTTAAATGAATACTAAATCGCTTGAAGAACACAAATACACTCAGAATATGTATAATCTGCACATTAAATGCGTAATTGCCATGTATAATCCGATCATTTTGATTAAGTTCATAAATTTAGTGTCCACTGTATAAAGAGCACAAATATAGATTATTTTGAACAAATGACTTAATATGAGTGTTAAATCGCTTGAAATGCTCAAATACACTCAGAATCTATATAATCTGCACATTATATGCATAATTTTCAAGTATAATGCAATCATTTTGAATAAGTAAATTCATAAATATAAAACATTATCTCCACTGCACAAAGAGATTAAATATAGCTTATTGTGATCAAACGGCTTAAAAATAATGCTAAATCGCTAGAAATGCTCAAATACACTAAGAATCTGTATAATATGCAAATTATATGCGTAATTGCCATGTATAATCCAATTATTTTGAATAAGTAAGTTCATAAACATATTCTCCACAGTGTAAAGAGCTTAAGTATTGATTATTGTGATCAAATGACATAAAATTAATGCTAAATAGATTGAAATGCTCAAATACATTAACAATCTGTATAATCTACACATTATATGCGAAATTTCAATGTATAATTCAATCATTTTGAATAAGTGAGTTCATAAACTTAATGTCCACTGTATAGAGAACTTAAATATAGATTTTTGTGATGGAATGATTTAAAATGAATACTAAATCGCTTGTAGTGCACAAATACACCCAGAATATGTATAATCTGCACATTAAATGTGTGATTGCCATGTATAATCCGATCATTTTGAATAAGTAAGTTCATAATTTTAAAGTCCACTGTATAAAGAGCATAAAGATAGATTATTTTGAACAAATGACTTAATATGAGTGCTAAATCCCTTGAAATGCTCAAATACACACAGAATCTATATAATCTGCACATTATATGCATAATATTCATGTATAATGCAATCGTTTTGAATAAGTAAGTTCATAAACATATTCTCCACTGCATAAAGAGATTAAATATAGCTTTATTGTGCTCAAATGACTTAAAATTAATGCTAAATCGCAAGAAATGCTCAAATAAACTCAGAATCTGTATAATCTGCATATTATATGCGTAATTGCCATGTATAATCCAATTATTTTGAATAAGTAAATTCATAAACATATTCTCCACTGTGTAAAGAACTTAAGTATCGATTATTTGATCAAATGATTTAAAATTAATGCTAAATCGCTTGAAATGCTCAGATACACTAAGAATATGTATAATCTGCATATTATATGCAGAATTTCAATGTATAATCCAATAATTTTGAATAATTAAGTTCATAACTTAATGTCCACTGCATAAAGAGCACAAATATAGATTATTGTGATCAAATGACTAAAAATGAATGCTAAATCCCTTGAAATGCTCAAATACTTTCAGAATCTGTATAATCTGAATATTATATGCGTTATTGTCATGTATAATACAATCATTTTGAATAAGTAAGTTAGTAAATTTATTTTCACTGTATAAAGAGATAAATATATATTATTCTGATCAAATGACTTAAAATTAATGCTAAATCGCTTGAAATGCTCAAATACACTAAGAATCTGTATAATCTGCAAATTATATGCGGAATTTCAATGTATAATCCAAATATTTTGAATAAGTTTATAAATTTAATGTCCACAGTATAGAGAACTTAAATATAGATTATTGTGATCGGATGATTTAAATTGAATACTAAATCGCTTGAAGTGCACAAATATACTCAGAATATGTATAATCTGTACATTACATGCGTAATTTCCATGTATAATCCGATCATTTTGAATAAGTAAGTTCATAAATTTAATGTCGACTATATAAAGAGCATAAATATAGATTATTTTGAACAAATGACTTAATATGAGTGCTAAATCACTTGAAATGCTCAAATACACTCAGAATCTATATAATCTGCATATTATATGCGGAATTTCAATGTATAATCCCATCATTTTGAATTAGTAAGTTCATAAAATTAATGTCAACTGTATAAAGAACTGAAATATAGATTATTGTGATTGAATGATTTAAAATGAATACTAAATCGCTTGAAGAGCACAAATACACTCTGAATATGTATAATCTGCACATTAGATGCGTAATTTCCATGTATAATACGATCATTTTGAATAAGTAAGTTCGCAAATTTAATGTCCACTGTATAAAGAGCATAAATATAGATTATTTTGAACAAATGACTTATTATGAGTGCTAAATCGCTTGAAATGCTCAAATACACTCAGAATCTATACAATCTGCACATTATATGCATAATTTCCATGTATAATGCAATCATTTTGAATTAGTAAGTTCATAAACATATTTGCCACTGCATAAATAGATTAAATATAGATTATTGTGATCAATAGTCTTAAAATTAATGCTAAATCGCCTGAAATGCTCAAATAGAGTCAGAATCTGTATAATCTGCACATTATATGAGTAATTGACATGTATAATCTAATTCTTTTGAATAAGTAAGTTCGTAAACATATTCACCAATGTATAAAGAGACTAAATATAGATTATTATGATCAAATGACATAAAATTAATGTTAAATCGCCTAAAATGCTCAAATACACTCCGAAACTATTTAATCTGCACATTATATGCATAATTTCCATGTATAATCTAATTATTTTAAATAAGTAAGGTTATAAATATATTCTCCACTGTATAAAGAGATTTAATATAGATTATTATTTTCAAATGATTTAAAAGTAATGCTAAATCGCCGAAAATGCTCAAATACACTCAGAATCTGTATAATCTGCAAATTATATGCGTAATTGCCATGTAAAATCTAATTATTTTGAATAAGTAAATTCATAAACATGTTCACTACTGTATAAAGAGCTTAAGTATCGATTATTGTAATCCAATGACTTAAAATTAATGCTAAATCTCTTGAAATTCTCAAATACACTAAGAATCTGTTTAATCTGCACATTATATGCGGAATTTCAATGTATAATCCAATCATTTTGAATAAGTAAGTTCATAAACATAATGTCCACTGTATACAGAACTTAAATATAGATTATTGTGATCGAATGATTTAAAATGAATACTAAATCGCTTGAAGGGCACAAATACACTCAGAATATGTATAATCTGCACATTAGATGCGTAATTTCCATGTATAATCCGATCATTTTGAATAAGTAAGTTCATAAATTTAATGTCCACTATATAAAGAGCATAAATATAGATTATTTTGAAAAAATGACTTAATATGAGTGCTGAAAATCGCTTGAAATGCTCAAATACACTCAGAATCTATACAATCTGCACATTATATGAATAATTCCCATGTATAATGCAATCATTTTGAATTAATAAGTTCATAAACATATTCTTCACTGCATAAATAGATTAAATATAGATTATTGTGATCAATGGACTTAAAATTAATGCTAAATCGCCTGAAATGCTCAAATAGACTAAGAATCTGTATAATCTGCACATTATATGCGTAATTTCCATATATAATATAATTATTTTGAATTAGTAAGTTCATAAACATATTCACCACTGTATAACGAGATTAAATGTAGATTATTATGATCAAATAACATAAAATTAATGCAAAATCGTCTGAAATGCTCAAATACACTCAGAATCTGTTTAATCTGCACATTATATGCGTAATTGCCATGTATAATCTAATTATTTTGAATAAGTAAGTTCATAAACATACATAAAGAGCTTAAGTATCGATTATTCTGAACAAATGACTTAAAATTAATGCTAAATACCTTGAAATGCTCTAAGAATCTGTATAATCTGCATATTATATGCGGAATGTATAATCCAATCATTTTGAATAAGTAAGTTCATAAACATAATGTCCACTGTTTAAAGAACTTAAATATAGATTATTGTGATCGAATAATTTAAAATGAATGCTAAATCGCTTGAAGTGCACAAAGACACTCAGAATATGTATAATCTGCACATTAGATGAGTAATTGCCATGTATAATCCGATCATTTTGAATAAGTAAGTTCCTAAATTTAATGTACTCTGTATAAAGAGCATAAATATAAATTATTTTGAACAAATGACTTAATATGAGTGCCGAATCGCTTGAAATGTTCAAATAAACTCATAATCTATATAATCTGCACATTATAATGTAATCATTTTGAATAAGTAAGTCCATAAACATATTCTCCACTGCATAAAGAGATTAAATATAGATTATTGTGATCAAATAACTTAAAACTAATGCAAAATCGCCTGAAATGCTCAAATACACTCAGAATCTGTATAATCTGCACATTATATGCGTAATTGTCATGTATAATCTAATTATCTTGAATATGTAAGTTCATAAACATATTCACCACTGTATAAAGAGCTTAAGTATTGATTATTATGATCAAATAACTTAAAATTAATCCTAAATCTCTTGAAATGCTCAAATACACTAAGAATCTGTATAATCTGAACATTATATGCAGAATTTTAATGTATAATCCAATCGTATTGAATAAGTAAGTTCATAAACTTAATGTCCACTGTATGAAGAACTTAAATATAGATTATTGTGATCGAATGATTTAAAATGAATACTAAATCGCTTGAAGAGCACAAATACACTCTGAATATGTATAATCTGCACATTAGATGCGTAATTTCCATGTACAATCCGATCATTTTGAATAAGTAAGTTCATAAATTCAATGTCCACTGTATAAAGAGCATAAATATAGATTATTTTGCACAAATGACTTAATATGAGTGCCAAATCGCTTGAAATGCTCAAATATACTAAGAATCTATACAATCTGCACATTATATGCATAATTCCCTTGTATAATGCAATCATTTTGAATTAGTAAGTTCATAAACATATTATCCACTGCATAAAGAGATTAAATATAGTTTATGGTGATCAAATGTCTTAAAATTAATGCTAAGTCATTTGAAATGTTGTAATACACACAGAATCTGTGTAATCTGCACATTATATGTGTTATTGTCTTGTATAATCCAATCATTTTTAATAAGTAAGTTCGTAAACTTATTATTCACTGTATAAAAATTTTAAATATAGAGTATTGTGATCAAATTTCTTAAAATGAATGCTAAATCGTTTGAAATATTCAAATACACCCAGAATCTGTATATAAGCTGCACATTATATGAGTTATTGCCATGTATAATCCAATCATTTTGAATAAGTAAGTTTGTAAACTTATTATTCGCTGTATAAAGACATTAAATATAGATTATTTTGATCAAATAACTTATAATGAATGCTAAATCGCTTGACTGAAATACACTCAGAATCTGTATAATTGCACATTATATGCCCAATTACCACGCATAACCCAATCATTTTTTATAAGTTCATAAACTTATTTCCACCGTATAAAGAGCTGAAATATAGATTATTGTGATCAGATGACTTAAAATGAATGTTAAATCGCTTCAAATGCTCATATACACTCATAATCTATATAATCTACACATTATATGCGTTATTAACATGTATAATCCAATTATTTTGAATAAGTATGTTCTTAAACATACTTTCCACTGTATAAAGAGATTAATTATAGATTATTGTGATCAAATAACAAAAAACGAATTCTAAATTGCTTGAAATTCTCATATATGTAGTATTCTGTCTATAGAATGGACTGGTTCAGTCAATACGGTGCACCTGGACAGAATGCTGTGAACATCGCACCCTTTCATTAAACATTGCAATTTGCATCTTCTGAGCGTTTTGAACCCTCTATTTATATATCTCTATGATGGAGAGAGTATGAGTGAGTATCTCTTTCAGATCTAAACAGAATTTAGACAAGTGAGAGAGAGCATAAGGTTTTCTTGAGGGAACGAGTCAAGGCCGACCAACCCCTGTTAAACACCATCAGTTGGGACGTTCATATCGGCTTTGTAGTGATTCTCTCACTGCAGTTCGTGGAGAAGATCAGAGACTAAGGAGACGCGCTTGGTTTGCGGGTTTCAAGTTCATCCGCTCAACACTCGATTTCAATTAGCGATGGCACGAGGTATTTTACGATTCTGGGTTATTTCCGCATTCTAGAATTGTTGTAGCACTTACAGTTGGTATCAGAGCGGGTTATGCCGCTGGATAGCCTTTATTGAAATAGGATTTCATAACGGTTTATAAGAAATTCTGTTGTAAGTGTTGAGTGGATTGAGTTTTTGTCTGATTTTCTTGATTGTCTGAATTCGTGGAGCATTATCTCAAGATCTGCTTATCCAATTTGAGTGAGGTTTTCGGGATTGGAAAGATCTCTGAGTCTACTTTCCAACGAGACCAACATCTTGAAAATCAAGTGGGTATACAGTGAGATAATCAAGTCGCAACCAGCAGTGGTCAGACAGTCGGGGTTCTGAATTTTCTGACCTTTCAGTATTACGGACCAGATTTCTCTCAATTGATAATTCGGTTTTGCATGAAATTTTACTGAGATGTAGATATTTCAGATATCTTTCCATAGAGTGTAAATTTGCAAAATTCCGATAAAGTATGAGTAAGATATGCTGTCTGTAAGATAGGTCATCCTGACAGTTTGTCCTGTTTTGTCTGTGATAGTCTGTCTTTCGAGGGGCATAGCTTTTGATCTGTAAACTTGTTTTTTATGAAACTTGCGTCATAAGAAAGACCTTTGAATCTAGTTTCTGTAATGACCAAGAACACAGAAAACAAATAAGTATAGAGAAAGTTATTGTCAGTTTACCAGAAAGTGTTCAGGCTGTCAGAAAGTTTCTGGATGGAACTTTGGACGCAACCTTTCGTGTGGGGCGACCCTTTTGGAGTTAGAACGACCGTTCCAACAGAGTTTAGTCCAGAAATGAATTTTAAGATGAAAATTAAGGTATAATCAGACATATGATGGTTCTCCATTGTTAATTAAAGCTTGTAGATTACTTGACTACTATGGAATTCTATAGAATAGTCACAGTTTGTCATAAATACTAAATTTGTAAAGATGGTTGGCATTTTTGGTTAAGATTGGTTAGTCAGTAATGATATGCTTGAATATACTATAGTAATAAAGTATTGATGTAGTCCACAGACCATCATACTATCTGGTATTCATTAGTATTGGCGTTACAAGCATTATATTGATTAAACAAACTTGAAGAACTATACGTGTGGTATAGTAATACACAAATTGTATTTATAAAGGATATGGCAGTAATTGTGCATATGATAATTATTTAGATATAGATAATTATAGTTAGATGATCTATGAAAAATTACTAAACCCTAACTGTTATATAATCTAATTACCAGTGAATTAGGGTTTCAGACGCAAATTGAAACGGACCGTTCTGGCCCTAGAACGGACCGTTCCAGATTAAATTTGCATAAAGTTTCTGTTTGCATTACTCAAACACATTGGAACAGATTGTCTAGTTTTAGGACGAACTGTTCTGAATGAAGTTGCATGAGGATACGTCTGGGTATTGACAGATTCAAACTGGGACAAACCGCCAGGTTCTGAAATGGATTGTCTGAAAAAGTTTGAATAAAGTTTTGTCTGATATTATTGTTAGATTAATTAGACAAATAAATTGATTAAGGATCAATTAATTAAGAAAGTTAGATAACTATGCTAGTTATTAAGCATATACACATATATTAGTTATCTAACTATAATATATTATGTCCAGTTGATTAATATATGTTAATTAGTTGAAGAGTAGCCACAGCATCTTCAATTACATTAAGGTATATATATTATATAGTGCATCTATAAATCACATTAGGAAGAAAGGACATAGTTTGTGTCTAGTGATGAATATATATATTAATATATTAAGGAGTAGCCACAGCATCCTTAGTTGGATTAAAGTTATGTATATATAAAGTTTATAAAATCACATTTGGATTAAACAGACACAAGATTGTAATAGATTAAGTTAACGAAGTTAGTATCGTCCCACAGGACTATTGACCTAGTTAACTTAATATATTAGGATATAATAGTTAAATTATGAATACTTAATTTGCCCACAGGGATTAAGGATAGGAATATAATTAACTAGTTATATCATAAAGTATGAAGAATCAAATCATAGTATTTAGACTGGGTGAGAAATTGATTCGTATAGTTGTAATGTTTAATTACATAAAGAGTTATAGCATGATATTTAGCCCACAGGTAATATTATGCAAGAATTGACTCATAAAGATACATCACTTAGTTTGCATTGGTAAATTAAAGTATAAAGTTAAGTCTCGATATAAAGATAAGCATGTATCGGTTCTACTTTCATAAGGATAGCAGATTCCTTTTAGAAATGATAAGTATCAAAGTTCCTGGGTTGAGGATAATAGTTATAAGATCTAGAAGGATATTGTTCTCCTTCATTAAAATTGTAAGAATATTAAATTTATCAACCAGTAGGATCCACTTTTGAGGTTGAACTTATGAACATAAGTTATAATGAACAGTGGGAGCAGTTTAACTGCTTGTGTTTCATGTTTATAAAGAATAAGTTCTTTCAATGTATAGTGATTTGGTTGATATGCATATTAATGTAAAGTTCTTACATAAGACATTAGATGAGTAGTTGGCCTCTTAGGTTAAAGCTAATGTAATAATACTCATCATAAAAGTTTATCTTTTAGGCTTATTACCATTATAGGTGCGAGAGCACATAATGAAAATGAGGAATATAGTTGTTCAACAAAAGAGTCTATTTGATATTTCTGAGTCATTACTTGTATATTTTATTTTGAACACTTGTCCAGTTTAATATAGTCTTATCGAGATTTCCTATAAGGTTATAACACTTATAAAGATAAATGGTCAGTTTGGTGTTTTTGACCATATGTTTTTAATAGGAGAATAGACATATTATGGATAAAGTTGAGAGTGTTCATATGGTTGAGATATGATTAACAAGTAAGAAAATGACTAGTTGGCATCAAGCTCATAGCTTGCATTCATCTCTTTAATTGATGATTACTCACAATATATGTATCTCTACATGCTTATAAGGTTTTAAGGTGGAAATAGAGAAACAATACAGTAAGCAAATAAAGATTGTGAGATCAGAAAATGGTAAAGAGATTAGAAATATGAAATATGACTAGGATATGAATCTAGAAATATTAAGTTCTAGAGAATGTTCAGATTAGTGAGAGTGATCAGTTTTAGGTCGTACAAAAACTCCCTCTAATTCATAATTGGATATGTTATTAAGGATCAACAAATATTGATAATCCAATTATTGACATTCGTTAACCGACATATAATACAATAATAGATCAAGTTGAATATTTAATATTCAATATCAAGGTGATCTAATAAAGAATTAGGTCGGTTGTCCTAGTAATATTATGTAGTTTATCTACGAGACTCTTATAAAAGTATTATTGTTGAATAAAATTCTGATATTTTCCAAGATAATGAATTGCAGTGTGTCCATATTATAGTATAATGCCAAGTAAAATCGGTAAGAGTCAATGTTGTGCAATGAAGTCTGAAATTTGATTAAGTTACTTATGATTTAAACCTATTGGTTATAATGGATTTTTTAAAAACCAAAAGGATTCATAAGTAAACATAAAGGAGTACCAAATTAGACTTGTCACGAATTGATTCATTTAGGAGTAGTGAATTACATGAAGGTTTTCTCACATGTATTAAAGAAGATTCACTTCATATGATTATGGCATTAATAACTCATTCTGGTTTCGAGTTACATCAGATGGATATAAATGTTGCAATTGTTAATGGTGATCTAAGGAGATGGTTATATTAAATAATCATAAAATTTCTTCTTTAGAGGTAATAAGTATTTAGTTAACAAGTTAAAATATTCTATATAAGAATTAAAACAAGTATTTCACTAATGGTATTAATAGTTTCATAAGGTTATTTCTTCATACAGTTTGAAGAAATATAAGATGAACTATTGCATATATCAGGAGATCAGTGGAAGTTGATTTTATCTACTTGTTTTATATATAGATAATGTTCTACTTGTAACTAATGATAAAATATGATTATATAAGGTGAATAATTTCTTTCTAAAATATTGATATGAAGGATATGGGTGAAGTTTTGTTTGTGATAGAAATAAAAGCCCATGTAGATAGGAATCAAGATATTCTTGATCTATCTCAACAAGCATATATCAATAAGATATTAGAAAGATTCCAGAAGGAATGATATTCACCGCGTCCAGTACCTATTAATATAGGTGATAGATTCATTTTGAATCAGTATCCTCAGTATAACTCAGAAATGGAACAAATAGTAAATACTTCAAGTATTTAGGCAATTTGAAAGCATAAAGTATGATCAGGTTTGTGCACAAGAACTGACATAGCTTTTGCCATTTAAATATTTGGACTGATATCATAATAATTAGGGGATAGACCACAGTTAAATTGCTAAGAAAGTAATGATATATCTTTAAGGTACTTAAGATAGTGTGCTTATGTCTCAACAGACTGATAAGTTGAAGTTATTTTGGTACACAAACTGGTTGTGTCGATTCTAGTAAATCGAATTAAGGATACATGTTAACCAGTGAAATTGTGTCATAAAGAAATGTCTAACTGACATTGTTCGTTAGTTCAACATAAAGTATAGTTTGTTGTGTGTTTTGAGATTACCCTCGATGGTGTTTGAAGAGTTTTATTGTGAGACTTAGAGTCGTGGATTTTATATCTAAGTCATTAAGGATTCTGTATGATAATTCTGTTGCAGTCTTTCTAGTCAAGAATAATAAAGGTAAAGGTCGAGGTATTGACATTAAGTACTTGACTTTGAAAGAGCGCATTAAGTAGAATTAAGTGGTCATTAAATGTGTTCATATAGAATAGAAGCTGACCGATTCTTTGAATAAATACTGCAGCTAAAGGAATTCAAAGATCATGTAGCGGGCATATATAGGAATTGATCCTATGGTTAATAATAATCGTACGATTGTGTATAAACTCTTCATAAAAGTATAGATGTTTTCTCGTGTTGATTGTGCGCACATATATGAAATATATTTGATCATAAGGTTGAGAATTACATCATAAAGATTGACTTGGAATAAACGTTGGGTTTATTCATAAAAGAATTCAAAATCGCATAAAAGGTTGAATTATTAGTTGTGTAGCATATTGTAATTGTAGAAAGTAATATTCGCATTTACTAGTAGTTTAAAACGCTAGTAACGATAAGATGACTTACTGCTACAGTTCATGTGTTATATTTCTAATACTTAACATAAAGAAAACAGAAGGTATTTAATATGCAAAGGATGCAAGTTCAAGTGGGAGAATGTAGTATTCTGTCTATAGAATGGACTGGTTCAGTCAATACGGTGCACCTGGACAGAATGCTGTGAACATCGCACCCTTTCATTAAACATTGCAATTTGCATCTTCTGAGCGTTTTGAACCCTCTATTTATATATCTCTATGATGGAGAGAGTATGAGTGAGTATCTCTTTCGGATCTAAACAGAATTTAGACAAGTGAGAGAGAGCATAAGGTTTTCTTGAGGGAACGAGTCAAGGCCGACCAACCCCTGTTAAACACCATCAGTTGGGACGTTCATATCGGCTTTGTAGTGATTCTCTCACTGCAGTTCGTGGAGAAGATCAGAGACTAAGGAGACGCGCTTGGTTTGCGGGTTTCAAGTTCATCCGCTCAACACTCGATTTCAATTAGCGATGGCACGAGGTATTTTACGATTCTGGGTTATTTCCGCATTCTAGAATTGTTGTAGCACTTACAATATACACTCAGAATCTGAATAATCTGCACTTTATATGCGTAATTGCCATGTATAATTCAATCATTTTATGTAAGTTCATAAACTAATTCTCCACCGCATGAAGATCATAAATATACATTATCGCGATCAAATGACTTAAACAGTATGCTAAATCGCTTGAAATACTCAAAATACATTCAGAATTTGAATAAACTGACATTTTATGCGTAATTTCCATGAATAATAAAACCATTTTATATCAGTAAGTTCCTAAACATATGCTCCACTATATAAAGAGTTTAAATATAGATTATTGTTAGCAAATGAATAAAAATGAATGCTAAATAGCTAGAAAAGCTCAAAACACTCAGAATCTGTAAAATCAGCACATTATATACGTAATTGCCAAGTATAATCAAATCATTTTAAATAAATAAGTTCATAAACTTATTCTCCACAGTATAAAGAGATTAAATATTGATTATTGTGATCAAAAGACTTAAAATAAATGCTAAATCGCTTGAAATACTCAAATACACTCAGAATCTGTATAATCTGAACATTATATGCGTGATGTATAATACTATAATTTTGTATAAAAAAGTTAGTAAAATTATTTTCCACTGTGTAATGTAATTAAATATTAATTATTGTGATCAAATGACTTAAAATGAATTCTAACAAAGCTCAAATACACTCATAGTCTGTATATTCAGCACACTACATGCATATAAGTGTCCAATCATTTTGAATAAGTAAGATATAATGACTTAAAATGAATGCAAAATCGCTTGAATGCTCGAATACAATCTGAATCTTTATAATCTGCACATTATATGCGTAATTGCCATGTATAATCCAATCGTTTTGAATAAATAAGTTCATAAACATATTCTCCACTGTATAAAGAGTATAAGTATAGATTATTGTGATACAATGACTTAAAATGAATACTAAATCACTTGAAATACTCAAATACACTCAGAATCAGTATAATCTGCACATTATATTCGTAATTGCCATGTATAATCCAATCGTTTTGAATAAATAAGTTCATAAACATATTCTCCACTGTATAAAGAGCATAAGTATAGATTATTGTGATCCAATGACTTAAAATGAATTCTTGAAATACTCAAATACACACAGAATCAGTATAATCTGCACATTATATGCGTTATTGCCATGTATAATACAATCCTTTTGAATATGTAAGTTAGTAAATTTATTTCCCACTGTATAAGGAGTTTAAATATAGATTATTGTGATCAAATGACTTAAAATTATTGCTAAATAGCATGAAATGCTCAAATACACTAAGAATCTGTATATCCTGAACATCATATGCATAATTTCAATGTATAATCCAATCATTTTGAATAAGTAAGTCCATAAACTTAATGTTCATTGTATAAAGAGCTTAAATATAGATTATTGTGATCCAATAACTTAAAAAGAATCCTAAATCGTTTGAAATTCTCAAATACACTCAGAATCTGTACAATCTGTACTTTATATGCGTATTTGCCATGTATAGAGAGTATAAATATAGATTATTGTGATTAAATGACTTATAATAAATGCAAAATCGCTTGAAATGGTCAAATAAACTCTGAATCTCTATACTCTGAACATTATTTTGGTAGTTAGCATGTATAATTCAATCATTTTGAATAAGTACATAAACTTCTTCTCCACTAAATAAAGATATTAAATATAGATAATTGTGTAGAAGAAATACACTCTGAATATGTGTAATCTGCACATTAGCTGCGTAATTGCCATGTATAATCGGATCATTTTGAATAAGTAAGTTCATAACTTTAATGTGTAGTATTCTGTCTATAGAATGGACTGGTTCAGTCAATACGGTGCACCTGGACAGAATGCTGTGAACATCGCACCCTTTCATTAAACATTGCAATTTGCATCTTCTGAGCGTTTTGAACCCTCTATTTATATATCTCTATGATGGAGAGAGTATGGCAGAGGACTTCTTTCAGTTCTAACATTAGTTTAGACAAGAGAGAGAGAAGATTAGGAATTTTCTGGGAACGAGTCAAGGCCGACTAACTCCTGTTAAACACCATCAGTTGGGGTTGCGGTATCGGCTTTGTAGTGATTCTCTCACTACAGAACATGGAGAAAATCAGAGACTAAGGAGACGCGCTTGGTTTGCGTGTTTCAAGTTCATCCGCTCAACACTCGATTTCAATTAGCGATGGCACGAGGTATTTTACGATTCTGGGTTATTTCCGCATTCTAGAATTGTTGTAGCACTTACAGTTGGTATCAGAGCGGGTTATGCCTGTGAACCCCCGTACAAAACCCCAAAGAAAAAAAAAAAAAAAAAAAATATTACGGGACTAAGTCCCTACCCCCGTGACCCATCCCTCTCTCCCCCATTTCTCTTTCTCTCTTCCGATCCCTCTCCGTCTCTCTCTTTCACTCCACCTAAGGCACCCCTCCACCTCTCCCTCTCGGCTCCGCCCCTCCACCACGTCGGAGAACCGGCCCCACCACCTAAACCCGACCTCACCACCCTCTCTTCTCCACCCAAAAACTCGGCTCCACCTTTCCCCTTCTCTTTTCCTCCGAGTTTGGCCACCCCACCACCGGAGAAGCTCCGATCTTCCTCCCATCCACCGGACTAAGCACCACCGTGACCTCCCAAGACAAGTTCTACACTTTTCCCTCTCATTTCCACAAACCCTAGCTTCGAAACTCCACCCCTCTCGCCGGAACCGAACCATATTCGCCGGAAACCGCCACTAAACACTACCTAGACCTCATTGCACTGCCATATGCCTTCCTTATTCACTTTCTCTCCTCTAATGTCACATACACCGCTAAAACCACCCAAAACCCTAACCCGACCCAAACCCTAAACCTGCTTCAAACTCAATCCGTTAGCCTTCGTGCCAGCCGGCGGGTCTCGACTCGCTTCTTGATCTCTCGCAATCACCGTCTTGTTGTCTGATCGTTCGATCTGTCGATGGAGCCATTTGGTCGGCGAGCCATCATTCTTTGATTCCTTTCCTTGGTAAGTCTTTTCTAAACTTGTAATATGATTGATCTGAGTTATCTGTGTAGTTGTGTAATTTGTGGAATTTGAAAAATCTGATTGATCTGTGTATGCCTCTGATATAAGTCTGTGATTGATTGTATGTCGTGTGTGGATGCTTGATAATTGGGGATTTTATGCATGATAGGAATTAATAAGCATATGGTATTGCATGGATTTATATCTTGCATTTGTTTTTAATAAAATGTTGTTGCATGCGTATTAAAAGTTATTTTTAAGGTGTTGCATGTCATATATGTCAAGTAAGATTTATAAAATGGTTTGCATGTTATTGATTTAAGTTTCTAACAGCATAATGTTTATATCTAGTACATGTAATATTGCATGGCATAGTAGAGTTAACTAAATCATCTAGTTAACTAAGGAATTATACAAGTGTACATATCATGATTTGTAATAGTTACATGTCTCTGTATTTATTAAGTGAGTTTTGTAAATGAGTCACATGTTTATTATTTGAATGCATGAAAGCATGATTGTTTCTATTTTATAAGTACATGATTAGTATATTAGTATATTGCATGACTTTCTAAATAATAAATATAATGCATGATTTTAAACCAAAGCATCATTTTGAGAGTTTTCCCAAATGTTCCTACTAATTTGAATTGGAATCCTTTGACACTTGATATCTGAATTGATTGAGTCATCTCCTTATCTGTACTAGTCGATATCAATGTTATCTTGGATTTGTTGGATATCAGCCTGTTAACATCTATTGATTATTTTTGTCAACTTCTATCTAGTCCTTAAATCTAAGTTAGTCATACTGGGTCTTTTCTAATCTTGACTAGATACTTTTGTGGTGTGATCAATTGGAGTTCCTTTCTACGTCGCACGATCTCATCGAAAATCGTGATGTCATTCTTTCTTTCTGGATCGCTTAATCAGGTAACCGGACTTCTCTATAACTCAATTCCGATTTGATTATATTGGTAAATACTAGCACTTGGATATTTGATAGACTTGAGATATATGTTATTTGTTAGATTACGAATTGTGGAAAATGCAAGATATAGTATTTTAATTTTGTTGAATTGTTACATGAGTATTTGATAACTCCTTTAATTGAAAAATATATTTATTGATTGGAAAATGTATTTATTTAATAAATTGTTGTCTAATTTCTTATATTATTAAATGTGTATGCTTTAGATCTTGATTAATCTTTAGGTTAAGATTGTGATCATTTATTTACTGTAAACACTGCATGAAAAATAAATGCATGTCATTAACTTAATAGTAGTTTATATATTTGGGACGTGCATTCATATTAATAAAAGTGATTAATAAACTTAAAAGTGCCCTTAATCAACACTTGCATCTGGTGCGGATCAGGATAGCGAGACCGAGTGTGATAAGCTCGTTTTGCCTGGGGTTTCCATTATCGGGAGATTGCACCCAAGCTAAATGCCGGTGGTCTCCTTATGATAGAGATCGTGGGCAACGCGTTTCTGATGATCACTCAGCAGACCGACCGTTAGGCGGTACTGCGGTCACTTGGTAGTCATTTATTATTGATAGGTTGTTGTTATATATATGTATATGTATTCCTCTTGTTTTGACTGGACTCTATGGGGCTGTTACTGCTTATCTGATAGACTACCTCTCGATCTCCCACGATTCAATACCGGTATTGACCTACTCCTCGACGGGGGCTGTAGGCTTGGAGCTAGGCCTTTGTTTTTATCGAGCTATGATTCTTTTAGGTAGATCTACTTTAGGCAAGGTCCATGTCATATTGGGATATGTGAGGATTGATTCTGGATTATGATACGCTTATGATTGACTACTGAGTGTGGGTGCTTGACTCTCGTATTATACTATATTTATGCACCGTATTTTTATTATGCTATTATCACTCTCAGTTTCTCCAGATATTTTTCTTATTTCTTGGCATGTCATATTAGGTAGAGCAGCATCTTTAATATCTTTAATCACATTTAGCATAAGTATGTTAGAATTATAAAAGTGTTCAACTTAAATATTATTTAGATTAATTTGAGGTAAATTTTATTTGAGCAATTAAAGGATTTTGATGAAACCAGTTTTAGGTGTACTATATTTATTTATTTTATACATATCGTGGATTTAATTAAAACTTACTTTTAAACGAAAGTGTGCTGGAATAACTATATCTCTGGGTGCTACAAATTGTGTTGTTGGGTAAACATGCAGAAATCGATTGCTGCATCAATAAGTCCAACAAATTCGGAGATTTGTTGCTAGATTTACCTTCCTTTTTGATTTTGTTATAAATTGGTTATAGAGAAGCGCGTCGTTAAATAACCGGTTACTGAGCTTTGTAGCTGACTTTGTTTATTTCTTTGCGACGTAGGTTTGGCAGGCTGTTGGATGGATGCGATATTGGTGCCCCACTTCATGCCCTGGTTCCTGGATGGGACGGGGTGTGACAATGCCGCTGGATTGCCTTTATTGAAATGGAATTTCATAACGGTTTGTAAGAAATTCTGTTGTAAGTGTTGAGTGGATTGAGTTTTGTCTGATTTTCATTGATTGTCTGAATTCGTGGAGCAATATCTCAAGATTCTCTCATCCAATTTGAGTGAGGTTTTCGGAATTGAAAAGATCTATGAGTCTACTTTCCAACGAGACCAACATCTTGAAAATCCAGTGGGTATACAATGAGATAATCAAGTTGCAACCAGTAGAGGTTAGGCAGTCGGGACTCTGAATTTTCTGACCTTTCAGTATTACGGACCAGATTTCTCTCAATTGGTAATTTGGTTTTGCATGAAATTTTACTGGGATGTAGATATTTCAGATATCTTTCCATAAAGTGTAAATTTGTAAAATTCCGATAAAGTATGAGTGAGATATGCTGTCTGCAAGATAGGTCATCCTGACAGTTTGTTGGATTTTGTTTGTGACAGTCTGTCTTTCGAGGGGCATAGCTTTTGATCTGTAAACTTGTTTTTGATGAAACTTGCGTCATTGGAAAGATATTTGAATCTAGTTTTTATAATGACCAAGAACACAGAAAATAAAAAAGTATAGATAAAATTATTGTCAGTTTACCAGAAAATGTTCAGGCTGTCAGAAAGTTTCTGGATGAACTTTGGACGCACCCTTTCGTATGGGGCGACCCTTTTGGAGTTGGAACGACCGTTCCAACAGAGTTTGGTCCAGAAATAAATTTTAAGATGAAAATTAAGGTATAATCAGACATATGATGGTTCTCCATTGTTAATTAAAGCTTGTAGATTACTTAACTACTATGGAATTCTATAGAATAGTCACAGTTTGTCATAAATACTAAATTTGTAAAGATGGTTGACATTTTTGGTTAAGATTGGTTAGTCAGTAATGATATGCTTGAATATACTATAGTAATAAAGTATTGATGTAGTCCACAGACCATCATACTATCTGGTATTCTATGAGTATTGGCGTTACAAGCATTATATTGATTAAACAAACTTGAAGAACTATACATGTGGTATAGTAATACACAAATTGTATTTATAAAGGATATGACAATAATTGTGCATATGATAATTATGTAGATATAGATAATTATAGTTAGATGATCTATGAAAGTTTAGTAAACCCTAACTATTATATAATCTAAATACCAGTGAATTAGGGTTTCAGATGCAAATTGAAATGGATTCTGGGCTTAGAACGTATCGTTCCAGATTAAATTTGCATAAAGTTTCTGTTTGCGTTACTCAGGCACATTGGAACAAAGGACCGTTCTGGATGAAGTTGCATGAGGATATGTCTGGGTATTGACAGATTCAAACTGGGATGACCCGTCAGGTTTTGGAACGGATCGTCTGGAAAAGTTTGAATAAAGTTTTGTCTGATGTTATTGTTAGATTAATTAGACAAATAAATTGATTAAGGATCAATTAATCAAGAAAGTTAGATAACTATGCTAGTTATTAAGCATATACATATATATTAGTTATCTAACTATAATATATTATGTCTAGTTGATTAATATATGTTACTTAGTTGAAGAGTAGCCACAGCATCTTCAATTACATTAAGGTATATATATTATATAGTGTATCTATAAATCACATTAGGAAGAAAGGACATAGCTTGTGTCTAGTGATGAATATATATATAAATATATTAAGGAGTAGCCACAGCATCCTTAGTTGGATTAAAGTTATGTATATATAAAGTTTATAAAATCACATTTGAATTAAACAGACACAAGATTGTAATAGATTAAGTTAACGAAGTTAGTATCGTCCCACAGGACTATTGACCTAGTTAACTTAATATATTAGGATATAATAGTTAAATTATGAATACTTAATTTGCCCACAGGGATTAAGGATAGGAATATAATTAACTAGTTATATCATAAAGTATGAAGAATCAAATCATAGTATTTAGACTGTGTAAGAATTTGATTCATAAAGTTGTAATGTTTAATTACATAAAGAGTTATAGCATGATATTTAGCCCACAGGTAATATTATGCATGAATTGACTCATAAAGATATATTACTTAGTTTGCATTGGTAAATTAAAGTATAAAGTTCAGTCTCAATATAAAGATAAGCATGTATCAGTTCTACTTTCATAAAGATAGCAGATTCCCTTTAGAAATGATAAGTATCAAAATTCTTGGGTTGAGGATAATAGTTATAAGGTCTAGAAGGATACTGTTCTCCTTCATTAAAGTTGTAAGAATATTAAATTTATCAACCAGTAGGATCCACTTTTGAGGTTGAACTTATGAACATAAGTTATAATGAACAGTGGGAGCAGTTTAACTGCTTGTGTTTTATGTTTATAAAGAATAAGTTCTTTCAATGTAAAGTGATTTGGTTGATATGCATATTAATGTAAAGTTCTTACATAAGACATTAGATGAGTAGTTGGCCTCTTAGGTTAAGGCTAATGTAAATAATACTCATCATAAAAGTTTATCTTTTAAGCTTATTACCATTATAGGTGCGAGAGCACATAATGAAAATGAGGAATATAGTTGTTCAACAAAAGAGTCTATATAAATATTTCTGAGTCATTACTTGTATATTTTATTTTGAATACTTGTCCAGTTTAATATAGTCTTATCAAGATTTCCTATAAGGTTATAACACATATAAAGATAAATGGTCAGTTTGGTGTTTCTGACCATATGTGTTTATTAGGATAAAAGACATATTATGGATAAAGTTGAGAGTGTTCATATGGTTGAGATATGATTAACAAGTAAGAAAACGACTAGCTGGCATCAAGCGTGTAGCCTGCATTTATCTCTTTAATTGATGATTATTCACAATATATGTATTTCTACATACCTATAAAGTTTTGAGGCGGAAGTAGAGAAACAATGCGGTAAGCAAATAAAGATTGTGAAGTCAGGTAATGGTATAGAGATTAGAAATATGACTAGGATTTGAATTAGAAATATTAAGTTATAGAGAATGTTCAGATTAGTGGAAGTGATCGTTTTAGATCATAAAGAAATTCCCTCTTGTACATGATTGGATGGTATTCATTAAGGATCACTGAATATTGATGATCGAATTATTGACATTTGTTAACCGACATATAATACAATAATAGATCAAGTTGAATTTTAAGATTCAATATTAAGGTGATCTAATAAAGGATAAGTTCGATTATCCCTAGTATTGTAACGTAGTTTACCTACAAGACTCTTATAAAGATATAAGTGTTGAGCATAATCTGTTACATTTTCAAGATAATGAATTGCGATGAGTCCATATTACAGAATAATGCCAAGTAAAATCAGTTTGAATCAATGGTGTGTAATTGAGTCCAGAATTGGGTAAGTTACTTATGGTTTTAAACCTATTGGTTGTAATGGATTTCTTAAAACCAAAAGGATTCATAAGTAAACATAAAGTAATACCAAATTAGACTTCTCACCAATCGATTCATTTAGGAGAAGTAGTGAATTACATGAAGGCTTTCTCACATGTATTAAAGAAGATTCACTTCACATGATTATGGCATTAGTAGCTCATTCTGGTTTGGAGTTACATTAAATGGATATAAATGTTGCAACTCTTAATGGTGATCTAGAGGAGAAGGTTATATTAAATAACCATAAAAGTTTCTTCTTTAGAGGTAATAAGTATTTAGTTAACAAGTTAAAGTATTCTATATAAGAATTAAAACAAGTATTTCACTAATGATATTAATAGTTTCATAAGGTTATTTCTTCATACGTTTTGAAGAAATATAAGATGAACTATTGCATATATCAGGAGATCAGTGGGAGTTGATTTTATCTACTTGTTTTATATATAGATAATGTTCTACTTGTAACTAATGATAAAAGATGATTATATAAGGTGAATAATTTCTTTCTAAAATATTGATATGAAGGATATGGGTGAAGTTTTGTTTGTGATAGAAATAAAAGCCCGTGTAGATAGGAATCAAGATATTCAAGCATATATCAATAAGATATTAGAAAGATTCCAGAAGGAATGATATTCACCGCGTCCAGTATCTATTAATATAGGTGATAGATTCATTTTGAATCGGTATCCTCAGTATAACTTAGAAAGGGAACAAATAGTAAATACTTCAAGTATTTAGGCAATTTGAAAGCATAAAGTATGATCAGGTTTGTGCACAAGAACTGACATAGCTTTTGCCATTTGTATATTTGGACTGATATCATAATAATTAGGGAATAGACCACAGTTAAATTGCTAAGAAAGTAATGATATATCTTCAGGTACTTAAGAAAGTGTGCTTATGTCTCAACAGATTAATAAGTTGAAGTTATTTTGGTACACAAACTGGTTGTGTCGATTCTAGTAAATCGAATTAAGGATACATGTTACTAGTGGAATTGTGTTATAAAGAAATGTCTAACTGACATTATTCGTTAGTTCAACATAAAGTATAGTTTGTTGTGTGTTTTGAGATTACCCTCGATGGTGTTTGAAGAGTTTTATTGTGAGACTTAGAGTCATTGGTTTTATATCTAAGTCATTAAGGATTTTGTATGATAATTCTGTCGCAGTCTTTTTAGTCAAGAACAATAAAGATAAAGGTCGAGGTATCGACATTAAGTATTTGACTTTGAAAGAGCGCATTAAGAAGAATTAAGTGGTTAATAGAGGTGTTCATACAGAATAGAAGCTGACCGATTCTTTGAATAAATACTGCAGCTAAAGGAATTCAAAGATCATGTAGCGGGCATATATAGGAATTGATCCTATGGTTAATAATAATCGTACGATTGTGTATAAACTCTTCATAAAAGTATAGATGTTTTCTCGTGTTGATTGTGCGCACATATATGAAATATATTTGATCATAAGGTTGAGAATTACATCATAAAGATTGACTTGGAATAAACGTTGGGTTTATTCATAAAGGAATTCAAAATCGCATAAAAAGTTGAATTATTAGTTGTGTAGCATATTGTAATTGTAGAAAGTAATATTCGCATTTACTAGTAGTTTAAAACGCTAGTAATGATAAGATGACTTACTGCTACAGTTCATGTGTTATATTTCTAATACTTAACATAAAGAAAACAGAAGGTATTTAATATGCAAAGGATGCAAGTTCAAGTGGGAGAATGTAGTATTCTGTCTATAGAATGGACTGGTTCAGTCAATACGGTGCACCTGGACAGAATGCTGTGAACATCGCACCCTTTCATTAAACATTGCAATTTGCATCTTCTGAGCGTTTTGAACCCTCTATTTATATATCTCTATGATGGAGAGAGTATGGCAGAGGACTTCTTTCAGTTCTAACATTAGTTTAGACAAGAGAGAGAGAAGATTAGGAATTTTCTGGGAACGAGTCAAGGCCGACTAACTCCTGTTAAACACCATCAGTTGGGGTTGCGGTATCGGCTTTGTAGTGATTCTCTCACTACAGAACATGGAGAAAATCAGAGACTAAGGAGACGCGCTTGGTTTGCGTGTTTCAAGTTCATCCGCTCAACACTCGATTTCAATTAGCGATGGCACGAGGTATTTTACGATTCTGGGTTATTTCCGCATTCTAGAATTGTTGTAGCACTTACATAATGTCCACTGTATAGAGAGCTGAAATATAGATAAGTCATCAAATTTCTCAAAATGACTGCTAAATCGCTTGAAATGCTCAAATACACTCAGAATCTATATCATTAGGACATTATATGCATAATTGCCATGTATAATGCATTCCATTTGAATAAGTAAGTTCATAAACAAATTCTCTACTGCATAAAGAAATTAAATATAGATTAATTTGAACAAATAGTCTAAAGTGAATGCTAAATCGCTTAAAAAGCTCAAATAAACTAAGAATCTGTATAATCTGCACATTATATGTGTAATTGCCATGTATAATCCAATCATTTTGAATTAGTAAGTTCATAAATTTACTCTCCACTGTATAAAGAGATTAAATATAGATTATTATGATCAAATGACTAAAAATAAATGCTAAATGGCTTTAAATTTTAAAATACAGTCAGAATCTGTATAATCTGCACATTATATGTGTAATTGCCATGCATTATCCAATAATTTTGAATAAGTTCATAAACTTATTCTCCACTGTATAAATATCTTATATGTATAGATTATTGTGATTAAATTAATTAAAATGAATGCTAAATCGCTTGAAATGCTCAAATACACTCAGAATTTGCATAATCTGCATATTATACACGTAATTGCCGTGTATAATCCAATCATTTTGAATAAGTAAGTTCATAAACTTCGTGTCCACAGTATAAAGAGCTTAAATATATTTTGATCCAATGACTTAAAATGAATGCTAAATCGCTTGAAATGCTCAAATACACTCAGAATCTGTATAATCTGCACATTATATGCGTTATTTCCATGTATAATCAAATCATTTAGAATAAGTAAGTTTATGAACTTATTCCATGGTATAAAGAACATAAATATTGATCAAATAATTCAAAGTGAATGCTAAATTGCTTGAAATCCTCAAAAACATTAAGAATATGTACTATCTACTCATTATAAGCGTAAATGCCATCTATAATCCAATCATTTTGAATAATTAAGTTCTTAGACTTCTTCTCCACTGTTAAAGAGCTTAAATATAGATTATTGTGATCAAATTTCTAAAAATGAATGCTAACTCGTTCGAACTGCACAAATAAACTCATAATATATATAATCTGCACATTATATGCATAATTGCCATGTATAATCCAATTATTTTGAATAAGTAAGTTCATAAATTTAATTTCCTCTGTATAAAAAGCTTAAATGCAGATTATTGTGATCAAATGACTTAAAATTAATGCTAAATCGCTTGAAACTCTCAAATACACTCAAAATCTATATAATCTGCACATTATATGCCTAATTGTCATGTATATTTCAATCCTTTCGAATAAGTTCCTAAAATTATTCTCCACTGTATAAAGAGCTTAAATATAGATTATTGTGATCAAATGATTTAAAATGAATGTTAAATTGCTTTAAATGCTCAAATACACTAAGAAGCTGTATAATCTGCATATTATATGCATAATTTCCATGTATAATCCAATCATTTTGAATAAATAAGTTCATAAATTTAATTTTCACTGTATAAAGAGCTTAAATATATATTATTATGATCAAAAGACTTAATACGAATGCTAATCGCTTGAAATACTCAAATACACTCAGAATCTGTATAATCTGCACATTATATGCTTAATTGACATAATCCAATCATATTGATTAAGTAAAATCGTAAACTTATTTATCACAGTATAAAGAGCTTAAATATAGATTATTGTGACCAAATGACTTAAAATGAATGCTAAATCGCTTGAAAAGCTCAAATACACTCATAATCTGTATAATCTGCACATTATATGCATAATTTTCATGTATAATCCAACTATTTTGAATAAGTTCATAAAGCTATTCTCCATTGTATAAAGTTAGCTTAAATATTAATTATTTGTGATAAAATGACTTTGGAAATTAAAGCAGCAACTATAGCACGTCAATTACAATGAAATTAAAGCAGATGGTAATTAATTTAGCGCTATCATGTAGATTGTAATTAATAATAGCAAGTGGTAATTGATCTAGCGCTATCATATAGATAGTAATTAATAAAAGCATATGGTAGTCAATCTAGCGCTATTTTTTCACCAAAATATGATTTTTTTTTTTTTTACATGCATTGACATTAAAGCAGATGGTAATTAATTCCAATGCATGGAACTACCGTGTCTAAAATATAAAAAGGGTCTGGTTTCTTTTTATAAAGAAAATGAATGCATGGAAACACGATATAAAGAAAATGAATGCATGAAAATGTTACCTCTGATTTTTTTTTGACACAACTCGACTTAGACTAACACATCGTGTCAACACGACACGACTAAGACAACGTTTTGACATGGCACGACTTGATACGACTAGCACGTCGTGTCAACACGACATGACAAACATGGGTGATTTTTTTTTGGTTTTTTAATTTAAAAAAAGAAATAAATAGTAGAGATGAAATTAAAGCCTTAAACTTTTTAAAAAAGAAATGAACAATTTATACGGATTTTTTTCGTTTTATATTAAAAAAAGAAAATAAAAAATCCATTTGAAATTAAAGCCTTCGACTTTTAAAACATGAATAAACAGACCAGCTGAACCTTCTTTGTCGTTTTGTTAAAAACAAGAAGTGAACAATCCATATGGATTTTTTTTCGTTTTTTATTTAAATGATCATACCAGCTAAATTTGTTTTGTCATTTTGTTTTTTTTAAGAAATGAACAGTCCATATGGATTTTTTTTCGTTTTTTATTTAAAAAAAAGAAAATAAAAAAATTTATTTGAAATTAAAGCCTTCAAATTTTAAAACATGAATGAACAGACCGGCTGAACTCATTTTGTCATTTTTGTTAAAAAAAAATGAACAGTCCAGATTTAAAAAATGAACGAGCATATGAAATAAAGTTACTTTGTTGTTTTTTTAAAAAAAATGAATGATCCGAATGGAATTATTTTGCTTTTTTAATTGAAAAATAACAGTCTAGACGAAAATTTTTTATATTTTAGTTGTGAAAATATTGAAATTTGAATTTATAAAATTCTAAATTTTCGAATTAAAAAATGTGACATGTGGAAGACGCAATACACATTGCTAATGTTACCTACATGTGCTAGTTTTACAAAAATAGTCCAAATCAATAATTGCTAGATATCTTTCTATTTAGAAAAATTTTGTTGATATTTTGTTTAGCAATTAATTAAATAGCTGAATTTATATTTCAGCTTAATGAAAGATATGTTATAGAAAGTGAATTTCGATTCTAATTTTAAAAGTGATTTTGGTTCCGATCTTCTGCGATAGAATCTTCTCATTTTTTGTCAGTGCTTAACGGAAAGAGATGTAGAGACCGAGAGAGGGTATACCGATTTTACCCCTCTAATTTTATACGGCTATGATTTACCGCTGAATATTTTGTAAAAATTGTTGTGCCCACTATAACATAAATCATAATAATAATAATAATAATAATAATAATAATAATAATAATAATAATAATAATAATAATAATTATTATTATTATTATTATAAGCAATAAAAAATAACATATTTCATGCACACTAGAAGCTTACACATGTTTTTCAATTTTTCTTTCTAGTCATGACCTGCTTATTTAAACTCTCTGAAAACTTTATTGTGCATTTCATCCTTTGTTAGTTTATTATTGTGTTTTAAATTTATTTTATTTTTTAGGAAACATTCTTAAGCGCTATATGATTCAAAAATATATCTACATATACATGATATCCTCTTGTACACTAGATATTATTTTTTCTAGGAAAAAAAAAAGTCATTCATGGATCACTAGCTAATTTTCATTTATTTATGGAAGTCCATAGTTGAACATACGCAAAGAACATGCACTGTCTGTTTTTTTTTTAAAAAAAAGGAAAATCAACCCAAAAGCTTGACCGGAAAAATTACACCAATACTTATATCCTAGACAATTAAACTAGCACCTTTCCGAAAGATTTGAAATTTTAAATCTCCGCAATATTTAATTGGATTTATTACTACTAATATTGGTAAGAAACAAATATATATAACATAGCAGCTCCAAACTCCCGTCAATATCATCAGGCTGATGCATGTCCTCCCTAATTAAGTACTAATTAAAAGCCACTATGTACTCTAATAATTTAGTCCAAAAGTAGAAGAGAGAAAGAAAATTAGTGATAATAGCATACGCAACAATCCTCCTATAAAGTCCCTGAAAAATGCTTTATTCTTATGAACCGCAGGGAGCGCGACAAAAGATTCTGTCACGCTTCCCTTAGAACTGCTACTGTTAGACAAAAGCATATAAATTTACATGTATTCCATTGAAGAAGCATATAAATGATTTGTCAAAAAATCTTTGGAACCTTTAAGTTGTTGTGAATGAATAAATGGTCCACTGATTTCTTTTGGAAAGTAAACATGCACCGAGGGAACAACAAATTAATTAAATAGGTGGTTACATAAACAGCTATATATGCTAAGGAGAAAAATATCATTTATATATCTATCTATTTTATAATGATTCATGGTCGTGCGACCCATGCACACATGCTACGATTATAATAAAAAGAAATGCATGTTTACTTTTCCTAATTAAGGATATAATTATAACTGAATGAGGTATTAGAAGAAGCCACCGAAGCACCGAAATTATGGACAACGGTTTAACATGATTGAGTTGGGAATTTAAAACGAGGAGTGTTTTAGCGGCGTGTATTCAAATTTGCATAAAAAGAAAATAATTAGAAAATTACATTAAAATTGTTTCTAATACTTTTTTTTTTCTAACGGGCATTATTATTATTATTATTATTATTTTCTGTATTTTGTGCCGTCCGACATTCATATTTTCCAATAATTTTAAAAGTTCTTAAAATTTAAAATTGATGTAGTCTACACATTACATTCTAATTGATCCAGTGCTATTTTTTAAATATATTGATGTATACAAACGCATTGTTCTTAACATGCGCGACGGTATAATAATATCATTGGCTGTACAGGTTGTTCTCAATATTTAAATCTGAGCAGTTTGCTTCCTAATATTGAAGTATTATTTACAGCTGTGTTGTTATTCTAATTTATTTGAAAAAAAAATCTATAAAATTTGCCTCTTATTAGTTTGACTTTTTACCCCCCCCCCCCCCCCCCCCCCCCCCCTCTCTGTATCACTTTTATTTATTATTATTATTATTATTATTTTTTGCTTTTATTGCTTTTGTTGAACTGTATCGTCCAGGGACCGCAAGAAATAGAATGTCTACTCCCAGGAAGAAATCCCGTCTCAATAAAATATTTAAAACGAAAAAAAAAAAATATTTGATTGACAGGTTACAGTTGCAACGTCAGAACGTCTCTCCTGACGTCCAGGCTGGAGAGGACCCTTCCTGTCGCTGCCCTGTTAATTAATTAAGGCATTTTACAAAAATTTTGAAGATAAAAAGAGGGGGGGGGGGGGGGGGGGGGGGGGGGGGGTTGAATCACACGTCATGTCCTTAAAATGTCGTTGTTTCACTATTTTTTTGTCTTTAAAATTTTTACATGTACCAATTCAGTTCCTAAAATTGTTGAAGTCATATAAAATTAGTTTCACCTTAATATATATCCATCAATCCATTAACAAAATAATATTTTCATCTAATTTACAGGAGGTACAATAAAGACAACATGAATACTAATATTAATATCTGCCAAAAAAAAACAATTGATTCAACACGTACTAACATTGGCGACTACGTTATATAAAAAAAGTTAATCAACAATAAATTTTATGTACATCTCACCATGAACATCATCATGACATGCATTATTGTAAAAAACAATCGTCATGTATATTGTACTAGGCCGAAAAAATTATAACTAACCTTAATTAATTAGGAAATTTTAAAATAATCCTAATTTAATCAAAAATTTAAAAATGACTTCGCAGTATCGGAATCTGAGATTCCGAAACTAATTCTGCTTAGTATCGGAATCCGAAATTCCGATACAAGCTAGTATCGGAATCTGAGATTCCGATCCACAAATTCAGTCTAGTATCGGGATCCCGGAATTCGATACTAGTTAGTATCGGGATTTCGAAATCCGATAGAATCCGATACTAAGCAAACTAATGAAATTTTACATTTTTGTCGTTTTCTCTGCAGACAACACCGCTCACCATTGTTTGTTTTTTACGTGAAGGGAAAAAAATGGTCCAATGTGAAAATACTACACAAATTTTCGTTGGTCCAAAGAAAAATGCACCGCTCACCATTGTTTGAAAATTCCTAATTGACAGACATCTGAACCAAAACATGGGATATATATATAAACAACTTTTAGCATCGTTATTTTATTATGGTGAACTAATAATACATTAATAATACAAATAATCGTCAATATTATTTTATTTTGAAACTTAATATTTATTATTTCATTAAAAAGAATAGTAATTACTCATTACTAACGACTTATAATAAAAATACAAATTTTATTCTATAAATTTTATCCAGAAACACCAGAAACATTTATTAGACTAAGAACATATCAATATTTCTATTTTTTAAAATGCGGAAAACAAAAGAATTTATAAACTGGTGAATCACGTTTGCTCGTTGCCACCAGATTGATCAGATACTGTTATTTTGGCAAATTTTTATTCTTTGTCTTTGATTGAATAAAAAGAATTTATAAATGTCATATCCATATCCATCATTAATTCACATTATGATATATTATACATATATAAATCGCGTGTGTCTTGAGATGCACGTGAGGGATAAAATCACTGTAGTAAGAACAGTGATTTTGATTTTCTATGGCGCGTGATCTTTTGTGGCAACATAGTATTTAGGATTTTCTGTGGCTGTTTTCATATAATGTTTGGATAGTATTTCCAATTTTTTATGTCATTTTTTTTATATAATGTAAAATACATCACGCAACTGTTTAATAGTATATTCGTATAGAAATGAATCGCGCAACGCGCGAGATTCAACTCTAGTAATTTTAATATATGAGATGTGAACTAATCAACTAATGAACACTTGAACATGGTGTGACATAATTTGTTATATATTAGGATGATTGATTAGCCAACTACGAGTTTGATCTCGTGTCACAATTTTTTCATAATGGTTTTTGACTTTTTGTATTTGTGTCAGATTTTTCTTTTTTTTTTTTTTTTGGATAAACTAGATAGTAACTATCTAGTAGACCTAACTACGAAAACTACAAAAGATTGTGCCAGATTTTTCGTAGGTTGTTTTTTAAGGAATACAACAGGTTTCTCTAGAATATAATTAAGTACCAAAATTTGGTCAACTTTTACAAAAGAAATAATAATAAAGTGAAAAATATTTTTTTTTACTTAAAAAAGTGCTTAACGTTGATTTTATATATTTAGCTAGTTTGATTTAGACGAGCATTTATTCTACTATATTATGATTTATGAGGTTAGAAGAACAAGTGAACAAGTAAATTTTTTTTTTTTTTTAACTTTTAAGACAACTAGTATATATGTTAGTTCAGATCGATGGGTGTGCATCAGAGGATTTTTTTTTTTTTTTGGGAACAATTTCGGAAATTAAAATATATTTTAATAGCTATATTGAACGAGCAGCATATATATGTCAAATAGCTAGTTTGAATTAGAATAAACAAATATTATTTTACAAATATTAATTTTAATTCAAATAAATGTTTTTAAAGCCATGCAATGATTTATTTAAAAGGGTGTCATTGAAATAGTTGTATATATGACCCGTTAAAACTTTCAAAAAAGATGCATTACCATATAATTTTGTAATTTTTTCAATTCATTTGATATTTGATCAAGAGATACAAAAATTAGTTAATCTGTCACACCCCGACCGCCTAGACGTGACATCCCTTCCGCCACAAGAGCGACGAATCGTTCCCGTAAGGCTACAGACAGATAGTGTAATTTTTTTTCATTTTATATTCCATTTTCTTGATTTTGGCCAAAGAAATGCACATCTAACGAATAAATTAGATTACCTGGTTTCAAACGAGCAGAATCGTAGCAGTACATTTTAAGCTGGGAATCTCGTCTTTCAGCCAAGAGGCATTCTTCGGTTCCTAAGACTTTAGATCTCCCTATCTCTCAACTCTCCTGGAACCCCCAACCGTTGAGGAACACATGCAAAACAAAAACACAGATGAGAATAAATCTCAGTGCGGGTTTTAGTTCCAGTACGCGGATCTTGGTACGAACCGGTAACGGAATTAATATCACTTTTATTAAATTCTTTTGAGAGTCCATTTTCTTAATGCGTAAAAATTCTTTTTCAAAAGTTTATATTGCAGAAAACGTTTTGAAATCCAAATACATTCCAGTACCATAAGCATCAAGTGAAAAGGTCTAATTTCATACATATTTCAGCATGCCAATATGCAATACATTCAAAAGCATAACTATCATTATTTCAATACACTCAAGTTCTTAACAGCCTGTCAGAATCAGAAAGAACTTGATATCTCTTATATTCATTGGTATTTTGACCGTACTTATCACTCAAATGTTACCCAAACTATTACATTCACTGTGCTTTTGTGCTATATTTATCAAGAAATAGGTACTGCCGTGGCATTTGACTTGTTTTGCAGGAACTCGATGGATCACACACAATTATTGTATAAAATGGAGGATTTTGGAGAAGGAAATGGCTATATGGAATTAATATCATTGTAGATCTCATCCCAAGCTTTCCAACGGTCTTTGAAACGCCTCAATCGGAGTCCGGATGAAGAAATTACGCTCGAAATACTATCAATACGAAATGCTGGACTCTCGGTTCGACCCGAACTGAGCCAGTTCGACCCGAACTGAATCAGTTCGGTCCGAACTGAGTCAATTCGACCCGAACCGAGCCTATTTGACCCCAACTAAGCTAGTTCGACCCGAACTGAGCCAGTCCAGTCCGAACTGAGAGCCGAATTGGCTGTTTTGGCAAGTTTTCGATGAAGGAAATTGCAAATTTGGCAATGTTTGGCGACCTGGATGCCCTAGCCTCCTTCCCAAGTCATCCTGGAACTTCTATAAGTGTCTCCCCCTGTCCTGGAGGCAAGAGAGGCCACCATCCACGAAATTCCACCTTCACACCACGTTTTGGCACCTTTTCACCACCGTTCTTGCGCCGAAAGGCGTGGGAATCCATCTCTCGCAGCAACGCATGACCATGGCAGCAACTTTGGATCGATTCTAGACGCGGCGGCGGCAGAACCGACCCAACCACGGCTCTGGACGTTCGGTATCTTGAGTTAGAGGCGATATTTGGTTTATTTCTTCCTTTCTCTTGATATTTGATCGAATGGAGTTTGTATCTTCTTTATTTGCATTTGTAGTTTGTTTTATTAGCATGTTATGCTAGATTTGTGTTGTCTTAGGGTAAGGATGTAGTTTAGGGTTAGTTTGATGTTGTTGTGATGATATGCTTGATACTTGACATGTTATTTATCTATTTGGTATAATTTGATGCTTTGTTTATTGCTGTTGTTTGATTTATCTTGCTTCTGAATCTACTGCAGGGTTTGGTTAAGTTACAAATTTAAATGAACAATAGTAGTAAGTTAAGTGTTTAGGTTAAGCCACAGATCTGAAAGGATAGGTTAGTTATGCCGAAAGGTACAACTTCTGAACTGCTTGAAAGAGTGTTTAGATAACTAAGGAAAACAAATAGTTAAACTCTTGTAAACTTGTGCCTACACGAAAGTTTAGGCCTAGTGAACTTGAGCGAGTTTAGTAGAGTCCTGTGCTAGTTTCTGGCCCAAAAGGCGAAAGTTGAGGACTAGGGATTGTAGCTACAGCCAGTCTAAACTTGTGGCATTGTTAAAGTCAAGTATATTACTCAACAACTCTGTTCCACGCCCTCAGTTCGGATCGAACTGGTCTGGTTCGGACCGAACTGAGAGTAGGAATTCGAGGTTGTTAGTCTTTAACGCGACAGCGAGCGATTCTAACTATCTTGGAGCGAAACCTAAGTGAACCCTGAACCCTAAGATATTTGTTTGCATATTTTATAAACCCCCAAAACCCAAAAATCCTTTAGTTTCTCGCACTTTAGATAATTGTCTTTTTAATCTTCAAAACCCCACAAAAATTGTCTTGTCTAGCTTTCGTGAGGAAGTAAAGTCCGGTATTCATTAATCCGTCCCTTGGGTTCGACCCTAAAGCTTTACCAATAACGACTAGTGAGGTTAAGTTCTAGGTATAAATTTATTTGATACTTAGGGTTTAAATCCTTCACCAAATTGGCGCCGTTGCCGGGGACGGTGTTGATATTGGATACTTGTTGTAGTATAGTGGTGAGTATCCCCGCCTGTCACGCGGGAGACCCGGGTTCGATCCCCGGCAACGGCGCCAATTTGATGAAGGATTTAAACCCTAAGTATCAAATAAATTTATACCTAGAACTTAACCTCACTAGTCGTTATTGGTAAAGCTTTAGGGTCGAACCCAAGGGACGGATTAATGAATACCGGACTTTACTTCCTCACGAAAGCTAGACAAGACAATTTTTGTGGGGTTTTGAAGATTAAAAAGACAATTATCTAAAGTGCGAGAAACTAAAGGATTTTTGGGTTTTGGGGGTTTATAAAATATGCAAACAAATATCTTAGGGTTCAGGGTTCACTTAGGTTTCGCTCCAAGATAGTTAGAATCGCTCGCTGTCGCGTTAAAGACTAACAACCTCGAATTCCTACTCTCAGTTCGGTCCGAACCAGACCAGTTCGATCCGAACTGAGGGCGTGGAACAGAGTTGTTGAGTAATATACTTGACTTTAACAATGCCACAAGTTTAGACTGGCTGTAGCTACAATCCCTAGTCCTCAACTTTCGCCTTTTGGGCCAGAAACTAGCACAGGACTCTACTAAACTCGCTCAAGTTCACTAGGCCTAAACTTTCGTGTAGGCACAAATTTACAAGAGTTTAACTATTTGTTTTCCTTGGTTATCTAAACACTCTTTCAAGCAGTTCAGAAGTTGTACCTTTCGGCATAACTAACCTATCCTTTCAGATCTGTGGCTTAACCTAAACACTTAACTTACTACTATTGTTCATTTAAATTTGTAACTTAACCAAACCCTGCAGTAGATTCAGAAGCAAGATAAATCAAACAACAACAATAAACAAAGCATCAAATTATACCAAATAGATAAATAACATGTCAAGTATCAAGCATATCATCACAACAACATCAAACTAACCCTAAACTACATCCTTACCCTAAGACAACACAAATCTAGCCTAACATGCTAATAAAACAAACTACAAATGCAAATAAAGAAGATACAAACTCCATTCGATCAAATATCAAGAGAAAGGAAGAAATAAACCAAATATCGCCTCTAACTCAAGATACCGAACGTCCAGAGCCGTGGTTGGGTCGGTTCTGCCGCCGCCGCGTCTAGAATCGATCCAAAGTTGCTGCCATGGTTCAGTTCGGTCCGAACTGAAGACTTGGATTTGAGTTGTCTTCGAATTAATTGTGAAAGCAATTAATTTCGATTTCTCTGGAGGCTAAACTTAGTGAAATCTGATCCCTAGGACGCCTTTTTATCTTTAGAAAAACCCAATTTTTTATCCAGTGTTTGTTCAATTGTCTGAGTCTTGTTATTTGAGTCCAAAACACCCAAAAACATCTATATTCTTGCACCTTTCTTTTAGTTATTTATTTCATTCAAAAACATCCCTTTTTATCTGTCTAGCTTTTGAGAACCAGTAAGTCCGGTACTCAGAAATCCGTCCCTTGGGTTCGACCCTAAACCTTACTCCAAACGACTAGTGAGGTTAAGTTCTAGGTATAAATTTATTTGATACTTAGGGTTTAAATCCTTCATCAAATTGGCGCCGTTGCCGGGGACGGTGTTGATATTAGAATTTACTTTAGTAACGAGAGACTAGACATTGTATCTTTTATTTTATTTATTTTTTTAAAAAGAAAAAAAAGAGTTTCACTTGTATCACTATGTTTTATTCTTTTCAGGAGCATGAACATGAAGTGAAGAACGATCGGAGGCGACATGGAGATCCAAAGGATGATGCATGCATGCAACGATTACATCATCAACTCAATGTTTTCAACAACATCATAAGGAGAGCATGCAAGGAAGAATGGGAAGAGCCCGAGAACTTCAGCAACCTCACTGGCTTCTATGGCCCACACGACCATCGTGTGGATCATGGAAGATTCGTCTGGAGGCAACCTGAAGCAACTATCGATGTGCAAACGTCTTGTGGCATGGATCGACTCAAGCATCAACATAATGTTGTGAACAACACAGCAAAGAGAGTATGCGGGAAAAGAGAACATAATGCAAGGACCACACACGATGCATACAACTTTGGTTTGATTAATGACTCTTGTTTTTATAGGTATAATCATTGTTTAATGTCTCAACATGACTCTAGGTCAACTTTCTTTTCTGAAACTTATGATTCTCCATTACCTTTGCAAATGTCAAATGATAAATTAATATGGGAAGATCTTATGGAAAACCATAGAAAGTCATGTGAGGAAACTCCGAGTGATAAATTAATATGGGAAGATCTTATGGAAAACCATAGAAAGTCATGTGAGGAAACTCTTGGAGCAATCAAATATCTATCTTCTGACGACAAAAATATTGTTACAAAACTAGAGAAGATGCTTGAGACAATGATTGTTCAAGAAACGTGTTCCTCATATAGATCACAAGATGAAAAAAATGATAAAATGACATTGCACAGTAATGAAGAATTAGAAAGTTTTAGTTCTTTGAAAGAAATCGCAATTTGTTATGGGACTGACAGTGACGATGACACACAACTTGAAACAAATGAAGAACAAGAGAAAATTGAAGAACCAAAAGTTGTAGTACCTCGGCCCAATATCTTCCCTATTTTCATTCCACTTAGATTAACTTACATTGAAAAATCTAATGAGTTGGAATTGAAGGATCTTCCAATAGCTTCTATTGTTGATGAATATGAGAAGAAGGAATATGGTGATAACTCTCTCGAAGTCGAGGCATCCGACATGACAAATGGAAACTTCACCAAAGTCGACTTGAGCCCTCAACTTGACAAATGCTTGACGAATTGTGATGTGATGGAAGATAACAAACCACAAATCAAGTATCACATCACAATCGAGCGAAGGAAGATGACATCCAAACAAGAAAGCTCCAAGCATGTTTCAAGTGTCTCTCTCAAGTACTTTTGGGTGAATTATGATGCGTTAAATGGGCGTAAAGTGAAGATAAGATGAACATGAGAGGTGGTCAAGCTCGCGACCTAAAACAAGCGCTTCTTGGAAGGCAACCCAAGTTCTACAAATTTTTATTTATCTATTTATTTAAGTTTTATTTCAAAAAAAAAAAAAAAAATTCTCATGGTTGGTTTGGTTTTTGTTGTTGGATATGTAGGTTTGATGGATTGTGGATGTCCTACTTGTGACTCGCGCTAGAGCACTACGGGCCATGAAATGAAAGCACATGACCCACGCACGACCTCATGCGAGTTGCATGCCACAGGAGAACCAACTACATTGCTGCCATGCCACTACCACGCTGCTGCCACAATCCTTCCCATTGATCTAGTATGTTCCTTTTCTCTCCTATTTACTTTATCTATGCGATTGAAGGCATTAGGGACAATGCTTGAATTAAGTTTGGGGGGAGAGAGTTATTAAAATGGGAGTTTGGATGAAATAGGGTCAAAAAGAGCAAAAATGTCGGATTTTGTTGGAAAATTGATTACGTATGCCTACCAATTCTCTTCTTAGTTTTAAATTGACAAAAATCACACTGTTAAAATTGTTTTTAAGGGCTGTTCAATAACCTTTCTCAAGTACTCTTGTTTGTTTAGACATCTCATCTTGATTTGTGCACCAATGGACCAAAGTGAACGATTTAGTTATTATAGGACCCGAAATTGGTTGCTTAAAAATTTGTCAACACAATCTGAGTCAATTCTCACAACTTCTCACCGAGTGAACGGATTTATGTCCTACAAAACTTTGTTTAAAGAAATTTTACCAATTTTAAAAATTATAAGATGAGTTTAGATGGCTTTTAATGCTTGAATCACCAATGAGCGATCAAATTGACTAAAATCTAAATAGTTGCGAAAATGAGGGTGCGAAGGGACTTGAAATTCCAATTAATTTCCACAAATATTGGAGGGTGGAACAAAAATTCCATAGTGGACCGTAGCGGTAAGGCGTAAAAACCGGTCCGACCTCCCCGGTGCGTCATGTGCCGGTAGCTCAATCCAAGTCTCAATAGCGTAAAACTCTAAGTGATGTAAATCACCGCGACTCGACTTGCACTAATAAATTTAATTGGTGAAACTGTTGTTTATCTTTCTCATCATAAAATTTTTGACCTTGTTAAAATTTCTTTACAAATTTTTGTGAGACATGGAAAAGAACGGGTGAATAACTTTGAGTTTGCAATTGTTTTGATGAAGTAGAAGCTAGGGTACTTAATTAACTAAACTTTCATTAGGACCAAGAGAAGCATGACTTAATTTGTAGAACACTAAACCCTTGTGCTTGATGACTTTTGTTGAACTAGCTTGTTTGTCTTTGTGTGATTAATTTACGTGGGCATAAGTGATTAATTTTTTAGCATTCCAAGGTTTTGGGCGCTTCATTCTTCAAGTCTAAGTACAGTCAAAGATTCTAAGTTTAGGCTCTTGCTTGAGGACAAGCAAAGTTTAAGTTTGGGGGGATTTGATATCTCTTATATTCATTGGTATTTTGACCGTACTTATCACTCAAATGTTACCCAAACTATTACATTCACTGTGCTTTTGTGCTATATTTATCAAGAAATAGGTACTGCCGTGGCATTTGACTTGTTTTGCAGGAACTCGATGGATCACACACAATTATTGTATAAAATGGAGGATTTTGGAGAAGGAAATGGCTATATGGAATTAATATCATTGTAGATCTCATCCCAAGCTTTCCAACGGTCTTTGAAACGCCTCAATCGGAGTCCGGATGAAGAAATTACGCTCGAAATACTATCAATACGAAATGCTGGACTCTCGGTTCGACCCGAACTGAGCCAGTTCGACCCGAACTGAATCAGTTCGGTCCGAACTGAGTCAATTCGACCCGAACCGAGCCTATTTGACCCCAACTAAGCTAGTTCGACCCGAACTGAGCCAGTCCAGTCCGAACTGAGAGCCGAATTGGCTGTTTTGGCAAGTTTTCGATGAAGGAAATTGCAAATTTGGCAATGTTTGGCGACCTGGATGCCCTAGCCTCCTTCCCAAGTCATCCTGGAACTTCTATAAGTGTCTCCCCCTGTCCTGGAGGCAAGAGAGGCCACCATCCACGAAATTCCACCTTCACACCACGTTTTGGCACCTTTTCACCACCGTTCTCGCGCCGAAAGGCGTGGGAATCCATCTCTCGCAGCAACGCATGACCATGGCAGCAACTTTGGATCGATTCTAGACGCGGCGGCGGCAGAACCGACCCAACCACGGCTCTGGACGTTTGGTATCTTGAGTTAGAGGCGATATTTGGTTTATTTCTTCCTTTCTCTTGATATTTGATCGAATGGAGTTTGTATCTTCTTTATTTGCATTTGTAGTTTGTTTTATTAGCATGTTAGGCTAGATTTGTGTTGTCTTAGGGTAAGGATGTAGTTTAGGGTTAGTTTGATGTTGTTGTGATGATATGCTTGATACTTGACATGTTATTTATCTATTTGGTATAATTTGATGCTTTGTTTATTGCTGTTGTTTGATTTATCTTGCTTCTGAATCTACTGCAGGGTTTGGTTAAGTTACAAATTTAAATGAACAATAGTAGTAAGTTAAGTGTTTAGGTTAAGCCACAGATCTGAAAGGATAGGTTAGTTATGCCGAAAGGTACAACTTCTGAACTGCTTGAAAGAGTGTTTAGATAACCAAGGAAAACAAATAGTTAAACTCTTGTAAACTTGTGCCTACACGAAAGTTTAGGCCTAGTGAACTTGAGCGAGTTTAGTAGAGTCCTGTGCTAGTTTCTGGCCCAAAAGGCGAAAGTTGAGGACTAGGGATTGTAGCTACAGCCAGTCTAAACTTGTGGCATTGTTAAAGTCAAGTATATTACTCAACAACTCTGTTCCACGCCCTCAGTTCGGATCGAACTGGACTGGTTCGGACCGAACTGAGAGTAGGAATTCGAGGTTGTTAGTCTTTAACGCGACAGCGAGCGATTCTAACTATCTTGGAGCGAAACCTAAGTGAACCCTGAACCCTAAGATATTTGTTTGCATATTTTATAAACCCCCAAAACCCAAAAATCCTTTAGTTTCTCGCACTTTAGATAATTGTCTTTTTAATCTTCAAAACCCCACAAAAATTGTCTTGTCTAGCTTTCGTGAGGAAGTAAAGTCCGGTATTCATTAATCCGTCCCTTGGGTTCGACCCTAAAGCTTTACCAATAACGACTAGTGAGGTTAAGTTCTAGGTATAAATTTATTTGATACTTAGGGTTTAAATCCTTCATCAGAACTCTTCCCACACCATAGGTCCAACCCTAGGTACAGATCCTCAGAGGGAAATCCAGTAATTAAAAGCGCTAATAATTCCAGCCGGGTAGGTAGATCAGTCCCACTCCGGTGAGTGTCACAGTTCAGTTTATTGTTATGCTATGCAGACTGAATAAGAATGGTCCGATTTAATTCAAGTCTGATTCTTCTATCACAAAAGAAGATCATGCAATTAAGTCAGTTTACAGAAGCCATTCCAGTCCTTTGATAAGTCTGACGGTTCAAATCAATTAACAAACGGATATCAATGTCAGACTTATTATATTTAACTGGTCAAAACGAACAGTTTGATTCAACATGCATTTTATTTATTTAGGGCTTCTATTGTCTATATGCACAAAGAGAATGCACTTTCAATGATTGATCAACATGCTATGTATGAATTTAAAAATACCGAAATCCGTGTTCTAACAAAGAAACCGCGTATCCGCACCTTCAGTCGTTACCCGCTTGCTCCGAATCCGTTCCTGTTTACAATTCACAGATCAAGTACCGTTAATATTTATTTAACGGATTCCTTTAATCTGACGGTAAACCTTAACTAACAAAGTCTGATAATGTAACGGTAACTAGACTGTTCAGTTTGGTTCCAAGTCCCATACTTATTTATTGTGTGATAAAATTTATTTAATTATGTTTAGTTACTTGCCCAGTTATCAGAAATAATATTGAATTACGTTTCCTAATATCAAAATCAAAATCAGAATCAGAAATCAGAAATAGCAGACAGAAAAATTAGGAAACGTTTAAACTCAATAAAATGCATAAAAAATATCAAACAAAAAATATAAATCAGAAATTTATTTATTTATTTTGCGGGATCAGAAAGTCTGAGATAATTGCCACAGTATCTGTTCATTTAAAAAGACAGACCGTTACTCATCATTTCCCTAAAATCCGTCAATCGGGTGTTAGACTAAGTACGTTGTTTCCAAGTCATTTAGTCTAACTAATTATCAAGCTCAACAAAAATCCGTCATTAGCTTTTCCTATATCCGAAAGCTTAATTATAATTATAAAACCTACAATTAATTTTCTGAGATTTTAGCCCACCATTAATTTTTATTTAGCCCACAGAACAACTCAGCCCACACAATTTAATTCCATCGCCATCACCATTCCATCAAAACAAAGCCCAGCGACAAAAAGGCCCACAACAAAAACCAACCCAGCGCCAAAACAAAATCCAGCGCAACTGACCAGAGAGACCAGCCCAGCTCATCGATATGGCTCAACCCAGTCAACCTGACCCAGTTGACTGGGTTTAGCCGAAACGGGTCCGACACCAGCCAAATCGGATCCGATAAGCCCACATATTTCCAGTTTAGCCCACAAAAATTTCTCAAGCCCTCAGAACATTCAATTAAGCCCACAACTTTTTATGTAACTTTCACAGGTTACAAGTAAGCCCTCCATTTTATTCGTTTAGGCCCTCAGAATTTTATTTCTCTTACGGATTCATCCCTGGGCACGCAACAGAGGTACCAGATTGCTTCCTATGGTACCAGAAACTGGTACCATGCTTCTAACAGCCCAAACTCATCCTAAAATATGCAATATACAATGTACATAAGTCAGAATGTACCATGCATAATTTTTATTCAGTTGAAACCCCTAAATATATACAAAAATATATCAAATTACCTCAACAGAAATTGTAGCTTACATGTATGTATCAATTTATATAACAAAAACATTTACTCAGTACTTATGCCCCAGATTCCTCAATAAAGCCCTATATGTACATGTTATTTTCTAAGATGCATATATTCACCTGTTAGACTCATCTATTAGACCCAGAATTATGCACATGAATTTTATATACTGTGTACTTAATGTAAACACCTCAGATTAGCAACAGATACCTTATACACATGCATCTTACAACCCACAGGCTAATACATCATCTAAATGCCCTTTGTAACATAGACTGAAACACGGATTATAACCCTACTTACAACATATACATGCTTATATATATAATTATAGATGCTGTATATACTAATTTATTGTTCAAAAGGACCATAATGCCCCTCAGACCTGACATGCCCATAGCTTAATGAAACTAACCAACTAATCTTAAATAAATTAGCTATTCTATACCATCAAACATATGAAATGAAATATCATATATGACTAACAGTAAGCCCACAGTTCATCAGTAATTATTCATATATTTACATAACCAGAAATGACTCTAAAATACCCTATGCAATTTAACTAATCTAAGCAATGCTAAACACAGAAATGAAATAGTATGCTCTTAACAGTAAATAAACTATTTCCTTCTAAAAGACATGCACATACCCCTCTTCAATATTCCATACTTGAGCTAATATAGATGCTTATGCAATTATCAACCCATATACTTAACAGTTCGTGAACATATAACATCTATGTTCCCATAATTTCTAAATAGCCTTATATACTCCAGATATCAGACTCAGACCTCCACCAATCCCTAACTTATTCTATAACTTTTATTTAACAGTATCTCTATAATTCAAATTATGCATTTTCCCAAATACATATCATAATTCAGAATTTTAATTCTCCAGAGTATATACATATAGATAGAAAACTTGGTTAATTCTACTTAACCCACAGAAATTAATTACCTAATTGTAAACGATGACAACTAACATCAAACTACCGTTAAACTCTAAGAACAAGGATTTGACAGAAATTATATCTTTCCCAATTGGTTTCTTCTAAATCATCTCAAGAATTTTGATCAAAGGAAAGCTCATCAGAAACCAAAACAGCTTCAACCTCGACTACTCCACTGCCCCTGTTTTCCCCTTTCTCTTCGTTCTCCACTTGCTGTCTTCACTGAACCCTAAATTGCCCCCCCATTTATATAAAATTACCTGACTTGGGGAAGAGGAGAAGAGAAGGGATAACGTGGCAGTGGAGAAGATTTGGCCACGTCGCTAATTGCTGCTTGTGGCAATGAAGCCTTACTCGAGCAGAGGGAAAAAGAGGAGATAACTTCCTCAAGCAGCACGAGGGAAAGCAAGAGGTGTCTCCTGCTTACTGGCCAGCTCAAAGGCAGCCGCATCCTCGTCCAATTACTGAGCGACAGAGAGAGGAAGTGGAAATTCAAAGAAAAATCGGAAAAGGAGGAGTCGCCAAGTTCGGCGGAAGAAACGAAGGAGAAGACTTCTCTCTCCTTCCGTCCTAACTTTTATTAAATAACCTCCGGATCTTCTGTGGCACCAACCACAGAGCTAATCAAGTAATGAATTACTGACAATTCTATTTATAAATTAGCTATTTCATCATATAATTAAATTAGACCTAATCAGAAGTCAGATTGATGTGGCAATTATACAGATAAATTCTACAAAATACGAGGAACATTTCTATGTCCTCAGATCAGAAATTTTCGCAAAATTTACTGTTGCAATTATTTATTTTCTTTATTTCTTGATCATACCATTAATACAATTTTATAAAAATTATTATCAGACACACAGGGACTTGGTTTACCATACGACAATCACAGTTGTTACATAATCATGAAACAAAATTACCATAAAATTTGTTAGCTGCTTGCTGACATTGCTGTATGTGTACGCATTTTATTTAATTTATAAAAGATATGGACTTTGACCCAATTTTTCCTTAAAAAAAAAAACAACTTGATAGGTCTAGTAAATGCCAAATTAGTTTAAAAAATGGTGAGTGGTGCATTTTTCTTTGGACCAACGAAAATCTGTGCATTTTTTTCCCTTCACGTGAAAACAAACGATGGTGAGCGGTGCTGCCTGCAAAGGAAACGACAAAAATGTAAAATTTCATTCGTTTGTTTAGTATCGGATTCTGGGATTCCGATACTAGCTTGTATCGGAATTTCAGATTCCGATACTAAGCAGAATTAGTTTCGGAATCTCAGATTCCGATACTGCGAAGTCATTTTTAAATTTTTGATTAAAATAGAATTATTTTAAAATTTTCTAATTAATTAAAGTTAGTTATAATTTTTTCGGTGTACTAGGAGGGCATGTTGAAAAATATATAATAGGTATCTAGCATTTTTGAACGATAAACGTAATTTGTAACAAGTTGTTTGTCTAGTTCAAGAAGAAAATAAAGGCGCTCAAAAGGTTCAATTTGCGACGATCTTTTCCAAATATTAAAGTTCAATGATCACAACTCACTAGTCTTTACTCCTTATTACCAACTAAATAGGCTAAAGAGCAGATTATCCAAAAAAAGGGGGAAAAAATGAAAAAAGAAAAAAAAAAACTTAGGTACCATCAAATAATAGAGTGCTCATTGAGACATTGACTTCGCTGCAATTCAATGCGTTCGGTCCCGAGGGGCGAGGGATAACCATCAAGCCATTAAGCAAAGCTGCGTTTTCAGTGGAGATTTAATTGCAAGCACATGAGAAGCACGTGATAGCTTCATTCTCTTGCTCACCCGCAGACTGCAGTGCTTGCTGTGCTGGAGCTGGACTGTCTCTCTCTGACAAAATCTTCTTATGTCATGAAAAAAATTAATTTTAACTTAAATGCTTATAAATTTAAGTAAAAGATCAAGATTAACGCATTTTTTTTTTTTTTCTGTTCCTTCGTGTTTTCTTCATTCACTTCAAATTAGAAAATTTGAAATAGAAAGTAGAATCTTAATAGACACAGGGGGCATCTTGCTTAATTTCAAGAGGCTGAGTCGCTGAGAGCATTATTACCCAAACAAAAATGTTCCTAATTGTCCTGCTTTTAGGAAGAACATATTAATATTATTGTAGTGATCTCATTATCAAAACTAGGAGACTAGGATGAAAAATAAGCTATTATGCAAAAACACCCTTCAAAATCTAACAACTTTCGTCATATAAACCTTTAATCAAGCACAAAACTAAATTAGTTATTATGACCTGCTACATTGTCTAATAGAGGCCTTTGTTTTACTGTGTAATGAGGATCAGGTAGTATACTAGACTCCTCTCAGAAAAAAAAAAGTATTTAAAAAAAAATAAAAAAGGTATCTTTTGTACTAGACACCGCAAAGGTATCCACCAGTGTGTTCTTACTTTCAATTTTAGTGGTTATGTAGAATATTATCTATATTCTTAAACTAGTATAAACCCAACATGATTTATGCAAATTTATCAAAAAGGTACCCAAAAAAAATTTTAGGATAAACCCAACATGATTGCATAGATTAATTAGAAAGTTGGGGTTGGAAGGAAATATATGCCAGGTGTTGACTCTTGAGAGGCACGGAAAATTTTTAGGTCTTTAGGATAAGTAATCGAGGATGGAACCAAACCTTTTTTTTTTTCAGGACAAAGGATAATGTTGTTGTTATTATTATTATTATTATTTTTTTATTACGCCTCAAAGGATAAATGGGATGATGAGAAGAGTAACACTAGTGTCAAATCTGTTTGACACTTAATTTCGTTAAACACAATCGGATATAAATTTTCAAGATTGTAATAGTCAATTCGAACAATTCAATTTGTTCACCATAATAAAATTTCCTTCAAGAACATATTTGACATTTTCCTATTTTACTTTTTTTTTTAAAATTTTATAAAATTCTTAATCTAATTATTTTTTAACAAATCCAAAAAAATAACTAAAAATTTCGAAAAATAATTAAAATATTAAAATCACATTTAGCGGTCTAGATAATTGTCAAACGCATTTGACTCTAACGTTACACAAATGGGAAGAATAATGTTAAAGACAACCATATCTGACATTGAGTCCATTAAATGCAAAAGGATCTCAAAAATTGATATTACAACAGACAATCTAAATCCTCAATTTGTTCTCCATAATGAATTCTCCTTGCAGAATAAGTTGATGGAAGTCAGAGTGATTTAGGTAGATAACATTGCAAATATTCAAAATCACTGCAAAATAATATAAAATATTTATATTTCGTTGGTCAATTGATATAATCATTTTAGTCTTTTCAATATGTTCACTGTCAAATAATAAAATTAGGAAAATATAATCGATTCTATGCCATGAAAATTTGAAATTGTGTGATATTCTAAAATTATAAAATTTTGGAATGTTCAAATTTTAATTCTAAACTTCAAATATTTGAAATTTAAAAAAAATTCATTTCTTCAAAATTTAGAGTTTTGGATGTCATAGATCTATTTTTTTTCATTTTGTAATGATTTAATCTCATGAGGGTAATTTGAATTTTTTTATCAAAAATACGACATATTTTAGAGTGGTATTTTTCTGGTTATGAAAGGAATTAATGATATAAATTTAAATCTAGCGATAAAGTGACATATTTCTAATTAACAATTAAAAAATAGTTTTCTAATTGAAAAAATAATTTGTAGTGGTATAAAATTATTTTTCCCCTTTCTATTTTGTATGTCATATATTATATATTATGACAAGCACAATTTATAAGTAAATCCCTTCTCATCTCAAATATATTGGATGCGTCCTCAGGCAAGGCGACATCGTGCCTTTTCTTAACAAAAAATCTTATATAAAACATTTTACTTCGGATTATCGGAAAATGTTCCCCGATTACCGAAGAAGGATGCACACGTAACTTGATCGAGATTTATTTAAAATCATGTCAGAGGTATATTTTGGAGCATCTGTAAAGATGTGCAACAAGCCAACAATAATAATTATGATCACCGTCGGACAGTAATGTATGCACATCTCGTAGCAAATCAATAAATAAACACTACTTTTAAAAACATATTTATTGTATATATTTACACTTCACGAAAATAGTTTACACTTCTGTGTCAAAACTCAAAACTACTGAAATAATACTCAAGGAGAAAGTCTACACATCTGGAAAAGCATTGTATAAGTTTTTTGCCTTTTTTTTTATTTTTGCCAGCTCACTAATTAAACTTATAAAAAGGGAAAGCTAGTCAATCTACAAAAAACACAATATTTCCATTATAGAAAGCCATTTAATAAGTTCCACTTCCCTGCTTCCAACAAAATCAATTACAAGCATAAACATGAACAAATTAGGCTGTTTTTATTGGGAATTGATTTGGATAATCCTTCAAATTGTCATCCCATATCATCCTCCTTTCTTTTTTCTCCCTTCAGATACTCTCCTCCAATTCCAGCACCATCACTCTCTTCCTCTCTCACTCCCTCCTCCACCTCTCCTTCTCCCCCTCTCCTCCTCCGACCTCCAACCTCCGACCTCTCCTCATCCGCCTCCGTCTCTCCTCCGACGACCTCCGACCTCTCCTCCTCCGATCTTCGACTCCTCTCCTTCTCCGACATCCGGCCTCTGACCTCCATCTCCCTCCGACCTCCGACCTCCCTCTCTCTCCGTCTCTCTCCGTCTCCCTCCCTCCCTTTTTGTTGGACCTCTGACCTCCTCTTCGGCCTTCCTCCCTCCTTCGCCCCGACTTTCGATCTTCGGCCTCCTCCCTACCTCCATCCAACCTCCTCCCACCAGGCCACCACCGCCTTCCTCCCTTCGACCTCCGACCTCCCTTCCTCCGAACTCCCTCCAGCCATCATTCCTCCGATCTTCCTCCCTCAGACATCCCTTCCTCCCTCAAGCCTTCTCCTGACCTTCCTTCATCTCTCCCGCCCTAAAGATGTTGTAATAAGTGATCAACCAATATACGGAAACGATCAGATTATTATATTAAGGGATGATCTTATAAATATAAATGATCAGATTATATTGTTATAATGAGGAATCATCTTAATAATATAAATAATCAGATTGTTAAAATATGAAATTATCTTATAAATATAAATGATCAGCTCATATTGTTCCTACAAGGGATCATCTTAAAATCATAAATGATCAGATTGTATAATAAGGGATCAGATTGTTATAATAAGTGATCATATTATATAATAAGTGATCAGATTGTTATAATAAAAGATCAGATTGTTTTAATAAGAGATCAGATTGTATAATAAGGAATTAGATTGTTACAATAAGAGATCAGATTGTATAATAAGATATCAGATTGTTACAATAAAAGATCAGGTTGTATAATAAAGGATCAGATTGTTATTATAAAAGATCAGATTGTATAATAAAAAATCAGATTATTTTAATAAGAGATCATCTTATAAATATAAATGAACAGATTGTTACCATAAGAGATCAGTTTGGGAAGTGGAGCGACACAAAGAGGAGGGGAGGGTAGCGATCCTCTGGGAGAAGAGGGAGCGCTCAAAATGGAAATGGTGCTTCCAGCGCCCTTTCCATTTTTTGGTGGGGATGATAAGGATTGCAAATTAGGGGATTGCACTTATCACTCCCCGTTTTTATTTAGTTTTGGACAAATAAGAAAATAAAATAATTGATATTATTTCTGTTTTATATAAAATTTTACATGTTAGGCAATAAAGATTTGGTAAGAATAATGATTTAGTCTTTCTAATTTTAAATAAACAACCAATTTGGTAGCGACTTATTATTTTCCAATAAAAAGTGTAATCTTTTATCTTAAATTAAGATCTAGACCACAAATTATATCAAACTAGCAAAAGATGCCCTCAATATGCGGGCAAATAAAAAGATAAAATTTTGATATTATTTTTGTTTCATATAAAACTTTACATGTTAGACAATAAAGATACGGTAAAATCAATAATTTAGTCTTTCCTTTTAAATAAATAGCTAATTTGGTAGTAACTTAATTTTTTCTATAAAAAGTCTGACCTTAATCTAGACCACTGATCAAATCAAATTACACAAATCAATGGTCCATAATTGATATAAGAAATGTTTAACACCCTTTTATATGACATGTTTACTCCTTTTATATGAATTGTTTACACCATTCATATGCGTGCATTTATAAGTAGTAGAGATTACATAAATTGATAGTCCACACTTAATAAAAGAATTGTTTACACCCCTTAATTAGGTGCAATTATTTATGACCTTTTTCATGGATGCTTTTATGATTAGTAGGGATAATCTCTTGTAAGTTCAAGGGTTTGCGTATATCTTTGCCACAGCCTTGATTTTCTGTCGGTGAATATAAAAAAACATATCATAAAAATAAAAATTATGAAACAAAATACTCCTATTGACATAGTGTTAATATGTTTATAATTGTATAATTTTAGGTCCTGATTAGAATAATTTTTTAACTTGGAATTTCATTAGAATTTTTTTTATCAAAATGAATGTATTTGATGTCATTTGATCGAAATTTTCATGTCATTAGATCGAAATCCTGAGAAATCAATTCTAATCAAATGAAATCCCACGTAATAATCATTTTGATCAAAGCCTTAATTGTTGACATTTATATCCTGGTATATAGAACCTGAAAAGAAAAGATCGAATTTTTACACAAATAACGAGCATACTGTCTTTACTATTTTCCATTAGTTTCCTAGCTAGAGTGTCCAAAATGAATTTGGAAGTGTTTCGGAAAATAAAATTGACTAAATCATCAGGAATATTTATGTTATTTAAAATTTATTGAAATTGAAATATATTAGAGGCTGTCAACACCAATAATCACCAGATGGATTAAGAAGACATGATTGGTAGGGTTGTCAATGGGTACAGTACCGTACGGTAGAAGGTATTTTCATATCCGCACCCGCTAAAATTTTCTATACCCGTACCATACCCCTACCCGTTAAAAATGGCTTTACTCGTATCCTACCCATACCCGTTAATAATTAACGGTAAGGGTACAGTAATGGTACATAATGGATAATAATAATATTATTAATTTAATAAAAAATATATAATGTGTTGAATAAATAATATCAAATAAATATACGGATAAATTACAACAATTAGATAATACTTTAGATATAAAAAATATCATGAAATTTATTTCCAATATCAATGGAATTCAAAGATATCTATATAACTTATTATCTCTACTACTTATAAATGTACGGATGGAAAAGATGTTACAATTTAGGTCTAAATAAATAGCATGCATTTCTGCCGTTGGATCGATTTGATCTATGGTTGGATATGAATCGCTAGACGAAGTAACACTATTATTTGTTTTTTCATCTAATATAAAAACAAATTGAATAACACATCTATTTGTATCGCTGGTAAATTAAGTAACATATTTTTATTGTCTAGCATTATTTTGTTTTCTTTATTTGCCCACATATGAGAGCATTTTATGCTAGTTTTTAATAATTAATATGCATCTTCTCCGTGATATTCGATTCATTGATTGGACGAATTAAATTTGCATGAACTGGAGGTAACTATCAATATCACATATTTCATATCCCACTTATTTTGTTTTGAGTACTATTTTCCGTTTTACCTTAATTCCCTATATTTTTCTCACGATTCGAATTGGCTAAATAGGAAAGCAGGATCATTAAAACGTATTACATTTTGAATTCTTCCTTGTTTATTGTGCGCATATATTGCTTTCTCTCTCACGATATTTTTTTAGCTAGTTAAAATGGAAAACATTTTTATTTACAAAAACGTAAATTCGGATTGGACACATTCACCCTTAATTTTCTATTGAGATCATCTCATTATACCTTGCTATTTTAGATGTAGCCTTCCTATTCAAATAATGTTAGTACTAAAGTTTTTTATATGCTAATATAGGCAGTGTAATATCATGAAGATATGGTATGATGCACATTTCAGGCTTGGAATTTGTTTCAAAAGAGAAATTCAGATAATTTATGTTTCAAAATAATTTAGAACATATTAGAACATACAAAACATTAGAAGCACGTGATAAGACATGAAGAAAATAATCATTCAAATATATATCCAAATATCTTTCTAGAAATAAGCTAATTCAATAATCAACCAAAGACGTATCTAAATAACAATCTAACTTCAGCCTGTTAATTTTTGTTGGTCTATTTTTTTTTCTAAAATTAAAAATAAAATAACAAACTAATTTTAGTTGGTTTTTTCACGGTTACCTTCGGGTTTAATCAAGACAACGTTGATCCTAAATATTAAAATGGACAACATATTCATGTCAAATAAATTTTTTTATTTTCACATATTATATCACATAGCAAAGTTCGCCCACACATTGGATGGGCCCTGCTGCTAGTAAATTATAATATAAAGAGTACAAATTAATTTTTTCATCAATATAAATTAATTTGGATGAAGATCGAAACTAATAACATATCTTATGAAATATGCTAATAACATGATTATATATACAATTATACATATATTTTTGTAAAATTTTACCCGTTTGATAATGGGTACGAAATAGCCCTTACCCGATAAGTTAACGGAAATTTTTTTTTACCCGTACCCGTACCCGTTAGTCTAATAAAAATAAAATTTTACCCATACCCGCCTTATTGAATGCGGTATGGATAGAGTAAACAGGCAAACGGTTTTCATTGACACATCTAATGATTGGTCTTTCTAACTAAGTAATATTAAATCAGTTTTACCAAATTGAAGCAGTGGTGGTTTCCGGAGCTCTTGATTATTACCAAATAATTTTTAACTGTCACGCATGCACCTTTTACCATATGGTTCTGCACAAATGAAAAATATTAGGATAAGCATCGCAGCTGGTGACTGAACTTTACCTCGACTTACTAATTGGTCTTAACTTTGTCAATGAATTGTTCTCCACAAATTGTTCAAGTTTGTTCCAATTGAGTTGCTTCTTAAGGGAATTTCCACATTTCTTCATCTATACATCAACATTTCAACTTCTTAAGTGAATTTACATTTCTTCATCTACACACCAAATGATATGTTGATGTCACTGCTCACTTTTGAAAAAAGAAGAAATTATTCTCCTGCAAATAAAATTGTCCATATTAGCACGAAACTAATAATCGATCGTAGCTAGCCACTAATTCTCATAAGATCATACTTTATTTTCTTTATTATGGATTGAATGATCTAGTCAGAACAAATTAAAACCAAAAATTTAGTAACTGATTTGTTGCATAAGCAAAACTAGTAGTGACTTGAAAGAAATTTTTTATTCTTGGATTTTATTACTTGGTGATGCAGCTTTCCTTTATGAACTCAACATCAACACTCTTGTTACAAAAGAAAACGCCGTTTATTTCTCAATTCTACACTTCTATGACACATCAAGTGTTCTTTTAACACATAATAATGGTGCATGCTGTGGATGTGGCAGCATTGTTATTCCAGACTCATGGATTCTCGAAGAAGTTAATAATGCCCTTAACCTATGAATTATGTTGTAGCGCGACACAGCGTGTAGCGCGGGCTGTGAGCCGTCCGATTTGAATGTGATGGATATGGAAACCCTGTGCATGTAACCAGATTGATAGGCCCGAAAAAATGAACCGTCCGATCAAAATCGAACGGCTCGTGGGGTGCGTTCCACGCGTGCCGCGCGACACAGGATCAGGATCCCTAACCTATGGAGGGACGGAGTAACTAAAGCTATTAAAAAAGCAATTTACTAGCTTGACCTAAAAAGGCTCTCTTCTCTCTCTCCCCGCCACGCCAAAACCTATGCTTGCTTTTTATAATATCCAGACATAAGATATTAAAAAAAATATATAAACTTATAAAGGTACAATATAAAACTATCCTAACTATTTTCAAAGTCTTCGGATTAATAAAAAATTGAATATTATAAAACTATCCTAACGATTTGACATGCTTTTAAAATTTAAATTTAAACATAAGTTTAAAAAGGGAATAATAATAATGTGAATTCTGGTTGAAATGATAGTTCATTCTAGAGAGTTTGAAACTTTGAATAATGAATTTAGAAGTCAAGATAAATGTTGATAACTATTAGAAGTCAAATCGTGAGATGAATTTTAAAGAAAAGGTTCTATTAAACATATTAACTTTTTTTTTTTTTTTTTACGACCTTTGTAAAATTGACAGAGCTCCAACCGAGTATATAAAAAAATAACTCTTTAGACAACCGATTAATGATCGTCAAATTAAAAAATGTTTTACTTCATGGTAAGTTACATAGTTAAGAAAGTATCTTACTTTATATTAGAATCTCAAATTCTAAAATTCGAACGCCCAACCGAGCTCATTTTTCATATCAATAAATTTTTTACTCAATTAAAAAAAACTATAAAATTTGATCTTAACAAATTAATTGAGTATGTACGACACATTTAATGGTTTGGATGGCACGTTTTAATTTTCAAATTTGAGTTTTAGAGTAAAGTAAACCATTTATTTAACTATGCTGCGTATAGCGTACATATGATAAAGTTGAAATTACTATTATATTTCTACTGAATTAAATTAGAAATTTACAGTTATTAAAGGCAAAAGTTGGGCAAGGACCGCAACGACAGAGGGAGCACCGGAGCAGAATCGTTATGTAATTTTATTAATAAAATCCAGAAAATGTCCACTTTCATTAAATGGAATAATTAATTTCCTGTAGCAACAAAATTTATTGACCTGTCCTGACGAGTTAAATCTTCAAACAAATTATACACGCACAGATGGTTACATACATTACATGAGCTTATCCCAGAGTGAACTGAACAACGCCATTTCCAGATCCACTGGAGAAGAGACCTAAACAGAGAATGGCTGAATGGTAAATCCAACAAAACTCCGTTTCTCTTGAATTTATTAGTTGATACAAACCAAACCTCGCAATCCAAAGTTCGGACCATGAGAAATGTTCTTCGCTGTTTAAAATTTCTCCAATTGTTTTAACAAAAAAAGGAACCCATCAACCCAACTGAAATAAAAATAAGAAAAACCAAACTTGTAAAACAATGCAAGCCGAGTTATGATTATCACGTCCCACCACCACTTCCACCTCCACCTCTACCTCCACCTCTCCTAACAAACCAAACCTTCCTTTCCTTCAATCCAACTCCAATCCAAAAAGAAATATTTCAAACAATTCCCAATTACCCAATTTCCTACTTCCCATGGCGTAAAGACCCAATATCTTATTTGCCATTTTTACACTCTTTGGGACCCTCAAACGCACCCACTACCCACCACCCACTCACCCGCCATGGCGGAAGTGGCGCTTCGGTCCCCTTCTCTTTCCAATGATGGCGCTGTTTCAGCGACCCATTTAAGCGACGAAGACAGGAAACGAACCAACCCAACAAGGAGAAGGATCGCGCTACAAGAGCAGCACAGCGAGGAAAACGATTGGTCTTTCTGGGCTCTCTTGTTTGATCTGGTCAGGAGGTCTGTTTTTGGGTGCAAAACGGAGGGAGGAGAAGGCGACGGACATAGGTCGATGGAGATCGGCTGGCCCACCGATGTCCGACACGTGGCGCATGTCACCTTCGATCGGTTTCATGGGTTTCTCGGTTTGCCTGTTGAGTTTGAGCCTGAGGTGCCTCGCCGTGCGCCTAGTGCTAGGTTGTCACCCTTTTCCTTCTATCTAGATTTGGTTTTTTTGTGGTTGATTTTCAAAAATTTGGGAAATTGACTATGTTTATTAATTTTTTGGTTCCTGGTTTTGAAATGTACCTAGCTTTTTTGCATAAAAGAAGAAAGCAAACTTTGTGGAATAAAGGAATTTTTTGGGGAGTAATTAATTAGGTCTTTTTTCTGGTACAATGTTGGTTTGTGACCATCAATGTGGGTATAAAGAATATAAAGGGGGAATAATTAAACATTTTTTTTGAGTCTTTTACTGTAGCATTTTTCCTATATTCTTTTTGGATATGTTTTAATTAATATGTCTTTTGTTTTTTATACAACTTCTTTTGTACTTCCAAAGCTTTTTCTGTTCTTTTCTCTTTTGTTTGTTTGTTTTTTTTTTTAAAATTCTCCCCAAAAATCTAAATATGGCTCTAAGTTTCCCACAAGTTGGTTTTTTGATGTTTGACCTTTTTTAATTTTAAGTGAGTTTCTTCAATGATTTTCATAGAAGATATATTTTGTGTACAGATTTTTATACTTTGGTAGGGTTTACTGTAAAATGCCTAATCACTTCTGTATTTGTATGGTATCATCATACTACCAATGAATTATGACATATATGCATACACCAGTTCTTGTTTCTAATGATGTCATGTTGATCTTTTCATTATTTTCTGTTAAAAGTTTTGTAGTGTCAAATTTGAGTGCAAATTTTATCTTTATATGATAAGTTTAATAGTAGATGCCAATTTGCAGGGTTGTTCTCAAAACCATACAGTATCAAATTAGCTAAATAATAATTTCATATGAAAGCATAATAAAGATGTGTCCAAGAAAAATATACCTATATATAGTGGGTAATGTACTTTATACAAACTGGCCATTTTTGCACTAGTTTATGATTATCTATGTAAAAGCTACAGTGGTTTGTTCAAACTTTGTTCTCTTAGGTCTTAGCCCTTAGGTTTGTTCTTATACATGATTGAATTATGATAATTTGATCTTGTTTCATTCGTTAGCCTAAGCCTGATTAAAATATGAGCAAACTTCTTTATTTGTTTGTTACCTTTGTTTGTTTGCTATATATTGTATTATTTGCTTCCAGAGTGGCAGAGAAAAAGATGAGGGTAAAAGATTAAATCATATCTTAAGTTGGCCCTTCTATTAATATTTGAGTATCATCCTGAGCAGAAATAAGCCTGACAAGCAAAACAGAAATGTTGGGTGGTTTTTGGACATACAAGAAAATCTTTTTTCCGTTAGAAACTTGGATCCTTTGCACACTCTATTGTCTTGCAGTTTTATTTGGTCTATTGACCATGACACAAGAAAAAATTGTACCGTATATGGCCATTTCTGTTTTCTTGTACAGTATAAAGCAATGCTCGGTGATGTTTTCAATCACAGTTTGGAAAGAGAAGTGCCAGTTTGATAAATAAACTGCTAACCTTTTTTGTGTGTGCTATGTGCAGTGCAAATGTATTCGGTGTATCGACTGAGTCCATGCAATGCTCATATGATTCTAGGGGAAACAGTATACCCACCATTCTCTTACTCATGCAACGGCGTCTCTACGAACAAGCTGGCCTTCGGGTATTACCTTTTTCCCTCCTTATTACTGGAACCTTCCCTAAAGTGCAATCAACTTATGGAAAAACAGCTCATTAAGTAAATAAATAAATGAAAGTACATTAATTAATATAATGCGACTAGCTATCGGTGAAGGAAATGGGACTGCAGTCCTTGGATAAAATTTGATATATGAAAATCTTATAATTGGCAGCGAAAAAAGGTAATACTGATTGTTTATAATTTATGATTTCTTAATACTGTCAGGCAGAAGGAATATTCAGAATAAACGCTGAGAATAGCCAGGAGGAATTCGTGAGAGATCAGCTCAACAGGGGCATTGTGCCAGATGGTATTGATGTGCACTGCTTGGCTGGTCTGATCAAGGTAGAGATAATTACACCCAGTTACTGAATTTTATGGTTCCTTTGGTTGAATTTCAACAACATTTAGCGTCAAACTTTTTCTCGATGTGTAGCTGGTCAGTGAACTCTTTTTCTTAAAATCAAATCATGTTGTGTAGGCATGGTTCAGGGAGCTTCCACGGGGTGTTCTGGATTCAATCCCTCCAGAGCTGGTGATGCAGTGCCAGACGGAGGACGACTGCAAGCGGGTGGCCAAGTGCCTGCCCCCAACTGAGGCCGCACTGCTTGATTGGGCCATCAATCTCATGGCGGATGTTGTGCAGGAGGAGCAAATCAACAAGATGAATGCCCGCAATATTGCAATGGTCTTTGCCCCCAACATGACCCAGGTTTGCACTACTGAAGGACTATTGCCTTGCTCTTCTTTTTTCCTTTTCTCTACTAAATGTACTTTATTAGGGGCTTTAGTGGAAATTCTAGATGATAGTCGAGAAATGATTTTAGGGTCTGATTTACTTTTTCTATGTGTATATGTTTCCTCAGCTAGTTTCATCTGGGCTCTATTTGGTAATAAGATGTGGGTATTTATCACTCTTATGCCAGAAAACTAGAAGGCTAGTTGGGGATAATTGAATTTAAAGGGTAATTCTGATCGCCTCATTTCATCACTTAGTTTCCATTAAAATAATTAATCTGATGTTAATTAACTTAATTAATGTTGATTTAAATAATTCTATATGTTAACTAATTAACCTAAATAATATTTTAATGTTTTTTTATTACTTTGTGCACTTCATTACATTTTGCAAATTCATCTTAAATGTGGTTATTTATAACCAGTGGTTACTAATTTGGCCTTCTATTAGAAGGCCAAATTTACCTTTAATGACAAATTGTATATATATTTTTTTGCATTGTAATAAAAAAAAAACGTGCAATTTATAATAAAAGTTAATCTGGCCTTTTGTGAAAAGGTCATGCTATTTATTTCAATAATTATTTAAAGCTGCCCAACGCATGTGTTACCAACACCTGTCACAAACTTTGAAGATAAAGAGGGACAAAATCTTTTACCTGGAATAGAAGTTATTTCTTATCTTGTTTGCCAAATGGATTATTTTGGGAGGGGGGACTTGGGTTGAGATTGTCTTGGATTCAAGTTGTGTCATCATGTTGAAGACCTGTTTAAGCTCTGATGGTGTAAGGTTTGCCAGATGGCAAGTGTACTAGCAGTTGGCCTGTTCTGTTTGATACAGACTGGTGTGATTTCTGTTTTTCTAGACTGTTCCTTGCTTGTTTGTGCTGTTTGATCAACGCCTTCTCTAAGGCCAAATTTAACAATGAGCCTTGTTAATTAGTATTAGGTAAAAACTCAGAAGAAGAGAAAACATTCTGTTAGCTTGACAGTATTTTGATAGAGAGAATGAAAATATTGTCCTTGCTTGACACTGCCACATCTTTCAGAATTTATTTCTTGCCCCACCTTTTGTGTCTTGCATGTGTTTTGTAAACAGTGTTTGCTATGTAATCAAAGAGCTCATAAAGCAAATAGCAATTCTCGTTTATTTTAATGGTTTTTAGTTTTTGATAGGAGAACTCTTATCTCTATTTCCCTCCCTTATTTTAGCATTGTCCTAACTTTTGCAATCTATATTGTAGATGGCTGATCCCTTGACAGCACTGATGTATGCAGTTCAAGTGATGAACTTTCTCAAAATGCTCATACTAAAAACTCTCAAAGATAGACAGGAACAAAATATAGACCCCATTTCCTTACCCAGTGCCGACCCAGCAGACCAAAATGGGGATCAAACCAATCAACTACCTCATAATGGGTCCATTGCTGACAATGAAGAACCCAAACATGATCTGCCTTTTCTTTCAGAAGATCCCAGCCTTTCAGAATCTTCCCCGAGACACCTTGAAGAGAGAGAAAATATTGAAATGGCAGATTCTGCTGCACATGGAAATGACCTCTCTGGTGTTCCTCCGCAAACTGAAGGCTCAACTAGTGATGCTACTAATGCGATTAATGTAAATTTGAATTCATTACGCAAGAGCAAAGCTCCCCGTAGCCCTAGCCACAAACGATCGAGGAAAGGCAAGGGCCAGTCTGTTGTGAGAAGCATGGTCTCAGGTGAGAAATCAAAAGGGACGAGCATTGTCAGTCGTATCAACTCGAAAAATGAAAGGATTGAAGCCTGGAGGTGAAAAAAGTGAATGTACTTTTTGTGGTCTCTTTTCTGTTCTTAGTCAACTGACTTGCTTTGGAAAATTAGGGTTTGGGTGTGGGTTTTGGGTGCATTTCATTTGGACACTTGTAATTTCAATTTGATTTTGAGTGTTTTTCACTAACCCTTTGTGATTTTTGAAGAATTGACATTGAATGGTTTAAGTTCCTATGGCTCAGGCTAACCATGAAATATATTCATTTATTCTTTTTTTTTTTTTAACATTGATTTTTTTTCCTACTAACCTCTTCAATGTACCTTTTGTAAGTATGATGTTTTATTTTTAAACATGGTTCAGATCTCAAACACTCCCACCATAAAGTCATAGGAGATCTGATGTGTTTGATTTAAATCAGAGTATCAGACAGACTCAGGTGCGCAGTTAGGGTGGCAAATGCCAACTCTGATTGGAACTCTATTGATGCTTAAAAATTTTTGGCTGTCAGTTTATTTTTTGTCTCTGCAATTTTAATTATCAATCTTGCTATTTTAAAGCTGATACAGGAATTTCGAGGTACTATGATTACATTTCACTCTCGAAGCTCTGTAAAGAACAGGAAAATGTGTGTTTTGGTTATTTAAATGTTGTCTAATTGTGGCCGAAACAACTTAAAAGTAAAATTTCATGGCCGAAACAACTATGATATGCTATCAGTGTCATCAATAGTATTTAAATACTGCTATAATTTCCCGATTTTTTGTTGCATATTAATGTTACCTCACAATCTTCTCAATGAAGTGGTTACTAATCACCAGCACCACTAGTAAAATTTCATGGCCGAAACAACTATGATATGCTATCAGTGTCATCAATAGTATATAAATACTGCTATAATTTCCCGATTTTTTGTTGCATATAAACGGTACCTCACAATCTTCTCAATGAAGTGGTTAGTAATCACCAGCACCACTAGGATATTCAGAGTTTTCAGAAATGTTGAGTTAAAATTGAAAGATATTATAAAAAAAATCTAAGATCAAGTGAACATATCCCTAATCTTTACTAGAAACAGCTCATCTCATTCTTGACAGGCACATTACAAATTGTGTTTGTCATGGGCATATTCTTCTTCCATCTTTCTAAATTCGTTTTTCTTGGATCCACAAACCAACCTTTCATGAAAGGCATGTGTAGGGAGGCTATTTTGAGTCAGAGCTGAGAGCATGAGGCCACAAATGAATTCAAATTTGCTTGTCGGATCATTATTTTCTTATTCTTAGCTGGCCCAAGCCTTATCTTCACCTTAGATGGGAACATTTGTATGTTGATGTCTCCATCTATGGTACCCTTGTTGAAGAATCTCTTGTAAAGTTGCTAGTCAAGCCAAGCGAATTAGCTTTTCCACTTCCTGTACATATACTTTTGTCTTGATTTGATCTAGATAGTCTGCTACCATATAGATTGATAGAATAAAGACAAGCAAATCATGAAAGTACTTATGAAGATTGCTCAATCATATATTTAAATGTTAAAAAATTCTTTATATCTAATATAGTTAAATTTTTGACGAATATACATAGTATAAATGAAAAATATTTATGGCTTAACGGTTAGGCATTGATCGAAATTAGTACTCTTAGGATTTCAAACCTGAACCTATCTCTTTCCATTTATTTTATCAATTTTGAGCTTTGAATAATCACAGCCGTTCATTTGAGTGAGAGGTAGATCCAACGCTCATCTAACAGTCTAGTTAGGCCGTTATAAACACACATCGATCTCTCTCTCGTTCACAACAGACCTCAACTGTTGAGTATCTACTCTATCCAATAGTCAGACTCGCAGTAACCACCCATCCCTCCACCTCCTCTCTCTTTCTCTCTCTCATCATGGCAACATGTGGGGGCTTGAGATCTCTCTTTGAAAAACCATTGCCGGAGAACCCAACTCTTATGGAATCTCTCTCCTCATGGCAAAACCAAATGCCGAAAAAACCGCTTGATCCTGCCTCCTTTACTGAGATCTTCGGTGAACTCCACTTTCAAGAAAAGCCCCCTGCATCAACCATCTTCTCCTGGAAAAGCTCTGACTCTCTGCAGCTTTGTACCGAAGGCCTTGGCTCAGAGAGTTCAGATGATGTTGATGACATGGCCAATGGTGATTCTGATGATCAAGAGCTATATGCACAATTTAAAGAAAAAATGGATTTGGAAAAGGTAGAACTAATTAGCAGCAACAACTACAACAACGTTCATAGATTGAGAGACAAAAATGAAAAGGGCTTTCCACCGCCAATATCAAGTATTGGGAGGAGCGGCAAGCCGTGGGTGTGTTTTAAGGCCTCTAGAGAGGAAGGTAGGTTTGTGTTAAGAGAAATTAGGATACCAAACCAGGAGCTTTTGCGGGCTTCAAGGCAGGATGGCAGATTGAAGTTGCGTTTTGTTTGTCATGAAGAAGATATAATCGAGGGAGAAGAACAAGAAGAGGAAGATGAAGAAGAAGGGGTAGAGGAGTATGAGGGTATGAAAGAGGAGGTTGCAGAGATGGAGTTAGTTTCAAGCGGGTAAGAGGGAAGTCATCCAAGTTTTGTTTGTGACAAAAAATATTTGGAAAGGTAGATTAAATCCTAGCTTATCTAGCTATTTTGTGTAGGAAAAAGCTTTAAAAATTTGTGAAGTTACCTGATAATTAACATATTGTCAAATAAATATATGGAGATATGTACGACTTTACGTGCATTATATTTTCTACTTGAGATAACAGATCAAGTCGAGCCAAGAAATATTATTTGGATTCCCACTGCCTCACTGCATTATAAATTTATAAGCTTCATAAGTTACAATCTAGAAAATGTTAATTTGATTTTCACTGCATTAATTATACTTTAATTCTAGCTATTGTAGAAAATAAAAATGTGCAGAATCTGTGGTACCGGAGAAAAACCTTCACATTTGAACACTTAGAAGTTATATATATACTTGCATATATTAATATTGCAATTATTTATTAACACTCAGAAGTACATCAAATTTCTCAAATTACATACAGGTATAATAAGCCACATGATAATCCAGTTGACCACTAATATGATCAAGGGAGCTCTTTGGATCAACTAGTTGCCAGAATAAAACTGCAGAGGTTAACATGATAATCCGGTTAAGTCGGAATACCACAAACACATCTCAGGAGACGTTAACTCTCAATTTCTATACGCGCGGTTGCGCTCAAGAACATCAGTTTAAAAATATTTACAGAGAAAACATGATAATCCAGTTGACCACTAACAATAGTAAACAAGGGCAAACCAAAACACTTAACGGAAAGGAAAGAAAAATTAGTTATTTAATCATTGATTTGTTTTCACTTTCAAGAAGTTAAGAGAGGTGTAATGTAACTCCACTTGCACCAAATTTTTGAGTGCCACTTCCTGAGATCCAAACAGTCGAAATATACCTAAACTTCGTATCTCAGTTGTACTACAGTAACGATATTAAAGGAAGTTTGCCTATAAACTATAATATATGTGTTAAATTTTTACCACCTCTTTCTTCTTTTACATAATTTTATAAATAAATTTGTATTCTCTTTTATTAATAAAGTTGCCAGATGAATTATTATGACTTGAATGTTGTCTGCAACGTCTGCATGCTATTTTCTATCATGAGAATAGTTGCATGTGTAATATGCCAACTGTTTGGCCTCGTTAGTGGTAGACAAAAACCTAAACTACACTAGCTAGCTTTTCGGAAGAAGAATTACTATGAGCTTAATTATGGAAGTTAGGTAACAATGGTAACACGGCTTTATTCTAATTCCGGAATAAACTTAAGATTATTATGGGATTATGTGGAAAGCAAATAAGTATGCTAGTGAAGAGCACTGAGAAAGAAAGCAGCAGATGCATCCCGCATACAACCTTTATCTTATTTGTTAATTTATTTAGCAATAAAACCGATATATATACTACAGAATTATTTCTGTTGATGTACAGGTTGACGTTTCTGAGATGGACATAGTTATCTTTTTTTCCAAACAATCTTTGTTGTAACAGTATCACCTTGCATAAATGCGTCGGTTGTGTACGTAGTACGTACAAACGAGTTAAGAATTAGAACTTGTAAATTTATAAACCAAAAATAGAATTATTAAAAGCCAAATTAAATTTGAAACCCATCATAAGCTAGAGCATAGAAATTAAAATAAACAAAAATATAAATAAATGTATATACAAATTAAATAGTCAAGGATTCTAAGTTAACAAGAACATTAATGTTAAAAAGTTCATTAAAATTGAAAAAAGGCTTAAATTGATTTTTGTAAAGAAACATTTATTCAGCAAAGAAGGCTTAAATTAATAACTAACAAGAGCCCATGATGCAAATTTAAACTTATTCTCTGCTTGAGCAGGATGGCAATCATCCAGGTCGCTCAATCTCGATCGATTCAGTACAGGGGTGAGGCTCAAAAGAGTCAAAACACACTTATTTACCTTACAACGTATTCATATATAGTTTTATTGGTTTTTACTGTATATCATTTACTAGAAAAATCTTGGAATTATGCAAATCAAATTTAAGCCAGTCAAAGGATATTTGATGTGCCAGCAATCTCCAAAACATGCTCGATCGTATATATTCACCTATGAACAGTCTTATGCTCATTTTGCCTTTACAAGCCATACCAGCTTTAATCGTAGGTGCTGACAATGTTGACACTTAGAACCAGTAACATTTATGCACACAACCCTACAATAATAAAACTTGACGGCTAATCGTACAAAATCATTAAAAAAGTTTCCCATTTTTAAAGAAAATTCAAAACGTGAAATATATCTAATATGTGCATCCATATTTGTTGAGCTCTCAAAAATCATTATTAATTTAGATAAATATTACTCTTGCCAAAATATATATTACTTTAGATATGTTCCTCAATAAGTTTATATATTTTTTGTTCCGTTTTCTTTCGAAAAAAAATCTTCTGTGGTGAAGAAAAGTAAGGTAACAAAAATGTTACATCCTTTTGCGAAAGACGGAAATGAGTGCTGATGGGGGCATTCATGGTACTATTCATATTTGGTGGTTTTGGAAGGATTGTAAGAGATTTCATGATTTGTAGGGCTCTACATGTGATAGTAGATCTCGCAAGGGCCAGACATAAAGTCGGAAGCTACGTATATATATATTTTTTCTTTTTTTAGTGGTCTTGTTCATCCCATATTCCTTTCCTATAAACAATTCTTGCAATTGATTAAAACAGCAGAAATATTTTTAACAAGTTGATTACAGCATAAATGAATTTTGAGTTCATTATTCCATTTTTCATCTTTTTATCAAGCACCGTGAAGGACAGAGTTTGTAATTTATTAACCTGAAAGAAAAAGGAAGATTAGAAGGATCAAGATTCAAGTGTACCGATTCCAAGACAACTAGTCAAAATTCGAAAAATACAAATGTTCCAATAACCAGCTGGAGATTACCTAGATGCTTCTTAAAGATTAGAAAACTACCCACACAACAAGCTTCCAAACTTTATTAATCGTATGATATCTTTCCAGGTAATGCGGAATTGATAATAGTGCTTATGCTATCTGCAATTTTGTTCCTATTTCTCAATTGATTAATTAATACCTATTTATGCTCTGGATGGGATATCTAAGAGTTTTATCAAATTAAACTATTATTACAAGTTAAAAAAGTAATCTTCTATTCCCTTCAAAAGCTAAGATATCTAAATTATTACATTACATTTTGGAATAGGGAGACAAAGTTTTTAATATTTGACCTGAGTTTTATCTTTATTTCCCATTTTGTTGTTTAATTTATTTTTTAAAGGAGAATATTCCATTACGAGATATGCCAATCATTCATTATTTGATGCCTAATAAGAATAGTGCAGCTAATTAAAGTGATGTCCACGGAATAATAATCACATTAATTATGAGATTTGAATAAAATTGCCCACTAAAATAATTATTAGATATCTTGTCAATTAGTGATGGAGCATAGGATCAATCCTGCTAATAGGCGAGTTTAAATGGAACAAATGGGGTGCAATGTCACCCATTTTTTTGTCCAATCAAATATTTATATATATAAATTTATTGTTACATGGACAGTTTTTCTAAGAAATCCACTATTTGAATTCCATAAAAATACAAATGTAACTCCATTGGTGACCCCCATAATTAAAAAATTAATTTTTTGACATGAAAATTCTATTGAGATTGATAAAAGTTAATTAATTAATCTTTCATTTATCTGAATGAACCCCATTCCAATTTTTTCTGGCCTCGCCTAATAAGCTTTGAAAAGTGAAAACTCATTTGTGTTTCATTCATAGCTAGCTTGGACTGTCAGCTCCATACTAGGTGTAAGAAAGTAGTATAATATCAAATTGCATAATAAATTAATAACTCATATTCCTTTGTAGCGCAAAAGGGAAAAAAAAAAGTATTCTAACCCTGTAAAATTCTAGTGAAATAATCAGAACCAACAGCCAAAAAATACTGGTCACATCTTTGCAGAAAGTAGGAGAAAGTCAACAAGAGTCACACAACTCTTGTGAGATTCACAGGAATCCCTGTCTTTTTCTAATAAAGGAAAGTGAAGGATGCTGAAGTCTGAAGGTATCATCACTTATTTGAGGCAAGATTTTTCTGTTTCAACTTTCAAGTGTACCCTTGTGATCGCAATAAAGTCAATTGCTCGCTGCATGCCTTCTTTCTTTCTCAAGGAAGATTTTTCCTCAATTATTGACATTTTGGAATATTCCTTATATTTACAAATGATTTTATAGCAAGTTTGCAATTAACAACAACTTTTTATGTATTAGTGTAAAATTTAGATACAATGTCAGCAATGAATTTCTAACTTGTGATATCCACAGATGTAAAATAATGTAAACGTTCAATTTTTTGTATATTTAAGTGTGGATTTTACGTATTAATTTTGTTATGTATGGAGCTTGTATAATTTTAGCTTGTGGAAGGTTGCCACTTGTCAGAGAAAATATGAACATAATTGGGAAACTTGTATATTTTTCAATAAGTGTGTGTTTAATATTGTTCATGAATATAATTAATGGGAAACTGAAGGATTCATTGCTTGTTGACACGTTGATTGGTGGCTTGGGATCCTGGACTTAAAAGGCCACCTTTTTTATGAGGCTACTGAATACTGGGCTACTAAAGAAACAGTCCAAAACTAGGCCGGCTAGAATTTTTTCCTAGTAAAAAAATAAATAAATAAAAGAAAAGAAGGAAAATTCTCTCTCCAACGTTACATCCAAAGCGCACTCCCAACGGAACCCCTAAAGTGATTTATCTTTCGTCGAGATTCGTGCAGAATATCCATCAGATACCATCTCTTAATCCTTCCTTGCTAAAGTGATTTACCAAGTGTCGATGTATCAGTGAGAGAGTGCCTTATCTATTTCCTTTTCCCTCTTCCCTCCATGGAAACTCTCTCCCTCTCCTCTACGCCTTCCCGCGGTTTCTCATGGACCCGGTCCACGAGGTCCACCTACCTCTCCTCCAGAAGTGCCCTCGTGAAAGTCTCCTCTACCCGGTCTACCCGCTCTCTCCTACCTTCTACTCAAAATACTATCTTGGTAAGTTTTATTTTCCTGTATAAATGTAAGAATTGCTTATTTTTGAGTGACACTAAACTTGGTTGATAATATAAAGTAGAAAGGGTGGATATGTCTCTCATATGAAATATTTGTAATGTTTTCATTTTTCGTGGTATTAAAGTGCAAAGTTCAAGGTCGCGTCAGATGGAATAGGTTGAAGGTGAGAGCTGAGATGTTTGGGCAGCTTACAAGTGGCTTTGAGACAGCTTGGAATAAGCTCCGGGGTGTAGGTGTGTTTAATCTTATTTTAAAGCTTCAATTTTGGCAATGGTTTAATTGCTTCTGCCACTTTGTAAAGTAATTTCTGTGTGCATTGTGAATGTTCTAGAAAATAAAGCAAGAATTTTAGTAAACCATTATTAAGCCATGAAAAAAAATTATGAAGAATTGGTGCATAGTTGCATGCACAATTTCTAAGGTGGGAATTAGTTTTTTAGAACCTATACTTTATAAATGAGATTTGTATGATATTTATCTTGTTTATAAATAGAAGTGGTTTTTTGTAAAAGAACTTGATGTCAAGAACATATTTTAGGTAAAGGAAAACTTCTGTTTTTTCTCTCAAATATGATGTCAGTTTGCATGTTTTCTTCCATTCTATCATTTTCTTTTTTAAGCTAATACTAGGGCACAATGATCTTCACAGACATGAAAGTGTCTGCATTCGTTGCTTTATTCGAAGTGCAAACTAGTCTTATTTATTTGCAATTATTTTTCTTCGATTTTATATTTATAGATGTTTTAACAAAGGAGAACATTGCCGAGCCAATGCGGGATATTAGAAGAGCACTTCTGGAAGCAGATGTGAGCGAATTCCTTAATCCCAACAAGTTCCCAAATTCTAGAAATTTTACAATTTTGATACATCTGTCTTTTGTTTTTCTTCTTGTCATAGTGTTAACTCGTATATTGATACAGGTAAGTTTACCAGTAGTAAGACGATTCGTGCAATCTGTAACAGATCGAGCAATCGGTGCAGACTTGATTAGAGGAGTTCGACCTGACCAACAATTAGTTAAAGTATGTATAATCTCTCTTTTCCAATGCAATGTTTAGTAAGTATCCTACACCTAGTTTATACTGCCATTAACCCCAAATAAGCACATAAAAGGAAGTAAGCACACCAATTGTTGCTGGATTGGTATGCATCTAGTTGTAATTACAGACTGGTTTTGCTATGTTGTGACCAATGCAAGCAGGTGGTGGACCAGACTACCACAATGTCTATTACTATGTACAAATATTTGAGACAATAATAATGATTCATTCTAATACAGGACAGTTCCTCTCTTGTATGTATTACGCATATGTCTTACAAGATGCTAAATCTGACTATTATGTTATACAGCTGAGTGTGTACTTATATGGCTGTTCTGTCTATACTAAATTACTAATGCATAACCGAATTAATTTCTGGCAGATTGTGCACGACGAACTAGTACAACTGATGGGAGGTGAAGTGTCAGATCTAGTATTCGCAAAATCAGGTCCAACAGTAATACTACTAGCTGGTTTACAAGGTGTTGGAAAGACTACAGTTTGTGCAAAACTCGCATTCTATCTGAAGAAGCTGGTACGATTCTGTGCTAGTCCTCCCCCTCCCCCCCTATTTTAGGAAACATGTTCATTTTTGAACCCTTAAAATTCTCAAAAGGACACGTATACCTGAAAAATGAGAAAATGCAATGGATGTACTCACAAAGATCAAGAACTATTATGTTTTTATTTACATGTTCACAATGGATATATAATTTGAAGTAAACTCTTTGCTCATCTATTTCAATATATGTCCAAGCTTCCCTTTGTTCTTCTCAAGATCAATAAGATATAAAAAAGGGTATTATGGTCTTTCCAACCAATGGAGATACAAGAAAGGTATTGAAGTGAAATTTCCATGTCTTAGGGGTCTTCAGATATACCTCTTTTTCTTGTTTGTTCATAACAATTATAGGTCTTAGCCATCTTTTATTTGAAAATAAAGATACTGATAGATGCGAGACAGATAACAGGGGAAGAGTTGTATGCTTGTAGCCTGCGATGTTTATAGGCCAGCTGCAATTGACCAGCTAAAGATATTGGGTGAACAGGTACTTGTTTATAATTTCTTAAAGATAGATACTTTTGAGAATGCATGTGCTTTTGTAAGTATCCATATTTTACATTTGTATATCACCCAATTTCTCTTGCTCTGTTGCTATACCAGTATCACACATAAAAAAAAGGGATAAGAAAATTCCTTAAGTTGTATTATTTCATGTTTATCTCTTGGCCCTTTATGACAGGTGGGCGTACCAGTCCATTCTGAAGGTACAGATGTCAAACCTTCGCAAATAGCTAGAAATGGTGTTGAAGAAGCGAAAAAGAAGAATATTGATGTAATTGTCATTGATACTGCTGGTAGGCTTCAGGTAGGTTTGATAACCTGTTTTATGATATGCGTCTCTCTCTCTCGCTCTCTCTCTCCCCCTCTCCGTCCCTCCCTCCCTTTCAAAACCCCTACCCCTTGCCCCCAAAAGATACATGTATTATCAGTTATCACCAATTAAACTCTATTACGGTTCTTATTTTCAGCCATTAAATTCGTAATTGTGCATATTACTCATATATGTATTAACACTTGCTGATACATGATCATATAATTAATTTTCTGACTATCTTACCACCACATTAAAGAATCAATATCCTTTTGTAAAGCTCAAATTCAACTTATAAATGCCAAATTGGTTCTGATGTGAATTTTTGTGCTCTCACTTACTATGAAAATCTAGGCCTAGTAGTTCTGTCGTTTTGCTGATTTACGGTTTAGCTAACAGGTGCAAACTTCTAATGTTCATCCAAAGAAAATATTTTTGAGATTTGTTGATTTTTGTTGCTACCTATTGATATAGACATGTTTGTCATACGGCAATATGGTAAAGTATTGGGTATGATGTCCCAATATATTTTATTTAGGCCTCAGTTTAATTCAGCTTCCACTATTTAACCTTCAATTGGGCAACCTAATAGAAAACAAACAATTAAGGTAAGAAGCCAGTACCGTATTAGTTTATTAGGCTCTTCATACTTGCTCAATTGCCATGGCTTATATTAGAATTATGATTGTTGTTATTCACTCTCCCCCCCCCCCCCCCCCCCCCCCCCCCCACAACTCAAAAACCAATGTTTACTGGATTTTGAGATTGGACCATACTAAAAGTTTTAAATATTGTCGTTCCCAACTTTTGTAGATAGACAAAGCAATGATGGATGAATTGAAGGAAGTAAAACAAGTTGTCAATCCCACTGAGGTTTTATTAGTGGTTGATGCGATGACTGGTCAAGAAGCTGCAGGTACATATTTTTATATATAGAAGATTGTAGAATTTTAGATAATCAAGATGGAAAAAAATGCATTTACTTGTTTAATGCCATTTTGTTTTGTTTCATTGACCATTAGCATTGGTAACAACATTCAATATCGAGATCGGTATTACTGGTGCCATATTGACTAAGCTCGATGGAGACTCGCGTGGTGGAGCTGCTTTGAGTGTCAAAGAGGTCCTTTTCCTTATATTTAACATCATTTTTCATTTTCATATGGTCCGTCTTCTAGACATGCTTTGGTAGTTGTGTGGTTGATCACATTAACCTATTATATAATGTGTTAATTTCATGGCAATATTTTATGGATCACAATTAAGAATGTCAACAGATAAACAGAACTACATATTTCAATGTGCACATGAACTATACTTCATGTATACATAGTTAATTGACTTTTCTACCAACAGGTATCAGGAAAGCCTATAAAGCTGGTGGGGAGAGGGGAGAGAATGGATGATTTGGAGTTATTCTATCCCGAACGCATGGCAGGTCGAATCCTCGGCATGGGTGATGTTCTTTCCTTAGTTGAAAAGGCTGAGGAAGTTGTAAGTTTATTTGCTTGCTTCTTTTTGAAGAGTAGTATTTTAGGATAATATGCAAACTGAAAACTAATGGGAATGAAGTTATTTAGTGACCGGATTGCCCCTCATGTTCTCAGAGTTAGTGAAGGAACTTGGGACAAGTACCTTTTCATGAAATGCATGAATGAGAGTTCAAAACTAACTGATACATCTTCTGGTCTGAAAGTGTTGTATACTGTGTCAACTTTTTCCATATAAAGGTTATGCAAGTGTTATATCTGTTTTTATGGATGCCCTTACTGTATGGAAGTAATGCCTCTACAATTGCACGAGTTCTGCTGAGTTCAGTTGCTTCAAAGGGGCATTCTTGTTAGCAGATTTACTATACTTGTCAAGAATGTAATGTTAATGCAACTGCAATTACAAGTAGCAGAACTTCCCTCAACAAATTGGTTCAAAATGATAAATACTCTTGGCAATTTGGTTCAACCTGATCAACAAATCAGCTGTTGTCTGACATTACATATACCAATATGTAATGAAGATGTAACTGTTATTTTTTACTTTTTAGTTCTTATGTACAAATTCATGTGCTGTAAAAACCCTAAAGATTCAGTACTTGCCTCTGCAGTAATGAGTAGGTGGTGGTTGTAGCACCTTTTGCTAGCTCCACCTGCATAAAATGTGTCCTACTCCTACATGCAACTGCACTTGCATGTACCATGTTTTTTTATTTGACATTGTGATATTGTCTGATAACTGTCAAATGTTTGGAGCAGATGAAGAAAGAAGATGCAGAGGAGATGCAGAAAAAGATAATGAGCGCAAATTTTGATTTCAATGACTTTCTGAAGCAAACACGGATGGTAGCGAAGATGGGTTCTATGAGCAAAATTCTTGGAATGATCCCTGGCATGTCTAAGGTAATACCTATTAGTACAGCACATCCATATGGTCATGTATAACCTGTTTGAATTTTCAATTCAACCTATCCGAACTTTAACCCGATCCTGACCAGCACTCCCAAAGCTGATTTAACACTTACCCTTTTTTGTTAAAAAAATTGAAACTGCCAGAACCTGATTGACTGGAAATCCACTAGCAGAAATGGCCTCTAGCCTAAATTACGAACACCTAGAACATGCAAATTTTGATCCACTTGGAGGATCCATTGAACCTTCCTAAACCCACCTGACCTGAGAATTGGGAAAAAAAGTTAAAGGACCAGTTTCAATTTGGTCGACATCACTGTGTTCGTATGCTGTCGTGCAGACGTGCCGTCGCATGGTCATGCGGGTTTTGCAGTCGCATGATTGAAATCCCATATGATTGAACTCGCATAGACAAAAACCCATATAATGAACCCATAAAGACCAGAATCAGATTGATTACTTTGGACTGCCTGTTCTCCAACATTGTAGTATGTTATGGACATGTTGTACCACTGTACCAGTTTGGTGGAAACTTTCTTTCTGAAGTTCTTTTGTTGCATCATATGTTTGAACATCTGTTGAGCCCAAGGCAATATTTCTTGAGCAATTAATCTGCACAAATTTGAGCAGGTACATGCCAGTGCTGAACAGGAACAGAAGTACAATAGTCCCATAATAATTAGATTTTAGATGTCTCTCTCTCTCTGTGTCATTTCAGTGCATTTGGGCCAAATAAGTCTTATAATCTTAGGCTTTCTCCCATAGTGGGGCAAAATATAAATAAATTTTGAACTTCTGTTTCTCCTTGAATGCAGGTGACACCAGCTCAGATACGTGAAGCCGAAAAAAATCTAGAATTTATGGAATCCATGATAAATGTTATGTACCCTGGTAATTAAATGAACATGCGCAAATAGTTGGAGCTAAATAGGAAAACAGAAAAGAGAAAAAAAAAAAAAAGCTTAATAGGTGACTGTTTTCTAATTTGCAGAGGAAAGGGAAAAACCAGAGCTGTTGGGTGAATCACGTGAGAGGCGAAGGAGAGTTGCTAAGGAATCTGGAAAGACAGAACAACAGGTTTGTCTTTGATGTCAAGTCTTGCTTGTTGAAGCATTTTTTAAAATAAGCGCCCAATCCTTCTCAATTTGTAATAAGGCAGAATTTTTTGATTGTGGCCCTCCATAAGTAGAACTTGCTATATTACTTCTATAATCACACGACTTGATGTAGTAATTTTTTAAGAATCAAAGTTGAAGTTTGTTTTTTATCGCTTAGTCTTGGGTGTTAGATACAAAACTCCCAAATTTTCTGCACCTTTATAAATGCTGGAAATTCCAGGGTCCTGGCCAACTAGAAACATACAGGAATTATGGTGACTTACATGTAAAATGTAGCACTGCTGGATAAATAATTTCATGAATGATTAGGTGAGCCAATTGGTAGCTCAGCTGTTTGAAATGAGGGCACGGATGAAGAAGCTGATGGGGGTCATGCAAGGAGGTTCTATTCCGGCACTCAGTGATCTCCAGGAATCTCTTAAAACTGAAATTAAGGTTTCTTTCTTTGTAGTTTCGCACTTTCATTTTTTAAATTTGGTTGGGAAAGAACTATATATCAAAGCCTAACCTAATTAAGAATAGAGAGTGACAATTCTTTTCTTTGTCAAGTAAAGCATTGATCAGTGATGGAGAATAAGTTTTCAGAAAGCAGATATTTGTACTTGCATGTAGTGGGTGGGCCCTCTGACCTGTATATCTACTCCAACTCATGAGCCTTGGAACATGTGTTGCTTAATATCATAAACTCTGTTTGAATCCTTTCACTTTCAGGCACCTCCCGGTACTGCAAGAAGGAAGAGGAGATCATCAAAGAGCATGGGTTCTGTTCTTGAAGAACTTATTGCGAAGCGCCGCTCTGATTCTTAGTTGTGGGGGAGCAGGTCGATCGCAGAATAAGTCATAAAGTCCATCCTTTGAAGCTAGCATTTGCAAAATTTTGGGAAGATCTTTTATTTTTCTTATTTTCTTTAGCGATTACTGTACTTTATTTTTCTTTAGTTTGTGTCTTGTTGAAATGAAGTTGCATGCCATCTGGAAGGTGTAGAGACAGTAGAATTTATAATGTAATTAGAGCTGGATCCACTAAGCATTGATAACTATGATTAGTCATAAAGTCGTGGACTCCTAGTCTGCTAATTAAAAGTGTAACCATAACTTAGTAATTTCAAATCGAGTTCGAACGAGTACGTACTAGGTCTAATTTGATTTGATTAGCACTTGATGCATAGCAAAATAATGCAAAAAATAAGGCAATTTTCTATGTGCACGTTATGATACGTGTGATATGTTCAATTAATCAGTTTTGCCGTTCTGAAGACGAACAATTTTTTGTGATTTAATTTTTCTGGCACCGAACAAAATCATTAAATGGCACTCGATCCATCAAGTATATTTATTATGTACGTACAAAAAATAAAGGAAATTGAAACTGTGCGGTTTTGTCATTATTTGTCATCGCTTGAACAAAGTGAAAACATAAAATAGACAAGATGAACATATAAATGAACAAAATAAATACATACAAACAAATAAGTTAAATAAATATAAGGTGTATATAAAAATCTGAACAAGGGATGACAAGTAAGTTGCATATTTAAATAAATACATTATCTAAATTGTCATACTATCATCACTTCATTGGTCAGAAACTTGCACTACATAATATTAAATGAACCACAAAAAAAATGCTAAATATTGATTTCGATCAACTCAATGGTTTGAATAATGAATTTTCATTAGATCAGACTAAGATTTTGCAAAAGTATTTAAAAATATTCACGGAACATTATTTATTGGTAATTGGTATCTATCATCCAATTTTTTTTTAAAAAAATTTAGTTTGCTGGAGTTTCAATGCAAAAGCATAATAAGATAACAAAAACATAGACCCATCCGACTATCCGAGAAAGCTTGAATTTGCAAATCCTATTAAATTAATGGGGTCCAATCCTGTCAACAAGCCCAAAATACCATGAAGGCCCATTTACAAAACCCTAGTAATAACCAACCTTATATTAGCATCCTTGCTTTTAACCTGCGCGCGCCGTCGTCTCTTCTTTTTCCAGCGCGAGAGCACTCTCCAAACCCTACCAAAGCTCAAGTCTCATGGTAAGCATTTCTCCGTTGAATTCACCACCTCATTTTAGTCGAATTTCTGTTAATCTATCTTGTTTGAGTTGATGGGTTCTCTGAAAATTTGTGTTTCTTAAATCAGGCGCCGAAGAAGGACAGCAAGGCTCCACCTCCCTCTTCCAAACCCGCCAAGTCTGGTGGTGGCAAGCAAAAGAAGAAGGTTTGGTTTTGATTCATGTTAGATTTTTTATTTGTTATTTTCTTGTAATGAGATCTGACTAATTGCGTACATTACTCTTCCATGAAAGCTTTTCCATGTCATTTGTGGACCTTTTAATCAAAGTAACCAAATCTATTGGATTTTTCCTTGTTTTATTAACTCATTGGTGTGATTCCATTTTATAAGGAATTTTGTGAAATGCTATTTTATTTAATCACTGGTGTTGTTCCATTTTATGGGGAATTTTTGTGAAATGCTATTTTATAGATATTATTTACTCATTTGTTTCTCCCATTGTTGTTATCTTTGGTGAGAGCAGAAGTGGAGCAAGGGAAAGCAAAAGGAGAAGGTAAACAATGCTGTGCTGTTTGATCAGGCAAACTACGACAAGATGTTGTCTGAAGTTCCCAAGTTCAAGCAGATTACCCCCTCTGTTCTCTCTGAGAGATTGCGGGTAAGTGCACTTAAATGAAAACTTTGTAGTTCTGCTTCTCAGGTTTGGATTGCTGTAATATCTGTATATTGGCTAATATTCACTGGAACCAGGCCTCATGTACTTTTGCATCATTACTTTATACATTGTACAAATGATTGTCTAATTGTATAAGTTTGAATACTAGCATTTTTGCTCATAAAATTACTAGCTGGTAATACTGAGATACATAATTGCTCCCAAAGTTATAAATAGATTCCAAATTTCCGAAAAAGTGTATGGTTTGGCCTTTCAGCTTTCTGTTATCTTTTGTTGAAATAGTGGATTTAAATTCACAATGCTATATATTATTGGCATCATTATCAGCATGGTTTAGTGGATTGATGGTTGGATGAGTCGAGTTCATATGGATGTTGATTTTGGTCAGTCAATAAAGTAAATAGTTGTATTTATCATGATGGCATAGATATGGTTGTTTGTGGGTGATTAAGTTCCCCGCTATCAGCAAGATCTGTTTTGGGGAATGGCTTCCCCAAAACCCTACTGTAGATTGCATTAGTCTGGAGTAGTTTGGATGATGTAATCTAAAATGGATGGTCTGGATGAATTTCCTTAATGGATTTAATATAAGCCTGGTATCTCAAGGTAATTTCATGTCATTGTGTCAGTATTTGATATGTTCATAGATGTTGATTGGTCGACATGATTGGTTTACAGAAATTCTTGTTTTCTCCCCTTTTGGCCTAATCACTACATTTATGTGATTATATCAGATAAATGGATCATTGGCAAGGAGAGCAATCAAGGATTTGATGGCAAGGGGTGCAATAAGGATGGTATCTGCTCACTCCAGCCAGCAGATCTATACCCGTGCCACCAATACTTAGTTTGTTAATTTCTTTTGTTTTATATATGTGACACCAGCTGAGATCTGTGCGCTAATGTTATATGTCATTGGCTCATTTGTTTTTTTTTTTTGGTACTGTCTTGAGTCTATTAGTTATGGCTTTTTTTGGAAGTGGAATGTCTCATACTTGTTTTATTTTTGGATTGTCATCTTTTAATCTTGATTATTAATTTTTTTTTGCCATACTCTTGCTGCCTATGCAATTATTAATTGGGGGTTGGTTGGTTTCTAACCCCATTATCAAGGGACATCTATAAGTTATCATTTGCTCTAATGCTTTATTTAAAATAAAAATCCTGCGTAATATCTTCACCTTATTAGTTTTTTTTCTGCTGTAGCTGAAATGTACACTTTAGGGGGGGCAAGTCTACTATGTAATATCTTCATCTAATCATATTTGAAATTTGTAACTTTACCGTGCAACTGTATATTATTAAAGGTGAAAATTTGTTTTTCCGAAAAATGGTGGGAGCACCACCAGTTCCATTTTTCATAATGAAACAAAAATACAATATTAAAGGTTAAAATGTTTAGAGATGTTAAGAAGTATAGTTTAAATTTACTTTAGGGGGAATAATGCGTTGTATTGTTCAGACGATGAATGAAAAAGATGATAAACATCCATTTTCTAAGAAATTTCTAGTTTGAACTCTCTGGGGTTTTGTTTTTACTTGGACACATTAAATAAAGTTTTTTTTGCCGTTTTTTTTTTTAATTATGAATAACTTTGTAATCTTATTATCATATAAATCGAACTCACGAGCTACATATTTTAAATGCAGATATAGGATCTGTCACGTAAATCAACATTGACTAAATTTTATTTTGAAACCGACGGGGGTCAAACCCTAACTTTTATTGAATAAATAATTACAGATTTTTTTTTAGCGAGGTGCTAAATCAAAAATAAATAAACGAAAAAAAAAGTGTAAGGAAACACTTGTTTAAACATCTGAGCGCTCCTGAGAAGTTGTCGAGATTGAATGTAGGAAGAATAGTGTGCCAGTAAAACCAGAAGATTGTAGAGGAGTTGCATGGCTTTAAACAGAAACATTCCCAGTTGGAAAATTCCAATCCTCCAACATATGAGAAATCATTTGACAGGTTCCCTGAATCATCCTTCAAAAAAGCCTAGCACATCTCTCTCCATATGACAAACACAAAATGATGAAAAATTTATTTGTCCGGCAGTGAACTTATTCATGTAATAGGAAGTGAGGTGTATTCAGGAAATGAATTTGGTTTGTGAAGTTGTTTGAAGTGATTACTTCGTTTATGACCTGTTTGAAGAACACAGTCATTGAAAAAGTTTTGTACGGATTCCTCATCATTTTTGCAGAGTATACACATATTAGGCATCTGGAAACCTCTTTTTCTCAGGTTATCTAATGTGGCTAGGACTGAGCAAAAAACTCGTGACTCGTGAGCTAGCTCGAACTCGACTCGGTCGAAACTCGACTCATATCTTAAACTTAGTTGTTCAAGATGGACTGAAAGTTATTGACGGTTGTCTTGTCAAAATTAGAGAAGGAGTCAAGTATCTTAGAAAGTCACCAGGTCGACTTCTAAAATTTGGAGAGATAGCTATTGGTCTTGGCATACAAACAAGACGGTCATTATGCAGTGATGTTAAAACTAGATGGAACTCAACCCACCGTATGCTAGAATCTGCCCTTTACTACAAGTCTGCATTTGAAAGTTATGCCTTGAGGGACCCTAATTTTGCATGGAACCTTGATCCTGAAGAATGGGTAAGTGCTAGTAAAGTTTGCAACTTTCTTGAAGTATTTTTGGATGCAACAAATATATTTTCTGGAACCATGTACCCAACAGCAAATCTGTTTTTGGTTGAAATTTTTAATGTGAAGAAGGAGATATGTGAGGCTTATGAATCATCTGATGAATTTTTGAGGAAAATGAGTAGGCCTATGTTTGAGAAATTTGAGAAATACTGGGGAGAAGTTGGAGTACTTATGTCAATTGCTTCTATTCTGGATCCACGGTTTAAATTGGCATCAGTAGAATATGCTTTCAAAGAATTGTATCCAGTCTATGAGGTTGACGAATGTGTTAAGGATGTTACTAACAAGTTGCGAGCACTGTATGAAAAATATGCTAAGGATCGGGTGGCTTCTAAAGCTGCTGCAAGCACTTCAAACACGATAGCAGGTTCTGCCCCTGTCGAGTCGTCCTTGCGATCACGAAAGAAGGAACATTTTATGGCTTTTGTTAGGGCTAGGGGTGGGGAAAAGTCTACAAAATCTGAGCTTGAAGTGTATTTGGAAGAGCCAGTTTTTCATGAAGAAGAACAAGACAAGGGCCAATTTGATATACTATTATGGTGGAGTCAAAATTGCAGTAAATATCCTACTTTGAGTAAGTTGGCGAGGGATGTACTTTGTATTCCAATTACAACCGTGGCTTCAGAATCTGCTTTTAGTGCCGGTGGTCGTATATTAGACGACTATCGCAGTTCCCTCACAAAGGATATGGTTGAGCTTCTTATTTGTGGAGGTGATTGGATTAGAGCATCCTCAAAATATGCAGTACTCACTTTACAGGTATATAAGAGAATTTTCACATCTAGCTGATATGTTAAATTTTCAGCACTGATGTTAATTTTTTTTTTTTTCTTTCTTTTCAGCAATCGGCCAAAGAGGAGGAGAATTTAGAAATTCAAGTTCCAATGAGCAATCTTTCCATTAGTTGATGTTCTCTGACTCTCTGTAGGTAGGTTTAAAGTAGTATGAAGCTAATTTTTTATGCTTATTTCATTCTTTTTTTTTATAAATATAAATATATTACTTTATAAGATGCTTATTGTTTAAAATTGTTTTGCAGGACGGAAATGTGAAGAAGGGACACTTCAAGATTTCATGATTTTTATTAAAGTTTTTTGTCTGTATTTTTATGAGCATGTGTTTGTCTGTTTAGGTAGTTATTTGTGTTTGTCATCGAATTTTGTTTTAAAATATAGTTTTAGATGTGATAATGTTATGTGGAATAAATATTAAAAATCTATAGTGGTTATATTATTTTGTTATTTGTGGCTGTCAACAAGTCAACATGATTGTTATATTATTTATATACTATGGGCATGTGCGTGTCAACATTATTTTATATTATTTATATATTGTACGCATATTAGTTTGTACGAAACATAGTTTATACTGTTTGTCTTTAATGTTAGTTAGACTTTACAAAGTCCGGAATTTCAATACTTGGCGAGTTAACTTTCGAGCCACGAGCTAGCTCGAGCTCCAATGAGCTGAGTTTGAGCCACAAATAGAACTCGGAATTGCCTTCCTACAATGAGCTAAGCCAGCTCGAGTTGAGATAAGCTCGAGTTCGAGTAAGCCTTAGCTCGCTCGAACTCAGCTCATATACACCCCTAACTGTGGCAATCTTGTTTAGTAGCATTTGCCAAGTGAAAATTTTCATTCTCGGCGGTATCTTGAATCTCCAAATTCGGTTCAGATTGGAAGCATGTCTAGGATAACTATTAATGATTTTGTAGAACTGACCTACCAGGTATGTACTGCCTTCCTTAGGAAATTTCCAACAGATTGAATCTGGTTCACGTGTTTGGATGTAGAGAGTGAATAAGGAATAAGAAATTTGGAGCTTATTTATATTCCTTATTCATATTTTAGGTTTTTGTTAGAATATGAATAAGCACTCGAATTAGTCCTTATTTCTTATTCATGTGTTGTTTGATTTCACCCAAATAAGGCTTGTCCACCAATTAGCTTATTCATGCACAAACTAAACAACACGAAAAGTGTCTTGATGTAGGTTTCTGAGTATGCCAACTTGAGCTACAAAAAAGGTAAGTCATCTTCAAGAAAGCACTGAAGAAAATCTAGCAGAGTGATGTTTTGTAGTGTGAAGTATAAGAGAGCAGCACATTGAACTTCAGTTTGACAATTCCTGTCCCCCAATCTTGATGCCAGAATGAGATATTTGACTATTTGAGCCTCTTCCTGGTATTGCTCTTGTTGCCACCGTTAAAAGGGAAATGCTTGGTTTATGACCTTCAGGTCTAAAACTCCCAGGCCTCCTATTTCCTTCGGCGTGCACACCATATTCTAACTGACCATATTCAGTCTTTGTAGTTTCCCCTTGTACCCCATGCTATAGAAATTTCTTTCTTTTGGCATCAATTTGTTTAATTAAGAGGTAGGAAGTTGGAAAACAGTCATGAAGTATATCGGTGAAGGTGTGTTTTCCAGGGCTATAATGTAATCCGTCTTTTTCTTCATTTTAATTTTTTTTTTTTCATATTTTCCGACGGAGAGACAAAGTAAGGATCATGCACTACGGGAGCACAAGAAATTGTAAGATTATAAATAATTATATAAGCGAAAAATAAGCAAAATGATAGTTTTCAGAATGATACCAACACAAAAAATATATATACTCTTTAGAGTTTAGAACTTCAGATATATTTAAAATTAAATTTGATTAAATTTGTGAAGCATTGGAGCAATGATTAAAACAGTGCTAAAATCAAACCGTTAATTTTTCAAACTGTTTATTGCATGATCAATTGATTTTTTTTTTTTAAAAGTGCATTAAATTTGCAAAGTATCTATTTAAATTTTTTTTTTTTATATTAATCTATTTAAAATCTAAGAAATACACACACAATATTATATTTACTACTTTTACAACTGATTGACCGATTGTGTTATTAACTTATTATCAAATAAAATTTCCACTTTAATATACCATTTATCATTTCTCTCATAAGAAAAACTAACATTTCTTATTTCTTAAATTTCGGGAGTGATAACCGTCATCCAATAAAAAATCATCCACGCCATCCAAAGATTTTTCCGTACTCCTTTTTTCCGCGTGTGCGCTCTCTCGCGCATTCCCTCTCTCCATTTCCGCTCTCTCACACCTTCCCTCTCTCTCTTCCGTTCCCCTCCCCTCTCCTTCCCTCCTTCCCTTCTCCCATCTCCTCTCCTCTCTCCAATGAATTTTTCTGCTTCCCTCTCTCTCTGACAAAAAGTTGTACCAGCCACTTACAATAACAAAATGAAAACTTACAACAACAAAAACGAAAAGACAAATATTGGTTAAATAAAGAAACAAAATGAACATATATAACAAATAAATTAAACATATATAAGAAATAAATTGAACAGATATAACAAACAATGTATACTTTAGCAAAAAGATAAAAGTGAACATATATAAAACACATATATAATTGAATAGATATAAAAAATAAAATGAACAGATATACCAATAAAATGAATAGATATAACAATACATAGAACATATATAACAAATACCGTGAAACTCATAACAAAAAGTGAACATAAATAAATTGAACATATTAAACAAATAAATTGAACAGATATTGCAAACAATTTGAACTAGATGCAAAAAAAATAAAAGTGAACATATATAAAATAAATATACATATAAATTGAACAGATTTAACAAACAAAATTAACAGATATAACAATACATAGAACATATATAACAAACACCGTGAAACTCATCACAAAAAGTGAGCATAAATAAATTGAACATATTAAACAAATAAATTGAACAGATATTACAAACAATTTGAACTAGATGCAAAAAAATAAAAGTGAACATATATAAAACAGATATACAAATAAATTGAAAATATATAACAAATAAGTTGAACAGATTTAATAAATAAAATGAACGTATATAACATAAGATCCAAGGGGCAGAAAAAAAAGAAAGAAAGAAAGAGCCAGTAAGAAAGGAAAATAAACAAATAGAGAGGGAATAGAAGGGAACAAGAAGGAAAAGAGAAGGGAGAAAGAAGAAGGCAGTCGAGGGAGAAGGGAAACTCACGAAGGAAGAAAGAAGGGAGGGAAGAGAGGGGGAGACGCTGAAGGGAGGGCGCGTTTGGATCGGAGGGAGGTGCTCAGATCGGATCGGATCGAATCGCTGGGTTGGATTCGGAAAAATGAAGGGAGCGCTTGAGTTGGATGACGCGGATGGCGCTGGGATGGATGACGCTGAGTAATTCTCCTTAAATTTCACTATGCAATACGAATACGATTATGTTTCTACTGGGCCAACCATTGTCTCAGGCCCATAAAATACGGCCCAAGGTGGAAAACATCTTCCCTTGGAGGGGGTACTTTCGAAATTTCACTTCATACACAAGAAAACCCTTGGCCGCAACACTCGAGCTTCGACTTTTCTTTCTTCTCTAGGGTTTTGCTAGAACAGATCGGTGCGTCTCAGTTCACTTCTCCTACTCGCGTTTTCCAGTTCACGGTGTGTTTTCTCTTAACTTCTTCGCTTCTTTCTTATTGTAATAATTTCCGATTTAGTTAGGTCTTGTGTGTCGGATATAGGATGTTGTCTTTGATTTAATTAATATTTCCCTCTCACAACTTCATCGCGTAATAGAGTGAAATTAGTTCAGTTTTGTGTGTATCATTCTTTACACTTTCTTTTTCTAATTGTTTAAGATAGTATTTACCTTTTGTACTTGTGAAAAATTTTCACGGAGAAAATTTAGATTGAGCTTCAATTCTTGTATCTGTATATACCAGAACTGTACTGGGTATTATGGTAATCCTTGGAATACTTTTTTAATAAAAAGAATGAAGGCATCGAGTTAAGTTAAGCGTTCCATGCAGTATTCATTTTGCAACCTTAATTCGTCCCCTTCCCTTCCTTGCTTAGTTCTTTTGAAAAGTGTAAGTGTTTGAATTATAATTTATTTTTATCTGACACATTTTTGTTTGTTATTGTATCCAATAGCATCAATGGCAGCAATGGAGGAGGATACAAATGTAAGTTCTGTTAGTTTTTTATCATTACTTCTTCTTATCTATATCCTGCATTAGGAGATTCCATACTGTAGATTCTAGACTTGTTATAACGAAAAGCACTTTACATGAATTATTATGAAATAGAGTGTATTTTTTAGATAGACTTTATTATTTCATAATAGAGTAATGCTACAGTCTGGTACCCTAATTGATTATACCTTATTGTGTTCATACTGGTACAGTTTGACTATGGCAATGCCCTTTATCATTATGTAAATACCTGCAATTATGAGTTTAAGATTGGTGCTAATTAGTTTTATGTTATTGGTCGTATCTATGGATTGTTAACATCTTTATTTTGTTATGTATGTTGACATTCGGCCAGACGAAGAAAGAGGAAGAGGAATTCAGCACTGGTCCTCTCTCGGTTCTCATGATGAGTGTCAAAAATAATACTCAGGTTTCTTCTAAATTACTTCTGCATTAATTTTTAGTAGCTCTTACAATATTACTTCTGTAATATATGTCAGAAACAGGTTAACCATGGTTTGATGTGACTTGAACAATCTGATAGCACTCTAATGGCTACTGCTGTGTTGATCTGTTCAGGCAACTTTTGTGAACTTCTAAATTTTAAAGTAATTAGTATTCTTAGGTGGTTGGTTAGGTTTACTAGTACTGAGATTTAGACCATATATCTGAATAAAGAGGTCCAATCAGTAGATGACCTGATTAGTACATGATGTGGATGCATGTGTCTGATAGGTTAGTTGGGTTGGCCTTGGACAAATCTGGTGCTCGACAGGACTTCCTGAATACACCTTTTTGTCTTATTAGGTTTACTGACTCCACTTGAATTTGGTTTTTTCTTTATTTATTTTTTAGGTGCTGATTAATTGTAGAAACAACAAGAAGTTGCTTGGACGTGTGAGAGCCTTTGATCGCCACTGCAACATGGTTCTGGAAAATGTTAGAGAAATGTGGACTGAGGTATTTTCTGAAACAATACATAGCCAAATTACATTGATTGCATAGTTGAAATTCAATGGTTACCCAAGAGAGCTTATGATATTGAAACATTAATAGTGTTCTCTTCTCTTTACTTGTTCTATCGAAAACAAAGGTTACCCAGACCGAACATTCTTTGGCCAAATTTGTTTTACACAAACATTATTCACATATAAAAAAGACTGTTTGGTTCTGTTGATAGTCGTCTCCTTTTTGTAGTCTAACTGTTCGTATTCATCTGATTGTTCAAGTTTTGATGCATACAAGATGTAAATTTGAAACTAAGATTGATTGTTTATATGAGATGACATGTTATTATGTTTTGTATTTTTAAAGGTACCTAAGACAGGAAAAGGGAAGAAAAAGGCGCTGCCAGTGAACAAGGACAGGTTCATCAGCAAGATGTTTCTTCGTGGCGACTCTGTAATTATTGTCTTGAGAAATCCCAAATGAATTGAGTTATGTTGTGGCTGTTTTGTAACATCTCTCGGGTTCTTTAGGCTTGAAATTTAATGGAGTTGAGACATGTAAACATTTAGGTAATGTTTTTGTACAATTTTAGTAGAATTAATTGTCCACTTTGATATGTTAAACAGATTGTTGCACATGCTTACTCAGTTTGGTTGGGATAGCCAACATTTGCTTTTTTTCTGAAGCTTAGCTATTTTGGTTGCTGTTTTAATTTTTTTTTCATCATCCTAGGGTGTGTACTTCCACATAGTAAGTGACCAGAATTAGCAATTAGCCATAGTCTGTCTTGTAAAATTCACAAAGGTTGCCATGATTAAATGAAAATATATATATATATATATATATATATATATATATATATATATATATATTCAGGTTATCTTTCACGATACTGTGGTCTACTTTTTGAGTATAGAAATAACCAAGAATTATTCTGAAAAGTAATTATAAGAAAGAAAATATATTGTAATTTATACTATATTCAAACCTATGATGAACGAAATATTTTTTTTTATAAGTTAAAAAACTGGCCACGTGTTTTACTTGCAGAAATTTAATATTTTCGGTATTCGTTAATAAGAAAATATTCATCGGCAGTTTTCCCCAAATACGGAGGATGCATGTCATGCAATTTCTTTGTTACTAATATAATAATTGACTGTTCTTAGGTTTTTTTTTTTTTTTTTTCCCCTCTCATTTCTCAGGAGTTTATAACTCAATTAATTGAACTTTTGTTCCTTCAATCATAAAGAATTTGAAAGCTATGTGAAGACTAGCTAGCCTATTGTTATCAAAAGGTCCGAACCTATTCTAGAAGAATGATTGGTGCATAACCAGCATTGTCTCTATTGACTGATGGACATATTTTGTTAATAATTGGACTTGCAAATTTGACAGCAACTTTGCTACCACGGTAATTTTTCGCTAGCTGTTTCTGGAGTAGCCTTGTTAGCTATTTTTTTTCTACTAATTGACTCCTAATAAACTATTGACAGTTGACACCTTTGACCGTGGTTTGACATAAACACAAATTTTCTTTTCTCATTCACCGAATGAAAATACGGTCATTTCATGCAATTTTAATAAAGGAAAAAAAAGACATTATTAATGATGTCTTATCAAATTGGTCATGAAATATCCATTGGATTATTAGCAGTAAAAGTGACGATTGTGTTTTGCAAACTTGTTCAAATCTCACACCTCAATGTAAAGAATTACAAATCAATATGCAACAGACAGTGATATTAAAAAGGACAACCATAAGCACACCAGAGTACTTCTGGAAGGGACCTTTTAGAGTCTCCCAAAGTAAAAGAATCCAAGACAAACTTCTTCATGTGGCCTTTTTGTGTTTTCTTACTTCCAGCCTCTTTAACAGGACCAAAAATCTAATATTGGTGTCTAACCTCAAAAGCAGCACGTTGATTTGAATAGCTCAAAATATACACACATACTTGGGTGGGAAAAAAAAAAAGGAAAGAAAGAAAGGCGCATTGAATTGATGAAGGCTTCTAGAATTTAGAAAGTGCATCTTAGACATGTTTTGACTTTTTTATTGGCTTCATGTTTGGGGTCCTTTAAATTTGTTATAACACTCTGATTTTGTTCTAAAAGGCGCATCCCGATCTTTCTATAATTTACTTTTATATACTACTTATATTGTAGTAAGTGGAATGAATTTATTTGCATAAATGGGAAAATTGTTAAACAACTCTATATATAACACTCCACTCAACATATTTCATTGTCCAGCAATCCTCACTGTTTTAAGATATATATTTTGAAATAATATGTTCATATATTTTTTTATTGTGTATTATATAATTAGGCTCTCATGTAGAGTTGGTGGTTCGGCTATTTTCTATTACTATCAGTGCGCTATCTCTCCCAAAAATATCAGACCAAAAAAAAAAAAAACTGTTTTCTATCCATTACAATTGACCCGTACTATTTTTTAAAGTGGTCCTCCAGATTTCGAAACCTTATTTGGATTCGTCGAAATTAAACGTATATAGTTTATTTGTGACAACAGAAATGTTATTTTTCAATATATGAGACAAATACGGTCAGTCCAATTCGATTGTTCTCATATTTCGAATTTTAATTGACCTATGAAAAACATTCAATGCATTTTCTACATTAAAAACTTATAAGGAACTAATATTTGTGTTTTATAAAAATTTTAACTATTTTTTTCGGAATTTTTAAAATCATTACTGTAATACTGAAAAATAATTTAAAAAGTTAAAAAAATATATAAAAATTAATTCCTCGTAAGTTTTTAATATAAAATTACATTAAGTAGTTCGGATCAATAATTTAAAATTTAAAATTTGATACATGAGAACAATCATACGGAACTAAATAATTAAAAATTAATTATCACATATATTGTTCTCTGACATATATATCTGTCGTGACTCGTGACAAATCAATTCTCTTATTCCAATTAGTGAATTTTAATCCTTCTCCTTGAAATTCATATTATATCATTAAGATGTTATGTCATTTATCTTTTGTCCGTTTCCGTCCAATGCGAGAAGTTTGATGCATATGCAGACAAGATATTCCTTGGTAGTTGGTACACCGCGTTACGTTTTCAAAATGGTAGAATCTGTGTCATTGGATAGTTATATAAATAATCTTACAGTTGCTCTTCTTAAGGGGAAAAAAAAGTTTGGAAAAGGTGCATTAAACTACTCGTCTCTGTAAGATTTTGGAATAAGTGCATACATGGCGTATTTAACCTGTTAACCACAAGTTTTATACGCACTAACAAACTTCAACGAAAGGTCCCAAAAAAACCAGCACGTCCGATTCGCGTACAATTTTTATTTGACGATGCTTCTCATTGTAGTTATTGCCAATTGGATGATATCTATTTAGCTGGACTAATTAATTTGATCGTTGAGAGAAATGTATGTCTGGGGTTTGTAATCCTTCCCAAAGCAAGTAAATCATCCTAAGGCGGACTGATGCGTTTGACTAATTTAAACATGTTCAGCTCGCAAAGACGAGAGGAGTATTTTGAAAATAAAACTAAAATCACTACATACTTTGAAATTAGAGTTGGATGCAATACTTTGGGTTTGTGAAATGAAATGTTTCAAAGCAATTGCTTGTGCTAACATTTGAGACGAACATTTACAAATAATATATACATCAAGCTAAGAAGTGTATGATGTGCCTATATAGTTAGACGCGGAGTTATATACAGTAAGAATGGGGGGAGAAATTAATCGGACAATGTCTCACATTTTCTTCAATTTGTCAACAGTTGTGAGCAAATTGTAAATAAATTAACTGATTTTGTTATTTGCTATTGCATTTGAACTCCATAATATGTAACATAAGTTCCATTATCGAACCCCATTTTTAATTCAGTATAAAATATTCTATGATGTGTAATATTGAACCTCATCAATTAATTTTTTAGACTCAAGGTAGAATTTTCAGCCATTAAAATTTAAAAAACTCTATCGACATATCGGTAGAATTTGAAAGGTGATGTGAGTTTAGCAAGCTATTAATAATAGGATTGCAAGCGCGCGCACAACTTAGCCGAGGTGAGGTGTGGATCCACAACTTAGCACGCGCACAATTGTAGTAATCTAGGCCTGATTATAATTAATAAGCAAGTAGATAAATATTATTAATTAATTAACTGTAAAAATCTAATCAGCCATTAATTAATTAAAACTAAAAATCCAGAGTTTAGAAAAGAACTCAAATGAAAGATGGCAAAACAACGGTATAATGGCACCTAGTACCTCTTTATTTTTTTCAAAGTTAATTATCCAAATTTCATGTTTTTTGTGAGGGCTATTATAAAACAGGTAATATTCACTTTTGTCGAATATAATGATAACAATTATTAGTAATAATATTTTATTTTGATTTTTTTTTTTTGGTAAGACGCCCACGGGCCAAATATATTAAAAACTGAAGCAGTTACAACCCAGAATTGCTTAATGAATAAATAAAAAATATCATATCGGGTACAAGCATCATCTCCAAAAACAACTTGCTAGAAATAGGAAAAATAAATAAAAATACATGACTAAGCAAGTTCTAGCTAGGCTACAAAGCTAGTAGCATAAATATAAATATATTATTTTGATAAACATTTCATTTCACAAACCCAAAGTATTTTGATAGTAGCATAATGTGCTATAGATTTAACCTCTTCTCATAAAATGTTTTTCTCGCTCCTTTTACTTGCATACCTACTAAGCAGCAACTCCACTAGAAGTTGCACAGTGGAATGCTTATACGTATACGAGATCAATTCAAGTCATTTACGCCTCTCCTGTGCAGAGTATGTCCGCGGCAGCCTTTACATTTTGACTTCAAATACTTAAAAGTGGGTTTAGTCACAAACTTTTTTAATTTTAGAAATTTATCTACCCAGTATGATATTGAATTTTCTTGAAGAAAGAAATGTATCTGAAACTGTTCCGACAGAATAAGGAGCGCGCCAAAAAAGTAAGACGGAAAAATAATATATGTTTGACGATGCTTTTCTTTCTTCAGCAATGCTTGATCGTTTTATCTTATCTTTTTCATTTTTGACTAGGTCTCTCTTCTAAATTATGGATTAGGAAGAACATCAGAGGGGAACTGATGCCGAAACAGTCATATAAATAAATTAATAAATAAATAACTCAACCTATGAAGGAAAATAAAAATAAATCCAGTTGATATCCCCATCAGTGACCGAACAACTGTGTAACTCGTCACTCGCCATAAAAAATCTTAAATATTAAACATGAGTAAATATCATAGATATGAAGGTGAAGATAATTAAAATTTTAAAATCTACCATGTAAAGAATTAATATAATCATAGAGTATCAAAACACCAACACAGGCCGGGTTATTATTTAATAATTCTCTAACCAAAGATTAGGAATCTATTAACATCTCATAACTAACTATTTCAACAAACGCTATGAGGCTTACAAAAAATCTAACATTTGATCCATGATCTATATAATACATAGCATGCATGTTGACTAGAATAGGATTTTTGTACGTTTCTAAAGAATTTAATTGTTCTTGATGCTTAAATTAAATATACTTAAATCGTGTAAATTTTAATAGATATATAGACTCATAAAGACAAACAATCAAAGATAATGAAAAATGAACACATTTAAAAAGAACTTGACAAACAATTTTTGGCTGCACAATTTAGTACTGATACGTTTTGCAGTAGTTTAGTTGACGATAGTATAGTTGCGATCTTGTCATTATATTGGTCTACTAGCTAGGAACATCCAAGCATGCTCAATAATTTTTTTTTATAAATATCCGGGAAGGCCCATAATGTAGAAAAAAGAGAGTGCGATCGAAGTCAATATCTCCTCGTCCTGCTATCGGTGTAAATAATCTTTTATTATATATATATATTTTTAATTATAAACCATATAGTTATTTTCCAATCCCATCCCGCTGCTGGAAACCGGCCGCGGCTCCGGGTAAGGTCGCCACTCGCCACTTGGAACATTTTAGTTTGTTATCAGTCTAGTGTAGTTCTTAATGGAACGGGTCATTTTTTGTGCTCTGGAAACCCAGCACGTCTTGGGCATGAAAGCCGTCCGCAGACAACCCAAGTATCAATGAACAATGGTGCGGTGAGGCGTGCCCAGTCACGTGAGGGTGGAGTTTTCAGGTTTATCCCTCATTTTTTTTTTCTTATTTTTCATTGTAATTTATTTTTTTCCAAAAAATACAAATGGTTGGCGAAGACCAGCCAATAATATTCTGTTCTAATTTAAAAATAATATTGCAAAATAATATATATTAAAAAAACTAGGAATAATCATATATAGACACTATGAAAATTCTCAATTTGAAAAATATCACTTTAACGACTAATTAGTTTATGCCACTATAAGATGGTAAAAATTAGTTTTATGTCATTAATTTCTTTCAAAATTAGTTAAAATTAGTGATATGCAACTCTAAAACCTAACAGATTATTTTAAATACCTAAATTACCCTTTTATAAATAATTGGGGAAAAACTTACGGAAAGGAAAAAAAAATCGCTGTTAAAAAAAAATGAATTTATCTCCGCTATTGTTCACAGCCTATGAAATTGATAGCCGCTACCTATTGTATAAAAAAATGTTATTCACCGCCTATTTTTTATTGGGATCGTGGATTGAAAACGAAGACACCAAATAAGTAGTGGATAGGTTTGTCATTTTGTATGATATGAAGTTTTAGGTAGATTATGCATTCAGTAAGACAGTAACAAATAACAATCTCACATATGAGGAGTGTCTTTAAATCACTACTAAGTGCAAATTTGCATGACATTCATTAATTATAGTTTGATTTTTTTTTTTTTATCTGAATTGCGAACTATTAAAGTGGGTAAGCAACGAAGACATTTCGGCAAAGTCGACATGTTTGATGTTTCTAATTTTTTTTCTTAATTACTATAAAAGTTCGTAAATATTTTTTCCTTCTTGAACAGCTAGTTATGGCCGTCAATTATATATGCTCAAACTCTATTTCCGATGCAATACTTCATGATTTATCATGGACAAATTTGTAATTTTTCGAATAAAATTGTTTATCTCGTATCGGACAGATTTGATCTTAAAATTAGACATTATTTCAGAATTAATATTACATTTTTTTTACAACAATATCTTATAAGTTATAACACGGAGTTAAGATTGGAGACTTGCTCCTCTCTTGCAGAGTTGCGCTAGAAATCTCCACTGCACAATGCATGTCTTTACATTTTATTTGAGATGAATTTTTAATGAAATATGAACGTGGGAGTCCAGATGGTCAGAGAGATTTTACAGAATGAGCTATGCCTCTAAAAATAAATGGCCTTATTAAAAAAAAATAATGAAATATAGAAAACTGTGTATAAATCTAAACACAAAATTTCAGATTTTATTTTAGTTGCTGAAATTTTTCTGTGCAAAAGAGGATATGAATTGGAACTTTGAGAGCATATTAAAATTATTAAAAAATTTTAAAATCAAAAGGGGTTTTTATAGATAATATAAATAAAAGAAAGCAAAATAGCGCTCTAATCCATTTTTCTTTTTTGAAGTTTGGTTAATCCAATTTCATGCAATTGATGTACAACCATGTAACAAATTAATGATATACAGCTTCCTTCTATTGGTGAAGAAGGCCGGATTAGAATGTCCCATGGAGCGTATTGGAAAAAGGTACTCATTATAAAATGTCATTTGGAGCGCTTGCATCATTCTCTAGCCCCATCATAAATTATAAATCAATCATCTGGATTGTTAATCTCTTTGTCTTTGTCCATTTCAATTATGAACCGGAGGGAGCTCATTTCAAGAGGAGACAAACGCAATTTCCAAAAAGAAAAATAAATAAATAAATCTCAACATGAAGAAAAATGTAGGTTTTGAAATTATGGTAGTTGACATAAATATGAAGTGAAAATTTCAAATAAGTTATGGAAAAATGTTTTGTCAAAGGACAAATGGAACCATTGGCGCTTCAAAGGCCATTCGATGGGTAAACAAATTGGCATATACAATTGAACATAAACAAATTCAATGAAATAACTTTGTACCGAACATGAAAAATGTTTTGTTACAACGAGGGGGGACAAAATTTCATATAATTATAAATACTTTTGTAAATAAAAAATGTAGCTCTTTTTCCTCTCCTTTTTTTCTTAATTTTGGAATTTTGATTCTGTTAAAGAAGGCCAGACCTTCATTTTTCAAGTGTATGCAGATACCAGTTGAAAAACTAAATAATCCATTAAAAAATAGTGTGTTTGAAAACATAATGATTGACTTCGATCTGAATAAAAATTCTCAACCCAAATCAAGACAAATTGGTTTCTTGTGAAGTAAATAAATAAATAATGGCTGGTTTTTGACAATTGCAATGCAAAATTCCTCCTTTGGATTCTATTGGAGACAATTGTTCAGTTCGAAGAAATACATTTGCAATTCTGTAAATAAAAAAAAACAAAAGTCAAAAAAAAAAAGAAAAATATGGTTTTAGAAATATAACCTGACTTAGATTAAGATTTTCATAAAAACAATTGTTTGCAATTAATAACGATCTCTTGGACAACTCACCCTTTCTATTATATTGTTTGCAATTCCTTGCTATTATATTGTTGTTGTCGCTGAAAACCACATCACTTCAGTCATTATATCAGCAAACTGGTATTAACTTACTATCAACTGCATAAATTGACATTTAAGAATGACATGGTTTTTAGTTCTGTATTAAGTGAGACAAAAAGTAACATGATTCAAAGAAAATTAAATTAACATAAGATATTGTTAATATGTTACTATACTACTAAAAGGGAGTAAAGATTAAGAGAAATTCATATATTTGGTTGATTTTTTAATTTTTATTTTCAGCAAATCGTTACTAAAAAATTTAAAAATTACTTAATCTTGAAATTTAAAAAATGGACATAATCGGTCTCTACCTCTTGAATTTTTTAGAGAAAGTTTAAAATCTAATTTGTTACAAATAAAAATCTTAGGATAAATTTGATTTTTTTGGGCAAGTTTGAAGACCAAATTTAAAATATTTTGTTTCTATAAAGTGAAGCTACTTTACTTTTGCTATCTTCCTTAGTAAATAAAGTTTAATTAATATTAGTAAATTTCAATATTTTAATTTATTATTTAATCGGAAACTGCTTGCATGAATTTGCGACCGACTGATCGTAGAGATCTCGTCAATTATTGCTTTTCGCTTCTAGATGACACAGAGGCGCATGCAAAGCAGATAGTTGCCTCTATTACAATAATCACTGGAGAGTACCAGGCCAATCGTTTTCAAATGCAAGTCTCCTTTTCTTGTCAATGAATCCATCCATCCGAATTTCAAAAGATAACAAATAAAAAAAGGAAACAAAAAGCCCAACTCTTCTAAAAATATAGTAGCTAACTTTGACTCCCGTCCATGGACCCCACACACTCTCCGTTCCTTGATGAAATACAATTATACAAATTCCTTATTTACCCTTGACCTCTTTATAAGCTTTCAATTTTCTCTTCTCTTACCAGTTACCAGAACTCTTCATTTTCTCTCCTAAGCTCATCTCTTCCTTCCATCTCATCGCCAAACACAATTCACACATGTCACCATCCAACACAGAAATCGTGCAAGATACCTATGGTGAACTAGACCCGCCGGCCGAGTCGTACCGGCTCCGGTATGGAGCAGACATCGATTGGATTGGTGTGCATAAAGTCTACGAACGAGACGAATCAGTGAAAGAAACTACAAACCCAAAATCACATAGTCATATTCATAACTCAAAGAACGTGGGGTCCAACTCGCAGAGGTTCTCAGGAAACCTGAAGCCCGGGATCATCGGTCTCCCGGGAAACATACAAAATTCAAGCATATTGGGGCAAAGTGCGAGACGGCCTTCATGTGTACGAATCATTCCACAAAAGGTTTGCTGAACAGTTACCGTCATGTTTTCTTCCTTGATAGCTTGTTGTGCATCAGAGTTTTGCTTCTCACGCTATCTCATAGACTTTTTTTTTTTTTTTTAAATTCAACCTTGGAAGTATCTCTCTCTGCTTTTAACTTCTGCAGTCAACTGATCAAGAAAATAAAAAGAGAAGAAAAAATATTCAAAGATGAAACACAAGTAAATTCAATCATACATGTTTCAAATATTAGTAGTAAAACTTTTGTTAATTTTGATTTCTAATAATAGATGGATATTTTAGGTCCAAGTGGTTTTCTGATTAAAAAAAAAAGAAAAAGAAAACTTTGCAGTGCCACAAAAATTTCAGAGTTGTCTTAATCTCAAGACTATTTTAATTTTTTCAGTTATGCAAGTCTTATTTGCGTGTTAAAATCCTAACATTTTCCAATATTGTGCACAAGCAGAATGGCGGCAGTGGGAAGCCATCTGCACTTGAGACAGAGCCGGGGTCACCAAAGGTCTCGTGTATGGGAAAGGTTTTGTCAGAGAAACCAAAAGGTCCAAGTCAGCTCAGCCGAAAATCAGCAGCCAAGAAAACTACCAGATCAGCAGCCAAGAAGAATTCCAAACCGGCAGCCAACAAAACGCCGGCCAAAACCGAACATAAGGGACCCAATTGCCTTTTCCGGGTGGCCAGGATCTTTTGTGGCAGCAAGAAAAGAGCTATGGATGTTGTCGACGAATCGATACGCCTTGAGAAGGGAGGTGATTTCTCAGTGAATGCAAGGATCAGTTTTGGAAAGGATGTTAAGGTGAAAGGAAGGAAATCTCTTGAAAGAGACGTTGATTCACATGAAATAGTTCCTGTAGAAAAGGAAAGGGACACTCCGGTACCAGTACCAGTGCCCGGAATTGGCGGAATCAAGAGGTTTGCATCAGGAAGGAAAGTAGAGTGGAATTTTGAGGCAGAAGCCGATAATTCACACGAAGAGAAGGAAGAGAAATCTTTGAAGGATGTTGATGTAAGGGAAAGGAACACTTTGGAAAATGAAAGAGATACTCCAGTTCCTGTGCTGGTGCTAGGACTTGGCGGACTCAAGAGGTTTGCATCAGGGAGAAAAGTTGATTGGAATTTTGATGCAGCGACCGACGGAGGAAAATTGGCAATGGATGAAGCTAAAGAAAATAATGGATTCCAAAATGATGATGATGGAAAGCAAACAAATAGTTCAGAAAAAGAAAATGATACCTCAGTGGGTGTGCCAGTATTTGGGATTGGTTTAATGAAGAAATTTGCATCAGGGAGGAAATCGGATTGGAATTTTGAACTTGAAACTAATGGAGGATGCATGGACAAAGAAGAGGTGGTTGAAAATACTAATAGTTTGAAGAAGAATTCTGATAATAAGGAAATGAATACTTTGGATAAGGAAATAGGAATGCAATTACCGGTACCGGTTTTGGGGATTGGCATGATGAAAAGGTTTCCATCTGGAAAAAGGGTGGAATGGAGCTTCGAGGTGGATACAACTAAAGGATGCATTGCAACTGATGAGGCAATAGAAAAGAAAACTTCAAAAAAAGATGACAATGTGAAGGAAAGGGATACGTTTGTAGCAGTACCAGTACCAGGGATTGGTGCAATGAAGAGGTTTACATCAGGAAGAAAAGGAGACTGGAATTTTGAGACGGATAATCATAGCACTGAAGAGGTGAAACAAAAGAAAATTGTGAAAAAGAAAAGTGATGCAAAGGTAAGTCATGATTTGGAGAAGGAAAAAGATGATCCGGTGGTGGTGTCGGCACCGAAGATTGGCTCCATGAAGAGATTTGCATCTGGGAGGAAGGTGGATTGGAACTTTGTAGTGGAAACTGATAATGCAGAAGAGGCAAAAGAAAATGATACATTGGAAAATAATGTTGGTGCAAAAGAAAATAATGCTTTGAAAAAGGAAATCGGTACATCGGTGACTGCAGGACCACCAGGGATTGGTGCATTGAAGAAGTTTGCATCAGGGAGGAAACTGGATTGGAACTTTGAGGTGGAAGCGTAAGCCAGAAATCTGGCATGAAATGAGGGGTAGTTAAATGAGGACAAACAGGGGAGTATGGTAAGGTTGTAAAGTATTAGATATATTCTGTTTTAGAGATTTCTTGTGTATATGTGCAATGCAAACTTGATATCGTGTAAATTTTAAATTTTGATATGGCCATATGGGGATGGGTGCGTTTGGTTCCTACCTACAAACATTCGTTATTCAATTTGAGTTGAGTTTTGATTTAGTGTTTGTAAATCGTAGGTATTATTCATTTTATTTATACTCATAATACAATCATCAGATTTTAGTTTAAAGATTAATTGTTGAAGGGCCCAAAGCTCAGTGGTACAATATTTTTAACCCGATTGACGCATTGTAATGGCTAAGCTTAACGTTGCATTTTTGTGGGTTTAAGGATTCTCTACCAGTCTCACCTAAACTTGTGAGTGAGATAGCGTTTCTGCAACGGTATCATTGGTATCATTGTTTGGTGTGGGTACCGGTGCTGATAAAGTTTTTGTTTTGTTTTGTTTTGATGTTGTAATCTTTTTGTTTCTGGTAAATGAAAGTGGTAGGGATCCTACTTGTTTCCAAAAAAAAAAAAAAAAAAAAAAAAATCTAAACTTAAAGTGATCACTTAAACCGAAATGTATACCAAACAAAAGGAACAAAGGGAATAGAGTTCGATTTTTATGCTCTTTTTCTTCTTCAAGGACGCTTTGGAAAAGAAAATGGAAATTTTAATTTATGCCACGCTAAACCAGTTCAATTTTAAATTGTCGTTGCAAAACAAAATGAACATATTTCTAATCAGCCGCCTTGCAATGACATATTTAAACACTTTATATGTTCTAGAACATATTTAAAATGAACATGATTTAGAACTTACTTATTAAAAAAATATTGCATTATACATAGTAACTACACACTATATGTGTAAATAATAAATTAATGTAATTTAATTACAATAATCTATATTTAAGCTCTCTAAACGGTGTAAAATATGATTCATATCTTAATATTTAAAAAAATATTGGATGATATACAGTAAATAGTCATATAATGAGCAAATAATGCATATTCTGAGAATAATTTGAGTATTTCAAAAAATTCTGCATCCATTTTAAGTAATTTGATCACAAAAATATATATTTAAGCTCTCTATACGGTCTAGAATATGATGAAGATCCTATTTATTAAAAATATTTATTTATACATCGTACTTATGCATATAATGTGCAAATAATATTATTTTGAACATCATTGGAGCATTTCAAGCGAATTTGCATTCATCCTATGTAATGACACGGTAATCTTTTTGGTTGAGAAAATAATGGAAGGAACAATACACATTATTTTCTCAACCAAAAGATTACCGTCTATTAACCCTGGTTTCAATTAACATTGAAAAGATACGTTTCAAATATAGTAAGAAAATCTAAAATCATATAATGACTAGGTGTACTACATCTCTTCGGTTTTCATATATTTCTAATGACAAGAAAATCTAAAATCATATAACAAAAATATGATGAAAATAGTAATCTTAAGAATTGAAATGTTAATAAAATATATGTTAATTTAAATGATCTACAATTTTGAATTTTAACTTGTCAATTAATATTTATTGCTCTTATATCACACTCACACGTGCACTCAACATATAAAATTATCTTTAATTTTTCATTTTGATTTAAGTTTATTATTTTTTTTACAAAATAGGTCTTCCTCTTTAGTATGATCATTATTGTTTGTCACAACAACAGAGCACGAACGATTCAAGATTTTTGTCATGTTGTATTATTTATTTTTTTTTATTTTTGAGACGATATACTTTTATTGGAAATTTTTTTTATTGAGAAACATATTCATTTTCATTGAATTATTTTTGTGAGTTGTTCACATGTTTACTTTTATTGATTCTATTTGTGTTAAATTGGTAAATAGTACTATCACTTTCAATCCCGATCAATACAACGTTAACATTAAATATGAAAATGTACAACATATCCATATCAAATAATACTTTCACTTATTAAAGTCCGTTTACACATTGAATGGTCACCGCTGCTAGTAAATTTTCACAGGAATGCTTCCCATGAAAATAAAAATTTTGAATTTGATATTTGAGTTTGTAATTTTGAAATTAAAATCGAAATAAGATCGTGACATCACGCGACATCAAAATCGTATTAAAAACCTCCTTTTTCTGGGGTATGCTCAGCGTGTAAATAGGTTCGAATCATGTAGATATAAATAAACTGATCAATCATGTAGAAATAAGTTCGAATCTCAGTATCATACTTCAGTAATGAGAAATAGCACAAAATCCATGAAAAAGCGAAACATAAACCAAAGAAACAAAACCGGTGTTTAGTCGAGAACTTTTCTCCACATGCTATTCTCGACAAAATTAATTCCATTATAACTCAAATTAGAGCACAACTACAACGTGAGATTTAAAATAAGGAAGCCGGATGTCACAACAATTGCCATCCTAGTGCATTCAAATTAGGCTTAATTAGTCTTCACGTTGGTCACCTTGTCATAGACTTGCACAACACGGCCATTGAGAGGTTGAATGGGGCGGGAATTCTTCTGGTAATCACCAACAAGTGGGGCCCGCAAGGCATCACCTTGCTCTTTGCTCAAGGTCCTTACCTGCATAATTCAAAATTGAAGAAGATTGTGGAACTGTAAGAAAAGACATGCTCACTATCTCATGAAAAATTAGGTGTGTCATCGCGAATCATGCTACTGTAGATAGTAAAGTGATATATCTACACAAACAAAAATTCTATCTGCACAATGCATAAGTTTATATCACTCTTGATGAAAATCCATCTACAATAATGCAGCGGTTTCTTTGAGATAAGCCTCCTATTCATTTAATTAATGAAAAAGAAAAAGTTATTTCAGGCTTTGACTACTACTGACCAGCAGTTACTCATACCTGCTAAAATATATGTATACAAGTATCATTAAAAAGATCACTGCTTCTCGCAAAGTACGTTAGCCATGATGTTAACAAGCAAACAAAGTTGAACAGAAATTACTAAAACATAGGCCCCTTAAATCCATACTTTTGTATTTGTTTTCCTTGATTTTTGGTATGAAACAATGACATTACCTCGCTCAAGATGTTCCACACAACATTCTCAGTGCATGGTGGGGTGGTGAGCGAGCCAACATAGCGGTAATACTTGCGGGTACTTAGCTTGAGTGACCGAGAGTGAACGAGACCAGCTGAAATGCGTGCCTCCTGATCCTCACTGCAGGACGCCTTAGCCAGTTGGTCCAACTTATCCGTTATCTACACATGCATATCAAATAACCAAACCTATGTCATGATTGTAATATATTAAAAAAGTAAACACAAGAAGAATTTGTAATTTGTTTACATTAGTCGTTAAATTCCACATAAAAAAAAAATTGTCCCTTAGTTCAAACAAAAGAAAAGGGTAATTCCCAATTTCCAATTTCCAATTTCCAAAAGATGCTAAAGGAGAATTTGAATAGTACAAGTCGAGGCTAGTTGCTGAGGGGCATAAAAAATGGCTCAGTGTGAACTGTTAAAAAAGTATTAGTTCCCGTTGCTTGCTTGGAGACATACAATAATTAGTCATTCTTGCATCCCAAAACTGGTGGTCAGTTCAAACTAATTAATTTCCCATGAGTTTAATAAAAACACATCATTTACGTAAGTACCTGGAGGAGGAAAGGGTCGGCATTTCCATATCTGTACAGGATTGACACTATTGCAACATTGCCATCCTTGCTCTCATGTATCAAGTTGACCTCAAATGGGAATCTATTTGTTTTAAAAGCATTACCAACAAAAAAAAAATAAGAGACCTCATAACATATCTTAAGTTCCCATCAAGACCAATAGGCTCTTAACACATAATACGAAATCATGCAGTACAATTCATTTAATTATTATATATAAATTAGGTCTTAAATAAGTCTAGCTCTTAACACATAATACGAAATCATGCAGTACAATTTTAATACCTATGTACTGCACCAAAAACCAACTGTTTATTTTTTTTCTACATCACATGTGATGCACGCATGTTATAAAATGGCAAATTATCAACATATTTAATACAAGACCAATAGGCTGAAAGTTAATTTTGCATTGTTTGTTATACAATTAATTTACAATATATACCATCATTGTTAATGCAATTTACCACATTAAAATCAATTTAATTGCTAATCCTTGTAAAGACTTCAATGTACCTTTCCCCATCTAAGGTGTGCTCAGAAGGAGAATGCCAGCGCAAATGCTTCAAGGAGTATTTCTTTCCAGAAATGACAAGTGAGCCAGCCTCACTGGTGTACACTAGCTACATTTTTAATTAAGAATTGCATCTGTTAAGTGATTTGATTCCTCAATCAAAATTTTAACAGTTAATATGCTTTCGATGTCAACATGGGCCAGCCCCATAATTATTGGTAGCTAATGATTTTTTTTTTTAATTTATTTTTTTTAGGAAATGAGTAGAGGAGTGCTCTACCACTTTTTGTTACTAAAAAGAAAAAGTAATGAATAAATGTAAAATTCCTTTTAAAAGATGAACGGTTCTATTCAACTTCCTGTTTAAATCACAATGGAAGCTAACAGCAAGCTCAATTGCATGTGGTCTAGTGGCTTAGTGGTAAGAGTACTAGATTGGCCTCAAAGAGGTCAAGGGTTCAAACTCCGCATGCATATTTAATTTCAAAAAGTTGGTTGGCAAAGACCTCCCTCTTTCTTCCAAAATGAAAAAAAAAGAAAACAAGGAAAGCAAGCTCAACTGATGCATAATTACTTTGGCCCAGTGTTGGATGAACTAAACAGTAATTTCATAACTATAAAAGCACAGTACCAACATCATAGCAACCCTTTCTTAGCATTGGGAATTAAAGAAGGGTTTCAACTTACCCCAATGTTGAAGCCATTGTTAACAAGGGTTGCATTGGCGGCAACATAGTCTCTTTTGAGACATTGGAGGGAGGAATCATGGACGGCCGCCTTACAATCAATGTTGATTGGAGACTGGTGGGACCCCTTTCCGCATAGTTCAAATGCTGAGCTGAGGCTGGCCCAGTTTTCAGGGCCCAACGATCCTGAGTAGCTGAATTTCACAAATTCTTGGGCATTTCCTTGGGGAGGGGAGAGAGAGAGATTCTTATATTGCATGGTTATACTTTTGGGTGGTTAACTGTTATCGTCTTGTTTGTCATGGATGACTTATCTAATAGTTTTATCTTGTTGTAAAATCATAGTTGTGATTGATTTTCCACAAAGTATTGTATGATAAATGCACACTATTATAAGCAGAAATTGATTTTTTGAAAATTCTTGTAGAGAAAAACACGAGTTGAAACATATGTTTACTTATAAAAGGATCAAGATGCTATCGACTTTAATATCTTATTTAGAAAGACAAAACTAATAACCAAAAATCCTGCTTCAAGTATTGGCATTAAAATATAATCAAATTAAAGATCTTTCATACCAGTTGGAGATTTGTGAGCACAACAGAGGGCCACGAGAGAGGATATGATTGCAAGAGCAAAGAAGACCTTGTAGGATGCCATTTCTTGTCTTTTTCTTGTATCTGTCTCTTTTCAAGGCAGTATCTATCTGTTAATGGCTATGTATATGAACCTGGGGAGAAGATTGAATGGTCATCAGTTGTGCATCAAGCCAAATATAGACAGGGTTTCAACTGTCAAAAGTGTGGCAGTGGTTCTATGGCCAGGTTATTCCCTTGGTAAAAAATGCCTAAATATAGGAGGTTGAGTCTTCGGACTCAGCTCTGTCTGTTGCATTTAGTGTTCCCAGCCTTTTACAATTTCACAATTTCTGTTATGCAAAACATAGATCAACTCTGTGGGCACAAGCAACTTAAATGACACAAGCATACCTGTTCAATTTCAGCTGCCAACATGCTGCTACATTCACAAGGAAATGCAGGTTTAATAAAGAGATGGGGTCCCTTGAAAATGCCCAAGTTCGGAAATCTCGAGAAAGAAATATGAACCACTGGATCTGGTATTTGATAAGAAACTGAGATTCAACAACTTTGCCACTGAACTTGCTTCTCTTGCTTCCACTTAAAAGTTCTATTACTCTCTCTTCCTTACTATGGCGGTTTGATCATTGCTCTTATTGTCCTCGTAGCTTCTAAAAAGGACCATAAAAATTTCAGCTCCTGGTTCTCTGAGATAAGTCCTGCCATTTCTGGTAACTGTCATGGAGACCATAACATCAGTAATAAAAATGTCAATTATTCCCAAAATAATTCACAATTAGCTTCATTTCAAAACAAGGTTTTGATCAAGTCCAATTTAGTTGCTCAAGTGACCTGTAGAGCAACACCTATAACCTAAGGTCCATTGAGTCCAAAATATGACCTAACAGTGTCATTGTTCTAAATGAGAGCGTAACATATTAGTAAAATCATATTTTGTATCAGAGACAGTAACTATAGCCATCAGATTACACTCAAATAAGATATACCAAAAGAAGTTAAATGAAAGATAATTCGGTGTCTGGAAATATAATCTCAAGTTGGAATAAACCTTAACTAAATTGGTCTAGTTGGGTCATAGCTAATTGTTAGCAAATTTGAAGCTTGTTTGTTCAAAATTAAAACTTAGTGGTCCTAAACTAGCAAGTAAATATATCAGAAATTTGAGTGTGCAAACCTGAGGCTTTAGCTGTATACGTTTATATTCTAGAACTATAGCGGTTCCATTCGGAATATGCTCGCACAAGAATTTCGAAGACTTCCTCGGTCGTCTGGTTCTCACTTGTGAGAGAGAAGAGGCAACATGCCACATTGGGCTTGGCCTCCGGTCTTCTTTGGTGCGCCATGGCTGAGCTCTCCTCTACGTTCAAGCTCAGCGAAGAAGAAATCTTTTTAGTTTTCTTTTTAAATAACATAAAAGGCCCAGGAAGCTATTCTGAGGTACAAGGCCTGTCGACAAAGCCCATAAGATTTTTACAAATTACAATATTTGGGGAATTGTTCTACTTTTTATTGCTATTCCTTAATAGTATCTGGATTGGAAACGGATCATCTTAATTTGTAGCACTTTCTTCAAATAAAGAGATCATAACATAAAAAACATTTTTTTTTCCATTGACATCCATAATACAATATTACCAATACAGAAAGTGAATTATTGAAGGATGAGAAAATACAATGACATGACCACATGACAATGCCACAACTGATTTATTAGTATATATGCAGAAGACAAAATTTAATTTGGCTCATTTCCTCAACTCAATTATCCAATTTTCTCCATAAATGTATTGAGCTTCCACCTGAGCAAAACCAGCTTCCTTTGCTAAGTTCTCAAACTCATTCTTGGTTCTCTCTTTGCCTCCAAAGTTACTCAACATCAGGACATCCAACATATATGTGGCCTGTGACCTTGTAGTTGGCTGCGGTTTTACTGGAAGAATACCGTCGACTACAATGACTTTTCCTTCAGCAGGTAAAGCCGTGTAACAGTTCTTCAATACCTTCATGCAATGCTCATCACTCCAATTATGAAGAACCCACTGTTGATTTGTAATGACGAGGGATGAGATGTACAGAAAAATTTTAATTTGAAATTTGAGATGCTGAGAAATTTATTGAACCAACATAAAAAAGAATATTAAATTTATTTGTTAGCATTTACGAAAAGTTTTTCGTTCATCATGAAATAAGCAGCACTCTCAAACCATATAATGCTACAAGAACCACATAAAGTAAGCTGTACTCTGCTACAATAAATAGAAGTCCTAGTAAATTTATTAATAATTGAACAACAGAAAACCTTAAGAAGGATGGTGTCTCCATGAGGTATGCAATCAAACATGCTTCCACCAACATGCTCCACTCCTTCAAAATAATAAAAAAAAATCTCAAAAATATCAGCATCAAATATACAGAGATCAGATCATGCATCTCATACAAGGAATGGAAAAAGAACTTGATAACAAACCTGGAAATGCCGGCGCAGCAGATATTACATGGGGAAGGTCTAGGTTAATGCCTTTGATGTGTGGATATTTCAAAACAATCATGCGCAATGCAGCTCCGACACCACCACCTATGTCAACAAGTATGCGAACATCTTTAAAGCCTTGGTAGATCTCAAGCATCTTCTTCAAAGTAAAAGTTGAGTTATCCATCATGGCCTTATTGAAGATCATGCTGAAACTTGGATCTGTTCCCATGTATTCGAAGGCTGTTATCCCATGCGCTTTCTCAAATGCTACTCCTCCCTCTAACACTGCATCTTTAAGGTGTTGTCTACGTAAAATGCAAATTTTCAGTTCTCTTATCAACCAAGTTTGTATGTTGTTCGCAATTTTTATCATTTTTCACTTTATTATATCCAGCTTAATTAAATTGCATCTTGATGGCCAAATTTTAATTTCTTGTTACTCAAATAGTTATGCATGTGTTCCTTTATTTGTGTGCTGATGACAGAGGGTTTTAATTATGAATTCGAGGGCTTGTATTTAAGTATATACCCGCCAACAACAAAAGCTTGCTCCATTGCCAAGAGGACGAGGTTGGCAGCTGTTGCACCATTCTCATCCTTAGTAAGCCACTTAAAAAATGGTGCGGGCCCATATCTCCTCACCATTTTTTCCTTTTCATCGATGGTGCAACTTACTATATTGAATGATGCAAGAAGTGCCAGCATTCTATCCAACATGGCTGCAGCCTAGGAGGCCCAATTTTTTCATGAGATGCCAGTAAACAATTTATATGTCAGAAATTAAAATTTATTATTGAAATTGCTCGTCTGTTAAATTTTCTATGTACCTGAGGATTTTTTGTCGGCAACTGTGCTGCAATATCCTCTGCAGTCATCATCACTGATTGTGTACTTGCACTAACACCCTTTTTGATAATCTCAAGAACGCCGAGCCCCACTACAGCCTTCAGTGTCAATGGAAGAATGGCTGTCCCCACCAATGGAATCTGGATGTAGAGCTCCTCATCCTGGCTTGGCTGAGGCACTGCAACTTCTATATCCAACTCATAGGATGCCATTTCTGTTTATTGGATACGTTTGATCTGTGTTGATTAGTGTTGTATTGCTGGAAGATGAGTAATATTGGTGACTTACATGGCTGCCATCTATATGCATGAGCATGAAGTGTGAGACGTGATAGATTATGGATCTGTATAATTAATGTATATATTAAGCCCATTTTTGCTTCAAAAATTAATGTATATATTAAGGCATCATGGAAGATTGTTTTGGTTCTCCTATACTTATCTTTTTACTTAAAATATTATATTTATTGATTCCTATTTATCAGCAGCTTTTTTCTAATTTGATAGTACAACAAAAAAATAGATATAATTGGAGATTTACAGAATCGTCCTGAAACATGAGCTTCGATTCTAGATATATAAAATCTCATAAGAGTTAAAGCCGGGAATAAATTAATTAAAGTATTTTGCAAGCCATATATTGAAACCTGTTACAACACACATTAGAAGCCGAATTGGAATGTGTTGACCAATTAAGCTATATAAAAGATCTGACATATTTAGAAATTAATTTATATGTACAATCACTTTAATTAAATTGCATAGTTAATGGATTGTAAATTGGAAGAGAAATACTTGTATGTAATTGCATACTCACGGTTTTTTTTTTAACAAACAGAGCCCACAGTTTTTTAAATATAATTAAATTTGTAACAAATTTTATAATAATTAATATACTCACACACTAAATCTGTGACTCCTATATTATATACTTTTTTAATTAAAAACGAAAAGTTTTATTATCTGATAACTGATAAGTTATTTCAGTTCGTCAGGGAAACAAGAGGTTGAATTCTAGAATATATATATTTAATTAAATCTCGTAGTTGAGAGCTATAGAGATTACATTATTTCCCGCGCTATATTATTGAAACCTTAATAATTAGACGCAATAGAAGCCAATCGAACGAGATCGATACTAAAACAGTGAAACAAATAAAAGAGATCTTATGATTAAAGAAACAAAGTTGTTGAAACCGTGCCAATGTTATTAAATAACAACAATTTTAATAGAGTTAAAAAATTTGTTTCTTCACAAATAAGTTTTTTTTTTTTAAATTATTTAATATTTTCAAAAGTATAGCTCACCAGTCTTATGCTGAATTTCTGGCTGCGCAGGAGATTGATTGATGAAATCTTGAAATTGGATGGGCGCGAATACCTGGAATGAAAAATTTAAACAAATTTAATTAATCCAACAATAAAGGGAGGCCACCACCATTCCATCAAGTCTTAGTAAGACAGTGTCAAAGTACGTACTCAGCTAACTTAACTAATGTAATTTACCGTCGCTCTCCTTTAAATTCTACTGCCAATGCCACCCGTTTCTAGAAAAAAATGACTTTGTTTGTTTTTTCTTTGTCCTTCTACCCATCCTCATTCAAAAGTCAAATTAATCTTCAGAACTGCAAGAGTTATATATAACTTGTATTATTATTTTGGAAGTTAATTAAGCTCTGTTGTTTGTGTTAAGTCTAAGCTAGTTAAATGGTAAGGGATAAGTTTCAGGGGATAAGCAATTAGCGGGTAAGGTTAAGTGATAATTAAACTTGTGTTAAGACTTCTGTTGTTTGCTTTTTTTTTTTCATTTTCAAAATGAAACTGGGTGGAGCTTTCACTTTTTTTCCAAAAAAAAATTGAACTCGGTTGAAGATGTCTTACAAGCTGATTAAATAGCTAGATCAGTTTATACTTTAAAAATTGGGTATAATAAGTCAACAATTATTATAATTTTGAGATAGAAAAAAAGCAAATAAACCGCAACAAATAAAAAAAAAAAGGCCAGCCATGCGATTGTTCTCTCAAGTCTCAACAGCCATCGAATCAGTCACCTTCACTGCCACCACTGCCAGTAGGCCAAACCATACCTATCATCCCCACTAAAGACTTCTGCAAAAGAAATTTTCGCCATTTTCAATTCAAAAACTTTAACAATTGCATGTCTTGTACTCTCATTGCATCGATCATCAGGTAGCCGGCTAGTTCATGCACTTGCATCTTGCGGGTGATCTGTTGCCATTGTCCATTTGTCCTTCCTTGGCCATCTCCCTGACATTCTCTAGGTTATAATTAACTAAATTTAACCTCTGAAACGTATCAGCAAACTTGCACAAAAAATAAAAACAACTATTATTTGCGTGATTGCGTCTCTACAAGGCATTCTATTGAATAGTTTGTGGCTGTCCACACGTGCAATAGTTATAGATCTACCTTAACTCATGGTAAGGACTTGAAATAGCTTCCAACCTAATGCCTAGCCATGCGTGATGCATAGAAGTGCGGGCTACTGATTCACAAGAATTAATGGGTTAAAATGGTCAGAATTCACGACATCCTCTCAGATATTTTAACAAACACATGGTGTTCATGGGGAAGCATGATTATTCATTGCCACTAATGCTTGGGAGGGTTAGTAGAACTTTTCAAATATGTTGTTTGAACTGAATGGGGGCAGCAGCTAGCTTCAAAATAACATTGAAAAACCTTGAAACATGTTATGTGAAATTTGGGCCTATAATCAAATAGAGCGTGCATAATCCATTTAACCACAAACCAAACTTTTATCAACACACATAAATGAGTTCATGTTGAGTATCTGGAATGGTCTCTGTAACGCTTTCTTCAAATAATTAAAGGATCATATCATAATAATATCTCTTTTTGAATGTGACGTCCATAAGACCATAACACAATTACTATTACAGAAAAAAACAATTTCAGAGGATCATAAAATAATAAAATATAATGACATACTCCATGACAACTAACAGGGATGGCTGATAAGCCCCACCAAAATTGTTAAAAATTTGGGATGGTCGACTCTATTTTTCTTAATTCAATTACCCACATTTCTCCCCAAAGGTACCAAGCTTCCACCTGATCAAAACCAGCTTCTTTTGCTATCTTCTCAAACTCACTCTCTGTTCTATCTTTACCACCAAAATTAATTAACATCAGGACATCCATAATATATGCGCTCTGTGATCTTGTAGTTGGCTGGGGTTCCGCAGGAAGCATAGCGTCAACAACAATGACTTTTCCTTCATTAGGCAGAGCCATATAACAGTTCTTCAATATCTTCACACAATGCTCATCTCTCCAATTGTGAAGAACCGACTAAAAGTTTGCAAATGCACAGGATGATCTTTAAGTTAAATATTTTAATTTTAGTTTTTTTTTTTCAATCTTAATTTATTCGTTAGCATTAAGAAAAGTTACTTGATTCATCAAAATTGCAATATGCTGGAATTTGATATGGTTGTTAGGAACAAGCATATTGAGAAATCTAATTGATTATTTTCCAGTTATTGTGAGATATATCGAAAAGATATAGCATAACTAATGTTATATAATGCGAACAATAAGTAAAAGACTAAAAGTGCATAATTTATAACTGAAACTACATCAAAACCTTTAGAAGAATGGCATCCCCATGAGGTATGCTATCAAACATGTCACCGCTAATATGCTCCACTCCTTCATAACAAAATATCTCAAAAATATTAGCATTGAATTTTCAAAGCTCTAAAATTTTTCCAATCAATTTGACTAACACACCAACAAATACTTGGAATGATAAAAGAATTTGATGAACCTGGCAAAGGTGCTGCTTCAGCAATGGCATGGGGAAGGTCAAAGTTGATGCCCTTGATGTGTGGATATTTCGAAACGATCATTCCCAATGAGGTTCCAACACCACCACCTACGTCAACAAGGACATGAGCATCTTTAAAGCCTTGGTAGGTCTCAAGCATCTTATTCACAATTAAAATTGTATTATGCTTCATGGCCTTGTTGAAGACACTGCTGAGTTTTAGATCTGTCGCCATGTACTGGAAGCTTGTCATTCCATGTGCTTTCTCAAATGGTATTCCTCCCTCTAGCACTGCTTCTTGAAGGTGTTGCCTATGTAAAACCCAGTTTTGGCCAGCTTTCATCATTTTTCATTTCGTTCTCACCAACTTAGAATTGCATCTAGTGGGCACTTTTTTATTTCTGTTTTCACAAAATACTAAAAATAGTGCATCCATTCCTTTTTTTTCATTACATGTGTGCTAGGCTGTCGACATAGAACGTAAAAAATTAAATTAAAGGGTTTATATATAAGTACAAACCCGGCAGAAAAGAAAGCTTGCTCCATTCCCAAATGGACAAAGTTAGCAGCTAGTGCACCATGCTCGTTCTTGGCAAGCCACTTAAAAAATGGTGCGGGCCCATACCTCCTTACCACCTTTTCCTTTTTCTCGATGGCACACCGTACTATATTGAATGAGGCAAGAAGCCCCAGCATTCTATCCAACATGGTTGCAGCCTAGGTAGCACAAGATTTACAGATGTCAGTTGACAGTTATATATAGATGCCAGAAAGTTTTATTTCAGAAATGGGTCGACGAGTACACATGTATATCATATATGCTTATGAATGATAACTAATTAATAGTAATAGTAATCTTTGCACTAATTAACTACCCAACATATGTGCTAAAAAAGTCAATTTATTTGCCTCTTTAGAGATTGAAAAATAAAGATGAATTGAAAAAGAACATTATGCCACTCCATCAGGTGAATTTCAAATATCTCCTTCGCATCTAAAATATTTCTCACCAAAACATAATATTTCTTTTTTTTTTCCTCATGTTAAAAAGAGAAGCTAGGGAAAGTTTGTTCATGGTTATAGTAACTTAAACGTCTATATATATATACCTCCTCGAGGTCAGTCACATATATCTTAATAAGTTCTTAATTACCTTAAGCTATTAGATTATTTTCCTAGTTAGAATTATTTTTTAAATTGAGTAAGAGATTTATTCAAACTAAAATTTTACAGGTGATAAAAAGTAAATTATCTCCTAAATCAGTGAACTATTGCACTACTTTCTGACGTGTAATTAATTTTCAGAGTTGTACAAGTACCTGAGGGTTTTTTGTCGGCAACTGTGCCGCAATGTCTTCTGCTGTCATCATCACTGGTAGTGTACCTGCAATATGAGGAACGGAACCCTTGTTCAGAATCTCAATGATGCCGAGCCCCACAACAGCCTTCAGTGTCAATGGAAGAATGGCAGTGGCCACCAAAGGTATCTGGAGGAGCAGCTCTTCATCCTCAGTTAATCCCATCTCGGGCGCCGTCTTCTCCTCTGCTTCTGCCTTGCTAGGCTGAGCCACGACAACTTCCGTATCCAATTCATAGGTTCCCATAGTGTTTATTGGAAACGGTTGAGCTAGGTTGATTATTAGTGTTGTAATGCTGGGGGAAGGGGATTTTTGGTGACTGACTTGGCTGGTATCTAGGCATGTATATATATGCATGAGTATCATGCAGTGTAAGGCGAGATATAGATCATGAATCCGGGTAACTAATATATTAATTATTGCATCATGGATATTGTTACGGTTGTTTCCTATACATTTTTTTAATTAAAGCTTCTTGATTAGAATCTTTTTTCTACTTTGATAGTACAAGAAAATTATAGAATTATTAGGAGATAAGACGTTACAGAATCGTAACGGAACTTATGCTTTGATTCTTGTGATACCCATTAATATTAATTGAAATAAGAAATTAAGTTCCAATTAAATTTGAAAGAGGAACTTTTAATAAATCAATATTATAAATAAAGATGTGTGAGTGTCGGAATCCTTTAGTTAAATGTCATCCGACACTTCAAGCATTGTAAAATAACATTTTTGTTGATTTTTGTAATGTGATACTCTGTAATTATTTGTGTGTCGGGTATTATTGTTCATAAAACTGACTCGGTTCACCAGCAGATAGTAATTTGGCAAGACATTATTTTGTTTCTGAATTTTGTGACCCCTTCAATATTTCATTTTCTGATTTTCATCATGTCTCCATCTCCCTTTTGTGTTGCTTAGAGTCCTTCTCCACCTTAATTTATCTTCATCGTCATTCTTAATTTTGGTTTACGAAATATAAATTAAATTCATTCAATTGAATATAGAAAAAAATCAGATCTTTTAGAATATATATATTTTTATTTAAGTCATTTAAAAACATATTAAATTTCATGAATAATATTAACATAATATAAATCATATTATTTCAGATAAATATAACTATACTTACACATATAATTTTTTTTAATTGATCAAACTCTTTAAATTCAATCAAATCAAAGTACGTGCAAAAACTAAATTATATTTCTAAAGATAAATATATATTAACAATATATCAAAAAATGAACATAATTAAACTATGGAAAAATAATAAAAATATTTTTAATAGATATATGCATCGAGCGAAGCTCGATATACCCTTCTAGTATATGTAGAATCGCAACAAGTAAAAAAAAAAAAAAAAGATCAAAAATAAGGAATTATATATCCGTTAATCAAAATAAATATGAATATACAAACAAGAATAATATAATTTGGGTTACATAAAAATTTACTTTATTAATAGGAGTTTTAAGATTTTTTTTTTTTTTTGATAAAAAAGGCCTCGTGGGCATCACATTAAATAAACAGTCTGAAAAACATTACGAAACGCAGGAGAAAGAACCGCCCACCTACCCATATTTACAACCCCTATTTAGAAAAATTCAGCATTTAATTTCAACCATCCCCGACCGTTCCCTATGTAACGCTCTACTGTCTTCAGAGAATCAGAAGGCGTTAATTTCGTTAATGGCGGAGAGAGAGAAGGAGAGAGACAGTAAATGCGGAAGAGAGATAAAAGAGAATTAGATAAATGGTTTCCGAAATTTTATTTCATATCTCAACAACTCAAAAATAATCCCTTATCCGGTCCCATACTTATATTCCTGACTAATTACATAATTGTTTACTTAATTAATTCTAATAGCCGTTGGATTTGCCACGTCATCGATCCATGTGATTCTTCGAGTAAATCCGTCCCTTGATTAATTACGCTGGATTTCATCCTTGTCGCTGTCCGTCTTTTTAATAACACCAGCTGCCCGGCGCCGCGGCGCCTTCTTTCTTCTATTGAAGTAGCCGATGGCCTGGACCGTCCGTTTCTCTTTTATAATTTCATCTGACTGACTTCATTGAGCTCAGTCGATTGAACTGAGAATTGAGATGGATGCATCAGAACATTGTCAGAATGTGACACCCTATGACTATCTCCTTCGACACAAACTAAGAACAACACAAAAGGAAAGCAAGAAAGAAAGAAAAGAGAGAAGAAAAAAGGAAACCACCGATACACAAACCTCTTCCCCTAACCAGCAACCTTTCCTACACTCCACCAACCCCTTTAAGCTTGTTTTCGGTCCAAGGTTTAACATTTTATAAATCAAACAAAAGTTTATTCAATTAAGTTCTTGGTCTCGAATAAACAATCGAATTATGTACAATTGATAAAATTCTGACAAGCGAGAGTTTAAATATTTCCATATCGTCATCAAAATTTTCAAGATTAATATTTGCAACTATATTACTTGATTACAAAACATATGTAAATATGAAATAAGACAGAGCTTGGGTAAATTAATTTACTGAAAAACCTAAATCAAGCAAAAGACGAAATTTATATTTAATTGGCCTCTGATTTGTTAATCATAATTTTAATCAACAATTTCGTATGAAATCATCATATAAACTTTTTCCATAACATTATAGATACACAAAGCTTGGGTGCGTACGGCGGATTCTGGAGCAGGTGAAAGTGCTTGGGCAGGTGCGGTCAGTTCATCTTCCCATTCCTTCCCCTTCTTTCACCTCTTGTGGAGCACAGCCTTAGGCGATCACATAGACATTAGCAATCCCCATTGCAAAGCAACAGTACAAATTCGAAATACAGTTCGTCCGTACCATACATTGACAACCCTAGCTTAGACATGAGTTCCCTTTTAGGGAGCTTAATAGCACCCAAACTTTACTCAGATTAAATTAAATAAAGCTATTGTATCCTGAGTTCAAACAATTTCAGCATAACCATATATATGGCAACAGGAACCTCCTTTCCTCTCTCGATTGTCTACCTCTTCTAAGGAATAAATTTTTGTTGAACTGAAGATACAGTTCACTAGTTGAGGGGATGTCAGATACTCTTTACACCATTGGTTTCCTAGTTATTTCAGATGGTATATTTCTAGAGGATATATTTACAATATTTTTAAAAGAATATGCAGGGGAATGTAGGTTCTTTCTATTTCCTGTATTTTTTTAACATGGCAACTTATGAGGGAACGGCGTTGAAGCCCTTCAATTGTGGCAGTTTTTCAAACTGCATCACAATAATTTTTTTTTTTCTTTGCAAGGTAGTAGGTTTTATACACAATTTATTGAAATATAATAGATCATATTTGGTAACAATTACTAACAGTTATGGCATGAAAACCAAACTAAAGTATAATTTAGACTCTCACTAAGATTTCAGATAATAAAGACAGCAGCTTTTAGATACTTCTTTACTAAGTTCTGATAAATAAAAAAAATAAAAAGAAAACAATATGTACCATAAATATTAGCAAGATATTTTGTAATTTCATCCGACTCATACATGACAAGCATTAGTGTAAGGATCCACCTGTCATATTAGTTATTATGCAATCCTGTCCTAAAAATCACAAATAAACAAAGTTAGACAACTTAAATATTTATGTTGTAACATGTGAGGAAATTGCATTTCTCTACTAGAACTCACTATTTTTGTTCTGGAAGTGTTTTGCAGAAAAGGATAGAACAGAACATCAAGATCCAATATGCTTACCATCTCCCTCACCTACACAAACCTAAACAAATAAGTACCTATTGCTGGAAATTTTCTTCTGCTTTAATTTAAGTACCTGTAGCATATATTGGTGGTTGAGTTTGATAACCTTCCAACAAAATGGGTAACTAGAGATCCGTGACCATATTGCAGCTCAAATGATTAAGCAAAACTTGAAATTGCAAAACATCTATTGCACACATTGACATTATTATTATTATTATTATTTTGTTTTCCACGCCCTTGAACACTTTATATTTCATTTTTTTCTTAAATAAAAAAGTGAGAAAAGACCCTCAGTACCTCTTAGTTGCAAGCAAAAAAAATAATAATAAATAAATAAATAAATTCACAACATAAACTGAATCTGTATCATGCCTATTATCACGAATTAGAACGCCCCTCCCTCCCACACACACACACACACAACACCCCTCCTAATACCAAAAGAACCGTAGACACTGGTATGGTGGTACCTACTATCACCTGGTACCAGTGAACCAGTATCATCTGCACCCACTACTCAAACCCCATATATCACTACTCACTAGTCCTGACTGAACAACACCACATATTACATGACAGCTTATTGTTCTGTTTGTATAAGCAATCCTCAAATTTGATTGGTTCAAATCACAAATGAACAGTGTTACAATGTTTTCACTCTATTGAACTCGCTTCTGCAGTTGAGGTAAGGATAAACAAAAAGATAAATTAAGGTACAAATAAGACATGAACTAATGGAACCTTTCAAATTCATAAATCTCAATACTCAGTAGGCTTCTCTTAAATCTTAATGTAGGCCTAGTTTAGAACTCTCCTTCAATCTAGATGCTTGTGTGTTATATTGTAGTCATCAGTGAAAGAAAAAATATCACTTAAATTTAAGAAAAGATGTAAAAAAGATAATTAAATAATACCTTTAACAATTAAACATACTAGGTTGATGGGATCTCATCAGGTGGCACTAAAGTTGCCTCATGAGTCATGACTGCCATTATTTCAAAAGTAGGTAATGATATCAGACATTTGCACTTGAAGTTTTTGTAAGGCCATTTACTGGTAAAGTTATATAAATGAAACTGCTTTCTTGAGTCCAAATCTTCTCAGATAGCGGACGGATTAGATAGTTACTAGCTTGAGTCCTTTCATCTGCATTGAGATCGTGCAAGTTGGGATCTCAATGCAGATTAACGGCTCTCATAGACTGGTAAGGTACAAGAGAAAATGCGGAATCAGCCTCCCAATTGGTTCGCATTAAAGATTAAAACTGTTCCCACTCTGTCCACTCGAAAAACGCAGTAGAAACCACAGCAAAAAAAACCCTTAATCAGTGCGGTTTCGCCTAGTAGTAAACTGATGCGAAATGGAGGGCGGCGGTAATGGAGGGGATTGAAGAAGGCAAGAGAGGACGGAGTGGGAATGAGAGCCGCGGCCATTGATCACAGAATTGTGAGAGGGAAGAAGTGAAGCTTGGTAACTAGCAAGCGGCGTTCTCTTCAATTTTCTAATGAACTGGAGTGGGGATTTGTTTGTTTCATTTGTGCTCTACATATCCCAATAATTTATTTATTTATTTGTGGACCCTATCAACTATCATGTATGATCCACCGGTGATTAGGAACCGCATCCTCGACAGTCAGTTGGGCTGCGTTGCCTCGAATGATGAGAGAACCGAGAGCAGGTACGACGAGTATAGGTGCTTGCCACCGATGGAATTTCGAAGGGTCTGACTGTACCAGAAACGGATCTTTTGGCATCAAGGCAGTGAGGAGAGAGTGTTTGTGAGCTTAGTTATCATTGCGCTTATTTAATATGGGGAGAAGTAGATGTTGGTTACTGGGTACAGTGGGAGTTGGAGAAGTATTCAACAAAGAGATGGAGATAGGTACTGGGAGGTAGAGACTTAATTAACTTGGCTTGTACCTTGTGTTAACTAATGTGATACTTACAACCTAAATTGAATTTTGAAATAATTGTGGATTGGTTTTGTCAATGTTACCAACAACATTTGTTCTTGTACTTGGCCTATGCGTGTAAGAACAACCAGTCTTACTGGTTTTGTCAATGTTACCAACAATATATGTTCAAGGACATATGTGTCTGTACTTGTTTCAACTCTCTTCAATAAAGTTTCAAGGGTGCCTATGCGTGTATGTACTTGGCCACTCTTTAACATCCTAAGTTAACATCCATACTAATACAGTTAAGGGGAATCAACCAAAACAAGTGCATTTGTTAATTCAATAAAATAACACTTATAACACAGCCTCACTTATAAGCACAAGAGAAAGGATTATACTGTCCACATTCCACAACTATAGCAATCATTTGCTTACTTTTGCAAACAAGCCCTCACATTTCGCATAATTACAAAATTTCATTTAGAGAGAAGGTCAAACGTTAATGAACGCCATGAAACAAGATCACTCACAGATAATACCTACTTCTAACTTCTTACATTATAGTTCCTCATTCTTTTCCACAGTTATAACACAAAGTAAGTTGTTAGTAACAATAATAGGCTTGCTGATACAGTAATCTTATTTACCAGAATTTATCATGAAAATCGAGACAGTAAGCATGATTTAGTGCTGATTCTCAAATTTGCAACATACGAAAGCATATTGAGTCTAAATTGAGCACAAAATAGTATCAATATATTAAGATTTTACTAAGTCAAAATATTATACATAATCAATATCAGAATTACAAAAAAAAAAAAAATCAAAACAGTGAAATTTTACTATCAATACTCCTCTCTCTTAACTTTCTAATGACAAAATCAGTCCCTAAATTTATATCGCAGTGCCTTTGTTATGTCCTCTCCGACTCCATCATAGTGCTCGGTGCTTCTTTCCTGTACAAAGTACCAACAAATAAATAAATTAACTATAGACCAATTAAAAAGAAAAAAATTATGGTTATTAGGCTGCACCTCAATGTATAATTCTGGTTATTAGGCTGCACCTCAACGTATAAAGTTAATATTAAATTTTTTTAATTGCAAAGAGAATAATCAATTAACTAAGAAGGAAATATTTGTCGTACTGACATAAACTTTATCATTATCACCAGTAATATTACAGGAATATGAAAAATTGGTACCCAGCATAATTGAATCTTTCCATTTTGCATCATCTTCTAGATCAACCTCGTTGTCTTCTTATATCTTTCCATTTTGCATGTCTTCTTTTTTTCTAACAAAAATTAATAAATTTCAAATAAATATGCAAAGTTAGTGACAAAATGATATAAATTATCGAAAGAATATTCAAAGTAATAAAAGCTTAGTGAAGCACAATAGAACTGGACACAAGTGCTGAGAATTATGTAAAACTAATTAGATCTTAGTCACTGATATCCATCTCTTAGTCACTGATATACATTGCTAAGACAAAACACTGATATAAACCATGCACCCTTTCCAAAATACCAAGTACTGTTTATAACTATTTCTCAAGTAATCAATCTTGTGAATAAGAAATGATGAACAACCCTAGACAATTTAAGAATGCTCAGATAGGACAAGACGACAAATATTTAACTAATGAAATATTTTCGTGTGTAGTTTGTTGAACAGAGAAAAAGAATTATTCCAAAACCAATTAAAATTCATCTCCCTGTGTACTACCTCACAATTGGTTCAAAAGTCACCATTAATGTCTATAACCATGTATAATTGATGCGCATTCTCAATTCAACACAACTTTTGCCTCAATTGCCTTAATTCTTAGCCTTATAATTAGCCTAAAATCTAAATTATAAGTTCTCCAGTTCACATCTAGTTCAAATTTGAATAGCAATTATATTACAATTTCAAGCTTCCTTCGGCTAACTTTTGGTTTCAGTAACCTTCTATATCAATCTGAATCCATACTGGTACCGAACCAATTAGGCTCACTAACGCCAATACAGCTGCCATTACTGTGCAGTAGAGAAGAAATAAGAAGATGAGAAGAAGAATTAGTACCGGGCGGAGCCGAGAGGGAGAGGGAGAGGTCGGAGGCGGAGCAAACTCTGAGCGCACTGGCGGAGAGGTTGGAGGCAGAGCCGAGAGGCCGAGAGGGAGAGGTTGGAGCGGACTCAGCAGAGAGGTGATACTAGCGGAGAGGTTGGAGGCGAAGAAGAGGGCGCTCAATCGGCTGAGAGAATTGAGAGTGTAAGACTCGGGCAGGGAGGGCAAAGCTGAAGAGAGAGATTTTTCGCTGAGTCTTTCGTGCGCCCTTGGATCCAGATCGGACGAACGGAATAAAAGGATTGCTCGGCACAGTTCTTTTAAACGACTGTCGAGGATGTGGTTCACCGGTGACTATGATCTGTGAGGATGAAATGCCAAATTCAACATTGATACTATAGACATGAGGCCCAATAACGTCAATGTTTTGCTATGTTACTTGGGTGCGGATGCGGGTATCATGTCGGATATGTTGCGGGTGCGGGGATACGACATTTTTCAAAAAACACAGATACGGTTGTATATATAAAATAATAAAAATAATATATTTTTGTAATTTATATATTTTTTAATATAAAAAATTAATTAAAGATCAATGAAAAGGATGCACATGTACAAGTAGTTTATTTTAATTATGCCATGGGTGCAATATATATATTCTATTCTAGGTGCAATATTATATACAAGTAGTTTAAATTAAAAAAAAATTGCTAGCCCACCAGAAACACCTTTACATTACACCCATATAACGTGATGATTGGATGGCTGGAGGCCCAAGTCGGCCCAATAATCATGTAATTTTCCGGTTTTTTGAAGTAATATGTTAGTCCCACAAGGATTGTCTAACCATATGCAGAACTAGTGTTCTCCAAAATGACACGACACGATCGTGTTGGCACGACACGGTGTGCTTGTTGATACGACACGATACGCGGACACGGTGTTATCGTGTCGTGTCATAATCGTGTCGTATTGGGATATTAGAAAGTTTAACACGAACCAACACGACACGATTTGACACGCAACACGACATGAACACGAATTAATACGACACATTAACACAAATTTAATTATTAATGTTAATTAATTAAACAAAATTAATAATTTAAATTCAATTTATAATACTATATCATATTATTTACCATCATTTGACTCATATTATTCTAATTTAATTATTATTTAGTAATTTTTTTCCTTTACTTTAATTTTTTAATATTTTTTAATTTTAAAAATAATAAATAATATGACACGATGTGACACGACTAACATGACGTGTCAACACGACATGACACGATCTATTAGTCGTGTCGTGTCAGAATGCATGTCGTGTTGCCTATCCTCACCATTTAACACGACACGACACGACAGGATTAAAAAAGTAGTTCGTGTCAACACGACACGACACGAGACTCTAACACGATCGTGTCTGACACGACACGACACGACACGACACGCACGATTGGAGAACCCTATGCAGAACCTATATAAGCAGGTGCAAGGTTTGTGGCCTGGCAGAATTGCACATGGTGTGCGTCGTGGATGCAATGGCACGTGCACGTGCGGAGATTTAATGCCCTGGACGGCTGGACCACCCTCACTTAGTGTTCTCCAAAATGACACGACACGATCGTGTTGGCACGACACGGTGTGCATGTTGACACGACACGACACGACACGAATACAAAATTGACACGACACGATCGTGTTATCGTGTCGTGTCATAATCGTGTCGTGTTGGGATGTTAGAAAGTTTAACACGATCCAACACGACACGATTTGACACGCAACACGACACGAACACGACACGAACACGAATTAACACGACGCATTAATACAAATTTAATTATTAATGTTGATTAATTAAATAAAATTAATAATTTAAATTCAATTTATAATACTATATCATATTATTTATCATCCTTTGACTCATATTGTTCTAATTTAATTATTATTTAGTAATTTTTTTCCTTTACTTTAATTTTTTAATAATTTTTTAATTGTAAAAATAATAAATAATCTGACACGATTTGACACGATTAACACGACGTGTCAACACGACACGACACGATCGTGTTAGTCGTGTCGTGTCAGAATGCGTGTCGTGTTGCCTATCCTCACCATTTAACACGACACGACACGACACGATTAAAAAAGTAGTTCGTGTCAACACGACACGACACGAGACTCTAACACGATTGTGTTTGACACGACACGACACGACACGCACGATTGGAGAACCCTACCCTCACTCAAACAAATTAAACATTAAATAAATATTTCTGGATCTGATTCGATAACGATACCCCTTAGTTATAGTCACGACACGCGTGTCGGCGCGAATTGTTGACCGTATCCAATATTCAGACACGCCACCTGCGCGCCAGGTGCGTAGCGCACACGAATCGCACGAGTATCCGCATCCGACACGTGTCGTGTAAACAAATTGAGAAACCAGCTCTAACACTACTTACTTTTTTACTGCACCTGACAAATTGGGGCAGTAAATGAAACGAAAAAAGAGAGAAACAAATTTGCAAACCTGCTCTAAAAAGGGAAGGAAAAAAAAAAACTTATGGGGACGAAATATTTAACTAGTATATATTTTATATATTTTAGAATATCCGTAAATAACTGCACCTAGATTAATCATACAGAAGATCGATATTAACCTTTTTATATGGTATAATTTTTTAATTTTTTTTTTTTAAATTAAACCTTTCTTTTAGCATGTCTAGTATCTAGAACGGCAGCCAGTTCAAAATTTGCTTATGGATTTGAACACTTTTACCTACGAAATACTTTGCAACGGCTGCTAATTAGTTTAATAATTTACGGTTCTTTTTTGTTTTTTTTAATAAGATGGCTGCTAAATAGTTTACTACCAAATTAATTTTTTTTTTTTTTTTTTGGAAAGCATAAAAGCCGTAGGCAATTGGAAAATTTAGAAGCAGTCCAAAAAGAACGAAACAAAAAGCGCACGCATGACAGTCCAGAAAAGGAAAATTCTTGGACCGAAACACCCCATGTACCGATTTTTCTAGTCGTTGGAGTGAGACATTCGCATAAGCGCATGTACGAATTGCACTTTCATGTTAGTCTTTGCGGCGGTGCCGCCCCACTAAAACATGTTCATGCAGTCTGGTTCAACCATGACCATCCATTCACTAACAGACGCCGCGTCTACTATATCAGTCTACTGTTATACATCTTCCTACTAGGTGGACTGCCTATTGCGTACGGATCTTTCTAGCTAGCTAGATAGATGGTGATAATTTGTCTACTTTTCTTGGGAATTTATTCCTGTTATTGTTATTAATGACGCAAAGAAGTAACAAATTAAACTTTTCCAGGGCGCAATATGACTCTGAATTAAGTACTAATACTCAAAATACTGTAATTACATCATTACATGGATGATCAACGGTTTGCTTTTTTTTTTTTTTTTTTGAACCAAAAGCTCCCGTAGCAGGGGAACCAGCTTTCAACGGTTTGCTTTTTTTTAAAAAAAAAATTAAAAGAAAGACTTATTTTAACCTTTACGTTCAAAGTATATATGTGATTTTACTCATTTGCATTTTCGTTTATCAAATTTATACATATAGTTTGCAAGACGGATAAGTGATAATTTATGCTAATAATGTTGTATCCGGAATTGACCCCAAAATAATATCAATTGGAAAAATAAAATATTTTTTTAAGATAGATAATTTTTATAAAAAATTTCATATGAAATGAAAGTTCAACATAAATTAATATATTTTAAGTTTATGGTGAATCATGCCCTTATTTGTCAAATTTATTTCAAATCAACATATCAAATTTAACTAATCCAACCTACGTATGAGATTTAGCAAACCAAAATTTATACTTTTAAAATTTTAACTAAAATATTTACAGTGTAACTCTTATATATATAGAGAGAGGATTGCTAGAATGCAACATTTAGCATGGATAGATTCAAGCTTTTAAATTTCACCGAAATAACACCGTTATGACCGAAATAACGTATTTTCGGAGCAAAACGCATCAACGTTACAACAACCAAGCACGAAATAACGGTAGCGTTATAACTCCGAAATATCGACGATATAACATAAAATTTTTGCATTTGAAGGCGAAAAAACGGATGGGTCATGTAACTTACAAAATTTTTTGTTTTTTGCTAAATACAAATTCATACAAAAGTACTAATTTGTTTAGTTTTTTATACTTTGATTTTGTCTATTTTGCTTTTTGACTTGTTAATTTTTTATATTTTAAAGTTTCAAGTAACTTATAAGATAGATTAGATGTATAATTATTTTTTATACACACCGTTTTTTCTCCGTTATATCACCGATATAACACTGAATCGCTAAATCAACTCTGTACCGTCATACCGCAAAAATCACATTTTAAAACCTTGGATAGATTTCATGCTATGCGTTTTTTTGAATGTTGTATTTCAATTTTCAAATAATCGATTCAAATTGTTCAATATCTTCTTCATATTGTAATCTTATTAGAAATCAAATTTTATATTTTTTCCGAAAAATGTTGCTATGTTTTTAGATTTTTAGAAAAATTCTCGATTTAATTAATTCTGGATCCTTCAATAATAGCGGTTTTCAAAAATCTAAAATAAAATTATAAAAAAATTCAAAAAAATATAAAATTCGATTTCCAACGAGATATCAATAAGAAGATGAAGAAGAAATTGAATTATTTGGATCAATCGTTTCAAGTATGAAATTCAAGAAGGACATGCCACGCGTAGAATTTTAGCAATCCTATTTGTAATGATGCACGAGCTAGAGAAATATAATGGAAAATTACGAATAAGAGAGATTTAGGGTTTTGAGATCACACAAATTCTTAATTATGTGATAAAATTTTAGTCTCATGCATAACTAAATTGTCAAAATACGCGACAACTGTCTTAAATAAGCAACTACAAAATCCTAAAAAGATAAAATACATAATAATTACTAAAATAATCCTAAAAATTCTGAAATTATAAAGAAAACCCAAAAGTCTAGGAAAGAAGACTCGAATCGCGAATCTGAGCTCACAAATTGGTAAAATCAAGCATATTACGAATTCATTTTGTTGCGCGCTCTGGGTCACGGAGCTCCTATCAAAATTTCAGCGCGATCCTACAATTAGATCAAATATTACATCCCTTTATCCTTGTATGAAGTGCGAGCAGACCATATTGCATCATAAAACATGGTATCGTCACATTCGCGCACAGAGGATAAATAATCAGTATCACTATTAGCGGATATCAAAACAAATTTTGTACGACTAAAAATAACTAATAATTATTGGTAATTGGACCCTGAAGCAGGTGTTTATGTCAAACAGACAGTCGTTAAATTCGATTCAAATTGCTTCGTTCCTTTAAAGCCGAGGTTGGCACACAAGCAATAAAATAATTAAAGTCATCTCAGAGAGATCTTGTTAGTTATTACTTATTCATTAGCAGATGTCTGAGAGCGATTTCTGTGTGATGCTTTTGATTAATCAGCTACGTAGAGAAAAGTACATTTTCAACTATGCATATTAATGCTTGAGGAAAAAGTTAAAATTAATATTTCTAATTTCGATCTTTTTTTGCAGATATCATAAAAAAAAAGAATGTGTTTGCATTTTGCAGTAAATTAACATATAAGTACAATAAATATAATAAGTTCGTTTTTCAAATTAAAAAAACTTGTGAAATCCGAATATAATGTTCAAAAAGTTCTTTTTATGTTTGGTTGCAAAATAAATAAGGAAAAAAAGCGAGAAGAGGAAAGAATGAGTCTTATTTCTCATATCACATATTTGTAGAAAGAGAGAAGAAGAGATAAATTAACTTATTCATTAATTTATCTTTTTGTTTGATTGTGAATTCTCTTTTATTCTCTCTTCTTTCTTCTTTATTCTTGGCAATCAAAACACACCCTCGTAGCATAGATCTTCTGTGTATGTTATGATCATGCCAAATCAACTTTGGCAATCCCAATCTATTTTATTACGTGACTACTTGTACTCATAATTTTTCTTTAAAGAAAGTACAAAATACCACTCTTTTAAAAATTGGACCGGTAATCGAACTAATAGAGCTATGTATTCGAGGTTTAACCAGTCAAATGAGTTTATATAGAACGAATGATGTCATAATTATGAATTGCCATATATAATTTTTAACAAACATACGTATATAAATGTAATAATTAATTAAAATATGTGATATTTTTGTCAATTTTATAAGAAGATGGACTCCACTGCAAATATTATTTACATCCCAAGAAAATTAACTAGGGGACAAAATAGGTGCAAATATGATAAAAAGTTCACAATAACATTCCATATCGTTCATACCAAAAAAGGAAAAACTTCAAAATTTTCCCTAACAAGCCTCCATACTTCCCCACGATATCATAATTAATTTATGGCACGAGAAGTGAGAAGTTAATTGAACCGTCCAGCGCAGAAACACAAGGGATGCAAAAATTACCAGACCGTCCGATTCATTGGTTTTGCAATTAAACCAATTTCTGTTTTGTACTGTTCATAATTTTTTTTGACGAAATTGGATATAACCCCTATAAACTTGGACAATTGGATATAACCCCTCCAAACTTTAAAATTGGATATAACCCCCTCAAATCTTTATAACTAAGGAAATAATCCCTTTTGATTAAATTTAATATTTTTTAAATTCTAAATAATTATTTTTCAGAGCATATGACATAAATACCGTTAACCTTTCCTATTCTACCTAGTCGTTTCATCGTCCCTCTTCCTTTGAAATCAAAAGAGAAAGGATACGAAGCCCAATACAATTCATGAGTTTGCTATACTGCTCCGAAAATCCAAAATATGTTATGCTTTTAACTCAAATAAATATTGGTTTTCAAGATGCAAAAAGGTGATTAATGCATTGGAAACTAAAGTTGTTTGTCCCCGTTCATGTATTACACTTTCAAGGCATTTCTTTGAATTTTGGGACACTGCTTCATACTAAGAAAGCATGTTCAAATTTGATCCTATGAGTATGCTTACTAAATGAGAAAAGTAGTAAAATGGCCAAAAAGCCAATTTGAATTTTCATCTTAAAATAAAAAAAAATTGATGCGCTAAAATGAACCCCACAAAACAGTAAAATTCCTGGTGTTGCTGCCTCAAATCTTTCTTGAAACATATTACCATACAAGAAATTCATAAAAAAGACTAAAGCAATATTAAAATTCGGCCTCTTAATTATATTCCATCATCACTCCCAATATACATGAATTTGTATGTACCATAGATAAAGGAAATGCCCTTGGACGGGGAGGACAATTTGGTCACAAATTTGTGTAATTGAATTTTTTAATTAAGAAAAGATTGAATTTAAATCAGAAGTGGTTATTTTCTTGGTTATAAAAATTTGAGGGGGTTTCATCCAGTTTTAAACTTTGGATGGAGTTATATTCAATTGTCGAAGTTTGTAGGGGTTATATCCAATTTTGCCAATTTTTTTTTAGTCGGAATGGACTGGAGTATGGTACGGTTTACATTTAAATCATTCGACCCGGACAGTATGGTCCGGTTATCAAATACCCTTCACCACTTTTCAATTAGAAAAGCGAATCTACGTATAATTCATTACTCATACCAGGTGCTGATGAATTTTTTTTTTTTTTTTTAGATACACTAGATAATTACTATCTAGGAAATACAAAAGAAATAAGAAGAGAAAGAAAAGAAAACATGTATTAATGAATTTTGAGGGTTTAGGCGTTTGGCAATTGGAATATATGCTGTGTACGTAGCACAGTTAAGTGTTGAGTACTTGAGTTGCATCATCTCCTGCCTACTAGTATTGTTCTTATAAAATTAAATTTAGGAGGAAAAACATGGAAAGGACTGATAACACATTTTATAAAATGGGAATTTCTTATTCGGATTTACGACAAACTAAAATTTACTACTTTTCCCAATTGTGTGTCAGAAAAAATTATGTAGGGATGAAGAAGAATTGTCTGTCCTTATTTACAACAATGACTTCTTAATTTCCCAGATAGTATCTAAATTAACTAATTGTTATTATTTTAAAAAATAGTTTAATTTATTCTTTTGGATTGAGGGAAAATAATCATAATAAATTATGAATAAAAAACAATTCACCTCCTCACCTTAACTATTTCATTTAATAAATTCAATTACGCGTGTTCTGTATTACTGTTGTTGTCTCAAATGGCCGGATTGCAAATAGTAACATTTCGGAAGAAACTGACTTTCTACGAGACACAATAAACTGAACTAGTAAAATAAATGCACATAGCATTAGTGCAACTATAGCACTATAGCAGCGTCATGCACCTGTGACGCAGTGTAAAAAACAAATGAATATAATTAACATATAATTAAATAAAGCAAAAGGCAGATATGGAGAGAGAAACGTGTCTTCTGAAAATTGATCAGGATCAGCGCATACGTAATTACGATAAAACAATATAGGGATAATGTCATCAAATCTTCCATATTTTCAACTTTTGAAAATCGTCTCAATGGTTAATTATGATAGTTATTCTCTCAAACTTTCAATTTGTCACAAGTAACCTTACAACGTCAAATTCAATTAATTAAGACCTCAACTTATGTTGAAAAATGATGAAAAGTCTCCCCTGCAATTCAACATTTATTTAATTATTTTACAAATTTCAGAGTTCTTTTTTAACTTTGAAATTTGAAATAAAAATCATTTAACATTTAATTCTTGACATTCGAATATTACACCAAACAATCAAATTTTATTTATTAAAGAATATCGCTAGAGGATATTATTTATCATATAAAACATAATTCATTTGTTTTTTATTTTGAATTTAAATTATCTTTTTGTAAATTATGTAGTTGCAGGTAATTTGGTTTTTTCATGCTAAAAGTTAGCGATTAAGTGAAATTGATGGTTGGAGATGGATTGTTCCACATAGAATATTTGGGAGAATATTATCGTAATTAGAAGATCAGGAGGCCAATTGTAGCAAAAAAAAAAACTTTTAGAGGGTGTGTGATGGTATTGTTCTTAAAATTTAAAATATAAAAAGTGATAATATTGTTATCATTTCTTATTTACAAATCATCGTGACATTTCTTGTTTTGAGTCTTTGATATTAGTGCTTCAATGACGAAAATATAGAAATAAAATTAATATTGCCTAGCTAATACACGGTAATCAGTGCGGTCCAAACCTAGTTATCCTTATCTAAATTAGTTAACCCTTGGGCTTAATTGAAGGTGTGATGCATATATTATGATTACAGAATTTTGGTAAAAAATTAAGTTGATCTTTATTATACTGTTTGATAGAGAAATAATTAATCAAAGAATAGTTTCTATTAATTATCATATATGATAGAACACGTGTTGTTAAAGACAAGTAAACTTGTTTTTTCTTCAGGTTCCATAGGTGTAATGCATATTGCTTCCGCATATTTAATTTTAGTTCTTTAAGAAATTGTTTTCAAAATAATTACCTCAGAAAAATTATTTAAAAACTATTCGTGCCCAATTAATTATATTTGTGAAGTGTTGATGTGCCACTAATTTGTTGACCAATAAGCTATACTTATTAATATTATTTGGAAGTGTTGATGTGCAATTAGTTAATATGTACAACCTTATTTTCCTTGAGGAGAAATTAATTAGAATTGGTGATGGAGAAATATCTTTCCAACAAGCAAAAGTAACATTTTCTATTTGTCCCAAAGGGGCATGCGTGCTGATTAATTGACAGAAAGTGAATCCCACCACTCAATTTGCGCCTACCTTTGTTCCCCCTCTACTAATCTTCATAGCCCCCATGGTTCATGCCTTCTGGAAAGGTCGTATATTGATTTCTTGCATTCCTTCTCATGTTGCTAGTTGTGGATTAATACAGTACATATAGACCTTAATTTGCGAAAGCTGCCGGGTTCTACAAGAATGACTACACCATTACGACCATAATAATTATTAACAAATTTCTCGATGATATTATTTAGAATAAGTTAATGGAATATGATATGATAATTTCTATATAATGTTACAATTTATAATAGTAATATAGCTCTCGAAAAATATATTATACTTATATTATTTTTTTTATATTTTTGTTTGCACATCACTTAGCTCTAAACAAATGAACGATTAAAGGTCTGTTTGTACATAATTCGTCTAGTATCTGTGTTATTCGTTTATTTTATGAGTATTACGAAGAATGCCAAATCTATATCGATATTAATTGTGAAATTTACATTTTTATGCTTTAGAAAAACATTAGTATGTAATACTATTTGTTTTATGAATGCACTCTTTCAGAATCATACTCATAATATATCAGAATTATAATTTATAAATATACCATTGAATGAATTTGAATTAAATTTATTACTGTGTTTATAACTGTTACTCTGCTAGTTCTACTTTCAAGTTACTGATTCTGTTTTATAAATACCATTTAAAGATATATATATATATAGGAAAAGAACCGTACCAATTCTGTTTTGCCTTTGACCCCACCGCCACGAGCCAAGTGGCTGATTCAGTCAGTCCGGTTCTGGATTAGTTGCAGCTGTGCATAGTCCGATCTTTTATAGCGGGTCAGAAATGAGATGATACGGTGAACTGTAAATCGTCTGCTGCAGAAAATTCCAAAAACTGTTCATGTGTTTTTTCATTAAGTAGAAATGACTTTATCTGTAGCTTGAGTGATAATTATTATTTTTATAATTCTAGTCACATTTTTTCAATATTATCTAGGAACTGTCCAAAACAACTGATGTTCATATGTTACATCATCCAAACAAAACAGACGAAAATTTCTGGACTTCCCAATGTTTCCTTTCTGGAGCGTGTAATTGATTAAGTTCAATTACGTGTATGTTATCCTAACAATTAAATCTGGTCTTATCCATACATAGAAAAGTTTCTTTGGATCTTTATTTACTAGTATACACACTGGTTCTAATTAATAGATTGTAGTTATTGGGATGGTACTTCAATAATTTATTTATGGTAAATGTCACCCACGTTTTAATTCTCCATATAATGTATTATATATGTATATATGTCACGCATCCCTGATGTCATGATATAGCAGTCAACGATGTGTTTTTCATATTTCACTTTAGTAAAGTCTACCTCTTGTTAAAAAAAATGCCTATTATGATATCTAGGAAAACGTTTGTACAAATAGTACATGCTAATGTTGATCATCCAATTTCACAATTTATATAGCCAACATATGTAACAGTGAAGAATGGCAAAGCCTTAATTAGTTAGAAGTAGGGTAACATACACACATATATATGATGGATAAAATACACTCTGGCGTATAGATCGTCCCTCGTATACCAGAGTCGTTTTCTAAATCCAAAAATCACATGGTCCATCCGAATCGTTCAAGTTGTTCTCTATATTAAAAAACTCTTGGAGACTAAATTTTACAATTTTTTTCGAATTTTTTTGCTATATAAAAGAAAACACTACAATTGGAGTATTTCAGATCCTCGAATTTGAAAATATCATAATATATAATTTGTATGAGTTTCTTACTAGATATATCAAGTAATTAATATTAAGTTGCTTTGCCTAACGGAAATTGTTGGGTTGTTGAGTGAATTTTACTTGATTTTTTTTTCTTTTTTTATTACATACATTTATGCTTTTGTGATGAGGTTAACATCATTTTACTCGTTTTGCCATGGACAAAGATTGAGTGGACCATTGGCAGCCGTCAAAGCATACACAAAGTGGTCCACTAAAATGTGGAAACTAAAAGAGCAAGAGATTTTTCTTCAGTTGTAGCGAAACCAAAATTTGGAGCGGGAAAGATGCACATAAATCAGTGCAAAAACAGTGATAGTCACTATGTAAAGATGGCATACTCTATATTGCATTTGTGGGATAACATTGAATTCAAACATGCTAAAAGAACAAAAGCAGATGGAAAAAGTTAATAGTTATGTTGTCATGCTACTTTCTGTTGTTTCACTGTAGTCTCCTGATTCCTGATCTCTTCCTTGTCATAATTCATTGAAACTTATCCCAGTGCTACTTGCAACAATTTTTTTCCTAAAGCTAAGTACCTTTTTATTACATGTCGTTGTAACAACAGGGACAAAACGAGCTTTAAAAAAAAAGAAGAAATATCATTTATTCAAAATGCTGTGAAACAGATTGATGAAATAGAATTAAGTCTCTGGTAATATGCTGATGACAACAATTTAACTAAGTATAAGTAAAGGCAATTGGTATAGACTTTAATATGATACACGTTATTTAAATTTACAGTTCTATATAGTTGTTATTAATTAATTACAATTAGGATCAAGTCTGGCAAGAGTGTCTTTGTTGGTTAATTAAGTTGCTTGAACAAGACAATAGTTTCTTATTGACAATAGTTATAATTACAGAGTAATTGAAACATAACTTTCCTCTTGATGTGGTAAATGAATGAATCCATGATAATGGAAAAATAGGTTGAGACTTGAGACGGGATATAGTTATGTTAACCTAACCTAGCTAACTTTAGCAACATATAAGAAACCAAAATTACCCTTAGTGCTTAGCCTATCATTTTGTGATTGGTTGGATAAAAGCACTAAACGCAAATGGACAGTCCTTCTCATCGCCCAACAAGCATCCACTTTTTCCCCTTTTCTCTTTCTCTGTTTTTGTCTGGTATTTTAAAGAACAGTTATTTTTCTTTCCAAGCTACTTAAATGTAAGCATGGAGTCCTAATTCTTTATCATGTGTTTCTTGAAAGCTTTTTATTTTTCCCATAAATACGTTGATTGGTTCTCTTTAAATTTTATTATTTGTGGCAAATACCAAAGTTGGTGCGGAGAAATAACATGTGATTTAGCTAAAAGCAATATTGAAATATTAATTTAAGTAAATGAATATAAATTTAACACATTTGGGTCTTTGGGATTCTGTTTTAATTTTTAAGTTTATATTTGGCTGTCAGTTGAAGTACAGAACAGAAGATTTCAAAAACATGTTGTTTTCTTTTTCAGTGTACCGTTTTTTTTTTATTTTAAGTCAAAAAAAATAAAACAAGCATAGTATTTAAAAATTTAAATTTCTTTTGCCAATTATCAAAGTCTGGAATTTACCAAGCTGCTCAAGCATACTTGTAAAATTAAAATTCTATTTGCCAATTATTAATCGTCTAGAATTTAACCTCTGTTTTTCAATACACTACAAGTTACCGGAAAATTCTGGTAATACCAGATAGCTGAATAGTGATGGAAATGGCGGTATCAGATATTAAGAGAGGAAATACCGGGAAGTTTCAGAGAAATACCGGATTTCGGTCACTGGCCGGTAGGATATTGAAAATATTGAATTTAACTATTTAACAAGTGCTCAAGCATTCTTGCAAAAGCGGATCCACATTCCACCAATTCTAACGCGGGACCAGTTGACCAAGTAAACGAAACAAAGCACCTACAAAGCATGATTCATGGCCCACTTGACAGCCACTGTCAAGCTTCTCTAAAAAAAAAAAGCATGATTCATGGGGTCAAGTGGGGTCCCTTTATTGGTCTTTTTGTAATATAACACAACACAGGTGGCATTTCAGACACCCTTTCTATTAAGTATCAAGCATCAACACTCCCTCCGCCATGCCATCTTCAAATTGATACATACTTCTCTCCTTTCTATTAAGCTCTCATTCTGATTTTTGATACATACTTCTCTCTCCTATCTTTCTCTCTTATTATACATAATATATATACCATGGGAAATTGCTTAGTTCCTCAAATTACAAGATCGGAAGCAATAAAAATCATGAAAATAGATGGTAAAATGCTCACTTATGCCTCACCTATAAAGGTTTATCAAGTTCTTGAAGGGTTCCCGGGTCACATGATATCCGACCCGCTATCCATACCGCAGCAACTAAGCCTGATGTCTGACATGCTATCAGGGCGTCAGTATTACATGCTTCCAGTAGAAAAGCAGATTGAAACAGGATTCGGACACGACAGTGTTGTTAGAGTAAAGCTGGTTATATCAAAGAAGGAATTGAAAGAGATGCTAACGAAAGAGGAGCTGCCGTTAGAAGATATAATTTCTCTATTCCAAGCAAGTGATCAGAGGAAGGAAAGTGATGAAGAGAGGGTAAGAGGATGGAGGCCTTCTCTGGCGAGCATACCAGAAGGATGCTAGTCATAACTAAATTTTAAAGGTTTTTATTAGGTTAGAGATATCCATGTATTATAGATGTTTAAAGGATTTTGGGTGCCAAAACAAAACTGGTTCTCTCTCTGCTCTTTTTCTTTCTTTTTTTTTTTTTAATTATCCTAGCCTATGTGATCAGAAGAAAAAGAGGACTGTGAACCATTGAACAAAACTAAATATTAGCTTCTAAGTTGTAATTATTTCATGATTTTTCTTTCTTTTTTTTTCCACTTTTTTCAAGAACTCTATTATTCCTGAGGAAGAAATTTATTTTCCAAAACCTAAACAACTCTCATGTTATATATAGTTTTTTCTGCTCTCGTAGTTATAGTTTTGTACAAGATGAAATGTGTATCCTGTTTAGAATTTCCTCTTTTTTCATAAAGTTTTGTGTTTGCCAAAAGAAGATTCATGTTGTTACATGATCAGTTCAGCTAGTGGCCCAGCATGCCTCAAGCCTTCAACGCAAAAAGGTCTAGATTTCTTCTCTCTATGCCTGCTTGGAAAGAAAAAAAAGCAAAAGTTGCATATCTAAGAAAAAAATTGCTAAACTATGCGTCTATGCCATTGCATTAGATTCATCTGATCATACAACCACAACAGCATCTTCTACCACAAATAAGCACTAATTGATCCTCTCTAGAACATAGCCATCAAACACAAAAGTTTCAATAAACACCAATATCTAATACTATACAGACCATGAATAAAAAATATTGAACAGTTCAATCATCTATCATATCATTTCACGCAAAATATTCAACAGTTCAATCATGCATTACATCACACTATTGTGTATGTATATTTTTTTATCAAAGCCCCAAGTTTAATTTTGCAACTTATTGTTTGTCAGGCATGTTTTTGTGATTTCTTGTGAAATTATGCTCATGATAGCTCAGATTTGAATATACAGACATTTCTCTTTCAAAAACCAGATTGCGTGAGATGTTTAATTTGACTAACAGATGCAAATGCCTCTTTGTTTATTTCTTACAAAGAAGGGAGCTAAAATTTATTTACTTCCTAAAAACTCTAACTTAACCTTTACGGAAAAGATAAATTAAACTAGTGCAAGGTTATGTATTGGACGTTATACAGAGAAGCTTATGCAAGAGATTAACTTGCTTAAAGAAATTTCGCATAGACAGACAGTCCTACGTCTTTATATTATATATATTGATCTCTATGCTAACAAACTTTTGCTATTTTCTAGGTCAGTTTTCTTTAATGTTAATTTCCATTAATTGTTATCTTTTATAGGAATACATGACATTCCCAATAATACTCATATGTAGCAATTAAAGACTAATTTTAAATAAAGTAAACTTATTACTACTTCGGTTGGCATGCATCTAATTAACCTCATATTGAGTATATTTTTCTTGAAGTAATTAATAGCTACTATCTGGTGTGGAAATCGAGTATATTATAAAATGGTCATCAATCTAGAGAAGAGAATAGACCGGATATAATTAATCACATTTTAACAATTTATACACAAATATGGATTCATTAATTGATGAATTTAGACAATTTATAGACACTGACACTATTAAAAAATGTTCTTAAGCGACTTAAAATTAGCAACATAAAGCCTATAATTACTGAAGCAATAATAAATTCATACATACAATTTCATTTATATATTATTATATAGAATGTATAAATAAATATGAAAAATGTTTCAATAATAATGGCCTTCTCTCTGTTACAACGCCTTCATTAAAGTTCCCTTAGACAAGTAAAATGAATTGGGCAAGTAATGAACTAGTTAATTAAACTAGATAGAAATGAAAGTGTCACATCAATTGCGATATTTTCAATTAAATTACATCTTTGGATGCCTAGTTTCGTTATCCCATGAATCATATTTACGTCTAAAAATTTAAGCACTGACCCGCAAGCTATAATCAATTAGACACCTTATAATGCGAGAATATCTATGTATGCGCAACTGAAACTGAGAGTTGATCAATATATATGTGCCAAATTTCCGTTGGTTCACTTCTTATTTTTGCATTATATTATCTTGAAAGAGTGTCAACAAAATCAGCTCGTGATTCGCCCCAAATCTTAAGGAAGCCATTTCTATTTTTCTTTTATTTTATATCCATTTGCATAGTTTCAAGGTACAAGAGTTTCTATGAAATATTCAAATATATTAAAATTAATTAATAATATCTGCCGGTTCTAATATCTGGTTCGAGTTCTAAAATTTTATATTAATATAATAGCCAAATCATATACTTCCTCAAACATATGTATTTTAGAAGTTAGAAAAGCATCTCACATTGTCTACCGTTAGAATGATATCTTCATAAAAATTAAGCACCCATGATGTCTTCGCATAAAAAGCACCAAGGCGCAGAAAGAAACAATCACGAAACTGATTGCATCGTCACACTTAAAAAAAATAATAATAATAAAGCTTAATTAAAAGGAGGAAGAGCAAGAAGTAATCTAGACAAATGAATTGAAATCTTCCAATTTCAAATATAGATTTTCTGAAGCGCACATACGCCGCATACAATTTAATGTAGCGTTATTTATGATGGCACACCACAGCCAATCACACAAATCGATTAAAAATTAGACTCTTTCGATTGCCTTCCAATAGAATGATTTTTTATCCAATCGAACTAAATATGATTTAATTGGATGATTCCCTTCTACAACCACTACATCCGTGGAAATTACGATGACAGTGACAGTGAGCTCACCAAAATTTAACAGTTCTCAACTTCTCATTGGCAAAGAAATGGGACCAAAGGGTTTACGATTTCTTGGGGTTAACTCGAGAACTATAAATTGTGACTTTGAAGATCCTCATTATCCATTTCATGATTCAACCATACAATGCAACAGTCAAAGCCCATAAAAACCCAAGAGCACTGAAGTATGATGGTCCAACATGAAAAAGCCCAAAATTGCTTAAGAGCACGATAGCTAGTTTACTTAAAAAAGCCCAAATCCATTTTAAGGAACTTTAAAGAATAGATGATAACAACTTTAAATTTACCGTAGAGCCCAGAAAAGTAGGTGAATTCCCGTTAACATTTCTCAATTCTCCTCACGGGCTTATGTACTGGATTGGAATCAAGAAATTGGAGTGAGGAGTGAAAAGAAAGGAGAATTACTCAGCAGAATTGGTTACTACCATCCCCTATTTTCCCATCAATCTCATCCACGGGCTCTAAACAGGCTTTTATGGATTCAGCAACTGACCCAGTCTATATATATCTGTCTAAACCTCCTTTTCCAAACCCTAGCCGCACGCCCCCAGAGAAAGAGAGGCGACAGCCAGAGAGAGACGAGATCCTCTTTCTCTAGCCGCGATTTCACTATCGCCTCTGCCTCCTCCGCCTTCGTCCGCCTTCGCTTCTCCGCCGAGCAGTCGCAACTCCTCTCCGTCTCCGCTCTAGCGCCTCCCTCCCTAACTTTTCCTCTCGCGCCTATGTCGTCATCCCTAGAGCCTGTTGATACACGTAAGTTTTTCATACTGCTTTAATTCTAATTAGATCTATTAAATCTGATTTTATATTATCCTGGATTCCTTATAGTCAACTGAAAATTGTTTTTATTTTGTAACTAAATTATTAGTTTGGAGATTGTGTATTCAAATGCCTGGTTTGGACCTCTCGATCTGACTTTTCAAATACACGTTAATGCTTAGAATTAATGTTGTTTTCATGATTACAGCCTGGGAAATGATAATATTTTTGTATTTTATAACTTGGGAATGGGATGGATGGATGGGAAAATGGTGGATGGTGTGTATCAGACCTGATTACTCAGCGTCATCCATCCCAGCGCCATCCGCTTCATCCAGTCCAGCGCTCTCTTCATTTCTCCGCACCCAACTAGCGATCCGATCCGATCCGATCGCACACCCTTCCGATCTGATCCGAGCGTACCTTTCCTTTACCCCGCGCCTCATCTCTTCCGACGCACCTACCTCTCACCCAGCGATCCGATCTCGTCTCCCTCCCTCCGCTCCCAGGCAAGTATGCCCTTCCTTCCTTCTCTCTCCTATCTCTCTTTTTCCTTCCTTCTCTCGTCTGCCCTTCTATTCTCTACTTATTTGTTCTTTTCAATTTTGTTGGATATCCGTTCAATTTATTTGTTACACATGCTCAATTTAGTTGTTATATCTTTTCATTTTATTTGTTATATATGTTCACTGTTGTTCAATTTATTTGTTATAACTGTGCAATTTATTTGTCATTTCTGTTCAGTTTATTTGCTCACTTTTACTTTTTTGCATGAGTCTACATTGTTTGTTATATCTGTTCAGTTTATTTGTTATAACTGTGCAATTTATTTGTCATTTCTGTTCAGTTTATTTGTTCACTTTTACTTTTTTTGTGTGAGTCTACATTATTTGTTACATCTGTTCAGTTTATTTGTTATAACTGTGCAATTTATTTGTCATTTTTATTCAGTTTATTTGCTCACTTTTACTTTTTTGTATGAGTCTACATTGTTTATTACATCTGTTCAGTTTATTTGTTATAACTGTGCAATTTATTTGTCATTTATGTTCAGTTTATTTGCTCACTTTTACTTTTTTGTATGAGTCTACATTGTTTATTACATCTGTTCAGTTTATTTGTTTTTTATGTTCAATTAGTTGATATATCTGTTCAGTTTATTGTTTTGTATGTTCATTATTTTTCTTGTATATATACACTCTGATTATATATTCATATTATCTTTGTATCTGTTCAATTTATTGTTGTATATGTTCATTTTATAAGGCAGGATAAACTGTGAGGGAGAGAAAGGGGAAATAGATCGCCAGGGAGGAGCGGAGGATGGAAGGTAGCGCGAGGGAGGAAGGGTTGCTAGCGAAAAAGGAAGGGGTGTTAGGGGGGAAGGTCGCGTGAAGGCAGATTTGCGCGTGAGGGACGCCTCACCCAGACGCGCGGAAAAAAAAAACGAAAGTCGGGGGTAGGGAAGAGTTGGATGGCGCGGATGGTTTTTGGTTGGATGACGGTTATCACTCCCGAAAAGAAAGAAGCCAGGTAGGGAAGATACGAAATCCAGACTTTCATCTAGAATATTCGTTTTTCCTTTTTCATCAACGCTGCATTTAGCTTGATCCTGTCAAATTTTTACCAGGTTTAGAAGATTCAAATTCTTCTTTCCGGGTTTTATTATCTGTTTGACAAGTCCTATTTTCTGTATTATTGGTAGTGTAAAACTTGAAATTGCTCTTGGATGAGGACTAAAATTGAGTGCCCATTCGCATGACTCAATTTTTGTTTATCCATTATTATTATTACTATTTAAGTTGTAAAGTTGTTATCTGGTACTGGTAGTAACTCAGACAAAGAAACAAAAAAAAAAAAAAAACATGCACTGAGGCAACATTCCTCTTTAAATTTCCATTCAAGCATTTTGACCCTGGATGAATTTTGAATATTGTTCACAAGTCTTTTCCATGAAAGAAAAAAAAAAATGCCATACTCGCTAATTGAACCTTGATGGAGAAAAAACGGAGGCCGATTGATACCCTTAATTGAAATGTAAATATGCATGTGCTCACTTAATCTGTTCATAATTTAATATTTACATCCACTATCCCTTCTAATAGCTAAACTTTGTTGCTAAACTGACTCAGAATGGGAAAAAAATAGCTTTAATTAAACAAATTATGCCACAGCCTATTGTCCTTATGCTATCCTGATAGTTCCTGAATTAACTCATACAAACAGCCCGTACCAGGACCATGTAACAGGGAAAAACCAACCATACTATCTCCACCAAATAGGGATCATTCTGCATCAAGCCCTGTTGTTTCTGTTGAAATTGGACTTGCTTGTTGAGCGAATTGGTGTTTGGAATTTTGAATGTTGAGGATGACAGCATGTTACTTCGTTCATGTGCATGATAAAATAGACAATGTTGCTTCGTAATTACAGAGGATAAAAGGAACACTCTGCCTTGTACATGTTCATATTACAAACATACAAAGCGACATGCAGTCATTGTATGTATGAAATGGAAAATACACTCTGCCTTGTGTATTTTCCAACCACAACTTTGTAAAAATAGCCTAATAGGCCCAAACATCCTAACCTGGACAGATTGGACTATCTGGTGTTAGTGAACTGCAATGCCATCCACTTTCAATGTATCAGCAATTAAGCAATTTTGAGATTTTCTTTTGCCGTGAAAAATTTACCAGAGTTGATACAAGTTACGGTTTAATTACTAGATTTCACAAAGCATTGGGGGATATCGTTGTGTAAAATTTCGAGCACATTGGCACAATTTCTTATGTCTTCCAGGACCACCAACCCCACCTAGACATACAATAGGCAGTGTTTGTCTAGCACCTAGAGGTCCTAGACGCACATATGTGAAAGATGGTACTATACCCTTCCCTCACATGGTTTTCGGCGCTTCACCAATTGTAGTAAAATTATTTGATGGTACCAACAAAAAATTGAACTACATCAGTCAGATCAAATGATTCAGATTACTTTTGATATATCTGATTGTTAGTATATATCACTGACACAGTTTAGTTTTGATACATCACACTAACACTGAGTACCCATGTTGCCCCTTCTAAATAAAAACAGTAAAACATCGAAGCCATCTAATTAATTGTCTGATTTGAAATTGCCACCCAATTATTTTTGTCTCTAAATAACAGAGTAAAGGAATTCCTCAAGTCACCGCAGTTGGTGTCCAAGTGTTTATCAGGTGCGATTGAATGTTACATTACATGATTTTTTTTTTGTCTCTATGTATTGTCTTATATAAAATCATTAGTATTTTTAATTTCTGATAATTAATTTAATTGCTTTAATGATTGCATTTAGACCTGATTAAAGATTTTTGAGATTTAATGTGTAGGTGCATGAGCTCTCCAAGTACTCTTTGATTATACATTTGCAAAGTTTAGATATTAATTTGTAATATTACACTAGAGATTGAAACGTAAAACATGACAATGACTTGACTGCTTGATTAGCCGATGGAGCTATGAAGAAGTTGGATTGATCATAGAGTTGGAGCACTCGAGATTAGTAATGGTTCAGAAATTCAACTAAAAGAACCTACCTTGCAACTATTGTAAAAAGACGGGGAAGATGTAAATTTAACTCAGTTTCATTGCTTTGTGGTCTTTTTCTTTTTTTTTTAAAAAAAAAAAGAATTGGTTGCTTTGTTTCACTTTTCTATCTCTTGGTAAGTTTCATTTCAAGGAAGTGATTGTTAAGTTTTCTTTTTTAAAATATCGTAAATAGAATATATTTTAGGATTTATTTATAAGTTTTCTATCGTATTTTATGTTTTTTTATTGGAAATACATAATAAATAGAGAAATTTCTCTTTCCTACAAAAGTCTGTGTCTTCTATTTTTCTATCACAAAATCTTAACAGGACTAATTGTAATGTTTATTGCATTATTAAGCAAAGTTAATTTTAATTAAATTAATTTATTTTTTAAATAAAAAGGATAAAAGAATTTCATATTAAAATATTCATAATTTTCTTTTAAAACTTTAGCGTTCAAACACAAAACCCAACACATGGTTACCAAACATCCCATCTTGATTTGCCAAACAATACCAAACTTTTTATTATTACTATTGGAGTTATGTCCTAAAAGTTAATATTTTAATGACTTAATTAGTTTATATTATTGATGATATTAGATCATTTATTCCTTGAGTTATTATTGACAGATACATTTAAAAATAAGAGATATCATATACCACAAGTATAAAGCATAGAAATCTATGATAAATCAGGTCTAAAACCCGTATCAATACAACCAAAATCCTAAATTAAGTCTAGCCAAACTTGAAAACAGAATGAATTTATAGCCAAAAAAAAAATGAATTTTATAGCCAAAGAATGCTCAGAATGACTTGAAACTGCTTGTCAATCTTCCTTCTTGTAGTCCGCAGAGAGCTCCAGAGAAATCCCCAGTGGTCTAGTACTGATCTCTTACGTCTGCGTTGTTAATTGCCACCTTTCGCTTTATAACTTGAGAGAAAAATTATCTAAAGTGGGAATCGTGTTCTCTCAAATTGCAGAGGTTTAAATACGATGCTTTGAGTGAATTTTGCCAAGGTCATGCCAAATGTGGAGAATCGTTCTCTATAACCAACCTCTCAAATTAAATTACCATCAAGAAACTGCTACAAACCGCCATAATCTTTATAAATAGATTAAGCCATCCATGAAATAGAGACTAAGGTTCGCGGAGTTTCAATAAGGTGCTCTTCTGTGGACTACAAAAGTCATCTGCGGTTTGCTCTTGCTTAGTTTCTTCTCCTGCGGTCTTTTATGTGTTGCATGACAGCGAGTCCCGTCAGTCTGCAAAGCTTCATTCTTTTGGAAAAAAAAAAACTCATCTCTCTTATCTCGTCTCTTCAAAAGAATCATACTTTGACTTGAAATAAGAGCCCAGGACTTCGGTAGTATCTTCTCCTAAAGAAAACTTAGTGTCAAATAAAGTTTTTAAGTATTGTATTGAACTAAACCACATGCTCTAGTTCTTGTGCCACAAAAGCATGGATGATATGTACTTAATTTACTAATTTTTATGAGAATATTAACATAGCCTAAAATAGCGTACTTCAGCGATGCAATAGTGGCGCGTTATCGATGCAATTTAATAAAAAAATGTATGTTTAGTGTTTTTTTCGATCACAATAATTTAGCAAATTTTAGTGGTTGTTTAGCATACTCTAGCGGACTTTAGCGACTGTTTAGAATAATTTAGCAGGCAATATCAGTATTTTGCACATATCTTTCGCATATGAATTTCGGTTGACATGATTAAAAATTCTATGAAAAAATTTAGGAAATAAAAGCTACAACTTTTGCAATTTAAGTTAATCCAAATTTTAATATTTTATGGTAAATATGACGTATGAAAAAAGAATGGTTTGATTAACATCAATTAATTATTTTAGACATATTTTAATAGTTTGATAATTAAATATGTTTTTATTTAATCGTGAAGTAGCACTTTAGAAGATATTAGGTACATATACCTAATAGTATTTAGAGAATCTAAAGTATGCAAGTATTTAATATAACATTATGTTAAAAATTTTTAATTAAAGTATGTATCCGATGAAATTTACTAGTATATATGATTGAAATTTAATTAAAAAATTTTAATAGCACCCACTATGATCTGATAGCATCCGCTAAATGATCGTTATTTATTATCTGTTATGGCATCAGCATGTCTGTCACGAATTAGTTATCGGCTATTTAAACATTTGCTTATACTAGTATAAGATGCCCTCATATGTGGGCAAATAAAGAAACAAAATAATGTTAGACAATAAAATATGTTGTTTAATTTACCAGTGATACAAATAGATGTGTTATTCAATTTATTTCTGTATTAGATGAAAAATCAAATAATAGCGTTGCTTCATCTCGCGATTCACATCCAACCACAGATCAAGTCGATCCAACAGCAAAAATACATGTTTACTATTTAGACCTAGAGTGTAACACATTTTCGACCCGTGCATTTATAAGTAGTAGAGATAAAGATATAATACAAAAATTTCTGTAATTTTTTTTCTATTAATATCAACAAATTTTTATTCAGAATCCTTACGGTGGTCTATTAAAAAGGGTTCATATAGTCCTATTTGTGGTAAGAAACCTTTTTATAGGTGTTATTGACAAGGCATTGATGTTGACACATCAACAAGATAATTCCAAGTAATTAAAAATCCTCCATAGGAATTAATTTGGGAAAAATAAAGTGGATTAACTTGTTGGCCAACGTGCAATTCTGGTATTTTAGTTGAGACGGGGCACGCTCTCCAGTATTTTATAAGTAACCCGGTCGCAAATTCTGTTAGTGGATATATACCTTGAAACAACATGAGCGTCTATGATCTTTTACGAGAATACTATTAAAATAAAAAGGATATAAAAATACATATTAACTTTGTAATACAATTCCTACTTAGTTATAAATTTTAACAATAAACATAGATGTAAAAGTTTCTAAACTGAAATATCGATGAGAAATCAATTTTTCTTTTCGTTTTAACTTTGAGGTGGGTCTCCTAATAAAATAAAAGAATTAAGGCGAGTCCACGTCAAAGCTATAGCAGCATAATGCCCATCCATTAATAGAAAAGAAGTCTCTCAATTTTTTATTATTATTTTTTGTGGGCCGATAGTACGCATTATTGGAGTTAGAGAACTTCTCAATTTATGTTTTGTGTTGTATTTGGGGATTAAAATAAACTGCAAGAATTATTTTAATTTCGATCGTGACCAACAGTATCAAATTAATTATTATAAATAAAAGTTTCGATAAAAAAAAAATGAGTGAAGTTAGAAGATGATCTCCTCCTTTTATCTAGAAAAGTAAATATAATTAAGCTTGCAACGGTACACTCTGCATCGGTAATTGTTTGTCCTTGCTAAAATGCAATTGTAACTAATTAAAAATGTCACTAAACTAAAACTTACTCGAATCCTTCTAAACAATATTTTGAACAAAAAAAGTCCTAGTCTAATTCAGGTTTTTAAACATACTTTCATATTAAAGTTAATTTTGTCCGTCAGCAAAATAAAGAGAGTTGCTATAGTCAAACATGTTTGATTGCTACAATCGTCAAATATGATATTGAGATTATAATAGTCGATCTGAACTAATCATTTTGTTTCCAAAATGAAATATTATTTTTTGCAAAAGTTTATATTTTTTTCTAATTTTTTATTTTTTTAAAAAATTCTTGAGCTAATTAATTATGGAATCTTCAATTTAAAAAAAATCTAAAAAATAGTTAAAAATTCAAAAAAATATAAAATTTAGTTTTCAAAGAAATTCTAATATGAAATCATATTATGTGATTTAGATCGGCTATTTAAAGTTTTAACAATTGAATTTTAGGATTGTATTTGACGTCAAACATGTTTGATTTTAGCATTACACCTAAATAAACATGTTTGAGTGCATAGACACCAAAATAACATACACATTAAATATCCCGCTATAGGACCCTCTCCCATCGACCACCCTTACCATCCACCCCCAACACCCCACCCCCCCGGCCCCGCCCCCCCCCCCCCCCCCCAAGTGATACCCTCCGCACCTCCCCACCAACCACTATCTTCACGCCATACCGACCCCTATCTCAACGACCCTGCTTTTCCTCCCTCTCTTGTACATAAAATTAGCAAGACAATATGATAACTGTCTTAGTAGAATACGCTCATTAGCCTAATAGCTATACTAATTGTCTTGATCAATAAACAAAATTATCTATTAATTGTCTTAAGTAGAATTTGCTTATTGTCCTAATATATAGCTAAACCAATTGTCCTGATAGATATACAAAATTAGCAACACATTCTAGTAATTGTTCTAATAGAATACGCTGATTGTCCTAATAATTAAGCACGCTGATTGTCCTAATATATCCACTTATTGTCCTGGTAGATACACTTATATATTGTCCTAATAGCTACACTAATTGTCCTAATATATACATAAAATTAGCAAGATAATTTAGTAAATATCTTGGTATAAACCGCTTATTTTTCCTAATAATTGCACTAATTGTCTTAATATATCCACTTATTGTCCTAATAGTTACACTAATTGTTATGGTAGATATACAAAGTTAGCAACATAATCTAGTAGCTGTCGTGGTAGAATATTCATGTTGTCATAATAGGTATACTAATTGTACTTATAGATGAAACATAATTACCAAGACACTCAAGTAATTGTCCTAGTAGATAGACTTATTGTCCAAATAAATGTACTAATCATCTTGATAGATCACGAAATTAGCAAGGTAATCCAGTCATTGTGTTAGTTGAACATGCTTATTGACTTGATAAATACACTAATTGTCCTGACAAGGGGGTCGGGGGTCGACCAGGGAGGTCCGGTGGACAGGGCTAAGCAAAAAATTCGTAACTCGTGAGTTACTTGAACTCGACTCGAAAAAATCTCGATGATAACTCGAGTCAAAAGAACTCAAGTTCTAGCAACTCGAGTTATGCACTTATGCCACATTGTTAATTTTACCAGCTAATTAAGTTCTAGTTAGGCCTAACTCAACTTGTCCTAACTTGAGTCAGCATATACAGGCCGTAGATAAATGTTCTCATATTAATATAAATATTCTCAGATAAATGTTCACTACCATTGTAACTACATATCTAGCCTAAGTGCCTAACATAATATCAAAGTAATCACACAAGATTTCTTCATAAATCATAAGAGAAAATCAAAAGAAAAATTACAAAAGAAATCAATCTCCAAACTTCTATGTATCTACACTTTCAAACGCTCTGTTTGCACCTACAGTCGAATCGTTTGGACTTCTTGCTCTTTCCTGCGTGAACTCGCTATAAAATTGTGATAGCCTTGGACTGAGGTGTTGTGGTTCTTTTACAATCGTCAAATCAATCTTAGGTCGGTGCTAGAAAGTAGGGATCATGCTCAGATCGTGCTTTGTAAAACTAGAAGTGGAATCAAAATGTTTCTACCTAGAAAAAATTGTTCTGATCTTCCAGAAGGTTCCAATCGACCCGTTTGAACTCCTCAAACAGTATGTTTGGATATCTTCTGAACTAGGCTTCAAAAGTTGTCTGATCCATCTCCAGATGGTCTGTCTGATCCTCCAACTGGTTTTTTTCAAAACGTCAATAATCTCCATTGCGCACAAAAGTTTGTGAAGAATCTAAAAATAAGTAGGGACAACAACATAACCAATCTTCTACTTAAATCAACAAAAATCTATCAAAACACAGATATTTAAGTATAATTTGAGACCTAATTAGGTTTGAAATGTATGCATTTAAATCGTTGATCAGAGAAGAGGAGGCACGCCTTCAACTCCAAGTGCTATTGGTAGAGCCTCTATAATACTATTTGTATAAATTAAGAGATATCCATTTATCCCATTAATAAAAATTAGATGTGTTTGAATGGCTATTAGCACTAGAACTTTTGTTTATATGCGAATATATGCTTTCAAAATTTAATTTGAGAGGCACTATGAGCATTAACATGAATATTATCAAGGGGAGGGAGGAGGGCATGATAGGTATAAAATGTTATAAAATTAAAACAAACTCATTTGAATGATGAATTGAATTTGAATTCAAAAGAAAAAGATAGAGTAATCTTATTAAAGTGAATCTTATTCAAGTTCGAAATAGACTAGAAAGCAAAAGTAGAATTGGTGCTGAAGGTGATGGTAAACTAAGGGTTTATTTCAGAAGAAGGGAGAGGAGGAGGATGGAGAAATAAAGTAACTGCCCAGTCTGCCCTTACTTGCCCAAAGACATTCACCTGCTCCAAAACTAAAAAATTACAAACAAAATGGAGAGGTGAATGGAAGTATGTATATAGAATATATATAAATGTGGTCACTCACATATTTAAGGTGTAACGATTGTTTCTTCTCTACTCTCCATTTTCTTTTCTTTTTCACTTCAATCGTGGAGCAAAGCCTAAGCATTTATAACGCATGCAACTTTTTTTAAGTTTATATGTTTTAAAAGGGAAAAAAAACAACTGTAGAAAAAAATTGTCATTTTAATTTCGAAATTTATGACGATTATTTTATTTTGACATGATTTCAATTACCGTATAATGACAATTATGAAGTGATTTCGACCACTAATAAATTAGATGCATGACAAGTATTGTAGAAACAAAATCGAGGATCATTATTTTTGCTTAGAAAATTTGACTTCAACCGCCAGGTAAATCATTCACTCAAAGCGGATAAAATGTACCACATGTTAGGGTATAAACCCGATAGATATTTGTCAGCCGTGTCATTATCAGTATGGGCTCGTTTGGATGGGATGGAATTGGCCAATTCCTAGGAATTGACAATTCCATTCCTACATTTTTTCATCCAAACCATTTTGGAATAGCCAATTTCATTCCTAACACAATTTTCAATAACACTCTTCCCAATAACACTTTTCTCTCTACTTTTCACATTTCCCAATGCTATTCCTAAACTCACCATCCAAACAACATTTTAAATTCCTAGGAATAGTCAATTCCCACAATTCCTATGAATAGTATTTTTCCCTATATTTACGTTAAAAATCAGAAGGAAATTGACCTTCAACTGGTACGGAACCATATAGGACCAGCACTTCCCAATACCCATCCAAACGACACCTATATATACAGAGAGAACGATTTCGGTGCCACAACATTAATTAGAGTGCCACCAAATGTCACAACTTCACTTTTCATCAATATTTAAATATTTAAAAAACTTAAATGTTGAATCCAAACAGTTGATCTGGTACAACTTAACGAGCGATGTGTTTTCATATAAGTTTTATAAAATTTAGAGTTGATTTGTGGCTTGATCAAGATATCAAACCATGAACGTATTACAATTAATCTGTCATTTTTAACAAGATTCGTTCATTTTAAACCTTGCGATGGAATATCAAATCAACTTCAAATTTTATAAAAATTATATGAAAACACATCTCTCGTAAGTTGTACAAGATCAACGATTTGAATTCAACATTTCAATTTTAAAATTTTTAAATATTAATAAAAAGTGAAATTGTGGCATTTGGTGCATGGCACCGGAATCTTTCTCATATATATAGAAATAGAATATCTATTGTAAACCATGATGCATAGAGGGTTTCATGCACCATGATCGTTTGATCGGTGATTTTTTAAATTAATTGACCCCAATCTATATATTGAAATCTCATAGCAAACAAAATTTTCTAATTTTCTAATTTTTTTACTATTTTTTTTGAATTTTTTAAATCTTGTCAATGTTTTATATACTCAATTTTTTTTAGTTTTATCCATTATTTACTATCTTTTCGTGTCTTTATCTAAATTTATATCCATCTGATAATCCGCTGTATCTGTTCAGGGCATATTTTGTATTGAATACAACATTAGTCTAATATCCATGTTTGTATTTGTATCCGCATAATCAAATACGTATACAAAAATGGTTTGTACTCGCGTGTATAATTTTTTTTTTCCTGAAAAGCTTGACAGAGAAGCCGTGTTTAATTCTGACCAGTTCTATATACAATATAACAAAGTTCACGCACCTAATTAGACCACAGATAATCCCATTAAACTATACGAAAGAAACTCGGTCGCTTATTTTTTGGGCACAAAAGGCGAAGAAGACAAAATTAATGTGGACCCGAATATTTTAGTAGGTATGTTATCGGAGGTGTTTTGTCGCCCATTGAATCCTTGTTATGCATTATGTGTTATTATAATCTTTAACAACTGCAGGTAAATAATATCTTGCTGTGCCAAAGTCAAATTTGATCTTTACAGCGCTAGCTGCATAATAATATTTAGGTTGTAACTATGGACAAATATTATAATTTTGTTCACATGATTTTTTGCGTTAAATATACCAAGTACTTGAGAAGTGAAAAAAAAAAGTATGCATATTGATGCGCTTATGGGAGCTTGCACATATATGTTAGTTATGACGCAATTATGGGCAGTGACATTAAATTTTTGCTTAAGAATATTAAATTTTCATTAAATAAATTAACAATCAAAATAATTCAAACAGTTTTATTCCAAGGATAATGCAATTATGTTAAATTTTAAGTATAAAACCAATTAATTAATCGATCAGAAAGATGATGGAAAATGAATGGATATATATATATATATAAATATAAGTCACATGGTCAAACATCGCGCAAAGAATTGGATTGGTCATGTATATGCTTAATTCATTTATTTAAAAAATAAATTTAGACTGATCTATATATTAAAAAAGGTTTAATTAAATTAAAATTGTTTGATAGACAAAAAAGCACTTCTTTAAGTTTATGAAACTAGATATACTTGTCTTACATTAATAATGAGTAATAAAACACCTGTTATATAAGGATGTGTACTTTTAAGATGCATATATATTCGACGTTCAATAGCTCATAACACAAAAAGCAGGAAAAATCATGATTTCCTATCTGATGTTGTTCCTATATTCTGTCTTATTTTGGAGACACAAAATGTGACTCATGAGAGAGATCGCAGTCGGTTATGACTTATGACTTATGAGTGAAGTAGGAGTCAGTGAACTCACAGTCTCATACTGCCAATCCTCAAAGGAAAGTAGAAACCAACCCCAACAGGCCAACACCACTTCTCCTCTTTTTCTCTCTCATCCCACAAGGACAATTTTTCCTGATCTGTGCGATTAGCATTATTACTTCCTTTAACTCTCACTCTGGAGAGAGACGAGAGAGAAATTAATTAAGTGACAAAAAATCAAAAGTCTCAGAACAGAAGACAGAGTTCAGAGATAGAGAGAGAGAGAGAGAGAGAAAGAGAGCCCATGAGCGGTCAATCCCTCACATCAGCCGAGATATATACTGTTTTTCTGAAACCCCTAGAAGAAGATCTCTTGGTTAGACTTGAATCAAGCTGACAAGCTACGAATAGAATTATACATCCTTTAATTCTTCCTTTCAGATCTCTCACTCTCTCTCACTGCAAGGGTATCATTAATTTCTCTCCCATCACTTTGTATCTCAAAGTGTATCGTTGTTTTTCTGACCTGATACATTCCATATCTGTGTTTCATTCATTGGCTTTCCTTTTAGGCGAAGAAACTTTTTGGTGCATGAGTTGTGAAGTAGGAGAGACCGATCGAGGCGATACCAAAATAGTCAGTGAAGTCTTTTCGGATAGGGAAAGAAGGTTAGAAGTCAAGTGTGGATAGATGGGAAGTCATGGAGTGGGTGAAACGGGTCCATCAAGGCAACCTCTTGGATATGCACTAACTACTCCTGCCTCCCATTTCTTGTATATTTCTCATTGCTCTCTCTTGTTCATGCTCTTTTTCAAAACCTCTTGGGTTTTCTTTTTATTCTTTCCACTTTTAGGTAATTTTGGGATTTTGTTTTACTCTTTCCACTTAATTTGAAATAGTACTGCAGTAATTAGATTATTCAAAAAGCTTTATTTATGTGAACTTGGTTTGATAAATGCTATGGTTGCGTATGGAGCAACTTAGAATACAAAAAAAATTTCCTATTTGCTAGTTTCTGAAAATACTAATTTTAATCCACAAGTTTCTGCTACCAAACAAATTAAGAAAGGGTTTGTTCATGTTAGTCATGGTTATCAATTTTTCTTTCCTCATTGACGATTGAGCATTGAAAATTTTCAAATTGTAAAAGATTTTCAAGTTTTTTGTTGGTTCAACTCCTTTACTTTATCTGTCATCTTTTTATTTATTTTACATATCGAATGACATATTTCTAGCTTTCACAAGAGCATAGTTTATTGTATTGGTTCAACTCCTCTATACTTTACCTTGTTCTCGCAAGCAGTACACTTTTTCAGTAATTAATTATCATAGTGTATGTCTTCAACCTAAACCACAAAAATGCTTTTAGTTCACTCCGTCTTCTTTTTCTTTTTCTTTATTAATAAGAGATATAGGTCTATCTCGTCATTCTTTTCGTCTTTTTTAATATTCTCTTTTACAAAATTATGATTCTTTGCATTTTTCCTGTTTGATGATAGTTGATATATCTTAACCTTCAAAAAAAGATAGTTGATATACCTTTCATTCTTTGTTCATCATTTAATTAAATGAATATATCCTTTTAATATAGTGCTTTTTAATGCACAAAAAAGCATGTATAACCTTAGATCCTTTGATAACATAAAAGAATATATATATATTAAAAAAAAGCAATAAGAAAGTCATATCATTTAAGATAAGATTAGTACCCTATCACTGCTTTCTCCAAAAACTTTTTATTTTCTTTTCTCAACTATAACCTTGTCTTCATCTCATTCTTATTTGTTTGCTTTGCCTTTTAAATTAAGCATCATTATTTTGTAATGATATTCTTTTTATTTAGCGACCATGAAGGAGCTACATATTTTGGAGAGTTGGAGGAAGCTCTCATGCAAGGGGTTTCTGGCATCTCCACAGGCTCCAACACAAAGCGTATCTCTCTCTGTGTTTGGCATATCTCAGATTAAATTTTTCTTCGCCTTTACAATCTGTTGGTCAAATTTGTAAAAAGCGACTACAAAGAAGACAAATTGTGTGATCATTTGTCTCTCTCTCTCTCTCTCTATGATCTATCACAAACTCAGAAATTGTCGTACAAGTCGACTAGACCACTACCACTTCTTGGAGCTGGTGAGAGAGAGAGAGAGGATAGGGGAAGGACCGGAATCAGAAGAAAAGTTTCTTTACAAACACTGCCAATCTGCCATGCATCTTTGAACAACTTTTCTCTTTCTTTTCTCTGATACACATGCAGCTTTTCATCATTTTCTGACTTTGTCTCTCTCTCTCCCCCTCCCTCTCTACATTTCAGCCTTTTTTACTACAAACAGACCTCCAACTCTCGAAATCTTCCCTTCTTGGCCAATGAGATACAATCAAACACCCAAGGTATGCCATAATTAATTCTCACATTAAAATATACAACAATAAGAGAAACAAATAAAAACTACAATCTTTTTTTAATAAGCTCAATTTCTGAATCTAGCAATATGTGTTGTACCATCTATTTTAATTCAATATGCATTAAATATACTGAGAAAAAAAATATCTATAGGGGAGTGTAGATAGAGAAGAGAGCTCAACAGACTCTGGCCAGAATACAGCATCACAAGTTGAAGCAGAGTCGCCAGTAAGTCGAAAAACGGGCGGTGGGTTGTCTGAACAAGAAGAGATGATGGCAATCAGAGCTACAGTAAATGGAGATGCAGGACAAGAAGGAGCAAATTATCCTGCCAAGAACCAAGAGAAGGTACATTGAGCTTGTTACTGTTACTGCTACTGTTTGTTAATTTGTTGGATGAATGAATGAATGAATGTTTGTAAAATATACTTGTATTTTATCATTTCAAGGCATGGCCCAAATCCCAATGAAACTCCATTTTAAAATTGTTCGGTACGTTCCAGTCTTTAATTCCTGCCCCCACTTGATCTATGGTGCCAAATATACGTTGTATATATTAGTATATATGCTCTTCTGTGATCTGATATGTAAACGATTTAAGATTTTAAATAATAAAAACATCAGTATATTTTATAATTATTAGATAAATAAAATAACTTTATAGATAGAAAAAAATCCCATGGTTGTTGTATGTTTCTTTTCAACTTTTACATAAGCTTCATATGAAAAATCAATAAATTAATTACTGAAATATATGTGATGGTTAATCAACGTTAACTAGTTATGTCATACTATAATAAAGGAAAATAAGATAGCAATCTGATGAATAATTGCACGTACATAGAGCACGGGTTAATTCAGTGCTCTAATGAAAGGGTTCGATATAAAGTTTCATGTTCATTAATGCACAACAGACTACATAAAAGAGTGCACAAATGATCTTAATAGTGAAGGGCAACGCATTAATCTCTCATATTTAATAGTGAACAGTTCTATTGTAGTGGACGTATCCTTACAAAGTAATTGTTGTCGTTCCAAAGGTATGTACATTTATAGCACTATTAGTTGGCTATGTTGGCCCTCTTAGCCACTTCGGCTGGTCAGCGTGTTGCATTTAAATTGTAGTAACTTCTGTAGCGTTTCAGTAAATATGAACATGTAATATTCTAAAACTTTAAGGAAATTTGACTCTTGTATGAAACATTTAGAAACAAAACAATTCCCTTATAGTCGTAATCCATCGACCTGTTACATCAGTAACTATAATTTGAGTACTATAGAAGATCTTAGCTTTTGACTGGCTTTTCAATGCACAGGTCTTAAGTATATTTTTAACTATTTCAGGCTCTCTGGACAACCTTTATGACTTTTTATGAATGATATTTATTTTTCAAGGCACATTACTCAATTAGGTTTATATTCAGAAAACTGTGCTTGTCCTATAGAATAAAGGAAAAATATATAACTAGGTATCCGGTTCATCACATGTGTTGGACCTTTTTTATCTCATTTTTCAGTGTTAGCATTTATTATTGAATTGAATTATATAAAAGGACTCGCTACGTGGTTTATTTATATTATGGCATATATTTGGTTACTATATATTACTTTGTTAATACTTTTTTTGTAGAATTTGTTTTGGCCTTGTTTTAATCTTTTATCTTGCAACAGAAGATAATTACTGGGTCAACTGCAGAGAAATCTGGAAAGATGCTCGATGCCAAGGTCTTGGTTTTTTTTTTTCTTCTCTCTCTCTCTCTACCTACCTTTTAGCAAGTTCCATGTTATCATTCTTTCTTGCATGAAGCCATTTAATAAGCAAGTCAGAAAATTAACAGTGGTATAAAAGAGCTAATTAACCAGAATTAGTTTCTCAATCAAGAAGAGTTTTATTATTCCTTTTTTTAATATTGCTTCCAGTATCTGGTTTAGCCACTGCATGTGACCTATAGCTGCTGTCAATGTTTGGTTCATCAACCGTGAAGCATATATAGTTGTTATCTGGTACAGCTCAAGTTTGGCTATAAAGCTCCAATTTCACTTAAATTAAACAGAATTCGTACACTAAACTATTGGTTTCCAAATGGGACAATTTGAAACATTAACGCAAACTAATGTTTGCATGCAAATTACAAACACAGTCTCTAATAGTAGCCGGGCATTTTTCCCACTAGAGGGCTTAATAAGTTATATATACAATTACACTAGCTAGTAAATTAATTGTTAGAAATCATTCTAATTTGAACTCTTGTCACATAAGTTTGTTCCCCTAGTTTGATATGTGAAACAAAAGTTAGACAATGCAGTAAACTGTGTTCCCGTATATATTGATAGACATTGAGAAGATTAGCTCAGAATAGAGAAGCAGCACGCAAAAGCCGGCTCAGAAAGAAGGTTCTTTGAAATAACTCTCATTATAAGCATTTTCTTTTTCTTTCTTGAATATATAATGACTGCTATTTAGGTGTATCTATTTACTCTTCCTACTTGAAATAGGCATACATACAGCAGTTGGAGTCTAGCAAGGTTAAGCTAGCTCAGATGGAACAGGATCTTAATAGAGCACGTTCACAGGTATCAATTATAGCATAAAATTACACAAGAAAAACTTCTTACAAGATGATAAATGCATTACTAAACCCCCTTAAATTTTTCTGCAGGGCCTTTTCTTAGGAGGAGCTACAGGACGAAACCTGAGTCCTGGTATTGCCTTCATCATTGTCAAATCTAAAAAATGTTTTTTCTCACATCTAGATGAGAATTAATATGCTTAAAAGAGGAAAAAATAAGAATAAAAGGGAATAAATAAGAAAGAGATAGACAAGCTGTAGTATGCAAGAAGAACAAACTCCATCTAGTAAAGTTGTATGTCTAAATAGGAGGATACTATATTTTGTGAACTTATCAAAAATATGGGTCTTTGCCAACTTTGAAATTGTATATACCATGATTATTTTATTATTATCATTCACATGATATCGAATTTTCATTCAGGAGTCTCACCCTAGATGGCCCTTCAAATTTTCTATTGTAGGCGCGGCAATGTTTGACATGGAGTATGCACGTTGGTTAGATGAGAACCAGCGACACATGAATGACTTGAGGGGTGGTCTGGCAGCTCATCTGTCTGATGCAGACCTGAGAGTCATAGTGGACGAATACTTAACTCATCACGATGACTTGTTTCAACTGAAGGCTGTCACGGCCAAGACTGATGTTTTCCACCTCATTACTGGGCTATGGGCCACACCTGCCGAGCGGTGCTTTCTGTGGATTGGTGGATTCAGACCATCTGAGCTCATCAAGGTCTATATTAAAAATGCTAAGATCCTCTTTGGATTGGTGGATTCAGACATCTGAGCTTTTGATTAATGGATCATTCATGCAGAAAAAACCTAAGCTTTAATGCATCTGTGGTGGCTCATTACTGTCATTACCATACCATGTATTTTCTATAGACAGGTCTTGTGAATTCCAACTATTTAACAAGAACTTATTTCAGAAGTGCAGGACAGTTTTTGTACATTAACTAATCAGAGTGTAGAGATCTTAGAAATACCCAACAGACAATTTTAATACATTAACCAATAATTTATTAAACTAATTAAACTTCTCTAAGGTAGCCTATTTTTATTTTATTTTCTTTTATTTATTTTGCAGATACTACTACCGCAATTGGACCCATTAACCGAACAGCAGGTAGCAGGGATATGCAGCTTGCAGCAATCATCACAACAAGCAGAAGAAGCTCTTTCGCAAGGACTCGAGCAGTTGCACCAATCACTGGCTGGTAACATGGCAAGTGGGACCCTCTGTGAAGACACTGATATGGGGAGCTACATGGGACAAATGGCAATGGCTTTGGGGAAGCTTTCTAACTTGGAAGGATTTGTCAGACAGGTACTTCCATTTCTCACGAGTGAACCTAGGTCATGCATATGTTTTATTTCTCTTGAGGACATATCTTGGGACGAACTGGTACAGCATATATCACCATGTTGACAAATGAGGAGCTCAAGCGCCAAGGAGGGGGTGTCAGCTGTTTTCCTGCCTTCCTGGGGATATTACACTATAGTATTGGTTAATCAGTTTGGCTCTATATAGCACTGGCCACTGGGCATATAAAAGCTCAGAGGATGGTCCAGAAAACATGATTTCTTTACTTTAAATAGTTAATTAGCTGATGATTGAATGAAGCCAGCAACTAAGCTAATGTCAAAATTCAGGAGCAAGTCTATTATCCTAAGTCAACCCCTTACAATTGAAAGATAAACATAGGCTCCAGATTATTTGTCTGGTGGATATAATAGAATGAAACCAAGTCGGCTTAAGAACTCCCTTTGAAGACTAATAAATTAGTAAAGATATTCTTATTTAGCTAACAAGTAGCATGAGATAAACACCAATGATTGGAGGATTAGATTATAGTTAATGTCACATCATAAAGCAATAATGGTTGGTACCTAATCGTTATCTTTTGATTAAGTTGCTAAAAAGTAGATTGCAATTAACTTTGATACTTGCCCACTTCTCCTGTTAGGTATCTTCTACTTAATAATGGCGATTGCCTAGTAACATTATGGAAATATGATTAGGCTCTTGTAAAAAATTTATCAGAAATGATGAATTTAGCTATATGGTAATAATGGTTATGACATATGCAAACCCTGGCCCTATGGTAATGCTCTTTTATGTGGGAAATGTTACGTAAATGGTTAGGTGATTTTCTCTAAGTATTGAAAAGAGGAGGCTTGATCCTTTAGTGAACTCAAAAATAAAAAATAAAAATGATTGACTTATTGATGTGGCATTAATAATTTAATATACAGATAATGAACTTAACCACAATTATTCTTCTCAGATAAGCTTTAACTAGTTAATAATTTCTGACTAAAGTTGTACCTCATGTGTCCTTTTATTTCATCTTTGTATTCTTCAGAATTGAGGACCACCAATATTTTAAATATTACTTTTCCAAATTATTAACAATCTCTCGCGATATTAGTGGATGTCTGTTGAATTGAAATATATATTAGAAAAAAAGTTATGGTTTTGAAAGGCACCCAAAGTTAAGCCGGGTTGTTTAGACCAATGGTTTGGCTCTATTTCGTCAACCAAGTAGCCCTTAGTTTGAATCATCGAGAGAGCATTAATTTTCAAATTTCTCATAACAAAATTATTAGTTTCAAACCAACCTTCAAAAGATGAAAGGCACCCAAAGTTTGTTCATGAGTAATGCAAAACCATTTCCATGTATAACCGTTTTCTTTGTTGTATTTTATGTATATGTGTTATCACTTTAGTATAAAAAATATCATTTACATAAAAGTTAACTTATTGTTGTATTATTAATTTTTTTGATGATCATATGATTAGTTCTGAATAGGGAAGCTAGGCTAAACTTAATGTTCATTTTGGTTTGTAGGCTGACAACTTGAGACAGCAGACACTTCACCAATTGCACCGGATTCTTACTGTCAGACAATCGGCACGATGCTTCTCAGCAATTGGAGAGTATCACAGCCGGCTTCGCGCCCTTAGTTCTCTATGGGCTTCTCGTCCCAAAGAGTATGTCTGCTTCAATTATTAGCCAGTAGTTCATTAATTAATAAATGTTAGTTACGTTACACATTAATCATAATATAGTCTCAAATGTCAAATAGTTAAATGTGCCCTTGACCATCAAATCGAGTAATTAGTTCAATCCACACAATTAGAAAATTTTTTTGGAGTTCTAAAGTTTTAGAATTTTTTTTTACAATATAAAACAAGAAGAGTATGGGTTAGAATTACTTGCTCGCATTGGTTAGTCCGCTAACATGCATTATTATTGTGAAAAAGCATCAAATTATGGTGGGTCTGATGTTGCTGAAGCAGGTACGGATCAAACACTCAGCGTTTTCTACTCTCTTTCTATCTTAATGATGTTGCTAATATAAATAGTATCCCACAAGTTGTCAAGTTAGGATCAATAAGAGAACTCTCGTCATTTTCACATCTGCCTTTGTGAAAATAGCGTTTTTCACTCATTAATTTATGTCAGGACCTATGTCATACTTCTTTCGATGGTTTGGTGAACAATTTGAAACAGTTCAAAAATTGTATAAGCTTTGATCTTGGATATAATTTGCACCGAAAGAACTCTTATGGTGGAACATGTCAACTACTTGATGTGACATCAATTAATTTTAATTAGAACTTTTCTTGCATTGCTACAGGACGATGGTAGGAGATGAAAGCAATTGCAATGAGCTTCAACTTATTCACCAACCAGCCCCAAGCCAATTCCAGGCCTTCTGATCAAGAAGTTGATATCACCTAATTTAACTAATTTGCACCAAATTTTGTTGGAAGCTGATGCAAGAGATGTGATCACTGGAAGATTACTTTGTAATGTGCTAGGATTTTAGAATCATCAGCAGTTTGTTCTAACAATTGAAACCTTCAAACTTTCTGTAGGAAGGATCGGCCTAAATTAAATTAATCAATCACAATTGGCTTCTTATTTCAACAATTATTTATTTATTTGTATCCAAAATCATAGCCATCACTATTACTTCCAAAAGTATGTATCCAAGACTGTTAAATCTCTAGATCTAGCATGTAAATATTTTTTTATGGCGTTCGATCGATTTGATCTGTTGTTGGATATCAATCGACAGATGAATAGATAATATATTTTGGATTTTCATCTAGAAAAACAAATTGAGCGCTGGACAAATAAATAATTTATTATTTATTACTTTTAAAAATATATCTACATGTATCATTGATAGATTGAGTCATCTATCTTTATTGGCTAACATGTACTTTCTATATAAAATATTAAATAATATCAATTATTTTATTTCTTCATTTGCCCACATATTGGAGGCAACTTTTGCCGGTATCTATACATAAGCAAACGTTAAATTTCTACGGATTTATATCGGGTGGAATAGGCATGCATGCATCTTCAAAAATATTGTTGGTAGTTAAAAAAAAAAAAGATTAAAACTTGCCTTAAAAATAGGCACCAGTAATGTTCGTGCTGGGCATTTGCTTTTTTTCCCATACTTTTTTTCCCCTTATCAATATACCTTCTTTCTTTAAACTTACCTCCAGTTATTTCCTTCTTTAGTTTTTTTTATATACCTTCTGAGTTTCTTGGTACGGGTTGAACTTTCAAAATGTATATGCTTTCTGTGGGAATTGATCAAGATGAGAAAATTGCAAAGTTCCACTACTTTTGAGTAGGTATTTGTAGCGATTTTGTTTATCCATCTACCGTCTTATTTTTTTCTTTGTTTGTAACATTGTTGTTTCTGAATTTCTTGAAGAAGCTTTAAATCATAAATGGCTTTTTATCTCCTCTTCTCCCTTTTGAACATGGGGGTAAAATATATACCAGCAGTGTAAGATGTAGGGATAGCTGATAGAAAACAATGTCTCTCCTTTTTTTGTCTATAATACAGGTAAATTAATATTTGATCCACATATAAATGTCTATGATAATTGTTTTGTTATTGACCCTATTATTATTATCTAATAATTTTGATATTATCATTATATTGATATCAAATACTTGTATCGGTGTAGTTGATGAAGAACGCATGTTGCACCAGCACTACGGATGCAGCCGCCCATGCAACTGCTTAGTTTCCCTATAGTATGTAATCACCTCCAAAGAACAACGACTTCATACACCCATCTATCTATTCCCTAACAATGGCTTCTAATCTTAATTAATGTTGTCCTATTGAAATGAAATTAATACCCATGGGCCTCTGAAAGCATTAATTTTCGAACTGCCTAGGTTATATCCAATAAAAAGTTTGGTTGGTTGTCCTGTAGCTTCCTGTTCAAGAGTTCCTACAACCAACTATTCAGCTTCTATCCTTTCTAGATAGATTCTTTTTGTGCATATTTTATTTTCTCTTTTCCCTCTCTAACATCTTCTAGACTACTTTTTTTTTTCTTTTCTTATCCCCCCTCAACTCCTCTCTTAAATTGGTCGGGATGCTATGCAAATTTGGAGTGCACGTAGACTGAAATAAAAAGTTAACAAATTTTAGGTGTGTTATTGAGCTAATAATCAATCGAATTATTAATTTCATATTCCATTTAACTTGGGAGACTAGTTCTTTATACTCTACAATTAAAATAATATATTCTAGACTTAAGGAGAGTACTTAAACTTATGATTACGTTGCTAATTTGCCAGGGGGTTGATTTAAAGTAAGAGAAAATCCAAAGTTCCTTCGTATCCTCGGAAAAGTTATAAAAAGGCCTTAAAAAAACGGTAGGCCTATGAGCAGGGCCCATAATAATTTATAGTAGAGCCTCAGACATGACACAATGGGACTTGTGGGCCCATAAATAGTAAATAATCGGATGTCATGTCAGAGATCAGGGAAGCCCAAAGAGAGGTGGTCCTGCTCAAAGCAACCATATGATTGTTTTCTATGCAACCTGTGGTTGAGAATCCAAAGTAGAGAGAGAGACTGAGAGAGAGAGAGATCAATCGATATGATAGGTTAGCATAAATGAACAGTTTTACCAATCAGAGAGGGTCCATTTACAGTTTCTGACTTCTGAGGCGACATAATTTAGGATCACTAATGGTTCCATTTTCTTACCTTTTCTCTCACATTGAGAAATAATTCTAGGCCCATCGGTAGAATTGTCAAAGAACCTTAGTTATGCCTCTGCAGGAAAGCATACGCTGTTCTTTAGAAAAAGTACATTTATTGGATTCATTATCATAAAAGAGTAGCCGTTAATGACTACTAGGAGACATAACATAATTTAATGACAGAAAACTATCAGCAGTTCTTACTCGATGTCTTCAGAGGTGTTATTGTATTCATATGGAAAGAATAAGTTACAAGTGTCACGTGTTATGTTAAGGAACATGTTACATGTAAAGTGTGTCTGACATGTTCAGCAGTTAGATGGATTAAAAGTACTGAAATTTAGTCAGAGAAGCAACGTGTTAAGTTCAGCGATAAATGGAAAGTGTTCATTTGACAAAATAGAAAAATTTATTTCACATGAATAGAGGTAACATATTTAGTTCCATATTAGTTTAAAAAAAAAAAATCATTTGATCAGTCATATAGAAAAGGTTAGATATCTTTTTCATTATCCACCCGACCGGATTATATATTAAAGTGGCATGTTTAGTTCATGGCTTCATGTTTTTTATATAAATTACTACTAATCTCGCACGTTGCGCGATTCATTCCTATACGAATATGTTATTAAATGGTTGCGTGATTTATTTTACGCTATATAAAAAAATGCCATAAAAAATTGAGAATACTATTCAAATATTATATGAAAACTGTCACAGAAAATCCTACATACTATTTTTGTCACAAAAGATCAAGCGCCACAGAAAATCTAGTACTCCACGTGCAACGCACAATGGCCAAAATTTATTTATGTATAATGTCCATTATATACATATTTGGTTCATGTTTTTATATATTAAAGTGGCATGTTTTATATAGAGAGAAAGTCACTCCACTAATGCTTGTCTCGACAAGCTTTTTTTTGAAGAAAGATGGAGGTCTTTGCCATCCATTTTTTTTTTTGAAATTAAATGTACACGTGGGACTTGAACCCTTGACCTCTTAGAGGCCAGCCTAGTGCTCTTACCATGAATCACTAGGCCACATGCTTGTCTCGACAAGCTTAACAATGATGTTTCAAATGATTTAAACAAAGTTAAAAATAAATTAAATTTATAAATATAGTATTGGACATGTACATATAAAATCTAGCAATTAAGTTTCATATGTATGTTTGATGATATATCAAGGACTGTGAACTTCAAGTGACATGATGAACAGTGAAACATATAAAAAATATTATCATTTTTATAGACATAATAAGAAACCAGTGCACCATAGAATCATGCCTATAATTTAATATTTAAAATTTACATTTTACTTTTAAAACAATTATTAAAATAAATTATTGCCATATGATCTCTCGTCATATATATATAAACAAGCCGCTCACATAGAATATCTGTCATTTTTTTAATCATGGTAGAGGTGAAAACAAGAGACACTTTATCTGCATCAAGGGAAAACCCAGACCAGGCAAATCTAGGCTCTTGCCTTTAAAAATAAATAAATAAATAAATAGAAGGGGAAAAAAGAAAAAAAAAAAAAAAAAAAAAAAAAAAGATATCGGCTCTTGCGGTATTGCTTGGGTCTAATTTGCAAAAAAATAATAATAATAATAATTATAAATAAAATAATCATAAAGTAGTATATTATTTTCTAGACCATAAAACAATAGTAATTAACATTCAATTTTGTGCCTGATAATCAGTGTTATATATTGAGCTTGACTGAAATTGGCAGTAATATCATACCATGGTTCTAAAATCTGTATCATGGATTCATGGTGTGTTATTATATTTGTGTTTTCTTGGGGACATATTTATTCATTCTTCCGTGAAGTAAAGATTTATCTCGGACAAGAGCATGTGACTGCCAAATTTAAACGGTGAAAGGGCATCCTAAAGTCAGAAGCAAAGATGGTAAAAATGACTACTGGTATCTGGCGGGGCCTGTAGGGTTCCGCAGCTAGAGGAAGTTAGGAACACAAGGTTTAGTGTAGGTACTGTTGTGCTCAGAACTAAAGATAGAGGTTGCGGAAGCAAACGGATGAAGTCTTTGTTGCCAGAGATTAAAATAAAAAAAAAAATTATAATGATAAGGGAATTGATGCCCTTACTGAGCACTATTACCAGTCCGTACTGCAATGCTTGCTGACACAAACGAGGATGATAATGGTGGTGCTGGTGGGGTGATGATAAATGCCACCACATAAATACCCACATGTGATATTTAGCTACCAAAATTGCTTTTACCTCAGGCATCAGTAAATCCAGTCCCAACACACCAGCGGGACCAATCTAAACAGAACAACTTTAGATAAGTTATCTTGTCTATTGAAGAAAAGTAAACCGTGAAACTAAAACTATGATACCTAAATCAAGATACTAGTGAGCAAAAACTCAAAATAATAATAATAATAAATAATTCCTCCAGAGAAAACAATCAAAGTTGTAATTGATGCATATATGAAGAATATATATACAGAAATAAATATGTGAAGCCTCAATGTCAAAATTGCAAGGAGATTCACTACAATAAAGTACTCAACTTGCTATAGTAAAAGATAAATGGGAGTTAGTGAGCTAAGATTATATCAACTATAGTTTCAGTGGAGATCTAATTTTGGACCATTCTTCTAAGGTGCTTCTGTGAAGCCTATTCATTTTTATTCTAGGCCTCTTTTTGCAAATAATTTTCTCAGCCTCCTTCCAGCTCTCAGCTATGCCCAGTGTAACTAGAAGTGCGCACATTACACATGCACTTCTTCCATGGCCTAGATTATGAGAAGACAAGAAAAAAGATATCTTAGAAGTGCATTATATATAACAAAATCATTAGGCCAATAAGATGTCTTCTTTCAGCTTTCCACAAAAATCCATCACTAAGTACAAAATGGTGTGATCTACACAAAACATCTGAATCCAATCCAATAAAACACACAAGTTCTCTTAATGGCTTGGATCATCCTAATGGATCTAGTCAACAACTGCCGGCCATAGTAAATAGGAATATCAATCTCAGGTCATAAAAATTCCAAACAGGAGTTGCAATGGACAAAACAGGAAACAAAAACAAAATGGTTTGTCACGACTTATTTGGCACAACCATGTATAGTGAGACACTCTGCAGTGGTATCTGATGATACCACACTGGTTTGCCTGATGAAGTTGGACTTGTAATTGTAATAACATAGAACTAACCAAATGCACAGTGGATATAAATCTTTCTTCCGGTGACCCTTTTTGCACATGCCCATCGAACTGCAAGTTCAATCTGCCATGGAAGTGGGGACCGTGTGTCAAAAGCACCTATGCATATGTAATCTTCTGGGTCAATTAGACCACTATGTGGGAGATCACATGTGCAATCAATGACTGACAGATCACCAGGTGGCATGTCTCGCTTGCTACGGGGCCAGCCACCCAAATATAACTCATCATCTATCTCATTATACAAGGGTTCACCTCTTCTCTTTATTCTTTTGAAATGGAAGTATAGTCGTGAGAATAATAAAAAGGGGAAAAATAATAAAATTGACCAGAAGGGGAACTGTCCAGTTTTGGGGTTTTTACCCAGGACTAAGGGGAGATTTATGGCAGTGTGAGAGACAACTGTGATTATAAATAGAATGAAGGAGGTGTAGAGAAAGGGGATCATGAGTAGTGGTAATCCGGTTTTTGCTAGACAGAAAGATGGTATGAGGAAAACAGTTGCAGCTGTCCCAACAAACATGGAAATTCCCATTTTATCCCTTATAGAGTCTTAGTTCTTCTTTGCCTTTAACCTGAATTAAGCAAAAAAACATGTTATTAGAGGAAAAATTATAAAAATAGAATGATTATCTTTCACGATTTGCAATCTGAAATCTCAGTACTTGTTATGTACCAGCAGGCCCTTTGAGCAGTCGACTGGTAACAGTGCACTGACCTTTTTCTCTGAGATTTTTTTTTTTTTTTTTAGATTTCTAGAATGATTTGGATTCACCACGGGTATCAAGTCTCGATAAAAGCTGTGGTCAAGACTACGATAAGGAAAACATAATCAATGCTCCGTGCCAGTAAGAGCACTATTATTCTTCTGATAAAGAGGAAGCACAAATTGTTGTTGATCAGTGCAAAACTAGCACCAAAATTAATTTTCCTGTTACCAATCGTAGACACTATATTTAAAAGTAACGAAAAGCGTGGATAAAACAAAATTCATTGAATAATCACAGTCACAATAATATTCATTCAATACTATCAACAGTTTGCAAAACAGACTAAATGTTTCTGGTATGGGCAGTGAAAACCAAAAGTTTAAGGCTATTTGGCATATAACAGGTGATAATTTGATGCCCCACCCTTGTACCCAGGTGTTTCAAACGAGAATCGCCAATTGTTCTCGGCTACAGTGCTTGAAGACAGGTGACTATTATATAAGGTTCTCATAAAAGGTAATTGTTAGACATCAAATTCGCCTCCACCAAAGCCGGATCTTTACATAGAAATTCAAATAGAAACTCTATAATTCCCTAGTATTACTTTTAAATGAATCAATTAATCAATTTAGATTGGATGCCATTTTTCCTTTCTTTGACGAAGTTACATACATTGATTGGGGGTTTAGTTAAAATAATACGGAAAATTGGTAAAATTCCTTACTTACACCAATTTTTTTCCCTAAGAGTTACATATTGAAAAGCTAGATAGAAAGCTAATCAAAAGATAGTTTGGTGCTATCTATTGCTAAACCCTTAGAAGTATGTTTCATTTTACTTACAAAGCAAATTAAGCAAAAGGTCCCTCAAGCAGCACCAGAAACTTACTCTAGCCCCTAAAATGTCACCCATTACACCTTACTTCCTACTGGTTCACAGTTGCCACATTGATTCTTAAAATTCCAAGTTATACAATTTTAGTCCCTGTCATCTTCTTTTGTTCACAGAATAAAATATCATTAGTGGATAAGATGCACCATGCATATTGGATCATCTTGGTTAGTAATACTTTAATAAAAACTAGATCATTAACTTGGAGCATTACCCAGACTGTCTTTAATTTTTACAATCTAACATATATATGGGCAACAACGACAACTTTGAAGTTTCTGGCCAAACATGTATTTAATGAGATTTAAGGACCAATTTGAAACTTAATCTAGATGAACTTTCTGGTAAACTAGATTCACAAAATTTACTCAAAAGTAATACTAGATAACTAAAGTACAACTTGGCATGCCTGCCTTATCAGTTGCAACTCCACAATTACATACAAATCTAATGGTTTCCAATTTGTGGGAAATAAAGTGTATAATTAGAATTGGGAAGTATGTAGAAACTAAAACAAATCAACTCGTTTCTAATTACTTCTACTCCTCCTTTTTCTAATTGGATGTCATTTGTTCTCAATTAACCAAAAATTCACTGCACCCATAAAATGCTATCCTCGTATATCAAATAAACCAACATATTCATGAGCAATCCAACGTTCTAATCGCGATACAGAATTCCAGGCCAGAAAACCAATAAAAAGGAATGAGAAAAAAAGAGCGAATTACCTAGTGAGAGGGAAATGAGGAGAGAAGGATGAAAAGAGAAATGGGGATCTCCATTCGAAATTGTATTGGCTTTAGGAGAATTTAAGTACACAAAAAAATATGGCCATGTCCCCTCGGTGGCGAATCCTCGTTCTCGGCGCGCGGAAACGGACGGCGCGGATCTTTAGGGGTTCTTACGCGATCTAATGGAAACTTGCACGAATCTTGAAGCAACGGGGGAGATCCGAGATAGGATAGCTACAGATCCGTTTATTACTCTTCCACAATATAATAAATAAATACTGGGACTGGGAGCCAGAGAGTAATTACTTGCTTATCCTAGTAAGGTACGGACTGATGTCGAAAAATAAAACATAATAAAGACTACTTATTTAGAGATTATTTATTTTTCTAATGCGCTCAGTAAAAATTAAATCTGATAAAGTCACCAACGAGGTATGCTGGACTTCCACATTTGACATGCTATGTCAGTCGTAATCTGCAAGACCAGTTTTATTGCTACTCTGAAATTAACTTCTCATATGTTGCAGCTTATTATTAGCAATAACAACATCACTTTAGATTTTAGACTAATTGAAAAGAGTAACAAGGGAACTAGTTATATCAACACTCTTGGGAGAGTTAAATTATTCTCTAATTATCCCCAATTTATCTTCCTTCAAACTATGGCCTTAATAATTAAATATGGAAGAAAACAACTCAACAAGAAAAACGTCAAACGCTCGAGAAAAATTGGCAGGCCAATTGCTAAATGAGTTCGTACATATATGGTGTGTTTGGATGTGCAAAAACATTTGAACAAATAAGTTCCTGTTCTTATTTTTATTTTATTTTTTTTCTTCTGGAACAAGGAACAAATCGAGGCTTAAACAACCTACTCAAGACCAAACCAAATATGAAATAATTTGGTCTTGTTATTTTTTTATTCAAAATGCATTCAAGTACACCCATACCAACTAACAGTACAATTTTGTATCACAATCGAAAATCAAATTGCGTCGCACTCACTACCTACTTTTTGCAGAGAACTAGCCGGGGAAAACCATACCAACTTTAAAGGCTTTAATTGATATAATATTACATTCTTTAAAAAGCCTCTGAGCTATTGAAACGTTTTGAGGTTGCACAAAGCGAAGGACCAAAGAAAAATGGGAAAAAAATTTCACAGCACAAAAGAAGAATAAAGCTTAACTAATATTTTAGTACAAGAAATAAATTATTTCCCTAATGACAGAGGCCAATTTCGATCTGTCAATGACTAAAGGAAGAACAAACTACAACAAAACAAATAAAATAAAAGGTATTTACAAAAGAATGCACATGGCCTGACCAAGCTCCCGATAACCTACCCAGTTAGATGTAAACTAAACGGTCAACTATCCAGTAAAAACTTAAAACCCACACACAGACATCGGACCTAGCAGCTTATAAATGGTATGCACAATAATATAACACATCCCATGCACCATGTGCACCTAAATTTTAGGTAAAGGTCAGATCTGCCAGGTCATCCATCGGAATCTCTAGGCCTACTAAATCGGTATCTTGTAAAGACTCATCGTCAACATTCAGCCATGAGCCCAAATCATTAGGGTCCCCTGCGACGACTGCATCGAGGTCATCAAAAGGAATAGGCAATCCCGCAAACAAGCTATCATTCATGTCGTTTGTAGGACCCGGCAACTCGGTCTTATGTTGGCCCTGCTTGTTACTTGATACAGTACCTGTATCCAAATGGCCAGAGTCAGAAACAACCCTGTCACCACCATTCTGAGAGGAAGACAGGTGACCCATCTTTTGTTTAGGTTTTGTCTTGTTCTTTCGCTCGCCCCTGCCTCCTTTAGCGTTTGAATTAGGACTGGAATTCTTGTTGGAACCATCTTTAGTCTGATCAGACTTCTTCCATTTGGGCCCAAAAGCTGACGCAGTACCTCGAGACACCTCATCAAGTAAAACCTCTCTCTTTTTCCCCCTGTTCGAGGTCTGATCAGTTTTCACATGGGCCTGATCAAGCAGATCTGATGGGACTCTGTCCAACTTACGGCGCTCATTGACACCTACAGAAGATAGAAGGAACACAATTTTCAAAATTGAGGGCATGCTTGACATATTTTCATGTTTTGCACGAGTACACATTGTCATTTGAAAGTAATTGACAGTTTTCTTGGACTGAGGATAATAAAGAATAGAAGTGAAAAGAATAAGTAAAAGCAAGGAACACATGATAAGCACCTAAATACAAAAGCCCAAACCAACCACAAAGCCTAACATACCAAAACACAAATCCCCACCGACACCTGAATGGCTTAACTTCCACATCTAATTAATTTTATAACTGATGATGATTAATGTTACCAATCAATGCTGAAAATGCTCCACTAATCTCCTTAATCATATTTAACCAGGACTCAATGCAACAAGCAATTTCATATGGTCCAACCAGCCCTATTTGTCATAGGTCTACTCCACAGAGAAATAAAAATAAATACTATACTTAAAAAAACTGTAGAAGTATCGATAGCAAAATCCCCCACCCTTCCTCTCCAAAAAAAAAAATGGAAAAGTTAATATTTGTTGTTATAGTTCCACAAAAGAGTAGTGAAAAGTAAATACCATCTGGTTGCTTGGAATCAGGAAGCTGAAGAGGTGCGAAAAGTGTATCACGTAATGTGGGGTCAGAGGAGAAGCAGCTATGACCAGATTCTTCGAACTTGTGACATTTATCAAGGGTGCGCTTTCCAAATGCTTGAGCCAACTGCTTAGATAACTTACTTACTCCACCCTTGTGGCTCGATCCTCCCCTAGGCTATTTAAGGGAGAAATATAATTTGTTAGGAACTCTTCAAATAAAAAAATAAAGAAAAAGGAAAAGGGCAATTTCATCTATCTAAAAAATATCATGAACCTCCATCCCCCCAAAACACGGACACCAAAATGCGCATGTGTGCACACATATATAGAGGTCATCATTAGGCAATTATGAGAAGTTCACCTACACCTTCCTTAAATCACCAAAATAATAGGAAAAAATACCTCTTCATTATCATTAGTAGATAATTAAGAGGAATAAACAGGGGTACTTAGTTGGATGGTTTTTAAAGAAACTGTGGGCTATCCAATGTTTCAAAGTGTTGCCTATCTTTCTCTTTTTCAGGTACCAATGAAAATATAAGGTTTTTCCCGATAAGCTTATCAGGAATCAAATGCAGCCCAACCAATTCATTGATCCGTGTTAAAAATATACATCAGTTACCAAAGAGGTTGAATTTGAGGCCATGCAATCATCTATGATCTAAGTAATGAGGCTATAGATAAATGCAGTATGAACAGAGCTCGTACCAGTCACCAGTAAATCAGATTTCATTTATTTGTTAATCTATAAAACTTTTAGTTTGTTTGTTGTGTTTGATTGGGCTCATTAACAGTTTTAGATTGCACCAAAAGAATAATCCTACCTGAACACATAACATAATTGTTTCAGAGAAAAAAGAAACAGCATAAAGGCAGTCTACTACCAATACCGTTGACAAGGTCAAAACCATTGGAACTAGCATCCATGGCAACCCAGATCTGACCTAATCCCAAATGCGGACATATTTAGGCTGTTCAGCAAACAAGTGGAATAGTTGAAGAGTGGAAAAGAAAATAGGTGACTGTTTCCTCCACTAATTTACTAATACTTGGCAAGCATGGAACAGTGGAGAGTGGAATAGGGCGTACTCCAACACATGGAGAAGACAATTTTCCATTATTCCACCGCCCCTATGGAATGGTCTATTCAATTTAGGTGGAGCAAGGAGGAACTAAGGTGCGAAAAGGAGGTTTTTCTGCTGCATAATTCATCGCAATTCCACTTTTCCACAATTCTGTCCAATTCAATCGGTAATTATCCACCACAATTCCACCCTCTTCCTCTTCCACTATTCCCCTTCTCCAACAACCCTAGTATAAAATTAACCACATGGTTTGAGATCAAAGGTAAAATGTACAATACCAAAAGCCTTTTGCATGCCCGTTCGACTAACGTATCCATAGCAAGTTGCTCAATGTGCCTACAAACCAATTTTTAAACAACATAAGTCCTCCTAAGATGTTATTAAAACATGATTCTAGAATCCATTGTGCCAAATATACACCAAAGTACCTCTCTTCAGTTTTTTTGTCATCAAGGAAGGCTTTCTCCAATATTTGCATAATACTTTTCCTCTCTTTGACCTGTGTTAAAAATTCAGGAACATTCAGAATGTACCAATTTTAATAATAATGTCATTGTGATGATGGCAGAGATCATGGTCAATGACGATGACAATAACAACAATATAATAACAGCAACAGCAGCAGTAGCAAAGAAATGAATACATAAAATGAACACCTTCTCTGCAAGTTCCTTCTGTAGCTCCGATGCAGACATGTCAATTGCTCCCTGGCCCTCGTCAAGCTCAGGCTACAAGTTATTATATCAACACCAAACAGAAACTAATCAAATTAATTTTATCGAAATATAACTAAGAAAGAAAATTCCTAAAATTCAACCTTCTTGGCCATGAACATCATCATATAATGAAGCAATGCCCAACAAATATTAAAAAAACATGCATGCAAAACCTGTTTGGCCCACCTCTATTGTCAATGCCTCGAGAGAAAGATCAAGTTATCACTGCCAAAACAACCCACTTATATATCCTGGACCTAACAGTTAAGCAATAGATGTAATAGCTTTGTACATACCATACTGTCAGGGTAAATGCCAATGCTATGCAGCTCCAACAAGATCCTATCATCAAGTGACATATCCTCATACTGGCACTCATAAAGAGAGGCATGGGATGAATTCAAAATCATCTCATGATTGTGCAATATACTCTGTGAGTAGGGCCCATTCTGACAGTGAGAAGTAAGGAGACTTCCATCCAAGAAACCATTGCACTGCCCCTTGTCGACTTTGTCATAGGGGAAGTGATCACTGATGCCATTTGGGGTACAACTGCTCGAGTCTAGTTGCAGCTCAGAGCCATCAATTGAGATGAAGGCTGACAGAAGCATCTGAGACAAGGGAACTGCTCCATCTAACAATTCATCAGTTTTGGTTCTCCCCGAGGAGCCTTCCAATGTGGAATCCCCAGCACTTGATTTACGAGATGAGGAGTGACTAGGAGCCTTTTCCTGGATGTGAGTGATTTTTCAGAGAGAAGAATAATAAAATGTTGGGAAAAAAAAAAAGTCAATATTTTTATGCATTGAACTGGAATTGCTGGAGAATTCAGGTTTTAGAAGTCTCTAGTGCTTTACAGCTCTATTACGAAATCATCGTAGCAATCCAGAATCTTAGATGCACTTGGAATAAGGCCAGAATAGCAAATCACACGAAAATCTACATATCCATCTCAAATGTTTTGTATATTGGACAAATTTTAAACCCACAATAACTAAAGGAATGCAAAATAAATTGTGCTCCGGACAAAAACATTTTTAGTCAAAGATCTCACTCGGTTTACCACTTGATAGTAAAATGACAAACAAAACTGTGCTCACCTCATGGTTAAAACCATCAACAAGAACATCAGATGCACTTCTATCTAGAGCTTCCCCAAAAGAAATCTGCATACAAATTAAAAAAAATAAAAATAAAATAAAAAAATGAGCTCTCAATAAGCCCGAAAGGACAAATGAAGGTTGGACTTGAAAAAAAAGGAAAAAAGCCTGCCTGATTTTTCAAAAAGGTTAGGTCATCAGATGCACAAGAGAACACGGGCTCCATCTTCTTCCAGAAAGGGCCAGTGCATGCATCAACTATTAGAAGAGAAGAAATTAAAAAAGATGCCGTACATCCCAATTTAAGAAAATAACAGATGTATATTTCTCATATACCCTTATAAACCCCTTAAACATTTGATTTTGTGCCAACAGTCACACCTTGCCTCCCAAAACCCAAAAGGTTTTCAAGAAGGATATGTGGAAACTACAGATCTACTCTTATTTAATTTCCTCCTGATCATATAGGTAAAAACAATTCTGTATAACTAGCATCAAGAAAGGTTCAAAATTTCTCACAGAAAGCATTGCGAGCAGCATTAATAGCTGTCATTAATTCTTCTTTGTCATCGTCCAATTCACCTACAGAAAATAAGTTATTTGTAGGTATAAGCAATCATAAGACAAAAAAGGGAGGGCCGGGCGCGACAAGAAGGGAGGGAGGGAGGGAGGTGGGGGAGGGAGAGAGAGAGGTGGGAGAGAGAGAGAGAGAGAGAGACCCATCATATCTGAGGGGACACTTTGTGAAGTTTGCACAGGCCGACCTTGGGACTTGCGGTCAACTGCCTTCTTCAAAGGAGGCCTACCTATCCTGCTGCACAACCAACACAAAAACAATATCAAATTCCTGATTTCAAATCTAACAAACAAAAATATTATAAGCACTAAATAAAAAATTAATTAATTAAATGGAGGAGAGGCCATAGCACCTGTCATTCCTATCAGATGCAGACCGTCCACTCTTAGGTGGCTTTGTGCCACTGTCGCTACCATCCATCTTCTCTTTTGGTAATGGTGGTAGGGACCTGCCCTGACCAGGCCCACCACCTCGTCCAGTACGTCCTTGCCTCCTTACTCCATCTCCTAGTTCTTCTTTCAACAAAACCCTATTAGCCTTCTTATTGGTAGAAATAGAAGCCTTGTTATCCACCATTTCTCCATTTTCAACCCCTTTTCCCTTTGATTCCTCACTCTCTGACATATTAGCTGGTGATGACATGGAAACATCACCTCTGTTCCTCTGTTGCAACATAGTGCTGCTACCTGGGTTGTTCTGGATGCTCACAGGAGAAGGCGCTGATCCATCATTTGGGGTTTGAATTTCATCAAAATTAGACACGGGAGAGACAACATTGGCACGCCTAGTGCGCTGACTCTTCTGTGGTCGTTGCCCAACCCACGCAACTGGAGGGGATGGTGAAGGTGGACCAGATGGCAGGGGCCGCTTCCGATTTGTTGTGGCGGGGGCATTGGAAACACTTGGGCCTGGTGGAGTAGCATTCTGTACTTTGTTAGAAGAAGCAGGAGGGTCCCATCCATCAGTTGATGAACCAGGAAGTCGTGGATAGCTGGGAGATGAATTCATGACCACAAATGAGCTGGTCCTTGGTGCCCTGGAAGCTTTTGTCTTGGCCATTGGATTTAGGGCACCTGCTTGAGATTCATCCCGTGACACCAACCTATCATTAATGAAAAAAATTAACACAGAGAGAGGGAGAGAAGAAGAAGAAACACAATATTAAGCACACAACCACATGACACAAAAGTATTTCAAGTATTATTCTTAATAGTTGATACTGGGACTAAATTGTTGTCAATCATATTGTATTTGAGTAATTCTATTGACTCGTGATCAGAGGCCAATAAATATGTCCCATGTTCTTTGAAATATCCCATCACCAACTGGTCGCTCACCTTTGATAAATCCACCAAAACACACTCAGTTTTATTTCGTTAACCCTCAGTCACTCTGTCAATAGCTTTTCAGTAAAGATATTGAATAAAGACTTTCTTTCCATTTGTCTACTTCCTCAACATCTCTGTCACCATGACATATCCCCTTTCTCAACCAAAATGAAACTGACAATAACAAGTCGAAAGAGAACAGGAATGAACAAGCAGGAATATAAAGAGACAGTAGGCAATGGAGAAGTAGGAAGCTGAGAAGTAAACAGAAATGTTCACTCCATTTTTTGCTTGATAAAGAGGAGGCAGAGTGAAATGATTGGAACGTCTATTGAGTTCACTGGCTCTTCAATACGATATTAAAGCTGAGTGAAATGATTGGAACGTCTATTGAGTTCACTGGCTCTTCAATACGATATTAAAGCTGAGTGAATTTCCAATAGAATGTTTACAAAAGATATACATCCATTTGACTTTAGTTCACTTTTCTTACAAAATTTTGGAAACAATTCACTCTCAGCCAGTCAATCAAAATGTAGGCTGAACCACTGCCAGATAGAGCATCTCGAAGGGCTGTGTTCTATTAAGAAAATGTAAAACAGAAAAGAAACAAGCATTGAAATAAAATGTGTATAAGCATACTTGGTTCCTTTTGGGACATTGCGATCCTTATCTAAGGCAGTGGACCGCTGCTCTCTTTTCTCAGTAGAATTGGCATCAGTTTCAGTTTTGACTGAACTGCGTGTTCCATTGCCACTGCTCTGCTGGGAACTTCCATCTGTCTTGTTACCCCCTATAATCCCACTTGCAAGTCCTGATCTGCAAAGTCAATATAAGATTGTATCACAATGAACTCTAAGACTTTGGGAGGGAAAAGGTATAGGAAAACAAAACAAGAAGCATCAGTACAAAATATACAAACTGTTCAGTGAAAATTCAGTATATATGGTAAAACAAAAGGTACCGTATTCCCATATAAAGTAATTAATTTGCAAAGGAGGTTTATGCACCAATACAAAAAGAACAAAGATAAATTCTAGAGGAAACTTACAAACCTGAAACCAAGACCATTATCATTTGACCGAGGTCGATTTTCAGTGTTAATATTCGGCCTCGTTAAGGCTGACTGTTTGGAGTCCCCATGGGCCCCATCGTTGGCCCGGTTAACCATCGAACCTACAGATCGTTTCCTTTTTAGCTTTTTCTCCCACCCATCACCCCCAGGGGTAAGCCCATGTGACTTTTCTTCTGAAGGTGCAGGACCCTCATTGCCAGAAAGCCTACTAGTGTTGCTCTTTTCCTTTTCAAAAATGCTCTTTTCCTTCTCAGAATTAATTGGAGCTTGCCTCATAGAGTTCTGGTTGCGGCTTTCAGACTGCATCAAACAAATAAGATCATGAGCTCCTCTACAGCTCAGGACATATCCACATATTAAGAACTCAACCAAATTAAGTATAAATTAAGTTCAAATGTTCAAGTCATATTGGTGGTATTATTCATGACCCATACGATGCCAACACGACAAGTGCCACTTTTGAGCACATGCTTCTTTTTCACTTTCATTGAATGAACCACACTGTTCAGTCAGCACATTTACTGACGCAAAGAACTTCTTAACAGGTTAAACTAAGACTAAGAAACCACAAGAGACTGGAAAGAAGATACATACCCGTGATTCACCCAATGACGAACGGGCCCGCTTGTTGGGGACCAGATTCTTGGGCCTATTATCCTGTCTCTGGCCCAAATGCTCACCTGGAAGGACCTGATGGGCTGGGTTGTTGGAATGAGATCCACTGCTTTTAGAAAAGTTAGAGCCCCCAGATTTGTCCCCAGAGACATCAGAGGTCCTCTGTCGTCTCTTGGCCACCATGTTTTTGTATTTGTCCACCTTTGGTATTTCTTCCTGTAAGGACTTCACAGTCCCCCTGTTAATCAAGAATTGGTATATAGTAATCATGATCAGGATTACAATGAATATTTAATAGAAAGAAGCCTACTATATATAAGATAGCATTTCAGAGAAAAGGAAGAACAAATTATATCAACACTTAACGTAAATCATACATTCAGATGGATTGAGATGCATAGGACTATCAGTTACTGAAAAATGCACTATGTCAAACTATAAGTCAAGCTACAAACAAAAGGTTTACTATTTCAACATCATTTGTACAAACTTAAAAGTAATAGAAAATGAGCAAATAAGCACCATAAGGCTAGTGTATATCACGCAAGACCAATACACAAGCTACAAAAAATGGTTACCCATATTTAGCTGAAGTCTCCAGCATGGTAGCTTTAAATCTCTTTATCTCTTCTGGGGCAATTGCTGGTGCAGCCTTTGACTGCACCGATCCAAACCCATGATCATCTAAGCCAACATTAAGCATCCGCCTTAGGTCAGCTGACGTAGACTTCTGTTGTTGTTCCCTCGTAGGTAGCTGTTCAAGTTTTAGGTACTGTGTCAAAGGAGGGATCTCAGCTGGGTGCTGCATACTTCTTGGTGTACCTGCCACGCGGTTTTCAAGACCCTCACGGAAACTACTGGACCTTTCCATTTTTGGGAATTGACTAGAGAACAATGGACCCTCTAGGTTATTTGAATTCCGCGCCATATCTTTTCTGTATCTCAGGTTTGTAACATTGGTACCTGATATAAAAATATAAATTAACTTTTGAGATAGATTTACCAAAAAAGCCAAAATAGATAACTCTAATTGGCTCACGATAGTGTACTCATGAAAGGATAAAATAGAAAAATATATAAATTTCCCTTCTTTTTTTTCTAAGACCATATAGTAGTCCTTGAAGTACATTATTACATTTCAATATGTCAGTCAGACTGAACTCGATAAGTGATGCATTAGACCAGGATAAAAGAAAAGGACAAACTGAATTCAATTTTTGAAATCCAAAAAATACAGACACAATGGTGCCACTTAGCATGCAAATTTAATAAATGCAACTGAACCAAACATAGAAGTGGATCACAAAGAAAGATGTTACAATTTTAATTGAGCCATAAAATGACATAAACTAGACAAAAATTAATAAGCTCTATTTCAAAAGTAGACAAAGGGTACCAACTAACAAATTCAACAAATATCGAGAGAACCCATAATCAGGGCCTACAAAGACACTCTAAAGAGCTACTGATCAACACGACATTACCACTAAACTTAAAAAAAACCAACAACAAAAACCAAATTCGAGTCTTTCCACTGACAATCAAAGTAATATAACCAACCCAACCATTCAATTGAGCCCTCCCAAAAATTCTACTAATTATGACGTACCTTACTTAAAATTAGAACCTTCCTTCTACCGAAGCAAGACCATCGCTTGGGAAATTCTTCTACACGAAGAGCACGATCCGACTATAAGGCGAAATTGAAGCAATCGCTTGAATAGAAAAGGGGGCGAACCTTGTGGGTTCTTACCAGGTGGCGCGAGCTCGCGGAATCTCCGACCAATTGTCGGAGCGACGCCGATTTTATACCAATTCTTCGAAAATCGAGGGGGTTGATTGACGATCGGAGGTGGATTTGGGGTAGCGTCAGTTTATCAGTTTATGTTTTCGTTAATTAAACGAGGAAGGATTGGAGGACGAGATGGATCTGTCGGGGCGGCCCGATGGTCAATAGCTACGGAGTAAAAATACAACCCTTCTTGGGCCGTATATTTTTCGAGTTCTATTTCTCGTCCCGTTAGCTATAAAATAATTATGGTTTTTTTCTTTCATTGGGTTAACATTAGAGTTATACAAATTATTTTTGTAAGGGTAATTATAATTATGGTGCCGAAAATTAAAACCGAGCAAGAATTATTATTTTTTATTTTATTTTTATAATTTTAAATAAACTATTTAGATTTAAGTCTGGTTATGAAACTTAGTCCACAAGAGGTATTGGCTAGAAACACAATTTTTTGTCCCCTTTAAGTAGATAGCTAATACCTATATAGATTTCATAAATTCGATATTGTAGATTTTTTTTATAATATTAGATGTACTTAACATTATTTTTTTTTTTATAGATACTGTTCTCGTCTTACCTCAAAGTTGAGTAACTTCTGCATAATTCGTTTATTATTATATTTTTTTGGTATTAGCTATTGTGTATTTACTCTTGTATGAAACGTTCATATTAAAAACTAAATGTTCTTCGTAAATAAATTTCGATGATCTTATGTCCGAATGTTGTTATTTTTTTCCAACAATATATGTATTGGTTTTCATAAAAAAAAAAGTTTTAGTTTCAAAAGGCTAATTTTGCAAATTAACAAACAACGTCAAAATGTATTATTTGAATAATTCAAGTAAAATTTTAGCGAGCGAATAGTTTTATTTTACACTATTTAAAAAGTGAAAATATTATATGAAAAATGCTGCCAACAGGCTTTCAAACAAAAACAAAAAAAAATAATAATAGCGAGTGAGTAGATTTTTAATGATTTTAGATATGCTTAATATTTTTTTTTATATATATTTTTTTCGTCTTCCCGCAAAGTAGACTAACTCTTGTATAATTGGTTTATTATTATATTTTTGTATAAAACTATTGTGTATATTTCTCCTGTATGAAACGTTCATATTAAAAATTTTATTTTCCTATTTCGACGTTCTTATGTTCGAATGCTATTATTTTTTCGATAATATATGTATTGGTTTTAATAAAAAAGGTCTAGTTTTCAAAAGACTAATTTTGCAGATGAAGAAACAGCCTTAAATGTACTATTTGAATAAGTAAAGAAGAATAGTGAGTGAATAGTGTTATTACATCGTATGAAATGCTGCCGTTGGCACTTTTGCCTACCGGTCTTCAAACAAAAAAGAAAGAAAAATGTTATATGAAAAATACACAGGAAAAGAAACAAAAAAGCACATAGCAAGTTGATTAGTCTTAAATACCGCCATACCAACTAGCTCAAGCTATTAAGCGCAAAGTCGAGGGCATGTCCAGTTTCTTTATGTGTTCATTTTATTTAATTATTAGTTAGATTTTTTTTTTTACTGTTGTTTGAATTTTTATATGCATATTCAACCTATTTATTGAAATTATTTGTTTGTATGTGTTCACTTTGATTTATTTAAATGTTCACTGTATAAAAAGCTTAAACATAAAATCTTGTGATCAAATGACTTAAAATTAACACACAATCGCTTGAATTCTCCAATTTTGTCCAGAACGCTCATTATTTGCATTTTGTTTGCGCAATTCTCCACTTAAGAGCTAAATTATAGATTATTGTGATCAAATGACTTAAAATAAATGCACAATCGCTTGAAATGCAATAATTTTGTCCAGAACGCTCATTATTTGCAATTTTTGCGCATAATTGCCATATATAATCCAATCCTTTGAATTTTTTAGATCATAAACCTTTTCTCCACTGTATAAATAGCTTAAATATAGATTATGGTGATCAAATGACTTAAAATGAATGCACAATAGATTGAAATGCTCCAATTCTGTCCAATAATGCTCATTATTTCCTTTTAAATTTTTCAGATTATAAACATATTCTCCACTTATGAAGAGCTTAATTATAGATTATTGTGTTTAAATGACTTAAAATGAATGCACAATCGCTTGAAAATACTCCAATTCTTTCCAGAACACTCATTATTTACTTTTTATATGCATAATTGCTATGTATAATCCAATCCTTTTGAATTTCTAAGATCATAAATCTATTCTCCACAGTATAATGAGCTTAAATATAGATTATTGCGATCAAATGATTTAATATGAATGCAAAATCGCTTGAAATGCTCCAATTCTGTCCAGAACGCTCAATATTTACATTTTATGTGCGTAATTGCCATCTATAATCCATTCCTTTTGAATTTTTAAGATCATAAACTCATTCTCCACTGTTTAAAGAGCTTAAATATCGATTATTGTGATCAAATGACTTAAAATGAATGCACAATCGCTTGAAATGCTCCAATTCTGTCCAGAACGCTCATTACTTGCACTTTATGTGCGTAATTGTCATGTATCATCCAATCCATTTGAATTTTTAAGATGAGAAACCTATTATCTACTGTATAAATAGCTTAAAGATAGATTATTGTGATCAAATTACTTAATTTAATGCATAAACGCTTGAAATGCTCCAATTCTGTACAGAATGCTCATTATTTGCATTTTATGAGCGTAATTGCCATATATAATCCATTCCTTTGGAATTTTTAAGATCATAAACTTATTCTCCACTGTATAAAGAGTTTAAACACAGATTATTGTGATCAAAAGATTTAAAATAAATGCACAATCACTTGAAATGCTCCAATTCTGTCTAGAAGACTCATTATTTGCACTTTATGCCTGTAATTGTCAATTATAATGCAATCATTTTGAATTTTTAAGATCATAAATATATTCCCCACTGTATAAAGAATTTAAATATAGATTATTGTGATCAAATGACTTAAAATGAATGCACAATCGCTTTAAAATGGTCTAATTCTACACAGAATGCACATTATTTGCACTTTATGTGCTTAATTGCCATTTATAATCCAATCCTTTTGAATTTTTAAAATCATAAACTTATTCTCAACTATCTAAAGAGCATAAATATAGATTATTGTGATCAATAACATAAAATGAATGCACAATCACTTGAAATGCTGCAATTATTTCCGGAACGCTCATTATTTGCTTTTTATATGCGCAATTGCCATGTATAATCCAATCCTTTTGAATTTTTAAGATCATTAACTTATTCTCCACTCTATAATGAGCTTAAATATACATTATTGTGATCAAATGATTTAAAATGAATGCAAAATCGCATAAAATGCCCCAATTCTGTCCAGAATGCTCAATATTTGTACTTTATGCACGTAACTGTAGTGTAATGCCAAAAGTCCTTGGCCCTTGGCCCATCCTTCGAAAGACCGTTTCAAAACCCGGACCGGACCGGCCCTTAAACGGACTTACAACGGACTAGGGCTTGGAAGGGCCGGTCTTTTGAAGGGCCGGATCTAATATTTTGGAAAGGCGGGTATTGAAGGGCCGGGTCTCAAAGGACTTGGTCCGGTCCGGTCCGGTCCGTCCTGAACCGTTGGGTTTTGAAGTTGTTTTCATTATTTGTTCCATTATTTCTTACATATAATTTTTGGAATAGGATCATGGGAGAGTTTGCGTTATGCGGCAAAATGACACATTCTTTGTAAAGAAAAAAAAATATCGTTAATAAATATTGCATTATTATTTGAATCAAAGAGAGATTGCTATCTTAACTAAGATCAATTAGATTACACATTCTTTGTAAAGAAAAAAAACAATCAATTAAATATCGTCGAAATAACAGTAACTAGATATGGTGATAGTATCCTCTTACTGGATGCAATTTTTATTTCATATCTTCTCCGATTCCATGAAATATTATGCCATTTAGGTGTTAATTTTGATAACGAATCAAATCTCTCTATATATTAATTACTCTAAATATCTCCACTGCATATATTATTCATTTTTTATCCAACTCCCAATCTCTCTTAATCTCTGTCGCATTAGCTAAAATTCAATTGGAAAATCAATCAAATTTGCTTTTCTTTTTAGTTTAAATTACAATATGGCTAATTCGAATAATAAAACAATGGATCTGTCTCATGCATCTAATAATGGAGGCTCTTCTTCGCAACACCCTAACCAAATTCCACAATTCACAAATCCAATGTTTCAACCTGGTGCTTTGCCTGACATATCTGTTCAGCCCACACCTCAAATGACTCCTCAGCAAACTCCAACAAATCGCAATGATGGAACTCCAGTAACAATAACTGAAGACGAAGGTACTGAACCTGGTTCAACAGGTATTATTCGTTTTGATAACCTCTTATTTAAATTATAAATTATGTGAAATTAATGTTCCAATATTTTATGTTGTTGCGTTTCTTATATTTAGGCAAAAAAATAAAAAGGCCTAGATTACCAGAATACAAAGCACCATGGTGGAGGTACTACAAAATAATAAAAGATAATAAGGGATTTTGTATCCGAGCTGTTTGTTTAGTTAAAGATTGTGGAAGTACCTTGTCTTATAGTTCTACAAATGGTTCTAGTCATATTAAAAGGCATGCCGAAAAACATGAATCAGAGGGTAAAGAACCTGAAAAAGCACCAACTAATGCACAGAGCCAGCTTAACCCAGATGGTTCGGGTTTTTTTAGTTATAATCCCAGAAAAGGTCTCGAACAGATGGCCAGGTATATAGCTCATGCTGAAAGACCTCTTAACTTTGGAGAATGTAGAAAATTAGAAGATATGATTAAACATTCTCTTCAACCATATTTCAAAAAAATTTCTTATAAAAGGGTACGACGTGAGGTACTAAAACAGTATAAAGAACGTTTGGCTCATTTACAAGATTTTTTGAAAAAATCTAAAAATAAGTTTGCTGTCACATCAGATGTTTGGACAGCTGGGGAACACGGTTTATCGTATTCTAGTTTGACAGCACACTGGATAGATGAAAAATGGATGTTACAGAAAAGAATATTATCTGTTCGGGTATTACCATTTCCCCACACGGCTGAGGCCATTTATAATCATCTCTTGGATCTTTTTAAGGAGTTTCATATAAAAGATAGAGTCATCTCAATTTCCTTTGACAATGCAAGTAATAATAATGCCTCCATACCCTTCTTCAAAACAGCTCTTTCGCCAATCATGAATGGTGAATTATTTCACCAAAAATGTGCCTGTCATATACTAAATTTAGTGGTAATTTCTGGTACTAGTGTCCCGGCATTGAAAGAGATAATTAGCAAGTACAAGCATGGGTTGAACCATATTGACTCTCATGGCAAAAGGAAACAAGAATTTAGAGAGAAATGTGAACATATGGGTTTTAGAAAAATAAAAATACCATGGGATACTGAGACCAGATGGAACTCTACATATCGCCTCCTTAAAAATACTGTGGGTCATAAACGTCCCATAGAAAGTATATTGGAATCAACTTATGATGGTCAAAGTACTTGTTAAAGGATTATGAATGGGACATTTTAAATCGTTTGCTGCCCTTTTTGTCCAAGTTTTTTGAGGCCACGGTGAGACTATCTTGCTCATATAATCCTACCGCATCATCACTGCTAGCACAACTAGTAATGATTTCTGATTGGTACCATAACAATATAAATTCATTTGAGAACCATCCTATCTTATCAGAAGTAGTTACCCAAATGAGGGGAAAATTTTTGAAATATTGGGAAGAGATACCGACATTGGCAATAATTGGAAGTGTGTTGGATCCCCGATATAAGGTGTCAATGACGGCTGCTATGATCGCAACTTTCAATGCCAATATGGGGTTACCACCGTTTGATGAAGAACGCCATGTTAGAGATAAAATAGAAAGATTGTTCACTATATATGCAGAGCAACACAATGCCTCATGTACTTCTACTTCTCGAGCTCCTGAACCCCAAAGACGAGGTGATATGAGCAGCCTTTTGCAGGCCATCCACCGACGTCGACCTAACGAGGTTGGATCATCATCTAGAGAGAGAGTAAATGATGAATTTAAAAAATATGAAGGTTATCCCATCTCAACTGAAGAGGCTGACAATATGAACTTCGACATTCTAGCTTATTGGGAGGCACATGAAAAAGTTTGGCCAACCATGTCATGTATAGCTCGAGATATACTTGCCATCCCAGTATCCACAGTACCATCAGAGTCATGCTTCAGCGCATGTAATAGAGTGCTCACTGATAGACGAAATAAATTGGGAAACAAGATGTTTGAGGCCCTCGTATGCCTAAAAGATTGGTTTGACGCTGAATATAGACAACAAGATAGGGCAAGAATGTATGAGACTACTGAAGAAGAATATGCAACTTCAGGATTTGATACAGAAAACACTAGTGAACAAGATGATGGAAGCGATTTTGAAGCACCAGAGCCACAAAATTGGTGGAATTATTCACAATACTACGTGTGACTTTCTAGTTGAAGGTAATATTTTACACATAACTTGATTTTAATTATTTATACAAATCAAATATTATGTAAAAGAAAATTATGTTCTTTAATCGTAATGTATTCATTTGTAGATTATCAAATCATTCTGATGGCGCAAGATTCAAGTTTTTTAATTTAAAAAAGGTAATCTTTATTTTTATGTTAAATTAAATAATTCAAACATTCTAAATTTATAATTATTTTATTTTTTGATTAATATACTAACTAAAAACCAATTTTTTAACTCCGCCTATGTCGTTATAACATAGCCGGTCCCAAGCCCGGAGTCTAAGGAGGAGGGTAAAATTGGAAATATTAAATTAATTGCAATAGAATTTTTAGAAATAATGTAATTAATTTTTTCTGGAACACAAAATTCGATGTTACAATGATTATTTGTGCAAAATAAAAATTGTTTTTACTATGAAATCATGAGAAAAATATCAAATATATCATATAAAATCTTTTGAGTCCTTTAGGTCCTTAAGTCCGGCCCTTTGAAAGACCACGGGCTTAGAAGGGCCGGGCTTTCAAAGGGCCGGGCTACCAATTTAAAACAAAATCCGTTGAATCCGGTCCGTTTTAGGTCCTTACTCGAACCCGGTCCGGTCCGGCCCTTATGTCAAACCCGTCAAGTCCGGTCCTTTGAAATCCGGCCCGGCCCTTTTGACTTTCACTACGTAACTGCCTTGTATAATCCATTCCTTTCGAATTTTTAAGATCATAAATAAATTCTCCACCGTATAAAGAGCTTAAATACATATTATTGTGATCCAAAGACCTAAAATGAATGCACAATCTCTTGAATGCTCCAATTTTTTTCAGAACGCTCATTATTTACACTTTATTTGCATAATTGCAATATATAACTCAATCCTTTTTAATTTTTAAGATCATATACATATTTTCCTCTGTTAATGAGTTTAAATATAGATTATTGTGATAAAATAACATAAAATGAATGCACAATCGCTTGAAATGCTCCAATTCTGTCCAAACCGCTCATTATTTGCATTTTACATGCAAAATTGCCATATATCATCCAATTCTTTTGAATTTTTAAGATCACAAACCTATTCTCCACTGTATGAAGAGTTTAAATATAGATTATTGTGACCAAATTAATTAATTTAATGCAAAAACTCTTGAAATGCTCCAATTCTGTCTGGAATGCTCATTATTTGTATTTTATGAGCGTAATTGCCATATATAATTTATTCCTTTTGAATTTTTTTAAGATCATCAACTTATTCTCCACTGCATAAATAGTTTAAATACAGATTATTGTGATCAAATGACTTAAAATGAACCAATCACTTGAAATGCACCAATTCTGTCCAGAAGACTCATTATTTGCAGTTTATCTGTGTAATTGTCATTTATAATGCAATCGTTAAAATTTTTAAGATCATAAATATATTCTCGACTGTATAATGAGCTTAAATAAAGATTATTGTGGTCAAATGACTTAAAAATGAATGTGCAATAACTTGAAATTCTCCAATTCTCCAGATGACTCATTTTTTGCAGTTTATGCGTGTAATTGTCCTTTATAATGCAATCGTTTTGAATTTTTAAGACATAAACTTATTCTCTACTGTATAAAGGGCATAAAAATATTATGGTGGTCAAATAACTTAATATTTTGATGCATAATTGCTTGAAATTCTCCAATTCTGTCTAGAACGCTCATTATTTGCACATTATGTGCGTAATTGCCATGTATATTCCAATCCTGTTGAATATTTAAGATCATAAACTTATTTTCCACTGTATAAAGAGCTTAAATATAGATTATTGTGATCAAATGACGTAAAATAAATGCACAATCACTTGAAATGCTCCAATTATTTCCAGATGACTCATTTTTTGCAGTTTATGTGTGCAATTGCCATTTATAATGCAATTGTTTTGAATTTTTAAGATGAGAAACCTATTATCTACTGTATAAAGAGCATAAATAATTATTATTTGTTCAAATAACTTAATATGAATGCACAATCACTTGAAATTCTCCAATTATGTCCAGAACGCTCATTATTTGTTTTTCATATGCACAATTTCCATGTATAATCTAATACTTTTGAATTTTTAAGATTATAAACTTATTCTCCACTGTATAATGAGCTTAAATATATATTATTGTGATCAAATAATTTAAATGAATGCAGAATCGCTTGAAATTATTCAATTCTGTCTAGAACGCCATTATTTGCATTTATGTGCGTAATTGTCATGTATCATCCAATCCTTTTGAATTTTTAATATCAGAAACCTATTCACCACTGTATAAAGAGCTTAAATATAAATTATTGTGATCAAATGACTTAAATGCAAAATCACATGAAATTCTTCAATTCTTTCCAGATGACTCATTATTTGAAGTTTATGCATGGAATTGAAATTTATAATGCAATCATTTTGAATTTTTAAGATCATAACTATATTTCCACTGTATAAAGAGCGTAAATAGAGATTATTGAGATCAAATAACTTAATATGAATGCAAAATCGCTTGATATTCTCCAATTCTATCCAGAACATTCATTATTTGCACTTTATGTGAGTAATTGTCATGTATAATCCAATCATGTTGAATATTTAAGATTATAAACTTATTCTCCACTGTATAAAGAGCTTAAAAATAGATTATTGTGATCTAATGACTTAAAATGAATGCACAATCACTTTAAATGCTCCAATTCTTTCCAGATGACTCATTATTTGCAGTTTATGCGTGTAATTGCCATTTGTAATGCAATCGTTTTGAATTTTTAAGATCATAAATATATTTGCCACTGTATAAAGAGCGTAAATATAGATTATTGAGATCAAATGACTAAAAATGAATGCACAATTGCTTGAAATGCTCCAATTCATCCAGAACGCTCAATATTTGCACTTTATGCACGTAATTGCCATGTATAATCCATGCCTTTTGAAATTTTTAAGATCATAAACCTATTATCCACTGTATAAAGAGTTTAAATAGAGATTATTGTGATCAAATGACTTAAAATGAATGCTCATTATTTGCACTTTATTTGCATAATTGCAATATATAATCCAATACTTTTTTATTTTTAAGAACATATACATATTCTGCACTGTATAAAGAGCTTAAATATAAATTATTGTGATAAAATGACATAAAATGAATGCACAATCACTTGAAATTCTTCAATTTTTTTCAGAACGCTCATTTTTTTGCACTTTATGTGCGTAATTTCCATGTATAATCTGATCCTTTTGAAGTTTTACGATCATAAACCTATTCTCCCCTGTATAAAAACCTTAAATACAGATTATTTTGATCAAAGGACTAAAGATAAATGCACAAATGCTTGAAATTCTTCAATTCTGTCCAGAAAGCTCATCATAAAATTTATGTGCGTAATTTCCCTGTATAATCCAATCCTTTTGATTTTTTTTTTAAGATCATAAACCAATTATCCATTTTATAAAGAGCTTAAATATAGATTGTTGTGATCAAATGACTTAAAATCAATACACAATAGCTTGAAATGCTTCAATTATGTCTTGAATGCACATTATTTGAATTTTATGAGCATAATTGCCATATATAATTCATTCCTTTTAAATTTTTAAGATCATAAACTTACATATTCTCCACCGTATAAAGAGTTTAAATACAGATTTTTTGTGATCAAATGACTTAAAATGAAAGCACAATCACTTGAAATCCTCCAATTCTGTCCAGAAGAGTCATTATTTCGGTTTTTGCATGTAATTGCCATTTATAATGCACTCGTTTTGAATTTTTAAGATCATAAAAATAATGTATAAAGAGTTTAAATATAGATTATTGTGAAATGAATGCACAATCGAATGAAATGCTCAAATTATGTCCAAATGCTCATTATTTGCACTTTATGTGCATAATTGCCATGTATTACCCAATCCTTTTGAATTTTTAAGATTTTAAACTTATTATCTACTGTATAAAGAGCATAAATACAGATTGTGTGATCAAATGACTTAAAATGAATGCAGAATCGCTTGAAATTCTCAAAGTCTGTCCAGAACGCTTATTATTTGCACTTTATGTGCGTAATTGACACGTATAATCTAATCCTGTTGAATTTTTAAGATCATAAATCTATTCTGCACTGTATAAAGAATTTAAATACATATTAGTGTGATTAAATGACTTAAAATGTATGCACAATCGCTTGAAATGCATAAATTTCATCCAGAACGCTCTTTATTTGCAATCTTTGGGCATAATTTCAATGTATAATCCAATTCTTTGAATTTTTTAGAACATAAATCTATTCTCCACTGTATAAAGAGCTTACATGGAGATTATGGTGATCAAAGTACTTGAAATGAAGGCACAATCACTTGAAATGATAAACGCTCATTATTTGCAATTTTTGTTCATAATTTCTTGTATAATCCAATCCTTTTGAATTTGCAAGATCATAAACTTATTCTTCACTGTATAAAGATCTTAAATATAGATTATTGTGATCAAATGACTTAAAATGAATGCACAATCGACTGAAATGCTCAAATTCTTTACAGAACGCACATTATTTGCACTTTATGTGCATAACTGCCTCGTATAATCCAATCCTTTTGAATTTGTAAGATCATAAACATATTCTCCGCTGTATAAAGAGCTTTATTATAGATTATTGTGTTCCAATGACTTAAAATGAATGCACGATCACTTAAAATGCAACAATTCTTTCCAGAATGCTTATTATTTGCAATTTATGTGCATAATTGCCTCGTATATTCCAGTCCTTTTGAATTTTAAGATAATAAACTTCTCCAATGTATAAAGAGCTTAGATTGAATTTTAAGATAATAAACTTCTCCAATGTATAAAGAGCTTAGATATAGATTTTTGTTATCAAATGACTTAAAATAAATGCATAATCACTTGAAATGCTCTCATTCTGTCCATAAGACTCATTATTTGCAGTTATGCGTGTAATTGCTATTTATAATGCAATCGTTTTGAATTTTTAAGATCATAAATATATTTCCCACTGTATAAAGAGCTAAAACATAGATTGATGTGATCAAATAACTTAAAATGAATGCACAATCACATGAAATGCTACAATTATTTTCTAGAACGCTTATTATTTGCAATTTATGTGCATAACTGCTCGTACAATTCAATTCTTTTGAATTTTTAAGATAATAAACTTATTCACCACGGTATAAAGAGCTTAAATATAGATTATTGCGATCAAATGACTTAAAATGAATGCACAATCGACTAAAATGCTACAATTCTGTCCAGAACTCTCATTATTTGCACTTTATTTGCATCATTGCATCGTATAATCCAATCCTTTTGAATTTGTAATATTATAAACATATTCTTCACTGTATAAAAATCTTTATTATCGATTATTGTGTTCGAATTACTTAATATCAAAGCACAATTGCTTGAAATACTCAAATTCTGTCCAGAACACTCATTATTTGCACTTTATGTGCGTAATTGCCAAGTATCATCCAATCCTTTTGAATTTTTAAGATCAGAAACCTATTCTCTACTGTATTAAGAGCTTAAATATAGATTATTGTGATCAAATTAATTAATTTAATGCATAAATGCTTGAAATACTCCAATTCTGTCCGGAATGCGTAATTTTATGAGCGTAATTGCCATATATAATCCATTCATTTTGAATTTTTAAGATCTTAAACATATTCTCCAATGTATAAAGAGCTTAGTTTTAGATTATTGTGTTCCAATGACTTAAAATAAATACACAATTTCTTGAAATGCTCCAATTCTGTTCAGAACGCTCAATATTTGTACTTTATGCGCGTAATTGCCATTTATAATCCATTCCTCTTGAATTTTTAAGATCATAAACCTATTCTCCACTATTATTGTGATCCAAAGACTTAAAATAAATGCACAACCGCTTGAAATGCTCCAATTCTTTTCAGAACGCTCATTATTTGCAATTTATTAGCGTAATTGCAAAATATAATCCAATAATTTTTTATTTTAAAGATAATATACATATTCTATGCTATATGAAGAGCTTAAATATAGATTATTGTTATAAATGACATAAAATGAAATGCACAATCGCTTGAAAATTCTCCAATTCTGTCCAGAACGCTCATTATTTGCACTTTATGTGTGTAATAGACATGTATCATCCAATCCTTTTGAGATTTTTAAGATCAGAAACCTATTCTCCACTGTATAAAGAGCTTAAGTATAGATTATTGTGATTACATTAATTAATGTAATGCACAAACTCTTGAAATGCTCCAATTCTGTCCAGAATGCTCATTTATTTGCATTTTATGAGCGTAATTTCCATATGTAATCCATTTCTTTTGAATTTTTTTTATCATAAACTTATTTTCCACTATATAAAGAGTTTAAATACAAATTATTGTGATAAAATGACTTAAAATGAATGCACAATCACTTGAAATGCTCCATTTTTGTCTAGAAGACTCATATTTGCAGTTTATGAGTGCAATTGCCTTTTTTAATGCAATCGTTTTGAATTTTAAAATCATAAACATGTTCACCACTGTATAAAGAGCTTAAATATAGATTATTGTGATCAAATGACTTAAATGAATGCACAATCGCTTTAAATGGTCCAATTCTGCACAGAATGCTCATTATTTGCACTTTATGTGCGTAATTGCCATTTATAATCCAATCCTTTTGAATTTTTAAGATCATAAATTTATTATCTACTGTATAAAGAGCATAAATATAAATTATTGTGATCAAATAACTTGAAATGAACGCAGAATCGCTGAAATTCTCCAATTATGTCTAGAATGCTCATTATTTTCAGTTTATGTACGTAATAGCCGTGTATAATTCAATCCTGTTGAATTATTAAGATCATAAACTTATTTTTCACTGTATAAAGAGCTTAAATACAGATTATTGTGATCAAATGACTTAAAATGACAGCACAATAGCTTGAAATGCACCAATTCAGTCCAGAATGCTCTTTATTTGCAATTTTTGCGCATAATTGCCATATATAATCCAATCCTTTGAATTTTTTAGATCATAGACCTTTTCTCCACTGTATAAATAGCTTAAATATATATTATGGTGATCAAATTACTTAAAATGAATGCACAATCGCTTGAAATGCTACAATTCTTGCCAGAACACTTATTATTTGCAATTTAAGTGCATAATTTCCTTGTATAATCCAATCCTTTTGAATTTTTAAGATCATAAACTTATTCTCTACTGTATAAAGAGCTTAAATATGGATTATTGTGATCAAATGACTTATAATGAATGCACAATCGATTGAAATGCTGCAATTCTGTCCAAAACGCTCATTTTTGCACTTTATGTGCATAATTGCCTCGTATAATCCAATCCTTTTGAATTTGTAAGATCATAAACATATTCTCCACAGTATAAAGAGCTTAATTATAGATTATTGTGTTCAAATGACTTACAATAAATGCACAATCGCTTAAAATGCTCAAATTCTCTCCAGAACGCTTGTTATTTGCTTTTTATGTGCGCTATTGCCATGTATAATCCAATCTTGTTGAATTTTTAAGATCATCAACCTATTCTCCATTGTATAATGTGCTTAAATGTTGATTATTGTTATCAAATGATTTAAAATGAATGCACAATCGCTTGAAATGCTCCAATTCTATCCAGAATGCTCAATATTTGCACTTTATGGGCGTAATTGCCATGTATAATCCATTCCTTTCAATTTTTAATATCATAAACTCATTCTCCACTGTATTGAGAGCTTAAATACAGATAATTGTGATGAAATGACTTAAAATGAATGCACAATCACTTGAAATGCTTCAATTCTGTCGAGAACGCTCATTATTTGCACTTTATTTGCATAATTGCAATATATAATCCAATACTTTTTAATTTCTAAGATAATTTACTTATTCTCCATTGTATAAAAAGCTTAAATATAGATTATTTGATAAAACGACATAAAATGAATGCACTATCTCTTGAAATGCTCCAATTCTATCCAAAACGCTCATTATTTGCACTTCATGTGCGTAATTGCCAAGTATAATCCGATCCTTTTGAAGTTTTACGATCATAAACCTATTCTCCCCTGTATAAAAAGTTTAAATACAGATTATTGTGATCAAAGAACTTATGATAAGTGCACAATTGCTTGAAATTCTTGAATTCTGTCCATAAAGCTCATCAAAAAATTTATGTGCGTAATTGCCCTGTATAATCCAATTCTTTTGAATTTTTAAGATCATAAACCTATTCTCCACTTTATAAAGAGCGTAAATATAGATTATTGTGATCCAATGACTTAAAATGATTGTACAATCGCTTGAAATTCTCCATTTCTGTCCAAAACGCTCATTATTTGCATTTTATGTGCGAATTGCCATTTATAATCCAATCCTTTTGAATTTTTATGATCAGAAACTTATTCTCCACTGTATAAAGAGCTTAAATATAGATTATTGTGATCAAATGACTTAAAATGAATGCCTAATCACTTGAAATGCTCCAATTTTGTCCAAGATTCTCATTATTTGCACTTTTATGTGCATAATTGCTAGGTATAATCCAAGCCTTTTGAATTTTTAAGATCATAAACTTATTCTCCATTATATAAAGAGTTTAAATATAAACTAGATATTCGTAAGTTGGGGCTTCGCCCCAACTTGTATTGGAAGAGGTGGATGAAAGTTGCGAATGGATCATAAATGGAAGTTGTATTTAGAATTATTCTTTGGTGGTTTATAGATTGGAATATTTTATGTGGAAAGGAAAAAGCCAGAGAGGAAGAATATATGAATGGATGAAAATAATTTATTTTGCAGGCCCAGGTAAATTTAGTGTTATATGGGCCTTGGAATGTTGGGCATCAATTCGAATTGAATGGGCGAAAAGGGAAAAAACAGCACAATTGTAAATTAAGTTGAAGTATTGTACGTGAAATATATAGTTGTAAATAGTTTGGTGAGCTGTAGGTCATAAAATGGAAATATTTGATGCTTATTTTGGTAATTTAGTTGTTAGAATTACTATTTGGGTGGTTTTTTTATTGGGTACGTTTAGATTGGGCTATTTGTGATTAATATTTGGGCCGGTTTTAACATGGTTTAATAGTTTTTGGTTGGGTGGATTTGTTGGTTGTAATATTTTTTTGTATTTAGTCAGTGTGGTGTGGTCAATAGGGGTATGTTTGGTTGTATGAAAAGTTAGCAAATTTGAGATTAGAGCTCTAACTTTCAAACTCTCACCAACCAAACACACCCTAGTGAAGTTAGTACAAACTTCACTCGACTTCTCTAACTTGACAAAATGTTGAGTTAGAGAAGTTTGTTCTTATGATCAACTTAAAAAATTAATATAATTATAATTATTATTATCATCTAATCAAAATATAAATTATAATTATAATATTAAAATGACAAAAAAATTATTATTATTTTGTAACATTACATTAATTTTAATTATAATTACAATAAAAAATTATTAAAAAATAAATAGTAATATAATTAGGATAATAAAAAAATTGTTATTATTATATTATAATTAGTATACTAATTCATATTAATATTACTAAATAAGTATAGTTATAATATTAAATATTAATAACTAATTAATAACTATTATTATTATTATTACTTAGTAATAATTTTAATATTGATTCTGATAAAAATTATAATAATAAATATAATAGTATAATTAATTATAACATTAATTAATATTATAATTACAATAATATATAACATTACAATAAAAATTATTATTATATTGATTATGATAAATTTACAATAATATATAGTATAATTTATTCATAAATATAACATTAATTATGATTAAATTTAAAATAACAAATATTATATTGTAATTAATTATAATAAATAAATATGCATAATAATAATTATTATAATTTTGCAATCATAATATATTGGGAAAATAATTATAATAATAAAATAATAGTAATTAATATAATATTTGTTATAATAGATTAAATTAATTATAAAATTAAATATTATTATTACTTAATATTTATTAATAATTATAACATTAATTGTGATTAAAATTACAATAATAAATATAATAGTATGATTAATTATAATTATAAAAGAAATTATTATTATTATTATTTAATATTTATTAATAATTATAACATTAATTGTGATTAAAATTTTAATGATAAATATAATAGTATGATTAATTATAATTATAAAAGATATATAATAATTATTATTATTTTAATTTGGTAATCATAATATTAATGGAAAAATAATTATAATTAATATAATATTTATTATAGTAGATGTAATTAATTAGAAAAAATATATAAACTAATATCTTATTCTTTTTCTTCCATCTCTAACTCCAATATGCCATACCAAACAACATTTTCTAACCTCAAGTTAGCACAAACTTTTCACATCTTCTAACTTCACTACCATCAATCACTAACTTCAAAACTTCTAATTTTAACCTCTAACTCCTCTAACTTCACCTCCAACCAAACATACCCTAGGTGTTTAGATTGAAGAATATCATATTTACAGTTGTTAGTAAAAAAATAATGTTGTTTAGGTAATGGATGAACTGCAAAAAGATTTTATTAGAGCACTCCGTATCTATTAAAGTAGAAATCAGTGGAATAAGAGAGAATATTAATTGGCGTGCTTAATTCAAATATGGTTAGGTCACAGAGTGTATATCATAAGGATGGTATGGCATATGTAAAGAGGGAGAGAAAAAGAACTCTAAATTTACGCAAAACAAAAAATGATTACAAAAAGGAAATATGGGTTTGAGCCGAACTGCGTTTGTAAGGTTTTATTTATGGAAATTCTTAATCAATTGATGAACGACTTTTGAAAGAGAAAGGTAACAATAAATTGAACTATTACATAAAATTGACAAAGGGTCGATGTGTAAAATTCGTAGCTATCCCGTGTTGGACTTTTCCTTATAAAGGAGGAAACTACATTAATCCTGTATTGAATTTAAAAAAACAATATATATAAGATTATGATTTACAATTAAAAATAAAAATTCTAGAATTACCTACACTTAAACGGAATAAATGGTTGGTTTTTTTTGAAGATTTTTTTTCCTTTCTTCCTCTTACATTAGAAGAGATTAGTTAAGTTTGTGAGGAATAAAATTTTGATGTATAATAGTGTAAATAAAAATTTTATTTTCTGTGCAAATCTTTTAGGGAGGTGTTATCTTGCAATGAACTTAGAAGTTTGGAGTTATTTTTGGTTCGTCTGGAAGCATCGGAAGTTATTTGCCCTCTATTCTATTTACGAGCAATTATATGTAGGAATTTTGTGATTTTGGCTGATTTATTTTTCAAATTGTGCATACTTTTTATTTATGCCTCTTCTTCTCTCTCTGTCACGTATGTTAATTGTATTAGTACATGGCAGATTTGGACTGTGTTGTTGAAGGAGATATGTGGTTACTTTGATACATGAAGAAAGTTATCACTATTACAACTAAAATATTATATTGCGAAGTAACAAAGAAAGTATATGTTCAGCATTAAGAATGAATAAATTTCTTTTTTTAGTCGGTCAACAGCGCCACAAGTGCAGCAACTTTGAAATGAATATTGTGTATGGTCGGTTGTTATGGCCACTCTAGAAAAGGACTGACAGAACTAAAAGCTATAATTGCTAGCTATACCATTTTTCAACTTGTCAGTCATGACATGAATCGTCTTTTGTTCTTCTTGCATTTTATAGGTCAAAGTATCTAAAATTTACTCGTCTTTACTTCCTTGGACTTGCTACCTTTTGTGATGTCCATTGCATTTTTCACATTTGCCTTGACACCTTTTGTGCCGTCCATTTCAGAATTGCCATGCATTTTATCTCAATATAGACAAAGTGGAAATTTCTAATATGGTAATATTTATTGCTGAATATATCATATAAAATGCATTTTACGGTTTTACCTCAATATAGACAAAGTGGACAATTCTAATATGTAAATATTTATTGCTGAATATATCATATAAAGAATAAAGAAAGGGAAGAAATATCATGCTACCGAAGAAAATGGTAAGGATTTGTCAAAATGGTAAGGATTTGTCCACTTGTAAATTTGAGTATAAAAAGTTATAGGGATAATCCAACTCTCTCTGCTCAGGAAGTAATAATGCATAGACTTTTACACTATGGGATCAGTATAGTTCATATATGTTTATTAACTGTATGTTTCTCATTTTTCACAATAATTTTTTCCGTCTATCCTAGTTAATTTACATTATTACATGTAAATTAACAACACCTTTGTCAGCATATGCAAATTTGATGATAGGTCCTGGATTAATTGAGGTATGATACAATTATTAGTTAATTGGTGTTATTATTATATCTCTGAATATATATTAATTTTGTTATATTATTGTGCAAATATATTGTCTTGTTGATTAATTGAGGTATGATACATTTATTATTGTAATATATATAAGAGGACATATATACATGTCACCGCCATTTTTTTCTTCTACAGTTGCATATATTTGTCACGTATCTAACAATAGATATTTCAAACTGCAAAAAAAAAAAAGATATTTCCATACCAGAGGAGTCCACCTGTTTATATCCAGGTAAAACACATGGCTTCTATGACGAATGGAATGGACGGCACAAAAAGTGGCAGCTCCAAAGAAGTAAAGACATAAGTAAATCCCGAATATCAAGGCCTATTCAAGTAACTCAATTTCGGATAATTTGTTGTAAAACTTTGCACAATTTTGTGATCGTCTCCATGAAGGAATATTGAATTTCTGTTAATGTATGGTTGCTTTTGCAGATTAATGCATTTCTGATTAATTGCATGCCATGTTTTTCTCGTATCACAACATTAAATATTCCCTATTGTAGTGTGGTTATTTTATTCATTTCAAATGGACGAGTTCTCTTCTTATATATTTGTATTTTTAATGCAGAAATCTATATTATTCCTTACATAAACATATAAGCTGCTGAAAATAAAAGGAATATCCATGTATATATGACTTCTTATTTTAGTTTAGCTAATATATATATGATATCTCAAAATACATAGTACTAATTTAACTGCATACTACATATATATGCCTAGCTAGAGAGAAAAGATAGGCGTAAAAAGAAATTAATCTATCACTAAGTCGATAAATTTGCAAATTCTGGAAAAAAAAAAAACATTTTGTTGAAATATAATGTTAAGCCGTGAGGAGCAATATATTTTCAAATTAACCAATATGCTATATAATCTCTACTGAGCCATATCTTTCATCAATCAGTCTTAATGCATGAAGAAAAGATTTTTTGGGTCAATACCCTCATAATAAATATAGCAACCTTGCAATGAAGTTTACTGTTGATATCTCATATTTATATATGTATTTTAACCGTACTTAGCACCCAAATATTACTCAAACCATTATAATTGTCTCATGAATTGTTATGTTTTTCTAGATTTTGGTACTGCCGTGGCATTTGATTTATTTTGTAGGAACTTGGTGAATTGGACATAATAATTACACAAAAGGAAGAATTTTGGAGAACAAAAATGATTAAATGGATCCATAGCACTGTAGAGCTCATCCTAAGCTTTCCAACGAACTTTGAATCACCTAAATCGGAGTCCGGATGAAGAAATTACGGCCCAAATACTATCGGTGCGCAGTGCTGCCATTTCGGTCCGAAATGTACGGATTTCGGTGCGAAATGCACTTCTGGAAAGTGCGTTTTTGGTAATTTTCGAAGAAGAAAAGTGCAAACCGCCTCCCCTTTGCCCTAGCCGCCTCCTGGCCGCCTGGGATGACTTTATATGCACGTTTCTGCCTCCAGAAAGGGGATCCAAGCCTCCATACACCAAATTCCACCTTTTCCACCTCCGTTCTCGCGCCGAAAGGCGCGGGTTTTCACCGTTTCCAGTAGAGCACGACCTCACCAGCGACTTTGGAGCGATTTCTAGGTGCGACAGCGGTAGAAACAATCCAACCACGGCTCTGGACGTTCGGTATCTCGAGTTAGAAGCGATATTTGGTTTATTCCTTCTTTTTCTCTTGATATTTGATTTGATGGAGCTTGTATCTTATTTTTCTTGCATGTTAGGCTAGTTTATTATGTTTTAGGGCTAGTTAGTAGATTAGTTTAGTATTTTTGTGATGACTTGATGGATTTATATTATGCTATGTGATTTATTTAGTTGTGAATTATTGTTTACGCTTAGTTTAATTGATTGTTTGCTTGAACGTTTACTTGTTAATGTCTGCAGCGTTAATAAGACACAAACTCGACCAAACCTTTAATTGATTAAGTATTTGAGGTAAGCCAATCACTCGAAAGAGGAGGTTAGTTTAACGACCGAAAGGTGTAACTTTTATTGATCTGAAAAGACTTTAAATACCTCTGGAAATCTAACTAAATATTCTTAAATTTCTAAGAACCAAAACGCGACAGCTGAGGCTTAGTTATTTACGTGGTAAAACCCGACATCAAACCTAAATCAGAACCAAAAGGCGACGGCTGAGGTTAGGATTAAGGTTTGGTCGCTTAGTAACCTTCACATAGTGTCCTGTAAAAATATCAAGTCAAAATAGAAGGTCTAAGGCAAGTTTCCGTCTCGAACAGTATGGATTTCGGTCCAAAATCCATGCATTTCGGTCCGAAATGAGCCTCTGTCTCGGTGAAAATTGTAGGCAGAGGTGCTTTAGAGCTAAACTGATTGAACACGAAACCCTAGGACATTCATTTGCATCTGTTTGAGTCCATAAAACCTTAAAAACCAACCAAAAATATTTATTTTACTTGTACTTTATTTATTTGTCTTTTTAAATCATAAAATCCCAAAACATGTCTTGTCTAGCTTTCGTGAGGAAGTAAAGTCCGGTATTCAATTTAATCCGTCCCTGTGGATTCGACCCTAAGCTTTACCAGAACGACTAGTGAGGTAAATCATAGGTATAAATTTATTTGACCTAGGTTTTAAACCTTCATCAACTGTGTCATGGTCAAACCTAGCTGGAAGAAGAATGTGGCATGAAAGTAGCAAAGGTTACAACATCATCTTATTACATAACCAAATGAAATTGAAAATCAAAGCAACAAAGTGAAGTTCGACACTGGTACCAGAGATAGATATTATATTTTTTGGAAATTCATAGTCATTTTTATTCTTTAATCTATATCATTATTCTAAATATATATGATCTTATTTTTTTAGACGGCTGCTGCATAGGAGAGATGACGTTGTATAGCAATATAATGTTTTTTTTAACAACAGCGTTTTTATTAATTCAATTTTGGCATTTATTGAGCAATCGATAATCGTGATTAATACGTAGAAAGGAAAAGATAAAAGTAATTGACCAATTGGTGCAGTTAATTAAATAGAAAGGAAAAATACATCGTTGAAATTCTTATTCATTGTGTGGGCAAATTCTTAAAATGTTAACCAGTTTGATATATATATATATATATATATATATAGTGATTGACTAAAATGCTTTGCAAAGCATAGAAGGGCCGTGCTCCGGACCTTTAAATCGTTAAATTGGATTCAAAATAACCGATCCAAACCGTCTAATATGATCTCCCTATTGAAATCTCCATGCATACCAATTTTTTTATTTTTTACAAATTTTTAAGTATTTTTTATTTTTTAAAACTGCTGTTTTTGAACGATTCAGAACTAATTAGATTAATGATTTTCTAAAATCCGAAAAATATACTTAAAAATTTCGAAAAAAATGAAAAATTTGGTCTGCATGGAGATTTCAATAGGGAGATAATATTGGACAATTTGGATCGATCATTTTGAATCCGATCTAATGATTTAAAGGTCCAAAGCACGGCCCTTCTATGCTTTGCAAAGCATTTTAGCATTATATATGTGTGTGTCAGCTTTTCCTATAATTACGAAATCTCATGGATTCATTGTTCTTAAGTATGGATAGTTTTGGCTGATTGCATAATAAATGCGCATTGAATTTACAATCGTACGGTAGATAATAGATGATAACATGTATTATAGTGAGACTTGTGAGGGAATTATTACAATAATACGTAGCTAATCTTAAACAGTGAAAAAATGTGATATGATTATACGAAGAAAATAAATGATACGAGTAGGAATTTTTTTTTTTCCATTTTGACACGTCAGTCAATGCTGAATGAAGACTTTTTCTTTTAAAGAATCGTGCATCATTATAAATTGTGTAGAGATGTCTTATTTAGCTATACTCCATTAAAAGGCAAGACAAATGTGATCATTTGGGAATAACGTAATGGAAGGGGAAAAAGAGTGAAGATCCAATAATTTAAAGACAGCAGTAAATCTCGGATTTGTTGGTCTATGAGATTCAAAATCAGGAATGTGATAATTGTAGCTTCATTGATATTTTTTGCACAATCCTCTCACACCCCAGTTCCAGATTGGCCAGCAAAATGGTGCGATGGCAAAAAATTGGTTAATTTTTTTAAGAATTTAAGTGCTGTTGCATCTCCCTTTTGAGTGGTAAAGTTCAGTTAACCCAAAACGTGAGAGAAGTTCATGCACTTGCTCATTATGACACCATGTGATGCAAATTGTAGTTTCTTGGAATCGTGGGGCACAATTCTGACACAGTCCGGTCATAGATTGGCCAGTAAAAACGGTGTGATGGCAGAAATTTGATTTGAATGCTACTGCACTTATGATACTTTGACTGGTAAAATGAGCTAACTCAAAATATAAGAATGTCATAGACCTGCTATTAGGACACCATTTTTATTCACTACTTTAAAATAATAAGTCAAAGAAGTGATGATCTTAAGCATATAATTCAATGATTAAATTTAGAACAGATTTTTTTTGTTCAAGGATGAACACACACAAAAAAAAAAAAACGATGAACACAACTTTAAAATTGGTAGCACATAATTTTATGTTGTATTTGGGACCCATACCGTACGTAATATGGAATTATTTCAGATAAAAAAAATGTTGCGATTTGTTAGTCGTGACTCGTGAGTAAATTTTATGCTCTGATTAGAATCGATCTTGGTCTCTGATTTTGTTTCCAACTAAGAAATTAATATGTAATTATATATTTATTCTTGTTCTTAAATAGCAAAGAATGTAAATAGAATTAGAAAGCTGTAAAGTTGATTAGTATGATTCCTGATTTTTATAAATAATTAATTGAACTTACAATTGCAACTTAGAACTTGGAAATATAGATGAGCCTCATTCAAAAAAGAAGGCAAACATTATGGTACCACACAAAAAGCTACAGCACGCGCGGATGGCAGTTGTCGATTTGTAAATCTGACTACAAAATTTTATAGAGAAAATTCAATCACCTCTTTGCTTAAGGAAGTATTAATTGACAGGGTTTCAGACTATGGGATCAGTAGAGTTCATATAAGTGGATTAATTAAATATTTTGATTTTCTAACCAAAATTTAGACTATTATAGGAACATCTACCAATGCAGGTGCATGTTTCTCATTTGCATAATAGTTTTTTCAGCTATCCTCGTTTACATCCTTATAAATAAATGGGCAGATCCTTTATTAGAATGCACTGAAAATCCATTGATCTATATTTGTACCTTTTATTCTTAATATCTATGAATATATTAGTAACTTTGTTATATTATTGTGGAAATATATTTATAGTTAATGGAGATAATATATTAGTAACTTTGTTATATTATTGTGGAAATATATCTATATAGTTAATGGAGATATGATACATTAATGGCAATATATGAGCCCATACATACATATGAGCGTTTTTTTTGTGCAGTTGCATGTGTAATTGCTCATGCATTTAACAAATAGTGTTTTAATTAGATCAGAATTGTCTACTTGTGACTTGTTCATATCTAAGTAGGACACATGGCATCTCTAGAGAGGATGCATTGTTTATATCCAAGTAGAACACATGGCATTTTAATTTGGAGGATGCAATGGACGGTGCAGAAGACAACAGCTCCTAAAAAGTAAAACAGAAGTAAATCCTGGATACTAAGGCCTCTGATATGCAAGGAGAACAAAGGACACAATTCATGGTTCTGTGTACTGACAATATACGCAGCTAAAAATTGATATAACCGTCCATGACAAAGTACTGATCTTCTAGATTGGCCGTGACAACCGACCCTGACACAAAACTGATATGAAGGCTGCTATAATTATTAGGGTATTGACCAATGTCCAAAAAGATCTTCTATGTATGAATTAAGACTGATTGATGCAAAGATAAATATGGCGCAATAGAGAATATGTAACAGACTGGTAAATTTAAAAATATTAATATATTCTCTCACAGCTTATAGGAAATTTATATTTCAACGACGATGCTTTTTCGAAATTTACAAATATCTAGATTTACTCATAAATTCCATTTTAAATGTCTCTTTTTTTCTCTCTCTGACTATCCATGTATATGTAATACATAGTTACGTTAACGTTATGTATTATGATATCATACATTAGGTTAATTACAATAAGGAGTCATATATATACTGATTGTTATTTTATTTTTAGCAGCGTATATGTTTATATAAGAAATACTATAGATTTTTGTATTTAAATCAATAGTGTGAGAAAATCACGGTAGGCAATTTATCAGCAAAGCATCAATATGAGAAAGCGACTATGCTCCAACAGAAATTACCTCGAGAAGATCATAAAAATTTACAGAGTTTTACAATAAAGTATTTCAAACTAAGTATTTGAAGAGGGAAATTGTAGAAAAAATAAGTAAAAAAAAGACAAAATTGATGAAACATCTTGTAAATTCCATTAATTCTCATCCATTCAACAGCTCTAACAAAAATAAACTGCCCCAATGCACACAAAAACACAACTTTACCTCCCCAAAAAAAAAAAAGCCAACAATACTGTCAACAAAGAGGAGGGAAAAAATGCCACAAAGAAACAACTTATAAATCACAAAAAGACAACATACTTCACCTGTTATCAAAATGAAGTTGAACCACAAATCAATCTCGCAGTTCCTGCAAATGGCAACAAAAACAAAAACATCAGAACCAAATACTTATTTTATCTCTTCTTAAGATGAAAGATGCATCAACTCAGGAAGCATTTTTTTTTCAACGAAAAAAACTTTATTTTTACAACAAACCAATCCTCTTATACACTCTCTCAAGCAGCATCTAATTGTCCATCAAATAAAACTTAATTCAAAGATATCACAATCCGAATATTATCGCAACTTTATTTGAAGAAATTAATTAATTTATGTCACAAACGACCTCAGACAACACAACTCATGCGCACCCACAAAGCAAAAAAAAGAAAGCTAAACCTAAAAGGAAGAGAGGAAGCACCTATTTCTTAGGCTTCGGAATTAGCAAGTAAAAAAGGAAGAGCACGGGGATATAAATAGAGGAAGAAAGACACCATCAGCAAGATATTATTCACACAGAACCGTACTAACAATCGTGTAGCGAATACCATCACAATATGAGCTATTCATATGAAGAAATCGACACATACAAAATCAGCACAAAAAATCTCTCCCACCAAAGACCCAACCCACGCTGGCCCAAAATAGGCTCTACAAATTCTACACACACATAGAGTACCACCAGCAAAAAGATTATCCTAACAAAATCAAAATGGACCCCATATGTCATCCAACATATTCATTATTAATTCCAATGCACCACTGCCATTTAAGAATACAATGGCCGGCCCAAATTCCTTCAACCATCCAGCACAAATCACATCCATCTAATTTAAAATGGACGGCATCTAAGGGGGCGTGAACTATTCATTACTGTTCATCACCCCCATTCAGAATTCAAAGCTTTTTAATGCACAATCGCTTGAAATGCTACAATTCTGTCTAGAATACTCATTATTTACACTCTATGTGTGTAATTGTTATGTATAATCCAATCCTTTTGAATTTTTTAAGACCATAAATGCAAGGCCACGACATCTAAGCAAGTTAGTTTAACCTTATGATTTAGATGTTTTTCTACTCAAAATTGTCTATGCACATGTACGCAGAGTATACTAAAAAGAGTACTTGACAAGAAATGTATTTTTTGTCTTTTTCTCATTTAATTTTAAATATTTTTTATTTTTTATTTCTTAATTTTCATAATCAAACAAAGGATGATTTAATTCTCCTTAATACGACATAACTTGACATAAGTTATTCTTTTGAGAGAATTGTAAGTCCTACGCGTAGGACAGATGTGGTTCGTCCAACATGATCTATTCGCGTATCAAATTTCAAACCGTCGATCCAAACCATTAGATTAAATCTTTATATGACAAAATTGTATGAAATTTTTTTTTTTCATTTTTCTGATTTTTTTACTATTTATTTCGTATTTTAAAAAACCAAATTTTACCTACGCCGGCCCCCTAATCTGCCCCTGGCGTTGAATAGATGTCCTTATTTGACACGTGAGTGTAATTTGAGTTTGTATTTTGGTGTATATATGCCCTAGTAGATAACTCGTAATTCATTCTATAATTTTTTTTAAAAAAAATGCAGGTTATAGAGCAAGAAAAAGTATAGACAAGAAAAACTAAAATATAGAGATAGAAATATATTGTTAGATTTAGAAGTGGAGACGTCATTACCACGGACTGAAGTAAGTTTGCTGTGAGTCGCAGTAGATTTGTTTACTTTCAGGAAGCATCATACAAGATACCTACAGTCTACAGATTATGGCAATATTCTCTGCAGACCGCAAGAGTTCTATGCGGATTAAGGCAATATTCTTTGCTAACAACGGACAATATCCGTTGACAATCTGGCACCCCCGATGGCATCTACTCACTTGTGATGTCTAATTTACACTAAATTTGTGAATATTCGGTGAGAGAATGATCTAGTCTGGCTCTTAGGCTGTGAACAATGTCGATCTTAGTTCTAGTAATTAGGATCTGCTAGCGATATGTGAAGATGTGACTGTGACGTAACAACGGGTGGTGCGAAAGAAACTCATAAAAGAAGAAAATTTGCAATTTCTCATTCGGCGTAATTAAATCTCATACTCGTTGATTTTCTTACATGTATAATAGTGAAACGATCCATGATCAAAATGATTTTGAATCCAACCTAACTCACAATCAATAACTTCCAATCAATTTGCCTGAAAAAAATCTAAGTCGAAGGAGAACCAATTGTTAATCTTATAGCAAAGAGCAACTCATTTTTAGTGGAGATACGAGTTCAAAACCTGACTAAATTTTTTTTACCTTTAATTTTAAAATAAGTTAGAAAACTTGAGCCCGTATTTATCTTAAAAAAATATAATGTAAGCTGAGGTGCCTAATTTTTTCCTCGCCACACATCTATGATTACCTAAACTGTATAAACAAAGTGGTATATTTGTCCCCATTTTAAGGTCCTTCTCCAATGACGTGGTTGTGTTTAGTGTTTTTCTTTTGGCGTGTCCAATGATGTCATGCGATGTGTTCGAATTCTATCTTATATGATGTTTTTAATGCTAATAAATTGATCGCAGTTGCAGGGATTACGGTGTGTTGCAGAATATATCATCATCTGTGGCTTTAATTCTAGGTGTGCTTTTCGAATTTAGATAAATACGAAACAATATAATATGTTAATAAATCTTCTAATAAATTTAAAAATTGCATGTCACGCAATAAGAATGTTGTTTACTACATAGCTATAAGTGGAAAAAATCCGTTCTTCTCGAACTTTTTAAGAAGACAAATTTTTAAAATTCAATTTGAGACTCGAGTATAATCTAAAGCTGAAAAATCAAATTCGTGATCGAATAATTTTCCAAAGTCAAACTGACACGATTCGAACGGAATTAAATCTAATTTGTTAAAAAGACATTAAATTGATTTAAACCAGATTCAATCGAAAATCTAAATATGATCAAAATTAAGTGGCTCTGAATCTAATTCGATTCGATCTATAATCCCTATAAGTGTCTCTTAATCGAAAATCCTAATTACTTACGAAAACACCAATCCAAGGGACATAAATAAGGACGAAAGTGTGTATTCATTTAGATTATTATGTATAAATTTTGAACTAAAGTCATTTAATTCTGAATTGATAAATACTTAGATGTGAATCATCACACAATTTTACTGACTCTTCTTATTAATATGAAAATAAAATTATCCTCGGTGCAGCACCTTTTACACAATGAATTATTAGAAATAGATAATAGGTGAAGCAACATTAGGGAAATAAAATCAAAATCTGGTCACAAAAAAGATTTATTAATATGCTAATCAATATGCTTTCGCTATTGAAATCAAAGATAAAATTGAGTTTGACTCTAGGCATTATTTTTTTTTTTTTGAACTATAATATTTGTCATCTCACTTTATTTTTGATACCGTTATCATTTCTTATTAATTATCAATTGACAAACATTATTATTATAATATATTTCAAATAAAAATTTCTCCACAAATTGGTAAAAGCATGGCTACTCCAAATGCTAACGTAGCCGATAAGATAAGCACTGGAGACGTCCCGTATTTCCCAAACCATAGAGCTTCAATACATACAGCCGTCAAACTCAGAGCGCACTATCCCTCTTTTCCTAATTCTTGACAAATTGCATCAGCATCAGCAAAAGCAAGCTCCCATCTTTCTGTTTCTGAACTGAACTCTGAGAGTGCTGACTATGGCTATGGCAAGCCTTTGCTTCTCCTCCCCGACTCACGCATCTCCGACCCATTCCACCAGGGTCAATCGCTATTTGACGCTCCTCCGACCTCCGTCGCTTCGGATCGACGTCGCTTTCGCCTCTCCTCTCTCCCCTCTCCGCCTTGGGTTTCCCAAACACACCATCAGGTTAACTCAACTTTGTCTTTTTTTTTTTTTTTTTTTTTTTTTTTTTTTTTTTTGGTGTTAATCGATTACTATGGAATTAGATTTAGTGCTCTGATGATCATCTCTGATTCTTAATTTTGATTTTTTGCATTAGTTTGTGATTTAGGCTTTTAGTTGATTATAATATTAAGTAATTCCTAACTCCTTACTGATAAGCTTATCATCTTGATTTTTTAGATGCTCTTTTAAAAATATCAACTTGTTAATTTATCCGTGATTCTTGGTTGAAAGTTTTGACTTTGCAAGCTTTTTAGCATTTTTTTTGTCTTTTCTTTTTTTTTTAATTATATTGAGAGACTGTAGTCAGTTGACGACTTTCCCTTATTTATAAATACCTATAAGGCTATAACAACAAAGAGTTTTAGTTTATCATAGTTCAATAATATCATCTTTTATATCAGCTTAAGCAGCTATGATTTGCATGTCAGTCGTCCGTAACGACAAACGTTCAGTCTAGTGGTTTTCTACTGTTAAGTGAGATGTGATGCAGCTATTAGGCGCTGAGATTTTTGTTGGTCCTATTTGTTGATTTGATTTTCTCACTCTGATACTGTTTTATTACATGAATCGGAATAGAAATACAAGAGAATCACGCATATAGATTAAAGAATTAGTGTTATGCATGGAAGATTGTAGCCTCATTTTTCCTGACAGTATCAGTAACATTTTTTTGTAGGATTCATTCTCAACCTCTCAATTCTGCTGACTTAGTAGCATCTTCTTCTATGGTACATGATATGAATAACTTCAAAAATTATTTTTCTCAATTTTATATATAGCTTATGTTGATGCTAACTTTAAGAATTGAAAATAATTGTTTGTTGGTTCACTCAAGTTTACAGGTGGTGATTTAGGAAAAGACATAGCGTCTGGTGTCCAAAATGTTCAGTCCCCAGTCAATTTAGTCAAATTTAATCTTGATGCTTCCAAGTCTGCAATTTAGCTTCAAGTCATCCTATGTTTAACTAAGTTTACTTTAGTCTGAAATCTGAACCTTTCTTCAGGAATGCAGTTGACCTTCAGGAAAGACACCAAGGTAAATAAGAGTCCTTAAGGTGGTTCCTGGTACATGCTGGCTTATGTCAGTACTAGATCGGACCTATATACTTCCAGTATCTAACTTATTAGTCCTTACTAAGTTAACCATCACTTCTATTGTATATTAATGGCAGGAGGATAACGATTCTATACCCATGCCAGTGGTACTAATTGATCAAGATACAGATCCAGATGCAACAATTGTGCAGCTCAGTTTTGGTGACCGATTGGGTGCTCTACTTGATACGGTCAATTTTTTTTTTCCATTTGAAACCTTAGATTTGGTCATATTTACAAATTGTTTAATATAAGTTTCACTTTTCCACATGAGTATTTTCAGATTATACCTTTCTCAGACATCACCTGCTTGTTTGATTTGTATGTCAGAAAGGGCATCCTGTGTTGAATTTTGACAATTTTGCCCCCTAACCAGCTTTTACAAATTTCTTCTTCTTTGCAAACACCACATCAAAGTTAGTATTAAGTAGAACTGTTGAGTATTAATTTTGCTAACTTAATAAAGAAGCAACCTTTTTTTTTTCCCCCTTTACTTTGCCTCAACATTCTGTCCAAGTATAGAAATAAAGAAAAAAATAAACAAAAAAGTTTGCACAAGTTTCTGTGTAGTTCCTTCAAATTAGATTTTGGGTGAATTTCTTATTTCTTCTAAATAATGAGGTTTCAGTTGTTCTTCACAAGATCAGCCAATACTTGGATTGTAATTTGTTATATTTTGTGATGACATTATTTGCAAAAAAATATGCTCTTTCAAATTTTTGACATAATAGTATAATCTATTTATTTGAATGATAGAGTGTTTTTGAACCGTAGCCGAATGGCCTTGATAAAATACAGTGTTGTTTGAGATTTGCTTAAAAGCGTGTAAAATATTTATTTGGTTTATGTGTGATACGCCTCCTTGGTAAATATTAGCTACTGTTAAATGCAGATGAAGGCACTTAAGGACCTGGGCCTTGATGTGACCAAGGGAAGTGTTACTACTGAGGCATCTGTTACTAAAACTAAGTTCTTCATCATGCGCATGTTAGTTCTTATTACTTTTGGAAGAGACTTTTTCTTTTGGTTTTTTCCATAGTAAACATCGTATTTACATACATATAAGAAAAAACATTGGTTATTAATATGCCAAATTGATAACTTATGTCAATCCACCATAAAAATGTACAAAATGGCTTAAAGAGTTTCAAAATTTATTTGTATGTTATATACTTGTATATAGCCGTATTTTGATATACTCATTGAATTGTATTTCACTTGTGACTTTTTGTAGGGGGAGAAAAGTTGAGGATCCAGACATGCTGGAGACAATTAGACTCACCATAATTAACAATCTACTCCAGTACCATCCTGTATGTTCTCAGCTGCTCCAATGGTCTATACAAGTTCTGTTGGTCCTGTTCTTTTTATTCTTACAAATCATATTCTGCCTTATAGGAATCAAGTGAAAAGCTTGCAATGGGGGAGTTTTTTGGAATTAAACCTCCTGAGAAGAAGGTAAACTTTAATCATGCTTCAGTTGTGACATTGGTGCTTCAGTAACAATGCTATATTTTACTAACCAAATTTGTAAAATTATTATGATGTACAGGATGTATGTTTACTTTAACGCCTAAGTTTGTCTTAAAAATTTCTATTTTATGCTGCGAGACACGTAGTACAGTATCAAATAAGAATGGGTAGACAACGGTTACAGGGGAACTCGAATCTCATATTGCGGTCTAAATAATACCTGAGATTAAAATTGTGTTTAAAGCATCTTATACCTGCAAAAATAATAGCTCATAGTTTAAATTCTTAGCATCATGACTGTTCACGCCTCATCATACTTTCAACCCCCACATATTTTATCAAAAATTATATCTGCAGCTTGATGTGGATGTTGCAACACATGTTCATGTTGAAGCTGATGGACCTAACAAAAGGTCTGTTGCACTTTAAGTAGCTTGCTTTTTTTTTTTGGCGCAGTCCATACCTTTACCAGTTCTATGTGTGAATTCTGAATTTCATAAACTTGTGAAAAGCCTATACAGAGAGTGCACCTCCCCTTGGTTTCAACTGTTGCATCCATGGAATTATACTTTCTGAAATGGTAGCTCTCTTGGAAAATTTCTTGTGATTATTTGGACTTTTGGAGAACTGGAAGACAGCCCAACTAGTAGTGGTCAAACTTGTGGTCAGTGCATACTGGTTTTGGTACTGCTACTCTTCATACAGGCCGTACTGGTCTACATGTCCTTGTACATTTCTTCATAAGATGACAACATTTTTATTTGTCTTAGTTTATCCACAAAATTTAGGATGTATCTTGACGAAATTACAAGTGCAAATTTTGTTTGAGGTTGTTACAAGAGGAACTGTAGTATGTTCCCTATTATTTCAGCATCCAAATTGCTCAAACATAAAATATCTTTCCAGCTTGCTTTACATAGAGACAGCTGATCGACCTGGACTCCTACTGGAGATTGTCAGGATCATTACTGACACCAACGTTGATGTTGAATCTGCAGAGATAGACACAGAAGTATATTCATGACCTTTTTATATATGGAGTTTTCTATTCTCTTTAAACCCAGCATTTACTGGCAGCTTTTAGTTAAATATGAAAATATAAAGGTTATGTTAGGTGTGGAAATTACAAATAGAGGTAATCAGTGCAATTTTCAGAACCTTTTACATTTGTCTGTAAGATCAATCTTTAAAATTATTTGAAAAAGAAAATGTAGTTTCCTTTTTGTTCTGTAGATTTATGCCATTGTTTTTAAATGTATTATGATATTATTCTAGGGTTTGGTAGCAAAAGATAAATTCCATGTGAGCTACAGAGGTGCTGCTCTAAACAGCTCTTTATCCCAGGTGTGTTTATCATCTTCTCTTTGTATAATGTGATATAATCTAAGTAATCCATGAGTTGTTTCTTTCCATGGTGTTGATGGGGAAGTTGTGAGCTCATTTTGTCTTTAGTTATTCGAACTAGGTTGATATTTCCTTGGGTCACACTGTCAGAATCACACAAGCAAGGGCTACTTGAGGTGAAGATAGGTCTAATTTGGAAATACACGTTTATTGTTTCATGGAACTGTCTGGTCCTGTAACAGCATGGGTACTGGTTAAATGCTAGTACCAGTTATCTATTGTTTTCCTTTGTTTATTATCTTCTTTGCTGTTTAGTTGTGGATAGTTGGGCAAAATTGTTAACTGATGTTTAAGTGTCAAAATTGGATTCAAATTGAGGCGCCGCATAGTTACTCAGGGTAGAGAGCTATGAGTGGCCTAAAAAATGTGTCTACACTTGGGAACAGATTTTGGTTTAGCAGTCACCATTTTTGTTGTATTAGCAAGGGCAATGCCATTTTATTTTATTTTTTTCTCTTAGAGGGATTGTTCTGGATTTTTTTGTCAGGTACTGGTCAATTGCCTGCGTTATTATCTGAGGAGGCCTGAATCAGAGGAAGAGAGCTATTAATTTCAAACTGCAATATAATAATAATATAAAAGGGAGCCAAAATTTATTTTAATTGGTTCTCATTAATGTGCATTTGCATGTCTCAATTGGGTACCTGTTATTTGCATTGTGCAAAGCATGTAGATTGCTGATTGTAATTCTTGGATATCTTATATTGTATCATTGCATCGTTGTTCAACTATGTGCTACTGTTCGACATGAAGTATGGTGGAATGTAATGGTTCATTAATAGTAGGATTCCAAGAATCAGTTTTTTGTTCCTTCCTTTTTGAGAGATTGAATGAGAATTTTTTAAGCTATCTATCTTACTCATTTTTACGATTCAAATTCAGAATACAAATGAAATACACGAGACATTGTCCTTTTTTCCCTTTCTTAAGCATAATCATTAAAAAAAAAAAAAATCATAAAATTAAGATTATGCTATACCTCTTTTGACTGAGCCCATGATTCATAGTCATCAGACATCAGCTTTCCTCTGCTATCTGTGCATCCATATTACAAAATACAGAAATAGAAATGTTAAGGGAAATCCATTATATAAAAGTTAACTGCATGAAACCGCTAATTTTTACAGTTTCTCATCTTGAGAAACGTGACTTCTATAATTTTATAATTTCGAAAACAAACACAAAACTTATGTCTGAGAAACTCAGTAGTTCCAACGTTTACAGATGATTTTTAGTTTTCAATTGACATGCCATCATAAATAAAAGAAAATTGGGATGATAGGACGTGGACAGCGAGGATTTACTCACTTCTCTATCCAAATTTTTGTTTATGTGTTTTCTTTTCTGAGCTTCTTATGTTGTTGTTCTTCGATGGTGGAAGCTCTCCCAGTCCCAGCATTTGCAATTCCGAGCAACAGACGAGTCATTTTTTTTAAAAAAAAAACAAACAAACGGGCCGTTTGACAGAAAGGTTGACTGGACTTGCCCATTGTTAGGTCGTTGACGAAGAAATACATTTCGAGTTCTTCTGTGGCACAAATCCATGTTCTAAACAATATTGCATAATCTAAATGATAATTGCTTGTAGAATATCTTAGCCGCTTGATTAATAGTAGATTAATGGTTGACTTTGCAAGAGCCCTCATTCATGTGATTGGATCATAACGCACTTAAATTATAGTAAGAAAAAAGTTTAATATTCAAGTTATACTACTGTCCAACAGACATTTGGCAAAATTTCTTTAAATGGAATTCTTCATAACTAAATAATTATTTTTACAAATATCAATAGAATAATTGTATAAAAAATTCGAAATTTCTTATTATAAAGCCATAAAGGTAATAATATAATTATATGAAGGTCAAATAGAAATTCTCATAAAAAAGGATGTATATTAATTATTAAATTATACAAATATTTGTAAAATAATTTGATTAGAAGAAAAATATATAAAGAGACCTTGAACCTCTGTCCCATTTAAATAATTATAAATCCGCCTACGCCCACAGATATAAACGCACGCACATTTTTGTGACGGCGTGTGGACAGAACGGCCCTGCGTTGATACCTATTCATCCACACAAACCAAACACTTCTACACCTATTCGCACAATAATCAGCATCCCAGGGCTATATGTGCAAAAAAACGCCCCTGAAAAATTAGCACTTCAAAGCTCATTATTTACCAATACATCCTCTAAATTTCTACTAATAACACAATCCCTACGACAAGAAAAGGACTGATCTGGGGGTCCGTCGTGTACTTGTATCCCACCGCGATCTTCTATCAGACTATCCTCCCGCCGCCTTTAATGGCGAGGCGGAGAAGGAAACTCAAACCCGAACGATAATCACCTCTCCTTTGCATCCCCTGCCATTCCCTCCCTCTTTTGTTTTGTCTCATGTTCTTCCCTAGACCTCTTTCCTGCCCAGTCGTATCGAGCCAAACCCTTCTCCGCTTCTTCTCTTCTCCCGTCGAAGAGTTCAAAACTCTAATCACCTCCATTCTTACTTCCAACCGAGGCGCCTTCCCTCGCCGCTTGCGTGCACCCGAAAAGCTCACGCCTTTCCTCTCCAATCAAGACCTCTTCGTCTCCTCTCTCACTTCTCTCCAGTCAAACCCCCGATTAGCTTATCGCTTCTTCGTTTGGGCCGAGCGGCAACCTTCTTTCCACCGCTCGGCCCCGACATTCTTCGCTATTTTGATAATTTTGTCGGATTCTGGCCAGAATTATGCTGCCTATCGGGTCGTTAATCGAGCGATGGATCTTGGGTTTCATGATCTGGTAGATATCTGTATTGACCAGCATTCGACCAAGTTGCTGAATTGCTTGCTGTCAGTGTACACCAGGCGTTCGATGAAATGCCATGCTGTATCCACCTTCTACAAGATGAGCAGTCATGGGTTCTTACCAGAAGTTGAGAATTGCAATCGGGTTTTGCAAGTTTTGCGTCGTGAGCACGAATGGATGGAGGTTTGGAAAGCCTATGACGAGATGTTAAAACTTGGTGTTCAACCAAGTATTGTTACATATAATATTATGCTAGATTCATATTGTAAAGTGGGTCAAGTTGACAAGGCGTTGAGATTACTGGAGGATATGGAAACACAGAACGAGGCTTGTTTACCTAGTGTTGTTACTTATAATGTGGTTATTAATGGCTTGTCTAGGAAAGGGGAATTCATCAAGGCCGAGAAGTTGCTTGAGAAAATGAAGGCTGAGAAAAAGGCTACTTTTTACACTTATAATCCTCTTATAAGGGGATTTGTTGAAAGAGGGCTTGTGCAACATGCAATGGAATTGAAGATTGAAATGGAGCGACATGGGGTTGCCCCCTCGGTTGCGACGTATCATGCATTGATCTGTGGTTTCTGTAAATGTGGGAAGGTGGACGAGGCCAGGGAGTTGTTATTAGAAATGGGAAGGGAGAATTTTCCAAAAGATGTGGTTTTATATAATTTATTATTACATGGGTACTGTAGGACAGACAACATGGAGGGTGCCCTTCAACTGTTTGATGAAATGACAACAGCTGAAATCGTGCCTAATATCAGAACATATAACATACTGATGGATGGTTATTGTAGGTTAGGCGATGTTAAAATGGCTCAGAAATTTAAAGATGAGATGGTACAGTCTGGCTTTGCACCAGATGCTTGTACCTATACCACTCTTGTTAAAGGAGCATGTAAATTACGTGATCTTTCAATGGCAAAAGAGTTGTTTCATGAAATGTCAAGGAAGGGTATTAAGCCCGACTGCATTGCATATACTGCACGGATATCTGCAGAGTTGAGACTTGGGGGTACCATATCTGATGCTCTCCAGCTAAAAGAGGAGATTTCTGAAAGAGGCCTTTCATCAAACACTGTAACGTACAATGTTTTAATAGATGGATTGTGTAAAGCAGGGAATTTGAGAGAGGCATACCAATTGTGGAACCAGATGCTTGCTGATGGGTTGCAACCTGATTGTTTTACTTATACTTGCTTGATCCATGCACATTGTGAAAGGAGCCGTCTTAAGCATGCAAAGTATATATTTGATATTATGGCTGATAGTGATGTGGCTCCTTCAGTGGTGACATACAACGTTTTGATACATGCCTATGCGAAACATGGGGATCTTGCTACAGCATACGGTTTCTTTCTGGAAATGACACGGTCTGGTATTTCACCAAATGAAATCACATATAATGCGTTGATACATGGGTTTTGTAGAAAGGGGAGTGTAGACTTGGCTGAGAGGCTGTTTGTCAAGATGCTCGAGAAGGGGCTGGCTCCTAACAAATACACTTACACTCTGTTAATCGATGCTAATTGTAAACGTCGCAACTGGAATCAAGTAATTTTATTGTATTCTGAGATGCTTTTGAGAGGTGTGAGTCCTGATTCAGTTACCTACAGAATTATGTTCCAGGGGTTTGGCAAGTACGAGAAAGCTCTCGCAGTGCAGTACTTGGAGAATTTTGTTTTGGGACATTAGTTGTTTGATCTTTTCTCTTTTTCTTTCTCCTTTCTTTAATTTTTTTTTGAACCGTTGACCTTTTTTTTTTGGGGTAGGGTTTTGGGCTTAGGTGGGTGGTCAACAATTAAATTTAGTTGATTTTTTGGTAGAGAAGCTACCACACACATTGTATAAGGTGAATAATTCTTCTATTACAACTTACAACTGAGCATTTCTAATAGATAGCTGTCAGTTGGTATGGTTCATTCTCTGTTGTATTCTGATTCTTTAAATAATCATTTATTGAGGAAATGTTTAGGATTTCATAACATGGATTCAAACAGAAGCTTGTTTCTGTGATATATCCTTCAATTTGTGGTACATGTAGACAAACATTATCTAGAAATCTTGATGTTAGTAGTTTGTGCATTTAAATTTGGATGTTCAATTGAATTCCATCTGCTAATTCTTTTCACATATACCTAAAACACAATACCTAATTTCTGCTTTCTGCTCTTTTAATATGTCACAAACGTTTTCAAATTTAATTCTCATCTCATTTTGTACCTTAGTTTATTCTCATATTGCAGTTGCACACATGTACCATATCATAATCAGATCCAAACTAGTTTCAAAGGAAGTTGCTTCACTGTCCTTCTCTAATAATTGTGACGTCTATTTGCTGCTGATGCAACTCCAATAATAAATTTATTGCCTAGTACTTCAGTCATTTATGTCCTTTTTTTTTTTAATTAAGAGAATTTATTTGAAGAGACATAGCCCGATCAATAATTTGACTTTATCCCTCTTTTACGTCCAACGGAAATTGAACATGTTAACTTTAGGTAACGACGGAATCATTGACGTCCTATTTATTAATAATCCATTTTTATGTCTTTTACCCGATAAAAATTGCCCGAAGTATCATCATCAATCCTGTCAGAAACTACATTTTGACCACTGTTATATACCTAATTTTGTGCTTGTAAGTTAACTAGTTGATAACTAATTTCATTCTCATGCATTATTGAACTACCAGCACTCCGTTCTAAGAGTAAATAAGTTTCATGCAACCGAAATGAATTATATATTCAAATTGAAAATTGAAATTTCCTTACAGATTGGAAGTACATTGACATTCTTTACAACAAGGCAAGAATAAGCATTTTCCTTCTCCTTGGAATGTTTGATTTTCTCATACAAATTTTCCACTCAGACAACTAATTAATCTACATAGCAGAGGTCTCCTCACCTATCAAAAGTGACTTAACAATCTTATCTGTAAATCCATCAGCAAACATGAACATGTGGCCCCCATCAGGTACTTCATGGTATCTAATCCAGGGTAACTTCTCCGAGAGAAACCGTTGGAGCTGAACTGGTACCAGTCTATCATGGTATCCCTGCCAGAGATGTACGGACCCCTCATTTTGTGTAAATGGGTTGGTTATGTTCATAGGGTCAAACTCCCAGTTGCCGAACATTACACGCAGATCCCTGTGGATTGATTCATAGATGCCTTGCTGTCTTGATTTGTTCTAAAATGCAGAAAAAGCAATATTCCAATTATTACAAAATTTTATTGCAGGATTAAGCTGTCTATTTGTAAATTATTAGGAAGTAAGATGATAGTGTCCAGTTCAAAAGAGTAAAGACACCATCTAATTATTTATCCCCGTGAAAGATAAATAAACAAAAAAGGGTAATACTTTGGCCACAAAACAAAGTCTGGTAACTACAATTTGAAACTATAGTCTTGTACCATAACCTGAGATCTTATCCTATTTTTAGAGCAGTATATTAAAGAATAAGCAATTACCTCAGAGAAAACCACAATCCGACATCAACTTAACCTGAAATCTATTGTCAGCTATGTTTTTAATGCATAAGGTCAAGACAAAGGTGAGAAACCGAGAAAAAGAAGCTAACAGAGCTAAATAGCAGCCAAACTGGTATCAGAAACAGATTAAAGGACACTCCCAAAATCACACATCCAATTAATTAAATCTCTAATGTACCTCAATGATCAAACCGGAGGACAGAAGCTTTTGAAGCACCTTCAAATCTGATTCACTAAAGATCCCTGGTTCACGGGATACGGCTGCTGTAGAAGCAAACCATTTCTGTGTCATCCATGCATACAACAATGAAGGGGCATAATGCGCCACCAACAGCGTACGCCGCTCTGAAGGCACCAAAGTTTTCATTGCTTCTTTTGCTAGCTCCCGAGGGAATGATGACCACCAGTAGTTAACAACAGGCACCACCAGTGTGGCTCCTGCCAACCTATATTCTCATAGAGGAAATAATTGACATTGCGAAAAAGGCAAAAAAAAAAAAAGGGAAGAAACAACAGATAAAAAACAGACCCTCGAACCAACACACCTGTGAGGTATGTACTTGAGGCAGCCCCAAGCAGTGTAGCCCCCCATGGAGGCCCCTATAACATAGAATTTGGACCCCAAAAGTAAGTGGTCAGCCAGTTCTTCTACATCAAGGGCCTCACTTTTAACCGATCTTTTTGGATTTGGGTCACTCTCTCCGTACCCTGGTCGATCATATGACAACATGTATATGCCTAGCTCCTCAACCAGCTCCTAGAAAATCAAGGAAAAATAAAATAAAAATAATATTTAATTGACTAGCATACTTGTCCCATTAATTAAACAACTTAAGTTTGGTAACCTATCAGGGCTCCACCCTGTGTATCATGGACATTAAGGTGTATAATATCTTGATTCATCATACAGATACAGCAATATGACAATCACCTGTTTCATGTCTTATAGTTTTTATGTATCCATATTAGTACATTTTGTTAGGGACATTGAACTATGTGGAAGGATCAATCAGCCAGTAAGCTACAGTCAATTAATAGCAAAGGTAAGCTATCTGCTTAATTTATGGTTTGTGAGATCACCTGTAGCCCTTATCCAAAATGATATCTGGATGATCGTGATCTTTCTGATATCTACTCCAGTGAGGAACCATATATCATTTATTGGCATTTCAAACGGATTGGATGGACAGACAGGGATTCTAATCTTGACATAGGTTATATATTTCAAAGATTACCAAATACTTTTAATTGCATATGTAACTGTAGGATTTCTAGTTAGAGGTTTATAATTACCAAGGTTGATTATGTACTTAATTTCATGAGCTAACATAATAGTATCACAAACTAACTTGATCCAGTATAACGAGGGGAGACCTAGACATTGTTAATTACAAAAAGAGGGACATTCCCAGGATCTTATATGCAAAATACCCAACCAATATACTACACTATACAATTAGCACTTTCATTTTCAAGTACCAAAATAGATTAGAAACAATAAAACAACAACAACAACAACTAAGCCTTTTGTCCCAAACAAATTGGAATAGGCTAGAAAAAAAAACCAACAAAAGTCACCAGAAAATAAATACGTATATCTAAAAAATAGGGCTAATAATACTAAAAAAATGATAATACGAAAACATAAAGTAGTAGAAACAATAAATAACAAAAAGAAATGTTTATAAATTTACCTGAGAAACTGGTAAGCCAAAATCCTTTGTGGTATCAAAAGCGTGGCAAAGAATAATCTTATATCTGGCATTTTCTTTAGGCACACCCCACTCTTTGTAAGCAAGGAAGCGGCCGTCTTTAAGCTGGATCCTGGGAGATGTCACTGGGGGTCCGTTCGGGGAGCCACATATCTTGGGAGGGGGAGGCTGAATTGCTTTGTATACCCATCCCAGGAGTGCTATCAGCACCACAATGACTATCCTTGCTATCATGCTCAATTTTGTTGTAATTCACTTTGCAAGATCTAAGGTCTTTGTATTTTGTGTTCTTTTTGTTGGGTTTTTAGATCTCTGTGGGAACTTTGAGAGTGGGGCTTTGAATCGCACTAGTAAAACTTATTATTGATATTCTCCCAGCATGGAAAGTAGGGATGTGTTGTTGGTGGGAATATGAATTGGGGGAGATGAGTCGTATGTATGAAGCACAGTTGAGTTGAGTATGCGAAGCGGGATAAGGTCAGTAGGTCACCAGTGCCTATTCAGTCAGTAACTCCGGTGACTTGTTTTGCCGTCACGTCAGTAGTAGGTAGTTATATTTTCTCAGCACCACTGTCCTAAAATCTTATTATTACTCAAAAAAAAAAGGCAAAATTGATCACGTACCCCTCAAATCTTTCTTAATTGAATATTTACCCCTCAAATCTTTGAAATTGATCACATACCCCTCAAATCTTAATAAATAGGGATATATACCCTTTTCAGTTATTTTAATAAATTTTGAATATTAAAATCTGATTTTTCTATCTTGTGACAGAATTACCCCTACCCAATCCTAAAACCTTTCATCTTCCAGCTGCTATTTGTTTGTTTACTTTCCTCGCTATTAGTACAGAGACATGGTATATTACCTAAGTCAAATGAAAGAAGAAAATAAATTTCGCTCAAATTTTGTTAGGGCTTGATTAGTTCTTTTCTTTGGTCCAATTAAAATATTCAAGCATCGCCTCCAGATTCAAAATGAAAGAATAACAAATGATGTCCAAAAAAATTTTAAACTTAGACTTGAATTTCGCACCTATTTAATCATAACTTTTTGTGGCAGTGCATGGTTGAACTTTCACTGGATATATGAAGATTAGTACATGTTATGTGCATATTAGATTAGTATTTGCAACTTATTAAAATTTCAAATAAAAGTTGCTTTCTCGTGCATTAATCTGAGATAGCTTAAAATATTGATGCCAGCATGTACGAGATAAGTTTATACTAAATTAAATTTGGCTCGAAGCGGCAATGCAAGGAGCAAGAAAATATTCTTGGCAATAACATTTAGGAAAAAATAGAATGAGAAAGAGCATATATCGGAGAAGATTTTTATTTCCTGATATAACTTTGGACAGCAGGAAGATGAAAGGTCGTTTAGGCTGGTAGAAGAGAGAAATTTGGGTAGGGGTAATTCTGTCATAAGAAATAAAAATCAGATTTTAATATTCAAAAATTTATTAAAATAACTGAAAAGGATATATATTCCTATTTATTAAGATTTGAGGGGTATGTGATCAATTTCAAAGATTTGAGGGGTAAATATTCAATTAAGAAAGATTTGAGGGGTACGTGATCAATTTTGCCAAAAAAAAAAATGATGTTGTTCCTGTTAATTTTCTTTGAGGAAATAATTTCCTTTTAAATTAATTTAAGTTTCGCGCGGGCATTTCAGCTAAACAAAAAAAAAAAAAAGAAGAAAAGCTTGGCCTTCTCTCTGCTAGCGAATTATAACTTTTCTGCCTTATAAAGTATTACAGAATTGTTAAAACCAGCTCCAAAAATAAAGGAAAAAATGACTAAACTATTGGTTATTCATTATTTCTATTCGTTTGAAATAGAATTTTCAAGTTAAAATTAGAAAAGATCAAGCATAGATTGATCACGCACGTTTAAAAGTTGGCATCAATGATAGAAGTCCTAGATCTTTCTGGAAAAAGAAAGTAATAAAACAACAAGAACTTATAACAAATAATAAAATAAGTACAAAATCAAAGAAAGAAAGTCGATTCCTGTGGTTAAACGTTTGCCCACCAAAATATCAAATCGAAGATCTGTTCCAATTTCCAAACTTCCAATTCCAAACAAATAAATAAGTCACCTTTTGAGCCCATAAATGTTTAGAATGGTAGTTAGCCCATTTATCATTACCCAATATCATCCAAAATAACAAGCCCCAAAACCATCGTTTGATGTTTTTCCATACCATTGTTTACAGGGCCGTCAATGGGCAACGGGCCGGTATGAGTCCTCTGAAATTGCACAGATAAAATCGGACTATCCAGTAAACTGGATGGTTTATTTCCGTAATTGAATGTAGTTTTTACATTAAAGAGTCATCTGCAACAGTATGATTTATGTTTCAGCACGGTGCAGCAACAGATAATAGCAACTCATGTCGCAATAGGAAGCACATATATGGAAACACAACAAAATGGAGTAGCCTACTAGCCTCCATCAGATATCAGTGTCAAATCAATCCCGGCTCCCTTGTCTGTTCAAAAACCCAACTTCTTTGAGGTTGAGCACAATTGGTGTTTCTCCGAACGTGTCATGTGGGCAGAGCATCTCTTGTCAAGAATTCTCGTACTATGCTTGCTTAATCCTTCCAATGGCATAAAAAGGCACGGTTTTAAAACATGACACGTGGTATGTTATACCGGGCAGACGCACCTGCTAGCAGGCTAGCAGCATTCCTGATTCCTTTAATTGTACACTGTAAAAGTACAAAAAAATTCCAAATATTGTTTACAAAAATGGTAATAGCTATGAATAATACATTGGGATTTTTTTTTTAAAAAAAAAGAAAATCGAAAACTGCTTTTGAAATAGCAGGTTGTAATGTTCCCTTACACCAAAGAATTAGCCTTTGATTTAGTGGCTGAGGATAATATACGTTGAGTAGAGACTGTTGGTTCTAAATTAGACAGAAGATTCCTTGTTCATATTTAAAATTGAAATGCTTTTCTTCATATTTAATCCTAGAAAAGTTCAATTTATGCTATAAAGTACATACCTAATTTTATATTTGGTTTTTTTTATTGAAGAAAATTAGGGGTCAAGCCTCGTAACTTTTGTATTAAATATTTTTATTGGTTAGATAGAAACAGAAAAATTTATTAATTAACAAACATTTCCGAATACAAAATTTATAAAAAGATTTGAGTAAAATCTTACTCAACCATAAACATTATTATTTCTTATTATTTACATATAATAAGAATGACAACGATAAAATAAAATAACGTACTAATTAATTGTTAAGTAGGAATACCTTATGTTTATATTTTTATTCTTATAAAACTTCTTACTATTCATATTCTTATATCATTTTTTGAATGAAATTCGCTACACTCTGACTCCTCTAAACAGATTAGATTAAATAATTTTCAACCTATAATTAGCTGCTCATAATTGAAAATATTATAACTGACTAGTATGAATCGGATCGACAAATTAGACATTAGATAAAAATTTGGCACATCCAACTTGTTTGCATCCCTAACTAGAAATGTTTTTTGTATAATTAATTTCGATTAATGTGCATCATTGCTCCAAGCCTCGGTCTTTCTCTCAGTAAGCATGTTGATTCCAAATAAATTGCAAGTAAAATTTTGTGAAGTAAATTATGTTGGAATATTACCTTTTTTGACATCTAAATAACTGTACGTCCAATTTATTTGTTGACAAAAAAGAAAAATCTAAAAGCAAATAAACATTTCTTAGAACTTTCAATTTTGGTAGACCTGGCCTTAACGCGAGTACTCTGTACAAATTGCGTCCTTCCTTCTTTAGTGGAAGTGAATCTTACCTTCCTTTACCTAATTTGAACAGTCGATGTCTCACTTTCCTCTGATCTGACATTTGTTCCCTTGTGCTTTTGAAAAATATATTCTTTCCATTTCAACCCTCAGCGAGCATCGACCAAATGCTTAATTTGAATTGCATGTTAATTATCATATTTTAGAAAAAAAAAGATGTTCAATTATATGACCGATCATCACATGAGATGAGAGGGTTCAAATTTTATTTGCTTTATTGAAGCTTTTCAAATTTTAAGAATTGATCATAAACATTTAAATTCCCGGTTTAGTCACAAACGTCTAATAAAACTATCAGTATGATAAAACCAACATATAATTTTGATGAATAATATTTCTGACAAGGTGGACAGTTTTCTCGTCAAAGTAGAGAATTTTTTAGTTAATATCCACTAAATAAAAATTTTAATTCCTTTTTCTTGTGAAAAATACAACAATGGTACGGTATCAATGTTTCTCAGGAAAAAAAAAATTGATTCATCGACAGTTTCATTGATTTATGATTTTCTTGTGCGCTAAAAAGTAATTAAAGCGCAAAAGAGATGAAACTAGGAGGGAATAACATTTGAATAGAAATGGAGGGCATATATATATTGTTATATTTTCTACCTTTGTGTTTGAGTAATCTTATATTTATCTCGTTACATTAAAAATTTTTAAGTAATAAAATAAAAGGTTTAGATTTTAGAAGGTTGTATGAGGTTAAATGATTAATAATGATATCTGCGCTCTTCTGCTCCTCCCTTCTCTATCTTCCATCCAAACATGTTGTAAGGAAACAAAATAAAAATGGGAAGATGTACATAATTTGCAATAAAAAGTCAGAATATAGTATGGATTACATGTATTAATTAGGCGATTTAGAATTTGCATTTTAGTAAAAAAAATTCCACGTCTCTGTAAGTGCAAGATAAATTAATTGTAAATAAGTGATCACGCTGTGACAGCATCCATCTTAAAATGCAAAAGCTATGATATATGCTTTTCCATTTCAAATTGCTTCCGATCTTCGAGACAAAAGCAAGAACATTAGCCACTAATGGAATTTAACGTTAATTAAGTCTGGAAATATTCTCCCTAACACCATTGTATCTTTATAACTTGAGGAAAAAAGCGTGCATGTTGGTCGCTTGTATTTATATTTAATAAACAAAACTAACAAAGGGATTCCCAATCATTAGAGGAGTTGGTAGCACATAGTGGCAATTCAGAGCTTGTGGTTTCGTTTTGATACGATCATAATTGTACCTGAGAATAAACATTTTTCTGTCGCCCCTGTGATATTGGATGTAATTCTAGCAATTATTTCGTACTTCAAACAAAACATGCATTTATGTTCTTAGCCAAAACTAGCAGCAGAATTTTTTTAAATTAAATTAGATTTATGGAGTCCTAGAAAATAACACATAAAATTGAAATGTCAAGAGATCTGTCAAAAAACTGGCTGACGACTACCATCATCCCTCATAACTTTCTTGTATTTGATATTATCTTTTGCCTACTTGACATGATTATTATGTCCTTTGTGTCATGAATTTGATCTCTGTTCTCTCTTTTTTTGTCATTGTGAACTATATCGCATCAAATTTGATCTATATTTCACATTTAAATCATCAAATAATTCTACTTTTTCTTTGTTGTTTTAGTGATTTTTTTTTTTAGAATTTACAATGTTTTCTGAAAAAGATAATATGGCATAAATTGTAACCTCCGAGATGTTATTTATAAAAATAATTTGAATATTTACTATATTTGGCCAAGTTTGATCGAGATTGATTTTATTTAAACTTTGACCTTTTTTTTGTCTATAAAAATAATATTTCCTGATACCGCTATTAATATTGAAAGGATATTATGCAAACAAACTTTTGACACCTTTCACGTGTGATGCAAGAAAGAAAACCAACATAATCAACATATTTCTATTTATTGCTTTATTATTTATTTCCAAGTTTTAATTATTTCCATATTATTTATTTCTAAGCTTAATATGTTGAATTAGAAAATGTATCAGAATTTAGATTATTATGCAACTATATATGAATGATTCTGCTATAAGGAGAGACATACTTTATTAGAGACTAATTAAAATAACAGTAGAGAATTGAGAATTGAGAATCTGTGTGATCCCAGCAAAAATCTCTCTTTTGTGTTCTTTTCCATTATTTTTCTCTATAGTTCGTGCATCATTTAGTATCAGAGGCCAGGATGAAGGATGAGAATCGTGGTCATGGTAGAGGTCGTGGTCGAGGAGGTCGGGATAGTGGAGTCGATATCGAAGAAGAAAAGCCGCGCCGCCGAGACCAGCGAGATCTAGTGATTGCTGTGGTGGGAAGACAGATCCGAGAGTTAGAGCACCAACTCGCAGAGGCAAGAATGAGCTCTACAAACGAAGAAGAAGAAAAGGAGTCAGAAAGCCTCGACTCTTCTGAAGCATGTACCAACTTCGCTCATGGAGTTGTTACAGAATTGAAGACTAATCGAAGCCAAGACCGCCGAATGAGGCATGGTCCTTCGAGAAGTATATCTTGTAGAAATCGAGATCGTTGAATGAAGCACGATTATTCCACAAGTAACACTCGTGTGAGTCGAGATCGTCGAACTAGGCACGATTCATCGAGCTTCACTGACTTTTTTGAATACGTTGTGAATGAAAGTGTATCATTTGATTCACCACCGATCTTTGATGAGTATCCTAATGATGATGATGGTGATGTATTTATTGGGATGAGTGAAATCGAGACAAATATGGTTGCTTTTGACAGTCCCATAATTTTTGATGAAGAGGATTTCGATGACTTATCGTTGTCGGCTTGTCGCCAATCTGTCCTACTACCTTTGAGAAAAATTCAATCTTGGAGGATAGTTCTTTGGTAACAAAATGTGTATTGTATGATCTGAAAATTTTGCATTTAACTAATAGCAAAATTATGAGTTCAGGATTTAGCGACCCATTCTTGCAATCGAGCCTCATGCTAGCAAATGCGAGGTATTTTACATTTTTGAGCAGTTGCAATACTTAGTTTTGTGTTATTTTTTTTTTTCAAATAGCAGAGTTGTGTCGAGATTACTTTTTTGTGGATTACACCAGGTGATTGTAGTCTCCCAATCTAATTCAAGTGAAGCATCAAGAAGTAGAGGATGAAGCTGCAGATTCGATGACAAATATTTTCTTACAGGAGGAGAATGATGCAAGAAAGAAATCAACAGAATCAACATATTTCTATTTATTTCTTTATTATTCATTTCCAATTTTTAATTATTTCTAAGTTTAATATGTTGAATTAGGAAATGTACAAGAAATTAAATTATTATGCAACTATATATGAATGATTCTGCTATAAGAAGAGACAAATTTTATTAAAAAGTTTTTTTAGAGAAATAAAATTTTATCAAAGAATTGAGAATCTGTGTAATCTCAAAACTAAAATCTCTCTTATTCGTGTTTTCTCCATTATCTTTGTCTATCGTTCGTGCATCAACGTGCATGTCTTTATTTTAACCTAGGTATATTTTGAATTTAAATAGAAAAAATTTGGACAAAACCGACTCACCACCGCATGTGGCTATTTTTATCCTTTCCATGTCGTTCATAATTAAACCCATCTACCCGATCTCTCATAAATTCCATCATTCACCAAGCAAAATAAAAAAATAAAAGAATTTAAAGAACAACTGATTATTTTAAATTGACGGCCGATTGGATTTTCTAAGTCGCGATTATTTTGGATAATTGTAGATATTTTTTGTTGTGATTTCAGAATCGTTCATTAGGTAATTAGATTTTTCTATATTTAATTTCCTATTTTTTATTTAATTATCGTTTGATTTTGATTGAATTAATTTGTTTACTGGAGTTGTTACTGTCTTATTTTACGGTGAGGGTTGAATTAATCAGACTTCTCTCTTGATAATAATTTAGATCTATTGTCTCTCCCAGCTTGTTTCTTGGTATAGCAGTAGGCTATGTGGGTTGAGGCTAGGTGTTTGCCAATGCGATAAGATTAGAGGCATTGATGATCCTCTCATCGATTTCGGTCTCGTTATGTTACGCATCATATTTATGCATTCAACTGTCATTCTGATCCGGAGGTCCATGCATAGTGTACTTGACTATAATCTCAATATTTTTCTAAGGATCTACTTCACAAATCAATAATTAATGGAAGGAAAAGTGAGGGGATGGAATGGTGTCCAGATTGTGTACCCTCCGAAACAGAGGATAAGGATGGAAGGTTAAGTCTTCACAAAATTCCTTCTATGTTTTCTTTGTCTTCCTTTCCTTTCCCTCTTCTTTCATTTATTGTGGAGCAGGTATAGTACGTAACTGATCTGGACAGAGTAAACCTTTCATAGTTCACGCTACTTTCCTTTTCCTTCCTCTAAAAAGACTTTCCTATAACAGACCCTAAAAGAACTTAACGAATGGAATCAGTGGCGAAGCTAGGATTTCGTGTCAGCAGGGTCCGTAATTTTTTTTTGCTGAAAATATATGTTTGATATAATGTCTAATATAAACATAGTATAATAATAATTTTTAAATAAGTAACTCTAAAATAACGTAACATAAAAAATTCATGAGAAATCAAATATATATTATAATAACAATATAAAATCTAAAATAATATATTCAATATACAAAATAATAATTCAAAAGTCGAGACAATAAAAAAATACAACAATTTGATATGAATTTTTATTTTCTCATAATTTTTCATAATAGGTTCATTAGAAATCTTATTGAATACTTCTTTTTCTATATTATAAATATATAAAGATGGGATGCGTACTGAGGAGTTCAGTCACTATTCAAGCCACAGTATTTCAAATTTTTCATGCTGCTCGGAAATTTTTTGACAAGTGTTTAGAATTTTTAATTCATGTTTTTATAAAATATCCGAATAGTATTTTTGATCTTCTGTGGTAACTTTTGTTTATTATGTCCTAAAGTTTATGAAATATTAAATAGATGAATCACGCAATGCGAAATTAGCGCTAGTCTTAATAAGATTCATTGCGGAAGAAGAAAAAAGGCGATTCATCAGGCACAAATGCTACCTGGGTCCTATGTAATTTTTTTAGAAGTCGTTATACAATTCAAATCAAACACGACATGTTCAGCTGGGTCCTTCAAATTTTTGAGATGGGTCCATGACTTCTTGTATATATATATTTTTTTTACAGAAATGTGTAATGTGTAAGTAATTTTTTTTTTAAGGTGGGTCCATGGACCCACCAAAATGCATATAGCTTCGCCCCTGAATGGAATATGTGTCTGTCCGTTTTCTATCTACCATAAAACTTGCCGGTCTATCTAACCGCACTATCGTTAGATCCGTCAAATATTTTATGCTTGTAGTGAAGCATGTAGAGATACATATAACATGGGTAGTCATCGATAAAGATAATGAAATACTTTTGACCATGAGTGTCCATATCTGGACAACAAATATATGTATGAATAATCTCTAATAATTATGATGAACTCCATCTAACACCTTTCATTGTCACATCAGTTTGCTTTCCCTTAATACAGTAGTTGGTATTGATTTTAAGTTTTCATTGTATTTTCGTAACATTTTTATCAAGTAATGGAAAATTGCTAGTAATTTGTTAGCAAAAAAAAAAAAAGAGATTGGAAAATTATTTTAGAATATTTTTTATGTTCGCTTTGTTTTAGAGCCTTCGTTTCTTTCTCTTGTCGGTTCATTTCTAGTTTTTTTCAGCAGCCGCTGCTTATCCCATTTGTATATACCCTCGGATGGTTATAAGTTTAATGCATATATTCAACGAAAACATTATTGCAGTGGATTGGAGATCCAAGTAACCGGACAAGAAATCTATTTCAAAGATTTGTACATTGTACCACTAACGCAGTCCACTTGGCACTTGTTGTCTAACAAAGAACAAGAGTCCTCGTTGTACATCTCCCTTGCACTATATAGAGCAATCAATGAAAGACTGTCTCTCTCTTTTCTCTCCATTTCAAAACTAGTGTAATTAATGTCCTTCCTCCAACTTTAAAGCACTGTATGAAATCAATTAGCTGAATTTTAAATTTGCAATGTTCATTGAGTAGTATCACCATTGAGCATTAGATTAAGAAATTGATATACATTTAATTTTTGCTTTAAATAAAATTTTAACTTTTAAATAAAAATGCAGAGCTAAAGTTTAACCTCTTGCTTGGCCATAGTATGGTATTTTTTTTCTATCTTAATTATAGTATCTAAATTCCAATTCCCAACTGTTAGTCAACTGTTCTTTATACCCCACCCCTGGTTGTTAGGTAGTTTGGTTGTTTAGTCTTCTATTTATTCTTAAAAACTTATGTTTTTTATTTTTTCATGTTTTTCTGTCTTTCTTAGCTATATGTTTAGATTGCTTTAGTTGAGGGGGAGTTCTAGCTAGGGGTACTTCAAATCTGGAACCTGATCTGTACTCGCTTATATTTTATATTTAATGATTAGCCTACGGGCAGTTTATCAAAAAAAAAAAAAAAAAAAAATCTGTTGGTCATATGGTCCTGACTATTATAGTATTCCCAGACTTGCCCAAGTAGTTACAACTTGGCCCTGACGGCCTGATTCAGTTATATTATCACCGTCGATTGAAGGTCATGTCCAGTATCCCATAAATGGAGATTATCTATATTATCACCAATTTAGTTAAAATCCCACTAAATTTATTGAAAGAAAATTTTCAAAAATCAAAATTGTTGAAAGAAAAGCAACAAGCCAGCTTCCAACAGTGACAGGAAAAAACTGGGCCTTTGCAATTCTAAATTCTTCTCCTGTTAAAGAGAATCTCCTCCAACAAGCTCACCCCACACCTCTATAAATGGAACCTTTGTACTTCATTTTTTTTCGTCAAAGTAAACACACAATCTAGCAGCTACTAGTATCTCATAACCATGTCTAGGTCATTGGAGCCGCTCATTGTTGGGAGGGTAGTCGGAGAGGTTTTGGATGCCTTCAGCCCATGTGTGAAGATGGTTGTCACTTACAACTCTAGCAAATTAGTCTTTAATGGTCACGAACTCTATCCGTCAGCTGTCGTCTCCAAGCCCAGGGTCGAGGTTCAAGGTGGCGATTTGAGATCTTTCTTTACACTGGTACATACATTCTCTTTCTTTACTCTGTCTTCTCCTGCTATGACATGTTAGTTATAGCTTATAATTACATTTGTGTGTGTCTTTGTTGGCTTGTTTGCTTTGTCTAATTGCTCGTTGGATTGCATTTCCTCTGACTTATTATATATTTGTTTAATTGTAGGTTATGACAGACCCGGATGTGCCAGGTCCTAGTGACCCATATCTGAGGGAGCGCCTTCATTGGTAAGCTATACAAAAAAGTGTTCTTTACTTTTTCTAGAAAAAAGTTGCATCTTAGTTTGGTGTTATTTTGGATGAAACTTAACTATGCATGCACGTGCATCTCATGCTAATATTCACAACTACATTAGAAATACCTATTTTACATGTATATGTATGTAAATGGAAATATATGTGCAATTATGAATGCTAAATAGTGATATTAAGTGCAATATAAAGTGGCTAACTGTTGGACATTGATCCTGTCACAGGATTGTGACTGACATTCCAGGCACTACTGATGCCTCCTTTGGTGGGTCTCATTCTCCACTCTTTCTATTTCACTATTTACTGCCTACCATTTTCCAGTACCTTTAAATTACTCCTCTGTTAAAGCAGGAAGGGAGATGTTTAACTATGAAAGCCCAAAACCAAGCATTGGCATACATAGGTTCGTTTTTGTGCTATTCAAGCAGAAGAAGCGTCAATCAGTGTGTCCACCGTTGTCTCGGGAGCACTTCAACACCCGCCAGTTTGCCGAAGACAATGACCTGGGTCTTCCTGTTGCAGCTGTTTATTTCAATGCACAGAGAGAGACTGCAGCAAGGAGGAGGTGACTCGAAATTCTGCAAGTCCACTTACATCGATCATCAGAAGACCATATATTGTAGCTTATGCAGTGAAGAACTTTTGGTATCTCTAAGACAAACATGGTCGATTGCCATGACTGAAATTGTCTCAATGTTGTTTTCATCAAAGCTGTGTGCCAATAAATTCAACGCAATTGATTTGCTTTCTTCATTGCTGATTTGTACTGTTACGTTAATCAGTGAATGAAATCTTGGAATCCAGAATTATTATTGCTATTATTTTTTTTTAAGAAAGACTTGACAGCTGCTGTCCAGTGAAGGATTTATTTACTCAAGTTATCGGTCCACTAGCACACAATTATTTGTTTAAAAGGTCTTTTGGGTTGCCAATATATATTTCCCGTAAAAGAGTAATGTATGAAAACAAAAAATATGACTTGTACGATATTTAGCAGTCATAATGTGTGTCGGACTAAATTATTATAAGAGAGCCGAAATTGAATATAATAAACTAGGGTTCAATTTAAAAATAAATAAAAAATGAAGGTCTCTCATGCATATTTAAAAATTAAAATTTTAATTCTCACAATTTTATCTAAAGAAAACAAAAATACAAATTGCGTGAAGTGTTTGTAAAAATGAAACAAAATAGTATCTTGAATGAACAAGTTCCTATCTAATGAGACCCTTAATTTCTCTCTACTCTAATATCTCTGTCTGTCTATATGCATGTATATACAATTCTTTCATCTTCTAAATCAATATCAACATCTTCCATATTGTTTAGTTCTATGGAAATATCAAGAGAATAAATAATTTCAACAAAGCAAGAAATATTTAGCCTCTTAGAGAAAAATATGTGACGATTGTGATTTGAATTTTGGAATTGTGTAACATTGCACATCGAACACTTCTTATGTGTTCCTTGATAAACAAACGAATCAACATTCGTTGTCACAGAGGTTTATGTTCGTAATGGACTATTTCTGTCAACATTAATTAAATGAGTTCGAAAGGAAAAAGTAATTTTCTTCTAAGAATCAAAATGAGATCAAAATTTAATTTTGATGAGATGACCTCCAAAAACTACATCAGCGAAGTATACCATAGCAGAAAATGCAAACTCATAGTCGTAGTTGGAGGATTTTGGCTGCATATTCCATATGCTACATTCCAAGTTCAGCTTGGACGAACAGGAAAATGGATATAATACTAAAAATGAACAATTCAAGTAACAAGAATAAGACATGGTAACGAAATACTGAATTTGAAATAAATGTCTCAGATTAAAATGAGGTCTACATGTCTTAATTCAACCATGTCCACAAATTTGTGAGCAGCCAACCGAAGCAAAATCAATCCCATAAAAGGAACTTCCCAGGACATTTCAATTCAGTGAACCACAGACGCAGCCGTACCTAATCATGAGACACCAAAAGTAAAAACCTTTTTGGTACAAACTGTTTACCCGGAGGAAGGAATGAGATGCATTTCCTATCAAGATCACCGACTGCTAAACAACGGTACAGATGCAAATTAGAGAAAACATTCTGGACCCAGAAGGCCTATTGCCTCTGGTCCATTAATCTCTCGGCCCCCCTCTCAAGTCTCAACTTCCCTTCCACTACTCGACACGTTACACTTGTCCACATTATTTTATCTCTCTCTCGCCGCTGTTTTCAAAAACCATACAACTAACATAGGCCTGATTTTATTTATTTCTGAAATTAGGCAATTGTGCACTCGACAAATTTTATGATATAATAAGTTGATAAACATATCGTTTGTATGCTTAAACTTGTGCACACACAATATGTGAACAACTTTTTATTCTAATCTAACATGTCAATTAAATTATTGGTTGCATGAAACAAACAAACGCAAATAACTAGAACAATAAGCTAAAAAAAAAAGAAAGACTAAATAATATGAAATTAACAGAAAAAATAGGGAAAGTTAAAATTTGTTATATTGTATGTACACGCTATTTATCTCCATACCAATTCCCATGAGCTCTCGGTCTATTTTCGTATCAATTCCAAGCGACTCTCTATTTGTTTTTATCTTACATGAAAAACTAAAAACTAAAATATTTTCTTTTATCGATTGACAATCCTGGTTAAAACAATCGACGATGCAAAAGGCCGATACACGTCGGATCTAGAGGTGAATACAATCTTGAATCTGTAAGGTTATGAAAAGTTTATAAAAAACAGTGATGAACGAACAACTGTGGTTGATCATGACTAAAATCGAGCCGAAAAAAACTGTTTGACCTAAAACGTCCCAACAAACTAATAATCCCAATTAAATATATTTAAAATATGTGAGATGATTAATACATAACAAATGTTAGTATTTTGCTACTCTATATATCATAGCATCACGTCTCCACAATCCACTTACTTAGGACTGTCAATGAAATCTTTGACATTTATCCGACATATACCGTATTTGATAAGACATTTATAGACGAAGTTTAATTTCTTTAGGTTATCAGATATGAATTTAATTCATTAACTTATCGGGCAAGATACTTGTAAGAGCTATTTCTTATAAGTTCATAAGATGCTGTACGATATTCTAAATCTTCATTAGTTTATATTTGTCTCAAGAAATTGATTTGAACATAATAATTAGCTATATATATTTTTTTAACTGAAAATTGACATGAGAAGAAATTGTATATATATTCAATGTTGCACTTTATTAGTATATTTATTTGATGTTATTTATTTATTCATATTATATATTTTTCAATTATTATTATTATTAACATATCTATCACTAGCCGTAAGATCTGCATACATTTCTTTCTATCTAAATCCTAACTTATATATTAGAGGTACGATTTATTTACGACATCGTAAGATTGAACGGCATCACACTCTTTCTACGCAGCCCATTTGTTAGATATACGGTTAGTCATTCAAGACTTCTAAACTCATTCATTTTTTTATTGTTAACTACGCAGCTATTTTCCGCTTGTTAATTTGGAAACAACTTAGAAATAATATTTTAATCTAAAAAATTTATTTTAAATTATTAATGAATAATATTTTATATACTCATGAGAACTGCTCTTTAGTCTAGCAAAAAAATTAAAAAGGAATATTGAGTGAATTTCGTGAAATTGAAACCCGGGTGAAGAATTAATTCCTTGTGGATATTTTTTTTTCTGGAAAATAATATTCTTATTTCTTAATAAGTAATAACTAATTATATATAGCATTATTCGAAAATGATCCAAACCCTTAAAAAATAAAAGGAAATATAAAGTCCAGAGGCGAAATTTTATTTTTTATTTTTAAAAAAAATATTGTGCTGTTTTTGTACAAATCCGCGTTAGCTACAATAAATTTCGCCGGTTTTTATACTACAGTACTTAGGCTGTCCGAATCTTTGTTTGAGGCCCAGCGTATTTTGTTAGATTCTTCGTAATCCCACACGTGCATTGTTGGTCTCTCACTTTGCAGATCTGCTCTTATCCGTTTTATAATACAACAACTATGATCCCAACCTTTTACAGAGAGATGGGGTAAATGGGGCTGCCTGTGCATGTGAAAACATATTGCGTGTCAAATTTTTGAGTGCCATGTTGATTCGTCAACTATACCTGACAAAGCATTCACTGGAACTGATCCATTTGTTCATACCATAATTCTTACAAATTTTCAGTGATACATTTAACGCTCTGATATTAGAGAAAACATATGGTGAATATTAATGTACGTGCATATTAATTTAATTTTTTTGATATGCTTCAAAATGATCGATTCAAACCGTCCAAAATGATTTCGCTATTATAATATCCTTGCTGACCAAATTTTATATATATTTTTTGAATTTTTTTACTATTTTTTTAGAATTTTTGAAAATCACTAATCTCACTTTTTTTTCGAACCTTTAAAAAATAGCAGTTTTTAAAAATCCGAAAAAAATACTTAAAAATTTCGAAAAATATAAAATTTAGTCGGCAAGGAGATTTCAATAGAGAGATCATATTAGACGGTTTGGATCGTCATTTTGAAGCAGATCGAAAAATTCGGATCAGTATGCACCGAAGCTCCGGTACATTAGTATGCACCATATGTTTTCTCCTGATATTATTGTCTTGTTGAGATCTAGTGTCGGAATTATAATGCCAGAAATGATACAGGCATTGTCCAGAGGCTCACATTGTACTGCAGTTTTTAACCAAAGTTGATTGGCATCGTTCATTTTCATTGCATTTGTAGTAGGTGAAAGACTCATAGTGGCTGAAGCCAAGCAACATTAGGTCGGTAATATGTGGCTCAATTTTTTTTTAAATATTTTAAGTTGGTTTTCAACGGTTGTATGCTATCAATTTTGTGGTTTAAATTTTTAATATCTCATCTCTGGTTATTACCTGATCAGAATAAAATCATGAAGGAGAAAATTTGATTCTGTATTCGTATTTGTTGAAATCACACGATTTGAAGGGAGAAAAAAGGGAGAAGAAACTGATCTGTCACGATTTCAACTATGCAACAACGTGTTTTGAAATCTTCACCAAAAGTAGAATTTTAACGAGAATAGATATCGTTCATCGTCCGATTGCCGATGGCAGGACCAATGTCCTAAAACAATGGCACATAACAATTTTTGAATTTGATAACTTACACCCTTCAAGACACAATGGCAATTCGTTGAGGATCAACATGCTAAAATTTATGAATGACAGCGACGAAAAATGGACAAAAAAGGCCTAAGAGGAGATGACTTTACTCATGTGCTGTCATGGCAGAAATAAGGGTCTGCTATGAAATAATGGGCTTAGGCTGGTTTGATAAATCAGCCCATTTAGAGAAGGGACTCATATTAAATGGTGGTATGCACATTTTGAACGAGTTGATTCTCAAAATTTGAGCTGAGATTTGCTTTGGTTGGTGAGCGTTAATACCTAATTAATTTGTGTGTCAAATTCTTAATTTGATTGCAATACATATTGTCATGGTTATGTGTTGTTCGCATCCATCCACTGAATGAACAATTGTTCTGAAGAATCTGAACAGAAAATCATGCAGATCTGTGAGAGAGACACAACATCTAAATCTTTCGAGTTAATCTAACAGTCCTTGTTCTAACTATATATATATGACACATTAATTACTGGCATCACAAGTATCACAAACATGACAGTAGATGTGAATCATGAACCAAGTATCAGGGGCACATGAGAAACCAATTCCATTATCAAATACTCAAATATTTTAATGGGAATTTTGGTAAAAAAAATAGTAGAATATTCAACCCAAAAAGATATTAACAGTAATACGACTCGCATACTGATGAGACGAGCATACATATATTATCCATAATTATTCCAACCCATATAAAATCACCATTATTTACGAGTGATTATTCCCATCAGAAAGGATCATTATACGAAATGACCAAAGCATAGCATTTAAATAACTGACAATGACATACAACTAAATCTCAAATTTCCATGAACTCGCTCATTTATAAACTGCTCGTAGCAACGCAAACAGACAGGTACAGCTAAATGTTAAGATAGTTATGGTTGCTAAATGCTAAAATAAAGATGCCAGTTAAAAAACTTTCATTCATTGCGTCAAGATACCACACATATCGGATGAGAACAGCCATAGAAAATAACAATGGGTGGAAGACCATCATGAAGATCCAGTACCTGATCAACCTTGGAAAAATACATAAATATTTCATCTTATGCAAAAGCCAGGATCAAATCAAAACACAATTTATTTGGTAGTAAACTGACTAATCAAGAAAATTCGTTCCAGTTAATTGCATTTGTTGAATATTGAAGATTTTAGATAAATTTTGTGGAAGTCAATTGAAAGTATATTTTTCAAGTTTTATGAGTAGAGAAGCACAAAGAAAGAGAAAAGAAGAGATTTGAGCTGTATAGGGAAACCCATATTTTCAATAGCAGCAAGACACAATTAGTACCAGTTGTGGTTGGTTCTTTTTTATTCTCACTATTCTGGTACTGCCAATTTTGTATGACATTTTTTCCTTTCAAAAAAACCTGCTGGTGGGACTCTTCCTCAGTCAACCTTTAAAAAAATATAATTGTAAGATAATAAGGACCGTAATTCTGGCTGAAAATTAGATTGTTTTCAATTTTTCTCAATTTCATTATATCGGTTATCTTCAATGTTGGACACACCGTGGGTGTACCGACTAGGGGTGGTTTCGAGTCGAGTTATGATCGAGTTAGTATCAACTCGAAATCAAGTCGCTACATTTCGAGTTAACTCGCGAGTTGATCGTGACACACTTTCGAGTTCACTTGACTTACTCGAAATCAACTCATGACAACTCGAGTTACTCGTGAGTTAACTCGTGACTCGACATTTCTACTCGAAATTTAATTTAGCTATTATGCAAAACTAATATATTACTGTACACTAGTACAGTGCTTATTATTCATCATAAAAGACACCAAAGTTAAACTTAGCTTGAGATATTACTGTACAATATACTAGTATATAAGTGGAAATGTTTGAGAGTAATTTTTGGACCGCTACACTTTGATGTATCTGAGTCGGGATTATTTTTTTGGGCTATACTGATTACTCGAGTTAGTGCCGATCGAGTTGGACCCAACTTGAAATCGCCTCGTTTCATTTCGAGTTGCTCATAACTCGAGTTGTGGCAACTCGAGTTCCGTTAAATCGAGTTATATTCGAATTTTTTTCGAGGCGAGTTCGAGTAATTCATGAGTTACGATTTTTTTGCCCACCCCTAGTACCGACAGCGGAAACTAAGTAAAACAAAGAGGGATAATTTTGACAAACACGTGATGGGCATAAACCAAATACCCTCAAGAATGCAGCTAATATTTGAGAGTCAATATCCAATAGCACAATCAAGAAATATCACAAGAAAATAAAGAGGTGACACAAGATTTTACGTGAAAAACCCGAAAGGGAAAACTACGGGAGCGATCGGTGCAAATCCACTAAATCAAGAATTTAGCTTACAAATACATGGAGATCATCAAGCTACCTACCTTTTTCTCTCTCATTCACACTCTCTCTTACTATTTGAGGTGGAATTAACAAGAGATTCAAGAGAAATGTATAACATAGATGCATACACGAGTAGACCTGTCAGTGTTCCGGCGTTTTAACGTTTCCGTTTCCGTTTCGTCGGAACGGAACGTTAAACGAAACATGAAATGGATTTCGCTTTCAGAAACGGAACGGAAACGTAAGTGGTTTTTGAAGACGAAACGTTAAACGGAAAACGGAAATGCGAAATTATAATGGTAAATCCGAAACGGAACGAAAATCTATTACGTTTACCGAAACAGAACGGAAACGGAAGAGTAATTTCGTTTCGTTACCGAAACGAAACGTTAAACGAAATAGCTTATTTCTGTTCCGTTTGGAACGTTTGACAGGTCTGCAACACGAGAGAATCGAAGAATATGGAATTAACCCATATTTTCATAAGCAATGCAAAACAGCTCCCAAGAGATGCATACACGAGAGAATCCATTCTGTCTCCGTAACCCCTCTTTTATTCACTTCCGTACTGGGCCAAAATGGGCCAAGCCCATTTCACTTCGGCTTCGTACTCAACATTCAATACAGTGAAATTGTCTCGAGTGATAATTCTTTTCAGGACCAAAATATCCCTATTTAATGAATTTGCAAGCTAAATTGGAAAATTGAGTTCATCTAATAATAAATGTGCACCAGAAAGAACTTTTAATTAACTAAGAAGATTAATTTATAGTAAATTTTGTATTTGATTGGATAGATAGGTAACAAACCATCCGTTACAAGCATAATGTTTACCAGATTGAGAATAAAAAGGACCAGATGTTAGTTGTTTCAGGGACAATCCTGCCACACAAAACCTCCAAAATATGAGAAACCACACACTCTCTTTCTCTGTTTTGTTTTGTTTTTTTTTCCTTATTTTTTCTAATTTTTCTTTAGTCCAATCCTACCTAGTTTACATGAAAATTCTTATTCGTGGTGTTGCGACCCTTCCTGACTGTCCATTCCAAAAGTTGCTCATCCTACGTGAGCTAGCTGTTGCTGACCTGTAACTTAATCCGATCGATGGTTTAACCTCGGTAATCGAAGAATTAACAGCAATTCTTAAGCAGTCCTTGATAGGTTTTGCATTGCTTATGCATGTCACAGGCATCAAGCAGTTAGCAAGCAGTGCTTCCTTTCTAGAATCGTCATCCCGGTGACCACTCTGCACGCAAATCTGGTCGATCTGCTCAATATTGAGCTCGAACAACTCTTCATCTTCTTCTGCACTCATGTATATATCATAATCTTGGGATTTAGAAGAACATGTATCAATATCATCACTCTTAGTTGATGAAGCCATTTTGTGTTTATGGAATAGCATGTGTAGACGGGGGACTACTTATATACTCACTGATATGGTTCAAAGTTAGAGGTGGGTGAGAATAGTAACTTGGTTGGTTAGAATTGAGGTAACAATTGGAATACATGTCGGAAAGGTGGCCTCGTAGTCGTGGGGTTAAGTGGTAGCTAGCCAGACGACACTGCTCCAAGGCAAAGTGGGAAAAAAATATTGGAGAACAGAGGTCATAAATATTTATATTTTCGTGGAAAAGTTTGTTTAATAGGGTCACCCGGCCCAGTTAGATGTAGCGACCCACTAGTTTCTTAGGACTTGGTCTTGGCTTTATATAGGGGAAAAGTAGTAATAAACGTCGTCGTACAAACAGTTTAGGTCAGGTTCGTTGAAGTTAGACAGGGAAACAACATATTCTTGATTTTTTTTTTCTCTTGGAGGAGATCTTTTGACAATGCTAACAATAATAATTTATATTGATGTGATCTATACCGTGTTTACATTCTACACATTGAGAGAATTAAAATTTGAACGAAATTTCATTGTTAATAAAAAAAAACATAAATTCATATTGATCTCGATTAAAAAATTTCTATAAGATATCAATAATACTTAAATTATGGAAGCTTTCTACACAACCAATAAATAATTCCAACAACAACTTATCTCAATAAAGACTTTTTCTATTTTTTAATTTTTGGTTCATGTTGAAAAAAATTATGAAAATTATTAAATTATCTATTACAATGAATTATATTATTATTCTTTCTCTACACATTTTGATCGAAGTGAAGCTTCAATTTAATTTTGTCAATACATGAGAAAATCCATACCAATGCAATTAGGGAACTGCGTATATAAACAAGATACGAGAAAACAAAGGCTTAATAGAGAGAAGCCCAGCACAAAGCAGGGTTTGTGAGACATTTTATTATAGGCCATGTAAACCCATAGGAAATTTTAGGTTGATTTTGGGCCTATAGTTCTTAAATTTCTTTCCGGAAAAAGGGAAAAGTCGTTATATGTTGTATAATGATGATGATTGTGAACAAAGAAATATGAGGGTCTTTTCATGCGATCGGAATTCGAACTCGAGTAGCTCTGACGTAATGTGATTTATGGTCAACTATTATATCTACACTGCTTTAACTATTTTTGTGAAAGACCTTTGATGTCTGACGCATGATGAATGTTTGAAAAATACTGCATGTATATACAATTTTTAACTGAAATAATGCATTTGAATTTAATTTAAAGTAGTTGATAAATCAGGACTCTAGATTTTAGAAGTCTCGTAGTGATTGTAAACTGTGATTGGGCTTTTAAAGTACGGTTGTTTTAAAAATATTAAGCCTATTAAATAAGTATACATAATGTGATTGTAAAACTGTGATTACAAGTCTTTCATGTAATGTAAAATTAAGTAATCCAACAATCGGGGAGTACACATAAAGTAAATCATTTCTTAAAAAAACATATATACATGGAGAAAACAATAAATATAATAATATCGTTATTAATTTTTTTTTTTGGTCGTGTATATTATTTTAAACTCTCTTGCTCGGGGAGTACAGAGAGGTAATGATAAGACATCTTTCGGCATGCATTTAAGAGAAACTTTGACCATGGAAACTCAGCCCATTATACCAATTAGTAGCTGACATAATCTGAAATTTCAAATCATTTCTAATATACGACATAATCTCAGAGACAAGACCGTCAACCGTTTTGTCTGTAACCAATAAAATATTTTACCTTTTCTTCAAAAACTAGGAAAAAAAAACATTTTGGAGAATGGGTTTTTCTTCCAATGGCTCGTCTGCGGCAACATGTTGAGTTGCTAACACAGCATGATTCTTAATTAGTAAAAAAGCTGTATTAGTTGTGAACTGAAGTGTCTATCAGACATAACTAACGGACATTGTATGAGCATATTTAAAATTTGTGGTTTTGCAACTCTCAAGTGCCATACCAGTAAAATATTAAGAAGGTGAAATTATCGCCTTATGGGGTTCAGGTACTGAAATTAGTCCCTGAACCAGCATTGGCGAAAACACAGCATTGGATCAAATGACATCAAGTTCATCCATTTTGATAAAAAAAATTTTAATGAAACGAAATGAAATCTCGTGTTAAAATTAAAAAAAGTGATTCTAATCAAGGCGGAAATGCCGTATGAGAGAATTTGAATTCTGCATATATAGTGAAAAAAAAAAACTGAAAGTTAGAGATTAAGTTAATTCAACGGAAAAGTTGAATACCAAAAAAAAAAAAAAAAAAAAAAAGAGAACTAATTCGAAGATACTAATAAGCCTTAAAAGTTTACATCGCACCGAGTCACATCAAGTGTCAAAAATTACTTTTGTTTTTGTTGTTGTGAATAGTGCCCCCTGCCAGTGTTATCCTAGCAATCAGTTTCAATAAATTCGTCTTAATTAACTTCATATCTGTATGTAATGTTACCTTTCAATAAAAAAAATGAGGACAACTTTTTTTTTATTCATTTTCAGTAACTTTTCGCAGGATTAGATCGTTTTAGGTCATATTTATGTAATCTAATTTTCTGCTCGAGATTGCTAATGTGAAACGGGAAAAAAATATTGATATACAATTCCAACAAATATTCACCTTTTTTTTTCGTAAATTTGTCCAAATCTCCATACCATACGCAAACAAACGCGAAAATTTTTTCTCCCCTAACTGATTTTTTGAAAAAAAAAAAGAATTTTGAGAAAAAATTTCACCAAATGAGGTAATTTATTGAACTCCTTTAGTCACGTGTAATAATGGCCAAAAATATTATCCATAAATCTCATTTTACTCCATACGTCACTTTCGAAATGAAATATAATATACCTTTCTAAAAATTTAATATACTTTATTCCAAAATTATGGACTAATTTTAATAAATTATTTTAAGAAATCATATTATTGTATCGATGGAAGAACTTCAGTTCTTTTATCAAAGGGGAAAAGTCTTCAGCCAAGTGATAACACTAGCATGTTATTGGTCCTTTCTTTAAATGATGAAAAAAAAGTTTCTGTTTATTATAAATACATCCATTTAATTGTTGCCGATTTTTTGGTTAAATCAGTAGTACTTTCAATTTTATTTTAATATATTTTAAAATGAAGAAAGATACACCCCCCCCCCCCCCCCACCCCAGAACCAAAACTTAAGTTCAACAAATTTCAGCGAATAAGAAGATAAAACGAGAATATTCGGTTCTTTAAATATTATATTCCTCTTTATAATGAAAAATATTTATTCGATTCTTTAAACACTTTCAATTGCGTTTTAATTCATTTGGTGTATATATGAGGGCGATTCAAGTTTAACCTTAAAATTTTTCTTCCAAATATATATATAATAAATTAATAATTTAAATATTGAAGAATCATACATCCCTAAGAGCTTAAACCATTTCGTAAAATTCAAATACTAGATGGAAGAAACAAAAAATCGATAATTGGAAATGAATCATTGACTATAAGAGGAAAACCAAAATCAGCAAAAGTTGAAAGCAACTGGGCTAATTTAGACGAGGAACTCTGTATTTTCTTATCCCTTCAAATTTACGCATTAAGTACTCAAATAGATGCCATATGCGCCTAATTTAAGAATTCGTCAAATTTTTTACACAGAAATATAACGTAAGCAAATAGAAATGATATTCGACAATATATATTTTCTTCGAGCAAATTCGAACATGAAAGTTGAAACATTAACAAGGTTAGCCTATATTGCATTATTAATTAAGGTCATAGAATTTATTTTGTTACAAAATTTTATCTTTTGCCACATTGTCTTAACTAATCTCATATCAGAATTCTTATGAGTTATGATTGCTTCCTTCATGGCTCACGCTATGTATGTCAATTCATGTGACTTCCCATAATTGCTATCAACCATTCCGTAACAGGAAAACACCAAAATTATTGTTGTCGCTGTGGTTGAAAGAACTGATCATTTTTACTTTTTAGCTTTCTTAACGCAAACTGCACAACCTTGACATTATTAGAAGGCATCATCAAACCCCACAAATAAATAAACAATTAAAATCAAGTAAATTAGAGGAACACACCAAAAAACAAGGAAAAAAAAAAGCAGAAAGAAAATTTATGAAGCAACCATTAAGGCATTAACTCAAGGGAAAAATAAACTATATTAATTAGTTCAAAACCATCCATCACACTTTATCATAATCTAAAGGAGAAATATAACCTACATCATAACATTCACACCATAACGAGCAAAACAAAACCCCACAAAATCTCTTCACTGTCAACTTTAACCTTTATCCTAACACCACGCAAATCTAGGGTTTAGTAGTCAGTTTCCTCCCTTTTTGGTGCCTGTATGGGTCCTTGGGAGATTAGGAACACTTGGTGCAGTGTTTGATCCAGAGTTGGTGCATGAGTTTGGGTTGGTGACACTGGAGTTGGCTTGGTGTTTCAGTTGCAGTTGCTTCTGTTTGAGCTGAGCTAGCAACACTTGGTTCTCTTCATTTAGAATCTGCGCCTGCTTCCTCAGCCTCTCGTTTTCTTTGATAATGTAGTAGTTATCCATGTACAGCTTCTTGGCTTTCTCCATTGCCTTCTAATCCTGACAAAGGAACAAATTAGTACAACACTAGAACATGCATTGCTAGTGATATATTTACTTTTATCATGTCAATTCTCAGAAGAAAGAAAACAGATTGATAAACAAAAACTAAAAGATTAATAGGTCAAGTATATAGTTTCTGTAACTAATAACCATATATATATGAACGTGTAGAAGATATAACTCAGCAAATAGTAAGTCAGAGGAATAAAAGAGAAAAATATGAAACAGATAAAGCAGAGCATGAATGCCAACAGTGACCTGTTTCCAGCTTTCTGTACACAACTCATAACCTTACCTTTCTCTGAGATGGTTCTAACAGAGTGAAATGGGGGCAGAGAGAACAGTAACAGCTTTGAGGTTGTGTTGGAGATGGGTCCTAGCGGTGGGTCTCGGGGGATATTTATAGCCGCAATTGAACTCAAAAACTACAAATGTCGAAACGCAATCTCTCTCTCTCTCTCTTCTCTTTCTCTCTCTAGAAATTTAGGGGGCTGGGATTAATGCTTGCAAATGATGAGGTTGGCAGGTGGCATCACGCTATGACCGTGCTCCGCAGGGGCATTTTTGGTATTCAACTGTGTCATGTTATATCTTCGAGTTGGATAGTTATCATGAGTACCCGCTGGGTTCTAAGATACGCAATGATTAATTTTTTTTTTCCCAACAAGTTTTTTGTTTACAGAAGTTTCAAAGCTTTAATTTATCGATTTTAAACGGTTGATAACTTTTGAATGTGATAAAGCATAATGCAATTTATCCGTTATTTACCAGAAAAATTATTCAAAATATAAATATATAGTCAAATCACATTAATATTGCGGTCAATGTTTGGACAACAAGAGGAAATAATTGCATGTCTTCATGATTTGCTGTCAAAGCTGAACACTGCATGCTCTGTAAAAATAGACAAAACAGCATAACAAATGATTAGCAAATATACTAGCTATTGTTTTTCACATCTAACACTTTTCTAAAATAAAGTAGAAGATATTAACAATATAATGACTTGTTAATAGCATGTCGCTACTTCTAGCATCATGAAATTTGGTAATAAAGTACGTGAGGAGGATGATAATATATAATAACTTGATATATTAATAAGATCTTATATTCCTCTCAGCACTTTATTTTACCTTTGTTTGCATTTTTATTGTTTTCTGACCATATTTTTATCTATCCAATATATTCAGATTATTCACAAAACATATATATACCGTTAATCACATGTCAAAATATATGTAACCGATAGTGTGGGAAATAGTGGAGATGTTGCAGGGATCGCGAACCGTGACATGTCATCGCGGGCCGTGAACTGACTGGACAACTAGATATTGATCTGGTCATATGCATCCTTTCAGAAAGAGTGCTCTCTTATAAATAGATGGTGTCTGGTCATTTCTTAACAAGGGGAGACAGAAAGACTGTGAGAGAGAATTTTATGAGAGAGAAACTCCACTAAGACTAGTGCTTCTTCTCCAATAAACGTAGTCACCATTAGAGAGAGATCCCATGGCCGAATTGAGTTCGGTTCTCTCGTGAGAGCCAAGTCTGGCACTTGGACTGTGAATATTGCGGAATTGCAATCAATCTCCACTAACGATAGGAGAAGACGGGGCTGTGACGCAGCAAGACCACGCAATGAAGACTTGATGTGAAGAAAATCCGTATTAAGAGGAGATTCTGACACGCTTCCGCATTCGGTGGCGATAAGTAGTTGAAAACAACGGTGAAAGCAGAGATGACTATTAGTATATTACGGTCGACAAACATACTAATTAACACTAAACAATATTATAGTTATAATAATTTTTATAGACCCATTGCGTACCAGATTTTTATAGACAAATACAGTAACACTAAATAATAATCCTAAACTTATTCTTATTGTTCACAATTTTTTATGAAACAGAATCAGTAGAATCTCCTAACAATCGTTCAAGCAGTTAACATTCATGGCCCGTGCACCAAAATATTGTTGGACTTGGACATCAAGTTTTCTGTTTTATAATTTTAAACTATTTTAATTATTAGTTAATGGAAAAAATGACGATATCGATGGCTATTTTTTTTTTAGAAAAATATCAATGACTGTATAATATATGAAATTGCTCCCCCGTGAAAAAGTTACGATCACAAGTACTACTTCAAGATTTCTAACACTATAATATTAATTCTGAACTAATTCTAATATAAAAAACGATTTATATTTATATATAAATATATGGACAATTCTATGGTGGATAGAAAAATCTAAATCGGGCTTGAATTCTTATCATTCATCTCAGTTTAAAATTTTAAACGAACAATTAGGATTTAAGCCCGATTTGAAAATTGCGCCCCCAACAGAATTTACCTATAAATATATAGAGAAAGTTTATTATGCACCGTAGTGCATAGAGCTTTCTATGCACCGCGGTGTTTTTCGGGGGTATTTTTGTAAATTGACAAATCTAATTTAACAAATCTAATCTATATATTGAAATCTCGTAGAAAACCAAATTTTACTATTTTTGAGATTTTATTACTATTTTTTATGAATTTTTTAAAATCTGCTATTTTTGGAAACAAACTACTATTTCAACATTCCAAAAATGGCAGGTTTTAAAAAATTCGAAAAAAATAGTAATAAAATCTCAAAAATAGTAAAATTTGATTTTCTACGAGATTTCAATATATAGATTAGATTTGTTAAATTAGATTTGTCAATTTACAAAAATACCTCCGAAAAACACCGCGGTGCATAGAAAGCTCTATGCACTACGGTGCATAATAAACTTTCTCAAATATATATGTACTTATGTAGACATCTTTTTAAATCCGCTAACTGGAAACGCAAGGAATTAACTTCCACAGGTGTAGTTTCAAGAGGACATTTATGGGTTTTCCGGGAACACGTCACAAGCGGGCTCGTCGGATCTTGTAGCCGTTTCTGTGATTGAGCGGTTTATCAGAGAGAATAATCAAAGCATATCATTACTCTTTTTACCAAAACGGGCATTAGATCAGTCCCTGACCGTTGGCTACTTTGGTCTTTTCTCTCATCTTTTAGAAAAAGGATCTTCTGTGATATTTGAGAGTTTGTTTGCATGATGTATACTGTATAATTAATCCAGCAATACAGGTGCGTCTTTCATGGAGCAATTCAAAGTGCTAAACGAGTTTTGGCGTAAGAGATCTTTCCATTGGCATGTCATTTTCCCTGTGGAAATATTCTATAGCAGTTATAATACAGTATTTATGTAGGTAGGCCTCTGTTTGAGTTTTGAGGGGTGGCTCTCGAGTTTTCAAACTAATGAGCTCACATCCGATGTGATGTTTGTACAATAAACACTGAGGAAATATTTTTACCTGCAACTTTCTAACGTTGGTCTCGTTCATCGTTTAGTTTTGAACTTTTATTTTTTTTTAAAAAAAAAAAACTATATTCTGTTATTATGAAGTTTTCAACAATATGATAAGTTGGTAAAAGATATACCTAAATTTCTTTCTTTTATATTATTATGAAAAGTGAATCAGAAAGTATGGTGCTCGAAGAATAAGACTTTCCATTAATTAAATCTTCATTTTTTTTTATACTCCACTTTTTACATCAATAACTTAAATTTTTTATCAAATTAGTCCAAAAATTCAAGTATGGAGCTCGAAGAATATAACTCTTCCATTAATTAAATCTTCAATTTTTTTTATAATCCACTTGTTACATCAACAACTTAAACTTTTTATCAAATTAGTTCAAACATTGAAATTCATCAGAACAAAGAAATATTTTTTACTTCTAGTTATTTTTATCACTAAGTTAATTAGTGACCTGGATGTCAAATTCTATGTCATTCCTAGCTAGAACAATGCGGTGCATTCGTGTCAAAAGCATTTTTTTTATTAGGGAATCTATTTGGAAATATTTAATCCAGTCAAATATAGATTTTTTTTTTTTTCCTTCGTGCTCAACAGAAATTGATTGATCCGTTATCTTAAGGTAAACACTAGTTACTAACCAGCATTTGATTATTTGAACAATTAAAGATTTTATCATTTATGCTTTTATAACGATTGACGATGCATGAATTAAAATTAAAAACCAAATCATGGCGCATTAAGTAAGGACGCATCTAATTAACGTCGACAGAAATGCTAAGTTTGAACATTCGTCAATTTTTTAAGATATGCGTCAAATAGAACTAAGTCGGGAACAAAAATATAATCGAAGGGTTCAAGCTAAAGACCTTAAGTGTAGATTGAACGTAAATTCTACTATATATATCGAGAGAGAGAGAGAAAATGGTGCATACTAATGTACCGGAATTTCGGTGCATACTGATCCAAAACTCTTCGATCTGCTTTAAAATGATCGATATAAACTGTCCAATATAATCTGAGTAATATTAGAATCAAACATATAGGATGTCAAACACGATCGAAATATCAACTGTTAAAATTTCAAACTGTCGATCCGAACCTCTCAATATGATCTCTATATTTAAATATCCTTGAAAACCAAATTTTATATTTTTTTCAAATTTTCTAACTATTTTTTTTTTGAATTTTCAAAATTGGAGGATTCATAACTTTTTAGATTGAGCATATTAATTAGAAAATTCTAAAAAAAATATAGTAAAAAAAATTGAAAAAATATAAAATTTGATTTCCAAGGAGATTTTATTATGGACAACAATTTGAATGGTTCGGATCGGCCATTGTAATATCAAAAATTGAAATTTTATCGTGTTGGACGAGTGCATGTGTCCTATATGTTTGACACTAGAAACTCCCATATAATCTCCCTATTAAAATTCCTTGCCGACAAAATTTTACATTTTTTTTTAATTTTTAAGTATTTTTTTATATTTTTTAAAAATTGCTGTCTTTGAACCGTTCTGAAAAAAATTAGATTAACAATTTTCCAAAATTTAAAAAAATAGTAAAAAATTTGAAAAAAATATAAAAGACCGACAAGGAGATTATAATAAGGAGATTTTATGGGTTGGAATGCTGGTGTAACAAGAATATCACTGTTTTGCATGCAAAATACAAAAATAATTTATTCTATGTATAATAATATACAAGAGAGTGTTCATTTCATGTGTCCACAGTAAATAAAGCTCTCGCAAAATTTGAAATATTAGTAGTTTTGCTTTTGCACCTCAACTCTGTGAAACTATATTCTAACTAAATAGTCTCTATCTGGTATCTTTTAGTAAACTCTGTAAAACTATATAATTAATATATAAGTCAAATTAATGTTGACATACAGAGAAAAATACTTTATATTATTTATCGTCCTTGTAAACATGTCATTACCTCTTGTGCAGAGATAATTGGCTTTTAATTATATAGTCATTCGTACTATATCGTAAAAAAAATGTCGAATGATATGATTTTCTCATATCGTAAAAAAAAAATTTCCAAATGATATGATTTTCTCATATTTGATTAAATAGCAAAGGAAAATTCCGCAGCGGATGAATTTTGCTATATGAGCTCAAAAACACCCCGATCCATTGAAATTATAAACGATTAATTAATTTAATAATAAATATTATTAAAATATAGTATATAGTTTTCAATTCGTATGTTGTCGATCCATGTCAAAAAAATCGTTCTATATTTTTTCCTGTTTGTTTTTCATAAATTTGTCTCCATTCAGGGCAGTAAAAATTGTTGTCCCAAAATACTTCACAATTACCTCTTGTGAAGTGATAATTAGTTTTTAATTACGTAAACTAAAATAAGATAGCCCAAATTGTTGCTTGATTTTAGACATTTTAGGTGCCACAGAGGATCTACAATATTGAAGTATATACAGTTATATACAAAAGTTTTTTTAATACCTCTGAGATTGTGCCGCGAAGAAAATGAGTGAATGCGGTCACATTGTCAGCAGTTGAACTGGAGATGGTATTATTGGGATTTATGCGGCGTCAGAGAAGGTACATCCGAGAGATATTCTGTTGTTTCCAAGAAGAACAAATGATGAGGCACATTCAAGTTGATGGTACCGGTTTGAACAAATTTTTATTTTTTACAACAACATTATTCGACCCAAAGTAAAAAAAGTCAAACTCGCCGTCTCATCATCATCATCATTCGTTTTGAGTTGCTGACGTCTGTCGGTTTTTCTTTTTATTTATTTTAAATTGTAATCCCTAGGAGACTCTCGTTTATTATCATATCATATCACAGTGACAGAAATTTTTTTTAACAGCATCATACTAACTACAATTTTTGAAAAGTCTGCAATTAAAAAGTTCAAATTTGAGTAATATACCACCAAATCTCTCCTCATATTTAGTCTATATAGATAAGAAAATTTTCTAAATTTGTTTATCTCTTCTTCTATTCTCCTCTTCTCGTCTTCTATTCTCCTCTTCTCGTCTTCTCATCGTATGTACTCGCTCCCTCCAAAATCATCTCCTTTCTACGATAAGTCACTCTCATTCTTTCCCTCTCACTTCGATCTCATCTCATATATTGTTTAATAGCTAATTTGTGTTGACTAATTATATTTTTTTATAACTTCTAAATTCAAAATATTTTAAAGTAAATTTCGAAGCTTAAGATAGCATTTTAAATATTTTTTCGAAATTTTTAAAAATTGTTGTTTTTTAATTGTTAAAAAAAAAATATATTAGCGATTTTCTAAATTTTAAAAAATTCAAACAAATATAAAATTTGATCAACAAGGAGATTATAATAGGGAGATCATATTGGACAGTTTGGATCGGTCATCTTGAAGCAGATTGAAAAGTTTGGATCAGTATACATCGAAATTCTAGTACATTAGTATGCACTATAGATTTTCTCTCTTTATATATTATAGCTGCTCTCTGAAATACAACAATATAGCTATGTAATTAATGAAACCAAAGACCTTAGTATTATTGGCCCAAAAAAACATCGGAAATACATAAGTAAATGTCATTTAAGCACGATGAGATACCAATCAAAGTGCCTTCCAGTTACACGCGGATGTGGCAAAACCACGGAACAAAAATATGACAAAGGGATGTTCACCCCGCGGTGGTAGAAGCAGTAAGAAATTTAAAATACGATGGAGCTATTTTTTTTTCCAAGAACACCATTTATTTTGAGAAATATTGTTGGTTTTTTAAATAATTAAGCTCCAATACTACCATTGTAAATTACACAAGAGATCGAAGTAGTGAAATGGTGCAACTCTTAAGAGAATTGTACTGAAAATAAGGATAACATGTCAAGCGACCATTGAATGAATGGTGTGATTTATTTGATAGTAAATCTGTAAATGTAGCAATCACATTATCGGCGGTGTGTCAGTATTTGAAAAGCTTGATACGATCGCCATCACTCAAAATTACAATGAATAATGATACTATTGTGATATTGAAGAGAACAAATTAAAGTGAAGATCGTCTTTTCTTAAAAAAGAAAAAAAAGAAAAAGATGAAAAGTCGATTCATGAATCGTTCTTACGTGTCAAATTTGAAAACATATATTTGTTAAGTTTACGGCAATAAATTGAGCATGAATATTTCTGTTCATTTTGTAAATGTAAGTGGTGCCAAAATTTTTGACGAAACTAAAAATAATTGAGAATAGCTAATTCGGTCTTCAAATTCTTGATTTTCAGATCATTTTGAGTTGGTTGTGTAAGGATCAGATTCGAGTTGCATCGGATGGGGTATTTAATATGGATCAGATTTTGCAGGTACACGTGCAAATAGCAAATTATTATTCATAAATCAAAATTATATTCATGAAAAAAAATATTTTGTTATTTTATTGCAAATATAAGAGGAGTAAATTAAATTCTACTATGTCTAAAATGCTTTATAAAATAATAAAAGAAAAAAAAATCAAATCCATCGAAAATCAATACAGCTCACATAGACAGTATATGGAAGAGAACAATAAGGATCACACTGGATTATGTAAACCGGACTTCATTGAAAGCTTATATATGGATCGTCCAATACGCTATTCGGCCCCTTATAGTTTTCTTTGGCGGCCCATTGGGTATGTGGTGTACTGGTATACCAACTTACATTTAAAGAATTTATACTGCACAAACATAATATAACTTTTCAAGTTGGTCAGTGAGTTTACCGTTATTCTAGAGGTAACGGGTTCAATTCTCGCTGGACACGGAAGATGCATAAACTCTCTTTATGAGGGTGCACTATGCCTCTATAGATGATTTAAAAAAAAGAAATATAACTTTTCAAATTTCCACTCTTACCACATTGTCTAATACTCTTAGCCCTTTTTCTTAATTTGATTAAATGACTCATGCATTACATTTATCTATTATCATATAAAAATTATAACTCTTAAAGGAATACGACTCCATTGTATTTTTCAATGTAAAATAACCATATGCTTAATTTGATTGTATACTTATATACGTCCTTTAAATTTTTTAAAAAATATATTTATATTATATTCATAATTTTTTGAATATGAGAACTTCTACAAAATTGTCTCATTTTAGAACTTGACTTTTTAAGAACAATTTTTTTTTTCCGGGATAAAAACATGGGGGCAAAAAAAAAAAAAAAAAAAAAAATCTTAGTTACGTGTATATTTGACCGGAGTAATCCTCTATAGCACATCATTTATCCTTTTTCTCAGTTGAAACGTCGTTGTATTCATCATTTCAATTTTAGACGAGATGGAAAACTCAAAACCTTCTCAATCATGTCCCTGCTGTCAACGATCCATCATTGTTCCTCTAAAACCGCTAAATAATCTTAACTTCTTTTCTGCCCCTTCCAGCTTTTAGGTTTAACATATCATAAATTAATGCAAAATGTTTTAAAGGCCTGTACTATAATATCATTAGCTTTAAGTTTTCTCACGAAGCTGAAAACAGACACCCAGAATAATTGCAAATATGAATTACGCAACGAAATTACGTACAATCTTCCTAGCTATTTTCGAACTTAAATATCAACATTTAAAAAAAAATCCCATTACACAATACACAACTGAAATAACCCTCATGACATTTTATCGACTCTTTTCCATCTCCATCTTATTCTATTCATTAGTTGTTCTCGTAAAACGAAACAAAGAATTCATTTTATCACATGCTAACAAAGAACATGAAACAAAAACAACAAGAAATCAACGTAAGATCAACACTTAACAATCAAGTTGCGATAAAGCATAATGACACTGACCAAGCGGCTTGAAAAAAGGAAAATAAAAACTAAAGGGATGTTAAATTGATTTATAATAAGCGGCTTGAAACAGGTTTTTTTTTATATCCAGAAAAAGAAAATCATGGAATTAAATTTAAAAATTAAAATTGTCGAAAATCTTTGTTAAAAAAAAAACAAATGGTTATACTTCCAAAACTAAGCCAGGTATTAAAATGTTAGCCTTTCCAAAGTCTGGTCAGATTTTGTGGATAAAATTCATATTTCCATTGCCTAATTCAAGTCGACTGTATCTTCGAATCTTGCAGACTAACTCCCAACCAGACATTTAAAATCAAGCCTACTCCGTTTTATAATTTTGAAATTTCTTTTTTGAAATTTCTAATTTTTTTTTTTCTTATATAAAAAGAACCTCATCTGAACAATCCTACAGTCTAAACTATTTACAAACTAACCCTCCAGGAATCTAAAAAGCATGTTATCCGAAAATTCTTCCCACACTATATTCATTTACTTTTTGGAAAGCAAAAATAAACAATCAAACACTCAATAGTAAAAGACCAAAGGAGGAACCCGAAATCCAGAAAGGAAAGGGATCATCTCAGGATGTTTAATTAAATCCCGATAAGTCATATACTCAGCCTCGTAATCATGCAATTTCAGCTCAGCCTTCTGATTGGTGAAATAATGGTGCTTTGCACCCTTTATTTTACCGAATCCAAATACACTGACACGTTTGCAAATCCCGAAAGCGAGCATGACAGCCTGGAACCCAGAAGAGTAGTGGAATGTGGTCGGATCATGGGTCTCATTCCATCGTGTCGGGCTCAGGCCTGTTAAATCTGCAAACCGCTTCAAAGAGTAGTACCTAGTGATCTGTGCACAGAGGTTGTCGAATCTGTTGTTTGTATTGAAAAAGGTTAAAAAGAGTTTAGAATTGAAAATTTATGTTACTGATACAGCTACAGCTAAAGTACCTGAACCAACCTGAATGTCAGAAGTTAAAAATTTTGTACCTTAGTAATGTGACACTAATCAAGGAGGTCAGCACAGAATACTAATCATTGAAAGGTGACGAAAGGTACCGATATCAAAGACATAATGGATTATTGGTTATTACTAGTACCAGCAGTGCACCAGCCCTGTCAATTTCTTCATTTTTTCCCATTTTTTCGCATTTCAGATTTATGTCTATCAGTTTTGTGCTCTCCTACTTCATAGCTCTATCCTTTCCCCTATTATATACAGTCATACCCAGTGAGCATCATAACTTGGATCCATGCCAGAAAGTGCAGACCAGTACTTTTGCTTAGCCAATTTAAAATTTCTTGCACTATTAACTGCCAATTTGTTCATGGTTGCTAATGGCATGACTTGCTGTGTTCAGAAGACTCTTAAATATGGGCGATGAAACCTTAACCCCTTGGTAAAATTATTACATCTATTAAAAATGGGAGCATAATAAGTCCAAATCTTTTCAGACTGTCTATCAAAAGGTCTTCTGACAGCATTATCTAGTAACTTGATGATCAATTGGTAGTAATTTGATTATTGCTAAGATAAAGAAGAAAGTCATTCCTTCTATTTCAACATGGAAAAACAACCAACCAACAGAATTTGTTGTTTCAATTTTGCATTGCAATAGTATTAAATAAAGGTTTACATTACCATCCTCCATTTCTCTTTTTCTTACAAACCGTGAGGGTAAATTTTTTTCATAGAAAAAGGCGATGCAGCCTAAAATCAATTTTTTTAAGTCAGTCCATTTTTTTTTCCCCATTCGACATCGTATCAAAAAAACTTTTTCTCCTTAGACCATTTAAATCTAGATTACAAAGAATTGCCAGGATAGTATCTTCTTGAATTGTAAGTAAATCATATCTTTTCAAGTATTTTGTATGAGAAAGGATTCAATCAAAGCGCTTTGACCGGAATCCCGGTTAAACCCCGTCAGATCTCAATTTTGCAAGTTCAAATGACCGATCCAAACCGTTCAATATGATCTCCATATTGAAATCTCGTTGCACACCAAATTTTATATTTTTTTTGAAACTTTTAAATATTTTTTTCGGATTTTTAAAAACTGCAGTTTTTGAAGGGTTCAGAACAAATTAGATTAACGATTTTCTAAAATCCGAAAAAAATACTTAAAAATTTCAAAAAAATGTAAAATTTGGTGTGCATGGAGATTTCAATATGGAGATCATATTGAGCGATTTGGATCGGTCATTTGAATATTCAAAATTGAGATCTGACGGGGTTTAACCGGGACTACGGTCAAAGCGCTTTGATTGAAAGCTTTCTCATTTTGTATAACCAGCCTAATGATTAATACTGATTATTCCCAAACACCTACTATTTGTAATCTCATAGATAAATAAATAGTTATATATGTTGTCCTGTACTTATCCCCTCTATAGTTAAACAGAACTGCACTAGCCATGGTATGAGGTTCAATCTTAGCAAAAAATAAAATAAAATAATAATAAATAAATAAATAAATAAAGGGATCTTAATGCATTTTTATTCTTTGATATAATGGGATTCTTTAATCCTTTGAAAGCCTCTCACACAAAGTGGAGAATTTTGATACATTAGATGCTTAAAGAAAAATAATAGTTACACAAAAGAAGCGGAAAGATTACTCGTGGCATCCTAGGAAATTTAAGTAGCCTCAGATATATACATATTTCCTCCCTTAGATGATGGATGTAATTAAGTACCACTTGTTAAACAATTACAGTAATAAGGTAACACATGAAACAAAGGCAATTAGATACTTTCCTTTTAATTTCAAGCGATCATGAATTTAAACACACGATCAATACTCTAAAATGATCATAAATTTAAACAGACAATCAGGATGCCCTTTAGACAGTGGTGGACTTTGGACCAATTGGCTTTCCTTGACAACTAACTGGTAGACACAGTTTCTTTGTGTTGGAATTTGGAGAATGGAGACGTTTCTGTGGACCACAGAGAATCTGTTGTGGACCACAGAGATTCTGTCGTGGACCACAGACTGACAGCCTCTATTTGCATCTCTTGATGAATAGATGCATGTGGCTCTATATATACACAAGTCTCTGATCTTTTAATAAGTGAATTCAGTAGAACACAAAAGAGAGACAGAAGTGTAAGACATAGAGAGACCATATACTCCAAGGGTTTGTTCTTTTCCTTGAGGATCAAACACCATTAGAGAGAGATCTTCTCATCTAGTCGGATTAAGGATTCCGATGTTGAGAAGAAGTCGAGTCTGGCACTTGTACTGTGAATAGTGTGAGATTGTTGTCAATCTCCACTGGCGATAGTAGAAGACGGGGCTATGGCGCAGCGAGAACAAGCGGCGATGGCTTGGTGCAGAGGAAACCCAAATAAAGAGGAGATCCTAACACATTTCCGCATTCGGTATGATTTATCGATTTACTTACACTTTGTTTTACTATATTTTATGAATCATGATATGTCAGTGTTGTTTACCAAAAACTTGCACAGAATGAGCTTCATCCTGTGCTAAAATACATCCTCAATTCCACTTACAAAAGATATATAATAAGTGCTCACAAAGTGATTGTATAATCAACAGAAGCGTACCTTGGGTCAGTAATGAGCAAAGGCGCCTTATGAGAAGAATTGCACACCACGTAGTCGAGAAAATGCCTGGGCTGACACATGTACATTGCAATTGGCACATTGTCACCATACGGGTGGCAGTGGCACCCGACCCGCCTCGTGCACAGATGAAGTATGTTACTATTGACAAATGAGAGAGATGTCTTGGACCCAACATCCCTCTCATACCCAACAACCCTTGCATTGTTCAATCTAATCACAAATTCATGGCTGTCGATCAACCCACCATGGTTGGACCCAAGTAGGATACCACTATTACCTACCACTGCACAGGTGCCATACGGTTCGCTACTATCTCCCCTGCCATTGAAAATCTCAATAGGTCTTTTAATCCTTTGTATTAGCTCTGACATTATAGAGTAAGGAAGCTGGGCATGATGGTAACGGGCCCACGTGGCAAGGGAATGGCGGAAGAGAGGCAGGAGGACTTGGCGCTCGGGAGGGTAATGGGCCTGAGCCCGTATAGGCAAGCGGATCCGGGCGAGAGATCGAGGCCGAACGGAGTCATCAGACCCGATCCGACGCCAGAGAGAGAGCGTACGGTACTTGCCTCCAATAGTGTCGAAGGATTCTAGCGAGGCTTTAAGGAGATCGGAGATGTCGGTCTGGAGAGACGAATCGGCGGGGTCGTGGGATGATATAGAGAGAATAGTGGCATCGATGTGAATGTTGCGATCTTCGGGGTTGGATTGGTAATTGAAGCAGCGGGTAACGGCGGAGCGCAATGCGAGACAGGCGAGGAGGATGAGGAATAGGAGAGGAAGGGATAGAGAGCGGAGAGAGCGTTTCATGATTTCATCTCATCTCAGCCGTTGGGTTTATGCGGAGATGAGGGAATGGACGGTGGATGGAGGGGGTGTGAGAAGAGACATTGTAGAAGGTTCTGATGAAGGGGGAGTGGAGTTTGGAGTGATTTGGAAATTTGTTTTGTTTTGTTGGGTTGAGTTGGTGGGAGAATGAAAGAAGAGTTGAACTGGGAAGAAGACACTGGAGTCTTCTCCTAGACGACTGTTTGACTTTGATTATTAAAATGAAAGAAATAAAAAATGATGACTTCCTTGACTAATCTCCGCTCCTTGATGATCATAAATTCATAATCATAGGCACGACTTGCTCCACTTTCTTCTTTGTTTTAAAGAAGGAACAAGTGGGCCTCTGAAAATGGCCCAACACCAAAGTCTCTCTAATAGTAATAATTGTGAATAATTGTATACATAACACAAGTTAGATGGGTTTATCTGCCCAGCTACTTGCAATTGATCATTCATTCTCCTCCTCTCTGCACTTATTGTTTGGGAGTAATAGTAATAGAATTTGCCTATTTCTTTTACATAAATTTTGCTTGTTTCTTTATTTTATTCTTTATTCTTTTTTTGAGCATGGGTATGGCGTATGGCTGTCCATGACGGATTATTTCAGCATACAAAAACTTCTGAGTTCTGACATGTGCTTACCATTTACCAAACAAAATCCTACAATTTGTAATAAATTTCAAGCTACCTTTATTCTTTTACTAATATGGCCAACATTTAATTTATCTTTAATACAATATCTAAAAGAATTATAACTATTTTACATCATCAATAATCAAAAGAATCTACAATGGTGATTCTTCCCTTTTTTGTTTTTTGTTCTATGACTACTCTAATGCTGTATATTTGATCCTGATTCCTAATTAACAAGTCACACGTCTCTTCCAAGACATCTCATATTTTCAGCAAGTTGGAACTGAAGAGAGGCTGGTGATCCAGACCTGATCAGTTACCACTGCCACATCATCATCATTTCTGTGCCATGTCCACAATGCATGTGTGGCATTTACTACATCAAACCTCCCATGCCCGAAACTAGCCTCCCTAAATAATGAAATTGCCGGCTGTGGACTCTGATAATTCGTCGCCAGGCCTTCTCTGTTGCCTCCATCACCAATGGTAATGTGCACGGGCCCACATGGGTCTGCTTTCTGGTTATACACATGTGTGAACCTCTCATAAGCATGCACATGGCCTGCGAAGACCACATCGACACGGGCCTCATACAGCAGCGGCTCAATTGCCTTCCTCATGTCCTCCCCTTCGTTCTGATGTGCCTCATTTGTGTTATACCATGGTGCATGGATCAATGCTATTAGCCACGGTGTTTTGTTTCTGTCAACCTGCCATGAAACATTCATATTTGAAATTTGAATCAAGTCTAACATTAGACATAACTAAGAAATGTTGCTTTAAAAATTAACCACCTTGGCAAGGTCAGATTGGAGCCATTTGTACTGGTCGGAATCCGTTCCATAGTCTGCATAGGACCCGAGCATGATGACATGAACTGACGATGCAACATCAAATGAGTAGAAAAGGTTTGATGGCGATGATGATAGGGAAAACGGCATTGGCCACCGGGAGTTGTATGCAACAAATGACTTGGGGTGTATTAATGGGATTTTCTCTACCTCATGATTGCCTTGAGTGACCATCCATGGACGCGCACTGGCTAATGGCTCAACCAGCCGGCCGAAGCTGTCCCAACGAGACTGGATATAGTCGGCATATGACAGGTCACCAGGCAGAAGGAGCATGTCATAAGGCATCGCACCTATGTGATCGAGTGTTGTTTGGGTCCAACCTGTTTGGCCCAAATCACCTGTTGATTAAAGTACAGTGATCATCGGGTGAATTATTATTCCTAGTTGAGAGTAACAGAAAGGAATCATTATTGTTGCAAAGATAGTCTAAATGGAAAAGGGACGGTTAGTCAATCAAAGTCATATTAATTGATGTTCAGTATCTGTCTAATTTGGGTAGGTTTAGTTTTCATATGCATACTTTTGTTGAATTATGCAGTATGCATCTTTCAACTTTCTATAATGCTTATATTTCAGAGATCCAGCAAGTGAGCCCTGAGGACATTAGCTTCAACTTGTTAGATGTTTATCTGCTGTGCTTTCATGGTTTGACTTAGGAATGTGTTGACCCGCTGCACAGATCGCTACATTGTGGGAGCTATATTTTCTTTGTCCAGACTCTTAAGAAGCCAACAAAGAGGCCATTTCTTGTAGTTCACCCATTAATTAGTGTTAATCTTATAGCAAAGAAAATCAGCATGCCATCTGACATGGCTCAACAAATAGAATTTTTTAATTGCTTGCAAGAAACAAACTACAGACTTAGGATTCGCTAGCACAAAGCATGGGATATATAAGACACTACTATACGTAACACCAGTAAATAATAAAAGTTGTTCCAGTATACTAACTATAGTGAAGTTAATTTAGATAGATACAAGGGCACAACAAGAGGCCCAATCTCTTTTTTACCTATAAGCTTAACAAGGTCCCTATTTCCTTTCATTTTTTATTGTTTTGAATCAGCAAGAATTTGTAGGCTAAAATCAATTGCAAATGGACGTATCACAAATACCAAATTATAGAATTAATAGCTGAAATTTTGATATGCAGAAAACACTTAAAAAGAAACTTCAATCAATGAAAGACGTCAACTTAATTAATTACCTACTACGACAAACTTGACAGGCAGATTAGAAGGTGGAGTCTTGAAGGAGAACTCTTTCGATGAACTCCCACTGCATCTGTAGTAATAAACTGTATCAGGATCCAATGGGCCAATGACGACATCATGTATTTGGCCTGATTTGTACAGCAGATATGAATATGAGGTTGTGTTGCCATTTGCCGAAGAGGAGTACTTTCCTGGCGATGTGCCATATTCTACGGACGCTGGTGCCTTGCTCTTTGTGATCCATGAGACTCTCATGTTGTTAGTACCAACAATGGAGACGTGCACCTACCATCCAAAACTTGAAGTTAAGAACAGAACTTGCAAATTAACATGCATTTCTGAATAGAAGTTAAGAAATTTGAGTATATATGATTTTGTAATTGTAACTGTTTCTTGCCAATTGTGAAATTGAAAGAAGTGCCTGCGAGTTCAAACATAAAATTGAATAATATGAAAACATGCTTTGTCTTGATAACATATGATAATCATCCTTAGTTGCACATCAAAACAATTGTTAACATTAATAAGATCAAAAAGTTTCATCTGTAAAGTCAACTAAGATGATTTTCACACATAGCTATCTAGGGGTCATCTTTTTGTACCATAATGAAGGGATGAAATTATATTACAAGGCATCTTCAAAAACAGAAATAGAGGAGTTCAATTCAGTATAGACTTGGCAACTGCAGATAGGCTTGACAGAATAATACTAACTAGCTAGAGAAGTAAACAACAACACCGACGACTGGAAGCAAACATTGTATAGATAGATAGATGGCTATGCTTTCTTCGGGTGTGCATGTTGTGCTAATTTATGTGCGCAAAAGTAAGATTAAATTAGCCAATCAAAATATTACATTATGCAATTAACTATTGACCTTCTTTTCTTGATGTACCTAAACGAATCTAAGAAACCAGAAACCTTATAAATTTGAATCATTGAACTTAAAAATAAATCATTTATTAGTAAAAAAAATAATTATCTAACAGAATATTTAATAAGTATAATTTTTAAGTTTTATATAGTGAATAATTAATTATGATATACTTTCAACTATTATTTTATCTTCTTTCTTAATTTACATTCAAAGGTCACAATATATAGATTAGACAAATTAAAATTTATTTAGGACTTCATTTCAATAGGGATAAATTGGAACTTTGGAAAAAAAAAAAATCTCGATTATTCGCATTATAAATATGCAATAAAATTTATGTCATCAGAATCACCCTTGTGTGCATTTTTTTAAGTCCACCCATTATACATTTTGTTTGTTGTCTATTCATGCTTAGATAGTTAGAAGGTCTCGTTATTCATAGATTGGATCGCCAACTTCAAATCAAATTGGGTAATAAGTTTGGAACTTTCATGACAAATCGATATGGACAGAGTGGCTATCTTAGACTGAAAACAGAAAAAAAGAAAAAAAAATACGATAAGTTAAAATTATGTCGCTTTCAGGCAAGATGTGCCAATCCCAGCCACAATTTTTCTAGGAAGTCCCTGGTCTGTTTTCTGAGAAACATTTCCTAATCAAGTTATGATAATAGATGGCAACGATGGTTTAATCAAGTTATGATCTTGTTGAAAAATGGAACAAGAACAGTATGACTGGTTCCATGGTTTCAAAAGGAACAGCAAAATTCTTTCTTACTTGGACATCAGGTCGGCAGAAAAAACTTACTTTCGTGTTAGGCTGGGATTTCTAGATACTTCAGTTAGAACTTCAAGTGTGCACTCAATTGCTTCAGATAGTGAAGTTCCATCTAAACGGGGTTGAAAATTTCTACTATAGTCGAGTTTTTTTCTAATTAAAAATTATATTATACAAATGTAAGTTTCCGAAATTTTTTTTTCTTTTTTTTGGTCATCTTCTTCTTGCTGGGTTTCATTTGTAGCCTACCTCAACTTGTTTGAGATAAAAGTTTAGCAATCAATCAAGTCAAATGCGTATGTTTGTTCTTTTTAGGCTATCATATTGGAAAATGGTTTTCAGTATGTCATGGGTTAGGATGAGATAAGTACATATCCACCCTGAAATCACAAGGTTCCGGCTCTTTGTCCAACACAAAATAAATATTTTTGTCGATATATTACTTTAAGAAGATTGGTACCTTAATTAGGTAGATATCAATGTATTACACTTTTTTTTTGTCATTTGCATTCTTATCTTTATATTATATTTAATCAATTTTATTCTACTGTGTTATTTCTGTAATTTTTATTGCTATTATTGTATTTTATATAGCTATTGTTGTAATTTTTATAGCTATTGTAGTTATTCCTGTTAATTCAAAATGAGAATACAAATATATTTCTATATATTGTATATCTTTATATTTGTCATGTTATTACTGTTTTCTCTATTGTTATTGTCGTCAGTTATGCAGCTGCTATACTTGTTAGATTGTTAATTTAAGATGACAATTCAAAGGATACAGCTATATTCAGATCATTCCCACACGACCGTACCAACCCTCAGTGATTTACTAATCTAATGGAATTCCTTTAATTCTAAAAAAAATTATTCTACATTTTTTTTTTTTTTTGAAAATCCCGCAACTTAATATGTTAGTCCGACCTAAAAGTTCAAAACTCAATGCCATTTGTACTGATCTAACAACGGAATATACGAACAAAAGATAATATGAATATTTTTCCTTGGAGGTTGAAATTGGAAAATGGTGTTACTTAGGGGAGGCCCACCCTGTAAAGTCTAAAATTAGCTGTGTCTGGTTGGAATTTAGTACTGCTGCTGAGCACCAACTTTTTGGATTTTATTACTGTAATTTTCTCACCTCCTTTTTCAATTTTAATGCAAGAAATCTAACTAGCTAGCTAGTTTCAAATGGCACTGCTTTGATGTCAAGCAGTGATTATCATTATTATTATCACAGTTGTAAATCATAGCCCATAGCAACTAACATTTGCAACTTCCAAATTCTTATAATTCGGTACTAAATTGAATATAATACCAAATACCAAAAATACATATATTTTGGTACTAAATTTAGTCTTTCTCAACAAAATCTTAGTTGGATAGAAGGATAGGCATTTCCTACTGCTTCCTAATCTCTTCTTATCTACCATCTTGAAACTTACAAATTAAACTAACATGCAATAAAGAGGGGAAAAAAAAGGAGGTACGAGAGAGATATACCTGCTGTGGAGAGGTGCCATCGGTATCGTCTGTGTCAGGAACAGAGACCAAATCTCTGGCATGGGGTCGCTGGTAAGAATAAGAGCACAACAATATTCCAAGAGACAGAAATAGAACAAATGCCGCAGATGGAGAAAACATAACCTCCATTGTTTCCAAAGGTAGAGAGAGAGGAAGAGGAGAGAAATATGAAAGAGGTGGTATCCTTCCTCTCTTCTTTGTTTTATAGGAGAAATGGGAAACTAAAACGGGGATTAATCATGAGACGGTGGAATCATAAAATGGGAACGTGTCTTTATGGGAATTAAGGAAACAGTGGTACTAAGGGACAGTGGGACAAGCATTGCACAAATCTAGGATTCATTTTAGTTAGGTTCAACACAGAGTATGAAGTTTCATGTATCAATTGTCGTGTAATAATGTATGTAGCGAGTGGAGTTTGAAGTCTTGGGCGATTCGTATTATTTAAAAACAAAACTAAAGGGAGAGTAATTGCATAATGTCTAAATATGATTTTTTAAATATTAAGTTATATTCATAATTTAATAGCTATTGTATATTGATGTACATCTAAAAAAATAGTATACTTCAAACATACCTGACAAGTTTAATTTGATTACTATTCTAATAATTCTAATAATGAAATGATAAAAATAATTATTCACTTCAAGATGTAAGCCAACTTATAGCAATCATTGAAAAGCTTTGTGCTTTAAATAGAGCTTTTTATTTGAGAAATGCTTATTTTGTAGATACTTTTCAATGAGATCCTTACACTTATATAAGCTTATAGATTAAACATTAATTTCTTTTTTTCAATCGGTTTCAAATTTTGATAGTTTCATCAATTGAATGAAATTAATTCGGATGGTAGTGCTTTTCACATAGTGTGTTAACGATACCAGCTGACTAATTCCAATAAACAAAATAAAGCTTATAAAAAGCACCAAGCGGGAAATATTAGTAGTAAAGATAATAATTTACAAGTTTAATTCATTCTGATTAATAACTCGCATAACTGTTGGGTTTATCAATAAAAAAAAGGAAAAAATGGCTTCTTTTGTTTGATTGTATAGTGCATCTGCAGTTCTTTAGGACTGGTTTTACTAAAAAAAAAAAAAAAAAACAGTTCTAAAAGATTATGAACTTATTATTACTAGACATAGCAGTCGCAAGTTTGTTGCACTATATTTTTTAGATTGCGAATAATTCAATCTATTTCGTCAAAATGCCAAATTTCTTGATGTAAAATAAAAAAAATGTGCTATAAAAAACTTATCAAAATTTCTAAAGAAAAATTTATTAGTTTAAAATTAGTAAATTTTGTCATAGAAAATCGTCATATAAACTTAGAAATTTCATGCCCAAAAAAACTTGCAAAAATAACTTCTAAAAGGGTAATTAAGAAGAGTAACTTTTGGCATATATTTATATTGATCATTAGTGAAAATTAGAGGATAGATCGCATGTCGTAGGAGAAGATAATACATGCCATATTTTTTAATTAATACTATAGATTAGGCATGAACTACTTTAGATTTTCAAATATATTTAATTCTTAAATTAAATAATGATTGGTACAACTATTTTTAATAAATTTAACAAAAAGAGAAAACTATTTTTAATTATAGAAAATGTAAAAAAAAAACTATCTTTTAACTCTAAAAAATAAAAAATGCAATGCGGTCAATGACTCAATGTGGTCACGAAAATTAATATATACTATAGATTTGGGGACGTATCTTTAGAATCGAGTTTTATTAAAAATCGATCCTAAATATTTCACAATAATTTTGGAATTGTAACAACACTTTTGTAGAACTAATTTTCTAAATAAGGGGTGCTAATTGGGGTTGCCAAAAACATTTTACATAGAAGGACCAGTTTATTATTATCATTATTTTTGAATAGAAAGGGAGATATTTATCATCCAATTTTTTCAGAACTTAAAGATGCATTCGGGGCTTTAACCATCAATCTCTTTGTGGCCATCTTTATACAGTTATGCTCTAACTACTGAGCCACTAAGCCACTTGCGGGACAGTTTCGTTCACGATCGAAAAAGTGCGAACAAAAGAAATAATGACAACACACAATTTAAATTTACTTGTGGTTTAAACTTAAATTTCACACTTCTCAATTAATGAGCCACATCTCAAAAGTAAAACACTCGTCTGTCTCACAATGACAATATTTATTAATTTAACTCAAATTTCATGGAATAATTTTAAAAATTAAATATTTTGTTTAAAAAAAAACTAATTATAAAATCATCTAAATCATATATTTGTATTCAGAAATCAGAAATGTTGGTTGAATGTGTTAATTAATTCATATGGAATTTCTTCCTGGTTACACTAAAATTCATTTCTTCAGATTCATTATATATAAGCGCATAGTGGACGTAATGATTTTCTTTGAAGATATAAGCCAATAAGTGGGCCATTATGCGATCTCACATGATTATAAGTTAATGGAAGAGACAATTGTCTTGCTTGCTTGCTTGGAGAGGAGTTCACGTGGCAACCATTGGTCGTTTGTTTCAACGCCAACCTTTCATACAGTAGATAAAGCATTGAATATTTTGTTACTACTAAATTCTAATGCATCGATTTTTTTTTTTTCTTTTTTTCGAGTGATGGAGAAAAATCATATTCTATTCAACACCATGCTGTTATCCAGTTGATAAGCATTGAGCATATTGATTTTCTGGTAGGTCAGTGCCAGGTGAATTTGGGGATTTGATTTTTATAAGATTGCATTACACTTTGCTGTTGCGGCAGTTTTTTTAATGGAAAGCCTATTGGCGTTTTAACCTTCAAAAAAAAAAAAAGGCATATTGATAGCCATAGCCTACAGTTATTTTATATATAACTTATTCATTGACGACATTGCCGCTAATGCTTGATTTATATTGAGTGATTCGAGGAAAAAAATTTCGGATTTTTTTTTTTTCAAGCGGCATATCTCGGACCTTATTCGTTTAATCATATTGGAATACTTAATTTGTAATAGAAATATCAGTCATCATTATAACTCACAAATTAAACTATTAGGGTGCGTTTGGATGCGAAGGAATAAGGGCTTATTCAGGATTAAAGTGTTATTCGGGATTAAAAGATGAACCAAACAGATTCAGATTAACAATTTATTCTGAATGGACTCCGATTAACTAATCCGACAAAAGGCCAGAATAAGAAGTCCGAATAAAAATTTGGAAGAAACTAGGCCGATTCAAAATTAGAACACCTTCTATCGTCTCCTCCTCTTCTCCTCTTTTCTCGCGACAAACGAAACTCCAAAAGAACAAAATAAAACAATAATCTTTCGATTTGCTGCGATATGCTCCATCTTTGACAAATTGACTAGCATTTTCGTCTTCTCGCCATTCCGACCATCACATAGAGTACCCGATCTAGGGTTTTGGGTTATGGCACTTCTCCAGATTCCATGGTGAAAGGTACAACAATGCTTTTCTTTTATTTCGCTTGGATCTCTAGCACTTAATGCACTAGATTTTGTCTTTTAATAGAAGCTTCTGAGATTTATTGGGTATTACAACAAATTGTTTGGTTATAATCACTTCTTGTAATTTTAATACACTGGTACCAGCGATGAAATTTGCAACTAGAAAATCATTTGTTATTACAAAAGACGGAAAAGCCCATAGAAGCATGACATGATTTTTTTGTAAATTTAATAGTTTTATGTCGAATTTGCCCTTCAAATGAAGAAAATTGGAATTTCTTTATCCATACTTTCTGATGTGTTTCGAACTACAATAACAGTAGCAAACAATAGCAGCTTCATTTTTGTAGAAATTTATTTAGTGCTATTGTAAATGGCACTTTTGATTAGATTTTTGTTTATTTTTGCTCTTTATTTCGTTATAAACCCAAAATTTGAATTTTTAACAAGGAAACTTAAAACATGTCTTGAGCAATTAAAATTTTTCAGTTTTTCACATGAAGTTCATAGTTTTATTTGATGTCCTATTTCAGATGAGAAAGATGACATGGTAAACGCTGAGTCGACAAAGTTTCAAGCTATTATTCCTGAAGTTGACAGCTTGCATCAATTCGGTAAATTCTTCCTTTACAATTGTAATTTTGGATCCGTCATGCTCCTGTTTAGCTAGAATCATCTAATTTTCTACATCCTCATCTCCACATTTTTCATAATACATGATTTTGAGAGTTCAAAAAGGTTTATTAGTAAATTTGGACCATTCCTTCTGTAGCATTGCCTAAATCAAGCAACAAAATTAACAGGTTTTGCCTTTTTTAGGTGACATACAGCTCGCATGTTTAGCATCTTTCTGCAAATGACTATGAAATGCGTATGTACTTAGGTTGCAAGTATATATAAAAACAATTGCTGTTATAATTTTACTTTGTTTTTATCTTTTATTTTAATTTGTATAGTTATTTTCCAATTCAAAAACCACAAAAGCAAGTTGCAGATGCTGAGGCTCTATAAGACATAGCCAGTACTCTTGTGACTTCGGTGCGTTCACACTCAAGCGAAAGAATCACACCGTCTGATTTTGTCATGGCTTCACTGGAGATTGAGCAAAAAATGATCATTTAAATGATGAAATTAATTGAATGCCCAATAGCTTTCAATTGGACCTATTTAGGATATGGTGTTTCTCAGGTGTTCATGGCTGCGTTTGGATGCATACAATTTGTTCCACTCTGTAGTGAATTAGTGATTGGGATTTAGCTGTTGCAAGATTTTGTACCAGTAACTGGTACCAGATATATATTGTACCTGTCATTGTTAACTGAAATTGGATAAGTATCATGTAATGAACTGCTTCTCCTTCTTAATAAAAAAAAAAAGAATCAATAAACAAAGATTTTCTCAGTGTCTGGTCTCTTAAAGTTAGTTGCTTTTGTTGTGTTAATTTGTTCTTCTATTAGAATTCTATGTGGATTTTGAAAAATGAAATGACAGTATGATTTATCATACTTTAAAATTAAATGATGGTAATGCTCTCCTTTCTATGATATATATGTTGATATAAGCAATTTTTATAGTTATTATACTAGGTCAAAAGTGTGAAATAAGGGTCCAATTGTGATTTTGGAGTTGGTACAGGTCGGTACCAGTCTTAAATTGGTTACTGGTATGCTATTGTTGACAGCCAGGAATCCGGTTGTGAAGAATTTTTGTCTAGGGACTGAATTGCAAGGAAAAAGAGTTCTCAAGGACCCATTAGTAAACTTTTTTCAACTAGTTTTGACTGATGTTTGAATAAGGTCATTAATTTAAAGATGTGGGAATAAAAGGAATTTGAGCGCTGCTAAGACAAAATGTTAAGTTGGTGCCTTGGTGGGTTGGATCTGTTGAGATTTCGAAGGGGTTTAAAGTGATTTCGAAGGTGTTCTTGGACATAAAATTGAGGTCAAATGTTTATACTAAACAATTTGTGAAGGTTCAATTGTCAAATATATTTTAAAATCTCAAAATTCCCAGCAATAAAAACGGAAAAAAAAACTCACAATGAGAGCTATAGCATATCCCATAAATCTGATTAGCATGAGTACGAAGGGATGGTCAATTTAGAAATCTTGACAACCTTCGTACAAAATAAGAGCAGGTAGGAAGTCCATGTACATATTCTGGACAATTGAAAATTTGAAGTTCCGATGAAACATTTAAATTTAACGGTAAAATAAATTTCAATAGTGCACGAACATGAAGATCTCACATTAAAATTAACGGTCAAAATAAAAGCTCATTATTTATTCCCTGCATCATCCAAACAAAAAGTTTTATTCTGAGACTAAGCTTATTCTAGAGAATTTAGGATTAAAAATTTTACTCCTGGTTAACTAATCCTACCCTTATTCTCATATGATCCAAACAGAGCCTTAGTTTAGTAGGTAAATAGATGGAAAAATTGTCAGATATAAAAAATAAGAGATATGTTATATTGACAAACAATTACACATTTATTTCACAAAAGTAAAATAGTAGACTGCGAATCAGATTTGTGTTTTGTTAAAAACCAATTGTCCATTGTCTATAATTTATATGGAATGTGTATCAAATTAATGTAGCTTAAAAAACTGATTGGTAATCCGTTGGGCATTTTAGAAAATAAGAAACTCATCTTACTCGAGCAAGGATGGCAAAGTGATTCCGAAATTACTCAAACTAGAGGGGAATATCGAGCTTCACTCGATGTAGATATCTATAATAATAATATTTTTATTATGTTTCTATAGTTTAATTATGTTCATTTTTGGATATATGGTTAAGATATATTTATCTTTAGAAATATAGTTTAGTTATTATAGGTAATTTGATTTGATTAAAATTAAAGAGTTTCATCAATTTAAAGAAAAAATTATACATGTGTAAATATAGTTATAATTATCTGAAATAATATGATTTAATTATGTTGATATTATTCATGAAATGTAATATGTTTATAAATGACTTAAATAAAAAATGTATCGTAAAAGATCTAATATTCTTTTCTATTTTCAATTGAATGAATTTAATTTATATTTTGTAAACCGAAATTAAGAATGGTGATGAAGAGAAATTAAGGTAGAGAGGGACTCTAAGCCACACAAAAGAGATGGAGACATGATGAAAATGAAAATAGGAAGGGGTCACAAAAATCAGAAACAAAACAATGTATTATCAAATTATTATCTGATGTTGAACTGAGTCACTTTCATGAGCAATAACGCCCGACACACAATTAATTACAAAGTATCACATTACAAAAATCAGAATAAATGCTATTGCACAACTATTTCACAATGCTTGGAGTGTCGGATGATATTTAACTAAAGGATTCCAACACCCACACATCTTTATTTATAATATTGATTTGTTACAGAACCTAACTAAACCATATGCATAATATATTTATAAATTTACGTTGTTCTATCATAGTTTAAAAATTATCGATGCAACATAAGTCTTTGGGAAAAGTTTTATCTCCGCTGATTTCATCGCAAATGGTGACAATGAAAATAAGTCATTCCTAAAAATTGGGTTAACTTACCAAATAATTAAAAAATGTTATGATGATTGGAATATTATTCTAATTTACCATTTATGTATAAAAATATTAAAAATTGATACGAGCTATAACTATAAGGGAGCAGAAAAAGGCAGATCATGCTTCCGCCCACTGAATGGATGGCGTGAGGGACAGTTTGTAAAATGAAAATGACCCTCAATGTTAGAAAAAGGGGCTTTCTGTATTATGCAGAGTTGTAGGTTTATGTTTGATTTGATGGGGTCCAGTCCAGAGCAACGATGGTTCAATGCTATATGACATGTATATTTAGCAAAAAAAAGAGAAAAGGAAAAAACACTACTATTAGGGTCGGGTGGGTTGGATTAATTATTGCTATTTTTTTTGGGCAGGGTTAAATTTGGGCACGGGTACTCGCATCCTTATTATGTGCCGCACACAATCCGAGCCGTTCGATTTGATCTCGACGGTTCATTTTTTTCAGGCCTATCAATCTGGTATAATTCACGGGACACCCATTATATGATGGATGGTTAGGATTGTGCGCGGCACCAGATTTGGTTCATTATATGAAAATGAACCGGATTTTATCCGCTCTGATCCGTATCCGAATCCGAAAAATACGCGTAATATCCGAACCGTATCCATATCCGAATATATCCGTATTCGTATCCGTATCCGCCATAAAAATATGGATGCGGATATGATTTGACATTATTCGATCTGAATCCGTATCCGACCAAAAAAAAATATGGATATTATCCGTATCCGGTAGATATTAATCCGTTTATCCGTATCTTTAACGATATAAGATGATTAATATAATTACTTGTAACATAGTAAAAATTATTAGATTTGATTAAATTAATTGAGTTGGTTTTAAAAATAAAATTAAGGAAAATTAATGCACAAAAATAATATTTTCAATAGAAATAAATCTTAAGTAACATAAAAATCAACTTGAATTCGAAATCTTTGATTTTATATAGTATCTATAATTAATACAGAATATTCTAGCAAAATCAAAGCATAGTTAACTATGAAATTTATTGTTAAAATTGATTAATCTTAATGAAATTCGTAACTAAAATAACTTAATACAAGTTGCAACACGTTTGATTGCATAATTACTGCCACAAAAAATCCCAAAGAGCAATTTTTAATAAAAACCATTTATCTTTCTCCCTCACGCTGGCACCATCCCCTTCGTTCCTTGTTCTTTCCGATTTCATCCCCTTCATTTCCTCCGATAACTCACAGAAGCAATCAAAGTGAGATAGGATGAGTTGAGACGAGCCAATCGCCTCAAGCCACAAAGCCCGCTTGAATTGCGGCTGGCCTACGGTGTGCTTCCGCGTGGTAGAAACAGATTGGTCGCGGTGGTGAGTTGGATTGTGAGATTCGTGTTTTGTGAATCTCCATTGGTGACTCCTCTCTCTTTTCTCTTCACTATTGCATCGCTTATAAATACTCATTCCCGGTTTTTGGATGAAGTTAGCCGATTTGAGAAAATTTCATAAAAAAAAAAATTTAGAATCAAAGAGGAGTTGATTGGGAGTTGGTGTAGACTCGGCTTGAGGTTGTGAAAGAGGAAATCGAGCGGAAATTCAAGAAGGAAACTGAGGTATAACTCTCCTTTGTTCATCAATTCGGGTTTTGTTTTTTATTTATTTTTGGGATGAACCAAATAGGTTACCTAAACCGTGATTGAGTTGAGAAACGGTTAAATTTGAGTATGGAATGAAGTATATCTGGGGATTGTTAACTAAATTATTTGATTTTGCGTTTGGATGGCTTGATTTTTGTTGTAAGCCGAGAAGTAGGAATTAGGGTTCGGTTTTGAATCAAATAAATGGGAAATAGTGACATGCTTGGGAATTAATCCGTGAATATGATCTAGGAGATGATAATTGATGAGGGTGAGAACTTGGTACCAGCCTCCCTTGAGGCTAAACTCGTCTCTGGTACCATCTGGTACGGTGTAGAGATGACAGGGACTATTTTGTAAATTTCAAGGACTTGTTGCTAAATGAAAAGGACTAGTTTGTGAAGAAAAGGACTTAATTGTAAATGAAATGGACTAAAACGGAAAGAAAAAGGACCTAATTGTGAATGAAAAGGGCTCGCAGGTGTGAAATAAAATGATTCAAGGTTCTTTGTGAAAATTACCTGTGCTAATGGGTTTGGATCTCTATCGGATCCTGTCGGGTTGAGTCGGACCCGTTTTGGTTGGCTCAGTCAACTTGTCAGGTTGACTTGGTTCAACCATGTTGTAAATTGGGCCTTGCTGGGCCTTGCCGTGAGAAAAGGAAAAAAATAAAAATAGAGTTGGCCCAGTGCTGATTAAATTGATGGGTTAATATTTCGGCTATGATTTGAAATTGAATATAATCCATTTGGATTTGGACTTGATATTGGATAATTAACCAAACTTAATCTATGATTAAGTAAATTAGTGTGGGCTTAATATTAAATTAAATAATTAAAGGAAAGGCCACTTAATTGTCGGGTATCCCTTTAGTTAATCGTCGGATTTCGGGATATGATGATCAAAGTCTAAATAAAACAAGAACAGATATTCTGACATCAAAATTATAGACTTTCTGATCCCAAATAAAATAAAATAAATGGTTTTATGATTTTATGAGTTTATTTCTGATTTCTAAATTTTGACTTTAAATTTCGAATTCTGATTTTGAATTGACTTTCGATAAAAATTAAAATAATAATTAAATAAACAATAATAATAAGAATAAAATAAATGAAATAAATTATTAAATTAAATAAGATGAATAAAAAATAAATGAACTAAACCAACAAATAAATAGTTAAATATATATAACTATCAAATAAATAACAAACATATGGAATTTAATCATAACATATTATTATTGATTGGAAAGTCAAAACCAATTATAAATTGAATAAATAACATACTTAATAAAATATTTTCAAACAAAATTCTCTAATCTGAATCTCAGACCAGTCTGGTTAACCCAGTCTGTTAGTCTGGTTTTATAAGCCGGACCAATTAGTTGTAAACTCCTAGTTAGGTCAAATTTAGAACCGTTTGATTAGATCTTAACGGTTTTTGACCCATTTTACAGGAGACTGGACGAAGACCGATCCTAATCCAACGACAGGTGCGGACACGTGGATTTTTATAGAAATCTGGTCTCGGTAACTTTAAATTTATGTGCATTGCATGTTGCTAATCTCATTGATTGCATTATGAATTAATTATTTTAGTTATAGAAACAGATATTACAACTCATGTTGTTTTATCTCCTTTGTTAAACTTGATATGAGATCAAGCAAGTTTGCTCATTCATTTGTTATGATGAACTGAATTGTACCAGTTCATCTTATTCTTGCTTGATAGCCTGAAATATGGAATGAGTTGGTATATGATTGATTGTGGAAAGGAAATTGTGAAAATTGTGAAATGACATGGAAATCAAAGCCACTCTTCGAAGTCGACTGATCCCCGGCTTCGACCAGTTCGGTAGCGCTATTCGGATATGGAATTTCCTTTTGTGCTCAAGGAAAGAGATATGTCTCTTTTGTGCCTTGAGAAAGGAAAAGGTTTCCTTTTGTGCCCAAACCGGATAGGAAAGGAAAACCTGAGTGAGTTTTTGAATGAAATTCTCTTTTGTGCTCAAGGAAAGAGATACGTCTCTTTTGTGCCTTGAGAAAAGGAAAGATTGAGTAAGGGAAAGAAAGATGGAAAGAAAGAATGAGAATTTGGAATGTGATGCTTTTATGATATGGAAATTCCGTTTTGCCTGCCAGGACGAGAGATACGTCTCTTTTGCCTGCCCTGAGCGAGGGAAAGAAGTGCTTTGCTCTTGATTTGTTTATGTGCATATTTATTGCAAAATAGTTAAGATGGAATCATTCATGGTTTGTTGCTCGTCATAAAACTGGCTATAAATTTGCATTTGCATTACCTAAATGATTTAATTAAATACAGTTATTTAATTGATTAATAAGTTACTTATTCATGTTGATTATTATGGGTGTTACTTTCGGACTAAGGTTTCAACTAGAAATCCACGTCTGGAACTAAAACCCGTACTGAGAATTTATTTCTCACTCCGTATTTATTTTGCATGTTTCCCCGGCGGTTGGGGGTTCCAGATGGCACGTATACTATGCAGGGAAATCACTTCTGAAGACTCTTGAAGGTCTATCCATTTGCTGAGACGACTGTTCACCAATTTAATACCATTAAACTATGGTCATGTCTCCAGGATTACCAAGCATAATTTAGTTGGTTTGTCTAAAGAGTTACCTTTTTATTAGGTTAGGTTAGTCTTTCCTTGTAAACAAGTAGGAATAGACTAAAAATTTGTGTATAGACCTAAACTGTCCACTTATATTGTATCTCTATATTTGTATAATAACAAGTGTGTGTTGTAGGTTAAGAATACGCATGAGTTTCTTTTACTTTATTTTTATTCTTTTCTACCGTAATCGGATAATATCCTATAATATTATCCATTGTAAAAAAAAAAAAAATGGTCGTCAGACAGGTTAAGCCTTACGAGAGTACAATTACTTGTACTTTCGTGACGGGAGCTGTCATATCCAGTTGCGGGATGTGACATTACTTCTCTATATTAGAGAATATTATTAATTAGATAATACTTAACTTTTATTAGATAAATTCTCTTACAATAATATTTTCATTTGGACTAGTAACATAAAATTATTTTTATCTTCTATTATTGAGTCGATTATATATGATAACAACACTAAATTTAATTTTTTCTCTAATCATGATGATATTCATATTCGTATTAACATAGACACTGAGTATATTGAATATCATTATATTTTTCATTAACTGCTATAGTAAATAAAGAAAAAAGATTAAAATGCAATCCATATCCGACAAAATATATTCGTATTTGACTCCGTATCCGATAATATCCGACCGTATCCGTGTCCGCTTAATATTCGAACCGTATCCGTATCCATAAAAAATATAGATGCAGATATGAGAAGACCAACATCCGCTCCGTATCCGATCCGTTTTCATCCCTAAGTGGCATTGTATCTTTTCCGTTAAAAATGACCCTGAATGTACCTCTTGGAATGGGAGGTATGTGGTTTTGTTGGGGTTTGTGGTTAAAAGAGTCGTAACATTTTTAGATATTCTATTCTTAATTTGCTTCAGATAAATGAGGCGTACTAGTATATTAAAAGTATTAACTATTATAAAAATGTTATATTCACCCTCAAAGTCTGAGACATCCAAATATCTAGTCTCACTTGTGTGTTTTTAATTTTAACCACCCATCTAAAAATGGTAGATATGTATGCGTATATTTTGGTTCAAACTTATGAATATTTGCTGCAGCTAAGATGATTTTTTTTTTAGGCTTTAAATAATGAATTTAGAATTATAAAACCAATTGTTGATAACTTTAAATATATATGTTGACTTTAATTGGTACGAAATATGTAATTTTTACCACTATTTTTTTTTAACTAAAACATTTTTTTTTTTCGGGCTGAATCAAGTTTTGTATCTGGAGGAACTTAGTTATGGAGCTTTAGGTTGTGCTCCAAAACGGAAGATAGGAATGAGTAGGGACTAAAATCCTCGGCAGCGCGCTGCCAGCCGCGATTTTGTCTGAGCCGTCCGATCAAATCTCGATGGTTAAGTTTTTCAGACCTACCAATATGATATTATTCACGGGGCACCTATCATCCAGCGGACAGTTGTGATGCAGTTCGCTGCTGGCATCGCGCTGCCGATGATGTGAGCAGGAATAAGTAGGAGCCTAGGAGGCGAGATAGGATGAAAAAAACATACTTCTGATATGTGATCCTCAATTTTGGGATGGGAATAACTATTTTACTCAAATATAATTTAATTTTTTTTTAAGAAAAATCAATTTTTATCAAAGTGTTTTTTTCCCTGTTTATATGTTTATTTTTTTATTGAAATGTAAAATAGTTTTTAAAAATTTATTTGCTCACAAATTAAATGACGTCTTTTTCGATGATAATAAAGTGACAGTGAGTTCACTGTGTATCTTTTGCGTGATTAATTTGGGCGGTTTGAGTCTTTGAGAAAGCGTCGACACTCGACGAGGAGCCATTTTAGCCAACGGGCCTTTTATGCTTCAAAAAAAAAAAAAAAAAAAATACGAGGAGCCATTTTTTATGTACATTGCAAATATTACGTAGTATACATGAGCCGTTCGATCAGCGTTTGACTGTTTGGATGGACTTCGAACAAGCCGCTCGTGGAACTACCAAACAGGCAAACATACATGAACAAGCTGTTCTTGAACTTGAACGAACAACCCAGTGGGTCTTCGAGAATTTATGCACTACAGTCTGTATAGCGAACCGTGCAGCACCGTTAATAACGTATAAACTAGCTATGTACAGAGGCGCGTGCAGCACCGAGAATTAACCTTTCCACAATAAATCCAGCCTGGCTGAATGCTGCATGCTTGTTATGCCGGATCCAAATCCTTAACAGGCGGCACGTATTTTTTTTTTCAAAAAATAATTCCCACCAAAAGATGGAAAAAGGTTGTATGTGGGTGTGTACAAGCTTAAAATTAAAAATGATTTTTTTTTCAAAAAAAAAAAATGTGCGCCCAAAAATTTAATATTTTTTTGCCTTGGGTGACCAGAGGGATATTCTAGGGGGCTCGTTTCTATATTTAGAAACAATTTCATATTTCTTTATTAGATGAACGAAAAAGTTTAATCTCACAATTTTTTTTTAAAAGAATACAATTCAGGATAATCAATGATATTATTCTGTAATTTTAAAATTTCAAACGTCAATAGATGTTCCTACTTATTTATTTTCTGCTATTGTACTACTTCAAGTTCACTTATACAAATAATTACCATACATATTTTTTCGTAGATACAATTTTTTTTTTTTTGGAATTGTGTAATCTCTGTTTTTATAATCTATAAACATCAATAAATAATGCCTTCCATTTAGAAAATCCAGAAAATGATAATACCTTATGACTACAGAATTTATTAAAACCAGCTGGCGCGCAGATCTGATATATATATATTAATGTTTATTATCCACAACAACACATTTTGCGTAGATATATACCTAGATTTGCACCGCCCAAATCACAGCTCATAGGTTAATATTTTCATAGAGCACGGCACCATGTCCAATGGAATCCCTTCTTTTAACAAAACAAGTCGGTTATTGGTACACGTTGGGATATGCCTACATGTTAGAGTATATCCCTTCTACATTGAAGAATATGCTGCTCTTGGTATAAAGAAACTTTACGAAATAGCTCTCTTATTATTTAAGCTGTAGTCCTATATACACATCCTTGTCAAAATTTTCTTACATGCATGGATTATGCGAACAAATCTAATATTGGCAATAAATTTTGGTTCTAAATTAATTTAGTGACACTATGCAATTTTAACTCATCTGTACTTAATATCTGCACACTGTTTACCTTTGTTTCGATCTTTGAGTTCTTTTTTCTCACAGTTTTGTGAATATATAATTTACGGCACAATGTGAAAATTTAAGTTTGTAAAGAGTTTCAAACACATGGGGTTGGTCGGTTTCGTCTGAGTTGTCAATCTGATTTACTAGTCTGATTGTAATATTTTCTATCCGTAACTAATTAGTTAATATAAATCATTCATCCGTGCTCTTTTTAGAGGTCATATTTGGCAAAATATGGTCAGTTTCAATAGTAAAAAGTAACATTAAACATAACAATAACAAATTATAATTATTAAATAAAATAAAAATATATTTTCAGTGTTTCACTAACAGTATAAGCAAAGCGAATTCTAATTTTAAAAAATAGAAAAATGACAAATTATCAAGTTAATTACTTCTATAATTGTTAATTTATGTAACCGCATGCTAGCTAGCTCGCATTAATGTTTTGCTAGATACGCTTTATTATTTTTATATACATAATATATTGAATAGCTGGTGCATGACTAGATAATTTGTTCATGAAAGAACAAAAGCAAAAATTTTGCTGAATGCACGAGTGTTGCTTTATGTTTGCTTGGAATTCATCAGTATTTATTTGAGTTGATCACTTGACAATACCCAATATGCCTGTAGATCAGTACGTACTACGATGAAAACGGGAAAAGAAAACGTAAGGCGACCTTTTCGTGCAAGTTCCAAGTTCACGAGTTTTTCGTTTTCCTTGATTCAATCGAGAGAGTTTCGGAAGATAAGAAAGCGACAAATCCCGAAACATTTGAAACTTGGCTTTGTTCTGTTACTTCTGTACTTCAGAATAATTGGAAGAATCTTAATTGGGTGTATTCTATAAAACTTATATTTTTTTTTTCAATTTTATTATTGGCAAAAATATCCACAATAAAATTTAAAAAATTAACATTTATATAACTTTACGTAGTATATATGAATTTTCACAATATTTTTTTAATGTTGAATTTTATGTAATATAATATGATGAAGCACATTAATTATGCAGGGAAACTGAAATAAACATATCATTTTACAAATTTTATTCTAGCTTAAACATATGGCACGAATCTTTTAAAATTGAGAAAAAAATTATGAAATGTAAAAATTGTCCGATAAAAATCGAACGGCTGCGGATGTGGATGACACGGCATATGTATTTATAATTATGCACGTCGATCTAAAGATGCAAACAGAGGGACTCATATCTAATTTGAGTAAGGTTATTTTTGTTCCGCCTTCCCTAAAATAGAATGCCACAAGTTGTCACGGTTTTTTAACCGTTGGATTAAATTTAATAAAGGCTCGTGATTAAATCTGTAAGCAGTACTTTTCCTTATTTCTTGTCAAGTCCCAAAGCACTTTTACCTTTTGTCTTTTCCCATACAATTTAAAAATAATAAAGTATATAATCTTTCTCCATCTTCATTTAGCCAAAGATAGTGAACTGAGTGTATTACCTCGTCTTTCTCTCTCGCACTGATCTCCTCATATCTTCAATTACTTAGAAAAAAAATTATACGCTCTCTCTCGAATTTTTTGCTGACTTAGTAAAATTTTAATTTTAATGCAATGGTGTGATTAAATATTTACTGCTCGCTATTTGATTTTTTTTGCGCTCAATCTTTTTTCTTATTGATGTAGCTTTTTAGTCTTGACTATCTGTATTATTGTAATATTTTTCTTCATTTTTCTTTAAGATAAACATATTTTCTCAAATGGGTTGAGCTAAAATATTATAAACCTTTAATCACAAAATTTTCATCCCTTATACGATCAGCGAGACAGCGACAAAGAAATTTGAAGTTAGCATTATAACTTGATTGATCTATAGAAGGAAGAATTAAATAAACAAAGTAAATGTAGGTATAAATTTTGGAAGTAAGAATTCAAATTAAAATGTATTTCACATCTTAGAAAAGAAGGAGAGTATATTCTCGTTGTTTTTAGTCTATGTTATCCCGGTACTTGGAAACATCGGCCGTACTCGTAATGGGTACAAACTGGATACTGGTATCATATCCGGTACGTACCATACGGTCAATAGTCAACTATCAACAGTCAATGTGTTGATATTAGTGTTTATGTCATTTATTTGTGCAAATTCTAAGCCTTAGCTAAACAAAATTATGTTATACACATTATATTTTGTAATATAATATAATTATAGATCAATAACATATTCAAATAATATATATATATATCCTCGTACCCATACTAAAGATTTTTGAAAATTTTCGTACCACCGTACCCGAATCGTACTAGGTACAGTACTCGTACCCGTATCAATGCAACATAGTTTTTAGTAGATGACGAGGTTTCCTGACACAATGAGGAAGAAAAAAGCAATTTATTAATTTATATTTCAAGAGAAAAGACAACAGATAAATGATCTTGGGAATCGAAAAAGTTAGTTGTCAACTTAAATTCATAAGCGGTAAGAGGTCTAATCAGAGTCGTTTATAAAATCTGATCAAATGGTTAAAAAGCTGTGGCAACTTGTGGCAATTTATTTTAGGGGTAGCGGAACCTTGCTCTTTTGATAATTTCTAATTGGGATGATATAGTCAGATTTCAAATTATTCATATTGGGATTCACATTTTCTAGTTCATACATTGAATATTCTAGTCAAAGCAATTGTCGTTGGATAGAAACACATGAAAATTAACGACGACAATAATAATAATTAATTAAATATAAAACGTGAGAGTTCAATACAGTTGGTCAGTGATTCCGTCATTTATCTAAGATAAGTTGAATCCTACCAGACGCAAGAAGTAAAAGTTTTTCATTGACCAGGATATGGCTGTATAACAAAATATTCTTGATGAAAAAACATTTACTTACACAAAAATCTAAGCAAATATATATATTAATCATTTTACTCATTTACTTGCTAATTAAAAGAATTGTTAATCGTTTTATTTCTGGAATTACAGTCATAATCAGTTTATGAATTAAGCTTGTGAAAACAAACGATGTGTTATTCTAAATTTACTACTTCATGTTCATTTAATAATTGCATATTTCCTAGATGTTTAGGATAACAGATTTTGTTATGATATTGGAGGACGAATTTCATTTTCCTATGTCATGTTCTTAGCTTATCTATGAATACGTACGTGAATGTATATATTTGTGGTACTTGTACACGTTCTAGTCTTCTAGACTTCCTTAAAAATATTCAAGGACTTCCAATATGCTTTCAGAGATGCATTAACTCAACTGATAGTTTACTCGAAAAGGACACGGTATTATGCTCGTATATTCTTTGTGATTAGTCAATGTTTTATTTTTTATTTTTTTAATAACTATCAGTTTTTCATTCGTTATCTGCAAAGAGGCAGCTAGAACACAACAACTCTTAGCTCCGAACAATGCTCTCAAAGAAATTTAATTACAAAAAATAGTTATACAATTTTAATTTAAAACCTATGATTTAGGACTCCAAGATATTAGTGCGGTTAACGCTTGCTGAAATATTAATGGAAATTTATTTTATTTGTTTTTTTTTTGGGTCTGTTCTGTTTGTTTCGCTTTGTATTTCCTCTTTCCGAATGTTCTGCTTTGTTATAGGTTTTTTCTCTTCTTTTGCTTTTAGTTCTGTTCTAAGACTCTGTTAGAATGCCTTCTGTGTATATAAACTTTTGTAATTTTTTGGTTGCAATATAATTGCTGGCGTATCGCTACCCCGCCTTTAAAATATATATATAAAAATGGAAACTGCACTGTGCAGCCTTAATTATAAAAAACTTTGATGCTTACAAATACTTAATTTTGCCTTATGCATTTCGTTATCTACTTAGCACTACATATCTGCATTATAATTTTATGTTTCCTAATGGCACACAATGATTTGCTAGAAAGGGACTCAAATGTAATTCCAGGGATGCAGTTACAATTCCTACAAACTTTAGGGACGCACAATATAACTTTTCGTCTTTTCCACTGAATTAAAAATTATCTTGAATGGGATGTCAACCTCAGAAGAACATAGCATCATCCCCATCTTCATTTCTCTACGCCTCTTTCTTTCTAAAATAATCCACTGAAATAATCACACAAGTTATGCATAACCGTATACTGCATGTCCGATATATTATTACATGATCATAAGCATAGAGTTGACACCCTTCTCTTGCCTCAATCCATTGCTAGAGAAAATGGCAAGTTCATGGGCATTCTTTGCACAAGGTCTCACGACAATCGTCTTGCTTTGTGTTAGTCTCGGAGTGGCAGTGGCGAGTGAATACACGAGGCCAGGCCCAGGAAGGATAGTACTGACGAAACATACGCAGCCTAATTCATACCCACAACAGGTAATTAATTCGATTGATTCAATAACTAAAATATGTCTCCACTGCTATGTTTTTCATTTTTTTGCATACTCAGATTCCTCTTTATAAAAGTTTGGAGGTAGTTTAAATTACTAGTTTCTTGAGTTTTTAATTAATATATAGAAACCAGTTATTGAATACAGGAATTTCACCACAAATTGATTTCATTTATTTGTTTTTCCTAATTAATTTCCAGGATTACTTCATCCCATGGTTTAAAAACTCGGCCGAGTCCGAGTCAACTCGGCCGAGTCAGAACGGACTCGGCAGGTAACGAGTCGATTTTCCCCGAGTTAGAACGGATTAGCGAAACATACCTCAGAAATAGGCTGGAACGGCTGGAATCGACCGAGTTTTCAACTGAATCGGCTGGAATCGGCCGAGTTGTGCACTGAATCGGCTGGAATCGGCCGAGTTCTGCTGATTTGTTACCGAAATTGGTCAGAATCGACTGAAATGAGATGGATCCGTAGAGTCACGGACCTCATGGTCTCACTCTCACTAATTATTGCACGGTTGCACCCATTATTTTTTGATTTCTCTACTCTCGATTCTCGATTCTCGAAGGGGAAGAGGAGAGGTGGTTTCGAGTTTTGGGAGAGGTGGAGTTGCGTGAAGGAAGAGGTCAAGAGGAAGAGATAGAGGGTACGGGGCAGAGGTACAGGTACCACTTTGAATTATTTTCCTTTTGCGTCTTTGACCCACTTTCCTTCCCTTTTGCGTCTTTGACCCACTAGAAAAATTTATTTTTTTTTCCAATGTCTGTTAGCAACGTGTTACATCCCCACTAGAAAAAGGATCATATGTGAATACATGGGCAGCTTATAAAGATGTGTTCCAACAAGTGACGTGGGAAAATCTGGAGGTATGGATTCAATTGATTATTGAAATAATACCAAGTTTTTTTAGTGCTAGTTTATTCCACAATTAATTAAGAAACTGAAAAATTAACCCAAGGGAACGTGGCTATAAAGATCTTAATGAATTGTCAAGGCTTCAAAATATGAATTTATATGATGGTGTGCCTGGATTGAGTGGTGGTTCCTCTCCATATTTTCATGCAGTAGGGTCAGAAAATAGCGGAATCGGCAACAATCAATACTCAACGAATAACAATTCAAATGATGGAATTGAATCATCTTTTATGTCTTCTATATTTGGTCCTACCCAAACACAACAAAATGATCAATGGTATTTCTATATAGACGAAGACAGCCAAACCACAGAACCAGCCCGTCATAGTTTCTGGCAATAGATTTGTATGGACTATGGAGCATCAATTACTATATGTGTAATATTTTATGATCTAATATTTATATTTTATTTATCTTTAATTAATGTGTAATTAGAAGATACAATGAACTTCTTAACTTTCTGTGTATTTATAAACTTATTATGTAATATTCTAGAATTGCATCATTTTTATTTTTTAGTTAATTTGATGTTTTTCAAACTTTGATGTTGTAACTTCCTTTTATAATTATGTTCCTTATTTTTTTCTCATTTTTTTTTTTGATTTTTAAAGGCATTATAAGTGGTTTTTTAAAATATCCGAGTTTTCCATCCGAGTCATCCGAGTTTTTCCGAGTCACCCGAGTTGACTCCTTTGGCCAACCGTCCGAGTCCGAATCCGATTCCGAGTTTCAGAACCATGCTTCATCCTTCTGCTACAAGCTATTTAAAACTTGCAAACTTTGTTAGCAATGCATAGCACGTCACATGTACCAATAATGTATCTAACCTAACAAACAAACTCCTAATCTTCAAGATCCCAGAATGGTAGCAAATAGCTATTCCTGATTAACTGTTTTAACAATTTACAGGTCCATATATCTGCTGTTGGAGCAGACTACATGAGGGTTTCATACATAACCAATGATTCATCCATTCCATCAAAGGTTCAGTATGGCAAGGTGTCAGGTAAATATAATGCAGTTGCCAATGGAGATAGCAGCCATTATACATACTTCCTTTATACTTCTGGTAAAATTCACAATGTCAAGATTGGGCCGCTAGAACCTGATACAGTGTACTACTATCGTTGCGGTGGGGTTGGAGATGAGTTTAGTTTCAAAACAGCCCCAGCATCGCTTCCTATTGAGTTTGCTGTAGTAGGTATGTATAAAATTCATCACATTTTTCATTCGGCGTCAATCTTTCAAATAAAATTTTCTGCAGAATTAATTTTCAAGACATCTGTACTTAGTTTAATTTTGGGTTTTGTATTTCTTCTTCTTAATTGTTTATCAATATTATATTCAACACGGTTTAACTTTACAGTTTTCACTATGCCAAATTGCCAATCCTGTCAGTTGCTCCGACAATTTGGCATTCAGAACTCAAGAAGTTTTGATATTTTCAAATTATTCAGTGGGCTTTTTCTTTCAGCCCATGGGCTTTCAAATTTGGAGTTATTTTGTAGTCAATAAGCAAACAAATGAGACCAACAGTAAAGAGGAGAGAGTCGAGAAGAAAACAAACTTGTTTCTATGTTCCCGAATCCCGATCGTTTATTATGAGGATTGGGAGGCCGGGTTCTTTCAATTTTAAGCATCACCTCTTTTGGGTTAATTCCATGAAACGCTCGTAAACTATCTGGGTAATGGTGCTTGAATACCAGTACTGTTTATAATGTACTTCGTTGAGGATGGATTAGATGGAAATGTTTATGGTCTTCAGGTGTTACAGGTAGGGTTCTTTATTGCTTGACTGGGTTTTAGTCATGTTGAATTGGCTATGCAAGAAAGGTGCTTGACACAATTTCACAAAGAGCAATTTGGTCAATCTTATAGGTATTAACTAAATTTGGCTTCAAAATTGTTCATATATATTTCTCCTATTGTGTAGGTGATCTAGGGCAAACTGAATGGACAGTGTCGACACTAGCCCACATAGGCAAGTCAGACTATGATATGCTTCTCCTGCCAGGCGACCTATCATATGCCGATTCACAACAGCCATTGTGGGACTCTTTTGGTCGCCTTATTCAGCCGTATGCGAGCTCACGACCCTGGATGGTCACTGAGGGAAACCACGAGGTTGAGGCACTGACTGCCCTTGACATGGTGCCTTTTATTGCATACAACCACAGGTTGACTAACCAGTTCCTTGTCTTACAGCAACAAAATTGGCAAATATGATCATAATAATAAAACTATAGTTGATGTGTGGTCAATATGGTATACTTGATACCTACTGCCTACTGGTAAAATATCCATAAAAATGACTATAATTTCGAAAGTAATGTTTCACATTATTTAATGAGGAATGATTATAGCTTTTACCGATTTCCTGATAGTTCTAAAAAAAATATGCTTGCCATGTTCATTCTATCATAGATGGCGCATGCCTTACGAACAGAGTGAATCCACTTCGAACCTCTATTACTCCTTCAATGTTGCGGGGGCTGTCCACGTTATTATGCTAGGGTCATATACCCAATATGAGGCTGACTCAGCTCAGTATAAGTGGCTTGTGTCAGATCTTGCCAAGGTAGACAGGTCAGTCACACCTTGGCTGATTGTGTTGCTCCATGCCCCCTGGTACAATACGAACACAGCCCATCAAGGGGAAGGAGAAAAGATGAGGAAAGCCATGGAGGCTCTGTTGTACAGGGCTCATGTTGACATTGTCTTTGCTGGTCATGTCCATGCCTATGAGCGATTTGTAAGTATTTCTCTACTATTTAATTTATCAACTTTCAGTCAATTGCACATGTTATTGGTAACTCTGAAGTGGAAAGAGTAGGAAATGAGTCTCCTTTTGGCAGTTGGATTTGAGCTTCTTGTAATTTGAATGGCCCTCAACTCTTGGACTTGGTTGAAATTTAGCCCTTCTTCCACTAGCACCTGTCACATGTCGAAGTGGTGATTATATGTCACTGGCACATCACTCGGGTGGTTTCCCACTACCATTGGTACTAATGTGGCAGTTATACTGCGATGATGTCATGCCGTGTCAAGATATCTAATTGAGACGATTGCTCAATAGTATTGACTTTTGGAAATTGGTACAATATATTCAGGCCAGATTGAACCAACATTCAGGGGCCTAATTGAACCAGTTCATATTTTAGGGGCCACAACCCGAAACCTGAATCAGTGATGCTGTATTACAAGTTTTCTATTTATGAACACATAATGAATTATACATAGAGAAGTTCAATTGATTAACTATTGGAATACAGACACGGATATATAACAACGCCGCAGATAGCTGTGGTCCACTGTACATAACCATTGGCGATGGAGGAAACCGGGAAGGCCTTGCTCTCCAGTAAGATAATATTTTAACGACTATTTACATGATTTTGCTTAATAAAAAAACTGGCAGCTTACATCACACCTTTAATTTATTTGAAAACAAACAATAAAATGGTTCATGTTTTTAAGTAATGCATGCCAGCAATTGTTCTAACCTAATCTTATTTTCCATCTGATATAGATGTGATGTCTGAGATGACATAATAATGAACCATTATATAAAACCTAAAAGCTTGTATCAACTACCATCACAACTAAATTTATTTCTGAAGCTTCAACCCGGGCCACAAGAGTGCAAGCCTCTCGATGTTCCGTGAAGCAAGCTTTGGTCATGGCCGGTTGAAAATTATTGATGGAAAGAAGGCACATTGGTCTTGGCACAGAAACGACGACTCAGATGATACTGTAGCTGATGAGTTGTGGCTAGAGAGCCTTAGTTCTTCCAGCGCTTGTCAAAGTGGGACCAAATCTAGGGATGAGCTTTAGATATACAGAAACTGAACTACACGACTGCCTCTCAATGTAAAGTGTTATACAGAAAGAAGATTAATATCCAAACTTTAAGTTTTCCTTAGTTTCTTTTTTTGTTTTTTTTTTTTCTTCTCTCTTAATTAAATCCCTCATGCATAGCGGATCCAATAAATAAAAATTGAGACATTTTCCTCCATATTTTTTAATAAGTTTTAGTGATTCGTATGTAATATTTTCTTAAGATAATTCATATTTTATACCCATGAAAGGATGGAATTATTAACCCATGTAATTAAAATCCTTTTTTTTTTATATCAGTATATTGTACATGTATGATCTCCATCTATAAATTTTATCACTTCGTCAATGGCCTTATGTATCATGCTTGTTCTTTCTCATTTAAAAGGGACGTGTTAAATTTCGTGTTGAGTATGTCAAAGAAACAAAATAACTCCTAAAACAATGCGAGTCTATTATATTTGCATAGCAATTATTTATATTGTATAATTTTTATCGTTAGCATTTTAAAATAAATCGTACTCCATTTTATCCATACTAATTGATTCATTGATCATCAGTTCTTCTTAATTTTCTGCCATTTTTCTCATCTCCTGATTCGTCACGAATACGGTTTGGTTGGAGTCTCAAGCCATTAGTAACAATCTCCCTCCCCTCTATACTCGCTCAACAGTTCAGACTTCGATTCAACAAATTATTAACTTAATTTTTATTTTCCTTTGGCTCCACTTCATGCTTTGAAGACCCCCATCAAGAGCCTACCTTTCAATTTCGGTGTCTTGGCAAAGTAATGTTCTTGTGTAGTTGTGTTTGGGTCAAAAAGAAAAAGAAAATTGTTCTGGTCTTGAATTCGTAATTCTGGTCATCCAAATTTGTAAATTTATTTAGAAATTTAATTTGTAATGATATATTTATTAAATAAAAATATTTGGGTAATAATTGAAGCGGTAGAAACAAATGATGTGCAATTTTAAATTTGAAAATTATTACGTATGTACATCTTTTTCTCTGTTCTAGTTTCTCCTAAATAATACGTCAGCTTTGATGATTACTGGTTGTTTTGAAAAAACAATTTGCACAACTTCAGAAATATTTATTATAACAGATGATTTGTCACAAATTACTTTTTGGAAAACATATTCTCAATTATAATTTTAATTCGAAGGAAAAACATAGGTGAATATATTATGGATAACACGCGACAGGCGTAACACATTATTTAACGAACGGCAACCCTGCTTGGGTTGCTTTTGTTTCAAAAGGGAAAAAAAAAACTTTCAATAATTTGTCAATTTTCATGAATTACATGCATTACACATTATTGAATGCCTCCTCAAGATGGAAACGGTACATATTCTCTCGAATATTCTTTTCTATTGGTCAACAATCCATATTATTTTAATTATGGGCAAATTCTAGAGAGCAGTTATGACATACAACAAGTCAACAAGTCCCATGATACCGCTGTGGATTCAAATAATTAGGTTTGGCTGAAATCTACAAGGAAACTAATGGCATAGTTCAAACTTGGCTTAAAAAATGCCACTTACCAATACTTAATCCAATTATTCATTTTATTATCTACTTTATTTCTCAACATTGATATGGTCTGTTATTTTGAATGCTTCTACGGGGCACATTGTATTGAGTTCAACATAATCTAAATTCTTTTTTGTTGTCTATTCAGTCCTAAATTTCATTGCTCATAGAAATGCCATTTAACTCTAAATTTTACATCTGATCAACTTGATATTTCGTAAAACAAAACACACTAAATGCTGTTAAGTTAAATAATTATCAAAGATACATTACGTTCAGAATCCAAAAGTAGTTTAGAAAATATAACTGATAATTCTTCAAGAAATCACAACTGTATCCTCTTAAGCATATTATACTACTTGACCATTAAAAAATATTAATTAATACTCACGTACACGACTTTTTAAAGGATTCAAAAGATATATTAAAATTCTTAAATCTACGTACGGATAAAGTTACAATTCCTACAAAATTTAAGGGCACAAAACTTAACTCTGCAATTAATTGCATTTTAAAATATCTTGTATAAGATATCATGCCACGATGATGTATGCTTGTCACCATCTTCATTCCTTAACGGCTCTGTCTTTCCAAACTTTTTTTATATATAAGCACAGAGTTGACATCTTGCTTCTAATCCATTGCTTGATCAGAAAATGGCAAGTTCATGGATATTCTTTGCACAAGGTCTCGCAGCAATTTTGCTCCTATGTGTCAGTAACAGGATAGCGGTTGCAAGTGAATACACGAGACCTGGGCCCGGTCGGATAATACTGACGAAACACAAGCTTTCTGGTTCATCCCCACAACAGGTGCTTTAATATCATTCATTGAACAAATTATAATTCCTCTACTACCAAGTTTCTCCCTTTTTCATCTAACTTGTTAAATTCCTCTCGATCTTAATTTAAAGCTAGCTTAGATTACTAATCAATAGGTTCTGAGAAATAAGAACTATATTCAAGTTGTCCCACTTTCCTAAAAGAAAACGATCAATATTCTTATTCTATGAAGAAACTTCATATAGATTGATTTCATCTTCAAGCAATATACAAATTATTCATGTTTTTAAATTAGTATGAATTCTTATACCTACGTCCAATATATATATCCAGGATTTCTTCGTCTCTACTACAAGCTATTAATTTATAACTTGCAAACTTTGAAAGCAATGGACAGCACGTCACATAGACCAATAAAAAAAATAATAATATCTAACTAACAAACTTAACGATTCAGGATACTGGATGTTAACTATTCCTTACTAAATTGTTTTGTAAAAAATTTTCAGGTCCATGTATCGGCTGTGGGAGCAAACCACATGAATATTGCATACATTACCATTGATTCGTCTATCCCATCAAAGGTTGAGTATAGCAAGGTATCTGGTAAATACAATGCAGTTGCTACTGGAGATAGCAGTCAGTATACATACTTCGATTACACGTCTGGTAAAATTCACAATGTCAAGATCGGACCACTAGAACCCGACACGTTGTACTACTACCGTTGCGGTGGGGTCGGAGATGAGTTTAGTTTCAAAACAGCCCCAGCTTCACTTCCCATTGTGTTTGCAGTAGTAGGTTCGTTTAATTATCTTAATTACGCCTATAATTTGTTTCCCTATTTTTTTTTTTTTTTTGCTTCATACAATTTATTAATTTTCAGAACTATCAATTTAAATGTTTTTTTCCTTACGTATTTTCATATATTAGTTAAATGTTTGTTAGTGGACATACTTAGGCTGGCGGTTAGGCCCATTGGTACGCTTATCATTTTGGCCCATGGGTTTCCACTTTCCTAATTTGATAGTTGTTTCATTTAATACGAAAGAAATTGACGGAAATCAAACTAAAAGCCGAAACCGAAAGGCGACATTTTCCGACATATATATGCTTCTCCCTCCCTAGTCCCTCCCCTTGCATATGCGCGTGAAACTAGCCTAATTTGTTACCACTCAACACCCAATATGAGGTATGGTCGTATGGACGGCCATGTTGTTGTCAAACTTCTCCAGTACCTCTTTCTTTTTATTGACCCATTTCGGGTAATTCCATGTTTAATCTGCTTGTTGTCTGTTGAAGCCTACTGTATTATAGAAAACAATTTGGTTACTAATATCAGATTATCAGTGTTTGTATGGTCTTTTCTGTGTAAATCAATTATATCTCAGATGGGTACATGAGAATGAATTCGGGTTCTCTCTGGATACCGGCTAGTTATTACTCAGTTTATGGGTCACATTTTGTCAAAATGGCAGGGCCAGCAAGATGCTCGACAAAATTCCTCAACGAGTGAATTGGTCGATTTATTAGGAAATAAAAATTTTGGCTAAATTATTTTTCAAATATAATTTCTCCAATTTTTTAGGTGATCTTGGGCAAACAGAACACACAGCATCAACTCTGGAACACATCAGCAAGTCAAACTATGATATGCTTCTCCTGCCGGGTGACCTATCATATGCCGATGGGACACAGTCATTGTGGGACTCCTTTGGTCTCCTTATTCAGCCGTATGCCAGCTCAAGGCCTTGGATGGTCACTGAAGGAAACCACGAGCCTGAAAAATCACATGACCACCAGCACATTGAGCCATTTATTGCTTACAGCCACAGGTTGGCCAACCAGTTCGACATTTTGAAAACTTGCACAGACATTCTGATGAAGACTATTACTTATAACACTAGTGCATTTGATAAAATAGCTAGTCATTGAAAACGATTTCTGAATTAATGGATCACATACGATAAGCACCATATAATTTTGTGTTAAAAATTATTGTTTTAGTTCATTTTTCCTAATATTTCTAAAGAAATGCTTGCTTTGTTCTATTCTTGAGCAGATGGCGTGTGCCTTACAGGGAGAGTGGTTCCACCTCCAACCTTTATTACTCCTTTGATGTGGCAGGGGCTGTCCATGTTATCATGCTGGGGTCATATGCCCACTTTGGGCCCCACTCAGATCAGTATAAATGGCTTGTGTCAGACCTGGCCAAGGTGGACAGATCTGTCACGCCATGGCTTATTGTTTTGCTTCATGCACCATGGTACAACACAAATGAAGCCCATCAAGGGGAAGGTGAAGACATGAGGAATTCCATGGAGGCTCTGTTGTATGGTGCCCATGTTGATGTCGTCTTTGCAGGTCATGTCCATGCCTATGAGCGATTTGTAAGTCTTCTTTACCATTTAAATTAACAAATTGCAGTCATTAAGTATATGTATGTTATTGGTAGCTCTTAAGTAGAAATAGCTGGAAATCTATTTAATTATTCTAATAAAATTAGTTTGCATAAATGACTTTGGGTGTTACAATTTTGGTGTAAACTGAAGTTTAATTTCTGCTGGCAGCTTGTCAGTATTTGTTCCATAACACTGCTTATTTGCTTATCAAGGGAAACCTGTTTCTTGGCCATTAAATATTGCACCAATTAGTTCTCGAGTTTCTTTCAATTCAATGGATCCCTCAACTCAACACTTGATTTAATCAAGCCCTTGTTTCCATTACCACCTCCCAAGTATTGAATTAATGATGATGTTTTGCTGGCATGGTGCTCAGGTGAATTTTATGTCATAAATAATGAGCTAGGTCAGTGATGATGGATCTAATGTATACATTCTATTGAAGCGTAAGCCCAATACAATTAAGTTCAATAGTCTGCAGACTAGCTTGAACCAAAATTAGGGACCTAATTGAAACGATGTCAAGGGGCTTAGCTATATCTGTACATGAAAGTATTAAAAAGCTTGACAATTTGCATTTGGTACTGAATTCCGTTTAATCTCTTCTCCTCGATTTTAATTTAATCTGTTTATGATTACAAGATGGTAATGATTATTTATTGGATTACAGACTCGGATCTATAACAATGAGGCAGACAGCTGTGGACCAGTGTACATAACCATTGGTGATGGAGGAAACCGTGAAGGCCTTGCTCTCGAGTAAGATTTTATGTTAACCACGAACTTTCATTTCCTTCTAATAAAAAAACTAGATAAATGAAATTATGTTTCAAATTAAATTTGTTGGAATTACTAAATTTAAATTTGAAAGATAGGAAGATGGTATTGTTTACGTTCCATCTGCTTTTTGTCAATGCCCATAACATAATATTGTTTGCATATCATGAATGCAGGAAATGTAAACAAAGTTTATATAGGTCCAGCAGGGAAGTCAACAATTTTTGCATCTAGTCCTATTCCAATTTGATTTAGCAATTCCCAAAAATTTAATTGTGAAAAACGAAAATCTATTAAATAAAAAGTATTAGTGAAGGGACAATGCAAACATATGAATTTTATAATTGGTATACGCACTAATAAATTCTTATGGTACCTTAATTGGTGCTGTGGTGTCGGATAAAAATGTAAAGTCAATCTGACATGTGAGATACAACGTTATCCATAAATTATGACCAATTATACTTGCATCAACTAACATCAACAATTAACTTAATTTTTGAAGCTTCGACCGGAGCCACAAGAGTGCAAGTCTATCGATGTTCCGTGAAGCAAGCTTTGGTCACGGACAATTGAAAATTATTGATGGGACTAATGCACATTGGTCATGGCACAGAAATGATGAATCAGATGCCACAGTATCTGACGAATTGCATCTAAAGAGCCTTAGTTCATCCAGTGCTTGTCAAGGGGCCAAATCAAAAGATGAGCTTTAGATGCATAGATACTAAATCATCTGAAACAATTATTTTCAATGTAAATTGTTAAATTTACATAATTCCTCATTGGGAGGACTGCCTACTTTTCTTTTTAGTCACCATTGAATAAAATTTTGCAAATCGTGTTCTCTTTTTTTTTCCCCCCCTTTTTTGTTTTAAATATATAAGGTATAAGATCGTTATTAATACAAGATTATCATGTTTACATGCTTGGGACCTGCGAAAATTTTGACGAATGTTTTTGTGACTTGGAAACAGCAGCAAATCAAAGCTTGCTTGGAATGCTCAAACTATGGACCAAGTTTTAAAAAATAGTTATATATACATAGTGCCTGTTCGTCAAAATTATCATAATTGGAGTGGAGTATATTAAGGTTGAATCGAATTGTAAAAGAAATTTGAATAATATAAAATAAAAGAAGGTGAAATAGAGTTGGAGCTTTGAAAGAAATACACTTACGACACTGCTAAGAAAAAGAATGACTCTCAATTAGTTAACTACGTTTTAAGTTTTACAATATAATTAAGTGATTAAAATGAAAATTTTTCTCATCCATGAGGGGATGCAATTAATATCACATTTAGGCCATTTATGCAGGGTTTATTGAACAAGGACATATTTTATACTGTCTTGAATGATGAAGGATTATAAAAACACATTACGAAGATGTCATGTAACTTTTTCTCATTTCCCAAATCTAGGACCAGAGATTAATTACCACATTGCAAAAAAAAAAATTGATTCTAATTTTTGAACAAGGAAAAATCTTTGAATTTGACAAAGCCGATCCTGGATGCATATACGAGGAGACAAAATCACCAAATGCTATGGCAATATATCCTTATTAATTTTTCATTACTAAATGGTCTGCTAGATTTAGGAAGCCATATCTCCTTACTAAGTTCCGAAGTTGGATACGCCCATCACCAAAAGCTATGGCAAGATATCCATGCGGGAAGCTTGATTAGGTAATTCCATCTGACCATCTCCATCCTCAGGTATCTCATCTGAACCTGAGCTGCTATTCCTGAGGGTATGATAATTTTTGTATCTCCTGTCTTCAATGTGAACCAGGACTAAGGGGTTTAGCGAGGAGAGATTCTTAGTGGAAAGGTTAGCAATCAGTGGCGGAGATATGTTAATTGAATGGGGGTCAATTGACCCCATTCAATTTCAAAAAATATTGCCATGTATTAAGATTTATACTTATAAAATGAATATTTTTATAGTTATCTTAAATTTGAACCCCATAAAAATATAAATATTATCATACTATTGAACCCCATTTGGTTCATGGTTGCATTCTCATGAGTGTTTTATTATGTAAAAGTTAGCAATTCTTCCAATAAAAACACATTTTGAGACAATAATTTCCACTTAAGTTAGCAATTATCCTCATTACTTTTAGGAAAAACATACAAAGTTACTGTTATTTAATTTATGTAAAATTTATTTTTGTTGAAAAAAGTAGAGGTCAAGTCAAGTGAAATGTGTTATAGTTTGATTTATAATTTTTTTTTCCATGTAGTAATTGATTAAAATTAATTTTCATTTTTCAAATCTTTAAATTTTAGAACTTTGGTTTTTAAAAAAAGATATAAAAAATATATAATGGTGTATTGAATTTATTTTAATAAAAAAATATTGATATTATATATTTGTTGAACCCATTGCAAAAATGTCTGGCTCCGCCACTATTAGCAATGGAGCGCCCGTTAGGACACACTCCTCGGAACGTGTAGAAATCATCGAGGGCTCTGATCCTTCTCAATATATTGAGGAGCAGATCTTCAGTAAGGCATGCCCAGTCCCTCAAATCAGATCCATCATCTACTCTTTCAACTTGTTTTTCTTTCTCGGTGTAAGGATTAGGATCATGATTAGAGTTTTTGTGTAGGTAGACAGACGCTTGCATGATTGGATTTCTGATCTCATCAGGGTATGGGGGACACGAAAACCGATAGCAATAGATTATTGGGAATTCTGCATAAAATGTAACAAATTAACTATCAGCAAGATCGTAAGGTTATTTTGATTTACTCATGGTGAAGATCATTAGGCTAGTTTCAGAACTTTGACTCGATATAGGAGTTGAAATTACAATAATCTATCCCCTTCAACAGAGGTAGGTGAATCAGGTTTTTTAACTAATTTAAATTTAACAGTAACTAGGAAAATAAATCCAATATCATGTTAAATAAAACAGAAAGAAAAATTGTACCAATAAGAGGAAAGTTGCAAATCAGTATTGAAGGATGAGAGAGTATTGTTAGAAGAACACGATAGGTATGGCCGTATTGTCCCTCCAGCGATTTGATAATAAAAGAAACAGATCCAACGCTCTAAATGTGGCACTGGTTATATGAATGAAATTTCAGCCACTAAAACCTTTTCGTCCCTAAAGATCGATATCAAATTGAAGGTCTCTTAAAGTAAAGGTCCTTCGGTGCTTCAGAAAAGATGAGCTAGAGCCAGCGTCAAAAGGTTAAGTAATAAGATAAAATCTATGGGGTATCGATCGAATTCGACAGCTAGAGCCAGGAGGTTTGAAATAGGGTTTCAGTTAGAGTGAGAATTATATATATATAATGTTGAGTTTTTGGTGATGTCAGGTTACATCAGCGAATGAATAGTGACCATGTCTCTTAGAATTTCTCTGATTTTCATCGTAGGGATGATTATTTGCCACATTTTGAAGTCAACTTTCTGAGTGTATATTTATGTAGCGGGTCACTTTGACACTGAAATAAAACTCATTGGAAAAGATTGCATGGAGTTACTACTCAGGAATGGTTGCATGTGAGCACAATTAATTGATAGGATGGGTCCCATAGCTTTTTTTTTTTTTTTTTTGGATAGGAAGTACTAACTATACTTCCCCCTTGCGCTGGCTCTTTACCTTTTGCTATCCCTTTACTACATAACAGAACAAATGATTTTTCATTAAAAAAAAAAAAGAACAAAGGACAGGGAGAAGAAAAGAGCAAGGACTAAGGGGTCTGTATTTTCTTTTACAAGTTAATTTGTTGAGATTTGGAATTTGTCATGGAAGAACGAAAAGTTCATATTAGATGGAATCTAAAATATTAAAAAGTATTAGATTTTTTTGGGAACGGTATATATATATTTCAATACTAGGTGAAAAAAGTATTGAATTTTTTTATGAACCGTACATATATATTTCAAGAGTCCATATGATAGTATTTTTTTAAAAAAATCAATTAAACCATACAGTAAATTCTTTTTAAATGAAAAAATAATTTAATAGCGTACTTTATATCGTAATATCATAACAAAACTAAAGTTAATATATTTGTCACTTCTCATTAAAGTTATGTATTTGTGATATCATAACAAAACTAAAGTTGATATATTTATCACTTATTAAAGTTATGTATTTGTGATGGCTCCTTAACAGAGCTAAGGGGTTAAATAGCCTCATATTTTCCAATTTATGAAATTTTGTTTCTTGCCTTGATGAGTTTTTCTTTTAATTCCACATTTTTTTTATTAATAGATGCAAATTCGATTGATCAGCTGTAGCTTTGTTCTCACTAGCCAAATTATATAAACCCTTTGTGCGGTTTCAGATAACAAAAAAATCAGAAGCATGCATATATTTTCTCAAAATATAAGAGAAAATTATTAATTTACTTATTTTGTTCAAGTAATTTTTGGTACAAATAATAAAATAAAATGACAAACTCAATAAATAATATAAATTATCATGAAAACATTGTAAATTACCATACTAATTGTATATCTAGATGATAGTTGCGGCTCCGCCGTAACCAAAAATTCTAGTTAATTAGAGGAGTGGAGTGGATCGATAGAGAGGAACCGTGATGTGCGGCGCTAGCTTCTAATGCATTTCATTACTATCATTTTTTATTCGTCTCCAATTCTTAAAAACTAGACTCTCCATTATCATACAATTATGATCAGAAAAAAACTCAACGTTTCTCAAAATGATAATGTTACGCGTCTCCCATATGTCAACAGAAGTTCAAACACCTGTGTATAAATACAAATCTTAGAAGCAGCAACATATGTTCTGTAGGTTTCATTTTAAGTTAGGATATGGTAGAATTGGAGAGGGTCGATGAAGATAATTTTGAACTATTCATGGCGCATGAAATTCTAAATTGCTCGTTGTGCGTAAAGTCATATGTTATCTTATAATTAAGTGGCTTGACGGTTGTAAAAAATTGTTTAACTATATATAAATTATTTTTAAACAAATTTGAATTTAAAATTTGATAGTTCTTAGAAAACACATGGAAAATATTTCATATTAGATAAAAATGAAATAAAATATACTCATTCCAATTTAACAATGCATGTTTTTACTAAAATCATTTATTTACTGAACCATCAAGATATAAATTCCCAATTTTTTTACCGGTTACTCATCTATATACTTCAATTAATTAGAAAAAAAAATTAATACACTTTGATTTCTCAATTTTAAATAATTTATATTATTTTCTTTTTTATTCCAAATGGAGGCGTCCTGTCTCCGGACTCTGGAGTCATCGGGCGGCCTATGTGGCCTGCATGGCTGCATGCATGCCTTTGAACTGCCAGCTGGAGGAGATACGCTGCGCACCCAAATTTTGCATCAGCAAATCTATCCTTTTTAACCCGGTCACTTTGGGGAGCATTTAATTTTGAATTAATGGGCCCATCGTCAGCTACTACTCTACTAGGCTTTTCCAAGAGTGATGGGCCCTTGCCTAATAATTTTCCCTGGAACTAATTTAGCATAAATACTTGATTGACATAACTTCGATGTTTACTGATCTAGTAGGATTCCACACAATAATTCTGTTTCTCTAAAATGTGCAAGTAGGCTAAGTAGCCCCTCCGTATATATTACACTTGTGGATTAAATTTACTCTTAAAATTTGTTTTGGAAAAAAAATAAAATGGTCATGTGCATGCTTGACAAGTTTGTAATACGGACCTAGTTATTGATAAAGCTTACACTGACTAATATTATAAAACCTACATATTCATTACTAGTTTACTACCAATTGTCTTAATTTTTTATATAACAAAAAAAAAAGGACAGACAAACTAGCGGTGCAATTTTCTTTATATAAGATGTGTTGTTAAACACAAATATATATCTGATTCTATTGACACGTAATTTAGCCTCAAGATCATTGTTAAGAAGAGCATGGTAAATAATGTAAAGATAGATAGCCCTCTAAATTAGTAATTACCCTGACCGCTTGTAGATAAAGACAAGCAAGGAGACGCCTTTTATTATCCTCTGAACTAGTAATATTTTATTTGACGTTATCACACTAGCCGGAATACAAATCAGACTTTCAGAACACTATGACAAGAAAAGAATTTACGTGCTTATTTTTCTATATACTTCTCCATCCTTAATTTCAGTCAAACACTCGATGACAGACTAGTATTTTTGTTATTTCACTTTCTTTTGGTTAATTGATTGCTTAGTACAACACTACAAACTGCATGAGATACGCGTGTTACCTTTAATTAATTGTTCATTAGAGACTAACAAACTCTTTTTCCTGCCGTACGTCCTCAAGTTCCCTGCAGCAATCTATCACCGTCCTATTAACACCCAATACTCATGGTCATGGTGCAAAAAGGTTTTACAATTCTAACACTGGCCTTTAGTGTGGGACATATATTTATGAAAAATTGTTTGTTATTATATAAACTAGATATATGTACAATTCCGATTAGCTTGCAATTCAACTACTGTTGAATTTCACATTACACTACACTAGTGAGGCAGATATATAAATGGAACATTCATACCAATCTAATTAAAGAAATTTCATGGTTAGATCAAAGTCAAATCGACAAGCAAACAAGAAACAACTTTAAAAGACAAAACCAAGCACAATGTCTCAAATTCTCTTCATAAAATAAGAAGCACAACAACGTCTCAAGTTCTCTAATAAAATAACAAACAGAAAACATCTCTAAATTTTTCACTTAATCATGCATAGCATGTAATTGTTGGATTCAAAAACTAGTAAATGCTTCCAAGTTCCAACTTCCATGTTTCTAGCTTCACTCAGTCTTCTGATCAGTTTATCAAACTTACCTACAAGTAAAGAAGCACTTATAAGTGTATATAGATTTAAAAAATAAAACTGTAACATCTGATCAATATATTTAATTTAGAAGTACAGACTACCAGTTACCAGACAACACCAGTTCCTGTAAACTGAGCGATCATAGCAATCAATGAATAGCAACTCAAACAGGGTCATGACTCATTAGTATACACCATGCACCGTGTTATTTTCCAAGAAAACTTTTTTTTAATATTAAAAATTAATTTGGCAGCAATTGCATGAAGCAGCTAATCCTTTAATAAAAATTGATATTACAATCATTTTTTTCTCTTTTTTGGAAATATGTGTACTCACTCAAACACAACCATTAGAAAGCACAACATCTAATACAAGTACAGCACAAAATCATAACTGAAAAGAACATGATCGCCCAAGTACCAGTAACGGCATCTCCATGTACCAGCCATGTATGGAACCGGATCCTCAGCAGCCGTTTAAAACGACTGCTGAGCGATCGTTTTCTTTTTTTTTTTCTTTTTTTTTATTTTAAAATTTAAATGGAGAATCCAAACTGTTCAACTTGTTAAATTTTACCGGCGATGCGTTTTCATATAAGTTTTATAAAATTTGAAGTTGATTTGATACTAGATTAAGCGGTCAACAAATGAACGTATTAGAATTAATCTAACCAGGTCCGTTCATTTGTTGACTGCTTAATCTAGCATCAAATCAACTTCAAATTTTATAAAACTTATATGAAAACGCATCGCCGGTAAAATTTAACAAGTTGAACGGTTTGGATTCTCCATTTAAATTTTAAAATAAAAAAAACAAAAAAAAAAAGAAAACGACCGCTCAGCAGTCGTTTTAAACGGCTGCTGAGGATCCGGTTCCAGCCATGTATAACATGTACTGCTGTGCACCTAACCTCTGGGTACAAGACCTTTAATTTATTTTCGCATTTCTTTTTCATTACAAAAAGAAGAAAGCATATTGAGCTAACTGATATGCATCAAGTGTATATGCAATACAAAAAATAATTGAATTTTAATTTTATAGAATGTGTTACATTTCATTGAATCTTGACAAATCTCATCTCTAGATCCTATTATTTTATTTTCTAAAACTCACAAGCAAAAACCTTCGGGTAATAAAAATATTTATTTATAGAACTTTTCTAATCGATATCATAAACAAGTAATATTATAGAACAGTTATAGGATATTATTGCAACATAATTTATATAATGTTCTTAATATCTGATATTGGCAACATAAATTGAATTGAATTTTTTACAAGACCAGTACCTTAGCTAGAATCATCATGAGTCCTGAACGCACATGCCTGGCAAAATCCAAACTGATCTTCCTATGTGCAAAGAACCCGCGTCTGTCAAATCTAACAGATCCACATAGTCAGGCTCATTACTTTCAACATTTTCTTCCATTGCTTCCTCAGGCTCATTACTTTCAACATTTTCTTCCATGGGTACCTCAAAATGTACGCTATTATATGTATCATAGCTGTACAAATGATTTGGTTTAACCATAGAATCAGGTGTTGGGGCCATGCAAGCATGACATTGCCAATTTGAGACAAAGATAGACCTTCCATCAAAGTTGTTATCCTCAATCCATCTTTCGCTTCCAAAGTCCCAAGCAAGAAACCTACCGCAATAAACAAGTAATTGCCCTCTCATGCTTGTCAGAAATGTACCTCGATCAAAGTTCACCGGCATCCCCAGCGATGTGAAGGTAATATCTGGGGTAAATTCCATCACAACAAGTTGTTTATTATCTGGAAAGTACCGAGGAGCAATTAGCGCATAAAGTTTTTCATTAAAGAAAATCATATCCATAAACAAGTCGCTCCCACTTAAGCTAAATGCTCGCCATTCAAACTCATAATCAGGAAAACAAAACTCTAAGATTGGCGAATATTGCTGAAATAGAACAAATGCGCAACCTGGAGATGCTGGGCTTCCGGAAAATATTATGTTCATATCATCACTAAATGGTCTGCTGGTTTTTGGGAGCCATATAATATCACCGTTAAGGATGTGTCTAAGTTGGATATATCCGTTACCAAAAGACATAGCGAGATATCCATGATCAAAGTTGATGTAATTGCAGGTCCTCCATGATGACCAAGATAGAGGTTTTTGGTAAAACCTCTTCTCGATGACATCATAGAGGTAGACCTCAAAGGACGGCAGATCATGGGAAATCAGATCACCCTTAGACACACTATCTGCTTCTGATCCATCATCAGTTTCAGATACCAGACTCGACTCCAAGCCATCATCACCCTCTGACACTTGACCCGATTTCGAGTCCTCATCACCCTCAGACACCAGACCAGATTCAGAGTTATCATCACCTTCATACACCTCATTAGAATCCAAGCGGCCACTCATGAAGTTAGGAAAATGGGGTAGGTCTCTCCTGACTTCAATATGAACCAGAACTAAGGGATTTAACGAGGAGAGGTTCTTAGCAGAAAGGTTGGCAGCGGAGCGCCAGTTAGGACACACCCCTCGGAATGCACAGAAATCAACCAGGGATTTAAACCTTCTGAATATTTCGTAAAGCATATCTTCATTAAGGTCTGCCCAGTCCTTAGGGCCATATCCTTGTTCTACTGGTACCCGTTCTATTTTATCTTCTCCTATCTCATTAGGGTGATCACCGGGCTCACGGTTGAGGTTTTCAGTAGATATGCAGAGGCGTTTGCATGGTCGGATTTCTAGACTCATCGGTGCTGGAGAGATTAGAAAGCAATAGATCCTGACGAGAATTCAATGAAAAATAAAAAATATAACAATTATCAGCAAGAGGTTAGGGTCAAGATTGTTTTAATTTGCTTATCAATAAGTTAACAGATTTAGAAATCAAGTTCCTTTACAGCGATACTTACAATATAGGAGTAGATCTGAAGAGGAAACCTTTCCTTCTTTTTCTCTGTTTCTTATGCACTTCTCCTAACTTATTTTCGGAGTTGGAATTTAGGGTTTCAGCCAGTGGAGTGAGAATTAGGAGTGGTAGGGCAAGAAAGAAAATGAGCGGCGCTTCCAACGCTGCCCTTTTCTAATGTCGTTTGTAAATCTTCTCCCGTTTTTAGAACTGGACTGTCCATTATAAATCAATAATGACTTGCACCGACCCCACTTTCTCAAAATGGTAATGATACACTTCTACAGTTCTACCAAATGTCAATCGGGTTAAGAATGCATGAAAAGTTTTTAAGAGAAATAAAACAATATTTTCTATAGATAACTGAATTTGAATGATTTTAACATGTTATGATAGGACTGGAGAAGATCGAGATAATTTTAAATCTCGCGCGCAATTTTGAACTGTTATTGTGCGCGAAATTGTCCGTTATCATTATCATGACGTGGCTTGACGGTGTTAAGAAGTTATTTATTATATATTATTATTATTTAAAATAAATTTTTGTTTTCTAAAAAAGGCCATTGTACAATCTAATTAATTATCAATTGTTATTGGCAACTCAAATTGACTAGATAAGAAACAACAATAGCAAAATAGCACAAATGCACTAATTATACTATCGAAATGTAAACCTTGCCTAACTATTATTTCCACCATATAATGATTTAATCCTATTTTTAATTTTTTTTTAATTGAAAAGATAAACAAAATTATCACGATTGAAATACGATGCAAAACACTTATAGTCTTATATACAACATTTAATACTAAACATGAATAACTTTTTTTTAAAAAATTAAAAACTAGATATATTGGTGATAAAATAGAATCATATCTTTCAAATATTACATTTTTTATTTTGTAAATATAATTTAGTTATGGAATTATCAAGATATAATTATCAAAATTTTGGTAAATGATAAATTGCAGTTTCGTAACAAGCGTTATATTGCCACTAGCCGGGACTGATGTATTGTTTTTTTTAATTGGAAAAAAGTTGAATGGATTTCGTTCTTTCTAATTTGAATGTTTTATTTTCTTTTGTTATTATTTCCCTCAAATGGAGGCGTCACGTTTCCTGAGTCATCGGGCGTGTGTGCTGTGTGCCCTGCATGCATGCCTTACACTGCCAGCTGGAGATGATACGCTAAGCATTCAAACTTGAGTCAGCAACATATGTCCTTTTGTTCCGAGCTTCCGGCTCACATTGGGATCGGACATCGGAGCATTTAATTTTCATATTGTGGACCCACTGTCAGTAAGAAGGCTTTAACGAGAGTGACGGCCCTCAATAAATATGCATATAGGCCCTTCATATTCTACTCACTGTAAATCAGAACTGAGAACAACAGTCCACTTATTAAACAATCCACTTATTAAGCAATCTATTACTAGAAATATATATAATCACAACCCTAACAAGAATGAGCATTTAGCATCCTCCTCCCTCACCCGTAAGGCCGTAACTATTGGTCAATTAGAATGACCACCCAGCATCCAACATCCTCCTCCATCACCTTCATCCTCATTCCTCGCAACAGTTAGACAATTAAAATATGAAGGTGGACAATTAAATTATGGAGGTGAACAATTATAATATGAAGGTGGACAATTAGAATATAAAGGTGAATAATTAAAAATGATGTATCCAGGAAGAGGGTCTGGTCGGGGGAGGAGACCGGACTGCGGAGGGGGTGAAGAGGTGGTGAGGGAAGATGGTGAAAATTGGTAGATGGGGTAAAGGAATGGAGAAGAGGGACAAGAAAGGTGAGGGAATGGAAGTGAAGAACCACAGAGGGTGAGGGTGATGGTGAGGATAAAAATGTACACTCGATGGATTGCGTGGATTGTTCGTTTCACGAAACTGCACGTTGTTAATCTCATTATAAAATAACTTCACTCTATTAATCTTCAAAGTCGTCAGTTTTTTGAAGGCATATGCTAAGGCTCAAAGTTTGTTACACTGTCTTTGTTTTTTTATTATAAAAGCGTACTCGGTACTCACTGAGTAAAAAAGACCAATATTAAAAACCCTAATACTTAATGTTTTCTTATTATTATTTTTTGGGTAATAAATAAAATAGATGTGGCAATAATACACGAATCCGTAAGTTGGTTTGTTTTTAAGGACATGATAAATGTAGGATAACTCTTTAAAAAAATCTAATTAGCACTTTCACTCAGAAGGGTTTTCTAATTGAGAGTGACTTTCTGGAGTTTTTTTTTTTTTTTTTTTTTTTTTTTTTTTTTTTTTTTTTTTTTTGAAGAGAGATTTTCTGGAGTCTTGACGAGGCCACCTGTAGAAACTACACGAAGAAACACAGAGGCATTTGTACACAATAATACCTAATGGCTGACTGATATTGTGTACAAAAAGTGCAACCGATCTGTTTCGTGACCAACATGAAGATTGCAAAACTCCCCTAAAAATACTGACTGGATTCTACAGACCACTTAATTTGTGTACACAGTCATATAGTTTATTAAGAATTTTTGCCAAAATACTTACAAGCAAAGTGAGCACCTAATTTGTTTACATACAGTACAGTCTTATACAGGTCTTTCACACTCGTATCAATCCAATGCGAGGGCATCTATGCACAATTAAATACATACAAATTCCTAAATTTAACATTATTACAAGAAAAGAATTTAGATATGTGTGTTTTTTTCTCTACATGATCTACAGCTCATCCTTAATTTTGGTCCCACCTTGACAAGCACTGGATGAACTAAGGCTCTGCAGCCACACCTCGTCACGCACTGTGTCGGTTGAATCGTCATTTCTGTGCCATGACCAGAGTGCCTTCTCGCCATCAATAACCCGCAAACGACCATGACCAAAACTCGCTTCACGGAACAAGGATAGATGTGCATACTTATGTTTGGAATCAAAGCTTCATAGCCAATTTAGATCAGCTTGTTAGTTAAAAATGTCTTCAATTTTAACTGGTACTAAGTAAGCTTAGAAGCAGAAATAAGGATCTTACTCAAGAGCAAGGCCTTCTCGGTTCCCACCATCCCCAATTGTTATGTATACTGGACCACAGCTATTTTCTGCCTCATTATAGATTCGAGTCTGAAAAAAAGAAGTATAGTATTATAAAGAAAGTAAGGAAAAAAAAATATTGTAACAACTTACGATTCGAGATTGTGCCGTATTTTTTTCTTTTTAAATGTAAAGCAAACATGGAAATAAAATTAACCATACCGTATAATTTGTGTTTTTGTTAATGCAAACCTTGGGCTGAACCGGATTAAATAAGTTGATTTGCAGGTATAAGCACAAAATGGGTCTAAATTTTCTTGTAGTACTTTTACATAAGTATTTGAGCAAGACTTTGAAATATTTTAGTAAAAAATTCAGTTATATCTCATGCAATGATATAGTTTACGGACGAGTATAATCTAATTTTTGTTTGGGTACCCACTGAAAACAGACTAGTATTTTTGTTCACAGAACTCTTTTGTTTTATTCCGCTTGTTTTTGTTTAATTCACGACTTAAGTAGAACACTACAAGTGGATGAGGTACCTATTAATTGGTTTATGAGAGAATACACTAATGTTTTCCTTATCAAACGGGAATTCTATATATCCTCACCTAATAAACTAGATCTGTGAAAAATTATATCAAACTAAGTAATGATGCATTTGATGACATGCTCAATTATAAGCTAATTAGACTCCTGCAGCGCTTATATACACAAAAGAGGTCAAATGGCTAATAAAACAATGTAAAGTAATAGCCTCAGGGAAAACTATTCATCCAGATTACCGACAAAACTGCAATCCAGAATGCCAAGTTCCCAGCAATCTACCACCATCTAATTAACAACCTATAACTCTGGATGAATACTGTTGCTTTTTAATTAAAAAAAATACACATGATAAGCTACATCTAGAAATTTGTATTCACATGGTAGGTGATAAATCTTCTTCCTAACAAATGTTATGATGTAGTCGATAGTTTCACTGACATGTAGATATTTATTAGCCCTTTTTCTTTAAATAAACATATTATACATCTTTTTTTTATTTTGAAAATAAAATAAAAAATTATTTATAGCCACAGCACATTGAACCCAACAGTTGTATACACCTAACAAGATGATACGCTGAATATGGATTGGTCTAAGGCAGCAAGGAAAAGGAATTTAATAGACTTACAAAGCGCTCGTAGGCATGAACATGACCAGCAAATATGACATCCACACGGGCCTTGTACAGCAGAGCCTCCATAGCTACTCTCATGCTCTCACCTTCTCCTTGGTGTGCTGTGTTTGTGTTGTACCATGGTGCATGGAACAACACAATGAGCCAGGGTGTGACTGATCTGTCTACTTTGGCCAGATCAGCAACAAGCCACTTGTACTGTGCCGAATTAGAGCCAAAATCTGCGTATGAGCCCAGCATGATGACATGCACAGCACCAGCCACATTAAATGAGTAGTAGAGGTTCGAGTTTGACCCACTTTCCTCATAAGGCATCCGCCACCTATTTGATCATGGTAAGAACATCAATGTTTTTTTAACTAGCAGTATCATATTTCAAAAAGATTGGAGAATATCAACTGGCTGGTTAACCTGTGATTGTATGCAATGAAGGGTGCCATGCCAAAAAAGGTCAGTGCCTCGATCTCATGGTTACCCTCAACTACCATCCAGGGTCGGGTGCTTGCATAGGGCTGCATCATACGGCCAAATGAGTCCCACAATGGTTGGTGCCAATCAGCATATGAAAGGTCGCCGGGCATGAGCAGCATGTCATAGTCCAGTTTACCAATATGCGTTAGTGTTGAATTTGTCCACTCGGTTTGCCCAAGGTCACCTACAACACCAAAAGTAAAATATAAACTGTTTGAAACACAATTTAATTGTACTTCTTGTTATTAATTTTAGTGCTGATACAACGATAAAACTGTCAGAGGTCTCCCATCAAACACCTTGTGTGCATGACATCAAATCTAGCATAATAAAATTAAGGGCCGGCGAAATGATCCCCTCAATTCTAACATGAAACTAACTCCGCATATCCATGAAGCACAGATAATTTAACCACATTGCTGCTTTCTTCTCTGTTTCTTTTTCTTTTTCTTCTTCTAATCGTTTTCATCCCTTCTAAACTGGTTGAATCATTAGCGGATTACAGTCACAGTGATACCAACACCAAGAGATTTTTCTCTCAAATTTGGGCCGGATCTTATTTAGTGCCAATAAATTTGGGCCATAAACCCAACTTCTGAATCCATTCCCTCTAATAATTTCTTTTTTTTTTTTTCCATTGATATGAGTTCCCGATTCTTACTACCTTTCCTTTCAGAATTTACATTCATCTGAGTTTTGTCGTCTTAAACACCATAATTTGAGGCCTTTTCAATGACAATAATCGGTAGACAATTGGTTTTTGAACTATTCATCTATTTCTACTGTTTAATTGAGTCAGATTAGGAACTTTCTAAACTAAATTTTTTGCATAAACATATGTTGACAAGGAAATGTTTCTGGTAGAAATTACCAACCAGCTATGACAAACTCGACAGGAAGCGAAGCGGGGGCTGTTTTGAAGCTAAATTCATCTCCGACCCCGCTGCATCGGTAGTAGTAGACTGTATCAGGTTCAAGTGGTCCAATCTTGACATTGTGGATTTTTCCAGATAAGTACACATAAAACAAGTATCTACTGCTCTCTCCATTGGCAACTGCATCATATTTACCTGATACCTTCCCATATTCGACCTTCGATGGCATCGATTGGTCATCAGTTATCCATGAAATTCTCATGTATTCAGTACCCACGGCCGATACATGGACCTGCCATTGTATTGTTGCCAACAAAATATAAGAAAATAT